>OW387150.1:10948151-20948151 GCA_936440205.1 Lepidonotus clava | reverse complement strand
TTTTAAACAGATATGGTTTAATGTATTTAGATTATAAACATGTTTATACCCTAAACATATTTAAATTCTAAACACCATTTTAACAGTGTAGGTTTTTCTCACTTCTAGGCGTGTTCTTTTTATCTACGTTCCATTTCCTCCCGTGGCGGATTGCTTTCTTAAAGTGGAACCCCGTAATTGCATCACGTCCGCATCAGATCAATAGTGGGAAAGAAAATGAGAAAATTCAAACGTTTAATCTTAGCTGCCTCGATAAGCATCGAGTCAACGTCCTCAATATATTGCTTCCCCTTGAAAGATTACAAAAATACATTATTAGCAAAAATATCTAACCCTTTCAATTCTTGCAGAAATCAGAATCTAAATCGCGAAACCCACCACAAAGCTTCACTTCCGCTGCCCATCTGGCCCAATCCTCACAAGTATTTCTCTTGCTGGGATATTTTCTCTAGTTTCTCGCCCTCTCTGTTCAAAGACTCCCAAAGAATCTTTTCATGCCGTTGTAGTCCAGTGTCCACCCCTACCAAAAGGTGCTTGAATGGGGTGTCGGCGACTTTACTGGCCGGGGTTGCCGGGACTCAATAGCCCCTCCGCCCGATCAGAGAGACAGGAAAACGCGCCAACAGTTTGGTCGGGTTGTAAAAGGGACATAAAGGTCGCAGCGACCAGCGTCCATTAAATACAACTCAATGGCCGCAGACGACATTCGGCCACAGTTCCGTTTTGGCGCGAAGGACAGTGTCTGTTCGCACGGAGGTGGTATGGGAAAGGGGAAGGGAGAGAGGGGGTCGCTTTGCTTCGCCCTGGAGGAAGGGAGAGACGCAGGAGCAGTGTCTATACTACCCCGAGCAAGCCCCCAGCGTCTTGATGGCACTGTCTCACGACAGGGGGACATTTGGAAATAAACTGAAAACACACAGACTGTTGCCCCTACACGTTCACGTGGAGAAACGCCCAACAACAACAGCAGCAAGGCCCATCTATATACCTACTCCTCCAGGGAGGAAAAACTAGCCCCAAAGACCTCCCCTCCTTTTGCGACCCTACCCGGTCCTAACAGTGATGTGAATTGAATGGAACAAGGTGCTCTTTTTGTAGTGATTGAGAGGCATTCCCCCAAGAAGTATACACGGGGAAAAAATGTCTAATCATGCTTATCCATCTTTCCTTGATTGGTAGGAGAAATTATTTTTCTTGACTGTTCCCGTGAAAAAGTAGGGTGGCATGATGAATGCTGTTTTTTCCTTCTCATTCTCCCTCTCCTGGAATGCATCTATTAGGATCCCTTCACGTGTATAGTGGTGAGGGGGTGGGGGTGCTAGTGACGCCTAAAGAGCTGCCATACAGTGTTGACAAAGCCTATGAAAATAACCATTGATCATGGGCATAAGATATATAAGGTACATGGATGCAGGTGTACTATATCATTCTCAAATAAATCTCGGAAATTAATGAGCTCCAAGAGGTGTTGTTTATAAGAATAGTATCTGCAAACTTTTGATTGTAGTAGTTGCATCAATTGATTGACAGAATTAGAAAATGTTTATAGGAAAATAATATTTCTTGTCTTGTACATACTATTCCACGATTGTCTGTCCTTTAATTTCTCCATAAACATTATTGTTGTTTACTCAACAAGGTACGAACGAATAGTAGAGAAAAATAAAAATCTGCTTTGTGGTTTGTGTTCTGTTGTAGATCCCTAAAGCATTAGCTATGTAAATGTAATCGTTAAAAACGTGTCCATCGGGTCATAAAGTTATGCAAACGGAATGAGCTGCTCATTTTTTAGACCAATTGAATTCGCTCCTACCGCTCACAAAAACAAACGGGCCATGGTCTCGTGGATTAACGCCAGGGACGAGAATTGACGTGATTTTGAAGCAAAGGAGCAACTCGTCCTATTATCACTCTATGAAAAAGTGAACCAGAGGTCAGTGTATGCAAATTATCGACTCTCAGGGACGTGTATTAATTTTGCTTTACAAACAAGGATTTAAAAAGTACATTCCATTTGGAGAGAGAAAGAAAGAGGGGATAGGGAGAGGGTTGTGGGGTTTGGGGTTGGAGAGGGAACTCAGAAAAGGGGGGTGGTTGTGGAATGAAGTATGGGCGACAGCCACTCGGAGCAACTCGGGAGAAGATGGATGACCTCAGCATGGAGGGGAGGGAAAAGGGTGTATGAAAACAGTTACCATGGCAACGGCAGGGCTGGCGGGCCCTCAGCCTGGAGAGCTGGGGATATGTGTAGTGTGTGGTGGCTGGGTGCTGTGATGCCATGGGGACTGATGGTGATTTAGACATTCATACGGCCTGCTTGAGGCCGAATAGTATTGACCACTGCCTTGTGACGAGAGCACAGCGCCTCACTCTACTTTTTCCAGACAGTGGAGTTGGCACTGAGATGGAATGACTATGCCACAATAGGAAATTTCAAGAATAACAGTAATAAAATGTGTGTGGAGACGTGACCTGTTGCAGTTCCAGTGTCAGAAATTTTTTTTGTGATCAAAATGATTATGGAAAAATTGTTATAAAATAACAGTAGTAATGATTATCAAAATTTGGGTTCCAAAAAGGTTGAATGATTTAAAACGGTATGGTGTGAATTATAAGAGGGGATATAGAGGAACAGAGGAGAAAACGTGGCTGACTTAAAAACAACATAAAATAATATTATTGCCAGGCACAGAAATAGGGACGCAAATACATCTTGAAATAATGATGATGCATGGCCAAGCTGATACTGGAGTACTATGGTAAATATACAAAAACCGCGACTTGCTTGAATTTTTAGGTCGCTCGGTTTCCCCTTTCGCTTGATAAAATATTGCTATTCCACTTATGCCTCCAGGTTCACTTGTCTAGAAATAGAAACACCATCCATAATACCATGTAACGCCTTGGAATTGCCAGCAACGATAAAAATGTGCCTTCATAGAAAAAAAAAGAACATAAGGTAAAAATCAGACCCACCAGTATGAGAGAAATCTTATAGCCTTTTCTCTGGTCGACGAAGGAACTAGAACTGACCATCCTGCCGACCAGACCGTTAGTTCATGGGGAGCTGGGCCGCTATAAGCCACTCCAGCACACCCATATCGTCACAGGATGGCCATATTTTACCCATAAAAAAGCCATAACTGGTGACCTAGCGCCTATTGACCCTCTGACCCATATTGGTAGACTAGGCCTAGCAGAGGCCTAGACGTACTTCATGGTAGCCCCACCCTGCAGGGGCCCGACCTCCCCCACCCCACAACGCACATTTCACCCCCTTTTTATGTGCCTACACCCATCTGGGAGTCAGGGGGGCTGGGTCAACGAGGTAGTTTCGGCAGTTTCTCTACCTATATCATTAACCCCTCTAGGTTGTACCCTACTAGATAGCTTGGAGAATAGCATTGGGTGCTATAGGATGCACCACACATCCTAGACTGCACTGACCTCTCGAGAGACAAAGTATTTGTTTGCATGTCTAGTTCTCAAGGCGCATTTATCTGCACCGGTCTTTCAGTGCACCGATGTCAAGATATTCCATAAATACGTGATTCTAAATTTGGATTGCAACAGCTTTTGTAATTTTCTATCACCATAACGATTTTCTTCAACAATAATCTGTTGTTTCCATCCACATACTATTAATATAATCAGCCGAAATAAGAAATAATCTTTTACTGACAGCAAAATAAATCATACCTATGTCTAATAAAGATTAATGCGTCGACATATATCTTTGTAAATTGTAGGAAATGCGGGAGGCCTCAAATCATATTGCTATTACTTAGAAAAATGTTAAAGAGAAAAACAAACGCTTGCACATTTATTGCAACTATCTTAGAAAAGGCAAACCGCCTCGGATTTTGAACTTAAATGTGTTACCCACGCAACTTGAAAATGTTATAAGATGTACGGTCCATGGACAATTCTCATTATTATTTTCAGAGATTTCTATTTGTACTGTACGCTGAAGATTTTGGCCTATCTGTAAAATATAGTTTAGAATACCATACATTATATCTAAAAATGATTTCTTTTATAAATTGACAATTGGCTACTCATTTCTTATTGCTGTCACATTAACTTTGAGAAAAAAACCGTGTAAGGTTAGTTCAATTCAATAAAAAAAAAAACTTGTCAGAAAGATGATAGAAATCAAACCTTTTTGTTACACTTTCTAGTAGCAGAACAAACCCTTTTAATACTAAAGAATAATTTATGTAACCCTTCTTTCCTCGGTCAAACTCAGTGCCTGTTATCCATATCAAGGACAAGCCGTAATACCGGGTAGCGAAAGCCGACGGCATAAATCAAACCTGGAGCGGATTCTGCCTATAAAAACATTTACAGAGGTCAACCAATAAAACACCATCGAATGTGTATGTGAATAGTTTTACTTGAAAGGTTTGTGGTCTGTGGTTTCGGATATTCTCACATGAGAGTGTCATAAATTGTAGCATTTATTGCCGGAGGGGCAGAGACCGGCCGCGGCCCGGGACGGCCTGCCGGACGTGTTGGGGTACATCCCGTCAGCAGAACCATCCACTGCCGGTCTCTAGCCCGGCCTCACCGAACGAATTTCCTACGCCTGTTTAATCAATTTCTCTTGTTGTTTATATATTCCCCACCCCTAAAAAGTATTTCACAAGGACTCTGACACAGTGATCCACAAGACGATTGATTGTCAGGAAATGTGGGACAATGTTTTATATGCGTTGTATATCGATAGGAAGCGTACCTTTTTGTTTGAGTTTGAGAAAATAAACTTGTCTTCTTTGTGTTACCACTGTATTTACGAAAGAAGATAAAAGCAAATTCACCGAGTAAGTTATGACGACAGTATTCTTTATTCATTATAAGTATGGTGAAAATGTAAAGTCATTTTGATAAAGAAAACAGCAAAAAAAGGAATTATAAACTTGAACATAAATAAGACCTACTCGACGTACGAATTATACCAACCAATAATATATTGGTTAGGCATTGAACTTTTTTGTGCAATGGCAGGTCATTACTCTACACCCAGATATAAGAACTGTTCTCATTGGCTACAGGTCACATGCAACGAACTGACCACTCAGGCCCTTGGACACTACAGGCCTCCCGCCACTTCTGCCTTCTTCGCCGCCACACTTACATGGACAAAATTTTTCTCTGAATGCTGAACTATGTTGGCGCGACGATATGCAGGAATACTGACTAAGGGGAGTACTAGAACATGGTAGATGTCCCCGCACGCTCGAAAAAACTGGTAAGGAGTGCCAAGGCTATTGCAAACTTTCGCCTGACTGGACGACTGGACATACAAGACCAGTTCCTACCGGACGCCATCTTGCCGGACGACCAGTCACCATCACCTTTGAAGGCCGGTACTACTTCGATGGCAGGCTCCCCTTCGGAGCCCGCCTTTCCTCATTTGCCATGCAGTCTATAGCAAGGTTCCTCAAGAGGGCAATGGAGGATATCGGCATCTCTGTGTACATCTACCTGGATGATATCTTTATGATCTCAAACTCGGAGCTACTAGCTCGCAGACACTTCGACAACATCATCGACCTCCTAGCGGCCCTTGGCCTGCAGGTTTCCCAGGGCAAGGTCCAGCCTCCGGCCCGGAAAGTCACATGGCTGGGCATAGTGATAGACTTGGATCACAACACTATGCACATTCCGGAGGAAAAACTGGCCCAGATAAAGAAGTGTTTGGCCGCCGCGGCTAGACAGAGCAGGATTACTAAAAAACATATGCAGTCTATCCTCGGACACATCAACCACCTTTCGAAGGTGGTACGCGCGGCTCGGGTCTTTGTGGCCAGGCTGCTCGCCGCACTGAGGGCAGCGGAGGGTGACGTGGTGGTGGTTACCCATCATGTCAGAGCTGATCTAGCGTGGTTTTCACGCTACCTTCACAACCAGAACGCGAGAGTCATCATCCCACACAGGAGGACAGTCCTAAGGATCTGGGCGGACTCCTGCCTCCAAGGAGGCGGTGCCACAGACGGAGAGCGCTATTACTCACACCCCTACCCGTCTGCTCTCACCGACAACCACCACATATCACAGTTGGAGGCCCTCAACGTCCTCGCTGCGGTCAGAGCCCTGGTCAACGATTCACATGCAGGAGGCACCGTGGAGGTGTTTTGTGACAATCTAGCCAGCATATCTACGTACTCCTCAGGCCGCGCAAGGGACCCGGTACTCGCCGCATGCACCAGGGCCATCTGGTACAAGGGTGCTGAGACAGCCACGTCCTTTGAGTTCGTACACGTGCCCGGCGAAGGGATGGTACTCCCCGACGCACTCAGCCGCATGCACATAGACCCTGCCCTCAGAAAAGTAGCAAACCGTATAGTTAGAGATATGTCACTTGTTGAGATCAGCGTGGGGAATGACATGTTCGCTTACAAGTCCTTTGTTTGATTTTCCAGACTCTTTCACCAGTGGCCTGGATCACGCTGCAGTCCTTAGACAACGCTCGGCACACAGACCTGGCACGGTCAAGGGACGTGATTCGGCCGTTAGACTTTTTCTGGCCTTTTGCACACGGACCGGCCTACATTATAAGTCGGTCCAGTATTATCATGTGTGCTGGTATTTAGAATACCTGGCCCGATCTACTGATAACCCGGCATCTATAGCCAACTCACTCTCACACATAAGGACCTTTTATGCCCTGTCCCGACTTGATACGAAGCCCTGGTTCCATGCTAGGGTACTCTCTGCACTTCGGGCATGCTACATCACAATGAGACACGTTCCAACACCAAAAGCCCCCGTCACCCCACAGCTTCTCAAGAAGGTTCTTAACGGACTACACACCATACAACATGGCCAGCTTATACACCTCGCCGTTCTTATTATGTACGTAGGATTCCTACGTCAAAGTTCACTGGCCCCTCAGTCAGTGGCCACTTTTGACGTCACCAGACACCTTACAGTGGCCGACCTACAGGTCACGCCACAAGGGATTTCACTTAAGGTGAAGTGGACAAAAACTCTGCAGTCATCCGCGGACGCTACGCAGCTTCTACTGCCGGCCACCGCGGACCCGCTCCTCTGCCCAGTCAGGGCACTGCACGCTTACAACCGGACAGTCCCCCCTCCCGCATCGCAGGACGCCCCCCTCCTTAGGCACAGGGACGGGAATCCGGCTACCGTTCCTTTCCTGAGGAGGCACTGGGCCTCCCTCCTGGCGTTAGCGGGAGAATCCCATCGTAACTACTCACTCCACAGCCTCCGTCGGGGCGCAGCGCAACACGTCTTTAATCAAGGCGCCGCGGATATTAATCACGTGATGCATCACGGAACTTGGCGTTCACAAGCAGTCAGGTCTTATATACGACCCGACCAGGCCACCTACAACTCCGTTCATCACGCCTTACGCCGCATGTAGTTACCTTTGGTTTGGCCATACGGACTTATACGGTTAACATGGAGAACTATTCCTTTTACAAGTGTGTTATTCTTGTTCCAGTTATGTTCTACGAAAGTTATTATCATACCAAACGGTGATTAAACAAACCTGTTCTTAATTATCTGTTCTGTCTTATTTAAGTAATGTGGTTAGGCATTGAACTTTTTTGTGCAATGGCAGGTCATTACTCTACACCCAGATATAAGAACTGTTCTCATTGGCTACAGGTCACATGCAACGAACTGACCACTCAGGCCCTTGGACACTACAGGCCTCCCGCCACTTCTGCCTTCTTCGCCGCCACACTTACATGGACAAAATTTTTCTCCCCGCCCACCACGCCCAATAATTATAATTATCATATCACAAAGGGCCATACGGACTTATACGGTTAACATGGAGAACTATTCCTTTTACAAGTGTGTTATTCTTGTTCCAGTTATGTTCTACGAAAGTTATTATCATACCAAACGGTGATTAAACAAACCTGTTCTTAATTATCTGTTCTGTCTTATTTAAGTAATGGAGTATTGAAATCTTTATTTAATAACCTGGTTATAGCTACAATTTGAATAAGTAAAAATCTACTTTCAACCATTTGCCCAAGAGATTGTAACGTTACGTTGAACTAAACGTAAGACTCAAAGGAAACCACCCTGAAAATGTCAGAAATAAATTCCAGCTGAAAACAGCAGAAACATATTCCGGAAGGGTCTAGCGCCGAAAGAGATAAATCATGGACGGAAATATGCGGTGTTGATACACGAAGAGAAAATGGCCCGGATTTGTTGTGAATCAGCTGACTTGGCCTTGCGCCTGCCACCCCTCTTCTCCCCCTTCCTCCTCTCCTTTTCGGCGCTGCCAACCGCTGGAGAAAACGCCGAATATTTCTCTGCCCCTACACATGCCACTATTCTACACCCCATTTATACGCTCCTGGTGTCGAAACCAAGCCACTACGGGCATAAATCTACACCTAAAAATCAGCTAACACTAGAAATTCGTGAAAAAAAGGCTCGGACTCACTGACACGTGCACAGGGTCATCAGGGATTGGGAAATTCAACATGGCGGTGGGCAGAAATGTCGTCTGCGAACAGTGCCGACAACGAATGTTTACCGATTTATGGTGAGAATCGCGGGAAAACTAGAGCGAGGTGTCTAGGTGCATGGGGAGGGCCCGCACCCATGAAATAAAAATTGCCAGCCGCTAGCGACGGGGAGAAAAATGGTAAAATATTGGCGCGAAGTGGGTCGACTTGTCGGCCAGCGCTAGCAGCGCCATATTGGAAGTTGGCATGAAAAGCGCGGCAGCGGCCTGACATCACCCTTCGGCGTCCTCCAGTGCGAGCCCCATCACAGTGAGTACTAGCATATCCTGCTTCATGGTATCTCCATGGAGACTCCTGATAATATCAAGACTATTTTTCTGTAGCATCCAAGAGGAGATTGATCCGCAAATCGCGTCGTTCGAGTCGTCGGGGTTGACGCGGGAGCTGATCGCGCCGGGCCTACCCTGGCGGCCGCTGCGGCTCAGGCATTCATTCTAGTTTGTTTTGACAATACTGACCTATATTTATTTTTCTCGCCTTTTTCGCTACCACAAACGAGTCGAGTACAGTCCACAAACCCTCGCAAGGGCGCTGACGAATGTCGTGCGAAATGACCATGTACATTGTATGCCTCTATATATAATTTTACCCTGCAGTGATCCGAATGGTATTTATAAACATCGCAGAAACGACAGAATTTCTGTTTCTCACATAAACACTCTATACTGTAGCAACGATAACTCTCTATCCATATACCTCACAAGTATAACAAAATATGATATTATCTATTATTAAATTCAGTGGAGAAAAGGGTGAGAAATTGGGTATTTCTCGCGGTACATCTAGTTATTTTCTCCTGGCGATGAAGATTTAATTCAGCTGATGAACGAGCCTGGAGTGGTGTGGGTACACAGGAGTTGGTCACCCCTTGACACCCGCCCTCCTCTCACACATCACCTCCTCCTCCACGGTCGGCGAGGGTATAGCCTGCTACACCAGTATCCCTTCTTAGTTTAGCAATAAATATTTATCGGCCGGTGAGAGACCCGCCGTCGGCGTGTGGCCACAGACCAAGGGGAGGCCCACTCGCGTGCTGGTATTAAGGATTTGACAGCAGTTTCTGGCCCTGACCACCTCCCCAGTCACCCCCTCTCCTCCTCCTGTACCTCCCCTGACCAGCACACCTTTCCTCTAGGGCGGCGAGGAGGCGCGGATGAACAGTCTCCAATTTGACATTCACACGGCGACAAATCACAAATAATACATTCGGCGTGGCCTGCCTTGTTCGCGGCCACCAACATGAAATATTTACAAGCTGCCAGGCCCTGGGCAGATCTATCAGCCGCAGTCGTCCTAATAGGCTGCCGGCTTGGCCGTGTCCTTTTGTACACGGGCAAACATCGCTGTCTGCTGCCTCCACAAAGACAATCACATAACCACCTGTTTGGTTCATTCCCCAGCTCATCCCACTACCTCCAGGCAGCATCTACCCACCAGGGATAAGCCGGCGCTAATAACTCACCATCAACCCCACAGAAATAGTTTTCTTTCTCAAAGAATCCACCCCATACATAACACCACCAAGAAAATATCAGATTCATCTGTTATCTTGAATAGAAAAGAATAGTTTCGCTGTGAGCGCTGCGCTGCAGTAAGCTGTAGAGTGAGGACGGAATATTTGCCGACGCCTTTTCTTGTTTTCCTGTGTGTATAGCAGTCAACAGGAGGGGTTCTGGAGGGGTTGGGGAGGCAATGAAGGGCGCGCCGACTTTTGCTAAGCCCTGTTTGTCTTGCGTGGGGCTGGTTCTATTTTGCACGGGCCAATCTCGGGTAGAACAAGAAGGGGCCAGTGGTCTGGAGGTGGCCGTGAAAACAGCCCCAATCTGTCTTCATCAGGCATGCAGGGGGCGGAGGGCAGGCGAAGGCAGCGGATCCCACCGTCTTTCCTTCCCCCTACCCCGGCCATCTGCCTTTTGAAGGCCCAGGGTTTGTCCTTATCACTAACCCAGCACGAGGACTAGGCGTAAGGGCCTCCTCCTGCAGGGCCCCTTTTGTCTTCATCCCACAAGGTGAGGCTGGGAGCCACAGATAAAGGCTCACACAGGCCTAAGGTGGTCCCCTAGAAAAAACATATGACAGTCAATT
Source organism: Lepidonotus clava (assembly GCA_936440205.1). NCBI lineage: Eukaryota > Metazoa > Annelida > Polychaeta > Phyllodocida > Polynoidae > Lepidonotus > Lepidonotus clava. The sequence continues at coordinate 20,937,544 of OW387150.1, read as the reverse complement.
GGTCGCCTCCAGAGAGCGAGAATAACAACAAAAATGGGAAGAGAAAAAGAACCACAGAAATGTGACAGCAGAAAAAGGGATAAGAGAAAAGTACAAATCCCCACCAGCGTTTTCATTATGCGTCTATGAAAAGGCCCTTATCTGGGCACAAACACGGGTTTGTTTTCCATATACAAAAATGATGTATACCTTCTATTCCTCTAAACAAGTGCTACCATTAAGTGAAACATGTATACCGAGTTATACCGAAGCAATCAATACTAAAAATACAGTTTGTTTTGTTAATGGAATTTCAAAGCAAGTGGGACGACTGTGTATCCCTCGAGCTTTTCTCATAACAAATGATGTAAAAGATATGGCACATAATGAATCGGGTCATTTTGATCTAAAAAGATAAAAGAAATTGCCATAAGCAATGTATCAAGAGTCTTATAATTAGATTTCTACAGACGGTCGTGATGTGCTATTTCTCCCCATGCACGCAGGGTGCATGATTTACAATGTAAACAGCATCCCGGTGGTGAAAGTAGGTCACCACCATTCTCGTTTGTTCTCATCGAAATTTTGGTTGTATGCCAGCCAAAGACACTAAAAAACATCTCGTTAAATCTCTGCATGTAGGTCGGTCATAGCATAGCGCCATATGGAGCTCCACTCAGTTTATTTCACGATTTATGCTATGATGTACGCGTTTCTCTCACCTAAAAATGAGATCCGCAGGGGATGTGCTAGTTTGCCGCCGTTGTTACTTACAGCAAAAAAAGGCACTAAATTATGGATGATTATTAGTCTAATCATGCCTCTACACCAGAGTGTAAGTGATGGATAACTTTATCTACTCGGTTTCACAGCTTGGATTTGATATAGCGGCCAGGTAGGATCCCACTACCGAATCAATAATTCAGAATCGCGCGCCTGTGACCACATTACCTGTCTGGATGGAGTTTCAAGCAGACAATGAAGTACCAACTTGAAAAATAATGTCACAATCCATAATAACAGGCTGATATTTTTGTCGAGGCTATTCATATCCAACTTTAATTGCCACTGATTTTAATATTGCAAGCATGGAAACATCATTGCAGATTGTCCCACTCCATCCAATTTCTCAGCTGAAGCAGCTTGGAAAACTCCCTTGCTCAGTGCACATTTCTATTGATGGATGAAAGAAATGCATTCATTTCGGCGTTATTTTAAAGACAATAACATGGTATGATGTAAGAGGTAAATAATTCGCCCAGACCACAAGAATTTTAATATAAATTCCTATCTGTATAAGTGGAATTCAGGGGGAATCCTACATATTCTGTTCTGGAATTTTCGGGTGAATTAATCTGAACGCTGCACTTTGCTGTGTATATTCAAGCTGGACGATTGATGGGGGGGGTGGGCTTCAGGGGGGGTTATTATCATGAACCTGGGACATGAGATGTTGTGTTTGAGCTATAGGGCCTCAGGGGGAGGTACATGACAGAGCAGAATAACACCACGACCGTTCTAAACAAGATTGTGCACCGTCCTTATTTCTCTAGTTACAATTTTCCTGTTTTACTCCATTCCTTGTGGTTATGTAGAGCACCACAGGCATTGCTAATACGACCACCACTTCTCTGGAAGACCAAAATGGACGCCCCCATAGTGATGTATGGAGAGTGGTAGATGGAGAGCGGCCATACGAGTACGGCCCGGGCGGAGTGGGTCAGCCGGGTACAAGACGTCCTCGCCCCGGCCTCCCCAACCGACCTCCACGGGCTCTTGAGATATTGGGCCTTTTTTCATAAAGGACAACACGGGTTAAAAGATGCTGAGATCCTCACTGACTGGAGTGGTATTCCCAGATCGATAGAGAAGGAAATTGCCAGGCTGGTTGTGAAAGGAGGGGTTATTTCGATGGGGTGAATTCGGAGGGTTATGCCGTGCATGCGGGGACGGAAGTAGGGCACGCATGCCTGTCAGACTGCAGCGCCATGCGCGTGCAGCGGCAAAACGTGTCAGGGGTAGGGTATGGGGTGAATGGCGGAGTTAGGCGTCTTCGTGCAGCCTCAAACCTGTTTAAGGTCACCTAAACGAGCCTGAAATGACGCGACAGTGTGGGTGCATGTGTCTCCTGTCAGCCAGTGCAATGTACGATCCGGACGGCTGGCTTGAACGAATGGCAAAAGGTCCCAGCACTCAAACCTCCCACCCCCTGGTTGACTCGCACTCTGAGGTCACGACCCGGCCCAATCCTGAGGTCCTAAATCACCAGCTTAGCCTAGGATATCAACAATACCCTTTATACCCAATAGGAGGCGAGCTCCATCCACTCCTGTTAGCAAGCTTTTTAGGCCGATAACCCGATAATCATCAGAAATTCCGTTAGGACGTTTTTCCCCCCATAAAGTGATTCTGCGCAAAACCTCCTGCCCTTGGATGATCAGTCCAAGGGGGGCTAGGTTAGGAGAGCACACTCTCCAAGCCTCCCTTTAATCAAAACCACGAGTTCTCGTGATTCATGAAGATCACATGCCCTCCCACACATTTTTTCCATGCACACAACCAAACAACTTTTTATATACCCTTCCCCCTCTGGTATATCCCTTGCCTGACGCTCTCTTGCCCTCATTGCCTGACTCCTGGCCGTCCCCATTGCCTAACGCTCTCCAGCCTTTACTTGTGACCTTTCAGGGGTACCCCCGGCCGACATATTGGCCTTGTCGCCCCCAGAGGACAGACTTGCCCGGCATTAATCACCGATGGCAAATCTCCTGGAGCCACTTCTCACACCGTATTAAACAAAGGTCTGACCCCCTAAAGTGGCCGTGAAGGGCGACCGTTTAGGGCACACCGTCATCAGATGGCCAAAACATACGGTGCCGTCTGGCACTCCATCCCACCATCCCACGCCCTTTTCTTTCCATGTGCTCACAGAATTTCTCATTCAAAGTAATAGCAGCCGTTTCGAAAGCTATTTTCACGCTGAAAATCGATTCCATATCAGGGTATTTCCGTTTGAACAAATCAATTCAAATTGCTGACAAAGCACCTTTTGCATGGTCGGTTGAATATTTTTCGCATGTGACTTGAAATAACACGCAAGGATAGAAACAAGATGGTCAACAAGGTAGTAAACGTTTACAATTGATTTCATGCAATTGTCAAAGATAATAAGTAAAATAAGAAAGGTTCTAAGAAACTTGTTAATACTATAGATTCAGTTGTTAATTTTCCTTTTATATAAGACACCAACGTGCAGTATGTGTATAGCATATCAGGACCATCGTACTTTGAATTAACAGGATATTCATTTGATAAAAACAATTTTTTAATGCCGTGCAAGAGACATCCTAAAAACTAAAAACACATTTCTGAAAATCAGTCGAAATCCTAACGTTTATCGCAAATAAATCATATTAAAAAAACTAACAAAACCACAATTTGGTATGTGGGGTAAGTTAAGTATACATCGAGGTAGCATAATTATAACGGGTACGAAGCAGGTACATGACAATCATGATAAATGCAGTCTAATTAAAGTAACCCAGAAAATCGCATATTTGCGTGTGTTCTTGAGAGGGGTAGCACTGATTGATCTAGGACAAGACATTCACATGCAACATGAGAGTAATAATGGTCATGAAGGTGAGGCAATAGAAATAAAGATTTGTACTTGTTCCCAACGCCACCTAGGGAGCAAATACATATCCAAAGTATCTTATACATAAACAATATCCTAAAAACTAAATCATATTTATCTTAATTAATGTAGGTTTTATATTGTTAACATCTAATTAAGGATACAGAGCAATAAGTCTCATGCAATCAAGTCTTCTAGACGGCAGAGATGTAGTACATCATCACACCACAACCACATTACTCAAGGTCCACAGACCATGACACACGGCCAACTTCAAGAAGAAGTCACCGTTTTTTTACCCTTTTTACTTTCCTTATTTTTTTCCTACAATTATTTTTAGTATATCTTACAGTAACCAAGTCAGGCAATTTTCTTGTCAGGGCTAAGACGAAAGGGGATTTTTCTCTGTCAAAGTCGGGTACGCCGTCGACATAGGGGAGGGACTGTCCTTCTTCAGAACTTTATATATGTATAGAATTGTAGCGCCGACAGTCTTCAGTGGCTGTGGCTGTAGTTTTTATGGCTTGTCACCGCTGAGATGTGCTGTATATAAATGTGGCATTATTATTCTAAAAGGCGCTCATCAGTGGTAGCCCAGGCCTCAATGGACCTTCTGATTGGACGCTATCTTTAGGTGCTATTTGCTGGCGGACATACATCAAGCTGTCCGCCGCGACATAGGCAAAGCCTCTCAGATGTTCCTCCAACAAAATGCATGTGTCGCGTTGAGTTATTCCAATCTAGACAGTTTGGGGATAGAGTACAGGCTTGGGTTACCTAAGGTATTAAGATTACCGACCGCGGGGGTCCTCAAACGCAACCCCCCGGCTCTGGGGAGATAGACAAGGAACGATTGTTTTATCTGGAATACACATGTGTCCATATAAACGTTTGGTGTTGCGACGAGCGCATTATAAAAGGTGGCTTGTCGCGAACGCACCATCTGATATACAAAACAAAAGGCAATGTGTGACGATATGCCCGATTAATGTCTCAAGCCATTTGAATAGACACTTCTCTCGTCTTTCCAGGGAAAATAACGGTTTTATTTTGTACCATCAGGCTTACTGGTTATCTTTGTATATAAATGGCCATATCTGTGAATTGTGCAGCCACTGTCTTTTTAAATTCGTGTTTAAGATTATACAATAGTTGTACCGAAGTACATGCATTAGAATTTTTATATACACTATAAAAATGATTTTAGTAACCTGATAATACAATTAGCCTCCTTCGTGGACACCTTGCTTCTAATCAAAATTCAAATATATTGGATAAGAACAAACTTATGTTTTACTTGTACTGATTACTAAACTGCAAATGAATTCCGTAATAGTAACGTATATATATATATATATATATATCTATATATATCTATATATATATCGATCTATCTATCTATCTATCTATATATATATATATATATATAAATTTTTATTTTATACCAAAGAGTAAACCAGAAAAACGGTTTAATGCAAGCAAAATAATTATCTGTAGACCACCAACATTAACTGGGTCCCTAACATATAGCCCAAATAAAATAAGATGGCACGGGAATCCCTGAGAATGAGGCCTGAGCGGCGTGGTCATTTTACCGTATGATATATGTGTCCACTGCAGCGGTAGGGCAGACAAGTACTCTGCTTTTGATGGTCACCCTGGGCTTATCTGGCCACCAATCACTCCAGGGCACCCCCTGGAGAGGGCTGCCACTCAGGAGGTGTGTACAGACCAGCAGGCCGCTGGGACTGGAGTAGGCCGACCCGTAAACGTAGTACCGTGTGTGTGGCCATGTGAACTCTAATCTAATGTGACCTTGGACACTCCCCTCTAACCTTGGGAAGAGCACACTCAAATTTCTAGTGTATTCATGCATATTGTTTTCTTTTCTTTTTTTTCTGTATAATCAGTCTTGATTGGCAACTTCATGTAATAACATGTTCTTCCGGTTATTTACGTTTAGATTACATTAATGATGGGTAAGAGAATGAGCACTAATTCCTACAGTTTCCAATAATGATAATCAATATTGTGATATGTAAACAGGTCGTCATCGTGTAGGCTTACAGAGTTTTATCTTATTGTCTGAAATCTAACTATATTCAATTCCTGTTATTATAAATGGAAGATAATAGAAAATTTAGAGATATGAATAGAGAATGAAGAAAAAGAACTGAAAAAAATAAAGCTATTGCTTTTTCAGATGATAAATGAGACAATTACCTGTCGTGGCAAAACTGAATGACACTATAAGTACAAAACGTACGTTTTATACAAATCAGATTTTCTAGATAATGATATATACTTGGCTCGCTCTGAAAACGTATAATCAGTGCAGGTAAAAACAAAAAACAAAAACGTGTAAGAAAATACAGGCTTCTGGTTGTAAGATGTCGTGTCACCAACACCAGAACCAGAACCAACACCACTGCGTGTAGACTCTCAACCGGTATTCTGTCTCAAAATCGAACCAAAATCAATCTCACTATAGTGACCATTTCAGCTTATCTGATTGGCTATCAGGAGTAAACACAGTATCCTGTTGCAGTACACGTGAGAGGGGAAAGAACTCTACACCCAGGATGTATCGACGTGGCCCCAGGCCTACATAAAACCACTTTTGGGAGGCCACAAAAGGCTCTCACTGCCCTGTCCATCGTCACCAGACCACGCCTCCCTCTCCCCTCAAGCCCCCTCCTCCTGTAGGTCCTCCAGAACCCGGGTTAGCCCAGTAAACAGCCCTGGAGGAAACCCATTTACCCCTGAGCCTGACGCGCATACCAAACGCACCCGCAGAATGGGATGCTTCAAAGATTAAGGGATCTACTAATCTTCTTTGCCGACCAAACTTACTTAGCGACGTGGTTCATCTCCTGGGGCCGGCTGGCTGGGGGTTGGGACATTCGGGGATTGACCAGTATCCTGTGGTCAGGGATGTGAGATAAAATGTTTACCTTCATATAGATACTCCTTATATAACCATATGTTTCTATATAATTATGGGGTTGTGGAATACCTTTGTATATGTATGGTGATATATCATATCATATTCAATCTACTGTCATTTAATTTCAGTGTTATGGGGGTTAAGATAAGCTGATTATTCTTTGTTTATAATTAAGTTGAGTCACTTTGTTTTATTTAGGTATACAAATCTGTGTCGTATATACAGAGCCTCGTCTATTTTATCGAAAGGTATAAATCTTCTTTTCAATTTAAATATGAAGGTTTGACAAGTTGTCCTTTGATTAGATAAATCCGAATCATACGCTTGAATCATTAACTCATTGTAAACATAGGTGCTCAAACTGATTAACCTCATTAAAAACAAAACCTTTTTTTATATCTTTTTGTTGATAATTGAAGGATAATTATTCAACAACTGTATTTGACTCTTGCTGACAAGGAAAGAAGGTACCCTTGAGATGGCAGACCAAAAACTATTTCAATAAGAAGAACCACTGTGAAATTATGTTTTAAACTCCCAAATATTTGACTTAACCTATCCGATTCTAATTAACTGTGGCTGTCTCCGTATGATATATCCCCCCATGTGTTGGGTGCATACACGGGCGCGTGGCATGGGTTTACCTGCCTGTCCCGCCACTTCTTGCCTCCAGGATTTATGTGAGTCTAATAGTTGGGTGGGAGCACCCGATAAACTCCAGAGTACCAGTCCCGAGTCGCCCCAGCAATTGTTGTTCCCTTGATTATAGTAATGCGGCATTGTTGGCCGCTCTTCCAGGCGCGGAAAGTGCTTGGTCTTGTAATTGTTATTTGACATTTATGTGCTGAGCGCCAGGGAATACTATGTCCTACAGTTACCGTTACCATGGGGACACGTGGCAGGAGGGGTCGCTAAGCTAATTGTTATAGTTTCCCACTGTACAAAATGTCTGTCATTCAAGCCTATTGTTTGAGTACTGATGTGCTCGCAATTAGTTAGGCTATCAAAGCGTGTAAACTTCTCATTGTTTGTGCATTTTGCCCTTATGATTTAACTATAAATTACTCAAAACTGTGGCTTTTTGTGTTTAAACTTGCATCAAAAAGTCTCCACTTTAAGGGCCTCAATGAAGTTCCCCTCATTAGTATTTAAGTCAATTAAAATAAGAAAGAAGATGAATTACATGCCCAACACTGAAATTTCTATGCCCCAATCTATTTTCCTCCTAAGCCCCTTATTTGTAAACTACTCACCCCATTCATTCCATTCCCCTATGACCTTGTATGCACAAGACTGTATAATGCATAAAAAGTACATTGATTCATGCTTAAAGTTGTGATTTATTCATTGAGGGGCTGTGCTTAAAAAAACAGTGCTGGAACCCGGGTTTAAGGAATCGTCCCTCCGAGGCCTGTTGGGCTGTCAGGGTGTGGCAGCCAGACTTGATAGCTCATATTTCATGCCCAAATCGGTGAGGCTTATCAGTAACCGTGCGACAGGCATTTAATACCCAGCATGTTAACATATCTTTTCGCCATATCAATAACTTGTAGCTAGTTGGGGGGTTGCTCGTGCGGTGACAGTCCCTCTAAACGCACGTTGGGCGGGCCGGGAGGGGAAGGCGTCAACGGTCTTGATGAATGGCCAGGGGTTAAATGATTTCACACATCTGACCACATAAAATACACCCTCTTTAACCCCTGGCCAGATCCAAAACACAAAACCCTCACATAAAAATCCCCTCTTTATTTCCTCACAACCCGGGGTCTCTTTGCTAAAAACTTGCTGGGCAGTTTTTTCCCCTTTCCTCATTCCGTCCAAGTCGCAATCATGAGAGAGCTTTTTGGTCCCGATGAAATCGTCGCAATCAAAATCGGCTCGTTTTTGCCGCCAAAATTGATGAGGGCGAAATGTCTGTTGGTTCTTTTGTGGAGGTGGGGGGAGGGGGGATGATTCATTGAACTGCTGCTGGTCGAGTCATCAATGGGCGATGCGCCGACTCGCCTGCTTTTTTGGCGGGATTTTTGTCTGTGGACGTTTCAAAAGTCGGGATTCCGGTTTCTAGCAGACGACATTTTTCTTTGAAGCGCCCTCGTCACCTGTGATTACGGGGGCTAATGTGTGCGGGAAGGGAGGGTCCCAGAGGCGGGCAATGGTGCTCAATAGCACATTTAATAAGCCGTCACAATACCCACAGATCAGGGCTAAGGGGCTATAGAACACCCAGATATTGTGTGTGGTCGGCCCGGGTAGGGGGATGGGGCCGAGCCCAGACGATGGGGCTTCTGCGAAATAACCCCCAATAACTCCCAAGTATGCGCCGAAATGGATTTAGGGGGGTGGGACCGCGGCTTACAACAATAGCACGTCTGTGCACCGCCAGTTAAGCACTGCGCGCCGAGGCTCCAGTGCAATCCTATTGAAAACAGTGTATTTTGGTCGGCACACGCGCTCGGCCCAGATAATTAATGGGTTTTCTAGTAATGTATGCCGGAGTGACCCAGTTCTGGCTGGGTTGTGGGCATGTGACCTCTATCTTATCGCTGATTGGCCGAGGCCGTCACGTGGGTTTGATTATGGCCGATATTATTTGGTCAATCCTGTCGACATGGTTTAGAAGGCAAGACCGGCCACAAATCATTGGACTTGAATTGCAGGTATTATGAGTTCCTACTACAGCAATATCATCCCGGCCAACTTGCCGAATGGCGGCACCCAGGACCCTTTTCTGACACAAGAAGGGAAGTATGATCCCAACAACTACTACGGCGGAGGGACTGGAGGCTTGGGAGGCTACGGCGGGGGCGAGGGAGATCCCCAACACCCGGGCTTCCCTCGGTTTCCTCCGTTTGACAGGATTGACATCCGTCCCATCACCAACAAGACGGCCTACTCCCCGACTAGTGTGCATACGACGCTGCCCAACGGTGTCAACCCTTCTGGTTACCACCAAACGTCGCCCCTGGGGCCCCAGTACGGCCAGCAGCCCACGGCAAATGGACAGTACCACGCCCAGGAGGAGTTGGGCCCGTGTAAAGTGGGCGAGGGTCCCGGCCAACCGCTTGGCCACGGCCCGTCCCCGGCCACCAGCCCCAGCGGGCACCAACCCGCGCCCCACCCGGCCAGCATGCACCCTCACCCCTACCAGACGGCTACTCACCCACTAGGAGGAGTGGTCAACGGTGTCCAGCCCCAGAACATCCCCATCTACCCCTGGATGAGGCCCGTCAACGGCGGTAAGTCACTTTTTATTCACGCCTCTCAAGTTTGTTGTTGTGGTGTTTTCCCCGCAGCTGCCTGGCTTCCCCCACCACTCCCCGCACGCACGCCCACCACTGCCCCGTCCCATACTCCAACCTCAGCACTCACTGCCCAACTTCACAGCTTCTTCCCCGACCTACAACCTCGTGGCCCAGTCAGTCCCTGTGTTTTCCATTCATCCCAGTGCTTTTTTATCCGCCCCAGACCGAAGTGTGCGTTATGCAAGGCTGGGGGGCCGTAAACGAGGGAATAGATCATGCTTAATGGCTCTTCCGAAGGCTGTAATGGCTCCGCTATCCAACCAGCATTGGCGTCCCTTACTACGACCCCTCTCGTAGTACGATTGGGTGCAGTGTAGTAGCCTTTTATGTCCTCCACTCGTGCATCACTGGAGGAAAACACTGCAGTTTTTTCTCCCTTGGTTCTGCTTTCTATCTTTGAATTTGTTTCAAGTGTCATTGACATTAGGCGCGAGGTTGGGGTCTCTGGGCGCCCATTTAGGCCTTGCGCCTATGTAAAAGAGGGGGCTGGGCTGGGGGCTTCTTTATTATAGGGTCAGTGGTGGATGGACTGTGACTGAAAGTCGTAAAATATGTCCCCGACAACCCCCTATTGCCGAGGTAGCCTCTGTAGTTTGGTCCTGTAACGTGTGAGTTGTGGCTGATTTCTTCACACCTTGTGTAGCACTTTTTGCATGACGACTGGTCATTGTGAATGTGTTTTATTGGTCTGCGATACAGGGGTCAGGGGTCAAGCGCTATGGCACAGGCAGTAAAGGCATTGAGCCAGAAAATGATAAAGGAAGGGTCAGAGGGTGTCAAGTAAATAAGCATAAAACAAGCTAACTGCTTGTCTCGACACAATCACTACATGTCTATTACTCTAAGTGTGCGATCACACAGCCTTTTAACCTCAATTCACTTATCAACATTATCAGTCACTTGGCACATTATTCATCCAGTCAAATTCCCCTAGTTGGACCCGCCAGCTCGTAAAATATTTTTTATTGTACTTCCTAAAGAGTTTTTTTTTCTACATAGAGACAGCTGGGGCTGATAGAACTGCACTGCTTTAGGCCTAGGGGTGTTGGGGCCCGTGTTGGGAAGCGTGGCTGCTGCTGCTGCAGCGGGCAGCGTGCGTGTGAAGTTAATTGCCGAAGTGGCGGATAGAGGGGGTTACTCTAAGCCCGTTTGGTCAGTGACTGAGTGAGTCAGGGGTCTACAGAGCACAGCCCGGCCATGCACCACGGCCACAGCCAGCCCACCAAAACTTGAAAGTCAAACGCCCCACAAACTGCTCTATAGCCAGGCCTGATTGACTGGACCCCTGGGCAACTATGGCAATATTGATCCACCTCCCTTCCACAAAGCACTTTTTAAATGAATTTATATTATACATATTTAAACAAGTACGCAGCCATGCTTAGGTAAGCAACCTCAGATAATCCATCATAAAAACTTTAATGTTTTGAACAATTGGGTGGAATGATGAATAGAATGAATGGTAGAAGTTGGGATACATTGGTGTATATTTATCCCATTGAAAGCCAGCTCAATAGAACAATGGAGAGATGTGGAGAATTTTTACTGAGAGGTCTGTAATGCATTGGCAACTGCTGCTGGCAGCAAACAAATGCCCAGCGATCAATACATCCTCCAATAACAACCGGCTCGCCTCCCCACACAGACTTCACTACTCTCTCCCCTCTCCATCTTCAGTTTCTAGCGTGTAGGGCGTTTTAATTAGCATTAACACAGGCTAGCTGGGTTATGATCATCTAGCCCACCACTCTAATTCTACTGGCAATAATAACACTGCTGCGGCCGTTGTTGTCGGCTATGACGAGAGTAGGTTAATGGCTTTATCCTCCTCATTGGGATTTGATTGTGTGTGAGCTCGACTGGCAAAACCCCATCAGGCTTGCAAGGGTCTGTATCAATATTCGCGTCGGGCGGAGTCATGGAGAAGGGCGAGAGGCAATGAAGGCATGAGGCGTCATCCATCAAAACGGGGGGAGGACGGCGCTGGTCTTTCTCACCATGGTCAATCAGGGGGGTTTCCATCAAGCAATGGCCTAGTTTTCACACCATCACTCCCAGCTGACACAGAGGGAGGGCTGCCGCCGCCGCCAGGACAGGCCTGAAAGGGGAGAACATGGGCTTATAATGCTGTTACCTGGTTAGAACCTGGCAGCGTGGGCGGTTAGATATGGCCTTTTATGATATAATCTGGCTGAGAAAAGGGACTGGCTCTTTTGGTAGGATAGAATGTAGACAGTATTGTTTTATGGATTGATTTCAATGACACATTAGAATGATAGAAAGGATGTGAGGGTGAGATTCAGCAGTAGAGATGAAATTTATAGTTAAAAATCTCAGACCCAAAATGTCAAACTCAAAAATTGGATTTTTTTTTACATTCCTGGATTGATTAGTCTCACAGGGGTATAGATTTTATTCATCAATAGTTTCATACCCTTGGTTACCCTTTTATATGAAAGAAAGACTTTCCATGTGTTTATTGCCTTCTAATAACTTCCCAATAAATTCCTATTTAGATATGAAAGTACACATACAGTCAGAACCAGGACATGTTAGCCTTGGCAAGCTGTACACAGTCTGTCCTAGAGCCATCCCTCAGGTCAGTCAGGTTGAATAAATCAGGACTGTCCTACAGTCCTCCATACCCCTCTCCATGGCATGGAGGATCTGGCCCTCAGACGTGGAGGGCTGCCATAAAAGACTACTCTGCGGTCGGCCCTGCAAAGAGGTAGATGGAAAGAGCAAGTAGCTGGATGAGTGGGGGCGGTCCTTGGGAGCTGTAGTAGTACTCTAGCTACCCTGTGACCAAACTACTGCCTACTCTTTGAGATGGTTTGGCAGTTTGCAGGTGGCAGTAGTATGTTTCGTGCATTAAGGGACAAATCAACACATAAGATAGAGCAATATAATTCATTGCTCTATCTTATGTGTTAATTTTGGTGACCATATTAAACATATGTGTGCTTATAATAATATAATATAAGCACACAGATGTTGAATATGGTCACCAAGTATTGATTGAATGCAAACAGTTTCACATGGACTTTCTCGTATTCATTTTTAGGTTTAAAAAGCAATACCTATCATAGTGATGCTATTGAAGAAACAAAAAATTGGGAGAAAATGGTACTGATTGAACGCACAGCTTTCACATAAACATTTCTCAGATTCCTATTTACCCTAAAAAAAAAGTACCTAGTATAGTATTCAGGGAAAACTAAATTGGGAGAAGCAGTTGAATTCTTGTTCTGAATCAATCCACTTTCCCAGGCTCTGACTTTCTGAGACACCCCTATATATTCATTATCCAAAATGAAGGCGCAAATTCGAATCTCTCAATCCCTTTGCAATAGAAAAGCTCCATTAGTCGAAAAATGTAAACAAGGCGGAGGACAAAGGTAGAGACGGGAGGGTCGGGGCAGGTAGTACAAAAGGTGCACAGGTGTTCAGGGGGAGGACGGTTTTTTCTCTACCTGCAGTTCTGCCGAGTGTCTTGAGGTGCAGCCAAGGATGCAACGATTGATGCATCATTAAGGGCTCACCTGGCTTACCACAACTAACTACCACTGCACGACCACCTATGGCGCCTAGGGGATGGGGTAGAGAATATAGCAATATTATAAAGCAATGTAATTATCCAACAATCTATTTCCTGAAAAATTCTTACGCTAAACAATAAGAGAGAAAAGCAGAATAAATCTCGACATGAATCAAATCTTAATTATGAATCCCTCCCTTAAGGATATCGGATATGAACAATATTGTGGGAGGGAGCTGTACAATTTTCCAACAATCTGTGTTTCTGAAAAAAAATCTTGAGTTGAATAATAGGAGAGGAAGGCAAAACAGATTTGAACATAAAATAAATCTTAATTATAAATCCGTCCCCTGGGGTAGCCAAGTGAGTGACAGTTGTTTTCACACCCAAAGATGTGATTGTTGACTCGAGATACAAGGGCGTTATGCAGGTTATGACGGTCCCCAAGGCGTAGCTGGAGGCGGTGTCAGACTGGCCACTGGTCAGTGTGTCTGTGTGTCAGGCCCAGCAGCCTGGGATGGGACAGAATCCATGGCGCTTGGTGGTCATCTGTATAGGTCAGTTTGTGACACATACCAAGCCTAGGTCACACTGAGTTGGTGATTGCTTTCCTAATATACTGCTTCACAGGGAACTCTAGATGTATTTGTTTGTTTAAGATACTACTTTAACGTATTTTTTATGATTTAGCATTAATCATTTCTAAATAATTATTATATTTTTCTACCAACATTATTTTGAAAAGCCATCAATGCTTTACATCTAATATGCCTTCCTCTCTTTGCTATGGCAATTCAGCAGCATGTGATCTCAAATCCAAAGCAGCCCAACCTCCAATTGCCGAGTATGAACAAGGCTATATAGCCTGATTGGCATGAGTCAATCTTATTGTGACCACCTAGCCTGGCGTCCGCCGCCCTCCCTGGCCTGCTGGCCGGCTGACCGCCTGCCTGACCGACTTACTGGTCTTTGCCTAATGATAATTTTGACACAATATTGATGACCGCGCCGGGTCCTTATCATTGATGGCTTTTCGCGCCGGCCCGGACCCTAATAGCACCCAGCCAGGTGGTGATTCAGAATCAGAACCCCCAGCCTTGGGGGGGAAAGTGCATGGCCGTGTTTGCCCAGCGAGGAATCACCCTGTCGTCCATTATTGTAGGCAGGCAGGCTTACTGCTTGTCTGAGTATTGTCTGACCTTTGACATTGTTATTCTGCTGCATGGGGGCATCCTGCAGAGTGAAGCAAGGTCCAGCTTTAAACTTAAAAGGTTGAGAAAATATTGATATCTGAAAGGAGAAAATGGAAAGAGCAAGAGATGATTTAGCTTTAAAGACTAGAATGTGTATAACTTTTCAAAGCGTGTGTGTATGGGTAATACTCTACACAGATGTATGATATATTTCATACAAATGTAATAAAAACAAGAAATAAGATTGCTGGGTATATATATGCATTGGTTTATGTGTGATTAGGCTCTGCAGTCTGTTGGCGGCTGCCCGGACATCCTGATTGCCTTCCCTTTGTGTGCCAAAGGAGAGGTTTGAGACTGACCAGGTCAAATAGCAGTCATTGTGGACATTTGTCAGGGCAGTGGTGGCCGAGGGCTGGCCGGAGTGACCACCAGCCTATGACGGCATAATTAGGCCCAAATGTCCAGCAAAACGGTGTGGAGGGAAAATGATAGCAGCGATAGAGAGGGAGTGGAGAGAGTAGTGTGTGTGGAGGGGTCGGCGCTGATATGAGGGGGTTGGAGCCACGCGCGTCCCCGATTGATATGATAAAAAGCCCACTTAGGAGTTACAAAGACCCTGAGACATGACTCCTAACCTCCTCTGGACATGCACTGACCCCAACCCACACGCGCTGACCACTCGATGACCACTCACTGACCACTCTGTCATCCCAGCCCCCAGAAACAAACCCAGACACAGTCCAATAGATGATGCATCCGCAATTCTTCCTGCTTCCCTCTGTGCGCCTCACCAGTCCAGTCCCAGTCCAATTGAATTAATTTCTGATGATGATAAATGAATAATCTGGCCGCTGGACAATTATAACGAGCTCCGGGGTGCCCTAGGCCTGTGCGCCGCCTCATTTAGCCGGCCTAAATCAAGGCCTAAATCAAAGCTCGGCGGAGCGCACACAACACCCAACTCCCACTACCTCCAGAAAAACACAACTACTCCTTGTACAACTACTACAACTCCAATCTGTAAGAACACAAACGGACAGGGTGGCCACAACTCCCGACCCTTTGTCCACGTTTCTTTCACTCCCCCAAAGCTTCTTTTCACTCCTCAAAAGCTGTTAGATTGCATTTCTTTCCCTGTCAGCACACAGCGGCCTCGAGTCTCAGCCCTCATCAAATCCTCAGTCGTCATCCACTGGGTGACTCCTTTTTTGTTCCTTTTCACTGAATCTTAGATGAGGAGCTTCCTCCACTGAAGTAGTTTGTCTCTTTTTAAGCCACCCGACAATCTTCCTTTTTATACTGTTCACTCAAAAAGAAAAATACGTTTTTTTCCCCTGTTTTAACAATGAGCCTTTGGCAATTATCACATGCAGTAGTTACCAGTATGTTGGGATTTTGTATCGATCCTACAGTATTAAGGAGACTGCAGAGGCAATTAAGAATTGTAACCATGGAATCAGGAGAAGTGGTGACTGGAATGCACTGGTTCTGGCCCATGTTATTATAGGTAGGAAGGTGCGCGTGGCGTTGACCCTGGAGTTGTACCCCCTCCTGTGCTGGAGGTGTATAATCTCCTCCTGTGGGCGGTTGGCTAGGTCAGCATACCGCGGACATCTTCCTCCCTACTCCTCCCACACTTAAAAAGACGCAGCGAACCTTTGCTTCCCATCCCCTGTGGCAGGGAACTGGTTAACTCCTCCTCCTGGGTTAACCCTGGAGCAGATGGGGCTGGGACCTCGTTAAACCATGGAGGAGAAGTTAGAGGGTGTGCAGCATGTCCTGGGTCACGGTGCCAGTAACCCCCTCACACCCGATCTATACTTCAAAGGGGTCCTCCTCCAGGGTGTGGAGAAAAAACACACAACCAGGGCTGCCCCTTTCATTGATCATCGCCGAAAAATCGTCATAGCAATAAAATGTTATCACTCTCTGTCTAGTCCTTGCATGGAAAGAGGTCAATTTGACCTTTTGGACGAGGAACTAAGGTCTGTATTTTTAGCCGGGGATCAGTGGGGGGCCATAAAGGAGCAGTAGGCCAAAGGGGTGCCAGGGAAATCAATGTGGACCCATTAGATCCATGTACAATCATTTAACCCGTGGCAGCCCCTCGAGGTCGGAGGTCAGGGGTCAAGACCCTGACCCCATATTTTTGCAGTAACCATTAATGCGGCTATTAGTGGCGCTATGACACTGTAGCCAAGTCTGGACAAGTCTCATGTCAGGCCTTGTGATCACGTCCGTCCTAGCCCCCCTTTTTTTCTCATTTCCCAGGAGTACTTCTATGTATTTTTAACCCATCAACGTGATGTGGTCTGAATAGAGTGGGTGTGACGTTGGCAGCATGTATGAAATTGTTTGGTAGTTTTTTCATGGTTGGCTTTTTGACAGAATATTGGAGTTGTGTATGATGTATATGTCATATAATGTCAGCCACGCTGTCTTGGTTGGCCGACGCATACCCCTGCCAGGTCATCTGATGCATTTGACTTAATACATTTTTAATTTCATGAACACCCAACCCCACAGTTTCAATGCCAAATAATAAACGTGACTGTATTTGTTTTAAGTTCCTCTTTTCTAAAATGGATAATATATGAATAGAGAAACACTAGACATTCACGATCTCACAACTTAGTTAATGTATTGTTGATAGAATTGTTGCAACATTATGTGGTTTAATGAACAAACATGTACGCCCCATATCACTTCGCATATTAAGGCTCCCCAATTTGTATTCTAATCCATTCTAGCCATTATGTCATTGGTTAATAGTGACCTTGAAAATGTAAGTAGATTACGTATACCCAACGCACAATATTATCAAAACGTATTTAACACATTGTTTATAATCTTTCAGAATTCGGATACGAACAAAAAAGAACACGACAAACATACACAAGATACCAGACCCTTGAATTGGAGAAGGAGTTCCACTACAATCGCTACTTGACGCGACGAAGAAGAATTGAAATCGCCCACGCACTAGGCCTGACCGAGCGACAGATCAAGATCTGGTTCCAGAACCGGCGAATGAAGTGGAAAAAGGAGAACAACTTGCCCAAACTGACCGGTCCCAATGGGGATTTGATCAAACCGGTAGCAGACAGTACTGAGGATGACACCAGTAGTATGACTGACTCTCCCGCCCCTACGTCCTCTGTGTCCCCGTCCGGCAGTGAAGGAACCAAAACAGAGTGACCACTGACGTAATCATCTGATGTCTTGACGTCACCAATGACGTCACATTGACGTTATTGGACTGACGTACCAAAACAATGACATTCTGACGTCGTCTGATTTCTGACGTCACTGCAGCGTCACTTCACATCTCTACTGATGTCACTCTGACTTTTCGACATTGACGCTGAATGAACTAAGGTCGTTTGTATGACGCCCCAATAGGCGTCGGACTTGGTCGTACTGACTTGTTTTCCTTTTTGTAGAAACTGGTACTGAGAACAGGGAGAAAGATGGAATCTCAACGTGATAGATTGGGTCGGGGATATTGTTTCTAATTAGTTGGGAGTCAGAGAGAAACCATGTTCAGAAACCTGTTTACTGGCTTTGCCATGTTAAACAAGTCGACTCATAAACCTCAGGTATTTTGATGGATCATTTACTCACACATATATATTCTAAAAACCATGACTACCTCTGTCTTCGCTATTTTTGCGTTATTATAAAATATTTATCAATATTATTGTCCTTTTTGAAAGCCACGTGAAGATTTTTTGGTGTAATTTGTACGTGATGTCAACTCACTTGCATATACAGTGTATATTTTGTCCGATCTCAGTCACACAAAATGTTTCATACTTGGTGAAATAGTGATTGGTAACGATATTGTACCACATCAGTATGAAGCATTGTGTGTTCGGGTGACCAAATCATAATATACATGTACGTATTCCAGAAAGGCCACAACCAGTCGAAGTATCTCAGGTGTTGGCTGGTCTAAGGTGCACTTTTCTAAGCCGCCATAGGAAAGTAATGAAATTGTCAACGTGCTTTAGATGTAACTTGCTGAGGGTAGGGTCAAAATCAACACAAGGGGGAGGTGTGGCCTGCGGCGGGGGGAGGGAATAGGGGCACATTGGAGGGTCGACTTTGGTTCAATGGATTTGGGCGGGGGGACAAGAGGGGCTGGTAGGTGGGGGGAAGAGAGGTTTAAGGTGAGGGGGTCCTGAAAACACTGAGAAAAGTTGGGTGCTGGGCCGGCCACTCGACCCGGTCGGTGGGCCGGGCCAGCACCCAGGCCCGGGGGGTATTCCTGGTCCCAGCGCATCTGTTCCACACATCGACGTTACCATAGCAACGCCTTGCCCGACTGGGCCTCCTCTGTGCTTTTCATGTTAAAGCGTGCAGTGTCCACCGCACACCTTCCTACCTACACCCATAATCCACCATCTACCTACCACCCATAATCCCCCACCCATTTACACACCCGTAGTCCACCACCCACCTACACACCAATAATCCACCGCCTACCTACCACCCATAATTCACCAATAACCTAACACCTATAATCTACCACCCATTTACATGCCCATAGTCCACCACCCACCTATACACCCATGATCCACCCCTACCTTACCTCCTGCCACCCCCACTAAATTAACACCAATAATCCACAACCCACCTAAACACCAATAATCCACCACCTACCTACCACCCATAGTTAACCAATAACCTAACACCAATAATCCATAATTATGGCATAATCCAATTCCGTCATGAACAACAACAATTCGCCACTCACGCTGACCTATACACTGCTATCCAAAACGCCACACCTTCCCTTCGGTCACTTCTCAAATGGTCAAAAACTGGTCGCATTACCACCATCTAATCTCTCCCTAATGAAATGCCCTTTCTGTAAATCTAAAGGTGATAAAAGACCGGGCCCGCACTTTCTTCCCATTGTAAATCGGCGCAGATCCCTTCTAAACAATGCGATCATCCGTCCTTCCAAAGACCCATTGGGTGGAGGGGTCCTTAGAGAGGGCCTTCCATTCACGCCCCTCCCTCCAGGCGGGGGAGGCGGCGGCTCAACGATTCAGGCCCTTGTCTTTGGGCCTCCCGGCGGACCCTGGAAGGCGAATCGAGATGCTGGAGGGGAGCGAGGGCCTGTCCCCCAGGAGGACTGTCAAACAAGGTCTGGTAGGCTCCAGGGCCTGGGGGGATAGCAAACCAAACACACCTTGAACATGGCGGCTATCTCGGCGGGATTGCGTGTAAATACCATTAGTGAAAATCTCATTGGGGCATCAAACTCCACTTTCTCTTAAATCCAAGATACAAACCAGTAGCATCAAATTTTAGGGTTATTGCTTGATTTGGTAATACATAATACTATAGTAACTGCACGTACACGGCATATACAGAATTTATGATGCATTTGTACACATCCCTACCCTGCACATGTATACTGTGAAATTGCATTTACATCGAGGTCCTCACTGACTCAATATAACACACATATCATGTGCCTATAACCACGAAGATCTCTAACACGGCAGCAATATTAATCACCATGTCAGAGTCAACCTTTCAAAAAACTCCAGATATTTTACACCAAATGGCCCTTACTTGTACTTAATTGGATTTTGGTGAACAATATCATATTTATTGGATAATGAAAATATCTTCTCTCTGGCGCCACAGTGGTCTTGTAAATTCAAACGTGTGCTCTCCGCTATCAGGCGTTGATCATAACCAATTTTGCTTTTATGATGTCAAGAGATTCATCCTGTGAACATCAGTTAATGAAGTTTGATAAAGTCAGATTTCCATGAAGATTGTATCTCAGGGGTTGAAAAGAAACTCAAGTGTTTTGGTACAGTGAATGCCAATGGTGCAGTTCTCTTATCCTAAATGTATAGGCCTTTCACTTAGAGATTAAGCCCTGACTTTTTGCAGGGGTACTTTGAGATGAACTAATAGCAAGAACGTGGCATTTGGACTGACTTTTTATAATCCTGTAACATTAGATCAATAACCAAGGTTTATCGGATGTTTGTCTGAGGGAGGAACGATTAATTTTGACCACGAACATTAAGTTAAAAACTCAAGGTTGTGAGTCAACACTGTCAGAAGGCATTTAAAATTTAATATTTTTGAAAGCATGGAGTTTTCTCATTATTATAAGAGGGAAAGTTTGGGTAAATTTTAGTAAATGCATTTCAAATACAAGGGTAATATGACAGCATGTGTCAAAATGTCAACGACTTTGTATATCTCTATCCCTTTCCATTTTACCCTGGATCCTGGTGAGATGATTTGAACAATCACCAGTGACTGAACATGTATGAACGTAACTTAGCATGTAGTGTAGCTGACTGACGGTTTTATTGAGAGGATATACATATTTTTCAAACTAACTTAATTGAGGTAGAGCTTAGAGGAAGCGTTTGTTATCTATATTCTAGTCCCCCATGTCACCCTGCTGTTCCGCCCAAGGAAAGGAGAGAAGGTGTCAGTGAATGAATTGTCTCAGGGTCTGACGACCCAGTCCGTCGGTGTAATGATAGTAAGTGGGGACCATAAGCATGCAGGCTACCTCACTCATTATCAAGAGTTGGGACTAGGATTTGTTTGACCCATCCCCCAGATAATAAGAAGTTATGGGGGAGATTGTGTACATGTATATACAATAAGCAAATACCTGAATATTCCGTATGGCATATACACCTATGAATAATGCACCATGAGAGCAATGTTGTACCTCAGCTACAAGTTACAACCCCAAACCAAACAGATTGCCAAATCTTAGTTGTAAAAAATTGGTCTCAATTGGTTAAGGTGATCAACTGAGATTGTTGATTTCTTTATTAGCCAAGATCAGGATTGCAGAACGTGTGTGTCAACAGAATCATTTTCTTTATTATTTTCCATGTTAACCACCCTAAGCATATGCTTTTGCTCTGGAATTTAGTCTCTGAAAATCTCTGAAATGATTTTATAGGCTTGTGACTCATTGGAAACCAAATTCTGAGCTTTGAAATCAAAACTTTCGGTAATGCTTCCTGAAAAACATCTTTCCTTAGTAAATAATCACGCATATGTTTATGTATAAGAAAAAAATAATAAATGGTATATTATGATAAAACTGAGTTGGCCTTTGAGCCTTACATGCCCACTAAAATCTACCAATTTTGGAAATGTGAAATGTTTTCATTGGATCAGAATCTAAATGCTTTGTATAATATTTGTCTTTGACTGAATCTCACTGGCTGAGAGAAGAATCCATTGTTTGGTTTAATTATATGTCCACTATTATAGGTCTTCACAACATAGAATACAGACCTTCAAACATTGAGTTGATAACAAACAGGGTCTAACTATTAGAGATTTTATATTTGTGGAACATCAGTGGTCTGTAGATTCTAAGCCTGTAAGTATCGCCCTAGAGGTATTTCTCTGTAGTCTGTAATTGTCGTCCAATAATTTGAGTTTCTTGTCCGAGTGCGTTATGGATATGTAACCTGGACCCTGCAAAAGGGAATAAGAAAATATCGCGGGAAACTGGAGAAAATGTGTTTATTTGCCATGTAAATAGAATGCCTTGATGGGATGTAGATGGTTAGAGCTTGAATGTCTGCTGTACCTAAAAGCTTAAATTCCTGTGCTTAAATCCTATGTTGCTTTTCATATGCTTTTCCATTCTTCGTGTTAAAATGAAAGCAGTGGTTCATTCCATAAAAGAAAAAGTACATTTATTGTCAAGTTGGAAAACAAAAACCATCAGGAAGGAATGTCTCTTATGTTATGTCACATCGTTGTTATGGAGACATTCCTATCCTAGATTAATAATAAGGAGTCTGTTAGAAACTTGTCGGCAAGATGGGCTTTCAATATCCTCAGTTAGGCGTTTCATTTTACAAACGCAATGTTTATTTGGCATTATGTTGTACGTTGAGATGTTCACATTAAGGGAAAAAGATGTAGATTAAAACTGTGATCATTTGTCCTTGTCCATGGAGCTGGACAATAGAGCAAGAACCAAAGATTCTCCGTTAGAGACCGTTACTTTGATGAGTGTTGTGTATGTGTGCTTAGTACTTAGAAGGCAAACCAAGCAATGAAGGAGAATATTTTCTCCAGTTTCCAATGGTATTTAAGCGTGGATGTGACCGTATAACAAATGGCTCTGGGGGCTATTTGAAATCCAATGGCTATAAAAGGTAGATAATTCTACCTCGCAATTGAGGTTTTGCCTCCTGAATGTTGGTCCTTGTGGTTTGATATGAAAACAAATTTTCAGTTTCTGAGTGCTTGGAGAAAAGGCAGAGGCAAACTCTAGGTAGCAAACATCATAAATAGTGGGGTGTAGACTATAGGTTTAAGGGCCCGGGTTTTAATTAAGGCGGATGAGATATTAATTCCCTGGTTAACAGAAGCATTATGTAACTCGCAGGTTTGAAGGCTTGATTGGCCCACCGATTGTCACGCTACTATTACACTGACCACATGCCAACCACTCGATATACTCCAATATTCACAGATAGGGAATTTTGTATTGAGCCTCCCCCTAATTTCGCCCACATGCTGCCGCGGCTTGGGGGAGGACAGAGAATGTGAATTTGAATACAACGTATACAGATCATATTTATAGCTAGCCTAAATGAACAATTCTCACATTGATAACTAATAACAGGCCAAAACCGGTTTCAAATATTTTTGAACCATATGATAGCAATGTTGGAATGAGTATCAAATGTCCCAAACATGCTATTCTCTCAGAGTTGGACCCACAAGAGCATGACTTGTAATATTGTATACAAAAGTGTTGTTGTAACATTTTATTACTTATTTATGTATGAAGGGTCTGCAAGATTATGCTAAAGAAGCAGTGGTTCTTGCAGTCATTCGTTAGGTACAGTATTTTTGTTGTGTCGATTCCTTTCCTATCCAGGTACATTGAATAGACTGGTTGTCTAAAACCTGTATACAGATGTTTACTTTTGTGAAATAAATTCATATACGATTATGAAGAAACATAACAAACGTACTTGTTTTACTTCTTATCAATGTTTTATCTACACCAACGCTTTACTTCTGTATAGTTACACGTTAATCTAGCTGTATAGCTGACAATTATTCATTGAACTACATTTGTATGCTAATAGAAGTGAAATGGGGCTATTTAAGAAACGATTGTATTCACGTTTAATTCATTAGTGAAGTTATTATTCTATGCGACATAAAAAGAGACCAGCACTGTGTGTCAGTCGAAGTGGAAGAGGTCACATATAGAAGGCTTTCATAAAACATTATTCAGGACACTTTATTATTAGAAGTACAAAGACACCATGACTGGTCACTGAATAAGCAGAAATGCCATATTTCCATTTTGACATTCCTAGTTGTTTTATTTTACTGAAATCGGATTGCATACAAATTGGTGCCTTCGCAACTCTCTCCTGTATATCCACATTTAAGAAGAAGTCAAACTTGTGCAAATTTCAGGGTACCAACCACACAGGGAAAACAGGGAAAACAAGGAAAACAGGGAAAATGGCTAAAAAAAATCCCTGACAGGGAAAACAGAGGGAATTAAAAAAAATTGCCCAAACACAGGGAATTTCATTTGGCCAGGTTCTGAAATTCCTGATTCTCAAGATATTAGGGGTTGACTTTTTGTTGTTTGGTTGTCCAAATTTTTTCTGAATGTAGAGGCTTTTAAATTTGATCAACTTGCTTGATATGACACAGGGAAAAATTGCCGCGGGACAGGGAAATCTCAGGGAAAACACAGGGAATTTGAAAACGGAACTTCGGTTGGTACCCTGAAATTTATGTTCAAAATACTTCACATCTACTTACCTCCTAGTTGCCTCTATTATTGTAAATTAAAAGTAGGCAACATGTTTATTAGTATTCCGGCTATTTCATTCATTTGGATTGACACCCCTGTTGACATTTGAAAGAGAAATAAAGCGTTGAACAGGGTAAGCAAGCATAATTTTACTTTTGAAATTTTTTAACATCGCAACTATAGATTACATGTAAACATACCAAATCTTTGAATAAATTGATGCAAGTTTGTTCTTTTGATGCAGGCCAATACACTTATCTACTTTCTTGCAAAGTTCAGAGACTTTAGACTCATGGCCTTTAAATCTAATAGTGGGATAAAAGGTTAGTCCATGTGATCAGACGGTGATCTTCCCCGCCGTTCTTTGGCCGGTCGCCACAGTTACCTCCAAATGGAAAATGGCTCCATATCGATCCCACCCTCGTCATGGTAACGGTCAGTCGGCGCCGCCGGTCCTTTTCAAGTTTTCTTTGATCTTCACTTTGATCTTGCCGCCCTGCTTATAGCACACCTGGCTGTGGACCTCCATAAGCTACCTGGTGGGAATGTATTGTATGGAATTGCTACAGTAGGCAAAAGGTTAGGAAGATGATAGGGAATGGGAGGTAGGTGGAGGTGGGGGTTATAGGATTGGGGTGAGGAGGGTAACAATGCCATTTACAATCCCCCCAAAACTGACATCAAATGGTAAATCACACATTCCCCCCACAAGAGTTCAGGTTAGCGGTAGCTGCTCCTTCTCTGGGAATACTCACCTCATGGTTTATGACTTCTTGTACCTGTTGTTGTTGAGGTTGTTGTTTGGGGTGTGTGTATAGAATGGTTTGAAGGGGGTAGGGGGGTCCTAGGGGGGTCAGAGATCCCCCTCAGTGAGACTGGAGCTGGGTCTCGGCAGGTCACACGCTGTGTACATGTCGTAAAGCTGGTACTCAGCCTGTAAATCTCTCACATCAAAAGGCTGTCGGGGGAACCAGCGCTCAATGGGTCCACTCCACACCCAAACAAAGTCCCTGATGTTGATTTGATGGAACTTCCAATCTGTCGCTTCCATCAATAGACCATTTCGCCGAGTGACCCGAATTCCCATTCATGGCCTAGACATTAGACCAGTTGCTCTTGGAGAGGCTTTCATGAAAACAGAATCCCGCTATTTGCTTGGCTTGTTTTGGTGCCAAGAGAATCAAAGTCTGAAGTATTGTGTAGGGTTTTATGGCTGCTTTATGACCAATAGACCTGCTGTTAAAACAAACACCGGTTGGGCTTGGAGAGAAGGACAAATATTACTATTTCATTGGATTCAATATATTTACAATTGAAGTCCAAAGGAAAACATGAAACAGTAGTATAGGCACACAGTAGCCTCAACAAGCAGTTGCAGTTGAAGTAAAAATATCTACCAAGTTAGACTGGTATTTTCTTTCCCAATGGAATTATTTGCATGTTCTTAACGATCTCTCTGATCATTAGGGGAATAATTAAAGCAATAACAGATAGTAAATATTTGTCAATCCAATAGTAGTATAAAACAGCATTTGTGTATTATGCTTAATAATTTTGTGATTTTATAAGGATCATCAGGGAACCTCCCTTTAATTCCTTCATACTTCTTATCAGGTATGGTTGTATATCCTAGAGCATTGAGAAACAAGTAATATTATAATTGAAGTAGAATCAATGTACATATCTATCGTATGGAATTATGGATATTCACAACAATTGCCTTTACTTTCAGGTCTCAGCTTCTTTGTTGTTTTTAAAAATTGAAGGGCAGATTCCTTTAAAAAAATAACCAAAGTTTATATTGATAGTGTTCAGTAGCATCGACTCTTGTCTGTATGTATGTTGATCCGGCCTAGCGTCATCCTTGTGCGCAGTAAGGGTGCCCAGTCAGACGGGAAGCCTGGCCAGACTGACTACTCCCTGAACCCCCCGGCCTACTCATGACGTGCCAAGGATCCAAGCACGGATCAGCGACCAGACCCATTGGGCCTGATCCCAGAGTGAGATCAAACCTATCAGGGTTCTCCTGGCCAGCCCTGGAGCCTCAACCCCCCCCCCTCCTCCAGTAACCCATCGACCAACGCCCCCCCCCTCTCTCTCCTCCCCCCCCCCCTCCAAAACTCGCCGTCGCCTGCGTCCCATCGATTTTGTCCTTCGCCCATCACTCACTAGAGGGCTCTGGGGTCACCACGGCTGGCCGCGGTCAGCCATGCGAGTCACGTGATCTCACAGTGAGAGGCTGGCCAGAGTAGGGTGTGGTCGGCCTAAGTGGCCAGCCAACGGAGGGCCAGTTAGCCTAACATGATTGTGGCAAATGCCTTAAAGCTTTGCTCGCATACTTCAATTGGACAAAGTGATTTTGAACTTAGTTCAACTTACTATGTTTTGACTGACAACTTCAACTGCAATGACTGCAATGTTGTTGTTTACACATAAGCATATTGTACCAAAAGATATAAATGAATTGAAAAATCAGGCGCTTTGGAATTACACATTAGTATTTCTAATTGACCCCTAAAACAATCCACTTCACTTGGACCTAAGCGTGCCAAATTAATTGGTCAAGTGACCCAGTGACCAATGTGACTAAAGAGATCAGATTTTGTCTGAGGTTTTTACCATGGTCATCAAGCGTTCTGTAATAAGGCTTGAAACATGAGTAAATGAGACATGACAATAAAAGATTAACACAATTTGGAACGGGATCACATTATTCCGTATGAGAACATTTACATTTATTGCTTTTTTGTAAAAATCTGGTTAAACTGTAACCACACACTAATGCCACTCTTTACATGCTACTTATCAAAACGACCAATTAGAATAGAATTGACCTCTTATACAAAATTGGATAGAAAAATTCTGATCTTATTGCATATTTAGGAACCTTATCAAAAGACCAGAACCATTAATGTTTTCCCTGTTGAACCTTTATACTTTTTAGAATTAGACGTATCTGCCCTATCATGTAAGATATCGATGCAGATAAACAAGAAGTAATTCAGAACTCGTTTTATCGCTTTCATGTACAGTACTTATATTTGAAAAGTTACAATATACGTAGCACACCTAAAAGGTAACCTAAGAGGGCTATCGTTCAGTCGGTTAATTTTGTTATTCTAAGACAACAATTAAAGAAATTTTGATAAACATAATTTCTAGATATGTATGTGTCCTCTCCAATAACACAAACAGATAAGACGTCTTTTTCTTTGTACGAAAAACTTAACTCTCTTTTACAATTCATCTATGCTAACCTTTGACACAAAGAATTGGACATGTATTCACTTTGTCCAATCAGTGTAAAGTGGTTAAAAAATTTACTCAATTGTATAGTAATTACGCAGCCCTCTAGATCCACGCAGATAATATGGAGCTGACACATACACTATGTGTGTGTTTGTGTGTGCTACTGTTGGCGTGCTTCACAAACTGTTTGTACCTGGTTTGGGTTGGCCCTAATGAGCAAAGCACTGATTACTGGCTCCCGCCAACCGTGGAGGAAGATTTATACTTACAGGTGGGCGTCTGACACGAGCCTCGGCTGGTTCTGCTTGGCTGAACTCCAAGGCGTAGCTCTCCCCAGCAGCTACCGTGGCTGAACTTTGGAATTTGGATTTGAAAAGGGTCCCACAAGAGTGGGTTTAAAACTTCTTATTGAGGTGTGCAGAAAAAGAAAGACATGAAGATGGGTAGGGCGTCCTGTGTCCTGTTCTGAACCTGCATCTTTTGTGAATCATAATTGCATGAACTTTTGTTTTATGGGAAATATCACTTGATTTATATAGTTGATTAATTTACGTTGAAATTAAATTTGAATCAATTAGGAATATACATAATCAGATAATTATGAATACTTCCAGAGTATTGCAGCTGCCTTCATGGTCTATATATAGATAGAAAATACAATAAGATCAGGTTATAAATGGTAGGAACAGAGGCAGGAAACCCACATTTATTTGAAACAAAAGAAACTTTGTAAACGGTTCCTTTTCACTCGTTGCTTAGCCCAATGACCTTTTTTAATGTAGTACCTTATTCTGTGTCGTTCCTTACTTTGATGCCAAATACCAAATGTGTGCTGCCGATGTGTCACCTATATATCAGCTATATACAACATCGCAAGTATCGGCAAATTGTACTTGCCGATTTTGTACTGATTGCTGATATTCCAGTTTTGGCAGCCGATATTCCACTTTTGGTAGCCAAAATTGCACTGGAAGTAGTTGATCCTGATATTAAATGTTACCATGGAGATGTTCAATATTGGCGGCTTTCTACTTTCAACATGTAGAATACGGCCTTTAGTCATTCTTGTGTCTAGACTTCGTACATTCCTTCTCATTTTGAAATTAGGTTGAAGCAATATAGTGCCCATTTGTATCCATTCTTCACCAATATTAGCTTAGAATTTGGTTCACATCTTTATTATTTTTTGCTATGGCTATACTAAATGGCATGAGCCATACGATGCAGGTGTGACTATAAGATTTATATATGACTTTTAAAGGAATACTGTACTTGGAATATGATTAAGGATATTCCTTTGTAACGTACAAAAACGTACAAAAGTGGAATTGACAAAACAGTTAATAACGATATTACATCACCAAATTAAGAGTGGGATCATAGACATCATGACACATCATAGCACATATAATCAATATAGATTGTAGGAAGTTAGTACATAAATACACAGCCATTGTAACAATACTAGAGCAAATCTTGATAATGCCTATGTAACATGCAATTTTTTTATTTGAAGGAGTCCCTACTTACAGAGTGTTGTGTATCTGCACTCAAACTATTCCAGTGGTTCACTCGTATATAGAAAGGAAATTATATTGGTTCTAATCATATGTTGTAGTGGTAGTTGTACCAATTTTATTCCAACATTTCGGTATGCAAAATGAGAAACAGGCCTTTAAGTTTCGAATCCATCTTCCATTATTCAACAGCACATCAGAGATAAGTTGTCCCTCAGATTCGATATGTTTTACACCCGCAGTACAATGGACAAAAACGGCAAATACATAAAGTAATTATCAAAAGCTTTGGTGATCTTTACTGTTTAAAATTTGTAGGGGGAAACTAATAGATTAGCAATTACAAATTCGCTATAGAAATCGCAATAAGGATGACTGCCACTGTGGCTACCAGCTGGTAGATTGTTTTTCTGGTTTAAATCTTAATAAGGAACAAGGGAATAATGTTTTTCCTGTTTATCGTCAACTTCAAATTATTGAGAATTATGTACTGTGCCCCAACACAACATCCTTTCAATAGTACCCACATTGGTGACCAAACATGGGAAATGGTGTCCTAAGGGTGAAAAAGCATGAATTTGGATTCACATTCGCCTCTCTCAGATGATGCAAACTATTTTAAAATGTTCCAATTAGGGCCAGAGATATGGGCACCCCTGATTTAGCTCTTGTGCTTCATAGGATGTTTAATAAAAAATATTCCATTTCCTTATTTTCCTCATCATTCAAAATTATAATCATTTCTCCTACAGATCTTCAATCAAATAGCAGTTTCCAAAGAATGGGAGAAGAGTAATTTTAATAGAATACACTGTACTTGATAAAGAATTGTCCATGCAATTGGAACATTCCAATTTTTTGTTGCCATGGTAACATGGTGTAATTGCCTATATTCTGGTACCCTTTACGAAATGAACATTCCATGTCAAAATACCAATAATGCAATGGTCATGAGAAGATATTAGGGTTTTATAATTACAAGCAGGATCTCTGGAAAATATTACCTATGTGCAAATCTGAATGATAATACATGTCACTCAGTTGTTTTGTCAATAGCTCAGATCAAATTATCGAATATCCCTCTATGTTGCCATATCCTATGACTGGCTAGTTAATTAGTTTGAAAATTAATGGGAAAAGATTGTTTTATTTAATGTAATAAATTACATAAACATAATATTTTCATAGCTGTCTTCCTGCTCTGTATATCTGGTATATAGATAGAAATGACAATAAGATCAGATAACTAATAGGCATGAAAGTCCCTTTTATTTCAAATATAAAGGTATTTTTGCACACGTCTCGTGAACGTTTTGCCAAATTACATAGGTTGCTTCTATAAGCATGTACACAAAAGGGGTTCACCTTTACTGGGGAAGTTTGAGTTTCAAGAATGTATTATAAAAGAAGGCATGCTGATACTGTATGTTCAGGAAACACTGCTCATTATCTTCTTGTACTGCACTTACACAGACTGGTTTTGTTCTGGTTTGATATATCGTGGGAGTAAGGTTAAGTCATGACATCACACGTGAATGGTCTGAAACATTACTTAGGGCTATAATTTTCTTTGCCTGGTGGGGAATAAATTATGCGAGGCAATTTGGGCTAATTAGAAACGGTCTTTAAAAAGTACTATGTTCATTGAAACATCTTTACAAGAGGACAGTCTTCTTCTTAACAGGGCAGGTAGAATTGGCAATATGAAAAAAAATTAACATCATTTTTTGAGAGCTGTCTAACAGATTTGTGAAAGTATCTTGCAGCCCAATTCTCGTTACCATGGATAGTCATTATTTTCTATGATTTACCTGCAGGCTAACCTAGATGAATGTGCATCATGGGTAATATGTCGACAAACCACAAACTTAAGTAAAGGAATTTTCAATATTCATGACGTTGTTTGTGCTTAAACATGATAGAGATCAATATAAACTATTTTTTTCATTTTGTATCCATATAATTATGTTTATCATTTTTTAAGTTGGTTTGAAAATCCATTCATTACAGTCATGTGGATAAGGCAGATATGGGTATATTTTCTATAGATTTCCCTGCGTTTTTGTCGACAAAATTAGTCCAAATTAAACTGTAGGGGCTTAAAATACTGAAAATCAGCCATATCCCAATCCCTGCCCCTCCTCTTGGTAACCATACAGGCTCGGGAATTGTAAAGATACAGTCATCATGATGGATGCATAAGAGATGTGCAACGTGTTATTTCAAAATTTTAGATGGACAACTATTAAATATTGAAAACATATTATAAAGCAGCCCTTTATTTCATTTTGTACCACTGTACCACTCTTTAGAACTCTAGCGGAATAGGAATATCTATAAATATAGAATTATTGTTGAATTATTTCCTTCACACAGTCTTTGAATCAAAGCTATCAAAGAGAAAGCAATAATGCCTTTTTCACTCCAAGTAAAGAACTATACATTTAGTGTGAAATATGGCGCCCACTGGGAGGCAGTTCCTTGTGTAGATAGATTTAGTTGTCAAGCTGCGATTTAAGGTGTGAGATTGTGAGATAAGTACACGTTAGGGCGTCAGACATTAGACGATCTCTGCGGCTGGCCTTCATAAATCAAGGGGCATTATTGTTTTATGGCCATGTTCTTACAATGTGTCCTAGGGGAGAAGGAGATGAGGGGGTCCACGTCGGAGGGAACAGGGGCATAACTTCATTACCTAGATAATGAGGGTTAAATTAAGGCCGGCGAATTATCAATGATTAATCCAAATCGAGTTGCTTCATACCAGTAGTGCCCTAAGCGGTTGTACCACAGGAATGTGAGAGATATCTGACGTAAGACAAGACAGAGAGTGATAGTGAAAAATTTTATTGTAAAAATGCATACATAATCACTTGAGCTTTGTGAAGGAATATCAAGTGAACGCTGCAATAATAAGGATACATTGTATGATTATGCCATACAAGTAACATAATTCACATAGAAAAACTCGTTTATCTTTCTGTTTGTTATACTATAGTACGTGTACATATTACACTTTCCATATGATCAATAACAGAATATAAACAATGGTCAATATGACGACAAATTATCACAAGTACGTTGGCAGATGTTCGGGATTATAGACATAGCACCTGCTAGGAATAACACACAATTTAGATTTAAAAACCCTCAATAGAAACTGTTCAACATTATTAAAAATTCATAAGCGCATAGAACCCTATATATACACAGAAGACACGCAACATGTAAAACGCTTACACAAAATTTCAAGCGATGGATAGTAAGCTCCAAACAAAGTGAATAAAAGTAGGATTATTAAAAGAACTCCAGACAGGCAAGAGGTATAATATTGTTCAAGATAGAGCCGTGCACGATTACAATGTTCAAAGAGCAACTTGCTATTATAATCAACCTTGTTTTCCACAACAAACATATCGTTATATATCATCATGATTCTCTTTTTAATTTTATGAAGACATGAAGACAAGATTTTATCGACATTTCTAGATGTTTGTCTCTGTGTTTTGTGACGTCCTTTAAAAATAGCCGAACATGTAAGATTTTGTTCTATTCCGATTAAAGGGGTTGGGGAGACATATAGGATAGATTCTCGATTTCTTGCATGGGAATGTGTATATGAATTCTGAAATCATGTCATGTGCAACGTCAACGAATCCGATGGCTCGTTTAAAAATTGATAGATAAAAGCTGAAATGTTAAAGGGGTATGAAGATTAAGTTGAATTGTTGTCAATTCAAAGTTAACATTGGTACAATTTGTGCAGTGTGCAGTGTTTGAGCTCAAAAACCCATTTAATTCACTCAATATACGGATACTTTGTCGAGAATAAGAACGCAGTTGTGCAGATTGTAATAGATACCGCCGAATATTCTTAGTTTGGGAGGGAAGGGAACGTCCGATTTGCAAGAACCATGATTACATATTTACAAGTGAGGGATCTTGTCCAATGTAAATTAAATGACAGTTTTAACTCGTCAAAAAGATACACATTTTACATAGAATTCTAATGAAGATGAATCGTGTTGATTGGCAAATGATTATCACCAAAATTAATTGTCCACCAATTGTTACAGTCACCAAATTGTCCACCAAAAGCTGAAAGTTGAATTTGACACAGTATTGCACTTTTACTCTTCAATATTTGTTCATTTTTTTCCTCATCTGATCTTCTTATTGTAAACTTTACCCCTATTTGTGAAAATATCACATAAACAAATGCACACTCGTACGCCAGGTGAAGAAATAAAAATATGTAAAAGAAAACTCTAGTAAACTTTCCCTTTGTCAGTTTGTGCACCATCATGGTGTAACCTTCACCCTACTGGTTCCCCACACCTACCAGTAGTGGATCCAGGGGTCGGGGCAAAAGGGGCAATTGCTCCCCCCCCCCCTAGACCCAGGGTGAAAACTTTTACATCTGAAAACTAGAAGATTTGTGGAAATCTGGTGTTTTTCAATTGAGGGGTTTCAAGAGGGTCAGTGTTTGCCCCCCCCCCCCTCGAGGGGTAACTGGTTCCCTAACGCCCCTGTCTATCGAGGGGTAACTGGTTCCCTACACCCTCTATCGAGGGGTAACTGGTCCCCTACTGCCTCTACCAAGGGGTAACTGGTTCCCTACAGCCTCTATCGGGGGGTAACTGGTCCCCAACTATCAAGAATAACTGGTTCCCTAAAGTCTCTATCGAGGGGTTACTGGGTCCCTACAGCAGGAAGGATCCAGAAATTTATTAGAAAAAAAAGGGGGGGGGGCCTTATTTAAAATTGAAAAAAAGAAATTTACATTTTAAAAAATCTAAATTTAGCAAAAATTAAGGGGGGCCCGCCTCAGGTGTACCCCTCTAAATCCGTCCCTGTACTTCCTCTATTGAGGGGTAACTGGTCCCCTACAGCCTCTATCGAGGGGTAACTGGTCCCCTACAACCTCTACCCAGGGGTAACTCGTTTCCTACAGCCTCTACCGAGGGGTAACCCGTTCCCTGGACGATCAGGATCCAGGAGCGGGCAGTAAATCGTCGCCGGCCAAATGGAGGTGACGGAGGAACGCGCGAGGTGGACGCGCGCCGCCAGCTGATCTACGAGCAGACGATAATTAGAACGATGATGGCGGCCGCTGGCCGTTACCCCCTGCGCCACCCTCCCTCCCCCTCCAGGCGACGGGTGTAATTACGCCGGGAGGGGGGTGGGTAAGAGGAGGGGGGCTGGATCCCTAACAAGACAGACCCGCAATTAGCATGGCCTCCGACGGATCAAAGGGCCCGCAGTAAAAAGAAACAGTTTCCCGCCAAAAGTCAGAGAGAGGCCGGCGGGAAGTGAGAGGGAGGGCGCCACCGTCGGCGGCGCTGACGTCCTTATTAAAGGTCTACCGGTTTGACGCCTTCAATAAGCGCATGTTCAAGGTTTGGGTGTGAAATAATAAATAGGTCCGGATTGTTTCACACAGCTTGGTGTGAAAATACTGACCTGTTTTGGACTTTTAGTTATATATAAATGTTATCGAGAATATCCTTTGTCCGTAGTACCCTGGATAAGTGTACCAAGAGGGCAGACGGAAACGATTGGCCCCAACTGTTAATGTTAATTTTGCGGGAATCGGTCTCGATGGAAGCAAGAGCCTATTTCTCAAAGGTCGGAGACGCGAGATGAGGGAGCGTCGGAGGACGGGAGTGGGTGATTGAAGGAGGACAGCGTTTCGGATTGATTTCCATAGAGGGGTTGGTTGGATATTGTGGGGGGTAGTAGGACTGGGGGTCGGAGATGGTCCTTTCTATACCCCAGAACCCCAGTGACTCATATGCACAGCTTTGAGGCCTAAATCCCCCCGACGTGTCGCTCACATCCAATCCAACCTGTGGGGCTGGTTGGCATGCCTCCTCACGTCCTCCAGGCACTATCTGGAGTGGCTGCCATAGTAATTAGGTACCCTGGTTCTTAACCCCAAAATGTCGATTAGTCATCAACATTGTGAACCCTCTCTGCCGGGAGAGACCTCCAGTACTCCTCCTTCCGGTCTTAATTCCCTCTCCAGGTCCTCCCACCTTCCCACCACCCACCCTGGAGGAGGTCAGCCTACCTCGGGGTGGGGGTCGTCTTTATTACATCTGCAGAGAGATTCTCCAGGGTTTGATCCAATATCTTGACCCCTGACTGTCAGATCATCGGGTGTGGTGGGTCAGGGGTCAGTCGCTTCCTCCTGTAGGTCCTGTAGGATTATCGCGCCGTCGTCCCCCCTGGCCACCAGAGGTCTCTGTGTGACACGTGGGGTGTCACGTGATCGATGAGTGTCACGTGACCCGTGGCGCATGCGCCTGTAAACTTGGGGCCGTGGCATGTGTTGGGGGGTCCCTCTCGGGCGGCCTTAATTTGTAGCCACATGTTACACACCTCTCAATTCCCAACTAGTCCTCCGACCAGAACTGGTCCAAGGAACTGATACTGGTGATGGAAATATTAGAAACTAATTCAAGTCAGTTGCTGCTGTATATCGATAGCACTTCAAATTGACTACCATACTTTTGTGTGGGGTCATGCCTGTGTATATGTCAGGGTCAAGAAATATCAATGTTGTGCAGATGCGTCTTGACTCTAGATGATTATTCATCTAAATTCTTATTCGTAACATCGTTCAAAAACAAAACACCAAGAGAAATTGCGTATAAAAACCGACCCCATTTCCCTAGACCTTGGCTCCAGCATCGATACAAAAACAAGGATTCCCCCCTAATATTCCTATTTCCTCGTTTTCTACTTCGTTGCTATTAATTCGCTGCTGGGGATATCATCCAATTTACTGGTTTTATCTCGTTAATTCAGATGCACATCTCTGAATTCAATTTGGACTATACAGGAAGCTTGCCACCTTTTTCCCACATACATTTCTGGGGGATCAACGACGGGCTGCCTCCTTGTATGACTTGCGCTGCCGGGGTTGGACAGGGCGTTTCAAACGCAGGAGGACAGTTGTGTCGTGGCCACTTGGGTTTGCATTCCGTCTTATCTATCCTGTGGCGCGGGTCGTTTCTCAGATCTCGGCAGGGGAGGGCTGTGTCTTCCCCCTCCTACATGGGCCTCCCGTAGTGTGCGTGTTTGCGGGAAGGGGTCGCTGCGCACCTCCGCCCTGTTTGAGGGTTCTCGGGTTAGCAGGGCCCCCTCCCGCCCGCCCCTCAGGGGGGAGGGGGTTATGGTAATGAACCGACGGGGGGCAGGGCTCAGACCGAGGCTGTGGGACCGAGCGCCTGAACCCGAAGGGGGTTGGCAAGGGCCGCCATTATAGATAAACGAAATGAAGAAGTTCCTGGTTTATCCAGTAGTTTCAGCACATGAATCGAAAACACATTTGTTATTATTGATCAAGGGGGAAGGGTATATCCATCAAAACGTCAGGGGGTCCGCCCTTTTCTTATCATGAGATTCCCTTCAATGCCTGGGGAGAGGTGGCATTTACATAGTTATATGAATGCTTGTCAAAGGTTGAGTTAATTATATAGACACGTCAGTTTGTATACAAGCGTTAGAGATAATACGGGCAAACAGTCCTTTCTCCGTGAGAGGTCTTAAAAATATAGCGTAATTTATAGATAATTCGATAAGAAAACCTTCAATAATATGACCCAGTCTTTCTAGATGAGGTCGTGGGTATGAAAGGAGGTATATATGTCAGCCTTATCTCGACGTTTATCTCTGTGGGCAGATGTAGCTTCTGAGTGGGTAGCCTTTTAGTTAAATGACGGATGGGAGGAAGGACCATGGCATGGATAAATGGGCACTTTATCTTAGAGTTCTGTGATTATATATAGGCTCGCGCAGTGTGTAATGAGTGTGTCACTTGGCCCTAACAACATAATATCAACTGAGGTAAAAAGTTGAACCCTGAAACTTCATATCCATCTTCCAACGCGACAGGTTGGGGATTTTTTTTCGGTTACTCTCCGGTCATTCCGGTCGCGATGGGAGGGAAATCGTTTCTTCTATATCAGAGCAATAAACGTCAGAAAACGTTGTAACGCTAACAAATAAAGCGGGGAGACTGGGGCGGGGATGTCTATTTATGGGTTTGCCCATCCACGGCTTGTTGGGTTCTCCCCCATAAAACACACCCCAGTTGGCCCCTTCCGCCCCCCCCCCCCCTAAACCCCTCCCCCTAAAGCCGACGCTACTCCGCCTGCCGGTTCCCACGCGAACCAAATTAAGGATAAAAATAACAAGTAATAAAAAAGTCGAATTAAAAGCGGATAAAAAGGCGAAGACCTCATAGATGGGTTCTGTTCTTCGCTGGTCCCAGTGTGGCCTTGTCTCAGGATTCTATCGATCGCCGGCCGACAGCGGCGTCCCACTGTTTGTGTATTTCCCACTCGCTTACACCTAATGCGCATGCGCGCAGCGGACATGACGTGAATTGGCGGTCGGGTGGCCGAGATTTGTGGTCGGGCGAGTGGAGAAGGCGTCGGGCCAGCCAGATGCCGATAAACAGCGCTCGGGCATATGTCCTGCCGGCAACCGATCGATGACCAGCGATTAGCGCATGCGCAGAGGGATGGGCGCGCCGCGAGATTCGTCGAGATTTGCCGAGATGGCGACGTTAATTGATGTATTCGCCGAGGAATACAGTCACCGACGGCCCGGGGGCCGACGGGAATAGAATCATATCACTCTCGTGCCCTTTTCCATCAAAAGCCATTATCGAGATCGTTCGTTTTGGGTTGCGCTCAGTAACATATTAATAAAAGAAATAATACCTTATTAAAACCATAATGAACCCTGTCAAACTAGCCTAAATAGTCTAGCCTAAATAGTCAGCTAAGTATCCAGAGAACGGACATTGTGCAGATTCGGAGTGCTTAAAGTTAGTCTCGAAGAAATTAAGTGCATGCAAGCATTCTGCCTAGGTCTTCAGGTGCATATACAATATATGTACATTCTTTTCACAACACTGTCAGTTCTTGCTCTTGCACTACATGTATAAGTATTCATAAAACACATTCCTACGAATATGCGAACACAAAATGACTAGAGACATAAAATTGTCTTCACTTGAACATGCAGTTTTCAAGCATAGGTTCCAAAAAGACAGTTTCCAAAAGAAATTAAATTTAAAGGAAAATCCAGAAACTTTCGGAAATTGATGAGCGGATTCACCTGCACCTCTGTGAACTCTGGAGGTGTTTGTGAAATCTTTTGAAGGTAAGTTCAACCTTTTGGTGGCAGGTTCACATGACAAGATAACCAAACCGTGGTCGTCCGAAGCCATCCATCTGTGCCCCCACCATTGTCCCCTCTGCCTTCACATGGTCAGACTTTAATACCTCGGGACACTTTGATAAAATCCATCAACGTCAAACAGCAGCCAGGGGTCAGGCGTGCGGCCGGGTCTTGATGAAAACCTCAGCGCTTCGGCTGTCCTGGGCGTCATCCGTCTTGGTGAGGTATAAAGGGGGCAGAGGGGGAACGACCAGACAACAGGTCTGGGCCCCATGTCAAAAATTACAACTTGGGGCGCGCCGGCCCCTATCGGTTGTCACTGTGATGGATCTGGTGTAATGGGGGGAGTGGGGGTGGGTAGATTGGTGGGTCTGATGTGTATTGTCTTCGGTAGTCACTGGTGGTCGGGGGCTGAGTGTTATAATGTGGACGGGGTGATAGAGTTTGAGGTGGCTGAGGTCTGTTGGAGAGTGTGGCTGATGGGTGTGGGATAATGCTGTGGGTGTGGGCCACTTCTATGGGTGTGGGGATACTTCTATAGATGTGGGACACTTCTATGGGTGTGGGATACTTCTATGGGTGTGGGGTACTTCCAGAGGTGTGGGGAACTTCTATGGGTGTGAGAAACGTGGGGTTATGACTGTGGGTGGTTCAGTGGGTGTTGGTCAACACACCATGGCTTTGGATGTGTGCGCTTTATTTGATTCTGCTCAGGGACAGTAACCCAGCCGGTGGTTTGTTTAATCAGATGACCCCGGTCCTGATGCCTGACACCTGGTGGTCAGTGCCCCCACCACCCTGCCCCTTTTGTCAACACGCCCCTGGCGGCAGAGGACCCCAGCAGGTCTTCAGGGACGTATATCACGGTCAGGGCACACGCGCATATTGACATGAGGACAATACCGCCAGGGAGACCCTCCAGAACTCACCCAGCGCGAATTCGCCGTTTTAAAGCACTTTATTAAATCAATATCCCCCTCCTCCCAGCAGGATCGGGTCAAGGGGTCAAGTAGGAGCAGCGTTCGCAGCGCCGCCAACGGCAGGAGAGTCAAGATCGAATTGCGTCGTTTGGGTTTAAGGTTTGGGTTGGCGTCTGGGTGCTGAGACTCGGGGTTAACGAACTTTGGTAGATTTGGGGTTTCTGGTGTGTCCTGTGAAGTGCTGCTGGGATGGTGGGGATCGTGTTGACTTTGGGGTGTCTGTTGGGGCATTGTTTAGAGCGGTGGGGTGGGTTTTCTCAGCGGGTCCCCAACGGGTTCTCTGACAGATGACTGGCCAGGCCAGGCCTTGGGTTTGGGCTTCTGTCAAACTAAGACAGATAAGGCCATGATGTATGTGTGTGGGACCCAGTCCGGATCCCAGAGCATTAGTGCTACTGGGTGCACTGTAGGGCACCCTGGAGGAAAAGGGCATGCATGGGTCTCTGCAGGACTTTTATACCAAATTGAATCTCCATTTCTCTGGTAAACATGTACTAGAATGGTAGCACCAACAGAAAACAGTCAGATTGAATATGTATACAACCAGAGAGAGTAAAGTTAAAATGTTTGAACTTTACTCTCCTTGATACAAGGAAAGTTGCCCTCCATTTGATGATGCGCTCACCTACATAACCCGTCCCACCCCGGTCCCACCCCTCCTCCAGTAACCCACAGGAGGAGACGGCTGGCAGCAGGCAGCCCGTCCTTCCCTCCAGGTATAAAGGGTAGACCTAGCTCTCCACACCACATACCAAGGCCCTCCTACCTGCCTTCCCCACCCTCCTTCCTATCTACCCCCAAACCTACCCGTCCCGCCTATCTACAGCCTATCTTATCCTACCAAAGGCACTCCACTGGAGCCTGAGTCCTCCATGCGCTCCCTCCAGTAGGTATAGTGATGAAAGCACGGCCGTATTAACATAAGTAGATTTTGACATGTGCCCCGGCCTCCCCAGTCACTTCTCATTTCAGGCCGACCAGCCGACGGCCCCACGCCCCACGGTCTGTAACTCCCTCTGCCCTCAGTGTAATTGGAGAAGGTCGGAGGGAGCAGCACAGGGTCAGAACTATATTGAGCCGTCATCGGCCGCCATAGGCCCAGTGTACTGGGCGTCCAAGGTACCAGAAAATACCAAAATTGAAGCCATTTTACCAAAGGTGGCTCATTGGATAGAGTCAAGACCACCCACGTCATGAACGAAGGTGAAAACAGAATGTAGTGGGTCGTTGAACTGTCAAATTATATGAAATAAATATTTAAAAAAGTAAACTTAGAATTTATCGATACTATTGAATATATCTTCTGATAAAAACTGCAGTTTGTGGCACGGTTATACGTGATTTTACTAGGTAACTTACACTGTAACAAACAAATCGAAATCTAAAAGATCGCCCCATGTATCGTGGGTTAACTTGTCAGTAACAAACGTGAAAAAATCTACCCTTTGTCTTTCTCCTTGTTAACCCACAATAACCGTTATATTTCATTTAACAAAGCAGATGTATTTGAAGGTCCCATGTGTCCGACGGGATGCGCCGCTAATGTGCGCATGCGCATGAGGGCGCGTCCAGGTCCCGGATATGAAAGGGCCCTTTCATCCCGTAGGGGGTGGGGCGGAGGGGTGGAGGTGTGGGGGGCTGACCGTTTGGTTTCCCCAGACTTCTCTGATCAGTCAAAGCCAGCCGACCCTTAATACCCCGAGCTTAGCTGTAAAGACCCACACTGATTAGCATATCATAAAGAGGAATCTGTGCGCAGAAGACGGAAGGGGTATTAATTGCCAGGAAAACAGGGATTTCCAACGGCACCGCCCCAGCAGCTTAATTGCTGCAGGAGGTCCGAGAAAGAAGCCAGTGTTTGGAGCCAGGTGGTGGCGTTGGGAGCTGAGAGTCGGGAGCTTCCGTATGAAAGATGAAAAAAAAACCTCATTTGTGGAAGCATAATGA
The DNA here is from genome assembly GCA_936440205.1 of Lepidonotus clava. Lineage (NCBI taxonomy): Eukaryota > Metazoa > Annelida > Polychaeta > Phyllodocida > Polynoidae > Lepidonotus > Lepidonotus clava. The sequence continues at coordinate 20,896,237 of OW387150.1, read as the reverse complement.
AGTTCTCTGTTGCCAGGGAAACGGTGGACAGACACACAGACAGACACAATGACCCTCAGTGGTCATACAAGACGGGCAGAGTCTCTGTCATCTCAGACGCCACAAACGAGGTTTGCTCAACTCCGGCGGTAAATAAACCGTTAACAAGGAAGGAGTGCTCATGGCATGTGCAACCAACAGAATTCTCAGCCTGTTGGCATCCATTCGTTCCACTAGTAAAGGTTAATTGCACACAAAGTGCCCCAACTTTGCTAAAAACTCAAACATATATATGTTTCGTAAGCCAATATATACGTTGCAAATGAGAGCTTATTCGGGAGACAACTTGCTAGCATAATACATCATCATTCACAACCCATTACTGCTTTTTGGGGCATGCCGCAATTAACACATTTTACCAATTTATTGCTTTGTAATTCGGGGATCTTTTTTTACAGTAAGAAGGCGCCTGAATAGTTGGCAATTTCACTCTGCGTACCCACACCTAGCTTAAGCCACATTCTAATTATTTCCCAATAAAACTGGAAGAAGAAGTGCTAGAAAATACTCCCATGTGCAATGGATAGGAGTTGGGGGAGACAAAGAAATGAGTCGGCAGTATAGTGGGGAAATTGTCAAGTCACGCTTGTGCCCCATAGTACTTGTGAATCTGTCTTTGTCAGTCACATCTGATGATGACTCTTCTATCCCTGACACTCTGATGATGACACTCCTATCCCTGACACAGACAAAACCTCACGCGCCCCTCAACCTCCAGGACCCCCTGCCCCCTGCAAATAAGACAGAATTCATTCCCAAATAACCTCCCGATTAATGCCAATGAGACAGGGCCCCCAAGCCTCGCCCCCATTCATGTAATATTGATAGGTCAACCTATGGTCATCACCTGACCCTGCTGGGGCACCACACCCTGGGAAATTTAGGATAGAGGGGGGTAACTCCCTGGAGGAAGGTCTGGGTCTAAGCAGGGGTCCAGCGGGTCACACCCTGCCCCCCTCCACATCCAACCAACTATGTAATTTGCCAATGGGGCCTTATCTCTGTCCCCTGCTTTATCACCATGTAAATTGAAGCAAATGGCCGATGTCAATGCGCCTTGTTAGCCACGAGTCACCTCGCGTCCAGACGTGTTAATGCCCCAGATGGAAAAGGCCGCGACCTATTGAAATGCATAAGTTCACCAATTCCCCAATTTGTCCAGGGGTCGAACCAGTTAACTCCCAATCAGACGGAAGCGTCGCCACATATCGGCGGTCACGTGATCGGGGTCACGTGCTGCCCCCTTTGTTGTCTTTAACCAATCAAAACCCGCCGCCCACTAAGACAATCGAAAAGCATCTTAGTGACCCAAACCGAGTGGAGGTAATTGCGTTAATTCGGGGATTAATCCAAGGCCTGTTCGACCCTCTGTGAAATTAAACTCGGACGCGGCATGCCTCACTGGTTTTCGTTTTGCTTTGGGACAAAGGGCGCCCAGAAGGAACTATTTGCATACATGAATAAATAGTTAAAGTTATTGGGGTAATCTATGACCTCTTAGGTTTGACATCAATTCGGTTTCATCAAATCTGTATTGACCCCATATCAATAGTTTGACCTACACATACCAGGGCAGCTGCAAGCTTGTTTCTCCCGTTTGAAAACCTTATAATGTCAAAAACCTGATATAATTTCAAGTATATTAGTTCAATTTGAGATTCAAGCGACTAAGTGCAATATTACAGTTTTCAAACAGTAATTTAAACTTGACCATTCATAAAAAAAAACAATACTCCTGAAATCCGTATTTCGATCTGCTTTACATGGCAATGTTGCATTAAGTTTTACACTTATCATATATGCATCCTTTTAGGTCAAGCATGTTTGGGTTGTACACTACTGACTTGGCTTGAGACCATAAATCTCGCTATCCTTATTTACATACCGTACATCCCACCTTTGGGGAGTAGATCAGCCCACACGTTTTGTGGGAAGGATAACAAACAGTACACAGCTACAACCACACGGACCATACAGGGGAGAGACCAGCGCAGCTGTGGTGAGACTTTTTCCCAGCTGGCTTACTGACCTCCTCCAACACCCTCACTATACCTTGTTATCGCTCACGACTACTGCTGGTCAAAAACTGTTCAGTTACTTTGAAACAATACGCTTCCTACACTCAGAAAGCAGCCTTACAATTTTTGCACCTTAGAATTGTTTGGAAACTAATCCTCTATTTAGAGAGCAATCTGTGCATGTTTTTAAAAATGGCCTGAATAAAATATGTGAATTAACTCAAATGAATTCTAGACTGAATTGCATATGGAAGAAAAGCGTATGCAAACTTGACCATTTACATAAAACACTCTTCTATTTATTTGGCCTATTTCATGCTTTTGGTTAGAGGCTGTAATACTGAATTGGCAGATGTCACTCAGATATCCGAGAACAGGAATATTGGTATCCCTGAGACGGAAGATCTGAGAGCATATGAGAGTAGGTTATTGATGCACTCCTGAGAACAGTACTATTGGTTTACATTTTTAACGGAGTAAAGCTTTCGTACTTATTGGCACACCTATACATATATACACAACCCGTCGTATTTCGACAAGACACTTTTGGGGATCATGAGAAAAAGTTATGTATTTTTTTTGGCTAGAGTGACTGCTGCATGCATATTTTCCAAACGTATACGTCCCTTATTAACCTTGTTGGTCTCGCTAGATCTAGAGTACACCACTGTATGTTTGAATACGTATCCACAACATCAATTGACCTTTAGAAAAAAATGTTGGACTACAGTGTTTTATTGGACTGCAAAAATAAATGGAATTATTGATTCAGACCTACATCGCGTTTCCCTAACAAGTACCAACAAAAATTCCATAGTTCGTGTAGTTCACACAAACTACCAATCACATAGGGTGTTACATATAAAAAGGTAGCAGTCAATAAATCAGCTTAACCAATAAACACTGACTTATTTCCCGAAGCACGGCCCCTGGCTTCACCCCTCTGCTAAAGAGCAAAGCAAGATATATAGGGTGGGAAAATAGAGTGTTTGGGATGGTAGGTCGTTTGTAGCCAAGATACCTGGCTACGCCGAGCGTGGAATGCTCTTGTAAAACCTCGTAGCAAGCATCATTAACCACTAAGGCCACGCGCCATTGGCTGACAGGTGTCACGTGGGGCACAGCCGGGTGGGACCCGACTGGCGATAAAATTAAGATGTCCCCTCACAATATAAATCAAACCAGTGGGCCAGTGTTTTTGTATGAGGATTATAAAAAAGCAGCTATGTAAAAGGTGTCACCATACTCATCTATAGACCTCTGATAATATGTTTTTGACGCACAAAGCTGTATTGAGCTCAATGGTATGTAGATAAATTACCATGAAAAGTCAGAAAAATATTGAGTGCTTGCAACTTGCCACCAGACATCAGGGTCAGTGGAACTGTTATACTTTGATGCTTTTTGAATGTCCCCACACTTCCATGTAGCTAATAAATTTAACCTCATCAATACAAACTGAAATTGAGTTGTGAAACATTGAAAGTTACACCTCGTGATAAATGGTCCCAATTGAAAGCCCCCAATAGACAAACCAACAGCGAATCAATATCTTGACCTACTGACATGCACACCTGTTGAAATCGGCAATAACGTGACCTGACAAGAGTTAGACAGCCATAAATGTCAGACCTTTGGCCATTACAATCATTGACCTCTAAACTGTATCGCCCGCCATCCCATTGCTCACTTGGCAGCCTGATCCTCACACCAACCGGCCACCACCAACCGCGGGGGTGGCTCTGCCCAGCCTTAAGAAGCCATAAACTCCTCTTCAACTTAAGTGAGTCCTGATCACTCGTGCTTAGTTTCATGTCGGCGCGGCCGTTGGTGGGCCGTGCTGGGGCGTTTAACTCCATCTTTTCATTGAGCAATTGTTATTATTGTTAATGATGTGGCTCGGCCTATAAAAGCCTGGCGTTACGAGGCCGTAAAGGAGCGCCCCTCTCTCGGCTCGGCAATAAAGACGCCGTCTACGACCAAGTCGCTGACTGCCTCACGCTCAGAACCATGTAGGCCTTCTACACCCAGAACATTCCCAGCTCAACTTAACACCCCACACCTCCCCTTAGGCCCTATGTACATTGGGGATTATCCCGCCAACTACCACTTGGACTGACGCATTAGTATTTAATGTAGCAGCCACCAATTCGTTTACCTTAAGAAAAACGTGTCACTGATTGCTATCATTTTAATTTAGGAGCACCGGGGAACATTTAAAACACTTTGGTTTTTAGGCTAATTTCACAAAAACACATTCATAACACTTTTTTTAGTATTTCACTGTAAGTACCTGCAGAACAAGAAATTACTCGATACATCCCAAATCACACCTTTTGGTACCAGCTGCACATCATATCAATTTACAACATTCACATTTGTTCCTCCCTCATCAAATCGGAACAACATCTGAGACCATCTCATTTTACAACCTAAACATTCGTCTCCATGGAAATGTTGAACTTTGTGCAAATCCAAATATACAATTACCGATGTCTCGTTTTTTAATGGCTGAAGAGGAAGTGTAGCGTCGACCTGATGGTTGGTTGTGTGGTTGGTTGTGGTCGGATTCAGGTATGTGTAGGTTCGGAGTGGTAGCTGGTCAACAGGTGGAGGTCGGGGAGTGGTCCTGATGACCTGTAGGTGGACGGGTATGGTCATTATCCCGGCCGGACTCCATCATTAGGCTGTAGGCCTAGTCCCCGCGTCGCCTAGGGGGGTTGGACACACCTCTGTTGTTACCAAAACACACCTTGACTGTGACAAAGGACACCTGTCTTATTGTGAGTTGTGGTCTGCCAGGTAGAGAACCTGTATGGACAGGCAGACTTCTCTACATTGGATTAACCTTGGTTAAACAATAATATAACATCACACACGGCGTTTTTCTATATCAAATTTGTATTTTCTTTGGTTGTGTATATATGACCGTTGCCGGGCGACTTGCCGTGAATAAACACTGTTTTTGAAGGTTTCAAAGTAAGCCCTGTTGTTGCAGGCCATCAACAAATCCACGACATAAACGAGTACCGGATTATACACATATATGATGGTGTTCATTCTGGTCGATGTTGTTAATTCATTTTCATAATTTTTGTGGACAGTGTCTGTCGCTTTATTTGGTCGTAGTTTTTGTTGGTTTTGATTGTGGCCCTCACTTTTGAAGGGCATTCCCGTTGGATATTCTCCCGGTATTTGTGCGTTCTGTGAACGGCGGCAGGGGTCGGGGATCTGTCTTGTCGGGGGTGGGGTGGGTCGGGGCTGGCCCACGGACAGACGGACAGGCCGCTGACGGGCTGCCTGCCACCGGGGCCCGGCCGGGGGAGGCGGGGCTGACGGGGGCTCCCCGCCGCCGCCCGCCAGGCCCCGAGCCCCTGGCCCCGCCCTACCACCGTCACTGACACTATAATTGATCTGACAGACAAAGCTGCAAGGTCTGGAGTGGGTAGTAGGCGCTGGAGGAGGCTGGAGGAGGCTACAGGAGCAGGAGGAGGAGGCCCCATCACACCCTCCCCCCTCCAGTAGTATCAGCGCCTCCCTCCTAATGAACGGCAAAAATGCATGAAATAATCATGTGGCAGACTGGGCCCTGCCTGCTCGGGCCCCGGCCGGCCACAATAGAAGTGTAAGATCCTATTGTTCTCATCATTTGTCTTGGGGCCCCCGCCTAGGATCCCACCCGGTGGTGCAGTGGTGCTGTGGTGCTGTGGTGGGTGGTGGGTGGTGGGTGGCGGCGGCCCACTAACTTCCTGAGGCTGTGCGCGTCCCAGAGAAGGTCGTAAAGAAGGCGGCGACAGGCGGGGCCCATCTCTCATACACCTGTTTTCCCATCACTGCCTCTCTCCCTGCTCCCTCCGCCATCCGTCACAAGCCTCCCCAAAGATCAATGTCTTTAATTGGCCAACTTCTCCGGGAGAATTATTCAAAAAAAGAAAAGGCAACGATAAAGGCGATGCGCCCACGCCAATGAAATTTTCATAATTGTATTCATCCCAATTACGAATGGGAGACGGGGAGTATAATGGTTTTTCGTCTACGATTCTTATATCCCAATCTCATTGTGGAGTGTCGTTTTTATGAGTTGCTGGTATTTCTTAGACGAAGTTTACATTTCCAGACCACCAAAATAATCTTATTGTATTTATTATTAATGCCGTCTTGACTTTGAGAATGTTGGTGGGTTCATCAATCTTAGGTGTCAAAATTATGATTTAATGCTGATGGGCTGGAGCCTCCTTTTGGTATCTCTTCTAAGGAACGAGCAGGTGGTCTATTGCATTTATTAGTTCTTTCTTCTCTCCTATCTTGGCGGGACTAAATTAAATTTTTCTCAATTAATATCGGGACACATCTTGTCTCCTATAGTTGCAACTCAAGGGAGATTATTTTGTATCAAGGGATACATGTGGAGGGAAATGGGGACAGCCATAGGTCATTTATAATGGTGGCGTACAGTAGGGAAAGTATGGGCTAGTAGTACAGGGAAAGGGGGTCACCCTCACAGCATTTCTTGAATGCTCCAGGTGTCCTCCAGTGTCCATAACAATCCCATTGTGTGGGTAGGGTGCAGGAAGAGGGGGAGAGGCAAAGCAGTGCCCGCTGCTGCCGCCGCCTGCCCACCCTGGAGGAAGGGGGAGGTGAGGTGTGCGTAGGGGAGGGGGGCAGTGGCAGGGCAGGCCCTCTTTTACCATATCTATTGGAGTCGCCCACTTGTGCCTTCACTCTCAGTCGGTCATAGCTGCACGCGGCCTCCGCCCACTACCACCCCCTCCTCCAGGGCCTGCTGTCACGTCGTCATTAGCCCTTTATACCTCCTCCTGTGCCCCCCAGAAGCGTCTCCAGGTGTGCTGCTCCCGATGCTGATGCCACTGCTCCAGTAGCCCCCCGCTGTGAATGGCACGGGTCTCCTCCAGTAGTAGGATTCTGCACGCCGCCGTCGGATCACGCTCCTCCTCACCTGTTGGTCTCCGCTGCCGCCGCCGGCCACTGAGCAGCTCACATTCACTCAGGTTGTCCATCAACTTTTTTTATAGCGTCATTGACAGCAGACACGTGTCGCCCAGATACCATGGAGGGACAGGCGGGAGGGAATAAGACGGGGGGACACTGGAGGGGTCTCATAATACATCCACTGCCCTTTCTCCGCTCACCTCCATCAGTCTCTCCCTGGTATCGACGGCCTGTTGCTTCCCTGACGCTCTCCTTTTCTTACTATTGCTCGCCGTAGGCAATCTGCTCACAGGCGCTCCCGAGCCGCTCGGTCTCATTGCTTTGTTTATTAGGCTCAATTTGGGTCAATCACGTAGGGTCTGCCTCTCGCCTATTGTCTTTATTGCCAACAGGTTGGTCGGACGGACCCCCCACAACGAGCACGTCGATTCCTCCAGCACCTAACGCTATTTCTCCGTCGCTCCAGACGTCATCGCGACGTCGCGTCACCCCCGTTGTTGTCGCCCTCGCCGCCCATTGTCCGGGCCGGGTCGCCGCCGCCACGCCTGCAAAGGGAACAGAAAGAGGCTTAGAGTTATGGCTCATAAAGTGGGCTGCTCGGAGCTGCTCGCCCCCGTCGTTATCACGCCCGCTCAACAATATTTTTATCAGCGTTTTATGAGTGTTCGGGCTGTATTGGCATGATACGAGGGGTGATCGCTGGGGAAAAAAGGGGGGCGTGCAGGTTGGTAGGGGTGAGGGGGTCAGGCGTGGGATGGGGTTTTTGGGGGTAGGAGAGTAATAAGCATTTAGTGGTTGGCTGATCGGGTCTGGGCTGGCCCAGTCACTGGAGGACCATAAAGCTGACCTGGCCATCCACCCCGACCACGACTGGTCATTCTACTCCGGCTTTGTTTGCGCCTATCTAGCTTCAATGAACGAGGTACAGACATGAACCCTCCGCCCCTCACACTCCTTATCGTGACCTCTCCTTTCTCAACGTTTATTATCACTACAGAAATAACTGCTCATTCCTGCAGCAACATTTAGGTATACTCGTAACTGATTTGATATTCGAAATATTTGGCTTACTTTTGAGGAAGTCATGGCTTAAGGTCTTGTAGATTAGAATAGGGGGAGTACTTTTATTGTGTGATTGGTTAGGAGGGACGACGTTTCAGACAGGACAGCTCAATAAGAATGTAAGAAGGACAATGGACCCAAAGCACATACAAAGTGGACGCTTCAGGTTTCAGCTGGGACTGTCAGAATGCACCTGCTCTCGGTGCCCAGGCTTCTGGCCCTGCCCACCTCTGCAGCTAACCCCTCCCTCCTGTCCCCTCTGTCCCTTCCCCTGTCCCCAGTTCTGTCCCCGAGTTGAGGCGCGCCTCCCTGTGTTTCACTACTCGCGCCTGTACGGCAGCGACGCCAGCAGCAGCAGCAGCAGCAGCAGTGGCAGCATAGAATAGGATAGAAGAGCAGCAGCAGCAGCAGCAGCCGGCGCGCCGCCCGTAGGTCATCAGCGGTGAAGGGCTGAGTGAGAGAGCCTCCCTCCACACACAAGGCAGCTCCAGCAACAAGCGGCGCCGAGACGCAGCAGCAGCCCCCCTCCTACTCCTCCTTCCCTATACTCCCTCTGCCTGCCACGGCCGCCAACAACCTATACAACATCCCGGCACGGCCCCACGTGCGTCTGTAGACCACACTCCCACCGCCTCCTCCACGGTCCGCTCCTCCTGCGCCACCGCCGCCGCCCACAAGGTACGTGACATATCGCCATTTTTCGATCACTTCTCACCTGCCAATCGTGGATCATGGGCACGGCGTCTTTGTCATTTGTTCTCGCCCGGCGAGTGCGTCTTTTTCTGCTCGTGTTATGTTAGTGGGGGGTGGATACACGCGCGGCCCCATGTTAAAGGCGGCCAGGATTCATGCCCGCTAGTCATGCATCTCTCCCTCTCCAGCGTCCCTCCTGCTCTCCCCAATCCCCACGTGTTATATCACTACACTGTTCTACCCCATCTACCCACTGTTTGCTTATACTCTCCTCCATAGCAGCCTGTTTATTTCACAAACTTGGGTAGGGAGAACTCCGATCTCCCTGCCGCCCAGCCGTAACCCAGATTTGGGTTCAGGGTACTGTGGGCAACAGCCATTGTGCATGGGTTCTCCGCCTCTCGGGTACTAGCCTTAACCCGTCCACCCCACCCCCTACCCTCCCGGCCCGACCCGATATAATTCCTATCGCCGCTTTTTATTGATTCCTTTTGATTTATGGGTAGTGGTGGGCAAATGGGGACTCGGCGATGGGCTGTGGGTATGCGCTGTCCCTCTCCGGTTATTTTGTGTGGCTTTTTTTTGGCAGAGGAGAAGTGAAGAGAACTGACGAGGCGATGGACAAAAGCCTCTCGCGCACTCGACCGTTCAATATTTTGATCTCTCAATTCGCCGTTTTCTTCCCGTACTCATCAATTCTCTCTCACAGCGAGACTGGACAGAGAACATATCGATTATTACTTCCCACCCATCTGGATTGGGTTATTCCGTCACAAGTCGTCGCGCTAACTCCGTTATTTTTCTTACAGATCGACTGGTAAAGATTGCATTTTAGAACGAGAACGTTTTGCCCGAGGGCCTAGACGCATCCGACCCCCCGCCGACTGCGTGCATTGTCCGGCCTCGACCGCCATTTTGTTCTTAACAAAAATTAATTGAGCATCAAAAACAGATTGTATTTTAGTAATTATACCACCAGAATTCTTACCAAAAACTGTGTAATATTATTCCTCTGTATACACTTAATTCTTGTTGAATTTCCTTAATAATCTCAGCTGCTTTAATTGGTATTGTCCTTTGTTAAGGGACTGGTCATTGTTACTTTACTATTTACTTTGTTGCCCATGACGGCCGCTGTCGCTTGGGAGATGTATGAACCGGCCGTATTGGTTTAGTTTCTCCCTTTGCCACTCGTGTCAGCCTAGACTAAGCTATCTGCAGTCCTGGCGCGGCCTCAAATCTGCCAACCTGTATGGTGACGCCACTACCATTACGCCATGATGGCCAAATGTAACCTGAGTCCCTTAACATGCATCTAGGCCAGCCATTCATTTCAGGCCTGACCACGCCTGAATAGCAACACCTTCTTTGATTGCCCTCCCGATGAAACAGCCACAATAGTATTTTTTCAAGTTTCATTTTTAGGGGTGGGGAAAAAATGTGGTTTATTGTGACAGGTATATCAGTAGAGAAGATGGAAATATTATCGCCTGCTTTTGGCTGTTATGTATGTGCCGGGGTTAATCTTTCTGATTGATAGTCCCAGTCGGAGGGAAGGCAGCGGTGACTATAAAGCATGCTGTGAGGGGGGAGGCAACACCAGCTGGGGTACTTTACGACCCTTCTTCATGCTCTATTTGAACTCCCCACTGTGAAGCAGTGGTGGAAGACTTGTGGTGCATGGGTGTCCATCCAACGCCATTCCCGACCTACCACACCCCCTACACATACCCCACCACACTCCTGACAACCCCACAAAACCAGAAACACATTGCTGCAAGACTTACACAGCAACAAAAACGGAAAAATACTTTTTAAAAGTTCAATAGATTTTCCTCTTCCTAGTTAGTGATTTTTTTCTTAGCTTGTGGTTAAAGACCCCATGATTAAGTCAAGCTGAGGGTGGTTTGGTACCCCTAGTCTGCCGCTGAGAAGGAGACGAATTCATGAAAGATTTGGCATTTTTTACATAAGCGGTAACACATAACAGGCATATCGGTTCGACTCATTTTTTGACCTTGGTGCAGCAGGGAGACTTCAAAATACATCTGCCAACCATCTGAGTTTAGACTTCAGAAAGTAACATTGTAATCGATAGTTTGTTTGGTGAAAGAAGAGTAAAATATAAGAGGGTATAATGTGAAAGGGATAAACTGAAAGGCACCAATTTCCAGAGCTCTCCGTTGCACGACATATCCTATAATAACACTATCGAAATTGTTAAAGCCATGTATGCATTTTTCGTGTAACCTATTTCAGAAACGAAACGAAATACAGTTGGCGACATCTATGTCATATTGGCTGAGAGCATTGGTAAATTCCAAAGTAAAACATGAGTATTGATGTCCTTACTGCTGCCTGTCTCAGCCGAGTAAGTAATCAATACCAATGCATTTAAATAGCATCTTTAAGTAATCATGGTTTACTCTAGCTTGTTTTCTTATGATCCTGCAAGTCTGGCCTTTATACTACATTGGAAATAGAACTTTAAAACAAACTTTTAAGTTTCTGTAACTAAAACTATCAGTGACACTTTATTTATTGTGGGATCCCTATATAAGCAGCTAAAAAATGTTTGGTTTATAACTGCTTTAAGCCAAAACTTACGCGTGATTTTAGACAAATGCCAGCGTAATCTTATGTATGAATCATGAGGCCCTCTTGTCATTTGCGTTATAGGTTACTCTAATGAGTATTATCGCCTGACCCAGACTTGCACCGACAGCCAATAACTCAATTTGTGATTGGCAACCAAGGAATTCTTAATAGGTGGCTTCCATTATAGCAACAGCACCAGAAACCACCGTAAATTATAAATAAAGATACTTTAGTAGGGCAATAGTTAGTATGATATAGTACATGCCATCTTGCCTGAAAATAAACAGGATTGTCTGTGGCTGCCTTTTGACCAGGTTATATTTATCATACAGTTTTGTTCAATTATTGGGGGACTAACTACCAATGGGCAATACGCTGAATAACTTCTTCATTTTCAGAATTTGACAGGGATAGAATATGAAAACACTATTATTTCAAGGTCAATTTAGTATTCAGGTTATGTTCAAAGTGTAGCCCTTTATTTTTTACTTTAATTGGGAACTTAGTATAAACTATATATTGCACAGCCACTTACCCAGGGACGTTATTTCGATAACAAAAACAAGAAACTATTTACGGTATCAAAGTGTAGTGATCAAATATTGAATTACCGCATAGCAAAAGCTGGATCTTTGTTATTCACCAAGCAAAGTCTTGCCCAGACCTGTTGAAGCAATCTTTTTCAACTTTGAAACTGTTTCAGTTCTGACAATCGAGGCAAAACAAGAGATGTATCATTCTTGACTGACAGCAGATAGGTAAATGAGATAAATGGCGTCATGAGCGACTGATTTATTGGGGGACATTTGTAAAGAAGTGGCCAGTGGCCGAGAGGACCCTCTATAGAGGATGCAATGAGATAGGAGTCGCCTGTCTAGGCAGCTACCAATTGCCAAACTATCTAGATATATTATATATAGCCTCTTTCCCTATTCGTGCTAAAGTAGAGCCAAGATACCTATCTTTTTTCCTACTGGGGTGGGTAGTTGTCTGAGTGTGTGGGCATGTGTGGGTGTGTGCATAAGTAGGTGGTGGGAGTTTTGTTAATGTGTACAGGCAGTCTGGGGATATTACCATCAGATTGGTGGGGGCCTGGCCTGCACGCTTGGCTGGGAAAGCCGCTTCCGACCCTGTAACACTCGGCCGCATCATAAAGCACGGCCAACTACAGGCGCATTTTACCGACACTCATAAATCTGTAATATTGACTGGAGCTGTCGCAACGACTATAGGCTCGGTGGCTGGCCAGACAAGCGCTAGCCACTGCCGAGACCACGCCTAATTCGTCGGCCCGCCTGGAGTTTGGTAATATTCCAAGAGGACTGCAGAAGTATAGTGGAATAAGGAGGGAAAGGGTGGAGGGTTTCCAAGCGCACTGCCTGAGAAAAGGGGGGAGAATTCCAGTGACTACACAGTAGATGGCGTGTTGAAATTCTGGTTATATCGCTCAGTGAGAATTTCGTCCTCCAGAGGCGGAGAATAGGAGGGAGTAGAGGAGTGACTGTATACGTCAGTAGCGCCTACCTACTGGAGGGGGGCCTGCCTACCAGCAGCGCAAAGTTTAGCATCATATTCATCGTATTCACACGCTTCCAGTAGTACGATGGGATCACCATGAATATTTAACAGTGGGCACTGGAGTGACGGGCCTGCTGCCTGCGCCGGGAGAGTGTGGTGGTGGTGCGGGGGGAGAGTGAGAGTGGTGGTGGTAGTGGTGGTGGTGGTGGTCTGTGCTGGTTGGAAGCCCGTCGCTGCTACCTTACCGGCCTGGGTTGGTGTGATGATCTCCCTCCACGTCCTCCTGTCTTCTCCTCCTAGTTTCCCGCCGACGCTGCCGCCCACCCTGCTCCTGCCGACGATGCCGCTCCCGCCGTTCGCGCCGCCGCGCCCGTCGTCGCCACCGACACACAGCACCAGCACCAGCCTGTAGCAGCCTCCTCCAGGGCGGAAACTTTACCTCCAGTAGCCATATCCCCGCCCCCTCTACCTCAAGGATTTATCATCGGGCGCCGCCATTCGTTTTCGCCATTACTGCCGCGATCGCTCAATCGGCCAAGTTTTCACTCCGCCATTTTTCTTTGCTTCAGAGGCTAGCCAGTCGGATTGTGTGTGCATCTTCCTCCTCGCGGGCCTGAGAGGAGACCACGGGGCCCCACAACAATAACACAAGTCACACTCGCCGAAGGGGCTCCTACCTACCACACGCGGCTGAAATCTCGCCAGGCAGTGAAGTAAGCAAACTTGCAAATTTATTTACCGCCCCTTGTTTTCTGTGCGTGTGAGACGGGTCTGACTGTAGTCGTGCAGTGGAGGCTACGTGAGTGTGCATAGGTCGGGCAGGGGGATTCGACAACGTTTGCAAACAGTTCTCAATGTGTTTTTTATCATTGTCATTTTTCATCATGTGTGTCAGTGTGTGTGTGCAACCCATGAGGCGGTCCGTTCTGCGGCCGGGCCCCCACCGGCCCCTCCGCCATGTTTGAAACTGATTGGTCGTGGGTCGGGTGTCTGGGTCTGAGTGATGTAATTGAAGTATGGGACAAAGCGAAGCGAGGGCTCGTTTCATTGGCTAGCCGGTACGCATGTGTTCGATAGATACGTCCCATCTAGAGAGGAGGGAGAGGAGGCGAGTAGTGGTAGACTATAGGAGGGAGAGCATAGGCTACGACTTCAACTGGTGGCGTGGTGGGCTACTAATACTACTTCTGCCGCTGCAGATTTACCAACTTCTCTATTATTCAAAAGCTGCCATTTTCTCCGAGGGCTGCGGCGGACGCTCGCTGGGCTCCACCAATGGTCTCAGCAGGTCGCGACCACCAGAAGCAGGTAACTGTGACATGGGGATGGCTTATGGGTTGCTGTAGGCAGAATCGGATAGTTTTATGTCAACTGCTGAGGACAATATGTACCGACAGAAAGGAGGAGGGGACTGGGGTAGGTTAGGGAGGGGGTGGAGGTGATGGGGAGGAGGAGGGGGAGGAGGGGGTACGCTGTAGTAGTAAGCTATCTGACCGGAACACATTAGAATCTGGTAACGATCAGTGGCCCGTGAGGAGGCCATAACTTTTATCTGTGAGCGTGTGAGTGGGGGGAGGGGAACCATAACACGGTGTGTATGTATGTGTGTGGTTAGGGAGGCTGGTGGGTATAGGGGTGAGGGGACCGCTGCTGTCGGCGGGGCGCGGCGCGGGTCGCCCGGCGGTAGGTCGGGCCGGCCCCCGCCCCGCCCCGCCCTCGCCCCGCGTCGCGTCCACTCTCCACACCGAGGCACATTCATCATGGCCCGCGCTTCAGAATGGAATCGCTGGCCGTAATTTGTCCCGCCGAGGTGGATCATTTAAAATGGGGCCTGGCAGCATGGGGCAGCGCCGGGTCCGGGCCTATACAATGGGAGGGTCAGTGGGCGATATAAATGAGTCGGCTTAATGAAAGATAAAGTTGGCCGCCCGGCCACAGTCACCTTAACGCGCTTGGCCTGCGATATTGGAGGGGATTTATCATAGCGTCCGGCCATATGATAACAGTTGGGGGAGGAGCCGGGCCCAGCCACAGGGGGTAGTCATTTGTTCACACTCACAGCCTCCACTGCACAAATAGTCCATGTTTCTTAAGAGATATTTCTTGATATTTCCTTATCTTGACTTTTATTATCCTAATGCCTTGTGACTTCGCTATGAACATCAGTACTTTTGACTTTATCAATGTGGACGCAAATCTACCATGTATTCCCTTACCATGTACAATCTCATCTCAGTTTTACCATTTCAGTCGCCTGTGAGTGCCGCGTCTGCAATTTATACGAATACTAATCAAAATGATAATGTGACAGCCGTTGATATATTCGATTCGACAGGTTCATCCGCCGCCCGACGCGCTATCGATTCTCCAGCCTCCCTCCGGATTCCCTGAGATACTTTTTTGTTATTTTCCTCCTCTTTTTTTCTCCTCGTTAATTCTTTTTATAGCCGTCCCTTCGTCTTGAGCTAACCGCGTCTTGATGGGGAAGCAGGAGCTGGGACGGGATGAGAGAGGGGCGGGAGGGGGGACTTTTCTTTAGCAAGTTGCAGCAGCAGCAGCAGCGGCGGCGGCGACGCGCCTCACTCCGCCAGTCGCCTACAGAGGGCAGTAGTGCAGCGCTGGGTCGACGCAGGAGGGAGTTCTCCAGGGCAGGCGGAGACGGGACCGTTAGGGGGATGGAAGCCACTATGGAAGCCACATAGAAGCCACCCCTCCACCCGACCAAACCCCCACCCCACTTCTCAACACAACCCACCCCCTGCCAACCCCAACCAACCCCACCCTTTCCCCCGAGCCGTACCCTGAGCGCTTCAACGGGGATCAATATTTATAGATCTAGAGGCACAAAGAAGTCCAAGAGAGGGCCTGATCAGCACTGCTGCTCCCCCAGTGGTCGTTTATGATGGAAATATTCGCGTCCGCCCCCCGAAAAATAAAAAAAGAGGCGCGGCGCAGGAATAATGAATCAAAACTCGGCGGGGCTGTCGGAGGGAGTTTTGGGGGTCGGCGGGAGGCGCGCGGCAGATAAGCAGGGGTACAGGAGGAGGTATCTGGCTGGGAAATCTCCAGCCGCTGCCCGGAGTGGTCGTAAACCACGCCGAGAAATCCCTAGGAACGTGAGGCGAAACTACAAGACCAGTCCCCCGCCCGCGCGCCCTCCCGCCATTTTCCTTATAAACGCATAAGTATCACGTTGCTATCTCATATAAGCCGGGCGGGAAATATTGAAATAGGTCCGCGTCGCGCGGGCCGCCTGCTGCTTTAATATCGGCGCGCGGCACGGGGCGGGGATTTATTTGACTGTGGACTGGGCGCGGCTGGGTTTTCTGAGTCCGCAGTTACTTTGATCCAATACATCAATGAGAGCTGCTCGTCGAGTTACCGCGAGTCGCTCGCCTGAATCACTCAACTCGCCAGCTCAGACTCACTGCGGCCTGTGTGGGGAAATGTTAGTTACTGAATAGGGTATAACAAAAGGGACTAGGGGGAGGGGGTATGCATGATGTGTTTGTAAGTGCGGGGAAGGGGGGGGGGTAATGTAATGGGGGAGTGGTATATATAGATTGATGGGAGACGCACGTGCGCGCGGTATGTATACACCACAAACAGGCATTGGGCGCGCACCGCCGACACGCGCCACTGAGCACATGATCCATTAGCCACGCCCTGGGCGCCGGGAGAGTTGACTTTGGGCCCCTGGAGTGGTGGTCAGTACAGGGACCTCTTCCAGCACCCCCTCCCCCTCCACACCACCTCCCCCATCTGACCTGCCCGACAGACAACTCAATGTGGCCGAGCTCCCAACACCAGTGTCCAGAATGACCGATCACATGCCCCTGGGGCCTGGGCTCAATTTACACAATACACTTCAACCTTTTAATGCCCTTTGCAGTATAATATTCACTTACATCATGGAATTACAGTATTTCAACATCAAAACATATTACTACTGAATAGTCCATCTGTCAAAATGACTCTTTTCTGACATTGGGAAATATAGTTGGAAAACAAGCCTGAATTCAATTAAATTACATACCACTCAAAATATACAGAGTAAAAGTTCTATCTCACTTTCATATTACAAGGTTGGTCGACTTTCAATACTATTCATATACTTCAAAATCAACAGAATTCCCGAATGGGGTTTTACTCATTTCCCTATGGAATACCAGCCTCTAAACGGTTTTGGCATGTTTCATGGTTTTAGAGTGTAACTACCCTGATCAATTATAAAGCCATCAAATCGCAAAGCCATCTTGGCTAAGCAGGCAAATTAAGTGCTCACAGATATTGTTCCGCGACGGGCCACAAATGAGCAAAATAGAATCAAATAGCCTATTGGCGCGAGGCACTAAAATCGTGTTTATGTGAGTTTTATGGGCCATAATCATCATGTGGGGTCTTCGCCTCCACTTAGCTTGTGATCTATCCTCGCCAGGCCATTTGGGCTCATTCTTTCGACAATTTCCCTAAATATTCCCCATTTGGCAAGTATTTCCCAAGCTATATGGACCGGTAGTAGTCTGGTAGACGCATGTGTGGCGTCTACAGGGGGTGGGAACATGTAGATGGTTAGAAATGCGCCGCAAATGGCGTTTGTTTTGGTCGAGTGACAGATGAGCCAAATTGTCGTCTGCTTATTCGCGCGCTTTCTCCAATCGCCGCTAGAGGTGGGGACTGCATGGCTTCGGCGCCGTCCTGGGCGAACGCTCCAACTTTCACCGCTTAAAACGCGTCCTTTTCAAAATAAAACCCCAATCTGATGTTCATAGCGAGGTCATTATCACTTGATATATCCTGTTGTAGAATTTGTGTGTAAACTTAGTCCGATTATTAGCAACTAGAGGCTGTTTATCACTCTGTATGTGTTTAACCTTGCTGTGATCGGCCGCGCCCGCTGATTGGCTGGCGCTGATCACGTGGGCGCGACCACTGCTCCATATATGGGTTAATGTTTCTTTAGGGTTGTAAAAGCGTACGGCTGATCAGTAGGACCATAATTCATCGGCTCGAGGCGAACTTCCGACCGGGGCAGCGACGACCGAGCGTAAATCACGGGGCCAAATGAGCTCGTATTTTGTCAACTCACTGACGACTTGCTACAACCAAGGAGTGTCGGACGGTGGCGGGGGCGACCATGTATCGCGGGACTACCACCAGCCCAGCAGCCCGTACGGCCGCTACGCCTCCAGCCACAGTTACCCGTACGCGGCGGCGGCCGGCTCGCCCTCGGCCGCTGGCGGCCACGGCGGGCATGGCCACGGCGGTCACCACTTGGCCGCGCAAAATGGCGACTATTACATGACGCAAAGACTGAGCCACCCGCCGCTGGCCAGCCGCGACACGGTGAGTCCGGCAAACAGCCTGGTGGGGTCGGAGAGCGGCGGGCCCACGTCGGGCGGCCAGCAGCAGGCCCAGCCCCAGGACTACTCGACAGGCGGTTCCACCTACCCCAACTCCAACAGCAGCGCCGAGCTCACCTCCATGGACTCGCCGCCCCCGGCCCACCAACACCACCAACAACAACAGCCAGCAGCCCCACAGCAGTCACAGCAACAGCAACAACAGCAGCCGTCACAGCAGCAGCCACAGCAGCAGCCACAGCAGACGACGCCCACGGCCGCGCGGCCGGGTAGCAACGCCGCCAACAACACATCGTCGACTAGCACTTCCGGGGGCGCGGGGGGCCAGCCGCCCACCCCGGACAGCTCGCAGACGTCGCCGTCGTCGCAGTCCGGGGGCGGTGGTCAGGGGTCACCGCCAGCAGCCACCAGCACCCCTCCCAACCAACCCCAGATCTACCCCTGGATGCGCAGGATGCACTCCGGCAATGGTAATAATCATCACAATAGTACACCGTCAACCAACTCTTTTCTGCTCGCTTTGGTGTCTAACCTAGTCTGTAATTGCTCGCTTGCTGCCTGTGTGTTGATTCTGGTCACTTTTTGTGGCGTTTGTTGTTGTTGTGGTAGTCTGTAGGCAATATGTGTCCCTATAGTCAGTAGGCTAACTAACCCCATCGTAGACAAGGCACTGCACCTTATCCTTATTCACATACATGTATATAGTTACCTTAGATGTGGTACTGTTAGAAATAATCCATCCTAAGTTGAATGCTACCTGTCATTGATATTTGCCCACATCCTCAGTTTTTGTAGGTCAGTGCAAATATTCTTTCAATCTCTATGTTCTCATCCCAAAGCTCTCACAGTCCACGTCACTCTAATATCTCTATCTAGTTGTAGTTCTTGTCTAACCCGCATGTGAAAATGATTTATAATCTACTCTGTACCTCATTCCTTTATATATGTATTGTAAATTAGTTCATGCATATAAAAACGTTTGCTCGTGCATGCAAATAACAATAGAGTATTGTCGATATGATAGATAGGACCCTTCAATAGCTCTGACAGTGAATGTGTAGAAATTGCGATTAATATAGAAATACCACATTTTCTTAAATGTAAGCATTAATTTTAGTGATGTATATCTTGCAAAATAACATACGTGAAAATAAATATTCAATCTTTACCCAAAATTATACAAAAAGTAAAACCATTTCTTTCATTTGAATTTCCAAAAGCAATTGAATAGCTTAATGTCTAATGATAACAGTCCATTCGTCTTTAAAAGAAATATCTTTCAAAAGTTCGCCTCCCTACATCTTTCTTCCAATTAGAACAGCAGTACTCTAGTCCATTTAAATAGCATACAAAAGGCCACGTGTTCCCAAGTCGACCGATTAGTTTCAATTAGTAAATATTTGGCTTTTTCGCTGGCCCACCCTGGGTGTGCAGCGCGTGTGCACGGCGACCCAGTGCGACCAGAACTGGAGCAGTAGGCTGTGTTGATGGGTGTTGTGACTGGGGAAAGTGGGTCGCCTCCCATCACTTACAGAGATTAACGCGGCTTTATGAAGCCGTTTATGACATTTTTATGTGTCTGGAACACGTTACGAGGTAGCGGTCGCGTGGACCAGATCGCCATTATTGGCTGCAATGGGCGAATGCTAGCACAGTACTACTACAAGTACACTAGTAGTACTACATCCCTCCTCTCTTCTGTCTTTATCATACAACCCTCCCTGAACCCACCCATGATATATGACAACTTCCCTGGCTGCAATGTCATAAACAGCCCTATTGGTCCTACTGGCCACCCATCGCTTGGTAGTGGGTTTCTGGCCTAGAGCCGATGTAAAGGACAGCTGGGAGCAATGCCCTGATATCTTTTGACCAAATGACCCCAATGAGTGTATAACATGACAGCCAATAGCCCATCGCAGCAGGCCGTTTTGGCTCGGCTACTGCTACAACCTCCCCTCAACTTGTATGTCCCACCCTGGAGGAGGGAGCACGTGGTCAACCAAGTCATTGTACCCAATGTAAACAAAACACTAACTTTGGTTAATTTACTCCTCAAAACAATTACTTTAATCTTTTATTAAACCTGTTTTAATTGGTAATTGAGAACGCTAGCTGAACTCAGTTTCGTGTCTTCAGTTTCAAATCTTAAGAACATGTTTATAAAAAAAAGTTGAGGTTTTATCCTCAGGCCTATCTCTAACATAGGTGCACCTGGTTGGCAGATGTGGTGCACCTGTCCAAATATATCTCGTAGAATCTAGGGGCAAACATTGATGCTTACCTTCATACATTCATGTAATTTGTCACATCCACTTTTAGTGGAGGCTTAACTTAGAGATTTGGTTGTCTACGTTTCATATGCATGCTCATTTATAGACTTGATATTAACAAACATCCTCTCACTGCTTCTTTACTTTCCTAATGCTGTTTTAACCAAAACCCACATTCGCTTGACTTTCAGCCAATTTCAGAATTAACACCTTAAGGCAAACGATGCAAAGTATCAAAAAAAACTTCACTCTTTTAATTCTTTTTTTTTTAATCTATTGCCTCAATTATTTCATATTTCAGCTTTGGCACAAACTTCTACAATTTAGTCAATTTATCTGTCAAAATTTGAATTTGAATATAATTTCACGCCTTCAATTTATCATGAAATGCAATTTCATCTATGTATTAAGTCAAGGTCCAGCTTACCTTTTGCATAGATATTTAGAATTTGCAGAAACAGAAGTAATACAACATTAACACAGGACAAAAGAAATGCAAGCATGGAAGTAGAGAAAAGAAGGGGTTGCTAAGTTACACTAGTAGAGGGAGTGGAAACCTTCAAGGCCCTGACCTGATGGTGGGAAGGCTTGGTGGGCTGGGCCTGAGACGATTTATCATGTCAACCTCCTATGTAGGTCAGTGTCCAGGGTGGGGGCAGCCCACAGTCAGCCAACCCACCCCCCTGGGCGTCACTGGCCTAAGGGGCTTCGTGTGGAATGTAGTGAACCTTGAAGTTTGAGGTCTCCCACATATACAGACGTAAAGGAGTCTTACAGCTGTGTTTTTGAGGACGAAGGCTGTGTTTTTGGAAGATGAAGCCTGTGTTTTTGAGGACTGAGATGGGGTGTAGCACAGGTGATACACCGGGAACTCATTACCACAAACAGCTGTAGGTTTCGCTCCAAGGACTCATGCTCAGAAAAGTATTATTTTGATGAGTGCTTTGAGGGATTTTTTAATGGAAAGTTAAAAAGAGCAATGGAAACAAGCAACAACATGAAGGAAAGGAAATGGAAATTTGGTTGAAACAGAAATGGTTTAGAAAGATGAGCTGACTCATGGGTGTATACATGTATTCATACGTCAAGGGGGTTTAAGAAATCCTAAAATAGATCGACAAATTGATAGAGAACATGATTGGACATTGTAGAGTAAAATCTTCTTCTTTCCATGTTCATGTTACTTTGTCAAAGTATAATGAAAGGAAAAGATGTTCACAGGGTATAACTGCATAATTCTAATATGAAAATTATGGGGAAAGTTGAGACTGATATATAACTCAGTGCTGACGCCAACGTTATGCCACAGTATTTGAGGGAATGAACTGCCGTCCAACAGTTCTAAAGAAAATAAACTTTTATCATTCATGAAATTCAGTTGCATAGATTAAGTTAAACTCATAGTATTAGCTATCTATTTGATGGATTTTCACCGGAATTGATGCATGATGTCAATTTGTGATATATCATGTTCTATTATAGTATTATCTTTCTTCCAATTTCTGTGACGTGCTAAATTTCCATCCACTGGAGGAAGGTAACCGAAGTACCCTTGGTTGCTAGGCAACGACTCTAGGTTGCTAAGCGTGCCTTGGATACCAAGCAAGTACCCTGGTGGGGGCAGGGGTGTGTCCCCAGGTGGGTGGATGTAACTGATCCGTACAGGTGATCAGCAGGCTCACCTGGTAAAAGGAGGTAGGCACAGGGGTGGGGTACTGGAGGAGGGGTGGGGGAGAGGCACTGGTACCAGCCAGGTCAGGCTATAAGATGGATGCCTACCTGGATGTGGGCGGGGGGTTAATCATAAGGAATCAGGAACTAGGTAGGACTATAGGGGGTCAGACGATGAAGGTTACTGACCACAAGGTAAGAGGGTGCTGGAGTATATTGAGGTCAGCATGTGGTCAGTCTGGGTGACTGCCCTTTTCTCCAGGTGTACTAAGGGTGATTTATATATGAATGGTCATCACGACTTCCCCTGGAGGTCTCCTGTACCTGTCTATAGGTCTATTGGAGGCTCAAAGCAGTCAGTGTGTGTATTTGTGTTGTTGGCTTCACACAAATAGGCCTGCTGAGTCTCTGTAATATACACACAGCTGCTACTTACTATTAAGCTCCAGGCGCATACCACACACAACCCAGAACCTAGCTCCCCTCCTCTAGCTCATACCCTGAAAGCCTTACCTTGTCACACACAACAAATGGCTTCTATTCCTGAACCCACGAACCCAGCCTGCAGCCAACAGCCAGCCAATAGGCCAGCCAGCAGGCAGGCCTGCAGCAGCCTATATAGCCCAGCGTATAGCCCAGCCTAGCCCAGCCTAGCCCAGCCTAGCCCAGCCTGGCCTGGGATGCCTCTCCTGGATTTAGGCTTGACTAGCACCCAACCCACAACCCAAACTGACATGCTGCTGCTGTTATGTGTATCATGGCGCCTGTGGCGTTGGGTTGGGTGGGGGATGGGAGAGAGGGGGATGGTCAGGCTGACTGCTGGTTGTGTATTGGCACTACTGCTTGCAGACCCTCCCCCACTCGCACCCTCCACCTCCTCCCTCCCCTCATCCCCAGAGGTCTGTAACTCCATAATATCAGAGCACACATGACTGGCTCAGGGCCCCAGCTCTCCGACAGCCGTACAGATCCCACTGATCATGGCCTGAATCCGGGGATAAGGCTGGGTGGGATGGGTGGTGTGAGGGAGGCAGTGGAGAGAGGTTGGGGTTTGGGGTTGGGGAGTATGGGTTGATCAGTCACAACTATGGGTTTTTACAAGCATATAGCTCCCCAAGCCAAGGGGCGATCCAGCTCTTAGTATCAGCCTCACCATTTAATATACCAATTTGACTCATTTAAGTGTGTGTGTGGGGGCAAAATTTAGTTTTGCAAAGAAAAGAACTTATGAAAAAGTAGAACCAACCCAAAAATTTCACATGTCAAAACCATGCAAAGTAGTTAGATAAGTAAACAGTATTGGTTGATTTGGTTGTCTCAACTAAGTTATTTTCAGTATACATGTTTACCAAATGACCATTCACTAGGGTAATTGTTTGTATAAGATAAACAGTGTAAGCATCAGTAAAACACCCATGCCCCAAGGGCAACATGTGCCAGATCAATTGCCCCCAAGGGCATCATGTGCCAGATCAATTAACACACATGCCTTCCTAATTGTTGATAAACAGTCTGGGCCTTTGATCTACTGAAACCTGGAAATGCTAACATAAAAGCAGCAAGAACATTTAAATTCACTAACAAAAAAGGTTCATTTATCATGCTGTGAGAAAATAGTTAGTTTCAGTATGCCCAAGTTCAAACGTTGAAGTGTTTTCCAATAGTGCTTTTATGTTTTCAATAAAATTGTACAGTAAACTTTACCTCCGAATTTGGTGACAAAATGACATTACAGACAGCCAATACTATAGGAAAACCACTGTCCAAAAAGGTCTTTTGTGACATCACAACTACACTTTCTGTCTTGGGTCACTCAAGGGCTAGTAAGGGGCTCCTGGGGGATCGCCCCTTAATATCGACTGACCTCCTGCGGAGCCTCAAGGGAAGGAATGGGCTGGTGGGATGAGTTCAGATGGGTTGTGGGTGAGAATTGGGTTGTGAAATGGAACTAAAGGCAGTTTGGAAAATAAACAGAGGTCTAGTGGGTGGTTCAGTGGGCGTGGTGGTTTAAAGGTTTAGTGGGCATGGTTATAAGTTCTAGGTGTTACTCTATGTAGTGGTAAGTGTATAATATTCTCATTGACCGCTATAAAAACGGTCAACTGAGGACAAATATAGTATAGAATGTCCTTAGGCTATGCCTGTTGATTTAGGCCCCAGTCTGGAGGTGACAACATGACTTGGCCGAAGGACAAGTAGGGAATTTCATCAATTGCTTGTCATGTAATGATGGCAAAACCATTCAAGGGGCGGTTTTCTTAAGATTACTGACCTTTTTGAGACTTGCCACATGGTGTATTTGTAAGCCAGCAGGTGCTATATGCATTATCTGAGCCATTTTATTAATGGCTGCCTGCTTGGGAATAGATGGACAGTTATATAGAACAGTAGAGTCATGACTTCTTTGATCAAAGAATGATCATTTCACTAATTATGCGACATTTTCTATATCATCATATATATATTTTCTTAAAAATGATATTCTCCACTGAAAATGTTACCTACGGTCCAGCAGCGCTCCCTCTCCTCCAGCTACAAGACCTTTACATCAATATGCCATGTTTAACAATACAATGACCCCAGTAAATTCAGGATTACCCAGCATTGATCCCTTAGAATCCCCCACCTTGATATAAGCCTGCCCTCTGATTGTCCTGCATACACAAGGCCCGTCCCTAATGCCCTCTGTCCAACAGATAAGGGAGGGGTCAAAACTTTCCCCTTTTTATGATTTCACTGAATAATCCTGCTTCAACAAACACAAACTCTCACTTTAAAGCCCCCTCCCAAACTAGGGCCTATACCACTTTCCTAGTCCGCTTTGTTTTCAAAAATAATTTGGTGATTATTCCGTTGTCCGTTTGCTGTCCCATTGGCTTTGAGTAGCCATTAGAATACAGGAGTCGGGTGGTGGTGCATGTATAGGGGGCGCCCTGGTCACTATAACTCTCCCGGGGAGCGTCCAGTCGACAGCTCCATCAGGCACCTAATGCATACAGGGACCTGGCCCGGCCCCCGTGGCAGCGCAAGGGCCAGAAATTAGCAGAAAGTAATTACTTGTTAAGGGAGGCCTGCCCCCGGCCGATCGATGCCTTCTAACACCAGCAGCCATCTTCGGCCATATTGAAAACCATGCTGATGGCAACTATCAAGGGGATGGTGGGCTGGGGTGAGGGTGGTGGGTGGTGGCTTCAGGGCCACCACCACTGCATGGGCCACCACCACTGCATGGGCCACCACCACTGCATGGCATCCAACACCACTGCCACCATTATTCCCACTATGCAGTGATGCCACCACCATGGGTGCATGTGACACCACTTCTCTTGCCACCACAAATTCTCTGGTGACATGCCAAGGAGGAGAGAAATACTTGGTATATAGGAAAACTGTTGGTGTAGACTAGTTGTGGAGATGTCCCTGTAGGTCTCAGTGAGACCCTGCACTCATTCATTTTACCCCTATGCAGTGATGCCACCACCATAGGTGTGACACCACTACTCTTGCCACCACAAATTCTCTGGTGACATGCCAATGAGGAGAGAAGTATTTGGAAAACAGTTGGTGTAGTTGTGGAGATGTCCCTGTAGGTCCCAGTGAGACCTTGCACCCATTCATTTAACCCCTCTCCTCCAGGTTCTCCCTGGAGTCCCAGGAGCATGCAGTCAGAGGTGGGACCTGAGTAACAGACAGATAGCTGCAGATATCAGAGACCCCCCTACCATGGCCTTCAATGGGTGTCCACAAGCTAGGAGTCCCAAAGTTGATGAATGTTTGTAAATAAACACTCTAGCCCCAGCAGCACCACTGCCTGCTGGCCCCGACTCCTGATGGATGAGACAAGGTGATATAGTGGCCGGTGTTTTCATAACATGATGGCACCGCCCACTCTCCATCATCCCAACCTTACTACTGGCCACCCACCGAATTCAACCACTTCTTCAACTTTAAATGAGGTCATCAAAAGTGGAAAAGTATCACACACAGAAGCTGGTGGTAAGGAAAATAAGGGGAAACAATCACTTGGAAAAATAAGTGTATTTGGTTTCTGTGGTATGAGTTACCAGTGGTCGATCTTAGCACTAGCCCGCTATACCGTTTCTAGTGCAAATCAGGTCGGACTAGTGCTTTTTTGAACAGCTAGTCCGATGGGCTAGTGTGATATTAGCATATCTGTTTGGGGTAAAACTTAGGATGTGATTCTTTAGGGTTGATGGCTGGCTGAACCTCTTCTCACAGTGGGAACACTTATGGGGCTAGGTACTAGTGCATCACTGCTCGGGCTAGTGTAAATTTTTCACCACTGGCCCAGTGGACTAGCGCAGAAAAATGTTAAAATCTATTAAAAAAATTCGATTGGAGGCAGTGGCGCGCGCACGTCTGGGTGGGCTCAGATTTAGCGCAGGTAGGTGTAATCCCGGCATTTTCCTCACCTGAGCTGGCTGCATTGTGCCCAGCCCATTAGGGAGGTGAAAGACTAACAACCACAATCCCACCTAGCGCCCACCCGATTAGTGCTTGACACGAGATAG
The DNA here is from genome assembly GCA_936440205.1 of Lepidonotus clava. Classification (NCBI taxonomy): domain Eukaryota; kingdom Metazoa; phylum Annelida; class Polychaeta; order Phyllodocida; family Polynoidae; genus Lepidonotus; species Lepidonotus clava. Next base: position 20,869,520 of record OW387150.1, on the reverse strand, counting down.
AGGGATACGTGGGGTGACCCTGATTGCACCTCCACACACACATGGCTGCTAACTAACCCGCTCTCCCTCTCACTAACTACCGCTAACCCTCTAACTCAACACACACCCTGGAGTGACACACCTTTTTTTTTTAATCCTACCTGTTTTTATAAATCAGCCCAGTCGACCTTGTCGAGGCAAAATGTTTTATAGCTTGTGCAGCATTAAACCGCAGTTTATGCAATGCTTATCTGTACAGCCATGCAACGTTAATGATACATGCATGTACAATGAGCTGGTTAGGATTAGCTCATGTTGTGCAATAGAATAAGATGTTAGCTGGCATGATGAGTCCATAAGTGCCGTCGCGTCTCCCATCTCTCCGTTAACATGATGGAGGCGGAGATGAGATAACAGGAGCAGCTCATGGCGCACAAAGAGCCCGAATAAAACCGTTTGAGCAGCTCGCTTAGTCCTGAGCCGCTCGCTCCATCCACCACGTGGATGCGTGGGGGGAGCAGTTGGTCATTGGGATCTCACGCGAGCACCCGACTAGGCGCGTAATGGGGGCTTTCTTGGGCCTGTCGTCCACACGGAGATCTCTCCCACTCGCCCATGCCACAATGGATGGAGAACTGCTCGGGATCTGCTCACACACGGCCGGCGAGCTACTCGCACCATTATTCATCTCACACGCAGATAATTGGACCAATTTGGGATCCGTCCTGCGGCCTTGATGAAGCGCCGGATCTGATGTCCATGTAACCACTGGTTCACAGGGCACACTGACACTATAGGCCTGACCACGCCTAGCCTGGAGCCGAGCCCTAACCTAAAGGGTGTCACTTGTGTCTGTATCCCGACCCTTTTTGTATGTACTCACACTACACATATTTAGTAGGCGGACCACCGCCACTGTCAATGGTTATCAGCCATGACATTTAAGTGGCACACTCCCTGTAAAGTTTTCTTGGTATAGTACATACACTCCACTCCCATATGACCCGAACCCAGTATGAGAAAAAACTGTGTCAGATAACGGTAAAGTAAGATAAGGAGGGACACTATATCTTAGCGGTATACAATATGAAAGTGATACTGCCTTTAAACGCAATTTCCCGACGGACTTTAGGCTTTTCGCCGGGCTTTTTACCGGGCTTTTTTCCTTGATCCACAATGGTCGTGGCGGGAAATGGAATTGCCTGTATTCATCTGGTTTCTCCTGGTTATCCCACAGAGGAGAAAGATATCAAGAAGTGCTCTTTCAGGGCGGCTGTAAGAACCTCAGGGGCTGGGTGGTGACCAATACTGAGGGGCTTAGTGAAATCTCCTTGGCCGATCTAAACACCAATTTTATGTGCTTTCTCTAATGTGATCCCCTGGCCGAGCCAGAAAAGGCCCGCCGCCGGCTGGAAAACGGTCTATATTGGCGTTTTATTGCCAGTCACAACGGCTTGCGGTGGCGATGGTGCTAGTGGTGGGGGGTTTGTGGTAGTGGGGTGGTGCATGGTGGTGGCCCCAAAAGGAGGCATGGCCAATGTCAGGTGATTTATGGTCCTGGCTGATGACTGATATTGATTAAGGCGAATATTACAGCGTTGACAGCACAAGGCACCCCAACCCACCCCCGGTATTACTGCCTGCTTTCCGCGCCGACTCATAATATTACGCCACTAACTGGGAATAAAAATGAAAATGGTTCATAACTTTGGTGGGATTGTGTTTCAAACAGAGCAAGTCTCTCACGTCGACACTGATTTGTGCAGCGGCATAAATAATACTTCGACGTATCCACATTAAATTTACAAATTGAATGAACCACTATACAAGTAAACCAAGTGTACTTGATGACACAATATAATTGAGTAACCATAAAATTACTACTGGTATCAAATCAGAGCCATAAAGCATTCTAAGTAAAACCAAAATTATGTTTGTTTAAAGAAATACTTTGAGATAATATAAAACAAAAGTGTAAAAAAATAATTGACAACTTTTCCTCTTTCCTTTTCATCTTCATTTTTGCGGTTCAAAAAGATATCCTCCCAGAACTTATTTGCCTATCCTCTCACCTGTCGCAATTTACAAATGACTTCATAAATCAGTAAGGGCCGTAGGTGGTAAAGAATACTTCCCAAAATAGATAACTTGTTTTTACCTTCCCAGAGGGAGGGGTACGCCATGCCCTGTGAAGTGACCCGGTGCAGGCAGGGGTCCCAGGCCGGTGTCTAATGTGGGAGGTGTGAACTGACCATGGCACATGCTGTTACTAGGGAGCCGTTACTAAGGATACCGCTGACCCATGACCTAGGGCAGGAAGAGGCAGATAGGTACCCAACACCTGGACAAATTTCTAAAATGATGAGACCTTTTAATGTTTACATTATATTATGCGTAATTAAGAAAACTAGTTTTATTAGCATGAATATTCTCAATGATGTCAAGTATGATTATTTTGAAAGTTTATAATACATCCCGATTTGTCGGATGGTATGATATTTTGTATAAATTTGAGTTCTTCCTGATAACTGCCACACTCCTTTTTGTAAGTACCAAGCCATTGTGAACCTCCAGAGTAATATTCATGTTGCAATTTAAAATACACTCTGAGAATATATCAATTTAAAAAGTTCAGCTCATAAAGTTGAAATTAAAACAGATTGGACAACATCAAGAATGGCAGAAGGAATCTATGGCAGATAGATTCAGAGTTTGTTGTGCCTGAGGGCGTGGAGGTATGTTGTTGGTGTTGAGAAGCAGGCCTGAGGGGATAGGAGCATGGTACCGATGCGTCATATGGGGTCTGGAGGGGTCTGCCCTCTAGTGGTAGAACTGGGTACTGGTGCACAGGGAGGCCTGAGTTCAGGGAGAGTTCCATCCCTGCTCTGAATGGCCACACACCAACGCACTCACACAGCCACGTACTTCTAATCCAATCTCATACCAGCTGTTTCATAAATGTTTTAATTTCCCCCATAAGTAGAGAAAAGTGCCGACTTAGCGATTTGCAAAACCACCAGTCCCTATTGCTTACATGAACATGTTTTGCAAGTGGAGACTGATCCGCCACAAATCTAATTCAGCTCGATTAAATGTGTAATTCAATTAGGCTAATCGCATTCTAAAACAAAGAGTGAATTGATTTGTCAAGTCGGCTGAAGGCGGCAGTTCTTTCAATATTTTAAATTTGTTTAGCTATGCCCTGCTCTCATTTGGTCATTGATTTTTTGCAGTGGCCCTCAGTGTGAGCACTTAGTTCTAAATTCCAGCTCCTTAAAATGAATGAGCTGCTCGGAGCTGCTCGACGATCGCCGCCTTGTGATATAGATTGTCGACAGCTCATGAATTAATGGCGCCGACCAATTTCCCTTGATGGTAGAATGAAAAATGCAAATGCATTCAGCAGAACCCCTACTCGATCCCTCACGAACATGATGCCAATCTTGTGCCCTGGTTATTTTCTTCGGCACTCCCCCCTCCCCCCTCCCCTGCAAACCCCCAACCCCAAACCTCAATTCCCTTTTCCCACGAGCCTAACGTAGCGCGCCCCTCCTCTCCCACTCCCTCCAGCACCCACCCTGCCTCTCTCCAGTAGCCCTTTCTGACAGTCAGTAGATTCTTGATAAACATCGTCAATTTCCTCCAGGGAGGCTCAATAGAGACGCGTGGGCCGGCTGAAAAATCAATACCAGATCTAAGTGGCTGCTGCTGCAGCGTGCATTGCATGGCCGGGTCCGTGCTAGCTGCTACCACCCCACCAACTCAGTAGTCTGTCCACTACAGGCCCTACCACTACAACTACTGCCCTCAGGCCCCCCGCCACTTTGACTGATGGGCCGGGGGAGGCGATGGAGCTTGTCTGGCCGGGGATTGGGGTTTGTAGGGGTTTAAGGGTTGCGGGCTGTGTCTAACGCCTCCTGCCCGTGCTATCTCCCCGCCTGGCCGCGCCCCCTCTCCTTATCCACAACCCATGAACTCATTTCCGCCATCCCACCTTCCCACTCCTCCCCCAAACCCAACTACCGTGGCAGGGCACATGTGCCCCCACTCCTCCTACTGCGCACGCGCCGTTCTGACCGCCCTCACCACCACGCACCCTGGTGGCAGCGCCCCGGCAGCGCCCCCTAAAAACCTCCATCAATACCGGGCTAACCGAATTGGAGCCCAATAGCTCGTGGGTTTGGATTAATTAAGTCTTTTTCATCAATATCAATTCCGCACGCTGGCTGCAGATATGGGTCTCCTGCCCGCGCCTGCGCATTTCAGGGCGTTTGGGGCCTGGAGGCAGCGTCTCTTACAAGAAGCAATCTCATGGAAAGGACATTGCTTCTCCAGTGTGGGCCGGGAGGGTTCAACCGGTACAAGAGAGAAGACGGATAGCCAACCAGGGGTGGGACCTCTTACCAGGGCTACCCCAAATAGCCCTCCCCTCCTCCAGTCACCTCCCATATCCCAACCCACTCTGAGGAAGAATCAAATATACCCAAGAGGTCAAAATGGGTAGAGAACCAATGTGCTGAATGTCTAGTTTCTGTTTATCACTCATGCACATCCTCAGCGAACCAGGAGGGGGTCCTGACCTCCCATACCCCCGCCCCGACCATTCTGTTATATCTACCATTCATGCCTGACTTGACACCCTAATAATCAGCTGATACAATCATCTTCACACTCCACTGCCATTAACACAGCATGTAAACAGATTCAACAACACCAGAACGTATTGGTGTAAATAAAACTGGCAACATTAATCATCCCTATTCATTCACATTGCCTCAACAAAGGCCTTCATTTACATGTCCATGTACAATATAATCGATACACGTATATATACGGGTGCATTAACTTTGACTGCTAATTCACGTATATATAGGTTCTAGCTTCACTTGAATGCGTGTTTGTGTGCTTCTCAACAGAGGGGAGTGGACTGACTGCATGGCAGGCCCAGGCACCTTTTGTTATTATGCAGGTTGTCAGCAGGGGCGGGCCGCCTGTAATAATCAGGACCCTGGCAATCTGTAAAAGCCTGACTCACTTCATATTGGGAGTGATCAATGATAACTGAGTGTGCAGGAAACCCTGCCAGTCACACTGACTGGAGACTTAATCACTCTGACGAGTACAAAGACCTTCTCCTCGGCCTGAGCCTTATCAGTGTACAACAACTTGAGCCGGGGAATCCAATCTTAGTAGGCTCGTGGCCTACACACCCTCATCAGTGCACTTTAAATAAAAATCCCTGATTTACAACCAATAACAGGGGCAGGTTAGCTAGAGCTCCACTACCACCACCTCCTCCTGGTGGTGCTAGCACATCATCAAAGACTATCTCCGGCTGCTCGTTCAGGTTGTCTGGGGGTCTGGGCCGAGGGTCTCAATAATGGGTGGTTATCTGATAGTGCAAGGTGTACCTGCCCTTGGCCACCCACTCCACTCGTCCCACTGGTTCAGATCCACTGCCCACTGCCTGTTTGACAAGGACACTCAAAACACTCTACTCCCTGACACGTGAAATGTTTATAAACCCTCCTGAGTGTTTCTCCATGTCAATGATCTTGTTAAACTGACAAGCTTTCCCTCTGATCTTCTTCCAATTTTGAGCCACTACTGATAAGGAGTACCGGTTAGCTTTTTTTTCATTTTTTCTCCTCCTCCTTTCCTTATTGATTTGTTCTACATAAGGCTGGATTAGTCACCCATTATTTTATCAGTGATATTATCAGGGCAGTTCGGAACACTCATTAATATCCGCTTTCTGCTCTCTTCCTGCTATTAAATATCTTACGATGTTACATTATATAGAATAACATTATAATAACATCGTTGTAAAATTGTTGACAATAATAAATATCAAATGTATCATGAATAACTACAAAGACCTACGGTTTTATGACCCTACTTGAATATGTTTATATAACTATGATGTATACCACTATAACATTCAATAACTATTCATTGGACTCTACATTGTTGTTCATAGTCAGTTAAACCAGAGTATAGATTTGTGTTGCCCTAAACATGGGTTTCTCTTTTGTGTTTTCCAGATGGTTTGAATGGTGTTGAGAGCAAGAGAACGCGCACGTCGTACACACGTCACCAGACGTTGGAGCTCGAAAAAGAGTTCCACTTCAACAGGTACCTAACGCGAAGGCGCCGGATCGAAATCGCCCACGCACTAAATCTCACAGAAAGACAGATCAAAATCTGGTTTCAGAACAGGAGGATGAAGTGGAAAAAAGAACACAAACTGGCACATTTGGCGAAGTCACAGGCACAGAAGTTGGACGCAACAGGGGCCCCCATATTGGATATGGATCGAAAATCATGAATATATTAATGTATTGATGTTAATGTTGATCCATAGCAGAGGGTAAACTTATTATAATAGGCTGAACTCAAAACTGATATCAATGTTAATTATTATATCTGTGAACTGAACTCAGAAAGACAATTCTGACACTCAAAAGAAAATGCTACAAAAGACTATTATAATAACCCGGCAACGATGACTATAACGATATGGGAGCTGATATACTCTGTTGAGATTTTTCCAGTTTTACTGTTGTCTTGGCGAGATGATATAGACATCAAGAAGAAACAAAGAACTCATTCAATATCTAAAGAGTTGACAAACACTCGCACTTAAGACGTCCAATGGACACCTTAAGTCTACCAGTACTTTGCCCCAGGGACAGGATTCGAAGACGGAAGCGGAAGTCATGGTGAATGGCGCCGCCATCTTGGTTTCTATTACGCGTTCTCAAAATGTTTCTGTTGAACCCCCCAAAAAGAAATTAGTTAAATTATTTTTTGCCAAGGTATTTTGCTCGATATAGACAATGCTGCTGCTTATCTGCTTTAACTCCTCGAACGCTGTAAAAAGGTTCAAAGGGGAACTTTTCAAATCTTTCTGCTTTATATTGTAATGATATGCTAGGAGGTCAGGGTAATAATGACGTCATGTCACCATGGAAACAAGCCACAATAGTGTATGGCAATGTCGTGATGGTTTCTAGATGCTGTGTATTTTGTAGGTACTGTATAAGTCTTAGGACTTTAGCAGTTTGCTGTGACAGTAGTTAAGCTATTCGCCCTCTTGGGTGAGGTGAAAGTCTTAAAGCTTATGCTTAAAGAAAGCAAAGTTATCTAAAGATAGAAGGTGGTCGTGGACGCGTGCCAGTGAAACGTGACAGGATCCAACATTCTTTCTTCGGTACAGGGTCAATTCACAGCAAACATTATTCTTATTCACTTTCTTATGAGGTGAAACCAACTAACCTAGTTCTACTAATATTTGCAACGAACGGTACACATGGTAATATTGTTGACGATTTTTTGTAAGTTTTGTAGTTTTGTAGGAAACTATTTTGTAGATGAATTTTAGGTTACAAAAAGATCACTGTTATAGTATGCAATATGAATGGTTCTGCATTTATTTAACGTGATACTGATGCTGTTTTGATTATGTGTTTAAACAAACGTTTGGCAGTGAAGGCCACATTTGAGCCTTTGTTTTTTTTAAACTTGGAAAACATGGTATGAATTGTATTTCAATGTATATAATGCAGGAGCAATCCTCTCCCATTGTATTGATGGACTAAAATTAATTTTAATCCTGAGTCCGGACCCTTGTGGGATGGACTATAAAGCTACAACAACAAGTCCTGCATTCTTTGCAGGACTATAAATGAAGGTTCCAGGGTAAAACGAACTTTGAAAATGTTACTATGTACACACAATTATATGTTTTTGTCATAACCTTTTGACGGCAGATGTTGTGGAAGGTAAACAGGGTAGAGTTACGACACACAACATGGTAACCATGGTAACCAGGGTAAACACATAGTAAAAAAAGGCAGTGACGTAAGTACTTCCGGTTTGAGTTTAACCTCCACCAATAGGAAAACGGTTTGCTTCGTTGGCCGTGTGACATTGAACGTCTTTTCTCATAGCATAATGTACGCACGCTCCTCTATCTGTCTCTCTGAGCTCTTACCCTATAGGTCTAAGTCTCCCATAATGATGTTGTTTTGAAATGTACTGATATTGTTCTTTATTTTATTGTTGTATTCACAAAGTTTCTAAAAGGCGTGAGTGTTTGCAGTTGTTTGGCTGAAGGGACCTGCTGGGACTATCTGTGAAAAAAAATACAAAGATAGTCTCTTTAGGTCCACCCACAATGCTTTGCGAAAGCCACTTCCGCCTGGGACTATCCGACTTTGGGGCATGCTATATGTGAGTCATTGCGTCATACATACGTACATTACGTCGCGATGTATTCTAATAATGACGTAATGTTTAAGAGGTGTCGTTTTGGTGCAGTCAGGGTAAATGGTCACGTGACTCAAAACGGACAGATCCACCCAATGCGCATGTGCACGGCGACAGGTGACTTTTTAGCCTGCGTCAGCGTAACGTATGCGCCTGGTGAGGTGAGAAGGGTAATTTTACTGAGGCTCAAAAAGGGTAAAACTAATTTACTTTATTGAGAATTATGAATTGATGGTTATATAATAAAGATGAATACTAATATTATTATTAATAACGATATTGATGAATGGATGTTTGTAGTCGCTAAATAGTTTTCTATATTAATTAACCTTGTTGGATGCTCTTCGACATTGAAACCCCCATTGTAGCAAAACATGACGTTTGAAGTGTTCCTTGTTCTCCCCCTCCCCGCCCCGTTTCCCTATTCCCCAACCCCCCACTATAATATATGACTCGATTCTCACACATCTTCCAAGCGTACACGTTATAGTAACAGTGCTGCTAATGGTGTATAACTGGTACATAACAATGGACTTCCTCTCAATTTGGTACTAAACTGCTTTGTCAGGACAACAAGTTAGTTACTAGTCTTGACTTCACTGTATTCTCAAGACCTGCTGTAACTCTTCTGTAGGTGATGAGGGAGAAAACAGTTGTATAGTTATGACGTCATTAGTGTATGTAAATGAGTTAGGGAGAATCATGGGAAGTTCGCACCACTACGGTCAGGTCGACGATGGAGTTTATTTGGACTTGTGCAGCTATGTATAACACGTTATAAAACAATGGTTATATGTTAAAGTAACATTTTATGGAGTGTGAGTGAAGTGAGAGAGATGGAACCGGAAAAAGCTTTCATTCTTTGACCTATCCCCAACGCTTTCGTCTGTCTCATTACAGAGTGGAAATATACAAACACAATATATCAAATCATTCAAAAACCGTTTTCGCTTTACTGAAATTTCATCTTTTGCCCCATCCCTATTTCCTAAAAAGAGATTACTCAACAGAAATCCATATTGATATTTGTCATATACTCTGGTATGTATCTAGCGAGGCGAGGCTACAAAGACGTTTCACTGATATTTGGACCAAATTGAATATTGTGGAATATTCTATGTTGTTTAATAATTATAATAACAACAAATTCTGAACTTTGCCCTATAGCAGGGTCTGGGAATGAAGGGTGGTAAAGAAACACTCGAAGGACAAAAGTCGCGTTGTATGTGATAGATCAATGTAGAGCATTGGGTATAGTATGAACAATTTGTGTATTACAACATGAACAAGAAATAAGATTAAACATTGATGGACTATATACATAAAAATGTTGTGGAAGTCATCTATAGTGACCTGTCCTTGGATTCAGTTTATGGTACACCGTAAATCAATGTCAGTTCTGTTAAGTCGTCAGTTATGTTCAAGTCGTCGGTATATCAATTAATATAAATAATGCCAAGACCTCTTATGAGGGCTTCACTAGACCTCTAAAGAGGTCTTCTTCACGGTCGTCAGAGTGAAAACGTGATAGTGCTGATTTGTTTGTTTCCTTTGATACAGTGATTACAGTTGACTACTTGAGTTGTTCATTATTTGGAGCATCGGTTGTACGTGCCCACGTGTGTCGAGATGTCCTCACTGTGTCATAGAGAATGTACATACATATTGGTATAGGCTCTCCCCATCGTATTCATGTTGTATAAAGTTTAAAATAAACACACATAATTGTATCATCCCCAGAGTTGTATTCTTCCCTCTTTTTACTTCGTATATAGAAGAAAATAGAATGACATCTCGATGAATACTATTCATTGACCTAATAATTATACCATCATTGTCACAGTATAGTGCCTCAATCTTAGTCAACCAAATCCCTAGTTTGTCTTTTATAAACGTTTACTTCTTATTTATAATCTGAAATATTTATAGTCAGTAAACTTCTAAGAAAGTAGCTTTTGATATTTCATACCGATGCCAACTATATGGATGAGATGTAACGAAAAGTAAATTTGTAGATAATGCCTCAATTTTTAAAGGTCTGCATACAATTCGGCCTTCGTTTATGGTTTAACTTAAATTTAATAATATACTCCAGGCCAATATTATTAGGGTTCATTATGTCTCATTTCTGTCAAGTCTGTCAGTATTTATTCTACCTACCGCATTTCTATTTCCATAATCAGTAATATCTTTAAGATGGAATTTACATATTTATCTAGATGTATTTCCGACGGATTGTTTGCCCTGATCAAATCCTTATCTTTTTTTATCCTAGAGAAGCGCGAATAATTCATGATTATAAATCACGACACCGCCTGGTGCTAAAACATCCTGGGGGGTGAGCATGACACAATCAATTATTAACATTCCCCCATATTAGCATGCTGAACGAGGACCATCAAGTCCAAAGTAATTTCACGCAATGACACCTCCCTCTATCCATATTTCACATCACACATCTCAACCGTAAAGCATGGCCAGGAAACGGGGCGGGCCCCGGACCGAGGATAAGCAAATAAGGAATAAAATATTGGGGTCAGGCGATGGCCTACTGGGCGATAAAACAGGATCAAAGTGTGATGGATGCCATGGGTTATTACGTAACACTTTCATTAACTCCCCCGTGCCCGCCTCCCCATTGGTGGGTTTTTATCACGTGACGAGGGAGCAGGGGCTGATTTGATTGGCTGAGCGCGGGGAGGGGGCGGGACTCGGGAGCGGGTGATCTGTGGCCCTGATAGAAAGTTTGTGATTGTTTATTTCTTTTGGTGTGACAGTTATGGTTCTCTGCGGACTGCTAGCATATAGTGAGGGCATAAACCACCCCAGAGGCCCTGAGCTTGGAATATTCAGCACTCAGGATAAATCACTTTTGTATTAAAAGGCAGGCCCTGTGGCCATGGCACTATCAGAGCTTGAGCCTAAAAACGAAACGATTCATTTCCTTATGATTAGAACCGTTTTTAGAGGAACATTTAAATCACTTCCATGAACAAACATGTTTAATTTAGAAGGCACGTAAATTTTTGTTTACTGCCTCTTAATTCAATTTATTCTAACTCACTTACCCTGCTCAGGAAATGAAGAGTTGTGAAAGGGAATGGAATTGTCTCTTCATTTTTCATGACTCAAAGTGGCTTTCAATAGAATCAGAGATGCCATTTTTCATACCTCTCTACTTCCCACTTTCTAGGGATTTTGGAATGCACATATTACATTTTTCAATCCTTATGTCAATAATTAAAACTCTAAGGTACACTGTTAAAAAGGTGTTTAGAAATTAAACATGTTTAGGGTCTAAACATGTTTAAAGCCTAAACACTTGTATTTTCTAAACATGTTTTGGATTACAGATGTTTATTATCTAAACACATGGGATCCCACATGTTTAAAACCTAAACATTAAACACCTAAACATGTTGAATATCTAAACACTTGAACCTAAACATGTTGAATATCTAAACACTTGAACCTAAACATAATAAATTTCTAAACATGTTTAGGGTCTAAACATGTTGTCAAACTGGTTACAACAAAGTGTTTAGGAAAGTGTTTAGGTTCTAAACACTTGTTTTTACAGTGTAGTACTAAATAGTCACGCAGGTCTCCCCTCCCCCCTAATGGTTTTTAAAGTAAAGTTAGAAAGGTTATTTTTTCTAAATTTGATAATACCAAAATTCATAGAAAAATGGAAAACTAAAGTTAGAAAGGTCGTCCTGTTTTTCCTACATCTGAATCCAAGGGGTGACTCTAGCTCATTAGATAATAAATACCTATTCTTTAACTCATGAAAGTAGAGGCATCAGAAGAAGCAGGGGTAAAGTTTGGCCTGGCCTATACGAATATCCCGGCTGGGAAAGTGGGCTAATATCAGAGGATAATGGACTTTCCTGTGGTCAGCTGTGCCTGGGCCCAGTGCTTTGACACTTATTGAATTACCAAGAATTATGGAGCCGCATGTTCTAACCCCCTCCTCCTTCCTCCTGAGTGGAGTCCCAAGAAAAAGGCGGGCCTTGGAGGGCCTAATGCACAGATTATGGGGTAGGGCCAGGGGTGCATGCCCGCCTCTCGCCCACAGACCCCCCTGGCCGGGCCCACTGCTTCCTTTAGGTCCGACAGTAACCATGATTTACTGACCACCACCAAAGTGCGCCATAATTGGACATGTTTTGGCCCCACAACTAGCCAGGAAAAGCCCCCTGACCCGCGCCTCAGTCCCCATAACCCAAACGCCATCCTGGGTTGCTCCATTTCTATTTCCTGGCTTTTCCTGGGAACATTTCCCCTCCGAAGTTCCGAGAGCGGAAAATTGGAAAATGGTCTTGGGGCCAAGGAGAGGAAGCATTTCATGGAGTTCTTAATTCGGAATTGATGTTTTTCCTGCAGTGTTTGGGATGGTTGTTTGTTCACCAAAGATAACTTTGGGGCTATGAGAAGTTGGGTTCAGTCTAAATTCAGTAAAAGAAATGGGGCTATGAGAAGTTGGGTTCAGTTCAAATTCAGTAAACTAAAAGTCTAAGCCAGTGACCCTCTTGCCCCCACTTCAAAATCTTTTTTTTCAAAAACAATAACGAATTTGGTGCAAATGTCTGCAGCCTGTAAATTTGGCTGCACCACAACTCGATCCATACATGTCCAGATTCCCTGCATGGTTTTGCAAACATGACTTTCAGAAAATAAATTATCCTTTGTAGTTCAGGAATTATTTGAATAGAATAAGCTTAAGTAAAATCTAATCATGAATCAGAAATGCTTTATCGAACGAAAGTGAAATAGGTAATTTCCAAAGTGTAGTATAATCCAACAATCAAAAGGTATAGCTCCCAAATATGATAAATAATATTTTGTTTTTCAACTACTTTCATGCATGAACATGATTATATGTAATGTTTATAAACTAGGAAATATACAAAGACGAAAAAAAAGTATAAGAAAACAAGCATTGAAAAGGAAACCATTCCAAACATGCACTAGGCCTAAGTTTTGTCATTATTCTTCGGAATTGGAGGAGGGTAATAATATCAGTAAAAGTCAAGTCAAGGCAAAATCACTGATACTTTTGGAAGTGTATTAGCATTACCAGATTATCAAAATAGAATCATAATGATCATAATTATGCTCTCGTTTGGGTAAGAAACCAAGATAAGAAGTACTTAAACCTCGGAAACCTATACACACTTCCCACAAATCGAATCCTCCGAATCCTACCCATTAGTCCTAATAACCAATGTGTTCAAATAGAGGTAATGGTCTGTCTATGTTTTAGGTTGTGTGGCTATATCTAAGTTTCCCGCCCCTTTCTCCCCCCATCACACCGAGTGGAGCTGGAAGTCGTCTGCTGCTGTAGCCGAGCACGGCGTGGGGAGGCGACACCAGCGACGCGCGGTGGCCACCGGAAAACAACATCCCAGAGCTCGCCGCGTCCCAGCGAACCGACCCACCCACGTGACCACCCTGCCAACGGCCCAAACAACGCTGGAGGAGGGAGGGGAGGAGGAGGACGAGGGTCCCGGGAGGTGGCGGAAAGTTTGAACTGGGTTCTGAGGGGGTTAGGAAATTTGTAAAAAGTAAGGGGGACTTACCAAGAAGGGTGGTTGTGTCGGTGGTGGTTATAGTGGTGCCAAGTGGTGGTGGCTGGTGGCAGGGTGGTGCTATGGCTATCATAGCGGCTACTATCCTCCCACTCTGTAACACAGGCCTGTAGTCAATGGGCAGATGCCTAGTACTAGTTACCGGGGGGCTCTGGGGTTCATCATATCTCGACATAGTTGATTTATTTTATGATCTGGCCGCGAATAAAAACACAGAGGGTTCTGAGGGTCATGAATATTCAATGAGTGTCCGACGGGGGTGTTTTCAGCGATTTACTGATTTGCCCGAGTGAGCTTTGGCACTATGGGGGGTGGGCCATTTAAGGCCCATTAGAGAGCCGCTATCTGATTGGTCGGCGGGCGAGATCAAACGACCTGAAATGTGTCACAACTGGGCCATCTGGCTATACTCAAATTTCCCCTCCGGTTTAAAAGACTCCATCAGCGTCTTGCTCATCAAAATAACGAGATAATCCCTAACGAGTCCCACCACCCTGATCGGCGTCCTCCAGGCGCTCTGCTGGAGGTATTCTGGTCGGGAAACCCCCCTCTGAGGACTCTCCAAGTTCGCTGGGAGTGGGGGTACTGGAAAGGGGGAGTTTAGAGGGTCCTGCGGTGGAACTGCAAAAGGCATACTTCCCTCCCTCACCCAACCCCCCTTCCCACCTACCCCACCGACACCCCTGCCTCCTCCAGGACCTGAGGGTGGGGTTATCGTGCTGCTGGGGCGGTCAGGGAAACCATCCAGAAAAGATTGATGTCCAGTTGGATCAATACCGGGCCTAGCCTAATGGTCGGACTGGGGTGGGACCCTACAGCCTGGTGATCCCACCTCCACCCCCTCCACGGCCCGCTCAACCCCATCCAGGGTGCAAAGCCATCAGTCAGCCTATTTGTACGGCGTGTGTGTCCCCTCCGACACCTCCAGGGTCAGCCGGGAGGAGGCTGGGGAGGGAGGACACCAACCCCCTTCTAACCCGGACTCCACTCATGTAAAACACTCTCCCAGCGGCTTTTTGCTAAATTTATGACGGAGATTGAACATGATATCCGCATGGAGAGTGCTACTATGGTGTTTGGGTTCACAAACTTCATCTAACTTTTGACAAGTTTGGTTTAGACCCTAGCAGCTTCCAGGCTTCTACCTATTATATCAAGATACAGCAATGATATATTTTACTTCAGTGTCTCTACTTTGCAGTTTTGTTATTCGACTTGTTTTTTTTTTAAAAGCCCATTCAACTGGAAATGTATATTTTCCTATTTCATTCAGGGGAATAACCGATGATACCTTTTTTTTTTTGGAAGAAAAGAAAAGCCATGAAATAAATGTCTGTGTGATTATCGTCGAATTTCTGCCAGTAAACTAGTTTTAGTCAAGCACTGATGAAACTTGGTGATATCCATTGTCTATCAGCCCGTCTTGGATGCATCGAAGATAAATAACCGCCGAAGGTGGCGATATAAATCTCGTTTAACTAATGATAAGCACATGTTAAAATGCTAGGATTTGAGGCATGCATGACTCCAAGTGATAGTGGATGTATAGGGTCTAGCTAAGCTGTTGGTAATATAATGCATTATGACAATATCAACTTTTAATAAATAAATTCCTATGGAAATAGTACAATATCCAATTATCGAATCATAACATTTGTAACTTTTAACGAACCGATTACACTTCAAGTATTTTGGTTTCAGTCAACGAGTATAGAAAAAGTATTCTCGAGTTAACATATTTTTTAGCTCAAGAATTATCTTGATCTCAGTGAAAATTATTGGCAACGGGTACGTCCACGTTAGAATATGGTCGTTGAAAGTAAAGAAAATCGTTACTAGTCCAATTTCAGAGATGTATCATCTAAGGTATAGGACAATTGAAAAGATCTTAGAGAAACAAAAGGCGTTCATTTGTACGGATTTAATATCCAATATTCCTATACTGGCTCCCTATATTTACTGATACAGTACAACTTCATAAACTAGCCTATAGGCCTATCAGTTTGATTTGTAAGTAACGGGTGCGGTAGCATACTGATAACAATGTATGTAAGGATTGGTCATTTCGACTCATTTCAAGTGATATTTGTTCTCCCTCGAAAATTATTCGCATACTGTGTTCGTGTACTATAGAAATAAAGTTCAGTAAACATGAATAATTGAAGTCTTTTGTCTTCTTTCTCAAGAGTTTGATTCTTCAATCGAATTTCTCAGTTTATCACATCTTAGAACTAAATTTTCTGTAGTATCAAAATAAACTGTATGTAAATATCTCTTAAGCAGATTTTTAACATGTTTTCAAAAGGGATCTTTTTCTTAGCTCGATAGTCGTTTTGGAATCAGACTGGCAAGGAAAAGTACTATTCCAAGCAAAACAACGAAAATGTCCCTTTGTTAGAAGAAACTCTAACTTTCCCTCCCCTTTTTCACTTCTATACTATTCTGGGTCGCCTTAGTAAACACATTACGTTTCTGCGTGACGAACATGACGTCACGAGTGATTTGGCAGCCTGCCAGCCCTGGGGACTCTGTCAGTGACAATTACAACCCGGAACCCGAGTCCCTTCACGCCTACCCTAAGCCTAAACAGCTTAGAAACCCCAGTGTTAGGCTCATCAGGCGCTGCGGCGTGCCAATTTGAGGCAGGCAGGTAATTTGCTAAAATTGCTTTCCCTACTGCCCCCTCTAATCTCGCCGTCTATCTCTCAATCTCGGGTTCTCTCAAAAGGTACGAGGTTTGGCCGACGTTTGTGACCACAGCGCATGCTCCTGCATATGTATGAGTCCCAGGGGGGGAGGGGAGCAGGGAAAACTAAATGAAGGCGACATATTTGAAAAGTAGACCTCGTTTAGGGAAGCCTGATGAGCTGTGCCTGTGACATAATCAATGTGGACAAAACAGCGCAGGCAGCGCGGGAAAAACGGCCATCTTAGTGCACCTCTATTCATTAGCGTTGTCGTCTGCTCCTAATTTATCGTGCAAAAATTAGCAGGGGAAATAATGGCCTGCTTGATTAAGGAATTCTCGCAGAGGGAGAGTGGAGGGGTAAAACGGGGAGCCTTAGGGTTGGCTAGATTAACAGTTGATCACTCCTGGTCGGGATTTATTTGTCTTGTGTCTGAATCACGACCCGTCTCGGCGTCCCCGGCCGCCATTAGTATTTCGGTGGCGACACGCAGCGGCCAATATCTGCACAATGCTATTGATCCCATCAGTTACCAGATTGGATTGCTCGCGTCCATTTCATGCACGAGCGTGCCTGCCCGCGCCCGGAAAATGTGGCAACTCCCGCGAGACGAGACCAAAATACGAACGAGGCAGCCCGCCGCGCCTGCATCTCGCGAGTTCTCCCGAGACCCTCGTCGTCGTCGTTGCGAAGCCCTCCGCCGGTCGGGAGTTGCCGCGCGACGACCGAGGGGCGAAATGAGCACCGGAAGGAGAATACTAACTCCACGCATGCGCACTAACTGACGCAGTGGGAACTGGCATCATACATCATGAGTGGGATGGGGAAAGGGAAGGGGGTTGGGATGAGGAGGTGATGGAGAAAGTGGGGGTGGACACTAACGGAAATAGCCCTGATTCCTGGAGAACAGAAAACAGTTTGAGATTCTGATTTCCTGTTGATAATTTCATGAGAAGGAAACAAAGTTTTTAAAAAAAGTATCAGCAAACATATGTCATACACATGTATCCGTTTTTGTCTGGACCTTTTTTCTGGGGGCGCACCCCTTTGTTTTGACACGCCTGGCCAACCTGACCTCTATCAAACTGTCAACAGCTAAGTCAGAACCTATATTTGTCTGAAACCAAACCCCACCGGATATGCCCCCAAAACACACCCATCCCATCAAAATCTTACCTTTCATTTCAAGACAAACTAATCCGTGGTAAAACAACATATATAGTTCCGACTGCTGCTGTCTCCTTTCTCTGCTGACTCCGGACGTGCTTCTGGCACCGTGACAGAGTTGGGGCACAGTTTATTTCTCCCCTAATGAGCGTCACCCCAGAAGGGGGTCGGGGCAGCAGGGGGAGAAACGTTAACCCAGCACCACCCCCAGGCCGCTGCCACCACTCCCACCGCCACCACCGCCCGTTTCTCCCCCCACAGATGGACATGGTAAAAGGACCAGGGCTTCCCGCCCAGCAGCCCCCGCCACCCCTACCAAGATGCCATTCCCCCCGCCAATCTGACACCTCATCCCCTACTTTTCTCTAGGTCAGCACGCAATGACACATGCCATCCACAAATCACCACGCACTCAGCACAAATCACCAATACCATTTTCTACCCTTGAACAAATTCTGTGATTTTTTTTTCTCAAAAAAACAAACAGGACCAACAAACAATCTTTGACTCATAACATAGATGTCAATTCAATGATAAATTTTTTTTTTTTTGTCACAGATAGTTTGTGAGAACTCAATTTTTGCCCTGACACCTGTCTGTTTTTTTTCTGCTGACCTGAGATAGCCTCTTGGTTAGAAGGACCACTCAAAGTGTGTCATCTTACCCAGACATGTTCCCTCTTTGTATTACCAGGCCCCCACTTCCATCCTGGCCTTGTCGAGTCTTTGTCACCCAACAGGCAGGTGTGCCCGCTTTTGTCATGCAGTTTTTTCGTGGACAAATTTTCTCGACTAGCACCTTAACAACTCCTCTCTTTTGATGGTACAGTCGTACAAGGAGGAACAGTTCGTTCCTCTCTCATGTCCCACTAATAAAAACGGACCAACCGCCTCATGCCTGACTGTTGTCAACAACGAATGCTCTGACCCCAAGGGGAAACAGTATTTGGTATGAAGAACATTATCTATAACAAAATCTAATCTGTGCAAACCAAATTTGAGTAAACACAACAAATACGACTGAACTCTCAAAAATCCTATACATCTGTTTCCAGCATGATAAAGATAAAGGAAACGAAGCAGCACCTTTTATATATAAATTCCAGCCCAGCTTTTACATAATGTCTTGTGCACAATCTATCTACTCCGTATATATACGAATCTGGGTAGATATTCATAGTATTGTGTGGTCTTTTTCGCTCCCATCACTCGCCTCTCAGTGTGTGGGAATTTAGGGGCGTTTGATCGGGCGTTAATCGCGTGTTAATCCGCGTGGTGGGCGTGGGCAGGGCTGGGGCTGGGATTAACGGGTGAGGAGGTGCTGGGATTACCGTCCTATCAGCCTGGACGGGGTGAGTCGGGGTAATTACACTATGAATACTTTAACACACCGGAGAGGGGATTCTCACACCGCTACAATGAATGGAGGCCCCTCAGAAATGGATGAAATGCATAGCTCTGACCTCTTTCTCCTCCCTCCGAATCTTGCAATGACCTCAGTTTTGGAGGACAGACCGAGGGACATGCTTAGAAGTATACCAAAACGAATGGCGTTTCTAAAAGAAATACCAACTAACCTGAGCTATTTTACGCAAGAGAAATATACATGTGCCTTCACTACTCTTTAAGATAGAGGATGATATCTATATTTATCAATTCTGAGAGGGTGTGGATGGTAAGTGAATATTGCAAGGCACTGTTGAAGCTAGGAGTGGTGTAGGGTGTGGCGCTTTTCTATATACAGGATAGGCCTAGATAAATAGGGGAGAAACTCCAAGAGGTGGAGGAGGAGAAGGCAAGAGGGATCGGTGCGTGTATTAAACCTCAGTCAGCCTCCTCCCTATCCTCTGGGACGCTGGTCGACAAATGATCAGGTGGCGACTTGAGTGTAATGTTGGCCGGGCCCCGTCCCCGACCGCCCCGCCAGTCATTACTACCTCCCGGCCCCGGGGACTACTTGACGACCGTACATATTCTCTCACCGCAAACTTCTTTGACGGCTAGGGAATCGCTTTATCAATATTTGAGCATGTCCTCCCTCTCCCCTCCTCGCTCTTCTCTCCCCCGACGGCTTGGCTCCAGCGGCGCCAGCATCTTCTGCGTTCTTAGGAAAGATTCAGGGAAGCAGCAGACTTTTAGATTCCGGCGCGTTCCGCGGCCCGGAAGGGCGGGAACAGCAAAGGAAATGGATGACATAAAGCGTCTGTACAGTGATGCATCGTCTGACAAAAACCTAATGTCGTTAACTTGCTCTCTGTACGCGAATATCCCACCGTTTTTATAATGGATCGGTGGGGCTCTGATCGAGCACTGTCAGCCCAACTGGGGTTCCTACATTACTTTTAATTACATTACTGTAATTAAAAACGATTAGCACGGCCGTAGGATATCCGCTGCTCTGAGAAGAAAATAGATCCGTATAAAAGTTTTTAAAAAACAAACGAGATAGATCTAGAATGTGACTGGCACACTGGAGTGAAACGAAAAATACAAACGCTCGTTGGTCTTCCAGTTCCAACGGACGCCCGCGTTTTGCTGAGCGATATTAGGTGAAGTAGAGAAAATATCGATCGGTACCACGTGTGGGGGTCGGCTGGTGTTTTTGTTGTTGCCCACCGGCCTACATGATGTCGGATTCACTGGGGTCGGTCTGTGTGAAAGGTGCAGGCTAAACACACAGAGGTTCAGCCCGATTCACACAGATTCACACACGGCCGGGGTAGGAGTGCCAATATCGACCCCCATTTACCACCCCACGGCCGACACCCGGCCCTCCGCCCGCCTTTGTAACCGGTAGCACGGCCCGTTTCACCGCCGCCGACTTTCGCTCTTTGCCTCCATACATTACCTCCGGTACCCTGACGAATGGAGCCACTCCCGGCCTGATTTCAACCATTTCTCCTGACCCCACGCCTATGGCCTGCAATTTTGTAGGTCCTCGTTTTTTCCTGTATTTGGGGTCGGGGTGGTCCCAGCTTCCGCTCGGGCCTGACCCGGGCTGGGCCGTCAAGGGGTCAACTGAGTACACCGCTGTAGGTCTTCACACTTTTCTCATTCAATGTTCCCTGTTTGTATCATATACAATGCATGTATGACTGACATTACACTATTGAATATCTCCTAGTTCTAAACCTGCCAAAATAACGGTGGAAGAATATGTTTAAGAGTGTAAACTCGTTTGACTCTTCAAGTCCGACAAACACTCGATAGAAACTGACAGAACCTTCGACTGTTAATTCTGGGATCAAATTCAAAGCAAACAAGTCTCCCAGTATCTCTGGATTTCGCGAATAGGTAGCATTACATATAATACTCTAGTTTACAAAATATTTGAGTCAAAGTCGTTTCATTTAGTAGGTATGTAGTCTGATGTGCTGGACCAGTGTGGGTGTCAACCCTTTGACAGTGTCTGTCACTGACTTCTCGAGACGACGGTTGACACTTTTCCAAGTCTTTGTTCCTTCAGTCATTCCTACATGTCAGGCATCATGTGTCAACCTATCTATGGTAACGGTTACATGGCATGTACATGACATAAAAGAAGTGTTATAGTAAGTAGTTAAAGTTCGACAAAAAAATACTACAATACTGGACCTCTACTTTTGAGGTCTGCTCAAAAGTTTGTATTTTTTCCACTGTTATCAATATATTTTTCTCTATTTCATGACGTACATAATATAGACTATCGTTAACGAATTCCTGTCACGTGTAAATCAGAAGGAGTTTTTCACCTGAAGCTTCCTTCAAGGGCAAAGATCTAAAACTTCAATATGAAGGAACCGTTGTCAACATTTCACCACTACTGGGGTCAGTCATGCATGAGGTCACGTCAACGAAAATTCCTCCACCGTTACTCAGTTGTAAGTATACAAGGTCGTCCCTCTTTCCCCATGTCGTTACGACGTTCAATGACGTCAAGAGGCAAAGAACCATGATCTTTGAATTTCTCCAGTTTCACCAAGATTTCAGCTGAGATCTACACCAGCCCGAGGGCAGTGTTCTTACAAGACCCCTCCTGTTCGGAGCTTCGTGTATGCTGACATCTGCTTTTATAAAAACCTATGGCCTTCTCTCTGTACTGTCACCAAACCACACCTCCTGGCATTGTAGGTACACCGGCCGTGTTCTGGTTCTTTTGTTGGATGTGTTTTATCAAGATCATTATAGACTGCAGCCTACGGTATATGCCAAGTGAGTGTGTGAAGATTCTATCAATTTGTTGTCGGCCTCCAAGTTAGGTCATGAATATTTTTTCTTGCTAGAATATGAAAATGATTTACGTGTACTACACTCCAGATTCAAAACCTTGTCAAAAGTTGTCTCTTCACACTTTGTCGTCGAATTTTCGATGCATTTTTGTCGAAATTTCGAAATTTCGACACGCCAGCTGGGCTACCAAACACTGGATGTTCTCCACACCGTAATTGTTTTGTAGTCTTTTTTTGCAGTTCATTTCTTCCACTAATACACAAATGGTAATAACCATATGCGCGAGTATTGTGTTGGCTACTTTGATATGTCATTCTGGGTCTAACCTGTGCATTTCGTTTGAGGTGTCCGAATTGAGAGAGCCTTTAAGGTTTGACCTGAACATGACCTCTGGACACATTGGTGAAAATATAATTCTATTAATAAAGCTACGAATATGACAGTAAAGAATAGCAATATCTGCTAAAATTGTTGATGTTCTTTAGTCCTTTGAATTCTCGCCCTACCACACTCACAACACTAAAGGCCTCCCCAATCTTCTAGCAAAATCGGATTGCAAGTGTTCAAAATAATCGAAAATGTCAACTTTTCGTTTACACCCTAACGATAGTATATACATGATAATCTATACATCTTCTGATCTTAGAAATCTGTATTCATTCCCAGATGAAGTCTATACATTTGTCATACAGTCTAACACTGGGACTGTGTTACTATGCTCTAGTGGGCAGGACCCCAATGTGAACTAATATTGACAAAGAGCGAGTTTCTGCCGCATATTGGGGTATGAGTATTACTCCTGCCGTTAGTTGGTGGTTCTGTATTGACTCTGGGGTCGCCCCAGGGGCATGAGGAGGGCAGGAGGAGGGCCGTGGAGGGCAGGAGGCGTGCGGGATGCAGGGCTTGGAAGGGACTGTCGCCCGCACTACTGGGTCAGTCTGTCAACCCAGCACGAATCAATGACCTAGATAGCCACATGGCCATCCATCACCAAAACCACTGCAGCCTGCAGCCAGCAGCAGGTTAGATGCAGCATGGTAAAGGCCCCTCTACCCCCTGAACTGCCCTCTACCCCAGCCTCTACCCTCTGAACCCTCCCTCTGCATGCCCTCTCAACTGGATCTGACCCCACGGCCCGATGTGCTTTTACCGTAATACGATTACCGATGTGTGTGTCTGACACTGACAGCCCTCCTGTCCTCCCACTGTCCCCGGTCCCCTGAAAGCTCCTCCTGGGTCATTATTCTCCTGGGTATGAAGGCGCTATCTCCAGTCATTATGGCTGGGTGGGCGGACGTATAGGCAGTGCAGCGTGAGGTTAAAGATGGAAACTCCGCATGGAGACAGCAGTCTCCAGTTTTCAGGTCAAAGTTCAACCAGAATCCCAGATACATCCAATTTGAATTTCATTTTGTATCCCAAACAACCGAAAACGACCCTTGCCCTGTCACCGTCCATGCAAGTCATTCTAAATGTGCAGCTACTCCCTGACTCCCCCTGTCCAAATACAATTCTGTTTGTAATAGTAAACGTTCGTTTATCTAAAATTATAATCATTTCTTGTCCTACCCTCTGACCCTGTTGTCACATATGATTGAAAATCTGCCAATAGTGCACCTGGTTTTATTACAGGGTCCATATACTGAAAGTACCTCGAGGGAAACTATCAGTTTTTGTAACAACTGTTATTCAGGTTAGTTGGAATGTGAATTTGAGAAGGCTACCCAACACATATCTGAACGTTTTTCTACAGCATGTCTTTCAAAAGATCTTTGAGTGCTGTTAAGTGAGTGAAACACACGCGATGTCAAGTAAGCATTAGAAGTATTTGAATATTCAAACATTGAGATACTCCCTGGAGACCTGGGAACACTGGAGGGACACGGAGCCCATGGAGGAAAGACAAGGTCACTCACCCCTGTGACCCTTGACCCCAGGTCAAGGCCGTGGTGACTTAACTCAACTTTCCCCTGACGTGACGTCATCAGGCCTACCCCCTGTTCCATCAGTAGAAATGGCCTTCCATGCTGATGGGACATGTAAACTGGGAATGGGATCTAAGGGAGAAAAATGGCCCACGCCACAACATTCACTGCTTCTCAGGGAGAAAACAACGACTCAAGCAGGGGCAGTTCCAATCAGAATCAGTGTTGCTAATCCCCCTTCCCTTCAATATTTCAGACTCATTTATTACAGATTCGTTGCGCATGATGTGAGGAATATTATATTATCTATGGTAATTTATTCCGATACTTAGCAAAACAGCAATCAGCAAATCCTACAAATTAATTCATGCTTGCTCCATTCAAGGAAAGAAGGTTCTAGAAAGAACAAGAAATAACGAAATCCGGTGCACATTGGGGATGAACCATGCACAGGAAGACCTAAATCGTGTTGGTTTGTTTGATCATTACAACAATGTCAAGAGCCCTTTCCTGTTTTTGAAGAGGGTGGAAATAAGCACCTTGGGAATTCGTCCCTGGCTTGATGAAAAGATGCTCGTGGAAACAGCAGCTGAGGAGGAGGCGCCTGGTCCCTCCCCCAAGGTAATTAAAGCTCTAGACCGATTACTCAACTTTCTGCGCCATTATTGTAACACAGAGCAGGTGACCCATCCATTGTGGACCCGTCAGTCCCCCCGTACCCCACACACTCCAGGCCCTTTTTCTATTTCACCAAATCTCCGCTACCAAACTCAATCGTCGGGGGAGTGCATTCAATGTTTTCTGAATACTTCTGACGAAATCGACTCCTGTTGAGCTTCGCTGCATGCTGTTGTTGTCTTGGTATTTATAATTCACCGTGTGTTGGTATTTTGTGGACTTAGACATGCTGGGGTAGATACAGAGGGAATAAGAGAAGCCCATCCGTCAAGTTGTCACAGTCTGACTGGACTGAGGGGACGGGAATCCACAATGCGCCGCACTGCCAAGCAGTGTGGCCTCATTGGATTTATTCCGTCCCTTCCCCAGCCTTACCTGCCTACTAATTGTATCCAGCCCTCGACGAAAATCGAATTTTCATAAGATTGATGGGGCAGGGGTGGACGGAGTAACAGCGGGGAGTTTTTGTCATGTCCCTAAGGGGTGAGGGTTGGGGGGTGTCCCCTCCAGTGACGGAACACTGGAGGAGGACTGGAGGTGGGGGAGATGGATTAAGGTGGCGCGGGCATTAGCATCCAGGGGAGAAGAGCGACAGGGGCTACGTGCGACAGGCAGGAGCAAACCCCTAATTATACACAAGCCTTTGGTGGGCCAGCATGTATTACAAATGGGCTGACAGTCTGTGCATGTATAGATACATCATGCCTGTCAGCGCGCGTCAGGCACCGTGCATACTACACGCCTGGAGAACAGCACCACCACCACAGGCCCCTCACTCAAAGCTTTGGCACCACCAGCACATTATAGGAAACCTTCCCCCAGCTCTCTCTTACCCCACCAGCCCTTCCTTAGTCCCTGCCTTCACCCTTGAACAAGAGATCAGTATTCATCAGTCAAAACCATCAGAGTGCTTAATTGATGGTCGGGCGGAGACAGAGGGCCTGCCGGCTAACCGATGGCCGGCCGGGGGGGCTTTGAAGGCCGCCAAGCAATGAGCCCCGGCCGGGCGGCCGAGAAGTTGGGGGTAAAAAACAGACGGAGGTCCCACGAGGGCCAGGTTGTGTTTGTTGGCTTCACGTCATCCGTCTCTGTCCCCATCCCTGCCTCGTTAACGAACCCAGCCAAAACAAAAGCTGCTTTCTCTCCTCCTGTATAGACGGATGAGGACGGCCTCCCCGCCGCGCCTTGAGCTGTGGTCGGAGAGTTCACGATGTGCTTCGCGACCCGGTCGGAATGGTTCACTATATTGAGGGCCCTGAGATAGGATACCAACCACACAGAGAAAACAAGGAAAATGGCAAAAAAAAATCCCTGACAGGGAAAACACAGGGAATTTGCAAATTTTACCAAAACACAGAGAATTTTAATTGGCCAGGTTCTGAAATTCCTGATTCTCACGATATTAGGGATTTGACTTTTTTTGTTGGGTTGTCCATTTCTTTTTCTGCGCACAGAGGCTTTTAAGTTTCAACAACTTGCTGGATATGACACAGGGAAAAATTGCCTAGGACAGGGAAATCTCAGAGAAAACACAGGGAATTTGAAAATGGGATTTCGGTTGGTGCCCTGCTGAGAGGAAATGTAATATGCCCGTTTGAGGGCACTGCCTATAAGGTATCTGCATGAGACACTGCCTACACACTGTCAGAGCGCACTGCGTACATACAGACTGAAGTAACTAAAGACTGTTATATAGGGTCTATATGGCCAACTTAATGGTCTGGTTTCAATGGTCTTACTGCATGTTCAGAACCAGTGCTTGGGTGACAGTCTTGCCCCCAAGAAAAGAAACGAATACCTAACTATACACCTATACATAAGATACAACTGAATCCCCAGCCCCTGCTTCAGAGTCTCCGAAACAGTGGTGTGGAATAAATTGTGCTTCATTTAAATTTATCTCCTATATAAAAGTATACAGAAGCCTTGCGGAGAGTGTCCGCATATACACCGGTCGGTCACCTCGGGTCAGGTCACAAGCCTACAGACCCCCACCACCACCACAAACCCAACGCAATCTCAGTCTCACCACCACAATCGAATTTAGGCTCTTCTCGATATAAAAGTGAAGCCCAGTCTGCAGTCCAGTAAGCTGAGAAGATGATGGATCTCTATGGTCAGTTTTATGAGGTGTTTTTTTAAAGAGTTTCGTGGTGGTCTGCATCCTCAGGTTGTGACGGCAACTGCCAACGTTGTTGTTTGCCAAGCAGTCGAAGCCACATCTCTAATTTACTTCCATATAACTAAGATTTAACAACAATTTTGTTCATCCCTATCTTGTTGTTGCCGGCAATTTTAATGTAGACGGTATAATGGACCACTGTGGTGTACAGTTATATCCCTCGTTTCCTATAACATTTTCGAATTGAGAAAAAACACACACAATTTCTTATCATATTTTCTATCAAAGCACAATAAATATATCGAATTACTTCCACTGCTGCCATAACACCATCCACAGATCAGACGATACCGGACCAACGCAAAACACAGAAAACTCAAACTAGTTTGCTGACCATATGGATCTGGGGTATGATATGGGACTCCTCTGAGGTGACCAGAGAAAACGAGAGTAGCACCACTGAGCCTGCTGGCGCTTATTTGGCGTCATCTTCACACCCGGCTGCTTTATATATTATTTAGCGGGCGGGAATATCTGTTTGCCTAGGGGTGGGTAGGCTGCTGGAGCTGCTATGATGACGCGGCAGATCCATCTCCAGGGTGACAGCACCGGAGGCTGGTCTATACCCGCCACACCTCAACCTCACACCCTCCTCACACCCTCCTCTCACCACAGAATATGCTTAACGCCTTCAATCTGATATATTCCTACCCCATTTTCGCGTAATTCGACCATTTTGAGTCAGTTCTCTTAGTAGGATATGTTTATGGAATTTATTTTTATAAAATATTTTTCATCCTTGTCTGAGGAAAAACATGAGGGATGTTTTTCTAATTCTGGGTGGACAGAAAAGAAATTGCCCTTAGCATACAGCCACGTCGGATTTCATATCCACTTTCGTATGTTTATGGAATTTCAGGGAGTTACAGGTGGAAATGTCCTCTGAAATATTTAAGGTTTGGTTGTTTTTTGTTGGAGTGAGTCAGAAAGCATGCGGTCATTTATTGTATGGAGAGAAGAGCTGGTGATGTTATACTCAGCAAGGTGTCACCTCCAGGCGCGCACGTCCATACATCATACATAAATTAACGAATATGGATCGGCCCTACATTGCCAGGCTAGATGAAAAAGGGCCAACTCTGTCAGCGGATTTATAAGGCTTTATCAAACCACCACATCCATACACATAAAGGATGATACGGTCCTGTCCACCGGTCCACTATGTATGCCCTGGCCCTTTTAAAGGCGGGTGGGAGGTGAATTAGACTGACCAGTGGTCAAGCTTGTGGTCAGTGGTGAGGTGCAGGCCTAGCCTCATCAGGTGGTTGGCAGGCAGTAGGGAGAGTTAACTAAGATGGATGGTGAATTACTCGTGGGCTGGGCTCACTGCTGACCGCCCTCACAGGTGGCCAGGTAAAAGGTACGCTGGTCAGTTAGCCGCCCCCTGTCAGCTGCAACTGTCAAACATTATGTATACTCGGCCGGCTAGAATTCAAGCTATACCGGGCTCATCTGCAAATTATGTGGTATTAATGTGTATTTCCAGTTCATCCTCTGTTGAAATTGAATTAAATCTGCCTACATGCTTAACAAAAAAAAAGCGTAAAGCATGCACTTTGCAATAATAATAGCAAACCTGCTTGTCCCTGTGGAGGCCATAAAGCTGTATTTCTTCCCGACCATATTTTGACTCATATTAATTTTACCACAACATAATCTAAAATGAAAAAACAAAATTACGGAAGAATCACTTTACATAAGAAGTAAAATGACATAGAAAACTGCTACGTCCGAGTGTTTTTACACGCTCCTCAATAGAAAAGTAATATTTATCTGTTATCAGAACAAAGGGAAAAAAACATTTTTAGAATTTGACCAACGAGTATATAGACACGGTCTTTGATGTGACTTATAACTTTTAGCATCATGTACACACAGCTTCACCATTCTCCAGTTTCTCCCCTACACTCTGCCTCCCGTCACCCAGACATCCCCTCATTAAGTCTGGTCGCTGCCTCCTTTCCCAACCCACTAAAAATTTCAGAACGACGGGCCCTAATTTTCCCCTGCCACCCAGGAGACGGCAGCTGGCTTCCGCTGGAGGAGGGAGTGGCAGGAGTGGCTTCTCCAGGGCCTGATTGCGGTTTAATATGGCGGGCCCCATGCGCCCTGCATGCAGGGGTACAGGGTGAGGAGTCTAAAGGACCTCACATACAGAGAATGGCATCCTGCTCTTACATTAAAGATCTATATATTATTATGTAGTTTTTTTCCATCTGATTAGGAAATGTGATTTACCCTGAAATATTGTACTGTGATACTCTTCAGGTTGAGTGGAAAAAGAGTTAGAAACTAAAAGGATTGTATCTCCTTATTGTTATTCTAACATTATATTTTGATTCATTACAAGAGACATGCATCTTTCAAAAATCTTATAGCCCTTAATAGCCTTCTTATAGCCCTTGTGTACTTCAATTAATGCTTTTATCATGTGTTAATTGATTGTAACTGAACGTGCATGGACGGTGGAACCGTGTAGTTGTACATGCATGTCTACACAATCAGAAATGTATATTCATTAACAAGATTTTTCTGTCTTAACTGTTTTTACACTAATTGTAAGCGTTCCACTGACATGTTGTTAAACAGCTTGCGGTTAACGGTTATTTATCAAAATTATTGTCAACAGAGACCCGGGTCAACCGATTATATTTCTTCACCCGGGGATGGGGACCATAGGCCATCACTACCTTAAGTAACAGCTTACAAACCAAACCACACCTTTCCAAATTAGTAATGATCTGTAGTAAGAAAAACCAAGACGGCAGAATTTACCCCACACCTCTTTCAACGAAAAAAGATAGACATAAAGCTTATCAAAAACGTCAGACTGGGACAACGACGGGCCGTAGAAATATCCTTATTGAGAATTCGCAAAGTTTAATGGAGCTTCTCCAATCCATAGGTTCCTCCAGTATATAGGTATACACGTACCTCCATGCTACTAGGTATTTATCATGAGGCTTAGAGTGTGAAACCCATCAGATTTGTCCGCCCGGAGCAGGGCCACCCTCACACCATGTGTCAGTAGGTGAGGGCCACAACGACTACCACATGTCTCCTTCTCAGTCTCCTCCCACACCCACATCTATAACACGATAGGCACCCACAGAAACAGTCAACGTAAATACTTGTGTAAGTCCTATATAATCTTGAACATTTATGTATATCGACTCCGTGACCTAAACCAGCTGCAATTATTTGGAAATATCCAGGGGGTGTAAAGGTATAATTAATAAAACGTCATCTCCCTGAAATTCATTTTACACTGTTTTCAGATTCACTGACAAATGCGGTCAAATATCGTTTACTTGCACTTATATTTCACGATGATGGTAGCTGCCATAGCTACTGAAATGATTTATTTCGAGTTGACATTTTGAAAACAAAGCGAAGACAGTCGCTCGTGTTGCTCCTAGTTTGACCATGCACTGAATCGGCATCTCGAAAGGCCGGCTATATTTTATTATATTTCAGGACAATATTCCATGTCCCACGGGTATTACGTTATAGCGAATGCCTTTTCCGCATACATATGTTGTATATATGACGAAGTACAAAGAAAGAATTATATAGAGGGCAATAACCATAAATAACCCTCCGAAGCAGAAATTTCCGACCAACTCTATACAGGATTGCAATACAACTCCAACAGCGACGCAAATACATGCCGCCCAAAAATCATCTGACCTATTCTGGTTGGTAAATACATATCGCTAAGACAATCCAAATTTGTTTCAATGTATGAAAAATAGTTTGCATTTGATGCAGAAGTTCATAAATTGAGACTCTATATTGAATAGAGCCTCGTAGCCTACCTCCGTGCCCCTCTCATGGTCTCCCTTTTTATG
Organism: Lepidonotus clava; assembly: GCA_936440205.1. Classification (NCBI taxonomy): domain Eukaryota; kingdom Metazoa; phylum Annelida; class Polychaeta; order Phyllodocida; family Polynoidae; genus Lepidonotus; species Lepidonotus clava. The sequence goes on along the minus strand of OW387150.1, from coordinate 20,838,981 downwards.
ACTCTGCTCTACTGACCCTGCGACCTTTTAAGTGGCCGACTGCTGGGAAATGGTTTTATGACATTTTTGTTGGCCCACAAACTATTTACCCTATTTATACGTGACCCCTGACCTTTTTTTCCTTGACCCACGAAGCCAACGTTTCTTCCATACCCACCCCAGTTTGAAAATGATTGAAAAAAGAACTTTGAAATCGGTAAACAGGAAAGAACGGCTGGATATCTTCTTTCTTGGTGAAGGGGCAAAAAGTAAAAGTTCAGTTCGTAGAAATGACAGGACTAAAGGAATTAATTTCGAAATAGACATTTCAACTATAAAGCAATGACAACACTTGAGCTATACAAGCAGTGCGATCGTCACCCTATTCAAGTGTATTCATGCTGTGTCATTATATTTTTATACGTCAGCTCAGACTGAACCACACTTTTTTTTCCCGGCGTAAAACACACACCTTCCCTTCATCCATAAAACATGAGGCTCCACTGTGCAGCCGTTTTAAAGATTAAAACAGAAGTATATTTGGTATACTGCTATGTGAGACGGAGTAGAATGTGACGACCAATATCCATTATTTTTTCGCCCCCAAGAAAGTAGTAAGTGTGAAAGTAATAACTGCGTAAAGCGCCATCGGTAACTGCGTGAAGTGAGGGGGGGGGGGGGGGGCCCTTCGTGAAGTGTGTCAATGGCGATGGGCGTCTGGGGGGCGATCCAACCTGATGCATCTTGTAGGGAGACAGGAGGCAACAGGCAGGAGAAAAAGGAGGCGGAAAGGTCCGTGGAGGAATTATACCTCATCAGGCCACGACAGGCTGCTCATCGGCCTAGGCCTCTGTTGGCAGTGAAGCCTCTGTGAAGCCCCAGGCGTAGGCCTATCTGAGGCTTCAGGCCTAGGATATTAATCAAAAGTGCATTTATTAGGAGACAAAAATGCATGGTCTGTAATTAGTATAAATAAGTTCCAATGCACAGATTATTTGAATCCCTTGTTGAACATGATGATTGAATTGATAATATGATATATCTATGTTGAAATATTTGACTCATAAAACATAATAGAAGTAGAAGTTTTCTTATATAAAAGCACCATCATGAGGTTTGAGATAACAGATAGGGCTGGGTATTCTCTCCCTAGCGAGACCCAGCCACACTCGGCTCATTCAGAATTCCTGGCCTGGGATGTTAGTTGTATTGAAACACCTTTAGTATTCAGCGTGGGCCCTGGCCCCAACATAGGAGTTGCAGGGCTTAATCTGAGAAAGCCATGGGAGTGGGAGCCCCTACCCCAGCCACGTCCTGGAGCAGCTCATTCGGACCCTTTGAGCATGTGGCCGGGCGGGGCCGACCGGCGCAGAAAGACCCCTTTATGTGAGCAGCTCGACCCGAGTTTGCCGACAACTTAGGGGAGATTAGAGGAGAGAGGGATTTCTATCGCTGTGAATTCCCCGCCCCCTACTCCCTCCCCACCCTTCCCTCCATCCTCCCCCTCCCCGGCCGCCCTGCCCCTACAGGTTGGGCCCCAATCCGCAGGGACACCCCCAGAGAGCGAGTGACTCGTGAGCAATTCTCCGCGGGTAAGCTGCTGAATTCGGGGGCTGGGGTGGGATTCAGCGCTGAGCCCTGTGGCAGGTCAGGCTGGCCCTCCCGACTATAATCTTCCCCTCTCCTCGCCTCCCCCTTCCAGGTCCACTGGCGGTGTCAGAATTAATCTCGGCCCAGTCAAAGACGTTTGCAAATGCAGCTGAATGCTGACACGACCCCTGACAAGCGGCGCCTTGGGTGGTGACAGTGACGGGTGGCCGGGGGAGCGCAGGGGTGACTGCTGAGTGGGGAGGGGGAGGATCGAGGTGGGGGCCAAACGATATTATAGTCAGATCAAAGATCTACCTTTTCTATAGTGTGTCTGTCCGTTTCTCCAGTCTATCTCAGTTCTCTGCCTCTAAGTGATGGGTGGATCAAGAGGGGCGCACGCCCATCCCTTTTTTTCGGAAGATTTTGAGTTTTTTTAAATACAAAATTCGACCATAAGTTATCAACATTAATTTTTTTCAATAGCATCCCTCCCCCGCTTTCCAAATGCTGAATCCGCCAGTGGACTCTTCCTGGTTTTTGTTCGGTCTATTTTATCTGTTATCATGTCTGTTTCTGTTGCTCAAAATAACCTCCGGCCCCCTATTTCTGTTATGATTCAAAGTGTTCCCTGCCAAAAGTCATCCACTATTTCCCTATTAATTCCCTGCTCGCCCTGTCCCTGTCCTTCTATCCTTCTATCTGTACCTGCCCATTCCCCTGTCCTCAATTGACCTCTGCAGTTCACTGTCCACCATCGAGGAAACGACCAGTCCCCTGTTTTTCTACGGCTGATTTAATTACATTTTTGTAATGATATTATGTTAAATAAGGGCTAATATATATATTTCCGATCTACATTAAGCATTCCAGGATTATTTATAAGAATAAGTTCGTACGAGTCTACACTTTATTTCAGAGATTGTATCCATTTACAATTTATCAGTATTCTTCCCCGGTATTTTACCTACCTCTCACCGTACAAGACGAACACATTCAATGACATTGCATTTATGTATCTTCGGACTGAAACACAAAGCCGGGAGAATTACAATGCACTTCTACAATAAATTGCAGATTCAGCACAAATAAAACCAGCAGAAAACTCTGGGCGTCCGATTAATTCATGGATCTAAAAAAAACATAAACATTGTCAGTGGTTTGCGAATAAAGATGATAGGATGGCGGATGAGAGCTCGGCGTTAAATGGAATAAAGGCCCCTATAATAAAGGCCAGGTCCAGGCTGTGTCTAACGTTTGTCGGCTCAGGCTAATTGCCCTGTCATGGAGCAGCGGATTACATCATTGGGGTGGGACATGCATGGAGATGATCTCATCCCATTGTGGGACTTCGAGTAGTCGATATCTTGAGGCTGAGGAGAAAAATAAAATGGACGAAGGTCTATCTGGATTGCAAATCTCTGCACAGACATTGGATTCACACAAGAAGTAATAGGCAATACACCACTTAAGTATATCTGAAGAAGACTGAAATTTATACCTATTAAAGTCTCTAAAAATGGACTTTAATTTGATTGAAGCGCTTTTTCTGTTTTGAGAGGTTACATCGTAGCAGACGTGTTCATTTGATATGGTTCAATAGATATGATTTATTTTTTAAAGTTGAAAGATCTGCTTTGAAAAATTTAGAAAAACTTTTCAACCCAATTTGGATTTTTTCGATTTTGAAATGTTGACATTAAAAACAAATTCTAGAATCGAACTTGATGAAACAATAACGTCTTCAAATCAGAATATTATTGAAATTATCACTTATATCAAGAGTGCTGTCAACAGCTAGTCTGATGCCTCCGTATCTCCGCTGCCCCCCACCCAGGACGCCCGGGCCCACCGACCCGACCTCTGGTAGCGGTCGGGATAGTAGCAGCAGCCTCCACAGCTATTGATTTTCCTTTTACCCGCTTTATCTCTGATTGAGGCCGATTCGCGCCCCCTGACCCTTCGGCCGGTCATGATGGACCCTGCCCCGGGAGGGTCTGGGTGGGGCCGGGGGTAGTGCTGGGGCTGAGGTAGGGGCCGGGGTTGTAGTGGCCGGGGGTCGGGGAGGATTGACCGGTCACCCCCTGACCCAGGCCCCGGCCCCACCCCTCCCCCGTCCCTGGCCATCCACCCAGCCACCCCGGACGACCTAATGCTGTCCGCTGCCCCCGGATAAGGTAGGCTTTAGCCTGAATACACTGGGTTAATCCCTGCTTTAACCCTTTGAACGCTCCTGTATATATTTGCCTTTTCTCTATTGTTATCCGAAGAACTGTTTAGTTGAACCAACGAGAGTAGAAGGTCCCTTCTACTCTCGTTGGTTGAACCACAGTTTATAAATAATTGACCTTCCGAGTGGTAGATAATAATGAATTAATAGTATCCTAATTTATAGTTATGTAATATATGCCTATGGAGTTTACATAGTGAAAACAAATATTCCAGGATATATTTAGGGTTGTAAATGTTTATGGGCCGGTGGTAGGATCGATATGACTGCACCGGGCTGACCGCTGGTCAGGGGTAGGGGCGGGGTGGGGAGTGGTAGGTGGTGGGGTTTTGTAGGGGTGGTGATGCTGATAGTGGTCAAACTGACCAGGGAGTGGTGAGTCACTGACCCCTGCGGAACACTGGCATGTGTCATAATCCCATACAACCCCCTCGTTGACCACTGCGCCCCCTGACCACTGCTTTTGCAGATTGCATTGGGACAAATCACACAGGAATCCTAGGCCTGAGATTGACTCCTGCACATTCAAGATGATGAAGTGATTTCCGAGTCAGGTGGAGCTTTTCAATAGCAACGTATTTCCGAGGCAAATTGTATTCCGTTTTCCTATATATGCATTAAAGATCATAGTATGAGTGATGTGTGACGTGTTTCATAGAAAAGCAGACGAATCACCCCCCCAGGAAAAAAGTTTGCTTTATGCTGGGCACATCGCAGAGTCAACATTAAGTATCCAATTTCAAAATTGTTGGAGGATTATGTAATCACTGTAACTTTATAAGTAGAATCAATGAATTCCTAGCTTTTGTTTTTGCACATTAATCATAAGTCATATGATTATAATTTATATGGTGATTTCTACACGAGAATTTATAAAATAAGTATTTTTTTAAAAAAATGTATTCCATAATAATATTCAGTGTTTCCACTGGTTTTCAGATGAGTTACATGAACACATATATTACAATTGATGGTAATAGGACTGATCATAGGAAATAATATACGGTAATAACCATTGCCACTATAGATCCAATCACCAAATAGAGAGAATACTGGGTTATGAGATTCACATCAGGTTAAAACCTTAAGAGACTGAAGATGTATCTATATGTTGCATGTATAAGGGAGTGAAAGCACCTCCAGAGGAAGTCTGACGGGTTTAAGACAGAATTCGGATATATTTATATATCTTGGAGACATAAGAATAGAAACTTCCATCCCAATTTAGCAGGTTTCTCTACCCCAAAGCTCAAAATCTGTGCATTTTTTTATTATTATTATTTTTTTTTTATTGAGCCAAAATCCTGTTTACACAAGTTCTTCCTTTCAGCTTTTACACCACAGAAATCAATATTCCTATCAAATACATTTCACATGTCTTATCAACAGTATTTAGTTATATACAATAATATCATTTTAGCAATCTACATAAGTCTGTACATCAACTTCTATTTTAAAATTCACACCAATTCACATTAGTCCATACCAACATGTTTCAAATTAGAATAATTCCTTTACCTTTTGCTTAAACTTGACAATATCTGTTTCCTTTTGTAGGCTTCATCAAGATCATCCCATAAACAAATCCCTCTATAATCGGGGGATTTTTGTACTTTTGATTGTACCGTAAATGTTTGTTTTAATTTTACCTTATTTTTACTTCTTAAGTTTATGCTTGGCCGATAGTTGTCCAAATGTTCAGTTTGCTGACAGTATCTATGTATATGTTTCAATAAAGACCTTTTCCTCTGAATCCTAATTGATTCAATATTATACTTCTTACGTAATATTCCAATATCTTTTCTTGCCGACAAGTCAAAACAATATTCAATGTGCCTGATAGCCCTTTCTTCTAATTTCTGGACCTTCTCTATTAAATACATATCCGCTGACTCTACAACAAAGTTAATGTATTGAGGTCGTATCATAACCTTGTATATCTTTCCAGCGGTTCTTTCATCAATATATCTCCTAATTTTACATAAAATACCCAATTTTGAATTAGCTTGTTTATACATTATGCATTTAAATCCACAATTTCATTTTCTAGGTTTGACAAGCTTATTTGAATGGGTAATAATCATTCACTTCCTGCAAGAATATCAATAAATAACTAAATATAATTCATATTCATCTAAATAACTTCACTTTTACTTTAAAAAACTAAAAGAATAGGCATTGAAATATGAATGTTTGATACATGTGAGTGCTAGATATGAAACCCACACTTCATTTATGATGATATAGGCCTAGTCTAAACTGGATCATCTAGACTGAGTCATTTTAGAGGTTTGAAAGCCTTCTAGAACATATCTTTTTAAGATTTATCAGGTACTAAATAGTTATTAGACTGTCTTTAAATGCTTATATCAATGGTATTTATGACAAACAGGCAGTGAAACAAAAACTATTCCACTAGGGAACTACTTAAAATGTTATTTACTGATAAAAAAAAGAATTGATGCAAATGAGCAAAAGTGCCAAAATAGAAAATTTCACCTCAGCCTTTCTTAGTGGCTTATACTGTATTCATTCACAGTGTATAGTCATACCACACAATATTAGATTGCAAATTCAATTCTCTAAAAAGAATCCTGTCAGAATTGTCAAGAAATAATTTTTGTGCATTTTATTTAGAATTTTGTGGTTGTAAGTCAGTAAAAATGACAAATTTTGGAAAATTTTCAGGGCCATTCCAAACATTCCAAATTATATGGATGTTTTCTTGGAATGTAAATTCCCTGTTTCCTAAAACTACAGATTCCTAGCTACAAAGTGATACCAAGATATTCACAATTGATTAAATAGTTTAGAAATTATCAGAAATTTTGTAAATCAAGCCAGGGCAACTTTAAGTATAGCCTGGCTATTTAGTGACAGGATAGATAACATTAGCTTCTAGCTTTAAATAGGATAATCACATGACAAATTACTCGTTGCTTTTTCAAGAAAATCAAGCATCCTATATGTCAAGGTATTTAGTGAAGCAAATCCTTATATTTGGCATATTTTCTGCCCTATGAAGATTTTGAGTATCCATGCTAAGCTCATTCAATAATAAAGTTCCATAGTAAAACGGACTTCTTATATACTTTGTGGCAATTTTTTATGGCACCTTAGAATTCTTTTTTAATTGCAAGCGAGTTTTCCTATTTGTCACTACAAGGGTATCCTGTTTGAAACAATGCATATACATAATATTCAACAACTGTGGACAACGCTTTTGTTCAAGACTGGCCAGACCCATTTTAGCATGTAAAAATTCAATTGCTATAAGTTCATCCTGCCAGACTCGTAAACAGATACAATCAGCATTATTTTGCAAACCTGCAAATCCATATTTATCTTGTAAATTACATGATATTAATATGAAGCAACTACAGTTAAAATATGGGAGAATTGTTTGCTTGTATATTGAAATAGCTGTTTGGTATCTATACCTTTTTTTCAATTTACCTAGTTGAAAAATTCTGTTACAGATTAACTTTCACTCAGGACCAATATCAATGGTGTGACTTAGTTCAGAGTCTATGGTGATGCCCAAGTATAAATATCTATCAACAAAAGCAATCTTGCTCTCTCCAGTGTCTGGGCTCGCGCTAGCCGCTCGCCACCCTCGCATTTGCGAGTCCAAACCCTGTGTGGCGAGGACAAACGGCCACTAGATTCGCCACAGTGCGAGGCCCTTATTCAAACCATCCCAGCTGCCCCAAAATGCAAGAAAACTCATGTTTTTGGAACAATAATCCGAAATTTTCTGTCAATGACCATCACCTGAACATGATACTCATGATTTATCTGAATCATAATATGCTTATTACGATTTGTAGGATGTTTTCTCCCATGTGTTTTCCATAATCAGTAGGCATCTCCTAAAATTTTTAGATATGCCACCCTCCCCCAATCGCCCAGTGTTAAAGGTATGTTTATGGTGAGGCTTGGAACTTTTGGTTGAGCCAGCTTTTATTTTGTCTACGGAAGAAGCTTGCTATTTTAATCTTAAAATAGCTATAGTTACTACACAAGAATGTACTTATTCACATTAGATTATTTGAAACATTTTTTTCTATTAAATTTCAATGACAATTATCTGGATCAATACATGGTTACCTTATATCAACGAGCAGGACCCAAGGATCCAGTCGTACATCTTCATCTTCCCAACAAGCAGGCCACAATTCAACTGTCGTGGGTTCACAACTGATACCAACTCCAACTGTGCTATGGGCTTCTTTTAGATCCTACTTCGTATTTTCATCATAATGTGGAGAATAACATTTTAGATATTTGGAAAACGTTACATTTTCCTCATAAATGAGAAAATAGGGCACACAAAAGTCTAAGACATGCTTCCGTAAAAATAATTTAGGGAATTTATTTCCATAAAGTTAGTTTTGTATGCTTACTGAATCAAGTAGCTACAAAATATCAAAAAATAAGAGGCAAACAATCGATTTTACTGCACCATTTCTATAATTGAAAAAAAAAAAAAATTCAAACACATAGGCCTATATTCATTGGATATCCTGAAATCACCTTAGAATACAGTTTCAGATGCAATCAATTAAAGAAATTAAGCTAATGCTTCTTCTAAAAAACTAAATGGGAAAAATCTGGTGGCTAGTCAAATGTAAATGTGGCTAATCCATCCAGCAGTAAATTCGCCACAGTGGCTAGGGCATTTTGAATCCTAGCGCGACCCCAGAGTGTTAAAAGGGACAGGACTCTTAAGTTACATGCAAATGCCATGGCCTCTGTTTTGTTTACATTCAACATCTGGAATTTTCTTTCCCCCAGTTAATAAACCAATACAGACTTTTTTTATAATTCACTATGTATGTATGAGCAATTATTCCCATGTACATATAAAAAAAATCATCATCAGCATACATACTCAACTAAACATTAGCAATTTTTGTCACTAAACATTAATATATGAAAAAGAAAGAGAGTTGGGCCAACAGTTTGTGTCCTAGTCAAGGAACTTTTGGACCAATCAATCAGAGATTTACAAAATCCAAGATTGTAAAATTTAAACAAAAGCTTTTTGTGGGCAAGAGAGTCAAATGCCTTTCTGACATTGAGGAATATCAAACCAGTTAGTAGGTCATTATTCATGGCATCATGAATATCCCTCATTAGATCAAATATGGCTTCATGAAAAAACATATTGCCTAGGTGTTAAAATATTATTTTCATTCAAAAGGGTCACTCTCCAGAAATTTCCTCAATTGGCAAAATTACTTATTTTTTTGTTCTAATGTCTCTGTGCACTTGAATTCAGTTAAATATGTACAGGTTTTTGCTTGAATTGGCTTTCAGTACACTAAACATTGAAAAAAATATATATTGGAATTGTCTTTTATTTTTAGATTTTCATAATTTATGCTAAAATTGCTAAAAATGACATAAAAACGACGGGTAATAGTTTTTTCATCATGTTTTACCAAAATTACAGCAATATAATAAAGGGAATGTCTCCATATTTAGTTTACAACTTATTTGACTTAAGACAAAATAAAAATTAAACTTTTATTTCCTAATTTGATTATTTTCTCACTTTTTATTCAAGTTCTTAGCGTTTTAAAATTCACAAATGTACGTTCAGAACCAAGCTTTGAACAGTAAAAGATGTTCAAAGCACAATTCTGTTTATAGACTCAAGGGAACAATCATGAAGAGAATTAGCATTTTTGTGTAAAGCTGTCACTGTACAAGCAGGATATGTACATTCCATGCCAAGATATGTATGTACATTCAGACTCAAGATATATACATTCAGAACCAAGATATGTACGTTCAGAACAAAGGGTTTTTTTTAACAAAAATTGAAATAATTCATAGAATAATCCTACAATCAAAATTCTCTCTTTTAAATTATATGCACACCATATCAAGTAACTGATATGTTTTGCTAATCGAAAATAGGTGTACTGTATATTTATTTAAAGCATTCTATAGCCAAAATTTGACTAAAAATATTGAAAATGTCAAGTTTTCAAGATGTTTATAGAACTAAATAGAATTAGTGAGCCTTAGGTAATGACTTATCCAAGAAGGAATGTTCCAAATGATTACAAAACATGTAAAGATAAAAATTAAGGAATAATAGTCATGCATAGTATACAATGTCATGTGTATTAGCCCCTTGGAATGAGGTTGAAAAGCTTGGTTGTGAACGTACATAATTAAAACATTATTCTAAGTCCTCAATCTAAATTATGAAATATAAGAAAATAAAGAACATTTGGAATTTCCTTTTTCTTAATTCTAATAGCGAATTGCACACTTTTCAGGAGAGTGACCCAAATGACCTAAAAATTAGTTATGTATAAGATACTCCATTAATTCAGTTGGCAAAGGAGAGTTTTCATAATAGGCCTCCAATTTGATGGGTAAAGCCCGGTTTAAGCCCTGTTTCCACCAGCCGAATTTACTACCGATTTAAAAAATATACAGTGGGAATATTAGTTACTCACAAACATGTCATTTACCAATAGAAAGCCATTTAATTCTCTTTCTAATGGTATGTAAGATAATATAATCTTTTGTTATAATACTCGTTATAATTAATGATCTATCAAGTAATCGGCGGTTAAATCGGCTGGTGGAAACAGGGCATTACACAGGCCGTCAATGAGTCCTTACGAAAATTTCCTTAGGTTAACCTTAGGTTAATGAGTTATCATAAGGTGAATACATAATATATAGGTTCAAATGACCATATCTAAGCTTCTAAAAGGAATATTCTCAAATGGTTTGCAGCTTTAGAAAGCATTTCTTCTGTAGTCCACACACATTTTTATCTATTATCCTCAGGAATAGTGGGTTGAAGGGGTTAAGTGTGGACTTTGGTGTCTCAAGAATATAAAGTGCTGTAACCTTTTCCATTAACATAATTTGATACCGTTGTTTGATTTGCTAAGTTATTCATTTTAAAGTCAATCTTTTCACATGAAATAATGTTTTTTTCAATTAAATTCATCAATTCAAGTGCACATACTGACAACCAACTCTGAGTACACATGAATGAAGTCCATCTACACCTGAGGATTTACTATCATGTCGGTCTATCTCTGATTTCAATGAATTAAATTCTTACAAATTCATTCACATTAATTGATTCCTTACACCATATATCATCTGTTTCTCCTTGCAAATTTGTATCTATATTTACAAAGTATTGATTGGGGTACTCTGCCATTTCTTTTCAATACCCCATATGTATTATCATTTTCAATCCCCAAAGTGCAGATTTTTTCCCCTTTGCCTAATACATCTGTATATATATAATTTTCAGCTTCATCAAAATCCCATTGTTAAGTTTTAATAAGGTGAGTTTGAGACCAAACCTAAACAGAATTTTATTGTGACATCCTGATTAGGTGACGTTGACACCCAACAACAACAGAACGTTATTATGACTTTGTAATTAGGCAAGGGTTCACAACTTGAAGGTAATTATGGGTATTGGGCATGATTCTGTGATAAAGATGATAAAACCATCAAACTCACAAAGTTGTTAGATGATTACATAGGGACTATAATGAAACTTTGAAAAATGTATGTCACTATATCCATTTACACGATAATTGCATTTGAAAAAAATGACTATTTACCATTGACTTTTTCCCCATCGAAAAAAAAAAGATATCCATAATTTTGACATCAAAAGCTGCAAATGCTTGGATAGTAACAAAATAAACATTTGAACATATGGAAAACATGGGTTCACCTGCAAAAGTTCATAACAAGGCTAGGCAACTAAAGTGTTGCTTGATGACATACTAAATTCTTAAGCACTTTAGTTGCTTAAGGCGCTTTATAGTAATCTTGTGGCGGTTTAGTCATCCTGTGGGGAACTGCCTTTAACCCCAGCAATTACTGAATATCAGTAGCTTTCACTGGTGACCAATGAGAAAAAACTGGTTGCCAAGTGACTAGCTAGTCGCAGGGCTACTAAAAAAATAATCTCCAACTTGGGTTGCTCTTGCCCCAAATCTGCTGGTGACTAGAGGACACTTTAAAAGTGCATTAATATTCTAAACTTATTTGAAGAAACCTCTTCTCCATTTAATATTGTAGCTTATAGTCATTGAATAGTTTGGAGAACAAACTAGACTTATTTTTGTGATAAATTTTGTTTTTTACACTAAATATTGATTGATTGATTTTCATTGGAATGGAAAATTCTCCAGCTAGAGAGCATACTAAGTGGTGATCTCAAATTTATCAAATATTAGATTAAACCAAATAAATTATTGCTGACAACAACAGACAGGTAAAGCTGCCAGAAGATTACCCTTTTGTGTTTTGGTCTTGCCAAGAAGAGGTAAAATCTGAAGGCTCATTCTGAAAGTTTGATATGCCGAAGGAGTTTTTGTCTGGAGACAAAAACTTCTTTTAGCATCTTTGAACACAATTATTACCTAATACAGAATTGATTGAAGCTTATATCAAGTTTGATATAGGTGTTACTGGCTGAGATGTACTTGATCCTACTAAAATAGGAAACAAAATATTCTTTAAACTGAATTAGCTCAGAATGTCTAGCCCGGTGTGACAACCAAAGAAATTTATGCACATCTGTTGTCATTCAAACTGCTCCAGAAAACTCCAGTCAGGCATCTAAAGAATGATGCTTGAAAGTGTAAGAAAGTGTAAGAAAGTGTGACAGATTCACAAATGAAAATGTCCATATAAAAACATGTATAGAACATTAATATTTATATAAAATGCTCCATTATATCTATTAGAAACAAATTACAATTTAATTAGAGTGTTTTAACCCCTCTCCCCTAAAAAAAAATGTCACGAATCTAAGATTTTGTGTTTGTTCACGTTTTGGAATTGTGGGCAAAAGCTTTGTGATTTTTTTTTTGGTTGTCATACCTGGGGGGGCGACCAAAAATAATCTACGAAATTTCATGGAGTTGTTTTTTTCATTTTTCGTGGCCACGATAGAAATTCCTCCCCCAGTAAAAATGTAGGCCTTACGAAAATTTCGTGGACATTAAAATTCAGTGAAAAAGCATACTAAAGTCATTTGAAGTACATTGGGACACTTTGAGATCGTATAGTTTTGAAAAAAATCCATGAACATTTTTTGTTTTTAAAATCCCACGATAGACCACTGACCATATCGTGGCTTTTATAACTTTTCGTGGACCCAATTTTTTGTAGTTTTTTTTTGGGGCGCCCCCCCCCCCTGGTGATTAACTAATTTTTCAGTAGATATGGGGAAATATTTAATATGTCCAATGTTATGCCAGAAAACCCTAGTGATTAGTTGTTTAGTGGCCAGACATTTTGACACCAGTTTTAGTAGGTCAACCAGGGATTAGACCACATTGCCACTGCAGATTTCTGTAATCTAGTCGTCTAAGTGGGGATCCGGCATTTGTTTGTTTGTTTGGGTAGTTTTACGTCCGGTCAACCACATTTCTTTCCAGACTGCACAAGGTAATGCTTTTCAGCTTATGGGTGATCGTACCTTTGATATAGTTTAGGAGAATCCCGCCACCGGGTGCGATACCCTACTAGTTTCGAAGAGTGGCAAGGGGTCTTTCATGTGCAATGTCCCGTAGAAAGACAAAACACACCTGGCCTTTGATGACCCTGTTAGGAGCACAGCAAAAGTTTGCTAGTACATCAACCAGCAACTAGCTAGAAGGGGGCTATGATGTCTGGTGACTAAACGACTAAACGCCCTGGTTTTGTGGTGAAACATTGAGTGAGTTTAATAGGTCTTATAGCTAACATTGTTGCACCCAATTACCGGGATTCGTTTTGTTTCTATTAACACAAAATAGTAACCTCAATCGGTTTTTAATTGATATAATTATAGGCTCAGAATAGTATGGATAGACTTGGGCAGCCAGCCAGATTGGGAATTGCCATACACCTTATTGAAATGAGAGAGCGCTACTGTTAATATCATGTTGGTAATAATAAAGGTAGAGGATCTTGATTATAGACTTGCTATACCTGGTTCTCTACTCCCTTGGCATTTCACCAATAAGTTTGACAACATATGACATAATTATGACATAAGTGGACCAGTATGTCTGTATATTTCATTATTGATTATCCCCTTGTATATGTGTTCACTAATAAATATATGTTCATTAATCTTTCATGGTCTTCATCACAGGACGAAAAGCACAAAGTGATGAAAACAGAATAAAATGTTAAGTAAAAGGAAAGGGCTGAAACCTAATTCAAAGGGTTTGTATACACAGAATAATACATGTAAGCTTGATCAATGTTTATGCTTAGTCAAGTATTGAGTATCCAAATTCAATTATATGTAGTTCCATAATGGAGTACCCAATTAGGAACACAAAATCTTTTCTTATGTCTGATCATATCAACCCCGGGGGAGGGGGCCATCCACTCTTTGGGCAACTGTGGGACTTCCCTCCCTTCATTTTTGGACTGCAAAGAAGCGAAAACGGTCCTGGAAAGCACTTTTAAAATGGACTTCTTTAAGTTAAAGTGTGAGAAATTTGATATCAGCTTGCACAATGCTACGCAGGCAAGCTTAAGCATTCAAAGTAATGATAAAGTTGCAGTAACCTTCTGTCTTATTCGGTTTTGGTTCTTGTTATTTCATTTTGATAGCACCCAATAATGTCTCTGGCACCTACCATTGGGACGTTGCACTGTGATATTATTGTAACATTTTGGTTACATTTTTTCACTAAATAATTACATTATTATTACGTCTTGTTTTGGTAAGGTCTCAATTTCACTAAAATGTAATGGAATAATTACATACTCTATTTTGGTGAGTCTCAACGACATGTAAAATATATAACTTTTTAGATATAGTTTTAGTTATGTAAAAGTTTAGCAAGTAACTGCCAGACAGAAAAGTAATTACAGAACATGTCTGCCAAGTGGGTTGTTTTCTATTTTCACCTTCAAAATAACATGCTTTTTTTTATTTTTATTTTTTTTTTTTTTATTCAAATTCGATTCCTGAGTACACAAGTTCTTCCATCGAATATAAGAATTATAAGTCAATTTTGATAAAAGCTAATACCTGATAAAATGAATGTCGTGCATAAATGCATTGAGATCCCTTTCATTAACAATAAAGTTAGATCTTATCACTTCGATAAAAGTCTGGATGAGTTTGAGTGCAGAGTCTGTGAAGCCAGTTCGTGTTACCTCATAAGAGCTGCTCAAGGTTACCTGGGCACGTTCTCTGCTGGGGACCACCCTAAGGGAGCAGCTCCATTATTACCACTAGATCTCCCCATCAAAGACCCGCTGCTACCAGATGTGGGATACACAGCATCCCTGGGGCATGCAATGATCCCATGTGCAGGAAAGACGTGTTTTTTTTTTTTTTTTTTAAACAGCCTGGTATGGTAATTATCTGAGCTTTGAAAAAACACCACCAAGCACTACTCCCTCCTTCCGCTGCCATCTTAAAACCACATGGATTCCATTTCTATCCCACAGGCAGATGAGCGGAAGAGGTTTTCATGTTTTATTTCGATTTGAATTACACAGGCACTTGCAATGGTTTTATTTCCTGCAAGCAGCAGAGATTGCTCCAGACAGGAAGGGTTTCTGAACAGCAGGGGAGCACAGGTAATGGCCGTAATTGCCATCTTTCCTACTTGGGATTATGGATACGTCCCTCAGTGGCTTCTGCTTCCATGTAGCCCCGTCTGAGATAGTGATGCCAGCACGAATATTGAGGTAAACATCAAGAACGACAAGACATGCACCGTTTATCAACCCCTAAGATACGCCCATTACTTCATCTCTGATGGTAGTGCCTAAAACTTAATCTATAAGAAAAAAACATTACCTGTATTGAGTAGAGAGCCCTGGGTGTCCTAAGCATAAAACACATTCATGGATTGATATAAATGTGGCATCATGCTACTGTCACTAGCAGGTAGAGCCCCCATTTGCAGCCATTTATCCTTTACAAGCTCTGCTGCCACGGACGTCGTTGTGCAATATCACTAGTGCTTATCACTGCAATCTTCAATCAATAGTTTCACTTACCATACCCATGTTCTCTCCCCTGCAGATGGTAGTTAAATGATAACCTCCGCCGTGTATCCAGACTGCATGCTTACTTTTGAAGTAGTGACTGGTGATTCAGGTAAAACTGCTGCCTTAATGCCTAACAGGTGCTGCATGTGGTACAACTCTCATGTCAAGAGATGCCTGTAGGTCGGCTTCAATAGACATAATTTGTATATGTGTACATGACTGTATCAGCATGCAGAGTAGCAATTATCTACTAAAGTTTACAACTACAACTCCATATTTGGAAAGTGCATTATGTGCAGATTGCGTGCTTTCGCTAAATTTACATGTGCGTTAGAAACAGCTGCAGTACGGTTCAAGCTCTGTGCAGAGATGTGCATCTATAGACGGTCCCATTGGTCTTACCTTTGCTATTCATTTATTGCTATCTAATTAGTAGCTTCACGGATAATTTGGTCATTTTTACATACATAATATATAATCTACAACTTCAAAAATTACTTTGAAGCATGTGTACTTTCCAATGACACTTTTAGAGTGGTGGAAGAGGGTAAGAAAGGTGAGTGCAAAGAGTCCTTGTAGATAACGGAAGGGCAATCAGCAGATAACATTTCCCTTTCATCTTTCGCCCAACCCCGCTCCCTCCTTCCCCACCTGACCTCTGGTCCACACACAGACTGCCTTCCGGTCAGCAACATCCGGTCATGCGCAGGTGGAAGGAAGAGGATCAAACCGTGGACCTCGTGGTCTCAGACGTGATTTCCCGAGACTTGCCGAGATCACAGCTCCCTACCCTGGAGGAGGTCACCCCCTCTCCTCCAGCATCACTCCATCTGATCTCCACGGCTGTCTCCATGGCAACCATGGTGATCATGCCATGAGGTAATCAGGTGCGCTGTGATGCTGTTCAGGTGCATTTAGACCAATCAGAGGGGGCTTGCGCGAGTCGAGGTTCTTACAGGCCCCCAGGGGAAGTCATTGATGGAGCGGATCCCACTCTGATCACCTGTGTGGGGCGGCACAGATCAAAGGGCCTCCGACAAAGGTGAGAAAGTACACGTGTAAACAGAGGTGAGGGTGGGCCCTGACTGGGGCCGATGAGTAGGGCCGCGCGCCGCCTCTGTCCTCCCCAATCAAGGCCTCATTTGTAACCACTCCGCACCGCACCACCCTGAGCCCTCTGATCACAGGGCCCTTATATAAAGCCCTTCACAGCCCCCACCACAACATAAACAACTGGAGGAGATCAAGGCTTGGGCTGGTACTTAGAAACTGCGCAGTTTACTTTGTTTCCCTTTTAGGTCTATGTCAAACAGTTTGTATAAAATCATATTGATCTGTTGACATGCGCACGTGGGCCTTGTTGTAACAAAGTTTAAGTGATGTAATTCACAGACAATGCATAACATAATTTGTGAAATAACATGACAGTTCAACGTATTACAGGAAAAGAATGATGCAAAAGACAATTAAAGCTGAGCATGTTAAGATAAACCAAAGTTTCGATTCGGTTGATTGAACTCGGTTCCTACCTGTGTTCCCATGTGCCTTTCTCCTGTAGGTGTAACCAGGTCGGTACCGCGTCCTCAGAGGGGCCATCCTGAACGTCCCGTGGAGGAAACCCTTAGACCCTGGAGGAAGGGGACGAGGTCGACATGATACCTGGAGGTCAAAGAGGCCCAGGAGGTGGTAGAGGTCCATGCTAAAGTCCACTAGTTCCCCCTTCACCGGTCAGTCCTCTACTGGTCAGTTGAGGACACAAAGAGAAAAGTAGCTGGCGCGACGCTTGACTGACCAGGGCGTGGTGGTGGGTGTGGTGTCAGAGTGACCAATGGTCAGTTGGGGCCATCTGGTCAGTTGGGGACGAAGACAAGAAGAAGGGGGACTTGACTGGCCAGCCCCGGGACGAGAACTGGCCAAACATGCCATGGAAATGTGGCTGGCGGGGGATAAGCACATAGCGGCGGCGTTATCTCGGCTTTATGGGCCGAACCGAGCGTCAGTAACTCTTCTTCTGACATTTATTGTAGCAGTAAAGGGGCCAAGTCATGGGTTTGTCCTCGATGACACGACCCAGTTCGCAGGTGCAGCGCCCAGCCTGAGCTTTATTTATTATTAACCTCTTCCAGGAAATATGTTTAGGACTACGGGACGCTCGGGGAGGGGGCATGAGGAGGGGCTGGGGAGCACCCTATTACCCCTGCCCGGGCCAAGGGGAGGGGATATACTTTTTCACGGCTGGTGACTACTAGGCGTGTTAGTAGCCTTCCAGGAAATGACTCGATCATCGATCGCCGCTTAATGGGCATGGCACAAGCCACGCCCACCTTCTCCTTATAAGGAGTAATCATTTGCATAGAGCAAGGCGTCAGGTTTCTCAGTATTACATCTGAGTATCACAAGGCCTACAATAATGTCCTATTACCGAATCATGCAGAATACTAATTAGCATTAAGGGTTAATGTTAACTAGCTTATTTGTAAAGCATGATTAGCCTGGATGCTCATTCAAGCATGTACGTTATGTTTCCGCCCAGCATACCCAGCATGCCAACTTGATGACTTGAACAGTTACCTATTAAATATTCGCTAAAGCTGGGCTAATTTCTTTGCTTGTGGGAACATGATTGTAGCATGCTCTGGAGGCAGCAGTAGATATGTACTGGAGAGTTGGGACCCAGGAGGCGTGGCGCCATACTGGGTCAAAACCTGAGGTCGGCTTCACTAATAGAACTCCTGGTACTCAGTCACCACCCCCAGCATAACCCATATCTCACTAATTATTGCCCGCCTTGACAGTTTAATGTAATAAGGCCGCCTTCCCCGTCCATTGGCCCAGGACGGTCTGCGCCAGTTGGGGGAGGGCCTCAGCTTGTATGGAAATAAAGAAAATTAGCCTGCTTGATTGGATTTACGCTCGTTCTCTCATTTCCAGGTTGTAATGAAATGGATGTGTTGCATAATTAAACTCCCTGTTCTTTGTTCTGGTGTTTTCGTACTGTTTGTTAACACTTGGGCAACAACGAATGTCGTAGTTTACGCTGATTTCTGGTTAGAGTTGTTTCAAGTATTTACCAATGCAAAAAAAAAGAGGAAAATTTGAAATACACATTCTTTTGTTAACTGATTAAAATTAAAGTGAATAATAATGTAACATCGTAGTCATCATTTGTGCTCACTGAAAGGCTATAAAAATGTAATAAGAAATATATTCATGGTTCTCAAAGGTTCAACAATGCCTTAACTTTAACTGTAACCTTCTCTTGAGACATCATTCTACATCATACAATCACAATAGTTCTAAGATTCAAAATAAAAGAAAAACAGCATCTAATCTGCAGACATCAGCTACAGATGCAACAATTGATGCAGACAGAACGAAGGGAGTGATTTAAGCTCAAAATCCATTCTTTGCAGATCGAATTACTATAGGCATCATGCATGCATGGAATGGACCCTTGTATTTTTTCAAAGTTTTATTTTTACTTATTTGTTATGTAGCAGGAGAGGGGTAGTAAGCCAAGTGTTAATTAATAATATTCAGGTACAGGGTCCTTGCAGTAGCCATGCACACGCATAAAAGTGAAATGTGAAAATTCTTCCTAGTAAATCGCTATTTTTACAATGAGCATATAATATATCCGTGATACCAAATATACGGATGAGGAATCAACGAGGATGTGTGATTGCCAGCCATTAGGCCACCCCTGACATATAACAATGGACTAGACTCATTACCTAACTCCCATAATTCCCTGTCAGGGCCCTGCCTGCACTCCCGCCATTCCGGACTAGCAGGTCGAGCTGCAAGCACGCATCAAGTTCAAGACTCCGGTCTAACAAAACGGTGTGCCTCAGAATATGACTGAACGCTCGGTCCGGAAAAGTACCAGATATCTACGGCGCTGTTACTCGAACTCCCCAAGCGCCAGGAGAAAATACCAACGTACTACACGGAAAACAGGGCAGGTGCCCTATGAGAGCGCCCCCCTGACCGGGAGAGACACTCCGGACCGGACAGCCAACATGGCCGCCAACGGTAACGACACTGGGCAGCAACCGCCGGCATCCCCGCCCGAAACACAGGAGCGTGACAACAACGAGGACCAGAACCCGAACTCGCCAAAGAAGACATCTCCAAAATCCATAGCCGAATATGAAAAGCGCATACAGCGCTTGGAGGAGATGTACGCCGAGAGGAAAAGCTCTAGGGATCGGTCCAGGTCTGTCAGGTCCAGTAGCAGGCGGTCACGACCCCGCTCACCTCGCCGCTCACGCCGCCCCTCGCACCGCCGTTCACGTTCCCCGGCATACTCCAGATCAAGGAGCAGACATCATTCACGGGGGACATACCATAGGAGCTCGCGAAGGCGTTCCAGATCCTGCTCGTACAGGTCCAGGTCAAGATCCAGACGTAGGAGGAGGTCACGCTCCCGCCATCGCTCTACATCACGCCGCCAGTCAACGCGCAGCCATTCAAAGACCCCCCGCCACAGGAGATCCCGGACGAGGTCAACAAGCAGGCGATCCGCGTCGCCTCGACGTGTACATGGCAGAGCCGGGGAACGCGGGCATGTGGCCCTGGCCCTGGATGCGCAATACCCAGATATAGGATACGCAAAAGGTAGGCACTTGTCTACCAGGAATCTTACCCTCGAGCCATATAGGAGTCTCCCTCCAGATCTTAAGACCCGCGCAAAGGCACGAAAATCAAGGCGCGAGTTGTCCTTCCCCGAGCACATGTGTGGCTTTCTCAATTACGTTGCCGCCGCTCTCGACCCACAATCGGAGTTACACGCAATGGTCGAGCATGCGGCAAACGTCGCACAGGACGCTGCAAACATCGTATGGCCAGCAGTCAGGGAGTGGACCCAATCCTGCATGGCCCACATCGAGGATAAGCGGGCAACATGGCTCGATGCCGACCTCCTACACCGTGAACGCACGAGGCTGTCATGGATAAAAGGGAAGGCACAAGAGCTGGTAGTCCCATGCCATATGTTTAATACGGCAAAGTGCCCAGAGGGTGACTCCCACAAAGCGGAGGGAATTGATCACCACCATGGCTGTGCCGTGTGCGTGTATGGCCTCGGGGACATGGGCACCACACACACCTCGGCTAAGTGCAGACGGAAACCAGGCCTGAAGCTCATCCAAGACGAACATCGGGCCGAGACGAAGCGCAAGCACTCTCAGCCGTACACCAAGAAGGACGCCAGGCCCGACCCCACCACCCGGCCAAAAAACTAGGCCAGGGCCTTGTAGAGGGCAATCAACGAGCCCACACCTACCAGGCCCCAGGTATCCCGGTACGACTCCCGTCCCCTCCCCCGCCACAGGTGTTAGTCCAGGGAGGGGGGTCGGTACACACGGGGCCAGTAAGCAGGTCGAGTGGTCAAGGCACTCGACGGGACAGCCGAGATAATGCCGGCCCTCGCCGCATTACGCAACCCACTCAACCGGACCCTTCAGGCCCCCGAGTGGCGGACCAGGAATACATAACACGAGACGGCGGCCAAAACATGGAGAGGCCAGACCGTGACTCACTCCACCAACCAGCACACCTTAGCCCGCGTATAGCGTTAGAGCAGCGCCAGGCCCAGGGTGTCACTGGAGATCCGGATACCCAGACGAGGCCAGCCGATAGGGCTCAGCCCACCATGGATACCCCGGATGGCGATGGCAGTACTGACGTGGCCAGCCTCACACATCTGTGTGCCCGGCCCAGCTGGATCGCTTACGAACCCCCTTGCCGTGAACGCGGCCCGGGGCGGCCCGGTCGGCCCGGTCGGCCCGACCTCTGCGCGGGCCCCGACAACAACGTCCCTCCTCAGGCCAGCCTGGCTGGCCCCCACCCCTGTCGGAGCACGGACCGCAGTACATGGCCCTCCCCAACCCAGGAGGTGGACGCCGCTACGATCAACATTTACGATGCGGCCAGGCGTGCCGCGGACACGGGGGGAGATAGGCCACGAGTGGACATGGATACGACGCTGAATATACCTGCATGGGATGCACGCGCTACGGGCCACCAGGCCGACGGCATCGTCCACTCGGGCATACGGTATGGTTTCTCTATTCAATATACGGGCTCTCCCATCGCCACTCAGGAGGTGGAATATAACCATACCTCAGCCTTAGGCTATCCTACCCACATAACGGACTACTTCAAGGTAGAAACCAAGGTCGGGGCAATTGCGGGCCCGTACGAGGCCCCCCCTTCCAACCATGGTTCGCTACGAGCCCCCTGATGACTAGGGAAAATCGCGCCGCGTCATAGTCGACCTCTCATATCCCGAGGGCGGCGTCAACCAGTGTATAGCCCATCATGTCTTTGATGGCCAGGAGGCATCCCACAATTTACCGGGCATAGACACCGTAACTCGCACGATAGCTGCCACATGCCCAGGGGACATAAGATTGGCGGTCGTGGATCTCTCCAGGGCCTACCGTCAGTTCGCGGTGGATCCGCTGGACTGGCCCCTCCTGGGTCTCCACTGGCAGGGTGAGTGGTTTTTCGATCGCCGTCTCCCCTTTGGGGCCAGGATGTCCTCCTTCGTCATGCAGCAAGTAGCCGACTTCATAGTCAGAGCCATGGCGGAGGAGGGCATAACCGCACATATGTATCTTGACGATATTGTTATAGTCAGCCCCACGGCCAGTACGGCTCAGA
The DNA here is from genome assembly GCA_936440205.1 of Lepidonotus clava. Taxonomy (NCBI): domain Eukaryota; kingdom Metazoa; phylum Annelida; class Polychaeta; order Phyllodocida; family Polynoidae; genus Lepidonotus; species Lepidonotus clava. The sequence goes on along the minus strand of OW387150.1, from coordinate 20,816,495 downwards.
GAGACTACCAATTGGCCCTTGCCATCCTTGATGATCTGGGTCTTGCCGTGGCCCACTCTAAACTCCAGCCCCCCTCCACAGTAGTGACGTGGTTGGGTATCAGGTTCGATGTTCGTGCCAATCAACTTTCTATCCCTGAAGGAAAGCTAGACCAAATAAAACATTGTATGGCGCAAGCCGCTAGGAGGAGATCCTTAACGAAGAAGCTCCTCCAGCGACTTATAGGCCTAGCAAATCACCTCGCGAAGGTCACACGCGCGGCTAGGGTCTTCATCGGCCGCATGCTGGCGGCTCTCAGGGCAGCGGACACGGACGTTATCCCCCTCACCAAGCATGTTCGCGCGGACCTTGCCTGGTTTGCCCGCCACCTCATCGCGGCGAACGGACGTGCCATAATCCCCTGCCACCGCGTCGTCCGCCGTATATGGGCTGACGCGTGTCTTAAAGGGGCTGGGGCCTCAGATGGCCACGCCTACTATGAGCACGTCTTCGCCGACGGCGTCACCCAGGGCCACCACATAACACAACTGGAGGCCCTAAACTGCGTGGCGGCGATCAGGACCTTCGTCAAGGAGGAGGATGCGGGTGGTACCGTGGAGGTGTTTTGCGATAACCGCGCAGCGGTCGATGCGTTCACCTCCGGTCGCGCCCGCGATCCAGTCCTCGCCGCCTGCACCAGGGCACTGTGGTTCAGGGCGGCGGCCACGGATACGGTTTTTACGTTCACACACGTGCCCGGGGAAGGTATGCACCTCTCCGACGCCCTTAGTAGGGCAACTCTGGGAGACTCCTATAGGGCTGAGGCAGATCGACTCATTGCCGACCTCGGTCTTCACAGGACTAACCCCGGCCATGACGCGTTCGCCTACTCTGCTTTCTTATAATTTCAGCCCCATTTACGGCCCCTCTGGCAGCCGCTGCAACTTCTCGCCAGCGGCAGGCCCACCGCCCGGGCACCACGGCGGCGCGCGCCTCAGCGACCCGCGCCTTCTTAACGTTCTGCGCTAAAGCGCATATTAACTACAAACACATCAACTTTGCACATGTGTGCTGGTATATTGAACACTTGGTCAAACAAGGCAGAGGCCCAGGGTCGGTCTCTAACTATATATCTCACCTTCGCACGTTCTACAAGCTGGCCAGCCTACAAGATGCCCCTCTTCATCATTATAGAGTCGGCCTGGCCCTTCGCGCGGTCTCCATTTCGGTCAGACTCCCGCCGGCTCCCAAACTACCGGTCACTCCAGACCTACTTCGGGCAGTCCTCACTCATCAAGGCCCGGGCAGGTTAGCCCCGGCCTTCAGGCTGGCCGTCCTTATCATGTTTATGGGTTTCCTTCGCCAAAGTTCGCTCGCCCCACCTACAGTGGCGGCATTTGACAAAACCCGTCATCTTACCCGCCAGGACGTGCAGCCAAACAATAGAGGCCTTACCCTTCGCCTCAAATGGACTAAGACTATACAAAAGTCCTGTGACTCGAAAGTCATTCTCCTTCCCCCCACTAAGGATCCGCTGCTCTGCCCGGTAGCAGCCTACCACGCTTATATGGCCTCGGCCCCACGGGGCCCCAAGGATAGTCCTCTTCTGGCCTTCCCGGATGGCAACCCCATCACCATCCCGACCATTGCCCGTCACTGGGCAGGTGCCATCCGTGCGCTAGGCCTATCAACTAGAGACTACTCCCTTCATAGCCTCAGGAGGGGCGGCGCGTCGTACGCCTATAACCAAGGTCAAGCAGACCTAAACGATGTCATGACGCAGGGGACATGGAGGTCCCTGGCCGTCAGGGATTACATCAGACCAGGTGACCTCCAGCTTAACACCGTCCATACTGCCCTGGCGGCCCTCTAACCTCTGGTCTGGCCCCGGACTGCGCTAAGCACGGACCTTTATAGGGCGCACGGAATTTAAACCTAGCTCACTATGACGTGGACTTACCAACCACCGAGATGTGTTCTTCGTTTATATATCTCCGTACGAACTAATAAATGTCTTAACAGTATTATATGTCCTTTATTCCTTACCTAATGGGATGAGGAATCAACGAGGATGTGTGATTGCCAGCCATTAGGCCACCCCTGACATATAACAATGGACTAGACTCATTACCTAACTCCCATAATTCCCTGTCAGGGCCCTGCCTGCACTCCCGCCATTCCGGACTAGCAGGTCGAGCTGCAAGCACGCATCAAGTTCCCCGCCCACCACGCCCTAAAATCTTAACTATAAATCTACAAAGGGCCTCCGGACTGCGCTAAGCACGGACCTTTATAGGGCGCACGGAATTTAAACCTAGCTCACTATGACGTGGAATTACCAACCACCGAGATGTGTTCTTCATTTATATATCTCCATACGAACTAATAAATGTCTTAACAGTATTATATGTCCTTTATTCCTTACCTAATGCACGATAATTACATTTGAATTTGTTTTGCAAATTGTCGATGCATACATTGGCGATGCATGAACCGGCGCAAAGTCAAAATCTACTTATTAAGGTCATAATTCCGAGAAGAATATAAATTTTTCAATCTGATCTATGAAGTTTAATTTTTTTAATTACTTTTACTGTTATTTATCAAATGCTATGCCATTTGAGTTTATATAATCATGTATGAACTTTGTCTTCATTTCACCTTTAATACCTCGAGTGATAACACTGAAAACCAAGGGAAACTTTGATATTCATTAGGAAATAAAATCATTTAAAAAAACGATTTGCTGTCTATACGTCATTAGATTTTGGTGCATGTGAGACCTTTACCAGATATTGCGCACAAACCGTAGAATATAGTAATATTAATGATAAAATCTGAATGCTATGAGAACATATCCCTTTTGGTAATTATTCTTTGAATCTTTATCCAAACTCAGCCGGTGAGGGTCAGTAGGTATGCTACTTAAAGTCCGTGCATGTACTGACCGTCCACAGGTAACCATGGGAAAGGTGGGGGTCCTGACCCCTGCCCCCTGCCATTGGCGCCCCCTTTGGGACAGACCCTCCGTGGTCTGTCGCCTTTGCACCGACTCCGTAAAGAAGCAGGGTCATAAACCACTCAGACCTAGTCCAGGAGGCACAGGGAAATTGGTTTATGGCATAAACGCTGCAGCTGAAAATAACCGACGGTTCAATTGAAGGGGACGTGTTTATAAGCCGTTGTATGAACATACATCACGACACTGCCTTGGAAGAATACTGGTTGTGTAGGGATGTGAGATTTATTGGAGTTCGTATTGTTACATATTATAATGCACTTCATGTTCCACTGGTATCCAGATGTATAGAGCAGGAAAGAGCCTTTCAAATGCTGATATATGTATTGGTTTCGACGAAAATCATGCGTTATGTTTGTCCAGATAATAGTGTTACCCCAAACACACCAAAATATTATAGAACTGGCCTATGCCCATGCAAGGATGTTAAGTCGCACAACGTTCTAATATCGTCGCATAACTTCAGAGAACGTCATAAATCGTCATAAGAACGTCACGAAACGTGACCGTTACGTCGCAATAATTGTATACCGTGATGTTCACTCCATTCAATTTCATGTATAGATAACATGAGTCTCGAAATCAGAAGCATTCGTCCCTACAAGGCTAAAACCATAATATTTCATCCTTTAGCAGTCATACGCCATATCCCTTATCATACAAACCTCATCAATTACATAAAGAATGCAAGAATGTAATCTGTACAGGAACACCCATGGAGTAGTTATACATCTGGGAGAAATGTATAGAATTTTAGTCTGTGAGTATCTGTCAGACTGGGTGGGGCACCTGTCGTTGCAGTTTATGATATCCGCTGGGTTTTTGGTCTGGACTGTCTGTATCTTCAATCCTTGGTCCGTATATGAAGCCCCCTCCCCCTCCTCCGGCCCCTCTACCTCCACTCTCACCCTCCATTCAGAAGCTTCAACAGGTCCCCGTCCTCTCCACACACTGTCGTCAGCCTGCCTAGACTTGTAGCTCACTAGTCCAAGGCAGTACTGTAATATGTTTCATTTCCTTTATTGGTATGATGAATACTATTAATGTGGCCAGAAAATGTCTGATCAAAAGTTACTTCCTGTTACATGTGTGTGACCCTGTCAGAATTATAGAAAATTTCTCTCAGTTAGGTTAATCATCATGAAATACAAAGGTAGAGAAAATAATATTATGCCAATCCTTGAATCTACGTCTGCAAACAGAGTAATCAGGTATAGGAAAAACATTGTCAACTTATAACGACGTTATAGTTATACCCAGTTTTCTAGCGTTCAATAGGCCTAACTGAAATGTTTTGAAAATGTCACCACCTTCAAATTGTGTGCATTTCAAATAATAAAGTCTGTCCCTAAGCCATACACACATTAAATGAGTACAAGGTTATGAACAGCAGCGTTTTCCAAATTACATAAATTTTCATCATGTATGACTTGAATAGTTATTGCAGTTATACCATCTTAAGGCAATGGCAATCCTTGGTATGCTTGGCACGTCTAGTGGTGGGCCCAGATTACTATCAGACTGGATGATGTGTTGTCTAAGGAACCACCTGCTCCTCGCCGATACTGTAATCACTCGGGCAGCTCACACAGGCCCCTACTGCTCGCCCACCAGCTCACACAATGAGTCTCTGAGTTCCATCAAAATCAATGATTTTTGCCAGGAGAAATCATTTTGTTCAGATAATTAGGAAACGGTCTGGAAGGCACAGTCAAAATATGCCAATAACAAGGTGTTTTTTTATTTAATTAAAGGAGGATCCTTTCCAGAACCTGCTCCTGGAAGCTGCTCATGGTTCCTTATTTCTTTCAAAGTTATAGATTGGGGACTGCTTCACAAATTCATTGGATTTGTATTGACTATGAATAATTAAAGTATTTTGAAAGGAAGAAGTAACAGCATTGAGTCAGCCCAATGAAGGTTCTGATGTCTTTATCCACTGAATATAATTAAATTCTAGTCAATCGAAGTGTAAAATCTTTCTATAAGATAGGTGTGTAACTGAAAGACTCAGGGATTTTTTTTACACCTTTTCAATCTCTGTTGAAAAAACGTTATAGGTACCTGTAGTATACACCGATTATGGTATGGATATGATAATGTTAAATTCATGAATATGGTGCTATATTATGTGGTACTTGAATTACAATACCATTACCAAGTGGTGCCCCTTTCCATTGTTTTCCAAGCTGTCCAGCTTGGCATGCATACATACACTAATTACTGATTACATAACAAAGAATACACCCTTGTCAAGAGGATGATGATTTACAACAGCCTCAACCCATGTACAACAAGAACAATCGATAAGATCACAACACGAGGAAAAATCATTTTGGTTTACCTCGTTTTGCACAGTCTTACGTGGATATCCCTGGCATACAGGATGAGTATAAGGCATATATGAACTTGCACAATAAGAAGAATATAGGTGATTTAGCGTATCAAATAAAGAAGCTGTTCATTGCGTGGATTTGCTTATTATATGGACCATAGGCCTAAAGCACAACACAAAGGCTCGCATGTTATCTATCTCTCTGCCCTTAAGCTGTTAAGTTGGTTGTGTCACCAGTCCAATTCTAAACCATTTTCCTTTAATTTTACTGTCTTCGCTTTTTAAAATATAATGGCCATAGAAATTGTATATACATAAACACCAGTAACTACTGAAGCCATGACTAAAGCAAAGATTGTATCATATAAGATAATGATATTATAATTCTAAAGATGACATGTATGGAATTCTGGAAAATATCAAAATCTAGGTATTGTCTTTATACAGAATATCAATAACCGACATATTTTAACATTTTCCTGCTCATATCAAAATTTAATGATGATTGAAAAATAATTAGGAAAAGGAAACTGTGTAGAGTAGTCGGACAATCCCAGCTGCTATATTCCAGTCAATCTCCATGACCCTAGCCCTCCTGGAGGGGAGTCATTGCATTTGCTATGAAGGAGCCACTACACTATGGACCAACCCGTCCATACTGGTGGACAGGGCAATCAGTCACTCGGCAGCAGCTCTATGTCTGATGAATTGCTCCCTGTTGTCAAAGAAAATTATCATAATTGCTGTAAATGATAATTTCCGAGGGAAGGAAGCATCACGACTTGATTTTGTATGCGAAAGAAATTGTTAAAGATGTATACAAGAGGCGACTCTCCTTGATTTTTTTCATCAATAATTATAATATGGTACGCTATTTCTTATTCGTATTGCATTTTTAGTATATGATGGTTAACATAATATCATAGTCAAACAATGACATTTTACCTTTGCAAAACAATGTACATCGAAAGTAAAAATGATATCGTATTCCTATTACACTGAAACAAACATCATTGTTTAGCAATAGCACGTGCAATCGAATGATGATGTATTTGAGACATTAATATCATCAATCTCTGAAATAATATGGTCTAACAATGGCAATTGCAATGGAATAGTGAAATCAAATACTTATTTTGTGTGTGTATCTATTACTGTTAGAAACCAATTCTGATCTCTGTTGTTTTCTTGCCAGGGAAATGCCTCTCAGCCCAGCCGGAGGTGTGACATTATAATAATGTTGCAGCAACATTCTGTGTTGGTTCTTGTTACATTCTTTTGATGACTCCCAATTAAATCACTGTGACCTACTGCTGTGACGTTGCACTGCAACGTTATTATAACATTCTGGTTATGTTCTTCGAAAGAAACAGAATGTTCTTATAACGTTCTGTTTTGGTTTCACCCTAACCTCACCAAAAAATAATGTTTAAATAACATTCTTATTTGGTGATGTTTCAACCTTACGGTCAATAACATAATTGTTATGTGCCATCTTAGTCAGTAACAAACTGTCTAAAAACGTATGATTGCAGAACGTTTCTGTTATGTCGCAAGCTGGCTGGGAATACTATTGTTTTGCCGAAACGGTTGCACTTATATAAAAGTAGCACTACTGGGGCACTTCTCCTGTGAGTGTTTTAGTAGAATTAGCCTGGTGTTAATCAGAAGTGGTGTAGGAGGCTGTGATGGGGTTGGCCACTTAGAGAAGCACTGAGGGCTGAGGGCCCCACCCCGCCTATTACGGGGAGGAGAGGGGGTGGGGAGTGTGACTGGAGTAATTGCTCACCAACAATTGGATCACTTGAGAGCAGGAGGGGAGCTGCTCAGAACAACTCACCGTATTACACTCTGCCTGAGTGGAGGGGAAGATGGCTACCTGGGATGGATAGGAATATGAGTGGGATGGTCGATGGGTGTAATTGGAGATTTTGTGACATTGGAATGGAAAGGTTTTTCATGTTTGTATCATCATACTTTGGTCCCCTTGAACAGGACACATATGAACTGACGCGGTAAACGATGTGTTTCCTATCAAAGGTCAAGTCTGTAATTCATTTACAGTAAGTGGCACATAATGCTCACATGTATATGATTTATTATAGATAGCATTTATCTGAATATTGCCATTTTTCCACATAATGTTTAAATGTTTAGATCACTCACCTAGTCTTGTATATTCAACTGGGAAAAAAACTGGGTTGGCCCTTGCTCTTTGATAATCCAAAGAGACAAGTGGAACATGTTAGCTTGGAACTAAAACCGTCCCGTGAGATTGTTGAATGCATCAATAAAATTATGTGATTCGAAAAGTATTGAATCCCAGCCTATGAAATTAAAACACCGAAATACAATCCCAGACTTGTATTTTACTATTGTAATTCATGGATATAGAAACGTTGTTAAATGATATTGGTTCCTCCCTTTCCAGGAGACTGTTTTTTCTGAAAAAGTTGTTCACTACCATAATTATACAAACAACATTGTATTTTTTGCAAAGAGGGCATTATCACATTTCAGGCACCTTATACCACACATAATTAATATGATTTCATCATACACCATTATACATATTATTACAATAAGATGGAAATTTAAATGGCCATAAGATTAAAGGCAGTGATAAGGTTGCAGTAGGTTTTAGTCCCCAGACTGCCCCTGGAGGTGGCCATCCGCTCCTCCAGCATGCAGGTCCCCGGCACGTCTAGGCAGCGCCTCCTGTGTTCACCTCCTCCAGTACAAAAGACCTCACAAACTCCAGTCTCAGACAATCCGCCCTTCTTAGCAGGCCATCCATCAAAGAAATCTCCACAAAAAAGGCCCTGCCTGACCTGGAGTAACAAAGGCCCCTGAAGGGCTGTCTCCAGCAACTTGTCCGGCCCAGGCTAAGCGGGCCTGACGCCTGCCACCCCGCTCCAGCCTATTGTGGCCCCTGTGAAATTGATTAAGTTACCTGCGCCCAGGATGGATCGTGGGGGGTCAAAGGTGGGCGCCCGATGAATGAGGTGTTAAAGCAGCCATTTTTGTAACCCTCCTCCAGTGCCACCCGTCCGCCCTCGCCGGCTGCTCCCAGACACCCTGTTGCGCTGACTAGGGAGGTGGAAACGTAGAAAAACATTCTAGGAAGGGGAGGATGGAAGGATGGAAGGATGGGAGAATAGACGGGAAATTGAAGGTGTTTCTGGGCGTGTGACCAGCTGAAAAAGGAGGATGAAAATGGAGGTCTTGAATGATCATTGATTGCGAAAACATCCTTATCGGCCTATGATTGATAAGGATAGATGATCTAAAACTGTCTTATACATCATGTCTTAATATAATTTACTAGAGCATAAAAAAAATCAAAGTTTGTTTTTCTAAAAAAAAAGTGTATTGTAATACAAAATATTTGATGCAGCCCTGGTTATTAAATTCTATGCTTCTATAACAAATACGTGTTAAGGTGTTTTCAACATATTTTTTTCTTTTTACCTTTTGTCTTTTATAGTATTAATTCCAAAAATGTATCTATCATTAAAATGCTGCCACATGTTGCCTCTGGTCCCATTGAACCGATTCTGTTTGATAAGTTTAATGTTTGTTGACCTGCGTGTAACAGATTGCAAGGTCAGTGTTTATTGGTTTCCACATGAATATGTGATACAAATTAGCCTGGTCGTAAGTTCTCCGCTATAAGCCCAGATAATGTTTGTACTTAATCAAGGAGGCATGTGTGTAACCTTCTGAAGCTACCAGTTGTCATGGCAACCCCTGCCATCAAGCGGCACCGCCGGGTCTCCTCTCACGTCATCCCCCATCTCAGTGGGATCATCAAATCAGCCTGCGCATGCGCACTGACCCCAAGCAGTGGTACTTCCAGCGGGGTCATCCCCTATCGACTCCCTCCCCTCCTACCCATCCCCCTTCCCCTAACTCCAAAAGTGCCCATTCCGGGCTTCCCGCAAGCCAAACGGCAACACGGCGAGCCCCTATCCAGCCCCTCCCCTGTCCGACTATATATGTTCACATAAACTTTTTGCGCGCCGCCCTAAACGTCAGGGGCAAACAGGATTTAGCGCGGCTTGTGTAGCGGGTCGGTGGGGCTGATTAAATTTTCAGCGGTCATAACTCGGCGGAGGGCCGGCGGTAATCGCGGCCGGCGGCCCGGGGCCACGCCATGTGCGCCAACTTCATGGTCTCGCTTTATGGTCCCTGGCGACCAGTCACCGCCCAGCTAGGCCCATTCACTCAGCTTTAATTGCATATACATCTTTCTGAGTCAGTCTTAGCTCGGCCCCGCGCCGCCCGCCTCCCACCATCTTGCCAGTGGAGAGCGGACGGTTTGGATGGTTGGTTCTGATCAGCAAAAGGAGAGACTCAGAGGGACATCTTCTATACTACAGAGAGAGTTGGGGCAACGCCTCCATATATATACAAGGAGGGAATTTCTATAACATCTATATATAACCACCAAGGTTGCGTCATCTCATATTATAGGAATACCATTATGAATCATTTCCATCAGAGCATTGTTTGGCTAAGTACTACAAGTCAAACAGACCCCATTGGTGTCTGCTTTGAAATGACTCCAGAACAAGTCTCCGCTTTGTGCTACAAGTGGCACCAACATTCACCAACTAAGGTGTGCCGCCGGGAGTCACAGAGGAAGGTCCTGTCTGGTGTACATCCCTGGCCGGGTGGGGTGCCGCCCTAATCACCTCTTGTTCTAAGTGGCTTCGGCTCTGCTTCTGAGGGCATGCACTGGAGGACATCACCACCCTGGAGGTGGGAGAGGGGCGAGTGGTCATTAGCCATCACCTCCCTGAGTGACCACCGCCTCCCCCCTACCGCTTCACACGGACTGACCACCACCAGCAGATGACCACGCGCTGCTGACCGCTACCTCTGAGGTCGTGACCTATTTCTGACCAATCCACTGGTCGTCTTCACACGCTGGATCCACTCCTGGGATTACTACTAAGTGACCACTAAGTTGTTGGGATTGTACTTGAAGCTGTGACAATTTGAAGGGTATTTCTGAGCTTTGGTGGTTGCAGGATGCTTGGGAGGAGGCATACAGTTGTCAGTGCGGGGCGTGGTGAAGGTTGATTAATTACTTAGCAAAATGACCATATGTCATGAGTACAACCTCCCCCCATCTGCATACCCCCAACCCACCCTGCCGCAACCCCTCTTGCAACCCCCACCTACATGTATACCACTGACAGTTCAGCCCCGGAAAACCCATGGGATCAATGGATTAAATCAACACCAGGAGGCAGACAAAACTGTATGTACACACGTTTGCCTATACGCAAATTGGATACAAGCAGCAGGCCGAACACGCCATCCTAAAGCGGGGTGCACTCTTCCAACCCCGTGGGTCGGCCCCTATCTGCAGCCCCTCCCGCATTGATTGAGTTTTATGGTTTTGAAAGTAGCGCCATGATTGGGCGACACGAGTCACGTGACCCAAAAAGTGCAGGGGGAAAATGACGACTTGTGTCCGACGTTATGGCCTTGTAAATCATGAAATAATTGCGCTAGTCTCTTTCTGTAAACGCCGTAGTGGCGGCAGAGGCGCCCCGATATGTATTGGGTCAGCACCAGGGGGACAGCGGACGTGAAATCCGGGAGAGACAGAGAGGAAAAAAGGGACGGGAGATAGAAGTGGTAGCGTGTGAGAGGGGCGTTTGGCTGGGGAAAGTTTGTTGTTGTCGGCGGGCGGCAGTGGGCGATGATAGGGCAGGTTGGCGTCGTCGTTGGCTTGCCGGTTGCTATGGTAGTTCGCCACCCCCGCGCCCGCCGCCCGCGGCCGGTGCACGAAAAAATTAATGGCCGAGGTGTCCCCGATACGCGCTGCCGAGAGGAGCGGAGAGAGGAAAATGGGGGCGCGGGGCAGGAGGAGGAGGCAGCGGCGTCAGGAGGAAGAGACGGGGATCTTGTACGACGGACCACACGGGAGGAGAGGCGGCCGCCTGGAGGACAGGGACGGCGTCCCACAAGAGCAGGAAGCACAGGAGGAGGAGCGCTGAATGGGAGGTAGGTTGGCGTTTTTTCGATCTGTAATTAGCTTGGATTGTGGCCGACGGTTTGCGTGTGACAGCGGAGGTGGGGTTGACTGGGAGGGAGGAAGGGTCACTCGTGAAGCGCCTACGAGGGTAGAAAAAAAAACACGTGAGAAGGGTTTTAAAACAAAGGGCAATTATCAATGTTACGTAGCGAACCTGTATTAGTGTGCACATATAAGGTGCAGTGTTATTTAGTAGTCGAGTAAAACCACAACAAAGCGCGAGTCGGAGGCTAGCCAGAGAACAATATGGTTGGTCGAGCAAAGTAAATAATCAACATGGAGGTTCGCTGACAACGTCAGCCAAGAAAACACAACTGCGAACAAATACCGATCGTTTCCAAACAATTGAACAACCGTATGAATCAAATATTCAAGAATTTCTCACTCTTTTTGTTTTGGTTTTGTAATCTGATTCAAGGCGCATCAGGTGGTGGATGAGCGGCGAAAGGAGGAGGAGGGAGGGAGGGGGTGAGTGAGGTGGTAGGGGAGGAGCCATGTTTACATTGGCCCTGGAAGACCGTCATGGCCGACCAGCAGGACCTGGAGGAGGGTGGGCGGGGAGGGCTTCTCATGCCTGAACTTACATCCCTCCCCCCTCCTCCAGTTCCACCCCCGCCTCCTGTGTGGTTTTGATCCCGATCACATTGACATCACACGCCCTGGAGAACAACAACAAGGGACACCGGATACACGGGAGGCGTCCTCCTGTTCAGCGCTGGAGTACGTTTATTGATCGCTGCTCAACAGGCGCCTTCCTCCAGGGTGGGGGTGGGGGGTGTTGTAGGGTCTAAAGGGGAGGGTGGGAGTTTTCCCCCGCTGCTGGTGGCAGTGGTGCTAGCAGGAGGGGCGGAGGCTGAGGGAGTTAATTATCGGAGTAAAAAACGAGTATCAGTCACGTTGATCCAGCACGGATCACAGCCGTCCGCACCTACTCGCCGGAACAGCCGAGGAGGGGATCGAAATAGTGGTCGCGCCTGGATGAGTGCTAATGAACCGTGCGGATTATATTCCTAGCTCCCTTTTAATCCGCAAATCGACGCGTTCATTTGTCCTACTCTTTTCAATTTTTAGTATGAATTGACTATTATTCCATAAGACCCTTGTGTGTAGTTTAAATGTGAAAAGCAGATTCATGTATAATGTGGGCCCTTTATATTTTCTTCTTGGCAAGCTTATCAATTAGAACTATAAATATAATCTGGTGTGATTGGAAAGACATTGCATTTTATTGCGATACACATCAGTTAATTAAGTAAATTGTTATTTGCATACACCAAAGAGAATAATTATTGGGTTATTGGAATACATGATCCGTTTTTTCCTATCCCCTATCAATGTTGAAACAACTATTTTGATATCGAGAAATACACAACTATTTTGATATCGAGAAATACACTTCCCAAGAGTAACTTGTAAAAGTAGTCTTTGAATATAATTATCATGAATGCCTTTTTCTGGATGAAATGGAGTATATATGGTGCCATATAGTAGGCAGTATTTTACCTTTACCTTTGTCATAGGATTGACTTACGTATGTCACAAAATTATTGATGGGATAGCATATTCGATCAACCATAACAACGGTTTATAGATAAATTTGCACTGAAATACTTTACTGGAATAATCAAGCTTCTCATATATACCGATGTAAATATACATACTAAAGAACTCACTGCTGCAAGTTTATTATCATGTGTTCTGTATAAATATGAAATGACGAGGATAGAAAATATTCTGATACTGTACTGACTGTTGGTACGAAATAATGCATTGTATAATAATGCAGCCGAAATAATGCATTGTATAATTTAAAGTTATATAAACCGCACATCAACCCACAAGCTAATCAAAAACCATTGAAATACAATGTTATCTCAATAATATTCTTTAAATTAGTATAAGTACAGTGCTTTTACATTTCTGTGCAAAATAGGGACATAACAATTACTATCTACTTATCTCAACACGAAAACACACTGTCAGTTGTGCACGTTTTTACGTGACCCCTCACGTATTTTACATGAAGCCAACGACAACAGAGACCCGTGCCAGGCCACGGGGAAAAACGGGAGGAAAGCAAATCAATACTCATGAATATTCAGCAGCCGGGAGGAAGCCACCGCGCTCTCCGTGCAGGAGAGAGGTGTTTGCAATGCACCGAGAAGAGAGCGGACGCTGTGGGTGTGCTTGGAGAGTGGAAGCCACTGGGTGGCTCGGGGGAAGCCAGGAGCTGGGAATTTGTATTTGCCGCCCCTGTTCTCCAGTGTGTGCTCTCCACTCCTGGGTGTTCACTCTCCCCTCCTCTGCTCACTCTCCTATCTCCCTCTCCACTCGCTCTCTCTCTCGTCTCCTGTGAATTCTCACGTGGCCTGCATGGAGGTTTGTTATGATATTGGCCCAGGAGAGAGAGGCCCAGTAGTGGGTGTAGCCCTTACAGGAGTGGCAGCAGGCTGTGGTGGGTGCTTGTAGCCGGGCTTAGGGGTGATCTCTGATGAGTGACAGAGCTCGGCCGACCCACATTCACACCGCATTAAGCGGGCTCAGACCACAATCAGACGGCGCCCGGCCCGGCCAGACCGTCGGATCATCGAGCCCCAGCCGACTGTCAGCCGGGGACGGACGGGGACTGAGCCGGCCAGATCTCCACTGACAGCCCGCCAAAACCGGCCTGTAAACCCGGGCATTGGGAGGGGCTGTCTAGGGGACAGCAGGGGATTAGAGTATAATACCCGCGTCCGATATGCTGACTGCATGCAGGCATGATTTTAGAGGGTTAAAAGAGGGTTGAAATCAGTGGGGAAAGAGGGTTAAAATCAGTGGGTCCTTCCGACAGGATATTTTACCAAGTCAGTGACTGCTGGGTTGCCGTTGTGAAGACTAAAAGATGAACCAAAATACAATATGAATACAAAATATAGGCCTATAGTTAATGTAGAAATTAGGAGGAACATGTGTTTTTTGATACTATAGATGACATAGATAAATGGTCATAATGTGAATCCATACACTTTGAAAATCAGGGATGCAAGTTTTCAGATTGTTGTCTGATTTCAGATTTTTCCATATCATCACCTCAAGTAATAATTTTCCAAATTAATTTCTTTCATCACCTTTTAAAGCATTTCAAGATGATTTCAGACTTTCATTGTGGGTTTACAGATTTCTTTAGCGACACTGACTTACATCGCTGGAAAATTGTAAATCTAGGAATATAAAATGAATAGATACATTTAAGATTCGTCTTGAGGATACCCCCTATATAGCCGTCAGCCCTTCAGGGATGTTGGCTTTCATTTTCTTAATCTAACCAATCCAGGAAACACGCCATTCTGCTTGTCATTCAGTGCCCATAAGGTCAGGCTTCCAGTCCCCACATTCAGTCCCCACATTCAGCGACAGTCCCCACATTCACACCCCATACTCAGACCCCCACACACTGAATATGGTGTGACCCTTCCCATACACAGCACCATTAGGAACAGTCACCTCTCTATAAGACGTGATTCCAATGAATCCCTCTCCTCCGTTTCACCATGTATTCAAGGGGCCAAGCAGAGAGCGCTGGTCTCAACTGAGGGCTGGGTCACAAAGGGAGGAATAGTAGAAAAGTTTTTGTTGGGTCAACGAATTCAGTGAGAGATTTGACTGTCACGGCATCGGGGTTGTCGGTGATGTATCTTCGAATTGAAAATCGAATTGGACGTTTTTCGCACACTAAACTTGGGTGAAAAAATCGGTCTTGTTGTGGTAACAATCCCTCAATCCATCACCTCACCTCAATGGGTTCGATTCAGATTCAGCTCCCATCTCTGGGGAGGTAAATGGAGTAGACATGAAACTTTTATCTTATTTTGTCAACGCCGTTTAGGGGATGATCGAACTGCATCGAGTATTTGTATTACACAGAATACAGGCCAGAATAAAGAGAACTTCAATTGGTTTAATTTCACAGCTATACATATTTAATCCCAACTTGTGAATAATTCCCACTGCATTGAAAACTGCCTCTCCAATGAAGACAAATCCCAAACGGCGCTTTTTGCCACACGATCCGCAGTTCAGGGATACATTATTTATTTTCTACTCGGTCCCCAACGAATTGAAGGCTCATTACAATACTCTATTCGTTGCCTGGATGCTTCACGAAACCGTTTTTCTGTTCCTGACGACGTGAAGAAGGAAAACAAGCCTGATGTTGGTGGTCCTCGCTCCATGCTGCATGGAATATTGCAATCGGTTTGGGTTTTGTCCCTGCCTTTCTTCTCGATCACCGTTATTTTTTCCTCTCCTCACTTTGTCCTCCAGTGCCTCAGTGGCCTGTCCTTCCTCCTGGGCCGACGTCAGAATCAGGAAAGAGACAAAACTCGTTTGATAACCTCACAGGGCTCATGTTTGATTCATCGGCGGGGACTCCTACTACAAGCCTCCCTGACAAGAAGGGCTGTGCAGGCGCCTTCTTTTTCTCCATGTTTTCTTGCTTTTTTGTTATTATTTTTTTCTTTTTTGTCTGTCAGTGTCGCCTTCTTAGACTTGCAGACATCACCACCCGCCGCCTAACCCATCAGCACCGCACACACCTCGACTCGCGGGATTTATTCAGAGAAGAAAAAAGACCCCAGAAGGTGGAAAGTGTGATAAAATGTTTATCGGAGGGCGGCAGGCGGAGACGGGAGATGTTATCCCTATACCAAAGGGAGTAGGGTTAGGGCCGACAACACGACGTCTTTGGTTCGTCATAAACGGCCAAGACAATTTACGTGTCCTCATAGTTCCAGCATATCAAAAAATAATCATGCTTTAAAATGGAATGGCAGTTATCATATCGATGAAAATAACGCGGATTAAATTTAGTGAATATAATTATTTGAATATGGAGGTAGTCCTAGGTTGGCTTTTAGTAGACTGTAGAATTGATATAGAGCCTGCGTTGGGGGATCTTTACTGCGTTTTTATGATTTATTGTAATCCGCGACGGTTGTCAGACGGGAGGCCGGGGATGGAGTGTTCTGTACCGGGCCGTCCCCCTCACACGTCCCGGGCACTGGGCCGACCCTCTCCCGGCCTCCCTCCGACCCCGGCCTCCCTCTGACCCGGCCTCCCTCCCTTCCTTTCCCAGACCCCTTTGACACTTACCATCTTTAGTTATTCTGACCCAAATATATCCAAAGGGAATATGAGAGGCGTATCCGAGGCTTCCTAGGCCTGAGGCATTTAAATTGTTTATCACCAAGAAGTCATATATGCATTAACCGTCTACATGACAAATAGATTCTTGATGGAGTCGGGTAGACAATATTTCGCCAAGTTTAACCCTGTTGGCGGACCGCCCCGCCAAACAGGCATTAACGATTACATGTATTTGTTTGATAAAAGTAAAATACGTAATGTTAATAATTATGGTGTAGTGAAATGGTTAAATATCACATGACCGTGTATCAAAACTTGGTTTCTTGAAATGAAGATCACGACAGTTTGATTTATGTCAGAGCTAGTCCATATCCCGTCCATATATAGTGTTCTATTCCGTTCCCCATTTGTCATCCTTTCGGAAAACGTTCTCTCCAGAAATATTGAATCCTGTCATAACCCATAGACTTGAAAGGCAAAGCTGTCCAGCTGGCAGGGTTGGTCGATAACTCCTCTGATAAGGGATGATAACCCTGTGACAGGGATGGGAAACCCTGGGGCAGACTGTAATCTAAGGCTGGGAGGATCCAGGTTGTATTTTGATTCAAACTATCGGTCATCAGATAGGTCCGAATAACTATTTACAAGTGACAATGACATAATTGCTACAATAATCGTTATGATAAAAACAGATGGCAAACGTTATTGTTACAGCAACGTGTGCGGGAGAATTTGTTGGATGAGTTTAGGTCGTAGGTGTAGAATTGGAGGCTATCCCTTCCCATTCCTTTGGATATTGGTATAGTATCGGTTCTGGTAGGGTCAATGTTAACCTTTTCATTCCCTTCATATAGGGACTGGATCGGGATGTCGATATAGATAACGAAAAGAAACTCACTCATCAAATTGCTTTCGTCTTGCCCATTTTGCCTCCAATGCACTTTTCAACGCTGACTTCAGAAAGTATCGAATGCAGACCCGGCATTTCGTCAAAATGCCTTTTCATGCATATAAACGAAAATCATCAAAATAGAGAAGGCAGTCACAAAAATAAGGTGAATGATTTTCTCATCTATAGACAATATTCAACTATGAATGTATTTTACCAAAACCGACAGTAGAATAAAGGAATCATGAAATAAACAGCTGCGTTCATGCCAACCTTTTGAATAGATTTGTATGGGAAAGTTAAACTAGTTTTTATTCCATGGCTGTGCACCATTCATGACCTACATTCATGTCGACGTCACAAGAAGAAATATCACCAAAGTAAAAATAAACATTTTCTGATCGTTTCAGTGCGGTCTTAAAAATGCGTTGCATTTCACCGAAAGCTCGATTCACGACTGAACGCCACTGAGGTTCTTGTTTAGAAATCCCCGTTTAGAAATAGTGAGCATGTGGCCTTATAAATCTCTCACCAGCCAACCCCACGCCATCCACCTCCTACCAACACCCCCCAACCTACTCCCCCTTCCCCCAACCTACCCCCGGGCTGAGCTGCTCTGTCCGTGACGTGAGTCGTTCCTCCTCTATCTTTCCCTATCTAGGTCATGTGTTTGTTTACATTCCTCTGTTCCCTTTTCTCCTTCCCCATGCAGCCCCTATGGTCGCCCGCACAGTATAACCATTTAGCACCGATATGGGTGTCATTGAACATTATCTGTATATCCAATAGATTTGGTTTGTAGATGTAGGATAAAAGGGACCGCATGTTTTTTCTTGTTTATTAGATGGTTCCGTCATTGCATATTCTTATTGTATTTATTTTCACGTGGTTTTTTTTTCGTTCAGTGTACGGTTTGTTTTATTCTGAAACCCACCAGAGGCGGTTAATGTGATATCTGTTACCCTGCCTGCGGCGAAGTAACATTTTGCAAGCCATGTATTATTTTAAACATGCCACATAAATACCCCGAAAAATACGTTGAAAACTTAATTCAAACCCTTGCGCATAATATATATAATTATGTAAAGTAATATTACTAAGATTGTGTATTATATAGTAAAATGCCTGAACCTCCTTTTTCTGTAGAATTTCATTTCGGGGTAGAGTCATGATGGAGAAGTATTGGGCGGGGCTGAGGGGGCGAGAAGTGATGAAAATATATGGGATTGGAACCCGAGCGAGGCGTGAGAAAATGGG
This sequence comes from Lepidonotus clava, assembly GCA_936440205.1. NCBI lineage: Eukaryota > Metazoa > Annelida > Polychaeta > Phyllodocida > Polynoidae > Lepidonotus > Lepidonotus clava. The sequence continues at coordinate 20,797,837 of OW387150.1, read as the reverse complement.
AACATGGGTTGAGAGGGAGGCATGTGCGTGATAACGGCCAGAGGAGGGACCGAGAAATACATGTAGGTGGGGGTGGCGGGCTTGGAGGTGTTGTGTTTCTGTTCCTCACCTATGACCTTATATAGACCAATATCCATCCGGTTTACAATAAGGTTATTCTAATCAAAATTTATATCAAACTTTATTCGATCAGGGAAAAATCTGAAAAGAGATTATCTTGAGAGATGTTCTGGTAAGAGTGAGGGCACAATTTCATGACGTTTTATGTATAATTATTATACGTTCGTTTTGTGATAATGGGAACTTGTTCTTTTCTGCACGGGTGTGATAATTACACAATGCCCGCATATCTGCCACAAGGGAAAATACATACAAAAAAAATAACAAAAGTATCTCGTAAAGGTGACATATCTATATGTATTCATCGATGATACGAGCAGAGAAAAACAAGAGAAATGCAGGCGTAGTTTATCCGAATTCATTTTTATTTTCATATGCCATTGAACAATTTATCCTGTCTGTGTGTCTCGAAAAAAGATATACGTACTTTAAATAACTATTAGGGGGTATTTTTATACGTATAAATGTCTCCTTGCATTGATTTTATCAGCGAGAAAAGCAGTATGAGGGACCAGAATTGTGAAGATATAAAAGAGATTGGTCTAAAAAGAAAGTTTCCCGATTTGCCATGCCGTACAGGCATGAGGCGGAGCTTGGGGAACGGGATACAGGTCTGTATATGTGAGCTTCTGGTGGCGGAAATATTCAGCAGCCGGGGCTTAGATATGCGTATCGGCGTCGGTCACTGAGGGGAGCTAGTTTAGGTCTGGGGTCTCGTGGGAACAGACCGGCCGAGCCTTATCACTCTGACGGGCCGAGGGCGGCCACACCCCGGGGAGGCGGGGGCCCCTGAGACGGCCTCCCGGGGACGGCGCCCGGTCGCGGCCGCTAGCAGTAAGTAATGGGGCTCTCCGACTAAAACTGAACAGAATAAGGCGACACTTTGTATTGTATTCTAGGAATTAATATTTATTGGGTATTTAGTAGGCAGACAATGCAAGCCTACTCCAATTTGAGTTTAAAAGGATTGATATCATAAGTAGGGTTTATTTGATAATGATGTTTCCGTAAAGAACATAATTCGTTCTCATTGTTTGCTGCATGAAGTTGTCCGAACTTTAGTTCTTCGCAGTAATTATCGAAAAAAGAAATCAATTGAAATAATGTCAATTGAAGCACAGTGATACAATTGTAGAGGTATCATTTACGTGGCCATTGATTAAGACTGGTTGAATAGCAGAAAAACACCACTGAATAAAATACCAGACAAAAAAACTTAACCAAAATGGGGCACGGAGCGTTCATGGAATAAATCACGGCTCAAATGAGGCCGTATCGGCTGGTGGTACTTATAGCCAGCAGGTTGTAAACGAGACGACCCGTAATATACGTGTGGGGACCCGGCGGGGGCTGTATGGTGTCTGTGGGCAGCGGTGAGGGATGACTTGTTGTTATTGTTCTCACAACCCTGGAGGAGCCACAGATGGGCATGGGGGTCTTTTGTAACGGGGCGGGGGACGTGAGAAAATGGTGAGAGTGTCGCGGAGGGTGGGAGTGCGGGCAAGGGAGGTGCTTATACTAATAGACTAATGTAGTGTTTTTTTTCCCGCCGCTCCTCCTGTATGTTCCTCCTGTGTCTGGCCCTCCTTAGACGTGACAGGGCACATAATAAACGCCTCCCGACGCCGCCTCCCCGCGTCCCCCCTCCGTCTGCCGGGCAGTGCGGGCCGGGCGCGGGGAGGAGGGCGGGCCGCCGACGGCCGGGGAAACACCAGCAATAAATCCGACCATTTCAGGCCGGAGAAAAAATGAAATTAAAACGGCGCCGACCTGGGTTAAAGCTTGCTTCCGGGCACGGCGAAGTCGGGGAGGAGGGCCCGGCTGGTGGTACTGGTAGAGCCGGCCGTACGGAGCGCGCTCTCCGCCCGCCAGCCGCTAGTAAGGAGATTGATGCACGTTCATATATCATTTGCGATTCGGCCATTTTTCCGTGTCGCGGCGGCGGGCGGCGAGAAAAAGGCCGTCTAAGCGGGCGGCCGCCACTCGCCGGGCCCCCGTGAGGAGAGGAGGACGTGTCCGCCGGTCTCCGGCCGCCGGACGGGCCCTCGTCGGCCAAGGTAAGGGGGTGCACGGCCACCAACGCTGAGGGCCTTTACGTGGATTTCGTTCGTTTCTCGGGCAGACTGGGCTGGGAGAGACGCTCTAACTGCGCAGTCAGGGCAAGGGGCCGGGAGGAAAACTTGAGATTCAAGATGGCGGCCATGGCGTCGGTCGGTTGGTGGAGGCGGTCGGTGGACGGGGTGTGTTGGGAGTGTGTTTTCGGCTGAGTATGGCGTCCACCGCCCTCCCCAACCACCCATGGGGGTCAATAATCAATAATAACACACCCATATTGACCGGGGAATCGATACTATAGGCTGGCTGGTGGCAGGGACATAGACCCACAGGGGACGGGGGAGGGGTGGGAGGGCGGGAGCCCAGATGGGAGTAGACACAAGACGCGGGGAGGGAAATTCCGCTTGTTCCTCGCGACCAACCAGGATCATATACACTTTGAGCCATCTCGGAATGACAACCGCCCCCAAACCAGCGACCAGAATAGCCTACATTCAACGCCTGGATTGACTTGGGATCGAATCTGGGCCCACTCCCACCCACTACTACTGGCTGCTATGTGATCACTATGGCAACCGGTGGGTGGGCGGGGGTGGGAGGCAGGGAGGGAAGGAAGGAGGGAGGTTGTGGTGAGTCGATAGGGGGAGGTTGCAGAGGGAGTTTGGGGGTAAAACTCGGGATTTGAGGGTGAGCCAGGATGACTCGTCATCCATCACTGCCACGAGACCCTTTCTGTTGCCATGGCAATGACAGATGGGTGATGGAGGGCAAAGCCCGGCGAGGGGGCTGGCCCCGGCCCCCAGCGCTGCCGCTCACTATTTTGGTTGAGACGCAAGCCCCAACAGGGTTACCCCTGCCCAGGCTTGTTTTGCCCACCATGTCAACCCCTCACCCCATCTCCCTTTACCCTCCTTGGCCTGGCCCAGTCTCATCTCAGTCGTCCACATACCACCCCCCTCGGCCCACCTCTCTTCTAGATCTCACTCCACCACCCACCCACCCTCCCACTTCCCAATGTAACCCACACCATATAACCAGCGCCCTGCAGGTCTAGTCTACTCCTCCTTTTTTCAGCTCTTTGAAGCCCTTCTTTTGTTATCCTCAATTCTATCTATATACAGTCTGTCAGATCTAACACTTTTTTTCATTTTTCCCCATTTAAGAACTTTTTTTGATAGAAAATTGCTTTTCTCTGAATTGTTATTTTTCTTCACTTTCCTTACTATACCTCCTGTCGTCACGTCCTATCTCATGCTATGACCCACTTGCCTTCCAACAATCAGCCTAATAACGCCTCCCACCTTCCCCTTCCTGATCAATTTAATTAAGTGCCCTTCCCACCAAGTAGCAGTCTCTCCCTCTGTACTGAGTTCTTTATTCAATCAACCCTTCCCAGTCCTTTTTACCCTACATTCCTTCCAGCCGTCTCCATCCTTTTAATTACCCTCTATATTCCCTCCATCCTTTTCCATCCTTCTTATCTACTTCCTTCCTCTCTTCTCCATCCTTTTGTTGACCTTCTATTCCTTCCACCCTTCTCCGTCCTTCTTTCCCTCTATTGCTTTGACCCTTCACGTCCTTCTTACCTTCTATTTCTTCCACCCTTCTCCAGCCTTCTTACCTTCTATTATTGCCACGGTTCTGCCTCCTGAATAACCCTATATTCCTTCCACCCTTCTTCTTCCCTTTATAACCCTCCGTCCCTTCCATCTCTCTTCTTCCTTGGTACCATCTATTCTTTCCACTTTTCTCCTCCCTTCTTATACCTTCTAATCCTTCCATCATTCTCCATCCTTTTAACTGCATTTCCTTTCACCCTTCTGAATCCTTCTAAAGCCCTGTTTCCACTGGCCAATTGATTTAACCGCCGATTATTTGGTAATTTATTACTTTTATCCAGTATCATAACAAATATTATTTATCTTACCTACCATTTGAAAAATAATTAAAAATGATTTCTAATCCGGTCTCGGGCCTAACAGATTAACTAATATTACCACTGCCGATTTTTGAAATCGGTAGTAAAATCGGCTTGTTGAAGCAGGGCTTTACCCTCCATTTCCTCGACCCTTCTCTTACCTTCCACTCCCCCCCCCTCCCCTCGATCCTCCCACCCCCTGTGCCCCACGCCCCCTGTCGACCAGTGACAGGCGTCCCTTTTAGTCGACCCCTTTGATCAGACCGCACTGATTACAACTGACAGACTCGCATGCCGACGCTCCAATCTCCCACGACTGTCGGCGATAGCCTCCATCCACCTCACGTGAAATCTGGGACTCAATTCGACCGCGGCAACAAGACACCACCACCTCAGGCCACTTCCCTCAAAAAGCCAGACTCTTCAGTTTCTGTGCAATAAAACCATCTCAATGTGTCGACATTGCGCCAAGCTGGTTTTCTTATGATCGGTGTTTTCATCGCGTGAAGATCAAAATATGTGTCAGTTTCAGTCAAAAGATGATAGGTGATTATGAGATGTCTTTAACAGAGAATGACCGTATTGTCTGTGTGGCTGTGATAGATGATGAGCTGAGAGTCATTATGTCTATCACCAACAATTTCATAAAAGGTTGTCTTAAATCTGAGGGGGTTCCAGATGAGAAATTTTTAGCAATATCTGCTATGTTTTATGACCTAAATATTTCAGATCCCCCCCCCCCCCGCAAGTACGACACTGACTGGGACACTGAACTTGATAACCATGATAATGAGGATTTGAGTGGAAAAGATATATGAAGTTAGGCCTATATCGTCTTTTGTCATGATATCAATGTGGCGTGACGTTAAACCTCATAGACGGAATTTGATGATTTTTTATATGAAATTCTAGCTTCCAACCCAAAGGGGGTGTCTCAAATTTCTACATAAGGTCGCCCCCCCCCCCCCCCCCATTTTTTTATTCTTTTTTTTTATTTGTCGTTGTTGAAATGCCTGGATCCTTTCCTGAGCCTGTATGCCAACGTGAAAGCTGGCGACCCGCAGTATTCAACGTGGGAAGCCAGCGCTCATATAAATGGATTTTGAGATCATAAACCGACAGTGGCGCCACTACTTGAGTGAGCGGTGACGGTCAGAACTAGAGACTGGGTGGCCATCCCACTGTTCACCGTGGCTGGCCACTCTGTCATGACCGGACGGACAAGCAGAGGCTTGTTCATTGTTTGACGGATATATACAGTCAATGGCGATGCAGATATGATCCGCCTTCCTTCGCTCCATCATAATCACTCTCTGGCTAACCGATCAGGCCTAGTTGGAGAAAGACCTGCCAGGGATTGATTGAGAAGGGGTTCTGCTAATCGAAATCTCATCATCACAGGGTAGCCCAGAACAAAGCTAGTTGAGTTTTTTTCCTTCCTCTGTTAATCGGATCTAAAATGGATGGGAATGCAGAAAGAACATATAAGACAAATGTATGGGGTAATCTACTGGGTTTGATGGTTGGTAAAGAAGGGACGGGATTGAAGACTCGTCCTGTATTGTTCTTTGAATTAAATTCCACAAGAACATGGACGATCCATCAAACCTAGTCATCAAATAAGGCACAAGGTGTCTACATTTCCATAACAATTCCTTTGGAGAGTCACAGGTGATGCTGCCACATCGATTTGAATTAATATCAGTGATGAGAAAATACAATCTGCGAAAATCACATCAATTAAAGCCTGGCTGGGGATAGAGACCATGGGAGATGTGTTTATCTGTTGGGGAAAATTGGATTAGGTTCCAGTTCTATATCCACAATCCGTGCCGAGTTAGAGGGCCAGATGGCAGGTTACAGTAACCCCATGAGAAACAAGAGGCAGTGTGAATGGGTTACCATCTCTTAGTGTCACCCCCTCAAACATCAAGATATATGTGGGTGGCTTCAGGCTCGGCCCATTGTCAAAGTACACTAAGGTTACTGGCATGGAAAGAGCCCAAAAGGGGGCGGGTCCACTGGGTATGGGGGATTTTTGGCAATAGTCCATTTGCAAATAGAGCACATCAGTCTAATAGTTGTTAAGTGTGTCTAATTTCTGTCTGAAGTTGACATTGTTTCAAGTTCTAATTGGTACAAAATTGAATTTATTTGTAACAGTATTTTTAAGATTATACGATTGATTCCAATTTTATGTAACGTATAGATTATGTAGGATACATTTATTTCCTATGACGTTGCACTAGTTGTTCAGAAATGAGTAGAAGAAACATTATTAACTCGAGATAATAGTATCATAATTATATAATTTTAGTGAGAATTAGAATAAGACAGAGGTCATCATCAAACGTTCTTTAATCATCACACAATATTGATCTCCAATAGCTTCAATAGCATGTTGATTATACCAATCCATAATACCTATATCATTTCTATTATTTCTTAGGACAAAGTTGCCAATTTGGTGTACGAATCTAAATTATTTCAAATATGAAATCATTTTTGCCTTTACATTATCATGATTTATCTTTTCAAATTTGACCGAATGAGAATTCACAAATAATTTATCAGAATGGGAGCCCGTCCTTGGGAGACCTATAAACCCGGACCCCTAACTTGTTTCTGAAGCACTAATCAGTAAACCGACTATTATACAGTTTGAGGGTATGCCTGGCCCTTTGCAGGTTCAGGGTATAGAAATGGGCGGGTTCCTGCCACAAAGGATAGGCCTTGATTCATACCAGGTCACCGAGTTAACTTTAATGTGCCTGAACTCAAACAAAACCAGCCATGATGGACGGTTTGTTGGAATAAACATTTGATTCCTGTACAGGCATGTTTACAGAACATTTCCACACCTATCAATAATGATTGTGACTGCCTATTTTGAGCGTTATGTCCAAGATTAATTTGTGCGATCGGCAGGCTGAGATTTTCATCTCGTCTACACATGACATAACGTAATCTCACGATCTAACTATTGATTTGAGTCACACGGCAATGAATTGCTGAAACATGGTGTGCTAATGGGGGAAGGGATTTCTGTTACATTGTGTCCAGTTTTAGCTTTGGTCGATGGAGACCTTTATCCTCCAGTGAGTTATTGATGTTTAGAATGAGTGCAACGTTTGGTATGAGACAGTACAAATAGTAGGGCATTATAGGTACATTTTGAATAAAGACATGTATTCCAAGATACTATATTGTAAGGTATATCAGTCATGTATATATGAACGTGAAGCAGAATTTTGATTTCATGACACTGTTATTTTCATATTTTTGTGAATCACTCATATAACTGTTACAACTAGAAACCAGAGGAATGGTTCTTAAATTCATATTGTTTAGCAATTATTCATGTGTATCTATTCATTATTAGTAGTTATTTGTCTTGCCATTACAACTTACATCCGGAGGGTATTTCATAACAAAATAATAAGAAACGGGTGAATCTTAGTACCTGGAGGCATTTTCAGAACAAAATCTTAGTTAAAGATTCTTTTTCTTTGTTGTAATAAGATTTTCTTAAAGATAAGAGAGGTTTTAAGAAGAAAAAAAGAATTCTTTGTAAAGGCTGTATAAAAAATCTTTGTTCATTAAAGAGACCTACAACCTGATCTTAGACCCAGTATGATCAATGTTATATCAATGGCAAAACACAGGTAAGAAAGTAATTTTACCTAGGTATTTCATAACATGATGTTAAGAATCAATCGATTCTTAAAAAGCATCTTTGTACAATTCAACATCAAATTTGAATTAAGAATATCTTATTTGAGGTACTAAGATTCACCCGTTTCTTATTATTTTGTTATGAAATACCCTCCTGAAATAAGATATTCTTAATTCAAATTTGATGTTGAATTGTACAAAGATGCTTTTTAAGAATCGATTGATTCTTAACATCATGTTATGAAATACCTAGGTAAAATTACTTTCTTACCTGTGTTTTGCCATTGATGTAACATTGACCATACTGGGTCTAAGATCAGGTTGTAGGTCTCTTTAATGAACAAAGATTTTTTATACAGCTTTACAAAACCTCTCTTAAAACCTCTCTTATCTTTAAGAAAATCTTATTACAACAAAGAAAAAGAATCTTTAACTAAGATTTTGTTCTGAAAATGCCTCCCGACCCCCACGGCTCTTTCACAAGTTCATTTCATAAGTGATGTATTTGTTACTCACGGTCAAAAGATTTTCAAGTTGATTGCATTTATTCCTAGTTAACATTATAGTGAAGTTTTTAAACTTTGTTTGTTGACCTTTTAGACGTAGTCGTTCGCAATAGCTCCTAAAAGTAATCTTCTTCTTCGGACAAGAAACAGTAATAAAATCAAATTAAACAGGATTTTACCACTCTAACATGAATTAGAAAGAGCTGTTATTTTAGAGGAGTTGATTCATGGAATATGCTGTCAGCTGAGATACTGATTAAGCCAATACTGAATTAAAAGGTGCTGTACAGAACCTGATATGCATAATATATAATGAAGTGCATGTATTACATGTACTTATTATCCCATTTTATTCATAAACACTAACGTCCAAGGAAAAACTTATGCATGTAAGATTTAATTGAAGTCTTTAGAAAAATATGAATAATGCCATATTGAAAGTTAAGATACAGAGAAAATAATCATTTGTCTCAAGAAAATCCCAGTTTACTCCTATAAACAACTGACGCCCATTTCGTATGAGATTCTAAGTTGTATTTTACGAGTGTATACACAGAGAGCTGCATCCGAATGCACCTGTGGGCCGAAATGGGGAGGGGAGGGTTAACAAAAAACACAGAGGGCTCAGGTCTCATTAAGTCGACCCCAGCCCTCAGCGCCTGACTTGTTTACTGTCTGTCATTCACAGCTGTAGATGACGGATGAGGGCCGAGAACTGGCAGCAGTTGCTGTCTGGTATGCTGCAGATAATGCTGGAGTCTGCACTTAATACCTACAGCAAACTGTGTCCCCCTGTAGACTGCCATCCCCATTCAAACTTCCCCATCCCCTGGTTCTCATGTGTTGGACATTCCGATAACCCTTGGCCTCACAGTATGGCTTCTGAGGAGGGAATGTTTCCATGATATGCTTTTTGCATTTTTAATATGGCGTAAAGGATGTAAACACATTCCCCAACACTTTTCTTTATACAGTTCCTTAGCGTATACCATTCCAATTCTACAGTGTGCAATAGGTATACTCGTCATGGTGTCTTCTTTCTAGATCAATTGAAATGGGACTTTTTTGCTTGGAGCATTTGAATTCTAAAGTTTCAAATGTCAAAATAAAAAGGCAAACAATTATACTGCCACGAGTGAAGATTCATAAATAGAGGGACTGGGCATACCAAATTATGAACGTGTTCAGAGCTATACCTAAAAATAGGTACATTATAAATATTACCCTTTCTCTCAGGCTCGAAAGTAAAGTGCTATTTTCAAGCTTGGTTTATGGCCCTTTCCCCCCTTTGCACTGCCACGACACTCAGACTTTTCTCTCAGGTGTGAGTGGTGGTCGATGGAGAGCCTGATACTATTTTTTCATCATCATATAGATGGGGTTTTATTGTCGCTGCAGGGGAAGGCTGGCAAATGGACTGTGATGTGTCAAGGGTCCCAGTTATATGGCATAATGACTTCAGAAACATATTGAAGTGGCTGTATATCTGTGAGCGTCGTGGTTTAGAAACTGTGACACTGGCCAAGTTTTTAGATTTCAATGTGAATTAACATTCAGCTCTTCTACTCTAGAAAAGGTTTTCCATTTAACCTGGATAATACTTCTGGAGTAAATGGCACTCCTAAAATGTGAACTCGTATCACTTTTATTTGGAAACATCCATTTAAAATATGTATCTACTGTGATACCTGGATAGAACTGTAACCCAATGTGACAATATGGCTTCTTGACTATGAAATGCATTCTTTTATTCCATATAATAAATATGCACGTATGAGCGTCAGATATTTCCAAAGAATTCAGATCTTCAGGTTTAAATTCCATCAGAAATTACCTAATTGTACTGAACATCTTAGTCCGTGGTTACAAATGATGGGCGGTATTATTCCATCCCTGTGAAATTAAATGATGCATACCAATTTACAGTTGGGATAACGTGAGGCTCTGCTGTGGGTCATTTTAATCGTTTCTTAATGTCTGGGAATCTGAGGAGACGGCGAGTGATCAAGGCTGGCGGCCTGCGGAGAGCGACAGGGGCGCCCCCACCCGGGAGTTGAAGTAACCACAGGGACCCTGTAGCCCAGGTGGCGCAGTGAGGGCCCTTCATTGTAGTTCTGGTGTCTGCCGAAGGTGTCGCTGCTTGGCTGGCGGCCATTATTCACACCTTGAGCCTATTAGGCTTCACGCCTCACGCCTCACTTCAAAGGCGAGCCTATGCTGGGCCTAAACCTGCGTGAGGAGAGGCTAGGGATGACATTGGGAAGTATAGAATAGCAGGACTGTTTGGTCAAACTAGGGCAAAGGAAGAATGGGCTTGAAGGTTGCATATTCCAAATGTATATATATATATAGGCATTACAAGCCCAGAAATAACGGAAATATGACATCTCTATAGGCATGCAGACAGGTTCTACCATGGGTCAGGGGGCAGTGATATCTGATATGGAACTTTTGCTTATAATTATAATTGATTTTATCTTTGAAGGGGTGGTGGCGAGCAATAATATTTTTTTTAATTCTAATGATTTTTAGAAGGTAAAGTGGAATTTTCTCCATGGGGAGTTAGCCCATCACCCCTCCTGTATACTGCCTCCCATCTTTAAACCCATCTTATTTGACGTAAATCACATACTTTGACCAGTTGACAGTCTCTCCCTGGTGGTGTATAGGATTTCAATCTTGTTCAATACTCTCTTGTCAGAGGTAGATCAGGTTACAAGAGGTACTTCATAAGACCTTCGATCCATTGTTAATCTACATCTGTGTGAATGTGAATAGTGCTTTGACTATTTCCTTGTATCTATAATCACTGCAATGCATGGGTTGTCATGCTACAAGTTGGCAGACAGTGTGATAATTTTTCACACAGCACTAACATGATTAATTTTTGTGTCGAGGCAAATTTCACACCATGTAAAATAAACAAATCTTTTACCGATATTTAGATATTTGAAAAAATGCAAGTGGAAGATAATTTGATGGTTTGATTTGTTTCTACTTTGTCTTCTTGCTAAGTAGAGTTGCACGATGTTATCAAATAATTAAAAAGTTTGAACTTTGCTCATCTTAAGGCTCATGATAAGACCCCAATCTGGACTAAACAGATACGTCCTATCTTTTGTTATATCCTTGTCCAAGAATGAGTACTTATTAATCACGTACCTTTTTGTTAGTGTAGAATATATAGATAGTTAAGCTTTTATTAATCAAACACTGTGTACAAGACCGTAGTATGCACTTTAGAAATATAGTGACCCCTTTCCAACTATATATGTTTTCTCCTCTTTGCTTAGTACGTCCATGTACATACAACCGAAAAAGTGTATAGCCTACAGCTGTTTTTGGACATCACCAGGGAATATTCGGTGGGGGAGGGGTGCGTTTTTCCTGAGTATATACCAACAGCAAAGAGAAGGCAGCAAAATATTATTCACAGATACAACATCAGTGGTTGGAAGCATGTGTGAACACTTAAACATAATGTCGCTTTCTTTTCTCACTCGTGCCTTGCTAAGATTAAGAAACCACATCCTGCTACGTGATCATATGTATATCTTTTTGCAGCTAGTATATACTTTGTATTAGTCGGACACTGTGTGCAGGGCTGTAGTATGCACCTCAACAATATATAGATTGGAAAACGACTAAGAAATTATTGTGTTTTGGTAGCTCTATGAATAATTATCCCCAAGATTGTAAAAAAAACACACAAAAAAACAGCCATTAATAATTGTTTCTACGTCGTCTTAATATCGATTTTACCATGTGCAGCCAAACCTAAAGGAGAAGCACCCCCTCCTCTATCTCTCCAGCACTGCTCCTTTTATTTCCAAACCATTATGCCTTTCATCATAGAAAAGCCGTGAGGTTATCACTGTGAAATTATTATGGGTGTCCGAGGGGCAAATGCATTCACTTTTGGGGGTGACTGAGTGCAGTTTTTAGCATGAGGCTGTGGGTGGGGAGTGATGAACGTGGTGACCTCGGCCGGGGTCAGCGGGTGAGAGTCGTTAGGAGGGTGGGTGGCAATGTGTCAGTGTGCAAACTCACGACCACGCAGCCTGCTAACCCGTTATCTTGGCCATTATAATCCACACACCAAAGTGCGTCCACCTCTCAGTCATTCACACTCCCACAACTACTGGAGACGGACGGACGCAGTCAGAAACCTGCTGGATGGGACGCACATTCAGGGGAGTTTTAATTGTGAGCAGAAGAAGCAGAACTTTAAAACTGAGGGCAACTTTTTGGATGGAAAGTGAGAGAATGACTGATCAGTGTTGGAATCACATGTGCTGGAATTTCAACATTATTTCCTGAGGAGCAATGACTTTTCTTATGAACGAATCTATTTCTGATTGTGACTGTTGCCTCTGGACTCTACTTCTATATGCCAAGGATAAAGCATTTTAGGCTCTGTTGTTATGCTGGATTGTGAGTTGGAGGAAGCCTTGCTCCCATCCTGGGTCGGCCGTTCAAGTGTCACAAAAGGGATAGGGAGGTGGAGGTGGGTGCAGTGGTCAGCAGTCACATAGGAAAGAGTACCTCCTGACACCACCATCTATGCATCACCATACGAAGCCCTCTATTTCCATAAGCTGTCAACAGGAGGGGTCTAAGGAATATTCCTGTCCAAACTGGGTCAGTATGGCAGTGGCACAACACACTCACACGCGTACCGCACCGTCCCAACGACCTGGATTATCGCCCACGCCGCCATCTTGATATGTAAATGAGATCCGGGGCGCCCCCGTGTGGAGAGGAGAGGAGATAGGATGTGGGCGGCGTTTTAGTGAGGGCTGCGTGTGGGCTCTGCTTCACTGGTTACCATATTGATGATAACACTTAGTCAGGGTCACAGGGCCGCCGAAAAAAGGGCTAGCCGCTCAGGGCGTCACCCCAAAGTCACCCTGGTCATAATTCAGGGCACGGGGAGGATCTCGGGCATAGTCATATTGTAACACACTATTCAATTTGCTGTAAACGAACCAACGCTATCTACTTGTAGACTGAAGGTCTTTTTGGCATAAGTAAAACGACCAAGTGTACCTTAAAGCTTCAAATAGAAATAAACCCAAGTAAAGTCTCATTATCGTTAGGCTTTGAGCGCAGAGTTGCGGGGGTACACTGCTAACTGTCTCAGTATAACCGGTTTTTTTCAGGGAGGCCATTCGAGATAAGATGTTAGAATAATGCCCAAGGCGTTAACCTAGTTTTTACCTGTTTATACGCACAACACTACTATCCGTTTAGTAACGTTGTTGAAGCGTTAACTTTGCAGTTCCTATACTTCTTTTCTCGAATTCAATAATTGAATACACATTCAAGCACTGATATGTACATTTTAAAATTATTCATGATCTATAGTTACTTACGCTTCAATTTTGATCTAAAACATTTACTAAGCGTTCGCACACACGCCAGCAAAATTAAGGAAATTCTACTGTAAAATTATATTCATACATTAAGTTAAGACAGAATGGTTTTTTTAAAATAGTTTTTAAATAGTTTCTTATAGAGTCAAATGTACACTTTTACTCATAACTGTTTCCTTGGGCACCTCTATAGAACGTCTAGCGTTCTTAGAGAATACAGCGTAGTTACGCCCTGCACTTGGTAGGTCGCTATGGTATATTTCTCTGTTTCCTATTAACACTTTATTGCATGCTTTTTGTCCTACTCAACGCTGGCCAAGTTCCACCTTCGCCCACTGCATGTCGCTGCTGTCCTTTATGGTGTGCTGGTTGTGTAAAACTTTCGCCGCTATGGTAACCCTGTAGATCCGAATTTGTGTGTTCATACAAGCGACAAATTCGTATCTGCGGGGTATGGTGTAGTGTGCGACACGCATCTGTCCTCGTCCAAGTCTCACCTCAACTACTTGTTTGTCTTGTCGAAATAGAAAAAGACTGAGCATATTTGACCAAGAAATATCGAACAGCGAAGCATCCTGTAGTATAATATTTATAAGATATCGCAATTTTTGATTATGTATCGTATTTTACTTTTAAGTACATCATATTTCCTATGTAGACTATGTGAGTTATCATTAAAGACTTAATCAGAAAAAAAAGGTTTCCATTTTAGCTTCTTTCCACCTGATACAATTGTAGATAAATGAAGGTGATGAACAGAGGTAATATTTAGTAGTTTGACAGGTTGCCTATATACACTGCATTTATCACTGACAGATGTCGGAATTTATGTATAGCTATATAATTATATTTTGGTAATGAATGAACTATATTTGAAAGACTATTTCGATATAATTTTCACCGTCTAATATCATGTGAAATATAATACACAGTAAAAGGTTTGAAAAGGATTGTTTGTCTTTTTGGTTGCCAAAATTCAGTAACAAAGAATCAATCATAGATTAAGATATGTATGATTAGTTAACTTTTGAAGGCTGTCGATGCAATCAAATTTTGAATTAGTGTGAATAAACTTCAGCTCTTTTTAAGGCTAAGAGTAAGAGACAAAATGAATGTCATGGACAGGTTTAGGGTTTGTTTGGGGCTCCTGTTTGGATGTGGTGTCCGCACTTTGCTGCATGTCTCTCGCTGTTTTTGCACCACTCCTACAAGTATTTCTAGAGGAAACACACTAACCATTAACAAATATTGACATTGGGTACACCACAACAGACGCTAATGTGGGGGTGATGGGTCCTAGTAATTTGCACTGTTTGTTTTCATTTAATACTTTAACAGACTATTACAGTTTTCATTTGTTAAGCCTTTATTAATGCATTATCTAGTTGGAATACGTGCTATTCCTTATTATATTGCAACACTGTAGTCAATGTTTTTCAATTTTTGTTCATAATTATGTTTCTTTTAAGAACATTTTTAAAATCAATTCCGTGATTATAAGAACAGTTTCCCTCAAAGGAATACACTTCTCGACAAACGTGTACAAAGTAGAGTAATTGACCTTCCTCACTACACATAGTAGCATAGCTATTGCCAGAAACGGTCTCCATTCAACATTAACACAAACACAATCGTCAAACTGGGTAAATGTGGAATAGATTATCATGTATAATTAGGCTTGCTAAGTGTATTCAAATCTATAGATATTTTTGAACAATCGTTTGTGCAAGATTATGTTAGATCGCTATGTAATTTTTTCCCCTATGGCCCTTTTTCTAAAATGGACGAAGCTGCCCCGAGTGACTGGGGCAGAACCAGAAACGGTATCCATGTAACATTAACACAAACACAATCGCAAAACTGAGTAAATATAGAACAAAATCTCTTGTACATTTAGGCCTTGCTAAGTGTATTAAAGTATATAGAAATTTTTTAATAATCGTTTGTGCAAGATTGTGCACGACTGTTATGGGTTTTTTTTGGTGATGTTTTTTTCTTCTAAAATGGACCAAACTGCCCGGAGACTGTGGCAGCTGACCCCCAGTTGGTAGGTACCAATTATGCCTCGGTCAATGAGTACTGACCCTAATGGTGTCCAGTGCTGCACCACTGACCACTGGTCGTTAGGCTAATGGAGTTCTAAACTTAGGCCACAAGTCCTTCTGTTGTGCCGCTTCCTGTCTGCAGTCGCCGACTAGGCCTAATTAACCTGCTGGTGGTCCCGATGTCGTCTGCTCCTTTGTCCCGCAGTTTCCCGCCACTGAAAATGACGGAAAATACGGTTTAAAATACAGGAAATGCGAGTAAATACTCAATACAGCTTAGGGCGAGAAATAGCAGCCGGACGCACATGCACCACGCGGCGTTTTCATGAACTACATGTTTGCCAAAAATGGTCACTAGGCGGTGTATGGATTGAACTGCCACCTGGTGTCAAACACGGAAAGCTCGTTTATAGCAGCATACACACAGAGTAATATTGACTTTCAGTCAACTTTTTAGCAAGTTCACATTGAAAAAACGTGATTTCATACAAACCACCTTTTTGTTATTATATGTTTACCTTAGGTCAACAGGAAACCAATTATTTGAGTAATATTTTCCGTGGAAACAGTTCTGAAAAAGCAACTGACTAAACGACAAAAAATGGAAAAACGACAAAGATGTCTGACACCCAATACAGTCATCGATCTTAAGCAAAAAATGAACCCTTTAGAGTCACCATTCTAGACCAAGCATGAAAAAGGAGGCCTGGGGGCGCAATTTAGTGTGACTTTGGAGTGTGCGACTGTAAAGCAGGTCTGGATTTCGTTTCGCCCGATTGACGCGCGGTGGCGCCTCATTTCCGCTTCCGCGCCGTAAACGGAGAGCCAAAAGGGCCAGAAGGCGAGTTGGGTTAGAAATGGCGAATTCTGCAACCCGATCTGTGGCGTGAGTGTGGGTGTGAGTGTGAGTGTGGCAGTTGTCGGGGGAGAGTGAAGGGCGCAGAGGCTGGTGGTCTTGTCTAAATACCAGGGGATCAGGGGCGTGCGGCGGGCTGGCTGGAGGGGCTGGAGGGGGAGGTTTAGAAACAGCTGGGATGGTATCGTCAGCCATCTGCAGCCCGGAGAGGGGGTGAAGATGACAGCAGCGATAGAGGGATGAATCAGCTGAGGCAGGAGGGCCGATAGGGAGTGAGAGCAGGGGGTCGGGGGTGGGGACATCATCCATCAAGCCCTGAGGGGGGATCCAACTTTTGAGACTTTGTTTTGGAGGCAAATGGCGAGGATCAAACCACAAGCCTAGAGATATTCCGAGTCGGCCGTTTGATAAAGGCCACGTGTGTTCACGTCAATTCAAACTCTCATCAAATAACGCGGCTCCCAACTAACCCCCAAAGCAATTTGAAATTTTGGCGCTATCACTGTAGGCGGCCCCAAGTCCCCCGTGTTTTTGATAACGCGGCCTGCGCCTATTGGATTCTCATTGCGGGGCTCCCGTCACTGAATGGTCACATTCAGAAGTTGAACAAAGGCCAAGATGAATCGTATTCAGTGTATTCTGACTGGAACCGACATCTGTCAGTTCGCGTCCGTCTCCCATTGGGGATGATAAGCGATGGGTTTGGACTGGGTGACAACACCTCAAAGCCTCTGGCCTAGTCCCACTGTTATGATCTCTGAAAATGCACCGGCCAGATAATATTGTCGGCCCATATTTCCATTCAGACTCTGCGTGTCCTTGTCCTGTGTGGAATGACCTGGCATTGGCAAGGCAGGATTGGCTTGGCCTTACAAACCTCACCCAGCCCCCCTTCCTATTCTCCGTCATCCTTACAAAGATCTGTGTACTCGGGCTTTCATTTATTAATCTGAGGCAATTCGGAGGGGATTGAATGGCATTATCTGGCGTTCCACATCTATATGGGCCTTTCACACTGTCAGAATCCACAGCCCGGGGATCGTTGGTCCGAGATTATTCCGTTTTAATTCTAGTGGGTTCAGCTGGCCAATGTATCTATAGTAGAGCATGGGCGCCCGGCATGGGCGTGACCCTTTGCATGATGAGAGGGGGTAGTACGGATTACGGGGGGAGTGTCCAGGGTGGATTTGGGATGCGGAGAAGGGGGTCGGCCGCTGGTCAGCGTTCACACCACGTGACCAAGCTACATCCGGGACATATGGGTCGCTGTTATCATGCCCGTCCACCAGGGAGCGCCACCAGTCCGGCCGCGACCTGAAAAAAATCTCAGGGGAGCCCGCCCCCTGGACCCCCAGTGCTTAGGCCCTGAATGCCTAATATCGGGGTGTGTGTGGGAGTGTAGTGCGCGGGACAGTAGGGTAAGGCGGGGGGCAGGGGGCCCAGGCCGGGCGTAGATCTCCTAAAACCCCGGAGATAGAGGCAACAGGACGTGGGGCGGGGGCCACAGCTGGGCCGGGATAAAAAGCTCAGCCCAGACCTACATTGTTTGCATAAAAGGGGTGAAACTCGGGGGTAAGGGGGCGTAGGGGGTAAGGCGGCGGGAGGGGAGCTTGGGGGAGGGGGAAGGGCCCCAGGGTATGACCAAAGGACCCCCCTCTCTACTCTACTACCCGGACACGCACTTTCCCACACAAGGCCGGAATTTTAAAACCAAACGAAATAAGAGTAGGTAGAACAGGGAGCTGGTTCTTCTTAGAACCGCCGACATCATCACTCAATGCTTTCCTTGTCACGACCACTTTAAATGGCGGAATGTGATGTCAACGTGCATATATATAATATACACGGCACCTGTTTCTTTAAGGGCATCTACGTGAAAGTACCACTCTTACATCTGCTGGAATTGAAAAACATGCGTTATAATCTATAATATATATTCAATAAGATAAAAGATGACAATCGGGATCGAAACCTTAAACGTATGTGCTAGTAGTTGAATGTACTCATGCATATATACGCATACGCGATCAGCTAAGCATGCAACTATTAGTTTGGAGTTAAAACAACGAATCGAATGATTAGCGAAGGAATATACTACTACTACTACTGCTACGACAAATGATAAGACGACATATGGATGTGCATTATGAACAAAGCTTTGGGGCATAGTTTAATTTACTTATACGCGCAGCATGTATAGATTAATTGTTAAAGACAATATGCATAGAGTCAAGTTATACTGCGGAATCGA
The DNA here is from genome assembly GCA_936440205.1 of Lepidonotus clava. Taxonomy (NCBI): domain Eukaryota; kingdom Metazoa; phylum Annelida; class Polychaeta; order Phyllodocida; family Polynoidae; genus Lepidonotus; species Lepidonotus clava. The sequence goes on along the minus strand of OW387150.1, from coordinate 20,779,036 downwards.
CTGGGAAAATCAGTATCAGCAAATGAATGTCAGAAATCAAATTAACATACAAAATAAATCAAAATAAAAGAGACAATGACCACTTTTGTAACAGGAACGCGACTGACACATTGAAAGGGCGATTTCTAATGTTAACACGGTCAAAGCAATCATGTTTACACGGATTAATGACCAAGCCCTCAGAACGCCCAACGCCCAGTATGGTAGGACCACCAGGCCATGGAGGCTGGCCTCCTGGAGCAGATTAATGACAACAATCACACGGCCTGCCGTCAGCCCAATCCTCCAGCATGCTCACCTAGCCATTTGTCCAATTGAATCATCTCATTGATGCATCTAATGAATTGTAGGGGGCGGACGGTTGGCGCTGTAATGTGTGTACTTTCCTTGAGGCTAATCGTGAAATTCATAAGTTGACATGGGCTCGCGATGACCATCGACACTGCAGCACTTATTTGGCCATTGGCTGGAGATAAATGGGAGCTGATAGTGAGGGTAGGGGGAGATTAATGTGCTGGCCACTAGGGGCCGCCACGTGCCCCCCGGTAATGGGTGCTGGAGGAGCGTCCAGCTGGAGGATCAGCCGGACCACGGCTGGCCAGGGATGGGAGATCAAGAGGAGAGTTAACATTGGGGCGTGGGAAATACTGCACAAACGGATGGCGTTTTTAAGGGTGCGGTATGTTACAGAGATACGGCAAATTCGATTGGCTCCTTCAGAAAATGCACGCGTTGGGTTGAAGCCATTTGCGATGTTTTTTTAAACTTTGATTAGGATGTTAGCATGAATAACATGGATTCGTTACCCATTTACACACAAACGTTGGCGACTGTATTAATCATTCATATTTGTGGTACATATCACATGGTAATATAAAAGAAATCAAAAGTTTGTCATGAAAATATTAAACAATATGAACTGCAAACATGCACTCATGTCAGTAAATGGCTGCAACCCTTTAAGCTACAAGCACAATGTATATTAAATAGATGTATTTCTAAACACGTGAATTAGTGTACCCTGCCATGCCCAGATATGCTTGGCTTGTAAATATTAGGGTATATATATGGGCATTTAACAAAAAAATAATATCATGCAAGAGGAAAACGAAACCATAACATAATCAGATTTTCACCACTCAATGCTACCTTCAATGGCTGTACAATGGACATCAATGTTTTTCTATAATAGAAATGTAATAATTTTTGTGAATATTTTCATAATCCAATGAAGTAAGCATGGCAGAATGGTTCAGAACGCTATAATATTGCGTTTATAATAGTGCATTGACTCTTGCTGTCCGAAACATTATTAGCCGTAGATTTTCTCTGAACTGTGACTGAGGTGGTCTCGAGGATGGAGACCCCCTATATGTATGGTACCGTTACCATAGGTTTTATCACCAGGTGAACTCTACATTTTGGCATAGAACCACAGTATAAAACTTTATCTGGGAATGTGTATTTACATAAGTCACTATAGCTCTATGGATGGGGAAAACCATAACAGAACGACAGCTGATTGCCGTGCCAAAATTCTTTAAGATGGCATGTGTAGTTCCTCATTCGCTTAACGAATCTCTGCCAAAAGTTTGTCAGTAAGCTATAAGTTTGGTTATTTTCCCTGTTCTTTAGATGTACTCTACTGAAAGAGGTAAAGGAGAAGAATCCGTCAACCTCACAAAGGTATGCTTAATAGCAATGACAGTCTCTCAGCCGCTTCATAAACACTCTCTTAGCTGAAAATAAAACCCTGAGAAAAATAAAGATGTGAATGCAGCACTGAAAGTCCTTTTAAAAGAGAGAGGGAGAAAAAATGAAAGGAAGGGGAACTTTCCATCTTGCAGGCAGTGTGTGTATGTGAGCGGTTGCTTTGAATGTTTGTTAAAATCATTTTCTATGTGGGCAAAAAAAGGTCAAAGCACTTTGTAGTTGCGCGCCAATCCATCTTTCTCGGGGTATAGGCGCGCGAGGCACACTTTGTTTGTGTCCCCTTACTTCAAAGCCGTCTAAGATGGAGTCCCTTCGCCTCCACCAGCGAATCCTGCCATTCTAGCTGGCGCTCTTTTTCTAAACACTGCAGTTCGGATCACAAAAGGCCAGCGACAATTTCACCGTGAATTGGAAGTAAATGAAACTTAAGGGGTATTCTTTGTTTCGTTTTAATTGATGGTGAAGGATAAGGGCGAAAACTGAGATGGGTTTGAATGGAGCGGGCGGCGGGTGGCTGGGCTGTGGCCGAGGGATCCATCATGGACCTCCAGTAACTTTGAGACAGCTCTTTCTGCGCCGACTCGCAGTGATCCAAGCCTGGGACGGACGCATCCGTCATTTTAGATCATATTTTTGTGTCATCCTCTAAGACTGAGTCTTATTACGACGCGGCGCGCGCCGCGTCCGCCAACCGAACTCGCGTTGTGCCGCCCCACAATGCAACGCGGCGACAGATCGGTATTACGGCCTGGTGTAAGAGTTGTCCGCGTGGGGGCGCGACGCACGTGTGAGAACAAAAACAGCCGGTAGGGCCAGGGGCTTAAGGATAGGTTTAGGAAGGGTATAAAGAAAAACGAGGTGTTATTACTGGATGTGTGCTGTTTTACAACACATGAATGCATGTTCCTTGGAGAAGCACAGACACGTGATGAATATTAAGGATAATGCCCACAAACTAGTGCCCCCACCTGGTGACCAAATCTGTCAAATGCCCCCAGAAAGTAGAGAATTGTCATTAAATTTGATGTTTACAGAATGACACTGAAAGGTCCTTGAGAGATTATTTGAGCAAAATTGGATTGATATTTTTACTGTCTATATCATCTCTTATGCAGTGAAGTTGCAATTAGTCACTATGAATATTTAATTCTTACAAGTTTCAACTTTACAAAATAATGGTTCATTGTTTAAAAGGAAGGTTGATTGTTGGATGGGATTGATGTTGTATATGTTCAGGGTCTCCTCAAAATACTGCATTTTTCACTAGTACAAAACATGAGAAATGATATAATTCTTTTCCAGTAGATATACTGTATTTTAAAAGTCCTTAGATAAGAAATAAATCTAATAGAAAAAGGACATTGGAAACTTCGCATATATATTGTACCAAGGGATCTACAGAGACATGTAAGCTCGTTGATTGTACGCAGCGAACATCCATGAAATGTGATTCTGTATTTTGATTTTATAAGTATTTGATATTATATTTCATTTATAAGTGCTGCCAGCCGACATCTTGTAACACTTCCATGCAACCAAAACATTTCCATGTCAGTTTTATTTAGTGGCATTATCCTTTAAAACGACCATGTTCCACTTTCACACCTCAAAAACTCTGGTCCTGAGAATCATTTTCATAATAAAGGCTCTCCTTTCCCCACTTACACACCAAATCCCGAATCACAGATAACCTATAACAATACCACCGACAGTATTGCATATGCCAAGCCAGACCCAAATTTATTCAGAAATGGCGCCGAGAAATTAATTTAAGCGGCAGATTAACACTGGGCGCTCGTAAAAGAGGCTGTTAATTGGAACCCTTGCTCCCCACTCCTGCTCCAACCGCTAATTCTCACCTTCTCTCTCGCTCCTTCCCCGATTAGGCGGCAAAATCAAATTAATCGATGCAAATTCATCGCGAGGCCGAGAGACTGTGATAAGAAATTCAACACGGGAGATGAAATTCGCCTGGGCAAACCTGATTTGTTGTAATTGGATCCCCTCATAGAGGGCACCGACGGGGCAGAGGGGTTAGGGGAGTGGGAGAGGGGAGGGTGGACGTTGGTCAAGGTTACAGGGTCAGACCGATTTATGACATTTGGGAAAATGCTTTTGAGATGGTTTCCATGAGTCAGTGACACATGCACTGACCCATGTTGCTCTCTGCAAAAAGCGTGAAAAAAAGCTAAGAGGTTGCACTCTGTCAACGTGGTGCTCTATATTTAATGTGTGCCTAGCACTAAGTTTCCTTTGTGAGGCAAGGGGTATACTTGAAGGGAATAATTATTGGTGTATTTCACATTAAATTTTGTTGATGTTTTTTCACCAAAACTGTTTGTTTCGTTGCCAAGAAAACTACATACCTATGGTTTCTGTTTAGTGAAGCTGCAGAAATGCATCGAACTTATAAGCTTGCAAATTACTCTAAATTCAACAAAAACAGTTATCATATGAACAATTGTCAGAAGTAATAAAAGCCTATGATAGAAACCAAAATACGTGTAGATTTATTTGTTATGAAGTAGACGTATGTACATGTATATACTGAATCCATAGTTTATGCATCTACATCACCATTGCCCATAACATGAAGAAATAGAATAGTGACACGTATGCAAGTCACACCAGATACTATCTAAATGATAAACAGCAACACGTGACTGATGAGAAACCTATCTATCTTTCAAGGTTTAGGCCAATCTTACAGATATGTGCGTGTGATGATCAGTGAACTGTGTGCCGGGGCCTGTCCTCTCGTGTCAGAGCCACATCAATCTATTACAAGTGACTTGACATGAGCCACTCGGAGTTACTCGGAGGTATGTAGAACGGTAGGCGACTAACTCACCTATAGGGAAGGTGTGATCATGTGGTAGTGAGTGCGGAGGATGGTTGAATAACAGTAGAGAAAAGCATTTCTGAAATATTTACATCGCACATTCTCTTTTGATTATGTACATTTTATCTTAATTTGATCTCGTCCATGGCCTGAAATGGTATGCATGGATATGATTTCTTAATGTACCTTTTTGACTGAAATATTCCATACACTATACTATAGATGGATGAGAGGTAGCAGTTATAGGATGCTAGTACAAACTCTTGTAGGGTGTTTTTCTGACCGTCGTCCGAAGTGGGTCAGATAGGTCGTTAGTGCAACCACCTGGCACTAGGAGGTAGTGCGAGCAGTAACCGCTTCAAATAAAAATGAATAAAAATCAAACGAAACAGATACAAAATGTCGATTCATATTGCTGTCAGGCAGTCTTGGCGATGTTCCTTTTCATGTAGAACTCCCCAGATGTCTGTACTACTGGTTTGTCTCACTGGAAACCAGAATAAAAAAAGGTTACATAGGCGGCGTAGGCATTGGAATGGAAGACAAAGGCAGGCGAGTTGTTTAGCTCTCATTGAGTTGTTTCTTACAATGGAGCTACTCAGAATTGCTCGGAGCGGGTGGGAGGGATGGCGAAGTAAGAGGAGGGGAGGGAAAGACAACACGGCCATCCGTCTTTCTTTGCGGCAGTTTAATCAGCGCCACACGACGGTTAAGGCGCGCAAAAACGACCCCCGCCGCAGCAGACGACATCCCGCCACTGTCTTGGCGGGAATTTGCCTGTAAAACTTTAATGGATGTAAACATGGGAGTGGAGAATGGCCGATGATGGATTCGCCGGTAGGGTGATTAGTGCTCCACCAGCCACCCTTTGAAGTGACCGCCCAACAAGGTAATCCCTCAAGGAGAGTGGGAGGGGGGGATTTACAACTTACAAGGGGGGTCCTCCAGCGTCTGATGTTTATATACGACACAAGGGGTCGCCCCCAAACCCCGCTCCTCCGGCCGGCGACAATTTAGGCGGATAATGCTAGAAATAAGCTGTTGAATAATGGAGAGGTATAATTAGAACCTTCAGGTGCAGCCTGAGGGCGGCGGTCCTATCCTTCCTCTCCTGATCCCCATCCATTAACTCCCACCCCGCGATACGTCTACATTCGGAGACACCCTACGCCCTCCCCGACAGCAGAAAAATAAGGTTGAAACTTGGGCCGGCGCTCTGCAAAAGGCGGCGAGAAGCAGGTTTCGCCCAATGCCGCCTGTAATTTCGACATGTTCTTAAAACCAGTGGATTTAGCCCGGGCCACGTTTCCATTAGGTGTGATCCATCACTGGTGACAGGTCCAGATCCAGCCCTGGAGCAGGCGACGGGCCGGCGGAGGGTTGGGGGTTACTGGAGGAGGGGACCATAGAGAGGGGGGGGGGTAGTACTATTGGTAGTAAGTAGTATAACAAAAGTGGGGAAAGCGCCAGGCAAACACAAATGCCTTATAGTAGGAGTGTGGTACGAATTGTCTTATTGCCAACATATATGATATAATATGCCAGGTGTGCCAGGGTATAGTGGGCTGCCATCCACTAGTCAACGTCCCATAACATAGGGGATTAAAGACCGGTCGGTCAATGTGGGTTTAGGGTCCCGGCCTCGGTCGGCCCATGCTGTCTTAGGTAGGGGTGATGGCTGTATAAACACTAATACGTTGACAAACCTGTGTATAATAGGGCATCGTTGAATATTATACTAGCCGGGAGTGGGGGAGGAGATGGCCGAGTGGGGCAGGAGAGGGCTGGGAGATGGGATGGGAGGTATGTCAGTAACGACAGAATAATGATTTTCTATTACATATGAGGTGTGCAAGGTCACTTCTCGGTTTTATTTGTCACATAGAACTATATGAGACGTACCTGTTGCTATTTTTTTTTTCAATAGCCTTAACCTATATTACCTAAGGTTAGATAATGCAAAATACTTTTCTAGGTTTTGTCAGGCTAATTTCGCCCATTTAGCAAACTTTTATTTTGATTTCATAGTAATACTAACAATTCTATTTTTCATATGTTCAAATTTTGTTTTTATTTATTAGTTTCTACGGGGTAATCTCCAATTTCATTTTGTTACATAGATCCATATTAGGTATATCTGTCGCAGGTATTTAATATTTTCTCCTTCTATCCTTTATGGGTAGGGAGAGAAAATGTAATAATCCATATAATTTTTTAAAGATTTATATCATTCATACCGGCCTAATATCGCGCATATATTATGCCTAATATTGTGCGTCATAGATATAGATTAAAAATGAAATAAAGGTAGGCCTAAAAATACTGTCGGGTTGGGTTGGTAAATTTGACCCGATTTTTTTAACTTTTCTGAAAGTCTCCCAATCTCCATAATTTTCTCAGAAATCTCCAGATTTTGGAGGATTGCAGGAGAGGGCTGGGAGATGGGATGGGAGGTATGTCAGTAACGACAGAATAATGATTTTCTATTACATATGAGGTGTGCAAGGTCACTTCTCGGTTTTATTTGTCACATAGAACTATATGAGACGTACCTGTTGCTATTTTTTTTTTCAATAGCCTTAACCTATATTACCTAAGGTTAGATAATGCAAAATACTTTTCTAGGTTTTGTCAGGCTAATTTCGCCCATTTAGCAAACTTTTATTTTGATTTCATAGTAATACTAACAATTCTATTTTTCATATGTTCAAATTTTGTTTTTATTTATTAGTTTCTACGGGGTAATCTCCAATTTCATTTTGTTACATAGATCCATATTAGGTATATCTGTCGCAGGTATTTAATATTTTCTCCTTCTATCCTTTATGGGTAGGGAGAGAAAATGTAATAATCCATATAATTTTTTAAAGATTTATATCATTCATACCGGCCTAATATCGCGCATATATTATGCCTAATATTGTGCGTCATAGATATAGATTAAAAATGAAATAAAGGTAGGCCTAAAAATACTGTCGGGTTGGGTTGGTAAATTTGACCCGATTTTTTTAACTTTTCTGAAAGTCTCCCAATCTCCATAATTTTCTCAGAAATCTCCAGATTTTGGAGGATTGAAAAATTCCCATCAAATGTATATAAAAAAACATAATTTCCCTTAACTTATGTGCACAAACAGAAGGGATTTTTTCTTTTTCAGCCATGTTCTCACATGCATGCTAGTGCACTCTTCAATCTTTAAGGTAATGACATATTTTCAACAAACGATATGATACTACAGACAAATTCTCATACAGGTCACAGGAGTAATAAAATGGTTAAAAATTGGCAATTTGGAGCATGTCATATATGTTTAACGTAGAATTTTATCTTAAACATGTGCAATTTCCTAGCGACAATGTCATATCACAGCCTAAGTTGTGTAGTGGAATACCCCCTTAAGTGCAGTACATAACCACTCTCTGGAGGGTCCCGGTGTCGTGGGGGCAGAGGAGCCGGTGTCAATGTGGCTCTCCGGTGCGTTTTTAGGGCCCTGATAGTCAACGCATTTTAGTGTTATACCAACAACCCGCATCCCAGGGTGCCGGCGGACCGACGACCTAATCCCCTCAACCCAAACATTACCAGATTAGCCTACACCAACACGTTGACTAGTGAGGAGCTCCCGTATAGTGTCTTAGGTTGGTCTCCGTAGGTTTTCATTGCCACCTTTTTCCAGTACACCAATAAAGGCTTCACCTACACAATAATGTTAACCCTAGTTTTCCTCTGGAGAAAGTGCAAGAGAAAAGTCTGAATTTGTGAAAAGGGAATAGAGCGTTAACGAAATGTACCCTGACTTGTAAATGGGAAAGAAACTTACTAGAAGTACAAATTGAACAAAATAATGTACATATATATACAATAATGTCCCAGCATTTCGTCGCTGACAACTGCTCGAAATGAAGGACAGGGATATCTTAACATGGGAATGTTTTCTTTTTCTACGGTGGCTAATTTCACTCCGGATATTTTACTGATGTTTCTTTTATTGACAAAAATCTGTCGTTCGACATATTCCTTCAAGGGAGGAAATCTATCAGGTTTGGAGACTTTCATCTCCAACGAGAGATTTTCTTTTATCAAAATCTGAGAGTGTACATATGATAATATTATATAGGATTAACCTGTATTCTAAATCCATTGAACTGTACCCCTATGCTTATATATAGGCGTACCTAAAGTTTCATACATATACTCTTTAAAGCCTCTTAAAGATGAGCCCTGTGTTTCTAAAGTGGACCAAGTTCCATATTCCACCCTTGGAGCATAATGCAGGTCGAAAGTGGGACTAAAAAGGGTCTAAAACGGCTCTGGATGATAAGGCCGGAGCCCACCATCCATTACCGGGCCGTCTTTGGGGCAGCTTTGATCTACTTCAACGAGGAGGTCAGATCCTAGAAGGCGGGAGCTGGCAGGAAGCCAGGCCCTGTGTCCGACTGACCCCCACTCCCCCCGCTACCGGCCCACAGGTTGGTTGCCATGGTAACCCTATCGATCCCCCCGATCACAGAGGCCCACGGGCGGGCAGCCTAGGGGTGAGATAAGACTTAGGGATGGGCCCAGTGGCTTATCTGCGCTGCCGTGCAGGGGTTTGGCGGATGGCAGAGCATTGAGACAGCCCCTTCCCCTGCCCTGCTCCGCCGCCACCGCCTCCCACTCCCACTAGTATCATTTATATGCAAGCCTCCCCTCCAGCCCTCATGTGATAGAAACGGTTTTGAAAAGCGTCCCGTCCGAATATTGACAGGCCCAAAGATAGCCAACTTTCTGTCACAATGAGTAATGTCCTCCTACCAGAGCGGACTGTGATAATCCCCGTTTACACGCCGTACTTTAGACCCTTTAGTCTTTTAGAGAGGCGTTTAAAAATTATTCTTTTATAGCTATGGATCTGTAGTTTTTTTAAAGACATCTCGATCAATACATCGTAGGAAACACTCGGCTGATTTCAATATCAGTATACAGTTCAGAAGCAAAGGATCAAGTCGTAAATGTTTTTCCTTTTGGTATACGTTGTTTTGGTTGATATGCGAGAATCCATTGTAAGAAATAATCTCAGTGTTCTAGTTCTGATCTGCTCACAACGGTCTTATCAAGCTCACAACATATTGCTGCGTCAGCATATTTCTTGCTATGATGTATTTGGATATTTGAAGTGATTTGTATAAATATGGAAAATAAATTTCACATTTTTAGAAACCAATAACTATAAAATTCCAATTGAAATAGTTACTTTAATTGTGCCCTTACAGGGTTAGAATTACCAAGGGTTTTTCATTTTTACAATGGATGTCTGGCAGTCTAGGGCCGTCGGCAGCCTATTTCCTAACACTCTCCAGACATGAGCGGGACGTTGAATATCGACCCGCTTGGAGAATGAGCCTGTCGTCCTCGCGCCTGACCGGAACAGGAAGCTCAAAGACCTCCAGCGTCTGAAGTCGCAATCACGTGACGCCCAGCCTCTTATTGGATCTGGTCACGTGTGTGTGGGAGGGGAGGGGAGGGGGGTAGATTGGGGTAGGGGGTAGTAATCGAGGAAAACGTCGCGTGCGTAGCGGGCCGTGCGCGCGACGCGTCAAACTCAAAGCGGGAGTACGTCAAAGACGCCGCGTCGAATTTGGGGGGTTTGGCCTGGCTGTTAAGGCCAGAGATCTATCATAGGGCCCAGGTCGGATCACACACACGAGGCCTGAGAAGGGCGCTTTGTGAGCCTAATTAGGCCTAATCAAGGGCCGACCACTGGGAGAGAAAGCCGCCCTTCTTCTCCAGGGCTGACAAATAACCACCTGTTGCTATGGTGATCAGAGTTCAAAGAGGGACCGCCCCCTCACCTCCTGGAGCAGGGTGGTGGAAGGGTTTAGTTCACACGGCCGGCGACAGGTGGGGTGATTGGGGAGGGGGTAGACTTGTGGTGGTCATTCAGTCCTCCTCCTGGGTCCCCCCTGGAGAGTTGGGGGTAAGGGGTGGGGGTGGCCACTCCAGGGGGAACAGGCAGCAAATTGGCTGTCCCGTCGCCCCTCCCCTCCCCACTCCAGGCCTCCCCTGGAGACGCCAACACTGCACAGACGGGGCACGATGAATAATGAAGAGGTAGGCCGGGCAAGGGGGGGCTTAGCCGACGATCACAAGTTAATAAAAGTATAATGCACAACGGCCCAGCCCGGCCTCGCTTTTTTCACACAGTTGCAGACCCAGGGCCCTCTGCCCAATTTGGTGTCTGTCAACTCGACCTAATCCAGCTTTGTTTTTCTCATCCATCTTGAAGGCCGTCCCCGCCCTCCGGTCTCCCACGGCCTCCTGGTGCCTCCCGTGGAGAAACCAACAACCATGCAGGTCGGGTATATGGTGTATACTGTATAGGGTATGTCAGCTGCCTGGGATATGTCCTATATTAACCCCACCTCTTCCTTCCAACCGACCCACCTCTAAGCCTATTCATTAGGCGCAGGATAAAGTCATTCCCATTCGTTAATTGCCTGCCATGGAACTTAAACACGTCCGGCTAGAAAAAAAGGCAAATGAAATTGGATGTTGTGGAGGACGGCCGGTTGAATGTCAAAGGGGCGCCCATTGAAATCTCCTTTAGGATTCCATTTTATTTGTTCTCCTTTTTTGTGTGTGAAGCTACTATGATTGTAAGTCAGGTCGTTTTAGATTGGTCATAGGTCACACATTTTATTTGATTATAGTTTACAGTGTCAACATCTCTGACAACATATTTATTTCATAGCACCAAAATTGATAGTAATTATCCAAATATATCAGAAACTTATTTTGAATGAAATACATGTTAATGCTTAACATGTACAATTAACATGGGACATTTTAAGCAAGATGAGCATATAATTATACGTTATCAAAGATAATGAAATCGTAAATTGTTCAAGGACTTGGTTTTCAATATACATCTATATCATGGCCACCCAAATATATTTTTGTAGCCCAAAGCACAAGTATTATATAAAGCCATTCGAGCTCGATTGACTCTGAAATATTCCTCTCACACTCCCGGGGTGCAGAATATAACTGAGTGGCTATCCTGGGGACATGGGGAGGTAGGACTAAATCAATCCAGGCCCGTCAAAAAGCGGGCCCAGCCGTATGTGTGTTTGCCAGCGACCACGCGGCCCTCTAATTAAATTTCACCACAGTCGGCCGCCTCCTGCATATTGGATTTGGCGGCTGGCTTCATTGTATTATCGACAGACCAGCGGCTGAGGCAGTGGGGCTGGCTCACGGCTTAAAGCTGATCAAATCTCCGGCCCAGTCAACCTTCTGGGGCCGCGGCCCTCGCTGCCTGCCTTCTCAGAATTATTCTATATTTTTGCAAGGCAAATTGAAGTGAAGCCAACGGCGTCTCAGCGCAAGAGCCGCTAGGTCGGGTTGGCGATATTAGAAACGCTGGAAGGTTTATTTATTTAATTGAAAACTTAGCTCATTTCATCTTCTTTATAAATTTTTTTGGCAATTTAAAACCATGGTAATGTACCTATCTGTATGTGCCATAATTAGATAATAATGAACAGGAAAGTCTTCACTGTCTCGCAGTTCTTTTTAATCGATGCAGAATTCAACTTTGTTATCAAAATGAAATCGATGTTGTCAACTCTCGAAAAAAGAGAAATAGATTAAACTATAATTTGTCAAACTATTTCTTTTATCCTATATAAATTGTAATAATATGACTACTCATCAATCAATTGTATTTATAATCATTGGAAAGTGCACTAATGAAACCTTATAGATAATATGATATATACTTAAAAAATAGAATAGGCCTATTTTTCACACATGATGATATCATAATAAGATTGACATGAAATTATGAACATAGGGGACCCATAGGGCAAGCTCCATAGTTATAATTCATACCATGTCCTTAATTAATAAACATACAAAATGTTCTAGCATGAATAAAACGCCCGTAAAACGGCTAACGTTTATGGGGAGACATACGTAAAGCATGCAGTCGCAGGTGGTGGGTGGTAACGACAGGCAGACACCACTCTGCATACGGTTTGCGGGTTAGGTTTGCATTATTCCACAAGGGATGCTGCACACGTTAACGACTTCACACTGCAGTAAGCGTGCGTCTGTCAGCTGGCCATGGTCAGGGGATGGGTGGGAGAAGGGAGGGGCTTGGTACGTGCATGGACAACGCCCTACTCCAGTTTATCAATTATTTCTATTTATGTTTTTTCTCCGTTTGGTTGATATTATTCTTTTTCTGCACTTGTCGCAACACCCTCTTCCTGGCTGTATTTGTATGACTTCCTAACTAAATATAATTATACAACATCCGATTCTGGTAACCAGGTCATAGGACTTTTAGACTTGAGGCGAAGACCCCACAGAATATATTTTCTCATGATTATTCAGTATGGAATTTTTGTTGAATTTTAGGTTTTTGCCCAATACTCTATGAGAAAACTATATCATAACATGAGCATGTGGTCCCTTCTCTATAAATATAATTGAAAAAGCACTTATATAGTTAAGTCATTTAGATACACGCATGGTAATTCATGGTTTCTAGATGGGCGGTACACCGCCTTTAGATTTGTTATGACTTCCTTTACTACGAAGGAAAATAACGAAAGTTAAGAAGTATGCTCATGTAGATGGTGCAATGACCACCCAAGTATAATGATAATACTAGTCATGTGAAAGATTATATATGTTGTACTGAATGACCCAGTCGTCATAATCGTGATGATTCTTGTGTGGTTGTGAGGAGGCTCACTACAGCAAACGTTCTGGTGGAATTAAAGGACAGTGCCATTCTATAATTGTAAATGTACTTGCATTGCCCTTATATCTAAAGCATCGTCCCCCGCAATTATCCTTCATCAAAACATGACTTTAGTATGAACTTGATTTTTTCCTGAAATAATTATCTAGTATTTTGTCACAAGTCTGGGAAGAGCATGAATCATAATTAGTATAGTTCTCAGCGCCGAAGAATCTGATCGTGTCATGATACCGCTCTCAAAGTATGATAATTACTCTTCTTGGTCCTGCTATCAAGATGTAGACGCCTTCCAATTCACTTTTTTGATATAACTGCAATACTCCGAAATTAGACAGCGTTTGGTGTCTCTGGGGAAATGCAGGCGAAACAACCGGAAGTGAGTAGAAGTCGTCATGCGCACTGCGGACTAATGTAGTATGACCTTTGGAGCAGCCTGATCCCCTTCCCCCTGCCCCTGCAAGCCCCCTGCAAGCCCCATATACGCCCCCTGCATGCCCTGCACGCTCGTATTCTGGTTACAGTGATATGAGAAATGCTTAAATAATATTTTCGTTTCATTCCAATCGTCAGCCAATAAAGTTGCATGCCGGGTAAAAGCTGTGCTCAAAAGTAGGTCAAACAACATTGGGTGTCACTCTAAAAGCTCGTTTTGGGGTAAAGTCGCATATGAGATAACTTATAAGTGAACTTTTAAAGATTACCAGATAGGTGGTAAAGAGTAAAAGACCAAAGGAAAATCCATTTAATGGCAAAGGTGGACAACTGGAATCCAAAGTAATTTCTTATCATACATGTTTTTTGACACTATAAACACAATCAAATGAAATACACGTACCTCGATGATTGGAATTGGTTCATATCAGTGACTGTTTTCCCTTATCTTTAATTTCGCAATTCATTTTAATCACATTGAAAGACGAAATAGGTACATTGGTCGTTAACCCATCTTCCAAATTACACTAAATTAGCTGTGTTAAATTCCTTCTCCTTTTGCTGATTCAATTGCCATGATTGTTACACTTATAATTATGAACCTTTAACTTCAATGAACTTGTGACCTTAACCGAATCGATGGTGAAGATATACGACAATGTCAGACCATCTCAACTTACTCAGAAACCCGTGCATACAAGAAAATGTGGTCTTTGTTAAAAATCTAATTTTCTTGTTGACCAATTGCATGACCTTGGGTCGAAAGAGGGATAATTCCGCGAGAAACCCCGTGATGTTTCCAATTTCCCTCCGAAATAACCCCTATTCGAAGGGGTTGAATGGCCCAAACGCAGGTATGACCTATATTGGGCGTGCTGGTGTTATCTGGACGTTAACAAATGGTGCTGGATGTGGCTGGGTGAGCAGGGTGGTGGCACACTCCCCTTCTGCACCCCTGTCAAACCGTTCAGGTGAGAGGACGCCACCAAGGGGCGGGTACTTTTACCTAACGACCTAGTGTATAGCCTCCAGGTTTTAAGTTTTACCCAAAATGATAAGAGTGGGGGGTCAGTAAGTGAGGCACTGGTTTAGTGGTACAATGGTGCAGGGTTCGAATCTATACTTACAGAAACGGTTTCCAACAGCAACAGTGATATGCCAATATAGAAACAGGTGCCTAGAACCAGTAAATACCATCATAGCCTCAAAAGTAGAGTTGAAAATCAGACGGCCACAGTCGAAACGAAGTGCCATGGAAATAATAGGCCCTATATATTTAGTAGTCAGAAAGGATCATTATATTTTGCTGTGCGAAACTGATTGTAGGACCCATAAGCAGATAAGATAATTAGAGAATGGACGATGTGATTATTTATAGTCATAAGATACAGGATAAAGGTTACACTGAAGGAGTTGTAAATCTTATTTTTTTTATTTTTTTTTATTTATACTGAAAACATGAATAAGCAAATTAATGCTAATAATGCTAGTTTACATCAAGCTCCAGTGAACATATATACAAACATCAATTATTTACAAAATATAATAAATGGTATATTAGGAGAAATTATAGTATTAAATCATTACAAGTATATCTGTTTTGACACTTGTTGCATCCTGAAGTAAACTCATCTATACCGGTTTGGAACCATTGCAATGCTCCCAGTTTTAACCAAAGCATCCCCCTCCCCCACCTTTGCTTAAAGGGCCCCCGCAGGTAGCCGAGGGGAGGGTCTGAGTGGCCATCTCACCTGTCAACTGGCGCCCCGCGGCCTCTCGGCAGGGGCTTTTATTTAGACATTGACGGCCCTGACATCCCCCCCTCTCCCCTCCTCCCACTCAGACGTTCCTGCATATGTAATGAGAGACCTACAGGACTAGGTTGTCAGGGGGGCATGATAAAGAAGGAAGCTGATTTTTTTAAAAGTAGTTAGTGTGTTAACAGTGAACCACTAACACTGCTAATATTGAATTTCAAGGACACTGATTGTTGGGCCTGTCAGATTTTAAGTTCTATTTTTCGGTAGAGTTGTTTCAAACTCATTTTCAAATACATGTAGGCCCTATGCCTACATGATGGCTGCACACATCAGCCCACAGTTTGTTCTAGTTTGAAACATTCATTGCAGTTAGAGTTTTCACAGTGAAATGCTCCGAGATAAATGCTAAAACAAAATTATACGAATAGGGCCTACAAGGTATGGACTCTTTTAAAAAAAACACACATTCATTTCGATTATTTCGAGACAGAATCTCTTGACATTTTCATCTGAAAAGATTATTGAGATTTTATTTTCCGAACATGCTGGGCAAATTACAGCCCGCCATTGGACCACCTGCCATTGCGGATCGAACTGTCCAGGCCTGGAAGTTGACCTGGGAGGAGGAAATGAATCAAGGTGGCATTAATGCACTTCCCTGTTGGGGCTGACGGTGGGCACCGGTGCCCAATTCCGCTCAAAGGAAAACTCTTCCTGACACACCGGATGGGCGGTGTCGCTGCATCACCATGACAACGCTCAGTAACATGGCTGACTGTCAGGCCTGGCGTCGGATCGGATTCCCTTGATGCCACACTGTCAGTGTTCTGACACCAACCCCCTCCATGTGCCTCCTTTTCCTCCTGTTTCCCTCATCCTCCCCCCAACCACCCTCCCCCCTTCGCCTCCGGGCTTTCGTTTCTCGCCCGGTAACAGGGAGGAGAGAGACGTCGCCGCCATTTTGGATGAGTCAGGGAGGAAAAAAGGCGTCCCCTGGCGGATTTTCTGTGCAGCAGAACGGAACTGACTTCTTGAATCAGCCCTGGCCACTCCATCACAGACGTTATTGTCATGACAACTGGGGGACGCTTGGGGAATAATGAGGGTCTGTTCTGGGGGTTCGTGGGCCCCCAAAGCCAACCCAGGCCCGCCAAAAACGACGGCAACGCGACATGACCGTCGTTTCTTCTGACGTCATACCGGAAGTTGGGTTGAGTGCTGCTACCTGGTGGAATTTCCGCAAACTAAAAACACAGACCGCTCGATAAGGGTGGTAAAAACATTCCAGCTTTGCCCCTAACGATTTTCAAAATTATTACAAACTACTGCCAACGTCAGTGTAAAAAAAGGCAAGATAAATACTAAATGATTCACCTAGGGGGGAAATTTAGTAGAACAATAGCCTGGCAGTGGCCTATTTCGTTTCGCTCCAGATGCGATTTCCCCCAGCGCCAGGCGACGACGATTTAGAATCGTTTGACAGTTGTCTCGGTGGACCACGGAACCCGGATGAGCGGAAAGCAGCCGACTTTTGTGTACTGACCCACATCTGGATGTTGACACAAGAGGGCGCCTCTGAAAGCCCCATGTGGGACCCGGGGAGCCTAGCGCGCAGGTCAAGCGTAGAGCCCCATCACCACCAGAGGCCCCTGAGTAAACCTACCCCCAGCTCCACCAGCCGACCCACACTGCATACAACATACCCACAACCCTGCAGTGACCCCCGCTGGAGAATGTACAATGGAGAAATAACAGCCCGCACTGGTAATGAGCTAGTCGATTTGCGGTGGAGATGGCGGGCGTGATACCAGCACCCCTTTATTTAGCCCCAAACAAGGGGGAATCTTATTCCCCCTTTCTCCTGCCTCCCCTTGTCTCCGGGCTGAGGGTAGTAAGTGGTGGGGGAAGTATACCGCATACGGGAGAGGCCCAGTGGGCGCCGCCATATTGAACAATGGGGAATCCTGATAGGCTGAAAAGTTGGCTTGTCCACCCACAGGAAACTGGGTCAAAGGTATGCGCATGCGCAGACCAGGACTCCCGAATACGGTTTGCCTGGCTGTCCAATCGATGTCCCACCGGCCCCTGTGACAGGGCTGGGGTGCGTGTCGGCCCGGGCTGTGATTAGGATCGCCGCCGGGCCCTGTGTACCAGATAATGACATACATTAGGGGGCTGGCACCCACACCTTCCCCCTCCTCCAGCGTGTTAATTTTCACACCAGTGTCCAGCCCGGCTGTCCCCCACAGCTCCTTTATCAGCCGACCAGGCAAGGTCCACTTATTCCTCATTGACACCATGTTTACTACGGACAATGACCACTGAGGTATTTTACTCCCCGCCCCCCAAAAAAAGTATTTAATAATGTTGGGTTTGAAAACCGTCAACATTCACGTTGAGTTAGTTTGCCCGCGCAGGTATTTAAAGGTCTTTAAATGTCTTATATTACTTTTCGCATTTATAAGGCTTTTGTAGAGGTCCTTTTGAATGTTTGATAAAATTATAAAGGTATGTGTTATTTTGGGTTCACCTTACAGATTGGCTGTAAACCATTTTAACTCGTTTTCACCAAATGACCAAGTCAAAAGAAGTCTGACTTTATACCACAAAATTTCTTGTAAAACGTCTTATCTAGGTATCATTTTCGTTCCTAAAGATCTTGTAAAGCTACTTTTGTTTCTCAAAGACCCTGGGCAGCCTTGGTTATATGGTGATATGTGCCTGAATGATAAGCAGTGAATTCTGCACATATAAAATCTTACTTGAGACTCCAGGATGCTGGAAAAGAACTACTCCTCCCAATGTGTTTCTTTTACTCGCCACCATCTGTGTAGTGGAGTAAAACATCGGAACTTCCTGAATAATAAAACAAGTAGCAGTCTGCTTCAATTTGCTGGACGGGGGGCGGAATAAAAAAAGAACTTGATTTGAAAGAAAAACAAAGAAAGAACAACAATTTCAAATGAGATCACAAAGAAGGACTAAAAACTCTCAAATGAGATCACAAAGAAGTAGGAACTTGTAATATAACATTACCCATTCCCCTCGAATTTATCTTATTCGATCATGACTTCTGATGCAATTTCTCTCTGTGTAAATTGGAAAAAGTGATGATGAAGTAAGCGTGGCTGGGTGTGAGCAGTTGTGAGGTACTAACTGGGGCAAGGTGACGGGGATGGAGCAACTCCATTACAACACTGATAATAGTATGCAAAGAGTGCATTGAACGAGCGAAAATTTAATTACCACTCTATTTCAAATTCATGAAGCTGCTAGAAAAGCAGGCATCCTGCGAATTCCTCTGACGACGGTTTTAATACAAATAGGCTCCTCCTTGACTCATCCATCATATTGCAATCTGGGGATTCAGGGGCCGATGAAGAGCCGACCAGCGCCAGGCTGACTAAAATGTAATTACTCCCATGGACTCATTCTGTGAATTTGATTTCGCCTCGTATGAGATGAGTGAGAGATAGGAGGGAAGGTGCACCTGTTTGTTATTGATGATCCAAGCGGCCATGGCGGCGGCAGCCGCTCTTATCTGCTAGAAGACGGCGCGGCTGTAGTATCATCATCAGGGAGAGGGTGCATAGGGGGATGAGGGGTGAGAGCATGCAAGCAAAACTGCTGAGCTACATACGTTACTCCCAGCATGGCGCCTATGAGGAACTGGTGTGAACCGTCCCCAAGTAGTACGAAGCCACCGGTGATATTGATGGGGGACGGGACCACCGTTTGTTTACATTCGTAAATCACCCCACCAAGAGAGATCAGAAACATGGCCGTCGGGGGCCAGGGGGAAAGGGGGAGCCGTAGAGAGGGGATATGAAAGGAGAGGGGGCAGTATTCTGAGTAATGACTGGAGTGGCCACTAGGAGGCTAACAGATTGGCCTAGGCCGGCCGACCTGCCTATAATGGGCCTTTTATCGCCCATTTCACAGTTACGGACAGATTAGATGCCGGTTGGCGGTGAATAAAAAGGCCGTTATAGGCCAATGTTTATCTAACGTACATGGCCGACACATAACTCAACGTGTCGACGACGGGCGGACGGAGCAACATGTCTGTCCGCGTCTTTAATACTTATGGTGGGATCCCCCGACGACTGAGGTCTATAACGTCAGGATCAGACAGAGTTCGATCTTAGTACGGAGTGGCCCAGCATCATTGATCAATATGAATTTAGTTCATGTTGATGGCCAGGCATTTTTGTCATCACATATAATATGCGGGTCACCTGCAAGTAAAGATACAATGAACATGATTTTAAGAATAAAGACATAGGCTATGCATGCGTGTTCTTTTTTGTCGTATTAGATCTTTGCACGTACTGTTTGTTTATAGTGGGACAAAGATAATATTCTCTTAAATATAAGAGAGAAATTGTACTTGAATGTAGATAAGGTCAATCAATTTGTCTACACTTCTGATCAGTTTCAGTCGACCAATTATTTAACGCAAACAGATTTTCGATGAATTACAATTAAATCGGTTTAGTATGTTTGCCGTCTTGATACGTTCAGATGGCTTGCATCTGGCAGGTGCGCTAAACAGGAAGGACACTAGATTTGCTTTCAATCAAAAATTTGCCTTCAATCAAAATGTTTCAATTTAAGACTGTGGCATACTTCACACTTTAAGAAATCCACTGCACGAAATCTGACAATTAACGAGTAAATATTTTGAAAGGAACCAATTACGGTCCATTAGTGGCAACGTTTTATCCACATTTTATGTTTAGGGATATTGTAAACGTAGGGAAACTCATGGAAAGATGGTACACCTAGGCCTCTGGTGGACATTATGGCATGAATATATAGGCCTTCTTATCAAAATATATTTAATATGTATACTATAGTATAAGTATATAATGTTCGGCCGTCTATTTGGTATAACAAGCGTCTCCTCAGTTTTTAAGTATTTTATTATTACAAAAAAATACTATAGTCACTATGAGTGCTATTCTAACAGTGAACATGCCACATTGCATGTCAATGTACCATCAAAGTACCTGAGGGATGGTACAGCGATAGCAATACTTTTGTTCACATTTTCATACACCAATATCCCATCACCAATGACCTATTTCACTTACAGACTGAACTTTAAACTCTATACATCTGTATGTGAGGTCGTCCCTCTGCATAAAACGTGTCCTTTTGGACCTGCAAATGCATACCCTGTACTCAGGTTTTTCCTCATGGCTTTTCCAGATTTCGATGATTGGGACCCCCATCAATATTCTTTTGTCACCGCGTCCAGCGCACTAAGGTAAGTGACCTTTGGTACCATTTTCTCCCAAATGAACTCATTGGCTGGCCCGGGTCGTGGGCCTGCATTTCGCTTATTACAGCCCACTACTGTGTGTCACTAATATGACGCCGGGCGCGCAATGAATGCATTGCGGCCAAAACACTCGCTGTTTTGACAGCAACGAATTGCTCCCACCAGCTCGGAGCAGCTCCGAGTGGGACTGCTCCTACTCGCCCTGAAAGCTTCCAGCACCCGCCCGACGCTTTCATCCGCCGATATAATAAGAGAGGCATTATTCAATTTTCTCCGGCTAGATTCAATTTCCAGATGCATTTCGGACGCCGGCGTTGTGCAAGTAGGCAATGGCAGGGCGCCCACAACCCTCTCCCCACCTTCTCCCTCTCCCCTTTCTCTCTCCACCCACTCCCTTTTAGACCTGCGCTCAGCCAATCTCCCTGCAGCTCAACTCGGGGCCGCGGCCTGCGTTTTATTCAGGCGGATAATAAGTGCAGTTTTATTGAATTTCGAGAGTAAATGGGGAATATTCTGCGCGGATCGACTGAATATTTTGGAGTGCTGCGCCTGGGAGAAAAAGGGTGGGTTCCATATTCCACCAACCTCCCCCTCCCCTCCCCTCCCTCCCAATCCTCTCAGCTTATCATCCCAGAACGGGTAGGCGTAAGGGAGCTTGGATACACTCCACAAAGGCAGATTAAACATTGATAGATTATCGAACGGCCTACAATGCTCGGCCAATAGGCCTCCTCTACCCCCCACCCTGTTGGTTGGTTGGTGTCGGCGTCTGGTCGACCATAAACACTAAACATTGCCGTCACGGCAGCACTTCAGGTGTGAACGACCATTAACACCTCAAACGAAAACGGGCGTATTTATGGGTTAGAATTGAGAATTTGATAGAATGTTCCCTCTTAAAATGTTTCGTTTCATTTATTCATTTGTTTATCAGAGATAAATATATTTGCCATGGCTTTATCAACATTTCAATTGTTAATGTCTCTTGACATTGTTGTGGCGTGACCTATGAATATTGATACATATACTGCTGGCGGCACATTTTTTTAAACCAGTCAATAAATTGGGCGGAGCCAGAGACTGGAGAGTCCCTATAAATGTTTATAACTCCCTAGTATTTACTGAATTAAAACTTAAATTGTAGGGATTTGGTCTGGAATCGATACAAACTTATATGGATCGGAGTATTCCAACATGAACTATTTGAAGTTCATATTAAAATTACTTTTGTTTAAAGGGTTGTCCTTAATGTCTAGATAAGGGTTGTATAGACTAAAACCATGGACTATGAATAATGATAAACATGAAAGCTAAAAAAGAACAATAGTTTGAACAGATATAACATTTTCACATGAAAAGCATCAAAGAAAGAAGAAATTATCGGGCTCAAGAAGTTTTCAAATTCATTTCATTACATCGATGATGCCCTAATAACCTGCTTAGATTAAAGTCGCCATTATTATGATACACAGGTGTGTATTTTAAACCTTAAATTACATAGACATCAGCCTTAAACTGGATCCAGCTATCCAAAATCATGTTTAGATGAAAATCACATGCTTCCTTCTCCTGGCGGTTAAACACAAGAGGCCTATGTGAGTTTCTTTCATCTAAAGCTTAAACTAAAACCGGGTGAGGGTCGATGAGAAACATTGACAGTTGTTCGGCGGAGCGTCTTGAGAAGGGAGGAGTTTGAAGGTGGGAGGAGGAGGAGGGCTGAGGGAGGGGGCGGGGTAAGGGTGGCGGCTCTTTGATGGATCTGTTGTGTCCTTCTCCAGGATTCATCTCTATCACCGAGCCGGCAGGACACAAAGTTCTTCCGGCGGGGTCCTGGGTTGTCTCCCGGCGGTGAACCCTCGCCCGGCCGGGCGTCTTCCATCTCCCCGACCCAGCAGCAGACGACATTGCGAAAACCAATTATTTTCCCGCGCGCGCCGTGTAGCGGGAAAAGCGAGCGGACAAGTGCGTCAAGCGGGCAAGACGGATGGGCCGGTCGCATGACAAGTCGGCGATATTAATTGAGTAAAATCGATCACCACGCGCTGGAATAATTAGCGGAATCAGTGGCGTTGATTCATGCGAGTGTCTTGAACTGCGCAAAATGGCCGCCCCTGCTCGGCACGCCCTCTGGCTGAAATTATCAGAACTAGAAAATATGGCGCCACTGTTTCTGGGGTTTCTGCCCTGTATAAGGCTTTATCATAATTATATCTACCTCCTATAGAATAAATGGCACGTTTTGAGAAAATACATCGTTTTTTTACATTTGAATATTGTTGAGAATGATGTGAGATTGGTGGGGGATAGTTGGGGAGGCGGGGAGAGGGGTGGAGGTCCTACCCCCAGGTCTGCCCCTCATCACCTCTCATTGCCCAACCCCACGTCCCACCCTTCACCCTTTCCCCCTGGCCCCCTCCCTGATGATGCAGGGTTCGTCTAAGCCCCCTCGGCTTGTCATTTGCATCGGCCACAGCCCCATGACCCTGCATGGCTGGCTGGGTCAACTGGCTGACCCCAAACTTGCATAACCTTGGCTCCCTCCCTCTTCAATTTGAATGTGTCAGCAAAAAGGTTACCCCTGCTGAAATGATGATAATCATCAGCCCCCAAAAAAGAACAGACGTAGAAAAAAGTGGCGATGAAAGTAGGCCTTTATAGAGGCGACCCCCCTGTGATTTTCACCTGTATACCTACACAGGCATATACTCACGTGTGAAATAACATCAAGGTGTTCTGGGCGTTTATCACAAACTACTTTCCCTCCCCCTCCCCCCCTCCCTCCCCCTCCCCCCTCCCACCAGATTGCGGTGGCACGAACACTCGCTGACAGGCATGAAATCCGCCGCATTTTTACCTTCGTTAACGTGTGAAGCGATCTCGACTGAAGCACTTCGGGGTTGTTCGCCACACCCTAATGTTCTCCCGACACGTGAGAAAAGCATTTGGGTTTAGGGCGAGCCTTTGGGCAGGCCAGTGTGTGCAGAGCAAGAGAGGGGCTTTAATTATAGACCCCTGTGATGCTGAAACACCGTGAGCCAGTAACCAAATCCTTGATGTCTTTGTCAGTTTAGGGTGGGGTGCCAAGACTGCTCCCTGGGGTCCCCCATCAAGGGTTATTCTGGATCACCAATTGAGTGGCCTCCACCCTGGGTACTACCACAGCCCTGGAGGATCCAAATAGGAGACAGGAGTGCCCTCCACCCCCTGGAGTACCATGGAGGAACCGATAAGGGGTCCCAGTGCTTGTACCAACAGACTCATTAGGTAGGGGCAGTGGCAGAGCAGGGCCTTGTTTTCACCTTGTTGGCCTATCTGCCCTGATCTGGATCATTTATGACGTCTGTCCCCGGATCCCTGGTCTGATGCCCAAATCCATCCCCGACCGTGACCTGCATGCTGAGTTAGAACTACAAGCTCTCGCACTGAGATCTGCTTTTTTCTGCATGTCCCAATACTCAAGAAATTTATCAGTTTTTTTCCTTCCTCGCCTCTTATTAAGTTTACGTACGACCGTTTGAAATGAAAACCATACGACCGTTTGATAACATTGATAGGCAATAAGAATGTGTAATATGTATGTATCCGCTATTGAATGTTGGAGATAGTTCTATCCAGTGGGTTTTCTGTAAACATTATTTATATTTCTGTCGATTCAGAATTCCACTTAACACATTTCAGTATTCTAAAAGCATCTATCGTATTCTAAAAGCATCTATCTTACATGTTAAAATAAAGGAATAAAAAACCATACAATTATACTTTTTCTAGATTGAAAATATTCGTTATATATAGTTCAATGTTGTTACAGCTAGGCTAACCTATCGTGCAATTTACACTTAAACAATGAAAACCATACATGTTTATGCATGTGAAATATTTCAACTTTTTTTCCTCTTTTTCTTTTTATCCTTCCTTATGCATGTTTTCAAACACGTGTATCCTTTCTATAGATAAGTATGTCTCCTAGCATTTCCCTGATAAACATCAGCCCATGGTTACGAGCCAAAGAAGATGCACTGGTGGTGTGTACACGTCACCTCCCGTCTCGTCACTCCACCCCCTCACATCCACAAATAGCTCACCTGTAGCCCCGTTCCCATGCACAGAAAGAGTGCAGCCCACCTGGCATTTCCTACCATTCACAACTAGATCCTCTTTGGACTTCACCGAGGGTTTCTGTATTTCATTAAGTCAAGAAACGCTTTCAGATGGATGTAATCAAAGAGAGAAATCATGTCGATTAAGAAATCAGAGGGATTTGAGAGACAGCCGTCAAGCTAATTGAAATGAATAGTTTGATAATGATCATAAGATACGACCGATGAGAAACGTCAATGCAACGTGTTGATACATATAGGTCAAATGTTGACAGGCACTTGAGGAGTTAATGTTAATAGTACATAGGTATATCAGATCCAAACCGTGCAAGACCTGCATATCTAATATAGATCTGGTTTGGCAAGTACGACCTAGATGTAAACCTAAGATCTAAAGGCCCGGTCACATATAGAGACTCAACTCAACTCAACAGTCTTAGGAACTTGAGACTGAACAGTTGCAGACAAACCAGTCTTAAGGAAAAAATGATGAGTGGTCACATATAGAGACTGGATAGTCTTGTGTCTTCTATCCTCTGCCTTTAAACTCAATGATATGTAGGAAAAAGAGGTGTGTCTATTTGCCTTTATATGATTGGATAATGGACTCAAGACAGTTGAGTTGAGTCTTAAACTATGTCACATATAGAGACTGGGCCTTAAAACTGCTTGAGACTGGAGACTATCCAGTCTTAAGGCCGGTCACATATTGAGACTGGGCCTTAAGACTGCTAAAGACTCAAGACTATCCAGTTTTAAATCTTCAACATCTCAAGATTAGAGACCAGACTGATCAGTCTTGAGAAAACCTAAAACTCCAGTTTTAACCCTATGTCACATATCAAAACTATCAGAGACCCAACTCAACTCAACTGTTGAGTTGAGTTCAGTCTCTATATGTGACCGGGCCTTAAGTGTTTGCGTGTGTGCAGAGGGGGTGATTGCCAGGGGCAGGGCTGGCTCCACCTCAACTCCCTCCCTCCACTCCACTCACTCCACCAGAAGCCACTGCTGGCTTCATGTATGTGGCTTCTCTCACTCTCCTCCACAGGCCGCGCCTGCGGGGACCAGGCTTGTTTCCGTACCGAGCCAAATCATGTAAAAACAAAGGAAAATAAACAAAAATGGCCTCTTTCTTTTATCTAATTTACAAACAGCTCCATGAGAGTCCAATCCAGCCGTCCCTTCCCACCCCAGCGCACGGCTCCCTGCTACAATCGCTCTGAGTTTCTCCTAACCCCTGCCTCTCTCCAGTCCAGGCCTGCTGGGACCTGTATACCAGTGGTAACCCTACCCCCTCACCCCTCAGGACCTCTCCAGCCTGGCCCCCTTTTCCCACTGCTCCAGCTCTTCCGCAGATAGCGCAGCGGCCGCTGCCGGTCCCACGGAGGCAGAAAAAGCAGATAGATGTGTCATATTGGCATGCCATCATGTCGGGCCTTGCGCCCGGCCGATTGCATTATCGGGGCGGGCAGCGGTGGGGCCGGGCCGGCGGGCCAGTGCTGGCCGCCTGCCGTGGGGGTATTGACTGCTAGGGCGCCGGGGGCCCGGGCTGCGGCACAGTAGCCAAGAGTACTATGGAGAAAAGCCCCAGGGTCGACAGATACATTGTGTATCATAATACCCAACTCCCGGGTTAAAAACTCACCGACATGAAAGCCCACTTCCGCCAGGAAAAAAGGGAAGAGATCCGCGGGGATGCTCGTGTGTTGAATCGCATTCAAATATTGGACCGAGCCCATAAAGATGGGTGATTTCGTTTATCTATATAACGTGCTTGTGTGTTTGCTGCATGGTGGATTTAGTTGATGTGACATACAACTGATGCATAAATAAAGACTTGCCTGAAGTATGAAGCTTTAATCAAAATATCCATCAAACCCAACAAAATTAATCATTATATTTGTTGCAAAGCACATGGTATTCATTTTAAGGAGATAGGAATATTTGTTACATATCTGTTCTGAAAGGAAGTTCTGAAATAGAGAACTCCACACTCAGTTTTAAATAACAACTCACTTAATATGTAGGGCGTCATTGCCACGTTTTTTCGACCTAGATAAAGCATTCAAGCCGTGACACAGCCGGTGAACCTCTCCACTGGAGCCAATAATTAAGCTGTCAATCACACGACAACCCCCAGTTTGTTTTTCATGAGAGGCCTTGTGGAAAAAAGTGGGAGCGAGAGGCCACATAAAAAGCAAAGGGTGAGAGGCCATACACAAAAAAGGGTGTGTGACCTGTGCATGAGTTGGAAGTCGCTACCTGTAGTCGTATATCGCATTCGGGAGTCCTGCTCTGTGCATGCGCACACCTTTGGCTCAACTTCCTGTGGGTGGACAAGCGCGACTTTTCACCCAATCAGGAATCTCTATTTTCCAATATGGCGGCGCCCACTGGGCCTCTCCCGAATACGGTATAGCCGCCAGTGCCATCAAACCGCTATACATAATAAACCCCACCTACATCACCACCACTACCACCACACCCTCCCAGGCCGACCGGCTGGCGCGGGGCCAACTCAGCCAGGGCCTATCAAAGATGCATGCGCCACTTTAGCAGTAGGTGAGATCTGAGAAATAAATGTTCAGCCGCGGCCATCAGGAAGCATTGGGAGAGATAGAGAGGAGGTTGGCAGGGTGACAGTGGGCTGTGTGACGGGGGTCTAAATGAGTGATGATGTCATGTGACTGTGAGTGTGTAGTAAGGGTGTGCTGCGTGTGAGAGACCACGCTGAGAACCCGCCGAATGTATCACCCGCACCCCAAACCCTGCCCGACGTTGCTTCAATGTTTATTGGTCGGGTCGCGGCCCACCTTCATATCATCTCACAAGTCACTGGTAATCCCAGCTTAGTAGGATCGAGCTGCCAACCCAATATGTCTATTACCCTTCCCCATTCTGTGTTTTCTTGGGTCTATTCGTATTGAGTTGGACAGCCGAGCGTTGAATGTTTATTGAATGTTATTTCAAGATAATGGTTATCAAACAAAGCGTGAACGATACTTTACTGATATTATTAAACATAATTATTATGCATATGATAATGCAACAGATGTTCGAACGCCTTTTCATTTAGAAAATCATTATATACCAGAATTTTCAAAGAAGATCTCGGTTGATTATTCAATGCACCATCACCATACTAGAATAGCATCTTGAAACCTGATATCTTTGTTTTAATATGGATATAAAGCAGTGGGTATAAATAACCTGTCTGTTTTCGTTACTGTCATGTTGGTGGTCTTTGTGGTAGCATATGTTTTGGGACACATGTATTCCGGTATGCACTACAAGGTAGCATATGGTACGCGTAAGTGTGACCAACGAGTATGGACATACTCATTGCTGTAAGTGTAACCGCACTGAAGACGCTGCTTGAATCTGGACCAATAGTATACCAATAGTCAAAATCCACACGTCTCCCTATATATTTTGAATTAATCTAAATGAATAAAGACGTTTATATATAACCATTATCAATTAATATCAAAAATTTTTGTAATTAAATCAATTTCTATAATTATTGTACATGTATGTTTGAGATAGTGCATTATCATATACAGCGTACATGTTTGTTTACTTTTTTTTCTGTGTGTTTTTTTCTGTAAAGACAAAAGTAATATGTAGCGTTTTTCCCTTTTTAAGTATCAGGGGCTTATCTTTGAAAAAGTATGAAGTCATGAGTTTACTGAGTTGACCCAAAATATCCTAGCATGGCCGCCATTCGGACGCTCCCCTTTCATAACGCACTCGGCGCTTTCTTCTCTTTATATTCTCCCTTGTAATCGGCCGTTTACCTCATCCAGCTACACCCGTTTGGGCTTTTATAAAATATAGATCTGCCTCGCCGAGCCTGATGGCGATAGATTGCCAGATGGAGCGAGCCCAGGACGACCGGAATTAGAGTTAAAAGCAAACGAAACGACGCGGCCGGACCCACCACTGTGTCTGAAAAGGACGACAGGGTGGAAAAGATGGATCGCAGGCATGTTTCTTATTACTGCATGCAGGGTCGGCGCGGCCCTATGATTTACGTGATAAAGGACTGGTGGGGAAGCAGGGTGTGGAAGTGGGATACGTGATACCTGTCAATGGGGGAGGGGAGAGGCAGGCCAACGGCACGACAGCAACAAACACCGAGAAGTTGGAAAGTCAGGGTGGGGAAGGGACTGATGTTGGGTGGGGTGTATTTTAGGGTGAGAATAACATTACTATGTGTATGTAAGCAATATGAAATACAAACTTTATTAAGTAGGATTTTATTTTATTTTCAATGCAGCAGTCATGGATTGACCGCTCATAAAGAATTGATAAGTGACAATTAAAGTTCCATGCATAAATCAATTCAATATCTTGTGTAAATCACAGCGTTTTAATCAAGGTAACTGTCACCATATAGATTTCGTAAAAACTAAAATTATGCAATTTGAAAATTCCGTATATCAACAGAATCAATGCCTATTTGAATGTAAAAGTATGTTTGTTATGTTAAAGAAAAACTTTTAAATTGCAAATAATTTGGAAACATTGACAGTGTTATGGAGTTTTTACATGTGAGCTAGGGATAGGGAACAATCAAAAATTGGAAACAGTATCCTTCCATTCAATCTCAACACAATCATAGTGACTGGCGCCTACCCTGTCTTGGTTTCATACTGAGCTTTTATGTTTTAGGGGCGAAAAAGATTTTGCCATTGGACTAAAGAATAGATGTCAATGTTTTGCGGTTTTCTTTCCCTGGTCTAAAAGGAATGCTTAAAAAATTGCTCTAATCCATTATCACAGACTGCCGATATTACACAAATATGTCTAGGCTTATGTGACAGGGCAACTTATTTTTACTTAACAGACGTTTTTATTCTTACAAATGGGGCATTCCATCATTCGTTACGCACGCTGAGATGTAAAATATTGACATCTTGAGAGCGGGAGATGTAAATAAGAGGGACGTTCACGGCAGTCGACAATTGGTTGCCATGGCGCGCGTGAATGTGACCTACAAAAGTACAACTTGGGGCCTCGCCGGGTTTTGTGCGTGCAGCCAAGCATCAACTATTGCTAGACGAGTGTGAAATAGGCAATAAACTTGACCACCAAGACACGGAGCCTAGCACCCCCTACCCTTGCCACTACTATGCCTACGACTAGGCCTACTACCCCGGCCCCCCGCCACTTTGCTTTATTAATGGCGGCACGGCTGGCGTCCTACTGAGCGCCGACTGGAGTGTGGATATTGGCAATAAAAACCACCGGAGAACGGAAACGTTGCAATAAATTCAGTCGGCTGGAATCTAAGCGTCTCTTTCAGAGATTTCTCTATTTTCCTGCCGTTTTTTAATAGCCAAGGGAATCTATTACAGCTGTCAGGCTGATGAAATGAGAATCAGCTGTGAGTGTGTTAGGGTTATAGCAGGGAAGCCACTGCGTGTGTTAGCGGCCTGGGACGTATTCACATATTGATGAAGCCCTGCCCTGCACCACCACCACCTCCAACCTGGATTTGGGTTTTATTTTCCTCCTGGCTGGTTCATAAATCCCCCGCTTGGATTAGGGTTAGCTGCTGGATTATCGACCAGAGTGGAGGAGGGGTCACTGAGCTGCCAACCCACGTTTTCCCCCTATACCCACAGGAAGCCAGTGTGGCTTCCAAAACACCCTTCACTGCCCTCTCCCCTTCCTTCTCTGCTTCCCTCCTCACCCCCCTCACACACCTCCCCTCATGGCCCGGCAGCCACCCCATAACCGGGTCACGGCCATAAATAACACCCTGGGCCGGGCCCCGTCCCACCCCTTGGGGTGCCCGTCGGCCCCTCCGTCCCAGATACGACCGTATTGAGGCCAGTGGGGCCGCCTCCATCCCCTTACAACACCACCCAGCTTCCTTGTGAGAACGTGCAGAAGGAGGGGGTCTCTTAGCACATACTGAAACTTTGTTATCCTCTCACCGGGGCGCAAGTGAAGAATAGTTTTGGCCCTTTAAGTAATTAGATTTCGTTTCGCTTCTCAGTATATAATTGTGTCATTTTGCCGTTGTTTCCTTTTAGTAACTATAAAAAAATTTGCGGCTTCATCGATTTCCCCCCCCCCCATTTTTCTCCATTCCTTTTGTATAAAGTTTGATGCTATGAATCTTGTGGTATTATATTCCCAGTTATGTGCATTTGATAGTTTTAAACTATAAGCGTTTTCAGAAGACACATATTGTTGATTGCATTCTCTTTTTTCTTTTGTTTGCACCAGTATTTATATGTATTTGCATTTGTGCCACAGATAACTTTCAAGGGAAGAATATGTATTTCTTACTGTTAAACAACAATAACAGCCAATTCACTATAAGTTTGTCGTCGGTGGTTTTATACATGGCCGTGTATTCATCGGTAAATAGCTGACTTAAGTACTAGAACCGACCTAAGCAATGCAATTAAATACCCACCTATCTAATTTCGAGAGACGGAAAAAGTTAATGAGTTTTTTATGGACGCGGAAATAAAATCGTCTGAACTGAATAACGAGGCAAACTAACTACAAGAGAAAGTGCTTCCTGAATAAAAACTTTGAATAATAA
Organism: Lepidonotus clava; assembly: GCA_936440205.1. Classification (NCBI taxonomy): domain Eukaryota; kingdom Metazoa; phylum Annelida; class Polychaeta; order Phyllodocida; family Polynoidae; genus Lepidonotus; species Lepidonotus clava. The sequence continues at coordinate 20,747,585 of OW387150.1, read as the reverse complement.
GTAAATAATGATTTATGTCTTAAAGGGACTTAAATACTTTACCAAACCAGGGGACACGGTGGAATAATACTTATTTGGCTGAAATAAAAAGGGGGAGTGTATTCAGGAGCAAATTAAGCTTCAAACTACTTCTGCCCCAGTACCAATTCCACTTGTCAGCTGGTTCCAATCATATGCCAGTTAAAGCGTCTTCTTCTGTATTACAAGTATAAATATTTGATTTGCCATTTCGAGAGAAGACCCTTTAATACAAACGCATGAGAAATACATATTTGCATGCTAATCAAAAGCAGTTTCGTTTCACGGTCTCCGCGTGCCAACAGCGTCGGTGCACCAACTAAAACAGCAAGGGATGCCGGGAAGGGGTTGGCGCCGCCGCAATGCATCACGGGAGGAGATGGGGCCCCTCGGGAGCGCCCCCTACTGGGCCCGGTATCTAATGATTTAATCAGAATTTAATCAAAGACTCGAGCCCTGTTAGACCGGCGCGTGCAAGATAGTGCCTCGCTGAAATTACTTTTAATCTACGGTCGTCATCACATGAAATTTCGATCACGGCTGCCAGCGACTTGGGCTCGGGGCCTTGGGAAAGGAGTCGCGGGTCGCGCCAAACGGGAATAAACATTTGCTGTCTAAATCCTCCACGTTTTGTTATAACAACACTATTTCCCGACGGGGGCAATATCTAGTAATTGTTATTAGGCAAAAAGCGGCAAGTAATGAGCGATAAAATTAAGGTTTTATTACTCCATTGCGTGGCCTCCACTTACGAGTAGGATCACATCGTAGCAACTGGTTCGTTGGTTGTCCTTTTAGACGAATATTTCTGTAATGGCCATGGTAGGTAGATTTAAAGATATGCAATATTTCTTGTACTACTAACAAGTAAAGATTAAATTGATACAAATACACTGTGTCAATCAGGACTTCCCCGTTCCATACTTTACTAAATCTCATCCCCATTCCCACAAGAGAACTTCCCCATTTTGCTTCACTTAGCTCATTTTAAAGGTCCTTATTAGGGCTTATTATATCATACGAACTCAGCGGGTGTATGAAAATGGCGGACTGAGATAAATGGACCTTATGCTGGCTTTGTATGAAAGTCCTGTAAGAATGATAATTGTAGATGTCCCGGGACGATAAGATCAGGTTGTCAGAGAGGGGTCCGGAGACTGCGTCCAACTCGGTAATTAGAACTAGTTACTGTGTACAGCATCCTGACAGCAATATCATGTTGCCTCTGCTTCTGACAGGTGGGGCAGATTATTACCGCGCTCATTATGTTAACTACGCCGGCTATCTACGATCGACTACTGACACATTCCCAGCGCATGGCCGGAGAAAAAGTACCGAAAAGTGGTTGGGAGGGAACTCGGCTGGGGCTGGCGGCACTAAGAGAGCACGTGGAGGTGTCATGTTAAGAGTCTGTAGGTACAGCTATGTAATTTGATAATCTTTCTGAGGGAATGGGTGGCGCCTACGTAATAACCGTGAGTGTGTCTGTGCCGATTTTTGTAAGGGCTGGATGTGCAGACCATATTGTGATGGTGCAGAGTTTCCAGCAGCGTTTTAACTCGAGATCTGTTTGCACTCTTTGTCGACCTGAATTTTAGTTCCGCCTGTTAGCGATGGTGGCGCATGGCGCGTAGTTCCCAGTTTTGGCACGAGAGGCGCCACATGTGAAAACAGTCTGCTACAGTGTTGGTGTCTATGTACGTGTTAGAGCGTGGTGAAAATCAATACTAAAACGATTTCTCTTTCCCTCCACCGACGGAAAGATATAAAGGCATTACCCTTACTACCATATATTTCAAACTGGAGGCAGAGTTCTAAATTTGATGGTGATTTTCCACTTTTACAAGTGACAGGTGCCTTGATGGTTGTTTTAAAGGGGCGTGTGTGTAAGGTGCCAATCAAAGGGCTTAAAGGGCTTGGGAAGTGTGGGAAAGGTCATTGCCCTGACACGCCAATCAGCGAAAATAATACCAGGACTCCAACAATTCAAAAGGTCGTTGGGCCAACACTCGCTGTCCAAGCATCCATGTCGGGCTATGAATATTCAATGAAGGGAAATACCCCCTCGACTCTGACTCCCCTAAGTCTGGCAAAGCCCCTATGACCCCCCTCCTCGTACTCCCCCCACCCCTGTCCCAAGTCCCATCGCGAGTGGCCAACGCCCACTAAGCTGGATTTGATTCCGGCCCCTCAAGTGCTGATTGAATTATGTAATCTGTCTGGACAAAGCCTAGATAACATCTGTGACTTTTTGACCTTGGCTTCGTTTGCATTTTGGGAGTCCGCGGGGGCTCGGAGTAGTGGCTATCGGGAGGCTGATCTGGGGGTCTGGGGAGTGTGGTCATCACCTGCTGACTGGTCAGTCTGTGGTCAGTCCCTCTGGCCACTCACCCTCCTGATGATACCAAGCTAACGGACAAACCCCAGACTTTGTTCCGGATATCCTGCATTTTAAAGCCTCACAAATCTTAAGGGTGCATACCGATGAGTCAAAAGATGGCTATTTTATTCAGAAAGGTTGGTGGGCAACCAACCCTTTCATAATGAAGGAATGTTGAGGTGTTGTATTCTGGGAAAGCATAGAAAAGAGGAAAGTTTCCATTGAAAACTAGCGGGAAAATTTCGATTAAAAGTTGTAATGAATGTAGGTTTCATTTTCACTCACTTATGTTATGACCTGTTTCGCGTTGTTTGTTCATCCTATCCGAAAGTTTCAGTTTTTTAATGGTATTTTCTAGGCTTAGAATATATGATTACTTTTTGTTTATCATTTCTTTAGCAAATGCCCTGTTCAGGCTCCCTGACTTTAGTTCATGTTTGAATTATATGTCCTTAATTCTTGGACTGACTGAATTGGAAACTCGCATTATGAGTCTCAAAGTTACTAGAAAACTAGATTTCTGCCGAGAAAGAAGAACTAATATAATCTTAGACTAAATGGAAGCCAATCGATGTGTATCAAATGAAACCTTTGTTATAATACGCATGATTTCGTTACGCCCTTATTTATTGTTGTGATGGTTATGCCTAGGCTAAGCATTTTCCTTGAAGAAAAAAGATTATGTTTGGGTCGATATTATGATCTTCAAACTGGAAAAATGAATTGTAATACGCAATCATGAGTTTATTATCAAAATACAATGTAGTATATTGTAACGATATCATCATGGTTTTGAATAACAATTAGACCTATATTATCTAATGCATACTGATTGGCTTGCATTTCTAGGATTTTGTCAGATCCTTTTCTTCTCTGAAGAAATCGATTTCTTTTTTGCCAATATTATAACTTTGTCTTTATTTTGTACTCCAATAGAAAAACAAATGAACATGGTGGTAGTTATAACACAATGTTATATAGCCACAAAGTAGACGGTTTTGTTTCCAGGCTGCACTCAGAAAGTGATCAGTGGCGCTTGTCAAGCTGGGTTTAGGTCGGTCGGCCGGTCACCTCCGGAGGTGTCGGGGCCCACTCCAGGGCCGCACCTATTGTCCACCCCTGCCCCCCGATCCGTCTTCCTCCTGCTCCCTCTGTCACAGCCCGTGAGAAATTAGCCCCCCTGGAGGAGCCGGACCCCGCGCCAGGAAAATAGAAAATAGCCCACGGTCCATGGCCCCGGCCCACGACTGATCAGCAAAGGATGGCTGGGTGTGGGCCAGGCGAGGGGAATGGGGGTTAGAGGTGAGTCCTGGAGTTTGGGAGGTTAAGGATGGGTCCTCCAGGGATCCTCCAGTGAGGGCAGTGGATGGTAGGACAGTCTATCGATAAACCTGAGGGCCTTGGGTGTTGGTTCTGCAGGGGGTGGGTTGGGGGTGTAACTAAGGAGCAGTGGACCTTGTCTCAGGGAGATGTCTCCTCCAGGGCCTGTCAACCAGGGTCTCAGGGTCAGTGAGTGGTCAGCCAGTGGTCAACTGGAGGGGCGCGTAAAGTGGATTAAAAATAAACGAAACGAACGGTACACAAAGTAAACCTGACAGATGGAAAACTGATGGCATTGGTTTCGCTTTTGTTAACACAATTCTTTTCTTCTTTTTAAAACTTCATTGATACCATATTTTTAAGAAGTAACGTGAACTTTTTAGTACAAAAGTATATTTATAAAAGGACACAACATTCACTATCCAATTATAAATACCTGCAAGAGATTAGTTGCACACTGTTAGTGTCAAAAGAGCCACAACGCGGGTAGCTTTTCCAGAACCCACAAACGAATACACAAAGGAATTGGAGATAATTTCATTCTAATTTCACCCAGACAGACAAAGGTTTTTCTGGGCTGCCTCTCATCCCATGTGAATTTTAAACCCAACCCCCAGTTGGCGTCGGACGTAGCCTCCAAACAAACACGAGACAGTAGCAGAAGCCACGTCTGCCACTCGTCAGTGACGTCAGCACGCACATGCGCAGTGTGGATCACGTACAGGGGTCACGACCCCTAGCGTCGAATACGGGAAGCTCAGCCAACTTTTCACCAAGCCTCTGGTCACTAATCGTCAACTGTGGCAGGTTTTCGGCAACACGCAGAGTAAAATACAGGCCATCTAGGACAGATCACAGGCAAAATGACCGAGAAATAGCCTAAAATATGGGTTATTTCGTTATTTTCATTTTATAATCTCTTGGTAGTTTTTGAATAGACATGTCAAGACTAGAGTAGCAAAACTGCCTTGGGCGATTTAGGGATAAAAACTTTCTGAACTTTGACATTGTTTTGAGTTCATTGTTCACTGAAGCCTCTAGGTCTATATAAATTGGTGTAATTATAATTTGCTACTCTATATTCAAGGCAATCATAGTTTCAAAACTTTAAACGTAACCTACTATTATACCTGTAACAGTGCTCTCTTTTAGATGTCACATTTAAATCTTCTAAAAAAATTATAGTCTTCACAATAAAGATATATTTGGTTCGATTCATGTATAAACTCTGGGTGTATATGAAAAAGATAGTACATGTATACGTAGCTTACTTTTTCAAAGTACAATCTTCACCTCTCGCCTTACATAAAAACTCTGACATTAAATCTGATGTAATTCAAATGTTCATGTAAGTGATACTCTCGGTATACTTTGATTAAACACCGTTAATTTAGGTACCAATATTGTGTATTATGAGCCTAAATACATTGATTACTATGGACTAAATGTATAACTTAAAACGACAATAATTATGTAGAAAACATGAAGGGCATTGAAATAACTTTGGCAAATCGCTGCTATATAATCATAAGTAGTGAACATAAAAAAATAAAGGGAACATATACCAAAAACAAACAACATGCAGTTTCATGTAGAAACAGAGCTTGTAGTAACTTTTTAGATGCCTCTTTTTAAGTATGTCAAATTATGTCAACACGTTATTACTGAGAAAAAAGATCCCCATTAAGGATAGCTCTTCAAAGACAGGGTCCCCTTTCTGTGTTATCTCCAGGGGCATGGGGTCCTTCACAGTCTGTGCACTGGAGAGAAAAAAGAGAGAGGGTGGGCAGTGAGGCAGAATGCTGTGTTTGCACAAACCAGGACGAACCTGAGGGATAATTGCAGGAAAGCCGAACTATCAAAGCGGCTTGGGCGAAGGCTTGGCTGGAAAAATAGCCCAGATGAAAAGGGTTGGCGTGACACGAAGCAAAGGGGGCCCTCTCCCACACAGCCTATCCCTTTTTCCTTCCTCCTGAACCTACGCACCTCTCTCCTGTCGTTTGCGTGATTCTTTTCCCACTCAACTTCCAGCACACTACTTTCAGAACGAGGCTACCAAGCGTTACTACAAGCGCGCATGCGCAGAGCCCAATGTGCAGGCATAATCTAAGTAGTTTTTGTCTGTAAACGAATTTTCTTTGTTTCTATGGGATGTTAGTGAGTAAATTGTCTCTTACTTTCTTGGCTGAGTTCGGGGAATCAAGTCAGGAGGTTGTGAACGTGCTGACACTATGGGGGGTCGTGCAAAGTAGGTCAAAGTTGAGTTCTGGCCTTGGGCCAAAGTAGGCAGATACATTCTTCGACCTTTGTGGCGTGTTGTCTTGGATTTATGTATTATTTGTTGTGCACCTCTCTATCTGTAAAACTGCCAAAATATGTGTTCTTGACATACACCAACTTTTTCTCGAATTCCTGAACTAAAGCCTCAGTAAAAAGATAGATAAAGTTAGCAAGAAAAAATGCGCTCTTAAATAGTTACTTTACACCATTTTGTGTACCATTTCTGCTGTATTAAAAACAAATCTCAACGTTGTAGTAATCCTGAATGTTACTTTATATAATTCTAACAATATTTCTACTAATTTTGATAACATAATAAAGCCAGCTGTAGAGTTTTCGATTTAAGCAGAAACTTTTTTTCACGGCCTGGAACTGGGCGAAGTGGGTCACCCCATATATACCCTGTCGAAACGAATTTGCGCTTCATAATAAATACAGCAAACCCGGAACGACAGGGTTATACGGAGCAACCATCCAGCGTTCCCTGCAAAAAGTCGACGTTTCTGTCGGCCCTTCTCAACAGACGGCTGTTCTCTTTTTAGAAGTTGGGCCGTGTGTCTCAGCAGAAGGTTATTCTCTTTTAAAGTTAGCTTGACCGGGTGACCCGTGCGTGGGGCTGGTGGGGTTGTCACTCAGCCGGCCGGGGCAGGCTTTCATCAATCTGTCCCGATTTAACCTCCCTCTCTCACCTAGAGGGGGCCGCCCGCCGACATGTACACCTCAGACAGGGCCACCACCAGGGGCACCACCTACCACCACCAGGCCGGGCCACCACCAGTCCACTAGGGGCGCCACTACCAGCCCCCCTCGGCAGCTGACAGGCCTACAGCAAACCGCACATCCTCTTAGTTAGGGTACAAAGTCAATAGGACCCCTTCATAAACTGAAGAACAACTTTGTTTATTTTTCCCTTTCTTTCCTAATATCTTTCATGTTTGCTTCCCCCCCCCTATTTTTTTTCTCTCTCTCTTTTTCCCCTTCTTTCTACACTTTCTCCCCTTTTTCTCGTTCCCATGTTTCCTCCTATCTCTTTGAAGAAAGGTATAATAACCTTTAAATGATAATCGCTTTTTTTTTCTAAAACAAAGGTAACGGTTATAATTATCCGTTTTCATTTTAGATTGTTGATATTTTGAATTATAAAATGAGGTTAAACTTTTGAAGCACCCACTTTATCTCTCCACTTGCGCCAATACTAGTTATTACTACACTCAGTTAACAATTTACTTTAGAAAGGTGGATGTTATTATTGTTCAAAAAGATGAGAGAATTTTTCAATCAGTAAACTTAGAAGGGAAATCAAATGTAATTATTCATACAAATGCGTGGTTCTTATCTTGATACAACTGGGAAATAACACTTCCTAAAAGAAATAAAAAGTTCGCTGAAATCCAATATTGAGAGGCGTCAAATGGAACCTCTGAAATTGGTTTCACTGTATTTCTGTTGATGAATATCAATGGCTTTTGATGGTAGAAATGTAAGCAGTAATACTTTCATTTTAAAAGGGGAGAAATCCACCCCACACCTGCGCGTGGCCTGCTCGCCGTCGTAGCTTCAGGGGGTCGTAAACCACGGTCGTCGGCCACTCTCCCCTTTTTGTAATGTCAGCCCTTTTGATTCCAACAATAACGGCCAAATCTGAACCCCCTCGTCATTATGATTACAACCTAGTAGAATACCCGCGCTCGCCAACCTAGGGTCTTCCCCCTTTTTTCCGTGGCGTAATTTATTGCCCGAACATTATTACATTCGCATGTCTGGCCTACTAAAGCTCGCGACGGGAACTGTCATTCCGTTTTAGTTTTATGGCTTCTAAAGTTGAGGCTCGGACGCGAGCGGTTAGATAAGGTTCAATCTGGGGCCGATAAAAATGACACTGCGAGGGCTGGGTTCGTCGGCGCTTGGGGTAGTTATTATGTAACCCGTCTGGGGGGAAGGTCGTAAATCGGGGGGGGGGGGGGGGCTTGACGGGGCCCGGGGATGGAAACCCTCCCCCTTTTTGCCCACCTCCATGCAGTCCCTATGCACCCCCTGGTCTGGTCTACATTATGGTGTGGCTTCAGGGGGTGGAAAACGAAACCCAAGCTGCTGAGGGGAAAAAGTGCACCAACGAATCGTAAAACTTGCCAACTCTAACGAATAACTGTATCCTCCGGCTGAGGGTGAGGAGATTTAGGGGAAAGGGGGTAGAGAAGATGTGAGAAGTTTAGGAGGTGAGACCAGGTGGGTTTAGTCATCAGTGGGTGTGGGTGGGTGGGTGAGTGGGTGGGTGGGTGAATAGGGGGTGTCAGGCACGCGCGGTAGGGTTGCAGGGGTGGCCAGGGGGGCAGTCGGGCCCCTCCCACCCTGAGACTAAAGGGGTGGGCAAGGCCGAGTGGCATCCCCGTAGGAAAATGACCTTTGGTCAAGGGCAATCGATTGGCCGATAAATGGACAGGTCCGCCTGTATTACCCCATTGATTTATCTACTGCGCGCCCTGTCCTAAGTTTCTCTCTCCCATACCCCTGGTCCCTGGCTCTCTCTCCCCTCCTTCTCTTCATTCCTACCTGGCGCTGGCTTGGGGCCCATACGTAAGAGAACTAGGGTCCCAAATCAATAACCCAAGCTCAGTCAGTTTTACCCCAACTTTGCATTAACATTGAGTGCTGACCGAACGTTCACCACCGCCACCACTCTGGCACCACTCTCAGCCACCACCACCACCGGCCACCCGGCCGCCCCTACCGACAGAAAGTGGAACTTTACCAGCGCCGCCCGTGACGCAGCTTTTGCATTCATTACTCTCCTGCTGCTCATCCCTCCCTCCCATCCCACCCCCTCCCTCTCTCTCCACAGGCTCCCAGCACACCACTCCCCCTTGTTTCCCCTCTTTTCTTCCCTGGCATTCCTCTCCCCAAGCCGCCAATTCGCCGAGTGTCTGATTCAAATGCAAAGTCTCTCACTCACAAAAGAACCGCATGCACAAGATACAAAAAGAGAAAAGAGAAGAAAGTCTACGGTTTTTATGCCGTCTGGAGGGTTGGCAGGGTGCCCAGACCCCATCAAAAGGGCAATCTCCCCGCAATAGCCATTACATCACACCTTTCTCCCTCACCTGTGACCTAATTAATCACCCTTTGCCGCTCGCACCTAGCTGGCCAAATTCACTTTTAATCAAGTCTAAAAGTTCCCGGCCGCTTTGCTCTGGCGTCGCGCGCGCCCCCCAGCGGCCGTAATTCGCTGATCGATACTTTTTAGCCGCTGCGCGCATGAATTAATAATTTGCCTAGGCGCTCGATTTATCCTCATAAGCGCGGCCGAATATGTTGCCGAGCCATAACGCGGCTGCAGTGTGACCCGCGCTGCGATTAGATTGTCATTAAAGCCGTTCGGAGGCGCACTTCGCTTGCATCAATACAGTGACGGGGCCTCTCTCCGTGCGCAGGCAGTGCTCCCCAACTGTCAAACCAGGATTCAGGTCGAGGGTCAGGCTGCTCGTCGCTGATTGGCTGGCGCAGACCATGTGATATGTAAATGCGTACATATAGGGAGGGACTATCCGACTCAAAGACGACAAGTAGAGAGAAAAATTATTTCCACCCAATTCAGTCAAAATTAATGACCATGAGTTCGTTTTTGATGAACTCCAGTCCGTATGTGGAGCCAAAATTCCCTCCAAATGAGGAATATTCGCACAATAACTACATCCCCAACAGCCAAGCTGAGGATTTTTACCGTCGGACGGCGCAAAACTACGGCTACGCGGCCTCGGGAGGGCCGGAACACCGCCGCTACGGCCAGGAGAGTTTTGCGGCCACCCCGGCCTATGGCTGCCCGACCAGCAACGGGCTGTCGCTGGCCGCTTCCGAGGCCATCAGCGCCGTAAATACGCCTGTCCATGGCATGACACAAAGTTCTCCACATACTAGGGATAGTGATGTGGTTTCTCCAGGGCATACCTCAAACTGTCAGCAGGCGAATACTCCTCCGTCAACGATGGCGCAGTGTACGCAACAACAACAACAGACGGTCAACAACAACCACGGCCAGAACCCCCACCACCACATCACCGCCAACAACACCACCCCAACAAACAACAACAACAATAACTCCATGGTCAACTCCTCCAGCCACCCCTCCAGTACCTCCCCGCCCGTCATCTACCCGTGGATGAAGAGAGTACACCTTGGATCCTCCAGTAAGTAACGCCTTTTTTGTTTGTCAACTTTTCCTCCGGTAGTAACAGACGCTGCTGCTGTCACGACCCGCCGTGAGGTGGTGTCTGGCAGACGACTTTCGTCCGCTACCCGCTTCAACGCTCTCCCCAGCCTACAGAATCCCGCCAAATCTCACACAAACCACCCACAAGTCTGGCTAACATCCTCAGTGGCTGCTATGTAACATTTTTCCTCTAAGTTGTGGGTTATTTCGGCCAAGAGCGGCGAGGAAAGAGAACGTAAACAAACGGGCAGACGAGAGCACGCGGCCGGCCGGAAAGTAAGCAGCAGCGTGAATACATTAGGCCGGACTCTCATAAATCAGACCTAAATGGGCCAATAAATGTTATCTTCCTGACTGCTCCCTTTACTTCTTACCGCTATGTCTATTACTGGCCTCACCTCAGACCTTTTACTGTTTTTCCTAGACATGAATTGTTACTTTCTTCACACTTGGTGGTAATTGGTAACTTGTTGTTCCCTGTCCCCACTCATGCAAATAGTTCAGCTATGATTTAAGTTTTACTTCCCGCGTCGGGCCTCTTTAAGAATTATTTTAGTGATTTTATTGTACACATAAAGAATTGTTTTTCAATTTATTTTTCGAATTTCAATTTCTCACACTATGCATGAACCCTGGTGCTAAACCAAATGATGAATTATAAAAAGTCAGTATTATTATTTGAGCCAAATTCATCATCAATAATGTATGGAATTCAGTCTTTTCATCTTCTTTAAACAACATAAGGCCTTTTTATTTCCAGAGGAACTTGGTACCAACTCTGCTCCACTGACTTTACAAACTTGCCCGACCCCATACCCCCTCTCTCGGAGGATGGGGTCCCGGGACAGATGCTCCAACCCTCCCCGGCTCCCACTGCCTCCCCTCCGGTCAAACCTCCACAGCCTCACCGGTCTCTGCAGCCCCTAAAACCACATAACAAACCCCCTGCCCACCCAATTCCATTCCCCTCCATACCACCTTTCCCAAATGGACAATTAAATCCAGTATGATAAGATAGGCCTTATATATTATTCATCTGTGTGTGGTGGGTCTTGATTCATGTTGTGGCGAGTCGCAGCCGCTTGTATTGTGTGGTTTCCGCGGTTGGCTATAGTTCCTGTACAGTGATTGATTGCTGTGTCACTGACATTATGATAACAGAAGTAGTTTTTGCCCGCCACTGTTTCACCACATACTTTGTTTCCCTATACTCGCCGATTCCACACACACTAAGTCAAACAGGAAAAAAATACTTCCGTTTGTCTACAACTCTTTAAGGGCAATTGTTCGTGGGGGGTTCTTTGGTGGGATAAAAAAAAAACTATCCATTTGTCCTAGTGTTGTTAACGCACTCAAGCCATCCGGCCAGGGCCCTATGCCCCTAGAATCCTGTTTTTCTCTCCCTACCCCAACATTGTATCATCACCCTTGTAAATAACCCTCACCCCGACTCCTTCAGCCCCGATAGGGACTAGTTGTTGTAGACGCCGCTTGGAGCTCTGCCTGTCAGCAACCGATAGAAAGAGGGGTCCGGGGCCAAGTAGGGGAAGGGGGAAAAAGTCAGCGCGTCAATTCATCCTTAATCCCTGTGTTTAATCAAGGAGTATTGGCGATAATCCCGCGGTAATATGTCGGCAGAGGTGATGGGTGGGAGGAGGGGTGATGTGGTGGGAGGCTGCGGTTGGGAGAGACAAAAGAGGTTCCAGAAAAGGGAGGTTCAATGCTCAAGTCAAAACAGCAGCAGCAAGCCATGTGGCCTTTTTTTTTGTCCCAGCCACGGCCCCTGCCGCTCCTCCACACAGCATCTGGTGACCATGGCAACCTTTACCCCCCTTTCTCTTCCTCCAGTTCCCTCAGCACCTAAAACACTAAAGTTCCCATAGTTACCCCCTCTGGTACTAGTGACAGTTCCTGTCGCCAGAGGTCAGTGCACTCCCTCATGCCTTTTCCTGTGGCCATCCCCTCATCAATATGCGCGTGCGCGGATATTTGTTTACCCCGATATCCATCCAACACCCATATCAATTATAGCTACACCAGGGTATTACCCTAGGCGGCCGCAACCCACTCCCAGTTTCCCCCCGACCCAAATGAGAAAATTGCCTCCGTTGACGACAGTTTCTGATTGTATGATGCAAATGACAAATTATAGTGCTCCGGTAGGCGGGGGTGGGAACCACCAAGTTATCGGTGATTGGTTCCAGTGATTGATGGACTAAATTCAAAATGCATGATGGCTGGAAGTGGATTCGAACCAAATACTTTTATTATTTTCAGCCCTCCAGGCACCAGGCTGCACTCTCCCCGCGGCCCCTAATTAAAATGGAGTCCACTCCACTTGTTCTGTTCGTCAGGGATGGTTGGTGGTCTATAAGCTTTAATTTACTGCCCACACACGCTCTCTATCTGAGTCACTTTGCATAAGCTGGACTATCTTTTATCATTAGCATTAGCACAATTAGGTCAGTTGCAAAACACCAGTAAAGCTCTTCCAACATCTAAAATATTCAACGACAAGACCTCTCAACTAAAATGTTGTGAAGTTGAAATTTTCTACCATAAAGATATTCCAAAATATGCACTTTGTGAAGAAAGAAGAACAAAGTGAAGTCTGTTTGAAATTATACCAAAGATAGTAGACCGTTAATTAAGAATAATTACAATAATGCTACGAAGAAAAAAGAATGAAAAAGAGAAAGCCAAACAGAAACACGAAATAGATATTATGGAAATAATCCCAAAAGATGAGTGTAAAAAGAGGCCGCAGCTGCCGTGCTGTTAATTAGCATCTTTTTTCACAACCATTCTACCTTTTTATGATAATTTCCTCGTAATGAAGCCTCCCATAAAAGAGAATATAAAAGTGAGCTTGTGCCAGAGCAAAGGTGGCCAAATATTGTGCTTGTCGGGCGTTGTTTGTAGCGGGTAGGAGAAGAGTTTTATCTGGAGGCCATGTGCTCATGGCTGTGTGGTGGTATAGCTCTCCCCCCAGAGGCGGTGTGGCTCTCCCCCCACATGTTCCTGGTGTAGTAGGCCCATGATGACCCAATCAATCACCCAGCAGCCCTATCAGGACAGCAGATGAGAAGCAGATAGACTCGTGCCTTTGAAACCTCAAACTGACAACCGGCACTGTGCCATCTGACGATCGGCCAGCCTTTCTCCGTTTATTTCATTCCAAACACTGCTTCCTCCCATCCAAAAGTCAGACCCCAACCCATGGCCCATAACCTCCCTGGCCAGCATTTCCAACCCCTTCCCCTTCCATCCCCGCCTCCCACTTTCACTCTGTCATCAGTGTATTCATGCATTAGTAGGCATTTTCAAACTAGTTTTTCTGCTGTATGTGTTTGTGTGTATTTCCCATTGGGACAGAGTAAAGTGGCTCATCTTCTTGATATGGCTGATGTGTATCAAGTGGGGGTAGAATGGAGTAACCTTGTTGTGGGTGTTTTTATCTCTGCAAGGATACTCCTTTTTACCCGATACATCATGTTTTACTCTGTGAAAAAACTGGCTTTCATTGACAACCACTCACAGGAGAAAATGGTCCGTCTAGTCCCGCCTAATGACTCAGAGGCTGCACAGGGAAAATATGATTCATAAGTGCATCGATAAAGTTGAACAAATTTCCCCCAGATTTTAATTGAATTTCATATCTAAATCTGATTACTCTCCCGCCATCCTTGCACCCTATCATTCCTCATCTCTGATTCAAATTAACTTACATAGTGATTCAGGAAACAAAACATCATATTCCGTTTCTTCCATAAAACTCTCCGGAGGCCACACTTTGAGTATTTGCAGGCAGAAACTTAACAAATTATTAATGATTCAAAATTCGCCATGTTAATTGTCAGAATCAAGCCTCCGGTGATGCATTGGTTGTTTAAAAAACGGAAATGATTAACTTTTCTCCAGACTTTAATCACTGTCCCTAAAATTCCAGATTACTCATTTCAACCTGTGTTTTTTCTTCTCTTCCCCTCACTCATAGATAACCAAAGTTACGGCGGTGACTCGAAGCGGACGCGCACTGCCTACACACGTCACCAGATTCTGGAGCTAGAGAAGGAGTTCCACTTCAATCGCTACTTGACGAGACGACGACGGATCGAGATCGCCCACAGTCTGTGCCTGACAGAGCGACAGATCAAGATTTGGTTCCAGAACCGGCGAATGAAGTGGAAAAAGGACCACAAACTTCCCAACACCAAAGTGAGGTTATCGGACAGCTCCAACAGGGACAGTGGTGATCTGGGACCCATGTCCCCAGACACCGACTGTCCTCCTCCGGGGCTGACTTCCCTATCTCCAGAACATGATGACCTATCGGCATGATCGCCCTATTATAAGAAACAGAACAAAAAACTCTATGGCATGAGTTGGATCAGGGACTCTATATTCTATGTATGATTGAGCTATCACAGAGGATCTTACAGTTTGGACTCTCACTACTTGTAGTGTGTAATATTGTATGTGTAATTATGATGATATGATTATGATGAGGAAAATGACACCGAAAGAGGATCGCAGACCATTCAGGAAAGGACCTGTGTTTTATTATAGAAATAAAATATATCCAACATAATAGTTGGTGTAAAAAGAATACTGAACAGGCTTTGCCATGCATCCCTCATCTCAACCTGAAATATACTAACAAAAGAGGGTCAAGTCTGCTTTCAACCGGTCTCTCATAGTCTGATGTGGGTCAAAGGAGAGATGTAATCCTTTGGGCATCTGACCCATAGTTTTCTGCTATCCTATTGACCACTCTCTCCAGCTGACACCCCTTCCTAACTCAAGCTTAAACTGGGAAATAAAGCTGCCAGTCTCCACTGATTAGGGAGTTCTCTACAAGCAGTGGATTTATACTCTGCAGATTCATCCAAGCACTGGCTGTGGCCCAGGCCCAGTCCATATGCAGCCATTTCATTTTAATTGGTCCTATATATAGGACACCCCTGACAATCAGATCAAATCTCAGCCCTATCTGCTCACATGGCTAGGCCCATGGATTGAACTCTGAATTCCTAAAAAAGCAAATCTATACGTCCAGTGTGTATCTATATAGTGGTTTCTATCTGAACTGACAAGAGATTGTGAAAGGGCACAACTCTTCTCCTGTAGTTTCACCTGTAGGTCTTATTCAACGGAAATGCAGAGCTGAGCCTGTATGTTGATTACAAAACAAGTGTCGTCCCAGCCTGTAGGATTAGAGACAATATTCTTATGACATCTATTTATCTACATGATGCAGTCGTCTCTTTTGAGGCGGAGGACTTGAATAGGAAATACATGAAATCAATATCATGAATGCACCACTGCCTTACTCCTGAGAAAACACTGTTAAATTGATTTCGATCACAAGGATGGCAAGCCAGACTTAGGCCTAATGGATACTCGCTCCAGAGGCCAATGGAACTGTCTAAACATGTACTGCGATAGATTGGTGACTTGTCTCACATTTGTTCACTGGTGTTCTCATGATCCCACACGATTTTACGTTTACATAAACTTGAAGGTTGTGCCGTGACATATTTCTCGTACGGTTTTCATTTGAATCACATGGAAAGAGTAGAAGCAAAGATACAAAATTAAATACAAAACAAGAGCAAAAAATATCAGTTAAACTACTGGATTGTCAGAAGATATTATAAGCTTTCTTTTTGTCAGAACCTTCCCACTTTTAGATAAATTACCCATTTAGTCCTTGACATCGTGACATAGAGAGCACTATTTCTTTCCTTAGTATTGCATAAATCTGTGGATTCTTTATGTAATATAACTTATACAATAGAAACCAGTTAAATAGTCAAAGTGCACCTTTACTGATAATGAATAAATCCAAGAAAGCAATATGAATATTGTGACAAGTAAGAATTAGATTCTATCCAGTGTCGTAGTAGATACGGTATTCATTGCTACATTAATTCCTTATGTATACACATTTTTAGCTGAGTTCAAATTATGAAAACAGTTGCTCCTCTTAGACAGGTACAAATAAACTTTGTACAAAACCTAGCTGTATACTTATTCGCTTCATATGGCCTGTATTATTGCAAGAAATTATTTATGTATTGTAGGTGTTCTGTATGTCTTTTGAGAAGGAGTAGAGGGATACAAACTATGCCTAGTAAATGTCCAAAAAAAGATGCATTAAACCTTAGAGGTGCCTCAGACAAAGCCAATATATTCATGGCAAATGTCCTGTGTGTAACAATTTAACACAAGGGTAAAACATTTTAAACTGCCATGCTGGTCGATACTGGACCCTGGTATAAAATAGTAATCATCATTCAAACTCATTTCATTCAATTTCTAAGCATATTTCAAAAGCACAGATGGTATAATTTGCACGCTTGCTCAAAAGTCGATCAAAATAACTTCATTTCAACTCAAACTTGTACTTTAATCTATTTTGTGCCACTGTTGTCCAGGGTAAATACTATGAGGTATAATGAAAATGTAGGTTGATTTAAATACAGTCAGCAAAGACATGATGTAAACAGTAAACTAGACATACATATATATGACATGAATCTACTTTCTCAATTGTTTGCTTTTTACAGTTTAGAGAATGTGTACATTTTCCTTCGTGGTTGTAAACATTTTCTGATGGCATTTAATATAATTACTTAATTATGTGGATAACAAGTGTATTGGTGTGAGTGAAAGAGGAGTAGTTGAAATGAATAATCGTTTTAAAACATATTATTCTGGATTATTTCTATACGAGCCTGGCAAACTTTCTCAATAGCTCTCTATTTTCAAATCTAAACAAATACAGGGCCCGGCCTCAGAACGATTGCATAGTCAGCATAAAAGTGAGATTGAAAGACAAGTTTTCAAAGTATGAGTGAAAAAGTTGTAGTATTTTTCTCTAGCTCCCCACGCTGATTTGATCCTGTAGAAAAGCACCTTGCTATACTAATCAAGCCGCTTCAAATTATGTATTGTTCCCCTGGATAATGCAAAAATCCTGCTTCATTTTGATTGCAGGTTTTGATATATGCGTGCGTATTAACAATTTAAGCAATGCCAAAAAAGGAAAAAAACTAAAAACGTGGGATTTTCATCTCAGTGTCTCGGTAACCAGGGTACACATGGTCGCTAAAAGCCTGTGAGTTGTGAGCTGGTCTTGTGATGAAAACGAATCCTAGAGAGTAAATCGGAGAAAAGGTCCTATTTTTCAAACTATTTATATTATTATGATATGGAAAAGATGCTGACGGTGTATTATGGTATGACATGTTGTGTGACTATGCGTGGTTCTGCGGGCCGGGCGGGGGGAGTGCTAGTGCTGACCCAAGCAGCCGTCGGTTGCCATGGTAACATGCTGAAATGACCAATGTGTGGAGGCATGGGGCAGGAGCCTTTCGTCACGCTTGAGTGACGCGCGGTAACACGCCCATGCACCTTCCAACCTTAACACACCAATGCTATATCAAGGGGAAATGGGCCTTGGACAAGGTATGAAAGGGAAAAACATGTAATAGAATTGTCTCTTCAGCGTGAAGAGGCGCCATTTCCTGCTTGACCTTCTGCAATAATAATGACTGGTACAAACTGGTACGAACGAACTGGTTCAACCAACCTGGTACAAACAATCCACAACTTCTACTTCTATAATGTGTTGGACCCTGTCTGAAAGGTCCGTTTAAACACGCCAGAACGTGTACGAGATTAGCATAGAGAAATGTGTATTTTACGATTTTTTTTCTCATTTTAAATAAAATGTTTTGAGACAAAAAAACTGCATCATTATTCTTTGTGACATCTTATGTGATAATAAGATAACACTGGTATTGAGCAATGTTCAACACAACACTTTTGTTAAAGTGGAATTCTTTATTGCAATTCCTTAATGTAACTCTATCGATTTTGCCAACAATAGGCATGTCTTAGCCTATTGTTCTGGTGGAGTGTAATTTGATAAGGTGGCATTCAAAGCACTACAATATCTGCTCCAAGAAAAAACTGCTTTCCACTAGAAGGGGTTGGAAGTAAATGGTGAATTGCTATGATAAGCCAGTGAGTGGTTCTATTGATGTGGCCGTGTCTTGTCTTTGTGTGTCTGCTGGCAGGCTGAGTGTTGGTGTTCTAGCGGTGTGAGGATAACACGTGTGTGGTAGGCAGAGAGTGGGTACTCCTACATCATACATCATGAGTAGGCAGTCATCACAATAAGGCTTCCCACCGCGACTACTACCATTATTATGGCACGCGTCCCCCATAAACAACCCACCCAGCCATCCCCAAAACCCACCCACCCACCAACCTAAATAACACTCCGCAGCGGGCAGATGGTAGCCCCCTTCCAACATTTCCTCAAATTTCAGTCCCACTTCCAAAGTAATTTGAAGATGATGCATCAGTTCCATTCTTCAGCCGATGGAAGCATTGTCCCTCCCTGAAGCCATGATGAAGCGGCAGTTTCCAGGTTTTTCAGGCCCACAGATTCAGAGAATCTCCGCCAATCTATCATAAACAAAAGTTGGGAGGTTGAGCAGTGTGGGAAAAAGTCGACTGGTCCCTTTGTGTGGCCCTTACCCATCTGTTTTGTCTGACCGTCCGGAGGGCCCCTCCTAAGATGGGATGATGGATTCTGGGTGAGGCCCTTTTGGTTCCTCATCAGCGACGTTTTTAGCCGGGATTGACATTGAAATGGCGCCGTTTGAAAAGGACACTTCTCTCAGCAATTTGCGGTCCCAGGCAAATCTTTCAATGTGCTGTTAGTGGTGGTGGTGGTGGGTGGGTGGGAGTAGGGTGGGTGGGTGCAGCCAAGAAAGAACCCTGGGAGTGTGGGGGAGAACGTAGACAGAAATTGAGGGTTGTTGGGCTCAGGGTTGCTGGGGGAAATGGGGGCCAGTAAGTTGTGTATGAATGGGTGGGGTTCGTATGAGGCAGGGTGGGTCGGGAAGGGGCTGGGACTAGGACTGGGTAGGATAAGGTAGGGGAGACCTGCTGGAAAGGGTAGGGGGAAGTTCTAAGTGGGGGACTGGGCCCCTAGGCTGATAAATCAATCACGTCCCTTTCCGTCGTGCTTTTAAAAGCGTGGCCAAATTTGCCATTATGTCGCCACAAAGGTGACCAGGGTGCGCCATTACTGCATGGGGCCCTCCATTGCAGCCTTCTATTAGATTACTGCCCACCTCCACGGCGCTGCCCACCCCCTCTCAGCTGCTGGAGGAATGCCTCCACCCCCGCCTCCCGCCACCACCCCGGCAACTCCTATTCCAGATGGATTTTAGTGTGACGACGCTATCAATCTAAGAATCGAGACCATTTTGGAAAAACTAGATTACCCACATATAGGATATGATACTTTGGGAAACTAGGCAATCTAGGGGAAAGCAACGGTTGTTGAGTCGGGAGTGAGGCAACGTCCAGAGGGACCTTGAGGTTCCATAATATTATAAGATACTTCTTCACGTTTAATATAAAAAAGCCAGTTTAGAAATAAAAATATTATATAATACTTATCGTATGTACAGATGCCGACTCAAATGAATGATCTCCAGTCTTACATTCTTTCTTTTCTGGGTAAAATATTTCAGATGATACGATTACAAGTCATTTCCCTGTCACAGTCTGTGGTATGACAGAGTTTCCGCCGCACAGAGGGCCAATCACTCAGCCTATATAGGCCGTCCCCCTCCTTATCGGACCCCCCGACCCCCTCCAGCCTCCTCCAGGGCGGCCCCATGCAGTCCCTGACCCACCCCGCCTCCAGTAGCCTCCACGCCGGGATTGGATCAGTCCATGCGTGCCAGGCGCCATCCGGTTGATTACTGGAGGAGGGGGGAAGGGATGGAGGAAAAAAGGGCAGATGGGGGGATGGGATGTTGTGTGGAGAGAGAAAGGTTAGTGGGAGGGAGGTAAGTGACCAACATAGGATGTACCGGCAGCATGGGGTCACCTGAGGCTGGGGTGGGTCACTAGGCTGTGGTACAGTGTGGCCACTTTAAGCCATGTTTCCACCAGCCGATTTTACTACCGATTTGTTGGTAATTTATTACTTTTAACGGGAAATATGGCAAAGGATTACATATCGTACATACCATTTGAAAGAGAATTAAAAATCTTTTCAAATGGTATATGACATGTTCATGATGAACCAATATTCCCGCTGCCGATTTCTGAAATGGGTAGTAAAATCAGCTGGTGGAGACAGCGTTTAAGGATCCCTTGGAAGTCTGGGTCACACCACATTCTCATACACCTTCACAGATACCCCTCCAGGCGGTGGGCAGCATCTGGTGGTAGTTATTACAAAGTTCCTCCTGGGCTTTTAAGGCCTCTCACAGCCTTCATCCGATCCCCAGCAAGGGAAAACGCACCCAGGGTGAGGTCTCCAGCCTAATTCCCACTGAGCCAAGCCCATTGGCGTATGAGTAATGGGTTGGTTAAAAAGCCATAACCAGGGGAATAATCATATGCAAAAATAAATCAAGGCACCGTTTTACTGGAAAATAAGAAGAAAAAGAGGACTGATTAACATATAAACTGCTGTGACATTAAGTGATTAGAAGAATATTTTTGCAAAGAAATCACTTTCCTTCTTGATAAGCATTACGAGTTAGCATAATATCATTAATTTTATTCCATGTGGATTTTATTCCATGTGGAATTGCTGAAACTTTCCCTTGGTAAATTCTTCCTAATATGAATTGAATTTGCTCATCCATCAATCAAGGCATTTTCCCCTCGTTTGCAGTACAATAACTTTCCCAAACAGTCACAAATTGTTTGGAGAGTTTTCCAGACAACATTGTTGGTTTCTCTCCAGTCAGTTGAGAGGCCCATCGTGATCATCCGGACAGACTTTTCTCATGCTTTGGCAAAAAAAAAAGACCTGAGATCTGAATTTTGGTTAGACCAAACATTGCCCTGACTTGTGACCTTTGGAGCCCCAGCCCGCACCTGTGCCTGTATGATGCAGCAGCCGGAACCCCCAGGGTAACGTGGGCATCTGCAAAAAGTGGGGCAGAAATGATAAATTGTTGGTTTGGCATTTATTAATGTTGAAGGGTTGGGCTGGTAGGGCCAAGGCGTTGGTAACTAAGTGGCCCTAATGTGTTGGGGAGGGGGGCTGGGTATGGGTCTATCTCCAGTTCTTGCCTGTCATAGTTCATAACCAGCATATTGCTGGGGATGGGAGGGCTGACTGCAGTCTGAAAGCCAAGCTTATCTTTACTCACTAAACATAAGTTGACACATTTAGTGCATACAGGATATTTGTGAATATTTCACGCAATGGTCATTGAACTAAGTGGTCTTTTGTCTGAAAAAGACGAGTCTTGAAAAGTTTTACCTTGATACGAATCATCTTAGAAATCTTTCAAAGGCCGACTCCTTACTCGTACATTGAAACATCTCAAGTACAAAAGCACAACACCTGTGCCAAGATATTATTGAATGATTAGATATGTTTGTCTTGGTTTTGATGTTCAACTCAGATGTGTTCCTCTCTGTACATTTTATGTTCAACTCATAAACGTTCCTCCTTATGCATTCTATTTGCTGTTGCTCCTTCCCGAGACCACTTTAGGAATAAACTAGAATGACAACAGGTTTTTTTTGTCAGACATTTCCTTGCAATGATGTAACCAAAATTGTGTTATTCACAATACACATCCTACGACCGATTAAACCAGTAATTATGAGATATATAACATCAATCTAAAAGCAACGTTTGAATTAAGCGGCTCCTCTGAATGGAATTATCCTTTTATTATGTTTGTGAGTGGATTGTTTTGGGGATAAATCGAAGCCTACTTTAGGTTGTGAACTGCCATAATATACTATACGAACATATGGTGCATTGTAGAGCGCCTTGAGAGCTGACAGAGCGCTGACGTGCACCCCTATCCCGCACTCACCAATAGTTGACATACATATATTTATAATACATGTAGCCCATTTGTGCAATTTCAAGAAGCCTTCATGGAATTAAGTTAAAGTAGGTCCTTGTGTACAGTGACAAGTATTTTGTCCATTAAAACTTCACCGGCATGATAAAAGCAATCCATCTTTATCCCCTGGAAGCCCTGTCAAGCTGATAAATAAAAACAAGCACCTTTGACATTCGCTAAGAGCACCTGTGCATCGATCTTTGTCTGTGTGATAAATTTGAAAGATAACTACACTGTTGATGCTGATAATACTCTGGGAAATTAAATACCATAACTGTTTTCTGAACAGAACATACATTAACAAGACCACTATCATCCAGTATGTTTTTGACTGTTTATTTCATTGCCCTCATGGTGTACTTCCAAGCCTTTTAGAGAGCTCTAGGTTAACTTGCTCTTGTTAAGCCAACCACCTCGGCCTATCCACTCCTCTCACCTGAGTAGTAATTAATCATTCTTGATTGCAGGTGGTAGGTAAGGCTACCTTTAATAAAAGCGTCCCGCTGAAACCACCCACCTGATATCCCAACTTTTTCCTTGATAACATTTGTAGCCTTAACTGCCCCCCTGCTAGCTTTGTTTTACCCATTCTGTAAGGTGGGAGAGGTCCCCAGGCAGTGGCCAGCTCACCTGTGGTGGCTGTGTGGTTATAGGTAGGTTGTTTAGGGTGTACAGGTAGGTTGTTTAGGGTCCTGGTCGTGAGAAGAAGAGCTGACAAAGGTATATATGTATACCTCCACCAGGTTTGGCCTCCAGTGATGCTCACTCTCAGTGATCGATGGGTGGCGGACTTCCTCGGCCATTCATCACTTCACACTCATTCACACCTGTATGGGTGTCACAGTTCAAGTCAGAGGGGAGAGAGGGACAACTTCTAACCGCCAAATCCACTGTCCTCTGGCTCTAAGCCTCTGGCCCTCTAGGCAGTTCTGACGGTCCCCTGAGCCTTTGAAACACTTACAGCCCTATAACTTTTTCATTGCAACTAGTGATCTCTCTTAGATCCTACATCCTTCCCTGGGTTTTACTTTTCAGGCCCCCTTGGTTCACCATCACCGGTATTTGTAATCAGTACTACCTCAGTGTAAACGTTATACCCCTCTAAAACTTAGTATAAGTCACAAGAAACGTCAAAGTATTATAGTGATTACGTTTTTATTTAATAATGCATTATTATATCTATACATACCCTTCTCTTTAATCTGCAAAGTTTAAGAGGACTGCTGCTGATAGAATCCTTTTATACCTTCAATAACCTTTGCTGTAAATTAAGAGTAATTTACTTTTTATTTTTACAGAAAGGTTATTACCAATGACCCTTACATGCCTAGTGGCCCTATATCCCCTCCATGGGTATGGAGTTCCCTACTACTCCTGACGTTCAGTATCTCCCCACCACACTCTCAGAGAACTCCTGCCTATCACCAGCCGGTGGAAGAGGCAGTGGGTAAAAAATGTGTAAACCTGAGGGGGGTGGGGTGAAGGAGCCAAGGTAATGGATGACTTTCTGTCTCGGTACAAAGGCGATATGTGAACAGGTCGAGGAGTATTGTATAAAGAGGTCGACTGCCACTTGAAGGGTTACAAGCCTCGCCAAGTGTACTCTCGGCGCCCGTAGCAGCTGTTAGATCCATATTAGGCAGCCCCGACAAGATCCGTCATTAAATCCTACTCTGGATCATCATCCAGAGGGGCTGTGTGGAGTGATAGGAGCTGGTAGTAGTAGTGGGGATTGGCGGCCAGGGCTTGTACTGGTGGTGGTAGCATGACAGGGGGCTTGATGAGGGAGGTGTCAGGGTACACTGATGAAGAGGCCACCTCTGATGAGTACTGGGGGGCAGGTTACAAATTGGATCCTCCAGTGTGGGGTCCTTATTATCCCCTCCCGGCCCTCTTTGATCCCCAACACGCCGGGCAGCTTTTTAATCCGACCCCGATGACAGAGTCCTCAGCCGCCACACTCATCCCTCCCTGCTCCACCCCCTTTCCTCCTGCTACCACTATTCTCCTCCTCCCCCGCCGACTGGACATGTCCACGGCCCATCCATCCGTTCATTCATCCACAGACCGCCGCACCACCAGAAACTACCACAACAACAGAAAAACGATACTTTTTTTGGTATTCCTCATTCATTATGTTTTTTTCTTTTTTCTCGCCCACAGACTTTTGCCACTACCACCGAGGGGTGAATCGGTGCATCCTGGCTGGCTGGCCTATGGCTTGTGTGTATATAGTTGGGGTTAGGTTGGGGCTGGGATAAGGGGCTAGTTGGTTGGCTGGTCCGGGTGGCTATCAGTCTCCTGGGTTCTGAAGGGAGGAATAGGGGATGGAAAGAAGGGGGGCATTGCAAAGTCAATTAGGTCACGGGGCTATTGTGCCTAGCCATGTACCAATCTCCAGGTAATGAGGTGTAAAGGCTAGGCCTGAAAAGCCTAAAAGCAGGCCTGAAAAGGCCGGACCTCTATAGGCTCTGTGTGCAGGGGCAGTGGGGCCTGGAGGGCTGGGGTAGGGGACGCAGGCCCTTTCCCCTGACCCCCATGTTGGGGCGCCTCTCCAGCCCTTGACTTCTCGCCCCTCAGTGACCAGTAGCACCTGCTGCATATATGTAGGAGTCCCGGAGACAGCGTTCTCTGTGACCCTGGCAACCAGCCATGAAACAGGTGGGCAAATAGAATATTTGGCAGCGATAAACAAAGTCATACCACTTTCCCATGTATTCTCTATGTATTTAGAACTCTCTTTTTTAAAATCCGTAGAATACTAATGTTGACTATTTTATGTCCTGATTGCAGATAATCTGCAAAAGTATGGTGGCTAAGTATTTCTTAATGGAGAGCTGCTTTTAAGTTCTCGGCTAATTTGGTACACTCCCTCATTCATTTCTTTTCAAACATCGTCTTTATTGAATCATGTCAGCTGTGTGCTCTTCCTCTAAAACCTTCTGTTCCTTTATCCCATTTACATTACAAGATAAAGTACACATAATTAAACAAATATCATGCTTTGAAAATACGCCCACAAAAAAAACATAAATCTGCCAGGGACCAGCATGAAAATCACAGATTAAAATATAACAGTGACATGCCAATGGTTATGAACTTGACGACGCCCCTATATTGAAGGTTTTGTTTTTAAACTTCCTTGAAAGTCACTATTTTTCCTACACTACCACTTCTTTGGAAATTGATACCCGGGGAAAAAACAAATTAAACTGCATCTAGTTCGTTTGCATATAGCTCTGAGAAATCTCCAATAAAACATATTGAAACAACAACCCCCCCCCCCCGCCCACCTCCCCCACTCCCACGTCAGTGAGTGCTTAGGACCCGTAGCAGAGTTAGTACATTAGGCGGCCGGTAGGGGTGTTGATGGCGCCCGTCAAGTGATCAGTGAACCTTTTAATTATCCTAATTGATTCGGATCCCCTTAATGTGTGTAGGCAGCGCTCTCCTTTAGGCGCCGCCCACCTGAACTTAACCTGACCCCTGACCCCTCACCGTTAGGGGCCGCAGGTAGGGTGCGTGTACGTGCCTGCTCCAGCACCCACTGGCCCACACCGGGCACCATTAATCTTCACCCACTCCTCCAGTGTGGACGCCCGACTCGTACCTGCAGGCTAGGCCCTGCTCACACCCACCCCTCAACCCTTAACTGGGTACACCCACCTATAACCCTTTAACCCGGCGACTAAGTGGGGGCTGAAATGCTATGGTATAATATATTGTATGTTCACTTGTTGTTTTGTTAACCAAATGCTTCTGTACTTGTGTGAAGTCAAGGGTATCGGAATAAGCCAGATCCAGGGATTTGGAAGATATCATCAGAATAATTCAATTGGATGCAATTTTTCATTAATATTTAGTTTTCCCTATTTGGAAGTTAATTGTTATCAGTTATTCAACTTAATGACGTATTAAATTGTGATGGTTGATATGGAGGGGGAAGACATTGGAGTGATAATACAGGTGTTGTGACAATAAAGCCCTGTTGGGCTCAAGGAACTAGTGAAACAACTATCCACCCGTGACAAACCTGTATGCCATAGTCGTACACATTTCCCCTGCATGCTTCTCTACTGAGGATCATATCTCATATTATTTCAATTTTCCTGTAGTATTACCCTTTTTTCTCTCCACTCCCTCGCATCATCCCCAACACATTCTCATCTCTATTCCCCTCAGCTGTGTTCTTTGTATGATCACGCTCTCTGTCCATCCCCCCCCCCCCCCATATTCTACCCCCTACACCCAGGTTGGATTGGGTCACCCAGCTTATCGACACCGTTTTTCGTCCCTACATTGGCTCTTCCCTCACCTGTCCGGCTGTATCCATGTTGCCTGTCGCCCTCTATCACACAATCCGTGGGGGGTCTCGTATCAGGGGTGTTTTCTGTAACCGCTGGATCAATCTGATAACATTCAGGGTTTTTATTTCTGCTTTAATTAAAATCAATCTCTGGATACCTTCATGTTTCTCCAAACCCGTTACCTATTTGAATAATCTGGTACATGTTATTGTTCCTCAATTATTTTACACATTATCACATTACAGGTGATTTTAGCCCCATCCTTTCTCGGCTCACTCACTGACTCATTAACTAATTCCTTGGTAGGGCTAATTTTCTAGCTTTTACCCATTTAGTATGCCCTGGAGACGAAAATCAGCCATGTCTTCCTCGGTTCCTCCAGGGGAGATCCTTATGGTTCCAGCAAGTAGTGAATGTGGTTAACTGTAGGAGTGCGGAGAGAGGTGAATACTCTGGAGGAAGGGGTCTAAGCGTCAACCTCCTCCAGGGACTAATAGCAGCAGTCAGTCGTAGCAGTAGTAGTGGCCAGCATGTCATGGGGGCAAGCCTGAGATCTTATTTCATAAATGGATCTGCGAGGCCGATCGATGGGGTGGGAGGCAGTGGGGTAGGCGAAACAAAGATGTTATTGTGCCTGGGGCGGGTGGCTGATGGATCGGGCCATGGTTATGATCACACGTCCCCGATCTCATGCGCCTTTCTTGGATCACTTGGTCACGTTCGAGGGGCCAACCTGCGGCCGTCCAAGGCGCGGCCGGCAAAGTAATTAATCCTTTTGTGGGACCGCCATATCGCGGGGAGGGGAGATATTAATAAGGGAAAGTGCTAAGCGGGGTGACCAGAGGGGAGAAAAGGGAATGGGGGCGTCCTTTATGGTAGTATTGTCAGGTTTAACTCCCAATCAATCGGTGTGTTTACATCTAACATGATGAGGGTTAGAATGGCAGGGAGTGGGGTGATTTGCATGGGAAAGAATCTGAGGATAACGTGGGAGGTTATTTTTTGTGGCGTCTGTTTGTTTTTTTGGAAACCGTTAGTACTATTTCGGTTGTGTATGTATAAAGGGGCGGCGCGAGACTTGTGAAAGTTATCACGTCGCCCGAGCGTGACGTCATAAATCTGCGTCATGGACGTCACATCATAAAACGCTGGATGTAACTGGAGAAGGATGGATGGCGTCTAGCTACCAGCCACCACCTCTACCTCCGACACCACCCCTGCCGGCCTCCCCTCTACCCCCTCCAGGGGCTCTACCTACCATGGCCGCCCACCTCCCAGCGGCTAACCAACCCAGCCTGGAATCCCTGCCCTTAGGGCCTGTCATAAGTGAGGTCTAAAATTAGCCCCTATCAAATGTCATATTTCTTTCTCTCTCCTGTTGGCGGTCTAGACTCCTGTAACCATTCTTTACTGCCAGCCCACAGAAGTTGGGGTGAACTAACTGTATGATTTATTTTCATTCGGATCATATTGAATTATACATACATTTCTAGGCATTGAAACTTTTAAAAGGACTTTTTATTTCCTCCCCTCACTTAATCTGAAGGTTAAGGCTATGGCAACAGGGTGTGATACAATCGTTCTATTATATACATACATACCATAACAAACAATGACAAAAAATTAATACAGACATTTGGAATCAACTTTGTCTCAGTTAAAACATCCAGCACCGCTCCTATATCACCATTCCCCATCACTCTATAATACTGTAGTGCAGACATGACTCGTGGAGTGTACATTTCGCCATAGATTACTCTGCCCGCCGCCGGTGCATGTATACATAGTCAGGGGACCGGTGCCCGCGCCGTGCATGCTGCCAGCTCCCTGGAAGTCATTTCCAGGCGTTTTCCAGGTTCCTGGCAGTGGCGTGTCACGGTGCCTGACTCCATCAGCGTTGTCATGCCAACAGGGCTTTCCCTAGAGAGCGGCGACATGCAGTTTTCAACTTATAATACAGGCGGCGGCCAGTGCAGCCTATTAACCTCCCCTCCGGTGTGGCTGCGCGCCGTTTCATCAAGCCATTGCGTTTCCAGTTTGTGTTCCGATGGAATCGGCCCCTCCTCCCCCATACATCATGACATGAAAGTTGGTGAAAATACCAGCCTACAGAGGCTGTGTGGTCGTGGACGCTATCGTATCTGAACGCCATGGCGGCCGGCGATAGGAGACGGGGTGGGGGTGGGTGGGGGTCGGGGTGTGTGAAAAAGCCGTCCTCTGTATCACTGGTCCATCTTCACCATCCATCATCTCACCTGATAACACGCGCATGCGCACTGATCAGCCCCCGTCAGGATCCTGTCCGTGGGAAAAATTAATTTGCCGTTTTGACAACTTGGATCCGAGAGGTATGGGGTGGGCGGGGGCGGGGATGGGGACTCAGTTGGAAGGGTAGTCGAGTAGGGGGGGGGGGGGGACCTGCAGGTAGCTGGGTTATTTACTATAGCAGGGCATTGAAAAATATCTATAGGTATGGATAAGATAACATAAAAAGCATAAACGACCCCTATTTAACGTAGATCGGAATATGAGAAAGCTATTAAAACGGGCTACTTTTTTTCTCACACATTTAAAAGCATTAGATTATTAAGCCATTTAACATATTTTGTTCGAGTATTTTTTTATCAAAAAAAAGAAAAGAAGAAGATTTAAGAAACAAGAACGTTATCTCCAATGTCAATTTTCAGTCCACTGCGTTTTTATCGCCGTTTTAGAATAAATGATCTTATCCGTTTAATTCATAATACAAAAAAGAGACAAACAAACAATGCGTAAAAATACTGTGCCACTGGGTGCTAGCCTGCGTGTGGGTACATTGTAGTATCCGTACGTTTTTCTCGTTAAAAATGCAGCAATGATACATGTTTGGCCTGTATCTTGGGTGTAGGACGAAGAACGATCACTACCCTGGCCGTCAGTGCGTCTGATTCTGTGGCAATCAGAGAAAAGGGGAGCAGTGTGACTGTGATCGGCTCATAATGGGCCATGTCGATTGGTTACGTGATCAGAGAACATCAATACCCAGTGCCAATATTAGCCTAATAATCAGTAATTAGGCGGACAGGCCTCTATTCGCCTATCGCCCGCCTAATGACCACGCCACCAATGACGGACTGCCTTTTGGCGAGCAACGTCAGGCGGGTAAAGGAAACAACACAAACACAAGGCCGAAAACAAAAGACCGTACATTTATTGTGGTGGCTAGAAGTAGAACGCTCATTGGTGGCTATAGAGTAGGGTGGCTATGGTCCCTGGCGTCCTTGGGAAAGCACTGCATGTATGCTGATACAACTTCGTGTTGTCATGATCTGTTGCCTTTTATGGGGCGCTCTGACAAATAGAATGGCCGTTAATAGTTGATGCGGCTCCTAATGGCTGGTTATGTACTCCCGCGAGCGACTCAACTGCTCCGAGCAACTCGGCCGAGCGGCCACCGACTGGGAGGGTCAGAGTCCCCCACTGTGAAATGCCAACTGGTATGAAACCCGGTCAGAAACAATGCCTAGGGGTACCTATAAAACGTTATTAACTAATAATAACTAATAAAATATAGGAAAATAAACAATGCTTGGTGGGACGGTAGACAAGCTTATTCACCATGTCCTTTCTTTGTTTTAGGAGTGTCGCTGCTGACCCGCGACCCTCAGCTGGATATTAGGATACAAGGTTGGTGAACATTACCCATTAGCATCGCCTGAGGTGACACGAAACTATTGTACACTTTTGTTGTTGTTTTTTAATTTTTTTTATTTGTTTACATTATTTGTGTATTTGTCGTGCCATACCTAATCTTTTTTATTTTGTTTGAAAAAAAAAAACATCATCAGGGTCCCCCTGGTCTTCCAGACATTATACAATAGGAAATACAGTTGTATAATATTTTGTACAAAGTAGATAATAATAGTAAGCTAGGTTAAGGTATGTCTGACTTACTTTATAATAGCATGATTATATCTATATGTTTATATTTGTTTCATAGTTATAATTGCACTTGTAAAAGAATTAAAATTAATTTCCCTCACCATCTCTTGGGTGGGCAATCCCTCATTCTATAGTTATTCATCACAGGATATTTCCGTCACAAACTGCTTGTAGACATAGTTTATTAGACCGATACTTGTCGCGTCCTTACGTGAACAAGTCAGGTATGGGAGGTGGCCGGAGGTCAACGCCATAAAACTGTCACGTCTCTCAGATTGATGTCGATATAACAGACCAAGTGCGCTAAAACTGAAAAGTCAAGGACTCCCTACAGGTACCCATTGCACGCTATTTATCCGATGCACAATAGGAACAGATTGGTCCTATCGTTTTTATATAAAAATAAAGATAAAATAAAAATAGTGTTAAAATTTTTTCTGCGAAATACAGCTTATTTTCCATTTCAACGCGTTCAAATTAAACCTATCATATTTGATGGCATTTACCAAGTAGACGACAAGTACAATTACACATGTATAAATTTTAGCATGATACATTTCTAAGAAATTTTACTTGTGGTGGAAATAATATTATGGATTTTTTTGTTTTCTAAACGTATTGTTTTTACGAACGACCACTTGTATGAAAAGCGGAATGTTTTCTTTTTATCATATAACCAGCACATTTATATCTATATTTGTTTTGCTGGTAAGATAGTCATACATGGAAAACATTGGGATAAATGCCCTATGGACTGGAGGCATGGATCGTATCGTGGTCTCATACAAGGTCTACACTCCTGCCCCACTGCCCTAACTGTTTACACACTGCAGGTCACACCCTGGAGGCACAGACACCTGGCTATTGTCTTGGTCCAACAGGGCTATCCCGATTGAATTGCCATACCAGAGCACACAAACAGCTTCTACAAGTATTACATGTAGTTCCTTCCTATTGTTTCCCAGAGAATCAGGGCACAATGTAGAATTTTAAAGTTAGAATAATAATAGTAAAACTCTCAACGGAGTCTTGGTAGAGTGCAATGGGTTCATATTCTCTGTGTATTGTAAGACAATTTAGATCCTGTTGATAATGATAATGGAAAGATTTTTTATTAATGTATTTTTGCCGTTCAATGTGAATTATGTGGAAATCTCTCGGGATTCACCATGAGGGGAATGTTAGGGTCAGGGAGGAGTGGGGAGGGGGAGGGAGTCTCTTCGTAGGAGGGGAGAGGAGGCAGGAGGGGTCGCTACCCCCTGACCCCAGACTACCCGTCTACCCTGATCGACTCTATTAACTGCTCACTAGTAGCCCCGACCCACCCACCCGCAGCCCCCTGAGCCGCTCACCCGCCCCATCCCCACCCCCCACCAACCCCCACCATCCCACCCAGTCAAACTCATTTAGAACAATATTAACCTTTTGCCCCACACAACTTCAAAGGCAAGCTCATTTCAGAAGTGTATTTTGGGCCTGTTTTTGACCATGCCCTCACTGCTGTATGATATGGTGGAAGAGGTTGACGCTCGTCATCTGCTTGATTACATCTTTTATTAACATGCAAAAAAAAGGAAAAAAGGAGGGAATTGAAGGATCAAAATGAAAAAAGAGAACAAAAATATCTTAATAATAATAATACACGTATAATATAGCACAGTAATGGCCTACTGTGAATGTCATCGTACGTCAGAAAATACCATACTGTCTCGCCATATGTGGCCTAGACTTACTAGGGATAACTCACCATTCCCGAAAAAGTGGCAAATAACACCAAGAAAGTCACTCTGTTCCACAATAGACCCCGACGGCCCCTCTGACCCCTGTATTTAGGCGCGGTCTTTGCGGTGAGATCGGGGCGGGACGAGGGTAGTCCCCAGTGGGTCTGGGGGCAGCCGCCTCCCGAAATGATCTTCGATTTATGAACAAATGGGTCTCGGACCTCATTCCCATAATTAGGGGTGAATAACTAAGTAATGAGTCTCGCAGAGGGGGGTCCCCGACTTGATGTTTGTAATGGGATTTTTGTCGGGATTAGTGAAGGGTGTCTGTCCGTCAGCCATCAGAAGCCTGTGGGTTTGTGCTGTGGTTTTAAGGAACAATTGTTGATATGATGAAAGTGTCACATAATGCTATCATTTGGAATAGGATTCCAATAGTTGTGGGTCATCCACCTTTCCTCTAATGACTAATGACTGTGCACTTAATTATCTAAATTCTTTGTCCGTAGCATCATCAAAGGCATTTTCATTGATACCTCCTATAATCAGATAATACTTATCATAGATTATTCATGATAGTTATTACAGGAGGTCCACTCTTGAAAAAAGACCATGGAAATTCATTGCCCTACAATACACGTCATCCTATTACCCTACGACCATGAACAGTCATACAAGCAGCTTCCTATGACCATGACCATTGGCAGTCGAACTGAAACTGAGTCCCCTGTCAGTCGAACCAGAAAATAGGGGTAGAATCCTGGGGAGTATAGTGCTCGTAGGGCTATGTCCCAGACGCCGGTTGATACTGAAGCACTACAGTCAACATTTCTTTAGATATCTAAGAATATGCCCTTCACAAAGCACTCACATTTACTCCGTAAAAAACACAACCTCTTCAACTCACCCCTTTAAAGACCTATCTGAATGCCCTTCTCAACAAACCGCTCCCCCCACTTGCCTTGGGCCCTAAGCCCTACAGACTGTTGGGATCAAAGCTGAGGGGCGTTGCGTGAATGATCCAATCTGAGGGCAATCTTCATGGTGAATGAAAGGACCCAGGAAAAAGGACACCACTAATACATGACAGCTGAAAGGGTCCACTGGACCATGCGGCCTCCACCCAGGCCCCACAGAGCCCTTACAAGAACACACAGACAAGTCTTCTGACTGTTTGATACAACTCTGTGTCTACAAAGCAAAGTCCCAAAAACTCAATAGAGTTTTCAATTACGCCGCTCTTAATGTAATTATACCCTGCTTCTTTGGGCGCCCGCAGATTCATCATTTTCTGAAACAGATATCTATTTGTGTCACGGAAACCAAAGCACATATGTTACTGAAGCGTCTATGCCGTTCACTATACGACAGTAACGTTTGTTATGCTAGTTTTGTGATGACGTCACGAGGTGACGTTCTAATGCTGACATGTCAGAACAAGCTGGTACAGTGACCATCATGTTTGGGTATGATTACCAAGCCATTTACTGAAATGCAAAGAACTCATCCATTATTAAGTGTCATATGGTTTAATGTTTTATTCGATGCATTACGGGTGAAGATACCTGTCGAAATCCGTCATGGATTATAGATGGTGTGATGCGTGCACTAGTGTGGAAACATTAAATGTGTACATGCATTCTGCTCCTGTCAATGTTTTGATATTCTGATAGATACACAATTGTGATTCTATAGTGGTCTCTTGTGTGATCTGGCGATAAGGTATATCCCACAATAAACTAGAGGTGTATTTATATATTTAGTGGGTCATTTGTGTAGCTGGGAAATTAGAAAGACGGATTAGATGGTTCAGTTTCGGTGTCACGCCCCTGCACAATAGGTCGACATATAACAGGTATCTTTGATGTCGGAAAGTAAATAGCTCGAGCAAAATCGTAGAGAGGTCAAAATGATAAAGACTTGAAAAGTGAAAAAGAAAGCAATTTGATACACAAAGCTAAAAGAGTAAAGAGATATAAAAAATATCTAGGTAAATAAGCTTGAAATGAGACGCAGTTTCTGGTTAAAGAGTTCGCCATTTGAATTCAATAACGCACTTTGATTTCTTATAATTCATAAAGTATACCTCCCAGCTTCATTCAAATGATTGTAAGGTTATGTCCCTATAATATCATAATACCAGTACGTATATACACCAGTACTGGAGGCCCCCCGGATCCAGTGGGATCGATTCCTGTAATTGATCCAAACCAGCTCTCAGTTCACAGAGGTCATGTTGACTAGGCCCTTCCCCCAGCCCCCTATCCCAACCTCCTCCAGGCCTATACTACTGACATGCTGTGCTGGTCATGTCGACGATCAAGGCCCTACATGTGTGACATGACCCACTTCTCCAGGGTGACCCAAAATGACGGAGGTCAACCTCCAGGGTCAACCAGGTTGACCCACAGACATGGGGAGAGGGCTCCCCTCTTTTTGACTGGGACAATACTGAGAGTTTATGTTTGTGTGTATGCCCCAGGGGATAGCGCTTTATGGTATTAAAGGACATTCACAGACAGCGGTTTCCTTCTCAATACATGCAGTGTGGATCCATATGTTGTGTTATTATGTTATAGACCAAATGGAGTCACCCCATATAATTATACTGTCAGTTACTAAATTTGGTTTCCTATTGTCTAAAGATTTGTGTTACTTTTAGTAAGCACTTTATATAGGTCGCCAATGGATAGATGCATTTCAATTTATACATTTTCCGACCAACATTTAATAGAAGGATTTATCAGTTTACAGTACATTTGTGGCGATAGGCCAATTAAACAGACTAGATGTATGGATGTATTACAGATTAACAAGTTGGAAGTAAAGTATAGTCAGCTAAACATTATTAGTTCTGAAGTCTTCTCTTTATATGCTTCATTTGCAGGCAACCGCTTGTGGTAAGTGAGTTGGGGAAATGAGTATTGGCAGTTTGTTTTTGAGTGTATTTCCCCCAGTAGAGTGGCTCCCTACTGCCTAGCCGCCCCTGGCCTTAACCCATCTGGACAGTGTGGCCAGTTGATCCCCCAGTACGCCCGTCGGCCCCGGCCAGGAAGCCATGTAAAGCATTCATGGACTCGTGGGATCAAAAGGTGTTCGACTCAGATCTCGCCTGATCTCGCCGACCGACGAGATCTCGGTGGAGGCGCCTCCGAGCGGCCGTTCAAGGAGTCAGTGGATCAAAGGACTGCTGGGGGTAGGGGGTAATGTGTGGGGGTGGGGGTGGGGGGTGAGGGTTGGGAGGGGGTTGGAGGTTGGGGGTGCGTTGGAAATGTGGGGGGATGGGCAGGGGAGTCTGAGATCCCATGGGGAAACAGCAAGGAGTGAGACGTCGGGGTGGGAGAGGGAGGGTGGTGGGGGATCAAAGGCATTGGGGAGGTCAGTGGGAGACTGGTCAGTCGGGTCTGGTCAGGGGCGTCTGCAGCCCTGTCCAGAGGGTGTGGTCAGCACTGGTCAGCTGTGCGTAGGTCAAGGCGTCGGCTGACCTCTAACACCCCACCACCCCACCCCTCCAAGGCCAACTCCGTTAGAACCACCCAACCATTGATTTTTGACGCCTGCCTCCCTAAAATCTCGGGAGAAATCTCGCCGTTTCTCGCGCTGCCCGAGATGCCCCCGTCCTTCTGGCCAACAGAGGTGACGATACGCATATTAACATATGAATAGGGGCCGGCCGCAAGGTAGCGCAGGGTGTAACGGTGCCGGTGCCTGCGTTTGTAATGAATAATCCTGCCACCTTGACCTGCCACCTCACGTCACAATGGGCGCGCCCAGGGGGGGCATGCCCCCTGAATAAATACCCACCATCCCGGGTGTGAAAATAATAAAGTGCTTTATGTAGTGAGGGCACTGCCCCTGGCGCCCTACTGCCCTACCAGCCAACAGGGGGCGCTGACCACTGGTCACATGACACTGGTCACATGATGACCGCCGTTGGCGTCCCAATGACACACTTTTGACATTTCCCCTACTAATGCCAGAAGATTATGACCCCGTACACGTACGTTCTGGGGAGCCTTCAAGCACCTTTCCTATGGGTTAGCTCACACTGGGCATTGGTCCAATATATGTGGCTAATACGCCAGTAAACGATGATTTGTTTACAGACTGTGATGAATGAGATGTAGAGCCACTGGCAAGCATGCACTTAAAATATAAAGCCCGTTTTTATGGAATATGAAAAAGTGTCTCCCTTCACCTTCTCCCGTCCAACCCTCTCAAAACCTTAAGATTCAATATACTATGAAATGTTTCTTGTTTTACCTTACCTCGCAACATAATATCAGTCAGCAAATCAATTATACCGGTTAAAAACAATTAAAAATGTAAATGTGAGACTATGCCAAATGTATTTTGTAACTGCGTGCATTATATCTGTTCCTTTGTCTTAATACCGTGGTGGTTTACGACACTTTGAGAATGGGCCCCATATATCAAGGGAAACACAACAAAACTGAGGGTCGAAGGTGGAGATAGCCATCTTGTTTTAGGGGTTTTGCTGATTCTGGGCAGGCTGGGCGGTCCCATATGTTCAATGGAGTGCCAGGGTCTAACGTGATGACGGTTACAAGCGGTAGAACTCTCCAGGCTACCTGACACTAACCTATGACCTCGCAGCATTCCATTTACTTTCCCACCTGTCCCCCAATACGAGTCGTCGGTAGCTTCTAGGTCCCTCCCCTCATATCACGGCGGCGAATCCATTCAGCCTTCCCTACCTTTAAACTCCCTCCTACACCATAGAAAGTAGATTCCATCTCTTGTAGTCTAACTACTCATTAAGCATTGACTCTCAGTAAACCGCAAAGGCCATGCGCATGTGCAAGGGAAAGATGTGCCACCAGTTGGGTGCATCTTGATTGGGTGGTTCCTCCAAGGGGGGACAATGTGCCGGGCTGATTGGGCATTGTCTCGGCTTGACAGACGCGCGCCTTGCATGTTGCCATGGTTATCAGATGGCAGCCACCAACTTGTCATTACCTGCCTGCCTCTCGGGGAGGTTATCTACCAGGCTAGGCCGTGAGGGGAAAAACCGCAAGAGAAGTGCTGCACAACAAAACACGACAGAAACAATGAGCGATCCATGGACTGACTTGAACTACATTTGTATGGTTCATGACTAAGTGGGTCTTGTTGTATTAACGCCTGCTGACTTTTGTTTGTATTTCAATGAAAGCCAATTTACATTCCATTGCGATATTCACATTATTTTCACTATGATTATTATAGTCTTCGTCATTTGCATTCTGAGCGAACAAAGTTATTATGTTAAAACAAAACCTTCCCCCTTACATTTCTGACTTGAAATTATTGTCTATAATCTTGAGGCATTACGATCTTATCATTAATGCCACCCAACTACCTCTACAAAAACTCTAAATGGAAGAATTTTGTCATCCACGAACTTAAAAACAAACGTAGACGAAAAATATTGGTCGCAGTCGCAAGAACCCAACTGCACACTGTGCGCCTTGTCTCGTCGAATCTCTTGGCAGTCATGTGGTGACGAGAATGATTTGTCATGAGTTCAGAACCTGCGGCAAAGTAGCAATAGTAGTAATCTGTTTTTATCCAATTACTGGAAGTGGGCTATGTCAGCTTGTAGTTTGTTATCTATAAGTTGATTAGAGGTTTGGACAACCAGTCAGCCTTCAAGGGATTCACACTGTTTTATACATAGACATAGACACAAATTTGTTGAGAGGAATCATGTTTGTTGACAAGTCTAGACGTCTATACTCTACCCCTATGGCTCATGGAACTAAAACAAAGGAAAGCCCCAATGCCCAGCCGTGAAAAATTATGAACACAAATACAGTTGCACTTACGCTGTCCTCATAGTATACCCATCAGGGGCGGATCCAGGAATTTGAAAAGGGGGGCGTGCAATTTTGAATATTTCCCCGTGCCCTTCGGGAAGGACCATTTTTTATTTTTTTAAATCTAAATTTTGGCCATAAAAGGGGGATGCATGCGCCCCCCACGCCCCCCCCCCCTTAATCCGCGACTGCTCATAGTCTATATATGTACAAGAAAAACGTATGATTCACTCGGTAGGTGAAGGGCTATTGTGATCTACACACAACATTGCTTCACCGTACAGCTTTGGTTGTTCCCTTATTTTGATTGAATTTCTTTTTTTATTTAACCTACTTAATACTGGCGTTTCTCATGTCAGTTTACTTTATGAATTGCGTTTCTACCTTATTCAGTTTATACATACACCAGCATACATGTCTGCAATGACTGACGTCCCTTCCAGGTTGATCCTATCAGACATTACCCATGCAATGGTTGGAGGCCGGGTGTTTTCAATAGATCAGTATAAAGCCATTCAACCGTGCCCTGTTGACGACATGCCAATACCTGTTTGTGTTAGGGCAGGCTGTGCCTCTTGTATACACCCCCACTCCCAAATATGTATGATATGGATTTAACATTTATCAATATCACCATATAGATCGGCATTATATAGTCCAATAATGACCTATGTTGTGGTCATTATTGTGAAATATTAAAGGAGGTCAGTCTTTCCGAGGTTGAATCTATTAAAGAAATATCACCTTCTATTTACGGATTAGTCAATAATTCATAGTAATAGTTTCATAATGGAGCAATATTATCCCAATGGAAGACTTTTTCTTTCATGTTTGTTTCTGGTGTAAAAACATATCGAAGCTCCATTAAACAACTATAGATGAGCAATGTTCTCTGTCCCAGTATTATTTTACATCCTTAAAAATCAACTGCATGATATAAACATAGAATAAAAGTGTTCATGAATGCATCCAATAACATTTGAACTTGAAGCTTTTTACCACTCAAATGCATTGAAACTGTAATATTTATACACTTCAAGAGTGTTTTCAAAATTCAGACAGGTAGTATAAAAGGTAGGCGATGTGAAAGGCTTGTTGTGTATGACAAATAGTGGTAGCTTTGTGTATGTGGCGATGGGGGTCGGCTCTGTGTTGGACAGGTAGGTATATAGGTGTGTATGTATTGGAAGTAGACTATAGCAGGTAAAGCAGGGCTCCAGCAGGTGGGGCCCTACACCCCCAACAACCCGTATACCACCCGGGGAAACCCAGATCATCAACTAATTACTGCATGAGGGCTTCAGCTTTATCAGGCCTAAAACAATGTCCACTGTCTACCAACCACAAAACCTACATTCATCACTCACATATAATTATATCTATAATTGCACCTGTTTTACTAATATGCGTACATACACCAGGGTTAAGGGGATGATCCACGATGCGATTTTAGGCCGATTTTGAGACGATTTTGAAAATCGGTTTGTTAAATAATCGTTTTTCGGATAAAATCATTTAAATGCAAGAGAAGAAAATCGGTTGATGTTTTGTCGCATTGTGGATCATGGCCTTTATAGGTTATTGGCGGTTGTGGATTTCAGCAACTTTGACAATTTTCAGTAGGAATAGACCCCTATACTTGTTTTGCCTCCGCTGGTAGGCATCTAGGGGTCAAGTCCTCATCCCGTGATCAATCAGGGATAATACACGAGGGTCAGAGGGGCTAAATACAGGGTCGCCAGGTATGTGATCTACCTTTAATGAATTGCACCTTTGTGGGTCTTTCTACCCCTTTCTTATTGCAGCAAGTTTTGGCTATCTTATCTGGCGGTAACCCACCCCTTCCCCGGCGGCCGCTATACCCTAAGGTGGCCAACCCCCCTGATGTATCGATATTTAATTGTTTCCCAGCCTGTAGTTAGCCACCAGGTGATTCTGAACCTGCGGTCAGCAGAAAGGCGACTCTCCAATCCAGGAGGCACAAACAGGAGAAGTGTTTGATTACTTTACCGCCTCCTTGTCTGGAGAGCGGGGCTCTGACATTGACCGATCAGGGGGGGACAAACTGATACTTTTTCTCCTTTGGAGTTGGTCAGAAGTTGAGAGAAGGGGGTGCTTTGGTAGGTAAACATACGATGACCTTCTGGTGATTACCACAGTCATTAGAGCTACTTTGTACATTCTGGTGACAGTGCTAATTTAGCTCTGCGCATACATACAGGTCCCCGAGCTAGGACACTTATACCTACACA
The DNA here is from genome assembly GCA_936440205.1 of Lepidonotus clava. Lineage (NCBI taxonomy): Eukaryota > Metazoa > Annelida > Polychaeta > Phyllodocida > Polynoidae > Lepidonotus > Lepidonotus clava. The sequence continues at coordinate 20,707,445 of OW387150.1, read as the reverse complement.
CATCAGCTGAATGACTACCTTCAAATAAGGGGGGTATTCCCCCTAACTAGTCTCCTTTCATTCTACCAGCATACAATGTATCAGTGAACAGGTCACAGAGTGGTACATACAAACGTTAAGAGGGGTTGGGAAACTTCCAAATCCAAAAATATCCTCCCCCAAACAGAGAATTACAAATATTTCAAGGAAAGGCAATATATCCTATAGTGTTCAAAGCCCGCCGGGCTGCACTTGAACTTTCTCACTTTACAAGTGGGTATATTTGAATTTAAAAAATCTTGCTATATTGGCACAGTCTCTAAGCGAGTCCTTGACTGTTTTTGTTATAGGTCCAACGACTCTCTTTGCAATAAGGCCGTCGACAGGTAAATCGTTAGTCACGCTAGGCAGATCCATCATCTTGACAAAAGCCACAAATTTCTTCTTTTCTGTTTACTTAATGACACCTATTCAATTCACAAAGAAAAAGGCTGCGCGCTTCCTCTCACAAAAGCCGGCATGTTTGCCATTATTTCCCATCGCTCCCACTCCGGCTCATAGTCAAAGGAGGAGAAAGACTTGAACAATTGCTACTTGTATATATAGGGCCCTCTATAAATGCTACCAGCCCTCAATGACACGACCTTTGCTTGTCAGATGGGACTTACAATAATTGAAGTGCTTCTGTGACGAATCCAATATTGACTTATTTTGTCTAAAAAAATATATGATAGAGACAGTATAGTGACTGAAGTTTTCCGGCTAGTAACCCCTAGGTCGCTAATATCATTAGTGACTCATTAAATGAAGCAAACTCTATATTTTATGAAAACAGAAAAGGAATAGCAGGTGAAACGGGATACACTATTGTGCACCCATGCAGATAACGGTGCACATATAATATACTCGTGTGAATCATAATATTATATATACATCTATAATAATAACTTCAAACAGCACTCATTTCTTACAATCAAACTAATTAGGCTATAAGATCATTCAAAGTTTTCCGATTCATAAGTGTCAAGTGAGATTGATTGTTGGCCCAGGGCTCAGCCCAACGGGGACCGTGGGCCGGCAACTTAGTAATTAGAGCAAACACAAAGGTAATTTTAGGGTCGAAGCAAAAGTGATGGATCAATATGGCTGTGGGTGATGCCACCCAGTGTGACTGTGCCATCAAACCATCACTCCCCAGTCGGCCAGCTGGCATCTGGCCAGTTCACATGTACCGTAATATAACTACCAAAGTATAGGTATATTATAAACTCCAATATTTTGTTAAGTCCAATGATAAAACTGGAATTGACAATTCCAAACCAGTGCTTTAAAAGAGGTATGTCGATTTGTGTGTTACTTTATGTTGCAATAGTAATGTAGTCGCGTGTTGTGTCAGTGATAGTTTATTTTTGAGGATGATATAGAATGTGGCGTTTGGTTGTATGTAAAACATCTGGTTCATTCATAAGTATAGGTATAATAATGACCTCATCTTCTGTCCCAGTTGGTACCGTTTGAATCAAATTGTTAAAGACACCTAAAATTGGAGCAAGCATGGGAAGACATTGCGCCATGAAGCCATACATTAGTCTCTGGTCGTACATTGTTATTTGTATATAATATATACCAATCTTTATGGGAATTAATTCACTATTCCATTGGAAAATGCACTTCAACACACACATACGTATACTAGATTCAGAAGTAGCATAGACCTCATTTTTCTGTTCTAAAAATGTCTATTACATGAAGATTGCATTTAGGCCAAATTGTAACACCCAGTCTAAATAAAATATCTAAAAAAAAATGCAATGTAATTTTAACATGAAAAGCAGTTTCCGTGTCCAGATTGTGCCTATACACCCACTTAAGTTCTGCCTTGCTTCTGACGTCTTGGTTCCTCCCATCTAAGATTAATACGTTTATTACGTCGTCCTCCAACCCCCTGACCACTTATTATGTGCAGATTGGACAGATTCCATGCTTGACTCATTGTCAGGCATACCTAGCTGTAGGTGTGCCCTCCCCCACACTGACATGTTACATAAAGCTGCCTACCCCTGCCCCAGAGCCCTTATCTCTGTTCCCCTACCCCTACAACACACCCAGCGTCTCATAACAGTCTCAGGCCCCTTAACAATGTGGTATTAATATCGCAGCACCCGGAGGGCGGTGTAGGTAGGTAACAGGGGAGGTAAGTATCTCAGGAGGGGGTCCTCCCGGCCCGCCATGCGGGGAATATGTCATCGCCCGCCCCGCCCTAACAACCTCCAGATGGCCAGCATATGAGAACCCAAATCGAAGCCAGCCCCACCCCCAATCGTCCGTTCTGCCTGATGGAGCAAGCGGTCACCCACCCCTTGTGTGCCTCGCACCCCGACACCAACCCCTTGTCTGCCTCCTACCTCCCATTCAACCTCCCCCAATGACAAATAGCCACACGGCCTTTCTTTGGGCACTGCCAAAACATGTGAAAGTTCTTGTCTCATTGGTCAGCGGCGATTTGAATTTCCCACATTCTATTGGCTGAGAAATTGAAACCGCTTCGCTACAAGTGACCTTTCGCCAGCCCCCTTTGGCGGGTTGGAGGTCTGCGCACCTGGGGTGCAGGCCTTTGGCCTTTTCCTCTCTGTAGGCCGTTTCACTTTGGCCCGTGAAAAATATGACAAAGTGAATAGAGTACCGAGCGCAATGGAAGACGAGGAAAATTGGAGGAAATTGGCAATGATATATCACAACCCTCATATTTCATAAAACTGAGTTGAAAACCTTCTTACACATGTGTCTCCAATCGTCAGCTGTTCTGGTTGATCATTTTGCTATGTATTGAAATTTTACCGATTTCAGAGAAATTCCCGGAAAAAAAGTTACTCTGAAATAACGTAGCTGAATCTCACCATCGAAAACCGCAATTTACTTGGTGAATGTCGAAACAGCTGTTGACCTGTTAAATTATACATTTTTTTATCGTCATTTATGTATGCAGATTGAGGAAGATACTAAGGAAAATGAGTGGTAGTAAAAAAAGACAACGAATTATGACTGTAAGTTAAGAATGAAAACCACCCATCGCGTTTGCTTCTGTTTTAGGTGGCCATCTGTGTCAGAACGCAACAAGAATACTAAATACTCAGTGAGCAGGGCGTAGAGGTGTAGAGGTCCGTTCGGCCCCATACAGTCTGATAAGGGATGGTAAGTAAGTGTTGCTGACACCGGGAAGTGGGTTGCCCCCACTGACCGCCATCCCTCAGCGCCCCTCCGCCCACCCCGAACTGACCATTTGATTGGCTCCCCTCCGTAGCTTCCCTTGTGGCTTCCCCCTCTCCCCACCACATCCCTACCGCCTCCTCCTACGTCCGACCACCGCCGACCGCCGACCACCTCCTCCAGCGCCCAATAAGCCCTTTATTAAGCGTTGCCCTGGCCGCCAGGAGCAGGTGGAAACGAGGCGGTAATTGTTTCGACACCTTCCGCCCCATAACTGTCACGTCACCAGGTGGCTCTCCGTTAGTTACCACAACACCCTCCGACCCCCTCCTTCCGGAAGACGGTCGGCGCATCGCCCGACGCCAGGACAATTTTCACCCACCCCCTCTTCTCCTGGTACTCCTCCATGCAGTAGGGTCTACTCCCCCCCCCTCCCCTGCGTCCTCCTTCCTCCAGTGTCCACAAGGTGGGATAAGGAAGGAGGGGGCGCCTTTAGGGAGATAGGGGAATAACTCTGCGGCACGTGACTGCTCCAGTCAGGACTCCTTTAGCTTTATGAATGGGCCAAGGGCGCGGATAGGGGGAGGTCGGGGACGGGGGAGGGGGCGCCATGTTGGAACAAATTGGGCAAGCGGCGTAGACAATAACTGTAAGTGGATAATAGAGCGACTAACGACCCGGCGGGGGCTTTATGGCCAATAGAGAGGCTGTAAATGTACGCCGGGTCACTGGTCAGCCATATATCACCGGGCCCACAACGACGACGACGACGGACCGTGGATGGTGGGGGCCAGACGAGATAGAGAGAGGCCAGACTGGGTTAGACCCCACTATTTATACAAAGGGGAGGGGCAGAGAGGGCAAAGGGCATACCCCATGTATACCCAGGTTGTATATACACACATACATTTAACCTGGACCCTGAGGTGTATATGAATAATGTATATAACAGGACCACCATAAATCATAACTAGACTCTAACCTATACCGCCAACAGCTTGTATGTATATTTATGGGTGACACTTGGGAGCTGTCGAGCTCTGACTGTGTACACTCTCTGCCAAAACAGTAGGGGAATGAGGAATGAGATCACCCAGTGCACGGCATGGGGCAGGCCCGCGAAATGTGGCCAGATTTCATATCCCATCCGTTACCATGGAGTTTTTCCCCTCCCCTCTCTGTAGGGGGTCGCAGAGTGGATATAAACAATTGAGGTTCCCTTCTCCAGGGAACAGAGGGAGAAAATTGGTCGGCGGTGGGTGGGTGGGGTAGAGGGAGGAGGGGGATAGGAGGAGGGGGATGGCGATGCATACAATCAAATTAATACCGCGGGCGGCATGGCAGGGATGTCGATAGTCATCATGGGTTTCGCCGTAATGAAGTTTGGGTTTGGGGGCTGTGGGGGGCCAGTTGGTGGTTGCGCCCGGCCCCGCCCGCCCCGAGCCCCGCCCGGCCCGCCCGGCCTTATCAGGCCGGGGTCCCCGGGTGATGCTTGGGGGCGCCCCGGGGACCGGCCCGGGGCCCCGACACCAATAAGGCCGCCCGGACCGGCTGGGCGCCGAGTCGGGCGGTCGTGACACGGCCTGTGACGGGGGCGGTCCCGGCGGACACCCGCGCCCAAAGTCACTCAGAGTACGAGGGGAGAGTGGAGAGGTGGTGGCGTTATGTGAAGGGGAGTTTAGCGTTCCGTCAACATACTTATAATAAGAATTCTGATGAAGGATGTAACTATCCGAAACATGTTAATTGACCAACTTTGAATGTCTACAATAAATTTCAAAGTCTACAACAAGCCGTCGTTGAGTTAGATGTTCTCCACACTATTTTATCATAATAAGAGTGTTCTTGTTAGACCTTAGGACAGTCCTGCCAACTCTCCTAAAAGGTCCCGACAGCTTTGTGAGAGTCTTGACAAAATGCCTTGCTATACACCTTTTTCACGAGTTTGCGCAGTGGACTCTTCCATAGACGCCCCGCACCCAAAACATCATACCTGGCTGCTTAGGAAACCATACCCCAATACTTTGGTTCAGACAAATCTGCTAGCGGGCGCCACACTAATGAAAAAGGTCTATACAATATAACATTGACCTATGAGGGTTTGCATTAGAATTTCTAAAATTCTGACCCCAGGTCAGTTTCAATATCATTGTAATAATAATCGCAATGGTACCTATCGCACTGTGTCATCCAGGCTTAATTTTTCCAACAGATAACTTTAAGTAGAAACCACATTACCCTCTACTTTATTTCTACTATCCAACCTGTTGTAGCTGTTAGTAACAAAAGCAGGTGATGGCAAAAACATGATAAGACATTTACATGTAGTAACAATAATTGTTTTCCAGATGTCCATTTAGATATGTTTCCACTCATAATGTAACTTACTCCTGAAGGGACATCATGCAGGTAGCAGGTGCGAATAAGATAAGATAACCAATAAGATGTCAGTGTCGATATGCTTATGAATGCGATTGTGAAAGTATATAAACGACCTCGATACAATACGGGTGAAAGTGATAGGGGAGAATGAGGTGCAGGGCATATACTTATACATTTCTTACAATGGTATGATTATGTGAAAAACCCTATGGTGGTTGGATGCGAGTTTGTCCATAAGTTTCACTGGAATAACAAGAAATAATACTTGAAAGTAATGTGTTTACGTTTTATATATCTTAAACGTGTCTTATAGTGACTGGTTTTAACAGTATGACACACCCTAATTCTAAGACTTCATGACATCATTAAGAGTCACCTTTCTGAAGGGAAAGTGATGAGTCAGCAGGAACCAGACAGAACCACGTGGTCTGTGTTGTTTTGGTGGAGATTGGGGGGGGGGGTGTGACCCATAGGGGTGAGGCAGTGGTCGCATGCTGTGAGGCACTGGGTTGGTTGGAGGTAATAGGGTGGGGGCACTTACTCAGAAAAGGGGACACCGGGTCACCCGCTGGAAAACAATCCGGAAGTAGCCCTAGTAAGAAAAAAAAGAAAGAGGAGAAATTAATTCTTGTTTACCAGAGAGCTTGCATTTAAGTAAATTATGTATGTGCAACAGAAAAAAATTACACATTGGGTTGTGGTTTTTAATCATATGACTAAGTAATGCCAATTCCAAAGCAAGTCCTTAACCTCCACCCCTTTAAAGGAAAAAAAAGGCGGGGGTAGAGGGGTTAGTAGTCTTGGATCTAGGGTATGGCCCCTACAATGAGGGGATCACGGGGGATCCAGACCCGCCTCCAGGGTGACGTATGGAGGAGGGTAAATGGGGGTGGGACCAGACTGGGTCGGTCCGACAGGGTACAGACTGAGCCGGCCCCTCTGATGAATTATGTACTCATTAGGCTCCAACCAGACCCCCTACCAAGGCGAGCCTACTCTAGGCTGAATAAGGCCTAAACCGTGTCGTCACCACCAATGAGTTCTGGCATGCAAATAACCGACACGCTCTGCTGCCTTTTAGAAACCTGCCGCCTAGCATGTTTACAATCTATGACATAGGCTAGCCACTCCTAGTATTGCACCGAACCATGTGCAGGCTTATTTTGCTTTTTATGTTGTTATTGTTCGTGGCGTACAAACATGGTTGTTTACTATGTTGTCAATATGTTTTTCTCTGTCTGTTGAGCACTAGACCGTCGTAATATGACTCATAACTCGAGAGCAGATCATACACTTTATATAAATGGTGCTCTTTTTCCAGTGTGTTTCTACATAGGATATCCTAATACTAGAAAATGATGATTTTGTAAAGAGAAAAAAAAGACAACAACCTAATGTATATCCATGAATAAACTGCATCGTATTAGTAATCATACACAGCTATCGTGAATTTTTTTTTTTTTCGGGAGTGGGAGAGAGGGGCCCTGCTTATTCCTATGGTTTTGACTTCACCCTTCCAACATTTGGAGCATTGTTTCCCTACATAGAATCCATGTACAGCAAGGTTTCCTTCATTATCTTTTGTACTACACAGAACAGAGGAAGCCGATCGATAATTCGATCTAAATCGAGTTGCTCGCTCGTGTGAAGGTATCCGTCAATATGCTCACATCTGCTCGACGGGCGCGCTGCCTCTAAACCTATATCTACTGCTGATAACATCGCCAACCGACTCGTGTCTAATGCCCGCCTCCTGATAGCTCTCCATAAAATGTAGCGAATATGAGATAGCAATCAGCGGGCTGGTTTCTTTTTTTTCTTTTTTTTTCTATGTGGGAGGTATGGGAAACTGATAACGTGCAGTGTTGCCACTTTTGGACTATTGTGTGTCACTTTTAGAGTTGCCACCCCGAGTAAGCAAACTTGGGGCTGTGTGGAAGTGAACAATAATAGACTTTGAAATTGTAATGCTAAAACTTATATTTACCGTCTGTGGATGTTTTATCAATGAGTGATCAGTAAGTGATTAAGTATTCCAAGTCATAGAATCTACATGCACTGTAAATATTTCATTTGGGTGAATGGACATCAAGGTAGGAAGGATGGTAAGGGGTAGTAAACATTTTAATAGCAATTTGAAATATGACAGGTGTAAAAAAAACAACGCAGGAGCATGAATCTATGACATGTAAGCAGACACGTATGGCAAAGCTCCATCAGGGGCGACCATCATTAATTCCATCGACCTTGTCAGAATAATCAGAGCGGAATACTTCAGAGTGCCACTGATTATATTACGGCGTCGCCAGACGTCCAGCACCGCCCCAGTCCAACGCGCACCTTGCGCGCGCACACCCCAAAACAGCACCGGTCTGCGCAGTGTCAGAGTGACGTGAACGGCGTCTGCGTCATGCGCGTCGCCATGACAACGGGGCCAAAACGAGGCTGCATGTCGGACAAAAGTGGGCTCAGGTCGGACTGGGACGTCCATTGGGTCTAACTGACTTCATCTGAAGCGATGGAAGTACAATATCAAATATACATCATCCCTTCCAGCCCCCGACTGGGCACAAAGGGTCCTTGACAAAATTTAATGTTGGATTTTAGCGCCTAAAACCTACAGCGACTAGTTTTGCGCTTATGAAATGGCTCATGCTTTGTATAATCTGCTATGAAAGCTTACCTTTTCATCAGGAAAAATATGTCAGGAAAAATATGTCCCCGGAGCCCTAAAAAATAATAGGCCTATGTTAAAATAATCACAAAAATTTATTGTTATCAAAGATTATGCAAACGTAATCCATTAAGATATTTCACACACGGTGAGTGGGTTGTAGTTCACAAAAGGCCTTTTTCGGAGGTGCAAAAGTCCAAGGGGTTTCTGATGAAAAAAATATGCCAACTTCTTGAAAATTAATGAGTGAGGTGGCAGAGTTTGTTTTTATCTCTCTGCCTCAGTTGAATTTATTGATTGCAATCGAGGAAGGCATTACGTTAATGGACTGACGGGGGTACGTCTGTAAGAGGTCGGCTGATCGGAGACGAAGGCATGGGGCTGAGATTGGTGAGGGAGTTGGGGGGGGGGGGAGTGAGGTAGGTATGGAACACAAGGGTAAGCCTACTGGGAAGTGGGGCAAGGACTAAGTATAGGCACATGGCCGCCTACAATAGCATGTCCACATGACATGTAATGATTCATTCACTATAACGTTCTATGTCTCAGTATTCTATAGGCTAGTTTCAGCATATTGCCACTCCTAGTTCACAGAAGGCTATAATAATACGCCCCTGCCGCACCCACAACCCCTGCCTTCAAAGTCTTTACATAGTCTCCTCCATCAAAATTAAGCCAGCAATTAAGTTGTTCTCCATTTGATTTTACTTCGACCCGCATCTCACGCTTCAGATCCAATATCAGAAGTGGTCTTGGCGGCCCAGATTGTTTTTACGGGTGATCTGCAGTGTTTCACATCTTGATAATGTGATATGAGGTAGAACACAATACATGTAATTATAATCACGGATGGTATTCCTCATGGTAGTCTCGTAGTTGACGTCCACGAAATCCAGATTGAAGATTATATTATCGGTATTTCGGACAAAGAATACAAAGAATATTAGAGCCATAAAAAATACTACTTCAACATACCACAGAAGTTCAGTCAGTAGTATCAATGAGCTACTTGTATGTCATATTCTACAGCTATGAAAGATGTCTAAAGGGACATATATAGACACATAGACTCACACATCATTATACACATGTACCACTTTAATACACTATTATACATTTGTTACAATAATTTATATATATAGACACCTGTAAGTATGCAGGACCTATATCATAAAAGGCCTATGTATATGAATAGTCAAACCCTCCATATTGATCAGCAGTCACTTATAAAGGAGTCCCCTATAAATTCACACACACCCTCTTCCCATGTTACAACATGAGTAGTGACCGACCTGCAGGGTGCTCGGACTCCTCCATCGATCCTTTTATACAGATCAATTCTGGATCCTCCCCCTGATCTCCGGCTGGGGGGAGTAGGAGGGGGGTCCAGAATGTGGGTCAAGGTCACGAGTTCCTCCCCTGGAGGAGGACCTGCTGGCAGGACGCTCCCTGTCTGGGTCACGTGGTCCTCCAGCTGACACTCTCCTCCCCCCTCTCCTGTCCCCTCTCTCCTCCAGCTGCCTGTAGCCGCTCCAGGCAGATCTCTGCTGAGGCCAATACAGTTATGTATTTGGTTCTTGTCCTGGCACTTGTAGGTATTACTATTCAACGCAACAAAAATCACAAGATTATTTTGGTCTTATAAAACTCATTTAATTGAAAAGCTTTTGAAAATCTAAATATCTGAAAAAATCAAAAAAGTTAAAAAATAATATATATTTAAAATTAATGTATTAGTATGTAAAGAATCTGTTGTGGGACGATATAATCACAGTTCAGATGTTGGAATGCCTGGGGAACTGTTCTTATGAATACCCTAACCATCACTTGCTGAATGGTGCTCTTCTGATCTATCCATTTTTATAATTACTTTTGAAATCATAACAGTAGTATGCTGTCTGCCTACAACAACTATTTCTTATATTAGATGTTATGTTTCCTTGTGTAAAGAGACCATGCATAACATAAGAGACTCTGTATAACATTCTGATTCTGAACAGGACAAAAGAAGCATAAACAGAGGGGGCATGATCCTCGCCCCATGAACCATACGTCTGTGGTGGAAGGTGGGCACCGGAGAGAACTGTATGCGTATACCATGAACCATTGGCTCATACTTTTAATGTCTGGAGAAGAGGCCTTTGGAATTTGTAGACGAGCCTACCTAGGATGGCATTGCCCAATTCCCACTACACTATGAGCTGATGAGTGGTATGTGAGTTTCTCTTTATTATATCACAGACACTATCTCAACAAGACGTACAGACAGTGCCTTTTTGACAATGAAGCAAAAGTTCCACATATTGTTGGATATTTAGCTTAGTTTTATATATGGTATCAAATCATATAATCATGTGTTACATGTGCAATAATTATGATGAGAAAACCAAGTACATGATGTACAGTGCAAATAGGTAAATAAATAAGCTTTCACAAAGGAAAATATATTTGCCCAAAGGAAAATATATTTGTTGCCTGGAACAAGATTATAAAATACAGGATGTTTGGAGACAGGGTGTCTTATGAGTTTAGTGCGTGTAGCTAGTTGGGGGCCTGGTTTCCTATACGTAAAGACCTATCTACTTTATCAAACTAAGATCTCACGGCTTTGCCTTGAGGCCCTGGTTCTGTATTCCCCTGATGCTCTGAACAATTACTAGAACGGATGCCTTGTACGCCAAGCCAACAGGGATTAGGGCAAAGTATACAGACTGTTTTTTCATACATCCCAACCACTACCCCTTCTATCCAGTCCCAACCTGAAGGTTCCAACCCCCTTCACCCCCATTTCCTCTCCCCACCTCCCCTACCACATTCACTCCCTCACACCACTCCACCTACCCGCCATTCCCAGAATTCCCGGTTACCACCAACTTACCCAGCGGGCACCGCGCCGGCCCCTTCAGGGTTGATTTATTCATGAAAACTGGAGGTAATTAATTTGAACGCAGCGCCGCGCGCATGCGGCCTCCGCTCCGTTGAGTTTATTGTGTCTGGTGATCCAAGCATCCTCTGCTCCCCTCCCCGATCCCCTCCCCTTATGATTAACAGCCCCACACTAATCCCTTTATCCCCAGGCTTACCCAGTTAAACTAAATACCATCTCCACCTATCCTTGTTAATTTTCAAGTGGCCAACAAAAAACATAGGGCTTTCACGGGGGATTTGCCCCGGTCGTATTTGTTTTAATTAAATTGTGAGTTTGCTGGGTGAGCTGGAGCGTGCGACCGTTCTGGTGGTTTTGTGGGGATGATTCTGTTAATGCCGCCATGATCAAAGACAGCCGTGTAATCATAGATTAATCAAATCGGCCGCGACCAGTCTAAACAGTGAGGAAAAAAGGCCACTATGAAGGCTTCGCGTGTTTATAAAGTAGCCGTGAGTGGACTCAATTCAGCGCCTGGCTTTTACGGCTTTTTCCATATGCTTCTCACGGTTCTGACCAAGACTGGCAAGGCGGTTTTCTGTTAAAGTGCAATATCCAAGGCTGCAACTTTCAGCACGCATCTTGGCGGCTCCCGATAATGAATAGTGTTGAAACTGAATTAAACCACTCTAAAATGCAGCAGTTTTTGTGCAGAGGAATTTGCGAAGGCGTTTTGGGCCTTTAAATGAAATGCATTCATTAGTGGGTTGACGCAGAACCTGCATGTCTAAATGCAAAATCTACGTTTCTGAAAGAAGTTCTCTCCCAATTTGAGACCTGTGCAACTAAGAGTGACAATATTGCACTATGAAAAATTGTCATGAAAGGTAAAACATTAATAAGTAAGTTAGAAATCACTGGAGAATATTAAATATTATCACATTAGAATAACCATTGACTGCCGGGCTCCAGGGCATTGACTGTGTGTGATAGCCTATAGGCCTAAGGCCATTATAAATACTTTGGTACATGTGTGTATTTCAAATTCAAGTCATTCAACATTACCAGCTCAAAGGCTATACATAAATGCTGGCCCTACATTGCAGGTTTACCAACCAATCAGAGGTATCTCGCAGAAACTGAGCAGCTCACATAACCTGATAACTGACACAGGTACCCAAGGAACACGCGGTGAGCACATGTAACCGTACAGACAGCAACCCCATTCAAATCCCGTCATACCTTGACTTTGAGCGACGCCACGTCCCTCTAGCTCCATCACCCCACGTCACCAAGATGACGGGTAACCATGACAACCGAGAAGGCCATTAGTCAGTGGAGCGAAACCAGAGCTGCTCGGAGCAACTCGCGAGTACCTCCAGGGTGGCCCTAATTGGACCCTAACCTACACGACATGGGTCCCCCGTAACGAGACAAATTAGCGACGTCACCCCCGACATAGCCGACCCTATCTACTTCCGGGTCAGGCCCGAACGAGGCTGTCTGACCTGTAACCATGGTAACGGCGACCCCCGGCCGGGGTCAGGGGGTCAGGGGGGTCAGGACCGGCTGCGGGTGGGGGCCAACTTTGTTGATGCTCGTGGTCGTGGTGGGCTATTAACCTCCCGGACAGCTGAGGTCCTGCGGTTTGATATTCAGCCTACATTAGGCCTATTTCACTAGACTATATTATTGCCATGTCCTATAGTCTCCCTTTGTTTAGGAGTGATATCTCAATAGGTAGACGTTTATTATTGAGACTGGATTAAAAATGGAGGAAAGAGCCCAGCATCTTATAATTAGATAAGGAAAGGTTTTGAAAAATTAGTGTTTTGGAGAGAAAAACTGAATCGTACAACAGGAATGTACTTTTATTGTAGGTAGTTTTCAACTTTTTAGTCTGCTTACTCATTTTTTCACTTTGATATTATAAGTGATAACGTGGAAACGTATGGGACAACCATGCTATTCGGGCATTTTTTTAAAGAATAGCACTGCCAAAATTGAGATCCTTCTATCATTCCTGATTTACATCCTTGTGGCAAGTGTAAACGATGAATAAAACCAAGAATACCCCTGATTTCCGTTGTGAGATCCTGATATACATGGTCCGAATATTCAGATATTAATTGAAAACCTAAAGGCTGTTACATGTTACACACATGTTCTTCACGTAGATTTCCCTGATTTATGTACGTAGTCTAGATATGCCTGATTTATGTCGACCAATGCCCCACATGGGCCGTGTTTTATTTAGAACCCATTAAACGTGGGACCCATTACACCACCTCCACCCCTCCCCGCCGGCCCATCAGCACTTGAGTCTGTGTACAGGACCCCCGAACTTGTCTAATTTCACTAGCCACGCCCACCGAGGGGCGGGGCCAAGACCATCCATTATCCCTGCTCCGCCGAGCGTGGCGTGACCTGTCAATCACGACGTAAAGTGATGACGTCAGCACTCTGTCGGCGGCCCCGGGAATATCTCAGGGTTTTTGTTTTAACAGCCCCACAAGAATAACACGTCATAATAAAGGTTAGTTTATGAACCTCTTAGGGACTAGGTGGGCGTCAGTGGGCAGACAAAGGGAAAAATAAATCTCCGTCTTGTTAGGTTATTCAGTGGGCACTTTGAGGATTTAAGGGTGTTATTAGAGTTAACATTTTAATATTTTAAAAACGGCAATTTATGAGGTAAATTCATGAATATCAGGAGCAAAAGAGAAAATAGATTGAGGGGAAAAAGTATTTAAAAAAAAACCATTATTCGCATCACGCAATGCCACCTATGATGTTTGACCCTGATTAGCTTAGTCTGATTGCTGCCAGTTTTGCTTATTTATTTTCGTTATTTCTGACCACCCAGGAAGACCAGCTGATTCCTGGTCACATGGTCACATGTGCCACCCCCTCCCGCCAACCCCTTCCCTTTTGGATGACTAATAACATGCTTGAAACTAATGGAGTCAGGACCAATTACTCTGGTAATGTAGTGGAAAGTGGCCCCGGCCTTGGCCAAGACAATGAGCGGGGGTCCGGCCGTCCAGTCAGTCTATTGAATATGCATTTATAGGCCGGGGCCGACTGGTCAACTAATGGCCAGATCAACTGCCGGAATTATGTTATTAGATGATGGGTCGGGTCACTAGTCCCCCGCTACACTGATCCCCACTAGTCTGTCGGCCTGAGGTCGCCTGTTTGTATGGCAAATTCTCTGCATTCCGAAATGCTCTGTATTCAAGCCTCTGCATATTTTGGAACCCTTTGTATTAAAATGTTTGTAGTCTGAAATTCTCTGTATTTCGATATCTGTAGTTTGATACCCTCTACTTTGAAAATAGCTGTCTTCTAAAACTATCTTCATTCAAATCCCTGTATTCTGAAACCCACTGTATTCATGAATATTGTTGTTACATGGAATTTGATAACTTTTATCATAGGATATTTATGTTTAAGTTACAATGAGAAAGAAATGTTTATTTGAGGCCTTGAGTCATTTTAGATTCGATGTTTCACTGTACAATATTCATATCCAGAGTAATTAACATCGCGCTCCAAAATTACTCAACTTTGAAATTCAATAAAAACAGTAATTAGATAAAACAGACGGAGTTCGAGTTATGGCAGCCCGGCCCTCTCCCTATACCACGACTGACGTCCGCTGACTAATGGACTTTTAATGCACTTAACTCCATAGCGACTTTGTGATATTCCACCAAAGCGACACTGTTTTTCTAATAACTCGGTGGGATTTTAATAAAATTGACGGAGGGGTTTGTTTCACAAAGGAGACGTCTAGAACTGAAACAAAGACTCTCTGCTTGGACTACTTTTCCCCTTCGTGCGTTCTGGCTGGCAAGGCCTAATAATGGGCCCGCCGATTATCAGAATGGGTGGCGCAAAACGTCTCTAATGAAACGGTTACTTCAATTAGGCTTAATTACAGTGATTTATGTGGTGGTCGTGCGAGCGGAGGACCAGGCTTACTACAAAGGTTGTAAGGTCTATACGCCAGGCTGCTAGGACAAGTGGCTGGCTATGACTGTAGATAAGACATGGAATTATAATTCCTAGAATTCGTGCGGTGGCTGCATGTGGCCAAGCTAATTTTCCTGGTATATAGGAAAAGATGTCATGTAGAGCGCCTATTAGGAAGAACGATGCAAAGGGAACAGGTCTCATTCAATGACTGTCACAGAAATTACGTTACTAAGTAGCCTTTTATGACTAAAATATCATTTCTTTTGGAGTATTTTTCAATTTATTATAAAAAGATTATTATAATCATTTATTAGAAATTCAATTTAATATAATTTTTAAAAAAATATCATTTATTAGAAAAAAATATTTTTCAATTTATTAGAAAACAATATATTATGCTCGTTTATCATGAGCAAGTTTTAGATATTTCAAATTACCAAACCACTATTCATTCTTATCCTAAATTTGTTTTACAACTTCACCAGATTAGCATTGACTTGCACTGTTGGGTTTTGGGCACCAGGGACCAGTGATTGCCACAAAGATAACTAATCAGTACCTTGCAAAGTGGTATACGTCTCTTTTGAGCACCTATGCATTGCGTATGTAGGCCAATATTGTGTTTAGGTAATGCAGTTGTGTCTTGGATGACACTATGCATCAATAGTTGTTGGCTTCTGTCTCAAAGTTGCATTCTGAGCTAACTCAGTTTGAAAAATATTTTTTTCCAATTTTAGTAGGATCAAATACATCTCAGCCAGTTAGACCTATATCAAACTTGATATAAGCTTCAATCAATTCTGAATTATGTAATAATCATGTTTAAAGATACCAGAGGGAGTTTCTGTCTCCAGACCAAAACTCCTTCAGCGTTTCAAACTTTCAGTCTGATCCTTCAGATTTTACCTCTTCTGAGCAAGACCAAACCAAAAAAGCGTAATCTTCTGGTAGCTTTACCTGTCTGCTGTTGTCAGCAATTGTCAAATTAATTTTAGTTTAATCTTTAATGTGAAAAATTTGAGATCACCACTTAGAATACTCTTCAGCTGGAGAATTTTCCATTCTGATGAAGAAATAATCAATATTTAATGTAAAAACAAAAATTTACCACACAAATAAGTCTAGTTTGGTCTCCAGACTATTCAGTGAATATGAGCGACAATAATAAAATATAAAAGAGGTTTTGTCAAATTAGCTCAGAATGCAACTGGCATCTGAAGTCTGTGGGGTGGTAGATCTTACGTCTCCAAGGTAGACAAACACTGGAGAAGACAGGACTGGAGCCATTTGAGGTCAGGTAACCTTTGGGTGGGGCGGTCCCTCCAGGGCGGGCCATGTTTTAAAGGCTACTATGTCAGATCATGCAAACCGTCCATGGGGGTCACCCCAGCGCCCCCCAGCGGCCTTCCTCCTGGGTCTACGCATGCGCACACCTAGTTAGTCCTGTGGGGGTCATCAGGTGCACGTTTAATAGGTAACAGGTGCAGCTATTTTGATCGTATATGTTTAGACCTAAAGGGTGGAGAAGTCTGCAGGGCATTGCACTGGTTGCGTACTGAAACTCAGTATTCCCATGATTACCATGTTACTCCTAATGGGTGTAATTGTTTATGGCTATGTGACTTAGCTAATCACAGCATAGTTCATTCTAATGTAATTAGGATATACTTAATTCAATACCTTCTGAACCTCATTGAAACTAAAGAAAATGGAAATATTTCTATCTCTATGCTGTACATTACTATATATGTATTCCATGCCTCACATGATCTTTTAGGTCCCATTGTTTTACTTCCTTCTCCGCCTTCACAAGGCAGTGCATATTCATGTCATGCATCCCTAATGCAGCAATGTCATGTATACATTTATTATAATGTCCACATTACTGCCGTGTGTGTACTTCAGGCCTAGCCCACTCGCACACCAGTTATTATGCACGGCGTTGCGCACATAATGCAAGCTGGCCCAGGGAAGCACGTGTTTAGTCGACCTTAAAATACTCATGACCATTTAATTTCTGGATTCACACGCAAAAACATAATGATTGATGGTAGGATTTTGATGGATGGAAAGTTAAATATAAACCATCAGCCGGCCGATTTACCGCTTCCGGCACAATGACCTATGTAATCAGAAAGGCTCTATAGTCAATATTGGCGATTGGGCGCATTGGCTGCAATAACCAAAGGCAACATAAACAGGTTTTTGCACATTGACACTTTGATATGAATTGCAAATTGATAAGTTCATTTTCATAAATGAATTGCAAATACTGATATTTCAAATGGGACTTCTATTGTAAAAAAAATCCTTTGTGTGTGTGTTTTATTTTTCTTGAGTGGTTCATATAGGCTGCTGGATCATTCAAAAGTAATGAATCACTTTGAAAATTGGTGAACTGAATAGTTGTTTTAAAACATGCATAGCAGTGAAATATCTTGCATTGCTTTTGCAGATGGTGACTTTTAGGATGTTAACAAAATGAAGATTGGTAAGTATATTGATAAAATCCATGAAATGGAGGAAATTTTAGTGGGAATATTCACTCGATCAAGATTAATGTCAGGTGTGAGGAGACCAGTCAGGAAGTAAAGAGGACATGTCTGACAGCAAAGGACACACCAACCTATGCATGGAGGTTTTAATGAGCGAGTTAGACAGTTATTGATGAACAAATATTCAGTCATTGTAAGCGTCATTTTGCATATCATATATACATGTAATTATGTAAATGTATACATATATATTGTATTTATCTACTGTATTGTACTAATTTTTATATACATGTATACGTGCGTCAACAACTATGTGTTATTCTTATAGAAGTGCATTACATTTTGTTTTTTATTTGGAAGATGTTGAACTACAAATAGTACTCTCTAAGTTTACTCTACAAGTGTGTTTTTTGCTCTTGATTTTCAAACGGAAATTAAGCTTTGAAGTTTTCTTCCAAATTCCAGGCTTAACCTCCTTTAACATTCTCAACTAAATTATAGGAGTGTATCTAAATGAAACAATAGCAGACTGCTGTATACTATATATCACAAATGCTTTGTCTCTGTAAAAAAAGACATGGGTCATTAGCTATGTGAGAAAGATACTCTATGTAGACAGGTGAGAGTACACCTTTTCACCCTCTACGCCTCATTCCTTTGGCCTCTTCTCCATACTAACCCCCGTCCATCTCCCCGTCTGTTGGCATCTTCCCATTCTTGTTTTACTATTTTATCACATCATATTTCCAAGTAAGAACCCAAAGCTTTGCTATCAGAACAAGAGCAGTAAAAAAAGAATTTCCCTTAGTTGGTGGCAAGATTTATATAACGTTAAATGTTTTTTGCAGTTGTACCACATAAGAATGGTAATATTCGTAATATTATAACAGGCAGAACACAGTCTCCTAAAGAGATAGATTAATAAAACACATTAGTATTCGAGGACCTTATGCTTTCATCTAGGGCATATGATTGTTTTCAGAATTCTGTTCAGTAAGTCACAAGATTTAAATTGCAGATACATATATGCGTGTTTCTTAATTGGGAAGAAAAAGTAAAATCCTTCACGCTCTTGGTTTTCATTGTGATAAGGTCTAAATCTTCAGAAAATCTGCTGGTCTACACCTGTATTCTGTGCCAATTTTGGGCTGCTTGCACGCGAAACTCCCAGGTGAGTGGGTAGGGAGCTTGTCAGTAGGTGGGGTGAGTGGGTGAGATGAATGGGTTGGTAGTGTGGGTGTGGATGTGGGTGAGTGGGTAGAGGGAGTGGTGGATGAGTGGGCGGGTGAATGGGTGTGGTAATGTGGGTGTGGATGTAGGTGAGTGGGTGGAGGTAGTGGGTGGGTGGGTGAAGCCCCATTCGCCGTGGTGAAAGTGGTTTTTCGTAGACCTCTGCGATCTGCGAACGTTGGCAACGTTGGGTTTTCGTAGACCTCTGCGACCTGGTCCCTTGCGAAATTATTCAACATGTTTAATATTTTCGCAGAGAACCTGTGCGATTCAGGGGGAGAAAATGATCGCAAATGATCGCAAGGATCCCTACCTCTCAGTGTGAATGCTATACGATCAATTTTGCAAACTTGCGATCATATTGTCGCACCTGAGACTATTTGCGAACCTTTAAGACAATTTTTTCGCGTGGCCCTACGACGGAACCTCCGACCACGGCAAATGGGGCTTCAGGGAATGAGCAGGGAGTATAAGGATGGTAAGGAAGCTGTTATAACAAAAAGATCTGGAAGATCATAATTATTATGTAAACTGTGAAGATACTGAATAAATTACTTAAAACAAGTAAAAAGAGTGGGTGGGCGGGTGGGCGAGGGAGTGGCTGGGTGGGGTGAGTCGATGGGTGAGTTGGAGGGGGTCTATCTGATTGCAGTCAGACAGTAACATGGGCTTGTTCCCCAGGTTGGCAGCAGGCACTGAGGCAACATCAAGTAGACTGCAGTCCCATCATACAGCCTGGTCAAATATTCATATGTTCTGGTTGGAGGGGCCCCGGCTGGTGGCGAGCAAACATTATCTACCTTGATAGGCCCAGCAGACGGGTCGGCCTCGCCATGATACGTCATGCAATGTCCTAAGCAGAAAGGAGCTTTAGAAGCTAGGTCATTAGAGCCTATGTCTGCACAAATATTGCCATATAGCGTGCGCGCAGGCCTACGCTCTTGACATTTACAAGAAAAAGGGCACCTGGTGGTCTTAATGTGTAGTGCATCTTGCTTAATATCTGAATACACATCGCCTTACTCTGTGTTTATTAAAAAATGTGAACGTTTGGAGCATACACTTCTAATTTTCTTTGCTCACCCACAAATATTCGGGGCACGTCCAGAGGTGCCAGACATTCTTCTTATGAACTGCACCTTTAACACAATCTTCCTACATTAAATCCCGATGAATATCTTTAATTTGCACTATCATTACGTGTAAAAGAACATACCAAAGTCCTGATTCTGGAAAAAAAACTACAGCACTGTCATTCCAGAATTTGAAATCTTTTGAATTTTTAACAAAAGAAAAAGCAACTTTAGAAGAAAAGTACAGTTCTTATTCTCACCATTAATAGAGTATAAAACTGACACAAAGAGCACATGGATGTAATGTTACATGCACGGTGCGCCCAATTACAGAGACAGGGCTACACCTTGTAGTGCGGGATGTAATGGCGCGGTGAGCTGCTCATTACAGGCACGTCATCAGCCGAGCAGATGAGGAGCAGCTCGGAGTAACACGCACCTCGGGGACACTGAGTAATGGGACCAGGTAGCCGGCCCGCCGCCATTCTCTATGTTTAGGGTAAAGATGTACACATTGTTGGCGTCACATTAGGAAAAGTACTGGATTTATGTTTTGAAACGTCATTACATAAATAGTTACATATACATGTATATAGAGAGAAATATATACACACACATATATATATAGATGTTTTTGTCCATTCATATTGTATCAAAGACTGTATGCATCTTCAGGATCTTCCCAACATAGTTCTATGACCGAAAAAAATCAATCAGGGCAGGGCGAGACCCCCTGAGGACCCCTACCTAGCATACAAAAATTAAAACATATCTTTCCAACATAGTACCTAGTTTTAGTTTGCGAATAGAAAGGCAACCCTATTAAATTATCAAATATAGCAATAAACGCCAATGTATATAGCTATAGTTATTATATAGAGATATAGATATACTATATAGGTATATATGTATATAATATTTCCTTAAAGAAATTATCAGGCCCTTCCTTTACCACCTACTTCCGGTTGGAGGTACTCTAACGCCAGGTATAGATAATGTTTCCTGGCAGAGTCTATTGCTTTCTCCTCTTGGGCATAACAGGTACCTTTGAAGTGCTCTAAGGTGGTTTTATTATAGATCCACAACATTGTGCTCACCGAGATGGTGAGCTTGGATCTCCTGGCCAAGCGGTTGCTTTATGTGTGCATCAATTCTGGCAATTGTTGCTTCATTATTTCCTCGTTTTATATAGTGAGAGTATATATATACTCCTGGGCTGGTACTGTATTGTTTGTTCTTTGCACACACTGGGAGTGTTATTAAAGGCTTTATTAGGATACATATATAAAAGAAACATGCAGATTGACACAAAAACATTTGATCATAAAAAAGTAAATACCCTTTTTTTTTGCAAATGTATTATGACTACTGCTGTTCCATGGTACTAGGATATAAAGAGGGCAACCCGGCACATTTAGATCAACTGACATAATAAAGTAATCATAGCGACATGTCGGTATGAGGAAGATAATGTTCCCAACTCACATGTATTGGTAACATGTTATTATTACAAAAAAAATATATCGATCATACCAGTCATGCCACGCGACTTTAAACAACCCTCTCCAATGTCCCAGTCCCAATACCGTACCCTTCCAACTCCTTCACCTGAACTTAATTTCCATGAACCCTGACGACTTATGTTATGAAATCTCCGCATGCTTCATAAAACCAAAAAGAAGGCGATGAAAAGAAAACACGAGTTGTGCTCTTTATTTTCGCATAGCCTGTCATGGAGTGTTTCTTGTCCCATTTGTCACAGGTGGTGGCAGGGGGGGCCATATACGTATACGTACAAGGCAGAGGGAGTCGTAGGTGGTTTGGACCATGGCTAGTTAAACGGATGCTTTTCTGATGGGGCGAGGAGAAAAGGAATGACCGCAGTGGTCAAAGGTGGAGCGTTTGATTGCTGGCCCGCCATTGTAACCGCGTGACCACGCCAATGCCTACGTCATCAATCAATGTGCTCATGGTTGCTATGGCGGAGGTATGTCCGGAATACCCATCTAGCATGTGATATAGAACACTCCAATGACATGGAATGTCATCAACATTTTTATTCGGGTATCCCCTATTGATCAAGCTATCTATGCTGCGCAAACTTCCAAATACCAGAGCCCGGGGTATTATCTTAGGCATAATGGGTCCTATAACTCCACCAACATTAACCATAGAGCACATGCCATCGTTCTATTCTTTGTGCATAAAATTCACGTATATGAATTTCCCCAGCCTTAATTTATTTCATTGAATTCTATCCAATCACCAACAAGTCAGTGTGCCTTATTGCAATCATTCCTGAAAACCTTTAAAAAATACTCTTATCCTTTTCTAATGGAAATTTCATTTGAACCGCATCTCTTGGAGAGACCAGTTCAAAACGTCCTTATGGGGGATTTCACAAATCCTTTTATATGAAGAGAAACCGGAAATAGATTGAGGAGACGCGCTGAGTGGTCGTGTTGAGACGGCGGCGTCCATTGATCCGGGGGCGCGTTCCACTGGCCCAGATTCACTTCATTACGTCCGCCAGGCTTCCCCTGCACACCACTTATCTGTCCGCCACGCTTCACTGAACATGGCCGATCAGTCGTCGGCGCGAGGCCTCCGTGGGGGTTGATCCCCGACGCGGCGTCCTCCAGGGCGTGGTCGGGGTGGGGGAGGGGGAGTGGGGGGCAGGCGGCGACGTCTCTATCGGCCGGAGGCATCTTCCCACGCCCCCCTCCCACCCTCCGCCAACTCCCCCATGCCCCCTTCCTCCCTACTATAACCCCCCAAAAAGCCCAGCCTTTAACCACAGCAGTTTCCATTCAATTCTAGACCGTCTCTGAAAGCCTGTCCCAATCTAGAGAGTCTTTATAGCCATTCATCGGAAATCTTTAGCCCGCTATTTTTAACTTTCCTTTAATGCGTTGCTTTCAACGTAAGGGCACTTTGGCAATTGTAACCCATCACATAACGTATCGTTTCTGACAATGTCATAACTTAGTTAACTAGAATTAGAGGTTCATACATTTTGTCCTGGTAGTTAAATAAGACGTGCGCTAACCCCCACTCCCCCAACCATACCTTAAAACTGACACTCCACAGTCCCTTATAAACACACCTGGAGATCGCCCCACTCTGGACAGGGGCCTGGGGTAGGTACTGCCTGGAGGCAGACCATTATATCCTCCAGGGGTAAACACTCCTCCAGGGGGTAGACAGAACACCTCACCCCCTGCCACCTTACCACAAATGTAGGTCTAACGTCGAGATAATATTCACATCGCTCTTCATACAGAGAAAATGGTATTTACCGTCTTTCTTTCTTTCTTCCATTTTGTTACATACAAGAAAAATAGACATAGAAATCAATTTTTCGTAACACAACTGCATGTAAGGATAATATATCTACAAATCTTATATTTTTCCAAGATACCTATAGCTATTATGCCTACTATGAGTTAATCAAGACATGAACAGTAAGACTGTGTCAAGATGTGAATGACAGCCTGGCATTATAATATTTTGTAAAGATTACCTGCAGAAAAACTAACTTATTGGTGACTCCTATACAAAAAAGGTCTCATCAAAGTCGAAATACACCGTCTCTGGTCCAATCCTATTCGTTCTTCTCCATGGAAAATGGAATGTACAGTCGAGACACAATTCCAAAAAAACATATTTCTTGTCCATATAGATATAATACATATCAGGTTTCAAATAAATTGACATTCCTTCTAAGCGAATGTCATGGCTGAAGATTAGCGATGGAGAGACTCAATAAATAACTTCAAGTTGACTTTATATCTACCAAGACCCCTAAGTGTCAACGCAAGCTAGTAGTATTGCTATAAAATATTGTAATCTCATTAATCATTTGAAAAAAGGGGATTATTTAAATATTTGGATATTTTTATCTTGTTTTTTTACTGTGTTAGTGTTGGAATTTTTCGGAACTTAGAAAATAAACAGGACATTACTTTTTCATTGCTGGAAAACAATATATATACCTCGGATTTGTGGGTTTTTTTTCTCTCAAACAGAAAACAATGATTCAACTTTTTGAATAGGCCTGCAATTGTGAACCCGTCAAGATTTCTGGATAACTCATAATTTAAGGTCGATATTTTAAAGTTTATTTCCTTGTCTCATAGAGCGATCTACATCCCCAGTATAGTTTTAAATTACAGCAAGTAATTATAAACTTGACCAGGAGAGGTAGGAGGGTGACGGCCATGGGATGAGGACGACAAAGTAGTGTCCGTTTTCTCCGTTCTGTCTCCCTCGGCCGGCCGCAGCCAGGGGGCCCGGGGCCCACGTGTCGCCCGTCCCGCCACCTAGCCGTATCTCGGCACACTACGGACAAACGCCACATATTTCATTCAGTAAGGACGGGCGTGGGGGGCGAGAGGAGAGCGCGCGAGCCGCCGCTTACAGAACACCCATTATGGTTATTGTTATGGCCCCATTAAACGACTCCCACTAATCACTGCAAGTCTGGGTGGGGTAGTAGTAGAGGCAAAGGGGCCGCGGCAACAGGTGAGGCGGGCATGGTACGCCCTGGAGGAGGTCGGGGAGTGGGAGGGGTACTGGAGGGTACTGGAGGAAGGAGGCGTCGCGCCGTCCCAGGCTTTCATGTCAGGGCCTATAGAGTCTCAGCCAACATGGTATTGATCCCCTAACGACTGGAGGACGCCAATAGATGTTGGCCGGTCGCCACCCCTACCCCCACCCCGTTCCTCCCGACCATGATTGTATCAGAGTCTACCTAGATGGCCTATATTAAAGACATGTGGGTGAATAAAAGAGTACTTGGGGGAGGTGCGTGAGGCGTCCGAACTTTACTCTTTTGAGTTTAAAAATTCTGATGGCTAATTCAACTTCAAATAAAAATAAAACAGTTGAATACTTCGCTGGATGCTTCCTTTCTTTCCCTCCTTAATTTTAAAAGTATCAAAACAAAGGCATTAAACGTAATTCCCATGTACAGGGTAAAGAGAAATGTGTGTATTATCTATATCAATAGATGTTGGCCGGTCGCCATCTTATTATCTATTTGGTCGTTTGGCATGCAAGGAGCAGCTAAACTTTTTTTTGAGTTTGTATGTAATAGGACAAGAATCCTCATGTGTTTCCTTGTAATACTATTAGTCTAATAGCTTCCTTAATTAGATGTTATCGAATATATCTCTCGTGTCAGTCATAGTTTTTCCTCTTTTTTGTATTCCAAAATATTTTACTCTTTGTTGAACCTGCATATCGCATTTATTCTGCCTTTTAAATTGCCTCAAAGTACAAGTAAAAAGTCAGGAAGTAAAAAAACAAAATGTTTAATTACAGTTTGGCGTCACAATTAGTAAGAATCCTAAACTTAACATCTCGAAATTGATAAATTAATTCGGTTTCTAGCACGTACCCTTTTCAAAATGCTGGACCCGCCCCTACTTGGACCGTATAATGTAAATGTATTTTGTCACGTAGTCCATATTTTTCAACTTTTTAATCATACTTTTTATTTCACAACTTTGGATATTCTTTTTTTCTTTGGTCTTTTTCTCTTTTTCTTTACCTGATATTATTCTGTGGTATAGAAGGAGCTGACCGCCTGACAGGTCACATGACAGTGACGTCAGGGTTCATGTGCCCACCCCTCTCGCTCAACGTTACCCATTTATCTCCATGTTGGTCATATCTTGTAGGCCGCTGGCCGTCTTGAGCCCACCGATTATTAATAATAACCCGTCTAATAGCTAGGCCCAATCCGGCACCAATCCATTACGACCACTCGCCGCTGCCACACAATCATGCCAATTTATTGTCGCGGCCAGAAATTGAATACCTCCATTTTCTCATAGTAACCGCATTTTAAGATGAATTATTTAATCTGCGCTGTCCGTCGCCGTCATCCATTACTTGGCCACCCCATTCTGTATGTTCACAAGTCTCTGGGAATTAGTTCCCCCGTTAGTCTCCGGGTGAGGAATGCAGGCGGCAGGAGGATGGAGAGGAAGCAAAAGTTTGCACCGCGCCAAGTTCGCGTCACCAACTTTTATTATCATATTATCATTAATTACCCCCTGAGTGTATCCAGTATGTTGGCGCGAGTTTCAGCCACGTTTATATACTACTTGGTTTTAATTTGTACTCTCTTCAGGTAAAAGTAGTGGTTAGTGTTGGCTTACTAGGTGGTGATGTAATCGTTCATTATCAACTCGACTCCTGTGGGGTAGGTGGGTGAGTGGGGAGGCTCTGACCCTTACCTTTTCCCTACTGTGTCCCCTCCTGGGGCCCCACCCTTTACCCTGGGTGCTACGTCTCCATCAACACGACCCCTGCACCCCTCACGTCGCCTCCAGGGTCAGCGCCAAATTTTCACACGTCGACCCAGGAGTAGCGTCCTGAAAAGTTAATGTGGGGGCGGAGGTTTGGGAGACCGGGGAGGGGCGGGGCGCTGACGGGGCGGGGGGCCGGGCGGCCCGGGAGACCCGACCTCCAACGACCGGTCTCCTCCCACCGTTACACATGGGGGAAGCCGACCGCCTCCCCTTGGGTTATTTACTAAAGAAATTTAATTAAAGTATAAAAAATACAACCAATAGAGTTGAAATAAATCGAATTTTGCCCCATATTAATTTTACTTGGATATACCAGTGCTCTGAGTTTATTTCCTATTTAGACAATCATGTGGTACTTAATGTCGAAAATAACACGGTTCTTTTTAGGCCATTCAACGTGTTTTTATGGAAGTCATTTCAAACCATTCAAGTTTAGAATAAATCAATAATGTCCACTGATAGAAAGAACGCCATCCAATTTCTAAAACCCTGTCCCCTCTCTGTTTACCATTCACCATGCGCCACCGGAGGACAATTCGTTTGACCCCCTGACCTGTGAGCCTAGAGATGGGATAACAAAAGGCTTCATTTTAGGCTTACATTAGGCTGGGGTGACTTGGGGGCCGTGTTTTAGGCTCGGTTTGGTGCGCCGGCTCCATTTATAGTGGATCACTCGGCCAATTCCCTCAAATCAATAGTAGGTGACTGTGTATTGATCTGGGGGTACATTGTGGCTGTGGGTTCCATACAGGTAATCAATGGGCACCTCCCCTTGTAGGCCTCTATGTACACCACACCGCCCAGTAAACTCTTTAAACAGGCTTTAACCCTGCCGTGGAGGCATTACAGCCAGCAAATTGAGGCCAAATAGATCTTGCCATTGGCCGCAGAAGGGCCCTGATAGAGTCATTTGCCAAGTGACGGCTACCAAGTCGGCCCCAAAGACGGGGGATCCAATTTGGATCTCCGAGTTAGCGATCCGGGAGTGGTAAGTAAACAAGTGCTGGGCTCCCCACGGATCTGCAGGTAATGGGCTCGGCCCTGGAGGAGGGTACCGACCTACTTTGTAGCCTGTTCATCTTCACCCCTCCACGGCGTTAACCAATCAGGACTCATTAGGGGGCTGCGCGCGCCTTCCTCTCACCCCTCCCTCCTCCAGGGTTTGGGGGGGGGGTGTTTGTTCCTCCAGTGTGTGGGTGTCATCAGTCGGAGTGTTTTCTCAAAGAATCTTGGAGTTCACACGTTTTGTCTATTTAGTTTTCAATAGTTCAAGGTTTATCTTGAAGGATGCGCTCTGATGTATATTTTTCTATTGATCTAAGAATTAGTCAATACGTCAAATCAATAATGGTCAAATAAAGTTTAAGAAGTTTTTGATTGGAAGTGTGACAAACATTCATATTTTCGATTCCTTGAGACGGTGGGTTTCATTATAAAGTGAAACTTATAAGTAAAACATAATATCTTTGCCAATCTTTGGTGGAATAAGTTCATTATGCATTTTACTTAAATAACATATATTCTTATCTGTTAAGTGTACTCTCCGAGTTTGTCTATTTACAGCAGTAGAAATGATGACGTCATTCTATTGTGTATGATATTTTTAGAACTGCAACGCTACTCCTGCCCCCCACCCCGACCCCCCCCCCCCCCCTACCCATACACCCCCAGTCACTCTACCCCCAGGATAATAATGGATAATCAGGGTTGAAATCAACACGAGATCTGCCGGGGCCCAAATGGATCATATTCCGGTGATATTTTCTTAGCTTTCCTCTTAATGGGTGATGGATTATCGCCTCCCCCTCCCCAAAAGTGCCCGCCCCTCCGCGCACTGCCCCGTCCCGTCCACTAATTATCGATATCTCATATTTCCCTTTCTATTTTTCTCATGTAATTGTCTCCGGCAAGGAGGGTGGGGGCAGAAAATGGATGTGCAGCGTCCGAGAGGGCTTTCTTATCCTCGCCATTTTACATCACAAAACACCAGCGACGACTAATTTGCCATTTAGCGGATTGAGCCAATCAACTGTTGTCTTTTTGCCGAGCTGCTCGGGACAAAATCTAACGAGCCGCTCGGAGCAGCTCCTACTACTCTTACCCCTAACGAGGTCATACATTGTAAGACGACAAGGACAGATCTTAAGTGGCTCCTTTTGTTTTTCGCCTGATTGATCAGCGAAGGGAAACTCTTCTTCTCCTCAAGACAGTTTCGCTGCATATAAATGCAATTATGAAGATTCCAACCGACAAGTTTCTTTGTATGCTGCTTTTTGGTTGTGACAATGGAGGAACACAAATTATTGTTCCGCAAATGAATGTCGCTCTGTGGAAATTGCAAGTGAATGCATTTCTTTTTGTTCCGAATTGTTTTGTTTGGATCATCAAATTTCTAATTTCGACAATCAACTTTTTCTCTTCTCAAAGGGATTCTAATAACATCACAGGAAAGGGCTATGAAAGTGAAGAAAAGTATCAAATTAAACAAAAGAACACCATGCAAGGGTGTTCCCCTGTGTTTCAGGCAACCCCTATAAACTATACTTATATATACCAAAACAAAACACTTCCCATGTGAGAAAGGGGTGTATTATGCTGTGGTATTTGTACGTGTGCGTGTCAGTTGTATTCTCGGTGAAAAGTCTACCATGGACGTGGGACATGCTATTCAGCCTGACCTAGTTGGCAAGCTTCCCATGCGGGGAGAGTATGGAATCCATTTAGTATACTGGTGTGTGGGGTGTGTTGGCATGGAACCATGCACACCTAGGGGCACTGGGGGTTTGGGGAGGGGGAGGGGGAAGTATAAGGTTACAGGGGATCCTTCTACCTGTAGTTTCAACGATTGCCTATCGTATTTTCTGGCACACCTGAGAAGCAACTCGTTTCCCGACCTCTCTTCTTCAAAATAACCTACCCTGTTTCCTCATGCAACGACATGTTTTGATAGCTCGATTAGAAAACAAGTTGCATGTACTCCTTAATTACCATTTAAATACATAATCTTTAATTCCTTGAAGACTATGTACATGACTAATGATATGTGGGAGTATTATAGCATGTTTTATTTTCAAACATATTTCCTTGTATCCATAACTTTCAAATAAGAATGAGCCAGGTACACTTTATCTTGATAATTATCACTACTATTATGCAAGGTAGATTTCTATCTTTAGGTTATTCATAATACAATGTTCCTAGCTTGCATGTATGATATAATTAAAGTCATAAGGACGCCTTCAACTTTTTTTCAAGCCTTTTTTTTTTAATTCACAATGTCATAAATAATAATGTCCATAAAGATTTTTTTCATTCCTAATTGACATTAAAACTGGTATGTATTTTGTTGCCATCGTTAATGTGCTAATGGTGGACTTTCAAACACTCTCCCCCTCCCCCTCGTCCACCCCCCACCCCCACCCCCTAAACCTGCTGGTTCTCGGTGTGCAGATGGTTAGAGTAGACAGTAAGGTAGTCTGAGGTCACAGCCGGCTAGGTACCGACGGGCACCCTAATCAGCAACATGTGTTTGCAGATTTCGGCCATGTTTCTTCTTACATGCTTTACTTTTTCAACATGTCGCGCTAACTGATACTCTGACGTTTTCTCTAAAAAAATACTAAGATCTTACGAATGTTAAGAAAAAGCTACTGTCAAGATGTGTTTTAAATTTCTACCGGTTTAGAGTATCGGATTTGTTGTTTATCTCATTTTCTAAACTAAATCGAAATTCGAATAATTACTTTTTGAACAAGTTACATAAATTGTCCTTTTTCGTAAGGCTAGTGCACGATTACTTTCTCCTTGCTATAACATTCCACCAATTTCGAAAGTGATCCTAAATTGAGGTATTTATCCGTAATCAGCTTTCCCGAAAGTTTTTGTGTGAAGATAAACGTTTAAAAAAGATAGCGCAAAAAAGTAGTGAATGGAAACATTGATGCTAGCGAAACAAGAGACAAAGAACAAAAAATGGCAATAAAAAGGCGGGGTGTAGGTCAGTGAACACACAAGCTGGTAATGTCGTTAGAGGAGGGCAATTTTTTGATGTAGATAAGGATGGTGTTTAAGATGGTGTGTGTGATAGGCGACAGCTGCCTGGTGCACGTTAGTAAGAAGTGGGAGGCGATGCTCGATTGTTACTGGGGAGCGGGGGTAGGACTTGAACTTGAAGACGCTGCCCCTGCACGCCAGGTGCCGGCCCAGGCTGGGTGTCACAACCCCACTGTCACAACCTCCCCCTGCTGTCACCTACATACATCATGTGACCTTCTCCAGCACCTGAGACCTTCCCACTCCTTTAAGGCTTAGCCCCCCCCCCCTCCCTGTGACTCAGGGCACATGTAAGTTTACATTAGACAATTAACTCGCCCCTCTAATTGCCATAATCGCCGGTAGAGGTCGCACCAGACGCCGGTTGACACGTGACTGTCAACATGGGTCGTCTCAGCGTCCCGACCTACCGACCCCAAGTTTTAAGTGAGACCAGTGAAATATCACACAAAGGAATAAATGTGTCGAGTTAAAAGTTCATGCTACGAATAATTCAGATTAACTGATTCTTCTATATCAGAAGCTGAGAGCCAATGACGAGTTTTAATGTCTTACTCGTTTTCTTAAATCTTGGTGTCGGTATATATATGTGCTACGTTCGACCTAGTTCAGGTCAGAAATGTTTAGTTTCTTCTGAATGAAATACACCCCGCAACAAGTTATATTCGGAAACGAATCGAAAATACCCATGGTTTAAAGAAACTCTACTTTCAAAGTGTCCTTGTTAGTTTGATATCGATCATTAAAAATTTAATTGTACGTTCTTCTATTATGTACTACTCCAGCGGAAAAGAAAAGCCGTTGCAAATTTCAGAAGAAAACGAAAACAGGTGATTTATTCCACCCAAAATTAGAGGGTCTGTGTCAGAAGTTGATTTACTGATGTAAGATATTACCTTATAAATTCTAGGTTACATGGCAGTATATCAGCTGTGGCTTTTTAGATTTCTCTTTGCCCCTAAGGTGTGCCATCCAGTTGACATAACCGTGAATAACGGAACAAAAACAACTATAATTAGTCTACATTGCCTTGAGGAGAAGTGTATATCAGAGTTATTTACAACGGTTCAGCATAGAGGAGCATTATTTATCTGCACACAAACTATGTAGAGCACTTATCTACGACTTAAAAACGAGTTGAAAGCCAATATTCCACGAGAACCAGATGCATGGGACAATTTCTTGTAAATATCTGTGTAAATTGCTGATTTATACCAGTGGATGCCACAAAGTATATCAACATTAGTTACAGGTAAAATACGGCGAAGGAAATGTGTGTATTTATTTGAGAAAAAATATTTTAGATATGAAATGGGAAATCAAAAGATCAGATCCTCGATACGATTGTTTTTGGTAAGACTTCTTGACACTCGGCATACAGGCTATGGTGATAAAATGTATAGAAAAAGTCTGTTTAATGTTCGAACTTTGTCACTTTAAATTGATAGTCAGGATGTATCTAAAACTTACAATGATATGAAGAATTGGGTTTATTCCGGGCACCATTGAATTCCGTAGATAGTATGATTTGGAATATGCAATTTTACCTGCGAAGGACAGCAAAATGTGGGTGATGATGTTAGAAAGCAGAAAGCACCAAAGTATCACTTTTAATAAACTAACGAAGATATAGTACTGGAGGAGATAAATAATAATACAAAGTATGAGTGACATTTTGCTTGGAACGAACGGGACCGGAGTTCTGCCTATGAGGGGTTGTGTGGGGTGAGATATTGTGGATATCAA
The DNA here is from genome assembly GCA_936440205.1 of Lepidonotus clava. Lineage (NCBI taxonomy): Eukaryota > Metazoa > Annelida > Polychaeta > Phyllodocida > Polynoidae > Lepidonotus > Lepidonotus clava. The sequence continues at coordinate 20,675,439 of OW387150.1, read as the reverse complement.
TCATTTCTCCCTCCAGCTGTTCCAGGCTTAATAATTATAGCAAGGTATGTGTAGACGCTGATACAGGTCACCTGACCGCTCCTCCAGGGTCCCAGGGGGGTCACTGGGTGCACCCTGTCTGACCCTCTCCTAGCTGACCCTTCCTCTCCAGCCCTTATCAACTGGGCGGGTCATCAGATTCTTTTCGGGGGTTGCAGCTCATTTCGTTTTGAGAGCCATGGGTCGGGGAGTTTGGGGAACAGGGGAAATGGGGTCAGTCTCATAAAATCTGAATTAACTCGTGACAGATCGAGATTTATAGCAATTTCCCGTATCCTGAAGTCACCCGATAAAAACTGACCTCGCTCAGTTTCTCCCCGTTTTATCGAATGGTAAAACGGAGAAGTCGCATGCAAAGTAATTTCGCCCAACGATTACAGAATCAAACCCTGTGTGGAGAACGTCTCCAGGAGTGTTGCGAGATTATCGCAAGAAATTGGCCGCATTGCTATTCGAAATAGGATGGAACATAAGATCAAAATTGTCGGCGCGAGAGAGGGGCGCAGTGTTGGGGTCTTGGCGGGACGTCCGGCGAGCTATCCCGGGGCCGGCGGTAGGGCCCGGTCGGTCTCTCTTCCCCGGGTCGGCCCTCCTATACCTCCCGGATACCCTTTCCCCAAAAATAACCCAGAAATTTCCGTATGAAACAAACAGAACAACCTAGACATACTAATATCCACCATGTTCTTCGTTTTCTGATAAACCTATCCATCTTGGTTATGTAGTTAAGTTTGGACAGGATAGTTAGTTTTCAGCATGGAGGGAATGAACCTCCGAACCTGGCCGGGTCAGGGGTGTACATGTATAGGCCCATGACCTGACTCTCATCCCCGCGCACTCCCCTACCACCAACCCCTGGAGTTTTCTGACCCGTGAACATTGATAAAGTGGGGCGGCCGTCATCATAAGACCCTGGTGGTGCCGGGACCGAATCTAGGTCACTCCAGGGTGTGAGATGCCTCCTGGTGGGTCCTGACCCAAACAGGAGGAACGTGAGTCCCAAATCTCTGGTCTCCGCCTGTATTAAACAGGGTTTCTTTCACTCCACAACGCATTTCTATTCAGATATATATTTCCCCAGTCTGTTAAATTATCACAACTTTTGAGGACAAATATGTATTTAATTCAGACGAAGGGTAACAATTTGAGATCGGAATGAAACTTTGAAGGAATCATAATTTTCTTTAAAATGTGTGTTATAAACACATACTGATGGACTGGTTGAGTTCCGTACTTCCATACGAGAAACGTAAATAATGACTTTTGACGTTTTCTTATAACATTGGTTGAATGACCATTTTTTATGTTTCCCATATAGAAGAACTTATGTGTATAGAAGACTGAAAGAAACATTGCTTGAAAATGCGCCAAAAGTGCACTTTTTCAACTACCATAACGTCTAGTGGTTTTTAAAAGTCTATCGTTCTCCAGATGAATGAATATTTGCACAAGTCTGATTCAAACTGAAGTGCCCGTATTATATAGCCACACACGGCTTCATAATATAGCTCGGGTGACTTTTGAATGACATTTCAACGTTTGGATTCTAATAGATATAGTAAGCTCAAATACACGTACTGATACCGTTTGTCTCTGAAGCTAAGAGAAAGTACTTGTTGACTACACGTACTGGTGATTTTAAAGGAGAACTCATTAAAGTCAAGGAAAACCAAAAGAAACTAGGCATACATATATACAGTCAAACAATGGTTATCAATTCATGAAGTGCCATACTTTGGTAAAATCGAAATACTGGCCGAACGGTTGAAATGACATCGTCTCTATAGACACATGTGACAAATATCCATACGCTCCTTTCCGCCTAGGAACATATCCGTTTCTGGCTATATTATATGCAAGGAGAGAAAACCTACTAGTGCAACTTTTCATGCACACAGAAGAAGCTGGTCTTTTCTTTTTCAATTACCCCAGGTCCCCTCCTCCAGGAGTGCCCCAGGAGGAGTGGCCAGCTGAGTGCATGGAGGGCCGTTGGGATTAGCGTCTTGTCGGGACATGGTGTACACACCCATTCCCGGAGAGAACAGCTTGTCTCCGCCCCACCAAAACAGCCCCCTATCACTCCTCTCTGACAGCCACCATGGCCAAGAAATTTTATTCGTGTTATTTAATCAGGGAGGGCGAATGATGGGTGAGGACCGTGGAGCGAGTTGACTGGAGTTTGTTCCCCACACACTGGAGAAGCCCTTCGGAGGGACCCTGAGTGGACCTAATCAGTTTTGGTGTTGATGTATCGGCCGCCAAGCCCAAGACAGAAGACAGAATAAGTCATCCTTAATCTGAGCTCTGTTTCAAGCTATGTCCTGTGGGGGGATGCTAATTGTCTCCTCCAGATAGATGGCCCTGGAGTTTTTTCTTTAATCCCTGTTGCTCCTGGGCCGGCCGCGAGTCAATATAAGCTGATTACCAGCAACAAATGGTTGGTGGGCAGAGAGGTAGAAGTGAGGAGTCGGTCGTCATCGGGCCAGAGAGCGGGCTGAGAGCAAGAATAAAAGTAGTGGGACGGGACAGAAAACCCTTAAACTGTCCAAAAAGACCCATTAAGTTGTGAAGCATCACGAAATTGTTCCTAAATGGTTTCGCCTCTGTAACAATTTTGGTCAATTGCTTGGCAGGGTGAAATCTGATGGCTTCTTAGTAGCACGGCCCGCCTCCTTTGTTTGTGTTGGCAATAGGGCTGAGATTGTAGGAGTATGGGACAATTTATGCTATAGGCGCTCCGCAGGAGGAACGGGAGAAGTGCGGTATAGCGCCATGGAGGAGTTGTGGTAGTGGTGTGGAGTGGGGACTACACTGGAGAGGGATGGGCGCTGACATGGGGGTTGGCTGGGAGCGCCTGGAGCAGTCTCCTCCAGTGACTGAGGGCACGTAAAAAGGCAATTGGCCCCGACCCGCCCGACTGGCCGGTGCAGGCCCATCACTTACACATATCATAAGTCCCGACACTCGCCGATACAAATGACTGGAGGGCGGCCCCGGCAGCGGCGGCGGGGCCTGATTGCCCTGCCGGCCGGCCTAATGGATGCGTCTTACTCAGGTAATGCCACGAGCTGCTCACAGTAATGGCTGCCCCCCAGGAGCAGATTGGCTTGTATACCCGGCCTAACGATAACACTAATCCACTCTCACTCTCCTCTTGTGTGCCGGGTGGCACTGGAGGAAGGACGCTGTGGGAGGAGTTTGCATGGGGAGGGTGGGTTGGGAGAGTAGGAAGTGGAGGGGGAGTTAGTTTCAGTGTGTGTGTGTGTCCCCTGGATCAAGGCCCATTTCCATTGGTGTCATCTGTGAATAAGCAAACCCTGTCCTCCCGGCAGCGAGTACCTTTTGATGATCCTTCCCCAGGATTAATCAGCCTAGCCGCAGACATCCTTTTCTGCGAATGGCTTTTATGAAGATCTAATCACGATCGTTCACAGAGAACCCAGATCAGTCCCCACCTTAATGCCCATTAATATTTATAGGCTCCATCAGGCCGCCCCACATATGGGTCTACATTCAAAAGCTCATCCTCCATAGTATACAAATCCCCCCGGGGACCAAGCCGGCTCCACTTAGGGGATCTAACTTATAATGGGAAAGCGCGCGAGCCGCTGAGAATTTGATTAACACGGGATGCTTGAGTGATATGTTTACCAAGATGAAGAGACTGCCGGAGAAGATAGGCTCTGAAGCAGGTGTCAAAAGTTGGCGCAACTTTTTTTTCTGTGTATAAAACTGTTAAGATTGTTTTAAGCAGATGGTTGGAGTGGGCATATTGTGTTTTTGGTTTGGTTGATATGGTGATGTAGCAAAGATAGGAGCCACCTATTTAAGATACGATCAGCAATCAAATATAGCCAATAAATCACATCTCCCAGCTGTGAGTTTAATACCAGTGTCTGTGCTGCTAATAAACCCAGCTAAATGCTACTGTAATAACCTCTTGAACATTGTTTTTGAGATATCATTGCGACCACCCTATCAGACCACAGTTATCTAATCATCTTCAGATACTTAATTATGGAGCACGCTTCCGACTAGAATGCCACAAGATAATCATAAAGTGTGTTATCAGGCAATAATTGCATGCTTTACCTTCGCTGATCCAGAAAGTGCGGCACTATTTGTCTCTGAATGCTTTCTTTCTGTCTTTGCCCTGTGGCAGCATGATAGCTCAGGCTGCCATTCCCTCAGGAGATGATTCCTATGATAAGTTACAATTATTGGGCCTCAGGGCAAGTCCCTATCTAACTGCACAGACAGCCTGTCAACGGTAGGAAGGCTTGATTTTCTAAGAGTTCAAAGTTTGTACTCACTGTCAATCCAGGTTGGGTATAAAGGTCTCAAGTCTGCTCTGATATCACATAAACACTGCAGCTCCCCAGGGAGGGAAAGACTGCACTGGTAGAAGTAGGGAGCTCAAACAAACCTTCCACCAAATTATCTCGGGTCAAGACAAGGAGGAAATATTAATCAAACTCGCCTTAGGACAATTCGGTTGGTTAAGCCCGCCCGGCAGGCTGCAATTTACCCCACAATGAATATTCATTCCCTGACCTATATGGCAAAATACTAGTAGACCTCTTGACTAATGGCTCTGGGTGCAGTTTTATAGGTATTTGATATATACCACAACATATATCATTTGGTAAGTAGCCTGCCAGAGACAAAGATTGATTGTGTGAGGGGTGCAGGTGAAGAGGGGTACGTTGGAGCTGAGCTGGACTAAACCCTCCCCTCCTTTTGGACCTTCCCCCACCTCTCAAGTACTGACCACATAGGCTGACCCCAATTTTGGACGTGAAACTGTTTCCCTCCCAAGAGAAAATTATTGAGCAAACATAAGAGTTTACAGTTAGATGGGGAAATTGCCGGCAATTTATTCCAGCTGGTATGTAACTATCTGTCCTAATTAGCAGCAATTTTGACTGTGCACGTTTTGGTGCCCTATAATAACTATTGCGAGGTAAAAATCCCATAAATTATCACTTCATGGAGTCAACACACAATTCACTTCTTAAGTTGGTGTCCTCTCTTTCTTATGAGATGAACACATTTGAAATAGAAGGGCGACATGTAATCGACACTTACATAACAAAACCTAGGACCATAATATACGTTATGACATGACATGTACATAATTTATTGGTTCATACAAAATAAGTCTAATCCATAAAGCCCTGTTTCCACCAGCCGATTTTTCTACCGATTTGTTGTTAATTTATTAATTTTAACTGGTAACATGGCAAAGGATTATATATCTTACATACCATTTGAAAGAGAATTTAAAAAAAACTTTACAAATGGTGTATAACGTGTTCGTGATTAACTAATATTCCCACTGCCAATTTCTGAAATCGGGAGTAAAATCGGCTGGTGGAAACAGGGGCTTACCATGATTCAGTGGAAATAAATCCAACCTTATCTGCCACACATGCATGGATTCAGCCCAGCAGTTCACACCATGCACTCCACCAACCCACAAAAAAAAAATAATGCCAGAAGTGACCTCAGGATACGAAGTCTGGTCACACCAGACGCTCACAGTCTGGACTCAGTCTGGATCCAGTCTGGATCCAGTCTGGACACCCTACTCCCTCCCTCCCACCCCACAAACGACCGTGGAGGCGCCACGCTAACGGCCATTATGACACAAAGACCGAGCATTTCGCGTGTGACCCCCACATAAAGCAGAGTCCACTCCTCTCCCTGCCAGCCACTCCCCACCAGAAGGCCTTGTAACAACTTGTTCCCGCCGGCCGACCAATGAACGCCCGGCTCACTTCACGCCTCGGCCCGATCAGTCTATCATTAAGAACAAGTTTTATTGGCTGTTTGGGATTAAGGGCAGGGTCCCTGGGGAGGTAGGAGGTGGTGCGGGCTGGGGCTGATCAGTGGTGGTGGTGGTGGTGGTGGTGCTGACCAGTGGCTACCTGAGGGGGTGGTCAAGGGGCTGAGAAACGCCCTCTAAAAGGTCAAATCCATTGCAAGCCCGCATTTGAGGGCACTGGTCTGTCAGTCTTGATGAGGCTTGCTTTGATTTAAAATCATTATTTGAGGTTATGTACTGGAGTAGCTATACATGAAGTAAAATGGAGGAATATTGTGAAATCTGACAATGATCAAGCGTAGCGATGGGATTTGTCATGTAATGAATTTTGACCCATTAAAGGGTTTCTTTTATATATACTTGAAGATATTAATTAGTGGACAAATTCATGTTCGAAATGTAAACAATCAAGATCAAACTGCTCTGTAGACTATGTAAATGATGAGAACATATATTACATGTACACCACGTAGGTCAGAAATTGCTTCAAAGAGAAATTTAAGTCAACATTATGGTCTAGATTGTTTTTCATGGACTGTTATATAATTTTGTAGAAGTATTGAACAACTTATGGTAACGAAAATAAGGTTATAAAACATTCAATAATCAAAAGATATACAAGAGAGTGGTAGCGCTATATTATATCAGTTTTTTTCCCAGGCCCTTATAGCCGGCTGTTCCCACCAGCTTTAATTCTGGTCGACCAGCTTTAATCTCCCTTAGTTGGTCAACATTGTATTGAAATATGGAAATTATTTAATCAGAATAAATTTCTGGCCGGTTCAAAGCAACCGACCAGCTTCGATTTTCTTCTGTGAAAAACCCTGTTATATATATATATATATATATAATTTTGCAAGTTTAACAATACTACACTTTGCATATACATGAATTCGTCTTATACAAATCCATATATCACGTGTACAATTGCATAATTTTGCTGAATATTCGTGTAAGAATAAACCAAGTCAAACCAACCTTATCGACAAGAAATGAGGTCTGAGGCGGGGCTCGTGCTCCTCCGAGTATCAATCTCTGTGTGAGACAACTCACTGGAAACTTTTAAATAAATACGTTTTGTATGTACACTATGTTTCGATATAGTTTCACACATCCATTTGTTTACCACGTCTATCACCGTATACCTTTTTCTTTTAAAAGTTACCATAGTATAAAGATACCATTAATTCTCACCAATAGGCCATTGTAATAAGATGGACGATTTGTATAAATTGCCTAGGGGTGACAAGATCGTTACGTTCACAGTATTTACATTGTCTTGATGTGTTATTTATATAAAATCCGTGTCTTGGGCCTTTTTATAGTTGTAGGTGGTCTTGTAGGATAGGACCTTGAGGGAATTTGGAGAAGTTTTATGGTTTGTTTACTGCCCCCTCCCCCTGGGGCCAATGCCTTGTCTGTATTGTAACCAGGACAACCTACAAACATGACCTTGGTGATGATTAATTTCAGGGAGGGCTAGGGATCCCAACAGTAGCCCCACTATTCTCTATCTGCCTGTCTTTTATCACTAGGGTATCTCCAGAGCATTTTCCCAGATATAGGTAGCACAGACATTGACAGGTATAAAGTGCTGGAGGAGGTCCGTCCAGGGTCCCTGTGACTTGTAACACATACTGTACCCCCAGGCTAGCTTCTGGTGAAATAAACTCATGTGTAACCAAGCAGTCACATGGTAATTCATTCACTATCTAATTTATTCATGAGGGTCCCATGATTAATCATAATTTTATAGAAAGGAAAAACATGCATGGGGATATGATAAAAACAACAAAAAATTCAACGCACTTTCTTCTTCTTCTTCTTCTCTTTTTTTTTTTTTTTTTTTTTTTTTTTTTACAAAATTCCTCCCAGTGCATAGAGGGTATTGTTAGGGTAGGGGTTAAGATAGCGAGGGGGGATTTGCAGGGGGGTTGCTAGAGGGGGGCTGAGGGGTGAAATTGGTAGTGTTGGAACAGGGGGTGGGTGAGAGTGTGGGCCAAAAAAGGGGGCGTGTGGGACTTCCCTCTGTGTGGCGGAGGGGTGGGAGGGTAAGTTATGGGTTTGGGGATGTTTGGCCCCTCTTATCATGTGACAGTCCGCATCGGCCGTGCCGGGACGCTAAGAGCCAGGAAATAAATCTTGTGACTGCCCCGGCGGCGGGCTGGCCATTTAGATGAGAATATAGGCCGAGAAGAGCCTCAACTGGCGACATTATAGGCCGAGCGTCAGGCCGGGGAGGGGCCTACAGATACAGGAGTGGCCACCGCCCCATCCAGGGCGGGCCCCCAATGACCATTATTTACCCCTCCCCTCACATGAAAGCCTCACCTCTAGCGTGATTAACGGCCTGGAGAAGAACAATACAGAGGGTAGCTTTTTAGTATGGATTTTCTCCCCCACCCCCCTTCCCTTTCTACACCCCTCCCCCTGCCACCCCCGAAAAACCTGCCCTTTTTTCAGAAGGCGCCAATTGGTGCGACCCCTACCACGTGACCTGAAATGGTTTTGAAATTTATCTTTTTTAGGTGTCAGCAGGAGGAATGGTGATTTCCCGGGACGCGACGACCGAGTTGGCAGAAGAAGAGGGTGGATTAAGGCTAGAGGCACGAGCGGCAACAGTTGATTTGGGGGCACGGCCACAACAAGTACTGGTGACCAGCAGTCGTCAGGGGGGTCCCCTCCCACCCTGGAGGAGTGGAGCAAGGACCCCCCCTCCTTGTCACTCACTTACGTACATGCAGGAGGATCTGCTCGTGGCTAGGCTCCTGGAGGAGGGAGGGAGGAGCAGGAGCAGGAGGGCGTCTCCTCCGGCGTGGACCTTTATAGCAGACCCTGGAGCAGCCCCCGCCCGGAGCATCACTTACCTGCACTCTCCACCCCATTGGTGAGTCCTTGATCAATAATTAATGTATTAATTGCGCCACGCGGCCGTGAGACAAGTATTGTTTACATGGCAACCAAAACTCTGCTGATTATTTTCTTCTTACAGGGTCTATTACCTAAGTCATTTTTAGCAGCATACAATATGAGACCATTCTGGGAGTTTTTCCTTCGCTCTTCGATCTTTTTCGTTCGGACGTGGTTTGGGGCGGTCGTAAAATTATGTTAATGGCGTTGTAACCGACGCGAGCCGCAGTTTATAAGCGGGTGATCAGTTTCGCGCAAAGTCAAGCAGCAGTGGAGGCGACGTCGGTGTGGGTGTGGGAAGGGGCGGGACAGCGACGCCACACTGCCATTTCTCCAGGGACAACGGTTAGCGCACAATGCCCTACATTTCAATCTACTTCTGCCACTTCCCTGATTACAACTGTCGTCATTTGCCGTGTTCAGGGAATGAGATTTCTCGGCAGTTGGGGCCGATTTGTTTTCACCTTCGTTTATTTTTTGACAAGTGCGCAGACGCGTCGCCATCCCCTATACACGAGAGGAGCGTCGCCAAACAATGAGAAACCAAAACACAACGGAAATAAAACAAAAACAACAACAGTAATAAACTAAACACCCCAAATAACAAGGCGAGCTAAATAATGTTAGTGTAGGTTAGTCAATATTGTGTAATGAACACGGTAGCAGCGTTGAAATCTAATTATTTTGATAGGAGAATTGAATAACTGCACACCGCGGCCTGATGTGCTCCTGAAAAGAAAACAGTTAGCGGCGTGATTTAATCTGGGACTGTTACGGTATGTTATCGGTGTTAGATTTGAGGGTTTTTCTCTGTGCGTTGTGGTTAGGTAAGGTGTTAGCTAAGGTTATTTTGCCCGGCAAATCGGGGACATAGTGGTGGATTGTGTGTGGTCCGTGGGGTTTGAATACGTCCATTGACCGAGAAGCCCTCATGTGTTGTGCCATCTATAGTGCCCCTGTCCGCCCCCTTTCTCACATCTCACCGTTCCCTTACAACTCCCCAGTTCAGGCGAACCATCCACCGATATGATACGAATTATCACAAAACTCTGCCTTCTCGGAAATAATCCATACTTCCATGCATGTTGCGTTACCAAGACAACAACCCCTGCACGTGCATCCCATCCCTATCTGAAGTACAACGGCGCCACTCCACGACGCCATTTTGGATTTCGAGGTTCCCATTCAAAAGGGCGATTGATTTGTGGACGAAATAACAGCCAATTTGGCCGGGACTGAGAAAATAACATCGCAATAACGTGGTGGGGTTGTTTCTACGGCTGCTAGGTGGTTAAGGAGAGGAGCATTCTCGGTCATTGAAGGTAATTTCTTGAAAATGTTCGCCTTACCTTGCCTCAATAAATTCCCGCGCGGTTCACTCAAATGTCGTCTGGTCGCGGAGGGCCAACGGCTCCCGGCCTCTGTCACCCCGGTCTATTTTTAGCATTTATTGGCCACCCCCGTCTTGATGGTAGTTTTATGATTTTTGCTGATTGGTCAGTGGTCCAAGTTGGGACATACTTGAGACGACTGGACACTCTCCCCGCCCGTTAAAGGTGTCATAAATCTGCCATTCTGGCAAGGAACGACTTCATTTGTCGGGAGAAACTAGATCACAACATCGCCAGTTCCTCCATCAGGATCATATTTCCTTGACTTTCATTTATACGATTTCTACAGTTTAGTCTAGACATTTCTTATGATTAACTTCATTCGCATCTTACTTTGAACAGCTAGCTTACTGAGATAAGTATTTTCTAAATGAATTGGAAGAATATCATATTTTTAAGTAGTTGTCTGGGTTACCTTCAAGATGCGCACTTATCTGAACTTTTATTTCTATAATAATTTTCATAGGTCGTGGACAAATTGAAGAATATAAATGAAGATAACAAAAACATAACAAAACAAATGATTTATACATTAATGAAAAAGATCGCATGCTGTTCGTAAATTTGCTGTTTTCATTTATGTCAAAAAGAAAACATAGATTCTTTCAGAGGACATCACTATAAAATTAAATATTTCGATGCCGTACAAAAGTAGTTCAATTTCTAAATTCCTCAAGAAATATCAAGGACAGTGCTATTCAAGTGGAGGTTCGATCAGGTGTTTTATATACTGCATTTTCTAATGATTTCAACAGAACTTGAATTCCACCTAATAAAACCACATTTCGATTTTCTACAGTATAAAAATACAATAAATATATCAAACTATAACCGTAAGATAGATTCTTGAAAGTCAGTCAACTAAGTGGGTCTTCTTGTAATTTAGCTTTTCTAAACAGAGGACCATAGAAAATATTTCTTCGGAGCAGAAACCTTGCGTGCCACACAATCGGCGAGAATTAGTGCACATTCGACTGGCAACTTGGCATGTTTCAATTAATCAACCTGCTCTTGGTCATTGAGAGAAAAAGACGGAAAACAATCCACATAATGAGGCCGATTTGAAACATTTATCGTAGACATAGTCTTGTGATCTTTATTGTGATTTAACACGCGTTATTTCGAGGAGACATGGAAGTGGTGGCAAGATCTATCCGAAGTTTTCCGTCCCGGGACCTTGGGAGACCGGTCTGGAGTGGGCTGGGCTGACGGCGTCCACTCCACCTCAGGCCGGGAAGGTTTCACACGTCGGCCGGTCTCCGTGTCCTGGGTGAAACCAAACTTCCCTAGATCCCTTGGAAACCCCCACAAACATGTCGCACCCCCCAGGCAATCACTAAACGAACTCCCTGTGCAGAATGCCACACCGTGGAGACATTTACCTTGATTAAATTAATCCGTTTGATTTGCTGAGTAGAAGTTCAGATAGTTTAAAGTGGATTGGATTCTGGATCGAGCAGCGTCCAGAATTAACAAAACAGCCCTACGCGCCCGCCGACTCTTTCCGTTTTCAGATTCTGCAGAGCTTTTGTGGTACAATTTCGATGAAGGCTCAACCAAGTGCAATTTCCATTAAGGTTAAACATATGATTGAGTTTTAAAAATTATCAAATCATCAAATACCTTTATCTGTTTTATTCTATGTGAACCCTTTGATTTGTCTAAAATATTTGGTTACACACATACCAAGACTCCCATCAGTATAACCACTATATTCAAAGCTGGGGAATTCAAAGTGGCCACTTATGTTTTCTAGGTCAGAACCATATGGCGCCGTCATTACCTGAAAAATATGTAACATGCGATTCTGGCATATAAACAAAACAGCCCGATTGCGCTATCCAAGTGTTGCATGTTCAGAAGACAACGTGTATAATTGGAATGTGTATTGAGACAACTGCATGCTACTCTTTTTACTTCAATTCTTGAGAATAATGACATATGGTGATCATAAGCTCTAATAATATCATAGTCGATCCGTTTTCATTCACACAGCAGATGGTGTAGATCCATGGAAACACCTTTTAAAGTGTAATACAAATTTCTGTCGATTCTACTCATCGCAAAACCATGCTTCCGATCACGATCATGTACATACACATCAGATATCTACGAATATGTATTTTGAAAACAATATGCATGGATGTAAGATTTCAGAGTTTTCTCTGATTTCAGATTTTGGCACTTCGACATCTCAATAATAACTTTCAAAGAAAATAATTGCTTAGATCGCGTATCTCAGCATTTTATGAAAACTTCAGATTGTATTTATGCAATTTCAGATTTTTTCTTTAGCCCCAACTTACATCCCAGAATATGATATTATAGTTCTCAAAAAATTTTACTATGTGAATTTTGAAATATTGGAAACATCTAATGAAAACAAATCCGGAACCAAACATTATTACCATTTATTTAGGGCATTTTATACTGTATATATGCAACATGATCAGAGGTAGAACTTGCAAAATGGTTTATATCGAGTCGTATAGTGATTGATATTGAGGTCGTGTGTGGGAGGAGGTACTGTGGGAGACTTCTCACCTGTAGTGCAGGTATGGGGTAGTAAGGGGTCACCTCCCACACCTGAATCCAGGTGTAAATCCAGGTGTACTCTCCGCACGAACAAAACTCATTCCAGGCCTCTGATCCAGCCGTGATCTTGGCAGGATTCCAAGTGACTTCATTTATTCTTTTTATCTTTTTTTTTGGCGGGTTATGGATCAATATATAGCGCATGCTACGTTTGTGTAAAAGAATTTAAACAAGAATCTTGTTTGATATGTTTGAAATGATAAGTTTCAAGTTTTAGGACACGTGTATAATGCATTACTTTTTTGATGTACGATGGTAAAAGTGCAAGGATTAATCTTTATAGAATTTTATCTATATTTATTAGGTTAATTTAAAAAAGAAAATTGGGGTAAATGTTTTTTGTTTTATTTGAAAATTCCCTACACTTCAAACATCAAAGTAGTTTTATTCATAAAAGCAAATTTGACAATTTTCTTCAAATAGCATCGAATTATCACAACCTTGCCTCATACATCTTTGTAGAATTAAAGCAGGATACATCAAATGCTTTCAAATGTTTTGGTTTTATTTAAAACTAAAGTTGCTGCACATGAGTTCGCGTGACCGAGCTTCTGTCTGTCGGCCATCTTGGATCCTTGGTCGGTGCCCCCTTTTCACCAGAGACCCCGCCCCTTATTTCGAACGAATTTTACCCTATTCCTATAGCATATCCATTACCTCTTCAAACGGGCGGGAAGTCCACTATATAAGCCATGATGGAGGGTGTTTGTTTAGCTTTATGCTGGCCATGTATATGGGAAATGAAGGCATTCTTTGTGAGTGGTTTCCCCGTTGAATGCGTGGGGATTCCCAACCCCCACGTTGTCGTCATTTGCATACGGCGTCCGTGAGGGTGAATGTGGTGGTGTTACAACTAGCCCCTCCTCCATCTTCCCTCCTCTCACCCCTTTGACATATTTCTTTATATCCTACAAAACCTGTTTTCCTTGGTTTCTAAACTACACTCTGGGCCGGGGGATTTTCGACAAGTGTCCCCTTCTGCTGGCGTCTTTATCGCCACTGAATATCGCCAACTGTGACCTGCCTGGCGACGAGAGGGGCTTTCTTTCGCCAAAAGCTGGAAAGGAAAATCGACAAACCGACGGGTCATTCTGCACCCCTCGGCCGGTGAATAGGGGGAGTGATCAGTAACTTTGGTCAGGGCCCGGTTTCCTGGAGCAGGGGTGACTTTCTCACCACTTACAATGCCTCCTGCCCAGGCCCTTTCACACCCCCAGCCCCTCCCCTGGCTCCGTCCTCCCCACACCACCCGGCCCCATACATTATGCTCGTTTGTCCCCAAACGTGTCGGCAAATTTGCAATTTGGCCGGCAGTCATGAAAGTATAACCACTGGCCGGCCATCTTTTATGTCCTTAGTTACTCGGCCCACTCCCCGATGCCGAAAGCTAATTTCAGTTGGCTGTCCCGTTCTCCCTCTCTGCTGCAGAGCTCGTTTGCCCGGCCGGGAACTGGGGAGTTGGAGGCTGAATGCTTTCTGTGGTTGGGGTGTGTGGGGATCTCTCTAACACATCTAGTCAGGGGTTGATAAGAAGCTAACCCTTCTAGAACACAGCACAATGAATGCCAGATAAAAATCACAAATCATTATGTGTGCGTTTCTCAGGGATGCGCTCCCTTGGGGAATACGGCTGGGGTTTGGGATTGGTATAAGCCGACCTGCCTTCTTAACCACAAACCCCTCTCCGCGCCCGATCCAGCCTCTCGCCTGAGGACTTCACTGAAAAACATCATGAATAAGGGAAAAACGACAGCTCACATCAAATGAAAAGTTAATGGACTCTCGTTTTTAGAGTCAACTAATTTGCATTGGGAATAAAAATCGTTAGCTTAACAGGGAAAATAGGGAACGGGAGTTTTAGGAAGCACGCGATTTGAATTCTGTTTAAAACCCATTCCGTTCTTTGGAGGACCCTGTTTATTTTAGGAAATCTATTTCTATTCTCAGGAAAATATATATTTAAACTTGTGTTCAAAATACACGGTATTTCTGACTATCAGTCGCAAATTGGTCGATTTCACTTCGTCATTCCATGGTTGCGCAATGTGTTTGCAACTTTAAAATCACGAAAACATTAAGCCTTTCAAAAACAAAGGTATATAGCCTATATAATAAAAGAGAAAATCGAAATTGGAATCGAAATTACGAGCCACAATTTGTGGATTCTGTAATTGCTTACTGGGTCGACCTTGGCAGCAGTTCGAGACCTATATATTTGACTTGTGTTCTGGTATGCTGGCTATACTGGGGAAGCGGGGTCAGGAAGTTTATGTTCGTTTTTATGGCCCGTTAATGGCTTTTTCCACCAGCAGTTGGCCTACTGACTTATTTCTTGATGCAATAAATCCTTTGGGAAGTTAGACTGGGGATGCATACAGTAGTTTCGTCAAATTTGCGGCCGTTTATCGAGGATACTTGTATATAGGACATTGCATCGTTAAATTAAATCAGATTAGAGCTTTCAAATGGGAGAAATAGTCATACCAATTTAGTACCGGAATCAAAGCTATCATGAGTACTTGATTGTTAGCGTTTTATATAGGCAATTAATTGCGGTTTGTCGAATTCACTTCTTGAAGGGTATACTATAGTTACATGATCAATTAACTACTGAAAAGTACCAAACGTTTCCGTATTTTTTACTAGTTTTATTAGGTAATGGTTTATGAGAAACAATCGACATTCACCGGTTTATCGGTAACTTCTATTCTTTGGAATACTCCTTCCATAATGTACGATGTTACAAGTACATTTCAGTTACCAACGAGGAGTTATAGTTGATAAAATATTATATTTCATTTATCATTTGATTTTCGAGCAAGTATATAACTGTATATGCCTCACATATTCTTCTCAATCTATGATCATATTCGTTAGTATCATAATGCGTCACAGGCACACATTCTAGCTAAGTATTCGTTATATAACACATCGACGTAAAGGGCGAACCATGAGTTGAACTTGAAGAATTTAATTTGGAGAACTTTTTAGAAGGCCATGGACGTAGTGGGGTTATCTCTCTAGATAGCGATTTCATTTGGATGTAGATTTCATGCATTCCCGGGGCCTGCTGCGGACAGTCGGGGGTCTTGGATCGGGACATTTGGTTGACAGTTCGGGAGAGTACAGGACAATCCGGGACAATCCCCTGCCCCCCACCCCCCGCCGCCATCCGGCCCCATCAGCCTGGGGTTAAAAGGGTAGACGCTGCCCAACGCCGGATGCGGATCAAACTTCAATGTCGTCTGCTGCCTTCAAATGCCGCTCACGCCTGGCAGTTTGCGCGGGAAAGGCGCGGCGGAAATTGGCATCGCGCGGAGGTTAGCAGGGGCCAGCGTCGCGCGAATTCCACCGGACCGTGGAAACGACGACGACGACGTCGGGCGCCTTGGCGACGGTGGCGGGTGAAGCGGAAGCGGGCCTATTGTCGGAAGGCGCGGCGCCGATCCGTCCAGGCGGGTGCAGGCTGGGGGAGGGGGATGGTGGGAGCAGGCCGACCGCCTGTCTTTCTACCTGACAGCCCGGCAGCTGGCCCAGGCCCGAGCAACGCAGCTGCCGCCGCCACTTCACAAACACACAAGACGAAATCAAGCAGACAGACAAAAATAGCCCCCTCCCCTATATCACCTCCTACCTCCGACCTCCCATCCGAATCGCCTCTTTCCAGCGTCTCAAGATCGGAGACTGTTGTCCTAAAAGGGGTTGGTCAGAGGAGGGAGCAGAGGACGGTGTGCGTTAACTGCCCCTCAAGTATTTTCTGTTAAATGCAAGAGAAGATTAAAGAAATAACTCTATTGGTTTGGATTTATAGACAGTGGCGGATCTAGGGGGGGGGGGGGCCGGAGGGGCCCGGCCCCCCCCTCCCCCCTGTACATTCATGTTTGTCGGCCCCCCTCCCCCCTGTACATTCATGTTTGTTGCCCCCCCCCCCCCCCTTTTCAATTCCTGGATCCGCCCCTGATAGATGTCCCACTATAGAACGAATGGCACTAAGCTTTTGTTATTCTAATTTGGATTTTACATTTGAAAACACTTAATTTTCTGATAATATTGTACATGTTTGTAATACATGCTGAGAATACATGTTTATGTATTGTGAAATTTTATCCATGGAGCCTTGTGTAGTTATACTTGGATCTTTTTTTCAACTAATTTTAACAATCAGCCAAATTCTCATTTTCTGTATACTTTCCTTTGAATTTTACTTAATAAGGGAATAATTATATCAAACTAACTTTACACCTTGCAATTCCAAATTTTGTCTAGATTGAATTAGGGCAATCATAAAAGTGACATAAAGTACATTTAAGTGGATGCTTCTATTCAGTGTATATTGAAAAGTGTGTGTAAGATATGGGGATTTTCACTATAGAAACTCAATTTAAAATCCAATTTAAACTTAGTTTTTTTTCAAAAATGAAGGCGTCGGTTATTCGAATTGGCTGACTACGTTGTACATGCTTGTCAGAGCGTATAGTCAGCGAGTCGGACATGATATCCATATGCAAAGGACGCCAAGCCTTGGCCGGGGGTTGGCGGCCGGTCGAGCCTAAGTCGGCCTTAATTCCTTCTCCCTGCACGATCCCCGGCCTAAGCCGGACACGTCCTATCTTAGGCAGCACCTCTGTGACAGAGGTCAGTGCGTGCTGCGAGTGAAACAGACAAGGCAGGCTGATGTTCATTTCATGGCTGTCCATTTTACAGCGTCTCTAACGGCCGCGCGCAGATCCCTCTAATGCTGTAGGCTTCGCCGGAGACGCCTCAAGAAAATTGCCCCGATAGACTGGGGCATTATAGCGGGGGGCACGCCCAAGCCTGCCTATTAATTGTCAACGTCCAGTGGAAATTCGGGATGTGGGGTGTGGAAACCCTTTGAGGTCTGAGACTCTGCAAAGATCAGCGTCCACGCAAAGATGGCGGAGTCAGGGAAACCAGGGAGAGGGACAGAAGCGCGCGACAGAAATCGTAATTACAGATCGGCTCAGTGCGATCCCATCTTTCCCGGGGAGATTTTTTTGGGGGTGGAGGGATAGGGAAAAGTCATTAGTTTGTGACAGCTAACTTTGGCTGGGGTTTGGGGCGCCGATAGTAGGCGGCGGTGGGCGGCCGCCGAGTTATCGCGCCGCGGCTCCCGGCGGTTTTGGCGGGAAGACGGGGCCGAGGCCGAGACGCACTGATACGAAAGAGATGAATGTCGTCTGCGACGAGCAGCGCGTCTTCCGCTGTAAATCACCAGATAAGTATAATCGCCAGGCTCGCGGCTTGGCATGTGAATAACGACTGGGAATTTACTACGCGATGTCTGTATTGGAAAAATTGATATTTCAATAGAGTAAAAATATGGCTGAATATCGATCCGGCGATCCGGACCCTTGCTTCTGACTTTTCCCATTTATTGTCCTCCTTAGGGTAAACATTCCCACAATTTTTTTAGATACGCAAGGGAAGGTTTTAGCTTTTTTCTTCTGAAATATCTTTTTTCGATAATCCCCATTTATTTCCCTTTAGATGAATGAATTAAACCCGCCAATAAAATCCTACAAGTTTCCAAACTTGCACACGCGTGTCAAACCTTATAATATTTCATGCAATTGTTTTTTCAATCTGTTACTAATAATAATTTCAACCAACAAATTTCTTCTCACTTCTGGAAGCCACTTGAACATTTAGCGTGATAATAATTATACCTATGCCTTTTATAATCACAATAACCTGTGGTCGAGGTTAAGTACGAGCGTGAAGTCATATAAAACACTAAGTGTTATTGTTAACCACCAATACGATAATATGCCAATAAACAGCTTCTTTTACTCGGTTTATTGGACCTATTCACGTAACCTCAGGCGTGACTCCCCAGGTCGATTTAGGCCGGGGGGGGGGGGGGGTCCAACAGACCACCTGGGGCGAGAAATATGGCGTCGGAAAGGGCGTCCAAATGGTCTAGTCGACCTAGATGGGCCCAGACGCAGACATCAGCACGAGAGGCAGTGGCTTCTATCGAGCCCCCACTCATCTGACCCAGCCAGGCCACGGGTAGCCTGGTAGCCCACACCAGAAATCATCTCATAAATAAAGTTAATGTGCATCTGGGATGTTTCCCCCTAGGCCGGCGCGGCTACCCTTCTTCTCGCCGCCCCCACACCTCCTCCCCTCCGCCGCCACCCGTCGCTCGCCCCCCTCCATCCTCCATCTGGCTCCGATCCCGATCGGTGGTCGCACCGTTTTATTTCTCATTCATCGGCGGAGTGTTAGGATTAATAATTTGTCAGAGTTCCGGCCGGGTGGTTGGAGGCCTAGTGTTGTGGAGACATAAATCTTGGCTTAATGGTTATGGCTCTGCCGTAAGCTCTCTTTTGCACCCCTCACTCTTCCCCGTCCCAGCCCCCGTCCGACCGACCGTCCACCATGCATCGCTGGCCGGGCGGGCCCAGGGAGGGGCCGGCCGGGGAAGGATGGACGCCTGAGCTTATACAGAAACACCAAATCCCTGAAAAGGGGTATAAAAAAATGTTATTGAAATTCCGATAAAATGCATTATTTTTAGTTGAAGAGTGTGGTAGTATTTTGATAAGTTCCTGCACGACTATGCCGCGCCGAGGGTGTCATTTTAACATACTACTTTGTCCGTATCGCCGCAATACCTGATTTTCAAAACAAACAATCGCGCAAGTCAGCTAATGCAATGCATGTCTATTATAGGAATATACGTTTAAAAGCCGTGGCAGCACATTTTAAAGACCCAATATAGATTGCTGATTTCAAACAAAAAAATATCAGACACCTTTCTTATCTCTCGGCAAACCAATTTGCATTATGTGGCCAAATTTACAGCTGCGCCTCTTTATGAATCGCTTCACAAACACCTGTTACACCTCCAAAAAATAAGCGATTACACGCACATTTGTGAACAATAAGAATAATTACTTATTATGCTGATTATGCCCAATTTATGGCGGTTTCGCCAGTGTGTAATGCTCGAGAATTGTGCTCTTCTTTTTGAACAATTTACAGGAGTGTGTATTTAATATTTCGGGCAGGAATCTCTACCACCATTACCTTGGAGAAAAAAGTGTAAAAAAAGTCCTGAATCAGCTATTTATCACTGTTTTTAGAGTCTCTTTCAATGCCCCAGGTGAGTTGGATGGCGGTGCGGTGCGGGTACATTAAGACTCACCTGTGCGGAATAATACGATCAACAGGTGTGTTAAAATCTCACCTGCCTCACGAACCTCACCTTTAAAGTGGCTTCTCGCCTAAATCTACTACGACTATACACAACACAAAACAGTGATACTGTGCTCAGAATACACACGAGGAAAACTGAATACTAGTTTATTTCCATTATACATTCGTATTTAATTATGGACGTTTTTATTCCTTTATATCTTTTTGGCACAATTTGATTAGTCATAGGCAATTTCAATGTACAAGGAAACACTTCTTTCCTGTAAATACATTGCACACTCATTCCAATATCGCATGAATGATTATATGCAAATGATGAAAACGTATACAAATTCTTTTTTTTTCAATAATTTTCCTCTAAAGATAATGCAGGTGTATTCAAACAGACCAACTATTTGATAATGTTCGTTCTAATATCATGAGGTGAGCCCTTTATGTTATTGCTATATGCAACGTTTCATTAGAAGTTCTATATCTGAGAATATTCGCATGGTATCACATCTATTATCATTTCTTTCATTTCCTTCTTTCCTGTAACAGACAAGGCCACAATTGAAAATGGCGAAAGTCAGATGTGGTATCCAACTTTTGTCAACCATTAAAGAATAATTGTAATATTCCAGGAAGTTACATTCTTTCACAACTTGAGAATTTCAAAACTTATTTTTCCCTGAACACCAACCAAACACACCAACCTGCTCCGATGCAAAAATTTCCAATCACCTCCCCCAGCAAACAACACGTGGTGCACACCTCCTTATTTGGAGTTTGCCTGCAATGACGTCACCAGCGCGTGCACGCACGTTTTTCTAGTTCCTGCCGCCGGGCCGAGGGTGGGGAATAAGTTCGCTGTGAACTGTCACTGGGCGCTGTAATCCATCAGCCGCCAGCGCCAACCAATATATGATGTAAACGGAAAATGAAGGCCGAATTCCCGATCCATCTTAAAGGGGGCCCCCTTCTTGGCACAAGTGGCACAAGTTTCCTCCCGCGCTAATCGAACCCGTGATGAGGCCCGCTCACAGACATTCCGGGCACCGGCGCCAAACTTGTAAGACCTTTGCTGGGTGGTTGGCGGCAGGGGCTCAAGAGGGCGCTGTAATTGGATTTCATAAAAACAGGTGTATTTTTTTTAGAAATTCGCCTGGACTTTTTGGTATTTTGGGATATAAACAGAGATAAGCTGCATATTTGTATAAAGTACATTATATACAAATTGTGGATAAGGGACCTTATGTATGTATACGCATCAAGGGGGGAGGGGGGTCTGAGATTTTTGAAAATTTGCGTATGTTCTAGTATAATTTCAATGCGTATTTTTTTAACGAGGGTGGAGGGGGGGGGGGGTCTGAGCTTTTGAAAATGTGCGTATGTACTAAATGGAAAGCCCCTAATTTGTTTGGGCATTATTTGGTATTGCGGTTTGATCTTTCAGAACTGGGTTATTCAAGTTTCAAGTACATTGGTGAATATGTCACATTACATTTCACAATCTCAACCATTACTCTCACTCATGTAATACAACCAACTGATACATGCAATATTACTTTTTATAGCCCTTGTCATAATAACATTGCACTGGCGGAGCGAGCAGCTTTACACGAACACTATTAATTACAACTAATCTTAACATAAGTATCTTGAAGATGGAAAACCATATTATCAATTACACCTAATTTGTCTTTAAGTATCTTGAAGAAGCAATTAGGCGCTGGACGGAACTCAAGACGGTGGGGGCGAGGGGGGGGGGGGGTTACTCAAGCTGGGCAGTGGTTGAAGTAGAAGGGGGTGGCTTCTCCAGGGTGGGGATTGGAGTAGGTATATGCAGGGGCTTGTCACCCCAGACCACACAAGGTGTCTCCAAGTGATCCATTTTGGGGGAGCGTGCTTTGAGCCGGGCGGTGAGGTAGGGGGAGGGTATTGATGAGCCCGCCTCACACCTCCTCCCATTATTCGGCGCGGGACAGTGATGACACTCGGCCGTCACCTGACCCACCCGCTTGATGTATGGAGCGTGAAGAGAGGGGGGGAGGGGGTACGGACAGACGCGGTGTGCGCGTCCTCCAGGGTGGGAACGTGTGTGTATGTGTGTGTGTGGGGGGGGGGGGGGCTGGTTGTTGATTCTTCCTATTGTCCACTCAACCTTTTTTTTAGTTATATATTTTTCTGTTCTCATTATTCGTCAGGAAAAATTCACATATGACACGTGATCTTATAAAATACATACACATGTATATGAATTACAAACAGGAAATGGAGGGAATATTATTATTAATTCACCGTTTGCACTCCAGCTTTTATAGAACACATATCCGAATTACATAATGTGTACATGTACTGGAAAGGATGGCAACATTACTAGTGCATGTCAGAGCAATATAATCCAAATGGAACACATTGCCAGGCCATTGTCACATATGATGATTCTGGCTAATTAAGATTGACATGGGCTCTTAATGAGTCTTAAGGGCATGACTTTCTTTAAGTGTTTTTCTCAAAATACGACGTACATGTTACATAAAAAAAACACTTGATAATTATTTAAAGGGAACTTTTATTCAGAAAATGAGATACACTAGAAAGACATATACTTTTTGAGTATTAGAATTAAGGACAATCGTGCCATTAAAGAAGTAGTGTTGAGATCTGTCTTTAACTCTTCATCGTGAAAGTTATACCTTTGTAGGTTCCAAAAATGTAAAAATAATCATAGGTCACTGTGAAAACTTTTCAGCTGTAGTGGACCAAATATATGTTGATTATTGGAAGATCATCTTGCCAAATTGATTTTAAACTAAGATTTTATTCGCCAATTATTTTGTTAGAAATGTAATCCCAAAGCATAGTGGAATATGGGCTTAATGCATTTGATACAATCACTATAATTCATTATAATATTTATTCTCAAAGTATTTGAATATCCTCGGGCCGTCAGAATAATGTTGATGCATCTTTTTACAGCCTATGTTAAAAGAGAGACGGAAGAAAATGTAATTGTCATGGGAAAATTCAGTTTTGCAAAATTAGTCATGGTCCTATTTTTATCTCTAAAAGTATTTCGTGTAGCCAATTTTCGCTTCCATTTCAGAATTCCGCATAATGTTGAGTGTTTCTGAAAAATATAAGTAAGATTAAAACTTTCAAATTGGGACATGTGAAAATTGGTGCTATTGTGCCCACACAAGGAATTACAATGGCGCGAGACCCAGCCAAGGATACATGACGTTCTAATAACATTAACATTGCAGCAATGTTCTGGATTGATTCTTGTTATGTTTGTTTTACTGTTAGGTTGCAGCAACGTCCTTTTGATGACTTCCAATGACATTGCTGCAACCAACTGCTGCAATGTTACATTGTGAAATTCTGATAACATACTTGTAATATTATTTATCAGGCTAATATTGTGACCTCACTTAATAATAATGTCACAATGACGTTCTGTTTAGGTGTGGTTGGGACCTCTGGTCCTTTAATGAGGATGTCACAATAACATTCTGTTTAGGTTACACCTAACCTAATAAGATGGTCACAGTAATATTTTGTTTAGGTAAGCTTAGGACCTGATGTAATCAGAACGTCACAAAATGTTCTGTTTAGGTGAGGTAAGGACCTCCAGTGGTCAGAAGGTCACAACAATGTTCTGTTTCAGTGAGGTCTGGACCTCACCTAATCAGAATGTCATAATGACATTCTTTTTTAATGTATTTATAAACAGTGTACTCATTGATGTCTTTATATATAAAGGGACACATTTGAGCAGATGATTTGAACCCATGGCCAATTATATATGCTTCAAGAATGACTCCCTCATAGTCATTGAATGTTTATTTATTATTAATACCTAATGATACAAATGCGAATAACATCCAAGCCAAGGTGTTACCTGACGGTCACATTATGCAACCATACTTTCTTGGTTTGTCTGTTACTTACTAAAATGTCATGTAACTGTTACAGACGTAACCAAAACAGAATGTTATCATAACATTCTGGTGAGGTTAGGTCAAGATCAAATTAAGAAAGAACGTCACCATGTCATTCTGATTAGGTAAGCTCTAGATCTGACTTAAACAGAATGTTGTTGTGACCTGCTGATGAGGGGAGGTCCCAACCGTACCTAAAACATAACATTATTGTGACATCCTCATTCAGTGAGGTCTCAACCACACCTAAACAGAATGTTATTGTGACATTGTGACATCTCAACCTCAAAAATAACATTACAAGAACGTTATCAGAATGTCACAATGTAATGTTGCAACAGTTGGTTGCAACAATGTAATTGGGAGTCATCAAAAGAACGTTGCTGTAACCTAACAGTGTGACGTAACAAGAATTAATCCAGAACGTTGCTGCAACATTATTAGAACATCATATCCTTGGCTGGGATGTGCTTGACAACCAGTCCAGCTCTATCACTGTTTCATAATTCTCTTTTTTAACTTTAATTGTTAGTGGTTTGATTCATACATGAGAGAAATATCAGCAGTTTAATTGAGAGGAATGTGGCGGTTGGGTCTATGAAATCACCAATTCCAGACTAGCCTATTGCATATAGCAGACAAATCAATTAGTATTATCCTGAAACAAATTCATCAGTATTACACAAGAGGAAACAAACCCTTAAATAAATAATTGGATTATAAAAATATAATCTATCTAAGAAAAGAAGGACTTGTGTGAAAATGAAATTTCTTAGACCCTCCCAAATCAAGGGAAATGTGATACTTGATATGATACCATTGAGTCTCAAGCTGATGATCCCCGAGATGACAAAACAGGACTGACAGTGGATTGATTTCAAAATCAGCCCAGAAAAATGGTGTCAGCCAAAAACCATTTTGCTTTTTATAACAAAAATCCGCTCTTGGATCACACCAACTGATTTTTCCAAACCAATTTCTGAGCCGATAAATGAAATAAAAAGTTTCCACCCAACAATGGATTGACCAACTTATTAAGCAGGTATGATATTTTTGGGCCGATTCTTTTATGTCTAGGTGTTTTCAATTTTATTTCATGTTTTTCGTCAATAAAGAATGAAATGTTACCCACATACATGTATATCAAAATGAATATGCTTTCATGGGATACACTTTTAATGCTTTTTGATAAACTTGTATTTTACTACTTTACTTTTTATCGATTAAACAGATTAAATATTATATAGTTCAATAGTATTGAACATCTTTAGACATGAAACATAAAAATATTTGCACAATTCTGATTATTAGCCCAACTGATTGTTTTCTATGGTATTTCTATTGATGTATAGTCTAGAACACAAGAAAACTGTCGGTTTTCAAATGAACCTTGGATGGTGAAGTTAAAATGCAATTGTTTCCTTTTATTCTAGACTACAAATTAATGGAAACCCCATTTTTAAAAGTCGGTTGTTATGTGAACAAAAATTTTGCATAGATATTTTTCATTTTCATGTATAGATATGTTCATTACAATCAGAAATATGATATATTTAGTCTTGGTGATGAATGAAAGGGAAATTAAAAAATGCTTATCAGAAAGCTTCTTAAAATGTATCACAAGAAAGGAGATCCATTTTGATATAATTATTTGAGTGAATAAAATCGGTCCAGAATCACTCCAAAAATATGTTTGATAATTTTAATTTGTTGGTCCATCATTAATTTGAAATCAGTTAGAATGATTTACTTTTGTCAGCTCAGGAATGGGTTTAGAAAAAATGTATTAGTATGATCGAAGAGCCAATTGTTAAGAAAAATGTAAATCAATTTAGGGCCTACAATCGTTTTTAGACTGACAGTGGGTCAATTTTGAAATCGGCCTACTGTCAGTCCAATTTTTGTTGTGTCTTGGATCATCAGCTTTATGAGTTATATTCACCGAAGACACCTGATACTGCAGCACCATCTATGCTAAAGTTCTGGCTAACTGAATCTGAGAATCAAGATAATTAATTTTTGTTATCACACTCCTCAGTTTGCAAGTGATCGAAAAGAATATATAGATTAAATTTGCGACTCCAAGATCAAGAGAGACCAATACGCTGCGAGCATCGTCAGATTGAAAAAGCTAATGCTCTAGGTCAAATTTTAATTGATTTTAACTTTGGCCAAAGTTTAGGGACATGTCATTTTTCACACGTGACCATCCATCATGGCTGGCAGGGTCAGTGCAGGCCCCGGATGTAGGTATAATGAAGCCCCATATTGAGGTGGGGCCCTTTAGGGGGAGGGGCTTTTTTGTTAGTGGCAGACAGAGGTTTTTACCTTATAAACGTGGTGGTATATCCATCGGTGAATTTTTCCTCCCTGTTAAGGTTCGTGTGTGATAGTATAGTATAGGAAGTTTATTTTATTAGATATGAAGGAATGAAGAAGGGAAACCATTTTTTTTATTTTTATATATAGGCCTATATATATGTTTTATTGACTGTCTTCAGAACAATCTGATCTTCCAGGCAGTACAGTTGAAGTAGAAATTATCTATTACATCATGATAATAATCTGTTGATATACAGACAATATAGCGTGAATGAATATGTATATGATAAGATGGGTGTGTACAATATCAGCACTGTACGCTTTAACCATTATAGAAGGGTTCTAAGTCTAAGAATGATGTAATGGTATAAAAAATGTTAATGAGAGTTATTAAATACTAAACGGTCAATTTTCATAAAGCATACAGACCTAAATTAAGCTTATATGGAACTGATGGTAGAAGATCACTCATTGAGGATTATTATAGTTTCTAAAAGTAAAATATTTGAAGTATATGTAACAGGAAAGTTTCTTTCCCATCTCATTTCCACTTTTGATCTTTCAAGAATGTTAACCCTACAAAAAAAATATCGCAATGAATTGGGTATATTTCGAATTTGAAGATGTCTGCCTGATTTATTCTGGTTAACAATTATTTTCTTATACACATACTCAAATGAAAACAGTTTGCGATGGGAACTTATACAACTTCATCTAAAGAAAAAACTTGTTTTCTTATTACTGTTTATATCTGATCGTGTTTGACATAGGCCGAATCGGGATACTAAAACTGCCAAATTCTCGAAAGGAGATATTCTACAGACGATATAACTTTATGATCTTAGAAGCAGTGGGTGTGTTGCAAAGATCAAACTTGTGCATGATGTGAATCGTAATTGAGCTCTTGTATAGGTGAGAACATTTTAGATAAGGCGTTCCTTTCACACTGTATTATAGTTTTCTCTTAGATACTATCTCACACCTGGGTATCGCTTGATATCATATCTCTTTGTATAGCTCATTTTATGTGACGTATATTGTTTGGACTATAGACAAGATTTGAATGGATGGTTTGGCAGATGATGCATATCTCTTTGTATATAGGTATTTTGTATACTCTCATGCAGACTTTATCAAAATACACCAGTAACCGTAAGTTATTTGGAGCAAAGACAATATAGTGTCACATATAAAAAATGGGGTTGGCAATCTAGGTGTACTGAGAATCCATGCCAAAGGGAACAGAAAGATAATTAATATAATCGACTGGTGATATGAATTACATGTGGCAGTATACTAGTACGGGAGGTAGGGGGCTGAATTTAGTAAGGTAGATACCCAGGTTTTGCAATAAGACAAAATTAATCTCGTCTACTTCCTGACTTCCTGACTCGAGTTAGTAATATGGCTAGTATGGTACGTAGCCAAAAGTTAGCTGACCACCCCACCCCCCGACCATCCCCCACCCCCTGCCTTTTTGGGACATCCTTGGTCACAGAAAGCCACCTGTCCATTTCCCCCTTCTACACGCATGTAGAAATAAAACCATAATGTGCAGACTTGCATTCAACAGTTAAATGTATAATCAAATAAGTGAGGGAAACTTCAACATTAACTTCCTAGCATTGCTGTTCAAAACCCTCCCCTGATTCAGACACCCTTCCTCTTCTCCAGTCCTGCCTTCTCCAGACCATGTCCCCACATTGCCCTTCTTTGGACATTCTAGTCCTTCGCCTCTTCCTTCCCGTCTTTTCATCTCGCCTCGTGCGTCGATTTAAAAAAAAGTAGGTCCGAGATCTCGTCCAGTCGCGTACTTCCGGTTCCGCCGCGAGATGTGAAGCGTCGTGCCTTTGTGGGACGAGATTCGGCGAGATCTCGCGGAAACACTCGGTCGGCGAGACTGGCGATCGTCTCCTGTGGTTCCCATGACAACCAGATCAAAAGAGTAGCCGCCCGGATGTTGATAGGGAGCCCACATCCCTGGTAATAGGCGATAATAGACTAACCTACCTCCTCCGTCCGACCTTTTCCCTTACCCCAGCCCCACTCCAACTCTCTCTACCTCACCCCTATCAAAGGGGAGTGCTTTGGTCTCAAAATTGCCTTTTCAACCTGTTTACCAGAGGTCCTACAAGTTAGAGGAGGAGTTGTGATCTGTACCTATATGTTTGGTGTTCTGCTGTGGCTTTACATAATAAAGGGTAGTTGTAATGGTGTTGTAAAAAGTAATAAACCAACTTTTTAACTGTTTAATAGCTTCTAATGAGACATGAAATTGATACCTGACAATACGCTATATGTGACTTGTTCCAATTTCATCTTATTGTAATTCAATGGGTGATGACCCTTAAAATCGAGAGGGCGACATGGTCATTTCGACATGCGACATGGGGCTTAGCAACATGAACAAAAAAGATTCGTGACGAAACATGATGCATTCCTTAAATTCGACATGTGACATGAGGAGCTTTTAAAAATCGACATAAGAATAAAAAAGATATAACAGACATGCGACGTCCCCCTCCCCCATCTACATGCCAAATTAACCCTCTTAGTGGTTATTTATAGATTCTTTTAGAAAAAAACACACGAGCAGTTGGACATAAGTTAAAGACCCAGGTTTAGCATGTATTGTACCCCCTATTCCCCTCCCCGACATCAAGTTCCTTTTACCCCCATAATACACTTTTCCTTCCCGCCACGCCAACTTTATGTCTTTTCCATTGGCTGACATGGTCCGCATTGGCACCGGGGGTTATAATCTGACGACGAATCAAATCAGTCTCTTTGACAGGGGGGTCTGCAATGAGTGCTGTGCGCATGCGTATATGTGGTGGTGAGTCACCTGTGACCTTGTTTCCTACAGGTGAAGTACACAGGTAGGGGATGTTCAGCATGTCACAGTGTGCATTATTCATCATCCCCCCCTGAACTTACCTATCCATCCGTCACCAATACATTATCTCATACACAAGCCCGGGGCACCATAATAGGTTTGACGTCCGCTGATATTAGTACATATATTTGTGACAATATGTACTTGTAATATATCCTAATTTGTTTGAGATAATATTTATCATATTTACATCTATTGGTTTATTCAAGTGAGGACATGGATGGTCGTTATGCATTATGGTCTTGCTCCTGGATTAAGTCGACAGTCTGAAATATCTAAAAAAAAATTGTTATGTCTTGCAGGATTAACATATAGGACTGAGGGAGTGCAACGGCTCTAGCGGATACTTCATAATTGGATTATGGATTTATGATTCTCTCAAGAGTATGGAAATGGAAGACACCAATGTAAGTATACAGCTTTGAAATATTTATTTAACTTAGTATTATGTAGTTAGATTTAGATGTAAGTTTTATGAATTTGAATATCTGTGATATAATTATTGCAAGTTGGATATATAGCGCAAGTTGAGTGCATAGCTGTTATACTGCTACCATATACAGTAAGTCAATACCCCTTAATAACTAATATATTTTCTAAGTAGTGTAGAAATTCCACACTTGATTGGCGTAGATGGAGAAACCTTGTCGAGCGTCTTTGCTGAAATATAAATAACGGTTGGCGCCATGCTGTTCATTGTTCTTTTACGCCGCCCTGCCCTCCATATACACAGAGGACATAAATTATACATTCGGTACGGTGGGCGAGTATTTGCAGTGCATCTCGCCTGCCCAGAACACGGCCAATCCGGGGGCTTCCGCCCCTATCCCCTGTTAATTTCACGGCCCAGCTCAAGCTCCGCCACTGCATTGTTTTGGTTGAGCGTTTTCTCCACCAGGGAGCGCGCGCGTCGGCCGGCGTCCCTTGACAATGGCTGCTCCTTTCTTGCCTCCCGACATCTGAGAAGCCTACTGCATTTTTTCCTAGCTCGGGTTGCATGTCTTCCATCATCAAAATTGTCAGCTCTGCGAATTTCTAATGAACAACAAATTACATTACGTTTTAATTATCTACCGGGCATTTTACTTCTCGGCTGGAAAAGAAGGAGCAAAGGCTGGTGGTTTATAGAAACGAAGCTTCAAACTAAAGAAGGGCTAGTTTAATACACAGTCAATAATGAACCTTTCCTTTTCACGAAGTGCGGCTCAAATTAAAGCATTCAAAAGATTAACACTAAACAGTAAGATATTTGCGGTCTTCCCATAGCTAGATGTATATCACTATGTCTCTTTCTATTTGAATTGGAGGAAGAAACGATTTATTGTCTAAGATGTGATACTTCAAGTAGATATGACCATTTTAATAGTCACCAAAAGCCCTTGTTCCACATGAAAGCCCTTTTAGTGCGTTGATTTCTAAACTTAGAAGTTTAGTATTCTAGCCACAAGTGAAGTGCTTCATTATGTATTCGTCGAGCGGTGGGCTCGCTCATTGGTGAGTTCCGGCTCGGGGAGAATCGTCAACCCCACAATAATGTCTGTCGCTCTAAGTAGATGACAACGCCAATAAGACGTCCATGTCCAATGGCGGCGCACTGAGTTGGGGGACTCTGGCCAATGTGCAGCTGAAGCCACAGGTTTGTTGGTTTTCTCTCGTCCATTCACGTCGCCCCTGCTCGTCTTCGAAAACGAGGCACAGCTGCTGTTTTGGAGATGGTGGGGAGGTGGTTGGGAGGGGGAGGGGGTCTCAGCAGAAGCTGATATGTGCATCTGCAACAACAAAAGAAGAGCAGGCGAACGCAGCGCCTTGCATGGCGCACCACCTGTCGTCAGTTTTCTCATCTAAAATTGTCGTCTGCTTGCAACCAGAAAAGCGCGCGCTTTCCACAATCAGTTAGAGCCCTTACACTAGTACCGATAAACAATCGCAAATAAACGATATCCCCCAAACCAGCCAAAATATCATAACTATAATCAAGTAGGTACACTGGGGGATATACGGATAAGGTTGTTTATAGAGAAATATGGCATTTTGAAACAGATAAACATTCCTATTTCGTTGACCTACTTTCCTGTTGAAGCCACGCTGGGACGTGGCCGTGAAGCCATTTACTTGTGTTTGTATCCTATCCGTGCCACCACTACGGCACTTATCGTTATTAAGGGGCCATAAAACAGAGCAATATCAATTAAGACCACTGCCGGCGCTAAAAATAGCTGGTTATTTTGAGATTGCCATAAATCGCAGACCAGATTTCGTTTAGACCCATGCCGAGTTCTGAGTTTGGAGCAATCCCGAAAAAACGTAAACAACACACGTCGGACAAAAACGGTAGGTAGTTTACATGTTTTATTCAGTTGATGATTATCACATGACTGTTTTAGTTGTGTGCGGTTGTAGTGAAATGGAGATCATTATGTATTCACTATCTATAAAAAGAGCCTTCAGGGCAAATGAAAAAGTCTTTGTTCAAGGAGGAAAAACGGTTTCCACAGACTCAATTACACAGAGAACGAGAAAGACTTCTTTTATCCTAAATTTTATTTTAAGCGGCTTCATGGATGCACTTAGTACAGACAAAACGGTAAGGTGGATAGGGGAATAGTCTAGATGAAAGCGTTTTATTCATGCGAATCGAATAGACAACACAATGTTGATGTTTTCAAATCCTAAACTCTATCAATTGTAAACGTCAGTTTTCTCTTCATTTTCTCTAAATACTACTTATTTACGTTCTTCATAGTCAGTGTAGAACTGTATTTTGTTTTTGAGTCATAGTACCTTGATTGTCAATATTATTTTGGAGAATATTTACGGGTGAATGGCAATACAAATAGATATTTCTTTAACCTCTTCATGTTTAGACATCGTACATCATCTTGAAGGCACAGTTTATTCAACCTTACAAACTGCACACTTTTCTAGTCATTTATTTTTCATCCAAACACGCATCCCATGTATGTTGCATGGCTTGTGTGTTTTTGTGGTGTCCAATCAATTACCCAACACGATATGAAACCAATCCTGGACATTTCCCTGGGGTGAGGATTTCGTGGGGGTGGCACTCCTAGCCCTTCCACCCCGCATGCATCAAGTGGATCCACAAATCGAATTTCGCCTTGGGTAGAAGTTCGTCGATATGACCTTTTTTCAATGAATCATCCAAGAGAATTAAATTTTCATGGGGGTAGATCGGGAGGCCAGGGGTGACCCTTACAAACCCGTCCACACTTTGCGCCACCTTTTAGGACCGAGGCGTGCTTTTCATCAGTTGAATTAAAAGCATGTGTCTAGCGCTCTTTGTGGCACCAGGGGAAGCCCAGGGGAAACAATTTCCTCTAAATGATAGGCACATGCTCCTCTCTCAAGGCCGCCGGCGGGGCACAGGTCGGCTGACACCCACTGAAATTTCCATCAAATCAGGCTGTACAGTGGCAGGGTGGAAATTTTTGACGGAGCTTATTGTTCGAAGCGTCAAGTGACTGGTTCTGGGGGACGGGCGCCCATGTTGACTGAGACAAACGACCGGCTCCAGTTGCCGCTAAAAACAGGCCCCGCACTCATGTGGGCCCCGTGTAGGTTTCATAGCCTCAAGGTGTGTGCATTTTTGCGGGATTCTTTGTCCCTGGCCCGTTGAGCCTGCTTAGCTTGCCGCGCTGAAAGATCCGTCACAGACTCCAACTTGACACCCCTCCACCACCGACACCATCCCCCATCCCTTCAAGTGGTGAAAAGCGCAACTCATACCGGCTGCAGCTCACTTTACCACCCCTAAAGTCCCCCCCCCCCATTACAACCCTGGAGGAGGCTTGGGGATTCTATTTGGCCATATGTACAAATGTATGGAGGTAAAGTCTGACTCAAGTCTGAACTTCAAGTGCCTTATATGAATGCCCTGGAGGACACCCTCTCCACGGTCCCAATGAGTCTGTGGCCCGGCCATGTGCCCTCTGTTGAGCCCGGTCCGAGTGACCCTTCTCCCGACATGTTTATGTAAACACCAGTTGGCCGGCCCCAGTCGGCATGTCGGAGAGGGGGAATGCAGGCCCCGGCCCCGACCCCTCTGACTATCAGCCGGTGTGGTGTCGGGTTCGGGGCCCGACGGGCAGCAGCAGGCCCCCTCTCCATTCCCTGTCAGCCCAACACCCCACACATATCATAAAGGCCGGCTGCCGGGCCCCTAAACCTCCCACATACACCTTCCCAAATTTCACCAATGTCACAACACCTTTGACTTTCTCCCAGATAGTTAAATTTTTAACTATTTGAGCCAAATATGACCCATATAGTTTGGTGAGCGCAATCGTGTGCTACATTTTCTAGTATAATATGTATATTATATCTAGTATATGTACTGCCTTTAAAAACAGTTCAAGAATCATATGTAAACTGTAAATATAGATTTATTGTCAAATACAGGAAACATTGCTTATTCACACGCAACCAGCTTCACGGCCGTTCAATTGAATGCACCAACTTTATCAGCTTTAAATCGAAGCCCCTCCGCGTGCTAGCTATTTGGCCAGGCTATATTGATATCCACATTAAATACCGCAGCCCCACGGACAGGATTCCCAGGGAACTCATAAATTCCTCTCCCTGTAGAGGGAGCGGGCTGAAATACTCGGCTTGTGTCTGATGTCTATCTGGGACCATTAAAACGACGAGATAAGATCGCAGATAATCCAATTCCTCCTGGCTCCCAAACCCCGAGCAGCCTCCCCAACTCCCCCAATTGGCTGGGCCGACTGTCACAATACCCATACCCAATCAGGGGCCCTGTCAGCCGCACCGAGCCCACGCACCAGCAGATTTTCATTTTCTGAGATGAGCTTGATCTAGCTTCAAACACACCCTGCCAGAGCCAGATAGGATTCCATTTGATCCGGTGTCTAGGGAGATGAAAAAGTCGATACAGAAACTCATAAGAGTGTGTGTCTGCACAGGGAGCCTCTGGGCTTACAATTCGGCCCACTCTGCCCCTGCAGTGGAATATATATTACGTACAGTTACATTATATTCATACCGTCGGGTAGCCTGGGTCGTAAATTACCCTCTTATCTTGACAGTGATTAATTCTGTATGTCTCGCCTTTAAAGTCTAGAAGCCATTCAAATAAGAAACCAAGTGGAGTGCATGCAAGGGTGCGGTATAATTTGGTTCCATTCTCAGAAGCCACTTGACAATTTTTACCACTTCCATAATTCAAACCTTTTTGAGGCGCTTTAATTCAATGCCAAGTTTAATAGCCTTTTCATCTTAGATATCTTACACCTACTTTATCATAATGACAGCTACATTTTCATGAAATTCGATTGCATTACTTCTACTGTGTTGGACTCCCAGGCTGATTTCTCTGGGATAATCTTGACACGGTTTTCATTTGAAGCGTCTTAATTTCACACAAAGGTGGGCAGGCCGACGTGCTGTCATATCGACTCATCCAACTGGTACATCTGAGGAGACGAGCTGTTCCCCATGCAGTAAATTGGACCTATTCCCTCCTTTCCCTCCTTATTATATCACCGGAATATTTCACATGGTTGTGGAGGGAGTCAGCAGGGTCTACATGTGGAAAAGTAAAGGCATATCAAGCCTGCCTAGTCGGTGGTAAATTGAAGCCATCTGTAGAGCGCCTGTTTATCAGGGGTAGTTTGGGGACTTGAGATAATATTACCAGTCTCCAGTCTAGGGACTTTTCCTATTCTGGCCTGGTAAACGCAGGGGATTGTGGCAGTTCATAGCAGCATTTATGAGAATCAATATTCCGTAGACAATAAAATCCGCGGCGCTTATATGCTCCTATAACGTCAATCAGACAGTATTAGATTTTTCATCCAATCCAACTCGCAGGAAATGCTATGGCAATTTCGAATAACTCCCACGAAGTGCGACGTGCGGCTATAATATCATCCGGACATTTATTGTTCGAGGAGGCGGAACGCTTTAAGCGTCGCAATAATAAAACTGTCCAGTCTGATGGCGTTTATTTGTTAAAGCTATAGGGATTCACTTGGTGGGTTTCCGTTGGCTTCTCCACCACGGCCAGCCTTTTAGTTGTTACTGGAGTGGATGCACTGACTATAGGGAGGAGGGGTAGCCATGTAGAAAGGTCTACTGCTCCTCCTGGTGCCTCCCTGGACGGCCTGAGCCAGTCGGAGCGAGTCGGAGCTGCTCAGAGCTGCTTAGAGCTGCTCTCCCCAATGACAAACCCAATCAGACCCCCCACCCCCGCGCCCGCCGAGGGGCCCTATTGATATTCACAGTTTACTCTCACTAAGACGCAATTTTGTTCGATGTAATAAGAGCTGCTCCCAGGGGCTGGGGGCGGGGAGAGGACGGGCCGGTGAGCAGCTCACCCCCACTCTCCCTGCCCGCCTTATCCCGGCCGGCCACGTCTGGCCACTACTACTACTGCTCACTTACTGCTCATACCATAAGGTACTAAGAGGATTGAATCTCTAAATCTCCCCTTTTTAGCCGTTTACTTGCTGAAATGCAGCCATTCCAGTCTGTCGTGGACCGTACCTGCGATTCTTATGATTGTATGTTTGAAATGGTTTGAGAAAGTAGAAATTATCTTTCTACCGCTAAAAAAAATATTTCCCAATTATCCTCAATGTTTGATGTACTATGACCAATTCTATAATTTGAAAGGAGAGTTTCCTAAGGGAGGGGGCACAAATAAGAATCAACGTAATGTAAAAAGATTATCTCAATGAGATGTAAACCTTAATGAAACGAAAACAGCATTGTTTATAGTATGATTCTTTTCTTAAAGCATGTTTCCGAAAATACACCACAATAGAAATATGTGTGCCTGTCTCGGTTATGATTCCCATCATGGCTGCAGGACGGAGGTCGGGTGTAGGTGGGGTAGGCCGATGCTCCTGTCGATTAAGTATGGCTGTGTGGCTAAGTTTGGTACCCCTCTCACGTGACGGGGGAGGGCTGTGCGTGCCGAATCTCCCTAACCCGTAGCATGGTCTCCTCAGCCCTTCCCCTACATGGTTTTAACCCAGTATCTTGGTTTTCAAGCTACAAGCAGTTGTACAACTGCTTGTACATCCAGTGATGTAGATTTTTGTTCCCAAACCTTACTTACAATGACTCTACACTCAGATAGTTTTTCTGTCCTGGGAAGCCAACAAGTATACGTGGTCATTTTGGTTATTCAAAGGATGTTATGATCAAGCATTTACTTTTAGAATATTTCATAGAACATATCCTTAGTATAACGTATCCTTTACAATAACAAAAATAATGTACACTTGAAATAGTACAGAATGTTTGGTGATAACTTTTTAACAAACATTTTAGCAAAAACGAAACTGGGAGAACCTGAACTACTTTGGATACAAACTCATTATGCTCGTAGCCAAAACATTCTTAAGCTTCAATACACGTCGCTTATTGGTTATTTGTCATTGTATATACATTTGCAGACACAAAACATACATTTTCAACATATAATAGACTCATTGAAATGACATCTGGTGGGAAGATTGAGAACCGCCCCTCAAAATTGACCATATTAAAATATTTCCAGGGCGAGTGGGAAAGGGCCACGCGTCGGTAGCATGTTGCTGGAGGGGTAAAGGTGGGGGCCATCCAGGCGTGCATGTCTGTGCACGGCAGCCTGCCTCCCGTCTTCTCTTCTCCAGCACGCACGCATGCACCAGTCTACACGCACACGTGCACACAGGATGTGATTTCCATTTTGACCAGGGCTAAAGTGGATGAGAGGGGGCATGGTGGAGAGGTTGGAGGGAAGATGGGGGTTGGGTGGTGGTGAAAGGGAGGGAAAGGGTATGGCCGTGTCAAACAAGGTTCAGATTTTCCTCCACGGTTCCTCCACGGTCCTCAGGTGTCCTTCATCCTATTGATGTAAACCAACCCAACCTCCTATACACCCTCCATCCACTCATCCACTCATCTCCCTACCCCCATGTAACCCCCTCTACCTTCTCCAAATCGACCTACCTTGTCCCCCCGCCCCTTTCCTCCTGTCCCTCCCTCCAGGCCATGGCAAGCCTCCAGCTGCCGAATCAATCGGTTACCAAGGTAACCAGGCGAAGAAAAACAACACCCTTGCATGCATATGCAACCGCATGCAGTGGCCCCCACCTTCCCCGGCCGAGCTACGTCGAAATCCAATTAAACGCTGGGCGCAATAACTGCCAGTGGTAGTACACTTTGTGCCACAAGTAACCTGTCCACATGCCAAGCACTACATGGAGACACAGCCGTAACACCAACGTGCCGATTGAGGGGCTCGTGCTCCCCCATCTCCCTCGGCCGTGCAGTAAAATTCACGTTAGGAGCAATTAGCTTAATGTTCGGCCACCTCATCAAAAGGGGCCTATTCTAAAGCGGCCCTTTTAGGCCCTTTGTCGGCGGGGGCCATAACGTCGAGTTATCCAAATGACTGCTCTGTTACTCAGTCCATACCACAATTTACATATTTTAATCTGGCTGCCTTGTTCATATTAAAGGGGTGGGTGGAGGATTGGGTGTGGGGGAGAAGGGGGTCAGCGCGCGGGTGGAGGGTTCTAGGGTTAATCCCGGACAGATTACCAACTTCTCCTGGGTGGATTCTCCAGGGTCCTAGTTTAATTACCCCCATTCGGCCCTTTCTGGACCCCCTTGGAGGATGAAAGGGGAGCCAGGCACAATCAGCACCCACCCCCTTCTATTCTCTCCACTGTCACATGTCTAACTATTGTGATCATTTCTGTGCGTTTTTTCATGTTTTTACTTTCAATTCTGAAAAGGGCATCGACCTTTCTGCAGAAACAGAGGGATGGTGAGCTGAAGGCGCCCCAAACATCTGCGAGCCTGAGGAAAAATTCCCTCCAAATTAGCCTGCTTTTTCCTATCGGCGACTCCCTAATTGCCCCGCTAGAGAGTCTGCTGAGGCGGCCGGGGGCCTGCCAAGGGGGCGCGAGTGGCCCCTACCACCTTCCACCCAATAATTACCATCAGGGGAAAATGGATAAAGTGTAAAAATAGGCCGGGGGTAGGCCCACTAGGGTTAGGAGTTGGCGCCAGCCGGTACGGTGAATTCTGAGGCCGACAAGGGCCAGGGGCCAATTTACCAAGGTGTATTTTGAAAAGTATAGACAGAGGGATATCCCTTTACAAACATATAACTATACCAAGAACACATGCCAGTACACCCCTTATTAAACTCACCCACCGTCTACAGGGGTTTATTAATAAAACTCCCTAGTCCCCCACCTAAACCATTATAAACGTCTACCCCGCCATAGATCATCCTTAGATCCGTATCAGCGGGCTTTAGTAGTTTGATCCGGGGGAGTCTGAATGAGATCCTCCCTACTGATTGAATATGATCCGATTGTCCTGATTGTAGATAAGCCCTGGTATGTGGGGTATACATACAGAGGGGATTCAAAGGAGAGGGGGTTAAGTCAGTGGTATGGTAGGGCCCTTTTTGTGGCCCTTTGAAGTGTAGGGGCCTGGTGTGTTGGCAGGGGGGCAGGGACCAGGTGCCGCGTCGGTCTGGTCGGCGGGACGCGGGCAACGCCCCCTGTCAGTCCCCCTCTCTGCCCGCCTGACGGGGAAAAATGGGGCTTTCATTTAATTCCTTTGAACATGCGAAAGTGTCCGTCTCCTGACTGTCACTCGGGGGCTGGAGGATGTGACACCCGGTCACAACAACCCCCTGATGCGCCCTCCAGTCGGGGAGAACCCCGCCAACCCCTCCAGCACATGTGGAGGTGAGGTGGCCACACTGTATAGGCTGTATGTATTCCTCAACATCACCCCAAAAAATCCCGGAGAGCTAAGTCAATGTTTAAGGTATATCGCGGGGAATATAAACACACGTGTATACAATGCTGCCATCATTTGGCGGCCGGGCGCAAAAAGCTGTGTGTTTTGTCGGTCAGAATCACGGTGTTTTCCGTGTCGGCACGTGATGGATGCCTTTTTGATGACAGAGCCGACTGGTCAGGTATTTCTGTCTTGACATCAAGGTGTCAGACAAGATCCCTTTGAATTGAAAGGCAATCTTTTGTGGAGGCCCCCTGCTCAAACCGACCTCCTCCAGTCCAGACAGGACCCAGGGCGATGCCGCCGGCTCCACATCTCACACTTTACACACATTATCTCAAATCCCTCTACGCCTCTTCAAAAGACTACCTCTTTCATGTCTTAAAGACATACAACGAAATACCGTTAAAAAAAGGGCGGAACGAAAATTTTAAACCATCTTGTCAATCAGGTTTCTAAGGTCCCCCATAAAGTAAGTAAATTTACGTGAGCGCATGTTGGTTTGGCGGGAGTTTTTTTTTTTTTTCATCCATCTGGGTGGCCTTTATTTGAACGAACACATGCAGTATTGACATTATGATGATCATCGTTTCGTTTTGGACCCCCAGCCTTCTGACCCTTGTGGAGCCTTATCAGTAGGCTTATCTCGGCACTTGGTTAGTTCAGGTGCCAAATGGAGCCCCATACCCAATTACCTGATAAATTATCAATGAGAGTTTGTTTGCGCTGGGCCGTCGCTCGCCATGTAGTATGTATGATGGGCAGAAAATGCGGCAATGCTTTGACTCGAGTATCATCCATCAAAACAACAACGTGTAGAACACGCTAGGAGCGCGCGCCTCCCCCTCTCCCCGGCTCCTACCCCGGCTCAGTTTGCCTATTAAATCTGAGCGTCATTATAAGGTCGTTAGGGGCCCCTCTCTCTGGGACAGGCCAGGCACTAATGATGTCATTTAGAGGACATCTTACGTCGCCCTGGCCCACGTCGTTAGCTCAGGTTGTGACAGCTGAAAACTACATAAATACATACCCGTATATAAACGCGCGAGATTGATCAAAATCAGGTGTCATATTTGATGAGAGCGTCGGCCGCTGTCTGCGGCGCGCCATTCTTTCGATGGCGTTTTAGGCATTTTTATTATATTTTTCATGCGATAGGAATCAAACGAAAACAGCACCACTAATGCGCGCATGCAATCACGAGATGCTGGCGGGGGTTTTAGAGGGAGTCAGGGTATTTGTACAACCGTTGTATGCATCCGTGTCGTATATAAAACTCAGATATATAAGCCAGACCGATTTATCACGACGCCGTCAGATCTTATCGGCGCATAAAAATCCATGGAAAAGTGGGCCGGATTTGAAGCTTTGAATTCCACCCTGAATGAATATATTCAATGTCAACATGTCGCTCCAACCCTGGCGTACCCCCAGGAGTTGTCATCCCCACCCCCTGTATGACTCAGACGCTCATACCCACCGAGTTTCCTCCAGGGGTGTGTAGCCTCCTGGCTGTCGCGGCCTCCCGCCCGGCCGCCGTCCGCCATTACGGCCAAGGAACCTCCCACAAAATGCTCCTTTTCGCGCGCCAGTTTTGCGACGAAAACTGAACAATCGCCGGTTAAAATACACTTCTGGGGGTGCACCAATGTCCGCTGGACGTCTGCAGCCGGGTTTGGGCGGGTTGGGCCCCGATATCACCGTGCTTCTTAATGATTATGATGATGACCCCAAATGGGTGATTTATAGCCGTCTGACTTCCGGTAGTGGGAAGGCAATAAAAACGGGAACATATGGCCAGCAGCAGGGTAAGCAGCTTCGTTTTCACTCCACTTTTACACGTTTTCACTCGTTTTACTTGTGTTCTTTCATTCGCAAACACTACGTGAAGGTTGGCGGAGGGCTTCTCCACGTTTTTGTCACTTTGTTGGGCGCGGGGCAGCGCGGGTTACATTGATTTTGGCCGACACCGACTCCCTCCTCGGGAGCCGCGCCTCGCAACCGTCATGGCTGACATGGAAATCCAAAATGGCGTGGGCGTCTGCGAGTGAATTTCGTTCACCGTAACGCCATCCGCCATATCCCACACACCAACTTTGGTGTGTGGGTCCCCGAGGGTAGGTGCGATCCTACTTGTACGGTTTTGGCTAGATTCGGGGAGGATTTCATGGGAATTCGTTTGAATTTTCACCGGCGCAGCACTGCAGTGTCATGGCGGCTGTGAAAGTAGGCCACGGTGCTGTCTGCAGCGTGGGCCGCTGTCTGTGCCTGTGGCGAGTGGTGCAGTACCGTTCACCACTCCGCCGTTAGCCTCTCTCCGTCCTCGTCATATTATCAC
Organism: Lepidonotus clava; assembly: GCA_936440205.1. Lineage (NCBI taxonomy): Eukaryota > Metazoa > Annelida > Polychaeta > Phyllodocida > Polynoidae > Lepidonotus > Lepidonotus clava. The sequence continues at coordinate 20,634,212 of OW387150.1, read as the reverse complement.
ACCCTCCCACTGTAACCTGTAGATCTACTATACGCGTGTTCACACCTAAAGACGCACCCAGTTCGTGAATTAGCCATATTTTCGTTACCGAGAATTAGCGGGCGAACCAGGCCAGCCGGGGTGTTCTGACAAGGCTCCAGTCGAGAGCCATTTTGTCTCCGGCTGCCATATCGACATTCACTTATGCTTGAAACGAATTCAGATATTCCTTTGTGAAATTGTCGAAGTTAAGTTGACTACAACATGCAAAAATGACCATGAGAATATATGCTACCCGTTCCATTAGTTATTGATGGCTCAATTTCAATTTTCTGCATTGAATGATAGAAAAATGACTTGACATTGGACAAAGCATTTTCATCTGCATCACCGTCTGACACTAACATGGCTTCCATTTTGTACGCAGTACGAATCTTTCATTTCCATTAGTTGTATATTCCTTGGAAACCATGTCCCAAGAGAAAACGCGTGAATAATTTCACGGTTTGTAAATAATTCGCTATTACTAGATTGGATGGGGTTCGGAGTAAGTGATGAAATAATCTGGGAATATTGTATGAGAGAGGGGAGGGCGAGGCGCTGCGCCACCATGTTTGAAATATCGATTGGGGAGCGGACGGTTGTGGGTGTTTGTATAACGGGCACAATGGAGGCCCACCACACCGGGCCTGGGATAAATATGTCACATTGAGCTGGGCAAGTCCCAAGAGGGTAGCCTTGGAGAACGGTTTAATGACGACTCATAGCGCTCACAAAGGGCCGGCCCGCCGCCGCCGGCCCTCTCTTTAGGGGGTATTGCACCAGACGGGCTTTTATGACCGTTCCAGGACCTGTTATTTAAATTTCATTAATTCTACATCACGCGCCGGCTGTATGGGCTATGAGGGTGAGTTGTGTCTCCAGCCTGTTGCCATGGTGGCCGGACAAGGGGAGACAGGAATGACCACTGGTCATTGGGGGTATTAATAGATGCAGCTTCTCTAACCGGCCATACGTTTGGACGGCGGTGGGGTTTGGTCGATTAGAACCTACCTGAATGGGCACAAAAAGACCACTTGGTCAGTGTTGTCCGCTCACCTGTTCCCCCAAGAGAAGGGGGTTAGAGGACTACAAGTGGTCAGTAGTCAGCCATCCTTGGTGGGAGAAAATTGGACCTATTCATTGGGGAGAGGTGACCATGCAGATGAAGCCATCTCAGTCAGACTTGACAAGCCACAAGTTCCTACTAAACCAAACCCGCTCATCCAACTGTCATAATCATGATATCTCCAGTGCTACAAAATACCACTGTGATTATTCCAACAACATTAGATTTTTAATGATGCTCTAGGATGTCCATTTGCTTTAAAAAAGATTAACACTCATGAATCTATTTCTTTAAAAAGTCAATTTCCTCAAAAGCCCTGAGATATTATTTACTTTAAGCCATTGGTAGCATCGCAAGGCGAAAATTATCAAATAATGTTTTTTTGGTGGGTTTCTTTTTTCAATTACTCTTTGTAGCTGTTCATGCATTACATTGTTGGTGTTGTCTGAATAGTTGAAATTACAATAGGCCAATATGTCTTCATGATTCATGATTTTCTGATATTTCCATTACACACATTTGCATTAAGGTTTTTAGAATACAGGGGAAAAGATCCGCATATACGGGGAAAATTATGTCAAATATGTAATAGTGATATATATGGCTCTGGAGACACGTTGGTCAAGTCAAACTATCTCTGTATTTCTTCTTTCCCATGGATGTAGACTCATATAGCCAATCCTAATGCAGTACCACGACGCTAGCTTATGAGAAAACCACCGACCGTGCTTTATTTGTCAATTGCGTGCGTCTGGATTATTAGCCATGTCCAAATCAATGTCTACCCTTCCAATGCTGAGTGCTTACTATCACAAATACTACCAATCACTAGTTAAAAAGGATCTGATGATCAAAGCAAGGCTGAGGAAAGTGAAAGAAATGAACAGTTCACATTGATTGATCGTGTTCTTAGAGCGTGTACACTTAGGATCTATCTTTTATCAATTTATTAATACAGCTCCGAGTCCCTAGGACATAGTTCTAGTGTGTGAATAGCGTAATGGGCACAGAAGAACTGTACTTGAAAATAATCAGAAATCTTAGTCGCCGTGGTGGTTTTGTATTCACATGTATGCTCCTTGAATGAGTTTGCTTTCCTTGAGCCATTTTTTAATCAAAATTTCCAGATAACGATAACTTTTCAAAGATATTTCGTTCGGTACTCAAGTATACGGAGATTGTTTGAGAACTAAATAACCTCAAATTGCTAGGTAAACGGCAATGTAAACGGCAATGTCACCAAGCTCAGACATTATTGAAAACTTATGGTACTCTAGTTGAATAATTACACATAGAAAAGAATTAATTGTGATTTGGCTTTTTTTCAAACCATAGAGCTGTTTTAACCAAGAATTTCATATCACGTGACATGTTTTTTGTTCTTTTTATGAAAGGTCACATTGAAAAACATCATTCCAGTTTTAAACATCATACGGATAATTTCTGAGGCATGCTTTGATAGAATGCTCGACCGGATTCTTCTCAACGTTTTCAGCATTTTCAGTGACAAAACCTAACCAATTTCGTTTAGATTTAGGAACCTTCCCATCGATTCTTGGGAGTCTGGACAGATCCACTTTTATGATCTTGATAGAGAAACCCCAAGAGCAGGCCCTCTCGACCTCCCCTCCCTCAAGTCACAAGGCCAAATTCGCCCCAATTTTCCGGCATGTTGAGAGCTGGTCACAGGAGAGGGACCCAGCGTCCTCCAGACCCTCCTCCGGGCCCCGACCTGTCGTCCCTCCCGCCATGGAGAACGACGTCTTATTCCGGGCACTCTCGTCCTTGGAGCCGACCTCCTGGAGTTTGGGATTCCTTAACTAATTGATTCTATGGTATATGCGGGGTTGTTTTTGCGGCAGTGGTGGGTTGTGGTTATAGACAAGGGGATAGAGTTTCCTTTGGGTATTTTCTTTTCTAGTTCACCATAATTTTTTTCGTAACTTAGGTGACATAGGGATTGGAGGTAAAAGTATAAAGGAAATAGCACAACCACTCTCGCCGTGGTTGAAATGCACACACACCAACCCCTCCTCCAGGGTCGAGGCGGATCAATATAAAGCCCCAACCTCACACAATGTTTGCCGGCTCAAGTCCTCCAGTGGGACGCGCAGAACTGATTGTAATGCGGCCCTGGAGAAGGGATCCCGGCGGGGGAGTGGGAAGTTGGGCCGGGGCTGAGGGCGGCGGGGGCCGGCCACCTCCTCCACGGCGTGCCGGGAGGTCTTGGACCCACTACGGGGGTACCAGAGGCCCGGTTCGAGCAGTCAGTGAGGGATTTGGGGAGTTTCCCTGCCTCTGGCACAGACGAAATTCTATACATTGTACTATTTCCAATGAATACCCCTATATACCGAAAAATGCCACTGTCTGCCCAGTGCTAATCGAATGAAGTCCGTCCCAACAGGACGCCAAACTCAAACACTGCCCCTACACAAAAACACAGCTATGTGGGAACTAAAAAGAAGACCCAAGCTATTCAGAAAATGAACGCTTCTGAGCCTGAAGTGATGGGTGTCAGTGTCATTTTGGCAAATAGTAATATATGCCCCACAGTGGATTCTTTGTCAGGGTACACATGCAAAAGAACACTGTGTCTCGGTCGCTACATGCCTCACCACCAAAGTATGAGAACCCCGCAGCCAGAGAATTGAAAGACATGTCCCAAAATTGAAGAAATTGCGTTCTTTGCATTCATGGTATGGTAGGTTTTGTACTGAAGTGAATCATGCTGTAAATTGACACACGTGTAGTACATGTACTATCTGCAGATTTGAAAAGTTACTACGAAATTGCATCGGAAAAAAACATCGAACTTGTTATTAAGATCAGATAAGATAAATTGGACAAGATAATACCCATATTTGTGTTTCTAACCATATTGTGTATGGAAATTAACTGAATTTCGGTAATTCTGAATGACTATGTTTCATAACCATACCAGCTTTTTTCGTTAATTAAAGGAGAAAAGGGTTAAACACGGAGATGCTGTCACACAGACATATTCATGACTACCTTCCCTCATATACATAAGGCGGCGTGCCGTCGTCACCTTACATACAGTTGGCGTACAAACCCATCCAGTCTAAGTCCTCCTTGGGGACAAAAACATAATCCTCCTGGATCCTCATTCTCCTCCAGTAAGAGACGCCGCCTCCAGCTAATCCCGTTAGATCCCTGCCGCAGAGAGACCTTTTAAAAGACTCGAGAAAATCGGTCGGCGCTGTCTCGAAAATCCGAAATGCTTCTTCTTTATATCACCCGCAGTAAGAGGTCTAGACCATGTGGTGCACATGGTGGCGGTCGGATTGGAAGTAGGCCACGTCTAGAGTAGACGCTTGTTTTATTATCCTCCAAATGACTTTGACCTGGATATTCGGCAATAAATCAGACCGTAATGGGTGCAGGGTCAGTGCACCTCGTACTTCTCTCATTTACCATAGTGTTGTACTTCTATACACCACACGACCCCAGCGGCAGCAGCCTTAAGCACTCCATGGCCCATTAGGTAGAGGACATTAACGAGACGTGTGTTATATAACAAGATATTTCAATCTATCACATCTCAACTGTGTTGAAATATTTTAAAGTTGTATCCTGAACTACGCTTGGAAGTTGGAGTGGAACGTTACAGTTGATAGGTGATTCATATCATGATGTTAGTATTCACTTGATCAAAACCGTCTTTGTATATAATGTAACATGTTGATTGTTATAACGAACAAAAAAAAAAAATTGATATCTAAAATATCTATTTGCAAACCCATGTTATAAGTAATCTTGAAAGGAAATGGAAGCCAGATGGCATGCGTTTACAAACGATTATAATTCGGGAAATTAGTATCTATTGTAATATTCAAATGTATTCTAAAAAGGAGCACAACATAACTTATATATATGGTTCGAGAGAATATGGCTACTACCTTTGCTACTGGAAGGCCTAGACAGTGGTTAAGATGTTTCTGACAGGGCACTGTTGGCCGGTCACACAACATAACTCTGAGGGTTTGGTCGAATACTAGGAAGCCCTAGAAAATGGTTCAGATGTTACTGAGAGGGGTACTGTTCGATATGCACAATCCTTTCTTGTGTTTGTCCATGTCTTTTTACACTGAAAGAGGTCCATGTACCTATAAGACAACATGTACCTATAAGATAAAAGTCCAAAGCCTTCCTATATTATGAAGGATCGAACGAGAACTGTTCTCTGTGATATTGGATCTAACAGTGCATAAGATCTCCACCGTTTCTCCTGGTAAACGATCTTGAACCATTTTTGGTACTGTTCGAAGAGTCACATTGAGGGGAACACTGTACAATTTTAATTGTTAACATCTCTTTGCATATTTAATTGTGCTACGTTTTCCTGTGTTAGATTTCCATTGGTCTGATCTGAAGGCAGGATGTATCATTTATTATCAGTGCCAGGTGCAGCTTTAAAATGTCCGTCTCAGTTGGAATGCGCATGGAGGATAAGTTGATATGGGATATAAGTCCAGAAACACAGTTTGTGATGCGATTGATAGGACACAAAAGAAAACAAGTAGGAATATAGTGATGTAAATACTTAATGTACTTAATACTTAATAATTATTCTTTATTAATATGAAATATATTTGATGAGATTATACAACCAGTCAGAAAGCCGAATAATATGTAAACCCAGTATTTATTCAATTGCACATGCATCTGCATAAGTTGGTACATCGAATGAATTGAAACTCTGGCAAGACTTCATTCCGACTCTCCCATAGATCTGTATTTTCTTGTGTACATTTGCCGCCCGCCCCAACGTTCCCCACAAAGGATGTCCGTACAAAAGTATCTGTATACCTAGGAGAGACTCCCATGGTCATTCCCTGTCCACTCCATCCTGGGCCGTGGAGGAACTATCCACTGGAGAACCCCGTGACCCGGTCAACATCAGTCATCACTCTAGTGTCAGAAATTCTCACGAGATGGCGCGACGTTGATGGCAGTGATATCGTGTGATGAAATGCGGCCCTACCATGGGCTGGGGCTGGGACTGGTCGAAGGGAACGAGGGTCAGAGACTATAAGACAGAGTGTGTATACGTGTACACTCACCCTCTACTGAGATTCTAATGACAAAACCAATAGAGGTACTTTGGTGATGAACCAAACATATGTGCTCAGATTTTTGGATCTTTGCCTTGCAAAAAGCACATTGCTCAAATAACCTCCCATCGTTGGCTGAGATTATCATGTCAGCAGAAGAAGTGTTCCAGACGGCACTCTATTCGAGTGATCTTCTTTGATCACGGAGGAAAAAAGAGCCCAGATACATGACATATTTGTAATAGATGAGGAATGGACTTGGTGTTCAGTCATGCGTGAAGCCCCCTCACCCCCTCACAGTCCGCAAGATGGCGGTAGGGTAGCGGCGCGCCACCGTTGGCTGGTTTTGAGAGGAGTATCGAGAAACCTGGAAGACGGATTACTTCTTGTCATAAATAAATAAGTCAGTTACAACCTTGGCCCGGTAATTGATTGTAACAACAGATCCGTCAGTGCAAGTTACATTAAGAGTTGTCACTCATTCTATAGATATCTCCTGAGTCTTTGGTATTTTTTAACGACCTGTGATGACTATTTCATTCACTCTCCTGACAACATGTCGGGTAGAGTACCTCTGCAGAGCAAGGTAAAAAAAAAAAGGACTTTATGAGTTAAAACACTTATAGAATCTGGACGCAAATGAATGATCACATTTGGAGGCATTTGGACCAAAAACTAAAATTCATGAGTAGAAATCCCTCTTTTTTTGGGGGTTTACCTTTGCATTTCTTGTTAGCCTCACATATACAATACATCAATCCCTTCCTTTACTTTATCCATTTATATGAGGTTTGGTTATACTGATCGTGGAAACGTGTTTCTACGTTTTGAAACACATTTAAGAAGATGTCTCTCCCAACAAGTACCAATATGTATATTATGACTGTAGAGAATTGTTTTCCTTTCTATGAAATTACCCTTTCTCCATATGTTCTACCTTACATATTTTTTGCTATCCCTTAAGGCTTTGCTCCCTCCCTGACCTTATACAAAGTTCATATTGACCCAGATCAACCTTCTCTTATCCTATATGTTTCATGGGGACGTGCTTCCATGCGTGCCTTTTTCTGCAATCTTGTTTTCCGTGTATGACCAATACCCACCCAGTATCTTAGAGACTTTGAGCTTTGGTTACTAGAAAATCTAGCTTTATTTCCTATCGTTTTTGTTCACGTTTCAGTTAACATTATCACGAGTAACGGACTCTCTTTCTTTCCCTTTCATTCCTCTCTTTTATCACTCTTTGTTTTTAGGTTCAAATTCTTATTTTATTTCCCCACTTTGAGTGGTTCAGGGCCTGGGTTAAGCGGAATCCCCCTGCGGTGGGGGCCGCTGACGTGGGCCCGTATCTGATGGTCCGTCGGCCGGTGGGGACGGGCCCACAATGGTCGGGGCCGGGGCCCACAATGATCAGGGGCCGGGCCCACAATGGTCCAGACCCGGGGCCCAGCCCCGATAGCCAACTGTCCCTGTCAGGAGCCCGCCCGGCCCCCAACCCTTATCAGCCCACTCCCAAAGCGGCCGTTTTTCCGACTCTATTAGTGATCGGCCGATCAGGCCCTCAGAGGTGGCTACAGACTGGATCTGCAGAGCTCTCTCCCCCAATCTCCCCCACACTCTCCACCCTGGTACGCCCAGGCTTTATCGTGTGGCAACTATTGCATTTCTGACACAGCCTTCTTTGCGTCTCACCCCCTCCAACCGCCGACGCCGCCACCTTCTGCTTACGTTTTTTAATCAGAAATATTGATCTCGATTTTAATCAGGCGAGCGCCGGGTCCTGGGGTAGATTCGCCGTTGTCATGCAGTGGGAAGATAGGCAGTGGCGGGGAACGAACAGGCCTTAATAATCAGAGGTAAAAAAAAGTTATAATACCCAATAAGACGGCGGGGCCGTCGTATCACATGTAGGAGAGGCTAGATTCAACGTCCTTTGCTCTGAAAATAATGCTATCAAACTTCGAGGTTCATATGAGAATATCATTTCTTGAAAAGTTCAAAGCTTTTGGAAAGAAATATCAAGAGAATATCACAAAACGAAACCATGCATATATAGATTATACAATTATGGGAAAGAGTGTGATATTATTTTGGGACGTCCTTTTCAAGTGTAATCCGTCGTTTTCTGCCCCTTTTATTGGTATATTTTGATATTATATGTAACTCAGAAAATAACAAAAATAACTCACTCGCGACAAAATGCGTCATAAAGACACATATGAGCACACCCCAGTCGTTGCTCCTTTTCTCATTATTTTTTTTCATAAGAAGCTGACCGCGTGCTATTTCCACCCCTATCCCTCCTCCTGGGTACAGACTTCTATATTCACCCTCCTCCACGGTGGACCTACAATAATACCCCGGTCTAGTCGGGCGCCGGTTGCCCACGTCCGCCCGTTAATGTTTGATGTTAGGCCGGGTGCCTACCTCCAGAGGCATTATTAAGCGGGCCTGGTGTCTTTTTTGTCACTGCAGGCAGCGCATTTGCAGTTGGCTGGGGGCCCTACTTTAATAAATCAATAACCATAGAGAAGTGATATCAACCCTGCCGACGTCGGCGGTGGGGGGCTTGGCACTGCTGGAGGAAGGCTTTTAGGCAAATGAGGAGGTCTTTTAGAGCAGAGAGTCGCCGGGGGTAGGCGGGGCAGGGAGTCTGTATGCATGGAGTAGGCGGAGAAAGTAAAAGAAACATTTATGTCAGTCTATGATATGAGTCGTTCTCGGAATTTGGGTTAAATATTCTATTGTTTGTTGACTTTTTCATTTCCTTTTTATTTTATTTTATATCTTTATTTTTTTGTATTTATAGGAGATTTCTAAAGAAAATTTGGTATGTTATGCCTTTGAACAATTAGGGCAACGTAGTTTTATGATCAGCCCTCATCTATATCCATTTTTCGATTCCGGTTTCTGTGATTATATGTCCAAGAAATCTTTTAGTTGGCCAGCTGGCAGTTTCTCCCCAAGGTAAAGGAAATATATTGAAAAGGGCATTCACAGAACTTGGCAATACGAGAGGGACTTGGCTCCATCCAAGCGAAATATTATTACACAGTAGGGCAAAGACGTATTGACTACTCCCTCTGCCACACAGAGCAATCAAATCGGGAGTTTTCGTTACGAGTCTTTTATTTACTTTTCAAAGCAGGCATGGCGCAGAATACATTTGCTGAGTAGAGACGTAGTCGAGGAAATGAAATGTAAACTACAGCTGATCGAGTTTGGTGATTGGGTTTTGTAATTGCCGGAACATCGTCTTGTTCCTGTTGGAAAAACGAACAGAATTCCCCGGGATCTCAAACCAATCTGAATCAGTATACACTGGAGGGGGAAGGGGAGGGGTGAAAGTGCCTACTCCAGTAGCCAGACAATTCCCTGCCTTATAACAACTCCCCCACACACCCTTTTAAGGTTACCCCCCCCCCCCCCCCCACACACACACACACCTCCAGCACAGAATCCACTCCCCTCCTCCCGGGCCGGGCATAACGTCTACACAGTATAATGGCCTATGCTGCAAGCCGCATAGAAAAATCTTGGCACAAAATCGATGGTTGAAATTGCGGCGGAGGCGGGGCGGTCGGACGGGGTTGGCGGCGTTATAATACCGGCGGTACGGCCGACTGGGCCGCTGAGTGACGGCCCCAGCGCCCGGAGAAACACCGCTAGACACTCGCTGCCCGCCGCGCGAATATTTTTGTGACAAATAATTATTAAGACCATCATTTGCTATCAGGGGGAATAATCTTTAATTTTACATGCGAGCGGTCGGCTGATGAAGACCGCGACGGTCGGGGAATAAGATGAGTAAACCCGGGGGTCCGTGGGGACAGGACCTCCCCCTAACCTGCCCCCCTCTCCTCCCCGGACCTCCTCAGGAATCAGCCCAGGGGAGAGAGGGCAGGGCGGTTTACCCCCTTTTGCCCGACTCCCCACCCCCTTTGGCCGCCTCCCCCACGCCCCCTGCACGTGCCGAGAGTGTGCAATCCTCCTGGCTTCATGCATTGATTTTTGGCCGGGTCGACGTCCCATGAAACGACACTGTCGACGTCAAGGGTTGCGGTGCAAGGTCTCGATTTCTCTGGGGAATTCCAGACGAAAACGCCCCAACCTCCAGTCCACCGACCGCCTTCCAGTGCCTCCTCCAGTACTGTAGCCCCTCTCTCCCTATCGATTCCTCCACCTGTCCACCACCATAGAGTGGACTTTGGGGTGCATAGTGGCGTCCCTTTACTCTGTTATCCCAGCTGATCAAGTTGCCATTTGTATCGATCTTTTCTTTCTCTCCCATTCCATTCCCTTTACCCCACCGCCAACCTAAAAACTCCCCCTCTCTCCTGACCCGACTCAGGTCTATCAGATCTGTAGTCTCTTTGCCCTCCCTCGGTCTCACCATCCCCCTCTCTCTATCCTTCTTTGTATATGTGGCCTACACCTCAATGGAAATCTGATTTTCTAGTGCCACTCACGACCTATGGTGTAGCTCCAAATCAGATCTTGACCTCCACTGGAGTCCATCTGCCTCCCATGCAGACCCCTACCAAACACCACCCAGCCCACCACCACCCAAACCAGCTCCCTGGAACACCACCACCCACCGTCGCTGGCCATATTTCGTTTCTGTCGCCGCGTGTGATCGATTTGATGTCGATGGGTGAGCCGCCCGCGCCCCGGGAGCGCCTGCCGCCGCTTTTTACGACTTGTTTTGGCGCCACCTCAGCCTGACCTAGTTTGGGAAGAAGCCATTAGCGTCAGCTGATGGGGAGTGGGGACTGGGTCAGGCTTACTACCACTCCAGGGTTAGAGTGGGTCCTCCAGGGGGTCCGGTGTCTATCCAGCCATGTATTGATATCGCAAGTTAAACGTGTTTTGATAGCACAGGGTTCACTTTTTTTTTTTTTTTTTTTTTTTTTTTTTTTTATTAAACATCTCTTCCAATACAGAAAGTTCTTCCGATGTAGGTGATACATTATGATAATATTAACAGATGATGAACATTGATGAATATAATACAAATTGGTTACAATTTGTAATCCGACAAAATATCAATATTGAAGTGGTCTTTTTTTTACAATATTCTTTTTCTGATTTAGAATAAGAAATCGGTTCTGGTAATACTAACTGGTTCTATTTTTATTTGACGGGATTAGTTATATTGTATTGTAGTAAAATTGTAAAAAGATGTATCAGTATTTCTTACGGAGAAAACTTTGACATTTATGTGACTGATGGACGCGGGTTAGAATTTAATCAAGTATACAGTTCCACTTGATCCTACGTCATTACTCTTTGAATGGCCTATACAATATCTACTGTGCATGGCCCTACCTCCGACTCAGCCGTATGATCCCTCATACCACGGCTCTATTACATGCTATCGGGAACAGGGCCAACTACCATGGTTGGAACCCAATCTGTCTGAACGTGGCACATGGATCCTTGCCAATATGCCTTGACCGAGATAGGATCGCGTTTTACATGCCATTGAAATATCATTGGGTCACTGAGTTCTGCGGTCGCGGGACAAACTATCCAGTAAGTGGGGGAATGGTGAAACATTGAGATTGTTACAGAATGATGAAGTATTCGAAAACGAAGGACGGTATACAGATGTGTTTCAATATTTGCACTTCTGGGGTAGACTAATCTTAATAATATCCTTTTTATGTCATTGTCTTTATTACATTTACATACATATCAATAGAACCTGATATATCTCTGTACATGCAGGCACAGGTTCTCATGCAGTTTTCTCAGTGGTGTTGTTGAGTTGCAAACTGTTCCATGCACATTTTCCTTATGACCTTCACTTCGGGAATACAACTTCCAACCGGTAATCTTTACGAAACTGTAGACCTATATGCAGATATGGTTATTGTATTTATATAGACGAAGCCCATGGGGAGAAGGCTGTCGTGTCAGCTAAGGTCATGTCGGGGTCGGGCCATGGGTCAGGGAGTAGGGGTAGACTGGGGTACGGGGGGTGAGACCGGGACGGACGTCGAGGGTCACGGCAACCCCCTCACCACAGCCCGCCCACACCAGGGGAGGTAGGCCGGACAGTTCTCTGATAAAACTGACGTTGAAACCAATCGAAAAATACATCATATGATCAATTTACAGGTTCAGGCCGAGTCTGAGAACTTGCTTAGGACTATTCCCAATGAAGCTATGTATCTAAGAGATGAGCTTTCGTTTCTGGTAAGAGAGGGGAATGAAGATGACGAAGCCTCTGGTTGGGGGTTGTTTTTGCAGTGGTAGGTCTACTCCGACAAGGTTTGTGTGGGTCAGGGTGAACTAAGGTTCCCATCTGGAATATTCATGGCAGTACTTAGTTGCCGATCACAGGGGTCCAGGTGGTAAAACATATTATTATTACAATGACCCCCCCCCCTCCCCCACAATGTACCTGGTGACCTCACCTGAACCCTAATCAACCCCCCTATCGGGTCACAATCCTCGGATCTCTCCACCCAGCTCAGATTTAACAGGTTCCCCCTGTTCTCACCTCCCCATTTCCAGGTATTCAGGATGTTTTGAACCAATTCCCCACTCCCACCCACCCACTCCCCATCTCTCTCATTCTCCCTGAAAATCCAATGAATGTCATTTCAGCTACATGCGTCACAAACGTCATACTCCGCGACGTAGTTTTCCTCTTCCTGTAACGCCATGTCTCCTTATAATGGTAATAACACTATTCCAACGGTCGCAGCGTTCCTCTGACCTTGGCATGACCTTGACATGACCTTGTGGCTTCCATTCCACAACAAAAACCCTTTTCATGTTGCTCCTATCCCCCTCGGCCCCCCTCCCTCCCGTACACCATGACAGGGGACCCGACCCGACCTCTACACCCATCTGAGGCCCGCGACATCCCCACAGCGGACCTCCAACCCTTTGTTGTGGCTCCAACACTTTCCTGTTTGCTACCAAAAACAACACCAAAATCGACCATCCCGACTCTAAAAACAACACCGGACGGCGCGCGAAAGCACACAGGAACAACCACAAATATTCACAAGCTTACGATACGCGAGGGAGATGTTCCTCAACTTTATTGATATTTTTCGCAGCATTTCAGTCAATATGGCTGTTGGATTAGTGATTATTCTTTGTCTGACAGGTAGATGAGAGTGGGTGTGTAGGGAGAGGGGGGAGAAGGGAGGGGGGAAGAAAGAGAGAGGGGGGAAATAGAGGCCCTTGTATGGTCTTGGCGTCCCCTCCTTTCCGCGTGTAGCTGACAGTTGAGACTGCACCCCCTGTCCCAAACCCCCACACCGCTCACAAATCTGATACACAGTTTGCCGATCAATAGATCGATCCCACAATGCAATGCGGTGCCGGCCACCATTTGCTGCCCTGGATAGAGAGAAGGCAGTAGAGGCTGACAGGAGGAGGAGGCACGCTGGAGGACTCTGGAGGTGAGGTGAGGCTTTGAGGGTAAGGACTGAGGTTGTGAAAGCTGGGATAATGGAAGCCAAGGTTGAGGTTGTGTAGGAAGTCAAGGTCGAAGGGAATATACGGAGGGTTGGCTGCAAACAAACGGGGATTTTCAAGGCTTCTTTTTTTTAGAATAGCGTCCCGGATCAGTATCTTGATAGTCACGATAGAGGATCTGGTTGTGTGATAAGGGTTTGGTCATTTATTGTTTTCTTGGTTTATTACATCAAGAGGAATACTATTTCCCGTTGGCAATGTGTGTATGTGGCTTCGTCATCAGCGATGTCGTCTTTAGAGTAGAGCCAGTTGTAGTATTGTCACTGACACCGGTGAATAGAGGAAATCAGTCTTATTCATACAGATATACCAAAATAACACAGATCTTTTAGTGTATTATATATATATATATATATATATATATATATATCCTTGTTTCAGTCAAATCTTATTATACACTGACATGGGGGTTTATATCTATAGACTGGGGTAGTACATGTTTAACCTGCCTCCTGGGCAGTCCGTGGAGGCTGTGGCCTTTCAGTGTCAGCCTCCAGAAGCCAGGAGGATATGTGAGTGGGGTCGGAGGGAGGATGAGTGTGCAGAAAGAGCCTTTAGACACTGGAGGAGACTGGAGACGGGGGTTGGGGGCTTAGGCTGGTCTTTATTAGGTCTGGGGACTGGCATCTTTCAGCCTCCCAATTCCTTCCTCCCACTCTCCTACCCCCACCCACTGATCCACCCCGTCCCTCCCTCCTCTTTCCTCCAGCAGGTTATGGGATCCAATAGAGGCACCCTGGTGGCGGATCATATGGCCGGCTGAAAGCAGGTCACGGCCTCTCCTCCAGTACCCTCAGCACGCCTTCTCCTGCTGCTGTGGTGTGGTGCCTGACAAACTGCAGATAGGCGTTATAATGTATCCCACAGCCTGCGTATACATAGTATGGGCATGTTTAGTAGATCCTGTCAGATCATGCTCATCTTTGCTGTTCTTACGTAGAATGGCTATTGACGAACAAATTATTGAAAGAATGTTAAATTATTTTTAAATACTTATGGAACATTAAGATATACTTTGCCTTTCAAGAAAAGAAATCAATAACTCAGTAATGCAATCGCTCTTTCTTCTTGATAATATCTCTGTTCATCCTGGACATATATATCTATAGCAATTGCAGGTTTTCATTGTAAAAGGTCTTGCCATGCACAAGTCAATTTTAGTTGTATTGAAGCACAAGTCAATTTTAATACATTCCTTCATTTGAAAGCGAATATTTTCTCGAATGAAACACTCGTCACGTGTGTTTACTTACTTTTGGTAAGAACATATGATCCTGTTTATTGAACATGCATTTATCATTCTAATATGTATTTATAATAGGTTATATTACAAATATATTGAGGATGTGATGCTCCAGTCAGTGATCGTTGTCCAATGGTCAAGAATAATCGTTATCACATACATGGATGTTTCTGTTCTTTTTTTTGGTTATTTAGTCCAATTTTTGTATATGGCAGATCTTCAATTGGAACATTTAAATGGTGTAAAATGTCTGCATATAATAAAAGGGCAAAGTGATACACACAACATTATGAATGTCAACACATACTACATGTAAGTCAATACGGATATGGTGACACATTGTTTGTTTACCATGTATATATTTAGCATGCCCTTCCTAGCACGCATAAAGTTTGTCTCAGAAGGAAGTAGTTTCATGTTTTTGGTTATGATCCCTATTGAAGGTCAGATTGATGATGAAGTCCATGGTTGATGATGATTTCTGCTGGTTGACCACAGAAGTGGTGTCAGGCGCAGGCTTGTACGGCGGGCTTGTGGTCGACATCAGATGGTCCCTTGTTTTGGTGCTCTTTTGTTTATGTGATCAAAAATGATCCGTATTACAGAGAATGTGAATGATATGTTATGACTAAAACTTAACTTTCGTAAGGATCTATATTTGGCAGTGCATATTTGCTGATGGGATTAGGATTAGGTGTATTAGGTTTTCGTTCATTGCATCATAATATGGATTGTAATCATTATTATTGATAACTCTAGCTTCCTGTTGTCTAAATTCCCCTTAGACTAAGAGGTGGACATTATTTTTACGAAGGGAAGGATGGTTTCCCTTCGTTCATTTGATGACAATATTCTTAGCTGGTCTTTCAATGTTAGAAATCCAAAAGGTTTTGCTTTTGCCATTATCATATCCAGAACAGTTTGTGGATATTTTGCTTCGTAAAATGAACATTTTTCGAGCTTTTTTCTTACTTCTGAAGCATTTTCAGATAGATTCCAGGATCGATTTTTCATATGATATCACAGTATAACATATAACATTTATTTTGCCAATCTTCCATCTTGCAGAAATAATATGAGGTTGATCAATCCAGGTTGTTTATTGACGGTTTACATTTTTGAATATATTTAAACTCTATATATGAATATGAATTTTATACAAGTAGTATAATTCGCCTGCATGAAAAAGCCGTCTGAAATATAGATTAGCAATGAGAGCCGAGCGTGTTTGTTTAAGACGGTCTGCTGGGGCAACCATATAGACTGGGACTATCAATGAATAATGCAGCTCACTTATAAATAGAGCCATAGGCTTACAAATTAAGACGCCATTCTCTAGCGTCTAATGCGTGGACAAGAGTCAATGGGAAAAGCTGGATTCCCCAGCCCATGAGACGGAAGCCAATCCTTGGAGATTCCGTTCCGTTTTGATTCGATCGCCATGATTCATAGCTTTTCAATTGTTGGCCAAGATGGGATTTGTCGCAGGGGGGTCCTCTCGGCCTCCGCCAATGAATGACTAATGTCATCTAAATTCTGTCCAGGGTGAGATTTAAATTTCGTGGAGGGTTGTGGGAGGGTTGAAACCACTTACTTCAAACAATATTGATATCTGGTTTCATCGAATTTATATTTATTGACCTCAATCCCACAGGAAAAATAAGCCAATAATTATCCTGAGGTGCAATTCTACAAATAGGAGAACCATTTTTTCTAGAGAACTACTCATAGTTACATAAACCAGAACTGGTTTTGAAAAATGTTTTGCCGTATACAATATATTAACAATATTTTCTTTAAAAATGTATTTTGAATATGAAATCTTGCAAATGCGTTTCTTTTCGGATAAATTTACTAGAGATTTGATTTGTTGGATAGAATATACTAAACTTACTCCTTGCTTGGGGCTATTTCCCACCTAATTTTTCCCTTCTTGTCCCTCTCCTGCCGACCCTAATAGGTGCATGTCGTCGGGTCGGGCCCCCTCCATCGGTCATGGACGTGTCTACTTTGTAGACCCCACTTTTTAGACGGCTGTCACTGCTCTCAGGTAGACCCCCATCTTACCCCCACCCCTCCCCCTCACACACACACCTCTCCATTAACAAGGTGTGAAGTGACAAATGGACTTGCCACGTGCTCCACCAAGAAGGCATCTATTAAATCTTTGGTTTTCGCGACATTAATGAGTTCTGCTGCAGTCAGTTATAATGCCTTGACATGAAATAGGCGGTTCGTAGCGAGGGGCTCTTTTCAAGTGACACCCTGTCCGCTTTTGACTCGGGGTGTTGCAATACTCAGAACGTGCCAGCGACTTTCCAACCTCACTTTTGGTTTATTTTTCTTTGGGGGGATTTTTTATTTCGTCATAGTTGGTGTCACCTGAATATTTTAGTTTGATCGATGTTGTTTGGTTACCTCCGGAATTAGATAAAATGTTTTCCATTGAAGATTATTGGATTCAAAGGAATGACAAGTTATTGGACTTGGTTTCACATGTGAGAACGCTAGTTTTCAATCATTTGAAAATGGTGATTCTAAAGCTGGAAAATAAACAAAGTTAGAAAAAAAATCTGTAACCGTGCAAAAACTTTAGTGTCAGAGGTGCCTAAGATGATTATGTAGAAAGCGAAAAGCAGTGTTAAATAGCTATATTGGTGGTTGGTTATAATTTACAAAAGGATAGATTTGTGTTGTCCAGGAGTCCTCGCCTCATCCAAACGTCGACAGAGATGGCCGATCCAGAAGTAAAAGCCCATTCAGATATCCCTGTAGAAACGAGTCTCTGTGTGTATGTGAAACTCACAAACCCGCGTCTACAGGACATATAGGGAATGGTGCCAAACGTCCAGAACGACAACGCCACGCCTACGTCATGAAACAACGCCACAGCCAGGACGTCACAACGCCTATCGACGTTATTTTCCATTTGTTATTGTCTATTCACTATTTGCCTTTAGTGTTGCGATCTGGGATTCCATCTTGATTTCCTTGTCTCCTATTGGTTATGATAATTTTTGTTTCATTCTTGCACTTCCAATTTGTTTTATTCTTGCACTTCCAATTTGAAAATCTCTTTGTTTGTTTTCTTAAGTTACATTTACATGTATATGAGTAAAGTTGATTTGCTTAAGAAATATGAAACTGAAAATAGATATATTATAGATGTACCCACATGATGTAGAAGCGGTACAGGGCGATACGGATTTAAGAAAAATAACTCGAGAATTACATGATACATAGTTATTTACAATGTTTATTTTTGAAAACCATGTGATTTGTGGAGCAAGCTGAACAGATAGAATGTGTCATTGATATTGTAAATGAAAACAGTTCATATACAAATTGTGTATAGGGCTTGATATTGTGATACGTAGACGTACATGCAATCTGTTTACGTTGATTGTATATGGTTATTGGCTGAATGGTGGAAGAATTTTCAAATGGGTTAAATCCAAACCCCAAAACCGGAAGATATATTAGACTGCTAACATGAGTTCAAAGATTTACTATTAGCTTTAAAATAAGCCTAGCCACAATACTTTTAGTTATTGGAACATCATGTCAATTTTTGTTCCTGCGATCTCCTGCGAGCCACAGAAATAATAAGCCCACATGCTGACCGATGGGTTTGACAGTGGGTAGCAGAGGGTCAATACTAAGACCTGCTGACCACCCGACGTTTACGGCCCGTATTGTATGGACAATCGCGTTAAGACCCCACTTTGATCTCCTTTTCGGCAAATCACCAGCCTCGCTCTCATCCATCTTCTCGTCACGTGACCCGTCGGCGAGATCTCGGCCAATATCACGAGATCTCGGAGGAGACGTTAATGTTTTCGATCCATCTTGTTTCTGGTCGTCCCTGCCTTGGCTAGGGCACGGGAGTATGTCTATAGTGGATATTGGCGCACTGGCTATTTGCCTTGTAGTGGGGCCCCTGACATGGCCCATATTTGTTGGTCAAATATTATTCCCTGTAAAGCGATTAGATTGATGAGAGTGCAGTGCATGTTTTAATGCCAGAAGCTGGGATGAGGGTCATGCAATATAAAGGGCGGGTTTTTAGGTCTGGAGCTAGTGAGCAGGCATCAAATATTCATTTTTTTCTAACAAAAGAAAAACATCACTGACAAATATCAATCAGACAAATTGAGGTTCAGAATTCGATCCCGGAACTGAAATGAAAATTGTGCTTTGATAGAATGTCCCGAGGCATGTTTATTTTTTTCAAACAAAAAGTGAAATCATACAACAAAGTATCATTTGGAAGGGATATTACTGAATTGGCAATTTGTAGACGATTCAATTGCACAAACAAAATATTGTGAAATATTTTGCAGATACATATAAATTGTAAAGTACCCTATGGGCAAATAGACAAATAGTAGTCCATTATGTGTTTTTCTGAGCCTCGTTGTTATTATACGTTATTACGCAGAAGGAAATGGGGGACTGTTAGTGATAGTGGTCGCATTGTTCTATGGCCTGTGATGGCTATGGGCTGGCGGTGGCCTCTTCTTGTTATTCCAGCCGTCCATGTCTATAACCCGACCTGCCAGCCCGCCCATCAGCCTCCACGTAAGTCAATCCCATCTTGATAAAAGCCAACCGTCAGAGTCGCCGCATTCTTTGGGCGCTGGAGGCTCCGAGTGGACATCAAGGCTACTGGAGGGGGTGACGTAACTCCTGATGAGAGAGCCCAGCTCGGGGGGCTAGTTTACATCACAATGGGCGATGGTTTGGGGTCCACTCCCCCTGTATCCCTCTGACGATGACCAAGGCCCGTGTCCAGCAGCGGAGGGTGGTGGTCTGCTGCTGGGGTGGTGGTTTTGTAAAGCGGACAGGTGCCCCATCTGTCACCATAAAATGTTGGGAGGTGTGGGGGAACAGTGGAGGAGTAAAAGGGGGATGGGTGGGTGGATGGCAGGGGTTGGGGTTTGGTGAGGTTTGGGGGTGGAATGAGTTTCCCAGATGACTGGACATTTTTGGTGTCATCCCTTGGCCGCTGATAACTAACTGACGGACCAGAAACCCCCCCCCCCCCTCCTTCCTTAGGACCTACCATTGATACTTTACCCCCACCCCCACCTACCCACCTCTCCCAGACTTGAGTCACTGGAAGTCGGTAGTGAATAACACATTGAGGGCCTGATGTCATTCGTCCACTTGGTCTACTCAGTGGTAGGATCCATCTCAAAGCTAGTATCTCCATCCTTAAAAAAAAGACACCAAACAAACGAATTCCTCTCCATCCCAACCACAAGCCACTCAAAGAAGTCTCCGGGACCTCATCGGGGATACAAGGTAGGCACCACTTCCCTGCTACTACAGTATTTACGGCGATAAATGGGTTTTGGAGCGGCTATAAGATTAGGGTCCGATTTAGAGGTCAGAGGGACGCTGACTCCCACTGCGCACGCGCTGACCTCCGAACGCGCTAACACACCAAGCACTTCCGAGGTCACACCTCGCACATAAATCACACCATTAACGAACTTTTCGCCTTAACCAGGAAATGCACCACCTCGCAAGCTAGGTCCTTTTTTACGCCGACCCTTCCCCAACCCTGACTAAATATTTGAGGTTTTGGAGTGATTCATTTGCCGGAAAAAAGGGTCGGGAATGTCCGCTATGAACTATTGTTTCCGGTAGCTGAAAAATACAGTAAACAAAGAAACGGATAAGCGCATGGTTTCGATTCAAACACAACATAAACATATCAGACTACAGGTCACAAACAAATTGTATATTACTTCGGGTTTGGATTTAGAACACAGCAGAAGGTTAGTAGCTTTTAGCTTTATAAACAATACGCCTTGTCACATAGATTTGCTTGAAATCTTCTGGGGGGGAATGCTCAATATATTTCCCTGTTTGCTTATCGTTCTGGTTTGAATACATATTGTTGTATTTATGTGTCATTTAGCAACGTGTTACTAACCAATTATTGAATAGTACTTAGGCCTATATATTTGAAAGTGTGTGAAATTTCGATGGCTTTTGTTGAATGTCGAGTCAGTATCAGCTCGTATAAAAGAAGGGAAGCCCGTGGAAATGTAAATTGCGCCCAGTTCAACGAACAAAATGAAGTTAGTCCATGCGACTGTAATCACGCTCTTCATTACACCCTACATGAGCACACGAACCAGCTTGGGGGAAATCACGCATTGGGAGAACAGAAAAACAGAACAGTATTGGGTTTGTGAATACGCGCCTGTGTGCTGAATAGAAAACGAGTGGTAGAGGTTTTCCTAAATGCTGCTGTAGGTTGGAGCGAGTGTATGCCAGTGTGGGTTGTGGTGCGGGGATGGTAGATCTGTATCCAAGTAGCGTAGGGGCCCTCCCTGACCCTTTGCTCTCTCCTGGCTTCCCCAGCCCATTTGGCCTTATAAAAATTTCACTGTGCCGTCATTCCTAATCACGGCTCTCCGGGCCGGTCGGCCGGCCGGGCCCCCCACGCGTGTCACCGGGGCCCCGGCCGCCCGTCCCCGCAAGATAACATGAAATTTTAAAGAGGGCCCAAAAAATTCCCGGGGCTGAATTCGTGCTTTGCGCTGACGTTTATTGAATAATGACGAAATTAACAGCGCCGAGAAGCCCGCGGAGGGGCTGGGAATGATGGAGGTGGGACTGTATTCTACGTCTCCTCCGGGCAGTGCGTGGAGGAGCAGAGGGAGGGAGTGGTACTGGAGAAACCCTGGACACCACTTTGAGTTTCCTCCTGTGTATTGTATGTGGGACTCGGACTGGGAGGATGTTAGTAGGCAGGGAATTTTCGGTGTAAAACGAATGAAATTTTCGTGGGTGGGATGTGAGTTGGTGGTGGTCTATAGAGCTGCAGCAGCAACCCCTACTCACCCCCCCACCACCCTTTTACTCCCATCCATGGCGTCTACACCCCCACCCCCACTCCACAACACCCACCACCTCTTCCTGGTCCAGCCTCCAGTAATCTGCCTTAAATGGCCAGCCTTTCTCCTCCCACTACCTGGAAGAAAACAAAACGTAATTCGATTTTGTCCCCCTGTCACAGGCTGCCGGGCGCGGATGATGCATGGGCCCTGCCGCTTGCTTTTAGCAATCATTTTTCCATTAAAGGAGAGGCAGAGACATGCATTAAAACATCGACATAATAATGGCTGGCCGGGGCCGGTGCTGCCCGCCCGCCCAGCACTCGGTAGCCTGATTGCCTCACTGAGGACAATTTGAGAAAATTAACAAAGGCCTGAGCTTTTAGGCCGCCTCCCCGCACGTGAGTTTTGAAGATTTAGTAAGAGCATGCCTGTCAAATTAAAATCTTATATGCGCGTTATTTGCCTTTTTGTGACTCTTTTAAAAGGCACTGTCCCTCTGGACTTTTGATGTGGAAGGAATTTATAAGGATAAATATATGTAACTTTATGTCGCAAATGTGAATAAGCTGTTATGATACACACGTCATAATGAAAGGATTATTTTTCTGTTTTACTCAAGCTCTCGATATTATGCAGTACTTACTACCACTTTAGTATAAATACAAAGATTTCCTACATGGGTTCCATAGTAAATCACTTTTGCTCTCATGGCATAGAAGTCTGGATAAGTTTATAGCTTTGTTTGTTGAAATATTCGTTTCAAACACAAAATATGTGCATTTCCGCGCATGCCCACGCTCGGGGCCTTGCTGTCAGTCAAACCCATCACCCAGTCCACCCGACCTCAGGCAGCTGTCGGCCCTGGACCCTGCACACAGAAGACTGCCAGTAACCCTATCTACACCCTGTATATAACCCACCTCCCCACATACTGAACTACCGACGCAATTTTACTGGTTCATAACAAAGGCAATATTCCGTTCATTTCTTATTGAATGACACACTGCCAATGGTATGCCCTAACTCAACCAGCATGGCGCATGGGGATTTTTCCTCCCAATTCTCCTGAGATTTTGTACCGTTTTTCTCAAGGATTCAATAATACTGTTGAGAGAGGGCGATTATCTCTGAGAAGTATATAGAGTTTCGCCAGGCTCGGTTTGAGGCCGATAGCGTGGGACAGGGCTGGCCGACGGGTGTGTCAAAACCTGGAGGTGTCTGTTTGAAGACATGTGAGGAATGCGCCCACCCCACACTGACCCCTGAGAACTGAACCCAGCCCCAGGACCTCCCGCCAACTTTACCTGATGCCCGCAGTTATATATAGCCTATAGGATCAATGCGATGGTAAATGGAAATGGAAATCCAATCAATGTTGGATATTGACTATCTCAGTGCTGAATTAGGTGTCACGCCCATTTGACTGATTGACCATGAACCCCTATAGGTTTACATTCAGAAAATGAACTATACTTAACCCATTTTACAATGATGAGCAACCCGATACTACCTATGACGAGGCAAGGTATGGAATATAGAATTTAAACATGAAGAGGACTAGATATAGTTTTGCTATAAAATCATGATATTGCGGCTGCATATAACATATATCATAACAGCTTAAATGCATATATGACGGGAGTAGTTCAATAAACGTGTTAGATAACCGATTATTTTTAGCAATTTCTCTGTTCGCGAAGAAATCGATTTCTTTCTTCTGGGGAGTCTTTTTTTATTGCACTTTTAGATATTGGACACTGCACAATATTGAAGCGTTACAAGCTTCAAAATCAGTAAAATGCTCGTGCGGTACTGGATCCATCGTTATCTCCACCACCAATCCTCCGATATAAACCCGACCAGTCGGCGAGGGTTGCCATCACTTTGAGACCCTTATCATCAAAGCGGTGGCTCTCCACCTAAAACCAAATAACCCACCCCCTGCCCGCGTCTCTCCCCATGAAGCTCCCCTCACCACAGGGTGTCACAGATCTCGTTGCGTAATCCCGTTGCGGTGTTATCTCGCGAGAGTGCGGTATCAGAGACTCGGGCTGATTTGTTTACGTCACCAAGGGAACGGGGTTGTTTATCACAGAACTTCCAGGCCCTCCCTTCTCTATGGCACCCCATGTTTCGGGCGTTATTACATAACTAAGCAGCACGAGCCAACCAACAGGAATATATCATACACAAAGATCATGGTTGGAAATCTCATTACTGCATAGGCATGTTTTATGCGAACCCTTCAGAAGCTTGAGTACTAGCTTGGCACTTCTCTGGGTTTTTTCTTTTCCTGGCAGTTCTTGATTTCTTTGGCTCCGTCCAATATTAACACATGCTCCCCTTGGCCGCTTGCCCTGCCGCCGACAGGTTTAGTGGTGGGGGGTAGCAAAGGTTTCTGGCTCGAGTGGAGTTTTTATCAGAGTCTTGGACGTCCACGTCAGCACAGAAATAAGTAGGGAGTGGCCCAGCGCCTTCTATTTGCTCTGAGCAACTCGCGAGTAGCTCAACATGATGACAGACCCAAATATCTGCATCCAAGGGCATATTCTACGTATTTGTTGAGCAGTTGAAACAAAGATATTCCATTTTTATCCCAAGTATTTTCTTAGAACGTCACACCCAGATTAGAGTGATTTCGGTCAAAGTTATTAGAGTTTGGAAATTGAGTCCGGGCTCAGTTTTGGAAAAAGTTTGAGGGGAGTAAATCAGGTCTACGTGGGGACAGAAACATACATGCTGATTAGGCGTTTTTATTCAGCTCATTTACATTTTGATCGCTTTTAGTCGTTAACTGCCGCCGTCCTATCAGCAACGCCGAGAAGCCCGCGCTATCTCGCCAGTCACGTGACTCTCGCGAGAGTTGATACGGGATCTCGCGAGACCGGCTTGCCTGCCGAGCCACAAGATGTCTCCTATTGGAATTAGTGTACCATAAAGCCGCGATCTTATCGTCGATATTCAATATTTCCATCTCGACCGTCGATCTGGATCCATGGGCCTTCAATAGCGCCGATGGTGGGGGGCTGGTTCCTCCAGTTGGCCAACCCCTCCTCCTGCTTGGTCTGTAAGGACGCGCCTCCAGGGCGGACCTCTATTACGCACGTACCTGGTCAGCGAAGGGCAGTGGTCCCTATCTAGATAGCTCTATCTAAGAGTCATGTCATTTTATACTGATATACTCGGGACAAAATGATAAAAATTGAGATTGTCAGCGTGGAAAGAGTAAAAATAAATGGCCGGTGATTTTCAAGTTGGCTTATTCTGGTGAAAGAGCGGAATTTTTGTATTTATTGTCTGATCGATTTCTGTCAATATAGTAGTCCTATTGGTTAAGTTTATAAACAAATCAATGGTTCGCATTCTCAATCCCCCACAAACTTTGCGATCCTACACCAAACATACCTAATTACAATGTAAGTCTCTCTATTTTCGCCCACGTTATGGTCACGTACCATTTTGCGAGACTTTTCCGTGACTAGACGTGATTATGAATCAATATGGCGGACCAGCATCCACTGTGCAGGTCACGACTGAACGTTCAGCGGGTTTTATTACCGTTTATCTGAAGTAGAAAATGATAGTGATTGTCATCGCCATTGACTTTTGCCTCTTGCATGACTGCGCCAGTCCCAATATTGAACATCGGCGGTGTGGCTTCAGTAAACAATACTGCTGGGGAACGGGCCGTTAAAAGTGGCTTCTGCCATGGTCTCTGGATAGACTGGGGATTCATGCATTGGCTTCAGACTTTGTTGTTTGTTGCACTGATTATCGGAGGACAATATGAATTTGTCATCATGTATCTTTAGACATTTCACCATGTACAACAATGCAACAAACAAAAACTCCTTTACAAATTTGTTGAAGTGCAGAAACGAAAATTGTATATTTCTCTCTAATCTTTCTGGTCGCACACAGTGACATACGACCGTACGTTCATGTTGACTCAAATGGCCCTGAAACGAATAGCATCCAAAGACTGGGCTGTGGCGGGTGGGGAAAAATACGTGCAGTCGCTTTGGATGCGAGGGACAGAATGAGCGGGAAGAGCTCTATGGTAGGCTGTTCCAAGTTTGTTGTGGTGGGTTGCTAGGGGCAACCTTGAGTGGAGGTCCCTGTATGTAGGGCCTATAATTGTTATAATGCCACGCCATTGTGAAGCCACTCAATGCCTGTCCTCATTATAATAAGAAAGGAGGAGGACCGAATAACAGTTAAATTGTAATTTATTATAGTAAAAGAACACATATACAGGTATGGGGCCTTTTGGTACCCGTAGCTCAATTTAGTAGAGACTGTTCTTGTAGTCGTGAGCTAGAATAACAAAGTCACTTAAGGCCAAGTCTAGATGCGCATGAGCGCTTTGTGGACTGTGTTATACTTGCGAGCACTGGGCCTTATATAGTCACGGACCGCCAGGGACCTCCAGGTCCCCTGGTTCATGACATCGTTGATGTCGGCTGATGCATCGTTGTATGTATGTGAGGCTGCCCCCCGACGGAGGCTGTGGAGAGAATAGCGGGCTGTAGACAGGCCCGCAGCCTGGGCCATCGTGGCCCACTGGGTGAGGATGAAGCGGGTCGTCATGGGCCGGCCGTCTGAGTATGTGAGGAGGGGGGCCTGTGAGGGCTGGTCCCCTTTATGTTGTAAATAGGTCTGCAGTGCCTTGACGGGGCAGACTAGAGGGTCTGTAGTCGGCGGGAGGAGTAGATGCTTAGCATCAGATGATCTTTGTATAGTTTTTGACCACTTGACGTTGACGGACAGGCCTTTGTTGGTGACCTTAACATCCCGCCTCGTGAGGTGGCGAGTTGGGTCGAAACCTTTTATAGTGGTGGGGGCGACTGTACTCTGTCTTAAGAACCCCATGTACATGAGGAGAATGGCTAGGCTAATCGCCTTAGGTTCCTGGACTCGGTGAAGGTGGGCCATAACACGCTTCAGTATGGCCGGGGTGACCGGAGATTTGGGGGCCGGAACATGGCGGATGGTTAGCATAATGGCGCGTAATGCAAGGCCAACTCGGTAGTGGAACAGGGGGGCAGCCTTAAGGGATGCGAGTTTATAAAACACTCTCACATGGGAGAGGAGATTAGAAATAGTGCCTGGGGTGTAGTTCCTTTGGGCTAAGTGTTCAAGGAACCAACAGACGTGGTAGTATGTGAGCTTCTTATAATTGATGCCTGCACGGGTGGTGAAGTCCAGAAAAAGTCTCACTGCTGCAGCGCGCCCTGCAGAGGTGCCCGGGCGGTGTGCTGCTCGCTGGCGGGCGGTGGCTGCCGCTGCCAGTCCAGCGGTGAAGGGATCTGGAATTATATAGATTCACTGTATTTAAAAGCAGCAGAGTCTACGCGAACTTCAGACAATTTCATTTCACGAATGAGGCGGACGGCCAGGTCTTTGTGCATGTCGTCGACGTTCATGCGGCTCAGAGCGTCCGGGAGCAACATGGCCTCCCCGGGCACATGCGTGAATGTTATGGTAGTGTCCGTGGATGCTGCATGCCTCCACATCGCACGGGCGCAGGCCGCGAGGACCATGTCTCTGGCACGGCCGGAGGTGAGGGCGTCAACACTGGCTCTGTTGTCGCAATGCACCTCTATTGTGCCTCCGGCATGCTTGGTGGTAACAAACGTCCTCACGGCTGCGAGGCAGTTCAGCGCCTCAAGTTGGGTGATGTGGTGGTTTCCGGCTACGTCCGGGGGGAACGTGAATGAGTAGTAGTGGGCCCGGTCTGAAGCACCTGCTCCCTGCATGCATGCGTCCGCCCATATACGGAGGACGACCCTGTGGTTTGGAATAATGGCCCTCCCGTTCCAGTCAGCAATGCTGTCGGTGAACCACTTCAAATCTGCTTTGACATGGCTAGTCACTGTTATGCGGTTGCGCTTGGCCGCCCTCAGTGCTGCCAGGAGGCGGCAGATGAAGACTCTGGCAGGGCTTATTATGCGAGCCAGGTGATTTGCGAAGCCGATGATTCTCTGAAGTTGCGTTTTAGAGAGTGACGTCTTTGTTGACGCAGCGGCCATACACCGTTGGATCTGGCTGAGCTTCTGGCGAGGGATCGACAGCTCATTGGTAGCGACGTTAATCTGGATGCCGAGCCATGTAACGCACTGGGCCGGAGGCTGAAGCTTATTTTCGGCTACCTCTAGGCCCAGGTCTTTAAGAAGACGGAGAGTGGTGGCATAGTGGGAGTGTGCCATCTGGAGGGTTGGCGCCATGATCACTATGTCGTCCAGGTACATGTGCGCCTGGATGGACCTTGTGTGAAGCGCGCGGATGATGAAGCTGGCTATGCTCTGCATGATGAAGGAGGACATCCGCGCGCCAAACGGGAGTCTCCTATCGAAGAAGAATTTATCGGCAGACACGATACCGAGCAGCGGCCAGTCAAGGGGGCATACGGCGAATTGCCGGTAGGCCCTAGAGAGGTCCACAACGGCCAGGGTCACGTCGCCGGGGGGCATAACCGCCATGGTGCGAACTGCCGAATCTATTGTCGGCAGGCTATGTGAGACACTACGGCCGTTATAGACATGGCGAGCTATGTGCTGGTTAATTCCGCCGTCCGGGAACGACAGGTCGACTATAATCCTACGAGAGTCACTGTCGTTCTTTTCCCTGGACATAAGGGGACTGACGGCAAACCAGGGATGGAAGGGGGGGGCATCGAACGGGCCCTCCAGGGCACCGTGTACTAGCTCCTTCTCGATGTATGTGTCTATGTGTGACTGGAACCTGTCAGCGGACGCATGGTTCTGCGGTGTGGCACGGCAGGTCACTGGAGGTCCGTAGTACTGCACGGGGAACCCGTATCGTAGTCCCTCCATGATGTGATGGTCGTCCATGTGGTTCGTGGCCTCCTGCTCCCACACCTGGAGGTTGAGCGCGGACGGGAGTTGGAGGCGTGCCACCTCCCAGTTGTGCCTTCCGGTGCGCCTGACAGCGTTGTAGATGTATGCTGTGTCCTTTGGGAGGGCCGGGGTTGGGGTGGGCCATTCACTGTGGTCACAGGGGTGTGTGTGGTCGGGTGCAGGCTCCATATCAGGGAGGCCTGCCTCCAGGGCGGCGACGTGGTATCCGCCGTCGCCAAGTTGTTGTGTTTCATCCTTTGCGATGCTACACGTCTCGACCTGCAGCGTCTGTTGGTCGTTAGTCCAGCTATCCTTGCTGGGGCGTTGTGGAGTGGCAGGAGGGCTTCCTGCTCGTTGCTGGGCCTGTCCACAGGCCTGAGTGGGCGTCCGTTGAGGCACCGCCCTCGGCGTATCTGTCTGGTGAGTGAAGTCGTCGTCAGCCCGGTTATAACCCAGGGGGGCGTCCTCGTGGTTGCTGCCGCCATCAAGGCGGGTGCGGTCGCCCAGTTGACCGCTAGGTGTCCGTGTCAGGGGGGGGGCATCAATGGCCGACCGAGCAGGGCGGCCCCCCGCCAACACCGGAATGTATACTTTACTGTTAGCCACCGGGGATCGCCGGGCAGCAGGTGTGAGCAACACCAGTGTTTGTGTAGAGGTGTTGTCCGACAGTGCTCTGGTGCCGCCTGGGGCCACGCAGTCAGCTGTTCTATTACGTAAGGGGTTGTGGGGAACTGGGTCAGCAGGGTGGGTGTCACTGGTCGTTTGTTGTGATTCGGCCGGGTGGGCGTCGCGCGCTGCGTTTGCGCTCGCCCGGCCTGCTCCTAGTTTTTTGGCCTGCTGTCGGCGTTGCCCTCCTTCCTCTGCTGCGGTTGATTTTGGCGGCGGCGGTTATCCTGGCGGGCATCATCGTGTATGAGCTTTAGTCCCGGTTTCTTTCTGCAGCCCTTTGCGGTGTGGGTGGTGTTAATCACCCCGAGGCCGTAGAAGCACACGGCACAGGCATGCATGAAGGTCTCGCCTGCCGCTACGTGCTTATGTTGGTCAGGGCATGTATCGGCATTATGGTGGTGACAGGGGATATTGATGTCAGCTGGTGGCTTTCCTTTGATCCAGGAGAGGCGAGTTCTCTCCTGCGCAAAGGTGTCCTCGTCGGCCCAGGTAGCCTTACCGTCTTCCACATGCGCTAGGCATGTCTGAGACCATTCGCGGACAGCTGGCCACAACAATGTGGCGGCGTCCTGGGCTACCTGTGCGGCGTGTGTAATGGCAGCATGCGCATCTGAGCCCTGCGTGACGGTTTTTGAGATCATGTTTAGCATTCCGCACATGTGCTCGGGGAAAGTCAGGTCTCGCCTTGAGCGCCTAGACCTGGCCGTGCGCTTCAAACATGGTGGGAGGTTACGATACGGTTCCAAAGTTAACTGAGTGGTTGGAATTCGCTTACCTCGACCATGACCAATGTCCGGGTACTGATCCTGTAGGGGGTCACTGTGGCGGCTATGTTGTCGGCGGCGGTGGGTGGAGGACGACCGGGGCCTGGACCGGGACCGCGTCCTGCGATGACGATGGCCAGGGGACCTTGAGCGGGACCTTGTAGACCTCCTAGACCTGCGAGATGATGATCTTGAATACCTTCTAGATCTGGAGCGGCGGTGGCGGCTCCTGTGCCGCCTCCTGGATTTTGACCTGGACCTGTGCGGGGATCTTCGGGCCGATCTGCGTTTACTGCGTGGCCTGTTGCTTGCGGGGGAGTAGCCCCTACGTACGGAACTCCTAGCCGACCTAGACCGAGTTCGCGACTTGCGAGGGCGGTCACGTTCGTCCATAAGCTCCTGTATCATGCCTTCCATTCGCTTGAGGCGGTCCTGGTCTGATTCGGGCTCTTTTGGGGGTGTCTTTTTGGGTGACGCTGGCGTGGCATCCTCTTCGCGGGGCCCGCCTTGGGCGCCATCTTGTTGTGGCTCTTCGTTGTCTCCGGCCATGCCTGCGTGGCGTGGTGTTTCGGCGACAGTCTGTTTGTTCGGCCGTTTACCGTTCCGGTTGCTCTTATCCTTACCGTGGTTAGGTAGAGCTGCGTAATAAGTCCTCTGATCAGATGTAGTCTGTCTGACGGACCTATCTGTCATATTCTGCCCTGTCCACACGAAAATACGTGCAGTCGCTTTGGATGCGAGGGACAGAATGAGCGGGAAGAGCTCTATGGTAGGCTGTTCCAAGTTTGTTGTGGTGGGTTGCTAGGGGCAACCTTGAGTGGAGGTCCCTGTATGTAGGGCCTATAATTGTTATAATGCCACGCCATTGTGAAGCCACTCAATGCCTGTCCTATTTGGTATATCCATAAATACTCCCGTCCTTGCACATGGACACAGCGGCTGTTTGTGGACCTTTATTAATGATTATTTGTTTTATATCCCGGCGGGGTCAGCAGCCCTCCTACACCGGGGTGACTGACCCCTCCTCCGGGGGTCACCTCCAGGGGTGACGGCGGCCACTCCATCCAGGGCGGACGTGGGAGGAGGGGAGGTGATTTATATGGGTAGTGTGGGGCTGCGGGAGGAACAACAAACGACCGAAGGGCTTCTAGCACTCTGAAGCCTGGAGGTTAGAAAACTCCAGTGAGAGGTCAGTGTTCACAGGCCTCCAGCACTACCTGTATTGGGGACCGATTAATAAACGATCCCCGACTGACCACTATAGTGACCACTGACCACCCTGCGCGCTGACCATTTCGTCATCAGCCAGCCCCATTAATCTCGCGGCGCCTCTCGTGAGCGGCGATAAATGGCGAGAGTTTGGGAGTGGCCACATGAGTGGCTGATCTGGGGTCACGTGACGGATCGGACCCACCCCGGGCCTTGGATCAATCAGACATTCCTAATATACCCATTATCGGGTGTGTAGACAAGAATTTGTCTAGAATTATCTCATGAAAAATTGGTGACAATAGGTATCAAGGTCATCACAAATATTCCTGTTAGATCTAGATACATTCACAGATTTATTACAGATAAAGATGACCTCTTCCCCGGCCTTTCAGTGTCTTTTTCTTAACTGCTTAATAGGTATTTAATAGCCACAATGTTTTCTGTACAAAACGTAGTATAAATGGGCTAAATAGAACTGGTACCAAACTATTGACCGATGTGGATGGCCCATGAGATAAATAACGATTTATTGTGAGTTTTACAATCAGACTGCTGTTTATGGCCTTCTTCAGGCCACAGATTCAAAACGAATGGGGATCCGAAGCACATATATACCAGATATACGTTCATTTTGAGTAAATGGAGTCGTTTTGCCCGACGTGAGTCGTAGTACATGCAGCTAACATTGAGGACACTGTGCATAATGTCATAATGGCTTCAAGGTAGCATATCACCGCGTGCATGCGTAGAAGTGAGACCTGAGTCGTGTAACAGGCAGTAACTTTGTATAAGGCGGTTCGCATGGCCTGATAAGGTCTCAGCATCAAAGAACCAACACATAAGGCGCGCGGACAATGCTTTACCTTGTACGCTGTCCATTATTACCAAGACTTGTGTGACGCGGCCCTTTTCGTTACGCGCCGCGTGTAGGTTTACAGCGAGGTAATATTTGCCGCGCGGCGCGGCCCTAATGGTGGACGGCGCGGCCTAATGGTCAGCCAACAATGTGGTATTAGATGACGCGCGGGGACTTGTTGGTAACGCGGATCAAAGCACGTCGTGCCGCGCCGCCCGCCGTCAAATGACCGCGCGCCAGGCCCTTGATTTGGGTCTGATCAGGACGCCCGCGAGAACCCGCGCGTGATTAGAGACAATGGCTGGGCGGCAATGATCGAGTGCTTTTGCCTGCTCCCCGACGCAGGCCGCACCAGCCGATGAGTCAATTGAAGCCGTAATGAAGAGCGCGGAGGGTTGGTGGTCGGGGAGGGGAGGCCGGGTGGAGGGGGCCCGGCGCCGCCCGCCGATAGGGCCGGGGAGGCCGGGGAGCCCTTACGGGTCGGCCCGGTCTTTGATGACGCCCCCTAGGGGCCTTGTCACACAACAGCCCCCACCTTTAAGATATGATCCGGCCCCTCCCCCAGGACGTACACCCACCACTCACCAAAGACGCTTTCATGTCAGATTACCACCGGCCACTACAGCCTATGAATCGTTCTCTCACCGCCGCTTTTCCACCCTCACCGCTGCTTTTTACCCCAGCCCCTCTCTGTTCTCTATCGCTCCCTCGACGTTAAAAACGAAATCCCTTTGTGTCTTTCAACTAGCTAGATCTTTTCTCCCTTTCTGTATATTCAGTGCTAATGGGCTTAATATATCGTGTTAGGCTACACATAAAGCAGCGGTCTCTGACGCAATTGGTCATCATAAAACATAGATGTTTTTGTTTCTGCAAGATTATCTAATTTTGACGATTTTGTCAATTCAAACAATTTCTTTTATTAAATTATCATAATGCCAAGAAACAATAATGTTCGGAATTAATTTATATCATCCAAACGTTGTCCCACACTCAAACAATCAGGAGTTTTCGTTGGAATGAATATTGTAAGGCAGACACAATGCTTCGATTTCCCGTCACCAACGAAATTTCGCATACTGGTCGGAAATTCCTGAAGCCTGTAACTCTCTTCAACAAGAGCGTGAAAATTAAGACTTCTTCACAGAGCCGGACGTTTTTGTATGCAAATTCAACTGGCCCGGCGTTTTCCGTGAGACTTGGCGCGCGCTTCTCGCGAGATGTCAGCGAGACGTGATCTGTCTTCGTCACGTGACACGGGAGACAAACACATGTCGCTGGCGATACCCCCTCCACCTCCCCCCACCTCCTGGTCCCTACTGCTACCACGTGGTCCTTACAAGGGCCTATGCCCTTTTAGAGAGCGAGGGAAGTGTTTAGGAGAGAAAGGAACGAGACTCAAATATATAATCTGCAAGTGTGTGTATTCCTACCTTCCGTGGAATATGTATGTAAAAGTGTGAAAAGGGGGATAGGATTTGGCCTCACTGCAACGCATATATATATGGAAGAAGGTTTAACAATATTGCACAAAGTCACAAATTTACAGGAAAATCATACCCAGGATAATGTGTGAATTTTTCTTTTAACTAGCAAGAGAAATATCAGACCTAGGTCGCTGGGAATGAACAAGTTTTGTGATTTGTACCCTTCAAACTGCACAGCTAGATTCTCGAAATGAATTTTCATAAAGAACAAAAAAGAATTTAAAATGACGGGAGTACCTGGACAATGCGGGGGCAGCAGGGCAGGTGGGGGCAGCAGGACAGGGCTGGGGCAGTGGCACAAGGTGGGGGTAGCAGGTTCTGCCCGTCTGGGGTCGCCCTCTCAGCATCTCCTACATGCTTATTTTCACCTCCCCTCAGCTGGCAAACGCTGCCTGCTGTGACGAACTCACCTCCCTTCACATAACACACAAATCATGCTGACATTTATAGGATTATGTAGACTGATGCAACGTTTCTTATAGACTTCAAGAAAAATATGTAATCATTTACAGTCTAGATTAGGAGCGTGTTGATTTGGAAAGTTATTACACAGACACAAGTTCTCATCTTGTTGTCTA
Organism: Lepidonotus clava; assembly: GCA_936440205.1. NCBI lineage: Eukaryota > Metazoa > Annelida > Polychaeta > Phyllodocida > Polynoidae > Lepidonotus > Lepidonotus clava. The sequence goes on along the minus strand of OW387150.1, from coordinate 20,600,021 downwards.
TTTAGAGTTCTTTGTTGAAATGGAAACTACACTGTATAGCTCAACTTCTGTGATAATATTTGTAGTGACCCATGTTTTGTGATTTAAAGTCATGAAGATCCAAATTTGTTTCATTTCGATAGAAGTTGCCTTTTATATCTTAACTTGACATGTTGGTGCAGTTGACCTTTGTTTTGGTATTCAAACGAATCTTACAAAAGTTACAAAACAAGACCTTTCAATTACACACAATCCTAAAGATATATCATTATCAACTTATATACACCTATAACTATATACATGTATGTGGTTTAGAAAGTGTACTACGTACTTATAATTGTGTTTACTAGTCCAAATATTGAGCCAGGATAGTATCAACACTTCTCCCTGTATATCATATTTCGGTCAACAGGTGAAAACTGGGCTGGTTTTACACCTGGAGTTTGAACTAAAATAGTGTTACCTGGTGTCAGTCACTGATGGATGGCTGCTCGAGGGGAACTGACTCCTCCACGACCTGCCCTGGAGGAGGGTTGTGTGGTGGGGAAGGAGGAGAGAAGGGCATGTGTATTATAGATAGTATAGGCCTGTACTACCAGACCTCCTTACCTGCTGAGCACTGACCACTGGTCACTATTCTCCCCACCCCGACACCCCATGAGCCTACCAGCGCCCTCCTGTGGCCGCCACACATCAAAGGTTTATTCCAGACGTCCTAGGCGCATGCGCTGCCGCTCCGGAGCGCCCCCTGCTGTCGACGGGGATCAACTTTCAGAGGGCGAACGCCGCAGATCGTGGGCACGCATAAGATGAGGTGTCTCTAAGCAGGCTTTTCTGTGACAAAAAGGGCGCCGCCGGAGGAGGGAGGGGCGCCGGGCGTGGAATGGGTGTGTGAGAAAGGCGAGAGGGTTGAGGGAACAGCGTGGGCTCCCAGCTTGGTGCTGCATATTTACACAATATGACATTTCACATGAGCGGCCCCACGTCAATATCTGACGTCAGCTGACGGCCCTGACGTGCACGGGGGAAAAGGAAGTCAGTCGTGGTGCGCATGCGTGATTAGAGCAGACGACAAAAATGACAGCGTTCGTCCAGGCTTCCTCTCCCTGCGCCCCAGCTCTCCAGCCCTCCTCTCTTGCCTCGTTTGGCGCCAAAAGCGGCCCACAATCAATTCGGGTCGATATCTTCTTGTGTCGTCGTCTGCTGCTCCGCGAAGCAAACGTTCCGCTGTCATGCCCATATTACTTCCTGAAATTTCCAACGCCGGGGTATCCATGGTAACCAAGGAAAAAAACTACCAGAAATCTGAGCTTCAAAGGCAAAGTAAAACCCTGGCGTAGACAGGTCAAAAACCGTCCAACTCCCAAGACGCAGGACCACAACTGTGTCCTCAGTCGCTACACTGTATAGCTGTGAGCGCAAAGAGGGGAAATATATTGCTCTGGTTCTTCGTCTATGAAACCCTAAATGCCCAGTGGTCAGTGGTGGGAAATATACGACCCCTGTTTAGTAGAAGTGGGAGGGGAGGTGTCCGGTCGTTTACGGCGTATTTCACGTGTAATTTAGGGGCCACACCTGGACTGGCTACAGGTGGGCTGGCCAGGTGAGAATCAAAGGGTTTTATGGCTCTCCCGACGACGCCCATAAAAGGTGTTACGCCGCTGGGACCACCTAGACGTGTGTGTGTGAAGGTATGCGGCCTGGGAGTGGATGGACAGGTCCTCACAGGTTCCCTCTACAACCACCCAAATAAATCCAGGCTTATTTACAAAAATCCTTGCGAAAAAAGGACAACATTGCTAAAATATTCTTTCATTCTATAAAAGAAAAATGCATTTATCTCATAACCACTTCCTATTAACTGGAAGAAACCAAACCCGTCAACCAGCTTCCTCCTCATTAGCATCTCCCACCTACACCATAAACCGTCCGCACCGAGCTCTAACCCTTCAGAAAATAGCCACCTGTGACCAAACTTTATTTTCCTCAATATTCAATCAGTGTGCCATTGAGCCTTAAAGGACATTGAAAATTTCACTCTGCTCCGACCAACGCCCGCCAATTGTGGGCCAACATTTAGCACTGCATTAAGGTGGTAATTGGCGGGTTGACATGGGTAAACTGCGTCTGGGTGCTGTTTGGCCTGGAGTGGTTCCTAGATGTTTAACACTGACCATTGTCCAGCGGACCCTGCCCCCTAACGACGGTCAGCCCAGTTTGGACAAGCGGCCATTGAGGCCGACCTCCACAGCCTGAAATGGAGACTGCTTTCCTTACTTAACCCTTGACTCTCTGACCAGTACTCTTCCCAGAAGGCAGATCTTTACTGAAATGGTAAAAGATCAGTATTGTTTGATTTTCTTTTTTTCAAGTAGTGACGGTGAGATTTTGATCTGTTATAAAAGCAGGATCCTATTGCCCTTTCAAGGCGATAAGGCAGTGGCTGGTAGTTTATCTGTGGGTTAATATCAATATTCCCAGGTGGCCGGAGATGCAGTCTGTTACTGCTGCTGCTGCCTCCCTGGCCCTTTTCCTTGGTCAGCTTTTAGCTTCACCCCGCCTCACCCTGACAGATTTGAGCCCCTCCCCTCTCGCTATGGCCTGGGTGGGGCCCCTGACACCTCGGACAAAGGCCCCACCCCTCCTCCAAACCTCACCTCCCCACCTTGGTCACTTTCTGTAGCCACGTGCCTTTGTTCTGCCCCCTTGGCCGATTGTCCGGCGGGCGGCTGTCACATATGGGGCCCTCTGTCCACTCCCAACCCCCCAGCTGACCACTGGTTCTCACCTAGGGACCCTCGTTTAATTAACAGCCCACAGGCCAGAGGCGCCCCATGCCCTCCTGTCCCCCTTCTTCCTCCCCTCTACCCCTGACCCTCCCCGCCCTCTATCCCACACTGAAGTGTTAAAGCCCTCACCAACTCTGACGTTTCATCGATGCCCAGAAAGCGTTTGATTAGATTGGTCCGATTGGGGGTTGCTCTGGGCCAATATGACTAATGCAGGTTTGGGGCCAAGGGGGAGGACCCTGCCCCCTCCCACCCTGCATTGACCAAATGGGAAAGGTGGTTCTAAAACAACATGTGATGATTACATTTACCATCAACTAATTTCAATTCAGTCTTGTCCTCTCATGCATAGGCATTTTCAACTATAACCCTATACATGTATTACAGCTTTTTTTTTCATTTTCCCCTACTACACCAAGTGTATCCCAAGATCTGCGAGGAAAGTACAAATTGACAAAATTTTAATGCTGCTATTTGCCATCACTCTTAGATTATTATATCTATTAGTCATTGTAATTAGTTATAATGGTTATACATGTACATATACATGATATAGACGGGAATACACCTTATACTATATTGATGATATAAATAAAAGGAAGGCTATACATTTTTATTTTCAAATGTTTTTATTAGTAATAATCCTCAAGGTTTCCATTGGTTTTCAGAGTTGTTACACTTATAAATGTGAAAAATATATGCAGGATCACATTATTTCATTACAATATGGCTCACTCTTATGCAAATTTCAAGTAACTTTCAGTCTATGACATTGTCAATATCTAAAATAGATCCTTGTCAATCAAGATCAATACATTGTACACAATAACATTCAAGGTGCCTGTGATTCATACATTTACATGAGAATGATACATAATAATTAGGTAATTCAGGTTTATATAATGGACAATATCAATAAGATTTTATATTTCCAATTGATCAGAAATAAACAGCAGACAGGCCTACGTTTTTTATTGAGCCAAACTATTGGGTAATAATCAACATTTAAATATATATAGGTGGTTAGTTGATGAAACATTTAAGACATTGTTAGTACATTGTACATTGTATAGTACTAATTAGGAGTATATGGTATACATTAGAAGAAAGATACGTAATATTCAATTTTACTACAATATCTTTTCATCTCTGTTTTTATCTGACCATGAATACTGAATAGAGTGCATATGCAATGTGATAGCCGTCCCTCCTCTATGGGTCTGGGATGATCCTGGCCACAGCTGGAGTGTTTACCCAGATCCCTGTCCTACAGGAGGAGACTCCCACCTCACGTGGGGAGGGGTCGTTTTGAATCCATAGACCCACTGGGCGAAAAAGTTGTAGCTAATGGAATAGATGAAAAAGGATATTTTGAGTATGATTAGTGGACAGGCCTATACAAATTGAAAGGCTCATTTGAAACAAATAGGAGCTATAATTCTATTCTATAAAATTATGATCTTTTAAATATCTATCGTATTACAAGACGTGCCAAAGTGATCAATTGGGGCACTTTACGTATGTAATGTGGTTCGGGATGGTTTATTAAGGCAAGTGCATAATATGTATAACTTAAAAGCATCCATAAAGCTCCATCAACTTGAATATTTCTAAAAACATCCATAGAATTTACTGCAAGGAAAGGAATGATAAAAAGAGATTCAAATTGAAGTAGGCAGAGTCAAATGACTACAGGGATGGTGTTCTGTAGGATCTCCATGTGCTGTGACCGTCCATGCCTCCTGGGCGTGCCCGGAGGCGATTGCCCCTAGCCCAGCCCTGGAGGAGGCTGGAGGAGACAGGAGGTGGCTGAAGGTTGTTGTGGATGGGGAACATGACACAGTCCTTCCCTGGGCGTGCCACTCGAGCCTGATGTAAACCACACGGCCCCACACAGGCCTTTGATCCTCCAGCTCTACGGAGCCCCTCCTCCAGGGTCAGTGGGGATTCCCATGAAAATAAACACACACGTTGTTAGCATATGTTCTCAAAATAAACACGAGTTAGCGAAAGTTTTTGTGCAGGAAATATTAGGATTTATTATTCAAAAGGTATATATCAACACGAATAACAATGTGTGATATGATTTGTATTAATCTATAAACGTTTCTAAATAATTATGTAAACGTAGCTTATTTCCTTATAGTAGACAAGTTGCAAACTAAAGATTCTAACATATTGATTCCCATGCATCTGTAACGTCTGGAATTCACGATGCTACGACGAAAGAACAAATATAAAGCTTTTTGCAGCTCAGAGTTGAAGTAAGAATTGTGTGATTTGTCTTTAGTACCACGCACGGGTTATACGTGTACACGTTTCTGTAGTTCACTGCATGGCAAATGTATCTATAGAAGGATATATGATTGTTCAGAATAGCCATTCCTACTCTTCACATGATCACATTGCTTAGTTTCATTGGAAAATGTACCTCAACGATTTATATGTTTTGAGTTGCATTTACAAAGTAAACAATTATACCGAGACAAGAAGCCACTTTGCCAGTGGCTTCAGGAGGGAGGGGTCACTCAGCCGGGGCCGGCCGCTGGTCGCACGTACTTGGGGTAAATGATAGATGAGTATTTATCAAGCTACGCTTCATCAACCCCGGCCCCATCCCGACGGGCCGACAGCAACCTTAATGTCGACTAATTGGTCTAAATAGACATGTACTCGGTTTTATTAATGTATGTAAGGATGGGTGTGGGAGTGGTGGGTGGTGTTGTGGGGTGTAGTTTGTGGGCCAGCCGATAGAGGCGCTAGTGTGCCGCTGGTGGTTTTATGATGAGTCTATTGAGTGGTCAGTCTGGGGACCAGCGAAATTAGGGAAGGGGTCGCTATGTGTACGCCGGGTACCAGAGAAATTGGAGCAGCTCACTGGGTGACCAGTCACCCACTGATTGGCTCGTTGATGCCTTCATTTAGCCACTCTATGCAAATGAGACACTCTTTCATTGACCAATCATGACTGGGGTGCTATCTAGTCCCCTTCTGGCTCAATCTCCAAGCACAATGAGCAGCTCAAGCGCGGCTTGGGTGGGAGGAGAGCGTTGTGGCTCACTGGGCTTGATTATGAAAATGGAAAATATCAGTTATCCGCCACATTCAGTGGGCCGGCGATGAAATTGAATTTGTTTTGTCGTGGGGAGCCGGGGCTCACGTCCCCAGCCTGGCCCTTTGTTGGCACGCCGTGGAGGGTGAATGCAGACCCACCATGCCTGGCGGGGACGACTCTAGCCTCCCACCAAGTCCTGCCAGAGAGATTAAGACAAAATCAAATTTAGTCTGATCAAGCCTTGCGGGGGTATTTCCTGCGGATTGCAATGGATGTCAGTGGGTTGGGTTGGTGGGGGAGTACTAGGGAGTCGGGGGGCTCTCCTGGTCTATCTCATCCCCTACCTGATTGCATTGTCTGTGTATTAACATCAGAAAACCCCCTGGAGGCTTCATTACAACATTCTCCAGTGCCCCACTCCCCCTGCTACCCACCGCCGCGTCCCAGATGGCGTTTGTTACTGCGCGTGCGTTCTATCCGCGCATGCGTGTCTGGATCTGGATCTACCTTTAGGCTTTACTTCCGGGCGGGCTTTTTAATAACCCGCCCTAGGCTGGCCTAGGCCCGACTGGGAGGGTTAGGCGAGGGTTAGGCTGGTCTCAGGCGGATTTCCCGCTTAGGGGGCGCCACCTCCGACCTCTCACCGGTGGTAAAATTTCACAGGTTTAGGGGCTGTGGGGGTTCCAGGGGATCCGGAGGCCCCCCTACAGCTAAACGGACGTTTGATGGAATAGGCTCACGTGACCTTGAAATGGGAAAGTTTTCACATTACATGGATCATATGCTCTATTCACATCATATAACGCGTTCCCATATCGCTGACCTTTAAATATTGAGATTATGATTTATAACCTGATAACTTAGACCATGATTCACATTCATTATTCATTTGATACATATGTGTCTCAAAAATTACATCAATTCTGAAAATCATTATTATGTGTAAACTTACCATGGCTTACTGTATCTAAACATTACATAGATAATGTCTGTGTTAAAAAGTAAATTTTAATTGTAGTGAGTAATTTCAATAAAGTTTATCTACTCAGGCTTATTATTCACAAGTGACACGTGACGATCATTTTCATTCCAAATTACAGAAGAAAAATGTACTCATACGTGAACTATGTACTTTGTATCATTAGATCAATATATTCACCCATATTACACATGCATGATCCATGGGTCCAAACCATTGTACATATAAAAGGTCTTTATTTTATGAAGATTTCATTTTTATAAAATAACTGGTCAAAAGGGTGAGTGCTGCAGTTGTGAAATCCATTTTAAATCCACTTTAAATCCCGCACTCTTGTACACGTAAACCAAAGCTCCCAGAAACCCATGGCTGCAATGACCACAGGATCCTCCCCTCCAACACTTAATTGGCCGACTTAATTTTCATACATTGACGAGCGTGATCAATATACATTTGAAACAGTCCCTATCCCACCCCTTCCTCTTCCTAGCGGCCGCGGCGGGAATTACCGTCGTATAATTGGCCGGCCTTGGCGGGACGCTTGTTTGGACATAATCACATATCAGGTTCTCCGCCCGTCGCCATGGGAACCGAGCCGCCATATTGGCAGGCACATAAGATGGTATCTGGTCAGGCGGGCAGATTCGAAATGCGAGTGTCAACGTCGGGAGGAGTGTCAGTGGACGCGGCCGACGGCCAACAACTCGCCTTGCATGTGACTAGAAGCCCAGAAATTGGAACTCCCCAACCACCCCTCTCACCTCCCCCATTCTCTATACTCCCAACGCCGCCCACCCATCTTCGACTTCTGGCAGCAGCGCCGGACAACCACAAGGTAAACAAAAAACTTTTCGCCAACTTGTTCGCAGCGTGCTTCCGCTGAATAGTTGATGAGCGTTTGCCTCTAAGACCACCGCGCTGAGGTTTTCTTTTAGATTTATCGATTGAATCCCGCCATTGGTAAAGTGGAATTATTTTCAGCCTGTATGCAGTTTAATCTGTTGTATAGAGTTGAGACTTTAATATGTTTGGGAAATTGGAGGGGAAATATAAAACTTTGATTTCAGGAGGCGGAACCCCTGTGTAAGTTCTCGAGTAATGAGAGAAGCGGCGATCTTTGAACTCAGATCTTTCTACATTCGATTGTGAGTCATCCAATAAATTACATACGATAACAATCCCCCGACGTCCCTGCGGATTTTCTTTTATATAGAAAAGTCAAAAGGCATTTTTTCTTGAAGTGTTGTTTTTTGGCGCTGAAAATGTTTTATGATTCCTTTCCCCAGTAGGGATACTTAGTGGCTTTAACCAACCAAGTGAAAAGTCATAAAGTCACTTCAGAAAGGAGAGGTTTTGGGTGGGTATGGGTGGGTGGGGGAAAGTTGATAGGAGGGAGCGGTTGGGGTGGGAGGGGGTGGGTTGAGTCAGGTTAATGTTCCTGTATACCTGTCGGGTTACCTGACCACTCGTCAGTCCACGTGTGTAGCCGGACCCTACGGGAGCAGGACCTCTTACCCCTCACCTGTACCCAGGTGTTACATTGGTGTCAGAGGTGGACACTACCTACCAGGCCGACGACAAGGTAAACGCTCTATTACTCTTTTTACACCACTTTTTGGGGGGTGGGATTTCCCCTGCAGCACATGCACGTGGGGGTGCTAACGGGGATGTATGTTTACAATACGTATATTGATGGATGTATGTTTACAATACGTATATTGATGGCGGGTTAAGTTGTCACTGCATGGGACATTGGACGGGGTTCTTGTTAAGTGTGAGGATTAATTATTGGCGGGTCAGGGCCAGTCACCCGGGGGTCGAGGTTAATGGGCGACGGGCAATGGGTGAGGGGGTGGCCGGGAGTGGGCGCCGGGGGATCTGCGACACCCCATTGGCTGGGACACTCCGTGGAGGGTCCAGGAGGGGAGGGTGGGGTCCTCACCCCCTCCCAACTCCCTCCGGGGAGGGGTGAAGGGGTGTAAGCTGTAGTATGGGACACACGAGCCCTCAGCAGCCTCCTGTACCCCTACACTACCACCACTACCACCCTGCTCTCCCCCCCTCCTCCCGGGGTTAGGGCAGTATCCGTACCCTCTAGCCCCTCGGCGCGTCATTCTAGGCCTGCCTGCCATCAATCGTACCTGACTCGCGCCTACACCTCGCCTACTCTAACCTCACCATACGGCCTTAATCTAATACCTGTCATTACCCCGAGCCAAGAAAAATGACCACCGCCGCCGCCACTAGCGGAGCGAGCGTGCGCCCCGTCAACCAAGTTTTGACGGCGTGAGCCCCTCCATTCTCTTTACCAACAACTTCCGCCACTCCAAGGTGGTATAGCTGCCAGGCCTCGGACCCTCAATTCCCCGTCATTTCACAGTTGGACTCCAAGCATTGGGCCCTCCTTCCCCAGATACCATACCACTCCTCGGCCTCAGCGGCGGTAGGGCCAGGCAAGTTGGATGGCATGCGAGCTATAATTTATTATTGGACGAGTCAATGAGACAAGGAGGAAGGGTCGCGGCAGGTGACAGTTATAAACGGTTCCTACGGGCGGCGACGGCCGAGTGGCGTGTGGCTGGACGACTTACTATGTACTACTACTGCTCCTTCTTTGGCCCGTTCGCCGGCAGATGATGGGAAGATGGATGGATGAGTGGTCTCAGCCCCCACGGAGTAAGTCAAGGGTGTCGCTCGTCGCCGTTTATCACTGCTCGGACTTGTTAGACCCCCTGAAAGACTTCGACTCAGGCCCAATTTGTGGCTAGTTATTCACTCCGTCGCCGAGCTACACAAGACTCACTTGGTCTGCTGATTTATAGACAACCTGTTCGCTACCAGACCACTAGATAAGCTCTCAGACTATACTCACAGCCTGGTAAGTGTTTGATATGTTTTATAAGTGCTCGCAGCGTTGAATTTATGTTTCATGGCATACCATTATATATAAATGTATACATGCCAGACCATACAGTAGAGCCATCTGGATTTGTTTTAGTGGTTGGATTGTTTTATGATTTATATTTTTTTCCGGTTATTTTGTGTTTTCTGTTGGAGAATTAAGTTCTCTGGAGTAAACCGAACGATCACGCTGTATTTGAATTACAGAATTCGGGCTTTATATTGAAGAAAGATAACTTTATATGAGTTGACGAAGCAATGATGACAGTAGCAATAGGAAGTGAGCAAACGAGTGAACACTTCAAAAGACTCAGTGAAAGACGCGTTGGGTTCATGGTTAGGGCCAAGGTTGGCACTCGTCGGCGGGGAAAACTTGTAAGCTGTCACTGGGTCGTTGGTCATGTCATCGCGGGCAGATCCGAGCAGTTATATTTAGTAAGACTATCTACTAATGCTTTGTAGTGAGCAGCTCCGGGAAAGTTAGTAGCTCCTAATAGTCCCGTGTGTAAGTGGTTTGACCTCTAATTGCGCTTGTTTTCCGCACGTTTTGCTCAGACTTTGAGTTAACTTGTTTACATTGACAAAAAGTGAGCAGCTCGTTCGACTCCCAAATCACAACACCACTCTACCAACTCAGCACCCACTAACATACACCCTCCCCAGCTCACTAAAAAAAAGGTCCAGAAGGGACTCGGACAATTATCGATTGGCTCAGCGGCACACTCTGAAAACTTTTCCCTAAAGTCCAAAATCAATGTCAAATCAAGCGTCGGTCGCGGTGGGACTGGAGCGTTGGGTGGTGGGCAGCCGAGGGGCGTCGCGGGCCGGCCCGGAAACCTGGGTCGATGTCAATGCGTTTGGATATGTAAAATAGGGGTGCCGGCCGCTCCATTTGGCCGCCGCCAAAAGCTGTCATTGCCTTTTGCTGCTGCCTGAGTGCCTCCACGACCTGATCGATTAATGGAGCTGCTCTCAGGAGTAGGGTACTGGAGTTATTAGGCCTGCGAGCTGCTCCATGGTCGGTGAAGGCCGTGGAGGTGGAGGTATGTGGAGAGACAAGTGGTTTGGCTGGGAGTGGGATGGGAAAAAGGAAAGAATTTGGGGATATGAATTGGCGCGAAACTATGTGTAGGACGTCAGATATGAGTTATTCCTATACGTCAGTTTGACTATTCTTTAGGTGTACAGTGTTCCTTCTCTTCAATTCTATCTTTATTGTGTATCACAGTAGGAAGATAGGCAGTTCTTACAAAATTGGTTTAATGCTATACATCAGAGACTCAAGAATCACAAATTAGCAAAACAAACACATGTGTCACAACTTTTATTTAGAAAGTAGTTATTGATAATCCTAAAGAGAGAATTATCAAATCAAAATCATGGAAGTAGATTTTTTTTTTTTTTGTAGATCTTTTTAATACCATCGTCAAAAATACATTTACTAATAAATACCATTCAATTTCATGGATATGGACGATATATGGGCTAGTACACGGATGTGTTCTTTCCAAATTGGTCTGGCACTTCCCGTCTATATTATTTTCTCTTCATTTCCACACCCTGGAGAAGTCTGGGGTGTGTGGCATCGGTCCGAGCCCCCCTGTCCGGCGGGACCCGTTGGGGCGCGGCCCGCCCTCCTGGGTCTTCTAAAGGACGGTTCCACCCTTTCCATAGTCAGCTTCGTAGTGGTTTTCTGGTCTTTTCTGAAAAATATTTTGAATATAAATCAATATTTAGTTGAGATTATAACATATCAATTATGTGTATGGCATTAATAACGTACTCGCATGACCGCATGAAAAAAAAAAAGAGTTTGAGGATGCATCTTCAAATGTAATTTTAGTAGCAAAGACACTTTGCAGACAAAGTTATATCACTTATCTATTTGCTCCAAAAATATGCTTTTTATCATATTAGTCGAACTTGCAAAGTCACTGAATCAGACAGACGTTAAAATTCAAATGATCTTGAACGGAAAAGTGTTGATAAAAATGTTACTTAAAATGTCTTGTCGCCGATAGAATATTATCACTGTGGCTCTTTGACAGGCCCGCAAAACTAAATTTTCAATCAAATAAACCTCAAAGTTATAATTGGTTAACGATGATATTGAATACATCTGAAAAGTTTGGTGTGAATGAAGCCCAAAGTAAACAATCCACCATTGCATTTGCAACCTGTCAATCTTCGGTTCTCATCATGCATCATATCTTACGGGGGATTTGCGTGAACATTTAGATTTTAGATTGAACTAGTTACACTAAGTTTCTAATTCAATATTTAGAATCAATATGGTCAAAGATGGAACTTCCGTGGCTTTTATTTTCCATGTTTCATTGAAGGGACATTTTTATTGAATGTGATCGGGTTTTGAATAATGATAATTATAGTCATTAATAACTACTTTTCACTTTTTAGAAAATTATCATTGACAAAGAGTTAATATCATTGTCAACTGATGTTAACTTTGCTCTCTCGCAATTTCGATGTGAGCCCTAAAGTAAGGAAATTCCTGTTCGAAGAGACGCATAATAATATATCATAACTATACACCATTTGTTACCTGTCACTCTTCGGTTTCCATGTGTTATATCTTATATGCACAGTGGTTCCAGTTCCAACAAAGTGCATTTGTTTCCTGATTTGAACCAGTCTATGGAATTACGTTCAAAGATAGTACTTCCCTGCCTTTTTTACAGAAGGAATTTTCTTGGAATGAGATAAGGTTTTCTCCTCTCAGTATTGATTGATGAGGCGCTTTTTAAAATAGGACAAACATTCCTATATATATAGAGGCGTATCACAGGTCAAATATTGGTCATTTGCTCTAAGGACTTTAGTTCTTCTCTGGATGGAGCATATTTCACTCCTACTTCTCGGGCGTTTTTTGCCCTAAATCTAAAGTGCAACATGACATTGTATACTTAATATTACAGATATGCTATACTATATCGTTTGATAATAAGACTTTTTTTTCAAGTTGAGGGAATGGAGGAAGAAACCCAAATCCGGCGACATGAAAGAAGACGGGTCGATGGGAAAAGCATTGTTGGCAAATAGACTTGGGCCTTGGCTAGCAAAGAGTAAACTCATTAATTATTCATTGGAGGGAAAGAAGTCGAAGAGGACCCTTGAGAATGGGGCATTGATTCGCCATACCGACCGTCCTCTCGGAGATCAAGGCCTGCAAACACACAGCCCTAAGTTCCATTTGATTAGACTGAGAAAGGCAAACATAAGCAGGCTATAGAGAAGGGTTGGTGAGACAATGTTGTACTTTGGTCAATTGTCACAGTACAGGGCTGGTCAGACCACATTGTACCTTGGTCATTTGTTACAGAGTATAAGAAAGGGTTGGCCAGACAAGATCAGAATTTGGTCGATTGCTATACGGAGTATAGTACAGTATGGTCAGACAACATTGTGTTTTGGGTGTTTGTTACAGAGTATAATATAGAGAAGGACAAATAAGACAACATTGTACTTTGCTTGTGCGTTACAGGGTATAGGCCAATAGCAAAGGGCTTTGGTCAGACAATTTTGTACATTAGTAATTTCTTACAGAATGGAGAGAAGGGGTAGTCAGACAATATTTTACTTTGGTTGTTTGTTACAGAGAATAGAGAAGGGCTGGTCAGAAAACATATATGCTGGTTGCTTGTTACAGACTATATAGCAAAGGGTCGGGCAGACGATATTGTAATTTGGTTGATAATTATAGAGAATAGCTAAGGGCTGCAGGGCCAGACAACGTTGTACTTTTATACGATAGTAATGTTTTTAAGCAAATACTGTTCTGTGCGAATAATATTTCCATTTCAACCGCTTTCAAAAAGTAGCAAGGACACTGTAACCACCAGACGGTATAAAGATTTGCTGGTCAAATATTTTTATACATTGCTTTGTATACCTCTCTATTACACCATGTGCCACATCGATAGTTTTATTTCTTTGTTTGCAAAGCACATTCCTAAGAATGTTTAAATACGTTGAAGCATTAACATTAGTTGTCTCTGCAAGTGTATACCAAGCTTATTTCATTAGAGATGACATGCCTAATGTCACAACAGCTGCACATCCTGCAGCCTGGACTAAAAGTCAACAACATAAAGAAAAAATGCAGAAATGTTCTCTCCTTGGCAGCCAAGTTCCTCCCCCGGGCCTGCCGTTGGCCACCATCTGTTTGTATAGGGGCTCCGACGCAGCCATATAATTGGGGTATACTTGTGAGCATGACCTTTGACCCCGCCATATCCCCTGGTCATTCAGCATGTCGTGGTCAAGGCTTCCCGCCATTATGACTGACCATCGGGCGGCCAGCTGAACTGTCACTCCCCGACCCGGCTGACCAAACCCACCTCTGACGCGTTCCCACGCTGGACCTCCCAGCTGGAGGGATGGGAGGGGCGGCCATAGTGTGCTTGCTTGACCAGTGGTCAGTTTCCTTGGTGCATGCAAACTCCGCCCTGGAGTTATGATAGGTGGCATACGGGCCGAAAGGAAAACATGACTGACCAAACCTGGCGTAATCTTAACGATGCTTCATAAGGGCTGACGTCGATATGACAGGTTAGACTGGACAAAAGATTACCATAACTGACCGCCCATTGACCAGTACAAGGTCTGTTCTCACGGTCAAACAGCTTTCAGTTAATGGCCATTTATGACGAAGCTGTGATTTGAAGCCCATTTCTATACTATACCGGTCCATACATATCTATTCCAGGGCACTTTACTAAGTGCCAAAACTGATGGAATGAGATTTTCTTCCCACGTCTGTACTTTTTCCTCTTAAAAAAGAAAGGTCAATTCCTTTACGTTAGAACACTGAGGCGGATTTGATGAGTCTACGTGTGGTTTTGATCTAGCAAAGTCTAAGCTGAGTCTTGCATGTCTGTTCTCAAATCAGAAACCATCAGATCCTACAGGGAACCTTTCCAGAAATACCTCCAAGGTAATTCAACTCGGGCCCAAAACTCTGACGAGCGCCCGTCAGTGCATTTTGATATAACATCTGAGGGTGGAGCCACCTATTCCGATCCTGTATACGAGATGACACATTCCTGGTGTTAGTTTGTAAGTTGAGCTGCGCCTGGAGGGTAGGTGGGTAGGTAGGTGGGTGGGCGGGGGTTGTGGCCAGGTGGGTCTACCTGTCAGAAACTCAGGTGTGCAGCTCATCAGGCCAGCAGGGGGCGTATCCGACCTGGCAGCCCGTATGTAACGTGCTTACACGTAGCCCTCAGATGGGGAGGGGAGGCCGTGGAGACCTGCCAACAGGCACCTGGCAGCAGGAGGTATAGAAGTACGCACTTCAATCTACTGACTTTGATCTGATTTCCCCCTACGTATGTTGGCAGTATACATTCCACCCAGTGTTGATTGCCTCCAAGGGCCAAAAATTATTCAATACTTCGTTTGTTTTTATACCCGTTCCCCTTGTCCATCTTTGGAGGTTAACGTTTTATTAACAGAAATTCAACTTAGAATTTATCAAATATTATTAGCATGCATGCAGAAGTAAGTTTTCATCAATATGATATGGTTTCATCAATATGATTAATTTCATTGTCTTCCTTTATGTTGAATATCCCTGAATTCTTTTTTGTAACGAATGACGTTATATCTGAAAACTATAATGTATTTTTCGTCTTGTTCGTTTAGGAATTTCACTTTTACAGAATCTTCAATAAGGGATCATAAATATGTCATTGTGACAGATTCTCCCACTGAGATGATCCCCTAGTTAATACCCAACCAAAAGAGTTCGTTACGGAATGAGCACGGCCTGCAATGCTGCTCTCAGCTGCTCTCTGGTTCCCGAGAGCTGCTCTTATCTCCCATCACGCTCGCTGGACCCTTCATGCGGCCCCAGATAGGGCGTATCGCTCCACGGTGCGCCCTAATATCGCCCACCAGGCCTGTCACCACCCCAGCGCCCCCCAACGGCCGCCGTCAGCGCCCCTAGCGGCGATAAGCCCGCCCACCCCTGACCCAGTTTACTGACCAACAGCACAAGCCCCAAGATTTGAAAAAAAAACACGAAATATTTTGGGGTTTTTCTTTTGTTTTTTAAGGATTTTATTAAGTAATAATCATCAGCGTTGCCCCTGGTTTTCAAATATAATATATCTGAAAACCAGGGGCAACTCCCATGGTTATTACCTAATAAAATCCTTTTTTTTTTAAAAAGAAGAAAAAACCTACAATATTTCGTGTGTGTTTTTAAATGTTGTATATAATATTATTATAGATTATGATGTATGAAATAATATATACATATTATATATATATATATATTTATATTTATATATACATAGTATTATAAATAAATATATACATCAATTGAGTTATATACAACCATTTTAAAATTTTAAATTTCAACAGTCAGAACTTTCATTTCTCATCACTTACAAGATGATATCGAGTCGAGATCTGGCTGTCACTGGGGCGATTTATAAGGGAGAAGCAAGACGTTGGTTTTATTGGTGTGCGTTACGTGGCGGGGTATAATTATTCGTTGGGGGCCTAATTTAGGCGGCTATCAGACGTCTCTAGGCCGGCTGTCATGAGCCTAGCCCGCTGGTCAGCTGACGTGATTTACGGCCTAGTTATGTGGGCATGCGCACTGGCATTGTAAGAGGCGGCCTCTATCGGCTGTGACGTCATCAGATATGGGCTGTCTTTTCGCCTGCCCCCTTCCCCGCCCACTGACGCCGGTACATTGTTACGTGGAGTGGCGGGGAGGGGCCTTATCTAAGCACACCAGGGCAATAAGACCGGCAATAAGCAGAGCTCAAAATATCACAGCCATTTCAAAGCCAACCGACACCAGAGAAATGCTGCCCGTCTTGTGATATTCGATTGCCCTTCTTGCATATTCTTGAAACCACTCCCTCGACTGATTTTTATGTACGGGGGTCGTGTGCCATGAAATACATTTTTTCTTAGTTATTCAATTGGTTTTTAATTTGCAAAAATTGGATTATTTTTCGTATTCAGCAATTTGTATTTGAAATTTCGATCAAATGATGGAATTTTTGTGGCGATTGATACATATTCGATTGTTGCAATTGTCTTGGGATGTTCGGATCTTAATTTATGTATATATATATAATATACATATATAGTTACACATGATTAACTTCTTGAGATAGTAAGTTTGTGAATGGAGTCTTATTTCAGATTGAACAATTTTCTCGGTATCAGCAATCTACTCAATATTTTCGAAAATCACATAAGAATTTATTTTTCAATCTCAAGAAGTAACATTCACCGAATACATGTACCTTGCCACACCTAGCAGGTAAAAGTAAGCTTTCCCAAGGACATTAATACAGACGTTGGGCAGTAAATCCTGGCGGCGGCCATCTTGACAGCACGCCTGAGATAGCCGCGTCTCGGGGGTCCATGGCAACGTTATCAGGCGGCGTCTGCTGGCGGCCATGACGACGCTGTCCAGGCTGTCTCTTTCCATCCGTGCAATAGAGAGCCTGCAGGGACGCCCAATCTGCCGGCCGGCGTCCTCCAGGGCTTGAGGCCTCTAGCTGCTGGAGGCGGCAGGGTAATGGAGTTGGGGGCAGGGCGGGAGGGGTAGCATGACCAAATCTTTATCTTGAGAAGCAAAAAGCGTCAGCAGCGTTCTTCCGAACGTGTCAGCATGCAAGGTTCTTGATTGTGCTACCTCCCCTGGGCCGACTGAAATGCTATTGGGTTGTTTTTTGTTAAGAGGGAATATGATATTGACTGATATTGCTTGGAGAACGTGTAGGGTGTCTACTGCTTAACATTTATCATTCTGTTTAAAAACACATTATGTCAGAAAAGTGCGACCATGAGGTTGGGTATTATGAATCAAATATAAAATTATTTAATTTTATGCGAATAACTCGTTCCTATTAGTCATATGAGGTACGATTGCTTCGGTTCAGTTGTGTATTATAACAGCTTCAACTTTCTTCCTTCAGGGTTTAAGGGATTGCTTTTCTTCCCGGTTGACAGGTCGAGCTAGCTTTGAGACTGGTGTCTTTTAGAGGTTTCAACCAATTTCAGTGGGCTTACAGCCGTAATAGACAAGCTCTCGGACCAATTGGCTGCGGTGCCAAAGGCTAATGCAGGGAACACTTTACGAAATGAATTCATTGACGTGACCAGACCCGCGTCGGAACCATGGATTGACACTCATTAGGCAGAATTTGGCTAATGAAAATTATATTTCTTTGGCAGTCTCTAACCACGCCCAGGAAAAAAAGGCCGTGGGATGCTGCGGTGGCAAATTACAGTGACGTTCATCGCATTAGGTCTGAGCATGGGCAGATCAGAAAAGTAATTTCGCTGGGAAACCACTAATTTTTGGCCCGTTGCTTATGGAACGGTCGGACCTGGAATAATAGAAACATTGCTTGGTAGGGAGAGGGAAATCACATCATAGGCTCATCAATAACAGTCCTGTCACGGTCAGAGTCGCGGCGAATACCGTAAAATTCAATTACGCGAATTTGATCTGCTAGGATGAAATGATTTCTTAATCAAACTCACGTAAGAGCCCCCACAAAAAATGAGAGGAAATTGGGTCAGGTTTCCATGGTAATCCATCAAAGATATGGCCACTAATATCTTGTCCATTTCGATCCTGCCAGAAGTAATTATCATACCTTAAATCGAATAGCAATGCCGTAATATTTTATGATAATTTATACTGCAGCCAAAACTAAAGCGAAACTGACGAAAACATGTATGCATTAAGCTTTTAGTTATGATATCATCGAAATATTATCTTCAGTGGTTAATAATTATTTATTTAAAGTTGTTTTTTTTTCGAACGTGGTGTCTGGTGATGCGTTTTATTAAATGTGAATGTATTTTTCACTGAATACCCTTGTAAATGCATATACTCATTTAAGCAGACAACATTAATGACCGTTGAACAATTATATTTTGCAATCATTATCATAATGGATAACCACTATATAATGCCTAAACCCACCCATTGCCTTTTATACACAGATGTGAAACCATAGTATCGATTCTCGAATACATTAAAAAATAACCCGGAATAACCCTCAGTGGGCATGTAAGTCCATGTTTCATTAATAACGGTAAATGGGTCATTATAGAGGTTGCCTGTGCCTATATATATGTTTAATTGGAGGTGTGTCCCCGGCGGTGGCCCGGCGCCCCTTTCCGCCTGCCACCCCCGACCGGTGACTGGTGGAGTGTGGATGATGGATCGGTGTATACGGGCCTTCCCACTAGATGGCGATGTTGTAGGCGGATTAGCACCATGCAGCTACATGCTACCGCGACATGCGTCTGACATGGCTTTTGTGAGCATGTAGGGAAATGTCCATAATGTAACTACCAGTTTGTATGAGATTATTTCAAGGGGGTTGGATATAGAATTGATCATGATGTTATAAATTTTACTTTGTTTTTTTATTGCTTTCGATTGTCAAATTGCATTTGTAAACTTACAAGGAGGGTTAGGTTTTCTCTGGATGTTAGATAGAGATAACAAACATATAAACGATGAAAATGACTTTATTTCCGCTTGCGAAAATAATGAGGTGACTTTACATATGGGATAATCTTGTCAAGAGAAAAATTCTCCAACAATTTCAAAAACAAGCGACACACTTTGCTTAAGAAGTGACTGCACTGACTTTGATAACATGTTAAATATAGATGCAGATGCCATCATACTTACCTGATTACAAACCCCAACCATTTCATAACTGCTAACTACAAGAGGTCTATATGCCAGTCAAATCAAAGGAGACAGACACTTCTGACAGACCTATAATCTCCTATATTTATTTGCACTGGATGACATTGTGACCCAAATCTAATTTGACACAAACCTTTGACATGTTGTCTTAGTATAGCGCGGCTAATGGAATAATAACGGTAAAGACACGTAAATTACTGGTGTCCCTTCCCCTGAGTCTAATAGCGGGGACGACCTAGTCTGTGGTGGTTCTCTTTAGCCGGGGTCACGTGCACTCAAAAGCAGTCTACTTGTTATAATGATAATTTTAATTTAACGAAGTTCGTGTGTGGCTTGTGGAGCCTGCCAAAACCAATATGAATTGAGATTCTAATATGAATTTCTCACGCACAATGCCAATCAAAACGGAATTGTGATTAAAATGGAATTGTTTATTCTACTTGTATTTCATAATGTAAGAACCTTTCTGTGCCATTGCGCAAAACGCGTCTCTTGACTCTGTTGATTTTATTTCTTTAACAGTGCAAGACAAGACTTATTTGCATATTTGATAACTAAACTTGGATAGGACACACAAGTTGTAGGCAATATTTCCTTTGTGATATTTTTACAGTAAATGATATTGGTGATGGACAGTAATGCACACTATTTTACATTAAATGAAATCCCTACTTTGTCATGGACAGTGATGTACCATAAGAAAGGGAACAGTTAAGCTAGTAAGTGCATGGGAAGGGAATACTTAACACAAGATCGATACTCAGGAATAGTCAACGAGGTTCAATATAAACATACATTTTCCATTGAAATTTTAAATTCACTTATCCTGATATGAATTTTAGATGACCATAGATTTTGTGTATTATCCTTGAGCGTAACAAGGGCTCTAACTATACCTCCGTCGGCCCAGAGGTCTCTAACTATACCTCCGTTGGTCCAGAGGTCTCTAACTATACCTCCGTTGGCCCAGAGGGCTCTAACTAGATCTGTATAGGGGGTTAAGACCCAGGAGGAGGTGATAAAGGGAACTGGAGCAGAAGGGAGGGGGGGGGCGTAGATTAGGCCCCAACACGTGAGACTTGTCGCGAGATGTGTTTTGACACCCTGGATAATCAGACCTTCCAGCCTCCTCCAGTGGCTCCAGATGGTACAAGACCTCCATCCACCCACCTCCACGTACCTACCTACCCATCCAGCGTTAGTTCCCATCCCTGGCCGGTGGCGGCGCTGCGGCCGACGTCGCCCCTTGACCTTTAACCTTCGGTGATAAGATGATCAAACGAATTAGGCGGCGTGCCGCGGGTATCCCCTGCGCGGCCGGGGGATCTTTAATTACCTCCAGCTCGGGAGGAGTGTGATTAGCCGGCCCTGGATGGAGCTGCTCGCCTTGGAGCACCAGGAGGAGGAGGAGAGGAGCTAAAGAGCAGCTCGGGAGCAGCTCACGTCATGGCGAGCTGTCATCACGTCCGGCCGAATATCATAGCCTCTGACGGCCGATCGGCGGCGCATGCAGCGCCGACCCCCGACGGCCTGCCAAGCCAGATTGTGAAAAGGCCAACGCTGTCAGACCCCAGCTCTGGGGAGACGGCCAAAATAAGATAAAACCTGACTCAAAAATGGCGCACACCCCGCCGGAAGTAGCCCCGGTATGCCAGCATTATCAATGCATGCTGGGTAGATTTCGAAAACAAGCGGCAAGTGTTGCTGCGTTTTGGATACAGTCATCTTGTGTTTTTTAACTTTTTGATATTTCATTTCTTTTTTCTCCTGAATTTTGACCCATTTTTGTTCCTCTTTTTGGATTTCTGTTCTTTTGGTGATGTTGACAGAATTATGGCTGTGTTGAGTGACGGGCCGTCGGGGGGTGACCTACCGTGGAGGAAGGTGTCGGTGCGGGAGGACCTGACCTCCAGGGTCCCAGAGGTCAAGGTGTAGACATGTTAGGACATGTTGTGTATGCCGATGACCATTCACTGTAATGTATACTACATCCAGTAGAAATGTCTATATGTATGTATACATGCATTTCACTAGTGGAAAGGTGTTAGATACATTGGCCAGGGTCGTTTTCTTTTTTCTTTTATTTGGTATATAGATAATACTTTTTTCTTGAATTAAAAACAGCACAATGATATCATTATATTGGGAATTGTGTTCCAATGGTTCATCTATAAACAAAGATATACACAACATGGTGATCATCAGGTTTTAAACTACTATTATTTCGATGTAACATTCTCTAGAACTATATTATAACCAACGAGTATAGAAAGAAGTTGTTGTCTTAGGATATTAAAGACCCATGCTGGGTATACTCGTTGATATAACTAGTAAAGTAACTTAATACTCGGTAGCTCTAGTGTAAAAAGAACGATTGAAACCAAAGATTGCTCAATTTTCGCAAATCATTGCTGAAATATAAACAAGAATCCGAAGTATGTCAAAACCCCGGGAGGATATGTTAAGCATACAGACTTTACAGAGCAAGTAAATTTCACTTTCCCCTGGGTTGGGGTAAGTTCTTTATTATTTGCAGCCGAATTAGACAAACCAAAAAGTCCTAAAAGGTGGCGTGACTCAGAGGAGAAAAAGTGGAAGTTCAGAGGCAAGCCGATACAGGAGGGGGGTCTGAGAAGTTGAAGGTTGACTGAGGGGTGCAGAGGGTACGGGGCAGGAGGATGGCAGCAGGGGTTGGAGGTGGTTTGATTAGCCATCCGTGAGACTCCTCCAGGGTCTGTGATGTGGGTCCGGCAGCTGGAGAGGGTGACGGGCATGACGGGCCATGGGATCAGGCCGCCCTCCTCCAGGGTGAGAGGCACCCCTGCCGTGGAGCAATCCATCACGTGGGGTCAGCTTTTGGCACATTTACTTATTGAAAGCGCCAGGCTGACCCTGGAGTGACTGGCGGCCGCCTGGCCTCCCTACCTCCTACCGCCGGCCACGCCACGCCCTGGAGCCGTGCTCCACGGTGCCAAGGGGTACCTCGACCGGACAGCCTCCGCCCACCTCCAGCCCCACCTTAACCCATCGCCAACAGACTTCTCCTATACCTCAAAGATAAAATGTTAAAACTTTCCCCCATTCGCATGTGTGACATACACCTGACATGCCTCTCATACTTTTTAAGAAGACTTAAAAACTCACCCACTTTTAATAGTATTCGATACCTGACAGGTGCAATCTCCAGGGCCTGAGAGGCCTGGTTGATAAGCATGGAGGATCGGACGGATCAAACGAAAGCAGGAAATTAATCAAGACTATCTGCACCTTCAATTCCTACCCGACCCATGTAGGTATAAGGTATTAGATTGATTGGGCGGCTTTTCTGATAACAATTGGGATTTTTGTTGTAATTTGGCTTGATTTATTGTTGGGGGGTCACCATATGGCCGCACTAAGAGTTAGGGTGAGGGGTGAGGGCCTGTCAGGTCGTGTTATATTAATACCTCCGACCAGAAACAACCCCCAGCGCCACCCCAGGGGTTCGAGTGAAGCCTTCAACATGGAATTTGGCATCATGTTCTCTGAGAAGTCACCGCCCCACCTCAACCTCAACCGAGATTATTGCTACAGCAACGGTCGGAAATTGACCAAGAAAAACGTATTTTTCCCAGGGAAATATAATATCCAACAGGATGCGTGTTCTCTTTTTTAAGTGTGTTTATGATTGCACTACTTGCACTACATGCGCGTATATAGTAATGGTGATTGTCAACTTTGTTAATCAGGAGTTTGTCACAAGGCTTGGATGCTTATGCCACAAGCATATAAACATCTCAAAGAGGCAAACCCTTCTCATTAGAAGAAAAATGTATCAAAAATTAGAACAGGTCAAGGCCAGGAAAGGTAACATGAAAAGTACATCGCCATAAACCCACCTCGTTCCCATCATCCATCACTGTCCCCTCCACTTCCGGGTGAAATTAATCACAAACGGGTCGAAAGCGAGGCTGCCGACAAAGTGGACTAAAACAAGACCTCGCACCACAAAGGGCGGGGACTGAGTTGATCCCGGCCACAAGTGACAGGTTTATCAGCAGGAATATGCTGTAGGATGGGACCAGGACAAGCCCCACAGCGTGCCGTCGCATATTCTGAAGTGTTACTCACATCCGGATAAAATTAACTGAAATTTTAAACCAGTTTGAGTAAAAAATGAGAAAAATATCAAGAAAGGCGTTGTCGCCAATTGAAGAGAAACAATTCTGACTATATAGAGCACGCAGACTCCTGTCAAAACATCCTGAAGAATATTCTTTCTCGATGCCCATAAAAACTTATTTCCATAAAAACTTATTTCCACTTTAAAAACAGAAGATGTTATTTCATAGGTTCTCCTTGTTATACCGTTTCAATTTTACCTTTTCCCTCACACTTCGTTCTTAGAGTGGAGAATCCAAGCTTTCAAATGCAGCAAGAAACATTTTGAAATATTTATCTGTTTTCCATTACTTTCCTTATGTTTACATTTTTCGAAAAATATATATTAACCAGTTTCCCCAAGGATTGTTTTGCATTTATTTGATAAAATTCAGATTCTCAGGAGGAATTATGTATATACGAAATTCCCGATCCTGGCGTTCTTTAGATATCGAATTGTATGTCGCTACATTCCTGGGATGGTCACACGAGGCAGGGAAACCGTTGAATCTTCTTGCTCCAGTGTCTAATGTTGCTCCTCCAGGGGATCGCCATGTGTTCTCCAGGGTGGGAAAATAAACAGGCGATCTGGGGTGGAGATAGGTCCTCCTGGTGAGTGGGGAGCACGCCCTGCCAGACAACCTGGAATTAACAAAGTCACAGCCATGACCAGGAGGAGACAGGCTCGTTAGGGGGTTACACAAAAGGAAGGGGGGCTAGTCTAAATAGGCCCAACACACAGCCTAAACAACACGTACAGACTAGGCGTTCTCATGGGAAAGAAATCTCATTAATAATGTTACATAGGGGGAGACCGAAATCACGCATGTTATTGGGTATATAAGGAATTTCGTTTTTATGACGATTTGATTTTCAAAAGTCACTTAGGCCAGACTGTATAGGCCGCCTATACAATAAAAACAGACGATTCTATAGGTCTTTTGCAAATAAATGTGTGTCGTTAATTGTGTTGCGACGTATAAGAGTCTGATTTTTTTTAAAGAAGAATTGGTTGAGTGCTCCGATGCAGATTTAGATTTGTTTTGTGACTGTCTTTTACTGTATTTTTCCTTAGTGGAAAAAAGTATGTATTGATTTACATCATGGAAACTTGAATTCTAATCCTCAGTAATTACACACTACATGAATAGAGCGACAGTTTGAAAACATAAACCCTACGCTGACGCTATGTATCTTCCTCTCAATTCACCATCCAAAGGAGGTTTTTCCATAACCTCGTTGGTCCAAACTATCAATACATCCCATCACCATACACGCCTACACTTTGCCTCCCCTCAGGCTCCCCACTACCCTCCAGCACCGCCCTACCCTCATCACAAAGAACCCTGCCCCTGTTGGCTCTAGGGCTTAGATCAGTTTACCGCGCTGTTCAGACGCCTATTTCCTGACTGTCACACCAACTTTTTCAGCCCCCTATACAGCCCCCACCGACGTTTCACTGGCCTGTCAATCTGGGCAGGGGGAGAAGGGTGGGCTGTCTACAGGGTGACGGGTGCTGGAGGAGGTAGGGTCCGGTCTGGAGGGAGAGAAGGCCCAGCAGGGGTGGCTGGAGAAGGGCCAGTCTGCTGGAGGAACCGTGGAGGACCCTGCAGACATGTTAGTGACCCAGGGGTCAGGTCTGGATGGGTAGTGGACGCTGGCGTGTCAATCATTCTGTAATAGTGGTTGGGAGTGGGGCTGGGAGGGACGGAAGGTGAAGGAAAGGTAAAGCTGGATAGCATAAGGTAATTGTTGGCCTATATAGAGAGAGGGCCTGGAGGAATATTTGTAGGTAAATGTGTTGCTTTGAGCGGTATACACCAAGAGAGCCAGAGAATCTTCTGTAGACTCCTTGTATTATATGTACAGGGTCAAGTGGTTGACCTCAATATTGAGTCTAAGAATATAGAAGAGAATGTATCAGGCTAGAAACTCTTGGGCATCTATGCATACACCTAGAGCCGTGCTACCAACCATCAAGTTCACAAGTAGAGTTTGTTCCTATTCAAAACCATCTCCAGTCCTGTACAACGACCAAAGATCATTCGATTCATATGAACTATATTACCCCAAACATATATATGTGTGTTACTCCAAGCCAAAGCCACCAACCCTAAATATATAATTCCAAGGCTACCTGAGTCCCCTCACGGGTGCCTTTTTCAATCGCACCAGCATCTGCCGCCGTCGGTGCCGATTTAAACATGAATAAAATTTTCACGTCTCCTGCACACGAAGCGACCATTTTCCGGGCTGGCGGACAGTCGACAAAGGCTGGCCGGGCTGTGCTGGCTCATCGGCGGGTGCCTAATCACCCGCCCGACACCCCTGTCCACCACCTCCGCCAACAACACACACATTCCCGACTCGATTGCTTTTCAATTCACTCATTCTCCAAGCGCGAGCTTTTTCCCCCGTCCCTTCCCCGCGCGCGGTTTGATTTGATTATTTCTGATGTAGCGGGGATAGGAGTAGTCCGGTCCGGCCGCCCTCTGCCCATGTTTTCCCCGGAGAACATCCTCCTGTGCACCGCCGTCGTCACCACCCCTCCGGAGAGTGAGTATAAAGTTCGCCAAATTTGAAATTTAGTTTGATTTTTTTTCTTCACGCGGTCGCGACCCTTGTCCACTGCGAGGTACATCTACTGGCGGAACGAATGAGTCACGCAGTGAGGGCCGGCGGTCGCCTGACTCTTTAATATCGATCCCGGCTAAACAATAGTATCCCACCATCAAGCCTTAACCCTGGTCCTTAACCCCTCCGCCCGCCGCCGCGGCCAGCGGTGGTTCCACACGGACATAGAGAACCCTCCATCTCGCCTATATTTACCAACCACAACAGCCACATCGCGGTCAACAAAAACTCCGCAGACATCTCCAAATTACACCTTCACATCCCTACTAGTTGTGCACAAGAGTTGGAGCGTAATTTTACCGAGTTGGTGGACATTTTCATTTGATTGTGAGATGAGTATTTTGTTGACGGGATTTGTAGCGTTTTGGGGTGGAGTGAGTGGTCGGAGGGGCAAGGGTTAGGTCTCGTGAGGGCGGGGACGGGCGGGGTTGGGGCCGGGAGGGGGAAGGGGCCGTGTACACTGTCTGCTGCCGGCCCGCCCTGCGTCCTCCACGGTCAGAAACCATCAACCTCTCAACTACCCATACTACAATACAACTTACATCCAGGGTCTAGGTCAGCAACACCCAGGAGGAGGAATGAATTATCTTAATTCCATGTGGTTACTCCAGTCCATGATGCAATATTGTATTTGGAATTAAAGGACCCCATGTGAAGATTCGATCCCATGGAGAAGCTAGATGTAGGCCTTTAAGACTCTGGAGGATCGGGGGCAGAGGAGGGCAGAGGGGGGATTTGTGTTCAGCTGCCGTACCCTGGAGTAGCTCCAGTGTGGGTCTGACCTCTGCCACTAGGTCCTCCAGTCTATTATCACAACACGCTCGGCGCTGATTGAAATTCCATGTTGGCCCCTGTCCCTTTTTATGCTTTTATATTTTCACTTTTTGCTCGTTGGTGCGTGCCAAAAAGTCGGTATTATGACCGCTCATGAAGCCTATTGCCGTGTATGTAGATGGAGTTGTTTCTAGGGGAACGAACTACGCAGCTATTGACAGCTTTCTTTGTAAATGTTAATTCTGAGACGTGCCCGTGCACGCTAACAAATCCTAACAAACGCAAAGTCGGATTTGCTTTGCATCTACTGGAAAAGTCCCTATGAGCTTTTGGCAAACTTTCAAGTACCCTTTTTAGTGTGGAAAGTGCTTCAACTTTGCGCGCAGACCATCAGCATACTTCAAACACAGAAGAATTAAACGAAGTTGCTTATTTTGGAAAGCAACAATAAATGCAATTTTCCCTGGTAGAAAAGAAAACAAACCTTGGTTTGTTTTGACTGTCACAAAAAGCCATCAATAACGACGCCTGGCCCTACTTGCTAGCTGACCCCAAGGCCTGTGATGGGCACGGAGGGGTCGGGGGGCCCGCCAAGGCTCTATCCTCATTCTAGCTAGGTCATACATCATTGGGGGCCCAGGGCTCAAACTGGGACAAACGATTACTCATGTCTAAATGGTGTCTATCGCCCAGCTGACCCAGAAATCGACCCAGGCACACTTCGGCTACATCTTGGCTATAAACGTTCAATCAGAATTTTACACCTTGATTAACATCTTGTCTGCTTCTGGGAACACTTGTGGATGGAGGTGGTGTGAAACGAGGGTCTGTCAGGAAACTGATTTTCTCCGCGAAAAGTGCCATCAATTTTATTGTATCGCCAAGTTCTGTCTCCGTTTCTGCTCAGTTTATTTAACTTTATCTTAGTTGTTTGTTATGAAATTAAAGTTGTAGATGAAACTTTATTTAGTTAAGTCTCCGTATTAAGTCGAATGATAATATTTTTATGTCCTGAAAGTTTCATGCCCAAGAAACCTCTTTAAATTTTGGAAATGTCAAATATTAGAAGTGTCTAACAGCGCTAAGGGGAGTGTTTTACAGTCTATTCAATCGGATTTAGGTGTGAATTACCTAGGATCTGATCCAATTACATTTCCTAAGGGTTAATTATTTATGTATGTTAAGCTTGAAAAATATAGAAAAATTGGCGGTTTTACCAGGCGTTTATTGGGCATGTCGATGCTTAAGTCTAACATCTAACGACCAAATTATCTTTTTGAAATACGAAAAAAAATCTAGACAGGACGAACCAATTTGACCTGCCGACTTTTTCTCAACAGACTCTGTTCATTTTGGACACAGTTTTTTAAAAGCCGCCGTTTTTGCCGTTAGACCTGTCAGTCGCAGTCGAAATGCCGCGCTATCACCAGCCACAAGGGGCGAAGGGGCCTTCATTATTTTATTTTCCCCTGGTCATGGGTCTCCGTGTGATCTCCGCCGTGATAAATTTCAACTGACAAACTGCCAGCGGAAAAAGGCGCGGGTAGATAGGGGCTGACAGGCCGACCGTCGCGGCCAGGTACGGCCCGCCAGCCCGCACCACCCTGTGGGCTTTGATGTGAACTTTTTGACTCCTGCCCCTGTCCGTCCTCCAGGAGGTGCAGCCCAGATAACGAAGTTCTCCTCCAGTGAGGCGCAGAGAGGCCCGGCAGGTGCAGGGAGACCCTGGAGGAGGTGACCGGGGGAGTGGGGGGTTGTCCCGGGACGTCTCCGGGTAGGGGCCGGGTCGTCCACTGGGCCGTGACGGGCTCCACGGTGGGCGGCCCGGCCCCCGGCCTACCCCGGGTGGGTGCAGGAGGCCGGCCCGGGACGGGGAGGTCACCCCGCCCCGGGTGGACGGGGTTAGCTGGGTGAACAGGGTGAAGGGTTAGGATACCCAAACGAGTTCTTTGAACCAACTTCTGAAACCCCGATAACTTCAAAACCACCAGAAACGCTTCCTCAAATCTTCCAGAACACGGATTTTGGAAACTTTAGTTAGCCGTCAATTTATCGTTACATTTGTTTATGTATAAATGGGAGCAGAGTAGGCCTACCTAACATTTTAGGCTCGGGTGAATGAAGCCACACTCCTTCAATGGTAAAGTACTATAACTGTATAACATACAGTCCACTTGTGGGCGGTTGTTTGTATCAAGTGGGTCGTTAAGCGATCCCTTCATCTCGCTATGTATTTTCCATCATATTGTCACTAACACGTGGCGACTTGTGAAGCGGCCCTTGGCCATCACAAAATGAGTGGCGTTCAATCTTCACCACACTATTTAGATTATATTTTCATACTCACATACATCATCACGGTTGTCCACGTTGACAACTGGAAGATGAATATTCGTTTTTTTCCTCCCACCTTCACCCTAACCACCAACAAAGTATGTCAGAAGTAGGACGCACCCATTTGACCCAGTGACGTATATATACACATAAACCCCTACTTAACCTTCTCTTGTCTTTACGTACACACCACCCCCACAAGCTATCTACATGGTCATTCCTTCTCTGGCTATTTCAGCGGGTTCGGGAGCATTGCTTCCACTCTAACCATCAGCTGATTGTGCCTGTTCTCTGTCCTATTTTTCTTTTTTTTCAAGTTGGTAAGGGGGCCGCGTCCGCCTCACTTTGGGCCGCTGACAGCGCGCGCCACCCAACGGCCAAGTGATGAATGAGGCCCGCATCAGGGCCTGGCTTCCCCCTTCTCTCTACTTCTCTCCTATCCGTGCTCCTACAGTGGCTTCTGCTCTAATAACACCACGGCCTTACTGGTATCAATGAACGTAGGATAGTGACGGAGATGAGAGCGGAAAAAACTGGCATGTTTATAAGTTCGTTAGACAGAATGACACAACCTACCCCTCTTTGTTTAGGGCTGTAGCAGCTCAAGTTAGGGCTTTAGGGAAATATCACGCATTGTAAACATTCTTTTTATCACTATATCTAAAGTCGAGTAAAATATATATATCTTGGATTCAGTTCGGCCATGTTTTTGAATGACGAATATAGCAGGAAATGAGTATTCGTCAACTTTAAAACTGGCTAGGCGAGGCAGGAAAAACATCGTAAATTTGACCGTTGTAAAGTTTCAAAGTTGTTGTAACTTTCACAGATTATTACTCTAACTTCCTACGTGTGATATATGAGCAAAAGTAGGCATATAATTGCGTTCGCCATCTTTAGATCATAAAAAAATAATGACCAGCAATATACAATTTACCAGCCAAGACGAAATGATGGTTTAACAAAGTTTGACCTTGGAACCCACCCCCTCATTTAGACCTCACTAGTCTTTAGCGTGACGCGGAACGGAAGAAAAATCAAGAAAATCTCAGAAATTCCCCAGGTCAAGGAGAATGTCCCCAGACTCCAATTGGAGTTGATTAAGGGTGAGGTACCCACCCTGCACTCCAGGTGGTGGGGGTGACTTGAGCAGCAGCAGCGTGAACATACCTCCTGGGTCTGTCCGGAGTTATTACCCTCCTCCAGGGTTGATGTTTGGTATAATATACGCCCAGGAGGAGCTTGTCTAGCCCACTGCTGGCGTTGAATAGGACGCTTGATAGCGTGGAGTATCTGAGGGGTACTGGAGGAGAGGGTCTGGAGCAGGGGGTTGATAATGGTGGTGGTAACATGTGCTGACAACCCCATGACACCCTCACCTACTTACCCCCACAACATCTGGGACTTGCATGCTACTTCTTCCTACCCTACATCCCGAAGCAAAAGGTCGAGTCAAATGAGTCAAACTCATTCAACTTCATAGGATCAATTTTTGGTGCAGATTTATAATACGCTGCATTCAAGGCAACGTCTCTGTTATCGCCCAACAAGTATTGGGGAACTTAACAAAGAAACCAGTTGCACTTAGAAGCTTCAGTAAGGCAACTTACTTAATGTAACAAACTGGTTTGTGATGAATGTGTTCTTTTCTCTGGTGACAACATTGTTTTCCGGACACTTTATCGTGTCAGGGAGATATATACACCCCTCACCCCATAAAACTCAGGTTTTTTTTAGTATTTCACATGCCGTGTCGTTCGTCACGGATTCCATAATTTATACAATATGACTCTATAATCTCCCAAATAAAGGGATTTTATTCAACGAATCTCACTGCATGTGGGTTTGGTTTTGATAACCAGATAGAGGTGTCGAGTAGAGATAACTCCAGGGTGCATGGTGTCAGGACGAACTGGACCCCCCTGTACCCTGACACTCAGTCAGCCCTTGGGGCCAGCAGCCGGGTGGGATTCCCTCCAGTAGGGTATATACGTGACTCCAGGGTGGGGGGATATACATGCACACTCCCACATGGAGGAGCGGTAGGAGGAAGCAGGGGGCAGGCACTGCCACCCCTGGAGTCAACCTCCAGCTACTGGAGATTCCTCCAGCAGCTACTCCCTACCTCCAGACGTCAGGGGATTTATTGAGAAAATGTGTGCCGATTGGCTCTTCCCTGATCCAAAGCGTCAGGGCCCACCGCCGCCAGCCCCGCCGATAATAGGCCGAGTCGCCACACAATAATTGAATCCATTTTTCACGGCGTCGTTTGGGCCTAGCAGGTTTTATTGATGTCGCCCATGGCTTGTTGTGATAAATTCATCTCACCACAGTTTTGCTTCTTACCAGCCTAGTTTGCCTCCTACCATCTCACCCTTCACCCCCCTCATATATTAGGACTAGTTAAGATCTTTATCAGTCGGCCTTATGAACTGTTAAATGGGCTCCGACACGTGAGGTGGGAATGAGAGTGTTTATATATATACTACAAGGTGTTAACTAAGGAGTCTGAACCCAACCTTTGCCATAAATTATTTCGTTGATTTCTTGAGATGAAAATGTAATATTTTCTTTGTTTGAAAAGGGGAAAAACTAGGTTTCAAAGGGGCAAATTGCATAGCCCCATTGCAACCAGAGAGAGTAAAGTTAAAACTTTACTTTACTCTTTCTGTTGCAACTAACGAATAATAGTTTAAGACAGTTAAAATGTATTTTTATCTGCCTCTGTGTTCGTGTTAAAAACAATTTAAAATTATCCAGCTTGAAATTATTTTCACTTTATAAGGAGAAGCAACCACCACGTTTAGTGAACAGCAAATAGAGCTTCCCTTTGCCTCCCCTGATTCCCGATTTGTCGTTAATCCCTTGCCTGTGGTTGGGGGTCTTTAGCAGTAAATCTGAGCATGTCTCCGTCGGCGCTCATTTGGCGGGTGTGAGAGTGGTGGCGGCCTTGTCGGAGGGCCTGTAAGGGCCTAATGTAAAGACCATAGGCCCTGATCTAAGGCCCTAATCAGGCCCTATTTACAGCAGGCCTGGGGCCGGACCAGCGGCCCTCCTCAGGGCCCTGGTCACGTCCTCCAGGGAGACGCTGGAGGAATGCTCAATGAGGCCCACCCTGGAGGAGAGGACCCTCCAGGTGAAGGAACACAGAGTTCCCTGCAAACAGGGGAAACTTATTTGTCAGCTTGCGAAATTTTAATGCCAAATTTTTGATATTATGAAATAGGGACAGATTTCTAACTGATAGTCAGTGGAGGATGTGCACGTACCATTATACGTTTAACATTGAGACCTATGTGCGTAAAATACTATTTCATTTTCTAGTTTGTAGAAAGGTTACAGCTGAATCCGTTGTCGACAAAAACTATTTTATTCATGTTTCACTGTTTAGCGACGGAGCCATCTAAAATATGACGTGTTGACCTTTTATCTTTATATGAAGGCAAACGAATGTACCGACATACACTTCCATGTGGTCACTACAACTTTCTTCTCGTTTCTATTTGAGAAATCAAAATGCCATTAGGAAAAAAAGGAATCCCTGAGATCATCCAAAACACAAGCATATAATATTCAAAGAAAATCAGGTTCCCAAATATTTATATTTCATATTCCAAATAATTATAATGTTCCAATACATCATTTCATGAACCAAGATCCTAGAAGATTATAATTCCAACCACCTCCATAGAAGCCTAGAAACCGGCCAGGTTCAGTCACCCTGGAGTGACCAAGTCCCCATTAGTGCTGGGCGCACCGGAACTCAGCGTCGGCCGACTTGTTTACCGGCACGGATTAGGGCGGCGATTACCGGAATGGTCGAGTGGGGGTGGCCAGGATCCATTAGGGATATTGTAGTTGGGGTTTGGAGGTGGGGTAATTAGGCTACTGTTTGTAGGGGGGTTATAGTCTTGTTGCGGGCAGCTACTGCTACTGCCCTGCTGCTGCCCCGGACGGGGTGGGCAGACATGCAGAGGGGCCGGGCCTGACTCACTGAACTCCCGGCCTCCGCCAACCATCACCCCGCCCCCAGGTCCGCTGGGGGTTACTAGGTCAAACCCCAAAGTCTAAAAACCACCCACCAAACCTGTACACAACTCCTAAACGAATTCCCCACACTTTACGCTCTGAACCCCCAGTTTCCAACTCACACCCATTGGACAATGTTGCGGCCCTCCTGTAAGGTCCTCTTGGATGAATTAACATCGCATTGATTTACTGTAAATCTTAGCAGAGTATGGATTTTCCATTCCCTTCCCCAGCCCCTTCCCCCTTTCCCATGTAGGGGACTTCCCCTATAGATGTAGGCGAGCCTGGGAATGTTTTGAGGGGATGGAGGGAGAATCCTCAAAGAAAGGGCCTTAGAGTGGGAATCAAATCAGGCCTGGGGGTGGGTGCACGGTTTGCTGCACAGTGCGCAGGTCCGGATTCATAAGGGCACCGATCGAAGTTGGCAGCCCAACAAAAGTAGCTTTTGGCTTATTGCTCGTGTTGGTCGGCATTTTCTGCCCCCCAACTTCCGGAAGTGGTCTGAATGCGCTGTCAACTTGCACCAGAGGCGCCCTGCATGTCTTTATATTCGGAATGGCCGCGGCTTAAAAGAGAAATAAAAGACCGCTTTTAATGGCACACGGGGCTTTTTATTTTCCAGGACAAACAGAATGCAGCGGTCACGGGAGGGTGGTTTGGGAACTGCAGAACACCGACGGCCCCTCTATTCAAGCTACTATTTGGGTGACCTTTTTAGACAAATGCTTTTTTTGTACGCACATGCAGCAAGTAATAATCTTAGTAATAACGTCCCATCAAACTGCCAATCATTTATACGACGGGATACTAGTACTATTCAGTTTTTTAGGTTCTCTGAGGTCAATTGTATGAAAATGAAAAAAAGGCAAATCGTGGAGCATTTTTTCCCCAATGTAGCTACTGTTTATATATGCATAAAGCCGAGTTACTTTTTTCTCCAAACTATCAATTCGCTGCATGAGTGTTTTCACCGCATGCATAAACGACCTATAATTCGGCGAGCTTGTTATCCATTCATTTTCATTCCATATATCCTCCCCAACTATTTTTATATACAGTGTATGTGTTTCCATTATCTATAGACCTAGCATTTGCTTTTTGGATCTTCAATACGAAATTGAAACATATATAATCTTGAACATAAATTTCGATTATCTATCCATGCAATCATTCAATTTAAATCCATAATTTCAGAAAGTTTGGCTTTCTAGTTTTAACCGCCCCTTGCGTTTATTTACCTAGTCCCTAGAGACTCCGATCTAATCAGCAAACCAACCTAGGCTTTCGGGTTAATTAAAGCGAAATAATCCCCCAATAAGTTGAAAATACTGACAGCAGGCGAGCGGTGAAATTTCGTTAATTTTAATGAGTCTGCCGATCCAGCCATCAGGCTACCCCTTCACCATTTCACCCCACCCCACCTACCATGCACCTCTCGTGGCGTGAATTTCTTGCCTCCAGTTCAAATCTAGGGCCCGACAGATTGGGGTCGAGGCCGGCAGCACGCCAGAGAAGGGCGACGCGGGTTTTGCCGCTTTTCAAATATTAACGGGGTCTGAGTGGGATCGCTTTTGTTGTCTTGGCGTGGGGCTTTTTGTCCGAGTTTTGTCGGGCCTACAAGCTGCTGACACGGCGAGGTGGAGTTTCCGTGAGCTGACTTTGTGTAGTGGAGCCGACCTACTACTGCATGTTGAGCTGACTTTGTTTTGACTTGGCCGACTCGTGGGACAAAGTGGCAGCAGTGATGTACACGGCTGAGAGATGTGATATACAGGCCAGAGTCGGGCCACACCAAAACAAACCACTGGAAATACGCTGGTATGGGGTAGCACATGGGCGGATCTGACATTGATACAAAAATAGAGAATATTTCTCTGCTAGGAAGCATGTGTTCAATGTGTAGGAGATGTTTTTATCAATGCACACACTCTAAACTTAACATTTCTGTTAGTTTCAAAGCACGTTTTGTTCATTTGCTAAGGTGTTGTTAGTCTGTCGTATCATACCTACTGTTTCCCAAAATGATTTCTTTCATATATATAAGAGCTAAGTAGGTCAGGGACGGAATAAGGTCCTGTGAAGTCCAGACTTTTATAATTTAACAAACCAAACTCACAATAAAATCTTCAAACTGCACCCATTGCCAGCACCGTCTGAGTAGAAGTATTATGATATACAACACGCTGTAAGATCTAATGTCCCGCTGCCGGACTAGAGAGGCTTTTATATCACACTGCCGGATCAGAATTGTAGCTGTCAAATGCTTAATCTTAAAAGTGTCATTGAAATCAAACAAGGCAGATGACCATAGACCCAATATTGTAATTATATGGAGACTTAGGCACCAATTGAAAGATAAATCATAATGTTACCCTTCATGTTAAGAGTGCTATAGAGTACACAAGTTGTAGTTCTGAAAAATAAAATGCCCACCTCAGAGTGTTTTTTGTGCACTCTCCTGTAATTATCAGAGAGCATATTCAAACGAAATTATGGTTCCCTGATATTCTAGAAGCATATCTGTAATCCGCAGGAGTATTATAGTATTGAATATATAATTATTTCTGAATTTTTATTTAAGTCTATATGTCGCAAAACCAGTTCTGATCTGAGGTGGGAGTGTTTATGATCCGAGAGTGTGATTGCTAAGCCACCCTAGTCCGGCAGCAGGACATTAGATCTTACGGCGTGTACAAGGGTGTCTACTTATACACATCTGAGTGTTTCAGTGGGATAAGTGTGGCAACCCATACCAGCCTGTGTTATCTCCGTATACCTCCCTGGTGAAATCCCATTACTCGGCGCGTACTACGTTACCCTGGGCTTATTGGAAAAGGGGATAGTTGTGGTATAAGAGTGTCCTTGTGACGGGTCCCTATCACCTTGGGGAATCCATGGCGTCTTCTAAATTTTCCTAGGACTGTATGGTTCCCTATACCACCAATGGGTCATATGTCAGCATGTTGTCATAGAGATACACAACATATAATGTTTAAGGAGTTACAGAGCAAATGTTTCTTGGTCTCGGAACACCAATCCATTGGCAGGATATACACAATCTTTGCCATCCCATTTTCCATATACCCCATGCTCGGCCATAACAGCTACAACCCTCTGCTCTTCAAAATCCCCTCAAACGAAATAACCGCCTACAAGTGGCGGAACCACAACAGAATGCTACTCTAAAGTGGATACACATGCAATTCATGCATGCTGTGACCTCTTTATGTGTGTTTTGGTCGGGGCTCACCCATAAATCACACCCTGCGTCTATTTGGGTCAGGGTGAGAAACGGCGGCGGGGGCCAGAGGTGAGGCAGTAATAGGCCGTTTTCACACCCCGCCCCCGCCCCTGATAACCTCCCCGATCGCCCGGCCACACTCAGCCAACATATCTTCCTCCAAGTGGCCCAGCCGCCTGTAAAAGAGAGAGGCGCTGGGGCGGTGGAAGTGGCTTCTTTCAGAGAGGTCGATCTGCGGGGAATCAGTGCGTCTGGGACTGGTGTTACTAGGAGAGTGGCTTTTGTAGGGGGCGCTAGTAGTACTGCGGCCGTTGAGATTCTATGGTAAAGGTCACTCGTTTTGCTATTTACGCAACGTTGTAGGTAATGTAAAATATCGTGACCTTAGCCTTTGAAATGCATTTTCTTCACACGTTGAAATATATGTTGCGTTAAAGAGGCTTGGGATGGGATACATTTGTCTAAATTCGTTTCTGTTGTTTTGTACAAATGTTTTGGAAATCATTTAAACGAAACATGTCAAAATGATCAAAACTTTTAAGAATTCTTCCTTTATATCTTTGTTCTAAATTATTTCTCTATCCATTGATATCCTTTTGTGGTTCCAAATTTACATGTTTTGAAAATTAAATGGACATAATTTAAGGCTCCATGAATTGTTTACTTCCATTCTATTCTAACGTACTCTGGCTTAAATTAAGCAATTAAATTTTTATGTGTATGTGATATTTTGTACTTGATAATGAGTTTACATGGTAATTATGAAATATAAAAAGTGTCTCGTAGCAAAGATTTAAAAGGGTTAAATGATTTTGCAATTCAATAATTACTTGACGTATGTGCAAAAATTCTTATACGTTCCCTTCATCTTAGTTAGATATTAACGTTTAGTAGCTGTAGTTGTCCCAATGTACAAGCTGTCATTCGTCTCTATGCTCGTTCTAAATGTCCCAGAAAGAAGAAGCATGTTAAAAACGTTACAATTGAAAATTGAAGCCTTCTATGGGCGATAAACGGTCATGGGTTTAAAACCTTTTCAACGAACACATGGCCATTACATCTGAGTACATGTGTAAATTGTGCAGCCTAGTCGTATCTTCTATCATGTAAAGCAATGCTAAAACAAAAGGAAATATTCATATAGGACTGATATAATAACCCTCGTTTAAATGTCCTGATCCCTTTCCTAATCTTTCAAATTCCAACCGATCCAATTTGTCTCACTTCTCAGCCCAAAATAATAATTATTCTGAACGACAACCTGAGTCTATATATGGAAATAAAAAGGACACTAGTCAAAAGAACCCCTATCCCTCTGTAGAAGTCAAAGAGCATCCACCCAAGCAGAAAACACACTGGTTCCCAGCACTCAGACTTTATCCACTAGGTGGCGTTACGGTCCCCTCGTCAACATAATGCCTCGTCCACTTTGCATGTTGGGCAACACACTGCCTGCACCAATAATGAACAGAACCCAGGCCGGGCAGCCCTCCCCTCAGGGCCTTCATTTTACAACTTATTAATTGTATTATCGCTCACTAATAGCTGGAGGTGGCAACTTCCCTGGAAGAAAATGGGAGTGGGTTGGGAAAGGGGGTGGAAAGGGTGAAAGGCTAGAGCTGAAGCTGTCTCCAAAATCTGATTAGACGCTTATGTGTCATCCTTGTACAAAACTCAATTATCTGGAAAACGGGAGAAGGGGGTGTCTTTGCATCTGTCACTTGAGGCAACATGGGTCTATTGTTTTGTTAACATGGGGGAGACACGGCTAGGAGCATTGTGTGGCGGGGTGAGCCTAGAGACTTCTCTGAGGGGGGCTGTCTCACCCCAACTTGACCTCGGAATATATTTAGAGAGATTGACAGTAACATACAACCTGTATGTTCTGAATGTTTGGGCTGGAAGAGGTATAAGGCGTACGTATATATTCAGTTTGAGTCAAATATTAAGTTGAATGAAGTATTTATACAGTTTATCAAGTTTGGCTATTGAGTTATTAATAGTTATAATAGGTATTATGATTTCAAAGTCTGTAAAGAAAGATAATCTCTCTAAGGCCACAAACTACATTTATTACTTTCTGTCTGCTGCAAGGAGATATAATACTACCTGGGCTTCTAGCTGATGACTGCAGAAGAATATCCGATATTCGGGATAACATGTATGAAGTCAGGAATAGCTTGCAGTTGCGAATATCTATATATGCTCTTAATGCATATTATTAGTGCATGATATCGCTGTGTTTGATGCACATTTGACTGAAGCTTCTCTTACGTGTATGTTTTCCTCATGTGTTCGACTTTCAAATTTTAAAAGGAAAAAAAAAACATGAACGTGTCTGAATATAATGTCATACTGGATTCAATAGCCAAAATTATAACAGCCCTTGTAAAAGTTGGAAGTAGGTATTAGTGACCCATATAACCTGGTAACAATATCAATACCTATATTGAAATCCACCCCTCACATCAGCAGCAGATTCCTCCAGTACCTGCTGCTCTCAGCCTGTGTTTGCTCCTCACCTGCCCTGTGTACCTCTCACCTGGGCCAGGTAGGCGGCAGGTATGGTACCACCCGTGGAGGGGGTCGCCCACCTGTAATCAGGGCGTGGTTGGGGCCAAATTAACACCAGGTAAGGCACACCTGTGTCCTTGTCGGCCTCTTTGATGTGGCTCGCACCTGATCAGGGAGGACTTTCTCTCTGATCCCTCTATACTCCTACCCTTATCTCCCACTAATAAGGCTGCATGGGGAGGGGCGCACTCAGCGTGGGTTAAATACTGATGACACAGCTGAAAAAATATCGGAAGGTACACTGGTGTATGTAAACTTGTGTGGGTGGAGGGGGGGGGGGGTACGTACTGTCGTAATTGAAATATGAATATTTTAAGTTGAATTTAGAACAAGGGCATGTACCAAAATAGTATTGATTTTGAAAAGGGACTTGTATGCCAACTCGCCCCCACGGTTCTGGTTGCAGTATTTTCGAAAAAGAGGTACACGTGTAACCCTCATTTCATTCATGATAATTTTTAACCGAAGAATTAACCTAACACTTCAGATAAAAGATGCAACCGGAATGGCAAACCTTTCTGCATTTACCTTTCTCCAGTTAATGGCACAAGGAATAAGACCTTATTCCATAACTCCTGGAACAATAATGGCTGATGTGATGCAACTGTTCCTCCATGGCCTCCCCCACCCCTCCTCCTGCACAAACACACCCTGGCTGGCTCCTGGGTGTGTTTGTCCTGGAGCAGACCAGACCTAGAGGGGACACACAGGAGGAGGGAGACAGGGGAGGCGCCCAACACTGTTTGCCTCCACTCACTTATGCAGGAGGAGACTGGAGGGAAGAGGGGGTGTTATTGGGAGATTGGGATATGGGGAGAGGGGAGATCGCCCCAGCGACGCATCTTGGTCAACAAGCAGAGTTTTGTTTGTGAACGTGCCTAGGTGTACTGTGGGGGTTTGGGGGTGGGGATGGTGGGCGGACCGACATCCTTATAGTTTGGAAGGTGTCCTTGCATATTTAATCTAGATAATGTGTGGGGACCTCCCGGGTTTGTTTGGATGATAAATGGATGCATTTAGTTTGGTATATTGATATAAAGTATAACAATGTCTTATTTTATATTTTCCGAAAACAACATTTCCTCCATCATGTTATGGTCAATGCTTTGGATAATCATGTATTTGAAATTATAAAAAAAATGTGACCGAAATGATTAAGAAAAATAAAGGTAAATGATTGTTGGACAAAAACTCGGACATAGGTTTTCTCAATTGGAAATTTTACCAAATACGACCCAATAGCAAACTAAATGGTATACTTTTGTATCTTTCAGTTACCAGTGACCAACAGACGCTGCTGACAAACCTACCAAAACTCCAACAACGTCCAACAGTTGACAAATAACACAGGTAGGTAATCCAAATATATAGCGAATAGTTATATCCGAGGTAATCCAAGGCGAATCGTACTCCACAATATAATTTCCAGGATCCGTATGATGTTAGAAATCCATCAGTTCATTCTGCTTGACTCGTACTCCCACCTTCTCCTCCCGACCTTCACTCACTAAATGCATCTACATCAGCAGAACCTTACTCGAAATTGATTTAAATTGAATCAGTTGTAGTCTAACGACTTTTATTGCTTTGTTTCCATAATTGCAGGTCTTGTGTAAAGTTGAATAGGGCCCTCACAATTCCCCTTTAGGGCGCCTGTTCCTCCCCCTCAAGTCAAATCTCCCGCTTTCCGCCGGTCATTTCCATATTCAGATGACCACAGGGAGACAATGGTCACTTGTGGCTGACCGGTAGATAGTCTCAGGTTCAGGTTGTATGGTCGGGACATGGATCAGTTTTCCATCCGCAAAGTGAAAAAGCCTCTTGTTTTACCCCCGACACAAAGCCATCAAGATATTCCCTTACAACTCGACCTGAACCACGGGCAGTCCGTAGACAATCTTTATTGCACATATAAATGTAGAACCCCAAAAGTTAAGTTTTAAAACTTGAAAAAAGTGGGTGAGATTAAAATTATGTATGGTTTGGATTGTGGCGGCCAGTATTTACTTTAGATAGATATGCAGATTGGGGAGATCAGAGGAGTTTTCCCCGCATCTAATGGGGCTGTGACATAAGACCAATCTCCGATCTGGGTTTCATTAATATTCAGCACCGCCTGACCAAGGCGACACCTGGGAGACGGGATGTGCATCACTGGGCGGCCGTGGGGGTGGGTGGAGGGGGAGGGGACTCTGGGGAATAGTTGTACATGAGGCCATACACCTATATGACAGTCTGCTGCATGGTGTGTGGAAGGAAGGAACAAAGGGATGATGACACTGTAGGGTTTGAATGTCAAATATTCAACGGTAATTTAAGATTATACACGAAGAATATATTTGTATGAAGTAAATTTGGACCAAGTCGTATTTGGAAAGAAAGGGTGTTTTCATGAGCACACTGTTTTGTTAGATCAAGATTCAAGTGCCTCTGTTAGATTTAGTTAAAATATTGGAGTTAATTGATAGATGACGGTCATTCTTGGATTAATTTTTTGAACGTGCTCAGGGAGGGTTTTTGATATACTGATATTTTTCGGTGGAAACAATGGCATACGTCAGAAGTGCTTGGAGGTTTCCTTTTAAAGAGCTTTCTACAAAAGCACTCCATAAAACATATCATACTGAAAAGAAAAGAGAACCTGTTGTAATAAAATGAAGAAACATCTTAAACGGAATGCATGATTCGCTGCTATTAAAAGACAACATTGGAAGCGCGTTTATTTCAATGGTCATATCACATTTGCAAATCATAATAGATTTTTAAAGGTTTAGGGGGAAGTACTGCCATTGATCCTGGGGGCGTTGTGTTCAGAGTCCTTTTAAGACGACAGATCCCGGTTCTAGTTTCAAGTCTGGCGCCTTGACAGAGAGAGGATATCCCCAGAAGATAGGATAGGGCTCGCCGAGTCTTCTCCCGGACATTTTCAGTCCCGAACCATAATAAAACCCACCGCATTGCCTCCGGCCAAATCTCGATCGACAACGAGCAACTGCGAGATTTCACGTGACATGGATAGGCGTGTGACTAGGAGTGCTCTTTTTGTCGGTGAAATTGCCTGGAGGCCAATAAAAACGCTGACTTTTTTTTTCTGACTCCGAGACTCCGAGAGTTTAATTTTGGCAACTGGTGGGTTCCTGTCGCTTCTGCACCTGGAAAGAAAACCATTCAGTTCGCGGTGGATCCCTTTGGCTGGGCAATAAAAGCTTTAATGCCTGCCGCTGGAATACATACAGAGGGTTATGTATCCAACAACTAGTTGACATCATTGTCAATTAACAATACCCAAACTAAACATTGATAATGTAGGCTAATACGTAACAGTTCAAAGAAAAGACAACGATAAGGTATTTGACAATATGTTTTTCGTTAAAATTTATTCATATATGCAACCTAAGATACTGAATATTTTTTGTTATTTTCATTTTAGTTATATAGATATCAAATTTTGATATAGCAAAAGTGAGAAGGAAACGATTTTCAGATGTTGCGATCTAGACAGCGTGTGTGGTTTTTGTCCGGTGTTCCAGAGAAATATCTGCATCTTAGTGACCGTGACCTGTTAGGTTTTGACAGCTGGTGTAACCGTGTCTACGCCTTGTGGAGGTCCAGACCAGCAAATCCCCCCTCCCCAACCACCAACCCACCTCCTCCCCATGATCTCCCCACCATCAGCCCTCCTCTAGATCTCACATAATACCTCTGAGACCTTTTGGACCCTCAGTTAAGGGTCTCAAGCCCTTCACTCCCCAGTGAGAGGCCCTCCCCCTTCCTCCTCCAGGGTGGGGAACCTGAACCTTAAGCTGGGCTAATTAAAAACATTCCTGGTTTGATTTGGGTGGGGGATGGGGGCCAACCAAAGGGAAGGTGGGAGGGTGGTGGGGGAAGAGGGGAGGGGAGGGGAGGGGAGGGGAGGGGAGGGGAGGGGAGGGGAGGGGAGTAGCTCCATCTGGTGGGAGGGCTTTGATTGACAGACCCTGGCGTGGCAAGGCGCTCTGCACGCATGCGCCAGAGATCGGCCAGTCTATTTGTTGTCTGTGAAAATAGACTTAGAGACCCCAGTAAAGTGTCGTATGGACTTGGCTTGGCCACTTTTTGGTAAGAGCTACCTCACAAATGGATGTGTGTCTCCACAAAGGCCCCTGCTTTCAGGAGAATACCTTTTCATCTTCATGCAAAGGCACCAGTTGCAAAGACCATAATTATACTCCTTTAGGGATTGTTTCAATAACAGCCAAGCGTATCATGTTCAAGGCATGCATGCAGAAATGATTAGACTTTCCCAATATGTAATTCATACATAATTAAAAACATAAGCTTTGATGTTGGAGTTTCTGGGAACGCAATGAAGGTCGGGTTGTTCATGATCTGTATCATAGAGAAGCAAAACAAAAATCTCCATTTCTGCCTGCATGGAGGAATTCCTGGATTGGGTTATTCCAGGAATTGTTGGCAAAGATGCTTGTTAACACGGGACGTATCCCAGGAAATGACTGACGTCTGAGACCAGGCTGGTTTACTTCGTACTACCACGTAACCACCCTTCGTTAGCTCTTACATGACGTAATAACTGCCAAACACCCGATGTTAACTTTCATCTGATTGGCTCCCTCCTGGGCCAGCCCTTTCACAGGGTCGGGCATGGCAAATTGCTGAGTTGATTGCTTTGCTCCATCTTATACATGGCGTAAATTAGTGTTTTTGTTTTAAGTTTTATCAGTGCACTCAACAGAATCTCTTTTACAAGATTACAAAAATATAAGATTTGCCCCATGCATTGCATACACCTTTCCTCAAAATAATTGTTTGTTATCTACATGTTTAAACACCTGAAATGTTCCATCAAGGTCTAGAGTCAAACGAATAACAGAGTTCTTCCAAATTAAGTGGGTTGCATTATGGCAGTAAACTATTAATTTCACAATCCAAATTATATACATGTATTATTTCAATGTATTATCATGGTAGTGGAGTTGCGACACCTAGAATTTGCCTTCTCCCTCAGGTTTTCATTCACTTCCCACTCTCTTAGCTGCTGACTGCCTGACGGTAACGGATACACTGTAAATATTTTGGTAAATCTATCCCAGTTCTAACAATTTTCCAGGTGTTGTTATTGGGAAACTGTTTTTCCCTTACGCTTGACAATAAGGCAAAGGAACATAGGAATGCCTATATTGTGACTTAGCATTATGATGTTCTTTCCTTTAATATGATATTGTATACTCGTAATATTGTAGTCAAGTGAGAATTACCATGAGTCAGAGAAAACGAACTTGTTTAAGATAGAAAAAAAATTCTTGGTGCATGTAGGTGACTATGCAGAACTAAAGGATACATTCTAAATTACTAAAACGAATTACCCAAAGATTATC
The DNA here is from genome assembly GCA_936440205.1 of Lepidonotus clava. Classification (NCBI taxonomy): domain Eukaryota; kingdom Metazoa; phylum Annelida; class Polychaeta; order Phyllodocida; family Polynoidae; genus Lepidonotus; species Lepidonotus clava. The sequence goes on along the minus strand of OW387150.1, from coordinate 20,555,493 downwards.
CGCATTAAAAACATTCCCACAACACATGATAACACCTCGGTGGAAAAGGGTGCCCCTCCACCAAGTGAATGTACATAGCTCCCCGGGCGAGTCGATGCGTTTCCATGGTTACACCTTGGGGTAAACAGGCAGAATGGACCAACACAAACACACGGGGGCCGAGGGAACCAGCGCACCCACCAGGCGGCGCCACTGCCGGAACCGGATACAGCCCACAGTCACGTGACCGACGTCTGCTGGGTCCCGGCGTCGTCTTTTGCTCGGCGTCTCTTTCGCTGGTGTCGGAAAGTATAAACAGCGATGCATTAAAAGTCAGATGAAGTGAGAATCCGACACTATAAGTTAAACTAATGCTTTTTGAAATCATCTCTGTTGGTTCTGTATGAACGCCGGGTGTCGCTTTTTTAAAAACATTTTAGTTCTCAGGAATTAAGATTTCCGGGCACAAAGCTGTTTCATTTGTATCTTGTTTAGATCTTCTTCTTTTTTTTTAGATAAGACCAAATTAAACTGTCCCGAGAAATTAAATGGAATTGGCATTTCTGTTTGTTTTTGTCCATAATAATTGACTTGTTTATAGGACTTTAGTTTTAAATTTAAGGTTTTTGAAGATGATTGTACACTGATTACAGTCATACAGTAAAACTAAGTGGCCAGCACATTTGTGATTCAATAATCGTTAATACCAATAAAAACAACACCAAAGATCGAAAATCTGTAAGCTCTTGAACGGTTCAGAACCATTATGTTCTGAATTCTTGGCACGGTTTTGCTTGAAATCTTCAGTGAATAATTATAGTTTGGGTTTTGAATGGAAACACGTGTGTGGTACATCCTTCTTTTGGACAGAGTTTGTTCCCGTTGAATTCACCAACATTTTCTTTAACTTACCGTTGTCCTTCAGTTCTTAAGCATGCAATGAATTGATATGTTTCTTATGTATACATAATGAAATCAACCTTCAATTGCAATGTATTTATAGGAAACACTTGTTCTCTAATTTTACCACCCCTTCGTGCTAAATTAATATCTCTTTCGTCGATCTAATGAGAGTGTGACCCGCGCCTCATTAGTACGTATTTAGACCCTGGTTACCATGGCAACCTTCAGGTGGGCTGACCCCTTTTTGCCCACCCAACCCCCAACACGCACCCATTCCCTACACCCCCCCCCTCCCCCCTCACCAACCCTCTAACCCCCCTCAGGCTCCGCCCCAGGACGCGCATGCGTTCTAGGCATTGTTTGTCGTGACGTCAGCAGTGTTCAGCCGACCGGAACCAGTACATCGTCGGCCTATAAGCGCCACTTCCGGTCGGCAGTGCTACCCTCTGGCGGTGAGTAGGAGCAACTCGCTGTGACTCGGGGAGCAGGTCGGTGAGCTGGTGGGGGGAGGGGGCAGTTAGGTGGAGGGGGGGCTACTCGTGTGTCCAATTATAATAAAAGCCTACAGCCTTTGGTCAGCTCACATGAAAGGGAATGGGAGGGAGAGAGGGGTGGGGTGGGGTGGGCAGAGATCGTGAGCCACCCACTCACTCCACGGTTACTTTTCCCTTCATGAGTAGTTATACTGCTCTTAAAGTGTGATATTTGTTAACTTCCTCAACAGTTATTGAGAAGCTTTTATTTGCCCCCAAAACATAGTGATGTACAATCAGTCACTGCAGTTAGCGTATACTAAACACACATGCATGTATGTCTCTGTCGGGTTCCAGTACTTACTCTAGATCACAAATATCAGCCTTATCGTGGTTTAGATTATAGATCTACATACATTTTTTCAAATCCATTCAAGATCTTTTTGTAGTATTTTCTATAGCCGCGACTGGCCGAGGTTGAACTGTGTCATAGTTTTCCGGGTATTATAGTGGGCTCACCGCACCAGTTGCATGTTACACTGGGGCGACTGCAATCAATGTGCTATTGTTTTGGGAGGATATGATTCACATAGGCACCCTGGAACTATTAGATAATTACGTCCCTCCTGGGCGGCTTTTATGCCGGGGCAGAGAGGGGTGGCACGACAGGCAGACCCCCAGATTAGTGGGCTGTCTTAATTAAGAAAATTGTCCTGACACTCTGGCATTAAGCGCAGAAAATTCGCCGTTTCTGATTCACTATTGATCTATTAAAGCTTAAACTCTTCGTGCAGGCTTGCTCTGGGTGGCGCCTAAGCTTAACGAACCGCTGTCCCCGGCCTAGATTTAATAAGGTGGTGCGCGCCTCTGTCAGGCTTCTTTTGTTGCTGACAGTGTTGTCAGACTCTGCGCTTGGAGCATCCCTGTATTTTTTTGTGGCCACTGCAATCTCCAAGCAGAGGAGGTTTTATTTGCTCGCGAGGGCCGCTCTTACCCAATCGCGAGCGACTCAGACGGAAATGAGTAGATTGAATAAAAGCGTGCCGAGGCGGAGGCGCGGGCCCGCCGCTTTATCAAATATTGATCATATGTTTTTCGTTAATATAATAATGTAATAGCCGTGGGACGCCTAATGCCCCTAGTTCAAGCAACTCTCTTTGTCCTCACTCGCGTATTACCAGTCTGGGCCATCACTTTGCCATCCTAGTCACTTTATCAGTAATCCGGCACGAGGCCAGGGCTTTTACGCCAAACTACGACCACTTTACACTCAAATAGTCCATCTTTATCCATGCACAGGTACATCCGCCTCTTTAATGATGTATACATAGTGCAAATCGACTATTGGCTATAATGACCCAAATAATAAAGTTCATTTTTATATTAAGAGTTTTCCCTGTGTAAAATAAACGGAGAATTATTTCAGGCTTATTCACAGTTGAGATGTGGTGTCATCGTTATAATATTGCTGATTGACTCGAAATCTTTGTCGGGGGAAAGAACGATATAGGCATTAGAAAATAGCAGCTTCTTTTCGGTTTTGTGTGCCATTCTCGCATGTCGTGAGAAAGTGTCAATCTGAATTTTGCCCTTGTTCTTCAGAAATCAATAAGCTGGTTGAAAGGGGTGGAGGAAGGGTTCGTGGTTGTGTGGGAGAGGTAGAAGGGGTGGGGTGGGAACCTACCTGCCCTGGAGTAGGTCACCTGATGACTCACCTGTCTGTCTCACCTGTGACCCCCTGACGTTACTTTTACTTCCCTACCAGCGGGGGTCACGTTTTTAACGAAATCATGAACATAGCATATTTGTGAGTACGAAAGGAAAATTCAGTATCAACGCTTATTTAGAGGGTCTTTAAGACAGAGACTCATATCAAAATAGGAGGTGTCTTCTGCGAATTGCCCGGAAACGATTTATTCAATTTTAACCAGTTTTTGCCAATCTCTTCTTTTGAATCTGTTTGAAATATTTCTATAGAATATTTATGCAAAAAAGACGGGGAAATGAGATTCAACTTCTTCGAGTTCATAAGAAATTAGAACCTATCTAATCGACCCAAAGGCAAACGATATTAATTCTGATTGAAAGAATGTTTCCCGTAATCGAAAGTACTTGATTTATATATGAGAAAATACTTAAATATTCTTTGGATGTAGGAGCATAAACAGTTCTTCTAAAGTGAGTTATTAACTTTTGGATTTCGTATAATCAGCCGAGATTTGACAGTTTACTAAAAGTAGGTTAACTTTGTTTACATGCTGAATCGACGGGTATGTTTAGGTGAAGTTGACGAAAACTGGGTTTATGGCCTACTAACCTGACCCAGGAGACCGTAACCCTGCTGACCAATGGTTTAGGGTTGGTTCCATGCTGGTTTGTGTCAAATATCAGAGGATAATCCAGCGGTAGCGTTTGTTTCTTTGTCCCTCACCATTTGCCGCCCATACTCCCGACGTCGAGGCGGCCACCCCTCTTATGTAGGCCACCCCCTATTGGGGTCAGCGCGTGCGTTCTCACTCCAGATAGTGCCTCTATACGACCCAGACTTACATGACAACCAGAATAAAATAACTCATTTCAAACTGACAGTAATGCTGATGTCTTTTCTGAAAAGCACAATCACATAGAAGTATTAAATTCGTTTGCCTTAGAAAACACTGAAAACTGGCGGTTGAGAGAGGCAAATGGCGGGTGGATTTGAATATAGGTTAGGATAGGGTGTCGGTTGGTAGGAGGGTTTTGTAGGCGCTTTGTCGAAAGGGTCCTATCCGATTGTCCGGTTTTATGGCCCTTATTTTGTTCTGATGGCGGGAGTTTGGGGCAGGGCTGTGGGGCAGGCCTGTACCCCTGGTGAGTGGTCAGTGAGTGGTCAATAGGCTGGCTTGGAGTGGTCAGTGGGGTTGTGTAAGAGTAGAGGATCCGCCTCCTGAGGGGGCATCCCCCTCTGACCACCCCACCTTTGTGGTCAGCCCACCTGGGCAAGGTGCGGGTCCACTTGAAAGGTCCCTAACACCTGTATACATACATAAGGGGGTAAGGCCACAAAACAAATCTAAAGGGTACCTTCCCTGATTTGAAGAAGGGTACTGGTAATTACTAGTTTTCTCTGGTCATCAAATTTTACCTGATGCCTTCATAGTTTCACATCACGCCTCCAATGACAATTATTTCTGTTTTCTCTGTACATAGAAAGTATATTCATTTAATAATTATTACTCCACTGCGACAAACGACTCAAATACTATCAGGTTTTCAAGTTATTAGCCTCAAATGTCCGAGAAGCAGTTACATGGAAACACGTAAATTTCCGTATAATCATACAGAATAACTAAGAATAAGTCATACGAATATAAGATAAATGAGGATTTTTATATATCAGGGGTGCCAGAAAGGTTTGAACGGAAAGCTGAAATGTATTTCATATCTACATTAATTACTTGCATAAATGGGTACATTGGAAAGTGTATTACTACTATTAGGATCACACTTATATCGGAAAACAGCAACTTTACTTATCAATTTTGTTGAATTCGTTGTCGATAAGATACTTTTGTTAAATGACGGTTTAACATGTTCTATGAATGAGTGGAGAAGCTGTGAATATGGGGTGAATATATTACAATTTTCCTGTAAAATGGCAGTATCAAACGATTTGTTGCTAATATAAATATCTAACCGAAGATGTGAAAATATCTTAATACTGGACTCCCTATGATTTTAGTAGATTGAGAGAACGTAGATTCAGGCCTTATATATATCAGAGCTTGAGGTCTCTTGGTGGCCAGTCGGCTTGCGGTTTTCAGTCCAGCAGAAGCTGGGCAGATGTAAAACGGTTTCACCACTCTCGACGTTTGCACACACCACCACAACGACATCGCTGACCACAGGCCAATAGCTCCAGCAAGGATCCCAACCAAACCTATGTACCCAGAAAAACCAATCTAATCCGACCCGTTCCCTGTTTGTATCTAGGGCTAGCCGGGAAATGAAATCCACTCCGGCGCTGTCAGTCACCCTAACCCGGCCTTTTACATCCACATGCCGGGGTTTGCAGCACCGGGCGATATTGTGTGCATTTGTCCATTCTAGATATTGATATTATGGGAGGCATTTAGGGGCGCGTTATTATTGTAGGTCGGCCGGGAGAGGAGGCGGAGTGGGCCCCTTTTACAGCCGATGGCAGGCCGATTCACCTACCGAATAATACCCAGAGCCCTTCTTGTAAAGCCACCAATGCCAAAACGCCAGCACCATGCAACCCTCGCGCCACACCGTTGTAATGTTCCCAATTAACCGGAAAGGCGATTAGAAAAACCTTAATGCAATCCGCAATATTAGTCGGGCAGAACTGGGCCACGGAGACCGGGGGCCTCCATTGATTCCTCCGCCCGGACCCCGGCCCTCCCCCCGGGCGCGGCGGCGAATTTAATTTAGCATGTTGTTTTGCCTCCGTCAACGCCAAACTTGTCGCGGGGCTGTCGGGGTTTCCAATCGTGGCTAAAAGCCGGGCAGAGCAGGGAGGCGTCGGGCGGGGCTTGACCCCTGGTCAGCCGCTGTTCACTCGTCCAGCTGGAGCTAGCTTTTTAAAGATTACTTTGTGGCCGTCTGGAGAGAAGATAGTGGCGGGTTGGGTGACAACGTTCAGGGTCTGTGAACCGCCCCAGCCGCCTGGCCTACTTTGACTTGACACACTGGGGTTGGCCAACTCCAATGTCCTTGTTGTGTCCATTTGAAGTTCTCTCACAAGCCACGCTTCCAAGGCTGTTCTGAGAGAAATGCTGACTTTTTTTAAACAATTTTATAACCATGCCGATATCAAATAAACAATTTGTTATAAAATAGTATAGAAGTGATGTTATGCCAGAGTTGTCAGATTTCAGCGCTTCCGCCATTTCGGTCAACCGTCTAAATATATACGACAGAAACGAGGATATCTCCCATCTTTTGAAAACAGTGTCTTATTTTTTATAATCTAGTCACAATCACAAACCATGTATCATGAAAATTAGAGCCTAAACTTATTTTGGGTTAAGTTTTCTATTTCGTGAAAAACGCAATATTTTGCATGTAGGTTTTAGAGAAATCCGCCCTTTTCCGAAAGCTGTAACCGATGTCCTCTTCTTGTTTTTCAAAATATCCATCAAGTAAGCAGGTTCAGAGGAGGGCACCCGTCTGACCCTAGACTGAGATAATAAAATCCGACAGAAAGTCACGGGTCTGGGATCTTATCGACGATCTTACCTTGGTTTAAACCACAGCGAGTTCCTATATAACGCTGGCACAATGTAAACAATTCAGCCGTTTTCGGCCGGTACGCCTCCCAAAGAAAGGGCCACCTTGTGTGCGAGTGGCTTCGACCGTTGCTGCAGTAAAACTATGCGGCGACAGGGCCTGGGCCCGGTTAGGCCACGCCAATGTGAGGGCCCGGCCTAGGGCCATAAAACGGGGAATATAGGCTAATGGTCTTTCCCGCTGTGCATGTCCTCCCCGGAGACGGGATTTATTACCCCCTGTTGTAAATAAAACTTGTCACATCTAGACTCCCCACCACCACTTGCTGATTCCATCTCTGATTTCAGTTCCGTGTTCTTTTTATAAAATTGACTTTTTTTATTTGTTTCTTTTTAGGTGTGTCCCCAAGGGAGGCCCGCCCCCTTAGAGGACAACAACAGTGTCCGCCGCAGCATCACCAATACAAAAAAGACCACCCCATCCCCTGCACCCTCCTTTCTCCCCCTGGGGGCTATTGGGCGTTGGAAGGGTCACGTGATTGGAGCAAGTGTCAAAAAGTGATGTAAATGGTCAAAGAATGTCGGGACCGTGTCAGAATGAAATAAACTTTGTGGGCCGAGAGATGGCGGCGGTGCCCCACCACCACCAACAGAAGGCATACTACCACCACCACGACCCCCACCAGCCCCCCACCGCAGCCTCCTACACGCCAGGCTTCTACCAGCCCAATGCCTACTATGACGGGGGGCTGCCGGGTTATCCAACTGGAGGAGACGCCTACCCGTCCTCCAGGGCGTCCTGCGTCATGCAGGCCGCGCCCCCGGGGCTCCACCACCCTGGAGGAGGGGGTGGAGGGGGCGGGGGGACAGGACCCCCGATGGAATATAACCCCTATAATAACTCGTGCATGCAGAGCGCTGTCGACCTGGGTTGTAATGGTTTACCCCCTGGAGGAGGAGGGGGTCCGGGGGTCCTGACCCCCACGCCACAGAATCTAAAGGCCCAGCAGGCTGCTGAGATCTACCCCTGGATGAGGGAGAACAGGCAGAACTCAAAACAGAGGCAGCAGCAACAGCAACAACAACAACAGACCCAACAACCCCTCAGCTCTGCAGGTCAGTAGTCAAACTTTACTTTTAAGAATTATTCAAACTATATAATTGCAAGGAGAAAATAATACAGTTCAATAGTAAACTAGTTGAATGAGATATTGGTGACTAATTCATTTAGCATTAGCTGTCATCAATTAGAAAAGACAATACATATCATTTCACCTGCTATCGTTAACGTAATGATAAATAAAATCACATTTTGTAGCAATGCAAGTGATACACGAGAAAAGCCAGCAAGAAGGGTGTAACATTCCGAGATATAGAAGCTTGGCAAGTAAAACAATACATAGACATATTCTCATGTCAAGGTATAAACTCAGTTTGTTGATATCCTTCCTCCAGGGTCCCCGTGAGGTCAGTGGGTGATTAAGACCTCCCTAGCCCTAGTCTGATCCCACCACCCGCTGGTAGAGGCGTCCCATACCCTCCAGGTTCACCCACTAAGCCCCAAATAAATTGTTATTTCATTGCTCTCATCACCCTATTAGCCCCGCCGCCACCAGGGTCACAGATTAACGGGGTCAACACCCCTAAGGTCAGGGCGATAATCCATCTTAGATTAATTTAGGCCCACACACCTGGCCTGTCGACAACAAGCTAAATGTTTTTTAATCTAACGTAACTACCTGAGATAGGTAATGTGTTCTTCCAATTGTCTATAATCAGATAATGGTTTAATGTGACATGCTATTTATGTCTTTTAATTTTGTTAGTTTTTTTGTGTTAATTTTTCTTGTTGCGAGAGGCACTATTGAAATTTAGATAATAGCTTAGGACCATCAACATTTAATTTCAAAATATCGGAATCCCATCACTCACCAAAAAATTGTAGTTCAAATGCAATTTCCCACATTAAGTTTCATTTGATTGAAGAAATATACATTTCACCAAATGGTTCAGGACAAAAACGCAATGTTGCAACAAATACCGCCCGATTGATCCTAGATTTTCAGGAAAATAGATACCCTGTTACATTCTGTTGTGGCTGCGGCTTGAATGTGTATGCAAATTATGATTAGAAAGGAGTAGTTGTCAATACAGCCTCCATTAGTGGCACTTACCATTATTCTATTGAGCACATTACATCAGATAGGGGCTGTATGTTGATGTGGGGGAGGCGGTGGCAGTGATACTGACTAGTTCTGACGCTGTCGACGCACTCACATCAACACCAATCAAACACAAACACTCCGCCATTCCCAACTGTTTTTTGCACCACTCAGAGACCGATTTATTATGATTTATCAAAAAGTTGTCAATATTGATTCCCTTTGTTGCTGGTCGTCTGGCATGGGACATGTTTCAGAAGCAAGAGCATATTTATTCTGCCACTCATTCTGGCGGAGCAGGACCCAAGCCTGGGGAAACTGCTAATCCAAGTGTTACATAAAAAGGGGTAAAAGCCTGCAGTCCCCGTGTGCTTTAGATTCAAGCTATTAAAATTGTCATGTAATAACAGAGAGTATGATCAATGGTGCATGGCTGGTGGGGAGGGTCAGGGAGTGGGATGGGAACTGGGGGTTAGGGGCCAGAGGGGGTTAGGGGGATTTGTTAGAGGATTAGTGCATCATTGATCAAGATTTCGCCAGGTCTTGACATGGTCAGATCCATGTAGCCATAAAGCATGTCACTTGGAGATCAAGATCTTCTGGTGCGTTTTTTTTGCTTGGCAATTTGCATCAGACCCATTTGGTATTCCCCATGTCAGAGATGTTACTCGCTCATAGGTTCTATACTGTGAATTATAACTAGAATTTTATTCATTTAACTTGTACCGGATATGTAATTTAAAGTAGTATATACTATGGGTATCCGTAAAGAGGAAACACCGGTGCATCTTGCAAAAATGTGTACATTTTTTGTAGAAGATTTGACATTGGTGCCATTCACCCCAATGTTAATGAATTAATATGCACGTATGTGTATGATGAAAGGATGAGTTAATTGCCCAAGACATCGGAGACAGAAATTATACCGAACGATGGTTACTATGTCGCTAATACTATGTATTTAACTTTCGAAATAATTTCTAAGTTTCTAATTATTTTCTACACATGCTAATTATTGCTGACGGTTATAAGCCCATATGGGAGACATGTAAATTACTTTTGTGACGACAACAGCACATGTTCCCTACGCAATTAAGAGCACAGAACGGTACAAAAGTCTTATCAGGCTATAGCTAACCGAAATGAGACCTAGTCCAGAGGTTCAATTTACTGTTTAAATCTAAAAATATCAGCTAAGTTTAACATCATGTGGAGATAAAAATTAGATCAAACGCTACAGCAATCAGTATGCAACGACCACACCAACTAGCTGTAATGGCCCTGAAATTCAACTTGCACTTAAAACCAGAGGTCTCCCAGTGCGTTTGGCTCACCCTTCCTGTACTCAATTTAGATAAATACACCTACCTGAAGATCATCAAAGGTACGAACCCTAGATTGACATGTGGAACGAAGCACCACGTCCCCATTCTCTGTCAGGTGTTGCTTGCCTCTGGGGAGGAGGTGGGGGTAGAGTAATTAATGGTCTTAACATTGCCGGTGTCAGGCCTGAGAGGGCTTGATGGATGAAGTGCGCTCGACTTGGGAGAGCTATGTCTCTCATTACACGCACACATCATGTCGCTATTATGTCCTGCCTCTCGCAAACAATTAGCTAAATCCACGTTAATTGTGACGTCATTATTGGCGGAGTGTCATACGCTGCCTGTCAAAACAGTTATTTCTCAGTCTTCAGTCACTTTACTTTTCTTTTTCCTCGTATGATTTATACAGGTGATTTATGTAGTTTGAGTTGCGCTCAAACCGGAAATCTGTGTATATCATACAAGACCATTCATTTGAGGACTTGTAAGGGTATATTAGACATTGCAGTAGTATCCATAACTATGTGCCTATTGGCATTTTAATTTGACATAAGTATACTGGTAGAGGGTTAGGAGACTTACTACAGACCTATACTTATTATAGTTACTGTGTAGTGTAGATAAACATCCAACTCGATGACAGTAATAAAATGACGTGTTGACTTTTATCGGTAAAATGTTGGCTGAATTCTAGAATACCTCTGATATGTCGCGGCTGAATTATCATAGTTCACTTCAAGATCTGAGGCATACAAGAAGCTGTGCAGGTATTTGTTGGTGAAATACTGAAAATCATTGGATTCTTCCATGACCATCTGTATAAATGTATGAACACAGAAGCACGCAGCTTGAGATGTTTGCCAACATTATTGGCGAAATCAAAGACCAAACCTTACATCGACAGCAGAAACCCCCGACTCCATGACATACACGTCCATGATAGATGGGTGTATGGGGTGGGATTTGGCCGTAGCTGTGGGCTAATTAAGGCTGTGATGTTAATTAGACAGGATAGACAGGTGAGTGGGCAGGTCGGCAGGTATGATGATCACTGACTGCCGCCCGACCCTTACCTAGTCGTAATTAACCCGAGTCAGAAGCCAACTCCCAGTGTACATATGTCATCATCATGTCAAGGTTTGTGGCCAAATAGACTCAGAGGTCCTAATAGACGGGTGGGCTCACCGTTTGATTATCAGCTTTTTGTCTACCCTTATCAACATCTGCCATCTCCCAAACTACCGTTGTTGGTGTATAAGTGACAGCTTAAATCTCGTAACTTGGGAGGGAATAGCAGGGTGTTCTTTATGTTGAATTACTGTTTTTGTGCAGTTGTTTGAATGGCCTTGGCCTATGTTCAAGAATGGGAAGGAGACCTACAATTTCTGTCTCCATTTGACTGCATAATCAACCAGAAATTATTGACTTAATAATTCAGCAGAAAAAAAGTCATTTGCAGTCACATGACCATTCACGACTCAATCAAATCACTTTGTTTTTCTTATAATTTGATAACACCAATGACTCACTCATGATAATGCATCTTATTTCAAAAAATAATTGTGTTACATTTCGAGGTAGGAAACAAATGAAATTTCCACATTCTGAAATATCCCAAAGCCTATTTACTTCTTACATATACACCCAACTGCAGGCCTTCATTTCACCAAATTCAAAATAGTAGGCTTACAAGGTATTGGGGTCACTTGGTTCACAACTAGGAGTGGGACGTGAAATTTGAAAGCAGGTTGTAATTAGAACCACTCGGTAGCCATAAACCTTGATTCTGTCTATACCTGGCCAGTGGTCAGCCCTGGTCAGGGCATTCAGAGAAGGGCCATAAACCCGTCAGCCCCAAGCCCTCCCCTCCGCCCCCCAGCCACCTCTGACACGTCGGAGCGTCACTGATGACGTAGAAAGCGTCGTTGATGACGTCGAACGTGCGCTGACGCCCCTGGCCCTGCATGTCTCCATAGAGACCTGTGACGTCATCGTGACGTAAGAGACGTTCGTCTCGTTTTGGGCGCGGGCCCTGCCACCTAATCAACTGATTAGAATTCCGCCCCCTTGGCCGGCCAGCACAACAGGCACTGCAGAGTGTTGCCTCCTTTCAGGTATACAAGGTCCGCTCAAATCGCCTGGCCAATTTTCAAATACTCCATACGGTCTGGAGAGAAGGGGGATGTGGAACCTACAGGTTTCCTCAATGCATTGGGCCTACAAGGCATGGATAGCCATAGAGGCCTAGCCATTGGAAGACAGAAACTGATTCCATACATGGGTAAACTATACCAAGGTCATGATCATTGAAACATGTTCACCTGTGGGTTGGTTCAATGACGGTAGCAGTTTTACAGTCTGTGGTTTACCTCATCTTCGACTCTCTGATATGCTCTCATTCTAGAATTTCTGCCATGATCAATTTCTGATTAGGATTTCTGAAAGGAATTGTGACGTATCGATGGTGAGAAACATTCAGACATGATGATCTCATCCAGATGGTTAGTCACAGATCAGATCTGTAACTCTTAATACCACCAGCAGTACAAGACTCTCCAATTATCAACGTTAGAAACTCTGACATGTTTGGTATGATCGTTATCTTTCAAGTTTCTGTTGGTTAAATACTCCCATATAACAGTGTCATAACCGTGAGAAACATCCAGATAACCTCTAGTTGATAACCTCTAGTTGAAAAAAACTCTTAATCTATACCATCTCAGTGAGAATAGTTTATGCTTAGGCTTGGTGGCAGGCCTAATGGCCATTAAAGTTGTTGCTCAGGCGTGCGTCATCTTCTGGCACAGGGTCAGCCTAAAAAGCTTTTATCTTCACCGACGACAGACAAAAATCATAATAATCGCAATAATTAGGGCGGGTTAATTAACTTCGTCTGAGAGGGTGGTAGAGGTGAGTTATGGGGAGGACCAGCCTCTTTGGCAGGTAGACACAGGGTCTTTTCCCCCTCTCTGATATGTCGCGGCCAACCAAAGGCTCTGGTAAAGGAGTGCGTGGTTTTGGGGAGGGTCAGGGGTTACTCACCTCTTAAAAGTGGTGCATTGCCTTTACTGAAAGCGTAAACCCAGTTTTTTACTACAAAAGTAATTGTTGTTTTTGTTATTTGAGTTCGCGGACATTAGTTTTTGCAGTAGCCATTTCCTTCTCCGCAGCGGTGGTGAAATAATTGTCAGTGACCCTTTGGTGGTAACCCTTTATTAATTGCAGTTTGCATTATTTGTTGCCACTTTAAGTCACTCATTTGGTATCGTTTAGGTGAACTTATGGTTACGCGAAATAATACAAAATAAGAATTATTTTTTCAAAAATCATCCATGAAGCAATAGTGGCTTTTTGAAAACCATGGACATTCCAACACAATGTATAATTAGTGAACCACATTTTTACTAGCCATATTAAGACCTGTGATCTCTTCAAGTACCTCCCCCCACCCCCACCCCTCTTACAAAGGTTCACGAAGCCTCCTTGGCCTGGCCTGGCTCCTCAGGCCGTGGCCTTGATGTGGTGGCTGGGGGCGGAGATAATGAAGCTAGTGGTCGGGTCATCACTGGGCCCTGTTGGCTGCACACTGCCTTCTGCATCTTAGGACACCAATATCTGAACCACCAGCCCACAGACGCCGCACCACAGCCTTTACCCTGTACAGACTTAATGGGTTAAATCTAGGCTTTGAAGGTCCCCGTGTTGTGGCCAGAGAAACACGGGGGTGAGGAAATGGCTTTTTTATTTCCCCAAAGAAACACCAATCCACAATTTTTAAAAAAAGATAATTTTTTTGCAAAGGAAGAAAAGGCATTATGTAAAATGGCAAGCAGTGGTTTTTTTTGACATGTGTCTAAAATTCATATGAATTCAATATTAATAATTATTATCTTAAAACAGGGTGAAGTATATTCAAAAAGATTATATAAAAATCATAGCAAGCCCTTAGTACACCCCGTGACATCTGATACCGTCACGTGGTATCTGATCAGCCAATCAGAGCTCGGGATACGACCTGCTGTCAGAAATCCAGACGGCCCAGATCGAGCATTTCTAATTACGCTGGCGACTACCAGGTGAAATGAGCACCGCTAATTTCATGGCCAGCTCTCCTATTGTTTTAATTAGTGCCAGTCCGTTGACAAGGCTGAATCGATCTCTTTCTGTGTTGAATTGACAAAGCATCCATATCTGGTATGACATGGTCGTCCCACCATTGCCATCCGAGAGGCTTGTGCTCATCGATATAGTACAAGTGTAATCTATCATAGTCGGCTGACTGGACAACACCAAACAACAACACACAACATCATGTTACACCCCCTCAACTGTCTCACATCTCCTTTCCTTTGGTAAAGACAACATCTTTATTCGAAATCACCTTGTTTGGGGGATTACATTTCCTGTTAAATGCGAAAAGTGAGAGTATTTTACAAGTGGGGGACTTGTTTCCTTCGTCATTATTGTAATCCAAGTTGACGATTGAGTGAGTCTGATGATTATGGTAATTAAATCATCACTATAGGAATGATAAGCACTACATACTCTACATAAGACAGTGGTCAAGATTTGAAAGACTTAAACGGCACATACTTATCATAAGAAAGTTCAACATACCCAGTCCATTTACTTTCAAAATGAATAATTTTAGGAAATAATTAGATTATAGACGTAATGAAATTGTTTCTTTTTTCAAAGTACTTCTCACATAAGTTATCCACAATATTTTGTCATCGTAGCATTTAACCTGAGAGGTGGCATCATACAGTATTTCCCCCAAAGCTATGTTCTTTAATCATTGCTATCGACCTTACTATGATTAAAACTATCTATGACACTAAAAGTCGCTAACATTATTTGAAGAATATTTGAATGATAATGGGATGTACAGGGTAACGATACTTTGAATGTTTATTCTTTCCTAACTGGCATTGAAATCAAAGCAATGAACTTATTTAATCATGTGTATAAAATTGAGTATGTTGTTCTACCTGCAGAGTCTCAGGGAGGCCCAGATGGCCCAGCAAAACGTGCTCGGACAGCCTACACATCAGCCCAGCTGGTGGAACTGGAGAAGGAATTCCACTTCAACCGCTACCTGTGCCGACCCAGGAGGATTGAAATGGCCGCCCTCCTGAACCTGACGGAGCGACAGATCAAGATCTGGTTCCAGAACAGGAGGATGAAGTACAAGAAGGACCAGAAACAGAAGGGCCTCATGCCTGGAGAGATGTTGGGACCAGTGGACAGCCCTGTAGGAATGGACACTCTCCATAACCAGCAGCAGGAGCTCCAGCGTGGGAGTAATGGGACCGTGGAGGAGAACGGCGGATCGGACCTAGGTGGGGAAGGGTATGGTAAGGGGAGGTCACTGGCTGAAGGAGGAGCCGCGGCTACTCCAGGCCCCAACCACCAGATCTCAGGAGCCCAGCAGCAACTTATGCCTCCGTCCTCCAGGGCCCAGCAGCAGCAGCATCAGCAACTCCTCCAGAGCATGGCCAGGAGTAGTCAAGGGTCGCCGTCTCCTCCAGTGTCCCTCCACCACCCGCACCAGCAGCAGCCAATGGGTCTCCACCCGGCCTCCGCCTCTGCCCCCTGCTCCGGAGGAGGACCCCTCCAGTCCCCTCCCCTGGGTCAAAGCCCTCCAGCGTCTCTTTCCCACGGCCAGTCGCCCATGTCGACGCAGCTCCAGCAGCACTGCACCGCCGGAAGTAACCACCTCTCCGGAAGCGGAAGTCCCATGCCCCCACTGTCCAGATCGCCCATGGGTGGTGGTGGCGGGAGCGGTCACTCGCCGCTAGGGGGACTGACCCACCACGGGGTGCACCCCCAGTACTGCCCACCAGGTATGAACATGATGGACAGAATGACCCTACCTCTGGTCATCCAGCCTAACATGCCTTGCTCAAGCCCTGACCCCATGGCAGCTGCCTACTCACAGGGTGTCTTTAACGCTGGACCCAAACTGACTCACCTTTAAGGGATTAAGGAGCTGTTGGTACTTAATCCAAGGATCCCGCCTGGGCTTATATATCTATTCCGATAGGGACTAGGTCTATTAAGGGTTTACTCCTAATTGTCTCATTTTGAGATTCTGACCATGGTCTTAAACATTATACCATTAAAATGACGCTGTAAGTTTTACAGGACTTGCCGTGTATACATAATATCATGGGCAAGTCGTTGTATCATTACAAAGGATGCCTACACCTGTGTAGTGTTTCTCAAGTTGTCACATTTGCATTATATTGAACATTTCATCATTAATTAGAGCATCATATGCGATATAAAACATTATTTATTGAAATAATCATGTTTTACTCATCTAGCAACGTGGATGCAGCTATAGGGTTTAGATGCTCAATGAAATAAGTAAAATGACTTAAGATGTTCAGTGTAAATGTATGTTGTTGGAATATATAATAACTGTACTTTAGTTAGTTGACGCATGCGCATGGTTCTTATATATTATACAAAACTAGGTAATGTATACCTAAGCGGGTTTAGACAATTGCGTCATAACTTTGTCAATTATCATGTTCTTATACCAACACCTGTTGTCTGGTTTGGGATAGCAGCATGCTCTCAGTAACATGCCCAAACGGAGAAATGAACTCTACTGAAGGACAATAGGTACTCCTGAACGTCCAGGACTTCTTGTCTCAACCTTATACATGTCAAAGGTCAACAATACTGA
Organism: Lepidonotus clava; assembly: GCA_936440205.1. Classification (NCBI taxonomy): domain Eukaryota; kingdom Metazoa; phylum Annelida; class Polychaeta; order Phyllodocida; family Polynoidae; genus Lepidonotus; species Lepidonotus clava. Next base: position 20,538,723 of record OW387150.1, on the reverse strand, counting down.
CTCGTCTATTGTCATCTCAGTTCTGGAATGCTTTAGTCTCAATTTTTGTATTTCTGTCATTTAATTTTGTCCTTAGATCAATTTATGTCTAGTTTTATTACTTTTACCTACGCATTTCATATCAAACTTTAGTCCTAGAGTAGCAATTAATAATTTCTATAAATAGTAATTTAATTTGCACTTAGTTTAACTTACGGAGAGTATAATTTTGGTCAAATGAGCTTTAATATATGAAGTTATCTAAGGACGATTTCAAAACGCAAATTCATTGTGGATATGAATTTTTGAATGTATGGGTAATGATCATTGTTGTTTTTTTTTTTCAAAATGGAAGAAACAAGCATTAGGATTAAGATTGCCTGTGTTTTTCTTCTTCTTCTTTTCATAACTGAGTCAGGTCATGTACTGTCACCCACCGTTTTTATTTTGCCTATATAAGGCACTGACTCACCTGAAATGGAATCAGGCAAGAGATGGTCCAAAAACAAAAACTGTGAATATTTTATCTCAGCTCAGGGAAGTGCATTCTTGCCTTTTGGAGATTTGCTGTTTGTACATGTACTTCCATTTTTGACTCATGAGGATTTTGAATCATGTCTTTATTCTGTATTCTACCGTATTGGTATATAATGTATTTGCAAAAGGACTATAGATCTGAGATTCTCCTTTACACCTAGAGTGTGGGGTAATGGTAAGTGTGAATGGTGACAGCTAACTGGTCCAAGTCCTTGTCATTGATATATGTATTTTAGTCCTTTATGTATGAATTATGTATCTCACATGACACTAGCTCAATGACTTGTGGAGTGATCTGAATCACCAAATGGACCAAAGGACTGCCCCTCCTTGACTCATGGCACATTACCATATAGTCGAGGTGTAAAGGTCTATGCAAATGTCTTAGCATCGCAACCAGTGTGCTACATTCAATAGAGATTATCATATGGGTTCGTTTTCTAGAAGAACCATTTTTTATGTCTCATTTGGCTGCCAATGTTTGAGTGTTGTACACGCATATATATCAATGCTAAGCAAGACCCTCTTTTTACAAAGAAATCCAAAATGCATCACACCACCATAAATTACTCTAAAGAATGAGATGTTTCTCAATATTTTTTTATAGACTGGTATCGTCAAGAAGGGATTTTCTAAGGAAATGTGGATTTATTTCCAAATTATGACCTTTCTGTTTCGACCAAGAGGGTTTCTCGTTTGACCTTAGCTCATTTCCTGCTCAACCACTCTTTATCCTTACCACTCCCAGATTATATTTCTTCTCTTACTTTTACCCTTTCGCTTCACTCTCCAACTTCACATTCCCCTCCCTTTCCTCCCTTCCCATCCTGTTCTTTTGATCAGCCCCAGGGTAGTCCCTTGTCGGCCCCTAATGCGATTCGCCATTGGTTCTTTTTTCATCCAATCAGGTGGCTTTGTCTTTTTACTGCTCGGGGGGCTTGGTGGGACAATCTGGCGGGGTGGGAGGGTGGAGGGGGGCCTCCCCCTTGTCCAGGAGAAGGAAAGCACATCGGGTTTCATTTCCATCCGGACTTTGATTGTATTGTTAAGGCCCCCGCTGGGGCTCAGGGCAAGGGGGTGGGCGGTGGGAGGTTGGAGGAGGGGTTTAGATCTGCTCCGATCCACCTCACCCTTTCTCTTCTGACAACACTCCCACCCCCTCCTCCTTCTCTCTGATGCTTGCAGATCACAGGGCAGCAGGGCCCCCTCACCCCATCCCACCTTTGCACTGCCCCCACCTTCCCTCGGCCCCCCACCCCCACCGTCCTTCAACCCTCTTCTAACTCCCACTAATTCGACCAGAGTCAATGCACATCCCAGCCAAAGTCTCCGAAGAAACAAACCAAACAGCTCTCATTTACTTTACTTCTCACCACTAGTTCTCTCTCGGGATATCGTGCGAGACTTAACAGAAAAGTCCCATCACCACTTGTCCACCCAACTGAGTACAACTACCAATCTGCTATTTGATTTTTATCTGTACTTTTATGGTGTGCTCAGTTACCAAAGTGATTGGTGGTAGATGAAGACCGTGTTCAGATATGCTAATTAGTTATGAAATTCAAGACCCATGGTAGACAGGGCGTCAGTGACGTCACGGATCGGGTTACAACCCAGTCTGAAATGACGGGTGTCCATGTCACGTGGTCTGTGACGTCAGCCGTTGCAGGGTCCCGGATGATGACCACTGTTGACCTTGAACCTGTAATTAAGGGAATTACCTGCCAGGTGCCCCCCGGAACACGCCACGTGCAGCGCAGACGACATTTCTTACTTTTTTGGCGCGCTTTTGTCCGCGCATTATTTGGACACCGCTTGTCTGGCGTTGTATCAATTGCATGTTGCCATTGACACTCAGGAATCAGCGAAATTGAGCCCAGAGTGTCCAGTGCGTTTAGTTTCCGCTCGGGCTTGGGAGAAGAGGGGTGGATTTGAATGGATGCATTGTCTGTTGACAACAACAAAATCAAAACAGTCTCTTCTCCCGTCTCGCTAGCCATGAATGGGACTTTTAGGTTGTGGGCAAACCACTCAGGTGAACAATATAACATGGTCCAAGCAGGTGGTCGACCAAACATACCCACTGCCACAAAAACTAGCAGGTGACTTTTTAAAACAATTATTTCCTCAAATGGTTAGATGTGTCAGTTATTTGCGGTGGTTAATGCATTATTGGTTGACATGTAATATGAAGCACCAGTTGAGTTACATCGATTGATTCACTTTTTTAGTGTAACATGTCCCATTATGTTGATGGTTTATGTATATATATTAGCCGATATATGTGATTTATCATGAGATAGATATGAAACCAAAGAGGTCAAACATATGTTGTGATGTCAATAAGCATCATATCAATTGGCACTATGCAATTACGGGTTTATGTGTGTTTTGAGGGATTTGACTTTGATATCTGAATACTGAATGCATTGTTGTGTTATTTCATGTTATGGAATCAACTTACCACAAGTCCCATATTTAGATGTCGGTTTTGATAGTCATTCATGTCAAGAGCCCAAACAGAAAAGCTGTTGACATGACTAGTAGGAAATCTCTTTATATTTTATACACATTTGGACATTCTTTGTTCTCATTGATATGCTCATGTTATAGATGGAGATATATATTCAGGGGACCTGAAAGTCGAAACATTCTGTGGATCAGAAAAGTGTATTTTAGGAGGAAATACTGTTTATGTATCTTCACATAGAGAAAAGACATTGTGCTGGTATTGATGATAGCACTTGAATAAACAGATACCCAAAACTATAACTTGAGTGTGTCGTCATGTTTTTATCAACTTAATTTATTCTGTTCATAAAATATATCAAGTCAGTCTCCATTAATGTAATAATTTAACTCCTCACAGCTGAACAAGAATACCTAGTATAATGTAAACCAATTAGATTAAACGTACTATTATAATAAGTCTACAGAACAAGTCCAATGTATCGTCACTACCTCTTTGAGATATAAAAAAAACTAATGTTGATGAATCTCAGAACCCAAGTATCAATTTAAAGTCTATGAATATTTCCTTATACTAAGCTGTGAAACCACGAATAAGCCTGGGCATTGCTCCAACACGTCTCGTTATTAGATAAAGTCAAAAATATGATCCTGTGTGGCGCGGCGCCGAGGCTAGATGTGCGCGTGATATCTATAATTGTGTCAACTCAAGGCAAGAGTTGGGAGCCCATTCATATTTTATAAGGTGTTGCATTAGGCTAAAATTACCTGTCCATCAAGACGGCCCGCTTCAAAATTTATACCCAATTCTATATACTGATTTTAATGCGTTGCTAGGCGACGCTTCTACTCCTCCCCTGTTTTTCCCCTTTTGCTCATAAAATGAGAAGAAGAGGAGAGATAATTTGAATAATTTCGCCGCGCGGCGATAATAATTTCTGGTGTGCCGCCAGGGTAGGCACGTGTGTGTGTGATAGTGATACAGCCAAGGAGCAGCTCGCGGGCTAATTATAGCATCTAGAGCAGGATGATAGCCGCCAATTTGGGCCGCAGAAATTATAGGCCACCCGAGAGGATGAAAGGAGGTCGGTGTCACCGGCAGCCTTCTGGGCATTTCCTGGTATGATTTCCTGGCTAGACCCGGCCTGGTTTGGGGGGAGGTGGTGTCTCGCACGCACGCACCGCACCTGACCCACACCCACATCTCCTATCACGTCCCCCCCACCACTGCCACAAAGGGACGTTTTTCTCCTGCTATGGACACCACCGACCGTTTATGACTTTCTGCAACGTTAAACGCATTATTTCATAAACTGTATTAAACAATTTCAAGCTGTTATGTTTCTATTATTTTCTCTTAGTGGTGATAATTCCCACGTGTACAAAATTAATTATTTATTTCCAAACGTGGACCTTGTACGGTTATCTCAAATGTTATTAACTTGAGCTTAATTGTTCTTTTAATCCATAATTATGCTTCTAATAAACACCTTTTTGGAATACCATTTCAATGTTTTAGAATAAGTATTCATGGTTAAACAAGCAGGTAGAAAATATATGTATCAATATAATAAAGGTGCGTGAATATTGGACATGAATTCTGGTATTCTTATTCTAATGTCCATCAGATACCAAATATTTAGGACGTTTGGCGCAACCTATCCTACTAAATCCAAATAAATCTGTTAACCTTGGCATCATAATTATACCAATCGGAGCGTGGAAGTGTTGGCATCTATACAATATGGCAATAAACATGCTATTCTTCTTTTTTTTCTAAATTTTAGTGTACTCCTCATTCCATTTGCAATTGATACCTGGGGTTGATACCTGATTTCATTGACGTTTTTATCATCACTTTCAGTCTCATCACCGTTATCTTGCTGGTATCACTTTGTGCAGGTGTTTTGACCTCACCATCTCTCCGCTAGGGGTCAGACCACGCATGCGCCGTTCACCATACACCAACCACTTCAAACCTCGCGTGAACTACCCGCAAATCTCGCCAAATCTCGGGATAATATCTTGCCAGCTGCTTGGTGAATATGACGTGTTGTCAGACGCCGCTCGCGCATGCGTGCGGTGAGCACCCCTACGCACATGCGCACGCACGCACTTTTGGGTCCCGGCGGAAGTCTCGGGGTGCGTGAGTTGCGCCGATATCTCGCGTGAGTTGTAGGGACTCGTTAATAGAAGCACACTGGGAGTACTTCACTGCTGCCAGCGATACCCACAGCCTGCAAGTATCATACAGCCAGGTCGACGAACATCAGCTTTAATTTTTTTTCCGTTACAATGCATATAAAAGTTGCATACCCTTAAAATGGAAACATGATGGAATTACATGGTATTATCAAAGACTTATTTTCAATAACATTAGCTATATCACTAAAAATGCCTTTTTAGAAATTAGTTAAAAAGGCAATTGCTCCAAAATAGTACATGGTAACACTGCTTTAATTGAATAAAATTAGTACAAGAGAAGTGTTATACCTCGTTTAAAATGTGTGGACAGCCGAGGGGAAAGGGTACTCCGTGCGGGATTTGCTATTAAACTAATATTGTAGAGCATGCTCTTAGCTTTAAAATGATACCAAGCATATCCAAATCCGACCATTATTAAGGAAGTTATGGGGCCTTAAACCTGATACTGTCAGGATAGTGGAAAATGAGGAGAAGCTTAATTTCCTTGAATTTATTGAAATTTTGCATAAATTACCATAAATTATCATAATTATTCATAAATATTAAAAAACCTATTTCATTCATAATTTTTGAACCAGAAATGATAAATGAATTCTGTTTTCAATGTGGAGACCAGAAAATGATACTTTCTCATAGTCAATACAATTTTATCAAAATCTCATGAATTTTAGTTTCCATGGCAACCAAATAGAATGAATTCAGTAAATAACCTGTATTAAAACATTCCATTGACATTCCAAATAAGGGAAGATTCCATCGTGATGGAATGTTTTAGATATGAGAAATGAATTCTACACAAAAAGTTGGTTTAAGAGTAAATTATCACTATTTTTCATAAATCTACTCGTAACTCCCTAAATATTAGGTTTAGGACAGCAAATATAGAAACCTCGGAGTACCCTTTCCCCTCGGCTGTCCACAATTGTAATTATGCAATAGGAAGAAAAAAATAATGCAATAATATAATAATGTATTGCAAATGATTTTTATGCAATGAAAAATAGACGATGGTGAGTAAATGATAATACAATCCCTCTAAATGAAAAATATCGCATAATATCCTTATTATTTTAGGAGAAAAAAATATGATAGGGCATACCCTGACACCAAACATTGTTACCTGCATATTTTCCAGTAAATGTCTACAATAATGGCAGTTATTTTCAAATAAGTAATTTGACAAGCACAAATAAGGCTCGTTTTCTAATGTCCCATAACGTCGACAAACGTTATTGTGTGTGGGTACCATTAAGAGCCCCAATAATAGGTGGTAAATCCAGGGGGCATTGTGACCACCCATAGTGAAGACCAACATTGTGCCTGCTCGGTGTGACCCTGGAGTCCAAAGTGACCAGAGGTGACCACCACCCTGTAGATCGTGGCCTCACACCTGGGGTCCAGCGTGGGAAGGGAACAGGTGAGAAGGAGAGGGGTGCTTTCACCTTCTGTATAACTGGTACAGTACCCCAGGAACAATACCTGGGACACTCACCTCTACAGGTGAGTGGACAGGTACAGGTTTTACAGGTGTAACTGACCAGTGGTCAGCTGTGGAGGGGACGTGAGTGAGGTTAGTTTAGTGTGTGACTAGAAGGAGGGGTGTTGTCTGTCTGGGGGTGTGAGGTGATGCTACATCCGAGGCTGGTGGGATGGGAGAGATGACATCACGTCTCAGCAGGCCTTTTTGAAAGGGAAACCGATGCCATAAACGTGTATGTCCTTATGTAACTCTTACCCAAGCTTGTGCAGCCATGTCCTAACCAAGTCATAAATCAACGTCAGTTACCTGAGAGCTGCCTTGGTCACTCCACTGGTCAAGGGGGTCTTGATTACAGACCTGAGGCGGCCAGCCGGTCCCTGCGGACTGACCCCTCATTAGCATAGAGTACAGAGGGCCTGAAGTGACCACCTCCTCCCACACTGACCACTGTCCATCCACTACAGGGCCCGCCGGCCACCGCCAGTCTTACCGCCAACAACCACTCGAGGATCAAGTTCTCATCCTTTGATGGCTGCCATCCCGTGCGTGTTACGATTTGTTTCAGGTAGGTATTTAATCTCATATTTCACAGGGCCGTCACGGTTGAGCCACATAACCATTGTAAATGCCTTTTACTCTTCCCACTGTTATACTATTGTAAGTTGTGTCCTCCTGCCCACCCCTGGCGTGCGGTGAAGGAGACAAGGACAGATGAAGCGGGCGCGTGGGGCCGACGTGCCTACCCTATTAGGACACATTAACCGTCGATTAATAATGATTGTTGTTCGCCACTTAGCAGCGCACGGCCTCACGCTGACCCGAACATGGCCGTGCTACCATTAAACACCACCTTGTCACCCCTAAGACTCCCTCAGAGGCCACTCAATTGGACAGGGGAGACTCTTGACATAGACTATACACACTATCATGAACCCCACCCCTCATTCCGTCAGACCCTCATGTGAATGGAAGGATCCAGATTTTTTATTTAAATCATTATGGAATTATGGACATATTTTCCAGATTATAAATGGTATGAGCAAAACATTGCATTAAAACTGGAATTTTCCTAGAAAAAAAGGGATGAGCATTCCATGTAAATCCACCGCTGCCATTCAAATTATCTCTGAAAAAGGTGAGCGGCGCACCTATAGCATGTGAGATAGGTTGAATAGGGCCCCGCGGCTGTAGTATTTGATGCTGGTAATTCTCTGCTATAAAGCCTTATCAGCACTGATGCGATTGACGTCGTGCCGCTGCTATTTATCAACAGGCTGTCTAATTCAATTTTCTCCTCCTGCGCCGACCTGGCCGAGTGGAGGAGAACATGGGAGAACAGTCACGCTGACTGCGTATCAAACCACCAGGCCTGACAAGCCTTAGAATAGGCTCTAGGTACCTTGGCTTTTTTAAACAATTTTGCTATAATGCTAGTAGGTTGCCTCCCCTGCCGCGGACAGAGGCTTTGCACTGACTTGTCACTGGTGCTGTGTGGGGAGCTGGCTGTGTGTGAGGGGAACTGATAGCTGGGACATGTTAAGAAAACTTAATTTGTTAGCTGACAGTGGGCTTGGGGGGCTAGGTTTGAGGGGTGGTGGATAAGGGAGGCCGGCTTTAGACGTTTGATCACTGCTCGGCCTACCATCCCGGGAGGGGCGGGGGTATGAGTCAGGTGTGTCTTTTCAGCTCTGACCACCTCCCCACCTGAAGTCCCCCTTACCTGGACATACAGGTGTCACTCAACTGCCTGGCTCCAGGTGTTGATGCTAATGAAGGACATATCTACCTGCTTTGTACCTCGCCTGCCCCTGCCAACCCCCCCATACACCCACTGACAAGAAGTCAAGCTCGCGCCCCCTCCTCCCCCTCCCGACCTACTGTCTCCACAATAAAATCTGCTTCAACTTTGTCCCAGAGGAGTCTGAGAGGGCCTGCAGGTAGGACGATAAAGACCAGAAACTACCCAACTTATTCAGATTTTAAAGCTATTCCATTTCGTTAATAATCCACCTTGTACACTTTTCGAGGCGTTAGCATGCCCTTATTTACATTGGCCACGGCAATGGCCACACCTAAGGAGCACAGTAATTGTCATGCTAATTATCCATAGAGAGAGCTGGCAGTTTTACAACCTTACTACCTATGTATACTTCTATATCATTTGGAAAAGATTATTTCCTCTGTTTGTGCACTGTTGGAGTGTGCCTCATTCAAAACAGGATAGTTGAGGAGTCGAGAGGTCCTAGATTTATTAACGCCTTTAAATGTACGTACATACATTCACGTTACGTTGATAACCTTATCCATCGTAAATAATGCTCAAGGCAGTAAGTCATGTCTGTTTAGTTTTTTTTTTTTTGGTTTACTTCGATACATCAGTAGGAGTACTCCTTTTCCAAGAGTATTGTTCGCATTTCAACATGTACAAATACCTTACCGCAAGTCAAGTTTATACATTTTTTAAATGATATTTCAGAATAGAGAATTAGTTTTCAAATGACGGAAACTAGGACACCGTGGCCGTCAGAAGTCAACGTCGCGCGTCCGGCCGGTAGGCTCCAGTGGTCGGGACTCCAAACTGGAGGTAAGGTGTGGGGTCCTATATCTTTATTTTCATGATTTCTTTTCTTATTTCTTTTGGTTTGTTTGTATTCAATCTGGCTGCTCTCTTACATATTCTAGTATAGTCTGATTTGATGTATATCTCGAGTAGTTTGCTTTTTACATCACTAGTACTGTTACAACAATGTTTCCTACTTTATGCTAAGAAGAAAATGGTACTACTTGGCGATGGTACATTCACAAAATAGATAGTTAATTCTGACGATTATTCACGGTTTACATACTTAGATGCATCTATATTTCATCTTTCAATGGGGAAATGGCTATGTTAATGTTCACCAACGGCGTGTCATCTGCAAAATTGCCAGCTATATGCTGGTAGACCCTCATGCCACTGATATTTACAAAAGAACCAATACACACATCTGTAATATAGATCTTACTCACCTCAAACACACTGCACTTAATCCATAGGAATGAAAATAATCCAGGGGAGAACTTTGTCTCTTTGGACACCTGAGCAGTTCTCCAACTTCATACCTTAGCTTCCTCAACCAAACCTTTATGAAAAATAACCGTTGATTCTCATGCCCATACTCTTATATACCCCCATATGACGAGGGCAAGGCGGGTAGAAGGGGGTCTTATGAGGGGATTAGACAGATTGAGGTGAGTTATGGTCACCTGGCTGGGTTTAGAAGTACCTGTGGATTTACTCAGCCTACAGGGTGGCCGGGGCCCGGGGGAGCGGGGTGCTTGCCCACTGTCACCGGCTGACGGAGCGGTGTAGGCCCGGCGCCCTGACCTCAGGCGACTCGGTCTCCGCCCCCCTCCACCCGCCACGAGGCTGCAGATGGCTTGTTGGTTCGTTCGGGGTTCAACCCTCATCACAAGCACGTGTGAGATTTCCTCCTGGTAGACTGCTTTCATGCCCCCTATATATATCTGAATAAGTCTATGCCAACTGGGCCAACATGAATGGATTTATTTGATGTATACGCTTATACATGCACTACCAGAATGTTATATTCGTACATCTGAGGAAAAAAATATTGTTGACTAGCTAGTCATCGCGCCCCCTAGCATATATATAACTAAGTACGATAAGGCGCCTAGGCCTATATCATACCTGTAATGGTATCGGTGTTTCGCCAGGATAGCTTATGGGAATGCAAGTACTTGAATGTACATGAAGAGTCAACCCAATTTAATTTTCTTTGATGGTTAAGTCATGTACCTTTATTGTTTCAAAAGTTGTAGCCCATATCATCATTTTTTTGGTGATAACCCAAGTTTAGCACCTATATCAATACTTTAGATTTTGTAACTTGAAGGTTGTGACTCCATTAAATGTACATTGCTTCATATCATACTTGCCTCTCAACCCAAACCTCTCTATATTAAAAGTTCAATTATATACATGTCCATGTATACCACATAGAGCGTACACTGCTGAACAGACGACTTTTTTTGTACAATTTGACCATCTCTCTCACCAAGCAGATACTCCATACATCTGAACATTGTATTTGCCCGCCTCACCCATGTTATTCCCACTCTACACTCTCCTCCCTATCCGCCCGAGGGGACGTAGCGCCAACAAATACGCCACATTTGTACGGCATTATCAAAATAAATTGTATGAGCAGTGGAGATTTCCCAGTAGGATACATTTATCTGCGGCGGAAATTTACCCAAGCCCTGGCAAAATGCTGCCATAATTTAGCTGTCAGCGGGTTCTATGCTGGGAGAGTGTTGCGGGTGTCACGCTACTTTCTGCCGCGATGTGGCGCTGCGAGAACCCGGGTGGGGACGGTTAGCTTGGGGTGGGGGTGGGGCAGGGACTAGAGGCAGGGGGCAAGAGCAGGGGGATAGGGGGCTGATCAGCCTTCTGGTCAGTGGGTTCCTGGAGTATAGAAAAGACACCCAAGTGAACCTATGAATTGAGCTAATTATTGAGTATGACCGGTGAATTTCACACACTGTTTCTGTATGCTGGAAACAATAGAATATTGCAGTATTAGTATAATATTTTGGCCATAATTATAATATTGTTCTCGTTATACACTACCAAAGGTTGTGGTGCATTGTCATAATCAATACACTGTATTAAAAATAGTAATGTATGTAAGTGTATGTAAGTGTATACATGTATATATTTACATTTAGATATTCCACATACACATTAATTTCCTTCTTATCTACTTTTGATTATACGTCACAAGTTGTAATTCATAACCACTGCAGAGTAGCCCACGATTTTCCCAACAATATATCTCAGCAACCATTAAAATTTAGATGTGGCACATAAGCTTATCAGCAATGTTGCTTCAAATTGTGTAAGTAACACTAGTACTGTTGAAAATAACAGTATCACATGATGTGACAATAACAACAATATTGAAACAGTGTTTTTTTTATTCATCATTGTCATGAGATAAAACCAGCATCAGATCTGTTAGATAACTAAGCAGGATAAATAAACAATGGAACTAATATAGACTAAGCATTTCTATTCACACATTACAATGGCCTTAAGTTAAAAGGAAAACGTGCATAGTTCTTGCGATTGGAGGGGACTGTTGAAAATGATCTCAACAAGTCGATACATATGAATCGTCTCTTGGATTACAGAGTGGAAACAAATCTAGTCCTGTTGTAACAGTTATTGTAATATGCCTGTGATATGTGTCAATACCTATCCTGTAAGTGCCTGTACCTTTATGAAATTCAAAATATGATAGGTCTGTTGACATACTTCTAAGTAGCTCAAGCAGGTGTCAGGAATAATCAAGTATGAAATATAATGCTTTTACATGCAAATAAGAAACTACTTACTAAAATTATGGCGCAACCGAAGATACTATTTTCCAATCTGAATCATCAGGATGTTTTTTTAGTTTTCCTGGAAATAAGTTTCTAAGGCCAAGATGGGATTCTTTGGTAGGGCTGGCATATTTTACTCATTGTCCTGCTATAATATGGGTCGGCTATACCCCACTTCCCTGCATGCCTGTGTTCCTTTAACTGAGTAGGAGTAAATGGCTATTCCCATGTTCTCAAATACTAATGTAAACTAGATATAACTATTGAAAATGTTTGTTTGTAAAGATTTAAAGACAAATTTGACATTTTATTGTTGAGATTTTTTACTTTCAATAAACCAACAGACTAAAGGCCTCGCACTTTTGATAAAACAGGTGGGGAAGTCCGAGCTTTTTTATATTTTTCTTTCATCAAAGTGCCATTATTCCATCAGACTATTTTTATGATGAAATAAGCTCTTCCTGGCTTCATAAAGTGCTTTTACGGCCAAGCTTTTCAGCTGCAATTTCAGTTTTATGCGTTTAATCTGCAGCCATACTTAAAAATTTAGTGGTCTGTTTTAAGTGAGTGGTGAACTGTGGTGAACGTCCCAACCTTCAGCTGAAAGTACTGGGCTCACAATTACAAACTAATTGAAGTGCCTGAAGTCCAACTTTAATCTGATAATGTCATCTAATTTGTCACAGAAACCATTTAAAACAGACAGATAACTATCTGTTGTGTCTAAAGATCAAACGCCCTTTTCAACTTAAGGCTTGTTTCCACCGAACGACATTATGCTAACGACCATGAACGACCATGAACGATTCACAAATCTTTTGTGGTCGTTAGTAAAATCGTTCAGTGGAAACACAAAATCGGGGATAAAGACATCTGTGAACGACTCCAAACGACATATGTGAACGACTAAAGTGAACGATTCACCAACCACCAAATATTAAACCTGTTTAATATTTCTGGACGACTGTAGCTCACGATTTCTTTCCAGGACAATTAAAAGCAATTAAATCCATTGTTCCCTGGGTTTTCTGGCTATTGTCGTAGGAAATGGTCGTCCACAATGCCCCAGAATCGTCCAAATATTGTCGTTCAGTGGAAACAAGAAATTATTCCTTTCTGAAAGACTAAAATGAGCAAGGATTCATGGTCTTTCATGATCGTTCATGGTCGTTCATGGTCGTTAGGAACTCTCTGTGAAAGTCGTTCGGTGGAAACCCGGCTTTAACTGTAACAGAAATTAGTCTCATAAACTCTTAAACTTACACCCAATCATACCTATATCCGACTCATTTAAGGAATCACCAGGGCATGAACGTACAAGCCCATCTGCTCATATCTGATTCACTGAAAGACAAGCTGACAAGCCCCATTAGTGTTTTCATAGTAATATTGGGGCAGGGACAGTAAGTGATGTGTTTCACTCTGTTAGACCATTTATCACCTTGTCTCAGAGCTTTCTTCTAGTGGTTTGATGCGTGTAGTGCTTTGATATTTGTTATAAAGTAGTGTAAGAACTGTTAACAGTTGTAAAGCCGTTGGCAATAGATCAATCTGATAGCACTGTTTTTTCCTTGTTTCTAATATAGTTTTACTAGGTAAATACTATCATTTTCATGTGCTTTTTCATTATTTTACGAGTGTGTATATTTGTTATCACCTGTATGATCATCAATAATCAAACAAATTTAAACACTAATCATAAACTCACACACCCACACCCACACCAACATCCACACACACACACACACACCAAATATATATTTATGTGTGTGTACAATAACATTGTACATTTAAGCACCGATATTAATTCTAATAACTTCCAAATTAAATTCTTCCTAATAATTCCCAATTGCACAAAATTCTCCAAAGAGACATATAGATGTTACTGCAACCTATTATCTGGAGGAAAGAGAGATAAAACGATACTTATTGGCATAAATCTACCAATTAGAAAATCATAGGCCCCCTCCCCCGCCGCCCTCAGTGCCCCCGGCTATCTTTAAACATCCCTCCCTCATCTCCCCCATTCAAACATAGCTGCTGCCCCGTCCCACCCCCTCCGGGGAATCAAAGCAATCGAGTTTAGATAAAAGTCACATTACCAAAACACCCATTCATAATTCATAAGGACTTTTTTAGGCTGCCTTTCCGGGAGCTCACGCAAATCACCTGAGCAATACTAAAAACGGGGCGACGGGAGATGATGATTATGGGGGGGGGGGGGATATGGCTGGTACTGGATACTGGAGGTATAGCCATGTTAAGCCATGTTAAGCCATGTTAAGCCTTAACACCCTGGAAGGTGCAGGAGGCTCTATGATATGACAAGGCCTGGATATCTTGATTTCATTTCATGGATTTTTAAACTGGTATGAAAAAGAACAACACACTGAAGGGAAAGGAAAAAAGAAAGCACTGGAGCAATTTACTGTATTCAAAGCCGGATTGGAGCGAAGGCAGTTTGATATGGGGGTAGGGTTCATGTGGATCTGGATCATGCGAGTGGTTTGGACCGTGGAGGGTGGAGGGGTGCTGCATGGGGCTGGTCTGGAGGAGAGGCTCCTAAATAATGGATTTTTCATTATGCGTCACGAAGTGGAGTGGTTTGATTGACAGGTGGGTGCTGAATCCTTCATACCCCGGGCCTGTTTGTTTACTGCTCCCATCGGGAATGGCTGAGTCCGGACGGCAGGGCTGGCCGATCTGTATACATGTATGCCATGGTCTGATCCCCGTGCCATTAGAAGTGCCCACTGAAACTAGGTGCCGCCTTGCTCCCTATATCAGAAAAAGTTCCTTCCATAAATATGTTTCACAGAAATTAACATCTTGTGTGCATGTGTGTGTGTGTGTGTGTGTGTGTGTGTGTGTGTGTGTGCGTGTGTGTGTGTGTGTGTGTGTGTGTGTGTGTGTGTGTGTGTGTGAGTGAGTGAGTGAGTGAGTGAGTGAGTGAGTGAGTGAGTGAGTGAGTGAGTGAGTGAGTGAGTGAGTGAGTGAGTGAGTGAGTGAGTGAGTGAGTGAGTGAGTGAGTGAGTGAGTGAGTGAGCGTAGTTGTAACGGTATACTCTAGCAGACATGTATTTTCAGGGATACCACACAGCTTTTTTTTCTCAATTAAAAATAGCACTAGTACATCATTTTCTTCTATAGAATGATTTGATAAGATGAAGTGCTCGTATATAAGAAATAGGGTTGACCAATTAAACATATTATATATATATATATTATATATATAAATAAATAATAGTTACCATATAAAATAGTTACCAAGAAATAGACTAAAAATATATTAAATTGTAACCACATAAAAGTACATGCACGGATCTTCATGCATACCATTCCTCAGGCCCTCTGGCCCTCGCACATCGCTCCCTAACCCTACACGGCCCGTGCCAGTATCATTATTGATCCGGTATTTTTACTCACAATTGCTGACAATAGATACACATGTCAGCGTGTCAGGCCTTATCGGATTATATGACCCCCTGCCGTGAGAATTCCCACACCCAGGCCGTCCCCTCCCCCACCCTGCCGGCCCCCTATACCCACCTACGCCCAGACTCGGGGCCCTCGTACAGGGTGATGGATTGTCCCATTCACCATCCAGGGACGACCATAAAACCTCTGATAATGTGATATTTTCATTTTTTCCTCTGGTAGAAACACGTGGTTTTATTTTGGTTATGGAAAAATAATGTTGCGATGCTTGTGCAGTTGTGAAAATACCAGATCTATATGGAAATATAGTGCTCACTTTTTATAATGGAAAAATATTATACATTTATACTAGGATCAAAATATTCAAACTTGATGGTGATTTTCTTATAAACAATAATCTGACCAACTGTTTCTGTATTACGTTCAAATATCCTACCCAAGTACAAGTACCCACCCTATAAAAATGATAAAATAGCTCTTTGATAAGATTGTAACAAAACAGATGGTGTGATTACATGTTGCTGCACCAGCAATATCCTTCCATCTCTCCTATCATTGGCTTCCTTTACCGGGCGATAATAAGGGTACTTACGGTTTACGATCTAATGGCGCTGATCCATAGGGAGGCTGAAACTGACCACGTGACAGGAGCAGCTCAGAGCAGGTCGTCAGCTGGTCGGCGAGCAGGGGGGGACGGCTGGGTTAGTACTAGAGCATAGGTGGGCATTTCACCGAACCTGTTCTGAATTCTAGAGGACTCAATTCTTGTTGGCAGACCAGTCAAATAATATAATGTTAAAAGACTAAAAACCCTTTGATTTATTTTAATAAGGATCCAGCAATTGTTTCCTACCAGTGCGGAGCCGGGACATGCAAACCGACAATTTTCCTAGTTCTTTCAGCCTGAATTTTCTATGGTTTCTATAATCTTCTATAGCTGTTGCCTCATCCAATCCAAGGGCACTTTGAGTCCCTTAGTCTATCCCTAGTCTATTACAGCGGTTCGGTCTCCACAGGGAATGTTATGTAGCATAGACATGTTGGGCTGATGATAATTGGCTACGTTATACACAATGGTATAAGTCTCTTTTATACATTATGTATTATGCAGGTTGGTGCGAGAAGATGAGGATCATAATCAAACGATACTTTCTACATCCATTAATGCATGCTGTGGCTATTAATTCTTTAAGGAAAACTAAAATGAAACGCTAACATTAAAGCTAGAAGAGAAGTACTTTGGTTAGATACTTTTATTGGAATTTTAACTCATTAGCATATCCAAATGACTCATTTTACTGACGAGAGTAGTATATGGATTTGTTGGTTGTTCCCTGGCTTAAGGATAGACAACACCTCTCAGGGGCCAATGCGTAGCGTCTGCATTGTTTTGGAATTGGTTATTTTACTGTCCATGGCATTATTATATACCATATATATTTTAAAAGCCAATACAGAATCCTATCTAATAATATAAGTTATATCAACATGTACAGAGATATGCCATTACAAGGAGACCGGGAAGTGAAAAAATGCATTTTTCACTTTTATTTTTTGAACACAGATATCTCAGTAACTACTGGATAGAAATGCATGAAATTTCTTGTACATGTACATAACATTCACTTGGAGGGAAGCGTGTCTCAGAATTTTGATTAAGGTCTTATTTTTCGTTTTATGAAATCTAGAAATTAATGTTGTCAAAAATGACTAAAATCTTCCCGTTTTTTGTCATAAAATGAAAACTAGGCCCTAAAAAAAAAATCTGAGACACGCTTCCCTCCAAATGAATGTTATCTACATGTCCAAGAAATTTCATTAGAAACTATTGAGTGATTACAGAGATATCGCTGTTCAAAAAATAAAAGTGAAAAAAATAGTTTTTTGCATAAAATTCCTCAAATTTTATAGTGCTGATAACAAAATGTGTTCCAAAAGATAGAGAAAAATATGCTCTTTCATTTGATAGTTGATATTTTGTTTTAGCCTTACTGGTTACTAGGCAACATTCATTGCCGCAAATGAAGCCACTCTGAGGTGTTGTCTATCCTTAAGAAGTGAAATTTTATTCAAAACTTTATTCTAAATCTTGAACTATTGATTTTATTGATTGAATCATCTTTGCACTTGTCCAGTTAATCTTGTATCTACTCGTATGGAGGAGATCCCTGTACGCTGAAGCATTCCTCATCGGTGATCCATATAATGTGATCCATCATTTTGACACAGCTGTTGAAATGTGTTCCTGAAAACTGCCAAACTATTGGGATGCCAAGCTGATCCAATTGACCCGTCCTTATCACTGGCAGTGCAATCCAATCCACCACGCCTTCTGAGTTATTGAAAACAGCATCTAATAAGGAAAGGGGTATAGAAAGACAGGGGAAGTGGGACAACAATTGAAGTAAGAACGCCATTGACAGAAGTAGAAAGGTGGTTAGGTAGGCATTTACAAGTCTGTCAGCGACGAATCATAGCTAGTCCGTGGTATCTCATTTGATTGACAGTTGGGAGTAGGACCCATCATAAAGGGATGAGTATCGCCCCTCCCCTTGATACCATCTGGAGGAAGTGGGTCAAGGGCGGCCAGAGCCATGGAGGCAGTGCTAGTTGGGGTAGAACCAGGAGGGGGATTGTTTTAGAGATTCCAGGGGTATCTCAAACTGATAGGCGTTGCTCGGCCATTGTCGGAAAGACCTCGGCCTCATTCGGCGCAGTCACGTGACTGACACATGTGATGATTGACCACTGCCCTGCGCATGCGCCAAGCGACACCCGACGCCGTTGAAGGCGGAAGTGACGTCACCTGGGGTGTGTCGGCATGGCGGGGGAAGTCAATGAAGCGTGGAGATAAAGGGGCTGAGGATACAGGCAAGGAAAGGGGTCAGGGGAGTCCTTATCGGCCATATCGATAAGAGAAAGAGGGGATGAGGGAAGAAAACTGGGGATCACCGCAGTGGGAAGAACTGGAGAAAGACGTTTTTATGTGGCAAAGTACTTCTGTCCTTTTGGTGACTCTGATTGTCTCCCTCCAAACTTCTGATTGAGCCATGCTGTATGCTTGACTGGTTACTTGTTTTATACATGTTTTTTCCTGTTTAATTTGTTATGAATACCATATCGTTTACATGACTCCAACTGCACCTGCAATGATTCACCTATATATGCATGATCAATATTTCAATAGTTACATTAATATACCTCAGATGATTCATCAAGTTTGTGGCTAGATTTTCTAGGTTGATTGGAAGTTGTTATTTGGTTTACAATTATCAAGTTATTCATTTTATGTATAAAGAAAAATTGCATAGATCCAATTAGACACTCAGAAGTTCAGATACAAAACATTCCATGCAATATATTGCATTGCTTATTTAGATGTCTACTAGGCACCAATTAGGATGATAGGCTAGATTTGTAATGCAGGTCTCTCTCTACAGACAATATCTGGATCTGAAATGGCAAATTTAACAGGAGACTAGGTTATCTCTAAACTGCTCCTGCGGGGTCCACATGGTGAATGGTGACATTTGGGCCGCCTGTACCCCAGAACGTCGGATGTGTCTGCCTACTGGCCCAAATTTCACCCCAGCCCTAATCACCGGCGACGTCGCCATATTTGTGCAGCGCGCTGACTTTTTGGCTTCCGGCATCTGCCAGGAACGCCAGCGGAAGTGCCTACAATCCCGACCGGAACCTCTCCGAATTCAGCCGTCATTACTGGAAACATTACGTCGGCGGCACATCAGCGTCGCCAGGGCGCGGCAAGAAACACGACGGCGACGCGACAGCAATCATAACCAATTTGGTCGCGGTGTACCTCTGTGGGCCACTTTTTAGCTTTGTGTCTGAGCCTCCCCACTCCTTGAAAATACTCAATAGGCACCGCCCATTCCTCCAAGCTTCCCTGTGGGGTTTGAAAATAAAAATCCACCAAATTTTTAGTTCTGTGAATATGGCGGGCTCACAGACATGCCATACAGGCTGCAGCCGCGCCCCCAGCTACAAAATGTCAATTCTAAAAGTCAAACGTTTCAGGCTGTCTCGACGCGTATCTCAATTTGCAGGGCTATGTTTTAGGCTCTTTTCGCCCTGACAGAAGGGCATTAGCTGGGTCATTGCCCTGGTACAGTTAAAGCTGAGGGCTTTTGGTTAGGACGTAAAGGTCGGGCCTTGACAGATATATACATTATCATGACCTCTAGAATATAATCCACAAATTCTGTGTGTACGTTGTGTAAGCACAATGTGACGTCAGGAAAGGGGAATTATTCGTCATTAAATGCTACGTAAGTATTGTAAAGATAGAATATAAGGAATTACATATCCCGGTACAGCTAGTGTTGTCCAAACATGTTTATTGCAAATCCAGGTCAACTTAAGACTCGGTAAAGGGATCAGGATCAAGAGATATCCTCTAATGATGTTTGTTTATGTTTCATCTTCAAAGTGTAGCGACAGACGCGGGGCTCCAGGACAAGATCCTCTTAGATCCTGACCCATATCTTTGTAGTAAACTAGTAAACCCGAATTGTAATGGGCACCCGTGGGCTTGGTGATTCCAATTTCTATAGTCTCAATTAAATGTGTATGTTACATATGGGACTTAAATGTATATGAATAAACGATTCAGGTAACCGTTATAAGGATTTAATGTTTAAATATAACGCCAATCAGTCTAACATAGTTGGTAGAAAAACGTTATTTATATGATCAATTTATGATAATGAGAAAATAGTACCTGTTACATAATTATACATGTAACATACCTCTAATGTTATTACAATGTACTACCTGTACAAGTAATCAACCTCAAGGAACTAGTACTGGAGCCATACAGACACAAAATAATTCTTTAAATTTCAGATAATCTTACATGATCCAATTTAAATCCAAGGTTCGATCCAGCCACCAGACTGACAGGCGTCCAATCATAATGAGCAGGCGTCATGTCCAACATGTTATGACACATGCTAACCCTGTTATGCTACATGATACAGCATGTTACCGGACAATGCTGAGGTGCATGGTGTAGCTGCCCACAACAAACACCCATTGTGTTGCCCTCACAGGGTCAGTTTGATAAATGGGAATGTACCCAAGTAGGCTCGTTCTGTATGGGCCCACAGACACGGGGACTCATTCTTTGCATCTTATTACCGTGTAGCAATTGGCAAGAGGCGCACTGCCTCTGTCCTTGGCTTGCTTCCAGTCCCGCTTGATATATTGGCACAGCTATAGACATCTCTCTCTGGTTTGCTAACCCAAATAATTGTGAGGTTTGTGAGGAGAAAATGTTTTTTTCTGTTTGAAACTTATGTTTCAGATGGCTTTGAAGATGCTGGATTGGTTTTAAGGCATATAATCATCAAAATTGTGGAAAATATCCTTTTTTACATGTAGAATATAGTTTTTCTTCTGGATACCAACACATGCTAAACCTAGGGGTTTAGATTATATAGATGCTTATGGGAGTTTTATGCAAGTGGATCAAAATTCACCAGTTATCTATCACACTCCTGACTTTCTCGGTCTTTCCTTAAAGGTCCATAACCTAAGGCTTGTTTGTAAGACATTTCCTATTTTTGCCTATCAAATACACAACGTTATTTCTTAATAACACGTTTCTACATTGCCGAAATTTTAGTACATTTGCTTACATCTGTGATATGAGGTCAGTGAGACATACAAATGTTTTTTGAATTTGAAGTTTTTTGTCACTTATTTCTAAAGTTCAAGACCCCAGTTTTCTATATGGATACATTGTATGTGGAAAGAAGGAAACTCCTTTCGTCAACAAAAGGAAATTAGTTCACAAAACACCAACTCATCCAACTTTTGTTAGCAGTGTGTTTTTATTAAAATGCATCTTATCAGAGATTATTCGGTAAGCCAGTATAGATTTGACATGACCGAAGTTATTGTCTTGATGAAAAGTCTATGACGCTTTCACTAATGAAAGCATAGAATTTGTCCTCTGGTCGAACCCCAAGAAGAAAGGTATGTCCAATAATTTTAATGGAACGAACAATAGTTCAAGATCGGACTCTTCAACTGAATCTGTTCGGTAGTGTGATATGAAAATATCTATGTAAAAATATATTGAGCCAAATCGTAAACTCGATGATTTCTTGCAAGAAATTAAGAAAAGAACTAAAAATTTTGTCCGAAAGAAAAACAGGGGGTGGAATATTTCTATTCCGAGCCGTTGGTGGCACCCCACTTGTACCCAATGGGGGTTGCTGGTCAGTGGTGGTGGCGGAGGGCCAATCTTGACCGGTGCCTTTTACATGTGTCACCCTCTAACCCCCCTGTGTCCGTCGGGGGGTGGGGTGGGGCCCTCAGCCCCTGACTCCCCGGCCTGCCCACCTGTCAATCACCCCCGCCCGCCTCCCCTCCTCCGGGATCCGCCCGGCCAAATGTACAACATAGTACGCTGATCACCGACAAAGGGTGGCCGCCGCCCAAACCGTCCTACCCCGACGCGTTGCCATGGCTACAGCGTTAGCAACTTTGGGGTCTCTAATGCGCGCAAATTGGCTAGTGCACAGGGAGCGTGAGGGGAGGGAGGGGACGGAGGGGTTGGTCAAACGTCTTCATTCGGGGAGATTCCTTCGCTGACCACTCACTGCTTCAGACCCACCACCTCCTCCAGTGAGTGGAGTGGGTCAGCGCTGACCGCCGCCATTGGACCTCCAGGTCACGTCGCCGTCACGTCGCCGTCACGTCGCCCACACGTCGCCCACACGTCGCCGGCTGACATGGGGACCCCGTGATCCGCTGAGGGCGACCCCCACTCGTGTCACGTGACTCCGGCCCCGACAGGATCCGGAAGTTGCTGAATGTGGCCTGATGGGTCGGACATCTGAAACGACAAAAAGGGTGGGGGATTAAGGGAAGGGCGTACTGGAGGAAGGGAAAGGGTCACAGAGTGCGTGGTTAACAGAGCGTGACGTGACGTCAGAGGAGGGATCGTCACGTATACGTCATTACATTTCCTCAGATCAATCAGAAAGGGTAGAAATTACTCTCCTGTTTCCGTAATTGATATAAAGTAGAAACAGTGCAGGAGATAAATCATATTGAATTATAAGGTCCATTCGAGTTCAAAGAGAAAACTACTAGAAAATGATTATGTTAGTTTTTACACTGAAAAGATGACTGAGAAAATTGCCACATTTAGATGTGATGTTGAAAAAAAGGAAAAATATAAATATAGGATTCCTTGTAAAACGTTCAGCTTTAGATATGGGGGATGTTACTTTAAACCTGTGATAAAAAACATACGGTCTGTTGATCGATCTCCAATACCCTTATGTCGAGATCTCCGTTGTTATTCAACCCAGGGCTTCCTAAGCCCATCAGGACGCACCAAATGACCTGTCCTTTGCCGGTCGGCCGCCTCCAACCCGACTTAACACGTGTTCCCCAAATTGCCTCATCAACCTTCCCGGGTCTTGGCATTCAACAGGTACGCCCAGATTTCCGCTGGTGTCGACAGTAAGAGATAGGCACAAAGAGGCGGTCAGATCCCCAGCCGGGACCCAGCGGAGTGGCCGCGGGCCGCTAATGACAATCAATATGAAGCCCTTTGTCTTGGTGGTCGGGGAGGAGGCAGGGGACAATGGAGGGGGGCCTTCCTCCAGGTGTTCATTAATTGAGGGGCTGGAAGTCCATTGGTTTGGGGCTGTTTTGCTGGTTAAGATGGGGAATTGCTTTAGATAAGGTTGGGCGACTTTCATCAGGCTTTGCAATTGGTGCGTTATACACAATTCTACAACTTGAATCAGCTCTTTTAGTTTTCCGAACCAATACTTTAGAAGTTATAAATACAGATGTATATGCGACTTATGGTACTCTAGAAATAAGAAATTAAATATCTTCACTTTTCCGTTAGAACGAATATAAACGCATGAACATGTATATGGATTAATTGTCCGTTTGATATGGTGCCGTGCAAGTTTAACTTGGTATAATTCACAAAAATATATCATAATTATAAGTAATATTACCCCAGCAATGGACTTAAACAACAGTAAAAGCCATTTCCAAGTAACAGCATATTGCATTCCTAAGTAATAGCAAGTTACATTCTCAAGTAGTAGTCTGATGGTGTGTGGAGGCTGGGCGGGTTGTGAAACTGCCTCGGCCTTTGGTGTGCTCTAAGTGCTCAATTCACCAAACACTTCTCATTTTCTGTGCCACTGACCAGGGCCTTTGTCCATCTGCTACCCACAGAGTGTCGAGGGCGGACTGGACACAAATAGTGGAATTATTCAACTTATTAGAGTGGAAGTCCCAGGGGCAGAGGGGTGGTCGGGCTGTCAGCCTTGGCTTTTTTCATTTGCATACGGTGTGGTCGGGCGGGGGAGGGAGGAGTTGACGAGTTGTGCGCGGCGGCGAACGTGTTGAATCAGAACGACGTCGGAAGGCACTTGATATGTCAGCAAGGCTGTAGTCGTTTTACCAGTGGCAACCCACCTCTCTCTCCCTCTCTCAGCCGCTGTGTCCTTTTACAAAGGGCCAGACGCTGGGGAGGGCCTTGCACTGCGGCCGCTACTTGGGCATGAACCTCCCACTTTAAACCCCAGCAAAGGGGCGATTTCTGACTGAGTTAAGTCAGATTCAGCCTGGTGTGGCTGTGGGCACTATCGGCAAAGGGCGACCACCACTACTACTTCTCTGTATAAGCCCCGACATTTCAGTTTCAAAGGGGGCGGCGCATTTTTCGGCGGAACTGAGAAGTGTTGAGCCACACCTCGCTCGGACTCCCTGGAGAGGGGCAGGCTGGAGGATCTGGGAGTATTTAGACTCTCCGGGCCGGCTGCTGGAGGGATCTGCTGGAGGTTGGAGGGGGTTCGGGGGACCGGCTGGAGGATCGTTTACATCTGATAGTTGGCGCGGTGCGGCGGGTGGGACGGTTATCGGGCCCCTATTAATGGGCAGGACGGTGGGGCCTGCCTGGAGGATTCCTCCTGTGGGGATAGCATCAGGGAGAGTCATCAGGCCACATAGTAGTACTGGAGGCCGGCTGGCACACGGCAGGAGGAGACACAGGAGGAAAGTGAAGGAAGTGGTATAGAAGGGATACAGTGCACTTACATCCATCCTTGAAGGCAACCATCTCATCTAAATAACCACCACTACCACTACCACAATCTCCCACTCCCACATCAGTCACCCACTCACCACTACCACATCTCCCTCCCTCAGAGTGGTACCTCCAGCACCTCCTCCAGTCCCTGTACACTACATGACCACATCATCACACACCAACCACACCGGCAACAGGAGAGGCCAGCAGTCACTCATCCCGTCATACAGAGAACAATAACAACACATCCCACAACAGAGGACTACCCCCTACCCCAGCCCACTGCCCCCTGGGGGGTTGGTGAGTGGAGGGGGAGCGCGGGACGGGGGGCGCGCGCCACGCACTCCTCTCTCCGGGCGGCATCGGCCACGCTGGGGGGACAACGGACGTCATTACTACTACCACTACTACTACTACAACACACAGGAGAAGTAGTCCCGTTATACCACCAGCATAATACACTGGAGGGAGGACCAGGAGGAGGAGGAGGAGAAGGAGGAGGGGGCCGGAAGGAGGAGTGCTAGGAGTGAGATGTAGCAGGCTTCTTTATTTCCTCCAGTACCAGTCAGAACCCTCCAGGCGCGCCCGGATAGACACAGAGAGAACAGAGACTACTTTTCATCCCATCAGCTCACCTCTCCATGGTTGTACGACTATTACCACTACCATTACAGCCACCCCGTCACCACCCCATCCAGGGGAGGGCGCAAGGTAAGCAGCAGGGTGATTTACGACCCCAGCAGGGGTGATTAATGGGCCAAATGACCCCGGCAGAAAACAACACAAAACGCCATGATTTGTAAACATGGCTTTTAGCCGGCCGGCGCGGGGGCGGAGTCTATATTTTATTGTTACCGAACTACCGTTGATGTAGCAGGATACATGGGGTTATAACGATGGAGGGGACCCCCCGTTTTAACTCCCCTTTGGTGTTTTACCATCCGTTGTGGCGGCGGCAGGGCCATCATCGACCGTGTGAGGGGCTGTCAGGGTCGGTTAGTCGGACGAACTGACAGAGAGTATGAAGCACCTTTCGACGCTCTCTACTCTCAGGTATTACATTCACTTTACAGGTTTGGAAGATGCTGGCCGAACTTGGAGAAACATTTATTGAAATTGTTTTCCCTAATCTATTCTGATTTTATATTTCAGTATTAAATCTAAAGTAAAACCTTTATTTCAGTTTCCTTCAAACCCGTGTTTCAAGGAATGCAAGTTTATTTACTTCTGTATTTGCAGTAGAAATAGCCATGTTTGCATACCCCTAATACTGAGTCAGTTTCTCACATTTTTCCTTTACAGCAGACATGGTTGGTGTTTGTCATGATGTGCTTGTCTTTGTTGACCGCCGACTAAGTGCTTCTTTTTGATGTCCCTGAGGGGTGAGGAGGGAGGGTTGACCCAGGGGAGACCAGGGAGTGGAGGGAGCAGGGGGGAGCGGGTCGGCGCCCGTCGACCCCGCCGGCCTCCCTCAGTGGGCGACCCGTCAACTTTTCACCCAGAGGCGACAAGCACTACACGGGGGCCGGGGGGCTTTGACAGAGTCTGTCCACACACCAGAAAACACTTGTCTGTCGCCGAGCCAAGCTCCTGGACAAAAAACTGCCCCCATGTCTCCCGGCCAGGTGACAACCGTTTCCAGTGTAATCCTATGGTTTTCGGGGATCTAAATAGCCTCCAGCACATGACCTCTGTACCTCCAGGTGACCGCGGCAGGTATTCACTTTTTGACCTTTGTGTCCAATTTCTTGGCACTATGTATTCTGTGGCATATCACACCAATACCCTGGCTTATGACTTGCAGTTTGGGTTTTAGTATTAGTATTAGATATACCTACTGTACTCTGTTAGGAAAAAGAAGAAAGTACAATCTTGCTCAGCTTTATATATTGTCATATTGTCTTGACATTAGTTGAAAAATTACTACTTGTAACAAAGATCTGATATGACAAATTGTGCTTACCCCTATACATTTACATTGGCTATACATTTACATTGGCTATATTCATTTTAGCAAAGTTGAGTCTCTCATTTCCTTTAGGAGATTTAAATCATGGATATAGGCCTACCTAATAAAATGTTGTGAACATAAGTGTGCATGGACTTGCAAAAAGTTCATTCAGATAGGAGTTTAAACATAAAAATAGTTCACTTTCTATCAGTGTGAATTCAAATGGCCTACTTCTCCAGACATTCACTTTGTGAGCAGTTGGATCTGCTCGCCTCACCCCACCCCCACCCTTCCGTGTGAGTAGGTGTGAGTCGGTTAGCTCACATCACAGCCCGCCGCCCGCACGTAACATGTGCTAACCGGGGACAGGAGGACCTTTAAGACGCCCAGCCCTCACCTTGATTAACGGAGGCCAGCTAAACACCTCCAGTAGGCGGTCCTCCAGTACATTGAGTGTAAAACCAGTAGACCTGGGTGTGATGGAGACTATAGATCTATGCCAGATGCTTTAAAAAATTATAAATGAAATAGCAGAGTTTAGCCCTTTAAGTTAATATATTAGTTATAGTAAAATAGCATCATAAATGTCAAGAAAAATGTAGTATATAAGCAAATATAGCTAAGCCACGATTAGTGCAGGTATAGGTAGGCCTTTTTTCCTGGAGCTATGTATTTAATGATTTCAGAGTCATTGATTGGATTGAGTAAACTACCATCTGACAATATTGCCAGATAATACTGTATTAACATCACATTATACACAGATTCAATCTTATTTACTCTGAATATTTAAAAACCATGGATAGACTAGAAACTCCTTCTTTTTGACCAAAACACCGACAAATTTCAGCTTTGCTTTAGTGAACTTTAAACAAGTAAACCAGTGTATCTTGTGTCAGAGGAATGGTAATATTAAGGTTCCCTCCGCCCATATAACCAGCCTGAGTCGGCGCTGAGGATTCCCCAGGATATGACAAACGTCGTGTTGGCCTGAGGTCATGGCCCTTAGCTGTACTCACATAGTTTACAGGGACCCCTACAAATGACTGGGCACACAGGCCTATTCATTACCTCGGTTTACCTCCACTCCAGGAGCTGGTGTGAACGCCTATTTATATGCACGTGAGTTGCCACGTTGTGTAGTGTATAGCCAATGGCGCGGGGTATCCAACTGTTTATTTACTGGTGACCTTTATTCTTCTCTGAACATACACACGTTTTGATCGTGGTTACATTGCAGGTATGCTTTGAAGAGACTACATCTATTTCACATACCATGCACAGTTTGAAAGAAATAGCTTCTCAGAAAGAGGACTTCATACTTTATAAAAAAAATTATGGAATACTCATCAGGGTTATCAGATATACATGCACATGTTTTACAAGTACTAATCGTACTAACATACGAATATTCCTTATAATTTATATTTATTTATCTATAATACAGCTGCCCAGACGTGTTTGATAGACCTATACAGGTTGAGTTGCTAAATCTATTATATAGTAATACGAAGTTTTAGAATGAAATAGAACCTCATATGGCAAAATGATTACTTAGTGGATGTTTAAATCACCATAATAATTATATGTGATATTCATCACCGAGTGTTGTTTTCTGCAACTCAGCTGCTAATACAGGTATCGATAAGCTCAAATATTCTACATGACTCCACCTCCTATAAGACGCGTGCTTTAAACAGATGTTAAAGACATCTCTGAGATCTATATACGTATACCTATGAAATAATCTCTTTAGCAATTTGGGGTGCCTCGTGCATTAGACTTTGGACTCTCTTTTTTTTATTATCAGCTCAACTTCAATACAACATGGTCTTTCAGTCTACACTATGTATGATATGATGGTATGAGATGAATATATGTTACAGTGATTTACCAGCATATAGTGCCTTTCCGTTTTCACTCATAATCCGACAAACTACCGCTATATAAATGTTGTCTACATATATCACAAACTCACAATACCATTCTGTTAAAATACTTTAACAGTTTGGATATTGGCTTTACTCCTTTTCAAAATTTTACTTTAGTGGTCGACTTTGTGAAATCTGTGCTCAAAATACAAACAATCTTTTCCTTTGATGGATTAATAGTTGAAAAGAATCCTTGTTGACAAAGACATTTTGAAAATACACATGCATTGCAAACCGATGTGATATAGAAATACCACGGGCAGATTGCAAACAGAATTTTTCTTCTTCTTTTGGTATTCTGAATTTTTAACGAGAATATACACCTAATCAAAAGCAATCCTACATAGAAAATTCAATTGAGTTTGAATCGGATGTGTTTCTTTCATGCAAGTTGCAATTAAATTCCGAATGCCTTACCCATTGATATCAAGACTTTTCAATTCCATCTAACCCTTAATTAGTTTTGCTGTCACTGAGCCAAATTGTAACCGTTTTCTCTTCCACCACAATGATATATTATAGGAGAGAACTATGATCTGTTAAAAAAGGTATTTTATCCAAACTTTGACCTATCAGCCCACCCATGTGCCTAGAATCCACCAAAGGATACATCTATATTCATTATTTGCCGGCAGCCAGAAGGCTATGAAAGAAGCGACCATGGCCGCCGCTAACCCTATCAGGCGCTTCCGGTTCACAATAAGGTCTCACTACGCTGTACGCCCGGACCCAAATTGACAGAGATACCTCCGATGGGTCGTTAGGTGGGGGCACGGGGGATCCGGCGCAAACCCCGCCCATTTCCGCTACTCCCCAAACAAGCCATGGAAGCGTCATTAGGAAAATCTAGATATATTTCTGATCATTTATAATGGAGGCAGGGGGAGGGGCGACTTGAGAGTGGTAAAGGGGGTGGTTTTTACGCCGCCCCAGTGGGCCAGCGCGCGGCCAGGACCCCGCGCCGCGCGTCCCTGCCGCGTCCAAATTGAAACAATGGCCGCAGCGATGATCCCACCGGCTGCATCTTTAATACCGTCTGTTTTCTGGCTTTATTGTGCGCCCCGCCTAAGCCCGG
This sequence comes from Lepidonotus clava, assembly GCA_936440205.1. NCBI lineage: Eukaryota > Metazoa > Annelida > Polychaeta > Phyllodocida > Polynoidae > Lepidonotus > Lepidonotus clava. The sequence continues at coordinate 20,509,176 of OW387150.1, read as the reverse complement.
CCATGTGATCAAACTTTCATGAGCGCTTCTGTCGCGCTTGTGTAAAGTATGTAGGAATTCGCCGCGCCGCGTAACTAACCCCAAATAGGCTCAATTATGGCCGCGGCTGAGCCGCGCCGCGCCCGCCCCGGCTCCACTTAGACGAATTTCGGTACGGAATCAAAAGAAAAATTGGCAAGTAATGAGAGAGGAAAAAGTCGTCGGCAAACAAGGGGATTTAAGCGGTAGGAGTCGAGGGGGAGCCTTGGGATTCCTGGGGGGTGGGGGTGGTGATGGGAGGGTAGGGGCAAGTGGTGGCCCGAGGGCCCAGGAGCAGGGGAGAGGGTAGGGGTGGGGGGAGGGAGGGGTGGCGACACCGGAGGGGGCAGTGCTCCGATCGGCAAATGTATAAATTAAATAAGAAATACAAATATAAATAAGGTGTGTACCGGGGCTGCAGGAGCCATTCGCCAGTCGGCCTTGCTCCAGGGCAGAGCCATAGGAGGCCTGAGGTAGTAGTAGGTGCAGTACATGTGTAGGCGGCCTACTGGAGGCCATCCAGGACCACTACAGGAGGCGCTATTAATGCCCACACCAGGCTTCACTGACCATTAACCACAGGTACGCTCATTTGTTAGCATTATAATGATACAGATTCTCATTAATGCTTATTGCCATATCAAATATTAGGATAATTATATAATTAATTTATGAAAAACTATATTGTTCATATTTTAAAGTAAGCATTTTGCTCCTAACTTAGATTCTGATCAAATGATACTATGTATTTTTGGACGAACATAGACATTATGGAACCACATTGATATGTTGAGATAACAGGTCACTATTCCACTGTTGAGTCGTTGGATTATCATTCACTATAAGACTTTTGTCTCTTTAACAATGGGGCGTAATAGATTGTGATCAATGTGATGTAAAGACAATCGGGAGATGAGAATACATGCTCGGCTTTTGTGCCAGTGCTCCTCAGATATATCTGCTATTGGCTATTGAATCTTTATATCTTTTCTTGAGTTTGTTCTGTTTCTGGCTACCAATATTTGGTCCAAATGATTATGTACCTGATACCATACATGTTGCATCCATAACGTTGTTATGCTACGATTTGAACACTGTTATACTGACAAAGGACATTCGTGTGACCAGCTATATAATCATAGACTCAACTTTGATGTCAATAGTTAAGTATGAAAACAACGTCTGACCTAATGCATATATTTACATAATATTATGTGCACGACCGATCTTCAATGAACAAGGATATGAAATCATTTTCCAACCTGTTTGACTTTTCTCCTGCAGTGAAGAGGGCCATCAACGTTTTGTTTTAATATTTAGACTTCGAATTAGTGTACTTCCCGTTAACTCTATACATTGCTGCACGCCTTGACCCAACCGACCCCGGCCAATAGCCCTGGCCACATCCTACTAACCACAGGTGTTTACCGATGCCCCTTATCTCACCTGCACTCCATTGCTTCTGAAGTTCTGTACCTGTTGCTGCCCATTCTAACTGATTTCCACACATTTGAGAAAAAAAATAGCAGTACCTCACTTGCATTCCATTGAATTCTATTCACCATTATTTCCTGGAACTTGTCAAATAACTCGTTTGAATTATTACAGGTAGAAACCATTTAGCTTAACTTACGGCCCAACAGCCCAACCCCACCCTTTAACCACATACAACCTCACCTTTACACAACCCATTTCCACCCCACCCCCACCCTCCACCCACCCAAAGAGTGGCTCAGCAGTAAGTTGCGGCCAGCAGTCCCATCCCACCACCACCACCACCGCTGATGGCCACGGCTACCTTTGATGCTCATTTGAGAGTACTTTAGCGTTGTGGCCGGGCGGGCGGGTGTGATTCGGCCCCAAATGGATGGCGGGCCCACGTGGGCGGCTGGGGCCTTTTGAAGTGGGTCGGACCTCTCGGCCCGGGATCCCGGCGGATCGGGGCCGGCCTCACGGGGGGATCGGGCCCCTGATTAGGAGACGGTGACAGAGCTGATGAGTGGGCCGCCTGCTGTATGGCCGATGAGGCTGGCTGGCCTGCACGCACTGACACTCCCCAAACCCCTGAGCTGCTGCTCACCCCCTCACTCCCCAACCACCATCCCCGCCCCTCACCAGTCGGATCTGGCCTTATGTTAGGCCTGGCCGGCCTGGATCGGGGATCAGATGGCAGGCGAGGAGGGTGTGAGACGGGACGCACCCAGGAAAGGCCACCCAGTGCTCTATACTACATGTACTACTACTTGTAGGACTCCTGCAGACCTCACAGTTCCAGGGACCCAGGCAGCAAGGGCCATGCCAAATAGCCAACCAGTCAGTTAGCCAATACTCATGGACAACCCGCATGCATGCACGGATGCATCTATGATATAAGCAATGTAAAATGTGGGACATTTTTACAGGCTGAGAATTTGTACCAGGATATACCCAGGATCCTAAAAAGCTTCTGCAGACAGACTTCACTTGATTTGGATTTATTGCTCCTATAATACAAGGATATCTATCCAGTATTGTGAGTTTAAGGAAAACCTCAGTTGGAGACGTCTGCCTGTAGGCCTATAGAAATGACAAGACCCACCTCCCACCAACAGCAGGCTTCAGGCAGGGGGGTCCTAAGCCCTGTCCAGGTCTGGATCATTGACTGAGGGCAGGATCCGCACACCTCATGCCTAGGCACGCACCTGGCAGTTCTACCATGAAGGTCTAAGCCTCCTTAAGTAGGCCGGTGTATTCACCCCTGTCCACAGTGGGAGAGGATCGGCCAAGTAGTAGACCCACCCTATAGTGATCCCCTACCACCAGGGTGGGGGTGACAGAAAAGGGCGGCCCTGTGATCTGAGAGGTCTGAAATAACACCTCACCCCTCACTCTCACACCTCTATATCACCTCACACCAACACTTAACAACTGTCGAGTGAGTATGTGCTTTTTTACATATCTGTTTATCCAGCTGGGTGGAAATTGTTGAGGTATGATATCTCATTTAATGCTTATCATTCACCACCATTTCCCATAACATGACAGTCAACTTTTTCGGCCGTCGGTCTAGTCTCTATTTTGAAGCTTTGAAGTAAAACTTAATTATAATATCATTTATTCCTGGAATCTGTATAATTAAGAGACGTGGTGTTTTAGAAATGTTACTAGGTAGAACTATATATTTAACAAAAAGTATCCATCGGCACAGCTGATCTTGATAGCACCGTGAAATTCATAACAAACAATGCAATGAACGTTAACCCAAATTAAAACACTTCACGTTTCTCAATAGACCAATACATAACTACAAAAGAAAAATGTCAAGAAATTATTATGCTTATAAAGCTTTCCTGGCTTGAAATAAAGATTTTTTTCTGTTTATACACGTACTGTATACATCAAAGCTTCCTGAAATGTACCATGAATGCAACAAACAAAGTCCATAGCACAGTTGATAACCAAAAACCAATAAAAGCAAACCGTAAAAAAGAACCCAGTGAGCACCTTTTACCCTGGGTGACGAGTGGGCAAATAGTGGCCGACACGATGCTCGGGGATGTTCGGCCGTTTCCGTGAGGGCGGCGGGCGGCCCATTGGCGAGTCATACATCATGTGGCGCTATGGCCACTGCCAGCGGCACGTGTAGACGCGCCGGTCGAGTGTCAATATTACTCGAGAAACACATCTATAAACCACTAATTGGTCACTTGTAGCTAAACGGGGGCCTGCTGTGCCCGGGCTGGGCTGGGTGTGAAGTGGACGAGGTCCCGCAGTGGTGGGGTCTGACAGATAGCTGGGAGATAGAGATCTAACCGGGCGCCGCATCCCCAGTGTCTATCATGTGGGGCTTCATGTTGGGAATGACGATATGTGCATGTATACCTGTACCTATATTAGTCTACCTGCCATCATGATAGTTAGAAATGTTACTCTGAATTTTAATAATATTATTGACTTTTTAATTATTATATCATTTTGATAAAGGTTGATGCAGAGCAATGCCGAATGCATGTCCTTTTAATTATAATATTATTTTTGGGATCTTCTTTTATGTATCTTACCATACCATGCAACTTTTCATAATCGTATCACCATGTTTCAAGGTCCTTGAATTAACATTTGTCTTTTTTTTCAGCCGTCTTTCCTTTCAACCTCTGAGGAATATTGATTAAATTCATCCCAAGACACGTCATACAATATACCACTCCCCTAAAATGACAACAATCCGCGTACAAAAGGGCGTATCCCTGTTCCTCACTGTAACGCCCTACCCTCCAGCACCTCCCAGTCGTCCCTGGACCACAATAGCCGTCTCCAGGGCTGACAAGGAGGACACAGGAGGTGGGCAGGAGGCGGGGGGTGAGAGGTGAGGCGGGGTCGTCGGCCGGCGGGGCGGGGTCACGGTTACAGGTCGGCCAGGAGGAAATCGTTTTGTACACACTGACGCCCCGGCCCTAAATCACATGGAGATTCCCACTTTTTATCACTGCTTCCATTTCCTATTCATATTGCAGCGCGGAAAAGATTGACAGATTTATTCATTTGTTTGTCTAGTGTTGTCTAGTGTTGTCTCATGTTTCATCAAATTCACAGAGACGTGACTCATGGTCTTAATTGATATAGTAGGCCGATATATTGATTGTCAGTGTGGTTACATTCTTGGCACCCTTTTGCTACGTTACTTTAAATATTGAAATATTGTCTTTTTAAGAATTATAGAATATTCTAATATTCTTTATAAGAAACATATTCCTATGTGTCTGATGCTAAATCCATATAATTTTGGAATTATCGACATTTACAATACTACTCATTAGGACCCTCAGTTCTATAAATAACTTACTTGTATACATTATTACATGTATAACTCCTAAAGTCCAATGCAACAGTATAAAGGGAAATTGCTAAACATAATATCAAAACCGCCGTACATAGCAGAGGCACGTTTATGTATACCAGTGTGTATACCCATTTATGATAGCAATGAGAAACAGGGGACTGTTTCCGTATATTGTCGACTAATTGGAAACCATAAAACCCACGCTGGGTGTCACTCTAATATTTCCCATCACCAAACAATTATGGCACGCTAGAGCTAACAGTAGCTACAGGGGGTGGAGGGACAGGGAAGGGGAGGGAGGGGATAGTCCTCAATCATCAGGAAAACGAGTCGACGTCGCCCAAACCAACCACCCAACACCCACCACTCCGCACAGCTTATTCCTTTACTTCTAGCCCTTTCCCTGCGAAATCAAAACCATTGCCTTCCCATGATTGGTCGCAGGCCAAGCACCCCGATGATACGCCAAGCGCAAAGCAACCAACTTATTGGGCGTAATTACAATTTGGGGGCTGCTCGGGGGATGAGACGGCAGAGGGGTGATGGTGGAGAAGGTGTGGTGCTGCGCTGGTGATGGATGGTTGTTGGTGACCCCGCCTGGTCACTACGAGGGGGTTCACACTTGTTACACAGTCTGTTTTCTCATTGTTTTTGCTCAGTACCTACTGCTTGCCTCCTCCTCCTCCTACCGCCACACTTGGCTCCCTGCTGCGCCTTCGCCCATAAGATCGATGCATCTTGGTTTCTTTTTTCATTGGCAGGTCTGGCAGACAACTGGCAACAAGTCGCCCCATGCTGTGATCCGCTGCGGTGATTCTACTACTACTTACTACAACCTACAACACCCCCCTCTCTCCACACACCACCACCACACCAAGGGACAGCTCAGTCAGCTGACGGCCGGGGAGAGGCCCCCACTCACACCCCAATCCTGACCGCTGATTGGTCCACACGGCGTCACGTGGTGCACACAGGGCCGGATCCCGCGGCCGAATTTCTTTCATCCAGAGGCATTTACAGCCGCGAAGGGTTTTGACTTTTTAATCGGGGCTGAATTGATGGCTTCTGCCACTACTACCAAACATGGGTCCTTCTACTATTGGCGCTCCACTTCCGACGCCCCGACCTCTTTGACGACGACGACTGCACTCTGAGACCTGACCATGATGGCCACGGCGGGACGCGCGTCGGCCGTGTCGTCGGCGCACCGCGGGATCTCGCGTGAGGCGGGCTTCATGGGCAGCGAGCCGTGCATGGCCGAGCTGATGACGGACGTACCGGGGCTGGGCGGCGGCGGAGGGGGGCTGGGCGGCCGCCAACCACCCCACTCCTCATCATCCATCAGCCGGGGCCCCCTGCTCCCCTCCCCGGCCGCCGCACTGTTGGTGAATGGGACGGCCACCACTACACTTATTACTACCACTACTACGGCCACCTCCTCCACTCCAGTCACTCCAGGGGTTGTGGGGCTGGTGGGTGGGGGCAACAGAGGAGGAACGGGGCCCACGTCGGGAAGGGACCGTGGAGGAGCGGAAGGACGTCACCTCACCAACCTGAAACTACCCCCTGCTGGGGTTGACAACTCCAACCCAGGAGGGGGTTCCACCCCCTTAGGGCCCTCTCCACCCCAACAGCAGCAGCAGCAACCTCCAGTAGGAGGAACCATTCACACTGGAGGCGTCAAACTACAGGAGTACGCTTGGATGAAAGAGAAGAAACCCAGTCGGAAAAACGCGCCGACACACGTCGGCAACGGCGGCGGGATGTGCGGCGGAAGTTTACCCCACGGAGGGGTAGCAACCGGAAGTATGATGACCCACCTCTCGGTCGACTCTCCAGGGCAACATCCGGGTCAGGTGGGACGGAACCAGCAGACACCCCCTGGAGGAGTCAACGGCCTAGGTAATAAGTCTCACTTTACTTAATGTTTTCCTTCTCTCCTCCTGTGGTAAATAAGATGTTAGAGACCTATTCGTACAGTATCAACACCCACTCATTTGTATTCGTTTGCTGCTTCCTCCAGTGTTGTCTTGTGTTAAGTGCTGCCTTATTAAGATAGTTTGTGTACCATAAACGTACACTGGGAGAAACAGTGGCGAAACTATGATTTATAAATAGGGAGGGTGCATTGCAGGACACTATTCTGTACCATTTTTGGTGTGAGATATATCTAAAAAGGAAATTAACAGAAAACATTAGGGGCCTTCCATTAAGTATGTACGCACCAAGGGGGGAGTGGGGGGGGTCTGAAATTTTTGAAAATTTGCTTACGTTCCTGTACAAATCCATTGCGTATACAGTGTATTAGGCCAAGCGGGGTTGGGGGGTCAAAAATTTGATATTTTTTTGCGTACGTACTAAATGGAAGGCCCTTTAAGGCTTGTGGTTCCTAATCCTCCTCTAATAAATGTAATGTCACAAAGTTTGCCCAAGAGCAACCTGTAGCTTTCCCTCAGCATGCCTGCATGTTCGTGGGCCATAACTCGTGTTTCCCGCAGTTCACTTAATCAACGCCCCCCCAAACACATCAATTCTGATTCCGGCCCAGCCAGGGGTAGTGGGCGAGTGCTGTGAGCTGACCCTACTTTGCCATCCCATAATTGTATAATAGCAATAATACAGCTTCACCTACCCCTACTTGACCGCTAACCCCGACTTGGCATAGATATCTGCATTTTTCATAGTTTTATAGCCATTCTATTTTTTTCTATGTTTTTACTGTAAACCTTATGTCAGACCAAGGGCATTTATGACAGTTATAGATGTGTTCACGTTATACCATGGAGAGTAAAAAAAATCTTATTTTACTCTCCATGGTTATACACAAATATGCAGCTTACACATTTACTCCAAATTTCAGAACATGGGATTTCCAATCATAGTTCAAATAACTTCCAAACTATTTCATTAATAAGTCTAATATATATGTTCTGGTCTTCCTGCCTACCTACTAACTCCTAGGAGGTTTTGTTTAACAACATTATGAAAACTTGAAGGTCAGTATCGTATATCTAACTTGTTCAACCTCAACCATTATTTGTTCAAGGTGTTAAAAGTGGGGTCAAACGTGTTGCAGGTAGACAGGTAACTCCCCATGGAATCTTTCTCATAAATTCACACACCCTCTATATATCACTCCCTAGTGCTTCTACATCCAGTGGTGATTTGTCTTTCTCAACACCCCTTGCCGAGTCAATGTGCTTGACCCATGTGAAGTCACACAGGGGGTCAGGGAGGGGGCAGACTGTAGTACTACTACCGGGGTGTAGGCCCTACAACATGGACTCCCACTGCTGCCGACATATGCTTGTCAAGATGATGCATGATTGAGGTGGAGACAAACAACTACCTGTACCCCTCACCACTTTATTACTCCTGTCACCGAGTGACCCCAGTACAGGGTAAAAAATGACACGCATCAAAAGTAGAGTCAACCAGCAGCGTCATTACCTCTAATGGAGTTCCTCTCTTTTAATCGTCTGTAGCAATTGGCGATTAATCACTGAGACTGAAACGCTGAAGACGCCCCGGAGTCACCCCAGCTCAACTCAAAGTCTGCTTGTTTATAAAGGCTAAGGGTCGATTCAGAGGCGACGAACCAGAGCCTCTTTAAATTGTGGATTCTAGATATGATCTAGCCAACAGTGATAAGACATATTTTAAGGGCATACTTATATGAATGTACTGAAAGATCTTAATGGGTGTTAGAATGAAGTTAATCGATGTAAGAGCGAAGATCTTCAGGGTAGATATGGAGAACTTTATTGCAATTAAGATTTATCTGATTAGCCCTTCTTTCTTGTTTACTGTTTCATGTCAACGTAAATTACGAACCATCAGGTGCATTTGTGGTTACAACGGACAATAGACGTTCTCTTATTTCTAGACTCCAAGATTGGATTCCTCAGATCAATGACCTGAGAAATAAGTCTCTGAACGATGAAAAACATAAACCACACAAAATCTCCATAAATTACCTAAAAAAAACTACTGACGTAAGGATATTAATCCTGTATATTTCTAAATTCAAAATTACTTTTAAAGTAATATTCATACATCAGAAAGTTAAGTTAGGCAATCACGCCCAATTTTTATTATATAAACACACACTTATCTGCTTATGCAAAGAAAAAACTAGGTAGTTGTTGGTAGATACACATAAAAGCTGTAGCGCCTTATCAGATGCCCCGCGTCACCTTTGCTGGTGAAATATTCACCGACAGTTTAAGCCTGGCGGGGCCTGGAGGCAGGGGGCGGCGGATACATGGGGTGTTGGCGTGATCCCACATCACAGCATCCTCTTCAAAGATTCACGCGCCCACAAAAGGCCATCGGATCCAGGCCTTTGATCCTCAGGCCTCATTTAGATCCTGAAGGAGCCCGGCGTTTTATCAACCACCAACCAGGGACTTGTTCCTATAGGCCTAACCACCACAACAACCGCCAATATGCTTGGGGTTGGGGAGGGGACTTTGCCATTGCATGTAAGTTAAGGTACATGGTTGGTCAGTATATGGGATCTGTCTGCCACTTCTGGTTCTTTTTGGTCTCCCTACCCTTTTTCAATGATTTCGGGAAAAGGCCTGGGGCGTTTGAAGACACGGACACTTTTTTCTAGGAACATTTAATTTTTCATTATGGTTTAATTGTCCTCCAAATGAAAGCTTTTAGGGTGCTCGCCCAAACAAGTACGTTTATTGACACAGAGCAATCCACACCATGAGGCGGGAATAAGTATGATATAAACAATATCAGACAGAATTATGGTAACAGTAAATGTTAGTTATATTCCTGAGGGTCGACTCTGCCTGTTATGAGATAATGAAAGTTATCCACTCTTTAAAAATCAGATGACGTTGTAGGTTCGACAATCAATACTTGCGAAAGTAACCGCCCCATGCCGGCAAAAACCACTTATTCCCCAACATTCTACACCTTGTATTGCAATATTCATAGACACGTGTATCTGACAACGACCACACAACAGTATAGTAGGGTGACGTCTTTTAGTGAAATTGGAAAAGGGCCACAGGTATTCCTACCCCCCTTTAGTTGGGGCTGTGAACAGTAGTGTTTATTGGTCCCGGGTGGCCTGTGGTCTGGCCCTAAATGAGACCATGATGTTAAAATATTTCTTTTAGTCCGTTTTGTTATACAAAGTGACTGTCGCACCTGAGGGATGCGTGAATGAAAGGGCGGGAGGGGTAGGGTAGTGTTGGGGTGACGTAACCACCCCAGGCTGTTTTACCCGGCGTTTTCACAAAGTTAACCGTTCAATGGAGGGGTATCTATGACCCGCCTCCAGACAATTTGTATAGAACCCCACCACACTGGGACCTGCCTCAAAGGCCTCCAGTAGCGCTGGGGAAACGAATCACGTGCTTTTCATTCAGGTCCTGACGTAAGAGGTCCGAATTAAGGCATGCTAATTAAGGTGAGGGGTGGCTGGTCAATGGGGGCTATTGTGAACAGGGGGAGCTGGGCTTGTATCCTGAATGGCCAGGGTCAGCCTTTGATTGGGGAAAGGGTGACAGATGTGGGGTGAAAAGGGGGGAGAGGTCAGCGGGTTTGACAGGCCTGTAAAGTTAGACCTGTGTGGTCAGAAGTAGCATTACCTCATCATGGAAGCACCACCAGCCGATTGGCATGTGGGAGGCCACAGGGAGGACGGGGGCAGTTATTGGTGCTGGTACAGACCGGTGCTATTCAAATACGTCTGGGTTGTATTTGGAAACAGTTGTTAAAGTCCTACTTGTGTCCTGTTCCACATAGACGCACACTGTGAATAAACGTACCTAAGATGATATGGATATGCGTTTTAATTCATCATGTCCTTATCCTCAGACTATCTTTTTAAAATGAATGTTTTAGAAATCTTGAAAGTTTCAAGAAATGAACATAATGGTTGATGAGTCTATTCAGTATCTCGTAAATAACAGATTAGAACAATACAAACAATTAAAGGATATTGTCTAGGAATACATTTCCATGGGATATCCCTTCAATGTCCTTTTATAAACAGAGCCAGAAAAAAGTAATATATCTGTTCGGCGTATGCCCAATGCTAATATACCTAATGATGGCAAAGGCATTAGAGACTATTGAATAGTTATTTATCACATCCACAGAAATAGACGATGTGATAACCACATTGCATACACGGGTTAATATTCATACAGCATGCAAGCCTTGCGTCCCCAGTGCAATTAGATCCAGAAGTGGGAGAGAAGTGGGGAGAGAAGCAGAGGATGTTCTGTCAGCAGTACCGAGGTCTTTGGCGGAGCTGTTGTCTTTTATTCATGGTCCCCTATGAAGTGAGCCCCCTTGTTGTAATAGCAGCTCAGATGGGCAAGAAGACAGTGAAGTGGGGGTGCATGGGGAGGAGCAGAGCAGGGTGGGGTGGGGGGGACGTCCTCTCTGGTGGCGGCCAGCTCTCTGTGTCTCTCCTGTCAACCAGTTGACAGCGAGACAACTGCTGGCTGTCACGACTCAAATTCACATGTCCCCGTGTCATGTCACCACTCCTGCCTCCCGGCGCCGCATCCCCTTGTCTCCGGCAGTCTCCAGTGAATTCAACCCAATTCAACTCCCACCCACCCCTTCCTTCTTCCCCCAAATGGCATGGGCTTTATTTACTAGATTATCCACATTCTGATGTTGCATATCGATATGATGTTGTATAAGGATCATATTGTTAATATATAATTATAACAATTTTACAGGGTAAACAAGGCAAGATAAGTTCATTGTTTTCTCTTGATTACTTCATTTCATTTTATTATTTTTTTGGAAAATGACAAACACGCATTATTGCAATCTGTTCTTTGATAAACCCCATGATAAGAAAAAATAATGCCAAGGCTTCAATTAGCCTTTTAAAAAAGACTATTCCAACCTTACTCCACGGTTGGCTTATATAGCCTATATCAGGTATAGGAAGAGTAGGTCTAGTAGGTACTGGATGGGTTTAGTCACAGCCTCCCCAACCCCCTGCCTGCCGGCACCCTCCTCCTGTTCCCCACATCATGTGTCGACAGCCTGGCCGGTCAGAGGTCATGGTGAAACAATAACGATGTCTGATTTTGTCTTATTTGAAATGAGATTTCTCCGTCGGCCATAGAATATGGTGTGAATAATTGATGCGGCTCATACCGCCGCGCCGACTGGGCCTGGGCTGCTGCTGCTGAGGGCGGTCTGCGGCTTTTTGTATATAGGCCGAGACCAAATACGATAAAGTGGGGGGCCTTTCTGATGTAACGTGTATGAATACACGGCTCATAGTCAATACCTTGGTTAAATGCGTCCCACTGAAAGCTCTTGTTGTTGATTTTTTTTCCCTTTTCAAAAAACGTTATTTCCCCTATAGGTGAATATTATATACATGATGATGATGTAGTCAACTGCAGGTATTGTTTATTCTATATATTTACCGACTTTTATTAAAGTGAGTGGGTTTTTGGTGCAACGTGTATTAATATATACATGTATGGCTCATAATCCATTCCTTGGTTGAATGCGTCCACTGTAAGCTCTTGTTGAATTTTTCGATCCACAAATAGTGCACATGGTATTTTCCCCATGGTTGGATATCAAAGTCACTTGAAGATTCTGATAATCTTATCTATTTCTCAGCTTTTATGATAATATATATAAGTTACAATACATTTATTCTGTCTACTATTCCATACCTTCTTAATCCATCCCCATCTGTATTCACCTAGTCCATGTACCTTTTTAGTATATTTCCTCTCTGTTATTTCTATCCCCTGTCTGTCTGCGTGCAGTCAGTCCTTCTTTCCCTCCTCTCCCTGCCAATCGGGCCGGTCTATGTGGGTGTGTTTTGCTTCCCGATCCCCCTGACGAGCAGTAGGTGCCTGGCCCGTCGGGCTGCTGGGCCGAGGCGTATTGTGAAAACAGGCCCGGACGCTGATGATATTTCCACCTTGTGCTGACAGCTGGTGGCAGCAGGGGTGTGGGTGATATAGCCCCACTACTACAGGCATAACCTGCCCCCATACTCCCTTTACGATTTTACAAGCGATTCTGTGACGATTTTTTTATTTAGACGATTTAGGTCAAATAGTTATAAAAAAAAGGGTTAAAGGTTAAGTTTTCTCTATGAAAATAGTGTGTTATATGAAAAGCCTTAATATTGGTTGTTTCATGATAAAAGTCTCCAAGCATTGCCCAGTGTTATCAGCACGTGGAAGCAGGCCTGTATAGAGGATACTCCCTCCTCCTGCACCCCCCAGACCAGCCCCGGCCCTAGCCCCTGCCGCCGTCGACAAGGCAGTTGTCAGGTCCGATTTGGCGGGCGGACAGGCCCGGAGGACGGCCGGCCTAACCTCCCGGCCTGCCGTGGAGGAGGGGGCCGGGGCCGGGCACCGCGGGACCCGCCGCCCCTTAATGAGAGCTCAGCCAGCAGAGATCAGCAGATAATCTACCTGTCTCTTCCCATTGTCCGCGCCGCCCTTCGACGACGCCCGCCGCCCTCCAGCGCCCCCCTCCTGGGTGCGACCCCCTCGTTAAGCTCGCGTGTGCATACTAGACTTAATAAGGCACTAATTACCCAGCCCGCTGTCCTTGTAATTGATATTTCCCCCCGCTTTTGGGGGAGGGGTGGGTATTTTTTTGTCCTTTTTTTCATTTGGTGGGTTTCTGTTTATCTATTGGTGGAGGCTCTAGAGAGAGGCCTCCTGGGAAGGGAGGTCGGTACCCGGCGACCACGTCACGCCACAGCAGGGCTATGACGGGGGACGATCCAACCTGCCCATTACCAGCTAATGGAAGCAGACAAACGGGGAAAATGGCGCCCGCCGACCATCCACACCAATGTGTGTCATACACACGTCCCGTCTCGCTTTTGTCCCCAAACGCCCTTGTAATATAAAAAATATAACCTCCAATACCACCTGGTTAATTCGGAAATTCCCGGGGAAAATTCACTGCAGGTGTAAGTTATAGACATGTCCAACATAATAGACAGATTTTGCTCGCACTGGTCATATTCTGTATATTCTTGTATTACCAGAAAGGTCCTTTATTCAATAAAATTGGAATGTCTTTTGGTTAAATATCCCGGGTTCAATTACATCTACTTTTTACAGATACATTGGACTAATTTCGTATTTTAATTAGAATGTCCAGTCCCCTTTGAAATAGATTAGTGTAGCAATAGTGCAGATTCCACCCAGTGAAAGTATGTTGCGACAAAATTGACGATTTATCTTGCGCCGCTTCTAAGATCAATAATATCATCTTTTAGCTTTAAAAACATGCGAAAAAAATGGACTTTCGTCTTTAACAAAAATACATCAAACTATGGAAAGTACTTTCGGTTTTATTAGTAGAATTGGACCGTTACATAATACAGTAAAGTGCACATATATTGATATCAAAAGCGGTTTTTCTTTACGATTAGAGCATCAATATTTACTACCATTAATTTGGTCATCATATTTCAATATCCCCTCAACATTGAAATGTTTTCTAAGCCATCACCGTGTATTATCGTACATTATATAAATTCGGATAATAAGGGAAGACGTTTATTAGGAGAAACGTCCAATTTGGTCCGTAGTATTCTGGTGCAGGTACTTACGAGTGTATTGCAGTACAGTGTACGTGTATTTCAAAAATAGGTCACATTGTGCGGCTAAGTGTTATGATAAACAACTGATGAATTTTGTAGCACATGTAGCTCTGTAACAAAGACACTTTAGCCACACACCTCATATTCCATCTATAGGAGTGATGTGGCTATCTAACCTAGATAATAATTTTGCTGTACATTCAAAATACATTGTATACCACAGTGTATATGATGTGGGCCTCTCACGATTTATATGAAAAAATAACGCCGACGAGTATATCAATATAATTGAGCAGTTGAATATCAGTATACTAGATGTGACCGAGTCACTCACAGGCTAGACGTTTACATGTTACAAGGAGCAGTTATCAATAGGTGGGACACGCATGCGCGGCTGTCAAGTGAGCAGCTCGGCGCTGGGTGACCTGCTCCCCCGCCCGGCGCTGAGTGACAGCCCCCATCAGCCGCTACCTGCCCCTGGCGACAGCCCCACACGCCAATAGTACCGTAAATAACAAGGGAATGGAGATGTCTGCAGCAGCAGAATATGTGGTTGTTTGGGTTGAAGGCTGGCTGAAATATTTATTTGTAATGTGTGTTTGTTGGGGTGGGGGTGGGGGGGGTTGTGGGTGTGGGTGTGGGTGTGTGTGTGTGTGTGTGTGTGTGTGTGTGTGTGTGTGTGTGTGTGTGTGTGTGTGTGTGTGTGTGTGTCTGTGTCTGTGTCTGTGTCTGTGTCTGTGGGTCTGTGTCTCTGTGTCTCTGTGTGTGTCTCTGTGTGTGTCTCTGTGTCTCTCTGTGGGTGTCTTTGTGTGTCTGTGTTTGTGTGCATCTATGTGCGGAAGTGATAAATGTATGGGCCTCAAAAAGGGAGCTTGTAAATATGCATGCCAAAATAGGAAAATAATTAAAATTGTAATAAAATCCCAATAGCATTCTTTGATTTTACAGGATTTCCGTAGCCAATAGGATTAGATTTTGACTTTTCTGCAACTTAATTGCCATTTAAGGATAGAGAGAAACAGCTCTATGCATATATGAGCATAGGCAAATAGCTATAAGCAAGGATTTAGGAAGGGGCCTCAAATAACACATCGTCATGTGTATGATATTGATATGGTTTGTTAATAACTTTCACTGGGCATTCCCCATAGACGTACATTTAAAAAATGCACGTGTCACCGTTCCTGTCAATTAGAGCCACGATTAGATTAAGCCTGTGGCAGGCCATAAAATCATACATCCCCGCAGTATGAGATGGGGTCGTCCTCAGTCCATTCTTATTGATTCCTCACTTGGAGGGTTTTACCTCCCTAGCTGTGAGACCGTCTGTATATAGGGCGAGGTCGGCCCTGTGCTCCCACCACGTCACGTGACGTACCTGTCACCTCCCGCCGCCACCAGGGGGCTCTGATCTCCGTCCGCCCAGACGCTGCGCACGCAACTTCCGCCCTGGCCGGCTTGGGCTAATGACAGCGTGTCCTTGTACACCGCCAAATGGAATACAAATCTAGGCCAACTACCCACTGCTCCTCCTCCTGCTACTCCTCCTCCTGAGGAGTCATGGCTCCTGCTGAGGAGTCATGGCTCCTCTCTGTGAGTCGTGGCAATGTTCTGCGACTCACGAGTCATTCTGTAGCATGACTCCTCGTCGCTGTGACTCCTGATTCCTCATGGCATTTCATATTATACCTTTAATAATCATAGAGAGTCAAATGGAATTTTACCCTCCATGCTTTAATTAAAATGACCAGCAATATATGCATAATACATCATAGAAAATCTAATCATTCTGATTACTTCAAAAAATTATTTGTATCTACCTGAGACTCATCTGAGACCTCTCTCTCAATATCTAAGAGTCACAGTTGCTCCCTCCTCCTTTGCCACCATTCAGATACAGCTTTCTCACTTCGTGTGTCTTCACGATACCCTTTTGCAAGAAGTTCCTTTGAAAGTTATCCAGTTATCAATCAATTTGGAATCAATTTTTCCTCTGAGTGGGGGGATTGTAGGTAGCTCGTGTTAACCAACCTAGCCACGTCTCCTCCTACACTCTTATCAATCAATGTTTTATAGAAAAGGAAGACTTTAGCAGTGGCCTAATTGCTTTAATTGCATGCGGTGCCTTTCACAAATGTTTTCCTATTATTTATTCAATAAAAACAATCCACATGATAATATGTGTTCTCATTAGTTGATAAATTATGTTAACATGCATGCATCATCTATATCAGAATGTTGGAAATATGCTCTTTGACATACCAAATTGATTATTCCCTCAGTCGACAAAAGAAGACTTGATATATAGTCAAATGCGCTCGTAATGCACCATAGCATCTACAATTACACCCTACACAAACTCCTGTCTCATTAAGATATCGGTCTATCCCTTTCTTTCATGCTCAGCAGAAAAATAAAGGGGCGAACATACTTGCACTAAGTAACCTGTAATTAACTAATTACTACGACAGCCTAATTCTCCACAGAGGCCCACAGTTCCGTGTGTACATATCCATGTTGTATGCCTAGTGGAGTGACATACGACACGTAGGCAGTCCTCACATAAACCCTGCTATAGGTCTGCAGGGCAAGAAAGGGCTGGTTTTGTTTTACAGTTCTATTTTGAGTTCTACTTTCCAAAGATTTGTAGTAAGTTTTTTTTTTTATCAATCACAAAAGTTTGGGAGTACATGATTGATGACTCTTTGAATTTTCTAAACACATTTTGCATGTCATTTGTGGCCATTTATCATCAGAACATATTATATATTTTTCCTCTTTGTTCCCATTAATTATTATATTCATTAGCAATGTCACATGAAAGGATGCTCATATTTTGAAAACTTGTGTCTTCTTTGTCAGATTCTACTCCCATTTCTTTATTGAAATACTTGTGCCTGACAAACAATTCTGGTATTGAATGATAGAAAAAAATATACCAAATCTAAATATACCACTTCTATTTTTATCATAACGTTACTAACAGTGCTTCGTTTTTAAGACAGGTAGAAGGACCAGATATTTCAGTTTTTCAGTCCTTTCTTGCCCTGTAGACCTATAGGTCAAAACCCACACAACACTCACCACGTCCTCCTCAAATTAAATCCACAGAAAAAAAAGTTCATCAGCCGTGGCGTGGCTTTCCATGTCATCACGGTGTAGTTGGGTTATTAGCCGAGGCCTTCTTGTCAATTTGCGTATTGCGCATTTTTAATGGCGACGGACAGTAATTGAGTTTGGCGTTGACATGAGTCGGTGGGCCAGAGCCAAAGGCGGCCTCCGCCACCAGCCCCGATGGGGGGAGACGTGAGACTATAAACAAACTGGGCCGTCTTCTATGATAGCATCAAAATGCTACACTTGTTTCCCCAAGAGGGGTCTAGGGGAATGACAGGCACGCCCTTGTGTTTTTATGGACGTGTGGATGTTTTTTGTTGTACGTGTACGTACCATAGTTGTGTAGATGCACCAATATGAACTCTAGCTGATAGACTTCATATTGGGTAAAAATTGAATGTCTTTCTTTTTGTGTTTAAAATTACCGGAAAATTATGGATAAGAATAACAGCGATTGATACCATTAAGTCTGATGAAAGTGAAAGTTTTACTCACAAAAATAATATACTCCCCCAGACCATAAGAAGCGTATCTATCGATTTTTTCTCACTCGTTTAATTGGGAGATGTTTATTTCGTATGAATATAGATTATAATCAATCATTGCGGGTTTAAATCTACATTTCATATTACACATACAATTCATACATTTCATATTACACATACAATTCCAAACTGTATAATTATGTCGAGTGGTAATTCTGGTTATAACTTAAGAAACTCTGTTGTACTGCTATCGTGTAAATTGAAACGTGCACATAATCGTTGAATATACCATCCTGATGTCTTTTTCTAGATTTTCATAATTAAATTTTATTTTGCAGACTATGGCGACATGGGGCCCGGTTCCGCTGGCAGCGCCAACAACCCCCGACGTCTGCGCACCGCCTACACCAACACTCAGCTCCTGGAGCTGGAGAAGGAGTTCCACTTCAACAAGTACCTCTGTCGACCCAGGAGGATCGAGATCGCCGCGTCCCTGGACCTGACGGAGCGGCAGGTCAAGGTGTGGTTCCAGAACAGGAGGATGAAGTACAAGCGTCAGACCCACACCAAACCGGAGGTCGGGGAGGGCGTCCTCCTGGGTGACGATAAGGTCTCCTCCAGTAGCCCTGGAGCCGAGAGCAGCCTCTCCCAGTCCGACGACGTCCTCCTCCACGGCGGAGGGGTCAAGGGGAAGGTCAACGGGCTCAGCAACAAGATTGGGGGAGTGGTTGGGCTCAACAGCTCGTCGCAGAGTTGTACCGACAGCGAGGCGTCCGGGTCGGAGACGCCCGTCGGCACCGGAACCGGAAGTGAAGCATCGCCGCTCACCGACGAGCGGAAGTACCCCGACGCCAAGTCGGACGAGGCGGCGACGGACGCTGACGCGCGTCACCATGGTAACATGGCGATAAGTGGTAGTACTGACAGAATAGAGACGAAAATGGAGGACGACGCAGCCCATGTGGAGGCTGAGAGTAATCTTAACGCATCCAGTGTAAATAACCCTTTATGTAGTCAAAACGATGGTATGTTAGGCGCCGACGAACCTGTTTTGGGGAAAATAGAGAGGTTTAAATCGGAGAAAGGCGTCAAACCGCCTGGTAGTGACAACAAAAGTTACATGTCGGAATCAGCGCGGTACGCAACGAACTGTGTCTCTATGGCAACCTGCGGGTCACAGCAGCAACCCATGACGTCACTATCACAGTCCTATATGTTGGGGGGACGGGGGTACACCCAGCAGCAGCAGCAGCAGCATCTCCATGGCAACGCTGTCAGAGGACCTTCTTCTCTGACTCCAGGGCTGAGTGCCCGCCACCCCCTGTCCCCGCCCCTGTCCCCGGGCGTCATGTCCCCTCCTCCCGGCCTCCACCCGGCCGTCTACGGCCTCCAGTGTCCACCCACGGCCGGAGACTTCCCTCCAGGGTTTGAGGGACACGTGGCCGCCAACCCACGTGGTGGAGGTGGTGGGCGGCGGGGTGGTGGTGCTGGTGGTGGTGCTCCCAGCCCTGGAGGCACCACCAGCACCACCCCGACCCAACACGGGCCGCCGGCCGCCACTGTCACGCCACCTGGTGTGCAGCAGAGGTTCACTGGCTACAACATGGCCGCCGGTTACCAAGGCAACGCGGTGAACGCCGTGGTGCCGCCGCAGGCTCAGGGCGGTGGCTATAGACAAACCATGGGAGGACCAGGCCACAATGTTGGCTACTTCTCCCAAGGCAATGGAGGACCAAGGGGGGCAGGGTTTGGGATGGCGGGGGTGACAATGTGTGTGAGCGGACCGATGCGGCCCCATAACACCTCCGGCTACGACCCTATGGACGCAAGGCAGCAACAACAGCAACAGCAACAACAGCCACAGCAACACCAATCCTTACAGCATGGTTATTCAGGCAACTTCTCACCCTTAGCCGTCAATGACATGAACGGACATGGGGCGATGCATGGCTATGGTGACGGTAGTTGTGGTCAAACAGCAAGCCCTAGCAACGGCCAGGAGGGCGTCTATGGCGTCCCTGGTTACCATGGTTATAACAACATCATGGAGCCCTCAGCAGAAGGGCATGGAGGGGGGAACTCTTATGGCGGATACACTGACTCCTTACACCATTATGACGGTAACAGCCAACACCAACAGGTACAAATGAATATCAACAATAACAGCTACTACCCTGAGCAACAGCAGCAACAACAACAACAACAACAACAACAACAACAACAGCAACAGGAGCAGCGTGCTGTTGACAGTCAGTACAGTGACATGGGGGTCGGTGAGGGCTGTGGACCCCAGGGTTACAGTGGGAGTTACGGCATATCAGACTATGGTGGGGTGGGGTGCAACACTGACCTAGGCACTATCTCCTCTTCACAACCCAACAACAACTCCTCGACTTCAGAGTTTAGTATCTTCTCCGAGTTCTGTGCATCCACAGGAAGCAACTTTTATTAAGCATTCTCCTGATATCACAGTTTAAGATAATACATTTTCTTCAGCCTGAGCCGCCATGGAGAGTTAGTTGTTATGATTTCCCCTTAATAATTCCCAAAACCTTTAAAACTCCTAACTGATCACTTGGCAACATTCTGTCTTTCCTGCCACATGGCCTAGCCCTAAAATCCCCTTTCCTCTCAACTGTATCTTATGACATTTCATTTTTCTTGGTTAGCAAACGTTATTCCTTCCCCAGATAAACGTATTCCATTTCCTATACATACCTTCAGTGGCCCCTTCATGTTCTTAACCGTTCCCTTCTCCTCATACTACACCTGGTTGTCCATGCTACATTTCCGTTAACTATACCTTAACTACATTTCCGTTAACTATACCTTAACTATTCACCAACGGTGTTAATTATTCATCTGCTGATTTTTTCATTGGGAAATCCAAAATTCGTCAACTCTGTTTCATTGTTCTATGATCATTTCCATTGGTCTATACCTATTAATGCCCCGGTCTTTAGTTTTTCCCGACTATCTGTATTGCCCTTTATCTATATTGCGTCTGTTTTCTACATTTTTTGCGCCTGATTCTACCATACCCCAATCACTGTGTCAACTGTCCATACAGCACACTGCCCCTTTATCCTTTATTTACATGTCCTATCCTCTCCCCCCCCTATACCTATCTATATACCATTACCCACTCCCCTTTTATCCCTTTCCCCTTACCTCCCCCAGCCCTTCACACATCCCCTCCTCCAGCTCACAGAGAAGACATGGCCGCTCGCATGACAACGCTATCATCCTGTCTCACGTGATGGGAGGTCGACACTGGTGGCAAGGTGGCGGCGTGGCCGTTGTCATGGTAACGCCTAGGCAAACGGAGACCTCCCCCTCCAGGGAATGACACGTTTCTTGTGCTACGGGATCCGACTGGATCAGGATGCTCCTGTGACGTGCAGGCTGCCAGACGTTGGTGGATCCCCCCACCCCCACTCCTCTGCTCCTGTCCTCCATACCATCCCCCCCCCCCAAATCCACCATCATCACTCCACACACTTAGACAATTCCATGAGCCACAGTTATCACGAAGACAATGTCTCCAGGGTGGCCTAGTTTTAAAAGCTCTCCAGATCAGGTGGCTTCACCCACTGGCCCTATATGACAGTCGCTATGTATAGAGAGTATATGGGTGGTACCTATAGGAGGAAGGATCCAACCCAATCTAGATCACCACCACATGAGGAAGGGATCAGGAGGAGAACTGGGACCACAGGGTACATTGAGGTGCTCACTAAATTATTGATTAACTCGAGTCTGGCTTGGCTGCCCACTCACCCCCTATCAGAAAGACTGGTTTCTCTTTCATCTCACGTGTTTTCATTGCAATGAAAAGGGTCATGCACGTTATATGCAAAACAATTCAGGTGAATGCTTAGAACCCAAGGTTAGCATGATGTTCATTGTGTTGTATACCTATATGAATCCGTTGTATTCAAGCAAAATGAAATGTGGTGATTCTATTGGTGAAGAATGATGCCAATGATTCTCATAGTGTTATAATATTACTAATTTTGATTATTTCTCAAGCCAGTTGGATATGTGTAGTTGTGCTATCATAGAAACAGGTTTTGTCTAAACATTCTGTCCCTTTCTGTATAGAGTTGTCCGTACTGGTGATGTGTTTATCACGACTACCAAAAGCAGTATTTCATCATATATAATTCATTATACTTCTATTTTCTTCATCAGTGATACCGTTGATAGGCTTTGTTTTATTGAGCTGTACAGATTAAAACTACATTACTGACAACACAGTGTTGATTTGTGGCGATGTCTTGATTCAATAAACCAGGTCATTGAGACGCTGGTCTCAATGTGACAACGAGGCTCGGTAAACATTGGCCCAGTGGCTGTCCTTGTGGTCGGAATAAAACGGCATGTTTCCTACCAAAGCTAATGAATAAAACGTCAGAATGGAGGATGGATACTGTACAAATATAAAAGCATGTTGGTTCTGCCCGCAGTGTTGTGCTGTTGACTTACAATCGATGCCAAAGCGGACATAAGCCTTACTGTGTGTTGATATCATTTTCAACGTGCCGTTTTTATAAAGGTATTTTCTCTTTTGCCCATGGTGTTTGTTCTTGATATATTATATCTATTAGGGAAAAACATTTATTTCAGATCTCTACCAATGATAAGAGATGGAGATGGAAAGATTACTCGCTTGTAGTGCTCTATCGGACTTGTCGTTATGGGCAGATTAGGAGAGGGTCGGCTGTGCCAAAAGTAGGTTAATGTGAATAAAATGTAAATTTTCACGGGCTCTACAAGGGGAGGGGAATGCATGAACACACAGACTCACACTGCAACTCCGAAGAAAAATCACCGTCCTTGATTGTGACCCGGTGGTAGTGTTCACAATCGTGACTCACTTTGCGACATCTCAACCGACTGACGGCAATTAACGACATTTGTTCTCGGCCTCCATCAAACATAGCCGAGGTGTTAATTTCGGTCACTTCTCCTGAGCAGACGACATTTTCGCCTTCCCGCGTAAAAAGGACGACAGGGCCTGATATTGATATATTTTCTAACGCACCTAGGAGCGAAAGCCATTATGGCGGGGAATAAGATCTCATGAAAACTGACAGTTGCAGACGACAATCGGAGCGGAGGACGATCGTTTTCTAATTGCACTCACACGCACCCCTGTTTTCGGCAAAGAATTTTCTCCCGAAAACCCTTCCCTCCATACAATAATATCCACTCCGGTTTCTGAAAAAAAAATCCACTCGCCATTTCCAGAAGTAACAATCCAGTAACCAAATAGGCACCATTAATTTCTCTCCTTTTATTCCCCCCTCCTATTCCCGCGTAATTCATTTGAAATAAACATAAATATTTTAGCGCAGCTATCATTTTCTTTGCTCTGCAGCCGGGCCCTCTGATCATACTGGTAAACCGATCGGCCAAGTCAAACAATGTCACTTAGACTGACTACATCGACCGTAATTAATTTCGGAGTTAAAAATTCAGTCCAACCTGTCTCTGTGGTTTACTATTTCAACACGGGGTCCCCGTCGGCCCCGCTTCCTCCTATTTATTCAATTTGCGCGGCGCCACTGAAGTATCCTGTGCGGGGACGGCGCCGCCGACGCGGGGCTGCCGGCACTCGGGCCCTTGTCCCCGCCTGCCCCCGGCCCTCGTGCCGGCCCGACCCGGGAAAAAACAGCGAGACGCCGAGTCGCCGGGCGGGCCCGATACTGTGACAGTGCAAACACAGCCTGACGTCGGGCGCGGCCCGTCCCCCTCTCACGCCGCGCTCCCCTCCCCCTGTCTGTGTGTATCTTTGCCTACTGCTCCTGCCTCTCCTCCCTATTCCCCATACGTCGGCGATTGCTGGGGGTTGGCAAAAGGACTGGGGTTACTACTATTACTACTGCTTCTGCTGTTGAAGCACTGAAATTGTAGTGTGGGGTTAAAGTATGTATGTACATAAGGGGGTGCGTCTAGGAGCCCGAGCTTGCCGCGCGCCGTCCCCGGCACTTACCGCCCTCCGTCCCGGCTACAAATCACTCCCCACACGGTCTCCCGGCGCCGCGACCGGGTTGGACGCGACCCCCGAAATTTCATTTTCCGCCCACGCGCCCGCGCCCCAACCAAACAATCCGTAAATCCCTATCCCCTCCTGGGTTGTCATGGTGAATGCTACTGACCCAGTTCCTCCAGGGTGGGTTGGGTGTGGGAGGGGGTAGGCAGCAGCCGTGGAGGCGCCGTAACCAATCGATAGAGAGATCAATAGGGGAATCAAATTACGCGCCGATATGTCAGCGGCGGGCCGGCGGGTCCCAGGGCTCCGGCCCGGAACCTCCCTACCCGGCCGCACCGAACACCCAGACCTACCCTACCAAACACCAATAAGTATAGGACCCACACGTCCCTATTTCCTGTGTAAACAACCCTATTATCACCTACTTGAACAAATTAAGATATGCCAGAAATTGAAAAAAAATGTAAATGAAGAGAACCATTATGATAAAACGTAAATATAGTTCCAATGGAAATTCGTATTTCTGTATACAAGCACTCTTCTTATTATAATATTAAACCAGTCAGTCTGTAGGTAGCTTATTTAAACATACGTAGAACTCATTCTAAAAGGTGCTGTCACTTTAATATTGCATGGTATTTCCTAGTAACCCATCTCCATGCGTTGCGAGAAAAGAAACTCGTAAAAAGTCTCCCCACTGGCCACTGGGCAGTCATAAAAGTTGCCCTCATAAGCTGCGTGTATACAGTGGGAGGCGGGGAGTGGGGAGCGGTTGGGGCGGGCTGGCTGCCGGGGCGGGGGGGCGGGGGAGCCGGTACAGGAGGCCCGGCCCGCCCCGTCCCTCCCCCCGGCGGGGCTAACACTAATGCCCCGGCCTGCACCCTGATGCCCTGCCGGCCAGGCTTTGATCTCCCGCCCCCGTCCGACCTATCCCTTAAGCCGTGGTCTTGGATGATGCAGCCGCGGGCTTTGTCGCCGACATTATCACAGTGACATCAGCGCTCTCCCTACCTTCAACCAGCCCCTCCCATGGCCAGCTCTCTCCCCGTGTAGCCAACAGCCCGCCGCCATTCAGCAAACCTACCCACAGCCCCAGCCCCCACCAGACCAGAGCCATATTATTTGGATTAAAGACGAGCTCCCACCCTCCTCCAGGCGCGGCCAACACGCAGCCTGTGGATTGTCATGCAAATCGGGAACAAGATTAGGCCTACTGGTCCGACACGTCCCCCAGCGGCCCGACGAGTATATAGAAATTCGCCCGGACTGACAACAACACTCCTGTAATAAAAAAAATTTACACTACCGCCAGACACTCAGTGGTGAAAACATGTCCTGCCTTAGTTCTAGTTCTTCTGTGCTAATTCCTTTGCGTTTGTTTTTTCATCACCAGAAGTCTAAATACCACTCAGAGGTACTAAGGGCTAAAGGGTGTCGGTGTTGGAAGTATGTAGGACGCCCTTTATCCTGTAAGTAGAGGTCATCTGAGGTCATTTGGCGAAATCTCCAGCTAGCAGTCTAGTCTACACCCCGGAAATAGCCTGGCAAAATAACCGCCATTATATCAACTCTACACAGATATACACAAATCCACCACACAAAATACAATTTAATTGGTGGAAAGAAACATTTCTTTGGATTGTAAAAAGAAGATTTTCAAATTATTTTTAATGACGGGGTGATGCTTTTGTTACGTTTTCTTCCTTATAAGAGTATGAATTGGGGAAAATATAGATTTGTTCAGTGCAATCAATAATATGAATAAAGAATAAAGATTGATGAAGTTTCTATTGAAAATATATCAAGTATATAATATATTCTCAATGAATGCTAGAGCATATATCATCAATATAGCTCATGTGTTCAATACAGATTCAAGAGTGCAAAGCTTCAAGTATAGCCATATATATATAGAAATCATATATATATATAGGTCGATGGCAAGAGAGAGAGAAGAAAATAATATGCTAGACATAACCAGCCGAGAGAAACATGTTGTGGAGTGATTTACACGTCACTTGGGAGGTCAATTTAAAAACGGGGTCGGCTTTTTATAAAAGTGTTGATTTTTGACGTCATTAGGTTCACTGACAGAGTCTGGAAGTGCTTAGGGGAATCTACAGACGGTCTGGAAGAGCCGATAAGATGCCCTGGAGGACTGAATTAACCCCCAGGAGGCGTCTGGATATAGGCTGGTCTGCACTCGTTTGGTACCCAGCCAGAATAACCATTAATTTGTACCTATTTCGGGCAACAACTGGATGAAATCCCATTCCTTTTCCCAAGTAAAGACATTTAGGTTAAAAGACTTGGCGCTCTTGGTATATATGTCATTTTGATAAGTGCTTGGTTTATCTGACAGTGATTTCTGTGTTAAAATACTACAGCGAATGTTCATTTTTGTTGATGAGTCTAACTGGCTCCCAAAGGAAGCCACTTTGGTGCGGCGATGTGTAGAGCTCCGCGGTAGGAAGCTCGTAAAACACGGGCAATTTGTTTTCTCGTAAATAATGGCCGACTCCCAAAGCTCCCCAGCTGACACACTTTTATTTACTCAACTTCTGTTGTCGACTACACCCAATTCACATATCTGGCACGCTCTCCAAGGCCACATTTAGACAGAAGTTTCCTTTCTGAATGACCAACAATGTTTTTTTGGTCAAGAATCGCCCATATTGATGAGTTATTTTAGAGAAGACTCGAGGTGTATGTGCAATGTTTTCAAATTGTCACTTTAGCAACATGGCGGCGGCGCGGCAGTTTCAACTCGGCATCGAAGTCGTCTGCACAAATCCCAAGAAAACAGCGGGGAAATGACAAAACAGCACCAATTTTCCAACATGGCGTCCTCCGGGAAACTTACCGCTTTTTCCATGTGTGAGAAAAAATGAAGGCACCCACTAGAAGAGTGGGAAAATACAACGTCAGCAGAGGAGGAGGTCGCCGTGGTAAACACCATCCAAGATGGCGGCGTCAAGCACGCGGTCGGGGCTGAAAAGCGCGGGCCATCGGATCTCTCTCACTGAAATGTCGTCTGCTCTGAATGGTCGTAGTCGGGCAAATATGGGGCCGCTCTGAGCCCCTGACTTGGCACCAGCAGGTTTAATTGGAAAGGGGGAGGGGGGTTTGCCGAGTCAATATACTGGAGGAGGGGTGGATACTCAAGGAGGGAGGGGTGGGAGGAGAGGGGGAGATCAGAGTGACAAGAGGAGCCCTCGTTAATCCCTGGACAGCTCGTCTCTCCAACACAGTGTTGTTTATCATGCGGCATAATTAACTTCATTCTGCAAAGTGAGATCTATGCTGTTCTTTGACGTATATACAAGCTCATAATTATGTGATATGGGATAACAGAGGAGGAAGGTAAATGCATACGTCAGTCTGATTGACAGGACATGGTTATATATTTACAAAACAAAATATTTATAATTCTAAAGGGAATGCATATAAAAAATAACATAATTATATAATAAACATTTCTGTACAGAAAATATCAATATTATTGTGAAAACGCAGTATATTGTGTTAAAGTTGTGTGTAATCATTTTTGTAGAACATCCATAAAACAATTATTTGTATGTGCAAAAATAAAAATACATCAATTAATGTTTCCTTAATTGTGTCATTAGAATAGATAAAAGATAGCATCTGAATCTCCGGGTCTATTAGTAGTTGTAGGCTGAGAAGGGCTAGGCCTGTTGGCAGGCGGCAGTCGTCAGCCTCATCAATAGGTTAGGTCGGGGCCAGACCTGTTTTATAGGCCCGACGACAGAGACCGGCTGACAGGCACCAGTCAACGGGGCTGTCGGCGGCCTCGGCCCGTCAGCGGCGGGCGGCGCGCCCGGCCTCTTCCCCCGCCCCGTCACTCACCTTACAGACTGGGGCTGAGGTGAAACACACTGCTCCCACATCCCACACACACGGAAAAAAAGGGAAAAAAAGAAAAAATCACAAAAATATTGCTTTTGTTATATCTAATCAAAATAACATAGAGGTGACACATTAGCAAATAGACGGACATAAATCTAGGTCATTCCAAAATTACCATAAAAATATACCACGCGCATAGTAGAGAAGCATATTTGTGTTATCATCATGTAAATTTAATTGCTTATCCGACACTTAACTGTGATGTGACAGGCGACCCATTGGTGACGTCACTACAAACGACTAATATAGGCCATTTAACCTTCATGAATAGTTTATAAACTATAGACCAAAGAATCGATGCCCATTTTGAGGTTAATTCATGAGAATCAAGATAGCATCAACAGTCTAGATGACGAGCTGTAATCGTTGAAACCTACGCAATGACTGACACATAAAAGGATGAAAGATATATGATATAGGTCATGCTATATCTATAAATAGAGAAGATGAATGGATACATATCAAAAATAGGGGCGGGAAGCTCAACCTTGACCCATAGAGTTAAATATTAATTGGCCCCACCCCGGCCTTGATTCCTGTCTTTGTTTGCCGGTCCGTTCAGCAGATGGTATCGATTATCTCGGCCGATAAACCCGAGAAGTCCATGCCGATAAGGTCGGCCGGGAAGCCGATGAGGAGTTTTATTAGGATGAGGACAATGAGGATTGACTGCTCCTTCTATAATAATCCCCCACTCACCTTTTAACCCCTCTATTCCTCAGTCAATGATACAGTCCCTCTATTCTACAGGGCAACAGCTGACTCCCTCTATTCTCCAGGCTTTAACCTTTCCTCCAGTACAGGCTGTAGATACAGGAGTCAAAAACGAGTCTGGGTTGATCAGTGCTCCAAGGAGGAGAAGAGGCGCTCTCATCGGGCCCCTGGAGGAGATTATCTTACGGAAGCAGCGTTAATCTCTAATCCCAAGAGATTAACTCCCCAACAAGTCGGCCCGACGCCTTCCTTCGCTGGTGCTTGGTGTCGGCGCCGGGAACGAGCAAACAGACGGATCTTCAATCCCAGAACCAGCGAAAACCCTCAACTTCCCCCAGCCCCTGCTGACGCGATCCTCGGCTGATTTAATGATCAAACCAGAGCCGTCAAGGTATGCCCGGAGAGTCGGTTGGAAAGTCATTTAGGGGTCATGCAACATGTCCCCATTCTCACCTGTCTAAATAGATTCTAGTTCAACGCAACAGCAACAAGCATGCAGTGCGTGGAGTGATGAAAGGAAAAAGTTTCATTAATTCTCCATCAGGAGTTCATTTCTGGTAGAGGTGGGTTTGTTCAGCTTGTGGGTTTGGGGTTTTAATTAATTAGTTAGGGTTGGAAAAGAGACCTGGATGAGCCTGGTGAAGGGTAGAGAAAGAGGGGGGAGGTTGAGGGCAATTACCATGGGGTGCCCACCGCCCTCCGAGTTATAATGAGCCCAGTGTTGTTTTCGTCACGGTTGGTTGACCTTGTTATGCAAATGAGGCCCCAATATGAGGCCCAGGTCACATGACTGCCCGGGGCGCTCGGGCGACAGGTCGTCACAAAACGGACGCAGTCACAGAGTGAAAAAAAAAGTATGACAAGTAAATGTCACAGTAGGGTTCTACCACTTAATGGCATGTGTAATTGTTGCGTACAATTGTTATTTTCAACTCGAATGGAATTATCAAAAAGATCAACGGTAAATTTTTGTGGTGGAATATGGATAATCAAATGTTATGCCCTATTGTATTCCAATCACGGTTCACGTTAAAAAAATAAAGAGTTGAATCCGTCCTCAAAATATGAAATGGTCACTTAAATATTCTAGAACTGTCCATAAGTGTTTTTGACATGCATGTTATTTATACATGCATACGTGATAAATGTAATTTTTATCCACAGAACTAGGTATTATTCTATTAGGAATATGGTTTATTCTTCATGAATTCCGTTTATTTTTCAGACGTTCCCATCATTATGATTTTCATTTCCTACCATATTGTTGAAATGATGAAATGTTATTTGAATAAAGCGTAAACTTCACCAACCATTTATTGATTATATTTTTATATCTATTTTTCGTTGTTTTTTCTCATAAATAATATAAATATTATTATCCATATTTGATATAATATCATAGTGTGCATAAACCGTCTCCTTCCTATATCATCATGCTATGTGAGTTGCTGTCATCGTGTGACTGAGGTTAAGCAGCGGGTGTTTGGAGCTGACCGCTATACCTTTGTCCACCATTGTCTAGGGATACAGGGGGTGTTGTGGGGGTTATTTGTGCCCTTGTTCTGGGCTTTTTTGTCCCTGCAGTGTTGTGTCCAGTGTGGTCATGGATGGGGTAGTTTAGAGGCTAGGGGAAGGACAAGGGGGCAAGGGGTAGCCCCCACACCCCCTCCTCCAGCCATAACATGTGCTGTCACATGGTGAACGAGGGGGGCAGGCCCGGGGACCATACAGGTGAGTCGAAGCGCCCACTGACAGCTTTTGGGGTGTAGGTTACACGGGTCGTCACGCTCCACCGCGCCCCAAAGGTGAGCCGTCGCTGGGCCCCGTCGGGATGTCATTGATACCAAAGCGGCCCATTGTGCACGCCAGCTGCCAGCACAAAGGGGCCCCACGAGAAGATAACAACCAGATCACCCAGGCCGCATTTTTACCCCAAACCGACATCAGTGATACTGATTGTAACCGGTAGGGGCCCCAGCCCCCACCCCCGACAGCCCACCTTAATTCCATTCATTTACAAGGCCCTGCTAGAGTACAGACACAGGCCTATAGCTGCTGGCACGATGGGCATGTGCAATTGCTTGGAGTCAACCGAGTGGAACCGACCTGGCTAGCTCGAGCTCAATAAATGAATGCATTGATGTGAATTGGTATATTTTCGGATACCCCCACCCCGTCGGACCCGTATTCTCCCTTATTTGTATGGAGGACAGTCGTAATAAAACCGAATTAGATAGAAATTATGGTGCTAAAAACGTGTTGCACACGTGTATTATGATTGACAAAGCCGTGTGACACAAAGCTATACTATTAAACCTTTAATGTGGGTCAGGTAAAAAGGAAACAACTCATAGCGGTCAAAAACATGTAAAGTAAAAAGACAATGGTGTTCTTGTAAATTGGAATATCCACAAAGCTGTGAATTCATCGCGTCAATGGGCATGAATAATATTAATATTCAGACTGGAAATAATTCTATTTGAACTGCTAGGTATAACACGAATAGTTGTCATGCATAACCTGCTTTTATAGCCGATCGTGATGTTGAAAATTAATAGCCGCGATAGGTGGAAAAACTAGCAATTGCGGCTCGGTCACGCTAGACGGCACAGAGGACTGCATGGGGCAACGGGGGATTGTAAGTAGTAGATGAAAGTAGTAAAATGGCCGGGCGACAGGCAGCCGGCCGTGGGGCTGATTAGGACTGAATGGGGCAGGGATTAGCCACACAGGCGGGGGGTCAGTGTGGCTGGGATTAACGGCAGATGATCCGCGACTATCGATAATCCGCTGGGAGAGGGGGGAGCGATCTAGGACGGCGGGAACTGACCGAGTTCTGTATGTGGATGTAAATTGGATTGGTGGTTAATTAATGTGAGTTGCTCCTGTGAGGAGGGGGTGAGCGGGTGGTGAGCTGCTCTATAGTGTTGGGGTCTGTCGGTGTGAGTAGTACATGTAGTGTGGACGTCGGCACACTGTAGTCTGGGTGGTAGTGGTTGTGGTATGGGAACAGACACTCTGCTGATGAACCGACTGACTGGCTGGCTGGAAAACCAATCTCGGCGGAAATGTGATTAACACAGATAACGCGACCCCTCCCGTAGGCGCCTACCTAGCACTGGTGGCGGCTTATCTACGACTTATCAGCGTTGGGAATCAGGGGTGTGGGGCTATCTATAGAGGCCATAATATATGTACAGAGACTAGCCCTAGCCGCCCCCTGTATTATGACCCTCCAGCAGTCGACCTGGAGGTGACACGGCCTGACGACAGCTGACAGAAAACAGAGACAATATTCAGCTTACCGCCAGCCATATTCTCCTCCTGCACCAAGCTGTCCTCCTCCTCCTCCTGTGCCCTCTACACACGCGTCCTACTGGAGGCAGTGCTGAATCTCCTCCACGGTCCGACGGGCTTGTCACGGTCCCATCCACTGCCTGGCCTAGTCCAGGGTCCAAGGCAGTGATCCAAGGTGCTGCTGGGTCAGGGTGGGCACTGAGTGCACGCCCTGGAGAACCCCCGGCGTCCACAAGCGGCCAGGTGAGGGCCAGCAGAACGCCGGTCGTCGGCGGTGTGCGTCGGAGGGAGGCCGGCGGCCGACTGAAGGGGTGGGGGAGGAGGGCCGCCAGCCCCGAACCGGCGCTATTAAAAAAGATATGTTTTCAATGTTGGCGTCTGAGGGGTGATATGATTGATTGGCCGCTACTGGATAGGGCGCAGCGCCGGGCGCCGATCGCCGCCCGCCCGCCCGCCGCCACTGACTCCAGTAGCCTGTGATGGGTGAGAGGAGGGAGGGAGGGGGGCAGGCGAGGGGCAGGAGGAGGGGAGGGAGGAAAAGGAGAAGAGGAGAGAAGGGGGCCGGCTCGGTGTGACAGCCACACACAACGTGTCACCTCTACACTTACAATAATCAGCCTGAAATTAAATCACAGCCGTCCGCTTACGGTAATTAGACCGAGCCTCCAGCTGCACCGACTCCCCGCCCGCCTCTATTGTCTCCTACTCTCCCACCCGCCTTTCTAACGCTGTAATCTGATTTAAACCGATGTCACGGAACCAGGAAAAATCAATAAAATTGGTTATGATACAGTGGGTACAAATTGTGACAAATGCGATTTGCAGGCGCTATCAAATACACTGAGCATGTTGAGCAGAGAAGCGGGTCGTAAAATTCAAGCTGGGTGGGCTGGATTTAGGCAAATCTCGCCTAGTTTTGTATCGATTGGCGCGGCGCGGGGTCGGGCAGCAGAGATATTCATTGAAACTAAATCAAACTGTGGGGACAAAGACGGAGGTCGGGCGGCGGCCAGGTGAACCCGCCCCGCCGGATTGACTTAGCGACCCGCCGGGAGAAAGCTGAGACATTTCACAAACACAGAGTTCAAACCCCGACCGGCTGGGCTATAGGACCTCAGCCGGGGCTAAGTAGACAGGGCCAAACAAACGACGACCGGCCGAGCACCAATGGAGAGGGCCGCAACCAGAAAGAAAGGTCCATAGAATAATGTGTATCTGTGACTGAAGGGGGTTTAGACGGACGTTTTAGTGGTGTGCCAGACGGGAAATGCTGGCTTGTGGTGTTTGCATCTAGCTAGGTATTTAGAGAAGGACGCGTTAATCTATTGAAGTTGGTGCAATTGGACGGTAGAAGCATAAGGATGGCAACTGGAGAATCAGCGGATAATTCTATAATTTTCACCCAAATGCCCTTTCTGATCCTTGTAAATGCCCCCACCCGTAACCCTGCGCTTATCCCCCAACACCACGCCCCTCCTAATGTGTTATTGTTACCTAACAATCTCCAACATGCATTTGTCGATTCGCGCAGTCTACAATGGACGGACGCCCACAAACGGAAGTGGCTAAATGAATTGGCCCGACGGGATTACGACGACTATCGCTTGTCTACCGCTGTCGCGACGTCGGCGACATCGCGCGGTCACGAGATCGTCGGCGATAACGACATCAACCTGCAATAATGGCGACAAACTCCCGGCGAGCGACAATTCAGGGTAAAGTCCATTAGCCGCGCGGAGCCATTGTCGTCGCTGCTTCCTGTTTTTTAAAGTATGGCTCGATCTGAACGCTGAGAATCCAACAAGTGCCCGTGTTGATCACCTCCAGGGTGGCGGACCACCCTGGAGAAGGTGTATAGTAAATGTCCAACATGTACAGCGCCTATACTACTACTGGAGGTGACGGTCGACCCTGGAGGAGGAGGCGCGCCGGGTGCAGGAGGAGAAGAAGTGGCGAGCTGCTGTGGCCGGGTTGACTGCAGGCATATGGCTGACTGCATTGTCGGCCTACTTTGATTATCATGCCTGATGAGGGGTGGGAGTAGGAAGCTTACCCCGCCCCCTCCCCCTCCACTCCTCCCCCTCCTCCCTGCCCCCTCCTCCTCCCCGCTCCTCCCGCCGCTGCTGCTGCCTACTGGAGTAAGGCTGATGGGGTACAAATGGTGAAAGTAGGCAGGGATCAGCGGGAGACGGCCGCACGTGCACGTGGGTGGCTGCTAGGTAGACGACGACGACAACAACGCCACCGCCGCCGCTACCGACTCCACACGGTGAGGGGAGGAGGGAGCTGCAGGAGGAGGGACAACAGGAGCAAGGTGGACTTCTACTGACGACGCCCTGAGAGGAACCTCGACTCGTCAGTGGTTACTACAACAACTACAGGAGCCGCGGTTGTAAGGCAATAAGAGCAGGCGTAGCAGCAGCAGGAGCAGCAGCGCCCAGGTAGGCTGTAGGAGGAACGCAGCAGGAGGAGAGAGGGAGAGAGGCGCGGCGCGCTGCACAGGAGTAGAGCGCCCGCCCGGAGGTAGGTTGTGGGGCGGGCACGGCACCAGGCTCACACGGCCAGGCGCAGGAGGCTGGCCCGCTGCTCCAGCTCCCAGTCACTGCCTCAGGAGCAGAAGCAAGCAGCAGGAGGAGGAGTAAGAGGAGGGGGACAGGCCCGGAGAAGTAAGAGGGCGCGCGACGTGGACTGGGCTGGTGGCGCGAGTAGTACTACTAGTAGTAGTAGCGGCGGCTGACTCACGCGCCCACAGCCGCGCCCCCCACACACGGCGGAGGGCGGGCGGCTCGCACGGAGGAGGAGGGGCTGCCGTGCTCTATGGGAAGGCCGTAGTAGGGGCAGTGGGAGGCATACACCACTCGGCCGCCACTACTCACACACCACTCTGCCGAGAGAGGCAGCAGCAGCAGCAGCAGTGCATCGCCGGCCCGGTGTACTAGAGGCGGACGACGACTAGCGGCAGTAGCCAATGACGTACTACTCCTGTAGCCCTGTAGGCCGGGGATGGAGTGGGCAATGCGCTGAGGTGTCTGTCACACCACTGACAGTGGCGGGTCGACTGCTACGGGCCGCCCCCACTTAGACCACATACGTCCACACACATACACTCACTCACATGGTGGCTCTCTCTCCCCCCTCTGTCTGTCTATCTCTCTCTGCTCGTCTCCACATACCTGGTCGTCTACACTCAATGCTAGCTCCTCCGCGCCATAACCATCCACTCAGTCGCCATGGCAACCTCGTGACTCGGCCAACGCTTGGGCCTACTCTGGTTCTCTCCGAGCGCCCCTGAACGCTCTGACAACCTCTCCAACTGACACAACTTGGAGTAATCCAACGGAATATGTTCCTCGTAGGCACCAACGTGTCCATGTAGACGTTTACAACACCGAAAAACTCAATCGGAATAGTTTGTCAACAGATCCATCACCAGCTACGAGAGCCATGTCGGGCGGCGGCGGTGCGACGCTCATTGGCTAGCGCCGGCCACGTGACCAATTTAACCCTCATAAGTCTGTCAAGAGCGCCGTGTAATTTACGTTCATTTATTTCAGATTTATCAGAGCATCGACAGGCAATTTGCGCCGCATCCTCTGCTGGTAACCGATGACGCGACGACTTGAAGCCTGAAGAATGAATTCCAACGGGGAGTATACGATATGTAACTTGGACAATCACACGTACACGTCAAACTACGGCCAGCCGGAGAGCATGCCCACGTCGACGGGGTACGGTGGCTACACCAACGTAAACAATGGGCTGGCCGAGGGCGGCGCCCAGCTCGGCTACGGGGCGTCGGCCGGGGTGCCTCCTGTGTCCTCCGGGACGGAGCACCTGGGGCACCACGCCCAGCACCACCAACAAGGAGGGGGCCACCACATGGGCTACCACTCGCACCACCACCAGGGTCAGTCGGTGATTTCTCCAGCGTCGCCACCCCCTCACGGCTACGGACCCCTCCAGCACCACCCCCACCACGGCCACCCGCACAACCCCTGCCTGCCGCCGCCGGGCCAGCCGCCGCCGCACTATGACTACTACGGCGGGTCGGTCATCACCAACGGCAGCCCTGGAGGAGGGGTGGAGGGGCTCAACTCGGCCGGGCTCTACTCGCCCTACGGCCCGCCCGAGCCGGCGCCGGGCCAGCCGCCCCACTGCGGCGGCATCCAAGTGACGTCCGGGCCGCACGGCTACGACGTACACGACTCGCCCCTCCACGGTCTGTCCCCGTCGGCCGACCACCCACCGGTCACCACCTACAAGTGGATGACCGTCAAACGCACCATCGCCAAGCCAGGTGAGTTTAAAACAAACTGAATAAAGCTCCTCCAGTGTTTAACACCTCTGTGAATGAGAGGCACCCTCCAGGATCCACCCTCCATCACATGTTCCCCTCTCATCATTACTTTTTCGACTTCATGGTTAGATTCTTCAAGTAGGCTACTTTACTTATATCCCTTTTCCACTGATCAGGTAATATGACCCTTATCCCCTGGGCACACCTGTGGAATCCCACCCTGGAGTTCCCATCCCACCTGGTGATCACCTGTCTCCCACCTGTGGCGCCCACCTGAAATCACCACCCTACCTGATCCAGCACCCATCCCATCTCAATCCTATACTACATATAGACCTCAGCTTGGGACATACTTGAAGGGGAGGGGGATAATCAGAGAGAGTATGAAAGTTCTAGCACCCCTCCAGTGAGGAGGGTAGCAGCCGTGGAGTGAGGATGATGATTCACACAATAGGAGGCGCCCCAGTCTAGGGGCTCCTCAGCCTCCCCGCATCCCAACCCTGGAGGCGATCCCCCATCCACTACCCAGTCTATCCTCCTTTACCTCTGCTCCCATCCCTTCCTCCTCCCTGGCCACCCGAGGTCCCTCCTCTTTTCCCTAAAGGCCTCAGGTAGGTAGGGAAGTTTATGGCTGTTTAATTGGTGTAAAGGCTTGTCTGCCGATGGTATCGGATGAACACCAGGGCAGAGCCCGCCGCCCCCTCCTCTTACAAGGGGCACGTGGCGAGGCAATAAATTTCACGGGGACGACCTGGGAGATACACCATCGTCTCTATCCCACCCTCATAACTCAGCCGAAAAACTCGCCACTAAATCAGTTTAAATCACATGAGGTGAGCCCGGGAGTGGAGTCAGGGTTATTCTTACCACAGTACATCAAATTTACTCTGTGTGCCACAGGGATAGCATGTACTGGAAGACACATGTGAGATGGTAAGGGGTGGCATTTTGTTTATATCGTTCCTATTGACATTGAGTTTTTGGTAAGTGTGATATTAGAGCTTTACATTAAAAGGTGTGGGTTGGTTGGGGGGCTGATGGTAAGAGTGGTAGGGGTCCGTGCTTTGACCCAGCTGGCAACAGGGCCGGCCATGCACCCTCGTGCACCAGTGGTTCACGTGCACCACTTGGCCCCCACCTCGCACCCCTACTGGAGCCGCACGTGCGTTCCCAGCCAGGTATCAATAGCCTCACCTGCTGCCAACTCCAGGCGTTAAAACGCACCCAGCAGCCAACCGAACCCCCACCTGCAACACCCCCACCCCTTTACACGGATCCAAATAACCTTCGATTTCCTACCTACACCGTTCCAGTCTTATACCTTCCAGTGTTATTCAAAGCGAAGAGACTACACTCTCTGTTCAAACCCTACATCGTAATTTATATCAGAACACACTTTAAATGATAATACAGTTTGTCCCCCTTTGTGATATTTCTACTACAACTTGGGATAAGGGAACATAATAATTGAATCTTGATATAGATTGAGTTATATTGGTGGTTATCAACGTATATTGATTTTAAACACGGAGAGAGGTTACTTAAGGTGCCATGAAAAACTCTGTGTCCCAAGTGGTCAGTTATGAAAGTTTTCTCCTCCCCTGACCGCTGCTTTAGAAGGCAAGAGTCCAGCGGGGTCCAGTGGCGGTAGCCGAGACTCTTAGTAGTATAACGAACAAGGACTTATCGCCTGGAGTAGGGTGGAATCCACTCAGCTCTGGGGTCCAGTCCACTGGGTAGGGGTTAGTCGGGGCGCCTCCTCCTAGGCAGGTCAGGAGGGACGGGTTGGTCTATGGGTTAGTAGGGATGAGGGAGAAGTGCAGGGCTGGAGGACTGGTAGATATTGTAGGAGATAAGCTTTTCTAGGTATCTTGTACTTGGCAGCAACTATATACTATCATGAAAGAAGAATAGTTGCCTTGCTGTAACAACTCATGCTTCCTCTACAGGGTTCCGGCTAATAATTCCACCCTCTGACTGATGAAATTCGATAAGCCGTTCTCGTCAATAATTGACGGGGCGAGCTACTCATCCATTGTGAGTGCTCTCCGCGAGCAGCTCGCCCGCCCGGCCTCTGACGTAACCGGCCTGTAACGTGACCCCCCGCGCACCGTCTTGGGCCTCCTCCCTCTCGTTATCTATTCGATTTTAATTGCTGGGAAGGAGCCTGTGCTGGGGATCAGTTCTCCTCTCCAGGGCCATAAATACCGTGGAGGGGCGTCAGCAGGTAGCTTCCCGCCGCTAACTCAGCAGCCACGCCGGCCTCCTCCAGGCGCGCTCCATCATCCCTGATCAGGGGTGATCAGGGCCGATCAACTCCCTCCTCCTGTGGCTGGTCGCCACTCCCCCTAATCCCTCCTGCCTCTCCCCTCCTCATCCTCCTCCTACTCCTGCCCCTCCTCCAGGGCCATATGCTCCAGGCACACGTGAGCGCGAAGTGAGCAGGTCACCCTCCTCCTACTCCTGCCCCTCCTCCAGGGCCATATGCTCCAGGCGCACGTGAGTGCGAAGTGAGCAGGTCACAGGGAAAGGTTTGGTTTACTCCAGGGTGTGTGATGACCTTTAAGTCCTTCAAGGATCCATGACTTACCTTTACCCGGCCAGGAGCAATCATGGGTCTTGGAGCTGATCACATCTTTGTACACTTCCAGTCCAAGTAGAAGTTTTAGCAAATTTCCCCCGTACCCCATGTAGGTAGCCTGAAGGCCAGACAACTTTCTCTCCATACCCGTTCTTCCCAGAAACACACACAAACACACACACACACACACACACACACACACACACACACACACACACACACACACACACACACACACGTAGTACCTGTATATAATTATGTATTCTTGTAAGGTTTACAGCTAATCATAGCTTTGCAAAATTGTTTAGACTTTCACTGTGGCATAACGCATAATAACACCTCATCTTACATGTCTCTACATACGCGGCAGTTTCTCTTCTTATGGTTGGGACGAACTAGGGTATATCTTATCAAAAGGGTGTCCTCCTTACCTAAACCGGGTCACAAATAACTTGAGATAAGTTGATGACATACAAACACATGTTTGGGCTGTTATATATACAGAAAAGAGAAGGTGATAATTGTTCTACGCTCATGTCATTCTGTCATAATTCCAATTAAGATACAACCCATTAGCTTTGTTGTCATTTTATGTCAGCGGTGACCATTAAATCAGGGGCGTCATAAGAACTCCTATTACCCAGGGAGACTGATTCCATTGTTGGGAAATAAATTTAGCAAAAAGCGGTGGAATCCAAGCCACAACAATCAATTACCTCTTTATGCTTCTTCCAAACAACAAAATCCCTAACCTGACAACAATCACACAAATATTCCCTCCAACTTCATAGAGTCTATCCCGAATAAACCACAGTAAAAGCGGGCTCTCTTATAAGAAACTTTTAACACATTTTTAAACTTATAAAGAGAGACGTAAACCATGCGCCCTGGGCGATATTCAGCGTTTATTTTAACAAATTGCCCCGACCCCCCAGGCTTTTCTGCTGGAGCTGGGAGCTGATAAAGTGGCACTGGAGGGCTTAGTGGTCGTGTCCACCTCCCCGCTGTTCGGGTGGCGGCGGGTAGGGGGCGGCTCCGACAGGGGTCCTCCACGGCGCGGCGGTGCTGAGGCACAGGAGGAGCAGGTAGGCCCCACCCCTCCTGGATCCTCATTAAACTGATCCCGGCCTGGGCGGGGGCAGGGCGACGGGAGGCGCTGGCAACCCGCGCCGCCCCGGCCGAAACCCTGAGTGCTCATCCTGAGCAAAGTCGCGTTTCACAGGAGTATGTATATATACCCAACATGCTGCATACCTTACCGGCTCTTCCCTCTGTTTACCTATCTAGCCCTTACTCTGTCCCACACAGTCCTTCTTCCGGCACGTTCCATGTTTCCATGTGTGTAGTTCCCCTCTCTCCCCACTCTTCTTTCTGTCCCCTGTACTTCTCTCCCCCCTAACCCATCAGTCAAAGAGCGAAGCAATAGTATAACATTCTGGGACGTTGTAATAACGTTATTAGAACGTTCTTCGACGTAACATCTTTGCCTGGAAAACCCTCTGTCACTATCAGATTCTTTTTATTTGGACTTTTCTGGAGGAGAGCGGAGGGGCATGTGAACAGACTGATATTGTATCGAAATTTTAGAAATGAACCTGTACAAAAACGTGAATACGAGATAAATAATGTACAAATTGTCGTTTTGCAATGTACATGTATACTGATACGAAGGACACGGTGAAAAAAATACAGATCAGTTTTCCATAAAGAATGAATTGATAGAACTTAGTTTGATGCACAAAGCGAAGCGCTGTAGAGGGTTGTCAGTGTCGGTATACGCGAAATAGTTTGCCGTGTAGAGTGAGATGAAGTATAGTTTACTTTTAGAAAAACGTAAAAAAGTACAGCTAAGTTAGAAAAGACAATGACTTTGACCCACTCTAAAATCTATCTTAATGCCATACCGCTACTAAATTCATCGCATTGCACGCATTCGGCACCTTTGCACTTCAGAGGCTATCAAAACAGTATTAGCGACTTAAATTTATTGCATCGGTTAGTGGGTTGTCGAGGGGCCAATGGTGAGGTAATATTGTGCCGTCAGCTAAGTTATATTACCCGGCCTTCAGCGGGTAGTACGGCCAATCGATACGTCCCGGCGTCTCTTGATCTAAGGTGGTCACTCGAACAGAAAGCCCCGACCATAAACGTCATTATAGAGAGCCGGGGTGGGTGTTGAGGGGCGGCCGGCGTCCCCAAGTTTAGGGTTGGTATCGATTCCCGACGTTGAGAGTCCAGCGGGAACTGAGGACTGAGGAAAGGCGAAGTATAGAACTCACGAAACAGATATGTGCACATGAGTATTCATTATCAGTATCACTAGGACTATCTGGAGTTTTGGTTGGATCTGAAGTTAGGGAATGAAGTCATCTTTAAAAAATATGCTTGTCTTTGTCAAGATTTTAATCGGCAGTTCTGAACATAAACATCGATATACGTGTACTGTCTTTTACGATATTTTTGCGGTCCGCCTAGTCCTTATGAATGGTTTCCAGAAACGTTGGTAACATTGCTTCAGCTTTAACTCACCTTATTCGCTAAAGCTGAGGAGCGTGCGAGAAATATCTGTACAAAATATCCACCAAAACCGACACCTACTTGCTCAATGCGCAATTTCCAAGCCACTAAAGAAACCTGAAAGCTGCTTCCAATTGTGACAAGCTATTTGAAGCTTGCTACTGAAAACGATTCAATCCGACATTTTGCAACCAGATATCCATAACGCCCTAGTCTGGGCTAACAAAGTGACAGGAGAAATATGGCGCGACTTGGTGTTTTCGACAAGAAATGGTGGCCAAGGGCCAACACTCCTCCCTGTGCTTATCAAGTTACGGTTAGATCTAGGCACATTTCAGAAGCCACCACATGTTTCCATTAGAGGGTAGTGTTTGTGGGTTAGGTCTGCCTACCATTTTACAGAATAACTCAATTGCTTCAAAGTTGCGGAGGAGGCAATGTCAAAATTGACCGCCTGTAGAAGTTCACAACAGTTACTATAGGTGGTTGGCTTGATTCCGACCGTAGTGTTGCAAAACAAGGCGCATTCATTTAGGTATGTATGTACACATTGCCAATTGGTCCTGAAGATCCATCATGTTCAAATTTAATGTGTGTACACGTAGATGTGGCATGGACCGAGGGGTAGACCTCGGCTGGGTCACAACCTTGGGACCCCTCCCCATCTAACA
This sequence comes from Lepidonotus clava, assembly GCA_936440205.1. Classification (NCBI taxonomy): domain Eukaryota; kingdom Metazoa; phylum Annelida; class Polychaeta; order Phyllodocida; family Polynoidae; genus Lepidonotus; species Lepidonotus clava. The sequence goes on along the minus strand of OW387150.1, from coordinate 20,467,140 downwards.
CAATTCCTGACTCCCCTCTGCCCCCCCTACCCGACAAATCGCCGACCGACAGATGTTTATTGAATGGCGCTTATCGATTTAGTAATAAAATCATAAATCACAGACCCCCCAATAAGTCCTCATTGCTGGGGATCCATCATGGCTGCAGCAGTGGATTCAAAAGGCCGCGACCATGGAGTGGCTTCCCCGCTCCCCCCGCCACCTCTGCCCGGTGGCCCGGTCACCACAGAGGTCGGCGACCCACATTGAGTATGTGGTCAGTGAGAAAACTATCCCCGCTCTCCCCCCAGCAACAGGCCATGTTGATTAATTAGTGTCCACACATAGAACTGTATCAATCGACTATTAATCACCTTATACCGGTTGGTTCTCCCTGTTGTGTCACTGAATTGGTGGGGGTTTGTGTTTAGAAAACCTGGAGAAATGGGGTCATATCTATAGCACAAACACATGTGAGTTTGGGAAAACTTTTCTTTTATGTTTTCCAAGAATTTCATCAGCGCTGCTTTGTACCTTTAAGCCTTTTAAATTTTGAATTTCAAAGCAATTGGTCAAAGTGTAACTTGTTTGTTCCCTCGGGGTTATTCTTGCAGTGGTAACTAGAGAACAGTCGTCGTTGGTTTCTTTTAAATTCCGCCATTGCCACATCCAACAACCCAGACAGCCTTCAGAAGAAAAATATCACTTAGTTTCAAAACATTAAAAGAAATAAAACTGATTTCATGTACCTACTATTTTGCCGCTGTTTATATTTCCAAAGAAATTTCCATATTCATGATGCAGAGCTAAGTGCGCGCACAAAAACCCTGTCTGAGTATTGACAGAAAACCCACCCACTTTTTGAAGGTAGTGGGGTGGAGGTGGCTTCCCCTTTGCAGTTAGTTACTACAGTGAAGTTGGGGGTCTAACTTATGGGGCTGGCTTTCCCCCCGACCCTGTCAACCCCAACATGACCGCTATATCCTCACCCACCACCGTCATCTGTCTTTGTTTCTCTGCTACTTGTAGTCAATATTTGTTTAAGGGGTTGGGGGTGGATGCCGACTTTGTTGTGCCGCGACCCGCCGGAGACGGGGAGGAGAGTCTGGGGCCATCTTGAAGTGTTTTACACTCACTGCCCCTCCCCTCCCCTCTCCAGCCCCTAACCTCTCCCTACCTCTCCCTCCTACTGCCTCCAGACCAGCTGGTATACCATATCCAGGTCTCCCAGACCAATACCCGCCATTGGCTTTTTCCTCCGGCTAAAAAGGAGAAAAAAGGGCATTGTGTTTTGTTACATGCTTTTCTCCCTGCCTTTGGACTGTCGGACCTCTTTTTCTGCCTTCAAGAATTCATTTTGTAACCTCCCCTTTCCACCTGTATACTTTATCCTTTGTCTTTCATGTTACGTTGTCGGTACTGTAGGGAACACATGTTTTTCTATTAGAAAGTTCACGTTCATTGTTTATGAAAGTGTGTCAAATGATATTGCCTTTCATATTTTCAAAACACCGACTAACATTGAATCTGCATACGTAAAAAGTCCATATGTTTGTCTGGTCTGTAGCCACATGTAAGTGTGTTAAATATAAACGTTCATCATCAGGACTATTGAAAGAGATCAGCACGTGCACTGTGGCTTTTGATATCATGAAATTCATTGCCATGTCAAACAACAAATAAGAATATTCTGTATCTAAAAGTAATGCCAAACTTACTATCAAACCTATACAAAAGGCTTTTGCATAAACTGACATGCATTGATACCACCTTCCTCAATGCTAGGATGTTAGCAACTGCAAAATATGAAAATAAAAAGAAGAGAAAATAAGTAAACTCCCCTTGCTGCTATATAGTCTAAATGAACCACGATGGCAATGATCTTGTGAAGCTCAGAGCTGTAGAGGTCAATTAGAACGAGCTCCAGATGTGCGCTACACCACTATCTGATAGAAATTAATATGCTGGTACTTGTCATACTGGTGGTTAGTATCAATAGCCTTTAGATTTTCATCATTTTTATTTACACGATAAAGTTCTAGTAGACAAGTGTATAAAAGCTGCTTGTACATGTCTCTTCTTAACATGCCATGTAATGCTGTATTGAATTAGATCTTAACAGTCTTAAGTATGTACATAACCGATATTCTTAAATCCGTATTGTATGAATATAAAACAATTCTCTTCATTTTATATATGAAAAAGAGCAATAAAACAAAATAGGGTAAATGTATCAAATTTTCGCACTTCGGCATGAGTCCTGATATGCCTTGCATTAGGAGTTTCTTACCGAGGTATATATAGGGACAAATAAAAAAAACAATACTGCAAATATAGAACAAACCATATATTTGTCGCCCGTATCATTGATACTAATAAGTACATGTATGCATATATCAGAACATTGATGTATGAAACGTCTCGATATCTCGTCATTGATATATATGTCTGGATATTTAGTACACAGTCAGTCTGACATGCATGGGAAAGACTAATGTGTTTATAATAAGGAACAGCATATAATATACGTATATACGTGTACACAAACAGAGAAATTATGACATGACAACAAATAGAAATGTGCCCGCATTACTTATAACAGCCTTGGTCTATCACAATAAGTCGGGAAAGCATATCTACCTTAATAAATAGCATATGTAGTTAACACTCATTTGACATAACAGAATATGTAACAGAATAACTGGTGGCTACCTTTTATTTCTTTTCCTTAGAAACCTAGTTGGATATGCCAAATTACCCTCTTTGTTGATTAGGTGCATATGTATGCAATAGTTTACCTTTTATGCATAATCACAAGTTATAGGCCTATGTCATGCTGCACAACGTGTTTTGTCAAGACGGACGTGGGACCACAACATGATATATTTGCCGAGATTAATTATAATAAAAGACAATTGATAATAACAATATGTAATTATCTGATTATTAATAACTCTGTAATATGCTGTCTTTATTGATTAGACCAGCGGCCCGTACACACACATACACACACACACACACACACACATATATATATATATATATATATATGATTTTATATAGGGCCGCTGTCGACGACATTTTATCACTCGATTAATAAACTTGGCAATATTTTCTGAAAGTATAAATAAGAAACATATAGAGGTTTGATAAATAAACACATTATTATTTCCTGAAAGTTTAAATCGGAAACAATTAGACTTTTTTTTATAAGTGAAATGTGTACTGCACATTTGCACCTTAGTATTGTCTGTTACACTGATGAACGCCTGGGGCCATCTTATTCAGTAGAATGTCTACGAGCAAGCAACTTTCTTTAGTCAAAACTCTTGCAGGTCGAAAATATTGGCAATCTATAATAGGGTACTTCAATCCTAAAGGCCTATACACTTATATCTAGATAGAATGCAGATCGTATCCCGACCAATACGTGTTCTATATCGCCTCAGCTCTTGTAGCCAACCTCCTGGGCCTTTTACCACCAAGTTGTCGTCATTAATTTTCACATCCAGGCCCCACACAAAAGCCAGTTTCAGTTCAAGCAATTTTTAACATTTTTTTAAAGCAAACCTTTCATTTCGCAGAGCCATTAATTACTCTGCACATTCAATCCCAACTCGTCTGGAATTGACACGAATCTGAAGTTATCTCAAGTGCTCCCCAAGACTCCTCTCTTTTCAGTTGTGGAAGTTGGAGAAAAAGAATCTTTTGGATAAGAGGAGGATTGTTCATCCTTCTCTTGGTCCTCTTCTCCTGGGTTTATGATTAATGCCAGCTGGAGACATCGGCATGTGGAGAAGACAGTGGGGCTTTTTGTGGGGTCTGCCGCCGTCGGGGAGCATACAGGGATGGGAGTTGGTTTTAGAGCCCGGCCCAATGTCTCACCTGTAAATCATTTATCACCTGGCCAAGCGTGCGGCCTCAGAGACCAGGATCAATTTGGATCTCGTATTTAAACACATAGGTGGCAAAGGCATTACCTCTACCCACCCTGCTAAAAAGAAACCCTCCCTCCTCTGGAGATTTAACTAGCTTCAGGCGAGGCTGAGGGGCTTGTTGCATGGGGGGTCCTCTGCAAACATACTCTCTCGGATCCACTTTGGATCCCATAAAAGGCCCGAAGCCGGTACCCAGGGGGTAGGTGACACTCCGCTCAGGAATCCTGACCATTGTCCACTGGTCCTTGATCCTAAATTCATAGTGTACACAAGGCTTTAAGGTCCACAATAAAATCCTCAAATAAACCTAATGACTTCCACGTCGTACCTGGAAGCATCCTGCTCGCAGGGTCAGTGGCCTGGCGAAGCCCCAAGTCTTATTTATTAGTACACCTCACCTTATTTGTAATAAGGTTATACAATACATAATATTATCATGTATTGTATAACCTTACACCACCCAACAAAAAAGAAACCATCAGTTTTTGTATGGTATCCAATTTTCCCCTTTTCGTCAAGTGGTTCAGGTGTCGTCCAAGTTCGGAGACCGCGGTTTTACACCTCTATCTATTATTGGAAAGCAGTTAGGGAATCTCAAGTTTTTGTTGCTGAACAGATCCATACATGTCCATGCATACAGAACTACTAGCGTCAATACCTTTGCAATGCTTGTAATAAGTATGAATTCCACCTGGTTTACCTGAGGTTCATTAGGGTCCCTTGGCCCACCTGCCCACCCCCATCGCCCTTGTACCTTACCGGGTGTAGGGGAGGGACCTGCCGCCAAGGACAGGCCCTCCCCCCGGTATCAGCACCCTAATCGGTCGTAAAACACATCGGCCATAAAACAATCCAGTTTCAATCCATTTCACTTACCTTTTTAACACCAACAACCAAAGAAACGAGCCCTAATCGATTTGGGTTCACAGGATGCAGGCCCCTTGCCTCCTCGCCTCAAATAAGCTCACCTGGAACTAATCAGAGAGAAAGTAATGTTGATCTGTGTCAAAGTTTGTTTTTTTCAACAACAAAAATCCATTATCTTTTTTGACGATCATGGAACGATTTCTATCTACACTGAAAACACAAGGTTGTCAAAAGTGGTGCCAAAATCAACAACCCTATGACAACCTTCTGGAAACCTTGATGTCAAAATTAACAACCCTATGACAACCTTCTGACAATCTTGGTGTCAAAATCAACAACCCTATGACGAACTTCTGACAACTTTGAATGAGATACTGACAACTTTGTGACCAATTTATATGAGATCATGTGGATATCTGGGATGACCTCAGGATTTTAAGTCAATGGTGCCAAAAAAAACACAGCCATGGATTGTCAAACAAATCTCCAGGGTTGTTTGATCTACTGGAACAACTCAGGGTTGTCATAGGGTCTTCAGTAAGGTTAGTAAATTTAACAATGTATTTATGTTTGCTGGGTTCCTATTATGTAATGTTACTAGTTATTATGTATGCCCTTTACAATTAGGAGGCCTAAGTTGTATTAGGTTTTAGGAATTGTATGGTTTTTGGCACTATTCACTTACAATACTAGGGTTGTCACAGACAGAGGCCATGACAACCTAGGGCTGTCGTTTTTTTGGCACCACTCACTGACAACCCTAGAGTTGTCAGGCAGAACTTTTGAGTCTCATTTTCTTCCTTGACAACCTTGTGACAACCTAATTTTCACTTTTGCTTCCCTGACAACCTTTTTGGCCTAAGGTTGTCAGGAGAAAATGACAACCTTTGGGTTGTCATCCAGCCTCAAAATTCACAATGACAACCCTCTGACCGCCCACATAGTTGTAACAGGGTTGTCGGAGGGTTGTCACACAGTATCAGTGGTCTGAAATGAGCCTTGCGACAACCCAAAAGTCACCTATGACAACCCAAAAGTCACCTATGACAACCCTCTGACAACTTTAAACTGGCTTCCTGACGACCTTGTGTTTTCAGTGTAGTGCTTGCCTCATCTGAAATCTGAAATCGTTATTCTTTCATCTGATGGCGTAAAATCTATGATTTATAAAGATACTTGAATCCTTTAATCCAAATTATGTATTATTGAGTTTAGCGTTTTAAATTGAGGTTTTTCTCGAATCTGATATTTTCATTGTGGTATACGTTAAGGGGGCAAATAGCTATGATATTGATGTGGGTTGACCTTTGAAATATTCGGTTGACGTAGAAAGTTTAATGTTCACAGAGTCATCTGGATGTAAGGTTTTGATTAATGAAATCATACACCATTCAGCATAATCCCATCTCTACTGACCTTTGATTTTTGATCTTATATGTCGCATAGACTTAACCAGAGTGTTTCGGATATCAAGTTCTGATTTATAAAACTATGATTAATCCATTATCCTGTATTTGACAGGCATCTCATGTTACATGTACATTTGACCCGACCCAAAAACAAAGCAATATGGTTACTCAGTTACAATTGTCAAACTCAGCCTGGCATTCCGGACTTCGCCACAAGGCTTTTTCTCCCTATGTAATCGTGGCTTGTCGCTGTAACACTGACACATTCCCATGGGACGATCTCGCTCTCCCACCTTTTCCTCCGCGCCAGGTGTGCCTGTCAGCTTGCACCTGGAGCGGCCCTGGTGCAACGCCCTGGAGGAGCCCATTCCCCTCCCAATATAGCAATGAGAACCCCAGAAAACCATTGTATACAAAATAGATGTATTAATGGGTATTTATTTAGAGGAGAAATGATATTTCGCCTCTGTACTCCGATAATGACAAAAAGACGCTGGTTCTCGGAGGGGGACACCTTAGACATAGGAAATGTGTACGTCTCGCTGGGAACAAGTTAACTACTTGAAATTTGTTATTTTGGGTTTTTGCTTGTCCTGTCCACCCTTTTTTCTCAGAGATGTGAACTGTTACAGAGAAATAGACACATCCTGGTGACAGTTCCAGATCTGGGGAAGAATAGTCCATTCCATTTTTTCCTAAAAATATCATATAAAAGTGACATTTTGAAGATTGAAAATGATGAGAAATTTCATTTTTTGCCAAGTCATGGTGCTTTCAAAAACTACTGGCACCCAGCGCCCGGCAACAGCTTTAGTGCACGTGTACTAAAGGTAGGAGATAATCTTTGGGACTTTGGGCCCCCGGCAACAGTGACATTTGCATTGAACTTGAAGTTAATATAATGGCTAGCAGGAGCAATGGTGCTTATCGTGCCATTTCAAATGAAATAAGCCTTGCTGCATGGGAGGTAAATATATTGTGAATTATACTAACACCAAGACATTCCAAAACAAAATTGCATCACTTGGCCTTCATTAACCAATGAGAATCAATCATAAGGTAAACAAACAAGATGTCAACATTGTTGTTGCTACGAAAACATCGGCATCGGCACAATGACATTGCCGTTTTTTCAATAGATTGAATATTTTTTAGATTTGTGGTCATCACATAAGATAGAAAAGACATATTGTAGTAATAATTGTCAGTTAATGAAGGCACATCATCGGGATGATGTAGGTAGGCTTAGATCTAAACAAACAAGATGTCATTGTGTTGGGAGTCCCACATCAGTCTATATAGTATTTTTATATTAAGACACAACAACATTTGATAGACTTTTCACATAGTTCTAGTCATACTTAATGACAAATTCCCAACACTGTTTCGACTCTCATGGAAGCTCTGCTCCAGAACTGACATCATGACTTGTATATGATTTTGGCCGATTGGGGATTCGTAGAAGGGTGACCATTGCCTATTGCCTCCAGTCCCCCCTTTCCTGCAGCCTATGACTACAGGTCTACAGGTAAAACTCGCTCTGTGCAAACACCCTGGTCGAATGGGGAGACCAAGTGCTGCAATAATACCTACCCAGGCAAGCGGCGACATAGCCGGGACATTTTACCACAATACATTTTTGTTCAGTTTGCTAAATTTCCATATAACAGTTATACTACTTTACGCAAGGTTGAGACTTTTCCAATACACACTGCAGAATGTTATAATGATAATGTTATATCTTTATAGTGATTATTTAGTGATTGAGACTTTTCCAAGGGAGAATGTTTTAATGACGTTATCCTAATGTGGAAGGATGTAACCAGAATGTTGCAATAATGTCACAATGCAACATCACAATGTTAGGTTTTAGAGACGTTATTGGGTGCCATCAAAATAACATAACAAGAACCACAACAATTAAGTTAACAGAACAGAACTGCAACATTATTATAGCATTGTATGATTCCCTGGGTAGCTGTATATGGCAGTCAGAGAGATGGTTATTGTAGTAAGAACACAACCAGTCACCCAAGCTTATTCACATCCACCAGACAACCCTGGAGGATTTTTTCATGCATTTCTACAGAGACTGCATGCGTCCCATATGGCGCCATCCTTACACGGCCTTTGTTGCCATCAGCATTCTAGCGTCGCTATTACTTCATTTTACAAAACGTATACCAATGTGGGGTAAGTGTGTGGGTTTTGGTAAGATGACCAGAGAGGGGGTGGTCTGGAGAGGACACTCATACTTGACTCCCGGCAAAATCCAATGCCCAGGAGAAGGTTGGGAGCAGGTGGGGCCTTGGCCCTTTAGGGGTTCAGGCGAGTCGGGGGACAAAGCAAACAGTGGCCGGGACTCCCAGATGGTGACTGCCGGGGGAGGGGTGCTGGCGACGGGGGTCTGTCTCCCAGTCTCCTTCTCTCCCAGTCCTATATACCTTCTTCTATTGACCCCCAGTGTTTCTCATTATAGTTTCTTACTCCTCACTCACTCACTCACATTACTTTCATATTACATGTATATCACCTTCAGTATTCTTCATACCTATCGACAACTTTTAATGTTGCCCTTGGCGCTGCCGTTTCTTAATGATTGCAAAAATATCTCACCATGACACATAGCATCCTAATGTTTCTCGTCTCTCCCCAAGTAGTTGACCGCCTCCCGTTTTCTCCCTTTCCAATACTTATCAACATGCCTCATGCATGCCAACACCATTTTCCATTCATTCCCAGCAATTGTAATTCTCTTTTTTATACTTCAATTATTTTTTAAATGTGTTTATGGTTTGCAAATATCTATTATTTATCACAAAAAGCATGCTTATTTCGCTCACCTTCTAATGGCCTTCTCTCTCAGCTTACTCTACATGTTTGCCACTTTCAACAACCTCATTCCTATCCTATTTCCCAGTGTAGATCTGTATCCCAATGCTCTATAGGTGCTTCCTATATTTGGTATTGCAAAACTCTTTATTTCGTGCAGCTTTCCAATACTGTCCACTGCCTTCCAGTGTATATCCCTCTCTTGCTCTTTATATTTACACCATCATATACCGTATATCGGATAGAACCACTTTATTTTACCTAACCTTCCGCATTTCCCCACTGTCTTTTAACATGTCTCAACCCTCTCAACATCTCAGAATGTCACCTTATACCATCTCTCCACCCTCCCCCACTGAACCTTCTCAAGAAGCAGTGGGATCATGTCAGGTGAAAACAACCAGCTAAAGGTGTGACCAGGCAGCACCTGAGCCCAATGAAAGGTGAGCCAGAAAATCATCTACACTGCCACACGTCTCTGAGGAAGGACAAAAAGTCCCAGTGAAAAGAAACCCCCATAGAGAGGGAGCCTGGCAAGAAGGTGTGACATTTTAAAAGACATGAAAGATGTTTTGAGCTCTGAGTGCTTTTAGAGAGAAGCTATATATGATTCCGTGATACATGTAGTGGCTACGGTACATGCTATACAGTCTAAGCGTATCGTCTTTCTAGACTCCGCCGCTATTTTATATAATATACAGTGTGCTGGGAGAAAAAAAAGTTCACGAACGTACATGATTCTGACATTAAGTTTTGCTAATAATATAGTAGAAGCACAACATGATATAATTAATTTGGATGGCATGTTTCCTTAACAGTAACAGGTCAGGAGTATGCCAGGCGTCACAATAAATTATTGAACATAAACTACAATAATTATGTACTCCTCTGTTTCTACCACTGGAACAGTAACCTCTATAACATAGAAACCAAAGATGCATCACTACTTTTTTCCTAACCAGAGTTGTCATACGTGAGACATGCCCTGCAATTAAAATAACCATTCCAATTCACTGATATTCTCTTTAGTGTCAATAAAAATAACTTGGGAATCTGTCTGACATAATTTATATCTATTGCCTAATTTTTGACATAATCTGAGAAAATTGCTTTTATGTATTTGATCTATCAGCTGAAAAACACTCTGAAAAAGACAGATGAGCAAGGGATGCCTCTTTTGAGACCAATGTGTATACATTTGATACATTATTATTCACAGTTTAGACATAGACGTTTTATCTCAAATGCAAGTTTATCAAAAAGATAAAGAAGATATAAGATCTGTCTGCGGGTCTATAGATTAAGCAGGTAAAAGGTTATAAATTTGTTAGCTTTTGATAGATTACCTTTCTTTAGATAAGCACACGGTCGGGTATATATAAAAAAAAAGATAGACTCGACGGCAATTAATGTGTTTTGGATTTTTGAATAAGAACCAACCACTTAGGTAATGAAACATAGATGATCTCTTTTTTCATGCAATTCCAACATTGCTTAAATACGCTATTCAGATGATTCATATAGCTCGAATATAAGTTTTCAGGAAATCCATTTGTAATATACTTATCAATGCAGTTTTAGTCACATTTTTAACATTTTTAACTATTACGACCTAGTAGAGATGTTTATACAAGTGATTGTGGTTAATAAATTGAAAATAAAAGTATTATAACCTGTGTAATATAGTGAACATAGACATTAACCAACGGATGTCACTTTAATAGTTCCTATGGTCTATATCTCAACTGCAATGCAAAATACTGATCAGTGTAGACCGTCGCGCTGTCGAACAATTCAAACATTCCCTTGCATCCCAAATCGTGTGGGTTTCCAGCGAAAGGAATATCTTAATACCCTGTTGTAAATGGAAGCCCATATTATTATGAACCCAGCGAAATGAAGGCCTCTCAATGTACAACAATTATTAATAAATACTTATCGAATACAACAACTTCGGGCGGACGGCCACACTATGCTTGTAGTTTGATAAAACAAATAACTTAGTTAATTTTTCTTTTAACTTGATAGAGTGACACACAAAAAAACACAGCTTTTGTGTAAAACCCTGAGGGGGCGAAGGCTGTGTTACAGCCAACATACCATCCTGCTCTTTTGGTCTCCTCCAGACCATAGGTCATTGTTTCACGGACACAATAGTCGAGGGTAGAGGTCCTCCTGGTGCCGACGACCCCAGTAACAATCGGCAGACAGGGCTGCCAACTTGGTGCCCGGCCCTACATGCACCTTTGCCATTGGTTATAGTAGGACCGATGGTTTAGGGGGTACGACTGTACCCAAATATACACAACTACAATGGGTTGTTCGAAGGAGAAGCCACTTCTCACACATGCGCACTGGCCTCGGTCAGGTGTGTGAATCATGGATATATAAACACTTCATGTTTAAAAGTCCACAATATCATGTGAAACTTTAAAAAATGGTGGACGGAATGTCACTTATTTGATAAATTGTATCCGTAAGGAGTTATTTTATGTAGTCGACTCAATTTTCAGTAGCCCCGTGCACGGTTGGCTTAGAATACAAGACTGATCATGTCTCTACTATTCCATTGAAAAATGCGTCAGTTTGAATGTCTCTCAAGAGATAGGCACCTTTTTTATTATCTAAATCTAGTGAAAATAGATAGATATTGGCATACATGTATTTAGAACTACAAAAGTAGCACTAAAATATGGGCAATGCTTTTATTCGTTTATTTATTTTTTTCATCATGCCCAAAACGCTGTCAATACAGGTTAGGGATGGTGTGAGCGTCCGAAATAAGGATATCCTCCAGGCAACATTTTGTTGCTATGTGACTTGAACCTGCTTCTAATTCATAAATATCTCCCTTTAAAGGTAAAAGCCTGGTGGTGATTGAACTTTTGCATTTAAATATAAGTTATAAATTGCATAAAAGTCCAAAGACCCGCCCTCCAACAGCCCTGTACATCCCCCTCTCCCCTCGTCCCTATACTCTATGTGCCATCATTACCGCTGTCAGAGTGGCCATAAATCGTGCTTATATAAGCCTAGGTAAGGTCATATTGGTGTCTGATTGTCTCCGGACAGGTGAGATATACGGCCTACAGGTGAGGGCTACAGGTGATCTATAAGTGGGCGCCCCGTTTTATGGCCTTACTAATAGACCTGACGAGAGGGGGCTGGCGCCCGCCACCCTCCTAATTTATTGGCCGGCCTGGGGGGGCCGCGTCGCCGCCCGCCGCCCCGCGCCCGCCCGCGTTACGCCCGCCGTGCCGCGGCCCGCCCCGCGCCGCCCCAGCCCAACGTATAGGAATACTTCACCCAAAAGCCCTATTTCCACCAGCCGATTTTTTTTTATTATTCAAAAATCATCATCAGGGCAAGCCCTGGTCTTCCAGACGATACATGTAGAAATAGAGGAAAAGTGTAAATATAAATAATATCAATACAATAAAGGCATTTCAAATTATAATTACCATGCTCCACCACTTCGCCCATTTTACTACCGATTTCAGAAATTGGCAGTGGGAATATTGGTTAATCATGAACATATTATATACCATTAAAAAAGGTTTTTAATTCTTTTTGAATGGTTTGTAAGATGTATAATCCTTTGCCATATTACCAGTTAAAAGTAATGAATTACGACAAATCGGTAGTAAAATCGTCTGGTGGAAACAGGGCTAAACTCTATTGATCATAAGACAGTCTTTTAGGTATAGTAAGTGGGGGGAGGGGGGGGTTAGAAGAAATACTGGTTTGGTGAGGATGGGGGATGTGTACAAGATACCAGTACTGATACCTTTATACGCATCGACTGGTTGACTACAAATCAACTCTTGGAAGTGCCAAAATATAGGCCTAAGTTGGGGGTGAATCTTTCAGTCGGACCATGGGGAGTAAAATAATTTTATTTTACTCTTCGTAGTCAGAACGAAATGCAGTGACACTGTCATCCAAGCCGAGGTGTGACGTGACGGTCACATTCTGTGACTCTAATAACGTTCTGTGATGTTCTGCGACGTTATCAAGACGTTCTGCAACGCCACATCCTTGGGATATAATGTTAAAGTAATGTTATATCTCTCATTTACCGTGGCCCTATACCTCATGCAGGCTTTATTCGACCTCCAATTTGGTAATAGGGATGCACAAAGAAGCATTCAGGTTTTAAAAACTAAAAATGATGTCGACTTTATTATAGCTACCAGCTACCTTTTAGCACCCACTTGCAATTTAGTTTTGAATATCTGTTCATTCCCTATTGCAGTTCATGTGCCATGTCTGTTAAATGTTCGCAATGGATGCAATATGTTTACATTTCCTGGAACTTGAAAATAAAGTTCAAAATACATGTAACAATTAATACATGTAGCCGGAGATATCTGTCCGTAATTCGTGATCAGACTGTGTAATACACATCAAAATGATAACTTGAACACGTAAAACTGGACTATTTTAGTATATTATTATTCCATTATTCCCCACAAATAACCTCCTTTTTATTACAACAAATTTATGTGATAGCTCTTTAACATATCAAATACCAAGAATCTATCAAATAACGAAAATGCAACCCTACTACTACTTTATGATATAAAAGTTGCAGAAAGGCCAAGGTGTGCTTATGCAATGTGCATACTAAGGGTTTTTTTTTCGCATACAGCAGAACGCTTATAGTGGGAGCTTTTTTCTGTCTAATCGCAGTTTTTTTTCTCAGAGCGCTACCATCCAGATTTAGATGATAAAAACTACCAGTATGAATTAACTGACTTTTTAGGCAGCCTGGAGCGTAACTTGATATAACATTTACAAAAAAGGTAATGCAAATCAAACCACGTCGCAGGGTGATAATATGATGCACAACTTTATGTCGTTCTTTAGGCGGCGTGAAGGATCTCTTTTTGTCGCCTTTTATGATTTTTATCGCACGCTGCTTGTCATGGCGTGCCAGAACATTGAAATAACATTTAAAAGGGAGAGAGGAAAAAGGAGATGCAGGGAAATAACGGGAAGGGAGGGATGGCGGCATGCAAGCAAGCAAGCAAGCAGAGACTCCCCACTCCCTTCCCCATCACCTTAAATGCCATCGCCTTCCTCCTTGGCATGCCATGGAGGATTCCACAAACCCCCACAAGTGCCGATTGTGAGCAGTTTTTTTACGACTTACTCAAGTCGTCACAATCTCTCCCAGCACGCGGAAACCGTTGTCGCGCGCCTTCCTTTTGTCATGCAAACAATGACCGCGTTTCCTCCAGGGTGTGGGAGTCACGTGATCAGGCCGTTGGATCCCCCACCCCTCCTCCAGGTGACTGGAGGTAAGGCACTACTACCTGTTGTTGCCATGGTCACCGTGCCCACACACCTGAGGTGCGCGCTTATTGATTCCTGCCGAGCAGACGATAGCCGGCGAATTTGGCGGGAAATCAGAAGAAATGTCGTAAAAAGGAAGCCATTGTCATTAAAAGGGAGGCGTCGAGTGCAGGTTTCTTACTACGAGTCAATCAGCAAAGAGCGCCCATATAAGATGTGTCTAGTGCCTAGGGGTTATCTTTTACACTACTTACAATAATATCCAGAGGCCCATCGGTTGCTAAAATTTTAATATGAATGCACTGAAACTTAAGTTCTTTGCAATCTTATCTGTTTTCTATATTAGAAAAATTATCTGTTTTCTATATTAGAAAAAAGACACCTTCATTATTGAATGCTTTAAAAAGACAGAGAAATGCGCATTGTCAAGTTAGTGAATAGGCCCCTATATAGTATTTTGAATTGCAGGCACTACCATCTACTTCTAAGCTGATAGACCAGAATTCCAGGGACCTGGATAATTTTGATAACTTTGTCTTCAACTTCTTGGGAAAATTTGATGAAAAATTCAGTTGGATTGAATTTCAAGAGCATTTTCAACATTGAAAAATTAAATGTTTCATTAGATTTTAAAATTGGGCTAACATTCCTTTTGGTTATTACGGTTGCTGCCCAACTTTCTTCAGCCAAAGCATGTCATACCTTGTTGGAAAGTTAAGGTCATTTACTTTCATATACTAGAAGAATCTACCAAATATACAGCTTTTTCTAACAAAACTATATTAATAGATGTTTTGGAAAATCTTGCGTATTTTTGCTGCAATTTGATGAAAATAGCTTTAAAATTTTTATTTCAAATTTTTAGACCACCAATAGTAAAGTTCAATGTCTCCATTTTCTTTTGGCGGGTCAATTGTCCTGTTCCTATGGCAAATCTTGAAAATATGACTATTGCAACATTTGGTCAAAACGGTGAAAACGAAATGTTTCCAATGTTGTGTCTTAGTGCCTAGATGTAGACCTATAATACAACGGTTATGGCGAAACCCGCCTGGACGGTTTACATGTGTCCAAGTATTGTGAAAAGTGCGCGTCTCCAGCAAACTGCAAGTAAATGGAACCGCACCTCAGCGCTATACCCCGCCATTCTTACCCCATCCCAAGGGGGAAGACAACACGTGTTTTACTGGCGCTCAGGGTGGCAGATCGGGCGCCAATGATGATTGAGATGTGTTTGATATTTTCCCCTTAAAAGGCAATAAGCACCTGCAGCGCCTATAGACTGCTCGTAAATCATGGCGGTGACCACTGACTGGTGGTCCGCCGGCCCTCTAGGCCCGTCCCTTTTATGGACTCTTACTTCCAACTCTCACCAGCGGTACATCACCATAGACATAACCCATCTCATCCCTGTGCCGCCAAAAAAAGACCAACTCATGCTAACAATAAAATGATGGTCCTGACTATTAATTTCACACATGCGCTCCCTTGCTGGGTGCAGGAGGTCGTGTTGGCCCACGCCTCACTGTTAGACCCTGGAGGCTGGAGGGAAGTCGCGCCCTGGAAGAGGTGTTGGTGGCGCCTCTAACGTCCTGACACCGAGTTAATGTTCACTCCAAGTTTGCATGCCTTGTGGAAGCACCGCTGGCGAGCACAATTATTACAATAAGTAAGGGGAAGAAAAAAAGCGTAGACGCTTTTATAGCCTTTTGTAAAATGTATGACGATTCTTTTCGTGTTTTTGACCTCTGTGTGTGAAATACATGTATAGTTTAGGGCGAGTCCGACCTATGACTGTCAGAAGTGTTTCCGTACATGTACACCGGATCCCCACTACCCCCAGGCTCCACCACTTCGCCCATGTTAAATCTCACCTTTATGAGGTCAACGACATACGGGTGCTCCTCATTTGACCTAATTACATACCGATTCATCAGAATTTAAGTTTCATCAGTGAACACGGAGGAAGCTATTAACTGAACGTTCACAGGCGAACTTCAGTCAATATCATATCTCATTTGCCGACGCTGGGGGTTGTTTCAGTCCCCGATGATGGTAATTATTTCAAAAGCAATAAAACAGGTGCAGTCAGTTCCCAAACGTTACTGTTAGACCATCAGGTAATTGGCTTTTAATTTACACAAGGAGTCCAACATAATTAGAATCGTGCAGCTCCTTGGTTCGCCTACACTCCGCACTACTTACTTATCATTACGCCAATACTTTGTAAACCGTTTGTATATTATTGGTCTCAATTAGGGAAAAACACTTGCACGTACAGCCAATCATTCTTACTTTTATTTGACCAGAATTAAATGTAAAAATTGCCATTTCTTTCCATATATATGCATTTACAAAGAGAAGAGTCCATGTTTTGTAAATGTTTACCGTTGCCATGGTTACGGCAATAAGGCTTTTGAACAGAAATCAACATGTGAAGAAATTCTATTTAACTCGCGTTTTTTTCAACCTTTTCTATTACATGTATTTTCCCTTTCCCTTTAGATGTAAGCTTGATAGATATTGAACATTACGTTTTTCAACAGGTAGACCAATAGCAAGAACGTCAAAAACTTTTCTTTTCCCCCTTTTCAAGCACGCATAACTATAACAATTTTCACGTAACATGTTATTAGACGACGCCAGTTGGCGTCAGTTGTCGGTCGTTGGCGTCAGTTGGCGTCAGTTGAGGCAGACCCCGGGGTGGGCCCCCCGGCCTACCCCTCTGGGACCCGGGCATTCCCTATACCTGATCCCCCCTAGGTCTACCCTTGGCCACCGTCTGACAGCTCAATGTTGAAATCCTGTGGACCATTTTCACCTTTTTTCTATATTTCATATATGTTCCACACGTTAAAGACGTGTTGGACATTCCTGAAGTATCAGTAATTTGCAGCCTGGTTGTGAGTGCCCGAGGTCACCCTGGAAGAAAATTGTATGCATTTTGGAACTTAGGAACATTTATTTAGTAATGAACTTCAGGGTTACTCCTGTTTTTCAGAGTATTACAATTGAAAATAGGAAATATGGGAAGAATATTATAGTGTTGGATTCCTTTTACTTTTACATGACAATGTTAGTCATACTACCTCTTGAGGTAGCATTTTGTTAGTAGTCATAATCCGAATATGTATTGCGCACCTTTTATTAACTTGTAGCTGTATACGTGAGGGAATTTGCAAAATAGAAAAGGGGAAAGGATGTCTAATCTATTTAATACTTCATATGGGCTCCACAAAATGCAGTTCTATATTGAAATGACAACATAAAATATGCGCGTTCTTGGAATATTCTCTAAAGTGGATGGAAGAAAACATTGCTTATGCCATTCTCCAGTCCGTTCAAAGGCTGGCCCGGAGGCTCGTCTCCTGTAAAACGTAACAGTTTGTGGTAGAAACATTTTGTGGAGTGCCAAGAACTAAAGAGAACAAGCTCAATAAGTATTCCCAGTATGAGGGGAACAGCGTTCACGCCTATTAATGTGGTATTTCCCATACATGATGCTGCAATTGCGAAGATCTGGTAAAACCGGTTAGAAATTATGAGGGTCAAGTCGGGAAATTGTTTTGGTTTTCCAATGGCCTTGAAAGCGCCAAAATGTCTCATCACATCTGTTACGAACGCCCTTTGCAATTTGTGTATCGAAACCTGTTCTGTCGCATTTTAACTTTAGTTGAAGTTTGAGCAGAGCAAGAGCGTCGTATGGCGACTTAAGAAATTTGAAAAAGTGCATAATTTTCCTATCGTTAGTGGGATATTGTAAAACCCTCATCTTGTAGGAACTAGTTGATCACAATTTATAAGTGACTGATAGAAAATATGAAAACTAAATTGAAAACTATATATATATATATAAAGAAGCTTCAATTATAGATATTGAAAGTCCTTTCGGTCAGATTCTGAAACAATTACAACTTTCCTAGATGGTGACAAATACTAAAAATGTATACTTCCATTTTTAAAAAAATATGAATTTAACATTTTAATCATTGTGCTCATATAAAAGGCCTCATGCGATTATAATTCAAACTCATCTGATATACCCGCCGTATTTCCGCTTTATTGACGAGTTCTTGGAAATATCTATATGCTATTGGGGCAACTTCAATGGTATACCATTTTATAATAGATGAACATTTTAGTACACTTGATGGAACGATAAGATTTCATTTTGAATATTAGTGAAAAACAAGCCGCGCGTCCCTATTAAAAGGCAGAAGATTGATACACAGTATAAATCCTCCATGTTCAAAACGATGTATAGGCAACATAACTAATGTAGATATTTTGGCGCGAAACTCACTCCCACCGATTAAGATGCAAGAAAGTGAAAACTTCAAACTCGCACACTTAACCGCACTTTGTACCCAACTTCCTACCCACACGCCATGCCTTCCAGGCTGAATGGTCCAAGCTGCCAAACCGACAGCTTTTTTTCAAAAAAGCACCCAGGGTGAGATTCCCTGACCGTTTAAAATGCTGGGACTAGGCTTTGATTAGGCCGACCCTGCGAAGGCCCGTCGGACAATAGGGGGCAGCGATCCGTCATTGGGCAGACAGCAGAGCGCACGAGGTAATCAGGCCAAACTAGGTGTATGGAGGGAGAGGGGGCAGCTGGCCAAACCCCAACTGTACCCTGGGCAATGGTGCACCGTGAATGTTGGTGCACCGGGCCTAGGGGTAGCGCACCTAGGGGCACCATATGGGTAAGGTGCACCGATAGGTAGCAGGGCAGGGGCAATGTATACTGCTAAAAAGGAGTGGATGAATATAGATTATAAAGGGATAAGGTTTCATGGAGTAGGGAGAATTTGAGAGTGGAATAGTTGGATGGGCTTTGGGAGAGAGGACTGGAAAAAGGGCCGAATGAGAGGTGTATACCATATGGAAAAGGTCAAAGAAAGCACTTGTTATGCAATCATCCTTTGTGGAGAAACCACTGAGGATTATGTTTCCTTTTCCTATTGTTTATGGGAACTAACAATGCAAGGCAACTAAAAGGACATTGAACTCATAAAATGAAAAGATAATCTGGAATGCATTATAGGAATAAAAAGTTCATACCATTATAATAATTATGATCATATTCTTTCTATTAGCCTTCATAACTAAGGTCGCGATAACATGGCACTTACAGGTGGAATTGTTGCCACATTAGCATACACATCTTCAAGTATGCTGCAAATATGACAATATTCACTGCACTCCATAAACACAAATTTAATAGATTTTCCCATGAGATGAGAGTTGTGAGCTCTGTAACCCCTATCCCTGGGGACCTGGGGCCCTCCTCACACCCCATGTAGCCTGCCCCCTGGCCCCGCCCACCGACTACCGGGCCCTTCTCTGGCCACGCCCCCTGTCTACAGTGATAGATCACGTCAACTCAGGGGGCGGGGCTTAACAATTGATGAGTCGTGACCATAGCAACTGTTTATCTATCCCACCCTGATTAGTGGGAAGTGCTGGTATCTCACACGGAGGGCTCCTTCTTTTCCCACTTCCCCCTGATTTTTTTCATTTTTTATTTTATTTTATTTATTTTTTACCGGTATGTTAGCGGCAAGCACTCTTATTTTCACTAAATACTTTTAAGTGACAGATTTTGCCAAATATTCGGCTTGCTCTCCACCCGTTAGTATCAACCCAGGAGCGACTTAACGATGGTGTTTTGACGTTTTGATAACGTTTTCTCACGTTCTGCGACGTTACAATAACGTTCTGCGACGTCACCTCCTTGGTTGGGACATATATCATTATGATTATCTCGTCCTTTTTTTCTGTAAGCGTGTTTAAAGCTTATGGGCACCATGTATTTCATGCAACTCTGTCAATAAAAGTTGTGTTTAAACTTATTTAATGTAAAGCCTGAGGCCGTTTTGTATAGGAGAACATTCAAGTTGTGTTCTATACGTCGGTGAGGTCCATAGCTCAGTCGTCGGCGCTCTATTACGAGACGTGGCTACTCTGATCTACGACCCCCTGTATGGACATAAACCTGGATGGATAAGACATAATACGGGATATAGGAAACAAGTCTGGGAGCACTTTCCAACGATAAATGAAATATAGCGTCCAAAGTCTCAAGATGGCGGGTGGGGGTGGAGAAAGTGGTGGGGTAGGTGTGTGTGGTGGTCTACTGGTGGATGTGGTAGGGGTGTGGTTGGGGAGGGGAGGGGGCCGGGGGAGGGGGTGGTGGCAGACTGGGCGTAGGTGGTGTATCGAGATACACATCAGTGGAGGTTTATATCTGTTGTTGCTTTGACAAATGATCTCATGAAAAAGGCATCAATCTTAATGAGAAAGGACAGTGGTGCCGTCCTCGTATAGACACTCTGTCCGGCTGTGGGTCTGTGTGTGAGGTGGGGGGGGGGGGGGGGTGTCCAGCCTATATCCTGTCCAGTCTCCAACACCCTCCTCCTCCTCTACCCCTACCCCCACTACAGACACCCTCCCTCCCCTCACATTCTCCATACCTTCAATATATCTACACTCTTCTGTTAGTTTTCAAATGTCGTCATCGTCTTTTAATCAACTGCCCTATATCACTTTCCTCTTCCTGTATGACAGTTTTTGTATAGATCGGGATTAAAGGTTGCTTTCTTGTTCATTTCTGTATCAAAATTGGGAGGTCTGACTCCCATGAATCGGTTATCCTCATAATTATAATAGTTCAAAGCAAAGGTCCATTCACAAGAAAAGGTGATATGTCAGAATCACGGAGAGAATACTTAAAGTTGGAGTGCGAAAAGAAAAAGTCCACAAGTACTTGGACTATGATGGACACTGAAATAAAAGTGTTCAAATACCAAATCTCCTTCTTAGAACTATACTATAATAATCTTCAGGGTGCCCTTGATTTTCAGATGTATTACGATTTTATGGTCCCCTTATATTATAGGCCTACATTTTTATAAAATTATTGGAGAACATATGTTCAAAAAAATATATGCAGAATACACGTTTCACATGCGTCTACCATTTTACCACGGTATTTAATTTATTTCCAAAGAACCGCAAATTACAAAACGACCACTTTTTGTCAGAGTAAACTGTTTTTGCAAAACTGTAAAAGCTACATTGTCTTACTGTTAAACCCATTTCTAACTACCTTCCCTCCTTTGTCTTTTTCAGGCACCAAAGTGGAGTACGGCTACGTGCCCCCGGGCCAACCCAACATGGGACGGACCAACTTCACAAACAAGCAACTGACAGAACTCGAAAAGGAATTCCACTTTAACAAATATCTAACGCGGGCACGGCGGATAGAAATAGCAGCAGCACTAGGACTCAATGAGACTCAGGTGAAAATCTGGTTTCAAAACCGACGAATGAAACAAAAGAAAAGAATGAAGGAAGGAACTGTTCCCAGCGTGACGAATGGCACGTCGAACGGCACGACGGACACCAGCCAAGACCCGTCTCTCACTAGTGATGACAGTAGATAAGATTTCTATATAAGACAAATATCTGAGCATTTTTCTTTTTTTGTTGAACTTGAAGTGCCCAAAGCGTAGGATCTTATAAGATGTGTAAAAGTGTTATTGTACAGAAATACAACTACCAATACTGTTTGTTGTCAGCTGACTGCCATCAACGATATACACCAAGTTATTAATGTCAAAACAAACTCAGAGGCCAAACTAATATTAATAATAACGACTGGAGAGCACGTAGATCCGCTATACTCGTGTGCGTCTGTGAGATGTTGTTATATGAAGGAGAATCTCAAAAGCAATCGCAAGGATTCGCGAGGCGGCATGGAACGCTGGGGGCTGACTTCCGGTGGAAAGGCGTTGTTCACGCAGCGTCCCGGGACTTTGGTGGTGTTGCATACACGATGGCGAAGTGCTGCAATCTTATTAATTCTATTATAATCGGAAATACAGGGTATAAAAAAGACCGATGAAAAACATTAAACAATGCCTTCGACGCAACGTGGCGCACCAATCGACGTGGACGTAGGCGTGGACGTAAGCTGGACGTGGTCACGTAAAGGTTGTTGACTTGAAAGTAACGTGGGCGTAACGGTGACGTAAAAGGTCGGTTGGTCGCCCAGTCGAACGCGGGTTGAGCAGGCCGGCGGCGGGGTTTCCCGCGCATCGGGCCCGTCAACAAAACGCCCGAAGAAAATGTCGTCTGCAACGGCAAATAGGGCCTATGACGTCATCGCACGCGCACCGTCAACGGATCGTGACTTCAGAATGGAGACGGTTCAAGGAAAAAGAGGCTGTTCTGACCCAACAAGAAGGCTTGGGACCCAGGAGGAAGCCCAGGAGGAGGCCAGAAGGATCCGCTGAGACTTACAAGTGTTGACGCTGGGGGAGTCTGATGTTGTATAGAGACGCACAGCTCCACCCAACGGAGGCTGCTGCTATTAATGTTGAAAACTTCACTTTTCAGTGAAAAATATATTATTAAACAAACAAACGATGAACAAATTCGAGCACGCTGCTGCAAAACTAATGAATCGAGGGCTTTTTGGTCAGTTGCCAAAAGGAGGATCAATGACATAGGCTTGGTGTTGGCATGTAGCTCTATAGGTATGAGTGCCGGTGTCTTTAACGTGGATGAAACTCATGGACTAGCCAATCAAATTGGTTTTGTCATCCGACCAAAGGCGCCTACACAAGCCGCACTAAGGTGGCCGGTGATTGGACCAAATTGACGTCTGATCGGCAGGCAAGGACTTGAGAAGCACTTCTCATTGTTGTGAATACAGGGTAAATCTTTCACTTTTTGTGGTGTACTTTTATTTGAACATGTGGTCATCTACACCCATGTTGTGTGTCTATACTGATTATCCATACTCAACATTACATGTGTATAATATCCATAGGGAAAAAGCATACAGATTGGATGGCAAACCGTTCAAGCCCAATCGACCTACAGAACTAAACATTTTCTATTCAAATCGAATGGGCAACAAAATTAATTAAGAAACTACTTTGTGGCATTACATCGTACGTTAACATCTATTTAGCAAAACGAGTTATGATTTGTTTGGAATCATTACCCATCTCATCCACCCCAGCGTAGTTCTAATCCACACCCCCCCCCCATCCGCGCACCAAAAGAAATGCACTTTGATCACCAATGACTTCTATACACCACGAATCTTAGTCTGAACATTCCCCATGACGTCATCCAAGCCCTAACTAATGTAGCGTCTCCATTGATTGTGTCTTTGGTCCACCAAAAACCTACGTCATCTGCTGATGTCACACAACGTGCACTGACGTGGAATCTACGTCACTTAAATGGTTGTGTGACGTCATTCTATTCTGCTGACGTCACGGTAGGCCTTTATTTTGGGCCGGATCTAGGTCAAAAATTATAATCTTGTTTCCAACATTACCTTTCATTGAATTTTAAATGACTGCCTTTGGAACCTATGTACCAAACCAAGTGATGCTGGGTTGGGAAGAGTCTCGGGTGTTTTCTGTACTAATGGCATTTAGGCCATTCATATCACGTTTATTATAATTAATATTAGTATCATGATGGTAACAAGGTTAAGAGCTGATACAATCATCTAGAAAGAAACACAAAACGATGGCACAATATAATGGGAACTAGTCTTTGCCTTCCAGGCCCAATATTATAAAAGTGCAATATAGCAGAGAAATATAAGGATATATTTCTATATTCCAGGCCTAGCCTTACGGGAAAAACAGGGTACAGCGAGTGGTTGCAAAGGCCATGATTTTGTCATTGGGATTATCATATCAGATTTCCTCTACACACTTCATCTCAAATCTTGTGCCAGCGTTTTGGAAGTTTAAAGTTCCGCATTTGTTGGCGGGTCGTGCTGCTATACGCCTGTATAGGCAATCGTCATGTACTTAAATATTGTTGGTCTCTGCTCAGACCACAGATGCTAATATTAAACTAGATACCTCTCACTTTACTGCTACATAGAACTGTTAAAATGAAATATAAGAGTTGGGTCTATCTGAAGTTAAGGGTGTTATATTGCGTCGTAGCTTCCACTGCTTCCACCTTCTACTGGTTCCAAGGGCTGCCATAACTACATACATACTGTGTCATACAATTTAATACATTTCTAAAAACTAAAGAAAGAAGCATCTCTTTGCAGTTAGCAGGGGAATTGAATATATCTTTCATTACATCAAAGCATTTTCTGAGGCTGGGAGTTACACCATTGGTGACGTTGATGAGGTATAATTATAGATATGACTGTTTCAGGTCAGAAATGCTGACTTGACGATTATTAAACGTGTTATTGTCAAACGTGTGGAAATAGTGTCATGTGATGTGAAGTCTCCAAAATGATTGGTCAACTGAATGACTGCAGTTACTAAATATGTATTTTCTTGTTTGTGACAAATATAAATATCGGAGAGAGACAAAAGAAATAGGTCAATATTTTGGTAAAAACACATAGTCGAACAAACCATTGGATTCCATGTTTCTGTGATTCTCAACGTACAAGGATAAAATAATGGAGTTCGCCCAGCAATACTTATCATAAATAGATCATAATTACACGGACCAATATTCATAATCTAACGGCTGTACACATATAAAACGTAATGTGGTGTCAATGTTGAGTCGTTCTGAGAAAACAAACAACAGATTCTTCATCACAGGTCACTTCTCCAACTGAGCCCACACCCTCCCATCCCCCATACACCTCCCCGCTTCTCATCCTATAACCCAACTGACCGCTGGCAAATGCTCAGTTCAGTATATAATGATACCATTGTCAGTGACAACTATTTATCATTCTATTTATTTTACAAGTCTGAGATTTCAAATTGTGAAGTTGAGATATGGCGGTACCTGTCGACTGTATTGTATTTTTGTCTATGTTGTAAAGGGACGATATTATGATGATTATGACGATAATGTACATGTGTTCACACACAGCGACTGTTGACCCAAGGAGGAGAGTGACGGGGTCCAGGATATCTCCACCCTAGACCCCTATGGCTGCATCTGGTTGATATTTACTAATCCTCCCAAAAGTATGGTTATAGAAAAAAACTGGCATTTTTGAGTTCAATGAGTTCAAGAATATATCACACTTTCTTCCCCCCGTCAGTTTTATATTTTATTCAATTACGAAGTTTCCATCATTCTTTTTATTCATGATTTTGTATACTGTGCAGATTTCAGATGCTTACCACATGTATGGATTAATGTTGCGTTGGTAACAAGACTTAGTTACATTGTTGCCTAATTTGTTACGACATAAGAATCTGTTGGCAGAAACGGGTTTTATTCAGTTATTCATTACCTAGCATGATTTCTCTGGTGATAAAAAAAAATGACAAGGAAAAAAGAAACAAAAAGATTGCACAAATACTATTCTCCTTATTAAAGATGATACGTTCTGTATTTCATTTAGAAGGGAAAGTAGTGGATTATCATTTGTTATCTTGAGATCTGCGAAACTTTGTGGTTGATATTTTGGAAGCCGTTTGTGATTTACCCATTTTGGGTATGGAGGCAATAAACGTGCACCCTCACTATATCTACATAAAAACCGACTTGTGTTCTCTGTTACTTATTCCCATCATTATTTTATTAAACAATTCTCCCGGGGCTAATCCGAGGAAGGGGGTCCCCCCTTTTGGCGGACGCCCTAACCAGACAAAAACGTTGAATTATACAAAATTATATAGCACGTCTGGCATATCTCTCAATAATCAAGATACCTCGAAATAAAAGCATTCGCGTGGCTTTTGTTTAATTTTAATCAGGTAGAAAAATCAGGTCTGTACATTGGCATACTACGTACGTATAGGCCTACTTGATGTAGACCTTAAAATCGACAGGGCGACATGGCTATTTCTTAAATTAGACGTGCGACATGGTGCTTATTGACATGAAGAAAATAATTAACGACTCGAGTCTAACTCGATTTCTTAAACTAGACATACAGCATGAGGAGCTGATAAAATCGATACAAAATACAAAAACATAGGGACAAGCGATATAGACTATCTCTCAAATTCGACGTGTGCCATGGGGACCCCCCATCTAAACCCCTTGTCATGGCAACAGTTCTATGAAATTTATCATAATCAGATATAACAAAGCTATATACTGGCATGTTTGAAATATAGAGAAAAGCATAATTTGAAACAAATATACCAATGCAATACACCACACTGCATTAGCTCCCAGTCCTTGTCAGTAAATCTACCAACCACGTATTGATTAGTATGTATTTGCGTGAGTTTACAGCATATATGTGGGTGGCTGGAGGATGGGAAAGAGGAGAGAGGGGGCGGTAGGTGGGTGTATTATTTGAGGTTCGTCAGTCGTGTGTACGAGTTGCCGGTACGCTGACGTCCCTGTCAACACTCGCTGGCGACAGGTTTCCAATGTTTGACCTCCAAATGAGACATTGTGTGTCTTTCTCTGTTTACCTTCTCTTGAAAACGCAGAATCATTACATGTCTAGGAGCCTGCTGTGTGTAGGAAAAACAAAAAGGAAAAAAACAGGATGAAAAAAGATCCAGTCCTGGTCAATAGTACTGGCCTGGACGGATGCACAAGAGGTTTGGCGGCCGGCGAGGTCCCTGCATGTTTATTTACACATTGATGCCTTATAGAAGGCTGCAAGGATATTGCTACCAGCTTCTCAGTGGCCTGGAAAAGTGAACCTGAAAGAAACCCAACCTGGAAGTTAAAATGATGGATCGCTCGGTCTTGTGGTAGGTTGTGTCGGGTGCCAAATGAGGTTGCATATCATTGCCTCCATTTTCTCCAAGCTCTCCTCCTTTTTTCCCGAGTCATTCTAGATCTGTTTTTCATTTGACTTACTATGCCACGAATTTGGTTCTAAGAGCTGGGGCAGCGTACTATTCACCACTTAATATTTGCGGAACAATACCCCAGTACGATTCACCCATGCATTTCATCTATGTAGTTTTACTACCACGTTCTACTACATGCATAGGCCCCCCATAGAGCAAAGCAATCAGAGAAAATACCCCTTCTAACCCCGACCTACACTCTATCTCATGTATCTCTGTCTCCAGACCGAACCTAAACCTTAACATCTGCATTAGGAAGTATCAGGTAAATCTAGCGTTTATATAGGTCATAGGTAAATTTCAAATCTGAGAGGGTTACAGATACAATGGAAATCTCCTCACTCCAATCCCTATCTACAGCAGGGGATATTTCTGTGTATGGATTTCTGTCCGCTGAAAGTTTAGGTGTCCTACATCCATGGTTCGCAGTGCAGGTTTTACTATTGGTTTAATAGTGGAATGTATCATAAAGATTGCGACATGTTGATGGCCGGAGGGTTTTATTGGAGTGCAATTTGTGGGTCAGTTTGACAAGCTTGGTCTGAAGAAATGTGGAGCTTTCTTGGCGGTGGTGGACGCGGAAGGAGGGAGAGGGGACGCCAATGGACGGACGGAACTCTCTCAGTCCGTCGCCGTGTAAATCATACGGCCCGACGCTGCCACCTTATTATTCCTATTGAGATCCTGGGATCGAGTTATTTCCATATTGCCCGGCGGTAGAGCCCTTTATAGACTCTCCAATAACGCCACCAACCTCCTCTCACGCTGCGGCCGGACGGGGCCCAACCACCGCGCAAAATAAATCACCCCCTTCGATTTTCTCATCCCACCCGTGGCCGAGGCATTTTAAGCTCTGCCCTCTCGCAGAGTCATCATAAAGAGTTGGCCGCGGTAGGAGGAGTAAAAGGGTCGGGGGAGAGGAGGGGGGAGTGTGGGCTATAGTGGGAATGCTGAATTGGGGGTGTTTCTCCTTTTTTCTCCCTTTCTGATTTCCTTTCGGAGGAGTGATTGTGCTTGTAAGGCCCCTTGTAGCTTCGCCTTGCCCTCTCCCCGCCCGTTCTATTCCCCCGCCGAGCGCCGACCAAATTGCCTCCACTGACTCGACTGACCGTTATCATTGGGCGATAATAGGAGGTCAATGAGGATGCGCATGCGCGCGCCTCGCTCTGACCGTCGCTGGTCATTTATTTCATCGGGCGGGGCAGGGCCTTGTCTTTCCAGCAGCCCCTGTGAGACTACGCGAGACCTAGCCTCCTACCCCCCGCGAAGACGGCTTCATCTTGGCGGGGGGTGCGGGCAGGAAAACTCCGCTGTCGGGGGTTGCCCTCCTGCCCCTGTGCCCCTAATCTTTTCTTGCAGTTCTCGCGCCGATCTCGTCCCCGTCGGAAGTCTCGCGCGAGCATCGGATCAACGAGGTGACGTCAGGAGAAGGCTGGTCTTAATTCGACGTGCTGATCACTGCAATGCGATAGGCCCAAGGTTCGCAGGAGTTGCTGATAGACCATAGAAATGCTGCTGATAGTCTGCAAAACCCGTAAGAAATAGCCTGATCCAAAGTACTTTTTCGCCTCATGCACCTGAATAAGACATTCCAACCATGATAACAAATATTCAGTTCTTATGATGGCAGTTGTACCCCTTTGCATGATAGAATGTAGGCCTTCCTTTCATTTTCCCTTTTTGGCTGGGATAAGTATGCCTATTTATCACAAATCATGAATTATTTCTTCTTAAACTCGTAGTAAAGGATAGTAAAGAACAACAATAGCAAGTACTCGGTGCGATGCCTATTTACACTTTTGAATTGTAGAGAGACCTCACTGTACAGCTTAGAGCGTCTAACTACAGTATTGCCCCGAATCTTGGACTTATATCTCACCAATATTGAGACTGGAGAACATGATTTAGAAGCTGCCATGCGGGCGCTCTTTGATATAAGTAGGGCCAGATCTGTAATCTCACAACCTTTGAACATAAAACTCAGCAGCCTAAAAGAGGGCGCGGAGCCCGGAGGAGAGTACCGCTACATGGGGGGTGTATTAATGGCTGTTCCGCCAAGCCGGCTACCATGGTAACCGATTTATCTCCAGCAGACGCACACCGTATCAACGCGACCAGTCATGCGTGGCGCGCCCTCCCCACGAGGTGGCGCTAATCTCCGACTATCGTTAATCTACTTGCCGGGCGCTCCTGATTGAGTTTTCACTTCTCGCGACACACGAGAGAACGCGAGATTTCGATCCATATAGGGCGTACTGATAGAGTTTGTCGCCGCTCGTCGGCCTATAAATTGGGCGAGGACTGTGAGATAGAGAGGTGATATTAGCAGGGGCTAATACATAGGAATGAGGCGTTTGTTATACACATTCATGAACTGAATGATCAAGAGTTTGAAGAGTAATGTGTACATCCTGTGCCGAAATTATAGTTTCCTTCCTTATTTTGATAGGGAACATCTTTTAGTGTAGCAAAATGATTATGAGTATGTAGCTTGACTGGTTGCGCATGAATCATCATTTGCCTTCAAATTTTCAAAGTTCATGAATTGACCTAGAATACCGATAGTGAAAACCATTTTGTGGAAGAAATGTGCTAGAATATTAATCCTATTCTTTTTAATCCACAGAACATGTTAATACAAAACCATAATCAATCAATGTGATAAATTACATAAGCGCAGTGACGCTTTGATGATTTTGCGGACCATTTTCCCTTTATGAAAAATCCCCTTAGACTAATGACATTAATTGCTCAGTTCAGAATCTAATTTAGAGGGAAATTGATTAATTCTCATCAAAACTTCGCCCCATGTAATAACAAAACTCGCGTTAAAAACAATGGGTGCGGTTGTATTAGATGGGTCGCAGTGGTCAGCAGGCAGGAGGAGTTGTGCCCTCAGAAGTGACCTCTGCATTGGTCATCTCGACCTTGTGGTGGTCAGCACTAATGACATGATGAAGTGGTCAGATAAATGGTCCGGACAGGTCAAGGTTCAGCCCTGGAACAAAAGATTAAAAACCACTGACCAGCTGGTCACCAACGCAAACCGTCATCGCCGCCGTCACCAAATGTGGCCTCAAGGACCCAGCGCAGCTTTTATTTTTGAGATTATTTATTTTGATCCCTCACGAATTGTGTTGCTAGTATTGTAAGTCAAAATGATAAAATGGGAAACTACATCAACGCACACAGAAATCATGTAAACGTACGTACTTCCAGTGATCTCGGGTTTCAGTCTTCATTCTAGACATGTCAACATCAAAATGGGCAACACGACAATATGTCTACAATCTTCAACCGATTAGTGGAACAATAATTGGAAATAAGACAGATTTGTAATTCGAGATACATTGTGAGTGCAGTTGTATAGTGGTTTTTCAAATAGTCTCTATTTCTATCTACTTCTATCAAATTTAGGATATCACTGGTATCATAAAGGAACAATTCATCATGAATATGATACAGATCTTTCTCTGAAATCTATTCTTGAACAAAAGTGCAAGGAATCACTAGCTGCTAGTCAGTGCCAACCTTCCTTAATACAATACAAGGGGTGAAAAGTGTTTGAATTATTTTCTTTTCCAAATCAATGCAACTGTGGTGGCTCATATCATCTGCGGCGCACCAAGTGTAGCAACCATTCAGAACTGTATGATATGGACAATCCGCAGTTGTTATAGGTCACTCCTAGGAGTGGCGCGTATATATCAATAGTTTTTTCCTATACCTATATTCTGCATACATGGATACACGTGTACACGGATCCCTGGCATCCACTGACGTGTAGCATGTACGTGTACGGGGAGTGAGCGCATTCCGCACTGCACTCCCACCCTGTGTGCACGTGCGTGTCTCCGATCTGCTATTATGGTTGAATACATCTTTTTATAGCACTAAATATTTGAGTCACAAAATATTTCTAATATTTCTTCACAAACCTGTGTTGCCAGCTGGTTTTCTACCGGATATCTCAGGTATAAAAATAGCCAGTGGCAACTGTCTACCAATCAGCAATATGCTACATGTGAACATTCATAATCTGTGAAAATTGGATCCCACAAAATTTTATCTTGTGGCTCCGAGTACCAAAGAGAATGTCTGCGCGTGCCGCCGTTGGCTCACCTATATTTCTCGAAGTGTAGGGTGCCAGCATAGTGCTTGTATACTGTAAACCCCCTATGAGCAATGTCCCCTAGACATCGACTTGCGTGCCACACACCCAACCAGCCACGTGTCCTCCTAAGGGCAAAATAAATTAGCTATGTTTAATGAAGTGGAGTTTTAAACGCAACCTTTTGAAAGCAACATGAGATTTCTAGGTTATCATGCAAGTTGGTGGTCGGGTCGGCTTCAAATACATTCTATTTATCTAGTGCAATGGCCCCTAGTACATGCTACTACCACTAGAGTGGAAAGGAAATCAGCATTCGCGGCATGTTTAACCGATAAGCAATTGGAGTTGATAGCGGTAGTTTTTAATGCATCGTCGGGTCACGGTCGCAATGTTATTCTGTCTACGCTGGCTACAAGTACAACGGAGATTGCAAATCACTTTGTACCAGGTATTCATAATTTTAACAAAGATCAGTGCTGTATCTGCATGATTGCCATTCTAATACAGATAATTTAGTCGCTGCCTATAATAAAACGTAAAATCCCGGGGGTAAAAGCCTATGCACTCAATTATCCTAACAACTCTCTTTTGCTATTCAAAACGAAGATCAATATGAAATTGACATATTGGAAACCCACTAATTATACCCATACCCTGCCTGGGTATAAAAATCGCACTAAGTTTCCGGCTGTGGGTTAATGGTTTACCCAATTTGACCACGAGCTTGTGTCACACAGAGGTTCCCCCGGTAATTAAAGGTAAGTCCTCCCCGCTCTTACACTCACCTGTCACCCCCCCCCCCCCCTCCCCTCTGATGACACATAGAGAACTCCGCCATATTCCACCTTTTGATAACCCTCGTCACGTGCTCTCTGCGCATGCGTCGTGTTTACCCCGGCCTCCTGGCGGCGGCTCCGGTACTAACCCCCCGCACCGGCTACAAATTGGTCGAACCCTCTACCACGGTGAGCAAATCAATCAGGATCAATATCTACTCGCATCTGTGACCCAGTTTGAGTCGCTCACCGCCGGAAGGGGAGTCCTGTGCGTGCAGGTTGTGGCAGTTAAATGAGGGTCTGCCCATTTGAAGGTATGAGTTTTAGTTTTTTATTATTATATACGTCCGGGTTAAAATGATTGCATATCAATCAACATGAATTTATTGGTGTTTCAGTCAAAAATATTCCAGTAAGTAAGTACGTTTTTGCCATCATGGATACTATTACATGTTGCAGTTAATAAGCCCATCCTAGTTTGTACCAACAATAAAGTTTACCATGAAATATTATCAAAATTGCTTCCATGCTTATTCCATGAAGAGAATTGCATACTACAAAATTAGCCAAAGCAATTGGGTTGACAGATTTCTCCTAAAATTTCTAAAATGTGACCAAGGTTACATTTTGGACCTTTCCCCATAGAAATAATGGTAAAGCCTGTCAGTCCAACCTATAATGTCCAACCCTATTTTGCCCTGAAATACAGTTTTTGATTGGCTGGCAAATCTGAAAATCTGTCAATTGATAAAATTTTAGAAATGATAATGTTTAAGCAGTACTTGGGGATATAGAAAAACACAATTCTTGGAGACAAGGATGGCATATATGTCTATTTTGTCCAACCCTTGTCCAACCCCAGGATATACCCAATAAGGGATGGGCTTATTGTATTTGTGTTTCAGTCTTACATGTGTCAGTGGTACAAGTAGAAGTTAGTTTTTGCTATCGAGGTCAACAATTATATTGCATGTTGCATTTAATCCAAAGACTAGTATCCATTCATCCAATCGATTGAAAATGGCCTTGGTATGTGGAGAAATATAGGAATAAATATGGTTAATATGAACCATAAAGACATTTAGAATTCAGACCAGCCAAACCAGATTTAGACAGGAAGGGCAAACTAAAAAATGTGCCGCTTATATCTTTCTAGGGGATACATGTATCTGATTTCTTAAAAGATAAAGAAAATGATAACCTTCAACTGTCAGCATATCGCAATATTCTTATGAAGCCTTTTTATAGACCCTATTCAAATAGAAGATCCGATGGCAGTAAAGCAATGCCTCTGGGCTAAATACATTGAACTTAATGTCGATAATAAATGGCCGTCGGTGAGGCTGTAACATCTAAAGTCGGTCGTTTGACAGGGAGAGTGTCGAAGGCCGGGCCGACCATTTGTCCCTGTATACGGACGGTTGGCCGACCGTGTACCATCAGTCTCTCCCCAAAGTGAGGGGGGGGGAGTGTCCCAGCCCTTGTGGCTGCAGCTTTAACTGGATAAGCGGGCGTTATTTTTAAATGTATTGTTTATTAACGTGGTACGAAATGTACAATATTTCCCACAAGTTTATATTTAGTGGATTGCTTCACTTACAAGTATAATATGGATGACTCGATGCATTTATATGATGCCTTTTATGATTCTAAGTAGCCTGAATTTTAAACATCATCGTGATAATTAACACACCAGCAATTACTTAGCGATATAAGGTGGGAGACTCTAGTATTTACAGTAGGTCATCCTACACAAAATATGCATGTATTTACATTGTAATTTTGTTCTTTGTTACCTGGACTCAAATATACACTGTTTCTCTATGAACTTTGAGTTGCTACAAGAATTTATGGGTGATAAAACTGGTAATATATTATGTTGTGGTGACACTGAGCTCATTTTTATCAGACCGACAGTAGACTTCTGCCAGCCGTAAAGCGTTTATTCCTAAAGTAACAATTATAAGAAATTGATATCACTCTCTTTTTTGGACATAACCAACATTTTGTGCGAATAAAAAAGGTGTAACCTGACACTGACAGCGCTAAGCAGGGGATTTATATCCTTATGTTATTTCACTCTTTATGTGTTGTTGAGAGCGAGAAACAGCCAGTTGACTAAATACATTATGATTGCAAGTTTTACACCCCTCAAATGGTAAATAATTGAATTGATTTCACCATTAGGCCTATAGATTCAGTCATTACTGATTTTCTTCCCGGCTTCTCTGGGTGAATTGGGACCCTGATGTTCGGCATACATTCCCTGTTTGGCCAGACCTGTTCATATCCTAGGCCTGTACTACCTGATCCCTACCCCCACACTGAAAACACAAAGTCGTCAGAGAGCCACTGCAAGGTTGT
Organism: Lepidonotus clava; assembly: GCA_936440205.1. Lineage (NCBI taxonomy): Eukaryota > Metazoa > Annelida > Polychaeta > Phyllodocida > Polynoidae > Lepidonotus > Lepidonotus clava. The sequence continues at coordinate 20,432,772 of OW387150.1, read as the reverse complement.
CAAAGGGTTGTCACAGGTCACTTTTGGGCTCTCATAGGTGACTTTTGGGTCATCACGGCTCATTTCAGGCCATCAATGCTGTGTGACTATCTTGTGACAATCCTTTGACAATTTTGGGGTGGTCAGAGGGTTGTTATTGTGAATTTTGAGGCTGGATAACAACCCAAAGGTAGTCATTTTCTCCCGACTACTTTGGGCCAAAAAGGTCGTCAGAGAAGCAAAAATGAAGATGGGGTTGTCAAAGGGTTGTCATAGAAGAAAATGAGAAGTCAAAAGTCCTGCCTGACTACCCTAGGGTTGTCAGTGAATGGTGCCTAAAATGACAGCCCAAGGTAGTCATGGCCTCTGTCTATATCAACCCAGTGTTGTAAGTGAATGGTGTCAAAACCATACAACTATAGACCTCCTATGTGTAATGGCAACACCTAATAACTAGTAATAACATAATAGGAAGCCATTATAATGACTATGATATCTACAACATGAAAATATTCATAAATAAGATTTTCTGTCTAACAGACACAGACACAGCCTGTGACAACCTTGGGTTGTCGTTTTTGGCACCACTTTTGACAACTCTGTGTTTTCAGTGCAGGTACTTCTATCCCCGTGTGACGACTTTCACACTCTTATCATTCCCAGGCGCTACCTAATGAAGACGCCTGCCCGGAAGCTCCAGCCGAAGGCTCCTCCAGGCCGTGCCCAGGAGGAAGGTATAAGGAGGAATGTGGAGAATGAGTCCGGAGGGGTGAATGGGTGGGTGGTTCATACTTTATTGAGAGTTGGTAACCATCGGTAACTATCCTTTCACATATAAATTGGGTCAGCTTCGTAATCTCAACTTGAATTTGCCCTCGAGAAGTGTGCTCCTCATTTTTAGCATCATTCCAATGTAAGAGTCCCACATTCCAGGATCTAGTAATTCGTAACAGTCATAATGTTATAGTGGCGAGAGAAGCCTGAAGATTTTTCAGAAGTTCAACATCATGTGACAGTTTCTGTTTATCTCAAGCAGTGTTATCATTATTCATAAAGCAACAATTACACATGTAGTAGTCACAAGCAGTATCATTGGTTTCCTTTCGACCCTGTTTTCTCTCCTTTATTTCCTTTATTTTCCTAATTGTACTAAAGTTTTAAGACTGAATCCATCAATTAGAGTTATAAAACTTTACCTATGACGATAACGTAACACACAGGTACCAGGATACACATCACACCTGTCCGTCCCATTGGTAAGTGGCCCCGTTTTGATGGGTCATTTCCCGGTGAATCGCCTCCTCCAGGGCTGGAGTGACCCCCGCCTGGAGGAGTGGGCGGGCGCTGGTCTGGAGGCCCCATCCATCAAGACCCGTCAGGTGGGCTCAGTGCGTACACCTGGTCTCATTACCTGCGCCCTGCTAATTGGTCGGGGGGGGGGGGGGGATGGGCAGGTGGGTGGGGGGAGGGGGTGGGGAGAATTACCCCCTTCCCCCCCTTTTCTCAGCCCCTGTAGCCAAACCCCTTTTCAATACTCATAATGCAGGCCCTTGCATCTTGCCCTCCTCCCCACCCCAACTCCCTACCCGCCCCACCCCCCTTATGCACCCACCCACCCTCCCACCTATTCACCCACCCAACCCTCCCTTCTCTCCTCCTCCCCTGGAGAGTGCTACAACCACCAGGGCTCCCTTAGAAACCACTGACCAGGGAGAATACCGGCGACCCCTTTCAGGAGAACAAGACTAAAGGAATTTGAGATTAGACTTTTCTGCTGAAGAATGTAGTTGGTTGACTCCAAGGAATTTGGGAATCTTTATCAGAAGATGGGTATTGTTACGCGTCGATATTAATTGTGCTATAGCATGATTAATGTTTTAATATTAGGTTTCACCCAATAGTGTCCACATAACTACTAAATGGAATACGCGAGTTCAGGAGTTTGTAAATGTTGGTAATTGAACTTGTAAATATGCTATACATGTACCGATTCAACTTCAAGACAAACCTTTCCTCTTTTTGTGGCCTGCACACATACAAGGTAAAACTAATGAAAAGGAAATAATCAATCTGACTGAATTCATTTAATTCAACATGCACAAGATAACCGTGGAAAGTTATTGTGAAAAGCAAATCACATTCATTTCATCCTCATAAGATGGGCATTGTACACTTGAGATACCACAGCTGCTCTCCCTGCCCAACCATACCATACCAACTGCTCTCCCTGCCCACCATACCATACAGAAGCCACTCTCCCTGCCCCACCATACCATACCAAAGCCACTCTCCCTGCCCCACCATACCATACCAACTGCTCTCCCTGTCCCACCATACCATACAGAAGCCACTCTCCCTGCCCCACCATACCATACCAACTGCTCTCCCTGTCCCACCATACCATACAGAAGCCACTCTCCCTGCCCCACCATACCATACCAAAGCCACTCTCCCTTCCCCACCATACCATACCAAAGCCACTCTCCCTGCCCCACCATACCATACCAACTGCTCTCCCTGCCCTACCATACCATACAGAAGCCACTCTTCCTGCCCCACCATACCATAACAACTGCTCTCCCTGCCCTACCATACCATACCAAAGCCACTCTCCCTGCCCCACCATACCATACCAAAGCCGCCCCCTGCCCCATGCATGCTCACCCTCACTTCTCCCCCTCCCTGACCACCACCAGTTCTCCTGAAAGAGCATTAAAACGTAATCTCGGTCTGTTTCCGAGGGGAAGTGCCGACCGGGCCTGCCGACCAACATTGTCTGCATGCAATGTTCATACGGCAGACTCAGTAATGATGGGCCGGACGAGCTCACAATCCTACCGCTATTCTCGAGTCCAATTCCACCCCGTTTCACTGGTTATGGTACTTTACAACGTTCTCATACATGGATGTGATTGCAGTGTAACTCATGATCACATAACTATTCCAAAATCATTATACTACTATTACTACTTTTTTTAGATTACTGAGCATCAGTGCCACAGAGGGTTCTCGATATTTTGAAGTCCTTACTGTCATAACAAAAACATTTAGTACATTTAGGTCAATCTCAACTAGCTTTGTGTATGCCATGCTTCTTATGTAAAATCAGTAGTGGTTTCTGGCTCAACACATGGCTTCGTTCAGCTGTCTATAAAGGTGGAACTACACTATGCCATATTTCGGGATATCAAGCAGTCAATATCACAAAATTACTAAAGAGGAAATTGTATAGCATTATATATTGGATACACATATCACTCCGGCCGAATATGATTTAATATGTCATCATGAATGCATAGGACTTATTGAATTATTTCCGATAGGGCAAGCAATCATAAGGGAAATTGCAGCGTGTGTTTCAGCCTTTCATAGACGGAGGCTACCGGCCTAGGGGTCTCTCACGCGAGGCACCTTTAACCCGGGGGTTTATCCTGGCACAGGATGTAATGTTAGATCCTCCGCTGGATCAACCTCCACTACCTGAGGGATGGGCAAGTTCGCCACCTTACTCAGTTTAACCAAGGTTGACCTTTTTCATGTTGAATATCATTGCAGTAGGCCCCACGATAATTCAGCAAATTTAATGCATGAGAACCATTTAATGATGTTCTTCTATGATTATGTAATTATTGTTAACATATATTTCTATAATCATTGTAACGTTAACATATGTTTCGGCCAAACCATTATATATTTTTTAAATGTTTATTACAACTTCACACAGTTATATGATCTTCAAGTTGCGTCACATTATATTCATATAGTTACGAGATACATAATAAGGTGTATGTTTCCCCATCTTTTTTGTAAAAAGTATTCAATATCATAATATTATATGTCTTCCATATTTACCTTTGAACCAACTCCAGAGATATTACACATTTAATATATCTTATTCTTTGTGGTACAAATGTCGTACACAATATATTGTGGACTTATTATGAGTATGTTCAGCTGGTAAAACAAGCATCTTGAAAGTACTGCATGCAAATAATAATAAAACATCACATCTTACTGAATATAGGCCTAAGTAAACCTAGGTAGAATCAGGTAGCGTGCCTAACATGCCCGGCCAAAAGAGTCTGGAGGCCTACCTAGATGCCTGCTTAGTATCGTGCCAGGCCGACCTAGATCGGGGTCTGCATCTGGAGGAAAAGGGGTAATGTCTCCCGTCACGGACTGGAGGAGGTGGAAGAAACAGAAACCGTGGAGGAAAAACAAGGAGCATGGCTTCAGACGTCAGCAGGGAGAGTGGAGCAGAGGGAGGTTGGCGCGGTGCAGTATTGAAACGTGTTACAGGAAGCCCAGACTCTTAATTGAATGTTTAAAAATGAATAAAGGGATTTTTTTTTGGTTTAAAATGTTATGTAGGTTCACATTCATGGATATTCTTAAAGATGTATCAGGGTTTGGTGAAATAATGCTGTTATTCTTCAATGCAGGATATGTCAAGATTATCACTCCAATTTCATTGATAACAATATTTTTTTCTAAGTTATACAAAGATTGCTGTTCGGGAACCCTACACACACTATGTGTCCTTCAGGTTATCTAAATGTTTTACTTCAGTACGCACCATTCCTTAATCAAAACATGATAATTAATCAATTTTTCCTCTACTGTTGCATTCTGAACCTCCCAGAAGTATCACACATAAACAGATATCAAAGAAATGACAAAGCTGTTCTCAGCTCATCAAGATACAGAGGTAAATCAATTTCGATTTCCGCACACTATATAGGCTTCTTCCTAAACTTCCATTTTAGCGTGTGGTAACACTTCTCATTTCAACACAACATTACAAAAATTAATACATTTCAAATTACATCCAGACAAAAAGAAAGAACTGAGAAGAACAAAGTAGGGTTCCATTGTGTGACTGTTTGGGGGAGGGTTGACGTTACCCCTAATACTCGAACCCTACTGGGAGAGGGCCAGTTGGCGTTTACTGGCCACACACCAGCTGTGTTGGTCCTCTTTCTTTATCTGGGAATATATCTGCCTTAATTAACAGCCAGCACCAATTACACTGCCAAAACACTCATATCTTATTCATATCCTACGAAAACCTAGCCTTTTTTTCATTTGGATGTGAAGCAACCTCGCGATTTAGGACAAGGTTATAATTTCATGATAGGAACCCTCTTTAATTTACAGAGAAAAATTATTTTAACTTTATTTTTTCCACTTCCTCATTGATGGCGACTATTTCATGAGATTGCTAAAAGAAAGTGAAATAATTGTATTGTAATTACAATTATAATTATATTTTGGCGTCAGATTCGGAAGCAGTTCTGTAAACTTCATGCAGAAGCAACTAATAAAAAATAATAATCTATAATAAAGGATAACCGCTCGTACTGTAACCAATGATCACACACACACACACACACACACACACACACACACACACACACACACACACACACACACACACTAAAAACACTAAAAACACATAAGAACACACTCCTACGACGTTGGTGAGCCAACGGGACTACTATCACGGGCACGTTTTTTCCCCTTCGCCGCGGCCGTACGCCTTACGCCCGCCGCAGAGTGACAACTTGATGTACTACTACCCGCCGACACGCTGAGGTGGGACGGCCGGGCGGCCCGGGAGGTGCAGGAGGGGAGGCCCGGGAGGGAGGTAGGGGAGGCCGGGGGGAGGTGGGCCGTCCCCGGGACAGGAGGAGCCGCCGTGGACCGCGCTCGGTCGTCCGGAAAAGCAATTGTCCATATAGAGTAATTATGTCATTATTGTTATATTCAAATTGCATATGATTATAAGTTTACTCATGGAGCCTCCTTATCCGCCAGAACTATGCTTTACAGAATTTCTTTTGAATTTGCGGCCAAATTTTTCAGTCCGATGACTATTCTATTCACCCGTAACTCCAAACCTATTTCTTGACACGCATGTTATAGATAGAATATTTTTCTATTGTTCTCTTCTTTCCATTCAATCCGTTATTTTAATTGATCATTGTTGCAAATAAGTGTCCTGGGCGTTTTGCAATAACAGAAAGGTGAAACGGAGTGAAACAATAGGGCGGAGACATGGGTTAATCCATTAAATTCAGACCTTTGGGTACGATGGATGAGAGTCGTTGCATCCATCGTCTTTCTTCTCTGTCTCAGAGGGGGGAGGTGGGCCGTATTGTGCTTTTGAGCAGAGACCATCTGCTTGGCTCCTTACCGAAGACCAAACATGATGATGTTTTTTATTGCATCACCACTCACAATCCCAAGAATCCCCCTATAGCGGAAATCATAAGGGAAAATTGGCAACTACTGGGTCGTTCTAAGACTACCCGGAATATTCTCGACTCCAAAATTATTTTCGGACTCCGCCGGAACAAAAACTTAGGCGATGCCTTGGTAAGAGCGTCCACTCGAGACCCTTCCAGGAAGACGGGACTGAGTGCTCACCCGTGCAACCGACCAACCAAATGTCGATACTGTCCGTTGATTAACAAATCGGAAAAGGTCAAGTCACAATGGAATGACTTTAGTCATACCCCGTTGTACAATGTGAATTGCCAGAGTAGCAATCTGGTTTACTTGATCACATGCAAGGAATGTGGCATTCATTATGTCGGCCAAACTAAAAATCGCATACTCACTCGATTTCAAGGCCATTTTCATGACATTCAACACAACCTTGACACGACAGTGGCCAGACACTTCAACAGCTGCCCACCTCTCAAACCGGGCTTAACCCTAGGCTTCAAAATTTCGGTCCTATCTTTCATTAGGGCCCCCCCTAACTCTGCGACTGCCCAATTAGAGCGAGACAGAGAAGAAAGACGATGGATGCAACGACTCTCATCCATCGTACCCAAAGGTCTGAATTTAATGGATTAACCCATGTCTCCGCCCTATTGTTTCACTCCGTTTCAAATTTCAATCAAATACCCACAATACCGCGCTGACACTAGGCATTGCTCACTAACTTTATCAGTGACTGGACATAGTCCTACCACGTTGACCAACGCTCCATTTTTCCGTAAAAACCTTTCGGTCATACAACAGGAAAATTAACCCATATTATTAAAATATTGGAATGGGCCTGCTTTTTCATATATAAAAGTAGAAAAAATTTAAATTTTTACTATTTTTCGTTTTTTTCGACTAAATAATGCGGTTAAAATTACCTTCATAATTTATTATGAAATTATTTTACCAAACTCGCACCTGATGAGCCTTTTATGGCGAAACCACTAAATACCAACAATAATTTTCATTTTCCACTACAACTCTACTCTACAGAGTCACCTTGGAGACATGACTTTTCTTTGTCCCAGAGTACACTAATTCACCTGAGTCACATCAATTTCTGATGATGTCACAACCCTGTTGCTATACATTCAGTGGTTGTCACGCAGGTTACTGTTGGCAACTTCTAAGTGACAACTGTCACTTGGTGTGGTAGTGCTGGCAAGAACAGACACAAATCCGTTACTCCCATTTCACACACCATTGTTTTGCCTGACTTTGTCAAACACACAGACCTAATAGACTCTCAAAATACTGACACATACACTACAGTATGTCAGACTCCCCCAGTTTTTCCAACTCCATGGAATACCGGGAGGAAGAGGAGACAGACTCGAATGCTGTCAGATCGGCCATCACAACTGACAGTGTTGACCCAGCCTTGTCAAATCACCTCCAAGGTCTCAACCTGGAAAGGAACAGCCTTGACAACACTCACCTGCAATCTGGAACTGTTCCTCCTGTTCCCCATGAGGTGAGAAGCTTACAGCAACCTTCCATTACGCGTTATTTCAAGCAAAATGCTTCAAATTCCGGCTCCTTTCCGCCGCCGCCGCCCGCCATTCTCGGCGAGACGACCGAAGCGGCCGGAAAGAGCCGAGACCCGCCGAACCTGACCGAATCCGGCCAAAATGTTTCTTTCCCCTCCAAATCGAATATTTCTGATTTTAACATGAATATCTTGCGGGAAGGCCTTAAACTAGCATTCAAAAATGCTTCTAATAGTAAAAATAAAGCAGATCTCGAGGTGAAAGAAATTCCGCCGACTTCCGCCGGAAACACCCGAGTGCCGCCGAGCGGGTCGGAGGATCAATTTATTTATTTAACGCCTCCTACTTCGTCTCACTGCATTACAACCACCTCATCTGACAATCTTGAGCCTCAAAGAGATCATAGATATCAAAAACAATCAGTTTCTGACAAAATTCTCCCGGATGACGGTTCGCCGTTGCCAGGTAACCGCCCGATGAACCGCGCAACGAACCGCGCAACCAGTGACTCTTCGGAGCACGAACTGTCACATGTCAGGCTGTCAACAACCCCTGACCTGTATACACCCAAGCCTCAACGATGCATTCTCCAGCCTTATAAAAGACTGTACAGTCTGGCTCCACAATCTTCTGTAGAGTTAAATCTCAATTTAAGCTCCACTCCTGTGGGAATCACTAGAGTCCCCGATGACACTTTGCTGTCCCTTAATTCCAATACTAGGGATTCCAATGAGTCCACTAGCTTTTGGAACAGTTCTGAGACCTCATTCCATCCCTCAACTGACTGGGTGAGTGATGGTTGGGTTATCCCACCTACGGACCCTCCCATCACACCACCATTATCGGAGCGTAACCCGTCCAACAACCCCTTAAACTCTGAGCACTCTGCCTTAGATCTTAATAATCAAAACTTCCCTGTACTTAGATCCACACAGCCTTCCCTTCGGGTCCCGTGTGAAATCCCAGTCAGCCTGCCCTCAGACAATCCGCCCGAAGATCGGGTTTTATCCAACTTTCTATCGTCACTCCGACCTAAAACTCCGGTCCAAACTGTCTCGAGTGACCGATTACCAAATTTCCAGTTGACCTCTCAAGGCCAACACCTGACTGTCAGCTTTCCGACAAACATTGATATCCATTCTGATCAATTTAAACGTTCTGTTTTGTTACAGGACGGTGCCGCCAAAGACACCACCATGCCCGCTCAGGTGGCAGCTTCTGTCACAGCTGCACTTCGTGGCCCGACAACACCAACATCGCCGCCCACTGGCATCACTGCTAATAACACTGACGAACTAGTCTCAGCCTTCAACCAACTGACTAGTGCCGCCCCGGTGGTTGAATATACCAGTAACAACTCCCTGATGACTTCTCATCCAGCCATGCCTCGTCAGGCATATTACGCCGATATCCTCCCAGAAGCGGTTGAGACTTGGCGACTTTTCAGGTCGGCATTACAGAAGGAACACCATGCCAGTCTCCGCGCCTCCTTCACCCGCTACTTGGCGAGAAGCGGCCGCTTCCCAGACTGGTCGGCAGGAACCCTACCCCCTGTTGGCCTAGTCACTACCCCACTAGCTGCACTACAGGTGGTCAACCTCAGGAGGGAGCAAGCGAGGAACACCATGAACCTGGTGGCCTCCCTCCTTGAGAACAAAGCCGCGTCCCACCACATCGCTGTAGACACCAACTCTGAGGGGTTGAAGAAATTATATGAACGTCATGACACCACCTCTGGTGCTACACATTACAAACTCAGCGTAGCGGTCACACTAGCTCACAAGCTAGTGGAAAGGGAAACCGCGACGCTCAACTCGCGACTTAATCGCGAGTCCACCGAGCTGAAGTTTGGCCCTGAAGTCTCACTTTGGAGAGGGATCCCGCACAATTTAATACCTGCCAATATCCCAGGCGTAAGCGGAACCCAGACGCGCCATAACCAGCCACGAGCCAACCAGCCCCAAGGAAACCAGGTTTTTACGTCTGCCCTTTTCTTGGACGAAGAGGGACCCCCTGTGGACCCACGACTCCGCACAACCCCTCCACAGGTGAATCAAGTGTTGAGCACTCCGTGGGGTACTTCCACAGGCCGCCGCCCAACTACTACTTCGGCCCCTCGCCGACAGAATCAGGGTCGCCGTGGACCCTATGGGGAAACCACGAACCGCCCCCAACAAACGTCCAACGGACGTCAGAACCGCAGGAGAGACGACCGCCGGTCCAACCAACAGGACTGGAACCGGAACCAGCCCCAAGGGGATCTTCCGATCCTCTCAAACAGGGAGAGGAACCTCCTCCACCGTTTGCTGGGCCGAGACCAGAACCGCAACTAGAGCTTCTGAACCACTCTCTAACGAACTCAGACTGCTGGCTTTTAGACTTGGACTTTAGATCCGTCCTTACAGAAATCTCTTTTGATTATCTGCCTTTACTTTATCACACTCAAAATGATAATAACAGCAATATCAGCAGTAAACAACTAAACAGTTCACATGGTGTTGTTAATTTGTCTTCTCGAAATCTTTCAGATGCAGATTTAAGTCTTCTGTCTAAGGGCCTCAGCTTTGTAGACACACCACCAGCCCCCGATAAAGGAGTACTGGCAGAAGATATTTCAAAGTTCCACTTAAGCATTAAACGCTCTCTGGCCATTAACAAGCTCACTTTTCCACAGCCCATTGAGCCAGAACCTTCTTTGAGTAAACACACAGTTCCTGTGTCCCTACCTTTCAATCACTCAAAATTCAAAAACCCTTCAAAATGGAACCCTCCGGCTCCCCCCATCTTGGAACATATGTCTTTATTAAATGAATCAAAAATTCAAAATTTTGCTCCGCCTAAGCGGGCAAAACCTGTTACGTCTAACTTAACTAAAGCTGAATTTGATTCTAAAATGTCGCTAAGCAAAGATAGCTCTATAGTTATCAAAAAGGCCGACAAAGGCTCTGCAGTAGTTATACAAAATAAGACCGACTACATCAACGAAGGCCTAAGACAACTCTCAGATGGCAATTTCTACAAACAAGTTGATCATGATTTAACATCCCAACATAATGTAGAAGTTTCCAATGCGGTCAAACATATGGTAACCACTAAAGAGATCTCAGAAAAGACGGCTGACTACCTTATTCTAGAACGCCCCAGAACCTCCAAACTGTATCTGTTACCAAAAATTCATAAAAATAAGATTCCCCCTCCTGGACGACCGATTGTCTCTGCGAATGATTCACCCACAGAACGCATCTCACAATTTGTCGATCACTTTATTCAGCCACTAGTCCCAAAACTACCTTCATATGTCAGAGACAGTGGACACTTAATTAACATCATCAAAGACCTAAATCTACCAGATGATTCCATCCTCGCAACTTTGGATGTAACTAGCCTGTACACTAATATCCCCAATTCAGAGGGGATTGAAGCTGTAGCACAACATCTATTCCGGGCCAGGGACCCCTCTGAAAACCCCACTAATTCATCCATTTGTAAATTGCTTGAATTGGTCTTGACTATGAATAACTTTGAGTTTGATAACAAACATTTCTTACAAATAGGCGGCACAGCCATGGGCACTAAACTTGCCCCTTCCTTTGCTAACCTTTTTATGGGAGCCTTTGAGGAGAAATATGTTTATTCTTACAAAGTCCAGCCCTTATTGTGGAAAAGATTCATTGATGATATCTTTTTTATCTGGACCTATGGGGCAGAATCATTAGATACTTTTATTACTCATCTAAATTCTCAACACCCAACCATTAAATTTACTATTGAAACTTCCACTCAGGAAGTTAACTTTTTGGATCTCACTATTAGAAAGGAGTCAGCGGGTTCCCTTTCCACCACACTCTACTGTAAACCCACTGACAGCCATAATTATCTACTATATTCTTCTGAACATCCGAGACATATATTACGAGGCATTCCTTACTCTCAGTTCCTCCGCTTAAAACGGATCTGCACTTTTGAGACCGATTTTTTCAAAAACTCTCTGATGCTCAGCACTCACTTTATACGACGAGGCTACCCCAAACATCTCATCCATGAATCGCTCATAAGAGCGTCCAAAATGGATCGAAACTCTCTTTTGAGCAGAGACCATCTGCTTGGCTCCTTACCGAAGACCAAACATGATGATGTTTTTTATTGCATCACCACTCACAATCCCAAGAATCCCCCTATAGCGGAAATCATAAGGGAAAATTGGCAACTACTGGGTCGTTCTAAGACTACCCGGAATATTCTCGACTCCAAAATTATTTTCGGACTCCGCCGGAACAAAAACTTAGGCGATGCCTTGGTAAGAGCGTCCACTCGAGACCCTTCCAGGAAGACGGGACTGAGTGCTCACCCGTGCAACCGACCAACCAAATGTCGATACTGTCCGTTGATTAACAAATCGGAAAAGGTCAAGTCACAATGGAATGACTTTAGTCATACCCCGTTGTACAATGTGAATTGCCAGAGTAGCAATCTGGTTTACTTGATCACATGCAAGGAATGTGGCATTCATTATGTCGGCCAAACTAAAAATCGCATACTCACTCGATTTCAAGGCCATTTTCATGACATTCAACACAACCTTGACACGACAGTGGCCAGACACTTCAACAGCTGCCCACCTCTCAAACCGGGCTTAACCCTAGGCTTCAAAATTTCGGTCCTATCTTTCATTAGGGCCCCCCCTAACTCTGCGACTGCCCAATTAGAGCGAGACAGAGAAGAAAGACGATGGATGCAACGACTCTCATCCATCGTACCCAAAGGTCTGAATTTAATGGATTAACCCATGTCTCCGCCCTATTGTTTCACTCCGTTTCAAATTTCAATCAAATACCCACAATACCGCGCTGACACTAGGCATTGCTCACTAACTTTATCAGTGACTGGACATAGTCCTACCACGTTGACCAACGCTCCATTTTTCCGTAAAAACCTTTCGGTCATACAACAGGAAAATTAACCCATATTATTAAAATATTGGAATGGGCCTGCTTTTTCATATATAAAAGTAGAAAAAATTTAAATTTTTACTATTTTTCGTTTTTTTCGACTAAATAATGCGGTTAAAATTACCTTCATAATTTATTATGAAATTATTTTACCAAACTCGCACCTGATGAGCCTTTTATGGCGAAACCACTAAATACCAACAATAATTTTCATTTTCCACTACAACTCTACTCTACAGAGTCACCTTGGAGACATGACTTTTCTTTGTCCCAGAGTACACTAATTCACCTGAGTCACATCAATTTCTGATGATGTCACAACCCTGTTGCTATACATTCAGTGGTTGTCACGCAGGTTACTGTTGGCAACTTCTAAGTGACAACTGTCACTTGGTGTGGTAGTGCTGGCAAGAACAGACACAAATCCGTTACTCCCAATAACAGAAAGGTGATCATGACGAAATCTTTTGTGGTATATTCTGAGACACGGGAAACACGTCTATTATTACGTATACTTCTCATTATTCTGACTGATTTGTATCTTTTGGTGGTCATAATTTATTTTGACTACGTCTTTCATTGTATATGTAATATTTTGGGTTCCGAGACCTCAAAATTGTTATTTCCGGGAGCAGGGCGGTGACGTAACCTCTTCCATCTCCGTGGTTACGCGGATCCGTTGACTATATAAACTCGGAGCGCAACCGTTGAATTTCAGTTGCTCCCACACCACCGACCTGCTCACATCGTCTAATTTTTAATTTAAGCTTGTTGTAATAGGAGGATTTAAAAAATATTTCCCATATTTATCTATGTCCAAACTTAATCACTTGTTACTTGTTATTTCCTATTCATAGCGAATTTAATAATCACACAATCGAATCGGTAAATAAACAATGTATATTCTAATGAGCACAGTAAAATATTTATTACATACTTATACAAAACGGCCTTCCTTCGTTCTGGCTCCCTCATTGGTCTAGGCCCTGCCCCAGTTGACCCATATTTGATTTGGGATTTTCGTGGGGACTCAGCATGGGCCAATGGTGTTATAGCTTTAGTGTGGGCCCCCTTGAAACTGCAGGTTTCAAGGGTGCCCATATCCAGGGTGTCCATAGGAAATACTACAAAGGGTGCAGTGTCCAGGCCCTGGCAAAAGTATTAATTTTCGCGCTGTACATATTTTCGCGCATTTCGCGCTTTGCCTTAAATGCGCGAAAATATGATATGAGGGAAAAAATAAAACATAGATAGAAATATCCACAAAATGCGCGAAATTATGATTACGCGAAAACGTCACAAAGTACTGAATGCACGAAAATTTAGCAGCGCGAAAATATATACGTTTACAGTAGTGTGGCGGAGCCACTTGTTCTATGTTTAAACTATTCACAACTGAACCATTAAAACTCAATTAAGTAAGATTATTACGACGATCCATTTCCTAAGTTTGAATACAGTGTTTTGCATCCCGAATACTCCTCGGCAAAGGATAACATTTTTATGCTACGTTCAAGTCATTTACTACAAAGCTGAGTCTCACAACTCCTAAGTACTTACGTAAACGTGTAAAAAGATAACCTTTGAACTGACAAGATGACAATAATATTTCAGATATAAAGTTAAAAGAAATAATCTATGTTAACTAGAGTCAACTACCAGCCCACTAACAATATTCTTATCGAGTTTAAGGTGATTTTATTCGGCGTTTTTGTAGGATGACGGTAAATTTTCACTCTGATAACATGGATTCTATTTACTATTCCTTTGTTCGCAAATCTCTTAGAGAACAATGTCATGTTGATATTTACTCTCCGAACAATGTATGTTTTTCTGTATTTATAATTGTAGTACTAGTCCTGTAAACGTTTATTTTCGCCCATATTAGAACTCTAGTCAGGTTATTTAAGAAAACACTTGGATAAGATAAGGCCTTTTTGATAAAATAATGCATGTACACGAATACAAATAGACTCTATGGTTAACAGTAACTTTATAGTCACTGATTCTGATATTGTCGAAGGCATTTTTACCTTAGAACGTCCAACCACCCTAAAAGTGACGGACACCGAATGAACCGAAATTTTCAAACGGTAGATTTCAGACGAAGGAACGTAATAATGATAGCTCGATGATTGTAGCCGAGAATAATTATTTTGAATCAGGCCTTCGAAGCATCAGATACTTCTTGTTTCGCTGAACTACACGTGTTTGAAATCCAACGCTACTTTTTCAATATGAAAATTGTCATTAAAAAAATGCATGTTCTATAATCGAAGGGACAAAGGTAAACAATCTACAATTTCTAAAATAATTATATTGTATTCGAACAAGTATAAAACACAGTGAGCCGTGAGAGGGCCTTTCTGAGCAGAGATATACTGGTATTGAATGGTTGTAAGTTTTTTTACATATGATTCTCTAATGTCTTGAATAACCAAGACTTCTAGACCAGTTACTGATACTGATATCGGAACATTTTAATTATTTAATGTATTTCCAAATTTTTAGGATGTATAAGTCATACGTTAAAAGAGCATGATCCTATTCCAGCATTCAATATCAATCTCAGTTTCGCATGTGGAATCAATGACTAACAACTTTGAATAATTTTATCAAATTCATGTGATTCAAACTAGCTGCGTCAAGGTTTATCCTTTTAAGGATAAAATTTACAGATTTCAAAGTTAATGTCTTCTTTAATAATGAATAGTATTGTTAGCGGGACTGTAAGTCCTTATCTATTCCCAGTTGGGATGTTTCCCTTCCCGTCAATGAAAGAATAACTGACAATATGAAAATTGCTTGATTACAAACATTTTCTGATGTACACGCAGTTTCCCTTGTGGAGTACGGTTTTATCACGGTGGCGCTATCTCATCCCCGTGGTACTGACACAAACGCATGGCATGCACTCGTATTTCCTTGCACAAACTGCCTATGTCAATGTTTCCACATACACAGGACCCCCTTCTAATTAATAGATCCGTGCCCGGAGCCCCCACACTGGAGTAGGGGGATGCCCTCTCCTGTACCCCTCTTTACCCAAGCCCACTGCGTGAGGCGCAGCAGTAAAAGCCAACGGGCCACTGATGAAGCCATTTTCCGAGCTGCTCCCCGCGTGTTCACTGAGCAGTTCGGGGCCCGCCAAGGACAGTGAGGGGACGAGGGGGCGGGGACAAGGAGGGGAGGAGTCGTTGGGATTGGGGGTTGGGGACTGGGGCCGAGGCCCGTAACGTTGGGAGGGAAGGGACGATAGGGGGTAGGAGGGGAAGCTGGACTATGTTTTGAAGAATCTGTAACTTATACATTGCTCATTCATCTTATATTACTATACTATATTATTGTATTATTATTCATCTAACCTCTGGAAGATCATGTGTTACGCATGAAGAAGTTAATAAAATTTGAAAAAAAGCATTGTGAAGAGACTCCATTGGAAGGGAAGCCATCAGGGGGTATTGATGGGGCATGTGAGGTGAGGCCAGGTTAGAGGAACCCATTCGAAGGGAAGCCATTAGAAAAGTAGCCACGTGAGGGGCAACCATGCGAAGGGAAGTCATGGGAAGAAAAGCCATTAAGGGAAACCGATGGGGCATGTGAGGTGAAGCCAAGTTAAGGGAAGCCATTCAAAGGGAAGCCATACAAAAGGGCGGCATGTGAGGGGGAGTGATGCGATGAAAGGATATTCAAGGGGATGCCATTTAAAGGGGAAGATATATTATGCAATGGAAGGCCATGCAAGGGGAAACCATGGGGGGGGGTGGGAGGTGAGGCCACATACATGTACATGGGTACATTAAAGGGAACCCATAAGGGTAGCATTATGAGAAGGAGAGGCAATGCACAATATTATTTAGCGAAGCGGAGCTGCAAAATGAAGACAAATAGTAAGTTAATGTGTGTTAAAAAGAGAGAAAACAACGGACATTTAAGCCCTGAAGGTAGACTGGAATCCATGGGAAGGGAAGCCAGGACGTCGGCGGGGTGGAGGCCCTGTTAGCCGGGGGGGGGGGGTAGGTGGGGGTGGTGGTGGAGGGGGGTGATGGTCCCCGGCTCACCTGTACACAGAGAACGGCCTCTCCTCCAGTGTCCCGGCGATTAATGCCGGTCAGTCACGTCACCCCCGCTCCCCCCATCCCGTGTACCTGCCCCATTACCTGCCCCCATCATCTGCCCGCTGATGGAGGCTACCAACCCCCGCCTCCAGCAACCAACCTCCCCCCCCCCCCTCCAACCTCCCAGCCTCCCAGCCTCTGCCCACCCTCCGACGACGCTGACGACGATACGCGGGGATGTTTAGAGATAACCAGCGGCCCCCTCTCCTCAATTAAAAGCCCCCCGGCCCGGAAACAATGGCATGTCGGCCGTATGTCGACAACTAATTTACGTCCTCCTGACATGAAGCCACTCGTCCCGCCCGACAATGGCGTGCCTCCCAGATGCAGCTAAATGCAACTGGCCAGATCGGGAAATTACCTCCCCCCCCCCCCCCCTATTGACAACCTCCCTCCACGGTCCCCCGTCCGCCGCACACAGAGAAGGCAATATTCCAGCCCACTCGTATTGATTATATTAATTACACCACTAATTGCCCTACCATTAGGACCATAAAACAAACGTTTTAGACTTACCTCCGCTTTTTGTTTCTACGAACGGCCAATGCACTTGGGCGTGTCCCGAAGGATAATGGGCGCACTGCGTACAGTGCTTTATGGTATCATTTCCCAACAAAAAGTACTTATTCCAACTGTACAAAATAGGGGAAATGTGTTTTCCTGGGGGAAATCCCGCCTGGAGGGATGCACTCCAGTGGTTGTGTAGGACAATGGGGATTCCTGTGGGGCGCTGGAGGACTTGCATGCATGCTTCCCGGGGGCGCGGTATGCTGTACGTCCCCACCTCCCTCCATGGTGTGCCCACATAATATATAGACGCTGTATCGAAGAGGAATGTGACTGCAAGGTGCGGGTAATGCAGGAAATATTTGAGGGCCCCATTTACATGGAGCTCATTGGGCCTGGCTGAGTGTTTAATTTGGGGGAGATAAAGATATATCACTATGATTAATCAGGCTGTCAACCGGCTATCCAGACCCTCCCTATCCCTCATCCGCCGGCACAAGGGCTTATTTGCAAAGTTCTCTTGACTTATTACAAATACCATCATACTTCAACTATTCTCCCTAAAGTCCCAATTACCCCTATACATGTATATCATATACATTCTAGTTAACTTATCATCACAATTTCACTTCCAAACTTTTACTTTTCAGTTCCAACTGTCTAAATTTTGTGGAGGGAAACTGTCAAAGGACGATAAAGATGTGATTGGAGGAGTCCATGCATGGTATGGAAAGGTGAACGAGGAGTGGTGTATGCTCCGTCCTGTTGACGGCATGTTTGCACGTGTTGACATGTTGAGTTATAAGGATGCACCCGGCGAACCGGCCCGGCCCGACCGTGGGAGAAAGCACTGGAGAAGTTGAGACAGCAGGAGTCAGCAGGGGTCAACCACTGGAGATAGACGGTCAACAGTGTAGTAGGGGCGGCAGACAAGCCTGGAGTGCGGCAGGCCGGCTCTCCGGTCTACCTGGCGGCACTTCTGACAGACCCATATGTCCGGGGCTGACAGGGCAAACAGGTAGTCCCCCTGCACGGCACCAGTCGGAGTAGGCCTAAGCACCGCGCCCTTAAGGAGCGGGGGACTCGGGGGACTACGGGCACAAACAACAACCCAGGACTGCTTCCCCAGGTACCCCCCCCCCCCTCCTCCCACACTCCCATCCACCAACCGTGAACCACCACCATGCAACCCGACATGGCACCAACCATCCAGGGTGGGTTCTCTGGAGGGCCCCCTGCTCCCCCGGGACGGGCTGCCAGCTTTGTAGGAAGATAATCCAGGACCTCTCTTTGAATTGGAAAATGGTGTTGATCATTTTGTGTTGTGCGATATGGAATCCAATGAGCAGACCGGATGAAGTTGAAATAAATTACAATTAGCTCTAGTTACCATATGTTGCCCCAGAACATGGATGTCATTCTTTCACTGCAATTGATTATGATTTTTTGGACGAACTGGGCTTATCTTGAGCCAGGACGAGGCTCAAAGC
This sequence comes from Lepidonotus clava, assembly GCA_936440205.1. Taxonomy (NCBI): domain Eukaryota; kingdom Metazoa; phylum Annelida; class Polychaeta; order Phyllodocida; family Polynoidae; genus Lepidonotus; species Lepidonotus clava. The sequence goes on along the minus strand of OW387150.1, from coordinate 20,413,963 downwards.
GATGAATTATTGTTCAAAATGTTTCTATCTATCATAATAATATTACTCTATTCTTTTTGAATATACATGTAGTACAATTTCTCTCTGCGCAGCCACAAAGAATGCCATTTTAGTTATTTCCACACAAATGCTCTTTCTCTGTTACCACCCCGAGAAAATTAATATGGGACATTTACTCCACATATTTGTCAGGGTGCCTGGAAATTTCTAGGAATGGCTGTTGCCAGCAGGGGCATCCCGACAATACTCGTACAACGCATGCTCCCGGCAGTTAGCAGGGACTTTCCCCCATTACAAAAAGCCCACCCTCTCACAAAGTCGGTATCCCAACCTATTAGTCACAGTTGAATTACGGCTGTTCTACACGGAATGGACGTCATAGTTTTCCGCGCCGAATCCATTTCTCCTCTTTATGGGCCCGATTCGCATGTGAGCTCTCTTTTCGCATTTGCTTATAATATTATCCTTCCATGTTTTGCAACTGTTGGTTTGCATTGCACTGCCTCGAGGCGAGTTGTATGTAGTTTGCAGGACCGTTATATAGGGGTATCATGACATGTAAACAATAATGCAACCCATTCACAACGTGCATACCATGCACCAGTTCCGAAAACAGGATTGTACCACCAATAACTCCATACAAACAATATTAATTCATTCAGAAACATCTTCGGCCAGTATAACCACTCAACGATCCAACCTTACAATTTATCCCTACATAAATTAAAAATAGCACTAGTACGAACCCAAAGTTGGCAGTGGTGTATCAACTCGTATGGACGGTGATGGCAAAAGTATGTAACAAAAAAAGGTTGTGTTTTTCCGGCATTGTTTGCTGGTATTGTGTGCCGACCGGGGGTAGAGGTCGTGGCCTCTAGGACATGACATGCTCGCTTTTCATGACCACATCTGCTCTGGTCTCATGACAATGGTCAGGCCTAGAGTGCCCTCTTATAGACCCGGCTATGTGCTGATTGCCCTGTGCTACCAACCCTCTAATTACTGGGCCAAGCAGCACACACCCAAACCTCGCCAAAGCTTCCACTTTCACCAACATGTTTTTTACAATGTCATGTTGTTTACATATATTTACTAATCAGTTTATCATCATTTCATAAAAGGTCGGCTTTTTATCAAATCAAATCACATTGGCCAATCAGCCGATTATTGATGTAAATCAGTATGAATATATGGTTGATTCTCACGAATTGGGGCCACAGGGGGGTTTAAAGTGGGGAAAAATAAAATTCATAATTTATGAATTTATGTATTGAAGAAATGTAGCTTACATGAGTTAAAATTGTTTCCTGATGATTGGGTACCTTAACTTTTATTTTTTATGGTATTACAGCTAACTTTGTAATAACATCATGAAATCGCGTCACCGTACATATACAGCAAAATATCAATTGAAAAATGATTATAACTTTTTATAGGTAAAACTGAAAATGATGTATTTCCTCTTATTTCTAGCCTTACTTCATGAGGGAGTTGGGGAATATAATTTTTTTCTTTTTTTAATAATTTCCACAAAGTTTACAATATATGAGAAATGAAGTCTTTCTGTCCAAATTATTGATCCCTCATTTTAGTGAATTTCAGATTAATTTTGGAAAATCTAGAAAAAAATAAAAAAATAGGCAATCATCTATTTGTTATGCCCCTTGATATATTAGCATGTAGACATGTTCATTGTAGAAGTATCATTTATATATATGGTAAAATAACAAATTTTAGGTTGTATATGTACGGTGACGCATTTACGCTAATAATGTTATGGTTCCCTTTATTTTGATGTTTTTAGTCTAGCACTTTATCTGTTAATAATTGTTGAAAATCATATGGTATAATCTTTACATTTAGATAATGATTATTATATATGTCAGTTTTTCACATAATTGATATTTTTATGCATTAAATGCTTTTCAATTTTCTTAAATTATTGATTTATTTCGCCAATTTGGCCAATTTGAACTGCTTTCTGGGCATTTGTACCTATATTTGAAAAATGATAAACCCTATATAATGAATAATATTCTGGAAATATGTGTAGAAGTGTCGCTTTTGAAGTAGCGTAGACCTATATACTTAATGTGATATTGTGCTATTGCTCAAGAGGAATTAAAAGCAAACCCTTTACTGTATATGTACGGTGACGCAATTGTATATGTACGATGACGCGATATATGTACGGCCACTCTATTATGGTGTCAGCACTGTGTAGGTCGCCATTTGATTTTCATCAATAAAAAACATACCAGGTGAGCCTAATAACATCCATTAGTGTTTGTTATTCACATAATTGGCATTTTTATGCATGAATTCTTTTTCTATTTTCTGTAATTATCGACTTGTTTCTTCAATTTAGCCAATTTGGACCACTTTCTGGGCATTTAAGAGTACATTTGAAAAATGGGAATCCTTATTTAATGAATAATATTCTGGAATTATGTAGGAAAAGTCTTGCTTTCAAAGCAGTGTAGGCTTATATGACTTATCTGACATCGTGCTATTGCTTAAAAGCAAGTCTTCTACTGCTTCGTACCATCCAATGACTGTATATGTACGATGACGCGATATATGTACGGCCACTCTATTATGGTGTCAGCACTGTGCAGGTCGCCATTTGATTTTCATCAATGAAAAACATACCAGGTGAGCCTAATAACATCCATTAGTGTTTGTTATTCACATAATTGGCATTTTTATGCATGAATTCTTTTTCTATTTTCTGTAATTATCGACTTGTTTCTTCAATTTAGCCAATTTGGACCACTTTCTGGGCATTTGAGGGTACATTTGAAAAATGGTAAACCTTATTTAACGAATAATATTCTGGAATTATGTAGGAAAAGTCTTGCTTTCAAAGCAGTGTAGGCTTATATGACTTATCTGACATCGTGCTATTGCTTAAAAGCAAGTCTTCTACTGCTTCGTACCATCCAATGACTGTATATGTACGATGACGCGATATATGTACGGCCACTCTATTATGGTGTCAGCACTGTGTAGGTCGCCATTTGATTTTCATCAATAAAAAACATACCAGGTGAGCCTAATAACATTTGTAAGTCATTTATGTAACAATATTTTCTATTATATTAATCATCCCTATTAACATTCTTGACCCGATAACAACTCTGAATAAATTATCGTATGGCCACGCTATTAACAGTTTACACAACAACTCTGAATAGATTGACACAAATCGAGCTTCACTGAAAAGAAGAAGACTTCTCCAGGGCTACTCCCATTCGCATTAATTTTAGTCAATATACGTACGGCCACGCTATTAACAGTTTACACAGCAACTCTGAATAGATTGACACAAATCGAGCTTCACTGAAAAGAAGAAGACTTCTCCAGGGCTACTCCCATTCGCATTAATTTTAGTCAATATACGTACGGCCACGCTATTAACAGTTTACGCAGCAACTCTGAATAGATTGACACAAATCGAGCTTCACTGAAAAGAAGAAGACTTCTCCAGGGCTACTCCCATTCGCATTAATTTTAGTCAATATACGTACGGCCACGCTATTAACAGTTTACGCAGCAACTCTGAATAGATTGACACAAATCGAGCTTCACTGAAAAGAAGAAGACTTCTCCAGGGCTACTCCCATTCGCATTAATTTTAGTCAATATACGTACGGCCACGCTATTAACAGTTTACACAACAACTCTGAATAGATTGACACAAATCGAGCTTCACTGAAAAGAAGAAGACTTCTCCAGGGCTACTCCCATTCGCATTAATTTTAGTCAATATACGTACGGCCACGCTATTAACAGTTTACACAGCAACTCTGAATAGATTGACACAAATCGAGCTTCGCTGAAAAGAAGAAGACTTCTCCAGGGCTACTCCCATTCGCATTAATTTTAGTCAATATACGTACGGCCACGCTATTAACAGTTTACGCAGCAACTCTGAATAGATTGACACAAATCGAGCTTCACTGAAAAGAAGAAGACTTCTCCAGGGCTACTCCCATTCGCATTAATTTTAGTCAATATACGTACGGCCACGCTATTAACAGTTTACACAACAATTCATTTCAGAGAAGCAAACTTCTTCACTACTTCTCCGAGGTCTTCCTCTGTCAGAGTGTAGAGGCTGCCGACTTGTTTTGGGGGGTCGATGTAGCAAAGTACATTGGCACGATGGACCACACCGTCGTCCCGTTTCCCCCATTTCCACTTCCCCCTGCATGGTGTCATGTAGGTGATCTGGAGCTCTTCTCCATCGGTACCAGTAATCTTTACTGGGTACCACCGGTTTCCATACACAACAACGGCATGGCGTCCCACAGCTGCCATCTGGCGCCACATCACCCTGGTTGGTGCTTCACGGCAACACCTATCCTCTTCCTCCTGCCTCACCAGCTCGAACAGGGGAATGTTCCTGTCATCCTCATCCTCTTCCTCCTCATCAACCTCCTGTGGGGAGACCAACCCTGCCGATGGCACCTTCTGCCACCCAGGGCAAAGAGGGTGGAACTGTGCATTATTCCAGCAGCAGTAATCAAAGCATGATGTGGATCTCATGTACAGCTCCCCACTGCTCGTTGGGGCTATGGCATGAGTTGTCATGAGTCCCTTCACAGGCACCACATTCCAGCTCCTCATTTCCCGCTTGGTGGCCATGATGTCTGCTTTGCTTGCTGGTAAGAGTGTGACTGTTACATGGTTTGTACGGAGGCACTCTACAAACTCCGTCGCCGTACGAAGCATTTCTCCCTTTGTCGCCAGGTTTTCTGCCTTCCTTTTCAGTGCTCCACCTACTCCGTCGCATGGACCCTTGCCATGGCCTGACTCCAGCCACGTCCATGTGGCATTCATACCGTACATGGCAGGGAACTGCCGGATGCCTGCCACTACAGACCGATTGCGGTATTGGGATGTAGGGCTATCACTCACAATGTGTAGCCATTCCAAGAGAGGCAGCTCCTGTCTCAGCACGGCCAGCAGGGCACCAATGAATGTGAATGTGGTTGGTACTGTGTGGTCCACATCCTCTGCGATGCCAGCGAAGCTTCTGGTGAGTTGAGGGCTACCTGGCTTCCGAAAGTTCACCACCATGGGATGGATGGAAATGGGCTGTTGGTCATAAAACACAAAGCCAGGCTCATTACGATACTTAGGGGCCCATCCCTCTGCATAATCGATTTGGAGTACGGCCTCAGTGGAGGGTGGTAGGCCATTCTTCAGCCGGTGCAGCTCTTCATACTGACAGGCAACCCGTGAGGAGTGTTCACGATGTGGCCCCATCTGCTCCAGCAATGTGCTGGTAAAGTCAGCCTTTGAAGCGGAGAGGTCGGTTAGGCGCGTCTTCTTTATCATACGGCCCTCATATGATACGTCTGTCTTCAGCCACTGACGGTAGCAGACAGTGGTCCTCTGCACAGACTCAAGCTTTGCAACAATCTCATCATCCTCAAGCTGGGCAAGTGCCTTTGGTGAGCGTGGCAGAACCCCCACAGCTTGGGACAGCAAGACCATATTAGCACACTTGCCACACAGACAAATGTTCCTGCTTGTGTTCTTGATGAGTCTCACCTCACTGGGACGATATCTGCAGAAAGTAGAGAATGCTATGTTCTCCCCGGGCATCTCCTTCATGAAACGATCATGCATTCCACGTAGTGTGTCCAGCATGGCATATAACTGAACACCTTTCTTTGTTGCACGTTTTGATGGCAACTCAGCGGAGTTGTCAGGGCGTTTCAGAAACTCACTGATCATTGTGGCTTTGGCAGCAGTAAGCATTTTTCGCCTTTTGAAAGTTGGTCTTTTGTTCTTCCTTAGGTGCTTCCGGCTCACCCCAACCTTCTTTGCAAGGGCCTGTGCGGTGCCCCTCAGCTCCTTCCTGCTGAAAATTTGCCGCCGCAGGGCAATGGGTGCACTCCGTACATTGTGAACAGTTTGTGTGTATGGCAACAGGTTCTGTACACGCCTTTTGGTGACTGGTACCCCAAGATCCTCCTGGAGGAGGCGTACTGCCTCTACCTGATCAATGAAATTGAGTTATGGTTAGCGATATGGACATGAGTGAAACATGTACAGCTATGTATTTCAAGGGTACATGCATTACACATAAAACATATATGGCTGCATATAGTGTATATGCCTCAGAAGTGAAATATGTACGGCTACGTATTTAAAGCGTATATACACCAGAAGTGAAATATGTACGGCTACGTATTTAAAGCATATATGCCTCAGAAGTGAAATATGTACGGCTACGTATTTAAAGCGTATATACACCAGAAGTGAAACATGTAGGGCTACGTATTTAAAGCATATATGCATTAGAAGTTAAATGTGTACGGCTACGTATTTATAGTGCCTCTGCATTAGAAGAGAAAAATGTACAGCTATGTATTTAAAGCGTATTTGCAGTGCATTAGAAGTGAAATGTGTACGGCCATGTACTTAAAGCATATGTTCATAAACTACATTTTATCATACTGCTGCCACTATTCTTGCTTTGTGGAAGAAATTTACCTGGGACGCCTCAGCACCTTCTGGTAGAGCAGCAACCTCAGCAGGCACCTCTACCTCATCTGGTTTGCCCTACATATTTAAAGCGTATATGCATCAGAAGTGAAATATGTATGGCTACATATTTAAAGCGTATATGCATCAGAAGTGAAATATGTATGGCTACGTATTTAAAGCGTATATGCACCAGAAGTGAAATATGTAGGGCTACGTATTTAAAGCATATATGCATCAGAAGTGAAATATGTACGGCTACGTATTTAAAGCGTATATACACCAGAAGTGAAACATGCACAGTTGTGTACTTAAAGTGTATGTTCATAAACTACATTTCATCACACTGTTACCACTATGCTTGCTTCAGTGGAAGAATTTTACCTGGGATGCCTCAGCACCTTCTGGTAGAGCAGCAACCTCAACAGACACCTCTACCTCATCTGGTCTGCCCTCCTCTACCCCTTCTGGTTTACCCTCAAGCTCACGAAGCTCTTTCCTCAACTTCTGGATCAGTTGCGTTTTGCTTTGCAGCTGACTCTTCAGGGCCCTTGCCTTTGGTTGCCGGCTGAAGGGCTTGGAAATGACCATTCTGGAACAACAATAAAGATTAATGTAAAATCAAGGTGGTTTTGTTATTCCTTGGAATCTGTATGAAATTTGTGATACAAATATATGTGACGTCTCTGGCATAATAGACATATGTATACAGACATAACTTGTACGTGTACATACATTTTCGTTGGTTGAAGCTTTTCTGGTGGTACACCAGAATGACGGACCCTGCGTCCCACCTGCTCATCTGTTGCTGGAACACCTGCCAGCCGGCCCGACTTCCGTGCTCCATCAGAAGATGTGACTTCAGGCCTGGGTACGTCAGGCCTGGGTTTTTTGGTGGGACACTTGTACGGTTTTCCATTGGTGGCAAGTCCCTTGGCAACTACAATGGTACAATAAGTGGCTATGCATTTAAAAAAATCTGTAATGGCAATATCTCTTGGTATTTCATATGTGGAATATGTGTGACCATGCATTTAAAAAAACTTGAATGGCAATCTCTGTTGATAGGTTCTATGTGATATATGTACTGCTACGGATTTTTAAAAAAGATTTGAATTTTAATCTCGCACGTGGAGTATGTACGATCATGCATTTAAAAAAACTTGAATGGCAATCTCTGTTGATAGGTTCTATGTGATATATGTACTGCAACGGATTTTTTAAAAAGATTTGAATTGCAATCTCGCACGTGGAATATGTACGACCATGCATTTAAAAAAAACTTGAATGGCAATCTCTGTTGATAGGTTCTATGTGATATATGTACTGCTACGGATTTTTAAAAAAGATTTGAATTTTAATCTCACACGTGGAATATGTACGACCATGCATTTAAAAAAACTTGAATGGCAATCTCTGTTGATAGGTTCTATGTTGTATATGTACTGCAACGGATTTTTAAAAAAGATTTGAATTTTAATCTCGCACGTGGAATATGTACGACCATGCATTTAAAAAAAACTTGAATGGCAATCTCTGTTGATAAGTTCTATGTGATATATGTACTGCTATGGATTTAAATAGAAAAAGAAAATTGCAATCTCGAACATGGAATATGTATGGCCATGCATTTAAGAAATACTCTAATGGAAACATCTGTTAACAGCTACTGTAACGACAGTTACACACCCCTTTTGTCCCTCGTTCTTCGTGCTGATAGCCGATTCCTCTCTTTTTTGTCATCCCTTTTTGCTTTACTCACACGCACTGGATGGATGTTCCGCATGTCTCGGTGTTCCTACAAAAACATTCCCTTCCCCATTAAGACTGTGTTTAACATTTTATTACACTTGGATATGTTGAAAGCAAAAATGTTCTGAATAGCTGTCTAAGATAATTTGGAAACATTATCGTGGTCTTGTATGTACCTTAGCTCGGACCTTGGCCTTCTCCTTTACCGACTCTTTGGAGCGGTACCTAGCCTGCACTACTCTGTTGTAAGCATTCCACTCTGTGCGGGACATCCCTCTGCGGTACATGATGGACTGCAATATTCAAAGAGTTATTGCTGTGAAATGTCTTGGTGGACTATGAAATAATTGCTATTGCTTATGTCACAGGATTTTATGGTGTAGCGGTGTGTGCACTCAGATAAATGAGAACTAAAACAATCATAAACATTGTTCAAAGTAAATAATCTTTATTATATAAGTTCTTTGTAAAAGTATGATCTGATAAGAAAATAGAACACTTGAGGTTAATATATCAAGAACACAACAGTCTGTACCGGCAGTACTTATTCATGTTCAAAGAAATGAAGGGTTTTGTATTGACCATATAACTTAAATGCATTTGGTCATGCATACGAAAACCAAAATCTTTTGCTTCTCTACCTTGGCGTCAGGTAAATGTTTACAGACATGCTTGTATAAATATGAACTTTAAAACAATGGTTGTCCTGTTATATGTTCTAATACAGTACGAGAAATGGAAATTATGCTGTAGCTGCAATTACTGTTGTTGCAACACTGCAGATAATAATGAAATGAAATTCGTAGGGAAAAAATACATCTTTGTCATTTATAGAGGCACCTAGGATGAACCTGGCCATCTAGGAGTGCAGTAAGATGACAATGAAAAACACTTAAGACTAAATCTGAATCAATCCTCCACCTTGTACACTTTTAAATAAGTCCGTGGCCATACATATATCACATTTTTCGTAGAGTAGGACGCTTCCAGGAGTTACAACACTACAGGCTACTACATGTTGGAGGAGCAGCAGCATTGCTCCCCTCAGCAGATGTCACACTAATAAAAATAAATTACTTAAGATAATAATAGTATAGATAAAAACGTAACACAAATAACTTATTTACAAAAGGCACAGCAAGAAACAAAAAGACTAGCTGTGGCTGTTGCCCAGGACCCTGTCACAGATTGTCACCTCCTCATCAGGCAGCACCTAGTGGAGTGTGATCCAGACACCGACCCCGGGGACTTGAGGATGGCAGGGGTACCGCAACCTCAAGGGACAGAGTGTGGCACCCCCACTGCCCTCACAATCTCCGGGAAATCGGAGACTGGAGCCCACACCACTTGCTGCCCCTGGGGAGGCACAAACTGCGCCAGGACCCTGGGTGACTGCCACACTGTCAGATGTGCTGTTGGTGTGGCATCTGCTGAGGTGGCGTCAGATGTTGATTGCTGCTCCTCCAACATGAGCCGCCGGACCTCCCAGTCTGACATTTTGGATGAGGAGCCTGCCACTGGTTGAGGCAAGGGCCGTGAAGGCGGTGCGGCTGGTGACTGCGGTGCGGCTGGTGACTGCGGTGACTGCGGTGAGGGTGGTGAGGGTGGGGACTGTGCTGACTGTGGTGATGGTGCTGAGGGCGGTGAGGGCGGTGAGGCAGGTGAGGGCGGTGCGGCAGGTGAGGGCGGTGAGGCAGGTGAGGGCGGTGAGGCAGGTGAGGGCGGTGAGGCAGGTGAGGGCGGTGAGGCAGGTGAGGGCGGTGAGGCAGGTGAGGCAGGTGAGGGCGGTGAGGGCGTCCTCCTCTCTGACATCGACGGTGAAGATGTGTCAGGGTCTCTGTAATATAATTCATGGTGTTTATACAAAAGTGATATACATATGGCCACGGATTAGGTGTCTGATCTCTATCTCGACACAATAAGCAAAATCAGTACAGCCACAGACCCAGGTAGAGAAATAATTAAAATTCAGGCCTAATTGTTTGTACATGTCATCTTTCACTACTATTAGAAGGCGAGGTTCGAATTGCATGCCTCTTACTTGACCCAAAAGGTGATATACGTACGGTCACGGACTTATCTAAAAGAGGTCTGAGGTGGACAAATAATTCAGATTTAGGCCAAAGTAAAAATCTACTAGTGTAAATGAATTAAAATGTAGTTGTTATGAACATCAGGTTTTTGATGTCTGAAATATGACAATGTAAGGCTCGCAATGCAATATTGTTTTTGATTGTCATTAATTCATACCTTTGAAGCCCACGGCCACGTCCACGGCCACGTCCACGGCCACGGCCACGGCCACGGCCACGGCCTCCGCCTTGGCGACGACCACCACCGTCGTTTTCGTCACTGGAGGCTCTGCAATATGATTGATGGTATCACACTCTGAGGAGTGAAATATGTGTAGCACATAATTGATCTGTATAGAGTAAATACCATTTTATTAAGTAACAAGGAGTAGGCCTCTAACTCGACCCAAAAAGTCATATACGTATGGCCACAGACTTATCTAAAAGAGGTCTGAGGTGGAGAAATAATTCAGATTTAGGCCCTAAGTATAAATTTACTAGTGTAAATGAATGAACGTGTAGTTGTTATGAACATCAGGTTTTCGATTTCTGAAATATGGCAATGTGAGGCTCGCAATGCAATATCGTTTTTGATTGTAATTGATTCATACCTCACAGGACTATGCCCCTGGCCATGTCCGCGGCCTCTTCTTTGGCCTCGGCCACGTCCGCGGCCTTGGAGACGTCCGCGGCCACGGCCACGCCCTCCGCCTGGCCCTCCCCGAGGTCGCACCGGCACCTCCTCCTCGAAGAGTACTCCAAGGCCCCGCCACACGCTATGGGGCCCCCGGCCACGGCCACGGTGTCCTCCTCGTGGCGGCCTCCCTAAGGGCCTGCCGTGCGGAAAGCCCGCTGCTATGGCTGGAAGGAAAATCAATACATGTCATCTAAAACTACTCTTAGAGGGTGATGTTCAACCTGACTCGACCCAAAAAGTGATATATGTACGGCCACAAATTTATTTAAAAGAGGTCCGAGGTGGAGGATTAATTGAGATTCAAGTCTTAGTGTTTTTCATTGTCATCTTACCACACTCCTGGATGGCGAGGTTCAACCTGGGTGCCTCTACCTCGGCCCAATAAGCAAAATCAGTACAGCCAAAGAGTTAATAGTAAGGTGTTTTTACAGTTGAGAATTATTTAAGATTTCGGCCTGAGTGTTTTTCATTATCTTGCACTACTCCTGGATGGTGGCACAAGTTTCTGCCTGCATACCTCTTACTCGACCAAAAAAATGAAATATGTATGGCTACGGACTTTTTTAGAATGTAATAGCCTTTCAGTTACAGTTATGATACACATTAAAATACATTTATTCATGCCATAATTAGATACATACATCCACACATAGAATAATGAACATGTTTGTTTGCTCTAAATACCAGAAAGTCATTTTATGCATCTCACCAGCTTTCCGGCGCCTCTTACGTGCATTTAAAGCACGCTGGCCACGACGTGCTGCGTGCCACGCCTCGTTGTGGTGTTCGGGCTCTGCACGCAGCCCCTGCCGCTCCTCATCTCGGATGCGCTGGAGATAAAATGTCACATGCAGTTAGTAAACATGTATGGACATGTGGTCAATATAAAAAATAAAAGACTACAGTCACAAGCTTATCAATAGAAAATTAAACGTTATATCATTCAGTTACACATTTATGCAGGTTTACTGTACTGTTAGAATTGTAGTGCACTTACCTCTGACCGTTGCCGGTTGGCTTCCCGGTGGTCGTCTGTGGCGAAATATTCGGCCCGGTAGGCCCTGTTAAAGTCAGCCCACTCCTGGGGGGTCATCGCATGGTAGTTCGTCATGTCTGCTGTCAAAGAAAAAGTCACTGGTAAGAAACACCAATTCTTTGACACAACAATGTTTTACTAATACAGTTCAGTAAATAGAACACAACACTGATAACAAGCTAAGGTATTGGGAAGTCAATGGCAACACAACAAAAATCAGTACATTTTACTGAGAACTCAACATCAAGAAATGGAGATGTATGAATGATACTCACTCTGCATGATTGTTATAATTTCAGATCTTTTCCTTGCTTCCTTGCTGAACTATGTTACGGACATGAGCAACATTAGACAGTATCAAGCAATGGGTGGTTGGCCACAAAAAGTGATATGCGTACGGCCACGGACTTACTTAAAAGAGGTCCGAGGTGGAGGATTAATTCAGATTCAGGCCCAAGTGTTTTTCATGGTCATCTTACCACGCTCCTGGATGGTGAGGTTCGACCTGGGTGCCTCTTACTTGACCCAAAAAGTGATATACATACGGTCACGGACTTATTTAAAAGAGGTCCGTGGTGGAGGATTAATTCAGATTCAGGCCTAAGTGTTTTTCATTGTCATCTTATCACACTCCTGGATGGTGAGGTTCGACCTGGGTGCCTCTTACTTGACCCAAAAAGTGATATACATACGGTCACGGACTTATTTAAACAAGGTCCGAGGTGGAGGATTAATTCAGATTCAGGCCTAAGTGTTTTTCATTGTCATCTTACCACACTCCTGGATGGCGAGGTTCAACCTGGGTGCCTCTACCTTGGCCTAATAAGCAAAATCAGTACAGCCACAGACTTAATAGTAAGGTGTCCTAGGTTGGGAAATAATTCAGATTCAGGCCTAAGTGGATTTCATTGTCATATTACAAAACTCCTGGATGGTGAGGTTCGACCTGGGTGCCTCTTACTCGACCCAAAAAGTGATATACGTACGGTCACGGACTTATTTAAAAGAGGTCCGAGGTGGAGGATTAATTCAGATTCAGGCCTAAGTGTTTTTCATTGTCATCTTACCACACTCCTGGATGGCGAGGTTCAACCTGGGTGCCTCTACCTTGGCCCAATAAGCAAAATCAGTACAGCCACAGACTTAATAGTAAGGTGACCTAGGTGGGAAAATAATTCAGATTTAGGCCTAAGTGTTTTTCATTGTCATCTTATCACTCTCCTGGATGGCGAGGTTCAACCTGGGTGCCTCTACCTCGGCCTAATAAGCAAAATCAGTACAGCCACAGACTTAATAGTAAGGTGTCCTAGGTTGGGAAATAATTCAGATTCAGGCCTAAGTGGATTTCATTGTCATATTACAAAACTCCTGGATGGTGAGGTTCGACCTGGGTGCCTCTTACTCGACCCAAAAAGGTGATATACGTACGGTCACGGACTTATTTAAAAGAGGTCCGAGGTGGAGGATTAATTCAGATTCAGGCCTAAGTGTTTTTCATTGTCATCTTACCACACTCCTGGAGGGCGAGGTTCAACCTGGGTGCCTCTACCTTGGCCCAATAAGCAAAATCAGTACAGCCACAGACTTAATAGTAAGGTGACCTAGGTGGGAAAATAATTCAGATTCAGGCCTAAGTGTTTTTCATTGTCATCTTATCACTCTCCTGGATGGCGAGGTTCAACCTGGGTGCCTCTACCTCAGCCTTATAAGCAAAATCAGTACAGCCACAGACTTAATAGTAAGGTGTCCTAGGTTGGGAAATAATTCAGATTTATGCCTAAGTGTTTTTCATTCCTGACCTACCATACTCTGCACACACACCACACCAAAACATAGGAATAAATGCTTACATATGCAATGTATATGCTAAACTGCCTATACAATAAGTGACAAAAGACAATGTATCGCATTGAGCACATTTTTAGAAATAAAGCAGGCCTACTCAGGCATTACTGCTACCATATTTCATGCGATAATGTAAGTGCGTCACCGTACATATATACGCATCATCGTACATATACTGAATTACCTCAACTTTGGATGTCCACCACGGCATCAACCAAACAGACAAACATAAACAAACCGGTTAGGTATGATGAAAATCACAGCATATACAAACAGTTACGAAATTTCCTCTTAAAAATCACTATTACAGGGTACCTGGCACTTATACTATGTGATTCCCAATGCTTATTTACGCAATTTGGGTCTGTATTATTTAGAATTATCAAAAAAATCATGAGAATCTACTTACTGTTGCTTAGATTCGGCCGCACTGACGTTCGGGACGCCCTCTAGCACTTCCGGCCGTCTCCGTTTGTTTAACTTCAGATGGCGCCACGAGCGGCCGCCTTTTTCCCGCCCTATTCTTATATATGTACGGTGACGCATTTATCCGGTGTATATGTACGGTGATTTCTGACCTTTGGCAGATGTTTATCATAATGCCAATCGTTCATATTTATGTTTTCTGGTAGAACCATGTAAATATTTATTGAATTAATCATTATCATTAATATATTCCACTAATATTTAAAACCGACAATTTTACATGCTTTGAAAGCTGTATATGTACGGTGACGCATTTACTACCCCAACCATATCCCATCTCACAGTTAGAGTTCTCCTGTACTTATTACCCAGATTCCTATGTATAATCATTGCTACTAGGAAACCCAAGGTAAATGTGAATTATTTGATGCATATTATAATGCATTTTACATATTTGTTAGTTATGAATACCACATGCCATTCCTGTATATGTACGGTGATGCATTTTCTTCACAATGAATAATCAGGCAAAAATCATTAGAAATTGCTGAAATAAAAATATATTTATGGATTATTCTTATGCCAAATATTTTTTTTTTTTTAAACATTAAAGAGAAAATTACAAAGACATAGAAAAATTAAAGTTATTAAAAGAATTGTATTATGAAAATCATTTCCCTTCATCAAAAATGCCAAAAAACAGCACATTTTACGCTGTAAATGTTAAAATATTGAAGATAGAGGTATTAAACTAGGGTTCCCATGAAAGATCTCCTTGAGGTGCAATGATATTTAGTGAAATATTCATTTGTTTATTGTAATTTGTCGACTTTTCATAAAAAATTGTGAAATATAGCCCTGTGGCCCCAATTCGTGAGAATCAACCATATAGTAGTCACGAACTTCTTACAACCTAAAAAGGATATTGATAATTTACATTTAAAGAGAAAACTTCATGAGTAATGATTGCGAATTTACAAAGACCTTCTCTTATATATGAAAGGTAGGTACACGTTTGGCAAATTGCAACATAAACAGTACCAAGGCATTTGATATCCATTTGAAGCATTGCTTTTCTGATTTAAGTGACAGTGGCTTGAAAACACGGAAGTATACGTTCACAGGTAATATTACCACATACACTCATCACGCTATAATTATCTTGTTGCATTTTAAATCACGGGAATTAAATGTAAAGTTAGTGAACTATTTTGAGGAATGTCCCAAAACTAGTCGCTGTTAATCAAATTCATTAACCAACAAATTTATTTGATTTCTCGATATTTAAGGTGATGTGATCGAGCCCCTCGGGCTTTAGTGGGGAAAGCAAGTCTTAAAAGCATAAAGTACACACTGATTAATGTGTTTATCTTTGCCATATGCACCGACCTTACATATATATGTGTCTCTAAACCAGTTTGCTGCACGCGAAAGCAATCTTGGCTATAAAAACTATGAAATGCAATTAACTCAGTACTGCCGCCCCTTACTGATCTGAGAAAGCACCAACTAGTCCCTTCAAGAAGTGAATATAATGGAATTATCTGGAATGGACCCTTTTACTACTCCCCTGGAAACGTTTCTGTCCAGAGGTATTTTTGTGGTTTCTTTTGTGTAACATATTGTCGGTTCTAATATACCGAACATATTGAACTATGTTGTACCATAAAATAGGACCATCCCTCCATTGTATTGCAAACATGGGAACAATTTTCATGAAGGATGTAATAATCCGAAACATGTTAATTCGCCCATGATTTTATGTCTTAAATAAACATCAAGTCTATACCAAGCCGTCGTCGAGTTGGATGTATTCTCCACAATGTTATTATAGGAACAAACTGTATGTGCATTGTAATGTGATTTTATTCATAAAGAAAAAAGGCAAACCCTAAACCCTAAACCCTAAACCCTTACCTTCGTTTTAGGTATATATGTACGCACAATAAATGCCTCAACAAATCCCGTGGGTCTTGTTGTATATGGAGGGAAAAAAGACTTCGGTGGCAAAAGTCACCACATTTTCCCTATTGCCCTCTACACGCAGCTACTGGAGGCGCGGGCTTCAAAGGCTCACCTTGGTGTGACCTTGATATGACCCTGGAGGGGCCGGCCGACCCTGGAGGAAGATCTGTCAGGAAGCTCATGGAGTAAGCAGCACGGCAGGTATGGTAGAGCCAAAGTGTAAGTTTTCCCTCGGTATTGCTATAGTACCGAGGGGTGGGGATACTTCTCTGTAAGTTTGCATTAGGTTTTAGAATCACCATGCCTGGAAAGTTCGAACATTTAACTTCATCTCTCAATCTTAGGGAATATATAACTAATTTAGTGTGCGCTAAACTAGAGTACTTAAATGACATTATGCCATGTCACGCTGGAACTTAATGTTACGTACTTGCCTATTGAGTTACACGTCGAAACATGTTAATCTTGCCGAGACTTTCTATGTCCTTTATTAATTGATAAACACCACCTTGTCGTCCACAAGTTGATCTCATCAAGTTTGGTATACACTACATCTTTAATTTATATTGGTACAATGTTCGTGAAAGAAACGTTAAAATGTTGAGGTGTGAGTGTATATGCACTTTAGTTCCGGCCATTGTTTATAACTATCCACGCCAAGCCTTAGGGCAAAACCACCGCTGACAAGGCTAAGATACATAGAATTAAGGTATATTTGGATGGGATGTTATATTCAGATAACTAACGGATCACAATTCCCCTTTATCTTTCTTCCGCACGGTGCAAACCTATCTTCACAAATTTTAAAGGCACCCAAAAGCAATGCTGTGTCAAAATATGACAACATTTTGAAACTCAAATAACTTTGAAAATACATTTCAAGAGTCTAACCTTAGCCATTGCTACAGTACAAATCATGATAACTAACTTTAACTTTATTTGAATTCTACAATACTCATGTCATTTATGCCTGAAGACAGCAATGTTTGTAAACAAACCAATTTTGTTGGGTCACCAAAACGTTCAGGGACAGTTTTTTTTGTACTTGGATGTAGTTTACATCTTCATTCACAGTCTATATTTTACCACAGGCCTAGGTTATGGCCAACGAATATATTCCAATAGTTAACAGACTTTGCAAAATTTTGAACCAAGATTGCTTTTGGCTCCCTTTAAGCTGTCAGAAATTCAGTTCACAAACCCTTACCAGTTTCCAGACGGAGTGACCTCCCCAGCCTGAAACCCTCTACATGTACCCTTTTTATACTTCATTCATGGCACAAACCGCAGGGTAATAGCCCCCTTTATTAAGGCGCTCCACAAGAGCAGTTGGTTCACATTATATTATTTTCTCACCTGAGGAAACCATAAGGTGCATCCTCACAGGTATAAAGGGTGTGGTCTGCAGGTGAGGAGGCCCTCTATGGAGCGGCGGCCACTTCAAAGGGGTAAGGTGAGTTTTGTCAGGTGTGCAGGTGAGGCCTGTGAGATGGGGATGGGCAAGGTGTGTGTCTATCCCAGGTAAGGTGTTGTATAGGCCTACCCCTCCGATGAATGTCTATGGTGTGTGATGTGTTGGTAGGACGGCAGCTTACAGCATTCCCTGACTGACAGCAAAGAGAGAACGTGCGTCTGGTAAAGGTAAAAGGCTCTACCTTTGTCCTATATCATTCTGAAGATTCTTATTCATTTTTTGGTGTGCATTTAGAAATTTGGGGTTTTAATTAATTTTCTGTGGTGACAATTGTACATTTCATGGGCATAATGTATTTTTACCAAACTGTAATCAGCCCATAACAGCTTAGTGGAACACCACTAGAGAGTAAAAAAGAGTAAAGCTAATGATAATAATATATCAAATAATTCTTCGCTAATGTCATCATGACTTGTATTGGTAAAAACCAACGTAAGTATTGAACATATGAAACCAAAGATTAGTATCCCTGTTGTATAGTAAGCTTTCTATTGCGAAATTGTTCAAATGTTTTGGAAACATTTTTCTTTCATTGGGGAACTGTAAAGATGCTATCTGTTGTCAGAAATTGGGAAATTAATATTTCAGTTGAGAAAGAAAATGTTCTACGGCAGGCTGTGGAAGCCTATTTTGATATCCCACTTGAAGATCCAAGGTATTTTTTGAGGAAGTGGTGAAACAAAAACAAAAATCGTACCATCAAAGATACTTGTTCGACACATTTTGTTTAGGTTCTCCACTGTTACTTTCCTCCAGTAGCCATGCCTTATAACATGATAAATATCGAGGTGGTCATCTTGGTTGTGACTCAATGGTCAGGGTCCAGTCAGCCTGGTGCCAACCCATGCCGTGGAGGCCATGGTCAGACCGAGTAAATCATACCTCCCACTGACCCGCTGACCACTCTGACGTCATCAATGTCGTCTCACCTGACCCCCGGCCATTGTTATCGGGTTGCTAGGTGACCGGGGTCGTGACCCCCTGGAGGTGGGGTGTGTGTGAGTGTATGTAGTGGGTAGGTACTGGAGAGCTCGTACACGGAGGCTCAGGGAGAGGGCTTGGAGACTTATAATGTATAGGGGTGATTTCAACCGGCAATTTCCCTCATGTTACACTGCGCAAAATTAGACCTTTAATGACCTTTGATTTTGTAAATGGGGCCATTGAGGTTCATTAAAGGCATAGGATGTGTCACATTTCCAATACCTTTGCAAGATCCTTGATGAATTTGTAAAGGTCACCTGAAAAAGGTTTGGAAAGGTCTTGATGACTTTTCCATTACCTTTAGCACACCTCATTGGCCCCACTTCAGAAACTTAAAGGTCTTAAAGGTCTTTTTTCATGCAGTATTACCCTTTTGTATGTACCATGCACTATCATAAATACAACCTTGTATGATTATTATATAGCTTATGGTTTATGATTTAATTCCTGCGGGGTTCTCTTATATTTTGAAAGTCAACCGCAGGGATCAATATTTAATCCAAGGGTAACATGTCATAATCATACACAACGATGGGGATCTAAACAGGATCGATAATTCAGTTTTATCATGCTCGTATTTTAACAGACACGTCTGATTTGTGATGGCTATCTTTCAGCACTGGCATATGTTTTGGAAGCCGGTACTACTGTTGTAATGGAAGTTACGATTTATGCACGGCTTGCATATAGATCTATCACAACCCTCCCCGTGCATGCTTAATATAATATTTATTGCTTTCCATGTAGGGGGACTGTCTGTTGTATACTGCGCATTCCACCAATAAGCCATGCTCTTGATCACGACATACTTTACGATTTGACATTCCGAGTCAATCGTATTTCACCAGGCATGCCTTATTAAGCTTAAATAACTCAGAAAGCCTCTCGTATGAGCTATGAGGTAGCATATCCATAGAGAGAAATGAATTTTCACTCTTCTCATTACTAAAGGTTATTTATATGGATAGTTGCCTTCAACTGCATGTACTATTCATAAACAAATGGACTTGAGGTCTAGCAATATATTCATCAAATCAAATATAATTGTAAACAGTTATTTTTTCAATACAAGTTTTATACAATGTCATTCTTCTAATTCACCTTTGTCCTTGCAAATTGTTTGTACAACGACTGCCATGCAATATGTAAGCATTTCATGTATAAACATAGCCATTAGTTACTCAGTCTGATTTAATTTCATCTGTACGACAGCTAGAGCAGTCAGAGCATTTGAATCAATACTAATAATAAGAAAATGTCTGGCCAGGAGAAGTGCCTTTGTGGGGTTGGTTTCTCTATAGCCATACGTGATTAGTGTACCACGTTGTCAACTTTCTCTGTGTTCTCTGCTATTGGTTCCCTACACGGTATACCGATATACAAACTGACCTGTACCCAATGACCCAATATATAGATTCATTGTCCATAGAGTCTGTATACCCCAGGCAAGGTGTGACGTAATGGTCACATTATGCGACCATTCTTTTTTGGTTTGTCAGTTACTTACTAAAATGTGACGTAACAGTTATTTTATTATTTTTCTGAGAAGTTGAGACCTTACCAAAACAGGACGTTATCATAATGTTCTGGTGAGGTAAGGTCAAGATCAAATTAAAACAGAATGTCATTATGATGTTCTGATTAGGTGAGGTACAGACTTTACTTAAACAGAACATTGTTGTGACCTCCTGACCAGGGGAGGTCCGAACCTCACCTAAACAGAACATTATTGTGATGTTCTGATTATGTCAGGTCTTCACCTTACCTAAACAGAATGTTCCTGTCACCATCTTATTAGGTTAGGTGTCACCCTAACCTAAACAGAACGTTATTGTGACACCCTCATTCAGTGAGGTCTCAACCACACCTAAACAGAATGTTATTGTGACATTCTTCTTAAGTTTCAGCCTCATAAATAACGTTACAAGAATGTTATCAGAATGTCACAATGTAACGTCGCAACAGTTGGTTGCAGCGACGTAATTGGGAGTCATCAAAAGAACGTCGCTGTAACCCAACAGTGTGACGTAACAAGAATCAATCCAGAACGTTGCTGCAACGTTATTAGAACGTCATTTCCTTGGCTGGGACATACCTACCGTTCTTTATCACCACATCAGTATCTCTTTGCAGGGTTGACCAACATACCTACGAGGTTGCAGGCGTGAATGCCATGTTTACATTTTAATGCAAAACAAAGTCCTCCCCTTTATACTTTAATGCACATGTATTTGTATTATGTATTGGTATCACTCGGTATTTTACGTGGTATTCAAGTGTAAAAATACTATAATGTAGCTTTTATGTTTAGAAACCATTAAAATCTGCTCAGAAATGACAGGCTGACATACATTGTATTTACATCCTTATGCTGGCCTGAAACATCCCTCTACATCATTTCTGCTGCCAATAAATCTGATTTTATTGGCCTAATAAAGTGGCCGCATGCCCGCTGTGTCATAAAGTACATGCCATAACTGACCCTGCACGGTCACCTGATGCTTTACTCCAGCACCTCTGATATAGACTTTACAAAGATTACATCTTAAAAATGGACATGATATAGGCACATAGCAAGGGTATAAATGTAGCCGATTTCTCCTCATATATTGCAATTTTTAGTTCTAATTCTATCAAAACTGTTTGTTTTTTCTAAATAAATTGGCATCCTTTGTGTTTATATATATATGAAAACTTGGTTGATGAGTTTGTTATAAGTGCTCTTCAGTTCATCATACAGGAATTGCTGTTTGAAAAGACATTCACGCTGCATTCGTGTAAGTCTCTATCTTTTAACATTATGCCGTTGGCAACCCTACAAATTCTTGGAACCACTTCATACTTCGCCTTGGAAAAGTCAAGGCCTGTATCGTCTATGTTCTACTTGAAACTGGGATATAAGGAACATGTTTATGAGATAAGAATCTCAGGAAATGCCGTGTTCTTCCCATCATTACAACCCCCCCCTCCAATTTTCAAGAGAATTTCTGCCCCCCCCCCCCCCCCGTCTGGTCTTATTATAGGGTCTGAGGACGAGATCACCTGGAGGAGGTGCGTGCCTCTCCTGGGTGTGCAGGTTGTGTGTGGCCCGGTCCCAGGAGGACGTCCCCTGATTAGATCCCTGCTCCTGGGTCCAACATGTAGGGCAGGGTAACAACATGAGCCTCGTTAGGGATGATCCTCCACGGTTGGCGGGGAGGGGTGGGGATGAGACTCAGAGTAAATCTAAATCCGGCGATCGCCAAAATCTACCGTTTTTTGTGGGGATTTCTGATGTTGTGGTGTGAGGAATTCAAAAATCATCTACAGGTAGATTCTTGATTTTAAAGATGGGATGCTACCCATTTCACATTTCATGCTGATGCACCATTGATGTAGACCAAAATTAATGGTAGTTCTCATGTGTTGGCCATAACAAAAGACAATTACAATGTTGATAAGTCAACGCCATATTTGCATAGGTTCATGACTGAGCATTATGCATCATGGAACCCCTGTGAACATACAGGTTGCCCTTTGAATGCTTTGTTCATATGAGGAATCATGTTGTGCCAACGGTACAATCTGTAAAACGTTTGTGTAACTTTACTTTCGTTTTTGTTTTGTTTCTCAAGGTGAATCCCTGTGCTTGCGGTCAGCAAGTATTCTACCACATACTTGGGATCGAGAGGGGTCTTTTAACTATGTAGTTTGTATTCTTCAATCTTAAACAAATTGTTTGTTGAAGTTTCATTACTTTTACAGAAAGGCATGATGCACACTCCTCCAAAGTCTTACCATTCGACAGACACCCTATATCATAATGATAACTCTGTTAGGTGTCAAGGCATTACTGAGGTGTTGTTGTAATTTACAAGTTACATGAATTATAAAAAAAAGAATGTTTAGTGTGATGCGCATAGTAAGTACGTAGTTAAATATTTGTTAAGCTGCCAGCGATTGTGTTCACTGGCCACTGGCCAGGGCCTCCTCCTCCCTATACCAATGTCGATATTTCATTCAAGTGGAAATACACCCAACTGAAAATGTGAATCCATTCTACCATCATTTTGACGTCTAAGTTACATCGTCTGTTGACGTAAAAGTTCCATGAACAGCTCCAAGTGACATCCTTAAGACGAAGCACTAGATCCATGAGATTAATTATGAGCTATTATGATATCTGTGTGATGTTATACATGGATGTTCTTTGTTAGATTTCATTATATTATAATTATGCATTAGATTTTGGTAAAGTCTTGTCGCACAAAATGCTATACAATATTGCACCAATGTGGTCAGTGAACTGACCCATTATGCTTCACCCTACAAGTCCCTAAGTCAATGTACTATCACATTATCATGGTACTTAACCATCATGTCATCGTACAATATCTCGTCGATAATGTCAGTGTACTAATCTATCAATTGATGTTGAGATTTTTGTACTATCGTATGGTCACTGTACTTGACTAAACCAACATTACAAAATATATGTTGAACTTTGATACCTACACTGGAGTGCATATTAATCTCAATGTGTTCACTCAGATCGTATTGCCTATGTGTCTAAAATTGTGTTAACTATGTTAGCTTGTTTTGTTGTACCTACATGGAAGATCATTTTATGTAAATGAATGTGGTTAAATAAATATAAAAAAAAAGCCAAATATGGGCCTAGGTGATTAAAAGCAGCAACGCATGATAATGTATAAGGCAACAGTTTTTTTACATACTACTTCTAAAAAGGTCTCCTTTTGCATGTTGCAGTCCATACACTGAACTCACTTCAGATCTTACTAAGAACCAGCAAAATAGGCTCTTACCAGCCAGTCCATTTGGTTGTTGATTTGTTCAACTGCTTTTTAAAGGACCTTTCCCAGCCCAGCTGCAACGTAACAGAAACGTTCTGCAACCATACTTTTTTAGTCAGTCTGTTACTTACTAAGATGGCACATAACAATTACATTATTGATGGTGAGGTTGAAACCTCACCAAATCAGAACATTTTTACAACGTTATTTTTTGGTGAAGTTAGGACAAAACGGAAACAGAACGCTATAAGAACGTCCTGATTAGGTTGAAGAACGTAACCATAGTACACAACAGTACATTGCAGCAACATTATTGGAAGCCATCAAAATAACATAACAAGAACCAGTTTAGAACCAAACAGAACGTTGCTCCAACGTTATAATAACGTCACATGCTTGCCTGGGTTGGGACATAGCAAATTCGGTCAGAACCTATTATTTAGTTCCACTCTTATCCTCTGTATGGCTTCATGGTGTAGGGGTTAGCAACCCTGCCTCGAAACCCCCATGTCATGGATTCGAATCCTGAAGGATTTTTGTCCCTGACGGTGTTTTCTTGCCTGGCAAAGCCACTTGCCTATGTAAAAGGTTTCTATCATCACCTATTTTGCAGGTAATTGCCATTTTCTGTCATTATCAGGGAAGTACTTTTGATATAGAGTGCATATCCTCAACTGGGATTGGAACCTCTCATGTGTGAGGTGAGAATGCTAACTATTATATTGGCAATTTTAACTCATACAATATAACTTAATTACATAGAAATCAGTAAAGAATATAGCAAAGGGGAAATAGTACCTATTTTAGATATTCAAAAAGTCATAACAAAGTTTACTTCCAGCTATTTTTATTTGGACAATACAATGAATATGTTTTAGAATATAGAGACTTACTCTAGAATCATGCTGACTGTAAATGTTGCTAAGATTCAAAAGAGAAAAGCTGTTTAATTGCAAATTGCATGCAGCTTCATTTTGTCCATAGTTTTTCCCAAGGTACATAACGCAACAGGATCATATGAGAAAGTCGCAGAGTGTGGGATGGGAAAACAAAGGAACGAATATATATTATATGTTAGAAAAACGGGAGACGTATTATGCTACAGCAATAGGTGACACAAGATTGCAGCAAATACATACACATGATTGATATGATTCTGTCTGTTAGTGATCAAATCTATGCCATGAATTACAAAATCTTGCAACAAGAGGTAGCAACATGGAGAGACATGTTTTCTATCCCCACCCGCCCAGCCAGCATGTGACGTAACAGAAACGTTCTGCAACCATACTTTTTTAGTTTTTAGTCAGTTTGTTACTTACTAAGATGGCATGTAACAATAACGTTATTGATGGTGAGGTTGAAACCTCACCAAATCAGAATGTTATTATAACAAATGTCATTATTTTTTGGTGAGGTTATCAAGAAACCAAAACAGAACATTATAAGAACATTCTCAAATAACATAACCAGAATGTTATGATAATGTCACAGTGCAATGTAGTAGCAGTAGGTTGCAGCAACGTAATTGGGAGTCATCAAAAGAACATAACGAGAACCCAACCAGAATGAAATAGAATATCACTGCAACGTTATTATAACGTCACACCTCCGGCTGGGTGGGTCCCCTCCCCGATTCCTTTAAGGGCCGAGACACTAAGGGGAACCAGAAAACAGATATCATCTGATTGCAACTAGTACTGACTTGGAAAAATGAAAACGCAAAAGTCTCCAATACTGCAAATTGATATCCACAAGGTATCATACCCAATACATATCAAGATAGAGATACCACCTTGAGTCAATTGCTATGGGTGAGGAAATAGCAGGAAAAATCATTATCTTGGCAATATTTTGGACATTCTGTTAAAAGAAACGTCGAAAATTAGTACAAATTAACCATGGCTGACACTTGGCGCCCCCTCCACCCACCAACAACTACTCTCATTCCCCTCACACCCCCTAAAAGCTCCTCAAGAGACGCCCCTAAATTGGCGCCTGTTGCCTGTCGTGACGTCACGCCTCCTTCTCGCCAAATCTCGCGGGAGGTCATGTGACAAGTGTCAGGCGCCATTACCGGTGTTGGAGGTAACTGTCGCCGGCAGATGGAGCTTGATAGGCCGGGCGGAAGTGGGGCCGGGGTCGGGGCTGAGGGCTTGGGGAGAAGCAGGTCGGAGGTGTTGGCGACCTGTTAACAAACTCCCCTGATTTAATTCCTAACCTCAGGGTGTCAATATAGCATGTGAGAAGGGTAAGGGTTCTAGGAGGGAGTGATTCGATATATTATTTAGGTGACAGTCCTATATGTTACTGCATGTCTTTAGGTCAACTCCGGATGTTTACACTATGGGCCGACCATGGTCGGTCCCTTAGGTCCTGGAGCTCTGAACCCAAAGTTATACGAATGTTGATATGTAGGTCTTACAAGCAGATAGCACATGAGGGTATCAAAAAACTGACCACTGAAGTGGGCAGTTTTGAGCCCCACAGCCAATATCAAATTTCAAGAACAACCAAATAGGCAGTCTTTATTTTGGTAATACTCTCGGGAATGAATCGGTATCATCCGGGTATGACATAGGACTGGTGATAATTTGTAGCATTGGTTTTGCCCCTCATTGTGCTGATGCAGATGGTCAATCCATAGTTAGCTTAGCCGTCCTCGTGTAGAACTTAACATCTGGGCTAAGAATGTAAACTCTTCTTGAACCATTAGTGAAAAGTGTAAGGGGCAGAGGCAGCGTCACTGTATGTATCAGTATGTAAGCACCTGTAAGCTGCGGCACTCAACAGAGCACTACTTGCTGTTGATGGTTAAACTCCCTGGAAAGATCAGTGCTAGAAGCGGGGTTCTGTTATGGAATTGAAGCTGATAGACTGGTAGTCAGACTAGAAGTGTTGGCTGGGTGGTTGAGCGGACAAACCCCTTGGATTTTTTTTTTAATGTAGCAGTGTTTATTTCTGAGAAAAAAACAAGATTATCATACAGTTTAACAATACTTCCTGCTGCTTTTTTCTGACATCTATCTTGTCATAAGTATATCAGGAGTCTTAGGCTTCTTTTCGTATGACAGTTTTTAAGGGAACCCCTTGGATTTTTCATTATCATCGGGAGTTCTTGCAACTGGTTTTGCACATTGAACTTAATAAGCACCTGCAGTCTGAACTGAGTCATAATCATAAACTAAATATAAATAGCACCCTATCATTTAATGGATATCATCATATCATGTAACATTGAGTGTATGATATTTGTTAAAGGACTTGAAAATGCGAGCTCTCCTCCCTCCCTGGAAAGTCTTTATTTGTTCTGGCAACTCTGTATAGTTCTTAGGAGGACCTTTCTAGCACTGCATGTATAGTCATGTATGTCTATAGATGCTTTTGCTACACTTGGTAGTAAGTTACTTCAGGAGTAACAAGAATGTCAAAGTTAAAAGTACATTGGTTGCTGAAATGCTATAGAAATCTGCCTTTAGGAATGTAAGTATCTTGTCGTTGTGGGCTCAGTCAAAGACGACCTCATAATTCAGTGATCTGTTTATAAGGAGTTTATCTCTGCCACAAAGTCATCAAGTGATTATCAAACCGCAAAATAAACAACTAAAATTCATAATTTATTTCTGAGTTTTTCTAGGATGTATTCTTGGCAATTTGAACGCCTTCATGTCCAACTGTCAATTAAAGGAAACCTTGCACATAACGATGGGATAGTTATTTTTCAATAAGTTCAATTCAGCATGTTATCAACAACGTGCACTAGAAATGGAAACAAATGGAAGGACAATATTTAGTTTACACAAAATTATGGGACAACTTGTATTATATTACATTTTAAGGGAAATTCCCAATTTATGACATAGCAAGTGCAGTTCTTGGGAGATCCCATCTGCTCTCAGAAGGGAATCGCCATCCCTGTAGAATTTGTAATAAGGGTTATACTCTTTCACAAAAGTACACATATATGTGACATAATGCACCTGAAAATAGATCAATATATATATCCATCTACAACCATTCATTAATTAGGGAATTCAAAAATAACTTTGGAAGGAATTCCCATAGTTGTGATGTATCAAGGGGAGTACTGAACAGCCCAGCATTCAGGGAATTCCCAAAATTAAATTCCTTTCCTGAATAATTCCCTAAGACTTCAACTTTTTCAAGTTTTTACTTTTGAAATATTTTCAGAATACTTAGACCAAGTTAATCACACACAAAATAGCACTTCGTGAATTCCATTACATACGAATATAAACTCTTTTTCCGAACTCTAGGCCTGATATTTTTTCCCTATTTCACCAACAAAGTGATCCAACATTTTCCGATCAAATCATTCTAAGTAAATAAAGATTTATGCTATGCTATAATATATTTTTAATATATTTTTTTTACCTGAAATGTACGTTAATCTCAGGTTAATTTCATCATAATATGATATCTTACTTCTTTTTCAGACGTCATGCCAACTATGTTAAATAAAATCTCCAGCTCCTTTGATATTGATCTGACTGTGGCAATATTGCAACAGCTATGAATTATAATCTGAAATAGGCGCTGACAGACCTCATTGGGCCCGAGTCGGTGGGAGCAGATTGTGCGTTATGAATTGCTCATGAGCAGATCAGCCTTCATGCCAAGACAAGTTTGCGGTCATGAGAACTCCTCATCAAAATCTCAGATGGAAAACCCTTGCCCGTTACGCTAATGATGTCCACTCTCCAGGATGACATGCCTTCCCCCCTTTACATGTTACCCAATGACATGCTAGGATAAGAGCAGCTGATCCCAAGCCCTCAATGCCAACACTGGTTCACAGGGTAACGTATTTTGCAGAGTCATCAAAATTAACAAGGAAATGGTTCCGTGTTGTTGTTTTTCGGTCACAACGTCATATTTTTGTTTTAAACCTTAAGGATTGTCGACCAGAGGGCACCACGATAGTCAGTTATCAATAATTATATTCTATAAATTAATCCTTTCCACCCGCCGGATGCCTTGAGGCATCAACAGCAAAAATGATGCCTGATGCCTGAAGGCATCACCAGCATATACGCCAGATGCCCTGAGACATCTTTGCCATAAATGCTGTATTTGTGAATTTAATGCTAACTATTAAAGTCAAAATAGTGCTTCAAAACACCGAAAATCGTAATTAATGTGCTATATCTAACAATAAAAGTATTGAAGATAATTTTTTATGTTTCATATTAAGCAAACCTTGGGTCTGTATTGTGTCATTGTGCCATATGTGGCGTAATTTGAGACTATTAACTTCAATAGATTGGCAGTCTTTTAATTCCTGAATGAAAATTAGTATTCGTGGCATAGGAAAAGGGTTAACCAACATAAAGTCAGAACAAAAGATTATGACATAAAGAGGGTAAGAAGTTTCTTATCAATTCAAATGCTTGAATAAAATTTCAATTTTCATTTTAAGCCTTTTAATCTAATTGAGATAATTGCAAACTATTGACCTAATACTTCATGATAAACTCAATCTTTCCACCACAAAATAGAGGGTTGTATAGAAACTGTGGGTATTTGCAATTATGTCATGTATCCAATTGTCCTCTCCAGATGTATCATTATCTTTTTCTTTTATTCCCAAGATATGTCATGGGGCACAACTGTATCACTAAATAACGCGGCTGTAAATGTATTTGGCATATCCTCTTTCAAATTGGCCTACAATAGTATAAGTCCACGTTTGAGTTATGATTATGGCTTGACTGCGATGCCCTCTTGCGGAAGTACTTTGAACCTACTTAGGGGAGATTCAACCAATGTACTATTACTGAGTGAACATGACCGAAGGTTAGGGGGGTAAAGGACATTGATCATGAGTAAACCGAAATTGTAGCCCTATTTTGGATTTCTGTTATTATATAGACAAAGTCTTTATCTAAATGGAAGCCTCATCATCTTTGATCCACTATTGCAGACGCACAATGATTTTAAGAATTTATTTACAAATGCCAGACATAATCTTCCACAATGTTATGTGACGCAAGTCTTCTCTCTCCTGTCAATACATCTGTCAAAATCCTTTTCCCCATGCTCCCCTAAGATCTGTACACAACAGTCTGCATGAATGATACTGTTGTTCCATTAGCTTCTAATCCAGGTAAAGTTGAATTTGGAAGCTTTTTAGATTAATTTTTCACGGGAGTTCAAACACAGCCTGTAGGTTGATAAGTTCGTCTCAAATTAGTACCCAGATATGTTGAGAGCTAGGTGCATGCGACCAACAATCTGATTTGGTCTATGCCCAGGGTCTCGGAGGACCTGTGTGTAAGGTTAATTGGTTCATCTGCATTCTTCTATTGACTATAAGTTGCTGATATTGGTTGTGACGTAAGAATTCTGTGCTGAGATACTATCAACAGACATGAGTTGCGATGGATTCTAATTAACAGGTATAATCAACTGAATGTCTAACTAAAACACGAAATGACTTATATGGGTTGTCTGAAAACCAAACCTTTTTAAATATCCAAGTTATTTCCTGTCCGCAATGTTTTATGTAGGTGTGAGTTCCTTGAAAATACAAATTTAAAGTTATATTTAACTGGACGTGAGCATAGTTTAAATTTAAACTGTATTTCACACTATTCAAGTAGTTTACCTTGGCTACTCATGAAAGCGACCATGGGAAAAATAATTGGCTTCTTCAAATAGGAACAATCATTTTCATTGTCATCTTTGTGATTTATTACGATTTAGGCATCCTATTCTTTTTTGGTATGCTGCCTCAAAATTGAAGTTCTTCTTTTGTTTCAAAACAAAACCAAAACCAAATATGGGTGTCTCTGTGTTTGTTGTCATGGAGATGGGGGTACACAAACCAGCTCCAACCCGGCGTCTTCCGGCCTGGCTGTCACGTTGTCTCGTTTTGTCACCAGACGGCGCGTCGACAGCAGTGGATGTTCGGCTGCCGACCCTGTTCTAACCAAGTTAACTTTTTTCTATCCTAATACAAATAACCTCTCTATATATTTGTATTCAGCTCCTAGAAAATAAAACATGTTAGTCCTGAGGGAATTTCTATGAGTGGATCCAGGAATTTTCAGAGGGTGTAAAATTCTACCCAGAATATTATAGGAAGTAAACTTGACAAGAATATCTGTCGAATGGGTAATTCGATTTACTTTAGTATGTCTTTTGACTGCGCATCTTCATAATTTATTCTGTAGTGTTATTGCAGTTGTTAATACGTTGACTTAACGCCCCTGAAAGAACTTAAATGCATACATTTGTTATGAAACATCTTTGATTACAAAAGAGAGATGGATTTAAGATGCAATCTATATATTAATTATGATCAAAGCTTTTCACTGAAATGATGTAGTTGTCAATTTCAGATCAGCCAATGGAGGGATCAACAGTTCATTTTCAGGTCTGTTTTTAATAATATGTTTGTGCAAAGTGAACATTATTGTGCTTTCTCTCCGGGCTATCTCTCCAACCTATGCTGGCCATTGTTTGAATACATGGGAACATGCAATTGACGATAGTTGTCGTTATGTATATATCCGAAAGCCATGTTTTCCTCGTTGCAGGTACGCCTTAGTGCCACTTTGGCTATTTGAGTGGATACCCGAACAATTCCATTCAGTGAAGACTGACAACAAGCACTGTCAATTCAGGGGCAGATCCAGGATTTCCAAAAGGAGGGGGGTCAGCATATAGGCTAAGAACTAAAAATGCATGTATTTGCACACATATGTTTTTCCCTCTTTGCCTAGTTTAGGGGTCCACCAAAAGGAGGGGCTTGTCGGCTTGTCCCCACTTTGCCCTAAATGACCATAGGACCAAGAACCTGTCACCTGAACTATTCCCAAAGTTAATTCTTAGGAACTTCTATGAAAAAATTACCCGTTTATCTGTATCAGTTGCGCAAAAGCAAAGCCTCTAAATTAAAATATTCACAAATTACTTCTGAAGAATTAGTGTAACCCTTATCGTAATCTTGTGAATCTTGTATATTAAAAAAACTAGCTAAAACTCTTAACATTTCAAGCCCAGTCGTAATTGAATGGAAAGAGCAGCTCCCATCAAACAACCCCCATGCGCAGACCTACTTACAAGTACGCATGCGCGACAGCAGGTATGCGGACACCAGGTGTCCTCCGTGAGTCGTGCTTGTTCATGCGGATCGACAGGAGGGCAGCTTAAATTACAGCCCAACTTCCCCTGGGCTGGCATCAAAAGTGGCATCCAGTCAGTGCCCCGGCCGCCCCCTGCATACTAATGCCCGCCGATCGGTGGCCGTGGACATGCTGCCATCAAGCCGTGCTTGTCTATTCTCAGGTTTTACAATCTGGTCTGTAATTTTAGTCCGTCTCGGCCTCCGTCATCGGCAGGGAAGGCAATGTTTGCTACCTGTCGACCCCAGATTCCAGTTTTCAAAGAGGGATAGCAGAAAAATATTAATCTTAGGCACAAGAAAATTTCGTTCTTTTTGGTATTGCAATTCCAGTCTTTTATGTAGTATCATTATGTCGCACAGGTAAACCTAAATAGTTCTGGTTTTACCAACACAAGACTTTGTTTTATTCTTACTTGACAATCCTTCAATTGTAATGCATGCGTTATGATTTTCTGCGGAAGCACTGAACATTCATATTTCAAAAATGAAAATGTGACAACAATTACTTAGGTTTCTAAATGTTTATTTATGCAGGAATTAGGCAAAATAAGATATGTCATATTAGCAATATGCCCGTATGGTTAAATTACAATATTTAACTTGACTTAAATATTTTTAGTAGTAAATTCATTTCATAGGATCCCATTGTTCTGCATGCATGTTTGGCAGTAAATCCAACACAGACATTCTATTGGATTCAAATGTCAATTAGCACAGTATACACCCTTTGCATAATTGAAGCAATTCCAAGGTTGTAATTGAGCACTAGCAAAACATTAAACATACAAAGCAAATATCATTGATCCTTACAGACCAGCCCACCTTTAGCTAACTTCATGTCTCTTCATACAACCGATGTATAAAACCATTTCCCATCATTTTCTATATCAGGTATTTTTCATATTGTTTCCTTGGTTACCAGTGACATCACTGTCCAAACGCCTCTTATTTGTAATAAATAGGTTGCTCTCCTTTTTGTATAAAATAGAAATCACATTACAAACTTAGGTTTCATACAAGTTAAGATCCGTCAACTCAATCAGATGAAATCACAGTTTTAATAGTACTAGTCAGTTCATCTTATATTACCATTTTATATTATTGTATTATTATTCATCTAACCTCTGGAAGATCATGTGTTATGCGTGAAGAAGTTAAAAAATTGCAAAAACAAAGGATTCAAAGTCTTTCTGGTTCGCCACGTGCTCTGCCTTTTGTAAAGTATGTTTATGTACGTTTCTGAGATGTCACAATACGTTTCGAAATCACCAGAGACATCTTCAAAATATACCAACCCAATAAACCTTTACAATAACCGACCATTACCCAACTGTCTACGTCGAATCACAATCCCCAGATTATTCTGAAAAGCGGATATTGGCTGTAACTATGCCCAGAAGGGTACAACAATATAGGAGAGATTGGGCATGACGTAACCCTAACTACCACCTACATCGACTTCCCACTGATTAAAGATGGCGTCGGGCCTTTCAGATACGATCCTCACCTTTAATCACGATTTGCCTTACGTCATGGCAGGCCAATGAAACTCCTATCGATCACAGGCAGAAAGTACCGCTCTCCGCCAAGAAGGACAGAAAGCAGGCCTCCTCCTGGGGGGGCTTCTGTGCAGGCCGGTTAGTAAACTACACACTTTTATCTTTTTATTGTATTCACAGGTTTGACAGTCTTTGGGGTTCTCATAACTGTGTGTTATCTTTTCTCATAATTACAAAGAGAGATCAAACAGGGAATCCACATTTTTGCTGGATTCGGGCAGTTAGATAATTATAGGTAATGGTGTGTAATTTTTATATAGCATATAGAGATGCAAAATTTGAAAGCTCTTTTAAAAGAATTTCAGAATCTCCCTTGTATTTCACATTTAACTACATTTACGTCTATTCCCAACTGGACCACAGCAGGGTTTATCCACCTGAGTAGCCTCTGAATCCAAAGGTGTCTGTCTATACCCTCTTACCTGTACCTGCCAACACCACCCACCTTCCCCACACCCCCCACACTGCCTACTAATGGGTTTATTGCCCCTCGTCCCAACAGGAGTGGAATGCAGGGTCAGTGAATAGGGCTTTAGGGATCAAGGGGTACCGGCGGATGGGGCTTTGGTCAGCTGGTCAGAGGGGGTGGTAGGGTCTTAAGAATAGGGCATTATGTGGGTGGCGATCGGTCCGGGCTGTAAGGGCTTTTTATGGCCCTTTTCTGCCTTGAGGTAGGTTGTGATGGAGACACCTGAACAACCAGACGGACATAGGTGGTTGTTGACAGTTGGGATAGATCTTCAAATATCTCCGAGATCTAGACTGATCATTTTAACAAGTGCCTCGTCGCCACATAGAAACAACTTGAGTGGACGATATATTAAGTACAAAATACCTGTCAAAATGTTGAGTATTATCATAAATATGCAAATACTACTATGATGAGAAGTGATATTTTTAAATTATCAAAGAATCATTTAAAAATATAAGAGTTGATATTTTCCTGAACAAAACCGAAATGTTGAACTATAGACAGCATCTCAGCACACAGTACACATGTGCCACTTCAAAATCACACCAAGAAAAACATCTCCTTAAACTGCTATACACGCATTCAACACGTTCACAAAAGCCTGTGTTTTACGTTTAACAGCCGCCTTATTTATGTGATTAATTTATTACCAATCCCCAGCGCTCCCGCATGGCAAGTCCTATTTTTCATCCACGACTTGCTTTATAAATTGAGATAGGGGCATGCTACACAGATTAAAACACCAGATAAAGTTTTGAGTCGGGGATAAAGCGAACCTTTCCCGCCGGTTTAATCCAGAGGAGCGTGCAGCGGTAGCCGTGCTGGAATTAATTCAGGCCTGTTGTGCTTGCCCCCTCTCCGCTCCCCAATCTCAGCCTCTTGTTTTTAGGGTCAGATTAATTCACATAGCCGTGTGTTGGAGGTTCCTGCGAGCGTGACTGTGGGCAATCAAGCCTGCCGGGCCCCCACCCCTCGCCCTCCGACCTCAGCCTTCCTCCAGTGTAGATCCCCTCTACCTTAAGATCTGGTAGGTATAGGTAGGAAGCTTGCCCTCTGCATCCCCTTCAAACAGACTGGTTGTATCTGTAAAGAGATGGGGGCCAATGTCAAACGGTTTTCCCATAATTATATACTACTTCTTTTATGTTTTGATTGGGTTTCGCTCATTAGCTAGAAAGGTCCTATGACCTTAACCTCCTCGCTTTAAAATCAGGAGACACAGAAACTTTGCCACTTCGTTATACGTTACTCTCCTTTTCATTTATATTAGGAGTAGGTAAATACGATTGCTTTGTACCCTAAGTCTTTTTTCACATTAAAATAAGTTATTTTAAATCTGCTATATGTATGGATGCTGGGCGCTATCTTCTTTTCGTACACCATGTGGATTAGAAGGGTCACTGGGTGCGTTCCCAAGACAACGTTTGGATGCACTCGATCCATCTAGTTTGGAGTGGTTAGTTATAGTGCCTTCTCCGGTCACTGTCACATTTGACACGCAAACATGGTGTTTGTGAGTCTCTCCATGTTCTTTGTGAACCGTGTGCCAGTTTACAAGGTGTGCAGATATTAAAAGAGGCTTTAAAAATCTTTGACACGGATGTTGTAGGCCCAACAATTGAGATGCATGTAGACTCTATAGAGTGAAATGGAATAGGCCTATGGTGAATTGAATTCATTCCATGCAAGAAGAACTATTTGCAAATTCATCGTCATTCAACATGGCGTACAACTTTCGCATAGATCCAAATCAAATAAGCTTAAGGGTGTACAACCTGAGTTGCTGACGGGGATAGATATGTGAAGTGGCAGAGATAACTAGCCTATGGCTCATTCTTTTGATTGGGTGTAAGTGACTTGCATAATGATTTTACAGTACGAAAAAATACAGGTGGGAATGGTGTCTCGCATTCCCAAACCCATTCTATTTTTATAGGGGATAATCTGTCCTAAGGATCAACTAGGGCAGAGGACCTATTCTGATTGGTCCAGTTCAGCAGCATGACGACACGGTCCAGTGGTCACCACACACAATCAGTCACCCCCATGGGTTGTCAATCAACGTGGTCACGTGGTTGACAGATGACCACGCCCCCCACTCTCTGTGTTCTTTTGTCCCCAAGGGTGGCCATCTTACCACAAACCGTGTGCGTTTCACCCCTTCCCTTTTAAAATACCCCATTCCATACCACCCTCCCACTCATCCCACCCTCCCGTGCGAGTTCTGTACGGATGACAGGAAGGGGGCGGTCATCCATCCCACGTGACAGCAGGCAGCCAATTAGCGGCCGTCTTTTTAAGTAACGGTATAGGACGAGTCATTAATTGTGTACCGGGAAGATTCCCCTTTTTATGAGGGGCGCGTGTGCCTTCCATAAAGCGCGTTTTCTTCACCAATTATTCCTGGGCCCACAAAACACCTGCGCCGCCATTTTGACGAGTTTACCCCGGCTCGACGGAAGCTTTCAACGTCGCCATTATGTTTGGAAGGATGTCGAACAATACGTGCGAAGTAGCGACGACTTGTTACAGAACAATGGATGCACCTCTGCGCGATTGTGTTAGTTTTATATTTGCCCTTCACTTCAATATGTGTCACGCTAATAAACAGTTCCAAGAATCTAAATGCCGAACTTAATTTTTCTTTTACAATGACTCTTTTGTTTTTTTCATTGCAAAGTTTTCTGACTCAAGAAATGCATTTTGAGCTGTGTAATTAAACGACAATTCAGAAAAGTTTATGAGATCAAATATTGTGAGAACTGAGGGGCCGTTTCAATGGAATCCATCTGCTATCGGGGTCGGAAGGGAGGTTTTCGACCGGGTTTTCAACTTGGCACCGCAGGGCCAGGCGACAAAGTGTAAGTAGTGCAAAGTTGTGAAAGTCGACTTTGACGCAGGCGTACGTAGCTGCATGATTGGAAACACAGATTTAATTCAAATATCCTATTACAGGTAGGCATATTCCCTGTGTCTCCGGATCTGTTTGAATGGTGATGCTATAGGCTACATACCCATTCAGTAAAATAGGCCTATTTGTATTTCTCATTAAAAGTCATTCTTTGATCACATATTTGATAATCTTTTGAAGGCCTTCATAGAAATGGGCGTGCGGGGTGGTGAGGTGGTTAGAGTGACTGCCTCTTGTGTGGGCGGCCTGGGTTCCATTCTTGGCTGGGTTGATGTGGCTGCTACTCCCCTCTGCATGTCCCCCTGTGACAACGACAGGGTTATCAAAGGTCCCTAGAGGACCACCGACAGTTGTGTGTAGGGCCCTGCCTATGGGACCCTTCACATTAAAGAACACCTGCCTCAGTAAAAGTGTACAGTGGCGGATCCAGGGGGGGGGGGGCAAAAGGGGCAATTGCCCCCCCTAGACAAAAAATGAACTCTCGTAGTTTTTCCAAATTTGAGGAGATATTTTGCAAGGTAAATCATAGGGGGGTGGGGCAGACATATTGCCCCCCCTAGAAGACAGACTCTGGATCCGCCCCTGGTGTAGGGGTACGGTCTCTACCTTCTCATACTCATAGATATACAATCATTTCATAGATACAATCATCAAACAGACAGAATTGTCAAAACCTTGTTCTCGCCATGATATAACCATAGCTGTTGATTAGTCTCCCTATAGACATTAAGAGTGAACACCTTTTACCCTCGCGTTGATCCGATCCCCTCTCCCAACTCATACCCTCCCGACCACTACCACCCGGCACTACCATCACCACCGCCACACCATTCTGCAAAGGCCTGCCGCGGGGACAAGAGAAAATCATAATTTCATTTAGTCGGAACACAACGTCTGACTAAAGCCCACATAAATACGATTTATTACGCCGGACCATGCACCCGTAAACAAGTGTGCGCGGGCACCAAAGTCTAATAAACCTCCTCATAATTGACTGACTTGTAATTTTAGGACTTCCACTACCCTGATGTATGATGGCGTTGATTTTCACCTCCCGACTTTATTTATTGACTGATTTTTTATTATTTTCCAACGGCAGAGACATTCTGAATTCCCTTTCCCCGGGGATAAATCTCAGGGAAATGCGGGAATGATTATGTTTCTGATGTCAGCGGGGATGGGAGCTGCTGGAGGACGCCCTTCCCCAGGGTAAAACCTGCCTGTGGCGGGGTAGGTTTTGCCCACTGTGGTTTATTCCCCTTCAGTCAGCGGCGTGGTCAAATTGCAATTTGTGTTAAATTGTTTGAAATAAAACCATTGTTAGTGACTAATTATATCCGGCGAGCACCAGAAGCTCATTAGTGGATATGGGCTAATTAAACAGCTTTACCGACGCGCATGCGCAGCCAAGACAAAGGTCTCTTGGATAGGGTTGTGAATATGGTGCATAAATCTATATCACTATTTTCTGTATAACATTCTTTAGTGTGATTGTGCAGCCATTATCATTAGTCTTCTTTAACGGGATTGCTGATTCCCTCTGAAGCGGCCAGTGTTAAGCCTGTGGTGAGGCTGCAATGATGGCGCTGACATCCCCTCCCGATGAAGACAATGCTTTCTTTTAGATCAAATTGCCTTTTTATTCCTGTCCGCCTTTGTTTATGATAAAAAGACGTGAATATTTCATTGCCTGTTGCCTCACCAATGCAAATTGATCGTTGTCTTTATCTGTTTGGCCGCGACGCAATCCCACTGAACACTGCTTTTATGACCAGCAATTTGATAAATCATAAACAAATTATCACACAGAGACATTGTCCTGAGCATTCCGATACAGAATGAATGCTGCAGTGAATTGTAATCATATGAACGTAATGCTTATATATACTTAGGGATGTATATTCCGCATTATCTGTATAGCAAGACGTGCAATAGCAATCGATACTGTTTGTACAACTTGTCAATAGTTAGGTTAAGTATATCTGTGTTTCTATCAAATAGTGCGTGAGCAGGGCCGGGGAGGGGGGGGGGGGGGCGTAGGAGAGCAGATTTCTACTGGTAGACATTGGAAGGAATGGGACACATTCGCAGATTGTTGTAGAGATGGAATGGTTAATGAATGGTACCCGTTGACATCGATAGGTAGAGATGGAATGGGTAAGGGATGGGACACATTCACATCTACAGGTAGAGACGGAATGGGTAAGGGATAGGACACATTCAAATCTAAAGGTAGAGATGGAATGGGTGAGGGATAGGACACATTCAAATCTAAAGGTAGGGATGGAATGGGTAAGGAATGGAACACATTCACAGGTACAGGTAGAGATGGAATGGGTAAGGGATAGGAAACATTCACATCTATAGGTAGAGATGGAATGGGTGAGGGATGGGACACATTCAAATCTAAAGGTAGGGATGGAATGGGTAAGGAATGGGACACATTCACAGGTACAGGTAGAGATGGAATGGGTAAGGGATAGGACACATTCACATCTATAGGTAGAGATGGAATGGGTGAGGGATAGGACACATTCAAATCTAAAGGTAGGGATGGAATGGGTAAGGAATGGGACACATTCACAGGTACAGGTAGAGATGGAATGGGTAAGGGATAGGAAACATTCACATCTATAGGTAGAGATGGAATGGGTGAGGGATGGGACACATTCACATCTATAGGTAGAGATGGAATGGGTAAGGGATAGGAAACATTCACATCTATAGGTAGAGATGGAATGGGTTAGGGATGGGACACATTCACAGCTACAGGTAGAGATGGAATGGGTAAGGGATGGAACACATTCACAGGTACAGGTAGAGATGGAATGGGTAAGGGATAGGACACATTCACATCTATAGGTAGAGATGGAATGGGTGAGGGATAGGACACATTCACATCTATAGGTAGAGATGGAATGGGTGAGGGATGGGACACATTCACATCTATAGGTAGAGATGGAATGGGTCAGGGAAGGGACACATTCACATCTATAGGTAGAGATGGAATGGGTTAGGGAAGGGACACATTCACAGCTACAGGTAGAGATGGAATGGGTAAGGGATGGAACACATTCACAGGTACAGGTAGAGATGGAATGGGTAAGGGATGGAACACATTCACAGGTACAGGTAGAGATGGAATGGGTAAGGGATGGGACACATTGCATATTGTTGTAGGAATGAAATGGATATTGAATGGTACATATTCACATCTACCGGTAGAGATCGAATGGGTAAGGGATAGGAAACATTCACATCTATAGGTAGAGATGGAATGGGTCAGGGATGGGACACATTTGCATATTGTTGTAGGAATGAAATGGATATTGAATGGTACATATTCACATCTACCGGTAGAGATGGAATGGGTAAGGGATAGGAAACATTCACATCTA
Source organism: Lepidonotus clava (assembly GCA_936440205.1). Lineage (NCBI taxonomy): Eukaryota > Metazoa > Annelida > Polychaeta > Phyllodocida > Polynoidae > Lepidonotus > Lepidonotus clava. Next base: position 20,373,926 of record OW387150.1, on the reverse strand, counting down.
TAGGTAGAGATGGAATGGGTCAGGGATGGGACACATTTGCATATTGTTGTAGGAATGAAATGGATATTGAATGGTACATATTCACATCTACTGGTAGAGATGGAATGGGTAAGGGATAGGAAACATCCACATCTACTGGTAGAGATGGAATGGGTAAGGGATAGGAAACATCTGAGCAATGAATGAGATGCATTCACAGCTATAGGTCGAAAAGGAATGGGTAAGGAATGGGACACATTCACAGATATAGGTAGAGATGGAATGGGTAAGGGATGGGGCACATAACAGGTAGGCCTATACCGCGTTCGGGAGTGCAGGTGCGCACATGGCTGATGCGCACACCTTTGGCGCCACGTCCTGTGGGTGGTCAAGCAGACTTTTCACCCAATTAGGACCATCCCTACTCCAATATGGCGGCGCCCATTGGGCCTTTCAGTGTGTATAAACCTTAAAGCAAACCACTATGCAAAATTATCACAAATTTTTAAATTTTTTAAATTTTCAAAATCGATCCTCACATCTTCAACTACACTCATATAAATCATATTGCCAGTAAAAATCAAATATTGGTGGCTAGAAGTCTGATAATTATGATCCTTGGAAAGAGGATCTGTTTGTTTTTGTTTTCTGGTCTGCAATCAGCTTGTTGGGGAATCCCCCCATGTGACCCAACTGCCCCATAATCAGTGATGTCATCTTCAGGGTCAATAGGACAATTCCTCCCCTTTCCTTTCTGTACTAAGCCAGGCTCATCCATGTTTGCCTCCTCTCAATTCCCACATCATTCTCCACCAAAAATAATACTCATTAGAGACTCTGCTAGCAGAGTGAAAATGCAGGGGGGATTCCGGAAATGACATTTTGATGACATCATCAGTTTTTGGGTAAACAATCTAGGTATTTGTGTGGACCACACAACAGACCAAAACAAGTCAGAAAATGAGTATTCATGACAGTCTAAATCTGTTTTTGAATAGAATTTTTCATACCATTCTGTTATCAGATGAAGCATGATCATACATGGTTTGTCAGCAAACAAAGTTCACTGAAAATTTTATTTGACAATATATAACTGATTTGCGTTGTGGTTTGCTTTAAGCTTCGTGGTATATGCAACAAGGGCTAATTATGCAATAAGTAATGGGAATATGCAAAGAAGTATATGAAAGGCTGAACCATAAGTTGTAGGTTCAAGGCTCGTTGAAATTCAATATGCTTTTCTAATAAAAGCAATGAAGCCATGGCGTTTTGTTGAGATTGTACACTATTTTGATAGACATGTGCCACGTTCAGTCATAATCTGGTAAAACATTCCGTCGACCTCTGGCTCCTGAAACCGTCAAATAAGAAATGAATGTTTAGAGAAAGAGACATTCCTCTGAATGATCCTTTAACTATATTTAGTATCGCCTACCCAGCCGGGTATGATAAGTTTTTGTATATTATTGAGCCTGATTTTCGGATTTTGGCCAGTCGTTTGTGAATGCACTGAATGACCTCTGAAGGCATACATGATCAAACAGACCCTGACGATGAAGGTTTCACGTCGTATAGGCCAAGCTCCACTAGGCGTGGACGTCGTAATGGTTCACGTCAGGACGCCTAAAGACAACCCACATTAATTAGACCACCAACCCATCTGACAGGCCCGAAGACCATAGCTCATCCACCCCATAAAACATTAATTGGGTTAGCATTTGCTTTTGTTTTGGAATCAATACCACTGTATTATGGGGCTAAGGGTGGGTAGGGAGAGGGGACGGAAGCAAATCATGTTCTGTATGGACCTATGCCAAGGATGGATCCAATATTTGTAGAGTGAACGGGAGGCACGATTTTATAACTATGAGTTTCATGGAGAATTTCAGTACTTAGAGTCCTGCCCACGGGAGGTTCTGAGGATGTCTGAATAACCCCGTCGGATTTTGAAAAGTTCAGGTAATATTGCTTAAAACATAGATTTGATCACAATTGCCAGGGGAAAAAAACTCAGATTTACTTGGAACATTCAGATTTTGGAAAAGTCTTTTTAAATTCATCTGGACCTCCTCACGTTTTTTTTACAGATCCCGTATAATTTTGAGGCTGGATACGGCCATGCAGTAGGTAATCATATCACCATCATGTAGATCCTCAAAAACCATAAGGCTGGGCAAACTCTCACCATGTGCAAAGCCGCAGAAGCCATTGACACCTCATAGTTGTTATGGGGATTACTATCAGAATCCGGGCTATTTTCCCAATCATAAAACCTGGGGGATGAATACACTTAGAGGGGTTTTCCTCCATAGAACGCTGAGGTGGGTTCGCTTGTAAAGTCGCGGGGCGTCGCGACAGCCGCACAATCACTGTCTGCGCATGTCGATACTTCCGGCCGCCCCACTCACGCCCGTCTGTCACGTGAACGTGACTGGAATCAGAACGAGGCCCAATCGAAACACGCGCTGACAGTACTTCCGCCAAAGTGCATTTCTGTCGGTGCTCCTGGCCTGCACAGCGTCTAACCGTGTCTGATCAAATTAAACGTTGGGGGAAGGTCCAATGAATGTAGGCTTTAGACAAAACTGTATGGTATGGAGCATGGTTTGTACATTTATTGTAATAGATATATTAAAAGCCTTTTGCCACTTGCCTGTATCCTGCCTGTGGGTTTGTGAAAGCACCGAGTGACCTCTGAATGCATTACATGATCAGACAGACTGAGCCTGATGGTGAAGGTTTTGCGTTTAGACCAAGCGTAATTAGACGTTTGTTAACTTTTTGGAACTAACTCTCATTCAGAATCTTTGATTATAGCCAATACAAGGGTAGATTTGCAGGTATAGGCCTATAGCTGTTGACGAAGAAGTCATATAATTCAATAGGGTTGTCGTAAAATTGATGGCTAATATGATATTAAAATTTAGCTTATAGAAACACAGTCCACAGATTGTCAATATAACTAAAGATCGATTAATGAATGCCAGACATTGCAATTTGATCGGTACTGTTGGAAGACTAGGACCTGTTCTGAAAGTTTGTTTTGGAATAAAAGCTATAAAAAGTAAATCTAAGGTAAAAGGACACTGCTTGAAGTCTGCGTACGCTGATGTCCTTTATCAGAAGGGTGAACTAATCCACGCAGTAGGAGAAAGGACCATGCCGTGAGGTAAGCCTTTAACCACCCCCTTTCTCTCCAAGACATCTTATTCCATGTACTCTCAATCAACTGGAAGAATAACGAAGATTGATATAGGCCTATGTATATATATATATATATATATATATATATATATATATATATAAATTATAGTGTGTGTGTGTGAAAGAGAAAAAAAACAATATGTTCATTTTTTTAAACCTTTTTTCCCACCCATAATGATGTACATGTAGGTGCCTTCTGAGGCATATCTACCAAGAGATGACATGCAGGAATCCGGCAGATGGCAGTGGGAGTCCTAATACAGAGCCCGCCACCAGCGGTAAACTGAGAACATGACACAAACAGTAGAACTCAGGACCCTGAGTAGAACTGGAATGCTATTTGGTAAATTATTCTCAGGACAAACAATTATCGTTTCCAATTATGTCATTCAGGCTATACAGGATACTTAGTCATGCTATCAGAGACATGAATGTACGACAAACGCCAGATAGATCACCAGCCTCATTGCAATTTTAATGAATAACAAAAAATAAAAATATTTTCTAAAGATAACCAAAATAAATAATAATTGCATATATGGCGATCTACATGAGTTGCAGCCACCTAGCAGTACAATTTTGTCCCCTTCGTGACGTGATGTCACAGTGCGAGCTGACGGAAGAATATCCGAGACTTCTATATGCATATATGGTAAATTATTCTCAGGACAAACAATTATCGTTTCCAATTATGTCATTCAGGCTATACAGGATACTTAGTCATGCTATCAGAGACATGAATGTACGACAAACGCCAGATGGATCACCAGCCTCATTGCAATTTTAATGAATAACAAAAAATAAAAATATTTTCTAAAGATAACCAAAATAAATAATAATTGCATATATGGCGATCTACACGAGTTGCAGCCACCTAGCAGTACAATTTTGTCCCCTTCGTGACGTGATGTCACAGTGCGAGCTGACGGAAGAATATCCGAGACTTCTATATGCATATATGGTAAATTATTCTCAGGACAAACAATTGTCATTTCCAGTTATGTCATTCAGGTAATATAGATACTTAGTCATGCTATCAGAGACATGAATGTACGACAAACGCCAGATGGATCACCAGCCTTATTGCATTTTAATGAAAAACAAAAAATAAAAATATTTTCTAAAAATAACAAAAATAAATAATAATTATGAATGGTGATCCATATGAGTCGCAGCCACATAGCAGTACAATCTGCCCCCTTCGTGACGTGACGTCATAGTGCGAGCTGGCTCCAACAAGGGGGCGTGGCTGGGGAGAAATTAGTGAATTTGTGATCAGCCCCTCTGGCGTGCCTGGCCTGTAGCAGCCTATATGAGTCTATAATCAGAGGCGCCGAGTTAATTAATCTGCTCGGCCCGGGCACGGCGAGCAGCTCGGTGATGTAAGCGGTCTCTGCCTCGGGCACCTTGGCGTCGTCCTCGTCGCCATGGCAACGCTTTATGATTTATGGATGGTGTACGTCGGCTTATACGTATGACACACCTGGTCTCCGGAAATCAGGGAAAATGTATAACAATCGATGCAATCACACAGTGGAGTTTTTGGTTTAGGACTATACAAGTACTGGATAAGTTTATCAATGTTATTATGACATGTCTTTACACTTGCAATAAAGTATAGTATATTTATGCATATTATCGAAAATGCCATCTTTTTTTAGCAATGGCAGATTTATTAGGGGGGAGCAGCCCCCCCCCTTCTATTTTTTTTCATTTTTTTTAATGTTTGGTGGCAAATATTAGTTTCTTTGATGTTCAATTAGGGTGTACTGACATGGATGGTCGGTCCACATTTTAGCTTAGCCGTTCTTGTGTAGACCTAAGTCTCGGGACTAAGAGTGTTGCTCTTGTGAAGAATGTATAAGGGCAGCATTAGGCAGCATAATATGTAACACCACCACCACCACCCATTAATGAGAACTCTCAACCGGAGACAGTCTTCCACGCGACAGTACACACCGAAGGGGCGGAACTACAGCAAAAAATTAACCTAGTCTCCAACTTGGTTGACGACATCATTCCGGGACGTGGACCAGTAATTGCAGAATTCGTACTCTTCCAGTACCTTGTCAACAAGCAGGTTCACCCTCCCACAACCCCGCCCACGGAGTAACAAATGTGCTAATTCTTACAGACTTGTTATTTTATAACCGGGAATTTTTTTTCACATATATACACTGGACTCTCATGGATGTTAGTTAGCGGATTTGTTGTTGAACTTACATTTTGGAATTTAGCAGGATTTTCCAGACTGTTACGCTTTTTTATCTTATTATTACAATAACTCGTGATATTTAGAAATATTTAAATGTCGAAGCATTATTATCTGTGATTACCTTGTTAATTATAACTTTTACTACTTCTAATATTGTAACATTTACAGAAAGTGGACTTTTTTAATTCAACACTGTTAATTACTTCCAACCCGTTGATTTTCAACCGGTGGAACTTTTTCACCCCGTTAAATTCACACTGTTGATTATTGATATACCCTCCCAATTACACGGTTCTAATCAATTCTGATGAACTGATGAAGGATGTAACAATCCGAAACATGTAAATTCGACCACCTTTGAATGTCTTAATAAATTTCAAAGTCTACAACAAGCCGTCGTTGAGTTAGATGTTCTACACTTCAATTTATTATGTAAACATATGTAAGGCCCAGCCCTCGGCAGAGCGCTACTCACTGTCAATGGTTAAACATGGAAAGAACAGTACTGGAAGCTAGGTTTTGTTATGGAATTGAAACAGATAGACTGGTAGCCAGGCAGGAGCGTTGGCTGGGTGTGGTTGAGTGGACACTACCCTTTGAATTGTTCATTGTCAAATGGAGTTCTGGTATTGCACATTGGACTTTAATAAACGTATTCCTGTCACACGAGTGTTATGTCATTGTCACTGTATTGTCTATATTTTGTCCAGTCGTTAATTGTCCTTGTCTATGCCCTGTAATCTGTAAGCTAACCCTTATACAACTCAACGATATCAGTTTCAACTTTATTATGTTTACATGTACGGAATGTGGGGGGGGGGGCAGGCGAAAGCTTGACCCCTTTTAGAATAACCGATTAATAAAAATCAAATATTGAAGGCCATCAAAACAATGTAAAAGACAAAACAAAGCAGAACGTCACAACAATATAATAGATAATATAGATAATAACGTTAGACCCTTGTCTTGGAGCAGACAGACATTACAAGTTTCCTAATGATAAAAAAATACCACTGACACGTCACAGTGCATATTCATAAACACAGCGTTTGTAGATTCTGCCTTATTGACGCCTGGAGGCCGTCCCGCGGGCCTGCTCCCTCCAGGGCGGCGCTGACATGCTATGACATGGGTATTTATCCATGAAGTAAAACGGGCAGGCCTGAAACCCTGGATGGCGGCTGGAGGAGCGGGCAAACAGTGGCCACGGTCTGTGGGTCGGGACGCGCGCCGCGCAGTCTGCTGGAGGAGACGCTGCAACCGTCCCGCCCTGGAGGATCGGTCAGAACGGCGACCTGCCGCGCACGGAACCATTTCACCGTTTTTTGTGTTTTTAGATAGGGCGGGGGGGGGGGGGGGGTAAAAAATCACATTTTAAATTAAAGAAAAGGGGGTGCGAAAAGAGTCCCGCGACGTGTTTAGAGGTAATGGGGATACTGAAAAGTGCTCCCGTGATGGTAATGGGGGTGTGAAAAGGGAGTGGGTATAGAAGCATAAGTTTATTTTTTATCCAATGGAAAGGCCTGACACTGAAAGCAATATAATTAGTGTAACCAAAATTAATCTTTGAGATGTAATTACATATAAAACTATTCCTTTGGATCCCCTATTACCGCCATAGACTATCATACCAAACCAACCATGGCAACATTCTTCTCGTCATAATCTTCCTTATCAAAAGTTCTGATATGCATGCATAACAAAAACCAAAACCAAAACTCTGCTGGTCAGCTCTTTTTCATGGGATTAAATAACTTTGTCAGGGCCCATCCTACCCATGGTGTGGCGGGCACGGACGTGGGGCGACGCGGGGACGGCGCGGCACCGGGCGGCGGCCGGCCGACGGGCGGGGAGGCGCGGCCACCAGACAATCCAATACAGGAGATGGGAGGGTAAACACAGGCCCTGGAGACGGCGGGGGATGTGGTGGGGGAGGGGGGGGGGGGGTATGGCGTCACTCACTCATAACAGACCAGTGACGGTGGCGGCCGGGAATAAGGGGTCTTGTATGAACCCCCTTTTGGTCGAACCCCCTACTAAAACAACAATTTCTGAAAATTTCAATTTTTATTTTTATGTAGTGTGCCTCTTACCCATCCTCAAGAATACTTTAACCCTTTTACGTAAAAACGAACCCCCTTCTGAAAAAAGCTGGCTACGGGCCTGTTGTTAATGCGTAGGTATATATACTTCAGGTTTAATGCGTTTATTTTAGGTTTAATGCGCCGAGGGTATAGCGGGGTTATTCACCACTAACCCTTTTTTTAAAATCATGTATGAGGAAGAAACGCCTTATCTCAAAGCTCGGCTCGAACAAGCATCTTAAGATACAGGGATTATCGTTGTACATCAAGGATGTAAACACAATTTATATGTACGTATCCTATGAAGACTGAATGTATCACATTGCACTTAAAAATATGTCGTCCGATAATAAGTAAATTAATACTGTTTCCCTTCTCTACATTAGACTTGTCTGTAAATTAATTTTTAATTTCGTGATTGATACCATTTCACATAATTATTATGTTTTAACGTGGACATAACTATCCTACCATAATATTAACATTGAACCATGCTTATCTACTGACATTGCCATTATATATTCTGTTGTTATAGTACATATACATAAAGGAAGTATGTCCACTACTACATGTCTTTTTGATGTCATACCAGATTCCCTACCCTGTGCAGAGTGCCCCCACCCCCCACCCCACCCGAGGGGATCGACTGTACTGCTCAGACGCCCCGTCGGCCTCGTGTTGACAACACACACCATGCTGCCGTCCTCATCCCACCGACCATGTGCACCTATAGGGGGAATGTGGGTTATATCGCGCACCTACTGCGCGATATAACAACACAAGCAAATGCTAGACAGTTAGATAAACTCAAATTTATATCCCTGCTCCAACAAGAAAATAGTAAGGTACTCAAAAAAAGATTAAGTTTAATGAATGTGGTCTGACCCATGTTATCCTGCATTACTAGCTATTTGCTGTGGCAATGGCTGGATTTTGTCTATGTTATTGTATAAATGTAGTCATTTTCACAACCTATCTTGCGCGCGACCAAATGTTCTATTCTCCAAGGGTTGCCATATAAGGGAGGGACGACACGTGAATCTTATTGCTTTCACCCTCCTTACACTATATGAGTTCCAGGGATGCCTAATTCAGCACTGGGATAGCAACTGTCTCTGGTCAATTGACCAGCTCCAAGGCCAACAATAGAGAACTAGTAGCAGATGCCACTCACTGTTACCAGTCTTGTCACTTCACTTTAGACCTTTGTCAGAGCCTCTTGCCCGCCATGATTAGAAGTCCCTTGAATGTTACTATGGAGACGGGGTAGGAGATATTAAATGCTGTCTACTAGGGTGAAGGACATGTGTCGGCACCAAGTGACAAAAGGGAGAGAGAGGAAGTGGCTGTTTCAATTCCAACTAAATTCGGATCAGGATCCTACAGCCTTTTACATGCACATTTCTGTGTGCCAGAACGTTTTACATTAGTACTAGCCATGGATTTGGCTACACCAAGCTTAAGTGGTTGAGGGTATTCACCCGTGTCTTCATTCTACCGGGCCTGAGGTGTTGGGTACAAAGTGTCTAGGGGAGGAACACTGCGCAAACTCGTGAAAAGGGTGTACATGTATGTATTTTGTCCTGGAGGGGGGGAGGAGGAGGTTGCAGGAGGGGTTGGCAGTTAGGAGGTTACAAACTGAACTTACCTAAGCGTGTAGAGAATTGTGATTCCTGTCCATACTATTGTGGCATTGAACATGTTTATGTTTACTCATGAGCCTCTAAAATGATTATTAACTACCCAGCTACATGTCCTGTTATGAAGAAGGGAACTACGTACAAATTTTGACAATTCAATAGTACTATTCCTGAAGTGATTAATATCAAACATGAAAAACTGTACAATCTACTACCAGGAAAAGTGAAAAAGAGTGACCTTTTTATCCTCCTACAGCCATGAATTTATAAATCATATAAAACACATATTTTAGAGTCTCCAAGTTCAGTTATTGAATGCATCAGGTGTAGGACACATCATGGCACTTCTCTTGAATGATGACAGCACATTATTAGCCCAATTTTTATGATTTGATGCTCAAAAAACCTTTCATATGATAAATTACAGCCACTAACAATATACACCATTGTAATCTTCAAGTACAGACAAATGTGCCTAAAATATTTTAGTTTACATATCACAAATATTTTCATTCTTTCTTTACAGCCTCAAATCAGATGATACCACTTTATTGTAAACGTTTTTTATTTTATATTTCAGACTTTGGTTCTAAATTGAATGTTTTTATTCTATGATATGTTTTATGAAACCTCCCTATGTTTACATATCACAAATATTTCATTCTTTCTATACAGCCCCAAATCAGATGATACCACTTTATTGTAAAAGTTAGTTTTTTTTCATATTTCAGACTTTGGTTCTAAATAGAATGTTTTTATTCTATGATATGTTTTATGAACCTGCCTGGATTGGTTGTTCTTTTTATTCTGAATTAATATTTATATGGTATATGAAGTAGAAAAGAATCCTGTTAACCTTAAAAGTTATGGTTGTGTTGAAAAATATAATTGTGGGCTCTATATTCCTACTCTGCTCCTAACAACGAAAATATTGGGATACTCTTTTTCCAAGACTCTTCCCTTCATTTCTGGCAAAGCTTGACCAGAATATTATATTGAAAAAAAAACAACTTGATTTCCATGAAAAAAAGAGGCCCCTGAGTGCCCCCTCTAAATCTACTAGGCCTACCGTAAAATAAATGTCATTGTCCCCTGCAATCATCTATCTGAATGCTCTTATGGCATCCCATTAGTGTTAGCTATACTGGTTTATATACAAGATTGAGATTATAGAATTTATTGAACTTCAGTGGGGTTTGAAAAACAAAAAGCTCTGTCTAATCCACCTTGCTCAATAGGTCAAATGATAAAGAATTACAATAGATGTTTGATGACTAGGCGAACAAGGAGGAGAACAGATTTGGACTTGACAGCAATGCCAAGTTTGCTAGTGCTAATCATTCAGAATTGAAAAAACAAACCCTTTTGAGAATTGGTTTCAGTGTAAATATCTCCATATTGCTTGATGTCATACTCATTTGTAGTCGCTACTTATATTAATAATCTTTAATATTCCATGACGGAATTTGATACCACTTTAGGTTATACAAAAACATAGCAAAAAAGACACTATGCTTATTCTCTGCTGTCAGATCGACATTGTGCACATTATATAAATTCATTTTCACAAATATTACTTGCAGCATCTACCTTGCATGCAAATCTATCCGCATTGACATTAGATTGATTAGCAAAGTCATTAAAGCTGAGAAAAACATATGCATAGAGAAGACTTTTAGACCCCACAGATTGCAACTGTGAATTGCTGTATTTCCCCCAGGATTTCCGTGGATCTTACTCAGAAATTCCTTAAATTCCCATTGCTTCAGAAATTTCAAATACTCACCCACCAATGGCAATAAGAATTATTACCACCTTGTTTGTAATATCGAACAGGGAATTAAATAAGCTTTAAAACGATATATTTGCCATTTTTGTAGGCTGAAAACTTAAAGTATTGTCATTGAAAAAATATGGAAAAATTAAGGAAAAATCTTAATTTTTCTAGGCAGCTACGGCCGGATTGGGGAGTACACCCTCGGGCGGCCATGGCCGGATTGGGATCGAAAGGATATCTATCGGTATCAACATATTTTATCTATTTGAGAAGACTAAAAAAAAATAGCAACAAATAAGAGCATTCCCAGGAGCATTCCCAGCCTATTCTTTTTTTATAATAACGTCATCCAATCAATCTAAAGCAGGATTTGGTATGTTAGGTTACTAATTATGTGTTGCTTTACTAATTGTTCTCACAGATAGCTCCATTGGCAGTCTGACTCTGTCCAGACTGCAAGTCCAATCCATAACATAGTTCTGCATTATGAAGGACATAACACTCGCATGAAAGGAATAAGTTTTTCCAGTACCGATCTTTCCAGGATGTTTAACCATTGACAGTGAGCTGCACTCTGAGTAGCACTCTGCCGAGTGCTGTACCTTACACATGTTTACATACGCTGCCTAACACTGCCCTTATATACACCCTTCATCTGAGTAAGAAGAGTAACACTCTTAGCCCCGAGGTTTAGTTCTACACAAGAACGGCTAAGCTAAAATGTGGATTGACCATCCACGTCAGTACAATGTCATCCGATCAATCTCCAATCATGATTTGGTTCTCTCAATTCTTATTTTCACTCTCCATAGACTTCCCACACTAATCCTACAAGCTAGAGTGAGGGTAGTAAGGACATGCACAATGTGCCCCCAATCCACTGCTTCCCATAAACTTCCTACTCCTATCCATAGGAGTACCGGCGTTAGTGATTGATATATTACCAGTCGCGGATTTTTGGCCCCAAAAAATAGATTTTTTAATATAAAATGGTTCTGCCCAAAGGGCAAGGGGAAATTTTCAAAATTGCACCCATCCCCCTTTGAAAATTCCTGGATTCGTCCCTGATTATGGAGAATAAAACATGAACATTATTTCAGGCTTATTATAAAAAGCAATACTATCATAATAATAGTTATCACTCAATTTAACCAAAAGATGGCAGTGTGGTATGCAACCCTTGATGTTAGTTATGTAGTTTTACACTAGGTGACAGCACATGAGTTGTACCAATTGATTTTACTGTATTGATATTTCATTCTCTGTTTCTGCAATACCCTTTAATTCATCCATTAAAATATAATACTGAGGCATTAGCAGTTAAATGATGATAAATTCTTTTTTTTTCTCCTTTAGTCGGTCTTCCACTGTATGAAAATGTAAATGACCTGTAGGAATTATCGAACAAAGATTCTAAAATGAGGCCTTAACATCGAATACTAGGTGTTATCATTCCATATGGTTTGTGTGTAATTGTGGCGTGATAGAAATAAGGCGTCATCACTGTTCATTGAAGTTGGCCTAGAGGTTTGGGTCCCATAGACGAAACCAATGAAAAACACAAGTGCCCCGATGGTCTGTGGGACATAAGTAGACAATATTTCTTTTGAACGTTGAACTATTATATTAAACCTGACATTTGTTCCTTGCTCTTTACTTTTTATTTGAACATAAAGCTATATTCTATCACACTTTGCAGACATTTTAGATTACATGACTAGGCCCGTTATGGGGTATTTTCGTTATACCATTATTAAAAGATGCAATAGACAGAAATATGCAATACAAACGTGCAAATAATTCAACGGGAAAAAAATCTTACTTTAAGCAAGTACTCAAAACGTACTCAAAACGATAGGTAAAAAACAATGTATAATGTGCAGAAGGCTGTAGGCAATGGAAGTCGGATATTCCCATGTGAACTTGGCGAAGAGAACGGGAATCGAATAATTTTTCAATTACAGTTTTCCTACGACCCTAACGACACAGTAAAGGTGCCTATCGTATCTCTGAAACAATTAGCCTATATGAAATGGGTCTAGTTCCTCCAATTCACATAGAAATAGTTTTGAGTTTCTACACTAGGATTGGCTGTACGCTAAAAGTGAAGCGAAATGGTTTTCAGACTCTCCACTAGGTAGCAGCACCATTCTGAATGCACTTAATACATTAGAATACCATTAGAGGTAAGAAGGGATTCCATCCTACCAGCCTTAAAATTGATAAAAGTAAAGATTTTGCGCCTTATCTGAGGAGGTTAATTAGGACTTTACTTTGGATGAATTTAATATTGCCTTTTCTGTATTATCGTAGAGAAGCAGGTTAGCAGGTTGCACTTAGTAGAGCCGTGCATAGCCCTGCCCTCTGTTTCTCGTGACAATTTAATGTGTCTTTGCGCTAAGAAAAAATATATTGCCTGTTATATGTATCATGGGAGCAACAACATCCATTAGTCCTGAATTAAAAGGATTTGTTTAAATCACCAGTCAATAGTTTCCGAAGTTATATCATAATTTAAGTGTGTTCTTGGCGTGATAATGATAAATAGATACTTATGAAAAAAGATGACACAAGACTACATGCACCAGAAACCACCAGTACATATCTAATTTGTAAAGACATTGGATTCAAGACACTAGTATTTTGAAACAGTTCAAGTGAAACCATGTTTATTTTAAGCACAACACGACTTGAGTAACCGACAAAGATTAACACAATAACAAACATTAATTTTCTCGATTCTTGTACACTCTATCGAGTAGGATAACATCATCTTTCATTGGCACAGGGCATGATTTTCTATTAACACTGAGTTAACCTATTCCGTACACGCTTCCTTGACCTTCAAATAACTAATAACACAACACAAAATAAGATCGAACATAAACAGTTGGATCGTAAATATAAATTGGCAAGCACATGTATTGTAACTGGCGAAATCGAGTGTTCAAATTCTACTGATAGTACTATGGTTGTTCTGATACTCCAAGGCATGACTAACTTATACATAACTTATCTTTTACCTCACAATGTAGTTCAAAACATTTCTTTATTGGTGCAATATTGTACCTCTATTGTTTTTGACAGTTTACTTACGATAACCAGATACTAAACATACAGAACAAATGGCTACATTAGGGAAATGTTGGGTCGAGATGTGCTGTGGATTCTGAGACTTCTTAATACCAAGCAGTTCATGCGAACTTTACTTGTGCATAATATAATTTTAACATAAAGTATAGTATTTGACAGTATAGCTCCATTATAATCGAAACAGAGGATGCAGACCTTTTTCAAATTAAAATAATTCTACATGGGGACGAGTATTGTGATGGAACACGAATATGGTACTGTTCTTTTTGCCCCTCTTATTTTTAAGGATATCAAAGAGGGCGCACTAGAATCTAAACAAAGAGCACATCTATACAATGACAACGAAATCCTCTATGGCACTACTAAAACCCCGGCGAGTATCATGTTTCTTTCACCTCTCTTGCTTTCATTTTTAAAGTATCATTTTGGCAGTACATTTTGGCAGATACCACGTATGGAATGTAAAGGGGGAAAATTAGTGAAATCTATGTAATTATCTCAGTTTACAAGTCTAAACCAGTTCTGATGCTCACCTACTCCATATGTTAAAACAGACAAGTTTTAATACCCCTGTACAGAAGGTTTCAGGGAAGCATAGCATGTGGAGGTTCGATAATCAAGTTCATGAGACGAGGCGAAAAGCTGTTCTCTTCCAGATGCCACCTGAAAAAGTGCTTTGCCAACCGCCTCCAAAAAGTTAAATTAAATGTAACTCTGGTAACTTTAAGCATTTGACAACAATATCTCTTCTTGTGCCATCAAAAATAATTACCGACAATTAGTGCGTTTTTCCGTCTACACACTCAACATAATGATTAGTAAAAGCCTTTTTTCGTTACCCACGAAAACTTTAATTTTTAACAAAATGGACGGGCATCAACCTGGAAGATCGTTCACACATCAAAATACAAACATCTGAATCCTTGTCTGGGTCTTATTATATACAGTAGGTTTACCATTATAGGTACTGAGAATGGCACATTTATACACTCTATGTGTCTGACTTGTGGCCTTCAAACATTGATATCCATGCGTAGCATACCATACAGC
The DNA here is from genome assembly GCA_936440205.1 of Lepidonotus clava. NCBI lineage: Eukaryota > Metazoa > Annelida > Polychaeta > Phyllodocida > Polynoidae > Lepidonotus > Lepidonotus clava. The sequence continues at coordinate 20,358,884 of OW387150.1, read as the reverse complement.
CCCCTCCCTTAGGTCCAATGAAGGGATAATATCGGAAGGCTGGATTATTAAGATCCATTTGCGTTGAGTCTAAAGCCCCATACCCACTGAGTGAATTTGACCAAGTCGGCTGACTCATCGACTCTAAAACTGGCTGATTCTACCAGGATACTCTGACGATCTTTGCACCAATTCAGATCACCAATTAGTATGCAAAATTGAAATGTACATGTTTGATATGAATTGGTGCTGAAGTTGGCCAATTCTTCTGGTAGAGTCGGCCGACTGTTAGCGCCGATCAGTCGGCCGATTTTGTCAGAATTGCCTAGTGGGTACGGGACTTAATGTACCATTAAGGTGGGTTGATAAAGATGTCAGTGTAATTTAATTACACATTGACGTTGACATCTGACATGGATACGGAACGCTCGGCACCTTCTTGGTCTGCCTCGCCTTCTGAAGATTTGGTATCTGTAAGAATCAAACGAACGATGCATCGTGTTCAATCTCCCACACATTCGTCTCAAATGATTTACACACAAGTTTCATGAAAATCAATTATGACTTCACGGGTAGATAGTTATGATGTTCTGCAATCAGGTAGACTTGTAAAATGTTGTCTCCCTGAATACAGCCTCTTTTCATTTAAGAGCTAAGATAAAGAAAGAAATCATGCCAATTACTAAGATTTCATTTATGTTAAATTGTATGTGTATTTTTACGTTCAATTACCTGGTTCTACAGATATTTTCCGAAGCTTTTCTGTTACATCGGTTATACTCTCGTCTTGGTCGCCAGTTTCCGTGTCCACCTTTTCTCCACCTTCCCCTTCGCCCTCCACTTTGCCCTCCGATGTGTCTTGGTTATCACTTTCTGCATTTTTCTTGTCTTCTTCGGCCTTCAGTGCTTCTGCTTTGGCTTTCTCCTCTTCTTCCCTCTTTTTCTGCTCTTCATACAGCCGCTTTTGTTCTTGGATTTGAACGAACTCTTCTGTAAAATATCAAATACAGTACAATTGTAGTTGTTACTACCATGGTAGCATTAAATACAAAACTACTAGTTATAACACCGTAATTGCAATCCAATAATACGTGAAAATAATCAAAAAGGTTGGAGTTAAACTAGAGTTGAACTAATTTTTAAACAAGTCCGATGTCAAGCATCTAAGCGAGCATTAAGAGAACAAAAATTTTTGCTAAATACATCTTAATTGATATCATGAAGTATTAACTGACTACTCTTAATATTCGGGGTTCATAAATAATATAATTCTAGATGTATCTGATAGTGAAGTGGTTGTGGCAAACACATGGAGAGCACCAAAAGGTGACCATGTTACAACATCTGCTCAACATTTATAACCCTGCTATCAACCGAGAAAAATGACCTTATTTCTTTAGTAATGGTAAAACATAATAAACAGCGGCATCCTTGCGTTTACAAAAAATACAAAACTCACCAGCAAGTTTCTTGCAAAATTTCTTGTGCGTAAACCAGTGAAGTTTTTGGCATTCTTGATTACAGTAGTTCACCTGCAAAGGAAAAAAAGAAAAATTAGCTGTATCGGGGGGGGGGGGGGGAATTATCTTTTCTTTTTTATGATAGCAATACCGTACCTATAAACGATACTGAGGTCTTCCTACATATGGCAACCATGATCAACAGTCATGATAATTCGATTAATTTAATCAAAGGGTGGCCGGATACGATGGGGCACTTCATCAGAATTATCAGAAAAGCAATGTAACGGAGGGCCCAGGTAGGTATGTCAAGCCTAAAATTGCACTTAATATATTCTATCACCTTAATTTCCATTCTGACCTTACCATTTTACAAGCTGAGCATTTCTTGCTGGCGTTGAGCTCGTCACAAGTGGCACAGAATTCGTCGTCCTCTGACCCAAATCGCTGTCCGTTGATTCCCTGGTTCAAGATATTCAAGGCTGTGGGATTTCCGCCCTGAAAAAAAGTTTGAGATATTTTTTTGTATTCTACAGAACTAAGTGTGCCTAAATGAACGACGTTCTTGAGGGTTAAAATCATTGTTATGTAGTGTGATTTTCAAAGGGTATTATACGTCCACAAGGTTATCTCTGTATTGTATTGCATACATGGATACGAATCATAGATAACACTTAGATCACCAATTCCAAGTAACGGCAAGTTTTCGATGAAATATACATGCATCAGAATGATTAATCAAAACTTCGAAGATGGGTAAAATCAAAAATTTAGAAAAATTAAAAATATGAAAAAAATTGAAACAGAGCACGAAAATATATTAAAACTACCTACCACTGGTACGTTGGCCAAACTGCGGACCATCTGGTGGAGGAGCTGGCTCTCAACGTACGGGAACGCTTTGAACATCGCCCGGATCATCCGCTCCTGAGCCTCCGGGAAGCCGTCAGGCTCACGCCCACGAAGCAAACTGTATCAAATATATAGGGAATCTTTGAACTGCTGCAATTACATATGTAAGATAGAATATTCAATATTATTTTGAATAGTGATATTTTTAACGGAAAATTTTACGCAAAGAAAGGTTGTTTAAAACTTTTACATCATACAATATATGATGACATTTTTTTTCATAAAGGATAAACGTCATAATGGCACGGGAATGGAGTAAAAGAGTTATTCCCTAGGAACTGGATGCATTATCGATGCATCAGTAATATCGAATGAAAACAGGTTGTGTGAAAGTAAAATTATTGTCGCATGTCCTTACGGGAACTTTAAAGAACGAAATAAGAAACTGTTAAGAATTTTCACGATTTATATTCGACAAAGTTCGGGATATTTTCATAATTATAGCACAGCTAAGAAACAAATATAATGACTATAATTCAGCACAGGTAAACAGCCTGCAAGCATGCATTTCAAAGAGTTTTTTCCCAGATTCGATCCATAACAAGAAGAAATACGTTTGTAAGTTCTCCATACCTCTTTATCCAGACATCCAGCTTTCCATTGTTTTCTTGACGTGATTTGTCTGCGTGTCCAATCAGAGTGGAGAAGTAGTGAAATTTCATGGCCATGATCTCGTTTGTGTCATGACTTTTCATATTTTTGGCCAGGAGCAGCTCGAGAACCTTGTTCACTTTGTAGGAGTCGTCAAGGATATCTAGATGTTTTTGAAGTCCCATTGATATCTGAAAAGATGGTTAGATACCAATGTACGTGTAGGCATACACAGGACGGGAGGAAAACAAGTGAAAATATTTCAATACCTGCTCAGCTTTTCAACACTAACGAAATCGTCTGCGATCCATATGGCCGTATGTTAAGATATAATGCTATTTTCTCGATTGAACCTTTTGTTTTTTACATCTTTTTTCTATATTCTAATTTACACGTTGTATTCCTACACAAGATATTTTTTTATATACTGCGCATATGTACAAGTAACAGCAATATAAATGAGGACACCCTGGCGCGTTACCACTCACATTGTTTTCATTCATAGATAATGTAAGAAAATTTGTGAAAACTGATACATATCAATATGTTTAGGATAATTCAATTGAAGAGAAACACATTCTAACATTGAGACTTACCTTGACCGGGTTGAGGTTACTTTGGTTTAGTAGACTAAACAGCGGCCCGGCTAAGTGCGGTGGCATCTTGGGTTCTTTCTCCAGCGCTGAAAGAATTATTATTGCAAAGCACTCTTTATTCGTACTTAATAGTTTCTTTTTTGTGAACATTGACTAGAGATGTCACAACATCTGAAACAAAGCTTTACTACGAGGCCTTCCATTAGATATATACATCATTCAATGGGAGTGGGATAGGGTGAGACATTCTGGAAAATGTGTAAGCCTGTTTCTAAATCAAATGCGCACTCTTAGTCTTAATGAAGAGCATCGGGGAGTCTACATTTAGGAGAAGATGCTTAGGTACTTAATGGAAGGCCTCTAATGCATAAAAAGGTGATAGAGGAGGATTAACTCATAAAACATCTTGAGTATTCATCAGGAATCAACTTAGTCATGATCAATGAAAAGGTCGGAAGTAGAAACAATTAAATTGTTAATTTGTCCTAAGATAAGTATATGTATGTACGTACATATATATGCGGTATCATTTAAGACTATTTCAGTTTACAAGCTATACTCAATAATGCAAGTAGCATTTATATGATTACTATCTTTTCATGAAAAATCTTACCTCTCGCCACGGTGTAATATTCCAAGTCTTCACGTGAGATGAAATTGTTGATAAGAGAAACAACCTGGTGTTGGCCTGCAATTCAAAAGATATGTGTTATTCAAAGATGAAAACGCCCAAACGTAATACATGTTATTCTGTGCTGTTTAAAGAGGTTTATCAATGATATCTTAATATTCCGTAAATAGATAATATCAATTAATATCATTCAGTTTTCGTAATTTAATTATAATTCTGTAGCTGTACCCTATAATGTTGTATAATTTTATATTAACATGTTTATTTAAAGAACTAGTAGGTATTATTCAAGAAAAGGATGGTCCTATGCATCCGTAGAAACCTACCTACGAATCCGGCCATTTGAGCTGCAGTTCTGCCAACGGAGTTTGTGTGATAAGTTTTCGCTCCTGCCTGTAGCAGTATGCGCACCGTTTCCCTCTTTCCTGAAATTAAAAAAATCTCTGTTATCATGATGATCAGTTAACCGTTGATAGCTAACTTATACAATCCATCCCAACTAAAGTTGCTAGCATATTCTTCGCAATCGATTGATTCCTTTATATTTGTGTTTTTAAATTATAATTATTGAGTTAAAAACACGAAGCATCACTGTTTTACAACATTTTAAAAGGCCATTGGAATATCTTTTTATCAGACGTCATGAGGAGGGGTTCCACAGATTCGACCATACAATCTACCCTAAAACTGTCTTTATTACATAACTAAAATGTCTTGAAAATTTAATTGCATATATCACATATATTTACCGGATAAAGGTCGATATTAATTATTCAGCTAGGAATAGGAATAACAAGTAACAAAGGTGATCAGTTTGGACATATATAAATATGATAAATATTTATTAATCCTCCTATTACAATCAAGCTAAAATTTAAAATTTGACGAAGTGAGCAGGTCGGTGGTGCGGGAGCAACTGAAATTCAACGGTTACACTCCGAGTTTATATAGTGACCTGTCAACGGATCCGCGTAACCACGGTGATGGAAGAGGTTACGTCACCGCCCTGCTCCCGGAAATAACAATTTTAAGGTATCGGACCCCAAAATATTACATTATATGCATGAATGAAAAACAACACAATGAAGACATCGTCCCAAGACCTGAGAGCATGTCCTTCATGATTAATTCAATTCTAGTTGCGTCATGTTATAAAATGTAAAATGTAAAGTCGTTGTTTTACCTGATAGAGCCCCAAAGATGAGAGCTGTATAGCCATGTTCGTGGTAGTTAGAGTTAACATCAGCGCCATGTGAAAGCAGTAGGCGGCAGATCTCGGCATGACCTCGGTATGCAGCATGCTGCAGCGGGGTCATCCCGCTCTGTGAAAAGTAAAGTTGATGTATGCAGAGATGTAAATCAGGGTCAAACATAAGAATTACGTAATGAAAATAAACAACAAGGAGTCTGACCGAGCTATTGAATTTCAACTCAAAACTTGGGTGGCAGATTGCCTTCTTCAGGGAAAGATTACTCTCAATTTGTAGTTTGTTTTATGCAGAACTTATGAAAAGTCGTACTTTCAATTAAACAAATAGAAATGTCAACATATATTAATTTTTTCGATTAGGGCTTACTGAGTATTTCATGAGACTTGATACAAATTACACTGGCTTTGATTCAAATCAAACTGTACGTTTCTTTCAATAAGCTTTTTTAATATGGTTTTGCAATGATTTTTTAGGAACACTTGCACATTTATGATTCTATGGCTTCGCAATAAAGCTTCACGATAAAGAACTTACGCCATCCAGACAGTCAACTCGGACATCCTTTTCGCCAAGGAGAGCTTTGACTTCTTCAACTTTCCCTGTGAAAAAAAGTCACAATTTGTATTTATGTCATGAACAGATGAGGCAAACAGTTCTTATGAATTCAATGATCACAAACAATAAAGTAAATACATTGTACTCATATACAGTTTGAGCTAAATATATCAAGGTGGGTCAAAAGCGGATAGGAAAAGAAATACGAGTCTGTACTGGGTAACGATACACCGCCTTTGAGACTACCTCCCACTGACCCTCCACAGTCTACCGTGTAGGCAGTCATTTGATACTCTCCTTACTCTCAATGCATGGACCATAGGCGTTGGACAGCTCAAATTCAGGCCCCACGCCGTCCCTACATTCAGTATTATCTCCTGACATCTATACAGGCAGACCGCGGAACTATTATATCCCTATTCACTTCTGTCCAAGGGATTATCAATCATCCTGCCCTATTACCATACAACGTTATTCATTATATTGTTAGACCAATCCCACTGAACCTCAGGCTCAGTGTTTGCTTGAATAACTTGTTTGCATTAATGTATGGAAGATTTACATGAATAGTCATAAGTATAAAAGAGTATTTATTAAAACATTCAGAAGCATAAACAATGAATAGGCCTAGCTGGAACTATTATTTTGGGTTACGCTATTCACTAAAGATCTATTTCTTAGAAAGAAAAAACATTCTGTGATTCTATAGCAGGTAGACTCTACCAGGGCTTGACAAATCAATTTGAAACTAGACTCTTGAATGCAATGTTTGTTTTTAAATGTTAATAACGTTATCCCCTTTAATGTCAAAATATAAAATAATATAAGCCTTGCTTGGATGCACAAAGTGCTCGTTAAATTGATTGCTTCATGGAAGTTGTTTGAAGGCGTTCTGAGGCGACTTTAGGCAATGGATTCGGTGGCCATTGATACAATACAGGTAGAAGGCGTCCCTATCGACGGCAAATTGACAGGTGAGACAACCTCGGCGAGCCCAAGCCCCAGATTCCAGAACCGTCCCCGAGATGAAGCCCGGTCTCCATCCTGGTTCATATGACCTTTGTACCGCCGGTGTATCATTTTAACCCCTGAAATGTGGAACACTACTAGAGACAACTATAATAGATATTTCTATATAAATATTTAAAGAATAATTACCGTCATTTACAAGTTCTGTCAATTTCTTTTCGTTGTCACTCAGCTCACCCTTCACCGGAGGCGCCATGTTGTTGATGATGTGTTAATCTCGAAGCTAAGATTTATGTGTTGTCGATTTAAATATATTTAGTATTTTGTTACCAAAGACATCTTTACAGAATTCGTGGTAGTATAATATTGTTCTTTATATGGGAATGGTTTTATTTAGAAAATATTACAAAACAAGAGGAGTAGTTCTTGTTGGAGAGTATTAAGAGTTATGAGTCTCCAGACCAACAGAGGGCGCCAAAGGTAAAATCTCAATGCACGAGTTTCCCGCCACCTTGCGTAAAGCTAGTGCTACTGCATGCATGAAGTGCTGGTTGGACAATAAAGGGGATATTTTCTCTATGTAAATTGGTTACTTTAAACCACCTGAAACTTTTTATAGACTATACAAAATATAAGGTTGGAGAATGCAAAACTATATTTAGTTATATTATATAGTTTAATGACCCAAGACTAAGTCTTGATCTTTTCATTGAAAGACTATCTATGAAATTTAATACTGATCATTTCATTTTTAAAAACGCACAAGAATATAAAAATTATCAAGTAATTCATTATCTGAAAATCACTCCGAATAAGTATCCACTAACAAAACTTCACAAAAGTAAAGCTGAAAAGTATGTCTTTATTTCTGAGCCTTTGCGGTAAAGGTAATCTCGTTAGGCACAAGTGTGACATTTGGTTACATGACTTTTTAAAACTTGCATCTCAATACATCGTTGTAATTTTACCACAACTGGTATGGTAACAATTACTTTAACATGATCAGGGGTGTTACTTATCTACAGGGATGTAGGTCGGTATGGTTAAACATCTAGACATATCTAATCACTTTTTTTCACTTCCCAACACCCTTACAGATTTTTTGAAAAATTTGGACTTAGTCTAAAAAGTATCAGATTTGTAATTAAGGTGTTTATTATAATCAAACCAGAATTTGGCAAACACTTTATAGTGGTCAACAGTTTGATGGTCATTTGGCCACTTTAATTTCTACTGATGGAAAAGCGGAATAAAGACAAAACTCTTAAAACTTACATCCCTGCATTCAGTAACTAACTTGAACGTACATAATCTTAACATGCGAACTATAAAAAAACAGGTAATATACAATTAATACTAAAACGTTCTGTAGCCATCAACGATCATATTGTGTCAAAATAAAACAATTGTCTTTAATGCTTGGATTTCAAACTTTGACCATAAACACTTGTAAATAAATAAACTCTTCCTATGTCTGCATAGTAGCTACTCAACATGCATGTGTGCATAGTGGCTACTGTGTGGACAAGCTTTGTTGGTACCCAATATTTCCCCTTATTAATTAGACTGACATGTATGATTTGACGTATATCTCTAAATAGCTTTTTGGCCCTGGCCCACTTGCAATGGCAAGTGTTTGCTAGATCACCTAGCATGTCAATGCAATGATGCACATGACGGAAAGTGACAGGTTATCACAGCTTTTAAGTGGCATACATAAAGAGGTTGATAATAATATAATATCTGATCTTTCTACTGATGTAGAATCGGATTACATTTTTCTCTGGTAGTACAGAAATAAACGTGTTTATAACCTCGGATAGAAATAAAACCTATAATTATAAACTTCATTATAGAAAGATAGAAGTCGTTTAGGCCATTAAGATAGTTTCTTTAAATTTTATTCAGATGTATATGATAAAGAGATGCCACTCCCGAGTGATGAAAAAGGAAGTAAAAAATAGGAATCAATTTCTTACTTCTTTTCTAGAAGCAACTAGGAGGGAAATAACCTTTAAAAATAGAGACCCGATTTTTTTTTTAACAGCTTGAAACTAACACAAAAATATTATGAAACAGATATTAAAGCAATGTAGGAAAGATTGGTTGTTCAATCCCAAATCACCAAAAACTAGAAAATCCTACAAAAGTAGGAAGAATGGCATCTCTGAAAACGTTATTCCCTGAGAAAGCGTTAAGCTTTACTTGAACAATGTCCAGCATCACCCGCCATATCAACAAGCTATAATCCTGTTGCCAATACACACAAATGGCAAGAATATATCCATTTTTACTCAGATACCAACATACAACTGTAGTAACCAGGACTTCCATGCAGAGATTTACTAGCATGTTTACCTGCTGAAATACATCAGAACTAAAAGAATATTCAGATAACATTAAGAGTGACATAACTGTTAGGGGAAAAAAAGGACAAAGAATAATGCCGGATGCTCAGTTTCGTTATATAAAACTACAACCTCCATAATCAATCATTATTGGTACTTAGTCACTTATCTAAGCTAATCTGCTAATAGTCCCTAAAGTATACTACTTATAAAAACGTTTCAAGTGATTTTCTTCAGTAAGAAACAAAATATTACAATGTTAACATTAATATTAAACGCATAGATAAACCAGTCATGAATGAAACTGGTTCCGAATACATGCTGAGATAAATATTGATTAGAAATGGAATACCGGTAGTAAAATAGTTATTCCAATAATTCTTACGAATGTTGACTTTGATTTATCTGTTTTTCTTTCACGTATCTTTCACTGTCACACGTTTAAAACATAATCAAAGGTAGAATTGAATAATCTTTGTAATCTGGCTCATAACTAAACATCATTTCCACAAATGTGAAAACAGTGAAAATAAAAGTACGGATTACATCACAGTGTTGAGGAAAGCTGCAAATATACAGCCTCCACTCATGCCGAGGATAGCACCCAGGGCAGCGCTGTCATTTAGATAGTGAGCTGCAGTGAAGCCAGCCACAGCACCAACCAATGATAACTGGTCCACGCGAACCTGGTTTTTGTTATAGCGGATCCGATAGCAGCGGTCCCATATGGAGGCATAGTTCGCGTTAGACGAGCGCAGCTTCTGCCATGTCATTAAGGGTCCAGCGACAAGACCCAGCATCACCCCATAGCGACCGCACGTCTCCATCCTGGATTTGAGCGTGTTGATGTCACGCGGGCCTTGGATCGCAGTCATGGAGGGCGCAACAAGAAGACTTCCAAGCAGGCCTCCAGCTTGGACCGTTTTTGTAGTTACGTGGATATAGAGTTCTGTTCTGGGGTTGGGAATGGTTGCCATGTCAGTCTCCCCCAGCTTCATCCCTGCCATGTTTAGTGCCCAGTTGGTGCCCATCTTAGCGTCAGATTCAACCTGGTATTCAAAACAAAAAGATACCATACATTAGTTTCAGAGAATAATAACAGTATCGTCACCATGTGGTGACCGCATGGCCATGACATATTTACAAATTCTAAAGGAGAATAATGGTGATTATGAGGAACTGAGATTGTTTTAATTAAATGTTGTATAGATACTTCCTGTAAATGTTCCAAAATTGACAATAAGACATGTTACACCATTATTTATAGCGGCCAGCCCAATTTCACAAATGCGACATCATCTGCACAGCGTCTATATATTAGAATTACACACATTCTCATAGGAATATCAATTTAGTGCTTAGGAAGGAAAACAGGCAGGGGGTAGTCTATAGGAAAACATACAGAGGTTGACAGTACAACCCTGAATACGAGGTGGGTGTCGAAAAATTACTGCCCGAGGCCGTTAGGCTGAGAGCTGTAATTTTTCTGACATCCCACCGAGTATACAGGGTTGTACTTTCAATCGAGGTAAGTTTTCCTTTCATTATATACCATATTTTGTAAGTTGTGAGCAAAAAAGAAAGGAAATTACCAGTGAAGCAAAGTGGGCAGTATTCCAATGTATTGATTATGCGCACACTTGGACTGGTGTCAAGCAATTTTCCCTAATATCCATTATTTTCTCTTAAATTAGGACTCTATCACTATCTCCATTTAATATGACTGCATTATTTTACCTGAAATTAAAAAAATAATCATGCAAATCTATTCAGAATTCACAGAATAAGGAGAAAAACATTTTACACAGTAAAGTAAGGTGGGCAGTATCATGAATTACATCCACATTTCAACATGGTTTATAGCCCCCCCCCCCCCCTCTTTAGCTTGAAATACGCACTAGACAAGTCCTTGACCTAGGGTAACCCACCCCATCCTCACCCCTTAGAAGTTAGTAGTCTACATACGTAATTAATCAATTGCCAAAACCGGTATTTGTGGTTTTATTAAAAAAATGGCCAGCATTATTTATATATTTTCATGTCAAGCCAGCTTGATTTAATCTAAAGCGACCAGCCTGACCTACATCCCCATGTTACTATATAAATAATGAATTGAAGGCAAGGCAAGAGGGACGGGGCAGCCAGGTACCTGCCATAGTTTATCTCGGGAGTTAATCCTAAGAAGATAACGTCAGGATCATCCTCTCCTAGTCTACGTACTGCATAGTTCTTAATCTTAGCAAGCAGTAGCATGGTACACTGATAAGTTATTACAGCCTAAGATATCCATGCAACTACTCAAATAAAAACTTTACTACCTCAGTGGCTTTTGATTGGGGTCACACACATTATATTTAAAAATCAACATTTGTGGACAAATAATATATCGGCCTACAATAGATCTACAGGCCATGTTTACGGGCATAGACCTACTTTCAGGTTACACTGTGATACGCGACTATCTCGCGGCACTGTCACATAATCATAGTACATAAAATATATGTATTTTCTGGGGATCAACTGTTTGATATCTTGATCTATTGTGTAACAAAAGGTTAAGATAATTTGATATATAGATCTATCACTGAATCGCCATGCAGGTGAAAATGCACTTCATGATACAAGATAGACTCAATCGATTCGATTAAAGAAAAGATTAGCTTTATTTTAAATTTATGGCCAACTATTTTGGCCAAAATATGCTCAGAAACGAGGGTTATACATTTTCTTTCCAAAAACTATTCGCAGCAAAGATGTTTGTCTATGCTATGGGCATGGGAGATCATTATCCGTTTACTATGTATGACACATGAGATCAAATGTATGACTATGACTCTTTGTTGTCAATAAAATCACTAGATCTACTACTACTATAACATTTTCAGAATTTGGCTAATCTAAATAATCTATAACTTATTCATGAAAAACTGGCTATGGCTTGGGGGGATGCTGCAGATCTCGAGCTCCAGAGAAGGGGCGCAACCCTACTAGATCTACCAGGAATCCGTGATCTAAAAATGCTCACAACAAAATATACCATCCATGCAGTTTGTGGGGTTAGTTTAACGTCCGGTCAACCCTTCAGGGTTCTTTTACCAGACTGCACAAGGTAAAGCCTTTCAGCTTGTTTTACGCCACAGGGGCGGTGATCGAATATATGAAATGAGGTGCCTATTTGTCGCAGTGGGACCCAATGTCCTCTTTATAGTGCTGCCACACTGAGATATCATGTCATAGGCCCATACAATACCCAACCCAGTCAGATTATACTTACACCGGGCTGACCAGTTATGTTTTGTGGTTCTTTCTTTATACCGAGTGCCAGGCAAGCAGTGACCACTACCATTGTTAAAGCCCCGTCTCATCGCTAACGACGTCACTGTTTGCTACTTTGTAACTCCCATACACAAATTCGTGACGTTACCAATCTGATTAACAAGTCACTGGGTTATGATCAAACGCCACAAAACACGTCGTGGTCCGTAGCATCGTTGGGCTAACATCAACGTATGTAAGCCTAACGACAGCAGGATGAGAACGTCTTTGGTGTGACTCAGCCAGGGATAAATCCCAAGACCTCCAGGATTCAGAGCGGGCACTCCACCGCGTTACTGAGTCTGGTCTCTTCATTTTTCGCCTTCTACGAACAGCAAGGGGCTGCTGGGAACACATTCTTCCCAGGAGGAGGCTGACAAAGGAACCCCCACCACGGATCCCCACGGGGGATCATCAATGCAGGCACTTCATTGCCACTAAGCCTAACACTGTAGTCGATCTAGCCGAACTATCGACGCCACTACTAACGCAGTAGCAGTTCCCGTACAGTATACAGGGAAGGCACCACAGAGCTATAGTCGAAATAGAATGTTAGACTGTGCGACCAGTGACAGTGTGAATCCACTTGAAGTTGAAGTTGAAGTTGAAGTTGAACTTTGAAGTGTAGACTAGTGAAGAAAACAGGATCTGACGTGAAGAACTGGCTTTGTAATTTTAAGTACGATATGTACAAAATAAATACACATGATATGCAGGAAAATTATGTTCAACATATACTCACGGTGTTCGCGAAAAGCAAAACTTGAAAGTGTTTAAGTGTTTTGGGAGACGGGCGAGCAGGTGCTTGTTGAAAGGTCAAGGTCGATATGGCACTTAGCTGGTTCCGGCGATCTCGCTGTTGAGGTGCGCAACCAGCGTTGTTTGGCGCCATCTAGTGTCTTAAGGTTACCAGTTACCCAGTCTCGGTTTTCGCGCTTCCAGGATCATGGGAAGTTGCAATTATATTCTGATATAAGACTTATCGCTTTCTAAATATGAGATAGTAGGTAGGGATTATTTATCACAATAACCAATTACCATGTTAGTAAACAGATTTAAATGTTTTTCCTCAATAGTTCTAAAGGCCTAGGCATCCATCAACCAATGCATAGATGCTAATTAATATAAAAATCAATTTCAATTAGGCCTAGATCTAGCTCTAATACTTTGGGAATGATTGTCTTCAAAGTTCTTCAAGAGAATATTAAAATTCTGATGAAAGTACAATAACATTCATATAGGCCTACCGGTACATACTTTCCCCTTATAAAAGCCATTATAAAGTTGCGTTCAAGCTGAGCATAAAGCCTTCTTTTTTTTTTTTTGATAAGGTTTTTATTTGTTCATCTTCGAGTTGTCTGATCTTCCAGACGTTACAAGTATGTATGCTTCTAAAAACAGATATTTTGTTGCATGCTGGCAATTGCAAAACCCATAGCACGAGAACCATTGGATCAAAAAAATCCCATGTTTAGTCTTGTGGTATGTAGCAACTTTTGGCTAGCTGGTAATCTGTGCAATTTGGTTGGGTGGGCTCTTAATTAACCCAGATTATGCTAACGTCCTACTGGTAGGACGCCTATACCATGGGTTTTGCGCTACTTGTTAAAGTTAGTCAAAATATGAATACAATCTAAAATCTTTGTGTAAATATGACCTCAACACCTATAGACCATGAAAACATTCCAAATAAGAACATATCCCTCGCAACTTAATGTTGCCATGGCAACAAACAATGAGGTAAATTGACAAATACAGATGATAGAAAAATTGAAAAATCAATGTATGTTTTTCCTATGATATTTATAATGAATATTTTGGGACAAAATTTGAATTTGAGATAGACCTTATTGAGCTCCATATGCATGCTAATTTTTATTTAAATCAAATAATAATGTCCAGAGATATTAAGAATTTTCTATTGCCGTCCTACATGTAGGACGTTAGCATAATCCACTACCTTAATTTTATGTTCTGCATCAATGTGGATACTACATGATATAGCATTATTTTGAAGTTTTGTCATCATTTACTCACACATTTTGCATACAAAGTATGTAGTAGATGCCCATAGAAGTCCAGTATTTAGTACTTTAAAGCTCTTTTTGTATTTTAGAGCAAATTTTTATTTTGCCTTAACTCTTTAAAAACGGATAAAGGCATATTATCATAGATAACCAATAAATTGGGTTGTTGGTTACTATGGTAACCCCCAAAATAAATAAGAAATCATTTTTCCGCTCCCTCCGAAAGTGGATTTCATAATTATGAGTGGCTTACCATTTAATGGATTGCAAGAATACTTATTTTTAAAATAAATAGTAGGATTTATTTGTTATTATATATTTGCCAATAAGGCTCTTTTTAGCATTAGCAAAGGGTTAAATACTATGGAAATTATGGTAGTGGATTATGCTAGCGTCCTACATGTAGGACGCCCCATATCTCAGCTTCTACTATAGATAGAGACCTAAAATTTTGTATGTGACTTATTATCTCATATATAGTGCCAGATATAAGATATTTAGAGTTTTGGATCATAATTGGCACTTTAGTATAATTTGGGTTAATGAATAATAATTTTAGAAAAAAATATTTCTAGCCTAGTGGTGTTAACACTTGAAAAAAACAAGGAGGTCAAGTTCAGGTATGATGGTTTAATGAACTACACTGCTGTATCTGTGTATTACAGGTTTATTAGCCATTCAACAGTTCAATCTCGAAACGGTCCCAGTGAATAGTAAGCAGGTAAGCATAGGGAATACACTGCTGTATTACAGGTTTATTAGTCATTCTATCTCGAATCCTTAAACACAATGTTGGTGTGTTTTTTTTGTTATATATAAATTTGAACTGCATTTCATTGCAAACCATATCTTAAGCATGAATGTGTACCATGGCAAAACATATTTTAAGCATAAAATATGTACACACCATACAGAGAGGTCATCATTGGATACCTCTTTTAGAGGCCTCAAAGGGTAATTTGACATCGTGATAGAAATACAAAACAAATGATAACCTATGGCTTTTATAATTATATTCATTACAGCGGATTAAAAAAACAAAGGTATTTACAGTAATGGTCTGAGGACACTAAGATATTGATCAATGAGATGTGGTGAATACAGGGTCAGCTATCCGCAAGTACATGTTACATCTAGAACACACTAATCTACAAAGTTTATACTTTGAAGGAAATCATAAAATCAATATCATTTGCTTCCCGTTTTATAAGTTCCTCAATTTTCGGACAGTAAGATGTCTGAATTTTTTAAGGGTAAATAGCACGGGGAGGTTAAATGAAACTAAAACAAATGGACCATAAATTTACTTTTCTTCCTAAACAAATATTTTTGAATAAAACATCCTATCTGAACCCAAAGTCATAAGATAAAAATACATTTTTGTAATAAGGTTGTATTGTTGGATAAAATGGCTCATGGTCAGGAAACTGAGAAATGAACGAAGACTTAACTGAATTGACCGGCCTCTAATAACAATGCATGGTCTTAATTTCATATTCGAAGCTATAATTGCAAGAACAATTTGATATTGAATATGATAATTATTGCGTTTGAGAATGGTTTGAGAATGAGTACATGGCATTATGACTGTCAAGTATTACTAGTTGTTAACAGCGCCAACTTGTCCCCCCCCCCCCCCCTCCCCAAATAGTTTGCTCAGAACTGACATTATTATTACTTATTTGCTTTTGGCACAGCCTCCTTTCAAATTAAATCTAAGGAAAAATGATGAAACCGAAAACTTTTTATGAGGAATTAAATGGATATTGAAGAGGCACAGTTGAACCACCTGGTGAGAAAAAAGTAATTCTTCACTATTAAATAGTGAAGATAATCCTACCTGAGGAAAGAAAATCAAATTTTGATTTTCTTTCCTCAGGTAGGATTATCTTAATCTGGCAGAGCGACCTCACGCCTTGTCAGACTAGGATTATCTAGATCAAATTCCAATAAGGAACGAGGAATTTTAGCAGTGTAAACACAATACATCAATAATAAGGGAGACAATGTACTAAAAAATGTGTTTCAATCTATATGTAGATGAATGTCAATGGTGACCCTTACGCTGTTTCTTTTCTGAATTTATATTTGATTTTCATAAACATTCTTATGAGGTTTGATGAGCCTGTATTGGATTTTAGGGCTTTTGGGGCTTCTATAGGATCAGTTGAATTTTTTTCATTAAAAAAAGTCATGTTAAGGTCTCATAGATTTTTTGTTTTTTTGTGTCCTTCTTTAAAACCTATTTTGGATGTCTGTAATTGATTTATACTTGGGGCTGAACAGTCAGCAATACCTTTAATGTAAAATTCAACGATATTCAAATATCTTTTGGAGAAAGGAACATTTTAAAATCTCCTCGATATTCATTTCATGGCACCACGGGGTCGATCACCACCATTAGCATGTCGATGCGCTCCAGCTCGCTCTTCGTGACCCCCATATGCCTGAGGTGGTGGGTCTGGTCAGTCTCCATCAAGGCCCATGCAAATTTGATGTAAGTTGCGTCAGGACGGTTTTGCAGTGATAAAATTATTTCTTCTATTTTCTCCGAGTTGGTCGGCTTGCTCTGCATGCATTTAAAAATTACAGTCACAATGAAGTATTTTCATAAAAAACGATTGAAAAATTGTATATTTCTTTTGCCAAATAATTAACATGTGTCTTTTCATTCATCCCTTTGCAGTTTAGACTCCGTCCAACCTGGCTAGATCAGCTTGTGAGTATTTTTCCTAATCGTGCCATCTTTTTCTATAAATCCGCTATTTTCTCACGTTTCTTTTCTGACGTTATTATAAAGTACAACTATTGAAGAGGAATCATCTTCTTTGTTTCAAATGAAAACTAATCGAGCTCCCATTACCTTTTTTTTTTTTACTTTTCTATATCATATCCTCACGATTAGCGTCAGACGTAAGAAATATGTGATCTACTGCACATAACAGTTATACAGCATTACTGCTTTGGGGGAAAATCTAGCAATTCATAGAGGATTTCGGCAGGGTTAAAAAGCTAATGAAGCTATAGTTCATATCACTTTGATGCCAATTGCAAGTTAATCCTAAAGACCTGTGAAGTATCTACAACCAATGACATACTATAGACATACTATGACATACTATTTTCGATCAAAATAATTCTTATTGATGGCGTAACACTTATGTACTTACCGTTATCTCTTCAATTTTAGCAGAAGTAAAAATGTCCAGAGACAGCAAGAACATTCTTAAGTCTGAATATTCTGAAAGAAAATAATATACCTAAGCAATGCAAATTTGTGAAGATAATATAAAGCGTTTATATTTGGAGTTGAACATAAATGTAACAAATTGTAAGAAAGTGTATTTCACATATCACCATGACATAAAACATGAGAACGTAGAGAAATGAATAGCGAATTCGAATGAACAGAAGTAGATATTGTGATGAGTTCAGGAGTAGGGATGGTTGTAGACCAATAATTCTAAGAGAACGAGTTTCTCACGTTCTCACAGCATATTGTTATGTTTGCATATAAGTTATTTCACTTGCCAAAAATAAATGCGTATCTGTAATTGTGAAAGTAATTCTACAAAGTCATTAAGGCTCTCCATTGGAATGAACATTTGTAATGTTACACGAGAGTAATGTACATGCGCAAGATTTGGATTTTTGGATAAGAGAAATATGACACCGGAAATGACGTCAGAGGGTGTCATGAAGATCATCTATATTAGGCTAGACAATCACTTCAAGTTTCAGGGTTATAAAAGCCTGAGTTTGTCATGGAATAAAGAGATCCTTCTGGGTTCTCGGAGTGTCAACACCGTATTCCTTCTTGTGTCCAACTCTCTTAAGTAGTTCGGGAATGAAGAAATAGCTATATATCATTGCAGCAAATTGCAATTGGTACCATTCTAAAGCTAGGAATATGGGTAAAATGTGTTTCAACTGAGCATTCCAAATGATTTGGAATGTTTGGAATGTCTTCCAAAATTGGCTGAAATTTTGTATTTTTTCTGACTTCCAACAACTGAATTCTAAATAGCATCTTCAATTTACGATTTATTTCAATTCTCTCAATAGGGGGTTTAGAGAATAAAATTTGGAATCTAATGATGTATCATTCACCTATATGCAAACTTTATTCAGGAAATGAGCACAGACAGAAGGATGAGGGGAAATTATGAAATATCTCCATGGCACTGAGCAGCAATAAGCCCATCCCACATTGAGTATATCCCAGGGTCAGACAAGGGTTGGACAAAATAGATGTATAAGCCATCCTTGTCACCTAGAGTTGGAATTACTGGAATAAATAATAATTATATTTTCTATATCCCCAAGTACTGATAAAATGTTATGATTTCTTAAATTTTACCATGTGACAGATATACAGGTTTGCCAGCCAATCAAAATCCTGCATTTTAGGGAAAATAGGGTTGGACATTATAGGTTGGGCTGACAGGCTTTAACATTGGTTCCTATGGGAAAAAGGCCAATATATAAGGCTGCATTTTACAAATTATAGGAGCAATTTGTCAACTAAAACAACATGGTTCATTTTGTTTTACAATTCTATCTTTGGGGATTAAATCAGAAAGATATTGTTATGTAATTTCATGGTAAAATGTCATGTCTATGTACACTGGGATGGGCTTATTATATTATAGAATATTTGCCTTTTTCTTGCTTATTCTTGTCATATCTATGTATACAATTATCTACAATTACTATCTACAATTACTATCTACAGTTTTTTTAATGGGAAAGTATAAAAAGATTACAATCTTAACAGTTTGTCAGGATAATATGAACCTATACATGAAGATAATGTCCAACTGTGCATGGGCTTGTATCTTACCAAAGACAGTATAAATGTCATATTTGGGTTACTCTCTGAGGACATTTATAGTTATTTCTTACATTTTCTCATGTTTATTGAAACTAAAAGGTTAATAATTAGCTAGATATAAAGGTCAGATACTACCAATGCCTTCATTCTATAAAAAGGTTATTAATACCAGTCCATAGTTCCATCAATCAGGCTTTGAAATAGAAAAAAAAAAGTTTTTAAATATTGTACCTTTTACATATAAGGTGCATAATCAGCCAGGTTTTGTATGTATTACAAAGATAATTGACAATTTGAAGGGTAGCATATGCTTCAAAATATCTGAAACTCAAAAGAAAGTTCCTGCATACATTTATCTCTCATAATGTGTGCCAATAATTGATGATATTTGTTTCTATCACAGCTCAAAACCTTGAAAAAGCTTAACATTTTCATTTATCGCTATTTGCTGCAATGATCTATAGTCACAAAGAATGACACAGTATGCCTAAACAGTATAGTTAGGCCGTTAGATCACTATTTGGAATTAGATGTAAATGAGAGTGTACTTGTAGGCTTTAGGCAATTGACATGATGGGCACAGGGAATGAATTACCGGGTGCTAGGCCAACATTCTGCCACTTTACCATCCTTGGCATGACCTTGAGGTGCAGTCTCCCAGCTGTCCATATCCAGTCTGAGTAGGGGTCCAACCTATGCTTCCCTACCTTCCTGCTCGTCCCTGTCACCGTATTGTGCAGTCGAGCCTCGTGCACGAGGCACAATGTTAACCTCTCTTCCCAGATCTCCCCTTTACCCTGTCCCTCGTGCTCTCCTATGCCCCAGCAGGAGGCCAAGAGCCTTTTATCCCCATGGCCACCAGTGAAACTGACACCGCAATATAATTATGCGTACCCCCCATATAAACCCCCATTTGATTATGTAACCACTTAGGGTCGGCGGGGCCGGTCCTAATTGGGCCCATGAGGGGTGGGTTTAGCTGGGTCCCACTTCCACAGTTTTTAATAATTCTGTAATGGGGACTAAACTAAATATATACCCCTCTCTTCTGATAGTTCATTAGGATTCACACCTAAAAGGCTAACTTGTCCCTATTCCTAGTCACTATTTTCCACAGTCTATAATGGGGACTAAACTAAATAATATCCCTCTCTTCTGATAGTTCTTTAGGATTCATACCTAAAAGGCTAACTCGTCCCTATTACTAGTCACTATTTTTCACATTTTTTAATAATGGGGAGTAAACTAAATATATATCAAAAATTAATACCCAAATACTGAAAATGCATTCAAGTAAATAAATATTTATCACATTTTCCAAAGATTGTAATGGGGACTAAACTATGTTTACCCTCGAGAGCCCCCTCCCAGGGGAAGGAGCACTCCTCGGGGTTTATATGAAGGCCGCCCATAATTATGACAAGCCATATCTATAACGAGTATCCAACACAACCATAAAGCGTGCCTGAAGGGGAGAGCCGGGATGGTGTCTCAGTGCATAGAACAACTTGAAAATCTTCTATTATCTATGTTCATGTTGGTCAGCTATAATAGTTTAACAAAGTATACTTACCTAGTCTTTCTGATAGGAAAATAATGTTCTTCTTGAATAATGCCTCAAGTCTGACACGGATATCTGCTACACCTGAATAAATGAATATTCAATTTTACAAATTTGCAATACTCAATAAATTGATCAATTTCTATTGGTTGTGTTTGGTGTGATAATACAAACTATTACAAACCATTTCCAGAGAATGTGCCAACATACAAAACTAATTGTTATCATTGAATGATCAATATACAACTCAACGAAATCAGGAATCATAGAGGTACAATGGCTACCAATGAAACAAAAATACCATCTGTAAAAATTATTTGTAACGAAAACTTTCATTGTCATAATACTTCATGATTATATATCTTACTTTGAGCAGTGGCAGGTGCTCTTGGTTGACGTGTAGATACCAGAACTGGACGTACCTCAGCCACAGGTCTAAATAAATACAATGTTATTTAGAACCTCACTTTATAGTTGTGCAAGCATATAAAAATAAACATAATTATAACCATCCGGTGAAGGCATAAATGGATACATAAACCCTCGCATCCTTGCAGGCCCTGCCCTAATTTGACAAACTTTGAATTCATAACCGATGTCGGATCCCATCTACAGTTTCCATAACTGTTGGGAAAGAAAACCGGTTATGGGCTATTGCTGTCAGTTTGGCCCAGTTCTGAACTTTTTTTTTTTTTTTTTTTATTAATCAACTTCACGTACAGTACTGTTCATGTTCTTCCAGTTGAAGGGTGGGGGAATAATGAATATGATATTAACAGGATTAACAGGATTTGAACTTTATCTGAAACGGTGTAACAATAACAAGTAATGATTTGATGGTTTAAAACCATCAAATCATTACTTGTTATTGTTACAAGGAAACTTAGATCATGAAAACGTATGACTAGCAGATTTCTCTCCTTCCCCTTTTCTCTCCTAAACGTTACCTGGGTGCTGCTTGAGGAGTATCCCCTGTTGGGGATGCACCCCCTCGGCCACTTTCTGGTTGAACCTCATCTGCGGCCCTCTCTAATTTTTCAGTCAAGGACGCAAAATCTAAAAAGGCAATGGTTCAATTATCAAAATTTAAACTAAAATGTTCTGGTAGAACAGGAATAGAAAACATTGCTTGAAGTCCTGAATAATATTTATTTATTTCCAGTTTAAGTAGCGTATTTGCAATTCAAATATTAAGTTTATGTAATATCTTCATTGAAAGGATGTCCTTGAAAGAACAGTTAAACCAAAGTAGGATTAACACGTTTATTGCTGCATTCGATGGGTCATCGTAACCTATAAAATAAGACACAATTTTAAGATAACAAGAACATACCATCTTTGCAAAAACTATGTTAAAGCACACACAAAAGATAAAAGGCGATTGATGTTATCGTCGCTGTTTGATATGAAATGTTGGCATCTATTATTAAAGTTAATTTTGTATGCATTTATCGGACTTGAATAGGCCTAGCAGATCCACAAGAGTTGTAATAACGCTCTACATCCCCGGGTCTATATCCTAATGTAACAATGGTGTCCTTGAAATAAGGGCTTTACTCATGAGACACACTAGGGGATACTTACAACGGTTACATGCGTCCTGTTTGACCCATCCTGTTATTATTACGGCGAGACAAACAACTGAGACAAACAGACCAGTAAGTGTGGACCATAATGATGAGTAACTGGTACTGGAACTTGGCTCGTCGGCAGCTGCAAATAGAGTATGTAGGCACACATGTTTATGGCACTTAAAGGGAGCCAAACCAATAGAATTGCTAACATTTCCAAAACTCGGATAAGTATTGAAATATGTTAGATGAGTCTAGTTAAGGTCATTGGTAAAGTATTAGCTCTGAAAACTAGCTCAAACCAAAGTAGAATTCCATGAGAGATGATAAAATTTCCATTTGTTTGTAAACAAACCTCATTTTTGCGGATCCACATTAATTGATTTGAGCAAGGAAAACGTGTTTTCAATGATTTTCTACCATATTTCATGGTTTAGATTTTAACACAGACCAGAAATAGGCCCAATGGATGGATTTCCATGATTATTTGAGTTTGGAAAATTTGGTCGAATTTATTGGTTTTGGCTCCCTTTAACTGTTAAGATCTTCCTGTCGTTGACTCATGCTTGGGAAAATATAGTAGCATTATGATAGTTAATACCCAAGGGTGGGTCTTAGACAAGACCCGAGTATTCTAGTCAACTGAACAATAGAAATGTGTGAGTTGCATAGAGAATTATCTTTAGATCTGTTGGATAAGAGGAGAATCTTGATTCTATTGAAAATGATGTATAAGCTTAGCATGGAACATTCTAATATAGATCATGTGGTCAAAGCACAATGCCTACGAAATAGTGGTAAGGTAAAATTCAAGATGGAATTTACAAATAAGGAGAGAGTAAATAGGAGCCCATACTATAGAGGAGTTAGGCTTATGAATGAATTGAGTGAATTTGTACAGCGGACAGATAATGTGAATACATTTAAAAGTAGGATACGGGGTGTACTCAAATAATTAGGTAGGTGTACTGTATTATGAGCTGGTTTATGGTACCATGTAACATTGTTTTTGCATCATTGTTCATCTTATTGTTCATCATTATTATGTATATCAACTACATCGGAAGAACTTTTGTACTAAAAGAGATGTCTTAATTAAAAATAAGAACAATAATAAAAAACAAACTTGAGCACCAGCTGACCCGACTATCGCCTTGAATGAACAAGGGCTCTGGTAAAGTGCGAGGGTGGCCCTGAAGTAGATCCAGTTCTCAGTCCCCGATCATGTCCATGTAACTTTGAATAATTAATCTAAGCCACAGGGTGTTCCCCAATAGCCCCTTACATCTTTTTGAGTAATCTCCTTGAGCCGCAAACAAGAAGACCCCCGACTCCCAACAAAAACCCGCGAGACCCCCAAGTCCCATCCACCCCTCTCTTACGAGTGAACCTAGACACAAGGCAAGGCATTTAAACTATCTTTAATAAGTTCTTCAGATATGTATACTGAACTGTACCTTTTATTATTTAACATGTATATATGAAAGGGGGTTTGCTAGCTTCTCTTGCTTTAGCGCATGTTACTTATGGTATGCTGGACCCATAATGTTATTAATTGTTTAACATATTTAATAAGTTCAGTGATAGTTTGTTGTTATATTCATATTGGGTAGATTTATCCTCATCTAGGTTGTTCAAGTCCAAATGAATGATCGCTCACTTGCAGAGATACAATTATATTTTTAACACAACACATGTTGATGGTATCTGGAGCATAGATTCCATAAAATTAATGGTATAGCCTAAATATTCCGCTGGTATGGATGATCATAGTTAAAATCAGTGTCTCACATTATTAAAGAACCATACTCTCTCCTAAGGTCTTTCCTTATTACCTGACTGTCATTACTATGACCATGGTCAGCTAGACGTAGGTAACTCCTGTCATCTATGGTTTACTCCTGTGTGAACTGCCTATGACAAAAGTCAAACTCAATCTGACTATAGCCTACATCACCAACACATCACCATTTAAATCCTCCACTATGATACATGTCCATCCATATTTCTCTTACGTCTAGTTGTGTCTGCTCCTGAGCTGCTCAGAACTAACTCTTTATATATAAGACCTGGGGGGCGGACCAAAAAACATCCACGAGAACTCTGGACCCACGAGAACTTAAAATACCCACGATTGCTCAATTTGCAATCGTGGGTCTTTTGTTCTCGTGAGTCTTTGTTTTGATTTTTTCAGCTCTTAAAGTGTTCTGATGTCCTTCTAACACACTTTAAAAAGTATTATCTGTAAATTAGTTTATCATGGATCTGATTTTAGTATGATTTTTCAAGAAATTATCATGTCCAAAAGTTCTCGTGGATGTTTTCTGGGTGATTATTTCTTCTCGTGGGCCTCAAATCAACCCCACGAGAAATCGTGGATGCTTTTTGGTCCGCCCCCCTAATATGCAATTCCATTACTTACTCCCTACCTTAACCTTTCGGAAGATCGATGTTCTGAACAAATTGGCCTATATCTATGTTCGAAGCTAAACTGTATTAAAAGTACATTACCAACTTCTCCTCACTACTCAAAACTCTGTTGTTTATGGGTTTCTTAATTCAAGTGGCCCACCCTTTTCTTGCTATGGTTGTTTAGTTATTCAACTTGACATATCCCTGCTGTTGGGTGACAGTGAGCTAGTTTTGGCCGTCTTCTTTTACCTGAAACCTATAAGTTTTTTTTACCTCCATCCCTTTGTTCGAAACCCCAAATATCTTTCAACTTTATTGATTATCTGCGTTCCCATTCTTCGGATCTGCCTGTGTCTCTGCTCCTCAGCATAATACTAGCTAGATAAATGATATGTCTAGACAGACGCATACTGTAAAAACAATATAACTAAACTTTGATGCATACTGTAAACCTTTACATGCAGCTAGCCTCAGTGCAATATCTACAGACATTCATACTCAGGCTTAGAAATGACTATTGAACATTTTATTTTTATCTAACTGTTTCACA
Organism: Lepidonotus clava; assembly: GCA_936440205.1. Lineage (NCBI taxonomy): Eukaryota > Metazoa > Annelida > Polychaeta > Phyllodocida > Polynoidae > Lepidonotus > Lepidonotus clava. Next base: position 20,333,362 of record OW387150.1, on the reverse strand, counting down.
TAATGACATGATCCAACAGCGATAACATTATTCCTATGACAAGGAGTTTTTCTGAAGTCAATAGTTTTTTTTGTAAATCTGATATCCCTCATGATAAATAAATTATTGATAACAGATTAGCTGCCTTGAATTCAACTTAACTTGGTTGAGTCAATGTTTACCTTGATATGCATTTGCTTCAGGTGAGACACAAGTGTAGCCAGTCAGTGTGTACGGGGACGGCAGGCAGAGGTGGGTACACCCGTTATGACTACCGTTACACCGGTCTACTGCCTTGGGCTGGGTCTGCTGGCTGTAGATGGACAGACTCCTAGAGTGATCAGATTATAATATAGGTTAGACACGTTTTTCCATACAAAGAATCAATGCCTTCAAAATTGAATAACATTTTGAAGATAATTTGACATTTGAGGTAGACATAATCATAATTAATTGTACTCTAATGAAAGAGAGAGGCGAGATAATTTGGCTTTAGATCTATAGTTTTAATTATGATTGTGGGATTAATTCGTTTCTGTCGCTTCTCAATCATAATTAAAACTATAAGGCCAAATTATCTTGCCTCTGTCTTTCATTAAAGTACATCTAATTATCAATTCCTCTGAGATTTTTTTTTCTACAAATATGTCTCATGAGATGATAATAATACTCTGAATAGTGACTGGTAAGCCTAATCACCATTAAAAAAACCTGCTCATGCATGTGTAAACTTGGGCAGTGGATTAAACATATAAATCCCTTTATACGTACATTACCATTACATCTCCTGTGTATCCCAGGTCTAATCTGCTCCTGTCTGTGGGGTCTGACTTACTGGCCTCATACACGGAGTGTGTGGCTGTGTAACCGGCTGGGGAGAATTTTGCTTAAATCAGAATAGAGTATTATTTATTAATAAATTATCTAAATTATTTAAACAAATTAATTTAATAAATAATTTAAACATAATCTGATAAATTATTTATCAGATTATGTTTAGGAACATATCTTTATCCAAGAACCCTGATGGAGATATTTCAAATTTAGCGATGATACTACTAGAAAAGATGGTTAGATACATTTAACTGTTCTACATAGTAGTTATAAAGTTTTGCGTATACAGAGATAAATCGTCAAGAGAAGTGTTGGAGACGAGGAGTTCATTCCGTCTGTTCGACCATGAATGGAATGATAAAGCTAAAACGTTTTGTCCGACTTTTACTTTATTTTGGGAAGCTGTTGATTTCAATGATACAGATTTAATCTTTTTCATTTTCATGACTATCACTATTCCACAGAGAATAGCAGAAAACACGGGAGATCGGATACCTGTAGTTCCCAATTTCTAAAAAGCACCCCTTAACTAATCTTCTCCCACCCATTGATGTTTACGGTCAAAGATATCCTTATAAAATAAGATTAAGAAAAACCTCCATGGGCACAATGTGACAAAAAAATAATGTTAGGCCTAATCGGTATCCAGCTGTCGGTATCAACACTTGTCAAAGTTCTGCGACAAGTTGCAGTTATTAGTTTAGATCGAACATGGACATGGTCTTTATCGGGCATACTGCAGAGAAAGAAAAAGAAAGAAAAAACTACTGTTTGGATAGATTTTAATTAAAAAAGTTCACAAACCTGACGAGAAGTATATATTGTTTTCTGAGACAGATAACGTCGTGAGTCTTTCAGTTTCATCCAGAGGTTTGGCATCTACAGCATGCTCCCCATTAAAATCCAAACGTTTGATGACACCATTTTTAGACCAATAAAGACGGTTGTGATGGAGATCTAGGGCAATATCAGGTAAAGGCTGGTTCGAGGTATACAGCTCCTTAACATTGGTGCCATCCAGTCCTGATTTGTAGATTGCAAAGGTAGGCGTTTTGGGTGAATGACTTAACCAGTACATGAATCTGAAAATCAAAATTATGATTCAAATCATATCAGTTAAAGTACTATTGAAGATTGCTGCTATAATAAGTTTGTTTCTCTTTGTGATATGATTTACAAATTTGAAATTCAATCACGAAGTATTTTTCATATATAATCATTATGTTTCATTTTACAATTATATGCATAATATTATATAATAAAAGTGTTGAATCTACACCAAACCCAACGACAGACTGTGGTTGACTTGGATGTATTAATCAGACATCAAATCACTGGCGAATTGACTAGTTTCGGTGTGTTACTGCCTTCATCAGGATATATATATATATATATGTATATATATGTATATGTATATATGTGTATATATATGTGTATATATATATGTATATATATATATGTATGTATGTATATATATATATATATATATATATATATATATATGCCTTCGCACCGGACATAGCTTTTCATCATTAGCATAGTCAGTGCACTCAAAATGAAAAATATGTCCCTTCAATAAACAAATACAATCCTTTCCTGCACAGATACCCCAGCCAAGGATGTGACGTTATTATAACGTTGCAGCAACTCTCTGGTTGGTTCTATATTTCCTTCTTTTTATATTCTTTTGATTACTCCCAATTACGTCACTGCAATTTATCACCCACAGCGGTACATATAAGGGTCAGTGTGTATTGACAGGCTGTACGTACCGCTCGTCATTTTCACTATTGGCCACTATTTGAAGCACATTTAGATCATTGCTTGGGTGATAAAATAGAGAAGACCCTTTGGGGTCATCCTCGGGTGTCTGTACGACCCATGGGGATCATACTTACCTCGGGCTTTGCCCTCAGTATGTAACGAACCCCTCTGGGTCTTACAGACACCCTCTGCTGATGCCCCCCGCAGATCTTCTTAGAACTGATGTGACAATGCACTGTAACGTTATTACAATGTTCTGGTTACATTCTTCAACCCAAACAGAATGTTCTTATAACATTCGGTTTTGGTTCCATGCTAACCTCACCAAAAAATAATGTTATAATAGCATTCTGATTTGGTGAGGTTTCAACCTCAACATCAATAATGTAATTGTTACATGCCATCTTAGTAAGTAAGAAACTGACTAAAAAAAGTATGGTTGCAGAACGTTTTTGTTACGTTTCGTTGCAAACTGGCTGGGACAAAACTACCGAGGCAAATAAGACCAGGGGCTATTAGGATCAGGGTACATACTCCGTTGGACTAGGAGTTACTTTTTCATATACATTTTATTAGAAGTGACCTACCCTTGATTATCTCTTGGATCCACTCTGATATGAAAAATTACTCGATTTGTATTATGAATGATCTTCCGCTGTTTGGTATTTACATTATACACTTCAATGTTACCATTGTAGTAGCCAAAGTATATATTGTTGTGGATCCAGTCTAGTGCAATAGCAGTTATGGTTTTAGCATTTCTATTGTTTAGAATAATTTCCGATGAGGATCCTCCATGGTTTGATAGGGTTTCGGCAATGACTGTTTTGCCGTCAACAGCCTTCCAGTAAAGTATGTTCCTTCTAAAGTCAAAGTCAAAGAACCTCCCAGCGGAAATAAGGGTGTTTCTATACTGGGTCCGCAGGTTGTAGCTTTCGATTGTGTTCTCTGATGTAGAAAACATCATGATCTCGTCGTCCAAAGAAAATCCATCTGTAAATGATAGAAATGAAATGAAGATGATCAATAGTGACTTGTTTGGGGGAAAACTTTAAAGTGAAGATTTAATATACAAATCCAATGCCCGGGGGGTCTTCAGCCTCCTGTGCTCGAAGTTTTTACAACTTGGGAGCCCCTGAGCTAGGCTCCCTCGATAGGAATAAGATATGTTAAAAATGTATGGCAACAATTGATAATATAAAGTATACTATTAAAAGTGTTCTGTGGCTTTCAGATATACAGTTCACATACACGGTGAAAAATGGGACTTGGCTATTTATTGTAGATTATGATAACTATAGTCCTTATCAGTTAAAGAGGGATATAGTCACAGCGAACATTTGTATCCAATATGATTTCAGAACAGATTTAGTACGAATAATGAGCTCTTAATGAATGATAAAGCATGCAAAGTGAAACGAAAGTGATGGGTGCTTTTGAAAGTTCGGCAAAGGTGCCTTGGCCTATAAGCCGGCCTCAGCCCTCACCACAGGTCTGACAGGGGTCCATGAATGGGGTCTTAACCCCACAATTTCCCTTAAGTTAATGGTGGTGGTGGCGGTGGTGGTAGTGGGGGGGGGGGGGGGGTCGGGTCCAACCTTATGGATATTGAAAATGGGCCTGTTTTTTAAACTACGGATCGACCCCTGTGGGGCGTGTTATCGTTTTAACACTAGACCGTGACGGTGATGAGAGCATGCAGCTTTTGTAGTAACATAGTCTATATGGGCGGATCCAGAGGGGGGGGGGGTGGTGGCGCGCCCCCTCCCTTTTTCTGGAAAATGTTGCGTTTTTAAAAATGTAAAACTCGGCTAAAAACCAATTAAGGGGAAACAATTCCAATAACGCCCCCCCCCCCCCTTTTTTTCTTCTTCTTCATAATCCCGGATCCGCCAGTGATATAGGCCTATACATGCCGTTTTCGTACAGGTTCTTTGTCAATGTTATCATTAATAGGGAACCGGGTTACTTACTGGAAGGACGCACAGCTACTGACCACAAAACGACGGAGATAATCCACATGGGAACGACCCAAGCCATAGCTACAATTCATGTGTTCTGTGCTTTGTACTTTAGTGGGTAATCCCATATTATTGTACTCCCGCTTTTAGTTTCCAATCCAAGAGACAAGGATACGTAAAAATATTCATGACGAAAGCTGCGCTACTTATATGGGGCTCTACACTCCAACTCCCATTAAAAGTGCTGTTTCTCGTTGAATGAGATACATGGTATGATACTTCATCATGACATTGTTGCAAATGAGATGTATTTTTCCTACTTAACTTAATTCTATAATTCAAGTCCTATTAAAGTGGTGTTTCATTCTGGTTGAATGAGACATGGTATATAATAATAGATTATGTTACAAATGAGATGTATTTTTCCTACTTACCTTAATACTTTTGTAATAATAGCAATTGTTTTATCTTTGATATACGCTATAACCCTCATCAGTCATCTGTGCTATGATATATATTCATTGTGTTATTTACATGATTTATATATGTTTTGTTATTTCCGATATGCCTAATACATATTTGAATATGAAACTTATGTTATAGGGCCGATATACTGTGAACGTTTTTGTATTCCCCGAGTTTCGCTTAATTTGCGTTTGTGAAATGTTTTTCAATGTGCCACAAAGAGCCCCTAACTCATTGAAACGCGAAATTAATCGACGCTTGTGTGGCTTTTTGGTCTAATCATTGATAATTTACACAAGCCGCTTAACGACAATAACTACGTTAACATTACAAAATTTGTCTGTCTGAAATGATGTTATGAATATAATCTACAGTTCATGTACAAGTAATATGCACATGCTAGGCTGATGATAATTTTCTACGTACATGGCCTATGTCTGAAACCAGTATTTTTTCCCCACCTCGTGATGTTTTCTTGTTTAAATTTCCTATCACCATATGAAATTTTGGTGACACCAATCAATTAAAGAAAATCTTGAATTTGACACTTTGCGATCTAGCACCCTTGAGTATATTATGCACACGTGTTTCTCTAAAGGTCACCACGTTAATTGTGACTCACTATCTAGGGGCCCTAAACCCCAAAATTCGACACGGCAACATGGCCATTTCTTAAAATCGACATGTGGCATGGGACTTAATGACATGAGTGAAAAAAATAAACGACATAGCTTGTTTCTTAAATTCGACATGTGGCATGACAGTCTCTTAAGCCCCATACCCACTAGGCGATTTTACCTGCGACTGGCGACGGGCAACAGCAGAATCACTGGTAAAATCGTCACCAATTCAGGTTAAATGTTAGTATCTAACATTGAAATGTTACATACGAACATGTGAGCTAAATTGGTAATGATTGTACAAGTAATTCTGCTGTTGCCCATCGCCAGTCGCCGGTAAAATCGCCTAGTGGGTATGGGGCTTGAGAGTTAGAGGCAACGTGCGACATGTGGGAGAAAGGCAACAGGTGAAATTGTCATTTCTTAAGTTCGACATGCGACATGGGGACCCCCCAGCTCCCCCATCAAGGGTACCTACTTAAAAGTATCCCTTCTTTCTGGGTCGGTCAAAGCGGATGGCGCCGTGTTTGTGGGTCCTGACATCAGACCTCATTAATAGCAGGACATGGACGTAGATAACAGGACATGGTGCTACGTCTGACTCTGTAGGAGAGTTCCCAACAAAGTGATCAAAGGGAATCAGTGAAAACAACTTATTTCTATTCAGGTCACACAACGTCTCACATAACATGACTTGGGCCTCGACAGGAGTGGGCAACCTGTCACATTATTACACAAAAGTGCGACAGATGCCGCCTCAAATTGTGCTACAAGAAGTTTTACAATTAAAGAGAATCTTTATGAATATTTTCCGAAGTATATCAGTTCATTTTGACAAGTGAGATATCTCGGCATCTATTTTACCAAAATCATGATATCATCCAATTTAAATTATGATTATAGCTTTGTATGATGCAAAGCATAAAAAAACATAGGTCCAGAATCTCACTTTACTATATAAGAAAGCAGTTTCGTATGGGAAAACTAAATCTTATCGTTAAGGTTATTTCTTCAGTCTATTACAGTCTAACACTATGTCGTCACAAATGGGAAAAGCACACCCGGTACGAAGGAGACTTCTAGGTTTATTCACATATGATGAGTGGGTGGAGATTTGTGGGAAATCCAACAATATCCTTCTTCAATCTTACACAGGGTAGTCTTTATTATAGTTCATATCATCACATTTTTTGCCCTAAATACCCGGACTGCAACAAAATCCGGAGTGGCCAGTTTCTTCACTTGACTGTAACATAGTGCATAAGCCAACTATCGTACATATTTCCTAAAATACATTAATTTTTATCGTGTTAATTTTAGTCCCGTGGGATAAAAAAACAACTTCATATTGCTGGAAGATTATCGAATAATGGAATGTAATTCCCAGTTTTAACCTTCAGATCATTTCCCACAATACCAAAATTCTACAAGATTGGGCACACTGTATAATATCATCTTTTAGAGAACAATATACAACAAAAGGGCAGGAACTTCAGCCATTATTCCTGATTATTCTTTGAGACGAAAGCTGGTTCATATTTGATTTCTTATCTAAATGTTTTATGTACAAATCGTTATCGAATATGCAAGACGTATTGTACGAGTTTACCACAAATATTCCACTTGCTTCACTTCGGTAAATATACAATTGTGAAATCATAGGTAAATATATACAGTCAATGGAACTGGATCCAATATTCGATCTTTACAAAGCCACATTGCATTTATACTTGTCCGTGGTGTTCATTGGCGCAAGGGCATTGATTCTAACCCATCAGTATTGATTTTTTTTTGGTTATATAAAACCAAATTAAAGTATTGTTTTTTTTTAAATCGCCGGATTGTATTACAATGCAGATACTTCTATGCAAGCGGGTTCTTTAGAATAAGCATCTTGCGTAGCATTTAATACATTAAGAACGTGAGTTATTTATTTGAATACTTGAGGACGCAAAACACAATCTGTCAAGAGGGAAGCATAATATGAGAGGATAAACAACAATTATCTTTTTCAGAAACCACTCTACATATCTCGATCCATCATAAGGTTTCTTGATTAGTGAGAGAGTACAAGGAAACAATATAAAATACTGAGCGATGTGGTCAGTGTTCATCACGGCTGGAAATGTTGATTTAGACTCTTCGATGATGTGCTGAATAAACGTAGTCTTACCCTTTACATTTCCAATAATGAGAACAGAATTTCTAGGGGTATGCATCTATTGTTACTACCTACTCCTAAAGTTTACAAAGTACCGCTTTTGTCTGTCTATAACCAAGCAATTCAACTTACAGTATGAAAACCATCATAATAACGCGTCTAATGATTCATACGTAAAGAAATGTACGTATCCTACCGAAGGAAAGAGATCAAATATGTATCTTTTTTCTTCCTTGCCAAGACTTCACAGCATCAAATCTGAGACGAAACGGCAAATCGTTTAGTACTTCAAATTCCTTTCATGCAAAAAAGGAAAAGAGTGTAATGCCTTCCAGTAGCTTTCCGGACCCAAAAGATTCAAAGCATGAGAGGGGATATGTATTATGGCTATTTCAGAGTTGTTTGCATGTCATCAATTTTTGGGGATTATTTTCAATTTGTTTCTTCACCGTCATGTTTGTTATATGAGGAAAAACAATCAATATAACTGCAGCAAAGGGTTAAATGTTTTCAATTCCAGAAGCACGCAGAGCTAGGTAATTATATGGCCTGAAACAAGAGTCCGAACTAAGCTAAGAGTAAATCCAAAATCACACTGTGTTAGTTCCAAGTGCACTGATGCCAAACGCAAACATATTAATTTAGAGATGTATACATTAGACTATAAACCAAAAGGTGACGAATCAACTATGCTGAGAAAACCTTTTGGGACAGGGAAGCTACGTGAAATTAGAAAATACCTATCAAAAACGTGTCAGAACTAATTCTAATTGCTCAAATTATTTATTTTATAAATTTCAAGATTGAAAGAAAGACCTGTCACAACAGTGGGTTCTTGATGATTCAATCCATTTTGCCAACAGTCATATAGGTCTATGTAGTTGTTTATCTTTATTTAAGAAAAGGGGTAAGAAATCAAACGAAGGAAACGTTTATGCATACCATTCAGCACAAGGAAGATGATCTATACTGTACCAAAACTACAACCTTCATATGAGCCCAATTAAAGTATTGGTTTACTTCTTTCTGAAATACTTTAGGTGGACGGATTTATTGGTATTACTAACTCATTGGATTCAAGTTTATATCACATCCAAGCAGAAAAACTGTTTACAGAAGTTTCAAACCTGAAAGCATAAGTTGGAAGGAAAACAAGGTTCAATTTATTTTAGAAGTAATTCAATATATTTACAGGAATGTACAAGATTCGGCAATTTTTGTTATTTTGCTGTAATGTTTACAAGGCATATTGCCAGTTTATAAGCAAAGCCACATAGAACAGGGTTCCTACAGACTTCAGAAAGATTGATGTCATAACCTTTTCAGGACTTTCCTATGAAAGTCTATGTGTTCCCCGCTTAATTTTTAATTGTAAATAATTTACTCCATAAATGATTGGTTCTAAGCGTATTTTTCTTGTTTCTTTTTTATGCACAACTTGCTATCCGAATGACTTTACCAAAACCATACCATATATCTCAAATGTCACTATCTATGTGGGAACCTATAAGTCTGTATCTTTACAATATCCTTGGTCTGTGTTCACATCAATAAATAGTCCGAGAGGCCCTGAATTTCGCTGCCACAACAGTCAATATGATTTTCTATTCAAACCCATCTCAATCATTATGGTTCAGTAGACTTTTATCAGAAACTACAACCTTTTTTTGGTTAAGACTTGGATGGTTGCTTGCCGATGTCATATTTTGCAAAGTCTTGAACAGAAAAAGAAATTGAGATAAAAAAGGAAAGAAAAGGACGGTTTTGTACCAGTAAATTTCTCTTAGTATTAGGGCATGATGAATAGCTGTCTGTCAGGTTTACCAAAAATTCTCTCTGACTGTTGTGTTAGCGGTAGTCAGGTGCTGTCGGATTAAACAGTAAACTGGGGTTAAATCTATCGCTAACAGCTCTACACACTCCTCTATATCACAGACTGGTTTTAATAGTGTAAGTAGCTATGTTTCCATTACCCAGAACCTTTCTTTATTTTCTACAGACACCAAAGATCCAATTAGAATGTTTCAGGCTTGCGTTTGTGAGTGAAAGACAAGTAAACTGCAACTACACAATTTCTTTTACGTATGATGCATTCAGATCTAAAACTGATCATATTTGACTCTGGATTTCCTAAAGAAAAAACCTTGAAATCTATCACAATGTATCAATAATATTGGTAAGTAACAATCATTATGCCTTCTTTGCATGAAGCAACAAACAAGAATATGCTGTCACACATATTATAATGAAATATGGTATGAAAACATTCAAACCAGGGATATATCACATAGTTTATAGATAATATTTTTATATTTGGACGGATTTTATATAAGGACGGATTTGAATCTTATCAGCTATTTAACAAAATAAAAATGCGATAAATGAATACCATATCCCAAGTGTTCTGGATTATTCTGCACCAGGTTGGGAAACTCGGTCTTTTAAATTGTTAAACGAGGAGTATGCCAATATGGTGAGAGGGATTTGACTATTCCACCAAAATATCTTTTTGTGTTTGCCTTTCCATCAAGTTCAAAGGTTTAACTTAGTCAAGACTGAAAATTAAATGTGGTGCACAGTTGTTTCCAAGTGTACCTCCGCTGATCGGTTAAGTTAACATGAGGTGTTGTTCGGCCATCTGACTGAAATTCCTCAGATGTTTCGTTGGTACTTAAAACCCTATCTTCACCATAGGGATTTTTCTCTGGATCAAAACCAGAAACATCCGTAGATTCTGCTGGTACTGGAGGTTCTTCAATACACCTGTTCTCTTTGGTGTCACCCATCTTTGGGGCATTTTCCTGTGAGTTTGGTAACAAAGGTTGGGTCAACTGACGAGAGGCGTAGGGGACAAGACGTAGAAGGGGAAGGCGTAGGGTCCAGAAAGCTGACACGCGTCAAGTTGAGGAGGCGAGGAACTGCGCGAACTGGTCGACCTCCTCCGGCATCAGGGCGGAGAACTGCTGACTCACTGTGTGCACCTCAACGCGCCCCGTCTCAAAACTCACTGCCTGAAATGGAAAATAACTCCCATCTTAATTACTTCTTTACATTTTCAAAAGGTGGAAATAACTGTCTAACCAACACCAGGAGTTAAAGTTTTAGGATGTTGAAACTTTATTTGGAATTAAACCGACATTTTCCGGCCGACTAAGGCCTTCTTCAGGGTTCTTTACATTTTGTTTATCATAATTCTATATATTGAATTTTTTTTTGCTGTAGTATTGTATTTGTTCATGATGTAGGACAGGCTAAATCTAGGAGTTCACTTACTACAGACTAAAATCTAATTTTCTGAATTAGAATTGAAGGCTGCTATATTACTATGAAAATTCAATTTTACTTCAACGTCACTGATATGGAATCTTTTAAAACAGTAACCGGTATGGGAAGAATTTCTATTTGCGATTTAAAAAACTGTGCTCATGTTGAGATATCTTGTTGTTGTAGGATAAAGTGTGACTTCCTGTATCCCATTATTAGTTCAATAGTGTAAGCGTGTGTAAAAAGACGCCTATTTCTAAGGTTATTGGGAAGGATTCTCATGTTTGGGATGTTTGAAAACGTTGTAGTAGAAAAAATACGTTATTTAATGATTCATACTAAGGCTTTCAAATACCCTTCAGGCCCAAAGTTGGTACACACGGAGTTTAAGGTTTTCTAGTCTGTTTGACTTCAAGGATAACTGTCTTATCCAACTTTCACCCTTACATTGGTTGGCAATGAATCAAAGCTCCACTCCTTATCACTATAATAAGATATCAATCGATGAGATCTGCTAAAGCTAATCGTTAGAGAAATAGGACGTAACACACTCCTGTATTGCGATATCAATACAAACGAAAGACAGGTTAATGTATAGGGACAAACATGCAACTATTATACAGAAGCTAAATAGTTCATCAACCAAAAAGCCAAAAGAAAGGCGTCTGCCTAGATGTTTGAGGTACAATATTACATTGTGTTTGCATATGGTATCATAATATGACATTGCGTACTGTGTTTCTTGGTACTAATAACAAAGACATTAAAATAGGGATGTTAATTGGATGTATGGGCCAATGGCTTGATCAGATGAGACTTTATGATTTGAGTATTAGCTTATAGTGGTCGTATTTCGTATAGATGTGTTCAACTTACCACCTAAAAGGTGTAATGAAAGGAGGGTACATGTTAAACATCTTTGAAATAATGTTTGTGATTTGAAAACCTGATGTATATCAAATAGAATGGCGATCACCTGGAAATATCCACTTGGAGTTTCATTCTATTAGCCTACTGATAGATAAACTGAGCAGGAGAACGACTTTTCTGTGCTGCTGGGTAGCAGCAGTAGCTTTTGAGCGGGAACTTTCTTGGCCACTGGTGCACGGTGTGTGCACCAATAACCTATGGCTGGTACCCAGTGGTCCAGAAAAATCGTTCTCCAATACTGACTGTTTTATGAAATATTTCAAAGTTATTAAAAATGTTGGTTATTGGTTTGAAAACAGCAATTTCTGTTCAGAATATTCCAAATTTTGAGGATTCAATGAACCAAACGCGATCTACAGGTCTCTGCACCATAATGTGAGGAAAATCGGACCTTTAAAAAATATCAATAAAATCAGTCAGCGGCAGCCATAACAGATTAAATATGATTCAAGAAGCTATTCACGATGACAAAACTTCTAAGACTCGAGATTTCATAGCGATGCTTTTACATTAACTTTTCTAGGCATGCTCTAACTACTGTGATTCCTGTGACTACTAAAGATGATTCTACCAAATATCTGTTACGGCTTGGAATAGGGTATTACACTTACCATGGCCGGCTTACGCCCTGGCAGCCCTAACCCTGTAGCAGCGTAGTCGTTTGACAAGCAGAAACTTGTTAACCTGGAGAAACAAAATATTTTGTTAGCTTTAGCATGATATCACACACATGGTCTAGGACTTAGAATTTATTAAATTAAAATATATTTTTCAAAATATATGCGAGATATATTTGGATTCGGCAAACCTGTTGGGTGCAAACATGGCACACATTTTTCAGGCAATTCTTTTTTAAAATATAATAGTTAATATCTCAAAATTGGTACACACCACAACGTTTACAATCTATGATAATATCAACTTTATTTCTATAATTGCGTCTCTAAATGAACTAATTTTGCTGACGCAAAACTAAACTAAACTTTTCCCCTGACTAGGCTCAATTTTACCTGACCTTTTTCCAAATTCCAGTTTTCCCTGACCAATACCAAATTCCCTGACTTTTCCCTGACCTTGAAAAAAACAACTTTTCCCTGACTTTTCCCTGACCTGTGGCAACCCTGTATTACCAGGTAGCATTACTCCACATTCGTTGCGGAATGACTGACCTTTCTTTGGAGATGGTATCCTCCTTCATGGGTACGGCGTCGCTCATCAGCAGGTCCCATATGTAGAGGCGGGAAGCGGCGTCAACAACGAAGAACACGTTGGGTCGGCTCTGACACCAGCGCACAGCCAAGATGGGCCGACCGCCTGTTGTTGACTCCCACACAATAACTGGGGCAGCTGGTGGAATAACAGGCGGGATAAAAACAAAACATATATATCTATTTTACAAAGTCATAAAGACTATCGTAAACAAAAAACACTATGTTAACACAATTCCAAGGACGCTTCTACGATATTAAATCAAAACACGACACTACAGTCATGCGACATTTCCTGAAATGTCTAAACAGTTTCAACTGAACCATATAAATGTGTAACTTCAATTTCAATATTTCAGTTGTCTCATTTATATGGGAACCACCCCATCTAAATGTATCGCAAACAAGTTGTGATTTAGAGGAAAAAAGATGGATGCACCGTTTGGGCACCATCTTACCTCAGGGTTTAAATCTACTAGATTAAACTAGGGATCTCCCACGCTCCTCCATACACCGTTTACAGTCATAAAGATCAGATCTATGTTCTCATTTTCTGCTTATTTTCTTTTTGTCATTCAATCATCTTTCAAATTTTATTGTTACTGGTTTTGCTTTTTTTATTTACATTTTTCAGGCTTAGAGATGTCAAAGATGCTTTGCCTACATGTAATCTTTTTGAGTTTTCTGGAGCGTTAACCAAAGTAGGAGGAAACTAGATTTAACAGAACAAAACATACCATTATTTACGTGATATAGTCTTATACTGCCGTCCGCGCATCCTGCCTGGAAAAAAGAACAGAAACAAGTTAGGTGGAACTTTAAAGTGCCATACCCACGAAGCGATTTTACCGACGACGGGTGACAGGAAGAATAGCCGTTGTCGTCGCTTGGCGACTGTAATATCTAGCAAGTTTGATATTTTCCATGTGATTTTCCTTTGATTTTTCCGGTGATCATGTCACCAGTCGCCTGTCGCCCAGAATCTGCACCATCCCCACGGGGAGTTGCCCGGCGATTTGATTGATAGCCCAGTCGCCTGGTGACTATACAACCACTTCTGCCAGTCGCCCGTCGCCGGTCAATGGTAAAATCACTTAGTGGGTATGGGGCTTAACATTTTCAATAAATTTCTTTATGCAATGCAACTGCATCTGTTTGATTACCTTGACAGGTACATCAAGAATGGCTAGGATTTAGGATGAGGAAATCATAATGAATAACATCGTTGAAAAACATGATATATCTATAAACATTCACTTTTTCTATAAATGGTATCTATTATTTAAATCCTTAATAACCAAATTAATCAAAGGAAGTGTCGAACCTATAGTTCTGATTTGTTGATCTAATTAGTCAACCTTTGAGAGAAACTTACCAAAAATACGGGTTCTGTGAATGGCGAAAAGTCTATTGATGTTACTTCAAGTGGAGCGTCTGAAACGATAGAAGAAACAGTGAAAATACTTTTTGGAATATTTTTTTTGTATGACCACAGAAATACAGCAATAGCGCTTCATTTCTACTCAGTTTGACTCCATACAATACTTATAGATATGCCAACAGTACCTTCATAACATATTAACTGTATATCAGTATTACGGTTTTCGGTTGTTTTTCATTTCTGAAACACAGGGGGAAATTGGTAATTTCGCTTCTTTTTTTTTATTATTATTATTATTTTTTTTTTTCATTTTTTTTTTTTTAAGCATTACGTATTTCTGCTTGTCCTCACCTATGTCTGGTTTGTAGGCCTTTGGTGGGGCCTTCCCTCCGAACCGAACACCGTGAACAATGTGACCCTGGAATGAAACAAATTGGAAATAACTCACCTAGGACCCGCTATGCAATGACAACAATTTGACATAAAAGAATAAGATTTATTCCGTATAATTCTGGAAAATATGATTTGTGCTAAAAATTGAAAATCCAAAAATAAGTAGGAAAATACAGCTTCCAAGGATACAGGTTTCTGAGTTAATAAGTTCAGAAATTGTTGTAAAGTATGTAATATTCCAGGTGTGCTGACACTACTTACCGTGTCGGTTCCGACGTAGAAGTGGCTCGGGTCTGACGGTAGCAGCTTCATCTCAAACGCCTTCATCGTTGTTCGTAACCGTGCTTCTCTGGAACAAATATAGAAGGTCTGAGTCTTCTTTTATACCTTAATCACGTAATGTTATGATACAACTGAATTACTGTGTTTTAGCTCAAAAGAAGAGGACAGATTCAATTAAATATTATGTAAAACTACTTAACGTCATTTTTCTCCCAATTATGTTTCTCAATATAAGTTATTTCACAGTACCGATAATTCTAATTAAGTGTTCCTTACTTACTCGAAATTTTCTCGCTCCCAACCAAAACAGGGAGTTTCCTAATTTTGGTTACAGCACACACTTTATTGAGCGTGAATTTTCCCTCTTTTTTTTTTCAAATAATACGTGTTAAGATTTGGTAAACATTCATAAAATGATAGCAAAACACAGAACAATGGAAACAATTCTAACCTCATTGGGTTTTCGAGGACGATAGCGCTGCTCTTGATGAGTTTGATCCGCCCTCCAGGGGCGAGGCCCAGGTCCGACTCAGACCCGGCCGGGTCAGGGTGCACGATCTCCGCCACCACCTGGTGAGTTGTTAGAGAGTTAGTTAGATATTTGTATTACAGAGTACAGCATACATACATTTTGTAACGTCGATGTTACACCAATGTTCAAATTTTCTTTGGGTCTTTGATTACGTAAACACAGCTTCAATTTCTCAGAAGTTACGACAAAAATTGCAGGTTACTGCAGGCCTTCATTTGAATGTTGATCATACATACATTTAAAAAAATTATTTAATCATTAGAGTATTTTCTTGCCACGTCCTACCCCCATCGGGCATACATCAATAGTTGAGATTTCTTATACTTGTCAGTGAACATGATATGATGCATTATATAAGCTGTCAAGAAGCATAGAAAAAGCTGCATGGTAAGTAAGGAACAGTGCTAAGCTTGTAGTTCAATATCTAAACAGATCACATGTTTAAATGGCTGACTGATTCTGAGGATATTTACTCTATATTAGCATTTTTAGCGTAGACTTTCTCTTTGGTGGTATAACGAGTTCCAAAAGGTAGGAAAAAACTTTCTGGGATAAGCTGAATACTACTGATGGACTGGTGCCCTTGAACATGTGCAGAAAGTGAGACTCACCCAGAGATTTAAAGTGGCCGTCTCCTCCACTGTTGCCAGCTGGAAAGACGTGCTCTCCTCAATGTCTGAATGTTAAAGATGTGAACACGTCTCAGAAACAGTTTTGATAACATCTTCACTCTAGCAAGGGCAAGGTTTGTTTGTTTGTTTGTTGGGTTAATGTAATTATTGTGTACGTATCAAAATTCGCGCCGCACATATGTTCGCTTAAATACTTCATTTTTCTCAAATATCCGCGAAAAAACTACCGACGTGAAAATATGCTAAAATTTACCACAATAAAATCAATCTATTAGAACGTGAATTTAAATCTACGTAGAATGTGTGCCCTGGTTTAAGCCGACGAAAATTTATACGGACGAAAATATCTACGTTCATTTGTGTCTCGATGTCTTACTCTATTTGGTAAATTTGTAGTGGGGTCTGGTTTATGGATTAAGAATCTGTTTCCATACATAACTATTAACTTGGCCATAAAACTAGCAATAGACACTAACCTGAGCCTTCTAGTTCCCCGGTGTTGCCCGAGACGTGTATGGGGACTATAGACGTGACGCTGCTCTGGTGATTCTCATAGTGCAAAACGCCGGCTGTAAGACAACAAATGGAGTTGGTAAAAACTACTGAAAAACTTGTTAATTTGTCCGGATGGAGAAAAAGCGGTTACGGAGATATAGGTGGTACAATTAACCAGTATTTCTAATAAGACTAGGAAAATCTAATGACTATTCACTAACTTTCTTTTTAATTAACCTGTCTCTTATAAAGGCCTCTTGTATAGAGACTTATCTAAATTCAGATACTAAACGACCTAAAAAATTTTACCTAGTACGTTTATCTTATTCTATAGGAACACATATCAGTATAACGAATGCTCCTCAGCTCAAAGTCATAGACAATAACTATTTTAAGTTGGTACAAATTGACCTAAATTCTACAATAGTCTCTTCTAAATTGGTTCAAATTTCTTAAATACAATTTTCTATCATTTCTTAATAAACATGTGCTAGAGACTGCCATTTGTCTGTGCTTACCTGTGTTATACGTGGGGTGCCGTAAGAACCAGCTGTGGTCGCCCGCAGAGTGCCGCTTGTGTAGACTGTTGGCTTCGCGGAGATCCCACACCGCCACAGAACCGTCCATCTGAAACCGACAAAAATAATATGTGAGTTTTGATGACAATTTTTACAAAGTTAAGAGCCCATACTTTCGTAGGTGATTTGGTGAATATCTCAAATTCTGATTTTGTTCAAAGTATTGATATGTGAAACGTAAAAAACTATCGGAAAAGGGCTTTTACAACAAGTATTTATTTAGAAAATATGTAGATTAAAGTATCTAAGCCTGAAACGACTTTTCTAAAATACAAAATCTGAGAAGTAGGTGTGAGAATTATTTTGTATTCTGTACTTACCATCCCTGCAAATACGAGATTGGCCTTAACTGGACTGAAACAACAACACTTTGGTTGACCTTCACAGACGAGAACTCTGGAACAAAACGAAAAACAAAATGTTTAAATCTACCATCCATGCCATGCTTAACTAAAGACTTGCAATATTTAGAGAGGTACACAATATATACCTTGAAATGTACTGAAGGTGATATATTTTTTCTACAACAAAATATCAACATGTCCTAGGCCATTTGACGGATTATCTTTATTTCATCTCAATTTCGACTAAATCTTTTGATAAATATACTGCTGGTAATGTGCAGATAATTTTAAGGGACTTTTGGGAAACAAGAATGTGTTGAGTTCTGCCCCCCCCCCCCCCCCCCCCCTCCCCGTTTCCCTCAAATTCCCAGTAAAAAACAGAAATGTCCATGATTCAGTTACAGTGAACCTACTTTTGTGGATGTGAAGGCTCGTTGACGTTCCATATACATATTGCACCTTTAGAAGACAACTTGTCATCTGGATGATTCTGAAATAGCAATGGTCAAGCTTGTTATAACCGAATACAAATACGAATAGGATACGAATATTTTATTGACTAATGTAGAGCAGTACATTTATGTCACAACAATGGTAGGCAGGTTTTGTACAGAAGTGTATGTTTTTTTGACAAAAGTACAAATACATTCAATAGCTTGAGTTTTCAGGTCATTTTCGCAAATAGGGTGTAGATTGAGAATAGTTTTCAGTTTTTGCACTTCAGGCAAGGCTTTGTAGTTTTTAACGTAGTTGGAAATGTTATCCTCAAATATAAATATAAATAACCAGAAAGAGGTTTTCCTCACTTCACAGCCATACTTTCTGCCGAAAATTCCGGCAAAAAGGCACTTTTTCCCTTTTCTTTCCCTTTTCCATGATTGCTTTCCTAATATTATTCAAGCCTATCTCATATACTGGTACTACAGTTGTGATATGATCATACACATAGGGTAGATTCGGAAGAGCGGGCTATCGGAATCTATTTACTAGGGAGTAAGAAGTTTAAAATCTCCTCTCCTACAGCACTGTACCCAATATACAGCTACCAATTTTCTCCATCAACAGATCAGAGGAACAAAAAACTCGTAATACCAAAATTCTGAATATATGAAAGAAACACAACTTACCGTTTCTGGCCTGTCGTGAACTGTTAGCAACATGTGGGTTTGGGCCTCGGAGAACTGCGTGAACGAGACGCACCGACCTGAGAAAAGGTGTTTAAAAAAAAATAAAAAATTGTATGATTCTTCTTTTCATTAAAGTTTCAATGCACAGCAGTATATCCCTTTTCCAGAATTTTGTAGAGTTCAGGAGGATTCAAAATCAGAACACTTTTATATTCAACTAGGAGCAAATACTGTTATTTCCACATGCAGTAAGACATTGTTCAAAGGCTAGGATATGCTTTCACATTTCAGTTTTCAGACAGTAAACAGAAATCAAAATTACCCAAAAAATGATTGCAAATGGGAAAGGTAAAACGTTTCTTTTTTCAATATAATTAATTAGACAGTAAAATATATCCAAGATAAGAAGCGGAATCTTTGATCTAATGAAGAAGTCAAACAAAAAATGATGTTGACAAAAACCTGAAATAACATCGAAACTGGCAATAATCAAAAATAAATCACTGAAGGCTTTTTATCTCAACCTACCTGTTAGGAAGGGTGGCGCTTCAAGCTCGAGGAAGGCTTCACTTAAACAGATGTTGGACCGTTTCCGACTGGTGTCCGACTGATTCGCTTCTACCCGGTCCTCTTCTAACAAAATCAAAATCGCCTAAAATACAAGAAGCATCAAAATTAGAAGTGCACGGACGATTTAAAGAAATAATACAATATTTTCTTTTCAAGACAAATCAATATAAAAAAAATATATCATATCTTATTAGCACTAAATCACAAAAACATATATAAGTATATATTAACCAGAGAGAGGAGGGAAAAATCATAGCAGCTGTTACAAGTCTGTTGTCCCTAGCCTTGGATTAACTTACACTGTAGTAACGAATTGAACCCACAATATTTCATTTGTTGAGTTCAGACGTGAATGTTGTAGCGTTAACACACACAGAGGCTTAAAGCTTTGAGTTGTTACAAAATAATGGGCCGAAGTCGAGCAAATAGGAAAGGATTAAATCCTCTAAAACCTGCACAAGCACCATTTATTAGAACGGTAACCAAGCGAAAAAAGGAAGGGCGAAGATGAAAATTATTGAAGGTTTTCTTACCAACTACTGCAAACTTATTTTATGAACGTGTTGTAGAATGTCAAGTGAGAGATGTATGCCTACCTGTCCGGCGTTCTGTACAAACTTGGTCAGGGCCACCGTGTCCACTGGTTTGGTGTCGGTGTCGTCCGCCGTGTCCTTGTCACCTGCAACAATAGAAAGGTGGACATTGATTAAGATGTACAAAATAGTTATATCAGAAACGATTTCGATGCTAATTTATTGCCTAAATACCAAATGGCAATATAAAAGAAAAAGAAATCTTACAAATCGTCCTTCAGATTTATGAATTTAGGTACTTTTCTGACATCTTTCTGAACTGCATAATATCCTATATTATAAGCTCACCCATACCCGGGAATACTGAGATTCAAAGCCTAAATTCTGTGCCGAGAACCAGGTTACATTGCTTTGTCTTTGGTGATTCAATTCTCTCTTCGATAATGACCACGGCTCTTTAAATTCCAAGTCCCCATAAATAAGGAGCTACTCACCATGGCCTTTGATTCAAATATAACATTTCAGATTTTTTAGCAACCTAAAACGATGATGTGTTGGAGTTTAAGGTCTATTCAGCAATTTTCCAGCTATATCAAGAACAACTCACTGTTCACAGTTGTATGATCGAATCTATGAGGGTGGAAACGACGGCAAGGTGAGGTGGTCTAACAGTCAGCACCAGGAGTCGGACCCCAGCCGGCTGCTTGCAATGCCAAGACTCTAACTACTAATCCAACTTACCCCCCTACATAACCTAAGATATTAAGAAAAAAACCTCCCACTGACCTCCGCACCCCTTGGTCTCCTCGGGCGGGAACTGACACCACTTCTCCTCCGTCTCTATCTCCTCCGTCTGAATGTCCTTGTCCAGGTTGTCCTCGTTGGTCTGGATGTAAACCTATGGACCGAAAACAACCATTTGAGTTGATATAGGTGTTCTTAGAGACTTCACACGTGTAAAATTATTTCCAATTTCTGCTGATTGTATAAAGACCTGTGAAATTAATATCTATCGCAAGCACTGATGATGTATTAATTAAAATATGATAAATATTGCTATCTGATATCTCGATTGTTACCTGATAACCCTAGAAATATTAGTTCTTAGATAGCAATATGAAAACCTTAGGAATATTATTTCTCAGATAGCAATCGGGTTTTATTTCTTACAATTTCGTTGATACATATCTGATGTATGTTTGCTTGAACATCTTTGTTATCCATAAGCATATGACAAGCTGGTGTTAGTGAGTGTTATCCTTTTTTTTGGTGATTACTTCCATGTAAAACCACTCACCAGCGGCCACACTTGTGTCAACAATTTTAAAGAGGCCATGTTAGCGTGTGTACAATTTACACCTCATGAGGGGCCATCTCTTTCTTGCAGAAGTGTCTCCAACATCTTTCTGACAACTCGTACTTTATTTTCTTGTAGTCTCCATGCCCTTACCTGTTTGGTATCTGACCGTCCGAAAGTCCTCATGTAGAGTTCGTACTCGCCGACCGGGGGCATGTCGAACAGGTCATAGGCCACTCGGTCCAGCTCGATGATCTGAAGCAGCTCTCGGCCCCTAGTCTTGGCCCGTGAGGATGCTTTACTGTTCACCTGTCGTTGTTTGGCCGACACAAAGTTGATACGCGCTTTGCTCGTTGTTGGTCTCTTCGTTGACCTTCTTCCTTCGTCTGGTGACTACATGTGATAGAAGGTGTATTATATATATATTTTACAGAAACATATGCCTAGATACAATAAAACTAATGATATTGTATATTTTCCAAAAAAAAACTGGGTTGAATTATTCAGGTGTTTACTTACGTGACATCAAAGCATTGTCTTTTAATATATCTTCTAAAACATTGATAGTGTGATGAATGCCTATTCATCCAAATACGTAAAGAGACCAAATAAGAGAAAATAAGGTAATATGACAAAAAGTATATATGTTCGTAAAAGGAACGAAAGTGTGAAGGAACGAATATGTAAAAGAACGAAAGTGTAAAAAGCCCGAGAAAGAGGCCCGAATATGTAAAGGAACGAAAGTGTAATGGAACGAATATGTAAAGGAACGAAACCCGGAAAGATGTAAACCGGAAGTGGTATGTAAACCGGAAACGAGAAATGTAAACCGGAAGTGACGTCAGTTGTAGATCACGTGACCGAAAGCAGCCAATCAGAGCTGACCTCTAGGGTATATAAAGGGGCGGTGAGGCCCGAATAAACAGAGTTCTTTAACAGTTCTCCTTGTGTCCAGACGTGTCTTCTTCCCTTAAACAACCGCTGAGATGAGCCGATACGAGTTAATTAACCAGAAGTTAGAGTAAAACAGTAGAAGTTCGAGATAAATAGGCGAAAGTTAGGACGGGGGCCCGACAGCCCGAGGAACGGGAACGAGGAACGGAGGACCGAGGTAGGGCGCGAAGGCCCGAAACTGTCCCGGATGGGGTCCCGGAAGTGTAGGCGCAGAACGGCACGAAGGACCGGAACACGGAGCGGAGACCCGAAGTCCGCGGGGACGACGGCGCGGCTGGCTCGGCCCCACGCTACCAAACAATAGGCGACCGTCGGCCCGACGGCCCCGCGGACCGGAATCCGGGGTGGACCGCCCTGTCGAGGTGAACACCGGCCTGGGAGATAGAGCGAGACGAACCACGACCTCCCCTTACCCCTACCGTAGTTTCCCTTCCCCGCAGTCCTCCGTCTGACATCGAGCACCGATTCCCGACCGATTCGCTCAGCCCCCCCCTCGTGCGCGAGGCACGACTCTAAAAACACATCTCGGTTCTTGGCCCGGATTCCCCGTCCGCCCGAGACCCGAACAATCCCCACGTTCCTCTGCTGTAGGAATCGGCAACCCCGACTTACCAGAGAACGTCACAATAGTCTTAAGATATTTTAAGAGACCATCTTTGAAGGAAATTATGTCTTGGTATATAGGGAGATTATTTTTTAAGATTTATAGTTTCGGTTAAATTTACCTCATCCCTATTTCCACTCCGTGATTCACTCAAAAGACGATTGTTTTCCGCGTCCATTGCTTGTAGAATGTCGTCCATCTCTTTGCGAGACTAAAATAGTAAACATCATACGATTTGATTCCTTTAATCTTGCCTGGACTGTGGGATTGTTAGTATTTTCACCGGCTACACATTTTTATGCATTTTTGGACTGCAATGGTTGTATAAGTTGTTTCAGATTATTTTACACAAAAGGTTTTGTTATTACAAAAGTCTTTTAATTTTGCAAGAAGGCATTTTATTGGTTAGTTTGCAAAACAGAAAAAAAGCACGTAAAAAAACAACACAAACAACTGCGCTTAAGCATGTATGTTCACGTTCTTATATAATGTATATGTTAACTATACACACTGCCAAAGGCAAACCTGGACACTTCTCAACACACAAAATAATTAACCAAGGAGGAAAATATAGTCATAAATGCCACGCCTGGTTAGTGCGAACTTTAGTAGTGTAAATCCAAAGTTGATTAGAACATGGGTTACCCCAGAAAAAAGAACACCAAACTGGTGGAAGATTTAGATATTAACACCTAGGTCTAGATTATGTGATTAGACAGTAGACTTATCTAGTATTATAGAAATGTGTATGGAAAACATTAATAGTTTCTTTTTCGTTTCGATCCAGACTTCAAGGCATATTGATCACTCTGTAATATTGCCGTTTTTAATTATGAAGAAAATTAAAGGTTATAACGCAAAAAAAATATTTGGTATCACAGTTGTAAACTCTCTTGGAGAGTGAGCACAGTAAACAATAATTATATACTTCATGGGAAGCTGCAATGCTACTTATTTCATATATGATTTATAAGTTTGCCTCCCTCAATCTGTAGTAACATCAGCAGTCAAATATCAATCTAGTACCAGTCGAAGCCAAACTAATCACACTATAAACAGACCGAACTGTACGATTTCCCGTTTTTTATATTAGTTCGGATAGGGGAAAAACTCACTAAATTTACAGGGGCACTCAGAAAAATAGATGCTTATTGCTAATAGTCAATCAACTGCAGATTTCACTGGGTCTAATTTACATTAACAATAAATAGGTATCTACTATTTGCACAACACTCATTGGTAGAAAATACAATTAGAATTGTGCAATAGGATTACATAAATTTATGATAATTATTCACATCGACTACTCTGATTAAAAAAACCATACAATGTAATTGATATATGTATAAGGCGAAATCTAAATTAACTGATTTTAAAGGACGTATTTCCTAGATTTTTAACATCCACGCAATTTCTTAAGTTTTGTTTCAAAACTGTGAACTATTTTGCTGTTTACGTTGTCAGATTCCTCCCAGTTCTTGGACCGTATATAGCCACTGGTGATGTTCCGCACACTTCGGGGCGTAGTCTGAGGGGAGTTTTCCTGGCAACAATACCAAAAAGCCACTTAACTAAACATATCTTGTGTCATAATTTCATCTGAACATTAATGAAGATTTTTCTTGATATTACTACGAGAATTAGCCTCTGGGAAAATTATACAAGTCTCAAAGAATCTTTATATAAACAAGAACAGGTGAGTAGCAGATGTTGGTGATTTGAAATTTTGGGGGTATATTAAAACTACCAGTTGCTGCAAACATTTTACATATCATTATCAATCTCTAGTGAGGCTACAAAAACAAGTTGATCTAAGGGAGAGGTAAAGCTTGGATTGACGTAAAATTTAAGTCAGAGGAATGTTTGATGAATATTTGTGCTCTTTTTATGAAGATTCTGGCGTCATGCATAAATTTATGTGTCTTTCAAAAGAACATCATTGTGTGAAGCGGCCTCTTGAATAAAATAATATGTATCTTTTTTTTGTGAATGGTTGTGAATAAAAGTTGTACGTGATTAATTGGAATTGTTTATAAGTAAAATTGATAGTGTAATATTTGTTCAAACATGAAGAATTTTGGGGATAGGACACAATATAGAGATCTATGGTTGCTCATTGAAAAACGTTTTAAAAAATGAGTTGTCAAGCCCTAAATATGTGTTTTACATACACAGTGTAATATGGTAAAACAATCTGTAGTATAGTATCATATGCATAATGCATACTCGCGCTGAAGCATAGGAAGAAGGATAATCGCCAGGTACATTTATTGTCGCGTTAGACTGGCTTAAACTAGAAATCATTGAAAACTCTAGAACGTGAAATTACTTTAGACTCCATAATTTGAGTTCCTAATAGTTTTAGGCATTGCTATTATTTCTCTAGTTATCATTTAAAAAACCTTTAAATATCCGCTGTTATGTACTTGATTTCTTGAAGGTTGTTATCACGAAGATGGAATACTGTTTTCATCTTCATTTCATGCTTTAAGTTAAAGACCTAGGTTAAGCCAAATTTGCTAGGCAGGTATCAGAAAGTATTTTTTCTTATGTTTTTTTTAGGTGAAGTATAAAGCAAAGATTGTCCAAGTGCCCAGTAAATGTGTGTTTGAAGTCTAGATGTTTCGTGCGTTAGATGAGTCCTATTCATAAACGGCAAACCATCCACCATTTGTTTCTTTAAATGCTAAAGCTTTTAACTGCCCCAAAACATGGTTCACCTTTTTCCTGCGTCTTAATTCTTCTGTAGACAACCCAATAAAATTTTTGATTCTGTGGGAATTGAAATATGCTGACATCCTCTAACACTTCTTATCAGGTTAACTTACTTCTAATGATTCACTAATTTACGGAAAAGTTGCATGTATTTTGGCAAGTGTTTTCGTTTTATCTTGCTGCTTATAAGTGTGTCAACTATAATTATATGGGTTTACTCTGCAGGTGTGATATAATTCAGGGCAAAATGAACCATGGTTTGGAGAATTTCAAAATTCCAGTGAAGTGCAAGAAATATCAAAATTTGAATGAAAAACCCTCGTGCCGAGAAAGACCATGCACATAAGTAATGGCAAAATGTGACTATATTTGCTTATCAGCACTTTCATGGTAATTTAGATCTACTTGTAATGAGTTAAACATTAAACTGTTAGTTTGTCTATTCATCCCAATGTAAACGCATTGTAAAATACGGGCATTGATAGTCTTAGTTAGGTTATGAAATAAATATACATGCTTTCCTTCAGATGTGGTACATTATGATCTAGGGGTTTAGTCTAAGGCTAAACACAACCCTTAGTTCTATGAAACATACCTTTCCTTGGTGATTCTGTAATAACACAACATACACTTATTATCCATCCAAAGAAAAGGATGCTGAAAAAAACACTTAATATCTTGGGGCCATGTTTTCGTAAATGATTAGACTAATTAGGTAAATTTTGATTAGTCTTCATGATTAACAATTCCATCTGTCAGAAAAAGACATATTGATGTCATTGCAAAATAATCTTAAGAGGGATTGTTATATGCCTTTTATGCCATATGAAGTCACTGGTTAGAAGAAGTCACTAATAAAAGCTCCCATGATTAGCCTGACTAGTTAGGAAAACATGGCCCCCCGATCTTTGTCGAGTTCGGGCAATATCACAAAAATGCAATGAAATTGATCTAGTGAAAGCTAAGGTATATTTCCAGCCCAGACGAAGAAATACACAAACAAGCAACAGGTCGCTGCCAAAATCTACTTTTGACTTAAAATAACACGTTGAAAATATGTAATTAAAAACCAACAATTTGCATAAAACCCCAGTTGTTTTTGTAAACTGAGGATCTCCTGACGACGTGTAACTCCAGGGACTACACAGTTCAGCATGGACATCAGTATCGGAATACAGCCCACAAACAGTAACCTACTCGAAATACAAAACACGACGTCCACGGTCAATCAAGTACATGTATATTATCTTATTTTTTGTTATTGTTTCTGACACGTTTATTTTACTTACCACCCGGTCCTTCTCGCTAATCTCCTGGTCACTTTCTTCACCGTCATCGTCCTCAAAGTCTTCTTCATAGTCCTGCAGCAAAAAATGAATAAAGTGCATCTTAGAATACGTTAAGGACATTAAAAAGAAATATATTGAAATCTTGTTTTGTTTGGTATCTATCGCCTGTCCCTGAAAGAACTGAAAAGTATGCTTACAGGCTGACATCTTTATCTTAGGATTTTTTTGGCTATGACTTTTCCAAGACCTGTTTTGACCTCTGTTGATTTTCAAGTTTCATTAATGCTTGCCTCACTGAAAAGTTTAGTATTGTTTTTGTTTTTTTTACGTTTATGGTAACGTAGCATCAAACGATCCTCTTACCTCGAAGTCATCGTCATAGTTGTATTCGTCTTCTTCCTGAAATGCAATAAGTTGACTCTCATATATTTATCTAATCACATTAAGAAAACACATGCAGTTTAGATAACAATTGTCAATTTGAAGAGAGAAAAGATACGACCAAAGGACTATATCTTCAATGTTTTCAGTTTTACCTCGAAGGAATTCTTTTATTTTTTGAAATAATACAGACAAGAGATCCTGATGGTTATAGACTCAAAGTAGTTATATTTCTAACTTCAGAAGCTGTTTTATGATGAGCAATGCAACATTGTCCCTCATATCAATTATAACCTGAAGGTTATATAATCAAAGTAATTTTATTTCTAATAACAGAAGTTTTTTTTAGTTTTTTTTTATGACGAGCATTGCAATATTTGTAGTCATATCAATTAAATCTATGAACGTGAAGGACGCTATCGGAGGAAGACAATAGTGTCACCCCTCTAGAAATCAACTGGAACGTAACGTCAATCAAACTTTTCAACCCAAGATAACCAAGGCCTGTATTTTCGTAACTGATATAAGTCTAATAAGGTATATCATGATTAATCTATCATAATCGGTGATTCCAGCTGTCATATTTACACACTGACTTATGACTGACATAATCCATAAAGAAAAAGAAATATAATCTCATACTTGATTGGCCTAATCAGCTACGATTAAAATATGAGCCAAGAAATGTAACAAATGACATCCAAACCCGGAACAAAATCTGAACATTTTAAAGGTGGACAAACAAACCTCGGCTGTTTTGATGCTTGACCCTGACCCCTTTGAGTTCACCTTGACCCCAAAGTCGAGATCAGAGGTCACATGATCTGGGGCCATAGGATCATAGCTGGGGAAGCTGCTACTGCTACTACTACTGGCCGAAAACTGACCCCTATCCGCAATTCTGGTTATGCTAGGATGGGTCTCAGGGGTAGCATCTTTCGCCATTGAGCGCTTCGCTTTTTCAGTTTTAGCATACACCTGTTTCAGTTTTCCACCCCTCCGATTAGCAGTGTCCCGCTCTATTTTCTTTTTCACAGATTGAAATTTACTGGTTTCTGGCCGCCCTGATATTTTTGACTTACTAACTTGGGTTGAGTACAAACTGGTTCCAGTTTTGGATTTGCTTTGGATAGAAACTACCTGTCGAGAATTTGAAAATAGGATAGATGGTTTGATCGTTTGCTAAATTTATCATCTAGATATGTTCATTTACTACCGGTAGTTACCCATTACATGAATTTGATATACTTCGACCTAAAATCAAGCAATTCTTCTAAAACAGAAAAACATAGCATTAGTTTTGAAATTTCTTTTCTCAGAACTTCAGATGTCATGATATGCACCTCGCCAGTTTTACAGTTGGATGAAATCAAATTCAGAGTTCCCAAGGACTCCGAAAATTGTTTCCTCCCAAACTTTTCCATAACTGCTGAATGCCTCTCCATGAATTTCCAATTAACAATATAATGTTTAATTTTTCCTTTTACGTGCTTTCTTCTACATATTTGCGTATTTTTTCTATGACCGGGTTCCATGTTTTCCAGAATTTCTAGTCTCTGTGGGAACCCTGAAATTAATTTTGTTTCCATATAGTTTAATTACCAGTATATTTCTATAGTTTCTAAAGAATCAGTAGACACTATGGAGCCTCGCGTAAAAATGATCATAAGTAAATTGTGTTTTAATTACCTCCTCTTTGGGCGCACTTTTTCTGAAATCACAACACAAAAGGCGTACGATTAGCCACGTCAATAGAGAAATATAAATTCCTGAGAAATCAAACTGGATTTAATATGATAATAAAATTGAGTTAGAATATAATAAAAATGATTTCGTAACCCTTCTTTACCCAAATGTTTAGTCAATTGCTTCAATTTTGAATGAGAGAGGTTTGATATATCTGTGTTTAACTTTTAGTTCTTCAAATGCTTTCAACAATGAAAGCTACAATATATATAATATATCAACTCCAACTTCAAGAAAATGTTTAAATCATTTTGGGTTATCCTGACAAATACGTGTTGACAAATTAACAACACTGCATCAGCATGGTGTGTACTGGTGCAAAACCATCAGTGCAGTCAACATGGTACCTTCTATTATGATGTATATTGCTGGCCTATTATATCAAATACCACCTTATCATTTATTATTACAAAAAAATATATTGGTTACAAATAAACCATATCATCTGAATCATAATGCACCAATTCTTTATGCTTTTTACGTACTGTTCATTTTTCAGTGCACAATATGGATTCATTTACAATTTGAAAAATCAGTGACAAGCTGGGAGTTGTAATTGGCCAGCAAAATACAGTCTAGTGCAGTTTTATATTTTGGGGCAAATAAACACTCCAACACGTTTCAATTTCCATCTGCAAAATCCAACACATTTGCTTATCCTAGTCCAGGAAGAAGGGTTTTGACCCTATGATAAAAGGCACATTATTATTTTACTACATTATTTGAAAAAATACTGCATGACTGCAAAGACGCATGCTAAATAGGGTTCTGATTCATGCCTTTACTTTTTACCACACACGTGCAACAAGCACACACACTATACCTTTAAAGCTAGTCAATTGAACACTTCACGGAAATACTTATACAGGCACACCACGCTTTTCGGCAAGTGATATTCAAGAAAATGTTACCACAATTTTAGGAAAGGATTTTTTTTTGGTAATTCATAAAATATCTGTAATGTCCAGAACATAACTTAGATGAAATAATTTGAGGTAATAGTTCTAATGTTTTAGTTAACTATTTAAAGCAATTAAGATTAGACTGTATCTGTGTCACCAAAAAATGCAACAGTACAGACCTTTTCAAAGCAAAATAACTTGGAAAATATACTTGTGGCAGATATGGCGTGGTCAGCCTGTATCTAATATACTACCGATACACAGTACATAACAGTTATCAGATATTGCAAACTGGCTTAGAACACAATGTGGTTGCCGACCAGAATACACCATGTACCTGGTCTTAGTGACCTTCCCTTTGCTCGGGGTACCTTTGGTACCTGTGGGTTTACGAGTGTTTCTGGAGTGAACAAAGTGAATTGAACTTAAAGTTTTTGTGGATAGCATTTGAAATTTGTGAATTAGTGAGAGATTAATATTGGCCAATGGGGAAATTCTATTTCGAACCTTCACTAAATGTTATCAATAATGTAGACCACTTATCATTTTTTGAATATGATAAATGTTTGAGATCATTGGTCGTAATAGTTAACTGTATGCGAAAATTCAAAAAGTAAAGTGCATTTATTAAATTTTATTAGTCAAGTAATTGGGTTTTTAGGCAATACAGAAACATTTCCCCATTTGAGCCGTTAATGACGTTTTTACCCCTGTCGTTTGCTCTGCCTGTTCGACAGAAGTAAAAGTGATTTAGTTGAAAAGACATCAGCGCATATTTATTATTAGTTTTCTGAACGAATACTTGTTGTTGAATAAATAGAAGTTCCAAATTGTTAGTTCAAAATGCATTAATCGTACATGAGAGAAACTCTCAAGGTTAAACACAGACTCACTTTTCTTCCTTTTCCTTTTCTTTTTTACTACTTCTTTCTTTTTCCTTATCTTTGTCCTTGTCCTTGTGTCGCCTTGACTCTTTATCCTACAAAGGAAACAGTCACTTTAATTCGATAAACAAGTTACACAATACAAAAGAATTCAATACTTGTAATTAATCAAGTATTATTGCAAGGATTATTCGCAGGCTAAGATAGGGGTGAAATGCGATCAAATACCCATAGAGGGTCGGAAACTAAGTTCGTAGTCGATGTTGATCCAAAAGAATGTTATCCTTCTCCGTACTTTTTTTAACACTTTATGTTAATGGTTCCCACGTATTTTATAAAATAAATTTAAGACCTTCTTAAGGTTTGGGTTACGAAATTTAAGACCATCAACCATGTGCAAAGAAAACATTCTCAATACGCATGTTTGATGTAAATTAGCAGTAAGTGTATTTTCTTGAAAGGGGCACTTTAAATCTCAAGAATACCACATTTCAATTTAAGACTGTTTGAGACCTGTGTTGGAACCCTGAAGTTCATTTAGCTTGTCAACCAAATTATCCTGGATTATTATTTTGTGGATGTGTTAGACCAGAATTCTATGGGTTGCTCTTGTCCTTTTATTCCTACTAAGAAATATATCCCTAGTAGTGAAAATTAAGCTGATGTAAGACAAATTGTGATTTAGGTTGTTTTTTTTACATTAACAAAAACCCAAAAAAAACAAGCTTCACTCATGCTGTGTTAGGGTGGAATTTTCAAACTGCGTGCACTTAAACACTCCTGCACCTCATCTCTGTTTCTCCGCTCCTCCCTCCGCTTCTCCCTATCCTCGTCCCTGTCCTTGTCCTCCCGGTGCCGCCTCCTGTCCTTATCCCTGTCCTTGTCGCCTTCCTCCCTGTCTCTGTGACGTCGCCGCTCCCCGTTCTCGTCCTCACGTCGCCGGCGTCGCCGGTCGTCGTCCCCTTCGTCATGGTGACGTCGCCGACGTTCTTCGTCACGATCCTGTCAAGCATTTGCGTGAGGTGCAAAGCAGTGCAAAATAGCGTGTGCGAATTGGCTTGGGAGAAGTGAATAAGGTGATGTTTGTGTTTATGAGCTGGGACTTTTTCTTCCTCTTTCGCCCCGTAAGATTACGTTTTTAATTAGGGAGATACTTTTCTAAGCTGCTGGGCACCAGCCATAGGTTATCTGCATACAACACAAGTCTCTGCCACTGGTCCTAGACGTGGTACACCTATAACATATTGCCGATACCCAGACTTCCAGAAAAATTATTTTTCCTCCATTTTCATATATCTCCTAATTATACTTATAATCCCTTAGATCATGTAACCATAACATACTCTATTGCTTCATGTTGATTTTGAGCCTGAACTTGCTATAATATATTTGATATATTGATATATTTAATGTAGAAGTTGGATGGAGTTTGGCAGACTCTATGCGGGCTTTGTTTGAAATATGGAAGATTAACTGAAAATATTTTGATCCCGGCTATATTGATAAGGATGGCAGGAAATTATTTTTATTTTATTTTTATCAAAGCATGTGACTCTTTGGTATAGTAAGAACAATTTGATGGAACACTCAGGTTTGGAGATATGTGAAACCACTCTAAGTGAGTTACTGACCTTGTGTTTTTGCTCGCGGTCCTCATCATCACGGTGTCGCCTGCGTTCCTTCCCATCTGCCTCATCCCCATCTCGGTGTTTTTTGCGCTCATCTTTGCGCTTACGTCTTTCTTCATCATCCTGAAAACGCAACAAAACAAGATATATCGTAGTTGAATCAAAGTTTATTACACACCCTGAACTTGAAAAGACATAATTATTCTTTATTGGTCACATTCAAAGTGTTTCATTCGTACTATATCTTATGCTGGACAATTTCTTGGCATATTAAAAGACTGCCAATTGTCCTTGAAAACAAGTTAAAATCATTCAAACAATTTTTTTGAATATAGAGTGTCACTACTGTTAATGAAAGAAGATTTTTGAAATTCTCTTCATATGCCTTCCAACTGATCATGGCAACTTCGAAGTATGCACTGTTATTAGTAATTCATTCAACACATATGAACTGGAAAGACATAGGTAAATGCTGAAGGAATGCTATTTTAAAATGAGATAAGCACGTTATAAATGGACAACACAGGAATCAAGATTTGTCTTATTATTAATGAATATTTCTACCTATACTTTATCTGAAGTTAATTTCCTATTATATATGCCAGGTAATGCATACTTTGAATGATTATACCAATTTTATCATTTATCATTCCTGCTTTTTGTTAGTGTCAAGACATCAAATTCGGAAAACACATTATCTCCAACGTAAACGCAAAACGTAACATCTGTTAGCTATTAAGATCTGCTCTAAAAGTGTAATATTAGGGGGGAAGGGATAATTGTAATGTCTATGAATTAGCCTATTCTTGTTGGCATGGTTACCTCGTCACCGTGACGTCGTCTGCGTCTCTCTTTGTCATTATCCTTGAATTAAAATACGGATTTAGATTTAAATTGAGTGGTTCTATTTAGACTACAGTTGACGACTCGCTATTATTCGGCATGATAACCCAGTTGTCCATGCTACTTGAAACTAGCATATATAAAAGTTACAATCTGGACTGGGCCCCTGCTGTGTTTGGTCCCACGGACGGTCACAAATATATTTATGTATGGTGACGACTGGGGTTATGGTCTGTGACAACCCAACCCATTTTTAAACCACGACTGCCTATTAACTGTTATGAGAAACCTGCTCGCGGTGGGATTTCCTTTGGGAACTTCCTGGGAAGAATCTAGATTTTTATTATCCCCTGCTGATCATAAAAGGCAACGAAAAGGGGAAAACTAAACTTGAAAGCTCACTGAAAATTGAGCAGTTTTCAACTTGTTTCTCTATATGGTTAATCTGTGTAAGAATGGGAATGAGCATTTGACAGCAGTGTGGATGCCACTTTAAAAATGGGCTTGCTGGCTGGCTCTGACACCAACATTTTGCTAACCCCTTTGATCTACTATGCGGGCAACACTCAATTTGGTCAATAATTTATCGACAGCCAATTTAGCAGAATTCGTCACTGTTCAACTTTTGTCTGCTTGTGAAAAATCATTGTCAATATCGTAATCAGAATCAGAATCTTATTCGGCCAGCAATGTGTACGTTGTTTCGTCTGCAGAATGGTGAAATAAATCAATAATAATAAAAAAATACCACACGCCATTGTAAAACATTGAAACCACCATATTTACAATAATGGTTTATCTGATGTAGCCAAAATTGGGGGTAACATGTGCAATTTGCAAATTACAATTCTCATAAACCAACGAAGACCACAATGAACTCAGGAACACATCTTAGGATTTTACATATAGAGAAGGATTGTTAGTACCGTTACATAAACTGAATATATTATCAATTTGGTTATACAAAGTAGTAAAACGGATTCAAAAGATTCGCCAAGACAGGGACAGCAATTCAACCTTTGGTTAGTCATTCCATTTGCTTCTTTTTCAATCTTATTACTTGTCCAAACTACAGCATGTATACTCGCATAAACAGCAGCAAAATTAAACAAAAAAAGCTTTAGAATGCAAATCTCAGTTGAAGCTACACTCTTTTATTACTACCTCTGCAATTCGCTGTTTTCTTCTTTCATTTTTCTGGTCCTTTTGATATAATTTCACAATCAGTGTACTTATTTTGAAAGTAAGGTTATATCAGTGTGTATATTAATGCTTTAGAAGTTAGAAGCAACACAATTTTTCGAAATCTTAAAAATAAGGTAATTGCCAGTTTCATAATAGTGTTATGGTCAACCATATAAAATGAAATATGTTTTACCATTTAAGTACAATTACATGGAATGGGAGACTGGAGGAGGTCTGAACTCTAAGACATTCACCGACCCTCCTAGATCCACAACCATTATTCAGAGAGAATAACTATGAAAAACTCTATTCTCTATGACTAGTTTATTTGTTTCATATATATATATGTAAATATGTCTTGTCAAACTCAAACATTTACCGACGTGCATAGAGATATCATATTATTGATACAGAAATCATTTCGACCCACATTCGGGCACAATAATTTATAATAGTGGGACGGGGAAGTCAAAAGGGCATAAATCGTAAATAATTAATTCTGTTACACTTACCTCACCCTCATCCCGATGTTTCCTTCTACGTCGCTCTCGGTCCTCATCCTTTTCCTTCAAAGAAAAAACAACAACAACAAAAACGCATGAAAAACTGCAATTAATGTAAAAAGTTATACATTTTTATTTGCCATGACCGCTCGTTCAATGCTAGGAGAACAGGTAAGCAGGCACCAGCGACTGCTGGGTCCCGCGGCTCCCCTGTAAAACACTTGGCTGGTAGCCAGACACATTATGTCAGTTTTGAAGGTGGCGTTCCTTTCAACCAATGGTGCAGAAATAATATAATTTAATCCAATTGGACTCACACTTTCCTATAAATATTTCATTGTTTAACAAACGTGTATAAAAGTTGCCTGACTTATATCAACAATTACTTACCTCCCCGTCCTTCCGTCTGTGTCTTCTTTCTTCGCCCTGAAACAAGGATAATACGTTTTCTGTACAAATGTATATTACAACAAAAATACATATGAAGTCAAATATCTGTGACTAAAAGTGCAAAGTCGTAAATCCAGAAACAAATATAATTTCATGAACCAAATATACAAATATATATTCTTATGATTGCACAGCTATGGTTTGTGTTACCAAATTACATAGAGAAAGGTTTCAAGTATGGCAATAGCTGTAGTATGTGAACGACACCATTACAATAGTAGCTTTAATGAAATATAATGAACAACTTATGATACACAAAGGCAGGAATATTCCTAGGGTTATCATATAATTCTAGTACTTATCAGGAAAAGGCCCCCTAAAATTTGAGCCAATGGGCCTTTTGGTACTTGAAATATTTTTCTAGGAATATCCCTACAGGGGTTGAAATAATCAATGGAAAACATAGGACAATCTTTAAGGTATTACTTGATGATAAATAGTTATGTTTATGTACGAAAATATGTGTCCAATTATTTTTATACTGAATGGTAGAGTGAATATAAACACTCACGTCTACTTCATCTTTGGAAGATCTAGACTTTTTGGACTTTGATTCCTTCTGAGGTTGAGAAAAATACATGATGGAATCCAATGAGTGAATTACTAAGAGAGTTTGAGAGAAACACATGGAATCCTATGAATGAATTATTCAAAGGTTGTCGGGGAAACCACATTTCAAGTTAAAATGTTAGTGTAGCGTTAATCATATTTCTATTGGATTTATTTGTTAAAATCACTAAATGCTATCAGTATAGAACGGTTACACACTCGTAACGGCAAGAACAGTTACTAATAGTTTATTTACTAGAGTCAAATAATTCAGGACTTGTTACTAAAATATATCAACTAATCTACATGTCAAGATTCAACGTTAAGATGGACTGCACGATTAGTCTTAAAGTCTAAGTAAACATGTACAGGTATCATCTATTCACATACAGGAGGCACACTTTAAAAAGTTAAAACAAGCATATAGCTCCCCAAGCCAAGGGGCGATCCAGCTCTTAATATCAGCCTCACCATTTAATATACCAATTTGACTCATTTAAGTGTGTGTGTGGGGGCAAAATTTAGTTTTGCAAAGAAAAGAACTTATGAAAAAGTAGAACCAACCCAAAAATTTCACATGTCAAAACCATGCAAAGTAGTTAGATAAGTAAACAGTATTGGTTGATTTGGTTGTCTCAACTAAGTTATTTTCAGTATACATGTTTACCAAATGACCATTCACTAGGGTAATTGTTTGTATAAGATAAACAGTGTAAGCATCAGTAAAACACCCATGCCCCAAGGGCAACATGTGCCAGATCAATTGCCCCCAAGGGCATCATGTGCCAGATCAATTAACACACATGCCTTCCTAATTGTTGATAAACAGTCTGGGCCTTTGATCTACTGAAACCTGGAAATGCTAACATAAAAGCAGCAAGAACATTTAAATTCACTAACAAAAAAGGTTCATTTATCATGCTGTGAGAAAATAGTTAGTTTCAGTATGCCCAAGTTCAAACGTTGAAGTGTTTTCCAATAGTGCTTTTATGTTTTCAATAAAATTGTACAGTAAACTTTACCTCCGAATTTGGTGACAAAATGACATTACAGACAGCCAATACTATAGGAAAACCACTGTCCAAAAAGGTCTTTTGTGACATCACAACTACACTTTCTGTCTTGGGTCACTCAAGGGCTAGTAAGGGGCTCCTGGGGGATCGCCCCTTAATAAACCATTCAGATGTTTCCTTTCAAACGCACCTCTCCATTTTCTTTATCCCTGTGTCGCCTCTCTCTGTCTTTATCTTTGTCTCGGTCTCGCTTCTCGCGGTCTCTATCTTTGTCCCTGTCTCTCTTTTCTCTGTCTCTGTCCTTCCTTTCACCATCTGCTAAGAAAATGAAAAGGCATGACAAACTTAAAACTTAAGACATTTTCCGATTCAACATTATCACTATTGCTTTTCTTACAATTCGACAGATACACAGTGAGAATTTTTCCTTTTATAATACGTTATCAAAAGTTATAATTAGCAGTGAAGCCTCAATGTAGGAAATTCCGTTTTGGAATCATATTCAATCTTTTCTTATCTTTATGAAATTATATTGTTTGAAAATACATGATCGTTCAGCGAGACCTGTGGGATGTAGCATTAGCCCTTTATAATTACGTTCACGCTAAAAACTATCCACACTTTCGGGAAACGCGCTAATAACACTTTCAAATGGCCCGATTGATACATGAACTTACAAGGATACCCCTAGATTCATAACATTTATTCCAGAGAAATAATTATTATTCAAACTGTCCCACCTTCTTCCTTTCTTCTTCTAGGTTTTCTGTCTTCATCGTCCTTCGGTCTTTCCTTTCTCCGCTCTCTGTCTTTATCGCGATCCTTATCTCGGTGTCTCTTCTTATCGTCCTTTGATCCCTTTACATTTGATACAAATATAAGTGTCACAATCATCCATGCTATTCATATGTAATATCGGAATTAGATGTGGATTATATGCTCAGGTTCTTTCTATAACGTATCGAAGTGAAAATATTGAACAGTATACAACTGAGTGACTCAAATAAAATCTATTTGTGGATGTGTGAGTAGCAGTGATAAAGTGAGGTGTTGACAAACGTGATGAGTGACTTCACGAAGCTCTTACATCAAGGGTCAAAGTCAGATATTTTAAACGAGACCAGTTTAAATTTTTTTAAACTAATTAAAAACTTATAAATCGAAGAAAAAAAGTCATGTTTTACAAATGGCTTACAGATTGTTGCTGATACTGTGCAACACAGTTTCTGTTGCATGTTTTGTTGTTCTGACAGCTAATTTCCTTACCATGAATAGGACTGTTCCGATGAACGTTATTTTTACCAACTGCAATTCATTGTCAAGTGATACTTTATAAAAAATGACTTCAGTAGCTCTTCATGGATAGAACTCTCCAACACACTGTCACTACTACTTTTTACAACAAACCGTCTCCTTGGGCCTGTATTTTCTCTCACGATATAACTTCTGAAACAACATTCAAATCCCATCCCTGTTATGGTGCTGTGCTGATCAAATACTCCTCACTCTTGCTTAATGTGCTCACCTTAAGTGATTTCTCAAGCTCAGCAGGGTTCCAAGTGTCCTCCATATCTCGAGGCTGGCAAAATAAACACAAGCTAGCGTGAAGGGTTCTAATAAAAACACACAGCTTATCATGTTCATCTACATTTTTACGCGACTACCTTTTCATTATTAAACGTTTGTCACGTTCCCTTATAAATAAATGAAAAGTGTCTATACATATATACAGGAAGTCTTGGAACTTATATAGATCTGAGCTGACATAGCTATTCCTATTTTCCCTTGGACATTTATGAAAAAATATTGGACATGTCGGGATAACCGATAGTTTTTGGGATACACTCCATTTATTCAATTTATTAGTGTAATCTAGAAACCTTTCCTACTTGTAAGCTTTGTTCCTTTAAACAATACATCATTTAAATTTAATGCAAATTTTAAAGACTTGAAAGCATGCTTCACAAATGTATATGCACATAGTGTGGGGTGAGGTGATCGTGTATACAGGTAAAACTTGGTTTACAACTTGAAAAACTTAATACTAACTTTCAAGAACAGTCACTGATGACTCTCTCTGTTACTGTCCCTCAATGAGTACACTCTAAGTTAGACTGAGTCTAAGTCAGAAAGGAAAAATAGAGTTACATCTCCTCGTGACCATTGCAGACAAACCTTAGTTTGAAAAAAAATATAGATCTAGTTGTGTTCAGGTAACATATGTCGCAAAAGGAAAATAGGGCAGGCAGGTCAATTTTAACAAATTATTATTAGGCCTAATCTCTTTTTTTTGTTTACTTACGAAAAATACTCGTAAGATAAACATTCTCAAGCATTCTCTGAAACAATTTCTAGCATCTGGAATACATGTCCTAAATATCTTAACTATATGCTGTCCCATGTTGCTTTGGTCAATTCTATTAGATTTTTATATATGTATTTTGTGGAAATTAATGTTCCTGATAAAATCTGATCAAGATTTAGACTAGACTATTCTGCAAATGCAAAGTATATAATATATGGGACCAAAAAATTGTGTTCAGGTAGCCTTGTCATAGCCATAGATCTAGGTCGAAATAGAATAGGGTAGGTAGGTTCATTTTTCTTCTCTTTTTTTCTTAATTATCATCAAAGAGACCCAGGGCTAGGCAGTGTTGGAAATTAAAAAACAAATTCAAATGTCCTCTAAAAACATTTTTAGCATCTAAAATCTACATGCCCTGGCCTGAGATTCTATGCGCTTTATTTTAGGTCAATTCTTTTGGATTTTGAAAACAAATTATTAAAAATTTCCTTTAAAAAAGGTAGGGATAGGGCCAAAAAATTAGGGTAGGAAGGGACTAGGCATAGGGTTACCTGAACACAACATTTTTTTTTTTTTGGGTCTAGCCTCTAGGCCTAGCCTATCATTATAATTATTCTTATCAGACTTTTGAT
This sequence comes from Lepidonotus clava, assembly GCA_936440205.1. NCBI lineage: Eukaryota > Metazoa > Annelida > Polychaeta > Phyllodocida > Polynoidae > Lepidonotus > Lepidonotus clava. Next base: position 20,293,429 of record OW387150.1, on the reverse strand, counting down.
TTAAAAGAGGACAGAACTGCGACAGAACTTAATCAAGCCTAAGGTCCTTGCAGGCATCATACCACCCTCCCAAAAAAATAAAGGAATTTAAAGGAAGTTTTTTTTGTAAAAATAAAGGAATTTAAAGGAATTTGCAGGGATTTCTAGGAAAAATAAAGGAATTTTAAAGGAATATTTAGAGAACTTTTGGAGAGCTTAAACATGAAATAAGGCAAAAAATAATGTAACAGGACTGCCTTCCTGTTAATTTTTTCTGTGCAGCACTGTGTTAACCCACGTCGACCAATGCGTCGACTCATGCCGATCGACACATCGACCTGGATCGATCTACGGCTAGAAAATTTTGCAATTTTATCGCTAATAATATGGAATTCTATGCATTTTATGAGATAATGTGATATTTTCTTACTCTAGAAAAATAATAAAGGTATTTATTAGGCCTAATCTCTTTTTTTTGTTTACTTCGACAACACAAGTGTGCGGAGGTGACCTACCAGATGCGGCATGTCGAGTTCGTCCTAGGGCCGAACTCACCTCTCCTGGAGAAGGTCTCCTATATGTCGGGAAAAGAGGCCAAGTTGTTTGTACAGAACAATGTTCCCTTCTCATTGGCTTGGAATAAAAGGAAAGCCGACGAACTCCGCGATATAGTCACAACACTAGCAGAGCAGGACCTAGTATTCCGGGAGGCCCTGCTAGCTACAGGAAGTGCAGTTATCGAGCACAATGTTCCAGACAGCTTCTGGGGTACTGGCACCAAGAAGCAAAAAGGCCTCAACATGTACGGGAAAATCCTGATGGGCCTCAGGGACTCCCTTAGGGGGTTCCAGCACCGCAACCAACGTGAGGCCACAGAGAGTGACCCCTTCATTACGGTGGTGAGCCAAGATACAGAGTGTATTGTCATCTCTGACTCACAGGGCAAGTGGATCGACACAAACCGGATCTTCGGGAGGAGGAAGACCATGAAGGTTAAGTGTCCCACAGCAGAGGACCTATGGGAATTCTCCAAAGGTATGCTAAATGGTCCCCCAAAGAATAAGATCAGCACCATCCTCATCAACAATGGCATCAACGACATGAGGAACAAAGAAAACATCAACAAAATCATCGACCAGCAGTGCAGGAGCATGAATGCTCTACAAAGGGCCTGTCCTAGGGCTCAGATCATCTACAGTCTACCGCTAAAGCGATCCAGGCGGTACGAGCTGGACCACCTGGGACATGGGGTCTTTGATCACTGTGTGGACAGAGGCTTGGACTTTGTTGCACATTCCCTAAACCCTCGCCTCTTTACTGACGAGTTTCACTTGTCAGAGGAGGGGACGAGGGCATACGTTGCACGAATCCACAGGCACATATATGGGCCTAAAGCAAACCGTGGAAGGCAATACCCCTCCCCCCAGGGTGAGGAGGGCGGGTCAACAAACTGTCATCGATAAAAGACTGTCGTCCTACCAGCAACGTGTCACAACAACTAAAACTGAAGAAGAATCTTGATATCAGTATTTTTTGACTTTTCATATTTCTAGGTGCTGTAATTTAATCAAACATATGTGTTAAGCTAGTCAATGTAACTAGTCGGTAAGACTTTTTAGAGATGAACACAGCCTTCTTGCGCTATGTATGCTTTATGTCTCTTGGTATTTCTACACCAAGAGTAAAATAGCCCACTGGCAGGTGCTATATTGATACGATAGTATGTATAAATGTTATTTATGTGTGTAGTTTGTAAACCTAGACGGTTCTCTTGAATCTCAAAAAACAAAATGAAAGCTGTAGAGAAGGGGTCCCTCAAGATTGGGAGCCACAATATTCAGGGAGGCATGGTGAAGAAAATTGAACTCAACGATGTTAATACTTTTTTACAAGATTTTGACATCTTCCTGTTTCAAGAAACCTGGTTAGTGGACAGTACTAGACTGTTAATTCCAGGATACCAAATATTCAGAAGTGATCGTGGTAAACATAAAAAGAAAAACACCGGGTCAGGAGGGGTATGTACAATCTTTAAGTCATACTTAAAGAATGGGATTGAAAAAATTGCAAGTAAAAACAGCGACTCTCTATGGATTAAGCTAGATAAGACCTTCTTTGGCCTGAAAAATGACGTATACATATGTAATTGTTATATACCTCCAGAGTCCTCAGTGGTCCACAAGAGTAGTGAAATGTCCCACTTTGAAACTCTGAACGATGAGGTTGCTAGACACAGTAGTAATGGGGAGATAATAATCTTTGGGGATCTGAATGCTCGAACGGGTGGACTGAAGGAAAATTATGAGGAAGTAGAGGAGGATTTTACAGTGAGGGACCAGTTCTCTGTCGAGGGAGTTAATTCCATGGGAGGGGAAATAAGCAAGTTTTCAGATAGAAACAATGAGGACACCAAGATAAACTCTTTTGGGAGAAAATTATTATCCCTTACTGAACAAGCACATCTGTCCATTGTAAATGGTAGGAAGTTAGGGGACTTGCGGGGGAGGACAACTTGTGTCACTTACAATGGTGTGTCCACTGTTGACTATTGCATTGTGTCTATCTCCCTGTTTAGTGAAATTATCCATTTTAGCGTATTAGATCAGTTGTGGTATTCTGACCATAACCCAATCTCATGCTGTCTTAAGGTCGGTGATATCCAAGGTCAACAGGAGCTAGTCGATAGTGAAGTACTCACCCCTTATCGTAAATTCATTTGGGGGGAGAACACGAAAGAGCAGTATGTGCTCAACATAAATAGTCAGGAGGTCCAGAGAGAGCTAGAGGAATTTCACACAAAGTCATACAGCAACCCTGATGCCGCCTTGCAACATCTAACAGAAATCCTGCATGGAGTTGCTAGTAGGTCTATGCCTTTAAAGGACATATCCAACAACACTTCTAGAGCTAGAGAACAAGGGCAGAAAGACATCAGCAGAAAAGATCTTAAGATCTTGAGAATACACAAGCGTGCCTTTGCACGTCAAAGGAGGGAACTCGAAGAAAACAAGCATAATGAGTCAAGGAGAATAGAATTTATTAGGGCTAGAAGAATGTACAAAAAGGTAAAATACCAACTGAAAAATAAAAACAAACAAGACCAAATACACCAACTTGCCAAATTAGAAACCAAAGACTGCAAAACTTTCTGGAAAAGTGTTAAGAAAATCACTACCAAGGGCAAAGATGAAGAACCAAACATCTCTGCATGTGACTGGGTTGCTCACTTTCGTAAACTCCTAAATATCCCATCTCAAAAGGCAAAAAGTAGTTTTTCTGATTATATTGAATCTAGCCTTCCAATCCTAGAGAGGATATCAACGGAAGGTGCCCTTGACTTCAGCATTAAAATGAAGGAACTAACTCAGGCCCTAAAAAGAAGTAAGGATGGAAAATCCGCTGGTCCAGACCTTATTGGGAACGAAATGCTCAAATATGGGGGGGAACATCTTCATCTTTCAATCATTACACTTTTTAACACAGTTCTTAAAACAGGACAATATCCAGAAAAATGGAAGGACAGTGTGATAACACCTATACACAAGGGGCTTGATGTAAATAATCCAGAAAATTACAGAGGGGTCGCTGTCGCTGATTGTATCAGTAAACTATTTTGTAATATCATTAACTCTCGGATAGTGAAATTCTTAGATGACAATAATTTCTGGAAAATAAACCAAAATGGTTTTAAGGAAGGTAGAAGAACTGAAGACAACATAATGATAATGAAAACTCTATTCCAAAAGTATGTCAAAATAAAGAGACAACAAATTTTTGTGGCCTTTGTAGACTTCAGGAAATTCTTTGACACTATTGATAGGAAAAATCTGCTGTACAAAATGCTGAAGTGTGGTATTACAGGTAAACTATATAATGTTATTAAATCTGCGTATGACAACAATAGATATTCTATAAAATGTAAAAAGGGTATAACCAAGAGCTTTATATCAACATCAGGTGTCAAGCAAGGATGCAACTTAAGCCCTACATTGTCTAATCTATTTCAAAATGATCTTCATGACTTATTCGATGTTTCATGTGATCCTGTCACACTAGAAGATACAGAAATTAATTCCCTATCATGGGCTGATGATCTGGTTCTATTCTCACAGACCAGAGAGGGCTTGCAGAGATGCCTGGATAAGTTGGCAGTGTACTGCAACACATGGGGTCTTGAAGTCAACGTAGCCAAAACTAAGGTAATGGTCCTAGCCCCAGGGAGAAGACAGTTAGAGGGCATTACTTTTCAGGGCCAGGACCTAGAATGTGTTAACACCTACAAATATCTTGGCTTGTTAATATCTAGTGATTGTAGTATATCAAAAATGGAAACAGATAGAATATCAAAGGCTAGACGTGCAAGTTTTTCTATTAGACAGGCACTGAGCACTACGCAAAATGTGTCAGTCAAATTATATATGACTCTTTTTGACAAACAGGTCGACCCTATTCTTTTGTATGGTTGCCCAGTATGGGGAATGCCATCAAGTAACTGTACCATTAAAATCAAATGGAGAGGTATTTGCAGCAAGACTCTGAAAGCAGATTTGACCAACCTACTGGCTTTCCTTGGACTAAAAGATATCAATATCATATCATGCAGATTTTATAAGAAGGATGAGGTAGCTTTTGTAACATTAGGAAACATCATTGACAAAATCAATATCTTGTCTACTTTTAATAAAAGCCCACTAACTGTTATATTAGAGGAAGTGGATAGGAACACTGAGTCAGCTGCTGAGAACTTTTATTCTACATCATGTAAGCATGCTCTAGGCTTGTCTAAATTTTCTAGTACGAGACTAGCTCTACGAGAACTAGGGAGATATCCCATCCATCATCGGAAGATATTATTGACGCTAATGTACTGGTTAAGGCTAGAACAGGAAACTAAAAACCCCTTGCTAAACTTAGCCTTTCAAACAATGAAGCGAGAAAATCACGAATGGCTGAAAAACATTGAATACTTTTTATGGAAAATAGGGTGCAGAAACATATGGTTGGCACCACAGGAATGGGGCAAAAACAGTCTTAAGCTATCCATACAAAGAAGACTCCAGGATATGTATGTTCAAAACTTTCAAAGTTTCCTTTCCGATGGTACAAATAAAAAAAAATGTTTAATACCAAATATATGTTTGAAAGAAGAATATAGTATGTGCAGTTACTTACAAGAGATATACTCTCCCAAAATACGAACCATATTCACTAGACTACGGACAGACTATAACTGCTCTCTGGACTGTAAATATCGGAGCTTCAGAGGGAAAAAAGCTAGCAATGACCTCTGCAAACACTGTGATACAAGTCAAGACGTCCTTCATATACTCACCCAATGTAATCAACCAGAGATTAAATGTAAGAGAGTCCTTTGTAGTAAAGTACAGTGATTATGGTGGCAATTTCGATGTACAGACAGCCGAAGAGAAAGTATGTGAAATCCTAAATGTTAATCCTAAGTGTACTAAAGATCTCAGGGAAAAAGCAACGAATGCAATATGTGCATTTGTGTGTGATGTATATAATATTGTATGTATGTTATCTTTGTCTGACTGACAACCTCACCTTGACATAAATGTATACTTATACGTTAGTCAATAAACAATCTTTTAAAGGAATTTTTCACAAAAATAAAGGAAAATAAAGGAATTTTGCCTATTTTCACAAAAATAAAGGAATTTAAAGGAAATTCCTTTAAAATAAAGGAACGGTATGATGCCTGTGACCTTGCCACAGGGTAGCCATGTATGCTACAGTTTTAAGAACTATACACAGCTTGTTAATCAGTGCTTCTAGAGTTATAGAGGCAGAGCAGGGTAACGTCAGATCTAACGCTAAACAAGCCACACTGACTGAGTGAAGTGTTTCGCGGCAGTCAACTTCGTTCTCGGTCGCTGTCAACAAATCGAATCCCAATACTGACTGACTATCAGGAGCTGAAACTACTTAGTACAACAATATTTACCTTCACGGGCGGCATCTTGAGAGAAGTGCGGCCCAAAGGCCTTTACAAAATTAGTATTTGGCAATTATTTCTGGTTGCAGTCTTGGTAAAGTGTTTTTCCGATCTCCAACGCCGCCATCACACAACTATGTGACCTATTGAGCATGCGCACTTACTTTGATGATGTCGTAAATGTTTACAAATTTCTAAAAGCAGTTATTTTATTTTTTTCGTTTAATAGTTATTTCCTATTGTCTAGTTAACATCAGGCAAACTTAATTCTTCTAATAAATGTTCCAAACTACTGATCACCTGTAGTCGTAAAATGCGTCTGGGAAAGTTCAAATGTGGTCAGATAGAAGGGGGATAAGTTTGTCAAATGATTGCTAAACTAATTAATTAGGGATTTCTGTGTAAGCATATGGCATCTTTAAAATATTTATTTGTATTTATATCATTCCAGAAATAAAAATCGTGGTTATAATCATATTGGCGATAAATAATAAATTATTTTAGATACTGAAACCCCTTTTGGACGAGTCCATTATTTGGGGAAGAACGTCAACACCGATGACCCGACAGTCTGAGTCGAGCGGAGAGAGGGTGCCCTCCCAAACCTACAGCCAACCCTGGATTCCCTGCGATTTAGCAAGGAATACGGTATTGTCAGCGTACGCACGTAGGTCGTGCTTATCTGCACACCTCTGAAGATCTTATTTTCTTCCGGAATTCGTCCGATCAAGATGTCAGAGAACAAGCAGCCCGGCACACCGACGCGTACGGTGGCCCGCAAGGGTGAGAAGTCGGTGGTGAAGAGGGTTTCCATCCTTCCCCTGGCCAAGAAGTACTTCAAGACAGTCGGTCTCCTCGTCGGAGTCTGGGCTGTCGGCTACTTTAAGTTCAGTGCCACCTGGCTGCTCATTCCCCCGTTCTTCTACATCTTGAATGACGAGTATCGCAAATCTAAAAATGCACAGAAGGCGTTCGCCCGAGAGGCCGCCGTCGACGAGAAGAGCGCCGTCCTAGCCCGGATTGATGAACTGCCTAGCTGGGTGAGTAGCATTATCTTTAGAGCCTTGAGGGTTTTAACAGCAATTTATCCACAGGACAGACATTTAAGATACGAAAGACAATATTCATAAATAAATAGATGATCTACTTAACGTCAACAGAAAGCGAGATTTTTGTGACACATAAAAAGCAAACAGATATCGTAATTTATATCCTACAGCTTAGGCTAGTTTCTAAGCCGTAGTTCTAAGACCTGACTCACTGAGTTTTTTTGGTTAAAGTTATGGCTTATACCTCAATATCTAAGCATTAATTTCCTTATTAAGAAAGTTCCCAAGGATGAACAATAACGGGGCCCCTTCCAGGCCCTGCATGGGCCCTCTAGGCCCCACCCCCCCTCCACGACCAGCCCTTGACATAGTTGCCAGGGCTCAACGACATTAACTTTTTTGCTTTGCTGCCCGTCGGGCAGGTGGAGGTGGAATTTTACCTGCCCGGTCCATAAATTCACCTGCCCCTCTTTACTAGATTATTATAATATCAAATATGGCAGAAATTTTAATTGCGCTCCGGGCAGGTGACAGTCAACGTTTACCTGCCCCACCTGAAGTTTAACCTGCCCCAGTTAATGATGAGCCCTGGAACTTGTTTAGTTGTCCATTTCATGGTTATCTATTAAAACATTCAAACTGTTACCCTGTTTCTTTCCCACCCCGTTACTGTTGCACAGGAACGTGCATTTACCTAGAAATAGAACTAATTAAGAGGCAGACTGATTAGACCATTGCATTGTCTCTGAATAGAATTGACGAGGGGATAGAGTCTAGTGATTATCCTTTAAAAAAGAATGCAAACATATTCCCCCTCAAAAACTTTGTTGGCAAACCAAAATTCAGGTTTTGGAAACTATTTTGAAAGGGTTTCTTTTGAACTCTGGTCGCCTCGTCAGTTGACTGGGAGTTGCAACGATTATTTCACCCTAGAAGTTCAAGTCTAATTTGGGAACATTGGTTAGCCATGGCAACAATGGCATCTTAATCTAGGGCTCACTTGGTGACTTATTTTTAGGCCGCTGCATAACAGACCTAACCATGCATGACAAATGCCCCCCTATGACGCTGAAACTGTAAGCTGGGTCAACAGGAATGTCTACGCTTGTTTTCATAGTCACCTCATGAATAAACAATCCTTCAATCTACACATGAAACAAATTTGTGCTAAAGAGGATCACTAAGAAAGGAATTAAACTGATAAAATACTCGGGTCTTTGCCCTTAGATAAATCATATAAGTCTGAGACTCTCAAACTATTAAAAATAAAAGCAGCACATTCTTGATGTAACGATGTGTATTACCTAATTCTAATTTATGTTAGTACTTACCAAAGTGAAACATAATTAGTGTGCATTTGCCAAATCTTTAAAACGTATATTTTTTTCTGGTAGAGTTAGTGATCTTAATAATGAAAAGATTTGCATTTTCTTACCTAGAATATGTCTTTTCGTGGTGGACGTGGCTAGGCTGTGACAGTGTGTTCTGAATTTTTACCCGGGCTCGCTGTATTATCAAGTCGTCTTCGAAATATGATCGATATATTCGAATCTCGCCCGGGTATATGACTTGGACAAAAAGGCGGGAAACTCCATTGAACGATACCAGCACCAGCGGAAACAAGATCGCAAATTTCGACCTGCTTCCGGTTGGCAGTACTTTCTCTATGTAATGCCTATACCAGAAATTGACCATTGAAAAAGCATTAGCCGAGATCGGGTCGGAGATTGACAGTGTCAAACTGTATAACATCGACTCGACGCCTCAGCATTGAAAAGCCTAGCGTCCCGGATTGGAGTGTAGTGTTCGACCCAGTTGAATAAATTATGTTAAGTAGGGTGAAGACGGCGAGCATGGCGGCCCCCGGCCTCCGATCGGAAACTAGGTCGGGCTTGCTCGCCTATTTCGCCTATTTCGCGCGCGTTTCAGTCGACTAAACGCGCCATATAGGTTCATGTCGATATCTTATTGATGTTACCACCTTAATTTAGGAAGAAGGAATCGATATAAACCAGAAAATAAAGAAATTCGTCGCACTATTTTCCATGCGCAATCCTTTCCGGGCGAAGCGCATCTCGCGGACTGTACTCAGGCATAGGCCAAAATGGCGCGACCCGGTGAACATGTGTATAGGTGCCCTCCGCGAGGGACCGCATTTTACACCTTAAATCTGCATCGTCAAGCCTCATGGAGTATACATTATGGATTATTAATATCAGGAGCTGGTCTGGGTCGATATATCGTGAAGAATTAGGTCGATATATTCGATCGGCATCGAAGAAAAGGTTAGTGTTCTCCGCGTGCAGGTGAACGATAATAGAGGACAATGGCGGGCGGCTTTCACTCGCGCTGGCATGTGCATCTTCTTCTTTAAAATCAATCGATAATTCGCTCGATAATTCGTATTCATATCCCCATATCTCATCATTCAAACATTCCTTTCATATATAGAAAAAGAAGACGAATAACCCGGGTTTTTTCGGTTTTGTAACCGATATTTTTCTTCCATAATTCCACCTGTGTCCTTGTCTGATGCTACCGCTTGTCAATTTTTAGAATATGTCTTTTCCCTATTATCTTGTTTTTATTTTTATCGATATTAGAGATTATTTATCGTTTTTAAGATGGATATTCTTTCCTTGTTCTAGGTATTCTTCCCTGACGTGGAGCGGGCCGAATGGCTGAACAAAGTAAGTCTGCAATTCTTTGGTTTTAAAAAAGACCTACGAGAACATTAGGGGAGACAATCAAAACCCATGAAAATCTATCATTCACCTCGTAGCGGCCGGTTACAAATAGAAAACTAGTTATACGTTGAGGGAAGACAGGGAACAATCAGTATTGATTTAATACATTTCAGGTCAAACCAATTCACCGACAATGGATCCAATTAGAGATGTGTATACAGCTCAATTCGAAATCAGTCTGTCCTTCTAGAACAACAGCAATATGATACTAGACAGTGGTTCCCCTTGCTTCCACCGGCAGCCATGTTATTTCTATGACATATTCAAACATTCATCATGATTCTATTAACTTGGAATCTGAGCCGGTTTTCTGTGTTTTTACCAGACCTAACTCACATCATATGAGGACAAACAATGCTAGGGGCGTGGCGTGTTTCCATGGTAACGGGGGTCAGCTGACCCTAGGCCCAGGTCAGGTGTCAGTGATAACACGTCAGGTAGGACGACTGAAGCCTGGTCCTGGGAATAGGGCAAAAACTGAGAAATCAGGTGTGAATCATGAAACTCAAGGTGTGCTTTACATGATGTTTGTGCTCATGATCACAAGAAAAATCCATTATTTTTTTTCTATTTTTATTTTATTTATCAAAATCAGCTTCAGGGTTGCTCCTGATCTTCCAGAATTAAATTATCATTATTTATCCAATAATTGGTTAAAATTGGAAGCATTTAAGTCATCCATGATTGTTCCAAAGAACTTTGTTAATTCATTTGCAAAGCCTATGTCTGAACGAAGTTATAACTGTAAGTTTTATTCTGAAATAACCGACCAAGCATAATCATATTTGCACACACCGCTATCGCTAAGTCACACCAGTGTCAGACCCTTATTTTTCCCAGTGAGTGAGTATTAAACGACTGTTTGTCACATCCAGCTGTAGTCTTGATAAGTTTTACTGTGGGTAGCGGCTCCCTAAAAACAGGTCATAGTAGGAAATGTATGATATCCATTTAATATTGTCACAACATCAGTTACAAAACATATTGTGACACTATTAGCCAGGGTTGACAGTGTCCAGGGCTTTTCAGATTTTCTTTTAATTTTCTTTTTCTGTAAAGATTTTAATGTACCATCTAAGATAAACCTAATTACTTGTTATTGTATTACATCAACTCATTTTTTGATATTGGTAAATCATGGTTCTGTTTTTCCCTAAAGCTTCACTGGTATCCCTGGTCAATAATAGGCTGCAGAGCTTTGAGTATGCGGACCATTTCTTGAGCACACTTCTTTTTCTGACCGTGCAGTGGTTCGCTTTTAGACCCGTCGTGAACAGGTTAAATTCAGAGGGGGGAAACATGTGTTAGTGGTCATAGTGAGCTTGGCCCAGAGCCATAATAGCAGCCAGCCCCGGGGAGCCGTCATTTGTAAATCACATGGAGGGGGAGGGGGGGGAAAAGAGAGAGAAAATGGAAGGGGGGGGGGGTGGTTGTTTACTATTGTAAAGTAAAAGGAAATCGGCTAATTCCACGCATCTGGATTGTGCAGGATATCCCCCAGAGAAAGATTCTGGATTTACAGATCAAAATGTTGCTAATAAAGGAGTATTTCCTTCTGGCGTGTTACCCCACTTATGTTCTTATTCACCCTATATACCTACATTCTCCTTCTATAAGAAGAAGAGACAAAGGAGGTCTCTTCTCCTTGAAGGAGTCTAATTTCTTACCCCAACCTAACATGAGGCTCAATACTGAGACCTGATTCTTCGTTGTGTGAGACCAGTTCACAGATCTCTCCTCGAAGAAGCAGGTCTCAGCATTTGAGCCTCATGTTAGGTTGGGGTAGGAAATTAGACTCCTTCAAGGAGAAGAGACCTCCTTTGTCTCTTCTTCTTATAGAAGGAGAATGTAGGTGTATAGGGTGTCTTATTTACTCCTCCCCTCCCCCAAGTTTACTTAACTAGTTCTTTTACCATTATGTGGGCAGTCGGAAATTTGCATGGTACACAATACAAGTTTATGTCCTCTTTTTAATTTTCCAGGTGACATATTCAGTATTATCTTCAAAGTCGTTATCGTTTTTCTTTCTTTGAAATAAAGTTACAAGTACCGTTCACTTTACGAGTACCGTATCGTTGAGATGGTAGATAAGACTGCCATGTTCGTTGTGTTCAACGTTTGAATTGATTATCTCCCCCGCACCTTTCAACTATGTATGGCAATATCGATAAAGTTCACACGATAAGGATTCATATAAAAGACGCTATGATTTATGAGATTGAGACTGTGTATGCCTATGACATAGGGCTTCATCAAAGTAATTTATCAACTATAATAGATATTGATCTTAACCACACCTGAACTATTACACTCATAATGCTAGTCAAATAAACCTCATAGTAACTTATGAAGTACGAGAAATCACGCAAATAATGGTTATGCTTGTTTTGCATTAGTACTACCGGTGGTTAATAAGTTAGATTTTGCAGGTAGTACCGTACACAGTGCTAGATCCTTTGCGTTTTCTTTAATGTGGCTCTAATAACCACGGAGATAAGAGTGCAATACACTAGAAATTAATTATATGACTTCTTTATTGAATACCAATCTTATAAGATGAAGAATACCCATGCAATATGATAAGAGATAATGGATTTTGTGGCAACTAATAATTTGCGAGTAATTTGACTCAGTCACACTTATTGAGAGATAAATACAGTGCGTCGGGTCTTCACTAGTAGTAATACCAGGGATTTATATTGATGCTATATATATCGACACCAGCATGTAATTTTGTTAATCGTTTGTCCTAGTGACAGGATAAGACTTGCAATTACATACCAGGTTCTAGGGAGGGATTCACTTGACCTTAACAGGCTGAATCGGCCTGATGTTTCAGACTATACGCGCCAGTAACCTGGCGTTATTTTAGATACCTACAGTTACACTGATAACCATGTAGGGCCTCGTTCTATTTTACGTTACCTTAAAATAGGAAATCCCCTGTTAACAAACCAGTGACTGCTGCATATAATCCCGACCTCTTGGGCTGAACCCAAAAAGTCGTGTAATTACGCTTAGTAGTCAAATGTTGCCTAACCTTGGGCCGCTCCTGGCCAACCCAAACCCGTCCTATGGGCCCAATTTAGTAATAATAGGGTATGGTCAGATTCTTGGAAAGAGGCAATGTTTCATTGGAAAATCTTTTTGATTGGATAGTTCACATACCCTAGCTACCTTGTATTGAAATTAAGGCAAGCGGCAGCAAATAGAACTAGAGCTAAAATATGGAGAAAGAAAGTTTAGGCAGTTTTCCTTTTGTTACAACTATAACTAATACTATGGTAATTGCAGACCCCTATTGTCGATTAAATCCCAAATGCGCATTTAGAAATTGTGGAATCAAATTCGTCATGATATGGAAATTAACTGACGGAGCCGTTATGCATTGACCATGCGTGACACATTAAACATGCAATAATCAGCTGTCACTGAATATCAGATCATATTACCGAACAGATATATCTGTAAACTCTGTAAGTGAGTCTGCAGGTTTTGTTGATTGTTGTGATACTAAGTTGCACAGCTGTCACCTGCAGACTACTCCGATAATAGCATGCAGGGATAGGTATAGTGAACGCTTAGACGAGTAGTGTTAGGCCCTGGATACAACCTGTTCCCAATCGAAGAGTAGAGCGGTAATCAATATCGTTTGAATAAGTAGCATTTTAGACTGAGGCCTACATTAAACATTATAGGGTGTACTTTAGCCCTAAGTTTAGGTATATAATACGTGATTAATCACGTCATATGGTGATCTAGTGGGATATTTGGCTGTTCGCTCTAAATCCATTAATAAATGAGATATTGATAAATAAATAAAAAAAGGAAAATAAAAAAAATTTAAAGATACTATTATAATAAGAAATCAAGATAAGGATACATGTAGATACATATTTTCACTAAAATCTGAACCAAAGTAGAATTTTCAAGAGCTTACATTTTGCGATCATCTATGAGGGATATGTTGCAAAATGTTGTGTTTATTTGCTGGGGAAAGCCCTGCTGCGGTATTTTATATGGGGGTAGAATAACGTACGGTGGGTGAGTCCACGTGTATACACAGAGGCTGATTGTGTCGGACTCAGGGCATGTCCTGTGGGTTAGAGTGGTGTCTTGGTGTGGGCGTGTAGGTGGGTACCATACTGCTGAGGTCACAGGACAGGGGGTCTACACGGTTTACTTCGTCACGGGGAAACTATGGAAATGAAAATGATCAAGGCTAAAGCAGGGTAAAAGTATCCACCGCCCAAGAAAATTATAATCGGTCTACATACTATGATGTTAGAAATATTTGCGATCATATTTAGCAAAACAGCTTCATCGTTTTATGAAAACTTGTTTTTGGTAAAATAAGGGTTATGAGCGACACTATTCTGGGACTTGACAATTACATGTTTGTCCGTGGTTGCCCAGTGTAATCTGGCCTGAAAATAGTTATCCCAGTCTTGGATTTCCTAAATGTGACAAAGAACAACTTTAGAGCCTATAGAGTGCAGTGGTTAGATGGAGGTAGGATCCTGTGCTGGATTTGACATTCAAACATTCTGGAAATACCGCAAAAAAATGTCGGTACCAATCAATGTACTCATTCCTGCATTCCACTTACCACAAAATAAATAAACAAATATATGCTGTTCAACAAGAACATTTTCAAACCGTTTCATTTGGGTAGCCCGAATCCAAAAGACAAAAAAAGATCATACAAGAATTGAAAATGCTGAGTTTGCATAACGCAGGTCCCATGGTGATGCATAAAACATTAGTTAGTCGGGGGTACCTTTCTCTGTGTTTTTTCCCTTTTTTGCGGGAAGGTGGGAGCGTCTTCTCCCTCTGTTTACTCACCGTGGAGGAAGCGGGCGTTGCCCTGGAGGAGCACATTGTGGGTCTGCTGGTTCCCAGTAGATCCAGTAACGTAATAATCAAATGACATGGGTACCAGCAAAGAGGAACGCATATATTTTGGTGGACATAGCATCAGAGGGAATCAAGTTAACCTGTCCGATATGCTTAAAAAATATAAATGGGGCTAGTTCGTATATGTATTGAAGAGAGAAATGTTAAATTATGACGAAAAAACATTTTAGCTCTTATTGGCGATCTCATGTCACAGACATTTGGCAGTAGAGTCCATGTTCGCCTCGTGGAAAGCGAAGTACGTGGTTTACATAGATAGATGCATGTAAGCTCGATCATTCTCCAATATTTCAGCCACTCTATAAAATTTGATGATAATGATAGGTACGCCGCTATATGGTATTTGGGTCATTGTAAAAACATAGCTTTTTGTAGCATAGAGAATGATTCACGACTATCAAATATGACATTTTCTTGTTTGTTTTTGCCCAAGTTTTATAAGCTAATAACTGTGGCCGACCAATTATGTCGGTCACACTACCACCACTATTACTTTGAGTTTCATGTCCCCAGTTTTGTCAGGATTGAACAACCTTTTTATTTTGTTTCATGGTTATTATGAATCTCTGTAATCATAGTTTCGGAGGAATGTTCAAAGTGACCTAGAAACATTGACAGCACTTCAGATATGGTTTTATACTCTCAATGAATATCATTGTATTTTTGCCAATAAGTATGTGACTGTTTTAAAGTAATGTGAAGTTTTATAAAAGTATATTGAACAAAGCCAGATTATTTTCAACAAAGCCACTGATTATTCATATGAAAAGTTGCTTGCTTCAATGGCTAACTAGCTCACAGAGCAACGAGCTAATAAATTACGTATGTGAACATTATGTCGGCGCATTTGTGTCAGAGAGCTTTTCCATCTTGATGGCCCCAAGCAAAGGATTGCAAAGTGCCGGAGTATGAATCGCCAACTGTAAACAGATGGTAAATCTTTACACTATTTTAGATAGATGAAGTTTTTGAAATAATTATCTGGACCATACTTTGCATATACCCATTACTTATAATAATTGCCTATCTTTTTCTTGAAACCAATTTCTCTAGATATTTTTAAATGCTTTCTAAATGTGCGTTCGTGATTACACTGTAGTGATGAGCAGATATAGACATGTCATTTGAAAAGTCTTAAATTTTACAACATTTTGACTAGTGACATTAATATCCTTAATTGAAGATTTTGAGTAAACCTCGAGCAAGGTGGTATATATATACCATATGCCAATCTCAATACATGTCCGTCTCTTTGTAATTCACTTCCCTATAGACAAGTTTTGGTAGAAAGGGTAAAATATTTGTATTGGGAAGAACCCACTTTACAATTGTCTTGTGATACTGGATCAGTAACCATGAGTAGGATTCCAGATGGCAGGAGTGGGCGTCAGGAGGAATGCCCCCCCCCCCTCTTCCCACCATGACACTCCACTCTCACCTGTTCCCAGTCCGGTGGAGTGTGGGGGATGTTTTTCTGACATGGTTTGGCACACTTTGGGGTCGTTAGTAGTGCCCTGCTTTTGTCTCCTATTACTCCATTTTCGGTAGTGACACCGGTAACATTTCGGCATGGAAATGGGCCTTATTTTCACTGTATAATCCCAATCATGTGGGCCTGGGTATTTAGATCACTACCCCTTGATTTAAATTGGAATCACTACCCCTCGACATAGCAATAATGGCGTGGCACTTCTGATTGTTTTTCTGCGTCATAATATATCGCTGTTTACTTTTCTAACTGAAGAGTAAAAGCTTGAAATTAATTACTTCGATGTGACAATATATCATACTAGTCTACTAAAGCTAAATTCTTTCCTAGCCCCTAGACATTAACATCGATAGTAACACTTTTATCACTCCTAAAGTTGTAAAAGTGTTTATAGCGTTTTGGATGGATACATAACCTAATGTTACAGAGCTAAATAAGTTCAGACCATGACACCATATTCAAGTGCAATATGGCTGGAGAATATGTACACAGCGTTGTGTTTTATGGTTCTTCTTCTAGACACTAAAACTTTATCGTCCCGATGTGGATCCAGTAATTTAGGGCACCTTTCACTAGAGTGAAGAGTAAAGGTATTTGTTTCCATACAGGCTTGGCATCCATGTTTGCTCGATTAAACTGGCATGTTTGCAGCCATGGAATTTCCTTTCTCAATAGTTTTAAAGGTCCCAAATTTGATATTATTGAAGAGGTACATGTATTTCCTTTTACTGTGGAACCTTTTAGTAAGGTGTGCACAAGCAAAACATGGAAAATGACAAGAAAACTCGTGCGAGGGAAAACACTGGGAATTCTATATGTCCAAACTAAAGAATAGAGTAGGGGGTCCTAATGGTTATGCTTTACCACCAGTACCTGTAAGTCTACTGATCCACACCATGCTGGTACGCATACACTCACTATGTAACAGTCTATTCAGTAGAAAAATACAACTTGTGTTGTTACAACTTGTTAAGTTATAACCAGTCATGGAGTAGCCATGTAACATCGCACAAGACTACTACATTTGCTGAGGACCAATTATCCTGAACTATTCTTGTCTAGCCTTCTGAGACCATTCAGGTATTCTGATGTATATGCAATCTATTAAAGTCAGTGTTCGAAATTAAGGATTTATTTATTGCACACGCAGGGTGCAAAAGGGTGTGAAATCATGCACCCGGCAATGTATTTATGTGTACACCTCTATATAAAGGTACTTATATACTGTTCAAAATTCATGCACACACCGGGTGCATGCCTACTCAAAAGCATGCACCCTGCAGTCAAATTGTGCACACCGGGTGCAGGGTGCGCCCTTAATTTCGAACACTGAAAGTGCATATTATAGTGGCAAGTGAATAATTATATTGTAACTGTAAGAACACTTTTGTGCGATCAATATATCCATTCTGTGAATCACCGTCTGAATTATCAACGCTCATTTTTTATTGTGCAATGAAAAACAAAGCAAATAGCCACCAATAAGCAATCTTCATTAATTTTGATGGGCTAGGGTAAACATTTATTTAGCCATACATAAAGTAGTAGCTTGTTTTAGTCATACCGTGTCTACTCTGGCTGACGCTTGGTTATTTTGGTACAGAACTAATGGTCTCTGAATGATGGATATAGTCGGCCTGGATAAGTCTGACGGACACTGGGGGAGGTTTGGGGAGCCAAGTGTTACTTCCCAGTGGTTCCTGAATGAATGATATTGGTTTAGTCATCCCAGATAGCTCTGATAGACAGTAGGGTAGCGATGGGGAGCCACATGTTACTACCTATCTTTCAATATTCAGAATTTTTACTGTGTCGAACAGGCGCCAGTGTCTTCGAAATGTATGTAGAACCAGGACCATGTACCCCTATTGAATTGGTTGGGGAAAATAGTGTACATATTGAGTGCACTGTCTTCAGAAAAAAAAACTTGCCAAGTTGTACAAAGTGCACACATTAGGTGAACCCTTAAGAAATATACTATGTACCAAATGTCACAATTTGCTGAAACTGCAAGGGCATACCTTTATATTCTGGCACTACACTCCTTAAACTCTTCATTTACATCAATTTTGATACCAGCTGCTCATGAGCTTTTTGAAATGCAAATCTTAAGAATCAGTTTTCTAAATCTCTGCGAAGTACAAAAAAGGTAAAAATAAAATATACCTTTACTAGGCTATCAAAAATACTCAAGAGCCCATTTGTTCGGGGGCTAAGAGATTGGGACAGGTTACCTTTGGAAATTAAAATGGCTGAAAGCAAAGGTCAATTTGAAAACATGATTAAAAAGTATGAGTTTATTTGAGTAATCTGTATATGTTTGTATCTATGTTATTATTCATGTGATGCATTTATGTTATATAATATATTGAGTCTCACTATTGAGACATGCCAATGGAAGAACTTGCAATTTTACAGGAATTGGTTTCGATAATTTTTTTTACAAAAATAAAGGTTCAATTGGCGGTGAGTGCACAGCTCTGAATAGTGTTCAAATAGCAGCCAGTCTTCTCTGCACCCTCAGCAGTTAAAACTATTCCCTCAAAAATGTGTGCATTCACCGGATGAACAGTGCATCCTGCAGTAAAATCATGCACACCGAGTGCAGGATGCACTCTAAATTTCGAACAGTGTTAAGTAATTCAGGCAGTGCTGTTATTTCCTTTATGTCCTAATAATATTACTGAATAATATGCAGTCAACTACAACTTAAATGTTGAAAATACGGGTTGGTATAGGCTTGTCAGTATTATCAAGAATAACACGATGATATACAAACAGTATGCGGACGACCATAAGTTTGGCTGTCGGGAGGTTCAGTCACAGCCCAAATACAACATAGTATCTGATTGGCTAGATTCAGATAAATCTTATCCCGGCAGTACACCCCTGCCAGTCATATAGGGAGTTTGAGGGATAAATTGACCTCAGAGCCAGTCCGTAGAAAATTTGGGAATGTAGGCTAGTTTTAGCTTATAATTAAGCTTATACTAAGCGAAGTTAGCTTATAGATCTATAGCTCTCTCTCCAGGGAATGGTGAATACAACCCACCTATCAAATTACTACAGCCCAATTCCCCTATACAATCCTTAATGAATGTAACCTAATAGACTCAAAATTTTATTTACACAGTCTATCAAAACTCCTTAACCTATTCAGTCTATGGTTTTGCCTGTCCCATCAATAACTTGCCCCTAATTAATGTTGCATAATACAGTTACACACTACCCTTCATATTACCCCAATTTGATAAAAGACGATCAGGATGGCGCCCTGTGGTACCCCACCCACTGGAAGGTCCCACTGGTCCCAGTCATTATTGATTATATTGGTACAATGCATGCCGGCTACACACACAGCGGACAGAGTGCCTCCTGCTGCACTGGTTTCTGAGAACATGGCACTCAATCTTTTGCATCACCCAAGCATGCCAGACCTCTATGGTTCCGCGGAATTACACGGTTTTGGAAATATTTTCGTTTTTCAGATTCTTCCAAATCTGAGGAGAAAATATTTTTTTTGTATGGGAGGGGGGTAGGGGGTGATGTAAATTTTGATGATTAAAATGGAAAATTGATAAATTTTATGGGGAAGTTTACTATATTGATTTTAGAGGTATCAGTTATTTGTCTCTTTTATGTGATATAACAGGTCTATTTCTTTAAATATGAGGTATAAATGCACTTTCAATGATTTTCCTGATCTTCCACGGAAATGGCATTTCTTGACTGGCATGCCTGATCACCACGTTGTTTATATCATGTGATATTTTACAGAAGCTTACGTAATTGGATAAACAGTTATCAGTTTATCCTATGATACAAACATTCTAGTGTTATTCATTCGGTAAATTGAAATCAATTTCTGCAGATTCAGCAAGAGTAGCTAATAAGTCAAAATTACCGTGCATCAAGTGTGGAGAACTAGTTGGGAAAGTTAATATTGAAACAGGTCACTTTTTGACCGTCCTCTGGAAAATTGAGTTAGGCAGAACACCGCCCTTTGAATGAGCTGTCAGAATTGTGAGATGTGCTGAATACGAAGAGCTTTGAGAAGTAAAACCAGAATAAATCAGGTTTGACAAGTAACGTGCCTGGTGCGTCATTTGTCATAATTTTCATAATGGTTAAATCTTTAATGGACAATTAATTGCAATTATATGTAATACCACAATCATTATTACGAAATGATAGGCTATTTTTATGTGATCCAGTGAAAATATGGATTCTTCACACATTTCAGTAAATATCATGAGCTGCAGAGAAGATAGTTAATAATTCAATCATGTCTAGCAACTTAATTAGCTAAATTAATATATGCCTTACTTCCTCCATCAGAATAGTATCCACAGTTCTGAATGCTATTCACCGTTGTTTGTTTATTTCTAACTCTGCTGTTATAGAATGTTAATATACCAAGCGTAGAAAAGGGCCATCAGAATACTGTGATTCATCATATCTTTTTAGGCCAGCTGTATGGAAGAGGGTAATGTTTATGAAATTCCAGCGGGCTAGTGTAACGCCTTCCGGTCTGTTTATTTTGTATCACGGCTACTCTTTTTTTTACCCCCAACACTCAACATCTATGATCTTTTTGGTGTTACAATCAGATGCTATGGGGTTCCCTCTCGAATGAGATGCAATATAATGCATTATTCATGCCCAGTGTCTGGGATTAAGGAATTCTTTAGTGGACAAATGTGCAGCCAGCTAACAGGTCTTGCGTTCACTCTTACAAGTGGTGCACATCCAGGGGACAAAATGTGCGTCTGGCAGCAAAATTGTGCAATTTAGGTGCAAGGTGCAACTTGGGTGCAAGGTGAACCATTAGTTTTGGGCACTAGCACTGTGTACCATTAAAAACATCATTAGATTCTCTATCAAATAACATGCAGTATCAAATCATTTAGCCATAAGAAAAAAGCTATAAGTCTCCTCATCTAATGATTTTCAGCACAGAGGTGTCATCTTTCCCGAATTTTTGAAGATTTTCTACTTGTCAGTGGTTACAGTGATATCCTTATTTCAGTATTCCTTTATAAATGCTATCTTTTGATACATACATTTCAGGAAAAAATATATTCACTCTTGTTGCTTCTAAAATAAAAGCCTCTCTGACAACACTATTTACAAAGAAACAATGTGAAATTGCACATAATCGGTAGTTGTCTAAATTGGCCTGTCTAATGCAGGCCTTGACCTGATAGTGTCATAAGGTAATAGTGAGTGTAAATATCTACCATCACCTTGTATCCACCTGGCTGCTGGCCTAGAAATGGTGACCTAAATTGTTTCAGCTGCTGTTTACTGTGAAGTTTCTCTGCTCCGCTGCCCACGAACCACCCAGATAATTACCACCCAACCGACACATCATATGATAATTATGTGAAGTTGTTGTGCATGCCTAGATTAAAGGCCAATCAACACAATAATTTGTCTATAGATAGGATTTACAGAGTTTGACCTTAAGATAGAGTTACTAGTACTGGATACTAGTAAAAACCTGGTCAGGCTAGTGTAATTTTTGAGCTGCTAACCCAGTGGGCTAGTGGAAAACATATAACCTCCTAAACAAAATAGTTTTTACATGACCTAAGGCTTTTTAGTCAAATTACAATATCTCCAAAACTATAGACAGGATCCTAACACGTTATACGTCATTTGAAAGTTTTTTGGCAAGGGCGGATCTAGAATTTTGAAAAGGGTATGGCGCGTTGTAGTGTAAAACATTTGGTACCAGAATCTTATATAAGAAAATCTTAAATTTTCTGAAAAAAGGGGTATGCTCACGCCTATGTGCCTAACATAATAGATCCGCCCCTATTTGGGCCGGGCTAGTGAAATCTATCACAAGCTAATGTAAAATCCTAAGCACCAGCCTAATGGGCTAGTAGGAAAAAAAGTTAGGGAAACCCCCTGATTTATGTTCTAAGGTTTAGTTGCATGGTAATACAGAAATAGCGTGAGGGTACAAATATCACACAAGGCAAGAAACAACTACAGGGTTACCGGTGAGATTCTTAGGTTAGTTCCTTCAACGTCCCAGTAGATTGCGTATGATATATAGATCAGAGATGTAAATTTTCAGATTATTTCAGAATTCAGATTTTTTCTACTTCACGACCAACATAATATCTTGCAAAATTGTAAAAGATAATTTCATATTTTCTATAGTTGGTACCGATTTTTTTATGTTGGACCCTGGCTTACATGTCAATCCCTGTTTTATAGATATCATATAGCCCACATTAACATGTGCAGAACCGTTCTGATCCTTTATAAAATTTGACCCCCCCCATTTATATGCCCATGCATAACCCCTACTACGTATACACAAGTCAATATAAAGGGGTACAATTTTCGTCAATTAAAAATGGCAGACTCCAAATATATCCACTAGCCCTGGCAACGCCATAATGATAGACATTATTAGATGCTATGCTACAATAGTTTGGCCAAGGGCACGTCTAGCCGTTACCAAGGTCTGAGAAGTGGGTCACTGAGACGCTGGAAGGGCTGCTGGCGTAGTAAGGTGATATAAAACACCTACGGCACCACTCCCAGCTTGGGGATTCAGGTTCGACCTGTATAAAAATAACCAGGTCAAGGTATTTTGGGAGATATTGGCAAATATACTTTTCTTATTGACTTATTCAAAGAGTAAAGTTGAATGAAATAATATTGTATGTATAAAGAAAAAAGTCAAATTATGATAGCTCACTTTTCCCCTATTGATGGCGTGGGACTACCCGGTACGAGTAGCTCTACGCCTAGGTCAGAGAGTCCATGATTCATACATGATACATGTAAACTGATCTCAATATCATATTTTGAAAATGAATAAATAAAGGGGAATCCTGATTCTCCTTTCACCTGATTATGCCCTTTCACAATTTCGTAGTTCCTAACTTAAAACCGTGTTCACAGTTAACTATGGTCCCAACTGGACAGATAAATTTTGGGGGAAAATCCCTGTCAGGGAAAACACAAGAAATTTGACCAAAACACGGGGAATTCTGTTTGTCGAATTTCTGGATTTCCTGATTCTTAAGTATCAGGAGATTGCACTTTTACGAGAATAAAATTTCGTTTTCTTCCCCAGAAACTTCACACATCTGATTTTTTTTTTAACTTAAACACTTTGAGACCAGATCAAATTTAAAAAAGAACAAAACATGACAGTGGAACAGGGAAAATACGAATAATTGTGAAATTTGAGTGGGACCGTGTTATTGTGAAGTTCAACCCGACTACTCTACGCACAACCCTTTTCTACTAGAACCCCAGCCACCCCCGCCGTGTTACAGCCCTAACCTAGATGGGTGTGTCAGGGTGGACCTACGCACGTACAGCACACCGTCTGGGGTAAGGTTTACAGTTACAAACCTCTCGCCCCAGGCACAGAACTTCCCAAGGCTAACAACGGAAAGCCAGAGGCAAACCTATTGTGCCACCTATCAGGGGTGTAGATGTGGGGTCCCTAGATTGCATGTCGAATTTAAAGAAATGGCCAAGTCGCACATGTCACTATTTTGTCATTTTCGATGTTTATTTTATTAAATTAAATCAATTCTTTATGCTGTGTCTATTTTTACCCTCCTGTTACTAACATCTATGTCGGATGTTGAATTTAAGAAATCTGGTGTCGCCCTGTCGATTTTTACCACCCAATTCTATAGCCAATTGATGGATCAAATTTAATCTTTTAAGTTACATAGACCATTATCTTCTGTATTATGGTACGACCAAAAATATACCGGGAATGACCGACCTTTGGTCACAACTGACAAGTCCAACCGGCCCTTGGTCTCAACTCACTACTTTTGATGAAACCAGTCACTTGGGAATTGACCTTAGAATCAGATAGATGTTTCCAACCTCTATTCTTAGAGTCTCTGCTAAGCTTTAGGTCGACAAACTTAGATCAGAAAGATTGGACCGGGGCATCTCTTTTATCATGGACTTGTGCCCCATCTAGTATGGACAGGTTTGAGTTGACCATTATCATTAAGGGAGTCACAATTTATTGTTCAATACGCTCAATCCTGATATTCCCAAGATACCACGCAATGCCCAGCTGATGGTCATGTAACGCACAGAGTGTGGCCCCTGCACAGAGCCAGGCTTTGTGCAGACCCAAGTGTGGCAGGAGGTGTGACCGTACTTGGCTGCACAGAGTGTGGTCAGGGGGCTTTGACACCCACCTGCGCGAAGTCTGGCCTGGCTAAAGGGGGGTTTACACGGGCTGGATGACGTGCGCTCGTTTTTCCGTACATTTGTCAGATCCGTGCATATGTCGTCATCGAAGTTCATTGTGTTCAAAATTCATTGTTATTGATATTATCTAAGTCTCTATAGGCCTATCATAATCCGTAATATTCCCAGCAATATTTAATTAGATTTGTCGTTCTATAAGTCTAGTATAACTCTTTTTTTGATGGAAAATTTGAAGATCCGTACATCCGTGCACGTCCGTATCTTTTGATAAATACATTTCTATGCCATTAACTTTAGATTAATAGCAGCTCTGTCAAACTTCTCTCCTCTTCTGTCCTCGTATTGTGTTTACACTACCGTCGATGGTTTGGCTAGATTAATAGATATTAAAACGTAGAAAAGGTATTTTGTACATGTTACGGCGCATATGTTTAACACTTTATTGTTTAAACTTTAGTTAGGGAAAACATGGTACGCAAAATCGCTAGGATATATATGTTCCCGACAGTCATTGTCATAAGGGATATGCTAGCCCCAACAATTGACATAGAGCTTACGACAATCCCGAATGGCGATGGTGTTATCCGTCTGTGTAAACCCATTTTGAACATCGTGAGGATATCATTGTCTTAAAGGGGGGAAATCACGCAGAAGTTACAGCACTGAGTGAGCCAGCTTTGTTAGTTCTGATTAAAGTCGCAAGTCACTACCCCTCCTGCATTGTGCCCGGCTATGTAACCAGACACCTCCGGCCCACCCTGGAGGGAGCCCTGGTAACACCCTACTGGGCTTTGGTTTAGAACACTGATGGGGATACTGATGCGTATTGCATGGACTAGAAAGTGGGGGTCAAAGTGGGGGTCACTGTTCCTCCGTGGCATTCTAATTTTTTTTTACATAATACTGTAAGACTGCAGAGATTCCAGATCTCCCACTCTGAAGGGAGATCTCCATTTTTTTTGCCTTTTTTAAAGTTGTCCCGATCTCCTGCGTTTTGTTCCAAACCTCCGAATTTTTATAGAGATTTCCCTAATGTTTCTTTCACATTATTTTCAATATAAAATTAGGTAAATTCATGCTGAAATATCAGGTCTGACTCCTCACATCCTATTTTAAAATTGTTATTTAAACGTCTAACAATAGTACCTATGGTAATAAAATCATTAGAATATGAAATATTTTTTAATAAAATCATAGTAAAAACTAGTATAACGTTTTTTGTATCCCTAAGAATTGATGGATTAAAACCTCCCGATTTATTGTTATAATTGGCAGGAGATCTTGTACTAATGGCTTAGTACTTTTAATACATTGTCATAATATATAATCCAACAAGGATCAGGCTTAGCAAGTCTACTTCTAGTCTACTTCTAGGAGAAATATCTTACGCTCCTAGCGCCACCTGTTAACTAGTATAAAAGGCGCTGCAAGGTAGGGAGCGAGCAGTTAGTGAGTTAGTTGGTTAGAAGTTAGTAACCACTCAGTTTAGTGAGAACATCAGCTAAACATGTTTAGCCAAGGAGTTATACCTGGAGTAAGTACATCGACTCCGTGTAACAGACTGGAGTTTACCAATACCCACTACCTCGGACATAGGATTGTGTTAGAGCTGAATGCTAGAATGGTCTAGAAGGTGTTGGAGCAACTCGTGTTCTAAATGTGGTTGATTGCTGATAGGAGATGGGAGGTGGACTGATGAAGACTTATACATGGTGGCTTTGACTCGGGATGAGATGTGTACTGAATAAAAACCCTTTCATATTAAGAAGCTCCCTCATCGTTCATTTCTTTTGAACTATTGGGAAGTGAATGGACAAACTTTAAACGCAGTCTGAATTACTCAGGCATTCTGGAAAAGCAACTCATGAAGACTTGGATATACACGAATCTTACGCAGTCTAAAATCAAACTTTAACAATAGTTCATTTGGTGGAGATACCCGAAACATGACTTGTGCCGTTTTGCTCATCCTTGATGTCAGCCACCGGTGACTTTGAGGCTTCCTCTAACCCCAAGCCTCAATCTTTGCGGCCCGCAGGACACGATGTGTCAACATCATATACAGGGAATGTGGAAAACCGCCACCTGGTAGGTAATCCCTTAGACGGGGAGGCACAGAGACAGGAGGTCGCAGCCAGACCCAAGCAGCTCTGCCCCGAAGGTGCACAAAATTACCAAACCCGTGGCAAAGGTAAACCATTTCCCTGGCACCTAGGGTCCAAAGATAGGCCGGTTCTTGACGAAGGACTTGAAACCCTAACACACTCGGGACGAGTTGAAGGGAAGAACCGTCTCACGGAATATCAGCAATATTGGAACCCAGGGTACGTACCACCTACGGACCACGAAACTGGTACTAGCTCTCGCTCCACCTGTGAATCTGATGTGAACAATCCGTGGTGTAACCAAAGTGTTCCTTATCGTTTACTGCCCGCAGCGGGAGGTGAAGGCGAACAGGAAGTTTCCAATGGAGATAACCTATTTTCTTCAGGAAATCTAAAACAACGACAAAACACCGCGGATAACTCCAGCCCATCAGGGGGAAAACGCCCCGAAAATCCGGTAATCCTACCTGATGGGAGCTCTCTCACCTATCCATTACCCCAACGACTTGAGTTTATCAGTCACCCACTGGTAACACCAACTCACCCCAACCCGGGGGCGTCCATTCCTTATTCCACTGTAGCTAAAGGAAAAACAGTGGGAGGGGATAGGGGAGTGGGAAGGGAAGCAGAGGGAAACAGCGAGAAAGTAGGCAATTTACAACCCTATCGATTAACTTACGGTGTAGAAACGAACTTAGACCAAGCTGGTAAAAGAGCGGAAGCTCAGGCCTTTGATCCAGCCGAAATATTAAAGCAGTGGGCAGACTCAAGCCCCGAAAAGCACATAGATTTAGAGAGGCTAAGCGATCAGGATAGTGAAGAAAATGTAACGCTTAAAGCACAAGATTTTAACACTCTAACTCATGAATTGTATGAAGAATACGAGGACGAGTACGAGGAAGAAAATAGCGAGACAGAACAAGCAGCCGCAGATGTCAGAGGGGGTAGTCCTGATAGAAAATTAGCTAGAGAAGATAAATCAACCTCGTCTTCATACGAAATTATTACCGAGGATGTTTTAGACACAGGTAAGAAAGCTAAACTAGAGAGTGAGGACGAAATTAGTGTAGAGGAAATACCTGTGAAAGAACAGTGGGACGATCACGATATACAAAACCTCCACGAAAATAATATGGCGGAAGGGGGCGTTCCTTTGATGGATCTAGTAGAAGAAAGAGAGGATAGAGATCAACGCCAGCAACCCGATGAAGGGGGAGCTGGGGGTGTAGATCTGGGGGCATGGCATCCTAACCGTGGGATGGGCCCTGGGGGACCCCAACAAAACAATGGGAATGGCCAGATCCTAATCCAGCAGCCGGACCGAGGCGTGCAGGCAGGACTTATTCCTCCTCTTAATCAACAGGCCCAAGGAGGCCAAGGTAATCAGGCCAATCCTCCCCTTAATCAACAAGTTCAAGGGGGCCAGAACGATCAGGCCAACCCTCAAGGACTTATTCCTCCTCTTAATCAGCAGGTCCAGGGAGGCCAGGATAATCAGGCCAACCCACAAGGGCCTAACCCTCCTCAAAACCTTCTCAACAACCCTCCTCAAAACCTTCTCAACAACCCTCCTCAAAACCTTCTCAACAACCCTCCTCAAAACCTTCTCAACAACCCTCCCCAAAACCTTATTAATAATCCCCCTCCGAATCAGCCCAATCTGGGGATAAACCCTGGGGGACTCCAGCAACCCGGTGCAGGGGGAAATGGTGGTGCGAATCCGGGAATACAGCAGCCTAATCCTGGGGTAAACCTTGGGGGACTGCAACAAAATGATGGGGGAGGCCAACCGGGCCAACAGCCTGGCCGGGCCGTGCCAGCAGGGGGTGGGGTCGATCAAAACCTGCTCCCTCACCTATTGCAGGCGATGGCACTCGCAGCCAATCTTAACGCAGGCCGAGGAAGAGCGGATAACCAGCAGGGTCAGCAAGCCCCAGCAGGCCAGAATAATCAAGCAAATCCACCAGGACCCAATAACCCTCCCCCGAACCAGAACAACAATCCTTTCCTTAACCAACTCAACAACCCCCCAAACCCACCGAATCCTCCACCGCCCGGACCACCAGGTCCGCCGGGCCCACCAGGTCAGAACAACCCTCCAAACCCACCGAATCAACCAAATATTTGGGAAATTCTACCACAGTTGGGTCTGGCACTGGGGCAAACACCAGCGCCAGTACGTGAAACGACTCACAGTGGTCACCAAAGGGGACCAAACATTAGGTTACCGTGGTTTAGTGGAAAAGAAGACGAGCAAATAGAAAAGTATTTCAGGGAATTAAAACGACTGAAAGCTATCTATGACTGGTCGGACGCCCATCTCCTGAATATGGCGCTATTAGGCCTAAAAGGAAGGGCCGACGACTGGGCAGGAGCGTTAGCTGAAAGTGAGAAAGACTCATTTGAGAAGCTAGAAGCCCAAATGACCAAGATCTTCGGTGATCGAAGAGCTAAGTGGCAGAAACACGCAGAGTTCTGTGGCCTTAAGCAAGGAAAAGACCAGAGCGTGATCGAATTTGCAGGTGTTCTGAAACAAAAGCAAGTTAAAGCAGAGGCGAGTGAAAGCATGATGTTAGCTGTGTTTTTAGAGGGATTAAAACAGAGCGTAGCCAGGCAAGTAGCTATACTGGACCCTAAGTCGTTCACCGAAGCGGTGGATTGTGCAACGAGGCTAGAATCGTTGGACAAAGGCAAAGGGGGAACTAAAATATCTAATGCAGTGAGCGAACTGGCTGGAAGCCAAGAATCAGAGGAGACCGCGGCCCTAAACTCCATCTCCGAACGATTTGGAGTGGTGCTGGCCCGACTGGAGGCCGCTCCATGGTTCCAGAAACCAAAGCCAGGGCAAAGCGGGACTCCCCAGAGTGGTAGTAACTTTAAACAGCAAGGTTATGAGAGAAAAGATAGGTACGAAAACCAGAAAGGTGAAAGAAATTCAGATCAGAAGCCTAAATCCAATATCGCCCCGAACAGAGAGGCAGATAAGGGAAAGAATCTGCCAACTCAACAGAAAGTAGAGAGACCCAGGTTGCCTTTTGATGAAAGTAAGTTTTGTATCATTCATCAACAACATGGTCACTCTACAGAAGCGTGCTTGTGGTTAAAGAATAGGTTGAGGGAAAAACCCCCGCGGATCTACAAAGATAGCAAAGCCAGTGGTACCGAACAAAAGAATCAGGGAAACTAGAGGAAGGGTCCGTTCATTCCACGATAGAATTAGGCGCAGTGGACGGACCGGCTAGGAGAGAGATAGGAGACGAAGCATTTTTCTTAACGTTAAGATTTGATGATCAGAAGGAGGTTAGATCTTTAGTAGACACAGGAGCGAGCGATTGCTTCATGTCCACCCATTGTAAACGACAGATCCCTAAACAATGCATTTTAGATGAATGGAAGGTATCGAAGGGAAACATCAGTTTGGCAGACAACTCGTCTCAAGTAATACTAGAACAAATTAGATGTAAGTTTTCAATCCAGGGATCGGTGGTCTGCTATGATTTCAACATAGTGGACGATCTATGCCACCTAATAGTAATCGGGAGAAACTTATTAACAGTGCTTCGATCAGATTTATCTCTACCAGGCGCAAAGATAGAAGTGTTTTGTGGAAACCCTATAGTTAGCAAAGAAACAGTGAAAATTCCGCCGGGAAATGAATGCATCATACCGGTAACCACTCGAGAGCCGCTGGGATTAGACTCACCGGTAGCTTACTGCGCACCGGCGGTAACCGCACCAGTCCTAGTGGAGGGGTGCGTGAACACGGTGGGAAGCCAGTGGTGGATCAAAGTCATGAATCCGCTAGATGAAATGCAAGAAATCACTCCCCAGGAAGTATTAGCTTTTGCGGAAGAATGCGCAGTGCCTGAGGTAAACCAAAATCAGATAGAGGAGTTCCTAGACTTGTGTTATCTAACTAAAACAGAGACCCCAATGTCCATCTGTAGGATTTCTGTAGAAGTAATGAAAGACGCAGTGCAAATGGAAAGCCAAACCTCTGAGGAGAAATCCCGAGGTAATATGGATGAAAATGTAAGTAAAATAGATCTAACCGAGTCGTGCTTAAACGAAGAACAACAGGTAAGGTTTAGACAAATGCTTAATAACAACAGGGATGCACTAGCGTTTTCAATGGAAGAATTAGGTCACTGTGAAATAGCGCCGATGAGAATAATTGTGGATGAGTCGCAGGGAGTAATAAGCTCTAGACCATACCGATACTCTCCACAGAAAATGGATATCATCGATGAACAGGTTAGGCAACTCATAGATATAGGTGTCATAGAACCCAGCGAATCGGCTTGGCGAAGCCCGCTAGTGGTAGTGCAGAAGAAAGATGGCAAACCTAGGCTCTGTACAGACTTTCGCATGCTTAATCAAGTCACTTTTAAAGATAAATTCCCCATGCCCACGGCTCGCTCGCTTTTCCTATATATGGCTTACAAGAAACCCACTATGTGGACAGTTTTAGATCTGTTGAGCGGCTATCATCAGTGTGTAATCGAAGAAGACAGTAGAAAATATACCGCTTTTGAAACCCCGATGGGTGTGTACCAGTATAAGCGTGTACCATTTGGCTTAGTTGGCGCACCTTGGCAGTTTACCAAGGTAATGGCCATAGCGCTAAAGGGATTGATTCCTAGAACCTGCTTAGCATATTTAGACGACGTAATTGTCTACGACACTACATTTGAGGAACACCTGGCGAGCGTTGAGGTGGTTCTCCAAGCTTTGGCGAGAGCTAATCTTAAACTGAAACCGTCAAAGTGTGAGTGGTGCCGCAGTGAAATCAATTTCCTCGGCCACGTAGTAAACGCGGAAGGGGTGGCTACACAAAGGGTAACCACAGAAAAGATTACAGCCTTTAACCGTCCACATAATGTGAAAACTATTAAATCCTTTCTGGGACTGTGTAACTACTACCGATCGTTTGTCCCTAATTTCGCTGATCTAGCAAAGCCTTTAAACCGGCTGCTAAAGAAAGAAGTCTATTTTGAGTGGACAGAGGCCTGCGAGGAAGCGTTTCAACAGTTAAAGAAATTGCTGACCTCGCCACCCTTACTAATTCATCCAGATATAGGAGGGCATTTCTATCTACTAACTGACGCATCAGACGCCGCGTGCGGTGCAGCGGTTTGTCACAAACTAGATGAAATCTACCGTCCGGTTGCTTTCTGGGGATGTACTCTCCGGGACGCCGAATTAAATTATTCGGTAACAGAAAAGGAGGCTCTGGCAGTAATTAAAGGCATTAAGAACTATGAGGACATGTTGCAGGGAGCTAAAATCACAATAGTGACTGATCACAAACCGTTGATTCCCCTGCTACAGAGTGCCTACAAAGCCCCGTCAGCCCGGCTGAGACGGTGGGCTTTAGCGTTATCAGATTTTGATTTTGAAATCATATATGAGCCAGGAGCGACTCATTTTCTACCGGACTATTTGTCTAGAGTCTATCATGAGCATGTCCCAGGTGAGGAATATGAGCCCGCTGTGGGATGTGAGTTATTTGAGGCCGAAGTTCAGGATGAAGAGCTTTCTGTGGCTACGGTATTAAACGCGCAACTCCAAGATGCAGAGTGCGCGCAATTGATAGACTACCTGCAGGACGGAGACCTACCGACAGATCCCCTTGAAGCTAGGCGAATAATGGACCAAGCTGATTTTGTAGGAATGGTAGCACCGGGGGTACTATGTAGGTTCAACGTCAAAAGGTATAACAAACACCAAGACCAACTGGTCAGACTAAAACCTCGTATGATAGTTCCGGGAAAGTTAATTCCCAAAGTCCTGAGACTATTACATAATGACATCTTGGCTGGGGGACATGTAGGGATCAGTAACCTCACTACCAAAATCTCTGATAAATTCTACTGGCGGAACATGAACGCCGACATAGTAGACTATGTGAAAGCTTGTGAGACCTGCTCTCTGAGGAGACGGGCTCCGCATTTCAAGGCCTTAGCTAAGTCTTGGGAGAGACCAACCCGACCCTTTGAGGTGGTACAGTGTGATTTCATCGGGCCACTAAAGAGGGCTAGGGATGGGTCAAAATATATCATGACCTTCATAGACCTACTAACAGGTTGGCCGGAGGCTTTCACCACGAAAGACTCCACTGCGCAAACCGCGGCCAACTGTTTCCTAACCGGGATAGTGTGTCGGTATGGACGGGTAAACCGTCTGCACACAGACCGGGGAGCGGCCTTCCTCTCAGGGCTATTCAGGGAAATCACCACACGACTAGCGTGCAAACAAACGTTCACTACCGGGCGAATGCCGACTGGCAACGCTCGAGTAGAAAGACTACATAAAACCATTGAAAACCTGATTGCTTATTATATCCCTGACGACCACTGTAACTGGATCGATCTACTTCCCATTGCATTATGGACAGTTAGATCCACAATCAGTGTACGGTCGGGATACAGCCCGCACACCCTGCTGTTTGGCAGAGATCCAATCAGTATGGGAATGCCTGAGCAGGGAACAATTCCTGAAACGCTGAACGACTGCGAGTTTTTCATGCAAACCAAGGATAATATTGCTATGTTTAGGAATATGGCTGAAAGGGTAGTTCAAAACTACGAAAAAGATCTGAGGCTGCGAATTGATGAGCGGGCGCGGCCCACTCAGATGTACGAAGGTGATATGGTATACATGTACGACCCTTTAGCTAGTGAAAATAAAGCGTCTAAGTTCTCAAACAGGTATACTGGGCCATTCAGGGTAATTGAAACAAAAGGAGACCACCTTGTTAGACTAGTGTCTTTAAAAACTGGAAAACAGGTCCCACATCTAGTAAACATTTCAAAACTCAAACCTGCACATGGGCCTTGGTCTCCCGCCGTCCCTCATAACATTCCCAAACTGGTGAGAGAAGCGAAAATCACTAACTCAAAAGGGGCAGATCCTGACCGAAACCCTGGATTGCATCACACTCCGACGGGTGAAATCGCTGAGGAAGATGGCGAAATAAGGGGTGCTGAGACTGAAAACTCAACGGGAACGACCGGTCCCCGTGAGCATGATGCAGTTCCTATGACCAGGAAGGTACCTACACAAAAACCTGGTCCAAGTCCCACTGATTTAGCAGAAACGGATGGGCAAATCACTGATGGTCAGGGCACCAGTGCGGACACCGCGCTGTCAACAAACTTATCCTTTGTTCCTAATAAAGCCGCCTGTGAACGGGGAACAGCTGGCGCTAATGGACAGAGGAAACGCAAACGAGCTAAACGAAGGGGCAAAAACCAGCCGTTGGAGGGGAGATCCCCTCCAGGCAACAACAAGCCCATAAAACTACCCTGCGGTGATGTGCCGATCTTGGATACATCGGAACAGAGCCCAGAAAAAACAGTAAAGGACCATGTCCCGACGAAAGGTGGCTATAACCTACGACGGAACCGCCGCCCTAACTACGTCGCTCTGTCCAACGGCGGGGAGAGCGACGACATGGATGATTAATGCAGGAAATTTAGCCGCCCTGTGAAAATAAAGGTTCGACGGAGCGGCACCGTTAGCATCAGCGCTAATGGAACAGGTGGTCTGCCTCACGGCCACCTCGCCGCGCCCAGGGGCGTGGCAGAAAGGGAGGGTGCGCACGCCAAGAGAGATGACAGTGGTTAGGCGTCATCTCTTGGGACCGGATGCAAGCGTCCCCCCCCCCCTGAAACAAGATACAGCTCCAAATATGGAGACGGCATGGACAAGCGGATCGGTTATAATTTCGTGGGATCCGCGCCGATCCACCAGTCGGTCCGCAACTCTGCTCCTAGACGGTCACCTCTGCTGCAGGTGATTGTGCGCGCAACCCAGCTCGGGAGGAAACGGAGATAGATATTGATTCTATCTCTGAACAGAAGTTGGAGATAGAAAATTGTTCAACTTCCGACTTCTCCTGGAAGGAGCAGAAAGAGAACTTAGCTGGGACACTGATCCACCGACTCATGGGGAACTGTCTAGCCCTCCGGCCACATAGCAATCCAAAGGGAACCACTACTTTCCCTGCGGACACGGAGGGAAGGATCATCGTCCCCCTGAGAAGGAAACGGATTAGCCGGCCCCACCAGAGGGCGCTGCCTACCAAGGGAAGGTTCGTTGGGCCATTCTTTTAGGATTTTGCCAAATGAAAGAAAAGGCAGTCAAGAAGGAGAGTACTAAGAAACAACCGGCTCAGACCCTTAGGCGGTGGAGTTGGCCGGGCCGGGGCGGTGTCCGTCCGGACTCGACCGACGCCGGGATTGCCCGGAAGAAGCCAAGGACACCAGCCCGGCGGCCCACCAGAACGACCACAGGCGGAGCCAAGAGGTCCGCTAAATCGGCTCCAGCCAAAAAGAAGACAGCAGATAAAGACTTCTACAATTTATCTGAGGTGAGTGACTCGGAGCCCGAGCCAAGGCTAACGGCGTTGGCCAAGCCGGTTCAGAAGGAGGAAGCGGCCAACCAACCGGTGCAGATACAGGCCGGCTGGTTCTGGGACCTTACGCAACCACTGTTCCAACTATTTGAGACTGTTGACGAAATTAGGAGAACAGTAGGACTGGATGTGCCAAAATCAAACAAACAGTTAGCTGAGATTAAAACTCAGATAGCTCCTTTCATTCAAAGGACCACACAAAACTCTAAATGCGTCAAGGAAAGTACCAGCCTACAAACAACACGAGGCGGCCGACCTCTGCCCACTCTGGAAAGGCGATCGGGAGGGGAACAGCTAACCGTCGCCGCTCCAGGACTAAAAGTGGAGGTAGCACCCGTTCAACACGCGCCAACCCCACCGGTGGAGAACGGGCCAGCGGGAGCTCCCCTCCTCCACCACTTACAGCCTGCGGACCCCGCTTGTTTAGACTTGAGCAGCTTGACAACGAACTGCAACACCAATCCCTCACCACTGCTATGGAACCAGCAGCAGTGGACGCCAACCAGCCAGCCGGGGGGCCCACTGTGGCCGAGCCCACTCCCAGCGACAAACCAACCACAGGTACCGAACCCATACCCCTCGAGCCAACCGTCGTACGATCAAACGGGGGCCGTTTCGGACTGGAACCTACTAGGCCAAGACCCCTCAGAGCAATGCGCCCATCGTCCTGCGAACGTATGAGAGGCTTGAGAATCACGGTCACCAAGGACGAGAGCGGGATCATCAGGCGAGTGGTAAATGACAACGGGCAAAACCTCTACGAGCATGTCCCAAACTAAAACGGACCAGAGGACCCGGGAGGAAAGCATATTTCAGCGCATGGATGATAGTAGTGCGCAGGAAAATAAGGTAACTTTGCTGTGAACATGTTTTAGATAAACTGCAAAATTAACTTTCTCAAGCTATCGCTAAGGCCAAAACAAAGACAATGAAGTGGCTAGTGCTGTTCGTATTAGCTATAATAGGGGGCATTAGGGGAGTGCATAATGACTCCAACCCACCTGAGGGGCTAGCCCCTAACGCTGAAGTGATAGCTTTAGAACAATATGGAGTAGTGTTAAAACCAGGAAAGCTAATGTCCACCGCGGATATAACACACGTCCGACAAGGCTTCCTTATCACTATTCCAAGGAGGCGCTCCTTCAACAAAGCTACCTTTGGCCAGGTATGTCACCGATATCTACAGGGAGGAGACGCCCTCGATCGGGCCTGCTACCACATCAGGTCGCTGGTCAATTGGATGGATCAGACGTCGCAGGCGCTTAAGGGTCGGTACCGAGAAGTTCTTAATGAAACCTTAAGTTCCCTAATAAAGAACGCTCAACAAGACCTTCAAAATCAAGAGTCGGAGTTAAAATCAGGTGGAAGGGTCAAAAGAATGAAGAAGTTACCCACTATGCTGGACGATCCAGGATGGCCGACCTTTCCTCTTCCAACCTCTTGGAATCAAGGGCTGGCAGCTGATGTCAAATATAACAGAGAATTGATCAGAGTATTGCAAGAATCTTCGAACCAAATGATCGAAGACTTGGCTCTAATGAATGAAAAACATGACGAGGCTGTCGAAAAGATTAACCATGTCGTGATAGGCCTACTGGACAATCTAAGATCACTAAATAAGGCACACAACACGACTCGCCGGAGGATGAAACTCGTGCAACATAAGGTGGATTGGATGGAACTGTACCTGAATATGATACCGGTCGCTCTGGAAGATAAGTTAGGAGAGATGGTGTATCTTCAATTAATGGTAGAACAAACTCGCGTGTTCAGGAAGGGTGTACAGCACCTGACGCGGGGCCAGCTGACTATGGACTTGGTACCCCGCCAATATATGGTCGGAGCGGTCCAGGAAGTGAACAGATACCTGAAGGGGATCCACCCCAGGTTCCATGTCGCGTTCACAGATCCTTCCTTCTATTACGAGAACAGTCAACCTTCGTTCAAATTCAATGAAACCACTCAGGAACTAATAGTGTATGTAAGGGTGCCTGTGGTGGCTGATGAACATTTGTTCCGGGTCTACGAAGTACTAACTTTTCCTGTGCCAGTGACGGTTAGGGGGCGACTTAAGAAGGACGCTCTCCAAATTGTTAATCTACCCAAAAGTGTCGCCATGTCCATGTCCCGCCAGTATTACGTACCATTGGCTAGTGGCAGTTGGTCAGGTTGTTATGGACAGACCATCACGCTCTGTAAGGACCTACCCTATATGAAAAAGATTACAGACAACACCTGCACTGCTGCACTACTGAGGCGCGACGACCTAGCGATCCAAGAAAAATGTGAGCTGGACTATCTACTGGAAGCAGACTTCGGAGAGATGGCAGTGTACCTAGACGACGGAGATATGCTAGTGGTCAGCGCCGACACCCGAGGCCAAATGATTTGCAGAAACCAGCCTGCGGTCGGAGTGAACATAGAAAATTACGCAAGGGTTCAGGTGGAATGCGACTGTGCATTCCAAACACAAGGAGCGTGGATACCGTATAGCTTGCGAAATTGTGACCGGCACACCAGGATCACCACGGTTGTGTACCCACATAATGACCTGTTGGAAGCAGCAAGTCGTGTGAAGGGGTGGGACATGAATTTCACAACGTCCAAAAACGAACCCACTATGTTGGAATCAGACCCTATCCCTGAAACAATTAGGAAAGACCTGCTGGAGATCGAGGAAAGCCTGAAGGCCAAAATACCTGTAGCCTCCTTGGCCAAACGAATACAAAAACACCGAAAAGACTTGGCCAAGGGTATCAAGAAAGCGACTGACCGTTACGAGGTAGAGAAACACGCCCCGTGGTTCTCTATAGGTAACTTCGGAGGTGGGTTTGGTCTCCTCACCATCTTCTGCATAGTGGTGGCTGTGACAATTATTGGATGTGTCCTCTGGAAATGCTGGCGGAACCATCAAGGTAAGGCTGCCCTAGCCGGACTCACCATGACCTTGCCTCGAGCCATGGCCTTGGAGACGGCGGACCCGGAGAAACTGTTGCACCATGAAAAGGCACTAACTGGGTGTCCAGACGCGACCGCCAACCCCACTGCAGTGGCAGTGCTGGCTATATTATTGGCAGTACTAGTCATCACTATAGTGGTCCTCGTGTGGCGAAAGTGGAGAAATATTAGAAGAAAGACTGTGGATGGGTTGTACGTACAGTTTGCCAATCCACATATGATAGAAACAATCTTTCTAGGCGAACTGGCCAT
Source organism: Lepidonotus clava (assembly GCA_936440205.1). Classification (NCBI taxonomy): domain Eukaryota; kingdom Metazoa; phylum Annelida; class Polychaeta; order Phyllodocida; family Polynoidae; genus Lepidonotus; species Lepidonotus clava. The sequence continues at coordinate 20,255,341 of OW387150.1, read as the reverse complement.
GCCCTCAGACCACACTTATACGGAGGGCTATGTGCTCATTAGGGATCTGCTGGTGACCCAGCTGTGTCTGAAATACACCCTGACAGTTACTTGGGGGGCGCAGCTGATGGGAGCAGCGACTAGACCTGGACAGCACCCATCTAAGGTGCCACTACCCGACACCCTGAGGGTATCTAAAAAACTAGCCCGTCTGATGATGAGTAACTTAAAATACAATACCAGGGCCAGACTACTGAGATATTCCTCGGGGCTAGCCACTCCTGTACCCATGGGAGTACCTCGCCTCATCGACGCAGGGTGGTCCGATGTCGGAGCGGACTGGCCTCAACCGGTGTTGGGACAAGGAACAATGCCTAACGCTCCTCCTAGATCGACCACGCCCACCTCAGCAGCGACCGGAACAGGATCTGCACGAAAGACAATAAGGCCAGGGACATCCGAAATAAATCCAGGAACGGTTTATGAAGTTATCATATGACAATGTAACGAGTGTTAAAAACCTGACCTAGTACTGTACAGGTAAAATTGGTGAATTAATAACACAGAGGTACGAATACTAAAACTAAAATGTTACAGGAAGTTCGCTGGGCAATACCTGTTTGGGTAGGTAGGGTTCTGTTGACTAGCCTGATCAATAAGGATTCACCAGTCAGGAAAACTTGGGTCGGGTAGGCTGGTCCAACCGTCTCTCTATGGACCCATGGGTTATCTAAATTTCTCTCGAGTCGAGTGTCCCATGCCCGGTAGCCTAGCTCAACACTCTCATTGTTAACGATTTGGCAACGCTTTTAAAGTAGGGAACCATTTGGAACCGATCCTAGTGTCGCAAAATTTTAGCATTTTAAAAGAAAAAACTCAAAATTCTGTATAAAACCTAAGAGCGCTCAACGGGACCAATGCTCCCAACGAGCGAAGTGAACTTCCCCAAGCAAGTACCATCTACACCTGACCCCTGTGCTGTTGTTACCGCTAGGATCGGGCTGCAGTACAGGAGCCACTTGGGGAACGCCACTGTCTATTCTTTAGCATGCTTACATATATACTCTTCTCAAAGATGAGGGGGTTGCACAAGCAGCAGGAGCCTGCCCACAGGCCTGGTGTCAGTGGTGCCTGACAGGAGGCAGGACGTTGGGGTTACGCGTCACTGACGCTGCGAAGGGCACTGGGGTGGACGCCCGACCATGGCAGTCACTATGCCCCGGGTGGATTGGCTCCTGACAAGCGGTCCCTTCATCACAAAAAAAAATCGACGAGTAGAAAGAAATTTACCTAAAAACTAATATATAAAGCAAACCAATATTTGTGTAACTAAGAGCTCTTCCTCAGGGAATTTTGGGCAAAATATAATAAGAAAGCAGTATAATTAGTAACATTCTCAGGGGAGACGCTCTGTGACAGCACACGAGAGTACCTTATACGTGGCTCGTTTGCTCCTGGCATAGACACGCTGCAGCGGCAAGGATATGTGCAAATCCTGACAAGGCGTGCTATATTTGGGAGCTATAACGGAGGTCACAAGGAAATGTAGTTACGGGACAACAGCGAATTGGTGACATTCACAGGGTGCTCGGCTCTCTCTCACTATATCGCGACTCCCTCAGACGGGACAAGCTATCCCTGGGGGGGGAGAAGCTGTAGCGAAAACTCACAAGGCGGTGGAGCGAGGTGCTGTCCTTATTAATAGCCCCGTCGTCTTGGTTATGTGTAAATGACCACTGAATCACCGTATGTCTTAGGTCAAAGGATCCTGACTTTAACATAAAAAAAAAAAAAAAAAAAAAAAAGTCAGGATCCAACGACAACTAGTATCAAGAAGAAAGAAAATAATGAACAACTGCCCATAATTCAAGACTAAGTTATTTAGACCACTTTTAGACCAGTTTTAATCGGGACAGAGACAAAACGGCAAGAAGTCAAGTTTCGACCCGGGTAAAAAATTAGAAATAATTAAAATTAATAAAGGAAATGAGCGGCTTCAGAGCTGACCGCCGTCGAGGAAATAAAATAAAATAAATGAATGAAAATTAGTCTTGACCGCCGTCGTGGCGCTAAAAGTATCCAGGTCTCCGCTCAACAGTTGAGCTGAAGAGGGGGGACATGGACTACTGATTCCCTGATGAACAAGCTACAATAAACTTGGTTGACACCCAGAGCTAATAAGTTTACCCGATCTATTAGAAAGGAGATAAAAAAAAAATTCTAACTCTGTCTTTAGCACTACCTATCCCTGCCCGGCATGCGCATAGTTAGGATAAGCTGGGGGCGGAGTCTTTTCAGGAGTAGTCTTGACTCTCCACAAGAGAAACGGGCATAGACCTGAACAAGAAAACGGGTTTAACCTTGTACTGTACTTCGGTAAAGGCCCGACTTACTAGGTGCTGTCTGGAAGTAAGTGATCTAAGGAGATGCATTTACACATCTCTATAATTTAAAGGGGGTGTAGGCTGCATATTAAAAAAAAAAAAATATATATGCAGTCTGCTCCCAATTATAACAATGGAAACTCGGTGCTGCCCATTCTGGTCCTATGAATGGGAGAGTACCGACAAACCACGTGTAACTAATGAGGACCGGGAATCAGATCAGAAATGAACCTGAATCTGAGACCCGATCCTCTGGTGATAACTAACGAGGAACGAATAATCTCAGCCTCCTTTGTACAGTTACTACTTAATGTCCTTTAATGACATTTATACCTCACGGAATGAAAACGCTACCCCCACCGCTTGCCATGTTGGTTTTTCCCATGTGATGTAGAGTATAGGGTAGACAGTGAAATGTCACTGTTAACATAGGTATAATATCTATTCAGTGAGCCGTTTGGAGTTAGTGGCGCACCCGTTTGCATTCAGAAGGGCGCCACTACCCAATATAAAGTGGAACTCGGTCTTCAAACCCCAGGCTGAACGTAGGGGGTGAACGCCGAGCTACCACCTGTAACTAGCAGGGAAAGAAGGGATTTTGTCGTAACAAAATCACTCAATAAGAACAAAACTGTGGTTTTAAAGCGGATGCTTCATAAAATGGAGTCAAATATGTTAGAACAGTTGTCACCCTTGAAGGGGGTGTTAACTTGTTTGCGTATAAATCTTTGGAGTGTATTGGGTAATTATTCTACCACACTGTACAGAAAGAGTGTTATCAAGAGTATTGACCCTTGTGACCCCTTAAGGTAAATCACCAGGGATCCAATTCCTATCATTATTCTTATCTCCCCATGAGGTCGGTTAGGGAATCTGAGCGGGACAGTTTTGCATCACCTCTCGGGCACTCATGAAACCTTTGTAGGTGGATGTTCTTGTGATGGCTCAACTCCAACCTGTGGGTACAGGCTTTCACGCATTCATCGCAAAGATATCACTATCTGAGGTGTTTGGAAATCTCAGGTGCTGATAGGCGTGGTTCTGTGTTCAGTGGAACGGTGCCCACTTGGGCCCGATCTATGAACGCACGAGCTGCCGCAGTGTTCACATGTGTATCTCTGCTTGAGACGCTTGGTAGTCTTTGTGGTTTTGGTGCCTTTCTAGCTCTTAATAAGGATACTATTCTTTTTTTTCACAATGACACATACAGAATCTTCATCTGGGAGTTCATTCAGTGTCTTAGAGACTTCATCTCGGTCTCCTCACAGTAGTATTTTTTCCTCTTCGAGACGACTTTGACAATAATACTCCTATAAAACTTATTCTAACACGATGACACTGACGCAGTCTTGCTGTTAGACTAAGACATGGAATGGGGATCTGTGGCCTTCGCCACTACATCTCAAACTTACCATGGGAGTCGCCAACAACTCGTTGGACGGCCCCACCTATGGTGTCGCCTCACGTGGCCGACACGTCAATATTTCCTGTAACCTGTAAGGGGAAACTACTCATCAAAGAATTCTGTCACAGCCAATCTAATGCTGGGAAGTCTGGACCAAAATACTTGGTCACCTACTGTCACTTAAACTTACCAGGGTGAACACCCTGGGAAGCGCTTGTTACCTAGGGCACCCCATGTGAATTGTTTCCAATGAAGACATTTACACTAATGCCCTGTACGTATAACGACTAAACAAAGAATCCTGTTACAGCAAATCTTGTGTTGTACAACTCAGACCGGAATCTCTGGCCACCCATACCTGATAATCATGTGCAGTGTCAGTCCCCAACAGTTAATAGTATCAAAAAAAATAACAATACGATACGAATTACCCACACTCCAGAAAACCTACTTAGATCGGTAATGTCAACAAACCGCTAGTCAGAAAACCCCCTAATATCGCCCAACCACGCGCGAGGTAAAATGCTTGATCATATTAGCCTAAACAATCCGCCCACTAAAATTATATAGCCTGACGCTTTTCAGTGCCAACCGTGTCACATTGCTTCATTTACATCACCCTAACATACCGCAGGACCTGGAAAAGATAATAAGCTTAGTACGAAAGATCCTGACTCTCGGCCCGCGCCCACCATCTTGGAACCAAAAGTAAACACTAGGTGGCCGCCCACGCTACCCGTTACTAAAATTACCAGCGAAACACAGTTTCTGGTTCCGGGAGTGACATCAGCTTCCGGAATACAACCACGTGAAGGCGAGCCGAGAACCACCAAGAAGAATTTGGCCAACAATCTCCTTAAATCCTACGGGTTAGTAGCCTGCCTAACATGCAAAGAACAATAGAAAGAAGGCTGTACTCACCAAGTCTCGGAGCGGGCTGGGCGAGGGGCCGTCTCTACGAGGAGGGCGGTGTCCGACGACAAGCCAGCAGGGCGGTGAAAGTGTCCGTTGCATCCCATAGGAACAGTCCGGCAAACAGCCACAAAGAAAAACATCTAGTCATTGGTGGTCCGATCACTGGCCGGGAATTGGATCCGATGAACTCTTGTTGATTGTCAAGTAATGTTTATGACTCAATCACTAGCCGGGAATTAAAGCCCACTAATCACCGCAGGCAATCAGAATGTACAGGGGGGAAGGGGTTGGACTAGAGGGGAGCTATTGGGAGCTGGCGAAGGAGCCGGCCCAGGGCGCGAGCCCACCGTCGAAGCTGTCGATGGGTCGGCATGAAACCGTCCACGAACTCTCGGTAGTCGTGGACGGTGAAGGCCCCGTCTGCAGTCTGACGCGTGATGTGGAGGCGGTGACCCAGGTCGGCTGTTGGAACGCCAAACCAGCGGTTCGCATGGCGAACCTCCCGGTTGACCCGGGGCACCAGGTGGTTCATCCATCGTTGAAAATACGCGTCCTCGCACGTCAACTCCCAAGACTCCGTGTTGATGCCCGTCACAGTGGTGAACATCACGGTGGCGGGGGCTGGGTGACTGCGTAGGTTAAGAAAAGCCCTGTTGAGCGTTTCCCCGTAAAAGGTCACCGCGGCCGTAGTGGAAGAGAAGAGGGGAATGTATAACTCCAGCTCCGCGTCCCATCGTAAAATGTCCAGAAGGTTGACCACGATCACTAACAGGTCGTCGGGCCACACGCAATGGTGCGCGAAAGCCGCCCCGGCTAAATCGGCAGTCCCGGCGTCTGCACACTCCACCACGGTCAAACTGTGGGCTGTATCCCCGACGATCAGGTCGTTGTACCCCTCGATCCCGCTCTCCCTTTGACTACAGAAAACTGCGACGCGGGCCATTGTTAAAAGAGAGTGAAAACAAATACGTCCTCTCCGACCAAAAAGATGAGCGACACTGATTAAAATGACGTCAAAACGAGGCTAATTTGGAAAACCCCTTTTTGATCCAAAGGATCCAAATTCTGAAATCGGCTAGCATGATCAAAGCATCGTATAGTTTCTTATAAAATCTGTGCTAAACTAAAGTTTAGGTCCCCAACCAACATAATCAAGCGCCAGAATTAATTCATATCGGCCCAAAATATCAGGTCGAACCATCAAACTTGCAGATTTGTTCGAGACAGAAATTTGCCATCCGGGCGCTTCGCGCCTGAAGGATCCAAATCGAGGTCAAACCTTGGGGGGGAACTCCAGTCAAGCGTCCCGCTAAGTACACGTGTACTAAGTATAGCTGGCGGACGCGTGACAGGAATGGTGGTATTTTCTGGTTCCAACTGCTCGGTATTACTAAACCTGATACAGAGACCTTGTATTTATTGTAAATAATGTTGTTATGATTGAAGTTTGATTGAAATTTGACACGCATTGTACGATGAAATTTGTTCGTTCAAAATGTCCGAATTCTCCGCATTGATTTCTGTTGTGTTAAACTTGTTCTGAAATTAGATTTGAGGTGTACTTGTTACTCTTAAAAGGTTAAGACAACTTTACACTGTATAAATGTTGAGTTCTGTTGACTTGTGTTACAAATTACAAATGTCAGAATCTGTACATGTATGTACTAAGGAAAAACCCAACTCTATCATTTTTAAGCACGAGTGTCATAAATCTTCATCCTCTAAAACTGAGTACGCCTGTTTGTCAACCTGATTATGTCATCATTTACCTACCATAAAATGATCATGGTTCATTAACACTTACCTTGTCACCTTATGCACGGTGTCACTATCCTTGGGCCTTAATCTGGGCTGATCATCATTACTTTATCTGGTCACCTTATGCACGGGTGACACAATTCTTAAGCCTTAATATGAGCAGACAATGATAGGAACTCTTCCTAAAAACCTTCATGTTCATGAACATTTTCACTGATCTCAAGTCTTAACATAGACTACTGGAAATGTACTTATGTATTAAGTAAAACTGAATGTATCTTTGTTTACAATCTTCAAATGAACAAAAGAACTTGATTATCACCACCTTGTGCTGAATGTACCACGAGAGTCAAGGCCACCTCACCATGGTTTAACAAATATATCCAATCATCAAAATTGGGAGTTCATTATATTCATTTGGTTTGAGCTATGTCGTCCACCTCCTTAAACTCAAACACCTGACCGCCGTCGAATGTACTAATGGCTTAGTACTTTTAATACATTGTCATAATATATAATCCAACAAGGATCAGGCTTAGCAAGTCTACTTCTAGTCTACTTCTAGGAGAAATATCTTACGCTCCTAGCGCCACCTGTTAACTAGTATAAAAGGCGCTGCAAGGTAGGGAGCGAGCAGTTAGTGAGTTAGTTGGTTAGAAGTTAGTAACCACTCAGTTTAGTGAGAACATCAGCTAAACATGTTTAGCCAAGGAGTTATACCTGGAGTAAGTACATCGACTCCGTGTAACAGACTGGAGTTTACCAATACCCACTACCTCGGACATAGGATTGTGTTAGAGCTGAATGCTAGAATGGTCTAGAAGGTGTTGGAGCAACTCGTGTTCTAAATGTGGTTGATTGCTGATAGGAGATGGGAGGTGGACTGATGAAGACTTATACATGGTGGCTTTGACTCGGGATGAGATGTGTACTGAATAAAAACCCTTTCATATTAAGAAGCTCCCTCATCGTTCATTTCTTTTGAACTATTGGGAAGTGAATGGACAAACTTTAAACGCAGTCTGAATTACTCAGGCATTCTGGAAAAGCAACTCATGAAGACTTGGATATACACGAATCTTACGCAGTCTAAAATCAAACTTTAACAATAGTTCAATCTCCCGATTTTAAGCCAAGTGAACCTGGAGTCATAATTATGTCAACGAGGGGCTGAGACTGCAAAATACCGCTTATCTAAGGAATAAGCCATCTACTACCAGTCAGTCAAGTCTAATATGTATCCTCATTTATTACTTTGTTTAAACTGTCATGTCTACCTGCTGTAGTCACAATCCACACAATGAACGTGAGGCCCTCGTGAGGGGTGTCAAAACCAACGTGGTTACACCCACATAGCCCGGCTGTGCCAGACGCATGTGGCTGTGTGGGTTGAGCCATCTCTCGAGGACAGGTGAGGGCGAATCCCTGGCTAGGGTTGCTTAGCAACCCCGAGGGGGACAGTATTATCTAGCTGTGATTGGTCAGTCCTTATCTCTAACCTGATCTGTCCCCCTCTGGGCTTAGTTACGGTCATGCATGGGTGACCGTAACCAAGGACGTCCCTAACCCATATAAGGCTATGACACACACCTGTCTTAAGGCCGTGACACATATACCGACCCGACCCGACGGTTTAGTCGGGTCGGGCTCAGTTGGTGTATGTGTCATGGGGTTACAACCAGATGGTCGGGTGTACTTCCCGACGGATCCGTCGGGTCGGGAATCATGAGATGTTGAAGATTAACAACTAGACTGTCGGGTCTGTGAGTCTTGTTACTTCTATGATATTTTTTGAATATACATTTACTTGAAAATACGTTTTATATTCAAATGCATTATGAAACCAGCTTTAAGGTGGTATATCATATGTTATTGTACGATCATTACTTCCAATAATACATTATGTAAAGACAAACAATATGGAAAAAGTTAAATTCATATTTTCTAACATACATTTATGATATTTTCAAAAAAAGTTTTATCAACTTTATTTTGTAAGTCACAACTTAGATATCCACCATAATCATCAGTATTGTATGGAAAAATATCATAGTACTCAGACGAGTTGGTCATTGTATGTGGCACCCCCCTTGAAATTGCCTACGACTGTCCAGTCCCCGACAATCGGGTCGTAATGAATCCCGACGATCGAGTTGGTATATGTGTCCGGGCCTTTAGAGAGTGCCGGTCTATGGGTGTGTTGTGCAAAGTTAGGGTTGGGTCCACCTTTGGCTGTGTAGGTATAGGCCTAGCTACGGTGGTTTTAACACCTTTGATAAGGCCCGGTCTGTGTGTGTTGCGCGCTCGAGGGCCAATCGCCCACTTTCTATAGACCCAGGGTATGCAGACTCAGGGTACACTACTGATTTCAGCCAATCAGAAGCAAGGAGAGGCTAACTGGCGTTAAGGCTATATCCCAGCACTGACCAAAAGTAGTTCTCAGAGAATTAACTTACCAAAGGATTATTGAGGAATTTGATGACATAAAATGAATTATTTTATATTGTCTAGTCTAAATAAAAGTTGAGAATAAAGGAATGAAAGTGTGAAAATCAATTTAAAAGAATTTTTGTAGAGCAAGTAGTGTTACTATATTGTTACTATATATATATGAGTATTGTACCCAAGGTATGGAGGGGGTAGTGTACCCAGGGTATGGAGGGGGTATCGTACCCAGGATATGGAGGGGGTAGCGTACCCAGGGTATGGAGGGGGTAGCGTACCCAGGGTATGGAGGGGGTAGCGTACCCAGGGTATGGAGGGGGTAGCGCACCCAGGGTATGGAGCTCCAGAATGGAGGCAGGTGGAGCCTTGGGAAGCTGCCTTGAAGTGCTATACCCTGGATCTTCACAGACCATACCCTGGGTCTAAAGTTGCAATTTACCTAGACCCAGGGTCTTTGTTAATTATACCCTGGGTCTCCTTCTAAATATTGAGACCTATCCCCTTAGGCTCACCTTACCTTGTCTGTGTGTTATTGTACAAACAAACTGCATATACCCCTTCCATACCCTGGGTATGCTACCCCCCCTCTTCCCCCTGCATACCCGGGGTACACTTTGCCCCTGCATACCCGGGGTACACTACCTCCTGCATACCCGGGGTACACTATACCCCTGCATACCCTGGGTACACTATCCCCTGCATACCCTGGGTACACCATACCCCTTTCATACCTAGGGTATTCTAATACCCCTTTCATACTATACTATACTAGCGCTCTACCCAATTGCCTCTTCTAATACCATCTCCATACCCTAGGTCTGCAACTACCATACCCTGGGTCCTCATCAAACCCTGGAACTATAATATGGTAATTGAGTGTGTATGAAAATATTGAAAGGAAATACAGGTTTCTGATTGGCTGCCTGTAAAGAAGACCCTGGGTATGAATACCCGGGGTATACAGAAAGTGGGCGAATGGCCCTCGAGCGTGTTGCGCAGAGTTTGGGTTGGGTCCTTACCGGGGTCCTAACGTCCCTCACCTTACTGCCCCCTCCCCCCGTCCAACCCCACCTGATGCTTTTCAATTTACCCCCAAGAGTTTCCCCTTGGCCTAAGGAGGACCAGGACTGTCTGCATGACTTTCACACCTATACTGCGCCCGGACGGCGTGATGGAGCAACAAACAGACTTTAGCTGCTGGTTCATCATTGCGACCCTCCACCCCTACCCCGGCCCTTAGAAAAAATTATACCTCCCCTCTCCAAGTCTGAGGGGCGATGAGCGTTATAGCAGACATACAGATAATGATTGCTCATTATGGAGTTGTTTTTGCTTAATGTTGGTTCAAATGGGAGGTCACCTCAAATTTGGGACATCATTGTGTATTTCAAATGTTTCATTCATCCACATTTTACGTATTTTCTATAGGCCCTATTATAAACAAAATTTTGTTCTTTACTTTTCATTTTCATTGTTTTTCTTTTTTCCCATTTTTTTATTATTCAAGTTAAATTCACATACAGTACTTCAGCTCATAAAAGCTGGTCTTCCAGTGACTGCCAGGCTGAAATACTGTGAAAGATATTCCATGGACATGTTATATTTTCGTACATATTTAGCCTACTATTTTGTAAAATAACAGGGTTTTCTGTACCCGGCCTTTCCAAAATCGCCTCCGGAAGTAGCATTATCCGCTCCGATGTATGCATTATCTGGGTACCGGCTCCTGTGTCCACCCCTGTGTATACCTCCCAGCATCCCCTGATCACGACCAAGGGCCGTCAGTGCGCGACAGGCCCAGTCACCTGTCACTCCTAAGAGAACTACCCCAGGCCATACTATGTGCAAACCCAAGTGCGGCATGTGTCGCGTGAAGGTCCAGGCCGCACTTTGTGCGCCCAAGTGCGGCCTGTGCCGTCGCGCGACCCCTGCCGCACTTGGGTCTGCACAGAGTATGGCTTTGTGCAAGGCCGTACTTCGCGCGGTACAGTCATACCTCACTGGTTTGATCATACCAGCTCCCATGGAACTAATCGCATAGCAGCACGAAGGGAGGCAACATTCTCTCTTACATTTAGTTAGTGCAAGATCTCTGTAAAAAGCCGTGCTGTTTTTTTCTGGGTGTTCGCGGTTCCTGGTAATAGGGCAACATGGGTATATTACAGAGTCACCTGAGTATACTATGCTGCATACTGGTAACTGAGCAGCATGATGTAGCTATAGGGGTGTGCATAGTGCAAAAGTGCAAGTCTAAGAAATGATTACCGGTAGTGTTAAGACTCAGTGACAGAGAGCTGTTCTTTTTATTAATCGTAGTCGTAGTGTCCTGTATAAAAGTTATGTTGTTTACCCGTAAGGCCACCCTTCAAAAAAAAATTGTTTCCTGTCCAGCGGGTGGAGAGGAAAAAACCCAGTCGGGAGGTCGGGAAATCTTTTTCTTTTTTTTAATTTCTTTTTTTTTTTTGGTAAGGCTATAACTGATGATTTTGATAAAAAAAATAAAAATTCTTCAAAAAAACGAAAAAAAAGTTTCCAGTCGGCCCTATAATACTCAGTCGGGCGGTAAATAGGAAACAAAGTTTTTTTTAAGGGTGGCCTAACCAATGGTTGTATCGCTCTCTGAAAAATAGCAACACAAACAGTTAATAATCCATCTATTGAAACATGCTTGTCCCCTGCCGTGATAACATGAACATGTACATAAATACCTCCATTAACAGACAACTGGTGCAATCATGTCATCTAAAAACAGTATTCTGTCTGACACGAACCTTGCCAACTCGCCACCACATTCAGCCATATTATTGTAAGCTTTATGCATACATTCAATATTTACATTTCGTAGATATTAAACTAGGTGTGTTAGGACATGTCTAGGAAGAATTCAAGTAATCTGTCCTTATAACAGGGGCATGTATGAAGACATGACCGTATATTGCTGTTTCACACGAGTAGGATCTTTCCTTGTCATGTGACCTTATCAAACTTTATAATACTATGTATGATTTTCTTTCCTAATATGTAAATGTATTCATTATATTATATCATTCACCATTATAACACTATTGGAAGAGCACATTTGATGTGAAATAGCTTAGACTCAATAATAAAAAAGAAGGGAAAAAAAGCAATTCAGTAAGACGTATTTAATACTGACCACGACTCAAAAAAGAGCATGGGCTTTATGGTATGCAAATCTAATCAGTATTGTGCAATATTCAATATTAGAATTTCAGAATCAATACGGTCTGTGAAACCGTAACTAATTTCTGTTCCTTCTTTTTGTAAACATTTACAGTATAACAACAAAATATAACAACAAATACGACAAGTATCATTATCTCAAAGTATGGGTAGCAGAAGCTGTATAGTGTCTGAATATTGGCCCTGGTTTGTGCTGTTTTTACTCGGGGGGTCAAACAGAGCGGTCGGTGACTTGGCACGGTGCCAGACCCACTCCAGTAGGGACCACCTGGAGCAGGTGTAGGGGTAGAGAGTGGTCTTTGGTATAAGGTGTCCACCACGAAATAATGTCCACTAGACAGCATTTGTACTGAGCCAATATTTTCAGTCGATCTAGGAACCCTCCAGGTGGAAATTCATGTATTTTTACCCAATTTTTGGGATTAGTCTGTTACCTGATATTTAAAAAAAAGATTGATTTACTGTAGCTGAGTTTACATTTTCATGAGTACTGAATTGATAGGTCTGAGTGCACCTTATTGTATTCTGGTTGGATCAGTGCTGTTCCATAATGGATCAGGTCTTTCACAATCAATGGAAATTGCTTCTTCTCAGAGAAACAATATAATGCAAAAAACGGTATCTGTACTTGTCGTCCTTCCGAGATGCCATTTGCCTACATTTATAGTGCTTTCGGACACCTTTTAAACCTTTAAGCTGCATATTTGAGGTCTAGGCCCATATCTTGGTAACTATGACTGATCAGGGAAAATTGATCAGGATCCCATGATCAGAAATACTATCTATAATGAATAAATTTTACAAATAATAATTCCTCTTTAATACTATTTTGCAATAACACAATATACATCCTACTTTCCTATCTGTGGGAGACCTAATGCTGAAGTCATGAATCTCCATTAGGACTGTGTGTTTTGAGTAGCAGGTATTATGACATTATCTCGGTAAAGCGGATCTCTTTGATACGATGATCCCACAACGGTGACAGTCCCACTCCCCAGAGCTTAGGGTCATTACATACTTCTGGTGGAGTGGTGTGATTACAGTGTGTATGTGGCCTTGTGTTTGTTTACCGCCTATCTGCCAGACTGTACTCCAGTATGCCACACTGATTGTTGTGGTTTCTAAAAGTGTCATGCATACTTTCTTGTTCATCCTCGATAGATTCAATACGTCATACCAAGATGACACTTAGATTTTTCCTCTGTTTTTTGTTGTATAAATGTATTCATACACTACACTCATCTTGGTCATAATTATAATACTCCCGGCCCATTCCGCTATTTTCCCCTCTTGTCGTTTCTGGGCGTAACCAACAGGGTATAAGGTTTACCGGCGCGTATATAAATACGTTATATGACATAACCTGCCTCTCCGCGACGGTTTACCCCTGATAAAATTCCATGATCATAACATTGCTTCAAATAGAAAAGCATTAACTTTATATATAGCACGTAAAGTTTGGCTAATTTTGCGGTTTTTTTTGCGTGGGGTGCGAAATTTATTACCACGATTTACAACTCAAAGAGAGCTATATCTTATAATCTGACTAAATAAAAAATGAATGAGATTTCTTTCATAGTACACGAATGTTTTCAATAGCCTTTACTTCTGCCCCCATGTATATCATGTCAGAGACGTGATGGTACAGAACAGGACGTTTTTGATAGAGTACATCTCAATGAGTTCCCCCATAGTGTGACCTAATTCTGGCACAACCTCCCTTATTGTGCAGCCTACCTACACCACCATAACCGTAGCAGGTTATAATGTGTGTATAAATTCCCTGTGTGGGTACCCACCCCTAGATAAAGAGGTCATATAGAACCTCTCAATACTGGCTGCTGTTCATGGGCTGTTGGCCAGGTGGAAGCAGGTAAACTTGGATGTATTCCAGGCCTTGTCATATGATTTGTGGCTGGTTGTTGATGGTTAGGTGACTGAGGTGGGGGATGGGGGACTACTGTTGGCGTGATAGATGATTGTTGTGTTTTGGGCTTCTATTGATTTGTTCGCAATCAGGTCGGAGATGCCGTTCTTTAGTGTTTAAATTGAATAGATGATATCGCAAAATATATCTAATAAACGGAGATGAAATCTAACCTGGGCAAAATAGAACTAAACAGTTATTTTCGCAACACTTGTTTTCCATCGAACTGAAACGAGATAATCCAGAAAGAGATATAATAACCAACGAAACACTAAAATATTAATTACCCGTTAAAAAGTAGATATTATAGTCAAGTGTCTCAAAATATATATTAAACGGACTTTTCTTGAACAAAACAGGACTAAAAACACATATATTTCCATTTATCTGATATGAAAGAACTTATTGGTAAACACCCTGTGTTTCTTTCTTGGCAAATACTAAATAATTCCTCCTCTGGTTCCCCCCTCAGATGATCAAGCAGATGTGGCCCTACATCGGGGAGTACGTGAAGGGCATCCTCAAGACGTCGGTGGAGGGACAGATCAGCAACTCCCTGCCCACCTCTCTCCAGCCATTCCGCTTCGAGAAGATCGACCTCGGAGATGCGGTCAGTTTATTACCTTGTTTGTTTTATGTACCTTAAAACTGCTTAAACAGGTCTCAATTTGATTTAATTCACGCTCAGACTTTTGACGTTGGTTCTAATAAGTAAAAATCAATAGCAACCCTGTTTTCTTGGTTAGAGGATTTATGGTACTTATCAATTGCAAGTTACTCTGCTGATTTATTTCTTGATAGATTCATTGCTCTATCGATCAGTAGTACTTATGTTGCAAGCTCCTCTATAAGAATTGATTGAAGTTTCCGAATCATTGAAAGATTTTTTTTAGGAACGAAACATTCAATGAATACCAAGTAAAATACATTGCTGTTAGATTAATGAGCATGTGTCTGTAAAATGATGACGTAAGGCAAGTTCTAAAATGACATGTTTTGGGGGTGTTTCTTTTTTTTTTTTGCTTAAATCTCTTTGACTTTCCAATATTATAGTTATGATGCCATAAATCTGATAGAGACATTTTGTTTGTTGAAATGATAATTGTGATTTATTCCATTTCTCAGCCCCCCCGTATCGGAGGAGTGAAGGTCTACATCGACAACATCAAGCGGGATGAGATCATCATGGACATGGAAATATTGTAAGCAAATTCCCCAAAACACCACTTCCCTTTTATTTATTTGTTTAACGTTCATTCAGGTCGTGTAACAAGGATTACTCAAGACGAGAACGTAGTTTAAATCTACACTAGGATGATATTTAAAAAAAAGAAACACGTTATCGTTATATCCTCAAAAAAAAGAAGGTAATCGAGAACAATTTATTCTGACAGCTTCAGTATTTGAGCAGGCTCACAGACAATATTGTCCCAGTAATCCTCACATTATGGTCTGTAAATCATGCCAGTTTCTCAAACGGAACTATGAATTATATTGTATTGATTGAAGTAGTCCATTTTGAGCAGTCTGACTATAAAAAATGCCTTTGATATCTGCGTTTTCAGCCTGGCCAGTGACACCAACATTAAAGTGTGTCTACGCGGTATGAATGCTGGCATTAAGGATCTCATGGTGAGAATTCATTCATTTAAATTGTACAAAAGGATAACCGTCTTAAATTTTGTGGATTCAATCTGTTATGCCCCCGAAATAGTATCTTCCGACACCCATTGTAAATGCTGAGCTTTCCGGTCAAAATTGCTTACCACAAAATTACATGATTTTCTTTCAACACAATGGTTCTTTAAAAATTAAGCGTTAACGGGATTCGTTTCTGACCTGGACAGATTTTAATTATTCAAGACTAATATAACTTATAAACCATGCGAGGCTATGTCTACCATTAAGAATCGTATTATATCAAGTTAATACTTTAGAGAGACTTTGGAAATTCAATCATATCTTTCATCCCATTTTTCTGGTAATGGAGCTCAGGTCATACTACCCGACAGCTTTAAAATGTTTCCTTATGCCTCCAGATCCAAGGCCAGCTGCGCGTTGTGATGGCGCTGTGCAACAAGATGCCCATCATCGGCGGCCTCAACGTCTTCTTCCTCAACCCACCCGTGAGTGGCCAATTTCCACTTTTATATGATTTTCTAATCAAGGATATAATAAATCATGGATCCTAATTACAAATTAAAATAGCGTGCTGTGGTGTGGGACTGTATAAACAGGGACGGGGAAATGAAAGAGGTGATAGGAATGTCATAGAATTTGAAAAAGATTTTGAAATGCACAGACTTTTACTAGTTTGTTCTCGAAAAATTGACATTTTTTTTCATTAAATCAAGAAACTGCTCCTCAGTTCAGAGAGTGCACTGTTTTGGTGATTGCAATAGAATATTGCTACTGCTACATTTTCTAGGAGATCTTATTTAGAAAAACTTGCTTAATGTTTCTGGTCCCTCAGCGACTGTTATGAATAAATCATAAGAAATTGAATACTGTATGGACCCTGATTTGTATTTAAAACACACAGTGTAAAATTGGCATATAATTAAATCCTTATTTTGCAGAATGTGGATTTCGACTTGACAAACACAGCTAACCTGTTGGATTTGCCCATGCTGAGGTAGGTTTTCTGAATATTTTCATAAAATGCGCCATTCCCTAAATTTATTATTTTTGTGAGAAAATGCGATTTTACATTTTAAGCTGCATCTACCTTTTAACAAATAATACTCTCAAGAACTGTTCCATCATTCATATCAGAGTTATGATCACAAATGTTTCAGCCCGTCGTCCCTTCGGTATTTTGGGTTGAGTATTTTATTTTGTTTGCATTCAAAAAGGGCATTTGAATCTGACGGAAGCTTTTCACGTTCAAGACATGGCGCATCTTTTTATAAAGTCTTGCTTATGCCCCAGGGTTGCTAATATTCAGGAAACGAACTATTTTTAGAATCTCCCCATACCATAAGTAAGCGTTTGCAGATATATTTTATGAGCTGAGTAGTTGTGGCGAAATTCTCAGGTGATTTCAGTTCCAATGGTGACCCTGTGAGATGCTGGGGAATGAGGAGGCTTGGTATCCCTTTGGGGAGTTTCCCACCTAGTATTGGCGATAGTAGATATTTACAAAAATAAGGCCTAAAACCTGCATGGGCAGAGACGTCCAGGGAGCCAGGATCTCGCATCCCCAACTGGTCAGAATTCTGAAATTAAAAACAAATAAATCAGAGGCCAGGTTAAAGGAAAAACATGGTGATGTCTGAGAAGGACCAGATTATTAGCTTTTTTTAGCCACGTCCACGCTAGATTATTAGCTTTTTGAAACCTTGGACCCAAGCTTGAATTTACCAGACATAAAGAAATTGTATGGGTTTTCTTTAAATCAATCCCGTTATATCTGAAATCAGGATTTCTGAGTTTCTAATATTAACGGATTCCTGTTATATTTAAGAGAGACAAGGTGCAATAAAGTTGTACTCTATTGGAAATGTTTACATACTACTTTTAGTTTGTACATGTATACTCTATGCCTAAGGCCGGTTCTTAACCTTTCCATACGTATAGCTGATTCAATGCCAAAAATAGTTGCATTACATTTTTGATGCCTTGCGCCATACAAAGGTATAATCATATAAATGTAGTGTAAGTAAGGCATCAAAGGAGGCATACCGGATTTGAATTGTTCTTTTGTTGTTGTGCACTGGGGTATGTAATTGGGCTATTAGCACCTACCTCTCCCCTCCACCCTCCCCCTGCCCCTGCCCCTCCACCTATGATTGGTCAAGGCAGTCCCCTCTGGTTGGCCCTGATTGACAGGTGAGGGTGGTGTGGGCCCCGCCCCCACCTCTTCTAGCCAGGTGTATACAGGTGTGTCAACCTGACCAGCGGCCACTGGTACCTGCAATCTGCCCACTCAGGTGTGTCACCAGTGACCACCACTGGTACCTGTAATCAACACAATATGTAGTTTCAGCCAGCTTGAGCCACTTCCAGCCGCTATTGGCGAACACTCCCTATTAGAGTCCCCAGCAGAAAATAGACATACTGAGGGGGGGGGGGGGGGTCAGGAGGTGTTATTGTCGCAGTGCCGTCAGCCAGGTGTGCAGTGTGTGTGTGGGGGGGGGGGGGAGGGGGGGGGAGGCTGGTAACGGCCACTGTCCCGCTCCCGAGGAAGCAATTCTAAGAATATTTCCTAGTTAATTTAAATTTTGATAGAGACTGGGATGGACTTATTAGACATGTCGGTTATTTTACATGCAAAATAGTTGCCAACACTGCAAATTAAACTATTGTCTCTTCATGCATAAACCGTAGGAGTTCTCTCTACCTATCAACCATCCCCAGCAAACCTCTCCCCTCTCCCCACCAAGTTATGCACACCGTGACCACATGTGCACAAGGTCTGCGCGACACTCCTCACACCTACCACCCAGCCCAGTACCCCCACCCACCCTATGCCCATATATGGAAAGGGGCGGACCCTAACATTGGTCGGATGGCGCATTCTGGCATCACGCCTACTTTAGCGTCTAGCTACACCTGGCTGGAACCAGTCAGGCCCTTTTGCATCGTAATTTGGCCTTTAAAATCCGCAAGGCATCTTCGGCCGGCATCTTCAGCCGGCCGAAAATCTTCAGATTTCTAGTTGTTAAAAGGTTATAAGGGAAAATCCCAAATCTGTGTACACTTTAAAGTAAGTGATCTTTCCAATGATAACCTTTCCCCTTCTCTCCATACCTCAGTAACTCGCTGCGGTCGGTGATCCAGGACCAGCTCAACTACTACCTGGTGCTGCCCAACAAGATCCCCATCCAGCTGGTGGACGCCATCGACCTGCAACGCCTCCACTATCCAATGCCGCAGGTAAGTGCCCACAAACTGATCTCTTTATGGGGCTGCCATTCCAGGGGCAGATCCAGGATTTCCAAAATGGGGGCATATAGGCCAAGTAATAAAGATGCAAGAATTGTGTGTACGCGCATTTTCCCCTGTTTGCCCAGTTTAGGTGTCCACTAAAAGGAGTGGAGTTGGGGTGGGGGTGGGGGGGTCAGGACCCCTAAACTCTCCTCCCCCACCCTGGATCCGCCCCTCCAGTCACTATTCAACCAATCACATCAATGAGGGATTAGTGTCAGGAGGTAGTGCCGGTCAAAGTTTGTACATAATTTACTAGAAGTTTTTTTTCAAACGAGAATATTAATTAGATCATCAGGTCTTGTGAATATTTGTTGTAAATATTGGTCAGAAATCGGGGTTGTGCCCCCAAACCCCACTTTTTCTTTTCTTTTTTCTATTTACCAATTTTCTTATCAATTGCTCCATAAACAATGACCGACCTAAAACAAATAACAGGGGATTATCTTCTATCAACACGTTGACTACTGAGGTGATGCTCTTTTGGCGACTCCTTTCGGCCACTCTACCACTTCAACACTCTTGGGTCTGAGAGCCATCTCTGTACTGTAGCTGCCACCTGGTTTAGGCTGTCCAGGCTAGGACAATACCAGCGAAACCCACTGAAACTTATTGGTTAGCAAAATATACCAGAGGGCAGAGATTCAATATTCCCTATGAGGTTTCTATAATCACTCTGAAAGGTCTCCCCATGGAGATCCGGGTTGGGGGTTCCTTCGGGAGCCTCCTGGGAAGAATGTGTCCCCTTGCTGTTCGTAGAAGGCGACAAATGGGAGACCAGACTCAGTAGCTCTTTGGTAGAGTGCCCGTTCTGAGTCTGGGAGGTCTTGGGATTTATCCCTGGCCAATGGTAGTGGTCACTGCTTACCTGGCACTCCGTATAAAGTAAGAACCATGAAACATGACTGGTCAGCCTGGTATCAGTATAATGTGACTGGGTGGGGTATTGTGTGGGCCTATGACATGATATCTCAGTCTGGCAGCACTATCAAGAGGGCATTGGGTCCCACTGTTACAAATAGGCACCACATTTCATAGATGCAGTCACCGCCCTTGTGGCGTAAAACTAGCTGAAAAGCTTTACCTTGTGCAGTCTGGTAAAAGAACCCTAAGGGGTTGGCCGGACGTTAAACTTAGCAATTGGTTAATCATTAGGAATTGCTGCAGTTTCATAATTTAACCCTGTTTCTTTTGCAGGGTGTTCTCCGTCTTCACATGGTGGCCGCCAGAGAACTGAAGAGGGCTGACTTCAAACTGGTGGGCAAAGGAAAGTCGGACCCCTACTCCAAAATCTACAGTAAGTCAGGCCTCTCTATTCCAAAGCTACTATAAGCTTAGACACTGGCACGTACTTCGTTAGGTAATGGTTTAAAAAAAAAGGATGTTCTTCCTTGATTTATTATCAAGTAATAAGAAATGTAAGGTATTTATTTGTTCCCAACCGATCTATGATATTTTAGAGGAATAAAATATGTGTGCATTTAGATTAAAATTTTTCTCATTGTTCACCAATTTCTCCTCCCTTACAACTGATCTACCCTTTTCTCCCATTCATTTCAAACTTAACAATTTCAGTCGGCGCACAGTCGTACAAGACAAAAGTTATAGAAAATACGGTCAACCCAGTGTGGAACAGCTACTTTGAGGTAAGGACATGATGTTTGCAGTCACTGAATCATATAAACCAGGTTTTTGAAGTATAGAATATCCATTATTGTATGATAACGCATTTCAAAGATCTTTGGTTGTATATCATTCAAATCAAATGCTTTGACGTTTCGGTATTGGTCTAGATTTGGTAATTCTGTTTCTTTGATTTCATTTTACCTTCATGAAACGTGACAGTGGAATGTTCATTGTTTTCCGTGTTAGGGATAAACTCTGAGAGAAAATTGCAAGTAAGAACCATGTTAGGGAAACAGCAGAGAATTTGGAAATACAAAAAGAAAGACAAAGCAAGGAATTTAGTTATGATATCCAAGGTTCTAGATTTTCTGATTCCATAACTGTCGGACAGTATTTTGGTGAAACATTTTCCGTAATATATAGAACTATCTTTTCTAAAATGAAAAAATGAACACTTCAATCAAAATTTAATTTTTATTCAAATTTTCTCAGGCGGTAGTAGACCAGAAACAAGGCCAGTTCGCGGAGATCGAAGTTCTCGACCAGGATCCAGGCGACGATGACGAACTCGGCACGTAAGTCTCCCAATCACATCATTTTAGAAATGACATCTTTTTTATTAGATCGAAAAATAATTTGGTTCCATGTTAAATCTATGTAAGACCTAGTGAGCCATGTTTTACCACAATTTACTTACAATTCCTAAATCGTTCCCCTCTACTCTAAACATCGATAGAGGAATTTCCTAGCTTCCTGGATTTCGTCTTTCTTTGAGTAAACCCCATCAACAAACGATCATTCCAAATATAATATCTAACAAAAATATTTCAAATGTTCTTTTTCAAAGTTTTGTCGAATTAAAGAGCGAATATAAAATCATTTTATAAAAAAAGAAATCATGGATTGATGTTTAATATGTGTTCACTTTGGGCCTCTTGCAGCGCTAGTGTGGACATCGCGAACGTGGCTGAGCACGGAACTGTGGACACTGTGAGTACTGACACGAACCGCTCGTTTTGAATTAGATATCATATTTAATCCTATTCTTCTTAACGCCCAGTAATTTGTGATCAATTTTTGAATGTGTAGGTTCCAATAGAAGAATTATGATATAGATACGTCTCGAATAAACGCATTTCCTTTCAATTATGTTGGATATATTTGGCATAGTCTGGTGTCGCCAACGTCAGTTTTTCTTTCTCATTTACCTTAACCCACTTACTGTCAGATATGTCATACTTTACCAAAACATTTCCCAAAAATAAAACTTGAATTTTGTTAAGATTCTTTAGGTAGAGATACTATACGAAGACTTGATGGGTCAACACTTTGTAGTCACCAAGCTATGATTGCTGTTAAACCCCAACAGCCAACCGACTTGCCCCTTCTTTGATTAATGTGTCAGACCAATGTCTCGAACTTTTCATAGACGTTTTCACCATCCTCGAGCTTCATATAACCTTAGTCGTTTAAAGGACAAAGCTTTAAGCATCCAAATAATAAACCAACCTAAAATACATAAAGTGCATGAAATGAAGTTAAATGTAATAACCTTATCACGGTTCCTGATATTATCGAGTACCTCTTGTGGAGTAATACGCGTTTTTCACTTTCAGTGGCTCCCTCTTGAGAACGTCAGCACAGGAATGGTACACATCCGGGCACTTTGGCTTCACCTGAGTAAGGACCCTGAAGATCTGGAGAAGGTGAGAACAATTTTGTAACTAAAAAGAAAAACCATGATAATAAACATATATGATAAATCATCAAATATTTGTACTTAATGCCAAGGGTAGAGATAATTGTAGCCAAAATAAGTAGTAAGTTGTTTGTTCAAGATAAAGAGTTACTTTTTAGTATGCAGATACAATTTAGTTCGTACCTAAGATGAGTTGTGATTTAAATAAATCTGATATCTCTCAATCGGTTTAAAAACAAAGGGTAAAACGTTTAGTAATAAATAATCATACCCAGAGTTTGAATGTAAACAAACATTTTAAAGTCTGAATAGTTTTGGTATGGTAAACCTTAGTTTCTGTACCTTTTTAATATGCTTATCTTCTTCAAATAGCTTGTACGATCTGTACGCACTATCACATTTTCATTTAGATATTGTCACATTACCACTGCATCATTGATTATCACGTCGTTCACTGTGTACCGATACTCTTCAGTTTTGTTTTAAAACAGGCGACTTCTATACTGAAGTCGTGGGAGAGTTTTTAACAAAAGACAGTTGAAATTTAAGCTGTCCATCCTTAGCACGAAAAGCTTACCATAGATATAAAATTCCCAACCTCGCAGAAAAAGAATTATCAACTTATCAGAATTTCTAAAATTAATCTATTTGCCATTTTTAAATTGGTATCAAAATTGCATTTAAATCTCATTTGGAATTGTTGAAAAGTGTAGATATTCAGGGTTCCCACAGAGTCAGGAAATTTTTTGGAAAGAATTGAAATTAAAAAGTAGCCAAAAGTCAAAAGTTTAATATTCAGCAGTAGTCTAGGAACATTGCTTATTTTTCGCTTAAGTATAAGCTTTGAAAGTATTATGTCTGATATTTATGACATTTTTTGACATGCATTTACTAAATTTTAGTCAGGTTTAAGAATCCAATGAGAGTAAGCTTGCTTGTTGCTTCCTTTTTGCGGGAGAACAAAAAAAATAGATAAATAGTAGCAAGTACTTAAATTCGCATTATATATGTTAATGCCCTTCGCGAAGTTAATAAAGTTGTAATTTCCGCAAATTAAGCAAACACATACAGCCTGAAATTAATGTAAGCATTCAATGCATTAACGTTAAAAAAAATTGTTTTAAATTTCAGCAATCAAATAGAGTAAAGAAAAGAGCAATTCTGATGGTTTTGCTATGTTGGGCTTTGCAAAGACAACAAGAACAAAGACTAATGCTTTTTGCGAAGCAATATATCTTGGTATTAATTGGACGACTTAATACAGAGTACAAGATGATAAAACCTAAAATGGGTTGTCTAATGAAATTAATGCAGACATTCAAAATATGAAGTTAAAAGAGATAACTTTTAATTTCAGCAATCAAATATATAATAAAATCAGCACTTTTGGTGTCTTCGCTGTGCTGGGCTTTTGAAACAACAACATAAATCCGGACTAATGCTTATTGCAAGACATTATGCTATGGCGATGACTAAATACAGAGTAAATGATTTTTGTAATGAATTATGTTACCCATGTTTGAGAATTTGAAAAATCCATAAGGGAAATTTAACTGATAACATAAAAAAAATGCATGGACATATTCTTTGCATTCTGTGGGGACCTTTAATGTCAGTCTCAAGTTTTATCCAAGATTTTCTCAAAATGTGTTCTCAAGTGTTCTCATATGAAATATCTTAATCCAGAATTTCCTGAGGACCATGTGAAAAAGGCTTTTTCAATTTGAAGAAATCCAGCCAATATAAAATGTCTAGAAGGTTCAGATTTAACCCCATCTTCTTGCTTTTACATATCTACCGAGTTTCGGTACAAAATTCTAGGATTTGTTTGCAGATATCAATAATTACCTTTTTAGGATACAGTTAAAAGTTCACTGTAGTTTTACAACTCTCTAAGCTGAAAGTTCATTATAATGTCCTAGTTTCCGGTTATAAAGTTCAGAGGTAACTGTAAATGTCATAATCTTGGAGCATTGAGTTTAGAGGTACATGTAAACGTCCTTATTTCTGAGAACTGAATTGAAAGTTTTATTGTGTATGCCTTTGTTTCTTTCCAACAAAAGATTTCTGAGATACTTGAAAATGCCCTTATACCTTGGAGGAGAGTTAGACAAGTTTATTGTAAATGCCCTAGCACCTGAAGAATTCTCTATTACTGTGACTGAATCGGGCGTGTCTGTTTTAGGCCTTGGCGAAGACGGTAAAACCGGTCACACCTATCTACTTTGCTTGTCCTTTGACCTCTGCCCCTAACACTGGCATTAGGATTAACCTCTCAGACCCCCTGTTACCTGGGTGACATGGAACCTTGGTAACGTAAGGGTAACATGTCACCCTGGCCTAGTTTAAATTACAGGTAGTTTCATGCTGCCTTTTGAAATAGCATGGTTGCCATTAGTTACAGGTTATAGGTAAAATCTAGAATAAGTTTTGTTTATATTAGGCAACCAAAGCCTCTGTTTCTCATTAAAGATATAAAAAAAAACTATGATACTGGAAATCATATTCCTGTTCGGCTTTTCGCATCATATACTATTGACAAAGTCAATAGCAAAATAATGGGGAACCTCCAGGTTATTTACTAGGTTATGTGGTAGTTTGAAACACCCTTAGGTTAAGATATACTACGGTTAATTATAAATATGTACATTTATTATGACCTTTGTTGGTAGAAAGTTATTGAAAATAGATAGATGTGAGACTTTTTGAGAAACTACCACCAGCCTTCTTTGGGATTAGATCGCTTTGCCTTGGAGTCCAGGCTTCTAGCCTCGCCAGGGCCGCTCTAACAAGACGCTCTTGGTCAATTGCGGGATTTTGGTTTTCTTCATGCATAAACTATCTGGTACTTACTCTTAAAAACAATCACTTCTGCCTCCTCAAAGAAAAGAAGCTAACATCAAGGGACCTGGTGTATATAATTTACAAGGTTGTATCATATAGAATTGTGAATTACAAATAAGTAAATAGGATGGTGAGATGGGACATGAATATTTTGTTAAAAAAAGTCTTCTCTATTTTTTTCCCCTCATAAATCCAACAATTTTTTTAAATTTTATGGTAATAGAAAAAGTATATTCTAGACTCAGACTCGATTGAAGGTGATTAATTGCCAGTCATAGTGGGTGGTGGTTTATCCTCTATAAACAGATAAACCAAGGCTAAGTGATAGCTGGTATTGGTAGCTGCTATATTTGGCAATGTTGAGTAGTTTATACATTGATTGTCATTAGTACAAATGCCAAAAATAATGGCAGATGATAGAGCCTATATACTTCATTTATAGTGACTGTTATCATGAAAGCATACTGTTACCTGCTTAGACCATGTGCTGTCGTAGTGTGTTACGGTTTGTGTATCGTGCATATGTTGCAGCATTGTTGCTTGTTAGCAGCCAAACTATTTTCACATACCCATACATGGGACTGGCCTGCCATATTATAATGTACATGATAACAGAACTTGGGTACCAGAAATAACTATTTGTCACCACTTGTTCCTGGTGTGTATCATAGCAACAGGAGCTGATGAGTTGGTGACAAGCACAATTTTCCCTTTTCAAAATATCTTACACAACACAAAATCCCCACCCGCTGTCGCAAAGTGCCTTTGTAGACGTGTAGTGCAGTTTGTTTCTCTCTGACCTTAGAAGAGTTATAGGTCTCTGCAATGGACATGTCTCGTTTTAGTTTGTTTCCCTTATAGGTGAGCTATGACTATTTCGGAAAACTTAATAAATTCTACTTGCATTTTTCAATGCTAGCATTACCCTCCCAAAGAAAAAGAATGAAGCTTAGTTGATGGTGAAGTGAAAAAGAATTAGGGTCTGAACAAATTCCTCCGAGGTATCATCTGTAAATTTATTGTTTCTGTGCTTTCAAATAATGCCAGGAACTAGAGCTACGTCATACCCGGTCAGTTGACGAGCTTAAACGTGTAAGTCTGTGTTCGCGTACAAAGAGCCACTCATCTGGGCCACATTCTAAAGATTTTGGGTGAATTGTGTTTAATTAACTGAAGAATTTTAATATCACATCCTCAAAAACAGAGGGTTAATGGTTTTCCTGGCGTGTTTAATGCTATGTAAAGCCCTCTTCTCTAGTATTTTGTCTGTCTTTATCAATTGTTCCTAATGGAGATTCATATTTTCATAGTGGCCGTTGTGAGACTTCCAAAAAGAAAATGACCACATCTAAATTTGAGATGTTACTGAAAATCTAAATCTTGAGACCTTTTTGCCTTTCGTTTAATATTTTCTTAAACCAAATGAAAATTTCCTACATGACATTATATTTTTGGATGCTACTTTTGCAGCCAGCAAAGCTTTTATTTTGGCCAATAAAAAGTCAATCCTCATTGGAAATTGGTTCTAACAGACCTCGACTAGTATTTCCAGTTTCAAACCTTCCGTATTTCTTCAGGTTTTTCTTTCGATGATATAGAAACGCATTCTTTCAGATATCTATACATATGCTTGGTGATGTTACCCTAATGTTTTTCACTATACTAAGGACTTCTTAAATAGTTTCTTGATTAATACTGTCAAAGGCTGGTGAAGTAATGAGTTGATGTGGTTTTAATTGAGTTGCAATTTTGCCAATTTTTCATTCTCCCAGGTTTCCAAGCAAAAGAGTTGGGTTAGTGTCTAGAGACAAGAAGTCTAGTTGCGTTACCTCTCTCGGAACGTTAGGCTGCACTCAGTTCTATCTGTACAAAGATTATTTGTATATATTTCATCAATGATGATATATACAGAAATTCTGATCTAATTTACTACGTCCGTACTATCATGTTCCTGGACGAGTTTTGACTATAACAATGTGAGTTTTGTGTACATAATGTTAAGGTAGTGTGATTAATGCTACCTGTTATTAACATTTAGTCAAACCATGTCAAGAAAAGTCTGTCTTATTACACATTTACCTCAAGTGAACACCTGATAAGTATCCAATTTCTCTTGTACACATCTGAAGTATCTTTAAAGCATACTAACACCCAGAGGATTCTGAAAGTACATTTAAAAACCAATGTTTCAGTTGAATCCCAAGGCTTCAGTGTATTCTGTCTAATATTCATGTTATTCATGAAAGAGGGTAAGTCACTGTCACATTCTAAATTTAGGGTTTGGTTTCCTTTCATTAAGTTTCCAGAATATATGGTAAATGAGATTTTATAGTTTTTTTCTTGCAAGAACGACAATTACGGACATTTCTCTGTCGTCTATGATGTTTAGTTGGGGTAGATGAATAGTTTCAGTATGGTGGAATATCTATGACAATTCTTTTTGATTTCTTGATAGTAAGAAGTGGGCTTAGATGGCGATATGGGGTTTTAGGGAAGAACTATAGACATCCCTAAGTGTTTTTAGGCTGTCTACATAAGGGTGGTGGTAAAATAGGAACATGTTTCTACTTAATGTCCATTTACCACAGCCTTGGTTTAGGTCAATTTTGTTTTCATGTCATACAGCATAAGGATTTGTTAGAACTTGCCAACATGCATACCCTACACAGGCTATCTGAGCAACTTAATTTTGTTGCAGGATAATCTTATATTGGTTACAACTTTGTTTTGATAAAAGTTGTTTGCTTTTACCTTTTCCCACCCCTCCCCCTTCGCTTCACCAAATTTTGTTGCAGAGAAGGGGTTTTTTCCCAATCCTCTTTTCCTTGAAATATATCAAAATCCTTGCAAAACTGACTACAGATGTGGGGTCATCAGAAAGCAGTTCCAATCTTAACTCCTTTGATAGGTGGATACCTTCCAACTCTTGCAGTTTAAAAAACCTATGAAATATTTTCCCTCTCCTAAGTTTTTGAGGTTCATTACTGGCTTTCAGTTTCGGAAGGATCAAGAGTGGGTGCAACAAGCACCCGAATATGCCCGAGTAGGTGATTCAGATGAGCATAGAGTACATATCGTTCAATCGCTGCTTACGGTAATGCGCTAGTGCGGGTCGCATGATGCCGTGGTTTACTGACGACCCCGAGTGGATAACCGAGACTGACTGAAATCATACCTCTTACTTCTGGAAGATTGCACCCTCAAAGGATATCTTAGTGTCTTACCCCAAGTTAAAAACAATTTAATGCACTTTAATATTCTCCAGATCCCCAGGAAGGTGCAAGTGGAAATGATTTGAGATTTTATGAGGGATTTTTTTTCTACTGGTTGGCTCATCTATCTACATGAAATTCTCTGCTCAGACTGATTTAGTAAATTAAGAAGAACAAGTGCCTTTCCTCCCATACTTTGCTATTAGAAATCCTTTTCAGAGTCTGAAGCAAGATTCATAAGAGAAGGTGGTATCTAGCTCATACACAGTTGCTCCTATATATGTGCCATTTTGGGTTATGTGACGAAAGATCTGTGCTAATAAATTTAAGAATCTATATGTATAGCCTACAGTAGAAAAAATATCCTCA
Source organism: Lepidonotus clava (assembly GCA_936440205.1). Classification (NCBI taxonomy): domain Eukaryota; kingdom Metazoa; phylum Annelida; class Polychaeta; order Phyllodocida; family Polynoidae; genus Lepidonotus; species Lepidonotus clava. The sequence continues at coordinate 20,226,642 of OW387150.1, read as the reverse complement.
TCAAGCAATTTAGATGTCCTTCCACACACACCTTGTTGGGGATGAGAATAAGCATATTGACCCTCAATACCTTGACAACCCAGTTGTACTGGGAGTATTCCTCTGAATGGTTGACCAGAACATGGTTTGACTTTTCACTGCACTGAGTTACCTACAGTTCCTTCACACTTTTAACCAAAGTTAAACTATAGTGTTTAGGAAAAGCGTGTTCACTTGAAACTAATCAAACACTGTTATACCATGTGTTTCACTCAGGAATTAGTTAAAAAGTTATATAAGAAAATAATGTACTTATTTGTGTGTTGTAATTCCTACTTGTGCAGGGTCTTTGTACAAAGCAGGATATTCTGTTTGATTTGAGCTCTTTTCCATCCAATGCTTCAAGATAAACCTTAACTTTTTGGAGGCAGTTTTGGTTTAAAAAAGTCCTCCTTGGTAATGCTTTGGTCTTTCCCTGTTTCGCTTATACCCCATTGTAATTTGGGCTGTCTGTTTTGAATTTGTCCTTGTTTTTAATAGAGCCCATAATTCCTTTCAAAAGGGCTCCATATTATTGTCTTGTACACATATATGTTTTCCCTGTTATAAAGTCTAATATCAACAATTTGCAAATTTACTTAAAGTCACCCTATCTTATATGTAGCTTTGTGTGCTAGTGCTAAAGACATTTCATTTTGTGCAATGTATGCTTTAAATGTCAAAAATATGTTTCACAACTTCTATTCAATTATCACTATCACACATTATGTTGACTTAGATGTGCACCACAAAGTGCTTCTCAATCCTCTGAACTTTTGTTGCATTCAACATTATTATATCACTTAAATAACCTTTCCAATTTATATTACTCAACTCAAGCTTTACTAAATTCCTGCATATTGACTTTTCAGGCGGTTCAGTCTAACCACGAACAGGAGACCAAGTCGATCACCGAAGATCACCTTTCGTCCGCCCTTCTCATGATCAACCTTGACTCAGCCAAATCGCTGCCCGTGAGTATTGGTCTGGGACAATAGACAGCCATAGAAAAGAAAATATCAAAATGCATCATGACTTGCCCCCTTCTGATACAGCCTTGTTAAGTTGCAACCATTGGCAGATTTCTGAACAAATCCCTTAATCAGTCTTTACTACGAGTAACCCTAATAGAAGACCATGAAACAGGAATATCTATTGAAGCTTTGGTTTCATGGACATGAAAAATGGGTAAAAACTAATCTCTGAATACCCATTTTGAGTCAGCCATTGGTACCTACAGGTACTAGTGAAAGAAAGCTCCAGGCATATAAACGATGCAAACTATCAAAAGCCATATTGGACATCACTGTTGATTCCTTTGACAAAGTACTTTACACTATGATCTATACACACCTCTTCAAATTTGGGGCTTTTCAACATAAACATTGATAGGTCCATAATGATACGAAAATGACCAAAAATGGTCTCTGTAAGTTACAGAGGGTTCCCATGCAGGTCTTAAAAGGTCTTAAATTGATTTTCTCAAATTTAAGGCCTTAAAAAGGTCTTAAATTGAATTTTTTGAAAAGTTAAAATGAAGTTACCAAATCCAACTTCAAATAAGTACTCTAAATTGAAATTTAAATCATACAATATTTCTGAAATTTTTCTTTGCACACGATCGATAGGTCTTAATTTTTTCCAAATCTTGGTTTTAAATTGGTCTTAAAAAGGTCTTAAATTGATTTTCGAAAATGCGTGGGAACCCTGGTAACCAATGATACAAGTTCCTGACCCTCTCTGGTCCTGTTTTAATTTGCAGCGGTCCAAGAAGTCCATGTCTGAGCCCAGCCCATACGTTAAGATGTCCCTCGGCAACCTGGTCCAGAAGAGTATGAACAAGCCCAAGACCACCGACCCCAAGTGGGAGGAGAACTTCCAGTTCTTGGTTCACGATCCCCGCAACCAGGACCTTCTCATCGAGGTGAGTGACGTCATCAGTTTATGTGCACTTTGACTCGTTTAAAAATGTGACGTCATCCGTCTGTATATTTTAATTTTGACTCATGACTATTATGATGTTGCTACTTATATGATAATTCTCTACCATTAATTTGACATAATTAGTTAGAGTGTATTGGACTCATCATAATTGTGATGTCTTTTCGTGTGTACTTTGACTCATCACCAATGTGGCGTCATCAGTTCTAGTGTACATTGATATAATCAAATTTTGACGTCACAGTCATTTAGTTGCTTTACCTATAATAAGTTATAAATTATGTAAGTATAATATGACGCTATAAATGTCTCTCTTTTTTTTCTTTTGTCCCTATTTTAATCAAATGATTCAAGCTTCATTCAAATTATCGTATAGTTTTATGTTTTTTCCACATTATTTTTGACAGTTTCTCTGCCTTATGTTAAGATTTATTTGATGATAAAATCTCGAGTTCCACATTTATTCAAGAGCTTATAAATTATGAAATAAGACAAATCATTTGAGTAAACTGACATTATACAGGTAAATTCTTTAGTAATTCTAGCTTACTTTATTCAGAAATCTGTACATTGTAGATTCATTCAATATTCGATTCTGTTAACCCTCATATATTTCATTGGCGTGTATGTGCTTCGTGAAATAACCATACACCACTGACAACAAGCTATGAAAATAGCTTATAACATGTAATATTAATTACACAACATAAGATCAGTTAATGACACAACTTGCATTGTTTTAACCCCATTTCCTCTATACAGGTTTTCGATTCTAGCCACAAAAAGAAGGTAGGAATTCCAGCTATCACCACAAACACCTTAAATAACTAGCCATGAAACGAAGAGTATAAATTTGAAAAAAAAAACGCACTGCGACCTGCCACCTCTCGGCAGACTGTGGAAATAGCCATGGAAAAATTAAGGCTGTAGCTTTGCTACTTAATTAACAAGAAGCCGGTTGTTTATTGGTCTCGCACATGTTAAGTGTAAAATGTGTTCAAAAAACGCATTTTAAGTGTATGTGACACTCACCATAAGTGTCCTGTATAATATCGCTTTTTGAATCAAAATTTGCCATGAATACCCCTCTCTTCTGTTTTGTCATAGAAGTTCGGTTTTATAGCACTTTTTAGCGAACATTTTGACACGGCATATTCTGGTCTTACGAACATTTGCGTTATCTAAAAGAAAAGAGACCGGGTTTTCGATCTAATAAAATTTGATAGGGATATTCTTAAAATGTGGGTGGCCAAGTAACAACAGGCAAAAAGCGCAAGAACATTGCCTTGCTAAAACATCACACAGATCACCAAACCTACTGGCATCACCCTTGACGTTTCAGGTGGATTAGGAGAAGAAAGTTTGAACTTTTTGACACCAGCAGATGTGGTCACGTCCTTTCAGAATCTGTCAAATTGCAACAGGGTGCTGACCATTTTGTTAAATTTAATTATTCAAAAGCTGCAATAAGAATTTTTTTTATTTGTTTCGATAAACCTGATTTTATTCATTGTGCAGCTACACACAAGGTCTCCAACAGTTAATAAGACCTTTTAGAATTCATAGGTAAAAGGAAAATACTGAAATCGGAGAGCACCTTGTGATAATTTACATTTTTGTCTCGTCTATGACATATTTTGACGTTTTGATTGATATTTGTTGGTCAGTATTCAGCCAAATGTTGAAATACATGACTCGGAAATAAATCACAAAAAAAGCAATATGGTGCTACTCTCTCTAGCCAGTCTGTTCGCAGAGTGTGTATTTAAGGTTGTGTCATAGGTTTTGAAATATCTAAATGGAATGTTAGAAAGTGTCCTTATAAATCATATAGATTAAAACATATGGTTGTACTGAATGGACCTAACTATGAATTTCTGGTATTGATAGTTTTAAAGATGAAACGTTTGAAAATAGGTTTCATCAAATATGAAAGCAATTCTCCATTATTAACAAAACGTTTTAAACAATCTATATAGATTAGCTTTGGCCAGTAATCCACACAAAATATGTTTTTTAACGAATCATGGTTACACATTCTTAAGACCTTTTACAAGAGATTGTGTAGAGGTTAGCTGTAGTAATTAATGGTATCGTAGTGTGATGGTTTAACTAACAGGGAGTCGTAGGTATATGTATACCCTAACACAGGTTCATGGTGCAGGACCCTAGGTGGGGGTTACTAGAGGATGAATATAGCGTAAACTCCGTGACAAAAAGTCAATATCTATTGATTCAGTGGAGGACTTGAGGTAGATAAGTGACTTTAAAATCGTGGGTAATGTCCTTGGCTCACATAGTAATGACCAGTTGTCCTTTCTAGGTTCAGTGTTTTTGTACAGTCAAAAATTGTAAGCTGGTTCCGATATAGCAAGAATATTCCTGAGGGGACATTGGACTCTTAAGTAATCATCATTTTTGACATTTGACGCGTTAGAATATTTTGATAACAGATTCAAGTTTACAATGATTTGAAAAAAAAAATGATTAAAATTATTTTTATTGCATTTATTACAACACACATCACACGATAATTTTTACTTTTCGATGTCATCTGTCATAGGTTTACTATAAAATAAAAATATGTTGTGTATAAAATAACTGTTAGGATTTCTAAGATATTTAAAGCATTGCCGACAGCTTGGAGCCTTGCTGCCAATATACAATGCATCCCTCTCTTCTGATCTCGCACTAAACACATAGAAGTACTAAAACTCAAGGAGACTACCTTTAATATGACGGGGAAAGGGAGTATATATGACGACAGAAAATTATTCCACTTATTGAGATTTCGTTCCCCTGAATTGCTACTATTAACACTGATTTTATGTTTTGCAGAAATGTATTACCTAATTTCAGTTTTAAATTCACTCCTTATTAATGCTTGTTTATATGCAATTCCCCTCTATCCATGTCCCTGCTTTCAGAAAGTTCCTAATTGATCAAATGGAAAATAAAACATTTATGTTCCTTGAGTTTTAGTATCTCCTTGCATGCCCGGTTTGATTTTGCACTTGCTTAGAACTGTTTTTTTTGCACTGCAGATAGATAAAGCATGACATTTGCGTAATACTATATGACTGTTATCATGTGTATAAATTATTTTATCAGTTTGCATATATATGTTAATTGTTGTGGTTTTCTATGCAGTTTTGCTTTGTTAGGTATATCCCACATCTTATATTTTTGTTCGTCTGTAATTTCCCTATCAGTTAAAGAGAATATTAAAAGTGGTCCTGAAATACATAAATAATTGAAGTATAAGTACATGTAGTCATATGCTGAAAGAGTAATTGAGTCTAAGTAAATATGCTTTTGATTACACAAAAGTATTAATAACAATGTTTTTAACTAAGACTGATGTAGCGTACGACCAATATCCATATACTTTCGTGATCCAATGGATTATACAGGGAATGCATTTGGAGAGTTTTTCCCAATACAGGGGTTTACGGCGGGGGAAAATGTATGCGAGGTAAATCAGAAAAATATTGATTTGATGAATTAGTCAACATCTAACAATTGTATTTTAGAATAGGTACTGATAAAGGTTATAACTCCTTGAAATATACGGAACATAACTCGATTAGTTCACTTAGAGGAGGTCATATATTTGCGGAGGACATTCCAGCATGGACAGGTTTGCTGTTCAATATGAAATGGAAGCATGCAGAAAGGTGTTATGTTGAGGTTTTTCAACTGTTGAAATTATACCCTCATGTTGTATTCCCATTTAAAGGTTATGCGAGTGAGTTAAACGTTCCGCATTATTGTTTTCTACTACCCGGTACTAATGGATGTTACTACCAAATAATTCTGTCGGATAGAAATATTTCGGCCAAAACGAGGAGAGAGGACTAATTGTACTTGAACCCTCAGCAAAAACACTCAAATAGAATTAGGCACTTTTTTTCTACGTTTCCATGTATTAGTTTATCAAGTTGTCAGTTTGGCAATTGTTGTTGATTCCACTCGTAATATAGTAATCTTTAATCTCGTAGATGCAGCAAATGAAAAGTCACAAACACAATTCTTTTTATTTTACTGAGAAAACACATTTCACCATCTATTTTAGTGAGAGGAAGTGAGAAGACTATAAAGAAAGCACAGTCCATACCTTTTTTTTTAGCGAGAAGCAAAAATTGATGGGTGTCAAAGTGATAACCACTTTGAAAGATATCATCAAGAAAAAACATGCCATCAGTAAAAACCGATATATTTACTTTAAAAAAACTGTCTTCAATTAAAGAGATAACTTTATTCAATTTTCTTGAAAGCATCTGCATTAATGCATTTGGGTAGGCTAACTTTTTACCGATATATTTACTTTAAATTCCGTCAGTAAAAACGAGTATGTTTACTTGAAAAAAAATATGTCTTCAATTAAAGAGATAATTGTTTTATAACAATTCATTCAATTTGCTTGAAAGCAGCTTCTCTAATGCATTGGAGTAGGCTAACTGTTTACCGATATATTTACTTTACATTCTATCAGTAAAAACGGACATTTGTATATTTGAAAAAAGAAATCAGTCTTCAATTAAAGAGATAATTGTTTTATAACAATTTATTCAATTTTCTTGAAAGAAGCTTCTTTAATGCTTTTGGGTAGGATAACTGTTTACCGGTATATCCAGGGTGACCATAGCATCAGTTAAAAAAAAAATAGAACACAAATAAATACTCCGTTAGACAACGTAGAGGGACTATTTCCATAAATACATCATTTCTATCTCCAGGATATGAATTTCATTAATTTACAAGTATAAAACCTGCTACCTAGATTAGGATGTACTTGCGCAATTTCCAGGATTTTGTCAAAGGAAATTCACTTTTTTTCAAATATAAATAGTATGCATTGAAATTTGGTTGGGGAAATCTACAGTTGGGATATGAACATTTTGAAAACACCAGGAATATGCCGGTGTTGTCCCTGTTCATTGAGGAATTCGTACGACCGAGTGGCCCTTCTTCAACATAACCTCCATCTTCCATTTCAGCTTTTCCCATTTCAAAACCAATAATCCCAATCAATTCAGCAAAAAGAAACTTTTTCCTCTCCCCCCCCCCCCCCCCCAAAAAAAAAAAAAAGGAAGATCGTGCATCGAAAGATCAAACAATATTTTGCCTCGTATCCATTAGCAAAGAAAAACTAACATAACCTGTCCTTTTCTCTTTGCGTGGTGTGTCCTGTAGGTTCTGGACGGGGCTAACAAAGACAAGAAGTTGGGTGTGAAGACGGTGTCGCTGAAGTCACTGCTCACCATGCCCGACATGACGGTGAACCGCCCCTACCAGCTCAACGAGTCCGGGCCGCAGTCCAAGATCAACCTCCGGGTCGTCCTACGGGTAAGTCGGGGGATGTACGCTCCGATCGGGTGAAATTTTAAAACAGATGTGTCTTGTAGTCATGATCACTGATTTCCTGTGTTTAAATGCATCTGGAGTCTGAATAAGTCAATTAGGGGCCTTCCATTTAGTACATACGCACATTTTCAAAAATCTCAGACCCCCCACCCCCCTCAGGCAAAAATACGCATTGAATATGTACTAGAATGTACGCACATTTTCAAAAATTTCGGATCCCCCCCCCCCTTGATGCGTACATACTAAATGGAAGGCCCCTTAGGTAGATGTGAATGTGGGCGAACTAATCATATTGTTCTGGGATCGCCATTTAATCAAAAATATATTGTAATTGACTTTCATAGATAAGCAAATATGTACTTATATACAAGGGGGGGAATTGAGCTCAGCAGCCTAAAACGTTTGAAAATGGGAATGTAGTACGCATTGCTGCATTTTATTGGAATACCATCTGAAATGATAACAGATATGAAAATGCATTTGAATACACGAAACGAGCGATCTGTGACAAAAAGAATTGAGTTCTTTTTCAAGTTGAGAATGCTTTGCAGTGCCCATGTTTTTGTTCAATCTTTGGTTCAACAAACAGGTGGATGTCAAGTTTTTGTTGAATACTTTCAAAACAGCTTTTGCCTCATTTGAATGGTATATGGACCAACAATTGATTAATTAAGAGAGATTCACTGTTCAAGCCTGCAGTTAAACACCGTGTGCGCCCACTATGAATGTTATAACTCATAAGCATCTATCAATGAGTGAGGGGAGCTACATAATCCACAGAACTTAAAGCATTTAAAGAAAACTGCCGTTTATGGAGAAGCTTAGTGCATACAGAGAACATCTTTTGTGTGCGGTAAATGTTTAAATAAGGTTACCCTTTTTTACCTAACTTATGCAGTTTTAGATATTTGTATATTCGACCTAGCACGTGAAATTGGACATGAATTTATGCTTATTAAAAAACAATTTCTTGGGGTAACAACTCCCATAATTACCATAAATTTTTCGTCTTGGTACTTTCATAACTGAGGACATGATCATATTTTCTCAATGACTACGCCATATTGAATTTATGCTGTCAAATTCTAACCTTAACTAGAGCGGCTTTGTTTAATTTTTGTTTCCTTAAAACTGAGTTACATTTATTCGTCTCTGGCATTATATCTTTAACATAATGTGGTTTTTATGTGACGTAATAAAGTAACATAAATGTTGGATCTCATAATAATATAGTGATTTGTGCCTGAATGATTTTGATTACGTAGACCCACCTTGTGAAGTGAAATGCTGGACGTCTGGTTCAAATATGTGATAATAGACATCACCAGCTTATCCTTAACACAAAGTGTAACCAAAGGATGGGTTGCTAAAGATTTTTAGAATATGTGATATAATGGAAACGGTTGGATTTTAGTCTTAGAATAAGTTGTTTAATGTCTCAAAAAAAGTAGTAATACTAATGTCTCCAGGGTATATAACAATGATCCAGAGTGCGACGGTGTGTACGAGAATGTATATAAGTGTATGACATGTTTAACGTGATAGATTACTCTGTATAATTGCAGTTTAATATCTCAGAGTTGTCTACTTCTCCTCCTTTTTGAATATTCTTTAGTTTCCATGTGTTATTTGAGCTAATGCTACTAATGAGGTTCTAATTAAACTAGTTGAAAAGCTGATTAATCAATATTTTTCTACTACCAGCAAGCCTAGTTGTGTTCCAGTTATTCTGTTTCATGCTGTTTATTTAACACATAATTCATAGTGCAGAGGACATGATGCTAATTTTTGTGATTAGCGTAAATTTTGTGGGAAAAGGGTTCTACATTAAGATTTGAGAAACAAAGGAAAACACACTGTAGTTGTAAAATAGATACTGATTCGGCATGGATGCTTCTATTTTCGTTTCCATTCAGATTCTGAGCAATGAAAGAGATCCAAATTTTGAGGAAGAAGCACCCATGACACCTGAGAAAGAACAGGTGGACAAAACCTATGAGAAAGACACCTCTCCTCCCAAGGAAAAACCTAAATCAGTGTCTGCTTCTGGTGGAAAAACTCCACCCAAATCTCCCACTGAGAAAAAAGTTCCCACAGAAAAGCCTGTCCCTAAAAGTGAAAAAGCAAAGGAACCCAAATCAGTGGACTTAAAAGAAAAGAAACCGACTCCGAAAAGTAGCGACAAGAAGGGAAGTCCATCGGAGTCTCGGCCTAAGGAAAAAGATGTGGGTTTCTAATACAGATTGCCCGCTGCACGTTTTACGGCCTTTTATCCACCTAACCCTGCATGTCCTAACTGCTTTCTAATTGTAGGGGAAGCCACAGTGAAAGATGACCCCAAGCTTGGCAGCTTTTTTTACTAGTCCCATCTAACCTTAATAGAGTGACAAATCCTTATGAGGTTTGAGTACCAAGGTAGTTTGCTCCGTTGACGACTATTACACCTTTACAGACAAGATCACCTGGCCAGAGTCTAGGGACCTTCATGTGATAACCCCTAGCATAAAGTCTTACCAACAGGACTTTCCATAGGAATTCATAGGATAATTTTCGATGTGATTGCAAAACAAATTTACGATTGTATAATTCAAGCGATTAAAAAATTCTTGATATCAAACATGATGCTCAACTGATTATCAATACAGTGTCCACTCCCTTTTATGGGCAGTGTGATGTAATCTGCACAACGTCTGTAGGTGTCACTGGGGAGCAAATGAATTGGCAGCCCGTTTTTGATGAGTAAATTGGTGAGAATGGGCGACACTACTTGGGCCCTGAGTGTCCCTGAGTAAGAGTGTCTTACTGGACAACCCTAAAAATCTTGCATATAGACAATCATAAAAGCTATTTAGACCATAGAAGAAAGTTTAGGGGAAAATCAAACAAGTTGAAGTTCAAACATAAACATTTTAAACAATCAGAGACAGTGTGAACTAATAGTTCCATAAAGTTTAGTAATTTGGCTGTAACTCTTGCTGATATGCACCAGTTGAAAGAAAAATCAAATAATTCAAACCTAATGTTTAAAAGGTTGTAAATTAGGACTGAGTGCTCCCAGAACTGATAATGTGTAGTGCTTGACGATTTTATGATTGTCTAATAGTGGTCAAATACTAAAGAATTTGTCAAACTCTTAAGCCCCCTTTTTTTTTTTTTAATCAAAACAGCCTGCAATGCAATTCCCTTTAAAGGTGATCCTATGACAACATGAATGTTCCCCAAGAAAAGGAGTTCTGTATCCATGTCCTGCCCAATATGTCTTCCTTTACGTGGTATTTAGTATCCTTTAGCATTGTGTACAATGTTGACATAAAAATGTTTTTTTCTCTTAAGGATAGACAACACCTCTCGGGGTGTCATTCATGATAAATTGAATTGCGTTCTCCCTATTATGGATACAGCTATGCGGTATACATCATGAGATAGAACATATTTTTCTCTATCTGGTCATATAAAGTATATTGTAATCACGTTTTAATTAGAGAAATAAAAAATTAAAAACGTATTTTTTCACTTTTATTTTTTGAACATGGATATCTCAGTTACCACTTAAGATATTGTTACAAAATGTTCACAGCATGTAGATAACATTCATTTGGAGGGAAGCGTGTCTCAGAATTTTTATCTAGGTCCTAGTTTTTGTTTTATGAGAAAAAACGGGGAACTTTTTGTAATTATTTTCAACATTATTTTCTAGATTTCATAAAACAAAAACTAGGAGCTAAATAGAAAATCTGAGACACGCTTCCCTTCAAATGAATGTTTTCTACATGCTTTGAAAATTTCACGTCTTTACATGCAACAGTAAATGAGATATCTGTGTTCAAAAAATAAAAGTTGAAAATGTATTTTTTGTTTTCCTGGCATGCAAATAAAAGCATATTTCTACACATTATAGTATAAGTTATATGAGTACAAAGTGCTACCAAAGGGGTATTTTATAGTATAAGGCACATCTTAATGCTATAGATATTAAAGTCTAGAGAAACATTTAAAGGGAGTCCGTCCATTTGGCCGCTGAGAGGTGTTGTCTATCCTTAACGTTGAATATGTAATGCCAGAAGCCAATATTTGTATCTGTGAATTTCAATCAGTTTGTTTGATTTGGGGCACTTGATGTTGAAGGCACATAGACTTCAACTAATGAATATAGGTCAATAGTAAGAGTCTGGTCTATATAAGAAATTCTTTAGAAAAGTAATTGTTAAAACCTCAAATATATTCTAGGCTATTTAGCTTCTGGGTGTCTTTGCATGTAAACATTACTGTAAATGTATGATTGCTTTGGGTCCTTAGGGGGTAATGCTTTGTATTTTCCAGTGTTAAACATTTTTTGCTGAAAGGGGAATTATGATTTGGTGGCCGCATGCACAGAAGGATTATCAAGATTTGCACCATTCTAAAATCACGCGACTTTTTTTCTCCTCATTCTTTTCATAAATCCAGAAATGCGCAAATTCCCTATTTTTTCTGTTGAACATGCCTAAACCTTAATTTGTATTGAATTATTTCTTGATATATACATACAAAGTATTATTTGCTAGCCTGAAGACGCGATAGCAAAGCATAATTTATTGTTCTGATATTAGTTTATTATACTGATATCTAAGAAAGGCATGTCTCTCAAACTGCTGTTCAGTTGCCAATGTCATCTAGTTTGAAAAAGTAGTGCCATTTCTTTTCTAATTTCGATTGAAATAAGAAAGCCTTAATTTCAGCCAGCAAACTTCAATGCTTTGATCCTGGAATTAAGGAGGTTTATTTACTACAATTATTCTGTATTATCCTTGTGTTTTAATAGCCTAATGTAAAGACTGGAATATGGTGGCCGTTCAATCCCATAATCCCTGATGAAAAATGTGATAAAACTGTACAGTATTTCCTTTGGAGCATAAATATTTTTATTGACTTTTACAAATTGCATTTATAAACATAGGATACAAATAGTACCCACAAAAACAAATCTCCATCTTTTCCCCTTCAGATTCTGACTTCTGAGATGCCAGCTGAATGGGCCATGGACAACCCCCCAATGCCAGCAGAGGAGGAGGAGGAGACCCCAGCCCCTGCCCCTGACGCGCCCGCCAAGAAGGCCGCTGAGACCCCGGCCAAGCCCGCCGAGACCGCCCCCGCGAAACCAGCCCCAGCCCCAGCCAAGGCCGCCCCGAAGAAGGTATGTTCTCAGAATCTTATCAAGGAAGTCTTATTTCTTCCCTTTTTTTAAAAATAATTTCATGAGAGGTTGAAAGGTTCGAGGGAGTCTGAGATCGCTGGGGATATATCATCTTTGGATGAGTCGGTAAAAAAAAACACGTGTCTATCCTGATAATGATGATAATTTCTGAAAAGGAATTTTAGCTGACCGAAAAAAAAGACCGTTCAAGATTGCTGCAGAAGCTTGAGTTTCTGGAAAACTGGGAAAATCTTAGTGGTCATGCAAAGGTCCTATAATTTTGAAAGTTGAGAAAGTGCCCTTCTTGCCATATCTGCAGTGTGCCACAGCAACAAATGTTGCAGAGATGAGCATTGAAAAACTGATGAACCAGCAAAAGTAAGAGGTTGAGTAGTCAAAGTAAATTCACGGAAAACATTTTGAAGCCATTGGAAGATAAAAAACCAAAAGACCAATAGAACGTTCCTTCCATATTTTATATCTGTTCTTATACCAACTTAGCCTTTCCGGTGAATATGTGTGTGCCATGTTAACACTTGTCGTACCCAACCAAGGAGGAGCCAAAGCCATCTGCGGCATCCCACGTGGAGGACATGATCACCCCAGTCTCCGAGATGGAGACAGCCGCCGAGTACCCCATGGGTGACCCCGACACCATCAGTAACGCCTCGTCCAACTTTGAGCGCAACGGCAGCGAGCTAAGACAGCGCATCGTGGGCGGGTAAGTCACTGCACTATGTTTGTATGGTATTAAGCCTATGAACAAAGGAGCAAAATTGGCTAAAGATTTTGATAAGTATTTTGGAACTGATTCAATTGATATTATACCAGATTTCAAAGTTAATGAAGATATGGTACGTGAGTTGATCAAAGAAATAGATATCGCTCAATCTTCAGGTTTGAATAAAATGTTTTCCAAGTTCCTAAAAGATGCTTTTACAGTTCTACCTCATCAGCTCTCATATACTTTTTAAATTTCCATTAAATTCGGGATTTTTCCAGATACATGGAAATATGCGACTATCATTCCATTATTTAAAGGACGGAATGAGGAAGATGTATCAAACTATAGACCTGTTTCGTTATTCCTGGTAATAATTTAGACAAATTTGTTTATGAAAATGTTTTGAGTTTCTTTGAAAAAAATAATGTGTTCAATGATGGACGAAATGGGTTCAAAAAAGGTAAATCAACAGTTCGTTCAGTTGCCATTTTTGAATGATATATTCAATGCCATCAATAATAAGATGTATACAATTGCACCTTTCATTGATTTTAAGAAAGCATTTGATGCTGTTAATCATTTTGTAGTAATAGAAAAATTAAATTATATGGGTATTAAAGGGATTCTTTTAAATTGGGTAGAAAGCTACCTCTGCGACAGCTATAGATGTACAATAGCAAATGGCTACTGTTCTAGTCAGGAAAAAATATTTTGTGGTGTGCCTCAAGGTTCGATATTGGGACCTTTGTTTTTCCTAGTTTTTCCTTGCAATTGTTATTGGGAGAAAGAAATCATTGTCTGTATGCAGATGATACAGTTATTATACATTGTGTTAATGAATCTTACATTAAGGCTGGAGAAAATCTTCAGAAAAATGTGAATATATTCTCCCTTTGGTATGAAGGAAATCAACTCACTATTCTCGCTACCACGGATAGCTGATTTACAGTATTTTAAGTACCTGCAGGCTAATTTGGACTGATTTTGTCGACAAAACCATTGAAAAACCTATAGAAAATAATCAAATTATTGTTATATATCCATCTATAATCAATGAATTTCCAAAAACTTAGAAAATATAAAATATATATGTATACCAAAAAAAAAAAAAAGTCACTAGCCTCTCACCATATTTGAGAACAAATGATTTAATGATTAATTAAATTTCCTTTAGCTGAAACCTTGTGATTTGTCGAAATATTACCCAGCATGCATCCTCTTTTAGGCTACCCTGCAGGTAAAACTCAAGAAATTGGCCATCTGTGGTTGGGAGAATTAACACTAAATAAACTAAGATAATAACTTTTGAACCAGATACAAAATTCGAAAAGCTCATGATGTGAGAATTTATATCAATAAAGAATATATTGCTTCTGTAACCACTTACAAATATTAAGGGGTTCACTTGGATAAAACATTGACTTTCAAACATCATACCAACAGGCTTATAAGTGATATATCATGTAAGCTATATATGTTTAGCAAAGTCAGACCATATTTTGATGACAGAAAAGTGCTATAATAGTACATTGTAAATAAATCAATGATTCTACAATTCTTTGATTACTGCGATATCATTAATGTTTGTTAAAATACTTGAGCTTGAAAAGTCAGACAGAATGCGTATTAGAGGTTTAAGAATTAGTATGAAAGCTCAAGGTAAATTATGGATTAAAATGTTATTCAAAAAGTAGAATTTCTAGCTTAGAAAACAGACGAGTCCATTTATTGAATTTTCTATTCTATAACCAAAGGAAATGCATTAATTTTGGTGGAAATATTGTGATAACAAGACAAAATGCTGGACCTGCGTTTGATATCTTGAAACTCCAAGGTTAAGATTTAGTTTGATTATTTATTTATTTCTAAGAAAGGCTTGTCTTACTAAACAAACAATACTTTTCTTTATTATAACAAATTTATTTATTTAATCAATTTGACATGTAAATATATTAGTTACGAAGAATATTGTTTAATACAATATCGAGATATTTCTTATGCTATTTTGTTGGTCCTTTGCAGAATACCAATGAATACCAAAATTTGACCAGCTTTTTATCTAAAAATTACATAGGTGTTAAATTACCCGTTGATGACTAGAATTACAGAAAGTTTACGTCGGATAAATAGGGATCAGAAGGAAAAGTTATACATAGATATATGGTGTTGTTAAGAGAAGAGTCGCCTGAATATTTTTTTTTTTTTAAAGTTTGACCATTTTGTGAATAACTACATTGTCAGGTCAGTCAGACAATAGAGGATCACATTAATATCTACAAGAATATAGAAGGTATGATTCCGGCAAGAATAGCCCAATCTGGGGAAAAGCCTGTTTATGTCTGCTAGATACTCCTCATGCTATAACCTTTTGCTGTCTTTGTCTCTCAGTACTAACGACCCGGGCCTGGGCCGTATGCAGATCACCCTCCGCTACAGCTCCCAGCGCAGTCGGCTCATCGTGGTCATCCACAAGTGTGTGTAAGTAAAACCCAGGACTACAACAAATAAAAACAACTAATTGTAGCCATCTCCTTATAAAATGTCAAACTCTCTTAACATGAGATATCTGTAAAGATATTATTACAAAACTCCTCGAACCAAATCGATTCAAGTTTGTCAGGATGTATTGTTCAAAAAGTGTCTAGCCGTATATTTAAGTACATGTACACGCATCAATTGATAATATATAGATATTATATTTTTAAACTAATAATAACTATAATATCTGTAGCCGTACATATCAGTATTTTCAGACACAAGAAATGATCAAATTGGACTATACGCCGCAAGAACCATGCCTGCCATAGAATCAATTTTCAGGCTGTATTTGTTTTCAAGAACAAATTTCAGTCTGCATTTGTTTTCAAGAACAAAATTCAGTCTGCATTTGTTTTCAAGAACAAACCTTAGTCTGTATTTGTTTCCAAGAACAGATATAAGTCTCTATTTGTACACTGTCAGTAGACATATAAGTACAATGTTTCCCCCTCCAGTAACCTGATCCCGTGTGACGAGGACAACCTGGCCGACCCCTACGTCCGCCTCTACCTGCTGCCCGACAGGTCCTCCTCCAGTAAGCGCAAGACCCAGGTGGTCAAGAACAACCTCCAGCCCATCTTTGACGAGACGTGAGTAGAATAACTGTAAATCAGAATATTTCTAATTGAAAAAATATGGATGGTAGGGCCTTGAAACCTGTTTTGGTAATATTCCCCTCTTTCCCTCCTCCAGTAAATGTTTATGACGTTATAAGTTATCGGAAAATGTGTGAAGATATCTGGAACGTTATCTAAAATGAAACTTCAAAGTCTTTATCAAGATGAAATGAATTTGCGTAAGAAAACCTAAAAGTTAAAAAAGGATGAGAATAAATATTCAATAACAAGTATATCATGTTTTGTAAATATTTTGTTTAAAAAGTTCTGCACGGAAGGAGAAGCATCCCAATTTCCGTAGCCTTAATAGTTATTGGTACACACACCCTATAGCAATTTAAGTACACATTTCTCAACCTATACTAGTACACGATTCTCATAGTGCTAGTAGTAGCAGTACATATTGATTACATTTTTGCTTTATAATATTCTAAGGGAAATAAATGGATGTCCATGAGATTTAATACCTTCAGCCGAATTAACCGCTTACATAATTCTGTTTCAGATTTGAGTATTCGATGCCCCTGAGCGAGGTCCAGCAGCGTACGCTGGACATCCAGGTGAAGAACAAGAACTCGATGTTCTCTAAGGCGCGTGTGCACATGGGTCAGGTGGTGCTCAACCTCGGGGAGATGGACCTCACCAAGGCCAGCACCGAATGGTGAGTCGTCTTTGTTTGCTTTTTAACAGATTTTCTGGTCATATTTTTGGGGGTGTAGATGGGGGTCCCCATGTCGCCCTTTCGAAATAAAGGATTGGCCCTGTCGCCCTGTTGAATTTAAGAATAGGCCGTATCACATGTTGATAAGCTCAAAAAGGGCCGTGTCGCCCTGTCGATTTTAGGGGTCTACACCAATATATTTTTGTTTCATAAACACCCCTAGAAAGAACTTGGAAAATATAATGATTAGCTCATATTTTATAATCTTTTACTGTTGATTAAGGGTTTTCTATGTTGGTAGGAAACTACAATTAAATCTCAGATATTAGGTGTAACTTTTCAGGATTTTATATGATTTGTGCATTTCACACGAACGCGCAATGTAAGAACTAGGAAAAAATTAATACTTAGCTCAAACTCAAACAAATTTTAAGGTCAGTTGAATGTTTTTGCCTATAAGCAGATCCAATGGGCTTAAGTGTCCTTGATGTGGAATGTCCTGCAGGCTAAAAAAAAAACACACGTTTTCTTCAAGTTCAGAGAAAAAGCGTCATCTTATAATGTGCAAAGACTATATGAATGTAGTATTATGAAGCCATCGTTATAGATTGAAGCCATTCCAATATACTGGTCAAAGGAAAGTTGAAAATCGTGAGGGGTTTTTAACGTTTTAAAAGAAATGGTTATAGTGCCTTTGTAAATTAGTTTAGACAGTTTATATCACAAGCTGGATTCTAACATTTCACAATTTCTAGCCCCGTTTTGATTTGCTCTGCACACTTCACCAGATATGTTCATATGCCATATCACATTTTTTCTTAAAAAAAAATTGTCATATACTACTTTCATGTTTTCATTATTCACTAAGTGTACAGTACGTCACAGCTTATTAAAAAGGTCATATACTACTTTCGGGAAAGATGCACCAAACTCGAGTCAGAGTGACATAAGTGAAGATGCTATTCGACTAGTCTTAGCAGACTTAGTCTAGTTTCACATTTTTACCTCAATGTTAGCCTCAGGTTAGTAAAAGAACAAACTCGTCCGAAGATGTTAAATGATTGAATGATAATATAAAAAATTAAATAGATAAAACGTTATAAAAATGTTTAGGACTTAAATTAATGAGTTGAGAGTGGTACAATTCATGTTCTAAAGGAGAAACGTTACCGCGGTCTGTTTTGCTTTACGCATGTGTTTGGCGATTGGCCTTTTGTTCAAACTGAGTATCTAGTGGACGAACGATGCCACCATTCTACCCTGGAGAAAGCTTCAAATTCACACGTTTATGTTGATAGCCTTTGGTGGGACTTTCAGCCTTTTCCAAAAGTTTTTATTACTTTTAAATCTACATTTTTACTATGCGACGTCAGAATTCCATGTGCCATATCTTAACAGTTACACTAGCTGCAGAGATCGAAAACATGAAATACTGTGTATTTAGAACATTTTAGTAATATAAAAGATTAGAGGCCACATTTACTTAGTCGTTGGGGAAAATGTCATTATGAAGCATAGATCCTTTCATCCTCAAAAAATAAAAACGTGAATTTTGAAGTCTTATCTTGTATGTGTGCTAAGGGAATTGAGGATTAAAACTACCCTTCTAACGTTCACAGGTCAATATCATTCAGCTAAGGTTTTTTTTTATCGTTAGATAAAGTGCGGAGTTTGAGTACCCAAAGTGACTAAAATGTATGCCTATCAGAGAATAATCTCGTAATTTCTCCTCATGAACCCGGTCACATAGAGTGGGACGTCGAAATTTAACGTCTGTGACAATTCTGACCCAAATTTGCTGTTTTGTTCTCCATATAACAAAAATCCATATAATATTACCAAGTTATGCCAACCAAATATTGCAAACCATGTCTCAATCAAGTTGTTTGTCACGGTTACGGAAAGAGAATTTTCAGTTCCCCCAAGGGTAGCATTGCCTTGGCCAATGTTTTCCTAATTGATTAGGCTATTCCAATACATTTTAATGTAGGTGTTTAATGATAAGCAATTGTGTCTCGACAAAAAGTTTTAGCACCAAATAATCCCGCTTTGGGGTGAGTTCGCAGTGACATAAGAACTTTTTGTGACAGACATAATTGCTAATCATAAGGCACTAATCATATGCATAATAAAAACAGTTACGAAAATATGGTCCCTGGCATCTGTCTCCCCTGTTTGTTGCGTTGATTGTGCGGCTACTTCCTCTGTAGGTATTTTCTTGAAAATGTGAGAAAGTCTCGATGACGTGGTAGGTATGCCATGCGCCACCAGGTGGCAGTTGTGCTTGGGAGCAGAGACACCTGGCGTCTGTTTTTAAAAGCTTACATTACGTCACAGACGTGCGTGCAGCAGCTATGCTATTCGCAATTCCTTTAGATAAATTAATCAAACAAGTAACATTTAAGTTTAATTTACAGTTGCTTGCTATTTAACTATGCTTCAGGAATATTTGTTTAAGTTTGTGAAGTTGTGGCGTCCTAATGACGGAATTAAACTTGGAAAAGACAGACGCTAGAACTTTGACTTCAAGAACTTTAATTTGTGATTGAGCCACCAGGTGGTATGGTAGTCTCTGTTCAAAGGTTCCTAAAAATAATTTCTGTCGCTTGAGTTGGAGGGATGTACATTCTTGTCTGGTCTTTGATTCTGCTTGATAGTTCTAAGTGAAATTATCTAATAATTCAGCACATTATACTTATGAACTTATTAAATAATTATTTTTATTCTTATGTTTTAAAACTATTTCTAAATCAGTTTAGAAAATTGTAATCATTTTGTACTTTAGGCTGTTTAGTGTATGTGGTTGAAATATGTTTATACTTCTAAGGCAAAATGTTATTGTAAAGTGTTCATATTTGTCAATGTTTTTGTTTGTAATGGTAATTAAGTGTTAGTTACGGCCCAGAATATAGCACCCAAGGTGTCCAGTATATATGTTCAACTTGAATAGGAAACGTGTCTTCTAGTTTGCATGCTTTCAATGTTCAGCAAAAGAGCTTTTCTTCCTAACATAATTCGCGCCTACAGTATCAACTATAAATTCAACTGTGTCGATTAGTCCCCCAAAATGAAATACATTTGACTTAAATACCGCGGTAGATATCTTTATAGAAAAAAGAGTGACGTATAGGACAAAGTTAGCAGTAAGAGTTTGCTACAAAGCTTACTCTTAATTAGATTGGGTAAGGTATGTATCCTCTATCGTCAAAAAAGAAGATATCAACGTGAAGACAATGAAATGAACTAAACATCATTTCGAAGCACATTTAGAAAAAATGGTCATGTTACATTTCACAGAAGAATACAACTGTCTCATTGCACACTCACACTACACAGGGGAATGGATTTGTTAACATTAAGCTCACCATTTCACTTGTCACACTCACAGCAGGTTGCCAACGCTAGTGCTAAATTTGTTTTCCTCATTTAAAGTATTAACCTTTGCTAATATCCAACTTAAGCTGCCAAGAATCAGTCATATATATCTTCACATGAAAAAGTAATTATTTTCGCGTAAATTGTGCACAGCATTCTCCTCAAAATCTCAAAATGAAAATGTGTGTACAGATAACGTAAAATGTGTTAAAAAGTGGGCCTCTAGTTTAAAACTCATAAGCTTTCTTCCTGCTATAGCAGCCCAAGGCAGCTTCAGAGCAAACAGTCAATATTCAAGAAATCTGAAGGTAGTCTCAGATATATTTTAGGAAAGGCGTTGGCATCCTGTTTTACACAACTCAGCACCGACCCATTTCAGTTCACAGAGAAAATCCGCTTTTCATCGGTTGAGAATTTGCAAGGTGCATTCCCCCCCCCCCGCACACATTCACACATATATACAGAATGAAGTATTGTTTTGCTATTTTTCTTCATTTCTCAGAAAATCTATATGTATTTTGACACTATATTATAGCGATGTATCCTAACAAAATAACCCTACTGTAGCCAGAGTAGCAAATAAATATTCCTTAATAGTTAGCAAAGTATACCAACCAAAATTTAGTGGCTTCATTTGTCTAATAAAATCCTTCACGTCTGCAGTTAGATTTTAACAGTTTGTCTTTGACCTATTGAATGGGTTGCATCGTTTTTGGATGCAAACATGAAATGGGAATATGATAAAGTAGATTGTGTTCTCAACTAGATTTGTTTTCTACGGTTCTGTCCTTTGCAGGTATGACCTTGAAGATCCCGTGGAAGATTCCTTCAAGGACGATTAGAGCGTCCTCCAATCTGATTGGTCGGTTGTTGTCATGTGACGACACGTGACAGGATGAATGAGAGATGGCATCTTCACCTGAGTGTGATTGTACAAACCAGACTTTGAACAGTTTGCAGGTACTTGGCAGTATCTTTGCAGGTACTTGGCAGTATCTTTGCAACTATATCACAGTAGCTTGGCAGGCATTAGCATACACGTACTCTGCGGCATCGTTACAGGTACTTCTCACAGTCTTTGCAACTTATCAAGGGCTTTGCAAGAACAAGGCAGGAACTTTACAGGTAAAATGCAGGTATATTACAAGAATGTATGGAAAAGGCAAAGTGTGAAATAGCCGTAAAATTCAATATATTATTTAATTAATAATGATAATATTAGATTCGTCCTAATCTTTTCATGTATCGCCGGAACATTGTATTCCCAATGTAAACCTTTTTTGGTCGATCATAGTAAGGATTTGCTTGATGGTTTTATTGTGTAAACAACCACTTTGAAAGTGATGTTGAACGAGTAACATTTAATGTTGAACATTATTCGTTGAGCACTAAGAAGCTGCTTTTATCGCTGACGTAATATATCTACTGGTAATGCATTTCCTGTCTTAAGCACCTTAATATTTATGAATGATACGGGAAAAACAGAAACTCTTGAAGTGTGTCCAAATCAAAACTGAAAAAATATACAGATCTCAAGTTGGATTATACCGTGGTAATTGTTAGTGTAGAGTACGGGCTCACTTTTACAGGTGGTCCATTATTTGATAAGTTGTTGTCGGGTGACTGCTTTCCATGTATTTTGATAGTTATTGCAGAGTGAATCATTTGAATTTGGCAACATAATTATGACAAAATTACAATTACAATCGCAAGTTATTTGAAATCTGAATATTAGATGGATATACATTCAGATAATTTCACAGATAGTAAATCTTTTTGCAAGATGACAGCAAGTTGTCATTAGATCCACATGATTTACAAAAGAAAATACCACCAACAATATTAGTGAGCCATATTCCTGAAATTTCTTTCGAAAAACTTGTGTCTGCAATTTCCTAATAATATATATTAATTCATTCTGCATGTGCTTTGATGAAATACATGAGATTAGTTCGCCGCGGCCCAGAGGGTGTAGAGCTAACTTAAAAAGTAGGCCGTATCTTACAGACTAATATAACGGACAGGAGTCGTCGCCTATTACACGTTAGGCTTAAACCCTTTTGCATATCCACAAAGTTATGACCCTGCCTTAATAGTTCCCCTTTCTGTGATAGTGAGGTATGGAAGTCTTTCAGTCCGACGTCCGCAGAGTGATTTGTATTTTTCTACACGTTAAAAGACCAGTAAATAGAGATTAAAACTTGGAACGGTGCAAGCAATAGAGATAGTGTGATACGCTACAGCGTTAATAGGAGTGTTATATTACAGAATAATGTCAATTCCATTTTGCCTATGTGTTTGGAGATGGTAACAGGTTGGTTGTATTTGATTACATTATATAAACGGAAGCATGGATATAATTTTGACACTTGAAAAGTGGATTGGCTCGTAGCCTTGAGACTGTGCGTCTAGAACAAAGGTATCACAATGTCATTTTGAATGTAATGTGTAGTACATGATCCTTACTTTTTTTGCTACAAATCTATGCTGCCATCGGTATTAAAAGATGTCCTTGATGTATTGAGTTCTTCCACGCTATACAGAATCACCTTTCTTCTCATAGGCATTGGATAAAATTTAGAGTAAAAATTTAACGTTTGCTTTTCTTGTTATTGATGTCTGTCAAGAGCTTGTGTGTTACAAAAATCTGTTGATGTATCATGGACTGATATGATCACCTAACTGGTTAAATTATCCAATAACAATTTAAGAATATCCAGTTATAAGATAATAGAGATACTCCTGTATGGTAAAGCCATGTTAAAGGCAACTATGCTATCTGTTATTTGTAGTACCATGATATACTTTGTATTCTATATTAAGCAAAAATGCTTTACAATCCACCACCTTTATCATTTTTGCAACTTTGATTTCTGAGGTTGAGAAGGTGCTTTGCTGTGGGAGCTTAGAATTATGCCTTTCGTGACGTCATAGATGACGTCATCAGTAAACCGGATGGAGACGCCAATGACGTCATGCCTCCACAGGTCGCTTCATTGTACTATAATTATTGTAAATTTGCTGACAGCGTTTATGCTTTAGTATACACAGATATATGCCTCTACCCTAGAGAAAATACCACCTTCCATAGCGAAAACGTGATTGCTTTGAATATTTGCAGCCGAAAATTGTCATAGATATGCTTACTCTATAGACGGAAGGAAGTGGGTTTAAAAGATTTTTACTCAAGAATCTCATACTTAATTAACAAATCATTGATTGTATACGTCGTTTACCATACTAATGGGCATTCGCTTACGCAATATCGTCTGAAATCTGATCAAAGTACGTGTATATCATCTATCAATAATACATGGCAACCATGAAAATACAAAACCGTGAATTCTTTATATTCAGTCACATTTAAGGAAGTATGACGCAATTTTTAAGGAATATCTTACTGAAAAGCAAGTAAATAAGTCTGTTTTGAATCAGATTATTTGATAACTGATTGATGAATAATGGTTATAACTTGGCCTTTCACTTACAATATGTTCATCAATTTCTTTTCTTTGAAGCTTAACCCATAGTGGTAAAAGTTACATGATATAGTCTGAATTCGATTAAGGGTTCATAACTTTTGATCTTTGACCTTAAGGTCAACAAGCAGACCATGACACTTGAAAAAAAAGAGGGCAATCACTGTCGATCAAATTCTAAATCAACCCCACAATAAATTATTGGAATTCACTATAATTATACAGAATACTGAAAATAATTTACGTATATTTCAAGAAAGGTTTACTTTAAAAAAGCTTGTTCATACCCAAAAGTAAAAAAGAAAACGATATGCTACTCTCATTTTCAGCAACTTGGCAATGTGTATGCATTCAGATTTTCTTTTCGAAAAGGGATTTATTTTTGTTAAAAAGTGTCTTGGTTATCGCAATTTCCCTGATATGTCCTCTGTTCCACGATGCTAGAACATGTCTCCCCACTGTTTTTCTTATAAAAAATACTCCTACGTTACCTCAAACTGTCTGTGTCAGTATTGTGCACCCAAAATTAAATTGTTATGATCAGACTAATATGCAGCACCAGACTTAGTCATTTTCTCCATATGAACAAAATTCTGTTGGTTTTAGGATCCATACAATATTAATGGGTGATGTCTGTTATGCCTAATGCAATTACACACATCTATTTAACTGACCCACGCACTATAGAGATGCCGTTGGACTGCTGTAGCTTTCTGTGAGATATGTTTACACGTACTACTCATATACGATGCTTGTACGGGATCTAACTGGCTTCTTAATGTCAGATATATTATACACTATTAGCTGTATAGCATCCGTATTAATAAAACGGTAATACATTAATTGTGACTCGTTTTGTCTGTTCTTGAGATTTTTTCTTGAGTTATGTTGATGATTATGACCATCTGCAGGGTACTTCTTTGGCCCCAGGAATCCTAACAGCACAGGGAAAATGGCAAAAAAAAATCCCTGACAGAGAAAGTGCAGGGATTAGGAAAATTTTACCAAAACAGGGAATTTCATAAACCAAAGCACAGGAAAAACGCAGGGAATTTCATTTGGCCGGGATCTGAAATTTCTGCTTCTCATAATAGTTAATATTTTTTGCACACGAAGGCTTTTAAATTTGAGCGACTTGCTCAATATATCAGTGGAAAATTGCCACATGATAGGTAAATCTCAGGTAAAACACAGGGAATTTGAAAATGGCTTGGGACCCTGCACGGTAGGCCTACTGGTCGCTGGTGCCCTCGATTCGCTGAATGCCATGTATACCATATGGGGAATAGGGTGGGAGATGACTAACTCGTATATTTTCCGATTTAAATATTTGTAGAATTTATCATTGAAAACATATCCAAAAAATTGTGTTAACTTGTATTTGAACAACGAGAGTTACGCGATCAAAAGACCATTATTCTACTTATCTAACCATAGAAACAAGATTTACTTTACCATAACCATAAAACAAATATCTAAGTGCTCCTTGCCCCCTTTCCATCCCCAGGGGTTGCTGGATTTGTCTTTCTGTGTCAGTCTGGGCTGATAAATGATTCAATTATATAAATGAAAAAGCTAACAACAGTTTTTGCTTCACATAATTATCACAGTCGTCGCATTTATTGAGAATCGATTCATATATTTACATTTATACGAGTACATTTCTGGTGAGCAGTTAAAGGATTGAAGCGTTTTCACAAAGTAGCCACAACATTGTAAAGCTTGATTGTTTGATTAATTAACATAAAGAATGATGATGCGATACAACTGCACTTTGGAAGAATCTCATATTTCACGCGTAACACTGGAAAATTGCTGGGTATAATGTATCTTCTGGCAGTGTGTATATATTTGATTTGCATCGTTGAAATCGAGTTAATAATTTCAAAAATAAGGTGTTACTGGTGTATATCAAACTAAATTTTCAGTGCTTGCTTTTACACAACAACGGTTTGATTCCAATGCCTATTTACAGAAAATAAACTTGTCAGCCGGCCAGTCATATATATTAGTCAACTAATTAAAAATATATATATATTGCATAAAAATTAACAATAACGCCATATATAATGTGATAATTATTTGCCATATAAAGTTCTAGATAGGATGATAGAATATTTGTATGATAACAGGCCGAATGTGTTATAGAAAAAAGTATCACAGCAGTTGATTTTTACTACATAAAATACAGTTTTAAAAGTCATACGAGTATTTGACAATGACTCTGTTTGTCATGGCTTGCATATAATATAATGAAACATTATGCCTGACTTCCTAAACAAACAAAAACGCTTCACATTTCCATAATGGAAATTTCTATAATAATTGTCGCCTTAAACGTTGTAATCTTGCCCGTTTTATGACGATCTAGGCTTCCGAAACTGCGAAACGATTACAAGTTTTCCAACAACTAATATACTTCTTCTTGGTCATTTTGTGCCCAGGGGGCCCCCAGCGTAAAGTTCTTGTTCTGAAATGAGAAGAAACATTCATAATAAGAATAAGCAGTTATATATACAGAGATTTGTCAGTGTCCCTGTTTTTTATGTATGGAGTTTTGAAAGAATGTGTATGATTATGCTCAGAGGTTATTTTGAATTCTTTTCGAAAGTGAATATTCTCATGGATTAAATGTAAAATAAAAAGTAGAATCTGAGAATTAACGACATAAAATATTAGAAACATGTATCCAATTGTATGATGTCGGTTTACAAAACCAAAGAGCTCTGGCTATTCAACTTTACATAGATATTCTAAAGAAATAGAGATTAGGAGATATAAGAAAAATCCCCATGACAATGCCATGACATCGCCATGACAATGCTATGACATCCCCATGACAATGCCATGACATTCCCATGACAATGCCATGATATCCCCATGACATTGCCATGACATCCTCTTTTGCCCTCTTCACCCTTTTGATTCTCGTGGTGAACGGTCTTATCATTTCTTAGTGCTTGCTTCCAACACACAATCTATACTCTTCGCCAACAAAATTAATGTTGACCTTCAGAATCAAACAACACACACAAACATGCTCAACTTTTCAAAAATAGTACAACTTATATGGGAGTGACTATACATGAACATATATGGCAAGTTTTCACTCTCCAAACAGAGTTTTGGGGTGACACACTGAAAAAGTATGTAGTGATCAATGCTAAAACTTTACATTCTCCAAGCACAGATAGGCTCGAGCTGCCGTTTTCAGGGAATCTGGTGCCCAGAGAGAGTCTGTTTGATATCTACCAGCAAAAAAGCTGCTTTCCAGCCTAAATGTCCAATTCACTACTTTGGGATCTACCGAGGCCAAAGGAACCGATAAGGATAAGGATAAGGGGGTCAAGAACCTTTGGAAATTTATTCTTTTAGGTATGCTATCCACGGTCCAAATGCATTTCACTTAATGACACTCCTCTAAATATGACAGAATGCCTTCAATGTACTCCAAACATGTCATTCTACCTTTTAAATCAGTCTGTCTCTATACCTACATTATTTTGCCTATAAAAAACTGTTCATATAGTTATGCTTCCCTCATTAGTCACCAACTGTTTATTTTCGCTTCACAAACTGTTTACTAGTACCCCATCCTTGGGGGGCTTTCAGCAGATTGTCTCGGACAGTACCTTGGGAGGCTGGTGTGCACGCCGGAATTGGGGGTTGAAGTCATATTGGTTGTTAGCCGTGCTATTTGTCGTGTTGCGCGTATAGTTATAGGGCTGCTTGCCTTGCTCAATGTTCTTATTGTAGTAGTCTACCGGCTGAAAGAAACCAACAACCAAAACGTGCTGCGTGCGTGAAAGGTGATACAACATCGATGAAGGGGGAAAATAAACATACACAACATAATTCTGGTAACAACATAGTGACAGAGTGATAAAATAATTATTATATTTGTGGATACAGGAATAGTCGGGCTGGTAATTTATGTAAGTGGTTTTGAACATGATTTGACTTTAAAATAACTTATTAGAAACAATTTTCACAAGGAGATAGAAGTTAGTACCCATATTTGCAATCTCTATCCATCACTTAGTTTTTACATAGTGCATATTCACGGGGTGCCTTATCGAGACTTCGAGAAAAGTTCGAGACTTATTCCAATTTTTTTTTTCAAAGAAATCTTACAAACTTTTTGAAATTTGGAAAATGAATATAAGGACATAACTATCAAGACATTTGTTAGAGCTAAAAAAAAAAAAAAAAGGGAACAATTCTTGGGGATTAAAAACATGATTTAGGAGGGACTGATCCGAAAACGTGATCCTTTCACCTTTGGCTATGTCTAGATCATAGATTTAGACCTATTGGGCTTATTTAGAATGTTAAATGCACTCTGTGTCGTGAAACGATGACAGCATGCGAACAGCTCTAGGAATTATTTACACGGGTAGTGTATCATAAGTTTTTGGTGTGTAACAATGCTATAAAACTGAGGAGCCTATGTAGGGTAACATGATTCTCAAATCCTTGCAAATCATCGTCATTTTAGAGTTTGCCCTATCTATGTAAATTATTATAAAAGTTTTTCCAAGTGGAGGAATGGTTTCTTACAGAATTTTCAGATTAATTACACATAATTTGAACATAAAATTCGAACAATGAGAGAATTGTTTCTATCTTAAACTGTTCGTATATTATGATATTTTGACTAAATAGATATAGGACATAGCCACAAAGGTCATATGGAACTATTCTGCGTTAACTAACAGTAATCATTATTACTATAGTAAGACAATAGAACTTTGTTGTTTGCCTTACAACTGTAAAATGAAATGATGATATATGTGCAAAGTAGATTGGGGGAAAAGACTAGCATTTATCTAGGTTTCAAAAAGATTCACGGGGGGGGGGCACACTTCAAGAATTCCTCTTCACGCGCAGGACAACCAACCTTTTATTTTAGATTTAAATTCAACCTACCATCACATGACTTGCATGCAAAAATACGGGAAGTTTTATATTTATAAACCTTTGAGGAAGATATTTTGATATTTTAGCAAGCATACAGATTATGATTGCTGTGGAACAGAAGTTTTGAAAGAAATATGATAAGCTGACATGAATGCATTTCTTTTGTGAAGTTGGTGTTATGCAAATACAAAGTGATATTCATTAAAATATGGGGTGTGGTACGATGGAACAATATGCAATTTCTTAATCATGAATAAAGGATTTGTGGAATTCGGTGATTTCACTGTTTTAAAAAATAATATGGTTAGTGAAACCTTTGTTTCTTGACATATCTGAACATAACCTATTTACTCACACGTGGAGAGTCCTTAGAGGTACACTATGAGTCAATGTTAACCAGCCTCATTTTATTTCAGTTGACAAAGTAAGTAAATTGAAAAGTAAAAACATGGATCTGAAGTAAAAAGTTAAAAGGTTGGATCTGAAGTGAAACCCTCTAACTAGCTGAAGTTTAGTAACAATTCCGTTACTTTAAAAAGATTGTCCTTAAAGATTTGTTTGCATCATTTTTATACAGTCGAACTAGGCATTTGGTCTTAAATTCACAGTATTTTTTTGTATATAAGCTTATTCTGAACATAACTAGGCATTTTTTTTAATCTTGACCCTCCACCACTTCATGACGTTTAGAAACTGCTTTATGTGTGTACAAGATGAAAGTAATTTATAGGAATACGTGGCTTGAGAAAAATATGGAGGAAAAAAAAAAGGATGAAAGTAATTTGGTCACATCAGTAAAAATGCTTTATTTATCAAATACAGCCAAACATCCCCACTTTGAATCTACTCTCAGTTGAATGCTTCTAAACTCCTAACACAGACATTTACTTCTAAATTGTCAGTCTGCTTCACTTACTCATATACCTCCAGAGATTTTTCATTGACGGCGGTAGTGATTCAAAGTATGGATGTCTGACTGTATATAATGCATTTTCATATAGACATTATTTTATTATATTTTTTCACTTTTTATCTTACCGGATCTCTTGGCGATTGGTTAATGATGCTATCAAGTTGTTGTTTGCGCGTCCCCTTAGCGAGTGGTGCGCCACCGCCTGGCCGCCCCCAGAAATTATTCATGCTGTCTTGGTGCTGGTTAATCAAGCAAAAACAGTAACAGAAATAAGCTTAAACTGCCTGGCATTAGAGGTGTTCATGTTATTAAGCAGTTCAGGAAAGCAAACTAGCACTATTGCCTTTTTCTAACAACTGGAGCATTACACTAACAAGCCAAACTTATAAATAGTATGTCCCTCCGAAAAACTTGAACATTTAAGGACCTCATGAAGTAATTTATATTTGTTAATAGTCAGAAATCGAACATTTTGAAAGCAACACTCCTACATTTAATCAAAAGCAACAATAATATGCCAAGCTTCTTACATGTTTGGACTCCTGGCGGTCTTTCAGTTTGTCCAGCTTCTTCATATGATCACGGTACGATGCCTCCTTCTCGAGGTCCGACAGATACTCACGACTGTTCTGGTTCTTGAACTTCTTCTCATTTGTTTTCTAAGAATGCAGAATATCAAACCATTATAAAGCATTCTCTGTAAAGTTATAATAATGGCATTTCACTTTCCATGCATCCAGAAACTTGTCTAGATTTTCATTATAGTCCTGTAACATCAAACAATCACTAGGTTGTGGTGTAGAGTGTTATATCTTGAAAGAGATGTATATTTAAATATGATCTCCTACGCTCCTTAACTTGATACACAGATTTTGACCACCACATGTCCGAGGGGTAGCCCACTGACCTGATAATAACACAGGAAAAAGGCTACGGAGGCTCATAGATTTTTTTTTGCATTTAGATTCATAGAAAGATGTGAGTAATTTCATGCATGTGTTGGCATAAATAGAGTTCACCTTTTTTGAAAATAAAAATGTCCAACCTAAGTTTGAAAAGAGGAAGAAAAAATGTTTTAAACAGAGGGGCCAGTGAAATTTCATTTCTGAGTACTTTACACTTTAATTTGAATACAAGCTTAAGGAAGCCCCATGAAAAATAACACATTAAAACTTTTTTCAGTCCCTAAACCATTGCTTTACAGACTCAAAATGTTTAACTGATCTACTTTGTAGGATTTTAGGTTATGAATCTACGGAAACAATATTCCCTCTTAGAACGTTTCGGATGGTGTTAAAGAACATGAATACACAATTGTAATCCAAGGGTAATGACATTGTTTTCAAATGATATTATTCTATGATGTGGTGAAACATCTCAATGTATAATCTTAGAATTAAGTTATAGATAGCAAGTGCAAAAAAAAACTATAGTGTATGAATATTCAAGGCCATCTTAAAAACTTCATAATTGGCCTTGACAACATAAAATTTCACAAATGTGCCAGTGTATTGTGTATATGACGCAAAATATATCCAACCTCTTGTACATACATATTGTCTGATATAAATAGATGAATATTTATGCTAGTATCATATAACAACTGTCTTTATAGTTTAACTTATTTTTCCTTCTAAATGTCCTAATTGTTGTGCAATTTAGTAGTTTTTCATTTCCCTATACTTTAATAAAAATCGTGATTTGAACATTATTTTTTAATGATTGATTGTTGTTATAATGGACGGGGAAATTTGATAAAATTATTTGTGCAAAAATGCAAAATTTTCAGAAACCTATGTTTGAAGATAAAGTAACACTGTATTTTATCATGACATATATTATAGCATTAGATGATATTCTAGTATACAAAATTCGTGTGAATTAATGTAAAATTTTATTGTTATTATAATGAAATACTCTAAAACTAAAACAAGAGAGTATTAAAAATGAAAATAAGCACATGACTATCTGAAAAGAACACAGCAAACACATATTATGGGCAGAATACTTTTGTATCATCGTAAAAACTTTGATTATAAGATTATGGTACCATTAATTTTATGCCAGTAAACCTTACAATTTTGGGTTTGCGGCTTCATTTAATCGAATTGTCTCAGCATAATCATACCAACGCTTTTTTCATAGAGAAATGATGAAGAGGAATAAGAAGTCAATTCCTTTGCTACAAATTTAAATTGAAGACAATACTAGGCTATATTTCTCTTGAATTTTGTATTTGTATTTTTATTATGATACCGCTGTGTTTAAATGTTACTAGTAAAAACCTTCGAGTTTGCCAGCCTATGAAGAGCTAAATGTTAAAAGGATACACTTTAAATACGAAAATTTACTATTATTTCACTAAATATTCTATTGCGACAGCATCAATAGTTTTTCTCTTTTATAAACATGATTAGAATGGTTCCCTTTTGTTGACAAAATTACTATTATTGCACTAGTTATTTTAATGCGACAGTATCAATAGGTTTTCTCTTTTATAAACATGATTAGAATGGTTCCCTGTCGTTGATATCTTTTAAGTTCATTGAGGACTATTTCACTTAATTTAAAAAGATATTTCTTGTACCTCGAAATACATAATGATGCCCCTGTGAAATGGGAAGCTTGCTCCCCCTTTGAATGTTAGTTTTAGTTATTCATTTCAATGGGTAGTGATACCTAGTTCCCAATCTGCAATATTCAGTAGCGGCGAAAGAGTCATAATATGATAGATATTAACATAGACTTCGACTGGAACTGCCTAAATGTTTTCAACTGCCTTTAAAATATCCTCACAATATTAGAGTGATTTGAATGGGCACAGTACCATAATAAGACCAAAACGCGGAGGATATTCTCAATGGGTATCCAAAATTGAAATAAAATTCACAGCTCTTTGAATTAGTGGGAACTAGGCATGAGAGTGACAACCTATCCTATGAACAGAAGCTAAGTTCTCTGTGACATCCTATGGGCATGTATTCCACAAGCCAATTTGAACTTCTGCGATTTAGTTGCTTTTTTAATCTTTCATTGATAATATGATGAAACCATCCGTCTTGCATATCGTTTTGATGGAATTTCAATGACCATTCTAATGGGTATGTCATTATATATGTTAAGTCTGTACTCTGTACTTGAAATGCTTATTTACAAAATCTTGAGTAGAAATCGCCTAGTGGAATACAGCCTTTACTCACATGGGAGGGGAGGAACTGCCAGTGGGGACCCACTGCCTGATTGGAGTGAAGAAAAAGGAATTCAAAAATGTCTTAACACTTCAAAAATTGTTAAATACTATTCTATACACAACCAATGTCACTTTTCTATCTATTTATTTAAGCTTCATTTACACACTGACTTAGTTGTGTTGTGTGCTTTTCTTATTACCAAATTGGGTGCACGTACACATTTTATCACATTTTAGCTACACAATTTTTTTTCAGGGGCATCTGTAAAATTTAATTGTGTTTGTATTCAGTTCCTGCATGCATGTTCATTCAGACATCCTATGGTGAGGATAGACACAATGAGGTACATCATATCAATCACAGCTTGCCTTTTGGCATAAAAAGTCACAATCAAAAGAAATTCTAAAAGTTTCTGACAACTAAATTTCTACAGAAGATGACAAAATCATTTGGTTTTTGTTTGTCTTTGCCAAAAATCACTCAACTTGGGACGTCACGTCAATGTTTTTCACACAATTCTTTGTTCAAATCAATTTTGATACCTTCCCTTAGATAGTCAATTGACCAAATAAACAACATTCAATCAGCATTATATGCATGATATCTTTGATGGCCCTCATGTCCATCTCTAGATCTATTTGAATTCACTTTCTCACCAAACCTTTTGTTCGTCACTTCAATTCTGGAATGTTTCCTGCAATAATTAGCTGAAATTGGTGTATTCCTTTTCAAATGGCAGGGGTTTGACGGATTGGGGCATCATCGGTTATTTAACTTTATGATCGAGTTGTAAGGACAGATGTTGGTTGAAGAAATTGCAGCTGTATAATTCCTGGATCGCTCATAGTTTTTGAAAAGGAAGAGGACTGTTTCTGGGGATTGTTCTATCAAAAAAGAAACCCCCAGTCTTATACCGCGTTCGGGAGAGGCCCAGTGGGCGCTGCCATATTGAACAATGGGGAGTTCTGATAGGCTGAAAAGTCGCACTTGTCCACCCACAGGAAGTAGGGGCAAAGGTGTGCGCATGCGCTGAACGGGTCTCCCGAATGCAGTATAGGACACTGTTTCTTTTGCTTGTGTTGCTTGCTTCTTTCTCAGGAAACATTCCAGTCCTCAAATGGTTCTCCACCAAACTCTGGTAAAAATGTGCATATTGGTAAATTCCAGGGTAGTAATGCCAGAGTAATTCTTACCTCCTGTGTGACGTCAGTGGTTCTCAGGGATTGATTGGTCAACATACCAAACTCGTCTCTTTTTGGATAACCAACACGGCCATGCTTGATTATTGCTGCGAATTCTCCATCCTGAAAAAAAATATATTTAGTGAATATGTTTAATTATGTGTTTAAGTTTCCTTCCTTCCTGCTGTCCCTCACTCCTGCTTCTGTACTACATCCCTCCTGTTGCTGTTCCTGCATCCCTCCTGCTGTCCCCTATCCCTCCCTCGGGCCATCCCTCCTGCTGTCTCCCATCCCTCATCCTGCTGTTCCTGCATCCCTCCTGCTGACCATCCCTCCTGCTGTTCCTGCATCCCTCCTGCTGACCATCCCTCCTGCTGTCCTCCATCCCTCCTGCTGACCATCCCTCCTGCTGTCCTCCATCCCTCCTGCTGACCATCCTTCCTGCTGTCTCCCATCCCTCCTCCTGCTGTTCCTGCATCCCTCCTGCTGTCCTCCATCCCTCCTGCTGACCATCCCTCCTGCTGTCCTCCATCCCTCCTGCTGACCATCCTTCCTGCTGTCTCCCATCCCTCCTCCTGCTGTTCCTGCATCCCTCCTGCTGTCCTCCATCCCTCCTGCTGACCATCCCTCCTGCTGTCCTCCATCCCTCCTTCTGGCCATCCCTCCTGCTGTCTCCCATCCCTCCTGTTGCTGTTACTGCATCCCTCCTGCTGACCATCCCTCCTGCTGTCTCCCATCCCTCCTGTTGCTGTTACTGCATCCCTCCTGCTGACCATCCCTCCTGCTGTCTCCCATCCCTCCTTCGGGGCATCACTCCCACTGTCTCCCATCCCTCCTGCTGCTGTTCCTGCATCCCTCCTGCTGACCATCCCTCCTGCTGTCTCCTTTCCCTCAAGTTACTCATCGCTCTTGCTGTCCCCCATCCCTCCTGCTGCTGTTCCTGCAGCCATCCTACTGTCCTCCATCCCTCTTGCTGTCTCCCATCCCTCCTGCACCCCTCCTGCTATTCTTCTATCCCCCTGATGTTCCTCTATCCCTCCTGCTGTTCCTTTATCTCTCTTGCTCTTTCCCTCTCCCTCCTGCTTTTTCTCTCTGCCTCCTCCTGTTCTTCGATCTCTCCTGCTGTTCCTCACCCCTCCTGCTGTCCCCTCACCCTACTGCTGTTCCTCTATCCCTCCTGTTGTCCTCCATCCCTCCTGCTGTCCCTCTCCCTCCTGCTGTTTCTTCATCCCTCCTGTTGTCCTCTATCCCTCCTGCTGCTGTTCCTGCATCCCTCCTGCTGTCTCCCATCCCTCCTGCTGTCCCTCTTGCTGTCCCACATCCCTCTGGCTGTCCCTCATCCCTCTTGCTCTCTTGCATTCCTCCTGTTGTCTGATAACCCCACCTACTATCTCCCATCCACCCTGCCCTTCTACCATTTCTGTATACTTTTTGCTGTTCCTCCATCCCTCTCACCGGCCATCCCTCCAGCTGTTCCATTGCTTCTTTTGCTGTCCCCCATCCATCCTGCCATTGCCATGTCATTCCTGCTTTACCCCATCTCTCCTGGTGTTCCTGTTAAGATCTGCCACATTCTTTTATTAATTGTATCATAGAGGAATACAATTAATTTACCTCATCCAAAAATATTGCCCTAATAGTCCTAATATTAGGTCGGTGCTGGCAGGTCAGCATATCTAGGTCTCGTTTTGTGTCAATGAGTGCCAATAGATTGAGAAACATTATTCAATTGCAAAAATTATCAGTTTATGGCAGTAGAAAGCTGCTAAGGGGCCGAAACCATTGCAGTAGGACCGCGTAGATAAACATTTATGCAAACAAATAAAAAAGTATATTCCCGAGTAGAGACTACATTGATATCAAAGTTGTTTTGTATGCCACACCCCTGTAGTAGAAATGAAATGAAATTCCATAGTAGATCCAGAATTTGTAAAACGGGAAATCAGAATGTGCATTATGGAGATGTAGGATGGTTAGGAAACTGGAAGTATTCTTCACCATTTCAAGACAGAGAACGGTTTTTAGAATAATAAATACCAAACGACAATAAAATGTGAAATGGTGTCCATTTAATGTCTTGTTGCCACTGAGGGCCACCACAAGATGCTACATTCACATAGACTACGAGAGGAAACTGTGTATTCTTCACCCCTTTCTTCCCATGCTGAGTGTTCAGGTATAGACCTTTTTCATTAAGAGTGTTGCGCCCCCTGGTGAAGTAAATGGAACCAATGGTTTAGGTCATTTCCCATAGTTAACCTATATGCTTCACTTCATATAAGTTACTATGGGTAATGACCTAAACCATTGGTTCCATTTACTCTACCAGGGGGCATCACACCCTAATGAAAAAGGTTTATAGGAAGCTGCATCAATAATTGCTCATACCTACCTGGTCTTTTCCATTAGATTGCTAAACAACAAAGACCCATGTTTATGACGAACTATGGTCTATATGTAAGTTTGTGTTTGAGAGATATAAAATTACTTTATAAGAGCATTATTAATTAGCTTAAAGATGAGAGATACATAGAATTTCCATAAACAGCTGAAACATTGCGCCACTAAAGAGGGTAACATGAATTGTATGATGCATGGAAAATGTAATGCAAAACCATTGAAAACATTGTTCATGTGTTTTGAAAAACGTTAAAATTTTCCTGCGTTTTTTCTATGGGAATTATTTATGCTGTGGCCGCTATGAGGTTTTAAAAGAGATACTTACCCCATATTTGAGGTCTTTGTCTCGCTGTACCTTCTCTCTGGAGTGTTCCTCCATCAGGCGTTCTAAACCGAAATTTAATGCAAAGGTTAATGTTGTAAGAATATAATGTATTTGCAAATGTAGAACTTAAGAGAAGTTGCATATTAATTTTTGAGCAGCTCGGATGAAGGGGTACTTAACTATGACCCTCCTTATGAAAAAGTATGCTTCATGATAAATCTATCGCAACAGCTCACATGAATTCACACATCACAATGAATAAGCGCACAGTTGATAAATGAGTTAAGTCATAGAGATACATAGGATATATGTCTATGGTTAAGTTAAATCTTAACTACGCAGAAATAGACCAGAAAAGGAAAGGTCCGTTGCAGATTTCAGGCAGTCTTAGACCTAGATTAATCTCAAAGTGGGTGTTTTTAATGATTATAAATTAGAAAACATCAATTTGACATCGACTCAACTGCAGAGTTAAGTGTAGCCGACCCTTAACAGTGCTAACTTAAGCCCCGTACCCACTAGGCGATTTTACAGGCGACGGGCGACGAGCGACTACTTGGGATTACATAATCGGCGGGCGACGGTCGCTCGGCGATCACAGTCGCCGGGCGATTCCCTGTGGGTATGGTGTGAATTGTCAGCGACGGGCGACGGATGACACAATCGCCGGCAAACTCGCTGACAAAATCGCCGGTAAATTATCAAACTTGCTTGATTTTACCGTCGCCCGGCGACGACGACGGCCATTTTTATCGTCGCCCGTCGCCCGGCGACGGTAAAATCGCCGAGTGGGTATGGCCCTTTAAGATCCATTTATGTATCTGTGAATACTCACGTTGATCACGTCTCATCATTTCCTTAGCCTGCATCTTCATCGGTAAATCGGCAGAGTATTTCTGAAATAAAATATATGTGAGTTTAATTGGTGTATTTACTACTGCATTACAGATATTGAGACTGGACAACATTTCCAGCTTCACTATCTGTAATGTAGTTTGTTATTAACCAATTGACTAATTCAATATTCTGAACGATTATGGGTTCTTTTTCCTTCGATGTGAACCATTTCGAAAAATATTTTATTTTGTTAAATGGTATTTTATGGACGTTAACAATTAAGAATAATAGTCTATGTAGATATAACCACTCCTTAATTAAGGAATGAATAACCATGCAAGGCATTTTACGGCAAGGCATTGTATGTTAAAGTTTTTCTTCACTAATAATTGTGATATATCTTATCTGCGGCATTTCATATTGGTGATTGAAAAGAATTGAGGGCAGTATCAATGGGTGTTACCATAAAAACAATATCTAGTGAAACGAATTTATAGAATGTGTACAACATCTTAGTTATACTAAAATACCCGCATTCGTTTGTGCAAAGTTATTCAAGTGGGATGCTGCATCGTATCTGGGTAACCAATTGCTTCCATGCTTCATAAGAAAAGGTATGCGCCCAAAACATACATATGAAATAACTACATCGTTTGCAGTTTTAAGCCTGCCATAAAACCAAAAAAAGTGAAATTGTGAATTGTAATTCTTTTAGTGTCATTCGGATATGTGGTACTTGATTGTCTAGAAAATAAAAGAGTGATGGTAACAATAGAAGGATATTGGGAATCCCATGACTTTTCTGGGCCACACTTTCCAGATTAATTGTTTTGAATACAAGTATGCCAAAAAAATAGGTAAAAGATATAAGTTTTGCTTACAAAATGCAAGTCGGTTAGAATAGTAGTATGAAACTTACACTGTTTATAAGTAATTTGCCAAATGGCTTTTCTTCGTAAGCAAGGTCCAACTGAACCTTGTTATATATAATTAAATTACATTCAAAGTAAGGAGTAATCAAAGTTAGCTGGAAGAGGTAACCCACTGTGACCATTAAGCCTAGTCCCCACATGGCGACTAAACCCTGGTGATCAATGAATTAGTATGTCGTTGGGCGACTAGCTAGTCGCCAGTGAGAAAAAAAACTGCTGATGATTAGAGGTCACATTAGTCCCCCAGCTTGGCGAATAACTGGACTAATTGCTGGAGAAATATTAAACATGCTCAATATTTTGCTCAGGAACCACAGCGATTAGTGGTTTAGTCGCCAGACATCATGGCGCCAGTGTTTAGTTGGTTGCTGGGCTACTAACTAGCTCTAGTTGCCAGCGGCTAGCCTTATTTCAGTTGCCCTGTGGGGACCAGGCTTAAGTGCATCATTCTGATACCAAGTGTTGTCTGTACCCAAGGTCAAAATAAGGGAACATATCATGCTATACTTTCACCGGTACACTCTTACGGAAAACGCAGTAGCATCGTAACCTACAGGGTTGTGGCCGAGGTGGCTAGACTGTTTCAAAATGACCAATTGAAAAATATAAACAATTTGCTTGTATATCGATAAAAAAAATATGAATTCAATTTTTCCAGGATAAAGATTATACTATACCAAAATTGGATATCCATTAACGTACTGATAAGTTTTGAATAGAACTGGTTAGCAATAGGATTTTGATCTGATCAGGTTACGATTTCTCAACCTTACATGTTCAGAGTACCGGTTACACATCTCAAACGGTGGTAGAAAAAATACTCTAGTATTCCATTTAAGGCTGAACCAAACAGGAATCTAAAGTATTTTCATATAACAATATAATGAACATATATTAGATATTGTGTTGAGAGCTCAATAGCCATTTCTAAAACTTATCAATAATATACACAGCATACTATTCAATAGTATACACAGTTAACTAAATCAACAGTTGCTTTTTAATCTACAAAACCTACACATGTGTCATATAATCTTATGGACTATGGGTATAGAGCCTTACCTCATTTTGCATTTTCCCATACACTGTTGACCTGATCTGACCACCTTCTTTGAGGGGTGCTCCGCCCCCTGATCGCCCCCAAGGATCCCAAATCTGTAACTCGGGGTCATCGTTTATCGATCGTGGCTGCGACTCGCGAATAGAGGCATCTGCAAAAAGAGTGGTATTCATTTTTTAATCAATTTGATAATATTTTTCAGGACAATACTCTTCAAAAAGTGTTTTATATGGAGACTATAACGTCAGTAAAAACTGTTTTTCCGCCAGTACATTAACAATACATTCTCTAGACATTAATTTTTAGATATTGTATTTGGACAAAATTTAAGCACATGTGTATAATTGTATGACTTAGGAAGGAAACCCGTTACCTTCTATCTAAACTAGTTGAAAGATACAATCTAACCTATATTTTGAACGTGTGAAATATGTACAGTTTATTTCTAGCACGGTTATTGAATTGATATAAATTGTATGTCTAGTTGTTCTTTTGTCGAGTCAGAAAAAGGTTTTGAAGGCAATGAAGAATTATCTATATGATATTGTGATATAGAAGAGCGACAACATCGGTGACTATAAGAATATACTTTCAATTTAAGAGAGTAGTGTCCGGCCGTTTGCATAGTCTCCTACTTGTCACAGAGACACATAAGAATAGGAATATAATATATGTGTGAAAACAATTGGATCCAATGATAAGCGCTGTTGACATTTCGGTTTTTACATAAAGATCAGATAGATAATCAAAAAGACAGATTCTAGAACTATGCAGCTACATAGGTTGATTTTTAAACAGTAGCTGTTTAGGTCTACATACTTTCCACATTAGGCCATGTACCTGAGGATGATGAATGATAGGGGTGTAAACAAAGGTTTCATTCGAACACTATTTAAACTTTTCTTATATTTTAATTGGACAATTGAATGGCAATGGATTGGGCATCTGCATATCCACATCTAGCAACCT
The DNA here is from genome assembly GCA_936440205.1 of Lepidonotus clava. Lineage (NCBI taxonomy): Eukaryota > Metazoa > Annelida > Polychaeta > Phyllodocida > Polynoidae > Lepidonotus > Lepidonotus clava. The sequence goes on along the minus strand of OW387150.1, from coordinate 20,186,021 downwards.
GACTTAAAACATATGGTTTAATTTACTAACACATACTGCAGATTAATTCCTGATATATCTGTAATGTTTAGCCACAGTTTTCATCTTAACAAAGACAACACGCTGTCAGGGGTGGTCCAGAGATTTTCAAGGGGGGGGGGGCGCCCTATTGTAAAATTTCCCCCCGAATTTTATCTAAAAAAAAAAAATTATTAATCCAAAAATGCTGCGCCTACTCGTTGAAGGCATTAAGCCTCAACACCAAAATAAATTAATAAGTAAATGAATAATTCCATATATCAAGAAAAAGACACATGCAAATCAATGTAAAGCGTTCTGAGACAAAGAACATCACTAAAGAGTTCGTTTTAGGCCTCATACTAATAACCAGTTTTGTTTTTAAAAAAAAGGTGTGATAAAACGAATGCATGCCTTGTGTAGATATAGTGTAATACAAAGGTACAAAGGGCCAAATCAAACATTCTTGGACAGATTTCTTCTTTCGAATTTTTCAAATGAGAATGAAGAGTGTTTAGGCAATATAAGAGCAAATCATTTTCCAAGTGCATTAAGTATCAGATGTCTCTACATGGTCATGTGATGTCAAGGGAAAACGAACACAAGCCATTCAGTTGATAATTCCTATATATATATGCTTACTTCCATCACCGCGTCCTAAATAAAGGGGTTCATCATTGACATTTAATTACTAGATCACTGTATATCACATCAACAGTTTTACGGGGAGAAATATATTTATATATGCCCAGCATGTATTCTTGGCCTCTACCGTAAGTAAACATGCGATAACAATCATTGTTATTAGACATGGCTCATAAGGTTTAATCATACATGTAAATATTGATACTTGGATAAGATTAGGATGATATTGCAAGTGTCATCCCATGCTGATATGATTCAGTTGTTCAGTTGTGACTTAATTGGTCACAAAAGTATGTTTGTGTCACATACATTGGTTGGTAGCATATTATAAGGGATCTGATCACCCTAAACAGTCTCTTAGCATGGCAAGACCATTGGGTCAATCTCTATGTTTATGAGACGTTTGGAGCCATATCTTCGTAACTATTTCAGTGAATAGGCTAATCAGGTGAAATTTGATTAGTGTTTCATTCATGTTTATCCTGTTTGTTAATCAAAGTAATTATACAATCCCTTTTCAATGGGTTTTTTTTTCTTTTTATAATATTTTATTTGTCATCTTGAGACAATATCTGATCTTCCAGACAATACAAGATATTTTACGGTTTTAATTTAAATTACCATTATTTCTAAATGACATCGCTTCTTTTGGTGACAAGACAGTATCAGGTATTATGAGACATTAATCAAATTTTACCTAGTTAGCCTAATCACTGAAATCAGTTATGAAGATTTGGGCCCAGGTCCAAAATTGCACCGCACACATGAGATCTTAACTTATCTGTATATAACTTTTCTGTATATATTTCTATATAACTGTTGCCTTACCTCCTCTGTCATCTCTCTTCATAGTGATGGGGAAGCGGGTCTTTGCATGACCATCATCAGTCCGAAGGGGGGCACCTGCTCCTCCGCGTCCCATATCCAGGTTCAGGGAATTATCCTGAAAACAATTAATTGGATTTGTTAATTTGTTGTTTTTTTCTACCATAATTTGACCATAATACTGGTCTTCAATTGATGTCCATTGGTATATCTTTGAAAAATGGTTATGAGCATGAGAATATAACCTTTAAAATCCTAGTGGGTGATCAAAAGAAATATAGTTCGAATGTGAAGCAGTGAAAGAAAAAGAACAAGGATTAAGAAGTATGAATGGAATTGGATGTATATCTAATATTTCTGATGTTTGGGACTTTGTCAAGGTGTTTAACAGAAGTGATTATGATATGATTGAAATTTCAGATGATGAAGGATGGAAATTTTAGATTCAAGTATAGTTAATGCACAGAACTCTGGGACAAAAAGGACACACAACCAAAGTATAGGACTCCAGTTTCTTAATAGAAGTGCTGTTGAATTTAGAAACCGCGTTAGGGCAACGGTTTGACGAAGGCTTTTCAGTATGGTCACACTGGCGAACCCAGGATTTTGAAAGGGGTGGGGGCGCGTTATTAGAATTATTTTTCCTTAATTACCTTTTGGCTGAGTTTGACATTAAAAAAAAAGAACACAAAATTTTCCCCAAAAAAAAGGAGGGGTGTGTGGCCCCACGTCCCCCCTTTGGATCCGCCACTGGGTCAGAGCTAGAATGCCAAGATCCCTCGGTCATTATTTCAAACAGAAAATCTGGGATTATTGATAGAAAAGGACAGAGCCTTTTCCATGTCAGAACATGATATCTAGAGAAATTTATTTCAGATCGGATATACACAGAAACCTATTAATGAAGTACAAATTATATACAGTACAGTGAATATACAGTATCGTGAATATACATAAGATGAAGTCAGCACTTTAATCACTACGGAGACAATAACTTACCATAGTGTAGGGCTAAGGGGGTTGAAGGAGAAAAGGGAACGGAAATATAGCAAAGGGATGGACTATAAGATAACTAGCTATATCATACATGTCTTTCATCATGATTCCTCATTTCTATTGATAAAGTAAGTATTTACAACATCTCATTTTTAATGCAAGGGGAAACTCAAAATGTGTGCATTATAGTCTTTACAGTACAGTTATCCTGCATATTTATTAACAAAATTATAGTGATACCAATTACGTTGTTACTGTTGTCGCATTCAGTGAACACTAAATTGATGATCATTAACGGGTTATGAATTTAAACTAGAAAAAACGATTATACAGGATAAACAATAAAAAGAAAACATATCTAAACTCATATCCGTTTATTCAATAAAATTCAATCTGTAATCTATTAGGGGGGTAGCGTATGCGCGCCTGCAAACTACCGTCTACTGTCATGCATTGATATGTTATGATGAGTTTACTATAATTATACCTGATATGTGATGTAGTGAGATGCAATGGGAAAATTTATTTAATGACTTCCAGGCAAAACAATTTGGTTTCGAACATAACTCTGCCTTACCTACGAAAAGGCCTAGATTAGATTAATTTAATCTCTTGATATGTTCTGTTGTTACTTTGATAACCTATACGATGAATCTATCACACATTGGAAAATGTAAAATAGAATTATTTGAAAAATAATTACTAAAGATTCAGTCAAACTGAAAACTGACTAGTTAAATGAAAAAAACACTAAAGTCCCCCCCTTTCCCAGAATAAAATCAAAGCACACCAAAACAAAATAAAACATGATTTACCTAAATGAAATAACTCTTTATCTAAACAAATGTATAAGTAAACTAATATAAAGAAAGATGAAGAAGGTGATGGATTAAATGAGAGCGATTATCTCAAAATACTGACCATAGGACCATCGGAATAGGAATCATGTCTCTGCAAGTGCAAAAGTTCTGCTGTGCATACTTGCAAGCCACCATATTTACAAAATAACCAGAATAAATTAAAGTGAAACATGAACCTATATTGACTTAGGCACATATATTTGTAACTGATTAGGCTACTTAGTCATTTAAGATGATATTGTGACTCAATTCTTGTATTGAGCGACTTTGCTTGTCGTGGGAAATAGTGATATCACTACAAAACCACCTCAAATAGGGATTCTAAAATTTAACTACTTTTCGTGACAGACAGAGTTCCTATTCATGAGACATTAATCATAACTAACTACTTAGTGACTTATTAGCTTCATGAGTCTATTTCCTGTACCAAGATAAGCAATAAGTGGCTGTATAGCTTTTACATAATAGATGAAGAAATATATTCATCAATCATTGTTAATCATTACTGTCATTAAAAACTTCTACACAGTATAACTGAAAAGCAACCACCCAGATTAGGCCTCTAAACCAAAACCAGTAGCCAAGGATTACACACAGGAAGGAAAATCACGGACTTCAAAGAATTCCAAGGTTGGATGATGATAATATTATATCATTCATTGTAAATGAAATTTGGCAGAAGCCATCAAGATAAGTTCATGTGGAAGAGAATTCAAAAGAGCCCAATGAGATTATCCTGTTTTATTACTTTATCAATCAAATAGCGAGAGTATAGAAACCTTGGAAATTACCATTCGGGTGTAAAAAGGGGAATACTACACCTGAAGAAATGATAATGTCGATTCCAGTTCTGGTGAGCCATAATGATATGTTCTTCAGATTGTTCAGTTCCGAATTACTATTTCCAGAATGCAGGGGCAGATACAGGATTTCGCAAAGGGGGGATCCGGATATAGGTTAAGTACTAAAACGTTGTGAATTTGCATGTGTGTGCACAACGTTTTTTTCTCTTTGGCAAGTTTAAGTCCCCACCAAAAAGGGGGGGGGGGGGGGGGTCAGGACTGCCTGGATTTGCCCCTGGAATGGGCCCTTTTCGCATGTACACTTTTTGATGAGGTCTAGACTTCATGTTTACTGTCCTGCTTGTATTCTACCAGTAAGTTATATTATGTCTTCCACAATGCATGTGGTATTTAAGCTGCTCAATATCAATCTTGAGAACTTTTATGGTTTTCTTTTCCCCAAAATGAGAGTCCTTACCCTTGGTGTGGCGTCCGTTTTGGTATGCACCCCTCCAGCATGGTCCGAAAAGTTGTATCGTCTCACGTCACCGAACTTGTCTCTTTGTGGGGCACCGTAGCCCTGGCCCCAGGGGTTGTACTCTGGCTCCTGCTACAAAGGAAACAGTTAATGAGACGGTTAAATATCAATATTCCACAATTATTTTTTCAGTTATTGCTTGAAAAGTCCACATGCATGTTGCTGCGTAATTATTCTATCGTTGATAAAATTCTAACCGTTCATTATACAGTATAGAAATAATGTATATTTTTTAGTAGTTACTTTCAAAGCCAATAATATGTTAGGTGGGAGATCTACTATGGTCTAATAATAATTCCATAAAAACAATATTATGGAAACATTTATTGTTGCTGAGTACATTGATCTGTCATTCCTGAGCATTCTTAGGCTGAACTTTATAAATTCTATTCAAATTTGTAATTTGATATAATGCCAGAGTGATATCATACCAGGGCCCATATTTTTATTACTGACTTATTGATTACTTGTCAGCATGTTGATGTGTGCGTTTCTATGATTAGCTGTTTCATATGTTACAAAGCGTATGCACACCTAAAAATCATTCTTTGAGGTAATTTTGTGATGATATACATTTGAAGACTGATAAATAAATATACATGGAATCACAAATTATAAAGTCTGATTAGTCATCAATTGGTCAAAGCAGTAATAAAAATATGGGCCAAATACATAGGATTATAGTAGAGTATGTAAAAGAGCACTTACCATAGGGTTTTCCATCCGTGAGCGATAACTATCAGAATCTAGAATAACATCAATGGCATGACAGTTGAAAGAAAAATCTGTATAGAGCCGAGCAACATGCACTGTCATGTTGGTCTCATAGAAATTCAAATAGGACCATACTCATAAAAGCATTTGTGAAAAGTACGGCAATTATTGTCCATAAAGGTTTCTCGCGAAAGTATTGATTAGACAAACGTGGGTTAGGAAAAACAGAGCATTCAATAAATATAAATGTGGCAATTAGGTTCAAATCTGAATGGTAGTGTGACAACTTTGTGCACCGTTGAAATGTCAGGTTATGAGAGTAGGGAACGGCATTAAAACTAAAACTTAAGATGGCCACTTTCTGCTGTCAGTATCATTATCTAATAAGATGACTAGCCAAGAAAACATTTTCTTGTAGGACAATATTTACATATATACTTAGCACTAGTTCTCATTAATGATCAAGATGATATACTTCTAATATCACAGTTACACCTTTCCCCCGTGGATTTAAAAAAGTTGTTTAATAGTATTGTTTTGCTTTACAGAGGCCATATTTCTGTCTTGTAATAAAATTGGTAAATTTAATTCAATGAAGTATCATATCATTTAATGGAGAGATAGTCCTTCTAACGATCCTAGAGATTTAACACTGTTAGGAAAGGGCACCAATGATATTTAAAGTATGTATCTTCTGGGTTTTCTTTTTGTCAGAAGCATTATTGGTTTGTTTTTCACTCATACCTCTTTTCTCATTTGCCTTCAATTTTTCCATGTTAGTTGTGAGGGTGATCTTTCTACCAACAATGTGGCCAGCTAGCATACAAAGGAGCATGCCAAAAGTGAAGGGAAAATTCAAAGTTACAAACAACAAATACAAAATCACACAATACCATAAGGTTAAAGGTTAGCAAGCGTATTAATGAATTTACAAAAACAAAGCCAGATCTTCAAGTCATAAGATTGATTAATTTTGCAACATATTGTTCCAACATGTATAAACCTTATGGTATGTTTGCATAAGAAAAGTGATCACATGTGAGGTAATAGGGTATCTTGCAGTGGAATTAAAACTAAAGTGATTATTCTATATCTAAATTAATTAATGAGGTATCATTACATGTAATAATGATATAATTACGCTAAGTGGGACTAAAAAGAATTGTTCTTAAGTACGGGAATTTAGCAGCATGCTTATAAATTTAAAGGGTCTACTTTTTACAGGTTACATTTATATACGAATTTCATTTATTTGTTAATCTTTTACATTTAATTGTGCTGGAAGAAAACAGTGAGCTTAGCCTATTTATTAGTACAAGGTGGTATATTGACATTAAAGGTGCATGGTGAATAATGCTGTATAATATGTAAATGATGCAGATCTACGTGATCACGTGACATACCTGAGTGTCGGTTCGCGTTCGGAGCGCCCCCTCCTGGCTTCCCGAAAGGATCATGACGAGCCTGAAAAATGTTTTTTATACCAAAAATGAAAAATTTAAAGAGCAATTTCAATGCAAAACAAAAAAACAAAACAATAATACAATGATAAATACTAATTGTACGGGAGAACAATTTTCCATATCTTCTCATTCAGGGAGTATGCAGTATTTAATGTGACAATAAACTGTATGTGTTCCTTTGCAAAAATGGACCAAGTGTTTTGGGATTGATATGTGAATTAGTTACAAGAATGATTTGAATCAACCAAATAAATTAACCCTGGTTCTTTGATAAGGTCTCTGATATGGTGATGTGTTATTGTGATATTGGTTGGTAGATTGATCGATTGATATTGATTCTATTTTCTTTTGGTAATAAGCAACTGTATATTTAATTGCGTACGGGTATGACGATCTAATTGCTATTACAACTACGACAACCATCATTGAGGGGGGGGAGGGGGGAGGGGGATGGAGCACATAGGTAAAATATATATACGAAGCATGTTGGACTTTTGTATTAGCGGTTTACCGAAAGAAAAATACTTGTAGGTATTGGTCTGAATGCATAAGTTATACCTTATGAAAGTGAAGTTATTATTTGGAGTTTTGTTTGATTTAAGAAGAACTGGTGATATGAGAGACTTCTGAATGTCATCTTTTCATGAGACTAAGACTAAAAACACCAGAATCGTGGTCAAGAAGATTTCCGAAAAAGCATTATTTCTATATTTCAATGCATGACGATCGCCGATCGCTTTTGGGAGGTTCTTGCCTTTTTATTACTTCAAAATTGTTTTTTTGTGTGTGTGTTTTTTTGGTTTTAAATTTGGCTAAAGATTGAATATGCAAGGTTTCGAGCATAAAATAATTAGTTCATTACATATAAGTTACATCCCAAAAAATGTAGGAGCAGGGCATGGGAGCAATTCTACCGGGTCGGAATGCCTGTACACGTGATTACCCTCAATGATGTTAGCGGACACGATAGATAAATGGAATGTGATCTGTACTATTATATTTGTGTAAATGTGTTTGTGAACAATGTATGAAGCTTTCATAATATTCTACTAATTAGATGGCTTTGCTACTTTTATCTCGAAATAGTTGTCTGATTCAATAAAATATTCTTTGACAATTTTTGAGGCAGTCAATATCAATGTTGAAATAATTTCCCTCAAAACTGTTGGATGAGTTAACTACAATATTGCTCGTTCACAATATTAATGATTGTATTTGAAAAAAGTATTGCATATTATAAATCTAGAAAAAGAATCGTTTTGTAAAATGAAGTAAGTTGTACCACTTCATTTGGAATTTCCGGACGAAGCCTTTTACTTGAAACATGTTTTATAAGTGGTGAATGTGATCATGAATAAAGGGAAATACCGGTAGTATGATTTCCTACATTTACGACATGAATACTTACAGTTCTTGGGGACTTAAAATCGAGTAAAAATACATGGTTATATATAGTGAAACACTTGCACTTCAACCCAATCTTATTAGTCACACAATCACAGCAAAAGCGATGAATACAAAAATTATCTTGCACACTCACAATAAAATCAGAATTTTGGAACATATAACTTTCTGATCACAAGCATTCACACAGAATTCAGTAATATTTGCGGTAAACTATTAAAAAATTTTCATATGTTTCGAATAAGAAGAAACGAGTTTTTCTAACTCTAACACTGCACTCCCACCTTAATACTCTAGGATTTAATTCTAATTCATTAACCAACCTCATCATCAATCTGTGCAATGGAAAATGTATTTCTTATTCATAAATCATTTGGAAAATATAGGGGGGAGAATGAAAGTGTTTCAATTGATTTAAGGACAGAGAGGTGTTATCCTGCAGTAATTTGCGATATTTGCACCTATTGCTCTTTTCATTATCTATCTTAAGGAATATCTGCTTAATGCTTTTTATATCCACACTTGAATATGACCTCTAAAACGTACTGCATGATATATATTTATTTTTTTTAAATTGACCAAGTTAATGAGTTGTAAAAACAAATATGTGTTTTTTAACTTTTATTTTTTGAAGGTGGATATCTCCCTGAATGTTGAAGCTACTCCATTAAAACTTTGGATATGCATTGAAAACATTCTTAAGCAGGGAACCGTGTCTCAGTTTTTTTTATATATGTCCTGATAATTTTTTGAGAAAATAATGGGAAAAAATGTTAAAAAATTATTTTAAGGTTACCCGTTTTTTTTTTATAAAATAAAAACTAAGACCTAAAATAAATAACTGAGACACGGTTCCCTCCACGGTAAGGTTCTTGTACTGCCTCTAAAGTTTCAGAGATCAAGAAGAATTATTTATGAAGATATTGACATTCAAAAAATAAAAGTAAAAAAATAACGTTTTATTATATTTTCTTTTTAATTTTTACTTCATTAAAAAACTACATATATCGTTAGATAGAGAAAAATGTGCCCTTTCATTTGATGTATAATACATTAACTAAAAGGTATTATTAACAAAACTGTTGCAATTGTGCAGAAAAGGCCGTTGATAACACCTCTCTATCCTTAATTTTAAAATATTGTTGTTTTTATATCATAATAATGTGGCACTAAAGTGAGCTGACACACAATGCTATCGGGGGGAACACTATCAACAGTTCTGCTGGTCAGCAACCCGGTAAGGTCCATAGACCTTAATGAGTCCATAGACCTAAATGAGACCTTCAATGAGTTCTACCTTTGATGAGGAAATTACTTCAATTCAGAATGATAAAGGAAAGCCTAAGCACAGTCTTTCATAATGCAAGAACAAAAAGCAAAGATGAAAATCAAGACTACTCATGAACAATTTTTTTCTCCGTGTGTCAAACTTGCCACACCACTCCCAACAATAAAAGTCAGGTGTAATCTGTGTTTCAATCAAATCAGTTGGTGGTCTGCTACACACAGCAATATAAGGTAAGCAGTTTCTAACACAGCTGATACAAGGTTTACAATGAGGTCCATCAACAAAATATATGAAGATAAACAATGCAACGACTCACCATCTCTAGATCTCGTCTCAGATTTTCGAGACGATCTTCATTCCGACGTTCTTGATTTTCCCTCTGCTGCGCTTCTGCAAGATGTAAAAATGACAATTGTAAGTAAGACATCAAAACTGTCTGGTGTTTATCCACAAATTAGTGTGAGGACGCAAACAAAGTAAGGACCTACTATTTCGAATAGACCACTACGGGTTTAAGATTCACCCATTTGTATAAGGAACATTGTATTCATTCTCTCCCCCTCCCCACTAAGGGTTCTTCCTCCCTTGAGAAGTATAAACTTTCCACCGACCCCCTACCCATTTGACCACCTGATTAATATTTTTGGAAATCAATCTAATATATATAATATTTAATGAGATGATGTGTTCACCTTTTTTTTTTATTATTTATTTATTTTCATAACAAGCATCAGAGTCACCTCTGTCTTTCAGCGTATTATATGGTGAACATATTTATAATAATGGAGAGGAATGAATATAATTATAATAAGCAAAGAACTTAACCACATATAATAGTTGATCGTTATATGACATATAATGATAAATTACTAAAGAGGTAATATATGGTCGTCGGTGACAATAAGTACAGTTCCCATGGGGACCATGGCAACGTATACTATACTTAACCTGAAACTGATGTCCCAATGTCTAATAGAACCACATATTAATGATTGGTCATCATGAATATATCAATTATTATTATAAACAATGTCCCATCGGGAATTACACCTTTTCAAATGGCCATTTGATCACAAACATGGCATGCTCTATGACGTCTTCTGCACAGCGTCTATACCACTGCTACTTTAAGAGCCCCAAGGACACCTGATTTCCTTTTGTGTCCTAATCCCCTAATTCACCTGATCCGGAAAGGTCCAACCAAAACATCTGACTGTGCTCCTGTCCTGCTAATGTTAGGAGTAAACGACAGCCCTATTTCATGGTGAGCGGCTTTGAGTGGAATTGTTAAAACTGGCGAGAACGGATCAACCAACATTGGTGTATGTGTATTCTAGTTTTCAATAACTTGATCAATAAGGCATCTATCAAACTGGCATCATTATATTTATATTTCAATATTATAAAACTTCTATTTCACTGTTTTTCTCCATAAACATAATGAAGCTAGCTTCGAATACTCTTTTTTTACACTGACACTGGGACAGGGTGGGTATGAATACGGCTAGGGGATACATTGGCACCAGCTCAAAGACAAGTATGATTACATACGCAATTGTATGTGCTCATATTATACAGTTATTGTACAAGCTGATAAGTAACCACATTTTATGGTTTTCTAACTGTAAAGGTCATCTTTCCACTGTCGCATGTTACTTTTCCCCGGTAATTCAACCAACCACGGATAGCAAATTTCTTGAGTTTTACCTGCAGGTTGGCCTTGATCAAGATGCATGCTTGGTAATATGATGACAAATCACAAGGCTTTAGTATAGGGATTTTCATTAATCAGATCACTATTTGTGGTTTGACATGATAAAAAGCTGAGATTATTATTTTTTGAATTGGTATCTCTGTACATTCGATATTTTCCAAGCTGTTTAAAAATTCATTCATGTAGTATAAGACAATTATTCATCACTTTTTTTTTTATATATAGTTTTTTCCACATGATTTTTCGACAATATAGGTCAAAATTAGCCTGCTGGTGCATAAAACACTATTAATCAGCTACCCATGGTGGTGTGAATTGTACATGCAGTGGTAAAACAATTGCCAACTCAGTACTATCCAGTATGAATATGATTCCCAAGGAGGGGCGGGCCCTCGGTCCCTCAGACAAAAGGGTAGTGGTCGCCTGCATGCGCCATTACTTATAATGGCTGACTTTTCTGGTGGAATGATCACTCATAGACATGTTTTAATCCCTTTCTGTTTGAGATGCTGCGCCTTTCTATATGTACCTTACAGTTGTTTTCCCTCACAACGGGCACAGTCACGGTCTTAGCTACAACAACAATGCCCAATGAATCCTGTTACATGAGGGCTTTAAGTTTGGGATCCGAACAATTAATGTTTTATAATGGAATTATCGTGGAAGCGGTGGGGTGTATAAAGGCATAAAGTCATGTTTTGATTGTCCTGGGCCCATATTTTCGTAACTAATTTGGCTGATCAGGGACATTTTGATCAGGGCCTCAAGATCAGCAATTTTGTCATTTACCAAAATTGATGGTATTATTGCACAATGGCATCAAAGAGGGATACTAAGATGTGAAATTTATTCATGATAGACAGAATCTATAATCATGAGACACTGATCAAGATTTCCATGATCAGCCAAATTAATTACGAAGATATGGGCCATGGTCTTCCGATTCGAACTGCTCCACAGGCTAGGCTTGGCACTTATTTTGAACATGGGATGGGTGCGGAACATAGAACATAGGGACGATGGTGGTTGTTCTTCTATTGTATTAGTGTACAGATATATGTTATGTATCTCTATGGTAAATTTTCCATGTCCCTCGTAAGTTAGCAGGAAAGTGGTGAAGGGGTTTATGCCCCATGCAATTGATGTTCGTCACTTTTACGTCTCAATAACCCATGAAATTATCCGCATAATATAAAGATGGCCTTTCACTTTAATTATACATAAGTCTGTTATGAATGGTCAGTGGCGGATCCAGGGAGGCGGGGTCGAGGGGGTCCTGACCCCCCTTTTGGTGGTGACTTATAATTGCCAGGGAGAAAAATATGTTGCATGCATATGCGCAAATGTACGCCATTTTAGTACTTAGCCTCCAGCTTCCAAAATCCTGTATCTGCCTCTGATTGAATACCCATGCAGCATTTATCAGGAGACCACATTTATAGTTTTTGCATGTCTGTATATTTGTATAAATGATATACACGAATATGATATACGAATACATACATGTACATATATATTTCTATCAGCAATACAATATAATTCCCGTAAGACGATATTAACACTGTATAGAAGTGTGGAGAAAACATCTGTATGACCACTTCAGAGGTGTTACGTCTGTCCTTGGTGCCAACAAGCTGTGAAAGCCAACGGAAAGTACAATACCTCCTTTGAAAGTAGGTTTTATAACACTCATACATTCGCCTGGCTCAACTTTTTCAGTTTTATGTATTTATGTTTTGATAAATATTTCTATTGGACGCCTTAAGAATATCAGTTGCCTGTGCTAATACATATTACTATATATATAAATTATACACGTGTATTTATCTATGCTACACATTCATCCTATCTATATAAGTTTCTCTCTTTCTTTTTCTTTTTTTATTAAATAAAAGACAAGAGAAAAAGCAAGACCGTTTTATATGTGGTTATAACACTTCTGGAAATCATCAGTATGCAGTGACAATATTTTACAGTAATTTCTCCAGTGAAGAGACCTGCGAAGCTCACTTAATGTAAAAGAATATTTGACTGAAGCAAGCACCCAATGTCATCACATTCATCAATTAATGGACATTCGAGCCAACCGAACAGTAGCGAGGCAAAATGCGCAGTGAACTTAACAAAATCCAAGATGGTTCAAATATAATTTAGATTTTCAAACTTTATAAAACTATTTGCAGTTTTCTTACCTCTCCCTCCTAGACGTAGAGCCTGGGGGTTGTACGACATTTGAGCCGTAGTCTTGGTGTTGTTTGAGCTGTACATGTGTATATCCTAAATAGCACTCACTACTAAAAAATGGGAGCTCTGGGCCCTTAAATCCGCCTCTATGTGGGATTATATATGTGCTGCCTCGGTATCCCTTAAACCATGTGGTTACAGTACTCCCACGGGAATAACGACCAGTCCAAATCAATAATCCGAATGTTTTACTCCCAATCAGTTTTCTTGTCCTCGTAGAAATCTTGAGGTAATTCCTTTCAGACGAAATGATATGTTTTTGGGGTCGTTTTTGTACTAAATTGACCCTTGTACTTGGTTGAGTAGCGCAACCCTTAGTTAGCGCCAGTTCGATTCTGTGTAGGAAATCCAACAGCCGTTGCTGTCAACATACTGAGTTCACTCCTCTGTTGAGGCCAGGCCAAGCCACTGTTGCGCTTCTAAGATAATCCCCTCCTAATCGGGCTTCAGCCGCCGCGAGCTTTAACGGTAAGGACAAGGCTTTCATGCCCGACCCTTGCTTTGATAATACTCCCGCTTTTCAGGCCTCATTAAGGCCGTATTCTGCGCTACTTTAGGCCGAAATCGTCACGGTTTGACTGAGCTCCTGTGTATACATCATGTGAGGGAGTATATATGCATGCATATATAAGGGTTTGAGTCATCTATTATGGGTATGAGGGTGTAGACTCTTGAGGCCGATAATCTGAGACATTTTTATCAATAAATTCAAAATGATGCTATTATTAGTAAATAGGCGTAATTGAATTTGTCGGAATTACAACAACTAGTTAATTCCTCAGAAGGAAAATTGAACAGATTCCGAAGGCAGTGGATTGGGGGGTGGGGGGCATAAAATCAAGGTGAAATGGCCAATTTATTAAAAAAAAGACGTGAGTCTTTACTGGAGCATTATTTATATTGAAATGCCCCTATGAGGCCCTATACAAACAGGGAAAGGCACGAATAAGTGCAGGGTACTTGGTGTAAACCCAAATGTCGGGTGACCAATTCAGTAATTAAAGACGCCCCTGTTTCTATACATATTCATGTGCCATTCATATATATTAAATCATTAAAATTTAAAAATTTAATATTGCACGTCAAAATCAAGGAAATCTGCCATGTCTTTTATATACGATTTGACACAATCATGTCGACACCCTATTTTAAGAAATTACCATGTCACAGTATGGTAGTTATAGGAGTCTAAGGCCCCAATAGTGTTAAGTATGGGGCAGGCCCGGGCACGTTGGTGTGTCTACTCGTGGCTTCAGGTCCCCACGGGAGCACTGACCAGTACTGACCACCACAGTCCACTGACCACTCCCACGGTGATAATCCGTTATGTACGGCCGTGGATCGTATCCTCGGCCTAATTGAGTAATTCAGCCTTGAAGGGTTAACAAACAAAAACATCCGAGTATGCATAATGAACGCTAATTGACAAAGCTGGTGAACAGCTGTGTAATTTAGTATTTCTATGGAATTGAAAAATACCCAATGGGTCGAAAGAACAATTGTTTTATCTCTGGCTTTTGTGTATGTATGTGCGATGAAGGTATAGCATAGCATTACCTAAAATATGAAAGTTGAAATGAAGCTTCTCGTATGCTCATTCAAGTAGTTAGATGCCAATGTGCTTTTAAAAAGACTTCCCCACTTATTTACATTTAAACATTAAATCAAAATAAAATGAATGCATTTTTCAGGGGTGGGGGGGGGGGGGGGGCATTTACGTGCAACGCAGTACCTGCACTTCCCAGATTATCACAAAAGCTATTTTCATCGGCTTGGCCAATTCACAACTCATAGAACTTACAGAATTATGTGAATTGAGTATCAATTTCATGTACATTTTTCTCATCATGATATATAATCCACACCCAATATACAAGTAATACCGAACAAAATAGACTCATAGACAATAATTCACAGGGAGCAGAGAGCCTATATTATAGTGGAAAGTCTGTGCTCAGAGCTCCCTGTAGTCTGACTTTTCAGACCCGGTATTCGGTACTAATCTTCCATGCTTTTACATGATAAACATGTACGATGACCCCCCGCAAAGACCCTAATCTCCGCCACCCTGAGCACCACCTGCTGGGCTTAGTGAGAACCAGGTCTGCCATAGACCTACGGGGATCACCCTAGACACCAGTGGTACGGACATTAGGCATACTTTTCTTTGTATTTTTAACAAGTATATAGAGCTCGTTTGATGAGCATAAACTCTAAATCAGATACTGGTTCTTGATATATGCATTTGATGGAAATTCTGTCCTAATTTTATCCAACACCTACCGTTTTTTGTTTTTTAATGAAGTATTTAAAATACATACATGTATTATATGCAGTTTGTTTGTCACAATATAAGACTAGTACCAACACTTTAGATACCATTTGCTTCTGAAAAATAGAGTTGATTTGCGTGCAATAGTTTTTCAGGAAATGCCCGTAGTCCCACATTTACATCAAAATCCTTAAATTTGGCTTCGGTGACTTTTCGTTTATTCTACAGAACCTGCTAGCAGTATAGCCTGATCCAATGAGTTAGGGTATGAGTTCCAATGTACCCAGGCTAAACGTGTGGGATCAAGGCGTCTATGGGAGGTTCAAGTGCGCAGGCTCATGGGAAAGGTCTATTGCAGACTTACCTAAGTCCTCTTTGAGTCGGGCGGTGTCGCGGGGGTCGGTGGCCTTATAGCGGACCTCCTTGTCAAAGATGCTCGGTCCATCCTTAGTGTTCTGGAACCGGATGTCCTGATTCCCCTTCAGACTGGCCTTTAGACTTCCTGTATAGGGGAGGAGAGAGAAAAATTGAGAGACTGGTGCCTGGAAAAAGCTATCATGTTTTTATTATTGGACTTCTTTTTTTAATTATCTCAAAATACAAAAAAGTATACCAATCTGTATCAGTCAGTTGGACCGTTTCTGTTATATCTATATGTAGTGATAGAGATGTCACTCCCCACTGGTGAAAAAGCATAAAAGGAGTAAACACTTTTCCTTCTTTTTTTTTCTAGAAGTAACTTAGCGGGATATAACCTTTAGTAATGAAGACCTGACATTGAATTTGTATTTGAATAGTTTGAAACTAACACAAAAAATACAGTGAAACAGGTATCAAAGCGATGTACAGGAAAGATTGGTTGTGCAATCCAAAATCACCAAAAAAGTAGGAAATTCTACAAAAGTAGGAAAAAAGCATCTCTGGACTAGTCGTTTAGAATGTTACTACAGAAAGTATGTAACTGTTTTGAAGATTTGGAGTCAGGGTCTGTCATCCTCATGTATAGCCTATTTGTTACATCTACTTCTGGGCAATTACTTTTTGCAGAGCCGCCGCAGAAGATTATTCAGGAGGAACTCAAATAGTTGTAATAGTTCAAACTATTGTAACATGGGTAGCAAATGTACAGATAACTATGTTAAACCAACTCAAATTGAACTAGTATGTCCTCTAGGCAACAATATAAAAGTATAAGTTAAGATTCTTAAGAAATGGGACATTACTATTGTAATGTGTTCACCGCGTACATTTCCCTTCATGACTCCTCTTATGGCAGAAATTATATCAAATACTGGGCTACATAGAAGGGACAAATAAAAGGTCATAAAAAGAACAGATATACAGGGACATAAGAAGTTTCTTACCTGAGGAGGTCCTTAGCGGGGCCCCAGCACCGGGGCGCGAAAAGCCGTCGTTGAAGTCCTGAGTCATCAGCTACAATCAACAACATATCTATTAAAAATCGCTGTCGATTTTGATGCTTTTCGGAGCCGTTTTCCCGCGGTTTCTCGCCTATGGAAAATGCATTCAATGAAATGTATTTCATTAAACATTGTGCAATAAAACATTAGATTACATGAAAAAGAGTATTGTCAACATGGGTGTAATAAGGCAAGGATAGCCGATGGATTATTCACAGGGCGCGGGGGCAAAATTTGAGTTTTTCAATGTAAAATTCGGCCAAAAGATTTTCTAAAGGCGCCCACTTCAGTTTGTGTTTATAACCAAATTTTATGCTAAAAGAAAGATACAAGTGTCCAGGTAAATATAAATCTGGAAAGTTATAATAATAATCCTACATGGCTCTGTTTATAATCCGTATGCATAATGAACTCCAAAAACTTTCTACAGTCGATCCAATGTTGCCCACTGAACTGAACTACCAAAACGCTTCCCGTTATCACGTGGCTGCAGTGTTTGTACCAGTAGTTGTCCAAATTAACTCCAGGTGCTAACGCGTACATTGTTTCTAACACGTTGTAGGCGTTACAAACTATGTACCGCGACATATGCCATGACGTCCGGCACTCGAGCTTGAAGGGCTTGGAATAAAACTGTCCCAAAAACTTGTAATAGGTGGCCATGTGATTAGGTTTCATCACATAATTTATGTAAGACAAATCATAAAACAGATATCATTCTGTCTGCAAAAATTATGATTCTGAACAGGTAGAGATACATAGATCACAGCTTGCAAATCGTTGTTTATGTTATGAGACAATTTCAAAAGGACATTTGATATGAACCGTTTTTGTAACTGTACATACTACTTTGATAATCGGAAATCATTGTGAGGTGCACCAAATTTACAAAAATACTTTTCATGGAACAACGGATTCATATTAGTTTTCACAATATCTGAAGTATGAATTTGTCACTGAACCGAAATGAGGCATTGTAAGAATAGGACATGGAATACAATTCCTGCTTGTTCCTGCTCATTTAGGCAACCCTAAGGCAAAAACGGTCCAGATTACTCATGTTTATCCTCGCGCTGTTTCAATTTGCAGGAAGGTTTACTCCAACATACAGACACTTTGCTATATACGACAATCATTAGGACGTTACATAGTATAATTATTTACAGAAACCACCAATGCTAGCTAACAATAACCAATGATGTTTCGCAGCTCACTTCTGTCTGCAAACATCATGATTCTGAACAGCTAGATATACATTTAAAAGAAGACGCCATAGAAATATATATATCTGGGTATATCCGGTATATCCCCTTGGATATCCGATATGGAGGGAGGGAATATTGACAATTAGAAACTCACAAAGTAATAAAGAAATCGAAAAAGGCAATTATATTCAATTTACAATAGAAAATTGGTAAAATCACTCACACACCACACGCACGAATGAATTAAAGCAGTAAGTTATTTGCGAACCACATCAAGTTTAATTCGGAACATTTAATAATTGAATTACTTTTGGTTGGCATGGATTGTTTTGAATAGTGGGCAATATTCAGAGAGCTATAAAGAATAATTAAAGAAATATATATTCAACCATCACACATGATTATTCTTATCACCCGTCACACTTAAAATAAAACATGAGTAAATTAAAAATAGATCTTACATTATATTAGATTTTTATAAAAAAAAATTATAATTAAGTAATGAATGTAGATTACTGATCCGCCACCTTAAAATGAATAAAGAATGGAAAAAATCGCAGTCACTCACAACCAAAACGCTATATTATATGTTATTAAATGTAACATGATGCAAGCGCTTTTTCTAAACTTCACAACTTGAAAAATATATCATAACAAATCATAGAAGAAGGCCAAATCTGTTATCAGGTTTTAAATGTATGTGTCTTCTATCTTATCATGGAGATATATAACCTCATTCTCTCTGTACTAAAGGATTTATAATAAAAATGTGTTTCAAGACTCGCGCTGGCACCATGTAACGAAACTTAATAGCAACTCATCACTCTTAGCATAAACAACACACATTAGTTGTTAATGTTAGAATCAGACATCCAGAACCGAAGCATCAGTCTTAAGATTATCACCCTTAATTCACACTAAAATAAGAGAAATCCAAACACACGAAACTTAAAAGTACGGTATTCCCTCCCAGCTAGATACGACATCACATTGACTTAGGAATACCTACGTCGGATCGCTGGAGCAGAATCGGTGAGAAAAATATCAGAAGTCAAGTTAGATCGGTGATATTATAGGGATGGGAATAAGAAGTGGTTTGGGAAGTCCAGCACTGAAAACACAGAGTTGTCAAAAGTGGTGCCAAAAACGACAACCCAAGGTTGTCACAGGCTGTGTCTGTGTCTGTTAGACAAAAAATCTAATTTATGAATATTTTCATGTTGTAGATATCACAGTCATTATAATGGCATCCTATTATGTTATTACTAGTTATTAGGTGTGGCCATTACACATAGGAGGCCTATGAGTTGTATGGTTTTGACACCATTCACTTACAACACTGGGTTAATATAGACAGAGGCCATGACAACCCTGGGCTGTCACTTTAGGCACCATTCACCTACAACCCTAGGGTAGTCAGGCAGGACTTTTGACTTCTCATTTTCTTCTGTGACGACCCTATGACAACCCATTCTTCATTTTTGCTTCTCTGACGACCTTTTTGGCCCAAAGTAGTCGGGAGAAAATGACTACCTTTGGGTTGTCATCCAGCCTCAAAATTCACAATGACAACCCTCTGACCACCCCAAGGTTGTCAAAGGATTGTCACAAGGTAGTCACACAGCATTGATGGCCTAAAATGAGCCCTGTGATGACCCAAAAGTCACCTATGAGAGCCCAAAAGTGACCTGTGACAACCCTTTGACAACCTTGCAGTGGCTCTCTGACGACTTTGTGTTTTCAGTGAGGGATCATAACGCCCACCAACACCTTGTTCTGTGATAACATAAAAATCGTTGAATGAAGTAAATTCACGAAAATGGCATACTTTTTACAACTTTTACTATTATCGCTTAAACCTGAATTCGTTTTACCATAGCAAATATGCAGATGCAGCCATATGGCATATGCAGATCTACTTAAAATTTGTTCAGATGCGAGCGTATGCTGCATATAAAACTGTTTCTGAAATAAACTATGAAACATTACGTATGTATAGCTCTGTGGTTTCTGACAACATGTCCAGTGAGTACATTTGGCCAGCGGGTAATTTTTATTGCAATTTAGTTTGTATTAGTTTTTCCTATAGATCTAATCGTATAATTAAGCTATGCGTTTATCTACTCTAGCGCCGCCTAGTGTCGTTTCATGAGATACGCTCTGTGCTACCACCTGGTTTATTTATCTAGAACTTTTGCGGCAACCTTATAGTAGGTACCACAGCTAATTTTTTGAAAACTGTTATAGAATATATCTGAAAGATGATAAAAATAGAGTAGATCAAAAGACATGCAAAAATACCTCATTAAAGAAAATAGCATGTTTATCTAATTTTCTATGATTATTTTAAGAATAAAAATAATAGTAAGCTCAAAAATAGGGTTTTTGGCTTTGCGCTATTTTGCCATAAAGAATTAAAATATGGCAATGCCATAGCAAGATAGCCCATTGGAAGAGCTTTCATTTGATACCAAACATGTTATGATCTATTAACTTTAAGTGCCTTTGAATTCGAAAAAAGTGGTGAAAAAGTGGACATTTTGCCAAAAAATGCCTATTTTTACCCATTTTGCTTAACCTGGCGCAATTTTGCCATAAGGTATACAGATATAGTACACATTTATCCATATTGGTCATGAGTAAAGCTTTAATTTGACACCAAGCATGTATACATTAATAACTTATAAGCCCTTCAAAATTATCAAAATAATATAGCTAATTTGGTTTTGACCTTAATTTTCATATTCTTTCATACTTTCTTTAAAAAGATAGATTATTTTAAAATAACTTATGATTAGAATAAGCCCATGGGTTTGCGGGGAATCAGAGCTTTAATTTGATACCAAATATGTGTCAGTATAAGACGTATAAGTAGTCTAAATCTTAAAAAAGAAAAAAGAAAAAAAGGTTCAGACGTTTTTTGGCCTCTACTGGGGTACCTACTTATAGATATCATCATAATAACGTTCAAACTGAAATGTGATGTTCCCTGTTATGTTATATATAACAACCTGCAAGAAGCCATACATTTAAGAGGTCATCATTTCGCTAAGGTATAATAAAAATATGTGCAAATTTGATCAAGAGTGCTTTATTTAATTTCAATAACGCAAAAATTGTCCAATTTTGAAAGTCATTGGATAATGTTGGTTTCCATGGTGTATCCAGGACTATCCAATAGAACTATCAAAGAGCATCAATTTGATGTTTCACTTGTGCTTCAATCTTGAAAATTAAGGAAGATTTGACAATTTTAGTGTATATTTTATGAAGCACTTATTTTCTAAAGTGATTGCCATGGAAACTAGTCTTTTACTATATTCCATACTCAAGATATTTCAGTACAAACCCTAAATCTACACATTAGAGACTAATACATTTTTGATAAGAGTTTATACTCTGTTATACCTTAAAATCCATGTTCATAGTTGCTATGGTAACCGAAATAGGAGGGAAACTGAAATAATTGTCAATTTTGAAGTTGCTTTTGGTTACCATGCCAACTAAGTAAGAGGAACAACAAATGTCAATCTCTTACCCAATAGAAGTGTCAGAGTGCATCATTATGATGTATCATTTGTTTCTATAATGTATATTAAGAGAGATACATCCGAAAAACAGTTAAATTTGAAAGAAAAACATGAATTTTGACTGGTTTCCATGGAAACCACTCATTTACTGCATTCCATATGATTTTTGGACAAAAACATATGATTCCATGGATATGTACTCAAGAGATAGATAGGTTGTGCCTTGTTAGTCCCATATTTGTGGCTGCTATGTTAACAGGAAGAGAAACTGAAATTATAGGCAATTTCTGAGATATTTTTTCATAAGCATGGCAACCCAGTAACCAAGACAACCCATTTCAGCCATCCACTCATAGAACTCTAGGAATGCTTAATTTTGATGCCTCATTTGTGCTTCTATCTTGAATATTAAGGAAGATATGTCAAAAAAATTATTGATTTTAGAATTGCGAAACTGGTTGTGACAAATGATAGCTCTGTTACCATGGAAACCTAAGCCCCATCATCCCAAATGAGGTATCAAAAGAAAGCTCATAATCTCCTCTGTCAAACAGTTCAATAATAATATTTGATATTGGCTTATTAAAACATTTATAAGAGTTGATAAAAGGTAATTCTTGCCCGGATTGGTATCAAGTGGTTTTGAAAACCCCAAATTTTGGTATATGCCAACCTTTATTAATTTTTTGTCATGGGTTGTCTCAGAAATAAGCCCCTTTTTAGCCATCTGCTGCAGCACTAGATAGACAGGAACGTACCCCAGTTATATGGAGCTGGTCATGATAATAGACAGATACTAACGACAGCCACAGGGGAAGAAGAGATGGACAGGAACTTACCACAGAGCTAGTCATGTTAACAGACAGATGATAAAGACAGGGGAAGCAGAGTCAGATAGTAACTTACCCCAGGTATGGAGCTGGTCATGTTAACAGACAGATGCTAAAGACAGGGGAAGCAGAGACGGACAGTAACTTACCCCAGGTATGGAGCTGGTCATGTTAATTAACATAAAAGTATAGACAGAGGAAATAGAGACAGACAGTAACTTACCCCAGGTATGGAGCTGGTCATGTTGCGGGCGTCCCGGGGGCTCCTGCCAGTGCCATCATCGTCAACATTAAGTCGCTTCTTCCTGAAGTCCCCATTATCCGCGCGCTGTGAAGCATCATTATACACACGATCAGAGCTCCTCCAGGGCTGCGGCCAGGCGGACCGGTACATCCAGGTCATAATGCCCTTAACAGTATTTTTCAGCTTTTTTTTTTTTTTGAATTTTTTTTTTTAGACTATTAATTTTTTGAGGTGATATTTGTAGCCTTTGACTTGGTAGTTGGCGTGTTTTGTAGCATTAACTTTGGCGAGTCTCCGGACCGACACTGGCTTTAAGCTACACTCAATCTTACAGGATTTTACATCAACTTTGATGTAATTCTGACCCTCAGTATAACGTGTTTTAATCCTTTTTTTTTTTGCTATTCTTGGCGCTGTTTTGACGTTGTATCGTATCTTTCAATAACCAGACCTTCAAGCCTGGTGTGTATTGGTGAGGTTGGTCACAAACAAAACCACGTAGGTTGTACTAAATTGCCCAGACCACCTGTATATGAGTTCAGCTGTCCGGGGAGGGTGTACGGAAAGGGGAGGGGAAGGGGGGTTCTGCAGCCAGAAATATGCATAAACACTGCCAACCTATCAAGCAAAAGAGGAGAAGCCACCTTTGTGGTTGTGTCCTTCATAAGTTTAGGTCAATTCTGTGGGATCTACATAGGGTGCAAATCTCGCCTTATGTAAAATATGGTAAACAGATTCTGTCTGTCATATTTTGCATCACAAAACTGATTTGGATGATAGAAATTGTTGCGGTGGAGTCCACAAATAATGTATATAACCTATCAAATAAAATCTGATCTACCCACCCTATAAAGCTACATGTATTTTGACTAAACAAAATTATGTATTTTCTGGTGTTAGATGTAAATGTTATTCCCATATTATGCATAAAATAGGAGAGTACCCCCCTCCCTTCTCCAGAGTGAGACCAGCGGGCGATTTAATTCCCCCGACTTGGCAGGTGGACAGGCCGGTCACCTTTGGCCTAAATTAAGGACGTTAAAGGCTTAAACTAGGCCGTTTCTAATCTTTTATGGATGACGTCATTACATTAACAAAAGTCATAATTATCTCATTTTTTGTCTGTATGTATCTGTATTGCCAACATCTATGGTTTGTTTTTAGACTTGTCTCTATCTTGTAAATTTTCAAGCAAGTTATCTTGTTTTGAGTAGTTAAGTTATTTTTCACCGAGGTTATGGTAAGATCTATCCAGCAAACGGTGTGAACGGATGCATGTGAATAGCTGATGATGAAACTAATCATTTCAAATTCAGAATTGATTTCCCATTGGTAGGTCATAACACGTTTGCAGAGTTAGTAGACTAACTAAAGCTAAGTGTGATGATTTATGGTATTATATCAATAACCTTATGTAACAGCACCAACCTTACTTTGCAAAAAGATTAAAGGTTTTTAAGATTATTCCCATTCTATATGTTAAAGTCTTGATCTAACATGTTATTAAGAAATATTAAAACTATAAGAAGATGAGTTCAGTGAAATTTTGAACATTGCCTAAAGTTTTAGTCAATTGCCTGTTTCCCTCATCTGCCCCCTAGTGTAGAAAAGGTGAACTTACCGGAGCGCCCCCTCCCGGCTTTCCCCACGGGTTGTAGCTCTTTAACTGCTCCAGGTCCTGAAAACAAGTACAAGACGTTATTTTCCATTAACTGCCTCTAAGGTAAAAACTTAAAAAGTGTTTTTCCTTCCTTCTGCTCGCGCCATCTTGTGTGCGCACATTACATCGGTCTGGACTTTTACTTTAAAGATTAACAATAATCGGGCCATGAAAAAAAATAGTTCAGTGCACGTGGTCGGGTCAGGGGCAGGAGCTTCTCATGGATACACTCTATATAAATTGCAATG
Organism: Lepidonotus clava; assembly: GCA_936440205.1. Taxonomy (NCBI): domain Eukaryota; kingdom Metazoa; phylum Annelida; class Polychaeta; order Phyllodocida; family Polynoidae; genus Lepidonotus; species Lepidonotus clava. Next base: position 20,161,141 of record OW387150.1, on the reverse strand, counting down.
TCAGAGATAACACATAGATAATATATATCAACAGCCTGACCCACGGAAATTCTTCTTTGCAAAATGAAATTATCATGGATATCTAACTAGAATTCATCAAAGCAAAAAGTTTTATAGGTGGCATCTCTGAATTACATAGATATTACCACTGGCTTAACCCAACCCCAACTCCACCTCCTTTATTAAGAGGTGCCACTCTATGATCATGAAAAATCCGGATATTTTTAAAAACAGACTTTCCGGATTTTAAGCAGGAAGAAATAGAAGGAATAGAATCATATATTATGTTCACTCTGACATTAAATTATACAGCCAAAAGTCCGGAAATCCAGAAAAATGACGTTCTTGTAATTATTCTAACCCTCCCCCCTCCTACTCGTCCTATGGTCTCTAATGCCCCCTCCCCGATGCCCCCTCCACTACGTACCTTCTTCTTCTCCTCCTGCTGCATCATGCCCTTCATCACACGGGTCTCCTTCATCTTCTGAAACTCGCGGTCTGCCTCCTCCTGGGCTTGGCGGTATTTTAGTAATTCTGCTGATCTAAAAATGCACAAATGGGTTCAAACTTATTGCTACAAGGTAGATGCAATTTGAAATGAAGCATTCTTAATCGGAGCGGAAACACTGGTTGAGGCTGGAAGAATCGCAAGAACTATGTAATCACAGCTTATTTGAAATGCTTAATTACAAAAAAAATGTTGGTTCGACACCAATCTACATATTTGTTCATCAGTATTACCAGTTTGTCGTTGAATTTGATGTATAACTTTGATATTTATTTTTAATAAAAAAAGTATCATAAATGTTCTACTTGTATAGAGATATATCAACTTATTAAGTGATCATAGCTGCTGATGGTACTTATAATCCGTTAGCATAGAAGGCTAGGAAGGCTAGGAAACACTTAAGCCCTACTTTTTTTTCTAAAAGCAACTAGGAGGAGAATAATCTTTAGGAATATAGATCTGACATTGAATTTGTAGTTGAATAGCTTGAAACTTACACAAAAATATTCTAAAAATATCTAAGTGATATAGGAAATATCAGTTGCGCAACTAAAATTACCAACAACTAGGAAGTCCTACAAAAGTAGGAAAATTGGCATATCTGATACCTACGTTCGTTCTCTGAGCGGGTCCCGGATGACCCTGGGTTGACCTTTGGTGTCGGTAGGATGACCTTCACTGCCGTACCGGAAGCCCTTGGCTGAGCCTGTTCCCAGCGGCCGATCTAAACAGGAGAAACCAGCGATTGAACTTCGTGTTAAAGCATGATTTAGGCATTGTGGGACTTAAGTGCCCTGAAGATGATTCTGGTTATGTTTTAAGATCTAGGCATATGTATGCGGGTCTTTACTCCACCCTGGGCTTTGTGAATCAAACTAAAAAAACATCCAACATATTTTTCAATGTCTCTAAATAGATGCAATGTTATGGTCACTTCTCTAGCAATCAGATAAAAGACAATGGGTGGTGGATTCATTGAAATAAGAAAGTCTGAAAGAGTTTTAAAACGACGCATAGTTCATTTACCGCCACCAACATTATCCAAAACACTGTAAATCTATGCCCCCTAAAATAAAAACTATCAAGTATTGGAAGGTACTTAAAATGGTCTTTTCAAATTATTAGTGACGCAAAGCTTTAAAAAAACGAAAACCAATTCAAGTATTTAGGAAGCAATACATTCATCCTAGCGGCTTTCTTTTGATTTATTTTCTTGTGGTTTCTTTTAAACCTTCGGGTTATATGACGGTACATTACTGGTAAAGGGCAACATTTTCCCATACAGGCCATTCGTTTAGAACTTACTTTTCATGGTATCACCTTCCAATCTTGAGAGGAACTTTGAACAGTTAATCTTTTTGTAAATTCAAAATTCATGTTCTAAATATTGCATAGCACTATATCTTAACTCTACTAGGTTCTTGTGCAATTTAATTTAAGCAGTAACTTAATAAAAAATAATTGAAATAGAATAATCATATCTATAAGGAAAATAACACGAATTAAATAACACATTTTGACAATTTTTGTAGCAACAAGCTAATACGAATGAAAACCCCGGGGCCTTCTGTTAAGAATGATGAAGAAAGTGGTTGTGTTTATATCAACTCATGACAAATACTATCAAGGTCAAAATCCTCAAAAGATGTGCATAAAACATAAAATGTGTTACGGTTTGGGTTAAAGGAACGCATAACATATTAATCTTAGTAGGTGTAATATATCTAAAACTGTCTATGCATATTATAGTCTTACCACCGAGTGTTTCTGATTGAGTCTCTTCTGCAAGGGAATGGGGTTATTGTTAGGAGCAGGTCATTGATATTTTACCCCCAATGAAGGAAAGGAGTGTAATATGTGGGACAGTAAGATACCGGTAACGATATTGTATGTGCAGTAGGCTCTCATTCCTGAATTTTTGATCTCTAAGAACTATGGGCACATGCCTCACAGCTTTCAAAATCCCAACCTTAAATTATAATTCAATAGGGCAAGATTATATAGTAGATAAGTATCCAGAGTTTCGAAAGAAAAATGCCAATGCTCTCAAGACCTTCCAAAAGAAGAATCCTAGGAAATAACTGTATTAGGAAATAGTGTAAACTATATAGCCGTATGCTTTCAATATCTTTGAAAGAGCTTTTCACTCTGTGCCTGATCCCTTACTTTCTATCCATTTACAAACTTCAGTTATTTTCTTGTGTCAATTTCCAATGTTTAACTCAAAACCTTTATATATATCAAATATAATTATGTTTAATCTTTTAGAATTTTGTATTCACACTACAAAGTACAATGTAAATATAATTTGAATCTGAATTTCTCAATAGTTGTGATGCAGATGATCAATTTTTTATGTGGTTTTGCAACCCATTTTAATTTCATTTATGATCCCTGGTGGATAAACGAAGCAGTAACATGTCTCATTACACATATGATCAACATAGCAGAGAAAGATGGACTTACTTGTGTCAAACCACCTTTTGGCGGGGAAGTAAGGTTGAGCTATGGGGTCCCTGGCAGGGGCCGGCCTGGACAACGTTACTGGCTCTCGTGGTTTGGTAAATGACTCAGACGGAAAGCCCTGGTAACGAAAGTCCCTCGTCTTGGACCCCGTGTCAAAGTCAGGGTTGTAGGCAGAAAGGTCTTTAGGGGTCACTGGAAGAAATTATATGATTGAAACATTAGTTTTCGTAATGAGGCTGCGATTTCAGGTTTTTAAAATTCATAAATACTGTTTGGATTGTTCTTGCTTCCCATCTACTGACGGGCAGATGTGAGAAGTCAGATTATTCATATCAGCTGTCCATTGTGCACAAAGGTAAAAGGGGTATCCTAGGGTGGTTTTTCAATTCCCTGTGTTTTCCCTGAGATTTCTCTGTCCCGCAGCAATTTTTCCTGTGTCATATCGAGAAAGTTGTTTAAATTTAAAAGCCTCTGCATTCAGAAAAAAATTGGACAACCCAACAACAAAAAGTTGAATCCTTAATATCTTGAGAATCAGTTCAGAACCTGGCCAAATGAAATTCCCTGTGTTTTGGCAAAATTTGCAAGTTCCCTGTGTTTTCCCTATCAGGGATTTTTTGTGTGGCCATTTTCCCTGTTTTCTCTGTGCTGTTGGTACCCTGCAAAGAGGCTGTCCAAAGGATAATCTCCCTACATACACATTCATGGAATTCTTATGTACATGTCTATAAACAATTTTGTGTAAAGTATGATTAACAAATTTCACATTTATTTGTAATCAGGTGATGACCACCAGTTTGCATCAGTATACCTAACCTGCAAGGATATTTCACCTTTTCATCGATGGTACATTTTCACTTCTATTCCAACTATGCATCACGCAGAAATTTCCACAAAATGTAAAGATTTGCTACAGACTTGGGAAAATCCCCTCTGACTCAGTATTGGTCAAATATGACTCATACATTGACTGGTGTCGACAGTTACAACATGGACTGTTTTCTCCCATTAAACTCATTTGCATTGCAGACCATGTGAAATGTGTACCATTACTGTTTGTATGCATGGCATTAATTTCCACTCATCACCTTACAGATCACATACCTAAATGCAATGGAGAAAACTGAAAAAATAAGAAATAAAAAAGCATGCCACCATGAAAACAATCAATTTTCGTATTTCTAATGTCTTAACCTGGAATAAAACGTTTGAAAAAACGAAACAAATGTCACCTTTTATATAGGGAAACTTACCGCTATCAAAATTATACCGTGATGGGTAAAGACACATTGGGAAGGCTAAACACGGGAGAAAAAGAGACAGCATTGACAACATTGTATACTTTCTCCCTCCAACTCAAATACAACCTTAAATAATCACCAGTTTCCATGGTAATCCACAAACAAATTACAAGTTCGCTTACTCTGTCACCATGGCAACAGTTTGCTGCAACTGATGTCATGCACTTATCGAAAGGTATTGATCATTTCTATGTTTGACGAGCATTTTATTAGAATGTTTCCAGAAGAGAAACAAATTGGTTTACTCTGCAATGCTGCATATTTAAGGGGTGAATGGTGCATAAGTTTAAGTCTTTACCGGGTGAAAATGGGAAATGTCCAATAAACACCACGCCTAAATGAAAAAGTGGAATCAATTACACGGACAGTGAGGCATTGGAAGCAAATGTACAAACTTTGTCCAACAGTATGTTTTAGTAAGATTATATATAGTCGTTTGAACTTTCCTGGTACATTTTAAGTGGTGGATTTAGAGGGGACGCAGAGGACATGCGCCTTCCTATTTTTGGACAAATATTACATTTTTTAATGTAAAATTCTTGGACCTGGGGGGTCCAACGGATTTTTTTTTTTACAATAGGGCGCTGGAAAGCTTCCTTTCGGAGTTTTGCAGTACTTGGATGACTCTATATATTTGGTATTCTGTATTTAACAGGATCAAATGAAACAATCTATAGCAATGCTTGATATTTGGACATTCTTGAAACAATCGTATACGTGATTTTTTTGGTAAGGGTTATCATTAATGCATCAATTTACACTAGCTATAAACTATCTATTATCAACTTTGTCGTCGGACTAAAAGTACCACATCGGTATACATACAATATACAGAAATTGCACCTTATACACGTAGTGGTATTAGTCAAGTTGTTGTCTTTATTTTTACAAGGGTGAGCAGCAATTTGATTAAATCCAAGTATCACAAGTACCTTTAGCGCATACATTTTGAAATTAATTGTAACTTTCTTTTTCATCAGGTATGCATTTGTCTTAACAAATATAAGAGTTTCTTCTATATTTGCCAAGTAACATTTATTCCTCATATAGGAAAAAACCCGATTTTTTTCCCTCGACGTTGACGTAATTACGATTAAAGAGAGCTCATTATGGAAATAAAAGAAATCCTAATTCTCCCTGTCAACATTAAACAAAAAATATCCTGGCCTAGAGATTATGCGAGAAAAATGACAATGCAATTAATCAATATGAATGATTCCTTGTATGCTTAACAGTGGAAACATTGAAAAAGATGTGTGCAGTCAGGCTCTCAGGTCCTACATTAGGTCACGTCCGTTGCATCGGGTACCTGCCGTTGTAACTGGTACATAATAAACGGATGCAGCCGGTTGGTGTTTACAGTAACCAGGAACGCCGCCTTCCTTAGCAACATGCAGTTACACGTGTTCAGCATGGAAGCACGGTTGTATGCAATTTGAATTGATGAGTTTGTAGACTGACTTAACACCTCAATGATATTGTTGACTGAATACTTGACGCACAAAGTGTGGGTGTATAAATGTCCTCCAAATGTAGGTTTACAGAACACTGTTTCAGTACTCAATAGCCAAATATAGATAGACACCAATGCTGCGCACATTTATCAAGAGCAAACTTATTACAGAGAATAGTTTGATAGTTGGGCATATATTAACTTGAAAGAAATATATGGATAATTCAAATCTATGAAATGCATATATAGTCAAGGCTTCTGTCCTGACTTCTGATTACCAAAAGAAAGGAAATGTTTGTAACTCAAAATAGTTCTTTTACAATCCATCTATATACAGAACGGATTTTCTTTACATTTACGTTTAAGGGTAGATAATGAAGTTACGAACAGAGGAATTGATGTTAAAAAAAAGTGAGTAGGCCTGATCATTGTCGATGCAATTTACGAAGAATCAAAAGCAATTGGCTCATTTGCTATTATTGTGAACATAGCAGGCCGCCTATCATCAAATGTTCAAATGACGAGTATTTATTACACATTACGTATTGGTCAAGACCCACTCACGAAAACAATATCTACAAAGCCATGCACTTGAACCTTAACCGCGGTTTCAGGGACCGATTCAGGGTCCCCTTTTGATGGGTACCTTGAGTACAGAAAGAGGGGGAATGCAACATTGTGCATGCACTACTGCTAAATCTATATGAGGACTCCAACCCCCTTTTCAAAATGCCGGATCCGCTGCTTTGTGCCTCTTATTGTCCCATCGCCCACTACATGGGTTTCTATGATGTACTGGAGGACTCGGGAGCTATGTCTACAAGTCAGCTTAACGACCAGTCTCCCTTCCGAGAAGAGTCAATATTTAACCGCATGACCATACGGCAGGAGGGTGTGAGGTATCGACAACAAGGAATACATAGGAGGTTAAACGGGTTGGGTATAGGTTAAAGGGGTTCAGGTTTGAGAGATCGATGAACGACAAGGCTTTTTGTGACCAACAAAAAGGTGTTCAACGAATGACCGAATTATTGTCAACACGGGTTTTTGTATCTACCAAAATGACACATGTAATGTTTGAAGAAAAAGTGGAGCGGGGGGGGGGGCTGCAATTGGTAAGCCTGCATGATATAAAAGGGTTCTACAGTATGACATGGCAAATATAGCTTGAGAGCCCCCTTCATCTGAAAAGTGAAGCCCATATGCTCAAACCCTTAAAATTGACGTGGGGATTTGATAAATTTTACAAGGCAATCTTAACCTTACTGACAACGATATATGGAACATGTGGTTTTATAAATTTGATAAGAAACCCTTGAGAATAATTACGCGGGAAACAACAGGAAACATCGATATGGAGTGTCCATACCCAGGCAACCCCCCCCCCCCCCCCTCCCTACCTCATTCCCTACATGTCAATCTCCCACCAGGGACACCATAGGAAGGAATCACAGGAGTAAAGGAAGGCATGCTGGCCACTTGATCGACAAGTTTCCTTTTCAAGAGTAAATTGGTTTATTTAAGCAGGGTAATGGAAAAAGGACAGGTACATGTAAAGTTAGATGTAATATAACAGGACCGAGAGATCAGACTACAAACAATGAATGACAGGCCAGAGGATGGGCCAGAGAGTGATGAACCAGGGGTATAGGCAGGCCGCCAGCAGACAGAAGGCCGAGTGGGAAGGGGAGAGGGAAAGAAAGGTAATTAAGCAGGGTAACGGACGAAAGGATTGCAAAAGAATGAGAACCTAAACAAGACAAAGGGGATCTTGGCATTGAACATAACCAAAGAGGGAGATATACCATTACTATACTTTATAGAAATTAACATTACCACATGTAAAGGAGATATGATATACCTAACAATTATGGTCAGTTTTCCAGGTGGTGATTGTATGAAGCCTTCACATGACAGTCATTTGTCTAAATGTTTATAGTATTGAAAAATATACCTATTTTCTAATTAACAACATTATCCCCAATGGTCAATCCAAAAGACTCGCACCATGACCTAGAGGATGGAGAGTTCCTGGTAAATCATTGAGGCACTTGTTTCTATTTCAAGACCCTCTGATGTAGGATCTAACCAAACTCTCATTCTACTACATGTCCTATATAGCTAAAACTCTTACGTGCTTTTCATGTTGCACAAAATGTCTGTAAGCATCAATTGTATAATGTCACCAGTCAGAACTACAGTTATGTAACTAAATAATGGCCATAACATCTACTTGCTCATAATAAATACAAAGCTATGACCCTTTGGTCGCCAGCAAAGGATAGCCGCCCGCTGGTATATATGTACAAAGGTAGCGACTATTCTTCTAAAGGGGTTTCCAGGAGTAAAGCATTATACTGAGATGGTTCACTATATACGAATATATCTATTATGTACATGACTCAAGCAACATGGTATACGACAACCAATAATTACTGTTTTAGCATAAGTCTGAATGGAATTGCTTATAATCATCTTTGTCACAGGCGTGCATTTGATTGACAAAATTACTTTAACAAAATAACTTGGTAAAGAAGTTTCATATGGTTTACAACTGTCCTTATAGACACATGTACTTCATTTACTCGAAATCGCAATATGAAATGCTCCCTAGTGACGTTAATCCAATTACAAGAAAATGTCAAGAGAAAATCAATGTTAAAACCAAAATTGAATCAAAACATAAAATAAGCGATAACGCTGAACGGACGATGAACGTTTTAGTAAACTAACATAAATATTGCTAACATGTAAAGCGCTATAACTAAGAGTGTTGAAATAGAACGGGGGTTAGATTAACAATTGGAACAGCCGTCGAATATTACCCAGAATTCCATAGAGATTGGTGTCTCTGCCTCTGATGACCGCCTGAAGTTGGCGCTGAATGTCACCGTTAAAAACCTGCAGGTTACCAGCAACACAAGGTTAACGACAGGTTCATTGACAACGCTAACATGTATTGATGGAGAGAATTGTTAGAGTTTGACGTCCACTGAGCAATTTTCCACCTGTATCGGGACGAACTGCATACCATTTTCTTTTTTCTGATCAACAGTACGGATGATCGAACTGTGAGGAAGTCCAACAGACATCACACAATATCGAACCTATAGGTCGACTGCATGCATCAACGGTGTCCAATAGTCCACCCCATCCCATGTAAAATGTATTTTGGCACTAGCATCATTTTAGTACAGTATAAGTAAATATAGTTTTTTACCAGGGCATAGTAACAACAGTGAAACATTGGCAGTGACTGTATTATAAGACCATGATAAGCAATGGTTGCAGTGTTACAAATACAATGGTAAAGACAGACAGGGGTATTCCTAAGCCTATACAGGATGCAGCAGTAGGCCCCTGATAATCGGAAATGCCGCATTCGTCTATATATATAAGGGTGCCAGTCCCCCTGTAAGGCTCCCTGGTTTGCTGTGCTACTATAGGACTAGAAGTAGAACTATGTTGTGCTACCATGACAATAGTTATAATGGAACTATTGGAAATTGTGTCAAAAGGACAATAGTAAAAATGGACATTGTTCAAAAGGACAATGGTTAAAAATGACGGTCGTGTTGCCAGGATAGGGTTACAATTGTTTTAAGCTTAATTTGGTGAAAACGGAAGGTTTCTCTCCCCTCAGACGGCAACCGTATAGTGGTCACGATTATGAACCTTAACTAAAAATATGAAAATGGATAGTGCTTATGGTGTGAACGCAAATATGAACAATGACATAAAAAACAATTGAAGTACTGTAAAGAGAGGTCTTATGTATTATTACCCTCTGGATCGACGAGCCGGACGTATTGTGTGCCAGGCGTATTGCCAGGCCATACGCCCTGCATCATTTCCGGTTTGTTTTTATGATTTTTTAACGAAAATTCACAATATTTCACATAAGTGTCGGGTAATAAAATAAAGAAGGACCTTTGGGGTCGTCCTCGGGTGGTTGTACGACCCATGGGGATCGTACAAACCTCGGGCTTCGCCCTCGGTTTGTAACAATCCCCTATGGGTCATACAGCCACCCTCTAATGCCCCCTGCGGTTCTTCTTATTATAGTACCAATTAACAGTTAAATGTTATTTAGACAAATATATGGCAGATTCTTAGGATTCTTAGGATGTCATGTCCATGTTTTTATTTTAGGCAAGTTCAAGTTTTATTGTGGGATTTAAACTGTTATACTATACGTTCCGCAACCACCAACGGACCTGCTCCCTCTAAAAGGTCCCTATATATGTCCGACTATTGTACATGTAGACCTTCATCCCTCACAACTAGAGCCATAAAAATCTTGTAGGTATGGATCTATATTGTCTAACAGCTTTTGATTGCTGCTTTTAAAGTTTTTGATTGCTGATACGCATTTGCAGTCAAACAGACAAGCAGTCAAGTCTACCCTCAGAACTAAAATAGTAAGCTGCTGAAGTGAACCTCAGTAGCAATTGCTCTGCTCGTTTGAACAGGTGCCTGGATAACATTAATCGCCAGTGACACATGAACAATTGACATAAGTAGTTTTGTCACTCACAAGACAGGATAATGAAAATACGCACACCTAATTGATACACTGCAGTAAAAAAAGTTGTTCTTCTATACTTCCCGATGAAACTGGAAAGTCAAACTTTTGTATATCCATTCAAAACATTCAGAATTTCGTGAAAATGTCAAACTGGGTGAGCATGCACATTTCTATGAAAACATTAATAAATCCTACAGGGATATTCGTGAGAAAAAAGCAAATCTTCATAATAATATGAGGGTGTCATATTGTACATATTAAAAGTGTGAACAATTAAGGTCTTTTGTTTCCATGAAAACGGAACTGGGTGTCTGTGAAAATACATAGTCCAAACCTAGGGGGTCATGCTAATTGGTGACAAGAGAAAAGCATAATTGACCTACCATACGCTGAGCACTTATTGGCCTAGACAACTGTGAAACAAATTATAGGACATGTTATTGATATTTTACTTTAATTTGACAAGGAAAGTAAAATATTCTTATTTCCTAAAGCAATGCATAAGCTTTAATATATACATGATTGAAGCAATTGTATTGTATGATATCTGACAACCGACTCTTAATATGCCATGTATCTATGTGAAAATTGAGAACACATCATAAAATATTTACAGCTCATACAGTGGCGACCCTTTGCTATATTGTTAACCGATTATAACAGCAACAGGGAGATTGATAATGGTGATTTATTGTATGATCGTGATTTATAATTTAGGAGTTCAAAGTCTCTACTCCCATGTATGGTATGCAAACCTTAAGTATGTTCAGTATTCGACTAGGAAGTCTAAAACATTTCCTGAGATTTCGAATTAATCGATTCTGTTAAGTGCACGTACTTGTAATACCTGCTTTAGAAAAAGCTGAGTTCCAATCCGACTAGATTCACTCCATGTCTTAAACACACTCCCTTATAGTCACAAAGAACTGCAAGCTCACAAGGACTGAGGTATCAACGCCCTATTCAAGTGGTGGGGCCAATGCTTTGTCTGCAGATTTCAGAGCTCGCCTGATCCGCCTGGTTTTCTGATCAATATTGAAGGACCAACAGGTTGCCACCAACTACCCGCTTAAAAATCAATACAATCGAACCTTCTTCTCGGAACTTTAAGCTCCCCGAAGATTTTCTCATGTGATTACAATGGACTTCTTTGGCATTAGGACAATGCTTTTTCTGCATAGACATTCTATCAAAAAGAAGACTAGATTATAAAGATTGAAAATGATATAAAGTTAGTTTTGATTTTTGCTTTATTATTTTGATGAATGAAATAAACCCGTCCCACTTTACATATACCCCCGTAAAGTTGGGGAAAATACACCGTGAAGTAAAGCCTATTTTCTGTAACTCATTTACTGAGTACTCCAACATCCATCCAACCATTCAGGGTTCTTTTCCAGACTGACTAGAATAAGAAAAATCCTTCTTTATCATTTATCAAACAATGCTTAAACATAAACTGTGACATGTGGGACTTGGGCGATTATAGTTGGTCAGATTTTGCCAATGTCATTTGTATTTTATGAAAACGTTGCCTTGACTCATCTCATCATCAAGGTTACTTGGTGATTTAAATGTAAACGTTTATAAGAACATTGCATAAATGGATACCTTTTTTAGGTAAAGTAAGCGTTTGTCGACACTTCCAGACAGGTTTGTTCACCCAATAAAATTAAGCTTTTCCCAAACTGTCTTTGAGCTAGGAAAGCCAGTTAATTACTGCATTTTTCTGAAGATTTCTGACATCCTTGTCTCATATATACTCTGAATGAAAAAAGAAACGGCTCTGAAAGCACTTTTTCTCCTGACAAGTTGTCTTATCAACATTGAGAAGTACTTTATATCTCTGTATCTATATACTAAGAAGCCACATGAAAAGCAATCATGATTTTTTCAAAATCTGATAGATGAACATCAAAGTAATCCTTGCATAGTCAAGGAGAATTAACTTCTCTTCTAACTTCTAACTGGATGAGAAACCTTATATCTTCCAAGAGACGGAAGTTGTGCAAATGGTTAATTATGTATTCTCTTTAGGATTAAAAGGACAAAAACTCTTGATCTATGCTTCAATTACTCTCCCCTTCTTTTGGATAAAAACTCCTTGCTAAACAGTGGTAGCAAAAAAGCCATATTAAAGATGTCAAATATGTTTTTCATGACTGGGCTCGGCTGATAAAAAAGGTCATCCAGGGAATTAGCCCGGCACTACACATTGTGGATAGCTAATGTGTGGGATCTAATAGGGCCAAGTATATGAGTCACCAAATGTGAACCCTAAATTGTCATTTTGGTTATAATATACTTATAGGACTGTACAATTGCCAAGTTCTCTATGTACACATGCCGTATGAGGGTCACGATTCGGTCAATCAGCAAGACATGAACATTAATTTGAACAAAGGTTGTATATATATAGGAACCACCTCATTAAAGATTGTAGTATTGGAAAAACATTCAGGACTGAGACAATATCAGTTTTGATAGCTGTATTCGCTTCTTGGCTCAATTTCTATTTGCCTTGGGCAATATAAAACAACAGCAACATATTACTGTACGAAGAATTGTTGCTAATGTGCCAATAAACTTTTATCTGTTAGCTGGAATATTTTCTTTGCTGATGAAATGTTCAGACTTACATTTGGCCTCTAATACAGGTCTATGGATTTCGTGCTGTTGAGTCAAGTGTCAATCGTCAGATCAACATCTGACAGAGCTCATATCTTATCAACCCACGTCATGCTATCAACCTTTGGGCCTTATCAATTGGTAGTCCGGCTGGTATGGCTTAATAACACTGTCCTACAATGGTCTACATCAAACACTGTTTGATGATTGGGTTGGGATCGACAGCTGAACATGTTAACATGAACTAGCAGTTCCTCATATCTAGGGGATACTATAATTGATACATGATTTATCACAAAATACATGTAACATAGAGAGTGGTATATGTTTTATCTAATGTTACTTCCGGGCTTACAAAAGATAACCATTCTAAAATGTCTTTATGTTTTTTTATCATCGGAATTACCAAAATAGGAACAAAAAAGTCTAGATGGTCCAGCTTATTTTGCAAATAACTTTGGACTATAGCCTTATTTTCGACCCAAATTTCTCCCCCTGGGGACTACTTCATGTGCAATGTTTCGGTTAACGTTGGGTTGCAGTCACGTGATTTTTACCAATTTGGACGCCATATAGACCTCTTTGATGAGTTTTGATAAATAAGTACTTTTTTTTAATATTGATTGTTCATCATTCTAGCTGCACAGCCAATGATTTGATCCTGCACCAGTAAATTACCGTGCCCACCCTCAAAATCTGAAGACATTCTAAGGAAATGTAAATAGTTCAATTGGGCACTGCACTGCTTAAACTATCAACGTCTATCAGATCTGACGTAAGGTGAGCATCTGTTAATTGCTCTGAGTCTGTCGTCTCAGGTGTATGCTATAACTGCCTCAGGTGCTTCAGGTGACATACCTCTGCAACCTGCCCAACTCTAAAGGGCCATTCTCCAGAAATATCCTCAATTGATTAATACTGCAAAAGTTATGGTTAGACCATGCTGTAAGACACAATGTTCACCTATATTCAGTTTTGATAGTACCTAAACGTAGTACAGACCTTGACAATTCAGAAAATGTATGGTTTTGCTATTATACAGTTGGAGGAAAAGTTGAAATCATATCAAGAATGAAGAAAACTAGCAGAAAATTCCATGGTAAATTATTTCTTTATTTTGCTTTTTTAGATAACAAGGATATTCTTACTGACCTAATGGAGGTGTAGCATAACCAAGCTGCAATCCTTGTGTGGCCAGCATATATTCTAACCATTTTAATACATGAAATATTTACTTTGTCATCAAGAAAAAATTCCAGAGTGACTTTAATTTTTATCTTATGCATCTATGTAACGTACAGAACCAAGCTTTAAAGCAACCTCATTCAATCAAAAATGTAACTTGATTATGAAATTATATAACAAAGAATTGATAACAGTCAGGGTAACCTCTGGTAAAAATTTCTTTTCAGTATCCCTTTTATTGTGCAAACCACAAACAAAAGAACTGCCAATCATAAAACAGCTGTGTAACGTACCGAACCAAGCTCTGTAACATACAGAACCAAACTTTGCCTAATTCAATTGTTTGGCAGACTGATGACTTTGATACTTGTTGTTTTTGTACTGATTTATGTCAAGGAGATATGATTAGTCTGCATTAAAAGTATTTTGGCCAAATTATATCAGTATCTAGCAATATATGCAGCAGAAACACCTTGGTTATGTATGTTACAATGTTTGTAACGTACAGGACCAAGAATTTAGCATTTTACTGCTTAAGGTGCTAAATATACTTATCAGGATATCTTTTACAGATTTAAAAATTTATTTTGTAATGTTCCTGTGAGCCAGATTTAAAAGGATTGTTCTTAAAACATTATTTAACAAAAAAAGCTTGGTTCTGTGTGTCAAAAGCTTGGTTCTGTACGTTACATAGGAAATATAAGGCATTATTTTCAAATCTAAACATTATAAAGATTAATGATCATAAAGTTGCCCCCTTTTGGATAATGGTTACATACCCATATACCTTTGATATTGTGAAAAAAAACCTCAATTTTAGGAAGTTTAATTTTTTAGTTACTTTTGCCTTAAAATTGAGGAATTTTCCGGAGAATGACCCTAAAGCCTTTACATGTGAGGATCACATCAAAGGGAGATGAGGTGTACAGCTATAGAGCTAAATGCCAGGACTAACACGGGTGCCTGAATACAAGGGCATCTTGTCAACGGATGTCTCGATATTGTCTGGTATAATCTATGCTGAGGAATTCTATGCTCCAATGTAAATGAATCATGTGTGCCTATTTCCTCTCTTAGCAGAAACCTATCAGAAGTTATGATTTTCGGGCGAATGGAATAATTATTGTATGAAATAACTTGGCACTAAAGATAAAATAAAATCTATAAAGTTGGTAAAAAATACCTTGATGGTTTGCTTGAATAATTGATAATCTAGTGAAGATTGCAAAGTTATGGCTTTCACATGAATATCAATCATTTAATATTCCATAACGTCTTCAATATCAAGATCCTATAAATTCAAACAAACCCTCACTTTACTATACTTGAGATACATGTGATACGTTTTACCGCTTAATATCCTCACCCACGACTCAATATTCGACTTTGCCTTATTGTATGAGGTACAAATAAGGTTAACATCCTTCACATTGGCACTTACAACCCAGTTGGTGTTGAGCATTGAACGAAAAGTGCACCCATTCAACTGTCAATGAGTGAGGTATTCAACTGAGCAGCAAAGTCCCATACATAAAAAATGGGCTCTACAAAGGGGTACGTACTTCCTGCAAAGGTCACGTGTGGGGTAGGAGAAAACTTCTATTTACATTATTATAATATATCATCTCTGTTCTATCACAGTGTATAGGGTTACTGTAGAGAACAAATTAAATGTAACTTAATGTATTCTATAAATTGCTACTAAAATTTTGGTATACAGAATTCTAGCATATATCTAAATGCAGTGATGAAATCCGTGAAATAATTCAGTATCGATGGGGTTAAGTGCAGGGCCGTTACGCTCTGGTGATTCCTATTAATGAGCAATATTGAGTGAATCACCTGTTATTTATGAGCATTGGGAATAACTATAGGGTGGTTAGGCAGGGACTGATGTACACCAAAGGAGTTTAATTGCCCCTTTGCAGTAAATTCCTTTCGTAGAGGAATATCAACTTTTAATGATTTGATATATATATATATATATGATATATAATGATATATATATATATATATATATAGTTTTGAACTAAATCTTGTAACCTGACACAGATGCGTCATATATTTAAGTGGGATTTACATTTGTTCGTTTCAGGCAAGTCTTCTTATAATTGTACAACTTTGGTGGTGTAGTTTTACCAATATCAAGACTCCATTGATTTTGATCTAAGACTTCTCATATCTTAAAGCCCATACTGCATGCACGCAAGTTGCCATTGTCAGAAAAAAAGAATATCGATATTTATCTTTCTCAAGTCTGGTAGTATCTCCAATACATGGCATACATAAAACGGTTTCCCCTTATCTTCAAGTGCTTATTTGATTAAACTATAAACCCTCGCATAAAAACATGAGTGACTTTCAAAAGTCCTTCACTGAAGTGATTATCATAAGGATAAGGAGCTGCCTATATTTCAAATTGATTAATGTTACTCACTCGATATCATATAGATGACACTGAATCGAACTGGCCGACAAATTTTGAGATCTGAAGAAATTGCAATGCGGCTAATCTTTTCAAGTGATGAACTTATGTATACAAATGTTCTGACCTAAATACACGAGTAAAGAAAGGCAAGCATACACGGTGCAAGTAAAAGTGAATAATTGAATATACTTTTGAAACCTTAAATCTTTTTGTGAAATTGACTAAAAGGTGGTAGTCTGGAAAGAAGTTCGAAATTTATGGATATATGTCCCAGACAAATTGAAATAAGGGTGCACAGGAAGGCCCCTAAGTATTGAGCATTTTGGCCTCAAAGAACCCTTTTCCCTTTCCCATACTCCTTCCTTCTATATAATCTTTTTTTTTGTCAGTGATTTCAATGAATGTAGCAATTGCAATCATTTTCTGAGACATTCTGCAACCGATATATATTAACAGATAAGCCACGTATCCAATCTGACTCCGATCTGACACCAGAGACCCCCTAAATTTAAGTAACCATTGAAGTAAGGTTAACATTTTCTTTATCATCGTTGTAATTGTCTGCATATAACAAACAAACTTGGGAAGTAGAGAATTAAAACATATCTAGATTAAGTTTGGAATAGCAATTTAAATTCAAACCCGGGCCAATTAAGCCTATGCAGACCAACTCTCTTTTTATTACCCAGTTCCTCGACTCCCATTTGTTTTAAATAACTCATGCAACACTGTGGCGCGGACTACTTCTTGGGTAGACATTGGGGGGAAATGAAAGTTTTACTTATTGATGGGTAGAATCGATACTGATCAGTGCCCTGGGAGTTACTCCAACTGTAGGAAGATCAGACCGAAGGCCAAGCGCACTTTTTTTCCGCAATTTTAAATGAGGGTCTAGCATGCCAACTCGCTTCCGGCAATAAATGAGAACGTAGAGCTTTTGTCTGGTGCACATTTACCAAATTGATTTGCATTGATACTTTTAGGAGGTAGCTCGGGTTGATGTTCGTGATCCCCTGATAGAACGTATTTGGGATCTCTCTCTTTTGAATTGTAGATGAGATTTGAGGCACACGTGTGTATACATACATATAGGCGGATATGCTGTTATTTTGATTATCTATAGCAGTTGAATTCAATTAATTATGATTAATAGTTCAAAGTTCTTTTCAGCATTCAAATGTCCACGTTAGAATGTTACTATTTAAATTCTTGCACCAACGTTAGAGCATACGGATCACTTTTCGTACTGAGCACTGCTTGGCAGTATGTTCAAATCAACTAATTTATCAAAGGGACTAAAACGGGCAACATTTATATAGACCAATTATGTGGTATATACAGACAAAGAGATACATAAGATTTATATATGTCTATGATACAGACTGCCATTGGTGTTGGTGGTAACAATACCTATTGGAGCTATATCTGATATCAATACCCCACTAGCTTATTATGGACATGGCTGGGCCGAATGACGTGTGACTCACCAACGTCTAGTGATTTGGTATATGACTTTTTAATTGCAAATCCTTATCTGTGTTAAAAGTATCACCAGCTGCGTCAGGCTATAATCAGAGCTAGAAAAGTAGAAACACAGTGGTGGAGAACGACTGAGAGGCAAATACACTTGTAACAATGTAAAAAGTTGTCTTCCAAATTTTCAAATCAAATTCCTTTTCTATTTTGCTCAAATACTGTTAAAAGCAGATATGACCACCAGACTCATGCCGGCTGTATGCATGGCTCTTCTGGTCTTTCCCCAATCTCAACTTGACAAGTGCAACAATAAACTGCACCCATACCCCTCCTACATATAAATCCATATACTATTATGTATTCGTGACTTTATGTAACTGGGACCTGATGATTCAGGCAGACCCGAGGCATGAAGTTTGCATTTCCATGGGATAGCCATTGATTGTTTCACCCGTCATGGATACAGTATAGACGTATTCAGCAGTACAAAACCATGTAGCATACACGTGAAAGGTTGATTGGGTAACTTCAGTTGCTTTCAGTTGCTTACAGATCCCAGTGGAAATATATATCATCACTTACCTAAGCAGATCATACTATATGATAGACGATGATAGATCTTATGTTTATTTGGCTTAATCGGCCACACTAGATTGTATGCGGTTTACTGAGTTGCTCATTCACATTCTGATTGCCCCTGGACGTGCATTATTGAATTTATTCTGAAGGCGACCTTCTAGGCCTATGGTAGTGTTTATCAAACAATTCCCATTCTGGAAATCTTGATCTTCATTTGTAAAAAGAAAAGGCAACCAGACTATATTAATAATGTAGTATGTCCCCTGCCATGTGATGGAAGAGGCAATAGATAATCAATGTACATTGGCAACACTGTAAAAAGTTAGTGCTGTAAATTTACAGTAAACTTTGCTGGCAACAAAGTTTCCAGTAAACTTTGCTGTACAATTACAGCATACGATGTACTGTAATTTGTGCAGTGCATGATACTGTAGATGTCTTACAGCAAACAGTACTGTAATTTAACAGCAAACTAAGTACTGTATTTGTACAGCAAAGTTTACTGGAAACTTTGTTGCCAGCAAAGTTTACTGTAAATTTACAGTGCACTGTTATTTTACAGCACTTCCAATTAAAATCGTTTTAACATCAATTTAGCATAGAATATGCCCCATAAATCAGATAAAATGTTAATTCCCAACCACAAACCAATGTATAGAGGTCGTGGGATGTAATCATGCTAGATTTAATAGCATATGCATGCATTGGGTAATGTTGCAGCAAGTTTAAGAGGTCATTACTTACCTATATATTAAACTTTATGCCAAAAAGGTGTCTATGAGTACAGATTATATTTATCTCATAATAATTACAATTATTTGTATGTATTTCAATAACCTGAAATGTCAGTTCATTACATGTGCATGGTATTCACTTTTTGATATCATTAGATTTAATTGATTCATGCAGAAAAATGGTTTTAAAGGATTATCCCAAAAACGTTTTCCACTTTTTATTTTTGCACTCCTGGTGGTCACTGTATTTTACAGTAAGATGAACTGTAAAAATGCACACTCATCATGTAATTTCAAATTTACAGTACAAATTTTGTAATCCTACAATAAATTTAACTGTTTATTTTCCAACAGCAAAAATTGCTGTAAATGAACAATACAGTTTGCTGTAGAATAACATTAACTTTTTACAGTGAAGGTTATCTGTAAGCAAAATATAGAACACTAACCACAGTACTGTGGCACAAAACATTCATAAACTTGTTTGTGGCTTTTGTAACCACAGTACTGGACCACAAAATATTCATGAACCTTGGCCAAAAATATACATGCTCCAGGCTACAATTAAGGTGATTTTCAATAGAGGCGGGCCATCATTACGGATGACTGCACATATCGAGGACCAGTTTAAAAAAAACAGTCATAATTTATCTCCTAGTCAGCAATATGTTTTCCCGTGCTTCACTGCCCCAGGATTAGCTAATCAATTATTTGGCAAGAAGGATGCTGGAAATCTCTGCACATTGTTCATAGTACAGGGGATGGATGTTCTGACGATCAATAGGTTATCTAATATTAAAGAAACAGTAACAATTCATGTTTTTGAAATTAACAATACATCTGCTTCCTGGAATGTCATCAGGGATAATGTAGCAAACTGTAAATACTGTGGAAATAATGTATCACTGTGTGCAGAAAGTCCAATCCTGAGATCTCATCTAAGAGTGTTTATTTCTGCATTATAGAGGGCAAGCGGTAACTAAGCTTTTTTATTACTTCGGTGTCTTAT
Source organism: Lepidonotus clava (assembly GCA_936440205.1). Classification (NCBI taxonomy): domain Eukaryota; kingdom Metazoa; phylum Annelida; class Polychaeta; order Phyllodocida; family Polynoidae; genus Lepidonotus; species Lepidonotus clava. The sequence continues at coordinate 20,140,846 of OW387150.1, read as the reverse complement.
AATGTTATTTTGCCTGACCCTTAATTCATATATAGGGTGAACTAGAGGGTACAGTGGCAGAGTTAAAAATACTTATTACTTATCTCACCCGCTTAAGTTTGACATTACTTCTCTAAATAGCCAACCATCCAAATGCATTTAAAAAAAGTTCTGGTTTCTATCCACTTACTGTTTTGTCATTATGTCTATTAATATCTGCCTCTGTGTGTGTTGGGGGGGGGCAGGAGGGTTCCTGTCCCGAGGGGCCTTACCCCCTGAGTGTATCCCCCATATATAGGGGTGAAGTATTGATATCTGGACTTGGTGTGGAATGTGCAGGTTGGGAGGGGGGGAGGGGGGAGGGGGCTACATTGTGGCACTTGGTTTCTTGGCATGGGTCCGGCTGGGGCAGGCTGGTGTGAGGTAAATTATCTATGTCCCTATTGATGTTCTCTGCCGCTTACATGACCAGAAACTGTGCTCTTCAATTATTCACATTGACCTCTGACAGCCTAGACATGCCAAGAGTCCCCTATCTATCATTTTGACAGTATTTATCTGGAAAGAGATATTATAACACTCCCTTCATAACTTTGTCTATCTGGGAAACACAGTTTAAAACTCCCTTTGTAACTTTCTGGTCGTAGTTATCAGCCCTAATTACATTTTGACAGTACTGACATGTGATTGAGTAAAGACAAACATAAAATTCTCTTTACAGAATTTGACAAAATACTGTAATAGTGACATTTGGTAAATATTTTTTTGATAAAATTATCAAAGTATGAGAGCAATTTATTCCTAACCGAATGATTTACAAAGGCCGTGCATTTCACAACTAAGATATGAACTATATATACATGCCTACTTGGCAGCAAAAGTATGGAATAGGTGTAATTAGTTTTTTTAATATATTTTATGCATGATCTGGAGCTATACCAAGAGTGCTGGCGTCATCAGGCTGCGTGTAATCAGTATTAACAATTCCCCCTACCACGGATAGCTGATATTCAGCATTTTAGGCACCTGCAGGTTAATTTGGCCCAGTTTTGTCGACAAAACCCCTGGAAAAACTATAGAAAATATACAAATATTTGCTATTAATCCATCTATTATGAATGAATTTTCAAATAACTCAGGAAATAGAAATATATAAGGGTACTACTTTGAAAAATAACAATGGTTAGTTCTATCCAATGCTAATATCCAAATAAAAGCATAATTTATGAAAATTCCGAATTTTCATAAATTATGCTTTTATTTGGATATTAGCATTATTATGGGAATTCCCTATGCTAAAACCTTGAGGTTTGTCGACATATTACCCAGCTTGCATTCTGTTCTAGGCTAACCTGCAGGAACAACGTATGAAAATGGCTATCCGTGGTAGGGAGAAATATATAGCAATTCATCAGAAACTACATTTAAAATAGACATACAATGATTAATAAAGAATTGACTGGTTTTATGACTGCACTAGCTAGGGATAGAGTATCATTGGATCTAGAGATCCAAATATCTTTTGTTTTAATCTAGCAATGTCTTATTGTTATGGCTGCCAAATCTACCCCCATGAATACACCCTGTTATGATTCCCTGTGATATAACCAAATTGATAGGTTGCATAATATGTGCTGATAGTTGAAAGGCTATGTGTAGCCTCAGGGGGAGTTCGTCCAATGTTCCTTCAAGCAATATAATCACATACATTATTGATCTACTGAATGTGTATAGAGTACTGTTAGCGCAATTGGTCACTTAGTGTATAATGGTATCCTTGGACTTTATCCTATAGAAGTATAGCAACAATAGATCTTCCAAATTCATTCAATTCAGTTAGGACTTAGATTTACTCAATAGGATAGTCGAGCCAGGTCAAGAGATTCATACAATTTGGTAATAGATTAAAAATATATAAACTAATTTATAGGAATTAAATAAAGTCGAGATATTCTCAATTGTCAAATAGATTGTGTCTGCTATTGGCTGGAGATAAGCAGGCCTATAGAACAATCGTGGCAGTCAAAGGCTTTTTTCAATCCCTGGATATACGACCCAGAAGCAATCTATAACTTCATTGCACATGCACATTTCCTTATGGGTCTCCCCTGCCTCTATACTGATGAAAGAACTTTTGAGGCAGGATGAACCGCCGAGCATGATTTTACTGGTTGGCTGCACATTGTCTTGGCTAATTTGAGAAGTAACCCATCCACAATCTTTTATTTGAGGAAGGGATGATGTGGCCATTTGGGTCTGAATCCTACAGTGATGTCACGGATTTGAAGGATTTCTTTTTAGTTTACTACCCATTACAACTTCTGCTGGTATTAAGTGACAAAACAGACTTTGAGATTGTTTGCCTCTGGAATCTACCTCAGTGCAATGCCTGCATGCAGTGCATAAATCCTGGTGGTGCGCTCGTCCTGTCTCACTTTCCTTTTAGCTGGTGCCTGCAGATCATATACATTGACAAATAATAGTCTGTATAAGGCCACCTCTAAAGGTGCTTGATCAGCTCATTTGCAACAAAAAGCTTGCAATTTGCTGTTCAATACTTTCAACTTCCGCTCTTTGATACTCACTTTGGTCTCTCTTTGTAAGTATACATATATAATGTATACATCAACACGCAGCTTGTAGGGTTGCTATTTGGTAGTATTGACTTCATAAAGTGTCTGACAACAGTACCCAGGTTCTACCATCATGCGTGAAACTAGGGGGAGGGGAGGGGAGGCAATGCAATGCAATCTCTCTTTGAGTGTATAGATATGGACTGTGGAACGTTTGTCTCGTAATTTGGGTTTTAACAGGACCGTCAATGACAGATTGGCTCCATTTCCTATCAAAGGGAGACTGTTAGGCTACATTGATCTCTGAGCCATGCAATGAAGGTGTATTGCAACTTTCAATTGTTTGAATGGATGCAAAATGAGAATAGGGGTTCATGATGTTTCATTAGCGTTGTCATTAGTCGTTTTTGGTTATTTTTATTTTCGAATTAACTCATTCGACTGTTGAAAGAATAAGATGGTTTCATACTCCTGGGAAATCGGAAAATGTTGAGTTTTTTCCCGATTGTTTCAACCTAGTTCTGAGAAATTCTGAGACACTGCCTTGTTTATACAGAAAGTTATGGAAGTTATGGGGGAAAAAACTCTTCATGAGCACATCGATCTACTGTCAGGGATGTAAGTCAGGCTTGATGAAAAAGTCTGAAACCTTACAGTCAATGCCAAACTATCTGATTATGAGTGTGCAAATCTGCTTGGAGTGGCTGCCTGTGCTTGGAGAGTGGAGCATGTTCACAGAATTGTAAAATATATTCATTCTCAATTCAAACAACATAATAAATTAATGATAAAATTATAACCTATAACTCTTGCTCTTATAGGATTTTTTTTATTAAAGAAATTTTAGGAGTCATACTTGGAACTGCATTAATATCAACCAATCAGAGGCCAGTATTTATTCACTGCTCAGAAAGGTTTCAGGCTATTCTGATAATCTGAACTTAGTCTGAAGAAAGTCTGAACTGGTTTTAATGTTTAGAAACTGTATTCAGGAGTGGATTATCAAGCCCATTGCCACTGTCAAACTTGTCTTTTGATACTATTGAGATTTTATCCATGTTTTGACCATATTTGATCAATTTTATGCCAGTTTCCTTAAGTCTAAAAAAATCTGAAATCAGACTAAAGTCTGAAAACTGACATCCCTGTACTGTACATGTAAACGGCTTATGTTGAATCATCGACCGTAGTTATTCTTGTCACAAGGAAGCTACAATGCCCTGCATCATATTAACATCAGTTATCAGAAAAAGTTCAATGTGTGCACTCTGCTTTCTTAACATTTCACATGAATTAACTCTAATAGTTATAGTGGATGTGGTCGCTCTCTATCAAATCTTTCATTACTACCCCACCCACCCATTCCGAGAATGGAGCTGCCACATACCTGCCCGATACCTGCCCACAAGTAACAATACATTCCGTATTGATCTATGCCTACAAACCACTGGTCATCTAAAGAAAAATCAATGACCTATCCAATCAGAATTGCCCCAGCCAGAGGGATCCTATCCGGATTAGCCTTTCTACTTCATTCAGGTTAAATGGGTTCTGGAGTAATTGGCTCCAAAAGAAGCCAATTTATCCCCATGAGGTATAATAATGGGTATGGTCAGGAGAGGGTGGGTAGGTAGGTTCGTAGGGGGAGTAATTAACTGAGTTCTTAAGGGCTCATAAGGAGATTGGATTAAATGGATACGTTAACTGCATGAGGAGCCATCTAAACATAAAGTGCACAATTAATCTGCTACTTGAACTTAAGCTAGATTGCAATCAACCCTCATTGACTGTTGGATACGTACTATTGATTATGACAGACCATAGATATGCATATGTATTTATCCCCGAAAAGTAAACTGAGGAAGGGCAACTAAAAATCAAATTTGGTAACGTTGTGCCCTTAGCCTATCTAATAAGGGAATGATTATTTTACTGCCTGATAATCATAAATTAGATAACATCATTCCTAATTCAATCGCATTGCAGGGCTTTCTCAATTGCAGTTGGTGCAATGATGCTAATAATGAATAATATCAAATACGTTTTAACTTTTACCCTATGAATATTTTTAAGGGAAAAGTGAATTGAATATTGCAATTTAAAAAGAATTGTCTGTTCTTTGTTTCCCAAATAATTATGAGTAGACCGCTCCTGTTTCGTCTGTTACCTATCCAGAGTCTGTCTCTGGCAGCCTCCCTCGATCATAATCGATCTTTTAATTCAATATGTCCTATTTGTTAGATTGATTGAGTTTCCGGTGTAGGGACAGACGGATGGACAGGTGTGTCATCAACGTCACCATGGCAACGAGACGCCCTAAATGTAGAAACATGCTAATAAACTAATGATGAGAGGGTCAGGGGGTAGGAAATGTCCGTCTCAGTCACTGACTAACTGTATATGAATATGCAGCCATGTTCGTGTGTGATAGATGGTCATGTGAAATACAACAGAGAACGTGTAATTATCTTCATCCTAAAACGCTCTGTAATTCCATTGACGGTTAATTATCTATCCAGTTTCGAAATTTGCTATATGAGATGCATGGTACCGTGAAAAAATGTTCAAACGGTTCCTGCTCAAGATATCCTGCATCTATTCTTTTATAACTGCAGTAAATTTGAAAAGGAAATGCATGGGGAAAATCTGTACGGAAATTGTACGCAGGAAAACGACTAGAAAATGACCCAGGTCTGTTCTGCACCCATTAACAGCTGATTTGTGAGAGAGTTACATTACTGTGACTTGTGAGATGCCACGAGTATACCACAAGCGCTACGACTCTGCTGGAGAGCCAATGCGGCACATGAAATTGCATGCAGAATTAACCGATGAAAGGAAATTAATTAGATTAACCTGAACAGCAACTAGGTGGGAAACCACTATAGAACTGTTATATCATGTTGATAAACACAAATTCAATATTTCATAAACATACATGCGAGCAATACAATTATTCCGTCTCAAAGGATCAAGAAAAGATAACGGTAGAATCCGTAGTGTGCCCCTCCACCACAGATAATTGGCACCAAACCACCCCTCTCCAACTGGCCTTTAAAACCCTAACGGAGAGGTATAATCCCTTGAGGACCCTACACTGGTCTTAGACCAGGGGCACTGCCGGCCGACAGGTGAGGGGGCAACAGGTGTGTTCATACATAAGTTCCCTGATCCGTGCCCAGTTTGACCTGTTGACTTAGGATTTGTGCACCAAGTTGTTTTGATTAGCCTAAACCCACAGTGGGAGACTCCTGTCACGTATACTTGTAACAGTGTGGCCTCAGATGGGTAAATTTCGCACGCGGGTGGTGTCATTTTCATTTTAAAAAAGAAAAAAGAAAGAAAAAAAAACCACATGAGCTTATTGACTTCGACAAGGGCATTTTTTTAAATCAGTACACAACAGAGGATCCTGATCGACGTGTTAATTAAAATGCAAGATTGAGACGGTAAGGGTTATTAGATGATAACTCATTTCAGGGCATTTTAAAGCTGAACGCCCGAGTGAGTTTTGAGATGCACAGACCACGTGGTAGTTATGCTTGGGTTCTCGATTCTTTTTCCTTTTTTTCAAGTTTTTAATTAACTAAAAACACAAAGGCCATGAAAAAAAGAATTTAGAACAAACATGATATGGCTCATCTAGCTCAACAAAAGCAGGTATTTTTCCCTTTTTTGTGTTTGGCAGATGGTTCTCATAATTGACTTGCTTAACCGCCTTAACAGTCATGTCCCATTGGTAATTGAGCCTTGAATACATAGTCACAAATGACTTTTTAATGTTTTGAATTCCGCATCCAACAGTATAGGGGTCCCCGTCAAGGGCCGTGGACTGAGTAGCTGTATAACAGCTAAGGAACGCCTATTGAAAGAACCAGTCATATATACATGTACGTCTGAGACCCCACGCATTGACAAATAGCTTCCAGGAGGTAATCGTTCCTTAAGCTATTTCTATCAGTTGATATACAAATCCCTGCATAGTCTATACAGTAGGGTTCTAAAGTGTCGCTGTGATAAAATACAACCGGTGTTGATATGTTTCTAGACTAATTTGAGAACGTTCACCAGTTCATATTTTTCATAGATCTATAGGCTTATGTCTATAACTATGTTGTTTTTGTTGTTGTTTTTTTGTGTTACATATCATATAGATTATTTTCTGGAGAAGGGGGCGGATTCGTTAAAGATTTAAACTCATACGTCACTCACATAATTATTTTGTCGATTCTTTGAGAACCTGGCCTGCCTTTTATGCTGGATGATTGCCATGATGACTTCCACCCTCCCACTGATGCATTAGAATGATGCTGTAGATCCTGTCACATAAAATGCCATTTTGTGAGGGATAGGCCCACTCTCTGTTATGTTTCCATTAATCACGTTTCAATAGAATGAGAATGAACATATTCCCTGTGTTTTAAGATAATCTGTGACTCTTGGCACATGTGAACCCCACTGCAGAGATCCACATTGGCACGGTATCAATTGACCCGTTCAAGCCTGATGATGATTTAAACTATTACAGGTGATGTGGTAACCGCCAATAAAAACAATCAATATAGGCATTACTTGGGGAAATGAAACTAGTTTAATGAATAAGGAATTGGGAGGGGGGGGGGGGGTTGCAGAGCCTGAGTCGATGATCATTGGCTCTCCCACCCTTTCTGGTTCTCTCTGAGTCTGATCAGTGTTCGTAGTTAAGCGTATTTTGTGACCACCTGTCAGGTGTCTTGGGAGACTTGTCCTTGCTTAATTTTGGACACTGCTTGTTTTCGGACAAGGCTGAGGGGAACCCCCCCCCCCCCCCCCGCCAATCTATGCGAAACGGCGACATGGCCAATTTTCTGCTTAACGACGGGAGCTCTTCATATATTTGACGTGGCGTCAGAGCCTTTTCTTATAATCAACATACGACATGGCCCATGCTGTCGACACTGTGACACTGACAGCACCATTTCTGACATCATCGGACATGCGACATCGGGACCCCCCCCCCCCCCTCATCAAGGGCCCCAACCGAGACAGATGGGCCTATGGAAAGGGAAAGGACATGCACCTAAACATAAAAAAAAGATATTTAGGCCCGGTTTTTCAAAACAGTTCAAGTTGGTTTGCAAAGTTCAACTTTGATCTGCAGCTGATTTTGGTTCAAACCGGTTTTTCAAAGAAGTTCAACTGCTTAATCTGCAGAGTTGAACCTCAAAAGTTGACCTACCTCCTGGGGGTGGTTCAACTCTGGATTAAGAGATAAATTTGATTTGTATATGAAATTTCACTTAAAATATTGATCTAGGCTATCAAATTAGAAGAAATACTAAGTTTCAGTCATCAATTCCTGGTTAAACTTATAAAAAAGCTAAAAGATTCAAACCCATTAATGTAGAACTCTCCTTTTGATCCAAAAGGAGGAAAGAAAGTTGAACCAAAAAGTTCAAGTGGGGTTAAAGTGAGGTTCAAGTCCCTAATCCAAGATCAAGTTAATCTGTTTTGAAAAACCAAAAAGTTGAACTGCAAAACTTAATCTGCCAAGTTGAAACTTGATCCTTGTAAAGTTGAACCTCAGTAATAGTTAAACTTTGATCTTTTACGAAAAACCGGGCCTTAATCCCCCCCCCCCCCCCCCCACACACACAAAAAAAAAAAAATAATAAAATTAAAAAAAAAAAAAAATAGACACATTCCTGTAAGTGTAACTCAATAAAGGGCATAAAAAGAAAATTGGCTTTAACCTTGTTAAATTGGATCATACTATCTATTAGGGCCTAAAGATATTTCACCTACCATGGTTTTTGTAAAAGAAGAAGGGAGATATGCCAGATCCAAGTGGTAAAATCCGCCACATGACAAGATAGATAAACTTTTGAGGTGAGGACGGCCAAAAGACCTGTAACTTCCAAGTTATCGAATCTCCTTCAAGTCCTTATAAGTTAATTATGTAAAGTCCTTGTGCGGCCGACAAAGTTAACAGTTTAGAAATCCCATTAACAATCAGTGATGGGGATTACAGGTTTATGTTTTGTATTTGTTATCACCTCTTTTTAGTTTTAAAACGGTGACAGAAGTATATTGGGAGAAATGTTCTCTTCAACAGAACCCAATTAACGTTATTAATCCGGACTGGAGTGAAGATAGTAAAATAGGCCTGTTGGAATTCTCCGTATTACGGTCCCAATCTCGCGATCTCGCCAAGCAGTTTCCGGTAACTTTAAAAATTCATAACTCCTTATTTGTCCAAAGGAAAATTTTGAAAAAATATGATATGTCAAGATTAGAAACTCTTCTATCAATGTGGCAATTATAAAGTTCTGTAAAATTATTATTTTTTAATTTCTTGCATTTTGACAGATATTGTGGGTCTGGCTTCACTGAATGGATTTCTTCTACAATCTATTGTAAAGAAGTGGCTTGTTTTGACATAGAATATTCATATTTAAGTCATTAGAATGGTGGAAATTGAAAATAGGTGCCATCTTTGTTATCATATTACAGGGAATATTAATTATTATGCATAGATTCTTTGCAACTGTGGTTTGAACATGACTTAAATGATAGAAAAGAACCACCAGAACCTGCGCTGTGGGCAGAGGATTATGGGATACCGTAATACGGCGAATGAGATTTATCTGTAGATAATCGTAAGGTCCTATCATACAGGACCTATCACTCATCAGTGGCAGTGGCAGTGCATGTCCAGCGCGCTACTCACAAAACATTGATAATGGCCACTGGCAGATATATATAAACATTATAGGCTTTGCCTAATAGAGGCAAACCGGGACCAGGTCAAATCATGGCGGGAATTACAGATTTATTGTAAAAGATTTTGTCATCCAGCAGGGCGCTGAACACCAAAAACGATTTGCTCGGCGGGAGACAACCCTTGAGTTGGCAAAAAAATGAAGAGATCTACTCACCATCATACTCCAGTTTAAAAGGTCCGCGGTTGGGGTCCTTCCCTCCCGGTATGGTCATCATAACGCGGAAATATCGACCGATGGCTATGAGGTAAGCCGATTAAGCGCGGTTACGCGCCTTGGCAGCCCATGCACATGTTACCCGCCCACCCTGCTTTTGTTGGCGGCGACTCAGACAGTCGCCATCACCATGACAGCATGTCAACAACCAGCTTGACGGTTACAAATCATTTTCGAATAAAACTTTGTTGTTCTTTCTAATTTGATATATTGATTAAAATAAAATTCTTTTATATAAGATGTGATCTAAAATAGAATTTAGATATAGATTGAATTTGATTTAAGCTGGCGAAAGAATACTTAAGTTTATACATAAATGAAGGCTAGTGCAAGGGAACGCGTGCGCATTGAACCAAATTCCAGACCACAACAACGTAAGTGCCGGGAAAGTTTTGCAAATTGCCTGATTTTCCGTACTTTTGATGACTTTGCATTTATAACAGTGTAAGGGATGGATAGTCTACATTATATTGATGGTTTTTCCATCCAGAGTAAGTAAAATATCTTCTCTTATAAGGATTTTGAGCCCTGAAAACACTTCGGTCCTGAGCGCACTCGCTCAAAAGCGTCTGTGGCAACGGCACTTGCTGCAAAATTTGACGTTTGATCAAACTCATTTTATTTGTTCACAGGAGTATATATTACATAAAGGAAAGTGAATAACCACATACAACTATGGCGGATGCAGATCCGGTGACGCTTGTAAGTATTATCCTCTTCATAGATGTGTTCCAGAGATACAAATTTGGTATACACCCATTATCGCCCATTGCTATTGGACGGTGCCAACTGATCAGTGAACTGTCATTTCATTTGTCATTTGCCCCATTCTAGCTTACTTTGTTATAATGTTAACCTATGTCTTAGTATTCACACTATAAAAATGAACATGGGCGTGGCTATTTAAATATCGTTTCGTGTAGTCACTTATGTCAATGACAATGAGTCTAGTTACTTAACTTCTATTAAAGTTATGTTGACACTTTGAGTTTGACTTTTTGACTTTCAATTTTATCAATCATGTGACATATTCATTGACATTGATGTGAAAAGTTGGTGACAAAACCAGTCGCAAGCCAAACTCAAAAATCCTCGAAGAAGTGTGATTGTTGACCCTTTTTCCTTTACAAAAAAATATGCCATTACAATATAACAGGATTTGTTCTGTTTTGTGCGACAGTGTTGAAATACTTTCCATTGTCATCGAGGAATGAACTAGGCCTATGTTTCTTAAGTAACCTCAGTACCTACGGGCTAAGGTAACAGTACACACGTTCTTCTTAGCATGCATTCTCTAACTGTTTACAGGCTCGCATCACCTACTGGTGCCGCGAGAAGCATTACCGACACATGGGTAATGCCGCTCAACAAGGCCTCCAGAAGTATGGCAATGACCCCATCCTGAAGTTCTACCTAGCTTACAGCATGATACTTGAAGGTAAGTGTGGTAAGCAATTTTAACCGGAAACAAGACCAAATATAATTGCTTGGCTTTGGTAATACGGAGTACGAATGTTCACAGTGGTTCGATTTGGAATGTATAAAAACATAAACTGCTTTTTAAAAACTGTAAGGAAGGATGCAAAATTTTCTGTTAGAAGTTACTCTGAACCTGTCAGACATTTAGAATGTTTGTTTGTTTGTGTTTGTTTTGTTTTTCTTCAAAAAAGCACATTCATTACAGTAATGATCTTTTATGTGGTTTGCATAAATGCTGAAGCCAGCATTAACTACTCTGGTATAGTTCATCGTCTACTGAAAATAGAAGCTGAATAATCCTTGTTTCAATAGACCGCGTACAGGAAGGCATGCGTGAACTCGACCAGTTAAAAGACAAAACAGACGTCAATCTCTGCTCCATCCTGGCGCTCATTTACGCGCACAAGAAGGCCAGGAACGTAGGTGAGTAGGGTGTTGTGATTTACAATATTTTCTAAAAGCTGCATTTAAAACAATCCTGAAAATATATTCACCTCTCCACTTTACGTATAGAAGCATTAAAAAGGTAATATTATACTGAAAAGCTTACTTTATTGTAAACAATAATATAAGTCATGAAGTTAATGACCTATTAATGCTTAAAGTTAACAACAAATGATATCCAGTTACAAAAATATTTCCATTCATAGATCGTGAGGCTGTCGCGGAATTAGATGCAAAGCTTAAAGAATCAAGAAAGCAAGCAGGAGAAAAAGTAAGTCTTATTTTCGATAATTACTGGTTATTTAAGATACTATCACATAATATTTTGACATAATTATTAATTTGTAATATTGTAAGGTTCCTTACTACTAAGCTGAACGATTAATTGCATGTTAATGTCCAAAAACATATTTATGAGGCCAATTTTTAATTTTTTAAGGGCCTTTACTTTGCTGGCGTATTCCTCTTCCACAACGAGCGGTATGACAAAGCACGCGAATACATTGACCGTATGTTAAAGATGAACAGCACGTCGAAGGAGGTAATTAATTTTTGTTTCTTGATATACAGTAAGAAATAGATCAAATTCAATGCTTTTTTCACTAGTATCCAATGAAAAGAATGCTCGTATCGAGTTTTCTGTAGTCAACAGTCTTTTAACACAAAGCCATCTACGGCTTGAATATCAAGATGCCTGTACTGTGAGGAGAGCAGGACATTGAGTTGATTGAAGTAAACTTCCTTTGTGAATGCCTGCTACAGGGCGAAAACCGTATATACTACTTACACTGAATACACGACCCCATTCTCGTTAGCGATCCTTGGGAGCAAGGTTAGAAAATGTCATCCAGATGTACTTTTTTGTGTATAGCCATTTGGTAGGATTGATAAACTTGGATTGGAATACATATCTACCTACTAGGGATCTTTCTGACATCGCATTTTTTATAAGTCATTTGACTTTCACTTCCAGAGAAAATACTTTAAATAACCGATTTTTCCCGCTCCAGGGCCTGGCTATCAAGGGCTGGTTGGAACTCCTCACAGGGCGCGAGGCATACGCCAAGAAAGCAGTAAAATATTTTGACGAGTCATTCGGGTGAGTGTTCATTATCGTTGTAGCATTTTTTCCCCTTTGAAATTTGAAAATATGTTATCCCAAAAGAAGCTTTTTATGTTGTTTTTTTTTGGAGGGGGGTTCATTTTACCCTTTTTAAGAAAAAACACTTTAATTATTTAGAGCGCTTTTTCTTTCGTAATAATCAGCACAAAACTACAGGTTTCACATGGCATGTCTCTTAGATATCGGACCATACGACAGGAAAGTTTAAGATAGAGACAATTCTTGACAAAATGATAAACAGGCTCGTGCATTGACATACATTTCTCTTTTGAATAATTAGTCAAGATGGCCAAAAGGACATTGATGCGCTCTTCGGTAAGGCACGTTACTTTGAGACACGCCGTAACTACAGCGGGGCGCTGGAGCTGATCAACCAAGCTGTTGTCTCCTTCCCCAACTTCATCCCAGCCCTCCTGGAGAAGATGAGAGTCCAGTTGGCCCTCCAAGACTGGGAGAGTTCCATGGAGACGGCGCAAAGGTAATGAAAAAACCAACAAAATTACAGAAACTTAGATACGTGCCATTTTAATGTGATAAAACGTATTTTAAATGTTCCGCTAGAGACCCAGAAAATAGTTTTGTTAAAAAGGGCTATTTTTTACTCTGCCTGTTTTTGTTTTTAAGTCTTTTTTTAAATCTATTGTACTACCATATAAGCGAAACGCATACAAATTGTTTGGGGGGAATAAGTTTTCGTATCACACTTAATAGGCTTCTCTTAGAATACTATTTTTCAATAAAAAAATAATTGCATAACCCCGAATAGAAATATAAGCTTTTACTTGGACAACCATTTGTTATCCTTTCAGAGTACTCAACATTGACCAGCACAATCTGCAGGCCCAGCGTTACCTCATTCTCCACATGCTGTGTCGGGAGGCCGCCTACCAAGAGGTGGGTTATTCAGTTCACTTTGTACTGCCGGATTGAGAAACTAAATTGGAGTGACAGCAGTCTGTATCGTAAATGTGCAATCCTCTATCCCTTTTAATTACAATATCCGAATTATTGGAAGGACGACTCCGCAAAAAAAATAATTAAGCAAGTTTGTCTTAAACTTCCAGAAAAATATGTATTCTCTTTTCGATCTTCAGGCGATTATCTAAAGGCAAAAAATCTTCGCCAGACCCGAGATTTGTGGTATTGAAGATAGAAATCTCATCAACCAATTTATACTACAGATTTAACTAGATATTGTCTTACTTGATTTTCTCATGAATTACTATTCTTTATATCTAATAATTTATTATGATTTTGTATCAAGTTGTATATTTACATTTCGTAACATTACTTCCCTAGAGTTTGTCCCGCAATAATTCGTTCTCTTTCTTAGGCTGCGACAAAGATCGGCGATCTGATGGCAGACATGGACCGACTGGAGCCCAAGAACCCCTACCTGTACGACGAGTTCGCTCGCGTCTTCTGCAGGCTGGTGAGTGGGAGAGTTTTCTATTTCTATGTCTATGGCGAGGATGGCTTTTAGATACAGAAATAAGATGTTTTCTCGAGTTATGAGAGAGAACAAAACACTTAAACCGAGGAACTGAGTTGAAAGGATATTCATTTATCTTTTATGAAGTTTTGTTTACCCTTCTCATTTAATGTGCTTTATGTAAATGGTAAATGACAAGAGACCGCTGACATTTTAAGGGCTTTAATAAGCCATTGCCTAACGCACATATGGGTTCAAATCGATCAACAAATTATACCTTTTAATTGGTATCGTACAAGATATACTATTCCGGCAGCATAATGTAACCATTACTCGATAACCTCTGATCAATCATTTCAATTATTAGAAATGAAAATAGGTGCAACGTTGATGCAAGCAACTAAGGATATAGATTTAACTAGATAGTATTTTACTTGATTTTCTCATGAATTACTATCCACTATATCTAATAATCATTATTGAGGATATTTTTACATAACAATTTTTACTCATTTTTCAGTCTGGCCGTAATCAGCTAGTGCTGCAGCAGACCTACTACATGGCAGAACGTGCGGTGGGTCTAGACAACACGAGCGCCGACTACCTCACCGAGCTGGGCTACCAACTCGTCATGATGAACAAGGTACGCGAGGCAATGAAGTGTTACCGTAACGCCATGAAGATGGACGAGACCAGCGTCAAGGCACTCACAGGTAAATTGATTTTTTTTTCTCGATAAGTTCTCAAACTGCTTCCTTATGCATTAACCTGGTGTACAAGGCAAGTTAAAACTGACCGGTTCGATAAGTCGTCCAAATCACTGAGGCTTTTGATATTGTGTGCAGGTGAAATCCACAGTAAAGGTATTTTCATATGTCGTCTTCGTTTTTTTTGGTTTTTTTTTGACAAATCTGTATTCAATACACTAAAGTTTTTGTACATATTTCTGTGAAGAATCTTATCTCTTAACTTTCAATTCGGAATAGTGAAAAATTGATCTGGCAGTGGGTTGTAGCTGAACGGTTAAAAACAAAACTTTTCCTGTCCTAGGTATCATCTGCTGTCAGCTGCTGGAGAACCAACTTGACGACGCCGCCCAGCAGCTGGAGTTTCTCAACGAGATCCAGCAGAGCATTGGCCAGTCAGCAGTAAGTGTAGAAAACCCCTCTCACCCATAGTTATACCGAATTTTTATCCTCATTTATTTCCTTTAACACTCATAGTTTACATTTATATCTGGTTCTTTATCAAACATACTTTCTTTTCTTTTCAAAATGTTAAGCGTTTAGGTCAATATGATGTTGACTTACATCTAGTTTTAAAGTGCAGCAGTTTAAATACCGAGGAGCTAGTATCACATCCGTTAGGCTAACGAAGATCCCTACCAATGTGCAATTCTGACCCACTTTCATTTATGTGTGTGATACTAGCTTTTCGTAGGTGAAGTAGGCAAAACAGTTTAAACCTATGCGTCTTTTTATTTGTTTTTAAAATACATTGTAAAAGTTTTTGTTTCCTTGCCCAGGAGCTGAGCTACTTGTCGGCCGTTTTGAGCATCAAACGTCAAAAGGCCCCCGAGAAAATCATAGAAATGTTAAACAAGGCCGTAGAAACCCACTTCGTCGGCATCAAGGTAAGATATCTTTTAAGAAAAGACAAATAAGTCAAAAGGATTCCAAGGGTTCTTGTTTTTTCAAACATTTTTTAATTCTATCTCTTGGTTAATGAAGTTCGCTATCGGTCAAGTAACAGTACCTAAATTGAAAGACTTGACTTCTCGATTGTTTTCTATAATACGCAACGAGAGTTTCGAGATACACAGTTCATAACATTCTCTTTTCAGTTGAGTGATCTAGAATTGGTAGGTCACTGATAAGTTTCATCGTATATTGGAATTCTAAACGTTATTATGTTCTGTTAGATTAAAACGTTAACATTGCATTAGTTGACCTCTTGAATTATTACATTATGCAACTCTAATTCTCCCTACTCCAATGACCGGTCAAGAGCTACAGTAAACTTGGTGACAACTGCCAAGGAAATGGCAAAAGAATCCAAGTCAGGGAAACAGAGGGAATTAAAAAAAATTGACAAAAACATAGAGAATTTTGTTTCTCGAAGTTTTGAAATTTATGATTCTCAAAATGTAAGGCAGTGCCTTTTTGTCAAAAGGATTTGCCCTTTTTTTCCCAACTAAATAAGCTTTCAGATCAGAAAAAAATAGAATAATGACAGAGGGAAAATGTTACCATAGGACAGATAAAACTCAGGGTATTTGAAAGTAATAAGAACAAATAACAGCGAGAGGAGGAAAATCTAGGAAAATCTCAGGGATTTAATAACGAAATTTAGGTGGCCACTCTGCATTATGGTGAGAAATTAGTTAACTGACTGAGACCTCTGTCCACCCCACAGGGCCAGCCGCTGGGTACAGAGTACTTCTACCTGATGAACCCCGACTTCCTGCTCCAGGTCATCAAGGACTACCTCACCTTCGCCCCGCAACAGGTGGGTGTACTGGTCTATCGCTTCACTGATGGCGGGTTAAAATGTCCTTTTGGTGCTTTTTTGCAGTTTCTCTTTTTGTTATTAAATTTAATTGTCCTTTTGTTTAAAAAAAGCTTGATAGTATTAGCTGATTTATGAGAGGAACACCCCGCATAGTTGATTATTCACAACAAATTATCACATACATTTAAGTTATATATGTATTGTACATTGGCAATTCATGGTATTATTATCAGGATATACGTATACCCCCCCCTCAATAAACCCGTATATAAAGCATTAAAATCATTCTGCACTGTTATTTAGATAGAATTGCCTGTTTTATTGTCACCCCTAGCCACGTACCCAATTTATCTTATTGCTGTAAGATCATAC
The DNA here is from genome assembly GCA_936440205.1 of Lepidonotus clava. Lineage (NCBI taxonomy): Eukaryota > Metazoa > Annelida > Polychaeta > Phyllodocida > Polynoidae > Lepidonotus > Lepidonotus clava. The sequence continues at coordinate 20,123,956 of OW387150.1, read as the reverse complement.
TTTGATTAGAAAATATGAAAGTTTCTGTATGAAGATGTCAGGACTGATTTAAGTATACACAGAGAGTAATAATGTTAACTGTTTTATTGTTACATTATTAATTCCATTTTGGTTTTTCTTCCGCTTTTGCTTTTTTTTCCATTTATTTTTAGAAAACGGTATTTAGTTTCATTTCAAGAAACTTTCTGTTTCACTTGAGATTTTCTGCTGTATTTGTCATCTTTCATAAACAGGATCGCTCTTTTCTTTTTGACCAGCGGCTTTTAGATTTCCTCCTTACAAGTACAACAATATCTGACTCGACTTGATTACTCTTATCAATTTCATACTTACTTTGTTTTGTTTCTACCTCTTAACAGGCTCCACCTGTAAGTCTATCCTGCAATAAGACTTGTCTCTCATAGAGTATTGTATGGGCATTATTCACTGCAAATGGTATAGCACCCGAGATCGTTGGCCGAGGTATACCTGTAGTCCTGGGTGAATTATGTCCATCAAATTCTCCCAATGAGAAGCACTTCTTTATTCTTTTGCTCATTATTCTTGAATATCGTGATGCATTTTCGTTGTGAATGGTACTTTAATGGTGAACTATATCAACCTCTTGGACAAACGTGTCGAATGGTGGTGCGGGGGAGTGTAGATGGTGGAATGGTATCAATGGTGGAAAACATAATGGAGATTTTTTGTGATGAATATAAATAAATCAATAGTTGTTTAAGAATTAATACTCATGAAACAGTGTACAATAAATTCAGCTTTGAGGAAATATTTATTGCTTTTCACTTTTAGAAACATCGGCTTCATTGCTGTGCACCAGAGCCGATGTTTCTTAGGTCTACATGAATAATAATTTCAAAAGGAAACATACTTGTAGTTCAAACAACCATATTCACCAGTCAAGGGTTATATATGTACCACTCACAAGAAGGCGTCTAATACGATTAGATAATTTACTTGTCTGTTTAAGTATAATTAACGTGTATATTTGTCAGGTTTAAGGTTTTCTGTATTCTGTGACTGTTAATGTTATGGCACTTTGAGATATATCTTTGACTCGTCTAGTATTAATTCTACATAGAAATGTTGGTTCCAAGTGAATGCGTTGTCTATTTCATGTTTAATGTATGTCAAGTGAATCATATCATGGGAATGTTTCTGTTAAAAATGTATAAGAGGTTCCATTTATAAGTCCTTCATATCAACTCTTAAAACAGAAAAATGGTCTTGGTATCTGAGGTGACATTAAATACAAACGTTGAACGTGCTACACTTTATTTTTAAAATTTATGGAATATGTTTCAGCGTAAGACTATAACTAAGAAAAGTTTTCTGCTATAACTTTGGTCAACTTTAACAAAGATATAAGAAGTTAACACACAAACGTGGATATTAATTTATAAATCTGTGATGAATCTATGTAATTTTTCCCGTTTTTAATCTGTTTCCTCCATTCATCCTCTCAGCCCACCACCAGGGGCCAGCCAGCCCACCCCGTCCTCAAACGGTGCTCAGCCGTCCTTGACCCCTTGACCCGGGCCGTTCCCGGCCTACTGGAGGGGCTCTACCTGATGGGCAAGGTCAAGTTTCTCTCTGGTAAGTATCACAGGATTTCCTTCTTTTTTCTTTCTTTTTTTCTTCTTTTTGTTTTTATTATTTATTTTTATTTTTCTAACATTTTTTTTCTCTTTTTTTGTAATGATTCACTCATTTATATTAGAAGACAAAGACACTGCACAGACTAAATAACATCATTACACCGCTGCTATTCCGCGCACAAAACAGACCCAAGAGTGAGGTAGGAGGGTACCAACCACACAGGGAAAACAGGGAAAATGGCAAAAAAAAATCCCTGACAGGGAAAACAGGGAATTTGCAAATTTTGCCAAAACACAGGGAATTTCATTTGGCCAGGTTCTGAAATTCCTGATTCTCAAGATATTAGGGATTCAACTTTTTGTTGTTGGGTTCTTCAAAAAATTTCTGGATGCAGAGGCTTTTAAAATTGAACAATTTGCTGGATATGACTCAGGGAAAAATTGCAGCGGGACAGGGAAATCTCAGGGAAAACACAGGGAATTTGAAAATGGAACTTTGGTTGGTACCCTGGATAGGCAGGCACTTTGATCAACCAGACCGCAATGGTTGGCCCCTGGCCGTAACCCTGGAGACACAAAGGCACCAATCACATGGCGGATCCCTGATCCAAGCACTTACAGGAGTACCTACAGATCTGAACAGAGCAAGCCACAAACTCATTCACCCCTTCTATTTCAGGTTACATTGACACAGCACACAGTAAATAACATTTAAAATCAAATGCCCATTTCAACGCATTTGACATACAGATAGCCCCCACTATATTGCATCCCCACATCCCTTTCATTCTACTTACCATAGACCAACTGGTAAGAATATTACATATCCCTTTACCCCTTTCATTCCAGGCAATATAGATACAACAGTATATATTACATCACCTTACCCCTTTTATTGCAGGTGACATAGACGCAGCCCAGAGCACCCTCCAACACTGTATCGACCAGGACCAGACCTACTCGGACGCCCACATCCTGATGGCCCAGATCCACCTCCACCAGGGCAACTTTAAGCTCGCCAACCAGTCGCTCGAGGTCGGCCTCAGCTACAACTTTGAGGTAAGTATCCTATAATCACAAGGTAAACTTTACAAGGCATATGTTAGGACAGGGTCAAAAGGATTTTTGGGAATTCATTTTTCTCGTACATTCTTTTAAAGCAAGGCTCAAGTGTAAAGGCTTCACATGGCAGGCACTTTTCAAATTTTATCTTCCCCGCCCGAAGAATTCACCTACATGTAATATGGGAGACGAGATAGATCCAACAAAAATCTTACCTGCCAATTTTGGAATCTGAGGATTTACTTGCCCACATCCCCCACTCAACCCTCTTGGACCACCTGATTGTGGCCCGTATCTGTAAGAAGCCCCTCAGTAACCCTATCACTTGGTCCCTTAGGTCCGTGAACACTCGCTGTACCACCTGATCAAGGCCCGTATCTGTAAGAAGCCCCTCAGTAACCCTATCACTTGGTCCCCCAGGTCCGTGGGCACCCGCTGTACCACCTGATCAAGGCCCGTATCTGTAGGAAGCCCCTCAGTAACCCTATCACTTGGTCCCCCAGGTCCGTGGGCACCCGCTGTACCACCTGATCAAGGCCCGTATCTGTAGGAAGCCCCTCAGTAACCCTATCACTTGGTCCCCCAGGTCCGTGGGCACCCGCTGTACCACCTGATCAAGGCCCGTATCTGTAGGAAGCCCCTCAGTAACCCTATCACTTGGTCCCTCAGGTCCGTGAACACCCGCTGTACCACCTGATCAAGGCCCGTATGTGTAAGAAGCCCCTCAGTAACCCTATCACTTGGTCCCTCAGGTCCGTGAACACCCGCTGTACCACCTGATCATGGCCCGTATGTGTAAGAAGCCCCTCAGTAACCCTATCACTTGGTCCCCCAGGTCCATGAACACCCGCTGTACCACCTGATCAAGGCCCGTATCTGTAAGAAGCCCATCAGTAACCCTATCACTTGGTCCCCCAGGTCTGTGAACACCCGCTGTACCACCTGATCAAGGCCCGTATCTGTAAGAAGCCCCTCAGTAACCATATCACTTGGTCCCCCAGGTCCATGAACACCCGCTGTATCACCTGATCAAGGCTCGTATCTGTAAGAAGCCCCTCAGTAACCTTATCACTTGGTCCCCCAGGTCCGTGAACACCCGCTGTACCACCTGATCAAGGCCCGTATCTGTAAGAAGCAGGGTGACCACCAATCTGCTGTGAAGACGCTACAGATGGCCATGCAGCTGCCAGGGGTCAAATCATCCGGTAAGTCAGCGGTGATTTAGAGTAGCATGATCTTTTTCAAACCTTTGTTTTTAACCTATTCAAGAAAATATAAAAAGTCAGCCTAGTTAACTTGAAGGCTCCTTAGAAACTATATGTCAGTCTAAGAAGCCATAAATTAAGCACAGTAAAACGCTGAGGCTCAAATTACAACAGGGTTTTGATGCTTTGTCCGCTTCAGCCGTTTTCATTGTAGAACCGCTTTGTGTGGTCGGAAAAGTTTTATTCATTCTTATCTCAATCCACGTATTCTTTAATAAATATAAATCCGATATCTTTCTGTAATTCTTCCATCTCTTTTATTTCTTTTATTCATGAAATTGACCTATTTATATCAGGGAAAAGCCGATCACAGGAATCAGTTGGTACGGTGATTGTTATATATTTGTACGGATATTGTTCAGTTGGAGAATAATTGGTTGATCTTTATATTCAACTGTTATGCGATGCTGTTGCTCTGTATTTTTGTGATGACAATTTGTGAAAAATAAAATTGTCATTTCTAGTTTAAAGACAATCCTAGATTAAGCCAGAAAACTGATGTATGTACTCTTTGTTGATGGTATTAGTTTTGACAGAAAGTAGCGTTCCCAGAAAATGTCCGCCATCAGTATTTCAAAGATAACAAAAAGAAAAGTCCAAATGCTATCTGAGCCATAAATCTCGCAAAAGCGCTACGAAATTTGTCACATTTTCACATTTAAAGCACATATTTACAGATCAAGCTGTTATAGAGTTGTACTTCTATTGTGGGTCTAGTTTGGACGTATAAGTGATTTCGTATCCCCCCCCCCCCCCTTCGCATGCTCGTTCTCGACTATTTTTGCTTAGAATTGCAAATATAAAAAATGAGTTCCCTCCTCTTTATCACATTATACCCACCCAAAAAGATAACAGGATTTTTGTTCAGTGCTTTGCTAGTTACTTTCTCCAACAATGTTTATCTTAACCATACGTGCTAAAACAACAGTGTCAAGTCATAATGTCACTACAAAAACTCCTATGTCTCTTTGAGTCTCGTTTTGAATGACAGCCCTTTTTGTTGCTTCCTTCATGGTTGTTATATAGGTAGCAGAGCGGCCAAACCGACAAAGACCTTCCAGATCAGTGTCAACGACCGCGTCTCAGTGTTCTTGGAGCTGGCCGATGCTCATCGTGTGCTTGACGAACAGGTAAAAAGTGTTAAAGTGGGAAGAGTATATTTCAAAGTATGATCATTATAATATAATAATCATACTTTGAAATTACTCTTAATATTATTAAGATTCTTTGTCTATATCCCGTATTGTCTTTTTGAGCCAAACTATGGTATAGAAAAAAAAGTTTATGATCATTATTCATATCGTCATGATAAAAAACAAGTCTAATATTTTCTAAGATGTTCACTAAAGTAAAATAAAACTTAACATTTATGGTTCTTGCTGAGTAACAAATATCGACCCCCTACAAGGCTTAACTTAAAATGTTTTTAACGTAGAATGCCGTAAAGAGAACCCGTTCCAATTTACGGTGGACACAACTGTACAATAAACAAAAATCAGAAAGTAAAATAGAACGAGATCAAGAAGAAAAATTGATTACTAGTATGTATCAAAGAACATCGTTAAGGTGATAAAGCATTTGCATAGATTTACCGTAAAGTATCTTATTTAGAGTTGCACATATTTCTGATTGTGTCACTGAAACAAACATCCTACAAATTCATGTCTGTAATGATATTCTATCATAATATAAAAACAAGTTGATGCTCTCAATACTATTCCAAATCTATATTCACATAAAAAGACGGGTTACAATACGATGTTTTAAGCAAAAATACCTACATTCACATTGAGGATACTTAAATATCATTCATTCTATTCATAATCCTGCAGCATGAGGCAGCCAAGGTGATGCAGGACGCACTGAACGAGTTCTCGGGTACTCCAGAAGAGGTGCGCATCATGATCTCTAACGCGGACCTGTCGCTTGCCCGGGGCGATGTGGAGGGGGCGCTGACCATGCTACGTAACATTACCCCTGATCAGTCGTACTTCGTGCAGGCCCGGGAGAAGATGGCCGACATCTACCTCAACCACCGCAAGGACAAACGACTCTATGCCAGCTGCTACAGGTAGGCTAGGATTTACAAAACTATAATATGCTTAAAGAAAGTGAAAACTGTTTTTGAGGTGGCAACCTCCCCGAGGGCAGTCCATTTACGTCTCATCTCAAATAAATAAAGAGTTGATTTTGTGTAGAGTCTTTTTTCAGAAACTAAAGAGATTATTTTGCAGTAAATAAAAGTGCAAAGACCAACTTTTCTTTCCTACTTGAATTCTAGATCTACTTGAATTCATGATAAAGTAAAGTCACGTACAGTCGACTCTGTCTTTAGTGGACTCTGTCTTAAAGGGACAACTGTCTTTAGTGGACAAATCTTCTGGTACCGGCAGGATTTCTCTTTGATTCAATATACAATTCTCTTTCTTAAAGGGACATCTGTCTTATGTGGACAGTGGACACTTTTTCTGAAATTTTGGTCAGATTCTCTGTCTTTAGTGGACAGCATTAGTCATAAATGGACAGTAGTATTACAGGACAGGAGTTGACCAGCAGGACTTCTACCTTTGATATGTGACAGGTAAAGGTATGGGGAGGACAGGGAGCGACTGGCAGGACTTCTCCTTCTGATAGACCCAATGTAGGTGTGGAGGGGATTGGGGGTGACTGACAGGACTTCTCCTTTTGATGGGAGGCCGGGAGAGGTGTGGAGGGGACAGGGGGTGACTGACAGGACTTCTCTCTTTGATGGGAGGCCGGGAGAGGTGTGGAGAGGACAGGGGGTGACTGACAGGACTTCTCCCTTTGATATTGGGCCGGGAGAGGTGTGGAGAGGACAGGGGGTGACTGACAGGACTTCTCCCTTTGATATTGGGCCGGGAGAGGTGTGGAGAGGATGGGGGGTGACTGACAGGACTCCTCCCTTTGATATTGGGCCGGGAGAGGTGTGGAGAGGACAGGGGGTGACTGACAGGACTTCTCCCTTTCTACAAACTTGTCCTATACTACTGACTCTGTGTTAAAGGGACAATTGTCTGTAGTGGACAAATCTCCCGGTCCCATCAGTGTCCACTATAGGCAGAGTCGACTGTATTTTTTAAAAGAGACGTATTAAGACGTCGTCACGTTTAAGTTATGGTTCCTGCCATGATCAGAATGCCAACAACATCTGATTTTTGTATGTTCAAGATTCTAGCCTTGCAAACTTTATCTTTATCAAACAAAACCAATATTTATGTTCTGCAGAGAGTTGGTGGACAAGTACCCGAGCACACACACCTGTTTACTACTAGGGGATGCCTATATGAGCATCCAGGAGGTAAGGTGACTTATTGTGAAGATGAGTTTGGAAAGGATTCTCATTCTGTTCCAGATATTCCATATTTCAAAGCAAAGAACGTGATCATATCTTGGCTTAAAGTTTCGTTTAAAATGTGGCGATCTAAAAACATAATAAGCGTAGAGATTATCTCATGGCATAGATCTTGAAACTACACGGATACAATCTCTGCCTCGTAAAAGTACTCTTACTGCAATAACGTTCAAAAAAAGATTATTCTGTTTAGTGGCGACATACGTATATGGTTTAAACTAAAAGTCTGTACTTTTGTTTTAGTGAATCTGTTTGGGCTCGAGAGACCGGCAGGGCAGTAGATGCCCAGGCTGGTCTCTAGGTTTTTCACCAATCAAATTTGTACTTACAATGGTGTTTATTTTATGAACTTTGTAGCCAGAGAAGGCTATTGAGGTTTACGAAGCAGCGCTAAAGAAAAACGCCAGGGACGCTTCACTGGCCAGTAAGATTGGACAAGCCTTGGTCAAAACTCACAACTATGGCAAGGTAGGATATCCCAAAGATACAGTGAATTGATTTCAATGAATACTTCTTCGTCTTCTTTTTTTTTTTTTGCCTTGGTCTTCCAGTTGATACAAGAATACAGTGAATGACGTACATAGTGCAGTAATTTAAACTACGGTACATGTACCTTAAATTCTAATAATATTTTTATGTGGTGAGTTTTGTTTATGCTCGATTATATTTATAACACCTTTATTTTGACATAATAAGCTTAAAATCTTGAAAATCACACAGATAATCTAATGAAACCCCTATCAATGTGTATTAAATGTCACTTATTCAATTAGGTGTATAATTTCTATGTTCATTACTTTCAGGCAATTAATTATTATGAGGCGGCACTTAAACAAGGCGGACAGAGTTTCCTCAGGTTGGTAAAGATTTTGATATATATTCTGGTATAATAAGCATGACATTGCCTCTTAACGTAATAGACTTGACATTTCAGTAACTGTAACCGTCTCTGCTTCCTACAGACATGACCTGGCCGAGCTGCTCCTCAAACTGCGGCAGTTCGACAAGGCGGAGAAGGTGCTCAAACAGGCGCTAGAGGCCGAGGAAAACGGTGAGCATTTAGAAAGTGAATTCCTTACATTTATAGAATTGAAGTAGAATGTGCTAGGAACGAGGTATACAGTGATGCCATTTTCCCTACTTTTGTAGGATTTCCTACTTTTTAGTAGATTTCTCCTACGTTGCATTAAGGTCTGTTTCAGAGTGTTTTAGTTTTAGTTTTAAGTATGCAAAACGAGGCCAAAAAAAAGTTTTAAGCTATTTATGGGCAAATTCAGTCTAAGGGCTCCATTCCTAAAGGTTATTTCCCTCTTAGCTGCTTGTAGAATAAGAATGGCATCTCTGGTATACTACTTTTAACTATCAGATTGTAATTAAGTACCTTGGGCCACCTTGGTAGAATATCCCATACCACTTTCTCCTGGCTTTCTGTTCTTAGTGACTGAGCTGGACACGCTGATAGAACACACGCGCTACTACGTGCTCTTGTCGCGTGTGTACCACAAACAGGACCGCCTGGAGGACAGCATGCTCCACCTGACCAAGGCCCACGACCTGCAGGGCCGCGTGCTCAAACGGGCCCAGGTCGAACAACCTGATGCACTCACCGCGCAGAAGGTGCTTGCTGCAAGGTTTGTTGGCAAACTATTTCCCCTTTTGGTAAATTTTGTACTACTGCTGATATACGGTAGAGTCAAAGTCATAATAAGTCGGATTAGTTCTGCATTGAATGCTTTAGAGGGAATTAAAATGTTTGTGTTGATTTGACAAAATGTTGTAAATCAGTGTATTAAGTAATATCTCAAATTGTTTTCGTGTTACAATTTCAGTTCTGAGCGTACGTAGATGTTTTCAGTTCCGAAAGTGTGTTGCATGAATAGATTTAGGAAAAAAGCAATGTTAGATTACGTGAAAATTTCTGTATTATACATAAGTCAGAAATTCATAGTTAAGAAAACGCATTATTGCACCCATTAAGGACGTCTTTCCATTGTCTTGCAGCATCTGCAGTCAGATGGCCCAGCACTGTATCATCACCAGAGACTACGAGAAGGCCATCAAGTTCTACAAGGAGGCCCTGGTCCACAACGAGAGTGACGGCAAGGTAGGGACTAATCTCCTCAGAGTCTGTCATTGATTATAAGACCAGCTTCCTGTAGTAGGCTGAACTTAACGTCTCTTTTGTTTGTCTGAATAGAAATTTGGAATCTGTGTACATTGTGAGTCTATGTACCCGTTGCCGTTGACAAATTGTGAATCAGTCAAAATGTATTACCGTGATCCTGAAATGAAACAAGGAATCAAACCGGTTTTTAAGATAAGCAGACCAGTGTTCTACCACTGATCCAAGGCCTGTTTGATATGTAGAGTGTTTAATTAAAAGTAACTTATAACTTTTTCTTTCTTATATTACTACCAGTTAATTAATGATCAAATATATCCATTGCTGACAGGACAAACATGCAATTAAACGTTAAAGTGAACAGAACGGAACGAAAACGTTCACATGAAATCTATTCCAAATCTCACAAAAGAACTTATGGAAATCCATTTAAAAACAAAACAAAAGAATAACCAACTTTATATCTATATACGTGTGTGCTCAGTTGATGCTGGAGCTAGCGAAGCTGTACCTGAACACGGAGGACCTGGACGCCTGCCAGCACCAGTGTATGACGCTACTCAAGAACGACAAGGAGAACGACGCCGCCACCGTGGTGGGTAGACTACGAATTTATCAACTTCTAGTTGTATGAACATTATTTTAAAATATATCACATGTAGGGCAATATGGGGTCAAATGTTTTTCCAAAGGAAGACCACAATTAAACTGTGTAATAAGGCGTAAAATATGCCCACGTTTCCAGCAATAGTGTACTTCATTACGTGTTTATATATGTTTTTGTAAATAACATGGTTCATTACAATTTCAAATCCGCTTTGGGGATTTGGCGTTTTCTTTGAATTCCCTGACTTTGAATTTTGAAATAAACTGGTATTTTTGTGTTCAGATGATGGCTGACCTGATGTTCCGTAAAAACGAGTATGACCAAGCTATGTACCACTTCCAACAGCTCCTCGAACGGAGACCCGGTAAGTAAATGCTCGGGTTGGTTAGGGATAAAAAGGTCTGCATAGAAGACAGTCAGCATTCTATGTGGTTATGTATACTGCAGAAGTACACTTTTGAGATATTCAAAGAGAAATTGACTATTACAAAGAGGATTTATGCTATGAATACAGACTGAGGTACCTGAACAAAAATTTATTTATTTCCTAACTAACGATATCCTTGTAAAGAAAAGTTTCATAAAAGAAGTATAAATCAGAATGTATTGATACATATCTAAGTAACCGCGAGCTGAAAACAAACCCAAAGTACAACTTTGACTGAGAACATCCTGAATACATGTACTTTGTGTTAAAATTATTCACGCAGTATACAAGAAAAAGTTAACGACATTTATTGAGAACGTTAAAAAAAAGAGTCAAGTCTTAAGTCATTTTCTCCACGTGTCCTCGCTCAGACCACTACGAGGCGATGGCCCGCCTGGTGGACTTAATGCGGCGGGCAGGTAAACTGGAGGAGGTGCCCAAGTTCCTAGAGATGGCCGAGTCAGCCTCCGGGCGGTCCAGCCTCGACGCGGGCTACAACTACTGCCAGGGGCTCTACCAGTGGTATGTGGATAGATAACAGGGCCTGTATAGGTCTGTGGGGCAATTTCCGTATTTTTGGTTCAGCAACCTAAAAACACGACCAGTCTCAAAACTAGGAGCTCGTATGAGGGTTGCAGGGTAGCACCAGATCTCTACTCACTTTCTGTATGGAGATTAAGTCAACATTTAAAATTATTTAAAAAAAAAATAAATAAATAAATAAAGATCTTGTTAGTCCTTTCTTGAGGTCTGATGCATTTACGCATCATAATGCTGAGATAACTGAAAGCATAGCCATCTAGAGGTGTAAATTGAGTCAGATTATTGCCTAAAAGTGGCGCTTTTTTGGATTATATCCTCATTCTCTTCCCCCAACAGGTACCTCGGGAACCCCAATGTAGCCTTAAAGCATTTCAACAAGGCGAGGAAGGACTCAGATTGGGGTCATAAGGCCATGTACAACATGATCGAGATCTGTCTCAACCCGGACAACGAGACCGTCGGCGGGGAGGTCTTTGAAACCGTTGACCAGGATCTCGGGTAAGCAATGAAAACTTGCACACACACAAAAAAAACTATTAAAAGAAAAATCTTAAATTAAACTTTAAAAGATTTTCCCAAATGCATGGATACACTTCTAGTGCTAGTGTCCCTAGGCAGGGAGTGTCGTAGTGTTTGAGCTTAGTAGATTTTTGTGGCATTTAAAGTAGAAAAAAAGTTTTGTAAATAGCAAAATGTATAGGCAAATGAAAAGCACGCACGTGTTCAGATTTTAGACTTATTTCCCCGTAGCTCGGTTACTGTTAGTCAATTGTTGTAAATAATACTCATTAGCTAACTGCACCGTTGGTGAAATCAAATTAGTCTTTCTTTTCCCCCCAGCTTATCATTAGTTTGATATCTAGTCAGTAATGCAAATGGTGTACCGTTCCTGATCAAAAAGTGCCGTTATTTTAGATTTTGTCATAGATTCATAACCAAACCGACTTCGTATGATACCGTTTTGCTTGGTGCACTAGTGCACGGAGTAATTTCTATTCCTCCGTTTGCTGTTATATACCTGCTGATGTGGTGTAGACCAGAGTACGTGTTTTACATACGTTTAACTGTAAGCACTGTTTGCTAATTTTAATGCACCCATTAAAAATTGTATTCACGGATTTCCTCATTTGTCCATACCTCTCTGGATGCATGAACTAAAAGGAATACTGCCGAAACGTAAAAGAACAAATTAGTCAAGAATATTACACGTTCATTGACCAACAAAGTTCTTTTATACTTACCCATATTATTGGAATGCATTTAAAGTTGATATTTAATGTTAATTTAAGTTGATATTTTTATAATTGTAAACTTTGTTTACATTATAAATGACTGACTGAAAGCACAATTTAAATTCTTTCTTTTGATATTTTTGCACAAACTTAGTCTTTTTACACAATATACGAAAAGTGCTTGTTTTCTCTTCTCTATTTGAGCATGATATATACATATATTACCAGGTAACTACCTTAATATTGTAAACGTGTGATCCTTCCTCCTCAGACAGGTAACTAACTACAGGGCTGCCAACTGTCCTGATTTGATAAGGACAGTCCTTATTTTTGACCCTTGTCCTTATTGTCCTTATCAGTTGTTGTAAGGCTTTTCTTCTTTAACTGGAGAGATTATTCAAAAGGGTTATATCATTTTATCCTTTCAAAAAATTACATATGTTGCAATTCACCAAGCTGACAAAGACCTGTACTTTGACATGATAAACTAGGGTTGTTTCTCTGTGCAAATATTCCGGATATTATTAATGTGCGTTCGTTTTGAACAGTTTAAATAAATTAGTTGCTTGAATTTGAAATAGTTTCGAAAGTTGTACAGAGGAAATTGGAAAAGCTGCCGCTACAGCTAAATGTTGAAACAAGCTTCTGATAGAAATTTGGTATTATTCATCTTTCAGAGCTGCAGCAGAAAAGGCTGATAGTGAACAAGTAGCGATCAGAACGGCAGAAAAACTGTTGCGGGTAAGCTTTAACTTCCTATATTTTGAATGTACATGATACTTTTCTACCTAGGGGTTTTTAGTCTGAGGCATACCTACATCAGTGTGTATGGTATGTCAAAGAGAAAGCACAGTAACTGATAAACTGTTACCTTCTAGTTTATCTGACCTCCCTTAATCTAAAATTCAAGAGCAAGGCTGTATTGTTTGAAGTCTGAAATATGTGACAGGATATATAAAACTAACAACAGAAAAAGACAAAAATATGTCTGCCTATAGAGATTTAGAGCTATCCTCATCAGCGGCGACAATTGTAAAATACATGTCTTAAAAGTAATGCATTTAAAGTCACCCTTATGATCAGCCATCCCTGTTATGCGGCCACATATCTGACTCCCCAAGGGTGGCCGCATGAGAGAAACCCCACAATACATATATTAGATATTTGACGTGACCGTTCTGACTGTAGGAGCTGAAGCCCAAGGCGGGCGACGTCCGGGGACGGTTGTTGGAGAACATGGCACTTGTCGCCACCAAGAACAAGTCCAACGTGGAGAAGGCCATCTCCGCCTTCATGGAGATTGCGTCCACTGAGGTAAGCCAATTTAGGTAATCAGTCAGTAAATAAAATCAAAAACAAAAAAAACAAACAAAAAAATCCAATGTTGTAAACCACATGAGCAAATCATCCACATCCAATGTTGTAAATTATATTATCGGGGTGATGTTGTTATCAGCACAAAAAACTACTTTCAAAGTCACAGAACGGCAAAAAACACCGTCATTTCGAATCATTCAAGTAGTATTGACTGAGGGCGCTTATTTCGATAAATCAATAAAAAAAATAGAAGAAGCAAATGAATTCTAGTTTTGTAAACCACCTAAACAAAACATACACATCCACTGTTAAAACTCACTTCCAATCGTGTCAAATAGTATTTACTCCAAAAAAACACTATACCAAATCCGGTGAAACAAAGAGCTTCTCAGCTATAGAAGCTATGATAATTACCGTAAAACCCCTAATCTAAGCTGCGGCGGTATATCAAATCAAAGATTATTTTCTTATACATCAGCTCAACTACCACCTATAAACAAATTACACTTGATTTTGACTTCACCGGCTCTGTTCCCTTGTATAAAATGTCAATGTTATTGTTTTAGAATTCAGGTGTATGTAGTTTAGTATTTGAGATCATACTGTACTGGAGAAAATGTTTTATGTTGGATTTGTATTATGAAAAGTGCACCTTTTTTGTGCGTATATTTTTGCAGCAAAAGCAAACTGGCAACAGCGAGGTAGAAGGACTTGTTTTAACATCTTCTACCTGTCAAGTTGACGAGAGAAAATGACTCAAATTTTCATTTTCTTTCATTGCCTATCCTCCATTCTTCTTACTTCTCTTCTTCAATAAATATGTGCATACCCTAGGATTGAAGTCTAGATAATGCTACTGTACCTCATAAGCGTTCTCAAACTTATCCTCTTTGAAACCACCAAGTAACTGTTTTACCGATTTATAACATTTTTCTATTTCTTTTGGTTCTTTTTATTGCTCCATCGCTCCTAATACTGAGCCTTACCTAAAATGCATGCCCCTAAACTTCATTGATATTACTCGCATATTACCTGTTTAATACCCTTTAATTGCATGAGAATATCTATTTTACTAGTTAAGACGTGTTCTAAACCCCCACAGTTGTGAAGCATTGATCAGGCTCTATTACAAATCAAACCTGTAACTCATTATACCAAGAAAGGTTCTTTGGATATTCTGAGTACTTCAGAATTGTCGTTTTTCTTTAAGGATAAAAGATTAAAAATGAAATAATATTAATCAACATCAGAACAGTACTTTATACAATCAGTAATTTATTCATTTGACTAGGAACTTTAGCTTAACAGATTTATATCCAGTCTCTGTACCTTATCTCTCCCCCTTTCCAGCGTGACCATGTGGGGGCGCTGTACGGAATGGCCGCCGCCTACATGGTCCTCAAACAAACACCCCGCGCCAGGAACCAGCTGAAGCGGGTAGCCAAAAACTCATGGAATATGGAGGTAAAAAGATTTTTTTTGATAAGTTGCTGTATATAAAAGCTTACCTTACATAAACTCATAGTCATATTAGGGAAGCCATCAGCTCGATTGGGTTAGAAGAGGTTAAGGAGACACCGTTCTATATCTCTTGATATACTTATTTATTCAAATACTAAATCTGCAAGGGGATGTAGAGGACATTTGACCTTTTGCTGTGATTAGTTTCAGGGGCGGATCCAGAGTCGGTCATCTTGGAGGGGCAAACCAAACCCCTCTATAAAAAAGTGAAAATAAATAATGTCAGATTTGTATGAATCAACAAATGTAGATTATTCGGGGAAAATTCACTCAGTCTAGGGGGGCAATTGCCCCCCCCCCCCCCCCCACCTGGATTTACTAGTTATGAATATAAAATACAAAACTGAGATTGGTATGGATGACCCATTTGTGGACTAATGATGAGAATTGGATCTATTTTCTCCGACCAGGACGCCGAGGACCTGGAGAAGAGCTGGTTACTGCTGTCTGACATCTACATCCAGGTGAGTCATTGGCGGAAGGAGGCCCTTAATAAGGCAGGGTTCACACATAGGCAGGGAAACCTGGAAAATTAAAAAGAGTTTTGGAATTCTAAAGTATCAAAAAGTCATCAGAATATTACTCATTTCTCTCTTGCAATTTGTCACGTTTTTCACTTTTTCTAAATAAATAAAATCAAGAAGAACTGTTTCCAAAGTATATTTAAGCTAGATGTGAGAAAAATATGTATGATTTAACAACAAACCTTGCTTCTCTTTAGTCTGGCAAATACGACATGGCCAACGAACTGCTAAGGAAGGTTCTCCAACATAATAAGGTAATATTTAAAGATTTTTGTTTTACAACAAAATCAATTTATTTTGCCTTCTATCAATTCAATCAAAAAAGTAAATTGATACATAGAAAGATATCTGGAATATTAAATGGTTCAATCCAATAATTCTCAGTGTTTGTTTTCTTAAATAAGCTATCATAATCCTATTCATCGGAGAACTAAGATACCTGATCTGCTTATGGGGTTGATAGTCCTAGTTAATGTCCAGTGAGGAACTCTTGGTATGATACTGACTTGTCATGATTTCTAGGCCTGCTGTAAGGCATACGAGTATACCGGGTACATCATGGAGAGGGAACAGTCCTACAAAGATGCCTCCTTCAACTACGAAATGGCCTGGAAATACGGCAACAAAAATAACCCCAACATTGGTAAGTCTGTCCTATACTGACTGTTTTAAAAATCTATGATGAAATAGGAATTTTCATTTTATTGTTCAGCATTTGCCATATAGAGAAATACATAACTTTTTATATCGATTAAAAGTCTTTAATTGTGCGAAACTAGAAAAGGTGTCAATGTATGTGTATTGGACTTGATGATGTTTAAATTTATATGATTGTATATTCTAATCTTTGACAAGATCTAACTGCATATCCGTCTTTCTTCTGCCACAGGCTTCAAGCTGTCATTTAACTACATGAAGGCCCGGCGTTTTGTAGAGGCTATTGACATCTGCCACCACGTAAGGATTTTATCAAAAAACATACAAATATATTCAATTTTAATTACGAATTTGACTTTGGTTTCTATGATAAGTTGTATTGAAGATAGAAAATACAAGTGAAAAATATAATAAAACTTGAATCTTCAGCCTGTTAGCACATTTCCTACATAATCACAAAGATTACATGTTAAAAATACGGTTCAAAATTATATATGACAAGCCAGTATGTATGTATGAGTATAGGACCAATTTGAAGTTTTTGTTAGAGAATTCCCATATATATAATATTTTGTTGAGTGTGATGTGGTTTCATCTATTTGATTCATTTTTTCAAATTCTTTATTTCAGGTGTTGAGTTCACATCCAAACTACCCCAAAATCAGGAAAGAGATCCTTGATAAGTCTCGACAAAACTTAAGAGTTTAATTTCAATGTTATTTGTTATATGTTGCATTACACGGCAAAAGGGCAGTTCGATATCAATATTGTAATGTTCGAAAAAACAGAAAAATACATTTTCACCCTTATCTGTAAATGAAAAAAATTGCCACAGAGTCAAAGTATATTTCCTTGATGGAGAACATGGGATAGCCTGAAGCTGTTGGATATCATGAGACAACTTGTTTTGGCTACTTTAATCGCGAGCAGGCAAAAGGTAAAGGGCTACTGGGCAGGCCGTATTGTGAGAACTATTGCCCGCTGAGCATAAGGGCATATTGTTAAGTCAGATTTCCCTCCAGATAAAAACTTGAAAAGTATATATTATACTTGTGATTTAACGAGTAGTGAGTTTGTTCTACAGAGCCTTGTAATCACACATAATTTAAACCATTAGTTATTTTTTGGGGGTTTCTTATTCGGTATTTTAAAGCTTTCCATTACGCCATAAAAGACAGTTGTGTCTGTATTTTCTTTACTCACTAAATATTTGCCAGGCTTGTCACTTATTTCGCAAACAAAAAAATATCACGTAAACCCACTTTTCTAGACTATGCGTACATTATTTCCCCGTGCATGCAGCATTGCATTGTTCATGAAAGAAATAAAAAAAACAACTACTTCGATGTGCCTCTTCGTGTAATTGTCTCATGCTTATGGCGTTACATAAGTTAATGATTATGTAACATTTAGCTGTATATGTATATCTACACTTGTGTATATAAGTATCGGTTATTTATATTGATTCATGTGAATGATAGAAACCGTCATATTAATATGTGATGTCTTCATGTTATTTTATATTAAATCTTGTGTCTACGGTCTGTACAGCAACTTTAATGTTTTTTTTCTTCATATATTAAAACATTATCCATCACAGTTGAGACTATCTGTACCCTTAATTGCGCTTGTGTTGGAATAATATCAATGACCAAGCTTATGTGATTTGAAGAGAATCTCAATAAATACAATTGATTATGAAAAAGTATTTGGTTCAGTTATTATCTATCGAGATGGTTAAAGTCGCGATCTAAGTGATTATTTAATGTGAATAAAATCGAAAGTTTCGTTAGTTAATAAGTTTTTAAAATCTCCAGAGGCTAACACTAAACTGCCATACTGAAAGTATCGCTATCTAGAAGTATAAACTGAGTCAGTACATGGCAACTCGTCTTTCTTCTAGCAATGTGGACATATTCTATATCTAAGGTCTACGCTCATGGCATGTCTGCAGTATAGAGGTATACTTATAAGATCTCTTGCTTCAGTTAGTTTGTAGGAGTATGTTGTCTCGTTTCTCGTATATTTGATGATTAATGTCACTAAAGTCAGAACAAGTCAATGCCATGTGGAGCCCTGTCCATTAGAATCTGTATATCCAAAGTACACTCGAAGTAGTATAACCAAAGTACGCTCGAAGTAGTATATAGCCTCGTACTCACCATTATCGAAGTAGTATAATGTGTAACATGGCTTGTTCTCTCTGAGGATGCTACCGCAAATTTAAAAAAAAGGAATAATATCGATAAGAGACCTTTCATGAAAAAGTCATTGCATAGATAAGAGGTTTTACAGTAGTAATTATATCGAGCTATCGATGAATCAAAAGCATGGGGTCTGAACTCGTACGTCACCTTTAGATCTAATCACAAAACAGTTCTATGAGCACCATGTATATCACGTGAAATACAATGCAGCATCTTTTACTATCTTTCGTTTTATATACAAACGGTGGCTGGCCAATGATGACTTGGTCCATCAAAAGACTCAGTATCCTCTAGCCTATAGCCGCATAAAAATCAAAAAGCTCATAAAATGAGAAGTGGATTATAATCTTAATGAGAATGGAATTGAACAAAGTATAATGTAACCTGATCTATTCAATATCACAATTCATCAAGCCCTTAAAACACTTTCAGTCTTTTCTGGAAGCTTTGAAATGTCAATGAACCGTGGCGCCAAAGTCCCTCTGTCTGAAAGTTATCCGGTAGGTGGCGCCGCCTGGTGTCGTTTCGGTGAGTCAGGTGCTCAAAGTGCGATCCGTGTTTTCAGGTCAGTCTGCAGTTCCGCCATTTTGCAGCATTGTGGCCTCTTGTTTACTATCCAAGACTCCGCATAAAAACAACTCTCCCGATCTCTGCGCTGGTTGAAGGACATTCTAACACCTGAGGACGGCACTTTGCTGACAGTTTCTTCCATGAGATTGCTTGCAAGTGGCCTAAACTAACAGAAATCTAGGCGGATTCTGACGCTGACGGAGGGGAGTGGGGAGTCTACGGCTGGAATTTTGCAACAACAACCCCAGCTGGCTTCTCCACGCTTCTCCGACCCACCACCTTCTTTAAAAATTCCCCTATTCAATCTAACAGTTCTCAAGGAGACTACGGTAGTCTGCATCGTGTGGTAATTATATTAGTATATCAGGACGAAGACTGAGAAAAGATGACATCGCAAAGTCTGTCGTCGTGGCTGAGCATCAAGTCGGATGACATCGACTGTGGGCTGGCCGCCGACTTCGATGGATCCCTCTCCGGGCTGGGAGTGGAGCTGGGCAGCTCCACCTACAACATGAGGTGAGTTGGCGTGAATCATCATGAGTGATGGTCAGGGTCCATGCCACAACACATAAAATCCCTGACAGTGAAAACACAGAGAATTTGGAAATTCTCCCCTAGACTACATCTGCATATTTGACTTCTTGTCAACTAAATCTTGTTGTTGGGTTGTCTGCATTTTTTCTAGATCTAGAAGCGAAGGCTTTTAAAATTGAGCAACTTGCAGGATATGACAGGCAAGAATTGCCTTAGGACAGGAAAAAACACAGGGTAATTGAACATCAAATTTGAGTGGGAATACTGGATTGTAAAGAAATGGCAAAAAGATGAATAAATCAGTCTCAGAATTGGCTGTCAAAATGGTGGGTCAGTAGGACAGATCGACTCAATGACAATGAGTGCTAAGCTTGCAAAATAATATTAATGGGAATCAATAGCAATATCATAAATCGTCAGAAAATATTCCAGATATTAATAGATCTACCCTTGTACCAGTTATGACAAAAGTTTGAGTGAGTGAGTGGT
This sequence comes from Lepidonotus clava, assembly GCA_936440205.1. Lineage (NCBI taxonomy): Eukaryota > Metazoa > Annelida > Polychaeta > Phyllodocida > Polynoidae > Lepidonotus > Lepidonotus clava. The sequence goes on along the minus strand of OW387150.1, from coordinate 20,103,908 downwards.
GATTATTTTAAGCTGTTCAGGTAGATAGTATGGTCGTATTAACAGCAAAAACAGTTGAAAAAGAGAGAAGTTGATAGTGAATTTAGAATGTGGATTTCAGGTCATGCAGTAGGGAATTGGACTATAAACCCAGTTTTCCCACCCGTATTAGATCCTTGAAGGTGAAAAAAAGAGGTTTTGCAGCAGGGAATTGAATCTAGTGGTCTTGCTAATTTAAAGAAGATACTACTGCTTTAAGTTTAATATACTTTATGGCTGGGGCACAGGTTGTAAGGTCATAGACTACTAGACATCCCACTAGCTCCAAACCATATCCTCGCCTTTTTGATCAGCATTGGATACTGAGTCTGAAGACCTTCTTTCGAGGGAGTCCAAAAGACTATCCCTGAATCCACATGGGGGAGGCAGAACTTAGATGATTCAAGCCCAGTGGGTCTACTCAGCTTAAAAACAAAATTGTAGACTTACCCAGCAGTGTTCTTTGATCTGAAGGATATTGATCCCTTTCCACTGACTTTTTTTAAAGGGAGCCAAAACCAATAAATTCGATGAAATTTTCCAAACTCAAATAATCATGGAAACCTATTCCTGGCCCATGTTAAAATCTAAACCATGAAATATGGTAAAAAATAATTAAAAACATGTTTTTCTTGCTCAAATCAATTAATGTGGATCCGCAAAAATCGGGTTTGTTTACAAACAAATGCAAATATTACCATCTCTTGTGGCATTCTACTTATGTTTGAGCTAGTATTCACAGCTAATACTTTACCACTGACCTTAACTGGACTGCTCCAACATATTTCTATACTTATCTGAGTTTTACAAATTTTGTCAATTATATTGGTTTTGGCTACCTTTAACATGCGTTGTTGAGAGTTAAGTGAACACACATACAGAAACTGAAAACCCACCACTCTATGTTAAAGGGACATTCTCGTCCGTGTGACGGACGTATTTTGATGCGTTGTAACTCCCTGCCAGGGCCGCTAAATTCGTGACGTGACCAATAACGTCGCCGGATTACGTTCCAAAAGTGGAAAACATGTCTCCGGCCGTCGCGTCGTTAGGCTTACGTCGGTGGATGTATCTCATTGGACTCACAGACGAGAACGTCCCTTTAAGATCTCATTCAAGTTAATATTCTATTATGCACTACACACGAAGAGATGAATAAACTATATAAGCTATCTATCACTATATTGCTTTTATTTACCAAACTTTTCTACTTACGATTGAAAAATTCCAATTGAATCACTCAAAGTAAATCTAAAATTAATAGTTTTCAATAAAAACACTCAAACATTTTACCTTTCCAATTATTAAAAAAAAATAAAAAAATTAATGTTTCACCAATAATGCCAATATGATATAATCAGAAGACATCGATAGGTTAACCGTTATCTTAATTATTCAGCCAAAAGATGTGGTAAATTATGTATTTGTTTATAAAATCATTAATCAGTGCCATTTTAATAGCTATACCACGTAGATCTAGATCTATAAGAAGGAAGTAATCTATTGTCGTTATAGTGATAAGGCATCCATATACAAAAAACACGTTGGTAAATCATTGGTGAGCTCCAGACCAATATAAAAGGCTGCTATTTCGGTTCCGTGATGCCATTCTGGGTGATAAGATTTATTTCACTTCTTTTGATGACATAGATCTACACACAGCACTGAATTTGAAATACAACCAATCTATAAATAGGCGCCCCCGGTAGCTATTTATTATTATTATTATTACACTTGAGATACACGTTTACAACCTTGCAGTGTCCGAAATTAAGGGCGCACCCTGCAACCAATGTATATGATTCTAAAACAGGGTGCATGGTTTTCAAATGTGTGCACCTGGATGGTGCATGTGTTTTTATAATCGTAGATATTTGACATATAACTGTTCACACAGAAATGTCTCCGGGTGCATAAGTCTAGAACCTGTGCACCCGGCAGGTGCATAAAATGAAACCTTGGACTTTAGGTTAAGTGTAGTCTCACCTAACAGAAGCTCACCCGTCTCAAATTCAACAACAGGGCTCACAGAATTTTGGAGGACATCAAAAGTTTGCCAGGTGTTAATCACATATACTCGGGAATGCAATGGGCACAGCCTGAATATTGTGATGTGCTTTAAATAAAGAGCTCCATGGTAAATTCATGGTAATCCATACACACTGGATCACACTGTCCGTTCGGGTAGAGTGCATTGATCCAAATTAACGCGTATTGCTTGGAGATCTATACACCAGTCGTTAATGGCCTCGGAAAATATTTAACTTGAAATACGATAATGAAGAGATTCCGTATACGTTTTTTTTTTTAAATAAGAGTTTAGATCACTGCCAATCTTTGAACTAAAGCAGCTACACAGTAACAGCTCCTCCAAAAATCTGTTGGACAGTTAGACATGTCCGACACTTTACAATCAAAGTCCAAAGTTACAGGTTGAAACGTCGGACGTTTTTGTGAGGAGAAATGTTGATGCTTTGTCCATACTAAGGCATTAATATCTTGTTGAGTTTATCTAAACATTCTAAATTTTCGTAAGCGTCAAACAAAAGTCCCCAGTTTCAGAAAGTGTGATACAGAGGTTTAGTGTATTTTTAGTAATTGACTGAAAAATGAAGCATCAACTATAGTACCTCTCGAGAATCTTACGGGGAGCCACTCCAATTTGTCAAACAGAGGGACGTTCTGGCAGTGCTTCTCCAGCCCTATACATAAAACATGGAGGTTGTTGTTCATGTTTGTTGTTTAGCCCGGCGCCTCTGAATACCCTGCGCGGTAGGCAGGAAAGTTCCTCTCACTCTCAGCTATGTCCAGGATCTAGGACAGGGTCGATTCTCCACTATTTATAAATAGTCGTCCATAGCTTTTTTTCTCTGTAAACTGACTTATACAATGCGTTTGATGTGTTTTACAAATTCTCGTTTTTCTTCTAAAATATTATTCTGACCATAACAAAATAATTATCATTCTGACTTCTTAAATACCATTCAGACTATTTTGCTAGACAGAAATTTTCATACCTGTATTTTAGGCTATTTCTGAGATCCATACAATCGACAGGAAACGGGTTTCCCCACCTTATAATGACATTTTCTTTTTCTAGTTTTTTCAACAATGATTTTCATGAATATTTCATTAAAAATTAATTTCATATAATGGCCTAGGTAGAAAAAATGACACGCCCTCCCACCTACTATGCTATATACGTCTTGTTGACTTTGCTATATCCGTCTTGATGGAGTAATTGTAATTTACAGTTGATACCAGTCATAACAACAGATCAAGAGGAGTGTCAGTACTGTCCCATCCCCATCTCAGCTCGTCCATATCACCTGTTCGTGATAAGACATGATATTACCTCTGTTATCAGGTGATGTCTTCGATACCTCCGGGAGTTAGTTCTGCTTTATGAAATTAAGCTTTTTGCGTGGGTAAAACTATGAAAATCGTTGGCCCTGCGGTGTTAATTGATTTGATAACAGGCTGACTTCCCTAAAAAAGAAAACCCGGTCAGAGAGAACTAAAGGATGTCTGAAATATGGCCAAAACATAGGGAATCCACAGGGAATCATGTTTTCCCAGGTTCTAGATTCCCTGGATCACAACAATCCGAGTTTTGCAAGATTTTGCATTCATATCGTATACATATACATTTTTTGTTGTTGAAACACGTGATTAAATATTCTTCCAGGCCAAGTTAAGTTAACAAAATGATATTAATATTTTTATGGCCAGCTAAATGTATGAGATATAAATTTCCAAATTAGAGTCCCAATAACCTTTCAAATTGATATTTCTTTTTTTTCAGACACGTCATACACAACTAATCTTTATGGCTGTTTATTGAAATAGTTTGCATTGGAAAATAGATCATGTTGACTATTCATATATTTGTTATGATCGTCAGAACTTCCTAACAAACACCGTTATTTTTATCCAGGACCGAGATAATCACACTTAGCCTGTCTGAGTCGTCCTTATCAGTGTTATCTCCAGATTTCAAGGATCCGTTTGAAAACAATGCGTTCAAGTTGTATTTTTAAAACATTGTAACTCCGTTGTGTCATTCATTGATACAGTGTTGTAGTTTGGGGTCGCCATCAGATAATGAAAAAGTCAAAGACTCTCGAAAAGGGACCCTAACGGAAGATATCCATGTTAGACGTTGAATTTAGGATGTGACAAATGTGCTATGTAGCTAAGAAAAAATTCCCGTTACCTTGCAAATAATCAACATGGATTTACAAAATATACACATTAGCCAAAGGACACACCCTCACTTAAGTTTGCTATATGTGAGTTTCATGTCACATGCTAATTTAATATTTCTTAAAAATTAAAAAGGTATTTTTACTGAGTCGATTTTAGGAGTGTAGAGCCATTAAAGGTCACCTGCGTGTTACCGCTTATCGCCATGAGCCACAATCAGGTGGTCAATCTGCTAAATATACACCGAGCGACCTAAAGATAACCAAAGATACTCCACCAACCCATTGTCTTCTACTCTGACTCCAACTGGCCTTTAACAATAAAGATAATCAATGAACTATGCTCTATTAAAGGGATTTTAGTAAATAAATGATGTAAAATGATAATTAAGAAAAAACACAATTAATTAGAAGATGCCTGTTTCGGGCTACAAAATTGGCATTTTGCCTCAGTCGCCCAAGGACCTGCGGTCCTTCAAAATGTTATATTTTAACCAGCAGTCTACAAAAACTCCCATTGTTTTGTCAGTGGCCTTAGCCCCCGGGCAGGCAGCAGCTAACATCGCAGATGATGTCGGATCGGTCTCAGGAGAGTTTTGGTTTATGGATTGGGATTTTTGATGCAAAGAAGCATCTACACTTATGTCAACCGACGCAGATGCTATTACATCCATTAAATACCGTGTGAACATAGTTTTTATTGTTATTGATTTTTTTTTTTACATCTTATGTAAAAATCTATGTATTGATAACAGGGGTGAAATCAACACTGACTTTGTATTGGGAAAATTTATGACTAATGACGAATAAAGCCTTATTAAAGGAATATAATGATTTATGATCATCATTATGCATATTATGTCAAGTTATTGATTTAGTCGCGCGCCCGTTCAGTAAACATATAAATAAAACATAAGTAAATTAATTAATATATGCACAAAGAAATAGGTAACGGAGTGAATAATGAACACATTAAAATCGATCTCAATACCAGGGTTTCCCCAGGCACTCGCTATAGAGCGGATCGAAATTATATCAAAATATGCAGAAATAGAAAAAAATGAAATGAATTCCCGTCTAGCAATCATATATTTGGTACGATCAGAGCCGGCCGTATGTATGAAATGCACGTTTTCAGACGTCTATGTTGTTTAAGAAATTGAAATCTCATCAAGTAAATGATTGTTTCATTGGCCCTGACCAACCCCTTGACATACAGCCCTTTTGTGTCCCTAGGGTAACCCCGTCCCTGATATAGGATACTATATCGAATTAGATTGTCACCAGTGTGGGTATACGTTATTGGGAATAGGGTGCAGCCTGGTTCAACGTAGTTCGCCTCCCATCTCAGGTGACTATTGGTGACTACACTCATTGTGGATCGGTTATCACAATATCTTATCTCTCGGCCAAACACCTTATCTTGTCCTGAGCTACAAACGTAAGCGATATACAAGGATTTCCCATTATCGTACCTAGGCTTCAGACGTCATACCACTAGGCTAAATATAAATATACAGGGTTCTCCCCCTACCCCCCCCCCCCCCCCCCCAACGAGCAGGGGTTTTTCATGCTGACAATGAATTTATTTGCCCAAAAAAGGGGCTCTTTATGTGGTCAAAATAAGCCACATTTTCAAAAGTTTCCGAGGGGTGCCCCCCCCCCCCCAACTTCCCTATGAGAGGTATTTTTTGAAATTTTGACTATGAAATTGAATATATCTGCCAAAAAAAGGGGATATGCCAATCATTACTGAGTGGAAATTCAGACTACTGTTTATGTGGTCAAAGTAAGTCACCATTTCAAATATATTTGAGGGAGAGCCCCCCCCCCCCTCTCTCCAATGAATTCATTTGCCAAAAAGGGGATATGCCAATCTGAAATATTTTCAAATAATTTCTAAGCGGTCCCAATGAGAGGGGAAACCCCTCTAATACTCTCCCCCTTGCCGCCATCGCTGCAACTATAGTGCGTCGGGCTGTGAAATTTTCTCCAGGAGAACCCTGCATATGTTTCAAGACAGACACGTATTACAATTTGCAGATTTAGCAGAGAGGAGCGGGAGTGTGGCCCTCTTTTCTATTTTCTCTTTTCTCTGTTTGATATGCACTTTAAGAACTCAGTTCTGCAAAAAGAAAAAAGAAAAAAAGATTTTTGTTGTGTGGCCTCGTCAAACGTGTAAAATTCAGATTCTAAATAATTGAAATTAATCAATTATCATATATAAAAAAGTGTTTTCATTACTTTTCCGCAAAGAAACTCCTTCATAGACTGGCCTCCCTGTGGAAATGATTGCCACTTTTATAAAACCATCGATTTGATGTAACACTGTAAGAGTGCAGTAAAACCTACTCCCTGACGTCGTATAAGTGGTGGAGGTTACCGTGTCAGGCGATCGTTACCACCGTTACAGTGGCTGGCTCTTGACTTTAATATCGGCAATAGCCTTTTTGCACTGAGGATCACAAGTTGTTTTTCAGAGAAGTACAATTCCATTATTCAGTATCTCTCAACAGGGAAGAGTAATAACGATGATTACGTAATCACACCATTAAAATGTCTTTATAAGAAAACGTAGGCGGGCTTCCAATTTTACTTTCAATTAACTTGTTATTCAGATGTACCCAAGGCCAGCTTTTAAAAAAACATTGCTTCTAATGTGGAGAGTGACAAAATAAACCACGGCCAATCGGACAGTAGTAAACATTGTGTTTTCAAATTTGTTTTTGTAAGAAAAACTGCGTTTTTTTACAGAGAACAAAAAAAATGAACGAAGAAAAATGAAAATAATATGATTCATTATTTCTAAAAATTCCCAGTCGTGTAGTCCGTCGGAAACAATTCTATTTTATGCTTCCCTGAAAGCACTTTGTTTATTACATTTTCGGTATCCACGACGACAATAATAACAGGTATTATGAACTCCCTTGCTGTTATTAACTATACGGAGATGCTTGCTATTCGGCCTCAGCATTCCGTATATTCTTTAGTGGTAAACATACCACATTTTATCATTTATTTGTTAAATTAATTAACTTGATTTGTCCTTACACTAAGAACAGCCTCCGGACTTTTGAAATATACATTCAATCTTAGGAGGGCGCAAGGACAAATAGTATATTTTAAGATAAACAAAATTGTGTTCAGTTGACACTGCAAGGGGCCTTCCATATATACGTACACATCATTGGAGGGAGGAGGGGGGGGGGGTCTGAGATTTTTGAAAATGAAAATGTGCATACGTACTAAATGGAATGCCTCCTAGTAAAAGGGGAAAAAAGATTTGTAGGTAAAGTATGTTTTCTAGTGAAATATTAGCTAGATAATGTTTTCCTTTCTTTTCAAATGTTTCTACATTTTTTTAAACATGTTAATGTTAACAAAATTCAAGTAGAGGCTCACAATCACAATGTTGCAGAGTGTGGTTCTTTTTCCTAAAACAATTTCTATGCAGATTTTCTATCATCCTGCCTATATTGGTACATTACCCAGACTTACTTGTTTGTTAGTGTAACTCATTGTATCATTTATTCATATATTTTCAGCGAGGCCCTCCTGGCGCTGCCCGTGTTCAAGCAGGAAAGTCTCGAAGCTGGGTAAGTCACTAAGTGTACCGACTGCAGTGCGACGTCATACGGTGAACGCGGCTTGCTGTTGACTAGGCCTAGTCACCTGTTGTGGGAGTTACAATCTAGGACAGCATCACTGTAAACCGATATGTTCTAGTGCTATTAACATTATACACCTTTCTTACTAAATGGGGTAGAAACTTTTGGTTGGTTGGTGTCCTCCTTTGGAAGAACCTACCTGTTTATCCTAACTGCGACTCGTAATATACATAGAGGGAATAGATGATATCTTTTATCATTGACGCGAACTATGGTACACATCATTAGCCATATTTAGAGAGAGGGCACGGGGGTTGAGCCAGGGATGCACAAACCAGGTGTTTGGTAAACTGGTGCAGCCATTTCTGTTAACTGTCTACCGAGTGGGATAAGAAAAAAAAAAGAAATAGATGTGGTGGGGATCATTTTTGGGAGGGTCACGATCATAAATAACATATTTAGAGATAATATTTGTGGGCAAAATGCAATAAAAGATTCTAGTCAAACGGTGGACAGGGAACAACAGTTTTATGACCCGCGATAAATCTCTCGCGCAACTGCAGGTGCTGTTGGGTAACTATTAACGTAAGGGTAAATCGTTATACGCCTCCTGGTGTTCTGATTTAAAGGTATCTGATATACAAGCGTCTGTAGCATTACAGACTGAAGTCTTCAGCTTAGTTTATTTTGATGTAAAATGTATGAAAAGCATAGTAACATCCAACTGAATGTGAATGTGTCGGTGAAATGGTGTTTACATTTTAACGGTGCTTACACATTGGTCGATACCCCATAAATAGTTTGTTGGCATCAGGTGTGTGTTGTCAAATAATCATTGATGTTGTTAGAGGTATCATGATGGTCTTTTGAAAGTTGCCAAAAAATACTTTTAAGAGCGGTTTAAATGGGGGTGCTGCATTTATTACAGAACCTACTCAAGTCCTTGGAGGTAAGGCCCATCTACTGAATAGCCTTTTACTTAGAAGAGTTTTCAAAGAGTTTTACAGTACCGCAATATTCCTATTATAAGCCAACCATTTTCATAATTTTATGATGTAATCGCTTAGATCTGGAATCAGCATTCAGCTTTTACCACTTGTTTTTAAATTTTCTTCTAGAAAAGTCTTAAAATAACAAAAGGCTGTTTTCATAGTCTCAGCTGCTGTGGTTATTAATCATCAGCAACATTCTTTTTTGCTTTTTGATCCAAACAGTTGAATTGTTTATAAAGATCAGTAATCAGTGTTATAGGTATATATGTGAAAATCGCTTCTCATTAGTTCATCTCATCACATTTTTTATTTTTGTTAAAAAGTCCAGATAACAAATAATATTGAATCATTTTTCATGAATTGCTATCTCTTTAGCTATATTCTTCAAAATTTTACAATAATTGTCAACCTGCAAGAATAATGGCTTATGAAAGGGATGCAATGGTAATTAAGTATCTTCTCAGACTACCCATGTGATCATAATGATTCCACAGAAACCTGTTCATCCAAATCATTATATGTGAGATAGTTTAAGGTTAGAATTCATCTCCAGTGTAGACTTTGAGAATAGCGCAAAATAAGGAGGGAAGGAGTTTTCTGGACTACCAGATGTCCATTGTAGGTTGTAATTGTACAAGCAAGGTACCAGCAGAATAATGTTACTGGTGTGTATACTGATTAATTATAGGTAAGGATTAAGGTACCCCAAAAAGTGTCCTCTTATCATCTACAGTGATGGTTCCCTTAAGATGTATGTTTACATACAATTGATCTAAGAATAAGGGAGAAGAGGCTAAGATAAAAAGTAGGTTTTTAAAGTAATAGTGTATAAGCTTTAGATAGGATTAACTCTATACCTTTCTCCATTTTTTCAGTTTTCCTGATGCAGTCTTTTAATCTCTTTTTCTTTTTCATGTCCATATTATAATGTTAGTTTAAAATTAATGTTTTCCATCAAATCACTGATTTTTTAAACTGGCTTGCATAATAAGTTAATCAAAAAGTAAATGTATAAATGGAAAAACAGTGATTAAGCTATATAATTATATACAAAGTGGATTTAACTTACAGGTATACAATATGCTGTACAGAAAGTATTTAAATCTGTTACCTGATTTCATTCTTTGGCTTCTGTAGTGAAACCTAACTTTACGGCCATTATATTGATCAAAAAATTGATATTTACCTATGCACCTATTTCCAAAGTTACAGTTTAGAATTTATTGTCAATTTACAGTGCAACAATTTCATCTACCGATGATGGCAAATCTTAAGAGATTCCAGAGCCCGTCTGTGATTTAGTTGGAGATAATTAAGTTGAAGTGTAATCAAGTGTGATTCAGCTGTGCTACCCCCTGGGAACTTTGCATGGAGCCAGTCACAATTCATTATTTTAATCCTTGGTCTTATGGTAATTAGAAGGTCCTCAGTATGGAAAAAATGTAGCATACACTAAAAAATCTAATGTTGAAGGTCACTGATGCAGTATGAAGCATTATGTTGAAAATGTATGTCACTCATGCAGTGAAAGGCATACATTGAAAATGGTGTATGTTGCTGATGCAGGAAAAGGTACTATGGTAGTAAACTGATGAAACTAAGTATTGATTCTTTCTAGAAAGCTGTCTTTATAATGGTAGTAAGTTCTTTATCCCTAGAGAGCTGCCAATGTGTTGATAAATTTCACAACAGATATTACAATTTCATTTATGGTTGAACTGTCTCAAGTTTGTCAATTATGACTGGTAATAGAGTGAGTGAGTGATGGATATTGAGATAGTCTGATATCTTTTTCAAAACTCAATTGAAAATATGCCTGTGACCTTCCAGTGACAAAGATGTGTGCAAGAGAATGAGTTTGGTTTGACAACAATTGAAAATTGAACACAGTTGCAGTGAAACCGATAGTGAAACCTTCTGTGGCAATGGACTATAAGATCAGTGAATAGTTGTTTTAGGTTACCAGTGATGACCTGTTAATCCATTTTCAAGGCACCAGACTTTTTTGACCCACAGCTCAAAGCAGTTCCATAACACAAGGAATCTTCTAAGTGTTCCTGGCAGAAACTGTTCAAATTGGTTTAAGAAATTTAATCTTAAGAAGTTCATGAATAGATTTAAGACATTTTGGGTAGACTGAGATCATACTATTTGGATATCCCAAGTAAAGATTCTCTTCTGTGCTCCAGCTTCCAAGGGGGTCACTTTGACTTCCTCCAAGTGGTGGCCAACCAGAGGTGTGCCCCCTATCCCCAGCACCATATGCCCAGGTTACCCCAGAACCAGTGAGTAGGTCACAGAAACTGAGGTGTAGATGGTAACAGCTTCTGTTTTCCTCAATCAGTTACTTCACTGTTTATATTTGATATCCAAGTTCATAATAAGTGTTATGTTACATTTCTTGGACAGTTGAATTGGTTTAACAATTGATATTAACACAGGGTTTCCATATGGCTTGGGAAACCTGGAAAATAAATCATGGTAAAAGTCATAGAATGGAATTTGAAAAAGTGCCAAAAAGTCATGGAATTATTTCAGTCATGAAAAAGTCATGGAAAAAGAATTGTCTGTTGGAATCCTGATAACAGATATCCTAAGTTCTGATGTTTACACAGTAAGTTCGTGCTTTTTCATTTTCAGTATGGAAAAAGATATCAAAGAGATTAAATCAGAAGAGAACATATCATCACACTTTGTGGCACACCACAAGTAGCATTGGACATTTAGATGACCAGAGCTCTTACACTTTCATACAGCTTATTCAGTATTGAATGACATGTCAAAGTCAGGGATGTAAGTTTTTCGATTTTTGTCTGAATTCCGATTTCACACCTGTGACTATTGAGGTGGTCAAATGACTGCAACTTGTAAGATTGTGCAAAAAAGTGGTCTAATGCCACCAGAAAGTGAGAAACTCTGGAACTACATAATTATCTCCAAATGGAAACTCACATCCCTGAATTGAAGGCAAATAGTTTAGTACCCAGGATGAATTGACAATATATATGTCAAACTATTTTCAAATGTCATTAATTTAGAATGTTCATTGCTGTTGGTTTATTGGTACACTTGATGCAAATACATTCAGTATTCAGTCTGGTTAACTTATCATTTGAAAACTACTGGAAAAAATGCTTGTAAGTGAAAAATATACTGGGATGCATGCCATCATACATTAAAATGGTTTCAAATTAAAAAAAACAAAATCCCCAGACATAATCTTGCTGTTTTCTATTTTTTCCTGTTTGAAGAGTTAAATGAACAGACTATGAAGCTGTTTATAGTTTTGAAATTTAGGGAATAACAGAGATTTGATGAGATATTAGAAAGGGATAGCTAGAAATAATTTTCTAAAAGAATGTCCCAAAATAAAAAAGATAGATTTTTTTGTTTTCAAGTCATAATGTAGTTCTGGATCTCTCCCTATAAACTTTATGAATACTACTTTAAAGGTGTCAACTTTTTGACAAAAGTAATGCCAACTGCAAAGTTCTGCATACAGAGTATGTATGATAAATGGTCAGTGACAATAAATCATCCAGAGTATGGCTGCCAAATGGCATTTGGGAAGTTGTTTGGAGAAAGACAGGGAGGGAGGGAGAGAATTCCATTCCTTATTAAAGAATTGAATACAACATTTTAAGTCAATCTACGGTTGTTGGTTTGCAAAGGAAAAGGAAACTGTAAGCTCCTCTTTGCAAACTTTGATTTGTGAGTGCGTCAAGTTGAGCGTGTTTCACTTCTTCTCTAGACTCGTGAGCAGTAGGCCAGGTAACCAGGACTCAGTGCCGGGTAACCAGGGGAACCAGACCGCTCCGCTCGGCGCGCCTGGTTCTACGAGTACCACCTGGGTGTACAGCTCCCCGCATCACCCGTCGCGCTGTCCTCCCAGCCAGTGAGTAGTAATAAGACCCCAGGATGAGTAGAGGGCAACTAGCAGTCCGTTCTGTTGGTCAAGGTTCTGTTAAAATTATTATATGTGCACTGAGGACTATGCATGAACTGCAATATGATGAAGGTTAATCAGAAACAAATAGTGTATAGAAATACTAATCATTATGATTAAACATGTTCATTTCAATGCACCATACTGTCAGGTGATCTTTCAAAAACACTATCAACTTCATCAAAATGTTATTAGAATTGTATGTTTTTAAGCTTTTGTCTAAGTAAAGCAGTATATCCACTCCGGCAAAGGTGAGACCGCTGACCATTCAACACAGAGTCTGCTGATGGCAGTCGGCATCAAATTATCAATCATGCTTAAAGGCCTAGGGAGCCAAAAGCAATGTTGGGTGAAAATTTTGCAAATTCTTTTAACTGTTGAAATATATTCTATAGCCATAGCCTAGGCCTGTGGTAAAATATAGACTGTGAATAGAGACTTTAACTCCATTAAAACAGGTGAAAACTCACCCCAGGTCAATTTTGGTGATCCACCAAAATTGGTTTGTTTACAAACATTGCTGTTTTCAGGCATACATGGCATGAGTATTATGGATTTTAAGTGAACTTAAAGCTAGTTACCATGATTTATACTGTACTAATGGCTAAAGTTAGGCTCTTTGAATGTATTTTCATAGTTATTTGAGTTTGAAAATACTTTTCATATTTTGGCACAATATTGCTTTTGGCTCCCTTTGATAGGATCCTTGCTCATATCTGCCGACTCTGATTGGACAAGGCATAAACCCCATACCAACTAGGCGATTTCTACACAATCAGCCGACAGATCGGCACTAAAATCGGCCAACTTTTGGGGGTAGAATCGGCTGGCTTTAGCACCGATTCAGATCAAACACTACCATTTTTATATGGGATACTTACAGGTGATCATAGGAATTGACCGATTTTAGCACCAACGTGTCGGCCAACAGTGTAAAAGTTGCCTAGTGGGTATGGTGCTATACCCACATACTGTTAGCCTTTAAATGGGTGTTAAAATCGGTGGAGCTGGAAAACCAGCTCATTCCACTGATTTTAGTACCAACTCTGTGACAATCGGCTATAGGTCTGCTGACCAAGAAATGACTGAAAAACTTAAAACTTAAAATGTGTTATGCCCTATTATAAAAGCTGATTGCAATGTCACAATATGTTTTTGTGAATGTCCAATCTATATCTGATAATTTCCAAACATATTTTCCTCATGACATTTTATCCTGGTGGTATATTTATGCACTCATAGCTTTATAATGAGATCCCTTTGATTATTTATAAAATAAGGTAACATGAACAAAATCAGCCCTTTCTTCTTAACCAGCGGACCAATAGTGAATATGGCCCTTGAAGAAAGAAGACATAATTATGTCTCCATAGAAACTGTGAAACTCTTACAGCTGTGTGAGACTCCTAGCCCGACCTGTGTGGCTGATTAGCACACCTGTCACTACAGGTGAGAATCCCTGTGGCGACAGTTACAACAAGCTATTGTAGGCGTTACTCACTTTGATTAAACCTCTGCTCACCTCCAATGCTTCGATAGCTGATTTCCATTATCCAAGATGTTAATTGAATTCTCCTTAACTTGTTAAATGGTGTTTCTGTGTTAAACGTTTAACAGAGAGGTATACTTTAATGTGATAGTTTTAAAGACATTTCCTGGAGAATATATGTGCAATAGGAGGCTGGGCATAAACTGATGTCACAAAAAATATATCTTCGCCCTATGGACTCAAGCATAAATAATTAATTTCTTTCTGAGACGAGGCTTAGTGCTCCCCACTCGCCGGATGCTACCTTGAGAATGGCAGAATTTGTTCCACCAACCGCCAATGTGACCTAGATCCCCTGATGTCACTGGTGACATCACAGGACTCCCAGGGGCCAGTGATGATGTCACTGCACCTTCCAGGGTCCCCAGGCCCTTTTTGTAGGGGGCCCCATCCAGAGTTATTTGTGTCTGGTTGGGGTTAGTTGTAGAAAGTTTTTTTCTTTTTTAAAAAAAGGGGTTGTAGTTAGGGAATGATAGGGAGGATTTTCAAGGTTTCGCCAAAAAGGCTCATCAGGCATCATAAAATAGCGATTACATAAAAAAAATTAAAAATTAAAAAATTAAAAATTAATTTCAACTGTTTAGTTTAAATTAGCAATACGAGCATTCTGAAAAAGGACAGAAAAGGAAAATAGAATAAAGGAGCTGTTTTATCTTACATGCAACTGGCAGATATCCTGCGGTTTAGCTGTTGGGATTGTTTGCAATATGAGTAAACCAGGTTGGTCTCCCCGTTGTATGGTTGCAGTATCAGGTAACCAATTATTACTGGATATACTAGAGGCTGGGACAATTATGTCCAAATGACCAGTCATGATCCCACTTCGTGGGACTCGTAGCCCAATCTCTGTTCTAATGTTATCAAGGCCCAAAATGACAAACTGTTTCGGAAGAATGCAAGTATAGCTGGAGATTTGGTTACCTTGACCGTTTCTTGGTGCTCCCACATTTTGTAACTTTATTTCTTTTATTTTGAACCTAACATTGAAAAATAAAAAACACATGTAATTCTAGTATTTCTAAAGATATAATGTCCATAACTCCAATTGCCTTGAGCCTCAGAAAATCCGCAGAAAATTGGATTTTTCAGCAGATTTTGTTGGTCATTGAGGACAGATTTTCTTAGCTTTGAGTAGGAGATCATGCATTGTCAAAAAGAAAATCTGTATTTGGAGGAAAATCGCCGTCAAATGTCTATTTGGAATATGGAAACCACCAATATGCGTATTTGGCTCATTATGCAACAGTGCAATTTGAATTGAGGTTATATATAGATTGTGTTTATATAGTTTGACTTGAGTCCATTGTAAAGTAAAAAGGTTATAATGTGTATCAATAATCTCCTAAGCTGTTAAAATGGTGGTGAACCTGTTATGGTTCGTGACATCTAACTGTAAGTCGATATTTGCACATTTCGACAAAGTGGCATCTTTGAAACTGTGATATTGTATAGTGTTTGAAATTAACAGAGCCCAGCTGGGCATATGGTTCTTGAAAGTATAGTATAATATCCTATACTTTCGAGTATATATATCTATCGCCCGCACGGCCGAGGAGCAGTGCGTATTGGGGGCGGTGTGTATTGCCAGGCCATACGTACTGCTCCCCATTCTCAGTGATTTTAACATAGTTTGAATATTGCTTTGGTGACAAAATAAAGAAGGGCCTTTGGGTTATACAATATATTATATCATGTAAGTGTTTTTTATTAGATCCACAAGTTTATTTTTATTTTCAAACTCTGTTGCATTATGGAAAGTAAATTACCCGTTGCAATACTCATGTTTCCCTTCCTTCTTTCTCTTCCATTGTTAAATGTTAATTTTATTTTTCTTTTTCTTTTAATGAAGCCGACTTCCTTTTACTACTCGCAAAGTTTTCCAATTTCATAGGAAATTTTCATCCTTCTAATAATGACTTTCTATTATTATATTTATTTTAGATCTATAAAAAGCCTCAGTCACTGTTATTTGGTTGCAGCTCCTGTTAGGAGATTGGTTTATTAGGCTAGAAGGATTAATGTAAAATGAAGCCGTTTAGACTACCTGCAATATTCAAAAGCAAATGAGTTCACTTTAGCCTTATTCAACGAGTTTCTTTCTTTTTTCAATGAAATGGGCTCAATAACCATCTTTAGATCTCTTTTAAATCATCCTTAAAATCTTTTGAATGTAACTAGGATTTTTCCTAAGCATTTTCATGTCACATTTGTACACTCATGTCATATTTGTATACTCTGGTTAAAAATGTGTCTTAAATTACTTTCTAAAATATTGCTTATGTACCTGAATGTCTGCTTCCAGGGATGATGGGGAGAATGCGTGCCACTCACAGGACTTGAGTAATGACTCGCAGGCGCAGGATGTCTCGGGCTTCTCATTAGAACTTCTGCGGGGAGCGCTCGTTGCCTCCTCTGAGACAGATGACAGGTAACAATGGAAGAAATGTTTATTGCTCAGGCAAGCAGGGATTGCATGCACCTGCAGATGTGTGAATAACTGTGATTTCATTTTTTCGATAACGTGCTATGGTTGGGAAATCTAGGCAAAATAAGAAAAAGAAATAATATTACTCTAAAATGTGCTGGATTTAACCGTGGAAGACTAATTCTTTGGGAAGTGAAATAATGTTTTGGTTTGTACAGAATATTTCTAGTCTTCAGAAAGAATTAAGATGATTTAATATTATAACTTAATGTTATCCCCTGGCTTTAGATATCAACAAAAAAAGAGGTCAACAGATAAAAAGATGTTTTCCCCTTTTTTCGTATTTTCCTTGGTCCTCTAGAAAAACGTTTTTAGCAGAGTTGGAAATGTTCTTCAACTGCAAAAGACCTTGTGTGCATGAAAATGACTCATGCCATCTTTAGTATAGTTAGGACTACAGGATTTTGATAAATGAAGTTTTTTTTCAAAATAGCAATTATGATAAGGAAGTGTGTGTGTGCATGATCTTTTTAGGAAGTTAAGAAAAATATAAGGGAATATTTCAAAATTGAATATGTGATGGTTAAGGACATGTGCAGTTATTCATTTAATAATTGGTTAATGTTGAGTTTTTGAGCTCACATTGGAATATTACGATCATATTAGGCTGCACTGATCTTGCATTAAAATCCAGTGCACCTAGTCAAGTCTTGTCCAATTTGGGCTATACTCTTGTTCCTCTCTAGTACAAGAAGGCATGTTTTGGTAGATTTGGACTGTTCATGTTGTATTGGATTTAGACTGTTTAGGTCATGCATTGCCGCCCAATACATAAAGTGCTTTTTAGTTGACTGGGTCTGTAGTTCTTGTGGGGCCCAACATTTCATGTTCCGAGCCAGGTCAGGATTGCTGTTCAGTTCAACTTGGCCTCTTTTGGTGCATTTGAACACAATTTGGACACATATCACCCATTAAGTCCATAGAACCTGAGAGCTTCTGGATCCCTAAGCATCTATGTTACGTTAACAGAATCCTCTCGCCTTTGTAATTTGTATGACAATGGGTTTCCTCTCAAACGATGCTTTATGCTGATGGGTACCTATACAATAGAAAGTCACATATCGTTGCACAGCATCACTAAACATCCTAGCAAATATTGTTTCCTAGTTCTTATATTTGTTTTTGTGCCCTTTGAATTATAACTGCCCTACATTTTCACAGTGTTAGCCCTGTGGTGAGCCCTATATTTAGATGAAACCCCACTCGTAATCCCAAAACTGGCATATCCGACTGTTTAAGCCATTTGTGGATGTTCATGTGATGCATGGTTGTTGTCACTTTGGGCTGTTCAGGTCATGTGTGATTGTTCTGTCCAGTGGATCTGTTCATGTCATGTGTGGTTGTTAAAGGCATACAAGGTTGTTCAGTCTACGAGGGGAGTTCATGTCACATGTGCGGTTCAGGTCAAAGCCAGGTCCTGCCTGTTAAGATTCAGGTCACAAAGGCTGTTCAGTTTATGTTTGATTGTTCAGGTCAGAAAGGGCTGAAGAGGTCATATGGAGCTGTTCAGGTCATGCATGGTTGATCATATCATGTGGGGCAGTTCAGTTCAGGCTTGGTTGTTAAAATCATAGGACTGTTTAGGTCACACAGGCTGTTCAGGGGAGGCCTGGCTGTTCAGGTCACACAGGCTGTTCAGAGCGGGCCTTGTTGTTTAGGTCACACAGGCTATACAGGGCAGGCCTGATTGTTCAGGGCAGGCCTGGTTGTTCAGGTCACATAAGCTATTCAGGGCAGGTTTGGTTGTTCAGATCAGATCTGATTGTTAAGACTATGTAGGCCTGTTCAGGTCATACATGGTTGCTCAGGTGATGTGGGGCTGTTCAGTTTAGTTCAGGCCTGGTTGTTCAGGTCATATAAGGCCGTTTGTTCTGATCATGCGTCCTTGCTCATGTCTATTCAAGCTGTTCATGTGACACAGGCTGTTCAGGTCACACAGACTGTTCATGTCACACCTAGCTGTGTAGGTCATGTTGGGCTGTTTAGGTCACAGCTGGTTCAGGTCTCACAGTATGTTCAGGTCAGGCCTGCTTGTTCAGGTCATATGCATGGGGCTATTCATTTGATAAGTGCTCTTAAGTTGTGAAGTAATTGATAAATGGAGAGGGGATGTAGCGGGTTTACATAGGGTTTATTCAGGTCAAGCTTACTGGTTTTAGTATTGGGGGCTGGGGGTTTCAGGTCACCTCAGTTGGACACATGCAGACAAAATAATGCACAGATGATTGAGGTCTTCATTTCCAGTGAAATATATCATGTGTGATAACAAGCAGGAAGCATAATTTCATATTTAGGCTGGAGTAACATTTAGACCACTTTTCACCCAGCTGTTATACATTCACAATAACTTCCTTAGAACTAACTCTTAATGCAAATGCTTAGCAACGAAAGATATTTTCGCCATTTTAAAGAAGTAAGAAATAAGAACAGGTTTTCTTACCTGAAAGTGATAGGCAAAGCCCTTGCACTTGAGGTATTCTACATTTTTTATTGGAATTTGATGTTGTAAAAACTTGCTTGTTGTATGCATTTTGAACAAAAGATATCTTGTTGAAACCCTTTTTTTCTCTTTTTCTTCATCTTTTAAGATATTTTAGCATATCCGTCTTGAAAGCATCCTCAGTTGTTAGCCTTAGTAGTAGTGCGTTTTTCGTGTTTTATTTATGTTCAGGGATGGCCAGGGTCAAAACGGTTACCAGCTCGGCTCGCAGGGGTCCCCACCGAGCTCTTCGTTTGCCGCCTTCCACGAGACCGACTTGCATCGGTCTGTGCGTGCAGGCGTCCCCGACAACACCAGGTAACCAGTTAGTTAGAGTCCTCCACCAGGTCCGAAGGGAATCAGACACACATACATGGTTGCCACATAATATAAGCAAGAAAATGTCAATTCAAAAATATTGTTTTTTTAACCAGGCAAAGTTATGGAGCATTCGGAATTTGGAAGTGTAACTTTTACATTTGGAGTGTATTTATGAATATTGAAATCTGCTATTGGGTCGAGATACGTTTTTCTTGTTTTTAAGAAATCCGAACATTTTTCATACATTATTCCAAATAAACGATTCCCAAAACCATGGGTAAAAGACTGAGAGCAGGAGGAACTGGTTTTGGAAAATTATATTTATATCTGGGATTATTATTTTTTGTATTTCTGTTTCCTGAACGTACAAGATCTTCCAACAGATTGATTAAAGAAATCTCCTATGTGGTAACCATGACAAATATAGAGTGGATGAGATGAGTTAAACCGTTGAGTTACCAAGTATCTTGCGGTGGCAGTGTTTAGCAATTGGGATCGGTTTTAGTAATGATCTTCTTTATTTCATTTATTTCTCTTTATTTGCTTTGTCTGCATGTGTGGTCATTCGATATTAATCTTTTTACTACAGACGTGCATTTTGCCAAAGAGAAATTGATGATGGAAAGAAAGGTTATTTCTTCTTCCGCTCTGTCAAATTAGCAATGTCTAGAGACGGCAAGACATATTTTCAAACTTTTGTGTGTAATAATAATTCACTTGTAAATAGTTATTTTTAAGTTTATTATTCTGGATTGTTTTCACACAAAGCGTCTCCTCTCCCGCGCCAACGAGACGAATATTTTGTCACTCAGGAATAATACCTACGAGGCTATGTCCTGCTCTGATGCTAGCGCGTGAAAAAGATCATATGATAATATATCTCTTATTATTTAAAAATACTTTCTTCTGTAAGGTAGGATGTAAATTGAGAACATGTAGGATGTAAATTGAGAACATGTATTTCATTTTGCGTATGCAGTTTGTTATGTTCTTGTGATTAAGTTTCTTCACTACTTGGCATTAAACACTTTCATTCACGCCTTTATGAGACTTAGTTAATTTAACGTTGGTTTTAGTTGGACGTCGACAAAACGTCCTAATTATATTCAAAATTATTACAGTGAAGAACTAAAAAAAAAACGAAAAAAAGTTTAACACCCTCAAAATTGCGTTATTTCAAACTACCTCTATGAGCGCAGATTTATAAAAGAAGTTTATTTTAAACAGTGTAAGGTAATTTAAAAGTGTCTCTTTGATTTCTGAAATAAGTGTATTACCTCGGTGTCTTTGACCAGGTTCCAGTACATTCTCAACGCTCCCACCTCACCAGCCACCAAGCTGAATGAAGAAACCCTGACCTACCTCAACCAAGGTAAGCAAAGATCCTCAGATCGTCACTTTATTCATTGACCCTAACTTTCATTCCCTGTATTTAATTGAGGCTAAGTGATTCAGGGATGTAAGTTTTCATATTTTTGTCTCATCTCAGATTTTTTCGCACCATCACCTCAAATAAAAAATTTCAAAACCCATTTTTAACATTACGTCTTGTAGCATTTTAAGAAAATTTCAAATTCTCTTTCTGGGGTTTCAGATCTTTTCATTAACCCAGACTTACGTCCCTGGTAATTGCTTCGAATATTTGTAGAAAGAAACAGTCCTACATTTTACTGTCTTAGCTATGAAACTAATGATACGGTAGATTTTCCGTGTGCTTCTTACAAAAAGTTAAATGAAAGCAAGATCTGCATTGAATTTAGGAAGGAGCTGTGGCTTGTGTGTCATTCCCTCATCAGGACCCCCGCAGACGATTTGTACACGGATATTTCTTTTAGAATTTAACAAGTTCTTTAATTCTCCACTTTAATTTTCAGGCCAGTCCTATGAAATAAAGTTGAAGAAGTTCGGCGAATCTCTGGAAAACACAACGGTAAAGGTAAGGTAATCCCGTATCTAGCCTTCTGTATTAGTGGGACCGTATTACTTAAAGACCAATTAGAATAAAAATTGACCACGTGTGTCGTGTCGGGAAGGGGCCGTATATTTTCGATTGAATAACATTAGTCGAAAATATTATTAGGTAGATCGATTTAAAAACATAGAATGAGGCATGCTGAAAAATACTACCGGTAAGTCACTTCCCAAATTTGAGTACTTTTCGTGTAAAAAGGGTCAGCTTCTTAATTAATTAATAAAAGGAAGCCAAAACCAATAAATTCAATGAAATTTCCAAACTCAAATAATCATGGAAATCCTTTCCTTGAGCCTATTCCTGGCCTATGTTAAAATCTAAACCATGAAATATGGTAAAAAAAATCTTTAAAAACATGTTTTTCTTGCTCAAATCAATTAATGTGGATCTGCAAAAATAGGGTTTGTTTACAAATAAATGCAAATATTACCATCTCTTGTGGCATTCTACTTTAGTTTGAGCTAGTTTTCACAGCTAATACTTTACCACTGACCTTAACTGGACTCATCTGACATATTTCTATACTTATCTCAGTTTTGAAAATTTTGTTAATTATATTGGTTTTGGCTCCCTTTAAGGGTTTTTAATACCCACTCTTGCCTGCATGTTAATTTGTACTGTTGCCTGTTACAGAGCATCATCCGAGTGGTGTTCCATGACCGCCGCCTGCAGTACGCCGAGTTGGAGCAGCTCCAGTTATGGCGGCTGGGCCGGCCGGGCGAGCGCCTACTCGACCTTGGTAAGTTGGGTGTACTGTGACAGTAGACATCTTCACGTATATATCATTTTATATCAATTTGTATAGATAAGGAAATTTAAAAAAAAGAAAGATAACAGTGGTGAAAAAATAAGACATATTATTATAGGTCGGCTGTAATCAATTCATCTTAAAAATGTTTGATCGCCTCATTAAGTCATTAAATCCGACCCGACCTATTCTCCTCTCCATCAACCTTTCTTAGATCTGTGACGGTGATTTCGCGTTATGCCCCGCGTTATGTCTGTAACGCGGCAAAGTGACGATGTCCCAAATCGATTCTGAGCTAAAATAACCACATTTTGGGGCTTATTTGACGTTACATGGCAGAGATTTGGATATATAGAATACAAAAAAAATCGTTTAAATCGTCCGAAATCGTTAGATGACCAAATAAAACCAGAAATCTGTGCAGCGTTACAGGGCGCGTGAGGCGAGAGGCGCGTCAAATGCCGCGTTATGTCTGTAACGCGGCAAAGTGACGATGTCCCAAATCGATTCTGAGCTCAAATAACCACATTTTGGGGCTTATTTGACGTTACATGGCAGAGATTTGGATATATAGAATACAAATAAATCGTTACAATCATCCAAAATGGGGCAAATTAGACATTCAAGCCTGGAATCGTTACGGTGACGATGTCCCAGCGCGTAAAATGCCGCGTTATGCCTGTAACGCCCACCAGCCTCGCTTTCGATCGGGGAGGAAGGGAACCGGGTCAAAATCTAAATATTCAACAAATTTGCATGCCTATTTCACCATGAAATCGGTCGTTCTTACGGGTCAATGGATATAGAGGGGTAGATTTGGATACATAGATGATCAAGTCAAAGTCCAGGAGGAGATAATTTGCGAAATAACGCGATAATTTGCGCAAATACATCGTGCCATTTTCTTGGTCCTTCGGTCTCCGCCCCACCGCTTGACACTGTCACTCGGCCGGGTGCAGTCACCGCGGTCGGACGTTTGGGCGGGAGGCTCCTCTTTCGCCGCCTCGATACCTGGATTACAGCGCTATATGATGGTTTCAATATATATATTTTTGACGACTGGACACCCTTAAACGCATACAACGCATTGAAAACTCATGCGTGATCCATGCGTTCGTATCGAGGGGAAAACATTGGATCGATCGGACACGTGGAGGCATTGTCACTAACATGGCGCCGTAAATCCTTCACCGGGTTCTCTCCCCATCACGCCTGCACCTATACATTGAACTCAGGAAACCAGGATGACATTAAACGCATCAATTGTGGAGGATATACGCATTGAAACGCATTGAGGACTCCAGGCCTTAAGGGTGGGTTCATATATTTTGTCCAGCATTTGAAATGATACCGTTGAGATAGGCCTAAACTCGGCCTAACGCGCATTGGTCGGACACTGGCAATCTGAAAAATAATTATTTAGACCTTATTATGCCTTTCAAAATGAAATCCATGTATATATCTATGTACTTCTATATCTCATAGTCCTATATATCATATGGTTTGAATTTTTTAGGCCTAGATACATTTGCAATAATATTTTACAGATGGTCCATTCTTAGGCCTAAGGGCTAGATGTTAAAGGTTTTATGTCAAAGCAACCATGGCGTTTGGTCGGACACTGGCAATCTGAAAAATAATTATTTTACCCCTGTCAGGCTCATCAAAATACACATAATGTCAATATCTATGTTTTAATATATCTTAGGCTCATATACATCACGTGGTTTGATGAATTTAGGCCTGGACAGGTTAGCAATTCTAATATTTTGAGACCATGTTTTACAGATTTAAGATTCAAATGATTAAAAGATTAAATGATTTGTGAATTTATCACTATAGTGTCATTTTTCCCTACCTACCCTCAAAATATCTCATCTACAAAATAATAGATATCTAGGCCTAAGTCACTGTCAGTGTTAGAATCATTCCCTCTCAATGTTGAAACATAGGCGTCACACTGTCAATAAGTTTTTTGTTGCCGCTGTCAGTGTCTAGGCTTCCAAGTTTAATATTTTTTTCAGATTGTCACTATAGTGCCAGTCCACACCTACCACAATAAATCATAATATTATTCTTCATAACTCAATAAAGATTAAAATGGGCCGACCTATCTTTCAAATGCTTTTGCCTTTGATAGTAAATCATGTGTCGTTTGGTCTTGTTGCGTTTAAAGACCTGCATGCCCTTATAACACGTGAAAAATATCAGTGAAAGTAATGAATTGAACGTTGCGTATATCTGTTTTTTCAATATCAACTTTAGTAAGAAATGTTATTTATGTTTTTGTATTTCAGATGTTCCTCTGTCTACGGGCATCTTCGACGTTGTAGTCGAATCCAACAGACTGAACAGTGTGGCCTTTAAATGGGACCCCAACAAAGAATGTGTTGTGTTTGTCAAGGTAGGTTTAGACGATTTGATTCAAGTTTGTTTTTCACTCTTTTCCTTTCTAATTGTGTGTATGTGGAAGATGGGGGGGGGGCTAAATTGCGGCTTAGCGGTTAGTAAACAATTATCCCATGGAGAATCTGGATATAGAATCAGTTATTTGATTTTGACAGTTCTAACCTAATAAAAATTGTGTAGAATGAAAATAATTTAGACAAAAAATATTATTTGATATCCCTGCACCCAAAGTATAAAAAAAAAAGTAAAAAAAGGAATAATTGATTAAAAATTACACGAAAAGTAATTAAGCAAACGAGCAAATAGATAACACAAAATCAGTAAACAAAATCTAAGATATAAAATTAAAGATTCACAATGGGTAAAATGTGAATGAAATATTTCTCAAATGTATTTTCTCTGCCTGTAGGTACATTGTATCAGTACCGAGTTCACGCCCAAGAAGCATGGCGGGGAGAAGGGTGTACCGTTCAGGGTACAGATCGAGACGTATGACGAGGACAACGACAACCTCCGCATCATGCACTGCGCCTCCTGCCAGGTCAAAGTATTTAAGGTGGGTAGTTTATTTTCTTTTTTCTTTTTTTAAAGAGCAGAGCTTTATTCACTTAAAATCCACCTTTTTCTTCTGTATACATAATGTCTCTACAATACTACAAACACATATCATTATTTCTACAGAAGTCTTGAATTATATAAGGAAAAAAAACAAAAAAAGAAAAACAGTCCAAGTGGTATTTTAAATATAGTAGTCTGGTTATGGTTCTCTGGCTCCATTTTATCATAATGTAAAGGATTTACTTAAATAGTTACACAAGCAACAATATTCACCAATTATACTGATATACATTCTGCCATTAAGAATTCCAAAGAAATTATGAAACATGTATTCTTGACAGCAACTTGTCTGTGGGAAGTTTATTGAATGTCTACCGTGAAGGATCCAATACCTACCGGGTCGTTGTTTAAATAGAATCGGTAGATTGATGTTCAGTGTGAGTGGTATAATAAATGTCGACCGTGAAAATAGTTCATACTTACCGGGGAGTTATTTAGATAGAACATGTAGATTTATGCATTATTTCAACTATTTGTACTGACCGCCAAGTGAAACAGAGCCATTTTTCTTCGATTTGCTCAATTTTTGCTTTTTTTAATGTTTTTCACCCGTAGATTTTGCTGGTGTCGATGTAAATGCATTTCCTTTGCTAGCCTCACCAGTGATGTATAAATTCTGTGTATACACTCATCACCTCTCAACATTACCAGGTTTTTATGGCTGCAACTCGTGCAAAGGCGTCTTATGCTTTCTATTTGAACAATGCTCTCAATTGGATATTATACCAAGGAGACACTTAAATGCAGTTTTAAAAACTCAAAAAAGAAAATATACCATACGAATATACATTTTCTCGCTGTACATATTTCCGCACAGTCCGTGCACTGGCCTAAATAGCATGATGGCAAGATACAACGTGAGTGAAAAAGGAAAGAAATGATAGGAAACATAAAAATAACTACAAAATATTCTTTTTCATTCAGCCTAAAGGAGCAGACCGAAAACAGAAGACGGACAGGGATAAGATGGAAAAACGCCTGGGTGCTGAAAAAGTGAGTTATTACTTCGGTAAGGAGCCTTCTATTCAGTACGTACGGAACTTTTCCTGAATTTTAGCCCCCCCTCCCCGATTCCACACTCCATCGGCTAAATTACCCAAAGAACTTATACACGAACGAACGCATATTTTCGGAAATTTCTGACCCCCGCCCCTTCCCTTGATGCGTACTTACTTAACAGAAGGCTCTCAATTTACTACCGTAAAACCTCTTTTTTAAGCCGCGACTTATATAAGGGTATGTCTTTTAAAATAGGAAAATTAAGACCCAAAAGTTGGTGGATGCATCCTAAATTAGGGTTTTTGTCAAACCTTCACATGTTATTTAAGAAAATTTCCCATGATTGAAAATTCTCTATAATCGATAAATCTTAGAAATTTTTGGTAAATCAAAATCCAATTTTTGATATATATATCGTAAAAATACTATTTCTGCCTCAGCATCTCTTGCTTAAATTTGAGGTGCGTCCTAAATCAGAGTTTTTCCCTTATCCTAAGATCCCTCAAGAACAACCCCAAAAGTCCAGGGGTGCGTCTTACAATAGGGTTCGGCTTAAAATAGAGGTTTTACGATATTTAATTTAAATTACTTTGTATGTAGCTTTGAGACTGAATGGACGATTTTGGGACGCAAGTATCATAGGCATACAAGAATTCCGCGGTTTTGGGGCCTTCGTAACCATGGTATGGCCACGGAAATTCAATGCAGGGAAACTCGCAAAAAGCAATTTCAGATTCTCCCCCCAAAAAGTTAATGCTATTGTCTTGGCTTAAGAATTGTTGGTTTCTGAATTGTGAAAATAGATTACGATTCAAGTTAGTCAAAAATTACGATTCAAGTTAGTCAAAAACGTTTTATTTCATATTGAATATAAATTTCTTGTAAAATCATGGGATGAATTCATTAAAACATCAGTGGTTTAATGAACTTTAATCAGAAAAAAGATGTAAATTCAAAAATAACATTTATGTGGTCCTGCTGTTGTATTCAAAATTTGTTTCACAAAGTGGTGTTGGATTCTCAGACAGGCTGAATCGAGACTTTCATGACTGCAGTTATTCGCAGAGGCCTCAAACACTGCTGCCACCTAGTGTTTGGTGCAAACACCACTATTACCCTGCATTCAACTTTCTGTTTTATGATACAGCAAAATGGTTGATCCTAAATATCAAGACAGAACAACAATATTTCGACGTATGAATTACATACATGATAAGAATTGTAAAGATAAGAACGCATAATCGTACGATTTCCGAAGGTATAATATATGACACGAGGCCCCTCATCAACGGCAAGATAAACGTCATCGATGTATGTTCTTTCTTTAAACACCCAACCACTTAACAAGACGGTTTGGCTTTGATATGTTTGATATCTCCAGTCTTCCTCTATCTTTCACCTATAACTTACGTATTACAAGATTTTCATAAGAGCATAATCACTATTATTGTTTCAGCCATAATTCTTTTGATAACAGCTGATCCATGATTAATAATATGTAATTACTATAGAACCGAGCTCATTACCATCAGTCGGCCTAGTGCTGATAACCATAAATTGACAGGGTGGTGACTATGGTCAGTGGCGGATCCAGATGGCGGGCGTGGGGGGGGGGGCTTTTTTTTTTTAGGAAAATTTTGCATTTCTCTAATGTAAAACTCGGCCCAAAAGCAATTAAGGAAAAAAAAAATCCAATAGCACCCCCCCCCCCCTTTTTTTTTCAAAATCCTGGATCCGCCAGTGGTCTTTTCCTAGGTCAGAAACGATCTTGTTTCTAAGGGCTTCGGGCCGCATGAGTTTATTTCTATAATCCAATACCGACATCCCACTTTGCCCCCCCCCCTCCCCTTTAGTAGTTGAGTCATCTAAAACCTTTAGTTTTAAAGGCTTTCTGTGTTTTTGCTCCCTAGACCATTTGACGCTCCACAGAACGCTTAACGTCGTTCTTGTTAACATTTCTAGATATACAGCGGACCATTGATGGCGCCAGACAAGTAAACAGACCTAGTAATTATAGAGACTTTTTATATGAGGATGATGATTATGACTTTTTATTTGTCATCACTTCCGTAGATGATAGTATGTGTATAACCAATATAATAGGATGGACGATAAAAACTGCCTATTACTTGCGTATGGCAATAGGAGTATTGGATATAGGTCTCTTGTTTAATGCACTGACGGATCCAGGATTTTTGGGAAAAAAAAGGGGGGGGGGCACACTATTGGACATTTTTTTCCTTAATTAAATTTTGGCCGAATTTAGAATTAAAAAGAAGCAAAATTTTCCTGAAGAAGAGAGGGGTGCGCGCCCCCGCCCCCCTCTGGGTCCGCCCATGTTATGATATCTGACCAAAGGCCGAATTGACAACCCATAGTTGGCGCACTAGTTCATGATAACAGGCAGACACCTGAGTGCACCTTCTTCCTTAACTAAGTTCTTTGACAATCCTAAAGGAAGGCTTACCCTAACCAGTACGTTCCTTGGAATACAAACAGTACCTCCGAATATGTAAAAGAAGAACAGAATGATATAATTTTATGGTGTATTTTAAAGGTAGGAATAGACGAAAGATTAAACCGAAATGGAAAAGATGGTCAAGTTTAGTATATTTTGGACTTTAAAAAGGCTATGTGGGGTCCGATTCAGAGGAACTGGAACTACATTGATTATTGTCGGAACGAGATTATACAGCCACTGTTAAAACAATACTGTAGTTTTATGAACATCCAAAGTAAAATTCTGTTAGATATGTTCAAATATTGAAATCAGTTTTAATCAAAACTACGTCAACAAAATTCTTGGTATTACTGACTAAGACGGTCTTAACACTATAAAGCTTGAGAGACTTTCAGATTTCAAGTGAAATTAGTTCAGAGTGCAACTTTAAGAAGTGGGAAGAAAAAGACTAAAGAACAACGATCAGGTAGGCGTGTGGGGTGGAGTAGTGGTTAGAGTGTCCGTCTGTTGTGCGGGCGGCCCAGGTTCAAGTCTGGGCTGTGGTGGACTGGCTGCTACCCCCCTCTACATGTCTCCCAGTGACAACAACTGGGTTATCAAAGGTCTCTAGTAGACCACCAGCTGTTGTGTGTAGGGCCCTGCCTATGGGACCCTGGACATTAAAGAACACCTGCCTCGGTAAAAGTGTAGGGGTATGGTCTCTATCTTCTCATAGATTCGATCATTCCATAGATACGATCATCAAGGACAGGATTGTCAAAATCATGTTCTCGCCCTGATATAACCTTAGATGTTGATACAGCGTAAAACCCCAATAACCAACCAACCAACAATGATCAGGGTTAGGGGCAGATCATGAGACTTTAGGGGGGAAGAGAGAAGCGCCTTCGATAGCGAGGGAATAAAGGTTTGGGGTCTTGGACACCCCCTCCCTTTAACCCAACCACGAGGATGGCAGAATCCGTCTAGCCCTGTCGGTATAGTAGAGCAAGGCAGCATATTAAACAACTGCGTGATTACATTGGTTCCCCCAGCTGGTGAAACTGCCCATATTATAAATTGGAAATGAACCAAACATTAGTAATTAAGTAAACTAGGAAATATGTTAGGCCATTACAGAGTGCCAGGTCCCTACATATATACATTTATACACTTGCTAGAAAACCGACTTTCATCGAAACAAGCCACGTTAATAAAGAACTTAGAAAAATACATAGTGCGCAATATCCTCTTCCTGGTATCCAGACGTGGGTCAAGGGAAAAGGCACAATTAATTCGTTCTGCCTATTTTTAGCTGAACATTTCATTTTTAAGGGGCGATCCCCCAGGAGCCCCTTACTAGCCCTTGAGTGACCCAAGACAGAAAGTGTAGTTGTGATGTCACAAAAGACCTTTTTGGACAGTGGTTTTCCTATAGTATTGGCTGTCTGTAATGTCATTTTGTCACCAAATTCGGAGGTAAAGTTTACTGTACAATTTTATTGAAAACATAAAAGCACTATTGGAAAACACTTCAACGTTTGAACTTGGGCATACTGAAACAAACTATTTTCTCACAGCATGATAAATGAACCTTTTTTGTTAGTGAATTTAAATGTTCTTGCTGCTTTTATGTTAGCATTTCCAGGTTTCAGTAGATCAAAGGCCCAGACTGTTTATCAACAATTAGGAAGGCATGTGTGTTAATTGATCTAGCACATGATGCCCTTGGGGGCAATTGATCTGGCACATGTTGCCCTTGGGGCATGGGTGTTTTACTGATGCTTACACTGTTTATCTTATACAAACAATTACCCTAGTGAATGGTCATTTGGTAAACATATATACTGAAAATAACTTACTTGAGACAACCAAATCAACCAATACTGTTTACTTATCTAACTACTTTGCATGGTTTTGACATGTGAAATTTTTGGGTTGGTTCTACTTTTTCATAAGTTCTTTTCTTTGCAAAACTAAATTTTGCCCCCACACACACACTTAAATGAGTCAAATTGGTATATTAAATGGTGAGGCTGATACTAAGAGCTGGATCGCCCCTTGGCTTGGGGAGCTATATGCTTGTTTACTTTTCTTTTTACAATTAACCCTGCCCCGCTTATTACTTTCCCTTTAATTTGTCCAAACTCCTGGACCTGCCCCTCGTCCCCAGTTGGTGTGGAGGGCTGTTTTAACACTGCTAGTAAGAGTGGGATATTTCTGTCCGTCCCCGAGAACTGGTTCACCGGCATACATACATTTAGTACCGTATGGAGCACTATATTACAGTGTACATGTATTTGTAGAGACGCAAAAAGGAACAAAAACCTAGTTGGCGTGGATCCAAGTCAAGAGTGATCGAAGCCCTTACCATTACTCCCCCTCCCCCCTACTCCCCCTCCCCGCACGCCCGCACCCACGGCACCCACAACCACCCTGAGCCAGATATAACTGCATGTAGACCTCAAACTTTTTTGGCCCTACTCTTTTATGATTTGATAACTAAAAACTACCAAAAAAGCCACTTCAGTTTGTATAGATACAGCGGCGATATAAAACTAGTTCGGTTTGGGCCCCACTGACCCGAGTGGTATTTTCCACTGTACATTGACAGGAGCTCTCAGATCATGTCCAGGACTGGTTGCTCCGATTTCTATTTACCAATGGATATTTCCACTCGTAACTCAACTGATAATCCTGCATACTTTTTGTGTAATCTGCTTAAGCCCCCCTATAAAGACACACTCAATTGTATCGTGTATTTGTGTTTGTCGATGCTATCTGTAAAACCACAATCACGCAATGATAGGTTCAGTGGGAGTGGAATTAAACAAGTAGAGCGTGAGATATGTGGGTTAAGTTCTGCTCGTTAACCTGGTTAATTCCTTGCTACCCCCCATCAGTGCCCCAAGGGTACCGCCTCCCCCCTCCTGGGGCCCCTCTCCCCGGGTTGCAGGCCGTCATCTTCTCGGGTCGCCCAGGCAGGCCGGCCGTCAGGACCTGGCAGCTCGGCCCCGGGCCCCGGCCGGGTCACGGCGGCGGGATCTAGTTTGGTCTGGTTACCAGCGGTGTGAGTGGTGGGCTGGGGACGGCAGTACGCCGGGGATCAGTCATAGACACTGGATGTGCTCCTGTCCCCGCTCCTGTGGATGTGTGGTGTAGTGCCAGTGTCGTCACCCTTACCCCAACCGTGGAGTTAGTGACCTACTGTTTGTGTGTACTGTAGAGAGTACCTGTAGGATCGAGAAGGATCTACACCCCCTCCAGGGTGTACTGTAGGGAGCACCTGTAGGATCACTTCCTCCAGGGTGTACCTTATGGAGTACCTGTAGGATCACTTCCTCCAGGGTGTCAGTTACATCAGACCTAGTTCTTACTGCGCTCAGGTGGAGCCGTGATACGGGGCATGATAAAGGAATCACGTACCAAAAACACAGGGTACACATACCCAAAGACCTAAGGCTAAGGTCCTTTACATATTTCTAATTGGGTCTGATCTAATTGGGTCTGATCCGTACTTCGACTTCCTGTCGGTTGTTAGAGTTTTACTTGAGAAATCGATAAGTGCTTCCAAGGAAACCTTCATATCAATGTCAAAGGATATATGTTTGGACATTTTCCAAGAATTTCAGATGTCAATTGTCATACCCACACAATTGTTACTTCATTTCAAAGTGGATATCAAGGAATTCAGGGGAACTCTGATTTAGTACTAAGCAGTGTGGTTAAGGAACCTCTCCATGGGGGAAAAGACATAGAGGCTAGTACTATTAAAATCTAAATTCATTGAAAATGAATTTATGTGTGATGAAATTGCCGTTTGCTAAAGACTGGGAAAAAAATGGATATCCGTTCATGCAAAACGAGAATTGGAAGCATTCATTTCACCACATAAATTTGTAACAAAAGTTCATTTCTTGGATTAGCAATCCCAAGTTTGGAGACTGGGATATTCCTGAATTATTTGACGGGAAGAAGGGACGCTAAACGTGTTGTGATAGCTGTTATTTCCAGTTGTTTCCAACCAAAGCAGTTTTTAAAAAAAAGTGTTAACAAATGAAAGATAAAGACGCTGAGAATACGGATCATAAACTCCAAGGATCTTCTGGATGGGCTTTGGGTATAGGGAGAGTGTGGGGCGGAGTTGGTTGGTTGGTGATCCCAGGAAACACGGAGTCCGGAGTGTGTGGGTCGTGGTCGGCCGAACCGACCATGGGGATCGGGGCCGACTCCAACAATATGTCTTGTGAAGCATGGCCATACTCGGGCTCACCTTCTAGCCAAGAGGTAAGGGTATGAGAGATATAGAATTTTAGTCTACCTTTCCGGGAAAATAGAATAAAACGGAATTTTATTCTATCCTTGATGAATACAATTTCTTCCGTTTAGAAGTGGTGTGTAGAAGAAAATGAAGTGAGACAATTCAGAAAAGGTAGATCTAATTCCATACACCTGTATGTAGGGTCTACCAGTATTCCATTATACATCCACGTGATATCTCTTGAAAAATGAAATATTAATTCTATGTATGCACCTCAATGAATGATATTTACTCGTTTGCATGCTATTCATACAATTCTGTACTGGTGAATGGAACACCGTAGTAGAGTAAACGGTAAAGTTAATTATCGCGGAAGTATTTGATGAATTTGAAACATCTACAGTAAAGGCCTTATACAGGCTTTCTGAAGAATTATGACAATAAACCTGACAAATAAATCACTTTGAAAATTCACAAGGAGCGGGGATAAAAAAAAAGAAGAATTTAATCTGAACCTGCAGTGCTTCAGTAGGACTTTCGTGCCAAGACCCCGCCGTATATTATAATAAACGAAGAATTGTTTCCGTTTCTCATTCCTCGTTGTACAAGAGAAGGGTTTGCCTGCAAACCAAATCCAAAACTTAAAATCAAATATAAGAAACATAATTGATAATCACAAGTGATTAAGTAACCAAATCCTCTTTCTGAGAACCAGATTTCGTTGTATTGCCCTATATTTCCTCAATATTTTTGCAGCATCAGTTCTATATTGAGCCATTTATTTGAAAAAAGAAAAACGACCCCAGTGGGAGGTCTCACTCTGATACAAGATCCAACACTCAATCCACGCCTTTTCCACCCGGACACTAAAAAGACATTAAGACACAGAGGTTTGAAAAAAAGAAAGCATTACGGGCCAGTAGGTAGCGTCGAAAGACCCATTTATTTCCGTATCTTTATACCACTAGTAAAAAGTTGTAAACAATAAGGGAAAAACACAAAAATCGTACTTATATCTTGGCCTTGGCCCAAAGCGGTGACCTGATGACCCTTGATCCCGAAGGAGGTGGTTGAGGCTTGGCAGGGTGCCAGTCATGTGTAAATTGGTTATACAGAGAGATGTCATGTATATAGCACTACCGATAGGGAGTATTGGCAGGGAGGGGGGGGAGTCACTTTTGGGTTCATATTTTAGCTTCTTCGGACTTGATTCTTTTTAGACAGATAATTGTTTGCCTTCGTATTTACTTATAGAGTAAAAGTGAGACAAGTGTTTCTTTCTTGTCTGCAGTCAGAAGAATGAATTTCTGACCAGAAAGTGTCGTTTATTTTCGGGCTGGTGTTTCTATAGAACACTAAGAAATAATAAAAGCATCTTCATAATCAAAATTTGTCTATTTTCTCTTTCCAGGACAAGTACCAACCGTCTTATGAGGTCACAGTGCTAACAGAGGTAAGATACTTACATTTTAATCCGAGGATCCATAATATTAAAAATCATACCCGGACTTTGATAGGGTTGAAAGTTTAGTTACGGGTTTGAAGTGCTGAGACAGGGAGAATATTAACGAAAGAAGATCTACTCTTTACTCACTTGGGTGACATGAAAAGTAGCCCAAAAAGTATGTTAAATTAATTCACATTGACTAAATTTGAAATTGTATCATTATTGTGCCAGGGTATTGTCCCCTCATTTTAGCTGCCCCTGAAGCCCTACCCATTAAATCTTCCCCTCCTCGTAGCTGCTCCTGAAGCCCTACCCATTAACTCTTCCCCTCCTTGTAGCTGCCCCTGGACACCTACCCATTAACTCTCCTCCTCCTTGTAGCTGCCCCTGGACCAGGCCCAGAGCTACCTGCAGCAGCTGGCCCAGCAGGAACGTCTGCAGCCTGAGTACAAAAAGGCCAGCAGTGAGGTGCAGCAGTGGACGCAGCCTGCGGCCACCTCGGCCACCACCACCACCCCGGCCACGGTCGACACCACCGAGAGTAACCGCACCACGAGCCGGGTAGTCAGCTTCAACCTGCCCGAGCCCTACAGTCCTGCCAGCTCCGTAGACTCACTGTAAGTGTTTTACTGTTATTTATGTTTTTGATTTTAGTATTTTTAAACTTGCTATTACATTATCAGCAATCTGTGCTCTACAGAAAGAAACCAGACCGTTGCTGCTGCCGATCTAAGTAAAAGTTAATCTGTGAGGTGGACCTCAGTCACCCTACAGGCACCTCATATGGGAATGTTGCTCACTGTCCAGTGGTTACAACTATTGAGGTCTCGAGTGTTTTGTGAGTCTTATGCCCACAATAATTACTTATTCGTGTCTCATAGGCAGTGCCAATATTGCAACATTAACAACAAAACACAACAAAGTCCGGCATCTCTCAGTAGTGTACAGAACCGTCAGTATTATTGGATAAAATTTAATGACGTTGACATAGATTACCATAATTCTAATAATGCAACTATGCCAAATGACCGCGAACTTAACAGGTGTGGTAATTTTTTCTTTTAGTTTACCCTGTCCAGTGCAGTCTAATCAATATAAAAATGCACTAGTGTAGTTGATTACTATGTCCCTAAGTATAGCACGGACTGAAAGGGAATGTTCAGTAGAAGGTACACGAAATAATGTTATAGCAATCTTTTCCCGTTGTTCGGAAGATGACAGAAATACTAACCCTTACCCTGACACGTGCTGCAGGTAAATCCTTTGCGGATTTAAATAGGGGATAACCTTGCTTTTACCAGGTTGTGGAATTTTTCTTATAAATGCATATTCTCTTTACTAGTCCGTTCACACCAGTCTCTCTCCCTGTGAGTCCGATCAAGCCTGCAGCGGCCAAGTGAGTGACGACCGGTTTATAGAATCTTTTGTTAACAGTAACATGTGAGCGGTCGAGAGGATGTTATTAGAGTTATAACATGACTAGATCTATGAATTATGGATAAAATCCATAAATCATAGGTAAATTGTCTGTGTTATATGACCCTAGTAGACCCAGAAAAATCAACAAGATAGCTGGTTTTCATAATGTATTTCTGGAAAGTTCTGGGTTTATAAGGGTTAATAATCGACCCATACCTCCGCCCTGGTTGCTCACAAGTTGTATTATACCCTGATAAACAAGTTGATCCTGAAACTACTTAATGATTTACCTCATTCCTATAATATGTAGCATCTCCCATCTAAAGACGAGATGTTTTGATTAAAATCTGAATTATACAAAAAGTTAAATCAGGCTATAATAAAAAAACCTGCCACCCTGACAAAATGTATACCTAACCTTAAGTATCCGCGCGCGTAGTATTTACGTTATGTCTTTAGGTAAGGACATTTTTGTTAAGTTAAACTGAACATTTATCTTAGATAAATTCTTTGTCGTACATGTATATTGATATTCTTAAAATTTGTACATATTATTTCTACCTCTTTCAAGTCTTTGGCAAGTAAATGTATCATAGAAATAGCATATCTTATTATCCAGATTATTTTTACGAAATAAGTGTGTGATTAGAAAACAATTAACGTGTAAACAAATTGGCATGTGTGTCTTTGATTTTTGTATGCCAAATTAAAACCGTATAGAAAATAAAATTAAATGAAATTAACGCGGCGCTTTAGGAGCTGTCTTGAGGTAGGTTTGCAGGTAGGTGCTTTGTCATACCGTAGATTCAGTAGAAAAGGTTGAGATTGCTCTGCAAGGGATTTGACTTAGATTTACCTTGCTCATCTTTTAATGATTCATTCATTTATTTTTTACAGAAATACAAGGCTTAAAGAGGAGAGCACGGAGAGCCTACCCACAGTAAATACAGATCAGGTTAGTGGAAATAGTTGGATCTGGGTCTAAGAAATTTTCAGGAAATGTTAAAAGACGTGTATTTTTAAACACATTTTAGTAAAGAAAATCTCTTTTCAAACTACTGTTATTCACTCTGTTTAGGGATGTCATCCTATTTGTTTTTTTGGCTATATCAGAAGAGGGCGTGAATGAGATGCGTAGGAGATGTCATGAGATGACATCAGCCTTCCTTTCATTAGATTTATAAAACAATATGATAAAACAGGAGTATTGTCCTCTTTTATTTTTTCCGACTTGTTTTACGGTAGACTGATGACTGGTGTTTTATCGTAGGTTGAACCCCTCTGTTCTAATGCCACGTCCACCGAAGTTACCAAGTGGCTACTGCGGCATCGTTTCTCTTCATACTCAAAAGTGTTTCAGAATTTTGCAGGTAAGATTCAAATACAACACTCTACAGGTCTCCCCCCCCCCTCCATTTTTCGAAGTCTTCCGTGATCTGCTTATACATCTAAAATGACAGTGTGTTATTTATATGGAATTTATAAATGAAATCCCGAACGAGCCCTAAGAAATATCACCAGAAAACAAACAATAAAAAAAATAAATAGAATTAAGATAAGAAATCAACATAAAAGAGTAAAAATGTACAAACTTTCCTTGGCCCATGTATCAGAACAGCGTTTACGTAGTTTCCCTCATTTCCCCACACATCAAAACTTATCACAACCCGTTGAAAAGTAAATACTATCCAGTAAGATAATATGAAGAAACACACTTTAACATCTATACCTGGCATTATACTGTACAGAGAGGACATTGCCATAATTTACTTGTCTCTTATACTACCAGGTGCGGACCTGCTTCGCCTCACCCGTGACGATCTCATACAAATCTGTGGTCTGGTGGACGGGATCCGCCTCAACAACGCCCTGCAGTCCAAGTAAGTACAGAAGCAGACATAAACTGGACACTCCCATCTTCGGACTATGTGATCCATCTCCTGGGTGCTGGTATAAAGAAAATCGGTCAGACCTGATTATTGTCATTTGTGTGGAAGTATGTTTTAAAGTTCTGGGAGTATTACTTTTGTATAATCATGGATCAAGACCAGGTCTTGTGTGGATTGTACCATGATAATAGGCCTCGCTCATACAACCGGTATTTATGTCACAGTTGAAACAACAATCATAGTAAACAACGTTTGATTTACACCAGTATAAATTCTTGCGATACAAACTTGACGTAAAGGGGAAAAAATCAAAGTGCAAAGTAATATCACCTATATACGATGAATATATGAAAAACAAAAACCTGCAAATATAATAATGTGCCGTTCTTTTAATTCGTGCTGATGGCTTTTTTCCCTTGTGTTTTCAGAAGTGTTCGTCCCAAACTAACTATTTACGTCAGTCAAAATGACGGAAGTAAGTTCTCAGTCACCTGTATCATTTCATGCCCATGAAAAGCTTTGATATGAGAATTTTTCTCTCTGAGTGTAATTTTTCAAAACTTTAATGTGAATTGTGAATATTTTAATAATCCATATACCTTTGTCTCGATAGGAGATTTGTCCCCCAGGTGATAACTAGCCAGTCATTTCCGGCTTAATCACAATCTCTGTATTTTGAATTATTCATGCTGAGCCTTGAGTTGTACTTAGCAATTATAAATCCATGAAAAAGTATGGTACCTAAAGAAATCGCGAGTTACGTCTTAACACAAACAATTGTGACATTAAATATGATAAACCTCCTCACAAAATAAATAGTTTGTGGAAATAGAAGTTAAAACTTCCTTTATCAAATTTAGGGACAATACTTAAATATTAAAAAAATAACTTACTTACTGCTCAATTTCGCCTCAGAATCTAAGAAGACCAGTCCTCAGGCCTCCACATCTGGATCTAACAGTACGAGTGAGAAGTCCACGTCCCCGACTCCATCCGCCACCAGTCCCTCAGAGACGACTCACAGACCCCACCCGGGGCCCCGCCTCACGCCCAGCTCGTCCGCTACCACTCTCACCTCGTCCAAGCGCCAGTACCGGGAGGCCGAGGAGGAGGAGCCCGAAGAACACGCCGCCTCCTCCAGCAAGAAACAGCGGACACGTACTCTCAGAATGTCACAGGCAGAAGGTGGGGTTTCGCTATATTGAAAAGATATTGAATTACAAACGTACATTACAGAAATTATCAACTGTACGAGGTTTTCTAGGAAGAGGTCTTTGAAAGGTCTTAAATCTAATTTGACCTGATTTGATTTAGATTGAAAATATATAATGGAAACTAATTACCCCTAGAATATGAGATGCCGCGTACAGTCTAGTTTCTGTATTCATATCAGAAGTATCTAGAAAAATTATCATATCAAGCGGCCAACAAGTCTTTAGTTTTTCGAATTTATGTTTGAAAGAGGTCTTTATCAGGTCTTAAATTGATTTCTTTGATCAAAAAAGAACGTGGGCACCCTGCAATTGTTTGTGAACTGGCCCTCAGCAATAGAGTTAACAAGTATGTGATGTAACACTGTTTATGGCCTATACACGTGAAGCGTAGGGGGGGGGGGGGGGGGGGGCTCATTTAGCACTGCAACTTGTAAGGAGCTTTTTATAATCGAATAACCAGGATCGCCTTTTTGTACTTTTTCTGTTGTTTTCAGTATACCACGCGCTCTACCTTGACACGTGTACGGTAGAAGCCCTCAAAGAGAAGATCGCCGGACTCTTTATGATCGAGCCGCACCAAATCATTGAGGCCTTTATGGCGGGGCCTTCAGGCATCAACATCCTCATCACAGACGATGTAAGCACCAGAAGTCCCTCTCACTGTTGATTATCTGCTACTCAAATATTTTGCAAAAATAAACTCATTACGTTATTAGAAGAGGCGATCACTGTAAGTGATCGCCTTTCTTTTGTAATGGGGAGCAGCGTGAGGTCTGAGTCACCTTTATTTTGGGATGAGGTCAGCTTGGTGCCGGCGGCCACAGACTGGTGGTGACTAATGGAGGGGGGTGGTGTTTGTTCTAGGCTGGATATCAGCAGATTGCATGCTGAAAAAAGAGAAAGTTTGTAAGTGTTTCTCGGATTGGCATTATCAGTAGATTTTACTTTTTTTGGGTGATATGTATTGATAATGGTGAAGTGTAACCTGTAATAGAGCCAATAAGGTATGGTGTGAGTCATTGCTGAGAAATAGGCACAGAAAGTTGGGCACAGAAAGTGTTGTACTGACTACAGCATGCTGGGAGGCAATGTGTAGGGATCTTGGATGGTGGTATTGCATCAGCGAGTGAAATGCTGGCATGGTTAGGGCAGGGGCTGTTGTGAGTCATGGCTGAGAAATAGGTACAGAAAGTTGGGTATAGAAATTGTTGTACTGACTAGAGCATGCTGGGAGGCAATGTGTGGGGATTTTAGATGGTGGTATTGCATCAGCGAGTGAAATGCTGGCATGGTTAGGGCAGGGGCTGTGTTCGCTCAGTCCAAATTGTTACCATGGTCTTATACTGCGATCGCCTCTTTTTGGAGCATATATGCTCTACAAGGTCGTGACTGCTTAGCTTGTTGAACTCGAAATAAGTACATGTTGTATCAGGCTAAAAGAAGTTCCAAATCCTAAGCAGTAACTAATGTTGCATCCCTGATGATATAAAATCTCTCTTATACTTTCTTGATAATAATTAACAAACAATTATTTCTTTTTTTATAATACTTAGATATTTTCTCTTTTGAAAGCGCCCGGTTTTTACGCAAACCAGTTTTGCTTCTCCTTTTAATCATATTTCTTGTTATCTTTTTTAACCAGGTGGTACAAAACTTCATCGACCAGTCCCGATTTCACGTGGAGGCAGAACAAGGTACGCCAAGTTGCCATTTTTCCAGCGGGGCTTTCTCTTATAACAAACAGAACTCGTCAGTGACGTCAGTCAAGTCACTGAACAAATTTATATTTGTCCGTTCCTGTATTGATTTTAAACCTTATCAATTATAAGTACCGGCTCTAATTCTATATATTGTATTCACCCTAGCTGCTTCTAAAATTTTAGAACATTTGTAGTTTCACAAGATCTGCCCACCTTCGAAGATGTAGAATGACAACTATAGTTGGAGAACATTATATAACTTCTTGAGAACAAGTTAAAACAACAATTTCCCTTCTTTCCTTGCAGACGAAGATTGTACGACAAAATACCGACTCCTCATGAAAATCTTACAATAGTAAGGGAGAATTCACCGCATCAGTTTCACCTCACTTCATCATTATAAACCTTCATCAAAGTGACGTCAGTGACGATGACGTCATCACAGGAACTTCATTTTTAGTGACAGTAACATCATTTCAGTGACGTCACCAGTTTGGCCATTGTGACGTCATCGGCAGCAGCCTCTGTTAGGTTTTACCAGCAGCCTGATTTTCACTCAGAAAGGATAACGGGTTAATGCGCAAAAAAAAAGAAAAACGTTCCGGACAACAATCCTCAGAGACTGAAACTATTTTTACTGGCACACCCTCTACAAACTGTTAAATCTGGACGGCATCAGACTGGTGTTTTATCTAGACATATTGCAGGAGAGAGGGATCTATCTTGGGTTTGCTACCCATTGGAAGACAAAATATTCTACGAGGTAGGGCCCTACGTCTCAGAGAAAACACTATCCGGTAGCTCTCCCTTGCCGGAACCTTCAGCCTGTAGCACCCAACTCAGAGGAGCCTCCTGTCACGCTTGTTGTTTGGATTTTAACCGACGCAGTTGGTTTCAACTAGAGCACATGCTTCTTTTTGCAGTGTTTACATACGTGTTCACTTATGGGTAGAAAAGTATATCATTTGATCAGTCTTGGAGAATTTATTGTCCACAGGTATCTTATTTCCGAAAATCCCTTGGTTCCCACAGGTCTTGTGACTGAGAGGATTTCGTATTATAAATGAGGGTAAAGCCTTAGGCGAGGAAGGCCAGTTTTCTATCGGTTGGCGGGTACACACACAGGTGAAAATAATATCTGTATATGACCATGTTTGGCATTTGGGAAAACCCAGGCACATATTCTTATTGTTTAGAGCTATCTGAAGTATACGTACATAATGTATGATTCCCATGTGGTTGGGAAGGTGGGAAAGAACGAAACCCTGCAATTAGAGACAACTAGAAAACGTGTTTCGTCTCGTGCATTAAGACTTTCATCTTGTAATGCCGGCTAGAATTATCCCATGAATTACATTGTTAGTTAAAATACTAAACTGCGCCGCCCGCATTTATCATTACGCTGTGTAAACGAAGCAGTGTGCATAATTCTCAATTATCATTTCATGAGTGAATGTTTTATAAAAGATTGAACTCTTGTCCACAATAGCATTCTACCAGAGTACGGGAATATGAAGTTTTCAGGATCAGCTCCTCAAATGAATGTGTTTATGTACTAGAAGAACCTTTGATTTTCTAAGTATTTACAGCCTAATTCAAAAGTATGAAGTATAGTTGTTTTTACTGTTCAATGAGAAAAAGGAAAATTAAAAGGTAACATATTAGAAAAAAAGAAATCATGTACAGAATCATTGTTGATGAAGTTCTAAGTGCAGCTGTAATCTAAAGCTCTCGCTGATTGTCGCCACCTTCACTTTTCTTCCAGTTAGGCTTGTAATAGAATATATCTGGAAAATGTAATTGGAATCATCTAGGAAAATAATGCTTTTTGGGTTGATCCACATGAGAGTATCCACTGTACGTAAACAGGTTGTTTACGTCGCACCTAGAACGTATCGGCCTTTGCATACCTACAATTGTGAACTAGAATGAGAAATGAAAAAGTAGCAAAGTGTACGCTTTAAATGTACAGTGTTAACCGAGGAATTTGGGGAGCGTAATAGACATGATACGTTCGTGCCTGCTCCGTGTATCGAATTTTGCTTCGGTCTCTGTCATAGCTAAATCACTTTTAAAGAATAATATTTTACTAGCAAATATACGAATGTCTGTCTTAGACTTTGTAACTCATCAAATCATGTCGATTAC
This sequence comes from Lepidonotus clava, assembly GCA_936440205.1. Lineage (NCBI taxonomy): Eukaryota > Metazoa > Annelida > Polychaeta > Phyllodocida > Polynoidae > Lepidonotus > Lepidonotus clava. The sequence goes on along the minus strand of OW387150.1, from coordinate 20,061,041 downwards.
GTATACGTGTACGTTTTCCTTATAATGTTTCACGGAAATGCTAGTACATTTTTATAATGATTTAGATCTCACTAATTGTAACATGGTCCAGAAAATTACAGGTTTTCCTTGACGCAAACAGTTGTAGGTTGTTTTCAAAGCAACATTATTTTTCATGATGCACTTCTGTTTATTCCCGATATGAGTTACATTCTTTCAACTGATTCTGAAAGTGTTTTTTCTGAGAATACGCCTAAATTTAAATAAAGTAAGAAATAAAAAAAAAAACTATGAAGTCATTACAGTACAGTACAGTCTGAACCAATTGGCCTACTTGTTGCAGAAATGAAACAACCAATACAAAAATATCACCTCAATAAAGATATATTTATAAAAATTGAATGATCAATCACAGCAATTGGATGTCTTTGTGAGCGTTTTATAAGATTCATAAACCCGATCCTAACACAGAAAAGGAAATACTAGGAAAAGGAAATAAATATGAAATGGCAAAAACAGGATTTTTAGAATTTTGGAAAAATGACTTGAGGTATAAGATTTTGTTCTTTTCATTGATTGGCAGATTTCGAATTTTGATTATTTATTTTGCCCATAAATTGTATAAAGCTTCGCAAGTTAATTACATGTACGATTTCTTTTTATAATATATACCTGGAGCTAAGACCATAATACATTTCGGAAAAGATGTACTCAAAATGAGGGACGGCTGTGGAAAAATCGTGAAGAGCCAATTCTGACAGAAATTTTCAAAAATGATTGATGATGCGAGGTGGGGCGATACTAGTGTAAAATCGCCGACAACAAGTTGGCAGCTCTGCTTGACTGCCCGGCTAGATCGTGTTGACGCCAAGGCAGGCACTCCGTCCTACCAATGACATGGGCGCCTGGTCGTAAACTATGTAAGTAGTATATGAATAAGGGACTTGGAAAAGGCTCTGTACTGAGAAGTGTAAGAAAAGGTCCCCCACCCCAGGATTTGCGTCTGGAGCTCTTCAATTTTGCAGCGCTAGTTGTATTGTAAAAGGGAAAAATCCTAAGTTTCATATATCTGATGTTTAACTGTATCAAACCCAACTTTCAACAAACCTGTATCAATCCCCAACCCAATTTTGTATATTAGTGCTTAATATAAACAGTGCACCTCAGGTGCAACCTTGATTGTGGGCGGGTGCACTTTGAGGGTTCGGTGCACCCAGGAGGTACACACAAGAAAACATTAATTTCACTATAAATACTATACAGAGCACTAATGGCGTCATTGTCCATTGCTTTGCTTTAAAAGCGAAATGAAGTTGCACTTATCTACAAGGTTATCTTTTGTTGTTCTCTTTGCTGTTCTACTTATTGTTCACATTGGTTTATGCCTTGTATTTTAAAAGTGCAGTTGCACTCTGTTTATGGCTTCTTATGTTGTTTTGTTTAAAGGTTAATATCTAAATATTGTGTTGAGATGGAATTATCTGTGCATGGTTATACCAAGATAAGAACGAAGTGCACACAATTTGACCGACCGTAAAAAAGGCTAATGACAAAGTTTACATTTGCATTTGAACATCTGAAAAATGCATTAGACTTAGCATTGCATGGTTAAAACTGCATAATAATAACAACCATGACTTCGGAGCGTAATTACCATTTGTCTAACGGTGCATGTATTTTCTCTTTTTCAAGGAGTAAGAACTACTAAACTGAGATATTCTATGGCTGCCATTTTCAATTATGGTGTGGCTGCCCTGTCCCCTTACCTGAAATCATGCTCATTTTCTTATATTGTCAACGTTGTTGTTCTTCAGTCAAAATTATCTTAAGCATTGCACACTATTGAAATGCATGTAATCATAAGGTGGGAGTTCAACAGCAAATAGATACGCCCAAAAAGGTCCGGACGGTTCATTAGAAATATTGTATAGTTGAATCTACCTAACAAAATAAGGTGTGTGGCCTGGAATTCTTAGTTTAGAAACAAAAACTAAATTTGTCAAGAAATAATCATGAAAGGTGCTTTTCAAATAGTATTTCTAAAAGTATTATTTGGAAACAATGTACAAGACCATTAACAAGTTATAGAATGAAGCAAGGCGATTAGGTCTCATCACAGAATCTTTTTTTTGTCAAACTGAACATTTTTAACCTACGGCTGAAGTTCATGGTTTGTTTTCTCAACTGGTAGGAAAATACAGTGCATTATACGCTGTACAGGTACAGAAAGTGATTATTGATAGCATCGGTATCACAAGAACAATGATTATAAAAGCAACTAAAAATATGTGTACATACTGTATACCATTAGTCCGAGAGTGCTATTTTGGATTTCACTTAAAAACTTCAGACTTGTAGACGACCAACTGACGGAAAGTTTGAGAAATATTGCGTTTTAGCTGTATTGTATGCTTTCCTCATAGACCTTTTTCATGTCAGGTATATCGAAGGACATTCTAGATTTCATAATGACGATTGAGTGATTTTTGAATACATTATTCTGTAACCGAGACCGCGCTGTATCATTTTGCATTTAAAAAAGTGTGAAAGCAAACTTTCAATTTATGGAAACAGGAAAGCATGATACAGACATGTATTGTCGCAGATCATTAACTAAACATTCGGACACATATTATTCGTTTTGATTTATTTATTTCCAGTGAAAAGAGAGAATAGTATGGATGTGTCTCTGAAGATAGGCCAAACGTGGCCTAAGATGTGAAAAGGATTAGGCATGAGATGTGACTGTTTAGGCCTAAGGTGCGAAGACGTAGGCTTCAGATGTGAACGAATGTCAGCCAGAGGTGAAAAGATGTAGATCTAAGATGTGAACAAGTTTAAGCATAATGTACAAAATTCTGTAGGCATCAAGTGTTAACGGGTGTAGGCTTCTAAGTTTTGGTGTACATGGGTGCAACCCTTACATGAATGTATTGAACCAGCGGGCTGTGATGTGAAAGAAAACTTATTTTTCAAAACTGGTTTCATAAATACTTCATAGCAACTGAGAGCTGGGTCTACTCAAACATGCATGAGATTTCACAAAGAAGCATTCATTTCTACATACTCTGAGTGCATGTGTTTTCATAAAAAAAAAATCATCAGGAAAAAAATTTAGATTTGTTGTTTTCATTAACAAGTGTATGGATTGAAGCTTGTAAGTGGACAAAGAAAGTGGCATATTTTTTTATATTTCCTCTGTCCTTATTTCTGCATGCTTCGCTAGAGGCGCTGAGAATGTGTTGACTAGTTTCCATGGTTCTAGATCCCATGGACGAAGTCGTTCGTATGAATGTTGTCGGCATGATATGATCAGAACCCGAGCGGTACACAGTGTGGGGTTGAGTATTGTCATTTATAACAGACACCTCATGCAAAAAGGTTAGAAATGTAACTGAACTCCCCATTTTCTGAGTTATTGGGACCAAATAGTATCCCCGGGGACAATCTGCAATTCTATGTTGCAAAACAAACGTGTCATTCAATAGCACACTAATGAATTTAGAATGATGATCTGTGTTCTGCTATAGTGATTATCCACAGAAATCACAATGACCTCCACGATTATATCATCTAAGATTGTCATAATGTTTAAATTTTAATGCCTAAAAAACACTAACAGTCACCCTGTGTTTTTTTTTGAAGGGGGGTAATCGAATTTTGAATATTTTTTTTTTAACGAAAAACAGCTTTGTCCCTAATTACCTGTTCTTCTGAGGCAAAGGCCATTTTTGCATGAGGTTGTCATTAAAATTAAGATGTGTGTGGCCTCACTGATATGAATATTCTTGTCCATTGGTGTTCCCTTTAATCCAGGCATAAGGCAGCGTGTTTATTGTAGGGTTGTGCACACCCTCCTCAACAAAAGACTATGTTGGAACATGTAGTGTCTTAGAATAAAGTGTACATAACACAGCAGGCACTGGAGTTTGTTGTCATTGCGTATGGAAGCTTCTACAAGTTCTACCAAGAGATCACCTTCAACATAAATTCATCAATAGGGAGTAGATGAGTACCACTTGAGGAACAATTTCGTATGGTAAATATCTATTCTAGTCTAATATTTGAAGACCAAGAGGTCTTATGTGATCGCAATTAAAATGCTGAAAGCAAATCTGAAAATAAGTTCTATCTGACTTCTAGTAGATCTAACGTTTTGTATGATTCAGTAGTCTATATTGGTTGTCTGTAAGTATTTTACACGGAAAAAAATACCTGAAGTTATGCAAATTCTGAAGGAAGTAGACTTTGTTTAGAATAGAGGAACCAGTTTTAAAGAATCTCTAGTTTTGACGCACCTGACTCATTATGGATACTTTTTTTTAGATCTACATATCTTACAGGTTTGATTGTACTTTTATGTTCTAGGGGATATTAAGATGGAGTAAATGTGCAAGTTTTGTGGTGATTTATCAGAAATTGAGCATTGTAGGGGATAAATAGGATATAGGGTTCTTAATATTTGATAGGATGATCTAGATCTAGATCTCTGCTTAAACTAAAAGGGGGAAAGAGGGAAGATTGTATGGGCGTTGATGTAGATCAGGCTACATTTTAGAGTAGCAGAGACCTAGACCATAGAGATTTATGAGACAATTAACTGTTCTACAACGTTTAATTTTTTATTTCGAGCGGGAATTAATGTAGGGTACGTAGATAGTAATTTAAATCAAGACTTCAATTGTTATCTTTGAGTAGTTCTTCTGGGCCACCGTAGGGGATTCTACCAGAGAGATTGAATACGTCATAGAATAGACTCTGTTCCAAACCTCGCGCATCCGTCACGGTCCAGTGGAGGTAGGACAAACAAACCCACGTGGTGGGCAGAGCGCGACACTTGATTGGTGGTGGTCTATTACATAATACTGATAAGGCCTCTGGGGTGTGCTCCCATTGGCCAATGATTAATTCAAAACTTTTAATATTGAAAAATGTTTTTAAAATACAATGCTTATGCACACAGTCATAATTCACACATCAATGGAAAGGTCAAGTTCTCCACTATATAACTATTGTTATTGCATTCTTCAAACTTCTGTGTATAAAAAGTTACATGCAGTTGAAAGTGACCAATTTAAACATGCTCAAAGAGAAAATAACCCCAGGCTTGTCCGACTAGCACCTCTGGAGCTGGTTTACACACTAGGTGGCGTGGTCTGGAATCTCATTTATTGTACGAGATCCGTACAATGTTATGAATACATCGAAGCACTCTGCAACGAGATCGAGTGGCGGTCGCGACAGCAGATTTGACTCCGAAGTCGTAGAGAGTTAAGTTGATACTTTTGGGCCACCGTAGATCGACACAGATGTTCGACGTGCGCCCATTTCGCCACGACACCGGAAGTAGTCGATGTAAACAGAAGCGAGAACCGAAGTCCGGCGAAGAACACTTTGAATGACAAGATTCACGGTTAGTTTTAGAAATATTTACGCGTACATTACTCTAGATCGTCTTATGAGGTATTGTTAAGATTGTAGGTCCGTTGATTAGAGTTTGAATTGCAATAAGAAGTCGAAGATTCAGGAGATTTAAGACTAAGTGACGCCAGTCACTCCAGTCTCCACTGCCAGTCGGCTGAGTGATTCAAGTGATTCAGTATCGTTGCACAAAGCCAGGCTTTGGCAGCTTTGTGCAATGATATTGAATCACTTGAATCACTCAGCCGAATAGTTTAAGTGGTATGATGTGTGACCGTATCTGGGGCAGGATATGGCTGGGAGGTTGGGTAAGAGAGGACCAGGAGGTTGGGCAGAAAAGGGCCAGATGGTGGGACACAAAAACTGAAAAAGGCAGTGGGGATGGAGCAGTAGGGTGACCAGGTGACTAGGCCCGTCACGGACTAGGCCCGTCAATTCGGCCCCCATATTTTGTGGGACCTAGGGCAACACCTCCCGTTTTTTCACGCCTCGAGGTGCGCGAATTCCTTGTGTCCATAACACCCCTACTTAACTATTTATTTGAGAAGATTTATAGGTAATTTGACATTTATTTCATCCATAGACTAGGAATAGGGACGAGTTAGGGTTAGTGTTGAATCCTAGAGATGGTTTAGAAGAGAGGGATGATTTATATAGCTCCTATTTTTTCTGTAACTTAGGTATCTATTGGCATACCCCCCTGACAGTCCCTGACGGCACTCAGTGCAGGGAGCGCCGTGGCGTGGGGGCCAAATCGACGGTCCCAGTCCGCGACGGCCACAGTCACCTGGCAATCTAGCAGTAGAGGGCCAGGCAGGAGATGGCCGGGTGGTTGGGCAAGACTCAGAGATGGCTGAGACAGTGAGAGGTATGGTAGAAGAGGGTCAGATGATGGGACAGAAGGCGACCTGAAGGTGAGCAGTAGAGGACCAGGAGGCGGTGCAGGAGAGGGCCAGGAGGTGGTGCAGGAGAGGGCCAGGAGGTGAAGCACATGAGAGCTGAGCAGTGGCAGAGGAGATGACCAAGAAATGGGACAGGAGGGGGCTTGGAAGTGGGCGAGGGGTGGGGCAGATAAGAGCCAGAAGGTGGGGCTGAGAGGTGGGACAGGAGAGGTCTAGGAGGTGGGACATGGGAGGGTAGCTGGAGAACTCGGTCCGCAGGAGAACTTGGCCCAGGAGAACTCGGTCCGCAGGAGAACTCGGCCCTCCCTTGATCAAATTATAATTTCCCGTGGATATGGAGGCAATAGATATTCGTAATGCCTCAAAATCATACAACTTTGTTGTTTTAGATCCATGTTAAAGTTAAACATAAAAACGTTTCACACTGATCTGGTTTTTGTTGTAGATCTACCGTAAATGTCAAAATGTGTCTTCCCTAAGGCTAAACGTCCAAATCAAGACCCAACTTCTCCTGCAGAATATTATTAATCGGGAGGACTGCTTAAGATCCCTGCTAGGGTTTTGATGAGAGAAAAAAGGTAATTGCATGCAAAAACATAAAGTGATATTCATTAAACCAAGTCATGTTTCATTGTTGGGCCGAGATCTCCAGTGGACCGAGTTCTCCTGGACCGAGTTCTCCTGCGGACCGAGTTCTCCAGTATTCCATGAGAGGGCCAGGGAATGGGACATGAGAGGGCTGAGGGGTGGGACAGGAGAGGGCTGAGAGGTGGGACAGGAGAGGTCCAGGAGGTGAGACAGGAGAATGCTGAGAGGTGGGGCAGGAGAGGGCTGAGAGGTTGGGCAGGAGAGGGCTGAGAGGTGGGGCAGGAGAGGGCTGAGATGTGGGACAGGAGAGGACCGAGAGGTGGGACAGGAGAGGGCTGAGAGGTGGGGCAGGAGAGGGCCAGGAGATGGGGCAGAAGAGAGTGTAGAGATGGGACAGGAGAGGGCTGAGAGATGGGGCAGGAGAGAGCCAGGAGGTGGGGCAAGAGAGGGCTGAGATGTTGGGCAGGAGAGGACTGAGAGGTGGGACAGGAGAGGGCTGAGAGGTGGGACAGGAGAGGGCTGAGAGGTGGGGCAGGAGATGGCCAGGAGGTGGGGCAGGAGAGGGTCAGGAGATGGGGCAGGAGAGGGCCAGGAGGTGAGACAGGAGAATGTTGAGAGGTGGGGCAGGAGAGGGCTGAGAGGTGGGGCAGGAGAGGGCCAGGAGGTGGGGCAGGAGAGGGCCAGGAGATACAGGAGAGGGCTGAGAGGTGGGGCAGGAGAGGGCTGAGAGGTGGGACAGGAGAAGTCCAGGAGGTGGGGCAGGAGAGGGGCAGGAGAGGGCTGAGAGGTGGGGCAGGAGAGGGCTGAGAGGTGGGACAGGAGAGGGCTGAGATGTGGGACAGGAGAGGGCCGAGATGTGGGACAGGAGAGGACCGAGAGTTGGGACAGGAGAGCGCTGAGAGGTGGGGCAGGAGAGGGCCAGGAGCTGGGGCAGAAGAGGGTGTAGAGATGGGACAGGAGAGGGCTGAGAGATGGGGCAGGAGAGAGCCAGGAGGTGGGGCAAGAGAGGGCTGAGATGTTGGGCAGGAGAGGGCTGAGATTTTGGGCAGGAGAGGGCTGAGAGGTGGGACAGGAGAGGGCTGAGAGGTGGGACAGGAGAGGGCTGAGAGGTGGGACAGGAGATGGCCAGGAGGTGGGACAGGAGAGGGCTGAGAGGTGGGACAGGAGAGGGCCAGGAGATGGGGCAGGAGAGGGCCAGGAGGTGAGACAGGAGAATGTTGAGAGGTGGAGCAGGAGAGGGCTGAGAGGTGGGGCAGGAGAGGGCCAGGAGGTGGGGCAGGAGAGGGCCAGGAAATGAGGCAGGAGAGGGCTGAGAGGTGGGGCAGGAGAGGGCCAGGAGATGGGGCAGGAGAGGGCTGAGAGGTGGGGCAGGAGAGGTCCAGGAGGTGAGACAGGAGAATGTTGAGAGGTGGGGCAGGAGAGGGCTGAGAGGTGGGGCAGGAGAGGGCCAGGAGGTGGGACAGGAGAGGGCTGATAGGTGGGGCAGGAGAGGGCTGAGAGGTGGGGCAGGAGAAGTCCAGGAGGTGGGGCAGGAGAGGGCTGAGAGGTGGGGCAGGAGAGGGCCAGGAGATGGGGCAGGAGAAGGCTGAGAGGTGGGGCAGGAGAGGGTTGAGAGGTGGGTCAGGAGAGGGCTGAGATGTGGGACAGGAGATGGCCAGGAGGTGGGGCAGGAGAGGGCCAGGAGATGGGGCAGGAGAGGGCCAGGAGATGGGGCAGGAGAGGGCTGAGAGGTGGGGCAGGAGAGGGCTGAGAGGTGGGGCAGGAGAGAGCCAGGAAATGCGGCAGGAGAGGGCTGAGAGGTGGGGCAGGAGAGGGCCAGGAGATGGGGCAGGAGAGTGCCAGGAGGTGGGGTAGAAGAAGAGGGCCAGGAGATGGGGCAGGAGAGGGCTGAGAGGTGGGGCAGGAGATGGCCAGGAGTAGGGGCAGGAGAGGGCCAGGAGGTGGGGCAGGAGAGGGCTGAGAGGTGGGGCAGGAGAGGGCCAGGAGATGGGGCAGGAGATGGCCAGGAAATGAGACAGGAGAGGGCTGCAAGGTCGTGCGGGAGGGGGCCAGGAGGTGAGACAGGAGAGACCAGGGGTTGGCACAGCTAGTGCCCAGCTTGCATATTTATGGTAAATCTGCTGAATTTCCCACATACAGTTCTTTTAAGAAGTCTGTAATTTGTAAAAGGTCGAGACATGTCGGTTAATAAAACTGTTTAGAACTCCTCACTTATTCAACTCTTCGTGTTGTTTGATAGTTAAATCTCAATATTTAGTTCTTTTATAACTAAAATGCGATTGAAATTTTATATACTTTCAGTGGCAACCCAGGAGATGACAGACTCCATTTTTAGTACGCACAACTATATTGAGTACCAGAGAGGTAGTGGGCAGATCATCATCACAATACCCCATGGTGGTGATCTGCGTCCTAGTCAGATCCCAGACCGCGATGCTGGATCTGCCATAGGAGGCAAGATTGTTTACGTACACGACTCCTGCATAGAGAAAGACTACAGGAAATACTCTGTGCGATACAAGAAAGACACCTATACGCAAGAACTAGGACTCATGCTGGCCGACAAGTTGGAGGTTCTGACGAACCACCGACCGCACGTTGTCATCTGTCATTTGTATCGTGGAAAGTTGGATGTGAATTGTGAGTTGGAAAAAGCAGCTTTTGGTGTGCCTGAGGCTGGGCAGGCTTGGCATGCCTGGCATGAGTTTATTGAGCAAGCAAAAGTACATATTCAGGAAATGTATGGGCGTGGTCTCCTACTTGATGTCCACGGCCACCGACATCAGGAGGACTGGATAGAGCTAGGCTACACTCTTACTGCTGATCAACTGAATGGGAATTCTTACTCAGCAGAAGAAACTTCAATATTTGGGCTCCTGGAGGTCAACAAATTGACAAAAAGTCACCACAAGGTGATCCAAGGTGACCACAGTCTTGGGGGACTACTTTCAGGTCAGGGGTACAAAGTAGTCCCCTCCCCTCAGTTCCCTAGCCCGGGAGATGGAAGTTACTACACCGGAGGCTTTAACACCACCTATCATGGATCACATGAAGGAAGTCATATTGATGCAATACAGTTAGAAAATCCTAAATCTCTGAGAAATGCAAAGGCAGCTCCTGCCTATGTTGAAGCACTAGCCATTTCTATTGTAGAATTTACGAGCCTGTATTACCTTCCAAGGTAGCAAATACTTTGTCTCAGTTTGCGTCTTTTTTTAGTCCATTTGTTTGAATATAGAAAGAAGAGAGTTGCAAGAGGGTTCTTGTCAATTCATCTAGTCCAAAGAAATGAAAGGCGATCAGCATTTTGTTTCAGCATTCTTAGAGTAATATATTTTTGTTGTAATCTTGTTTTATGTCACCAGAATTGTGCATTTTTCATTTATCATATTCAAGGCTGTACCTTCGCATTATAATTTATGGTCTTTAATTGTTTTATTCATAAATAGAAGAAATATTGCAAGTGGCTTGTTGCATAGAAACATTGTTAAAGTTTGAAGTAGCCTCAAGAATTCCAAACAATGGACGTTCTTCTTTTAATGACCACCCGGAATAAAACATGGCCAATATAAATTTTGTAAGATGACCTTCAAAGAAGAAGATTATTTGACAGCGTGTTGAGAATTCCACTTTACCCAAACAAATAAATAACGTAAGCATCAAGGGAGTAGGGGTTGGGTAAGAAATTTTGAAAATATACACCATGTCCACGTATAAATCCAATGCTTGTTTTCGACCAAGGGTGCCGAGGGGAGGGGGGCTAAAATCAATTTCTGATGGGAAAACTTGTAAACCCAGGAACTCTGAAATAAAAACAAAAACAAAAAATCCAGGGGAAAAGGCGTACGTACCTAACGGGGGTCCCGAATTGGGGTTTTTACCTGGGAAGGATATTGTTTGAAAAACTTATTTTTCTCACTTTTTGTCTTTTTAAGTAGTCTTTATGTCATGGACTACAGTTGATCTTAAACCGTCAGTATTGCAGTAATTGACAATGATTGAGGTACGCATAATTGTGTATGAGCCAAATGTATAAAGGTTATTGATTAATAAACATATCGGGGCCACTGCCAGTAAAGAAGCCAAGCTAAAAAAGGACCAAATGATTTTGCATAATCTTAGCTTATCAAAGGTCGTTATACAGTGTTTTACAATATTCAAGCAATTGTGATACAATACATAGAATCTCTATTGCTATTTACAATGTTAAAACACCTACATTCGGTACGTTATTAAAGAATTTGTTGTGAAAATGCCTAAGGTGTTCAAGTTTTTTCATTCATTTCAGTTTTAAAAGGGGAAATCCCCAAACGTAAGACTCCACAAATGGATTTATTGAAAAATCCCTTTGCCAATTAAAGGTTGTGTTCGGTTAGCCCTATATTTGTCCTCATTTTCTTAGATGAAAGCTTTACTTCGAATTGACTAGCAAGATGTATCACAAACAAATAGCCTATATATGTATGCTTGAACCATGATTATCAATAAAACAGGATAAAAAGCAGACCTTGTGTTAAAATGAGCAAAAACAAATCTGGTTCATAATTTAGTTACTCCTGCAAAAGAATTGTTTAAAAGCTCAACATTAGCATTGCTGAAAAATATGGGATCGGTTTGTTCAGTTTGTTTTGGTTCAGTGCCATTAAACCAATGTTTGGTTACAAATAAGCCACCGAAGGAAGGTCTACACTCCGACAAATGTATGAAAACTATTATCTGAATAATATAATTGCTGTAATTGTATGGATTATCACCATAAAAACTTAGCATTTAGGTGATTATATTTGATCCTAGGATATAATGATGCGTACAGTTCCCTTGTCGAGCACATGACTTCGGGACTGAGGACCCTGACTTCAGACCTTTCAAAGCTATTGATAATGATTAATTTAATGTACGATCTAGGCTAATGTGACTCATGAGCAGCTAGTGAGTGAACAAAACTGGTATACTGGTATTCAGAACTGAATTTAAACATGAAAATAACAAACAGGTAATGGATACATACGCATGGAGAGCTTAGTAGGATAAACTTTTGATGTTGGTATATTCAGTGGATGCTCCATGTGCATATCGAACACGAACTTATACCATAATTCTAGATGTACACAGATACAGAATTACCATTCTTTACACTACACTGCAGACCTAAACCAAGGCAGATGAAATAATGTGTGCTAGAAGCACATGCTTTGAGGTAGTGCTTCCAATGCAATTTTTGGGTTACATAATTATACCTAACTAATTTTACCGTATCTCGAAATATCAAATGGAATTTGCCTAGCGTGTGTATAGTTATGCTGTAATGCAACATACATTTTCGATTGGGGCCGTGAGAGGCATGCACTTTGAAACATCCCCTTGGTAAACTTATCTAGATACATGCTACAAAACAATTTCATTGGTTGAATCGACTTAAATTAAGTAACACTGATTCAAACAAGGTTTCAAAATATAGGAAAAGTTGACCTACCAAGCATACCTACCAACCCCTTTATTATTTTGCCTCTAAAACCTGAAGATGAATATTGTTAATACTAGGAACCCTAGTACATTCAAGACGGAAATTTAAACCTTTTGACAAATTAAGGGGACTGGAAAAAATAGAAGTTCCCAAATATATCTTTTCTTCATTAGTAAATTTATATCTTATTGATTTTTCAGCTTTATTGTCATTTAAAGTGTTATTGAATATCAAACGGAAGTTAGATAAACACTTACTTCACAGACTGTAAATTTACATGTTAGGAACCCTTCGATATATTGTGTGGGGTTTAAACTAACCCTTTCCTGGCACCATGTAAATTGTAAATTTTCCTATACCACATTTCGGAGTCTCACTATGGGCGCCATCTTGGCCTATGACCACCCTTTGAGCCCCAATCTGGGACCAGAGGGTGGTCAAGAAACACCCTCCCCACACTGTGAGCCTATCACAAGGTCATCACCTTTAAGGTGATGATACACAAAAACGATTGGCATATATATAATTATATTAATTAATCATCATAGTATTATTTTTTACCCGGGCTCGCTGTATTATCCAGTCATCTTCGAAATATGATCGATCAAATCGAATCTCGCCCGGGTATATTGACTTGGTAAATTAGGCGGGAAACGCCATTGCCGCGGGAACGGGAACAAGATTGCAAATTTAGACCTACATCCGGTTGTAATGCTGAGCCTATGTAAAGTCTATACCAGAAATTGACCATTGAAATAGCATTAGCCTTGATCGGGTCGGAGAGTGACAGTGCTCAAACTGTATGATATCGACGCCTCAGCATTCGAAGGCCTATAGCGTTCGGGATGTGTCGGGTAGTGTTATTATGTTAATGAGGGCGATGACGCCGAGCAAGGAGGACCCCGGTCTCTGATCGGAAAGTCAGCCGGGAATGCTCGCCTATTTCGCCTATTTCCCACGCGTTTCGGTCGACTTAACGCACCATATAGGTCTATGTCGATCTTTTATTGATGATGCCGATGTGTTGGGAAGCTATATGTCGATATAAACCCAGAAAATCGCATTTCTTTGCGGACTATGTTTCATGCGCAATTCCTTCCGGGACGAAGCGCATCGGGCGCCCTCACACTGTCAAACCACAGCGCATTGCGCCAGAGGCCAAGATGGCGCGTCCCGGTGAACACGTGTGTAGCTGTCCTCTGGATTAACCGCCATTTACGCCTTAAATCGGCATCGTCAAGCCTCATGGAGTATACATTATGGATTACTAATATCAGGAGCTCCTCCAGGTCGATATAAGATGTAAAATAATGTCGATATGTCCGATCGGCATCGAAGAAAAGGTTAGTACTCTCCGCGAGGTGAACGATAATAGAGGAAAATGGCGGCGGGCTCACATCTACATCTTTGCGCATCATTTCTGTTTAATTTGATCGATAATTCGCGTGATAATTCGTATTCCTATCCCCCATATGTCATCAAGCATTATTTTTCATATATAGAAAAAGAAGACGAATAACCCGGGTTTGTTTGGTTTTGTAACCGATACTTTTCTTCCATAATTCCACCTGTAACCTTGTTTAATATCATGAGCTACATAATACCTTTTCTTTGTTTTTAAGTCATTTGCTGATAAGAGAGTTCTGGCTAAGTAAAGTTAAAGGGAGCCAAAAGAAATATTGTGTCAAAATACAACAAAATTTTGCAAACTTAAATGAATATGAAAATACATTCCAAGAGTCTAACTATAGCCATTGGTACAGTATTCCTATTCTTATATTACACTCAATATGACACAGCAAAGGAATAAATGACACTTATATATCACAAACCCAAATAGGAACCACAATTGGATAAGTTGGTGAAGTGCATGCTGGGTAATAAAAACAAAATGGCTGCCCCCAGTGTAGAGCTTAAAGGGGCACTCCAGTGAAAAACCAGGAGTTTTGTGCATAGAGATCATAAAATTCCCAAACTGATGGTGAAAACGAAATTCAAATCGGAGCTTCGGTTCAAAAGTTATGGCCCACATAATGGTCTATTAAGCTCTACATATATCTCATTCACCCCCAAGTGATAGATAGCATCACTCTGATTGGCTTAATTATTCGTAGGACGTCCCAGAACAGCGTCACTGGGCATGCTAATCGCATTGGATATGTTAGCTTCCAAATGTTCCATGTATTCTGCTTGAAATAAAAAAATGGAAAACGGCCTTTTTTCTCTGGCTGAATTAAGGGAACTATCCACAGGCAGATGGAGGTTAAGAGGTTAGGGGTCAAAGGTTTAATAATTAATTTCACCTTTTGACTAAATATATCGATATCAGTATGTACCAGTAAAAAATATGTCAAACATTATGTTTGATATATTTTCTACTGGCACATACTGCTATCGGTGTAAATGAATACAGGAACAAAAACCTGGGAGGGATTCGAGTAAATGTGATAGGGTTCTAATTACTTGGATGTTGTCGAAATGATAACATGAACGATGCAGCATGTTCTATCAACCGGATGTCTTTATTGTCTACTGATTGTTTTAGATCAAAATAGAACTATAACTGTTATCAATATTTAACTGTTTTTCAACACTATCTGTAGATAGAAACAAAAATTCTCTCTTTACAACATTTTTGTAGTAACATACATGTTTTTTTTAATTCATTTATCATCTAATTTCTCCTGGGAGTTACAAGATCGGCTAATAGCCTTTTCACTTGATTCCAGCATTAAACAGTATATCAATAATCATAATTATGAGTATTAGATATAACATAACAGACAATAATTATAGTAATATTACTGTTTATAGTAATATTATTGAATATTCTCACATTGCAATTGACTAGAAATATATTTATATTAGATCAAGGCTGATCTGTAGAAATGCCAAATGTCAGCGATCATATAGCTTATAAGAGAATGATTATGATTCCATCCATAAAGAAGCACCAGAGCACCAGATGTACTTTTTATATTTTCTCTATCTTTTTTTAAAGATCTGTTATATTTACCCTGTCGAGGAAATCGATTTCTCTCGTAATCCTCCCTCACCAGTTATAACTTGATTTAATACATCGAAAATTCACAACTATACATATTCTAGATCTATCGTCATCAAATTGATTGCACATCGACATTTATTTTTTTAAATAAACGATAGTTGTCTAGCCCTTAGTATTCTTTGATTCAACCGTAATGATTATGAAAAAGAATCGTGGGATGTGATAAGTCACTACACTGGAAATTAATCTGTTAGTATCAGCTAAAGAGATAACTATTGTTTGTAATAGGTATTTTCAGTTAAAAACGTGTCAATACATGTCTGTAACCATCATGTTAACGAACGTGCATTTTGGTTATTACTATTGCCCTTTGCATAATCTACCGTCATGATATACGGAATCTCTGTATACAACCAACGAACAAAAATATGAACAACAATTAAAAAAAGCACCACATCAGACAAGTTACACATGGAATTTGCCAATTAAAGCTACTGCTGAGGGATCATTTGGCAATTAGGTTTATACATACGTGGATGAGTTTCCATCCTTATAGGGAGCCAAAAGCAATGTTGTGTCAAAATATGACAAAATTTTGCAAACTCAAATAACTATAAAAATACATTCTTAGAGTCTAACTTTAGCCATTGGTACAGTGTAAGTCAGGATAACTAGCTATAACTTCACTTAAATTCCATAATACTCATGCCATCTATGCCTGAAAACAGCAATGTTTGTAAACAAACCAATTTTGGTGGGTCACCAAAATTGACTTTAGAAGAGTTTTAATATATTTTAATGTAGTTGAAGTCTGTATTCACAATTTATATTTTACCACAGGCCTAGGCTATGGCCATAGAATATATTTCAGTAGTTAACAAAATTTGCAAAATTTTGACCCGACATTGCTTTTGGCTCCCTTTAACTCCTAGTATCATAGGTATGTTTGGGCCACTCTCCAGAAATTTCCTCAATTGGCAAAATCAGTGTTAATTTTTTCTTGAAGTCTATGAAAAGTTTATTTTAGTTAAACTTGTACATTTTTTTGCTTAAATGAGTTGTCCATACATGTAACAATGAGAAAAACAATATTTTAGTTATTTGATATTTTTAGATTTTTCATAATTTATGCTAAAATGGCAAAAAAAGACATACAAATGACAGGTAAGAGTTTTTTTCCATTACATTTTACTAAAGTATGGCCACAATTTTAATGGGATTGCTCTAAAGAAAATTGGTAACATAGTTGGACGCTGGGCAAAATTAACCAAAACCATTTTTTTCATATTATGAATGTTTTCTGATTTTTATTCAAGTTCTTAGTTTTTTCAATTTCACAAATGTACGTTCAGAACCAAGGTTTGAACGGTCAGAAAATATATATAAAAGTACCGTTCACAAGATTTCTGTACCTTATTTGAAAAAGAGTACTAAAGCATATTCATTGAATGAGATGATTTTTTCTTTAACAGTTGGAAAATAAACAAAATGAACAAAAGTTATATATTTTTGCAGGTGTGCCTAAAACCTTATTTTGTACGTTCAGAACCAAGCTTTTATAATATCCTGCCATTAAACATGCAAAATAGTAATTTTTTAGTTCACTTCTGTCAGCAAACATAGAGACAACCCTAATGCATGATCTTATAGCACTAAACATATTGATATCCCTATATCAATACTGATATGGTAATAAAAAGCTTGGTTCTGAACGTACAAAGCTTGGTTCTGAACGTACATATGTGTACGTTCAGAACCAAGCTTTTTTTAGTTTTTAGTTTTAAGAGATGAAATGATATGTTTTTAAGAAAAATTTCATTCTAAAAGCATGCATGAGATGGGTCTCCATTCATAGATTTCTATTTGACATGAAATTCCTGTCTTTGTTTGCACCATTCTTAAAAAGAACCTTGGTTCTGAACGTACAAAGCTTGGTTCTGAACGTACAAAGCTTGGTTCTGAACGTACAAAGCTTGGTTCTGAACGTACAAAGCTTGGTTCTGAACGTACAAAGCTTGGTTCTGAACGTACATTTACAGTTTCTGAATTGTCATTACATGAAGAAAAGCACTTAAGACATATTTCTTTGGTTATGGGATCTTTCAATTATAATATTTTCAAATACTCATGAAAAAAGAATCTCAATGACACGATAAGCTATCTGCAAAGTTATTACCAAATGTACGTTCAGAACCAAGCTATGTACGTTCAGAACCAAGCTATGTACGTTCAGAACCAAGCTATGTACGTTCAGAACCAAGCTATGTACGTTCAGAACCAAGCTATGTACGTTCAGAACCAAGGTTTTTTGGGGCAAAAATCTTAGAGCTATTGTTATGTTTTTTGAAACATCTATCTTTTTTTTTGGTTAAGATATACTATGTCTCATTATTTATATTCATAGTTTTACTTATTTCTGTTATGTAATGGACTGATACATGGAATAACCTTGATTCTGAACGTACATAGCTTGGTTCTGAACGTACATTTATTATTTTCTTAATGCTATTAGTTTTATTTCTATGCCATACTCATATTTTACATGGAACAATGTTTCCTTAGAATCCCTAGCATGTCTATCAATATTAATTTATATTTTGGTACAAAACAATCAGTTTAAAAGCAAGATAAGTATATCAAAAACTAGGATATGTAAAATCAGAACCAAGATTTGAATGTATGTTCAGAACCAAGATATGTACGTTCAGAACCAAGGTATGTACGTTCAGAACCAAGTTTTTTATTTCTTAACTCCATAACATGTAGAATATACTTTCAGTCAGTACAATTTCATTTAAATCATTTGCAGACCATTTAAAAGAAACAAAATATATGGCTATAATGCAAATAGCTATACAGTTAATTATTTTACAGCTAAGTTAAGCCAAAATTTGACTTACAACTTCAAGAAATGATAAGTTTTCAAAATGATTAAAAAAGAAAAGTACAATGTGAAGTATAAAAATACCTCTTTTTACTGAAATGATTGTATTATATGACTAGAAAATACACAAAATTACATATACAGGTAGAATTTTTTTTTAGCATTCATATTATGTGATGATTCTAGCCCCTTAGTGAAAAATTTGAGAACCTTGGTTCTGAACGTACATCATTACAAAAATTTTAATGTCCAAAATGAAAAGTGTAATTATGAGAAAATGAAAAACGATGGGAATACCCTTTTCCTTGAATAAAAATCCTGAAATACTTTAGAAAAGGAAAATAAAAAACTAAATGACATAAGTAGTATTTTATTTTTGACCTAAAATTTTGAGGAACTGCGCACTTCTCGGGAGAGTGACCCGTTTTATTGGAATCGACACATGCAAATGATACCATGCAATAATTCCAAAAATACTTTCACAAAAGTGAAATAAACTCTTATGTATCAATGTTATTATCAATAGAAAGCTAGAACATTAATGCGCAGTCTTCTGAGAAGGTCTTCGTCTTGATCTTGAACATAGCAGACTTGGGGATCCCAGTGTCCCCAGTCGAATTTAAGAAATGGCCATGCTCCCTGTCACTACATCTTTTGAAACCTGCTGTTGCATGTCGCTAGGCCTCACGTTCCCTGTCGAATTTAAGAAATGGCCATGCATGCTGTCCTGTCGATTTTAGGCATCCATCTCCATGAACCTGTCTTAGATGTTAAGTGCATTTTATAAGATTATTGGCCTTCTGTAGGTATATATTTCCAACACGCTGCCTGTTCAAAACTAGCTCCAGGCCGAACTACCAGCAGTAATGCCTTGGGGAAGACCTCGATACTGGGACTCGTTGTTGGCAAGTTGGCTGGAGTCATGGGTTCCCATTGCTATAGGGATGTGGAAGCGTGTCTTGCAGCAGGTTCCTTTCTTTTTTATCTCAATTTTCACTCGGTATTCTAGTGTGATGATGCCGCAGTCTAAGAGTGGGACAGGTGGAAGGAGCATCCCATCAACTCTGGTAGACAACCAACTGCCGGGGAATTCATTCACCTGCAATTCCTTCTGAAAACTAGGGCTCGTATTTGATGCTATTTTGCCTGTGTTTGATACAACTCCACACTTCTGCAGTGTTCGAGTATGCTGACAACAGGACTTTGCTTTATAGATGCATACAATTTCCACAGAGGAACCAACATTTGATATGACGGAACCACTGCAATTATCAACCTCTAGTGATAGAGGTACTTTCTCTCCCTTAATGAATGCCTTTTGGGGGAGACCCGCTCGGCAAGTGATTGACTTGCTACTGCCAAAGCAGCAGGACAGACACCCAGTGTCATAGGTTTCTTCTAACCTTATGGGTTCCAGGTTCTGTAGGTTCTGACCAATATCCATTGGCCGGTCCACCCACAGTGATTGGTGTATTACCACATTGCCCCGTTTCAGCATGTTGCCCTTTTCTATTGTGGCTCTTAGGATATAGGAAATGTAGGCAAAATCAGCCCCCTTGTTGAACGGAGGCACTGAGGGCCGGGCATCTCTTGGCATGGTGAATTCAAATGGAAACTTGTGGCTACCAGATTGGATCATATCCTCAGTGGCCATTGGTAACGTACCAACTGTTGCAGTCTTGAAAACTCCGTTCCGCAACCATAGCCGAGCATTCTCATTGGCGTAGATCTCATGTCCTTGGGCGTCGTAGTAACCTTTCCCAGTATAGACCCTGACTCTTGTATGGGCTCCGCCGTGGAACTCTAAATTGATACTTTCTGCCTTCAGGGGTTGATCCAGGTGCAGGGTCACGTGACCCTTGATGAGGTCACCCGGCTGGAAGACCGGTAACACCCAGGGTTGGAGCACAATGAGTGATTCTGCCCCTAGCATGCTACTAGACATAGATGTACCTTGACTGGGGGCCTTCAGGTAGGCCTTCTCAAACACGCCCTTATCCCTGTGAGCCTCATGCAAAGCAACGTAGCTTTCAATGTTAAATTCGGAGATGGGTCCGGTATATGCCCGTTTCTCAGTTGCACGGGCAATGACCCCAAAGTCCCAGCCTTCCTTTGGCCGGTCCAAACGTTTACTTTTCAAATAGTCGTAAAGGTAGTGGCAGCTGTCGATGTCCAAGTGGAACTCAAAGGTAGTGATGCCCTCCATGTTATTGCTCAAATCTGCAACACAACACAATAATACAAGATTTTTTATACAGATGGTCCTTACTTATTTTTCAAGTACGCACTTGAAAAATAAGTAAGGACCATCAGATTATGACGAGTAGTGTAGATGAAATATTGTTTAAAAGTTCAGAAGCTTTGTCAGGCAAACTTATACCCTGTATAGTTAGGCCAGATGTTGACAGTTAAAAACAATTGCAAGTATTATGCTCATTCTGAGGCTATTATAGTATGTAAGAAATTCATAGTTGTTAAATATAGATCTTCCTATATAAATCTAATTAATACCTATGTAAGCCCCATAGGAGAATAGGGGGGGGATTCAAGAAAGATAGGTAAATTGTAATTTTTGAATTTGGCATGTGACATAAATCATATATTTCAATTCTGCCCATCCTGAGCCCTTATCTCAACCGACATGATATGTTTGTTTACATGACACTTTATCAGTGTATCTTCATTATATTCAACTGTACCTTTGCACTGGCTCATGGGGCGGATTCAGGAATTTGAAAAGGGGGTGGGGGCATGCTATTGCAACATTTTGGCCCGCGGCTTCAGGGCCAAAAGTAAACTAAGCATTAAAGGAGGGCGCGGATGTATTGCCCCTACCGTCTGTAGATGTAAAGATAATTCTTTAAATTGTTTGATGGAATAGCAAGGTTTACATATTACAATACGCACGATTACAGATTACAAAAGTGAACATGGTAGGGGAGGGGGCACTGTATTGTGGAAAAGCCCCCCCTCCCCCCCCCCCTGCCTGGCGCAGGTTTTAAACAAATTTAACAAAAATAAAAAATTAGGGAGGCTTTCGCACTAGATAACAACCTAATTATGACTGTCGATAAGTAAACTTGCCATATAATCTATATCTGGGAACCCTGCCCCTATCGTTCTCTACCGTTCTCCTCCCCCTTGATCAATGTTTATCAGAGATAGAGCTATAGGCCTACCTGTGTTTCGGCTGCTGGCTCTTTATGTAGAATTGAACAGAATACCTTTTACAGACTAGCCTAAAAAACGCTCATGGTGACAGTTTAATACAGGAATAATGTGCATGATTGAACTAGTCTGTAAAGGCTATAAGTAAATAAATCTAATCCTTTAGCACTAAACATGTCTCCTACCTGTAGTGTTGTCCTACGTCAAGTCGCAGCTTCCTGATCAGTGTGTATCCAATCAGAGTCGGGTTTGGTCTGACGTCGAACCCAAACTTTAGCTGACCCTACAAGTACCTGTCAACACAGACTATACATCTTTACAGACTGGATACTACCTGTTTTAGCTCTGTGAACTTTTCAACAATGGCTGGGGTGGTTAAGAAATCAGTCTCTATGGTTTATACAGGATTCAGCCTCAGGAGTAAAATTTATGGTAAATTGATACTGCACAGAACTAACATTGTTCTGCGGAGTAACAATACGATTAAATTTAAGTCAGCTATGATGGTGACTGGCTAAATTCTTACTTCTATGGGTCCTTTAGAAGCAGTGAAGGAAACCTTCCATTTTCCGAATGGTGAATGCGCTCATTCTAGCAACCAGGTGGCGCTGTAGTAGACTATTACAGGTAAGCCCCTGAGAGTGTCCATTCTGTAATCTCTATAGTCTGTGAGATCGGTCTGTATCATATAACCAGATAACTGCCGACGGCCAACTCACATGACCATGAGTTCAGTAGTTTAGGGACCCGTGAGTTTGACACCTGAGATAATATTATGGATATTTCTTATCATGTACATGCTATATGAAGTTATAGATTAATGTGGTCAGGTGCTGACACTAATCTGCATCTAATGCACCGTTTATACATATCACGATAAGTCATGTCACAACATGCAACATTCCCGCAACTCTTACAATGATATCATCAGAATTATGACGGAGATATTATAGACCATACGAAAGGAGATATGAAGAGTTAAAAAATTATCGTAAAAGATCAATCATGATAGCCTAATTCGTTCTGATGTCTTCAATACCGTCACTAATGCGTCATCGTTGTCACACCTTATTACATTATGTAACATGAGCCTAAGGAGCCGACCATTAATTACATACTCTTTTTAAATTATTTTCCAAACCACTTCCTCCATCTTTTAGAAAGTAATACGAATAAGAAATGTATCAAAGCCTTCAATGATCCCCCACCCATTGTGCATATATATATATCACATGGAAGTATGACAGAAGAAAATAAATTTAATTATATGGATATATGACTTAGAATTTATTTACAGGAATTCATGTGATTAAAGCCAATATGTAATATGGATTATATTACAGAAATAATACTCATAGTTTTGAATTGATGTGCGGTATCATAATTTCTGGTCACATAACCCTGTTTTAAGGGTAAACCCTCTATTCCTGAGGATAGTAGATAAAAATATGTGTGGACTACAGAAGAAATGCTTTCTAAAGCTGCAAACCGTTTGAAAATATTCCTTTTAGAAGCTTAGATATGGTCGTTTGAACTTCCCTACTTCGTGTACAATAGAAGCCCCCCAGTTCTGATAGTCATCTTTGTTTCCATGTTATGGTAACTTTAACTTGACCTTGTATATTTAGAATAAAAAGCATTTCTTATTCAGAAAAATGTTTAAAATACAATAACTTTTGATTGACTTGGTCTTTTATCTAGCTGTTTGAAATATAAGGCAGAAAAAAATATTTCCCACATTACCCATGAAAATTGTTCCATTGACTCGGAACGTTCTTTTTCTGTAACCATGGCAACCTAACAACCTTATTATATGAAGGATTTCTGTGAAAAAAGCATTCCATTGCAAATTTCCCATAATGCATCATTTACAAAAGATTTGATATTTTTTTGAAAATCATTGAATTCTCAGGAAATTTCTATCTAAGTCAAACTTTTCCACAAAATTACATGGAAAAATCTTTTTTCACCAATAATTCCTTAACCCAGATTATGCTAACGTCCTACTGGTAGGACGCCTATACCATGGGTTTTGTGCTACTTGTTGAAGCTGGTCAAAATATGAATACAATCTAAAATCTTAGTGTAAATATGACCTCAACACCTATAGATCATGAAAAAATTCCAAATAAGAACACATACCACGCAATATCATGTTGCCATGACAACACGCAATGAGGTAAATTGACAAATAGAGGTGATAGAAAATTTGAAAAATCAATGTTTATTTTTCCTATGATATAATAAATATTTTGGGACAAAATTTGACTTTTAGATAGACCTTATGGAGCTACATATGCATGCTAATTTTTATCTAAATCAAATAATAATGTCCAGAGATATTAAGAATTTTCTATTGCCGTCCTACATGTAGGACGTTAGCATAATCCACTACTGTAATTTTGTGCCCTGCATCAGTGTGGATACTACAAGATATAGCATTATTTTGAAGTTTTGTCATCATTTTACTCACACGTTTTGCATACAAAGTATGTAGTAGATGCCAATAAAAGTCCAGTATTTAGTAGTTGAAAGCTCTTTCTGCATTTTAGAACAAATTTTTATTTTGCCTTAACCCTTTAATGACGGATAAAGGCATATTATCATAGATAACCAATAAATTAGGTTTTTGGTTACCATGGTAACCCCAAAAATAGATAAAAAATAATTTTTTCACAACTTCCGAAAGTGGATTTTATAATTTTGAGTGGTTTTCCATTAAATAGATTGCTAGAATACTTAATCTTAAAATTAATAGTATGATTTATTTGTTATCATATATTTGCCAATAAGGCTCTTTTAAGCATTAGCAAAGGGTTAAATACTATGGAAATTGCGGTAGTGGATTATGTTAGCGTCCTACATGTAGGACGCCCCATATCTCAGCTTCTACTATAGATAGAGACCTAAAATTTTGTATGTGACTTATTATCTGATATATAGTGCCAGATATAAAATATCTAGAGTTTTGGATCATAATTGGCACTTTAGTATAATTTGGGTTAATTAATGCTTTCAAGAGGCTGATTTCCCAGAATAGGCAGATTTGCCCTATATTGACCATAATGGCCTTTACTGGAACACATGTTCTAAAATATCTAAGCATCATAGAATAATAATACAAAAAGTGTAAAGTTCCTTAGAACTTTGGGAATATTTTGATATTGACCTCATGAATGTAGGTGAAATACCCATTTTATAATCAGAATAAAACCATAAAAGAGGTGCCATTTTATGGCTAACACCAATGTGGTAGCCAAATATGGCCTTATGGGGTGGAAGGGGTTAACATATTAGAAGCCAAAATGATATTCTACATTGTGTAATAGTTATAAATTTTATCAATATCTGCTATTATCATGGAATTACTCCCACTTAGAAAGTCATCGTGAATGCATTATGGTAAAATTAACAAAAGCATATATTCAAGCTACTACGCTGCAATTTATGTAAGGCTTTAATCTACAATACAGTATTTTTCTGCTATTTTCTGTTGATATCCGATCGAATGTGGCGTTATGCATGCATAGACGACTCCGAACATGTCGCCGAAGATCTGCTACCATGGAAGTCAATGCCTGTTATTGAAATTCAATATCACAACATGTGAACGTTTGTCGCAAGTACATTTCTAATAAGAAAATATAGCATTATTTCGTGATAGCATCTAAATAAGGTTGTGATCGACTGACTTCAAGAATAGCCACAAGGGTTATTGGTCTTCACTACAGAAAGAGATGTTGTTAAAGAAAGTTGAAAAAAGATAAACTTTCCTGTAAATGACATAATTTTGAAAATAAAATAAATGCGATATTTTTATTAGTTCTACTCATTAGTCCTGATGAACTTCATATACGATTGGGAGACAATAAAAAAACTACCTCATCTAGATAAAATTAAAGATTGTAAGATTATTTGGCAGTCTTCGATTAATGTGGTTCTATACACACACACACACACACACACACACACACACACATATATATATATATAAACCCAGCATTAGGTGTACACTACTATCCAAAAAAACCAGCATTAGGGGCATGCCAACATTAGGGGCACATATTCGTGTGCCCCTAATGTTCAGAGTGTTAGGAAACGTTTAAAACATACAACTGAATGCTAAATACAATTGAATTGGGTTGTTGAAACTTAAACAAGTTAGTTTTGATAACCTCGACAAATTCCCTACATTTTTAATATTAAAATTTTTCAACTGAAATTTTCATACTGCATATCTTGTGATGCGGAAAAAACCAGCATTAGGTGTACACAAGTATATGTGATCCTATGCTCTAAGTAGGGCATAGATGTTGCATTAAATTATTTTTGCATGGAAAACACACCACCAGCTATCTAATTTATAATCAGAGTCTTGATTGATCATTGCATTAAAAATCGGGAAATTTATCACCATGAGTGAGGACTGTTTTGGCATATTATTCAGGCATATATAAGTGTACACCTAATGCTGGTTTTTTTCATATAATATATATAGTCATGAAGCACACATTGATAGAGGTTTTAATGCCATCTCTTTGATAAAAACCAATATAGAAATGCAACCAAGGTGTCAAATTGAAGCATTTAGCTAGTGCTCTTGTCTGGAAATATTGAATTAGTATCTAGGTTGAGTCGGTTGCCATGGTAACCAGAATACCTGAGAAAATGGCTATTTCCCCCCCATTTCCCTTCTAAATGTTCCATATCTTCATTGCTACTAAGATAGAAACTTAAGTAAGGTGTCAAATTGAAGTATTCAGTTAGTGCTTTTGAATGGAAGTACTAAATTTGATTTTACAGTTAGTTGGTTGCCATGGTTACCAGATTTCTTGTAAGAAATAGCCATTTTTTACCCTAATTTCCATCTAAATGCACCATATATTCACTACTAATTAAGATAGAAATGCAAGTATGGTGTCACAGTGAAGTATTCAATTAGTGCTATCATATTAAACTCCTAAATTTGATATTAGAGTGAGTTGGTTGCCATGGTTGCCATGGTTACCATAGTTTTATTTGGATAAATTTCCTTTTTTCCCCATATTTTCCTTCAGAATGTATGATATCTTTACTGCTAATTAAAATAAAAATGCGACCAGGGTGTCAAATTGAAGAGTTCTGTTAGTGCTATTGCATGGAAGTGTTAAATTTGATTCTAGAGTTTACTTGGTTGCCATGGTTACCTGATATTTTGTTAAAAATATCAATTTCTTTCCTTATTTTCCTTTTGGATGTACCATATCTTCACTGCTAATCAAAATAGAAAACTAACTAAAGCGTCAAATTGAAGTATTCAGTTAGTGCTATAGTTTTGAATTGCTAACTTTAATTTTAGAGTGAGTTGGTTGCCATGGTTACCAGAATATTTGTCAAAAATGGCCATTTTTCTGGCAAATTCCTTCTGAATATCTCTGTGATGCTAATTCAGATAGAAAATCAAGTAAGGTGTCAAATTGAAGTATCAGTGACATTGTGTGAAATTGTCAAATGTGATTTTAAAGTGAGTTGGGTGCCATGGTTACCAGGATTTTTGTTGAAAATAGCCATTTGTTCCACAATTTTCTTCTGAATGTACAATATTTCTACTGCTATTAAAGGCGCAGTATCATGAAAAAGTTGTCCCTAATGTGAGTTCTAGTAACTACTTATCACCCCCGCCCCACTCTGACCTCTGCCCCACTCCCATTCCCCCTCCTACCCCACAACCATCCAGACAGAAGGCATGGACTTTTACGACCTTCACAGTAACCTGCATGGTCCCCAGGCTCTGGACATGCCCAGCATCAACTAGGTGCAGTCTACCTAAGTCAAGGCCCCTTCTTAGACAGTCTTTTTTAATCATCAAATTTCAGTGGTCTTGGGGTGCTGAAGCTGGTTCTAACCTGTTTAGGGACTGGAAGGACAGCCAGTTTTATTCAGAATATATTATATGAATTAAATTTCAAATAAATCTACAAAACTGTCAAATTTAAGAACTTTTTAAGGCCTTAGATTTGAGAAAATCAATTCAAGACCTTTTAAAACCGTTTGAGACTCGTGTGGGGATGCTGTAACAAGGCAGCTACCAGCAGTCCCTATACTTGGCCTGCACACTCAGGAACCTGAGGCCCATTCTGGGTTGATTAGGATTCCCCCCAGCCCCCCAGCCCCCACCTCAACCCCAGTCTCTACAGGTCACCCCAAACCCACCAGGCCTATTACATAATGTGTCACACAGCTCTATTGTACCTCTGTGTCCTCTCGTTTAATAGGTTTAAATACCAATTGGAGCATTTTGAAACATTTTCAAAATTGAAATATGCCCTGGGCATCCAGGGGATGGGATAAGGAAAGAGGTCAGGGGACCTGCCCTGGGTGTCCAGGGGTGGGATAGGAGAGGGAGTCCGTGGAACTGCCCTTGGTGTCCAGGAGGTGGGAGAAGGAAGGGGCAGGTCAGGGGACCTGCCCTGGGTGTTCAAGGTGTGAGATAAGGAGAGGGAGGCCGGGGGACCTGTCCTGGGTGTTTCTACTCCCTGGACACCTATAGGGCAGATCCCTGGCCTCCCCCTTCTTTATTTTCCAGTTGAATATGCACATTTTGGGCATAACAAATAATATTGCCTTAGCCTTCCCCTTCCTCATCCCGCCTCGGGGACATCAAGGGCAGGTCCCCCAGATATATAATATCATTACATTTCCCTATCTATTAAGGGTGAAGGCTGATACAAAAAATGAATATTGAGGAACAAACCTCATAGAGTTTCATGATACAAAATGGTAAGCTAGCTGGTGAGCCTAGAAGAGGTGTTTTAGCAGTGTAGGGCAGCCCTGAGCCCAGTGGCCTTAGTAGTTTTCAAATAACAACAATCAAATTGTATCACAGGACAGTGTAAAATAATGTTCAACCTTTCCCATCCACATACTATCTCATAATAATTACCACCAAAACTGTACTATTATTTTATTTAACTTGGATAAATAACATCAACATAGATAAAGACCAAATGAATTGAATTTATAGATGAATACTTTTTGTATTTAGATTGGGTTATGGCTGGTGAGGGAAGAATACTGGGGAGATCCAATCCTGAGTCAGAGCAAATAAAATTGTTTAAAAAACAAGAAGATTTGACTACGGACTGGCTGGTAAGCCTGGAGAGATGTTGTAGCAGTATGAATTGGGCCTGGGCTTAATAGCCTTAGTGGGCTGACTGGTGGCCAGCTGGTAGGCCTGGAGAGGTATTGTAGCAGTATGAATTGGGCCTGGGCTTAGTAGCCTAAAGGCCATGTTCCACTTTGCGATGGAAGGCCCTTTGTGGTGGGCTCATCTCCCACTGCAAGCAATTTGCAGTTCGCAGTTCAGAAACGAACATGCTGGTTTCTGCCACCGCAAGCATTTTATAGAAAACATATAATTATAATTTTCACTTGTGATGGCTCTTGCGTTGGGCCAACGCAAGCAACAACGCAACCAAATGGCTATATTCCACCTTGCGATCCCCTGATTTACTTGCACTATGCTGCTAGTAAAATGCCAACCGCGAGCAAAATGCCACAAAGTGGAATATGGCCTTAAAGGTACTTAGGGGTGTTTAGTCTAAATTCTAATTACCAATGCAATCTGCTGCAAACTTGAAGGGAATTTAGCTTCTATATGGAGGATTACATAGAAACCATATAAACAATTTTCACTGTTTGTGATAAGAGTTAGCGCCTGATAAAGAAATTGGTGTTCACCATTGACTTCAATGGGAAATATCAGTTTTCTGGCTTTGTGGAAAATACTACCATTGGAATTCTTATGAAACTTCTAGAATAGTTAGCATTTACCAGAAAGCAAATATTTAGACAAAGAAAATACATTTTTACCGTTTGTGAAAAAATTATATTGAAAAATGTGAAAAATTGAGGTAATTTTTGGTATTCATACTATGGTAATTGGATACCTTATTACTGTAATTGAAAAGAAATACCTTAACTTTACTTCTCCTGGTATCATTGGGCATATAAGCAGTTTAAAACAGCTTAAAAACTATATTTCTTTTGTAGTTCTCAATCTAGGACCCAGGTAGCGCCCTGAACAGAATTGAGTACCTTTAATTGGGCTGACTAGTGGCCAGCTGGTGAGCGTGGAGAGGTGTTGGAGCAGTGTGAGTCAGCCCTTGGCTTAGCCTAATTGGGCTGACTGATGGCTGACTGGTGGCAGGCTGGTGAGTCTGGAGAGGTGTTGGAGGTGGGGCTGACTGAGGGCCGCCTGCTGACCTAGGCAGAGTTGTTGTAGCAGTGTGAGTCAGCCCTGGGCCTATTTCATTCAGTGGGCTGACTGACAGCTGGCTGCTAACCTAAGCAGAGGTGTTGTAGTAGTGTGAGTTGACCCTGAGCTTAATAGCCCTAGTAGACACACTGGTGGCCGGCTGGTGAGCCTGGAGAAGTGTTGTAGCAGGGTGGTGTGGTGCAAGGCTTAGTACCCTTGGTGGGCTAACTATGTGTAAAGAAAAAGGTCCTTTCTCCTCTAACAGCACTGCACTCAGTCAGACATGGTCATCTTCATCAATATTCATGTCCAGCCCAGTCCCCTATGGGGGTTGGTAAGGGGTATTAGGACATGAGTAAGTGCAGTTTATGGGTAGGAAGTGGAAGTGGCGGGGGTCACGCTTGTTCACTTGGTTCGAAATAACAGTGGCAGGGGCCACTCTGCTATTTTAAGTCAAAGTGGAGAAACTTAGATTAGTTCCCCAATTTTTCTGTTCCATGTTAGGTTTACTTAGAATTGATGTAATGACCAGTAGTTGAGGCTACTAGCCAATATCTGTTCAGGTAATGCATCCATGATTCAATGCGCATCTTGTTGTGCATCATTCTCCAGTATAAGTGTGTCAAAGCTGCAGAGTGTCTGCCCACTCAGCGGCCCTTTACAGACAAATGTAAAAGACCCAAAAGATGCAACAACAAAAAAAGTTCAGTTCTCTGGACTGAAAAGCTTGCTTTGGTGGTGAAAAATCATCATCTTTAAACTAGGAATTGGGGGGAGGGGGGTCAGAGCGGACTGCTTCACTACTTTGCCCTTTTCCTCCACCCCACCCCCCCCCCCCCCAACTGGCCTCGGGTCAGTAGCTGGGAGCAACCACCAGTCTTCTCCTCCCACCCCCTTTCCCACCCTCAGCTCCCCTCTCTGAGCGCTTGGTCAAGTCGGTCCACTGAGAGCACTGTGTCATGGTCGAATGCCCAGGTTGATTGGTCTTCATGGAAAGAGAGAAGGGGAAGGTAGAAGGTGGAAGACCCCTTCCCCACCTACCACCACCACCCCTCCCACTTGCCCGTCTCCCCTCCCCCTCCCCCTCCAGTCTTATGTAATATACCACTCTACCCTCACCCCCCTGGCCTCCTCCCGGCACTCTCACTCTCTCTCTCCCAGGCACACCTGGCTGACGACTTGGGAGGGGAAGGGGGGCCCTTGTACAAAAGCAAGGGTTGTGGTCAGTAGTGTGGAGGAGACTGTGGGTCGCAGTGGACATGGGGATGGACGGATCATGCTACTTTGGGAGCCGCTACCTAGAAAATGCATGAGAGAACAAAGAGTCTAGATGTGTTCGCAATTGGTAATATCTCTAGGAAGTGTGACTTATCACATCCTTAGGTTATCTGTCATCTCTACATCTCCTAGGCTGTCATGACCTGGTGAATTGAAATGATGTGAGACTTCTGTTTTCTGTGGCTCTCTAATAATGTAATAGAAGTGGGCTTTTAACCTAGTCTTCAGATTGTTCTTGCTCTGGCCCACACACTGCTTGCCGCATTTTTTGCATTTGATGGCATAGATCAGGTTGTTGCTATTGCAGTCAACGTTTGGCCCATGCAGTATTCCTTTTTGGTGATATGCAATTAGATGTTGCCACTTATGTTGAGTTTTAGGCAGTAGTGGCAGTCCTTGCTGTTGCATGCCATTTTCTTTTGTCTAGCTGTGGCTGATTTTTTGCTGTCTTCTGTTGGCAATTTGGCTCCTACCAGGATATCTTTTAGGCTTTTTGGATTTCTGTAGCCAACAAGAAAGTTTTTGTAATAATATAGATACCATGTGGAGGATGAACGATCTAGGAGGTCCCATGTTTTACTTATCTGGTCACATAAGATCGGGGTCATGCGATTGTATGTGGTCATCAGGTAGATAGGATTTTCAGATGTTCTTCTTCTTAAAAGTTTTCTTCTTAGAAGTTGAATTGAGGAGTATTGACCGATCTGCTTTGTTTGCTCTCTCAAAGGCCTCTACTAAGAGGTGCATTGGGTAACCTTTTTGGATGAGCAAGACAGCTTTTTTTGCACACTTTGAAACTTGGCTGCTGCATATGTGAATTTTATAGTCTCATGGGCTGCATTGAGATATTCAATGATTAAGTAAGTTTGGCAATCAGCAAGTCCATAACCCCCAGCTATAATGATATAAGCAGCCATGCTTATATCACCCATATTCCACCTTGTGGCACCTTACTGAGAGCAAGTTTGCTTGCATTTTTTCATTCCAGATTCGAAAGTCTTTTCAACCGCAATATATGGTGTGCATAACATCTGTTTACTGGTATCTATTATAGAGAGAAATTCATTGATATAATATATCATAATGTATTTTCATGAATATTTAGAAGAAAAATATAAACTTTATAAGTCCCTGTCCAAGCTAGATTGTCATAACAAGGGCGCAGCGTTAATTTTGAACACTGGATTCTTTTAGTGAAATCACTTATGTGAATAGTAACAATATTTTAGAAAGGGAGGGAGTGCACATATAAAAAAGGGTTCCAGTTTTACATTAAAAAACTGGGGACCTAAGTAGACCTCCAACACTGTGGATCATCTTCTGAGTAAATTGCTTTTGACAATTATTATCTTGGCTCAGTATTAGCTCAGTCTTAATAATGTGTTTAAATGATTTACTTCATGAGAATGTGTATGAAATTAGTATATCATGCAATATATCAAATGAAAGCAATGAGATTTCTTTCTGATCAAAACTTTTACCAGTCTGGCGCCAGTCTGGCAAATTTTCGAGCTTGTTTTTCCATTTTTTTTAGCCAGTTTGAATTCAAATTCATCCCACACAAATTGGCGAACAGCCAGCATGAGCCTAGAAATACTGTACATTGTTATATAGCCTTAAGGCTTGATAGGCTTATTCACATCCCTCTTCCTTGGGGATGTAAGTGCACAATGAACTAACATCAAGCGTTAGTAGAATTTCTGAACCTGTCCTTGAGATCAGCTGACTCATTTAGGAAGTCTGTGGTATCACGTATATATGACTGACTTTTTTGGATGATTGGCGCTAGGCAGTGGTCAATGAAGGCTGATATGCATTTGGTGGGCTTTTGTCGGTGGACACTATTGGGCGGCTGAGGACTGGGAAAATCTTGTGGATTTTGGGTAAGAGATAAAGTTGAGCCATGTGTGGTTCTGAGGTTCTGAGGAATTTCTCGATCTTGTCCGTGATCTCACCTTGTAGTTTCATTCTTTCAAGTTGTCTCCCTATCTGTTGGTTATGAAAAGTCATAAGGTTTGACTCACTCTTCATATAGAAGTTCTTGTCCTTAAGCTGTCTCTCTCGTTCACATAATATGTGAATATGTGTATATAATCCAGTATATTTGGGATGAGAATAGCCCCACCTTGCCTGTTTGATGATTATATCAGCCTGTTTGATGATTATATTCTCTGACTGTGTGGGAGGTCCAACGTTTTTGGGGGTTGAATTGCTGATTCGAGAATGCCTAACTAGTCAATGCTAATGATATTTTCTAGGTTGGTTAGGCCAGTCCGCGGGGTCCATGAGGACTTAGGATCATGGCACAGGGCACAGGGGACCTTCTGGAACAGAGCTTGCTATTTGTTTGTCCTGGTTGGATTATTTGAAAGCTCAACATCAATATTGCTGAAAAATATGGGATCGGTTTATTCAGTTTGTTTTGGTTCAGTGGCATTAAACCAATGTTTGGTTAAAATAAGCCACCAAAGAAAAGTCTACACTCCGACAAATATATGGAAACTATTATCTGAATAATATAGTTGTATGTATTATCATAAAAGCTTGGCATTGAGGTGATTATAATAAAATTGTTATGCTAGGACATAATGATGCATACAGTTCTCTGGTCGGGCGCATGACTTCGGGACTGAGGACCCTGACTTCAAACTTTTCAAAGCTATTGATAATGATTAATCTAATGTGTGATCTAGGCTAGTGTGACTCATGAGCAGCTAGTGAGTAAACAAAACTGGTATTCTGGTATTGAGAATTGAATTTAAACATGAAAACAACAAACAGGAAATGGATACACATGCATGGAGAGCTTAGTAGGATAAACTTTTGATGTTGGTATATTCAGTGGATGCTCCATATGCACTAAAAACGCGAACTTATAATTCGTGATGTACAAAGATACAAAATTTCCATTTTGTAGAGTACACTGCATACCTATTTCGCCCAAGGCAGATGAAATAATGTATGCTAGAAGCATATTCTTTTGAGTTAGTGGTTTCAATGCATAAGGCTATTTCTGGGTTATATATATAATCATAGGCCTAACTAATTTTACCGTATCTCTAAATATGAAATGGAATTTGCCTAGAGTAGGAAAGGAATAATGGTCTTTGGTATATTTCCCAGTCTGTCCACTCAGATATAAAAGCCTGGGAACCATGGGAACCCTAGTTCCTTCAAGACGGAAATTCAAACCTTTTGATGAATGAATGGGACTGGAAAAATAGAGGTTCGTAAAATCACTTTTCTTATGAGTAAATCTATATATCTTTCTGATTTTTCAGTGTTTTTTTAATTTCAATTAAGTGTTATTGAATAGCAAAAGGAAGTTAGATAAACACGTAATTCACAGATGGTAAATTAACATACTGGGAACCCTTCGATAATTATATTGTGTGGGGTTTAATTCAACTCTTTCCTGCATGGCGCCATGTAAATTGTACATTTTCCTAAAATATACCACATTAGGGAGTCTCCCTACTAGCGCCACCTTCTTGGCCTATGATTCTCCTCCGAGCCCCAATCTGGGACCAGAGGGTGGCCACGCAACACCCTAATCACTCTGTGAACCTATCATAAGGCCACCACTTTTAAGGTGATGATACGTAAGAACGATTGGCATATATATGTTAATCAATTATTACAGTGTGTTTTGTATATCATGAGCTACAGAATACCTTTTTGATTTTCTTCAAGTGATTGTTAATGAGAGAGTTCTGGCTAAGTGAAGTTAAGTGTTTTTCTTCCCACAGCCCCTTGCCCCTTTAGGACCCCTAACGGGGTTGCATGCGCAGTGCCTCATCTGTAACCAGGTCAGGGTGTTGTTTCAGGGGCTAAGCTATTTTTTAAAAATAACGATGCATGTGGCCAAAACTAATGCAATCCTCTCCCCCATGGAGTTCCCTCACATCCGCACCCATATACATTACTACCTGAGTGTAGGTGTCAGGCTAGAGGGGCAGTATAGGGGGCATCACCTGCAACTCCCGAATGTGGTATATCGCCAGGGTTACCACATTATATAGTTCACCTTATAATTATGACGCCCGCTTCATTTAACAGTGTATACATGCAATTTGTCTACGACATAAGTGAATTCCTCTATTACTTCATAATGATAAGATTCAACATAGAATCAAGATATAGATATGTTTAAATATGAATGAACAAGATATGTTATGATTTTTTATATTATATAATCTATATTATATTTTATCAATTTTACAGAAGATGCATAAATGCACCTTGCGTCTTTAGTGTGGCGATGCATAAACGCATCTGGCGTCCCTAAAGTGGTGATGCATTAATGGGTTTCTAATCATTAGTATGAATTAGGGGCCGCCATAAATGATGTCATGTTATTTTTGACCATTTTTGACCCCCCCCCCCCCCCCCCCTTGTCATGTTTTGTCATGCATCCCTCGACCCCCCTCTAAAAATGACGTCATATGAAGAGGACCCACCCCCCCCCCCCCCCCCCCGATTCACAGATACAATATAAGCAGGGATGGACATAACCAAGGACCCAAAGACCTTAAAAAGCAGATTTTCTTGCCTAGGAGGCAATCTGACCCTTAGAAAGGAATTTCAACATTAAAAAATCCCAACTTTACCCACAATTTTCCTCTGAAACTTTCGAAATTAGAATTTTTCAAACATGATGTCATGCACCACATGACCCCCCCTCCCCCCCTTGTCATGTTTGGTCATGGAAGCATGAACCCCCCCTCCCCCCCCTGCTGCATGACGTCATTTATGGACGGCCCCTTATGTAGTTGCAGCTTATTCCATGGTCTGCAACTTTAGGACTTTCACTGATGTATGTCATTCTACCATTCATAATTACTGATACATTGTCTAAAAATTGTCTAAAACTTAAATTTTCACTAGATTCTTCTGGTAATATCAATTTTTACGTAATTACGATGAAGACATTCCAAATGTTGGCACTGTGCCAATGACGCTACTCTGTAATGGCAATATTCACACTCTATTCTAATTTTGGCTTTCCACGGCAACCGTCATTTGGTGAAATGTCTATTTTGTCTGTTTGAAAGAAAACATTAAAGATTTAGTGTAATTTAAAAAAACGGTTTGCAATCATCCTAAATGAAACCAAAGTTATGACTATTTGAATATCATAATTATATTTTTCCACTAACTGACATATTTGCACAATTTCAAGCAGTTATGACAAATTCTAACATGTGTATATCGTGACAAGTTTGTTCAATTGGAATTCTGTCATCTTCTTATATTATTAACCTATGCTATACTAGGGCCATTCTCCGGAAATCTCCTCAATTGATTAAAACAGAGTAAATTAAACTAAGAGGTCTCCATAAGACACAATTTTCACTCTTATTTAGTCTGTATATTACCTGTGCGTAATATAGACTTAGACAATTCAGACAATGTATGATTTTGCCAATATATGAAGAGGGAAAGTGTTAGAAATACAATAAAATCGTATAAAAGGACTATAAATTCCTATGGTAAATTATTTTCTCATTTTAATTATTTTATACAGAAATACTATTTTTATCATCTTAAAATCGTTCAAGCATTCTCGTATTATGCTGTTTGAAAGAACAGCATATACTTGGTAATTCTGATACTTAAAAAGTCTATTCAAATATCTAGAAATATTTTTAGAGCTACACTAATTTTTCATTAAAACAATTATGTAACGTACATAACCAAGCTTTCATCCAACTTCAGTTATTCCAAATAATTATTACCTTAATTGAAATACACTTAAAGAAAACCTAACAATGTGGGCTACATCTGATAAAGAATTCTTTTCATTATCTCATTTGACTTGCAAACTATGAACAAAAGTACTACAAATCTTGAAAAAGTTCTGTAACGTACAGAACCAAGCTTTGTTACATACAGAACCAAGCTTTCACCAGATTCCTGTTTTTGCAGAAAAATAATCTTGATACTTAATGTTTTTTTAATCCCTTCAATCCATTTGATACAGGTGCTCCCCTTCGAAAAAATATTGGCCAAACATTACCGGCATCAAGCCAGACTTGGAGCAGAAATAGCTTGGTTATGTATGTTACATGGGTTTTGACGTACAGAACCAAGATTTTGGCAATGTTTCTGCATAGATTGCAAGATATTTTTAACAGGAATTTTTCCATCATTTTTTTCAGACATGAAAAGCAATTTCATCATTTTCCAAGGAGCAAGCCTTCTCAAGATATGATCTTGTAGTCTTAAATAGCAAAAAAGCTTGGTTCTGTATGCTACAAGCTTGGTTCTGTACGTTACATAGGAAAAATAAGGCATTATTTTCAATTCCAAATATCATAAAGAATAATGATTATAAAGTTGCCCCCTTTTAGATACTGATTATATATCTATATATCTTTGACATTATGACCAAAATGCATAGTTCTATGAAGTTTGATTTTTTAGCTACTTTCATTGGATAATTGAGGAACTTTCTGGAGAATGGCCCACTATTCAAATGACCATATCTCTGGTTCTAATTGGAATTTTGGTGAAACTCTAAGACTCTTTCATTTCCTGATAGCTAAATACCCCCTCTTTAAAGGCAATTCCTGTAGGAATTTACCATAGAGCCACATTTGTGGCCTCCTGCGTTGAGAGTATTAAATTGCATGCTAGATAAAATGTTATCAGAAAACTCATTCACTCCCAAGTGATTATGATGATAAATAGTGTCACTCTGATTGGCTTTTTCGTAGGACGTCCCAGAACAGCGTCACTGGGCATGCTAATCGCATTCGATATACTAGCTTGCAATGTTCCATGTATTCTGCTTAAAGGAAAATTAATTTTAACCCCTTCCACCCCATAAGGCCATATTTGGCCACACCACTAGTGTAGCCCATGAATATGGGTCAATTTTATGGTTATTTGTTGATTAAAAAACATATATTTGACCTAAAGCTTTAAGGGAAATACCATCCCATTCCTTGAGTTCCTGGGATTTGCCTACTGTTTGTTTCATCACATTATTTCAATTACTTCCATTAGAATCTTATGGCCAATGCAGGCCATTCTGGCAAATTTTGGCCAGATTTAGCCATATCTCAAAATCAGCCCCATAATTCTATTATTTATGAAATTATTGTGAAAAAACTAAATTTTTATGCTGTTTTATGAAAAAATCTTCCTTAAATGGAATTTCTCAGAGGTTTTGATGATTTTATGACAAACAAAATAGTTTTAGTAATTATTGCATTATGGGAAATTTGCAATGGAATGTTTTTTCAGGCAAAATCTTTGTATTTGGAAGGTTGCCAGGTTACCATGGTTACAGACAAAAGAATAAAGATATTGAAAATAATATGTTTCATGATTTCTTTAGAAGATGTCTTTATCTTTTAAATACCGCAAACATTTACTAAAATAGACAAAACTATCTAAAGTTATTGCATTTTCAACATTTCTAATGATTAAAAGACTTGATTTCATATTTTAGTATGGTTGAGTTCAAGCTGCAAATACATTGAGATATTGAAGATATATAGATTGAAGGGTTTCCTAGTATAATATGAAGTATGTAGTTTCAAACAGCAATACCTCAGTTTCTAACAGGAATATTACAAAACAGTTTGCAGCTATTAAAAGCTGAGAACTTTTACTTTAAGAGAACTTTTCATCTGATTTTCTCAGGAATGGAGGGTTGAAGGGGTTAATGATGAAAAAAATGGAAAACGGCCATTTTTCTGTAGCTAAATTGAGGGAACTATCCACAGGCAGATGGAGGTTAAGAATTTAGGGGTCAAAGGTTTAATAATTAATTTCACCATTTGACTTGATAATTATATCGATATCCGTATGTGCCAGTAGAAAATATGTCAAACATTATGTTTGATATATTTTCCACTGGCACATACTGATATCAATGTAAATGAATACAGGAACATAAACCTGTGAGGGATTCGAGTAAATGTGATAGGGTTCCAATCACAGTAATACTTGGATTTTGCCGAAATGATAAGGTGCACCATGAACGATGCGGCATGTTCTGTCAAAGCGGATGTCTTTATTGTCTACTGATTGTTTTAGATCAGAATAGAACAATAACTGTTATCAACATTTAACTGTTTTTCAACACTCTCTGTAGATTGAAACACAGATTCTCTCATTACAACATTTTTGTAGTAACATACATGTTTTTTTAAAAATTCATTTATCATTTTATTTCTCCTGGGAGTTACAAGGTCGGCTAATAGCCTTTTTTCCCACTTGATTCCAGCGTTGAACAGTATATCAATAACCGTATTAAATATAACAAAACAGACAATAATGATATTAATATTACTGCTAATAGTAATATTATTGAATATTCTCACATTGCAATTGACTAGAAATATAATTATTTGTATCACATGTATTACATTTACAATTCTTGTTTGTACAATAGTATCCAGCCACTGAATTATAGATCAATGCTGATCTGTAGAAGTGCCAAATGTCAGCGATCATAGCTCATAAGAGAATGGTATGCCTACCCGGTTAGATTATGATTCCACCAATAAAGAAGCACCAGAGCACCTATATACTTTTTATCCTTTCTCTATCTTTTTTTTAAAATCTGTTATATTTACCCTGTCGAGGAAATCGATTTCTCTCGTATTCCTCCCTCACAAGATTTAATACATCAAAAATTCACAACTATACATATTCTATCGTCATCAAATTGATTGCTCATCGACATTAAAATTTTATTTAAAAAAATAAACGGTAGTCTAGCCTTTAGTATTCTTTGTTCAACCGTCATGATTATAAAATAGAATCGTGGGATGTGATAAGTCCCTACCCTGGAAAGCTGTCAGCATCAGCTAAAGAGATGACTATTGTTTGTAATAGGTAACGAACATGCGTTTCAGTTATTGCTATTGCAATTGCCCTTTGCCTAATAATATAGGCTACCGTCATGAAAATCAGAATCCCTGTATACAACCTACAAACATAAATATGAACAATACAAAAAGAATCCGCCAATCAAAGCTTCAATTGAAGGATGATATATGGCAATTGGTTATATGCATCCGTGGACGGGTTCCCATCCTTATCTCCTAGTATCATAGGTATGTTTTATTGGAATCATGCACATGCAAATAATACCATGCGAAAATTTGATAGATCCTTTCACAATAGTGAAATAAACTCTTATGTATCAATTTTATTATCAATAGAAAGCTAGAACATTAATGTTCAGTCTTCTGAGAAGGTCTTGGTCTTGATCTTGAACATAATAGCAAACCTGGGGATCCCAATGTCCCGTGTCGAATTTAAGAAATGGTCATGTCGCATGTCGTTCCTCTGAAAAATGCAAAATGTCCCATATCGAATTTCAGGAATGACCATGCCCCATATGCATGTCAAATTATCCTCTATCATTTTGTATGTCTCAGCACTATCTTTTGAAACCTGCTGTTGCATGTCGCTATAGGCCTCATGTCCCCTGACGAACTTAAGAAATGGCCATGCATGATGTCCTGTCGATTTTAGGCATCCATCTCCATGAACCATTCACAGACGTTTATTGCATTTTATAAGATCATGGGCCCTCTGAGGGTATATTATATGTCCAACAAGCTAGCTGTTCAAAACTAGCTCCAGGCCAAACTTCCAGCAGTAATGCCTTGGGGGAGACCTCGATACTGGGACTCGTTGTTGGCAAGCTGGCTGGAATCATGTGTTCCCATTGCTAAGGGAATGTGCAGGCGTGTCTTGCAGCAGGTTCCTTTCTTTTTTATCTCAATTTTCGCGCGGTATTCTAGTGTGATAATGCCGCAGTCTAAGAGTGGGCCAGGTGGCAGGAGCATCCCATCAATTCTGGTAGACAGCCAACCGCCTGGGAATTCATTCATCTGCAATTCCTTCTGAAAGGTGGGGCTCATATTGGATGCTATTTTGCCTGTGTTTGATACAACTCCACACTTCTGCAGTGTTCGAGTATGCTGACAACAGGACTTTGCTTTATAGATGCATACAATTTCCACAGAGGAACCAACATTTGATATGACGGAACCACTGCAATTATCAACCTCTAGTGATAGAGGTACTTTCTCTCCCTTAATGAAAGCCTTTTGAGGTAGGCCAGCTCGGCAAGTGATTGACTTGCTACTGCCAAAGCAGCAGGACAGACACCCAGTTTCATAGGTTTCTTCTACCCTTATTGGTTCTAGGTTCTGTAGGTTCTGACCAATATCCATTGGCCGGTCCACCCACAGTGATTGGTGTATTACCACATTGCCCCGTTTCAGCATGTTGCCCTTTTCTATTGTGGCTCTTAGAAGATAGCAAATGTAGGCAAAATCAGCCCCTTTGATGAACGGAGGCACTGAAGGCCGGGCATCTCTTGGCATGGTGAATTCAAATGGAAACTTGTGGCGACCAGGTTGGATCATATCCTCAGTGGCCATTGGTAACGTACCAACTGTTGCAGTCTTGAAAACTCCGTTCCGCAACCATAGCCGAGCATTCTCTTTGGCATAGATCTCATGTCCTCTTGCGTCATAGTGACCTCTCCCAGTATGAACTCTGACCCTTGTATGGGCTCCTCCGTGGAACTCTAAATTGATACTGTCTGCCTTCAGGGGTTGATCCAGGTGCAGAGACACATGCCCCTTGATCGGATCACCCGGCTGGAAGACAGGTAACACCCAGGGTTGGAGCACAATGAGTGATTCTGCCCCTAGCATGCTACTAGACATAGAAGTACCTTGACTGGGGGCCTTCACGTAGGCCTTCTCAAACAGGCCCTTATCCCTATGAACCTCATGCAAAGCAGCGCAGCTCTTAATGTTAGATTCGGAGATGGATCCGGAATATGCCCGTTTCTCAGTTACACGGGCAATTACCCCAAGGTCCCAGCCTTCCTTTGGCCGGTCCAAACGTTTACAATCCACAGGGTCATAAAGGTAGTGGCAGCTGTCGATGTCCAAGTGGAACTCAAAAGAAGTGATGCCCTCCATGTTATTGCTCAAATCTGCAACACAACACAATAATACAAGATTTTTGATACAGATGGTCCTTACTTATTTTTCAAGTGCGTACATTTCTTTATATGACGAGTAGTGTAGATGAAATATTGTTTAAAAGTTCAGAAGCTTTGTCAGGCAAACTTATACCCTGTATAGTAAGGCCATTTGTTGACAGTTAAAAACAATTGCAAGTATTATGCTCATTCTGAGGCTATAAAGTATGTAAGAAATTCATAGTTGTTAAATATAGATCTTCCTATATAAATCTAATTGATACCTATGTTAGCCCCATAGAAGAATGGGGGGGGGGGGGGGGGATTCAAGAAAGAAAGGTAAATTGTAATTTTTGAATTTGGCATTTCAATTCTGCCCATCCTGAGCCCTTATCTCAACCGACATGATATGATTGTTTACATGTCACTTTATCAGTGTATCTTCATTATATATTCAACTGTACCTTTGCACTGGCTCATGGGGCGGATTCAGGAATTTGAAAAGGGGGTGGGGGCATGCTATTGCAACATTTTGGCCCGTGGCTTCAGGGCCTAAGACTTTTATATTAGAAAAATAATATTTGGGCCAAAAGGGTGCGCCTCTGGCGCACCCCACCCCCTCCGATACGGGCCTCCATGGGGTTTTATTCCGTTTATAACTATTAATGTTATGAGTACTTTTAACTGTCAACACTATCTATAGTGACATTTTATTTATGCTGATTTAAGATACATTTACCAAAAATGGCTGTTCTAGATATTTGTGGAATGTTATTTATAAGAATTCTACATTGATCACCAAGATGGCACCCAGCCCATTTCTGGACAATGTGACGTCATCTGCACAACGTCTATAGGTTTGGATAATACATGTATGTGCAATATTATATGCTATTAAAGATCCCCCTGTCAGTGATTACATTTCGCCTCAATATTTGAATGGGTCTGATAAATTTGAACAGTAATGTTATTGTAACGTAAAGAATTGATGTCATTTTGTAAACCAAGCATTAAAGGAGGGCGCGGGTGTTTTGCCCCTACCGATAGTCCATTGTAAATGAAAATATCTGTGTCACAAAGCAAAAGCTATTGCACAATTTCTGTATAGGTCTATACATGAAAGGTTAATTCTATAAATTGCTTGATTGAATAGCAAGGTTTACACCTATCAATAAGCATGATTATACATTTCAAAAGGCAACATGGTAGGGGAGGGGGCACTGTATTGTAGAAATGCCCCTCCCCCCCCCTCCTGCCAGGCGCAGGTTTTAAACAAATTTAACAAAAATAAAAAATTAGGGAGGCTTTCGCACTAGATAACAACCTAATTGTGACTGTGGATAAGTACACTTGCCATTATAATCTATATCTGGGAACCCTGCCCCTATCGTTCTCCACCGTTCTCCTCCCCCTTGATCAATGTTTATCAGAGATAGAGCTATAGGCCTACCTGTGTTTCGGCTGCTGACTCTTTTTGTTTGTAGAATTGAACAGAATAACTGCGCATTATGGAACTAGTTTGTAAAGGCTATAAGTAAATAAATCTAATCCTTTTAATAGCATCCAGTAAACATGCCTCCTACCTGTAGTGTTGTCTGACGTCAAGTCGCAGCTTCCTGATCAGTGTGTATCCAATCAGAGTCGGGTTTGGTCTGACGTCGATCCCAATCTTTAGCTGACCCTACAAATACGGGTCAGCACAGACTATGCATCTTTAGAGACTAGATACTACCTGTTTTTTGGGAGTCCCTAGATATATCTATATAGTTTTATAGCTATTGGTGGGGACTCCCTCAATCAGTCATGTCTGTAGTCATTCAATTCTCTTTGTTCTTAATGACCGGTTACACAATGTTATGTTCCCCAGTTGAACGGAACTGTCCTCCAATTGTTGTTAGAGTCAAGAGTAGCTGTCAAGTAGTGTGAAAAACCAGCAGTGGGTTGCATAACCACTACTTGAGGCAAACACCCCTTACCCCTCCACATTAGGACCTCCACTGTCACCTGCAGGTGGGTAGATATGGGTGGGTGAGTGATAGGTCACTCAGTACTTGCAGGGACCTTGTAGTAGCCCTTTCTTAAACCCCTCCCTGAGCTGTGTGTGACAGCAGAGTAGTGTTGGTGGCCAGTGCTCATAGCCCTTACAGCTTACTAGTATTAGGAAGGGTGTACTTGGGGAGAGGGGTCCTGGTGGTGGTAATAGGTTATAATGTTTTTGATGCATGCTTTAGTTAATTGAGGGACGACCATTGCTCATGCATGAGCGAAACTTTGTAGTTCTTTTGCTTCTTGTTTAATTCTGTGAACTTTTCAACGATGGCTGGTGTGGTGAAGAAATCAGTCAGGTATGATGGTTGACTGGTTAATTATTACTTATATGGGTACTTTAGAAGCAGTGGAGGGGACCTTCCATTTTCCGAATGGCGAATCTGCTCATTCCAGCAACCAGGTGGCGCTGTAGTAGATTATTACAGGTAAGCCCCTGAGTGTCCATTCTGTAATCTCTATAGTCTGTGAGATATGGATAGGAGATATGGATAGGTCTGTATGCCGACGGCCAACTCACATGACCGTGAGTTCAGCAGTTAAGGGACCCCTGAGTTGGACACATGAGATATGGCTATTTCTTATCATGTACATGCTATATGAAGTTATAGATTAATGTGGTCAGGTGCCGGCACTAACCTGCACTTAATGCACAATTTATACATAATATTACGATAAGATATTTCACAACAACATTCCCGCAACTCTTTCAGCGATATCATCAGAATTATGAAGAAGATATTTATACCATACGAAAAGAGATCATTATAGTAATTAATCTATCATGATAAGCTAATTCGTTCTGATGTCATCAATACCGTCACTAATGCGTCATCGTTGTCACACCTTATTATAACATGTAACATGAGCCTAAAGGGCCGACCATTAATTACATACTCTTTTTAACATATCATTTTC
This sequence comes from Lepidonotus clava, assembly GCA_936440205.1. Lineage (NCBI taxonomy): Eukaryota > Metazoa > Annelida > Polychaeta > Phyllodocida > Polynoidae > Lepidonotus > Lepidonotus clava. The sequence goes on along the minus strand of OW387150.1, from coordinate 20,016,181 downwards.
CAGACTTCTTCTTTCATCCTTTAGAAAGTAATACGAATAAGAAATGTACCAAAGCCTCCGATGATCCCCCTCCCATTGCGCGTTTAGGAACTATGTGACAGAAGAAAATAATTTTAATCATATGGATATATATGACTTGATATCTATTCACATGAATCCATGCGATTAGTAGCCAAGATCAGATATGGATTACATTAAAGAGACAATACTCATAGTTTGGAATTTATTTTCAGTGTCATAATTTCTGGTCACATAACCTTATTTCAACATGGATTATTAGAAGCCACAATAATTCTACATTGTGTAATAGTTATGAATTTTATTGATATCTACTGTTACCATGGAGTTAAGCCCACCTAATATTATATAGAAGGTCGTTGTGAATGCATAATGGCACTATTAACAAAGGCATTGTATTTAAGCTGTTACGGTGCAATTTATGTAAGGCTTTCCTCTACACGGCAGTGTTTTTCTGCTATTTTCTGTTGATATTCTATCGAATGTGGCGTTATACAATAGCGAGCATGTCGCCGAAGATCTGCTGCGATGGAGGTCAATGCCTGAATGTTATCAGGTTATTGAAATTCAATTTCACAACATGCGAAACGTTCTAGGGATGTAACTTTCTACTAAGAAAAATACTATTATTTCGTGATAGCATTTAAATAGGGTTGTGATCGACTGCCTTCAAGAATAGCCACGAGGGTTCTTGGTCTTCACTGCGAAAAGAGATGATGTTAAAGAAAGTTAAAATAGATAAAGTTTCCTGTTAATGACATATTTTTGAAAATAAGATAAATGCGATATCTTTACCATTTCTACTCATTAGTCCTAATGAACTTCATATACGGTTGGGAGATGATAAAAAAACTACCTCATCTAGATAAAATTAAAGATTGTAAAATTGAATGTCTATCTTCAATTAATGTGGTTCTATGCATTAGGCCTACGCTTCATTATAAATAGAGGCCTATTATCTATTGAGCTGTAAATGCATTCGGTATTTTTTATTATTTCGCAAAGTATACTATCTAAACATTACCAGTAAGGTCTTATGTGCGGGCCTCTAGTTATCTTTTTCTCGATAAAGCTTCTCATTACAATCATGTACATCAAGATCTGTTTAGCTTTATATAGCTCCTCTATTAGTAGAACGCGAGAATCTCCCATTAACCAATTCTTTATTTCAGTACAGGGAACTCAAACTATGTGGAGCCACCTACCCTGTTTAGAGTCATCAGGAGGACGGGCTTTTCATTAAAAAGAAATATCTTATCCAACCAGCTCAAAACTTAAAGGGGGACGTGTGCATGGTCACATGCCAAGTAGCATGCATGCTTGTTTACAAGACTATCACAGAGGATAACTGTAACACTTGGTAATTGCAATATACGAGGAGACGGTTTACACAGACAGGACTTACAAGAAAAGATATTGAATCCAGATTGAAGTAGGCCAACATGAGGACTGGGGTAAGAAACTAGGACATCGTCTCGATTCAATTACTATGTATGGTAGGCGTAAAGGTGGTAATACTCTATACGACTTGAGCTGCGACATGACGATGTAGGAGGGTTTTACTGGAGGGTTTTACCAATTGACTAACCATCACAATCCACAATAGATACTTGAACATATCAGTACCCTGAGGCCTCAGACGTAGACTGCAATTCATGTTCACAGCCGTACGCGCCTATTACTCTGTATATTACACCATGTTGATATTGTAGCAGCCTACCATCTGCTATAACCGCTTGGGCATGATTGGTAAAGACTAGAAAACTATCTCAATGAGTGAATGTTCCTTTGGGTTAAGTGTAGCGCTAGCTTGACCATTGGAAAACTCTTTGGCAGTAGCTATTTCATGATCACTCTCAATTGCAATGACAAAATGTAAACTCATAGATTTAACAAATGAATAAAACACAAGCCATTAAAGCTCATTAGCATGCAGTGTTCCCTTGTACATTGCATACATGGTATACACAAGTATATCGAGTTTAAGATCATGTGATGCTCTTTGTCTCGTTCCTTATACTTTACAACCGATTTTGTTTATATTATTGGAGTTTCTTGGAGGTTTTTGGATCACAACATTTTGTCTCATTATTTTTGGTTACCATTAATGTATCCTTATCCCACTTCAAGATGCAGGACCTTGTCCAGGGGGCACTGGAGGCGGCCGGACTGACCCCCTACCAGGGGGTGGTGGTGGTCGGGGTGGGGGTCTTGACCACTGCCTACCTGGTGTCCAAACTGACCGGTAAAAGGTACAAACTGGCCCCAGGACAATACAAATTTCCCATCATTGGAAACATGCTACGTAAGTTCTGAATCTTGAATTCACGGCTCCTGATCGTTTCGTTATTTCTTCTATTATACTTGTCAAAGTTTATGTAAACGCCACACACATGTTTTGTACATGTATACGTGTGTGTGTGCGTGCGTGCGTGTGTGTGTGTGTGTGCGTGTGTGCGTGTGTGTGTGTGTGTGCGTGTGTGCGTGCGTGTGTTGTGTATATTTATAGCAAATAAAGAAGAATATAAAAATAAATACACGTCCGTCCTTTGACACCCCCCACCTCCCTCTACACCCAATTTCCTTTTAATTGAAACTTTGAATCAGCCCCTACCCCCAAAGGTATTATAATATTATAAACTCTAATTTTTAAACGACTGAAGATTTAGTGATGTTCTCCAATATCTTAATTCTTGAAGTGTGTTACATATGACCTCCAATATAAACTAATTGTCTAATTGTATTTTCTTGCCAAATTCATATAGAGTTGTCATTCAGCAAACTCCCTGCTGAAGAGAACTTCTTTGAGCTGTCTAAGACGTATGGTCCTGTCATCCGGAACAATATTTGTGAGTCGGATATCATGAATTCCAACAGTATATTCTTAGATATTGCATAGGTAAATGATCGGGGTCTCCTAATATAACATTATATATCATTACATCAAATTTTATATAAACTCGACTGAATACTATTATAGATCAGCTTCAGGTCATTTTAGGGGACAACAATACAGACACAGCAAAGATTACCCCAGGTACTCTATTTCAGTGGTTCACTTTTGATTCAATTTTGGTCGTCATAAATTTTATTTTGATGTTTAGTTTCCATAAGGGGACTAAATGGTTTTGAAGCAGCATGTTCCATAACAAACTTTTATATACCAGTCTGTTTAAAGGTACAGGTGTTTAGTCAATTGAAAATATATTGCAATACAAAACAATCATAGTTCATTCACATTCAGTTCATATTCCCAGTTGTATAATTGTTTCTCTGATTGTTTAGTTTAATTAGTTTAATTCATATTATCTGAATTTCTACTATTTCACTGTATTAACTAGTTGTGAACCTATCTATGTCCATCATAAAAGTCTAGTAACCTTCTTCTCTGAAGATTTAACACTGGATACCAAGGAAATAAGACTAATAGGCAAATTATGTTATATTCCAGTTTAAACAAAAGATTTTTAAAAAACTTTACTATACAATATTTTGTCTTTTACAGTGGGCCTAGAGTTTGTGGTGTTGAACGACGTGACAGTTGTCAGGGAGGCCCTGGTCACCAAGCAGGACGACTTCTCCCACCGACCCGTCTTCTGGACAGGTGAGAAATGGCATTTAATTTATACTTGTTAGATATTTGTATTATTAAGTTGAATGCACCAAACGGATAAGCTTTATATAATGTTAGATTTACGGTTCAACAATCATTTTCATGTTTTTATTTTAACTAAGGGGTGGAATTCCTCTGGAAGGGGAAGTGCGGCAGTCAGTGATCTTCATTTTCTTACAGCCACGTCGATAATTATGTGTATGGGTGTCCATATGCAACAAAGTTAGCTATAGGTTTGGTCTTCGCTAGATCATGAATACTTGAGAAGAACCAGTCTTAAACCTGTTTGTGGCTCTGAATCTCTGCTTTCCAAATCCCATAATTTAGCTTCACTTTTCACTTTTAACAGTTCACCCTCACCTCCTAAACACAGGGATCAACCCTGTTTGTATTGGGGAGGTCGTAAGCGAGAGTTTCCACTAGCATTTTCATACCCTTTCATAGCAAATTCTGTACCTTCTTATGTATCTCTATGCGTCAGGCCAAGTGATTTCAGACGGTGGGAAGGACATTCTCTGGGGGAACCCCGGTCCCGAGTGGAAGTACCAACGGCAGATTGTTCACCAGGCTATACGGTGGGTATACCGACCATGCCAGTTCCACCACCTGGTTTTTATGGCCCTAGACCCCTAAATTCGACATGGCGACATGGCCATTTTAGGCATTAGTGACATGGGACACGGCCTTTTCTTAAATTCGACAGGGTGACAGGGCTGTTTCTTAAATTCAACATAAGACATTGGGACCCCCCCCCCCCCAACCCATCAAGGGCCCCTTTTTGGTACCTTTTTCTTCCAAGGTTCTTGGATGGGGTAAGGTATCATTTTTCACTTCCAACCCATTTTCAAAGTCTGAAAGTAATTATTAATTTTATTCCAATTAATTTAATTGTCCCTTCAACAAGTGAAAACAATAATGGTTTGCAGATGGCTTCATAACGTAGTTCCAGTCGGAAACAATGTAGTTCCGGTTTTTATTATTGACTGAGTCAGGATCCTCATGGGCTGTATTCATGCTTGTACAATACGTTGTAGCGGAGGAGGGAGGGGGATGGGGGTGTATCAACCTTTCTCCCTCCATGAGGCAATTTAGCTATTTAGATTTTCTGTACTAAGCAGGTAGTGTTGATTTACAACATGAAGCGTAATAATCAGCTTGAGGTGTATAAGCAAATCATTTACCCTTTCCTGCCGTCAGAGGAGAGAGCATCTTTCGTTTCCAACATTTACCCTTTCCTAATAGCGAGGATAACCCCCCCCCCCCCCGAGGATCTAAATAAATTTGCTCCAACATAATCATGATAAGCATCTGCATTTTAGATGCAATTGCTCTGTTATACTTTTATAGATCTAAGTTGAGTACCCAATTGCTCCAAAAACTTCAGATCAAAAATAAGTGTGAGGTTGTCTAACCTTAATGAAATCAAAGAACTAATTATGTTATAATGTTATTTCCTCACCCCCAGAAAATATGCCTCCGGGGAGAACCTGGAGCGGATGGTGACTGGTGTATACGAGCAGGTGGTCGGTCTGGTCGGGCAGCAGGCTGGGCCTCAGCTGGTGAAGCCGCTCACTAAGTTCATCGCTTACAACTTTGTCTGCAGTCTCAGCTTTGGCAGAGAGTAAGTCAATTTAACAATTTCATATACAAGTTAGTAGCTCTGATATAGATCTTAAAGTATCATAATTGATTGGGCCTTCCAATAATTGCAGGTGTATATCTGGTTCTATTGGAGACTATGTCACAGTCTGGGAGACCTAGCTCTTTCTCATTGTATGGCCTATTACCTTGTCTGTGGTCTCACCTTTGGCATAGATGGAGTTATGTATAATTTCACGAATACCTTTCTACGTGATAATAATACAGAATTATTTTACATTATATCTCTTATTCTATACATGTGTAATGTGCCCGAACTATATAAGCTGTGCTATAAACTATAGCTATGCTATAAGCATTGAATTTTTATTATTTGACAAATCAGTCATTTCAATTTTTTTTTATCTTTTCCTCATCCCCTTCAACTCTCCCCTATACCCAACATACAGACACAGACACAGACACAGACACACACAGACAGACAGACAGACAGACAGACAGACAGACAGACAGACAGACAGACAGACAGACAGACAGACACACACACACACACACACACACACACACACACACACACACACACACACACATCCTGCCCTAGAAGGCTGAAGTAATTTCCGGCATCATGACTATACATGCTATGTTTTCAAGGTTTGCCCCAGACGATGAGGTTTTCCTACGCATTAAGAAGATTATGGAGGATTTCCAGAACAACTTTGGGTCTGGGAATCCAGCCGACTTTATGCCATCCCTTGCCTACTGCCCCTTGATGTGGCCTAAGATGAACAAAACCAGAAATATGCATGCATACCTGAAACGTTTTGTTGAAGAGAATATCAAAGAACATAGGCGTGCCATGGAGGAAGGTAAGGGCCAATGACTGACTTTTTCTTCTAACTAGTAGACTGTTAACTGTTTTCCTTTTTGGTCGTTTTCATCAATTCAAAGTCTAGGATACATACACTGCCTCGGCTCCTATATTATAAGGTCGATTATCACCAATTGTGACCACAGGGGGGTAAATGTGCCAAAAATGAAAATTTGTTCACATATTGATAAAACTTCTAGGGAATGTTGCTAAGACCATTATTGATATTCCCTGCAAGTTGGGAACACTAATATCCATAATTTATTGATTTATGGCAAAGTTTTACCTGACACCCAAGAAGAGTGAAGCAGTACAGAGACATGAAAAATCCAATTTTGTAAAAGTCTTAATTTTTCTCTAAATCTCAAGGGGAACAATAAAAACATTTATGCATGTAGGGATGGGTGTTCTTGACAACATAGGTACCTTTTTTTGTTTAATTAGATAATTCTTTCCAACTTTGGGGTTTATTGAAAATGTCAAATTTTGCTCAAAATGGTGAAGCTGGATTTTTTGAAGTTCTTTTTAAACTCATAAAAAAATAGGAAACTTGAAAAAAAAAAAAATTACTCTAGTGTATTCATCTCACCTAGTACAAAGGAATCGTACAAGTTTTTTTTCAATTTTGGCTGTATTTTCTTGTAATTTAAAGGAATTTAGCCCATCTCTGTACTGCTTCACTCTTTAGCCCATGAAGCCTGAAAGCCATGAAAACTGAGTGGTGGAAGGCACATTTTTTATCGCCTCTTATCAATTCAGATCTTATTTTTATAATTATTTTTCCTGCATTAATGTCTAGCTTTTTTCATATTTTCACCATTTTTCACGTTTTTGCCCATTAAATTATCAAAATATTCGGGAATTTTGGCCCTTTTCATGCTTTTCACCTAATGAAAAGCCCATTTTTCGCGTCTTCGGAAAGCCATAAAAATGGGAAAATTCATAATTAGCGGGAAATAATCGGCCAAATCGTAGGTATCACCTCTGGTAACGCAACACCAACCGGAAAAAACACAAATTGTTGCCGTAAACTTGTATAATTTCCATGGTTACGGAATCTCTGTACTGCTTCATGCATCTCTGTACTGCTTCACTCTGCCAGCTGTGGCAACGGAACTAGTCTCTCTGGTTTCAATGCCCGTTTTCTGCAAATATCCCCTTATTTTAGTTGTTTTTCCTGCATTAATGTCTAGCTTTTTTCACATTTTCACCATTTTTCACGTTTTTGCCCATTAAATTATCAAAATATTCGGGAATTTTGGCCCTTTTCATGCTTTTCACCTAATGAAAAGCCCATTTTTCGCGTCTTCGGAAAGCCATAAAAATGGGAAAATTCATAATTAGCGGGAAATAATCAGCCAAATCGTAGGTATCACCTCTGGTAACGCAACACCAACCGGAAAAAACACAAATTATTGCCGTAAACTTGTATAATTTCCATGGTTACGGAATCTCTGTACTGCTTCATGCATCTCTGTACTGCTTCACTCTGCCAGCTGTGGCAACGGAACTAGTCTCTCTGGTTTCAATGCCCGTTTTCTGCAAATATCCCCTTATTTTAGTTGTTTTTCCTGCATTAATGTCTAGCTTTTTTCATATTTTCACCATTTTTCACGTTTTTGCCCATTAAATTATCAAAATATTCGGGAATTTTGGCCCTTTTCATGCTTTTCACCTAATGAAAAGCCCATTTTTCGCGTCTTCGGAAAGCCATAAAAATGGGAAAATTCATAATTAGCGGGAAATAATCGGCCAAATCGTAGGTATCACCTCTGGTAACGCAACACCAACCGGAAAAAACACAAATTATTGCCGTAAACTTGTATAATTTCCATGGTTACGGAATCTCTGTACTGCTTCATGCATCTCTGTACTGCTTCACTCTGCCAGCTGTGGCAACGGAACTAGTCTCTCTGGTTTCAATGCCCGTTTTCTGCAAATATCCCCTTATTTTAGTTGTTTTTCCTGCATTAATGTCTAGCTTTTTTCACATTTTCACCATTTTTCACGTTTTTGCCCATTAAATTATCAAAATATTCGGGAATTTTGGCCCTTTTCATGCTTTTCACCTAATGAAAAGCCCATTTTTCGCGTCTTCGGAAAGCCATAAAAATGGGAAAATTCATAATTAGCGGGAAATAATCGGCCAAATCGTAGGTATCACCTCTGGTAACGCAACACCAACCGGAAAAAACACAAATTGTTGCCGTAAACTTGTATAATTTCCATGGTTACGGAATCTCTGTACTGCTTCATGCATCTCTGTACTGCTTCACTCTGCCAGCTGTGGCAACGGAACTAGTCTCTCTATCGTTTCAAAGCCCGTTTTCCGCAAATATCCCATTATTTTAGTTGTTTTTCCTGCATTAATGTCTAGCTTTTTTCATATTTTCACCATTTTTCACGTTTTTGCCCATTAAATTATCAAAATATTCGGGAATTATGGCCCTTTTCATGCTTTTCACCTAATGAAAAGCCCATTTTTCGCGTCTTCAGAAAGCCATAAAAATGGGAAAATTCATAATTAGCGGGAAATAATCGGCCAAATCGTAGGTATCACCTCTGGTAACGCAACACCAACCGGAAAAAACACAAATTGTTGCCGTAAACTTGTATAATTTCCATGGTTACGGAATCTCTGTACTGCTTCATGCATCTCTGTACTGCTTCACTCTGCCAGCTGTGGCAACGGAACTAGTCTCTCTATCGTTTCAAAGCCCGTTTTCCGCAAATATCCCATTATTTTAGTTGTTTTTCCTGCATTAATGTCTAGCTTTTTTCATATTTTCACCATTTTTCACGTTTTTGCCCATTAAATTATCAAAATATTCGGGCCTTTGTTTACTGATCAATAACATTCCAAATATTTGGAGAATTTAAAAAATTCCTAAATTTTCATATACCTTTAGGGTAAGGGAAACATCTCAGAAACTATATATAAAATTTATCTTTTTGAGATACGATCTTATATTATTCAGCCACCAATTATATAATTATATAATTAAGCTCAAAACACAGACTAATGCATCTTAAATAACAAGAGGAATAATTTAATTCAATAAATAATCAGGTTTTTCTGTACAATAATTGGTAATTTACACAAAAAGGGAATATCCAGAAGCATCCTGTGCTGTTACGTTAAATATTAAAAGCGTTGCCGTACACATACATGAAGTGAGTGTACGGCTATACATTTAAACCCATCAACACAGACCTACCAATATATTACGTCGCCGTACACATGAATCATGGGTTAAACTTCAATATACATGTAGTGAGTGTACGGCAATGAATTTTCATAAGAACTGCGATCATATTTACATGGCATTGAGTAGCCTGTGATATATACACACAAATGCAATATATTGCTACAAATGCTTTAGCGTTAAATATTAAAAGCGTTGCCGTACACATATAATATATGTTAGCATTTACACAAAGTGAGTGTACGGCTATACATTTAAACCCATCAACACAGACCTACCAATATATTACGTCGCCGTACACATGAATCATGGGTTAAACTTCAATATACATGTAGTGAGTGTACGGCAATGAATTTTCATAAGAACTGCGATCATATTTACATGGCATTGAGTAGCCTGTGATATATACAAATGCAAAATAATGATTTCATCTACAAATGCTGCTACTTTTATAATATTTACAATTAGTATCATAGGAAATAAGTGTACGGCTATGCATTTAAAGCCATTGACACATACCTACCAATATATATAATGAATGTGACATGGTTTTAATTGGGCTAATGCGTCCGAAATAAAGAAATTGCAATGGCAGATGCCTAGAGCGCATTCCTCACGAACACTTTGCATACAATTATTGGCTCTCTATACATGTTGCCAAACAGCACGTGATATCAGCTAAAAATCAAAAGTGTCATCGTACACATAATGAAATATGAGAGGTTATCATAGACAAGGTTTGGGTGTACAGCAACGGATTTAATTAATTTCAATTAGCTCCACTTCATACTTTACATATATACAATGCGAGATAAAGTATCCGGCATTAAATTATTGTCTGTATAGTGGAGTACCAGGTATGAGCAATGTCATGCAGGTTGGGTTAGTACGGATTCTTTTTCTAAACACCTGGGTATTAACAGTGAAAATGCTGACACTATGGCCCTTAAGTTGGCTCAGCCATACTTCTATTCCCTGTACTAGTGGCCATAGTTCAAGTTCATTAATATAAGACTTGTCATAGATAATGTCTGATGCAGCAGATATTACACGATAACACTTTGTATACATCACAAGTACATGTGTACAGCAATGGTTTTAATTACGTAGTATGTATGAGTAAAGGTGAGAAATAACTATGATCAGTACAGGATCTTCTGCGCATATGAATTTATCACAAGTATCTAAGTGTACGGCAATGGTTCTAATAGTTTGTAAGAACTCTAGTGTTAAAGATGTGTACGGCATCGTATTTTTCTATTTTGAATTATTTTCTCTTTTAAATAGGTGTACGGCATCGTATTTTCATTCTTGCATTAGATGCTGTACAATAAGGTAAATATGCCGATTTTATCTTTGTTGCCGAATGATGAGCACAGGATCTTCTGCGCATATGAATTTATCACAAGTATGTAAGTGTACGGCAATGGTTCTAATAGTTTGTAAGAACACTAGTGTTAAAGATGTGTACGGCATCGTATTTTTCTATTTTGAATTATTTTCTTTTTTAAATAGGTGTACGGCGTCGTATTTTCTTTCTTGAATTAGATGCTGTACAATAAGGTAAATATGCCGATTTTATCTTTGTTGCCGAATGATGAGCACAGGATCTTCTGCGCATATGAATTTATCACAAGTATGTAAGTGTACGGCAATGGTTCTAATAGTTTGTAAGAACACTAGTGTTAAAGATGTGTACGGCATCGTATTTTTCTATTTTGAATTATTTTCTTTTTTAAATAGGTGTACGGCGTCGTATTTTCTTTCTTGAATAAGATGTTAGATAACATTAGGTAAGTGTACGGCGTCGTTTTTTTTGCGTTAGATAAATAAATACATGTACGCGGATCATATTTACAAACGTACAGCTGTGGCAATAAATAGTTGATGATATATATATAAGGTGATGATGTTTGTACATGTATGAGAACTGAAGTGCTACTATTACTATTAGAGGCCCCGTAGCTAGGGCAAATGAAAAATAACTTCTAACTACTACCATTCCAAATATAAGGCCCCTGTAGCTGGAGCAAATGAAAAATAACAACTGAAGTGCTACTATTACTATTAGAGGCCCGGTAGCTGGGGCAAATTAAAAATAACTGCTACTATCACTTTTTGAGGCCCGGTAGCGGGGCAAATGAAAAATAACAGCAGCGGCGACACATTTACAGGAGGGAAAACCGGTGCTCGACCTCCCGCTGGTCCTTCTCCTGCAACCTGTAGAGAGTCGGGGAGACCTGGACCGGAGGAGAGATGTAGGCGAGGACTCCAGCCCGGTGGACTCGGCCCTCTTCCCTTTTGCCCCACTTCCACTTTCCTCTGGATGGGGTCATGAAGCTGATCAACAGCTCCTCCCAATCATGGCCAGTGATAACCACGGGGTACCATCTGGAACCCCATGTCACCACGGCATGATTGCCAATGGCAGTCATCTGACGCCATATGACCCTGTTGGGTGCATCAGGGCTTTGGGCCTCGTCCTGTGAGCGCACAAGCTGCGCCAGGGGGATGTCGTCCTCCTCCTCAAACTCCTCCTGGTCCGTCTCCTCCTCGACCTCCACAACCTGAGGAGCCTGCACCTTCGACCAACCAGGACACAGCGGGTGGAACTGGCTGTTATTCCAACAGCAGTAATCGAAACACGAGGTTTCCCTGATGTAGAGGTCACCGCTGCTTGTGGGGGCGAGGGCATGCACCTTCATAATTCCCTTGACGGGAACTAGCTGCCACTGCGCCTCAACCTCCTCCCGGGTGGACGCAATCATCTCCTCGGTCACGTGGATCAGTGTGATCTTGGTCGCACGGGTCCTGATGCGCTCGACGAACTCCTTCGCCGTGCGCAGTGGCAAGCCCCCTGTTGCCAGGTTCGTCGCCATTGTTTTCAGAGACCCGCCGACTCCATCACACGGGCCCTTCCCGTGCCCCGCCTCAAGCCACGTCCATGTGGCATTCGCACCGAAGCGGGCCGGGAACTGCCGGACCCCAGCCACAACCGTCTTGTTGCGGTACTGGGACGTCGGACCGTCAGAGATAATATGCACCCATTCCAGGAGGGGAAGTTCTTGGCGCAGGGCCTCCATCAAGGGAGCGATGAAGGCGAAAGTTGTCGGGGCTGTGTGGGACAGCTCGTCCGTCACACCCACGAACGACTTCGTGAAGACCGTGGCGTGACCAGGCTTCCGGAAGTACACCACAATGGGCATCAAGGCGATCTGCCGGTTGTCGAAGAACACCGAGGCGGGTTCTTTCCTGAACTTAACCTCCCAGTTCTCGGAGTAGTCCAGTTGAACCACGGCCTCGGTTCCTTCGTGCAACCCATCCTTGAGCCGACGGATCTCCCGGAACTGGGTCGTGAGCCGCTGCATGTGCTCACGATGGGGACCCATCAGACCCAGGAACATTGTGGTGAAGCTGTCGGTGGGTGCCTCTAGGTCGGTCAGCCGCGTCTTTATGATCATGGAGCCGTCGCGGGCGGGGACGTTGGCCCTTCGCCACTGTTGGAACCGCACCACATCTTTCTGCAGCCCCTCCAACTTTCGTTTTATGTCCTCGTCCTCCAAGAGGGCCAGCGATTTGGGGGAGTGGGACAGCACCCCTGATGCCTGGGACATCAGGACCAGGTTGGCGCACCGAGGGCAGAGGCAGACGTCCCTGGTGGCGTACTTGATGAGGCGCACACCCTCCGGCCTGTACCTGCAGAAGGTCAGCAGGGAGATATCAGAGTTGCACTGCTCCTGGTATCTTGAATGCAGGCTGCTGAGGGTGTCCAGGAGGGTGTACGCCTGTATCCCCTTCTTGCTGGCCCTCTGGGATGGCAGTTCCGCGGCGTTTTCTGGCCGGGTCATAAATGACCCGACAGCTGCCTTCACCGCTGCTGCTGCCATCTTCCTCTTTGTTGCCGGCGGCCGCTGGGTCTTTCTAAGGTATTTGCGTGAGATGTCGACCACCTCCCCAAGGGCCTTCGCTGTCCCCCGCAGCTGCTTCCGGTCGAAAACAGTGCGCTTCACCTCCCGAGGGGCGTTGCGCACGTTCTCGACCGTCAGCGTGTACGGGAGAATCTTGCGGACCCGCTCCTTGGTGGGGGTCACGCTTAGGCCCTTCTGCAGGAGGTGGATCGCTTGTGCCTGTTGAACATACAATACATTCTTTCATTACACAATAGGAATTATCGGACAAAGTGTACGGCATCGCATTTACCGCGCATACCTTAATACGATTCAATGTGTACGGCATCGCATTTACCGCGCATACCTTAATACGATTCAATGTGTACGGCAATGCATTTACCGAGTTCAGTTTCTAACTAGGGATAAAGTGTACGGCATCGCATTTACCGCGCATACCTTAATACGATTCAATGTGTACGGCAATGCATTTACCGAGTTCAGCTTCTAACTAGGGATAAAGTGTACGGCATCGCATTTACCGCGCATACCTTAATACGATTCAATGTGTACGGCAATGCATTCACCGAGTTCAGCTTCTAACTAGGGATGAAGTGTACGGAATCGCATTTACCGCGCATACCATATATAACAATTTTAAGCAATGCATTTACCGAGTTTAACTGATTACAATTGCATATGACATGTATACACATATCACATTACAATGTGATTTTTCTACTGCCAAACTAATGTACCTGGGCCGCCGGCGCATCAAGCTCGGCAGCTGCGTGCGCGGGAGGCGTGGCTGGTACCTCCTGGTCCCGAACGCCACGGCGTCCCAGCGCTTCCGCCAGCTGCCTCTTGAGGTCCTCTACCTCCTTGTCCCTCGCAGCCAGGGTAGCTTGGGTCCTCTTCAGTGTGTCTTTTGTAGTCTCAAGCTCCCGCTTGAGCGACCGCGCCTTGGGTTGACGGCTAAAGCTAGGAAGAGTCACCACCAACCTGGAAAACATTGGAAGGTAAATTTGCTCATCAACTGTATTATATCATTGTAAACTGATTAACTCTTTCTCAGGTGTCTTCTGCTCATTCTATGACACTGAGATTCAACATAGGTTGTGTACCTTAAAACGATTCAATGTGTACGGCAATGCATTTACCGAGTTCAACTGATAACTACAGACAAAGTGTACGGCATCGTAACTACTGCGCAATTGAATGTGTACGGCATTGAATTTACCGGATTTAGCTAGTAGTGACTGCACACACACACATATAAAATATATATTTATCTTAAGATGTACAATTAACATGTATACCCAAACTTACTTTTCAGGCTCTTTGGCTGCTTGCCGTCGAACCCTTGGCGCGATCGCAATCGGGGCCACAACTTCCCCGGCAATCCTGCCTGATGTCCGCAGAGCCTCAGCTGCGGCAGGTGCGGGGACATCATTAGGAGGAGGGACGTCAGCGGGCTTCCGCTTGTAAGGCTTCCCCTGGGCGTTCAGGCCTTGTTCCCCTTGAAAAATTAATGAAAAGATAAGATGGTCAGATTATAAGATATTAATTTGTCAAGTGGTGAAAAATGCATTACGGTATACATTTCATTGATATAATAAAATATTAATCTAATGTTAATCCAACACAATGTAAAAATGTTATGGCATTGAGCTGTTCCTGGTTACTTACGCCATCGTTGCCTAGTCCGCTCCAGGGATTCCCTCCTCCTTCGCAGCCGCTCCTCTTTCTGTTCCTTAGGCACTTTTTTTTTCTTGCCCTTGTTGGCATCTCGATGTTTCTGTAAGGTTCAAGACAAGTATAACTGCACTGCAGTTTGAAAGTATGAGCTGTGCAGTGACATATTTAGAAGATGTTCAGCACTTCATAAATATACTACAAAAATGTACAGCTTGTTCAGTATAAAAATTGCACAATCTTTTTTGTGCATGTGATTAAGTCAAGCAATGTTAATGGATTCAACTGTTACCTTAGCACGCACAACAGCAGCTGCCTGCACATCAGGATTGGTCCTGTAGTTGACCTGATATTGCCGGTTCCGTTCTTTTTTTTCTTCTTGAGTGTAATCTTGCTCGAGCTCGTCCATGATGAATGCTGTAGAAGACAAATTATCAGTATATGGAATATGTATTGAAAACCTGTATGGCATCGCATATATCATCTATTGATGTGGGGAAATGTGTACGGCAATGCATTTATGAAAAAGATATGTCGCGCCAAAGAAAAGCTGTACGGCGTCGCATATACTTTGGGGGGGGGGGGGGGGGGGGGGGGGAAATGTGTACGGCAATGCATTTATAAAAAAGTACGGCGTCGCATATACTTTGGGGGGGAAATGTGTACGGCAATGCATTTATAAAAAACGATATGTCGCGCCATAGAAAAGCTGTACGGCATCGCATATATCATCTATTGATGTGAGGAAATGTGTACGGCAATGCATTTATGAAAAAGATATGTCGCGCCATAGAAAAGCTGTACGGCGTCGCATATACTTTGGGGGGAAATGTGTACGGCAATGCATTTATGAAAAAGATTTGTCGCACCATAGAAAAGCTGTACGGCATCGCATATACTTTGGGAAATGTGTACGGCAACGCATTTATGAAATAGATATGTCGTGGCCTGGAATACCTGTACGGCATGGCATATATCATCTTTTGATGTGTAGGGAACTGTGTACTGCAATGAAATATATATGCTTGTTGATTTAGTTAATTGATCTACGAGGCTTCGGAATTTCTAGATAAGTAAAGATATTTTTAAAAAAAAGAAAAATATGGTGACCAAATATATATTTACCATGTGGTGTTAAGGAAAATGTGCACGCCTATGCACTTACACATTTATTTTTCATATGTTTAACTACTTTGCCGACGCCTTGGTTGTTATATTGCTTTCACATGAAATAAAAATTATTACTTGTGTTACATTACATTGATTCTGGCATTCTGTTCGGATTCTTACTTTGTGTTGTCTTGTCTTACATAGGACATACAAAACTGGACGACAGTATACTGAAAAAATAAAAACTTTATTCAAGATCCCGGGTCGTCACCTCCTCGCTCGGCACTACGTGCGGATGACCGAGAAGAGTGGGTGGAAGTCGCCGGGTCTAGGGCTGACCCTGGGCCGCCTGAAAACCATCAAACCCGGGGACTCCCACCCACTCAACTCGGCCCGTAACCGGGTGCAGTGCCGGGCGAGAAGGGGCGACCCCCTCCGCCACTCCTGTCTCCTCTTCCTCCGTCGTTCCCTCCTCCAACTCCCAATCCTCCACCTCTTCACGTCCCTTCTCACTACTCTGCACCTCCTCAATCTCCTTCTGCCCCTCTTCCTCCGTCGTCTCCTCCTCCATCTCCCACTCCTCTACTACCTCCTCCTCCACTCTGTCCTCAACTCCTCTCTCCTCCTCCACTCTCTCCTCGACTACCTCCTCCTCCACTCTGTCCTCAACTCCTCTCTCCTCCTCCACTCTCTCCTCGACTCCCTCCTCCTCCACTCTGTCCTCAACTCCTCTCTCCTCCTCCACTCTCTCCTCGACTACCTCCTCCTCCACTCTGTCCTCAACTCCTCTCTCCTCCTCCACTCTCTCCTCGACTCCCTCCTCCTCCACTCTGTCCTCAACTCCTCTCTCCTCCTCCACTCTCTCCTCGACTCCCTCCTCCTCCACTCCGTCCTCCACGACTCCCTCCTCCTCACTCTCCTCCCTAAACTGCAGAGGGCGGATTGGCCTCCACAGCAGCGGCGAGGCCGGAAGTGATGAGGACTGGGGAGGTTCGAACTCCTCCCCAGAGCTCACCACGTCCGACCCCACCGCTGCATGCAGGGCTGTCCACCTCTGTGCCGCCGCTGTCGCCGCCCTCCTCACCGGCCTCGGCTCCCTGACCACCTCCTCCATGTCCGTGTCCGTCTCACTGGCGGTCTCCTCCTGGGGGGTCTGTCTCCAGTTGGCGAAGCTAGGCGATGCCGGTTGAGGAACAAATTCCTCCCCCGACGTCGCCTGGTCCGACCCCACCTCGGCGTGGAGGGCGACCAGCCTCTGGGTTGCCAGAACCGCAGACTCTCGTGGCGGCGGCCTCACCCTCTCCTCCTCCTCCTCGTACTCTCGTGCTCTGTCCAAATAAAGTACAAGTGATATAGATAGGGAAACATATATATACGAAGAAGTAAAACCAAACTATTTAATATACAGTGCCGTACACTCTTCTAGTATTGAATATTTATTGCCGCACACTTTAAAAGGACTTTATATGCAACGCCGTACAGAATTTTAAAGTTTACTATAGTGTCATTTAATATTCGACATATATATTTTACTTTTGAAGGATTTTACGATATAGAAAACTGTACCTCTACTTATTAAATAAGTGACAGGCTACTTTACGACATAGAAATATAGCACTTTGGTCATTTCCCACTAGTTACTGCAATATTGGATGCACATGCACTTACCTAAAGGGGGGGACCTCCCTGTCTTGGGCCCGCTGTGCCCCGCGCCGGAGCCCACGCTGGCCACCACGCTGGCCACCACGCCGCCCGCCCTGGTGGGCGTCCTGGAAAACCTGAGCGGGGACAGCAGGCTGCTGGCCCCCGTCGTCCTGGTCGTCCTCCTGGGCGGGGGCAGCGACCTCCTGGCCCTGGTCGTCCTCCTGGGCGGGGGCAGCGACCTCCTGGCCCTGGTCGTCCTCCTGGGCGGGGGCAGCGACCTCCTGGCCCTGGTCGTCCTCCTGGGCGGGGGCAGCGACCTCCTGGCCCTGGTCGTCCTCCTGGGCAGGAACACAGGGATGTAAGTCAAGGTTAATGAAAAAATCTGAAACCCCAGATAGAAAATTTAGAATAATCTTAAAATGCCATAAAACGTCATGTAAGGAATTCCGTTTGAAAATTATTATTTGAGGTGATGATGTGAAAAAATCTGAAATCAGATTAAAATCTGAAAACTTACATCCCTGGGAACAGCCGGCTGCTGGTCCCCGTCGTCCTCCTGGGCGGGCACAGCAGGCTGCTGGCCGCCCCTCTGGCCCCTGCGGCCACGCGCCCTGCGGCCACCACGGCCACCCCTGCCACCACGGCCACCCCTGCCACCACGGCCACCCCTGCCGCCGCGCCCTCGACCTCGACCTGGCGGACGGCCCCGCGGGCGTCGGCCATCCGGGTAGCCCGCGGCCACGTTCTGGGCCTCTCGACGGTCCCTGGCCGTCTCGTTCCGTCGTAGCCTGTCTAAGTCGAGTTGCTGGACGGTCCGGTAGAGTTCGCGGAGGGGCGGCGGCCGCAACCCCAGCGTGTACTCTTCACGGATTCTCTGCAAGAGCGAGAATAAATGTTAAAACTACAGAGTGAAATAACAAGCAGTTAATATTACTTTTTTTTAAGCATATGATTATGGTTTTTGTTGTCATGTTAGGAACCTTTGCTTTTGATTGTAGCTCTAAGATTGGGTTCTTACATTTGCAATTTACGGGGGTTTGGCAAATAGTAATACTTACTCTCGACCGCAGCCGGTTATGGAGCAGCTGCTGCTCCTGCGTCCTCCGTACGCGCTGCCTTCGCGGTGGCATCGTGTGGTGCTGGACTTGGGAAAAGCTGAAATTCAAAAAGTAATATGGTTAGCTAATGTATAGTTGAATGACCATTTAACAAGAACCATAACACAACACGAGACTTTTAGGTGAATAGAAACGCATCTGCTGAACACAACTCCAACAATGAGATTTTCTGTGACTAGTACTTACTCTTGCCATTGTGCATGGCACATGAAATCCAGTGGAATGTTGCCATCTTGTTTTGGATACTTTGCTGTTATTTGCTATTAGCCCGGTGGTAAAATAAGCATACATTTAATAATACGTAATTTTCGTTGTCGTACACTTTTCCAAAGCATTAAAGAACTGCGTTGTGACCATGTCTTTGTAGAGGAAACCTGTACGGCAGTGCTTTTATGAAACGCAGTAGATCTCACTAACTGGGTTATGGGAAAAGTGTACGGCATCGCATATATTTCATAGCGACCATGTTTTCTTTATGATACTCCTGTACGGCAATGCTTTTATGAAACGCAGTTGATCTCACTTACATGATGAGTACCAGTATGGTCGCTTGTGAACCCAATCAATTTAATATACATTGCCGTACACTTTTCAACTTTTATATTAAATGCATTGCCGTACACTTAAAAAAAAAGAAGAAAAGGTGGGCGGGTGGGGGAGGGGTTACCATGTGTTTTCATACAATATATATTACCTGCTTGAAAAATTGATGACATTCAACACTACATAATAAATATGTGGCATCTATAGGCTTCTCACAAGGTATTGCGTGCATTTAAAATAGAAATAAGGCCTAGATAATGATGATTACAGGTGTCGTCCCTGTCACCATAAATGCAATGCCGTACACTTAAAAGGGGGGTAAAAACATGTTTTTCCATCGAAATTAATATTTTTTACCACAGTTCACAGTGCTCCAGGTTGTAAATAGCACAAATTCAGCATTTTACCTGAGTTTCACAGTTTTAAAGCAATAACCAGCCTACTTTAAACAAAATTTCAGATACACAAATTCTCAAGTAACACCATAAAACTAATAGAAAACATGGATAGCTGCATTCTGGCAATATATGCCTGACAGTTAAACATAGTGAAATGACTGACAGTGAGTGTGGCAGAGACCTGGGTTAAATAGCATAAGAACAGTTCAAGTTATACTGATTTCCCTGTTGGACTCACAAGCGTGAAGCCGCGTGAAGCCGCATGTAAAAGCGTGAAGCCGTACAGAGACAGGACACAGTGTACTTTTAAGGAAACTCACACACTGTGGCCTATCGAACTAGATGTAAACAAACCAACTTGGCGGGTGCAAAATCACTGCATATATGGACATACGCCGTATTTTCGCTTAACTTTTGCTGTACGGCGGTGCACATTACTTCATTTCACTCGATCCAATGGCTTATGTACACCATTGGGGCCTAGATTTTTAGAAAAACGTGCAAAATAATAAGAAAACATGCTTACGTGTTGCCGATCGTCTGCTATCTGCTGCGTTCGGGACGCCCTCTGTCACTTCCGGGTATCCGCTTCCGTTTAACTGCAGATGGCGCCACGTGCGGGCCCTTTTTTCCCGCCAAGGTTTTTTTCTCTGTACGGCTTCACTATTACCGCTGTCTCAGTACGGCTTCACGGGGCCTATATTTGGCCATTCTGAGCGCGTAAATAGGATCTTTGGGTATTAATAGTAAGTATTGTAAGCCCTGCTTGGTTTTATTTATGTGCGTTCAATATTTTTCACTATTTCCCACTTTCGCTGATTTTATGCTATTTTAACCCCTTCAACCCTCCTTTCCTGAAGATGATAAGCAAAAATATTTGTGTACTAGAGAAGACAAGCTTTCACATGCTGCAAACCATGTGAAAATATTCCTTTCAGTAGCAAAGATACGGTCGCTTGAAGTTCCCTACTTCTTGTATAATAGAAACCCTCCAGTTTTGATCCTCAGCTTAGTTTCCATGTTATGGCAACTGGAACTTTACCAAGTTTATTCTAAAAATAGGCATTTCTAATTATGTAAAATGTTAAATATACAGTAACTTTTGATTGAAAACGTTAATCATCTACCTGTTTGAAGTATTAGATGGACAACAATATTTTCTACATTATCTATGAAAAATATTCCATTAACCCTGAATATTCTTTTTTCTGTAACCATGGCAACTAAGCAACCTGTACTTTATAGGAGATTTCTTTGAAAAAACATTCTTTTACAAATTTCCCATAATGCATCATTGATGAAAATTTGGACATTTCTATAAATGTCATTCAATTCTCTGGAAAATTCCTTCCTAGTCTAATTTTTCCAAAAAATTACATAAGAAAATTGGTTTTCCCAAATAATTCCTTAATTTATGCTATTCAGAGGCTGATATGCCAGTATGGACATATTTGCCCCATATTGGCCATAATGCCTCTTACTGAAATACAGATTCTTAAGGAACTTAAAATCCTAGAATTATACCACCAAAAGTTTAAGATTCCTTGGACCGCTGGGAATATTCTGATATTCACCTCATTGGTGTAGGTCAAATACTCATTTTACAATTAGAATATTGCCCCAAAATAAGGTCTCGTTTATGGGTAACACCCATATGGTGGCCAAATATGGCCTTATGGGGTGGAAGGGGTTAAAGCATCTCTGTACGGCTTCACGATTTCTACACCAAACCTGCTTTCACTTAGCTTTTACCCCCTCATCAAGTCGATTTCCAAGTAATTCCTGTCATTATTTCGATATATAAATCCAATGTATGAGTGATTTTTGTAATATATTTAATGTTTTATCTATTTCCTTTTTTCTTATGTTCCGGACATTGCCAATATATATCTGTACGGCTTCACGATTTTTACACCACAGAATATGCCCATATAAAATGAAGACAACGTTGAAAAAAAAAAAAATTAAAAAATAAGTGTACGGCAACGTATTTAATAAAATATATTAACATGGTTTTTATTGATTTCATAATGTTAGAAAATTTGTACAAGACATTCAGTAGATAAAGAACTGGTTTGGTACCTAAAAATACTCCAAAACTGCCTTATTTTCGACTGTAACATACAAAATATTCATAAAAAGTCATAAAAACCGGGTTCCCATTGAAGACCTCATAGGGCCGTACACATTAAGTGTACGGCAACGCCATTAATTTTATTTTCCCCGCACTTTCATATAAAAATATATGAAAATGGCCTGTGGTCACATTTGGTGATAATCGACCATAAGCTGTCTATTGGAATGCCACCATCATTGTTACCATTTCAAACATCAGTATTTCTCTGCAAGAAGAGATATGGTATCTGAGGATAACAATACAAATGGATAGGAATTCAATATTCTTTTCTTGCTTACAATTATAATAATATTCAACCTTCTGATCTTAGTTATTTAATTTCCTATATATTGTCTTACTTTTACTAGAAGAGTGCAGGGGAAACGCTCCCTATTTTCATAATTTTCTTTCGTGTCAAATTCTCTGTCCGAGAGGGTCCGACGGAAATTTTTACAAAAATAAACCCCCTCTCTTTTCAAATAATCATTGAATGTTACCCTGTATACATGGGCATACATATAGAATGGAGCGCATGTATACATAGGCATACATATAGAAAATTATGTTAGTAAATATAACATTGCTTATTCGATTTTCAGGAGATGGGAGTAGCAACCCTGACCTGACTGACTTCATCCTCACCCAGCAGATGGAGGCAGAGAAGGCGGGGTCCTCCAAGAAACTCATCACCGAGGACTGCCTCCTCTACACCGTCTTCGACGTCTTTGGGGGTGAGCATAAAGAGGGGTGTAGATGGGGGCCCCATGTCCCATGTGGAATTTAACATATATGTCTATGTCACATGTCACTATATTCGAAATATAAGCTACACGTCGATTTTTTGTTAAAACATTAATGCCGAATGTAAGAAATGTCTTGTGTCTTGTCGTTTAGTTTCTGTTTCTCTCCTGTATTTTATCATCATGTCACACGTCAAATTCAAGAAATGCATGGTCGTGCCGCCATCCATATTAAGAGACATGCTATCAGTTTGTGTGTACCGCTTTCCATTTATTTTGTAATTATCTCCCGCAATTAATCAAATGGCTGTATATTTCAACTGTTGGCAGCAGGGGTTTCGATGAAAAACAATCATAGGTTCCCGCTATGCAATGAACGCATTGCGAACTACGCGATGCTATAGACCTTTTTCGTTAGGGTGGCGCCCTACTGGCGGATATGTCGGAACCCATGAGTTGGGATATGGGTTTCAATGGAACTGGGCCTGAATTGTTGGGTACAAGATTTCTACTGCGGGAACTCGTGAGAAAGGTGTAAACACCCTTGTGGTTTTCTCCCCTAGCCGGGCTGGACACAATGAACACCACGTTGGACTGGTTGGTCGGGTACCTGATGCTGCACCCCGACATACAGAGTCGGCTGCACCAGGAGATAGATGCTGTCTATGGTAAATTTGCATTAAATATATCGACATATTTTTACTATTAGAATGCGTATCTATATACGTGTGATATTATATTTTACCTGCAAATCTTTCTTCTAGTGACACGATATATGAATAATCTATCTATTGAAATCATCCAGGGGGAAATACTCCTATCTGTCTATAATATTATTTTCATATTACCTAAGTTCTTTGGTCGCGCCGTTTTCCCCCTGATCACAAGATTATGTCTTTAAATTTTACACATGATATCGATATCAATGCATAGATACTTGAAGGGAAGAAAATATAGAAGGAAACAAAATTTAAAAATCATGCCTCTGCATAATTATGAATGAATTTACAAACGAATCATTATAAATAAATGATAACTAAATGACATGCTGTCAACGAATTTTTCCCTTTCAAAATCAGAACCAGGGAAAAGTCTGCTGGATATTCGTAACCATGTTCCCTATGTAGAGGCTGTAATCAACGAGACAATGAGAATTGCAACCGTCTCCCCACTGGGCCTGCCTCTCTGTACCGCCTGTGACACCTCTGTAGGTAGGTATCATAATACAGGCTATCTACCCTCCTTTTTTGAAAATCCAATTATTAGTTAGTAAACGATCCTAATCAAAATGATAATTATGTCACCAGACGTGGGAAATAGTGAGCTAAGGGTGGAAAGTATGAATTAGGATTTACATTTCCCTCTTTCAAATGGTTCAAACCATTTTAAAATACCCTATTAATTTGGGGCAGAGATATGAGAGATTGAACCTTATAAAATTTTGTCAGTTGAGCCATCACCAAATATCTGCCTCTCATCATCACTTTCTACCTTGGTATACCTGAATCAATTGATTTCTATTATCACAATTTCTATACCCACAGGAGGCTACGACATCCCCAAAGGTTGCATGGTACTTCCCAATATCTGGGCTCTCCATCACAACCCAGACTACTGGGACGACCCAGACAGGTTCAACCCAGACCGTTTTCTCGGCCCGGACGGTGCCCTTCGTCAGCGCATCCCCTACTTCATGCCCTTCGGGCTGGGCCGGCGGGCCTGTATTGGAGAGGTCCTAGCCAAGTCAGCCCTTGTGATGCTCGTCGTGCTTCTTTTCCACAAGTTCAAGTTCAGTATCCCCAAGGACTGCCCAGACTGGAAGCTGCAAACCCACAAAGTCTCCATCTTTCATATCCCGGTCAACTACCCGGCTTTGGTGGAAGAGCGACAGTGAAGAAGTTATTTTTTCACTTCTTCCTTTTATTCTTTTAAAA
Organism: Lepidonotus clava; assembly: GCA_936440205.1. NCBI lineage: Eukaryota > Metazoa > Annelida > Polychaeta > Phyllodocida > Polynoidae > Lepidonotus > Lepidonotus clava. The sequence goes on along the minus strand of OW387150.1, from coordinate 19,991,692 downwards.
TAAATACATACTTATTTTATTTCATTTTTTTGGAGGGGGGGGGGGGGGGGGGGTATTTGCCCTATGTTTGGCCGGGATCGTGGTTCCTCTCAAATTAGCGATTTATCTTTCAGAGGAAACTATCCTGTGATTAAATGTAAAATCATGATATTAAGATACTGATTAAGGACACAGATTGCATTAAAATAACCCGTCATATTGTGATAATGTATCAGGATACAATATATTCGCGATCAAATTAAAGTAACCAAGGAGGAAATGGAACACTTATTCGTTTTTTGTGTATATAATTATTTTCGCTGTGGAATAATTTTGGGGAATATTATATGTGAATCTGCATCAGAAACCTATAGAAATTATACATATATTTGCAATATTTCTATGTGTAATGAATGAATTTTCAAACCAGCTCAGAAAATGATAAACATATACAGATATCAAATGAAAAAGTAGTTGATATTGATGTCTACAATTCAAAACCACAAATAATGCCATGATTAGTGAGAATTTCCATGCTTAAGCCTTGTGGTTTGTCGACATATTACCCAGCATGCGCTCTGATTTAGGCTAACCTGCAGGTAAGACTCAAGAAATTGGCTATCCGTGGTTAGGAGAATTATCAATGACTATACTCTCTGAATAGTGACTTCTCTTTGGATGCATGGATATATAATTATATAGGCTATATATATAGGCTATATATATATATATATATATAATATATATTTCCCTTGCGACTTTTAAAAATGTGTTTGCTTATACATTTTATCTGTGAGGCCTACATTTATCTGCCCCGCTAAATTAATTAAGAATGAAGCAATGAGTTGATTATATAAGTTGTAACTACTGAGATACTCACAAATGTACATAAACTGAAAAAAGAATAATGCATAGGTTAATAAGCATTTCGGCAATTAAATTGTAAGAGAGAAGAGAGCAAGGGCCTTTAAAATGTGACTCTACATTCAAACATACCCAGTATCTCATTATCATTCAAATAGCATTCCCTCCCTATTATAATGACCTGTCTGGTGTTGTCCAAACTTTTGTGTGTGTTAAAGAACCAAGAGTATATATGCCTAATTATGTAAAGCTTTGTGAGAAATAGACCTAAAGGCTTTATATTCAAAAACTAATCTGGAGTAAGCTCGAGTCTGTAAAAGGACCCGGAGAAAGATAAGGCCTACATATATCTATATGCTTGCACGTTCTACCCTCTAGTGTGAAATACCTACACTATATTCGTAGGAAACAGTGCTGTCATCTGTTAAACAAAAACCAAGTCATTCCTCCTTGCTATAAAATTTTGCATATGTTACAAATACAGAAGGCCATAAAACCACATTTCCATACTTCAGGAAGGAAAGGGATCAGTGCATCTATAATTGGCTAGGATAATGAAAATGCAGATAAATTACGTATGTTTTCTGTTAACTGAAATAAAATACAATAAGCATTTTCTTTAAAACATTAAGGATGTTGGAAACTTTCTATAGGTAAAGCTCAAGATACGGAAAGCCGCAGGGCGGATCCAGGAATTGAAAGGGGGTGGGGTTCAAACATGAATGTTAGGGAAGAGAGGGGCCATCAAACATGAATGTACCGGGGAGGGGGACGGCCGTGTTTCAAAATATGACACGCGACGTTGGGACAAGGATATGCAACAATAACATTTCTTAAACACGCAACGTTGGAACCCCCCCCCCCCCCCTCCAACCCACCCATGCAGGACCCCAAAAGTAGTACAGATAAGAGGAAAAGTAATATCTGTGTACACCAAGTGCACGTTTGTGCTTTAATAATCTCTAATCAATCTTGACAATGTTTCTCATTGTAAGGTTGTGGTTCACGGCATAATACCATTACCTATAATAATACAGGCCTATTTCTCTGACCAAAAAAGAGGACTCACACGGCTGTAGTTCAAACATCTCATATCGAGGGCAACAGCACTTGCTCTGGAGATATAATAACATGCAGCGGGAGCGGGAACCATTCTATTATTTGTATTCATAAATAATGTCTGGAATAAGGGAAGGTAGAAGCAGTAATGTGTAAAAATATGGAAATGTTCATGGAACCCATATCATAACGGGCACATTTGACTGAGATATCAGTCACGGGATCATCATTTCAGAATCTGGCCTACCGTTAACATGATATCTCATAAGACATGTAGTGCAACTTAAAACTATTTACCTATTTTTTCTGAACTATCTTTATGAGTGACGTTATTTTGTGTAGCGTCTAGGTGCACTAATGAGATGGCACAACTCTTATTATATGGACTGGATTCGACTACAGTAGAAATTTATATGCAATGAGCATGGACCAATGCAAACTTTGTTTGGTTCTTCCCTAACTACTTTAAAGGTTTTTTTCTCCCAAAATCTTCTCATCGAAAAGTTCCATTTATGTGATTTCTATTTCACATCTTCTGTGGTATTTCGTTCTTGTTCACCGTTTGTTATCAGATTTGTAGCAACTATAGTACAAGCTATGAGTGAAATATAGAAAGGTGTGTTGAGAACTGAAGGTATACATCAAACATAGTTCCATATGATATATAAGGGACAGAAATATCTGCATCTACAAAATTAATACCGAAAAAAACTAAAATGAAAGAAACATACTGAAATACAACAAACTTATGAATAGTTGATACAAGAACGCAGTCTGGTACAATGAAAATAATGCAATACACACTTCCAAAGCACATTGCCATCTGATCTTTTCTTGAGGTTCAAAAGCAGGATGCGTATGCAAGATTAACAGTAGTGAAAATAACTTATCATCAAAAAAATATCAGTCGAGCTCCTCTCGATTCATTTTACATATTTCTTTTAGAATCAAAACAAAACATTTCTCATGAGGGATACAGTTCAATTTTTATGCACGATAGGAGTTTTTCTGTATAAAATTAACATCAGCAAAAATAGTTTTTAACAGTGACTTGTTTTTTAAAGTGTAGCTTACGGTACTTTAAACGTGGCTATGCATATGTACAAGACCAGTGAACATTTTTGCAACAATCATGCCTTATGACAGCCATTTTTTGGATGTGGCAAAGGTTAGTCGAACCCTTAACTCATACGTTAAATAACACCCATTTTCTATATACGATAACGTATGTACAGCACATAAATACTACAGCAAAGTTTGTGTCAAGCACGACGCACCATCTACAAGGCAATAACTAGTTCCCTTTTGAATATAAAGCAGACCAATAAATGAAATCCAATTATGATACTTTTTAGCACGCGGACTTTCTGGCGAAAATGCTTTTTGAAAGTTTGTGGGCGGGATAATCAATAATGAAAATGCTTGGCCATACATCCTTACATGTTTGTGTTGCAGGAACAATATAGGCAACTCTTACAGCTAAACTTTCAAGAACAATCAAGGAAAAGAAACAAGATTGCCTACCCTATCACCCCTGGGAAGAGACTATTAACGTTTACGAAATACAAAAAAACATTGTTACTACCATGTAAACTATGACTTCACAGTAACGTTGATCATACCAGAAGAAATAAATAAAATTATCTTTAAATTAAGGGAGAACGAAGTATTCAGCTCTCCAAAGATACCCCACCCCTTTTTTCTTTCTTTTTTTTCTATTCTGACCAAATATCAAAGCTGTTTGAATGAGCTGACAATGCTGGACCAAGTTCAGCATAAGGGGCAGGACTCGACATACATCCCCATACCCCCTTTGATACTTAAATGCAGATACAACCTTAAAAGGCCGATGGATCGTAAAAGTTGGTAAAGCAAGGGCGGATCCAGGGGTCCCTCACCCCCCCTTTTGGTGGACACTGAATCTTGTGTGATGTTTTAGTACTTAGCCTATATGGTGACCCCCCACCCCCTCTTTCCGAAATCCTGTATCTACCCCTGCAAATCTCCCAAGGTGCAGAATCGGCCTGTGGGTAGGTGAATAGGGGGTAAGTCGGTGGTTAATCAACAAACTAACGATTGTAAGGTAATACTCATCTCATAGGCATGTTGTTTAAGGGCCGCACAGTGGGTGCTTCCCGCCCAGCATGTGCTGTTGAGAATGATGGAATTGTAATGTCAACAGAAAATGCTGATTATGAACATATTTTAGAAGAAAAGCCGTCTCCAGTAGTGTGCCCACACAAAAATAAAAAAAGTTGTTACTCTATTTTTCTAAACGTCTTTGTGGCGTTAACAAAAACGTTCATACTTATCGGAACGTGTAAATCATTGGACTAACTTGGCTCACATTATCCATACTGAGCCCTTAGGAGCGTGACTACTTCAGTGTCCCTCACTTATATATCAGGGGCAAGTTAATAGTGCATAACTTTCTTCTTCCCATGCGATTCCTAGAAACTGTCCTTACTTCTATACATATCCCTCAAAGTTATGATCTTTATTCTCGAAATTAGGATCTTATTGTTGCAATGTTTTTCTTCGATAATCCACAATTTGCAAAATCACAACTAAATTATCATGCACTTTACTTAAAAAAAACATGAATCAACTTTTACTAAAGAAAGAGGATTATTGAATCTTATGGACCAGCATTTATTCACTGAAACTTATTCTCTGAAATTGGGAATCACGCATACAATCATGTCAATGAAAACAAGAAAAAGACACGTAGGAAAGAAATCTGTAGGGAAAATTTGGGTCGGTGCACTGGCAAACGCTCTCCATTAACAAATAAATACGGTTACATATGAGGCCTGGATACGCCAAGGGTCGCTCATTTAAAGGAGCAAAAAAATGCGTTGCTACTACAAAGTACATTATTTACAACTTGTAGAATAACAAGGTTACTGGTAAAGAGTATCCGAGGCATTACTTTGGCTACCAAATTCTGTGGTTTGAAGTTGTCGACCTATTTACCCAAAAATCTCTCTGGGGAAGGGATTGTCTTTGTATGTACACGGCAGAGCAGGCAATTCTCTGAGGATGAAGTGGTTACACAAGTTTAAGGAGTCCTTTCACAAAGGCTGACAATCATTGAGGAATATAAAGCTAAATAATGATAATAATTATTATTATCATTTCAATATGGCGGAGGTGGTGATGGTGGAGGCTCAATGCTCCATGGGTTCTTGTTTGACTTCTTTTTTCACTTCTCGGGTGCTGTGGACGTTGCTGCTTTGGGTCGGGCTCGCCTTTTGAGGTTGCGAGTCGCTCGGCTCAGGTTTTGGGGTGGCAGTCTCCAGTTGGTAAATACGTATGAGTCCCTTCATGCCTCCGATAACAAGCATGTCGTGGGTGGGGCTGAGTTTACACAGCTTGGGCTCGAGCACCATTCCGTCATCTGGCAAGAGAACAGTCTGCATGTAGGACCCGTTGGGGTGGAACGACTCCATTGAGTCTATGGAGGTGTCGATGACGAACAGCTCATTGTCTTTGGTCACGCAGACTCCGTGCGGTCGGAGTACCGAGCTACCCGCTTGCGTCTTGAGCGCCAAGAGTTTCTGGAACGAGCCATCGTTTGCAAATGTCAACACTTTCTGTTGGTGTACGTCAGACACGACAATGTCCTGTTCCTCAGTGAGTGCCAAATACAGGGGCCACTGGATAATATATTCCTCGCCCTTTGAGGGGATGGTCAGGAGATGTCGACCGAGCATGTCAAACTTACGCACACACTTATCGCCCGTATCCGAAACCACCACTTCGTCCTTATCCGTAACCACCATCCCCATCGGGCACTTCCCCGCGAGAAAAGACCGGATAAAGGTGGCATTTTTCCGGTATACATTGACCGTGTCTGAGCTTCGGTCAACGATCAGAATACGTCCATCTGAGAAGAAGTCAATCGCACCTGGCAAGAACATGTTTTCGAAGCGCTTCTTGATCTTGAGGTCCTTGTCGCAGAGCATGGCGCCCTCGCTACAAGTGACCACTATGTGACCATCGTCCGTGAAAGCCACGTCCCAGATCATACCGGGGAACTTGTGCTCCTTCACTAGATTCAGGGTATATTTCGTATAGTCAGTTTTCTTCTTTTTGGTGCAGCCAAATCTGGGCGCGGGCTGAGCCTGTTGGTCCTGATTATTGGAATCCTCAACTGTTTCAAAGGTCATATTCCTGACTTTTCGTTGACCTTTGGTGCCCTTGGCTTTGGCTGTGAACTTTTTAATGCTGGGCAGTGCACTGCAGATCATCAAGGGGATGCGCAGTTTGAGCAGCGCTTCGTCCTGCTGCTTGTTCCCCGAAAGAATCGACTCGGGTGAGATCTTGCGTTTGGGAGCGCGCTTTTTATTCGGGCCTTTGACCGTCTTGAAATTCAGACTTTGTTGTTTCGAGGGAGCACCATTGGGTCCTCCACGCCCTTTCATACCAGTCACTTTCATCCCAGAGACCTTCATGCCAGACGATCTCATGCCTGACATTCGACCTTTCATGCCGTTGACGCAGCCCATCCGCCCTTTCATGCCTTGTATGACGGGACCCTTACTGCTGGTCGCTCCCCCCATCCGGCCCCGCGACTCGCCTGCTTTCCCAGCATTGCTCTTCGTAGGAGGCATTGTCTGAAACAGAAACAATTATTGAATTTTAACAATTTATCTATAATAATTCCTATGGTAATTCAAGAACACAATATTTTTTTCATTAATATTGCCACTGAATCATATGTTACATAGTAGACAAACAAATAGTTTTGCAAGCAACTTATGTCAGGCCCATAGCCTGTACGCAGGTGCCCCTGTCTGCCCTCCTATAGGACCCCTGCCTGAAGAGACCCCTCTCCACCCTTCCACCCTGCAAGATCCCTGCTTGTAGGTACCCCTGCCCTCTCTCCAAGATCCCTGCCTTCCTGCAGGTAACCCTTTCTGCCCTTCCCGCCCTGTAAGACCCCTGCATGCATGCATGTACCTCAGTTCGCCCTGTGGAACCCCTTCCTGAAATGTTATGGCTATTGACTTGTATCTATTTGTTTCATCTGCAAAGAAAATTTAACAATTATTTATGGCCAAAACTATTATATCTTTATTTTTGTACGTAAAATCGAAGTCTGTTTACATATAGGGTGCTCTCGATTTTCCTTTTAGAAATCAGTGAGTTTTTTTGTTTTTTTTTATAGAAAAAGATATTTTTGAGCAATAAAAGGACCCCCTTATGAGACCTTTTAAGTTCATGAACACCTTTTTGTCAAACATCTTCAAATGAATACCAAAAGACAGTAGAAAAACCACAATTGGTTGCGCTTATACCAACTGCATCGACACTATGCTCTTACAAAGAAAAAATAATTTTTTAAACTATGGTTGTTGTTTTTTTATGTAATTATAACGTTGTAACTGTTATTATTTTATTTTATTCAAATCAATCGCAAATGGTATGCTAGTCCAAGTCATAATCCACCACCCCGTGGATCATGTTCACCTCCCAGGAGGTATCATGCCTATACGGAATAAGCGGGTTTAAAAAAAGAGCATCGCGCGGCGAAATTTCGCGGAAATCGCGAACGGAGGTTGGGGGTGCGTTTAACATAGGATCCTATGGAAGAAAACAGGTTATTTCACCCTAACTTATTAAATGTCGGTCCAATCTTCATACAGTAAATAAGAAAAAGGTTGGAATTAATCCCAGGAATGTGATACAAGTCTTCAAATTTTCCTAATAGGTCAATTTTCCGCACTATTGCGAAAATTCCAATTTTCTCCATAGGCCCCAATGCTAAACGTGGTCACTTCTGGAGCCCAGTATTTCACCGCGCGATGTCGGAAACGGCGAGTATACCGCCAACCCGTTTACTCCGTATATTTAGCAACTGTAATTTTTACATACATGATCTTAAGCATTGACTGATTCTACATCAGTACGTTCTTTCAGAAAACTTCGGTTAGATCTATACCCTAATACAGTGTTTGTGAAAACCTTAAAAATGTTGGAAGTGTCCAAATTCGAAGCTTTCGAAAAAATAGGTTGTCATTCTTCTACATTAATGCGTAATTTAAGATACGTTTTTCACACACAAATGCACATGCATAGTAATAATATGAATACAGTGGGCTGAACGCATACAGATTCAAATTTCTAAAATATAATATCTATTCCCGGAGATGGGACTCAAAATGTGATTCATCCCCACACGAAGACAAAAAGGATGTCTCCACTATCGGCACTAAGTTTTTTTTTTTTCTTTTTGAAGATACATTCATGAGTAGGCTCTTTTTAGAAAATGGGTTTATGGGACAGGAAAATGGATCTATTTGAACCCAAAACGTATTTTTCAGATGCAAGATTGTGTTGAGGGTTGGAGTAGCTTCCTCAGTCTGTTAATGGGTAGAAGAAATAGTCTAGATGTATTCAGAGAAAGAAGGTAAAAACCTACCTATTTGATTTTGACCAATATGTTTACTTAACACAACTATTTCATTGTTGGCATGATATCATTTCTACTAGAAATCCCACGCGGAGAATTATCTTTCATGGATAAAAACTATTTATTAATACATAATATAGAAGCTTAGATCTATAATTTATCAAAGAAAAGCTCTGCCTCATGTGTTTATATCATAATTCATGGGGAAGGATATAGATCCTTTTGATCTAGCTTTTGGATGTTGAAATATAAACATTGGCACCAGCGGTTAACGTGCCATAGATCACGTGCATAGCACGCGAGCATGGACGTGCACACGAGCCAGAAAAAAAAAGCCATAAATAAATAAAAAGTGTGGCTGTGACCAGTATGAACGTACATGTCTAGACAGCTCAATTATTATACACAGAATCTAATCAGGAAAAGCGCAGTTTCTGATAGTCAAATACTGAAACTTGTGAATGAGGTGTAGAATGTGCAACAACATGGAAAATGTCCAGGTCCCTGGTCCATGTCAGTTACGGTCTATTTTCGGTTGACCGTGGCCTACAACAACGTGCACTGACTGGCCCTTTTCCAAACCGCCACGACGCTCCAATAATCTAATGCCTAAAACATCAACAACCACATGGAAAAATCAAAATATTCTTTACTAAATGAACCGAATAGTATTCTATATTTCATTATCAAATGTCATTGCACCTGAAATTAAATGAAATAGTGTTTTAAGGAGGTTGTTGAACCCGACAATTTATCAATTTATCAGGACATGAAGTGTGAAGGACTGAAAAGACCAAACTCAACAGACCATGAGAGGAGATATTTTATAGACATACTCGCTCTTGTACGGCGTAATTTGGGTCTATTTTCGTGTCTATAAAGAAACATTTACAGAAAACGCGTCCTTTTTTCTTATCTGAACCGAGAAAACGGTTGGTGTAAAAAGTGGACAACAGTTTGTTCGAACGAACAAAGGCCCCACCTGCGCCTACGGGAGAGGCAGGCTGGGCCGCCGGGCAGGAGGCCGACCGTCGCCCGTCTCTCACCGCGCCACTCCGCCCCCTTCTCTCCCTCATTCAGACTTATTCAGCTGAGAAACCCAGCAAATATTTACACATAGGGGAGACTGGACACCTTAGGAATGCAGCTAAGTTACTCACCTTCTCGGGTTTTGACGTTTCCGTCTGGAAAACAGTGTTTTTCCCGAGCCACTTTTCCCACCCCGTCACACTGTGGACCTTTAATCGTCACGTCCGAAGGCAGCACAGCGCATGCGTCGAGCACAAGCGACAAGACCCGTGAGTGTTATGGCAAGCCGTTGTTTTTAAATTTCATAATTGATTCATATTTGAGCGAGGTTGCTTTCAGGCTAGAACACGGACAAGGTTTGATGATAACCTCCGAAACCCACAAATCAAACGGTTCAAACCTAAGATATGCACACTGACACTAGTATTTTAAAATAGTGAATTTATTGAATTAGATATAAAAATAATAATAATAAAAAAAAGGTTAACCCTTTGCTAATGACACAAAATGGATTTTGCCCAGGAAAATCAGTATTAGAAATTTCTTGGTCAAATGGGAAATTTTATAGATATATCTTGGTCAAATTCCCCTTTTTAAACAAATTCATTTGATTGCCATAGTAGTCTATCAGGGGGGGAAAAATCAACAGTTCTAATGAATGCTGAAAAAGTGGAATAAGATTCTAGGGATAAAAGTTTTGAATGATGATTTTTTTTTTCTGGGACATTTCCTATCATTTGACATACAATTCAAATTATTTTCTAAATAGTTTGAGTACCACCTATGAACAGAAAGACGGGAAAATTGTGCTAAAAACTTAATAAAAGATTAATATTAGTAATTTCTAGTAGACCTCTCTAGATGTAATAATATCAGCCCCCTCCCGGCCCTGATGATCATATCGATGATTACTAGCTCAAAACTAAGGTCCGTAGAGTCTTATTCTGCCTCTACAACATTTCCAATACTGTCTTCATAATTATGGAGCTGTCGATTTTATACACCCAATAAGATGAACACAAAATTTAACTTTGTAATTGGACATCAATAATAAAAATGATTTAGACAAAAACATTTTATTTATGTAATAGTAATTTTGATATAATATTTCATAATAATAATGATAAATATTAATACTCTTATTTAGTATTTATTTAGATATAATAATTTTAATATGACATTTGATATTCTAATTAGTTTTTCATTATTAGGATGTAATTTAATTTTTCATCTTTACCACAATTGATATTGTAGAATCTATATGACAAATTTTTTATTCGGGTCACCCGACCTACCCTAAAATTTTGGCCCTACCCTAATTTTTTTCAGGAATTTTAGGAGATTTTTTCCAAAACTTTATCAAAATCCCAAAAAAAAATGACCAGAAAAGCATGGAACAGCATACAGATGCCCAGGACATGTATTTTAGGAGCTAGACTGGATGTTTAGGATATTTCTTTTTATTTTCAACACTGGCCAGGCTCATTTTGTTAGTTTAATACCCTAATTTTTTTGACATAATATTACTTGAACATAACTTTTCTTTTCTTTTGGCCTAATCAAGATTTTGTCTTGGATCTTTCTTTTTTTTCTTTTATTCTATGGTTTTTACGGTTGTGGGGGAGGGAGGGTGATTCCTATGTAAAAGTTTCTACAATAATAGGCATTATTCCTCAGTTTACACAGTTGTTGAAAAATTAAGTTCTAAATAAATCTGTACCTCCGCTAAAATAGATGAATTAATGTCAGAGGAAATATATTTCGATCAAAAGGCGTGCCATAGTCCATAAACCTGGCAACGCGATATTCAGGGGATTCCCTTTTGGAGCCTCGCTCTGGCTAATGACGTCGAGTACGGGAAACCCCGTCACCAGAGAAGGTTGGTTTTGCGCTGTCAGAAAGAGAAGAAACCAGTTCATTCAGCGAAAAGGCTCCATTTTGGGGCAACAGTTACAATCAGGTAAGTTAAAGCATTCTAGATTACATGCAAATGATGTTGGCTTTAGTTTACCATGTAAATCCAAGAGAATGAGATCGATCCTTTGCCTGAAAGATAGAGTTGCCACCGAGGAGGATGCCCGTAGACCATTGCGATTGTGACCATGGTTTGCATCAACTCTACTAAGCCTAGCCTATTGCACAGTGGCAAGGCCGGTGCCTGGCAATCATGCCCCGCCCCTCCCCGAGTTGCTGGGGCAGATCCAGAGCCAGTGAGTACTCTAGGCCGGGTAGGTATGTTACATAAAGATAGAAATGCACTAGCAAATTGCAGAGGATCATGAAACTAGGTATCTTGGAGAGTTTTCAAGGGCTAAACCCAGATTGATGGGGTTATTACCATTTGAAAGTGCATAAAAAAAGAATAAGAATGGTACTTTGATATCCTTAATTGGTGCATTACTTGATTTTCTGTGAATTTTTGTATATTTATTATTTTGGGAAAATTTTGAATTGTTTCAAAAAATGCAATAAAAACTGCAATCTTGGTGCTATCTTATATAATAAAAAAATCAAAATCTGAGAATGTGCCACATAGAGAACCATTCCTCAAGACCTGAACTTTCTCACTGTATATATGATGAACCCCAATATAGCATGGTGCAAATGCAAGAAAGATTAGAAAAGTCATCATAAATCATAATTATGACCAATTTGTCACAACCTGACAGATCGCAAAATATGACTCTAACAAACTACCACATTTGAACATGTTCCCAAAATTTGTCATTATTGTACTATATACCATTGAACTCCTCTTGAATCAAGCTTTCCAACAGTATAAGTCTTATCATGCTCAGACTCAGTTTGTGTCCATGAGTGATGCATGAACAGAGCCATTTTTTAGGGGATTTTGACATTTTTCAGATGAAAAATGCACTCTCGGTAATACCTAATTTTACACAACAAAAAATCAAAATATGAGAATGTGCCATAGCCTGGGTGATACTTCAAGACCTGACGTTTGTCACTGTAGACTATATGTGGAAAAGCCCCTATGAGCATGGTGCAAATGCAAGAGAAGTTAGAAAGGCCTCTTACATAAAAAGCAGTGTGACAAAATCTGAAAGTTCACTAAATATGACCCTCACAAACACCTGGTTTTGAGTATGTTCCCAAAGTCTATAATTAGTGTACTATATACCATTGAACTCGTCTTGAGTCAAGCTTTCCAACAGTGTAAGTATTGTCATACTTATATTCAGTATAATGGCCATGAGGGGTGGCTGAACATAGCCCTTTATGAGAGGTTTTTGACATTTTTCACATGAACGTTAAGTTAGACGTGTAGAATATCATCACATATTATGCTTTTTTAAGAGTTACACTTACAAACAGCTTTCATCAATATTTTGGTGCATTTTAAGTCCTACAGGATTTCAGAATTTTGTGTGACCTCAAAAAAGATCAACTTCCACAACTTTCTTCTAATCAAGTTAAAGGTGAAACGCAAAGGAAAAAACGAAAAGACCAAATAGCCTACAGTAAAAACCACTTAGATCTAGTTCTTATATGTGTTAAACAGCATTAGACTAAAACTGATATAATATATTGATGATACAATAGGGTAAATAAGGTTTCATTAGGAGTGTGAATACACTCTCACAGCTTATCTCTCAGGACTGTGATGTCATCTAGACTCTCAGTCATAGGTGTCTGTGAGTGCAGTCAACCACAGCAAGTACCTTATCAGCATGCCCTTCTTATCCAACAGAGCATAGATGATGTCATACACACTCAGTAGAAGCCACTATAGCGTATAATGCTTAGACATTCATTTCCCCCCCATATTTTATGATACATTAGCAGTTATTTCTTTAGATATGTTTCAATAAGTACACATTCACTAATATAATATCAAAATCAAAATTGCATTTGCTGTTCTCCTTTAACATAGAACATAAGCCCCCATCTCATAATCATGTTAAAAGGTTTACCCTACCCATTAGGTTGATAGATAATTGACCTAATTTGAGAGAGTATTACCTATTGTGACGATTTCGAGTAAAAGGTGCATTTTGAACTTTAGAGAGTTAATTATCCGTTAATGTCAGGTGTACTTAATTAGTTGTGTTTTCTTATGGATAATAGCTAGCTACTATAGCAGTCTCCGTCTCGTTCGACTGCTGTCGTCCGATACATAATCATAGTTCCACATCATGTAAGACATAACACTCGCATGAAAGGATGTTCTTTATTTATTTCCTGTGTATTGTAGTTCCATGACAAGATCTCAATTAGGCCAAAAAAAAATTTGTTGTGTTCAGGTAACCCTACCTACCCTAAATTGTTGGCCCTACCCTAACTTTTTGTTAGGAAATTTTAATTTTTTTTTATTTCAGAATCCAAAGAATTGACCTAAAGTACCATGGAAAACCATAAAACAGCACATGGATACTCAGGGCATGTATTTTAGATGCTAAAAATGCTTTGTGAGAATATTTGAAATATCTTTTTTATTTCCAACACTGGCCGGGTCTCTTTGGCAAGTGAAAAAAAAAGAAGAAAAAAAAGAAGTTTTTTCGACCTACCTACCCTATTTTTTTCGACCTATGTTACCTGAACACAACAAACTTTTTTGTTTGGCCTTAACAATGAACAGCTCCAAGGATGGAATCCCCTCAAAAACACTCAGTCAATGCTCCCGCCTTTCTATACAGTCTATCAGCTTCTATTCGAAACCCAGGACTCGGCTTCTAAGACAGAACCTTTCCAGGATACTCACAACAGCGTTCAGCTTAACTCTGACTGAGCTCGGGCGTTACGCGCCCCTTTAATATGGTACCTCACACATAGACTCCTCCCTAACTCCTATACATTGACAAGGAGTTACAGCTAAGGCGTGCGCCAGTGTAAACACAACGCTAAGCTAATAGAGCATGGACTGGCCATCCGTGTCAGTACAATTTTTCAGAAAAAAAAAAAAAAAATTTTCAGGACATTAAGCAGGGGGCCGTTCATCCCAATAGGGAACGAATTGGGGCCCACTAGTCTATGAATCTCGATAGATCTATAGGGCATTGGGGTTAGTAGTAGGTATCACGGAGAGTGACATTTTTCAACTGAAAAATGTCAAAATCCCCTCAAAAATGGTCATGTTTAGTCAACTCTCATGGACTTATGCTGAACCTGAGCATGACAATCTTTATACTGTTGGAAAGCTTAATTCAAGAGGAGTTCAATGGTATATAGTACAATAATGACAAATTTTGAGAACATGTTCAAATTTGGTAGTTTGTTAGAGTCATATTTTGTGATCTGTCAGCCCTGGACAAATTGGCAAAAATCATTATTTATGACTTTTCTAATTCTCCTTGCATTTTCACCATGCTATATGGGGGTTCATCACACATACAGTGAGAAGGTTCAGGACTTGTAGTTTATCCCAGTATGTGTAAAATTTTCAGATTTTGATTGTATCAGTGTATAAAGTAGCATGAAAATCATGCTTTTTGTGGCATTTTTTTAAATAATTCAAAAAAGTCCCAAAATCAATAATACAAAAAAAATCATAGAAAATCAAGAAATCAACCAATTCAGAAAATCAAAACAGATATGCTATTCTTTTTTTAAGCCCTATCATTTGGTTACAACCACATGGATATGTGTTAAGTCCCTGAAAACTCTCCGTGATACCTATTAGTAGTAGTGTGGCGACCCCAGGGTTGCCCTGAGGGGTCTCAGGGATCCCTTTAATTTTTATCTTAAGTTCTTAGATTTTTCAGGGTGTTTTGTAAAGAGTTTGTGAGTTTGTCATTTTTTAGCCAATCAGGGAGAAGGATTTCTTTTGGTGCTGCTACCTCCCTGGCTGACACCTGGTGTCAAAACAGGGAACCAGCATGCCAGAAACATCCAACATGGCCGCCGGATGCTACATGGCCTCTGATTGGCTGCCTGGATGTCTCCTTGTCTCTGATTGGCTGGCTGGAGGCTTCCCGCCAAAACCAAGTTTTGGAGGGAAAAGTGGCTTGGGTGGGAGATTCTCTAGTCTCCTCTTCCTCACTCCTCCTCCAGCCTTTGCAGAGAGCAGATGTGTGGAAGATGAGATAATGGAGGATGGCCTTTGAGAGTAACCTTGAGTAGGTGAAATCTACTTGATGTGGAGAGAGTTGAGAGTAGCCTAAGTAAGGTGAAATCTTGCTGGTACTGAGTTTGAGAGTAACCTGGAGTGGGTGAAATCTACTTGGTCTGGAGAGAATTAGAGAGTAGCCTGAGTAAGGTGAAATCTTGTTGTTACTGAGTTAGAGAGTAACCCAGAGTGGGCGAAATCTACTTGGTGTGGAGAGAGTCAGAGAGTAGCCTGAGTAAGGTGAAATCTTGTTGGTACTGAGTTTGAGAATAACCTGGAGTGGGTGAAATCTACTTGGTCTGGAGAGAATTAGAGAGTAGCCTGAGTAAGGTGAAATCTTGTTGTTACTGAGTTAGAGAGTAACCCAGAGTGGGCGAAATCTACTTGGTGTGGAGAGAGTCAGAGAATAGCCTGAGTAAGGTGAAATCTTGTTGTTACTGAGTTAGAAAGAAACCTAGAGAGGGTGAAACCACTTGGGTGCTGAGAGATTGGAGAGGAGCCAGAGTTTGGTGAAAGCAATCTGTTATCTCGGTTGGTCTAAAAAGTGTATAGGTGAGAAAATTACTAAGATGGATTTGCTGATCAGAAGTTTTGGTTGGTTGTTAACACTATTCTGTTTGATTGGGAGAACAGGTGGCGAGCCCAGTACTGCTGCTAGGCAGGCAGATTTTGTTGTGCCTCGCCACCCTGACTGGGACTGGGACAAGGATGGCCGGGTTAACACTGTCGCTCAAGGGCCTAGGCAGAAGGATTTAGTTTGGAGATCTGAAACTAAACCCCGGAAAAAGATTATTGCAGTGTGTGTCCATGATTTGTTAAACTGGCCAAGAGGACCTTGTTTGGTGAACCACCCCAGGAGTAGGTGTGGACCAATGTAGTATTGTTGTAAGCTTGATGGCCAGAGCCAGACTGACAGTTTCTATGGAAAAAGTATCTGAGGTGAAAGGGTTTTGGTTCCTGTGGTTTCCAGAGGATTTTGAATTATTTTGAGTTATGAGCTGGGTGAAAGCTCTTGTCCTGTTGGTTTCAGGTCGATCCCTGATTATTTAGAGTTATGAGCTAGGTGAAAGCTCTTGTTTCCTGTAGTTTAAGGTGGATTCCTGATTATTTTTAGTTATGAGCTAGGTGAAAGCCCTGGCCTCTTTGGGTTCAGGTGGATTCCTGATTATTTTGAGTTGTGAGCTAAGTGAAAACTCTTACAATCTGTCATCAGCAGTTTGGTGCCGTTTACTACTTGAATATACTCAATTTCCGATTTGGAGAGTAACCTAGGGGAGGTGAAATTAAACAGATTTGGTATGCTGCAAAGCATGAGTTAAGGTGGATTTCCTTTGAATTGCCTTCAGTGTTTTAGTTGTTTGTGGAAGAAGTTTTGATGATGTTGGGGTTGCGTACTTTGAGAGGGCTTGTCCAGGGTATGATATGGCCTTTCATGAAGGTTGCTCAAACACAGAATGTTTGCTTTAAAGAGTCATGCCTGGAATTTCGAACAGAGGGTCTGTTGTCTAGGAAGCTCGCGTGTCCTGTAAATGCAGTTTGTTGTTCATAGCCAGGTCAGAAAGGGGAGTGAACCCTTGAGCTGGACCAGGACTGACAGGGGTACTGTTACCTGGTAAGTTAACATGTTCCAGAGGGATTTAGGAGCGATTCACCACCCGGGATGGAGAGGGGGTTACCCTCAAGCCGGATTCCAGATTTACAACAGGGGTACTGTTGCTGGGAGGCTTATATGCATGTTCTGGAGGGATTGGTGAGCGGTTCACTACCCAGGATGGAGAGGGGGTTACCCTCTAAGCTGGATTCCAGATTTACAGCAGGGGTACTGTTGCTGGGAGGCTTGCGTGCATGTTCCGGAGGGATTGGTGAGCGATTCGCTACCCAGGATGGAGAGGGAGTTGCCCTCTAAGCTGGATTCCAGATTTACAACAGGGATACTGTTGCCTGGGAGGCTTACATGTTCTGATGGACTGGTTAATGATGGTATGTTTGATCTGAAGCCAGAAGGGGGAGTTGCCCTCTAAGTCTGATCAGGAGGACTGACAGGGGTACTGTCACCTGTGAAGCTTAGATATTCAGAAAAAGCAGTGATTTTGCTGTTTACAGATGTTCACGTAGCCATTGCTGTGTTTGTGGGTAACTGAGTGGCAAGGATGGGAATGATGTAAGGTCAGCAGGTAGGGTGACCAACCTTTGCTCAGAGCAGGTTCTGGGAATCCCTTAAGAAAGCTGTCAACCTTGAAATCCCTGTATTATTTTACCTTGGATATTGGACCTGGAATGGTTGAAATTTATTTTTTGAGAATTTACCTTGTGGAATGTGCTATCTTGGAGGAAGGCACCCATAGATACTGAGATTGTCAGTCTGAGCAGAATGGTCAAAAGTTGTAGCTAAGCCACCAGTGGATTTCCCCAGTTGCTCCATGTAGGAGGATTTCCCTATTGTGAAGAGAACTGTAGATGGGATGTGTTTTTTCTTCATGCCAGTTAGAATGTATATGTCTGTGTAAAGTTTGAATACGTGAGTTTTTGGCCTACAACGCGAGGGCGCGTTGGTCCAAGGCGGGTGGAGTGTGGCGACCCCAGGGTTGCCCTGAGGGGTCTCAGGGATCCCTTTAATTTTTATCTTAAGTTCTTAGATTTTTCAGGGTGTTTTGTAAAGAGTTTGTGAGTTTGTCATTTTTTAGCCAATCAGGGAGAAGGATTTCTTTTGGTGCTGCTACCTCCCTGGCTGACACCTGGTGTCAAAACAGGGAACCAGCATGCCAGAAACATCCAACATGGCCGCCGGATGCTACATGGCCTCTGATTGGCTGCCTGGATGTCTCCTTGTCTCTGATTGGCTGGCTGGAGGCTTCCCGCCAAAACCAAGTTTTGGAGGGAAAAGTGGCTTGGGTGGGAGATTCTCTAGTCTCCTCTTCCTCACTCCCCCTCCAGCCTTTGCAGAGAGCAGATGTGTGGGTGAGTTGCTCAGGGAGTAGTCCTTTGGCCCTAACCAGGATTTATAATTTGGAATCTATACAAGGTGAGTTGGAGCAGTTCACAGGAGAGGCTCCTACTTTGTGTGGATTTCAAAGTGAGTTTAGGGCTGACTGCCTACTTCACTAGGTATTTCTCTGAATATTCTCTGAACCTACACAGAGTTTTGTGAAAGTTTACAGGTTTGTTGTTTGGAGAGACTAGTTATTTTCCCCTGTTTACCTTTAGCCTAAGGAATATCTGGCTTTAGGAGGGGATCTTGACTAGTTTTCTTTGACAATATTTGGAAGTTTAGTGACTTTATTGTCTGTGGAGACTGGTCATTTTCCTCAATTTCCCTGTTTGCCTAAGGAATAACTGGCTCCAGGAGAGGGACTTGGCTGGTTTTCTCTTACAATTTTGTTCAAGTTTAGTACCTTTATTGTCTATGGAGACTGGTCATTTTCCTCAATTTCCCTGTTTGCCTAAGGAATAACTGGCTCCAGGAGAGGGACTTGGCTGGTTTTCTCTTACAATTTTGTTCAAGTTTAGTACCTTTATTGTCTATGGAGACTGGTTATTTTCCTCAATTTCCCTGTTTGCCTAAGGAATAACTGGCTCCAGGAGAGGGACTTGGCTAGTTTTCTCCAGCAATTTTGGTCAAGTTTAGTGAGTTATTGTCTGGGGAGACTGGTCATTTTCCTCAATTTCCCTGTTTGCCTAAGGAATAACTGGCTCCAGGAGAGGGATTTGGCTAGTTTTCTCCAGCAATTTTGTTAAAGTTTTAACCTTCAGTTTCACTTTTGTGGACTTAACTTTTAGGATTACTGATTTGGAGTTAGCCTACTTTTATAGAAACTCCCTGCTTTTTGTGTACAACCTGATGACTTGTTTTCTTAATAAAATATTTAACCTTATTTGTGTGTCTGGTTTTCTGTCACCTATCTTCAGTCCTAGAGATCAACTTGGTCAGTTTTCAAAGTAGCAATGATGAAAAGCCCCTTGGGCCCGCTACATTAACCTTGGAAAGTTCGGGAGGTTTGGACGAACCCCTTGAGTGGACCCCGCTCTCGCCTTGAAAAATCTGAATCACCTCCTTTGAGATTTACAATGTCGGCTTAGATGGTAGAAGTATATAGGACACGTTTTGTTATTGTAAATAACCAAATGCAGTTGGTGTTTAACTGTTAAAATGTTTAACAGTTAAACACCAACTGCATTTTTATGCAGCTTTTAAAAAGGCCGTTCAGATTTTCCAGGTTTTTCATTTATTTGGGTATTCTTGATAAGACCTCATCCACGGGGAGTCATAACATAAAATGTAAAGTGAGGTTTACTGATAGCAATTTCTTTCTTGTTTTGGACAATTTATTTCTTATTTTGGACAATTTTTAAAACAAAAACACTTTCAACACTAAATTTAGATACAAACTATTTTTGATTTGCCCATGTGCAGTGCTAGAATCCGACGTGTCAATGTGACCCTCTGGTATTATGGTAGCACAGTTGTACGCTCCATTTGATGTTATGTTTTTAAAGTGGATCGATCTTGGAGCTCTGCCAATAAATAAATTACCATCAGGGAAAAATGCGCGTCATTGTTTTAAGGTCTATCGATCTCTTAAGGATAGACACATTGTCACGGGGCACGGTTCACAATGCGTGTGCACTTGATAATTTCTGAATTCTCCCTACCACAGATAGAGCTGATTTACGGTATTTTAACCACCTGCAAATGAATATTGACTGTTTTTATACAGACAAAACCTCTGGAAAAAATATGAAAAATTTATGAATATTTGCTATATATTGTTCTGAAATGAATGAATTTTCAAACCAACTTGAAAAAATGTCAAATATATATAGATAGATCGTCAATAATAGTTTCCATCATTTTAAACCACAAATTATGCCATAATTATTGAAAATGTTTATACTTGAGCCTTCTAGCTTGTCTATATATTTCCAGCATGCACCTTGATTTAGGTTAGTCTGCAGGTGAACTACAATAAATAAGCTATCCGTGGTGGGGAGAATTAAGTTGAGATTAGGAAGACATACGCAATATTAAATAACGTATTGTTCAAAACGTGTGGATATTGATTTTCTAGTAATACAAAGAAACTGTAAAGGAGATGAAAATTCGCAGAAATACAGTCTGGTAAAAATAAAAATAAATGAATAGATAACACAATTTCCCTTCATAATTTGTAAGCGTGGCTATCTGAGTTATTTTCAGACAGAAGACTTAGCATGTATGTTCATAGTTAAATCAGTCTCAAAATTATTATTTAGGTCATAGAACGGTACAAAAAGTTTGAATAAAAGACAACAATTTTGAATAAAAGAAAAAAAAATGAAAAAAAGTGCAGGGGTCATCTAACAAAGTTCCCTGCACACAATATAAAGATCCTTTGAATCAGTTAATCATCATATTTACCTTGCCTCCATAGAAAAACATCCCTTTAAAAGCACATACCAACATGAAATGTCGATGTCGGTGGCCAAAAAGTGATTATGAAGAATTCAAATTTAAATTAGTAAAATCATTGTCCCATACGATTTTCTAAGAGCCATTTCAAAAACCATTATTATGAGTGCGTGGTCCTAAGCACCACACAGACTCTGACATCCCTTGTCTATCCCTTAGTAGTTATGGCGTTAGGTATCCAATCAACACATTTCAAAACGAAATGTCACGCCCGTGTTTCACCTTCATTGAACCATAATCAAATTTATTGATCGAAATCCTGATTCACAATTCCAAGAATACAGAAATAAAATGTACAAGAACAGTATCTATACAAATCACTTTTTCCATGAGTTTAGTTACACTTATAACTTTTTCCATGAATTTAGTTATACAAATAGTATCTTTATGTCATCTGCAGTCGCTCTGCATAAGTTTTCATTGATTTCAAAATGTTTCATCCAGAAACAAATTCTAAGCCATAAAATCTTGTTTCCGCACTAATTAATGTCATGTTCACAGACAATGCACTGAAATATCTTGATGTAAAGAGCGAAAGTTTTTAGTTTTTGGTTGCCTTATTAGACGTTAAAAACTTCCGCAAAAGTAATTGGATGTTGCTTTAGGATTCCACCATTTTTTCCTAGAAATTGAATTCTTTCAAAAGAAATTAGGGGCCAACTCCGTTTTAAGGTCATATATATTGATTTCCACACCTGAGCTTACTGAAAACTCAATGCTTTGTGTGATACAATTCTTACCGGGAGGGCACTTAAAATATATCAGAATTATGTATGCATAGGTCCCACCCTGTGCTCCCAACAGGGTCATCAAAGGCCGGGTGTGTTATGTCCTTTCTATGGGACATTGCACATGAAAAACCCCTCGCCACTCTTCAAAAAGAATAGGGTATCGCACCCGGTGACGGGTTTCAAAATCTTTACATAGATATGATCACCCGCAGCTGAAATGCATCACCTTGTGCAGTCTGGTGAAAGAACCAAAAAGGGTTAGCCGGACTTTAAACTTACTCAACAAACCAACAAGCATAGGTCCAACCTTTTAATTAGCTGAGATTTTTTAATCGACCTACAGGTGGCGATGAACCCCGACTGGTTTGAGACGCGGCAGGTGAAGACCCACCTGTACCTGACCACCGAGCACCACTTCATGGAGGGCAACAGGTGTAACATCTGGTTACTCAAAGGCAAGGTGCGCGACGTCATCATCGACACAGGTAAGTTTATACAAGATGTGACAATAGGTTTCTGAAAGGAAAAAGTATATAGGAGGGAAAATACTAAAAGTAACTAGTCTTTGGTTTTTGTAAGAAAAAAAACGAAAAAAAAAACGAAAAAAAACAAAACAGTTAGGTTTGTGACGTCATCATCGACACAGGTATGTTCATTCAAAAGATGTGACAATAGGTTTCTGAAAGGAGAAAGTATGTAGGGGGGAAGATACTTAGATTTAGAGTCTTTGGTTTTGGATTGCTAAGAAGAATTTCAAAAACGGTAATTCTATGCCATTTGAATTGACAGACCTCAGTTTTGGTCAATCTGAATGAAAAACAGCCAATCATCTTTTAAATTTGAACCAAAATGCAAATGAATTGAAAAAATATATAACTAGGTCTGTATTAATGATATTAGTTATGTGGTGTCCACGGAAGCATTATTTCTTAGGCTACATTGGTTACTAGAATAGATGGAAAGCATTCCAAAACACTTTATTCAAAAATATTTTAATAATTACATCTTTATCTAAATCAGCACAAGATTTTCTGTTGCCAGTCTGTCCTTCAAAAGGTTATAATATATTTCATACTGAAAAAAAGTTTAACATTTTTTTAGGCCTTGGTGTTTGCAACCTGCGCTGGCACCTGGAACAACTGGGCCTCATTGACCCTCCAGGGGAGGGCAACCGTGAGGTCATCGTCGTTCTCACCCATGTGCACTTTGACCACTCTGGGGGTGCGCAACACTTCGAGAAGGTCTACATCCACCCAGCCGACATAGAGGGGCTTCGTCGTGGGCGCCAGTCGAAGACGCTCAACTATGTGAAACCACTTCACTTTGACCAGCTCCCTTACCAGGGGTTCTCTGCTTGTGGATACAAGGTCCCCCCAACGCAGTGCTTACCCATAAGGGAAGGGGACACTATAGACTTAGGGGGAGGAGAAAAACTGGAGATTATGCACTTCCCAGGACATACTGCAGGGAGCATAGCAGTCTACAACCCCCACAAAGAAGAGCTATTCACTGGGGATATTGTATATGAGTGTGGGTCAGGGAATGGGCTTTTGGACTGGCTGCCTACTTCTAAGGTAAGCGACTACATGAACAGTGCGATCCGACTGTCTGATTGGCTGAGCCAGCATCCAGTGCCCACGGTGTACCCCGGTCACTTTGGTCATATGAATGCTCATCGAGTGATTGATCTGCTCCAGGAATACATCGAGAGTCGCTCCAATGTATGCTGCGCCTCTTGCTCCGGATGTATGAAGTGCGGCTCGTGGCTGTTCATCATCATGAACTGTTTCCGATGCTGCCCATGCTAAGACCAGCTTCTGTTCCACTCAACACAATCCCAGGATATCAGAGTTGTCAGGACCATTCCTTTTGGAAAGTAATAGGATCTGCACCTCCACCCCCCCCTCCGGCTACACTGACCACCACTGTTACAAGCAACTCTCATCAATTTACAGGCTTCCTTTTTCCTATTTTATCTGAAATTCTAAAAAAAGGAGGAAACAGGAATGCTGTTGAAGGACTTTTTAAGTTGCTGGCTGTTCTAGGTTAGCCCTGGTTGTATATAAGGCACCAGGTACAGATGATTACTCCGAAGTCTTCATAATAATGTTTGTTCATTGTCAGCATACATATCTTGCACAGTTAAAAAACAAGTAACTATCTATTGCGACAGGTACTGCAAAGGACTACCGATAATGATGTAGACTACTTGTTTGGAGGAACTTGATGTTAATACATACTCCAGTAGTCGTGATGTAAAATTGTTAAGCCATACCTTACTTATGACAAAGTAAAAGAAATGAAAAGAGGGAGGTGTAGCTTTTGAGGGTTGGAATTTTGAGATCAGTAATTAAGTCCTGCATTCACAGCCCTGTTAATGGTTATTCATTAAGCCACTCTCAAGCCCACCAACTCTGTCTCACCTGCAATAATTCATAGACCCATTCACTAAGAAAAAATGACTTTTTTTACAGCTATTCAAGAAGCATGTAAAACACATTATAGGAACTACAATTTCAATGAATACCACTGGCTGTAGATATCATGAGACTTCTTTAAAGTGGTCCTGGTACAATATAGGCCAATAGTCATTATTCGACACTCAAACTATATTTCATATCATGAATTAGCACATCTCTCAACCAAATCCTATACTATATAAAAATATGGAATCTTTGAAAATAGTAAATATTGGCATGTTTTGACAATTTTTAGTTTTCGAATTTCAAAGGTATTAGGTTAATCAGAATACGAGAACATGGGTTTAGTCTTTATCATTAGTGCAGAATTTCAAACATCATAATAATGGAAGTTGCAATATGTGAGCATAGGGATATCTAATTAAGATCCTAAATATCTCTAAGATGTGGGCCAGGCCTAAGCTCTGTCCAGGCAATAAGCATGGTACCCATTTTAGGTTAAGGCTAGGCATAGTACAACATAACTCGAGCAAGTTTCCTCAACTAAAGTTATTGGAATCCTCAACTAAAATTATTGGAAAAAGCTACAACCTTTTTTTACTCTATTTCATCAAGAATCATTGAAATATGCATAGAAAAAATGACCAGAATTCCCAGGGTTGTATTATAAGCATATCAATGGGAATAGGAAGCGGGGATCTTTTGTGCATTGGGGAAAGAATCCTACACACCCACATTATTTAGTAAGTTATGGAACACTGCAGCAGTAAAATGCAAGCAACATGCCTATTATAGTGATAATCCACCACACAGAAGCAAAAGACGGCCTTGATTCAAACCCAGGAACAGTTTGTTATCACTGAAGTAACTCTCCTTCTTAGATTAAATGTGTTCATAATGCATTTAATCTCAAACAGAGGTACAAATAATTCTTGCCATGTCATAAAATGTTGATGCTTGAATATTGTAAAGCATGTGAGTATATTCAAGCCTTCTTTTCTCTGGGCATATGGGAAAGAGGTCACAATATGTATTTCACTACATTTTCTCTTTTGTCTATAATGTGAATATATATAGCATTGAACCAATTGCATTTCATCTACTGTGGTTTAAAATGACGGTGAATCGCATATAAGCCATGACTTTTCACATAAACTCCAGGGCCCATATCTTTGTAACTAATTTGGCTGATCAGGGAAATCTTGATCAGTGTGTCACGATTAGAGATTCTGTCCATCATGAATAAATTTCACATCTGAGTATCCCTCTTTGATACCTTTTTGCAATAATACCATAAATTTTGGTAAATGACAAAATTACTGATCTTGAGGCCCTGATCAAAATTTCCCTGATCAGCCAAATCAGTTACGAAGATATGGGCCCAGGCTCCATTCACCTGCCAAGCATTGATGTCAACATAGGATGTTAACTGGAAAAATGCTCAACGTTTGTCAACAGTAGCTTAATATTGATAAAGTATCAACCAGTTATCGGGTGCACGTATGATATAGTAGCATCTTTCTGAATGACATGACATCGTATCAGGTGTGAGACAATTGACATTCTAACAATTCTTGACTTGCAAATACAATTTAAGGGTGTTTTCTTTTTTGACCAGTCAAAGACCTTACTTTGATATATAGTTCGTTCACAAGGCCTTTAAAAATCCTAGATTTGCCAATCTGCTTGCCAGAGGAACAATGTGTTCGATTAAAAAGTTATTCTGAACCATCATTTCCACATTGCACATGATACTGCCCTCCTTAGATTAAAAATTATCCTAAATCAGTTCAAATTGTTATTCTGGTCACCTAACTGTTTTGTTGTGATCAAACTGTTAATATGAATGAATTTGAAACCAGATGTTGAAATTTTACCGAAAATTGTGAATATTTATTCTATGTTAATTAAGAAACTATTATCTGTCAAATTCTGATGATCAACTTATCAAAGACCAGTTGAATAGTAATTGATCGTTGATACCCAAAGATTTGCGAATTGTACTGACATAAATGTAAGGATGATTGTAATGCTGATTGGTTGACTCAATGCCAATAAGAATAACACATTCTATTTGTGATGTGTTCACGATTATATTATCGTATTTCTATACACAGGGTGAGGTGTAACTAACTGAATTATTACTGCGTTGTTAGCATATGAAAGTTTCTCATGACATAAGGGACCAACGTCATAACTGCTTTTGTCGTATACAATGGCATTGTTGAAGTAGTTGAATGAAAATAGAATGTAGTTTTAGCAATATAAGGTACAAGCAATATTAGGAATAGAAAATGCGGTAAAGCAAGTTAAATCAT
Organism: Lepidonotus clava; assembly: GCA_936440205.1. Taxonomy (NCBI): domain Eukaryota; kingdom Metazoa; phylum Annelida; class Polychaeta; order Phyllodocida; family Polynoidae; genus Lepidonotus; species Lepidonotus clava. The sequence continues at coordinate 19,965,361 of OW387150.1, read as the reverse complement.
GATTATTAAGTTAGGTCGTTATTCATTTTAATGGTGCTCCGTTTGTTAACTGTTTTTACATCAGTATTATTCATCACTGTTAATGTTTTGCAGTATTAATTGGTTAATTCACTAAATATACTACATGTATTCCTGTGTATACTAGGTGCCAACATACATTTGTCTCTCGATGCATTTTTGTGCGGTAATTATTTTCAACGTACTTTTAGAAAAGGCATATTTATATTTGTCTGTAAACAGATAAGATAATTCCGTATCGTTCTATTTAAGAATTATGTTCATACACGTCTGGATTTATTTTTGTAAGGTCTTTATTCCTTATTTGGCTTCAGGAAAATTGTTTTGAACTTGTTTTATAAATTACTTTCACGTACTTATACATATCTGTAATGTAGCCAAACACGGAGAGAAGAGTGCCATGAATGTATAAATCTTTTGATTACATACATTAATTAAAACCGGAACTGTGATTACAAATGTGACCCAAAATTAAGAAATGTTGCTTCGAAATGGGGGAAGTGAACTCTATGATTACCATCTAAGAAATAAAAGTAGATTTTGAAAATACTGTGCAAATCCTTAGGATTTCTTGATAGAATTCCATTGTAAAACACACACTATGAAATTGAAATGGAATATACCCTGATTTAGAAACCTTTTATTGCAGAATAAGATGTGTTCAGTATGTGAATAGACATATCTTTTCTGGATTGAAATATGCATCAGTTCTGCTGATGATATCGTTAAGCATGCATCAAATCTTGGTATATTTCTAATTTAAAAAAACTTGAAATTATTGTGCTCTTCAACACTGAATGTCAATAGGTTTTCTAGCAAAACACACTGTTCGGGCCAAACCTATTATTCTACATTTACGTCGCGGCTAGAACAACTTAGAATAAATACAGAACAACAACAAGGTAAATTGATTTGGACATATAATAAATTACATTTATTTTAATCCTTTCCTGTAACAATAATTCTAAAGTTTAAAATTCTGCTGCGATGGTAAATCGTTGGTGGTTAGAACGAGAATGACCAACGGTCAAGCTCGGGCGATTTATATAGTGGAGGTACAACAATCTCCGTAGCGATGGATACGGAGGGCGATGACGTCACGCCTACTCCGAAATAAATAAATTGCTTAGGTATCGCTACACAATTTAATATCATTTACGTCGCGGCTAGAACAACTTAGAATAAATACAGAACAACAACAAGGTAAATTGATTTGGACATATAATAAATTACATTTATTTTAATCCAAAACCTCCAAATCAATTACCTAACGTAGTGATAAAAATTTATCATAATTAATTTTATCGGAGATTGAGGGCCTAATATATTTGTAAATACAATCAGATGACCACTGGCCCCTCTCCTTAATATAGGTTAAAGAAGCACCCTTATTATACAAGTCTGTGGTGCCTCCCCTCCTTAGAGAATGGGTTGAAAAATTACCCTTAATCTCTGAATTTGTTAACATTTGTTTAAATTGTTTGTTAACCACTGTATAAGATAAATAACCAATTTTTCCTGTAGAGAACAATGGATCATCCCTGGACTTTGGATGAATTTTAAATAATTTTTCCAATAAATACACAGCGCAGACCCTTTTATTTTCTAATCTATTTATTGGTATCTCATGTACCTGGCCTGGCTTCTTTGTTTTTGAGGATGTAACCTTTACAATACAACCCCACTTATGAAAAATAACATTTTTTCTCAGAAGCATATGTTCCGACCTCACAGTGTGTCCTACTCTGAGTAAAGTCCTAAATAGGAAAACAATTACAATATATACCAATATCCCTAACTGGTCGGACCAATCTACCTTCCTATATAATTTTTCTAAATGCTTCTCTTCCAGTGGTTCTTTACTATCCACCTCATTAAAATTGGAATTTTTAATTCCCTTCACAACCATTTTTACATTTACATCGGACCAGCCTGCTACTGGCTTGGCCCTTACATTGTGATAATAAATTACCGCCTGGTAATAATTAATAACGGAGGATGCTTTCATAAATTTAGATAGGTAAGATATATATAAACAGCCTTGTTTAGAGTTACATTTAAGAGGCTGCCAGTGAAATTTTTTACATACCTTCAAATAACATTTCCACTGCATCCTCCTTAACTTTTGTGTTGATTTCCCTACGGCGGATTTTTTCAACGCTATCACTCGCCTCATCAGGCACATTTCCTCTGCAAAATTCAAAAATAGCGTTAGCGCAACACAAATTCGCACCCAAAATGCACTTTTTAACTGCGTCCTCACTTTTAAAATATAAAAGGCGTGACAAAGTGTCAGCCACCAGGTTATTTTTTGTGTTAATGTAATGAGGCACAAGCCTTATTTTATATATTTTGCAGATCCAAAAAATTTCCCTTAACCAACTCATGCACGTAGGATTAGTACTTATTCCCTTTCTTATCATATGAAATACTTGAGTGTTGTCTGTATAAATATTTACACTGTGACCTGCAAGTTGGCTCAGCCATTCCTGCAGGCCACGTACTATAGGGAATAATTCTAATTCATTAATATTTTTTTTGTCATAAATAATATCAGATGGACCTGCTATAATATGTTTGCATTTACATTCTGGAAAAATGATGTTATTGTCCCAACTACCTGCTCTCCAGTCATTTCCCATATACACTGCGAAGCCCTTCATAGATGAGTCTGATACCATAGGGAGGGGAAATTCTTTGTATTCGATTTTTCTTTTGCCATTAAAATTTTCCAGAAATTTTTCCCACCATAACAGGTCGTCTCTACATGCCTGCCCTATTTTTATTGCTTTTAAATTATTATTTAAAAGGACTTTATATAGGTTATAAACCCTTCGACAGTATACTCTGCCTCCCTCCACAACATGAGCGCAATGGGACAGTAAGCCCCCTAGACTTTCTAATTCCTTCCTGCCTATGGTAGCTTTTTGACCATATTTTACTACCAAATTTTTTAATTTAACCAACTTTTCCTTTGGCAACCGAATTTCCATTTTAATAGAGTCAATCTCCAGGCCCAGGTAGGTACATACCTGAGATGGTGGGGTCACTTTTCCCCAGCTAATATGGAAACCTATGTATCTTAATACCCTTATAACTACCTGTTGGGCCCAAGTAGCCTCCTCCAGGCTTGAACAAATGACAATAAAGTCATCCAAATAATTTACTGTCTGAATACCATAAATATCTGACAAAATATGATATATAAACTCAGAAATTTCATTAAAATACATAGGCCCTAGCCTTAGACCAAATGCCAAGCGGGAGTCCTGTAAATATTCAGTTTTACCATTAATTTCCCATCTAACTCCCAAGTATTTCTGATGGTCTGGGTAAATAGGTACTGCCCTGTAAGCTGATTTAATATCAACCACAGCCATGTAGTCTCCTGGATTTAACAAAGCCACAACATTATCTACACTTTTATATTTAAATTCCTCAATAATATTTTCACAGAAATTATTTATTGAGATTTTTTCAGGCATACTACAGTCTGTTATTGGTCTTATGTTACCATCTGGCTTTGGGACTGCTCCCATAGAATGTATGCAAGCTGGCTTTTCCTGTACTATTTTAAGGTAACCCTCAGCCAATTCTTTGCCAATAATTTTGTCCATTTTTTTTCTATTATCACCTTCAAAAAGAGAATTGTAATTTCTGCAATCATAACTCAGACCCCCGCTTGGCACCGTATCATCAACAATTTTAAAACCATCTGTTATCCCATCAACCATAGGTCTAAATCTGTTTTTACACTCATCAGACCCCAATGAAAGAAGATATTCGAATCTACAAGGCCTAAGCTGCGCCAATGCGCCATTAATATAATATTCGCAAGTGCATTCCCCACGAGCGCATTTCTCGAATACATTGACAGTTTGACCACTCGGCGAGCGCGCCGAGACCACAAGTTTATTCTCAAAATATTTAATATCTCTGGATCTACCCGATAGATTTTCCTCAAATTTGGGACTGCCATCGGCAAGGACCTTATCTACCTCCCTATCGACCGTTAGACAAGAAGTATCGGCTAGAAATTCTATATTTTGAACAAAGTTACCTTGTCGATTGACATTTTTATCCTCCTGCTCCGACACCGCTTGTGTACTTTCGACACGGAAACCCGTGACGTCAGCGGTATCGGTGCTTTGACCCGGGCTTGACCCCGGCGATGCAAAGTACCGGCGTGTACCGATCGTACCAATACTGGAGATTATATTTGAAATACAACACGAATCGTCGTCTACTTCGACTGGATTAATACATTCAACCTCTAAGACACGGAGGAAACTACCATTACGACCAGAATTTCTGGATTTACTGTATAATTTAACATTTTGAGCTGGCGAGCCCGCCCACGACTGAGAAGAAACCCCTTCATCCGTGACGTCACTGTCAGATAAGTGTTTTACGCCTGGAATCTTCTCAGATTTTTGAACGATATCCTATTTTTTATCGCTACCCGCCCGGCCACAGTCCTTCTTGCAATGTCCCTTCTTATCGCAGATTATACAAGCATGATTCAGGTTACATTTGCCAAAGCATCCGCTGTCAGAGTTGAAGCGGAAACAAATCTTATCGGAGTAAGACCTCCCATTCCCCTGGCTTTGTTTACCTTTGTAACCCCCTCCAGATTTGGTACTGACACCTGCCTTGAACGTGTTGTCGAATGAAAAAGATGACATTATCTCCTCCTGATCGAAATTGCCAAATTCATCGTGTCCCAGCCTCCCAGCTCGTTCCCTTACTGAGATATCATATTGATTAAACGTGTCAAACGTGTACAATCGCTTAGAGGCTTTCTCTGTCAATAGTTTTACATGCTTGACAGCGGGGAGTGGATCCTTTTTTTCCATAATTAATCTCTCGATTGTCTTTAAACCAACAAGCAACACTTCCTCTACATTCTTAGGCTTATCGCCGCTTTTGCAATACAATTTCTGGGCGTATTTCTTTGTTTTACCTTTGTCTTTTGTAGGTGAAGTGGACCTATCGCTGGAGCGGCTTGACTCATCGCTCGACGACTCGGCGGCGGGGCTGACGGGTTTGGGCGATGATTGCATCTTCCCCCTCTTCTTCGCCTTTGGCCTGGACTTTCTTGGAGATACTTCTACCCATCCATCGCTGTCATCATCAGAATCGTCTCTGGGAGGAGCCATCGCCGCCTCTTGCTTCTCCGCCAACCGGTTGACAGCGCCTACGAGTTTAGAGATGTTTTTCTCCATCACTCCCATCCTACTGTTGAGGACTCCAGTCTCCGCAGCCTTCGGAGGCGATTGAATCGCCGCCGGGAAATTGCCCAAAAGGCTATTCCCCATCTCAATTCCACCACCACCATCGCCGAACAGGTCATCCGACCCGCCCGGTGCAGAATCATCGCTCGTCTTCAGGCGATTGCATTTCTTCCCCGTCGGGGCGATGTGTCGAGTCTGACACTTTCTGCAAAAATTCTTCTTCTTGGACATCTTGGGTAAGTCTCCGTTAAATATTTACGAAGATTAATCGACCTAAACCCCTTAAGATCGATGAAATAATTCAAATAATCGTCCACAAAACAGTTTAAAATTCTGCTGCGATGGTAAATCGTTGGTGGTTAGAACGAGAATGACCAACGGTCAAGCTCGGGCGATTTATATAGTGGAGGTACAACAATCTCCGTAGCGATGGATACGGAGGGCGATGACGTCACGCCTACTCCGAAATAAATAAATTGCTTAGGTATCGCTACACAATTTAATATCATAGTTACACTCATACATTAAAGGCCAAATGGAATACACCATGGTCACACTTGTATAGTTATGAATTATAAACAACATACAGTTTGTGTCCATCCTGGTAATCAATAAACGCTCCAACTTCATGAAGTGACGTACAAAATTCAAATTGTTATTCATGTGCCAACATTTCTATTTTAGAATGGTCTTTAAGACTTATTCATGATTAGTTAAATCATACATTTCCTGTAAGATCTTAAACGACATAATCTTCAGGCCTTTTAATCACGAAATCCGAAATCAACATGATATTCCCACCTAATTGGTATCACTAGCCGGTAACATCCTAGAAAGGTTGATTTATGACAGAACAGTGGATTACTTCGAGAAATTACGGGTTCCGAAAAAATAAACCACTAATACAATTTTCCAATATACAAACACTTATTGAAAATATATCGGTTTTAATATTACTTTAAATCTATTCACGATAGCATGATATAGGCCTATCAGAAAACATTACTTGTAAGTTTGTCTGTTGTATCACCTCAATCATAAAGATTTCATCACTTCAATCGTTGGGATGTAAAAATGTATTGATGTAAAGAAATTACCCAATCTGTACTTACTGAAGGTTGAACAAACTTAGTCACTGGACATAATTTCATATATTCACTGTTGCTCAGGACTATAAAGTTGAATACGTAATTTTTGAATAAGTAATTTTTGAATGAATATTGCAAATCATAGATTAATAAATGATTTCATTACTCGACCATAAACAAATGGATTACAAAGCAGTTACGGCCTGTCTTCTAATGCATTTGTGTAACCAATGAACTGTTTTCTCAAGTTTATGTTGGTAACACTAGGTGGCAGCAGGACACTGGAGAGACTGTTGCTCCAGGAGAGACAATAGGCTATAAGGCATGTATCGGGTCCTTGAAGATGGGGGTAGGGGGGTCCCTATGTTGCATTGTCAAATTTAAGAAATGGCCCTGTCGCCCTGTCAAATTAAGATTAGCCCTGTCGCCCTGTCATATTTAAGAAATAGCCCAGTCGAATCTACGAAAAGGCCATATCCCATGTCACTAATGCCTAAAAATGGTCATGTCGCCATGTCAAATTTAGGGGTCCAGGGCCATATGTTTGCTATGGCCGCAATAATAGGCCCAATGTTTCTGTATCCCACAACTTTTATGAAAATTTATGAATGATTAGCCAATTAAAACCACTATCTGATGATACTAAAAATTATGTGATCCAACACACAGAAAGGATGCCCTGAGGGGGTTATATCTTAAGCTCTACAGGTAATATTAAGGGAGATATGGGTAGATTTGTGAAAAATAGAGATGAAATTGTCTTAAACATACTTTTTGTGTAGAATTCAGTTAACCCACTCTAAACATTCCATTTTGTTTGAAAAAAATTCTATTTGGGATGTTTATAGAATATTTTTTCCCCATCCCCATATATATATCACTCAACATTAGATCCTACTTTTGATTACCATGGAAACAACAAAGTTTTGCAGATTTTGTCAAAAATTGTAACCCGTTTGGAAAAACATGACTTGATTATATTGTACTGACGCGGGTGGCCAGTCCATGTTTGTAGGCACTACGGCGTGAGCTTTAGAAGCGCACGTGCTAGCCATGTTTCACTTTGTCAATAGTGGAATGGGGGAGGAGTCACGGTGTGACGTACTATACTAAAAGAGCGTGTTTTGCTCTCAGTCAGAGTTCGCTGAAACGCTGTGTGAGTAACATCCTGGGAAGGTTGGACCTTTAAGCTGAGTCTTGGTTCTGGATAGAAGCAGAAAGATCGTGTAAAGCGCGGAGCATTGACTGAATGTGTTTGAGGGGATTCCTACCTCGGGACTGATCATGGTCAATCGAGTTCTTGTCACAGAACTAATATACACTGGATAAATAAACAAACAATATCCTGGTTGGTTGGTTGGTTATTGGGGTTTTACCCGGGGTTTTACGCCGTATCAACATCTAAGGTTATATCACGGCGAGAACATGATTTTGACAATCCTGTCCTTGATGACCGTATCTATGGAATGATCGAATCTATGAGAAGATAGAGACCATACCCCTACACTTTTACCGAGGCAGGTGTTCTTTAATGTGCAGGGTCCCATAGGCAGGGCCCTACACACAACAGCCGGTGGTCTACTAGAGATCTTTGATAACCCAGTTGTTGCCACTGGGAGACATGTAGAGGGGGGTAGCAGCCAGACAACCACAGCCCATACTTGAACCCGGGCCGCCCGCGCAACAGACGGACACTCTAACCACTACTCCATCCCACATGCCTAACAATATCCTGTCACGCGAGTGTTCACGTCTTACATGATGTTGGAACTATAATTATGTATTGGACGACAGCAGTCGAATGAGGAGGATACTGCATTTGGAGCTAGCTATTATCTATAACTTAATACGACTAATTACGTACACCACACATAACAGATAATTAACTCTCTATAGTTCAATATTATCAGTCTAATCTAAAATAGATGATCTTTTCTAGATCAAAAGTTTTACCCCTAATAACCTTTTAGGGCTTTTTCTCACATTATTGAGAAAATTTTATCTCATTACTGAATAGTTAGAGAAATAATCAATATCCAGGCCTTTGGCCATTTTCAGGAGGACTGACAGTCCAGTGTTTGATGGCCTCTAACTTATCCAATTTTCATATGCTTAGTATCATTTTAAAGTTAAAAACATCCTCTTAAATGCTTAATTCCCGCATGGAGCATACATACATTAAATCTTATTAACCTAATGATTATTAGTGTGATGCTCTAAATTCACCCTTTATACAATTTGTTCAATTGAATGTTCATAATTGCAGCATTTTCCTTGAAGTTACTATTTTACATACAGCCTGTCCCCAAGCCAAGGATAAGCTTCTGGTGTGATTTGACAATAAACATAAAAGAGAGTAGTTTGTTTTGACTGGGTTCAGTCTATATTTGCCTCCAGTGACGAGTGACTGGGTTAGCCCACCATCTGTAAACCGATCCACTTTGTCACCACGTCAAAGAACTTATAACAGAAAGAAGTGGCACTCAGGGGTCCACAAGTTGTTCCCTATCATACCACCTGGGTGCCAGCCAAACACATGATAAACTTTATGTTGATTAAAGCCCTTCAATCTTAGTTTATTGCACAAGAAGCTTACTTCAAATACAACCTAGATCTCTGAATGATAAATTGAACTATTGTATCGAACAATTGAACGGTGTTCCTAGCTGTTACTTCTCTGTTGGTCTAATGTCTTCATGAGTTTTGTTAATTAAAAGTAACTCTAAAAAATCGCTTGTCAACATCTCAATTTCCTCCAATACCAAGTTGGAATAAATGTCCCCAGTCAATGAAGTAGTTTGTGACAGGTGCCTTTATTATTTATCCAAGTACTACACCAATGTCAGTGATGTGCTAACTCCTAACACCAGCTGAACACTGTATCTCCAATAGTACCAATAACCTTACTCTGTTCATCCAATTGTCATCTATACCCAAGTATAAAGCCTCTGCGCATCTCATCCATCCTAAACCTGCCTAGTCGTGTTAAGAAAGTACGCACACCAAGCGATGGAGATTCGTATGCATCCATATGCGACAATCTGTATACATGTATATATCAGAAACCAATCTGAAACTCCCACAATTCTCCCACTATATCTTTGTCTTATCCAAAGGAAACTGAGCAGGGGCATTTAGATATGTTTTGTTTCGCCTAAAGGTAACTTATCAGGTCTTTGTGGTGGTAATTTTTCCAAACTAATATGGGGATACCATAATTAGTTGTAAAAAACCACATTCATTGTGGTCCTGCCATATAGGATTGTACAACACGCCACGTCCCCACGACTAACTTATCAGGTCTTTTACCTAATCACCCGTTTCCATGCATATAGCTCAGCCTTTCATATTCTCACACACGCTTCTTTACTAATACAACATCCCTCCCTTTCCCAATTGGAGGTCATCAGGGGCGGAATGGGGGGGGGGGGGGGGGTCCTGACCCCACTCCCCTATTGGTGGACCCCTAAACTACAGGAAGAGGGAGAAATGCCACACATATACGCGCGATTGAACGTAGTGTTAGTACTTAGCCTTTATGCTGACCCCCCACTTTCAAAAATCATGTATCTGCCCCTGCCAACCATCACTGGTCATAGCTGCTGTAAGTAAAACTATTCCCTCTTAACAGATTCCGCCCTTTACCTGAACTCTAGGGGCCCTTGATGGTGGGGTCTGAATGCCGCCCTGTCGAATTTAAGAAAAGGCCATGTCACCCTGTCGAATTTAAGAAATAGCCATGTCGCCCTGTCGAATTTAAGAAATAGCCATGTCGCCCTGTCGAATTTAAGAAATAGCAATGTCCCATGTCACTATAGTACTTAGAATGGCCATGTCGCCGTGTCGAATTTAGGGGTCTAGGGCCATACTCTAATCAAAAGCCTACGAACACAGTCCAGCTGTTTTTTTTCAAACCTGCATGCAGCATATTACATTGGTAGCTCGATCATCATCATCTTGCCTTAGAGAGTGAGTGAGTGGTTTCTAAAATACATGGTCTCTGAGAGAGTTAGACAAGAGTCTGGTTACCAATGACATATGCCGACAACAAAGTATGTCAATAAAAACATTGTAACACATAACTCTGGTCGCAGGTTGATGGGTGCACACTGTTATGTGCCTGCTACTGACTCTTTAAGCCCTGTTTCTACCAGCCGATTTTACTACCAATTTCAAAAATCGGTAGTGGGAATATCAGTTAATCACGAACATGTTACATACCATTAGAAAGCGATTTTGATTCTCTTTCAAATGGTATGTAAGATATATAAACTTTTGTTGTAATACTAGTTAAGAGTAATAAATTACCAAATGATCGGCAGTTAAATCGGTTGGTGGAAACAGGGCATTAACTATATAGAGGGCAGAGGGATCCAGGGGGTCCCGATTCACCATATTTTTGATATCGACACACAATATCTATGACAGGTGTGTGCCCAAAAAAGCAGCGTTTTTAACATTACCCCTTGCCGAAATCCTGGTTCCGCTCCGAGGGAGGTAAACAACGTGTACATTATATTTCTAAGAATTTTAGAATACTGCGAATATTAATATTACAGGAACAGGAGGAAGAATAATTATAATGTGAAATCGTGTATTCTTTACCGAACCGGTACTTTCCTTTTTTCTGAAATAGTTGTTGGCCAATATTGTTAATCTATTCGGAAAGGCCAATGCGACATGTACAAATCTTGGCAAGACAAACATAATGTTTATGCATAATTATAAGTTCAAAATACGTGGGTTGGTTATGTCCGGTTTGTCTAATGCTTATGGGCTATGAAATAGCGGGCCATTTTAATTGCAGGAGTGCCCACAAGATAGCTACAGTAACTTATGTAAATATTCATTTTAAGACCGCCTTTATATAAAAGAAGGGAAATCTGGAAATAGTTGACACTTACAGCAGCCACGAGACATGGGACTCCCCCACCCGTCTACACCCCCAAGCTTGAGAGGTAGACAGGTATCTCTAATGATGACAAAAACAACAAAGTTTTACTCGGTCCCAAGTATACCTTTATATATATGAAAAAGCACCAAGCCTTCTCGCCTGGCCTTGTCCCTCTAAGATGGCATGCGGGTACCATTATCTCAGAATAGACTCATGAGAAATCAAAGATGAGAACACAAAGAGGTAGACTGCTATGTTTATTTCAGATTTGATTGATATGAACAGACATGTCAGATATCATAACCATAGGGGCACATTCTGCATGTTTTATCATGTGAAATGCAGACATAAGGGAATCAAAGACAAATAAGGCCTTTGTCAATGGGTAAATGAAGGTAAGAAGTCTGCTGGTAGGTCCTACATGTTGTATACCAAGTAACGACTCTCTATACAACAATTTGGATCTGTTTATAGGGGGCGGATACTGGATTTTGAAGGGGGGGGGGGGGCTAGACTCCATGGATCAGCCCCCTCTCCTCAGGATGCGCCTTTGCAGTATCATCCCTAACCTATCTAGACAAATACATTGCTCTAAAAAGGTTGAATATTGGTTTTCATGACAATATCACTGCCTCCTAATTTTGCTATGAACTTACCTTTCCTTCTTTTAAACAGTGGCAGTGTTTGAAAATCATGTACCATGTACGGATATGTACAAAACCCCATATAAAATGAGCACTTATAAACATAATGGCTATACTGTACACTAAGATAATGTACACACAATCAGGCTATCAAATAATTCAATATTAATTTTTTGAACAACAAAGGAATAATCATAAGGGAGATTCATAAGTTTCACTAATTCTATCAATGACAACATAATAATATACATGTAGTATAAAAATACGTAGGCCTATGTTGGCGCCCTACATTCAGAATTATAAATGCAAGCAGTTGGAAATAAGTAGTCTTTGGTTACATTGCTATGTACAACAAGATAAACTAAATGTATCTTGCACCATAATAGTATTATATACAATTAGAGCAACCTCAGCTGTCACTTAACTCCTTGATATTCGGAATGACTCATTTGATATTTCAGGTTTGAATAATAGTAAGTCGTTGTTTCATTTGTCCAAGTTACCGTTTCCTGATTCCATGAGTTTATTTTGTTTATCTGTAACTTCCACTAGATACACATAACTAATCATCTATTGAAAGCACTACTTCATGTAAATCTAAGGCTAACAGTGGGCAAAGCCCTCATATCGCAATTCCCATAACACCATCTTCGTTTAGTTTATTTCCATTCAAATTAATATAGGGGCTGCCCATTATGTGAAAGAAACTTAAAATGTTAGTGCTACTGAAGCCCATTGGAGGCACTTTTATAAACTTATCGCAAATGAATAACTGTATGGTCAATTGGAATGATTCCCTGGGAGAAAAAGTTTCTAGGGAAATACACTTTTTAGGGCACTCTCAATACGCTTAGTTATCAACCAAATTGTCAGTCACATTGGACACTTTAACAAGAAATGAATATAAATATTTAACAAACGATAGGTTTGGTGGTACCAGAAGGAAATAAATGCACATTTCATTCGCATAGCTCAACGACTACCCATTTTTAAATCCAGCCATTGTTACTATTGTAAAGCGATTACTAGGGTTCACTAGATTCCTCTGTCAAAAACGATTCATTAGGTATCTCATCGCAACAATAAACAACCAACATTTGTGTACTATCTTTGCCATGCTAAGACAATTGAATTTATACGGATACTTAAATAATCATGTTGATGATTTGACTGCATCCACAGACAAATAATCATTCATATTTAATTACAACCATTTAACTTGTAATGTAAAGACTCGTGTATCTAAGTATATATTTATATAGGCCGATAATATATACACTAAAGTATTGCACTGTCTATTGACAATATACTATAGTGTTGAAAGAATTATTCTGGAAAACGTCTTCTGCGAAAATTCTAAAAATTAAATCCCCAGGCCTATAAATAAACGAATTTACACATAAATTCAAAAGCACCTGCGACAGTGTGTTAGAAATGTTTTCTTGGTTTCTAGACATTAGGCACTATAGCAGCTATTCTCATAATTTTATAACTAACAGCTTCTTTCCCAAAATGAATACAAGTTGGTCCACCTGGGCCGATACATTTGAATCCCTTGTCACTGAAAATTCGACTATTGAAAAATCTGATACGGACCGGCAGTGCGACAATATATGCCCTATTGGATATTTGGATCACGTTGTTTAATTTTGACTAAAAAGATTTTTTGGCCAGTGGCAATATGTCATGAGTACAAAAGTCAATAACACTTGCACAATGAAAAGAATACACTTATAGGCCCTACTAAAATCCTGGCTGACACCTTAACCAAGCCATGAATCTCATTGCACCTTTGTTATTATAGTTCTACAATAATATATATACAATGCTGATATATGACAGTTTTTCCATCACTTTTTTTTAACTTCATGCAAAAAGGGCATTGTTTGCATTTTGAGTTTTGAGAATTTTACATTACAGATTCTTAGGACTTTCTGTTTAATTACTCCCATTCCAAAATCCGCATTAAATCTATAACAAAAAGGTGTCAAATAGGGTTTTCATGCATGCTGCCTAACCTTTCATATGAATAACATTTGGTGAATTGTCTTTCCAACATCCTTTTCTTTTAAAACGCCATTCATATAGGCCTAGGCCTATAGGCTTAGGCCTAGATAGTGTGAGAACAGCTTTTTTTTGTAAAACATTACTTGCCATCATTTTGGTTGAATCTGAATTTGTTTTTATTTTTAACTTACTAAAAAAGTAGGTATGAGCAATATTTGGTTAGATGGCGAAACAAAATCATAATATTTTTTGTCTAACATGTACACCTCAGTCAACTGCTGCATGTGCATATATATTCTTGTTGATAAATACAATAATCATTCATTAAAAAATCCTAAACGACCCACTCATACTGTGGTTATAATCAGTTCCACCCTCTCAGGGCCATTGGCCCTCCCGTGGAAGACGGCGTCTCCAACGTGACCGTTTCCGGTCACGTGACCGTTCATACCGGAAGTGGCGGTCACGTGTTCCTTGTGGAGGTGGCCGACGACGAGGATGATGGCGCCCCCGGCCACGTGGCACAGACCGTTGATGAGGAAGGGTAGGTAGTAGTCTCCGGTTTTATCCACCAGGAAACCTGGGGGGAAATGGAGAAGAAAAACAGCTTAATTTTTGTTTTTCCTACTCATCTGTAAATCATCTAGTCATCATGAGGTAGCTTGCGACTTCTACTGTGAATGAATTCAATAGCTCTCTTTCATTATGCCGTTCATCTCAGATGGTTTTAAAACCTTTTTTTAACAATTCTAATCATTCAAAGCCCTTGTGACGAGGGCCAATCGCCTACTATCTGTTGACCCTGGGTATGCTTATATACCTAGGGTATGCTTTACAGGCGGCAGCCAATGAGAAGACTGTTTTCTCCCTGAATAATTCTATATGCACACAAAAGCTACATTTTAGTTGTGGGGTTGGAAGAGGACCCAGGATATATGGTTGATGTAGACCTTGGGTATGGAAAAGGTATTATATGAAACTGAATAGGGTATAGACAGTGTAGAATAGTATCCAGGGTTCAGAGGGGTATAGAGTACTCAAGGAACAGACCCTGGGTATAGGGGTATAGAATACCCAGGGTACAGAGGGGGTATAGTGGGTATTGTGCCCAGGGTATGGAGGGGGTAGTGTACCCAGGGTATGGATAGGGAATAATGGGGTAGTCTTCCCAGGGTAAGTATCAAGGAGTAGTGTACCCAGGGCATAGAGAGTGGGGGGTATAGGGGAATTATACCCAGAGGATGGAGTTCTAGGATGTAGCAGTCCTACAGGTGGAGCCTTATGCAACTGCCACAAGCTAATTTCCACAGACTGTACTCTGGGTCTTCTTCCAAATATTGAGCCATATTCCCTTAGGCTTGTTTTTACTTCCCCAACTTTACCCTGGGTCTAATTATGAAGACAAAATGCACGTTTCCCGTCCATACTCTGGGTATGGTTACTTCTATACCCCTTCCATACCCTGGGTACACTACCCCCAAGACCCCTTCCATACCAAGGGTAGTCTACAAAGTCTTTACCAATACTCATAGAGAAGAACTACTAGCTCTAAAAATGTAAGGTTGATTTTGATTGATTTTCACACCTTGATTCCCTTATTCTAAACTTTTAGGTTGGCCTAGACTATAATTATAAAATCATTCATTTTATGTGATCAAAGTCCTCATTAATCATATTATGGTAAGTCGATTCTGTGAGAATTACTTTTTGGTATTGCTGGGATACAGCCTTAGCACTACTACTAAGCTCCTCCTTAATTCTTATTGGCTGTCACTAGTAGTGGGTATGCATACTCAGGGTCAACAGATAGTGGGTGATTGGCCCTCAAGCATACCTGCTCGGGGGGTAACCTCAAGTAGTTTGGCATAGTTAACGAATGGCTCTGTTAATTTTATTATGTCAATGGTATATGGCTATACATTTGAATAGTTGCCTAATTATGACACTCAGGAGACGCGGAAATCTATCTAAAATGATAACAACACACACACATATAGGCCTATATATATATATACTGTGTCTAAATTACTTTGATCTGATTAGAAAAGAAAAATAGATGAAATCTAAGGATCTACAAGAAATACCCAATTCAGGATCGAGTTATGCAGCTAAAATCTGGATGATCAATGCACTATACTGAGGCTAGGTCAGAGCACATACGCTGATTCCTAGGAAATAAATACCCGTGTATGTATGGCAAAAAATGCGTATAAAAATTCCCACAGGGTTACAAGCACGAAAACCCAACCTTTAACCTGAATCAAATAGCCACTTCTGTAAAAGGTTTTCCAAAACATTTTAAATGAAATGTGCTATTTGAATCGGATGAGTAACTGTGCATATTCATATTGTTACAATCATGATAGATCTTTTCAGTACAAATACCCAGCTTGCCTAGTGATATAATTATATTTAATCATTAGTTAAAACTTCTTTTGCATTAGCACATTATCTATTGCTAGAGATTTGCGGGAACTTTTCCGATCTAACTATGAATTGAAACCATACAGGCTTTTTACAATCCACAAATGAATTCAATGACTTTTCTGAAGGTAAAGTCCATTTTACATTTTCTCTTCTTGATACTCGGATGTTTCTGATAAGCAGCTCCAATGCAAATAAAATAACAAATGCCGGCTTTCGTTTTTACCTGTTAGAATTATAATATATAGAATTAACATAATGCCAAACAACAGCACCAAGCCCAAACTTATGAATACATGCTGTTAGAATCCAGGCGGGCAAGCTCCAATGAAGTATACTTATTCTAGATTAAATCTGGATAAAATGTCAGCCAAGTTGCTCAACGTAGGTTACATATGAATTTGTCAAAAAGGTATATAATTATTGGAATTTGAAAATCTTGAACGCATGACTAATAAGTTTGGTTGATGTTTGCATTTTAAATGTTTTCCATTGTCATTTTGATATACTATATATATGGTTATTAACAATTCATAGTAGTCTATAAATAGGTCAAATATCTCGAAATGACTTTCAAACAGTGAGAGGTAAATTATTATTATTGTGCGTGCGTTGCCATGAAACAGTGTGCCACATGTCACGGTAGAATATGAAGGAAGAACTAGAGACAATAACAAAACTACTTTTAGTCACAGTGTTGCCACAGTACTAACGGTTTTGTTGACTGGAACACTGCATAAAGTGGTCAAAGTTATAAGCTAACTACTAAGAGTTTTATAATGGGGATATGGGCAAGTACCATTGATTCTTGAACAAAGATCTTATTCATCATTCAATAATTACTGCTGAAAGAAACTGAAATTCTGTAGACTTATAATAAATACTGTATCTTCAGCCACAGGAACTTTGTGAAATGTAATCTTCCAAAAATGGCGTGAAGACAGGACTAAATTTGGTAATTGGTTCAATAATCAATTGCCATTTTTGTCTAAATATGTGCTCTGGCTGCATATGTCACATATTCCGCCATCATGTTTTATTTCTTGAGAAAACAGTGGTTCCTGTTTGAACTTTAAAGGGTTAATTCTATATAGTTGATGAGTGTCCTGATTCAAACATTCAGAAGGGCTGGGACGACATTACCCTTTGAAACCCACTTTTCAAAAAGAGTATTTACTACAAACAGATTGGCACAAAATTGTATACATCTTTTGTCATTAAAGGACGATTATTGTGATGTGAAATAGTCGCCCTTGAAACATTCTTGGAAGTAGAAAAGAGCAAAGCAGACATTAAGGTGACTAAGTGGGATTGGTTCTGAAAATAACTAAAGATATTGTACCCCCATTTGCAAGTGTTAAATGGCCGTACACTGAAAACATAAAGTCGTCAGAGAGCCACTTTAAAGTTGTCAGAGGGTTGTTATAGGTCATTTTTGGGTTGTCATAGGTGACTTTTGGGGGCAGAGCAGGGCTCATTTCAGGCCATTGATGCTGTGATGACCGTGTGACAATCCTATGATAATTTGGGGGTGGTCATTGTGAATTTTGAGGCTGGATGACAACCCAAACGTTGTCATTTTCTCCCGACTTCTTTGGGTCAAAAAGGTCGTCAGAAAAACAAAAATGAAAATCGAGTTGTCATAGGGTTGTCACAGAAGGAGATGAGAAGTCAAAAGTCCTGCCTTACAACCCTAGGGTTGTAAGTGAATGGTGCCTAAAACAACAGCCCAAGGTTGTCATGGCCTCTGTCTATGACAAAGTGTTGTAAGTGAATGGTGTCAAAAACATACAACTCATAGGCCTCCTATGTGTAATGGCCATACCTAATAACTAGCAATAAGATAATAGACAGCCATTATTATGGACTATGATATGACAACTCTGTGTTTTCAGTGTAACTGGTATCCATCCACTAGTACCAAATAGGTGACTTCTGGTGGGGCGGAATAAACTACGGATTACTGAAAGGAAGACTACAGTAATCACAACAAGTAGAGAGTGATCATTTTACAATACAAGTTTTTCATTTATATTGCTCACGATCAGATGATTTGAATTTCTGACATCTATGCAATTTTGGTTATTCAGTGTCACTGATTCTTTCTAGATCTGTTTGAAAAATCCCTGGTAGTTCTGGAATGTTTCAAACAGTTGGCATCACTTCTACATGATATCTGTTTAGCCATTCTCGACGAGGAAAAGTAAACCAACACATATTCCTCAACAACAACATAATATTGTGATACAACAACTAGACACTCATCACACATCAAACTATCACAGACAAAATAATGCTGGGTGGGGAAAGCTATCGTGGTTGGGTGGTGGGGGGCACAGCAAGAATGCAATGTGCTACATTAAATGGTTACCATCATAACGCTCCCAACACATCCTTGGGTAGAAGGGAAATGACAAAAGTTCAATACAGATGACTCCTGCAAAAAAGCGACGATTACTCTTAGTCTTAATAACTGACAAATACACACCAATTTTATCATGAAGATACTGCTTGATAAGATCCAAGAACATGGGTAAATGATCAGAAGATTGATTAAATTATGTTTGCTCTCAACCAATATAAAGTATGATAACTATTAAAGGATTTTATATTGGCCTGTCATAACAAAAAGTGTATTCAATCTATTATTCAATCTATTAGAGTTGATCATATTATCATTTTGACTCATATCAATTACCAATCATGTTTCTGTTTATATGTAAGCATGAGGTATTAAGCAACATCACAGGTGTCTGTTAAACTTTACAAAAAGATAGGCATAATTTAACAGCATAGGCGGACATTTCCTAATTGGATCAACCACGATCTGACAAGCACTAAACGTGATACCCTATGATATCTATTAATCAAAATCGTTTTGAAATGTCACAAAAATAGATGTACATTTTGTTTAAATTTCAGATAGTATTCTAATGGTTCACATTACTTCCACAATTTTCCATGTGACATTTCTTTTTTTTTCTTTTGTGTCTAAGTTACCAGACCAGTCAGAGCGTTGCTATGTGGGGCGGCGGCTGGTTGCCATGGTAACTCACCAGAAAGAGGTCCTGAGAAGAGGGAGCTGCTGCCCATGAAGGCGGAAAAGAACGCCTGCGCCTGCGCAATGCGTGCTATTCCCACCAGGTCGACCAAGACGGCAAACTGGAGCGTGGAGAAGATCCCTGCACATGGTAAAGGAAATAGTTATTTTAGACAATTAAGATAGATATACCTATACCCAATTAGCATAATGCATTTGTTTTTCCAGTCAAAAGATATAGCTATCCAATTAGCATAATTTACACTGCAAGAAAATAGACCTTTAAGACCTTTAGGTTTCTGTAGGCCTAAATGGGACCATTGAGGTTTGCTAAAGGTAATGAAAAGGTCACCTTTACAAGATCTTTCCAAAACTTTTTCAGGTGACCTTTATGAATTCATCAAAGATCTTGCAAAGGTATTGGAAAGGTGACATATTCTATGCCTTTTATGAACCTCAATGGCCCCATTTAAAGAATTTAAGGTCATAAAGGTCTAATTTTGCAGTGTTATTTGTTAAATAGTGTCAGAACCGAACGTGCATGCGCTTACATTTATATTGATTACTGACCCCCACCCTTTTTTTCGCACCAGCAGAGAGAGGATTTCAAAATTCCCTGTGGCCGCCACCTCCCTATTTGACCAACACTTGACCATACAACTGCTATACACATGCCTGTCTTCAAATGTCTGAATCATCAATGGGTACATTCAATTAGTGTCTCAAGCTTCCTCAGAATTCACAATAGTAGGCCTTTTTTTTAGGGGTATGAGTAGAATTGGGGCTAAAACGACAGAATGCTTCACTGTCACTTCAGTGGCGGATCAAGCATTTTGAAAAGAGTAGGGGGCTCCTTTGGAAAAAGAAATCGTTAATAGGCGCTGACCGAATTTTGCATTACAAAAAAACTAACAAATTGTTATTGCTTCACAACTACAGTGAGCGCGTTTGCAATTACTAAGAGCCCGCCAACTCCAACAACTAAAACTGTATGTATAGGCCTATAATCTGGCATCATTTTTATCATTTAGGAGAAGACAAAGTGCAATAATGAGTTTCATTTGATTAACTGAAACATGATCTACTGTCTTTAAAGAATGCAGGGCCAACACACCTCACCATGCAGTGTGTTTAGATGAGAAGCATTGAGAAGAATTAAGACGAAAACAGATATTAAATGGGCCTATTTACCTGTACAAGATGAAAATAATCCGGTGATTATTCCTATGGACATGAAGTCTGATCCTAGGAAGGAGAAGCAGATCACAGAGCCCGCCATGATGGCGAAGGACGCGCACATAAAGCGTCTGTCTACGGACTTCCGGTCGCCACAACAACCCGATACAATCCGTCCCACCGCCGAACACACCCCCATGATGGTGGGCAGGAAGGCCGCCATGGCCTTACTCACCCCCTGGGTCCGGCCAAAGGACACCAAATGCTGGATGAAGGTCATGGAGGAGAAGTTCACAAGAAAGTTGCCCATTATGTACAAAAGGAACCGCTTTTGCTTCAGCAGAGCGAAGTCGAAGAGCTCCACGAATTTGCTGCAGCAATCCGTACAGCATGGTTTTGCATTGGAAGGGGCATTGTCGTCTGGTACTGCTACTGCATTGCTGCTTCCAGAGATTGTTGGCTTCAAGGGTCGGAAGGCACAGGAGAAGAGGACCCCATGGAGCATGGCGCCTGAGTGGAGTAAACAGGCACCTCTCCAGCCAAAGGTGTCCACTAAAAACCTGATCAGTGGTCCGGTGATGAACCCTGATAGGTTAACACCACATAGCGCCAAGCCTATGGCTAAGGAACGCCGCCTGTCAAAGTATTGCTGCACGCTGACAAAGACTGGTAACATGGCCAAGCCCAGCCCCAGTCCAGTGACAACACCGTATGTGAAGAATAACATGATGTAGTTGACGGCCAAGAAACTGGTCCCCAGTCCTACTGAGGCCAGGAAGAAGCCGCTGATACATACAGGTCGACATCCAAACTGCTGAATTAGTACTCCTGTTGGGATGCCTGTAAGGGAGAGAAGATACGTTATTCTTATCAACAAGAGTATACAAGAAAGACTGTAATACAGTTGGGCTGATGGTTAACCTGCTGGAATATTATTTCTATCAGGGTACATGTAAGGGGTGAGAAAACATGTTATGAACAGCTGTTGATATTGGTTCTATCCTTAATTGAGACAAGGAAAAAAGCACTGATATACTAATGGAATGGACGACAAACTGCTGAATCTTAATTCCTGACACGTTACCCATTAAGAAGGGAAGTGGTATGCCCTATTAATAGTTGTATGGCAATGCGAACAATTTTGATACATCCTGAAGTTCAGTGGCCGGTTCCCATCCAATGAGAATAGGTTTAGCTAACTGATGCCAGGGAACATATCATTCTCACAACTCAGTAAGCTGATGATGCAGTAATATTATTAAGTAATTGCTAATTGCTAATTCATTCAGTCACAAAAATAGGTGATGTTATTCGATCTCATAATGGCTTCCCATTCTCAGGGATGAATAGTTTTCTGTGACACACAGAATCACTCATCATAAGACAGTGCATGAAGAGGTTTCCACAGATAGTTTTATTTCACAACATTCGCTATAAATGAACCGAAATACTTAATTACTTAATCACAGTGGCAGATCCAACTTGCCACCCCCTCCTCCCCCAGCCACAGAAAGGTTCTGCACTAAAAAAAATCGGAAGATCTGTCTTTAATTTTAATTTCTATGGGTAGGGGTACAGAGAGGGTTTGTCCCCACCGCTACAAAGAGTACTGGCTCTGGACCCGCCCCTGAATATTGTGGGATATTGTGACAGCACTACTATAGGGTCCAACTCACTGTTGATGAAGGCCAGGGCCACCTGCGTCGACCCGATCCATCCTCCCTGCCAGCGGGTGATGCCGAAGGTGGTGATGAACTCCTCGTACAGGACGCCGAAGGACGTGAGGCAGGTAGCGAGCAGGAAGACGCTGAAAAAGGCCGCCACCACCACTGCCCAGCCCCAACCGCCATCTAGCGGCTTGTACTGGCGCGACGGGCTCATGACGTCACGTCACGGCCTCCCACGTCGTCACGTGCGCGTCCTCATGGCGACGTCACGGATGACGTCACAGCTGGCGTTATGCCTGGTGGGCGTTGCCTTATGATGTTGTTGTCCTTGTTGTTGTAGGTGTTGTTGTTATGTTGTTTGTTGTTGTTGTTGTTGTTGTTATGATGTTTGTTGTTGTAGTTGTTGTTGTTGTTGTTGTTGGGTATTGTTGCTGATGATGCAATCCCTTGTTGTTGGGAGGGGGGTAGTCAGAACCACATCCAGGTCGACTCTGAAAGGCAAAGAATAAAGAGGTAAATGGTTTGGGTCCCCTCTATAGCTTATGTATTGATTGACAGTGCAGCTGCTGAAGACAAGCCTTTTTTTTATGGTATCGAGGCCCTAGGCGCCTTTTCAAATTGACAGGGTTGGTCGGTTTGTTGTTATTCCATACCTCTTACCAACTAGACAAGCATAGACCTATATCATGGTTATCCATGCATGTGGGCCTAAATGACCAGCCAAGGATGAGAAAGGCCAGAGATGAATAAAAAATGTGGCCTTTATGAACGCTACACGTGATCAAAGTCATTTCGATTTTCCTACATTGCAAATTGAATTTGAGAAATGAAAAATATGCTGTGCATCTGCCATTTTTTCATAACAGACCTATCATGTAGTTATGAGCAAAGGGCGGTTGAGGCAATTGACATGAACATTTCTTTAATAGTGACTATCACCCTCGAATTCTAAATAGCACTGCATGGGGGAATCTCCCCATCAGTGCTATAGTAAATACAAAATCCCATACGTGATGTGCATGTACATGTGTTTATTTTCCTTATAGGCCTACATATAAAAACACTACTTTTGGATCCTTGTGTATCTCAGACATATCTATAGCAGCATTCCCTATCCCACAGACTCATTCATCCCTCTGTGTACCTTTCTCCTCCTCCGGCAGTCTGGTAGAAGTCCTGTAATCAGGGAGCCGACAAACTCTGTTAGGGAGGGCTAATGTCCACCCCCAAGGTTAACGTAGGGTCGTGTGGCGCATGCCTAGGGCCTGGTGTATTGTGTTACCTGCTTGTTTCTCCAGACAAACCTGCTCTGGGCACCTCACACTGGGGGGCTGTGCATGCCCTCAAATCTGACACTATACCATTGAGCAATACATAATTATCAGTGCAGACTAATATTGAAAAGGATAAAACTACATGGTTTTGATGCCAGAATTTTCTCAGATTTGACACGTTAACCTTATAATTATAGACTTCTCCCAAAAACTCACTCAAGTGGTTATCTCCACGTAAATCTTGCAACAGCACTATTGCCAAATGTCTAAATGCCGCACTCACCTTTTCCCACTACTAAACGAAACATCATGCATTTAAGGAAACAGTATGATTATAACCACACACTATTGTATATTTGTTTTCTATTGCATGGTGTTGCAAGTTCAAGGTACCATTATAAGACCCTTGTCATGAAGAAAATCACTTTGATCCAATAACACTATTCAACCACTAGGCACTATTGGCACAGATTATGTTAACTTAATTGTGGGAAGGCTAACTAGAATATAAATTCACTTTAATGAGTTTGACCTCCTTATGTGATCTCTCTAAAAAGTCCTTTATCGAAAAAGGGCAATTTTATGGATGGAATTATAGAATGTGAAAATATATCTACCTAGAAAAGAAATCAAGATAAGTCTGTTCTATATCACCATGGTTATTTAAAGACAATGATAGCTGAGCGCTTAAACCTTTCTCAAACTTCATGCTGGAGGTTCCAGAATATGTAGTAGGCTTAAGCTGGGATATCCATAAATAGCTCATAATTTACAGTAAAAACTCACTCAAGGTATTACACGGAGGGTCATTAACGTTCTGCCGGGTACCCTTAGCTGGGCCCTCTACAATGTTCCACCATTTGTCTCCTCCATGGTGTAGTCACTAGATTAACGACTGGGGGGTAAAACAGGCTTTTGTCATTAGTTTACTTGTAACTTGAGTCAGTCTGATTTGCATTAAGTACAAGCTGCAAAGACCTGTTAGATTATTACAACATGTAAGTGTGTGACAACTAAGAGATAGTGAAGTCATGCCATTTTATACTTGTAATTGTGATGGCTCAAGATGTCTCAACTTTTTTGAATGAGCAGCACATTATTTTATTATGACAAGTATAACAACCTAGGTTTTCGTGCTAAATTCTTTTAGCTGCCATTTTATACTTGTAATTGTTTGTGATTGCTCAAGATGTCTCAACTTTGAATGAGCAGCATATTAATTATGACAAGTGTAGTAACCTCTAGGTTTCATGTTAAATACTTTTAGCTGTCCCTTTACGTGTTAATTTTGTCTTGTTCTGAATACAGGCAGCAGATTTATGAGTATGAAGAGTAAAACGGCCTTCATTAATTTAACTTGTTAGTGGCGTCAGTCTAATTTATATTCAGGCTACCTTCACAATCCTGATATATTGTGTCTAGGAAAGAGCGGAAATGGTACATGCTTGCTCTAAACAGAGGGAAATATTAAATCACATCGGCTGTTTTTTTCATTTTTGACAGCGGTCTTCATTTACACTGCAATACATTACAATGCCACTGTAACCAGGAAATTATACAACTTTTATCTAGTATGTGTTGATCAAAGGTGAGCCCCAGTAAAATTCCTACCTATATTTACTTATGTCTTAAAAATTACAATTCCACTCTATGCTGAGCTGTCAGACGATTCCGCGTTTAACGACCAATTTCCTATACTACTACGGACTATCGCCCAAAGGTATAGCGAACGTAGATATTTTCGCGGTTTACAATGTTTGCGGATAATTATAGAAAAAGGGTAAATTCGCCTGTATTATTTTTAATTTCAAAGACAAATGAATATTTGTGATAAAAGATGCTATTAAAGAAGATATTCTTACATAGATAAATTAGCTAAGTTATACAAAACTGTCAACCGCGAAAATTTATACACTTAAGGTATATTTGACCAAGTTGTGCTGCATTGCATAACGGTTTAAACGGTATATATAAGCCCCTGAGGAAGAACAGCTCCATTGGTTAAGGCATACCTATCTTAGTGAGGCGCTACCGCAGTAAGGAAACACAAACATTATCTCTTAATTATCATAATCATGAGTCCCACAATGGCTCACTGCCTTTGACATATATATAGTAAAAGCGTAATTCCCTAGGCTTTACAACTTTCCTCCATATTTGGGCAGTACAAGAAACCTTAAACTGCTGATCCCACTACTTTTATTTTGGCTCCAATGTATACAGTATATACACCTAACCCACCACAATGGTTAGTACCTATAAAATAAACGGGTCGCCATTCTAATGACAATCTAGAAGTTGGGCAAATGAGGTCGCATAATGAAATATTAGATAACACCACGTGATAACCATGACCATGAGGCCCCCAACAACCCCCTCTGATCCGTAAATAATTAAGGGAAGCTAGACCCCGCACAAAAATGTGACGATTTGTGCAGGGCGTCTATAGCAGCACCTTGACAAAGACCACCCCCTGCAGCCCTACACGTCCAGACCCAGCCCGCCACGCTCAGCCCGCCACGCGACTATAGCCGTAATGATGGACGGGGAGTTTTAATATACATAGCCATGGAAAGAAGCATCTTTTATCACATGAAGAATGAAAATGCTAAATCTTTTTTCCAGCAAAGGGTAATGAATTCATTGTATGATTTACAACATTTCTTTTCCATTATATGTCGTTTTCTTTTTCAGTGACAATTCCTTGAAATTTTCCTGTGAATAAATTGTCCTGTGAATGATGCCTCACGTTTGTTGGAAAGTCAACGTCACAGATAATATCAAAAATAATATATACTTTGTAGAATCGTCGATAATATCAAGAGCCAAAATATACCAAAATAGCAGTCCATGTTAAACTTTCAATTCCGAAAAGGAAAGCATGCAGAATGTTCCCACGACTGAAAATAATATACTTAATAACGGTGACCTTTCTTGAAACTGTATTCTATTGTACCAATACCTTCTTGAAACTGTATTCTATTGTACCAATACCTTCTTGAAACTGTATTCTATTGTACCAATACCTTCTTGAAACTGTATTCTATTGCACCAACACCATGCAGAGGCCATGCAGGTAGAGGTGTTCGTGGTCAGCACATCACTAGACCCTACATTTCCCCACTTATGTGCCCCCTACCTTCCCTGAATCAGCCCCCCTAGGGGACATATCCCATCTACACGAGATGGCAATTTGGCACTATCCCCGACGCCCAGCACACCCTCTCCATCACACCGTCATCACGCCAAATACCAGCAAAACACCATCTCAATCCCACCAGATACCAGCAGAAACCAGCGATGAGCGTTTTCTGAGCACCTCGGAAATGAACGGAAGTCCCTCTCTACTGTGGAGGGAGAAAATGTGATGTCTGTGTAGCCTATCAAATATGTATGTACCTCAACACAACGAGATATTCTTAGATTGTCACGGTATATTCATGGGAAACCATGACAATTGCACTCAAACATCTTAAACAGCTGTTAAATGGGTATTAATGGAGATTACAGGTCTGTAAAGAGTGTACTTCGGGGTATAAGCATGCAAATTATGTATGTTTACTATGTTCGAAGGGACAAAGAGGGAGGGACTTATAAGAAACTACCAAAGTTTTCGTGGCATGGCAAGAAAAAAATAACTGCCACTATCTTATAACAAGATGTTGAATTTCGTTCCCACTATGCATACTTCTTTCAACCCTTTCCCGAAACCTCTATCTTTTGTCGAAACCTTACACTAGGTAAAGTTAGGCTTGGCATGAGAAATCGGGTAGTCTAGGGTCCGTGAAAGGTTATCTAACATTTAGTCAGGTCAGATGCTGCAGGGAAACATTTTGTCATCTGCTGGTGAAGGCTGTCTGGAGGGTACAGTCATAAAGCTATATATCATGATATGCCAGCGTGGATGCTTAAGTCTACATTATATTAATTTTATAGAGTATTAATTTTGAACATTTGTCTGTATAGTTTTTATTTGTAATTATATAACGGACCACATCAACTATCTCAAATTAGTAATGGTTTAGATGTTAATAGAGACCCGAATTTGAGTCTTTTTGGACACTACTCAGTGTGCTGCGGTTAATGATACATGATTAATAATTATGCCTGTCACAAAAAATGGATAACCATAATCAATCCCACTTTGAGTATATTAAGGACATCACTAATTCTTGTGAGAGAGAATCAGTTATCAAGAGACACTATCATAACGCACTACTAAGTGACCGATTAGCATGATTAAAATAATTATGGAAGAAAATAGATAGTGTAGACCACATACATAAATTTGAGATGTTATTAATTGAAAAGACATAACACGCATAATATACTTATAGCCAACTCTACACCCTGCTTCTAAACAATGATACCATACTGAAGCAAACTATATGAGGTTGGCCCATTAACGCAGCACTAATGCATGCTATGGATATTTCCATATCAAACCGTATACATTTGTTCAAACGCTTCAGTTTAAGCCTTGCGTTAGTAGAAACATGCACGTAGAATCAACACAAACAGGTCATACACATGCAAAGAGTATGCATTGCCTTTGATAGTAATACAAAACAGGGGTTATATTATTGGGGAATCCTATTTACTTTGTGTACCTCCTTATGCTGTCAACATATGGACAATATCAATTTCTTCTGACATTCTAGTTTACAAAGCGGATTGAAAATGTAGAACTATAGCCATGGCTGACCTACTAACCCCCTCTCATAGTAAAGGAGTGGGGATGGGGTTGGGGTTCTGGGGTGATGCTTGCATTTCTTAAATGAGGGTAATAATTCTGGAACAGAGCAACCCTCCCCTTATCTCTCTTATCACATCAGTGGCTTTGTAGGTCTCTGTTGTTAGAGCCGCTTGCAAAATTACCAGGTGTGATAACAGGTAAATGTAAGAGGTATGGCCGCATATGGCGCTCCTGACATTTTGATATCTTACTTGTTTTGATATGCATGCTGTATCCTCAATCTAAAAGTTGAAGAACTACTGCCATTTCAAAAGTTTAAGAGCCAAGTTTTTGAGCGGTGATCAGATATCATTCGTTCTTTCAAGGTCAACCCCATACCTTTTGTTCAAGTTCAACGTTTTCTTAAATTGTCTTTTATAACTATCAAAAATCATATTGATAAAGGTCTGTGTAAAAGCGGAGGTAATTGAATACTGTCATTAAGATCCTATTGATGCAATTTTGAGGTGATTTTTGTAAAACCTTTTATTTTGCATTTCTTTTATTTACAATGCTATTTCTGCCCCATACATAGGGGTTATTTTCACTATTCAAAATGGCGGAACCTTGGTTACATTCCTGGCAACAGCTCTGTTGAGTTGAAGCACAATGCCCCCTAGGTGAGTGTGTGGGACAGCTGATCAAATTCCTCTGTCAGAGACCATAATTATACTCTTGAAGACTATTCACTTTTTCTTTGTGGCTGGTTTGATAATCAAAATTATGAACTATGACCAGAGGCCGATTATTTCTCAAGTAGGAAATTTTAAGGATCAGAAGTAGGCTTCTACATAAAAAAATGTAACCCAATACCTAATAGTCAAACAAAAACGATGAAAATTAACAGATGGCTCATTCTTCCTGGTCTTAGTTCTTCCCTTTGTGTCATCCTTCCTAACTATAGGATCCTGACAAAAAAACGCCAATAATGTCACATAATTCACCTTCACCTTCAATGGCCTTTGGATTTGGTCATCTTTTTAATCGTTTAGACCTTTTGTTGCGGACCTGCACAAAAAGCTTACTTTCAGAATTCGTCCGGAATCTGAGTGTAAGAATAAATAGAAATATTGCTTCCCTGTGATTACTTTCCTTAACAGAATGATTCTTATGGATCCATGGTGAATCTTCTTACGTTGTTGAGGACAAAAGGTTGCTTGGTGGGACGGCATAACTAAGCGCATGGAATGTAGATAACTTCTCAATTGAATAACGAGTGATTGATTTATATGAATATATACAGGACAAACAGGATAATGCTAGGCAACTGGAGTAAGATTTTCTCGGTGCAGGTGGTTTGCCTTGTGCAACTTCACAATATGTAATTAACCAAATGGCAATTCTGCCAATATTATGAAGCCATAGTGTGAGACTCCTCTACAATGCTAGCATTTGTTAGGCCACCTGCCAGAAGATAATAACACTGTCACACATGGATGCTAGGCCACCTAACTCTGTTCATCTTATGCAAAGTGAAGAGAATTATGCCGGAAGCTTTCTCTGACACTTGTTCCGGGCGTGGTACACTGATAAGGGATGGCTGGTGCCCCAATTGATAAGCACTCATCCTTAGAGAAGGCAATTTTGAGAAACGGTCCACACTTTCACATCCTCCTAATGTGAAAGAAACCCGGATTAATGCCACGGGCATTACATGAAATTTTTTGGGGAAACATTTGTAAGAAAACCTCATCAGTACTTCATTTCCTGTATGGCCTAACCGGAGAAGGTAACATGCAACCCACTTAAATTAGACATCCGGGTAGCAAGCCAGGTCTTTAGCATTGGGGGCCATCCTTTAAGAAAATATACTCATTTTCAAATATCTCAGACCCCTCAATCCTCTTGGTGCATACCTACTTAATTTGAGGCCCCTTACATACTGGTCAGGCATCAATTCAGGTTTATATATGGGGCATTCCATTAAATACGGACGCATTAAGGGGAATTGTGGGTCTGACCATTTTGGAAATGTGTGTATGTTCCTGCACAAATCCACTGCATACTGTAGCAATAAATGGGATGGGAAGGTCTAACATTTTTGAAAATGTGCATATTTATGTAATAAAATGCCTCCTTTTTGTTCCTCCTGTTATGAAAATGCTCTGACTGGTCAGCATTGGTATCGAATTATCTTTATGAATGTGTAGCAATTAAACAAAATTCTCCAACCGGAGCCTACAACATATAAGCAGGTATCTGCACTATAATAATTCCTTACTTTTACTCCGATTTCGCAACAACTATAATCAGATTATATTCTTGTTTCTAGAGGGAAGATGAGGGCCATCGAAGGCACACTGGTTATTAGTTATTCTTACAAACTTTTTCTGCAAACCGTTCATGTGTGGTATAGGAGCTAATACCGATTCCCCCGCTATGATAAATGACATGACATACTTTTTAAATTTTTTTTTAGATAGATAAAGCTGTTTAAAAAAAGGGTTTCCAAGTTTGGTTCAGTTTGTAATGCTTCGATGCAATTAAGAATTAAACATCTGATAACTGCAAAAACAAAATACACAAACGAACACCAAATGAACCACGTGGAATCCCATTTCAACAATCGAATCTTGTATTCAACTCTCCAAAAATAAACGAATCTCAAGTGTTCTTTGCACATCGGTTCTAGCATTACACTTCAATGAAGGAATGGCCAGGGGCAAGTGGCTAGTACGATTCAGATTACAGAACAGAATGCCACAGTGACAGTTTCAAAGTGGGCAGAGGACGCCCCTCCCCTCAGGCAGGGGGTGCAGAACGGGGGTCTTAAGTCGCCTCTTGATTGTACAGAAAAGGCTAATTACGTTTCACTATCTTGTGGCATGTCAGACAACATCAAACGGCGGATCCAGGATTTCAACAAGAGCGAGAATCCCTACATGAAATTGAGGGGTTGAGGGAAGACCCCTTTTGAACCCCTAACCTCCTGGATCCGCCCCTAAAATCTCTACAACGCACAAAGTAGGTTTTAATTTGATTAATGTATATAGATTTTGATGTACAAGCATAAAAGGAAAGAGAATGTACGTAAAACTGATATGCAAAATACGAGAGGTGATGACAAGTTTCAATTCAAAATTGAAAGAATATAAACTCAAAATATGATAAGAGTCATCCTATATTGGAACTTTAACGTGGAACAAAGTGCCTAGTGATGTACAGTTTTCTTATGATGTAATTAGTTTTAAGATGTAACTTCGTCTTCTGGAAGACCAAGGGAAGCACTGAAGATGATTCTCAAAAATAATCTCTATTACATAAAGCTTCAGGCCAAATTATGAGCTTCTGACGCTCGGAAATTGCTTCCATCAGTTGGCTATAAATATATATTCCCGGATGTGTCTATCGTTCATAAAAGGGCAGGAAGGGGAAGAGTGTCAACAGAGATAAAATGCCCAGTAATAACACGGGAACTACTCAGAATTATCGCCATGTTATTTTACGCCGATATGTGTAAGCGCTATAGCATTAACCCAAGAACCGGAAGGGGCCCTGGACTGAATGGATATAGTACGTGTACATTGAGGCACCCCGCATATACAATGTATAGATTCAGGAATGAGTTATTTTGGGAGTGATTGTGTGTGCGTGTGTGTGTGTGTGTGTGTGTGCGTGTGTGCGTGCATGTGTGTGCGTGCGTGCATGCGTGTGTGTGTGTGTGTGTGTGTGTGTGTGTGTGTGTGTATTGGGGTATGGGAAATATAAGAACTACTTTGATTGCACTTATAAGACATTATACAATGGTAGACAATTTAAAAGTAATTCATCTTAAATGTATGTACTTGTATATAATGCAGGGGCGGATCCAGGTGTGGTGTCAAGGGGTCCTGTCCCCCCCCCCCCCCCCCCACACACACACCCTTGGTGGAGGTTATATTTCACATAAAGAAAAATATAGCCTGTATGCCTTCGACTGCGCACCGTTTTAGTACTTAGCCTATATGTGCCCCCCACACCCACACTTTTCAAAATCATGTATTCACTCTACGTATATGTATGTTTGCATGTATGTGTGTGTTTGCATGCATACATGCACGTGTGTATGTGAGCATGCATATGATATTTAAGTATGCATGCACATGTATGCATGTTTATGCATATATATATATATATATATATATATGTCTGTATAATTATGCATGCATGCATGTACACACATACATGCATGTGTGTACGATGTATGGGGTTTTGTATTTCTTTGACGTTTTGATCTTCCCTCCTCTAAATGTCCATGTCTTATCATGTCAGCAATGACAGAGTAATAGCCCTCATCAAACCATACACGCCCATATAGCCGTTAACGGCAGACACTTACTCAGCCAACATAAGAGACAATAAGAGTCCTGCTAGACATTAACCATCAAATAACACCCTTAATAACCCGGTGGTGTGGAACTATATTAATATACCCGCATCATGTGAATATATAGGACAATTGCACTTCATAACATGTCTTAGCACCAATCCCAAGTCCTCCTAATTTCAGACATGTACATCCATTTAGGTTGCTGGAAATTG
Source organism: Lepidonotus clava (assembly GCA_936440205.1). NCBI lineage: Eukaryota > Metazoa > Annelida > Polychaeta > Phyllodocida > Polynoidae > Lepidonotus > Lepidonotus clava. The sequence goes on along the minus strand of OW387150.1, from coordinate 19,932,639 downwards.
GTATAAATTTGTGTAATATAATTGGGTCTCTACCATGCATATATTGGTAGTCACATGCTAAGGGTTAATGACTATGCAATTAGGAAATGGGGTCACACCTCTTTCTGAACCATAAATTATGACATATTCATTTCCTTGTTTCAACATCACCAGCTACGGGTCGTAGCCGTTTCCCAAAATTGATATGGGGCCTTAGGAGTCCATTAAAAAGTGCCTAAATTAGATTGGAACATCAAGAGTGACAAAGGAGCATATTTACATACAAATCTACAAAATACAGAAGCGGATGCAGGATGGTGATAAGACCGTGGGTGGAAGAGGTGTAACTTTCAGAGCATATCGCAAGCGAACCCCGCCTTTCGGAAAAATAAATCCCAGTCCCGCCCCCTAGGGTTTCAGTGGCGTAGCCAGGGGGGTTCCTATGTGTCTAGAACCTTCTTTGATTTTCCAAAATAAAAATAAAGCATAAGCAAATTTGTGAAGAATCTAGGATTGAATCCCCTTTAATTCACCTGCAATCCCATCAATCGTGCTAGGAAAACTACCTATGATATCAGAGATGGCTAGGCCCCTGGGTTTTAAAATCTGACCCTGGAACCTTTGTCTCCACTTGTTTTAAGTCCTATACCTTTTTCTGCATCAATTTGGTATGCTCAATCAGAAGCTGATCAAGCGTGACGTTATCACCACCAGGCACTTGGCGGTCGGCGGAGGAACACGCACGCCGACATGCACGCCAGACTTGGGTGATGAGGCTGGGATATAGATCCGATCTATACCCAAGCCGATCTACTTTTCTTCTGTGGGATTGATTCGGGATTATAAGCCCGCGGTCTGGGACGGGAGATCTCGCCAATTCCCGCGGGGGGCCGAGAAAAGACGAGACTGCGACGCCACGATAGAAGGCTGGTCAATTGAGTGGTGATATGATACGACAGAGGCGTGCAGAGAACACCAGCCGCCGCGCACTGATACAATTATTACTTATGACATCTTGGCGGGGGGCCGGGAAAGTAGTCCCCTTGAAGGGAGTGGCCATTTGATATCTGGAGGCGGCCGGTAACTTGTTTAGGAGCACTTCGCAGGTGATCCATTTTTGCCACTTTGTGAGAGTGTCCTCTAGAGGATTCTCCCAAATCGTGGTATAGTAGAGTGGTGGATATCAATCTATATGGCTCGGACCTGATATCTATTATGATGAATATAGTTGTCACCAGAGGAATATGACATGGGAAGAGGAATATCTATTTGAATACATTTCTATTTTAGATAGCTAGGCTATCCGGACTATTTATACAGGGTACCAACCAAAGTTCCATTTTCAAATTCCCTGTGTTTTCCATGAGATTTCCCTGTCCCGCGGCAATTTTTCCCTGTGTCATATCCGGCAAATTGTTCAATTTCAAAAGCCTCTGCATGCAGAAAAAAATTGACGACCCAACAACAAAAAGTCTAATCTGTAATATCGTGAGAATCAGGAATTTTAGAACCTGGCCAAATGAAATTCCCTGTGTTTTCCCTGTGTTTTGGCAAAATTTGCAAAATCCCTGTGTTTTCCGTGTCAGGGATTTTCTTTTGCCATTTTCCCTGTTTTTCCTGTGTGGTTGGTGCCCTGTTATATAACTATAGGGCTTTATCTACCTTCAAATATATTTAATACCATGGAGTCAGGCCTATAGGTGAGTGCATGGCGGAGTCCCATTGCTTCTAGTTTCTAGTGAATCCCATGACCCCTACTTTCTAACCTAACGACCACTTTAACGGGTACCAGATGCTAGCGGAATAAAAGTGGAACCTACTATGATTCGACCTATTGCTAGATAATGTATTAGCAAAGCTCATATAAACTCATTCACTATAATAATATTATTGTGTTACTGTAATCACTTAATTTAAAGTTGTTCTTTGCGAACCTAAAACGGACTTTAAATCCTTAATTCGTAGGTTTTTAATCCATACTTCCGAGACATTATATCCCAATTTTACATTTAGGAAGCGTTTATATAATATACTTAAATTGCAGGAACAGCATGTATATATAATACAATTTTACCATAGCAATTAAACAGCTGCTCATGCACTAACCATAAGACGCATATTAGGCCGTAAACCTCATTAAAACACAATTTGAAAGGTTTTAAGACCTATAAGGACTTGCGTGGGCACTCTGAAAGACAGTTGGGCTACGAAAAAGAGTCTATATAACATTCCGTGATGTACAGCGGGCTAAGAACCAATAGGAATGTAATCCCCTAGGTGTCTATAAATAAGGGGATATGGTGGTTTGAGGTCACATCTGAGCACCTTGTTGACACAGCTGCCTGATCCTGACAAAGTGGGAGGCCTCAGAGGTAGGTCCCCTAATCAGATGACAAATTTCTAAAAGTGGTCCTTTCAGGGAACCAACCGAAAGTCCATTTTCAAATTCTTGGTGTTTTCCCTGAGATTTCCCTGTCCCGCGGCAATTTTTCCCTGTGTCATATCCAGCAAGTTTTTTAGATTCTAAAGCCTCTGCGTGCAGCAAAAATTTTTGGACAACCCAACAACAAAATGTTAAATCCCTAATATCTTGAGAATCAGGAATTTCAGGACCTGGCCAAATGAAATTCCCTGTGTTTTCCCTGTGTTTTGGCAAAATTTCCAAATTCCCTGTGTTTTCCCTGTCAGGGATTTTGTTGTTGCCATTTTCCCTGTTTTCCCTGTGTGGTTGGTACCCTGTCCTTTGCTATGAGGTGGATCCAAGCTTTAAAGTGTAGTGGTGGAGTAGTCCAACTCCATGCTAAGTACAAATATCATCTCATTGATCATGGTTTACATGCATTTTCCATATGACCTCTCCATAGGGATATGAATTTCCAGGTAAATATTGAAAGGGTATTGCTCACTTGCAAGCAGATTTTTGTCGTGAACATATTGTTGTGGTCAAGATCTCACAGCATCCCTTCGCTGTAATTTGCCTTGTCCGTTACTAACACCACGGATCTAATATGACTAGATCCGATGCTGTATAACTTCAGATGTAGCTCGTATACATATGTCCTTAAAGTATGTGATAATGCTATTTTAAGGGTTTATATATACAATCAATAAGAAAATATGTTTTCTCCCTTGCAGTTTCTTAATTCGCCCAAAAAAGATCCGTAACGGCGAATAATGTCAGTTTTAAGAAACGATCCTGACGCAGTTTTAAATTTAGCGTTAGTACTCCTATAAGAGCGGATTCTGTAGCCATTTGTTGGTAGAGTCAAAGACCTAAGACCAGGAAGAATAAGCACATTGGAGTCTGCTTTCATCTGTTGTACCACCTTGGTGTTTGTGTTTTGGACTGACCATCAACTGTCATGTAGCTGTATATTGCACAAGAGGACAATTTCCAACGCGTACGAAAAACCTGTGTAAGTAAAGTCCAGTTCACTATTTCTGATCATCCCAACAACCAGAGGGAACTCCTCACATGGCCATATGGGGAGTGAACAGTCTTTATGAATAGAAAGTCTCTGGTAGAGATGGGTGGAGACAGTAAACCTCACATGGGTGTCATTTGATGAGACATGTCTAAACACTTTTTACAGCATTTTTGTTATAGAATGCTCCCATGTTTTCCATGCATTGTTCAAAAGGTCCCTGCGGTCAGGGTCGAGGTTGTTTTGGTGCAGATTTGCAGCCAAATGACCGAGTTTCTGTGATTTAGCACCGGCAGAAGAAACATGGGCTCATTAAGTCTAATGAAATATTTTCTTGTCGAGTCTGAGACCGTGAAAGTGCAAAGCCATGCAATGAATCATACCTAATTAGCAAGCAAATAGTTGATATTATTGTTAAAAGCGTAAGAAATTGAGATGGTTACAAATGCAATACAGATATTTGTGGACTAAGCTGGCATTAGAAAGTGATTTATGGGAATTGATCGGCTCAGTGCTGCAACATTTCAAGGACAAAACAAGGATTTGTGAAAAAGAAATCAGGAGGAAACTGCTGCATTGAAGCATTATCAGTCTGGTGTGTTTCCTCCTCTACAAAGGGTTTGGACCTGGGTAGGGGGGGGGGAGGTTTCAGGGACGGTTTCAAGGGATGCAGAGTGGTGCCCCCTCTATTTTTGTGTGGATTTAAAATACATAAAAAAGGGAATATCAAATTTATTCGTAGGGATGCATATTTCAGTATTTATCATTATATATGTACATAATATTATAATGTGCTTTCTTGAATTCCTGAATCTGCTGCTGCTGCTACTCAAATGATCTATGGGAATCTACACTACACTATCGGAATTCCCCCTATCTATCTGTAGTATTCATACAATTTCATATAGATATAGATATTATTTTGCTTTTAATGCAAAGCTTTGGTTTGACTGATTACATTTAAAGTGCACATTTTGATTCACTGTATCAGTTATAATAATCAAATACCAGTTAATGCACTGGCAACCTGAGAACGATAGTTGCTAAACGCTGGGTGGGGCTCGATATGGATTCTTTTAAAGAGCCGTAGACTCTCATATAAAATAACATTTAACAATTTTATCTAGCTTCATAGAAACGTTAGTTGTCAGATGACGCCCATATGATCCCATATTTGAATATTGTTTTAACTTACTATGATTACATTCAGTGCATATTGAACTTCTACTTTTGGCAAAGCGCTAAACTGCAGAAATAGAGGACAATGCAGCGTGTGTACTCGCAGACAAACGGACAGGGTTCCATAACCTATAGCCTAAATATGGAGCCTTTACACCCTCTTTTTTTTTGTTGGAAATCTTGCTTGGATCCGTCAATGGACATACTATGGGTTTCTGTAAATCCATAAAAATAGAGGAAAGCTATTTGAATTTGGTGATGGAAATGTTACAAAAAGAGAAAGGTAAAAGCGAACAGGGCTAAAAGTGTACAAAGAAGTTGTGGCCGCTGTAAGTCGTCCTGTTGAATTTAAGAAAGGACCGTGTCACCCTTAATTTCGACTTTAAAGCCTTTATTCCACGATGCGTTCCTGTCACTTGCGTCGTCAGCTTGCGTGGCAACGCAAGTATGAACGCAAGTAAAAATGCAAGTTTACTTGCGTTTAGGCTATATTCCATGATGCGTTCAGGGGCACTTGCGTCCCTTCAAAGAGTGAAACGCAAGTTACTTGCGTTTCAGATACCAACATGTTGGTATCTGAAACGCAAATTACTTGCATTTCAATGCAAGTAAAACTTGCGTTGAAACACAAGTGTCACTGAACGCATCGTGCCTTAAGGGTCTACACTCATCTGCATACTGTTCAAGGGCGGGTCCAAGGCACCATGACTCCATTAGTCATGGTGTTAACCTAAACTATTAAAACATGGGTAAATGCAGTGCGTAGTTGACCTGTACAGTACACATAGGCCTACCTTCCCCTTCAACTCTAAAGCTCCTAAGTATATGGCTACTGGAAGCCATATAGGGCCACATATACATGGCTACTATAGTATTTTTAAAAGCTCTGAGTGCATCTCAGAATGGAGATCCCCCAAGACCTAGCCCAAGACGTTAAGCTGGCGCACGTAACATTAAAGCACCAACCGCGGCCTCAAATAAATCATAGATCTTTTTTCTTCAGCAATCAACAACAGACCCCGGCGTCAGAAGCCAAGTCACCAATTAAATTCCCAACCCTCGGCTACGCGCAGCCGCACCGCGCATATATCCGGCTCCACTGGTTGCTGGCATCAAAGAGCAGCAGTCTGTATGAGCCTTGGGGAACCAGCGTAATGATTGGGAGCTGGTTGTCGGCGGTGTGGCAGAGGATACGAGGACAACAATGGATTACAATGGTGATCAATAGAAAACCATCTTCTCCGTACCACCCCCTCATACTGGGACCAATGTCCTCTACATGGGCTTTGGATAGGGAGGAAAAGGGGCGGGGGGCCCAGTGGGGAGGTCTCCATCTTGTGTTTCAGTTTGAAAAAAATGTTCTATGCCTGTTATTTTTTCAATGAGTTAAACTCAATATTTGATAACTTTAATAGAAGCTATGTGGAGATCCAGCCAGGGAATTGCTTATAACTGCAACTTTCTCTGGGGAATTGAAATCCAATATGCTTTTCTGATGATACGCTGGTGAGAGGCAAATATACGGATTTGCGCCCTGATGCTAGTTTTTAAACCATACAAACTTTGCTTCAATTTGACTATAGCCTTTGCTTCAGCACAAGGAATCCATCATTTCTTCAATATTTGAACAAAATAATGTCAATTCACATAGGACCAATGCTAAGAAAATACCGTTGTTGTTTGCCCCTTAACCGCAACATTTGAAATGTCACATTTTGATAATGGCCGCATACCGCAGTCGTTGTTAGAGGTCTGTACCCGTTTACATCACCAACCTTTCTGTTTGGTCGTGTCTTCCCATCCGCTTCTTCCGAGAAGTATTATTGATCCCTGGGAGCGGCAAATATGGGTCGGACCAGAGGCATTGTGTCCCCCACTGATAGCAATGTATCACTGGTATAGGGTAGGCCCCGGCCAGGGTGGGCTGGCTTTTGATGGGCTCTTATGTGTGGGGTTGCAGACCCTTAAATTTGACAGGGTGACATGACCCTATATTATAGTCTAATTTACATGGTCTGGTACCTCATGGCATATAATTATATAACATTTTCTGGGTCGGATGCAAGATCGATGCTAAATTGCTCAGAGGCCAGGGACTTGCAAACGCAAGACTTAGATTAGACTTAAATTAGGCGCCATACGTGAGAAATACTTCAGTTAGGCCTATGGCACAAATATCAGAGCATGAAACACAGGATTCAACCAAAAATAGTGTAGCTTCACCTTTGTAGAATCGTTGATTCAACTGATTCAAGGATCTGCCTCTGACCAGTGTGTCAGCAATAAAGAGACTAGGGCCTGCTGCAGGGTTTCGAAAAGGCAACAGGACTAATCTAGGTACAATGGCAAAGTGGCCTCTGTTTACAAACACCATGTGGTTGTTCAAAAAACCTACACTAAGTTACTTTTCAGGCGGGTTACATTATTTTCATGCATTTTCTCCTGGAATGATCCAACACCTGGGACTGTCCACAGCACAGTTTACAACTTGCAAAAGACCACAAAAGTGCATGACACTATAGACAAAAAAAGAACCCAGATTTCTCTTCAGAAAAGAAGCCATTTTAAGGGTTGTAAGGTAATCAGGACTATGTTAGAGGCTAAAATATCTGAATAATGAGCATTCATTTCCTGGTTCTGTCTGGGACTAACGGAAATTCAGTATCAGCCCGTTAGGGAGGAAAGTTCTTTTTATATACCGATCTGGCTAGGGTATATAGCTCCAAGGCCTAACATCAATAAATTTTCAAATCTTTTTTTTGAGATGTGTTTTATCAACATCTTCATATTGGAATACATGGTCTTCCATCTGTTAAGAAATAATAAACGTATGGGTGAGTATGTGTAAACTAACTGTATATCATTTATCACCTGCTCTGCCGAGGAGTGGTACATATAGAGGGGAGTATGTACTGGTAGGCTGTATGTACCGCTTCTTGTTTTCAGTATTTTCAGCATATTTTAGATATTCCTTGGGTGATAAAATATAGAAGACCCTTATGGGTGGTCCTCCGGTCTGGACAAACCTTTGGGCAGCGTACTGGTCAAGGCCAAAGGCCCTGGGCAGTATGCTGCCTAGCGGTTCGTCCTTCGCCCCTCGGACGACCCCTGCAGGTCTTTTTATATTAGTATGGCATGATTGTTGATGAGCGTTTGGAGACATTAGACATGGTGTAATATCCTCAGATTAGTTAGAACTAAATTCCGGTGGTCCTTGGCAATGCAGGGGACGTGGCTTAATACAAAGCAGGTCGCGCGACACAGCCATGTCTGGAAATGAACAGACAATAAAGGCTCCTGTCTTTTTTCAAAATAATTATGGGCAACCTCCACCCCCATCTAGAGCCCCTCTGAAGGGCAGGGGGTAAGATTAAAACGAGCCCATAGTCTGGTGGCACCTAGGGTACAGCTCGATGGGAGGTGTGTGTAGGGGGTATAATGCTGTCTAGGGGGTGTATTAATCTCACCAAGACCACATAGGCCTTTGGGCTCAGGGGTTGTCATTCTGCTTCTGTTCATCAAAGCTGAGGAGATACAGGGCCTGCCCACCAATTCCAGCAAATTGTGTTTTTTTCAGGACCAAGGTATTTTACCCCTGTGATGTGACATAGTGTCCTCTACTGTTCGCGTCATTCCTGATTCAACGCACAATCACTTTGTACGTTAAGTAGGATAAACAGGTTTTCTTCTAATGATAATAGACAGTAGAAGGGTAGTTGCCTGGTTTTCAATCTGGCCATGACCCCCTACATTTTGCCCCCTTTAGCTTTTTTATGCCATTCCAGTAATTCAAAACAATCATCATAAAATATCATAACAAATGTGCCAAGTTACCAAACAGAGGGGAAAACACCATGCAAGTTTTGCCCCTTCCCCTACCTAAACCTGAGATTGATCGTACTGCATGCTGTACATGGTCCAACCCTAATGATGTTGCAAGACTGGAAAACGGTAATGATAGATTGCAAACATCGAAACTAAAGAGTTCAGGAAATCTCTGCAAAGGCTCTCCTTATACATACATGCAGAGGCATTTCAAAGCTATTAGTCTAATTAATTGACTCAGCTATCTAAAGTTCTGTATAGTTTCCCCCAAGAGGAAAAGATCTTGAATTGTTTGATCAACAAAAGTAAAAGTAAAAGTAGCGTGGCTACAGTATAAAATATAAGCAATGCTTGGTTTTCTTATTGCAGTTGGATATTCTTGATACACACCGCTTTAGGATAGATACCGGTATTTTGTATAGGTGTATTTTGTTATTACTTATTCTCACGGCATGTATACATAATGGTTTACCCAAAGGCCTATGTCTTATAAAGACTGTTTGTTTCATCCTATTTACATCAGTGCCTAGCCTATATATAGGGACGTGTTGGTTGGCGCCAAGTGCAGGTTCAGCCAGCAGTTGGACTCTAGCCCCGTATCAATCTCCTGATCAGAAAGGGCGGGAAAACAGGGCAGACGACATCCAGCTGTTTTATCGCTGGTACCGCACGCACTGGCCGTTTACACTGCGTGTCCCGGCGGGTACCAGGTGCATGTTCCACGGGTACAATGGCGGCAAGCCAGGAGAAAGGCAATGAACTGAAGGGGAAGTTTATGTTAAAGGTAAATCCATGTGCAGTGGTGGGACTTTTACCATTAAAATGTGGGTTCTCACTAAAGTGTAGCTGTAGGGCTCGGATGCTACTTTCCCTATAATGAGATATATTGATTCCTACTTTTCTGTAAGATGATAAATTACAGATATCAATTGTAGCGCCCCTTTAAATGGGCTGTGCGGACGTTTGGAAACATACAAAGGTTTGCTCTTTATAAGGGTATTGATCCCATGAGACATTGCCATTTCTTTGTAATAAATGCGGACTAAGTTTCGTCAATAACCTGAATTGGGGCAAAAATAGTCAGTGGGGAATTCTGAAACTGGAATTGCACACTATGAAATAAGAAGTATCTAATCAAAAAAACTTTAATTTCATTTGAGGAGAGAATGGTGCAGATTTGTGCACCCAATAGAAACAAAACCTGATATGATTAAATATGAATCTTTACACAGAGGCATGCATACCTATGTACAAATTTCGTGTATAAAATCTCCATTATGGTATTTACCAGAGCTGGTTTGGGGCGGGGGGGTCATTTTTAATATCTTGTATGGGAATATGTATCTAGCAATAGTCATCCCCTTTTAGCATTTCATATGTTTCCCTTGTTGGTCAAAGCTGGCCAATAAACGTGTATATTTTGGTTGTGTAACCAAATAAGCATATAAATTAAAGGTCCATTAATGGTCATGATGATCAACAATTAAAAAGGCTTGCATGGTCACTTATCCAAAACACAGGTGGTATACTGGTAAAGTGGTTGCCCTTTGGCACTGCAGTAACTGCCCCTTTGCTATGTGCGTTCTTTAGGTGTAACCTTGGTGACTCAGTGCAGACAGGTGTGGTAAGGGGGGCGGGTCTGTGGTCCCCACCTGGTCACCTGGCCACAGGTGTTCTATGTTCTACAAGAGAGGTTAGATACACTGTTGAGAGATGACACTGGCTAGTCTGCTATAGGATGGGTGCCCTTTAACCCTTTAGACCCCAATCTGGCCATAGCCGCCCATAGATAGTTTCCCCAATCCGGCCGTAGCTGCCAGGAACAATTTCCCATAATTTTTCCAAATTATTCCAAAGACTATAGAACAGTTTTATGAATTTTCAACGTACAAAAGTGGGAAATAATTCTTTTGAAAGCTGATTGAATTTCATTTCCAGTCCTAAAAACCCAATTGCTATAACGTTAGTTGAAAGGGATGTATCGTCCTTTGAATATATTCATTTAAAGACATGTAGGGACTTCCGGAGGGAAATCCATGGAAATCCTGGGGAAATCAAGCAATTCATGATTGCAATAACTATTGGCCTGATTGACCTGATTGATAACTATTGGCCTGATTGAGACCAACATGAAGTAAGAACCACTGACCCATGACCAATGCTACTGCTGCCCCTTACCAGATAATCTGAAGAGAGCATTGGCCACTTCTATACACCTGTGATTAGTGTGGCGCCCTACTAGTGCAATAGGTCTAAACCAATGTATTGGGGAATAGATTCCTATGGGATCAGTCTAAAACTGTTGGGATCAAGGCGTCTATGGGGCGTTTCACTGCGCACACCCATATATATATTATTACGGTGGAAGTTGATGGAAGTGTCCACTCTCAGTAGTCTCAGTACTCTCTGGTCCTGCCCACCTTGGGTATCTGTAGATCTGAATAGGGATTCCCACCATGGCCTTGTGTTGACTATTATGAAATGTCCATGCTGTTTGCCGCTGTTGCTATAGGCCTATACCTCATATCCACGTCATCTTTCTATTTATGAAATGTCCCTGACACCTTGTTGACCTGGGATACCTATGGGGGCATGCCCCCAGCCCCCTTTTGAAGGGAACACACACTACACACTCAAAGAAAATGCTAATGTGCAACTCGTTATTTTTAGCCTGTATGCAAACCCTCTGAATCTGTCTTTGTTAATACATAGAAGTTAATACATAGAAGTTCTCAATGTATATATTTATAAGTTTGAGTTTCAATAATTTTTATGGCAAAATTGAAATAATACATTCTGGTATCGTGCAATAATTGACCGGTTGCATATTCCTAAATGCGGCTCAATGGTAGAATTACTTTAATTTGATAAAGACACTGACTTAACAATTAGATAGAGGCTACTTCATGTTACATGCATTTTGCAATAACAACAAATTTGTTCCAAAGCTCAAGTAAAAGCTCATTGATATATATATAAACAGGTAAATAACATTTTTAAGATTGTAGAGACTAGAAGTACTTACTCAACTACTGGTGTAACCTGCTACAAAGTTCTGAAATAAAAAGAAGACATTATTTAGACAAAGGCTACATGTTGCAATAGATCAAGCAAAGATGATTGAACAAGAACGGATTTGCACACATGATTTGTTGGTAACAAATATAAAATGTAATGTATTAATATCAAATGATGAACACAACTTGATACCTTCACATAACATACATAAGAAGATCATATAGAAAAAACCCTGAAATGCTGATGATGTAAGTTGGAAACAAAACTGGAGTTACTGCTGAAGCGAAATTTAAGATGATTCTGCACTAGATCTTCAGGGTGCCCAAGCTTTTTCAAAAATCAATTTAAGACCTTTTTAAGACCTATTTAAGACCAAAATCCGAAAAATCTAAGACCTATTTGCCACGTTAAAAAAATCTCTTCAAGGTTTGATGCATACACGCTCAGCAAAAGAGCAGCATTTTGCTGAATCCATCATCTGATTTTCATTTTCAAATCAGATCCATTTTAAGACCTTTTTAAGACCTCCTCCAAGAAAAACATGAAATTTAAGACCTATTTTATGCCTTAAATTTGGAAAAATCAATTTAAGACCTTTTTAAGACGTTTAAGACTTGCGTAGGCACCCTGATCTTGCTTTAGAAGCAACTCCCACCACCTCCAGTTCATCCAGTTTATGCAACCGTTATATAGCTCTTCGTCTTATTTCAGAAAACATCATCAATTTATTCAATTGATTTTCTCTTAGAACAACCATGTAAGAGGAACACGGAGGGTCAGACTGAAAAACATTTTGATAAGACTTGCCTAATATAGCACTCTGTCTTAATCACTCTGACATCATCCACATTATCTCAAGAAAACATGGTGTTATTGGTCAGAAATAGAAGATATAATTTGCAATGTCAAAGGAACGAATAAAAAGTAAGGACTAATGAAGAGTGTTGGAGATGATTATTATATTATCAATACTTTTTTTTTTTTTTTTTTTTTAGATACTTTTATTTATCCTGAGATAATACAAGTAGGCTCAAAGCCTGTTTTCATTGACATCTCAGCTATCTTGAAATTTGTGAGTACAACAATTAGAGAATAGAATACAATTTTCACAATACAATACATATACAAAATATAAAATATAAACAATATTTACAAATTTAAATTTAAACTGCTAAATCCCCCATTAAAGAATAAATTTATGTAGACGGAAAACAAGCAATATTAATAGTATTACTCAAAAATGTTTAACAAAAGATGATTAAATGGGAAAATCTTAGGCCCAGCTAACATCAAAGACATGTAATATATGGTACTACCTTATCTAAGGTGTATTCTTATACAGCACAATAAATCATCAATATGTATACATGGACAATTAAATGAATGATTCTGAGTAGTATTTGTCTAGGAGACAGGCAATAGCATTGCCTTTTTGGTTTTGGATTTAAAAATTGATAGGGTGTTTTCAGAGCGGTCTAGGGCAGACAGATTGTTCCATAATTTTGCTCCTTGGTATAATATGCTTCTTTCAAAGGAAGTATTTTTTGCAAGTATTTCCTTGAATATTATGCCATTATAATTTCGTAAAATTCGAGGGGCATCTTGAGTGTAAGTAGGAACATCCTTGCGTTGGAAACAGAAGTTCAGCAGATGGCACTTGTATCTGTCTGACAGGAATGGTAAACCAGATTCATTGTGTAAATTCCATACATTATGTCTAGAGTCCCTGTCAAGTATCAGCCTAATGGCTCGATTTTGGAGTTTTTGCATCTTATCACGTGTACCTTTGTGTATATTTATGTAAAAAATGTTACCATAATCAAAATATGGCAGAAGTTTGCTTTTGAAAAGAGCCATTAGTTGAGTTTTGTTTAAAAATTTCTTGGTTTTACCCAACAAATACAGTTTATGAGAGACAATTCGAATACATTCGGACGCATGCATTTCAAAGGTTAGTTTACAGTCCAGTTTGACACCCAAGTAGGTATAGTGTGGAACATATTGCAGTGGTGAGTTTGATACAGTTACATCAAAATATTCGGCCTTTTTTAACATATTCTTTGTACCAAATAGCATCAGTTTTGTTTTCTTTAAATTTATAGTCAGATGGTTTCTAGATAACTAAATACAGAGGAATTTTAGATCTGTTGATACCCTAGAATGTGCAAGTTCTTCACTATCACTTGTATAGTAAATCACAGTGTCATCTGCATACAATCTTACATTACAATGTAATAGACTATGAGCAATGTCATTTATGAACAGCAAAAACAGGGTTGGCCCTAAAATTGAGCCCTGGGGGACACCACAGGTAACATTCAAAATATTAGATGATATGCCATTAGCCAAGCACCTTTGATTTCTATTTGATAGGTAACTGGTAAGCCATTTTATTGTATTAACATGTAGACCAAACATATATAGTTTATTGATTAGAATTTCGTGAGAAACGGTATCAAAGGCCTTCTTTAGGTCAATATAAGCAGCAATAGTATACATTTTGGAATTTAGGCCCAGAAGAATATCATCAGTAAAATCTGCCACAGTACTTATTTGTCGATCTATTTTTCCTAAAACCATTTTGTAGATTGGATAATAAATTATTAGTCTCCAAGTGGTTTACAAGTTTTGTTTGGATAATACGTTCTAACATTTTGCCTGGTAGAGGTAGGAGAGAAATTGGTCGTAAATTATTAACATCCGTGGTGTCCCCAGCTTTCTGTAAAGGTACTACAGTGGCAGTTTTCCAAGATAGGGGAAAAATACAATTTGAAATAGAACAATTAAACATATGTGTTAACTGTGGGATAATAACTAGAAAGGCATCTTTTAAGATCTTAGATGACAAATTATCAATGGCAGATGACTTGAATATTACAATATCATTCACTAACTTTAGGACATCTTGGTGATCCACTGGTTGAAGTTCCAACAAGGTATTCACATGTGCTGGCGGCAAATCATTTACCCAGGCATCATTAAAAGGAGCAGCTAAGTTAGGTCCTATTTCAGTGAAAAATTTATTAATAAAAGCTGGTGTTTCTTTGGGTGGAACAGGAGTGTTTGTGTCTTTATCAATCAGATGAATTTTAATCTGTTTATTTGCAGAGGTGAGATAGTTAAGTTTTTCCCAAAATTTCTTAGGTGACATTTTATCATCTATTAGATAGTCTTGGACAAAATCTGCTTTAGCCCTTCTGACCATGTCTTTAACATCATTACGTAACCTTTTTGCTATGATAAGATCATTAGGCAACTTGGTTTTTTTTTGCCTTTTTCCACGCCTTGTCCTTATCATAGATCAACTCAAGAATTTCATTTGTTAACCAAGGTTCGTGTTTGTTTTTCACTTGTCGTCTGGTCAGTGGGCACATAGGATCTATCACAGATAAGATATTGCCAATGATTATTTGCCAGCACATTTCAGGGTCATCACATGTCCATAATGCGTCCCAGAGGCAATTTTTTAGTGAGTTTTGAAAGGCTACCCTGTCATAATTCCTATAGGACCTGCCATTAAATTTGGAAAAATCATATTTAATTTTGTCCTTTTTGATAGTGAGATATATTAGTTCATGGTCACTAAGCATAATATCAAGAACACCAGCATCCTTTATAATATCACAGTTGGAAAATGCAAGATCAATACAGTTTTCTTTACGGGTGGGGGATTTGATATATTGTTTACAGTTAGTTAAGGTTTCAACAAGCTTAAGCTTACAAAGCTTACATAGCTCCCCAGCTTTTACTTTGCATTTATAACTTGACCTATCCTTTAATTTGTTGCTGGTGAATACGACAATTCATTTAATGTTACCAGCAAGAGGTAATACTGTCAATACTACAAATAATTAACAATAATTACATTTGTTTCAGTGGGGCCTAACACAAATCTGTTAACTCTCAGACATATAGCAATCATGGATATTGGATTAAGGTAGTGCCGGATTTCTCCTCTCATTTTTTTTATACTTTTTCTCCCCCCACTCTCCCCTCTCTTCGTCCTTTTCCAGCAACAAGCTTAAGCAGGTCTATCCCGTCCCATACCCCGACCTCCTGGTTCAGAGAAAAAGATACCTGTATTGCCTGCATAGCTCCCCAGCTTTAAAGTAAAGAGCAGTGTGTGCTGTATTCTAGTTTGTTTAGTATGGCTATGGCGACTTTGGTCGGATTAGCATTTCCCAGTGGAGAGACACAGAGGGGCGCCAACTGATAATATACTTAATTCTTATGGTGAATGAACTGAGTTTTTAAGTAAACAGCACCCCCCCCTCCACCAACAAAAATTTATGATAAAAAAGGAACATTTTGTAGGTAAAGCCCCATACCCACTATAGGCGATTTTACCGGCGACTGGGGACAGGCAACAGCAGAATCACTGGTATAATCATTACCAATTTAGCTCACATGTTAGTTTTTAAGATTTCCATGTTACAAACTAACATGTAAGCTAAATTGGTACTGATTGTACTAGTGATTCTGCTGTTGCCCGTCACCAGTTGCCGGCAAAATCGCCTAGTGGGTATGGGGCTTAAGATACCTCGTTTCACAATGACATAACAAGTTATAACGATTAACTGATATGCTGATATTATGGTCCTGTCACCCTCCAAGCCTTTTTTTATTTTGGGAAACTAAACTACCGAGGGAATAAAAGCATGTACATGATGTACATGTACGTGTACACAAACGCGTCATGTATTAGTGAAAGGCCTTTAATATTATACGCAGATACCATCCCCCACCGGAATCTTGGAACCGCCACTGAGTATCATGCTGTAATAAAATATTGATAACTAACGCCTTCTACCTACACACCTACACTATCTCTTCAATTCGTTTGGTTAGACATGAATTATGGGGCGCTGTGCGACAAGAAAATTCAGTACATATTCCGTGCTTATGGTACATCAGAAAAACTACGTTTGATTATCTGGGTATCAAACAAGGCAACGGACCTAATGCTTAACATTTTTGCCTGGCCTTACACATTATGTTTGCGGAGCACGTACCAGTGCCGTTTTAACTTTGGAACCCCCTTATATTTACTTGGAACCCCCTCAGGTCTGCTTAAAACGCCCACAGACCTGCTTGAAACACCTTCGACCACATTTGCTTGGCTTGGAATCCTTAACAATTTTGGACAGCGCTGCCTCTCAGTACAAATTCATTTATATAGTTTTCAGAGTAGACACTGGGCGCCCCATGGATAGGGGGAGTACTACAACTTACACATGTACGGCATGTCACCAGCACTGGTGGGATGTAAGGTATGGGGCGTGCACAAATTACGATCCCCACTGTTCACACATAACACAAAGGTTATGTATACGGCGATGTCACCAGCACTGATGGGATGTAAGGTAATGGGTGTGCACATATTACGACTCCCGGTATTCACACACAACACAGAGGTTACATATATGGTGATGTCACCAGCACTGATGGGATGTAAGGTAATGGGCGTGCACAGATTATGACTCCCGGTATTCACACACAACACAAAGGTTACATATATATGGCAATGTCACCAGCACTGATGGGATGTAAGGTAATGGGTGTGCACATATTACAGACCCCCGGTATTCACACACTACACAAAGGTTATCAATCTGTTTGAGGCAGCAACAAAGACGGTACACACAAATGTCACACCCTTCCAACCAAATGCCAAACCTTTCAGATGCCAGCACGAATAAGCCTTTTAGTAATGTTTCAAATGCTGCCGTTTGAGAAATCGAATAGGACAGTTTAACTCTAAAGTGGTGGCTTAGTTGTGAATAGCTAGATTAGAGCATTTTCGATTTGATAACAGTGAGATACTTTGTAGAGACAAAATGCATGAGAATAATTTAGAATTACAACTTTTGTAATTAGAAATACATTTAATCATATACATAACTGTCACTTGTTTCTATTTGAGTAACCATGCACCGCTATAAGATGGACAAGGGTAATGCTGTGCTAAAGAAACCTACCATTAAGACTTTACAATCTCACCTTTTGAAGAATTGATAATCTAAACATCAATGATATAATATTCTAATCATTTAATCGAATTGGGTTATTCTCCTGGTGAACAAACACCAGGCTGAATCAAACATAACAAAAAACAAGTGTAAATGTCTCATTCGCACCCTAAATAACCCAGAAATGTCAACAAACATTTTAAAAGGTTGCCTGCATGTGTACGCGCATGTGCATTCCTTTGTTTCCTGCGCACAGAAAGGGCACAGGGTCACGTTTTTCCACAAAGGAACCTGAGATTGAAGGGTCGTAGGTTCTAGGGTGGGGTCAGGAACATGAATATGGTTAGTCATTCCTCGGATGGAATTGAAGGAGTCAGGATCCAGGGGGTCCTGGCCCCTATTTCAGTGGAGATCTTATCTTTAACAGAAGGAAAAATGGAGTGGTAGGAATGCATGGCATTTCAGCACATAGCCAAACGTTTCCCCTGTTTCGTTTCTTTTTAAAATATAGGACTCACCACTCGAGTTCCTGGATCTGCCATTCCTGAATTATTGCAGTCCCTGTTTACATTGAGCCACAATTCTCCAAAGTCATTGAGTCATTCATATCATCAATTGGTCCAATTCGTTGTAATTGCATCGCACAAGATCAACCCTTGACTATGTTGAACATTGGCAAAAAGGCACAAATTTATGAATAACATCTGCATGTTTACAAATTCAAACTTCTTAAAGGTTTCAGTGGGGAAGCATAGGGTGGAAGACTGTTATATATAATTCTGTTATATATAATTCATTGAATGAATAGAAGGAGCTAGGGTAACTTCAGCGTTGCCGCAGCTGGCTTCAGAACAATGGTTATAAGTAAAACTCCGGTTGTAAGCAGCAGAGAAAGCATGGACACTGATAACCTATAAGGTCGGTACCAAACTGCCAAGGTATATTTCTCATATAATATATGCATTTGTTTGATTTAATTTCAGGGCGTAAGATGGTGTAAGACATGTTGTAACACTAAAATTGATACATGGGCGTATGAAACACATTGTTCCAACAAAAGCAACAAGAAGGCTGTATAAAAACAGCGCCGTTCAGATATCGATTGCTTTAATGGAAGGTGCATGTTTTTAACGAAAACTGTGTCCGTTCTTCCCCTCATGTTAACCTCCTTAATCAATGTTCATTCGATGCTTGTGTCAACATGTAAATTTTCATTATATTTTTACAAACGTTACGCTTTTCATGTTCTAGTGTTGGGTAAGTATATCACGTATGTATAAAGTGTGCATCTTTATGGGGGGAAATGTCCATGTCAAAACCATTTTAAGCTGTTGTGTACACATGGTACTAGTTAGTTTTTATGATCATAATTCCATATAATATGTAATTATTTAGCTACGAAAGCATGTTCATGTGGCTTTGACGCATGGCCCCATAATTTTTGTTTATACCGATTTTGATCTAACATTTGGTAAGGGGACAGTCAACAAAAGGTCAATTGGCAAGCAGGTACTAGAAAAATGCCTATACTTAAACTACTGTTTTGTGGCATTGAAATAAATGTAATGTGGGAAGCTTTTTAGCTCCTTTACCCAGAAGCGGAGCTCGCTAAATACGGCAAAAGTCATCTTAGTCACACTTGAAGCTGCTTAAGTGGTAAAAAAATATAATCAATATCTCCCATCGTTGGCGTAGCCCCCATGTATGCTTTATTAGATTAAGTATGTTCCCAACACCCATAAAGCCACTGCCTGAGATGGATGGGTGCAGAAGGAGCTGCCTGTATAATATAGAAAGTCCGCCTGTTGACCCGAGGGCCGGGCTGTTAAGGGTGGAGCGTAAGCTTCTACGGAGAATTCTTAGGACCTATTATTTCAAGGAGCAAGGTACATAGGACGACAGCCTCATGGGGAATGGAATTGGGGGAGGGTGGGGTGGATCTAACATCTACAAATTCTCCCCTTCCCCTACTTCTCATCCTAGGTGCCCAAATAGGGGAAAATGCAGTGCACGTAATGGGAAACGTGCAGCATGGGTGTTCGTCTCGATGTAACCCTTCAACCATTTCCCCTTAAATTCTGGAACAGCCTTGTTCAGGACATCTTGGTACATCATGACGATTTACAGACTATAGTTGGGTGCAGAATGATGACGTCACATCGTCCAAAATGGGCTGGCCCGCAGGCGCGGATTCGTGGGGGGGGGGGGGGGGGGGTGCAAGGCACAGCCCCCCTATTTTATCATCAATATCTGTTCTCAATTCTGCGATATTTAGAACAGATATGTGTGTTACATTGAATAAAAACAAAGGCATAATCCTCATCCCTATAACTTGAAATTATTAATTCAATTTATTTATATCACAGCCACATGGCCATAATCATCAAAAAGTTATCATGCGACCACAACTGCACAAGGTCATAGGTATAACCCCCCCTCCCCTGGGGTAGAGTTCTAACAAATGGTTGTCAAGGGAATTGGGGAAGTTGTCCATCACTTATCGCCAGAACACACATCCGCACTCGATTATACTTTCCTTGGAATGACCTCTCCAAACAAAACATCATGGCAGCCTCCACAAAACAAATAGTAATTTAAACAGCAATTGCGAACATTTGGTATTGGAAATGCAGTTTAATCGTCAATCAATAGATTGTTGAGTAAGATGTGTGTAAGATGCACCTTAATTGATTTTCAGATTATTTCAGAGAATCAATGTACATAGTATAGATCCAGCTAGCAGGAAACATATTATCCGGTTTATTTGGGTACTATAGGTTTAGTTGGAGATTTGAATTGACACTACCTGATTTATTACTCATGATGCATGCGCAAAAACGGCTTAATCCAGTGTCTGTAGTTTCCTTAAATTCTTATTGGGTTAAGATCAGAATAACGCAGGAACAACAGGCCATACAATCTTTACCTTTTTGAGAAGTTTCTTTCAAATGTATTCTTATGAAACTGACATATTTTTCCCTTCCCAACTCTAGCTCCAGCAAATTCAGCGACTCAGACAGCCAATAATCTATAGAGTTTCCTATTCTCGGCCATTTGATTGAGTATACCAATTTAAGGACAAGCCGAGCAGAACCTTGGACAAATTTGATGAGGGGAAGATTTACTATAAGTAATATCGTTTCAGGGCCATGACGTATTTCTTTTTTCATTCCCCTTTGGTATTTTGACTCTTCTTTCGGACATATATAGGTATTTTGCAAAGGTATTTTGCAAAGGTGTCAGGAAGGGTGTGTGTAATTTGCTAGCAAAATCATCAATAACTTGACCAATGTAAACATTACCAATTATTAGAACGTCCCCACATATTAACAGAATGAGGCAAAACAAGCAAAGTGGGTTGCATATTACCTGATACGCTTTACCTCTAATTCCTTGCTCTCTAATTTTACACAGGCTCCTTAAGTCCTTTCGTTAATGTAGTGCACAAATAACCTTATAACCTCTCTAAAAGGCCCGACTCTACCCAGGTTAACACGGCTCTCCACGGCCGATCTCTTGTTTGCATACTATAGGCTCTCTGTCCTTGTCTAAGCTTGGAGAGCTTGGGAGGACACAGGAGACCCCTGGGAAATGGTGGCGGCGGGGCCTGTGGGCCTTCTCTATGGAGAGCCAAGCGTTAGTGTACAAATCTTTAGAATAACGTAATGTTTTATCAAAATGGAAGCTTGAAATCGGATGACCGTCTTGTTAATTCGGCCTATATATAATAATTATATATACAGATATATATATATATATATTAGTATATATAGTAGAGACGGTTGCGCGATTTTAACGCCTAAGAAAAACAAGTGATAGGCTTGAAAAATCATATTAACTCCTCCAGCTCACACATAAAATGAATGTACTGAACGCTATTGTATGTTTTGGTGTTAATTATCATTTCCGTGCATTATCAGATATAACTAGTACGGCTGGTATTGTCTTTACTGGGAGGGCTAGTCGAGTGGTGAGCGAGTCCACGGTATGGGCGCTCAATCCATAACATGAACAACGTCTGGCAGTGCGTTAAGTTTATTGGTGGTTATAGTGATGCGTACAGCTGCTCGTGGAGGCAATGAATCCAAGGTATTACAGTTCAGTTTGAGGGATGCAAGCTTCCTCCGTGAAGTCCGCTTGTTCTCGCCTCCGGCCGTCTCATAACGACGTAGTATAAGTCACCAGATGTCCCTTGATTGTATGGCTATCTAAACCCCTTCCGAATCTCCCGATTCGTCTGATCCAAGTGCTACTGTTCTCTCCCCTCGACTCTCCTACACTCTCGCTTATAAAGCAGTCTAATATCGATTTTTCCCAGGGCCTCAGTGCTTGCGGGGAAGTGTGTCCCGATGATCATTGTTGTCAGGTATACCGACACTTGCCAGTGGCACCGGCCACTATATATATATATATGTTTTTATAACCTAAGTAATTTGGAAGAATTCTTATCACGTATGTTCATCTGGTGACTCTTACACTAATTCAATAGGCATGCACAAAGCAAACGTTAACTTCCACCTTTGTGCAGTACGTTGTAATTAAATATAAGCATGTAATCTCGGCTGAGGTTATACGTGCGGACCCGGCAACAGGATCCCGCGCGTGCAGTATTTCTCGTGGACGCGGGTGTCACGTGCGTGCATACTGGGGACCATGTACACGCGGGGTTGTGCCCGTGTATATAAATTAAAACTATACACGCGGACTTTTTATTCATACATCGGGGGCATAGCCCCCGAACCCCCTTTTTTCTTTTTTTCTCTCTTATATTTTTCTAAAATTAGGGAAATGATTTACTTTTGTAAATATGATAATAATACGACATGCATATACTCAGATAAATAGATGTCCGCGTCTATAGGAGACCTATATATGCGCGGACGTTGCATCCGCGTATGTAAGAAGATGAGTATGGGTGGACTTTACGTCCGCGTATATCAGAAATTCTATATGCGCGACGTCCGCGCCGCGGACCTCGCGCGTGTAACCAGTCCCTGTAATCTCACCATATATTATTTCATCAAATTTATAGGGGGTGGAATAACTGACCATCATGGTTTCAGTGATCGATGTGGGTTAACATTTTCTTTGCATCCCTCTAAATAACCAAGTTACACTTGGTTCCTAATAGGTTCCTCTGGTATCATAAAGGGACTGAGAGGAATATACTATTTCCATTCTAGAAAAGCGCCATCTGAATATACATGTCAGCACTTAGTATTAGTAATAGTACTCTGTGGGATCTATATTATCCCCGTAACCTCCTCTTCTGGGAATGGTTGTCCACAATGGTTTATGTTTCTTCCCAGGGAGACTAAGTCGAGGTTCTATTATTCAATGAAAACTACTATTGGAAGAGCACAAGTCATGTAATGTGAATTAAACAGCTATGATTCAATAATAAAAAATCTTTTTCTTAAGACCATTTTTTCTTGATCGCATTTTATTTCTAAATAACAAATTAATACTTCTGGAAATATTCCTGGAAATGTTTCTGTCGTGGATAGGCCCCTCATTCAAAGGACAACATTTCACTTTAATATCCTAATGCAATAATTAAAGTGGCGATGACTGCAGTGTAACAATTAGTACCCCCACTGGGCTTATCATCGTTGTTTAAGTTTAATTTAAGATAAACTTTTAAATCCTCATACACCTTGCCAATGTGATTAACTTCGGCTACTTAGGTCAACATGAAATCCATTGGTGGTTATGTAATTTTTCTCTAATTAGTATAATAACGAACAAAATAGTTCTCCGTTATTCGTATCCTCTTAGTCACGGGGAGAATCAACCTTGCCAGCAATCACTTTATATATACCAGCGGGAAACAATAATTCTGGTATGTCGGTCATTCAGATAAAGGAAATAACACCCAATTAAATGGCATCAAGTATAAGCCTGAATGCGTTATAAATCTGTATAATAACATGCCCATTTCGACTGCCTTCACTTACATCTGTTTACATTTGAAACATTCTTACCTCTCTAAAGGATCTAGCCATAAATTTATCATTTCTGCAGAGGCGTCTATTCCCAGCACATCCCGTATCTGTTTGCTTTTTGCCTTTCTGACATTTACGTAGAAAACACCGGGCCAGATCCGCATCTAAATCGTCCAACAATGGGATAAATTAGCCGGTGCTGCGGCCTCCAATCATCGACTAGTGGTTTCATTTGTGTCCCATCTAGATCGCTTAGAGGACGGATTGCATTAAGGATAGATAATAAGGAGGTACAGTCAGCTATTCACTTAAACTCCTGTCTTAACCACTTAATGGCTGCTTAGGAGTACACTGTAAAAAGTGTTACAGACTTACTGTACATTAAGAGTAAAAGCCTTAAATATTATGTTGAATATACAGTTAATTCAGTAAATTACAATAAAACCAAAATTACAAAATATTTGACAAAACAACTGTAAAAAAGCAGTAACTTTTAACAGTGCATGATGCTTTTTTTGGATATAATTTAAAGGGATAATAGACCAATATTCAATCATAGATTACATGAAACAAAATGATTCAAAACAATGAATGTTAGGTATCATTGGAAAGTATTTCATACCATTGAACAAAGGAGTAAATTAATTTCAGTGGGTCCAGAATATAACACATTCAAGTACATGCGCCTTGCAATACACTGTTCCTACACCACCTACCTATCCTTCAAAAACAAAAGCTACCTCTACGACGTGATCAAGCAAAGTAGACGCAGTGTTGTTCGTTTTTCCTTTGTGATTAAGAAACAATAATTATCCAGGTAAGGGTATGTAAACCACGTTTTTGGTGTGGCCTAGCGTCGGTTTGCTGCTAATTGATCGTTATTTATAGACCGTGTGTCGGTTATCTGGTCGATCGATGATTGCAGCTTCTTTATGTTAGGCTGGTGAAGCAAAGACTACCAGCATGCTGATATTCTCAGCGTCAACAATGTATCTGTACATATTTTGTTCGATCCTAGACTCAGACGAATGTCGGTAAATGTCTACATGCGTTTTTACGGCCTTTTCAAAGAACATATCGATTGGACATGCACATATACAGGGTAATCCATTTAAGTTTGAAAGTCTACGACCGACTTTTATATTAAAACGAAGTCTTTCCAATTAAAGGTATATGTATGTGTTCAGCCCGACTTTAATTGACCAGCCAAAACATAATACTATTTGTGAGATTAGTTTTGGTGAATAAACTTAAAAAGAGGAGGTTTTGAGCACTATTTTCTTGGGTCATTTCAGAAAGATATTACTCCATTCAAGGAAAATTGTGTGCATTATACTCTCTTGAGGATCCAAATACCTAAAATAGCATTTAAATTGGGTTAAAAAGGAATATTTGTTCAGTTCTAAATATACCTCCCTGAATGTTGGTAAGTACCTTTAATCACAACTCATTCCTTTCTATTTAGAACATTCAGATGACTGTATAATGAACAAGGAGATTTCTAAAAACTCTAAAGTGGCTGTGTTGTGGTTTGAGGTAAAATAACAAAGGTAATAAGGTATGTCCTTACAAAACATAAAATACATAATTAACAAGGCTAACCTTCTGAATTCTTTACCATCATAAACAACACTTTTTATAGACTATCAAACGTTGTTCACTCATAGAGAATGTAACTAAAATCGGTCATGAACAGTTTGATCTTTCTTAAAATACGAACAAAAAGATCTAAAATTAAGCTGTCCCATCCCAATTGTGCGAAGTTGCTTCCCCTAGTTAACCTCGTTCACATTACACAATATTTACTTGTGGTGGCTTTCGTTCTCTCAGAATGGAGATGGACAAGGATGCCATTGACTGGAAGCAGTTTGTTATCAAATCTTCAGTTTTCAATGAACAACGTTTTAGTTTCTCTATCAATTTAGAGTCTTTTCACCATGACTTGGGAGTTACCTGATCTACAAAAAATAGAGGTTAGTGAATGTACTTTCGAACACACATCAATACATACATACTTTTGAGTATACATGAATAAATCCTACATGAAGGACTCCTGTCAAAAATGCCTAAATGGCTCAAATCATCTTGCAATACAAGTTGGGCCTATTGGAGGCTGCTGTTGACAATTACTGGCCATGCTGTTCTGACATTTGAGACATCTCCCTAAGGTCGCCATGATAACAAGACGAGCAGCTCCCAGAGACAGGAACTGCTCGCTAGAGACCTGAGGAGCAAGATACAGCTCATTTTATTTTGTCTTTGAAAAATTCTGTGAGAAAATTGAAGTTCTTGAATTTTAATAGTACATAGATAAACAGAAGATTAATTGTTTATACCTTTTATTTGCGCCATTAGAATTTCAATATGTTGAAAATTTAAATATGGATAAAGCTGTTAATATTTAGCAGTTACTTGCCTACAAGATCTATAGTCAAGGCTTTAATCTGGTGATGAGCAGCTCATCATTGGTGGGAGTCGTTACCGAGCAGAATTAGCTCAGTTAGTAGAGCAATGGTCCACTTATCTAACGGTCCCTGGTTTGAGTCCTGGTTCTGGAATCGACCAGTTAGAAACCGTGGGTCTTGCACAAGAGAAATTCCTTTAAAAGGGATAAATAGTTCTAATAAAAGTCTAAAACAAACAGGGCATATTTATGGTTCCCATTAACACTAGATAAATGATACTCGCATTTAAAGCTAAGACATTATTTTTTAAGGAGTCTAATATTTACCACTGATCGACTTTGCTGTTGTGTTTGTAAATATGTAAACGAAAAACACATCAGTAAAAATCTATCTTATGAATGGTTGCAGAACGCTTTGATCCTAGCGTCAGCGAAAAAAGAAAAGTCCATGAGTATCTACAAACCCCCATCACTATGTTTATCTTCTATACTTAACTTACAATAACAATAATTATTATAGTAATGCTGTGCCTGATGTATCTCCTTTTCATGTTGGTCCTGGATTTAGTTTAGTGGAGATTGTTATTATGTTTGGGGTGTATTTGTATTCCATTTGTTCAATTGATTACTTCTATTGGGATGCTAGTCTAAGTCGTGATCCTCAGGATGGAAGATCATGAATCAGCTCCAGACATAGTTCAGGTTTCTAAGAGTTGACAAGAACACTCGCTTGAAGGATATTTCTTTGTTAATGTCCAAAACGATATTAAATTGTATAGCGATACCTAAGCAATTTATTTATTTCGGAGCAGGCGTGACGTCATCGCCCTCCGTTTCCATCGCTACGGAGATTGTTGTACCTCGACTATATAAATCGCCCGAGCTTGACCGTTGGTCATTCTCGTTCTAACCACCAGAGATTCACCATCGCTGCAGAATTTTAACTTAGTTGTGGACGATTATTTGAATTGTTTCATCGATCTTAAGGGGTTTAGGTCGATTAATCTTCGTAAAATATTTAACGGAGACTTACCAAGATGTCCAAGAAGAAGAACTTTTGCAGAAAGTGTCAAACTAGACACGTCGCCCCGACGGGGAAGAAATGCAATCGCCTGAAGACGAGCGATGATTCTGCATCGGGCGGGTCGGATGACCTGTTCGGCGATGTTGGTGGTGGAATTGAGATGGGGAATAGCCCTTTGGGCAATTTCCCGGCGGCGATCCAATCGCCTCCGAAGGCTGCGAAGACTGAAGTTCTCAACGATAGGATGGGCGTAATGGAGAAAAACATCTCTAAACTCGTAGGCGCTGTCAACCGGTTAGCGGAGAAGCAAGAGGCGGCCATGGTACCTCCACGAGACGATTCTGATGATGACAGCGATGGATGGACAGAAGTATCTCCGAGAAAGTCCAGGCCAAAGACGAAGAAGAGGGGGAAGGTGCAAGCATCGCCCAAGCCGGTCAGCCCCGCCGTCGAGTCGTCAAGCGATGAATCGAGCCGCTCCAGCGATAGGTCCGCTTCGCCTACAAAAGAAAAAGGTAAAACAAAGAAATACGCCCAGAAATTGTATTGCAAAAGCGGCGATAAGCCTAAGAATGTAGAGGAGGTGTTGCTGGTTGGTTTAAAAACAATCGAGAGATTAATTTTGGATAAAAAAGATCCACTCCCCGCTGTCAAGCATGTAAAACTATTGACAGAGAAAGCCTCTAAGCGATTGTACACGTTCGACACGTTTAATCAATATGATATCTCAGTAAGGGAAAGAGCTGGGAGGCTGGGACATGATGAATTTGGCAATTTCGATCAGGAGGAGATAATGTCATCTTTTTCATTCGACAACACGTTCAAGGCAGGTGTCGGTAGCAAATCTGGAGGGGGTTTCAAAGGTAAACAAAGCCAGGGAAGTGGTAGATCCTATTCCGAAAAGATTTGTTTTCGCTTCAACTCCGACAGCGGATGCTATGGCAAGTGTAATCTCAACCATGCTTGTATAATTTGCGACAAGAAAGGGCACAGCAAAAAAGATTGTGGCCGGGCAGGCAGCGATAAAAAATAGGATATCGTTCAAAAATCTGAGAAGATTCCAGGCGGTAAACACTTATCTGACAGTGACGTCACGGGTACATGGGTCTCTTCTCAGTCGTGTCCGAGCTCGCCAGCTCAAAATGTTAAATTATACAGTAATTCCAGGAGTTCTGGTCGTAATGGTGGTTTCCTCCGTGTTCTAGAGGTAGAAAATATTAATCCAGTCGTGGTTGACGACGATTCGTGTTGTAGTTTAAATATTATCTCCAGTGTTGGTACGATCGGTACACGCCGGTACTTTGCATCGCCGGGGTCAAGCCCGGGTCAAAGCACCGATACCGCTGACGTCACGGGTTTCCGTGTCGAAAGTACACAAGCGGTGTCGGTGCAGGAGGAGGAAAATGTCAATCGGCAAGGTAACTTTGTTCAAAATATAGAAATTCTAGCCGATAATTCTTATCTAACGGTCGATAGGGATGGAGTTAAGGTCCTTGTCGACAATTACCCCAAGTTTGAAAAAATTCCATCGGGTAGTTCAAGAGATATTAAATATTTTGAAAATAATCTTCTTGTCTCGGCGCGCTCGCCGAGTGGTCAAACTGTCAATGTATTCGAGAAATGCGCTCGTGGGGAATGCACTTGCGAATATTATATTAATGGCGCATTGGCGCAGCTTAGGCCTTGTAGATTCGAATATCTTCTTTCATTGGGGTCTGATGAGTGTAAAAACAGATTTAGACCTATGGTTGATGGGGTAACAGATGGTTTTAAAATTGTTGATGATACGGTGCCAAGCGGGGGTCTGAGTTATGATTGCAGAAATTACAATTCTCTTTTTGAAGGTGATAATCGAAAAAAAATGGACAAAATTATTGGCAAAGAATTGGCTGAGGGTTATCTTAAAATAGTAAGGGAAAAACCAGCTTGTATTCACTCTATGGGAGCAGTCCCAAAGCCTGATGGTAACATAAGACCAATAACAGACTGTAGTATGCCGGAAAAAATATCAGTAAATAATTATTGTGAAAATATTATTGAGGAATTTAAATATAAAAGTGTAGATAATGTCGTGGCTGTTTTAAATCCAGGGGACTATATGGCTGTGGTTGATATCAAATCGGCTTACAGGGCAGTACCAATATATCCAGAACATCAGAAATACTTGGGAATTAGATGGGAAATTGATGGAAAGACTGAGTATTTACAGGATTCCCGCTTGGCATTTGGTCTTAGACTAGGACCAATGTATTTTAATGAAATTTCTGAGTTTATATACCATATTTTGTCAGATATCTATGGGATTCAAACTGTAAATTATTTGGATGACTTTATTGTCATTGGTTCAAGCCTGGAGGAAGCCACATGGGCTCAGCAGGTAGTAATAAGAGTATTGAGATACATAGGCTTTCACATAAGTTGGGGGAAAGTGACCCCACCATCCCAGGTATGTACCTACCTGGGCCTGGAAATTGATTCCAATAAAATGGAAATTCGTTTACCCAAGGAAAAAATGGTTAAATTAAAAAACTTGGTAGTAAAATACAGTCAAAAAGCGACAATAGGCAGGAAAGAACTAGAAAGTTTAGGGGGACTTTTATCCCATTGCGCTCATGTTGTAGATGGAGGCAGGGTGTACTGTCGAAGGGTTTATAACTTATATAAAGTCCTTTTAAATAATAATTTAAAAGCAATAAAAATAGGACAGGCATGTAGGGATGACCTGTTATGGTGGGAGAAATTTCTGGAAAATTTTAATGGCAAAAGAAAAATCGAATATAAAGAATTTCCCCTCCCAATGGTATCAGACTCATCTATGAAAGGCTTTGCAGTGTATATGGGGAATGACTGGAGGGCAGGTAGCTGGGATAATAGCATTATTTTTCCGGATTCTGTATGTAATCATATTTTGCCAGCCCCATCAGATATTATTTATGATAATAATAATATCAATGAATTAGAACTCTTCCCTATAGTACGTGGCCTGCAGGAATGGCTGAGCCAACTTGCAGGTCACAGCGTAAATATTTATACAGACAATACGCAAGTTTTTCATATGATTAGGAAGGGAATTAGCACCAATCCAACTTGCATGAGTTGGCTTAGGGAGATATTTTGGATATGTAAAATTTATAAAATAAGACTGGTCCCACACTATATTAACACAAAAAATAATTTGGTGGCAGACACTTTATCACGCCTTTTATATATTAAAAGTGAGGACGCAGTTAAAAAGTGTATTTTTGGTGCGAATTTGTGTTGTTCTAACGCGATTTTTAAATTTTGCAGAGAAAATAAGCCTGAAAAGGCGCGTTGTGACGTTGAAAAAAGCCGCTGTAGGGGAAAATACCCAGAAATTGCGGAGGATGCAATGGAAATGTTACCTAAAGGTATGTAAAAAATTTCATTGGACGCCCTATAAATGTGACTCTAACCAGGGCTGTCTGTATATTTCTTATATTTCAAAATTTATGAAAGCATCCTCTGTGATAAACTATTATCAAGCGGTTATCTATTATCATAATGTCAAGGCCAAGCCAGTCGCAGGATGGTCAGATGTAAACATAAAGATGGTTGTAAAAGGAATTAAAAATTCCAATTTTTGTGAGGTGGATAGTAAAGAACCACTGAAAGAGAAGCATTTAGAAATGTTGTATAGGAAGGTAGATTGGTCCGACCAGTTAGGGATTTTAATATACATTGTAATTGTATTTTTGTTTAGGACACTACTTAGAGTAGGACACACTGTGAGGTCGGAACACATGCTTCTGAGAAAAAATGTTATTTTTCATAAATGGGGTTGTATTGTAAAGGTTACATCCTCAAAAACAAAAAAGCCAGGCCAGGTACATGAGATACCTATTAATAGATTAGAAAATAAAAGAGTCTGCGCTGTATATTTGTTGGAGAAATTATTTAAAATTCATCCAAAGTCCAGGGATGGTCCATTGTTCTCCACTGATAAAATTGGTTATTTATCCTACACAATGGTTAATAAACAATTTAAACAAATGTTATCGAATTCAAAAATTAAGGGTAATTTTTCAACCCATTCTCTAAGGAGGGGTGGCACCACAGACTTGTATAATAAAGGTGCTTCATTAACTTATATTAAGGAGAGAGGCCAATGGTCATCTGATTGTATTTACAAATATATTAGGCCTTCAATCTCCGATAAAATTAATTATGATAAATTTTTATCACTACGTTAGGTAATTGATTTGGAGGAATTGGATTAAAATAAATGTTATTTATTATATGTCCAAATCAATTTACCTTGTTTGTTGTCCTGTATTTATTCTAAGTTGTTCTAGCCGCGAAGTAAATGATATTAAATTGTATAGCGATACCTAAGCAATTTATTTATTTCGGAGCAGGCGTGACGTCATCGCCCTCCGTTTCCATCGCTACGGAGATTGTTGTACCTCGACTATATAAATCGCCCGAGCTTGACCGTTGGTCATTCTCGTTCTAACCACCAGAGATTCACCATCGCTGCAGAATTTTAAACTTTAGAATTATTGTTACAGGAAGGATTAAAATAAATGTTATTTATTATATGTCCAAATCAATTTACCTTGTTTGTTGTCCTGTATTTATTCTAAGTTGTTCTAGCCGCGAAGTAAATATATAGCATATATCACTGACTGCCACCTTTACCAGTCTATAGGCTAACTCCACTCAGCTCACACAACCAAACACTCTTAGACGGTTTCCTCCCTATCTGTGGAGCTATAGGTTTGAACAACTCTGCATACTAGGGGTCCCAGGCCTGCATTATCACTACTAGCTGGCTGCAGATTTACCATCCACTATGTAGTACATAGAGGTCTCCTGCCTATTTTAGCAACAGCCACTTACACGCATGATCTTTCCACATGTTTTCAAAAACCAAGCGGTTGTAGAGTTCTATCCCTAGCCAAGAATTTCCTAATTGTGTTTACAAATGCAGTAGAGGTGATTCCAATCTCATTAACTACAATATGCTGGCTCATGATCAGATCAAGAAATGAAGTAAACTGTATCTTTTGGGGAAAAGTTGAAACTAAAAGTGCAATAAATTCAGATTCGATCAATAATTGTGTTATATTGAACTATTGTTAATGTTTGATTTAAGACTGCGTAAGGTTCGTGTATATCCAAGTCTTCATGAGTTGTTTTTTCCAGAATGCCTGAGTAATTCAGACTGCGTTTAAAGTTTGTCCGTTCACTTCCCAATAGTTCAAAAGAAATGAACGATGAGGGAGCTTCTTAATATGAAAGGGTTTTTATTCAGTAAACATCTCATCCCGAGTCAAAGCCACCATGTATAAGTCTTCATCAGTCCACCTCCCATCTCCTATCAGCAATCAACCACATTTAGAACACGAGTTGTTCCAACACCTTCTAGACCATTCTAGTACTCAGCTCTATCACAATCCTATGTCCGAGGTAATGGGTATTGGTAAACTCCAGTCTGTTACACGGAGCCGATGTACTTACTCCAAGTATAACTCCTTGGCTAAACCTACTAAAACTTTAGTGACTACTAACCACTAACTGCTCGCTCTCTACCTTGCAACACCTTTTATACTGGTTAACAGGTGGCGCTAGGAGCGCAAGATATTTAGACTAGAAGTAGACTTGCTAAGCCTGATCCTTGTTGGATTATATATCATGACAATATATTAAAAGTACTAAGCCATTAGTACAATATTACGAAAAATACAACTTAGGAGGCCAAAAACATAACCCAAAGAAACAAAAAATCCCTTTCTTCCTATTTTCAGTAAAGAGCCCTCCCTCCAACTTCCTACAATAACAAACCCTCCCTCATGTGGACGATGGCGGCGGGAGGGGACACCAGTGGCGCCTCAACCGGCGTCTAAATGAAGCAGTCTATTCTCGTTATTGCTGACAAAGCTAATTTAATCTTCCCACTTGTCTCTATCAGATAAAATGCCACATGGAGACAAAAGAAAGCCACCTCGTTTATTTTTTCGCCCTCTGCTGGCTGCTAGAGATGGGAGAGGCACCTGCTCTGGTGGTGTGGGGACAGGTTTCTTCTGTGGGTGGGTTTCTTTTTAATTAGGATCTTTTGGTTTTAGATGGGCGTCATTGTTTGGCTATTTTGGGGACAGTCTTTTGGTGGTGGTGGTGGCGGCGGCTGCAGGTCTGGGTGTTGGGGAGATGGGTTGTGGTAGACGGGGAGGGAGGATATCTGACTATAGACGTTTTTCTAACATTAGCTTCTAATTAAAATAATTACAGATATGTGTTCCCATCTGATATACACTGTGTAAAGGCAACACTGATGGCTATACGAATAATTATTGAACATTAAGTGTAAAGTACTCTATTTGGTAAGATGGCTAGTGCTGATGACTATAATTATGATGAATTGGTGCATGAACTTATGAAGTATACGTACTCTATGGCAAGAAGCTAAATTCTATGCTATACAATAATGTTCATTACCCTGTGCCCGCAACAGGGTCATCAAAGGCCGAGTGTGTGGTGCCCTTTTTATGGGACATTGCACATAAAATACCCCTTGGCACTTGTCAAAAAGAGTACGGTATCAAACCCAGTGGAGGGTTTCTCATAAATCATATCATAGATACAATCACCCAAAGCTGGAAAGTATTACCTTTTAGAAAGAAACTATATAGTGGGTTGGCTGGACATTAAACTACCCCAACAAACAACAGTTCTAATAATCCATCATTCTATTTTTCTACAGCTGTGTGGAAAGCACATGCATATGATACAGTTTGAATGACCAAAAAAACGTAGATCACTAACTCAAATGATTACAGTCTTGTGCATGTACTGACAGACCTAGCATTGTTTAGTAACTTTAAAGTGCGCACTCAAATTATGATCTGTCGGTGATGACAGAATAGTGTCCATGATCTGCAAAAGCTCTATAGCTCTGGAGAGGGGTAGTGGGATACCAAAAGTGGGAAGGTCACCTTCAGATATTGAAGGTTTCTAAGGCAGGTACAGACAAAGCCTTAGGAAGGAGGTAAGGAGGAGGGATGTAGGAGGGTAGAAGGGGAAGGGGGGGGCGAGTATGAAGGTATGGAAACAGGCAGTTAGACACGAATGGAGGAGGCAAGTTGGAGGGACGAATAGACGGTAGGAGGAAAGTCGAAAGTAAAGGGAGTAGGGGAGAGAGGCGTGATAGAGAAGTGATAAGAAAAGGGCCAATCTCGGGGCAGGGTATGGTTGGTGGAAGGAGGTGGGAAAGGAAGGAGAGGAGGGAGAGGGAGGGAGTAGGAACAAGAAAGTGGACATGTTTTCGTGTTCCCTTTGCCTCAATCAACAACAAAATGTTCCGTTGGAAGTTCTTTATCAGTTTAGATAAAAAGATCTTTGAAAATTACCCTCGTTATTGCGCTGTGCGTTTAATCAAATTACTATTTATCACTGCCGGTATTGGCAAAGGACATCACAGCAAACACTCCTAATCTATCCATTTCCTTATCTATGAAATGTTATTGGATTTAATTGTATGACTGGTTGCATAATACTAACTCTAGTAGACACTTCCAAAATGAAACTAAAAATTGTGATCAACTATATCCTTTGTACCTGGGCAACATTTGCCTTATTCCATCCATGAGAATTACATAATATTCTGGTTCGGTTCTTGGATAATCATTGGAAATATTATTCGTTGCATTTCAACCTGAGGCTCACAAATGCAGATAAAAGAGAATTCCAACAATGAAATCCAATTACAAATTCAGAGATCTAATGTTGCATTATCAAATTACAGCAATCCAATTTATTCCTGATAATCAGAATTAAAGCAATTTGTTGGGCGATTGAAATTCTATCACACACACACTGAGACTGGCTTGACGTAGACACGAATGCTGCAAATCCAAGTTTACGACAAGCATGCAAGCAAAATCTTAATAATTCGTCCAATTTCGAGAGTACGTAATACTGTAATGCACATTACAGTTATTTATCTGCGGCCTGTATGAACTGTGCTTATAATAAATTATATTGCATGTAAAGGGACCGTTTATTATTTCCGCTTTACTTTAGAGCGCCAGCCACACACATTTAGGCTGACATTCGCATTGGATCTATACATGGACGTTTGCTTTTCTAATACACTAACAGAAAAGTGATGTACGATTCTGATTGCACTAGATCTAATCTATCTAGAAGTACCAACAAAGATCATCTTGACTATTTTGGTGACTTAGAAAATATGTATCCTGTATATTTCCCATCATCATATCACGCAGGACTTAATGCTAGTTTGATTTAACAAGTTACCAAATACCAAGATCGATTAATCCAATTACACAGATAGTACCACTTTAAAATTAATTATAATATTGATTATCAACTGATTATTCTACTATCCTGCAGAATTATACGTTATTCAATCTACAATATCCTTACATAATAGGAAATTAAAGGTAATATTGTTCATGACATGTTGCACTGACACGGGTGGTCAGTCCATGCTCAGTTGCTCAGCGTAGTGTTTACACCAGTGCACGCCTGAGCTGTAACTCTTTGTCAAAGGTGAAGAGTAAGGAGGAGTCTAGGTAGTGACATGTATTGTACCATCATACATAAGGGCCGTTACAGTCAGCACTCGGAGTAAAGCTGAGTAACGTTGTGAGTTAACCATCCTGGAAAGGTTGTGTTCTAGAAGCTTAAGAATAAATAAAAGAACATCCTTTCACGCGAGTGTTATGTCTTACATAATACCAGAACTATTATTATGTATTGGACGACAACGGTCGAATGCGAGGAGACTGCAATAGGAGCTAGCTATTATCCAAAGGCAAAACAACCTCTTAAATGTAACCTTAACTTTAATGAATAATAAACCTACTATAGTTCAATGTATACCAATGCATCATCATGTTTGGTGTAATTAATTGATGCTCATTTTTCGGGTTCAATACGTGTGTATACAAACAGCTGGTGGTCTGGAGACCTTCTATGAGGTTCCGTACGTATGCACCGATAGCAAATGGTCCGTATAGGCCTACAGCTTCCCCCCTCCTACCTATTTTTAGTGCTTAACCTCAGGATCCCTGAGGAGAATTTACATGCTCTCAGGAGAATTTGCAATTCAAATTTCGATTCTCAATAGAAATGGTCACAAAACAACCACTTCACTCTGACCAGTCATGCGTGTCTGTACTGGGGACGGAGGGGTACAAAAAGACCTATTCCCATTTAAATACACCGTGCCAGAGGTCTGTAGACCAGCCAACTTGGATCGGGGAGAATGAACACCACTTATCACTGCGCAACCTACGTGATGGTATGATCAGTTTTAAGTTAACCATTACACTTCGGGTGACAGCTTTTGTACCAGAGACCTCACTTGAATGGTTTCAAAATGCATAATATTATGCAATTTGTTACATTTTCTGGTTCGATTCTTGGATAATCATCCTAAATTTCTTATAATTTCTCACATTCTGAAAAATGGCCCTCACATATATATAATGGATTGGGAAAGGCTTGTTTGAAGACTTGAATGAAATAGAGATCTGATCAGTTCTTTTGTTGCCATCTGAACATTTCTTTTGTTGCCATGGTAACATGATATTACAACGAATTCTGGTACGATTTTACAAATGGGTCGTTGAGGCGAAAATACCCAAAATGTGATAGTTATGTCATGAACAGATGGCACTTATTTTGTGTCTATAATGATAACCTCCTGTACAGTCTACCTAAAAAGAAGTATTAAGGAAAAAATGTACCATGACCTTTTTAAATCTATAACCCACTCAATAATGGGTTTAAAGCTAATTGCCAAATATCACACTAGGTTACAGTAACACGTGACTGGTATAATTTCTTGCATAACATTTAAAACTGACAGGTCTATATTTCATTCAACTTAGAAAAATGTCAAGTTCGGGGAGAGAGTGAACAGATTCGTGTTTGAGAGAAATAAAAAAAAAAGTAGTTTTTCTGAAAGGACTATTCTTGTCCTTGACCTATTCCCAGTAACCAACTGAATACCCCGATATATGTGTAGGGTCATGGACACTCCAGGTAGTTGGAGGTAGGGCATGAAAGGTCAGGTCATGACAGGTCAAAGGTAAAAAGGTCACGGCCGATCTCTGACCCCGATCCGCACAGCATGAGAGGTTTGACGTAAATGACAGGTTTTACTTTGAATATTTTGGTCAGCGGGTCAATTCGGCAATTACGGGGTCAGTCACGAAAGGTCAGGGACAATGCAATTATGTTCAGGGTTTAAAGACATTCCTGTCTAAGAATAATCATTTTGATCGTGTTGATCAATCGAATCAACAAATTTATACCATGAACAACTTTGCTTTAATAAGTGGTTCCAAGAAATTGGAGAAAGAGATTTTGTGCTATGAATAGATTGAAGTTTGTCAACTAAAACTAAATAACAATGGTTTCTCAATTTTCCCCACAATAACTATCCTGACATCAGATGTTACTGTGATGAAAAATGAGATCTCTCAAATTATTTAATTTGTTATGGGTTCTAGATATCGTGTGAAATTCCCATAGCACTTTGTTTTGGAAATCTACTCTTTTACTATGCCGGGAATTACAACAAAAATCTAGGACAGAATCATGTTTCTAGGACACACGCCAACCCAGGAGTTAACGCACCTGGTAGACATGGAACACCTTGTCACATGTTAAGCACGAGAACATGCTACACAGCATGTCGCACAGCATGTTACCATACCTATTCTATTAATAGATCTGTCGGTACCAACCCACAACCGCCGTGTCGGTGGCCCATTTTATGTATGTCGGTACACGACAACTGGTATGTTTGGGGAAATAAATTAACCTTATTACCAGAGTTCAGACAGTGTAAAAATAGGTTTCAATGCTAATTGATGGACCCTTGTACTTTAGATAGACTTTTTACTGACAGCCGTTTCCCATTATGAATTACCCTCAGGCTGTTGGCCTTGAGTGTAAGAGTTTTTACTTGAATTATGAATTATGTTTGCAAAGACAGAATCAGCAGAAATACATGGTTAATGCATTGCTAGTTCTGAACTGTAGACGTAGTTATTAGCCACTAAAGACAGTTTTTACCTTCATGTTAATCATATCTTCAGAGGAAAACAGAGTTTTATCATTCAAAATTATATTTTGATATACGACGAACTCTTAATCAATATCGTAGATCCTAATCATTCCCAAAGCTTTATTTTATAGCAGAGATACATTTTAGAGTCTCTCGAGCTTTCCATTATAAAGCTGTACAATTTTGCACATTTGAATATGTATAAGAAAAGAAAATAATTACACCAAGAGCCAACCGTTTTAATAAGTAAAAAAAAAGTGCTAATAAAGCGTACTGGCCCTAAACCTCATTATCCAATCAATCAATCAGATATTGTGGAGAAAATATTAAATCTATACCAAGACGTTAAAAAGGTTGATTGATTAAGCATTCCTTAATAAGAGTGGATTGAATATGTGACCATAGATGTAGAACTTAGTGGTTTTGAAAGGGAAGGTTATATACATATTGCAGTGGCGGATCCAGGATTTTGAAAAGGGTGGGGGGGCGGGGGCGGGGGCGGGGGCGGGGGCGCTATTGAAAAAAAATCTTTCTTAATTACGTTTTGATTGAATTTTAAATTAAAAAAGTCTAAATTTGGCACACAAAAAAAGGGAGGGGGCACCCCCGTGCCCCCACTCTAAATCCGCCACTGCATTGGGGCCTCTATACACTTGTATGCCATATCTTTGTATCATTGTGGACAAGCATATCATTTTACGTGGAAAAACCGATGATTCACACCAGAAAACTGACTGGCGCAGCCAGGCCGCACCAGACACTTCATGTATCATTCTTGTAAGGAGAATAATCAATATGCGGTGCTTTTGACAGCTATTAACAGACACACGACAGGCACCCGTAAATCATGTCTGACACAATGTACAACCAAACTATACTGTAAAAATGACGTTTAGAAATTAAACAAGTGTTTATGTGTCATGTGTTTAATAACTTAATAGTATGAATGTTCGGATTACATGTGTTTAGATATTAACACATGAGCCCCTTAACACGTGTTTAGTTTCTAAACATTATTATCATAGTAAACAGCAATGATAATAATTAAAAGTCAATCATTTACAGGGACTGGTAAGGAAAATCCAAGGTGATTCTACAGATATATTAGATTAATATCTTTGGATCGTCGTAGAACAGTTCCAAAACCATTTAGTATGGAAGGATGTCAATTGTATTCTGGGAGCATTCAGTGCATTGTCTGAGAATATAATCTGCTGTCATCTGGAAAGTAAGTGTTTCGACAATCATCTAGAAGCTAGAAGACGATAGCGTAATGGTGTTAATACCTACAAAACTAACTTAATTTCTAGGATAACTCATACCAAAGTCTTTATGCATAGTCCTTGATCATATTATAATATTTTCCAAGCACAGATAAAGTTGAATGATATCTACAAGCAAACATCTTACAACCCTATCTTTAGATACTAAAAACCTATTCGCTGATCGTGCAACCATGTTCACAAATTCTATATGGTTATTAGCCTCGTTATTATCTGACAGTAAAATAAACCTTCCCATGCTATCAACTTATTTTCTAAATTCATTTTCTTTTGTAGTTTTGGCTAGTCAAAGTTTTCCAGGTGGATAAAACTCACTTTAAGAATTAAAAAGGGACTTAATGACTATGACGGGTATAAAAATAATAAACAATAGATCTACTTATAATCCATCGTACCACGCTTCTTGGACAGCTACTTAAGGGTGTTTTG
Source organism: Lepidonotus clava (assembly GCA_936440205.1). Lineage (NCBI taxonomy): Eukaryota > Metazoa > Annelida > Polychaeta > Phyllodocida > Polynoidae > Lepidonotus > Lepidonotus clava. The sequence continues at coordinate 19,893,097 of OW387150.1, read as the reverse complement.
TCATGCAGCCAAGCCTGTGAGTATGGGACCTTAAAGAAGGTGAATCATTCCACTGTGATCCCCCACAGTTGAGTGGTCCCATAGAAACGGTGGAGGGGACAGGTATATGTCTATAGTACTATAGAATATAGAGTGTATCTTTGTGTTTGAGTTGGTCCGTGTTTTATATGTGAGAGTCTGGCATTGTCTGGCTGTCTCGTAGTGTATATTACTGGATTTGCCCGCCTACCATGCATAAATACGACTTATGTACGTAAGGTGGGACTATAGGAATTCAGCAATACTTTTTGGTTTAGATTATTCTAATATAATTTGCAATTCTATATGAAATTAATGCTTATTTTCCCCTGTTATGCGCAATGTGTGCTGTGCAAATTTACGTGACCTCAGTGCAGAATGACCCGTCTTCAAGATCTCCTTATGAAACTAAATGTGTTCAGCTTTATCCTATGCACAGACTCATTTAAAGCAGTAGAATCATCAATGCTGTTCACTATAAATGGTGTCATATTATAGAGAAAATTAGAAATAATATAGGAATCATTAACTGCTTGTTTGTCATTACAACATTCATGTTTTCTTATATATATGTTTATCAAATACATGCATGTAACCTAGCAGTTGAATATTCCATGATTGTGTTGTCGTTTTGTTTAAGTGTATTGGAAAGCCACAGTATTTTCCTTAAGGTTACACTTAAGTTTATGTTACATTGCGTCTATTCGTATTTGACCCTTTGACCGTTCTGTATTATTTATTATTATTTCTTTTGCTCTGAATATGATGCAATGTATCATGATATATGACAAGGTAAAGTGAAGTGTTGTATAAATACTTCCCTCTATTTTTGACATGTCGTGTCTGCCTTTCACCTCAAATGAAATATTTATACATTTATTGCCTGTCTCTCTCGTCAGAACATGCTGTGTTGCCATAGATTTGATTTAATAAACTATCTAAGTTCGAATGACACTTCCCTTGTCATCGTTTGAATGAAAGCAAACCCCTTTTCCCATATTAACATCTAAAATTAGTATTGTATTGAAAAATATTCATATAAATTATGACACTCATTTTAATCAAAAGAGTAGCTAGCTAACAGCAAAATGATACATTGGATGACCGACAAGCTAAGCAGAAGGGGCTATGTAGAGTATAATTATAACTCCAAATTACAGGTGCTTCCAGTGTTAGGAAATCTGCAGCTAATCCACTAAGAACCAATGTCAGGAAATGCTGATATCAGATTTAGAAAATAATGTCTAAATATACTACAGATACCAATCACATGGAAACTCTGTAAAGTTTTTATATCGGCTATCATACTGGTTTCTATCCACAACACTATGTACCGGTCATCACTTTTTCTGGTGTGATTTCACCGTCACTTATTACTGTTCATTCTGATGTAATGCCCCCCATACTTACCCAATATGTAGATAGTTACATAGTTTCCTTCGTTATACGTAATCTCCCCACTCAATTCAAGTATTGGCGCATTGCTTATTATTAATATTATAACTGCATTTGATGATGCACTGGCACATTGCCAATTATCAACTGCCTGATCTGTATTAATAATAGTAATATCTTGCAACTTTATCATGAATTATACCTACAAGGAAGAACATGTCAAATGGTTGTGGTCTTCAAGTGAAGTAAAAATCAACCATTTCTAATGGGATATTCTATTACCATCCATTTGGGTAACACAATTCCTGCTTACTCATAGCTTTCTTCAGAGATGTGGTGACCTGTCGTGATGATGCAGGCCCATACCGCTAGCGGGGCGGCACACTTGCGAAAATGACCTATAGGGCTTCTTACGAGCATGAATGACAGTGACCAAACCATTGGAATTACAACACACCAGTTTATGCCATCCGATAAATTGTGGTTTATAGTGTAGGATGCATCCCTTAACCATGTACCCATTTAGAATTCGAACAGAACAGGAATGCCTTAATTCAACAGGCCGATTTGACTATTACGATCTTGTAATTGTTGTTTTCTACCTGAGCATATTACATAAAACGATACATCGCATATATCATTTGAAAGAGAATTGCAAAATTCCGCCTGGGGGTGTATCAGGATGGCCTTCTCCCCTCGTGCCCACTCTCCGTTATTAATATTTGAATGGTGACAAACAACACATAATTAATAAATTTCATTAACAATCGATACTTCTACTGATGGGAATCCATTGAGATTGATCGATGTTACTATATAGTATAACTCTTTATTGATGACACTTGTAACGCAATCGTAACTATATATAGGCTATATATAATTGGTAAGAAAAAAATGTCCCATTGTAAGATCAGTGTAGTGTGGGAGTGGCCCAACTTATGCCTCCAAAGGGATGGTGCTATTATTCTGCACAGTTTGCTATCATCGTCCATGCAGACAGACCTTATTTACTCTGACGTATTGCAGACACTATAGGGGGACCACTCATTCATTGGTTTAAGTGGGGGGCTGGCGATTATAAAACGGACGATTTAAGAACCGACCTGGGACCTTATTTCACTGCTCTGTGTGTAACCAAATGAACCAGCTCTATAGCCAACCTATACTATAATGGAGTAAAGTATGGTATTGATTGTAAAAAAATCGAATAATGTGTCGGTTTTTAAAACAAACTCAAATGGGGGAAGTTGATACAAATTTTTGAAAATATATACATGCATATTAAATGTACACACGTACACATAAATGATTATATATAGCTTCGTATAATATGGAGAATGTGTATAGGGATATAAATATGAAAATGTAAGTCACGTAGGCCCCTATTATGATTTCATCTTAGGTCATTATTCATGTCATTATTTTTGTATTTAAATACATACGTAAACGAGCGATGGGAAGAAATTTACTACATATAGGCCTAAAGAGATGATGGAACAATATACTTCTTTTTAACAAGGGTCACATTCATCAAATAGTTTGCTACGTTTTAGTTATAATAGTAGTTAAGCTCGATTCAGCTCACATTATCAGCTGAGTGTGTATACCTGTCGAACGGTTTCTCTGTCTTCTGCAAAGTGAATATAGGGCACCAGTAATTATTTTTCAATTTTACTTGAGTTAATTAACTTGGTGGAGAAACATACTATAGCCTGGACCAGTGCAGGGTCGGATCCCCACGTTTTTGATCCATGGGGATGAGACTTCTATATTGACACGGCGACATCTTATGCGTCTGACATAAGTTTAGCGACTTTCTACACAATTATTCCTTTAAATCAATATAAATAAATTTAATGTCTTTTACTTAAAGTTAACATGTCACATTAGGTATACCTAGTGCCAACGTCGTATATGCATGTCTTAAATTCACTTGTGGCATCAGAATTCCCCTCCGCCAAAACAAGGGACACGAAGAGGGGGAAAGTGAGGGGGGGGGCGCTATCCTAAAACGACGCTTCTTTCCAGAGGCGAAAATTGTAAATAAACCAGAGAGTCTATATATTAATTTTATAACTATCTAAACTACATGATTGTATAATAGCGGAGATTATGTATTGTATTGTTTGCTCCTGAAATAAAAGGAGCTCTACTCAACTGTAAAAAAAATCTCTAAAAACAGATTAAACAGAAAAACAGCACGTCCCGAAAATAGGAAGCCAAATAAGGATAAGAAGATTATAGAACCACATTCCGACTGTTACACGCACATGCTTCAACCAACTATAATTATGCCAAAAGACAATCATTCCCCGCTATTTTCTTGTGCAACGTATAATTGGCCTTGTCTATTTCACTTTTCAAATTTACATTATATTACCTCCTTTTATCGTCTGACAGACTGGTCACATAATGTAATAGTATGGACAGCAAAGTCATTGAAAGAAAAGTCTTTTTTTTTTAAATGTTATTAACCTGTTAACTTCTTCACGTTACATACATGGTCTTCCAGAGGTTAGATGATTGAGGAATAATATTACTATATAATATGATTGTGATGATTGAATAAGATGAGCAGTACATGGTACCCCTCTAGACGTCCTCTGTATTAAAATGAAAAATTATTTCTCAAAAGTAACTTTTCATTCTCTATTATTCAATACTAGTTACATTATGATAATAGTTTTCAATCGAACTATAGGCATATTCAGCAACTCAACAGCAAAAAATTATGGTAATTGCTATAGATAATGAGTCGGCTCTATATCAATTTTGTGATCTTACTTTTCATCCTGCGTAATTTTAGTGAGGGAGTAAGATACATGCATTGGGATGGTATTGCGACGTGTGGACAGCTGCACATACACAAAAGGCAGACTGATACAGAAATGGCGTATATAATGACGTTCAAACATATTGTGAGAAGTAAGTGATCCTCCAGTCTGCTGCTCATGCATGTAATCGTACATGCCTCATTCCACTACAGACGTAACCGTACGTGCAGAAAATAATGTTCAAGCATGAGTACATCTTTCCTAAAGCAAATAACTGCTTCTGTTAGGCTATTGTGTACAAAAGCCACTGGCGGACCCAGGAGTTTGAAAGGGGGGGGTCACTATTGGAAAATAAATCCATAATTGCTTTTTGGTCAAGTTTTGCATTAAAGACATGCAAAATTATACGATAAAGGGGAGGGGCACGTCCCCCTCTGGATCCGCCACTGAAAGCTGCAGCTGAACTACGCCTTTACATGCACACTTTACCAGACAGATGAATTATAATGGCCCTTCCCAATGTAGGGCCCCACAGGGTTGGAAAGGGGGACAGTGGTGTTATTTACTCTGACCTCTCGAGTTTATCCATTGCACGTTCTATGATACGTTAAACAAGTCACAGTCATTCCCTGCACGCCAACCACTCTCCAATCATGTTGTCATGGTATTTATAACTTTATATGGGTACTACTGAGAGACCTTGGATGGGGTACCCGATGTCCTATGTCACATTTCCCACCTCGATGTTAAGGTCGGCCATTCATATTAGTAGGCTCTAAATAATTGAGTTTGGTGAATAAATTGTTTCATGTGGCATAAATTGGAGCAACCCTTTCAATTAGAATATGATAGTTGGATGCTATTGAATTTCATCTTTACTGTTTTTACATAATTATTGACGTCTTGATTACATGTAATTGATTTGCATCTTTCCCATAACATACAAAATATGTATTCCAGGGCAATATAGTATTATAGTTAATAACCTATTAGGGGTTTGAAATATGCCTAGTGCTCCATCATTATGTAAAAATCTAAGAAAATGCTGCAATATTCGCATGGGGCTGTGTTCATACTATAACCACATTCTTCATTAATCTCAACAGCTGTGGAAAACAATCAAAAGAATTTGAAAGGGACACCCAGGGTTAATGCAATACTGAACTCCCTCCCCTTCCTGGACCCCCAGGACTCTGGATCCACCCAGGCTTTTTCTAAATCCTAGATCCGCATTTCTATAGACACCAGTCAATATAGACTCTACAAAACCTGCTTGGAGAGTGCATTCAAAAGTGGGCAACAGGAGCCAGCAAAGGGGCTGACGGTGACTGAGTGACCCCACAGTGAGTAATGCCGCTTTCCGCCACAGAGGTCGCTGCGCATGACGGATCGGTTACGTTGGCCAGCACGGCAACGGCGATAAGTGAAACTCGAGTCAAAGTGATCCGTTTGGTTCAGACAACTTCGCCGGATTTGGGCCAATTCCCATTAGATCTAGTTCTAACCTTGTCCCAGTTAAATATATATATATATACGAATGTCAGTATCAAGGACACCTGTAGCAAAGAGGGTATAAGTATAAGATCAAGAAGGGACAAAGAGGGAAAAACCTGTTATTAAGAGGCACAGGTTTACCACCTGGCCGCAGGTTGGCTTATTGTTGGGCTGACCATTAGGCCTATAGCGACTGACCCATTTTGATTCTGTGATACTAGCAGGTAGTCCCAAAAATAAACTCTCGTAATGACCAGACTTTTGTGGCTGGTTTAATCTCAATGTCAAATGATTATTTATGGAAACCAAATACATTAATATAGGCTCTATAACCATATGACAATTGATTTAATTGCCAGAAGCAGTTTTCCTATCTACCTTCTATTTTTCTTATATAATAGACGATGAAATGAAAAATGTCTAGTAACTGGCTAATTTACAGACTTGGAAAAGCAGAACTCCAGAACCTTGCTTAAAAGTAACCATAGCCCCCCTAACCTGCTATCTGAATTGGTCTTTTATCTGTTCATCTAAGAAGCTGAATCAAAAACTAGTGAGATATATTAAAAGGCAAGACATTATTGGTTCACATCTATCAGTATGAACTGCATTACAGCTGCCAATAAAAGGCTATTTAGCCTGGTTGAAATAAGGACTACGTCGGAAGGGGTGTTTTATGGGTCCTATTGAATTCCCTATACACTGTATATGGGGAAAAAGTAAAGCAAATGGGTTGTAAACAAGATACCGACAAAGGAGAGTCAAGGCCCATTCGCCCTGGCTGATCATTCTATCGGGGGGGGGGGGGGGGGGGGCAGCACCGACAAAGTTATTGCATGCTGAAAACGATACTCTGAGGGCCGATCAAATTGTTGTAAGCATCTAAAAATGCAGAAATAGCATTCACACTGAGAAGAGAGGCACCTACCGATTGTAAACGATAAGTACTTAACCCCTTCAACCCTCTATTCCTGAGGATAATAGATAAAAATGTATGTGGACTACAGAAGAAATGCTTTCTAACGCTGCAAATCATTTGAAAATATTCCTTTTAGAAGCTTAGATATGGTCGTTTGAACTTCCCTACCTCTTGTACAATAGGAACCCTCCAGTTCTGATAGTCCTCTTTGTTTCCATGTTATAGTAACTTTAACTTGACCTTGCATATTTAGAATAAAAAGCATTTCTTATTGAGCAAAATGTTTGGAATACAATAACTTTTGATTGACTTGGTCTTTTATCTAACTGTTTGAAATATACGGCAGATAAAGATATTTCCTACATAACCCACAAAAATTTTTCCATTGATTCTAAATGTTCTTTTTTCTGTAACCATGGCAACCTAGCAACCTTATTATATGAAGGATTTCTGCGAAAAAAAACATTCCATTACAAATTTCCCATAATGCATCATTTGCAAAAGATTTCATATTTCTCTGTAAATCATTGAATTCTCAGGAAATTTCTATCTAAGTCAAACTTTTCCACAAAATTACATGAAAAAATGGTTTTTCATCAATAATTCTTTAATTATTGCTTTCAAGAGGCTGATTTCCCAGAATTGGCATATTTGCCCTATATTGACCATAACGGCCTTTACTGGAACACGTGTTCTAAAATATCTAAACATCATAGAATAATAATACAAAAAGTGTAGGGTTCCTTGGAACTTTGGGAATATTTTGATATTTACCTCATGAGTGTAAGTGAAATATCCATTTTATAATCAGATTAAAACCAAAAAAGAGGTGTCATTTTATGGGTAACAATCATGTGGTGGCCAAATATGGCCTTATGGGGTGGAAGGGGTTAAGTGCCTCAAGTACTTCAAGTACCCTACCGTCGGCTAGAAATCAACCGATCTGATCCAACATGTTAGATCTGATCGGTTGCAGACTAGTCGTTTGCATTGTCGTTTGTACCAGAATTGCCAACGATAAATGTCGCAAGGGATCGCATGTACCAGATCTGCCAGGGCGAATGGGGCTTGAAGCAACACCTCTCGTGGCCCTTGATGGGAATGGTGTACAATACCATGAAAACGGTGCACAATACCATGAATTGTGGAAAAGCAATGTGCTTTCCATAAGTGAGCACTGCTTTTATATGCATGGCTATACATTAGGTTGTTACCAATTGTAGTGCAAATCTATGTATGATGGTTCCCATTGTATCATATGACCATATTATTGAATGTTTTCCATTGTATAATATGGCAATATCTAATGTAGTCTATTGCATCATGATAGTACCCAGATATGAGAGATATGAGAGAATCTGTGACATAGAACTACATAAGTTCAATGTATACCATTTAGCACATATTTGACATTTAATTTCCCAAACGCTGTTTTACATCGCAATGTTTGATGTTTCATAAATGCTGTTTCAAATCTGCATGTTCGGTGTTTCCCAAACATTTTTTCACATCCCCATTTATGATGATTTCCGAATGCAGTTTCACATTGATGTTCATTGGCTTACACATCAATATTAGATATTATCCAATGTATCATCTTTATTAGTTATCATAACTAAATGGTCATGCTTTGGTATTCAATTTCAGGGTATAGAGCCCCTCCAAGTGACACTCCTAAATGGCTGGCGGCACATAATGGGTGCTTTCATCATGGGGTCCTTATACAAGCACGTGAGGATCAGGGCATGGAAACATGGGGGTGAAGGGCTGTAGAATAGGATAGGGGAGAGACTGGGCTGCCAATAGTAAACCCACGGCCCGCCTCTAGATATTTCATTGAAGCAAGTTATATGTTGGAAATAAATGTCCTTGGTTGGGCAAGGCTGAAATAGATGGTGCCCTGGAGATATTATCCCATTGGTGTAGCCAAAATCGTTTGACAATAAATCGTTCTAAGACCAAGCACATGATTGTAAACTTAACTGGTATACAGGACTTGAATTGTCGAGTAAACCTGAGCGGCAAAGATCTAGATTTAGTTGATCACTACAATTACCTGGGGGTTATAATCGATAAGAAACTAACCTTTGAAAAATTTCTAACGGATAAATATGGGAAAGCAAATAGTCGTGTGTACCAGTTGGGTAGGCTTAGAAAATACATAAATCCATATATTGCAGGTCTAATATATAAACAGACAATTCTGCCCCTGTTGGATTATGGTGATCTCATGGTGGACAGCGGCCCCTCTGGCAAGATATTGCGTTTACAAAAACTCCATGAGCGAGCATTAAAAGTGATTGATTCAAAAACATCCACTGACCAAGCTGTGGACAGTCTGAACATTAAATATGGATTACGGGACCAATTCCAACGACGCTCACAACATTTATGTTGTTTCATGTACAGGCTAAGTGCTCGGGCTGATTTTGTGGACACCAATAGGCCAACTATAAACTTAAGAAGTAGGGGCAATATTAAGTTTAAAACAATGAAGCGTCAATATGATAAATATCTAAAGAGCCCGCTGTCTAGGGGGATTTCACTATGGTCCCAACTGTCTGAAAATGAGCAGAAAGCTGTGACTAAAGTAAAATTTAAGTCTTTAGTTTCCTCTAAGGTGTTTAAATGATTAAACATCAATAGATAACCTGGACGTTGATGCAATATACAATATTGATAGTGTTATCCCATACTTGTGATCATATCATGCATCTCATTGTATCATTTTTCTTTTCTTTTTTCACATTTATATTCCTTTACTTTCTTTTTCGTTTTGATCAACTGGAAGACCATGTTATGTATATGTGAAGTTGACAATAAACAGTATTTAAAAAAAAAAAAAAAAAAGTCTATGAAATGTGCGTGCTGCAATCTATTTTAGCACTGAACAATTCAGGAACATAGACCTATTCAGGATGAAAGGGAGAGTGGGGGAATCCAAAATGTATGTGACCAACTCATTTGGGGCTAATTAACATACACTTTGATAGGTCTATCTTTAATAGGCCCTAATTAAAGGAAACCTTGCACATGAATTCACGAAGTGCTATTTTTTGTATAATAACCTTAACATAAGTATTCTGAAAATATGGCAAAAGTAAAAATGTGAAAATGTTGATGTCTAAGGGAGATATTCAGGGGGGGGGGAAATTTTTTTTTTTTGGGGGGGGGGGGGGGGGGAATCCCCTGAATGTTAAGCTACTCAGTACTCCCCTTGCTACGTCACAACTATGGGAATTCCCTCTAAAGTAACTCTTGGATTCCCTGAGCAATAATGGTTGTGAATGAATATGTATCTTAATTTATTATGAGTTTTATTGGGCCAAATATATATAATTTGGTTTGGAGAGCATTACTCTTATTAGAAATTCTACAGGGATGGGGATTCCCTTCTGAGGACAGATGGGATTCCCCATGAACTCCCCTTGCTACGTCATAAATTAGGGATTTCCCTTAAAAATGAATAAAAAAACAAGTTTTATTTATTGTCCCATAAGTGTGTGTAAACTAAATATTTTCCTTCCATTTTGCTCACATTGATAGTTCAAGCTGTGAATAACATGCTGAATTCAATTCATAGGAAAATAACTATGCTGCAGTTATGTGCAAGGTTTCCTTTAAAGAGAAAATAGCCAAAAAAAAGGGTAAAAATTATAGGCTGAAATTTGACTGAAAATGAAATTATGTCTAGTTTTATATATGAAATAATTTTTTGGGGTATATCGTTTCCATGGTAACCATAATATACGAGTTTTGGTCCCTATTGGCCAAACTAGTTGACTCCAAGAGAATAACATTTTATTCTTTTTTTAATAAGTAAATGTCTGCTTTAGAGTTGAAGTGTGTGATTTAGAGCCTCTACAATTAACACCTCTGAACGACCAACGGCAGATAATGGATAGCTGTCAGCACGAAGCTTGTTTTGTGTGTGCACATGGGGATCAGGTTGGGGAAACATGCACAGGGGAGAATGGGCTATAGAATAGGGTACATAGGGGGAGGACTGTGCAAGACATTCAAAAAACAGAGAAGGGGAAGAGGGATTCCTGGCCCCAATGGCAGTTGAGGCCAAGCTTAAAAAAAAAATTGTTTCCTGTCCAGCGGGTGACCAGAAAAATACCCAGTCGGGAGGTCGGAAAATCTTTTTTTTTTCCAATTTTTTTGTTGTTGGTAAGGCTTTAAATGAAAATTTTGATAAAAATTTTTTTTTTTTCAAAAAATGAAAAAAAAAAGTTTCCAGTCGGCCCTAAAATAGTCACTCGGGCGGTAAACAGGAAACAAACTTTTTTTAAAGGCTGGCCTGATGTCTATCACCTCCTGCTGCTACTTGTTAAATACTGTGTGTATGCATAGGTTACATATACATATTATATATATGTAGATACACAGAAAACGCACATCGTATGTATAGACAGAAAGGGCCGGTGCCCAATCCCCTTCATCCACTCCAATAATACCTACAACCCGCTTGCATTGCCAATTGCGAGTATGGAGAGGGTACTTTTCCCATTCCCCCAACTTGAATTTTTCTTATCACTTCATCTGCTTTCCATTGTCACTAAAAAGCACTCACCTTCTTTCTGTTCTCTTTGTCAAATCCTAGTCCCCCCCTCCCCCGCCACCTCTCCCCCACCAACCTCTCTCCTCCTAGAAAGCCAACCTTGTTTTGTTTTGAACCTTCCACTTTGGTAGAGATGGACAGGGTGGGTGACAAAAAGTGGAGGGTTGAGAGACAGTCTGCCATGAGCATTCCCTGGGCCCAGCTGTTGTTAGTACACGCCGTAAACATTGTCCTGCCATCCAAATAATAAGACTGTCCACACATCTAGGTAGTGCGTACAGCAAGCCTGGCTTATACAGGTTTGTATTATAGTTGTTATATCATTACATGTTGTAAACAGTTGTTACCATTACATGTTGTAAACACTGTCCTCCTATCTAAATATCGCGATTGTTTGCATATCTTTTGGCAACAGACTCTTCTGTGTAACTATGATTGTTAATATTATATTCTCAGCAGTGGCAGATTCAGCTTTTTGAAATAGAAACAGGGGGCGCACCTCCTTTTTTTCCCAGAATTTTCCAAATTCTTAATTTGGCCAAAAAAGGAGGGGGCACGGGCCCTCGTGCCTGCCCCTTTACTTCGCCATTGCATTGTATCCTCTCACCAAAATAACCTGATAATTTCCTCACATCTACGAAAAATTTACACCGAGCCAAGCCATGTCTGTGAATTATAACTACACATTGTAAACAATCATTGTCCTCCCGTCCAAAAAAAATGCATGACTGTCCACCAATCTATGGTTAGGATTACAGGTAGCTATAGGCTTATATATATGTGGGTTATTTTTAATAATATATAGCAACCATTACATGCTCTAAACATTGTCCTCTAACCCAAATAACCCATGTCAACTTCCTGGACATCTTATGCATAATTAAAATGTACATTAAACCTATGATATACATGTTTGCGGTTTGATTGATAGTAACCATTGCTGCTGTAAACATTGTCCTTTCACCAAAACAACCAGATTGTCTGTGCACAGAACTATAGGTTGAACGAACATGAAGCTAGACTAGATGTTTACGTTAATTCTAATTACAGGCTGCAACACTTGTCCTCCCACCCAAATAAGCGCCCCCAAATAACCCAACTACGCAACCACCCAGATAGAAGGAACATTAATTACAGGCTGCAACACTCGTCCTCCCTCCCAAATAACACAACTATGCAACCTCCCAGGTAGAAGGTATACACAAAACGGGTTTATATCTGAATTCATTAATATGGATCCCATCCCCAGCAAACCTATATTTATTACAATAATTAGAATTAGAATGTAAATAGAAAGTTGTGTAAATCAAAACATTGTAAAGAATGCTGTGCCATAAGCATCCTAGCTCGTTTTCTTTCTCATTTTATTTTTAAAAAGGGCCTAAAATCTGTGCAAGAAACATGTTACAAAATGCTATCACGACATAACCATGTGCATGCGGCAATCTTGACAGTTAAGTAGTTGGTGAGGGCTAATTGTTACAGTTAATGACTAACGGTTGTTTGATCACCCAAGGGTGAAAATGGAAGTAGAACGGGAGTCCATTTATCACATATAAATACACTGAAATACACGTGGAGAGGGAGAGTCATGCACCACAGCCTAGTTTGCAAAACCCGAAGGCCGATAATATTTTGAAAAAGAAATATAAAAAAAAGGGAAAAGGGTCAATACCTTATAAGATATTTGATTACTATATTGTATATTCATTCTTTCTATCCCTTTAGTTCTTTGTTGTTTGTGGGGTGGGGTGGAGATATCTACTGAGCAATAGGACCAATGTCATGGCCAAGTGGAGTATGAACACACATGCATGGTGCACCTAATACTAGGAATTCAGCGTGGGGTGGGGGTGGGGGTGGGGGTGGAGGTGGGGGTGAGGGTGGGGGTTGTCTTTTGGTTTCACTTTTTTTCATCAAATGCACCTAAAACCTCTCATTTCAGAGTTAATTATGCATGGCTTAATTACAAAGATCACTGAGGCACATAATGTTAAATAACAATGGGAGCGGATAACCATGCCTGACTTACACCTAGGTATTCTTAATGAAGGGGGTCCTGGTTAGCGGGTGGGTTTTGTTTGAAGGGAATGGGGGAGGGGGAATCAAAATTATTCTGCTGCTAAGGACATAATCCAAGGGGAGGGGACAGTTTGAGATTTTGATTTAAAAAAATGAAAAATGAGATCTGCATCGCCTGATCCAGCATTTCAAAAAGGGGCATGTGCACTCATATAGGCCTAAAAGGAAATGTCTAAAAGAAAGAAACAATAGGTAGGCCAAGTTTCCTAGAACTAATTGGATTAAAAAGATAAGGCCCCCTCCATATATATAATACGCCACTGATCTATTGATCTAGCTAGAACTGTTCCTAATACGATCATTCTTAGTTTCTGTAGCTTTCGTAACTGGATCCGATTTTGAAATACTGAATAAAGTTCAGAAAAGGGGTCGCACTTCTATAACAGGGTCATGACCACATTAGCATTATACAATTACAAGGACATTCTTCTATTTGGGATCCGCCCAAGGCAATTCAAACAGAAAAGCATGTATCCATGGCATAGGTACCATAGGTCGACCTGTGTAGCCTAATATATATACAAGAAAACGTAGAATTGACTGTGCATGCTGCGAGAATAACGTACGGTCAACAATAATTCTACTATTTTTCGTTAGACGACCCTTACCTTGGTTGTGTCCGCTCTGATTGGCACCAGCTTAAATCTGTGCCCCTCCACACTCCACCTTTAACAGAGACTGGGACGAGCGGGCAGGTGACACACACCGGCCTGGTCGTCAAACTGTCGTCTGCCTCCCTCTCACTCCATGTCCGCCCTAATCCCCGCGCCCCACTCGTAGTCCGTGAGGTGAAACGTCCAAATGTCGTCTGCTATGCCGCGTCCGTACTCCAGTACAAACTAAAACAGCCCGGAATGTTGTAGGACCGTCAGGAGGGACCCTGTTACCGTGGTAACCACCTGAGCACCACTAGACGCCGGTGGGAGTATTCCGAACGCCACCTAGTCGGACAGTTCGGGGATTGGCCGCGAGGGGGCAGGCCGTTGGCTGATTCCATGGTAACCGTTTTGGTGTGACTATGACAGCGTCTAGAACGCTGAGAATGAATTGGCGCGAAGGAGGAGTTATAATGGTTGTCATCGTCTTATTGTCGTCCATATTTATGAGGTGAAGGAGCAGTCGCATAGAATAGCACTGATGACCATGTATTACTCTATGGGTATCATACCGGTATTCTATGGGCGCATCAGGTTGAGGAATGGATATTATTCTATACCAACTTCATAGCGCCTATACCTGGTATATACCTTCATCATTGTCATGCCCCGCTAGCAAAGGTGGAATAATGGATGACGTTATTGCCCCGCTTGTTTTTCATGGGTTATTGGGTTAATGGGTTATTTATCAAGGTTATTGGTATAACATATAACAAGAACTAACTTCGGGGGCCCTCCGCCCTGATTATTGCCCCCATTTGAAGGGTCTTGGGCAAAGCCCTCAACCCTTTGACAGTGGGGCAATAATCAGGGCTTCATGCCCCCTCGGTTAGTTCTGTGTATATAGGGGATACTGAGGCTAGGCCTTTGTTCTACACGGGCCTACACGGACCTTCTCTGGCCCTTCTCTCATTATATGGATATTCGGAAACGATATGTGATTATAAAGTTGGATCCGATGTTACGAGCGAGGATCCAGGAATTGAAAAGGGGTGGGGGGCACAAACATAAATGTACACTGCTGGGGGGCTGGGGGCATCCGGCCCCTCCCCCTAGATCCGCGCCACTGTCAAAACCCTTGAAGAAGGCGCGCTACACTCCTTTCAAAGATCATAAATTTTCAATTTCTACTGTAACTTTATTAGGAAATGTGATTCGTTTGAGCTGATTCGACAGGGGGGTTTCTTAAAGCCGATCCAGGACATAGCCACTGTTAGGGACATTCACATGCATTATGTGGACGGGCCTGGATGGATACTGGGATGGACAACCATGGATGGGTCAAAGGTGGCAAGCTTTCATCAATTACTGTTATTATTTTGGTTTAGTTTTGTAGTCTAAAACTGGACTAGAAAACCATCAGAGCGTTTAGTGACCAATCATTAATTGCCGAGGGGGCACATTGACAGGATTACAAATAACAGATTTCCCTCTTGCTGCGACTTGCCACTCGAAAGGACAAGCTCTTTGTTGCATGGGAGGCCTTGTAAATGTGATCTGGTGGCACCACCTACTGGATGTTAGCGAATCAAACTCGTGTTCAAAACCACTTTTCTTTTGAGATATAGGATAACAACTTCAGTATACCGTACGTATAGTATGTCTTGGAAAGAATGATATTTCACTATCCAATTCAAGCACATTGCCAACTACCCTCCGCATTTTCTCACAATCACCGGAGATTTATGAGAATTTTAAGTACTTGAAACTGAACTTTAAAACTTCGGACATTCAATGCATAGCTCATACATCAGTTACACGCTAGCAATAATTTCCACAGGGTATTCTTGCTCTTACATTACTGGGAAAAAAATCTGTGAATTGCATGTCACTTTCCTAATAACAAAGGGTAATGAACAACCATTCAGTTATCATGTCAATGTGAAACCTATAATCAATATAGTATAGATTTAACTAGTTTTTTTATTGGCGCAATGATATCGAGTAATATAAAAGTGTCACTTTTCTTTTGTACATATTAAACACCCTGCTCCGAAATCTGGACATACAATTAAGTATAGCATTTAATAAACACATACGTCTGGATAGCTGGTTTCTCATTTTGTCTCTTTATTATTCATTATAAGAAAATTTGCACAATATAATAAAATATCTAGATATTTACACTTTTACACAATTTTTGTTCTCATTTTCCTTTCATACAACAGCGTTTTCTCTCATAAACAAATGCCGTATAGACATCTGAGTTGCCCCTGACTTTATGTCTGGATTGATTATGTCTTTTCAGTTGCATAGTGTAGATTAAGTAAATACGACCGTAAATTTCTGCAAACTGTCAATAACTTTCACTTTTATTCTAATCGCAAAAGTACACTTTTTAAGGCTTTTAAATTCGTTGCTCACATTTTCAATGACAATACTATTCTGAGTTATAATCCCTTTTAAATAATTGTGTGAGCGTCATCATCCGACCCTTGCCAAAAAAAAGAGAGTAATACATTGATCTATAGATCAATCCAGGAACTAGGTTTGAATTAGACTATGAAATATCTTATTTCAAAGGTAACCGTTCCTCGGCAATCTTAAACTTTAGAACTCCTTTCTGATAGGCAGGTTTCAGTTCATAACGTAAATATTGAAGTGCCGAATCCAAGTGGCTGTTCGAACACTTTGTTAAAAAAAACCTAGACTCGAGCCCAGAGTCCTGCCATGATAAAAAATTCCGTCGGACATAAAACACACGTTATCTTCACTGGCAGATATAACACTAGGCGATCACCATACCATTTCTTCAGAAAATTAAGAACGTCTTTAAAATCGATATAAATTTCGCCTATATACTATTTATTTTTGCCCTTTTTCTTAATCCCAGATCCGCTGCTTTTTTTTTTTTTTACACAACCATTCACTCTCCAGACCAATCACTCATATTCTAGTCACATCTGTACTAATTCACACAAAACAGTCCATTTTCAACTCATTTCCTCTATAGGGTTAATGTGTCTTTTCAGGTCACGAGTTGCTTTGACGGGGCGTTGTAAAGTTAACGTGTTTTTGTAGCATAGTCCTCAGTAGTCGGTCCTTCTCGTTCTGACCCCTGCACTGCCACGTAAAATCCTCGTATCGGATCTGCAAAGGGAAACAAGCAATATTTTCTAAATTAAAAACACATTTTTTAAGTGCACGTGCATAATTTGGACTATGTATCTTACATTTTATCTCTAATAATCTAACCGATATTCTTGGCTCACAGTAGCATGATAAAAAAACATAAAAATATGTCATTTTTTTTGCGAAGATGCTTGAGGAACATATGCCAAGCAATTAACTTATTTTTATGAATAAATTGATACCTACTATGCCTCATAGACGTAAGCAAACAGTAATACTTATATACATATTTGAACAATTTATGATGGTGACGATGCGTTGGTCCACGCCGCAATTTTTCAGCTATATCGAGACCAACTCAGTTTTTGAGTAAGTACAAAGTACTGGTGATCAAATCTATAGTGGTGGAGACGAAGGCAAGGTGAGGTGAGGTGGTCTAACAGGCAGCACCAAGGATAGAACCTGGCCGGCCCTGTGTAATGCCAGCACGCTAACCACTCGACCACCCCACCCCACTCCATCAGTAATGTGTTAGGTTACATACCGGTACGACGGTGTAACCCATCAGTTGTAGGTGGCGCATCTTCATGGCTTGTTCACCAAGTAACCGCTTTGTGTTTATGATACAGTGTTCGGGCATCACAGTCACAATGGCCAGGCTGAAGTAAAATAGAAGTTAAAGTAAATTATTTCTTGTCCTTTGATAAAATATTCATTTATCAGCGTTCATATTTGTACATTTAAAAAAAAACCTAATGTTATTCATTTAACTATCAAATAATGACTGTAGTATGATTTCAGGCGTAATGCATGTACACGCCAAAGATTGGTCTGTTTTTATTTGTTCTCATGTCCTACTGCTCCATAAAGCTTTAAAGCGATATTCAATACTATATCAGTTATTGATGAAACTCACTTTTTGTGAGGTTCTTTGTTCTGGTCACGTTGGTCGATAACTTGACCATCACTGTCAACGCAAATTTCATAATCTAGAAAATAAAATAAAAATAGTTATTTAGTTGATCCTGTATTTCATAATGTCACTATCAACCAAGTTCAGTAAAACGCCTCACTATTTCAAAGACACATTTTCATTCATTAATACAAATCCTTAATCATAAAATCGCTCATCGAGTGTTCACGAAAATTATCCAAATAATTATTTTTTTGCTAAAACTAAAGAAATGTTAACATGCGACATTAGATCACTGAAACCGAAACCACTACTGAACATCGAAAATTAAGCGGAAACGCACCTACTTTTGCTAAGGAATATAATAGAAGATTAAGATTTTTACTGGAAATCCTTAGTAATGAACCAAAGCATCGAGTTCTATAACCCTTACCTATAAAGTAGGCGATGTGTCGGGGGGTTTCTGACTGTTTGAGGACCGTCTTAGACCGCAGCAGGCCCACCAGTGTCCGGCCCACGTCCATGTGGAACTTGTGCCAACGGCCGGCTGGGGAGAAAAAGTATTGAAAAAGTATTGAAATATTTATCATGAAAATCATGTAAAATCTTGGAATAACATTAATTAGTTCGCTGACAGCCTTGGTTGATACGGTTACCCTAGACTGTCTCTCCACGTCTCGAATGCTATAAAACCTGGAATATTTTCAATTCTTTTTAACTTACGATAATGAAAATTACGTACAATCTTGAGATGATATAAAGTGTCCTGACAGCATTGGCCTACCCAGTACCTCAATTCGCTCGTCACTTCTTTGTATTGTTGAAAATATAATATTTTCTGGTCCATTTATAATATTTAGTTTCTTGAAACCAATTTATTTTGTGTTAAACCCTTGGTTAAACTTAAAGGCCCCTCACCTATGGTGGTGGTGGCCTTGCCCAGTACGTGCCAGTTGACGAAGCTGACGGGTCGGGGCGACTCCAGGAGGAGTGCGGACCTCAGCAGCTGGAGGTGGAAGGACGCCTTCCTACGGGTGTCGGCGTCCGGGGAACCTGGAGGAGACGTAGGGAATATACCATATAGCCGTCGTTTATGGTGGAAATTCAAAGAAATGATTCTGTACCTAACCTGAGGCTATGTACAATTTTTTTTAAACAAAAGCTCACATCTAGTTCAATCGAATTAGGATGGCTCTATATTCTTGGATAAACAGATCGTTATAGAGCATGTCTGGCTAGAGAAATTTCCGAGAAATACTTATTTCTATAATAATTTTGAATCATGTCAGTAACAAAACAGTTGAATGTATTATACACTGGGTGAGAAATATGATTAAGAAAAATAGTCGGGAAATTAATTTGATTGGACATTTCTATTTAAGTAGTACATTGCATTTCTGGGTATTATTTACAAAGGCTAGCTTATTTTCATTTTGCTTGAAAAAAATGCCTATCGTTTTGTAACAATACAAAACACTACTCAATCCAGCATACCAAAAACACAAATAATCAACCTATTTTTCACTCACTTTGTAACCGTGACATGAAGTGGGGAGTGAAGACGTTGTTCACGAAGTTGATGGGTAGACGCCCTATGTAACTGAAGGAAGTTAACAATTCAATCATCGCTGCAGCATCTATGTCATTGAACCGGTCTGACAACACTTCCTCCACCACTGAGAACATCTGAGTGGCGTTCTTTGGGATGTAGTTCAACTGTCCGAATGGCCGCAGGCAGTACACTATCTCATGGGGTTCATAATCATGGCCGTTCTGCTCAAAGTCTAATGCAACTGCATTGAAGATTTTGCTTGAATAAAATCGTCGTCGTCTGCAGTACTCCATAACCATAGACACAAGTGTTTTGTCCAGCCGTGATATTTTCCCTGGAAGGAAGAGTTCAAGCGATCGGATGAAGTTGTTGTCGCTGTAGGAGAAGTGAAGGTACATGGTCATAAGGTCCCTGAGAAGAGCTAGGTTCTGAAGGTCATGACCGTTGAGGGCAATCCACCGCCCGATGACTTTAAGTGGAGTCAGGTTGTCGTGGTTCAATATGGTCATTGCTTTGACTATTGCTGACATGTCGTCTGCGTTCAATTTGTACCAACACCTTTCGAACTGTTTGTCGACAACACCGAACAGATACCGGTACTCGTGACTGATGTTACGAAGAGTCGCGTACACCTGGCTAATGCTCTCGTGGTTGATCTCTTGAAACCGGTTACCCAGGTGGATCCACATATTGTTTACAATGGCGTGGTCCCCCTTGATGTGCTCACACAAGATGGTGATCAGTGTACACAACTCTGAGATGGAAAACAAACCATCCCCCACACGCTTCTCCACTTCCTGGTTGACCTTCTGTATAAATATCTCCCCTGTGTTGTCAGAGTTCAGGTAACATTTCACAAGGGTTGTTAAAGTGTCTGTGCCTAAGCTCTCAATTTCTTTTGTTGCAGTTTCACATAACTCATTAAAAACTGCTTTTTTGATAAATGAATCGAACCCATCACCGCAACCCTCCCTAAGCTGGCAGAGCCTCTGGAGTGCATAGGCAGCTGAGTTAGCAGTTACTTTTTCTCCTGGGACTTCCAACAGTTTTAGGATATCCTCCAAAGTGTTGCACTCTTGGAGGTGTAGTTTGAACTGTTTGTCTTCCTCAGTGACTGGCCGGAGATCATCCTCACTATAAAAGACGTGGCTGAAGGGGAACTCGCGCGCGTTCATTCGCCGGATGACCAGTGGTAGCTCGCGTATGTCCAAGCCGTCTTGTAGGAGGATTGTGGAGCGGCTGAGGATCTGACTACTGGAGGAGTTGTAGCATTTTGTGACTTGTGGTAAGGTATTTCTACGGCGTGCAGTGCAGCATACTGTGGAGCACAACCGGGGCACTCCCCGTAGGATGGATTTTGTGAGCTGTTGAGTCATGTTTCATACCTGTTAAAATATAAAAGCATAAAAATATCTCAACGTGGTAGGGCAAAGGCAATCCTTCACAGAAGTATTATCTACACAAATCACTGCGAACCTGATCACCAAAAGGGAAAACAGGGTGACCGTATCATTAGCTGATCATGATTCATAATCATACGTGCATACCTCACAAAATGTTGGATGACCATAAAACAGAACTATGTTTTCACAACAATTTATGTTTTATATCTATAGATAAAAGAAAAGTATAGGACATTTCAATATGGAAATTTTGGCATTCTAAAAAGAAGTTTCGTTATCTTTTGATCAAACTAAGTACAAAACTATTTTTTTAACACTAAACAGCATAAGCGCAAAATTACATTTTCAAGGCCTGTTTCCCAATCAAAGTCATCCTACACCCTGATCCCATTATCAATATAGATGGATAATTAATTTGGCAATTTCTACATGCATAATCTTGTCAGATATATAGTCTACTTTCATTTGAACTTTAAATCACAGGTGTCAGTGATAATAAGAATCAGAAAATAGGTTGTAACAATATGCAGGCTTTCCTAATTCGGCTACACAAACTGAAATGGTCTAATGATAGATCTCGAATACGAATACGAATCCAAACGTGGAAATAAACATAATATATATAAATATTATTTTCCCAACACAACAGAATCTGAGTAGTTGTTTCCTTCACTTCCTTTTTAAATTTCTCTGGAATTTCAATTTGAAAGTGGGGGCACGAAAAGATTTCGGCATCCACTAGACTTTCATGCCGAAAATAAATCAAATGGGTCGTTTTATTACGGAGTGTCCATACATTCAACAAAGCGTTATGAAACCAACTCTCCGTCCGCTGCGTAAATCCAGTGACATAAGTTATTATGAAACCCACGCTTGGACGGGCGATAATATGTGACGTTAAGAATGAAATACATATAAAACCTAGAGTCATATGACTATCTTTTATCATAGAACATGTATATGAGTGTGAAATAGTCCTTACCATATTTCTTCTATAAACAGTGAAGAATATATTGTTCTTTCAGAGAAAACGCGAAACCAGTCCACTGCCTTGAAACCTTCAGATGCGAAATGACAACCCGTAACTGCGAGACTGGTAATTACGTAAACCTGTTATATAAATAAAAGAGTTGCGATTTAAATTACAAAATTTAAATGTAATTTATTTTCAATCTATACTCTTACTTATATGTAAAGATAAAGCCAAAGAAACTCTTTATTTCTTTTTTATTTTGTCAGTCACTGCGAGCCTGAGAGGTCAAGGTCAAAACGTCATGCAAGTTTGTTTTGGTCGATTTTCGCTGTTGCAACCTGTTTTTCTTCGATATCTTCGAAAAAATGCCTTTAAGAATACTTCTAAGGTAAGTCAATGAAGATTGCCAAATCATTTTATACATATATAGATATATAGAAAATAGCTGCCAAGATAAGATTAGAAATCATCCAAACAGTGTGCGTTTCATCAGTCTCCCAAGCCAAACCCAAGGCCTGGGGCTGGGCCAAGGCTAATCCATGTGTAATACTTTGGCATGTATATAACACTTACTTGTGGTCTTGGAGGGTGAAATGAAGGCCTCTGATGAGCAGCAAGATACACTTGTGGTTCAGTCAAAGGTCAGGGATCATCTAGCTAGTTGCCGCTCCCGGATGCGGGTTTCCCGCTCCTGGACGCGTCCCCGATCGCAGCGCCCCCAGCGGCAAAGCGACGAACCACGCATCGATCGACTACACTCTTCCCCGTTCTATTTCTTTTAGGAGGAGTGCAGCACATCCAGAGGGACTGCGCCAGGCCCAAAGCCTAGCCTGGTCCACTGTTGACTGTCACTCACATATCTAAAGTTCTGAGTGCGCCAAGTTTGGCCAGCATCTCGCATCTAATTACTACCATGTACAGGGAGTAGGCAACTATGGCTATGGAGTCCAAAGAAACCTCCATATTTCTGAAGGGGGTCTCCAAGATGAGACTTTGTGGGAGGTTGCCGAGCCGTCCCACTCTCTGCTACAGCAGTCATCTGCTCTCAATTTTGGTTCTATCTATCTCCTACCTTATCCTACTTATGTTCTAGGGTTGGGGGTCAAACGAGGGGTATATATATATTGCATGCTTCTACTTTAATAATTTGGTGGGCAGTTAGTACCAGGGTTGGGACCAGGGGTGGGTGTTATTTCTGGTGGGCGACCTCTGTTGGGAAGGGATGGCATCTGGTCGCGTGGGCCATCCCTACCTAGTTTTCCGACGGTAAGCCCTGGTTCCTCTCAACATGAGCCGCTACGAGGCCCTGATCCAAGGTGACGGCCCGTACCTTCCTGTCGCCAAGGATGGCCCTTATGTTGTGGATAGAGTGTCTCACACTTTTTATCAGCTCTGGCATTGAGTCAAGGCCTTTCTCACCTGCCGTAAGGGCAGCCCTGCGGTCCATACAGCCGTTCAGAAAAGCGTCCATGGCAGCCCTCTCGATGGTGCCTTCCTGGCCCCCTCTGAAGCCCTCCCGTGCCAAGACCTGGCACCTATAGGTAAAGCTCTCCAACCCTTCGTCAGGTTGTTGACGGAGGTTCCGGAGCTCTCTCCTCGCTGTGACCGGAGGGTTGGCGCTACCAAACCTCTCCTTCAGCGCCTGCTTGGCAAGCTTGTAGTCTTTCTTTTCTTTACGGGATAGGGACCCAAAGTAAATGAGTGCCTCATCCCGTAAGTGCTGGACCAGGTTGTCGAGCTTGGCCTCTCTGTCCCAGCCACATTTTTTCGCGATCCTCTTGAATTGGTCAGCATAGATCGACCATTTTATTTTCCTGTCGTACGTTGGGATTTTCCCGGTGTCTCGCCTCTTTGGGGCCCCGTTATCGCTTGTGGCCCTGACACTTGGAGCGTCATCATCCTCACTGCTGGAGGAAGAGTCATACGCCAGCCCAGCCCCTGAGCTAGCCCTCAGACCCCCATCTTCAGGCCGGGCAACTAACCGAGGTGTTGGGTTCACACCTCCTGTGCCCCTTGGCCGGCTGTCGAAGGCTCTGTTCTCCAGGACCTGACTTACCCATATAGCCGCCACCTGACTTCCTGTTATTGTATTTCCAAGATGGCCGCCGGCCAACTTCCTGTCTAATCCAATATGGCCGCCGACTTACTTCCTGTTATTGTATTTTTCAAGATGGCCGTTGACTGACTTCCTGTCTTTGAATTTTCAAGATGGCCGCCAACTGATTTCCTGTTTTTGAAATATCCAAGATGGCCACCAACTGACTTTTGGTTGCAATAAGATGCCTACCCAAAGTTAATATCACCAGAAATCAGACAGAAATCATTCAAATCTTGAAAATAACCACCAGGTTTTAAAGCCTAGTATTCAATAATTCCAAATAACTGAATTATACATTCATAACACCACTATTTATGACAGGATGGCAATGGATAATGGCCAGAGTTAGAATAAATGCTGTGAGTTACAGCCAATGAAAACTCCTAAATACAGGTCAAAAATGGGAAAAGTCACAAAAATAATCTCCAGGGTGGGTAGCCTAGACCAACTGCAACTTAAATT
Source organism: Lepidonotus clava (assembly GCA_936440205.1). Taxonomy (NCBI): domain Eukaryota; kingdom Metazoa; phylum Annelida; class Polychaeta; order Phyllodocida; family Polynoidae; genus Lepidonotus; species Lepidonotus clava. The sequence continues at coordinate 19,868,722 of OW387150.1, read as the reverse complement.
CATAAGAAATAGGAGTGGATGGTTTGTCTCTAAGAAAGGATGGCCCAGATTAAATTGAGTCAATGGTAGGCTATATTTGGTCTGATCCAAGATGGATGACCTTAAACCATGTGGCTCAGGTCACTCAGAAAATAGGTCAGAGTTTAGGTTATCAGAAAGTGTCCAAAATGCAGAAATAATCCCTATAATTTAAAGTATAGGGGGAATAGAGTTCATAAAAATGTTGAATATATAGTTTCCAGGCTTTAGAAATGTAGGATGGCTTTGGATTAGAGGGGGTAATTTGGGGGTGGTTAGAATGGCCACCCTCACCCTCCCTCCTGGGTGGGAAAGGAAGTTACAAAACTCCCATAAAAGTTCACTAAAACCACCCAAATTCACATAAAGTTCATCATCAAATGTATAACAATCCTCCTGTGAATAAATCCTGTGGGTGTAAATCCTGTGAGTTGTTCCTGTGTGTCCTTTTGAGAGCTACTCCAATTGTAAACAATAGGAAAGTAGGTCTGTCTCCTGTGAAAAGTCTATCTCCACAAAACTGTCCTATTTCACTCAATCTTTCTCCAATTTTCACAAAATCCACATGGGTAAGTACTCCTGGCACCAATGTAATACTTTGGCATGTATATAACACTTACTTGTGGTCTTGGAGGGTGAAATGAAGGCCTCTGATGAGCAGCAAGATACACTTGTGGTTCAGTCAAAGGTCAGGGATCATCTAGCTAGTTGCCGCTCCCGGATGCGGGTTTCCCGCTCCTGGACGCGTCCCCGATCGCAGCGCCCCCAGCGGCAAAGCGACGAACCACGCGTCGATCGACTACACATGCACTAACTGACCAAGAAGTGCTGACTTAAACACATCGTTGGAACTCTCAATTTATTTATTGAATGAATGGGGATGTAGAGAACAGTGTGTTGTTTCTTTGAAGTGGTCATAGAACATTAGAGGCCAGTTTTTCATGATTCGGTACTCAAGAAGACCTTTCAAATTATGCACATTTGACAATCAAATCTCCATATGGAATTTCTGAATATGATAAATTCTAGTATTGTTTTGTTACCATTTTGAATTTTATGGATTTAGCTGTAAAATTAAACGATACATAACAGCCATTAATACTGTCTAGGTCTAATTAGAGATGTGCTAAACATATTGATTTTGACATATCACAAATGTTAGAAATGTTGGATGAAATTATTATCTTTTTTAAATGTACTTTCGAAAAAATGTTTTGAGGATCAGTGGACATCACTTATACTCTGTATGCGGGTTCAACTCTCCTGTGCGGGAGGGGATGCAATTCTCCTCCGCGCGTCAACGACGAAACGTCTTATGCGAGTGAGCGTGGCAGAATTTGGACCCAACATCCGGTGCCTCCCGCACAGGAGAGTTGAACTCGCCTGCTCCGTATAGGAAATATTATGTGACTATTAAGAAATAAGTTATCTTTAAAAGTGCGACTTCATTCCATTCTCAAGACTGGTGTGTGTCATAGGCCTATCTGGGGTCAAGGAAGTCCTTAGATACAGTCATGCATTAGCGACCGTATCTAAGGCAGAGGAGGGCAGATCAGGTTAAGAGATAGGCCATAGGGACTGACCCATCAGATAGGGCAAAAGTGTCCCCCTCTGGGTTGCTAAGCGATGTTAGCAATAGCTGGGAATCCCCCACACCCTGTCTTGGAGAATATGTGAACCAGGGTATATCACTAATACCACTTTGTTAACAATTTACACAATAATCATTTCAAAAGGACAGCAAAGATAGGGACCACCATAGGGGACCTGTGGGAGGGGACCTATGCGTCAGGGGACCTCTGGACTTGTCAAAAATAATGTTGGTTGAGGGAAAATGGTCCCGGAAATTGTCCACCGGCAAATATCTGGTCATGGTATCAGGTTTTCTTGAACAGTCAGACATTTAACATGCTCTGACCTTCTGCATAGTATGGACAATTATATCCTAACTTAATATATTATTTTTTTAACGTTTGCCTTCCAAATTTCAGTCTTTCAGGATTATCATAGACGTCGCACCTAGCGTAAACAAAATTTTATCTTGGTTTTTTTAAAACAGTTTATTTTCAACTGGGTGGCTTTCAGATTAGGCATCTGTTTTCCTGTACCACCCAGCAGAGATGCTTTACATGTAGTTGTTTGGCGTATGGGGATAACTTTTTTTTATCTGTTCTTAATTCATACCTAATGCTGATATTTTTTGTCTTGCAGGCATTTACTTCCTTTGGTATTGCCCTCTTCATAGTATGCCCAGTTGTACTAACTTGAAAAGTTTGCCACAGTATTTACTTAATTCTAATTCCGCTATATATTCTTTCTTTTTTTTGCGCTGCAGGTACCTGGCGAACAATGAGGCGCTGATTCAGAAGCTGTCTGAGTCCTACCCCATGAGACGTGCTGCCCAACTCACCGCTTACATCTACCACAGGGGCAAAGTCATTGGTACGTAAACCACGGGGCAACAAACCTCCAGCGAAGAGGTTATTTACAACATTGAGCGTTTATAAATACGGTCCCCTTTTTTAATATCGCAGCTCTAGCTGACGACGGGTGTAGCTGTTGTTTGAGCCGGGAAAATACCTGCAATTTTTTTTTCTAAAAATGAGAATAAAATTTCGAATGCCTACAGACGCCGTGAGGGTTTTTGATACTCAAAATATTTTCCTTCCAGGGGATAGTGGTCCTTTTGAGTCTATATTATGAAGTAAGTGCATTATATTTAGTTATGGGACATTTTCATTGACTCATTTGTAAATCATTTACCCAAACTGTACACTATGTGGGTGATGGGACATGCTGCCTCCTAAGAACCCCTCCTAATGTTAGACATAATCTGTCTAAACTTTCCTGGTGGGGAGTGTAATAGGTACTCAGTCTATAACTTTCCATAAATTTGGCTTCGTCTACAACATCAAGTATATGGCTTTATTCATTATTTTCGTTTAGGAGAGGAAGCTGTAGACAAAATCAAAGAGTCAGAAATGCAAGACAGAGTAAAATCCGAAACAAAGAGGATAGGAGATCGTGCTAGCAGTTTCCAGCGGAGGTTATCGAATGAACTACAAGATGGCTTTAAACAACTCAATGAGGAAATTGAACGACAAAAACGTAAACGATGACACAACGAATATTATATAGTATGTTTATTTTGTAATCTTTACGGGACAGATGATTAATTGGACGATGTATAGGCAAGACGGGATACTTGCAACGTTTTTAGATGTACATAGAAAATGTTATAACGTAATCAATATGGAAATAAAATAAACATGTTTCTTTTTTACTCCATTTCGTATACTTTGAAGAGGTTGCGAATGCTTTGTAACTACGTCATCAAGCTATTCAATTGCTTTTCGTACTAGGTTGATGAATACATTTGAAAATTACATCGGGAATAGATGCATATGATTTGTGACGAAATAATTCCTACTCAGTTCCCAACTTTGTTTCGTTTCATTGACTCTGAGTTTCAAATAGAATCAAGTGCTAGACTGGATCCGACACGGTGATTCAGCTTGTGGTAATAGGACAGAAAATCTTTTACTTCCAGTATATCTTGTAATAACACTATTGTCATATTTCTTGTCAGTATTCCTGACCTAGGTATTTCTTTCTTTAATATACAGTTTATTTTTTATGGATATTTCATAATTTAGTATGAACCCTCTACAAGTACTCGTACAAGTATACACATTTGATACACATGACCAGAAAGTTGAATTATATTACGATAGATGTATCTATTATAAACCTCTGAAATAAAGTTCTATGAATGATTTAGATGGCTTTAAAAGTTTTATTTCTTTAAATGGTTTGTAACGCATACATTTGTTTTCGAATCACTAATTGTTTCATATACATTGTAAGTTACTTTGGCAGCGATCTACAAATCTTCCAGAAATTAATATTGGCCAAAAGTAAATATAAATATTTTATTTTAGAAAGTAAGAGTTGGAAAAAAGGCCATTAGAACCGGAATTCTTCAATCCGACTATGATGTTATTCCTAATCAATAACAAGTCAACTATACTTCTGTTGTTTGGTGTAGGTTCTACAATTTTATTATCAGTTTCAAATATAAATGCATGAGTTAGTAGCCGTATTCCCAATTCACCTGGTATTTGAGTGGTTTTCCTTCTACATAAAGTTGGTAGTTTTCTAAAAATAAATTTTGTGTCTGAAACAAAGAAAAACATGACATTCATTTAAATGCGTTAATCCAATTTATTTTTATTAGAAAAAGTTTTTAAAAGATGTTGAAATAAATTACATTTCTATAATTTCTATTTTTTTTAGAAAAGGTTTTCTTGACTATAGGTTCGGCATTGTTATGCGAATTTTTAATGCTATGTTCTCATTTTTATCTTTAACATCAATTTATTACGTTTTTAGGCATTTAATCGATAAAGAGTTCATCAACACAACAGATACTTTCTGAATAGGTAATAAATCAAAAATCTCTGGGTTTCATAACTACCCTTGTAAAGATCGAAAATATTGTTGTATGTATGTCATAGAATATTAGATATCCTCAATCTCAATATTAGGTATTCTGAATCTAGTTATTAGATAAAGGAAGGCCCCTTTCAGCAAAAAAGGACAAATTCCACCCCACCTCTTCCACTTGACTGATCCCTGAGACGTGGGGCGTGACGGTCACGGCTGGGTGGTCCCAGAGGGCGCTGGTAACCGGCAGGGGCTCCATCTCAAACACGTCTAACACCGCGCCGCTGATCCAGCCCTCGCTGGAGGAGAAAAGAGTTAAAATGGAGATGAAGTTAGCAGAAAAATTAAATGAATTTCACTTTTATTTTGCGTTTGTTTCAACCATTTAGTTGCGCTACAATACAAGCTTATTATGAAATATCTATCCTTTACTACACCAATTTCCGTTAGTCTAATTAAAATAAATGCATTATATATATATATATATATATATATATATATATATATATATATATATATATATATCTATATATGTCTCTTACCTTAAAGCCTTAAGTATGCTCTCTTCATCTATAACATCACCACGTCCGACATTTATATAAATGGGCTTCTAGAAACAGAAAAAAATATAACGAAATGCTGGTTGTATACTAACTTGCTATACAAACACTGTGTAACAATCGTTGTATCCTTTTTCGCTCGAGACATTCATTCCCAAACCTTCCCTGGTAACCAACTCTTTTCACAGAATTCCCAGGCAAATGCGGGCGGCATTATTTAACAGGGTATCAAACATATCAATGTTGATACTAAAAAGTCATTAGCAAGGTATTATCATATACAATAATACATTCATCCAAACCTGTTTTCGCCGTGAAAATGACCCTGGCTGCCGGTACGGCGTCACTATCTGACCACACACTATACTCTTAAATTTGCAAACTTATTAATATTTTTTCAATTTATTTTTTCATTTAACAATACTCATTTACAGTAAATGATCTTCTCTATAGATATAAGGCTTACATCAATATACATTTTAATTCTATACATAATCCTTGAATCAAGTATACCAAATCATAATTATTGTGAGAGGCACCTTCTGACTGCAGTGTGAGAGGACGTCCCCGGAGAGTAGGCCGGTCGTCTTTGGAGTACTCGGCAGGATGCTACACACGTAGTCACACGCTGCGAGCAGCTCGGGCATACCAGATGGACCTCTGTTGTAAGACAAATAGGTTCAACTTCTACTTGAAATAGATGACATAGCAAGCCAAAAGGGTAAATATCCTAAAAGATGTGTTTTGCTATAGTAATTTTTTTAACCATGTAAAAGAAAGAGAGGTTTCATATACAAAAACTTTGTAGTTTTCATATAGATATATATATTCTGAAAAAAAAGGGCAGACAGCTGCATCATACTATCAAAAATCACATTTTGTTTTCATTGTCGCTGCATGGTTCCTGGCATAAATCATTTTCAACCTTTGTATTTTCTTCAAGGACGTCTCTTGCCAGCAAATATTCTCTATAACTCGAGTATGCAGGCGAATTTTTTTCGCCTTTAAATAAAGATACACTGGCTTAGAGTTTGGGTGATACAATCGCAACATTTCCACATTTTCCACAATGCACCTTCATCTAAGTGGTAATAAAAACACATTGTCCGAATGAGGGTCAATTGTCTGAGTGCTTATACAGTTGATAGCCCGATATTTTAAAATGGTTTTACTAATTGACAAATAGAATTTTGCAAATGTTTTGGAAAATGTACCACTATGTTTAAGCTTTTAATGGGCTGGCCCTGGGTTGAGTGCAACATACACCTGCTGACACTGATGTGAGTGAAATATATGTAGTTGATTATGGTGTCATGTACATTGCACTGGTGGAAACTGACTCTATGGCATCACACACACTAGTTGAATCACTGGTCGTTTAGAGTTACATACTTTGCTAATGATGTTTTCCAACTGAACCTTCTTCCTATTACATTTATAGAAATGAAGATGTATCAATTAGAAACCCAAAGGTATTGATAGAAAAACTTGAAGAAACTCTTTGATCATGGAGAAAATAAGATAATGTGGATAGCCTGAATTTGGTATAATTGATTGTTGAGGGAAATCCTATGACAGTGATGTCATCACATCATGTTGTCAACAAGTAATAAGTTGTGTGGATCCACATTAATAGGGTGAACAGAAGAACAAAAGCTATTTTAACAAGTTTTAAGTTGGATTTCAGTCTACATTTTACCATTCAAATGACTTTAATTAGACTCAGAGAATGTATTTGAGCAGTTATTGATACTTACATAATTTTGTCACTATACCAGACATTAATGTTTTTTTTTTAATTATTGACTCACTTCTTTCAGTCTAATATTGCGCACCGGCTTTCCTAGATAAGTTTCACATCGACTTGTAAACCTTATCAGAACCTCATGTGATTTTATTTTGATTAGCCAGTCTTTTTTTTGGAATCAACATTAATTAATGATTTAATCAGTACCCTGGGGTTTGAAAATACAGGGATATAGAAAAAATGTGATAGTAAAAAAAGAAATAAGGGTAAAATGTGGTGTACCTGTATTCGTCGATATGACTACAAGGTGTTCGTGGACTCCCGTCTTGACTGCCCAGTCCCCACACCTGCATTCCAAACGCCTTGGCTTTTTTTGCCACTAAAATCACAAATAAAAATATGAGGAGATTATATTATCAGTGCCGTCCCTGTAATCTTTTCGCCTGTATTATTACAATATAATATATCCCAGAAACTGTCACTTTCTATTATTTTAAATCCCAGAAACTGTCACTTTCTATTATTTTCTTTTTATTATACTTTAATTATTAAGATATATATTTCAAGAAGGTGGATATCATCTGAATCAAAATTTCGTAAATCCCATTTAGAAGCAGAACCTAATGTTATACATTACGTTACCTTATGTTATACATCACATGAATACATTACGAATTATTTTCTTCACTTTTAGACGGATTGATACCAACATAACGAGAGTAATAGTCAATCTATACATGGTGCTATTTTAAGCGAAAAATAGTTTAACTGTTCTATCATTAACAGAATAAGTATGCTGATAACAGATCCGTTCATAAACCAGAACCCCAATTTGGATATAAAGACATGTTCCTATTCACGATTATAAGCCAATGATTATGAACGGGGTTTTACGGTTTTTGTACGAATGCAGCTAAAACTGAAAGGAGGGCCTGGGCTATGACTTTAAGTACAGGTTACTGGTATTTACCTTCTCCACCAATACTCCCAAGTCCTAGGACACCAAGCGTGAGCCTCGAGAGTAAACGGTATCCTTTGTAGTCATCTTGTCGCCTGTCGAGAGATTTACATGATTAATAAATTGATTCGGTTGATGACATGATTGTAAATGCAGGGATCTTCCTAGTGGTGCGGGACTCAGGATTCCCGCATCAGGAATTGAATTCCCGCACTAGGATGACTTGAAGGGGGCTATTCCCGCATTAAAGTTACAGACATTTGTTTAAGATATAGAGAAATCAACCCACGATTTTCGAAAATGCCCGCCCCCTTAGGATGAGGAAAATGGAGCTTTTGATACTTGAAACCTTTTTCTAGGAAGAACCCTGTAAATGATCAATCAATTATAACAATTGCAGCCTGTATTTAATTAAAAGTGCTTAAATATACTGCAGTATTATGTTGAAATGTATCCATTACTAAAACATTCTGTAAACTGTAATCGACTATAAAAGGTATGGAAATTTTGTAATTTGTAAGTTGTCTTTTTGCTACATTATTTAGCATAGCGTTGGTTATGAATTTGGAGTTTCACATAAAATTGGAATTACATAATAACGACCACTTGCATCAATGTATATGGGTTGACCTACCATTCTTTCTTTTGCTGAGCCCTGGCCATTTCGGGAAATTGCCTCTCCCGAGAAATAATCATACCTAAAACGTACTCAGCCATGTTTGCGCCGAAGCCAACACCTATTCGGGTCAACTGGTAGGTTGGAAAAGGCTGAAAAAAAAAAAAATCTAAATAAATGATGAACACACGGATTATCCATTACCCCGGTGGTATTTTGTTCACAAGTCCATCGGGCTAGTAGTTCTATATTTGCACTAGCGAGGATCAAAATTACATTTCTCCATATACTAAGTTATCATTGTGATTTCAAAGGTTTTTACTAACACACTGGACTAGCTGCTCACAAATTTCACTAGCCTGGCAAGAATTTTACTAGTACCCGGTACTTGTAACTCCATACTAAAAACCCATTAACTACTCTAACACCTGGCTTTAACAATACTTCTACGCATAAACATGATACTCCCTACTATTTGACCAGGTCTAACTGCCCCGAGCCTCCCGAACTCTGTTTTTGCTCGAGATGCTCTGCTGAGCACTGACCACAAACAGCACTACCCCTGCTGGCACACATAACGAGAGGTGAAGGAAGGTGTTACTGATAAGTCCATGTTAGCACTGCCAAACATACTGAGTGACCTGTCACACCTACATGCCCCCCCCCCCTTTCGTGTTTCAGGTGACAATGGTATTGTTGGCAGGGCTTTTCGTTAACAATTTTTTCCCACTGGTCCACCGGGCTATTTGTCCTGAGTTTACACTATTGCGAATCAAAGTACCACTAGTCCAGATCAAGTTAGTATTTGGAATTTTACAGATTTTCACTTTCGCTTAAAACTCCTGAGATGAGAAAATGCAAGACGAAGTGATAACTATGACATTACCTTTGATTTATCTACTGATTTCAGTAATGCGTCTACACCTAGAAAAAGAACAAAAAGCATTACAGCAATAGTGAACAGAACGGGGATAGTGGTCAAGATCAATAGATAAAAAAGTTAAGATTTCAGGGGTCAGGTCTCAAATCATAAGAACCAAACAAACTTTTACGCACAGTTAAAAACATGATTGTAATGCAGGCCATAGTGTAAAATCATATGGCTGCATAAAATGAAGACTGTAGATCAAGCTGATTGATGATAAAAATGACATTGTGAGAGAGCAGAAAAATTGCATGCAAAATTGCTCCCTATCTTAATCTTATTGCATGCATGTTACAGGAATGAGTGACTGGTCAGTCTTTACCACCTGCCCACTAAGCATGCACGGATCCCATGACTGGTGCTTCCCTGGTTATCACCAACAAAGAGGATATATATATGCCAGCACACAGGAACATACCTAAAGTTTTAGAACTGATGCCAGATTTGTTGAATATAAAGAATCTTGAAATCCTGGAGAAAATGAGTTAAATTCCATTTTTCCCTCTTTCTCTAAATTCCATGAGTTTTGCAAGACCACTTTCCTTTTCCAGGTCTCTGTAGTTACCAGGATTAGAGCTTGCGGCACTTTTTCTACAACAAGCATCACGTGCGAACTTTTCAAAACTAAAAGACTTCAGATTAAAGATATCCTTACCAGCAAAAGTAGACTGCATCCATTTGAGTTGAGGTAGATAGATGAAATCATGTTTCACTATGAGATTAGGATCCGCTAATAGGATTTCAGCCTGTAGAACCTTTTGTTTTTCGACATCTTGCCAAACCTCGGAATCTTTCACTGTAAGGAACAAGTTCTTTGTTATGAGCATAATAAAAAATCTATTTAAATAAATGCACCAATCAAAACGCTGGTTGTCCAAGCATTTTATAATCCAGGGCGGATCCGGGAATTCTTGAAGTGGGGGGGGGGGGGGGGGGGGGGGCTACTGTAGCTGTACTTTAGCTTAGGAAGTGACAGGAAGAGGAGTAGAAGAAGGCCGAGGAGAGGGCCAGAAATGTGCCGGGAAAAGGGCCAGGAAAGGGGTAGGCGCAAGAGGTGGGGGGGGGGGGGGAGGGGGGTACAAGGGAGGGGGGAGGAATTTTGAGGGGCGTATAGAGGGCTAGGGTATAGCCAGGAGAGGGCCATAGAGGGCTGAGGGGAGGGTTAGAAAGAGGGCTGAGGAGAAGATCAGAAGAGGGCCGGAGAGAGGGGGCACGTACGTAGGAGTGGCAGAGGGGAGTAGGCAAGTATGATAGGGTTGGCGGAGGAGACTGGAGAAAGCATGGGGGAGACAATGAAAGGAAGGACAGGAGGGATCCAGGGGAGGATCGAGTGGGGCAGTAGAGGCCCGGGGAAGGGGGGGGGGATAAAACCGGAAGAAGGGCAGGAGAGAGCTGGGGGAGGGAGGAGAAAATGCTGAGGGCAGGTCCGGGGAATAGGAAAGGGGCGGGGGAGGGGGAGGATAGGCTGGTGGGGAGCCGGGAAGGACTGTAGATCTAGACTAGAGGGCCGGGGTGCTGGGGGATTAGTAGATCTAGGTGAGACTGAGAGCTGGCCTGAGAGCAGGAGAGTTTTCAAATGCCCCATAAGAAGTGAATAAAAATCATTGCCATTGTCATTGGGAGGGCACAGGAGAGGGCAGAAAAGGGACATAGGAGAGGGCCGGGAAAGGGGTAGGAGTTATAGAGCCAGAGGGCCGCAGAAAGCAGCTGAGACCGGGGTATAGGGCAAGACAACCTGCATGGGCTCATGCATGACAAATGACACACTTAGGCTTAGCCCAAAAGTGACTTTGCTTTCTGCAGAGTAGATGATTTGGTCATAGTGTAGGGTTGTCCTTGCCCCCCATTGATTCAATGAATGATTCTAAATCAATGAATAAATAGATTCTACAGAGTTCAGTTGAAGTTCAGATCCGGGGTTCAGATGCAGATCCAGTAGACTCTAGATCTAGGCCTAGATCTATATATATTTGTTGGGGGGAGGGGCACAAACATGGAAGTAGGTTGAGACAGGTAGACTACACTACGTAGAGATCCTCCCTTGAGGTCGAACCAATCCCTTCTTTTAATATGGCCTAGGTAATAATCATTTACATTCGTAGGCTTCGTATAGACTACCACCGGTATTCGCTGAACATGCAGGAGTCTGGATAAGTTGGAGATCTAAATTAATTGCATGATCTGATCAATCTGGCCTCAGGTTCAGAAGTTTGAAACATGTGCACACGTCGAAATTAAAGGATGTCACTCTTTACTGTTCACAAAAGTAGCTTCTACATACCTGGATATTTAACATCTACAACTTCAGCAAGAGGAAGAGCCTTTTTGACTGCCTGAAATAGTCCGGGGATTGGTGAGAAGATACAAATACGTGGGACGGTGCTCGCCATCTTGACTGATAAGTGTTAGGTCTCACAACACTGAGTAGAACAATTATTTCACACTGACGTCAAAGTTGCCGTCAGATGTCGCCACTATAGCAATCAATCCGATGTAGATTACATCCACTAGGAGACGCTACTGGAGGCCCGAGACACTGGATTTTACCCTTTGTTGTTCCCTAATCTAATACAAATTTTGGTCACAATGATATAGGATTTATATCTCAACTGCTCAATAGTTTTCTGGATAATAAATGAATTTGAATGTTTTTTTTTCCAGTAGATCTATAACACACAGAAGTCTTTTATCACCCCTGTAGATATAATTATCATCATCTTTGAATCCCATTAACTGATTAAGGGCCTAGTTTTTAAAACGTTGAATGTTCCACATCACCCATTCTTTTTTCAGAAAATGAAAATCACCTAATAATTTCTAGCTATTTTTGTAAAATTAAATAAACTCACCTGCTGTAAAAGTTAGCAATATGATCGACCTATAGGCCTACTTATCACATAGTTTGATACAGAAAGGGAACTATGACAACTAAATCATTTTTATTTAGAAATCTTTTGCATTAAACTATTTTTTGTAGGGAGTAAAACTTACTATTTCCCATAGAAACCAAATATAGGCCTATGCATAAAAGGTACCATTAATTTTGTGCAGTGAGTTCCCAATGAATGACATTTTCAATTAAAGTAGCTCTTCCATTTTGACTAAATGGTTACTATAACGTGTTTCACTGCATATGTGAATTGCTTCATAACTAATACATAATATCGTATAATAACACATTTTGATATCCTATCAAAAAACTGTCATGCTTAATTGTTTTATTTAAATCAAATATACCTACCACAGAAGTTGTTGTCAATACTGGCCGGTATTGTTTTCATGTAAAAATGACCAAATTCAACTAATAAATTTGATAAGACCTATTAAGTGGGTTGTATCGCGCACCTAATGCGCGATACAGCACCATAAGAAATCCTGTTCACATAAATAGAAAGCAATGGCCTGTTGTTGTATCGCGCATATAAGAATTGTATCATGGATTTTGATGGTCTATTTTTGATAGAAGAATATCATATAATTTGATAAGAAATTCCTAACCAAAAATTGGGAATATCAAGGCAAGATTCTGAATTCAATTACAACAGAAGATATTAGCAAAAAATATTACATCAATATTATTTGCCATTAGATGGTTTGAAAATTGCTTTTTGTTCTGTTTGACAATTGCACAATTAACAAATTCTAAGTAAAGTACTAATTTAGTAGTTGCTGATTTCCCACATACAAGGTAACATTGGTCTTTTTCTCTGTCAAATTTTAAATAATGATCTGAAACAATTCCTGTTTGAAATATGAAAGGGAAAATGTCCATGGTATAGAAAAAAAGCTCAAAACGTGAAAAAAGTCGGGGAAAAGGGAAAATACAATAATTTAAAGTATATAATTATATAGATAATTGACCATCACCTCCGTGATACAACAACAGTTTATGCGCGATACAAGACCATCTATAGTTATACTTTCATCTTTCAATGTCAATGAAAGAATATTTTATAACAGTGTCGGGAGAAAAATACTTATTTTCATAATTTCAATGTCTTTCTGTGTGAACAAATGAATATTGGCTTATCACGTTAACTATTTTGGTAAAACAATATTATGTTGAATAGCAAAGTAACTATAATAAATTATAAAGGCAAGAAGATAAAAATATGGAATAATAAATGTAATGTGGGTACTGTTAGTTATCATAATTAATCTGTTAAGGTATTGTAAGGGTACTGCAGACAATACTGCAGGTGTATCTTTTTAGATTATGATGATCAAAACAATCTAAACTCATTAATAGGCCTACAAATGGAGGTGCGCGATATAGCCCACATGCGCGATATAGCCCAAATTATTCTAGTTCCACAGGCTACATTTTATCAATAATAAAGTTTTCTCTCTAAGGGCTCTTGGAAAATTTCTTGAAAATTCACCTAGAATATTGAAAAATCCAGGGTCACATAGATCTATAGATTTCCATACATTATAATAAAGCCTTCGGAATAAAATTCCATATCATACTGAAGTCCAAAATCCTGTGGCGAATTTCCAAAATTACGGAACAGCAAAGGGTTAATCTGTTAATAGTAGGTAGTAGTTTTATTGACAACTCCTAGTCATACCCACTGATCTCGTGTCTCAATATTTGCCCCCTAGATCTACCATAGCAATAGAGAATTATAGCCTACTATGAATTATAAAACGCCTTATAATTCTCTGTGGAATAGCATAATCCAGAAAGAGGGTAAAAAGGCGCATTTTTCGCGCATTTTATGCATATTTATAGACGCATTTAAAAAAAAAATTCACCCAAAACCCGTTTTTTTCCTCTGGACCACATCAGGGCGTTATTGTCTTATTGATTGGATGTTATTTTAATGGTTGTCTCAAATGTCTAAGTATTTTTTATCAGCAAAAACATGTTCCCTATTAAATGGAAAACTGCCGGGATAACTGTAAAATGTTTTTTTTTCAAATAACAAATAAAAATGTGATTCCTGGGCCCATATCTTCGTACTAATCAGGGGAATTTTGATTAGTGTCTGATGTAAGATCAAAAATTTTGAAGATGATAAATAAGATATGATAAAAAATAAACAAAAAATGTTTGTCTATATCAGCTTCTTGCATTCCACACGGTGTATATTGTCCTATACTTTTAACCCAAGCCTCTTTCCCTGGCTCTATGTCTCAAGGCAGTCCAAGCTAGGGTCTGGTTTTTGGAGACTAGCTGGAGAGAGTCATATGTTGAGGGCTCATCAAGGCATTACCTATGGCACTGCGTATTATGATAAATTGATTCATAATATAAAAAGTATTGTTGAATACGATAATGATACCTAATTTAACATGAAACATACCCCTTAATCAGTCATTGAGCTATGGTATGGTTTACTTAACTGTTAGGGTATTTATCAAAACAGAGATGGCAGCATTCAGTATTTCACTGATTACTCTACTGCCAAACCCATCCCATCCTCGGCTATTAGTTCCCCATAGAGTACTTCTCACCAGGGGTGGGATAGACTTAGCACTATGGGCCACCACACACAACTATTAAACAGGGTTTAGTCGCCACGTGGGGACCTGGCTTTAGGGTAGAGTTCTCCTTATATAGGTGGTTCAAGTCTAAATGACGATCGCTGGTAGACATTATAATGATGTTTATTGTACTTTCGCATGCAAGGTAACTGAAGAGTATATCATTATCCTTTGCCACATGAACAAGCTAAACTGTTAGACCAGGTTATTCACAGATGGTATTCATCTAACAGTTAAGTAAACCATACCATTGCTCAATGACTGATTAAGGGGTATGTTTCATGTCAGGGGGTCGGGGTGGGCAACGTTGTGGAGGCGTTGGTACCACTTGTTGGTATTGCCCCTGGACAGGTTCGAATCCCAAAGTGGAATCCCCCAGTGGAGGAACAAAATTAGGACATTTGGATGACCCCTGCATGGAATTGTGCCCAAATGATCCACAGGATTAAGTGGAAGAACATTTAATAAAGTGAACTTAGCCTATGTAAAATCCTAAAAAGAAAAAAAACTCATATATCAATTGGAGCCAAACTTCATCCCGCTCAAGGACTATCACCCCTTTATAGTAGACTGTGAGTAGTATTTCCCTATCCAGCCTGATGTTACCAGTAATGCTCCAATGCCTGTCAGATGTTCCTACATGTATCCTATCTTACAGTACAGGTCTGATTAGGAATATGGGCACCAGAATGCCAGCAGCGTTAAGATTTTCCCACTAGCTCCAAATATACCTCTGTATGGGTTTAAGTTTAATCTGTTTTGTATCTCTGTCTGTTTTTTCATTATACGCTATTCCCACTATACCAATCTCATATTCTTCCCCTTAACTAAGCATATCGAGAACAGGTGCTGGCGTCACATGCATGCTTAAAAAGCAGATATTACTGTCTCACTTGCTTCTGATTACCTCTCCTTTATCTACTTTCAAATTATTGATGGCTTTTACTGCAGTTCCCTTATGATTACTTGCTATGTTGGTGACATAATTTTGGTGATCATCTTTTCCTTCCGTTTCCCTTAGATCTAACCCTATACAAATTGGAACCCTGAAAATCGATTGCTAAACATTACTGACATAATTGGGCTTGTTACTTTAGTAATTGGATTCATGTTACTATGATTATAATATAATTATGTTTGCGACTTTGGTAATACATATTTGTCACTCTGGAAATAGGGTGACTGTATCTAAAGGGATAGGGAGATCATTAATAGTAACTTGGAATTAAGATGCTTTTCACTATGAAAATAAGGGCTTATTGCAAAATAGGCAGGAAGGGTGAGGGTGGTAAAGGTCGATGAAGAAGGTTAGGACGTTTGGATGTTTCATAATGAGTGGGTGGAACATAAAGGCAGTGCCGGATCCAGGGATGGGGGCATATGGGGCAATTGTCCCCACTAGACCAAGGGGACAAAATGGTGTGTGTTGATGCAGGTAAGTATTAGTAAGGGCATTGAAATGTGGGTAGCCGGTTAGGTTATAGAACGGTAGTTATAATGCTATGTTGAATTGGTCAACCAATGTATAGTTACAATTTTGGAAAGATTCTTAAGAAAAATCATTGTTTGCAAATGTAGCAGCCCCCTGGGTCTGCAACTTCACACACGAGGGCAGCACTGGGTGGGATTTTAGTTCTTACAGTTAGCATTAGGTTGAGAGACCATAATATTATGACCTCTGACTCCTGTAGGAGTTTATACACTAATAGGTTTATGTCATCAGTAAGATATTAGTGTTAGTTTTGTATGTTCTTAGGAAGACTCTATGTACACGAGGATTTTCACGAAACACGAGGATAAAGAAGGACCTCGTGCATATAAAGGTCCCTTATATGCACGAGGTTGTTATTCCTGGAAACTCCACACACGAGGTTAATGATTGACCTCGTGCAATATAAAAAAACAAAGTCAGTATGCACGAGGCAGGCTCCCCCTATCTTATATCACCTCCCCCTATCTCACACCGCCTCCCCATACCTCATACTGTCTCCCCCTGTCTCATACCGCCTCCCCCTACCTCATACTGTCTCCCCCTGTCTCATACCGCCTCCCCCTGTCTTATACTGTCTCCCCCTGTCTCATACCGCCTCCCCCTACCTCATACTATCTCCCCCTGTCTCATACCGCCTCCCCCTGTCTCATACCGCCTCCCCCTACCTCATACTGTCTCCCCCTGTCTCATACCGCCTCCCCCTACCTCATACTATCTTCCCCTGTCTCATACCGCCTCCCCCTGTCTTATACTGTCTCCCCCTGTCTCATACCGCCTCCCCCTACCTCATACTATCTCCCCCTGTCTCATACCGCCTCCCCCTGTCTCATACCGCCTCCCCCTACCTCGTACTGTCTCCCCCTGTCTCATACCGCCTCCCCCTACCTCATACTATCTTCCCCTGTCTCAAACCGCCTCCCCCTGTCTTAAACTGTCTCCCCCTGTCTCATACCGCCTCCCCCTACCTCATACTATCTCCCCCTGTCTCATACCGCCTCCCCCTGTCTCATGCCGCCTCCCCCTGTCTCATACCACCTCCCCCTGTCTAATACTGCCTCCCCCTGTCTCATACCGCCTCCCCCTGTCTCATACCGCCTCCCCCTGTCTTATACTGCCTCCCCCTGTCTCATACCGCCTCCCCCTACCTCATACTATCTCCCCCTGTCTCATACCGCCTCCCCCTACCTCATACTGTCTCCCCCTGTCTTATACTGTCTCCCCCTGTCTCATATCGCCTCCCCCTACCTCATACTATCTCCCCCTGTCTCATACCGCCTCCCCCTGTCTTATACTGCCTCCCCCTGTCTCATACCGCCTCCCCCTACCTCATACTATCTCCCCCTGTCTCATACCGCCTCCCCCTGTCTTATACTGCCTCCCCCTGTCTCATACTGCCTCTCCCTTTCTCATACCACCTCCTCCTGCCTCATACCACCTCCCCCTATCTCATACCGCCTCCCCCTGTCTCATACCCCCTCCCCCTGCCTCATACCACTCTCCCCCTGCCTCATACCACCTCTCCATGTCTCATACCACCCTCTTCCTGTCTCATACCGCCTCCCCCTGCCTCATACCACCTCCCCCTATCTCATACCACCTCCCCCTACCTCATACCCCCTCCCCCTGTCTCATACCGCCTCCCGCTATCTCATACCACCTCCTCCTATCTCAAACCACCCTTCTGTCCCCTACCCTTTCCCCTGTCCCCTCATCCCATCCCCTGCACCTTTCCCCTGTCCCCTATACCACCTCCTGCTGTCCCCTATACCCTATCCTCTGTCCCCTCATCCCATCCCCTGCACCTTTCCCCTGTCCCCTATACTGTCTCCTCCTGTCCCCTACCCTATCCTCTGTCCCCTCATCCCATCCCCTGCACCTTTCCCCTGTCCCCTATACCATCTCCTCCTCTCCTCTCCCCTATCCTCTGTCCCCTCAAACCATCCCCTGCACCTTTCCCTTGTCCCCTATACTGCCTCCTCCTGCCCCCTACTGACTCCGTCTGTCCCCTGGCACCTCCTCCTGTACCCTGCACCTTCCCCTTGTCCTCACATGGTCACAGGGTGGGACGGTGAGAGAGGTACATGGTTGGTCATATGGGTGGGAGAACTAGGGAGATACATGGTTGGTCACAGGGTTTGTTTGTTTGTTTGTTGGGGTAGTTTAACGTCCGGCCAACCCTTATGGGTTCTTTCCAGACTGTGGTCACAGGGTGGGACAAGTAAGAAGGTACATGGCTGGTCACAGGGTGGGACAAGTAGGAAGGTACATGGTTGGTCACCGGATGGGAGAAGCGGGGAGGTACATGGTTGGTCACCTGGTCGGACAATAAGGGAGGTACATGGTTGGTCACGGAGTGGGAGAAGCGGGGAGGTAGATGGTTGGTCACCTGGTGGGACAATAAGGGAGGTACATGGTTGGTCACGGAGTGGGAGAAGCAGGGAGGTAGATGGTTGGTCACCTGGTGGGACAATAAGGGAGGTACATGGTTGGTCACAGGGTAGGACAATAAGGGAGGTACATGGTTGGTCACAGGGTGGGACAATAAGGGAGGTGCATGGCTGGTCACAGGGTGGGACAATAAGGGAGGTACATGGTTGGTCACAGGGTGGGACAGTGAATGAGGTACATGGTTGGACACAGGGTGGGACAGTGAGAGAGGTACATGTTTGGTTACAGGGTGGGACAGTGAGTGAGGTACATGGTTGGACACAGGGTGGGACAGTGAGAGAGGTACATGGTTGGTCACAGGGTGGGACAGGACGGAAGGTACATGGTTGGTCACAGGATGGGAGAAGCGGGGAGGTACATGGTTGGTCACCTGGTGGGACAATAAGGGAGGTACATGGTTGGTCGAATGGTGGGACAGTGAGGGAGGTACATGGTTGGTCACCTGGTGGGACACTAAGGGAGGTACATGGTTGGTCACAAAATTGGACAATAAGGGAGGTACATGGTTGGTCACAGGGTGGGAGAAGCAGGGAGGTACATGGTTGGTCACCTGGTGGGACAATAAGGGAGGTACATGGTTGGTCACAGGGTGGGACAGTGAGGGAGGTACATGGTTGGTCACCTGGTGGGACAATAAGGGAGGTACATGGTTGGTCACCGGATGGGAGAAGCGGGGAGGTACATGGTTGGTCACAGGGTGGGCGAAGCAGGGAGGTACATGGTTGGTCACCTGGTGGGACAATAAGGGAGGTACATGGTTGGTCACAGGGTGGGACAGTGAGGGAGGTACATGGTTGGTCACAGGGTGGGACAATAAGAGAGGTAGATGGTTGGTCACCTGGTGGGACAATAAAGGAGGTACATGGTTGGTAACAGGGTGGGACAGTGAGGGAGATACATGGTTGGTCACCTGGTGTGACAATAAGGGAGGTACATGGTTGGTCACAAAATTGGACAATAAGGGAGGTACATGGTTGGTCACAGGGTGGGAGAAGCAGGGAGGTACATGGTTGGTCACCTGGTGGGACAATAAGGGAGGTACATGGTTGGTCACAGGGTGGGATAGTGAGGGAGGTACATGGTTGGTTACAAAATGGGACAATAAGGGAGGTACATGGTTGGTCACAGGGTGGGAGAAGCGGGGAGGTACATGGTTGGTCACCTGGTGGGACAATAAGGGAGGTACATGGTTGGTCACAAAATCAGACAATAAGGGAGGTACATGGTTGGTCACCTGGTGGGACAATAAAGGAGGTACATGGTTGGTCACAGGGTGGGAGAAGGAGGGAGGTACATGGTTGGTCACAGGGTGGGAGAAGGAGGGAGGTACATGGTTGGTCACAAATTTAAAGTTGGACAATAAGGGAGGTACATGGTTGATCACAGGGTGGGAGAAGTAGGGAGGTACATGGTTGGTCACCTGGTTGGTCACAGGGTGGGAGAGGCAGGGAGGTACATGGTTGGTCACCTGGTGGGACAATAAGGGAGGTACATGGTTGGTTACAAAATGGGACAATAAGGGAGGTACATGGTTGGTCACAGGGTGGGAGAAGCGGGGAGGTACATGGTTGGTCACCTGGTGGGACAATAAGGGAGGTACATGGTTGGTCACAAAATCAGACAATAAGGGAGGTACATGGTTGGTCACCTGGTGGGACAATAAAGGAGGTACATGGTTGGTCACAGGGTGGGAGAAGGAGGGAGGTACATGGTTGGTCACCTGGTGGGACAATAAGGGAGGTACATGGTTGGTTAAAGGGTGGGAGAAGCAGGGAGGTACATGGTTGGTCACCAGGTGGGACAAGTAGGAAGATACATGGTTGGTCACAGGATGGAAGAAAGGGATCAAATGTGGAGGAAGCCTACAGGGGGTCAGAAGGGGAGCAGGTGAGGGGGAAGGTGGGTCTATATGGGGTTAGAAAGTGGAGCAGGTGAGGGGGGAAGGTGGGTCTATATGGGGTTAGAAAGTGGATCAGGGGAGGGGGAAGGTGGGTCTACAGCGGGTCAGAAGTGGAGCAGGTGTAGGGGAAGGTGGGCACATAGAAGGTCTACAAGGGGTCAGAAGTGGAGCAGGTGAGGGGGAAGGTGGGGGAAGGAGGGTCTACAGGGGGTCAGAGGGGGATCAGGTGAGTGTGGACCTACAGGGGGAATAGATAGTGGGGAAGGTGGGCTTACAGGAGGTTAGGAAGGGATAAGGTGAGGGGGAAGGTGGGCCTATAGCGGGTTAGAAGGGAAGCAGGTGAGGTGGAAGGTGGGTCTACAGGGGGTCAGAAGTGGAGGAGGTGAGGTGGAAGGTGGGTCTACAGGGGGTCAGAAGTGGAGGAGGTGAGGTGGAAGGTGGTCCTACAGGGGGTCAGAAGTGGAGCAGGTGAGAGGGAAGGTGGGTCTACAGGGGGTCAGAAGTGGAGGAGGTGAGGTGGAAGGTGGGTCTACAGGGGGTCAGAACTGGAGCAGGTGAGAGGGAAGGTGGGTCTACAGGGGGTCAGAAGTGGAGGAGGTGAGGTGGAAGGTGGGTCTACAGGGGGTCAGAAGTGGAGCAGGTGAGGGGGAAGGTGGTTCTACAGGGGGTCAGAAGTGGAGGAGGTGAGGTGGAAGGTGGGTCTACAGGGGGTCAGAAGTGGAGGAGGTGAGGTGGAAGGTGGGTCTACAGGGGGTCAGAAGTGGAGCAGGTGAGGTGGAAGGTGGGTCTACAGGGGATCAGAAGTGGAGGAGGTGAGGTGGAAGGTGGGTCTACAGGGGGTCAGAACTGGAGCAGGTGAGGTGGAAGGTGGGTCTACAGGGGGTCAGAAGTGGATCAGGTGAGGGGGAAAGTGGGTGTACAGGGAGTCAGAAGTGGAGGAGGTGAGGGGGAAGGTGGGCACATAATGGGTCAGAAGTGGATCAAGTGAAGGGGAAGGTGGGCACATAGGGATTACAAGTGGATCAGGTGAGGGGGAAGATGGGCACATAGGGGGTCAGTAAGGGACCAGGTATGGGGGAAGGTGGGTCTACAGGGGGTCAGAAGGGGAGCAGGTGAGGTGGAAGGTGGGTCTACAGGGGGTCAGAAGTGGAGGAGGTGAGGTGGAAGGTGGGTCTACAGGGGGTCAGAAGTGGAGGAGGTGAGGTGGAAGGTGGGTCTATAGGGGGTCAGAAGTGGAGCAGGTGAGGTGGAAGGTGGGTCTACAGGGGATCAGAAGTGGAGGAGGTGAGGTGGAAGGTGGGTCTACAGGGGGTCAGAACTGGAGCAGGTGAGGTGGAAGGTGGGTCTACAGGGGGTCAGAAGTGGAGGAGGTGAGGTGGAAGGTGGGTCTACAGGGGGTTAGAAGTGGAGGAGGTGAGGTGGAAGGTGGGTCTACAGGGGGTCAGAACTGGAGGAGGTGAGGTGGAAGGTGGGTCTACAGGGGGTCAGAAGTGGAGGAGGTGAGGGGGTAGGTGGGTCAACAGGGGGTCAGAAGTGGAGGAGGTGAGGTGTAAGGTGGGTCTACAGGGGGTCAGAACTGGAGCAGGTGAGGTGGAAGGTGGGTCTACAGGGGGTCAGAAGTGGAGGAGGTGAGGTGGAAGGTGGGTCTACAGGGGATCTGAAGTGGAGGAGGTGAGGTGGAAGGTGGGTCTACAGGGGGTCAGAACTGGAGGAGGTGAGGTGGAAGGTGGGTCTACAGGGGGTCAGAAGTGGAGGAGGTGAGGGGGTAGGTGGGTCAACAGGGGGTCAGAAGTGGAGGAGGTGAGGTGTAAGGTGGGTCTACAGGGGGTCAGAACTGGAGCAGGTGAGAGGGAAGGTGGGTCTACAGGGGGTCAGAAGTGGATCAGGTGAGGGGGAAAGTGGGTGTACAGGGGGTCAGAAGTGGAGGAGGTGAGGGGGAAGGTGGGCACATAATGGGTCAGAAGTGGATCAAGTGAAGGGGAAGGTGGGCACATAGGGATTACAAGTGGATCAGGTGAGGGGGAAGATGGGCACATAGGGGGCCAGTAAGGGACCAGGTATGGGGGAAGGTGGGTCTACAGGGGGTCAGAAGGGGAGCAAATTAGGTGGAAGATTAGGTTATTTGGGCCTCTGCCTCCCCTGCCGGCCCTCTGCCCCCCCTGCCTCCCCTCCCGGCCCTCTGCCTCCCCTGCCGCCCCTCTGCCTCCCCTGCCGGCCCTCTGCCCCCCCTGCCTCCCCTGCCGGCCCCCTGCCTCCCCTACCGGCCCTCTGCCTCCCCTCTGCCTCCCCTGCCGCCCCTCTGCCTCCCCTGCCGCCCCTCTGCCTCCCCTGCCGCCCCTCTGCCTCCCCTCCCGGCCCTCTGCCTCCCCTGCCGCCTCCGGCCTCCCCTGTCGGCCCTCTGCCTCCCCTTTCGCCCTCTGCCTCCCAGGAGACAGGCCTCGTGTCAAAGTCTGCTACATGAACGAGGTCCTTTTAGTCACCAGTCTGTCAAAAGTGTATGCACGAGGACTGAGAAGGACCTCGTGCATATAACACCCTATTATATGCACGAGGTCGTTTTCTGCCTCGTGTGTATAGACGGTAGCATGTTCTTAGGCTATCAAAATGTGTAGTTTGATAAGGTCTTTCACTGGGTTAAAGAATTGTATGTATATGATATATTATAGTTTCTCCTGCAAAATTGATAAAGTGCACAGGCATGGGGGCCTAGCCAACTTTTCTGTAGGGAAGACAAAGACAAGCTGCCAGGTGCTGAGGCCTGGCCAACCCTATAGGACAGTTATAGCCTGATGAGAAGTAAACAGGCTGACTCGACTGACCTTGTTGTTTGTTGAGTTTACTTGCTGTATGGTTTATGCCTGCTTGTTAGTTGATGGCATTTGCTCTAATTATGATGGACCTATGCTATAGCCTTGGAGAGTTGGATGGCCTGATTAGGGCAGACTCCTGGCTAAAGCCTTGTTTTGACATAGATGTTAGTGGTTTGCCATGAGTTGACTGCTCTCCCCTGATGTTCCTAGGCCTTGTGTATATTTGGGCTCACTATTTAGTGAGTATATTACAGGTAATGTATACGAATTCAGATCTTTAAGGAAGTATAGAGTTTAACCTGAAGAGTTGTTATTATAAGAGAGTTGATTTTATCAATTTTATTTAACTTAAGAAGAATGGTTTGTTGGGTTTTATGTCACAATTCACCAATCCTACTGATTGACTTTGTCAGATTCCCTGGGTCATGTAGGCCCGGGAGCACTGCACAAGTATTAGGAGTCTTCAAGCTGGTATTCCACATATTGATTCTGCTTAGGATAGTGGAACAAATGACAGCACTATTACATTGCTATTTCAATATTATTGCCTGTTTTCCCTTATGGAGCGCATCTTGCAACATACTATTACAAGCTGCAAAATATGTACTTGTATTTGTGATTCTTTTTCACTCCTATATGTTATCTTTTTACCACCAATGGCTGTATGTTTGTGATTATTTGGGTAATTCTATGAAAAAACGAAGGTTCCCTTTTGGAATGGGTGTTTGTGATGCGGCACAAGAGTAAGGAACATGAACTAAATCACAAGTATTTGGTTCTCAACATGTAAACACTGAGTTCTTTCATGTTTCCTGTTAATGTCTGGGGACAAGGAAATAGCTGATCATGAGGAACGAGCAACATGCCTATACAGTACAGTTAGGCCAATTTCTCTCTTTGATTGGATTTAGATGAATTAAATCTAGAGGAATGACTAGACCATGTTAATGATATAGCACGAGCTTAGCACAAGCAGCAGGATGAGCACTGGGAACAAGACACCGGGCGCTAGGCCAGCATGATACCACCCTATTACTCATGGCAAAGACCAGAAGTACATTTTCCCTGCAAGTGACTGGCTGCCCCAATAGAAGTCTGGCCCAGGATGCCCTCCTACCACCCATCATTCTCCCTTCAACTCCGCTCCTCCCAGTGGTACTATGCAGTCAACCCTCGTGCATGAGGCATGATCTCCAGCTGAGCAGTCCCCTTTTCCTCGTTCCTCATGCATTCTCATGGTGGCATCTAGCCCCATTAGCAGGTTGTAGGAAAGACAGTTAGTAGAGTCCTAACACCACACTATGACACTGCAACTGTGAGACGCTACAAAGACTATGATACCAGACCAAACATATGATCTTGTCAATCAGGATTATAGACGAGAGTAAGGATAGGATACTTCTAATGGGAGAATCGTTGGATGTAGTGCATAGCTACAACTATCTAGGGGTGATTGTTGATGACAAATAACAGTTTGATAAATTCCTTAATGATAAATATGCGAAGGTCAATAGCAGACTACATCAGCTAGGATGTATCCGAAAATACATTACCTCACATCTTGCCTGCCTGATTTATAAACAGACCATATTACCAATCTGTGACTACGCAAATTTTATGATAAACTCTGGAAAACAGGTTAAGATCAATAGGCTTATTTCCCTCCATGAGAGGGCAATTAAGATAATTGATAATAAGGAGAGTGTTAACCAAGATGTTGATCATTTATTTAGTTATTACAACCTAGCGCCATTAGCTAAAAGGATGGATGAGCATATGCTATCAACGATGTACCAGCTTAGTAGACTAGATGGATTTGTAGACTTAGCTAGGCCAACAATACATCTGAGAAGTAGAGACAAAGTTAAATTTCCGTTGTTTAAGCGGCAATATGAAATGTACCTGAAGAGCCCTATGTCGAGAGGCATAACACTCTGGAACATGTTGCCCAAGGAAATTCAGAGGTCAACCACTGAGGTAAAATTTAAGAAGTCAGTTATGAGTCTAATCAGAACTGGGCTGATCACATGTGAATAACTAAACTTTTTGCTATGTAACTGATCGACTGATATACTGATTGTGAATTTACTCATTGATTCATTCATTTGTTACATCGATCACCTATCATCATCGACAGGAAAAACATGTATTTGCGTGATGCTGATTTGTAATAATAATAATAATAATAATAATAATAAATTACAAATTATTCAAAGATAATTCATTGCTATTTCAACACTGTTATAATGATTTTAAATTAAATAGACCTATATGTATGATTAACTAGTCCTATTCGTCTATGCATATGGAACAAGCATATTGAAATATTTTAACAAGATATTTTAAGAAAAACAAAACAAATGTCAATATTTCATATTTACAAAACCTTTATTTATTTCCACATGACGCTGATTAAAATACAAATCTGTAAAAACCTCACTTTCAAGATTCAAATAAGACACACGCTCTTCTGTACATCACTAATGTCAATGGCAAAGACACAAAATCTAAGATCAAAGGTCAAATCAGCGATTACCTTGACCTTTTTTCAAGGACAGTTCTCTCAAGGTAGTAAATTATGAGCCCGCCAAAGTGCAAGGCCTTTCAAACAAATGCACTTTCTTTTTATCGCGTGACGGTGGCGTCAATTTCATTAAGTAGAAGAAGTTAAACCACAACTTGTTTCAATCTGCAAGGGAGTATCTGTCAGTTTGCAAGATTATTACTTCACCAATCTTTGCTAGTTTAATTGTGTATCATGAACCATACTCTCTTATCTGAAGGCAAGGTTGTTAAAGGAGAATGGCCTTCAAAGTCAAATAAATTTAAAATCTAAAATCTTACAATTCGTCAATGAAGAGAGCTGTCATTGTTCCTGTTACTAAACCATATCCATAGTGAACCGTTTATATCTATGACGTCATAAGTGGGTTACTTTGTGGTCACCATGGCAACACGATGTGAAAACAGTGACTACAATAGTACACATTACTGTATAAATATCTTACATTAACAAATATACCAACAGCATTATAAGGTGTTTTATCATCTTAGACAACAATATCGTTAATTTCAGCATTTACAGGTTTCTCTCATCAGTTTAGATTCTATTTACAATAGCTATTACAATGTCTGGTACCACCCATGTATCCCCATAGACTTTCTTTATTAGTGGATGCCACAGATCTTTCAATGCAAACAATTGTTGACGTTGTGAGCCAAACCAGTAAATAACTACCTGAGCCCAGTTTCATATTTTTAAATAATATCAAATCCACTTTCAATAAAAATGGGGCACCAAAGAACATCCTCACATATTTAATATCTGCCGTTGAACGGACAAAGTTATCTACCTCTTATCATATTATATATACAAAACAGCCCATTTTCTCTGATTCATTAATAGTGATGGGACATTCTACACTTTCTATTGCTTATGTATCATATTTTAAACCTCATTTTACCTAATGCAAATGATACGATTCTGCAATAGATCTCCGAAAACTATACCAAAATCACCGTAACTGCAATTTGTCTTTCTCTCAGAATCAATGGGCACTTCTTTAAACCCATCTCTTCTTTATTTGTCTGAGAAAGTGTAAGTATTCTGACAGATGAAATATACCTATTTATTTGTTATCTTCCTTTATCTCACATATTGTACAATACTTCATGTTCATTGTTAAAATATGATGTGAACACACAAAACATACATTCCCACTTGCTTATGACTTATTTCTATTTTGATTATCAGCATTAGGTACACGATAATTAGTTACTTCTTTATTTTTTCAGAACAATGATTTATAAACAAAATAACAGTACAAAACATGTTAGCGTTTGCTGTAATAATATTGCACAAAAGTACACCATGAAACATACATAATATGTAAAATATACAGACTAGATCAATAATTAAACATAAGATTCTTGATTAAGATCATGTATCCTTAAATAACCATATTTCCATGTTGTCTATCTACTCATAGACACTGGTGTTATAATGACTAGAATGTTTGAACACAACATATCACAAATAAATAACTAATCGCAAATAACTTAATGCATTCGAAACGAAGTAAGCATTTTCTTAATATAGTAAACTGTCGTGGTTAAGAAATAAAAACTAGAACCAGTAGACATTCTCATATCACTCAACTTTTGTGGTTGAGTGTGTAGGAGGCCTGCATTTCAGGTTGGCCCGTTAAAAACAGGTTCATATGTTGGACC
The DNA here is from genome assembly GCA_936440205.1 of Lepidonotus clava. Taxonomy (NCBI): domain Eukaryota; kingdom Metazoa; phylum Annelida; class Polychaeta; order Phyllodocida; family Polynoidae; genus Lepidonotus; species Lepidonotus clava. The sequence continues at coordinate 19,841,082 of OW387150.1, read as the reverse complement.
TTGAGAAATAGTACTAGTTCTCAGGTTGGACAAGGTTTTCACAAATACTAACAAGTCTTATACACGTATGTTACATTTCCCTTTGAGTACCTTATCTCTGTGAAGTGGGCCAATCTAACTGTGTGAGAAAGTGATGTCGGCCCGGATTCCTACAAGTCTTGGGGCTACATGTATGGAAGTCTCTCCGGAGACTCAAACTATTCACTATCATCTACTCCTGCCTACGTATGTTATAAGGAGGTGACAGGACTGTTTATGGTGGATTTGCGTCAAGAAAGTGTAATATAGAAGAGGAAATACAGAGATTAATGTCTTTTTACATTTCATGAATGTTAGACAGTATTGTTCTATCAAAAGAAAGGAAACAGTGGAAAGGCCAAGGCTAAGAAGGATCACGTGAGTTGTTGGTGGACTGACGTCATAGAAGCGGCGCCATCTAGAGGGGTTCCGGGTCAGTAGACGCAGCTCTCCATATAGGGCCCTGAGTTGTACATCCGGGACATATCGTAGGCTGCTGATTGGTTGGCGTGCATGGCGTTGTGGTGGTGGTGCACATGCGCAGTGGGTGGGATGGGCATGTGGTGGTCCTGGGAGTGAGCATGTGGGGGCGATTGGTGACTGTGGGGGTGGTGGGGGTGGGGCGGGGGTGCGTGGTGGGGGTGGGGGTGTTGTGGGGGAGGTGGGGGCTGCGTGTGGGGGTTGTGATGGGGGTGGGGATGATGCGGCGGCGGAGGCGGCGGGGCTCCAGGCGGCCCCACCATCCCACCACCACCAGCTCCAACACCGCCACCACCATTTTGGTTGGGGTCCATTCCACCAGGGGTCGGGGGCGTCACGGGCGGGTGACTGTTGGGTCCGCCACTAGGTGGTGCTGGTGACGTAGATCCTGCGCCATGTGACGTCACCAGTCCTTGTGTATTAATCGTCAAGGCCAATGGCTGGTCCTTCATAGGCCCCAAACATGTCTCTCCTGTACCCCCTCCATTCCCACCCATTACTCCCCCATTTCTGTACATGTCCCCCTCCTTAGGAGCCTCCGACTTTAGGACTGGCCTGTGGTTGTCGGGGAACGCCATGGTGAAGAGGGCGTCTGGGTCACAGACAAACTTGTACACGTACCGCTCCCCCGCCACCTTCTGCATTATGCCCTTCTCATAGTAGTAACGCAGGGACCGGCTTAACTTGTCATAATTCATTGCAGGTCGGTTCTTCTGGATCCCCCAACGACGGGCTACCTGGAGGGATAAAGGAAACGAGATGCTCTAGTCAGGTTCTAAAAACATGGTGTGAAAAGTGTGTAGGGCCTATAACATGATACCCTTGAAATAGGCCAATAAATTTAAAAGACAAGTAGGGGCTACACCATATTACCACTACCACTATTGGCCTTAATGATATCGTAAGATGAGGAGCACCTTGTGCACGATTAAGGAGGTATCTAAAAAGTTGCCCACTAAGCAGCTTCATTGACATAATCACATAAGTCACATTGATCATAAACTCTAGGAATGATTGTGTTCAAACACCACAAAATGACGTTATTTACCCAATCCTTGGGATTTAACGAAAGATAGGGTCTCATTCATCCTATTTAAAACGCTGCCTGCATATAAGGCCACTTTTCATATACTTCTTGCATATGCACACGACCACTAAAGACCCTATCCTATAGGAATTTACCAGCGTAAGGGGTCAGATCCAATATACTACTTTCATCTAATCGAAGGTCATTTTGATGAGCCAAACAATAGATAACACTAAAGCCCTAATTATACTATGCGTCGAGTGCCTGGTCGCGTTTGGTCGCGTTGCCCAACGCATCTGACTCGCGTTGGGGCAGTATTATGGCTATATTACACTTCGCGTTGGGTAGCGTTGCATCCCAATGCAACTCAACGCAAAGCATATTATACTAAGCGTTTTGGTACGCGTTGGGGTCGTGTTGGCACGTGAATGCTAATGTGAATCTTTTTTGCTATATATTACACTTCACGCTGGGTATCTAGATTCGCTTTTGAAATTCGCGTCGGCAAAAACGCGTATGAAACGGCCCCAACGCGAATTAGCTGACGCAAAGTATAATCCGGCCTTATGTTTTATTGAAAAAAATGAAATATTCCAAAAGCATATGACAAAACTATAACTCATAAGGCGAATGGAAAATATTCCAAATATACACCCGTACATGTATGTATACACACGGAGATTATCCCATGAAGTACCATGCCATTAATATACACAAATGTTTTCCAACCTACCTCTTCGGGCTCGATGAGTTTAAACTCGAGCCCCCGGCCGGTCCAGGCGATGTAGGGGGTGTTGGCCGGGTCGTCGAGGAGGGCGACAAGAAACTGCCACAGCTGGAGGGACCCCCGGCGCTGGTAGGTGGGCAGGGGCGGGCCCTCCGGGTGGCGGTAGTGGTGGTGGGGGTGGTCCGACTGCACGTAGCAGTCACGGTAAAACTCCCGCTTCACCTCCACGCCTGCAAGGTAGGAATGAAAAGTGATGGTTAGTTATATAGGGATAACATAGTTTGAGGGTATAGTTGGGTATGTTGCTGCATGGGATTCCAGATATTGCTCTACCTATTACTATTGGGATATAAAGTTGCAATGTATACATGCTCATGTATGGGAGGGTGGGTTATATGAATGACACGTTTTCTCGGTGTAAGGTAGCTGTGATTGTGAAGAAATCTGTGATTTAGTTTGAAGAAAGTAACATACTATAGTATCATGCTGTGTTATGACCTGAAATTGTTCCATGGGCCTTTAAGCTGGAGGCTCTGCATGTCCGGACCAACCAAATAGTCTAAACAAAATAGTTTAGCCTATGTTTAATATGGTGCTTTTTATCATTCTTTGTTTAGTCCTATCTATTTGAAAAGAGTAGATAAATTATCATGTGTCCCAGTCACCCGTTGGTGACACCCGTGACATTTGGTGGAATGACGATGAATCAAACTTCTAATGCTGGGACACGTGAGAAGATAGTGGGGCTGCAATACTTGATGAAGTCCCCACACCCACACTCACACCAACCCCCACTCCCACTTTTCCTATCCACACCCACAATTACAAACCTTGTATGTAGCCTCCATGTTAGTAGGTATACCTTTTTATGTTGATTATGTGGCGCCGATGTTTTCGTTTTTACTGATTTAATATAGATCTTAGTTAAGTAAATCATAATTATCACCTATACAGTTGCCAGAGATGCGAATTTTTTTTTTACTTGTAACATTCAGAGGAGAGAGCAGTTTGACTGTATCAGACATACACCGACACGCTCACCTTACACAGAAACATGTATATATGTATATTTCTGTATCTATAAGAATATAATTACATATCATTTTTAACAGTTTAAAGAATTGATTTTTAATCAGCACTTAATATTGTCTTGAGGGAAAACATACATAACCATTGAGCAAAATCCAATTTTGATTCAATTTCAAGATGTGTCATAATTTGTTCTCATTTGAAATATGATATATAAGAGATAGTGACGCCAAAGAAAACGAATTACCATAAGAAACAATTGCTTTCGACACACTATTCATTTGTTCTGTTCCCTTTTAGAGCACCTATTAACTCTACTGACGTACATTCACTTTTTTTGTCCCAAGATAATGTCACTCCTTCTCTAAAAAAGCATACGCCGACTGGAGACAGAACGTCGCTTTGTACAGTGAGCGCCTAATTAGGTTGTCAGTAGCTTGACGTAAATATGTCGGTCTAGTAGGCCTGGCCTTCTGGCTTATTACATTTACGGCCTTTTTATATCGCGCCAATCGTCATTTCAATGGATTTGGCCAAAAAAAGGTATGGATGAAATACAAGTTTCAGCTTGGGGTTGTCTGGTGCCCCCACAGGCTTCCACAAATTTGCCATTTGGAACCCCTCAAATTTAAAGAACCTCGACAATTGTACAAGTGATGTCAACAACCATGGTATATGCTGAAACCAACCTCAGCCAGTCCCTTTCTCTGTTTTAAGTTTAAATTCAATGCTTGCTTGCAATCGGGATACAATTTATCCTGCTATAAATCATTGGGTGGGTGTATAAATGGCTTAAAAATTTGACCAGACAGTCGTCGTGGTTCAGTGCAACCGTCCCAAGATAATTAGATGAGAGCTTACTCTACTGGGTCTTTCACTTTACCTCATTTTGGTGTAAATTTGCAAACAGGTTGACCGGAATGCCGAAAGGCATAATGAATATCAAATTAACGAAGCAAAAGGTAATATCTATGTTGCTCAAATTTACCCCAGGCGCGACTCATCCTATTTAGATGAAGTACAATTTATGTAAAGTTCAGTATGTTATCTTCAATGAATCGAACATGACCAATCCAGGTACTAATAATAGCTAAATATCTCCCATGCACGGTCCATTGACAGTCAATAGCATAAAATCGTTGGAGGGAAAGGGGGATTGCAGACAATAAAGTCACTTTGCTCTGCTCTGATTTAAATTAACCACAGGTAGAGTGAAACACCATCCATGGCGCATGTGGCGCTTTTTTCCCCGTTCATTTCACACCACCTGACCGCCCACGGAGCCTGATCACGTGACCCCATTGAGCAGAAGGTAATGAGTTTTCTTTTTCCCGCCACAATCAGACGCACAGACAGACAAGAAGCGCGCGGGGGACTCTATCGCGCACGCGCAATCTGACAGACTGGGGGCACTGTGCGGCTGCAGCCTCGCTATCGGTTGACGCGCGGAGCCATATTACCCGCGTATTACTGCGCGCTTGGTGGGATTCTGGTCGAGCCGGGCGGGGCGATTAGCCGTGGTAAGGTACACACGGCCAGAGGGGGTAAGGGATCAGATCAGAACAGCCGCCCCAACTCCCCCCAAGCCCAATTAAGCAGCGTTTACACGGATTGCGGCGCGAAATCCGCCCGCAGCCCGCCAAATTTTAATATCACTTTCGAGGTTTCCGTGAACGCTGCCAATCGGCGGAGGTCGTCTGTGAGAGACGCGCGCAGTGAAAGGTCAAAGGTCGCAGTACGTTGAAGAGCAAAGGTAAATAGTGGGCCTTGCACAGATAGGGCCTTTGTCGGAGGACAGATGAAGGCAGTAGACCTACTATACTGTAATAAACGTAACATGCGCCTAAAAGCCCAGGTCAGGTATTTCTCCCCACCCCTGAAAGTTAACTGCAAATAATATGGTGTTTCACCATGGTCGCCGAAGCTCAATTTACCCACATGTGGCCTATGTAACTTACATTTGATTATTGAGAAATATATGCCAACTATTAAGCAAGTGAACAAACTCCTCATATCATAATTTAACCTAAAACAGAATGACAGGCATATAGTCCATCGACTGTCTATAAAATCAGACATTGCCACATTGCTTTGTCGTCTTGAAGTATTACTAGGTGGCCTGTTTGGTTCCTCTTGGAATGTTCTAATCAATGTGTGAAGCGATAAAGTGATAATTATTACTCGACTTTTTGAATAAACATAGAATATCAACATTCTAATCTGAACATCTTTTGAAGATCACCTACCAAAGTAGTGTATACCCTATATAGAAGGATATAGACCACTGAATTCTAATCTATTTCCAGCTAAAATCTACTTCCGGTCTGCATGATTGTCGAAATCGGGACCCTTATGGGTGCATAATATCTAAAACACAAGCTCTTCCCAGTCATGGTATAGACGTCAAGCCTAGCCTGTGACCAGGTCAGTGGAATGTTCCCGCGTGCCCCTCTATCTGAACGGTGATCTGACTGGTACCGGCGTCTGTACTATGTCCGGGGACGCTACACGGCGTCTCCTCCGGTCACGTGACCAGACAGGAGAATTATAGAGTTATACTTACTGTATGCGTACAGTTTATACATCCAAATACACCAATACCATCTCTTGATTTACTACTTGATTTAAAGGGAGAAATTAACGATGTGGTCGTGGATCATTGGCTTTTACGTCCACTATCTAATTGCTACCCTACTCTTTTATAGAAACCGCTTTAATACTACTTTTCATGTACTACTCATACGTTAATACTTTTATATCCTGCTCACTTAGTGAACCCCCTTTGCATACTATACACTATAGTCCACTTTTTACGTATTACTTACGGCATACCGTATCTCTCTTACCTCGCTTACGTTAATGCTTCTCTCTTACGGAATGCGCCCCTGTATATTATAGCCAGGTCTAGAGCCCACTTTGTATATACTTCTTACGGTTAAATGCCCCTTGTATGTTACTACCTTATATAGAGTCCCTGGCTTTGTTTGCTATACAGGCACTGGTCCACGTCTATAGGACCCACATTTTTGTATACTACTTGTGGTAATACTTGTTGTGTGCTCTTATGGAATGCGCCTTTCATTTATGTAATGGCTGGGGGTGCAGCGGTGCGTATAACTTACCTACCTACTTTACCTACGTCTAGGGCCCACTTTGTATCCTATACTACTTAGGTTTCGATGCCACGTTTTGTTGAAAACTAGCTTGTCTTTAACCCCAGGCGTCTACCTCCTATTGTGGCAAATGTAGAGCGACAGTGGGATCACATACCAAACTCTTGTTCGGGAATTGTCCGAGAATTCATGAGCCAAACCCTCAAATCCCGATATAGTATATGGTTCCTGTTTAGAAATCTTTGGAATATCTGTGTAAATCTGGTGATTTTAATTCTAATTTTTATAAGGGGTCAGAGTTTGCCCCCCCCCCCCCCCCACCCCCCCCCCCCCCCCCCCCCCCCAGAAAACTGGCTCTGGATCCGCCCCTGCTTCCCTTAATGGTTGTAGACCTCTGAAGTGTCCTGTACTCTCTCGGTCACCCCCCTCCCCCCTACCCGTCACTCCCCGTCCACCAACCTCCCCACCCCCGGGTAGACAAGCTGACGACTACTGTTACCCCGACCAGTACGGCACTCATCAATTTTCTATGGACCCTCCAATCATCCATGCGCTTTGAAACCTTACGCCGCGCGTAATCAAAGCCTGCCGCGCGCCTTTTGTCCGCGCGGCGACTGCGGCGCGGCACGGGCCGGGCGGCAGAAACGACCGGGCGGCAACGCGCTGCTATACGGGAGGCGACACGCGGGGCGTCAGTCCGTCCTTCCGCGACTACCCGCTCCTTCTCCCTGTTCCAACCCCTCATCCTTAAAACTCAACTATGTTGTCGCCGCGTCATGTCGCCGCTTGCTGGACATGTCTCCTGGGACGTCCTCAGGGTCTCGGGATAGATGCCGCGCGTTAGGAGAGGCCCGCGCCGCAGCGTGTAAGTGGATGGCGAGCGGCGCGGTGCGATTGAAACGTCATTTGTGAGCCGTCCCGACGGGCCGGGCGGGAGGCCGGGCGGGCGGTTGGTTAATGTAGCCCGGGCCCCGGGGAGCGGCGCGGGAGGCCCGCGGCCGCGCGTAAACCGAGCCGCGCCGAGTCCCGCGCCGACGCCGCGCCGACAACAACAAAAGAAGGAAGGATCAGGGCAGCAAAAGGAACGGTCACCTCGCCTATTGTCACTGCTTAAGGGAAAATAGAAACTTCCTTTAGTGCGCCGACGTCGCGGTGACTTTTGGTGGGAACTCTTAAAAGGTTTATTGTGTTTTTGAGAAGACTATGAACAAAGGGATGAGCATTGCTGGCCGTAGTCATTATTGTTGGGGACAGAATTAAAGGAGAGGTGGATGAAGGAAAACAGGGGGGGGGGGGGGGCAATTCGATAACCCAGATCAATGAACGTTGTCCTACTACTAATGCGCAGGTGTTTCTTTACAATTACAACAAGAGTTTCTTATAATGGCAGAGGTCTATAATTAGTCAACTCAAAATACTTGTGACAAAATCAACTTAAAATACATTTTGCCTATATGATGCAGTAAACGTTAACCCTTTAGACCCCACGGATTGCATTATGAATTGCTGTATTTCCCCAGGATTTCCTTGGATTTCCCCCTGAAATTCCCATAATTCCTTGTACCTGAAGAAGTTCAAATGCCTACCAATCCCTACCCGTTTAAGTTATAATCATCTGGTTTTTAGCATCAGATATGAAATTTAATAAGCTTTAAAACGATGTATTGGTCGCTTTTGTATGTTGGATACTTCTTGAATCATTCTCACTGGAAAAATTTGGAAAATTTACGGGAAAATGTCTGTTTTTCCGGGCGGCTACGGCCGGATTGGGGAGGAGAGTCACGGGCGGCTACGGCCGGATTGGGGGCTAAAGGGTTAAATGCTTACGATACAACAAAAGCTATAAACTATCATATGGCATTCTACCATTGACCTAGGGTACTGCAGGTGGTTATATTCAGGTGGTTATATTCAAAGAAAAGTCCATACCTAAGGCATTATAGATTCAGATATACGTACTTAGACCTATTTGTATGGCTTTACAAACAAATAGGCCTAGGTATAACATGGTCAAAAGATTGATGAATTCATAAAGTATACATGGGCACGGCTATTCACCATTCACCATAAGGTCTACTTCATGGAGAAACTCGTCATAAATGCGTTTTCTTCATATAAATGCATTGTACTATTGTAGGTATAATCAAAATATAAAAAATAGGGACATATATCTGCATTAAAACAAGATAATCATAAAGTTTTCGTATTCCTTTTTTTGGAAGCTTACAAATTAACCTCACATCTATACCCAGAGAACACAACACCCTGATGACCCCTACCTCAAGCGAAAGGGTGCCCTACCCCCTTGACGTTTTAATGAAATCTGAAATTCTAGTCACACTCGACGTTCGCTATGAATCGGAGCGCGCCATTGTTACCTCGCCAACACAGACGCGCGGGGCGGCCGGCCAACGAGCGTCTGCCTCACGAGGCAAGCATCCATCACGGCCGGGGTAAGGTGGGGTGTCTGAGGCGGGGGGTGTTCACCTGTTGTTTAGGGGTAGGAGCAGTGGGGGGTTATGTCTCATAATAAACATTCATAAAGAGTGCCTCCCATCCACATCCACACGACCAATTGACAGATCGGGAATCCAATATGTGGATTTTATCCTACAGGACTGGCTTTGGATTTTTCTGTGGAAATCTCAATTGGTTCCGATTGGTAGTTGTACTTTGTGTAGTGCTTAATCTGTTCAATTGCTGGTATTTGAATATGTCATGATTCATGGGGTCTTTTTTTGTGTGATTTTGAAATCCGCTATAGGCCTACAATTGGCCCTTAATCATCCATTTACCATTAGCCTCGGCTGTAAGTTCTTACTAGTCTATTCACATGAGTAATAGGTCAGCAAATAACCTCTAAATTCATATCAAAGATCTGGTGCGATTAGATTATTCACTTGCTTCATCTAGAATATTTCTATTGACCCGCTGCCAGTTGGAATTCCTAAAACACATGTTTTATAATGAGGTGTAACCATGGCATTGCTAAAATCACCATGGCAACAGCTTTGCCTTTGAACATGAAACAGGCCTTCGACTGGGCCGCCATTGTTGTCACAATATTGTATTTTCATGCTAATTGATGCGTTGCTCCCCACTTGATTCAACCCCATTAATTCACCCCCTTGCCGCAAGCCCGGAGGGGGCGCCACCTCCGACCCCTCTCATCTCACTCACCCCCCCCCCCCCCCACCCACACACCCACCGTCCCCCATCCCCTCCAGCAGCTGCTACCATGGCAACAGAAAAACGATCTGACCGGAGCCAAAAATCAAGGACGCAGGGAACAAAAACCAATCTGGGGCTGCTTTGTTATGGGTGAGTCGGGGTGAGTGTTGTGAGACCTTGGTCTTTGCTCCTTCCCGCCTTTTCCAACCAGAGCAGACGATAATTATCCGAAGGGATACGACATGATCGCAATTAAGACAGTTCTGGGTAAATGAGACAATGATCCAAAGAGTGCTAAATCTCCAACAGTCAACTTTTCAAGGGTGATGCTTTTTAAAAGATAAATTTGGAATACAAATGAATGTTTCCTTCGTTTTATTTAAATTTAATTGGCAAATACGAATATCTGAACTTCATTTAATTTAGCATTTCCGATATAGGTATACACACGGGAAGTTAGCTACAAAAGTATAATATATATGCATTTGACAAAATCAACCACAAATCTTTTATACCAAAATTAATTAAACCTGGAAAGGGGGGGGGGGGAGGGAAAAGGTATAGAGGAAGGATCAAGGAAGGTACCAAGTGCCCTACATTCATTGCATGTGCATGTTTGATAGGGGATCTTTGTTGGGGAAGTAGGGGCCTGGTGGTCAGGGAAGAGGTCACGAAAGGAGAGGGTTATGATAAGCAAAGGCAGAAAAAAACAGGCCAAATGATTATAACAGGTAAGGCACTTACTGGAGGAAGGGGTTAACAAGGGTACAGAGAGAAAATAAGGTAAGGTGAGACACTAGGTGGGGCTTAGTGGAAGTACAAGAAGAACAGGGATGGTATGGAGAAACACTAGAAGAAACTTTGTGAGGGAGGCATATATATGAGCCGTCTGGTGTCATGCAAGGCAAATTAGAAAATTGCAATTGGCGAGTATAGATACCATGGGGTAGCTATAAGATATTAAAGGTAGATATTCGGGCGGAGCAGTTGCTAGGGGAACTACACTCTGAATACCAAGAGCAAGTTGCAAAGCTCCGGCAGGCGGTGCTCCGTGTGTGATTACGTAAAGTAGCCGGATGAGTGGGGTGGTGCGACATAACGTGGGAAGGCGGGGTTAGGGCCCCCACTGAGGGAGGCCATAGGTCAGCCCACCTACCGCCGGCGCCATGTTTAAGGCTGATGAGAACATAAACAATAAACCCCCTGACCCCACTGCCCCCTAAGTCACACCCGAACATGAGCTGACTCAGGAACACCGGTACCTTTCGGCTGACGCCAAGCTTTTCGCGTGTGATTTTGGTATGGAAACTACTGCCTACATCAAGCTCTTTCCTTATGGTTTAGTATAAATACTACTACCCAGGTCAAGCCTTTCCCGTGTATTATAACTTTAAAAACTACTCCTTACATCAAGCTTTCCTCATTTCTGGGGTTGGGGCGGAGGGGGAGGGGGGGTCTTTTGGTATGTGGCCGCTCATATGCTCCCTTTAGAAACCGCCAAAGGTCCTATTCTGTAGACACCCCCAACTCTGTCTTAAATCCCAGATACAGATATGTGGTAATATATATCCTTTTCAAAAAGACCAAGTGGGAGAAATACGTCATAAACATTTTACAATAAACATGTGGGTGCCCCCTTTCTCCGCCACAACCCCTAACCATAACCTACCACCAAATCATCCCAACTGCCCATCCCTCTGTATCACCCACCCACCCACCCACCCATCCTCCCAATCCTGCCTGTCTCTACCCCCCCCCCCCCACCCACCTCACTCCCCCCCCTCAACCCAGCGCAATTAACGCCCTCTGGTGGGGCCCTAATTGACTGGTGGGATTGGCCCTAGTGGCCGCGGGTGGAGCCCCCTGGAGGTCGTGACGCACCTGGGGACGCTCAGGTAGGTATAGGTCGGGGGGGGGGGGGGGGGGTAGCGTCTAGGTGTCTACTATCTGGCCGGTTTAGGCTATATCAGCTTTTTTTTCTCGGTTAGGCTAGGATATTTATGTCTAAATCACGGACGTATTTAAGGCCAAATCACGCCAGCATGGTTTAGTAAATCAGTGCTGATTGATCTGTGATTAAATCACAATAGTTTTAATACCCCATGCATTGGGATAGTACAAACGGGACGTGCACACATCACGAATTAATTACCAGAAATAAGATAATATTAGTTGTTTTAGTCTCTAGACACATTTGCTGTATGATATCCATGTAGATACATCTCCGGGGGAATAACATTATTTTGAGTTCTGCCAGAGTAACAGGTTGCTTGACATATACTACTTACATTCGAATTTTCGAAATATCACGACGAAGCACGTCAAAACATTGTCGAAACAATTAACAATTAATAAATATTTTGGGCAATATCATCACGTTACATTGTTTTGCCGTCTGCATTATGTATTGCTATTTCAAAAGCTAGATGAATTTAGTATCTTAATAACGCATACATTTGCGTTAGCAAAAAGATATGATGCACTACAGGAAATATGTGTTTCTTTATCACTATAGCTTTCCTATATTAATCTCACTGAAAGACCAACAATACCAATACATTTCTCAAATAAAAAAAAGAGAAGAAGTAAAATTTGGAAAAAAATAAGTTATCAGTGAGCTATCGGGCCATCAGTAGTCTGGTCACATTTCTAAAAGTGCGCAGAGTGGGTCCTAAAGCCCGTGACCAGCGCCTGGTCTGTGTTCATTAGCCCGCCGGCTACTAGCTCCTCATTTGCATATGGTAGTCAGCGCCCTCTGTGAGGCTGATCACGAATCACTGCACCCCTTTCCTCATTCCATCCCGTAATCCTAGTTTCGCAAATGTCCTGTGCATAATCAAAATTAATACTTTATTTTATTCTAAAAATGGCTGTCGTGTAATACTGCGGTTATTGACAAAATCCACGGTCACCTTACTCAATCTTTTCCCAACCTTTTTATGTGAAATTGAAGATTCTAGAAGGGCTTTGTTAAAGTGGAATATCTTATTCCTTTAGCATCCTGGAATGGGTCTTCTTTTTTTTTGCAGTGGCTTGGCTCATTATGTAAAACTCCCTGGGTCCACAAACCAAACAATCTTACCCCGTACATTACGACCTGGCCGTTTTTTTGTATCGGTCATCGGAGGATATAAAATTATTTGCAAAATTGATATTCTCATCTCGGCTATTGGCTGTCATTGAAAAAAGTTTTATTTTTGGTGAATTCTATCATCATCTACTTACAAAGCTTTCTCCTTTGGTAATACGATACACCATAAAATCCATGGATGGGGAAGAGAGCCAAACATGTCGTTCGCACAATTGAAATAAGGATTTGAATATATTATTGTTCTTAACACCCCATTCGTCTCTACAAAAAATCCCCAAAGGACTAAGGTTAAGAACATCTAAAACATGTTGGTTGAACTCCGGTGCTCCATATCCGTTCCGGGCGGCTTGAGGTGTGTGGCCGGGCCTGGGACCTGTTAAGTGACAGTTCTGGTCAGCCACAAACTGACCTCTGTACGCCGGGCACGCCCGGAGGACGCCATTATTTACGGCCACACAGGCTGAACAGTCTCTGAACTGACTCGGAGCAGTTTCTGAACAGACTCCGAACAGTTTCTGAACAGACTCGGAGCAGTCTCTGAACAGACTCAGAGCGGTCTCTGAGCAGACTCGGGAAAGTCTCTGAATAGACTTGGAGCAGTCTCTGAACAGACTCCGAACAGTCTCTGAACAGACTCCGGGAAGTTTCTGAACCGACTCGGAACAGTCTCTGAACAGACTCGGAGCAGTTTCTGAACAGACTCGGGAAAGTCTATGAACAGACTCGGAGCAGTCTCTGAATTGACTCGGGAAAGTCTCTGAACAGATTCGGAGCAGTCTCTGAACAGACTCGGAGCAGTCTCTGAATTGACTCGGGAAAGTCTCAGTACAGACTCGGAGCAGTCTCTGAACAGACTCGGAGCAGTCTCTGAAAAGACTCTGAACCGGGATACTCCTAACAGTTTCAAACATTTCCGAGTTGTTACGAGCAGTTCCGGTTGACATCTCTAAAAGGTTCCGAGTAGGCTACAAATTAAAGTGCTAAGATTTGACATCAGTCTTGGCCAATTACAGAAATTTCCAAACATTTCTAAATAAAACTGACAATACAGAGCTCTTACTCTTTTATTCTTAACCAGTCTATTTTTAATAATGCTGTAAGAAGAATATGCCTATGAGCACAGGCTGGCATGATAGTAAATTTTGGCCATTTGCTGGGAGCCTAGAAGAGCAAAGACCCCCCCCCCCCTCTCTTCATCTACCCTCAACCCCTCCTCTCCCCTAGCGGTGAACCTAAACACCTCTCTGACTGTCATGTCCAGTTTGACCCCTGACCCCGGAAGTGTTAAACCCCTGTCTGGCGCTGGTTTCGGGGTGACGAACGGGCTGACTTGGTCGTTACTTATTTACACCGGGTACCAGTTAACGCCTACATGGTGCCAAGACTGCCGAGGGGCCTACACGGCCCTCTCACTCCAGGCTGGGTAAAAGTGGGGGTGGGGGTGGGGCTGCTTTAAGCTATGAAAGGGGTCAGTCCTGGAACATTGGTAGGTTGTACTTGCCCTGGGATGATCGAATCGTATCATAGCAGGCACGGATTAAGGGGTAGGGGCGCTAGGGGCGCACTATACAAATTGTAAATATATAGGATAAACCACAATATCCTCTGGAAGGTAAATTCATTCTACGTGAAATCTTCCCTGGCCTGGGCACTCTAACCAGAAAAAATGAGGGTATTTCATAGTAATTAAACATCAGCAATCTGAAGAAAAAGTGGTTAATCATGTCTACTGAAAACTAAACGAAAACAGTCATTTGACGCTGCTTGATTTGTTGTAAAAATGTCTTTAAATCTCAGCCATCTGCATTTAGTTATATATTCGTATGTTGTATACTTCTTGTTAAAATAATAATGTATCATTGGGACAAGTCCCACACATTACAAACCTGTATTTAGGGTTTTCAGAATGTGAGTTTTCATCCAAACAAAGAAGTTCTAAACTTAGTCAAGTGTGACTACCAATGTTAGACACCTTAGTTACTAGTGACTAGAAAAAATTAGTCGGTTAAGTTAGTTGGTTTAAGCCCTGTCAATTTGACTAATGCTGTTAGTCACATTTGACTAACCTTTAAACCCTAAGGATTACCAGTGTACAGATAAACAACTAAAAACTGATAATTGACCCTCCGTCATTCTGGTCTACATATTTGAGCCTAATTGCCTATTTGATAAGAGGGTCAACTTACGGTCATAATATGTACTCAGTTCCCACTGTGCACGGATATCTCTTAGAATTAGTAGAAATTGTTGTTCAACGATTATCCATTAGGGGCTACATGGTTACCAGTGAAGCCAACGTGAAAAGCGTATATAGACTGAAATTAATCTATAATATAAATTATAGTCATCATCTGGAAAATAGGCTTTAGGAACATAGGTTTGAGGTCTTTATGTGTAGGAGGTGTGTACATACACAAAATTATCAATTTCCTTCTCTTTACATTGTAGTCACGGAAGGAAACCGTGGGTGAACCTTTAATTCTGATTGGAATTATTTTGATATTAATGTCGTCAGGAATTTAAACGATTGGTTCTATTTCCTGTCACTTACAAGTTGGTCATGCGCACTATTAGCCCTGAGTGGTTCACACAGGTGTGGCGCATGCGCAGTAACTCTCTAATCCCGGCCAACAGCCAATCAGCGCGCCGCCTGCCATTCACTGCGGAATATTCATTACGACACCTCCTGGTGGCAATCTTTAGAACTAGTCGCCTTAATGAGTCGGGTAATTAGAGGTAATTAATGATGTCATTAAGGCGCGCCTTACTTTATAGGCCGAGTAGGCCGGAAGGAGGCCAATAAGGCCTATATTGGCCTATAAGATCATATCGAGCTTAGGCCTACTATAGGCTGAGTGTTTAAAGACACGTGTAATGATGTAGGCTTCATTTGTAAAGGGTAAAATGAATTGATAGAAAATCGCATTTAAACCAATGGCTTGCAAATTAGGAAGGAGTCATTTGTCTTTACATAGCCATACAATGATATAATAGATCATCATAAAGGTTGCAGAACGATAAGCAATTAAAGGCTCAATTGCCATATCATAATTATGGTAAAGCAGAGCTACCCATTATAAATTTGATTCGATATGCAGCCATCCCAGCCAAGGAGAGACGTAACAGTCACGTTCTAGCAACGTTCTAGTAACGTTCTGTGACGTTCTGCAACGTTATCAGAATGTTCTGCGACGTCAAAACCTTGGCAGGGATTTTTTTTTGAATGAAGAAAGCCCGTCAGTTGAAGATGTGTTACCTTAAAGGGAGCCAAAAACAATAAATTCATTGAAATTTTCCATACTCAAATAATCATGGAAATACATTCCTTGATCCTTTTTCTGGCCCATGTTAAAATCTAAACCATGAAATATGGTAAGAAAATAATTAAAAACACGTTTTCCTTGCTCAAATCAATTAATGTGGATCCGCAAAAATAGGGTTTGTTTACAAACAAATGCAAATATTACCATCTCTTGTGGCATTCTACTTCAGTTTGAGCTATATTTTACAGCTTATACTTTGCCATTGACCTTAACTGGACTAAACTAACATATTTCTATACTTATCTGAGTTTTGAAAATTTTGAAAATTTTGTCAATTTTATTGGTTTTGGCTCCCTTTAATTGAGATACTGTTTCCTAAGAATGAACTTGTTTTTTGTCCTCAAGGTCATTTACATCCACAGACATTCTGGCCAAGAAGAAAAAAGCCATTAACACTTGCCGAAATGCAAGAACAATATTAACAAGAGAAGGTGCATTAAGAATAGCTGAAATGGGAGAGACAATAGTCTGTGTCTGTGTTTGTGAGGGCGGGAAAAGGCGGTCATGTTCGCTGCCTGACACGGGTGAATCCTACTAATTGTGCCTAATTAATGCACTCTAATTACTGGGCATTGATCCGACGATAGGTTTATCATGTGACGACAACTCGCTTTGTTCGAGTGACTCAGACACGGTCCGAGTTGCTCATCCTACTCTCACCTCAACGGTATTAAATAATGCCTCACTGCAGTGAGGTTTTTGTTTACCTGTTTTTGAAACAAAACATGTACAATAAGAAGATAAGTGTCAATCTTGGAATACAAAGTCCATGGTCCCCTGCTGGGAATTGTCCTAAACCCTTAGGTCGTCGACCGTCGAGATTACTTTCTATTGGAGTACAGTATAACCAAAAGAAAGTTAAGATAGAAATGATCAATGTTACTGGGTTTCTTTTTTTTTTTCAAAAGCACATACAACACTTCGGCAGTTTGATACTAGCCGGTCTTCCAGTGATTGCCAGTCTCAGACCTATACATAGATATTTCATGAGTCAGTGGTAAATTTTTCAAATCACAGTAAAGATATTTAATGGTATAACTCATGGAAACTCAGATAAGTCCACCTAATTTACCATATTAGTGCCGACCTATCAGTTTTAAGCCGTATAGTTTACCCCTTCCCTTTCCTACACGCCTGTTCAACCGTATTAGGTAAGCTAGAAAAAAGCCCAGTAAGATCTGTGAGGGTGGGCAGAGGTACATTTTATCTTCATCAAGTATTCTTTCTATAGACTGCTCCACAAAGCCACCTCTAACAGTGCCAGAATCCAGGGGCCAACCCATCTTTCTACGAACCCGTTCCAACCGTTCTCCCTCCATCCCTATCTTCCTACCACTCCTGTGCCAATCCTCTTGGTTGGAAACCCTAGCATCAGCATTTTTGCCCCACAGCTATATTAATTGTATACGAATATGATATCAATAGGTAACTATTTCAGGTTTATACGTTTGGGAAATTTAAAATAGGATAAGACTCTGGACGTTTGGCTTTAGAATATCCATGTCATATGGAGCCTTAGTCATGACACAAATAGGACATTGAGCGGAACAACAAATGTATCAAATCCCTGAATTGCGGCCATGATGTACCCTTTTGTATAACAAAACAAGAATAAGTGTTGAAAACTTGCCATGTTATTGAGTGAAATGTGCGTTTTTCGTTGCCACTTTTTCACCAGATTGCTCACACAGCAGATTATAGGAAACCAATTTTCCAATGTATTTGGACAGCGTTATTTGACACAATGAATAGTACCTGAAATTGTGGAAAGGTCCTGTACACTCGAGACAACCTAGTATAATATGAGAAGCCCACCTCTGGGGACAGGATACTGTACAGGAGATTGTGGGGGTGTCTTCTGTAGAACTATTCTGTAACCCAACCCAGCCCCAAGCCTCACCACAGATCACTGCAGCCAGCATCTGCTCACTGGTTGCTGTGATCTCCACTTTTTTTCGGTGAGCTGCTCAAAAACCACCCTGTCAATTAATGCTCTTTGAGACTCGACCCCTGAGAAGGGGACCTGGAGCCCTCCGCCCCTTTTCAAGGGGGGTTTACATTGGATATCCCTGAGTGTCAACCTTTTCTGAGATATCAGCTGTCTGGGGTTAGAATCTATATAGCCCATTGAGATCACTTTGGTAACCTGGGACAAAAGGTTGGACCTACACACAATATTGTCTAAAACTTAAGAATGACGTTAGTAACCTGTGAAAAATGTTTAAACTTAACTTGGGACAAAGAATTGTGGCACCTGGTAGCACACTGATAACGTTGACAAATGGTTGATAAATAAAAATAAAATATATTCTGAAGATATCACACAATTGTTTGTGAACAGCAATCTTTTGGCTTGCCCTACCATACTGGTACTAGACGAGGAATAATAAAACTTTTGCTTTGAAATTTAGATTACAATATCTTCCCACATCGTTGGACTCCTTATGTAAATTGTGTACCACAGCTATTCATAAGTCTTTTCTGAGACAGAAATCTCTCTTTAGCCTACTAAGTTGAGATTTTCCGTAAAACCTGTGCTCTGCCTATATACATAATTATATAAACCTGTTACAGGGCACTTAGTGGAGACTATACAGAGTACCATTAAATAAAAAAAAGTAATTCAATGAGTCAATGTCCAGGAACTGGGAAGAGTAGACTCAAAGATTGAGTCTTCTTACTAATCCAAATTCTTTGTCACTCTTGCCCCTCCCTCCCGAATACAGCACGCAGACAGTGCACAGACAAAGGCCGACAAATGACTGGTCTCCTGATGTCAGATGACAGACTGCCCTCTGCTGGCCCCCTCTGACACTACCCAGGCCTTACTAACCGAACACCATCCGACCTAAGGCACCTTTACACTAAAGGGTAACTGCTGGGGGCATAAAGGGACAACTAGCAGGTTAGCAAGGGTTAAGGGTTTTGTACAAGTAGGTGAAGACTGGGAAGCCATATGTGAATGTTTCGAAGTGAATCGCCTATTTTTATTGGTTTATGTCCTTGTAGACGGTGTATGTGCAGAAGGTACTAGACAACCATATCGCCATTTAGAATCTCGTGTGTCAGAATATTATATTCAAAGCTTTGAGAATGCATAATCATTACCACATAGAAAAGTTTAGCAGAAAACAAGAAGACATAGGATTTGAAATACCTAGAGGAACCCAAGCAGAAAATTGATAGCTTCAATGTAAAATAATCAAAATTCTCAACAGCAATGCTCTATAATAACAAATTGTCTTTCAACAAAGGTTGCCTATGTAATATATACAAAACACACAGCTCTAAATTGCATATCTAGTTGTAAACACGGAATCCTTCTGATGGGGCCATTGCATGGGAATGTAAACACACCTTAATCCAAGCCTGGTCACGTGCTCGCGTGCGCATGCGCAGTGGGCACTATCTGACAGGAGGAGGCGCGGCGTGCATGTAATGACTTAATACGGAGTTAATGACTAAAGACGGCCGCAATTATCAAATATAGCCTCTAATAGGTGGACAGCAGAGGGGCGGCTGGTCCAACAGGGACGTCTGTTGAAGGCCAGGTCACGCTAAGGATGGGGCGACGTCTTGGGTTGGGTGAGATGGTGAGGGGTTGGGTGGAGATTGGGAGGGGCGTGGAGGGTAATGTTGGGTCTTGTTTTGATTGGATGGAGTGGTCCTGAGAGGAACGGGTGGTGGGTAATTCAAAGAAATTGTAAACGTGAAAAACTCGACCATAACACAAGTTAATCTGGGAGTCATCCTTTTCGTATAATCATGTATTTCATAAGTGTATGCATCAGATGATTACTTTCACTTATTCAACATTGTTATCAAAATTTATCCATTCCTTGGTTCTGTGCTTTGAGGGCTTGCACTTTCCATTAGTTAACCATTATGATATTTTGACAACAAACAGAATCTTATAATCGATAGAAATGTATAGCTGCCCACAAAATGAGAACTGTCCTACTGGGATGATTTCCAATAGTATGGCCGATGTATCCAAATAGTGAATGTATGCAGTTTGACCCATGGTAGAAGTACCACATTGAAGTAGAATAAGGAGGAGGGAAGAGAAAATGGGAAGAGAGAGTAGGACGGAAGAGGACCAGGAGAAGGAGCAGGGAAGGACGCAGGAGGCTAAGGAGGAGACCAGGGCGTGTGGAGCAGCCCCCAGCCGTGACCAGCTCCAAGCCGTGAGCAGCTCAGAGATCATTACAAGATAACGAGCGACAATTATGCTGGGAGAGCGGCCGCTAATGACGGTTAGCATGCCAGGCGCCATCAATAACTTCTGCAGGGGACAAAACACGGGGCGACCACGTCATCCTGGACCCCCAACAACAGGCGGACCAAGGTCCGACAACTTAAAGGGTGGGGGATAGGACTAAGGAGGCGGTCCGATGAAGAACTAAGGTGTGTACGAGTACTCGGAGCAGGTCTTTGGCATAGTTCCCACTGGGACTTTTAGGTCTAATAGTTTTTGACTCATAGTCATTTAAGTTGCAATCAGACAAAAATGTGTTGTTTGTTTTCAAGGTACATTCACTATTAGTCCAACTGTCATCCCATAGGCATACTTAACTTAACAGTAATTTTTAGCCATCCATCCAATTTCCTATTGAAAATAGCAACCAAGTTAACTAGGCCTATCCCTTATATTACATACTGGTAAAACAACACTTAATAGGCCTAATATGCAACATGTAGGTCGGTAACTTTGCTTCTCACTGAATCAACAAGGTCAATCTACGTTTTTCAAAACCCCACGTGTTTAGACATAAACAAACCAATGGCGGAAATCAGTGTTATTGTCAGGCTGAAAACACCAAGCGGGCGTTAACCCCGACCAGGCGGACAGTTGTTGTGCGCATGCGCGGTAAACGGCCATCTTGTTGGCGAGTGACTCCCGAGTTAATGAGAGCAGGTGCGACCTGCCGCCACCGACCTGTAATTTTGTCATTTTCCAGCGCGTTCCCTGCCGTGTAGGCCCATTTATAAGGTCAGCCTCCCCCCTCCCCCGACACAAGTGCCTCACAATGGACCACCGCCCTCCCCCAGCGTCTCCCAACCCATCTATCTTCCGCTATTATCGCTCATCATGGGGCACTCAGCAATTCTAGGCCCAAATCCAAGCCAAACTGAGATTCCCCGGTCATATCTAGGGGATTATATTATTGGTGATTTCTATCTTACACATGGTATTTTGTATGCTTTTGGTTGTTGTTTTTTAAACAGAAGGACGCAGGTTGTCTCTTTTGTTGGCGCTAGAGGGCGGGTTTCATTGGCAGCGACCTCCCTAATTTAGCGCCTCACCTGAGGCCGTGTGCGCCTGACATGTGCCTATTATCGTCCAACAAATGCACAATTTGGGCGTCTGTCGAAGAGGCCATTTTTCGCTGGTCGTTGGTTCAACAGCAGAATACTTTGTACAGGAGGTACCAGCGACCTCAGGCTGCCCCCCGACCGCCTGGCGGTAACCGCGAACATTACATGTGGGCCCATCTCGTTATTTCTGCCCTCGCTACTTCTCGCCCTAAACGAGACCTGATCTATTCCTAGGTGAACTTTTTAGTACGGTCAGTCCTGAGTAAGTTGATTATTATTAATTTGTTGACTCATTTTAAAACTGTTATTGTTACTGAGAGGAAAAACATCGCCTTAGGGGTCTTTCTGACCGAGAAATAGGCCTACTTGGAATGGCTATACCTTGGTCTATTTCTAATACACTGTTTTCATTCAGATGAAGGCCCCTACACATAATTCGAAGAAACTTTTTTCATTCATGTGTTTTGGGACTATAATTATATGTTGCTAAGCTAGTATGTTGTACATACATAGGGCCTATTAATATAGGCCTAGGGGCCTTCCAATATAATACCTATAGCATTTGTGCATTTCTCTCTGTTGGAAGTAACTTTCTGGTTCTCAAAATATTGTTGGAATCGTCTTACAATAGAGGAGGCCATGAAAATATCCGATTTTCCAGACGTCTAGCTTATTTGATACTTTCAGCTTCAACAAAAGAAGGTTGCATAGATCAACTTTAATGCTTCATAGTCTCGTGTAGCCTATAGGGATAAAAAGCAACCACCTAATTCACCGAACAGAGTGATTAAAAAAGTTGACAAAAAAACAGCAATGTGGAAAAAAGTCGCCGATCCCCGGCATTCCAGGTTATCATTTTCCCCAAAGTGCCCGTATGGAGGGCGGATCACTATGGCGATGATGCTACGCATGCGCACCTACTTAGTGGGCGATACGGCTTATTTTCTTCAGTCCCAAACACAGAAAAAAAGCTGAGAGAAACCACTCCTCTTAATTCTCCATTCGCTGCTGACTATTTCTCTGCGTCAAATTGGAGACCCCTCAAAAACTGAGAGTGACCCTTTTAGCGTCTACTATTGCCGAATTTGGATCAGTTTCAAGACGGACTTAAGCGACTTTGCGAGGCAGTTGCTCCCACTCCCCCGGGGCGTGCTCCATTTATGATAGGGCAGGCATGAAACCTGATATTTAAATGCAACAAATTTCTGGTGGGCCCCGTTACAATGGAGCGGAGCGCCGCCTACAGGCCGTCATACGAACCAGGCTGGGCGATAATAGAGGGGGTTGACAGCTTGGAATCACTACGCGACGCACGCTAAGTAGTACCTTGCGGAGGGATATCTTGCAGATGTCAATCGTTTAATATGGATATCTGGATGTGTGTTGGGGACTGGAGGGATCATAACTGACTAATATTAACGCATGCACTTCCCCATGCAGATAGTGGATTCAGCATTTCTAGAGAAGGAGTGTGATATAGATCTAGGAGATATAGGTCCTAAAATGTTAAGTGACGCTCATTATCCCCCCTTTCAGTTTGCATCCCCATTACAAGTTTGTTATTCTGCCTTCAGATCACCCTTGTCCCTACTACGGACATGTTTATGTTCACGCTTAAAGGATTATTTGCAGAATCAGAACTTCATCTGAAAAAACATATTTTGTTGACTTTCCTTTGAAGCAGGTTCGAAAGTGATATTCATTATTGACGGAACCAGGAAGGTAATTGAACTCATACCAATCAAATCTGTATAGGGTCTAGTATTAGTCTTTGCAGGGTCAAAACTTAAATCCTCTATCTTTAACAAAAAATGTCATTCTATTTATGATGCAAAATGCAATAGATGCTTAAACTAAAATACACTTTCCTGTCCAAACCCCAAAACAAACCCTTTTACACCAATACAGGGCTTAGGGAAAAAAGTCAAATAGGAAGGGAGAACGAAATAACTAGCCTGTGCCTGGCGCGTTTTCCCACCCCACATCTGCCATTTTTCATTCGTTCACCACGTGGCCCCCACACGAGCCCTAGCAGTGAGAGAGCTTCATTAGCGAATGAACTAACTAGCCCCTGGTCGTCCCCCCTCCCCTCTGCACGTCGCCGCTTGTTAGGGGACCAGCTCTCGTTTAGGGATGGCCAAGCCAAGTGTGAACTGATTGTGAATACACTCAAAATAGCTATTCTTCATTTTATAACTATGTCATTTTATAACTATGTCTACTTTTATAACTAAAGGACCCCATTACATTCCTATATATTCCAATATAAAGGTTCCCTAAAGGGACTCCTATGAGGTAAATTATTAAGAGTTATAGGTCAATGTTGAAATTCAAGACAGCACAAAACTTTAATGTATGTGGCCTTGGGACCACGATTCTAGACTACTCTTCCTCTGGTGATTATGCTAATCCATGAGGCAGTTGATGCCTGTATAACATAATAATTATATTCATATATTCATATAGATAATTGTTTTATTATGTTTGTTGTTCATTATATATAATAATGAAGACATGTAGATATACATGATATCTATATACAACATAACTATATCTAATACACATTCTGTAATTGCCGGGTGGCAAGATCCTAACCTCTTTGAAGCCTGTTCGGCAGGGTTAACACTCAGCGCCTTACAGTGAAAGGATTAGTCCTGCTGAGAGTTGGTGGGGGAGGCGAAGGGGCAGAGCCCCCCTGACTATTTATCAGTCAGATTAATAGTCCGTGTAGTGACACGGGTTCTGGGTGGGGTGGACGTGTTTGGTGGTGGTGTAGTGGATGGAGAGAGAGGGAGTCGGGTTGGGCTCTGCGTAGGTGGTAGCATAAGGGAACTTTACTCACTGGTACGCGCATATATTATATGATTTTTAGGAGAGATGTTACCTTATGTAGTAATTGAATATGAAAGGCAATGTCCATATGGCGTCATATTTAATTGTTTAGCGCCGTATTGGTGATCAATTGATAATGGGATTTTTAAAGGCATAGCAATGATATTTCTATGGTAAAATACTGTGTTGTTTTGGTACCCCTCCGGCAACTAAAAGAGAGCGAGTATTGGTCTGAATTAAGTGTACATAATAGTCCGATTATATTCCACTATTCAATACGATTTTTTGTCAATATAATCAAAAATCACAATTCATTAATTGTAAGATATTGCTGAATTTGTCGCCAATGCACTATGGCAAAAAGCTGTAGATTATCACGAGGACATCCCTGACAATTTTAAAAACCTATGTCTTCGCAATCAGCTGGTGGAATAGGGGCCAGAGCATTGCAATAAAATGCAATTGAGACAGAAGGGCAAAGTTTCCTGTCTCGACTAAATAAGCAATCGAACGACCATCCTGAAAGATTTCTGCCTAACCATAAATGGAATCCGACAATCCTGTATCAATGTTCAATTTCCATATACTGCTTATATTGGATTGGATAATAATAGTGTACCGGTACTTCCTTTATATGCAAAGTGGTAA
The DNA here is from genome assembly GCA_936440205.1 of Lepidonotus clava. Classification (NCBI taxonomy): domain Eukaryota; kingdom Metazoa; phylum Annelida; class Polychaeta; order Phyllodocida; family Polynoidae; genus Lepidonotus; species Lepidonotus clava. The sequence goes on along the minus strand of OW387150.1, from coordinate 19,816,304 downwards.
AGACTACATTATGGAAGAAGCCTAAAGGCTCTGACAAACGCACTAACCCGACCTTATCTTTGAGGTATGTCGGGATCATTGTCATATATCATATCAGCATTTAAATGTGTTATTATAAGCTCTCCATGATAATCCAGTCGCAGACAACTCGTCTTCAACTGTCTTGTCAGCATTAAATGTGTTTTGGCCTTTAGTAATACCACAGAGAAATTACTGATTCTGTCTTGAGGATCAAGAGAACGTACTCAGAATCCTACGTAGGCTAAGTGATTGAAGCTAAGAATAGATCAAGGCTGAGTTGAAAGTGAAAATGTATTGGTGTTCGTGATTGTTAAATAAACTACAGAATTTCGAAAACTGGAAACAGACAACAGACATCACCTATATTTTTTAAAGGGTAATACAACATGTGTATACTCAAATGAATATTTGCTAAAGACCTTTTACCCAATTCTTCCTGAAAGCCCGATTCCCTGATGTCTACCACCCTGATCATGTAATTGGAACAAGGTGTTAGACGGACTCCTTTCAACCATATTGTCAGCTTCTGGCCTTCAATACGGGGGTTACCACCTCACACCCAATTACCTAATTATCTGGGTACTCTGTGAGTCTGACAAGCCCTTGGTAAGCTGCTTACACAAAGCTTACGGCTGTATTCTGCCAGATTTTACCCCCTGGCAAATAAAGGCTAAAAGCCTATTCGCAATTTGCAACGATCGCTTAAAGGCTAGAACATTAATAGACATCAGGGAGTTGGGCTTTCGGGAAGAATTGGGTAAAAGGTCTTAAGCAAAACGTTCATTTGCATATACACAATGTCGTGTTGTATTAACCTTTAAAAGATATAGATGATGTCCATTGTCTGTTTCCAGTATTTGAAAAGAAAGGAACCATTAGAGAATAAAGTAACTGACCAGGTTACGAAATTTCAGATCCGTTATGTAAATTTATGTCCCTTTTTGACTTGTGGGCATTGAACTTTTCATTTTGACTGACCATGTGTAACATTCCATTGTGAGGTACTAGTTTAACTTCATACTAGCTTGATGTTGATAATAATGTGTTCGATTGACACACTGTAGCACACCGCTTTGCATATCACCATACCCTCAGTTGTCAGCTGCCAACACTGATTAAACCCAGCCTGACAAGCCAGGGGGAACCAGTCGAACGGAATGAGTGGGGGGAAATTAACGCTCCAGCAGGCTATATGAGCGAGGCTGACTGCCTGGCACCTCCGTTTTTATTGTCACTTTCCCGTCTTTTCTTTCTGTTTGGAATTGACATAATTGATTACAAAACACGGCCTTTGCCGAGCGACCATGATACGGAGCTGACGCGCCGCAGGCAGAAAAAGATCCTACTGAATCGATTAAGGATCATTAATTCTTTATGCGGCAGGACAATGCATGGTAGGAGACGGTCACACACTGGGCTCCCACACCCTACACTCTCAACACACATTCTCCCGCGTCACACCGTATTTTGTACACTGATCGTACAAAATCGAGTAATTTCATGGGAATAAAACAAAATTGATAGAGCTAATTTTCGATGTCATTCCTCTTGTAATATGCTTTACACACATCCATAAAAAAAAAATCAAGTAACATTAGAAATATAATCGAGAAAATTAATGATTTGCAACTCAGACTAGCTAATGCAGCAAAGATGGTTAAATAGGAAACTCAAAAGGATAGTTCGACCGGAAACTCAAAACCAGCTAGTCTAGCAATATCTAAAAGCATGATGTGGAGAAAGGTTTTCCCAAATTATCATGCAAAAGCGTCATAGTCTAGAGAGATATACCCCTTAATGAAGAGGTCCGGTGATATTTTTAATTTTCATATCATTACAGGTATGTCTATCATACATTTTCCGCCAATGAATAGAAATTGAAAACCATTATCTCCCTATATATGTGTATATATGTGGGAGTGGGTGGAAGATCAGCTATGCTGAACCCTTTTTTGACCCAATAAAAAATAATCCAAAAAAATAATAATGTTGACCTTTTTGTCACACTGTACAATTGAGGATTTGTTCTATAGAAAGCTTAGTGAGTGAATGATGGATGTTTTATGCTGTACCGACAGCCGGGGTAATTTTTCATGGCAAAAAGAAGTTAGGACAAATTCTGACTTTTTAGACACTTATTTTGACTTGGTCAGTCTTTGGTGATCATCTGTGATATGAGTGTGAGAGGATGGACAAACAGCAGGGGATCAAAACCTGGAAATCATTTTTGCTGAACCTCATCCCCTAATGAACCCAGACACCAACTGGGAATCAAACCCAATCAACCACTTGATCAGTGCTGGGTCCCCCCTATCATTGCCTTCTATGATCAGCAGGGGCTACTACTGGGGGCCTATATTCTTCCTAAAAGCAGAAGCCCCTACCCAGTACCCCCATGGGGCTATAGATAGCTTGTGATTTGATGCAAAATGATGAGTCTGTGACAATAACTATACAGGGAACTGCGCTCGGCCCAATACTTGCTCAATGAAACATGTCAGGGTCACTCACTTTCTATTTTTACTTCCCACGATTATGCACACATGACCTCTGCCGTCTGCCCTGATTCTTACCCCTTCCCGAACCTCGAATACTGTCACACCGTCACGCTCCATCGAGCAGCATACAAAGCTCCGGGCGACAGGAGGGCGCATGCGCCGGATTCTCCATCCCATAATAAGGGGTTGTATGTGAGCTGGGACGTCGGGGGAGGATGGGGGTTGATATGAAGGGGAGAGAGGAGGAAAGCTGTGGGAAACGATTCAAAAATAGTGTATGGATGAATACAGTAATAAAGAATGGATGAAACTAGAGGGGATAGAAGAGGTTATGGGGCTGAGGAGTTAGGAAGGGAGGAAGGGGAATAGGAGAGTGTTGGGTAGTAGAAATGGAGAAGGGGCTGCGATAATCCGGTCGCAGAGGCAGTGGGAGAAGAAAATGAGTATTTTATTAGAGTAAAGAGGAGAGGAGATGTCAGAGAAAGGGGAAGGAAAGGGGATATAGGAAATGGGGGAGAGGAGGAAGGTAGGGGGAGGCATTGGGGTGAAAGGTGGGGAAGAAGTGGGGGTAACTATTGTTGGAGGTATTGGGGGGGGGTGCAAGAGGTAAAAGGGGGTAGGAGTCTGTCAAGGTTTATTGGGAAATCTTAAGGCATGACTGCACACGCCGACGGTTTTGTTACTTGGAGCATGCATACTTGCCGCATGATATTCTCACCATCCCATCGGCGGAGTGGGATCGTAGAAGTAGGGGGTAGGTATGGGATCGGAGTACACAAGCACCGACGAGTATCATGCCATGTTTTATTAGATCATTTAGACTGAATTAAACATGTAAAACCATGGAGAAATGTGGCTCTAAATATAGGCATATCCACAATTACCAGTAAACACATTTCCCTCTGAATCTTGGCAAGCAGTGATTCCAATTCCACTCAGATAAGCTAGTTACAAACAGGACCCAATCGTCTTGCATATCAATGCGACCTCCGGTTGATATGTGCACCTCATATTGCCCGACCGTTACGGTTTCCAAACAACTTTTAATTGGACGTCATGATGAATAACATACACACAACGTCAGGACAGATACACCTTTGCTCCTCTACCGATCTGTCCCAGTCGCACCCGACGTGTACTGGTGGGGTCGTGTACTGGGTTGGGAGCGCAGGTCTATGTTTGCATTGAAAGATTCCATGATCATTTGGACGATAAAGCGCCCGCCATTTTCTTCTGCTACTTTAGGGCAAATCTTCACATGGGAGTGGGATTAGAACCTAGGTTATCAGCTTAAATATTTGGCGTATCATCACTGGGCTATACCAAGTCTATGAATCTGAACCTAAATTACCTACAATTAGAAACAAGATTGCAGGAAAACTGTGTTGATTAGGAGCATCATATGTTCGTCTGTCGGACATTTGACATACCAAACCTCCCAACCCAATTAATTTGGTGTAAACAGCTCCTGAAGACCATTTACATGTCCGAGTCTCACACGAAAATTTTATCAACGACCCTCGACCTACAGAAAATGACATTAAAGCTTTCTACAAAATATGAGTTATATAGTTTCTTTTACCATCTATTAAAAGCTATCCCTTAAATAGCGAGGGACATGACTCCCCCGTCCCCCAAAACATTTCTATAATGTCTGATTGGATTTCCGTCCAGCATTTCAACTAGTATTTATCATTCATGAGCAGGCCGTAGTTTGCGTTAATCAAATTCCATATGTCACAGTTGAACTAAATTCATAGGCCTATAGCAAGTCAATCATGGACACTGCTTGTAAGGAACAAAACAAATCTACTGAAAATGATTAAACCATAAAACATGTCTATAATTAAAGTCAATCTCCTGTTTAATTGCAAATATAAAGAAATTAATACACAGTATTTATTTGTATTATGGTGTGCTTACCGTCAAACTTGCCATCAAACTTGGGGTCGTACTTCTCAGACATCTTCTCCTGGTAACGCTCCAGGCAGCGGTCGTCAGGGTAGTACATCCTCAGCCCTGCCTCGTATGGGTATGGAATACCTGCAACAAACAATAGTAATATATATGTCAGTCAGCTTATACTATATAATAATACATCTGCAGCCCTGCCTTGTATGGGAACGGAACACCTACAACATTAACACATATCATTATCAGTCAGCTTATACTATATATGGTACATCCTAAACACTGCCTCGTATGGGTATGGAACACCATCAACATACAACATTAACACATATCAGTCAGCTCATACTATATATAGTACATCTGCAGCCCTGCCTCTTATGGGTATGGAATACCTACAAAATACAACATTAACACATATCAGTCGGCTTATACCATATAAAGTACATCTGCAGCCCTGCCTCTTATTGGCATGGAGTACCTACAACATACAATTGTAATATATATCAGTCAGCTTATATTATATATAGTACATCTGCAGCCCTGCCTTGTATGGGTACGGAATACCTACAACATTCAACAATGTTGTGTATGAGTACAGAATACCTACAACATACAGCGCTAACATACATCAGTCATTTTATACTATGTGTAGTATATGCTCAGCCCTGCCTCATAAATTATGGGCATGGCGTACCTTCAACATACAACATTACCACATATAAGTCATTCTATACCGTTCTATACTATATGTAGTACATTCTCATCACTGTGTATCGAATGTACAAAATTAACCTATATCTATATCATTATACAATATGTATTCCATCCTCCGGCTTGCCTAGCTATAATTGGCATGAACACCTACAACATAATCTTAACATAATGTTGGTGTCATTATACTATAAATAGTATATAGATAGGTCTGCTTTGTAAGGGAACAGAATACCTTAATATCATAATATCAACGTCTTTATACTATTGATACGAGCACATCATCAGTCTTGGCCCGAATAGGTATGAAATATAATATCACATAACATGTTTCTAGTAAAGTGAGCTCCCCCATAGATTCAAATTCCACCAAACATTTTATCCCTATGTCATCATGTTGAAATTTCTCTCTGTTGCTACTAGAAAATATTTCCGCGTTATCATAATTTGACGTAGTTGTAGTTGATTCTACCTATTCATACTAATCCTTTTTGTCACATACATTATATTTCTACGCAAGCGATCAGTGCACTGAATGCCAAAAAATGCCGTGAAAATAATTACGTTTACGGTACATCATTTACGTTGACGGTTGACGGTGGGTCGGGGACCGGGCGACGGGCTTGGTGCCGACCGGGCCTACCCCGCCCCCCGCCCGGCACGGAGGACGGCGGCAGGCGGTCTCCGCGTCCCCGTCGCCCGGCCCTAACACCCGACGGCCTAGACTACTCACAGACAGCCCAACTGATAATGTCGCGGGTCTGGAAGTGATTGATATTGGATGTCAAAATATTTGGAGAGTGAATATCTTGAGTGTGAAGATATAAGTTTATGACAGGCTTTCGATGTTTCTGTGAACTAGAGGTGATTGGACATTGGAGGGTGGGAGGGGGGGGGGGGCTGGCTCAACCCTCCACCCCCTGTCGCCGTTAACCTCAATCTCCATCGCGATGGCTTATCATTATGTGCCGTATAGTTATTGTGACAAATGCACGTTTAAAACTCCTCGAATTTAGAGAAACATGGTTGAATAATCAAGAAGAGATGTACGATAATATACAGGATAGAATATCACCGTATTTGAATATGGCGAAAGTTTACAAGTTTGGAAGACTAAAAGTAAGGAACCGAGGCTTAAACTTTCATTCAAAATTAATTTCCGATATTCGTATTTTGATATTATCCTAGTTATAGCTATTGGAATAATGTATTCGGACAACAGACCAAGTTGAATCGCATGGAATAATAAGTGCTACCTTCCGTTTGAAGAAATAATACGATATCGGCGGTGTATAGTTCCCACTGTCTTAAGGTTACAAGGCAGGACATATGGTGCATCTAAAAAGTAGAGCTGAAGTTTATAGTGACCCTTAACACCATGCATGTTTTACTTGCTTTTTTGACCCAAGTGACGCTTGAGGCAGAGATATACCTTACAGTAAGTTACACATATATGTGCATGTCAACAAATTACACACAAACTTGCTGAAATTGATCGGTCCATAGCAGTAGTAGACTGGGGTAGAATCATGGGGTCATTCTGTCAGGTCAGGACCCTAAGCCCGACCCCTTATCTAACTACCTGTTATCCAAACTCTGTTTACATATTCGGTGAAGCTAAAATATTCTACAAAAATAGTTATCTTCCAAACACGTCCTTGCAGTAGTCTCCAATCTAAATCAACATTTTGCACGGCTTCACTATTCATGAAAGGTTGATTTAATTTAGGACTGACAGAAAATTATGAGATAACTTTCGGTTATCATAATTATGTACGTTCTCTCAAAGATCAAATATGATCTATAAAATGTTGAAATTAATCACACAACAACGTTATGATCATGCGCATTGTACCTAATAATAATGTTCATGGCAGAAAAGTGATCTGGCGATATTTTGTATGAAAATTGGCTCATCGAAAGAAATAAACCCTCTGCGTGATCATCCGAGTTGGGGGAGAGAGACCAATAAGTCTTTTAAATGTGGTCGCCTATCATATTTTCTGCGGTAAAATAGTAAAAAGTGCGATATTTTGGTATGAAGTGGTTGCTGGTAACGCTATTGGAGAACTTTTCAACTCTTTAAAGCCAACTCTGTACATAATGTATCATTATGTTTTGTTTACTTATTGTGCTAATGTACTTTCAAAACTCCTTGAATGTAGCGAAACATGAGCAGATAATCAAGAAGAGATAAACGATTATGTACAGGATAGAATATATTGAAATGGTAGTGATCAAATGGTATGGACTTTCCGACATTATAGTGTCAGATACGAGTAGAGGAAGTATGATATAGCGAAGCTGTAGGGTACAGGCGTAGTGGAAAGTTCCCGGCGTGTACACTATAAAGAGTCATGCTGGTTACTCAATCAAAGTGAACCCTACCTGGGGAGAGCCTCTCAGTAAACATGTCCGGAAACACCTCCTGGGCCGTCTTCAAGTGGGGCGGTCACTTAGTAACCGTCTTCAAGTGGGCTGGCCACTTAGTAACCGTCGTCAAGTGGGCTGGTCACTTAGTAACCGTCTTCAAGTGGGCTGGCCACTTAGTAACCGTCGTCAAGTGGGATGTCACTTACTAACCGCCGTTAGGGGTAGTGGAACTGTCTCTGGTCACTGTGAAATGCCTCACCCTATGTGTTGTGGTCAATTGGCAGCTATCCCGAAAATCGTTATAATTTGATAAAGTCCTCTAGTTACACCTAACTTCTTTTTACGACAGTTCCTCCAGTGCTCGCAATAATAGGTGAACTTCACTTAAAGTGGTCGATGCTTCCGGGGCGGTTGAAGAATCTGTATAACTATAATAATAGAAGATTCCTCAAGTGTCCGTAGGATAGCTTTAACCTTAGCTTTCCTCGCTGGAGAGCTCCCTCTGTCGTGCCACTTGATAGCAGTGTCCGTTACTAGCCGCTACCGTACACCTTAGTGGTGTGCTAGGCCCTCCACGGCTGTACTGGTGGCTCTGTATCTGTGTGTGTGAGTGTGTGGGTGTGTGAGCAGCGTCCTCCAGCCTCCGACACCGCCAGGGGTGTGCGCATCGTCCTCAGCGCGATCGTCGGTGCTCAGCGTCTCCGTCGTCGGCTATCAGCGTCCGTCGCGTCGCGAGGGCGTGGGAAGACGAACGCGGGCGTCCGACGCAACAGGACGAGGAGCAGTGAGTGAGTGAGTGAGTCAGGGAGGTGTGTGTAGGGGTTGGGGGAGGGAGCGGGGAGGGAGAGGGAGGGGGGAGGGGGGGGGGGGAGTTCCAGGAGGATTGGGGAGCTGACTGGGGGAGGGGGAGGGGAGGGGTATTGGCACGGAGTTAAGGGGGCGGGGCCAAGGTCTCTTACCTGAGCGTGTCCTAAAGGCACGTGGAGCCAGGTAAGTTGGGACAAATCCTCGATAACCTGGGGATAAGGAGGTTTCTACCAGTTTTGGGAATCCTCTGATTCGGTTGCTGTTTCAAAAATATTGGTTGAGTAGCTGTACCAACAACTTAAAGGCATGATTAGAAGTTTTTCACAGAGTTCATACAATTAGCAGTCAAAGGTATTTTTGACACAGTGAGTAAACTTGCCTGGAGTTACAGTCAGTAGCACACGAAGTAGTCAGATGCATACGCAGTATTGATATAGCTCAGGCATACTTTTCAGTATATAAATATGAAGTCAGTAGTATATGAATTGATCTCCAACTCAGGCACTTTTAAGCCGTCAATGTGGGCAATATTACCAGCTCTTCGTCTCTCCATGATGGATGTCCGATGGCGGAAAGACGGAAGGGCTTCGTCGTCATAATAGTCCTCACATGAAATCCCGCGAGATTATTTGGGTAACTTTGACCAAGTCGACGGGCGCGGGCGGCCGGGGGATGCCGGGGCCACGGGCGGGCAGGTCGGGCGGGGAAGGCGGCGGCGCGGCCGGCGGATGGGCGCGGTTATAACGTTGCACTAGCGGGACGTACGCCGGTAACGTCGTACCTTGCAATGAGAGGGTGTGTGTGTGGTATGGAGGGGCGGCGCGCGCCCAGGGCTGACAGTCGAACACTGCGCCTACCCCCTAAACCCCGCCGCCCGTTTTATCATTGGGTGAGAGGCTGCAGCCGCCACCCCCCGCGCGCCGGGGCTACTTGTCACCGTCCGGCCCCACCCCCTGCCAGCCCCCTGCCCAACCCCCTGCCCAACCCCCTGCCCATTTACTGCCTGTCGCTCCCCACCCCCTGCCCCTCACCACCCGCCCCCGCTCACCCGCCTACCGGCCACCACCCTCCCACCCACCCACCACGGCTCCTCTGCAACCCTTGGCCGTCTGCGCACATCGAGGGTTTGTGTGGGGGTGGGGGGTGGAGGGGGTATCAGGGATTGCAATCAAACACCCTGCTCTCCCTCCCTCCTTCCTGCCCTTCTCTCTGCCCCACCATCCCTCCCCCAGCCTTTCAGAACCCCCTCCCCGCCTTGCATTCAACCTCCCAACCCTCTGCCTCCCAGCACCCTTCCTCTATCCCACCTGCCCCTTCCCCCTACCCTTGCTCACCCGGCATCGTATACACTTACACCCCTCAAGATCCGTCACACGTTACCCATTCTATATAATATAAAATCATAGAAGTATTGTTTATCAATTTCATTCATAAACAATACATGTATGTATCATACTTTTCTGTTCCAAACCTCACAATTGTTCTTCTTGAGTTCTCCTTATCAGTTTTGGTTTATTTTGTGAAATTAAGAATTCCAATTTACTTTTTCATAGGTGATACATGTTAGTGATACTTTAATAGAAATTAGTATGTAAGAAACTTTTGAAAATATTTCACTCAGATAAGTTTAAAAGGATTAGTATAGTGGAAACAACCTACATTTTGCAAATTTAAATGAATAGATATGCCCTTTAACAAAAAAGCGTCAGCTGATGCACAAGTATAACTCAATAGTCACAGTATATCAATAAGATTAGAATTTATTTCAGTATGGCGCGCGTGTATATACATGGGATCAAAACTTCAGGCGAATTGGCAGAAAAAGGAAGAGATGTTAAATCCACCACTTCATACCACCCTCCCACTGCCCGTTCTAATTAGTCCGTCCCCCCACACCTGCCCATACCCTGATGGCCCCTCCCCCCAAACAATAGACCGCAGCCACAGGTGGGGTAGAGGAGGAGAGGGAGTTACGTAAGGCTAGAGGAGCCTGCTAATAGGGACCGCTCCCAGGGCTGTTATTACATACACCGACCGAGGCAGGAGATGGTACTGATAACGGGGATTGCTCCACCACAGCTCGCTAGCTCTGGGCTGTATGGGGAAACCTACCAACGGACTTTGTTTGTGACGATTAATGGCGCTTCCGGAATTGTATTGATTAGAATACTGAAAAGTTTGAGGAATAACTTGGGTAGGTTAAAGTGATTCTAATCTTGGAAGGGTTATATTTGAGGCTGCAATGTGCGCACTTTGGGAAAACTACTCAAATTGATATTCATGATGTAGGTTACCACTTGTAAGCTCATCGTTAGACTACATAATATGTTAGGTAGATAGAATTGTGTTAAAATAATATTTCATTTGCAAATAAATGTCTTTTTTTTATAACTATTATAAACAAAGTTTGAAATGGCTCACGTCAATTGATGCCCTACAAATCAGCCTTTGCGATAAATATCCAACGTTCTCAATATTTTGCACGCAAAAAGTTACGGTCTAGAAAAAAAAATGCCCAAGAGAAAGGCTTCAAATAATTAAACCTGTCTCAGAATAAGATTTCAAACTGTAGATCTTAAATCAGTCTGAAACCACCTGAGACAATTCCCGGTGATTTTATTGCTTCAAGAAAACGTTTGGTTATTGCATATTTCTTGCTACACAAGTACAGAAATCTAATTGTATTTTTTGTGATAATAGTGAGGTTATTGTAAGGTATAAAATAATAAATTCTGATAGTTTCTGATAACACAGCACTTTATGTGGCAATCATAATTAGATTTGTCAAACATAATCAGCCACTTCATAATGAATAATACAGACTGCTGAGCTGACTCCATATTGCTGAGTATGTTCACTTAAGCCCTGTTTCCACCAGCCAATTTTACTACCGATTTGTTGGTAATTTATTACTTTTAATGGGTAATATGGCAAAGGATTATAAATCTTACATACCATTTTGAGAGAGGATTAAAAACCTTTTCTAATGGTATATAACATGTTTATGATTAAACAATATTCCCACTGCTGATTTCTGAAATCGGTTGTAAAATCGGCTGGTGGAAACAGGGCTTAACTCTATAAAATACATTGCCCTTTATGCGCCAAACTGATAAATATTTGTGATCAACTTCCAAACAATAAGGCCTATGTTAATTAGAAACTATATTCGATTGCGATAAGAAACTCCCCAAATACTAGTCTGAATGGTGGCAAACCATATTGTATTATAAACATGTGAGGAATGACTGTCATTAAGCTGGGCGGATATTAATACATATAGAGATAATGGACCTGTCTTCTCCTGACAGCAGGGTGTATCGCATGCTGGGTGAACTCTCCAAGTACGTGGACATACTGTCAGCATGATGATTGTACATATATTTAGTACACTTTCCAAGCAAGTGGATGTATTGTCAGTATGGTGATTGCACATATTTAGTACACTTTCCAAACAAGTGGATGTATTGTCAGTATGCATATTTATTACACTCACCAAGCAAGTGGATGTACTGTCAATGACATGATTTCACATGATATTATTTGGTACACTCTTCAAGCATGTGGACGTAATGTCAGTATGATGATTGTACATATTTGGTGCATTCTCCAAGCATTTGGATGTTCTGTTTGTATGATGATTGCACATGTTTGGTACACTCTCCAAGCTAGCGAACGTACTGTCAGTATGAAAACAGATGCCATCATAGAATTCCGAAAATTTTCGACTGAGGAAATTAATGAACGCAGGTATGTCACTGACCTCTTTTTGGATATGACCAAGGCATTCGATTCAATATGCCACAAAACATTGTTGGGAAAGCTAGAAGCTCTTGAAATAAATAGAAAACTTCTCAAAAGGCTACATAGCTATCTTGCCAACCGGAAAATAATAACTGTAAATGAAAATTCAAGAGTTTATTACCAGGAGTCCCACAGGGCTCTGTGATTGGCCCTGTGCTTTTCTTCCTATATGTCAATGATATAACATCAACTCTCGATGAGACTAATATTCTGATGACATGTCAGTATGATGATCATACATATTTGGTACAGTCTCGAATCACAAGGACGTACTATCAGTATGATGATTGTAAACTTTATCAAAATTATATTTGGCTTAGATGACACTGAAAGTGTGTGCGTATGTGCGTGTGGCTGGGGCTGAGGGGGGTTAAGAGCTTCCACGGTTTAAAGGGGGTATCCCACTACACGACATGGGCTCCGAATCAGCGCGATACGATGATATTATAGACAAATTTGCATACAAGATTGATAATTATGTTGGTTAGAAAATGGCAATTTGGAGCATGTGACATATGTGTGACATAGACTTGTATATGTAATATTTGCAATTTTCTTGCAACATCATCATATCGTGGCCATGTCATGTAGTGGAATACCCCCTTAAGAATACCTTACTGCTACAGATCCTATCCTACCTAAAAATAACATTGATTTAGTTCTGTCCAAACATATTTACATATATATTATATACATATCATTGATATACTGTTGAAACGTTGGTACTGTTTTTGAGTAGACGTCAGAGGCCCTGCTGGCGGTGATTGGAACTACTCACAGACAGGCAAACACAGACCTATTGGATGACATTCAAGCCAAATAAAAATGGACAAAAATAAGACTTTTTATCTTTCTGAGCTTCATTGGTACAGTGACATGAGGATAGCCATAAAAATATCTCATATAACAGATGGTGGATATTTCCAATGATTGGTTTCATACTTTTCTTTGGATTGCCCCCAATATAGAAGCAATTACTTTTAATGGCATCATTTCAAGTTTCACTTCTACCAAAGTAATTCAAAACCATACGCGTGCAAAGAACGTTGATACAAAAAACATTCAGATAGGCATAGACCAAACAGTTTATCTAAAGATAACCACTCTATTGCCCTACACATGTACACCTTGACTAATATACCTTTACCCTACGTCACGCAACATAACTCTAATAATCCTACGATTATATAAGGTAAAGGAAATGGTTGGTATGGACAGTTTAGATTTAAATATAATGTAGCTTAAACTGATATCATTTTAAGCTACATTCCTACAATCTGCAAGTAAGATTTCCAAGATACATCTCACCTAGACCCAAATTATCATACTGATCAGGCATGTCGGTCACTAATCAGTGTGTTGTGATTAGTGGCTCAATGTGATTAATAATTGCATTGGCTACAGCGAATTGAATACACGCGACTTGAGAAGTATTACTTTTACTCTTAGCAGCCCTCTTTCTTATATTATGTCATTTCACATTTCACAGTGCCCCCACCCCCTCCCTTAAACCTTTTAAGATGCAACCTTTTCGGAGAACCACGTGGGATCATCCGAGCTGCCTAAGATGACCGTACGGCCACCTAAGGACGACCAAAAAAGATCTTTCTATATCTTATCACCCATGGAAATCAGAAGTGGTATGTACGGTCTGGCAATGCACACCGCCCCCAATACATACAGACAAACTCCTTTCTCGAATCAGATTCCCTTGTAATCATCGCTCCGACTATAGCATTCTGGGCAGTGCCGGGACTACTTTTCGCTGGTACTGGTTACCTGCCTGACTTTACTGTTTCTATAAGAACTACTTTTTCGCAGAGGGCCACATGCGTGATGCGGTTGCGCAATACTACAGTAAAAGTGCGTGACGAAAAAAGGCTATAGTCGGAGCGAGTATTACATTTGGAATCCGAAGCGACGGGGGAGTATGTACATACTGATTGTCAGCTCTGCGGATGACAACACTTTTCTGAATGACAAAGTGTCTATTTGAGATTACACTTTATATGGCATTACTCCAAGCAACCATTCCTGTAAACTCGTTATTGATTATTGGTGATTAGTCTTGATTTAATGTTTACCTTTGGTAAGTGGGCCTCTCAGATGTTTGCTTTAGGAATTCAAGAATTAATTTGGTGAAACTACGCATAATAGCTAGACCTGGTTTTAAGACTCACTGGATATGTCCCTGGGTATTATAATTAGTCACTAATTAGAAATGAACAAAGACATCATTAGGAGTACTCGAACAAGTAGAAATGACCTCTTTAATTTTATATCATTTCAACCAGTAACTACGCCTGCTGAATAAGTTTTACCCCCGAAGCATTTCCTTATTTCACTTAAATCTCGGCTTCCTCCATACTTTGTGTCCTAATCCCCAACCAAGCATTACCCGATGTGTAGGGGCCTCCAGGGGGGAGGTTTTTAATGTCTTTATTTTTGGGAGTAATTACATCCAATTTCGGAGAAAAAACAGCAGAGCTGTTTTGGGACTAACTTTGCAATGTGCCCTGTGGAGCTTAATGAAGAGTGGGGAGAGATGTGGCGGAGTAAAGCCTGCAGCACACGAATAATCGGGTGGTTCGGCCTGTACAAATTAAATAATCCAATTACATTATCCTTTGCTCGCCACCCATACCCGCGCCCACAGTCATTCAGGTTTCTCTTAATTGCCGCTTTTATTATATGTAATTTATAGCGATTTCCAGTTGCTTTTTACTTTCACCGACAAACAACTGCAAATCAAAGGAAAGAATTGGCGTGACAATGAAATAATATTCACGACCGCTTATTCACTCGCCCTCAAAGCCAAGTCAAATTACATTCACTTTAGCTGTGCTTTTTTACTTTTCCACAGCTGAATGGTGAGGCAAAGGGAAATCGGTTTGGCAAATGTGCGACGTATTCTCTTACCAATCCAACAAAAAGCACACCCAAAAAGCATTACACCTCCAATTTCCACTCTTCAAAAAGCAGAGAACTCCACTCTTTAAAAAAGGGATGGGACTTTTTCCCTCTGCCTACATTTGCACGCGGCTTTGAGAGGTTGGTAACTACAACCGCAGTGTTTTTTTCCCCGAATGGCAATAAAAAAGAACACCGGTTGATCACAGTGGTCGGCCTCAAATTGATAGTTCTATTGGCCGATCGGCGGCCAGAGGTAAAGTGATAGGGGCCGCGACTAGACAAGTCTTATAACGTTAAACCCAAATTGACAGCGACCCGGGCGCTGGCTGTCACTTCATTCGTGGGCTGAGCCGGCGTACAAGCTCCCCTCCTGTAACCCTAGCCCTACCGCCATAATGACTCGGCCTCTTCTATTAAAATTCATCCGCCCGGCAGCTCGCCACTGCGCCTGCGCGGGCCACGTCACAAAAGGACCATAACTGACACGGGGTCAGAGGTCAAGGCACCCCAGCGCCACGATCCCTGAGCGGCAAATTAATGAATCAGTGCATGTCAGCGGCGCGGTGTCGCTGATACTCGATTCTGATTGGTCAAGCCCGCTGGTTCATCTCACGACCGCTGGAGGGCGCCTGATGAGAACGCCGACCACTCACGTGAGATTGGCTTTTTTGAAAATCACCTTGATGCTGTTGTAATGGAAATGGCCAACTAAGAACAAAATCAGCTTAAGGTATGTGATCCCACATAGCCTATTTACTTTTATTATGGACAAAAGGTCCACTTTTATCTTTATAAATACTGTTGTTATATTTGAGCAGGTATTAATGCATGCTGAACCGATCTTCCGAATCCTTATAATAATAAACTACCTTCTTTGATTGTAGCAGTGACAGCCATTTACCCTAGAGTTATCCCTTCTTTTAAGGACAGGTAGGCTTATATATATACATAGCTGAATAATGCAAAATTGTAAAACAATTCTTTCACTATTTCAGTCATTATTGTATTTTACCAATTTCTGAATATGTTACTCCTCTTAAAGTTATTACATGGACGATCATAATGGAACATAGAGAGAAAGATCTAGAACAGAATTACAGTTTGAGAGAAGGTGATCATGACCTCTTAGAAGACAACCTAATGTCCCAAATCTACTTAGAATGCACTCCTGTTTGATATGTTTGGAGTTGCGGGGACATCTCTGTGAGCATTAAGTTGTCAAATATCATAAATTTGAACAAATCGATGTGCAAGATAGAATTTTCAATTCGATTTGGTATTTCTTACGCACCTGAAATGTGTAAGACATACCAAGTCGAATTGAAAATGTTATATTGTTTTCAGGTTTGTACTGATGTATGCATAGGGGCCTATATTTACACATTTCTTTTATATTTTTGTCCAGAAAGACACATTTAACCAACCTTTCCCAGGAGTAGGTACTCATTATAATTTCCATGGGTTCCACTGGCAATCCTCTCATAACAGAAAGATGAGCTTACAAAAGTAATCTGCACCAGTAAATCTGTGCGATTTGAGGATCCCATCTGTGGTTAGGTGGAGGGGTATCATGAGGCATCCCATGGGGACGACTTTGTTAAGGCCCACCACAGTGGTGCCACCTGGTGACCACATGTGGAGTCTGCCCTCTCCCCACCTGATGACCCAATTAACTCACCTGACATTGGACCCCACCATCCTATCCCCTCCTCCCCTGTCTCACCTGTCTACTTGCTCCCTTCCCAGGGGCGCACCCTGCCCTAAAATCTGGGGGGTTTCAGGCGATTCTAAAAAGCTTCTCAGCAAAGGGGGTATCTGTATCTATGCATACTATATTTAAAAAATCATTGTATATGCAGTTTCATTACCTGAGGTTTGGGATAATGTGAGAGGGTTGGCAGACACCTTCAGACCCAGTTTTCCCCCCAAGGTAGGCCATGTTGCTTCCCTTTCAACTTCCCCCATCCCACAGCTCCCTTCCTGCTGTAGCATCATGCCCTTCTTCTCTCTCTCTTTCATTGACTTACATCGTCTTGTTTTTTTTGTTTTGATTATCACTTCTATTCCAAAATACCTCCCTATCCTGTGCTGAGCTGCTCTTTTAAAAATATTTTTAAGTGTGTATAAAATATTATTTTCACAGTGTTTTTTTGTTTTAAAGAAATCACGCTGGTTCGGTTCAAATCACTCTATTAATATTCATAATGCTGCCAAAATACATGACTGCAATGTATAACCTGCTGGCCCATTGATTCCTGGCCTCTTAATAACATCTTGCCACATTAGCCAAACTGTATGTCCAAGCTAATAGAGTCCATTGTTCAACCAATATTATATTAGTTTATAGTTGGCACAAACTGTGGTTATTATCATAGCACTACCAAGCACTGCTTGTCAAAAATTAGGCGAGATCAAGATTTGAAAAGAGTGACATGTAACGTGATATTGTGAGCACTTGTACCAATCATGACATATCTATCTGAGTACATAGATTGTACATTGGGAATAATATACATTGATGAAATATCGTTGACCTGCCCACTTATTTAAAAGGTAATTGTTAGCAAAACATGATATTTTTTCTCCAACTGATTTTGTCGTATACCATCATACACTTGATATTGCTAGCACTTCTGCCAATCATGACAATATCTATCTGAGTACATAGATGGCACATTGGTATAGTATACAATGATGAAATATCTTTGACCTGCCCGCTTATTTGATAGGTAATTGTGAGCAAAATTGATATTTTCTCCAACAATTTTGTTGTATTCCATCATTTTTGTGTGTGGAAATTTTATTAACTTCTTCACGCGTAACACATGACCTTCCAGAGGTTAGATGAATAATAATACAATAATATAGGAGGTAACGCAGGAGGTATTTGTAAATCCGTCGGCCGTGGGGCCTACAGTTAGAGCTGGCCGAGAAGTGGGTTGACTCCTCACCTGGGACAGGTCCATAGATTATCGGGGACAAAGCCGGCAGCAGGTGTCTGGTGACAGTTGTCACACGTGTTACCCGACCACGTGCAGCTCACTGAGCAACTCCCCAGCCACTCGGCGAGCTGCTCAGTACGTACACCCAGGGCGGGGGGGTGGGGGGGGGGTAGTATGGGAAGCCAGATTTGGGCTTGTACTCTTGTGCTGTAGGTCTGGGAAAAATGATATTTGTGTTACTTTTATTTTCATTTAACTGTGAAATCTTAATGAATTTCATTTAAATTTGTAATTGTTTCTCCCATGTGTCTTAAGTTTGTGCGCTTGCAAGTGTTGCAGCACACTGTTTGTTTTTACCCATACATATGCTAGTGAGTAGGTCAAAATAGTTACCCATGAAAGAAGTCTATTATAATTAAATTCTGTGTACTCTTGTATTTTTCCCCTTTTGAAGATGGTGTGTTCATCACAATAGAAGCTAGGGAAGTGTTAAACCTCTCTCGCCACCCTTCGGCCTCTTTAAAAAAGAATCCACAGCTCCGCCGCTACACAACCCCATGCCGCATATCTACGTGCAGCAGGCCATGATGTAATGATCAACAACCACCACTTTACCTCAGTACTCTCAGCCACCCCTTAACACCTTGATATTCGGCGCACACTCTACAGCTTGACACTCGGCCAGCCCCACACCCTGACAGGGGACCCACCCCCAACACCAGTCACATTTATCAGTCCCTCGTGTCCTACATTAACCAGCTACACCTCAGACAAGCCCCAGATAAGCTCAGATAAGCTCAGACAAGCTCTGCTTCTGCCCTATTACCACCACGAGCTGCTCAGAGCTGGAGTGGTTGAGTAAGTTGGAGGGGCAGCCCAGTGGTAGCTAGATCACTGGTCAATTAATCCTATGCTCCCTGGTTTGATACCGTTCCCAGTAAGATTATGGACGCAAGTGAGCAGGAATTTTCATACATTTTTATCTCGGATTCCGGTCTATTTGCACAAAGATATATAAAACTGGTATCTTCTTTTCAGACTAACAGAAACTCCAGGAACTGTAGTCTTATTCCCTGAGATAGATGATAAACAGCTATCCTCGGATCTGATGGTCTTCAGGAATACTTAAATAAACTGAACAGTAAGTGGTGGGTCAGATATGGAGAAATCATTCAAGGACACAAAATGACAAAACGATCTGAGATCCTTTTGTATCGATTGGTATTTATTTTATTTATATATACCTCTATTCATCAACCTGCCCCCAATACCAATTTAGAATAATTATTAGAGAATCACAGGCAATATCTTTAGGTCTATGACCCAATAAACATAAGGTTGCATATAATCCAGATTTTTGTCAACAATTTCTTCATTACATTTGAAAGCGAGATTCATACTCAGTGATTTCCAATTATAACATAATGTATGTATTATGTAGCACATTAGGATTAGATGGCAAACTATGTTAATCTGAATTGTTTCATAAAACCAACCATACAAGGATAAACACCGTTAAGTGTGATATTTGTTATTCCTTCCCGAGGGAAATGCCCTTTTCCGACACTATGTAATTCAATGAATCGAATTCTGACAACTCTGTACAAATACCAGGTCCTAGTTCTCGCAAAGGTCACGGTATGAGTCAATTGGACTCTACTTCCGGTTGGTACCTAGCTGGTTGCTGGCAGGTATAAGGTCAACTACATAACAGGACCTTCGGGCACCAGAGAAAGCTGTGTGTAGCGGTCTAAATCTCTATATTGAACAAAATATTCCCATTTCATTTGACCTGAGGAGAAAACAACTTATTTCAACATTTAAAATCGTCATTGCTAATCCCGGACATGGGTCCTAAAGCATAACATTATTATTGCATCTATGATATAAATGATTTATATGATATCTTGATATAAAACCAATGTTAAACACGCCAGTTTAGACATTACCTGATTACAATCCAAAAACATAAAGAATTACCCAAATGTTCTTGTATCATTGCTAGCATCATATATATGATGATATATCATATTTATCATATTTGTTCTACATCTCTACTCATCTTCATGTTACTAAACTTGAATGTACATTTCCTACATGTGATGTACATGGTTTTATATGTTATCTTCCAAAAATGAAACTGTATTTTCTTTTGTATATTGATAACACGTAGAGGATAGTTTGTTTATTACCACCCAATATTTGCAGAATATGTAATAAACTTATTTAAGTTCTACTGATATTGCCACTGCCGGGTGAGCAGAGAAACAGCGAATCGTGTCTGGGGGAAATCTCCTTTCTAAATCTTTCAGCTACTCCCACCACCTACCATCCCACCCTCTTCCGACCGTCTCCCTGTACTCGCGTTAAATCATATGAAGGTGACCAGACGACGGGAATGGTGGGACAAATGGGCTTGTAAGGGAGGGGGGGGGGTATTCTGGGGTTAGGTAAGCTGTGAGTGTTTTTCAATTAGTGTGAAATAATGAATGTCTTACCAGTGTCCGATATACAGGATTTCATCATAGTTATATGTAAAGAAAGTTGATTGAAAATAAAATGGAACTAGAATGGCTCGCTCCCCCACGTATTTCCTCTGAATTACCGAGGTTTGCCATTGCTTTTAGGTTAGCGTACAATCATGTGCAACCATCGGTAAATAATGCATTTACTGTATTCCTTAGGTTATCATAATGGCTATATAAATCTGAATTATAGCTTTGGGGATATTTGTGCCCAAAATTGAAAAAGTCCAACACTGTGCTCACATTCACATAACATTATGTTAGTAATTGACATATCTTATTCCTATCCTATTTTTATCTTTGAACATTCTACCTTCAGAGTAAGTACCCCCCTCAACCCCCTACACATCCAGCTTCACGGCAGGGACCTAGTCAAGTGGAGGAGGCGGAGTAGGGGGAATCAGGGGGGACCGCCGCCCCCCGTCTTACCGGTGTGAGCATTGCCATGACGACAGCAGGGTCACGTGACCCAGATCAATTACTGCCCCTGGTGGCGGCGGGGGCAGGGCTCATCCGGGTAGTTGTCAAGGCGTCTGATGGGGGCCGGGGCCTACCCCCGACCCACACTCGCGCATTTTTGATGAGGCAACAGGAAACTCTTTTCTCGCCATTTTATCTTTGTTTTTTCATTTTATTTTGTGTGTGTACGAGGGGTCAGTCTACGGCACTGGATGTAAGCAGCCAAATATTTATTGCAACGCCATCATAGATTTATTTCAATTGCATATGCACAAAAATTGTAAGCTTTAATTATTTACCTGGAGTGTTTTTTCTATGGTTAATTGCTTTAGTCGAAGTCATCGTGTTTTGGCAAAGTGTTATTTGCTGTGTTGTGTTTTTGAATAATTGATTACGTTTTAGACAGCTGCTTATCCTTTTAGGGAAGTCACCCCTGTTTTATATCTATTCAGATTGGCCATGCTGAACACATGATAACGTCACACAGTAAGTAGGTTTGGGTTGTCACTATAAAAACGTTTATCGTGGGTATTAATTGACATCAACTTAAGAACTTATTGGACTCAGGGAATCGGATACAAACTATGCACTGCTTAATTCTCAATGGAAGAATTGCCACTGAGAATCCTACTGTTAAGCAAGCCGTCTTCCTGGTTTCACTTACAACGATCGGTGATTTTATGAAAGGAGACCCTGCCTTTGAGCGCAAAAAAGATCCTCAAACAGGGATCCCCGTTTCTCGGGTGAAAACGGGGCGAGCGTCTCTTTCAATAATTTTGGCGCGAATTCGCAGACGACATTTGGGTAATGCATGAAGATGAGGCTGATCCATGACAGTTGGCGGCGTTCCTCTGGTCACGTGCTAGTTTGGCAGAACCACGTGGTCCCTGGATCCCCCCCCCCCACTCCGACCCTGGCCAAGACCACCGAGCTCAACCCTCTCCACTCGATCGGGATGCTCCAGATTTTAACCCTTTTAAGAACTTGGGGAAACAACTTCAAAAGGCAAAACAAGAGATTTTCGAATAACAATACAAAGCAGAACCGGCCTGTTGTTGATCCTAATTACCATAATTCAATTATTTAAAATTCTTAGATTTGTGTTTGATCCTTGCAAGGGTCTCTCGTAGAAGGCCACTTAAATATTGTGTTGATTAATAGCAAACATCACTATTTGAACAGTTCACTATAGATTAATTTTGCCGTGTGCATTAAGATTTCATTTTCCTCAAGATAGCTGAAGGATTTACTAAATATCCAAGAACGATGTAACTCTGGAATAACACAGGCAATTATAAATGTATTAGTTAAAAAGATAAATGCCACTATTGCCTTTGACTTCATCGGTGATGGCTTACATAGATACTGAGAATCTAAACTTCCAGGAACATCTAGGTGTTCTTTACCGACTGGATCACGCGTTCTACCCAGTTATAGCACATGACCTAATTACATGTAGCTGGAAAAGGTGACACGACACCTCGGGATACCGTACATCCCCTAACTACTGGGACCCATTAAGCTCTAAGATTTCATGAAAAGGAATCCTATATCTATCGTATAATTACAGGTGGCGATATCAGCAATGATATGCCAGTCACGAAGACCTCATATTCCGGTGAGTAGTTTATATAAATGCCCCCTATTACAGGTATTTATGCTGCTAGGCTATGTATAGTAGTATATAGAAATGGAGATTAGAACAGGGTTATGTTTCTTCTAGTTTCTTCTCCCTTACATTGACGCAGACTGGTATCCAAAAGGCTAATATGAGTATAATGACATGCAATTAGTTTAACAATGTTCTAGAATACATTACTTATAGAATACTTAGAATGCCATTTACCATACAAGTAACGACAATTATGCTATATAATTGAAAAATACTGGACCTAAAAGTGAAAGTAACAACTTCGCCCACTCCCCGGTTATCCTACAGCTACCGTCCTCACTATTCCCCACAGTGAGGACGGTGCTTCTAAAGACTTTGAATGAAAAATGAGCAATTACATGTCCTTACTGAGAGGTATCAGCTTTTATTGAATTTCACAAATTAAAATATTATAAAATTGAATTAAATTAGTCAAATTAATGAACAAAATTATATTATTTTCGTATGGTGTGCAGCCCAGTACGGTTCATCAACCTTTTCTGTTTTTATCATATTTTCTTTATAATTTTGGAAAGCTCGAAAATAAAATTAACTCCCGACGAGGGTCATTCACACAGGGAAGACAATGTAAATTCTACCCTTAAATTCCTTTCTTAATGTCGATGAAATCTTCAACATTTAACAACTGATTAAACTGGCGCCTGATCTGGTCCCAGAAAAAAATAACTATCACATCCCGGTCATTCTGGTTTGCCAAATCGGAACCATCATACACTTCATACATTTTAATATTGATAGTTTTAAACTGGTTGCATCAGGCAACAGCAGGTATGTCATCAGTGAAATACAACAGCCTCGATCCAGTGGTAAGTATTTAGTAGGTAGAAGTGTCTCAACTTCAACTCTGACTTCTCCCCTACATGTTAAAAAAGTTTATTTATAAAAGTGTTTAAGAACTATATTTTACTGTGGCCAGGAAATGACATTTTATCAGGGCAAACACACATTAATGTTCTCACTTAAGTAGGCATTTTCGGCCGTGAAAGACATTCTGAAATAGAAGTTATGCGTCATAGAAATGATTCAATAGAATTTGGTTATCGGCTGCAGCTTATATATTTTACAAACCATGACTACAACAGACAGCACATTCTCAATTTGTCTCCTAAAATGAACAGTTCCGGTTTTAGCTTTCCTTCTCTTATCATTGTCGAGCCAACTGGAACCTGATCAGATTTATTTGTCACCCCTTCACATTTACGTTGACCCCCCCCCCCCCCCCCACGAAGTTGGGGTTGGGTTAATATCAACCAATGCATTCTATAAAATGGTGTACTTAAAATGGCAAGTAAGTCAACTGGTTTTGAATCGCTGTTAATTTGTCTCACGTGTCCATTGTTATCAAAATACTAAGCTTTCTGGAATGACTTTCCATACAGTTCCGGTCAAATACAATGACGTTCCGGTCATTTTAATTGCTGGACATAGACATTTCAATGAAGTAATATTCGAACTAAGGGACCCTAAGTCTCGAGTACATAATGCTATGTCAATAATCCTAGGTTGGATTTCATGGCCGATGGACATAAGTCACTTTTGACCTCTCGGCCTGATTGCCTCGCGCACTTTTTCAACCGCCGTGAATAACGTCAGAATCCATTACACTAATTTTATATAGCTGAAAATGTAGAATAGTGGGGTGACAGGGCACGAAGAAATAATATGGATGACTTGTGGGGTTGCAAAACCACTGGATATAATGATACACATAAACCACACCCAAATAAAATATATTGATAATACTATAATAGTGTTGACGGATCAAACAGATATTTCGCCAATGACGTTTTGATCTCATTTTTCATTTTCGCGTATTGCAGTAAGACTATTAAATGATGCACTTACACATGTTGCGAGCAAATTTTACAGAAGCAAACCTACCAGTCTGAGGTCTTGTGTACATGGCTCTCACTCCCTGGAGGAGCAGATGACCGTGTCAGTTTACAGGTGAACCGTTTCCTCCAGTAGGGTGGTGGTGGTCCTATCAGCAGGCGGGGCCGACTACCACTGCTTCCTCCACGGTCGGTCGGTTGGTCGGTCGGACGGATGGAGGAACGCGGCGTCCACTCTGCTTTCCGCCGGGGAAGGACGGGACGCTGGAGGAACGCTCGGGGACGCTGGAGGAGACGCCGCGTCTCACAAGGAGCGCTTCCGGCCGCGGCGTCGCCGACGACGGCGGAGGTGGGGATGGATATTACCACTCGCTCTTTCTCCAGGAGCAAAAGCCCTCCCTCCAGTTCACACCCTGTGGGGTGTATGTTCGTGTCAGCAGTGTCGCCTCTAGAGTTTTATCAGTCCTAGGTCTACCTCTCACCCTGTGACTTCTCCATGGCATCAACAGGCATGGTGGCGTCGTCCGCTCAATGACTGTTCAACCCCTCTCCAGGGGTCTCCTACTGTATGTATCTTAACGTCCGCCTTTTAACAAGAGATTATATATATCATACTTCTCAGCCTTAATCTCTATGGTTATTGGATGAGTCTTGGCGTGGATTAAATGAAACGATCGGTTTGTAAGTACTCTGCTGTCCCTCCCCCGCTCGCCCGGCGCTCGGCCCTTACACACCCGGTAGGCCCTGGAGGTGGTCACGGTGCTCGCCCCGCCTCCCGCTCCCCGTCCTCCCGGCGCCGCCTCCCGACACTCTCCGCTGTCCTCGGGCTGAGCAGCTCACCGCACGGGCCGAGCAGGTGTGAGCAGATCGAGTGTTAAAGGGGGCTACGGAGATGGGGAGTCGGTAGGAGCAATGTCATGGAGTGAGTGTTTGAGAGGAGGGGGTTAGGGATGGAAGCGGACGGACGGCAAGGATTCAGGTGTGCCCTGTCAACAGTTAATTATCTTTGCGTACCTTTTTGATTGCGTACCTCTCAGTGTGTGTACCTCAAAGCGTGCATACTCTTCTCTCTGCCTTTTTCTGTAGCTTAATGTTGATCTCCAAGTCTCTGTCCTAGTTATCATTCGAGTAAATACGGAGTTGGAGGGCGAGTCCTAAGTTTGTCACCACAATAATTACCTGTGGTTTCCGACCATACATGCATGCAGCCCCTGGTGTATGTTAGTCTACCCTCTCTGTGTCTACTCACAATCCACTGGCTGCCCACCGCTCACTTATCGCACCATTCTGAGCTGCTCACTAGCTCAGTCCCATTGCTCACCGACTCGCCTGCTGCTGGTTGCCCACCTCCCGCCTTGTCGCCCACACAGCAGGCCGGGTACTGACTGGTGGCGATGGACGCGGCCTTAGGCGACAACGACCACCGCCGCCCCCCGGCCCGGAGATGGGTTATTATCGCCGGGGTGTCGCCAGCAGATCGCCCATCCGTCTTTGGCGAGGGTTTGGCGAGGATGAGCTAAGAGTTGCGAAGGATTGGTTTAGGATCAGTGTTGGATATCTACAGCGGGTATGGTGTAGTTCTTGTGGATGGGGGGGGGGGGGGGATTCAAAGTGGGGGTCGTGGGGTCCTGAACCCTTTTCCCCCTTGCCCCCATCTTTTAAAATCACGAAAACGGGAAATGGGTACTCAGACACAGGGAAATATGGTTACAAATTAATGACTCAACTTTAGAATTAGAGCACATCCCCCACTTTTCTTTTGGGGACTCATTTCTAAGTCGGAGTAGTTTTGACAGGATATAATTATTAGGATTACGGCCTATACTATACTTAGTGGGTTCATGCTTATGGCTTGTCTTCAGAGGGTTATTAATTGAGTTCAGGCCATAGGAATTCAGTAAGAGATGTCATTTGTTGATGAGACCGACATGGCTGTGTAACTATGGTAACCAGGTGTAGACTTATAGATACACCACACCTGTTACCTTTTGGTCTATTGCCTCGTGAACGAGGGGTATGGGGGCAGAGCGGGGGTAGAGTTGGTAAGTAGTAAGTGACGTCAAGGGATGCTTGGTCTTAAAGTATTAAAGCCTACTATATAACCTGATTCCATTTTTCATTGTGGGTGGGACTTTAAGGGAGATTTGGATGGGGAAAGGGGGGATGGCGTGGGCTGTTATAGGACTGGGAGCGGGATGCTCTAGAAGTGTTAAATGGTAGGTCCATGTATGTGGGACAAGGCATGCACGTTGGACGGGTAGGGGGCACTACCGACCAGAGGTGATGCCAGTCTCCTCGTATTTACCGCTGTTGTATCGTTCTCAGAATATATGTATGTCATGGATGGGTGTGTTGTTGACTAGCCATGGAATATTGTATAATTATTAGGCCTCTATGTCTATCGATTGCCCTGGTGGTAATTTTATTAACCTGTCCATAAACCTACGGTAAACATCAAGGTATACAGATACCACGTACTAAACTGAAATGAATATTCCCCTATATGCGACTAACCTCATTATAATTACAATCCATGTGCCCCTCTGGTACAGACACTATTTTAACGACCTAGAGGTATTACCATCCATTTAATGTCCCTAATCAGTAGATACCTCTGTCGTATCTGATTCCCAAAAGACGGGTCCACTCTACATACGAGTTTCAAAATTTAAAAAATTGTACAGTTTTATTTCAAAAAGCGATTTGTTGTGATGTTATCATCAATTGCGATATCCACGCACCCCAGGGTGGAATGCATGCTTAATCCTGTACACTGGTCAGTGGTCAGCCTCATGTCGGCGGTGGTCAATCGACCTCACCTTGACCTCACCTTGACCTCCCGGTCATCATGGGACCGACCTTACAATGGCCGACGCGGCCGGACACTGAGTGGCTGGTTTCCGGCTTGAAGTGTGTCCTGACAGGCGAGAACGGCCGGGAACCAGCCGGAAGGTCAATAGCTTGAGGTCATTAGACTCTTGTTCTACTCTACTTGGACGGGTATGGTCTATAGAGGGAAAGGTCTGCCCATATTAGACTCTTGTTCTACTCTACCTGAATGGGTATGGTCTATAGAGGGAAAGGTCTGCCCATATTAGACTCTTGTTCTACTCTACCTGAATGGGTATGGTCTATAGAGGGAAAGTCTGCCCATATTAGACTCTTGTTCTACTCTACCTGAATGGGTATGGTCTATAGAGGGAAAGGTCTGCCCATATTAGACTCTTGTTCTACTCTACCTGAACGGGTATGGTCTATAGAGGGAAAGGTCTGTCCATATTAGACTCTTGTTCTACTCGACCTGAATGGGTATGGTCTATAGGGTAAAACAGGGTTGTATCGCGCATAGTGGTATATCGCGCATTTTTTGTTTATTGCCCCTAGATATAAAAAATCTAATGAAGTGACAAAAAATAGTAAATGGTTGGTAGAATTAGCCATTATGGTCAGATTAAACCATGGCGTGACTTTATAACTTCTATAGATACTTAGTAACAATAAAAATTGTATTTTCACAAACACAGGGTGCGCGATACAAGCCTAAAACAATAATTCTGTAAAATTCAATTGATATTTTTGTAGAATTATATAACATATCATATGTTCAAAGGTGGTCCAGCCTTTGTCAACTGATGCGTGAAAGGTTTCATTTGAAGATATCAATGCATATGGACGTTGAGTCTATCTAAAGCAATTTTTGTTGAAATGTTAATATTTACCTTTATTTTATGTTTATTTTACATACAATGCGCGATATTAGGCATGTTAAATGCGCGATATTACCCTGAAATATGTGACATGAATTAGAAATAATAGATTATTACATTTTTATCTGCTAATCCAAAAGGGTTAAATGTTGAAAACATTCAATGTCATAAACAGATACACCTAAAATAGTTCTATATGAAACAAATCAATCAGAGGTCACCCCTAATGAAATTGATAGATAAAAAAAAAATTGGACTTTGTAAATTATAAATGTATCAATATTTCTCAAAAATTTAAATTATGTTTTGAAGCAGTTTATAAGATATGAAATTATCAGTGGTTTCCTACCCTATCAAACAGAGCAGAAAATATCTTAATTGAATATAATAATGTATGTGGACCTTGACTCCACTTAGAGTGCATTTCTTGTGGTATTTTCATTTTTACTTTGATTACATTGTTATTCAATATATAATGTGTGATAATATGCATGATAAATGCGCGATAATAGCCTGACATGCGCGATCTAAGGCCTAAATTTATCACTTTTTATTATGTGCCCCTAAGCAATAAGGCTTAGGGCCAGAAACAAAAAAGTAATATCAATAACTTCGCATAATATTGCTGTCTAATCCAAAACAAAACCGGGTATTCTTATTTCAAATACTGAAGAATGCAAAAGAAAAGCTTAATTAGATTCAATATAATGTGCGATATACCCCATTTTTACCCTAGAGGGAAAGGTCTGCCCATATTAGACTCTTGTTCTACTCTACCTGAACGGGTATGGTCTATAGAGGGAAAGGTCTGCCCATATTAGACTCTTGTTCTACTCTACCTGAACAGGTATGGTCTTTAGAGGGAAAGGTCTGCCCATATTAGACTCTTGTTCTACTCAACCTGAATGGGTATGGTCTATAGAGGGAAAGGTCTGCCCATATTAGACTCTTGTTCTACTCTACCTGAACAGGTATGGTCTTTAGAGGGAAAGGTCTGCCCATATTAGACTCTTGTTCTACTCGACCTGAATGGGTATGGTCTATAGAGGGAAAGGTCTGTGCATAATTATACTCTGGTTCTAGTTCACCTTGTAATCCATGGTCAATAGAGGGAAAGGTCAATCCATATGGTTCTACTTCACATAGCAGTCCACAGTCTATAGAGGGAAGGGTTTGCCCATATTAGACCCTGATTGTACTTCATCTGGTCATCCATAGTGTATATAGAAATAGGTCTGCGAGTTTACTATGTTGTTCTACTTTACCTGGCCTCTATTGATTATAAAAGAAGGTCAGACCATCAATTATCTATTTAGAGTAGCATATGGCCATCCATGGTCGATAGAGAGAAGGATATGGTCACCCATGGTCTATCGATATAAAGTCCTATCAATATTCCTACAACATGTGTTACCTACTGGGATTGACGTCACCTTACCATTTTCGGTCTACAGAGGCAAAGGTCTCTCAGCAGAGACCTCTGCATAGTCTTACTCTGTTTAAAGTTTTGTTTCCCAACTTTGCTGTTGAAGTATGTAGGGGGAAAATTTTAAAATATTTCAGCTTACTATCACGCTGACAATCCAGGATGCAGTGAGGACTTTATAAATGTTATTGAAATGACATAAGGTTCCTCATTCATTTTTTCATAGGACCAGTCATATTAACTGACTTATATACATGCATTTTGTTGCAAGTATATTTGGATCCTAATTCTATTTTCCTTGAACCCAGCATGTAGCCATTGACCATGATCACCCACTTGAATTGATCATGAAAACTTGTTAAGCCCTGTTAAGCAGAGACAAAGCAGGCGTTCACCAACTTTACCTTTTTGATATTTTGTTTCTCGCAATAATAACACATGCCAGTTAACCGTCTCATCTATTCCTCCTTCCCATACAGATAAAATTATTGCTTGACAGTACTCACACCGTTCCCTTCCACCTTCATTTCTAAAATTACTGGATCTGTACCTTCCTCCCAACCTCCTCCTGTTCCTCCTCCTCCTGGTAGGAGAGAAATGTGTCAAAACGTGTAGGGCGATCAGGGTACCTGCCTGTAAAGTGGGTGAGAGGAGGTGGGGATGGTAAAGGGGGGGATGGGTTCGTTGTGTGTCTGTGGACATCTCCCGTACCGACTCCTTTGTCTAGCTACACAATGCCCGGCCACCACTGTTTTAGTAACACTAGATGTGCTTTGGTCTCACAAGCCAGACTTGCCCACAATTATCTGGATTTTTAGGTTTTACGTATTTTTAAATTAATACCAAAATAATTGTATGTGGTTTGCAGAGCAAGTGGCTATTATCAAACAGCAGGTACGCCTCTGTACACTGATGTTTGATATAAGACTATTTGTGTTATCTCAATTTATTACCGTCAGAATTGATCTTTTCAATTAATGTTTCAAATATCCAAAATTGTTTTGAAACACTGTATAAGAAGTAATTAAAGGTTTTCATCGACATGTCACATTATACATTTATTGTGACAGCAACGCCATATACCCTATCTACCTTTGTCGCTGACTTTCATGGTTTCAGCTTATATCATTGCATGTACTGGCCATGGAATAAGAAGATTTCATCAAGTATTCTGATTATCACTATTTCAATTCTGCTACAATCAAACGTGAATTAAACCAGAATCGAAGAAGAATGTCACAATAATGTTCTTGAATAAAAAGCTACTCAATAATATTGAATCGTCGCCAAGTTGTCCGGTGGCACGTCCAATGGATGGCTGTCAAGTAAGTTTAGATGTTAATAGCATTATTAAGAGCGTCGGCGGCCTTGTATCATGGAGACCCGGCGGGCCCCCTAATTACATGCGTAACCGGAGACAGTGGCGCTCCCTCAGCGGCCGGTCAGCTTACTAGCAGGCGAGAACAATACGCTGACAATATTGACGTTTTTATGCGAGTAGGGACCAAAATGTCGTCGGTACCAATGTGAGTGGAAGTGAGATAGGGTGGAGAGTGTGGTGGTGGTGGTGGTGGGTACCAATGTGAGGTGAAGTGAGATAGGGTGGAGGTTGTTGTGGTGGTGGGGGGTACCAATGTGAGGTGAAGTGAGATAGGGTGGAGAGTGTGGTGGGGGTAGGGGGTACCAATGTGAGATGAAGTGAGATTGGGTGGAGATTGTGGTGGTGGTTGGTACAATGTGAAGTGAGATAGGGTCGAGAGTGTGGTGGTGGTCGGTACCAATGTGAGGGTGAAGTGAGATAGGGTGGAGATTGTGGTAGTGGTCGGTACCAATGTAAGGTGAGGTGAGATAGGGTGGAGATTGTGGTGGTGGTTGGTACAATGTGAAGTGAAGTGAGATAGGGTGGAGATTGTGGTGGTGGTCGGTACCAATGTGAGGGTGAAGTGAGATAGGGTGGAGATTGTGGTAGTGGTTGGTACCAATGTAAGGTGAAGTGAGATAGGGTGGAGATTGTGATGGTGGTCAGTACCAATGTAAGGTAAGGTGAGATAGGGTGGAGAGTGTGGTGGTGGCTGCTACCAATGTGAGGTGAAGTGAGATAGGGTGGAGAGTGTGGTGGTGGGTACCAATGTGAGGTGAAGTGAGATAGGGTGGAGAGTGTAGTGGTGGTGGTGGGTACCAATGTGAGGGTGAAGTGAGATAGGGTGGAGATTGTGGTGGTGGTCGGTACCAATGTGAGGTGAAGTGAGATAGGGTGGAGAGTGTGGTGGTGGCTGCTACCAATGTGAGGTGAAGTGAGATAGGGTGGAGAGTGTGGTGGTCGGTACCAATGTGAGGTGAAGTGAGATAGGGTGGAGAGTGTAGGGGTGGTGGTGGGTACCAATGTGAGGGTGAAGTGAGATAGGGTGAAGATTGGGGTGGTGGTGGGTACCAATGTGAGGTGAAGTGAGAAAGGGTGGAGATTGTGGTGGTGGTCGGTACCAATGTGAGGTGAAGTGATATAGGGTGGAGATTGTGGGATGTTGGGTACCAATGTTAAGTGAAGTGAGTTAGGGTGGAGATTGGTGACAGTCAGTACCAATGTCAGGTGAAGTGAGATAGGGTATAGATTGGGTGGTGAAAGTGATTTAGGAAATGGGGTGGGGGGAGAGGGTAGGCAGTCTGTGGTATAACCATGTTATTGAGAGGAAACTAAGTGTCTGTCGTGTTTTAAGTTATGTGTAAGTAGTATAGGCTGGAGTACCTAGTTGGCCGTGGAATGCCAATTACTTTTACCCTAATTGTTTAAAGCAGCGCGCTCCATGCATGGAGCTCAATCCAACCTGAATCCAAAGGTTTCAACTATTTGGGTTAGAATATCGTTCTAGTGTACTAAATGAAGAAATATAGATGTCAAACGATATAGCTATGCATTGACTACAAGAATTAAGGAAAAACTATACATGTATATTACAGGGTTATTGTTTTAATATTTTGATATCCAGATTCATATAATGTGTGCCTAGATTTTAGAACCATGATAGTTTGTCCTTCATCCCAGCCAGTCCCTCATTTGAGGACACTTAAAATGCATTCACAATACAAAAGGCTTTCTAGAACACAACTACATCGACAGGATAACCCACGACCCTAATAAAGAAGATGATGCTTTCCTGAATTATGTATATGGGCACATATCGCCTACGACGGGTTGCCATAGCTAAGAACTTTCTATAAACTACTTACATTCCAAATATGCCTTGTAATCATGTTCATCCCACTGCCTATTCACGTTCACCTATATCTACTCTCACATACTGTTTTCCCGGAGCGGTGGAATGTTCGTCGCAGATTCAACATAGTACCTAACTTTGAAGATATAGGCCCATGTACAGATGACGTCAAAAACAGGCACGGATCCAGAGATTTCAAAAAGTAGCGCGCCCTTATGTACAATTTGAGGCGCCCCATCCATGGTCTAGAATTTTACATTAAAAAATCAAAATTTGGCATACATTGAGGGGCGCCCCCCTCTAAGTCCATCCGTGATATATACCATCATATATAATTATGATGGAACATGGTTAAACATAATTATGACTATAATCACCCAACTTGTTATCACAATTGAACAAGTTAGCTCCAGGAATAATCACAAATGCATCTTAACACGAAGTAAGAAGAAGATGGATAGAAACAATATTTCTAATTAACCTACGATTCTCGAACGGAGAGGGGCGTTCGAAGTGGCAGACAGTGGGACTGTAAACCGAGTTACTAAAACTCTCTTTTCAAGCCTGTTGCACTTACATCATACAGCAGCCTCTCACCCCCTTCTCTCCAACCCCTCCCATCTCCTTACCCCAGTAATCCCCTCCCCCCGTTTCCTGTGTGTCTGTGTCCCTCATTTTGAGTGCTCTCTTCGGGAATCAAACTGTAGTCTCTTCACCAACCCACTGGCCGGTCACTGCTCGCCTACAAAAGCTACTTAAAGTGTCGGCCAATATGTTGGGAGGCGGTAAGAGGCTTGATGATTTGAGAGGGGGTTTAGGGAAAGGGGCGTGGGGGGAGTAGGATAAAACGGGGGGATGGTAGTCTTGGGAGGGGGTAGGGAATAAGATGTAGGCTACTCATAAACTGTCGAATTAGTTTTGTTTTATGTCTTTTTCTTAATTGTGTCTCCTTCTTAATTTACTTTATTAGATATTATGTATGTGGAGAATCAACTCCAGTGCACCTATAGAGAGACATTTGACAGGCCCCTGTTTCATGCTATAGTTATAGTATGAGACACCATAAAAAAACAAATCCAATGGTGGTACCGATTTTGCGCTTATGCAGTTCATACATAAATAGCGCGGACAGAGGCCTAAACGTCAACGGGTGGATATTCACTCGTTTTCAGATGCATTATCCTGTATTTAAGAACTCTGAGACATATCTGAAAAAACACCAATAGGATAATATGATCATGATAATTATTGTTATGTTAAGTTGCCCAGCAGCATATTTGGTTGTCTGGTCTAGTCTGTAATTGGTCCAGGCTAGTCTGTAATTTGACTTTTTCATACCTGCATGATAGTCCTAATAGTATAATTATTTCGAACCCTTCCTCTTCCCTGATATAACTTTGGAAATAGATAATTCAGTAATTGCAGTCCCCGCCCCATCCCTACCTTTACACGCGCACATACAATAGTGTGTGAGGTGCGCACGCGTGTCGAGTGGCGCGGGCTGGGGGAGGGGAGAGTATGAGGGGCATATGGCGAGGCATGGTGCGCGGTCTGGGCTACCCCCCGACCTGCTGGTAGTAGTACTTGGACGAGTGGGCCGTCTTATATCACCATATCTACCTATTTACCCGCTCCGCTTTGTTCGCTCGCTGATCCCCCGCCTGGGGCGCCGCTGGTAAACCGACGCCCGCCAGATACAAGCGCGACGCTAATCAGCGCCACCAGCGGCGGACTTCAAAGAGGCGCCACCTAGTGAGACGCCTGTGATGTGCGCGCGCAGTGTCGTCACACAAAGCCCCGCGTGGGGGCCCGCACTGCGCAGGCGCCGCGCTTGTACTCGGCAGGTAATGTTATAATGTGATGAGTAATTACGGGACCAGTCTTCACCTGCTTGCCTGATATGTCGCTCCCCCCTCCCCTACTTTCCACGATTTCTTACTACCTGTCCCCCACCCCGCCTGCCCACCCA
Source organism: Lepidonotus clava (assembly GCA_936440205.1). NCBI lineage: Eukaryota > Metazoa > Annelida > Polychaeta > Phyllodocida > Polynoidae > Lepidonotus > Lepidonotus clava. The sequence goes on along the minus strand of OW387150.1, from coordinate 19,781,522 downwards.
CCTTGCTATCCAGCTCACCCAATAGGTTATTTGCAATAAGCATATATTATCTAAGTGTATTACCGTCATAGAAATTTCAGAACATTACGTGTCCATCTTGAATTAAACAATACAAATTTTAATGAATGCAATTTTATGTAGAAGCAGTCCCTTATACTTTTAATCATATTTTACACTACCTGTCCAATTGTTTCCCTAATTCTATATGTGGTACCGAGTTTCATGTGAAGCAAGGCGAATTCAGTAAACAATTCCAGATGTGTGGACAGTCAGTTCATTAACACTAATGACGTAAGAAAAAACATCAATTGTTCATTCAAGTATGTTGCGAAAACGTGCTAGTGTATTATAAATATATGAACATATCTTACTCTGCTTTATACATCTACATAAATATAGCTCTTATTACACCCCCCCCCCCCCCACTGCCTGGTTGCGCCACCTCCCGCCGCCTCAACCCTTCACCTTCTATTCACCCATGATTAGCGCTAATTCTAATTGACACCAAACAGGGTGTGATTAGAAATGTGTATGGTCCCAGATGAAAAACCCTCCTCCCATACATCAGCCGGTAATTGTAGTCTTGCTTTCAATGTCCTCTTTTTTCCCTCGGCAGCTGCTTGCAATTACCACCCCCCAAATTAAATGATTTGTTAACAACATTAGACGACTCAATGATTTGTTACAATGGACTGGCCCCTTGTTGGTAACAGACAAAGAATTTGGGCCGGCAACAGAGGGTATGCTATGAAAAATATTGTTACTGTCGGTGCTTATGATTAATATGGATGTAAGTTCTTATTGGACGCTAGGATGTGTTTTCTAATTCTTTATAATTTGTAACAATATATAGGTCTGCAATTATATGTGGAAATAAGTTTTCAATACATCGCAGTCGGTCCAACGAGAAAAAAGTGACTTAACTTGAGCTAGTGCAGCTGTACTTCCGGATGGATTGTTTGTAATTAAGAACATTGTATATTTCTAGTAGGACACATTTAGCTTGATTTGATTGACACCCGGCATATGTATATCATTCTTTACCAGTCTCAATAACAGGCTAAAAAAGTAAACTTTTTGTAGTAGTGATTACGGTACTTGAGGAGCAGCTAGCGCTGTTTTCGAAGCTCTCATAGACTTTGGGTCGTGAGAAGTACATTGAAATGACAGTAAGACGACGGCAAATGACTTTTCAATAAAAAAAGTTATTCTCAATTTATCACCAGATACTCTAAAAACGGTCACAGTCCCATTCCTTGTCATGTACAGTGAAACCACTGCAGTGACTTGAAATGATTACAGTTATCTTTTTTTTTCTACCTAGGCTCTACGGATCTTTCTATGAAATGATAATCATAATATTATGACGACATTGTGTATAATGATAAGCATAATGCGTTCGGAAAATAGACGTGAACAGATTTATACACAGTATCAAGCCTTTACATAATGTGTTATAAGCTACTGATTACTATGCTCGAGAAACAGTACAAGAAATCTCAACGTGTTATACCCGTTTCAGACTACCGCCGATGATGCGCATCAAAGCGCTTCAAAGCGCATCAGGTCCCTGCCTGGATTGTGTCTGAAAGGAAGCGAATTCTACAATGCGCATCAACTTACACAATGTTAGACTACAAATTCGTCATGTTAGACTACGAATCCGTCATGTTATGGTACGAACACCAGCGCCGGCCTGGCGGGAACGGTAATTGTAGATGTGGTTCGCTTCGGTTCAGTTCGCATTGCTGTGTAGTCTGAAAGGGGTACTAGGTGTGTGAGGAAGGCCTGCGTGTATTTGACACTTGATCATTCAATTAGAGCATTAACGTTGCTGCCTTGTTTAGATAAACATTACCTTTACGTAATGTAAGCCTACCTGTCTCTACTAGACCATGAACCGTTTGTAAACGACCTGTCTGTGTTGTGCGAACCTAACCACCTCTTTAGAGTTAGAGAACTAAAGTCCGCACATGGCCGCTCTGACAACCTTTGGACATGGTCTTGAATGAGTGCCCGTCCTGCCCATTTAAAGCCTAATGGCGAATATGTCAGTCTCTAATTTGACCCCCGGGCCGAGACCCCCCTGGCCGGGCCCGTGTACATAATGAATGGTCAGTCCTCCTATTATCGCTCAGCCGTGGCAGGTCGTCTTGGTAACGCGGGCCCCACCCGTCAACGCCAACAGCCGCGCCTTTTAAAAGCCAATTCCTCCTCACCCCGGAGGTGTGTCCGAACGCCGGGAGGTGGCGCGGCGGTCACCTCAAAGAGCCTGACCGCCTTCCCATCATCCCTCACTGTCCGCCGGAATTACCTTTGTTTCGGCGACCGAGGCGCCGCCTGGTATGAAATATGTATCGGGGTTGGTGTTCGGGGTGGCGGGGGTTGGAGGCGGGGGCCAGAGGGCGGCCACCGCGGTCGGACAATGGCCGCTCAAAGGGCGTCAGATACTTACAATAAACATCAGCAGGAGCAGCTCAGAACATGAAACATTCAGTATGATACTCGTTATGGCCCCTTCTCCGGCCTTAGACACCCGCCTAAGACCTCTACACCCTTTCCTGTAGTTGTAGTACTATACACGGGGGTGTAAAAGTTGGGATACTTAATTTAAAAGCCTGTCGCGACTTTCTTGTCTCTCCTCCTACAAAAATGTGAATATATGCGCCATTACCTGTCAATGGTTCTTAATGGACAGATAGAGTTGGTTTTATGTTGGATTCTCCGTGCTCATGAAGGTGTCACACTTGATGCTAATAGCTGTACATAAATACAGCAGTAATTCTGGTGGGAAGACGGACAACTTGAACTAGACGGTAGAGTTATCGGGGACTAGTCCAAATAAAGGACAGGTGAGTGTGAGGTACACGTAGTTGACTTCTCCTCTGAAATCCAAAAAAGAAACCCACTTTGGTAATTTCTCCCTTCCCGTTTTTTCTTTTAAATGTATTTCGGGTCAGCCTTGTTGACAGTGTCATTACGAAATTACTATCCTATTACACTGATTACACCAGCGTCCGCTGGCCGAGGAAAAATGTCGTCTGCTTCAGCTGATGTGACTCCTGAACAAACACAAGTTCAAATATTGGGGCAAAAAGTCGGACAGTAATCACCCAAGTTGAAACATTTCTGGAATTACATTAAGTGAAATCAGTGTCAGTTGGGGCCAGGAACCCGCTCGTCAAAAGGCGGGAAAAAACGCTTGTTTGTCGTCTGCTTTTCAAGGACTGTTGACACGGGGCTGCCAACCGTAATAACGGCTTGACTCGGCTGCCTCTTTCCCCATTAATCAATTCTCGCCCACTGCTCTCCCATCATGAGCAGTTAATTTCTTTAAACCGTCAGGGGGCATATGCGGCCCCGGTCGCCATGGGGACGTCGGATTGTGCACACATGCAGGCTGCTTATTAGGGTCTCACACCTGTGTATTTGAATTCTTACAAGGTGATGGATTCCTCCCTACGTCAACATGAACGATGGAGACGAAGAAGCATTGGGAAAACTGCTCATCGGTGAAGTAAAATGAAAATTGATTTTACCAAAAACTGTCCGTTTTCTGGAAGATTTACAGGTGGTTTTGTTTGACAGGTTTTGAAAGTGTATCGCAATCAGTAACCTTTATTTCAGAAACAATACAAAATGATTCACGCCCCCTGCAGATTGAAAAATTGGTTAACATTTCTACTTCAGTCCCTTGCACATCAAGTAAGAATAACCATAATTTGCGATGGAAGCACATTCCAATACCAAACCGTACATATAATATGATGTATGTACTACAAGATAACCGTCACAAATGCATTAATATCGTTGGCAGACATATCAATCTCGAAACTATGAATCCGAGATCCCAGGAGTTCCTCATAAGAACTTCCGTTCGGCCTTTGTAAAGATGGCGGAACCGGAAGTGATTCTTGGAACTGAGTCTCCCTCCTGCGGTCAGTGCAGCAGTTAGATGACGTATTCTTTACCTTCAGGGGACTCAAGATAAAAGTAAAAGTGAACAGGAGAAGTAGCTTGCAGGCTTTGTGCGTCTTAAAGAAAGTGTAGATATTGTAAGGAGACTCACTCTATTATCGCCCAGGTACACGTGTTAGTGACCCAAAGGCAGGCAGTTCTCTGAGGAGCAGTGGTTTTGCTGAGTCATGGTCCAAAGCCTCAACCTTCTCAAGATCTATGAGAAAAACAAACCCGCCAACCACGTGACCTTTCTGTGCACTCTCTCACCTCTGCGGGTAACCCATCTTATCCTTATCCCCCACCCCCGCCTCGGAGCCCTCCAAATAACCTGGCTTATTTCCGAATAGGCCTATCCAGCTTTGGTTAATTGTCCATTCAAATGAACAATAAGTATTCTGATTTAGGCCTATATATTCAATACGTTCTCAGTCAATAAGATATTTAATTCAAAATGGAATAAATCACAAATTTCTATTTTGAGGAAAACTTTAGAAATACTCGACTGGAAGACGATGAAGAGGTGTATCTATGGTTAAGTTTTAGTTTCCGCGAAAGGCAACATTTGTCTCCTCTTGGCACATCCCATCTACATCCCAATAAGTTGCATTGGCAGACACACAGTTTTTAAAATAATAGGGTGTCCATAGATTATTATAACCCTTAATCATGTCTTCTTATCATAGTATGTGGGACAGTTTGCTGGTTTGATGTGGGCCGATAAGTATGTATGAGTAGACGTTGTCGCCTGTATCGCTGCTATTATACGCGTGATAAGGTAGTAGTAGGCCTATATTAAAATGGGAATTTACAGATGGCTTAAAAGTTGTCGCGTGCATATAGCGTCCGAGACTGCTGGAGACTGGATTTAAACTGTCTTGCCCCTAAGAGATCACATGATCTCATGCATATCGATCGGTTAACCTCGTATCCATTCCCCCAAATATATACTTATATGATAAATGATTATAGACCTCCCTATAGGCCTATACCATAAAATGCGCCCTCGGATCCCCTTCTAACCTGTCCACCAAATACCCGCCTCACGTCCCCGGTCTAGAAAGAGACCTCGGCCCCTTTAACACCCAAACACCCCACCGCGCATGCGCCCTCTTAAGAGCCTCGCTTTGGCGGCCATCTCCTTGGTAACCGAAGGGGACGCCCTCTTAAATCCGGTTCCGCTGTCCCGGCGGCCGATGCGACGGTGACGCGACGGCGACAGTGGGTGAATTACATCCATGAGCGACCAATTACGGCGATTGACGACTTGAGTGAGGCCCTGATGGACACTTTATGGGGCGCAGCGCCTAAACACGACCCCGGCCACCAGGGGCGCTGATTTGGTCAATATGGCCGCCCTCTACGGGCCCAATATGGCCGCCGCGCCGAGCTGTCAGTCAACGCCGACCGCTGCGCCACCAGGCGGACAAATGGGGTGTAAATCAGGGTGACTGGGTGACAATACCTTATGGGGAGCCATGTAAACTAACACATTATGGCCTATATGGAGAAATAGACCTAATATTCACCTCATGCTTATACTTGTATGCATGTCATGTTGTTTGGTTTCTGAAATTGTTCCAAGGCCATGGTTTAATCTCCAACACTTCCATTATTTGTCCATTTAATTGTTTATGATCGATTGTGAAAACTGATCCTCCTGGGATAACAATGTTTACTTGGGTACACAGATTTTCTTAGAAGCGTACTCCTATAGACTTTATGAAGACCATTGAACGGTAGTATCAAAATGCCGGGAAAAGATCAACTAACGCCACAAGGTCAACTAACGCTGTCCCTTGATCACATGATTTGTGTGAGGTCCTGACAGGCCCCACATGCCGCCAATAATCTGCTTGGCCCCACCCGCCAACGATAATCGTCCTTCTGGGGGGTCGGGCATTTCCCAGATGGCCAGTGCTCACCCCGCCCCGCCCCGCCATATGTACGGACCACTCCCTCCCGACCACTCGCTTCCGACCATTCATACTAGGTCGAGAATGCATTAATTTTCACGCCGTGTGCATTTCTTGCATTTTACGCAAAAAATATGAAATTAATGAAGAGTAAAACAAAATGAGATAGTTTGAACGTGCTGGAAAATCCTTTGAACCACCCAAATTGCGAGAATTTGATGGCGACATTATTTTATTATTTTTTTACAATAATGGCCACTGCGCCAGCGACCCATTCACAAATTTACGTTGAACAGAAATGAACATATTTTGATGCAAGTTAGATAGCACGTTTGACTCTTTGCAGCAATCTCGCAGTTTGAGGTTTTCCAGGTTCATATGTAAGAAAAATTTGTATTTCAAATAAATTTGGGGTTACGATCCCTGCCAATAAAATGCGATTTTAGCGTAACTGTAGAAGTCTATAAAGAAAATTCAATGTAAATGGTCCGTCAAGTCCTGGAAGTCTTCTTCTGCAATGTAGTTAGTGTATGAAGCCGTAGGTCCAGTCCTGCTGTAGTCAACCAAAATTAGCTTTGTCTAAAATGGGCAAGGCCTTTGATGAGACTGACTTCGGACTATGGGACCAGTCGAACACAATTCATAGCATTTTCACATTATCACTATCAATTACATATGAAATAGTACACTACCAATTTGACTTACCTTCAGCCGGACTTCCGTGAAAGCTGTAATCAGTTCGTGGATAACTGGCGCAGGAACTCAGATCTGAAATAGAAGCAAACAACGAAATAATAATTATCGATCAAGGAATTACATGTAACACCTCATTTGTTGTTCCAACGAACTCAAATAATTTATTCACAATAGCCATAAAAACGCTTACTTTTTCCAAATATACAGAATTATACTTAATACAAATAACTTGATGAAACAGCAATAATTGATAGCTGGACCTAGCAGTGACTGTGATTGTATAGTCTCCAAGGGGAGGAGTCTTTTCCTTAGTTCAAGTTGAGTGCTGCTCTTTGGACATCACCAACAAACAACTTTAATAGTTCCAGGTGAACCCTAGGTTGAAAACCCCTGAGTGTACTGTTATAGTTATGTACTAAATAGGTGAAATCCTGAAAGAATCTAAACAAAATGTCATTAAAACATAATTGTGCTATAGGTCAGGTTAGGACTTAGTCTAAAACAGTACGTCATAAAGACATTTAAAAGTTGAAATGGAATGCCACAGAAATTCATCGCAAGAATAGCACTCTTAAAGGTCGTCTTGAAAATATACACAGTTGTATGACAAGGATAATTAGGCAATGTAACGGAAATTATATATATAACATTGCAATTCTGTTTTGTATGTATTAGTTGTATCCATTAATCGGAATATTGCAAAAGGCTGACACTGCAACTTTGCTATGGAACAGTACAATAGGTAAATCTCATGTAAAAGTCATGTCGCAACTACCCCAGGTAACAAACACCCGTGATATGAACGCTGCAGGCACGGGATCCAGGAAGCCAAACTCGGGTTTTAAACACGTGTACTACTCGGGATTCTGTGGACTACATTTCTGGTGTTTACAACGTGTTTTTAACACGAGTTTTTGACACGAGTTTTGACAAGGAAAAACTCGTGTTTTCTAGCCTATAGGATAAGAAAACAGGGGAGACTCGAACTTGAGACCCCTCACAGATGTTCCCAATGCTCTACCACTGAGCTATTGAGGATTGAGACACCAAGTGAGGTTTAACAGCCGCATATAAATTGTATATCACTTTAGTATCTAGTAAAAATTCAGAGATTTCTTATTAGATGCTGCATAATAATTTCGTATTATATCTGATATAGTATATTTGCTTCATCATATCTTGAGGAAATTCAACCAACCAGTTTGGACTGAGTTTTACATGTTTTAGGCTGGTAGAAACTAGTGTTCTTCTCATGTTATTTAAGTATACTGGCCAGTCATAACTAAGGTAAAACTCATGTAATATTACTGGAATTCATATGTGTTTACACTGAGTTCACACATGCCTTAAACTGGTGTTCCCAGTTGAGGCTTTTCTCAGAGAATTCCCAGGGTTTAATGCAACATCAGTATTACATGTGAATAACATGTGTTAAAACTAGTGTTATACACAATGTTTACTTGGGGATTATCACTACACCAGTATATCACGAGAATGACACAAGAATGTAAAAATGTCAATACAGCCTTGATGATATATAATTTAATGTATAATAATGGATTTTACCAGAGAATATAGATAAAATTGGATTTTTAAAAGAAAATAACACAGGTGAGTTTCTATGTATAAACTACCAGTAAAACTTTGTTATGTACTAACATTACTTGCAGATTTCAACAACACCAGTATTACACAAATTAAACACGTGTTAAACTAGGTAAAACACGTGTCCTGTTTGCTGGGACATGATGCAGCACCGAACTTAATCAACATTGTAAGGAAATCAACACAACTCTTAACACGTAGGCCTAATCGAAAGTAGACCTTTACAAAATGGGACCAGGGATGAAAAATCGGTCCTGGGGATGGACATGATGATTGCTGCTTCAGAAAGAAGTCCAAAGATGGATGATATGATTTGAAATTGTAAGAATCTTATAGATTACTAAAGGGTCAGGACGAAAAACCTGACATAAGTATGCATACACCCAGGAACTGTAACCAGTAAATAAGATTGATGTTGCAAAATAAACTCGAATAATAACATATTATGTCCAAAAGGCGAGTCAAGGACAAAACCAAGCTGAAAAGGCATTCTTTGAAAACTATCACCCAAGCCCCCTCCAACACATTAACACTGGTTGCTTAAACCAATACAAGCTCATCACCTCTCACGACACAAAGTGTAAACCCAGCTTTACTCGCTCAATCACAGACCCCTGGCGGCCAGAAGCGCCAACACAAAACATGACCTCGGCATGTGGCAAAGGATGGGCCAATAACATTACAGCGGCCTAATACGTCTTGATAGGATTAGATAAGCCTGCAGGATTTGTCCATATTAATCCAGCCACCAATAGCAGCAAACAGCCTCAGGCCAGGCTCGGCCCCCAATGTCATAAGCGCGCGCAACCTAACCTTCGGCCGCTGATCGCAGCTTGAGAGAGCATTCCTCTTGTGCGCATGCCCGGCTTGACATTTTGGGCGCGGGCTACACAGAGGGCTCACCCCGAGTTGGGTGTGGGTTACAAGGAGCAGTTACCTGCGGCGGGGATTAGGGATTAGGCAGTGTTAATCAGGCTAAGTGGATTAAAGGGCCGCTGATGCCACCATTAACAGATGGGCGCCGCCATGTTGATAGTGGCAGCCGGTAAAGTGGCTAAGGCCTGCTCTAAGGACTTATTACACCACCCCACAACAACCTCCTCGTGTTTTTACACCTGCCAAAGTCATGCACCATTTCACAGATTTACTGCAGCTGAGGTTTACTGTTTACTTTATACAGATTCCCCAACAAGGATTACCAAAAAAGGGCCAGTGACGTTACAATTCTGATTACGTCATACTTAATAAGTTATATTTCATTATTCTAGATGTACACGGTTTCTCTGTTCATTCATAACTGGTTTTCATGTAAGAAAAAATATGGGTTTCTGATCTTAAAACCGCATATGCTTAAATGTCCCCATCTTTGTTATATGGTATAGCTTACAGAACATCATTATCGGATTTCAAATTTGTATGTTTTCAATATGGATAAAAAATACCGCATAATGTAGCAAGACAACGTTGCTATGTTATAAGTGCAGAACACGTGAAATGAAAATTACTTTCAGACTTACAAATATTTAACATGACTGTCAAGGAATAAGGTCAGACCTGCCTTAGTTCAAAATCTGCCTCACAGAATAATTCAGTAATACAATATCATAGAAGAAAATAGATCCTTTCCTCTAGTAGATGGGAAGAGCGTTTCAGTTTTTTTCAAAGGTTTTATTGGTAAGAATCTTCAAGGTTTCCCTTGGCTTTCAGAGTTATCAAACTGCGTGCATCATATTCACCCATTAACAATAACGATTTAACTCCGCATCCCCTACACTGCAGTTAGGGGCCTTCCATTTAGTACGTACACAAAATTTTACAAATTCTAGACCCCCCCACCCCCCATTAAAATACGCATTGGATTTGTATAGGAACGTACGCAAAATTCGTAAAATCTCAGACCCCCCCACCCCCCCTTGGTGCGTACATACTTAATGGAAGGCCCCTTAGCCAAATTGGAGATAACTACCATACTTTTTTTAGTCTTTTTTTAATGTGCGTACGTTCGAGGACAAATCAAATGCGTATTTTTCCTTAGGAGGGTGGGGGTCTGAGATTTTTAGATATGCATACTAAATGGAAGGCCCCTTTGTGCAAATATTTCCACGAAAGTAAACATCCACAACAACTCTATAGAAACACCCCTGAATGAATAGTTGGTGTTTTCAATTAGTTGCGACAACAATCTACATTTTACGCCTTGATTTAGGTGCTAACTCCTACTTGATTGCCTCGACCAATCAGCGGCCTCCTTACAGCCCCAGATTGATCCGGGCAACTGGACCAATTGGATCTTCGCTGATAACGGGCGGGCTGCAGCAGTAGGGCCTATACTATGTTGGGTACCAGCAATCAACTTTCAATTGCTGGGATGGTCTTCTTTTCCAGAACCAATCAGGGTGCAGGACACCTGCCGAACTGTTCCACATTTTCGTACATTGATTCTGCCTAGCTCTTTAACCAAACGATTCTAATGATATTTGAATTTTCAAATAGGTTTGGTGCTTTTAGACTCGCCTGTCTTATAGTGCAGTTGCAATGGGCAAGTTTATATACGAATTTACATGAATATAATCTTCATGTGAATCTTCAGTTTTGAAGTCCACTTTTTAATATCGGTTATAGGGACATTGTATTGTCTTCAGATACATGCATGGAAATACACGACCATATTATTTCATTTTGAATCCTTCCTATCTTTGACATGATGTTGTTAAACATTCCCTCTCCCCCTTTGTTTACACCCATGTCCTGTTTTAATTATTCATCTGTTTTATATTAAGTTTTCACTCTTGCTATTGTTTGGAATTACGCATGCTATATTGGATTCCTTCATCTAGTGTTCATGCGTATGCCTACAGCTTGTGATAAATGTGCACATATAAATGATTTATGATTTAGAACACACAAAGGGAACAGCTTTTCGTGCACTACAGATTCTAAACAAACATAGAGCACGTCGACCCCTCATGGTTGTTCAATAGGAATTTCCATGAAACTATTTCCGTAAGAAACATCGAACCAGCATCCACCAATTCCATGGTCTCAGAATAGCATTTTTTGGGAAAAGGTCACAAAATCAAAAGTGGGGTAGGGCTACCTCATCCTTATCAATGACATATGATGAATCCCCAATTATAGGACAGTTTTGATGTCAAATGCATGTAAGTTGATAATACCAATCATTAGCACCCTGTAATAAAGTGTAGTTATTGATCACTAGTACAGGCTGGCACTATTACGATTGCGAATACAGCTGATCAAGTAACATTCACTGCACAATGTCTATACCCAAGAATCCCGCTCAAACTCAAAGTGTGGAAGACAATGCTAATAAGAATATTATCTATTCTCAAATATTGTACTCAAATATAGTTCTTAGTGGAGGCTTTCCAAAGAGTTTTCGCCGTTCTCTAACCAGCGCTGTATCAACTGTATAGAGGGACTGTTTCAGTACACAAAGAGGGTTAAAATGTTCTCATATTCCATGTTTTGTAGCTGGGGACAATGAGCCAAAGCTTGATTGCCCTTGGTTTGACATTGCATATTCCATGATCGGTGCATCGGGTTGGGCCAGGGTCGGACGGGTGGCGGGTTGATTCTCATTTAATCCGAGAGGGGGCACTAATTTATGCCACGTCAGAGGTTGGGTCTGTAATTAAAAGTTCTAATGATCGTTCAGCAGATGCGCCGCCATGTTGGTCACAAGGGGGTCCCCCTTATTGTCTGCCTGCTTATCAATTCATCAGAATGTATCAATCATCAGCGGAGAAAACGTCTATTTAGTTCTGTCCCCCCGTAATTACGCTCCACTGAATTCTGCCCATGCTCCTTCTATAAGCCCGAAGATAGGAGTTATTGCCAATAAGGATAGTGCCACCTTGCGACCTGATCACATGATCAAAATTATAGCCAATCAGATGGCAGCAAAGTCGGTGGCGCGCTCCCTGACCCCGTGATATACGGTGTGACTGCGGGGCAGTGATCGCCGGGCATTATGGGACAGAAACATTAGCCTCGCGCAGGCGCAGTGCTGGCGACTCGGCGGGTCGGCGTCCCGTCGAGGAAACGGCGCGAAAAGGCCATAAATTGGGCCTAATGGTTGTCGTCTGCTCCACGCCAAAACGATGGCTGCATGAATATGGCCGCATCAAAATTCAGAAATATGGATGCATAAAACATCGAACGCAGCAGGAGGCAGAAAGGGGAATTGTGGGAAAGGTAACTGACCCCATTCCAGCCGACCTTGACCTCATTATTTAGAGGGGCCGACTGTGGGGGATTGTTCGGATTGATTTAGATTGAATGAAGCAAATAGATAAGTTGTTTAGGCTTGTTGTGAACGGCATGAAGCAAATAAAAAGTTTGACACAAAGAGCAAATACCCATACTTTCTAAATGATAGCTTTAAATGCAATACTGAGCCTCACCTACATGGATTCAACTTTCGGATGATGGTAAGACGAAATTTTAAAACCAACATGTAAATCATTATCCCTATATAGCTTTCAAATAAATTCCATGATTGAAAGTGCCTTTTAATTGGGTTGCAATACGCTCTCTGCTTGAGAACACAGGGAAAATGATGAGCACTTTACGGTAATGGATGCAGAATGAATAAGATACAGGAATGAAAGCGAACTGCCTTTTTGCGGACACAAAATGTTACCATTTCTGACAAAACGTTGCCATTTTTGTCCGCTGCTGCAATTGGACGCCTGGCGGACTGCGCATGCGCGGGCGTCTGATGTCAGTCGGGTTAAATGGCGTCCGCTTCGCATCGAGACCTCTTTAGTGGTACTTTTTATGTTAATCTGTTTCGGTTAATCCCAGCCGATCCGTTACGTTCTTAACAAAGTAATTTAACCCCATTACCAGGGGATTATGGGATCGCCAGACCCCCCTCGATGATCCATGAAATTCAATAAATTGGCGATAAATCATGATTTGTCGGCGTGCCGTGCAGTGGTTGGTTTTAACACGAGTGGTTCAATGAATTAATTACCGGGCGAGAAGGTAAAGACAAAGGGCTCGAAAAGAAACCTAATGTACCGTTGGATTGCTCGCTTCGTCCAACAAAACAGGTTCAATGCTGATGAAAAATGCCGAGGATGGTTTGCAACTTGATTCTCCATCTGTTTAAGGGGAGCAAACAAAGACCGACGTTTAAGTTGTCGTTTCAATGGGGCAATGGCAACTCCCGGCTTTCGTGCAACACAGGAAAGGCTATATGAGGTATATAGATACGTCTAATATATCAAAATCGTTCCCCTAAGAGAAATAGTAAGCAGAGGGCGACTGTAATTAACTTCTCTATTAATTTCTTGCCACTGGAAGTAATAGAATTGATTGATAAAATCAAACGGTCTTATCCTTGAGTAAAATGTTTCTAATCAGAATCTGATAAATTGTGCCCCAAAGTGCACCATTTCAAGACCTACAGCACTAACTCTGAGGAAGTAAGAACGTTCAATTTAATTCCTTTGATAAATTTGATCATAGTAAATGCTGACATAGCAAGAGTTCATGTTCTCAGTTTAGGAATTCTGGCAATAACTTTGATCACCTCTCTGGGAATACTCTCACGACAAATCAAGTGGATATCACTTAGCATCAAGATGTAGTCTCTGATAGAAATTGGAATACACGCTAACAATACGCTGACGCACTCCAGCCAGTAGCATCAGTAAGAAAGATAAAATCTCATTTTATATATTCATACAACCCGTTTCATCCAATTGCATTAACAAACGAGACGTGCAGTTTTGTCTCAGATCTTCAATTAAAATTGTAATTCCTAATTCAAGTTGTATAACAGAGACCTCATAAAATTATGGCTTGCAAATATCCCATATTAAATCATTCAAAATACTAGAGCAGAACTGTAACGATAACATAGACGCATGAACGATGTGATTGCCCAATGGAAATATTCATTAGAAAGAACACTAGCGTATAAGAGTCATAGAAATCTCTGAATCGGGATATAGGGAAGTCCTGCAGTTTCCACGCTCCAGATGCAGAAAAAAGTTAGCAAAAGAAACATGAATTTCTAATATCTGAATAAAGATTGCCGAAAAGTATCACCATGCATGTTTATTTCATTTATCAGCGGTGCAAGTCTACAGGACTAAAAAACTGAGATCTACAAGTGTATTTGGTATTTTTGTTATCGCTTGGCTTCATTTAAACCAAACTGTTCATTTTAATCTGTTACTCTATCCATATTGTAGAAAACCCAAATAAAACAAATGATGCATTAATCTATTACTAATTCACACATTGTTTTTACATTTCATATCAATTTCAAAAGGTTATGGTCCTCCATTAACGAAGGCGAGGCTCCGGGACCTCGTTCTGAATGCCATAGACCATTTTATGGATCACGCCACCTTGTGTAGACAGACAACAATCTTCAGCTTTCAATATCTATACCAGAGTTATCCATTCAACATAAACATTGGTAAAACTTTTTCAAATATTGAACTCTGAAACACGTTTTTAATTCTTTTAGTTTGATAGAAAGCACCGACGACCATCCCTCTTGTAGGTCCTTTAAGGCCATAAGGCTTTAAGACTGTTTCGTCGGGTTAGACTGGTTTGAATGTCTTCATACTCTATGTTTTAAATCTGAAGACAAGGTACCCTGACTAACTACAAGAATTTAATAGAGATTTACTTGCAACTGTCTACTTAACACCACAAATAGAATTCCTCCATTACCTTTATACTACATAACACACCAACAAATCTCTCATATTTAGTGCCAATGTTTGGCTGTCAATTTTGGTTCCCATAGGCCTACATCCATTTTAGTGGAGCCATGGAACACGGACTGAGTCAATAAACGCAGAATTGGGTCAGGGGTCAGCACTAATGAAAAGCTCAATCCTGTCCCCGGTACGTTCATTACATTGGGAGAGAGTATTGGTCAGCCGGCCCTTTTAGGGGCGGTAGTCCCAGTCCTAGCCAACAGGGCTCTAAGACTGTTCTTAAGCGGCCAATTGGAGAGATTTCACACCTAGAACTAATGTTAACAACCCTTTTGATTATCAATATTATGGTTATGATTCCCTAAATTTGATAAATAATTTTGATTTTACTATTTTTTAAAATAATTCCTAAGTCAACTCTGATTTCAAGTACTCTTTTTTGAATACGTACAACCACCTCCATGGCTCTCAACCAATGAGATCCCAGCTTGTATCCTCACCCTAGGGATTGACCAAGGAAAAGACAACTAACCCACCTCCCACTTTACATATAGGTTTGACATCAGATTCTATTTCAAATATGGTCACCAAAGAGAAACTATTTCTAATAACTTTGAATTGACCAGCTACCGATATCTAGTCCCCTTTATCAAGATCATGCCCCCATTTATATACGTCACGTTTGTAGGAGTGTGGTACATTCAATGCATATAATAGTATAGGCTTTCCATATTGGGTTTGGTTCATGTTTAGGTCCTTCATTTGTTCTTTACTGACTGCTTGGATGAATGGTAAAGGGCTCAGAGGGTAAATAAAGAGTCAGAATTTGAAGTGTATAAACTGCAGCTCAGATCATTGCTATTGATGTTGGTACTCCCCTTCAGAGAGTAGCGAGACTAGCACCCTATGATGTAATAGCCCTCCAATCATAACTTGAAAAGATAATCGACTATATATTTAAATTACCCTTTACATATTACGTGGATTACAGCAGCATGAATGTTGACTTTCCCGATACTATATAATTCAGTCCAAAGTTGTCATGGTGACAGCTTTTAAGACAAAGTGGTATAAACAGGCCTTAAGGGCTACTCAGTAGGTTGGTGTGGTCTTATCAACTGCTCGGAGCAGCTCCCCACCTAATGTGTGTGGGAGGCCTGTCACTCCAGGGCCTGGGAGAGGCGAGCTGTCAACCCCCACTACCCACAGCCAGGGTTAAGTGCTCCAGGGTGGCCAAGGTCGCCCTAATGACCTTAATGACCCCAAATGACCTCTAATGACCTCTAATCGTATGGAGATTCCATTTGCACTCCGGCACCGCCAGGATCGCTTTCTGGAGTGGACATTGGCCGCCCATCGTATATAATTGTATTGCTTTCTCCCGCCCTCCTTCACTGGAGAGTGGTCTGACACGATTCTTTATTCCCTCTCTGAGTGGAGAGTTCCAATGATCAGCCTGGAGACGACCACTAGTAGATGCCTGGCACCCCTTCTTACCACTGACCTCCAGGGGGTTGGGGAGCGCCTAGAAACACTTTTACTGCTGTAAACTGGAGGAAAGAATGGGGGAAGCCTCCAGAGGGAGGTGGTTGAGAAGTGGGTACTGATATAGGAGAACAAAGCGATTCTAGACACGTTTTGCTCGAATCCCCCTAGGCTTTCTTGTTAAAGGCACATAGGTTCTCTTTCACGGGGAGATTTAGGTAACATAACCCAACGGAAAGAGTTTTGTTCAACCTGTAAAATAAGAAATTAATGGACAATAAAAGTTCAATTCACCTCACTTATTTTGGGTCTTAACCGTATTACCTCAAATTTCTACTTCAGTGAGATATAATTTTGCTACGGGCATTGTGTTGTATTGGGAAATTGTTTTAATACTCAGATATTTAGATTAAATAGACTGCTTGAAAACCAAAGAAATGGAAAGGACTTATGAACGTGTGACCCAGATCAGATTATACAATGCTATCTAAGAAAGCTATTCGTTCCAAAATATTATTGTGGGCAGGGGTGGATACAGAATTTTCGAAAGGGGGTTGGGGTCAGCATAAAAGGTAAGTACTGAAATCGCGTGCATTTGCACATACACGGGCAGCATTTCACCCTCTTTTTGTAGTTTAGTGGTCCACCAAAAAGGGGATGGGGTGGTCAGGACCCCCAGGACAGCCCCCCCCCCCCCTCGCATCCGCCCCCGTGGGTTTGTATGTATGGTTGAATTTATGATAACTTTAGGGCCAGCATCTCGACCCCAAATATTTCAGTGATCACTTGATAGATCCCTGGCAGTACCAATTATTAAAAAGCGAATCCGAAACACTGATTTGTTTCTACATTGTCCCAACATCCAAATTGTAATTTCGTACAGTCAGCATCGAATACTTATTGTTTCCAGCAAGTTCTCTATGTGAAACTCTAAGTAACTAAAATACAAATTCCTGTTGTAGACTGCCAAGACGAGGCACTAGTACCATGAATGTATGCGACATATTGAACCAAACTATTTATGTTGCTCTAGAAATAGAGAAATCTAACACAAATATAACTGTATGCAAAAGCCGTACCTTAGCCTCCCACCTTTAGATTATAACGGTTGTTTGCACTTTTTCCTCAACAGGTGTCATGTACTGGCGACTATCTCAGAAACAGTGTAGTTCTTATTATAGCCCTGGTGGTCTGATACTGTGCGATATCCACGTCAACCTTACCAGCCGCATGTCAACTGCAGCTCTTGGTTCTATCAATAGCACACCTTGTTTTAGGTGCAGGCCGAGGCCAAATAGGCCAAGCTTAAGGCAAACAGAAGGGGAAAGAAAAATGGAAAGAACAAAATAAAAATCTAATTTCTTCTTGATAAAGATTTCTGATTCAGTAGGGGACTATTTCTCATTCAAAGCACATGTATACAATGTCTATTCCGGTAATCGATAATGAAGGGATCGTGTTTTGATAAAATAAAAACACTATGGTTTATCCTGAAAAAACATTGACCTAAAAACCCACTTATGAACCAGGAATACTCATGCAATATTGTTTGGTCTCAAACCTAACAGTATCTGATTAATCAAGCTGTCGATGACTTATAATTACGTCCCCACAATGCCCTCAGACTCCCCATAGTTTAGCAGATTATATAATTGGAAATATAGTCAGGGAAGATGGATCATTATGATAATGATCACAAATAGTTTGTTTTTCCAATTGGTTAGTACAAAAGGCAGGGTACTCCCAACTGCCAAAGATTGGGCACAGATTTCCTTGAACATTATGTGGCAATAAAGTTCTCATACCGCAGCTGCTTTATTTTGGAATTGAAAATAGAGAAACTACCTTAGTCCTCTATTTGCCTTCCTGATGACCTATGGGAACTGCCTCCCCCCTCCCAGACACAGACACAGACACACGCACTTACACAGACACACGCACTTACACAGACACACACACCCCTCACACACACACACAATCACACACAATCACACACACACACACACACACACACACACACACACACACACACACACCTACTGTTTAACCCACCTACACCCCCTCCCCCCCCCTCCTGCACCTCGCCCCCCGCCCCCCGCCCCCCGCCCCCCGCCCCCCGCCCCCCGCCCACCTGGCTGAGGTTTGATTGACAGGTGACCCATTAGCCGGCCTGCTCCCCGAGTGGCCGTCCCTCCTGTGTTGGTCAACCCCTTCACCTGGAGCACCTGGAGGACGGGGCACCCCCAGACTCACAGACAGACGCCAGGAGGACAGGGGTCACCTGGTCGGCCCAGCACCTGACGGCCGGCCCACGGACTGGGGCTGAACAGGGAGGTGTTGTAAAAGGTGAAAATTGGGTTAAGGTGTAAAATCCAACTTGTAATCATACCTTTTGTTGTTTAAATACATGTAGTAAGTCATTAACATCTAACATGGAGAGCTGACTCCATATTAACGATTGCCCTTTCTACATGGTGGTCGATAACTTTCATTGTACATGTGTGTAATCAGTTTTCTGTAAAAGTTGGTGGAGGTTTATTTTGCATTAAACAAGTAAAAACGATTTTACATGGACTAATTATTATCAGAGGAGCTGTGGTGTCCAGTGTGAAGCTCTTCTTATGGATTAGTCATCTGAGTAGGTTGTATTGTAGTCTAGAAGCGGTCGTTTTAGTCTAGAGTGACTCTAAATAATCTGTGTCTCGATCTTCTCAAGTAAGAATTGATTTATAAAGGTTTTATTCTAAAATGTTTTGAAGATGCAGAGGTATAGAACTGTAAGTAGGTTTGCTCTTATAAATTGCCTTGACTGGTTCAGGTTACCAGACGCATAGATTATGACGAGGCAGTTCGTTCATCTTATTTTCAGATATACCTTATGAAAAACTGTGTATCTGTAGGCTTTCCCATATATTTAGATCAACATAACAAGGAGGTAAACATATGAAAAGATCATCTTCTAGGTTTTATCTCCAAGAAGGTGCTAGTACAGTATTGGATGATTGCAATGAATACATGCTGCATGTATAAACTGGACATCAATTGCCTGGTTCAATATGTGAACCAAAATATAGTCACAACTATATTACTACAACCTATCCCTTGCTTTTCACATGATCGCCCATGGCCCTTTAGACCTTATCACCTGATCACACCCCCTTCACACTACACACACACGGCCAACCAGCCCTCTGCCTGCCCTACTGCCCACCCATACGTCGCCATGCTACAGTCCGCCCCACCCAACCCATTACAACCAGAGCATTAGATGTGACAGGTCCCATATTGCGCTGTTTTCAGACGGGTGCAGGGTTAACGGTGGCGCCGCCTGCTGGCGGTGACACTGATTACATTAACCTGGTCACCCTGGCCCTTCACACCCAGCCCCAGCCCCACCCGCCCCGCCCGGCACCCACCGCCATCACGTACACCCGCCCCTACAATAGCCTTTGTTGGTTGACCACTGTCCAGCCTCCTGTCCCAGACCCCTGTCCACCTTGACCACCCTCTCCGGACGTGTCAAGCCCAATAGGCGACGACCTGGTAGAAAGCAGCCGCAGCGTTCGTGCCCAGAATTTAGAACTAGATGCTGCCTTTCTATCCTCTCCCTGCCCTCCACACATCCTCCATCCCCTCCATCGTCCTAGCAAACCTGCCTGCTAGCCCCCCCACGCCCCCCCCCCCACCCCTCCAGCATCCCTGACCCCCCTACCTCCTCTCCGCCCCCGCCCCCCTCTTCCTACTCAACCCGAACACTATTTAGCCAGTTTGATCATGCACCAAGCCGTAGCCTAGATTTAAATTCGCAATGATGACTGTGGCCAGCATGCATTGACATTAGCTCGCCAGGGACCTTGCTTTCTCTTTCTCTGTTGAATTTTCATGTTTATCTTACGGATTTATGATTCTAAAGTCATGTAAGCCCACTGGTGCAGCAACGAAAACCGGAAATATCCGAGCGTTGACCAGTATAATCAAAGTTAATAAAAAAAAAAAAAAAAAAAAATTTGTTTGGTTTACCACCATTGAGTGGCGTCTATGGTAATTGGGATAAATCTGAACATAAGTTATATGTACCCTAAGGAAAGGGCAACATTTCCTAAATTGATGTGAAGATATAATTGAAATGTTACATGTTATATTTGGACCTAAGCCATAAGAATCTAGTTTCCTTACGAGAACAATATTTTCGGTGGTTTACTAGTTTACCGAAAAATAAGGTGCTATACAAAAACCTATTACCAGTGTTCAAAATAAGCCTGCCAGTTGATTACAGCCTTTACTGTGAACAACACTCACACTACACAGTGGGGCAAGTTGCCTACACGTTCTTATATCTGCTGATAATGACTCGGCACCTGATCCGTTCAAGATAAGGCACAGTTTACAGACCCAAAAAGTACGTATCTATATTAAAAAAGGGGCATACTTTGGCTCTCTCGTAAAAAAATTAAATAGCTGTGTGGCAGTAGGATAGGACCTAATATAGGCAGGTGAAATAGCCTTGGTTTTATTACCAATTCCATATACTACTTACAGTTGCAGAGAAAAGAAATTGAAAGACAGCGAATTACTTCCCATCTTTACCTTTCATCTTGACCATAAAAGGCTTGACCGTTGATCAATACAGTTTGTGACCTGAGAATAGCGTTGATTCTATGACCAATTCCATAGGATCAGAACAGAGAAAAGAAATTAAAAGACATGCAGCCAAACATTTGCCTTTTCTTGCACATTACCTTTGGGCTTGAATAGCCTTGATTTCAAGACAAATTCCATATCCTACTTACAGAGAAAAGAAATTGAAAGACAGTCAGCTACTTATCATAACTTACACTTTACCTGGAGTAGTCGAATGTAGGAAAGTCCATGTAGCTTGTTTATCACGTGCCCATCGTCATGAGTCAATTTGTAGGTCCTACATTCTGTTTTGTACTGTTCTTGAAACCATCATTTTAGAATTCCCTATAAGCCTATTCTACAGAAGAATAGAGGAGATCTCATTTGGAAACTATTATTCACGTTTTCTTTATTGTTATGTAATATGCCACACTTTATGTGTTTAATTTGATATAGATAACTAAAGGTCCGCTTCACTGGCACTAAACAAGTGTATTTTAAATGTGTAATCATCTGTGAATAGTAAAATTCAGCATAGTCTCTCCTAAATATACCCAGAATGCCCTTTACCGGTAGACGCCGTGACGTGGGTGTCTAACCCAGGCTGTGGTTATGACTCCGTTCACGGTAGTTATGTCACCGTTCACGACCTGGCCGCGCCTCCCCACGCCCCCTCCCCTCGCGAACGGCGCACCTTCGACCCTCTCATGTTTTACCCATCATGCCTCTGCGCGGCCCTTCTCGTCTCGTCACGCGAGACCTCGCCTGGGTCACGTGACCCCCTGACCCCGAGAGGTCACGAGTCATTGTCATTGTCGTGAGGCCACTGCATTTTTCTGGTCGTCTCGGAGAGAAGGGGAGGGAGTAGAGGTTGTTGAGAATGGTCCGATTTTCTCACACCCTTCTTTTCGGCTTGGAATGGCTCTTCAGTTAAATGCACGGTGCCCTTGCCCCATTTTCTCCTTCAATGGGCTTTTTGCAAGTACGGTAGTGATCGTGTCAGGATAAATAAACCCGCATATGGGATAAATTGTAGCATATTGAACTCCAACATAGAAAACTTATATTGACAATTTGGAAGGGGGGCGGCAATGCTTCCTTGTATTATTGGAAGAAGGTAGAGTTGACAATAGTGTGAATGCTTTGTTAATGATAATAATAAAATAGAATTTGGGGTTCTCTCTTCTTTAAGGGCGTTCATTTGAGAGAATTATACAAATGCCACATACATGTGCAGCCTATTCTCCTCGACAATGTAATAATCAGTTTAATGAGAAAAACATCAGTTTCAAAATAATCCCGCCAGGATTAGGCCAATACTCGAAAATAGACTATGACTATGCCACCCTCCACATCGCCTTTCCCTCTTTTCTCCACGCCTCTTTTTCAGCCAACAGGGGGTCGGGATCGTTGAGTGACAATTGACCTTGCATTAAATCACCAAATAAGGACCCCTTTCTTCAGGGGTGGCGGCGTCGCGCCTTCAAAATGGCGGCATTAAGGCACGCGCGGGAAACTATGCGGGCAGACGACAATCGGCCACAGGCATTCACTCGGCTGGTTCCCGCATTGACCGTCGGCGTCTGTTAAATATGCAATCAGCGGCCCGCGATGGTCAGTTAAGCCTGCCTTTGATAAATGAGATTGCGATGAGAGAGTGACCACTAGACTCAATGCGCTTGGTGAGTGAGGGCGTCTCTAGGGGGGCTGAATAAACATGGCGGCCTGGCTGATGGCAAGTAAAATGACTACCAAGCAATGTTAATCAACTGTAGGCCAGTGAGAAAGGGGAATATTGTCTTTGTGCATTATTATTCTTGATATCCTACGGTGTGGTTTTGTTTTGGGTACATGTATATAAATGCACTGAGAAAACAAACAGTGGCCAATAAATAACTGATAACTGTGTATTTGAAGGAAATTCTGCCCATACAACTCTAAAACTAAAATCGGTTGATTAATTTGGTAAGCTTTTCTTTATACATGACAGTGCTACAATGTTACAAGAAGACTATTGTAGGCCTAGATTTGATACACTCTGGGGCAGATCTTGAGCCATGATTTTTTTTTGGTTATAGAAATAAATGTGACGACCCCTGCAACTACTCGAAGAATTGAATCTGTCAGGAAGAAATGCATGTGGATATTGAGTACACTGTTTATGGTATGGTCGAAAATATGAAGTATGGTACCTGAATGAAAAAAAAAATGTCTTGAGAGGTAAGTGGTCGTCTTCTTTATGTAAGTAGTATATAAAAATGGAGGTGTTGTGCATGTATGGAAAACTGGGTTTACGGTATTTACCCGACGTGAATTCGGATGTTCACACATTTTAATAGTAAAATATTGTGGAGAACATCTAACTCAACGACAGCTTGTTGTAGACTTTGAAATTTATTATAGACATTCAAAGTTGGTCAATTTACATGTTTCGGATAGTTACATCCTTCATCAGAATTCAACATTTTAATAGTGTAGCCTTAAATTGACCTGAGTATTGCAACTTCCTATTATGGTCATTCCAAGATAGTCGCGCATGCGTTGGAAATAGGCCAATTATGTTATGGTTTTGTTGCCATTGACCCATGGGCAACCATAAGGGGTATTACAATAATGATAACAAATATATAGGCCTGGGGTAAATCATCCATTACCCATTCACTTACAATTGCAAGAAAATAAGCCCTATATGTAAGAAACCTACCTTTATAGGTCTCATAGCCGCAGTCTCGGGGTTCTTGTTTGATGTTGACCCCATTGGCTGAAGAGTAGCACGTGACCCGTGACGTCATCGTCGCCGTCATGTCATAGCCTCGATCCGTGTAGTCTGGTTTGTAAGGCGGCTGGTGATAGGATGGTGTGTTGGTCACGTGACGCTGTGAGAGCTGCAATCCTATTGGTTCCGGTGACGGAAAGCCGCAGTGGTCCGTCCCTCCTCGTCCGAATCTACAGCAAGAAGAACAACTAATTATATATAGCTCCTTTTAGTTGGTTGGGATATTTCAAATGTTTCACAATTGTCTTCGGGATTAGAAATTCCCAGGTTTCTTAATAAGAAAGAAGCATGTAAAATATATGTCATAAGGGGGGTTTCAAACAGACTTGAGGGTATCACAAGAAAGTTTAAAGGGGCTCAACCGTAGAACAAAAGTGCTTTTCTTTAGGTTTTCTGGCTTCAACCTTTTCTTATTTCAGTTTGCAGTTCCAGGCCCCCTCGGAAATTCCTCTGCGCAAAGAAGCAGCAGATCTATCGTGCTGTGTTGGAGATCAGATGTGATCATGCTTTATGGTAGGCCCTATAGACGTTATCTTGGGCACCAAGTTCCTTCCCTCCGAATACTTCGATCATTTTGACATTACGTTAAGAATAGACCAAACTCTTACACTAGGTGTCGAAAATATTGGATCATCTTTAACATTGAACACCTAAGCTTTGTGTTTTGGTAAATTTGGCAAGGGTGGCATAGTTATGATTTGACGATCAATGCCCATGATGCCACTGTCATTGTCAATTCATGGATTACTGTTATAATAGGCCATTTTAACTGTAATTTCTTGCCAAGAGATAATGTCGGTTTCTATGAAGTTATGAATCCATCGAAAGACATTTCACTTCACCAACGTGTATGCCTAATCCTTTGGACTACATGCTTCAGCTTACATGCACATGTATACAACGCTTGAGAAAAGAAATAATTTATGATGATTGAGCCCGCAGGAATAGTCATATATGAGTAAAGCTATCAATTATTAGTATTCTTTAAGTGAATAGTAATCTCTGAGAGATCCAGGTAGTGTAGGGTTTCTAAAAGTCTGTAGTATGCTACAATTCTCTAGTCCCTCCTCATAATTCGTCTTTCAAAATCCTGCTCTGTTAACATACACTGACCAAATATTGAAAGCATGAAAGTTTCATAAACAACGCCCTACATCTTAATTGCTTCCTCGGTTATGCCACAACATTACAGTGTCGGTCAACCTTGCCATTGTTAGGGGACCGTTAGCTTTAATTAAGATGTCCAGTTGTAACTTTACACCCCTTAACCTGCCACTAATGACCTCTTACACGACCTCTCGCCACTTCTCGTGACCTCTCGTGCGTCTCGCTGACCTCGGGGTCAGGTCAACGCTGGCCGTTACGACCATGTCGGGTTTCACTTAGGGTGGATGGGCAACAGTAATTCGGACCTGTCTTGATCGATACAAGCAGTCCGTTGCTGCTGTTTGTTTTATGGTTTCGTAAAGTGTAATTGTGTAAATAACTAAATATCGTTTTGAAAACTACTGTTATGGTGTCTTGCCTCATAGATTCATATATTAGCTTTTGTGTATTTTTTGTGAGTGGCGGAAAATCATTTTGAAAACCACCGCTACGGTGTGCTGTCTTAAGTGCTCGTAAAATCGTGTCTTATTAGAATCTTATAACTGACAATTCGGCCATAGGCCTATAGGCCTAACACTGTGTCAACCTTGTATCAGTTATGAACCAAAACAGGGTGCAACAGGGTTTCCGGGAAGTAGGCCTATGGGCCAGATAGCTATGCAAGGGGTTTGATCAACAGATTTTCGAGTAATACTCGGATCTAAGTAAATAGGCCAGGGCTGCATTCCCAACTCAGATTTGTGGAATAGATGTGGAATAGTAAAACCAAACCAGAGACCTCCTACCTACATAGAGAGTGATCACACCCAATTTGAGTCTATGGGTTATTTTCCCTGGGTGAGCTCCACCCAGGTGGCACCACTGTCAATGATTCAAATAGACTCATGAGTGCCAATTCTCCCTAATCTCAGTTCTTTAAAGTCCATAAGTACTGAGCCCCAAGACCATTAAACTAACATTGTAACATACCCATTTATCTAAAATGACACATGCTATAGCTTTACAGAATTAAAAATAAAATATCTGGAAATATAAGGCTATGTTAATGTAAAATGTGTGCTTTTTTATGACTGCTAATGGAGCATCAAATATGATTAAAGGAATGTTATACTTTAAAAGAAAACTGCATTTAACAAAGGTAACCCCATCTATGGCCCTCCCACTCTTGGCCAATCAGTACTGACCTCACACTTTGTAAGTATTCCACAAAAGCTTTCACACCCTCAATACACATCCCAGAATAAGCATTAGAACCAAGGCTGAGTGTTCCATAGGTTAATGAGGGTTGGCAACTTCACTACTGCATTAGCAACTAGGTCTCATGACTTACAGGTGCTTTGAGTACCTATAACTTTTGGCCACAAAACTGACACTTGTGGGCTAGTTGTGGGATACTTGTGGGTCTTGTAAGTCTTGTAAGGAGGACCTATGGAGTGTCAAATGTAAGAAAGTAGAGTTTGATATCTACTTTCAATAGATTCCCCCAATAAAAAACTAAAGATTACAATGTCCACTGTTACATCACTATCCCACACAGATACACATAATCTTCCAAAATTCACAAGTTGGAAAATGGTCAGTTCTTCACAATTAGTTTACATAATGTTCTTGCACTAAGTTCTCCATAAAAATACTTGTGGGGTAATTGTGGGCTCCACAAATCAGACTTGGAAATGCACCCCAGATTTATAAATGTACATAGCTGGGAAATTACTCAATTACCCAAGTATTATCTCTAAGGATATGAACATGCCCGATACTTGCGGACATACAATTTAATATTGTTAGGCTATATAGACCTAATTGAAAAAAAAAAAACATAGGCCTAATGTTTATCAGTCCAAACGTTAACCAAGTAAACTCTTTCTTATTTAAATCGAATGCTTCAATTCGATGGTAAAGGGGAACATTTTGTTCCTGGAAATCCAGGTATAACTCAAAAAGAAAGATTAATGTATGGACTCAAACAGAGCATAAAAATACCGGCAATCAGGACAGGGCCGAACGTAACCCCCGCCCCCGCCCCCACACCAAAAGACGACTAAGGGAGCATTCAGTTGTTAAGCAGCCATTTGTCCTTTTCTCGCCAGGTTGAACAGGAATTAATCGCTCCTCCCGACCGCACCCCTGCCGCCCGTGAAACGTGCCGTCGTTGCCGCCTCGCGAGGCGGGGCCGACAAATGAAGCGTGTATGGAGTTTGGGAATCGCGCGGCTGTCCCCACCGAGCGCCCAAATACGCAGGCGCAACTTTTGTTCTCGCTTCTGGATCAGAGGCCCGGATGAACGCTGGCGCCGACAAAAGGGAATGCTGGGTAATTGATATGATATTGAGCCTGTTGAGGTTAAGTTGGTACAGTTTGGGGTGGAGCGATGTTTCACAACCAATGCACGGGGAGGGGGCACTCTGTAACTTTGCTTGGGTAGTCCTTTATATGATATTGTGTCATAGGGCACTGCCATTCTCGCATTCCTAAGAATCTCCTACAAGTACTCACTTATAAATCTAGAATAGAGATACCATCACAAATAGAACATATCTACAAATGTTCGATGCTATAGGGGCCTATGCTCTTTGTTACATTAGCCTAAACGATAAGATGCAGGACCTACCCCATTGCAATTAGACTTGATTTAAAACAATTTCTACTTTGTTATTCTTGACCCTTGATATCATATTTTCTACCATAGAAGTGATTCCTTATCAACGTATTGCTGACAGATGGCAGTTCACACAGACTTAGGTATTTCCTCCATCGTGAAATATCTATCAACATTTTGGAAAGGTTCGGCTTTAATGAAGTACATGCACGCCCGAGGAAAAGAATATGCTGCAATGGGCCTATCTTGGGTACACTATTGCTAAATTGCATCGATTTCCATGAAGTTTCATTTCAATGACAAATGAATACAGCAATCATATCAAGCTAAGATGTCCATGGTAGAATCGATGAGTAAAAGTCTTATTTTCAGTTACAAGTAACCCCCTCATGTTCTCCAATCACAATCTTTGTGACGGTACAAGTGGTGGGCGCCATGTTGTTTTCTGGGCACCTGTGGTGGCGGTGGCGGTGGTGGTTGATTGGCAGCAGTGGACGTGGGCTCTTTCTCTATTCTTTTTTTCCTCTCCTATTTTTGTTGTTTTGTGTCTAACGATCGATGTTAAATCTGATCAGTGGGTCTGCGGTGGTGGGAATAAATGGGCTGAGTGGGTGGTGGGTGGGATAGCCGACGGCTGTGGTTCCGGGGTTCCTTTAAGGAGAGCCTTCATAGAGACTTTTCGTAGAGATTGTTTTATTACCAAAACGGTGTAGATATTATAAAGATAATTTTAATTATGCTGATCTAGACACGTTTGTCATATCATTGTTCAAGATGAATGTATATTTTTGCTCTTCATCAGTTCATAAACCACACATTTAGGTTAAAGTAAAACTGTTACACATATGGGAAAATAATACGTCAGAATGTCAATGATCACACGATCAAAAAAATACCTAAATTTGGAACCTTACTCAAAGAATTGCCAAGATAATTGTTCATGCCATTTCCCTTCAATCAGCGGGTTATTTGAAACATAGATGAATATATTCAGGAAAGTAGCATAAATGTTCGCAAATGGCCGCAAAATGTGTTTGTAGTTAACTTAATATTAACTAGTAAACGAAAGTTAACTACAAACACATTTTGCGGCCATTTGCGAACATTTATGCTACTTTTCTGAATATATTCATCTATGTTATATTATGCTTCCATATCTTAATCAAGATAGGTATTCTAAACTATCATGATATAACTTGCCTTGATGGATATTCTTATTACATTTAATCACAAGGGCATGTTCTTACACTGTTAAAATGGTGTTTAGAATTTAAATGTGTTAAGGGCATAAACATGTTTATAATCTAAATACATTAAACCATATCTGTTTAAAACCTAAACACTTGTAACTTCTAAACATGTGTTGGGTTAACTATGTTTATAATCTAAACGCATAACATTAGTTGTGTTTAAAAGCTTAACATGTAAGCTCTAAACATGTTTTGAATGGGATATGTTTAGAATCTAAACACATAATATCAATTGTATACTATGGAAAAGAAAAATGGACACTTTGGGATTAGAACCCACATTCTGTACATTCAAGGTAGAAGCCTAACCAACTGAGCTAACTTGTACTGCATGCAGTGCACACTGGCATAGTCAGCACCAATGAGTAGGATCAGTACTACTATACAGGTATTCAACATCATGTTCTTGTGACAGACAATAGTTCAGTACTCTCATACCCCTACTTATTCAGTTAAGTAGCAAAGCTGGGCTGTGTCTACCTACAGGCCTCCATAGCTCAGTGGTAGAGCATAGGCTTCATATGTGAGGGGCCCCGGGTTAAAATCTCGGCTACTGAAGTTACCAAAATACTACTATGAAGTTGTACTATTAGTGGTTTGCCACATGCCCTCCATATTTTTGGTCATGATAAGTAAAATAGTTTTTTCATACACTTAGGAATTTGGAATTTTGTGATTAAAAATGGTAGATTTTTAAGTTTTTGTAGCGTCATTAAGATAATCACTTCATTGGCCTGCTATTCTAGGTACAGTCAACCAACCAGAACACCCCTAAAACATTTACAAAATGTTTTACAACACCTTTTTAGTAGGATTAACATATAGACACCTTTTTAGTACAAGAACTTTATCAGCTATACCCCTAAAGGTTTTACCTCCGACAATCAAACAATCCATGCAAGGCTAAACCAAGAAGGAAGGACATATGTGGTTATTGGCTTAATGATCCTGTAGTGTGATTACAGGAAAAATAAAACTTTCAATGCTGTTAACATTACATCTGGTGTAAACTGAATGGCATAGTACCATAGCAGTGCTTTACATGTAAGATCTATTTTTTTTGTTACACACTACGGTATATTATTGTTAAATTTAAAATGGTTTTCGTCATTAAGAATGGAAGTTCACTGTACATATTACGATATACACCTAATTGCTTCATAGATAAACACCTAAACATCATAGTTGTCTAAACACTTAACAGCTAAACAAAATAAAAGCATAAGCGTTTTGATTCTAAACACCTTGAGGACCTAAACACTTCATGGTTAAACAGCTAAACATCACACATTTCTAAACACTTAACCCTAAACACCGATAATTCTAAACATGTTTAGGGAAATAAAGTGTTCCAAAACTGGATGCACCGAAGTGCTTAGGAAAATGTTTAGGTTCTAAACACTTGTTTTAACAGTGTAGCTTATAAGCTAAAACCTCTTTCCGAAATTCTGGTTCTATTCTAGTGATATTATTGGGAAGTACGTAATTGTCAAATATATAGCTTTCTCTCTACGTATATTCTTAATTTCAAATATAAATGTATTCTTAAAGTACGAACAAAATTTCTAAATCAAATATGGAGGAAATGTCTATTTTTTATGAGTCACAGATAGAGTACCCTAAATACACCTTTTTCCATACTATATGTACAATGGATATATTTTCCAGACAACCCAGCTCAGATATAAAAAAAACCTGGCCTTTGACCTAAAATATGTGTGCGTGCCCCAGCTGATCAGGGTAATACAGACACGATATCCCCCATCACCCAAAACGTCCCTGCTCCTGTATCTGAAACCCTGACTTCCGCTCCTCCATTAGAGGCACTAACGTTGATTTATCCCCCATTTTTAGAGTCATGCAGAGGATCAGTGATTATTGGGTAATTGCCAGATATAAATGACCAAAAAAGGAAGTCAACCGGTCACTAAATGCACTGTCCCTCGTATGAGCTTTCACGGCGAATATGGAATACGTGCGGGCCCTCCGTGATGTGTCTAGTAGTCTATGCCGTTTATTACATAATTTTGCATTTCGTTTTTGGAATTATCAAAAAATATTTTAAAAAGTTGAAACGTAGGACATTCAGACACTGAAAGTAAAAAAAAACAGTAAAATGATCCAGATTTAATTCTTTGGCGAACAATCAATCGTACTGTTAGGATGACTGAGGGAAGAATTGTCTAGGATCTTTGCGAATCTTATTTATGGTATGTACGAATGTGGCTGGAGATGAGGGAAGACAGGACAAAGTCCTACTCATCCCAGGGTAAATAAAAATGTTTAAAAAAAAAAAAAATGTACGAAAAGGATAAGATGACTATGTACAGGGAAAACTACAGATGGTATGTGTCGCTATTTGAAATTACTAAAAAGAAAGCTTATCTGGATGCATTTGTAAATAGAAATTGTATGATTTATTGTACTGAAACTATTGCCTTTGTCTGCTTTTCTAGTATGAATAATGACAAGTGACCCATACAAATATATCCCACTGAGAATAGCTGCGCCCAATCTCCAGTGCAACTAGGAAGTAAAATACGACCTAATATCCATGAATTGATAAAGTTGGGATAGAGAGCAAAGATAGACCCATATAAGCCTTAACCAATGAACGACTGAGGTCATTATCAATACAACTTTAGTGATTAGGCTCTGAATCTATGTTGAGGAACGGATCAGAGTTGGAGAATAGGGTAACAAGTAACTTGATAAGTCTCAAATTGTGGGCGGCCATACGCTATCCCCAACCGAATTAGGAAGGCAACATTATTCTTATATTAATAAATGAATAAGGGTGGCATAGAGAGCAACCAGTGACATATAACAATTAATTGCAGTACCCTAGTCTAGATTGCAACTAGAATGGCAAAAGCTATGAATCCTTGTCCATGAATGGATCACAGTCTATATCAGTCAAAACTGCCAATGGCTGGAGCCCCCATTCCCGACCAAAGTAGAAGGGGTAAGGATGTCGGTCCTTATTCATGAATGGATCAGGGTGTGATAGTATACGTATAGAGTAACAAGTGACCCGTATGAGTGTATAAGTGTGACTGGCTGCACACCACCCCGAGCAGCAGCAGATGAAAGAGCAGCTCACCACTGAGATCACAGAGGTCAGAGAGCTGCTCAACAAGGTCACAGGCACTCGTCATGAGCCAAATGAAAATTACCTCATCAAAAACACCCCGAGTAACAACAATCCGCCAGCGACAGATGAGATTGTTGTCGTTGGCGACAGGAAAGAGGCCAGGCGCGGGTTAGACCACCGGAAGTCAGTTGCCCACGCTGCCGCCAGATGACTCTGTGCGTCTGCCGACCTCCAGACCTCATTATTGTCAATATATAGAAATAGGACACAGAGGGTCGCGACCTCTTAACACTATAACAGGCACATACAGGCTGAAAGTTGGCAGGACTAACCGACCACCCCGGCTGACAGGAGAGGGGCTCCATGGGTAGGGACTCTGGTTTTGGGTGCTTTTTCATATTGTTGTCGTATGTTTCCAACAACTGTTTCAAGGATGCATAACAGAAGAATGACTGGATAGCTCAGTGAGGCAGCAATTTAAAGAGGGCACTGAGTCCCACTGCTACAAATGGGCACGTATTCTCATTAATAAGCACCGCCCTGGATAACCATGACCCTGGCAGTTCATGAGGGCATAAAGAAACCAATATCCATAACAGAAGATGATCAAATGTACGGCTTGCTGGGTGCCTAAAAGAGAAAAGGGATCATCCAAGGTACCCTTGATTGGTTCAACAGTGAAATACTGTTTTTGACACAAAAAGATTATTCTGAGCACATTCAATTAATGTTATCAGGTACATTTACATTTCTACATGATTTATTTCTATCATGATATTAGTCCTATTGTTTGGAAATGTGATCTAAAATATCGGTAAAACTGACTAAAAAGGTTGTACCGAATTTAATTTGAATATGGGAATGACATATAAAAATTTAATGTGTAGGGTCAATGTTATCAATATTGTTATAAAATTGTGGTGAAATGACAAACATGAGGATAAACAGTACTCCGCAATAAATATACTCTATAACCCCTTTGCTCTAATCTGCTAATGGTCATAGACATATGATTGGGATATGTGGTAAGTGCAATTAATATTAGCCACTGTGGGGTTATCTAGTAGCAGTAACCTGCTCTCTAGTAACATAGTTGTAGTCTATTGTAATAAATAGTGCTTTGTTATATAACTGTGACGTCAAATGAATTATGACAAAGAAAACCAGGGACACAGAAAGTGCATCTATTGTCACTCTCTTCTAAATCCCAACATTTATAAAATATCTTTTTTGTAAGTCGGTTTTGGGGGTGGACGCCCCTCTATGAGTTATGAGCTCCACGCATATTGCGGGCAGCGTATACGTGTAGTGTTAGGTGAATATTGCCTTTGTGTGGTTATACCGGGGTGGGCATATATCCTCTCGGATATAGAGTGACTGTTTGGTATAACATTGTTTGTGAACCCGCTGAAAAAGTAGCAACTGACTGACCTGTCTTATTATTTTGATAGGCTGGTGTATTTCGACTGACAGGTTTATAGCTCCCCTACTTGTATGCGCTAGAGAGTGGAAATCAAGAACTAAGCAATATAAATCGTGACTTTACAATTACCAAGTATGTGTAGAAATAATATAAAAAGTTTAACTGATGGTGGTAATATGGTATGCTTTGGTAATTTACAGTAAATAGCTTTTATTGTGCAAATTATTTTGTCGACTCTAGTGTGTGATATGGAATATACAGTGAATACACAGCGCCCTTTGCACAAGGAAGGGAAATGTAACATTTTGGAACAGCGCTATAACTTTCCCCCAGAAAATAATAACGCCATCTAAAGCGCGTCTTTACAATTGTGAATAAAATGATGCATAGTGGAATATAAGATTCATCCTACTTGGTTTCATGAATAATGACACAAGCCATACCTTAGCTAACCTTTCTAGAATGTTTTCATGACCTGCTGTGTCGCTTCTATCTTTATATAATACTGCAACACATGCTCTATAGGGAGGCTGAATGAACAATGCATGCATTTTTCCCAAATCCTTTAGGATTTATATGAAAACAAAACAGAAAGTGATTGTGCTTGACTTTGTGTTAATCCATTGTAAGCAGAATGTATCTGACTCATTAATCCGGCCCTGCTTTTATTTCACCTTAATGCTTTATTTCACCTTTAATTGGTGTAATGGATTGGCCGCGAGGGCTGGCCCTTAAGCCCTAAAATCCATCATAAATCTCATAATCCCTTATAATAAAAGATTGAGGTATTTATGATATCTGTGCAATGCTCACATTGCACTGGTCCCTGTGGCAATTTTGTTCTGGGTTACAGTGCCTATTCAGGGAAAGTAATGCAATAGGTGTTTGCCTGTGTTGGTTGAATATTTCAAATGTCTTCAAAGTGGAAATTACAAATGAATATACAGCAACCTTTTCCAAAATGCATGTAATTGTATGACTTAGTTTGCCTCGCTCCCAAATTGCTAATTGAACGTAATTGTATATATTTACGGGGTGATTTAAAAGGGGACAACAAAAATAAATTGGGCACCTATATCAAACCTTTCTTATCCTTGAGAAGACTACATATATATGTAGCACGGCTTAAGTTGAAAAGGATCTATTTAATCATAGAACTGTACGGAGCTCGTACAGTTCTATCATTTAATATCCTAGTCTTTCTATAAAAAATTCACAGCGTCCCTAGATTATTTTTCCCTAGGGGCTCACCTGAATGTAACAATCTTTTACTGATTCTAGTTGAATACAGAGATTTCTGTTTATACAAAGTGAAGTAAACATTTGTAAAAGACATTTTGATATTGAGGGCTGCTAGATTTTCGTGAGGGTCCCTAGCTCGAGGGCCCGACTGGCTCCCATATTCTAGTGCTTATGTCCACCGCTGCTAAAGCCTTGTGAAATTTGACTAGTACTTTCTCCAACCTGTAGCCGACGCCTGTGATGTTGACAGCCGGCTCGTATCATACCCAAGTGACTATTTTGCTTACCTCCCTTCCCCTACAACATCGTAGACCATCTGAAACACACCTGGGGGGCATTCCATAAAAATTTGGCGATAATCCAGGTTGAAGAGATACCACGATACCAACAAATGTTATCGCCACATAAAATTTTTGTTTTTCTTTTTTTTTGTTCAATTTTTTTTTCAATCAAATTTAAATTTTACAGGCTTCTTCCTTGGTCACATATACATATTTTGATATATTAATATTTGTGAAAATATATATTTTTTAAACGGCGATATTTTGTAATTATCGCCACGATACTGATTTGAGGCATTGGCGATAATAATTTGAGTATCGCCAATCTTTTATGGAAGTGCTTTAACTGGCGATAATTATCGCCAAATTTTTATGGAATGCATACCTGAAGTTCCTAAAGGATAAGTCTATTGAGGCCTGGGACGTTACTGAGAGAGTCAAAGAACATAGGTCAGGCAATAAGATGTGTTTTATTGTTAACTAGCTGTTGTGCCACCTTGGAGATTGTATGATCAACTTTTGCTTGACCATAAGGCCATAGATCATTGTGAAAGAGCCTACTTCCAATACTCCCTAAGTACGTTTCCAAGAAATGATATGAAAGTCGCGATTCATTGATATTGATCATCCCACATGTAGAACTAATGATACAGCCACAAAGATTGTGTGGACAGTTCACGTATACATGTTGATCTATTAATAGGTAAGGAACGAAACATAATTATAGCACTCATACAGCATTTTTGCACTGGTGCAAGATAATGAATAAAGAAAAGTTATAGATAATCGATATGGTGAATATTGTTGGTAAATCAACTAAATTACATCAACCTTTATGCATACAATTATGTTAAAATATTACACCTTTTATTTCCTTTAGGCCTAAACCTATATCAAAGCCCTTATACACTAATAATGCATATATAGGGGGCTAATATGACAACACAGTAAGTTTCCGAACCTTGATTAATACCAAAGTGTCTGGTAGAAGCAATACCCCCTGTACCCCAACCAACAGCATTGTTTGACACACCTTTCCGAACGACGT
Source organism: Lepidonotus clava (assembly GCA_936440205.1). Classification (NCBI taxonomy): domain Eukaryota; kingdom Metazoa; phylum Annelida; class Polychaeta; order Phyllodocida; family Polynoidae; genus Lepidonotus; species Lepidonotus clava. The sequence goes on along the minus strand of OW387150.1, from coordinate 19,745,713 downwards.
GGTCGTAAATCCTCTATACCCTCTAGAGTGGCCGGCCCGTCTAAGGGGGAGGTAATGGTCGTAATGTGACAGGGAGAACAGCTCTGTTTACCCATACCAGCTGACTCTATGTCAATACACCACCCTGATCTGCATGGTTTTGAGGTCCGTCCAGTTATATAGATCAGACAATCATAATTATGGGTATCTTCCTTGAAAGAAGTACTTTTGTAGGTAGCAAAGTCTTAAAAGTACTGATTACAGATTGTGCAATTTCTCACGTGTTGTTCCCTTTTCAATGATGCTTCTGCTACTATGAGCAAATCAATGAACTTATATACCGATTGCTTATGTAATATTTATTCAGGGCGGATCCAGAGATTTTAAAGAGGGGGCGCCGTATTATAAAATTTCAAAAAGGTCAATGGCCAGACTAGATTTATGTATATTTGGGGGCATTCAGGTGTTTTGAAAGAGAAGAGAGGTGGTAACGTAAGAAATTGTGACATACCCTCCCGTTTGGCGAATCACATCTTTTTCAAACGTGCTCATAAAATATTGTGCCCCCTCTTTCAATTTCGCCCCTGATATAGGCCTACTTCCCCATGATTAAGGTACTCTAAACGCCAGTTTCCCCAGTCTCTGGCTCTTCCCGACCTGTGCAGTCTGCCCGCCGCTCGCCCCCTCCGGCCCAGGGCGAGCTGCTCAGGCCGTGACGGGATGAGCAGCTCCTGGCGCCGGGGAGTGTCTTAGGGCAGGCGGAGGGCGGGGAAAGGGTAGGTCTGCGGAAAGTCTGAGAGAGCAGGGGCGGGTCCGGAGGGGGGGGGGGAGCGCAGGGGGTCCTGATCCTCCCTCCCCCTCCCCCCCCCCCTTTTGGTGGACCCCTAAACTACAAAAAGAGAGAGAAACGTGAACACGCGATTGCATGTGTTTTTAGTACTTAGCCTTTATACTGACCCCCCCCCCCCCCTTTCGAAAATCCTGTGTCCGTCCCTGGAGAGGAGGGGAGCTAGGACAGTTTTAAAGCGTTTAGCATCTGAATGAGGAGGATAGGAGAACAGCGCGAATATTTGATGAAGAATTCGAGAGTAATAAATATTATTGATTAGGCATTTAGTGCCTTATAATTGTGTCATTTTGAAATCCACCCTAAAGCCAATGACACATACACCAACCTATCTAGTCCCGATTCAACCGTCGGATCGAATTCAGTAGCGGGAAGAAAGGGGGCGCGCTCCCCTCCCTGTTATATATGTGAAAATTTACTTTTCTATAGGGCCTAATGTGTAATTTAAGTCATTAAAAACAATGGTTTTAACCATTGTTGTTAGGCCTACGTGCGCCTATGTTAACATAAAAATGGCCCACTATATTTTATTTATAGGTTTGATGTTTTGCCCTTTTAGACCGAAATTAAAATTCAATAACGTTTTTCCAAAAGCGCGTACCCCCCTTTTTTCAAACCCCAGATCCGCCACTGGGGTGGTCATATGTGTAGAGACCATCAACGCTATGTTTGTTCTCTTCTTTCCGTTTGGTGATTATAATAATTATACATTCAGAACTACGATAAATACTACAAAAAAAGTTCACATAATCTTATCTATTTTTGTATTCTTGATTCTAGACCGCCTGTTAGTTGTTTGCCTTTCCATCATACGAGAGTTTGGGGTGCGGGTCTTTATCCTTATACGCATAGTACTACCCTCCAAATTCGGTCCACGCAAATGGTGCTTCACAGAAATAGAATGAAAAAAAAGAAGATCGAGTATTTGGTCACCAGTGGCAACCGGACTGGAAATGAGAGGGGAGTGGAGAAGGGAGGGGCCTCTTAGCGAGTGTGGGTCAGTGGTCCGAGCCCTGACAGTATAATTAGCAATAATACACAGACTGGGGCCATTGTCTGCCAGCGATACCCCCGCTATTCATCAACCAATCGGCGGCCGCCTCTGCCAGGCGCTGCGGTCCTGCCGCGTTCGCTGCGGGACTGGTATTACAGTTTGTGCGGGATTGTCGTCTGCTGCTCGTGGGGGCAGCCATTGTGGCGCGTGTCACCGCCTCCATAATCTATAGCCGTGAGCAGTTAGTCCTAGCCCCTAGTTTGCCACTCCGGGAGCCTAAAAAAGCCTTACTAATAAATGACCCAATGTGCTCAAAAAGGCGGTGTAATAAATGACCCCGTTGGCGCGTGATGCCACAATGAGCGGCCCGACTGGAAAAGGACTAGTTCTCTAATGCACAAAACTCTCCCGCCAGTTGAGAATGATCGGAATGTGGTCGCTGAATTCATTTAGTTCTCAGCTAATGTAGGTCGCTGCTCAAATGCAGAAACAAATGAAATGATCTCTCAACGCGTTCATTTTGCTCATGGATGTGAGGTTTCCAGAGCGATAGTACCCCGGTAGTACAGGCGCATTACCCTCCCTTCTTTTGAACTCTCCTGCACGGGTTTTATGGGATTTTTTGTGAATAAGCGATCCGTCGAATTTCTTTTCACCAAAGCCCTGATTCCATCAAAAATATTATAGCTCATGTTGAACACTCTGAACACTGAATACTTGCCATCAATCGATTGATTATACAGGAGAAATAGACTTACATAGATACCATTGTAATCAATATTATCTCCTATATATTCTGAATGTTCACATGTTGTCTGATGTCCCAGCAGCCCCATTTACATTAGCCTACTTTTCTAAACTGTTAAATGTCAATGGCACGTTTCTTACCTTCTTTCCGGCGTGTAAAGATCTCTTGGGAAGGTCGGCACCCCCTGTTCTCTAAAGGGCGACCCCTCGGGAGACGACGCACCGGACTCTTTTTCTGAGGCGGATGAAGACAAAGATCCTGCGGGTGACGGGGCCTGCGCACATGAACCCGATGTTACTTTGTCGACTGTGTTCTGCCGCGGAGAGAGTTGATTGACTGGTTTACCGGAAGTGGTTATAAGTGGAGAGCGCGCGCAGGACTTCCGGCATGGCGACAGGTAGGGTTCGACCTTGACCTTCAGCAATGGGTTGGCTAAAGAAGAAATGAAAAAAAGAACCGATTATTACAAGTGCAATGTTGTATGTATACTAAACCAAATGTATTCATTTTGTATCTGTAAAGTCATTATTCATTATTCAAGCATTGGTTGGGTCAATAGACTAAGGGTTATATTGGTATAGTCAGAAATATTAAGTGGACTATTAGGCCTAGGCCTATATCAAATGATGCCAGCTATTGTATGTCCTACTATATGATGATTGGGTGACCTTAAAGGCCTTTTCTAAAAAAGATACCCTTTTTCAATGACACCTTTCCAATAGGTTAGGCCTACGTCCAGGAAATGCAGTCCCACTGTGGGAAATATCCTCTGTGTATCAAAACAGAACCTAGATCATGGACACTGATTGCAGGGTCAAAGTCGCCCTGCGCGAATATCGTTCAGGTCTCTAGCTCAAAGTGCGCATGCGTGCGTGGCCCGAGCACCAGCCCACACACCCGTGCAGCGCCGCCTGCCGATCGAGCTATAAATTCTGCATATTGACCCCTGAAACCATAACCTCGTTCCCTGCGGTCCGCCATCGTCGTCACCCCGTTCCCGGCGGGCTTGTTGACGCTGGTTTACCCACAATTCGCAGCCCCTGCTGGCGCCCCAACGCCCCAGATTGAGTGACTGGGGAGTGGGCGCCGCAGACGTGCTAACAAATTGAATTTGGCCCCAAGTGTGGGAAATATTGTCTTTCTTTGACCCCGTTTAAACTAGCCTGGTAGAGGACGTAGCTGCCGCCCTGGACGTAGCGGGGCATTGTCTATGCGGTCAAGGTGAGGGACTGCTTTAAGGTTATCTAGGGCATTTATTACATGTATGTGACCTCTTAATGCATCTAGGCAATAGACCTATATGAATTAAAGTAATTCTCGTCAGGGGCGTTCTTATCCCAAAATTCGTAGGGGGTTCTTCTGGAACATTTTGGTAAATCTTAGGGAGTTTCAAGTAAAACCGAGCTGTTTCCAACAGTTCTTTTTTTGAGGGAGTTCAGGATAACCCAAGATCCTCCTATGGCTATAGCACTGTCCAGGGGGTCAAGAACGCCTTACGGGGTCAAGAATCAAGTCTCTTATGATAATTATAGGGCTTATAGGCCTATATAGGCCTACGTTTATAACACTGAAGCGGCGATGGGTGGAACGAAGGGTGGTAGGAATGTGCCGTGTCCAGGTGAGGTGTAAGGGATGGGGGAGGTAGTCCGAGGTTATCTGTAGCTTTGGTAATGCTGGGTATAGGGCCCTGTGGGGTACTATCCCCTGTACTATCCCTTGTGGGCCGTGGAGGTCAAGTTCTTGTGAAAGGGGAAAGACCCCGATCAAGCTTAAAGATGAAGTGATTCAAGTGCAGTCTTAGAAACAATCATTAGGTCAAACGCCAAGCAATTGAACTGATGATCCCATCGTGTGAACGACAATGCAAAGTTATCTTAAAACTTATAAATACACCTATTGTTTCCGTTCACTTAAGGAACATTAGTCCGAACATGGAAATACATAATATGTCTATGGTCCTAAGTTTCGTTTCTCTGTGTAAAATTTCGAAAAGGTATCCGCATAGGCCCAAAGGCTTAGTAGCAACCATGTGACACTTTCCCCTTTCTTTATAGTTTGAGTAGACACAGGTACGGTAGAGGCCCCCTTGGATCCTCCTTTACCTGGATCCTCCTCTTAGTTTTAGCCACCTGCATGATAGGACCCCCAAAAAACGTGCAAGCGCGTGCGCCCCACCCGTTGAGAAGTCACACAAGCCCCCACCCCCCCACCCCACCCCCCACCCCCACCCCACCTCAACCCCCTCCCCCTCCTACACACACCTGCGGGACCCAGCGTCTCCCATTACTATCCCATAATGCGTGTTTGCGCGCGCACTGATCCCCGTGTTCCGGCGAGCAGCTCGGCCGCCAACACAAACACACCCCGAGCTGCTCGGTAAATTTGAAATTAATTTTGTCGACTGGGTGAGGCGTTCGGCGCGTGGGCCTTTTACACAACACACACGGCGTAATGGCGGCGATCAACTGGCTGAAAGTGGCCCCCACTGGCCCCTGTTTACTCCTCCTCCTGCCGACCCTGCGCCGCCGCTCGATAAACGCTCAGCAGACACTCTTTTGTTGCTGGGAAAATAAAGAAGTCATATTTCACCATAGAGAGTAAACGCGCTGGATATTTAGAGGCTGGGTTAGCTTTGGGGACGGGCGTGTGGTGTTGGTGGGAAAGGTTGTTGGATATTGAAGATTTATGTTCTTTTATTGAACTGAAAACAAAGCTTCACAGTTCGGGTGTGTTTGATATGCATTTTTAGAATTTATCTTAATTCTTTTTCGTACATTTTTTTTCTCTATATTTAAGCATTTGAGCAGTTTTAGTGTGCTCTTGCAGCAGCAATCCCGGTCTCTATCCTTGGCCCTTTGGGGAGCCGTAAGGTTAAGAATGTGTGCGACCCAATATTACCATATGAATACTGACTTCAATTGACAGCCTGACAATGGTGCCAGCAAATACATTAATATTCATTGGAAGTCGACCGCTTGCCTTGTCGATTACACAAGAGGACCGAATGGCGAACAAATATTCCCATCGTCAACTTTTGTTGGTGGCATGTTTGGTCGTTGGAGGTGTGCTGTCATTGGGTTTGTAAGGCGAGCATGGCTGGAACGTCGCCCTTAAAGCGTGGAACTGGACTCTGTCTATCTGTCTCTGTCTATTCCCCCATCTTTTACTTTATCTTAATAAATGCCCCTGTCTTCCTGATTCCTTCTTTCCTGACTCAATAATATCTTCCCTGTCTATTTGCGTCTATCTGTGTATCTGTCCATACCTGTCTATCCCTTTATGTCTATCCATAATTGTCTCCATGTGCAACCCCCGCCCTTATTACTTTGTCTGTCTGTCCTGTCTCTCTGTCCCTGTTACCTATAACTGTCCATACCCTTCTGTCTGTTTATGTCATTTCTATTTTGCTATAAGACCTTCATCTGGATATATCTATTTCTTAAAATTATATTCCTACTGGTGCCACCTAATTATTATCGTATTTTGGATGACTGCAGTTCAAGTTCTCATCTACAATTATTGTCTAAAATACAACTATGATACAAGTCATGTAGGTTTAGATAAACTTCATCTGTTGCTTCTGCCGTCAGTTATCAGTTTCATAATCATGTATATTGACGCGGGGTTCAGACCAATTTTCTAACTGTACTTAATATAAGCTACCTTGTTAGCTGCATCGTCGATACCATCAATTGAACAGCAAAACCCTAATATTTTACCTGTCTATTCATATTACTGAATTGACTTGGTTCTCCCCCTGGATTGTGTCCCCCGTCCACCCCCCCTCCTAGGGGAGAACTCTGTCCAGGTCTGGGGGGAACAATGGCCTTATAATTAAGCTTGACACGGGACAGACGCAGGGAGCAGAATTAATCACGGCCAATCAGCTGGAGCCTGCCTCTCTGATAGTATAGGGGTGAGTATGGGAGGAAGGGGGTGAGGGCTGGAAGGCTGGTTTACACCTAGCAATCAATCCTTTGACAAACCACAAAAATATCATATTTATACAAGTATTTTGTTTTCAATAATTTGGCTTACGACCAGACGTATAGGTAGCTAAAGTTCCAGTACCCAGATTAAAGTCTAGTGATGAACTCTAAAGTTTGGGTAGGATTTTGAAAAATTGCCCCCCAAAAAGGATCAAGCTTTAATTTCTTTGACAAATATGAAGGTTGCGAATTCGTTTGTTCCTTTATTTTTCACGACAAATATGCATGGAAATATCTATGCCAACGTTCCATTAACTTTCCGGAGGTGCAAGATGAAAATGCTGGTAGCAGCCAAAAAGCTCTTGGTATTATTATTTACAATCGCATCTGACATACTATATATTGCTCTATAGTGTTAATCATACGGTTTAAACACATCTTTAGGCACGGAGAGGGTGTGAGGGTTGAGGTTTGATTTGGGAAGGGTGCGGGTAGGAGCAGGGGTGTGTTTGGGGCAGTGAGGGCCGGAGGGGTCTGGTCAAGGCCTAGTCAGAGATTAGTAATAGAATTGTGCTAATTTAGGCCTGATGACAATGCTGATGTGGCCGGCCTGGCCTGACGAGGCTTGACCCGCCTGACCCTGGCATTGACCCCTCCGGCCAGGGTCATTTGTGTGAGTAGCTCGGGAAGGTCGTGAGCTTCTGGCAGCTGACCGCGAGTAGAACTGGGAGTGGAACAGGGAGTGGTGCTCAGGGGCGGATCCAGGAGTGTGGGTGGGATTCCTATAACAACCACCCCCTCCCATATACGGCCCATGAGAATTCCGAATCAGCCAATCAAAAATAACGGTGTGCGTGTGTGTGGGTGGGGGGGGGGGGCATATATATACAAAAATAAGGCAAAACGCCACATGCAATTACGTGAAACATTGTACTAATAGCTTAGTACTTTTAATATATTGTCATGTTATATAATCCAACAAGGATCAGGCTTAGCAAGTCTACTTCTAGTCTAAATATCTTGCGCTCCTAGCGCCACCTGTTAACCAGTATAAAAGGTGTTGCAAGGTAGAGAGCGAGCAGTTAGTGGTTAGTAGTCACTAAAGTTTAGTGAGAATGTCAGCTAAGTAGGTTTAGCCAAGGAGTTATACTTGGAGTAAGTACATCGGCTCCGTGTAACAGACTGGAGTTTACCAATACCTATTACCTCGGACATAGGATTGTGATAGAGCTGAGTACTAGAGTGGTCTAGAAGGTGTTGGAGCAACTCGTGTTCTAAATGTGGTTGATTGCTGATAGGAGATGGGAGGTGGACTGATGAAGACCTATACATGGTGGCTTTGACTCGGGATGAGATGTTTATTGAATAAAAACCCTTTCATATTAAGAAGCTCCCTCATCGTTCATTTCTTTTGAACTATTGGGAAGTGAACGGACAAACTTTAAACGCAGTCTGAATTACTCAGGCATTCTGGAAAAACAACTCATGAAGACTTGGATATACACGAACCTTACGCAGTCTTAAAATAAACATTAACAATAGTTCAACATATCTTTTTTTATGACCTCCAACATCCCTAGAAATTTCTTGATAAAGGCTTTTGTTTCTTCTCCCCCACGAATTTCCCTAAAATATTATACCTGTATTCTATCGACATGTTCGGTATATTATAATTCTGCAACCTTTGAACAAAAAAGCACAGGGAATCGCAAAACTTTTCAATAGCCTAGATATCATTATGAATCCAGAATATGCTCCAACATAGATATCGTAGTAACTTTTTGCCAACTGAAATCACTGAAAACTAGGTAATCCTAAAGAGAAATAATATAAAACAAGTGACATTTGTGCTCGGCACAATGCACATTCAACAGTCCCCTGCCCGTGTCCCGGGAATAGCGGCCCACTGAGCAGTACGTTGGGTCGGAACCAACACACATGCCGAGTTTGCTGATACTCTGCTTGTCCTCGTCCACTTGACCTAATAGCGCCCAGGACTGAGTAGATCTAACCTAGTTGTCCAAGAATATAATTATTCTAGGCCTGAAACTCTGGCAATATTGAAAAATAAAAGTATTGAAATCATGGGTAGTTTTGAGATTCGCAGGTCAGGCACATTGGCTGGGGACCAAGATCATAGATCAAAGTTTCTTTTCATAATTATAAAATCTTCTTCTTACAATAATCATTAATCAGGCAATAATTTCAGTTTACTTTTTACCAAAAACCTAAAACACTAACATCATCGGACATACAAGGATAATAGTATACATACAGTCATTATTGAAAGATTCACAGTCTTTGATAATTATATTATAATTTCAGAAGCCAATTCTCCCAATAATTATATCATTCAATGAACTCCATTGGATTACGTTTCAGGTGTGAACCTTTTGTTTCATTGTTATCTTTGGTACGACGAGAAAATAACTGAAACGTCAAATAAAACCACAATTACAAACTGCACTGACGTCAGGCTAAGAAACAAGAAGTAAACCAGGAAGTTTGGTACCAGTAAAATACTATCCATAATGCCACATTATCAAATTTGTCCTCCTTTCTGTATTGCATAGCAAACAAAAGGAAAGTAATGCAAAACAATATTTATTCGAAATCTTATCCATCTGGTATACAGGGTGTTTATTCTAGGACCACGTCCTTCTATATACTATAATGTCCTGAAGTTCATCATTAAGACCCCTACCCCTGCTATTTTAAACTTCATACACATTCACACTACTTTTATCCATTTCAATTTTTCTATATAGAAAACGGAAGTATAATACATACTTAAAAGAAAACAAATCGTCTGGTTAAAGGATCATTTAGTTAGTGTACCCTTACAGGTCAAAAAGGGGAAATACATTTTCCCCTGAGCGGGGGAGTATGGGTGAGAAAGTGGAGGGGCTCAAATCCTTGACCTCCTCTCCATCCATCTCTGCAGATGTTGTGCAGATAAAGTCAAATTCTACAAAACTGGTCTGGCTGCCATATCGCCAATCAACCGTCAATTTATGAACATCCATTTTGCACATAATTGGCATCGGAGGTTGAAGAACTAGGCCTAATAATATTATATGTTTGAAGCAAGGTCTATGACAAGATGTTTAACAATCTTAAACCCATGAGTAAGAGGTCAAACGGCCATTCTGAGCAGCTCTGAGCAGCTCTGAGCAGCTGAGGACCCACTTTTTATCCCCGTGAGCTGCTCGTCCACCCGACCCCCCGCCCCAGCTGAGGGGCCCTGAGCCGCTCTGTAAGCTGACCCACACAAAACACGGACATCAGGGAGAGATTATCCCCGGCCCCAAGGACCAGGCAGGCCACCATCTTCACCGCAGGTAGGCCTATCTACGGACATGTACTTTTTCTGATGGGGGGGGGGGGGGGGGCATTTGTTACTGTTTCATGACATTTGTCCATCTGATTACATATGCTATATCAAAAGTAAAGTTAAACGCAATTATTAATAGAAGTTATCCGATGATATGAAACATCCATATATTTGTGTTTGTTCAAATGACTTCCATCGAAGTGCTCCACAGTTTAGTTTTATTGGGCAGAAAATTGCATCGTTAATTTCTACTGTAAGACAGGCGGTATGCTATCTTCAAGACATATTGTACACTGCAGAGAGGTAAAAGAAAACAAAAATCCTTGCGTTTGATGCCATGATTCAGAAAATTAAAATAAAGTTAAAACACATAAGAGAATTGGTCTATGGAGTATAGCTATATACTGAGGTTACAATTTGTTTTTTATGGTTGCATATCTGCATGAACATGTCTCAACCAAATAAAGTTGTCAAACCGAAAGTAAAGGCCTAGGTATCAAGTTGTCTTCTTACTGTCAGCGCAAGATGGCGTGATAAGACAAACCTGTTGAGGGGACTTCAGCAGGCTCATATTCTTAATGACAAAGACTTGTGTTTCAGTGTAAATTGGACACCAAAGGAGGAGTGGCGTTAAATGTCTGTGGGGGAGAACTTGTTGACCGAACTGGCCTTTTGTCGAGCTGCGCCGACCTCTGGCTCAGTCCAACAGCCCACGTCGGCCCCAGGGCGGCCAAAAGACAACAATTATGTGCTTTGTGTCATCAATATTGCGTGACACGTCACCAGAACCTGTGTAGATGTCAAGGAAAGTGCCATAAAGTCCTGGCGGTCGTGCCCGCCCCTGTCGGCAGCGTCCCGAACTAGGCACCCAATCTAACTCATTGAGGGGGTTCCACTTTGACAGGCACGGGGGACCAAACAGACAAGGCTAGTCGCACAACTTCAGGCGGGATTTGCAGGAATGAGACTGCCTGTACAGTTTACCCTTGTAGCATTCCTCTTCGGTTCATTTCTGTTGATTCCAGTTTCCCTTTTCAGACAATCTTCCTATTCTTGCAAGTACCTATAGGTATATGAGTAGGCCTATCCCCTCCACCCTGGCCCCCTTTCGCAATTATGGTTAAACAATATACTTTTTCTAAGGATTGACATTATGTTAAAATAGATATCTCTTGTCTTTCTGACTATGAAATATCCTGCCTTGCAATTCACATATATATTTAATTTTCTTCCAATTCCCCAATTGTGCTGCGCTTTTAGCAGCAATGTATCCAATGGGTATAATATATTTCATTTCATTTTAATTTATAAAAGCAAGAAATAATTATGATCCCATGACTCCATTATTGCTTTTGACTTACTAAATAATTTTTTGTATCGCCTTATTTGGAAAACTACCTCATCAATAAGGTGTCACCAGGCGTTTACTCCCAATCAAATAATCGATGTATAGGCCTGACGGGAGTTAGTCCCTGGGCGTGGCCATATTGAAAAAGGGAGGATTCTGATTGGCTGAAAAGTCGCGCTTGACCCCCGACAGCCAGTGGCGCCAAAGGACTAGGCATGCGCAGAGATAGACTCCCGACTGCCCTATAAACGGTATTCGTGCATTCTCCAAACAAAAATTATATGATCCTAAGAGGTCATGTTTGAACACCATTTTTGTCTTTTGTATAAGTACATTGCACCAGAACTGTAAAGCATATATTATTACAAGCCTATTATTTACTCTGAACTGAACGGCCGTACCACAAGGAAGTTTGCAGATATCCTCGAAACATGTATAGTATCAAGTTATCAACCATCACAAAAATGCCGTCTGCTGTGGTATTCGCGCCAAAACCGAAGAAAGGGGCCAGTAAGGTGGAACATAGACAAACGAAGAAAGTAGATACTGAATTGATAACTATGATAAATTATTAATCTTTCCTGAACCGGATGGTGTCGTGGTTTCATCACAAATAGCCTAGCCTTCTTTTCTTGCCTTTTGGTGCCACAAAACCAGTAACAAAACCTTGCTCTTTGTTTAAGGCTTTATATTGGAAACCTCTTGATCTGCAGACAAACAATACGCACTTCTAAGGATGGCTTACCTGCAGGTTCTTCTTTAATTACCCTCTACCTGTTACCTCTTAGTGGTTTCACTTACAGATGTCAATTTTTCTTCCATTCTTCTTGGTTTCTTTTATAGATTTATTTCTCTCTGACGCAAGAACAAAAAGAGATGGGTGGGTATCCATACAATCAGTGTTTTAGGTGAAATAAAAGAAGTGCTCATCAAAAGACTGATAATTGTCTCATTAAAGGCCTGACAATGTTCCGGTAACTTATATCTTGTGTTATCTTGTTCTGTGGACATTATGCTCCATCCCCGGGGGTCAAATTGAAAAGACATCTGCAGGAAATGAATTTAATCAGAGGATTTTCCATGTGCGCCAAATTGACAATGCTCTAGTTATTTTCGGCGATTATGCAATTTTCATTTAAAAAAAGAAAGAAAATCTGAATTATTTAAAAAAATCGCTTTGTAGCCATGACAGTGAGCATCTTTATTGTGACTTTTTCAGTATCAAAGGCATGACGTCATCGGAAGGCTTCCCAAGGCAAAACACTCGTGCATCATTTGACCGTCAAATGATTAAAGGTGGCACCTTAAAGACATCAGCAGATACATTTCTAAAGTAACAAGAATTTTGAAATTAACCCAATATAAACAACTAATAAATGGGACTTTTGAATAATTTTATAAAATATTTCATTTATGACCTTAAAGCGTTACGGTATTTGGCATTCCTAGTGCAGTGTATTCACACATTTGACGTAAGAAAATGTTTAGACTAGGCCCCCCTCTCTGCCACTACCCAACCTCTCACACACCACCAGCACCCCTTTCCCAGTACATCACCTTGGGGTAGCTTTCAATAATTTTACGAATGTTTGACAGATGAGATTCAAATTCTTTGTGGTAATTTTTTAATTGATTTACATTTGTTGTATCGCACAAATCTGATGTTATATTATTTTTTCTGATTTTCACATTTTGTATAGGTCTTCTCCCACCCCCTACCCCTCGATGACCGCCTCTGGACCCTCCCCCATCCTGTCTCTCTCCCCCACCAACCCAACCCCACAGTACCATGGGGTGGGTAGGCACCCTGACTGATGTACTCTCCGGCCCCAGGCCCCTGCAGGACCTCCCCAGCTGGATCTATATCAGTAGCCCGGCCAACTGACCACCCAACAGGAGCTTAGCGCACATCATTTAGGATTAGCCGCAGTCCAGGCCTAATCCCTGACCTAATCCATCCTCTCGTCGCCCCCCAAACAAACGGCCGGAGCCGACCACCTCTGTCGGCCATTAAAGCCGACTAATTAATTCTCCCGGCGGATTAATGAGTTACCCCGGGTTGATCCCCACCCCGCCGGGGACATAGGGGGCTCTGGAGGGAGGGCCGGCTTGACGTATGCCGTCCTGGTGGGGGGCTTAGGGGATGGGGGTACTGGAGGAGTGGAGGGGAGGGGAGGGCTGACCACTGGCTGACCAATGGTCACTGAGGGCCTGGTAGGGATAGAGGTGGGGTATGTGGGTGGGATTTGTCACTTGATCTACACGCGGGCTACAATGGTGAATTGGGGAAAACACGGCGGGACAGGGGAAAAGTTCCGCATATATTTTGAGTTTGATGTCTATAGGAAGAAATAACTAGGAAATTAATTAAGAAGTTTTACCAAGTGGTTTAAGGAATTCTTTTGTCCTGCCCCCTCTCCCTTGTTGATTTAAATGTTTTGCCCATGAAACTAATTTCTTATAGTAATGTGCATTACAAATCACTCATGTGCATTACAAAAAAAGCATAAGCCAATATAGATATATGATGTTAGGAAACATGGGGTTGCAAATACACAATCATGTATAAGACCATTTATTTTCCTCATAGATTGGGTTTTTTCCAGACTATCCTTTATTTTTCAGTAACGTTTCCAACGTTCATCATCTGCTTCCATATTCTCAGGATACCTTTTACAAGGCTTCCAAATGTGCCTTCAACAGTCCAGACAACTTAATCACCTCTCTTGGGCACTAATTATAACTGGCTGACCGATTTATTATCCTTGTATTTAGAGTGTCGCATGGCTTATTTGGGATCTCTAGCAGCTGCTGGTCACTCACTTTTGTCGGTCTTAAAATCAGACCTTGATTAATGTTGGCAGGCGACCTCATATTTATTCACACTTCATCAGTCAGATGTTGACCTTTCCTGACCTTGGTGTTTTAGCTTTAAGTGACCTTGACCTTGCCCAGAAGTGGTCAGTCCGGCAACACCTGGCTGGGCACAAGGTCACATAATGGACTTGAGGTCATGTCGATGACCTTGACCGGGCGCATGGACGATAATAAGGCATGTTGTAGTGTTAATGATAACTTATCGTGATATGATTATGGCACATGACTAATTCATCAAAAGTGGCAGAACTTCTCGTTTATCAGTGAGAGACGTGTCCTTTTGAAATAAAAGGGAGAACTAAGTGTATAATTATGGCATCACTATAGTTGTAACAGTACTACAAGTACTGATCGAAAAACTCGTTGGTAGCCTTTACTTTCTTAGGAACATCTCTGGAGATGGGGCTCACATTAGTAGCGTGCACCCCCTTCTACCTGAACTAAGACGTCTCCATCTTAAAGAGTTCTTTCCGTTGCTCTGGGCGTTCCCAGAATCCCATGCTTCTCTTCTACTTCCGGCATTCATCCACGTGACCTTTATGGAGTTGTCGCATGAGATATTCTCCCTTTTAACAATCGAAAAGTGGTTCAGCGATCGGGGAATTCCGTTTGTTTAAGATGGATCTTTTCTTAACAAGAAATGAAATGTGTGATTCAAGAGCATTGATAGTTTCAGCGTTAGTGAATGGCTTTAGCATGCTCTTGGGGAGAGGGGAAAATGCACCCGTTTGAAAGGTATCTGTTTTTTTCTGGACCAACCCTCTCATTTAAGTCGACTCCAAACATCAGAACTAGGAGGCCCTTTACGGTACTCGCATTATTGTTTGTTATTGCACTAACATTTTGTTTCTAATTTTGTAATTAGTCACAAAACTGCTATAATTTTATCCGGACAATGGTGTACGCTCTTTTGTGTAATTCATAATCTATCTTTCAAATTTAAAATTCACCCTTAAAGACCCTGTTCAACTGACCAATGAAATGTTGGTATAGTTTTATCACTCAAGGCAGCATTTATATGTACAACATATCTATGTTGCAATGAACTTCAAGGGGGCATTCGGTGGCATTGTTAGCATCTATATCGCCCGACCAGTGTGTAGGCTATTCATTTTTGTAAAACATCTCAGATAATTTTGAAATGATAAGCCATGCTATACATTTTACATCATGCACTGACATACGTCTTTGCCTCTAGATCTAAGTCCGAAGAGGAAATAAATCTATGTGTGTGTATTTCAATTCGAGGTGGAATTCTTAACATGCCAATCATACCTCAAATACCATATACAATATGCATTGAACGTGCGCGAATGAAGCATGTTTGGATGGTTTGCCTAGAGACGCACTGACATTTCCGGTCTGAGAAGGGGATGAGGTATAGGAAATAGGCCCACATGGGGTGCAGTATTGGAAATTTGCATTGGGTTCAGATTCCGGCTGAGAGTAGAGTATCTAAAGTACTCTTAGGCTGTAAGGTTGAGATCTTTTTGTTTTAAGATAATTGCCCTCCATTCGTCTATATTCCTATAATGTTTGAGTATAAACTTCGGATACCGAAATCCCTGACTGAGAGCAACCGGTCTGATTTAAGGTCATAAGCATCGTCCTTTGTGTATCAACATATGTATAGACAGGTAATAATTATTCCGTGGTTTAATTCGTTTTTGTATGAATGTTCATATAAATTTTGATTTGTATCATAGGTACGTGTTAATAAACAATATTGCGCGCATGCATATTAGTAATTCACTCACTTTGATAGTAATAATATAATTACACTTTTTTCTTGAAAAGGATGTTTTTAACGCAAAAACTCAACCAATGCATAAAAGCCAGATAATTGGTTTCATTGTCTTATCATTATCAGTTCGTATTTAGAACTGATCTTAACGTGTCACACTTCTTTGAAATGCGTTTTATTTCTTACTCTGCCAATGTCATTCTTAGAATAAAGACCCACTACTAGTCCCCCCATCCCCATCCTCTATCTCCCTCCCTACTCAAACTGACCACCGTCCGTCTACCCCCCCCCCCCCCCCATCAACGCCCCCTATTATCACCCCCCTACAATTCAGCCCCCACCCCCACCCCTTTGGCTCGTGCCACCTACCCCCTCCTACCCCACCCCTGCCCACCCGCCGACCCACCCACCATGCCCCCGCCCCCCTACGCCCCTACCGGCCGGACACCATACACCCTTTGACCTTGACACTGCCAAGGTCACGACAGGTGATAATTTTTGGCCCAGCCCGCAGCCTCGTTCCCATTTGGTCAGTTTCTAAAAGCTGAATTACCGTTGTGACACCTAAACTGGACTCCTTTTTTGTCGACCGACGGAAGCTTTGTTCTGAACCACGTGACCTTCTAAGAGTGCGATAATGACCTTGACCCCAGCCGCATGACCTTGGCGCTTGGACCCTCGGACTGTTAGGAGTCGTGTGGTGACCAGTGCACAAGGCTGTAATTTGCTTGCCATTTTGTGTCGACAGTACTAAATGTGCATCTTTTGTTTTGTTGACCAGACAGTATAGTTTTAAAATGTCAGCTGCCGATAACCTATTCATCAATCACCAAAACAAGGTTTTATCGTGTTAATAAGGCACTGAACGGGTGGAGCTGATGTGTCTGCATACAAAGAGTGGCAGGCACATTGATAAGCCACCATTTACTATAACTTTAAGTTTGCGGAGGTACCACTGGCATCGTTTTTCAAATATATTCAAATGGAATCATTGATAGCAAGTCTTGGGGTCTAAAGTCGTAATTCCTCCCACGTAAAAATGTAAATGTATGCGTTGCGTATTATACTTAAGTAATTATGATATATTATGATTTATTCTATCATAAAAAAAGTCTTCCAATCTATTTATGTTATATTGTTGCTTTGGTTAGAGAATGATGACTGCCCATTCTCCAATCCCAAATATACCTAACCGATGCCAGTTATTTCATATGAACAATCTGCTTGGAGACTGACCAGCTAGGTCACCAATCATACACAACTAACATGACCTTTGACCCAAGGGTTGACCTACATGCTCCCTGACCTCTGACCCCTGACCTGACCCCTGACCTGACCTTTGATGTCCTAATTTGTCAATCAGCCCTTCATCAGTGGCAGGAATATGGCATTAGGGGAGTAGGGGTCAGACCACAAATTGCCCGACAACCACGGCTGCACCCAACAAGCTCATGCCTTTTGTTGACTCCTACACTCTTTGTGTTGTATATTTTGTTGACTTGATTAGTGTTCATATGCTGACATATATACAGAATAATAGACTTACATAAGTAAAGTATTACTCTGATTTGGTTTACAATGCATGCATAAACAATGTGGCGGTGTTTATCAATTACTGTTGAATATTCATCAGATTTTCTTGTAACTAGTTTGATGTCTGATATAGTATTCGTTCTTTATTATTATTTTCTCATTCTACCCTTTCCCCTTCTTCCAGAAGGGAAATTTATGGGGGTTTGAAAAATAACGTACGTGAAATAGCTGGAAAATGAACACAGACACCCAAGGTATCTGCTATTGATTGGTCCCAAATCTCATGCACTTCCTTTCCTTTGCATGCAATTCTTTCAAACTTTGATGTAGATGAGACACAACATCATATAGGAAGTTCTAAGAAGTGGCATTTGGCGACCCCATTTTATACCTGCGTTGTTTATGCCAATAGAATCATGATCTTTTTATCATCATAGAATTATAAATTATAATGATAAAACAGAGTTATATCTGAACACATCTCTCTTTAATTACGTCTGGCAGATTTGCTATTGCAAATAGCATCTTCCTTTGGACCATTTATATAATTAACACCGGCCTGATAAACGATATAAAACCCATATCAATGGCATTACTAAAGCTTTGCAGACAGTAATTAATCAAAAATAGCAGAGATTACATTAATCCTGTTTGCAAAATCGGGGGATTAAACTCTAAATAAACCTCTGCATTAATGATCACAGGCAGGATTTCACAAGTTTTAAGTCTTAATCTTTTTTTTTTCTTGGTGAACCCAGAACAAATTCCCTCCCGGCTCAAAGTCTGAATACAAAGCCTGGACCTTAATTAAGAGCTGAGCGAATTTATTTTTCTCTTGCAGGGAATTTATTTTCCTCTAACTCAGCCATGATGAGTCGTCGCTGTGCCCTGGCATGACATAAGCCCCCTCCTTCACTTCCAGCCAAAAACCAGCGGGCTGGCAGATACATTTTAGCTAATGTGACGTTAAGCCCATTATGAATTAAATTGGAGTGAGAGCTCTATGATCCCGCATTACTCTCCCCCACTTTAACACCCACCCAGTCCCATATGGGGTGCCGAGTGTACACTTATGAAATGATATCCTGAATAGCTCTATGATCCAATATTACTCCTCCTAATTAATTAAACACCGGTACCCTTCCATGAATGGGGCGCCAAGTACATGCATATGATTTTATATCCTGAGTAGCTCATTGCCTTGACTTCCTTACTTTAACAACCCGCTCCAACAATGCGATACGAAGTATACAAGCATGAAGTTATATTCTGAATGGCTCTATGACTATGACCCAATATTACTATTTCTACTTCAACACCCATCCAGCCACGAATGGGGTGCGAAGCGTACAAGAAAGAAATTATACCCTGACTAGCTCTATGCTCCAATATATTCTCCTTTCGTCATCACTCAACCAGATACATAAGGGGTGCCATGTGTACACACATGAAATGATACCTTAGATACCACTACGATCCAATAGCTTTTTCTCTCCCTACTCACCAAGTCCCTTTCTATCATGGGGTGAAAACCTTGAATAGCTCTGTGATCCAATATCAATTCCCTTACTTTAACAACCCCGTTCCTCCAATGGGGTACGAAGTGTACGCACATGAAATTATATCCTGAATAGCTCTATGATCCTGTATGACGAGAACCCAACTATGAATTCAATTGGAGTGAGGCTTCTATGATCTCTTATTATATTTCGTATTTTAACATTCACCCAACCACCTATGGCATTATATACATCAGGAATAGCTCAATGATTAAATAATACTTCCCTTATATAAACAACCTGCTCCACAAATAGAGCGCCAATGATTCACAGATGGAAGAAAGAGAATAAAAATTCCACAAATACAGGAATGAAAAGGAAAGATCTAGCACATAACTCAATATAATATAATAGGACCCTTTATATATGCTTTTATTTGGAACCTCTTACTCTTCAGGGAAAAAAATGCCTTTAGTAATGTGATTCTCGTCTCGGATAAGTAGTCATATCAACAAGACAATATTAAATAAGTACATTTTCTGCATAAAGATAAACATACATTTGGGAGGTCAGTGTCTGGGGGGTATATATCCTAGAACCTGCTCTAGGACATATACCCCCTGGACACTTACCCCTGGACACTTACCCCCTGGACACTTTCCCCCCTGGACACTTACCCCTTGGACACTTACCCCCTAGGGCACTTACCCCCCTAGGACGCTTACCCCCTTGGACACTTAGCCGCCAACCTTGGCTTATAATGTAGAGGAAATTATGTGGTTAGGACTTAGTCTTTCTAATGGAAAGCAAACTAAATAAAATTAATATCCCCCTCTTCTAATAGATGTCTAGGATTCATACCTAAGGGGCTAACTCATCCCTACTCAACAGTTAGTGGATGGGGAAGTGTCAAAACATCATTGGACCAAGTTCTCCAAGGATGGGGGGTAAGTGTCCTAGGGAGTAAGTGTCCAGGGGGTAAGTGTCCTAGGGGGTAAGTGTCCTAGGGAGTATGTGTCTTTGGGGGTAAGTGTCCGGGGGGTATGTGTCTGGGGCCAGGGGTAAGTATCCAGGGGGTAAGTGTCCTGTCACCAAATAGCATGGTTGACAAAACTTCTGTGGAGAGAAAAAGGAAGGATATATCAAAACAAAAAATATGTGCCGTTAAATATATGTAGCCACTCCTGGCAGTACTTCAGTTTCACTGGCGCCAATCTTTAACCCCCCCCCCCCCAACTTACAAACTGCATAATCTAACCAAACCTAACCCAGAATTATTGCCCCGCTCAAAATAATACTGACCTCACGTGACCCATGACCGACGTTCAATTGTTATGCTAATTCTGATTGGCTGATGACAGTTCAGCATAAAACGCCCGTGCCTATTGGCCTTTGTTATGGCAATCGAGGGCAAGAATTTATCACAGTAAGATGACAATAATCGTCGGCGGGTGGCCTTGGTGCCGCCCTTATCTATAGGACAGCTATAAATCATGAGGGGTACAAGTCTTGACACAGTCTCCACTGGAACCGCAACTACTGATATAAAAAAGAGTAAAAAAAGAGTAAATTGCACCCATTAGAAACGGCTGCATCACTTTATCTCATTGTAATTGATTGCCATTTGAATGTTTATTTACGCGATATATATTGCATGGCATTATTTTTCTCTCTTCCTGATCTTTATCTGCTAGATGGTGTGATGACATTTCTATTAATCCATCATGCTTATCATCTGTAATGATGACATTATCTTGTAAGTTGTTTCGAGAAAACAAGAATATTCTAGGGCATTAACAAATAACTAGAAGAAACAATTGGAAATAGAAGGTCAGGACTCGCTGCACCACTCTGGATACCCACTCCTGGATCAGCCCGTGATACTCACAGATCTAATATTTTGAGAATAGAGAGAGGGGAGGGGGGTATTCTTTAATGGGCCCTAGGCCTTATGCAACACTATAAAACATATTTTCCAGAAAAAACAGAAGAGGCGCGAGTCGTGGGTACATGCAGGTCTAAGCATGCGTTGCCATTAACAGTGAATTAAGATAGATATAAAAACATAATTTTGGTAATGAATGCTGCTAGCTATACGTCGCTTACAAAACGCTTTATTCATATTTTTATATTCCGCTTAAATAACAATGAACCCTCACGAATATTTCTGCCAAGTGCCTGAGTCCCCTATAGTCTAATGGAACCTTATTATTGCCCCTTTTAAACCACAAGCTGATGAATTAAGTCATTCCTTTGTCTGTAGTGATAAATATTTATGCACTTGTGGAACCTCCAATTATGGCACCACGCCTGCCATCCTTCTGTATTTACTACTGATAGATATATTAAATTGACATGTAATAGGCGCCTGCCCTTTTCATTTGCATACCAAAGCAATATACACATCACATAGAATAATACACATGTTATTTATACATACATATATATGTATATAATATGATGCCATAATAGTTCTGCCAACCAACAACAGCGCATTTCAAACCAAGAGGTGACGCTAACATCAGCTTTTGATTGGCTGATTTTTTTCGTCTAGCAGGCCCGCAGCTAATCACAGATCAGGCCTCTGATTGGCTATTATTTGCCGACACTCGCGCCCCTAGCGGAGAGCACACAAAGTACGGGCGTCCCATAAATTCGCGCTTCATGACTTGGGCAAACATGGCGGCCCCCTGTACCCTGTGGCTGGCCTCTCGATTAGCGGCACACTTGTGGATTCTAGACCCCACAGCATGATTTATCCGACCTATTTACCCTGGTGATTATATTTTTATGGTATCAGATGGAGTGGATTATCATTGCCCGACACGAGTGCCCAAAGCCCTGCCGTAGGCAACTTGCTATTTGTACCAAGATGAACGCACGTACTGTTACACTTCTTATTTAACACGTACTATTACAACTTCACTGGGAAACGGGTGTACTAAACTTAAGTTTTGTAAGTGTATGGCCCGTGTTTACACTGTATGAAAATATATGCGCCCTTTTGTTAACGTAGGCCTACGTACCATTTTTTGTAACCATACATTTATACATGGTTAGTGTACATGCCAAGGTAACCAATCGTTTTCCTAGCACATTGTACTTTCCTAGTGTAAATGTCTGCAGTGGGGTGTACCGATGCAGATGGTCAGTCCATAGCTAGCTTCTTGTGTAGAATCTAAGATCCGGACTTAGAGTGTAAACTCTCATTAAACTAAGGTTGAAGAGTGCAAGGGGTACATCACAGTAAGTATGTAAGCACCTGTTAGCTGCAGCACCAAGCAGAGTGCTACTTACTGTTGTTGGTTACACACCCTGGAAAGGTACTAGAACCGAGGTTCTGTTATGGAATGACGGATAGACTGGTAGACAGACTAGGAGTGTTGGCTGGTGGGTTGAGTGGACAACCGTGTTGGACTGTTCATTGTCAACAGGAGTTCTTGTGTATGGTATTGCACATTGGACATAATAAACTTAATCCTTTTATGTGAGTGTTGTGTCATCCATAATTGGGAACTATATTATGGAATGGACTTGCAGTCTTAGTGGAGAAAGACTGCCATTGGAGCTGGCTAATATCTATAGGAATTAACTCATAACTGAATGAAAATAGGACCCTATTAATCAGCTTAACACAGTAGCGGATTCATGATTTCTTGTTGCAGAACTTGGGTAAAGGGAGAAGGGGGCCCCTAAATCTTCGAGAATGTAAGTAGTATATATAATTGGGGACGCCCCTGGTTTCATTAACTTGCCTATTATATATTTTATTTATGAAATCCGAATCATCTTATGGTGCTAGACCATGGGTAGATCTAGTGGTACTAGAGGCTCAACAGTAGTGCTATACGTTTGAATCGAGAAAGTGTTTATACTATTACTTTCATTTTGTCTGCCTTGTGTGAAAAAAACCCAACAAGTTCTCATCCATGAAAGAAATATCTCTAATGTTACTATTTCTGCTTGGTTATTACTATGTTGAGGTGTGTAACTCTTTAGACATGCAGAGAGACATGTACTATACATGTACATGTATACATACCTACATACTTAATTACATAAACACATCCAAAACATTGCAACCAATTTTATGGTATGATTCTGTATCTAGCCTCGAATTCATATTGTCTTTTATGAGGATAAACAGTGAAAAGCACCAATGGTAGGTTTGTTAGACATGCATAATAGGATTTGTGTGGTTATTCTACCTCACTGGACATGTATGCTAGCCTTGCCAATATCAATACTGAGCCATCTAAATAATGTATCCTACATCTTAGTCACAGATTTCTGCCCTGCTTGATTCCGGAGAAGTTGCCCCTAGTAGCACGTGTGTATGAACAACGTGCACTGGATCACATGCAAAAAGTAAGCTCGAAACAACTTACTTTTGCTTTTGTATATTCATTTCTAAGAGAATAATGCCTATATTGGTGTTGGTCTGACTTGTTAATAACATGCTGTCCTGTTCTTTGTACTGAATGAACAAAGCAGATGGAGTAATAAGATATACCACCGGATAAACTTGTATGATACCTTATTTCTAAGCCAATATTATTCTGTTATGAAAGTATCCTAGCCAAAGGGATGTGTCAAAGATATCTATTGCTCTTTAGAAAGCCATGTCGATACCAAGCTGACACGTGTTTATTAGTTAGTAGATGGTGGGTAGTTATGAGCCTTCTTGTATCTCCTTTTTTGTTTTCCTGCAGCAGAAATCCCCTCACAAGTACAATATCCATTTACCGGTGCTGTATTATACTTATTAAGGCGCACACAAGTGGTTATGTATATTACAAAGGGTTATACAACACACGTAAGTGAGGAAAGTCTACTTTCAATTATATCTAAATATACCAGAGAAAGCTGTGGAAACAAGAAAATTGGTTAGTAAATTGGAAAAAAATTGAAAGTAAGTTGTTGAGCTTATTTTAGTTTTGATTTTTTTCGGAAGAGGTTTTGAGCACACATTATTCGTTAGCTATTTTTTTATTGGATTCTTTTCAGGGTAAGTTCACCTGATAGAATATTCTTCAACTATAGTCCTGTGGGCCATTTGGGCTCATTTCCATGCAGGGGTCATCCAAATGTTCTATTTTCGATTCTGCACTGCATGGGACTCGGACCTATGCAGTGACTATGCCGACCAGTGGTACCAACTTCTCAGCGCCGTTGGCCACCCTAATCACACCTATTATTAGATTTTCATGTTA
The DNA here is from genome assembly GCA_936440205.1 of Lepidonotus clava. NCBI lineage: Eukaryota > Metazoa > Annelida > Polychaeta > Phyllodocida > Polynoidae > Lepidonotus > Lepidonotus clava. The sequence continues at coordinate 19,721,668 of OW387150.1, read as the reverse complement.
AGATACTAAAAGAGTTCAAACAAACAGTTTAGTAAGTAAATAGTGGGTTACCTTCATTGAGCCACACGTCCTGCATATTTCCCAGGTCTAGAAACACTTCTGAAAAAATAAAGGAGTACAATGTATAATCAGACAGGGGGCATGCATATCAGAATGAAAACACCAAGTGGGATATCATTAATCCAAAACAATCATTACATTCCAAACTTATGCACTCCTTTAAATAATAATCAAGTAGAGCTCGAAAGACGTTTGTTGACAAAAAAGCTACTGAGTTTGTTTTTGTTCTATAGAGATGCATGATTGTTGGCAAACAATACAATCGTTTCAGTTTGTATGTCTATACAGTGTTTTTCGGTCCCAACCAGCATTAACAAGAAGATATTTTCACCAATGCCTGGCGGTTATATGGGTAGCTTCTGTCAATGTTGATTTCTACAATCTTTTAAACTCATATTTGCAACATGTTTCGGAGATTCACATCAACTTTCGACAATGTGAATTGTGCTACAGCATTTTGAGAAAATGGGGTTCACAATGTACTAAAGATTGCACAATCGCGTAACATTTATATTGTCCTCCGCACTTTATATAGTCGCCAAATGAAGAAGGGGGACATCCCCTACATCCTTAAGCTGGATTTTCTGCTGCCTTAAAAGGACAACAACAGATACAGGATAGAGGCGGATACAGGATTTTGGAAAGGGTGGGATCAGCATAAAGGCTAAAACGGCATGCATTTGCATGCATGCACGGGCATTTTCCCCTATTTTCGTAGTTTAGGGGTCCACCAAAAGGGGGGTCAGGACCCCCTGGACCCTCCTCCCGGATCCGCCCCTGCAAGATGATGTTCCCTTGATATCCCTACCCCAGTAGCCCCCACAGTACAGTCTTTAGAGTAGTGAGGGGTCCGTGACTGAGGCCTCTTTGAGTTGTCTCAGAGACCACGTGATCACCCCACTCTGCTTCCTGTTCCACTTCCGCCGGGATGGTACACAAACTGGCCACCAGGTGGGGTAATGATTTAACAAGTCTCAGTCCTGGAGTCGTTGGTCACGTAAACGTGTAGGGGTGTCCAAATAAACACTAATTTCTTTTGGCCCATGTTTCTTGTTTTATAAGGTTTTAAGAATATTATCATTTTTAGTTAAAGATGCTTTGACATGCTTATTGAGTTATTAGAGCCGGCGCAACCATTTTAGGAGTAATTGCGATTGACATTGCCTGGTTTCTTTAACATGGACACCTAGGGGAGAAAGGAGATTATTTTGCTGTGTTGTTTGAATCTTCATACCTTAACCGAAAATGTTTACTATCATTGGGATCTCCTTTTCTCCAATGCTAAAAAAGACCTAACGTTTCCCTTGGCAATCTTTGCTGAGCGATGCTCGAATGGACTGTGATCCCCTTAAACATCAGACGCACATACGGCATATATACAAGATCTAGAGGTCATGCGCATAATTTACTTATTCCTGGATACAAGTACCCATCATTGCCTTACATAAAATAAACTCTTTCAAAAAGTGGTGGTTTCCTCTCATTGGGGGTATGGGTCCTCACCCAGATAAGTCATTCGCATTGGCTTAGTAATTAAAAAGTTTCTAGACGGTTTCAGCGCCTTGATGAAAAAGCATAACAATAAACGGCTCAAAATTCTACTAGCTTCAATTCTTCATCCTTTATATGTACTTTTATGTAATCTTTTACTGATAACATTTTGTAAATGATCTATTCTTAATGGTATAGTTCCTAGAGACATGTGACTATGGCATCAGACGCCACCGGGTACCATCAAAGTCCAGCCTATGTCTAAAGGAGGTATTCCACTCATGACATCGGCTGCAATATCAGCGCGATATGACGATATCCTATACAGATTTTCATACAAGAGTGATATATTAGTTTGAAAAAATGGCAATTTGGAGCATGTGACATATGCGTAATATAAAAACCTGTTATCTCAAGGAAAATCCTAGTGGTTGAGAAGTTTCATCTCATTACACAGATTGAACATCAAGCTAAAGGGCCATACCCACAAGGCGATTTTACCGGCGATTGGCGATGGGCAGCTGTTAGAATCGCTGGTAAAATCCTCACCAATTCAGATCACCTGTTAGTATGTAATTTTGAATGTTACATTCTAACAGGTGACGATTTCACCAGCGATTCTGGCAGTTGCCCATCACCAGTCGCCGGTAAAATCGCCTAGTGGGTATGGGGCTTTACCAATACCATCTATATCACTTGTGCACATAAAGGCAATGGCCCCCTCTAGACCTAAAGGGGAAAAGCCATCTTAAAATTGGAAGATCTGTATAAATCTGGTGTTTTTATTTTCTTTTTATAGATGGGTTCAGGGTTTGCCCCAATACAGCACTGACTCTGGACCCGCCCCTGATTGTTAAATACAACCGACAACTGACCCAAAAGCACACTTTGGAAGCCATGATGGGAGAAGGCGCATGGCTCCTTAATTGTGAACAAACTGCTACCTATAATGTCACTTCTCCGTACCTGCAATCAGCCACAGGTCGTCCCACCTCATCTCAAAGATCCCCCCCCCCCCCCACCACCACCACCATTTCCCCTTTTTCCTCCTACCCCACCCCTCCTCCACCACCCCGACCCTTTACACACTTTCCCCCATGCACATCTCCTAATGACATTTCTTTCATGGCACCTCATCATAAGGTGACAACAGAAGGCACCCCATGTCCGCACAGAGACCTCTACCGGCCTCAAGACAAGGCTACAAAGTCACGCCGTTTCTCGTTCGTCGTAATTAGCGAGATCTCTGTAAGATCACAAAGGCGGTGTTTCTCAGGCCCTTTTGCTGCTCTGACACACTACCTCTGGCTTTCTGCGGGACCCCCGGTCTGCAGGTTGAGTCAGCAAAGACCCTATTTGTTCGTCAAGCTCAGAAAGAGGCAGCGGTGTCGGTGACGGTGTCGACATTAGTGCGCATGCGCAGAATGACAAATCTTGGGGACCGAAAAGAGCATGTGATTATCATATGCGAAGGGTAGTAAAGAGGTGAACGGAGTGTGATAAATGTATGATTTTGTAATTTTGAACAAATGTTTGTTAAGTTGCTGTCAATAATCAATGTATTAATCTAATAACGGTGACGGAAACATGCAGTGACTGTTCACACTATCATCCGCCTCCCAACACCGTAAGCTCACCACCCAAGTACCCCACCCCAGATTGGGGAAACTAAGGTAGGCCTATGTATGTAGGCCTAAGTGAGCCCTCGTTCTTGAGATGAGAGGGGAATGAGTATTCATAATTTATTGTTGCAAGTTGTGTTTAAAAACATTTTATTGATAGATAAACCTACAGCCCGGGAGAGATGTACATTTAAACCCGAAAGGGCTCGGTATGCCAAAAGTCTTTCAGAATTATTACGCTTTTGATTAAATACACACTTAGACTTACGTCCATATTAAAAAGACTGTGTAATTACCTGCCTCCCTACTTTCCGATCAGTGTAAGATGGTGAGTGAAGGACTGGTGCTTCTTTAACAACAGTCACCATGGGAAATTGCTTTCTTGTGATTCAAAACTAAAAAGATTTTACAGGTGAGTGTGAATAAAAAGCAGAGGGGACTATTCTTAAAACAAGTTGGAGGAGAGAAACAACACTTAAGGGGCTTTAAATACGACAAGGCATATTTGGCTAGTTACCAAAAAAGCAAAGATGCAATCAGAAAGACAATTTACAGAATAGGTGGCAGTTATAGAACTTTCATTTTCTTAGAAATAGGCAGATTCATTCTATTTCAATTTCCCTCCAAGTTTAGTGATAAGGATATTCTTGTCACTTGAAGCGTGTACTATTTATAATTACGCGTGATTCAAAGATGCCATTTATTCTTTATAACTCTTTATCCAGACTAGTTGTTTTAAATTATATTTTTTTGAATAGTCGGTAATTGCACAATTTGCAAAATATAGGCAAGGCAGTACATTTTATTAACTGCATGAAAGCATACCTATTTGCAGCCAATACACATGCAGTCGCAAATCTATGGCGATTTATAATCGCAGCAAAATTTACCAACATGTTGGTAATTTTTTCCTGCCAATTATTATATCAAGGGATGGGGCGCCTCACACAATTATAAAAGGGCGCCCCCCCCCCTTTTTTTTTATAATTTCTGGATCCGTCCCTGCCCAGCGAACCCTAAATTAACACTCTAAAAGTATAATGAGAAATACAAAAATAATAATGTGTTAAAACGACTACACATATCGTCAGTTGATATTCGGCACCTCCTAGGTGATGAGTAGATTGATCACCCTTCACTTAGGGTGTTGACTCCCCACCCTAGAACGTAACCTGAACTGCATCCATTTAGCGCCACCTCAAGCGACAACATAGCAGTCTGTTGATCGCCCATCGACCATGAATTCACGCACATGCCCATCTTCTTTTCATGGTGATTTAAACTGTCATAGTCGCCCTATTTATTAGGATATCTCCCCTTTTTTTATGTTTCCTTTTCTCATTAATCTCTTGCTTTTTTAAGAAATAAGCCCGATGGTTTTTAGAGGTGGTTTGCCTAATATAATTATGTGTAAACTTCGGCAATCATGTGAAGCAAAGGAAATCTGAATTAAAACACTAGGAAGTGGAAAAGGCACAATTGAAAATCCATTATCTGTATCATGATAGATAAATTTATCGCTAAGAGACGAATCAAGGATTATCAAATTAAAGGGGGCGGGGGTTCTCCCAAGAACTATAGCACTGGAAATACTTTTTGTTGTTGTTTAAAGCCTCCCCCAGGTTAAAGAAAGGAAACACTAATTTGCTTAAATTATAATATCTTCTGACAACAGATATTTGTATACGATTTAACACTTTCTGAAAATATTCGTGCCTGCCAACACTTCCATTGGGGCAATCTCTCTAAACTGTTTGAACCTATTTTTTATTTCAGGGGGCTTTATTTCTTGAGATGAACGATGAAGACCTACTCCACATATTTCTTGAGATTAATGTTACAGCTATAAGATTTCTAGAGGTGTCAACTAAGTTCCGTGTAACCTGATTTGGCTATGGTTTTTTTCTGATATTTTCCACTCTATGGTTGACGAATTGGAAACCTTGCTGGGGCATGAGTTTTCCATTGAAGAATATGATTCATTTTTCCCAAAATTACGTTTCCAAAAAAATGTTGAAACATGTTGATGCGCAATTCTCTCCTCAATAAAAACAACATAGTCCAACAACTGCTGGTGTCGGGTTTGATGTGAGAAAACTTTGTTTTCATGTTTCAAAAAAAAAAGTTAATTCTGAACTTCGTGCAAGTCTCAGCATAAGCCAACTATTTCCCCGGCTTCATAATCTATTTGCACTGCATCTACTGCTAGTGGATCTTTGTGTCATATTTCACAGGGTTAACTAAAAACCCTTCATGAAAAATACCTACTATTTTTCAGGTGTTAATTACCTTCTTAAACAAGTTGGTCTAACTTCATGAAGCCAAACATGCCATTAATTTGGTTTTATTCTAGCATCATAATATTATGCTACAAAACCTAGCATGTATTATGCAACTGTTCTGAATACTACTGTCTTGCCTTGTTCATTCCATGGGCAGAGTTTCTTCAGTAAAGAAAAGAAACTCTCTGTACCGTCTTTAAAGATCTATCTTTGACGTGAAATACTTTCTATGGGGAATGTTACTAATTATCTTCACTAGGTTTTAGCGCTCAGAGACCTTGCAACCACTTTCTATAGTGCCTCTGGTTTTAGAAATCAAGAACAACTTTTTATTCTACAAAAATCACACATTAGAATTGGCTGGGAGCTCGACATTTTGTCAGTAAATTGGGATAAATGAACCTAGCCGAGAATGCGGCATTATTTTAACATGGCAGCAACGGTGTCTATTTATTTTTGTTTACGCGCCTTTGAAAGCTCACAGTTACATACTTTTGAGTGCTCCTGAAAATGTCCAGCAAACAAACATTGCAATATTACACATTAACTTTCATTAAGTGCCATTTTCAAATGACTCTGTGGCGTTCTGTTAAGATTTACTCTCAAGCTTACTTAACGAATGTTACAATGAAATTCTGTTTATGTTTAAACTGCACCTTACCTTATATGTATGTCTCAGTGATGTTCTACGAACATTGTATTGATACCTCACCTATGTAGTCAGCGAGTTGTTGTTTGTTGGTTTGAACCACCAGACACCAGTGATTCTGGAGCACTAGGATGTTTCGCCCTTGCTCATGGATGATTAAATCTATGAGAAGGTAGAGACCATACCCTTACACTTTTACTGAGGCAGGTGTTCATTTATATGCAGTGTCTGATAGGCAGGGCACAACATACAACAGCCGTTGGCGCTAGGCCTTTGATAACCCTGTCATTGACCACAGGGAGAATGTCTAATACCAATACGGCAGGACAGAGGCTTGAACCGTCAACTTTTGTGTTGACAAAACCAACACCCTACCACTGTGCCACCAGAACACCCTAGTCAGCGAGTCACTTTAATGTTATACTTATAGGTATACACTTCCGATCACGATATCCTTTTTCGATTTTCAACCTTACCTCCTATTCAAACTTCTTTGACTCTAAGGCATTCATAGATTTCAACCTTGAAAAAGTGTTTTTTCCAACACATAACATTAAAACCCAAGGGTTATTTGAAGGCCGTATAGGCAGAGGCTGCACCATTTAACTTATATATTTACCCACGAAAAATAGTGCTCAATATGATACCTACAAATGAATGTGCTAACCTACTTTAGAGGAAAAAAGTTGTTTTCACAAAAAATACTTTTAATGAAAGTTACTGAATGTTCCGCCTCTTTGTAGGAAACTCCAGCTCTTACTGCCATACTGCATGGAAGTCCCCGCTCATAAAATGTACTCTGAGATATATCAAGGTAGCTTTTCATCCATTTCATTATTGTGGCTCATATTCACTGAATTATAGTCCTGGAGACCAAACAGGACATAAACTTTCTTGAATGATTGATTTAGTTTTCTAAACTATATAATATTGATTATGGCTTTATTGGATAGAAGAGTCTCCACCTAGAGGGCACATAGGTTGTCTTCTGAAATCTGTCACATGCATGTGAAGTACTTTAAAGTTTGGGGTGTAGTAGTACTTTCAATGAATGGATGTTAAGGGGAGTAATGAAGAGTTGAAGACAGGAGTAGTGTTGATATGATAATGTATTGTTCTTCAGTCACAGGTTAATAACCATAGGCCTAGATCAAGAGGTTATTCAAACTTATCGTAGTCTATAGGTATTGCTGGCAGAAATTACTATTTGGTTGTGAAGTGACGAAACAATTTTGGGACCAGGAAGTCTCTGGGTTGTCATTTTAAAATGATGCTTCTCCTTTCTACCACGGGTACAGCTATTACATCGAACATAAACAGTATCAAACACGTGCATGACTAATGGACTCACTTCTTGCTATAGCACGAACCCTTTCCAGTGGCGGATATAGAGGGACCCCACACTTTTTGGATAACGTTTGCCCACATTGACATGCAATCATTAAAGAAAAAAAAATTTCAGAACAATTCACCACTGCCTGACTCCTTCATGCACTCACTCACTGTACACTTTAAGAAACTGACAAGTAATTACATTCAAGAGTTACCTTCTGAGTCGGATGTGAGGTTGGAGGAGGGGCTGGGCGACGTCTTGTGGAGACAGACGCCGCTGGTCATGTCTCATCGAGGCCTGAAAACACACAAATATTAGTTGGTTATAGATATGAGGCAAGAACTTATAGTTTACATTAAAATATATTTCAAATTCACTTTATAAGTGATATTGTTTCCTTAAGTTGACGCAGAACATTGTCAACATTGATAAGAATAAAGCAAAGGCTTTTCACTGAGGGACATGATGCTTATCAAGACAGAAAAGTTAGACTTACACTTGGTTTGTTTGAACAAAATATGTGTTATGATTGCCGCATGAAACACTCATACATATTCACATACATACATACATACATACATACATACATACATACACAGCTACGTACATACATACGTACATACATACATACATACATACATACATACATACATACATACATACAATCATACATACATACATACATACATACATACATACATACATACATACATACAAACATGTATACATAGCAGGGGCCGATCCAGGATTTTACAAAAAGGGTGGGGGGCGTGCTATTGCAAAATTTCCCCCCGCCCCTTCCGGGGCAGGAATTTTACATTAAAAATAAATATTTGGGCACAAATAGGAGGGGGGACGCACGCCTGGCACGCCCCCCCCCCCCAAATCCGTGCCTGCATAGTAATGACCATACAGTCTGGCCGTGGGTTGTTCGTGTTGACCAGACGTTGAGATGTTAACCCAGTGACATGTCTACAAGTGGCTCAGTGCCAGTCACAGGATCAGTGAATTTGTTTGGGGACAAAAAGGATTTCATATTACATTGGAATAATTTACCTGTTATTCACCTTTCAAATAACTCAGCTCCACCAATAAACCTTTTAGTGTTGAGAGTTTGTGGATACATAGGCTACTTTACCTCACAGTTTCCTTGATGTCAAACCAATAGAGAATATATAGCTTTCATGTGGATACAGGGCAACTGGTTGTCCATAGACACGCAATGTTTGCATGAAACTCAAGTTAAATGTTGTATATCATAACGATTTCTTTAACCCATCGAGGGGAAAGGACACTACAAGGGTTAGATCGAAGACATATGCTAACGTTGTTAGCGTTGAATATATATTATTCAGAAGTCAACTTCATGATTGTCATGATTTACCATTTTTGATATGACATATCAGTATATTCTTATTTTAGTGGTTATTTTCCGGTATTTCCGTATCGAGAATTGCTGTTCAGAGAATCACTTTGCAAACTTAATATTTATCAATTTTAGATAAATGCCATCATAAAGCTAAAGAAATAAAACCCTCCCACGATGGAATAAGGGAAATCCTGTCCCAAGTACCCCTTCCCCTCGTCGTGTCATCCTGGGTTTTGCACCTGACCTCTGTAGAGAAGTATGCTGGATGATTAATGGACACATATGTAATACAGATTATTATAAAAATTATGGTGAAATAAACTCAAAGATAACTGTTAAACAGAACCAGGATGGCCGAGTGGTTAAGGCGTTGGACTTAAGTTCCAATGGACGAATGTCCGCGTGGGTTCAAACCCCACTTCTGGTAATGGATTTTGATATTTGATTTGTATGTAGTTATCTAATTATCACCATGCTTAAATATATCTGACTGTACATCTGTAAAACATGTTAGCTAAAGGTTACATTGTGTTTGACAGAACCTCCTGGTTTGAGAAGCTGTAACCAAAGAGCATCACTAAACTGTTCAAATAGATATGTTTTGAATAATACTTTCTGAAGATTACTGTTCATCGTTGCTGTTTTCTCTTTACTGGTGCATTTTGTAATATAACAAGAACTTATAATAGGAAAAATTGGATAGACTATAATCATTTGAACTAAAAACCACTCCTCCAACTCCTCCCAGTAGGCCTATATATCAAATGGGCATGAGGACTCTTTAAGGATCGGCTGACCTGGAGTTAATCTGAAATGACCCGATGATGGCCGTGGGCAGTTCATTCCCACAGTAGGCCACGTATTATGAGTGACCCACACAACTATAAATAGATCCTGTAGACTGATCTGAGCAGCTCACAGATCAATGCACTTCTGAGGGAGGCCCTTCTCCTCATCTTTTCAATTTGAAAATTAAGTAATATTTAGACCCCACAGACTAGATCCATGAAATGCCAGATTTCCCCAGGATTTCTGTGGATTTTCCTCTTTCAAGAATTCCCCATTTTCCTCGTAATTTATGAAGTTAAAAGTGTGACCGACCCCTACTAACTAAATCTATAGTTACAGTCTCAGCATTGATTAGGAAATTTCAACAGCTTTTAAACGATATATTGGCCGCCCATATATATAGGCCTATGTAAAATACACGTCACGGTATTCTCCATGGAAAAACATGGAAAAATTATGGAAAAATTATGGAAAAATGGCCATTTTTCCGGGGGGCTATGGCCGGATGGGAGATTACACCCTCGAGCGCCATGGCCGGATCGGGGCTTAGGGGTTTTAAAAGTACCGTCCATAACTTTATTCAATATGTTAGTTGTACATGTAGCATGTAGTACTACATGTATTGTGACCTGACTGACCCATGGACTGACCCCTGAACCCCTGGGTCCCAGTAACTATAGTGACCACTGACCGAGTACACTGACCCAGCAGAGGGACGGTCACTCCTCCAGGGCCCCGAACCCAGTGTTTAGAAAGCCTAGTTTAGAGACGTATATTATATCAACGACCAGTGGCATTCAGTCAGGTAATCATACTTGGGTAGACCGTCACTCATAAACTATAATACAACTAGTTATCACGTCTTCATCGCGTAACTTTAATGTGTTTCGGTCACATCAGATATAGATACGTACCCCCTACGCAGAAATATATATCTATACTTATTATGTTAATTGAATACAAACTGATACAACAGCTCTTGATAATGTGTTATCAATACAATGGCGTGCTGCTCATATTTCCGGTTTCACTATGAATATAATTTTTTCTAAGGAGTTCATCGGAGGACACAATCATTAGTATACGTTGAGGAATACCATTAACCATTAAATTAGGGGAACCTTTTCATTTAAAAATGAAATAGTGTTTCATCAGTTAGGGTTTTGTGAATTAGTGCCTTTAGGATAGCTCTAAGTCACTTATCGACTTTTTTACAACTCAGTCTCTCAACACACTTCACCCCCATTTGACTTGGATCCTTAACAACAGTTTTGTAGTAGTAAACCACAATGCTATAAACAATTGCAGAAACCATATTTAGGACAAACGAATTGAGACAATTGTTTGGACAGGAGTGAGAAGTATAAACAATATAATGCCTCGCCACGCCCCTCATTTGAGTAAAAAAACATGTCACAGACAAATGTCTGTGGAACAAACACAGGACGATAATAGATCTAGAGTACAAATGATACCCATTACAGCTTTTATTGCATAAGAGACTTTATGTTGTACACAATATTTGTATACAGTAATGTGATGAATGATCTTAAACCTGATGTGAATTTAAAGTTTAGATTAATCTGAACAATTGGAATGTAGGTATATAAACCCAGGGACTTAGTACCCATTTTATTAATGCCTTGCTCATGTAGGGAATGCATATTATTCCATCTAAGTTTGTGAAGGTACCATTTATAATCTAATTATCATAACAAAGAAGCACAAGAACTCGATCTACTCAGAGAGAGTAGATTAAAACTTTACTCTCTCTGATCTACTGGACCTAGCCAAACTCAAAACAAATTCAATCATGAATGTTTGCATTTGAAACAAAACAGCAGGAATGTTAATTGTGAAACCTGAAAAGTTCATAAGCAGTGGAGAGAGAGCTCAGAATTGTTTCCAAAGTTTTTCCACAAGAGGTCGCCTTAGGTAAGGGTATGCTCACTCCCGGAGAACGTGAGTAGCTCGTGAGCTGCTCCCAGTGGGGACACGCGGGGTCAGAACTGACCAAGTATGCAAGTCACAACAACAACAACAACAACAACAACAGCAACAACAACAACAACAGCAACAGCAACAGACAACACCCACTCACGAGCTTCAAACCCCAACCATTAACATACGAGAACAACACATTCATGTAGAAAGTCTCCACGTACCTTAATAAACGGACTGGGACTGCTGATGCAAAATCCGGAGTGAGGAGTGGAGTTGGGCTGGGGAATGCGGGAATCCTCCCCTCGGGGGCGGAGAGGGTCTCAATGGTCGGTGGGTGGGTTTAAAATCCGGCGGCAGCACGTGCTGGTATTGGGGGCTGGTGGAGGTGGTGGCGGTGGTGGTGGCGGCGGTGGTGGTGGTAGTAGTGCCTGGACTGATCATGAGGATGTATGCAGCGTTTGTTCCCCCCCAAGTTTTCCTCGTCTTGCGAAGCGCGGGTCCCCGCCGCCCCTCCCCGCCGTGCAATGCCGGTTGTCGTCTGCCGACAAACGCAGCTTTCTGATTGGTTGATTGGACGTCGGCCTTACTGCTGGATTGACGTTCATGAGTTCAGGCGGGACGCTGGAGGGGTAGGGAGGGGTAGGGAGGACCGGGTAGGGGAGGGGGAGGTAGAGGGCACGTGGCCCGAAAACTGACAGCTTGAAAAAAAGGCAGAGTTGTCGCCCAGTGGCATCATGGGGGTCTCCTCTCTTTTTGGGTTTACAGTTTATGGCCACTTCGGAAATTCGGAAAGTAAAGTCTTCCTTCACGGAAGAGTAAGTTCATTCTTCACAGCACTGAGTCAATTTTGGTGATAAGGCCAGGGGTGGATACAGGATTTTGGAAAGGGGGGGCATATATAGGCTAAGTACTAAAACCGCGTGCATTGATTCGGGCACACATGCACAATATATTTTTCTCTCTGGCAAGTTTAAGTCCTAACCAAAAAAAGAAAAGAAAAAAAAAAGGGGGGGGAGGGGGTCAGGACACCCTGGACCCCACCTGCATCCGCCCCTGTATGAGGTTGGGGTGGTATTTCTCTGATATTACGGGATGGGTCGTTTATTTTGTGTTCCTTTGAAATCAAAGTACTTGATTGGTAATTCAACTTTTAAAAAAGTATAAGATTACATACTTTTCTCATTAGGATTACAGTAATGGTACATATATTTCAACTGTTCAAAGGGCGCGGGTGAGGAAACTACACAATTATAATGAGACTAGCTATGTAACAGTTAATGGTTAATAATCTCTGATCTGAACATATAAACACTTTGAAGGTATCCAAAATGACATGTATATTAAAGTTAAAACTGAAATTGATCAATTATGTCTATTGCGTTCAAGATGAAAAGTACATGTCTATTGTTCAAGTACTACATGTGTTGAAAGGAAGAATAAGAAGGCAATTCATAAATAATGATGAACAAAAACAACTGCGGTGAACATGAAAGAAATTTAGAATAGTAAAAACATCCCCTCATGAATTAGGAATGAAGAGAATGTAAGTATGAAAGAGGAACAGAATGGAACCTATAATAGACTTACAATTGTAGATCTGAAAATCACACCTGTTGCCTAATTCCACAACACCATCACACCTCCAACTGATCCCACAATACCATTGCACCTCTTGGCTAATCCCACAACACCATCACATCTTTTGACTGACCCTATAGCACTATCAGTCCTCTTGGCCGATCCCGCATGACCACCACACTTCTTGGCCAATCCCACAACACCATCACACCTCTTTGCTGATTCCCCATACCACCACACCTCTTTGTCGATCCTATAACACTGAACTATAGAGGTTTAATAGCTATTAAAAGTTAGGGTGCTATTTAGATGTTGTATTATTTGTTCCTATAGATATCAACTAGCTCTATCGACAGTCTGTCTCCAACCAGACTACATGTCCAATCCATAACGTAGTTCCACATTGTGAAGGACATACCTCTCACGTGAAAGGAATAAGTTTATTGATATCCAATGTGTGAATACCAGTGGAAAGATCTCCCATTGACAATGAACAATCCAAAGGGTAACGTCCACTCAACCTCACCCAGCCGACTCTCGTGCCTGACTACCGGTCTATCAGCTTCAATTCCAATTCCAGAACCTAGCTTCTCGTACCGATCTGTCCAGGATGTTTAACCAATGACAGTTAGTAGTGCTCTACTGAATGCTGTACCTGCTGCACTTTACATATGTTTGCCTATGCTTGCCTAACACTGCCCTCATGCATTCTCCCCTGTAACACTGAGAGTTACATTCTTAGCACTGAGTCTTTGTCCCACACAGGAACAGCTAAGCTAAAGTCTGGACTGACCATCCACATCAGTACAACACCACCACATCTCTTGGCTGATACCACAATAGCATCACATCCCTTGGCTGATCCCATAATGCCATCACACCTTTTGGCTGATCCCATGACACCATCACAGCTCTTGGCTGATCCCCCCACAACACCATCACACCTCTTGGCTGATTCCACAACACCATCACACCTCTTGGCTGATCCCACAACACTGTCACATCTTTTGACTGACCCTACAGCACTATCCCACCTCTTGGCCAGCCCCATGAAACCATCCAACCTCTTGGAAGATCCCACAAAGTTATCACACCTTTTTAGCCAATCCTAGAACAGCATCACACGTCTGGGATGATTGAAAAATGCCATAACATCATTACACCTCTTGGCTAATCTCACAACGCTGTCATAACTCCTCGCCAATCCTACTTCGTGGCCACATGTCTTGGCCTGCAGTCCTGTTATATCTTCTAGCAATACTAAAATTTATAATATAATAATCTACAATACTCTGAATGTATTTGCCATTCCACACTGCTCTCCACCCGGATTCTAGAGAAAATAACAAATTGTACATACATTTCTGGCCCCAGAGGACTGACTTCTCCAAGCACATCCCATATCTACCCCTGATCTAACAGGGTCATGTACATTTCAGTGGCAGGGCAGGAACCCATGGCCACATTTACACAAGGTGAATTTCTGATCCATTACAGCTAGCAGAAAGTAAGAGTATGGAACCGTAACATAATCTGTACACAATTGTTGTAACCATGTGAATCCATACAACATTATGGATTGTCAAAGTAATTTGATTATAAGAAGACTTCTTTTTTTTAATTTCAAAGTGGCATAGTGACTAGACGATTTTACAGATGACGGGTAACCATACAAGTAATAGAATTCACCTGACAACTGTGATCGCTGGGCAATTGTGCTGGCTCATTCCCTGTGGGTATAGTGTGCTTTCTAGGGTATATGAGCAAATGGCTGACAGGATCACCAGTTACATTGTAAGTAAAATTGCCGGACAAACATCAAACTTGCTTAACATTCCAGCTCTCTCTGATGATTTCACTGGCAATCCTGAAGATCGCCGGTCGCAAGTCGATGTCATTTTGTGGGTATGGTACTTGCAAGTATTGCCAAAAGAGGTAAAATCATTAAAAGCCTTTGTATTCTCTCCATCAATTCTAATATCAATATTCTGTTCATCGGTTGTGTTTTCATTTGCTACCACTCCTACAACTTGTATCATTCTATGTAATCCAAAGCCTAATCTGCATCAGATGCTCTTATTGAGGGCACAGGATCTCTTATATTAACTTTTCTTATGATAGAATAATATGGTATTCAAAATATTAATCTAACACATTACATTAGGCATTAATTCTAATCAGCAGAGGACTTGTTAATCTTCTCTAAGTACTTCAGTCTACGATCAGGGCTGGCTCTACTCTTTCTAAAGGGTGGATTCCACGTGGTGACAAATTAAACAAATACATGGGTAACACGGGGAGAATTGCATAATGGCCCACCTGATAACAAAAGATATGATTGCTGTGTTGAAGTACTTCCATTAGATTTACCATGTTTGATTAAATTTGTTGCCCTCAGCAGTAGCTAAGCAATGTAATGTTCATGGGCAACACAACAGCAACAATAATTATTAAGAAAGGTTGTTGCCGACTGTTTCAGTATTTTTGCTGTGTTTTGTTGCCACATGGAATCCACCCTTAACACAGGCCTCCATCGCTTCAAGCCTGTAGAGCCACATATATTCTCCACCATAAGTGGAATTTTGAAATTTCAGTGTATCATCTACGTTACGATAGTTATTTCTATGCACATTCTCAATAATCCTATCAGCAAACATTATTGCATTCCCTGTTTCATGTACCACACTTGCAACGTCAATAACCACAATAATGCCCATTCTTTGGCATCACTGATAATCCAAAAATCAATCATCATATTTTCAAAGAGTAAGCATTGTTTCCAAGAGAAAATCCTATAAGGACACCATTGCAAGAGGGTAAATTCAGCTTTCAGAATATTAATGAATTTTTCAAGAATTTCAAGAACCAGAGATACAGCTTTTTGAAAAGTGGACTATCAAGTCGAAAAAAAAGAATTGCTATTAGAGAAACCATTAACAATGTACATATTTTAATGTGCCATACCTATTAACAAAATCATGAAAGGTGGTCAATTTGTCAGAATTCCATGATTTTAGTGAATCTATAGTGCCCAACGTGAATACCAACACAAATGACATACCCAATGAAATACTAGTGCAAGCTTTTCTATATTACATTCATGACGCGTTGGGTGTTTTAGTAATTGTCAGCTACTCACAAATCCTGTGAGGGTCTTTAAGGGTCTAGGGCCATAATGGTGTTCAATAGTTTTTGCTAATACATAATTTATGATGTCCGAACCAGTGCGCATACATATAATTATATGAAAAGCTTCATCCTTATCCTTCAGTAAGCTCCCCAATAGGCCAGGTGAGCAATATAATCCTAAAAATGATATAGTACTCGCATAATTGTAATGCTTCTGAATTTCTAGCGATGAAGGTCAACTAATAATATTCAACCAAAGGCAGAAATTTGTCTGAAGTCCAGTTTTATTTATAAAAGAAACACGGTTCCAGGTGTTTTGCCCCCTGGACCTTTGCCCCCAGTCCTTTCCCCCCTGGACTTTTGCCCCCCAGACTTTTGCCCCCTAGCCATTTGCCCCCCCCCCCAGGTCTTTTGCACCCCGGACTTTTGCCCCATAGGACTTTTGCCCTCCAATACTTTAATATAATTCTCATTACAGAGGCCCTTGAAATATAGGAGACATCCATGTTGCCATGTTGAATTTAAGAAACATTCATGTTGCCATGTTGAATTGAAAAAATCCACTATCGAACGTCACTGAACCCTAAAAAGGCCTGTGTCACCATGTAAAATCTAAGGGTTCGGGGGGCAATATTACATTGGTCCCAACCAATGTATTAAAGGAGGTGAGACAGGAGGGCCAGGAATGGGGAGGGCATCAGTTTGGTATCAATAGGGGGGGCAGGAAGGTGCCTTGAGAGGCACAGGAGAGGGCCGGGAGGTGCAGCAGGGGGGAGACAGAGGGAGAAGCCTTGTAAAGCACGATGTCACCATGTGTAATTTATTTTTATGTGGGGGAATATTGGTCTTGACTATTGTATTTCATGAATATGGAAATAAATCAATAGAAAATTGATTATATATGAAGCAATTTAGATCTATAAAATCTTAATAAATATTTCAAGTTTCTCAAGATCTACACAAAAATTTATCATTAACCCATACTTCCTACATACATAAACGTGACAATGAATAATGATATATCAAGTGAAGAAAGTTACTAAGGATAAATAATAAAATAATTTGATTTGCAGGGGGCAAAAGTCCAGGGGGCAAAAGTCCTAGAGGGCAATGGTCCGGGGGGCAAAAGCCAAGAGGGGCAAATGGCTAGGGGGCAAAATCTGGGAGGCAAAAGTCCGGGGGGCAAAGGTCAGGGGGCAAAAGTCCTGTCACCAAGAAACACAAGTTCACTGTGACAAAGTCTGTTCAAACCAATCTCATATCCTGACCTGACTCTCCAAAGAAGGTAAAGACAGTAAAACACACTCAGGGTTTTGCTTAATGGTTAAGGTAACAGTAGAGGTATTTTACAGTACTTCCACTTTGTGGGTTAAAGTACAAAACATGAAATAACATTACAAAATTATACATGTTAACAAACTATACTTTTTGATATGAATATGAAAATACCAGGTCTCACATTTAGAACAATAAATATCAATGAAACACACCTATTTTAGATTAAGAATTACTCAAAGTGAGTTTCTCCCATATGGCATCCCAGGAAGTCAGCTGCAATACAGTTTTGTGCCGAGTTTAGAGTAATAAGCAACAATAATACCTTAATAGAATTACAAACATTTGGATAGACATGGGTGACACAGTTTGGCATCATAAACATTAATTTTGTATTAATACCACAGAAGTATTCCATTAACACTCCAACAATAAGTCCATCCTAATTTACCCCGTGAAATATTTTCAGAATTGTCTCCATGCTTATTAAATGAAGATAGATGCATAATACAAAATTAACCAAAGTAATTTGATGGACAATTTGCTCCTCAAATTTGTAAAATGCAGCGTTATAATGTATTGGCCTTTTCCCCATAGGAGTCAATATTAAAGCCTATCAGCCCAACCAATGATGTCCTATCCAACCCTATTTTGTTCTGAAATGCAGCATTTTGATTGGTTGGCAAATTGAATGCAAGTCTTAAGCCCTAATTACACTACGCGTTGGGTTAGAGGACACGTCAGGTACTGTTGCCCAATGTGTCTGGTTCACGTTCAGGCCGTATAACACTATCGTTTTTGACAATAAGTACGCTTTTTTATATATTACACTTCACGTTGGGCAATATAAGATTCGTGTTTGCTATTCGCATTGGCAAAAAACGCGAATGAAACAGCCCCAATGTGAGCCAGCAGTCACGTAATGTAATAGGGCCTTTCACGGGCATGAACCCTCCAGATGGCACCAGGGTTCCTGATTAGAACTATAAGAATAGAAAGGGTAGCACACTGGCCATTTTGTTTTTAGCTGGTGCCTGTCAAAACCTATAAGCTGATGACCAGCAGACTGATAGGATTCACACAAGACCACAGTAAATGACCTAGTTTTATTTCTAATTTGAATAGGAAAAACATATCTAACTTATCATATTTGTCCGATTTGTATTAAAATGAATCATAATTATTACAGTTTGTTTTGTATTATTGTGTGGCCTATTTTACAGGTAAATGTAGCTGTATGTATAGTTTCCCCCTTCAGTGCCCCTTTACCGGTCAGAATGCAACTCATTGACTGGGTTGGTTGGTTATTTATAGTGCTAAAAGGGTTTCCCCAAAGTTGTTCAAACATTCTGTAAAGTGATCACAGGTAACAAGTTAGAAGCTATATGCTCATACCATTCATGAACACCCTCCTTTACTATGAGACAAACTAGCCTAGTGCTTAGAGCTTAGAGTTTCAAATCTGAAAGTTGGTGGTTCAAGTCCCACCCATGGCTAGTCAAACACTTTTTCTTTTACAAATAAACCCATTTTAGGAATTGTTGCAAAATATAAAACAGAGCTTTGAAATCATATAGATCTATGCAAGTGGCAAGTATTTATCTACAAGTTATATTGTATTTATCATACAAATGTCATTTTCAGTTTACAGTATAGTAAAATATAAAAAGGTTTCATCCTGATTTGAACTCTTAACCTTTATATTTGCAGATGATCTCTCTAACCATTAGGCCATATGCATCTACCTTCCTACCTTCTCTAGAGCTACATTTATTTATACATATATAATGAATTATGTCAAAGTGAAAGTAGTAGTATTTCATGCTATTTATATAACGGTACCCTTCTTACAAAATAAAGCTATAATTTATATGTGTAAGTATCCCAGGGTAATTCATATATGTATGTTTCTCAGGGTATGAATACATGTAATATAAATGGTTAAAATGATAGAAATTGAAAAATAACTAATAAGATGATCATCTGGGATTTGAACCTCCAACCTCCTGATTTGAAGTCCTGCACCTTAGCCACTACGCCACCAGTTACTGTAATGACAGAGGCACAAATTCCTGGCTTGTATGAGAGTACAGTTTTTATCAACCAGGAAGTCTTTTGTTCAGAGCCCCCATATGGGGGCCTCTTGTATAACTAACATTGTGATGTCACACGGGATTCCCCCACCCTACCATGTCCTTATTAACCTGTTTGAAGGAAATAGTAATGCATATTATATAAAAACTAGAAAACTATGGTCAAATAAAGGTTTTAAGATGCATAGGAGTTATAATTACAATTGTCCATTGCCTATAATTACCAATTGGCATATATGCACATTGCCCTATGTGGTTGGTCATGTGACCTCCATTCATAAAGTCCTTTCCAAATAAGGGCATTGCCATATATGGTATGCTGCTATGCTGGGTGGGGTTACATTTTTTTCAATAAATTTGTCAATTGCCATTTATTGGGCATAAATATCAATAAAACACGACAGCCAATTGTTTTTATCATTTGTCTGAAATACAAACCATTGTTTTTTTCACACAAAAACATAATAGTTTAGGCATAAATCCAAAATATATGTCTGTGCAAACTGCAGGGTACAGTTTTAGGTTCTTACCCTGTTAGTATTATAAGTAACTGTGAGACAGGGGTAGCGCCATCTAGAGAGTTCACGCCCGTGGGCCTTTTTTTCTCAAAATGAGAGTGAATCAGAATTGCATTCCCAAAAATGAATGTGAATGTGAATCACGTTCCTAAAACTATTCCAGCTAAGGATGTGACGTCACAGAACGTTCTAATAACGTTGCAGAACGTTATCAGAACGTCACAGAACTTAACCATTATGTCGCACCTAGGATTGGTTGTCTATAAAATAATTAACAGCTACAATAACTGTGAAAACACATTTTACTGTTCAAACTGCAAACAACAGATAGGGGCAAATTACTGAACAGAAAAATGTTGGTAGTCTCCAATAGAACAAAACCTGTTGAATGCATCAATTCTATCTAATAATACTAAAGCCCTATACCCACTAGGCGATTTTACCGGCAACTGGCTAAGGGGAACTGCAAGAATTGCTGGCAAAATCGTAACCAATTCGGATCATCTGTTAGCATGCAATATTGAATGTTACATTCTAACAGGTGATCTGAATTGTTGATGATTTTACCAGCGATTCTGGCAGTTGCAAAATTGCCCATCTCCAGTCGCTGGTAAAATCGCCTAATGGGTATGGCCCAGTTGTCAAGGGAAGCCCGGAAGGTATAGTGTCTAAACAGGTATATGATAGACGTATCTTTGTGTAACACTAAATTTTACGGTGACCAACAGAAAGCAGTGATATCAGAGGGAAATATCGCCAGGGGCGGAACCAGATATATTCGAAATGGGGCACCCTATTGTAAGAATTTCCACCGGACCCCTCTGGGTCCGAGAATTTTACAATAGAAATAACATTTGGCCAAAAGTAAGGGGTGTCCCCTCATACATTCGCCACTGAACATGATTATAAACTAATTATCTGAGAAACACTTCGTCTATTGGTCTAGATCTAATGCAACAGAATACACTCGTCTTTGCATTTCATGTAACCTTGCATTGATTGACAATTGTGTGTGTATACTATTTTGGACCAATTGATCTTAGCACCCAAGTTTCTTTTCATTTTAGTTATTGCGCTCACCGGTTACAGTTATCAGGTTATCTAAAAGTCAATGGAAATCCTCGCACTATCTTTGATTAATATCAAAAACGTTAACCCTGTAATAAAAGGCGTGAGGATAGTGTGTGCTGTTTATTATATCATGTAACAGAGATTGCTCAATCTGATCATAATATATACTGAAAGATAGATTTCTAACAAATCAACCACAAGTATTATCAATATCAATGGCTTTACAACTTTCCAGAACTACAGCGACTTTCAGATAAATAAAAGCCTGAAGTGTAAATGAGAAGGTAGTGTGATTTATGTTCGAAAAGAACTGTCATCAAAATAATAGCACTATTGACAGAATGTGTAAATGTTATGGACTGTTGTGCGAATGTGGATGCAAATAGCTAAATCTAAGGATAAGGGATCTGAAAGTGTATGCTTGGTTCCATACACTAATGCATGACAAAATCGTGTTTTTACAACCAATGTGAAAATGTATTGATGAAAAACGTGTTACCGAAGAATTAATGCAACTTCATGTATGTTAGCTAAATGTTTGAGATAAAAACCTTGGTTAACGAAGAACGAGAAAACTATAAAAAGAAAATATGAATTACAAAATTATGTATCATAATAATTATGATACAAATTTTCTATTCTGACTGAATGAACAAAACTATTCTGAAATCAGAATAGAATGTGGCCATATTGCTTGCTACCAGTCATATCTACTTGGTTTCTACTAACAGAAAACAAATTCATCAGTGTTCTGTCTCACAATAAGCCAACTGGGCAAATCTTTAATCAGATACCATATGGACAAAGATGTAGAAAAGTCATATGGCAGAGCACGCGTAATATCAGGTGCGATGAATGCGTCTTCGGGGAAGGCTTAAAAACTAGTTTCTTGTCAGGAATTATTCTATTACGTACTAGTACTTTTTTGGAGGATGTAGAAGCTTTTCGTTCTCAACGTACTAGTACTTTTTTAGTAACCGCCTTTCTGCACAACAGTGTGAAGCTGTGAGGCAGTGCGACGTCACAGGCTTGACATTCCCGCCAATTATTGGTTCCATTTTTCGCCAATAGGCAGCAGGCAAAAAAGAGAGTGCTATTGCTTGGAGAGTATATTGGTAATTTAACTGTAGATGTAATGAATCCTAGTCTCTGCCGTCGTTGCCATGGAGACAAAATACACAGTCTTCCATCTAGTTGGTAATCATAGTTCTTCATGTCCTTTGTCTTTTTATAGAACTCCTGAGCTAAAACTTAACTTTTTGTTCTTGTTCATCTATAAGTGTTAAAGTGAGTTGGCTTTGTGAGTATTATATAAGTGATGTGGGATTACTCTAAGATTGTATTCATAGATTAGAATAGCCATAAAGCAATCTCATCGGAAATGGCTTTTTACCAAAATAAAGTCGGCGGTACCCCTTCTTGGACATTGTTCTCCTCTTTTTAATGTCCACGGTAGATATTTTTCTGACGCCAGGTAGCTGTATGCCCATTTTTTAGATGGAATCTATCTAAACCAACTATATCATTTGAGATACTCTATACAGTTGTACACGTTTCTACAGATCGGAATCGCTTTGACCATTACCACATTTACCAAACTGTATCACATTGCAGGGGCGGATCCAGAAACTTATAGGGGGGGGCATAAACATGATTGTACGGGGGGAGAGGCCCCCTACAAACACCATTTAACAGGGGAGGGGTGGGGGCAGGGCCCGTCTGACCCCCCCCCCCCCGGATCCGCGCATGCTGAAATAAGTAAACAGACAGCATGAAACCAGTCATCCTCGTGCAAGTTATGGTATGAATACAAGTTTAACTTAAAGTCCAATGCCAAGTACAGAAGTGTTTATTCGAAAGAGGACAATTCATACATCTCGTTTTAGAAAAAAGTTTGGCTCTTGCAATGTCTGGTAGCTGAAGCCTATCGGGCCATTTTACTTTGCTACGTTATAACTGAGGTTGGACAAAATACACAATAGGGGCCTATAAGTCAATCAAGTCTCAGCAAACTAAAGTGTTTTAAGGGTTAAGGCCATATTCAACTTTGTGGCGTTTTCCTTGCGTTGGGCATTTTTCTAGCAGTGTTTAGCCCTACTGCAAGCAAATCAGGGCACCGCAAGGTGGAATATAGGCATTGCTTGCGGTGTTGCTTGCGGTGTTACTTGCAGTGTTACTTGCGTTGGGTCAATGCAAGTAAAACCACAAATGATTTAATATTCTTTTATATGATTTAAAAAATTTTTTACTTTTAAAAAATTGTATTATGATTTTTTAATGATTTTATATCTATATACTACAATTATTTTATAGAGTTTTCTATTGAGTGCTTGCGGTGGCAGAAACGAACATGTTCGTTTCTGAAATGCATATTACTTGCGGTGGCTGAACAAGCCACTACAAACGGGCCCCCACCGCAAAGTGGAATATGGGCTTTAGTCAAGACTTGGTCCTGTTTCATCAAGGCGTGTTAAAGCATACTCTTTTCAGAGATCTGATCTATCAAATAATTTTACTGGTTTGCCAATCTATCAACATTTATTATACCTTAGGGTGATACAGGTTTAGTAGTTAAGAACTGGGTGATAACCAGCCTTGTATCACTGTCGGTGCACTGTCGGTCCATTTTCATCGTTTCATGGATCACCACCTTCAGTTCTTTCCACATCAGTGAAGTGGCTTTAGGTTTAACAAAAGTAGGTCTGGTGAAAGAATTTGAGTAAACAATTCTAGATTTGTTCCCAATTGTTAACACGGTAAACGGAATAACTGTGGATCTTTTGAATCTGTAATCACTGAAGATGTTCGTATAACTTATTATATATTGAAATTCAAGAATAACGGATTTCGCATCTCTTCTGCAAAAATAAAAGATTCTGAACAGATTCTGAATATCTGAAATTAAAGAAATTGTTGGTTGCTATCCCTTTGCAACCTGAGCAACCTTAGCAGAATTCTTGTGTTTTTAGATAAACAAGTTTTGTTTGAGTTGGAATATTTCCATAATTCGTCCATGCAGTACTAGAGAGAGTATCTCTCTTCCTCACTTTTTTTTATTGAAACTTTAAAACGTCACGTTTGTCGACGTCAAACGTCTCATTTTAGTAC
This sequence comes from Lepidonotus clava, assembly GCA_936440205.1. Taxonomy (NCBI): domain Eukaryota; kingdom Metazoa; phylum Annelida; class Polychaeta; order Phyllodocida; family Polynoidae; genus Lepidonotus; species Lepidonotus clava. The sequence goes on along the minus strand of OW387150.1, from coordinate 19,697,357 downwards.
TTATTTCATTCTTGGACCAACCTACCTTTCAATATCCTGGATCTGCCCCTGATATACTCCTTCAGGTTATTTCAAAGACAAAGAAAACGATGAGAACCCTTCTCACTTGTGCATTGAATCCTCACATCAAGGCCAGGATAATTATAATTAGGTTTAACCCAATAGGCTAATCATACCACATGCGGACGTTTGCAGCAGGAATTAAGGTTAACTATAGGCATGCTATATATCATTAGACAAGTTGTACAATTCTCATTCAAATCATATACAGGATATATGATTTTATGCCATATTCCCCGAGAAAATCAAACAAATACAAAATCGTCGGCATAAAAATCGTTATGTGGAATACCAGTTTTAGATCAAATATAATTATATCTTAGGACATAAATAAACTTCTTACTATGTTAAATTCCCGAGACGATTTTCATGACAGTTCTTTTCTTTAGGTACAGCAAAACAAGCTGTTACCCTAATCCAATTGATGCTTTTTGTTGTCCTCCAACATTTTAATCACTTAACTCAATACCCAAATAACAAAGGCTAATTTATTAACGACAAAACCCGGTGACTTCAAACTGTAACCAAGGACACCTCTGCAATATGACCAGTGTAAATCAAGATGACACCTCTGTCCTGTTTTTAAGCAGAGAAAATAGCTTCTCTTCCGTTGATTTTATTGACATCTTTCCACTTTTTTCAGGCTTTGTTTCGTTTATTTTCGTCTTTCCAAAACATGTTTCCCACTAACAGCCTGAGGCCTACTGCATGCAGACATCATGAATGTTTTAATTCCCATTTATTTTGCCCTCCACCCCCTCCCTCCCCAAACTTTTACCAAACCAACCCCCGGGCCCTTTTCATAAGCATTGTTGTGAAGTTTCATTATTTTCCAAGAGTAAAACTGAACTTGTTGAGGGTATTTTTGGAGTAATTTGTTGATGATTTTTGTTGGTTTCACGTTGGTTTTTGGCTTCTAAAAAGTTTAAATGAAATGAAGCTATAAGGGATCCTGAACATTCCCATTTGTTGGGCACCAAAGTGGCCTAAATCTCTAAAAGAAAAAAGCTCAAAATTCATGTACTACCCGATAAAATAGCTGTTTTAGGCATTTTAAATGTAAAATTCGGTTCAATGATTTTTATAGGCAACGATCTCCTCCCCCTTGCAAATTCCCATATAGGCCAATGCCTGGTTATCCATGTGTCGATATGAAGCAGGTCCTGGAACTTAATCAGTAATTGTTCATCTTTGAATATCAATTGCTGTGCCACTATGCAAATTCTATTCTTTTTGAAGTAAAACATTAAATATTAGAATTTCCTTTAAAATAATGAGGTTTCTTTAATGATGACTATAAATGTATATCTATAATTATATGGAGGGTGCCTTTTAGAGTCTTCGGTCTGAATTTTACATGAAAAAGATAATTTTGTCAACAAAAAGTTTCTCCAGTAACTCCCCCCCCCCAAATCTTCCACTGCTTGCTGTTTACACTAAAGCCGCATCCCCACTTGGGCGAAAAACGACGGTGAATAACATTAGTCGCCTGTCGATTAAGAAATTAGTACATTGTCGGGCAACTAACTTAGTTGCTGGGCTACTAAAACACTAATCGCCATGTAGGGACGCTTTTGCAGTTAGTCGCTGGGCAACAAGAGGATACTTTAGTACATCACCCGACGACTAACTAGCCGCCCGTGGCTATGGAACAATATTAAACATGTCAAATATTTTGCCAGAAAACCACGGCGATTAGTGGTTTAGTCGCCAGACATCACAACGCCAGTGTGAAGTTGGTCGCTGGGCGACTAACAACGTTAGTCATCCTCCGACTAAGGAAATCTAGTCTCCCAAGTAGGGACCAGGCTTTAAGGTGTGGACCTGTTTCGCTTTCTTCCTACATCTCTATATATGACCACAGGTAAAAAATATTCGAGAGCCATCTTAGATTTGTCAATGAAATTCCTTTAAATTCCAAAATTGCACACAAGAAAATCTATTATTTCAAAATTGTAAATCTATCACAACATACAATGATACTTTCATTTCGAGGCAAAGGGATTGACAATTCTCCTATGAAGTAAAATATAGAATGCAGAACTATCACAATGATATCCAAGAACATAAGTAATCTTAAGGGAACACACCTACTCTGTCTGCTCTGAAGTTCATGCTAGACAATACCAGATGGTATACAGTGTTGCCCCCTAGTGTGATGCAGAAGGTACAGGTAAGAGTTAGGAGGCCTGATCAGCTCGAAACAGGTGTTTGACAATTGAAAGGAATGCTACAGCAGAACTTTTGACAATAAAGTAAACAATGATTAATGTTCCAAGTTCTATGTGCATAATCTGTGAGGTAGTAAAACATAATTATAATCAAATAAAGTGGGTATAGGAAAATAATGTACTAATGGCTTAGTACTTTTAATACATTGTCATAATATATAATCCAACAAGGATCAGGCTTAGCAAGTCTACTTCTAGTCTACTTCTAGGAGAAATATCTTACGCTCCTAGCGCCACCTGTTAACCAGTATAAAAGGCGCTGCAAGGTAGGGAGCGAGCAGTTAGTGAGTTAGTTGGTTAGAAGTTAGTAGTCACTTAGTTTAGTGAGAACATCAGCTAAACATGTTTAGCCAAGAAGTTATACCTGGAGTAAGTACATCGACTCCGTGTAACAGACTGGAGTTTACCAATACCCACTACCTCGGACATAGGATTGTGTTAGAGCTGAATACTAGAATGGTCTAGAAGGTGTCGGAGCAACTCGTGTTCTAAATGTGGTTGATTGCTGATAGGAGATGGGAGGTGGACTGATGAAGACTTATACATGGTGGCTTTGACTCGGGATGAGATGTGTACTGAATAAAACCCCTTTCATATTAAGAAGCTCCCTCATCGTTCATTTCTTTTGAACTATTGGGAAGTGAATGGACAAACTTTAAACGCAGTCTGAATTACTCAGGCATTCTGGAAAAGCAACTCATGAAGACTTGGATATACACGAATCTTACGCAGTCTAAAATCAAACATTAACAATAGTTCATTTGGTGGAGATTACCCGAAACATGACTTGTGCCGTTTTGCTCATCCTTGATGTCAGCCACCGGTGACTTTGAGGCTTCCTCTAACCCCAAGCCTCAATCTTTGCGGCCCGCAGGACACGATGTGTCAACATCATATACAGGGAATGTGGAAAACCGCCACCTGGTAGGTAATCCCTTAGACGGGGAGGCACAGAGACAGGAGGTCGCAGCCAGACCCAAGCAGCTCTGCCCCGAAGGTGCACAAAATTACCAAACCCGTGGCAAAGGTAAACCATTTCCCTGGCACCTAGGGTCCAAAGATAGGCCGGTTCTTGACGAAGGACTTGAAACCCTAACACACTCGGGACGAGTTGAAGGGAAGAACCGTCTCACGGAATATCAGCAATATTGGAACCCAGGGTACGTACCACCTACGGACCACGAAACTGGTACTAGCTCTCGCTCCACCTGTGAATCTGATGTGAACAATCCGTGGTGTAACCAAAGTGTTCCTTATCGTTTACTGCCCGCAGCGGGAGGTGAAGGCGAACAGGAAGTTTCCAATGGAGATAACCTATTTTCTTCAGGAAATCTAAAACAACGACAAAACACCGCGGATAACTCCAGCCCATCAGGGGGAAAACGCCCCGAAAATCCGGTAATCCTACCTGATGGGAGCTCTCTCACCTATCCATTACCCCAACGACTTGAGTTTATCAGTCACCCACTGGTAACACCAACTCACCCCAACCCGGGGGCGTCCATTCCTTATTCCACTGTAGCTAAAGGAAAAGCAGTGGGAAGGGATAAGGGAGTGGGAAGGGAAGCAGAGGGAAACAGCGAGAAAGTAGGCAATTTACAACCCTATCGATTAACTTACGGTGTAGAAACGAACTTAGACCAAGCTGGTAAAGGAGCGGAAGCTCAGGCCTTTGATCCAGCCGAAATATTAAAGCAGTGGGCAGACTCAAGCCCCGAAAAGCACATAGATTTAGAGAGGCTAAGCGATCAGGATAGTGAAGAAAATGTAACGCTTAAAGCACAAGATTTTAACACTCTAACTCATGAATTGTATGAAGAATACGAGGACGAGTACGAGGAAGAAAATAGCGAGACAGAACAAGCAGCCGCAGATGTCAGAGGGGGTAGTCCTGATAGAAAATTAGCTAGAGAAGATAAATCAACCTCGTCTTCATACGAAATTATTACCGAGGATGTTTTAGACACAGGTAAGAAAGCTAAACTAGAGAGTGAGGACGAAATTAGTGTAGAGGAAATACCTGTGAAAGAACAGTGGGACGATCACGATATACAAAACCTCCACGAAAATAATATGGCGGAAGGGGGCGTTCCTTTGATGGATCTAGTAGAAGAAAGAGAGGATAGAGATCAACGCCAGCAACCCGATGAAGGGGGAGCTGGGGGTGTAGATCTGGGGGCATGGCATCCTAACCGTGGGATGGACCCTGGGGGACCCCAACAAAACAATGGGAATGGCCAGATCCTAATCCAGCAGCCAGACCGAGGCGTGCAGGCAGGACTTATTCCTCCTCTTAATCAACAGGCCCAAGGAGGCCAAGGTAATCAGGCCAATCCTCCCCTTAATCAACAAGTTCAAGGGGGCCAGAACGATCAGGCCAACCCTCAAGGACTTATTCCTCCTCTTAATCAGCAGGTCCAGGGAGGCCAGGATAATCAGGCCAACCCACAAGGGCCTAACCCTCCTCAAAACCTTCTCAACAACCCTCCTCAAAACCTTCTCAACAACCCTCCTCAAAACCTTCTCAACAACCCTCCCCAAAACCTTATTAATAATCCCCCTCCGAATCAGCCCAATCTGGGGATAAACCCTGGGGGACTCCAGCAACCCGGTGCAGGGGGAAATGGTGGTGCGAATCCGGGAATACAGCAGCCTAATCCTGGGGTAAACCTTGGGGGACTGCAACAAAATGATGGGGGAGGCCAACCGGGCCAACAGCCTGACCGGGCCGTGCCAGCAGGGGGTGGGGTCGATCAAAACCTGCTCCCTCACCTATTGCAGGCGATGGCACTCGCTGCCAATCTTAACGCAGGCCGAGGAAGAGCGGATAACCAGCAGGGTCAGCAAGCCCCAGCAGGCCAGAATAATCAAGCAAATCCACCAGGACCCAATAACCCTCCCCCGAACCAGAACAACAATCCTTTCCTTAACCAACTCAACAACCCCCCAAACCCACCGAATCCTCCACCGCCCGGACCACCAGGTCCGCCGGGCCCACCAGGTCAGAACAACCCTCCAAACCCACCGAATCAACCAAATATTTGGGAAATTCTACCACAGTTGGGTCTGGCACTGGGGCAAACACCAGCGCCAGTGCGTGAAACGACTCACAGTGGTCACCAAAGGGGACCAAACATTAGGTTACCGTGGTTTAGTGGAAAAGAAGACGAGCAAATAGAAAAGTATTTCAGGGAATTAAAACGACTGAAAGCTATCTATGACTGGTCGGACGCCCATCTCCTGAATATGGCGCTGTTAGGCCTAAAAGGAAGGGCCGACGACTGGGCAGGAGCGTTAGCTGAAAGTGAGAAAGACTCATTTGAGAAGCTAGAAGCCCAAATGACCAAGATCTTCGGTGATCGAAGAGCTAAGTGGCAGAAACACGCAGAGTTCTGTGGCCTTAAGCAAGGAAAAGACCAGAGCGTGATCGAATTTGCAGGTGTTCTGAAACAAAAGCAAGTTAAAGCAGAGGCGAGTGAAAGCATGATGTTAGCTGTGTTTTTAGAGGGATTAAAACAGGGCGTAGCCAGGCAAGTAGCTATACTGGACCCTAAGTCGTTCACCGAAGCGGTGGATTGTGCAACGAGGCTAGAATCGTTGGACAAAGGCAAAGGGGGAACTAAAATATCTAATGCAGTGAGCGAACTGGCTGGAAGCCAAGAATCAGAGGAGACCGCGGCCCTAAACTCCATTTCCGAACGATTTGGAGTGGTGCTGGCCCGACTGGAGGCCGCTCCATGGTTCCAGAAACCAAAACCAGGGCAAAGCGGGACTCCCCAGAGTGGTGGTAACTTTAAACAGCAAGGTTATGAGAGAAAAGATAGGTACGAAAACCAGAAAGGTGAAAGAAATTCAGATCAGAAGCCTAAATCCAATATCGCCCCGAACAGAGAGGCAGATAAGGGAAAGAATCTGCCAACTCAACAGAAAGTAGAGAGACCCAGGTTGCCTTTTGATGAAAGTAAGTTTTGTATCATTCACCAACAACATGGTCACTCTACAGAAGCGTGCTTGTGGTTAAAGAATAGGTTGAGGGAAAAAACCCCGCGGATCTACAAAGATAGCAAAGCCAGTGGTACCGAACAAAAGAATCAGGGAAACTAGAGGAAGGGTCCGTTCATTCCACGATAGAATTAGGCGCAGTGGACGGACCGGCTAGGAGAGAGATAGGAGACGAAGCATTTTTCTTAACGTTAAGATTTGATGATCAGAAGGAGGTTAGATCTTTAGTAGACACAGGAGCGAGCGATTGCTTCATGTCCACCCATTGTAAACGACAGATCCCTAAACAATGCATTTTAGATGAATGGAAGGTGTCGAAGGGAAACATCAGTTTGGCAGACAACTCGTCTCAAGTAATACTAGAACAAATTAGATGTAAGTTTTCAATCCAGGGATCGGTGGTCTGCTATGATTTCAACATAGTGGACGATCTATGCCACCTAATAGTAATCGGGAGAAACTTATTAACAGTGCTTCGATCAGATTTATCTCTACCAGGCGCAAAGATAGAAGTGTTTTGTGGAAACCCTATAGTTAGCAAAGAAACAGTGAAAATTCCGCCGGGAAATGAATGCATCATACCGGTAACCACTCGAGAGCCGCTGGGATTAGACTCACCGGTAGCTTACTGCGCACCGGCGGTAACCGCACCAGTCCTAGTGGAGGGGTGCGTGAATACGGTGGGAAGCCAGTGGTGGATCAAAGTCATGAATCCGCTAGATGAAATGCAAGAAATCACTCCCCAGGAAGTATTAGCTTTTGCGGAAGAATGCGCAGTGCCTGAGGTAAACCAAAATCAGATAGAGGAGTTCCTAGACTTGTGTTATCTAACTAAAACAGAGACCCCAATGTCCATCTGTAGGATTTCTGTAGAAGTAATGAAAGACGCAGTGCAAATGGAAAGCCAAACCTCTGAGGAGAAATCCCGAGGTAAAATGGATGAAAATGTAAGTAAAATAGATCTAACCGAGTCGTGCTTAAACGAAGAACAACAGGTAAGGTTTAGACAAATGCTTAATAACAACAGGGATGCACTAGCGTTTTCAATGGAAGAGTTAGGTCACTGTGAAATAGCGCCGATGAGAATAATTGTGGATGAGTCGCAGGGAGTAATAAGCTCTAGACCATACCGATACTCTCCACAGAAAATGGATATCATCGATGAACAGGTTAGGCAACTCATAGATATAGGTGTCATAGAACCCAGCGAATCGGCTTGGCGAAGCCCGCTGGTGGTAGTGCAGAAGAAAGATGGCAAACCTAGGCTCTGTACAGACTTTCGCATGCTTAATCAAATCACTTTTAAAGATAAATTCCCCATGCCCACGGCTCGCTCGCTTTTCCTATATATGGCTTACAAGAAACCCACTATGTGGACAGCTTTAGATCTGTTGAGCGGCTATCATCAGTGTGTAATCGAAGAAGACAGTAGAAAATATACCGCTTTTGAAACCCCGATGGGTGTGTATCAGTATAAGCGTGTACCATTTGGCTTGGTTGGCGCACCTTGGCAGTTTACCAAGGTAATGGCCATAGCGCTAAAGGGATTGATCCCTAGAACATGCTTAGCATATTTAGACGACGTAATTGTCTACGACACTACATTTGAGGAACACCTGGCGAGCGTTGAGGTGGTTCTCCAAGCTTTGGCGAGAGCTAATCTTAAACTGAAACCGTCAAAGTGTGAGTGGTGCCGCAGTGAAATCAATTTCCTCGGCCACGTAGTAAACGCGGAAGGGGTGGCTACACAAAGGGTAACCACAGAAAAGATTACAGCCTTTAACCGTCCACATAATGTGAAAACTATTAAATCCTTTTTGGGACTGTGTAACTACTACCGATCGTTTGTCCCTAATTTCGCTGATCTAGCAAAGCCTTTAAACCGGCTGCTAAAGAAAGAAGTCTATTTTGAGTGGACAGAGGCCTGCGAGGAAGCGTTTCAACAGTTAAAGAAATTGCTGACCTCGCCACCCTTACTAATTCATCCAGATATAGGAGGGCATTTCTATCTACTAACTGACGCATCAGACGCCGCGTGCGGTGCAGCGGTTTGTCACAAACTAGATGAAATCTACCGTCCGGTTGCTTTCTGGGGATGTACTCTCCGGGACGCCGAATTAAATTATTCGGTAACAGAAAAGGAGGCTCTGGCAGTAATTAAAGGCATTAAGAACTATGAGGACATGTTGCAGGGAGCTAAAATCACAATAGTGACTGATCACAAACCGTTGATTCCCCTGCTACAGAGTGCCTACAAAGCCCCGTCAGCCCGGCTGAGACGGTGGGCTTTAGCGTTATCAGATTTTGATTTTGAAATCATATATGAGCCAGGAGCGACTCATTTTCTACCGGACTATTTGTCTAGAGTCTATCATGAGCATGTCCCAGGTGAAGAATATGAGCCCGCTGTGGGATGTGAGTTATTTGAGGCCGAAGTTCAGGATGAAGAGCTTTCTGTGGCTACGGTATTAAACGCGCAACTCCAAGATGCAGAGTGCGCGCAATTGATAGACTACCTGCAGGACGGAGACCTACCGACAGATCCCCTTGAAGCTAGGCGAATAATGGACCAAGCTGATTTTGTAGGAATGGTAGCACCGGGGGTACTATGTAGGTTCAACGTCAAAAGGTATAACAAACACCAAGACCAACTGGTCAGACTAAAACCTCGTATGATAGTTCCAGGAAAGTTAATTCCCAAAGTCCTGAGACTATTACATAATGACATCTTGGCTGGGGGACATGTAGGGATCAGTAACCTCACTACCAAAATCTCTGATAAATTCTACTGGCGGAACATGAACGCCGACATAGTAGACTATGTGAAAGCTTGTGAGACCTGCTCTCTGAGGAGACGGGCTCCGCATTTCAAGGCCCTAGCTAAGTCTTGGGAGAGACCAACCCGACCCTTTGAGGTAGTACAGTGTGATTTCATCGGGCCACTAAAGAGGGCTAGGGATGGGTCAAAATATATCATGACCTTCATAGACCTACTAACAGGTTGGCCGGAGGCTTTCACCACGAAAGACTCCACTGCGCAAACCGCGGCCAACTGTTTCCTAACCGGGATAGTGTGTCGGTATGGACGGGTAAACCGTCTGCACACAGACCGGGGAGCGGCCTTCCTCTCAGGGCTATTCAGGGAAATCACCACACGACTAGCGTGCAAACAAACGTTCACTACCGGGCGAATGCCGACTGGCAACGCTCGAGTAGAAAGACTACATAAAACCATTGAAAACCTGATTGCTTATTATATCCCTGACGACCACTGTAACTGGATCGATCTGCTTCCCATTGCATTATGGACAGTTAGATCCACAATCAGTGTACGGTCGGGATACAGCCCGCACACCCTGCTGTTTGGCAGAGATCCAATCAGTATGGGAATGCCTGAGCAGGGAACAATTCCTGAAACGCTGAACGACTGCGAGTTTTTCATGCAAACCAAGGATAATATTGCTATGTTTAGGAATATGGCTGAAAGGGTAGTTCAAAACTACGAAAAAGATCTGAGGCTGCGAATTGATGAGCGGGCGCGGCCCACTCAGATGTACGAAGGTGATATGGTATACATGTACGACCCTTTAGCTAGTGAAAATAAAGCGTCTAAGTTCTCAAACAGGTATACTGGGCCATTTAGGGTAATTGAAACAAAAGGAGACCACCTGGTTAGGCTAGTGTCGTTAAAAACTGGAAAACAGGTCCCACATCTAGTAAACATTTCAAAACTCAAACCTGCACATGGGCCTTGGTCTCCCGCCATCCCTCATAACATTCCCAAACTGGTGAGAGAAGCGAAAATCACTAACTCAAAAGGGGCAGATCCTGACCGAAACCCTGAATTGCATCACACTCCGACGGGTGAAATCGCTGAAGAAGAGGGCGAAATAAGGGGTGCTGAGACTGAAAGCTCAACGGGAACGACCGGTCCCCGTGAGCATGATGCAGTTCCTATGACCAGGAAGGTACCTACACAAAAACCTGGTCCAAGTCCCACTGATTTAGCAGAAACAGATGGGCAAATCACTGATGGTCAGGGCACCAGTACGGACACCGCGCTGTCCACAAACTTATCCTTTGTTCCTAATAAAGCCGCCTGTGAACGGGGAACAGCTGGCGCTAATGGACAGAGGAAACGCAAACGAGCTAAACGAAGGGGCAAAAGCCAGCCGTTGGAGGGGAGATCCCCTCCAGGCAACAACAAGCCCATAAAACTACCCTGCGGTGATGTGCCGATCTTGGATACATCGGAACAGAGCCCAGAAAAAACAGTAAAGGACCATGTCCCGACGAAAGGTGGCTATAACCTACGTCGGAACCGCCGTCCTAACTACGTCGCTCTGTCCAATGGCGGAGAGAGCGACGACATGGATGATTAATGAAGGAAATTTAGCCGCCCTGTGAAAATAAAAATTCGGCGGAGCGGCACCGTTAGCATCAGCGCTAATGGAACAGGTGGTCTGCCTCACGGCCACCTTGCCGCGCCCAGGGGCGTGGCAGAAAGGGAGGGTGCGCACGCCAAGAGAGATGCCAGTGGTTAGGCGTCATCTCTTGGGACCGGATGCAAGCGTTCCCCCCCACCTGAAACAAGATACAGCTCCAAATATGGAGACGGCATGGGCAAGCGGATCGGTTATAATTTCGTGGGATCCGCGCCGATCCACCAGTCGGTCCGCAACTCTGCTCCTAGACGGTCACCTCTGCTGCAGGTGATTGTGCGCGCAACCCAGCCCGGGACGAAACGGAGATAGATATTGATTCTATCTCTGAACAGAAGTTGGAGATAGAAATTGTTCAACCTCCGACTTCTCCTGGAAGGAGCAGAAAGAGAACTTAGCTGGGACACTGATCCACCGACTCATGGGGAACTGTCTAGCCCTCCGGCCACATAGCAATCCAAAGGGAACCACTACTTTCCCTGCGGACACGGAGGGAAGGATCATCGTCCCCCTGAGAAGGAAACGGATTAGCCGGCCCCACCAGAGGGCGCTGCCTACCAAGGGAAGGTTCGTTGGGCCGTTCTTTTAGGATTTTACCAAATGAAAGAAAAGGCAGTCGAGAAGGAGAGTACTAAGAAACAACCGGCTCAGACCCTTAGGCGGTGGAGTTGGCCGGGCCGGGGCGGTGTCCGTCCGGACTCAACCGACGCCGGGATTGCCCGGAAGAAGCCAAGGACACCAGCCCGGCGGCCCACCAGAACGACCACAGGCGGAGCCAAGAGGTCCGCTAAATCGGCTCCAGCCAAAAAGAAGACAGCAGATAAAGACTTCTACAATTTATCTGAGGTGAGTGACTCGGAGCCCGAGCCAAGGCTAACGGCGTTGGCCAAGCCGGTTCAGAAGGAGGAAGCGGTCAACCAACCAGTGCAGATACAGGCCGGCTGGTTCTGGGACCTTACGCAACCACTGTTCAAACTATTCGAGACTGTTGACGAAATTAGGAGAACAGTAGGACTGGATGTGCCAAAATCAAACAAACAGTTAGCTGAGATTAAAACTCAGATAGCTCCTTTCATTCAAAGGACCACACAAAACTCTAAATGCGTCAAGGAAAGTACCAGCCTACAAACAACACGAGGCGGCCGACCTCTGCCCACTCTGGAAAGGCGATCGGGAGGGGAACAGCTAACCGTCGCCGCTCCAGGACTAAAAGTGGAGGTAGCACCCGGTCAACACGCGCCAACCCCACCGGTGGGGAACGGGCCAGCGGGAGCTCCCCTCCTCCACCACTTACAGCCTGCGGACCCCGCTTGTTTAGACTTGAGCAGCTTGACAACGAGCTGCAACGCCAATCCCTCACCACTGCTATGGAACCAGCAGCAGTGGACGCCAACCAGCCAGCCGGGGGGCCCACTGTGGCCGAGTCCACTCCCAGCGACAAACCAACCACAGGTACCGAACCCATACCCCTCGAGCCAACCGTCGTACGATCCAACGGGGGCCGTTTCGGACTGGAACCTACTAGGCCAAGACCCCTCAGAGCAATGCGCCCCTCGTCCTGCGAACGTATGAGAGGCTTGAGAATCACGGTCACCAAGGACGAGAGCGGGATCATCAGGCGAGTGGTAAAAGACAACGGGCAAAACCTCTACGAGCATGTCCCAAACTAAAACGGACCAGAGGACCCGGGAGGAGGGCATATTTCAGCGCATGGATGATAGTAGTGCGCAGGAAAATAAGGTAACTTTGCTGTGAACAGGTTTTAGATAAACTGCAAAATTAACTTTCTCAAGCTATCGCTAAGGCCAAAACAAAGACAATGAAGTGGCTAGTGCTGTTCGTATTAGCTATAATAGGGGGCATTAGGGGAGTGCATAATGACTCCAACCCACCTGAGGGGCTAGCCCCTAACGCTGGAGTGATAGCTTTAGAACAATATGGAGTAGTGTTAAAACCAGGGAAGCTAATGTCCACCGCGGATATAACACACGTCCGACAAGGCTTCCTTATCACTATTCCAAGGAGGCGCTCCTTCAACAAGGCTACCTTTGGCCAGGTCTGTCACCGATATCTACAGGGGGGAGACGCCCTCGATCGGGCCTGCTACCATATCAGGTCGCTGGTCAATTGGATGGATCAGACGTCGCAGGCGCTTAAGGGTCGGTACCGAGAAGTTCTTAATGAAACCTTAAGTTCCCTAATAAAGAACACTCAACAAGACCCTCAAAATCAAGAGTCGGAGTTAAAATCAGGTGGAAGGGTCAAAAGAATGAAGAAGTTGCCCACAATGCTGGACGATCCAGGATGGCCGACCTTTCCTCTTCCAACCTCTTGGAATCAAGGGCTGGCAGCTGATATCAAATATAACAGAGAATTGATTAGAGTATTACAAGAATCTTCGAACCAAATGATCGAAGACTTGGCTCTGATGAATGAAAAACATGACGAGGCTGTCGAAAAGATTAACCATGTCGTGATAGGCCTACTGGACAATCTAAGATCACTAAATAAGGCACACAACACGACTCGCCGGAGGATGAAACTCGTGCAACATAAGGTGGATTGGATGGAACTGTACCTGAATATGATACCGGTCGCTCTGGAAGACAAGTTAGGAGAGATGGTGTATCTTCAATTAATGGTAGAACAAACTCGCGTGTTCAGGAAAGGTGTACAGCGCCTGACGCGGGGCCAGCTGACTATGGACTTGGTACCCCGCCAATATATGGTCGGAGCGGTCCAGGAAGTGAACAGATACCTGAAGGGGATCCATCCCAGGTTCCATGTCGCGTTCACAGATCCTTCCTTCTATTACGAGAACAGTCAACCTTCGTTCAAATTCAATGAAACCACTCAGGAACTAATAGTGTATGTAAGGGTGCCTGTGGTGGCTGATGAACATTTGTTCCGGGTCTACGAAGTTCTAACTTTTCCTGTGCCAGTGACGGTTAGGGGGCGACTTAAGAAGGACGCTCTCCAAATTGTTAATCTACCCAAAAGTGTCGCCATGTCCATGTCCCGCCAGTATTACGTACCATTGGCTAGTGGCAGTTGGTCAGGTTGTTATGGACAGACCATCACGCTCTGTAAGGACCTACCCTATATGAAAAAGATTACAGACAACACCTGCACTGCTGCGCTACTGAGGCGCGACGACCTAGCGATCCAAGAAAAATGTGAGCTGGACTATCTACTGGAAGCAGACTTCGGAGAGATGGCAGTGTATCTAGACGACGGAGATATGCTAGTGGTCAGCGCCGACACCCGAGGCCAAATGATTTGCAGAAACCAGCCTGCGGTCGGAGTGAACATAGAAAATTACGCAAGGGTTCAGGTGGAATGCGACTGTGCATTCCAAACACAAGGAGCGTGGATACCGTATAGCTTGCGAAATTGTGACCGGCACACCAGGATCACCACGGTTGTGTACCCACATAATGACCTGTTGGAAGCAGCAAGTCGTGTGAAGGGGTGGGACATGAATTTCACAACGTCCAAAAACGAACCCACTATGTTGGAATCAGACCCTATCCCTGAAACAATTAGGAAAGACCTGCTGGAGATCGAGGAAAGCCTGAAGGCCAAAATACCTGTAGCCTCCTTGGCCAAACGAATACAAAAACACCGAAAAGACTTGGCCAAGGGTATCAAGAAAGCGACTGACCGTTACGAGGTAGAGAAACACGCCCCGTGGTTCTCTATAGGTAACTTCGGAGGTGGGTTTGGTCTCCTCACCATCTTCTGCATAGTGGTGGCTGTGACAATTATTGGATGTGTCCTCTGGAAATGCTGGCGGAACCATCAAGGTAAGGCTGCCCTAGCCGGACTCACCATGACCTTACCTCGAGCCATGGCCTTGGAGACGGCGGACCCGGAGAAACTGTTGCACCATGAAAAGGCACTAACTGGGTGTCCAGACGCGACCGCCAACCCCACTGCAGTGGCAGTGCTGGCTATATTATTGGCAGTACTAGTCATCACTATAGTGGTCCTCGTGTGGCGAAAGTGGAGAAATATTAGAAGAAAGACTGTGGATGGGTTGTACGTACAGTTTGCCAATCCACATATGATAGAAACAATCTTTCTAGGCGAACTGGCTATGCCCTCAGACCACACTTATACGGAGGGCTATGTGCTCATTAGGGATCTGCTGGTGACCCAGCTGTGTCTGAAATACACCCTGACAGTTACTTGGGGGGCGCAGCTGATGGGAGCAGCGACTAGACCTGGACAGCACCCATCTAAGGTGCCACTACCCGACACCCTGAGGGTATCTAAAAAACTAGCCCGTCTGATGATGAGTAACTTAAAATACAATACCAGGGCCAGACTACTGAGATATTCCTCGGGGCTAGCCACTCCTGTACCCATGGGAGTACCTCGCCTCATCGACGCAGGGTGGTCCGATGTCGGAGCGGACTGGCCTCAACCGGTGTTGGGACAAGGAACAATGCCTAACGCTCCTCCTAGATCGACCACGCCCACCTCAACAGCGACCGGAACAGGATCTGCACGAAAGACAATAAGGCCAGGGACATCCGAAATAAATCCAGGAACGGTTTATGAAGTTATTATATGACAATGTAACGAGTGTTAAAACCTGACCTAGTACTGTACAGGTAAAATTGGTGAATTAATAACACAGAGGTACGAATACTAAAACTAAAATGTTACAGGAAGTTCGCTGGACAATACCTGTTTGGGTAGGTAGGGTTCTGTTGACTAGCCTGATCAATAAGGATTCACCAGTCAGGGAAACTTGGGTCGGGTAGGCTGGTCCAACCGTCTCTCTATGGACCCATGGGTTATCTAAATTTCTCTCAAGTCGAGTGTCCCATGCCCGGTAGCCTAGCTCAACACTCTCATTGTTATTGATTTGGCAACTCTTTTAAAGTAGGGAGCCATTTGGAACCGATCCTAGTGTCGCAAAATTTTAGCATTTTAAAAGAAAAAACTCAAAATTCTGTATAAAACCTAAGAGCGCTCAACGGGACCAATGCTCCCAACGAGCGAAGTGAACTTCCCCAAGCAAGTACCATCTACACCTGACCCCTGTGCTGTTGTTACCGCTAGGATCGGGCTGCAGTACAGGAGCCACTTGGGGAACGCCACTGTCTATTCTTTAGCATGCTTACATATATACTCTTCTCAAAGATGAGGGGGTTGCACAAGCAGCAGGAGCCTGCCCACAGGCCTGGTGTCAGTGGTGCCTGACAGGAGGCAGGACGTTGGGGTTACGCGTCACTGACGCTGCGAAGGGCACTGGGGTGGACGCCCGACCATGGCAGTCACTATGCCCCGGGTGGATTGGCTCCTGACAAGCGGTCCCTTCATCACAAAAAAATCGACGAGTAGAAAGAAATTTACCTAAAAACTAATATATAAAGCAAACCAATATTTGTGTAACTAAGAGCTCTTCCTCAGGGAATTTTGGGCAAAATATAATAAGAAAGCAGTATAATTAGTAACATTCTCAGGGGGGACGCTCTGTGACAGCACACGAGAGTACCTTATACGTGGCTCGTTTGCTCCTGGCATAGACACGCTGCAGCGGCAAGGATATGTGCAAATCCTGACAAGGCGTGCTATATTTGGGAGCTATAACGGAGGTCACAAGGAAATGTAGTTACGGGACAACAGCGAATTGGTGACATTCACAGGGTGCTCGGCTCTCTCTCACTATATCGCGACTCCCTCAGACGGGACAAGCCATCCCTGGGGGGGGAGAAGCTGTAGCGAAAACTCACAAGGCGGTGGAGCGAGGTGCTGTCCTTATTAATAGCCCCGTCGTCTTGGTTATGTGTAAATGACCACTGGATCACCGTATGTCTTAGGTAAAAGTCAGGATCCAACGACAACTAGTATCAAGAAGAAAGAAAATAATGAACAACTGCCCATAATTCAAGACTAAGTTATTTAGACCACTTTTAGACCAGTTTTAATCGGGACAGAGACAAAACGGCAAGAAGTCAAGTTTCGACCCGGGTAAAAATTAGAAATAATTAAGATTAATAAAGAAAATGAGCGGCTTCAGAGCTGACCGCCGTCGAGAAAAAAAATAAAAAAATAAAAAAATAAATGAATGAAAATTAGTCTTGACCGCCGTCGTGGCGCTAAAAGTATCCAGGTCTCCGCTCAACAGTTGAGCTGAAGAGGGGGGACATGGACTACTGATTCCCTGATGAACAAGCTACAATAAACTTGGTTGACACCCAGAGCTAATAAGTTTACCCGATCTATTAGAAAGGAGATAAAAAAATTCTAACTCTGTCTTTAGCACTACCTATCCCTGCCCGGCATGCGCATAGTTAGGATAAGCTGGGGGCGGAGTCTTTTCAGGAGTAGTCTTGACTCTCCACAAGAGAAACGGGCATAGACCTGAACAAGAAAACGGGTTTAACCTTGTACTGTACTTCGGTAAAGGCCCGACTTACTAGGTGCTGTCTGGAAGTAAGTGATCTAAGGAGATGCATTTACACATCTCTATAATTTAAAGGGGGTGTAGGCTGCATATTAAAAAAAAAATATATATGCAGTCTGCTCCCAATTATAACAATGGAAACTCGGTGCTGCCCATTCTGGTCCTATGAATGGGAGAGTACCGACAAACCACGCGTAACTAATGAGGACCGGGAATCAGATCAGAAATGAACCTGAGTCTGAGACCCGATCCTCTAGTGATAACTAACGAGGAACGAATAATCTCAACCTCCTTTGTACAGTTAATACTTAATGTCCTTTAATGACATTTATACCTCACGGAATGAAAACGCTACCCCCACCGCTTGTCATGTTGGTTTTTCCCATGTGATGTAGAGTATAGGGTAGACAGTGAGATGTTACTGTTAACATAGGTATAATATCTATTCAGTGAACCGTTTGGAGTTAGTGGCGCACCCGTTTGCATTGTCAGAAGGGCGCCGCTACCCAAGATAAAGTGGAACTCGGTCTTCAAACCCCAGGCTGAATGTAGGGGGTGAACGCCGAGCTACCACCTGTAACTAGCAGAAAGAGAAGGAATTTTGTCGTGGCATAATCATTCAATAAGAACAAACTGTGGTTTTAAAGCGGAGGCTTCACAAAATGGAGTCAAATATGTTAGAACAGTTGTCATCCTTGAAGGGGGTGTTAACTTGTTTACGTACAAATCCTTGAAGTGTATTGGGTAATTATTCTAACCGCTGTACAGAAAGAGTGTTATCAAGAGTATTGACTCTTGTAAAAAAAAAAAAATGATGACCACCTAAGGGAAACCACCAGGGATCCAATTCCTATCATTATTCTTATCTCCCCATGAGGTCGGTTAGGGAATCTGAGCGGGACAGTTTTGCATCACATCTCGGGCATTCATGAAGCCTTTGCAGATGGATGTTCTTGTAACGGCTCAGTCCCGACCTGTGGGCATAGGCTCCCACGCATTCATCGCAAGGATATCACTGTCTGAGATGTTTGGCAATCTCGGGCACTGATAAGCGTGGCTTCTGCGTTCAATGGAACGGCGCCTACTAAGGCCTGATCTATGAATGTACGAACTCCCGCAGTGTACACACATGTATCTCTGCTTGGGACGCTTGATAATCTTTGTGGTGTTGGTGCCTTTCTAGCTCTTAATAAGGATACTATTCCTTCTTTCACAAGGACACATACAGAATCTTCATATGGAAATTCATTCAGTGTCTTAGAAACTTCATCTCGGTCTCCTCACAGTAGTATTTTTTCCTCTTCGAGACGACTCTGGACAATAATACTCACTCTAACACTTATTCTAACACAATGACACTGACGAAGTCTTGCTGTTAGACTAAAACATGGGATGGGTATCTGTGGCCTTCGCCACTACATCTCAAACTTACCAGGAGTCGCCAACAACTCGTTGGACGGCTCCACCTATGGTGTCGCCTCACGTGACCGACACGTCAATATTTCCTGTAACCTGTAAGGGGGAACTACTCATCAAAGAATTCTGCCACAGCCAATCTAATGCTGGGAGGTCTGGACCAAAATACTTGGTCACCTACTGTCATCTAAAACTTACCAGGGTAAAACACCCTAGGAAGCGCTTGTTACCTAGGGCACCCCATGTGAATTGTTTCCAATGTAGACATTTACACTAATGTCCTGCACGAATAACGACTAAACAAAGAATCCTGTTACAGCAAATCTAGTATTGTACAACTCAGACCGGAATCTCTGGCCATCCGTACCTGATTATCATGTGCAGTGTCAGTCCCCAACAGTTAATAGTATCAAATAATAACAATACGATACGAATTACCCACACCCCAAAAAGCCTACTTAGATCGGTAATGTCAACAAACCACTAAGTCAAGAAAACCTCCTATTATCGCCCAACCACGCGCAAAGTAAAGTGTTTGATCATGTTCGCCTAAAAAAAAAAAATCCTCCCACTAAAATAATAAGCCGAACGTTGTTCAGTGCCCGACCGTGTCACGTTACTTCATCTACATCACCTTAACCTACCAAGGGACCTGAAAAGACAATAAGTTTAGTACGCAAGGTTCCAGCTCTCAGCCCGCGTCCACCATCTTGAAGTCAAAAGTAAACACTAGGTGGCCGCCCCACTCTACCCGTTACAAAAATCACCAGCGAAACACAGTTTCTGGTTCCGGGAGTGACATCAGCTTCCGGAATACAACCACGTGGAGACGAGCTGAGAGAACTGTTGCCTAATTTCCGAACAAACAATCTCCTTAAATCTACGGGTTAGCAGCCTACCGAACACGTCAAGAATACAAAGGAAAGGACTACACTTACCAGAGCAGGGAAGAGCTGCCGCTGAGGTAGAGCCGGCGGAGGAGGAGCACACACACCCAAACAGATCCGACGAGCCGCCCCGAACAGTCCGGCAAACAGCCACAAAGAAAAACATCTAGTCCTTGGTGGTCCGATCACTGGCCGGGAATTGGATCCGATGAACTCTTGTTGATTGTCAAATAATGTTTATGGCTCGATCACTAGCCGGGAATTAAGGCCCACTAATCACCGCAGGCAATCAGTATGTACAGGGGGGAAGGGGTTGGACTAGCGGGGAGCTATTGGGAGCTGGCGAAGGAGCCGGCCCAGGGCGCGAGCCCACCGTCGAAGCTGTCGATGGGTCGGCATGAAACCGTCCACGAACTCTCGGTAGTCGTGGACGGTGAAGGCCCCGTCGGCAGTCTGACGCGTGATGTGGAGGCGGTGACCCAGGTCGGCTGTTGGAACGCCAAACCAGCGGTTCGCATGGCGAACCTCCCGGTTGACCCGGGGCACCAGGTGGTTCATCCATCGTTGAAATGACGCGTCCTCGCACGTCAACTCCCAAGACTCCGTGTTGATGCCCGTCACAGTGGTGAACATCACGGTGGCGGGGACTGGGTGACTGCGTAGGTTAAGAAAAGCCCTGTTGAGCGTTTCCCCGTAAAAGGTCACCGCGGCCGTAGTGGAAGAGAAGAGGGGAATGTATAACTCCAGCTCCGTGTCCCATCGTAAAATGTCCAGAAGGTTGACCACGATCACTAACAGGTCGTCGGGCCACACGCAATGGTGCGCGAAAGCCGCCCCGGCTAAATCGGCAGTCCCGGCGTCTGCACACTCCACCACGGTCAAACTGTGGGCTGTATCCCCGACGATCAGGTCGTTGTACCCCTCGATCCCGCTCTCCCTTTGACTACAGAAAACTGCGACGCGGGCCATTGTTGAAAGAGAGCGAAAACAAATACGTCCTCTCCGTCCAAAAAATGAGCGACACTAATTAAAATGACGTCAAAACGAGGCTAATTTGGGAAACTCCTTTTTGATCCAAAAGATCCAAATTCTGAAATCGGCTAGCATGATCAAACCATCGTATAATTTCTTACAAAATCTGTGCTAAACTAAAGTTTAGGTCCCCAACCAACATAATCAAGCGACAAAATTAATTCATATCGGCCCAAAATATCAGGTCGAACCATCAAACTTGCAAATTTGTTCGAAACAGAAATTTGCCATCCGGGCGCTTCGCGCCTGGAGGATCCAAATCGAGGTCAAAACTTGGAAGGGAACTCTAGTCAAGCGTCCCGCTAAGTACACATGTACTAAGCATGACTGGTGGGCACGCGACGCGGATGGTAATATTTATTAGACCTAACTACATAATGTTGCTAGATCAGATGCAGGGACCTTGTATTTATTGTAAATAATGTTGTTATGATTGAAGTTTGATTGAAATTTGACACGCATCGTATAATGAAATTCGTTTGTTCAAAATGTCCGAATCATCTGTATTGACTTATGTTGTGTTAACTGGTTCTGAAATTAGATTTGATGTGTACTTGTTACTCTTAAAAGGTTAAGACAACTTTACACTGTATATATGTTGAGTTCTGTTGACTTGTGTTACAAATCATAAATATCAGAAACTGTACATGCATGTACTAAGTCAAAACTGAATTGGTCACCTTATGCACGGGTGTCGTTATCCCTAGGCCTTAATATGGGCTAACAATTCTGTGAACTCACTTTGTCACCTTATGCACGGGTGTCGCAATCTTTGAATCTTAAAATAAGCTAACGATGCTGAGAACTGACTTTAATGTACAAGGCACGTACTAAGTGAATACCTAAAGATGACGAATACTTCATCCTCTAAAGTTGACTTTGTCATTTTGTAACCATGATTATGTCATCATTTACGTTGTTATCCAAATAATCATGTTATCAATTTTTAACACTTACCTTGTCATTTTATGAACGGGTTCTGCTAACCTTGAGCTTCAAGATGTGGAAATCAACTCAATGAATAATTTCACTGTGAATTTGTGTTGAAACCGGATCTACAAATCTATTGATACTGTGTTGAATGTACCACGAGAGTCAAGGCCACCCCACCATGGTTTAACAAATATATCCAATCATCAAAATTGGGAGTTCATTATATTCATTTGGTTTGAGCTATGTCGTCCACCTCCTTAAACTCAAACACCTGACCGCCGTCGAATGTACTAATGGCTTAGTACTTTTAATACATTGTCATAATATATAATCCAACAAGGATCAGGCTTAGCAAGTCTACTTCTAGTCTACTTCTAGGAGAAATATCTTACGCTCCTAGCGCCACCTGTTAACCAGTATAAAAGGCGCTGCAAGGTAGGGAGCGAGCAGTTAGTGAGTTAGTTGGTTAGAAGTTAGTAGTCACTTAGTTTAGTGAGAACATCAGCTAAACATGTTTAGCCAAGAAGTTATACCTGGAGTAAGTACATCGACTCCGTGTAACAGACTGGAGTTTACCAATACCCACTACCTCGGACATAGGATTGTGTTAGAGCTGAATACTAGAATGGTCTAGAAGGTGTCGGAGCAACTCGTGTTCTAAATGTGGTTGATTGCTGATAGGAGATGGGAGGTGGACTGATGAAGACTTATACATGGTGGCTTTGACTCGGGATGAGATGTGTACTGAATAAAACCCCTTTCATATTAAGAAGCTCCCTCATCGTTCATTTCTTTTGAACTATTGGGAAGTGAATGGACAAACTTTAAACGCAGTCTGAATTACTCAGGCATTCTGGAAAAGCAACTCATGAAGACTTGGATATACACGAATCTTACGCAGTCTAAAATCAAACATTAACAATAGTTCAATAAGATATAGGATTCCCTGGTAGTTTGAGTACAGAAGATAATCAAATATGTGCACATGTTCACAGTTCTTATAATTTCATTTCAATAGACAAGAAGCCATTAATTCCCAGCCTATAT
Source organism: Lepidonotus clava (assembly GCA_936440205.1). Taxonomy (NCBI): domain Eukaryota; kingdom Metazoa; phylum Annelida; class Polychaeta; order Phyllodocida; family Polynoidae; genus Lepidonotus; species Lepidonotus clava. The sequence continues at coordinate 19,674,886 of OW387150.1, read as the reverse complement.
GTATTCATAGTATTGGTTATCCATTTATGTTGAATCTTTCGGAATTTTGAAAAGGTATCAATATTTCTTATTTGGACATCTAGATAATTCATATAAGACTGGTCTTATGATTCAGTCATAACTTTCACAGATGCATCTTTTTCTCTTTTTAATTAAAAAGTCATTTGGTAGTCACTTTGATCAATACAACAAGTTCTTTGCATGCTGTACCATCTATCAAAATGTAAACTTGTATCACTTTCAGTTTGTAATAGCTAGCCATGAACATTCCGTATTTCTATTTCAAACGTTCATTTTATGGTTATTTGCAGTAACAACCTCCAGAGTATTTCCTAAGATATTTGATATTCTTCATCAGGAATACCCTCAAGTTGGAGTTTCCAATATAATATAATATTTTCGCTGATTCGCCAATTATAACACGTCTGATTAATAAAACCAAGTCATCAACACTCCTGTGTCGGGTTCGGTGTAGCTTCCAACATTTTAATATAATATTTTGCACAAAAATCTAAAGAAATTATCGTATTATGGAAACTTATAATGACTATTGTATCGTAAATTATGGGAATGAAATGTTGACATTCTAAATAAGGACATTTTCAGGTGGTTTAGAATAAGTAGGTTACCTGAACTATGAAAACCTCAAAAGTTTATCCCCTTCAAGTCGATAAGGCAATATTTGGCCATTTGCACCGCCTGGGTAATATGGCCATAGAAAAGAGACCATTACCTGATTACTATGGGTTTTTGTTGATAAAAACCTGAAAAGTAACAGTGCAACCACTATATTTTCAAAAATATAACTCATATCTTCTTAAATATTAGTCCTAGGTTGTATTATGATAAAGCCCAAATGGAGCGTCCTGTATTTGACACATCATTAATTACACCATAATTATTATACCTAAGTATACCTTTATTTGACACATCATTAATTACACCATATACCTGAGATACAGGAGACTAACTATGGACAAACATGTAGATGTCCGACATGAATGATATTACCAATTATAATGGTAGAGTATAGGTACCAGTACATTACAAAATAAAGTACTATAATTATAATGAAAGTGACAACATGTGAGCACTATATAACGGTCATAACCACAGCTGATATCAGCCTTTTGCAAGTTATGAAATGTTACAATAGTAACATCAGTACTAAGTCAATATCTTAGGGTATGAAAGTTTATTGGAAATGCTGATAGTATACTGACTAGGACTGATAAGCCTTTGTTTAAGGTGGGTAATCGCTCTTAATTACTGGTAGCTCAGTACTGTTACATAGGTACAATTATTGATAACGATGTTCAAAACTATAGTAATATGAAGTCGTCTGAGGAGGAAGCAGCCTTGGTTTTCAACAGTAATATGAAGAGGGTAGTATCTAATAAGCTATTTAAACTTAGAAAGCTAAGGCGATTGAAATTTGAAAACTTAGGCAATTCCTATCAAGAAACCTATAGTAACAAGTATACATCATAGAAACAGTCAATAGCATGAGGTGGCCGTGGTAGTTTATAAGGACAAGTGGGGTTATAAGGCTTGGTAATATCTAAAGGGAGAGGTTCAAGATGCACCTGCCCTATATCTATGGGGTCATACGGATCAACCTTGTGGTAACCCAGCATGTGGACAACATCACAACATCTCTCTTCGATTAGTTTGTGTAGTACTGGGGGTAAGGAGTGCATCCAGGCAAAGGGAACTGTCTTAGATTTTCGGAACACTGAGAACACACCTTCTTCATGGGTGGAACTGATAACTTCCTGAATGAACTTCAAGGTCCGTTTGTCTGGTTGGATATTGGCAAAGCTTTGTAAAGCTCTATGGCCCACTGTTGAGTGTCTATGGCAACATCTTCATACCTAATGAGCTTGTAATTACTGAGTAGGGTGGGCTCCAGTGGACAACAGTAAAATGTTTTTTTCAGGATATTGCTAAGAATAGGACTAAACATATGTATGAATCTATAGGCTCTTTAAAAAAAAGACACTTAATTGTTCTCCCCATGACTTTTGAAATTTGAAAACTTAGGCAATTCCAATATAGAAACCTATAGTAACAATCTCCAGGAAGTATACAATGTCATCATAGAAACAGTCAATAGCATGTTCAGATTCAAGTTTTGAGGCCTTAACATAATGCCTTATAAACTTAGAACCACAAATGGCTGAGGTGGCCGTGGTAGTTTATAAGGACAAGTGGGGTTATAAGGCTTGGTAATATCTAAAGGGAGAGGTCTAAGATGCACCTGCCCTATACCTATGGGGTCATACGGATCAACCTTGGGGTAACCCAGCATGTGGACAACATCACAACATCTCTCTTTGATTAGTTTGTGTAGTATTGGGGGTAAGGAGTGCATCCAGGCAAAGGGAACTGTCTTAGATTTTCGGAATACTGAGAACGTACCTTCTACATGGGTGGAACTGATAACTTCCTGAATGAACTTCAAGATCTGTTTGTCTGGGTGGATATTGGCAAATTTGTAAAGCTCTATGGCCCACTGTTGAGGGTCCATGGCAACATCTTCATACCTAATGAGCTTGTAATTACTAAGTAGGATGGGCTCCTTGGCAGCAGCCTTTGATACATCCCTGAATGTTTCCCGTATATCATTGCATATTTCAGTGATGCGTACTCGCAGATCCAGTGATTTTGCATTTAACGTTTTGCTGTCATTCCTGCTATAGGTCTTCAAAATGGAATTCAACTGACCCCTAGGGTCACGCACCAAACGGATGACCTTGACCCCACTCCTCATCAAGGGCACTAGGCTGGAAAAGTTGCTCAGTGTGATCTCTTTGATCACATGATGTTCCGCTTTACTGCACTTTTGATTTAATTCCTCCACGGTGGTTGGACAGCTTTCATTGGTTAATTTTTTCTGACATACCGAAATTCTCCACCAGAACTCCGGCCTACCTGTACTATGATTGGCATCTTTGAGTTTAGAATCTTTGATGAGTGGGAAATAATCACAGTCCAATACTTCCCGCAGACATCTTTCGGCGACACTCTCCAAATACAATTGACGCTTCTCATTGTATGGCCATGGGTAGAACTGAAGTGGTTCAAACGTGTAATGAACTGCTGGATGGTATTGGAAGAAGCTGGCTACAAATGAGGATCCAGTTCTGTAGCGGGCATTGATGATAACCTTAGAATGTTTAACGTTTTTGTAGTCCTCCAGGTGATCAAAGTGGTCATAGGTCATGTTCTTTAGCGATACTTGTGGGCCGGCCATCTTCGATACTTGCTGGTCAACTGTCTTCGACATGTATGGGGGGCTGTGGATTTGAGTTGGCGAGGTCCCAAATGTGAAACAAATGTATAAGATGATAACCGCAGAAATGCATGTAGATGGCAATGTTACACACCAGGCTCCCCGCTAAAATGAGATAAAAATGATTTCATGAAAAGGATATACTTATAGAAGATACAGGGGTGGATCCAAGAAAAGGGGGGGGGGCATGCTAGGGCAAAACTTTTGCCTGTGCCCTCCTTGTCCAGGAATCTTACGCCCCCCCCCCCCCCCCACACACACACACTAAATCCACACCTGATATAACCTGGGACAAATTACAAGTACAATGTATGTTTAAGGATAGACAACAGGGGTAGGGACATTATTTGCACTGTTATGTGCATGATCAGTTGCAACCACGTACCGAATGTTTTTTGTAAACACTGAGCAATGATCATTATAAGACTAAGTGCTGAAAAGTGCTGCTCTCCTCACAGAGAGAACATTTGTACTGGGTACCAGACATGTGCTACTTACCATAGGTTGGTTGGTTGGTTATTGGTTGCTTTACGCCCTAATCAACTGCCAGGGTCATATCAAGGGCGGTGATGGTGATCGAATCTATGAGAAGGTAGAGACCATACCCCTACACATTTACCGAAGTAGGTGTTCTTTAATGTGCCTGGTCCCATAGACAGGGCCAGACACACAACAGCCGGTGGCACAAGGCCTTTGATATCCCAGTTGTTGTCACTGGGAGAAACACAGAGGGGTGTAGCAGCCCTGCCTGGCCCAGCCGAGAATCGAACCCGGCTCTCCCGCATGCCAAGCGAACGCTCTAACCACTTCACCACCCCGTGCCCCTACTTACCATAGGTTAAACCCGAGAGTTAGACCCACCCCGTCAACCTGTGGTTTAACAGAGTACGTGTAACACTGTAGGCCCCTATAAGGAGACAGTAGGAGCCACCTGTAGCACAGGCTGAGGGGACACACATTCACTGAGTGTTGTTAGAAGGGAGACTTTGGCATATTCATATGGATAGAAGACATAAATAGCTATATATATGTGAAAGATAAGAAAGGATTCTACGTATCGGGGGTGAAATAAATATCTCAAACTACTTATTCAAACATTGTCAGGAGTGGAATTGAATCCCTGGCTCTGACTATGAATAGAACATCTATTATCCAACTTATTATTGAGCTAACTTTACCAATATAAATGCGACTAAATATACCATATAAATATACCATATCTTTTTATTTAAAGCCTAGTTTTTATTTGTTGCAAAGAACAGGCACCTTTCTGTCATTTTTTGAAAATTGTTTTTTTGTAGATATCATAAAACCAAATCTAGGACCTAGACAGTAAAGAAATATCTGAGACACGTTTCCTTTGAAATGGCTCATTGAATATTTCTGGTCTTTAGGCCTACATTTATTATTAACCGATATATCCTTGTTCAAAAACTAAAAGTCAAAAATCGCTCTTTTTGAATTTACATCTATTATTAACCGAAATATCCTTGATAAAAAACTAAAAGTAAAAAATCGCTCTATTTGAATACCTTGCATAAATGCACACGTGCCCAGCCTCTTTTTAGATTCAAAATGTACATATACGAGGTATTAAGAAGAATGGAGTAATGAGGCGATTACTGCAACTAGAGAAAAACACCCCTTAGGCCTATAGACCTTGTGCAGACATTTTGGTGATCACCATTTTGCTCATCACAACCATATGACAATTGGAAATGTATAGAATTTGGTAATTCCAAGTATGGAAAATGGGTAATAGTGACTGAGTGGAATCATTTGAAATAATTTTATCAAAAATTCTTTTCAAAATACCTACTCAATCGTCATAATTTCAAATTGATTACCAATATGGCGTCCAGTCACTCTTTGGGCTGTGTGACGTCATCTGCACAACGTCTATTTATTGTTGTCTATACTTGAATGGAATAGCATTGTGCTATCTCAGATGTGGGTTTATAGCACTCTTGGCCTTGTTGGCAGACATTCATTAGGTTTATATATATGTATCAGGCAATCAAAACGATTCTGTCAGGAGTGTTTTGGGGTGAGTGCAGACAAAACCATGGGGCATCGTTCCAAAAAGAACACTTTGAAAAGTCAATCCCACAAAAAAAACAAAAAAACCTCAAGGAGTATGGAAAATGCAGTAGTAATGGTGCTCTGGGTGAGGGATCCTGATTTTCCGTGTTGAATCTAAGAAAATGGCTATGTGACATATATATAATGTCGCCTGTCCTTGTCCCTACAAATTGCAGGCGCCCCTGTAGAATTTGAGAAAAGGCCCTGTTGCACTGTCAAATTCCCGATTCCAATCCAATTCTAATTCTGATTCCGATTCCGACACAGGAGAGTCACAAGCAGACTAATGTTGAACAGTGCTCAACTTTGGGAAACTGGCCACAGATTAAACTGTTGCAGGCATAATGAATGGTTCAATAGAATGAAATAAAAAGATTGAACAAAAAGTCAATGTGAATAGACTTGTCATTAATTCATTAGAGTGACAGATCTAGGATAATAATAAGGAGCTAGAGGGGACACTTTATGGTCTAAATTTGTTCTAGATGTAGGCTTAATTTTACATGGAAAAATAATCAAATTTTAAGAAAAAAGGGGCCTGGATCTGCCAAGTGGTGAACAATGTGGAGGGAACATTAACATGTTGTCACTGTCGTATTAACATGTTATTATTATAGTATATTAAACCTATTGAGTGCCTATGGCTCAGATGCGCTCTCTGGTGAGGTAGAGTAAAACCAAAGACAAATCTTGTACTGCAGTGCCACCTGGTGGTACTGTCCGTGTCTAGAAGAATTCAGTCAGTGAGTGACATGATGGGATAAAATAATGCACTTGCCTTTTGGGCTCATGCATTATTTCACCCCATACACAACAACTAGACAATTATCTGACATAAACCACGAGAGTAGGTTTATAGATAATAATGGTTTGTGCTGTATGTGGGATGCAATTTGATTATCCTTTCCAGATTTCAGAATATTTTTCTGTATTTGAATTTGATACAATTGAATCCAATATTGTGTACTGACGCGGGTGGCCAGTCCATGTTTGTAGGCACTACGGCGTGAGCTTTAGAAGGGTACATGCAAGCCATGTTTCACTTTGTCAATAGTGAAATGGGGGAGGAGTCATGGTGTGACTTACTATACTAAAAGAGCGTGTTTGCGCTCAGTCAGTCAGAGTTCGCTGTAACGCTGTGTGAGTAACATCCTGGAAAGGTTGGACCTTTAAGCTGCAGTCTTGGTTCTGGATAGAGGCATAGAAATCGTGTAAGAGCGCGGGAGCGTTGACTGAATGTGTTTGAGGGGATTCCTACCTCGGGACTGATCATGGTCAATTGAGTTCTTATCACAAAGCGACTATACACTGGATGATAAACAAACGATATCCTTACACGCGAGTGTTCATATCTTACATGATGTCGGAACTATAATTATGTATTGGACGACGGCAGTCAACGAGGAGGAGACTGCGTACGGAGCTAGTTATTATCTATAACCTAATTACGACAATTTACGTACACCACAAATAACAGATAATTAACCTCTATAGTTCAATTGACAGGCTGCTTTATAGACTGACTCAAACCAGCTGTCTCTTTAGTCAAGTGGTTAGAGCATTAGCTTTGTAATTTAAAGTTCTTTTTTCACCGCTGACCAACCCTTTGTGTCTTATGATAGAATAATGTTGCAGAAAATAACAACCACGATAAAAGCTTTATAATGGTTAATGCTGATTTTGTCATTTCTTTCATTTGAAAATAATTCATTTTAGAGGGATTTATAACAATTGTGATTTTCTATAGTTTTTCCACGGACTTTTTCGACACAATTAGTCAAAATTAACCTGTAGGTGCATAAAATGCTAGAATTCAGCTATCCGTGGTGGGGAGCCGGAAGTTTATGAAACCTTAATATGTGATTATTTCTGTATAATCCTTTATAGATCTGTGTTTGCTATTCCCCTAAATCTTTGGTTGAAACTACTAAAATTTGCTTTTTCATTTCAAATTCAAACCCTGCTCATGTGCAAAGATAAATTTCTAAATTTTGAGGAATTTAGTTTTTGTCACTAGGGGGCACATGTGTGCCAAATTCAATATGATATTAATTACACTTTCAATGTGAGGGCCCCTTGGGGGGCTAGAGTTTTACATTAAAATTTAAATCTAAACTTGGCCAAAATTAGCCGGTGGGGGTGGTGGCGCCTGAGGCGCCCCCCCCCCTCTAAATCCGTCCCTCATTATGAAGGTGCAATATCAAGATGGCAGTGCATTAGTCACTGAGAATGCATAGATAAAACAAAGGAAAACGGAGTCAGAGGGTAATCATGTTACATGCAAACGGTGTTGATGTTGCCAACTATCCGTGAAAATCACGGATACCTCCAAACAGGCCCGTTATCCGTGATTTGGTGTACCAGGTCCGAATTTTCTATAAAAAAAAATATCCATGAAAACCTCCGTTTTTCCAGACCTAAACCCTCAAAACCTCCAGCATTAGCCTCAAATTGTTGGCCTAAAATGGCTCTATTTTGACATCGAGGGGGATCATGCCCCCGCACCCTTTTAGTATGGATATTATGGAGCATGTCGATATTGGGTCCGTGATTTTACCCTTCAGAAGGTTAGCAACATTGCTTTAAAGTTGAAATATCTACCGACTAGTCATATATGTCACTGTGTCACCTACCTTAGCTTGTGTTTCTGAAGACGACATTACAGCTTTTTAATGTCGAGATAACCTACGAGGTAATCTGGTATTTTCACTAGAACAGAGAACAGAATTCTTGAAATGCGATTTCTTCTGAAAGCACCTCAAGGTCGGAGCTACCACATGAAAACTTTCCCGAGATCGTTTGATTGCTGGATTCATAGATCTATATATATATATAGTGAAAGTCTACCAGCAAGGCCAAGGGTGCCAGTTTGGCAGTGGCTAGTAGGCCCAATAATAGACGTAGTAAACACTTTGTCACCACCTTTTGCTGATCGCCACGTGTTTATCCAAACCACGGGACTATAGACTTTGTGCAGATGACATCAGTCCTCCCCAAAATGGGGTAAAATTGTAGCCGCGGATTTTAAGGGGGGAGGCATGTCAGGCGTGCCCCACCCCCTTTTTTGGGGGCCAAATTAATTTTGTTTTATGTAAAACTCCTGCACCCGGAGGGTGCCAACGAAAAGTTTGCTATAGTACGCCCCCCCCCCCCTTTTTGTTTTCAAAATCCTGGATCCGCCCCTGAATTGTTATCATTCAAAATTAAAAACGGTTCTATAGATGACATATGAATTCATTCAAAGTGTATCTAAGACAAACTCACTAAAACATTAACAAAGATTATTTTCCTTTAGAAAGTAATAATCATAGATAAAATTTAAAACCACGTGGTCATGATCAGGCGCGGATTTAGGGGGGGGGGAGTGCCAGGCGACCTTTTTTTGGGCCAAATTTGGATTTTTTTAATGTAAAACTCCTGCCCCCAGGGGGTCCAGGTGAAAATTTTCGAAAAGCACCCTGTTAGACCGTAAAATGTAATTCTGACGCAAAATATAATTTGACGTAAAATGTTATCCAAATTAACGTAAAATGTAAATCTGTCGTAAAATGTAATTCATTTTGCCCTAAAATGTAATAAGAAAACCTGTCATAAAATGTAAAAATGTAACTGTGGCCATGAACATAAAATGTAGATATTGTAAAATGAAGAAGTGTAGATACATAGGCCTACAGGTCCAAGGAGGAAATGACAAATACTATATCATTTGGAAACACAATTAATGATTTGCCGACACATTTTAACAGGCCCATAGCCAGCTTTTTTCATAGTGGGGTTCGTTTTTTTTAATAATAGGTACATTGGGGATATATCAAGCATTTAATTTTATCATCACAGTATTGCTTACAACATTTTTGTAGCTAACTATTGGGCAGGGGAAATTTTAGAAGGGGATTTGTCCAAAGGGGGGGGGGGAGGTCATACTCCATTTTATAGCTAGTATTGAAGGAGGGGTCAGAATTCTTTGAAAGGGAGTTGGTCCAAGAGGGGCTTCGTACAAACCCGCTGAATCCCCCCTGGCTATACGGGCCTGAATTTGGTGATAGGATCTTCTAAGCAAAGATATGTAAGGCACCTTAAATTGCACTTTTAAGGGACATGAACTCATATTATTGAAAAGTTTTAATTGCTTTTAAGGTTATAGTTACTGCTCCCTGCCCCCCCCCCCCCTCACCCTGAATTTCAACCTACCCACCAACCCCCTTGTGTGTGTCATCATTGGAATTACATTTTAGGTTGCTTTTTCCCATTTACATTTTACGCTGAATTGTAACATTTTACATTTGTTATAATTTACATTTTAGGTTAAGATGAATTACTTTTTACGTCGAAATTACATTTTACATTGATTCCAGTTACATTTTACGTTAATTTACATTTTACGTGAGATTTACATTTTACGGTCTAACAACCCCCCCCCCCCCCCCCCCGAAATAAAAAAAAAAAATCCTGGATCCGCCCCTGATGATCACCACATGGTGATAACCAAATAGTGATCACAGATGTATTTAGGCCTATTCTAAGTAAATGCCATGGGTAGGCTAATCATAAACAGATGAGATAATTCAATATTCAATATTTGTCTTAACCCAAATTATACTAAAGTGCCAATTATGATCCAAAACTCTAAATATCTTATATCTGGCACTATATATGAGATAATAAGTCACATACAAAATTTTAGGTCTCTATCTATAGTAGAAGCTGAGATATGGGGTGTCCTACATGTAGGACGCTAGCATAATCCACTACCACAATTTCCATAGGATTTAACCCTTTGCTAATGCTAAAAGGAGCCTTATTGGCAAATATATGATAACAAATAAATCATACTATTAATTTTGAAAATAAGTATTCTATCAATCCATTTAATGGATAACCACTCATAATTATAAAATTCACCTTCGGAGGGTGCAAAAAAATTATTTGCTTATTTATTTTTGGGGTTACCATGGTAACCAACAAGCCAATTTATTGGTTGTCTATGATAATATGCCGTTATCCATCATTAAAGGGTTAAGGCAAAATAATTAAAAAAATCTAAAATTCAGAAAGAGCTTTAAAGTACTAAATACTGGACTTTTATTGGTATTTACTGCATCCTTTGTATGCAAAATGTGTGAGTAAATGATGACAAAACTTTGAAATATTGCTTTATCATGTAGTATCCACATTGATGCAGGGCATGAAATTAAGGTAGTGGATTATGCTAACGTCCTACATGTAGGACGGCAATAGAAAATTCTTAATATCTCTGAACATTATTATTTGATTTGAATAAAAATTAGCATGCATATGGAGCTCCATAAGGTCTATCTAAAACTCAAATTTTGTCCCAAAATATTTATTATATCATAGGAAAAGTATACATTGATTTTTCAAATTTCCTTTCATCTGTATTTGTCAATTTACCTCATTGTTTGTTGCCATGGCAACAGGATGTTGAGTGGTATATGTTCTTATTTGGAATGTTTTCATAATCTATAGGTGTTGAGGTCATAATTACACTAAGATTTTAGATTGTATTCATATTTTGACTAACTTTAACAATTAGCACAAAACCCATGGTTTAGGCGTCCTACCAGTAGGACGTTAGCATAATCTGGGTTAAATTTACATTCTTATTCCATAGGTTTATTCAATTTTGCAGAAAACTGATAACTGTTAACGAAATAGAGATTACTTGATTTTAAGAGTGCGTTCCTGGATCCGCCCATGGATAAGGACAAACCGATGGGAGAATAAAATCTAAGCTGTCTACACTAGCTCCCAATAGCTAGGCCTACCTCATCAATATCCTTGATAGAATCACAATATAGAATATCAATTATACGTTATGATGATATGAATCTTAAAGATATGCTAAGTATTTTACATTACGTTTTCCGACTTTCTAGAATTATTTAGAAGTTTTAGAATTCAAAAATATAGGCCTATATCAAGTAAAAAAAAGTACATACGCAGTAAATATTCTGTAATAATTTCTGACAATCTGCAGCAGTATCCGTTCTACTCATATATCTTTTAAAAGATACCATAACTGAGAGTTAGCGCAATTGTGCATATGCAATATAATTCTTATGAAACAGAACCCTTATTCTTCACCTCGGATTGCGTTGTTTAGTTTCTCTTATGAGCAGACAGTATATTCCAATGAAAAGAACAGAAAATGTTCCATTACATATACAATGTTCAAGGTAGGCCTATAGCTAGTGACACCAAAAACCCCCAACCCTATGGAGAGAATTTTTTGTTTAAAGATTTCTTTTTTCGTGAAGATTCCGTACTTTTGTTTTGTTATAAATCTAATCTGAGGTAATTCTAAAATCAGCTAGCATCAACAGAAACAGTATTCAACGTGAACGTATGAGGTCGCTGCGCCAGACGAGAACAAACCCTGCACCATAACGCCCCCTAGTGTCAATTCTTAAAACTGTGTAGCACTTAACAACGGATTGGTGCACGTTTGTTCAATTGGTATGCACATTAAAAGTATTGACTCCAGAACTGTTACTATCTATATAACAATTTTAGGTTATTTAGCACTTCAAAGCAAAGATGCTTTAGTTTAAGCATCCATTGATAATTGCAGTTGAAAATGTTACTGATGGACATAATACACCAAGCATCTTTACAACTCCTTCTGAGGTAATCCAATAGAAAAGGTATAGGAAAATATCATACTTAAAATACACAAACGTACTTTTTAGATTTTTTTTAGACCTCTAAAGATTTTCGGCCGGACTCTTCAAACACCAACCCCCTCTCTACTCCCCCTCCCTCACCTACCCCATGCCCCCACTCACCACATCCTCTGGCTACCCTCACTGCTCGGTGCATCACCACCTGTCAAACCAAGTCAACAGGGACCTGGGTACCAACCAAAGTTCCATTTTCAAATACCCTGTTTTCCCTGAGATTTCCCTGTCCGACAGCAATTTTTCCCTGTGCCATATCCAGCAAGTTGATCAAATTTAAAAGCCTCTGCATGCAGAAACAATTTGGACAACTGAGCAACAAAATGTTGAATCCCTAAATATCTTGAGAATCAGGAATTACAGAAACTAGCCAAATGAAATTCCCTGTGTTTTCCCTGTCAGGGATTTTTTTGGGTGCCATTTTCCCCGTTTTCCCTGTGTGGTTGGTACCCTGGTCAATCATCTGTGACACCTTGCACAAGCCAGTGGACCAATGAAGTCCAGGGGAGGGGGTGAGGAGGGGAGGTCAATCACCGTGACGCCATGCCCCACTTGTCAATCATCCCTCTTACCCCTCCTACTTCTGATACTACAACTACCACCAGTGACCAATGAAAAGACATTAAGTGAGGTGAACACCTCAGAGGGGGTAGACCAATTAATCAATCAGTTACAGGGGTCCACTGACATTCAACAGGCCCCAATACGAACACCAACCTATCTATTTGTTTCGGTGGGCCCTTCCAACCTATATGGACTACAGCAAAAATACCCCACCGAAACAAAAATAGAGTCGGCCTTGGTCGGGGTCCATAGTATCAGGATCATTGACCCAGAAAAAGACAAAGACTAACACTGATTCTTTGTGTATTGCTCTTTTATTTCGCCTGGAGTGCGATGATCAGAGGAGTGGACATTTAAATAGCTCTCACAACATAAACACAGCGAGGATAAACAGACATACAATAATTGGGAGTTTTTCCCACCAGGTGGCAGGCCAACAAACAGTACATGAAAGCCCCACCAGGTGGGGTTGTAAGCTTTTGTCGCAAGCTCGAGTTGAGACATTTTTCTCTTGTTCTTCATCATGTGTAGAATCGTAACAAATATTTGGCCCAGCCTTATAAATAACGGGCAACTCCTAACTCTACCTGTATGTAAAAAAAGACAATGAGCAGAGCCCTTCCATTCTTGATGTTAACCCGAAGATTGTATACAAGAACAGAGGACTACTTTATCATAATTCATATATCACTGGACACACACCAATCAAATAGAGGGGACTCCCAATGTCAAAGGGCAACTCCTCTTGAGGAAAGAAATTAAATAAAGTTAGCTAACTGTAACATAGCCATTTGTAATGCTGACGAACTACTGTGCGAGTGCCGCGATCGCCTCTTTTTTGGGGAGCTGGGCTCTACTGGAGCATCTACTCTGTACAGGCATACGACCCCTTTTCCTCGACATCCATGTGTGCAATTAAAGTGAAATGTGAAGCATTATCATAATTTTGTGTGTAGATCTACACCAACAGACAGCCGAAGCATGTGCACCTAAAGCTCTGACATCATCACAACCTGAGCTCACATACTGAGATGACAAGCAGAGAAAGCTGCGCTGCTCTTTAAAACTAGAGTAAAAGGGAACTATTTCTTTCAGCGACAAGATACCAAGAGACCGGCAGTTGCCAGCGTCATTGTTTCTTCATTAATTTGGTGTTTGTGTACACAACAATGACACTATTCCCTCGCCTTAGCCTTGGCGTCGGGGGAGTTGCAATGTTCACAGATTCATAAATATTTAAGATAGTTAGCATTAACAGGTTTAACACCACCTCTTTCAACCACAACAATAGTCTTTTCACACCTCACACTTTGCCTCCACAAAACTTGTTTAATATTAAATAAATGCTTACTTCTTTACACCAAGTAATTGACTTCAATATTTATGTAGTTGTAGATAGTCAAGAAAGGCAGCCACAAAATAGCACTAAACACCTGTGGCGCCCCCTTCTGTAAAACATGAGAACTACAGTCAGACGCGCCACCTGGTGACTAAAGGTAACAACTCCCCGTCGGCGTTCTGTCGCATACGTCATGACAGAAATAAAGCAATAGTTTAAATATCAAGTAAACACTGTACAAAAAATTACATCAAAATAGTTTTGAAGATCCATATAATATAATTTACAGTCTACCACTAATCCGCTTCAGGACACACGTCACACATCAGATGACGTCACATGTCATGACGTCATACATCTATACACATCAGCTGTCATTCTGCCAGAAGTTAAATACATGTATCTATCGCCCTACTACTGTCTCACAGGGATTTTTCTCCTGAAATGGGACTGGAAAAAGAAGTCACTGAAAAATAGACATCAGCTATGAATCTAACCTGTCAGACCAGAGTCTCCACATTAAAAAAATCTTATGTTTTTCAATTTAAATACCTCAAATTTTAACATCGTTTTGTTGTTGTGTAGGTTCAGTTACACAGATTTGGTCAGCAGCATATAAATACTGGTTTTCGCCTTCTAACCAAGCTAGGCATTTGAAGGGTCCCTTGTTAACAGTACGTTATTCTTTTAAACACATTGTACCTGATGCAAACACAAATTGTCTAGAATGATAAAAGAAAACAATTTCATATCGTGATTTACGTTCTTGGTCCAATATGTTTTGGTCATGTTAACCATGCATTACGAGAGTTCTATACAAAAATTACATAAAAATAAGAATAGAAAAGATGCAAATCCTGTGCCCTAATGTGAGAAATATTGTAAAGCATGTCATCATTTTTGCCCTATTTATTCCTTATTAGGTATTCCATGTTCAGAAAAAAAGAGTGAACTATCTCTCTGTTATTGAGGGGTGATTAGGACAGGTCAACATGAAGAGCTAAGTAACAGCCAGAAGAGAAATGGTTTGCTAAATTTACTGAGAAATACATTTTTCGTTTACTGCTTCAGTCACGTACAGATACAGATTCGTTTAAATCTATTAGGTTTTACAAAAAGAAAAAGCAAAAAATAAACACATTAACTTAGGTTGCACGTTCTCAGATAAGTAATAGGAGATTACATAAGTCTAAAACATTTTAATGGGCCAGGTTTGCCGTTATCTATATTTCAAGTTGTAAGGTAACTGAACACCTTAAGTCGTGGTAGAGGATAGCATAGCAGTAACCTGAAAGTCTCACTAGTTTTGCAATGTTAGAAATTCCCAAGAGTAAACTGACTAGGTCGCCTGTAGAACATTTTTTAACTAAACTGCTAAATGCATGAAAATTTGTATGTATGGGCTAACAATCCCTACAGTCAAATTAAAAGTCGGATAAGTTAGTTTTGTTGATAACAACCTGAACGTTGGTTTTCCGTTTCTGAACACTTTTGATTATCCAATCTTATAGCATGGGTGAACGAAAAAGTATAGCATGTGTATAGCATGGCATTTGAATCAAAGTCTGACTGTTGTTGTCGTTTTCAAAGATAAGTTAGATGTTATCTAGTTAAGTAACAACCTGAAAAATCACAATAACACTTCACAATTGTGAACACACTAGTACTGTTGTTCCTTTTTCACACACTCTTTTCTATTTCGTCAGAACATAGGGACACCCCGATCAAGAAGAGTTTCATTTCACCTTGCATGGTTAGGGGTCACCTTGCACGTTTGAGGTATATGTTTTTTTTTGTCAATCTTTCAAGTGTGCGTTAACTTTAGGCTACACACGCTCGCACAACATGAATAGGGGTATAACTCTGTATAAAAATAGGATTTTGTTCCCTCTAGCTTGGACATTATCAGCATTTACACTACATGATAAAGTAACCCTCGCTATGTGAACTCGAAAGTAGAAAACGATGGCTATCAATAGTTTTGACAATTTGAGCAAAAATTTTAGACAACCTTACTACATACCAATCTATCTGAAAGTGCTATTAAAATGTCTAAAAAGAATTTTTAAAAGAGGAGAAATGTTTGAATTATACTGATCAGAATCCCACAGATTTAGAGAGATTTAAATTTACAGTGAGCGCACAGTACACTGGCCATTTGCGGCATACATTTGAAGGCATTTGGACAAACGCTTTCACATGCATTTCTCATTTTTTTCTGGAATTGTAAGTACTTTAGGACACATTCAATGCTCACTACACGGACAAAGGAGATCATGTATCGGGACTTCTCGGTTGAAACCATACAAGTATATACACTAAGATACGATAAATGTACAGTGACGCAAACAAATATATACACTTCTCTTAGAAATCACTTTTGCTTAAGGAACACCAAGGCAAACGCAACGCTTGATATCTCAAAGCTCTCAAAGTTTGCAAAGACTTCTTATTGGGTGTGTGAACTAGTACGAATCGTCTTATTTTGCCAGGAGAAGACACTCAACATTGACAAATAGCAGGTATTGGAGGCGTAAGTTGCAGTCCTGTTTAATTATAACCCTGAACTTGTTTTCCCATCCCCACCTTATAACCGTGGGTTTTTAACGATGATACTGATCCTAGAATGAATATTTCTTCAAGTATAAATACATGGAAAAATAAATAAGCGCAAAAATGAGACGATTCGTACGACGAGGTAATCTCAGCTGGAGGGTTTTATTCATGTGTACAGCCGGAAACAAGCGTCCCTTCTGCTGGTAACCATGGCAACTGTGCGAGCCCGTCGCCATGGCAACGCAAGTAAAGACTTGAGGTACTTGGAGTAGTCAACGTGTGGTATTCAAGTGTATTTTACGTACTGGTCATGAACAGTAGTCATGGTAGTAATCCCTTTTTGGTTGGTTCTGCATTATACTATTGTCAGGACACAATGCTCAGTGCGGAGGGTTCAGTTTATGAACACGCAATCAAAAATTTTGTTTCATAAATTCATACCAGTCCACACAAGACTAGTTTCTTACCGTTTTTCTTTTTGGAAAAGAGTTCCACCATTTCACACTGACGAACATTGTAGACACTGACAGTAACCGTTTTAACAGTCGATATCCCTTTAAACACAACTCAAGGTCAATAAGGATAATGATAACAAAGTTGATTCTGTTTCTTCAAGAACTCTGCTCCTGACAGTTAACCCACAAAAAGCAGTTCCCAGTGGTGACACAGCTACATACTACAAGTCCTCTACAACGTACCTAATATGATCCTAACCAAACAGAGGTATCTGCTGGGAATAAGCGATTCTCGGCGAACAGACAGTCAGGCATAAACCATTCTAAGCAGCCCAAACTACGTAGCATTGCACGGTAGGGTGAAGGAGGTGCGCGATAAGGTAGCGCGGACCTCCAGGATAAGTTCTTTGGTTGAGTGATGCTTTTCGACCGGCGGCTTGTGAAGAAGGCTGGCAGTGCGGGCAAAAACTGATGAACACATGAAGGCCAAGGAATTGGAGATGGTTGCTTTTCTTGCTTGATTTGTTTTCTCTAAACCAAAATTATATCTATGTAGTCAGCTTGAATGGGAAATGGGCACAGTACAATGTCTCTTTTCATTCACACTGGTTTCACATGCAAAACATAATCCCCGCGCCTACTCCTTGGTTTGGTTTATCACGAACCCGGGGTACGGTGGTTTCGTCTTCGCTACGTAATAATCCTCGCCCGCTGTTGAGTCCATCGCAATCATGTAAAGTCAGCGAATTATCATAGCAACAGTGGTTATACTGAACTTGCTCACACGATATCAACCAGCGATGCGCAGAATCTACGTAACTTTTGTGATAGGTGTATCCCCTCTGACAGACACTGCTAAGCTCACGGAGCTTGTGGGTAAGAGAAATGAGCTTCTGGTTCATACTTCACTGGTTCCTGGCCGGAGCCTGCCACTACTAAGTTCTAGGCACAGTCACTCAGAGAACTAGCACTCCACTTCTAACAACTCAGATGAGAGACAAAAAGAAGGTTAAATTCCCTTCAGGATTTTGAGTCTTCAGAATTTTGAGTCTTCCAAGACTGAAATGTACGTTACACAGTTTATAATGAACGGAGTGAATCCAGATAGAAGGATGGTAATGGGGGAACTCCTCGCATCCACCAGGCTTCAGCGTCAAATATAGATACACGTCTGTCAATTGAGATCGAGCGAGAGAAGACCTTATTATATCTCATATTATGTTCCAACACAACCGTCACTTTGGCTTGAGGCTTCGGAGAGCCAGTTCGGGATGGGTTTTCCTGTCTAGGTGACCTTGGAGATCTGTCCTTGAACTTTCAGCAAATGACCTTTCTAGAATGAAGGTCAACCTTGATGGGGGCAGGAGGGGAGGTTCAATGCTGGTATATCACAAGTGGGTCCCGCTGGGGTAGACTAGCTACTGCAGCCAAGCTCTTTCCAACGTTTCTCGAAGAAACTGCGAAGAATAAACCCGGCTTGTCCGACCTCCGACTCGTCCTCGTTGAAGATCTGACAGTTGTTGAACATGAGCCTCGCGTCAGCAGCAAACTCATCACGTAATTTGTAGCTGAAAAGGGGAAAGAAATACTCATATAGAGATACATAAGATTTGTCTATGAAATACTTTAGCATAGTTTCCAACAGCTTCATTTTAAAATGAATATTCCAGTACTTTGATAAAATTACTTTTTATCATGAGATATTTATCTGTGTAATTATAATCTGTGGCATTTCATTTTCCCTACTTGGGACCTCCAAGACTGACTTTAGCCTAAAGCAACCAAGTTCGGTCATACGTGATCATAAAATGACAATGTACTTCACTATGATTCTTTTTAATAACTACCGTAAAACCCCTAATTCAAGCCGCACCCTAATTTAAGTCGCACCCTGACTTTTGGGTTGTTCTTTGGGTATTTTTTTTTATAACAGTTTTCCCTAAAAGCCATTCAGTTCAAGGTTATAAAAAAACTTATTTAAGCCACACCCTCAAAGTTGAACCATAATTGGCTCTAAATTCTGAAATGAACCCTTATCTAAACCGCGGCTTAAATTAGGGGTTTCACGGTACTCAGTGAAATTGCAAGAGGTCACTATTAAAAGTATCACTCACACAGAGTCCCTGAGTTTATGTTTCATGGCCTGCATGTCCATGGCATGCTTGATGACCTTCCTGTAGGTGGGGAACTGCTTGTGGTTGACCGGTTGGAGGAAGGGCCACGCCTCCTCGTGTCGCTCCAACTCCGCCAGCAGAGTCCTGAAAGGGGGAACGCGGTATGTTAGATGTTATTATTTATTTATTTATTTTTATTTCAGAGCTACATCTTACAGAGTAAGTTTTTCATGTAGTTGGAGATCTTTTTTTTACAACAGAACACAAAAAGACAAACATATTATACACATATGGTATGAGACAAATATATGTATGACATGAGTGACATCTCACATGTTTGATATAAGACTGATGTTATCTATTTATGATATGAGATTGATACTATGTATGATGCGAGATTGATATGAGATAGATTTGATTGGCATAATACGTTAAGATTCTGATGTAAGGTTGGATATGTGCCAGTTTGTTGTTAAATTGTTTCTAAGAACCTTAATTAAGGATAGACAACACCTCTCATCACCCCATTTGCAGTAACTAAAATTGCGCTGTCTCTGATAATGCTACAGTTATGTAGTGTATATCAAATGATAGAATATATTTTTCTCTATCTGTTGATATAGAATATATGATTGTAATATTAAAACTAGGAAAATAAGAGGTGGAAAACTTATTTTTTCACTTTTATTTTTTGAACATTGATATCTCTGCTAGGGCTCGTTAGATTGTCACCAAATTTGGGGAGCTTGTTAATAACAAGTGTACACAGGGAAGCATGTCTCAGATTTTCTATTTAGGCCCTGGTTTTGATTTTATGTCAAAAAACGGGAAACTTTTTGTTAATTTTTTCAACATTATTTTCTAGATTTTATAAAACAAAAACTAAAACCAAATAAAAAATCTAAAAACGCTTCCCTCCAAATGAATGTTGTCTATATGCTGCGAAAATTTCAAGCTTTTTCATGGAATATTAAGTGAGATATTCATGTTCAAAAAATAAAAGTGAAAAATACGTTTTTTGTATTCCTGACATGCTCAT
Organism: Lepidonotus clava; assembly: GCA_936440205.1. Taxonomy (NCBI): domain Eukaryota; kingdom Metazoa; phylum Annelida; class Polychaeta; order Phyllodocida; family Polynoidae; genus Lepidonotus; species Lepidonotus clava. The sequence goes on along the minus strand of OW387150.1, from coordinate 19,654,744 downwards.
ACAGGCATATTTACACATAAAAATGTGAATTATATGAATAGTTAGGGTCATTAAAAGGGTATTGAATGATATAAGACTCATATTGATACCATAAATATTAAAAAATATATGCCTATTGAAAGGGAGTTCTGCGAATTAGCCCCTGAGAGGTGTTGTCTATCCTTAAGTCGACTTGTTTTGCCATGACAAAATGCCTCTGATGTATCATCTCTATCTTTCTTATTAATTTATCAAGTTATTAGTTAAACAAAGTGTTGATTAATCAGACCAACCTGCAGGGTGTGAGATCAGATTTGTCTGAATTTCGACTACTTTCCCGTAAAGATGACTTATCCCCTTTCCGCTTGTCCGATTTCTTTTCTGTCTTTTTGGGTTCTTTTTCTTTTGGCTTCTCTTCTTTCTTTTCCTCCTCTTTCTCCTTCTCCTTCTCTTCCTGTTTCTTCTTCCCCTTCTTCTCCTTTTCAGGCGTAGGTGGTTCGGGTTGTTGACTTGTTGGTTCACTTTTCTCAGGTGATTTTTCAGCAGCAGCTTTGGCTGTTTCCTTTGGAGGTACCTTTGGCGGCGGTTTTCGTGACCTCTTTTTCCCTTTATTCTTCACATCGAAATAAAACAAAAGGTTCGATTAGAACTGTTTACATTGTAAAATGTGATAATAAATGTCTTTTTTATTTCCAAAATATATATTGCCAAGCAAGTTTTGTATCAACTAGAACATTCTTTAAGCATAAAAACTATTGAACGCAACCTATCTGAGGAATTTAGGAAAGATAGTCCGTTTAACAGTCAAAAGATACAGGAGTACATTATCTTTTTTATGTCGAGTTTACATTTGACAACCCTACCCTGATCGTTTGTTAACACAAACATTACTATCTTTATCACTCAAATGGATAAGAACATATGAGAACATAAAAAGAAAGTTTTCAAGACTAATGTAGGTAACTTTGTGACAACAAGAATTGGAAAATTGCGAAACCCATGTTACTTGTGGATTCTTTCACTTTCCAAGGAACTGGCAAAATAATAAGAAATGCAAAGGCTTTGAAATAATCTGACTTAAGAACATGAAATTACCATTAGAATATTGAATAACGAGTGCACCTCAAGGAATTTTCAGTTCAGTAAATGTCAATATATTAGTTTACTTCTGGTAGTTACATAGATGTGACCAATTTTACGGCTACAAAGACTACGATAAGCTCTAAAACAGCATGAATACAATAGCAAGAATGCTACTGTAAAGCATTATATTAAATTGTATATCAGTCACATACCTTGGTGGAGGCACATGTATAGCAGGCATATCGTCTCGGTACCCGGGGTAGGGGTGGGTCCATACACTCTATGTGCATGGCGTAAGAGCAGTGGTCACACGACGCAATCTTTGGTCCCTTTTTACAGCAAACCACACACGTGGGCTCCCCAGTGGCCTAGAAACAGAACATTTGAAATATTACAACAAAGAAGTGGAGAATGTACCTACTATTCTTTCCATGGTCTACCTCCGTCCAAACAAATACTATTCTTTCTCGGACAAGGAATTTGTTACACACTTGTGTGTAGACCATGAAAATGATTTTTACTCCGAGAATATCTACCTTGGGAGTAGAAGATGCAGTCGCCCTGATATAGTTAACTTACATTAGATACCTATTTCTTTCTATCATTATTTACATCAGAGATACAGTGCCAGTAGCAAAGTTCAGTTACCCCATAAACCCTCTTTTACGTGGTTATTTACCTTGGAGATATAGGCACAGCAGGACCAGTCGCCCTGATATAGTTCAGTTACCCCGTATTCCTTGTTTTACATGGTTATTTACCTTGGAGATACAGGCACAGCAGTACCAGTCACCCTGATATAGTTCAGTTATCCCGTATTCCTTGTTTTACTTGGTTATTTCCCTTGGAGATACAGGCGCAGCAGTACCAGTCGCCCTGATATAGTTCAGTTATCCCGTACACCTTGTTATACGTGGTTATTTACCTTGGAGATACAGGCGCAGCAGTACCAGTCACCCTGATATAGTTCAGTTACCCTGTATACCTTGTTTTGCTTGGTTATTTACCTTGGAGATACAGGGGCAGCAGTACCAGTCACCCTGATATAGTTCAGTTATTTACCTTGGAGATACAGGCGCAGCAGTACCAGTCACCCTGATATAGTTCAGTTATTTACCTTGGAGATACAGGCGCAGCAGTACCAGTCACCCTGATATAGTTCAGTTACCCTGTATACCTTGTTTTACTTGGTTATTTACCTTGGAGATACAGGTGCAGCAGTACCAGTCACCCTGATATAGTTCAGTTATCCCTTGTTTTATATAGTTATTTACCTTGGAGATACAGGCGCAGCAGTACCAGTCGCCCTCGGGGATGTCCTCCATCTTGGGCCGGAAGCAGTAGGTGTGGTAACCCTTGTCACAGCTGTCACACAGCAGCAGCTCGGCCTCGTTATCATCCTTACAGCAGATCTGACATGACTGGCGAAATAGCAAACAAAGGGATATGGTTAATGGGGAAATAACGAACACAGGGAGTAAATTCAGGATCAATGAAAAAATAAGGTCATTTTATGAAAGTCTAAGAACATATCTCCAAGGTCATGTAGAAAGTACCGTCCGTCCAGAACTCATCTCTTTACAAATTTGTCATATCTATTTGAACGATTCAATGATGAAATATTGAATTTGATTTTTAGCAATCAAAATTCTCAATTTAGTCAGTAAGGACATAAACTAAGTGTTTGAAGTTTAAATGTAAACAACATTATTAACGAAAACCTAATCTCTTGGTTAAGCCTAACAGTTTGAAGTTGAAAACGAGTTAATCGGGTACCAAATGTACCAATGTCACTATGCAGGCGAGCTGGGTTTGGGCTCAATAATATAACCAATATACAAACCGACATCTCCTTGGAGATATATGAACAAAAATGCTTGCCAAAGTCAGTTTCTATATATCCAAAAGTAACAGTACCAAACTTCTGAGGGTTGATTGTAGCTCTAAATGCTTTACTATAAAAAAAAATCGGAATTCAACAGATGGACTGTTGTACACTTAAAATTATTGAAAAACACCAGCAACCAGTATCCTGAAAAAGAAGTTGGTAGACTTAGGTCGGGGCTCTTGGCAGCCTAACACAAAGACAAAATTAAGCCTTACCACTTTCATGATGGACTTCTCCCAGGCGATACACTTGTTGAGTTGGTACAGACACAGGTGGAGCTGGGCGGCCGACACCGCCTTGGCTGCCGCCTCGCGCCACCTGATGAGGGCGGCCGGAAGGTCCTCTTCATCCTCGTCCCCATCACTATCGTCATGAGGTAATGAGGTGTTCCCAGACAGGTTGGCCAGGTTAATCTGCACTCTGAGGAGCAAAGCCATGGGGGAAAAGATTGTGATTATTTATCTATTTCAGACAGGATGCACACATTCAGACAAGATGTTTGTTTGTTGGCAATATTTAGATTTGAATTACCATAGACTAAATGTTGTTAAAAAATTTCTCTTTACTTGGCAAGATCTATTACATAAACTGAATGTGAAAGTGTGGAAGATATAAGTGTTAATTCCTGTGATTAGCATATCCTGCATATTTTGTATGTGTCCTAGTTAAATATACCCTAAAATCTAGGCAATCTTTCTCAGAAGTTAAAGACGGCAGAAACTGAATATTATACTTTTCAGCATAGGCAGTGAAGAAATAATCATGTATGAGTTCAAACAAATCGCTCTTCTCCCTTCTTACCCTTTGGCGAGCGGTGGTTTGAGGTAGCGTCGCTCGATGTTTTTCTCTAGCGACAGAAGCCGTTCGCGGGCTTGTTCTAGGGGTTCTCTGTCATCATCTTCGTCTGCGTCCCGGTCCCTCTTTGGCCGTGTGGCTGACTCATCATCCTCTGACACCTTATATGGCAATGGGCAGCCCTGGTTAGCGGCAGAAACAAACAACAAGCCGTGACTACCTCAGAACCCTGGTGAGACCGCGTCTGCTGGACACTCCTTCGCTTTCAGTTTTCATTTTGGACATACTTTTCTTTTCATATTTGCCAAAATGTTTTCAGTGGTGATTTTCTACTCATTTTTTGTTTGTAAATAAATTGTGGATTTTTTTGTGTAAAAAGTTTGATGAATTTAGTAATTTAGTGGTTGTTGTCAGTACTGTGTCTGCATTCTGTTTTGACTTATTTTTTTCTAGCAGGCTGGAGGTGGGTTTATTAGTGATAATCTTTCTATGACTTAAAAAGATATCTCACTTTAAAATTTGGCGCGAAACGTGGTATAATTTTTTTTTCTATAAAAAATAGGTTTCGAACAAGTATCAAATAATTTTTGTAAGAGAAATAAGATTTGATGTAGTATTTGAATTTTTTTCAAAATAATTTGGAATGAACTTTTCAAGTCAGGAAAGGACACATAAACAGTATTTTCAAAATTCAATTAATATATCAATTCAAAATTAGTAAATAAGTCATAGAAAGTTAATGCAGCATGGGGTCGCAAACACAGTTGTCAATGGGAAGCCTTAACAGATGGTAATAAATGTATTGGTCAGTTAACTTAACCCTTAAAGCCGGGATGGTCAGTCTTAGTATACTGAGGGTTAAGCGCGGGTTATTTCCCTCTACAGGGGAGATGCAGACTTGTGGGGTTTCTCACCAAAATCCAATCACTAAGCGGCAGGCTAGTCAGGCAACAAAGGGTACAGAGTGGATAGGAGGAGGTAACAGGGTAACTACTTATACATACACTATATTAACACCTTACACCTTAGGTAGGATTAATACGCTGGGTCTCCAACGGGTGTCTATGTTGCAATGATAAACTATTTCTCGTAATATGAAATATTATAAATATTACATCAATATAGTACTTATTCCTTCTATTGTTTAACCAATGAGCTGTACGTATATTAACTATACCGTAAATTGATATTATTGGTTAGAGTAATGTTGTTGAAGAAAGAAATCATTGTATTAGAAATTTGTTTTAATAGAGGTTGACTTTTAGTAGTAGAGTTCTATGGAAGTGTACCTTACATGACATATCACGGTATAACTATTACACGTGGAGCACTCATTTGGTATCAGTTGGTTACTTGACAGAGAAAATTAATACATTGGGAAGGGTAGCTAGATCCAAGTATGATGCTTAACAGGGAGCATATTTCAAATTAGTGGGACACCAGGAAACTTCAACATGGAAACTGTTAACAACGAGGTTTGTCTATTGACATTGTAAAGGTTTTGGGGATAAGAAGCAGATTTTTTTTCATATATTAGTAATAACTTCATAATCTGTAGTGTGAGACTGTAGCATTTGTTTTTAGTAGCTGGAAAAGTGTTAATACTGGGGGATAATTGCATATCATACATGCTATTTAGCAGACTTCATGCTGATAAAACCACATATATTTTCGAAAAATGTGAAATCTCATTGAAATTTGAAGAAAGAGGATTCTTCACAAATATATACTGTATACGTTTATCTTCACAGTATTTTATACTTTGTTTCACAGCAGGGGAATTGCTTTAATATCGCATTTAAATGCATACGAAACTGCTCCTGCTTCCCAAGTTATCCCTTCATGGCAATTCAGGATATTTTCCATTCATAACGCTGTTGTAATTCTGCCGACTCCTGGTTCTCTGGAGCACCCCAATACTCACCTTGACCTGCAGACTGGCCCCAAAGACTCGTTCCTCCAGGTCCTCTACCTCCTCCAGGGCAGCTGTCTCCGCCTTAGCGCACTCCTCCTCCGACCAGCCACATCGCGAGTCGGGTTCGGGCGCCCCTGTCTTTGTCTCCGCAATCTCCTGGGACAACTCAGTCTCCTCTATCTTAATGACTGCAAAGGCAAAGGAGCAATCTTTGTATTGATATTTTTTTTCTCTATAGATGTCTTTTTTTCAGAATTGCAGATGAATGTTACTGGAAAACGGTAACTAGAGCACGCTTGACATACGCAAGCTATCATTACATAATTTCCGTAACCTTGGAAAGCCTGATATTCTTGATTATATTCAGGGATTCTGAAACAAACAAACCCCAATATTTTTAATATATATCTTTATGTGTTGAATGCCTATCATGTCAATATGAAACGATAAAATTTTGTCTTGTTTTTCTCTTAAACAACACTTGAACATTAAAGTTGAAGAAATCCCTAAAAATATCGATCACAATAATCTCAAGGAAAAAGGCAGATCTAGTATTATCTCGGCACACTCAGTGCAATTTCTTTGTGAGACAGGTGAAAGGATAAACTCACGATCCTTCTCCATGTCAGCGGCCTGCGTGCCCGTCTCCAGGTAGCGCTCGAGGTTCTGTTTCAGACAGCGCTCTCTCACCCCGCGTGTGTGCAGACACTTGAGGACGGTCTGAAGCTGCTCTGCGCTCGTGATGCGCCACCATCCCCGCTGCATGGCTGTGGGGGCGAAGACAAAGGGTTACAATCAAAATAATCATACGATATTATGTCAGGTAAACCACCACTGAGTTTCAAGGCAACCACTCAAATCTCAGTTCTGTATTATTTTCCCTCTTCCCCACGGGAATGAGATTTCAGTATTTTAAAAGCCAGAAAGCTTCTGCTTTGTAAAATCTAAGGCAGGAGATTATGTGCGTCAAGTTCCCTGTTTGAGATAGTCCAAGTATGGTTTGACATATCTTTGCGTTATATCATACTATGGAAAAGAGCGAGGTAATTTCATTCTAAAAGGGTGGAAGTTGAACTCACTACCAACTACATTAGCAGCTATAACTTTGATACTATATGAAAATCCCAAACAGATTTTTGTAACAAGTAATCTAATTGTAACTCAGAGAATAACAAAGGGATTAAAGAAATTCCTAATTTCGATTAATTCTCACCAGGGACCAGTTCTTACCTTTTGGAATGGGTTTGGCTTTCGGGTAGACACTCTTGTCAACAACTTCTCCAAGGTTCATGGATTGACCTTCACCGTGCAGACCGCTGAGACCCGGCGTGTTACATAGACTGCTCCGGTCCATGTTGTAGTGAAAGTCGATCGGGCTGCCGCGGTGACTGCCCGGGTACCCGTACATACTGCAGTGGGAGGGGGACGCGTACGCTGCCCCACCGCCCTGCTGCTGCGGGGTCATGCCGCAGCGCGTCAGGGACGACTCGTCACATGGCATCCGGGGTAGGATGCTGAACCAAGTGTCCTGAGCACCACGCTGAGAGAGCGTCTTAAGCATCTGCTCAGCAGACACTGGAGTTGAGGACAGGACGTTCTGGGGGGAGAGGAAGCTGGAGTTGTACATCGCTGGGGAGGCGGAGGAGGCAGGGGTGGTGGAAGTGGGGGCAGGATTACTTCCACTGCTCGTTGGTGTTGACTTATGGTCCGGCGAGCCAAGTATACTGTCTATGCTGCGGAATGAGGATGCGATCTCAGCGTGTGAGTTTGGAATGCAGTAGTTGTTGTTCTGTGCTGTTTTGAATATGTCGAGCGATGAGGGTGGTGGAGTGGAGTATGTTGTCGGGTGGTGGGCAGGTGAGTGGAGAGCGGCTGGGGGCGTACCGAGCACATCGCCCAGCTTACTGTTACCGCTTTCAGCTTTAGCAAGTAGAAGGTTGGTGGAGGAGGGCACCTTAAAGGCATGGTTGAGCTGCTCATCTTTACTGGGCGAGCCGTTCACCAAACACTTCTCCTGCTCCTCTTTCACAGTCTTCTTCCGCTCCACCGCTTCCTCCATGGGTTCTTCACCCTTAACCCGAACAAGGTCTAAACCGTTTTCCGCCTTAACTTCCCCATTTTCTGCTATCACCGCCTCATCCGAACGCTTCCCATTGAGCTCCACTTTGACACAGCCCGGTATCGTCTCCGCTTGGGACTGCTCCATGGGTTCAGAGTTCTTCAGGTTCTCCATCTTGTTCTTGTGAATGCTGTCCAGCAGCAAGTCTTTGCTGTCTTTGGTCCCCTTCTCGTGGTCTACATCGGTTTCCATTAGCTCGTCTTTCACTCCGTTCACCAACTTCTGCCCCTTATCAGACTTGATGACAGAGTCTTTGGAATCTACATCAGAATCGATTACAGTTTTTGCCTTCTCGGTTCTGCTGTTGCAACTATTGACTACGGTTTCATCCTTTGATGGTTCAACATCCATTTTAACTTCCCCTGTATCATTCTTAACCTCAGTTACACTAGTCTCTTCTTCCTTAACTTTTACCCCCTCAGCAGCCTTTTCAGCCTCTCCATTCACTGCCTTCTCTTCCTTTTCCTTATTCTTAGATTCCTCCTCTCCTTCTTTAGCTTTCTCTTTCTCTTCTTCTTTCTCTTCCTCCGAGTCGACCTCCGGTTCTTCTTCCATTTCTGCACTCTCCAACCCTTCGACGAATACCCCACCGGCCTTTGGTAGCACCCAGTACCTCCGCTTATAGCGGTCCTGGCCAAAGTCAGTGGCACGAAGCCTGGTTGTACAGTCATTAGCCTTACGGTCATAAGTAATTTGCTGCTTGTTCAACTTCTCAATTTTCTTCTCCAGCTCTTCCAGCGACATCTCCTCATCCTGCAAAAAGGTATGAACGTTTTTTGTGATGAACGTGTAAACACTTCATGTGCAACATCCTATAGCAACATGATTTCATGGCAAAGCATAGTTATTATTTTTCACTATTAACTTTTATAATCCATGGGGATTTCTGAGGATATGAAACACTCTCTTTCATGCCATAGTGTGGCTTTTGACCACCTTGTCAACTGTGATTTTCAGCCCCCCTCACAAAAAAAAACAACGTTGAAAATGTACTACTAGAACATTCTTTTATATATAGGTTTACGATTATTTTTATTAGATAATGAAAATATTCCCTTACCTCATCTGACACGTTTCCAGTGGCGTTGGTAACGTCACTCTCGTTCCCACTCTCGTTATCATCGTCCTCCTTCTCGGCCTCATCCTCATCATCACTGCCCTTTTCACTGCCCTTCTTGCTGCCCGCAGCCTCACTGTTCATTTCAGCCGCCTTTGTCTCAGCCCGTAACTTCTTGGCTTGCATCATCCGCAACTTGCGGACTTTGCCCTCCGCCATCCACTTGTCCTTACGCAAGTTACCCAAGGTCTCGATGTTCTTCTCAATTTCACTAGAAAAAGAAAGCGTTTCATGAATTTTCAGAGTTACACGTTATGAATCGAAGACGGTAACTTGTCAATCAAGACCTTTATTTCTTTAATACGAGTTTGATGGTTAAACGCAAATTGTGTTTGATCAGAAAAAAAATTGAATTGTATTATACGGATCAAAAAGATTTCCCTAATGAAAACTACCTTTTTTTCATAAATAATATTACATAATGCAATTGCGAATGAACCAGGCAGAATTTAGTTCTTAATCTTACTGTGAGAAATACGTATCCTTAACTTCAAAATATTAAGTTACTTTTTTGTCTTAACTTTTAAATTTATTGCAACTTTATCATTCTGTATTCATGGATCCACAAAATCAGTTAAGAGAGCAGCTCACCCGTAGATGCTCTTACTACTGAGCAGCTCGTTGCAGAGGAAGGCGAGGCAGGCCGCCTTCTGAGTCGGCGTCAGCGACAGCAGGGGCTTGTCCAACAGCCAGTCCGTCATCTGAAATATTAGCAATTTCACTTTTAACTCAAGGTTCAATAATGGTGCAAAATTGTTTCAACAATATTTTTTTTCAAACTCTGATATTTTTTTGATGGTACAAATTGTTTCGTTAGATATGTAAGTTTGAATTGTCCGGTGGAAAAAACTTTTGAAAGGCATTATGCATTACAAATTTCACATAAGTCGGCCACGACTCTTGTATTATCTACTAAAACTACTACTAACTACGACCGATCACTACTACTGCCACTTCATATTGGTTTAAAGATCACACTCTTGATGATATTTTCCCATTAGATCCAAATCCAATTATACATTAATATCCAATATTTTTGTGCAGCTTTCAGTAAAAGATTCAAAGTAAATGGGATAAAATACCTCATCTTCCTTGCCATTACGAGCCCGTACAAAGATGCGGAGCACCTCTGACATGTTCTCCTCGGTGACTTCTAACTCGGTAACCTTCAGGCCGGAGACGGTGACCGCCTCCTTGGGGTTAGGGAAGCCGGGGTCGTCGATGGCGAACTTGAGCAGGTGTGTGACTACGGTGACAAACTCCTCCACCTCGTCTTCGTCATTTAGCAGCGCACTGTGGAGCTCCTGAATGGTGGGTAGCGACTCGTCATCTGAAAGAGTGGAGATAGTAGGTGTGAGCAAAAAACATATTAAGGATTTTCAGAGATTTGCAATGGTATTTATCAATATGACATTTTTAGGGTGTGAGAATATAGACATGTTGAGGATTTTCATAGATTTGCTATGGTATTTATCAATATAATATTTCTGGAACAGGCGCCCTGTCCCCTTTAAAGTATCTGTGTATGAAAGCTAACTGAAACAAGTGCACTGTGTCAAAGAGATGATCATTACTCCGACATTCATTCCTATCCAAAGATCAGATATCTCACTATCCACTTAAAGTTGGTTGTTTCTTTATACTGATCTGGCCCAGTAAATATTGGAATCTTGATTCCTACAAGATTTTTTTTTTAAATTTTGTTTAGATGCTCTAATGATTGTATCTTATCAACCGTATTATTCCTGAATTAGGTGTTCACCCTCATACTAACATGGTCCGGGGATCTCTTCTAGCATGTTGGAGCCCTTGCTAAATACCTCTACTATCATTATGTAGTATCTACTCACCAAAGCCGAGAGCGGTGCCAAAGTTGTGCAGGAACTCGATGACCATGAGGCAGTCGGAGAAGGCCTCGCCCGCCAGACACAGGCCGGGCAGATGCTCTATCTTAGGCATCTCCTGAAAATTAACACATTTATCATTAGCTGGATTCCTCGAGGGAAAGGTTATTCATGAGGTGCTTGTTTCTTCTAACTGATTTATTGAGACTTTTTTTTAAATAAAATGTTTTTGGATGGGAACAGAAAAATTTACTAATGAACTAAACTGGGGAATGTTTTCTGTAACAAGTAGATGAGGGTGGGACGCGGCTGTTTTTTGTTTGTTTTTTATATATATAAAAAAATCAACTTTTTTGTCACCACTCATTTGGTTTTCTTATGACTGGCTTATCATGATGACGCTCTAGCGACTGTAGTAAATTTTCAAGTTGAATGATTTGGCTGCAACCCCGCTCCCAATGTCTTAGCCATGGCCTACCTGGTGGTTATTGAGCAACATGTCCTCCACGGGTTTACGCAGTTCGCGGGCCATCTCCATCTCTAGGCGCCTCTGCTCCATCTTACGGTCCCGTTCCAATATCGACTTGTTCCGCTTTTCCTCTTTTGTGCGTTCACGCTCCTGAAAACAAGAGCCCAACATACAATGTACTTAAAACTATGGTATCCTTATATGCTATTCTAAAACCCAAACCCAAGAAGCGTTTACTTTATATGTTGCATGAATATCACGAGGTTTTCATTGATGTTTTTATTATTGTGTCCAACTCACCTCGTGCCTTTTGCGAGCCTCCAGAGCTTTGACTAGGAGCATGTGTTGTCGCCGGCGCTCTCTCTCCTGTAAAATAAAATAACAGCAAAACGTTGAAATTATTCTAGAAATTCTGTCATCCAGATTCTATTGAGATTTACACCCCCTTCTAATAATCACGGAGACTGTTATTTGTGCTTTGTTTTCTGATTTAAGGAGTTACATATTTGAGCTTTTTGGAATCTGGCACCTGGGGCGATCAGTTTTTATTCTATTTCTTTTAGTTCACATAATAATATGAAAATGTGTTTCCCTAGACTTGAATATTTTGTTGTAAAATCCTCAAGATTTTGTTGATACATGAATGATCGAGATGAGTTATCTTTTTCGGATTTCTTTTACCTAAACTTAATTAAAGAAGCTCTTTGGGAAAAAAACCTCTTAATGACGAAGCTAAATAGTAAAGAAGAAATTACGCTAATGTTGCTGATTTGAATGTTCAATAACAGAAAACGTGTTTGGGTCTTGTCATTCCTATATCGGACATGCAATGAGAACACTAAATACTGAAATGTTAAAACCTGTATGATTAAAGACAACGAATACAACGATGTCACCATCCAGACGCAACTGCAGCAAACTGAGTATCACACCACCAAATCAAGTCCAATTACTTTTCCGATGAATTGAGGGACAACAAATGGTATATGATGAACATATAATATCTGGACTTTAGTAAGTACCAAAATGGCTGAAGCAGAGCTCCGTTGAAGAGCTAAAATGCAAAAGGGCTCTGTAACATGACTTATATACGATCTAGAATCTATGTCCTTTGTAATACATGGATTATTCTTGAAACCTAACTTCAAACTGGTAAGTAATGCAACCTCCAAATCCCACGTTCCTCTATCCCGAACTCCCTGGCAACGGTACCTGTATCTGGCCTCTAACGCCATCCTCCTAAATAATCTGCCTTCCTATTAATCTCTGCTTCTGGTAGTACGACTTCTTAATGACCTCGCATCCTAATAGTCCTTAACATGATACAAACTTTATTGACCCAAGCCCTCAAGTCCCTGTTAATCGTACCTTTGAACTTTAACCCACCCTATCTGCCTTGGTAAGGTGACCTGTTTTTGACCTATGCGCCCAAGTCCCTGGTAATACACACTTTTGAGCACATCCAACTAATGTTATTAGAACTGATGCTCCCCTGCTCTTGTCCCTGATATTGATAACACTACATTTTACAAACCTTAAAATCCCCCGTCCTGTTTCATACAAGCCATTGTTAACTTTAGACCCTATGTCCCCTCTAAAATCATTCAATATTGACCTGCAATATTTTGCCCCTTGTTCTGTGACCTGTTGTTCACTTCTAACCAAGTGTCTCTCGATATGTATAACCTCATTTGGACCCCTGATCCTCAAAACCCCGCCAATCTGACCTACTGGTGACCTTCAATTTTGAAAACTAACGTGACATTTGGTTGACCTTGGGCATTTTCTTTCTTCCCAGAAATGACCTTCTGAAATCAAAATCACATTTTCCCTCTCGGAGAAATAGAACTGAATGACACATAATACTATAGAGACATCTCTGGTCTCTTGAGACAAAACGGTAAGGCACAAAGAGCAGCGATAGACAAGAGTTGAAATTGGCAGCATAGGAGGAATTAAGCATTGGTTCAGTGGACAAACAGCTGGACTGCCTCACAATGCAAATATTGAGCAAACAGGTAGAAGACTAGAATCAAGGATCCTCCTAAAGTGGATCTAACAAAGCCCAAAGAAGCACAGTTTCAATAGATATGCACAGACAATGTACAGACTCTGGCACAGGGGTTATTGGCTTGGGACTACAAGGCACCAACTGGCATTATGGGATGGCACAGCACGCACAATGGTCAACGGCACAGCACGAATCAGCACGGAGCGCAGCCGCATGCCACATCGAGTGCAGGGGTGTGGAGCTGGGAATTGGCAGTGGTCCCATCTTTTTACATACCAGGCTCACCATGACCATCATCTGCTTGCGTCTCTCTTGCTCCTGACGGGCAGCGTGCGTAACGACAGATTGATACAATAGCTCAGTATATGGACCATACTGACTCACGCTGCCACCGCTCGTGGCATGGGGGGCGGTGGGCTGGCGCCTCCCGGAGCTCCCCCCGGAGGGCAGAGCAGCAGCAGCAGAGGTGGTGGTGGTGGTGGGGGCACTGGTGGGAGTGGTGGTGCTAGCTGAGGTGGTGGTGGTTGTGGTGGTGGTGTGACACAGTCTGGATGGGGTGCAAGCGGCATCACGTGCCAGCGCCAGAGCAGCCGAGGCCGGATAGTGCCCCCTGGTGGCAGATTGTGCGGCGGACGGGGACCCGAACAGAGTGCCATCGAGTGACAAGCTTTGAACGGCTGGCCCCGCCTGTAGCGAGTAGACGGAAGGGAACTCAAGTCATTAGCAATGATCAATAAGCGAGACTTTCAATGAATATCAAAGAAAATGGACAGAGGGACACCACAGGTGACGAAAAGCAAGACAGAGAAGAGCCAGAAGCTGACTACACAGAGGTCAAAGCCAAGGGCACAGACAAGGTCAAAATACAAATCCTCTTCAACTCTGGCTTCTAAAAGTATTTAAACTAGACAGAAGGTCTCAGGAAGGAACATGAGGCAATATAGCTTTCTTGATCTACTGTCTACCATTTTCATGTACTCAAACTCGATTTATTTGATGTGGGCGAAACCCTAAAAGCTCCATTGGTTAGTTGGAAGTTGAGGTACAACCCTGGTGGAAACAGCAGCAGCCGTTTGTATGGAAAGTATGGTAGTTGTGTTAAAAGAAAAGTTAAAAACTAAAATCTGATTAGAAAGTTCTTTTCAAAGGATGGGATGGCCTATATAGCCCTAGACATACAGCCTATAAGGATCTTGATTTCATGGATACCCTTCTCTTCAAGAAAATGTAAAATTCACTAGTCTTAGTCCTTCCCTTAAACTATCAATGTGGAAAAGCCTCATTAGTCATACAGAGAAGAACTAAGCGAGTGAGAGGGTTAGCAGATGTCTGCTTATCCAAAGGCCCCAATTCCATTCCCAAGTCTAGTACAATACCAGGAACATCGCTAACGACCATGTGATCTTCTTGGATCTTACTCCTCGAGTAGTCGACACGTTATCAAAGGCCTTGGGAGCATTGGATTCTCCTCTTACACAAAAAAGAGCAGTTCTTGTCAACAAAAGCTGGTAATATACCACCAGGAGATTGTCTGGATGGCTTCAGGTGTTGCATAATATGTGCTCTATTCTCATCTGTTCGCACACTATATAAACAAAAGAAAAAAGGTTTATCGAGGGAAAAAAGTTGAATGAGGGTTCCTGCTAACTGGTGATCGAAACTAAGAAAGATAATCATTCCTAAAAGCTTGTCATATGTTTCCATATGCTAGAGGGTCTACACTATATAGGATGTAACCCAAAGAAACGAGTCGGTCAAAGAAAACTCAAGATATTATCTTGAAGGTGCACGAATATATCATGGGAAGTTTTTGGACAAAATTTTGTATCAAAGACCTTCAAAATGTACCATGAAGTTTCTTGGTCGGCCACCCAGGATAACCAGACATGAGATAAGTCCCGTAAAGCCCTACAAGATCACCAACTCAACCTACCCCAGAGACCTGGAGAAGTTAAAGACAAGGACAGGACACTTTTCAACCATGTCAACACGAACCTGGACGTTTACACATAAAAACCTGCATATTATTTACATTGTTTTCCCCTAGTCAAAGGTGTCACTTTAGAAAAAAAATCTCCATTAATTGTTATTGTATGTTTACCCCCTACAAGTTACTTCATCTTCAGTATAGCCAATCTTCCAACACGGTACTGGCTATTTTTACAGTTTATATCGAGTTTATCCTATAATTATACTCTAGAAAATACTTATCATCATTATGTATTGTTCATAAATTTGACGAAGTATTTATCTTAATCCTTTTACAAATTTCTAAATAGTCGTTTCACTACGTTCGTACAATACACCGCATTCTTCATTCCTTCAAAATATTTTTTCAATGTATTTCTGTAGTAGGATGTATCATTACATAAGATGTTTCGATGGGGGTCATGTCTAATATTACTATAGTATGATGTTATCTAAACAATAACTAAAGACAGTTCATATTGATAGTGAGAAGAAGACAGGAAATAACACAATGAGTTATTAAATCAGTAGAAACTTCCAGCGTGACCATAGATGCTAGTTCGACCAGTTTAAGACAGTATAACCTCAGTAAAACACCTGACATATTTTGAAATTATTTTCTCCACAAAAGATGAATATGGACAAAGGATTATTACAATTATGGAAATGAGTCCCCAATATGACCCTGCGGCTGTCACACATTACTCCTATTGGAGTATGGGTCGGCAAAGTTTTGTCCTACACTAGCCTATTAATTCCCCTATTGGTATGGTGGCTACGCCTCCCGCCCAGACGTCACACTTGTAATATTGTTCAGAATGACTGGAGACAAAAGGAGAAAAGGAAACATTTTTCTTCACATGACACCTAAGATTGCCCTTGTGCAAGATTTCCAAAAGAGTTGCATCGTGACAAAGTGGCTTACCTGTTCTTTCATCATCACTGCTTGTTGTCGCTTCATCTCACGGTCCTGGATCAGAAAAAGAACAGACTCTACGTTAAACAATTGGTTTTACTCAAAGCTGGGGCCCATTGCGTATTGATGTGAAAAATCTTCACATTGTCTATCGGTTAAATTTTCAAGTCGACTATTTGATATGTATTGATACTGAATATATCTTATAACACATGAAGGTTTTTTCTGAACGATCACAATCAACCAGCTACGTTTAAATCACACATTTTGAGATTTTGTTCTCAGAGACCCCATAAACGAGGGAGGACCTTTCAAAACCCGCACGTGCAAGCAAGTATTAACTCAATTAGTTAATTGCGAGCCGTATCTTAAGCCTCTTTCAACTCCAGTTACGAGCATTTTCAGTTTACGACCCTCATAACACAGGCCTAAAACCTAAGATCCATCCCAGGGTACCAACCGGAAACTCCATTTTCAAATTCCCTGTGTTTTCCCTGAGATTTCCCTGTCCCATGGCAATTTTTCCCTATGTCATATCCAGCAAGTTGTTCAAAATTAAAAGCCTCTGCATGCAGAAAAAAATTGGAAACCTAACAACAAAAATTCGAATCCCTAATATCTTGAGAATCAGGAATTTTAGAACCTGTCCAAATGAAATTCCCTGTGTTTTGGCAAAATTTCCAAATTCCCTGTTTTCCCTGTCAGGGATTTTTTGCTGCCATTTTCCCTGTTTTCCCTGTGTGGTTGGTACCCTGCCATCCACACTTTCCTCCCAAAGCCGTGCTTTATCGGGAGTGTAAGGCGTTACCTTAGCCTTCTGTAGTGCGTCCTCATACAGACGTCGCTGTAGCTCGTCCTTACGCCGCTGTTTCTCCTACACACAGCGGACAATGGGCGGCAGGCGGGTGAGCGGGCGGCATGCAGGAGACGGGGCGGGCGGGCGGCCAGAGGGGAAGAGACAAGCACAACATGTTAGTAGGCCTGCCTCAGACTTACTTCAGGGAGAGGACAACAGGGGGTAACTTCAAACAGAGTACAGTTTACTGGATATTAAATTTCTTTCATTTCAATCCATTTGTCCATATTATGTTTGTTTCCCACAAGTTTTCCTATTACAATATTTTCATTTTGAACTTTTAAATTTCAGTTTGTAATCTTGATTTTCTTCCCTATATTTCCCCCTATCAATTAAAACGTCTAGGCTTTCCTGAAAAAGAGTTACCGTTATTTGAAAAGGGTTATTTTAGTTTTTTACGTTCGCCATTTACCACTTTCATTTACATACTAGAAATACCCTAATACAGATAATTATGGAGATATCAGCGATAACTTTCGTGTTCTATACAAAAGTGTGTATTTGGAGCAACACTGATACACGCAGGAGCCGACATCAGTTGGTACGACATATCCCTCTACCTTCACCATGAATATAATACCTATTACCCTTCCATGTATAAAACGATACTTTAATGATATCAACAATATCAGCTATTCAATCACTATAAATAAGATCATAAATGGTACAAAACACCAATCCTGGTAAAAAAAAGCTAATTGGTTGATAATACTGATATTCTACACAGGCGAAATAACATTTCTTTGGTTTTAGTATTTCAATTACTTTGCAAATAGTTAACGAACACATGTAAAATTTTGTGATTAATTACATTTCCAAACACAGCCGTAGTTAACGAGCATAGGCCGATTACTCTACTCCAAACAGTTTTCACTCATAGATCGCTGTCTACATCACATCTTCCAACACATAATCTACCACTAATCATATTGAACATTTATAATATTTCTGTAAAATTGATGAACATTTTTTACAATCATGATAAAATTCTACGTGGTTTTGTAGAATTTATCTTCACTTTCAATCACAAAGTAATGTCTGTTTACACTTACAAGTTGATCATACTGATTGCCCAAAATGAAGCTTGTGGATATCTTAATTGTTTTTCGTTCATCCATTTTTTTTGTTCTTTACTCAGGTTGTTTCAAAACTGTTTTTTTCTAAGAGTCTTCATTCAAATGGGGTAAGAATAATTGGAAAGGAGAGCGCTTGAAGCATCACAAACCGTATTGTAAATTTGGCCAATGTTTTTAATATAGTTGTTCATAGAGTTCTATCACTTACAATTAATTTTCAGCAGCGACAGGATCAAGCTTGGTTAAAATCATATAGCGAACACTATGTTAGTACTGGTGGAATCACGCTGGCACACGTTACTATTTTCCCCCGTTCCCCCGATTTAAAATTATTTTATTGGATGTAGATCTCAATAAGTTATTGCACTTTTTCTCCCTTTTCTTCCTCTCTTTTCGTGTAGTATTGATTCCAGGTAAATATCTGCATTGCAATTCATAGAAATCCACTATGGTGACTTCAGTTCAATATCTTTTCTGTTATATCATTTACGGGGAATTATTTATATACGTATTAAATTATATATATTTAGTAAAATTGAAAAAGTCCTGTAGAGAACGTATAAAAGGGACTGCGTAAGAACACTGGCTCAAGTTGACTGATCAGACTATGGGCAGGGGAAAAAAGACAAACAGATAGACAGTGACAGATGGAAAGGGACAGAGGGACAGAGGGACAGATAGAAAGACAGACAGACGGACAGACAGATTGACAGACTCAGGGCAGACCCACATTCTCAGCGAATAGCGCCTCGCTAAAGACTCTGTCCCATAAACTGACAAGATCATCGTAAGACTCATAGACAATAGGACTCTCCATATGACATAACAGTCTTCGTCAGTCCAGTCTCTCAGCGTCCACCATGATGTGTACAGCGTATGGGACCTAGCTTTATCTCGGGATTGGACAACTCGGTTTTATATTCTACATACCTTCATAATCTGAAGAGTAAACAGAAAGTGTTGGAGACATTACATCAGAGTGCGTCAGCAGGTTACAGGTTATCATGGGTGCACGGGTGCCAAAAAATACTTTTTCCTCCATCTCCATTTACTATCGTGAAACTCTTATCATTTTTCCTTTTATCATATACGCATATATGTTCCAATTTAACCTTGGAACACTAAGCATACGCGAATGTCAGTTTGGGGTTAAAAGAATGAAATTTCACTAACCTAGTTTTAATTCCCTCAAACTTTGGGTATCAACTACAGTTTTCTTAAGGATCAAACATGGTTCTCTTTTTGATAAGTACCCCATCCCATTTAAAGCCTATACTGGTATGGATGAGTCCAGTTTCTGATTCTATTTTTTGTCAACCCAACAATAAGTGTTATATCACCTAATTTAACAACTTTTTGGCAAGGTCAAGCCAAATTTGAAATAATGTATCTGTTTTTATTTTTACAGCTATAAAATCTTACAATGTGTATCTATTGCTCACTACTATTTACCTCCATAATCTGTTGTGCCCTCATCTCACGCTCTATTCTCATCTGTTCTTGTCGCTGAACCTTCTCTTGTTGGCGCATGAGTCGCTCGCGCTCTTTCATCTTTTTCAATTCCACAGCTGTTAAAAATGAATACAATACATTACAATACAATTGAGAATTCCGCGGTTTCTATTAGTCCTTAACCTACCAAAGTTTGTTTGTTGGGTTTGTTTAACGTCTGGCCAACCCTTTAGGGTTCTTTTACCTACCAAAGATTTGAAGAAAATGGCTAGGCTGATCTAGAGAAAATTTGAGTATCCTTTTCGCTCCCTTATAGTTAAATGGTAATACAAAACTTTTTGTATTTTGATAATGGTAAGACAAAACTCACCCCTCATTTGTTTCTCACGGCGGGCTGCTTCACGAGCTTGTTGGCGCTCCATCTTCCGTCTCATCTTCATTTCTGCTATTCGCCTGGTCATTTCTGTAATACAAATTATGACTTAGAAAACACTCTGAAAGTCTATCCGTAGAACCAAAAATATCTTAAGAATATTATCGACACTGATTGTATTTCAGCGTAGATATACATTAAGTACAAATATATTCAGCGTAGATATACATTTCACATTTACCCAAGTGGGGCAGAATAATTATTTAAACGCTGACCAACATTTGCGAGTAGTGTACAATGAATCACTGGATAAAGGGATATAGTCTCCAGTGACTCCAATATACGGAAGTGGCTAACCAAATTCGTCCCTGCCATACATGTCTTTTGTAAGCAGCTGTATCATATACAATTAGATTGTTATAATTTTATCCTTTTTTTTGATCAACAATTACATTGTTATAAGGTTAAAGTGTGAACAATTCTGACCTTGTTGTTCGACCTTCTTGGCCATCTTCATTTCGGCCATGCGGTGCGCCATGTCGGCTGCCTGCTGTTTCCGAAGGCGACGTCGCTCCGCTCGCTCCTGCTTGGCAATAACCTTGGCCCGTTTTCTCGTTGCCACCATCATGAACCTGTTAAAAGATGCAGACATATCTTGTTATACAAACACTTCTGACGTGTAGTTGCGAATTAGGAGCTTGATAAATTATACCTTGCATTGCACATCTAGATCCGTATTTGTTAGTGTACTGAAACGTATTGTGTTAAGTGAATCTCTCTGTCACAAAAATCACAAAGATCAACAAAATGTCAAGATTTTCATCACTTTTTGAATAACTGCTATTAAACGATGGCAAAATATCAATTTTCGGGAAAGAGAAAAACAAGAACTTGCCACGCAGTGACCCTATAAGCCATTGACTAGAGGCATTACTGGGGAACAAAGAGTAAGTAGTATACCCAGTGCCTTTCCCTTTTCCTGACTAAAGTCCATGCAGAACCCAGAACAAAGTGCGTGCATAACTCACCTTTCGACCACCTCCTCTTCGGTAAGTGCAACATATCCGCTGTTGCCATCTTCTGACTGGGCCTCGAGGAAGTCACCCACGTTAACCTTGGTACTGAAGGTGAAGTTGGCCCGGGTCAGGTCGGTGATGGCGTTTCGCTCCAAGTAGCGCGCCACATCAGGCACAGTCTTGAGCTTCTTGCCGCACGGAGCGAAGTAAACGACCTCTCCGATCAGACCCCGACTACCAATACCGCGCAGTCGCGTTTGTCGTCGCCACCTAGTGAGTTTCAATACAGTATCGTTAGTGTATAGATATATTGTACTTTAAACATATTCTTTTGTATTTCGAAATTACCTGATCTTATTTACTGTGATAACCCGAAAGGCTCCTAAAAAAAGCTATAGTCATAAGAATGTCTCTTAGTTCGATATTCAAAATTTCTAATAATTGTACTTAATTATTTTCTCGCTGAATCCAATTTTATCTGATATATTAATACATGAATGTAGAATTCAGATGTAATTTCAGTATGCTGAACCGCAAACGAAATTGTTAAATGCTGTACTTAACAGCTTTCTGTGAATGTAACTTATTGGGCACATAATGTCACTTACCCATGTTCTAAGGGAATCCTAATCTCGGTCTCATCTATTTCTGCAGTTCTCCGTTTCTTCCTTGGTGTAGCTAGAAAAGTGAGAAAAAGCAAATGCTAGGTGATGTTTTTTACCCTATGGTATTTACAGTTTTTCAATATTTTGCCTTTCCCGTTCCCCTGGCCCCTTTCCTTTGAAACACACTTTACCTGTTACGGGTAAAACGTAGACGTTTGAACAGAACTTTGTTTTTTCATTAGCCACTTTGTGATTAGGCCACAGATAGAATATGAATGGTTCACTAAAAGGTACGTACCCCCATCGGACTCCTCGCCTGGCCGCTTACTGCCTTGTGTGGTGTATGAAGCCGCCTCACTGTCCTGACTTGACATGTTGTCCATGTCAGAGTCGTCGGAGTCAGACTCACTGGCCGATGAAGCCGAGATACCAAAGTCCGAGATGGAGTCGCCCTCTTCTCCTTCACTGTCCCCGCTCGTCGCCTCGCTGTGTTTCGATGTCGCGTATGACTTCGGAAGGGTACCCATGGTCGAGGGCATTTGACCCATAAGGGCATTTGCCAGCTTTGACGACTGGCTTTTCGTGGATTTACTCTCTGGAAAAGCGATATGAAACACGTCAAATTTTGAGATGGTGAGGGCATTCTCCTGGGCTGACCAATACAGTATGGCCAGTAAGGATTGTTGTTGCAATGACCACCTTATGTACTGGTCAGTGTAAAAGTATGTTTGGTAGCCGTGGTACTTTTGAATTATCTTACATTTTCCGATAGCTGGTCTGCAGATAGCTAACATCATGCAGTTCTTGAGATGTCTAAATTAACTCAATAATTAATAAGTGTTTGGCCTCCTTTTACATCAAAACCTTTCCCCTGGCGGATGGGGCCCTCCACCAGCCTCAAATTCAGCCAATGTACCAGTCTTGAATAGCCTCAGGAGTATGATATATTTGGGCTATTACACTATGAGCGTCTTTCACTTTCACAACACCTACCCGACGTACTCCGGCTGGCGGCGGCGTGCGCGTCGGCCAGTTGGTGCAGTTTGTTGGTCGCCTCCTTCTGCGAGTCCTGGGCGGCCGCCATCTGCAGTGCTGCCATCTGGTGGTGGGGGTCCATCGACATGGCCGCCATCTGCTGGTGGGCCTTCAGCTGCATCTCCATGTGCTCCCGCAACGCCGCCTGGTGGTGCTCCTCCTAAACACACAAGGTCAAAATCAGTAAGGTCAGGTAAAATGTAAGGGCTGAAACTTTAAGCCCCAGGCTTAAAATCCAATCACCGAGCCCGAAAATGTCCTAGTGGGCATGGGGTGTTTCTGCAAGTGACACCTGCGATGTGACTGAAATCCAGTCGATACTGTAGACGAACGACAGGCAACAATAGTTTTGCTGAAATTGGTTTGTAACCATAAGAAATGGCAAATACATTGTCTAACAGTAACAGTAAACATGATGCAAGTGATGCTATCTTGGAACTTTTGAAGGTGACATGTTGCTTTCCCTTCTATTAGTGCCAGGCATCTTTATGCTGTAACCAGTGCCGCTGGACCTAATCTGTCATTTTAACATGATACTGAAAAAGCAACAGGCAAACACGACTTGAACTTGAAGTGAATTACGCATATCGGTAACAAATCTTTTATAAATTGAAGCAAGAGTGTATTGTTTTCTAGTTTTACCTACCACTGAAATTATTGATGTTTCAAGTGATGAAAAGTTTCAACCTTATGGGCAGATAGGTCAACCTCTAACTAAACTACCCGGGGGTGTGTGACAAAATGGTACTTTCATCAAGGAACCTTTCAAGAAGAAACTAAATGTATATTTTTTACTATTGATATATCGATAGACCAACAAAATAAATCTTCTGAAACTCTGATTTAGATCATGAACACCAATGAGATGTTCTTCAAGCAGTAAAAAGCTTTATCTTTTCTTTTTTTTTTCAGATCAATTATTAATAAAAGTCAAGATTGGTTTTACTCCTACAAAAAAATAAATCTATACAACTTGTAGAAAACAACAGAAAGCTACCTGGGTACATTCTCTTGGTAAGCCATTTGACTACTGTATACCACACACCCCCAACCACCAACCGACACCTTTTGGCTCGGAGTGCTTCGTCTATTTCTCTCACCTGAAACTGCTGCCCATACATCTGCTCGTACAGCATGCTCACCTGCAGTTGTGATAGGGCAGCGTAGTCCATCGCTGAAGTAGTCGCAGCAGCTGATGACGATGAAGTCGACGATGCCGGAGACCTTCCACGACTTCCACTGGAAACCCGCGATCTCCCGCCGCCACCTCCACGGCCCTTCCGCTGTCCCGACCCGGAGGAAGACGCAGCTGACCCTCCAGACCGGCTCCCCCGGCCCCTACCACGCCCACGGTTGCTGCGACCAGAAGTGGAAGCGGCCTGGGCGGAGGAGGGGGGCGGGGGGAGGAGCAGGGACATGGATCCATCCAACATGGGAGCCATCATGGCTGCAGCCGGGTGGAAGAACATGGGTAGTTTCGGCGGGAGGTGACCGGCACCGCTGAACAGGCTTTCCATGTGCTGCGCTGTCATGTCAGCCAAGCTGGAATGCATGGGCATCGGGTATGAGGTGGGTGACGAGATCAATGGCGGCGGTTGTTGCTTTGACGATGAGGACGATGACGTAGAAGATGATGTGGCTGATGAAGTGCTGGCCTTACTGTGGTGGTGTGGGTGGTGTGAGGAGTGTGGGGAGGGGGAGTAGCTGTGGTTACTACTAGGATGAGATTCCTTCTTACTCTCCCCACCATAGGAGGAGGAGCTGGTATGGCTGGACACAGACGCAGGGCGTTTCTTCATGCTCAGGTCCTGGACCAGGTCAGGGGTCGGAGGCCGGGGCGATGGTGATGGTCGCGCCCTGTCCGAGTCCTCTGAGTGTGTCGTCAGGGCAATAGGTTGCAACTCGGGCATCTTGGGTGGGCGAGATGACTTTTTGTTCTGCAAATAAATATGTAACTATGTGTTAATATCTGACTTGTTTGTTCGTTTGTTGGTATAGTTCAATGGCTGGATAACCTTCAGGGCTCTTTCCAGACTAAAATATCATAATTTAATGCAACGAAAGAGAGAAAAAACTACATGTCATTATCTTTATTCTTATCAATAGAAGTAAGAAAATGTCTGCTTTCACCCCAGTATTTCTCACCTTTGGCGATTCCCTGTCATTTTCGAGATCACTGTCATCACTGAGACTGTCAGAGCTCACATCCGGTAGGCTGTCGCTATCAGAGCTAGCGCCACGCACCTGTACAATGAAAACAAGAAGCAAATGACTATCAAAGTTCCGATCGTTGGAACGATCGATGTTCGCCCTTAACTAGAAATCAGAAATCTCATCATAGAGGTGGGGGTCCGAGTAGTGTCCATTGGGCAGTGCAGCTGTCCCGGGCAGCTGTACACTCATTGGTCAACCTGATTGACCAATAGGACTCCCTCCTATATCACTGTCCATGCGCCCAAGCAACCATGACCCCCCCCCCCCTCTCCTCCTCCCCCTACCCGGCCTTGCATACACTGACTGCCAAGACCCTGACTGCCTCCTCCCTCTACCTGGCCAAGCACCCCCCACGCACTATGTTGAGTAGACTGTCAATGCCCCGGTCCCCTGCACCCAGCCCCCTGCAGGTGACTGTGGCTCAAGTACTGGTTATGTAACCCACTTCTGGCTTCTCAAACTGCACCCTCCCCCACCCCCACTCCTTGAACTCAGTTCAAGGAGTGGGGGTGGGGGAGGGTGCAAGGGAGAGGCCTGCCCACTAAATTACACTTGATGCACACTAATTGTCCTGCTTACAAATGCATGCCGGTGGACAAAGGCCTGTAGCTACTTGTATGTAAGATTGTGTAACCGGGCAATCAGATCAAAGCCCAAATACCTACAAAAGACATGACTGATTGAGTGAGCCCTTCCCATAAGCTACAATACTAAAAACTATAATTAAGGGCTCACAAAAAGTATACAGATGAATAGAGATGTTCTTTTTTTTATATATATTCTGTAACATTACAAACTAGGTAAAATATACGTCCGTAGATCAACAATCATTTCCGAAAAGAGGACAGAACAGGTCTAAATGAAAATTTAGCAATTACCGTTATTGTCAGCTTGGTATTTACTGTCCATTAAGAATATGCTATGCCGATTGCTTTTAAACAAAACTTTAATCCCTGAAAGACTGAACTAATATCATGTCAGATCACCACTGACCTTTCGACTAGAATGGTTGGCTGGTCTCTCCTTCGGGTGCCCGCGTGACTTGGGCTGTTGGTCGGATGTGCGCGCTGCTGCTGATGAGGACTGGGGGCCTTCCGGACGTGAATGATGCGGTTCTCCACCAAATAAGTTCTTCCGGCTTTTCCGGTCACTGTCTGAGTTACCTTTGTGGCTACCAGAAACAGATGTCCCTGCTGGTGTGCTAGACTTTGACACAGCTGATGAGACTGCCGTGGTCGTGGCAGTTGTAGTTTTGGTTACGCTACTACTACTGCTGCTGACCCCTTTGGGTGAGGTAGTGGAATGTGACGTCACAACACTCGATGGTGGAGGTGACATGGCAGCCATGGAGAATGGCATGGAATGAGGGCTGGGGGACATGGGGAAGCCGTATAGTGATGCTTGGTGGGCGGCGAACAGCGCACCCGCCCCGTACGGGTAGCTGAACATTGGTGGGGCAGCGAACATAGAGGGGGCCAGCATGGCTGCCGTTGAGTCAGGAAAGGCGAACATGGAGCTTAGCGACTTAGCAACCTCCTCGTCGTACTTTGACATGGCGGCTGCCCCTGGGCCGTTCTTCATCTTGGGGCTGTCGCGGTGTTTTCCCCCCTTCATTGAGGAGGTGGACCCTTCCTTCTGTCTTGACGTGGAGGAGTGGGAGGAGGTGGAGGAGGCCGGGGACGCACTGCGTTTGGCCGGTGGGGACAGTGGGGTGGAGCCAGCCGCTGCAGCAGCATCAGATTTACTCGTCTTGGTGTGAGAATGCTTGTCGTGAGAACTGGACGCGGAGGATTTGGTGGAGGTAGGCGCAGCCGCTGAGGTGTAGGTGGGGAGTTGGAAGAGGGAACTGTATGCACCGTTTAGATCTGAAATGTGGAGGAAATAAAAATAATTAGAAAAAAATTTGCCATTGGAGGTTGAGTCTTGTTTATCAAAATACTTCTCAGTATTCAGCCTACCTTTCTGCATGGGCGAGGTATAAAGGGACCAAACAACACATTAAAAGAGATGGGATCTTGCGCTTTTTAAAATTACCTCAATAATCTTAAATATCTGTTCTTGATTTTACTTTGTACAAGAGCCTATAAGAATTACAAAGCATAAGTTCACCTAATGAGATTCCCAGTTTGTTTGATAGTATCTGATCTATCATCCACTCATAAAAACCAAACCATTGTTTTTGGTCACGTTATATGCAATAAAGTAACAGGCAAAGCTTTACCTAAAGGAGCAGAACGCTGCAAGCAAAAGATTCACACTGTTTTACACATATATTTACAAGCTGAAATAAGGCAACATTAGAGGTAAGTCAGGGTTTGAAATAAGTCAAACTGATCAGTCAAGACCTAAGACGTCTTGGGTGAAAACTATACACAGACAGCGTGTTAGGAAACAAAACAAGCTGAGATTTCTTAATGTACATGGATAAGGTGCAAAAGCATCAGGTTGAACTCCAGAGCCGAAAGCCCTCAGGCTAGGACAGACACACAAGCAAGTAAGATGAGAGTTCCCGGAATATCACAAAAAGAGACAGGCACACGGAAATGGCGATGCAGAAACAAGGTTCTATGACAACCCGGACCTCAAAAGTAGACATTAGAGTTACAGACACAACCAAGTCTCCAATTTGTAGGGAGAGCTTGTACAACTGAGTACAGTACAGAACTTGGACAGAGGCAAAACATGGGAAACCGAGAGGTCAGAGGTACAAATTAGGGGATTGTGAGAGTAGAATGCACTGATTGACAGAAATGCCATCTACCATCGGAACATCAAGGAAATCTCAACAAGTGAGAAAGAGAAACTTGGGAGGTAAAAGAGGGACGGCAAAAGCGACAGACGCCAAGCGATAGTCAGTGTCCTGGTTTCACACCAGGTGGCGCCACAAGATGCACATGAGGCTGCAGACAGATTTACAGAGAATTTGTAAACGCCTGACGTACAACAGTACTTCGAATGCCAACTATTAAACCAGCGCCATTATCTATGTAAATATTATTGAATTTCCCAGTAATTCTTATCTTTCAAACGGTAGGCGGATGGTTGTATGGATGGCTTTCCTTAAACCCACTTGTACGCTTTAAAATGCCCAATTTTGATTCAATATTATCTTATCAATTTAATTTTTCTATTTTGGCCCACGACGTAATGTATCTCAATTTTGCTCAAGCTGAAATCTTGTCGCAATAATACTTGCCAGATCTTCATATATTTTTTTTAAAAAAAAGATATTGTCCATGTGAATGAGAGAAAAAATTCACAAGAGAAAAAATTCACATGAAGAAAATGAATGAATTTTAAAGCCACCCTGATTCCATGAAATTGGATGGGTTTTTTTGCCCAATAATTTAGATACATGTATTCTTTTTTCCCCCAGAAGATAGCTGGCCGACGCAAGGCAGGGGCTTACGTTTGGGCGCCGACTCCTCCAGCGGCCTGTAGAGTGAGCCCTTGTCACCCGTCTGCTGCTGGGCGGGAGGCAGCAGACCTAGGGGGGGCGGCAGGGGGCCGGCCCCCCCGGGACCCCCCGGGGTCACTAGGTAGTCGACGTCGCCGTAGCCGGCCGCGCGGCGGGCAGCGTCCGACGCCACACGCCACCACTCGGCGCCACCTGGTGAGAAACGCAGGAGACGCCCAGAGCGTTAGTGCTGGCACCTGGTGGTGAACGCACTCACTATTCTAATGGGAACTTGGGGACCTGAGGTTTGGCATTGGTATTGGGGGTTTCTAGGAGACCTAAACTGAACCGAAAAGCTCATATTTTGTGCACACATGTTTCATCTGACTTTAAAACAAACAAAAATTAATAACTCATGTGGTAACCTAGGATAAATGCTAAATGAATGCTTACAAATATCTTAAAATTATGCAATGCCTTAAACATCTATCAGTAACCTGAGCTAAAGCACATGGGACTCCTGTGAAATGAATGGGAAGAAATGACAATGTACGCCCTTTGAATTAGGGTAGGATCCGCAAACACCTTCCTCATAAAAACAATGTCATCATCTATTGTGGAACGGGATAACATTATTAGGAATCCACTGAGACTGAAAATCTAACTTCCAGCCAAAAAACTCCTGCAGTTTTTATATTTTAAATTGAATATATTTACAAATACTTCTAGTTGTAGGAGAGTCCACCAGTGCCAAGACCTTCCTCGCCTTTTTGGGACGCTGAAATTCTTCGAGTGTATAAAAAAATTGTTTATGCCTATCTGCCTAGAAACCAATGATCATAGGGCCTACTGCAAAAACATGAACTTCTGGATGTGTGGAAGCCCTACAAAATGCATCTTCAATCATCCCAAATGATCATCTCAAAGACAAAAAGAAAGAAATGAACGTAAAAAAAGCTGCCTGTGTCGGTCGAAAACTAAACAAAACAGAACTTTTCTATCAAGAAATATAACATCTAAAGTACAACCCACACGTCTCAATGAATACACTCCAAACTATGTATTATTACTGCTTTCCTACTCTAAAAGTTCCCCAATACTCTCAATACAGCAAGGAGTAGTAGTTACGAAACCTGAACTCCTCAATTATCAATCATTTTCATTTACTTCAACAAATGCACTATTTTCCTCCATATATCACACACATTTGCAGTTGGGAGGAGACCTTAATTCCCTGATATAAAACAGAAACATGATCAACAGAAAATATACCTAAAACAAGAAGCCCTTACCTGTGGTTGGGCTGAGCACCGAGCCCGGTGATCGCAGTGGGTCGAGGGAGCCGAGTCCTCCGAAGGGCGGGGCGCCGGGGAAACCGGGGTGTCGTCCGAGCAGGGAGAAGGCGCTGGGCATGTGAGCTAGGTGGGCATACGGGTTGGCAGCCGACACCGCCGGACTAAACGGAGAGGACCCTGTGGGAGCAAAAGACAGAAGATTAATTCACAAATTGCAATTTGTGGCATAGAATAATCGATCCAGAAGAAACTGGATAGGCAATTAAATTGTTACAATTAACACTGGTGCTTCGCTTGGGAATCATGTTTTGGAAACACATGGGATGGAGACAGCTCTACTATTTAGGAGTTAATCTTCAACCTAGGCTTAAAGAGCCTAGAATTGTTAAAAGAAAGCTTTGAAATGGCAATTTCTAACCCGAGGGAAAAGAAGGGTGCAAATTTGATGTGCCATTAACGAGGAAAAATGTTAGGAAACAAGGATAAAATGGCATCTGCACAATTTAAAATCTTCTATACTAATCGTACGAAATGGTTGGTAGCAGTAACTTTAGCAAAGCAGAGGCAGATCTAGGATTTCCAAAAGGAGGGGGTCCGCACATAGGCTAAGTACTAAAAATGCATACATTGGCACACACATGTGTAACATTTTTCCCTCTTTGCCTAGTTTATGAGTCCACCAAAAGGAGGGGGTCAGGACCCCCTGGATCCCCCCTCTGGATCCGCCCCTGCAAAGGGTAATCAAGCCCATACCATGATGTATTTTGTTTGTTGTAAACGAAAGCTCCTACATCCTCAGACGATGATGTATTTTGTTTACAAAGATTTAATCATAATAGCACCGTCTATATAGTTGTTACTTGTTACAGGATGGTCAGTCTTATTAAATGACGTCTGCACCCACGTCAGGTAAATGTTTTCCTAATGACCTCTCCCTTTGGACCTTTTCCATTGATGACCTTCTCTTACAACGAAATCTGAGTGTTCTCACTTTCTCATCTACTCCCATTTAGAGGCCCCACACCTCTCACTCTCAAAAAGGAAACCAAGCCCGCCACTATCGACATCTATCCAAGTCGGTCCGCTCGTGGTTTTTATACCCCATCATTTCTCCCCTAGATCGCCGCCCTCCAAACCCAATAACGCCGCCGCTCATCAATGATGTAAGGGGCCCTGTCACATTATCCTTGACGTATGCGACCCTCGCTCGCTTCACTCTCCAAGCAGGGGCGCACGGACGCAGTGACCCCGTTCACTTAATGTATGAACGCCGTGAGACCCATGTATCTAATGCCTCCGCCGCCTCCTGCTCCCCTCTCTCCTTGGCCGGACGCCGCGGCCAATACTAATTCGGCCGGCAGCGGGGAGAAGAAGGAGCCAGCGTTCGTCGTCGTCATTGTCGTCTGCTCTGTATCGCCGCCATGTTGGCGGCCGGAGACGCCGGGGCAGGCTGGGGTGGGTGCGCGATTCAAGGGTCAGTGCAACTGTGTCACGACCTTTGAAAAGACAGGATCCTTGAGGAGTAAACATACCCTTATAAACTGCCAACTGCCCCTTAACTTCTGAAATCGTACCTCAAAGGTTGTTCCTGGTTCTTTGCCATTTTTCAAAGGATGAAGGGCACTATGTTCGTGGATCTACCGAGGGCATATACTTAATGTGTGTCTGACGTATCTAAAGGTATACTCACTGATATAAGAACTGATCTGAAATTGTTCTTTCCATCCGTCTAGTTCCATTGGCTAGGGTGATGCATGGTATGCAACCTCCCCGCCCCCCAAACCCACTTCACCCGCTGAGGATCACGCTATATCAGTTTCTCAGATCACGGGTTCTCCATGTCTTACTGACCTAAAGGTTAATATTTAGATCTACGAGTTTTGTAAATAAATCAACTTCAGTAATAAAAGGTCAAAGGATTGGTCAGGGAAACGGACTTATCTACCCTTACCTATAAGCTAGGCATCTTGTTTTTTTCTAGATACCTCAAAATACTGGACAAACGAGTAAAGCATCTGGATCAAATATGGCTCGTACGATTAGATCTGCGCTGCATATATAATCGACATGCGTTATGGCATCAGAGGCTGTCTAAACTGGCACCTGGCCAATTACGTACACCCCAGGTGCTGTCCAGTGTACGGGCCACAAACAGAGCTACACGCAGGGCATTGTTTGTTGGATCATTTCAGGGCCACTGGAGGCTATGTGATCTATGTAATGTGTTTCCTAGCTGCCAGGTATGGAAATGGATCACCCTCCCATAAGTTTGTCAAGCCTCAAAAGCCACTGTTTTGTTGTTGTTGTGGCGAACATTTCAAATAAAAGCCTCTGAAAGGGTACATTCCTGCAGGAATTTAAACGACGCAGTTTTTGTGTATAGCCAAATGCTAATAGAGGGCTTAACCCCTCAGTAAAAATCCGGTGTAAACAAATATGCCCACATGACTGAAAGGGTTCTTGAGAGAGGGGGCCTGGTTTCCCATGTCAATTTTATGAAATACCTATGTCCCTGTCACATATGTCAAATTTCACAAATGGCAATATCCCCACTCAAATTGTTTAATCTTTGTTGAACGTCACTAAGCCATATGTCACGAAAGTAGAAAGGAAAGCATGTTCATTAAAATAAACTTCCCCAATAGATGAGAAAAACATGCATGTCAAACTTGCCCAGCATATAAGAACGCGTGTGTATTAGAGATAAACTTACCAAGTAGATGGGCAGAATAATTATGTATATCACACACAAACTTACCCAGGAGATTGGTGGGGTCGAAGAAGTTTCTGCTGGGACTGTGGCTCGGGTCGGGTGGGTCCATGTTGCCTTGGGAACCGCCACCCTGGAAGAAAAAGCAAAATGATTATTGGTTAAATAATAAAATCCCATTTAAATAACACTTCATTTGAATCAAAGGAAACCACAAACGGACAAACTAACCGCAGAAATTAAAGCGAGTCCAGAAGCAAAAGACGTGTGTGGTCAATCGTGTCTCCAAATGTGTGCCATGTGAATCAATGAGAATATTTTTCAAAATGTTATCAACATCTGGGTTTGTAGGATTACAGCCACTGCTATTTAAATGTTTGAACGGTAATTGAATATTAGCCCTTAGTTATTTTTCTGGAAAATCTGCTTTTTTTTGTATTGTAATATGAAAGAAACGTGTATCAATTTTTTCAAAATGAAATTGTTAATATCCAAACGGAAACGGTATTTGCAATTTGTTCTTCCTTTTTTAGATGATAATATTGTTTTGACACTTCTGGTTAAACAGGTGGCCATCGATTAAGTTACAATATACATTCCTCAAAACATGCAATAAATACATTTGCTTTCCTACCAACGTATGTATGGATAATGACTCATATCTAGACATTCTGGTAAAAAGTAATCCGCCAGTGGGAGTTATAATATAAATTTATGAAGCAGGTTGTTCACAAGTCTACTTGAACCACCAGTGAATGCTGACTCTGTAGGTGTGTTGTTGTGGTTGTTGACCTAGTTCCTGGTTTATCTAGGTCACCCACTCATCCTGACTCTGGGTCTACATGACCCATGTCAGCATAATGTTGGTCTCATTTCATGTTTTGTTTGAGCGATGCACCAGGTATATGGTGTGTGCACAATAACTGGTACAATGGGAAAAAATACTTTGAATCGGACTTTCATGTCTGTAAAACTACTTATCTCTTTTATTAAAACTTGAAAACATATTTGTCTTATCATTTATATTGATCGATGCAATAGTGGTACACGGAATATGCTTTATTCATTGTCAACACGTCTTTAAGGTTGTAAGCTTCCGATTTATTGATTGACTTATTCCTGCTACATATTCGTTTTTGTGCAGGTATTCTTATACATTATATGACTCAGATTTACTTTCTTGTCACTTTTAGATGCTTTACACATTTCTACTTTCAAGTGCCACAGATGAGGCCTGTTACCGTGTACATGTATTTGGTTTGCTCCTGGCAATTTGATAAATCAACCTTTATAACTTGAAATGAAAACTTTACATGTCTTGAAGTGCATATAATAAGGGTCCATAAACTCATTATGCCGAAGGATAATCCAGTTGCATGTTAACAAAGAATAAGCATATCTCGGGGGGTTTCCACTCTTCTTTTTTAGCTTCATACTCTTTTCTTAAAAAGTGCTCATTAATCAAATCCCTAGGTGTGTCACTGGTGTACGACATTTTTTTAAGCCATGCATAATTCATCAAGATGTATGACTAACCTAATTGGCAAGAAAGAATAAGAAAATATTCCCTACTCTTACATCTAGGAGTAAAGCATATGATGTCATTAGATACAAAGCTGAGATCCTGAGGAAAAACATTTATTTCTTATTGTCATTTGCGTTTCATTAATGTGAATCACATTCAAACTGAGAGCGTGATGAATGGCATTGTAGTCGATTCTAATGTACAAAAAACCTTGAACAATAACAAAACTAACTTGTAGCAGGGAATTGGCCAGTTCACGTTGTAAATATCACATTCAAATACAGACGAATTGCTCATAACCCTGTATATGGCCCTAGAACCCTAAATTCGACATGGCCATTTTAAGCACTAATGATATAGGACATTGCTTTTTCTTAAATTTGACAGGGCGACAGGGCTATTTCTTAAATCCAACAGGGCGACAGGGCCGTTTTTTAAATTCCACATGTGACATTGGGACCCCACAATCAAGGGCCCCTTGTATGCTTGCCCTTGTCACGATGCGTACACTCTAACATCGGGCCTGAGTGATTAAGCCCTTTTTGGTTATTGCCCCTGACAGTCCGTAGCCGGCTGGATCCCTTACAATGACCCAGCCGACCCAAGGCATGTCTGTGCGAAATAAAACAGGGACACCCAAATGTCGTACTTGGTTAAGAAAAAAGTAGCCAACTATCTTCATGCCTGTAAGTGTTGGTTTGTATTGTCCCTGAGATTATATCTGAATGAAATATATATTCATATGGAATTTTTATGTTAACCATTTTTTCAGAAAGAGCTGCTTTTATAATGTGTTGATGCTACATGTTTACCACTGATTTTCCTGAGCCATATCCAGCCCGCAATGAAAGATAGGCTTATTCATTTTTAACATCTCATTTCACATCTAATAGATTTATACAATGAAATCCAGTATTCAAAAAAGAAAACGGTTATCATTTGGATACCTCACGTACATAAACTCTATATAAGAACAGCCACGTGCCGTTGTAAGGAACACGGTATAGTTGGTTCCTACGGGCATTCACTGTTATCTTTTAAAGTTTATAAGATATGGATGGAGCTTACATCATAAATATCAGTTCTTGTGTATGACCTTTTTTTATCTATTTTTTTTATTTTTTTTTATTTTGCCTCTGTTGATTTTAAAGGACATCTCAGCCTCTTATCTTTTTATATCAGTATTGCTATTTAAGGTGTCTCTGTATGGAGAGTGATGCTTGGACAGAGCCTATATTATAGCCAGAGCCTCTGCATGGAGATCGATCCTTGGGGGTGTGACATAAATCATGATCGTCTCTGCCAGTGGCATAAATAACAATGAATCATCTGGTGGAGAACGTGCGGCGTCGGCGTCGGCAACAGAGACCATCTCCCGCCGAGACCGCTGTGACTCACCTCCATCTCTAACGATTCACTCTCCCACCAGCTCTTCACTCTCCACACTTATTCTTGCTCTAATCCTATGTCGGCAAATCAATTAGGCGCGTGACGTCACAATCGTTGCTTTCTGCTCATTAAATTTTTGTCACCGTCAGCTCGTTAGGAACCTTTATTTTTCTTCCCCATTCGACTTCGCTCGTCCCTCCCCTTCGCGCTCAGTTCCCTCCCCCTCCCTCCCCTCCCTCGTCCTCCCTCCCCCTCATCCCCTTGCCGTCACAGGCCCACCCCAAGGGGATGAATTAGTGGAGGACTAGATGGGGGAAGAATAGGACCATGGCATTTAATCATCCTTACCACCCCTTTTCCAGAATGCACAGTCCCAAAGCCATGCCGAGGGACGTCATTTTCATCCTCCAACACAGATTTGATTTGATGATTTTTCTTTACTTCAATTTGTGGATTATTCACTTAAGGGTCATATTAAAATGGCGTGTTTTGAAACAAGTAGATAGTTGACATCTGTCCTGTTTTTCTTCAAAAAACATCGAGAATTGCTGCTACTGTCGGTGATAAACGACGCACTTGTTGCTTCCGGATCAAATTTCAGGATTTATGGACTCTGCCTGTAATAGTTCGCTTTTGTGTGGATTTTAACCCACTTTCTGTAAGGATGTATACCTTTCAAATCTTGCCATTATATATTATACCTACCTAGATTAAAAGAGGTCTCTTTGGACGTAGATCTACCAGCGTGTACATAAGACGATACTGGTGGGCCGAAGGGGGTGGGTTGGCGAAGACTGAGTCAGATGACTCAGTTAGCTGGCCGCCGGGTATAATCCTAAAGACTAGTTTAGACATAGATGTACATCGTCTGCAGCTTTTCCTCCCCGGGCATGGATGGAATATGATCTTCTTATAATATACGCAGCCGGGACAACTAGAGAACCTGGTACAACTGTAGTGAGTGCCTCAGGTGCAAAGAGGGCACTTAGAATGATCTACAGAACAAAGAGGGAATATGATGTATAGCAGATTGCATGCAATTTATCAAATGGTTTGAACTTATTGCAAGTCCTGTTTTCTCTGGCGAATAGATAATCCAGCATCAAAAGATTATTACCTAAACATATTAACTGTTTTGGATGCCCATGCAGTAATCGACCAGGTCGTGTAGTGACCAACCAGATTGCCCGCTGGTCAACCTGGTCAATCAGTGATCGTCCAGGTTGTCCAGTGGACAACCAGGCAAAACACTTTGTTTTCATACCTCTACTATATAGCCAGCGACACGGAGCCGACCATCGCCATGCCGTCGGCAGGAGACCCCTGATAACTGTCGCTGCCCCTCTACACTAGGCCTACTACACAAGCCGCCACCTGCTCTGCTTGGCAACAATTAACATCACCATCACTGTTACATCGAAATGTCTATCGCATACATCCCCGTTGCCATGGCGACGCGCACAGCGACGCAGGAGAAGGTTGAGGGGGACGGGGCGGGTTGGTTATGGCGGTTCTCGGGAATCATAATCCGTCAAAGCTAAGTTCCTGTATCCCTCTCGCTCTGAATCTCTCTCAGCGCGGCGCTTGTATGGAGATCAATGTACATGGTGCGCTGAGGGAGGTGGTGGTGGTAGTGGTGGCCTTATAGTAGTGGTGGTGGCACCATCCTGTAGCCTGTTAAGCAGCGTCCTACCACCATTTACCACCTATCTCACCTAATAGAGTAATACCCTAGATCAGTGGGACTGGTCACTTAGGGGTCTGTCTGTTACCTGGTGTGGTTACATCACCTGCGGGCTGTTGATAACCAGCTTCTCCCCTCCCCTCCAGTCTTCCAGTGATAGCCACCACATGCCCAGTTCAATCTAATCTTTGTAAGGTGTACTGCTGTCGTTGTTTCATCGTGTATGTTTCTTGTCGCTAAAGCTCTACTTGACCATCAAATAACCCTGCTCAGCTACACTGCTGTCAACTAATAACATGTTGGGTGTAGTCTATGCATGTAGAATTATCATAATTCCCCTACATTAGTAAGGTCATGTACTTCTGACTCCCATGTGGCTCTGGCTCTATAATCTTTACGTTATTCGCTAAGCCATACAAACCACCTTTATCAATATAGCATTGAAGCTCTATTTGTAGACCAATGGCATCCGAGACACGAATCAACAACCACCTCGGGTATGCATCGATTATGACTAACTTGTCGCCCTAGAGACATTGATATTCCGCTGACTAGTACAACCAAAAAATATGCATAGGATCCCAAGTGGCTACTGGACTGGTTTTGATCTTATACTGACATAAAGTACATTGTAGAAGATGCCCCCCCCCCCGACCCCCTGCAGAGAATGTTGTTAATAGATCCACCAGAATTAGTGGCTCTGCTCGATCCCCTTCCCCTCTCCCTTTAAGAAATGACCCCATTGAGCAGGTCATGCGTGTATAAAAGATGAGGCGTTCGGCCATATAGAGCCGGTTCCAGTGTCCATCCCTATTGGTCTTCCTGGCGAAATAACATTAACGTAGCATCCATATCTAATACGTTTATCAATCTTGATCGATTGATGTGTTTATCTGCAGGTTTATCGATCTTGATCGATACATGTGTTTATCTGCAGGTTCTCTGAATTACAGCCACTACGGATGCAAACTCTATATCCTCTTTTCAATTGGACTTATTTTATATCTTGATCAGAATTCAGATTTAGATATCTAACATTTGATTCGTGCTCGTCCTATAGGGCCTAGATCGTATTACCCTGTCACGGCTATTCAATACGGGAGATGAGGCTGATTGACCAATGATTGATTGGTGACCCAGTGAGATAGATAGACTAGGGTCTGTTTCCGCAAAGGGGATGTATAGACACGCGGGGTATAAATGGATGAACCAGGAATATATTTACACGGAATGATTCATATCTATACTGGTCCTAAACACATAACTGATGTCAATTCAAAACCTATCTGTTCCTATCATTCATTTAGATGTTCTAGTACTTGTAATTTTGACAAAGTATGATGACTCACTTAAGGTTGTGACCAGGATGAGAACAGACTGATTAATCACATGTACCTGTAAATCAATGATAACCTGCAATTAGCCAATCACTTACTCGTGCCCTTGAATCATTGTTATGTGGGTTGTGGCAGGAATACTTTAGGAATCCCCCTGGATGAGAGCGACAAGACCACAACGTGACCTTGCCTTTGACCTTAACCCCACCGACACTCTCCGCGAAGTGGCCAACAGAGGGCAGTCCCAAGTCTCGGAGAATCTCGGCCGAGTTGCCCGGATGTCAGGCCTGTCAGAGCCGGGTGGCCACGACCTGTCCGGTTGCTATGGTTACCTAACTATGATGCCGAGACAGGGACGGCCGGTGGGGAAAAAGGGTGTCCGCAGAGGGTCGGAGGGGGTGGATCCGGGGGACGCATCGGCGACTACAGGGTGTCATGTCTACGGAATGGCCGGTTGTAAAAACCAGAGCAGCAGCCCAGTCTATTCCGTCGTCTTTCTTCTGAATGCGATCGATAATGTAAGAAAGAATTGTGCCGGGGCTTATATTGGTATTTCAAAAAAAAGCCACACCAGCCTTGAGGAATAAAGAATGCTTGACTGAGTAAGAAATCACTGTTTCTTTGAGGTCTCAAAGTCTCTCCTACTAGATTGCTTATCAAGATAATCCTAAGTATTGTAATGAACAAGAAGGCCCAAGAGCATGTATTGCATACATGCTCCCATTGTGGACCCCCGGTTTTAATATAATATATCAAGTATTTTGGTGGTAGGTAGGGGAAACTGACACTATAGTGACAATTTCACCGATTATTTGAATTGCAAATGTGTGCAGGCCTAAAATAATCAAACCATGCCATACATAGGATCCTAAAACATAATAAAACTAGTTTCCTGTATTTTATTAGATATTCAAATGATATGTATTTAGTTATCATGTATACCTAAAAGAATAAACCTTTTAAAGCTATTTCTTTTCAACAGTCCTCAGCCTGCAAAAACGATTATCACCCTACTCAGGTTACTATTTCTTTTCCACAGTCCTCAGCCTGCAAAAACGATTATCACCCTACTCAGGTTACAGGTCCCCCCCCCCCCCCCCAGTCTACGACAGTGATGGATAACACATGTTACCACAATACCCACTGGGTGTGCTGGGAGGCTCTCCCCACGAAAATACAACTCAGAAACATAGGCTGAATCCGTATTAATACTTAATATTTCTTTCCAATATGCCCAAGTTCAGAACTAGAGATGTTTTCACATATACTGATATTTTTCTTTAGGCTGTAGGTGCATTAACTTTACCTCCGAATTTGGTGACGAAATGCCCTGTCTGAGGGTTTTTTCCTATGCTATATACAGGGCAGTGGTGATGTCACAATCAGCTTTTACTGACGTTCCTTGCCATGGCTACATTTGTGGACTTGGGGTCCACAAATAATAAGTAAAGTGACGTTACTTTTGTAAGGGTCAATCTTACATGTTAACACATAATAGCCTGATCCTTTTCCTTATAATCACTTTCATGAGGGTTTCAGTCTTTTTTTAATCGTATCCATACGCTTTGATCAAGTCAATTTTTCAATAAATGTCTCATTTACTGGATCGTTTGGGTAAACTGTAAAAACATTGATTAACTAATCAAATCAATATTAGGGAAGCAAGACTCAGTTACGATCTTCATTAATAC
This sequence comes from Lepidonotus clava, assembly GCA_936440205.1. Lineage (NCBI taxonomy): Eukaryota > Metazoa > Annelida > Polychaeta > Phyllodocida > Polynoidae > Lepidonotus > Lepidonotus clava. Next base: position 19,614,985 of record OW387150.1, on the reverse strand, counting down.
GAGATCTTCCATTACCCAATTTTTCCCAGCCTCTCACCACAACAGACAGCCACTTCTCAAACCCCAAAATAGACCGTAAACACTCTCCCCTTTCAGATCAATACCAGAGAAACATTAGTCGATGAACTGAGACTCAAAAAGCCACCCACCTGTCCCTAGTAGGAGGGGAGTTTGTACGTCTACGCTGTTATTCGTCCGCGACACATCTTTCTGCAAGAAAACAGACGAGGAGAGAGAATTAATTTAACGTCAGGCATTTTTTATTATTTCAAACGCAGGAGAGGAGAGCGGAGGAGGAGGAGGAGGCGATGGGAGAGGGGAGTTATTAGCATTAGCGGTGGCTTCAGAAATGACTGCGGCATCATGATAGTGCATGTCACCCCCGCACGGCGCATGTCCGTTGTCATGGTAACCCGCCGCCCGCCCATCCATCACCAGGTGGCGCCAGGGGTCACGTGCTACGAGAGTTGAGCGTGAGTCTTCGCGGTTTTTTCTCGACTACCGTGACCCACATCCCACGACTGTCCTTATTAATGTTAGCGCTGCTTCTACCCATTATTAGATCTGGTTGGCCAACACCCACTGCTGGTGGACGTGCAGGTATAGTCTTGTGCGTGTTGTTAAGCAATACCTTGTTTTTAACTGCACTATCTTTATAGCTAGCGAATCACGATTTTAAAACCACTTTTTACCTTCCAAGTTGATTTTGAGCATGCATTCTTGAATTGCGTTTCAAATCAATAGTAATCAGCTAAACCTGGAAGAAATACTCAACAATTAAGTCTAATCATTTGAACTGTTGCTACAATAAAACTAAATCTCTTTAGTTCAAACTTTCCATTTTCTTTCATCTGAAAGACCTGTATTTGTTCAAACCACTAATGTCTAATCATTCAAGATTCATTCAACCCCCGTAATAACAACACTCAAGTAATTTAGTAAAAGCTGCATTTCCTCGGCTCCCCGTCGCACCATGGCAATCAGAATCTGATGACATCAACTCGACTACCCTAATCAAAAGCTCCCTCTCGACCACCTCTCCTCAGAAGTTGATTTCATGAAAACCCCACCAAAGACTAAAATTATTGGCTTAGAGAAGTTGGTTTGTGGGTGACAGGATTTCACTATAGATGCTTCAATTATCATAACTCCGGACCCATTATATCTTTCTCTGTATCTAGGACCTCCTGCATAATGGGAAATACATTTCACTGCACGATTAAAGCATAGGACATATTGAATGCAACATTCTTGTCTATTTTACAGGAAAAAAAGTAGCACTCTGTCTGTACTGATATAAACTTAATATGATTTAAGTTGATTTGGATATATTTTCCTAGATATGTGTTTAGGTTTGTCAAATAAATGTTTAATTCCTATTGGATTTCTCATCTTTTGTCGATAAAATTAATGACTATAAACAAACAGGTAAAAGCCGAGGCCAGTTGATATGGTGTATTATCAATAAAGCAAACACTACACATAAAATGAAATAAGGCTATTTCAATGAAATAATGATGCACAGATAGAACACATGAGGATTGATAGTGTGCTTGCATAGACGCATTCAACCTAGTCAATATCTGACCTAAATTTACAAGTTATTACTTGAACATGCCAGCGTTTTCCCCGTTAATCTATAACGTATACATGTAGATCTAAAAATAAACATCGATATAAAGTAATAAAAACACTGCTGCAAATCAATGATGGACTAACTGGTGTTGGTTCCGAAGTGAACTCAGATCTTGTTCAGTCCTTTTGTGGTAAGTGTTCTTACAAATCGATTATTGAGTGAAAAGCAGGTGGGAAAGGAAATGAACCCAAACCCTCCCTCCCACCTCTCATGAATCTCCCCCACCCGGTCATGAGGCTGCTGGAGGAACGCACAGAGCCCACTTTGCCCTCGTCTGGATCCCGTTGCATCGGGTACAAGAGAAGACCATGTTTGCCCGGCGCACATTTATCATCGGGAGGCGCCATGGGCTGCGTTTTGTTGCCTTGACAACGGCATATTAAAGAAAGATCGGGGCTGGTGCCAGCAGGTGTTTGTCGGAGGGCGGCAGGGTGGGGTGGGGCTCGATGGTAGCAGCGGACTCTCCATTAATGACTCGCGTATCGATAGAGGGATGGGGTCGTTTACTTTATACATTGTGTGTGTTGGCATAACTATATTATGGTTCTGCTAAGAGATGGGAAGGGGGATAGTTCCACTCCCCTGTATACTGCATGTATTATGTATACTTGAAATCTTTGAAACGTCTTTGAAAAGGACACTCTGCTGGAACGTACTCATTTTCTATATTTGTTTCTTTAAATGACAGAGGCAGGCCCGCTCATGAAAATACTGTCCAAGCCATTGTATATGACAGCCCCGCCCCCCCCCCCCCCCCCTCCCCAACACCCGACACACACACCCAAAAGAAAAATGCTCTTTTGCCCATCGGTCTGTAAAATACATCTTTAATAGTAAAAGCCCTTAGAGGATAACCCATCTAAGATCAAGATTCTCAATGCGCCTGTGTCTATGAATCCTATGAGTCCTAATGCACAACATACATGTTCGTAACAATGAGCAGTATAAGATGTAAACCTAGTTCTCTAAAACAGAGACAACGACTCTGAGCAGCTCAGCTAAGGGGCGATATGGCCGGTCGGCACAGCCTGTGTTGGGAGCGTGACAAGGACAAGTAAACGGGCCGCCGGCTGGACCTAACCAGATAATCAATACTCCCGCCGCACCGGACTGTGCACTTTACCCTCCTCCACGGTCGATGGCAGATCCACCCAGTAAGAATCGCAAGGTCACGATAACTCGATCCTGATCTTATGCGTTATCCTAGCAATACGGCATTTTTCATTGTTGTCTTTTAATGTACCTACACTGTGCTACTATATGCAATACAGCCTAATGTTCATTTTGTTCAATGTCTTTCAATGTATTTATACTGTGCTGCCTGTTAGTAATACAACCTTGTTCATTGTGTTGTACTTTAATGTATCACTGCTATATTAACAGCCTTGTTCTTACTGCCTTTCAATCTACAATGTATATCGACAATGTGCTACCCAAGCAGTACAGCCTTAGCAATTACACTGCTAAATACCTTGTATGTGCATTACTACATGTAAAAGGCAACCAGCAAAGGTTGTTGATATGCTCACTATTAGCCTTTACAGAGTATGTCCAACTGTAGTTAAAATAACAGTTTACATAAGACATAATACACATTTTGAGGCTGCAGCCTGTAAAGGGTGTAAGCTAAATGTATATATACAACACAGAGGGGCATGGATATGGCATGCACATTCATTTTAATCCCAGTCCCTGATCACCTATGCAGTAAACCCTCACTTCCTATTGACATAGTAGGGCCCTTTAGGTTCTAACCTGGAAGAAAGAATGCGAAACGAGATAGAAGTTGTCACAAAAGGTAGCTAACACTCTGTGATCCCGTGTTCCGGCTGTACGACACCGCTTACTTTTTTTTATTAACAGGCCGCGAAAAGGCAGTGGTCATTTTTACATTAATTTGTTTTTGTATTTGTGAAAATGAAAGCCGACTGTGGACAATGTTTTAGCGTACAAGTATTATAAAATACAAAGTTTTGACGGGTATGGGTTTTAGGCATAAGCGTTTTTGGGGCCATATGCATGCACACTGCGATTTCTACAAAGGATTTCATTTGCTGTACGAAATCTCCTACAGATGAAATGATGTTCCACTCAGCAATATATCGAGATGCAATCACGTTTTTGTTTGGTCCAACGTGTTGATGACCTAATCTATGGAGGTGCGAATGGCGGCAAAAAAGGTGATCCAACAGACACCTCAGGGAATCAAACCTGCGCCTACTATGCAAAAGTCCCACATGCTATCCACTGGACTACCCCTTTCCCCTCTTACACATGCTATGCAATCACGTTGGACATATCATGTCAGACATGGCACAGAGATTTGGAAATAATCATTGGATTTCTTTCTTTCTTCGCCCCTCCGCCCCCCTCTCCCTCTGACATGAAATGTAATAGCGTCGTACATTAAGCCTATAATGTCGGACATGTCATACAGATTTGGAAATAAATATCACACTTCTTTTTCAAGCTCTAAGTGCCCCCCTAACCCCCGCACTCTCTCCCCGAGACGCGGGGTGGGCGGGGTCGGTGACCAGGCCTGTCTTCTCTACCCTCTCAAGCCGCTGTCGTCAAGCGGACTCACGCCATAATAATCCTTCCTCCTACCGGCGGCTTTACCTCCTCCACCACCACCACCACTCCGGCCAGCGGCGGGGCCCGGCTACTACTACAGCCGTCCGCCGCCTTATAAATCATCATACATTAAGAAAGACACGCACACGGCCCCGGTTCCCACCCTGCTCCGACTCCTCCGGCCTCACTACGCTGATATTGGCCGGCAGCCGGAGCTGGGCCATGATATGGACTTCTATACTGACTCCTTGCACACACCCAGTGGCACCCATCCTTGTTTTTCAAATCATTTTCGATTGTTTCTTGGGAGAGTGATCTTTGATATTTGATGTAGAATTCGACAAAAAAGGTGATTAAGGCTAGAACTTCAAATAGTGTCTCTAATGTCTCATATATTTAGTATCTTTTTTTAAAGGCCTAGATTCACCGCTGCACACCTGTACTTCTCGGAAAACGTCGCCCCCTCCTCCAATCGGGGATTTCCAGGCTCCATTACTGCTGTAGTTGACTTACTGCCTTATGTCACAATTCAGAGCAAATCAAAGCTCTCCCTTTCATCGTTGAATTCGAGGAGTAAAGAACATTTGCTCTCACTCCCTCCCCCACCGCCGCGTTTTCATTCCCATTAAAGAAGTGAGGGCCAATAATACGCCACTGATACCCATACCCCAAAAACCCTTCCAATCCTGGTAATCCAGTTGATTTAATCGTCCCTGGGCCTCCTTGACTCCTCTCCGACTTCCCAACCCTATTACTCCAATCATGTACGTTCCAATTCCTCTTCTAAAGAGCTCTTCATCGTGTGTCGTGGAACCCATTTGAGCAATGAAGAAGAAATATTTATTACAAGGGCTCATGTACTTCATTCTAAACTCATATCATACCACCCCACCCCCGACCCCCGACCCTCATCCAGCAATCTCAGCCCTCTGAGATCAAAATCTTAATAAACTCGCTTCACGTTTCATTTACCCTACACCTGGTTCACCAAAGGCCCGGCCTAGGATTGACATTTAGCTCAATCCTTAGCGTTCCACTTACACGCAATTTTCTGTTATTACTTTTCATCATACCAATTTCCAATTTCTTCAGGTTTCAACCATTATTGTAATTCCCATGTTTAATTCTCTGTCTTCGACCTTCTAGTTCTACCTGTATTCTTCATCTCAAATTCCAATCGTTCCTCCCATTCAACCATGTACCTGTATGCGTGTTATTCTTCAATAAATCTCAATACTTGTACTATACATGGCAAGCCAATATCATAACATACAAACGATTTCTGCTCCATAATCCCAGTCTTCCCTCAGACATTCTTCTTATACCTAGGCCTTCTTGCCGGGTCCCGACAGCTGGTTTCGCCGACAAAATCGATGGGCCCCACTCCCCTTATTCGGGCCGTGCAGCGCGCATCACGGACCCCCGATATGACACCCGACGGGGTCCACTTACATCTACATGCAAGGATGTGTCGGGCTTTTAAAATGGAGCCATTTTGCAGGACGCCTGTGGCTGTTAAATATACCTATAATGAAGGGATTCCTACATAATGTGAACCAGTATCAGGTGGATATGTTAAGGATAAAATATGTTTTTATCTATTTTTCTCATGGAATAATCATGTTCAATACTACTACAAGTACTTTTCTGGGCTAGTTAGCATGTCTAATTCTTCCAGCAATTCATCATTCATACAGAGAACAACAACATATTTCACACCCATTTTGAGAGAAATTTCACACACTGGAAGCTGCAAAAGGAATCGAATCCTTCACTTTTCGACACACGCAAACAGCAGAGAGTAGCTCCCTCATCCCCCACCCAATATGACGCCGCCATCGTCTCAGCCTCAGCCGCCTCCCACCCCACGTATTACTTTATAACCAACGGCCTGTGCTTGGTGATGGAGTGGGATAAGTCCCGAGCTGTGCTTGGTGATTGATGGGGAGAAGTCCAGGCTCTGGCTTCAGAGCTCCTGAGGCTTTACAGATACTGTGGTGTCCTGTACACCCCTCACGGACTACAATCAATGTACGGAATCAATGTCGTTTGTATTTTTATAACCAGGCACTTGATGTTCAGCTCATGTGGCCTGTATTTCACATAGCATTGTGAATGGGTGATACATAGATGTGGCAGATCTCGTAAATTTTAGTGCGTTATTGAAGTGGGACGCACGCGTCTGTTCTTATCAATTCTGAGACGGTCCAAGTAACTATGTGGGAAATCTATTTGTAAATACTATTTTTTGTAGCCCGCTGAGGAAAACTACTTCAGACAGCATTTAATAACATTTAAACATGGGTTTCGGAAGTCACACCATGCAGTACTGACTAAACGTAGAAGCATCTTACCAAAGACACAACTAAATCACATTGGCTCAAGTTAAATCTCAAATCAACAATACAGTTGGAAACTATATGTATCTGATAACGGTTATAAACCGTGTAAATTATGTTGTTCCAGTTATCTGAATCTTTACCCATTCGTGGCCTCGAGTCCGTTTCTTTTATAGCCCATACCGAAAACCCATTTTCCTAGAAGAGGTTCCGAGAAGCGGTGAGGTAAACATCCGTGTGATGGGCGTCACTTTTCTCACCTGACAACTTGCACCTATGTAACCATGGTAATCAGATGCCTGTTATCTACCTGGTGGTTACAACAGGTGTTTCAATGATGGGCTCCCAAATCGTATTACACTAAATGGGTTTGCTGTTTACCACTGAGGTGCATGTGGAATGAATAAATCCATCTATGTAGGCCTATTTTAATAATGCGTTCCTTACCTACGTTATCATCTTTGGTTCTTATGTTTGGTTCTTTATGTATGGGACATTCAGTAACAAGATTTTTTTGGATAAGAAAATGGTCAATGTTACTTCAAGTTGACTGTTCTGCAAGTTTTCTGTGTATTTAACGACACCAAATATTCATTGTCATTTGAGTTATATCCTTTTGATTGATTTCCTGGAATGTTGATATCTATGTATATGTAATCGGCAAACTATCTTGTATAATCACATACAACGGCAGTTGATAATTTATTTAAATGGTTTTTCATTGTGGCCTCAAGGATAATTGGCTTTAAAAACCTATGTCAGGTAAAAAATGGAAATAATGATTGAAAATGAGAGAACTCCTTTTTATAACGGTCGACGCAGGGTCTGCCAAGATTGTAATTAGTAAGATTGCATGGATTTGAATAAAATCAAATAAAAAAGTGAAAAGGAATCCGATTTCTCATTCATTTTATCATTCGACTCAAAGACTAAGCAATAGGTTACAAAAGTCCATCACAAAACACAAGGATTACGAGTTTCAATTCTGCTTCGGTTTTACCAAACTTTTTACACGTTTGCTTTTGTCCTAAATTTCAATTTCCATTATTTTGTCTTTTTTTGAACTTTGATGTCAATATGCCGGAACTTGGATCGATAGTATCAATTTTTTACCTGAGAAATTTGCAGGAAAGTCCTGACAAGGATATTTTTTTAGATGATCCTGGAAGATACCTAAAAAAAGATAATGTTCAACCTTCAATGCCTCCTGCCTCCTTCCCTCTCAAGAAACAAAAGGGCAAAATAAAACATTGACGAAGGGACACTTTCAACTAAGCTCACAGTCTTCAACCACCCAGCACACTTTCCTAAGAATCTGAAGCCCCTAAATCCGCATGAAAATTGGCAATTGAAAGTTGAGAAGGATGTTATGTGTCTCTCTTACTGTGATTCTACTTCTTTTGTTTGACTGCATTTATGTAACGTATAAATGTATTAACCCCTCTTTTCTACTTTTCTTTCAACCTCCCCCTATGGAACCAGGTATCCACTCTGTCAGAAGAAGATTCTGAGAAAGTTCCGTTGTGTCACACTCTACTCCTGGGCAGATGTCAGGACAGCGTGTGTTTTTTTCAATCTGTTTGGTATATTTCGCGTACACATATATGGGGAACGTTTTCTTTGAGTTTAATTTTTTGTCATGCTTTTACTGTGCAGTCTTTCAGCTTACTGGTTGATATACTGTTGCCCTATTAAGCTGATGGAGCGAGAGGGGGTTTGGATTTTGCTTTATATCTTTTTTCTCAAACAAATGCACAGATAAGTATAGGTTAAATGTGTTTCTATTGTACCATTTACACCAGAGGCGATGTCGAATATCGTCAATCTTGTAGAAATGAATGTCGACATCGGAAGATGAGCACACAGTGAATGCACTGTGAAGTTCTTTTCCACTCACACTATGGGGCATTCTTTGTTGCAAGTTAGGTTATTTTGTTTTCTGTTTTTGTTTTGCTTTATGTTCACTTATTTTACTTATTTCTTATTTCACGGTTATTTATCCTTTTTTGGATGTTTTGCACGTGGGTCAACTGTCATTCATCAATCATGCTTTTACCATGGTCCCTGAACAATGAACTACTCACTTTAAGTATTGTAGAAACATCTGGATAGTGTCCGACGATCAGTGAAGCCAAAAGCCGTCGGATAGTCGCACAATTCTCCATCAATGTCTGAGGTTATTTTCACTAAGTTGGACATCGGACATGTATGTTTAGGACATATTGCTGCTCATTTAAAAGTAAATGATATTTACCTGTAATGTCCGGCTGAGTTTTTCTATATATTTATCTGTAAACTATATTCTCATGTGACATAAAATGCCCGACCTGATCTTCGTAAACCGACTAAACGTCAGAGAACATATTCACTATTTCAGAAAAAGATGGGAGAGAATTAGAATATAAATTATTCTGGGCTAAATCTGCATGAAAATTAACCTGCCTGTTGATCACAATGTATACCCATGTGATCCGACCCAGATCCGAACACGGTTCCCTTGGACCAGTGCACCAGTGCTCTACAATTGACGAAAAACTCTCTTTACAGAGAGGGCGGTAAAAATAATGTATTGTGTGGACTTTCATTTTCTAAAACATAACACCTAAGTGTCTTTTTCCACGTTACTTCCTATTCACCTTTAACCCGGGGGTGGTTCCGGTGGTGTCACGGTACAGATGTTGCGCAACATAAATGCGTAACGGCTGTGCCAAGCGCATGTCACATGTCTTGTTAATGTTGTCGGTCCCTGATAAAGGGCAATTCTAACCAATCTGTCGTTGGACAATTGGGGTATCAACTCAAGACTTCATCTTTTTTAATCCTTTGGATGAAAGACAACACGCAGGTATTTTAAATCAAAATGTCCCCTCATAACAGTATAAGGTCACAGACTGACAACAATATACCGAGATTCCGGATACAGTAAGCATAACCTTAGTTATTGCTACGATTCCTGAATGACGTACAGTTGAGTCATGGTTACACTTATCTAATCAAACCCAGATTGCTCTTTCTGAGAGATTACGAGGACTGTGTTTCGAAATCTAGGATATTTTACAATTCATGCCTGCTAATTCTGAACGATATCCTTTGTTCCTCTTGGAAGTCTGTAAATTGGCTGGAATGAAAATGATACTCATGATGCCCAATATCTGGGGAAAAGCCACTGAGTAAGATTCTAGGCATTTACATCTTGATTGGATGATCTGTCATGACGAATGTCGATTCGTTCGTATCAAATTATACTCCATGTATATCCCTGGTTGAGGGAAAGGCAATCGTACAAAGTATAGCCATAATTAAATCACTATCCCAGGAGAAGATATCTAATATGATCTCGTAACCTGAGGATCTGATGCGAAGCAATGGCTGAATGGGGAATGGACTCAATGAGGGGGTTCATGTAATTTGAACGTGGAGCTGAACCGGTAAATGCAAGAAAGAATACCTGTTGTTTCACCTTTCAGTGAGAAGCACTTCCCTTGTTAGTCCCATCCCTACCTTGGTAGCGGTTTGCATGTTTTCACGACAGAGGTGTACAAAGGTGCGACCCACCTGACATCGACCCCTCCCCCCTCCCCACCCTACCACTCTCCCCGACCACACCACCCACCACCTGGCCCTGTGTGCCTCACACCGTCTCTTCAGCCAACCTTTCTCTCTCTCAGTGGCCCAGTGGTTGTGTCGTAGTCCACAGTGGGTCAGGCCGAACAAAGACCATGTCAGTCCGCCCGTCGGCCTGCCCCACGTACCGACTACATACACGGCCTGTCAGGGGAGGAATGCTCGCGGAGAAATAGACCAGTAGATTCTAGACTTTAGTAATGTCGGCCAGGGGCTGGGGAGAGCGTGGGGAAGGTTGGGGGACAGGGTTCACTCCCGATCTGGGGCGATGGGCCACATGGAGCTCCACTGAGATGATGCCTCGGATCCTACTAAAGCTGACTTATTCAATTGTTAAGATCTGAAATGTGATGCTGAATATGCCATGTTAACCAGTTTATTGCCTAATTCACTCTTCCTTCCTTGAGTATTGTATTGTAGAACGGTGCTTAGCGGTAATAAAACTTCACAACAAGAACCAAAACAATAATAACAACAGCAACAATAAGAGGCACTATGGAGAGTGGTGCTATGCTTTACGACTGATCAAATCTCTTGAATTCTAAACTATGTAATAGTGACATAATCCTTTTTACTTGGCCTATTTCAAACCCAGCCTTCATGATAGAAACCACTATGAAACTTCAAGATGTAAACACGCATGAGAAAAAGCCAGCCCCAGGTTAACGTGCTTTAGAAATCTGATGATTCACTCACTAAAAGGGTAGATGTCAGTACTTCCAAGAAGTCCTCAGCACATTGTATCCATCCACCACACACGACCCGTAACGTCCTGGGGTAAGAAAACGTCTGCAGACTTCAGGTTTGGGGCAGCGTCTGCACAGCGTCCATACAGCGTCTGGTGAAACTGACCACTGGTCAGCGGACACCTGGTCAGGGAGAGGCCACCTTTCAAACCGTCCCGCCCCTCCACCCCTCAACGACCTGATCACCACGAGTTCCCGTGAATTAGGTCACATCCCCCCACACCTCGGACACTGGCCCCTCAAGTCAACCCTGCTACTCGTCTCTCGAGCAAAAGGGGGCCCCATTCTTTAAGGTGTGTAAACCCTTTTCAGATCAGTTATTTCAACCATCTCTGATTGTGATTTCATCGATGGTGATAGCTAATAGTGTGATGCTTTTGTGGTGTCACTTGACCGGAAAGGGTGTGTTTGGCCTTTAGGAGTTACCTCTGTTGCTTTATACCTAAGAATGGTATAGAAAGCATACGTTCAATAAATCAATATTCACTTAATAGAGAGAATAGAAATCCCCTCTCTGTGTAACAATATCATGTTAGCCTTTTTGATTCCAAAGATGGGGGCCGGGATTATACATCTGGTCAACCCTGATATTTTGATCAACTGTACATGAACTGCTAACCAACGCGGTCAGCCCCACTCTTACCCCACCCCCTCCCTCTCTGTAGTGGGGCTGACAACAACTGCCCATTCAAAACTGGAGTAAACTGAACTCAAGTTCTGGGGCACAACAAATACAAAATGCACACATAAATGACACCCACCTGTATATTATAAACTGTTTTTCATACCATGCACACCTGTTTTTGTGGTGTTTGAACTCATAAAGTGGACTGACTTGGGCTAGTTCCAACATGGCTTCCTCTATGGCAGAAAGGGTCCACACCTTCCCAGAATTCAATGCTTTTTTACCAGTTTTGTCTATGGAGTGCATGATGAGTCGGGGATGGATATTCCATCTAATGAACTGCTAGGTCAAAGCTGAGAGGGTAAAGTAGTTTTAACTTTACTCTCTCTGGTTAAAGGTACTGGGTTTCTCACAAAATATTTTCAAGAATATGCCTCGGTTTTGCAATCTCGACATCATGACATCTCTTCAATGACACTTCCTGCTTCCTGGGAGCTGCTAAATAGCATTTGCCAAGGGCTGCCTAGATGTCAAAACGCCAAAAAAGACATTCAAGAACAAAATTACCTTGCTTTGGGAGGATGGGCCTCCACTTGTTAGCCCTGGTAAAACAAACGAGGTCCTTCTAATTTGGCGGGATATTATCCCCACTGAAAGCAGACGACAATTCATCCCTTTGTGCTGGTACCCGCAGTAAACAGCGGGTAGACCCTAAACCGTTCGGGTACAATCGGAGCGGCCGGATTGCCCATTCAGAGAAACCACCAATAAATTGCATCAGCGGATGGGCGCTACCCGACGTGAAAGGGTTATACTAATTGATTGTCATCTCGGACTCGTTGTGAAGACCTCATTAATTTAAACTAGTCAAGGCAAGGCGGTTAACTGGCGGCTTTTGTGCTCTGATTTCAGCTAGGAAGCGTTCTAACTAATTCTTATTGATTCAATAGCGTTTGGGAAGGAAAAAAGGGGCAAATGATCGACTTGGTAAGCATGGAAGGATTGTTCAGTAAATATATTAGTTTCAGACAAACAAATGCAGCGTTTGTTTTCTAGTCAAATTCGGAAATGGTGACAGGAACCCGAGATATTTGTCACTAAAAATGTGCCCGGTGGTATTGTTTCGCCAATTAGTGGAGAAAACATTTAATTCAAAAGAAAAGGAAAGTTTTTTTTAAGTTTCACTGGGAGGATATGCTATAGTCGAAGCAGTATAACAGTTGGACAAGGTTATATCTATTCCTTACATCAAAAGGTACGCTCCTATCAGTTGTGATAGATCTAGGATGCTAAAGAAATTACCATACAGCCATTTTTTAGTCAATAGATAACAATATACTATGCTATGAGTTTGTCTGCAATTTATTTATCAATACAATGTTTTAGCGACTTCCAAATCGGTAATTCCGAGTACATAATTTAGGAATAAACATTGACTGATTAATAGTTTCTGGTGGTCTCGACTCAGCATAGCTAGCGACCAGAGGCCACGACGGGGGACTGTGGTGAATGATTTTAATCTGTTAAAAGCACTCTGAAGGCGGTGCTGGCTATATATATTCTGTGTTTTGTAAACCTTGAGTGACCCACATCAGTCCGCGTGCTTACCAGACTGGACCAAGCTGACCAGCACTCAGGAAACTGGGCAAGTTCGGGGGGTAACTTGAAATTAACCTGATTAACACAACCGTGACGACTTAGCACCCCAAATGTTAAAGTTACTGCGAACTATAACTGAAAGACTACCTTTCTTGAGTTTGCTCTGTTATTTTTATGACAGTCATTATATAAGTTAACCGTGAATTCATCATTTACATAGGCTTATCAATAATCATACCCCAAAAAAATCAATATCAAACTTGGGGATTCGTGCACGTTCCCATAAATTGAGTGAAGTCACCACACATTTCACTGGTATCTATGAAGTCGCTGAATAATCCCATTCACCAAGGGAAAACAAAAACTTCCCTATCTATTTAAAACTTGATCTTTACATCTCTTGGGGAACTAGACATGGGCCGGGGGACAATTACATCATCTCTGAAACTTGGGAAAAGTCAACCGTGTTCTCTTGTTCATTATCATTCATTGGGTTAAATGAATATTACCACTGCGAAAAATATGTTTTTATTGGCAAACACTCAAGCTTCCTGATTCTTTTCCAAGTACATCTATAAAGCTTTGCTGAAACGAATCCAGAGTATTCGAGGTCTGCAGACCGTGGTCTACCCTGTTATTAAACTAATTACTGCCCCTCTCCTTCTTTGTGTGAGATAATTTGATAATAACATCAGAGACAACTGCCTAATGGCGGCGGCCATCTGGCCCTGCCCGCTCCACTCCGAACCAACACGTAAACCGGGAGCAATTAAAACAGGGTCGGGCATTTAATAACTATTACATTTTACTGTTTAACGACTTGTAATATAAACCTAGAACTATGTGCTCGAATTTAAAATGTATACTGGGCGTCACACACCGCCTCGTGTCTTGTATAAGGAATGCCTTATCAAAAGAAACGTTACCTATAATGTTGTATTGATATTCTCTCCATATAAATTTGATTTATATGAAAAAAAATATTTCAAAGTTGACAAGGGAAGAAACCAAACGCCTCGTCTCCCCACGTTACCTATAATGTTGCCCATACAAACTTATTTCACTTCAAGCCCTATATCTTTTAATCTTGAACTTAATTGATATAGCATTACAAGCTGTTGTGTTTTATAATCTGTCGCTCACTTCCCATGCGGGTACATTTCTTCTTTCCTTTGAACATAGACACTCTCTAACTGCCTTCCCGACCCCGATTGTACAAAGCCAACCCGCCGTTTCACCTGTTCAACTCGAGTCAAGTCGGGTCAGATCGGGTAAAGCCGCGAACAGGCGGTGTTTGGCTAGCAGACGACATTGCAGCCGTTTGGGCATTGAGGCGGCGCGCGGCAGGCCGGGCAACATGGCGGCGCCTGACAACACGCGCGGGGTTCTCATAATATCTGGACGAGCGGAGAGGAGGGAGGAGGAGGGAGGAGAAGGCCGCTGGCTCCCGCACCACCACCACCACCCTGCCGTCCGCCTGTATTTATAAGTGGCGCCCATTCATTGACAGTTCTGGCCGCCGCCATTGCTGCCGGGGCGGCGGACGCTGGCGTCTCTGGGAGACGCTGGCAACGGGACGCTGCAGGCTGGGGCTGGGTGCGGCCAGGAGGTGTGCACTGGTATAACAGATCGCCAACACCCAGCACATCCAGAAGACCAAGGTTAAAAAAAGAAGACAGAAATCAAATGACAGACCGAATTTCTGATATTTAATTGACCCTTGGTGATCTCCAGGTGTCTATACATATTAAGTGGGTGGATTGGAAGAATGGGAACGGTCCATGGATATCCTTATGTTCTAGGCCCCTTGTCCCCACTTCCCTTTTTTTATGTCATTCCAGATCATGAAAGCTATTTAACAACCAAAGAGTGACCTATGAATATATTCCCTCATAGTTAAATAGACGAATATAAATTGCTTAGCAATATATGGCTAAATAAGGAGTAGGAAATCATATAAATATGCACCTGTATACCTGACACTCACCAGGATTAACATCAACACCTGTAGTCAGAGAATCAGATGTACACTTAGCAGAAAGACAGCGAGTGTCATATATTACTCTAAGATCACATATCTATATTAAAAATTATAAAGGGGTAACAGCGTAGAAGAATTCATAGCATAACCTCCTGAAGCCGTGCTAAAAAGAACCAACATCGTCATAACCGTGACATTGCTTCCTTATATAGAACAAATTGTCAACATAATATGAAGAGCTGCAGGCTATTCTTAGTCATTGAAGGGCAGATTATTTACGCCGTTTTCGGAAACAAATCCTCACACTGCATTCGTCTTGGCGAGTACTGGTTTGTATTCTTCTAGTATGTATACTTATACTACTACCGCAACCAGTCTATTTCACTCGTGTTTTATCTGCCATGTAATATGCTATGTTGTCAAAGTTGACATATTTGTATAAACAACTGTTCATAATATATGTATACCACATAGTCATATGTAGGTTCACTCGTTCAACAATAATGTATCTGTGCTAGGCAAGGAAGAGGTGACGCATTCCTATTTGGACCTTTTCCCCAGAAACAAGTGGGAGATTGTGAAGGACAAATCAAATCAAAAGGAGAGGTGTGGGGGTGGGGCTATATCCATACTGTCTCGGTCATGTGGCAAAGCAGCCCTTCTAAATATGACATACCCGCTACCAACAGACAATTGCAATACAGAATATTGAATATAGAACACGGATACATCTGCCTCTGAAGAGTCTGATCATCATCTGACTGTATGCAGGGCAATTTATAGAACAAGACAGCGGAGAAAGCGATACGTTTATTATAGAGACAATCCTGATATCGTCTTAGATTAGACCCCCCACCCCCACCATCCGCCCAGCCGGATCACTATAAGGCACAATGTTCTTCGAGGATGGGGCGATTTCTTTTCTTCTTCTTTTTTTTACACCAAATTCCATATCATAACCTTCTCGATGCTTGATGACAATTGAGTGAAAATTGAGAAGGGGGGGGGGGCAGTATAGTCCCCCTGACCACATTCGTATCTAACTCCCCCTCCCGCGGTCGTCGCCCCGGGGCTAGCCTCCCCGATAAATAAATAACCCTAATAAGACACCTACCCCCTAGAACCCCCTCCGACTATTGCTACATACAGCAACGATCACCTAGCTCGCCCATTTCACGTCTGCCCAGATCGGATTCAGTGAAGTCGTTGCTTCTTGATATTTGGTTTCAATATCAAGGTCTGTCCCAAACGCTGCTACTACATTTTAATATTTTCGTAGACGTCGCTGGGCCCCACTTCTTCCCAGTAACCACAGGCGTCTAATACCTACTGCTAGTATAAGTTTAATTGTCAATGGGGAGCACATAATATCCAAAAACGGAACCAGACAAAACATAAAGGACAAATTTTTAAGATTTCCTTTGCAGATAGAGATTAGATAAGGCATTCATTAAGACACTTTCCTTTTCCTGGAGAATTGTATCGACTAATTCGGCGAATGTGCTTCTTAGACACATTCCACCTGCTCCTATATCAGTATATTGCTCCGAGTGTTTTTGGTGTTCTGGGAACCGCGATATTCCAGGAAATCCTGCCCTAATGGAGTTCCTGGATCGTTTATATCGGAGAATGGCTAGTTCAATGAGAGACCGAGGCTATATGGCTGTGAGGTCATTTGATCTGGTACAAGTACAACATAAGTCCAACATCTAAAACCACACGCTTGATTACATTTTGACTCATGAAAATGCAATTTCTACTGCAAGGGCATAAAAACGAGAAGAGTACATAATGTTACATTCAAAATGTATAGCGTTTTTATCAATTCATGGGGTCTTTTCAAATAACATGTCCAGCAGCCTGAGGAACCCATAAAAGTCACCCCGGGAACTAAAATGCTGATTCTCAGTTGTCAATTTCAGTTGCAAAGTGAACGACAACCAAAATTCTGAAATTCAATTTAGGTTGTTCAGTGGACCCACCAAGTCTGAAAACTAATTGTCCAGCCCTGTCAGTCGATCACCCACAGACAACCGGTATCATGATATAACCTGGTTCTCTCGGTTGCCCCCGCTGCCACGGTGTTAAACCCCAACAGTAAACGACCCAGCCGTGAAATCGATGAGCAGCTCCGAGCTGCTCCAGTAATAAATGTCGGGTACCTGACCCAGCGAGTAATCCGTCCCCAGTACGAGCGAGTCCCCTGACTCAGGGAGGGTGGCTCCAACCAGCCCTATAAATACTGAACCCCCGACCCGGATCTAGGCGTGTGATTGAAAACAACAGATACTCAGAGTTGGAGTAGAGTTGTTGTTTTTTTAAATTGTCTGAGAAAGATATAGATGTAGATATCACATTGTTACTGCATTAACTTAGTTTTCTTCTGGCCTCAGGCTGCGACATATTCGACTTTTGCCTCTGTATTAATCTAATTCCCTGTCAGACTAGACACTTTTTAAGTGATTTGAAACCTTTTCTTGCAACATCCTGTTATTTCGTTCTGGACAACTTGTCAAGCAAGAGTGAGGTGCAAGCCTTTACAAATTCCGTAAGCAGGACTGCCGCCCTTATGACATGGTTTAGATTTACAAATATTTTTCTCAAATTGTCGTCATTTTGATCTCACACAAGAATCTGTGGGATTTTTTTCAACAGAATAGCTGATGAGCAATTATCCAACTTAATGATAATCTCAGTTACAATGTCGATCCCATCTTGCAGAATCGTCAGGTAAACCTGTGGTCATTTACACGACTAGATACTATCCTCTTCCCCCCCCCCCCCCCTATTTTTTTCCCCTTTCCTTGTCTTTCAGTCTAAGGGGTCCATTTTCGCTGTTGCCGTGCGTGACGCAGCAGGGATTCCCCTGACCCGCCGGTGACCGGCTACGATGTCCGTCATTCTGCTGCTGGTTCGGGGCAGGCACTCATTAAACCTCCAGTCGGTACCAGGCGTGTGTGGATGTCGTGATGGAGGCTGGAGGGAAGGGGAGAGACGGGAAAAGACGAGGGGAGGGGTAGGGGAGATACTCAGATAGTGTCCATGTCATCGGGGTGGTTCGATGGAAACTTTCTTTTATTTAATTTAGGCACAAGCGCTCACACTATGATTGTTGATAAACTGATATTAAATCAGAAAGAGGGCCACTATTTCTTATAAGTATGTTTATTGTTGTTGTTTTACCTCATCATTGGACCACAGAAGGGTAATAATTTATTCGCCACGTTGACAAATGAGTTTTGCACTCCATCCCCCTCCTTTACATTTTTTTTAAAAGTTGCACCTCTTTAGATTCTACACTTATCTGAGCTTCCCAGCTGCATATATGATGCCCTTTTTGCAGTCAGGTGTGCCCTATTCCTTGACCAAATTACTTGAGAGGGAGCCCAATAATTCGCAGACCCTTATAGTAACGTATACGCTCAGCTATGGCAGTAACAACTGCGCGAGACGAACTGCTAGCTAGGCTGTGCAAGCTTCCCCCTGCCTGAGCCCACCTCCCTGCTTGTCTGTCCGCCCTGCGATGTTATAGATCTGGATTTGACATAAAAGCCTAATGGCGAGGCCGCCGCCGCCGACAACGACGAGCGCAGGGCACCACCGCTGGCTCGCCATTTGCATATACACCACTCGCACCACCAACCACCACCGCCACCACCACCACTGCCGAGAGGGGAGGTTGAAGACGGGGGAGAGAGTAGAGAAATAAGGAGGTAGTGGCGGGTAGGTAGGTAGGTAGGGCGGGGACGGCGAGTCGTGATGCACGCTCGGTAATTATTATCCTACACGTCCGTTGCTGGGGAGATAGATGGAGCAGTGAGAGGCAGGAGGCTACAGTCGATGTGTCATGTCGACCTGCACGGATCATGCCATTCGTGTAGCGCTGATACCTTACGAAATGTATTTTTGTTGTTTGATGTATGGATTGATACAGACTTGTGTCAGATAGCCATACACGGGAAGATTAATCCAATAGAGATGGATGGTGTTACTTGTAATAAACTAAAATGTATATCCTCAATCTTATGAATTAAAATGCAACTGAAGAAATGTTTCCATGTATAGTAAAAAAAAATTGCCATTTTACTAGCCAAACCGATATTTGTTACATACGAGAAGAAGAGAGGGGTATAAGATGGGATGTCAAAGGCCTCCCAAGGGCATAACTTATGAACTGGTCCCAACAAAGCTTAGTAGGCATTGGTCTGCTCTCCTTTGCTACAGCAACTAGCAGGGATTTAGGGTCCGTTCACTGCACCATAAGACAGAACCGTACAGAACCTTGTTCTCACCATATTACGTCGACTGACACTCAACGTAATTCATCATCACTCACTCCAGAGAGACTGAAGTTAAAATTTAAAAAGCTAAAAAGTTTTAACCATGAAATTATTTAATATAATTCTGCAAAATGATGAAAATTCATTAATGGAACATCAGGTTAAACCATTTTGGTATTTAGCAAGATCAAATCTTCGACTATAACAAATACCATTGCTCATCTGGATCATGGTAATCGAGTTGAATGTTTCCTTGTCCAGAAGTAAGATCAGATTTGTCATCGGAAACCACTCTCCCCCTCTCCCACTTCCACCCCATCAGCCCTATCCCTCTCCTTCTCGTGACTCAATTCACTCACATTAACAGATGGATAAATTGATTGGTTATATCAAAACCCTAGTGGTGTTGGCCACAAGAGACGGTTTTTAAATGATGTGACTTCTATTCCACTTATCAATTCAGCGTTCGCTCTACTTCTAGAATTTCTTCTGTTTTAATTTGAAATCGGGTTTAATGTAAAATAAATATTTTAAAATGTACGGAATTTAAGTCTCAACAAGTACTCGTTTATTAGACTGACCCCTTGGGATACTTATAAGTATTTATTAGTGATACTTGTCATTTTTTCACAGGGGGGAGCATAGGGAGATACGTCGGGCAAACCAAAACAAAGTCTCATTGCCTGGATCGGCCTGGCGTCTAAAAATAGAACTGTGGTTTATATTTAGCCTACCCTCCCTCTCCGAAAACTCAACATCTACCCAGTAATATTCACCAAAATCCCCTATCAAAATTCAGCACGAAACAGCTCTCAAATCTAGATCTAGAAGGAACAATGACTCTTTTCTTCGGAAGCCCATTTCAAAGGGGAGATATATATGAACCAAACAAACTGCACTCACTGCACTCGGGCATAAAACTGGGTCAGGCTGACCTAGATAGTTTACTACCAAAATATCACAAGTTATCATACAGAAAAATGGGAAAGAACTGCCTATAAAACCCGACGCAGCGAGCGAGAAGAACCTGGGCAGAGCGGGTAGGAGGGCAAGGGGGCCATGGCGGCCGGGAGACGCTACACAGACGCAGCAGAGACGCAGGCTTGCCGGGAATCAGCTGAGTACTACTAGTCGCACGCGCGGCCGGCGACGACGATATGTGCCAACATACTTAACGGCCCCTATGTTAATGAGGGTCGATTCTTGACGGGGGGCGCCGTGGTGATGGGAGAATGGGTGGACTTAAAGGGAAATCGGAAGGGTGTTTCCATTATAAATGCAAATGTAATCATATTAATGCTGAGTGGATCACACGTGTATTCAACCCTATTTAATGCCAATGCAATACAATTCCATAGTGATTTTTTTCTGTATCATTTGGTAAGTTGGTATTGTCTGAAAACGCTCTTCTGACAGTGACAATGGTATTTTGACGACGGCGGTCTTCTTTCCCAAGTAACGTGTAAATAGTTAAATCAGACTGTCACAGAAAGCTGATCTGGTGAGAACATTAACTCACTCCTCGAGCCTAAGTAACCAGTTCCAGGATCCTTGCTCCACAAAAACAGGTGATTGTTTTTGTTACCTTGTTTATTTGTCCTTGCCTGTCCCCCTCCTAACTTATGACAGACCTAGCCTCCTGTCATCTTTTCTGTGTATGCTTATAGATTGTTGCATAGTAGTGATATCAAAAATAGAAGTGCAATGGACCGTGTTTACTACAATGTCCAACCATAAATAATTTGACGTAGTTCCTAAAAAATATTCGCAGCCAACTTGGCCAAGTGGCCGAGTGCATGGTCACAGTTTATAACACTGCAGTGGCCACTGACTCCTAATATAAGCTCTATAGAATTAATCTTTGGCAAACAGTGAGGTGAGACCTTACATAACTGTGCTGGTTCCCGGTGTACAGCACCAGCTGTCATTAAGTCTTTGTCTACTGGCCACATTTACCTGTAAGTCGGAGTCAGGTAGGCCAGGTGTATGGGGGGGGGGGCACCTGATGAAAACCGACCCAGTGAGACCATACACGCCCAGTTAACAATGGACTGTTTTGTGTTATAACTTGTATATTTACTATCATTGATAATTGGGCTGTGATCTGAGAGAGAAGCAGGGGGGAGGTTACAATGAACATTAAGATGCTTTATGCTTCGGATGTGGTGCTCTTTGATAACATCTTAAGACTTACACCGGACATAGATATAGGTTGAGCTTTTTGTGGATGGCTGACGCTATTGGGAAACACTATTTCCCTCGGGGCAAACTAGTAAAGGTGTATATATATGGACATGTTACCCATTGTAATATTCCATAGTTTGGAATTCCATTTAAATTTTGCATATCACCAGGTTATTCATTTCCATCCGTTCAATATGATGGTTCAAATTATAACAATAGCCCAGTCCAATACAATATGATTTCCCATTATCGATCTCCAATAATAGCTCTCTCTAAAATCCCCTGCTTTTATCATATGAATCCAGAATAGCATGTCATTCACAGGTAGCGGGCGTGTTTTTGTCATGCCGGTCGGATATTAGTAATGCAATCTCCAGGCGGAGTCTGCCTAACCCAAACTCGGCCCGGCCGCCCGCCAGTAATGGTGGGAGTCGTACAGGTAGACAGAGGTAGGCACACCACCTGTAGTCGTCACCTCATTACTTGCCCAGGTGAGAGACGCCCGCCCTCACCTCCTCCACATCACCGCCGCATTCCTTTGTCCCATGACGACGAGTATAGGGAACTGTTTGGAGGAGATGTTCTACTGGGGCTTGGGGCTGTCTGACAGCCCTGGGCCGGTCTGGGACTGGAAGAGCGAGCTAGGGGATTCACCACAGCATGGCAGATATACCGCTTGGGTGGGATCCACCAGTGTTTTTGTGGTGTGTCTTTTTATATAAATATTATTCCAAACATATACCGTCTTTGACTTTTATAAAGGGAATGGGTGGAATCGCATTTAACATATATCTTTCCAGCTATTATCTTAATCGAAATATTTTGATATATTGTATGGCAATTGCGATTAAAGGTTATAAATACCATGGTTCCCTATCCCGTTCCGGATATTCTTAAATCATTCTTCTCATTGACCACACTACAGCTAACTTGGGTCCATCCTATAGTGTTCACATATTTTATGTTAGAGACCCGTGCTTATACCACACATCAAGCCTGGTCAATATGGTTCACACCAAGTTCTCCGGTCCGTGTTTATACGTGATTTGTTTCAACATTGCCTAAGGCCTGTGTTTTGATTCCTGAACGGACGTCGACACACGTCGGACCCGGACGTCAGATTAGGAAGGTGGAGAACTTTCTCTTCCAGGGTGCCACCTGTTTTGTTTCTCTCATAAAATGTCTCTTAAATCGGGAGATAGCTCGCTGGATTCCGGGAATAATATTGCAATCTAGACTGCTACCTAGTGCATAAGAAAATGAAACTACCTTTCTGGGAACCAGCTAAATTTGCTTGCTTTCTTGTGTCATGTTTCCCCCCTACAATTTAAATGATCATTTTGTGATCTGCGAATTTTCCATGAGCCTAAAAGGCCAGAGTTGGATATGCTTGACTGGGCTATGGTGGGAGGAGGAAATGGGAAGAGGGAAGGGGAGGGAGTCGTTGTTGACTCTCAAATAAGTTTACCTTTTAGTTGCCGTGACCCACATTCTAAGTGACCATCTGACACATATGGCATTGGCAGGCTTACACACCGCCTCTCTTACTGCTTCCCTCCCCTACAATTCGACCGCTACTGACCAAAAGAAATCCCACGTACAACACGATGTGGAGAAATACACGTCTATGGATGAATGGAGTCTGCGAGCTTTTCTATCACTTTTCTAATCTGTAATTCCTACTTGAGACTAATATGTCATTATTCATAAGATTCAAAAGACGATAACATATATGTAGGAATTCTGGATTATTTCAGATGATAGATAGGTAAATGTGGGTAGGTTAAAAGGCCAAAAAATACAAATACAAATAAAAAATGTTAACAAGCTTAATATTCAGCTAAAAAGAATAGAGCTGGCGGTTGATGTGTCTTTTATAGATTATTCTCTACATCCACATTTTATTGTGTTACACCTCCAGTTTATTGTGTTATGTATGACCTATTTAGTATGTTACATGTGGGGAAGCCAGTGTGTGACAGCCTACATGTCAGTCGTCACATGACAACTTTTTTAATCACGTGAACACTAATAACAAAGGTATATATATGCATGCATGTTATCCCTTATAAATCAGGAAACATGTGTCTCATAGATATTTTAAATAGCAAATAATACAATATGCTCACTGTGTTCAAAATAAACAATACAAGGTAATATATTATAGAACAGCATGGTCCATCCAAAAACTGGGTTTGTTTCAAATCTTTCATCAAATCTTTTTATCTCTCTGAGTATCAATGAATGCCATCCCATCTGGCGTATATCACAAGTCTTTACCAGTAACATCTGCATGAATTTTACCTTCACTTTGAACGAACATAACAATGCTACTAACTATTCCCATTCTTATCTACGTTTTAAATCTTCACTCTAGATCATTCACCTTAGACTTCAGGCAAAACAATTACTAGGTCAGCATTATCCCTTTGTTGACGACCTCTAATAATAGGTTCAAAGTTGCACTGGGCTCTTTGAATTAAAACAAAGGCCTAGATGCGTGAATACAACCCGCCTCCGTTCTATCCTCTGTCACCAAATATGACGAGAAGTTAGGCTCTCAGAAACCAGATGTGACTCAATAACAAATGAGTAGCCCTAAAGTAGTCCATAATGAGCAGCTCAGGCCTAAGGAGTAGGTGTGAGTTTCTTTAAATGCGCGAGCAGCTGACCACAAAACCTGCTCCCACCTCCTCAGTGCCGGGAGACCAAAACTGATGACGTGACATTTTACTTCTTTCCTCTTCACCACATCCCCCTCTACTCCCTACGCCAAAATCTCACTCTAAAAGCAAACTGAGAGAGGTGCGATAGGTTTAGGGTGTGCTCGTGAGTGATGGAGTGATAGGGTTTGGCGCCGGTCCGACCGCTAAGGTCATATCACCGAAGGAACAAGGTTGTTGGTGATTGGGTTGTTCGGTGATTGAATCTATGAGATGAAGGCTGGGAGAGAAACCCCGAGTTCTGCATGGGGGTCCCAATCAGGATGAACGGGGAGCCATGCACCCTTAATACCTCTCGGCCATGCCAGATTCAAGAGGCTTTAGCATACATTCTGTACCTTTTTGTTGTTGTAAATATTATTACACGGGTAAAGATCGGAAAGGAAGGGCGGGAAGATCAATCTTTTTCTTGAGCAGTTCAATATGATTTATGGCCGGTGATTCCGGGAATAATACCCAAGATATAGAGAAAAATATACATGTACAACAAATTATTTTCTTCCATAGGATTAATTGTATTCTCTAACTGTACAAATTTGGGCTTATATTCTTTGGTCTTGATTTCACCTGAAGTGAAGTCAAATATATTTTACACGGGTTGCTGTTGGTCAATATTGTCTTTGAGTAATGGCAGCAAAAGTCACAGGAACAGAATTAATCCAGTTAATACAACATCCGTGAGGAAAAGCAGATTAAAACAACACACACATAATGTTCCCGATGTTCACTCTTTGCCCCTGCGTCATTTGGTGTAGTGAGACCTTCGGACGCTGCCAAGGAATTAAATCAAATGTACTATTGATCTTAGACTGAACCCACCGGGAACTAGCAAGGACAGCTCGACCGGAAAGAAACAAATCAGCCGGAGGGAAAAAACTCTTGGCAAGCTCAGTATATTTTGAAGTATACAGTCTATACTTTATACAGATTTGTAGGGGTAGGTCACACAGGACTAACACTTCCTCTATGTATGCACCTCCCCTCCTGTGTGGTCCACAACTTAGGTAGGTGTCGATCGAGACGTGAATTCTTTCCACTATGTTGTTTGCATGCTCTACCTTTAACCTCAGACAATATCATGACCCCCCCCCCCCCTTCCCCTATTTCATACAGATCGAAACTAGACCAGAACTAAAGATTCTCCGCCTAGTCAAACCAGAGAACTAATCAGATTCAGACCTTGTGACACTTGCTTATGCTGGTCGTTCTCGTCTGTTAGAGGGGTGGGTGTTGGGGCGGGGCTGTTATGGAGGGATGAAAGGGGTGATGGAGGTCAATTATCCCCCTAAACCTTGACCACAAGGAATCTAGGACCTAGCTGTCCTTATTCGGTAGTGATTTCCCTTCATGAACGGGATAATGAATCCCTAGAGAAATTGTATTACCCATTATTCGTTACATCTGAATCATCTGATTTGGAACAATTTAAGAAATTGATACTGATGTTGCCCATTTGGCTAATTATACACCTCTCAGCACGAACACAGTTACATAATACAGGGCTCAACATTAAGGTTTTCAACTAAGCTGCCCGCCGGGCAGGTATAGGTCAAATTTCACCTGCCCAATCCTTTATTTTACCTGCCCTGCTTTAATAGTTTACCATTTTATGACACAAATTTTGCCTGCCCTTCGGGCAGGTTTATGTTAAGATTTACCTGCCCCAGCTTAACTTTTACCTGCCCCGGGCAGGCGGGCAATCCTTAATGTTGAGCCCTGTAATAGATAATCTCTATTCATAATTTTATATATTCAAAGAAACTATGAAAGGGTGAAATTACATATCAATTTCAATGTTTGCTTATTCAATACAGAAAAAAAAGAATGAATCATTTTCAAAGCTTTCCCACCCCCTCCCCACAAATAATGACCCGGCCCTTGACCAAAAGACCACCACCACTGCCGCCGGCCCCAGCGTCCGGCCGGGCGGAAGACGCGCTGACCGGCGTCTCACTGCCACCACCACCACCACCACCTGCCGCACCACCTTGACGGCACCACCCTGCACCACCCGCCCCGCCCTGGACTCTGGGTGGTGGTGGTGGGGAGGGGCGGCGGCGGCATGGACCTTGGGCTTGGACGGTCTTCTCCGATTTGTCAATAAAACCCCCGAGTCTCGGACACGGAGGGAGGGAGTGAGACCAGGGCCTTGGCAACAATCACGGCCTGACAGGCCAGCGCCCCGAGCCTGGATGACGGCCTGGCTCTTTGTAACAGCCCCGTCTAGTTTTGGAAAGCCTGGGTTGGTTTATGTGTCCTGCTACTGCTCACTTACAGTACTGGTAACGTAATATTATATCTGTGTAACCAACGAGTATTGAAAGACTTTTGTAACTCAGGAAAGGCCTGAATGATGCATGTATGTTCATAACTTCGATTTTTTAATTTTTTTTTTTTCAGGTAGTAGTTGACCAATAATGATAATATGTTTCCACATCTCTCACACTGTATCATTACACAGTATCAAATGTCTAACGTATGAGTACTTTACTGAAAATTGCATCGTTTTACTGAAAATTCCATTGAAACGTGTCATTAAAGCTTGCTACAATATCCTTCAAAAAGAGTAGGGCT
The DNA here is from genome assembly GCA_936440205.1 of Lepidonotus clava. Classification (NCBI taxonomy): domain Eukaryota; kingdom Metazoa; phylum Annelida; class Polychaeta; order Phyllodocida; family Polynoidae; genus Lepidonotus; species Lepidonotus clava. Next base: position 19,588,100 of record OW387150.1, on the reverse strand, counting down.
AGTTTTCATCATGCTTACATTATATAGATTCCTTCAAATGATCAAACATAATTGAATATTGAATATTGACTAAAACTGGTTGCATGGTATAACGCCTTCAGAGTACCTTACATCAACTCCGGGAGCTGAAACATACAATACCCCTAAACATCCCCCCCCCCCCTCCACCTTTGCCCTCCGACAGTCAGCAGTGACCTGTCGCTGGCCCGTTGGCCGGCCGTCCAACATGGCGGTACCAGAGGCTGAGACGAGCCAAGCAGGGGTGGGTGGGGTCTTGGAGAATCAAGCAGACGCAAGCACTTTATTTGCTTTGGCATCGTCTTTCTGTGCATCTACTTGATACTTAACAGCGGACCTTTTTTATGTTATCTAGGTTGGCTCTCTTCAAGCAAAAACATCCTTGGACAGCAGGCTATTTATAATGCCGTAAGCATGGCACCATTGATTCACCCCAACTTTAAAAATCTGCTTCACACTGTATTAATATTCTATTTCTAGGAGGATTTTAATCAACTGGTGGATGCTTGTGGAGGAGACTCACCCTTTTAATATTTACATTTGTTTCTATGAATTTCTTGTATTCCTAGAAGTGGAGCAGCACCTGAGAAATTCTGACAATCTTTTGTATATTTAATTGCAATATCACATTCAAGGCTAATGCATGGACGCTAACATTACTGTGTGCTTGTGCTATGCACTAGCACACAGTAGAAAGGGATAGAAAGCTCGATATCATATTCAATACATTCTAGAGAGCAGGTCACCAAAGAGCTGGTCTGGTTTTGACTCAGCCGACACTGACTCAATCCTCGTCTGGACAGACCCGTCACCAAGACGTGAGTCATGACACTTCCAACTCCCCAAAACGTGTCACTTGTAGACTATCTAGTCTGTGTAAGATATTCTACAACTCCTATATTTATATGTCTGGGTGTGGTATATAGGTGTGCCTATTCTAAGCAGCCGAGAAAGGAAGTTCTATTTTAGTATGTATAATTTAGTGCACCGGTGCCGGAAATAATATCAGGCAATCAACATAGGTCCCGACTTCCTGTAGGTGTGTACAATTCGGATGCCAGTCTATATCATCAACCTGAAGAGTGTGTATTGTAACTTACTGTACTGACCTCGATAAGATTAAAAAGAAAAAGAAGAGAGATCCAGTCCAATGCGCTGCATATTTTCTTTTTGCTCTATGTATTTGACAAATCGTGTGTTACTATCAACGATTTCAACGTGGATTTAAAGCACTATTGTGAATTCATTGTCTTGTTTTATTGGACAGCAGAGCTTTCAGTTTTAAAGCAATCCAGGCTTTAAACACAGAGAGCTCCAGAATTACCGAATTATACAAATTCCCAATACCAGTCATTCTGAATTACCCTTTGATTTGTCGGAATAGTAAATGGAACTAGCTATTGAGGCAACACCCACTTCCGATCGTAGAGTCGATCGTGGGCCGCCAAAAAGTGAACCCTCATGATCCCCCCCCCCTCCCCTCCAAGCCTCCCCACTACTAAAGCTCATTAATCTATTAAGTCATTAACAGCCGTTAATTAATCCTCCAAAAATGATCAAACATCACTCGTCGCCTGGAAATCAGGCTCTTCATAGTGCAACCGCTGTCGACTTTTCATCACATTTTCTTTTCTGTTATCTATTTTTTTATCTCTTTCATTTTCGTAGGTTGTTTTATTTGGGCTTTCATTGCTCGGAGGCAAAGAGTTTTATTTTCGTTATTGGGTTAACTCAATAACTGTAGATAGCTCATTAGAGGCACTCGGGAAAGGCCAACATTTTATTTTTTGCAGAGTCTTTAAAATGTGGCTGCAAACTTCCCATCTTCTTATCAAGTTTTTCCTATCGATTGTGGGGCCAACCATTTAACAACAATTAGGTCTTAATGTTGGAGCTTAGACGCTTTCAATCGGGCCAAGATTTAAATATTTCTGGAATCATGTAAGTAATTTAATCGAGCAAATACAACAAATAATACTATGCCAAAGCTTCAATCATTTATAAATTTACTACTAGTAGACTAGACTAGTATTCGAAGCTCAATAATGTATGAGGCCAGAGGGTGTCAGTGAAATCAATCTGCCACTTGGCAGCACTATTCTAATATATAAATAATGATCTATTATTTACGGGCATGCAACTTGAATCAAGTTTTCTCATGAGGACTGAAAAGTCCCCAATAATCTGAACCCAAGTAGATTAAAGTGAAGATATCTCATTTCTCAAGTTCTAACATTACTTTCATAATATTAACAGTGTCTAATTTGGTAAATGCATTAACAATATTGTATGACATCAAATAGAACTAGATCTATGCCTGTTGACCTACTAAGTAAAACAGACTAGTGGGTCTATTCATTGTTCAGACTTTACAACTACTTGTCAGTAGGCCTACTAGTTGTCAGATTCTATTTCTCAAATCCTACGCAATGTTCCATAAGATCACCCATAGCCTAGATCTAACTTCTAAGTTACACAATTTCAGATGAAGTGAAATCAAGAGAAAACTAAGGATGTTAATTTGGAACTGACATGGACATCAGTATTTCCTCTCTGATAGTATAAGTCAACGAATCATCTATTTTGAATATCAATGTAATAGATTGCTGGGGGTTTAGTTTACAAAGGAATCTATATTTATGTATCACTATGTTACTTATTTACTACCATTAAATGGGAAAACGGTGGTGAGTGCCAATGTTTTTCACCAAGCAGTGGGTTTTAGTAGTGGCAGAATTTAAGTTGCATGATTCCTGACTGAATACATCAATTTCACCTAAAGCCGATCCATAATTCTATCAGTTTCATTTTAGTTTTAACTCTGATATTAAAGAAAACTAATGTTGATTATCTCATCAATGACGGGTGTATTATTAGTAAGCTTATACATGTGCGTGTAAATAGTAAGGCTGGTATGTCAACAAACCAAAGGTTATGTTTTGGCTATGCCTGATATCATTCTATAGGGTCACTCCATTAGGATTTACAAGATTCAGTTTAGAATGAATATGGCGGACTGAATCTAGTCGGTGAGCTGTGGTGGTGGCGGGGGCTCAGGCGAGGTGGCTGCCTGTTTTGCCGGGGATAAAAGAAACGATGGCATCTTGCTCTTGCAAAGCTCCAGAATTGAGAGGTTAAAATGCCATACCGCCCCCGAAACAGGGAGCCCATGTTGGTAGGAGGTCCCAGGCTTCTAGGAATCCCATTCCTAGAAATATGGCCCCTTTGGTGTATGTGTAATGATGCTGAGTGTCTTAGGGTAGGAGGATATAGGTTGAACAAGCCGTAGGAGCCACCATTATTGCCTGCTAGCCTTTCATATAATAAAGATGGATAAATTAGTCGCCGTAGCATCCCCTACGACACGGCCGGCCCCAAGACACCTCCTCCCCGGCGCTCCCCCACCACAACACCGGGCCCAAATTTCAAATGCCCGCCAAAGATTTCGTAGTAAACTTGGTAGTAAAACGCACAGGAGAGTGTGTAGATTCTGACAGTGAATGGGAAATTTGGAAATGGGGATGTTTGAGGGATGAAAGGGCTTGAGAAAGGTGGCTGGTCGGCAATATGTCGGTCGGGCGTTGAGTGTTTGGGCAAGGAGGAGGAGGAATAGTGGTCACTGCCAGAGGAACTGAGACGACCGGCAATTACCGCAATCAGACCCAGAAAATACCACCTAAGTCAACATAAACGGCCAAAACACCCATATCACTCGATTCAGGGGGGGATTGGGGAATCTGTGGGCATGTTTCAGGGGTGGAATTAGTGGAATTTGGACCCGGAATCGAGTGTCAAACGGCTACTTGTCATCGGGCGGCGAAGGAAACGTAGACGATTTGGAACAAAGTAAATCGACACACAAATAACAAATTGAATCCTCTGAATGAATCCCTCAGCAAAACACGACTTACTTGGGCTAAATGGCTCCGATATCCGGCTCTGTAGGTTCCTGGGGGTGTCTGCTAGCAAATCCGGTGGGTTTCCATGCATTTAGATCCTTGGAAATGGGGTAAAAACGGGCGAAATGAGCGCTCGGTCGACAAACCGTGTGTAAAGAGTCAGGTTTGGGGGCTAGCGCATGTGGTTCTCGGCCGTGACGTCATCACTTTACGCCAAACAATACATTTCACGCGTTCTCCTTGCTCACTCATCAAAACATTCCGGGTTTTCTCCCTTTTTCTAGTATCAAATCCCGGCAAACGACACACGGATGGAAAGCCAGGATTCCCATGAACCCACCGAGGTTGGTTTAACGGTTTTAAATGGCTGTCCGGTCCGTTTAAATCCGTGTGAACTGACCTAGTGTCGCCGGACTCTGACACCAAAATAACCCAAATCTACTCTTCCCCGCTTTCAACTCATCTCAGCTGACTAATCTCAATCACAGCTCGATTGTTTCGTGGAAAAACTAGCCTTTCCACCTATTGACGGGTAGCTGTGGATGTCCTGTAGGCGATGGTGGTGTTAGTTTGTGATTTTATTGCCGTCCGGCCGTGGGATTGGAGGAGAAAGGCCGGGAGGTCGGGCATGGAGGAGATTATGCGGGAGAAGCGGCGGCCGCGAATGATACGAAGACGACCGGCCAAAACCCTTCACACCCGCGCGCGTCATTTAATTAAAATAAATGTTCTCCGATTTCTTTGTCACTTTCTCCTCGTGCAATAACAAACAAAATTATTTAAGATAATTTCCATGACGTGCAGCGTTAATGGATGGTGGAATGAGTGAATTTTGAAAGAGTTAATTTTTATGTGGAGTCACCACAGCCGCGTTGCTGAAGGGTTAAGCAGGTGTCAGTTGTTCTTAACTAGGGTAGTCGTTTATTTAGTTAGTATGTACATATGGTTTAACTTAAGCAAAAACATGTTTCTCCTTGTCTAAAACCCAGATTTTATCCTAAAAGTCTTGAGTCGGTGCTACACCTAACATTAAATATTTTACCAACAGTGACGAGCCTCCCATGGAATCTCACTCATGCAACTCCTACTTATTTATCATTACTATTATTAGCTTATGTATATATGTTCTTATGCCTCCACTGAAGAGGTTGTGAATAAAATTCATTGTCATTGTCATTGTCATTGTCATTGTCATTGTCATTGTCATTGTCATTGTCATTGCCAATTTCTAGGACAATTGCTACTGAACGGAAGTGGAGAATTATGACTTTTTTGGCATTTCTGAAGTATTTAGTGCATTGATAAATAGTTTTTTAATTTTCACATTTATTTTTGAATAGGCAGTAAAGGCTATAGATCTAGATCTAGTAATGTTTGATAGATATTTATTTTTTGTAAACATTTTTTAAACATTACAATTTAAAAAATAAAAATATTCAAATTCAATAGGCCTAGACGTCTAAGTGTAGAGACCCAGATATTCATGATTGGGGCCTAATTAAGAGAAATAAATCAATTTGAAAACTATGCAGGAGAAGACATTGCATACCAGCTAGGCCTAGCTGATAATGATTAGGCGAAAAAAAAAAAGAGTTGTGTTCAGGTAACTTGTAAAATTAGCTCGGAAAAATAGGATAGGTAAGTCGATTTTTTTTTTTTTACTTACCAAAGAGACCCGGCCAGTGTTGAAAATTTTAAAAAATTTCCAAATATCCCCTAAAACATTTTTAGCATCTGAAATACATGCCCTGAGCATCTATGTTGTTTTATGGTTTATTTCCATGTATTTTTAGGTCAATTCTTTAGGATTTCAAAAAATAAATAATTTCAATTTCCTAGAATAAAGTTAGGGTATATAGGACCAAAAAATTAGTGTAGGTGGGGTAGATCTACCTGAACACAACAATTTTCTTTTTTGGCCTTAGCTAACACAGCTCTAAACACATTCTAGTAGACTCTTATAGATAAGACTTGAATCGGAACAGACTGCCTCTATAAATGCAAATTATTTAACAACTAGACTATCCCTAAGTATCACATTGTGCTAAATAACACTTAGTTTAAATAGGCCTATTATCCATTACAAATTCGTTTATTGAAAATGACTATTAGAAAATTCATTTATATGGGACATGTAGATCTAGGCTGCGCTGTATGTCGCTACAGATAATTTTACTTCCGTCAGGTTTTGGTGATAACCGTCGTATGTAGAATTAAAAACGATTCATTTCACTTTGAAAATCATTATACTGATTATTCACAAGAATGGTAGAATTATTTGCACAGAGAAAAAAATTACAGAGAACACATTCATCTTCTGAGTGCATTATATTTTATATTTTTCATCTTCAGAGGTGTGGTAGAATCAGGTAATGCTTTTGTACTTGATGACCCCGTAGGAAGAGTGAACCTACTGAACCCTGGAGAGGCTACAGAATAGGAGGAGGCTTCCTACTCGTGCTGCCACCTAGGGTTCTACATTGGATTTGCACCAGAAAAATGCTATTCTTTTTTAATGAAAAATAGTACTAATTCTCAGTGGATAATTATACAATCTCTTGAAATATATAACTTTATGGATCTACCTTATAGTAGATCAATATACCAATTGGAATGTATGTTCTTATTTCTTTGTTTGATATCATTGTAGTCTTTAGGATTATTATAGATGTACCTCGAAATCCTAGGGTAATCCTTCATTCATGAACCGTTCAATCCAACTTGTGCAGTCTTAATGGCTAAATAACCAAGTAGACTATATATTGTTTGTCTAAAATAAAGGCTAGGCCTCACTTAGAAGTAAGTGCAACAAGAAAAAGAGCTCATATTATTTCCATCCCATATTTACAATTAAAATTTTCCTCAGCTTCGCAAACTAATAACGAAGCCCTCTGTAGTGTACCGGTTTAGCATTTTAGGGCTATTTCCAGGCAGTTATTGAATTTTCAAACTTTTTCAATTTTTCACATAATATGTTCCATTTTCATAGGGTGGTCAATTTTGTATACAAGAGTTACAAGAATACTTTTTAGACAAGAAAATTGATTTGATTATTGCAGTTTGTTTAATATTTGTTGCAGGTAGATCTATTAGTTAGGAACCGGGATAGTGCCCTCAAAACCCCACTAATTTATTTCATTTTTCTTCAATTTCTTTTTTAAGTTTCTTGTAAATTGCTACATAAAATAAAACAATGACCGACAAAGCTGGTCAACTGACTAACCATAGACTCATCAGCAGATCATCGTCCACAGTTTACACATTGACTAGTGAGGTGATTCCTAAAATAATCCTTAAGTACTTAAAAACTAGTACAACAGCCGTATCTAACAAAACTCTAACTCAAAGCAACAATTAAAAAACGAGGTCACTTGCAGCGATGGATTTCCCCTTATTCTGTAGTTTATGTTTAAAGGAAGGAGAGGGGTGCATAATTCAAATCTGCACTATATATGTATCTATCTTTATCCGACCCGACCCTAACAGGGGCGGCTCCAGAGTCTGTCTTCTAGGGGGGGGGGGGGGGGGCAAGATATCTGCCCCCCCCCCCTATGATTTATATTGCAAGATTTCCCCTTGGATTTGTCAAAAGTACGAGAGTTCATTTTCGGTCGGGAGGGGGGGGGGGGGGGGGGGGGGGCAATTGCCCCTTTTGCCCCCCCCCCCCCCCACCCCTGAATCCGCCACTGCTTAGGCTAAAGTAACAAAAAATATGAATAGATGGGGACTAAATATTTTCTTAATTCATTCCAAAGAATATGACCATGCAGGAAGTGCGACATAGGATCAACACGTGCTAGCCCTAGTGACCCCTCCTCTCCCAATCTAGTGGAGTAGTTGGGGGATAACAAACTTTATTTTTGATTAGAAAATTTCTTGTAAAAAGAGAAAGCCTGACTTCTTTTCTTTGATCAAGTCGCCTGCATGCTTCGTAATCCAATTAAATTCTAATAGTTATCTTTGCTCGTGAACTTAAAATTTGATGTAAAGTTTGATGGGCTTTACCACTTGCTCGGATTTATCAACCCGTTGCTCTTCCTTCTTACAAAATTTGGTCTTGTATGACCGACATGTTTTAATGTACATTTGAATATCTTCTATTTTTCTTTTTATTAATTCTTATTATGTAACTACATTGCAAATAGGGACTATCACTAGTAAAATCATGTGAAAACGAAAATGGTCCTCGCCCCTTGAAAACGTGTAGTACGTGGCTTATCAAATTTAGATATAATCTCTGGGGCCCAATTACATAATTTTGAGTGGAGAGAATACTTTCTGATCACTTATACCATTTTATTTGGAATAATTTTCAACCAAACCGGTTAAACCGCTGACGAACGGCGCACGGAGACTTGTGGCGGGAAAAACTAAGATGTTGCTCAGACCCGCCACCTAGTGCTTCGTAAACACACTAATAGTTCCAAAGTAAATCGATAGGTGGCGCCAACAGTTTCTCGCGAGATTTGGCCGCCATTTTGCGGCCGAGTGGAAACAAACGCATGAAGGTCAGCTTCACAAGCTGAAAACATGCCTTTTGCAAATACTGACTGGCTTCCCAGCTATGAAGAGCTGTCGGTGCCCGAGATCAACCTTACTGCAGCTCCTTTGAGAGCAGCAGCGCACCATATGGGAAAATACTGCGACAACCAGTCCAAGGTGAGCGTGTCGGGGTTGTCACTCGAGTCAGGTCTGAACTGTGAAAGTGACTGAGTGTCCTCCCTGTCTCAGTGAGGGTAACTGGAGAACTCGGTCCGCAGGAGAACTCGGTCCTGGAGCCCCTGAGCCCCTGATGTAGCAGACGTCTATCACTCTGTGATGATATTTGTTTATGTGTTTTCAAGAGTAAGAATTAGAGGGTAATTTAGGGATCAGTCCCAAGAAATTTATACATATAAACACTGAAACAGTAATAATAGATAGGGTGCATTCGCCTAAAAGTAAATTGCAAAAACTTTATGTTAGTAAAACTAAATTGATATACCTAGGTGGCGCTGCAGTGTTGACACAAGTGTAAACACTCCACCTATTTTTTAGTTTTTTTTCCTGTCAACCATAGAGAACAAGTGGTTCTATTGGACCCTTCAGATTCATGGAAAACTGGTGCCAAACTAGGCGATTTTATGTGAGTAAGCTTGTTGGGAATCATTGAATAAACCTGAAAACTTTTTGGACAATTTTGAAAATCGCGCCAAATCCAAGATGGCGGCCGTCGGCGGCCATTTTGGCGGCCGTATCACTTTGTAGATGTAAACAAAACGAAAAGAACCATTCCTAATTGTGCTAGAGTAACATTTTCATATTGAATCAACTACCTGTAGTCCCCTCTTTGCTCCGCCATGTAATATTAGTCAAGTTTGGTTTACTAAAAGCCTGTTTGCCCCAAAAGTACAACACTAAAAGTGGGCGATAATAGAGGAAAGAAGGACTAGATCTATAATCTGTCATGGGATATCTCTGGTTCTAATCAACCTAGGAACACAATTTTAACAGTTTCTGAATGCTCTCAGAGAGCCGTACACGTCTGTGTACACAATTAGACCAATAGAAAAAAAAAAAAAAAAAAAAAAATGTCTTGGCTTACCAAAATCCTGTCCCCTAAACAAAAACAAAAACAGGAAAAGCTACATCAAGCAGCAGAAACAACCAAACAAGCTGTGAATTCTCGACCCAAACGCACCATTAAACCAAAGTTGGACCCCGCCTACATTTATGACTTGAGCGACGTGCCATCACTCATGCAAGAAAATAAGTGCGGACAGGGGAAACAGACGCTGAACTCCATACTCATTAGTGATACAACATCAGAAAATGATGATTCAATCAGTGGGATCCCTACAAGTACAGTGCCAACAACCCAATGCCCCCAAACACCGGTAGCCATCAGTGGGATCACAACATCTGCAGTGCCGACAATCCAACAACCCCAAACCCCGGTAGACAGAGATACCGATACACCGAACTCAATTATTCTTGAGACTACAGCAAGCCCCAGGGATGACCATAACTCAAGCACTTCACTGCTGGTCACCTCAACTCCAGTGCCCATAGCACCTGTGCGACATCCAGCAGCAAAAATGGACTCCACGCCACCCACTCCAGCCACTACAACTCCAGTACCAATAGCACCTGTGCGTCATCCAGCAGCAACAATGGTCCCCATGCCATCCACTTCAGCCTCACACAACCAGACAGCAAACCTCCTGCCAGGGAGTATGCCACTCTTCGACTCAACCATTGACGATCCTGATATAACCGACTCCACAATGAGCTCAACTGTGTTGATAAATCTGGAAGAATTCTGCCCCCTATTATCACCACCCCGGGCGCCATGCAACCCAAGCCGTAAGAAAGAGGACCACCCCGAAGTGACTAACAAAATTGCAAGCCTTACTGATGAGGTACTCGCACTCACACTGCAGCTTAAGGCAAAGGAACTCGAGCTCAGTGATGCTAGAAGTGAGATTGCCACCCTCAAGCTTCTACTCAGCGAAACAGACGGCTCTACTGCAAACAACAGTCAACAAACACTACCTCCTGAAATGGCTGAGACTAATGACCAAAAGAAACCGATACTACCCAGACCATCTGATGCCCAAGACAGTGGGATTGAAGGGGCTGGATGCCAAAATGCTCAATCAACAGGCAAATCTCCGGCCAACAACAAGAACATGTCTCCCAATGTTCCAGCAGAGACATCTACAACCCAAGACTGTGCGACTGACCAGGCAGGCTGCCATCATCCTCCAAACCAGCCAACTGGTCACAACCAGAACTCTCCTAATACACCTTCAAAGCCTGCCCAACAGAAACGTAACCCTAACCAAGCAGGGAGAGCCCGTGTCCATCGACCACTTGTCGTAACTTTCAAAGGTGCCCGCTCCCCACTATCCAACTTCTATCGTGTAAAGCTAGTCTACAAGGGTTTCACATACATCAGCGTAGAACAGGCCTATCAACACCAGATGGCCCTCCATGCAGGCTTCCACAATGTAGCAGAGGCCATCATGAAGGAACAGTCCCCCTTTGTGATAAAAAGAATGGGAAGCTGTGTCCCTAGATCTGAAGACTGGGAAAGAAGAAAGGCAGCAATCATGAGGGAACTGGTGGCCATCAAGCTGGCTAACTGCCCAGAGATGCGGGATCTGCTACTGAAAACACCTCATGCTGTGTTTGCTGAGGCAGTGGCCGATGACTTCTGGGCCACTGGACTGAACCCCCAAGACACCCAGAGAACACACCCAGAGGAATGGCCTGGAACCAATGAAATGGGCACCATCCTTAATGAACTGGCAGAGAAACTCATTAAAGCCAGAGGAAACAAACCCACCACCATGCCTAACAAACCAACCGACAGTTGTACAGAACCAAACACTCCAGACACCGTTAATAAAAGAGACAGGAAAACAGGAACCGAATTCCTCATTCTCGGTAACAGCAATGCTCGGGGAATGGCCCAGGAACTGAAAAACCTGGGCCATGAAGCCACCGGAGTTGTGATGGGTGGTGCCGGCATTCGGCAAATCAAAGATCTGGCTGTGCAAATGTCGAACTCCACAGTCCAACCAGAATGTGTTTTCATCCAGGCACTTGATATAGATGTTCAGCAGGATGACATTGTTGCACTCTACGAGAAAGCAGATGAACTTATAGATGACCTCCATGTGTCCTACCCAGGGATTCACATCATTGTCTCTGGCCTCCCTGAATACCGGGACAGCGAGAGAAATGTCAAAGCAGGTCAACTGACCTCTTACATAAGATATAGAATGTCTGGGATCCCCCGTATGTGTCTCCTAGACAACTCCAAACTAAATCTGAGAGATAAAGTCCACTTCACAACACGTGCTAAAAAATCACTCTGTCAGCGACTAGCCAACCTAAGAAAACCTGTCCTGGAATAGGAAACTGGGCATACGCATGCAAGACCAAGCACCAGCCAAAACAAACATCTCAAAATAATCTGCTGGAATATTCAAGGACTTGGTGATAAACTTAACTTACCTCACATAAAAGAGTTTTTTCAGAAGTATGACATTATCATTTTAACCGAAATATGGAAGGATGAGCACTTTACTGGACACCTAGATGGATTCATTTATAAACAATTTTCCCGCCAACGGAAGCATATAAAAGCCAGACGTGCATCTGGTGGGATTGCACTCCTGATTGCAGACAAGATATATAAAGATATTAAAATCAACAACCGCCATGAGTTCTTGACATGGATTGAGCTACAGTCCATCTGTGGTGACAGGGAGCGCAATATCACAATCGGGGCCTTATACATCCCCCCTGAACATAGCACATATGTGCCTGAAAACAATAACTTTTTTGAAATATTATCCGAAGAGATCAGTGAAAAAAATGTAAAAGGACAAAATATTCTGCTATGTGGTGACTTTAATGCAAGGACAGGCACGCTTGTAGACAGTATGTCAGATCATATAGAAGACAATGGACATTTTGGTATCACGGTACCCTACCTGCCCAAGCATCTTCCATCACAAAAGACCAGGTGTACTTCTGACATGAGCGTAAACAGCTATGGCAGAGAACTTGTAAATCTATGTAAACACACAGGTATTCGTATATTGAATGGCCGTATTTCAGACAAGAAAAATACTGGTGGATACACGTGTTACAATAGCAAAGGCCAAAGTACAGTGGATTACGTAGTGGCAGATAGTTACTGTGAAGGTATGATAAGTCAGATGGAAATTCTAAATTTAATCCCTGAATCAGATCATGTACCAATAGCTTTCTCATTGAGGACAGATGATACACTAAACCATATTAGACATATAGAAAAAAATACAGGGGAACATTTTAAGCGATATAAATGGAGAGAAACAGAAAAAGATGCCTTCCTCAGTGAACTGTCTGGCACAACATGCACACACCTTAGCGACATGTTGGTTGCTGATATTATTGATCCTGACACAAATATTGATGACATAACTGACAACTTCTACTCTTTGCTAGAGACAGCTATCTGTAAAGTATCAAAAAAACGTTCAGTGAGAAATAATTCCAAGTTCCCACAAAACTCATGGTACAATGATCAATGTCGAACAGCACGCAAAAATGTAGTAAGCTTTTCCAAAACTCATAACCTAAGTAATGAAGTTAACAGGACCACATATACTTCCCTTAAAAAGACTTATAAACGTATAGTCCAAAAAGCAAAGAGGGCTCACAAAGTAAATCTTGGTAATAAGCTTGATCTACTGGCAGAAAAACAGCCAAAAGCATTCTGGAACTTCTTGAAATCTTTCAAACATCAACAGAAGACGGATTCCCTAGTCACACAAGAACAGTTTCATGAGTACTTTTCTAAACAAAGTAAACCTCCCCCTGTTAGCTACTTTGACTATGAAACCATGTTCCACATAGAAGAAAAAGTAAAAGATCCAAATTTCCTGTTCGACAGGGATGACAGTGTGCAAATAATTGCTGATATTCTCGACTCTCCAATTGATCTAAGAGAGATATCTGATGCCCTTAAAGAACTTAAAAATAACAAATCGCCTGGCCCAGATGGAATACCAGCAGAATTCCTGAAATATGGAGAAAAAACTCTATCTAAAATACTATACCCTATTTTTAACACCATTTTGGAAAGGGGCACCTACCCATCAAAATGGGCCGAAGGTTTGATCTGCCCAGTCTTCAAAAAAGGGGATCCCACTGACCCAGATAACTATAGGAAGATTACTATTTTGAACAGTGCTAGTAAAGTACTAGAAACAATAATCAATAACAGACTGACTTTCAATAACGATATGTTGGATCATAACGACCCCTATCAGTCAGGGTTTGTAAAACAATCTAGGACATCAGATAATGTATTTATCCTGTATTCTGCAATTGAAATTCAAAAACAGAGGGCACAGCCTTTATATGCTTGCTTTGTAGATTTCACAAAGGCGTTTGATTATATAAACAGATCTGCTCTCTTTCTTAAACTTAAAAAATGTGCAGTGAAAAGCAAACTCCTGAAGGTTATCATTAGTATGTATAGTAAAGCCCGGTCAGCTGTCAAGTGGGAAGGAGGCCTAACAAAATTCATTGACAGTAATTATGGCGTATTACAGGGAGGGATTGTTAGTCCTGGCCTGTTTAACTTATTCCTCTCCGACATTAATGAATATCTTGAAAACTCAAATGGTATTGAGATAGGGGAGTCAAATGTGCCTTACTTGCTATATGCAGATGACCTTGTTCTCCTGTCACCTACCCAAGAAGGCCTGCAACTACAACTCAACAGACTTTTATGTTACTGCTCCAAATGGCATCTTTTACTAAGCTTGCCAAAAACCAAGGTAATGATTTTCAATAGCAAGACTACTAGTAGCCCCCCTAGCTTCCACTTTGGTAAAGACACAATTGATATTGTTAACTGTTACAGATATCTGGGCCTTGATGTTAGCTCGGAGACAAAAAATCCTCTGGGAAAAGCTCAAGACCAGTTACCTATAAAGGCCAATAATGCCCTCTTCCAAATAGCTGGCCAACTAAAATCTAAGATAGGCTGCCCCCCAATAAAGCTAGCCCTTAAACTCTTCAATTGTCAGGTCAGGCCAATTTTAGAATATGGAGCAGAGGTATGGGGAAATAGCTCAAGATCAAGTCACACACAAGCTGAAAAAATCCACTTAAGATTCCTTAAACATAACCTTGGTGTAAGAACCCAAACATCTACAGCAGCAGTATATGCGGAAACTGGCCAGACACCCATACCAGTACGATATAAGTGTTTAGGTATTAAATACTGGGGCCATATCATGTCAAAACCTGATACACATATTCTAAAACGATGTTTCAATAGCCTGAAAGAATTAGATGAGATAGGGAAAACAAATTGGTGTACGTTCATTAGACTAAACTTGTATGAAGCAGGCTATGAACATGAATGGCTCAATGATGTGCACAACCAAAACTTGGTCTACAAGATATCTAGGGACTTAGAATCACTGTATATAACAAGAAGTATGGATAACATCACAGACCCAAGTCTAAACAATAAACTCCGAACTTACAAGCTTTTCAAAAAAGAATATGTACTTGAGAAATATCTCACATGTATCTCACACAAACAGGCCAGACAGGCCCTGACCCGGTTAAGGCTGAGCTCACACCACTTAGCAATCGAACTTGGCAGACATGCCAAGCCTAAAGTCCCTGTTGAATTAAGGAATTGTAGGTACTGTCATCATCACTGTATTGATGACGAAATACATCTTGTCATGGGATGTACAGTAAACACAAACCTCAGAGAAAATCTATTTACATGTGCTCAACAAGTAATTCCAAATTTCCAATGTCTCACTATGCTGGACAAGTTTATTCAGATCATGACAGCTGGAGATGTAAACCTGATTAAAGCCCTAGCCCAATTTGTAAACAAAAGTTTTCAAATCAGAAAGACCCTGTAAAATCCAGAGGGTGTGGTCTGATAAACATTATTTTCCTATTTTAAGGTGCTATAAAATATTTCGTGATCTCAAGGTAGCTGAATACAAGCTAACAGACCCACTTTACTACCTCCACCTAGATTCTCCACATTTTATAGATGGTGCTACCTATGCTCTAGCTCAGCCTACAGCATTTTTTCTCTCACAGGTATGAATAGAGTAGTCACAGATCTGAATGGTGCTATACCCATTATATCCAAGTCAAAAATCAAAAGGGTCATTGTAAGCAGCACAAAACTAATATTATTGGCTGCATGATCCCCAACTTTAATGCCATGTGTATGCTTTTACTGTATTTAAATGTTTGTATATCCTGTACATGTCTCTGTTAACATGTTATCACTCATGTGTAGCTGTAGTGTAGATTAGTGAACCGTAGTCTTACTGTAATTATGTTGTAGATGTTTATAGATATTGAAATGACACATAAGCCTCTGTAGACTTTCAGTTGTCAATAAAATATATTATTATTATTATTTACTAAAACGTCTAACTTTATCATCATCTATCTCATCAAAGTCAAAGACAGTTGTGTGTCATAGCCCTATCTGGGTAAGGGAAATTATTAGTAACACTAACAGGGGTCGAAATAATGTCCAGGCTTTCTGGAACCAGCTGGGCCCCTTTTTTGTCAAAATATTGGATTTTCTAGGGCCCGTTGGGCCCCTTAAGTCTTAACTTAAGAAGACAATCTGGGGGCCCGACGGATTTTCTAGGGGCCTCGGGCCCGTGCTAGTTCGACCCCTGACTAACAGTCATGCATTGTTGCTCATGCACGACTGTAATTTACTAAGGCAGAGGGGGACAGAATGGGTTAAGAGCACTCTGGAGGGAATCTACACTGGTTCCCCGTGGTAATGTACATATACCACTGCCTGGTATGGTGAAATGTGCGGCCTTGACCTACCCAGAAACCACTCCAAGTAAACAAATACAAAATATTAATTTCTATGCATTAAAGGTATAGGAAGTTATTTCACAGGGTCATGGAGAGGCTGTGCGACTTTGAGGTTTGTTTTCTGAAGTTATTTGACAGGTCAGGGGTGAGAGGCTGTGCGACTTTGAGGGTGGTTTCTTAAGACAGCTGTCAGGTAGGCCCCTGACACTGCTCATAGACTCACTGAGACCGCTCAGGTGACCTAGATCGCCTCACAAGACCGGCCCTAGTATAGCTGAGCGGACAGGGGCGGGGACCAGGCCAACCTTAAAAAAAAAATTGTTTCCTGTCCAGCGGGTGGGCAGGAAAAAACCCAGTCGGGAGGTCGGAAAATCTTTTTTTTTTTTACTTTTTTTTTTTTTGGTAAGGCTATAACTGGACATTTTGATAAAAAAAAAAAGATTTCTTCAAAAAATTAAAAAAAAAGTTCCTAGTCGGCCCTTAAATACTCAGTCGGGCGGTAAATAGGAAACAAACTTTTTTTTAAGGCTGGCCCCAGCCTACAGGGAATCATCCTCCGCCCAGAAAGATAGTCCATGAGAACAGACTCTGCTATGTAGGTCATTAGCTATACACCGGCATTATAAGATTACTGCACCCTGCAGTCTAAAAAATAGTCCCACGGTTGTCGCTGGTTGGCTGCAACTTGTCAGGGCCCGACCCAGTGGCAGCTACAGTGCAGTGATGATAACCGTTGCGAGCATCTAAGTGGTAGAGTGGGTTAAGAGCTGAGGACTGGCCAATAAGATTCAGTCAGTGTCTCCCTCTGGGTTGCTGAGCGACCTTAGCAAGGACTTTGTAAGATTGGTTAATGAAATTTGAAAAAAAAAATTAAAGACAATAAAAAGGGGTTAAAAAAAATCTACCTACCTACCCTACTTTTTTTTCGACCTATGTTACCTGAACAGAAGTCCCCCCCCCCCCCCCCCCCCCCCAGCCAGTTTAGGACCTTGGCCCTCTATCTGCATTTGAGGGTGACCAGGTGACTGGGCCCGTCACATATCCGGACCGTCGAGAACATGATGAAGTTCTCATTCGCACACTCTGCCTTCATCTTCTGGAAGACTGGAGAACTCGGTCAGCAGGAGAGCTCGGTCTGCTGGAGATCACGGTGCATTGGAGAACTGGGGTGTTCAACATTTGACTGTTCCAGCCATTTGAAGAAAAAAAGTTTGTTTTTGATGGACTTCCTGAAGTTCCTCATTAACTGTATTTATGACCAGTGCGCAATCATAATCGCACAATAGTCCATCGTTCGCGAAAAAGGTGTTGGGAAAGTTAGCCAGTGACCGTTGACACCTCTGGTTACATTAGGGTACACATCTCAGCTAGGAGGTGTCGCCGTAATTACTGATTACTTACTTACTTACTTAAAAAGAACGGACAGAGAGTAGATACATAATTTGCGGTATGGCCATCTGAATTGGTCCCGATTTAGATTTACTCAGTGATCACCAGTACCTTTGTGTAGAAAATAGGGAGTGTGTACAGACCGAGTTCTCCAGCGGCCCGAGTTCTCTTGGACACAGTTGAGTTCCCTCTCCAGTATTCATACTAACATTTTGTCATTGGCTTCCCTGAATCGTCTTCCTGTATACAATCGAATGAAACGCATTTGTGTGTGTACTTGGCTTAGTTTGAAGAGAGGAATGAAAAGTTTACAGGAATGAGATGACCCCGGGTACATATTTTAGATGCTAAAAATGTTTTTAGAGGAATTTTGGAATACTTTTTTTTTCAACACTGCCTTGCTCTTTTTCGGAAGTTAAAAAAAGAAGCGAATTTTGACCGACCTACCCTAATTTTTTTGACCTAGGCTATGTTACCTGAACACAACAATTTGTTTTTTTTTGGCCTAGGGTGCCCAACTGCAGCGTGGGGGGCTAGAGTTAATTTTCCAGCGCGGCGGAGCTCAGTTGTAACTACCTACCGAATTGATGTTACCAGAACATAATTATATTCTTAGGCCGAGGATTTCATTGAAAACTTGAAAGACATTAAGAAGTTAAGACAGTTTTGGTTGCACTAGCGTTCTAATTACGCCCTCCCTCCTGAACCCCCAAAAATGAAATATTCCCCTTCTAAGTTCTAGATTAGAGAAAATCTCGTGGGAGGAGGGGGGGCTCTTCTTAATCATTAAGATACCTCACTTTTCATTTCATTTAATAATGGAAGTGCAAATATGTGTTTTAGAAAATCAAGCTCTAAAAATCTGTGTCTGTTGGGTGCGATTTCAAATGTTGGTTCGCAGCAAACTGAATTTGTGTCCCCCCCACAAAAAAATCATATTTAGTTAGGTGAAGAAATATGCACTTCGTGGGTTGCGCGCATACTTGTCAAAAACCCACACACGGTGATGGGTCTACTGAAATGTTTTACTAGTATAACTAACGTACAGTTTGTTTTTCCCATAGGAATTTATGCTATGTGTGAAGGAAGAGAAAGATCCACGAAAATGCATCAACGAAGGAAAGGAAGTGACGCGATGTGGGATGGAGTTCTTCCAGAAGATGAAGGCCGAGTGTGCGAATGAGTTCACAGAGTACTGGAACTGCCTCGACCACTCAGGATATGACATGCATTTCAGAAGGTATTTAGTGTATTAAAATCAATTTCTTACGTCATGTCTTATGGCAAATTCAAATCCGCACTAATTCTCATAATTAAAAAAAGTAAACACCCGAAATTCTGTATTCACACTTATTCATCATAAAACCAGTAGGCATAGCTATTATTGGAGAAATTAAAAAAACGATTGAATGCTAAACGAAAAGCCCTTCCTCATTAACTTGCTTTTTTCTCTCACAATTCTAGATGCAGAAGCACCCAAGAAGCATACGATGCCTGTGTGTTTGAGAAATTGAGGCAGGAGAGGCCAGAGGCTGGCTACTTTGCAAAAGCCAGAGTTCACCACACCAACCGACCGAAGCCAGTACGCGACATCCCCATGCCCGAAGCACTGCCAGGACCTCCAGATATGAAAGATCTCGAAGAACCAGAATCTATTAAAAAGTATGGCTCCCGTTTCTACTTCTGGAAATAGAGCCATAATTATTGTTATAGATAAAAATTGACATCTTTGAAAAATTGGGCCCACATCCATGTATGACTGAAGACATCTAACTAAGCGCGTAAAAATGTTACAGATGCTGAAATGGGATCTCTGATATTGCAAGCTTGTTCCTCGGGAAAAAGTCGCCCTTAATGTTGGCTATGTGAATAGTGAAAATAATTAATAAAGAAAATACACTACATTGCTCAGCGTTTAGTCCAATGTATTTTTTGGGGGAAGGAAGTGTGTCATCATTGGAAGTATTATCTATAGAATGTTATTTGTTTGTTTTTCCCCTTAATTTGTCCAAGAATGCCGCCCCATGAATAGATTTTGAATGAAAAGATCAAGTCCATTTTATTCAAAGAAACTTCACGATTTGAAAAACATTTAAGGCCTCAGCCACAAATCTATCAACCACTAACGCAAATTCATGTTAATAAAGAAATACCTAGATAAGTACATTCACTTTTATTTGAAATACAAAATTATTTTTTTCGTGGGTCTGAGCCATAGTGATACACTAAATGCCCCCCACCCCTTCTTTTCTATATCGAATAGTAACGACTGTTCCGTTGCCACGGAGTCTGAGAAACTCGTTATTTTGTATCAAGCAATATACCGTTACCTTTCTTTAAAATTATGAATTTAGTTGTAAAATAAAAGTAAAATTGAAAGGTTAATTGCTGATCCTGTTAGTTATTCTGTGAGCCGCAATTCTCTTTCAACGTATCTTAATGAATCAAGTTATAATTAAGTCAATAAAATTAATAATTATGTAAACGAGAAATACCGAGCAGCAATGTCACGACACTTGTCAACAGAAAATGCTATTCCACCCTAGATATCATATGCAGGGTTAAAATTGTCATGCTTTTATCATCGGATGTTTTCTCATGCCTTTAAATATGATATAATATTTTTGTGTGTGTTTGATCTGAGCATAGACATACATAGTATCTCTATGATCTGAGAAGAATCTCTTAAGTCTTAATTGACGTGCCTTGCTTTGTCCTACTCATTTGTATTTCATGAGAATTGAATATGTGCCCTCGTTTTGGAAGTATAATTAATAATTCAACATAATATTAACATTCTGGCTCTGTTCTTTCATATTCTAATTACATCTTCTCACATACAACATGCAGTGCTGTGATGTTTAATCCATCCAAGCAAGTAAAACATCCCTGAAATGTATGCACAATACATTATCAACACCACCACGTGCATTGAATATCCAGAAACCACGCCCATTCGTGTGACATAAATTTGCATAGATTATCAACCAATCAGAACGCTCCCGGCGCGACGGTTCCGTATCACCGGAAGTATAAATCGACCAATCAGGGCGCGTCTTGTCCGACTTGTCCGACTCACCGGAAACGGGTTCTAAACAGGCACGTCCTATCGCCACCTTCCACATGGAGCGAAATGAGCCACAACAAGACGGCCAGATGGACTCTACCCCCAAACCACAGCCTTCAGCCACCATGGAGGGAAGCAGCAGAAAGCTAGTCGTGTGTTTCTTCGGTATTTTCATCTCCTATTTCGTCTACGGCATCCTACAAGAGAACATGTGAGTAGCGCCTCGCCGCGTTGACGTGTGTGTATTGACCGAAAAACCTCGATTTTCCGGCCAGCTGGAGGGGGAAGAAATTTGATGGGGGAGACGGATCGAGTGAAAGTCGCGTGTTTATGATGTGATTATCGATCGATTGGTGCATAATGACATGGCTTGGCCCTGAGGGGATGGTGCCTGGATACATTGGCTAGGTTACTGGAGTGGTTTCATTGAAATCGTGCTTTTATTTGGGTCGATCTGAACGAAAACGAATTCGTCTGTCAATGAATGATCCAGACTCGAGCGTTAACAGTTTACCTCCCCTCCTACGAGTTGGGTCGGCTAGTTAACCGCTCCCTTTTAAATGGAATATATTATCGGGTAATTCACAGAATCCTCTTGCCTTTATCTAGATGTCAACAACCTAGAATAGATGTACTTGTGTTACAGGGTCTACCGGTGGCAGAACAGTACATGTAAAACCTGAATTCAGCAAGAGATCATTGACATTGTGAATACAGGTGGATGTTACATAAATTAACTGTCAATATTCAGTTCTGGCACCTAAACGGATGGAATTATGAGCTTAAAATCCTTTATCTAAAAGAAACTTCAAATATAGAATTTAATAAAGATCTACAATGAACACCTTGCACCATTAGTATCTAATTCACAATAGGTTTTTCATAACATAATCATTCATTATATCACGATAGGCCTACCCTAAACCTGTTTACAATTTTCATTCTGCGATTCGCAAAATGATAACAGCTAAAGCGAGTCTTAATCAATTTGACATTTGGGGTGATGAATACTTCAATATTGATTCTCAGTGGTTAAAACAATGTATTAATTATGATGTTATCTAGTGTCAAATCTGACATGTATTTGATGTATGATGATCTACGCATCATGGTAAAATAAAGCTGAAAAAATGATAACGCTGGATTGTTAGAAAATACAAGCAACCTTTATATTCCTACAGAGTTCTTGTAAGATATAGACCAACTGATATTTACTGACAACAAAAGCAACTCGATTTTTTATACTATTGTGGATTTTGACGAAAAGAAATTATAATTCAGGAATATGTATTTAGTCGCTTTCCAACTTGAATGAGACTCTTGCATTGTATTTTGTATTCAGGAAAATTTTAATGAACAATCCAATAAAAAAAATCACAACACGTTCTGCCATGGGTGCTTTAGAGAAATATGCAGAATATACATTGTCATATGTTAGTTTTTATTTGAGGAAATTGGGCAATACAAGGTGAGATCCGTACTAGAAAATCTTTTTAAAGATATATGGCATATGGGTATGCAATCAAGGCAAGATCCGCGGATATTAGCATGAAAATGTACTCAAGAGAAAGATTTAAAAAACAGCTAATAAGGGGGTCGATCCATGGCTGTGCCAATATTCTAATGTATACGTTATGCAAAATTGAATAAGCACCAGTACATTTTCATCACTATCTTTGGAATACAATGCTTGATTTTAAATCTGTTTGAAATAATCAACCAAGAGGTTGCGAGAAACTATTAGACTATTGTTGAATAATCGCTGTTGTATTCAAATATTTGTATAGTAGCCACTTGCCACAATTTCGTATCAGCGATTGCCTGTGTATCTGGTGTTAAACCGCTCTAATCTATAAGAAGCTTACAGAATGATAGGTACCGTATATCATTCTGTGTTACATTTATCAAGTATCCTAGATATGAAAGAAGATGATCCTGTTATCGGTCAATTTTGATCAATGTTACTTGTTAGCTCATAAAATCCCCTGGTGGCAAGGGATCTCTCTTAGTTCTCACTGCTAACACTAGGAGGACGCCGGTGCTTCGGCAGGAGTTATGATTCCCTGCCCCCCCCCCCCCCCCCCCCCACACACACACAAACACTCCTACTTTTCTAAGTTTAATTACTTTGAAATTCGGCAACGTCTGTTTCATGCTAGTATTAGTAATCTAGACTCTTTAGACTGGTACTACGGTTTCAAAATGTACTGGAGGAAAACAACTAAGTCTATAGATCATCAAGTAGTTGGTCTGTGCTAAAACCCAAGGAATTCAGAATATGATTAATAGTCCCTCATAAAATGTGACTTGAATACACTACAGTGCTATGTACATGGTGTGGTGGTATCATTTTATTGTCTAGGGCCCCCCAAAATTCAATCCGTAGTAAATAAAAAATATGAGAGTTCCAGTTTGATATACAGCCATTGCCTAAAACGGTTGCCATCAGGGGGCAGGACGGTTGCTTTACGGCCTGACTGTCCTGCCAAATGACACTGGGATAGTAGCCTACCCAGGGGGTGGGGGGGGGGGGATGCAGGATTTCCGAAAGATCAGCTTGTAGGCTCAGAACTGTGCATGTTTTCTCCTCTTTTTGTAGTTCTGGGGTTGGTCACATAAAATTGTCTGGATCTCATGGGTTCGCACCTAATTACCCGACCTCTTTACCACTATTCTATCAAGTATCATATTCAGATATTGAAGTGGGTCTGAGATGGGGCTTAACAGCAAGTTAAGAAATACATGTATAATGGGAATGGTTGCATTGATAGTAGTTGTATGGTAATGTTATTTAGGGAGGGGCACAGTACCGGAACCTAGCCCACCCCGGCCCAACCACGAGGAGGATACATGAAGATGTTGTCAGCAAACCAAATACGTATGAAGGCTGTTGGCTTAAAAACGTATCCTATATTTTGTAGCCTGCATATAGATTACCACTTTTAGATAAATTTATAAACAGTACAATACATGATACATAACTAAGGCAAAGACATTTGAAAGCCGTCACTTTCAAGCTGTTTCTATAGTAATACTATCAGTTTGCTAGTGGAACTGATTATAACTTCTCTAGATAGATAGATAGATTTCATAGGATTTTTGTGTGGCTTTTTTCATTTATGAATTACTAATACCAATAGAAAAACTATCTGGACTAAAGCGTATATGCTGAAATTATGGAAACAGTTGCCATTTGTATTATAAATTTATATACAATTATTTTTTTTGACCCGTTTTATTCATATTATATACAAATATCACCATATTATGATGATAAATCCAAGAAGCGGTAGAATGATGTTGTCTAATTAATATCGAATACATTACTAGGGAAATAATTGTGGAAATATCTGCAGTTCTTATCGAATCTTTTCTTAATAAATAAACTTGCCGGTTATTGCTGGGAAAAGTCATATTGCAAGGGCGCAGCTGTATGTTTCAAGCCTCATCATGTCTAGTTTCATATTCATATCGAAACAGGTCATCCTCGATAAGCTGTTCATCTTTTTTTCTATTTTTTTCGTTGTTAGAAATCTGTTTCAGGACTTGTCAGCGTGTTTTTTTTCTGTTGGTCTGAGGGATATTGTTTTAAGATAGGCCTAATGAGATGGGTACGGGTAGTACAAACGAATTTCGGTTTCTCGGCTCGTAGTTTTTTCCATGTGTATGTGTATGATATTTGCATGTTTGGTGAGGGAGAGTGTATGAACGAGCAGAAAAGGCTTTTTTTCCATATTTAGACGGACTTCCTAGTTCCGGAAAAAGAAAACGTATATCATTGTACCAAATTTAATTTGTACAATTTGTAACTCTTTTGTTAATAAATTTCCCTTTTAGTTTGATATTATTGGCATTTGTCATGCTTAATTTGGCTTTCAATACAATAAATTTGGTTGGAAGTTTCAGTAGGAACCGCCCCAGATACACTTCGAATCCTCGGGAATTTTCTCATAGTCGATCGTATGGCATTCTATTTTAGTTTAACATACAAAAAATTCATGATCAGCAAATTGGTCAGCTGGAGTACCCCGCCCCCCCCCCCCCCCTTAACCCATGTGTCAAATTGTTGCGGGTCAATGATTCTCGATTTATAGGGGGGGGGGGGAGTAAAGCTTTTTAGGCCCACGCCGCCTCTGGTTTTAACCCCCTTCCCCACCAACCCTTCCCCCACCAACCACCCCTGTCCTCCGATACTATACAACGCCGATTCCACCTTTAAGATTTAGATATTTTTCATGACCATATACATGTACAACTCACATAATTTAAGTGGAATGCCCTTCCTGCTTCCCATCAACTCTGATAATATGTCCATGTTTTTAAATAATATAAATATGGGGTTGTATATTATGTGCGTGTACGGATGTTCATTGTTAATGGTCACAGACGGCCTGGAAAGGGGCGGGGGGCGGGGAGGTGTTGGTGGTGTCTGGTGGGGGGGGGGGGGGGGGGGGGGGGGGGGGGGGGGGGGGGGGGGGGGGGGGGGGGGGGGGTGTGGGGGGGGGCGAGGTCGTCGGAGAATGTCCGGTAACTTCAGGCCCTTCAGGATGTAAGTTCAGACGACAGAAGTAGAGATCCTCAAACGTCGCGTGGCCCGTGTGACCGGGTCACGGGTCGGGGCATGGGATACGTGCAGCACAATAATAGTTTATTTAGGAAAATTAAAAATAGAAGAAAAATTGGTCTACAACAAGTGGAATTGCATGAAAATGTCGAAGGCAAAGTCCAAAGAAAAATCAAATATCCATTTTCCGCAAGGACACAGGGATGTTCCTCGGTCCTCCGCTTGTTTAATCCGTTTCAAACGAAAATCCCAGCCCTCCGGCTTATCATTGAGTATGGGGCGGTAGTAGGGCGAAGGAAATGTACGTTAATTGCTTTGAAATGTGTATCAATGAGCATTTCCATAACAGGATGCAAACGCAACTTGTCAGGGAAGTATATCCTGACAGGCTTAAAATGGCTGGGAATCTATGTGAGAGCCAGATACAAATTTCATGTAAAATTTCGGGGCAAGTAGCACTAGTCTGACTTGAATTAAGTTCTTCATTGACATCTGAGAAATATAGAAGAAGTACAGAAAATTGAGAAATATCGTTTGTCTAATTGAATTGCACTAGGCCAGACAGATTTACCCTAAACTAAATATGGAAATACCCACATGACGACAGTCACACAGGACTATTTACAGAATATATCTTCTGATTGTTCTGTAATTTGTCCTTCTTTGACAAACAAAGTGTAGTTTACTATCGGTTTGATATCATCTTCCCCTATCGCCCGCACATAAGATACACGAATCCTATGTTATCACAGTAAACAGTTAATTGTACTACCAGTACGCTACTGATAAGACTATTTGCACCCGGCGTTTCCTCAACCTAGCAGATTTTTATGCTACATGATAATTCCAGAATACCAAATAGGGGATGGGTAGTCAGTCATTACACATACAGACCCATATTTACCTTCCCCAGCGTCTTACCCTGAGAAGAGTCACCAGGGGATTTTGGTTCTCATCGTGTTTATCAGACATTAGCTAAAAAGGAGAAAAATAGAACCCTTAGGCCCATAAATGCACAATGTCATCAAAATACAGTTATCATCCAATGTTAAATTTGAATCATAATTTTGATTTTTGAAATCCTGACTTTTATCTTAGGCGCATCCCCAGTCTATCCCCAACTTTGGCTGACTATAAATACTTGTCAGTGCAAAGATCATACCATGGGAGGGATGTACAGGGTGCCAACGCATGTCTTGAAAGGGTCTTAGATTGAATTTTTTTTTTTTCAAATTTAAGGCCTTAAGGATCTTTCAGCAGGTCTTTAAAATGCCTTACAGTGGATCTGATTTGAATCTGAAAATCAAATGACTGGGTCAGCAAAATGACACTTTTATTTGCCAAGCGTTTGTACATCGAACCTTATCAGAACGGATTTCACATGTGGCAATGAGGTCTTAAATTTGTCAAGCGTTGGTCTTAGATAATGTCTTAAATTGATTTATGAAAAAGCGTGGGCACCCTGAGATAGCATTCTCATTTGTGTTACCGGGACCAAGAACTGTATCCCTCTTTGTGGGATTTAATGATGGCGCTTGTTTGGGTTAGGTTTAGGTTAGGTTCCAAGTTCAGAGTCCTGGTGATAGAATGTCATATTCTGACCCACTCTGCCCAGCTAACTGACTTTTGGTGTTACATGATCCGTAAGGCCCATACCCACTTCACGATTCTGTACCTCGGCGAACTCAAATGATCGCCAGTGTGGGTGTATCACAGTAACGTGAATCTTCATACCCCCTTGACAATTCTATACTCCGGCGATTCCATTTTCAGAGGATCGCCTGTATCTATGTAATGTACCATAATGAATTTAATCTGAAGCGCCTCTCAAATCACCCGGCACTTGCATCAGTTGCTCGGTGAGTTATAAGCAAAATGGCACAGACCATACCAAAATAAGCATATTTCGCCCATTTAGAATTAAGTGTCTTATGTTTAACGCAACCAACCGTACGACTACCTCTTTCTTATACAAAAACATATTCTGGTGCCTAGCAGTTAACAGGATGAAAAACAGGACGTTGAATCTTTGTTGTGGTTTATTTTAGACCAGGAACAGGACTTTTCCGGGAGGAGGTAGGGGAGGGGGGACATGTCCGCTTCTACTGACCCTTATCCGTTTTCAATACCCCCCCCCCCCCCGCCCTCCCCCAATGAAATAATGGGAAATTTGGGGCCATTGTTTGGGGCCATGAGGAATGATAGCAACATATATAATAGGCCGTAATATGTGAGCTTAAAATCTCCTGAACAAGCTTGAATTTACAAACGGTTGGTTAGCCCTAATATATTATAGTTCTGTGCAGTTGCATGTACTGAGCTGTCTTCGGATAGTGTGATTTTCGTGTAAACTCATACATTATCATAGATTCATGATATCTGTGAAATTCTTTATGGGAAAAATAGAAGCTTACCATAAATGTCGGGACTAAATACATATAAGAGAATTGTTGGAACCTGGAAAAACATAAAGATTATTTACGTGATTTTGTCATTAGTTCAGAAGTTTTCAGAAGATTTGATCAAATATATTGGTACGTATATTTCACGTACAAAAAAGGTAACTGACCTATCCTTGTATTCCCTAGGATACATATCAAATATAACAACAAAAACAATGGGTCAAGATATAGGGATAACCCGTTGGCAAAGGAAGGGCTTGGGGGAGTGGGGGTTGTGGCTGGGGGCTAGGTCCCCCCCCCCCCCCCCCCCCCAATAAATGCTAGTATCAGGGCTAGTACAATTTGCACACACCCAGGGGCACACACACTTAGATGTGGGTGGGCGTGTGGCCGAGTAGGTTACAGTCACGTGGCAGTGGTTTCCATGGTGACGGCTTCCTGGTCCGTCTCCAGGCGCCGTATATAAGGCCCTCCTCCAGGGTCCCACCCTCACAGACGCCACCGACCACCTCCGTCACCATGGACACGGTCTCCACGGTCCGGCGGGTAGCCCCGGGGTCTCCAGGGTGGAGGAGGATCTGGAGGAAGGGCCTGGAGGGTGGAGGACCCCGGAGGAGACGGCCAGGAGGGTAGCTGGTACTTGGACGACACCGTGACTTGTAAGTGCTTGTTTTTGACGTAATTCTATACTGTTCTTCCTAGATCGGCAGATGTTCTGAGGGATCAGTGTATTTCCAATTTAGCTATTTCTATGCAAAATTTGTAGTTTCTAGGCAGTTTGGAAATGTCTTCCTAATGCGAGGATAAAGATATTTTCTTTACTAAATAGTTTGGAAATGTCTTCCTAATGCGAGAATAAAGCTATTTTCTTTACTAAATACATCTTCTGGATGTTTGTAATATGTGTATCTCTTATATGAGAAACAGGAGGGGATTATTGTCTGCACCACACTTACAGATGCTTAACATGTATCGGGCTTATGAAAGGAAGGCGGATAGTGCAAAGGGTGGGGTCGGGGCCAACGGGTGCCGAGGTTGAAAGTACACGACGTCTTGTAAAAGAATAATAAGTCTAAAATAACTCAATCTATATGCAATTTCAAGAGAGAAATCCAGGATTATTTTTTCTATTGACTGGAAAATACAGCATAAAATCTTTCCATGTTACTGGATTTAATTGATAGTTCCTAGCAAATCAAAATAGTGGGTCCATTTACGAAATCCCAAGTCCAACGGTCAAAGTACGTTTTCAGTTGTTTGTCCATATATATATGCAGCAGCAGACTTTAGACGGAGTAGGCGAGCTGCCTCCGTGAGCTTAAATCATCCCAAAAAGATGCAAACTTTGCACACATTCATAAAGTCCTAGACAGAACCGGAAGTAGAATATGAAGTCAGCGTCGCGATCCCTTCGCTGGTCACGTGGATTACTTTATTTGCTGGGTGCCGGCGTCAAGGATGAGAGTGGTAATAAGAGGGGATATGTGTAGCCTAGGTGGTTGGAAGTATTTGTTTATATGAAAAAAGAGTGGTTGAGGGTCATGGAGAGGGATCTTGCCTTGAGTGGCCAGTGATATTTATAAAGGGGATTGCAGGGGGCACATTTGAGAGGATTCTCTGAGTGTTTTCTCTGTAACATTTACTCATTTAAGGGTTCCAACCAGAATGATGTTTTTTAAAATTTGCCCACCGGCATCTGAATTCTTTTGACCTAACCTCTGGAAAATCTTAAGGGGTACGACGTTCCAGACACTCAGATTGATACAATCATATATCCACCTAAATTAGTAATTCACTTTCACAGATCCTTCTGATAGCGCCAATAATAGCTGGGTTACCGATATTTCTTAAAATTCCTTAGACAAGCAATCAGCATGACATTTCCATTATGACAATACAATGCATAAGTCTATATTAATTTTACCGAAATATAGTTGCTTAGCTCTATAGGTCCCTATAGACCATAGCAAATGTATTTTTAAAAATACGTTTAGTGAGAACAAAACGAGATGCATTTACTTATTGTCTTTGTGTACACCCCCCCCCCCCCCCCACTCCCACACACCATACCCCAGAGGCCGCTGGGTGGCGGGCCGGGCGGCCAGCGTCTGTGTGACACAGATAGCAGGCCAGGTCCCGGATGTGGGACATGGAGAACCGGAAGCGGGCTAAGCACACAGTGTCACGTGACCTTACGTCCTCCTGGTGGCGAGGGGAGCAGTTACCCAGGATTCCCTCCAGGGTCCTTGGCCAGGATACCCTCCCCCCCCCCTCCACCTCCACCTCCCCCACCTCCCCCTCCCCCCATATCTCCCCCCTCCCCCCTCCCCACCACCTCCCTCCTCGTTGACTTCCTCCTCTTGGCTTACAACATGTATTGTTTGGTCATTGATAACGGAGATGTTGGATGGGGGTGTTAGTGGATGGGGAAAGGATGAATCGTTCCATGATCTAGGAACTTCAGAAAGGGGAGGACGTAGGTCACACTACCAGTGACTTTAGCGTTAGGATTGCAGTGTATTTGGCCCAAAATAGAAGGAGGGGATGATGCTGATGACATGGTGGCGAGGGTTTGGATGTGGGGGGGGGGGGGGGGGGGGCATACAGCAAATTTTGTTCATACCAAACAAACATGTCCAGACATGTAGATCTCTAGCCATGCCTAAAATTCGCTGTAATTGTTCTTCCAATCGGGCCTCAGGGCACTATTTCATAGACCACTCGGACTTACGGGTTCACACCTGATAATACATTTGTTTTGTCTCTGAAACAGTTGAAAAATATGACTTGTAATTGAACTTTAAACTCATGGATTGGTACTGGACTGATGCGATATCAATAGTTTTTTTCCTTTGAAAAACATATTTGCCTCTTGAATTATTAATTGAGGTTGTCTGAATTATCGAAAGCCTCTTCAGCTAGGAGTGCGCATAATCCATGTAATGGTTTGCTACTTGTCGAGACACAGTTATAGGATTATTGACATCCGATATAAGTGGGCCCCATCATGGGTAGACAAGTCGATCGGACCAAGATAAATATCAACCTCTATTAACTGGGTTAGGGCTAGGAGTGCTTCTGAATTGGTCTTATTTGGTGTATGGCCCTAGACCCCTAAATTCGACAGGGCGACATGACCCTTTTTGGGCCTAGTGACATGAGACATTGCAGTTTCTTAAATTCGACAGGGCGACATGGCTATTTCTTAAATTCGACAGGGCGACATGGCCTTTTCTTAAATTCGACAGGGCGACATGGCCGTTTTTTAAATTCGACATGCGACATTTGAACCCCCCCATCAAGGGCCCCTGGTGTGGGTATAATACTGTTTATTGTGAAGAGTGAGTTAGTAGCGGATCACTTTAGGATAGGACCGCTTATTTATGACATAATGATGGAATACTCTTTTATCGGACGGTTCTATAAACATATGGCTCCACCATGCATAGTTCATGGTTGGGTTGATATCGGTATCTATAAACTTCTGTTCACAGGCGGCTATTGTCCATCAACGGCGTGAATGCGCATATCAGCCATAAATATCGATTGTAGTTCACTTACTTTGTACCGTAAATGAATTATTGATACTTTCAATGTGTAGATATTGTTATCATGCTGAGTAACACGGACTAGAGTAATTGAATATTTTGAGAACGGATATATTTTGATCTTTAATGTGACATTACATACACTGCATTCAGTCTGTTGCATATGCCCTGTAGAAGATTTGTCGTATGGAGACATATTTAGAATATCTTTTATTCATTTCAGAACTAAAAGTACGTACGGGGAAAACAATGAGAAGTTCCAGTATGTCCAAGCTCTCGTCTTCATCCAATGTATCATCAACGCCGCCTTCGCCAAACTTGGTAAATCCACTTATTCTCACTATTAGAATTTCACTTTAAAGATATTTCACTTCGGAAAAAGCACATTTCTATAGTTCTTTGATTTACAGTAATGTTAAAAGGACAGGGCATCGTATATAAAAGGTACTGATATTTTTCCTAGTATAAAATTAAAATATGGAAAAAAAGCTCCTGGGAAAAGGTAAAATCGCCAAGCACCATGATCGAAGTACCGACGTGACAAACCAGGGGGCGCTCCGGTGGTGTGCTTTGGCTTGAGTTGTACCCCATCAAACTATAACTCAGTCAAAATCACAGCCCCGTGGTGCTACCAGCGGCCTACAAGTCAACTACTTTTCCAACTGCAACGGTATCCATATTTCTTATATTTTACAGTATGTTTTGCATGTGATACATGTATTGTGTTTTTTGAAAATGTATTTTCACTTGATATAAATGCTTTTGTATTTCTATCATTTGAAAGGAGTTATATCAAATTGATTACTTTATAGGAAATTTAGTTGTATGTTGCTTTGCTCTTTCAATTAATCAGTTATTTAATAGAATTATGCAGTTTGAAAGACTGCTTAAATGAAAGTAAGGTATAATTACCATGGTGGAAAAGACTTAAAGTAAAATGAGGTTTTATGGTCAAGAAAAGTTAGATGTATATTTCAGTATAAATGTGATTTATAGAAACACAGTGGAAACAATCATATAAAAAGAGAAATAAAAATAAATTCTGGTTTCAGCCATGTCGATCAGCGCGCCAGCCACGCCCGACCAGACGTCTAAAAAGATGTATGCGCTCATGACCTTTTTCTACGTGTCGGCCATGTTGTCAAGTAACCAGGCCCTCAGCTACGTCTCCTACCCCACACAGGTATGTATTCTTTTGTATGTACTGTTCTGCACTGCATAAAAGTACCTGCTGAATACTTGAGAAAATTACTTCCTTCTTTTAAAAACACTTGAACTATAAATTATCATGTATGGCAACGTTTTGTGGTACATCAGCAGCAAATCTTAAGCAAAAATCGCATACTAGAATATAAGCTTAACATTATTAAGGACTGAAAACTTACACAGCAACTTGAAAAATATTCTGTATTGGTACGATACCCATAAAAATATTTCATTGTAACAATAATTACATACATACGCAGTGTTCGAAATTAAGGATTTATTCTTTGCACACATCGGGTGCATGGCTGTCCAAAAGCATGTACCCGGGATGTTAATTATGGGTACACCAGTATATCAAGGTATTTATCTTGTTGAAAAAGTATGCACACACCGGGTGCACACCTCTCAAAACGTATGCACCCTGCAGTTAAATCATGCACACCGGGTGCAGGGTGCGCCCTTAATTTCGAACACTGAATTACGCCTACTGATAGATAAGATTTTGTCTTGATAAACTAAGAGATCGTGCAGTAGGTTTAATATTGCTCAACCTTAAAGTACAAAATATGTGACGAGTTTTCTCATACTGTCTTCTCCCTGCAGGTGCTGGGTAAGTCAGCCAAACCCATCCCTGTCATGATCCTTGGGGTACTCGTGGCCAAGAAGCGCTACCCACTCGCTAAATACCTCTTCGTACTCATGATCGTCACCGGGGTAGCACTCTTCATGTTCAAGGACAAGAAGGCCAAGGCCCTCGACAACAGCTCTGGGTACGGCTACGGGGAACTCCTACTGGTATGTTGTACAACTACACTGATTAGTTCGAACTGAAGGGGAAGACTATTTTCTTAATGTTTCAGATAAGATACCCCCCCCCCCCCCCCCCCAAAAAAAAAAAAAAAAAAAAAAAAAAAAAAAAAAAAAAAGGTAAGAAAAGAAAGAAAGAAATCACAATCCTTTCTCTTTTTTCTGAACAATAGCACCATTAATTTTGCTCCTACACTCGTCAAAATTGCACTCTATCCCTTTTACAATTTTTCGAACCTGTTAATACATGTATGATCTCTGACTTTTGTCTATGTGTCCCTCACTTTCTGTCACTATTCTTTAAATGAATCAAACAGAGATGACAATCTATTCAATAAAGAAATTACTTCATGAGATCACAGTAACGGGCCATGCCGTATAATATTTCAACCAATAACAGAGAGCATTTATCATATGATCGTTTGCATATACTACATGTATTGAATTATCTTTTTATTAACGCGTATTTTTCTCCCTCTCAGCTGCTGTCGCTGACGTTCGACGGTCTCACCGGGGGTGTACAGGACCGCATGAGGTCGCAGTACAAAACAAGCACATACCCAATGATGTTTAACACAAACATTTGGTCTCTTCTATACCTCGGCATAGGTAAGTATTCATCTGAATATTTAGACAGTTTATCTAATTTTATAGTTTTATGAAATAATGATTTTTTTTTTATTCCAGTCTAAAAGATATAATCGCAAAGAAAAATCTTCAAAAAGCTTATAATTGCTTATAGGTAATTATCTCAAAGAAGAATTAAAAAGCTTCATTTTACGTAGCTCAGCTTTATATTATGCATTGATGCATATATGCAGTGATGAGATGGAAATTTATTCAAATGCAATTCATTTTAAATTTATCTCTATAAATAGCATTTCAGGTAACATTATTTGATACATTTGCTCTAACGATCCTTTTATCTCATGATATACTTTCTGTTGAATAAAGATTACATGTTATTTCCTGCTAGGTTTGCTGGTGTCCGGCGAGGCGTTCACATTCATTAGCTTCGCTAGTCGTTTCCCCTGGGTACTCGTCCAGATGGTCACATTCTCCTTAGCCAGTGCAGTAGGCCAGGTAAGGATGCATATTTGCACATTTACGGTTTCTGGACCTTTATCTTCGTAACTGATTAGATTAATCAGTCACTAAATCATTCACGGAATTGCTAATCAGGAGACACTAATCATAGCATAACGATATTAAATCACCATCTAGGATAATCAGTAATATAAATAATAATAGATAATATTGCAGGATGGGAAATATTAAAAACCTTCAAAATTTGTCAGCAAAGGTTTACTGCCTTGATTTGAACTACTTAGAATTTTCTGATGCACATCAATGTTAAAGGATTTTTTAAAATGATAAAAATACATAAACCTTTATAACTCTATTTTACACTAATTTTTGGTTCTTTACATTTTCTTAACATTCTAAACAAAAGAGAAATCATACTATTATCTAGCCCTCTTCCTACGCAAATTTTTTTTTCCAAAAAAATGATAATTTTTTGAAATTGCAGCATGTGAACTATGACGAATTTCTGCCTACTTTTCCAGAATTTCATCTTCATGACCGTAACAAACTTCGGGCCCCTGACATGTTCGATCTGCACGACGACGCGCAAGTTCTTCACGATCCTGGCGTCGGTGTTACTCTTCTCCCACCCGATGGTGGGTCGGCAGTGGGTGGGCACCCTGCTCGTCTTCGTGGGGCTTGGTCTAGACGGGGCCTACGGCAGGGAGCGCAAGGTTAAATGATGACTGGGTAACCTAGGGGTCGTAGAGTTAGGGAGAGAGTAGGTTATGAGTGTTTCAGGGTGCTTGCAACCGTTTTATCACATCTTAGAAACTGTTATTTCGTGGTTTGGGTAGTTTTTCTTGAGTATAGGCCTTGAAAAGGTCCTAATGAAAGCAATGTTTGTGTAAGTTAGAGGATGAGATGTAAATTTTAGGTAAAGTTATTTTTCTTAACCTACATATTATCCAACATAATTCTTTATATTGATTTCAAAGTTTGCCTATTGTTTGTGTTTCCCTTAGTAGAGGTGTCTCAAAATTTACATTAACGGAAAGGTGGATGAATAGAAATTGTAAAATTCGGATAATATACTGAAAATTACCATAACTAAATGTAAATCTTGATATTAGTTTTCACGCTTTCTTATCAATTAAACATCATGGATTAAATACAAATTCTTTAAATCTAACGTTTATGAGGCTTAAAAAGTTTGGCATCATGTATACTTTATTAGTGAGAGAGTCGTTTACTGGCAAAATGAGATGAATGTTAACCCTGCAGGTTTAAACATGAGTTATTAAAAAGAGAATCGGTTAAATATATATTTCTT
This sequence comes from Lepidonotus clava, assembly GCA_936440205.1. Taxonomy (NCBI): domain Eukaryota; kingdom Metazoa; phylum Annelida; class Polychaeta; order Phyllodocida; family Polynoidae; genus Lepidonotus; species Lepidonotus clava. The sequence continues at coordinate 19,552,466 of OW387150.1, read as the reverse complement.
ATACCAACGGAAGCACAAGTGATACTGTTGCTTTTTAACTATGGGCATACAAGAGTATATTTTATCGGGAATACAAAATATATAGAAGAATATAGCTGAGGAAAACACATGGCGTGTTACTGTGGTGAAAAGTGATATCTGAAGTGATCTGGGAAATGTAATTTATATGACAGAGTACTTAAGACGTTGAGTACATAACACTAAAAGCGTCTAGATTTGTATGTAAAATCATTAGACTGATAACTACTTTTTTGGTAGATATTTGTAAACCAAGATATTCCTTATCGACAGGATCTATTTGGTCAAAAACATCAGCTGAAGTGACATTGAATCTTAATGATTAATTTTCATTTGGTCACAATTTCTGTTATGATCTGTGTAGGTTTTAAATTTAAACGTACAAATTGCAATGAATTACGTCAACATCTACAGCTGTGACTGTTTAGGAAATACTACCAAGACTTGATATTAAAGACTTTGCCAGAGATAAAATCTTGTGATCAAAGTTTGCTAACGCTCGACGTAGAACGCTCGTATATGTAATATTTATTATCAATCTCAGGAGTTTAACGTAATGTCCTTTTTCAGCGGTGATTGATTACCATAAAACCCTTAATTCTGGCCGCAGCTCAGATTACGGTAAATCCCAAAGAATAAACTGGCAGAATAACTCTATAATGTTGTAGGTATTTCATCAAATGACAAATGGCCCGAAACCACGTCTAAAATCAGGGTGCGGCGTAAAGTAAGATGCAGCTTGAAACACGGGTTTTACGGCAATTCTTTGATTTAATTAGAGCGGTTTGGTCGGACCAAAGTCGGGGTAAAAAGCCTAGTCTGTCCCGTCGTAATGCCAAGGACAACCTGTATCATCATAGATAAATAAATATCTGGATATATAACATTAATATGATATTGTAATCAAAATGAAAAAAATATGGAGGGTCGCAGCAATCATTCCGGTGTACTAGTTGGTTGTATCAGTTTTAAATTATGATATTTGTACAGTATTTGAAAACCAACTCTGTTAATGATATTGGCTTCTTTAATTTTCTTTTCTTTTATCATTAGTCGTTCAGGTTGGGAAGGGGTTCTGGAGGAAAAAAAATTGGAAATTTTTGTTAGAAAATAAATTATCAATGACTACAATATCTCAAATACTGTCGGTGTTCATCGAGGAAATGGTCACATGCTATAGTTGTGTAGGTTCTGTTTGATATATTTTTGGAAATAGCTGTAAAATAATGTATTTAATTAAGGTTGGAAAAACTCCTGTGGTTAACACGAGAGTTGGTGATGTATGCCCGCGTTGTGAGAGACTGGACATACTGTGAATGGTCCTCTGAATATATCCTCATACTGTTGATATTATCAAAATAAAAACATGCATTTCTGAAAAGAAAAATACTGCGTTTGTCTTCTCAGCTTCCTCTTCAGTGAAAGGTGTCTCCGAGTATAATTTTGATATATAAGATGGGTTTTAAATATACACTTTTTCAATAATAAATATATCGGCAACATTTATTATCTTAATTAACAACGAACAACCCTTCTTAACTACGAAGACCGAAGATGCATCTAGTTATTTCTCAAGAGAAACAGTTAATGCATTCTTTTGCACCATCACTAAGCGGACAAGCAAGCACATAAAATGCCGCACACATGTCGGCAATGGGTTGGATAACAAGGTGATCACACTAAAGTTCAAATTCCCTTTTCCTTGTTAAGTTTTTCTTCAATTGTGGATGAACTTTTAATTAAAGAATTTGCATTGCGTTAAAAAAGTGTATTTGTTTGTGGGGTTAGTTTAACGTCCGGCCAACCCTTTAGGATTCTTTTACCAGACTGCACAAGGTAAAATCTGGTAAAAGAGCCCTAAAGCAGGAATGTAAGTTGGGGAAATTGACAAAATCGGAAATAGCATTGAGAAAATTTAATTGCTTCCTAAAATGTTGTGAAACGTGTCCTAAGAACCAAATTTTGAAACTGAGGAAATCCGACAAAAATCGGAAAACTTATATCCCTGCAGTAAATGGTTGTAAGCAGCTTTGGACCAATATAAGGAATTTCTACCACGTCAAAATTAATTACTTTTCTTTTAAGTAAAAATTTTTTTTCGACAAGACTATTTTCACCCTCCTTCTTTCATTTTGAATGAGCACTCTTTTCTTTGAGTTATGGTCAGTGTCCTGGAACCGCCTCCCAACCTGATGATCCACTTTAAATAAAGGTTAAGCCGTTTATGTTTAGTCAGCAAAACATGAAGCATTGTGGGATTTTTAGGTTTATTTCAAACTTTAAATAAATTACACAAACTTGCAAATCATTCAATTAAACGCGGAAACTACGCTAGCCTTTACCTAGTATCAATAGACTGAAAATAGATGACTTCAGACTATTAATATTTCTTTAATAAAAGCGCCCAATACCTCCCGGCAATAAGCAAAGTAATGTTTCTTTTTTACGTTCACTTTCTTAACTTTTAATCCATCTTTAGTTATAGATATCATGAACATATTGGGCAAAGCACAAAACCACAAATCTGTTACATATCTCTGGGTACGCTTGTTATGAAATTAGGTAACTTGTTCGGTATCTAATCAATTAAACATTACATAATTTGATACAATTTACCAGCTGTGGGAGATTAAAATCCCCAATATTTGAGTAATATTCTAGTAGTTATACTGTTTTTGTATTTTTTAAGAACTCTACCATCAATCTAGTTAACCGTGATATGTACATGAACTACCATTAAACCAAAACGGTTCGAATTAAAAAATCAATTTGTGAGAAATCTTTGCGCATGTAAAATAGTTTTTTAAAAATTATCTGGTTTGTTCCACAATGAATATAGCAGAGTGCAGTTATCACTTGAGTGCGGAATTATATTCACATTTTTTGGGTAAATCAATGCAAATTTTAAGTCTAAAAGCTGTACATGTTATGAAGCTTAGTTGACCATATACCCTCTAAAAAGTAAAGACAAGCACAATATTAGGTACGCTTAACTTGGTGTAAAAAAAGAAAGGAACAAAAGCCATGTTACACCCCCGACGCAAAGGCAGAACGCCACCGAACACATTCTTGTATTTCCAAATCATTTAGTTACCGGGTCTAAACATGGAATGGTATCCTTGTGGGGGGACGAGGCTGTTGGTAGTTCCCTAGTCAGGACCACAATGGACAGAAAAATTCAAAGATCGTGCCAAGCATTTTTTATGACAGTAAAACTGTTTATAAATTAATTTTGAATCAATGGAATGGTATCCTTGTACTGATTTTCGTACATACTTTCTACCTAATGCTGTAGTTCTGATATGATGATTCATCCCATTCTTACTCCTGCCATCATTTTGTAACGTTACAATATCAATTTTTATCTACGCTGACCTGATTAACTGAAAAACAAATTGGGGAACGGATGCGTTTGCCTACAGACCTGTAAATATCATTTCCCCTTCGTAAAATGAGGTTATTTCTTCTGATCCTGTTTGGTTTCCAAATCAAATCATTTTCAGTTCGTCTGTTTTACAGTATTTCTACATTGTAGGTCCTTAAAAACGTAAATAGCCAACACTTTAGGCTACGGTTAACTTTCATAAAATCTCTACCTTACACATTGAGGGCTTTGGCATACTTTCACAGGACAGTCACGTTTGCAGCACCACTCTGTCTCTTACCTTCCCGGAAAAATATACTCAGTCTCAGTAATTGTACCTGGGATTGGAGACCATAATCCTACATTTATTTTTGAATACGGCCACCGAGAATGATAGTTTTTCAGTTTGATGTTTGAAATCCCCGCCTCAAAATTCAGCAAAAACAAAATAAGGTTAAGAAGATTATAGGCTAGTATAAACTCTTTTGATACCACTTAATACTCCTAACATAATGGCTAAAGATGTAAACTAAGGTTTATAGTTTTTTCTTTTAGTACTTCATGTATCTTTATTTTATTTGCACGGAAAATGAGCAATGTAATCAGTTGGAATGGAATTATAAATTCACAAAACTGGTGACATCGGTTTCCAAACAATTAGGGATATATATACATGTATATATTATAATCGTAACCAGATTGTCACAACAGGATTTAGGTAACTATCAATAATCATAACTCATGCAAACGGATAACCACACACTGTTAAAACCAACAGTGATCTAGGTTTCAACTCAGCTGCAACGTTTCTCAAATCTTCCTTAAGTATCTTGAATCTTCCCAGAAGTCTTCCTAGAATATCCTGGATCCTACCGCTCAACTCCTAAATTTACTAGACATGATTTGGACATACATAACAAAGGAACCATTAAACGTGGTTTGAGGTGTATCATTCGGACAAGTGGGATGGAGGAAGTGCGTTCCTGAACTTGTTAAGACTAGCAGTCTTTGTAGTATTGGCACATTGCGAAGAAATCTACCGGTCTTCAAAGCCGGGCATGTTGAAGCGGCGCGCAAATTTCTCGACTTTCGCTCTCAGCTCTGCAATCATTTTCTGTGTCTCGGCATCCTCCAAAACAAAGGCCTTAAAGTCCTTCATTTTCTCTGTAAATAGGAAGAAAATATCGGAACTGTATCAAATGGTATGAATTGTTTCTAAAATAGACCTGAAATTATACTTGGCATGAATTTGGTTCTGGATTAAATATACTTTTATCAAAGCACATTTGATTTTTGTATTAGCAGGAAAAGCTGAAGGGCTTTAACACTGTTCCCTATGGGAAAATGCCATTTTTGCTTTCTAGTCTTACAGCTACATATTTAACATCATATTGAAAGTAAAAGCTTATAAAGTTTAGTTTGGGGTAATAGTACTAGGAAAATTACTGTGAATCAGGTATGATGAACATTTTTCTACAAATGTTGATATCATAGAAATAAGGGGTGGGCTACCTGGTAAAGTGGACAGGTGTATTGCTAACTACTTCTCTTTTAAGAGTTGATTTCACTTACTTATCATAAAATATAGGCAGATTTTATTCTTTTGATTTTTGGTTTGAGGACTCTTATGTAACCATGAAATTTTGGGCTTTGAATAAAACTATGTATGGAGTTGTAAATCATAGATCGGGTATACTAAAAAGTCACGGGTCGCCTCTGGCAACTGAAACATACCAATCATTCATCATTCCATCGACATAATGATTTACGTGCCCTGAAGTGCTAATGTGAAAAAAAACAACATGGGAATATGTTTGATATATAAATCATAAATTACACTGTCAAGACTCGGACTTACTTGTCTTGGAATGAGCATGTTTGCCGATGGTGACGGCTTCATCCAGAAACTCGACCACGGTCTCAAAGTCAGCCTCGTTCAGGCCTCGAGACGTCAGCGCTGGGGCACCTAGGGACAAATACCTGGGGTTACTATTTGAGCCATCGAATTTTTCTTTGGTTTTACATTTATTTTACCATGACAAAAAAAAAAAGAGAAAAAAAAGAAAAAGAAATTAAATATCAAAATGTTTTATTCAGCAGGTTTATCTAATCTTGTGTTCAAATAACATAAATGACATGTTTGATCCTAGATATGGATGGAAAAAAAGGGAACCATTTCACGTCTTCCGCCTTGAAAGGCACTTCGACAAAAACACAATTACAATAGCTCAATTTCATAAATTTGCTTTATCGAACCCTTGTTCTCCTCTAAACACACGTACCAAGTCGCAGACCGCCCGGGGTGAGGGCACTCTTGTCGCCTGGACACGTGTTCTTGTTGACGGTAACCGAGCACAGCTCACAGATGCGCTCTGTCCGCGCGCCATCGATGCCCTTCGGCCGGAGGTCCACCAACACCAGGTGGTTATCAGTGCCCCCTGGGGAGAGAAAAAGACAATAATCTGATTACACAAACCCCAATAGCAAATTTTGTGAGGTTCAATACAAATATAAATGAAACAAAGTAACACTGTTTCAAATTCACAAATTCTCTGAAGGTCTGAAATTTCATGGCATTTCATTATAAACAAGATCTAAAGAGTCACAGAGATATTAGATGACAAAGTAGGAAAACCTTTTCCTAATTTTACTTTAAAATCAACTAGAAGGGAAGTAACCCTACTATCAGAGTCTTGAAAGAAAGAAAAACTATCATTTTCTGAAATGAAAGAAAGGAAAATCCAGGTTAGCCCTCTTTAACCATCTCAATAATCTTACCTGACACTAGGGTGTAGCCCCGTTTGAGCAGGGCGTCGGCCATGGACTTGGCGTTCTTCATGACCTGAATCTGGTACTCCTTAAACTCCGGACTCATCGCCTGAAACACATACGAAAAATGTTGAAATAATGGGATAAAAATTGCTAATAAAATGTTGCTATCACCTTTTGTTCCATGTGAGCCACAGATACAAGCATTGTTAGCCTTTACCAGGTGTCAGAAAACAAATATTAACTTGGGAAAGGTAAAAATCTCTCACTTTTAAACCAAACACACGGTGAAATCGACAAATTGAGATTTGAAAAAAGAACATTACATTTTGCACATTTGTTATGAATATTGATATCATCTTAGGTCATATGCCATTCTACATGAAATATCTTAACGAGTCAGGTACGACTTAATATTCGATTTGAAATTCCCCCCCCCCAGCCTCTGAAGAGTGAAGATGCCATGGCCGTGTCTCAATATATATTCCGTTTGAATAGGGGATGGTACGCAATTTCTATAATTCTTTCTAGAACTATAAGAAAACTACAACCAGAGATGCCACTCCTGACTGGTGAAAAAGTGGGAAAAGTAGGAAACACTTTTCCTACTTTTTTTTTCTAGAAGTAACTGGGAGGGAAATCACCATTAGAAATAGAGACGTGATATTGAATTCGTATTTGATTAGCTTGAAACTAAAACAAAAATACTCTAAAACAGCTACCTAAACAATGTATGAAATATAGGTTGTGCAATCCAAAACGTAGGAAATCCTACAAAAGCAGGAAAAATGGCATCTCTGTAAAACCAAAGATTATGTGCCAACCTGTCTGAGGGCGACGGCCACCCCGGCAATCTGGTGTTGGTGGGGCCCGCCCTGGAGGCTGGGGAAGATGGCGAAGTCGATCTTCTCCTGGAAGTCGTACTTAATGTCCTTCCCTGTCTTCTTGTCTACGCCCTTAACACCCTGGGGATGAAAGTAACACAAACATAATGATATTAGGCATTAGTTTCGTTTGTTATATGATATTCAATGTTATTGGCACTTCGGTAAAGACCATGTATCCTGGTGCGCAATGTCTTTGGAAAAGTACCATGAAAATGTATCTTTTAAATAACGTTAGTTGCTCTCCATGATATCAAACAAAATTAACTCACGATTATATGTACTCTTATTCGTTATGTCTTTTTTTTGGTGAATTTCACAAGATTCTTTGCAGTGAGCTACTAGCATTTTTGGAGTGATCTTCAATTCAACTAGACAACTGGCTATATAACATGATTTTAATAATCGCAAAATGATAAAGAAAAGTAAATTACCTGTGCCCATATCTTCGTAACTGATTTAGCTGATCACAGAAAATTTGATTAGGGTCCCATGATCAGTGATTTTGCTTTTTACCCAAATTCATATTTTTATTGCAAAATTGTGTGAAAGAGGAATTATTAGATGTAAAAATTATTCATGATAGACAGAATTTCTGATCATGGGACCCTGATCAAATTTTCCCTGATCAGCCAAATCAGTTACGAAAATATGGGCCCTGGCCTAAATAAAGATACGAATTTATACTAAAAATGGACACAATATTTCCCCCTTCTTAAAAACGCTGTTGAAACGAGATTTGCTCCATGCGCCGCCATGTTTTTTCGCTGGTTTCAGCCTTCCATAATAACTTAGGGCTTGGGTTATTCCACCTGCCGCAGGGCATCCAGCGGAGGGAACTCACAGCAATAAGAGATTACATTTCAATTTAAACTTTTTTTCAGAAACTATACATGATCTCGCCATTCACTTTCAACAAAAGTACAGTAAAAGTGTTCTATTAAAAAAAGTGTTATGTACATTTGCATGACGTTATGAGACTCAGATGAGCATCGTCATGACGACGAACGTCGTTACCGCAGATTTGAATCTGTTTTAGTTCCGTTGTAGCCTCTCCAGCTGGCCCTGTAGGACTAATCTGTTTAGGCCAGCTCAGTGGCACGCCCCAAAATATACATTACTAGTTTATTTTCATGATAATAATTTAGGACTCTATCGTCGCCATGATCACCACAATGATGTCACTGTCACTATGCTGTGGCCGTCAGTAACGTTACTCTCCAAGCAACGGCCACGGCAATGTAGCGACACTCTCCAAGCAGACAATGGCACTACGCCATGGTATGTTTGAAGAGTGATAGCAGGTGGCGGGAAATGTATGTTGCGATCAGTAAGGCCCTAGACCCAGGCCCTAGACCCCGAAATTAAGTTAATCATAATTTGTGTATATTAGACTCGCCCTTTAACTTCCTCCTAGAGGCGAAGCCTCTTGTTTGATATAAAAACTAGTTGCATTTCAAAAACAGATAAACATGGATTAACTGAAAACCATCCAGAAAAGTGGAATCACTATACCCACCTTGCGGTAGAAGATCATGCCGGCACGGGGCCCGCGGAGTGTCTTATGCGTGGTGGTGGTGACCACGTCGCAGTAGTCGAAGGGGCTGGGGATGACGTCGGCGGCCACGAGCCCTGAGATGTGGGCCATGTCGGCCAGCAGTACTGCCTTCTGGTCATCACAGATCTGAGGCCAGAGGGACATTATTAATCACATTTGAGTTTAAATATTTAAATGACATGAGGACACCCTTAAAAAAAGTTTGTTTCCTGTCCAACGCTCGACTGGCTTTTTAAGGGCCGACTGGAGACTCTCCCCCCCCCCCTTATTTTCTTTTCTTTTTTATCCAATCAATAATGGCAGTTATACAATTACTAAATGATCAGATGAAAGGTAATAACTGAGGGAACATGTATATTTTAAATAGTACAGGGACTGATTAATAAAATATTTCATAAAATTAACCAGTTAAGACATTCTGCGCATGAATTGGCCAATATGTCCCAGTTATGGCTGCATCTCACCTCTCTGAACTTCTTGTAGTCGATAATACGTGAGTATGCGCTCGCTCCAGCAATGATCATCCGAGGCCTGAAAAGGCGGGCATGTTCGAACAACTTGTCGTAATCAATCTCTCCAGTCTGGTCCTAGATGCATTAGTAAAAGAAATTAATTCATTATTTTGCCTTATACACCAACGATTGATGGTATCTAAGCACACATAGACGTTAACATTCAAACAAATCCTCAGAACAATTCCAGGGTCACCATTTACTTTACTCAGGGTTCCCACGCATTTTCGAAAATCGATTTAAAGGAGAACCGCAAAGGCAGTTTTAATCTTCATATTGTGTTGAATATGTATTTCTTTAAATACATCTGCAAAATCACTGCTAACACATCATTAATACAGGAGTAATTTATATTTAAAAATTAACTTGTACAGTGGCTTCTACTGAGTGTGTGTGACGTCATGTAGGCTCTTTCACACCTGTAGGGCAGGCTGATAAGGCTATTGTTATGGGTGACTGCACACATAGACACCTGTGAAAGAGAGCCTAGATGACATCACAGCCCTGTGAGATAATCTGTGAGAGTGGATTCACACTACTATCAAAAGCTTATTTATCTTATTATATTATCCCTGTATGCTAGTTTGAATCTAATTCTGCTTAAAATATACATTAATTAAGAGATGTGTACAATATTTGGGATTTTTATTTTCTCCTTTGCGTGTCACCTTTAAGACCTTTTTAAGACCAATTTAAGACCAAGATTTGGAAGAATTAAGACCTATCGACCGCATGCAAAGAAAAATCTCAGAAAATATTGTATGATTTAAATTTCAATTGAGAGTACTTATTTGAAAGTTGGATTTGGTAACTTCATTTTAACTTCTCAAAAAATTCAATTTAAGACCTTTTTAAGACCTCTAGCTACAAAATTGCCAAATTTAAGACCTTTTTAAGGCCTTAAATTTGAGAAAGTCAATTTAAGACCTTTTAAGACCTGCGTGGGAACCCTGTTACTGATTGTCTACAGTTTTTCAATGCAGGATTCATGCAAACCTTGCAGTACTGGAATACTACAGATTTTCTAAGCTTTCGACAGATTTTTCATTTTTACTTAAAATAGTGAAGTTTTGGCGGAAAAGAAAAAAATTCTTGCAGTTTAATAACACTTTGTGAGTTCATGATGCCTTTTTAAATTCTAGGTCTTTTACACGACCACTTTCTCAATCTATGTATGAACCTTGAGTTAAAATACTGAAAGGCGTAGAACGTTTCAGCCTCTTGTGTATTACCATTCCCCCTTTCCTCAGAAACGTTCACCCCCACCACCCCTTTTAACGGACCCCACTACATAGGACAACTACACCTACAATACAAACACTTTTTTGAAGTACGGTCATAGTTTCACTAGGAAAATATACTATCGTGTTTTTCAAGTTTTGATTTTAACTTTACATTGTTTACCAAGGATCTGTGTCCCTTCAAGCTACTTATTTGTGAAAGGTCGTAGGTCATTAAAATAGGTTAGGTAAATTGTACTTTATTTATATATTCTGATACAAACAGGTAGAAATGCCAATCTGGAGAGACAAAAAAGCGGGGGGGGGGGGGGGGAGGGGGGCTGAACAAAACCATCCATGAGAATTCTGTGCCACAAGAAGTTAAAATACCCACGATCGTACAATTTGCTCTTGTGGGTATTTTAGGGTCCACGAAATTTCATGGATTTTTGTTTTCATTTTTATCTACCATTAAACTGTACCAATGTCATTCTAACACACTTTAAAAAGTAGTATATATGACTGAGTAAGTATATCTTGGGAATGATTTTAGTATGATTTTTCAAGAAACTTTCATGCTGACGAAATCTCGTGGATTCTTTTTGGGCACAATATTCTTCTCGTGGGCCTAAAATCCTGGCCACGAAAATTCGTGGATGTTATTTGGAAAGCATTATATTTCTCCTAATTTTACATTAGAAGCAAGTATGATAAAAAAGAATCACCTTCACAATATATAGAACTCCAACCTCAAGTGTTTATTTGAGTAACATAGAATCAACACAGGAATGCAAACAATTTTCCAAATCTCAGAATCTTTTTCCGTGCCACTAAAATATCCATATCTACCCTGGAGACAGGAAGGCACCAATCAAATACCGAATCCCTGACCCAGGCATATATTCACAGCGGTAGCAACAGATATGTACACAGCAAACCCCGTATCTATTTACTAATATGGATATTTTAGTGACAAAAAACTCTTTGCAAACTGAAATTAATGAAAAGTAGGTAATCCTACCAAAAAAGGAAAACAAAAACAAACAAACAAACGAAAAATGGCATCTTAGAAGAGGAAGTCTTACGTTCAGTCTGTAGGGCATAGACTCAAAGTAGATGGACGTGGCAGAGATCCGCTTTGCGTCCGTCATGAAACCGTGGGTCAAACTAAAAAGACAGAAAATCAAATTAGGGAAAAGTAATTTTTAATTACAGAAAATTTAAATGAAAATACTGCAAAAGGGATTCGGTTAAAGCAAATTAGGACTCAAATATTAATGTAATGATTGGACATTAATAGGACAACGTAAGGACACAATAGTTGCGTTCTGACGTCCCCGGCCTTTTTGGTTAAGCTCCAATGCTAATTTTTGTTGTTGTATATATATAGAAAATGTCTCTTCTGAATGAATAATCAATCAACAGAAATAGGTGAATGGATTTCTGCTCTTAACTAAAATAACCTGAACCAAAATGTGTTTTCTTTTTCAAGTACGGATAATATGCGTATACTGGGAGTGCCACAGACATCCGTATACTATACGGTTGAGCAAAAAGGGGATAGGGGCCCAGTTTTAGAGCTACCTCTACCAAGCTATGGAATAGAGCGAATAGTTTACAACCGATCGGTATATATTTCTTCGATAGTAGTGGTTATCTGGAAGACCATTTACGTGGCTATAGAGAAGGATTGAGCACCTCTACAGCGATCAGAGGATATATACAATATTTTTATGAGACTAATAATAACAGGCTAGTACCTAGCTCAGTTTTTATAGATTAGGTTTGTGCTTTTGCAACATAGATCGCAGTATTTTATATAAGAAGTTATAATTTTATGGACCAGATAATAGATTGCTTGGATGGTGCAGAGGATACTTATTGAGCTATCGGCAACTAGATACATGATGTAAGCTGGAGAGACTTTGGCCCTATACCCACTTGGGCGATCTTACTTTATAGTGCGACCCGTCATCTATGCACGAATCAGCCCTTTATTTCTTAGACTCAGCCACTTTTTGCGCTGAATGATCTATCAGCCGACTAGGTAAAATAGCCTTGTGGGTATGGGGCTTTAGACTTATAAGAAGATATGGTTGTGAACTTTACGACTGTGGTAGACACTGTTGTCTGTGAAATAGAATTTTTCAATGAAATTACTGATAATGTACATGGCTACAATTATTTAGGGGTGATTGTGAAAGACATGATAAAGGTAAATAGTAGAGAGCTGGGCAAAATGAGTCTACATAATATTATTACTTGAACTTCAGCAAATGTCAGATTTACAAGCAGTCATTCTTTGGTTTATTTGACTATGCTGATTCCTCACCTTTTTCATGACCAGTTTTATCTTCCAGGTTTTTTTTTTAAATCATAGGTCAAAAATATTCTAATTTCCCCTAAACAGCCCCAAATTTCTCATAGATTTCACGGATAATTGAAAAAATAATTTTATGCTGAGACTTACTGTCCACCATGAGGGAGGTCGAGGCCCATGACCCGGTCGTGGGGGTTGAGCAGGCCGGTGTAGACGGCGAAGTTAGCCGGGCTCCCGGAGTACGGCTGAACATTCACGCCCCACTTCTCTGGGTCCAGACGGAAACACTCGAGCGCTCTGTCCCGGCACAGGTTCTCGATCTTGTCCACACACTCGGTGCCACCGTAGTACCTGCAGAAGAAATACAGCATCATATGTTCAGAATATTTGTAATATATTTAACATTCCAATATGATTTAGCGTAGTATCAGGGGAAAACATAACTTGTTTAGGTTAGAAATACACACGGTGAATTTTACGGTTATTCACAAAAATCTAAAGGCACCAAGTTTTTTAAAAGTAGGTCAATTTCCACTTGGTATTTTCAATCACACCTTTTTAAACTATATTTCCAATTTCATTCGGAAGAAAACATGCCTATCTGATTTTATCTCAATTACAAAATTTTACTCTCGTAATTTAAATATTTTACTTTCATGACTTTTGTGGAACCCTAGGCCTATTTTTTTCATAATCATAATAAAATGAGATTATCTATTTTACCAACATAGTCAAATGTAAGCCGCAGTAGATTTAATGGAGTCAATTGTGATGAATCGGGCCAGAAAATAGTAAATTTAGACATAGGACATTATTTTCTGTAAACAGACTGAGAGTGAATCTAATGAAATCTGATGCTATAATATGAAGCCTACAACTATGAAAACGACCCGCTTGGGAGCCTTTCATTCAGTACGATACATATCAAGTGGGGGGGGGGATAAAATATTTGAATATATATATTATTCCGTATAAATCCTATTCTTATAAATAGCTATAGGGTTGGGGATGGGAAGAACATTTTTGAAAACGTGCCCATGTACTTAATGGAAGCCCCCTTCTGTAGTGTCATGGTTCGACAACTGTATACTAATTCAAATCCTTCGAATAGTTTACCAGCCCCTACTTCCTCTTCCCTCTCCCCGGCATAAAAGCAGTGAATAGTACACCGAAACTAAGTTTACTGACCGCTTCCCTTAACTTCTGTGAATCTTTAATCAATCTAATTCGGTAGAGAAGGCTTTTTCTTTCCACTTTCCATTTTTCTCAGCACGCAATAGAACAAAAGAAAAATGGGCGGAATAACAATTGAGGGGGGAAAAGAAGAAGAAGAAAAAAAAACCTTACCTGGCCCCTGGGTAGCCCTCGGAATACTTGTTGTTGAGACATGAGCCTAACGCCTCCAAAACAGCCCGACTGGCAAAGTTCTGAAACAAAAAAGAATGACGTTTTATGGACAAGTATCGGGAGCAAGTGCCATCCCAATGTGCAACCAGTCGGAACCACAAAAGTAGGTTTCTTTCTCACATATGGTGCGTTATGGTTGACCTGGTATTGAAGGTTAATGTGCAAAGACGGGGATAATTTGACACACTCAACAATTTATTGAAACTGGTATAGTTAACGATGTTACCGTAACGAGAAGCCCAAGGACTCACTGTGCCAAATATGCACATTTCACAACACTATTAGTAATGATATTAGATTCATGTTCTTTTCAAAGTTGCAGTAAAAAATCAAGAATTTATTACGTGATCGTCAGAAGTCAAATCTTCATTTTTATAAATATTTTTTTCTATTATTGTTGATTTCAGAAGACACCAGACTGTTTTTCCGTCTGACAAAATACATGTATTTGATAATTCAGTAAGTCTTACATAACATTTCACAATATATCTTACACAATATAACACACTTTACATATTACATATCCTCTTTGAAATATATTTTAAAATTTCTTTTCGACTTACACGTCCGATAAATCACAATATGCGTAGATGGTATGTGTCTCTGGGACGTATATGTAACCAACCTTGATCTTGATCTATATAGGTTGTTTACAAACAGTGCACGGATGGTTGTGATAAGGAAGATGGACTCTTTATCAGATTAACCTCTTTACAATCCTACTGGTGTCTAATTGGGGCGAAATAGAAATCTGTCGATATGTAGGTTCCGCAAACTTCACAGGAAAGTATCTTTGTTCTGTGGTAGGCTTATTAAATTTGTTTGAATATTGCATTCACCGATTCCAGTTGTACACCATTTCTTTCGTCAGTAGTATGAAGTTATAATTATGATGTAAAATAACGTGAGAAACAATAATTGTGAGAGAAAAATATATATCGTCTAATCAGAACCTGTTTCCACCAACAGATACGGATGGTAACAGTCACTAACTAGGTATCACTCTATAGTTATTTTATGACCTGGTTTTGTGATAAAACATGGTCGGTCAATATAGAAGTCTTATGTATGGCCAGTAAACTGGAATGCCAAATAGGAATCCTATATTATCAAACAAACTTTATATAGACTTATGATTTTTAGTATCTCTCTTGATTCTTTTTCAGCAATCTTTTGAACTCGTACTGTTAGCTCGCTCCAGTTAGATTTATACGCGAATTTAAAAGCAGAACTTAAGTTGATTATAAAAAGAATATGGTTTTTTTTCTTGGGGGGGGGGGGGGGGGGGGGAATAAAAGAAAACTGTGAAAAGGAAAAAGTCGGTCAGTAAACTAGAAATAACCTGTTACTACTATATATCTTCTTCGGAAAAATTGCCCTTTAATGTTAACAATCAAGAAAAAATATTTATATTTTTTTTTGCATAATCTAAATTATACAAGTCTACTCATGTACTTACAAAGTGATAAACTTGAAGAAGCAAAATTCAATTGATAATTTTTAACACTTCAATTAATTCAAAGGCACCCTGACATAACCGTGATAATTTGGCAGGGACTAAAGAGCTGGATAACATGCTGTGAAATTGTTGAACAACAGATGTGAAGGTCTCTGTAAACCTCACTACGTCTGTCACGATTTAGAATAAACGCCAAGTTTCTTTTTGATAATCCAGTTACCAAACTTCAAGAACCGGTTCAGTCTGTTGTTAGCCAAGCCACGTTGCATCAGCTCGGACCTAAACCCCATGTTTGTTGTCCTACCTAACCAAAGTGTTTTATAACTGCAACTAGCAACGATGAAAGTATGTAGTCAAATGCGATAACTCACTGCTGGTCGTCATTTTACTTTAATTGGATTTTTCATAAATAGGGCAGTAGGGAATGAAAATCTTATTTGTCATTTTTATATAAAATCCCAGAATTTTGTGAAAATATATACAACACAAAGTAATGAACGTTTACAGTAAATATTATTTCAACACACACACTGGAATTGGCCACTTTACAAGAAAAATATTCAATTCCTTTTGATTCTTAAGTTGCTTTTAATGAAACCAATTTCACCTTAATGAGCACCAATTAAATTGGGATAACGACCTCGGTGTCGGGACTGCCTGGTCTCAAAGACGTCAGGCGTTAAGGGTAGACAACATTGGGTTTATTTTATTTTTATTTTTTTTAAATTCTTTATTCTATCTCTCTTATACAGAGCTCTTCCGATAGTGTTATAAATACATAATATTCACATCATAATTGATAACTGTTTTCTCAATATACATTTTAACACTCTGAATAACATACTCAAACAATATCTACAAGACATATTAAACATACACCCACATATCATTCACAATCACATTTACATTCTTTGCTACCAAAATACCAAACATTCGTATAATCAATATGTTAATTCTGTTAGATTAACACGCTTGAGAGCATTATCAAACTCCACAATATTATCTACATTCTGTATATCTTCATTTAATTTATCCCAAATAACACAACCTCGATAGTAGGGGCTTTTTAAAACCCTATCACGATCAGTGAATGGTCTAACCAATCTCACCTTCCTATTGCCCCTCAAGAACATATCAGGCCTCTCTGAATCTATATTCTGTATATTCTTACTTAATTTAAACATTCTACGCAACATTAACATTATCTGATGATTAATTTCTGCTACATAGTAGGATACGTATATGATCTAAAGATGTATGTAAAGGTCATTTGAAAATGTGAATAGAATTAACGTATACCCAATGTAATTTTATTAGCATTGAATTTTCGGACACTACGCTGCCTACAGAATCCAAATTCACAAAGAATACAGAATAAAGCACAAACAGCCTAATCCTAGATAGTTCGTAATATTTTGGGTTCCGAGACCTCAAAATTGTTATTTCCGGGAGCAGGCGGTGACGTAACCTCTTCCATCCCCGTGGTTACGCGGATCCGTTGTCATGTCACTATATAAACTCGGAGCGTAACCGTTGAATTTCAGTTGCTCCCACACCACCGACCTGCTCACTTCGTCAATTTTAAATTTTTAGCTTGTTGTAATAGGGGGATTAAATAAATATTTCCCATATTTATCTATGTCCAAACTTAATCACTTGTTACTTGTTATTCCTATTCTAGCAAATTTAATAATCACGCATAGAACCGGTAAATACTACTCATACAGCGTAGTTAAAGGGTTCCTTGCACATACATTTTCAAATGCCTATTTCTTATCTTATCAAGTTCTTGTAGGTATTCTAAAAGTATTTCAAAGGGAAAAAATGGAAAATGTTTAAGTATTAGTAAAATATAAGGGAAAGAAAATAAAATTTGGGAATTCCTTAGTTTCTGGCCTTTCATTCCTGTCCTTGCTACGTCATAATAAAGGGGAATCCCTTTAAAAATAAGTTGAAAATTTCATGTAATTGAATGAATTTAGGAGAGTAAAGGATACAAATTTGTATAGCCTGTATGTGCCCTAATATAAATATTTATTGCTAAATCTAAAATTTCTTTCTGTACACTTTTGAGGGTTGGGGATTCCCTTTTTTGAAAGCTGGGGAATCTCAATTACAGTCCTTGCTACGTCACAAATTAGGGGATTCCCCTTAAAAAACATTAAAATAGACCAAATATCAAAGTCCCACAACAGTGGATACATCTGGAATATCCTTAAAATATTTTTAGCATTATTAGTTTATGATACATATATCATGCACAAGGAATTTCATTGACAAATATCTACCCCTTGATTATGTGCAAGGTTTCCTTTAAGTATAGGGAAAATCATTTTGAGAAGTATGGGGTAAATTTTCTGACAAATATAGCCTAATGGATATATTTGTATGAGAAGTAATAAATTTTGAAACTTTTATTAGATTTCTTCGTGTTTTTTTTCTAAAAAGTATTAAAACATTTTCGTTAAAAGAGATTTGAGCTACTTCACATCTATTGTCTATTCTTAAGTCTCCCAGTGAACTGCGTGTGACTCAGTCAGCTGGTCGAGTGGTGCTTGTGTTGTCCTCTCGACTGTAATCTAAATCGTATCTAGCCGTGACCGCTCCTATCTGGATCCCTAGTCCCGTCTGTCTGACGGGTCAGGGAGGCTGGTTTTGTCATACCCAGAACATTACCAGTGTACGACAGAGTTTGTAGGATAAAAACCTAACTCTCACAACCCTAATCGTTTTAGTGCTACTTATCTATCAAACTGTAATTGTTTACAAGAGTAAGACTGAATAAGGCTAGATATTACACTGCAGTAATTTTTTTAAATTCAAGTTATTTATACAGGTACAAATCCAACTTTGGTCTGTTCTCCCTTTGTAATCATGTTACATATGTTCATTTGTATAATTTATATAAATAATTTTCATTATTCTAAAATGATATCTGAATAATAATGTAAATTGTAGATTTTTCATATGAAAAAAGTCGGAAATTTGATCAGGAATCCCAACTTGGGATGAGAAAAAATCCATGAAAATAAAAAGTAGCCGGTACTTCCAATGTCAAAAATAAAATGTTATAAAAGTAAATATCACCAAAACTACCTAACAGAGTTGTGAGCATCAGTAAGATGGCACCAGTGACTAGGTCAGTGGGCTAACCCCCTCCCAACCAACTCCGTAGTAACATCACTAATCTAAAACACTTTTAGCATTCTGTATATCATAATATATGTAGAGTAGAGTAAAAGTGTTCTTTTGTAAGGTTCACTTCTCCTAAGGCTTTGGCACGAGTCCAGTGTGTTTTAAATCTACTGTCAGTGCCAGTGGTCCAAATTAGGCCAACCCTGAAAAATAGTTTCCTGTCCAGAGGGTGACCACAAAAATTACTAGCCGGGAGGTCGGAACATCTTTTTTTTGCCTTAATTTTGTTGTTGTTGGTAAGACTATACAGGGCGCCCACGCTTTTTCAGAAACGAAAATAAGACCTTTATAATACCTTGTTGGGTACCAAAATAAGACCTTTTCAAAACATTTTTAAGAAGATTTTTTGACCTATTTAAACATTGGTACAGTATATCAAAAATAAGTAAACATTGAAATGACAGGAGGAAAAATTATATCTTGTAATAAATTGAGATTGACCAAAAATAAGACCTTTCCAAGACCTCTGGACCTAAAATAAGACCTTTCTAATAGCCTTATAAATGGCAAAATCAAAATAAGACCTTTTAAGACCTTATAATACCTGCGTGGGCACCCTGCTATAACTGAAGCTTTCAATAATAATAAAAAAAAAAAAAAAAAAAAAAATAATAAAAAATATCCAGTCAGCCCTACAATTCTCAGTAGGTCGGTAGACAGGAAACAAACTCCTTTTTAAAGGTTTGTATGGTCCTTGTTTTAAGTGCAGTGTTCTTTGTTTTTGGAAATGTATTCTTGTAACCATTTATATCAACATTCATGTTAAGTCAAATGTATTGTGTGTATTATTAACTGGGGCACTAAGATTAGGAGCAGTTTAGATACAGGGACAATATCGGAGAGAGGGGTACATCACTGGATATCTGCATGGAGACGGTTTAAAACATTTTGATACTAAGTATACTTGAACAAAACCTTGGTGCGCAGCATTTTACAACACATCGCTTACAATATGTGGCTGAGAATGTTTCTCAAACGAGGCTTGTGGCTACTCGACCACAAATAACCAAGCACATTCTTTTTCCCTCATAGGAATAACTAATAATTTCAATGAACTTTAAAAATCCTGGGAAATCAATTTTTACAAATAACATCGCTTATGTTTGTCGAGAGTTGAAGCTTGCTTCCACCTTAACTGCTTAAAGGGAGCCAAAACCAACAAAATTTCCAAAACTCAGATGAGTATAGAAATATGTTAGACGAGTCCAGTTAAGGTCAGTGGTCAAGTATTAGCTGTGAAAACTAGCTCAAACTGAAGCAGAATGCCACAAGAGATGGTAATATTTGCATTTGTTTGTAAACAAACCCTATTTTTGGAGATCCACTTTAATTGATTTGAGCAAGGAAAATGTGTTTTAATTTTTTTTTTTTTTTTCTTTTACCATATTTCATGGTTTAGATTTTAACATTGGCCAGTAATAGGCTCAAGGAATAGATTTCCATGATTATTTGAGTTTGGACAATTTCATTTAATTTATTGGTTTTGGCTCCCTTTAAAGGGAGGAGCCAGTGACCATAGGTCAGTATTCTGCAGGGACCCTTACCATCCAGGGAATAACTGTACCAAATTTTATGCTTTTATCTCTAAAAGTTTTTGTTTTATACAGATCTGTCTCTATCTAAATTAATTCCCCTGCCTGCATCTGACACTACCTGCGTGGGCACCCTGCTATAACTGAAGCTTTCAATAATAATAAAAAATAATAATAAAAAAAAAATAATAAAAAATATCCAGTCAGCCCTACAATTCTCAGTAGGTCCCGAAGGGGGGGCGGAGTTATAATCTATGTGGCCAGTAAATGGGCTCCGTATGCAAAGGTACTTGATGACTATACATGTATAACTAAAGATCTGGAGATTATAACTATAAGCATCAACAAGCCCATGCACAGAAAAATGATATGCACTTGTGTATACCATCCCCCCACAGGATCTATTAAGAATTTGTTTGCATATCTTGATAAATTTCTGTACGATCCTGAAATTGCTAAGTGTGAGAAATGGATTTCTGGTGATTTTAATATTGATCTATCAACTCGAAATAGTTTAAATGCACAGAAAGCTAACTCTTTCTTTAAAAAACATGGTTTGCAGCAAGTTATCAAATTACATACAAGGTTAAATAGTCAAGGAGGCAGTACTATTGATTGGATAATTAGTGATTCCAATTTTATACGTGACTCAGGCATTTTGGATGATCTTCTATCGGATCACTTTCCGATCTTTGCAATTCGTAAGAAAAAGCAGCACAAAATCGAATTATGTGAAAAAGAATTTAGAATTATGAGAAATTATGATCCTGTTAAATTAACATCTCTACTTTGCGATATGGACTGGACTGATTATTTCGGTTCATCTAATGTTGATTATCTTTGGGAAATTTTCATTAAGAGACTTTACGATATTCTTTCAATTATGTGTCCACTTAAGATTATACGTGTTAGAAAACGCAAAACTCCCTGGATGACTAATGATGTCTATCAGAAAATTAGATATCGGAATGAATGTATTCGTGAGCATAGACACATAAGATCACATGCTACATTTGAAAAAATGCGCAAGGCTAGAAATTCTGTAAATGCATTAATTAGGAAGAGCCGTAATGAATATGTAAAAACATGTCTTCATAACTGCTCAGGAAATCCAAAAAAATTCTGGCCACTAACAAATAGTTTGCTTAAGGGAGATAAGGCTAAACATAATGATGTAGAATTTAAGGACCCTATCACTGGTGAATGCATATCATCAGACGATACCTGTGATTTTCTGAATGATTACTTTATACATATTGGGTCAAAAGATTCAATGCTGAGTAACTTGGTATCATTGCCACTAGATGGTCAATATGGTCAACTTGACTTGGAAGAGGTTGAACTAGAGGAGGTAATTGATGTTATCAAGGAAATAGATATTTCCAAAGATAGCTGTATAGATAAGATTAGCTCTAAAATTCTCAAGGATGTAATGATGTCTATGCCAGGACATGTACACCACATGTTTGTTACCTCCCTTGAAACATCAACATTTCCCCGTAATTGGGCTACTGGAGTTGTTAATCTTATCTCAAAGTCAGGTGACCTGTCCAACCCCTCAAATTGGCGCCCAATAACCCAAACCCCCTTACCGGCTAAACTGCTAGAGAAGATCGTTTATAAACGATTTTTGAAACATGTTTTAGAGAATGATTCTATTCATATGAGACAGTATGGCTTTCTTCCAAACCGGTCAACACATGGAGCTATTTTCGATATTATGAAAGATGTTAATATAGCATATAATTCAAACAAATACACAGGGTTATTATACCTAGATGTACGGAAGGCGTTTGATTCTTTAAACCATCCCCTATTATTAGAGAAAATGAAAAAAATTGGATATTCCTTGAAAACATTGTTGTGGTTTGCAAGTTATTTAAATAGAACACAATCGCTTAGGTATAATGGAAGGCAGTCACGTCCTAGCAAAGTTATATCCGGAATAGGTCAAGGGAGCATTCTCGGACCAACCATGTTTATATTCTATATTAATGATGTTATTCACAGAATTGGCAATGTTAATATAAGTATGTATGCTGACGACTGTGTACTTTATACTTCAGGGTATAATTGGAACCTGATAAGTAAATATCTCCAAGATGATCTTAACAATTTTGTTTCCTGGGGTGAAGATAACTCACTTTTTCTCAATGTGAACAAGACAAAAGCAATGATTATAGCATGTAGCGCAAAGCGGAGCAAGCTAGATGCCATTCCCCCTTTTCATGCGGGCAACAACAATATACAGTTTGTTGAGCGCTACTCATACCTAGGTATTACTATTGATCATGACTTGTCAGTTTGTCCAACTTTTAATAATGTTAAACGTATTGTAACTAATAAGGTATTTCAGTTGTCCAAAATTAGAAAATCAATTGATTGTTCAACCAGCATAGCAATTTACAAGCAAACTATTCTGCCGTATTTCGATTACTGTGGATTTATATTGATGTCATGTACACTTGAACAGAAAAGAGAGCTTCAGATACTGCAAAATAATGCAGCCAGAATCTGTCTTTGTGTCTCTCCCCGTGACCATGTCACCATTGAATATCTACATTCTAAACTAAAATTGACTAGTTTAGAGCAGAGAAGGCATAAACAACTACTGCGTCTGATGTTTTTACACAGTGTTAAAGATGGTGTGTTAATTATTCCAGTAAGACAAACTAGATTGGCTAATAAGAAACAGTTTATTGTCCCAACAAAAATGAAAACAAAATTCCAGAATAGTGCTTTTTATAAAGGGACAATCATTTGGGATGAACTATGCCAAGATATGCAATTTCCAACCTGTGTCAATGAATTTATTAATCTGATTAAACACAGATACTGTGCTTATACTGATCTACTTTATTAGGTCCAATATATATTGTATTATCTTGATGTACATACTTATAGATTCCACCTGAAATGTTTATTTACTACACTTTATCATTGTAATATCACCGAAAACCAGGGGCAACCCTGAAGTGATTTACTTAATAAACAATTTAAAAAAAAAAAAAAAATTTATCTGTATGTGACGTCACAAGCAGAACAGCTGAAAAAATGATAAACTGAAAAAAATGCAATAAGAAATTTGTTAAATGTTCTTTATGATTCCAAAAGAGATTAAAATCACAAAATTAAATTATTCATAAAAGAAAATGTGAAAAAATATAGTTATTACAGAATTTAGAAATTTGAAATTTGAATGTAACTGTCATTTTGTGTGACGTCACACACAGACTTGTGTTTTCCTCAGGATCAGAGAAATAAAAGATTTCTTTAAGGTAAACCATGATTTCCCTTAGAAGGAGTCAATCAATATCATTAAAACTAGGCAAACTTCTAAATTAGCATTTCATCTAACATATAAAGTGTAAAATAATCAAAATTTAAATTTCACTGGCCCCTCTCTTTAAGAATCCCTCTCTGTGGGCAAAAACTGGAAAACTCTGTAATTTTGACAGTAAAATAATATACAACTGACCTCTGAGGCGATGAGTTCGAGCCCCCTGTTCTGGCGGTCCTTCTCCTGTTTGATGATGTCCAGTATGGCCGGGTCGTCGTCCTGCAGCAGCTCGTTCCCCGTCCACTTACACCGGGACACCACCGACGACAGGCCCGTCGGCCGCACCTGCAGAAAGCACATGTATCAAATTAAACATAGTCTGAAAATATGTTATATAAATGTCTTCATGATAGGTTGGGGGGGGGGGGGGGTCGCAGCCTACCCTGATTGTTTTTCTATCATAAAAAAAATTAGACTGGAGAAGCGGTCTTGTCTACAGAGAGTATACACATCCACGTCCCACAAAAAGTGCGCACTAGGCCAAAATATTTTTCATTCCTTCTCATATTTAGAAGGGATTTGATAATCAGAAAAAGGTGTGTATATTAGGGTGCACAGCTACAGAAATGACAGGATCTCTAGTCGAATTTCATAATCGAATTACCTTTTTTTCTCCCTGTCAATAGTAAATTTTCCCTATTATGATTTCACTGACTTGATCTAATCTCAAAGTGTTCAGGTTTAAAAATGTCATTTAAGACATGTGAACTGTCGGGACATAAATCGAAATATTATTCACAGAAAAGTACAATCTCCTAAATCGTAAGAGTCAGAAAAACCCGAAATAGGACAGAATTCCCCTAGTCTGTCCAGTGTTTTGATTATATTCTCAAATTCCATGTCCCTGAAATCTGCGCACCAAAAATGACAGCAAAATTGTGCCTAGGATGCAGGGTGCACTGTTGATTTTGGACACTGATAAAGAACGCTGGTTTCCATTACATTGTAAATGAATCTGCGTCCACTGCGGGTCAGCCTGTGATATCACCAAATCACAATCTTTCTTTAGAAAAGATTAAACATGCACATTAAATGCTGAAGTCATACCTGACTTCCCTGCTCCGGGCAACATAATTCAATTTCATATGCAAGTTCTCAAGAGTCACATATTCAGTCAAGATGCAATTCGTAGACAAGTCCTCCAAGTGTTATTTTGTAATAAATTCAATCATTTTTTTTGCAAGAGACAATCAAGAATCATCCATAGTCTAAATAGGGCAATATTGTCTGTCTGCATGTCTTAACCTTATGTTAGTTGACTTCCTAATTTCAGAGTTAAATTAGAAATTGAAATAATTTTCCGGACATAACTCGCTTTCCATTATTATATTCATAGACAATTCACGCTCTATTATGACTTAAACAAATGAGAAAAAAAACATAGGTCCGGGGAGAACTTTCTTCCCGGCGACTTGGGCCTCAGTCAGTGGTGATATAACATGAACTTTCTCAATGTCAGGGCCCCCCTTAAGTCTGGGGCACGGTCACATCACACGCTGTCCACGTGCACGACCTGTGAGTTACCAAAGTAGGCCTTACACGTAACACCTTACATAAAGGTTGATCTTGGTCAAAGTTAACATTTTTTTTTTTTTTTTTTTTTTTTTCCAAAAATTCGATTCCCGTGTTTACAAGTTCTTCCATCGAATTATACATCGTATAACGTTATATGAATAAATACAGTATACATGTGAAACACAAAATTATGCCTACAATTATTTACACATAGTCAATTTTTACTACGTCAAAAACCATAGTCTTTATAACATTTTTAAACCTTTTGATATCTCCAATCTTTTGGATATCTGGATGCAATTTATTCCACTCTTTAAGCCCCCTAATGTACGGGCTCTTCTGAATTTTTGTAAATTTTGTATAACAGGTTTTCAATTTCACCTTATGTGTACTCCGTAAGTAACATGCTTAAGACGTACCGTAAACCCTCTGACTATGTCAATCTTTTTCTTTTTACTTTTCAATAAAAAGAGTAGATTATGCTATACGTTACACTGTTAATAAACAGAGGTCTAAATATTGAATATCATTTTACCGAAGTCAATGTCTACGTAAAACCAGCTGCAGTTTTCATGAATTTATTATATAAGCCTCTTGAAAATACTACTCAAAGAGGTCAACCTATGTTTCTTTGTAGGGATTGACCCCACGCACTGAAGGTTATGAAACTCTCCAGTTTATACATAGGGTTTCGTTCTGGTTTTTGACACCACGGACCCATTCATTCGGGAAAGATACACCATACCCTTTTGCATAAAGTGATATTATTCTCTTTTAATTTCTTATTTGTTTGTTCCGTTTTTTACATAGCAAAAATACATACTTGATTATCTTTTTGTACAACATTATACAAGAGCATAAAAATTAAACATAAATCTATTCAAAACGATGGGAGTAGAACATTCAAATTGTATAAGTTGGTCTATGTTATAAAACCACTAGTAACCAGGAGCCAAGCATTTGGCACACTCCAAGACTGAAATGACTTGCTCTACTAATAATCTAAGATGAAAAGAGAAACTCATGCAAACATCTTGATAATTACTTCTTCATAAAACGCAATATAATCATTTTCCTGTCCACTCCAAAATAGCTCTTCCAACTTAATAAGATCATTAATTATTATCATATATCATAATGCAAACGTTGGACTGTTAATTAAGAAAAAATAGATCGCTGCTATATAAGTAATAGATTTAGTGCTTTCTGGACTGTTGCCCATTGGCCAGGTGCCAAAGGTCTATAGTGAGTACATTTCTAGAGTGAAAGTTTGGCTTGTCTGTCAGACCAAGAAATGTCCCAAATAACGCTTTGATACATTCATTTCAAAGAAGGACTCAAGTCTCAATACAATCATGTATGTGGCCATAAAATTGTATAAGTCTGATCAGGGCTTGACAAATCTAGTGTCCAGTGGTCGAGGACCACCAGAAAACGCTACTGGGTAACTGAGTTAAGCATGTGAGGGTCTCAGTTGCCCAGTGGGCAACTACTGAAATTTGTCAAGTGTGTTGTGTCATCAAATACTTCATATCCAAAACCAAAAGTTGAAAACATATCATTGACTTATAAATTCATATTCCAGTCATGAAACCAAAGGATGCCCCATAATCTTTACCTGGCTGTAAATGACTTTTAATTGCCCCAGGTGATGTTTTACATGCACCGGGTAGTTATTAATGTTGTGCCCAGCTATAACTTTATTTCCGCTATTTTGTCCTTGACATAGACCTACCCGTGGTAACCGTTCTTTATCACTGTGCCCTGCTATCTCAAATGTACTACAATCCTGAATGATCATATCACCAGTTATCGCCCACTCATAGTATGGATATAACATGCAAGCTGATCATAATGTATCTTTGTTGTAATTGGATCCCTGGACCAGCTGCTCCAAATCTGATTAAGTGTGAACAAAACCAAACAATAAATACCGATCAGAACTTTAGAAATTCCATTAATAACAGGCCAATACATACTATAATGAATAGCTACATAATAAACCGTTTATCTGAAATATGGAATGCAAAACTTTGGCGCATGATGTACTATTATAGTGAATATGCACGTGTCGTGTGCTGATGAATTTGGTTCAAGGATGTAAAACATTGCGATGCTAGTAAAAATGTCAATAAAAGAATATAGATCTAGACATGGTAACTTTGAAAATAATCATTATACAAGAAAAAAGAAAAACACTCAATACAATCACGTATGTGGCCATACAATTATGTAACCTAGCACTTTTTATTTCTGAGAAAAATAAATCATAAATATAGATAAAACTACTGGCAAAATAAAAAAAAAGGATGTCAGAAGAAAACTGTTGCATACTGAACCATCAGAGTGTATTCTAACCTATAAAGTCAACCCCAGGTAGACATCTAAGTAGGCCTCTACCAGACCTAGATCCCGGCTGCGTACGTGGCAGCCTAGCAGACAGGTACAGTTTATACATGCACCTATATTTACCAGACAGTTCTCTTTCTCAGACTTTGGTTATTTTCTTAGATTTAGGTGAGGCTCCATGCTTGAATATTGCGTTCCGAACTGGTCCTGAGAAGGTATGACTATGAGGCCAGGGCAATGCTGGAGTCAGTGATGGGTGAATGTCCCAGGACTCAACTGGGTGATGAAATACACCAGCCTGGCAACCAGTAAACTTGACAGGATGCATCTCATTCGGTTAAGGGTTAAGGATACACAATTATAGGATTCGTAGGATTTGCATGTAATCTTATGTTATTGAGTTTCTAATATCCATTACCTTACTTCTTATGCATTTTTTGGTCAATTACAAAATTTAGAACAGTTAGCATTTGATTAGCCAACAAATCTCCAAAATTATAGATAAGTGACACTGACAGGAATAGCAAACTTCGACATAATATTATCTTTAAAATTGATGACATAAGAACTTGAATAGGGATAGGCCTAGAGTCTAGACACAAATTATTTTCCATCTGATATGATAAGAAAACCTTTTGAAAAATGATTTAGATCTAGATCTATAGGTAGATATATTTTTAAGTCCCCCCCCCCCTTTTTTTTTTTAATGTTTCAGTTGCAGACCATTTATAAATATTATTATTTTTATTAATTCTTATTTCACCAAATAGATTTAAAATGAGTTTCTCCACACATCACATTTTTTCTTCTTCTTTTGTAGACCGTATTGCTCTTTAGTCTTGTCTAACATCTATAGGCATAAACTTAGGAGTACACATAATAATAATAGATCTAGATCTACTCCAGTTCGAACCTGCGCTGTTTATTTAATATGAAGGCTGTCACCGTTATGAAACAACCCATTCAGACTCAGCTGTTGTGCCTTGGCTTTGGCTTTGTGGTACAAATTCAAGCCGAGACAGCCATTCCCGAGGCGGAAATTTTCCATCCTCGGCTTCTGCCACGGTTCCTATGCGCAGGTGTTAGAGTTACAGACAACATCAATCCCTCTCACGGGTTTCTAAAAAGGGAAATCGGGGCAAGAGGTGCTATAAACATCCCCGACCACCCGAGCCCGTCTCCCCAGGTCGGTGAACCTTCCTCCCGGGGACTCCCGCACCCAACGCCGCCAACCAGTCCCCGACCGGTTAATTTCCTTCAAACTTTCACATATTTCCGCATTTTGCGACAAAATAAACAAGGCAGGGTGAAACTGGGGAAGCTTATGACTAAGATCAACCCGGGGTTTGAGTCAAACTAGGTGGTTTTACTCACATTTTTTGCCAAAGTCTTGGAGAATGTGGACAACATGTTGCAGAACTCCCGGCGACGATCGAGCTACTGCTCGTCTGGGGTCATGACCTTGGGAAATAGGGTCAAGGCCGTGATGGAGCACTCTGATTGGCTCATGGCGGCCAGGCCTCCAGGGTTAGTTTTCAAGGTGGTCGATAGGTGGCAGCACCAAAGCATTTGATAATGAGTAGTACCAGTAGCACCCTCTAGTGTCATGAAATAATTATATATTATCTAATAAATTTATTTTTATGGTAGATAGGGCCCAATGTGGGAAAAGCCAGTAGTTTGATCTTCATGTGATGAGAAGTAGACCTAAGTTAGCCGTCCTAAAAGTGCTTTATTTCCCCAGATTATTTTTTCATATTTTCATTTTTATTTGAAGATTTTTATAAAAACTGCTTGAACTTGGACGGGCCACTCTCCAGACAGGGCCAGCATTATCTTTTTCTTAATCTTCTATAATTCTGATTGAGTAAAGAGCTTAAGATGAAAAGGGGGTATAGATGTACAAAGCACATATTATATTTAGGCCTAATTTGATCAGACTTTTCTATAGACCTACATGTTGTTCATCAATTTTTATAAAGAAAGAATAGACCAATTGATTTTGTTTTGTTATAGGATCATATATAAAGCGTATTTGTTGATTCTTTTTATTTCTAGTCTTAACCCTTGTTGATTAGAGGCACATTTTTTAATGTACCGCTGATATCGTGCATATGGCATGCCTAGACTCTAATGTTGTGCATTATACTCAGGGCCGTACCCAGGGTTGGAGGTGGGGTTGGGGGTGGGGGGGGGGGGTGGTGAGTTCCAAAAAGTGGAACTCTTCTATATTTTGGGGCAAGTAATATTGGGAAAATGCTTCATAAGTTCCAAGTACAATTTTATTGTATAAATAGGAGCAGAGCATGTCCCATGTATAGGTACATAAAGTCATAACAATAATGCATCAAGCAATTTTAGATTTGGATATCAAAAATGGTGTTGTACATTTATCAAACATCATAGTTATTCCATTTTTCATAAATACGAAACTCGGACCAAGGTAGATGAATTTGTTATAACAGTATAATATCATGTCTACTGAATCATGTGATTAATTAAATCAGCTTTCTTTAGTATACATAACGCGTGCCACCCATCTCTCCCTTTTGCTAATTGTAATCCTTTGTTTATACAGGGGTTTTGGCTCTAGGGCGTCGGTCTCCTCCTCACTAATCCCTGTTAAGTTGCAATATAAACATTAGGCAAATGGAGAGCTGCTGCTCGGTTGCCGCGTGCAGGGACCCTTGTGCGGCCACTGGTGGCCCTGCGGGCCCTGTTGCAGTTAGAAGGGACACTTTCCAAGGGCAAACGCACGGTCTAGTTAAGGTAGTAGTATAAGAGAGTTTTTTTTTTTTTACCAAAATGAAAAGAGATTTAATTTCATAGTTAAGCACTCTAGTTTAAATTAAAGTAGTTTAATTTTTCATTACAGGTCTATCGCAGACCCTCAAACTTTTGGTAAGCTGGCAAAAGGCAAACTGTCTAATTAAATCTCTTTCCCACAGCTAATAAATTTCAATTCGAAGTAGGTTTAATGGTTGGATGTGTCTGATTGCACTTTGAATAAAACACGTCTGCGCAAGAAGGGCCGGACATAGAAGGAGCAATAGGTCTAGGCGACCCCGCCTAGGCCTAAGCGCGATGCGCCCTTTAGAATTTTATAATCTAAGACAAATACAGAATTAAACCTCACTTCTAATAAGGTTTAATGATGGTTGGTGTGCGTATTGCATGAGTAAAGCAACTTTTGACAAGTTTGTTGGCCCTGAAAAGGGCCTTTTAAATAATAAATGTTTAGGCTTGCACACTACTCATTCCTGGTCCACTCTTGTTCCTGTTCTTTTTGGGCAGCCCTGTCATAGTCCACCATGTTTGACACGAATAGAATGTACGCATCCATGTCTATGATTATCACGTCATCATACATTGGACTCGAGATATGGAAGTCGCCATCGAAGTCGCCAGCTTCATACCGCAGGTGGTACCGGTACCTTGGAAGTCTGAGGTCCATGCCAGGATCCAATAGGTCACGGAAGTCCTGTTGCATGCACATTTGAAAAAAGAACCAGTCTGGCCAGTTTGTGAACTCGTACTGTGTATCTCTGTATTCTATACACAGGTAGTAAGGATTCTCGTGGAACTCTACCTGCCTGTAAATACTGCCCCCGGTGTGGCGCATGGTACGCCTGAATCCCTGCATGACACGCCTCACATGGTCAGCGACGGATTCAGGCATCAGGTGGCGGAGTAATCTGGAATGGGTTAAGGCATTAGGGATGTACCGCGCCATGCTGTTTAGATTAAACCTCAATTCGATCAAAGCAGTAGAGTGTGATCTACGTCTAAAACAGCTGTTTATAAAGCCTGTCCTTGTCAACATTCCTGACGCGTGAGCTAAACCCTGAGTTAATTCAATAGGGATGTAAACAGGAATAGAGTGTCCAGTCCCTTACACATGACAAACGGACTGGGACAGGGGCTTCCAGACACGCGCACTCAAGTAGCAGGGCAGGTGGCGCGCCGGCAGGTATGCAGTGGGAGGGCTTCCCATGTGATGCTCCACAAGTGTCATCTCTGAGACCATGATGGCCTGCAAAACCACTCGCGTCCGTTATGTGCCATTATAAGGCACAGTATTGACTAGCTGTTCCTCATCAGTATAGAGGAAGGTATGGAACCCGCGGAACCCATCTTCTGGAAGGAGAGTCTCTATGGCACGCCGGAGACTCAATCTACCGGGCTTAGCCATACTTCCCAGTGACCAGAGTGAATTGGCCCAAGGTTTTCGCGGAGGAGGAAGTGGAGGAGGAGGATGAATTATACAAGCCATTTCCCTACCTCTAACATGTGATTTTCTTTTTTTTTCTTTTTTTTCAAAAGAGGTTTAATCATCTTTTTGGAATAATAAGGCTGACGCTGAGGAGGATGAATTGGCTGATCAGGTCGGCGAGCTGAGTGAGGACTGGGATGAAGGCTGGGATGAATAGGGCCTGCCTGTTATTATGTTGGACATTAAACCTCTTTTCATTCTTTAATTAAACCTCATTTCGAAATTAAACCTCTATTCCAGGTTGGTATTGTAGTTTTTTAATTGCAGCGCTGTAAGAAATGTATAGTTATGTCACCAAGTGAAATAAAATTGCAAACAATAACACATGATTGGTCTTATTCGCGTCTTATCACGATATGTTCCCCTCTTGCAACTGTTTACTGTTTCAGTTTACCAGTAACATACATTCATGTGACGCCCACCAAGACGCAGGTGGAACTCGGTCACTCAAGCTTATCTTTAAGTGACCTAAGAGGTCAAACTGGGCGGGAGGGATATCCAGGTCAAGGGGGGCGACCGGTTGCCCAGGTGACTTACCTGAGGTGACCTAGTTAGGCAGGGGCTGCCCAGGTGGGAGCCACTCAGACTGGGAGGGGGTGACTAGGCAAGAGGGATCTAGGTCAGGGTTTTTTTAGTCAGGTGAGAGCGTGACCACTTGGATGATTAGGAGCAACCAGATAAGACGGTATCTAATAACAAGTATAATAATGCCTCACCGAAATTGGACTGCTTCTGCCAGAGACGTACAGGAAATAGTTGGATCCCCAAGGCTACATCTACCTACAGTTCCCCTGTCAGTGTTGGGCCGCGTCTTGACCAGTTGTCCGGTCAACCTGGAGTTCTGTTGGGAACTACTGTTGGCTGCATGTCAACATCATTGCGTGAGGGACACACGGACGTCTCTAATCAGTTGGGCGCTGGGCTCACACGCCCCTTCACCACTAACTGAACCAGCGATATATGGACATATTGCACAAGGACCAGCATTAGTTCCAAACCCAGGATGGCCTTTCATGCCAGTCCAGGTCCGTCATCTCGATTTGAGAACCAGAGCACTAACCCACATTCAGTGGCGCAGAGACATTTTCATTGAAGAGATGGGAGTTGCATTGGTAAACCAGGACTTGGCCCCAGTATATCCCGACGAGTATATCCCACACTAAAACAGTTTGCACTGTTTTAAATAACCAAAAGGCCCTTTTCAGGGCCACCAACTCAACAAAAGCTGATCTGCTCCCAGACATATTTTTCCCATGTTATCATAGGCGGTATTAATTAAAGCTCTTTTGAAAGAAACAAAAAAAAATAATAATGCGCGCGCGGGCCAGCTTTTTCTGGAACTGGCGCGCATTTGGGGGTATTTTCCAAGCGTCAGCCTTATTATTCCAAAAAGGCGGTATTAATTAAAGCTCTTTTGAAAGAAACAAAAAAAAATAATAATGCGCGCGCGGGCCAGCTTTTTCTGGAACTGGCGCGCATTTGGGGGTATTTTCCAAGCGTCAGCCTTATTATTCCAAAAAGATGATTAAACCTCTTTTGAAAAAAAAAGAAAAAAAAAGAAAATCACATGTTAGAGGTAGGGAAATGGCTTGTATAATTCATCTGTGTCACTGCAGTACACGAATCGATATTGAAAATAATATTAAACCTCTTTTCATCAAACCAAAAAAAAAAAGCTAGGCGGACTAGTCCGCCAAGCCCATCCTATGTCCGCACGGTGTGCAGAGTACGCGGCAGAGGGTGCGTCAGCTCTCCCTTTATTAATAGCTCTTTAAACAAGGCCGGGGGGGGGATTAAGTCGAGGCCGGGAGAGGGGCGATGGTCGCCAACCCTTAAGTAAACAAGTGAGGATTAGGTAACGGGAGAGGCGAAGACACCCCTACATAACACATACATCCTTTAAGGTTGATTGGAGCTCTTGACTGTTGAATTAACCAGATAGTATGTTTTAAGGTTATTGAAAATGAAAATAATATCTTAGTTAAAGTGTTCCAGGGAAACCTTCCCTCTAAGTTTTGGTTATAAAGGATTTTGAAGAAGGAAACATTTCCATCTGGGTGGAACTAATTATGACTTGTGCTCTATGGGGGGGGGGGGGGGGGGCACCACCCCCACCTCCCCCCCTGGGCACGGGCCTGTATATACATACAATTTTAATAATAATGAAATAAAGGTAAACAAGAAAATCTGACCAAAAATCTCTTTCTTTGTTGGCTTAAGTTCCATACACATTGTTCTTTTCAATTAAGATTCCCCACCCTTTGTTTGGAACTTGCATATGGTAAACAACTATAAATTGATGATAATGAAATCCCATATAATTCTTCAACATAGGCCTATAATTTTAATTTCATGATAACATTGATAAATCTATATTTCATATGTAGAATTTTGTCTGTCACTTTATTAGTTGGTCCAGGATAACATGACATTGTTTTATATCGTTCATTTTTTTTTCAAAAGTTTAAGATGATCAGAAACATTTAATATAATCAATTATGATTTTTTTAATTGAAAAATGAGATAAACGTTAAATAAAGGTCTGTTAATACATTGATACATAATGAATTTTGCCCCCCCCCCCCGCCCCTGGATCTGCCACTGAACAACAACAAAAAAGTCGGGGGGGGGGGGGGGGGTGCATGCCCAATGCGCCCCCTTCAAAATCCGTCCCTGGAATAGTAACTGGAACAACGCAATATATTTTCCTTGAAAATAAACCCGATTTATTCGGATAACAATATTATAAGGTCGATATCAGCAGTGTATATAAGAACATACAGTGGAAGTATCATTCTCATACCCATAGACCTCTTGTGTGAAATGAGGGGGCAAATATTCAGTAGGACCTATTTGTAATCGAGCATATCTTTAGGCCCTACAGCTCTATGTTCAAGGTGATACAATTACTCCATAACAATGTACTTAATTTTCCTTACTTAAATTTGATAGATAGTTAAGTGCTATCCTGGGTCAATCTCTATACTTAGCACCACAAAAATGATAACATGTAACTTCTGTATCACAGTCACAGTATTGTGTATCATTATTAAGTCTGCCCTATCACAGATGTGTCAGTAACATTGATTCATTAACAATTATTTACGTAATGTATAACAATAAACACATTTTCAATGCATCAATCTAAATGACGTAATTGGTAAAGGTGTTTCATGACCAGCCATCATCATGATATTATTATGTTGATGAGAAGACGTTTCAGGAGCTGTACATGGCAAGTAGGCCTATTTAGAGAGAGGGGGGGGGGGCTGTTAAAGCAAACCACAATGCAAAATTATCAAAAAAAATTAATTTTTTTAAATTTTCAAAATCGATCCTGACATCTTCAACTACACTCATATAAATCATATTGCCAGTTAAAATCAAATATTGGTGGCTAGAAGTCTGATAATTATGATCCTTGGAAAGAGGATCTGTTTGTTTTTGTTTTCTGGTCTGCAATCAACTTGTTGGGGAATCCCCCCACGTGACCCAACTGCCCCATAATCAGTGATGTCATCTTCAGGGTCAATAGGTCAATTCGGGAGCTCCTCACTAGTCAACGTGTTGTAAGAGGATAATCCGGTAGTGTTTGGGTAGGACGCCGGTCCCGTGGCCGACCCGGTCGCCCACCCGCCGGGTTTGTTTGTTTAGTAGTTAAAAAGAGTGACTAGAAGTGCCAAATACGGCACCGGGTAGGGATGTTGAATAGACACACCAAAGTAGGCACCGGGGGGGGGGGACCGAGCGCACCCCACCTACCCCGGCCGCCCGTACCCTACTCAAGGCGGTAGGCCCCTACCACGGCCCCCTTCCCAATCCCCTACACCCCACCTTACATAAAGTGTAAAATGACTTTGAACCGCATCATTCTCACGCCGCGCGGTATTTTTTTTACAACCCTAAAGTGTAAAATGACTTTGAACCGCATCATTCTCACGCCGCGCGGTATTTTTTTTTACAACCCTAAAGTGTAAAATGACTTTGAACCGCAACATTTTCACGCCGCGCGGTCTTTTTTTTACAAGTTTTTGTAAAATGACTTTCTATTAAAATCATAATCCCTGAGCAAGTATATCTGAGCAAGACAACTTTTTGTGTAAGTGTTGGCCCTGAAAAGGGCCGTTTGAGAGTCATTAAACTTTACCATTTTAATGGTCGCGTGTCCAGCGTTGCTCGTGCATTCTCCTGTCGTCTTGGTCTCTTTTTATCAGGTCCTTCAAAAATGTTATAAACTCGAAAGATTCGTAGTATAAGAGTTCATCATGTAGAGGGCTTCTTATTGTGAAAACATCCAAGTCGTAAGTCATTCGATACTGGTACTGTGGAAGGCGCAGGGACATGTCCGGATCCAGGAGAGATCGGAAGTTCTCAAACATGGCAACCTGGAATTCTGTCCATGTACCCCAAGACGGTAGTTCGTACTGGTGGTCACGGTACTGGACCAACATGTAGAATGGATCCTCACTGGACTCTAGCACCGTGTATAGCCGACTCTGACCAACATCCCGCATGACCTTTCTTACATGAAGATCCAACGAAATGGGCATGCAGTCACGGAGAACACGGGAATTGGTCAAGAAAGACGGCACATTGCGACTTGCCATTCTCCTCGCCATGTCTCAAGTATTATAGATTAGGGTTTCAAACGGCCGCGTTCAAAATCAATTTACAATTAGCATATCGAAGGCTATCTGTTAAGCTTATAAGCAGGTATCGGTGGCTCAGGTGAGCGACGCGTGTCCGCATGAGACGTGTAAGTGCGCTCACGATAAGTAACTCTGTATGCGACATTGCCTAGGGGCAAGGGCTTCTATGGAGGTGCTCGCGTCGAATCACGGGTATGACGCCAACTACCGTTTCAGCGTGAGCGTCGTCACGACACAGGTAATTGCAAGTCATTTTACAATCTTGCGACATTCCATATGGTCAAGGGCTTCCGCGAAGGACTCGCGTTCAGTCAGTCAGTCAAGAGCACGTCAGCCGCGGCATGGTAAAGGCAGTGCGCGCCATCCTGCGGGGTCAAGGGCTTCCCTCCGCGACAGGTGAGCCCCGCCGACGATGCGGTCGGTAAGACCGCGCGCGCGCCCACTCGCGTGCTTGAAAATCATTTTACATCGCGTGTGACACCCGCGTCAGGGTAAAGGGCTTCCATTGAGGGACTTGTGTCGGTCAGTGCCAAACTACCCTCCTCCCTCCCCCCGCGAGGACATTTCCCCTTAAATATGGCACCCTTTACCACTGTTCATCATTCCATCATGGACCTACCGCATGCAATCTTTGCTGCAATTGACATTGTCAACAACGCTGAAGCTGCTAATGTACCTAAACCTGAGCTCCTGCTGGAACCTGAAGTAGCTGAAAGGCTCTTGGAACCTGAAGATGCTGCAGCAGTACCATATCCACCTGAACTTGATTTAATTCTGGAAGAGATGCCGCTCATACCCGAACTGCAGCCACAGACACCAGAAGCTGGACATCGCCTTCCTCCAGCCCCTGATCGTGGTCTTGAATTATGGCCAGCCGCCGCACGACCAAGGCGTGCCGTCCGTCGCCGGCTGATGGAAGGGCCTAACATGAACAACCAGGAAGAAATGGGCATTGACGAGCGTCACGTATTTGTCGAGGGCAAGCGTGGTAACATGATTCTGAAGTCCGGTGGTTACAAGTTCCACCGCAACGGCGTTCAAGGTGTCGGTGAAAATAGGAAACAAAAATTTATCTGCAGTCACTACCGCATCTCCAAATGTACTGCCAAGGTAACTCATTTCTTATCCCATAAATCTATGTAAGCACTACTTAACCCTGTAGCAAATCAAATTTCACGTACACAAAACGTGTAAAATGACTTTCAAGTCCTGTGGTTATAAGTTTTGCCGCGACGGTGTTCAATGTGTGGTCGTAAAAATGAAACAACTATTGTCTCAGTTCAGTACTATGTAACAAATCAGATTAGAGATTCACGAAACTTACTAGGGTTACTCTCTCATTTCAGGCAAACTATATCGGTGATGACCAGGACAACGTCAATTTACAGGGCTGGCACAATCATCCCCCTGAGATCATAAAGAGGCAGGCTGAGGAAATCGAGGCTAGGATCCGGAAGCGGGCACGGCAGGACCTGCAGACACCGGTGAAGGCCATCTATGAGCAGGTGGCGCGGGAGGTCGTCCGCTTAGAAGACGGCCGCGAGATAGTTGATGCCCTGGCCACTGACTACAGTATGGCTGCGAGTCTCCAACGGATAAGGAAGACCCAGCAACCACCTCTACCGAGATCACTGGGTAACATCGACCTCAGCACATGCAAGGACCTGCACAGCGTCATTATTGATGATGGGGAGGAGGATCGCATCATTGTCGTGGGGGACAAGGAGAACTTTGCTCTCATGTGTGACTCTCGCAGGATCCACATGGATGGGACGTTCCGCAGTTGCCCCATACTCTTCACCCAACTATTCATAATCCACGCCGCACTTATCTGTGGCAGGATCCTACCAATGCTGTACTGCCTGTTGCCTGGCAAAAATTGTACCAAGTACACTCGTCTGTTCCGGTTGCTGAAGGAGAAGGCAGTTGAGCTTGGACTGAGGTTTAACCCTCCCACGGTGTTAGTTGACTTTGAGCGGGCAATCCACCGTAGTTTGGTGGAAGTGTTCCCTGATGTCCGCATACAGGGATGCTACTTCCACTACTGCCAGGCTGTAAGAAAACGCTTCTCTAAGCTGGGCCTTTGCCAATATGCCTTCCACCGAGGTACTGTCCGGAGTGTAAAACGTCGCATCCTTGCGCTGCCCTTCGTTCCCCTACCCAAGATCACCGAAGTCTACCGGACCTTCAGCAGCGAGAACGGATGGGATGTACTGCCTGGGTACGTGGTACGTGACATGAGGAAGTTCCTCCGGTACTTTGAACGTAACTGGCTGAACAATCACCCGGAAAGGTGGAATGTTTTTGATGCAGAGGTCCGTACAAACAATAATGTTGAGTCCTACAACAAGCAAATTAACTCACAGTTGACCGCGCATCCCAACATATTTCGCCTGCTGTCCTACCTGTCCGAACAGATCGACACATCACGACTCAAAGCACTTCAAGGGAGCGCACAAAAGAGGAAACGTCCGCAACGGCTTCAAGAACGTATTAAGAACGCGAAGATAGAAGAGGCAAAGGCAGCCTACTTGGGTGGGGAAGCCTTGATGATCTTCCTGAACAAGGCCGCTGTTGAACGTCCTCCCCCTCCATGTTAGCTGGGGGCTCCGCCTGAGGGTCCTCCTGGGGGTCCTGCTGCTGGTCAGAGTCATGGACCTGCTCCTGGTCCTGCTGCTGTTGAAGGTCCTCCCCCTCCATGTTAGCTGGGGGCTCCGCCTGAGGGTCCTCCTGGGGGTCCTGCTGCTGGTCAGGGTCATGGACCTGCTCCTGGTCCTGCTGCTGTTGAAGGTCCTCCCCCTCCCCCTCCTGGAAAATCTCCTCTTCCTTTACCTCGACCATTTGAAGGTCCGCGTATTGCCCAACCCCGCCCGCCTCCGTGAAGTATCGGGTCACTCGCAGGAGAAAATCGTTGTAACTCTCCTCCGCGGGATCGAACTCGGCGGGACGTTGTTCGGAGGTCATTTTACCGGTAAATGAAGCGGAACGCCCGATTGGGGTTTTTATAAGGACCGTGCCCGGCACGCGGGAGCGTGGGCTGACGTCAGATAGTGGGAGACGTGGGAAAGTGTTAAACGTGGGAAAGACACTGAAAGTCGACGACCTATCTTTGAAATATAGCGAAACGTCACGAAGTACAGATAGCCGCCATGGGAAGGGGCCCGTGAGAACGACACTCCGCCTGTTAATTAGATGGCGTTATGAACGTTTGGTTTTTTCAATTTCATTTTACTGAAATATTTGTGTCTAGCTTTGTTCTTGGAAATCATATTACAATCCTTTAGTTGAAAGAAAGGGGGAGTGGAAGAGTGGGTAGTACCCAAGAACGCGGGATACTGACCGCCTGACCGCCTATTATTGTTTTTGGAAATCATTTTACAAACTTTTATTTGAACAAAAAAAAAAATAAAGGCGGGGTGGGAGGCGTCGAGAGCGGGGGGGGGGGCGGGGGTGTTCCCCCCGAGTAGTACAGATAGCCTCCGTGGGAAGGGGCCCATGAGAACGACCCTCGATGTCAATTAGATGGCGTTTTCCACGTTTGGTTTTTTAATTTCTTCTTACAAAAATATTTTTGTCTAGCTTTGTTCTTGCAAATCATTTTACAATCATTTAGTTGAAAAAAAGGGAATGGAAGAGTGGGGACAGTACTCAAAAACGCGGGATACTGACAGTCTAATATTGTTATTGGAAATCATTTTACAAACTTTTATTTGAACAAAAAAAAAAAAAAAGGCGGGGCTGTAGGCGTCGAGGGCGGGGGGGGGGGGGGGGGGGTTCGTCCCGAGTAGGGGGGGCTGGAGACCGTGCGAGGTTAACAACCACCGGGGTATGGGACCGTAAGGGTCCGTCAAAGTTGTGGCCGGGAAACCGGCACTTGAAAAGCGTTTTACGCCAAGACCCGTCCTAACACTTTGCCAACGGTGCTTGTTTTGGGAGTTCTAGTCACTCTGACTTTGTTTGTACAACGGTTTAGTGGACCGAGGGCGACCGACCCGGCGGCCTAATCCCCTCCCCCCCCCCCCTCTCCCAGACACCTATGTTGTGATACGTTGACTAGCGAGCGGCAGCCGGTCAATTCCTCCCCTTTCCTTTCTGTACTAAGCCAGGCTCATCCATGTTTGCCTCCTCTCAATTCCCACATCATTCTCCACCAAAAATAATACTCATTAGAGTCTCTGCTAGCAGAGTGAAAATGCAGGGGGGATTCCGGAAATGACATTTTGATGACATCATCAGTTTTTGGGTAAACAATCTAGGTATTTGTGTGGACCACACAACAGACCAAAACAAGTCAGAAAATGAGTATTCATGACAGTCTAAATCTGTTTTTGAATAGAATTTTGCATACCATTATGTTATCAGATGAAGCATGATCATACATGGTTTGTCAACAAACAAAGTTCACTGAAAATTTCATTTGACAATATATAAATGATTTGCGTTGTGGTTTGCTTAAATAGTAGGCACATAAATACATAATGGTAGTTGAAAGTGAGCATTTGAGGAAAGTAACCGCCCAGCACAAATCTAATAATTCTCAGATCGGCCGCAGTCAGCGTTCAGCCCGGTGGCCATATTTTCGTAACTAATTGGGCTAATCATGTAAATTTTGATTAGGGTCTAATTCTTTGATATTTTCTATCTCAAAAAACATTATGATGTCATTGTGAACTAGCCCATAAGAGGAATTATTAAAATTATTTATGAAGACATTTAATTCTCCTTGACAGAATTAATGAAAATGAGTCACTAATCAAATTTCACATGATTATCCTAATTAGTTATGAAAATATGGCCCCGGCAGCTCAACCCTCTAAAGAAATGGGCAGGGTAATACCGAGCTCCAAAGATGTAGGCAAGGAAACGTTTTTATTCTATATCAGGATTCCAGCCCCTATACCTTCACCATTGTCCTGCCCTCTCAGAAACTAATAGTGAATATAAGATCTGTTATTGCTCCCAAGGGCAGTATTGCCTGTAGACCTATGGATGCTAATGCCAATTTTTGAGGATTCAGAATATTTTCCAATATTTCCTGTGTAGGGGCCTAATTGATATATAAGTACGGACTGCAGGTGCACTCAGCAAACACCTATGTCTTGGGCTAAAGCCCTCAACGGTATGTGAAAACGAGGGCAATAACAATTGCTCTGTGCCCCTTGCAATTGATTTGTACTATGTATATCTCTCAGGAGACAGACAGGGTAATGCTCAGGAAATGGGTTGGGGATGCCCATCTCTAGGCAAATACTGGCATGTCCATCTCTCAGAAGGACCAGGCGATGTCCATCCATCTGGGGAGGGGGAGGGCGATACCTATCTATCAGGAGATGGGAAGGGCAATGGCCAGCTATCAAAAGACAAGAAAAGTAATCCCCATCTATTAAGAGACGGGATTGGCAATGACATTACATCAGGAGATAAGAAGGCCATGATGGTGTATCAGGAGACAAGAAGAGCAATTCCAATCTATCATGAACTAGCATTGGTAGGGCTTTGCTATCTATCAGGAAAAGGGAGCTAGACCCGTCTGAACGAGATGGGAAGAGCAATGTCATACGATTAGAAGATGAGAAGGGCTATTCCAATGTTTCAGGAGATTAGAAGGGCAATTCCCATCTTCAAGGATATGGGAAAGGCTTCATCACTTCTAATGAGGGGATGGGAAAGAATTTATCCATCTATGAGGAGATGGGAAGGGAAATGCTCATCTATAATGAGATAGCATAGGCTATGTTCATCTTTAAAGTATAAAGAATGCCCTTAATGTGAAGATATGGGAATGGTAATGCCCATCTATTAGGAGATGGGAAGGCTGATGCCGGACTATAAGGAGATGGGAAGGGTGATACGCATCCAACAAGATACAAGAATTGTGTAGTATCTCAGCACCAGAATAAACCCAATTAAGGTCATCCTACCTCTCAAATCACTTCAAATTGCAATTCCCATCTATTAGGACATAGGATGGGCAATGACATTCCATTAGAAGAGAAGAAGGCCAATGTCAATCTATGAGTATCTGGTGTTGGAAGGGCTTTGCAATCTCTCAGGAAATGGGAGTTAGGCCTGTCTGACAAAGATGGGAAGGGTAGTGCCATTCCATTAGAAGATGAGAAAGGCTATACCAATGTTTCAGGAGATAAGAAGGGCAATTCACATCTTTCAGGATATGGGAAAGGCTATATCACTTCTACTAGGGGATGGGAAACGTTTCATCTATCCATAGGGAGATGGAAAGGGCAGTGCCCATCTATGAGGAGATGGGAAGGGCAATGCTCATCTAGAAGGAGTTAGGTAGGCTATGTCCATCTATAAAGTATAAAACATACCCTTTATGAGGATATGGGACGGGTAATGCCCATTACAGGAACAAGATGCAAGAAGTGCAATGCCCATCTATATATGTCTATGCTTGAGGAAATGGGAAGGGCATATCCCATCTCTCAGGTGAGGAGAAGGGTTTCACCATCAGTCAGGAGATGGGAAGAGCAGTAGCAATGTCCATGTCTTAGGAAACAGGCAGGGCGACACCCATCTCTTGGCAGGTCTCTTTGATACATGTAAGAAGCTCCTCCATGTCAGCAATATGCAGGTCTCCAATGTTCCCCAGCCTAAAACAGTCCGTCTCTGAAAGCTTTCCGGGGTAAATCACCAGACCTGCAAAAAGGTAAAATAGGAATCTGAAAGCAAGGGAGAGTGTGAAGAATTCATTTTTACTTGACAATATAATGTGTTGATAAATTAATTGTTTTTCCGAGCTGCTTTCAGTTAATTCTTCAATCTATTCACAATTCACGTAGAGTTTTTTCTCTATTATTTTCAGCTAACTGAAGTGTGCAAGTACACAAATTATTGATTCGTAGAAGGCCGAATTAGATAAATGACTGTACTTACCCTTTCTGTAGAGGATGGTGTAAAACTGTGTGAAATCAAACTTGGGGTCCTTCGGGTAAAGGTAAGTGGTGATGATGTAGCCAGCAATCGACTCAGGTAGAAACTCTACGAACCCCATCTTCTTCATACCTTCTCTCAAACACTGCCGGTTCTCTTGGTACCTAGAATAAATCTTATGTGATTAGCAATAGACCTTGTACAGTGGGTATAAAGATATTTATGTGTTTCAATTGGAGGATATTTTCCTTATTGAGGTTACGGCCGAATTTTGCTAAATTTCTCATGAAAAGAAAAGCAATTCAGGGGAAATATAGATACCGGAGATTATGTTTTTTTTTTGGCAAAAAAAACCTACAGAATATTTCTAATCTGATGAAGAAAACAGCAAGGCATATTGCACTATGGAACAAGAAGGACCTCTTCCATGCAAGCCATAGAAGCCATTCCACCATAACTTATAACTGACCTCTTTGACCTGCCGGGCACGCCCCCCTCCTGGTCCAACTCCTTGAGGGCCTGACCAAAGGCCAGCATGGCGTGTGTGGGCGGGGTGAATCGGAACTGACCGCCCGCCTCCAGCCCGGCGTACTGGGCCTCCAGGTCCAGGCTCACACTACGTGCGTTGCCTATATGTTATGAAATAGTGTAGAATTATATAGGTTCTTACACACATACGTTTACATGTTTGCAAAAATTATGACAGAAATATCAGGAAAATATAAGAAAGGCCACTGTTCCAATTTTTCTATTGTCTCCTTCAATATAGTGGGCTATAGTGGACTTGATTAAAACCGACGCTGTTTGTAGGCCTATTCATGTGATTAACATTGCGCAATAAGTTTCCCTGAAATTTATATAAATATTAAACGATACTGAGATTATATATGGCATTTACTGCTTAATTTTTATGGCTGAATTTGCAAAAAAAAGAAACCCACAAAAACACACAAACGTTTTGCATTATTGATGAGAATAAAAATTCTAATGTTCAAATGAACTTCACCAAAAATGATTTTCTCGTAACATCTCCCTATTTAGCATGTGACAACTCGCTTACCTTTACATTGCAGGAGGTGTTGGAGTCGGCAGATGGCGAAGGAGAAGCCGGGAACTCCTTGGATACACTTATTGGCTGAGCTCACCATGTAGTCAATGCTACACTCAGATAAGTTCAATGGGACTGCGCCAAATGTACTCATAGCGTCTACAAAGAATGCTGCCCCTGCAATATCAATATATGAACAGTTATTTGGAATAATTGTGGATGACCAAGATCAATGAGGACCATGTAAAGATAAGTTTTAAGACAAAGTGTAACAGACTAACACATAATATGTTTTCCCTGAAGTTGGAGGGGTTTTCAATTGCTTATAATGATGTCATAATTATGAATAGTGCGTTCTTATATTTTTTAGGCAACACATAGATTCCAGCATCTATGCAATT
Organism: Lepidonotus clava; assembly: GCA_936440205.1. Taxonomy (NCBI): domain Eukaryota; kingdom Metazoa; phylum Annelida; class Polychaeta; order Phyllodocida; family Polynoidae; genus Lepidonotus; species Lepidonotus clava. Next base: position 19,507,759 of record OW387150.1, on the reverse strand, counting down.
TCATTCATTTGAATCCAATCTTCATTCAGCTAGGTAACAGCTGATTCAATAAAAATAACGTCTGTGACTAGGGCAACTTTTAAGCTGGTTAATATATTGTACTGACGTGGCGTCAGTGGTTGGGAGGACTGACCGGACTAGCCTAGGGACTGGTAAATGTGATTGTAAACAGGAAGTCAGTGGCTTATATCATATATGCTTTGGACATTAATGAATTGCAGATTGATAACGAAAAGACTGTGACTTGGACTAGCTCACATAATGGAAGAATGAGTTGAAGAATGAAGCTTACTTACTCCCCTATCATTAAAGATAAAATAAAACCCCATAGTTCAATATACATGTATTCTATACCATTACCTGGAATGTGTTTCTTCACCACTTCCCCGACCCTCTTCACGTCGTTAAAGATGCCCGTGCTGGTCTCACAGTGTACAATGGACACGTGGGTGAAGCTAGAGTCGTCGGCCAGTATCTGAGCTGCTCGGTCCGGGTCGACAGCTGCTCGCTCCCCGAATGTCTCGTGGTGGTAGGGGATGTCGAGCGCCTCACACATGGATACCTGGCGGCGACCGTAGGCACCGTTCTCAAGGATCAGCACCTGCAGGGTATCATGTCATACCTCAATTTAGGCATGGCATATCCTCCCTCTAAGATTTATTACAAATATTTACCAAATCTATTACATGATATAATATATTAAAATCATAATTTCCTAAATGCTAATGAAATATGTAAATAAGGTACTATATCATAGAGTTTATGGTGATTAGACAGTTAGCACCCCCCTGCCCCTATTGGTCAGTTGTAATTAGGTCACTGGCCAGAGGTCAGGTGCAGAGTAGCAGGTATGCTGTAAGGACACTCTGGGTCCAGCAGCCGATGACAACACACCCCACACCATGTAACCCATAAGTAGTAACATGCCTTTTGGCCTACACTCCTGAGACTGTAGAGAATATATTTAACATCAACAACATCTTCCTTCAATTCTTCACTTTATACCACACAAAACCCCTTGTTCACAGTTTCAAAGTTGTATGTGAATATTGTACCGTTTTGCTACTGAAGAGAAAAGTATAAAAATGTTGCCTGGTTTATAGGACATCTATAGTAATATTTCCAGGACATTTTAAGTGATGTTAAATTTTACAAGACATTTTCAGGTGTTATAGGCCCTAGTTATAATTACAGAAGATTGCCAACCACATCCTCGTTTAAGAATATTACGAAACATGGAATTTTGCTAAGATGATCACAACTCCACACTATTCTTGATTAAGGTCATGTATTTCACTCGCAAGCTATTCCAATATTGGAACTTTCATAAGCTAAGTTCCAGAGACATTTCAGGAGAGAACATTTAAATGCCAATGTTCATGTCAGGAAATACATGTGATGATATACGCCTGTGCCTAAAATCTGGTGTGGATCAATTGTACAAATGGTGTGAACTGAATAAGTTGTATATAAACAAAAAGAAAACTAAGTATATGTGGTTTTGTAAAAATGATAATGTGTCTTCAGAATGTTATAGGAGCTTGCAACCCATAACTATTGGGAAAGACCCAATTGAAGTAGTGCAAAGTTATACATATCTAGGCTTTGAACTAGATACTTTACTGTCATTTGATAAACATCTGGATAATGTATTTTCAAGGGCACATAACAAGTTGTTCATTTTTAAAAAAAATCAGGAGGTTTATTTCTACTGATACTGCACTCATTGTATATAAGCAGACTATAAGACCATTATTGGAATATTGTAGTTTTGTGTTTGATAGTGGAAAAAAATCGAAACTTATTAAGATTGAAAATATTCAGAAAAAATGTATAAAACTCATTGAATATAAGTATAACTCCAATAGGTCAGAAAATACTAATGAATTGATGGCTGAATATGATTTAATGAGACTCAAGTCAAGACGTGAAGCTCAATTACTATGTTTGATGTTTAGGTATAGTAAGAATTCATCTTATGTTGATAATTCAACACGCAGGGAAAATTTAAGAAGTGAGAATAAAATCAAGTTTATTTGTCCATTCACTAGAGTTAGTAAGATCAGATCTAGTCCTTACTATAGAGGAGTAGAAAAATGGGATACGCTCAAAACTGAACACCACAGAGCTGAAAACAAAAAGAGATTTAAACAGCTCTTGTATACCCATACATTGTCTGGATGATGACCGGTTCTACTATGGCTAATCTGAGTATGTTTATACAGTCAAACTTGCTTGTTGATACATATATATATATATATATGTACTTCATTTACCGTGTGTGTTACTTATAAATTGCCTTCCATCTGTATATACCCATCCTCTGTTACAACTACTGGAAGATCACTCTGTACTGTGAAGTGGTTCTTGATAATAATAATAAAAAAAAAAAATAACACAACACTATTGAAAAACAAAGCAGGGAACGTTTACTTTTCTATTTCTTGTTCACATATAAGATGAATTTCTCGATTGATCTAACATAATGACGGGGTTACCTTGCCTCCACTCCGGGGCACGGTTGTACTGAGAACAGCCTCCAGGGCAAACGTCCCACTACCCTGCACTGGCACACAGGAGTAGTCGCTAGTAGAAACACCTATCATTGAGAAAGATAACCAGTTTCATAAGTGACCAACTCTGCGGATTTGGGGCTTATAGACATGAATTTTGATGAGATTACAGTCAATAATTACATGAGATTACAGTCAATAGTTAGAAAATGAATTACCAAGTTTATTTAGAGAGATTTCAGTTTACCCAGTAAATATCCATAAAAACGATAATTTCTTCCCAAAATATGTACTCTTAACCATACAATTTACTTATGAACTATGCTACCATGCATGGACTATCGTATCAAATTAATTTTATCCTATGTATAAAATACCTGCCTGCAAGTTTGACAAGGTCAGTCCGGATACTCTTGACAAGGTTGACGAAGTCGTTCTCCCGAGATCCCAGGTCTCGCAGCATGGCCTCTTTGGTCGTCCTGGACACGCATAACGGGCCAGGGGTGAACAGCTTCTTACCTAGGGAGAGAACGTTATGATAACTGTGAACAGTTTATTACCATGGACTCCTTGGTGGTCCTGGATACACGTAACAGACCAGGGGTGAACAGCTTCTTACCTAGGGAGGGAACGTTATGATAACTGTGAACAGTTTATTACCAAGGACTTATTGGTGGTCCTGGATACACATAATGGACAAGGGGTGAACAGCTTCTTACCTAGGGAGGGAACGTTATGATAACTGTGAACAGTTTATTACCATGGACTAATAGGTGGACATGGACACACATAATGGACCAGGGGTGAACAGCTTCTTGCCTAGGGAGGGAACATTATGATAACTGTGAACAGTTTATTACCATGGACTCCTTGGTGGTCCTGGATACACGTAACAGACCAGGGGTGAACAGCTTCTTACCTAGGGAGGGAACGTTATGATAACTGTGAACAGTTTATTACCATAGCCTCATAGGTGGACATGGACACACATAATGGACCAGGGGTGAACAGCTTCTTACCTAGGGAGGGAACATTATGATAACTGTGAACAGTTTATTACCATGGCCTCCTTGGTGGTCCCGGACATTACAATGGACCAGGGGTGAACATTTTCTTGCCTAGGGAGGGAACGTTATGTTAACTGTGAAAAAGCTCATTGCCTAGAGATAGAACATTATGTTAAGCGTGATACGGCTACATACCTGTGGAAAGAACATTATGTTCAATGTGAAAAAAAACCTGTTAACTCAAGGAAGGAACGTTTTGTTAAGTTTGACAAAACTCTAGACTTTGGGAAGCGGCAATGCGTTGAAAGTGACACAGCTCTTAAGCAACTAGGCAGAATAATGAGATAGTGGATACCGTTATAATGAGGTGTTGATATTCATGGTTTATGATGCGTTATAATTCAGAACTATACCTATAGGCCTATAACATAATATACATATCCCATATAATATGCCATACAGAAAGTACCCACATCATTCATATCGGTAGGTGATGAACATTATATCTAATTAATCACTGCTGCTTATTACCAATGAACACACTAACTCACTGGGCTATGATTATCCCTAAATTTGGTCATTCATAGTTATGTAATTATGGCGTAGGTGTCTTCTTCATTTCGGTCATGATCCCTATATGGAAGAAACATTGCGGAAAATGCAATTCAGCTATTTACCTTAGCTTGTCTACTCGTACTTGTATTTCCATTCCTTTCTAGAGAAATATATTTTTTCAAGAATTCTTAAAATGAGTTATATTAGTGAAAACGACCTCACCGTCTGTGTATTTAACTGCCGTCATGCTTAGCGTTCTGCAAGAGGGGTGTTTTAAACTGACTCCCTGGAGCCCGACCCGACATACTGTCCTCACACCGATACGTAGCAACATCTTGAGGTTATCTGCACAGAAACGACGATACACAGTTCACAACAGGTCAAGAATGAGTGAGAAAAGAAATAGTTCATTCATTACATGCCAAGTGTAATAACATTCAATTCTCTTTTTTTGTAATTGTTTGATACTTTTCATATACTATGGCGCGTTAGATGAACTTGCCGGTGGTAGGTTGTTCATCAATGTCCGCACCTCTGATATCATGCCATTATTGAGTATTATCTCAGCTAACCGTGAGAATCAAACAACCCATAACCAATGAAATATTCAATTGAGAGTCAAACGTACTTTAACATTAAATTCCAGCATCATAAGTGGAATATTATTTTCCACAATATATGAGACTCAGTCCTGCTGTATTTGAGCCTGAGTGGTACATATCTAACAAGGCGTAATAGCAAATATCTACCCAGTCAAGTTGTGACATAACAGAACCGTTCTGCAACCATACTTTTCAGTCAGTTTGTTACATACTAAGATGGCAAGTAACAGCTATGTTATTGATGGTGAGGTTTCAAATTCACCATATCAGAACATTATTATAACATTATTTTTTGGTAAGGGTAATACCAAACCAAAACAGAATATTGTAAGAACATTCTTTTTGGGTTGGAGAATGTAACCAGATCAGTGCAACATCACAGCAGTACATTTCAGAAATGTTATTGAGCCATAAAAATAATGTAACAAGAACCAATACAGAACCAAACAGAACGTTGCTGCAACATTATGATAATGTCACATGCTTGGCTAGATGGGTCTGTAGCACTTTATGTATGCTACCTATAAATACAGCGTAACCACCCAAATTCCATTATCAAATTCCTTGTGTTCTCCCTGAGTCTTCCCTTTGCTGCAGCGTTTTCGTTGTATCATTTTACATTATTTCCACAATCTGAAAGGGTTTGAGCAGGAAAAAATCAGAAAATTATCTTATTACACATCAAATATCCTACATTTTAAAAACAAGGAAACCAGTGCCTTAGAAAATCAGGTTCCACTTGTTTCCTCCCCCCCCTTTTTTTTTTGCAAAGTTTTCCTAATTCTTCTTGTTTTGCGTGACAGTAACTCTTTTTCTTCCTATTTTCTCTGCTTTTCCTCGCGGCGGACTCGCTGCATTTATAAAAGAAAACTTACTATCTGTAAAGTAAGTACATGTACTTGTACTTCCACTCACAAGTACATTGTACTTGTACTCACAATCTTGTTTAATACACTATAAGTATAAAACTTACTTGCAAGAGCATTTAATTATGCATGTACATGGGTTTGTTACCTACTTGCTCTTATATCCCTTAGGAAATGTTTGTGCCCTGACTATGATCAATATACCAGGTCGTACAAGGAAAGCAACTGGCTCTTATATAATTTATAAAATAACCGGTAGGCCATTGAATAACACTTGTTGAACATGGAAAAAGGTAGCTATATTTGCGTCGGCCAGGTGTATGAGCCAAATCTAGGAGGTCATTTCCCTATCTGAAAAGACGGTCTTTCGCATGAAAAAGCATGCATTACATATCATGAACACATCACATTCGTGTTGTAGGCCTGCATATTTAAGCCTAATTCGTGTTCGCGAAGTAGCCACTCTGCAGCGAACTCTCTTTCATTAAAATTTAAATAGGGTCTTTCTCCATTCAATACAAATTTGACGTTTTTCTCTAGTCAGCAGATATTGTTACGCTCGAAAATATCTAGGCTCACAGTATCAGAATGGTCTGTCAAATTGTAGAAAATGGTTGGGGGAGGAAAGGGTGTCACACAATTCCTTTAGTGGTGTCAAAGGTATAGTAGTATTTTCGATAGATCTGATCTGAATTTCATTTGAAAAGATGAAGTTTTAATTTCTTAGGGTAAGCACTGACAAACATACCTGACACTGAGAGGAGAAGAGAGAAGATAGAACGAGATCATTTATAACAATCTGCATGCCATATGTGCCAATCTCACGCCCTTTCCTTTAGCCAAAGATCTGATCACATAACGGGATAAAAACCTATGTGGTATCAGGTTTAAACCGAGATGTTTTATTCTTTTGATATGTCACCAGCGGAAAAGAACAAACAAAGGAATTACCGAACGGAGGTCTAAACTATACTATATTAGCCTATATAAAGGATAAGAAGTTTTAAGACCTTTGATTTTCGCCATGACTTAAATTGGGGGACGAGATATCTTTTTTCTTTTATTGGAACATGTACGTGTTTGGGAAATAGCTTTTCTATTACGAATGCTACGTGCTTGACCCGAGGTCTGGAGCAGATTCAGGGATGGGAGTCTAGGGAGTGCCTTCCCTTTTGATAGACCCCCAAACTATAAAAAAGAGGGGAAAATGCTCCGCGCGTGATAAATACATGGGTTAACATTCAGTACGCCATAGCAGAGTATCTATAGTACTGATAGGGGAAGCCATATCTTAGCATCTCCTATCTCTCAACCTGGCTGACCTATTTCTATTCTTTCGGCAATAGACGCGCTAATAAATCAACTATTTATACATTACACATGTATTACTTAATAAAAAAACACGAAAGCTAGAATGAGGGAGTCAGACAACCACAATAATGGTCCCCCAGGGCGGGAATTTACATACCTTGATCTTGGGTAATGATGTTGTGAGGGATTATTTTCGTTAAATGATGATTTGTCCACGTGGGGGCGCCACTGGAGAAGTCTTTCCAGGGTGGTGCCACCTCCAGGGTTACCCGGTGAGAAGGGTTATTGATTGGCTTTCCTCATTACCATAGTAACTCATCGATGTGTATACCCAAGTTATCGACCCCCCACTTACTAATTGAGCAAAACTGCTTGAAACTAAACAACTGTCACAAACAGGACAAACTGGAGATGGATTGGACAAGTAAACAGCTAAACACGAAACTGTTTGAATAAGAAATCTGACACCAAACCATAGGACATCTATACTGGCCTATAACCTATATTGGGCCTTTAATGGTTTAGGCTTTCGATAGCACTAAGAAAGTGCCTCTGTTACATGTGTATTGCATTGAAATAACTTTTATTCTTAATTCTTTATAACGACAAGAACCTTCATGTTAAACTTTATCGCCAAAGCAATTAAGAAAATTTCCTGGATTCAGGATTAATCACCTATTGTTTTCAAGAATTTCATCAGCATTAAAGATTGACCCCTAAAAAAGCTAATTGGCTGCGTTTCAATTGTGCACAGCGAACATGAAAGGATTAAGCCATGGACATGGTTGACAGCCCCTGGCCTGCTGTATAATCTATCAGACGCGGTTGACTGAACACGCCATGCAGTTAGTCAGCCTTGGCAATTCTGCCACTCCAGCATTGCAGCTGACAGCAAACCATAGGTGATTTGACTGGAACCCTCAGCTGTCGACTTTCTGTGTGTGCTTCCACGTATTCTATATAGTCATTCCAGGAGCCTGTTCATGGCCTTAGCCTTTGACTATAACTGCCACCCGGTGTTTGTTGGAATAGTGTGGTGGGTGGTGGTGGTGGTAGGGGGTGTTGGCTTCGAGTTGGGTCCATACATGGCTTGGCCTCCAAGCCAAGGCAATCAAGTCTGGGCCCGTTCGCTGACCGCTCGCCACGCCTCGAGCCCATTAAGTTATGTGGACCACCACCAGCTTACATAGCCTCCCTCTACACGGTAACTTCACGGAAAATAACAAGGAAATAACATACTCAAAGCACACCAAATGCTCACAGTTGGATCTATCATATAGGACTGTCAATACTCACCGACGCCCTGGAGGGATCCGTCTTATGCAGACGATGATCATGGGCCGTCCTGAAAGGGAAAGTTCACCGGATTTATTATTGATCAGTGCAGATCCAGACGAGAGGACTTTGTAATTTCCTACCCCCAGTTCTTGGATCTTAGGAATGTGCCTTAATGTGACTGCTATGGCTTTCAAGATGTGGAAACATAGAAGAAAGCTGGATTATTACCATTTATTATTTATTCTAATCAGCATTTTACATACTGGTAAGTATTTGGAAGGAATCTATTGTAAGTGATTAAGGTATACACGTAGCATATATATAGGACAATATGGAATGCATTTCATGGGTCCATTGGAGAATCATTCATAAAAAAGAACAATCAGTTCAGACTATGCATAATAACCACTGTGCATATTTCCAAGATCCTTTGATAATTAACAATTATGTTTTGTAGCTTATGCATCCAATAATCAATTCAAATCATAAACCTTTGACCACAATATCCATTCATCCATATAAACACCATTCACGTTGCAATTAGTTGTTTGTTATATCTAGAACAATTATTGTGGTAATTCTTACCCGAATTTAGGTAAAACGTGGAGAAACTGTGGCATTTATGGTTCAAGAGAATGTACACATTTCTCATTATTTCACCCGTGGGTTTAGACATATAATATATCTATGCAGGGCCTATCTCAATGGCATGACATAACTTTCATACAATCTTTATTTACCCAAGCCCTACTTCACATATACCTCTAAGGATGCCATACATGAATAATATAGACTCCAAACTATGAACCGTGAGTTATAAATAGAAATCGTGACGTCATCCGGTCCATGTGTAATTGTTGCGGACAAAACACACAATATGACTTAGTCAGCCGTGCATTATAATCCGTATCAACAGTTTGTATCTAACAGGTAGAATGACTGACGAAGAATGACTGACTTTTAACGTAAAAAAGGCGGCAACTTTCAATTGAAAAAAAATATCATTGATACTTCTCATAGTATTACTCGCATAATTGAACAAATCTTGATATGCATCCAAAACTAATTGAAATGAAAATGGGCAATGAGATAAGATGGTATATACATACTACTATGGAAGATATTACTACTGGACTGCCCCTAATGTTAAAACTTAATATTACTAAAAAACGGACAGTTTGATACTTTCATCATGACCAGACAAACAAGTTTAGCACAGATTAACAGCCTGCCGGGCGGGCTGGCAAATACCTGTCAAAATTAAAAGTTTAATGTCCCGCGGAATTGGGCTTTTGAAAAAGAATATTATTTTTATGAAATGAATTAGCTATGCTTATCCAATTTCCTTTGATATCATAAGATTCCTTACATTGATATCTAAATTAATCCTTTTCAATGTTTTCATTTTTGTAATTCATACTTTCTTCAGAGCCATAGGCTACTTCATATTGCACGATTTCATCTGATCTGCAGGGTTTCAAATAAGTAGTGTTTTTGACATACATAGGCTTAATAGATCATCATCTTGGGGTTTTTAATCGCATACATAACACTCAATTTTTTGAGCAGTCAGAAAGGTCTGTATTAACTTATTAGCATAATTCTAGTTCCAACTATAAGCCTGGATTAATGCATATTCGAGTGTTTGTTGTTCTATTAAAAGTGCTAAACTGCTAAAGGTGGTAGTGCTAAGGCACCATACTGCAATCGTCAATAGCTCTATGTAAGGTTGTCTGGACGGGGCTGTTTGGTTCCCTTGTCAAGTTCTATGTAAATTACATGTTGATAATTTGAATATAGATACTTCAAAGACAGAATTTAAAAATTGTATTCTAGTAAAGTGATTTGATGCACTCTTATCATGAGTTAAATGATGCTTATGAATATATATACTATAGCCTAACATTTGCAGGGGTTCCAGATAAGTCTGAGCGGGTTCCATGCAAAATTGAGGGGGTTCTGACCAGTTATTTTGATTAAAATTTCCTATTTTCTTTCATTATTATAAATTTTGAGAAATCTGAGGGGGTTCAAGACCTCTCCGGAATCCCCCTGGGTACGCCACTGGTCAAACCTAAGTCGGTAAAACTAGTTAGGAATAGACCCCCCCACCCCCAAGGGATGATTGGGCAGATTTTAAGTATAGACAAACGCCACAAGACACATTGTTAAGGAAAAAATGATTGAATATGGAATTAATCACCACTAAATTAGCAGAGTGAGCTCAGCCATATGTCACTGGTCCATTGTGGATTCCAATTTCCTGTGTTCAATTCTCGGCTGTTTTCTACCTGGAGTCGTGGATTATGACAAGGCATGTCTCGTGCATCACACACCAGGCATGGTCTAGAAGTCACCACAGACTGTTTCTATCGCATATAATATTTTGTATAACCGATCCAAGGTACTTATTCGAATTAATAAGAGTAGGGGTGCAACCCCACGAATACGGCATGGTTTCTTGTCTCTACCAAATGTATCTAACCATTTGCATACATTTATTCAAATATCTAGTTCCTATCAAATCAATCAAATTTCGTTTTTTTCTTTAAATATTAGCAGATTAATCTACCTCACAACAGTGTTAAAATGCGGCCCTTGATCCCCATAATGGGATGATGGGTGGGTATGGTCATGTTTAATTCTATCTTTCCTCCTGGGGTTAAGCAGGTGTAAATACCTGGTATAGACAGCATGTATGTCAGGCTCTGGGGTCTCTTTACTGCTACCTCTCCTGGTGTTTAAATCACTGAGGTGTTTATCCACCGATCAATAGCCTATTACCAGCCAGGTAACGGCCGCAGGCACACCTGTAACGGTCGGGTCAGAAGTACTCACATGCAACCTCACCATTTATACTGCATACCTTATCATATCTGAGTTAAGGGGGGCATTCCATAAAAATTTCGCGATAATCCTATGTAAGAAACGATGCAATACCAAAAATTGTTATCGCCATATAACTTTTTTGTTTTTCATTTTTTTCATTCAATTTTTACTTTAATCAAACTTAAACTATATAGCATTCTTCCTTGATCACATACATATATATTTTGATATATTAATCTTTGTGAAAATATATATTTTTAAAACCGCGATATTTTCAAAATTATCGCCACGACAATGCTGTGATGCCTTGGCGATAATTTTTTGCGTTTTATGGAAGTGCTCTGATCCGCGATAATTATCACCAAATCTTTATGGAATGCATACCAGGTTATCTGTAATCTCTCTGCAACAGTCTGATCATAAGTAGGGCATTATGACGATACAGAGATGCATCGAAGTATCATTGTTTCAATCATCATAAATTGAATTGATTTTTTTATGAATAATATATGAAATCAAAGTTATGATAATCGAAATGTAAGAGTGTACTAGGGTTGTATGTATTATGAGAAAGGATTTTGTGAAGAGTATCATGGTTAAATAACACAAGTAAAATCATGTATATTTCATCACCTAATTTCGAAAAGCAAGGGAGGCGAAAAACCTCCACCATCTCTAGGGCTACAAGATGCCACACTCCCACACTTAACCTTATCTCATGGCACTGACAATAACAATCTGTGTGTACGCGTCGTTTCTGCCGTTACCATGGCAAATCACCAATCACTAATCCCACAATAACATCACAGACCCATCTATAATTCATATCGTCCACTTTCTTTGCCATTCAGCTTATGAATACTGCAGTGGACAACGCTCTGCAGCTTCAACGCTCTATCTAAGAACTAAACGATCTCTCCCCTGGCATAACGGGAAGGGGAGAGAGTCTTGATTGTTACTTTCTCACATGTGAATCCCCTTTTTTTGTGACCTAATAGTTTTTAGCAAAGTCCTGACTGGTTCAGATTCAGGAATATTATCCTGCTGTCGACGAGATGACTACGACTACGAGGGATAACTCCCGACATACAGCAGAGCTAGTTTTAAAGGGAGTTCAGGATAGTTCAATGTAGATTGGAGGGGGCAGAAGCAATGAATGGGGCGGCACCATAGTAAACTAACACTAGGTTGTCAGCGCCATAGAAACCGGCCTATTTTCGTACCTACATCGCTGTATTTTTTCAGTCAATACTCCCCAACACTGGCATTAAATGGTCCTGTCCCTCAATACCCAGAATAATTTATTCATCCCGGCGACATGGTTCAATAATCCCATCTCCCCTGCTCCCGCCATTACAACAGACGCGTTGCTATGGATACGTGGACGCGCACGGCATCGTGGGAGGGGCAGAGAGGTGGGAGAGGTGGGTTCATAAGCATTGAGTCACTAGAGCTGGTGAGTAGTGGGGAAATGCACGAGTAAGTAAATCCGTTGAGAATAACAACCAACAACAAACACAAATAAACAGCTTCAGGGACAGCAAGTGGAGGCAGGTCATTGTTTACAGTGCCTGCTTGTACGCACGTGCCTGTATGTGTATTGAATTAGAGGATCAAAGAAAATATTGAATGAAAAATGCCCACATGTGTAATGTTGTCAAAACCCTTAACACGCTGTATCCACAAAAGTTATCCATGGTAGACTTATACACTATTCTCAATTGTACCAATACAAAAATAATCCTCAAGTACCATTGTCAGGAATGACCAGTCTGAGAATATGTTTGGGTGTATGTGTATGTGCATGTCGGGAGTTATCTGTCCAGTTCTATACAAGTTTACAATTTGAGTAATAACAAAGGGCCTGTACATTGGGATGTATAATGATGAATCAATATAATTAAAGGTATGACATAATTATTTGGCGGTTAACCATGGTACAGTGCCCCTTTGGTTTGTGGACATTCTATATTGGTTATTGACAATTTTGTCACCAAACATTACCATCAGCTGTTCAGCGGTTCACAACCCCTCACCTCTTTCAATGACCCAACACTACTGGACCACCACTGTATAGCTTGGCAGGGGCCACACAGGGGCCAGGCAGGAGAGCAAGGGTTGACTTAGGCATGTAGGCAGCACGAGCTGCAGGTATGAGAGGATAGATTGCGCCATATCACAGGATGCTGGTATTTAGCAAATTTTATCAAGCTTCATTGTAAGTGCTGGTCAAAATTGAAACTGATAGGAGATATAGCATATTCTTTATCAAAAACCTTAAAGAATAGGGGAGTCTGATTGGAACGGGGATTGATTAAGTAGAAGCAGGTCAGGGGTAGCCGTTTGTTAGGTCGGTCTGAGGGACTTTTTAAAGTCAATAGATTCTATTTTAGTATGAACTGCATGATATGAGAGGAATAATAAAAGCAGATGAAGGGAAACCTTTATAGATGATTTCTGGCTCTGCAGGGTAGAATGTACAATCATAAACATCGTGAAGATCTATTTGGGAGTCTAAAACGCCCAACCAGAGTATTTTTCCGATCCTCAGAACCGAAACATAAGAATTCCTCTTCATAGTCATTTGAAGATTTTAAGATAGCCCAACGAAAACAGATTAATTTAGGCATAGAAAAATGAAGAATGGGTTTTTATATTCATCATGTTTCCCTGAACGTTGCCACTAAATCTAAATATATAAACAATATATTGATCTTATATAGTTTATTGATGTATGATGCACAGAATACGATTTTTAAAGGACATCCTTTGATCTCTCCCTCTACAGTGTCAGGAAATCCCTGTCTTGACGTCACCGTCAGTCCTAAGGCCCCTAGCGGCGACTCCTGTTACTACGTCCCGGAGCTGGCTCTCACGTGGACGAGAGCGCGACGAGAGTGTGAGAGTCGTCAGAGCCGCCTGGCGGTAGTGACGTCATCGGCGGACATGGACGCCGTGCGGACGTTGGTCGGGGGTCAGGTGTCTGACGTGTGGCTGGGGGCGGCCGAGCAGGGCATGGCATGGACCTGGGAAGACGGGTCGTCACTAGCAGGTAGGTGTTGTCATTATATTTATTAAACCGCTGCAGGGGCGAATCCAGAGATTTCCAAAAAGGGGGAGGGGGGCCCTATTGCTTTACATTTTTAAAAAATCAATATTTTGCCAAAAATAGGGGCGCGCACACCCTCTGCACCCCATAAATCTGCCCCTGTTTAGACAAATAGGCCCATATATGTGCAGATCTTCACTATTGCACTTTCAAAAGAGTAGCAATTAATGTACGTCCAAACAAAATAACTGGAAATAATATGACTGTGATGAATGAAACAAGCTAAGTACCAGGCAGCATTCTCTGTAGGCCTATTTACTTTTAATTGGTGATATGTTTTTTTTTTCGACAAATGGTCAATGATTACTTAAACTGCATTCTATCGCATAAAGTTTTAACCAAATTTCTATCCTTACACAGCTCCCCTACAGAACTACCCGTGGGCAGACCTCAATGACGTCACACAGGCTGCTGGTTCTCGGCAGAACTGTGTCTATATGGACACAGAGACGACGTGGTCGCTGGGAACCTGCGCCACAAACTACGGCTACATCTGTCAGTTTGGTGAGTATGATGCAATACATAGCTATGCATTAAACCTATAGAACCAAAGGTAGGCAGAGAGAACGGACATGCGGCAAACCAGAATTGCGTCTCGGGACCTTCCATGTCCGCCCGTGAATCGTTTGCAAGTAGTATATGAAACCGATGTTTTACACAGGCATAATCAAGGGGGAAAAGTACCACATATATATATACGGATAAAACACATGCATACACAATAAAACATATATTATATCGAAAGATAACTAATTTCAAGGTGATGGCTGCAAAAATAGTATTAATTGTCCATTTATGAATCAATATCTATATTGATGGAGCATATATTTATCAGATGAAAGATACGCATCTGACGGTTATATAAGTGGAAACATACGGTAAACCAATAACGGAGTGGTGTTCACTTGGCAACATGAGGTATTATTAGACTTGTGAAAAGGCTTATAGGAAAAAACGTATATTGACCGATCGAAATAGTAAGTTATTCCCTGGAGTTTATTGATGGTGTTAAATCTGTGATATTGATTGTGTTTCATTCGATATTAGAAATCGTAGTTCCTCTATAAAAGTGTAAATACTGAATAATGTAGTGCCCATGGGGCTGGGCAAATTACCGCTCCATTCTGTACCTCAGCATTTTTGCAAACGTGATGGACTAGATCATTGGATTATAGTAGTCTATAGAGAATGAATGTTTATGAATGAATGGATGAATTACACAAAAATGCACAAGCATACCGTTGTATCTTGCATCTTGCATCTTGCATTTTTCTCTTGTTCTCAAGTCATAGCAAGGATATCTGAACCTTGAATACATTTTATCTCTTTGATATATAAATCTCATGATTCTATATTCCAATCCATTAGAAGCAGCCAACCGGAACTGCACCTCGGGACCCGGAAGTGACGTCATCACGATGGGTAGCGCATGCTTCCTGGTGCAGTATGGGGACTTCTCGTGGTTCCGTGCGCGTGCGCAGTGCAGTTCTCTCGGTGGTCACATGACCCGCTTTGAGAACCAGACGGTGTACGATCGTTTCTCCACCCAGCTGAAGGGGGCGCCACTTTACCAGAAGCAGGAGTTGTGGACGGGACTGCGCAAGTCACGATGGGTGTGGGTCACTGGTAAGCAGATATATTTTTTATTTAGTTTGTATTTCCGCCATTGGTGCCTTATAGTACCTTATCTAGAAAACGTGCCTTTTAATTGTGTTCACAGAACTTGGAAAACATATCTATGGAATACATTGTACTCGAAAACAGTCCTTGGCTTTTAGGAGATCAATACTAAATTTGTAAACAATTCATCTGATACATTGCAGCTGTAATTTTCCATTTGTTCTCCTGCCTCCAGTCCCTACCTAACAAGCAACTTTTTCAGAAAATCTAAAAGAATGCGTTCTATATCTTTCCATATGCCTAATCGGACACAAGTAATTGAGTGCAATTTCTTTACTATATCAAATTAAATTGACCATAATTATGATAAAACTAATTTACCAATGAAGTCCTTTCTCTATGTCTTTCAATATTCAATTAGAAGTAGTTGAGTGCTGTTTAGTTTCAAATTAGGTTGGCCATGTAAGAAAATAATAAATACTGTACATAGCCCTTTCCCCCCTGTTCAGGTGGCGAGGTGGTGACGTCCTTCTGGGAGCAGACCCAGCCCTCGGGGCCCGGAACCTGCCTCTCTGCCCACCTCTACGGCCCCAACGCCATCTGGTGGAGGGCTCAGACCTGCTCCACCACAAGTCGATTCGTCTGTCAGAAAGGTAACGTAAACGGTTTTATATGAAATATGCATGACAAACACTGACTAGAACATTTTGAAATCCTCATTTGTGGACTTTGCCAATTAAACAAAATGTCCTCATTGATATTGCGTTTTTTTTCTACTGAGGCAATGTTATCTATTCCCTATGTGTTTAAAAAGTTGTTCTACTATCTCTTCATTGCATTCACAAAAGTAATAATTGCACTTACTCTTAGCGATTTGATTACATAAATCGATCCCTTGTAGACAATGCTAATCAAGGTATGAAAATTGCGTGTCAAACCGCAACATCTTGTATATTGTTATTGTATTTTGTAATTTCCTTAACGGAGAGGTGCCATGCAGGAATCAGGAGCTTGATTTTGATTCACACGTTAAACTTTTAAAAATTATTATATCTGCAGATCTTCCAGTGGCGGTCACAGACGCTGCCCCTACCGGCGGTCCACCGAACCAAGGTGGGTTTAAAACTGAACATATTCATTACTCCTACTCCCTAAAGGGAAGATCAAATAAGTAATATGTTAAAGCGGCTTATAATTGTGGTTAAAGGTTATTACTCTTTACTTCCAGTAGGTGTGTATAGTCATATATGCTTTGAAATTTGCCCATATTGTAGAGAATCCTGAGTTGCATAAGGGCTAGACTAGCTTGATTCCCATGCACTTTGTAATAATAGGTCAACTATATACCATTTTGAATTATAGATAAATCGGAGAGGGATGGGAGGCAGTCCGAGTAGAATTCAATGAACATTTCTTTAAGCATATGTAAATATAAGGGGTGGATACCCTCCAAACTCTTTCCTCCCAGAATGTGGGCTCAATATTGGATGCGCCAGCATGCGCCGCTTTCCCATAATTGGACCGTAATGCAGTGCGGCGGATCCGGAAATCAATGCTAAATTATTATAATTTCCGGATCCGCGGCGTTGCATTATGGTCCACTATGGGATAGCGGCGAACGCCGGTGCATCCAATCGAACTCACCCAGATATTTCCTCGTATTTCTACATGTCACTCTGCATGTACTGTGTGCATATTCAATCTTGTTGTTTCTTATCTCCTCCCTAGGCGGCGGTAGCGGCTTATCCACAGGCCTATTGCTGATCTTACTGCTCCTGTTGATCGTCCTGGCTGTTATCACCATCTTCCTCTGCTGCTACTATCGACGGGGCAGGTCAGTGATAGTATCATTAGATATTCATTTAATATGAAAAAGAAATCTCAATTTCCAATCGTCAAAGCATCCAGGTATTTGCTTCACGTTGTGCTGAGCCCACTTTAATGGTGCAGTGTTTCCATCAAAACACACACCCATGTACATATAATCATGTTTTACATGGTGGAAAAACTATGTATAGAAATGTAATAATTATTGTAAGTGTTAAGTGTGACCATGCTGATTGATAAATTTCGTTGTTGTATGCGCAACATTAACAGATTAAGTGATGAAGGAAATCTTAAGTGTTACCTACAACTAATTAATCACGTGTGTGTAGTTATATAAATCATTCAGATTAGCGGCAGTATAGGTTCCCAACTAGGTGTAACCTTTGGTGCAACTTGTAAGTTACATCTAGATATGTGAATTTTAAATTTGTATTGGAGGCTAAAGTGCTTCATTGTCAGTTTGTATGTTTCTTTTTGTTTACATTTATCTTTTCTCTGTTATTCAGGGCCATGAGAAAAGCAGCGAGGGAACACGCCCGAAAGCAGCGTCTTGAGCAACAGCAAAATGAGGCTCCACGGAACCCACATCAGACTAACTTCTCCATCTTTACCTGTGACAGTGCCCCCTCTGGACAGCCCACTGCTAATGGTCGCTTCCCTCCTATACAGAGCAATGGGATGTATTTCAACAAACAAAATGGCTCCATTCATCAAAATGGCCACTCTAGGCAGCTTATAGAAGCGGACGCGCTGATGCAGAACAACAATAATCCAAAACAGAACCTCCTCAATAACTCAATGAGGCAGAAAAAGAAGCTCACCAAAAATGCGAATAAATACTCAGATCCTATCGAGGATAGTTATGACTTTGATGCTGAGGAGGCTGCACTGCGGCCAGGGAAAGGGTCAGATAGTGATACGGTTTTTAAGGATATTCGTAATTTTGAACCTCCTCCCTCAGCTCATAGGATAGAGGATGAGTACTCCCTGCCACATGACCACGTTACTAGGCAGGACAGTGAGCATGTGTATGAGGACCCCATAGACAGCCGACAGGGCTTTAAGAGAGACATGGCTGTCTACCAGAGCGCTGAGCTATTCGCCGTGCGCTCCTCCATGCGAATACCCCTACCCAAGGCGCAGGCCGAGGACAGCCTGGTGTTTGAGTCCATCCAGGCGGATGATATGGCAGACCCACAGGGAGGTGACCAGCAGGTTCCTCCAGGGGAGGGCCAGGATGGGGAGACTGACCGCAGCAAGTATATTGAAGATGTGGCGCGAGCGTTTGATTTCCTCGTCTCTGGAGATAGTGTGGCTGACTCTACTGCCACCCCCGCTGCTGCCCAACATACCCCTGCTCCTGCTTCCCATCCCACTGCAGCTGCTGCCCTTCCTCCTATTGCTGCCCACCCCACTGCAGCTGCTGCTACCCCTGCTGTTGACGGTGAAGCGAAGCTACTGAAGCGACGAGGAAGAAAAGACAGTATAAGAAGCCAAGGGAAGGAGGGCAGTGGGACGGAGGGAGAAATGATGGACTCAGATATGGCAAAAGCACAGAGGCGCTTATATGGGGAGAAAGAAAGGGGAGGCAGTAGGAGGGGGAAAGAGAAACAAATGAGGGGGCACGTAAATGATGGGTATGCAGGGACTGATAGTGAAATAGATGATGAGAAGAGGAGGAAGAGACAGAAACAGAGGTTGGGAAGAGAGGGAACAGCAGGTACAGACACAGAGCTTGATGATGAACGCAAAAAGAAGAAGTCTAACCATCACAGACATGGCAGTCTGAGACACAACTACACAGAGGAAGAGCTAGAGGAGAAGAGAGGAAGGAGGAAAGAGAGGGAGCGACAGAAGCAAGAGCAGAAGAGCAAGAAGGAGCAGAAGATGGATCTGACGGATGATGACGATATGGGGTTGACACGCGTTGGATCCCCAATTGCCATGGGAAAACTCCCTCCTCTCATGCCAAACTCCAACTCAGATAATAAAAACAAGGAAAGGAAACACAGAGAACACAAAGAACACAGAGAACACAGAAAACACAGAAAGGACAAGAAGGACATGACGCCAGAAGAACGGGAGGAGAGAAGACGCAGGCATAAACGGAAGAGGGAGAAAGAGAGGCGTAGACGTAAAGAACTAGCTAGCCAAGCACAACCTAGTAGGATCCAAGTCCAGGGCAAACCAGAGGAGGAGGACGACGACAGCTCGGACTCCGTCTCAGATTCAGGGGAGGAGACACCAGGCAGTGTCTCTGGGAGTATGGCAGGTACACCCAAAAAAGAAACCCCTAACTCATCTGCAAGGGGAGGCGTAGGAGGCCGGCGCTCTTCTACACAGGGCAGCCACCTGGTGTATGATATAGAAAACACAGGTGCTGGGAAAGGGATTGAGGTATGATACTTGACCATAGAACACTTCAATGACTGTTTGATTTAACGTTAAAATAATTTGTAAACGATGTACTATAGATTTGGGTTCGGATTAGATGTATATACAGTGTAATAGATATTAAATCCTTAGATGTTCCAAAATCTATTCATATCGGAAATGTTTCAGGCAGAAATGTTTTTACCTTTATACGGCAATAACCCTATTTTTACATTTATACGTTATTGTGTGATGCTATGAAACTTGCACTGGAGTTGATTCCTCATCTAAATTTATTACCATAATTATATGAATTAATGGAGACTATAATTATACACATTTGTATATATTTCTGTGCTGTGCGCAGTTATAATGCTTGATCACATTTTCAAATAGGTGATCTCATTTTTAATTGTCTCTGTTTATATAGCATAATTTGAATTGATAGGTTACTTTTTCATCTCACCCAACTGATTGTGTTAGAATACAGGGAAAGCTTGACAATCTGCTATCTTGTCTATTTCGATTGTATATGCAAAACCTGGATCAGTATGTCAAACACTTAAAACAAGTTACGATTGTTTCACCTTACTGTTTCATCTATTTTGTAACTAGAAATTAGTAACATTAAAATCTGACCCTCTCTATAGTTGTTCCTATGCTTGTAACTCATCAACTGCTGACCCTCATTATCAGGTTACAATTAACTTTACTCTGGTGCTAAACTTGACCCTTTTCCTATTATTTCACTGCAATAAGACCTAAATGCTTTAGATTGCACACAAAGTAATTTTGGGGGGTAGACAGTGCTTTTTGAAATGTAACCTTTAACATTCATAAATCTTGGACATGTTAAGGAAATAGCTAATGATGCCATGAGATCGTTAGA
The DNA here is from genome assembly GCA_936440205.1 of Lepidonotus clava. Classification (NCBI taxonomy): domain Eukaryota; kingdom Metazoa; phylum Annelida; class Polychaeta; order Phyllodocida; family Polynoidae; genus Lepidonotus; species Lepidonotus clava. The sequence continues at coordinate 19,486,980 of OW387150.1, read as the reverse complement.
GATGGTGACTTGTATTGTTAAGTAGCTGGTCAAGAACGTTTTGTGATTGCCGAAACAGACTATTACTCACCATAATATCTCCATGCACCATAAAATACAACAACCACAACAATAATTGTATACTCATGTGGGTATTTGGTATGCAGGGTAGATCTTTCAATAGAAATGTTATAAATAGCAATATGATGACTTGCCATAGAGTGTGAGAACTATTTTTCAATTCATAATATTCAGAAAAGCTGAGAATATATAAACATTCGAATGAAAGCTGCTAAAAGTTCGATTTTATGTAAGAATAGATGGTAGAAATATGTACATAATTTCATCAGATGATGTGGATTTCCCCCTCTTTTGTATTTTTGTAGAACAGTTAGATTTGTCATGAAGTATGTTAAGCGAGATGAAACACTTTCCATGATATAAATTATGCTGATTGACACATGTACAGCATTACAGTGCTCTGATAATAAAACAATCCTTATCTATTATTGTATTCACTCTTCATTACGTCATGTCATAAAACTATATCCGAGGACAATTCCCCCTTTGTAACATTTAACCTTCATATACCCCCCCTTTTTTCTGGACCTCTAAACTACAATAAGAGGGGAAATTGTCGTATGCACAAATTCCCACCAGGTTGAATCAGCACACTTATAGACCTTTCCCACGACCCTGCGCAGTCCACCACTCTGCCCACTTTTGGGGCTTTAGGTAACTAGGTCACTTCACTTCCTATACCTTAACTATGGGTAATACCTAAAAGTGTGTTACCAATTTGATGCACCAGGGGGCGCCATCTTAATGAAAAAGATGTATTTATTGCCAAGAGAATCTACTGACTTTTGCCCCAGTTCTGATCACCAATCAGTATGCAGTATTGAGTTGTATATTTTAAATATAAATCAAAGCTAAAGTTAGCTGATTATTCTGGTAGAATTGGCCTATATCAGCATCGATCAGTCGGCTGACTTGGTTAAAATCAGCTAATGGGTAAAGGGCATTAGGGGACATTGCAAAAACCCCTTGCCTCTGTCAATGTCTAGGCAGGGAGTCATTGTGTCTTCTGATACTTTTGACAAACTCGACCATCAAGATATAGTCACCAAAGATTGAACGAATCAAAAACCTTGCTCTTGTCACTGTATAGCTTGAGTAGTTGAGATGATGCAAGGCCCCATATCTTTGTAACTAATTAGGCTAATCAGGGATATTTTGGTAAGTCTCTCATAGGAATTCTGTTTATCATAAATAGCTTTTTACACGTAATAATTCCTCTCTGAGACATTTTTGCAATAACACCAATAATTTTCGTAAAAGGCTAAATTGCTGATCTTGAGACACTCACCAAAATTTCCCCGATTAGGCCAATCAATTACGAAGTCATAGCCCCTGGTGATAAATGACCAATGAACCAACATATTATATGTTCACTGAAGTAACCACCAAGGTAGATTTGTAACTTAATTGATTGTAACTTTGTAACTAATCACAAGATTCAGATAATTCAAATATTATGTAAAACTACTTGATTTAATGATCCCCAATTGCCTCTTACCATCCCACACCAATAAAGGGTACACACAATGTATTGCAATTGCAGCTTTATCATTAGATACATTTAATAGCTAGTAACAATTGTATAACTGTAGAAATAATTTATTGTGATCCCTGAGTTCACAAAAATATAAGATGCTACAAGCTCAAAGTCCAGATAAACTTCACAGTATGGTAGGTAAACCAACAACTTTGATCTAATTTTGAATGTGTCTTGGAAGTTCTTATATTTACTATAAAATTACCATAATTGTAGTAGTTTAGGACAACATGGTGAACAGCTCATACCTGAAAGTTACAATGCCTAATGCTTCTTCTCACCAATTGAATTGAGTAGTTTGTAGACGTAAAAATCTAATTGACTTGCATTGCAACAGATGATTACATTCTGTTAAATCAATGTAGTCATTATCTCCCCTTGAAAATTAAGACTTGGCTTATGATAAGGTTTTAGCAAAGGCCTTGAGTTTCTCCATGAAGTCAAGTAGGATGAAGGGAACTGCTCGGTCAAGAACTGCGTGAGGGATCCAGCCCTTGAGATCTGTGGCCACAAGCCAGGTAAATTGGCAATTCTGAGAGTTAGGGACTTTGGTGAAGGCCCAACCACCTGGCTTCTGCTCCCCTCTGTAAAATTAGAAAGTTATGGAAAGTATAGTCAAAGGGCAAAAAGTCTGTTTGTTTCCATCTATTTCAATAATATTTACAAAAATGAATGAAAATAGATCTTTACCAAAAATTTAAAAAAAAATCATGTCAAAACAAAACCAGTTTGACAAAAAAGATTGATTCTTTTTCTAACTTAACAATAAAAACGTCAGAAGGTTTATTTTTTTTCATGATTTTGTAAGTTTTTTTGTTATCTAAAACCAAGAAAAAAGTACCCTAATTTGAGATTATTTAATGAAGAGTCTCCTCCGCTTCTCTAGAACTCCACTACTAAGCCCTAGATAAGAGTTGTAATTGGTTGCGCACCTGATGTATTTCTTGCTTGGTGGGGCACTGGGGTGGGGCACTGCGCAGCCTGCAGCTAGGGAAATACCGTCCTGAGTCTTCCAGTGTCGGACTGACACAAAGTCCCTGAAAACATACCGTTTTGACAAGAACAATAATGTTTTACTGTGGCTTAAGGGTAAGAGGATCTTGGTCTAAATTGAAAACCTCATAGGTAGGCATTATCTCTAACTCTCAATTCCCAAACTACTATTCATGCTTGCCAGTGAAAAGTAAAAAAAAATCAGATAAAAACAAACACACATAGAAAGAATTACTATTTTCTCATAAATATTATACATTTGTATTTGTATAAAACATCATGTTATAATAAATAGAAGAACCCTTACCTGCTGGCAATGAGACCCCCTGCGGCTTCGGCGGAGACATTGTGACAGACATCTGAGTTATCGGCCACCCACTCTATGATCTAAAAGAGAAATAGGTAAGGTCCTGCTTCTAAAATTACCATAGTAACGTTGCTATTCACTAGCCTATGTAAGAAAACATGCATCTTGGTTTTCTTTCACTCCCACCCTTATAATGATACGCGAAGTAAAGGAAACTTAGGCATGTGATACTAAACTAACTTCATATCATACTAAAACGTAAGTATCACAAAGTCCCTATGAAAATGTAAGAGCTGGAAAGCCAAAACGGGGGTTTGGAAGGAGAAATCTGGTAAATTATCTCCATAATTATGTAACGGACCACCTCTTTGTCCCTTAACAGTTTCTAGTCATTAATACCCATGTTTCTTTTATTATTCTGGTTCCTTTCATTAAAGACATTCGCGTCATTAGGTCTAAAGATCTAGTACCCAGATCTTCTCAAAATCTTCCAGGATGCAAGATATACATCTATACGTTCCATAAAGACAAAAAATCATAGGTCACCATGGAAACTTTTCTGTAAAGTCAGTACAATTCCATGGTAATTTAATTTGTTAAAAATCGGCGACGGAAGATGATACTGAAAATACATCTAAGTTTCAATGGTGGGGATGAACATATTGTATCAGCATGTAATAAGAGAGATACAGAAACAAATTTAATTCTACCTGCCAAAATCATTTTTCAAAATTTTCACGAAATTGATCGTATTTGACAATTTTTACCTCCAAAAGTATTACTGTTAAGCAGATTTCTATTAGTATTACCGATTGCCCAGCCGTTATTGATTATTTCTGCATGATTTCAGAAAGATTGAAGAACTTTTATTTTTTAGAAATCAGAAAATGGCGCGATAACTGAGATAAATATACTCAAGTGGTATGTCTTACCTTTGATTCCAAAACCGTAGGGTTCCATTTTGGATATTGTTCTACATTTGTGATGACCTCCTCAAATAGTTTCTCGGGGGATAGTGCGATAATTCCCTTTAGAAGAAAAAAGATTTCTGTTAGGGAAGTATTACAAGTTAGAAAGAAGCAAGCAAAATCATCATTTTCCAACTCCCATGTGAATGAGGACAAGAAGACCTTAAGGACGCAATGATATCAAATGTGGATACAGATCTTTAACCATGAGTCCCAGCGGCTGCTTGATTTGCAAATACTATTACATGTAAAGGGTCTTACCCTCAGAGTAATATCTTGTAATTCATTAATTTATTTTATACAATCAGCCATGGTTCCCAGTTTCCAGTCAAGCCTATCGATTAAACAAAAATGCTAGTTATAAGTGTAGTGTACCGTTGATACAATTAAATCTTTACTGTCAATGATGTCTCCTTATAACTATCAATATATATACGGAAGACAAACTAAATTTGTTATGAAATTGAACCCGATGGCAATCTGAGCTCAAATTTTGTTAACTGCTAGATATGATAACTATGATAATTCAACTATCGTGGCGTATAGCAAATATCATGTGTCACATGACTACATAAACAATGACACTGAAAACCATAACAAGTAAACAAAAACGCCAGACCACTGGAACATCTTCTAATGTTGCAATGTTGCGTAATGGCTTTTACAATTTTAGACCAAAAGGATGTAAGTGTTTTGAATTTCTGGACGGCCTAAGCACTTTGTAATTCAAATTTCCAATAACAAATAATAGTTGTTGAAAATAATTGATTCGAACCGTTTGGACCCGTTATTTTCTTTTATTAGTTTGATTTTAACCCAAATCTTGACGTACTTCTAGTCGGAAGACACGGCCAATGTCAGAAAAGTTCTGGGAGGAGACCTTTCCTGTTGTCTCCTTATCTGTTCCCCCTTCGTCCTTCCAACCATAAGATGTATGTAGGATATGCCATGTACGGTCCCAGGCTTCCCTGCCCTTTCTGTGGTATTCCTCTTTCTAAAAATAGGAAAGAATAGATGAGTTTTACCATGTATCTCTGAAGAAATAAGACAAATAGGAAAATAAAAAAGAAATCTGAGAACAACAACCAATGTAGAAGCAATTACAAACAACTATATTCAACCAAAATAGCTTGATTCAAGAAAATACAAGAGAAGAAAAGGCACCATTTTGGATTTCTTTTCTTATCCTGAATTATGCAAGGGACGCGATATCCTGTTTCTTTCCTATCCACTGTCCAGATATTGATAAAGTTACAGTCAGATTTATAGGATGTTAGGAAATATAAAACAATAACGCCAATATTCCAGTGGTTTTAAAAAGATGGATGTCTGCCTTGATATTTCAGCTTCAAACTTCATTTTATTGCACTGAGGCAACCTCATGCATGAATTTGTGTTTTCGGCACAGTAGGCGTCAAGCTTAGTTATGTTGTTTTACAGCAGATTGTTGCCTAGACATGTTAGTCGTATTTAGGTAGCATTATACTGTAGTTGTAGGCAGATCTGAAGGAAAGGAGACAAATGTGATTAACCCTTTCACTGCCAGATATATCACAATATAACTGATTTTTACTGAAATATTGCCTAAAATACAAAAGTAGTGCATAAATTCCCTAAAACTCAAATTTAGTTTAGATTCTTCAGAGGAAAAGCTTTTTTCAATAATTTTGATATAAACGTTCCAAATGTTGGCACTGGGCCAAATAGGCAAATTTCTTGCGAGGAGTACTTGTTTGTACTATCATAGTTTGCAGGTTACCATGGTAACCAATGGTTCATAAAATAACTATCACACTCTTTTTAAAAATAACATGAAAACATTATCTTTTTTGTGCAAAAGACAGTTTGTGATTATCATAAATGAAAGAAAAGTTACAGCAAATTAAAAATCATGTCATTTACATAAATTCACCCATTTTTCATGATTATTCAATTAGTATGGCAAATTCAAATGTAAATACATTGTTTGTGGTTTCTCGAATTGCAATTCTAACATATTTGGGTGACTTGATAGTGTAGCGCTCCCCGGGCTACGTTACTGGGGAAAAAGACCCAGGCGACCACTGGGATTGTCTGGTCATTTGTCAACAACCGCCAATCCCAGTGGTTGCCTGGGTCTTTTTCCCCAGTAACGTAGCCCGGGGAGCGCTACAATAGTCTGAGGTTCAAATACCTGTATCTCTGGTTCTAATTGGAATATCTGAAAAATTCTTTCAGATTCAGAAAGCATAATTTGCATTCTTTCAATGGTGTTCCTATGGGATTTTACTATAGGGCCCCATATGAGGCCTCTGGCAGTGTAAAGGTTAATGTAGATGGCACTGCAAACAAGGAGATGTAGGTAGAGGATTAAAATTTATAATGTGAGGAGACAGATAGGAGGGAATCAGTGTCAGTGACATGTCAGGTGTATGCTAAACTGAATAACTAAACCACCACAGCTAGAAATCGATGAGACACTTTAAGGTTAAGAACCCGCTAATTGTGGAAGTTGAGTTGTTTGGAGTAATTGGTTATGAACTTTTAATACAGTTTAAGTTGGAATACAGATAGGGGCTCATTTCTGTGAAACATCTAATTTAAGAAGAGTTCAGGTAGAGAGTGATAAATGGAAGAGGGAAAACATCTCATATATAAAGAAGGTTTTTAGAAGCTTGGGGCAGTCAGAACTATAAGTAAAGGAATCCATATGGGAGCATAGTGTGAAGGATTTAATAGTGACGCTGTATACATCCAGCTCAACATGGGTATTACAATAGCATTCCAATAGTGATGGAATGGAAAGACCTTCAGTGAGAATATGATCTAAGGAACGTGAGATACAGGTAGTAACTATGATTATTTCTCTTATGAAGTGATGTAGGTTATCCCATAGAGAGACATGTCTACTTCAGCTGCCATTTGGATGTGCTTCATTCAATAAACTTTATTGTACCTCTGCAAAGAGAGTGATCATTCATTTGGACTTGAACACCCCAGATGAGAATAATTCTACCCAATACGAGTAATGTCAGTAATCAGGGATATATATTTACAGTTTTGATAATTATAAAGTAAGGGGCCGTCCATAAATGACGTCATGCGCCCCGGTGGGGGGGGGGGGGGGGGTGGGGGGGTGTCCAAGCCCCTATACATTTCTATAGTAAAAGCATGACGAAGGGGGGAGGGGAGGGGGGTCAAAAATGGTCATAAATAGCATTACGTCATTTATGGACGGCCCCTAACCATGGATGTTAACTATGATTGTAACTAAAGACTATTATTAAATCAAGATGCAATTGACATTGGTAGCAACTCCCTTTTATTATATTCATATAAGATACAGACCCATAGGGCCCCAGTTCTAACCTTAAGATGAAAAAAAGGAATTTAGTCCTGTTTTAAAAAATCGAGATATCTGTAACTTTTGTTTCATAATTGTTTTCTGAATTGCCAGTAATGATACACTGATGTCTGACCTATCTACATAATAATATATATGTGTTCACTATTGTTTTTCTTGAAAGAAGAGACCTTTTATAATCTAGTTCAATGATACTTAGTATATCTATTGCTGAGTAGGTATAGCAGAAAATCGAGCAGATTACTGCAACATGGCAAAACACTCTTTATCTAACTGTTAACCTAAGCTATGTTAACATAACATTTTTTTGAAGGGCAATATCACTATCATTATTTCCATACTTAAGCCTTATGTTATACTTATGTATACTTTATATTTTTGGAATGAGTACGTAGGGTATAGATTATCATAAACATTATCATTAACATTAGATAACCTGAAATATATTCACCTTCATTAGCAGGACTATAAGATGGATTCTTTAGAACTCATTACACAGTTTTAAAAACCCAGATTTTATATCAATATTTGTTTTATTTATAGAACTTTTATTGCCTCTTCCCATCTAGAACTAAACAAAACACAGATTTGTGTTGAATACACAGCTTTATTAAAATCTGCATCTTATACATAGTGGTCAATATTTGTATACGTACAGTGAATATAATCCCTGAATAATTAGGTACAAATAAAAGACACTGCAATTGTCTAGTCAAGATCAACTCCAAAGAATTGTATATAATAAGGTGAACACACATCTTGGATAAAGTTTTTTTTTCTTATCAGTCTGGGCTTTTCCGAAAGATGTAATAATATATATCCTGCCTTTATTTTGATGCTATGTCTCCCTCCATTCCTTATTACATTATTTGCAGGGGACACTTGACTCAAAGTCAAAAATCACAGTCAATTGCATTGAAAACAGATGGACATCCATTCCCTATAAATATATAATTACAGAGAACTTGCACACTTATACTTATACTCTCTCTTCTCTGGCCAATCAGGACTGGCCTTGTAATATAGCTTCAGCAAAGGCCCTGAGTTTCTCCATGAAGTCAAGTAAGATGAAGGGAACTACTCTGTCTAGAGCTTTTTGGGGGATCCAGCCCTTGAGATCTGTGGCCACAATCCAGATGAAGTGACAATTCTGAGAGTTAGGGGCTGCAGTGAAGGCCCAACCACCTGGCTTCTGCTCTCCTCTTTAAAATAGAAAATAATAATAAGAACATGAGTAAAAACTACAATAACAACAACTGAAACAACATTCCTCTTATGGTATAAACAACAAACAAAACACATAAGTCCAAATAACATGCAACAACTCAAAAAAAATGTCATACAAAATTTTATGGTGAGATCCAAAAGTTAGCTGTTTAACATACTGAACATGTTCGATACCACTGAATTGGCAAGTTACCTTAGTTAAAGCCTACATGTATACATAAATTACTAGTTTTGGTAAACTCAATTTCATTATGGTCTGGTAATAGTTGAAAAAGCATTGTGCATTGCAAAGATAAATTATATTTTCTAAATAGATTGTCATTCAGAAAAGCTTGTTTATACATGCAGTAATGATAAGAAGTATATTACAGAGGATAAAGTTTAAAAAAGTACCTTTTGTTGAGGAAACATAAATTTTCTTGGGTGGGTATACTAATTGTTATCGACTTGTAAAAATGTTTCGAAAATTTAAAAAAAACAGTTAGGCTAGGTATTACCATTTAAAATAGAATAAGTAACCCCAACTAAAATTTGTTGTATTAAATTTACTTACCAGACAAGTTTTTAATCTTAGACAACACTGCTCTATTGTTATCTAACTAGCTAGCTATACAAAAGAGAACATTATTTTTTTTATAAACAACTCACAGACATGCGCTATCTATAACACAGAGTAGTTGATAAGATAGACGTGTTAAGAGGGCACACACTGTGCAATAATGTGAACAAAAAGCTTAAAGGGCCATACCCACTAGGCAATTATCTCTGAGTCTGCCAACAGATCGGCCCTAAAATCGGCTGATTCTACCCTTAGAATTAGAATCTGCTGATTTTAGGGCCAATTCAGATCAAACATGCACATTTCAATATACCATACTGACAGGCGATCCTAAGATTCGGCCGATTCTCCCAGTAGCCTGACACCAGTTGCCAGTAAAATTGCCCAGTGGGTATGAGGCTTAAAGTTAACTAGGTAAGTAAAAACATACAAAAAGCACTGACAATAACACCTACAACTAAAAGCAAAGCTAGCAGAATGGGACAGAAAAGAAGACCAAGACGGAGAAAGCTGTAATGGGATTTAAAGAGGCACTCCAATTAAAAAACATGTTTTTTATGCATAGAGAATATGAAATTCCCAAACTGATGGTGAAAATGAAATGCAAATTGGAGCATCGGTTCAAAAGTTATGGACCAAATAAGGGTCTATCAAGCTCACCACAGGGGGCAGCCATTTTGTTTTTATTACCCAGCATGCGCTTCACCAACTTATCCAATTGAGGTTCCTGTTTGGGTTTGTGATATATAAGTATCATTTATTACTTTGCTGCATCATATTGAGTGTTATATACCAAATTACCCATTCTGCTATTATCAAAATGATGAAAACTGAGTATGGCCATAAATTTTAAACTACATAGAAACCGTAACTATGGTGTAGTTTTGCCCTAGCAACCATTTCTATGATTTAGTATTACCATAGCAACCAGCCTTTTAAACACCATTAATGGTACCCGAATGCTGAAAACCCTTCCCACTAAACTTATACAATGCATCCAGGTTACTAAGCAACCAATTCCGATGTTGGGTTGCTAAGCAACACGCTGTTGCTAGGCAGAACCAATGGTTACTATACTACTCCATATGAAAACTGTGGGTTGCTAGGCAACCGGTAACAATTGATTGACTCTTAACCATCAAACTTATACTATTGTATCTTCTTTTTCATGGTATATATGGTTTTAGTAAGATTAAATACCTTATAAATAGCTTAATAGGGGCTGTTATTCTTATGGTGGGGTTGCTATACATACTAATGTTGCCATGGCAACTTTACTATATTAGGATGTAAATTCTTATTAAAAAATATGCCTCAAAGTATCTCGACTAAGGATATAAATTTTCATGATGTTTCGTCGAATAACATTTTCATAAAAGCATTCTAAAAATGAACAAAATACAATTTGGTTTAACATTTTAGACCCCACGGATTGCATTCATGTCTTGCTGGATTTCCCCATAAGTTCCATGGATTTCCCTCGGGAATTCCCTAATTTCCTATTGATTAAGGAAGCTCAAAGCAGAACCAATGCTTATCAATTTAAGTTATTGCAAACTAGTTTGTAGCATTGAATAGGGCGTTAAATAAGCTTTCAGACGATATATTGTTTGTTTTTGTATGTTGAATACTTATCAAAGTGCTCTCCTTAGAAAAATAAGGGAAAATTATGGAAAAATTTCCATTTTTCCGGGCGGCTACGGCCGGATTGGGGAGTATACCCTCTGGCGGCCATGGCCGGATTGGGGGCTAAAGGGTTAATGGTGGGGTGCATGCTGGGAAATCTATTCAAAATGGCCGCCCCCAGTCGGGAGCTCAGGAGAATCTTATTTCCTCAATAACTTTTGAACCGCTTATCCGATTTTGATGCTGTTTTGACTGATAACATCAGAAAGGCAAGATCTATTTACAATTTTGTTGTAGTTTGTCACTGGTGTTCCCCTCTAAATAGACCACTTGACATCAGAAATAATAGTGTATGCTGTTTCAATTTACATTATTATAAGTTCATTTATTTTGTGATTTACTTTCAATCAAATCTTAGTTTTCTCCTCAGTTTTATGGCACAAGCAGATATTGTTATATCGAAATATTCAAAATAGTTGTCAAAACATGTCAAAGAAGCCTGGGAAATAATTGCATAGAAGAGAAGGGCACAAACACTTAAAGGGTTGGTTGGGATGAATTTCTAGGAAGAAATGCGTGAGTAGTTAGAGAATGGCCCGCAGAAACTAAAATGTGCGTTTTCTGTGTACATTTACCTTACTCTGACCTTTGTCCTGGTCAGTGCAATGTATGCCCATGTATTTTTTTGACGTATATAGCAAGATGTGTTAAGAAATCAAACATAGTGCGTGGTATGGCCTTGTCTATAATGGCCTGGGGGATCCACCCCTTCAGGTCCACAGCCATTATCCAGCCAAATATACACCACTGGGGGTTGGAGTGGGGTTTAAAGAACCAACCCCCAGGACGGTTTGATCCCCTGAAATGGCATTAAAAACAGCAACAGAATCAGTTATGTAGATGACAAGAAGGCTCGTCAGTTTTTTAGGAGCTATATTTATAATGTTGACCATCGACGTTGGTGCTTCATGACCAAGACCAGTGGAATGGTGAGAAAAATTGGTATAACATGGATAGAACCTTGAAAAGCATTTACTCTTTGCATTATTTCAGCACTTTTTACAAAAATGAAAGCAACATAGACATGAAAAAAGAAGAAGATCATATCCATATAAAATAATTTTCGAAAAGTTGCGACATAGTGATGCGCTGAATATGCAAAGGCATGGACTTTTTACTTCAATTTGTTATGTCAATAGCCCTGACGAAAGACACATTTATATACCAACACATACCAGTCTGTTAATTGTAAACTTTCCTTGTTGTCTTACCCCAAGGAAAAAAGATAACTGGGATCAAGACAAGTGTATACATATGCTGACCTAATAAGGCTTGACGTTCAATATCAACTGATCCAGTGGGCTTCGGATGACATTTTCTTTGTGCCTAAAAGCTACTGTGGAAAACAAATAACCTGACCTCTTCAAAACTAAATCGAATAATAATATTACGATCTATCCTTTCTTTTTCAAGGCCCCCCCATACCCTCCCCACAAAATCATGAACCTTTCAGACTGTTTATCAAGAAAAAAACCATACCTTAATCAGGCGCCTTCTATGGCTGATTTCATCTCATCTCATAACATATGTTTGTGAAGTATATTTTGGTTATCCATTTCAAATTACATTACAAAAAACAAACTGAAGCTAAGTACAGAACTTCAGTGCCTGAAAAAAATCAATATGCCAATCAAAGGTATGGGTCTTTGGCCATAAATTCAGGAAGTTCACAGAGACATACGGGCTGTACGAATACAAGTGTAGGCTGTTATGATCAAGAATGTGAGTGCCTTTCTATTGGGAGCTGTCCATGCTGTTGCAGTTCCTTTGGTTTGTATTATTTTACCGTGACGTCTGAGAGGGGGAATGTAATGATAACTTTCTGAATAATGAAACTAATTTTTAATCCTGACTTTCCACAATTTCAGTTTTTGTACATTTCATTGAGATGCTCATTGGAACATGTGTTATGGCAGATGTCTCAACATTTCGAATTTTTCTATATGTATAAGAGAAAGCTCATTGGTTACACACCTGACATATTTCGAGTTTGGTGGGATACTTGGATGGTGCACCCCACAACCTGCAGATAGGGAAATACCGTCCTGAGTCCGCCAGTGTCGCACTGACACAAAGTCTCTGAAAAAAATTAATGATAAGCTTTTCAAAATAAGTACAAATTAAAAAAGATGACCTAAAAAATCATATGTCAGCTGTTGGCTGCTTGACTGACATGAATTTCAAACATGGCATACTCATGAAAAACGGACTATTCCTACATAAGGCTTTTACAGAGCATCAAGAGCCCCAGAAAAAAAGGTGGGACATGTGCCCCTGCCCACCTCTAAAACTTCTAATAATTCTCAAGATAATAGTTACTACTGATATTGTTCATTGATGAAATTAAACTAACAAAAACAAACAAATCAAGAGTAATTAAGGCCCACAATAAAGAATATCAAAAAGTGTAATAAAACCAGAAACTCTTACCGGCTTGCAACGAGACCCCCTGCGGCGTCAGCTGTAATGTTGTGACAGATGTCTGTGTTATCATCAACCTTCTCTATGATCTGAAATGAGAATCATAATCTAAATACTAAATATCGGACCCTAAATTTGACATGGCAACAGCGCTATGTCTTGAGTTTATCACAGATAATTGAGTTTAGTGACATGAGACCGAGGAAGAGAAGTCCCTTTCTGGGCAACGTGTATAACGCCGGGATGTATGGGGCATAGAAAGTTCCAGCGTGACATATCATAGTCCCAGAATTGTAACAACAAATTTGAATTTAAATTGCAAATCAATAGATTGTTCAAGTTTTTCGATGAGGGAATGATTTAATTATATCTAATATATATATTTTCGTCATTGTTACATCTTATACATTTTGTCATTATTGTTCTAATTTGATTTGGAAGACCAGGGGGGTTACCCCTGAAGATTGATTCAGAAATTAAAAAGAAGTCATTTCTTACTTTTGGCCCAGAAAACGAGTGACTAGTCACTGAAACTATGTATATATAACCAGAGATGGCATCTTTAGGCCATAGATTTTGATAGCGCAGGGAACACAACCCATCCAATACATAATCACACAAATGGCATTGATTGAATATGCATTCTTGATTCCCCCTTTTCATGTACTTGTGGCTGGATCAAGTAAACACAGTCAAGTTTAAAACCACAACAATAGCAACATCAAATAGTGCTATGTGTTACATCTCTATTCCTTATCTGAGATGCATAGTGATAGAAATAGTCATATTGCTTACCGTTGACTCCAAAACAGTTGGATTCCATTTAGGATTTTGTTCAACTTTGGTGACGACCTCCTCAAATAGTTTCTCTGGGGGAAGTGCAATTATTCCCTGGATGGAAATAAAATGTTATTATTACATTTATTGATAATAAAGTGGTTTAGGCCTTACATGTAAGTGCCAATTGTATGTGAGCTAACCTGATATCAACTATTAACTCCTCTTTCCTACGAACTGTATTAATGTTACCTCTTTAGTCCCCACACAATGTGTAATTTGCTGTTCCGCTCCGAGTATATATTGATATTTTAGAGTTACTTTGTCATACCATAAAATTGGTAGGACATTTCAGTATTATAAAACATTATTTCTAAATATAATTATGTGATAACTAGCATAAAATTATATACACAATATATTCAAAATTAATAAGTACAAAAACTATACCCTTAAAGTAGTGTCTAACTACCCTCACAGACTCCAGGTGGAGCCACCTTCCACCTGGAGCCTGACCAACAAATCAGAGCCCTGGAGGCTCAACCAATCAGAGCCCTGGAGGCTCTGCAGAGGGAATTTTGGATGCTCCACTCTGGGCGGTGGGGCTGGAGACAGAGCTATGCACATGTAACTTTTCATTGAGCTTTGGCCTGAGGCCATGCTCTAACCTGTGACTGAAGAATTAATACAAGATCATCTGCAACACTACTCCTGCCTTCATCTTCATTACTCCCCTCAACAATTATCCACAATTAGAAAGTACTACTACACCAAACTTTAAAGTACTTCAACTTCCCTTCTTTTTGCATTTCTAATTCAGACTCTTAGTACCTCAAAATTAGAATTATGATGCTGTTTATTTGCAAGCAAATATAGATGTGTCATTTAGTCCAAATTTCTTATGGTTTCTGATTAAAACTAAGACAAATAAGGGGCAGGGGACATGAAAGATGTAATATTCTTCCTGGATCCATAGAAAGCATATATCATTTCAGATTGCAACAAATAGGTTGACCTACTTCTAGTTTGAAGACACGGCCCATGTCAGCAAAGTTCTGGTAGGAGACCTTTCCCGTTGTCTCCTTATCCGTACCCCCTGCATCCTTCCAACCAGAAGTTGTGTGTAATATTTGCCATGCACGGTCCCAGGCATCTCTGCCCTTTTTTTGGTATTCCTGTTTCTAAAATAGAAAAGAAAGCCAAGTTTGAGTAGTGTATGACCGACAAACACATATCATTAGACAAACAAAAACAAGGCAATAGCAACAAATAGAGAATACAAAACTAAATCAAAACCAAAACAATACTCCTTTATCTTTTATAAAAAGAAATTATGTTTTAACAGATCGATAGAGACATGCGGTGAGCACTGATAAGATACAACCTGAAATACCAGCTCAATGTTAACAAGATAACAATATGTTTTTTATTTGCATTAACTATTAGATGGTAACTTCTGTAATATTGTTCTTGCGAATTCATTAATAATTACTGGTGGTTACATGAATGTTTCGTTAACACTGTTCCTGACATCAAATTTCAAGAAAAGAGGATATTCATAAAGAAATGCGAGTTAGGTGTTTTTGCATAGAAATATAAAAATCAAGTCATCAGAAAACCGATAAACTATAAGATCAAGCAGCAAGACGCAACATTGGGAAATTTGATCCTCCTATGTCCACAGTGTGCTATTTTAGCTAATAATATGCTATAAATATCAAAAAATATATATCTTGAAAGTTTTTGACAGTTATAGATGCCAATTATTATGTTTAATTATAATTTTGGCCAAATTCATCTATCTTTTGTATTTTTCATCAAAAATAGACCATAGCACCACTCTTTTTGGAGCTATTTTCCACTCAACAGTATTGGCATCAATAGCATTCAGCCCCTTACCCCTTGAAAAATCCTCTCATTATTAGCTGTCTGGTACATCAATCTTATAAAAGAAATATGGGAAAGTCATGAAAATAAAATTAGAATGACCTTTGACATTTTTCTCTGAATGCTGGTCGCCATGGTTACCAAATGCTAAAATTTCAAGGCAACTTTTCCCATTTTCTTTGTATTTTGTTAAAATATCCCACAGAAATGGCTTGCTTAGTATCTTTTTTGACAAGATTGTTGTTAAAAAAACCTGTGAAACATATTACCAGACACATTTATGTGTTACCAAACATGGATAGTGAAAGTCCTTGATCATTTTGATAATTTTGTCTTCAACTTAATTTGAATAGGCCCTATTTGATGAAAAATGCATTTTCATGGTCTTTCAAGGGCATTTTCCACAGAAAAAAGTCAATGTTTCGTCAATTTATAAAATCAGCCTGATATTACTTGAATTAATCATAGTTGCTCCCAAACTTTCTTCAACTACAGCATGTTATACCTTGCCATCAGATTTTTTTTGGGGGTAAAACTTAGCAAATTATTGCTGTGATTCGATGCAAATAGCTTTAAAACTGTTTATCATAAATCCGTAGAACAACAATATTAGTAGATCCCAATGTCTCCTCTTTCGTTTGTTGGGTCATTGTCCTGTAGTCATGTCAAATAATGAAGATACGTAACATTTTGTGAAAATGGTAAAAACGAAACGTTTCCAATGTTGTGTCTTGCCGCCTAGATCTAGTTAAGTTGGAATAGCCATCAATAGCTCTCTCTCTATATATAGGTCTTTTTGGTGCATCGGTTCTCTTAGGTATCGTATTGGTTTGTTTTCCAGACATACGTTTATTTACAAACTTATCAAAGTGGTTACTTAACTAATGTATCGTGTGCAGGAGAGAATGGAATGTTTACTTTAACGTGCATAATTAAATGACGGTAAGCAGTTTTTCTGTACTTTCAGATTTAGAAACTAAAAAAGAAAATATGTACGATCCTGAAAGTGCAAAAAAAAAAGAAAAAAAAGAAAAGAAAAGAAAGAAAAAAAAAAAAGAAAGAAAGAAAGAAAAAATAAATGGTCATCATATCATCGGCTATTTGTAAACCGTAATTTCGCATGATGCTTCTTTTGTACACTCTCTGTTGCAATTTATCAGGTCCGAGAAAATATCAATAAGAAATACGTGCATCTGTTACTCCGTAGGAAACTTGGAAACCATTGAAAATATAATGGAGCTTATTAGATATAATACTGTCTCAATCATTAATTATATCAATTCTTATACATGGGAGCCCGGGGGGTATATCACACAAATGTCAAATGCAATACTGTATTGGGGTCTCAGAGAAAAAGTGTTGTGATATGAATAGTGTCAAGAATATTGAAGTCATTCGTTATACTTTGTATATGCCGCATTTTCATTGGTCCAGAGACCTATATATATATGGATTACCTAACTCATCAGACCATATGATTATTATATTTTATACTGAATATAGATCCGACAATCTACATGGAAGTCGGAGCAGGGGATTCTAGTGACCACGCCCTTCGAGATCTATTTTACACCTCCTTTTATAGGGTCTAGACTCATGAAATGAACTCGTGAGGTAAGACCCGTCGAATTGAATAATGAAGCCGGGTCAAAAAATTAAAAAATTGAAAAATGGGGACGACTGAGTGCCTAAGCCCGTATTTTTCAAAGTACTGTACATACACAAATCCGTCGTATCTTACAACATGGGATTATTTATGTAGATCTAACTATAGCATATCATATAATAATTATTTTGATTAGACCTATTAGTTTTACTCAACGCATTTATTTAGGCAGTAGACCAAGCCCGTAGCCAGCTTTTCTTAGAGGGGGGGGGGGGGGGGGGTCGTTTTTTCAAAATGTTAAGTGTTCGCGCATTGCTAGATTGCACGTTATAAATGTTTTTTTTTTTTTACACACATAATTATATGCCTAATTTTACTAGTGATAAGACATCATTTATGAATCATAATCATTCATAAAAATACCCACCCCCTTCCTATAAGGGGGGGGGGGGGACCGTTCGGATATTTTAGAAGGGGGTTCGTCCAAAGGGGAACCCCTGAACCCACCCTGTAGATGATATCAGGCATAGATGCGGCATGACGAGGGGGGGGGGGGGGGCAATTACGATAGCCACAGGCGACAAAACTATTTCTTAAAATCGACATTTAGATCTAGATAAGTGACGGCATGCAACAGAACCATTTTATTAATTCTGCAGGTGATATGCAGGCCCCGCCCCGTCCAGAGCGCTATTAACTTAGTCTTAGATCTATAAGTTATAACTTCTAAGTATACGGTCTTAAGTAAGACTTATCTATAGTCGTTATTAAGTATAACGTTCCTTACATCCTATAGTCCTTCAAGCTCTAATTCTAAACTTAAAACTACACTTTTGCCACTGACTGTTGTCTTGGTGGCAAGAATTACAGGAATTTATAGACTTGATCTCTAATCTACACACCGTATGTTTGGGGAGCCGAGAACTCGTGGGTTTTTCTTGATTTTTGTGGTCCTTCTCGCTGCCATTGTTTCTGTTTACGCGAGACATTTTTCTTTCTGTCCTAAAGTTGCCCGGCGGTAAGATAAAAACTCGAAGCAGCGGCTGAGCGTTTTCTAGATCTTGACTGAACTTATTAGATAATGGCAAGGTTTATCTGTTGTAATGAGACCTTCATCAGGCTAAAATTCCACCTCCCTTCTGCACGATCACCATGCAGTGGTTCACCAAGAGGCGTCTATGGTAACGGGACGGTTGCTAGGGAACGGTGTCTCAATAAAAATGGGGCGTTACGTAACAAAATGTGCCCCGTTACGTCATAAATGTGTCTTGTTGCGTCACAAAATGTTACTTTTACGTCACTTAATTAAGCGTCGTCACAATGCACGGCCATGGTGACCTGTGATAACATGACGACATCGTCGTCGTCAGGGCCACACGAAACATGTCAAATGACAGTCGTAGACAGAGACTTTTAATTGAGTGTGATCAAAGGTAAGGTAATATTGCTCTTTGCTTTTTACGAATTTTAGACAAGACTTTTTCACATTTTTCCTCGTAAAAGAGATATATTCTACGGCAGCGGACCACTTTGTCTTTGCCCTGCAATTCTAAAATAAAGACTAAATGTTATTAGATCTACCTAATGTTATCGTTGTAGTAATAGATCTACATAGCCATAGATCTAGAATAGATCTAACGTTTTACCTAGATGTTACTAGTTGTAGTCTCCCAATCAAATCAATGGCAATGGATGTTGTGAAAATTCAGGCACATAAATCTACTGGCATTAGACTATATAATCATCAGTGATTAGATCTATTATAGTAATTAGATGAGAAAATGATAAATTGCTGAATGGAGTAGATCTACTTAGGAAAAGTTAGAATGCTAATAGACTGTCATAACTTCATCAAATTAAATACTTTTTTTATTTACAAATTATAGATCTAGGCCTACTAAAGTTTTTAGGAAATTATTTTTGTTATGGACGAGGCCTATATATAAGCCTAAAATAATGTTATCAAATGAGTAATCATAATCAACAAAAATTAATAGGGAATATAAAAGAGAGAAGATTTGCACATTGAAAAAATCCCCCCACAAAAAACCACAACGTCAGTGATAATATAACCGCCCAGTGTAACAGTACATGGATCTGCCATTTTAAGATTTTTTAAGGTTAGATAAATAAAAGAACCGGGCTAAAAATATTAATTGGTTTGTCTACGCAAGCCTACCACCAATAAAGACATGAATTAAAAAAGATAATCTAAATTAAGCTGCAAAATGGCTATAACATATGGGCCGAATGAAAGCCAAAGCCGTTAGATATCATCTTAAACAAAAGGCTGCAGCCTTATATTTAGGTCAATATTCTTCTTAATAAAAACCATAGCCACACATTCAAAACACATTTTAATATTTTTAACATACAGCCGTCTTCTACCAGTTATTTTCTAACAAACGCTTATCTCAATCAAAGACGGCAATGTCATTATCAAAACTGTTCAAAAGTAGGCCTACACCATGGCATAGATCGAAATCCTCGATTAGATAAGGCCTATAGACGAGGTAAAAGTGGTGAAATGCATTGTCAAGATAATGATGGTTATTGATAACTGTTGTGTACGTTGGCTATTCATTTACATATCCTAAAAACTTTTGCTTCTGACAACATTTTTATGATAAAAAATAAAAAAAGGGCTGTTCAAATTCGCAGAGAGTAAAATTGTCTGGAATTTTGATTGTATTTAATTGATTACCGAACCCCTGGGAACTTTAAGACGCCCCATAGTTCAGAGATAACTCCCATGACTCCATGAGCATATATAGTGCTATATATAGGTCTATGGACACCCGCACAATTCGCACTTGTCGTTTGTTATCTTTTATTTTTTCGTGGGCCTATATTTAAAGATCTTATCGAAATTTTACCACAGCCTATTGCAGAAGTTATCAATAAGTCCATCCTAGTTTACATTGACATTCAAGTTTACTATGAAATATTTTCAAAATTGCTTCCATGCATGCTTAAACAATGGGACCAGTTGCATAAAACAACATTAACCCAAGCAATTTTGTTTACAAATTGCTCTTAAAATTGGTAAATTCCAGATTTATATATTGGCCTTTCCCCCATAGGAACCAATGTTAAAGCCTGTCCATCCAACCTATAATGTCCAACCTAATTTGCCCTGCAATACAACATTTTGTTTTGCTGGAAAACCTGGAATTCTGTTAATTGATGGAATTTTAGAAATCAAAATGTTTCAGCAATACTTGGGGATATAGAAAAATATAATGTTTGCCTATTTCAGTAATCCAAACTCAAGTACAGTTATTATGTCTAACCCTTATCCAACCCTGGGATATATACCCAAAGTGGGATGGGCTTATTGAAATAAAAGTCCCCGATATTATTGTTCACCCATTAGATAATGCAGCATGGCCTTTATAATCAATTATCCTAGCCTTTAATTCGTGACTCGAATTGACCCAAGGATTCGAGAGCCTGTTAACCTACTTCGACACCATTATAGAGACTTAGCGGTCAATGAATAGCACATAGGCCTACAACTGTAACTATTGAATTGATGCCAACATTTAAACGAGTTTTCATAAGAGGTCAAGTTATGAACAGGTATTCAGCTTTCCACCTTCGATTAAAAACAGGCAAATGCTATCATATTGACTGTGTAAACTTCTTTATGTCAAAGATGATAATAATTCGAATTGCAGACCTGCCATGGCAGACCCATTTATTAATTGACTCATACATTATGAAAAAGCAATTACGTTGAGCTCTAATTTCAATGAATAATACTATTACTTCTGTTATGGGCACTATCACTCAATGGGCCTTAAGAGACAAAGGTAAAGTCCAAGCATCACGTACCTTAAACATTGTAAAAAGAAAAAGAGAAGGGGGAAAACAACAAACAACACAAAACAAAAGATAACGGGAGCGTTTGTGTAAGGCAAGCAGCTTCAATTCTTCGTTGTGACCGCTTAAACCAAATCAGATAATCCTAGACTTGTCCACATGGCAATTTCAGTGCACGAGTCTAGCGCCATAATCCTTGTTTAGTTATAAATGTTTGATATAAGCATTACTAACGGGACAGACATATTATTTGGGGGAATCAGAGCATTTTATGGCCCCACCCCTCACTAAGAAAATAACAAAAATAGAAAAACCACAAACAAACACAAGCAAGCAAGCTACAAAGAAGGTGCGCCAGTTAGGAATGTATACATGGGAATTAAGGTAGATGGCGTTTACGTCAAAATCAGTCCCGTCTCTTTAACAAATCAGAATTATTTACTGACACCCTAATATGAACTGTTTGATAAATAGAAAAACCTAATTTAATATTGGTGTATTATGATTTTGAAGGTGGACAATAAGGATTTGCCTTTGGAAACATCCTTTGTTTCTTATTTGACTAGTATCCAGTTACGTAACACTGATCTCAGTCGTATCAGTGGTGTATTTTTAGACCTCATTTTGGGTCCAAGGAACAAACATTACCTGATTACAATGTGGCATCTCTGACTAGGGTCCTCTGATCACGCGACTTTAGGAATAGTATAAAGGGGGTCTGTATATGTGCTCCACGCTAGGAGTTCATAAACCCTGTTACCCAAACCTATAGAAGTATAGTTCTCAAAAGCGACAACATTTGCAGACAAACATTCCACAAGTCCAACTCAGATTTCAGCAAAACATATACTATGAAAACTAAATAAATCATGAATAAATGTTGATCTTCATGGAATTACAATGTGTTTATACACACACACACACACACACACACACACACACACACACACACACACACACACACACACACACACACACACACACACAATGTAACAAGAAAAACCTACGTACCCTGTCTGTTCCAGTGAGCCGGCTTATCCGCTCCTGTTCCTTCTTGTCACACCTGTCTGGCTTACTGGAGAACATTTCCAACCTATATAATCCAATTTGTAGTAGTCGCTATGGTCCTCCCGTTGTAAGGCTGGTAGTATAGAACAGGTATACGTTCTGACTTGTTACTCAAACATGCGTGGTATATTATATAGTCGGTCGGCAAATAATGGCCTTATTTACACAAACGACAACCCTGGGGTACTTTGCCTCACAGAGTACTATATGTTATACCTGAATGAAAAGAGTCCATGGGTGATAGAATTAGAATAGTTGACTTCCTGGTGGTGATGGATTTAGTGAATACCGAGGGTGCGTTCTGTGAATACAGGAGGCGTGAGCGTTTGTTAACTCCTAACTGAGAAACATGACTGGAAGTGTAATAACTAGGTCCACCCTCCTACAAAAGGACACAGGCCAACCTGGTCAACTGATAGCGATATTATACCACTGATAACAGCGGCTATCTGCCTCTGTTATCGCCCAGGCTGGGGGTAAAGTGCAAGTCACGAAGGCTGCACCTACTCAGAAACACCTATATCATTTGCACGATATGGTTATCCTGATATCGGGTAGGTGTCCTGGGTATTGATACTACTTGATATATATATATAATCCTAGGCCATGTCATGGGAAGCGCACTGCTTGTCCTGGGTGAAGGCCTCAGGTATGTGGACAGAAGTTAACCAATGGCCTTCAGAGGGATGGCTATATGATGCTATGCACAGCCAGTACCTGATCGATAAGGTAATCGATATTGGCTCTTGAGCAGGTCTACTACATAAAGTATCAACCCAAAGCTAGACAGTTTGACCCAGTGCAATAAAGGCAGAGCAGTCAGAGGGAAATGCTTCATGTGTTTTCTGGGTAAGAAAACAGATATGTTAATTTAGAAAAACTAATGTGCAGCCAGTGTTATAATAAATTATGTATATTAGCAATGTTCCATTTGCCGCAAATAAGAATAATTGAAATTCAATTATTCAGATTTCCATTCACTATACCTGCATATAATATTAAGAAAATATATCATAATTATGTGACCCACTATGGGAAATGGATGCTCTGTGTGGGAAATAAACATCTGAGTGGATGTTTAAAGCTTTGAAATGATATAAAACACATAAGATTCTGTTGATTAACAATTACGTTTACAGGTTTATCGAGATATTTGATAATACAATCCAGTCATCCAAGTAGTCTAAGTACATCGACAATTCTAAAATACTGATATGGCCATAGCTTTTGGTCTAGAAATGGTATCCTGTATCTGTTTAAACATGGAATTTCCTCAAGTTAGACTTCCCAATATAATGACACAATTTTGACAGGAATACCAAAAATGATCTGTTTCTCTGGCAACCAAATGAATATTGTGTGGTAAAATTTGGGAATAAAACATTGAGATTCCAAATACAGGCATTTTGGAATGAAACAGAATATTTAGGGTACGCTAATTGAAATATACACAAAAAGTAATTCTAAGATAGTTTAATCACTATTTATCATAAATTTTACTCATATCTTCCTAAATATTACCCCTAGGGTATGTGATACAGCCCCATCGGAGCATCCTTTCACACATGCATATATATATATATATATATATATATATATATATATATGTTGATATATTATATATATAGAATCAATTATAACCCACTACTTGTTTGAAATCATGCAAGAATGAACGGCACAAAACTTTGCTCGACTTACCTAGCTTAGCTGTTGGAAGGTAATCAAGGTTATGATAAAAGTATCCGTAACTCAACACAAAACACAGGTATTGAAACTAGGCAATGCATGGCAATGCACGGCAAGCATTGTACATAATCAATGTTATTATTTGATGTGTGTTGTGAATATATGATTTGTGTACTTGAACTGTGCGAAGAAAGAGATTTCTTTTTGTCTATAGACGATTCGTCATTACATCTGTACTGGGAGGGGAATCCCCCTCTTTTTGGAATTTTCCCCCTCCCAGTGCAGAGCAAGTCATGAAGTTCCGTATGTTATAACATCTATGCAGAACTATTTTTTACTTAACATACCCTACCACAGTTTCCAATACATGCATACAATATCATAGTTTTTGATAAATAATAAGCCCATCCCACATTGGGTATATCCCTGGGTTGGAAAAGGGTTGGACAAAATAGAAATATAAGCCATCATTGTCTCCTTGAGTTAGGGTTACTCAAATAAGCAAGAATTATATTTTTCTATATCCCCAAATATTGCTAAAGCATTATCATTTCTTAAATTTGATCAACTAACATGCAGATTTGCAGGCATTCAATGACGATCATCAAATGATCATGATCATTTTTCACTAGAGCCTCATAACGCTGCATGTCATCTAGAATTAGTACCATAAGACTTCATCATTGATAACATATATACAACATGCTGGTTTATTCCATCGTTGATACCTCGCAGTTATGAATCACGTCATGTGATTATATATCGCCACTTGCTGTAGTAAGTCAGTGGAAAATCTCGAAGAAAAAAAACAGGAGTAATGGAGTAAAGACGAATTGATATCGATGGTGGTGGTTTGTGATGCGAAGCAATGTCCCATTGCCTGAATGTATATCGCAGCCAAGTTTGGAAATATGTCTTCAGTAATGTATGTAATCAATGTATTAAGAAACTTTATGCCTTCAGTAATCTATGTAATCACCATTTCTATATGTGACTTCCGTCAATTAAACATGACAATGAATATGATTTCGTCACCTTTCACTTATATTACATTTTGTCACGTGCATCTCTTAACGCAAAATGGTCTATTATCGGTAGGTAATGTAGGAATCAGGTGCAATTGCCTTCTTCCTGAATATATACTTGTCAAGGCGGATCTCAATAGGAACTTAAGGATGCACCAATCAATAGAAATAGTCATAACTTAAATTCAAACTAAGAAACCTGCGGTCGTAATTATTGTGAATCTGTCAGAATAATAACTTCAAATTTGAATTCTAGATAATTCATTACGAGTCAGAGCAGATACTCTTTAATGTGCAATATCGAAAACGCTGTCTTAAAGAGAAATTTCCAGCTTGACAATATCAGTAAAGCTACTTTTCAAAAAAAAAAAAGTTTTGTAAAACTATACCTAGGAGTGGACGTTAATCTGTAATGATGCCCATAACATTTAACGGTAATATTATCTTTTAAATAATTGCCAATTTAAAAAAAAAATCAAATCTGATTTAGACAGGCTTTTATCTTGGCACATACGATGCTTTTCATATGTAACTCTCTTTAGAAATAAAAGTAAGTTGTTGAGACCACAATATCGTTGAAATGAAGTTGTGATACCAACAGATCAAAAGATTTGTGAACGTTAACAGCGTTTAGATTGTGATAAGTTTTTCATGGTTGTCACACCTGACAGTAAAGAATATTTTTTCTGAATGTGCAATGCAATATGATTCTTCACCAGACACATGGTTGACCCCCCAAATGTCAAACTTGTTTCACATTTAACTCTTTTTGATATGGATTGAAGGTCCTTATTGCCGTAAAATCACAGAAAAAATAAGAGTTTAGAAAATTAGTCAGATCAAGCTTCTGCTATTTGAAAGGAAACCATTACCACTCTAACTTTCCACCCTCAGTAAGATATCTAACTTTCTAACCCAAACGTTCATTAGAGAGATATCTCTAACATTATCCACTAGGTGGCACTCTAGATCTAGCCAATAGTGCAAGAATATCGCGGTATCGTGGTTCTAAGGCAATATTTGTATACCCTTGATGCCCCTGATCTTATACCTTTAAAATAGAACTTGAAAAGGAAATCAACATTATAGTCTTGCAAGGAAATCCTGACTTGAAAGGAAATTAATGAGAGTACACATTATGACAGTTGTATAAGTAAACATCTTAATTTCCATAGTCGATCATCTAGAGTCAACCCAGTCTCCAGTTGATTAATGTTCAAAACATAATTTCTTACAGTGTTTCAAGCTATTATGTTGCCCTAATGTAGCGAATGCATAATTGCTTATAATCAGCTGTGTGATGAATCTGTTAGCATGAACTTTAAAGCCTTGTAATAAGCCCATCCCTAAGGTTTACTATGAAATATTTTTATGAATTATGGTTAGTAAATTTACAAAGCATTTAATGAGCATTTTCTTCTGCCACTTTACGAATTTGGCCTCTCCCTGGTGGAACAAACATAAAATATTTATTTTATATAACGTGAAATACTAAGAATTTCGTAAAATGTCCTTAAATTGCCCTCCAGAACAAACTTTGAGGGTATAAAAGTCTGAGTAGTACAATTGTAGAGTGTTGGCTTCATCATCTGAAGGTTGGCGGTTCAAGTCTCTGTCCTGCTGTTGTGGTATTAGACATTCTCCTGGTGGTCAACGACAGGATTATCAAAGGCCTAGTGTTACTGGCCATCATATGTTGTGCCCTGCCTATGGGACACTGCATATAAAAGAACACCTGCCTCCGTAAAAGTGTAGGGGTATGGTCTCTACCTTCTCATAGATTTGATCATCCAGGAGCAAGGGTGAAATATCCCAGTGCTCCAGAACCACTGAGTCTGGTGGTTCAAACCAACAAACAACAACAACAACATAAACAGTTTCTATTTGGTACAAAATGATTGTGTTCACACTGCCTTCCACCTTGGTTAGAGCTACCACCGAACTTAGATGACATTGAGACAAATACACACGAAACATTCCCACAGTATTTTCATTGATGTAAGTAATATAACTTACACAGAAGACTTACTGTACTCAAGCACATCTACTGCAACTTTTTCAGGGTGTATGTACGGCCCCGCATTTATATTAAATTTTTAGCAATTCATCTTGATTTCTGAATGACAGTGAGCAACATTAGGGTCAGTGGAAAGGTATAATTTAGGGTAAGCCTAATAGGAACCTATTTATCCTGTAATAAGTGTAATAATGCTAATGTAATTTTGACAATAACTTATTTAGTATAATCTTACGCTAAGGACAGAGGACAAAGAGGCAGTTTGGGCTAACATACTGTATTATACTGAAACAACACCCATATAATGCATGATACATAATAACAACAACAATAGTATAATACACAGTACGAGATAATAACAGTAAGGTAAAACTTTTCGTGCGAGGAGGAATGGCGGCTGCGGTCCCGTGACGTCACTGTGACGTCATCGAGTACTACGTGACCCCGTTACTAAGTGGGTTGCTAGGTTACGCCTTCCGCTGACGATTATACAACAATAACTGCTTAGTTATTCTACCTATAATCTTACGCTAAGGACAGAGGACAAAGAGGCAGTTTGGGCTAACATACTGTATTATACTGAAACAACACCCAAACCGCCAAAACTGCCTGTGGCTGAATTACAATAATTACAATAAATTTGCAGCAAAGATAGCATCCGAAACTACGGATTGCTTAACAGTGGGTTCAATGTAAGAGAAAACAGCGCTTGACTTCCATAGGCCCCTGCGTTTGATTTGATTGACATCGTATCCTAACATAGACATGTAAGTTGCGGCTCCACGACGAAGGCTGTGAGGTGTATAACCCCCTGTTAGGCCAGCTTTAGCTGCTAGATATTTTAGTCTACTCACATACCATGACACCTTCATGCAACGTAGTTTCCCCTTCCCTGGGTATGAAAAAAGTTTATCAGTGGGTTTTAGCTTTAGAATCCTTATCAATTCCTTTACCCAGTAAACTGGACATAATACAGAATATTTGTTCCCGACAATCACAAGCTCACACGGTTTATCACTCCTATGGTGAGTTTTCGAGGAGCGTAACCTTACTAACAGGCCCTCATCAATAAATACAACATCTCCAACATACAAGGCATGTGGTCCGCAAATGTTTGAACAACGTAACAGTAGTCTAAATGACAGCGTAACGGCCACCCAAAACATAACATCCTTAATATGTAACAAGTTCAGCTTGTAGAAAATTCTCATCAAGTCACCTGAAAAAATAGGCGTGGCTTGTCCATGACCTAAGGGTAGGAGTCTTTTGGCACCTCTTATTGCCTGTTTGATTAAATGGTTGGAATAATCGATCCCTGGTTTCCCATTGTTCTTGAGAAATGTTGATAATCCTGATAAGTAGTTCACTATTGAGTTATAAACCATAGTCAGGGACAGGTAAGCGATATAAAGAATTGTACATTTGACGCTCAAGTCCAGTGGATCCCTTTTATAGGTTTTGCAGAATTCTAGATATTTCCTTTCTTGACAGTTTCTTGTGGTCTTCGTATTATTCGCATAGGCTTCACCCTTAATTTCATCCGCCCTGTCTTCTAGGTCGTTCACAATAGGACCTGGAAGGGTGAATGTTAGAACAGCACATTTCAGAACAATCAATAATCTTCCAGGCTAATTTGATTTTTTCTGAATTATCTGAACGAGATAACGAGTCAGCTAGATGGTTATCAGATGTTTTAATATACGAAGCAAATATATCTAAGTTATGTACGAAGCATAGCCAAAAAATTTCCCTTAACCAGGCCATGCAACGTTTGTTACTGCTTCTTCCCGTATTTATCATGTACATAACCTGGCTGTTGTCCGTCACAATTTCGATTGTGGAACTCCTATACATGCTACCCCATCTCTGAAGGCCCACCAAAACTGGCCATAGCTCATATAGGTTAATGTTTGGGTTCGAGATACAAAGTGTAGGTTTCCCCACCCGGTGGTTGTGTATGTTTAAACTATCTGGCGTACTATCATCCCAAGTGCCCCATAGCCAATCTTTCACACACCATGCTCCAAACCCATACATAGAGGCATCTGACGTTATTGACACTGACTTAATACGTGGTATTATTTTAGCTGAGCCGTTGAAGATTGTACAAAAATTCTTCCACCAGTTGAAATCGTCTAGGATATCTTTTGTTAATTTAACATTACCATATCTAGGTGTATTTGAGCAAAGGTCATATACCCTACGACTGAAGGTTCGCCCTCCTTTAACAACTGTGGAACAGTGGGCCATGAGGCCCGCGATTTTTTCCAGTTCTTTCTTTGTTGCCCTGCCGCGTATTTCTATAAGCGCTATGTCTGACAGTAGTTTGTCAACTTTATACTGAGGGAGCGACAAGTTCATATTGATTGAGTCCACCATTATCCCCAGAAATTTTGCTTTTTGTGTGGGTGCCTCTACCTTTGCCCAGGAGATTTGAAACCCTAGGTTCCTTAAGGTTGAAATTAGTGTTAACTGTTGTGACCTGCACTCTTCGAAGCTTCGGGCCGAAATAGCAAAGTCGTCTAAGTAATTCGTTATATGACTGATCCCTTTACTTTTACAAATGTCCACGACTAACTCTGAAAGCTGGTTGAAAATATATGGTGCACATTTCAGACCAAAGCTAAGACGGTGTTCCTGATAGTATTGTTCCCCTTCACCATTTCCAAAATCCCATGCAAACCCTTGGTGGCAGTAGTCCTTTGGATTTATAGGAACTGATCTGAATGCACTGGCGATGTCAGTTACAGACATATAGTCGCCTGCTGATAAATTTTGTGCCAAGTGGTCCACCGATTTGTATGAGAACTTTTCACACGTAGTGAACATGAAGTTATTTACACTTAATTTTTCAGGTAAGCTGCAGTCTGTAATTGGCCTTATGTCACCGTTTGGTTTGAAAACTGCTCCCATAGCATGAACACATTTTGGTTTTTTGCTTGTGCGAGAAACTCTGCCCTCATTAATATCTGCTAACAGTATTTTTGACATTTTTTCATGGGCTGCCTTCTCTAGGATAGAATTGTAATTTTTACATTCGTATGAATTGATAGGTACGTCATCTACAATACAGAACCCATCGCAAACACCATTCCAAATATTTTCCACGATTGTGGATGGTAAGGTACACGCGTCAGAGAATAAAAAGGCAGCAAATCTACAAGGTTTTAGCTGAGAGACATGTTTCCCTATGTAATGAATGCAATTACATGTGCCATTTACGCAATTTTCGGTTAGTTTGATAAGCCTCCCCTCCCTACTCAATGGTACAGGGATATCCTCAACATTTACACTTCCCCCAGATATGCTACAATTTTTTACGGTAGAATCTTTCACAGGGTTATCACAATAAGCTGAGAATTTTGCATAACAAGACGTCGGGATACAGTTACAATCTACATTGACATCATCAATTTCAACAGGAGGGTTTACACATGTAACCCTATCAGAATCTGTAGAACTGAACCGTTCAATAACGGGTTTCCCAACTAAATCACTTGTATTATTCCGGGGAGGTTTATCAGTTCCACCTCACTTCCCAGAGGCTGATCCGTTTGAGGAGCCTTGCTTTGGCCTTTTGCAGCCATACAGCCCATGGCCTTGGTCACCACAGGCACGGCAGGCATGCTTGTAGTCGCAGTTGCTCTTCTCACAGCCGTGGGGGCCGTTGAATTTATAGCAGAACTTCTCTGGTTTAGGCTTTTCCCCCTTCGTTGATCTGCGGGATGCGTTGGCGGCGTCATAACTCAGGTACTTTATGACAAGAGATGAATCGATAGCACCAAACTTCTGGATCCCGCCCTCGGCTGCTGCCGTCCTGACCGCCTTGTCATACGCTAGCAGGTTCTCGGTTTTGTAGAATTTCGTCTCCGCTTTATCGGCGAGGATGATCAGATGCGAGATAAATCCATCTACTTCTTCCCCCGAATTGTACAGATCCCTGAGGTTCTGGAGACTGATTGAAATTAACTTCCAAAAGACCTCACCGCCTCACCTTTTGCTTGGTATCGATGATGTGAGAACTCTGATTCTTTAAGCTTCCTAGCCTTTGACTTAGGCCTGCTTTTCCTCTTGCTACGTCCTCCCGTTTGTTTTTTCGTTACGCGCCCATGACGTTTCGTCTTCTTCTTGTGACGCTTCTCGTCCTCAGATGAGCTTTCAAATGTATATTCACTTGCCGATGAAGACGATGAAGAAGCCTCTGGAGACTGGGAGGATGAGCTTGAGCTCTCGTCGTCCTTCTGGAGTTCCTCGCTGCATGTCTTCTGCTTCTTATTTTTCCTGGACTCGTCTGCCATTCTCCTGTTTTCCTCGGCGAGCTCCCGGTTAGCTTCTTCGATAAGAGACAGCCAGTAACTAAGGCTCGCGATGGCCTCCTTCGGGTTGATGAACTTCGCCGCCTCTTCTAAGTTGATTTCGTCTTTTTCCGGGGCATGTGCACCTTCGCATTGTTCATCTAGCGGTGCCTTATGCACCACCCCACATCCTTTACACTTCTTAGCCTTCCCGGACATTTTGTGATCACGTTAAGACCAATTCCTGACGGACTTTTCAAACTTTTCGTGCGAGGAGGAATGGCGGCTGCGGTCCCGTGACGTCACTGTGACGTCATCGAGTACTACGTGACCCTGTTACTAAGTGGGTTGCTAGGTTACGCCTTCCGCTGACGATTATACAACAATAACTGCTTAGTTATTCTACCTATAAAGTTTGGAATAATGTCTGTTTCAAAATGTTAATGGATTAAAAAGCTCTTTTGGCTATTACTCTTTTAAAAGCCTTCATCGTTACAGGCCTTTATTGTTTTTCTTGAATCAATTTATAAATACTGCATATCTCTAATTTGATATTCGATCCAACAAATGAAGTATAAAATATTCTAAATTGAAATTTCACTGGACCCTCTCAAAGGATTTCTATAATATGAGAGATTGTTGTAGTAGTGTGGCCATTTAGTAAGTTAGTGTCCTGACATGGCCCACGAACACAGTATACATTAACTCATTAACATAGCCAATAAGGTATTAGCTGGGGATAGCTATTAAAGTGAATAGAGAATTTTAATCATAATATTACAGTAGAAAGAGTGGCACTCAAGGAGACTGATCCATGTATACCCCAATCCCGTTAGTAGGCAATGTTAACTTATCTGACGTTCAGTTGAGCCACATGTACATGGGTGATTACAGTGTGATAAAACATAACATACCAAAGCACAATCTTTCTACAGGATCGTTGGTGTTATGTAAAATTCAGAACAAAATAAAATTACAATTATCATCTGGTTTTAGGCCTATATAGTAAATTCAGACAGGACTGACTAGTTAACTGTCAGGTCTAAATGTGTCAGTCGTGAATGGGGGTAACAGCCTTGATTGTTGGGATGAAGACATGTAGGTTAGACTATGGTTTGACGGATATCTAGGTTATAGATAGGGGGCACTTCGCGAAAAGTATCTTGTAGTCGTAGGTTATTCAGGAATAGGGTTTTGTAGCTTTTCCTCAAACTGTGATGAAAACTCTTTATGAGCCCACCCATAATCAAAATGAACGAATATATACCATAGCTTAATATTGAAAAATTGGCTAATTAAAGTCAACCAATTCATGTTTACAATATTATAATCACATGCTAAGATTCCGTAACGTTCCTACAAAACTATCAAAGAATTAAATGGGCGAGATTGATATTATAATCCCCAGTCATTTAACAGTTTAGGAATTCCCCCATAGAACAACAGTTTATCTCTATTTACTATTATTGAAGACATTGATTCAAGTGAGAAATTTATGGTATTTCAGCATTTAGCTTCAAGCGCGAACTTTATTGAGTTATCGGTCTGATGGATTAAGAGACTGAAGTTGTAAATTGCACTCTGGAACACTTAAGCAGAAAGAAAATAACTTCAATTTGTCCCAATTTTATTGCAGTGGGTATTCACTCAAAGCAGCTACAGTCTACTTGAAGACACCTATACTTATAATTTTTATGAAAAATTCTGGCCTACTTGAGATTGGACGAAGCTTAAGGGATCGCGTAAATAATCTTTTTCCATTACTACCAAATACCTGACTCTATCGGATCTTTGACAAATACATTGCACATCCCCAAAAAATGGACTGGCCGCCATATTGGTGATCAACTTATAACCCTTATCATTTACAATTGTGAACATTATCAGCTAAAGAGTTATGCCATATTTACTTAAACCCAACTCACTGGACTATATTCGGCAGCTATAATCACTTTGAATTGATAAATTGTTATTTATATAATAGCCATCAGCTGGCCATGTGGCCATGATCACCACGTGGTGATCACCAAAAAGTGATCACGTGACGACGTCTGCACAAGGTCTATAGTACAATATGAGTTTGACCATATTCCATTCAAATTGCTCACGTCGCTGAGCTTGGAGATTGAATCTAACGAAGAACAGAATGGTCAAATAGAGGTTAGGCATGCAGGGTGGAAAAGTTCAAGTTAAAGAAGATTGTAATGAAAAGAAGGGAGAAACCTTGAATAAACGCAGTCGGATTGCAAATGTTTACATTCCAGGTACTCCTAGTTTCATAAAGTGCCCCCCCACCCGTCATTTGTATGTTCACAGAGACACAATAATCCGCAGCTCATTGCCTTTGAATGTGGGGGACACTGGTCACTCACTGTAGACGGTGGAGCCCAATTACAGGGTTACAGGCCCGAGTTCACAGAAGGACACTATAGATAAGGACTACAGAATTGGAGTATTTCCTCAATCAGAGTATTCAGGGGTCCTATATAATATGATCAAGCAAACTATGTGATATGCCAGGGTTACAGATGAAATTACAAGTCAGTGTTGTATGCAGTGTAGGTTATGGGACGTTCAGTTGGAAATGAAAGGTGGTATAATTGGGAAACGCTGGAGCACTATGTATGAATAGATGATTCCACAATAGTAGGCATGGATATGCTTTATCTATGGAGCACCTGAAATGGACCTACAGCGCATTTGAAATCAAGAAATCTTGGATATGGCATTTAACTGACACATCCCAAGGTAAGTTGACACAAAGGAGAGAAACTTAATCCTATGCCACAGAGTTCCCAAGGAGTTTAAACAGGAGTTTGTAGTAGTTCCTCACTTGATCATGCACCATTATACAATGTCATGTAATTACGAATAATTTAGAAAGGCTTTGTCCATTGTAATATCATAACAGAGGAACTATGGCCTCTTTAAGTCAAAATCAAAATAATAGCCCTTACAAATATAAATAACCACCATCTCAAGGTTATCCGCTGTTATGAAAGCGCATATTTAATTTCTTAGAAACTTAATTAATATTTGATACTTTGCTGAAATATCTACATGTATTTTCAAACGTGTTGTATTCATCTGCACATTCTGCCTCTCTGACTAGCTTAGAGTTGTAGTTTCAGGTTTGGCACCTGTCACTACTCCATGCCTCCTCCCAGTCTGATCCGATGAACCCTGCTGGGTTCATCCTGACTTTGGATCAACTCACCTGTCTTTATGATCTGCCTCTCACACTTCCTGCTCCACTCGGTGTGGGCTGCTGGCAGCGGCAGCTAAAGGTAGGAAGGTTGACTCTGTTTCTAAACCAAACTCGTCTCTATTTTTTATCTTGTTGATAAATCATCTCTTTTAGAACATTTAAAGTTTAGTAATCTAGGATGTTGATTAGTAATTGATGCCTCACCCTCATTGAATTCGCCTTATAAGCTTCTTCTTTGTAATTTGTGACATTTTTTTAAAAGTGTTTATCCATTATTTTCACGCTTACATATGATCTTCCACATATCAGTTATATACAGAAAGGAGGGTAATATTTGATGTTTGAGATCATAAAATCGGTTGTGATGGATTTAATAGCAACTAGTAAGACTGCTTGGATTTAAAACGATTAATATATACTTTTTCAGGAGGCCAACAACCAAACAATATGTTTTTAAATTGGCGACCTATTTGTGATTTGTCTATAAAATATGACCGTATATATATATATGACCGTATCCCTATATTCAATATATCGTAGATATTTTTTTTCAAACCTTTTGCATAATAATGTTTGCTTGTCTACTGACTTTCTTTTTATGAATTTACCCTGCTTACTCGCTAGGTGGTGTGGTCTGGAAACTAGTCTATTCAGGATGGGACACATGCAGGTCACCAATCATTGTACGCGTACCACGGCGTCTGTCCTCCTTCTTCTCACCTGGTCAACCCACCTGTGTACAGGGCTCAACATCCTAGCACTCACACCACCGGTGAGGGTTCTTTGTTACAGTATTTTGTAGTAGATTATTGAAAGATAAGATATAATAGATATTTGATCTTAACAAAGGAAATTTTTACATGCAAAGCAAAGGTCTACAATGTTTAGATGGATTCATGTTTTAGAACTGGTCATTTCAATCCCTGTTTGATGTCATTTCCCATCCCATGCAAGCAGCCATGTAGCAATCTCGTTCTGTGACCATACTTCTTTGGTTATTCTGTACCCTGCCTGATTTTCATGTAACAGTTATGTTATTTTAAGTAAAGTTGAGACTTACTAAAAAAAGAATGTTATTATACCATTAAACTTTAGTGAAATTGAGACCTTACTAATAAAGAATGCTATAAAAATGTTATTATAACCCGATATAATGTTACCGTGCAATGTCACAACGCTAGGTTTTAAAGACGTTTTTGGGTGCCACCAAAATAACATAATGAGGACCAAAGCAGAACTAAACAAAACATTGCAGCAACGTTATAATAACGTCATATTCTTGCTTGGGATGAAGTGATTAGGTGAATATCAGTGTTGCCTCATACCTAGCTTTAGTTTTCACATAATCATGTGATATGGTTAATGAATTAGATATCCGCTTGTTGGAACACTTGAATATAGGCCTATCTGATCTTGTCTTTTTAACAAATGGACTTATTGATCAACCATTACAGGGAGACCGGCTGGGTAAAGCTAGTGTTTTTCAGTTATACCATAGATTTGAATATTCGACAAATGTGTGCCTTACTCAGTAACCAGCCATCAAATTCTTGGTATTATGAAATTCAGTCAGGCGTGACCATGACCTTGTCATTACTGTATTTGTTATTTTGGCCCTGGTGATTAATCTAAAGTGTTTAAATACAGCATCATGCAGGTGCCACATGGTAAACCGGAATGTGCATACTGTGTGTCTCAGGGGCGGATATATAGGATTTTGGAAAGTCGGCTGGGGTCCACATATAGGCTAAGTACTAAAACTGTATGCATTTGCATGCACATGTGCGCACACCTGCAACATATTTTTCTCTTTGGAAAGTTTAAGTCCCCACCAAAAAAAAGGGGGGGGGGTCAGGAGCCCTTGGACCCCCCCCCCCCCCCCCAGCATCCTCCCTTCTGTGTGTGTATGTGTGTGTGCGTGTGTGTGGTGTGGGTGTATGTGTGTGAATGTGTGTGTAATCAGTAATGAATAGTAATAGCTGAATGATAAACTTAAGTTTATAAACTGATATTTTTTCCTCCAGGTAGGCAGGGCAAGTCAGAGCCACTTCCACCTGCTGACCCGACTCTCAGACACGCTGGTCTCCCGAGGACACCACGTGACCATGCCCCTCCACCTGCACATGCGCAGTGTGTCGGAGCTGGTGGAGGAGTTCCGGTACGGGTCGGCCCTGACGGCCGACCAGTGGGAGGCCAACACACAGAGCTACATGAGGGAACTGGTCTATGGAAACATTACTATAGACCAGATAACTCGCATGCTGCACACCACGGTAAATGTTTTCCCCCTCATTTCCTTATGATAAAAGGAGAACCCTTCTCTCAATTCAATCCTAGCCTTTACAGAAATACATTATATAGCTATAGGCCTAGAGGGCCTATGTTAAGAAAGACACTTCACACAGATTTCCAATTCCTGTTTTCTGAAGACGTTCTGTCACAGAGAATCATGTTCAATGACATTGCCTATCAAGTCTGCGGAATAAAGAAATTAATCATATAGACGGAAAACAAAAGTGGCAAAATGCCGTCTGAGGGGAGAAGACCTTTCGTTTCAATAGAAAATTCCATTAGATCTCAAGAACCCTCATTTAGACCCAGATATCAGTATCATATACGCTAAGCACTCTTCTCAGGCCAACGAATGCGATGTCATGCTGGCCGACGACGCGCTCTACGCGACGCTGACGTCGCGCCGTTTTGACGTCGCCATCGTCGATCACATCTTCAGCTGCGGCTTCCTCTACGCGGGACGCTTGGGACTTCCGGTCATCGTGCTGGAGTGTGGTGGTCAGCAGAGTAGTCTGACCGACACCCCTGACCCCTACCCACTGGCCTATGCACCGGTCGACAATAGCGGCCTGACGCACCGAATGACCTTTGGGGACCGACTGAAGAATGCCATCAGGTACATCAGGGGATATATGATTGTCAATAATTTTGAGTTGTAGTTTTATGTAACAGGTGGTGCAGTGATAAAATACGAACTCTTCCAAAATTGATTTCCAATCACAAAAGGAACACGCGTGTAAAGGTTGATTTGCAACGATAGTGATTCATTTGGTAAGTATCAAAACATCTACTTAAGTTTATTTTGATATATAGAGAGCAAAAATGTACAGTTAGCAACCGCACTCTGCCATATATCCAGGCTCATGATACTGGCAATTTATTCGATCAATGCACTGAAATGATTATGCAATAAAAAACGCAAATTTTCATCGCACTTGCAGTTACTGGCTGAACGTGCTCCTGTCCCCCCGAGTCATGTTCACGCCCTTCGCCGACCTCCAGGGCCGCTACCTGGTGTCGCCCCCTGGTGGCATAGGTCAGTTGAAGAAGGAGGCCCTTCTGTGGGTCACTAACCAGTGCTGGGCCCTCAACTACCCCCGGCCCCTCCTGCCGGACGTGATCACGGCTGGCGGGATACTCACAAGGCCTGCTGAGCCACTCCCTCAGGTAGGGAATGAGGTAAATTCACAAGCATGTACAAGAACGTTTTTAGAATGTCACAATGTATGCCCTAATGTCACAACAGTTGGTTGCAGAGTCATCAAAAGAACGTCGCTGCAACCTGACAGTGTAACATAACAAGAGTCAATCCAGAACGTTGCTGCAACGTTATTAGAATTAATGTCACATCCTTGGTTTGGCATGGGGAGGGGAAATGGCTGTTATGGTAGGCACTCTTAAGCCCCATACTCACTGTATAGGGGATTTTGACCAAATGGGCCTACGGATTGGAGCTAAAATCATCCGATTTACCAGAATAATTGGCTGATTTTAGCACAGATTCATACCAAACATGTACTTTTCGATATTGCATGCCGTTTGGTTATTTGAATGGCCGAAAAAAAAACTGCCAATACCTTTGCCAGATATCGGCCATTCATTTTGTGCACCAATTCAGCCCAGTTGGTATGGGGCTCTAGGAGTTCGTGCATGACTGAGAAATATGAATTGTACATGTCTCCAGGAAAAGACTTGTCAAACACATGAATTTGTTTCTAGTGTAGGTTCGCAATGTGGAGAGGAGAGGGGAATCCCCAGGACGCTATAGACACAATATCAATCATATCTAAATGGCAATGCTAAGCCTATGCGGAGAACATTTGCTTGTCATTACCTTTTGTTCATAAATAGATTAAATAAAATTAAATCCACACTTTTCAACTTAATATTGAAATACATGTAATCACAATTGACTAACTTTCTCAAAACTAAAACAAAGGTATAGTTACTTGTGTCATCATAATTAAACACTGACACCGTTGTAGACCATTCTGAGACCCAATCCTCAATATAGACAGCTGATTTTGTCTCCTACCTGCTTGTATCCATAGGCCTATATGGGGTCTCAGAGTAGCCTTGAGATGCTGAGAGGATTATACCACCCCCAACAGGCAGAATTAATCAGCTGTCATCAGGTCAAATAGCACACCAGCGCGTCAGACATTTCCGGCTTGTGTTTGTTCATCCTATTATCAACTATGTTCCAGTAGGCGTACGTGTTTGATCTGAATCTGTACAAGGGATCTCCAGAGATGTGCTGAAATCAGTCCATTTTGTGTAGAATCTTCAGTCATGATTCTATGGGATTTATGCATGCCTGCCGATCTTTTATCAACCGTACTGTCCCCCGTCATGTATATATTTTTCATTCTCAATAAAAATCACCTATACTAAAGCAAAATCTGCTGCTTCACTGCAAAGCATTATTACTATCCCAGCCAAACGTGTGACATTATTATAACGTAATAGCAACATTCTGGTTTGGTTCTTGTTACATTATCGTGATGGCTTTCCATGATGTTGCTGCAACATACTACAGTGACATTGCACTGTGACATTATTATAACATTCTGGTTATGTTCTTCAATCTAAAGATAATGTTCTAATAATGTTCTGTTTTGGTTTCATCTTAACCTCACCAAAAAAATTGATGTAATGATAACGTTCTGATTTGGTGAGGTTTCAACCTCACCATCAATAATGTAATTGTTAGTGCCGTCTTAGTAAGTAATGGACTGACTAAAAAAGTACGGTTGCAGAACGTTTCTGTTACGTCACACGTTGGCTGGGATGTAAAGACGCAGCAAAAGTAAATCCAGTTTATGCCTCAGGTTTATTTCATCTCCGTCAAACTTTCATTTATAAGGAAAGACCTCCCCAATTGTGTGCCTCGCCTTTTCTTTATCCCCAATGCCCCATTACAACATCATTTCACATCATAACTTAATTTTACGAATATTCTAAGGATCTCCAAACTGTATACGAGGCGGTGGGAGAGGCGGGAGTGATCGTCGTATCGTTTGGATCCTACCTCTCCCTTAGTTCTCTACCTGGCCTGGAGGGGGAGCTTCTGTCGGGCCTGGCACACCTACCCCAGCGCGTCATCTACCGGGCATACCACAAACCAACCAACCCGCCATCTAACGTTATCACCAGGAGCAACATACCCCAGAACGACCTGCTGGGTGAGTGGGCAAATCTAAGGTTGGATCTGTTGTGTTTGTGACAGGATTATGAAGGAAAGGTTTGGGGATGTGTTTGTGGATGCATTTCAAAATGTTCAAAATAAAGAAGTATGCCTAAAGGAACTTTCAAAACAGTACATAACACCAAAAAGCGTTTATTATTGAGCAGTATTAAGATAGATACATAATTATGTTAATCATAGAATGACTTACTTAAGACAGACACTAATTCCTTAACAAATACTACTTTTTTTATGGGTAGCTACATAGACAACGATAGCCTACTCTCAACAATTGTTTAAAAAGAAAACAAATTATAAACAATATTAACTATTATTTCAGAGATTACCACACTTTATCTGTATTCTACAATACCAAACGTAACCCCAGGGGTGAATTCAGTATGCAGGGGTTGCGATGATACTTGGCGCGCACCATTTCAATAGAGTCTTTTTCCAGACCACGGGACAGTGGAGGTCGGCACCTGTTATGTAATGCTGATAAGCACTGATTCAGGGCACTTGATTGACTAGATACTTTTATTATTAAGAAATGATTTTAAAATACATACCATGCATAAAACAGATGACACATATCAGAAAATAGGAACAGATTGGGGCTATTGATGGATATAGATAGAATTATGCAACTTTGTATATATCAAAAGTTATAGGTGGTGTAAAATCAGAAATTTACTTACATTGGCTCAAAGAGAAAATAAATCCAAGTTTGTCCGAGTAACAGGTTTTGGCTTATATCCCACACTAGGTGGCGTGGCGTGGAAAATCATTTATTGCCCCCCATCCTTCCCTAAATCCATCTTTGCCATATACTAACGATTATTCTAATGGAACATTACAGGTCACCTCCAAACCAAGGTGGCAGTGTTACATGGGGGTCTGAACGGGGTATATGAAGCCATGTATCATGCTGTACCAGTTCTGCTTATACCGACTGCATTCGACGCCACTGACAACGCAGTGCGCCTGCGCGATAAGGGTATGGCGCTCATAATTAGACCCTGTGACGTCACGGCACAGCGCGTGAGAGAGGCCTTGACGGAACTTCTGACCAATGCAAGGTACATAAAAAAAACCTCCGAAATTTCTGACAATATATCTAAGTAATTTTAGAAAAGGGCTTGGGCATAAAGGGTACAATGTCTCTGCTTTCTCTGAAGGTGAAAGATGGTTATTCACAGGATACCAAGGGAAGAAAACCATCATTCGTATTTCATAGATAGATTGTTTTCATTGCTGTGATATTCACGGAAAACGTCCGCATACCTCTGATTACGTAAAGCATTACCCCTAGGGGTGGATCCAGGGGGGGGGGGGAGGGGTACTGGGGGTCCTGATCCCCCTCCCTTTCTCTGGACCCCTAAACTACAAAAATAGGGGAAAATGTTGCATGCGTATGTGCAAATGCACGCCGTTTTAGTACTTAACCATTATGCTGACCCCCCCCCCCCCTCATTCCTTTTGAAAATCCTGTATACATCCGCCCCTGACCCCATATCATAACCAGATTATCTCTGCTATCATTATAGCTACAAACAGCGAGCTGAGGTCGTCTCGGCCATTTTCCGCGACCAGCCTCAACATCCGGTGGACAAGGCGGCATTCTGGGTAGAGCACGTGATGCGTCACGTGACTGAGAGGTACCTGCGTCCGTCGGGGGGCGACCTCTACTGGTGGCAGCTCTACATGTGTGACGTCACAGCTTTTGTTATACTAGTATTAGTTATAGTAACGGTCCTGGTTTATAAGTTGGTCAAATGTGTAGTTTGCAAACTCAAATTGTGGTTGAAATGGAAGAGGGACTAGCCATAGACATATTATTAGTATTTTGTTTCTAGTATTTCTTTGGTTATTGTATCTTTGGTTATTTCATATAACCATGAACCTATCAGGCCTACAGAATGCCCCTTTTTTCCTAATTGAATAATGATATAAAAGACTAATAAAAGGGGCTTCTGTAATAACCATACACTTTATTTTTAACCAGAGATCGACGCAAGCTTGATATGACATAATCACTTACTATTATGATAATTCAAAATGTCGTTTATTTTAGAATACCTCCATAAACGTATACCAAATCTAGCCGTTGTAGGCATAACCAGATAACCCAAGGGACAAAAGGTTATGTGACTTCTCCTACATCCGATGTGCAATGAAGATTAAGGTATAATTTGAGATTAATATTGCGTATTGTTTAATTTTAGTTTTCAGTTAAGCCTAAACCCAATAGTACCAGTATGCTATGAAATAATTTCATTCAAATTCCCTTGGTCGTTGTATCATGTTTTGTTATGAAATGCATGATATAGTGTTCTCAGTTAAAGTCAGTATTATTATATAAACATTATATAATTTTTTGTCCTTTGTCAAAGAAGTAACATGGAACTACCATAAGCTATCAGGTTGGTTACATTATAATGTATTCACATACTCAGGTCAATCTTTAGACACTAGACACATCATTCCTTTGTAAAATCCCTTGTACATCAATTATTTTCCAATATTTGGGTTGGTGCCTATAGGCATTATGCCTATCTTATTAAATAAAAAAAGTCAGTAGCCAATGAAATGAACTCAGGGACAGTAACAGCACCATGATAATTGAAATGACTAATTGAAACTTTCAGCAGAAATGTGTTTTGCTTTGTTGGTTCAGGTTAATGAAATGTGCCATTCACAATAGACCCTATCGATTGTGCTTAAGCTTTTGAGAGCATTGACAGTTAAGTGGACATCTATCCGCGTTCTCCTACTTTTAGACACATCTCGCGTTTTCTGGTGAAATTCTGCCCGCAGGTGACCCCTGAACCCCCCGTGTTTCCATGGTAACGCTGCCAGGTCCGCGGTCACCACTCAGACCGGATGAAAGGAC
This sequence comes from Lepidonotus clava, assembly GCA_936440205.1. Taxonomy (NCBI): domain Eukaryota; kingdom Metazoa; phylum Annelida; class Polychaeta; order Phyllodocida; family Polynoidae; genus Lepidonotus; species Lepidonotus clava. The sequence goes on along the minus strand of OW387150.1, from coordinate 19,444,113 downwards.
CTGGATGCGCGCGCAGGTGTTACGATCACCTGCGCATGCGTCGCGCCTTCAGACTTCCGTATTCAGATTGCGGGCCATACAGAAGCATGATGAAACTAGAACAAACATGTTTTTTGCAGATTTACCTAGCTGATTAAATCAATAATTATTCATTATTATCTTCTTGCTTTGAGGCTAAGTATAGTCAATACTTTGTAAGTCGGCATCGATTTTTTCCCGCACAAAATTAGGCCTAATACAGTATTTCCATTGGAAGGCTGTCTTCGGGACCACAAAGAGTTATTTGCATAATGGTTTGCGTGTAGGTGGACGACAGTGCCAAGACTTGGTATACGTATTGCCAAGAATGAATGACAATAATGACTTTACCAACTCGTATAATTTACACGGTCTAGTACACGGAGGACGCCATTAATTGGTGTGTAGCAGACATACAGTTATATATCCACGCTACACTTATATATGGTATGCTATATCTGAGATAGTTCCCTATTAGCTATCTACGATAGATCTAATCTGATGGCAGTTTGTTTCTCAGTCACATTTCCTTTGTCAAAACAGTAAAAAAAACATGATGAGTTGTGTTATCTTTTATCATACCTTTCAACAATTCAAGATTATGGTTTTGGTATGTACAGTCCTATAAATAATTTATATTCTTTGTTTTAATTAATGAGTATTACCGCAGATTCTATATGGAAAATGAGTATTCGTGAGAGGAGGGGGGGGGGGTGTGATTTATAATCAATTATGGGTGCTTAATATTACATTAGTATTCTAGCAAATTACAGATGATTATTCTTGTTATTGCATAAATGCAATTAATACCTAGAGTATGTATTACTACGTTTACAAATTATGTCTACTGTGAGATGATAGACTCTATTGATTTGCATAGTTATACTTTTAGATTCAGTTTTTGTATAAATGTGTACATGGGATCTCTTAATTATGATTAACTACAACTATACCTGATTTATTTGTGTGGAATATAGCATGTGTCATGTGCCACTGACCAATAGTCACATAGCAATACAGACATGATTCCATAAACATAATTATTCACATTGTTAATTGATGTCTACTTGTATTTTACTTGAAATAAAATCATAATATTATAACGGATTTAGAGCCTTTCTTTTCTATATCGTACCGAATCAAAGAAGTTCCCGATTTACAAAAAAGAAAAATCTCTCTCGTAATGTTTATACCAATATACCATAACAACTAATCCATGCAGTCAATCTCTATGTATGAGAGCAATGTATTTGTCAGAGGAACCAGAACTGGTTTTGTAAGTAAAGTAGCACAACATGTTCTGGCGCATCTAATTTGTGGCCGTTATATGTACAAAAAGTTACATTAACCTCAGTTACTAATATAAGTGCACCTCCTTGAATGTGTGTACAGGTATAGACGGGCAGATGAAGGTCATGTAATTAGATTATGGTTGTGGAAGGATATTAAAGAAATGAAATACTTCTAATAAGATTAGATGAAATGGGAATTAGGTAGCCTTGCGCTACAATTCCACATCTTTGACTAAAAATCCTCTATCGATCACCAAAATTAATGCGCATCTTCTCTGCAAACCATTTCTTGGACATCAATCTCTCTGCATGTAGTATAAGTAAATTGACAGTAAAAGTAAACGCTTTAGGTTATAAAAACAATCATATAAACTGGTTTGACCTCTAAAAAGGTAAATTGGATTATAAGTAGGTTATTCTTTATGTCAAACTCGAACTGACATTATCAAAGTTCTAGTGGTTTTGTTAACTTTTCTAGACCTACATAGGATTTGCAATCGATTGAATTCAGGTTATGATTCACTGTCAATTCAACCTCATCTTTAACGGGCATGGAAATCATGATTAAGTACTGTGGATTACATATGAAAGAACTAGTTGATAGAAATGCATTAAACGTTCACAGAGAGATATACACATACCTAATATACATAATTATACATAATTATACATGTACCCTGTATTACAAGCACCAACCCCACAATCACCTCTCCCCCACCTCCCCCTCCCCCAACATACATCCATATATATATATATATACACGTACATCTCATGCTTGAGTGCGCACGCTCCAATCGCCGTCAACCTAGCGGTGACGTTAGAACATAAGTCACGTGACCACCACAAGAACGCCAGGCGCGACGACAAGGACGACGCCTGACATGTTTCACATGTTACCGTCGCATGCTTCTGACATGGAGCCCTACATGTCGCCTCAGGTCCCAAGATAAGGGCTTATCAGTACCCCAATACCCTCAGGTGAGTGGTCACAACTTATGGCTTAATTTGGATACCTTATTGTGTGGAAACATGTAGGATTGGTCTTGGAGTAACTATGGATATATATATATTTCTGGCCGACTATCACAAACAGGAACATGGCTTTTTTTTCAGTATCTCATGCTTGACTTCCCTCCCGTGGAGCCTCTTTTATGATGCACCTCCCGTTCTTGCTGTAGCTACAACTGTAAGGGCTATATTGTATTATGTATGTTCTTCGAGTGACACGTTATGCTTGAGATCAGGTTGGTTTTAATTGAGTCTATCAGTGAAGTTGGGGCCTACAACTAGTTATAGGCCGAACCTCAGTAGGCTATTTCCAGGACTGTTAGGCCAGACCTATATCTCAAACTTGAGCTATTGGACTTCACTGTCTGATCAACGAGTATAGAAAGAAGTATACTCGTTGGTCTGATGTAGCATCCTAAAAGAACTACAGCTCACAAGCATAGCATTCAAGATATAAGTCATGGCACATTGTTCATGATTTTAATGCTTTTCATTGAAAAGCATGCATGTTTTGAGATATATCGGCAAGGACCTACTGACACTTTCAGACAAAACATCTAGAGTCAAGGTCTTTGGACATAGTAAAATTATAATCCGTGCAGTGTATATACAAACTTATTCGGCATATTGTACTTTTTTTTTATTCTTTAAACCATAACAATTTTTATAATGAACAGTTGGACTAATGAGTTAATGGCGCAAGTGCAAAAAAGTTGCCATGCAGTTGGTCGGGGGGAGGGGGTGCATATTACACGGTTGGACCCGCTCTGATTAGAGCTCCAAGTTTCAGGCGGTGATCTTAGTTAACAGACGCGTCCTATCATGTCAGTACAGTCTTATGAGATGGTTGGGGTGGGGAGGGGGGTAACTCAATTACCAACCGTTTATAAACCATTAGTGGGGCCATGTACCGTTACATTCGGCCGCGGCACGACAAAGTAGTTTCACAAAATGGGTACCTATATGGCATGATCATATAATATATATATATATATATATATATACACTAAATGCATACCTGCATACATACATAACAGCTAAGTATACATACATGCATACAGATACATAGGTCTACACAACATACACATAGTTATATGAGTCCATACGTACATAACACACATATACATACATAATATATATGGTGTATACTTGTGCACATGCACCCATTCACAGACAGACACATACAGACAGTCACACACATAGAGCTGCACATAAGAAGTTCTTGCTTTAATCATGCTAGTTAGGCACAAAGAAATGGCTCTGATTTGCCGTTACTATCAACGCAATGCCATACAAAGACAAGAAAGTTTGAGCATTGCTCAAGTTACCATATGCATAATTCTTATTCATTTTTATTTTTGTTTATTTCTAAAAGCCTCTCTCCAGAAACATTCATGAGTGATAAAGCGACAAGCCATTTAAACTATAATTAATCAAACAACATGTAGGTTTCCCGCATCGATATTCATAACCCTCTCCTTATTTCCAAACGTGTCATTAGTATATGAGTCACCGGGGCCAAGAATAAACAGAGCATTGAGAAAATGTATATTTCCCATTTTTACCTTAGTGTAGCGTGGGTAGGAAGACTTTATCTATGTCACATCCCCCCCACTTCTTGCAGAGTGGTACCCATAATTCTAAGGTTAAAATTAGAGATTTTTTTTATCATGCACTTAATCTTCAGTTCTTTATGTAGTATTCCTTAGTGTCCTGGGAGAGTAGGCTATACTATGTATTTTAGAAATTCAACAATTAGGCAGATAGAACTTCATAGGGTTGGTTTCGGCATTTGTTTGTTCAAAAAACGAATACATATATCTATGTACTTGTACATAAGGGGGAGGAGAGGACCATATGCATTGGCGAATGGTAATTAACCTCTTTTTATGTGTCCCGTTATATCTTTAGGCCTACTGTAACCTCAGGTCAATTTAAAAGTTAAGCTGGTGATCCACGTTGCGACATTTCCTGAACCGATAAAAAAAAGAAGTACCAAGCCGATTTTAGGACCGATTTTTTTTTGTCGGTCCTGAATCGGTTTGCCAATTAACCTGTCAGTCCTGAAATCGGTCCAGAATCGGTCCAGAATCGGTTCTACACCCATGATCCACAGATAAGATGAGAATTGGCTATTTCCTTGAATCCTGGATCACAAATTAATAGGAAAACAGTGAAAAAAAAATCGGTTGCATAAATTATCACAATTTTAGAAATATTTTCTCATTTTATGTCTAAATATGGTCAGAAGAACCAGAAATATATATCATTTAATCTGTTTGATTACTATTAAGTAAAATAGTAAAATAATCATCGTACAGCATTAAAAAATATATCCCACGAAAGAATATTCATTTTTATACATATTGGTAATATTTTCATTCTAATAATAGTAAAAAATTAATGAAATAACATTGGAAATATGTAGACATAATAAAATCGGTCCAGAATCGGTCCATATCGGTCCAGAATCGGTCCAGAATTATTAAACAGGTTTAATAATTTCGTCGCACCAAAATCGGCTGGAAATCGGCTGGAATAATTTAGTCTGACTTGTGTCGGTTGGAAATCGGCTGGAAAATATCGGTTGACATGATCCACGTTGCGATATTTTCCAAAGTGAACCGATTCCCAGCCGATTTCCAGCCGATTTCCAGCCGATTTTGGATCGGCTGGAAATCGGTTCAATTTTGTCGCAACGTGGATCACCGCCTTTACTGGTACGGCAAGATTATAACTAGCCCTGTGCGTCATTAAATTTGTTATAGCAACTAAAATTATGTGTCTTGCGTTGGAGCTTGCTTCTTTATTCTTTTAACCTCAAGGACCATTATATGAAGCAAAGATTTGACAGCTGTTGGGCTGGCCAAAGTAAAACTTTTCAAAATGAATGGAGAGTTACATTTATTGAACAAATAAAACGTTTTCACTTTCAAATCAATCACAAAAATCACAAACGAGAAATTGATGAGTGGCATAGGGAAGGTTATTGGACAAACATTAACACACACGTACAAGCACACACATACATGGACACACATACATATTCACACATACTCACAGATACACAAGCACACACGTACATAGCCAAAGTACACACACAAACACATGCATGCATGGATGCACACACTAATGCACACACAAAAACGTACACACACGTGCATGCACACACACACATTAGTATACAAGTATGTAGTATAGTATATGCACAGAAAAGCACATGTAAAAGCATGGATGCTTGCACTAAAGCACTTGTGTGTGTGCAGCTGCAGACACACACATTCACACATGCACAAACACATCCCACACAATCATGAGAGAAATTAGGGAGCGTAATTTGAGTAAACATTTATCATACATAATGCTTGAAAGGGAAGAATCATATGACGCTTTGATTTGACTTGACAGCTGTCACTTAATTACGACAGAAGAGATTACTTTTTACTGTCCTTATATTATAATTATTTTGGGATACGCTCCCCTTGATTATGGAGCGTGGACCCTTTGAAAATACAAAGTTATAAAAACGTTAACACTTGTAATAATGCAAATTAGACAGGTGGCAAAGGAACATATCATATTTCTGAGTTTGACCTGTTAGGCGACAGTTAAGGCACTGTTTCGTTAGATTTCTAGGCCTATATTATTTTTTGTAGCATGAACGCTCATGGGTTACCTATCAGTACACGTGCTCCATCAATTATTATTGCATAAGGACTCTGGATTTTGGCATTGGGTAGAATAATGTATACACATTTTTTTTCGTAGAGCAACAGTAAAGTATTTCGATTCATCATCTGAGTGTGTTCTATTCTTTTTGCAATGAATCAGTGACAGTAGATTGATATAGGAATGAATCAATGACAGCAGATAGATATAGCAATGAATCAGCGACAGTAGATAGATATAGCAACGAATCAACGACAGTAGATAGACATAGCAATGAATCAGCGACAGTAGATAGATATAGCAATGAATCAACGACAGTAGATAGACATACCAATGAATCAGTGACAGTAGATAGACATAGCAATGAATCAGCGACAGTAGATAGACATAGCAATGGATCAGCAACAGTAGATAGATATAGCAATGAATCAACGACAGTAGATAGACATAGCAATGAATCAGCGACAGTAGATAGATATAGCAATGAATCAACGACAGTAGATAGACATAGCAATGAATCAGCGACAGTAGATAGATATAGCAATGAATCAACGACAGTAGATAGACATAGCAATGAATCAGCAACAGTAGATATATATAGCAATGAATCAACGACAATAGATATAATTATATAGCAATGAATCAACGACAGTAGATAGACATAGCAATGAATCAGCGACAGTAGATAGATATAGCAATGAATCAACGACAGTAGATAGATATAGCAATAAATCAATGTCAGTAAATGGATATTCTATAGCACACACAAACAGTTTTTATATTGGCTCTGTAGTATGGGCCAATAGGAGGAGGAGACACCCCCCGTTCTAGATTCGTGTATACTGCCCACCTTGCTTTACTGTGTAAAATGTTTTTCTCCTTATTTTGTGAGTTCTGACTGGATTTGCATAATTATTTTTTTAATTTCAGGTAAAATAATGCAGTCTAATTAAATGGAGATAGTGATAGAATCCTAATTTAAGAGAAAATAAAGAATATTAGGGAAAACTGCTTGACACCAGTCAAAGTGTGTGCATAACCAATACATTGGAATACTGCCCACTTTGCTCCACTGGTAATTTCCTTTCTCTTTTGCTTATAACTTACAAAGTATGGTATATAATATTATCTGGATCCGTCCCTGTAATGTAATAGGGCCTTGATTATGATCATGTTGAGACCCGTGGTCCTGAGACAACGCCACCAGACCGTGACCGCTGTAAGGGGTAGGGGGGGGGGGCGGTTGAGAGATAGAAGGGGCAGATACAGGGGGTCCAGGATTCAGACTCTTCTCTAAGTTAGCCTCGGAATAATCACAGTGCCCCCTCAAACCCCCTATAGACATGTCTCATGGTGGCATGGCACTTAAGCGGGAAGATGTGAACACAGAAATTTGGCGTTGGTTAATTTTTATGACATCAGCCTTAGTATGCAAATTTGCGTTAGCAGTTCACGATTTCGCTTCTACTGTCTATCTAGATTCTAACAATATAATTTTGGCTGGACCCCCTGTATCTGCCCCTGTACAGATGTTGGTAGTTTGGGGAAGTTTTTGGGAGATGGTTGGTTGAAAAGCAATGATACCGCAGCTAAGAATGTGACGTCGCAGAAGGTTCTAATAACGTCGCAGACCGTCATTAGAACATTGTGTAGAACGTTACCGTTAAAGTCGCTGCTCGGCAGGGCATGTAGGCTACTCTGCACGCTTCTGATACTGAGGAAAGGAGTCTTACGATGACGAAATGGGGTAGTGGTATTCTAGGAGGAAAGGAAGATACACAGGAAATGAAGAAAAACGGCGAATGGGGGGTGGGGATTTGATAGGTAGGGGGATTTCAATATAAATGTGTTGCAGATACCCACTGCGACAGTCCTTATCCAGTAAACGGGCCGTCACACCTAGTTGAATAAAGGCACGCTACTCTGACAACACTATATTATTCTTCATTCTCATTTCTTATAGCATCATGTTAATGCATTCCAAAGTTTTTATTTTGGACCAGATCGTGTTCCATGATATTACTTTAACTGACTGAGAAACATACCCTCCGTATTGGTGCTCTTTTGGGGTGGTGTAGATGTGTGATAACTTCGATGGAGTTTTAAAAGGGACAGATTGACTCCAGACCCTGGACCTATACAAGAAATGATACACCACCATGGCTGAGTCATGACATAATATCGCTTTTAAAAGATAGAGATTACTTTCTAGAAAAGGCAAGGAGAATAATGAAGGAAGAAGACTGGTTTGTTGCCAAGAACATTAAAAAACTAGCAAATAAGGCTGTGACCTCTGCAAAGTCTGATTATGTTAAAAATGAACTGAGAGTCAATGGCAAAGACCCCAAGAAATTCTGGAGAAATATTAAGGACATATTACCTGATGCAAGAAATGGTGAAATTAAGTTGATTGATCCAACTTATGATAAACAGTATGGAAATGAAGAAGTCCCAAACGTAATTAATGATTACTTCACATCCATAGGTGAAAAATTGGCTAAGAAATTTGGCAAATCTGATATCAATAAATTCACAGATACATTACCCCCTAAAATGAATATAATCTTTGAACTCGACCTAGTAACCCCTGATGAAGTGCTTGATCAGATAGAGGACTTGCCTATACATAAGTCATCAGGTATACTAAACATATGTTCAAAAGTAATGAAAGACAATCTTAGACTTATACTTACCCAATTCACAGATCTGCTTAACAAAATTATCAAAACAGGAGTTTATCCCGACGACTGGAAAATAGCCCAGGTAACACCAATACCAAAAACAAAAATAGCGAAATCTCCCAATGACTTACGACCAATATCCCTATTACCTGTACCTGGTAAAATAGCAGAAAAGCTCATACATAAACAGCTAGAAAATCATTATGAAACAAATGACTGGTTCTGCAAAGAACAAAATGGATTTCGTAAAGAACACTCAACATCTGATGCACTAATTAGTTTAATAGCTTAATAGCACTGGATAATGGAGAGACCAACTTAGCTGTCTATCTTGACTTCAGGAAGGCATTCGACACCATTAATCATAAAAAACTCATTCTAAAGCTTAACAATAGTGGCCTAGGCCCTGCAACTCTAGCTCTTTTAGAAAACTACCTATCAAATAGAAAACAAATAACTACAGTAACTGGAAGTTCCTCCAATTGTAAATCTATAAAAACTGGAGTTCCGCAGGGATCGTGTCTTGGGCCACTTCTATTCCTTGTATACATTAATGACCTTCCCCGTCACCTCATTAATGCTAAAGCAACACTTTTTGCTGATGATGCTGTTATATACGTTAGTGGGTTAAATAATCCAATGTTGACTCAAAAAATGCAGGCAGAACTGGATAAAGTAGGCGATTGGTGCAGATGGAATGAACTATCGCTAAATATTGAAAAAAACCCAGTATATAAGATTTACAACCAAACATAGAGAAAATACGCTCATTCCTATAAATTTGAACATAGATGGGTTGTCAATTGAGGAGAAAAAAAAGTACAAGTATCTAGGGGTAAATCTGGACAACAAATTAACTGGTAATGATCAATACAACAAGATTGCTGGACTAATGACCTCCAAAGTTACAACACTGAAAAAAAAAAAAAGTACCTAGACACCAACACAATTCTGCTAATTTATAAAACAACTATACTACCAATAATAGACTACTGTAGTTTTTATCAATACATGTGGACTGATGAGCAAAGAGCACACCTCCAGGTAATGCAGAACAACTCATTGCAGGTTGCTTTTTACCCAAGAATAATGAGTAGGGATGAAATGCATAAAGAAGCAAATCTCTTAAAGTTAGATGATAGAAGAATATTACAGCTAGCAACCATCATGTACAAGAAATCAAGAGACCCAGCTAATCTGGAAACACATAGAAGGAGGACAAGACAAGCAGACAAAGTCAATTTTAAATTAATAAAACCCAACCCTAAACTTACAAAAACGCAAAGGGCCCCTTATTTCCTGGGAAGCACGATCTGGAATAGACTTGACCAACAGACCTAGAACTCAGAATCAGTTATTCAATTTAAGAGAAAGGCAAAAAAGAATATTGCTGATGGAACCTTAAAAGATATACTCACAGTACAAAAATGAGTGCCAACCTTAGCTCTGAGACAAATCTACAGGCTACTTTTGATGATTTTTGAGATGAATGTCAAATGTCAACTCATGTTAACTTAAAACATATTGCATTATATAACGTGATTCTCACCATGACTGTAATTGTGCTATGATTGTTATTTCCTCATGTTGTTTAATATTTAGTTTGTTGGTTAATTGATTGTAAAGAGAAAAAAGAGGAAAGTATTCAATCTTTCTTAATGTCACCTTTAAGTTCCTTCATTACCATGATGATAATTATGTGCTATGCTATGACTGTCCTATACCATTGATTTGTGTGAATTGTACACTACATTACCAAAATGAAAAAAACACACTCATCTAGTGTTAAATATGATAGATCTTGGAATTGATAAGTGTTACAACATTGTTTAAATGTGACCAATGTAAAGTGCCACTTGGCACAGTGGTTGGGCTGAAAATCAGTGTATGACACTGAGCCCCTTTGCTGTATAAATACTTTGAAATATAAAAAAAAAAATCTATTATTAGCCCTTTACTTTCCTAAAACATATAAATATCAATATGCAGCTAATTACCATCCTTATATGAAACGACATTGCTTCCAATGAATATGCTAGGAATATGCTATGAATATACGAGGCAGAACACAAAATGAGCTCCCATACCTACACCCTTGCAACAACCCTAGGTCTGGTATACGCATCGTATTTATAGGGACGTTCCCATGTTTTCATCTCTTTCCCTTCTGATAAATGGCTACTTAATGAATCTAGGATAAAACTCTTCCAAGAGCAACTTCCCACCCCAGCCAAGGATGTGACGTCGAAGAACGTTCTTATAACGTCGCAGAACGTCACAGAACGTTATTAGCACGTCGCAGAACGTGACCGTTACTTCGTACCTTAGGTGGGACCGCTCTACAGTCTTTGCTTCAGTCTTTCTGATTGGTGATCGGTACCTTCATAATCAAAGACTTGTCACAGATGTGTAGACCTAATATATTTCTAATTACATAAGGAGCCCTTCTGTCACCTATATATATGCGCACACTTAAGTAGCCTACTATAGGCTTGGAGAGTTAAAGCGGGCGGCCGGTTATCAAAGTAATAATTAAACATAGCGAAATAATTAAATTGTGTAGAAGGCATATCCAATTAATGTCTAGCTGAATAAACAACCCTCTGAATAACAGGTGCAAGAGCATCTGAAATTTATATATCTTCTTTGTGTTTAAATAACTTTCAAATACCCGTTGGTCCAAAAACTGTTTTCACAAAAAGGTACTATTGCTTTGACATTCTATTGTCGGATATCAAAGCTCGACTTTTTGGACCGTTTAAAAAAAGAATGTTACCGTATTAATCTATGAAATATTATCATCCTTACCGTCTACCCTAACCTGCTAGTATTCATAAAAATATATATTATAACCAGAAATGGTTTACTGGGTTGAAAGAAAGAAATACTCGTTCTCGTGCAGGATATACCATTCCTGATATTTCACCTCTTTCGGCTTGTTATAATTGTAACATCAATATTGTAGCTATAGCTAGGCATAACTCAAAAAGAAAATGTGCACTCCTTCTCCAGCAATTCCTTATTGTTCTAATTTCCAGTACTAAAAGGTACAGTTGAAACTAAAGGTATAGTTGTAACTAAAAGGCACATTTGTAACCAAAAGGTTAAGTGGCAGCGTCCAAATCGAGGCTAAACGACACAGATGCCAAATAATACACTTATCAAGACTATTAATCAGCCATTAAAAGCTGAGTCTTATGAACATTAAGTGCAATAAAGACTTACAAAACATGCTGTAACATAAAGGCCAAGAGTACATCCGAACAGCAAAAAGCAATTCAAAGAAGACACGGGGATATCCTTTATAGGCTATAGGGAGTTAGGTCGTTGCATCTGCTTTAGGCCAAGCAGGGGCGTTTTTGGTGCCAAATTTTAGGCTGGGCATAATGGCCTCCCACCTGCCCCTCACCTCAGGCCTACTGTCCTGCCCCCTACAGAGAATTATCCTCATACTCACGACTGCTCCAAAGTAGGACTTCTGCGGTTTTCCTTTGTATGGGTGGGCATGGTAAGGTATGCATACATATCTAGACCACGTGATTGACAAAAGGTCGAACAAAAGTTTCCATTATGGGCATTCAGTGGATCGTGTGTGTGGGTGGGTGGCAGAGAGAATGGGATTTCCCCTTTACTAATTTTCCCTAAGCCCATTATTTTCCATAATTATGGTTTAAGACAATATCGTTTGTAAGTGTTAGACCCAATTAATTGATCTAATGAGAAGTATATAGCTTATTCAAACTGACCGAAGAAATCTCTATTTCTTGGTACACACACCTATATGATATGTTTTAGTGATATTTCCATTAGGCACCTTCCATTCATCACATCAAGCCCATCCCACATCGGGCATATCCCAGGGATGGACAAGGGTTGGAGAAAATAGCTGTATAACTCATCCCTATCTCCTAGAGTTGAGGTTACTGAAATAAGCAAATATTTAATTTTTCTATATCCGCAAGTATTACTATAACATTTTGATTTCTGAAAATTTGACAGATGACAGATTTGCAGGTTTACCAGCCAATCAAAATTTGATATGTCAGGGCAAAATAGGGTTGGACATTATAGTTTGGTCAAACAGGCTTTAACACTGGTTCCTATGGGGAAAAGACCATTATATTAAGCTGAAATTTACCAATTTCTAGGAGCAATTTGTCAGCCAAATTGCTTTTGTTAATTTGCATTATATTACTGTCCACATAAGAATAACCATCGAAACAATTTTGAAAATATCTCATGGTAGACTTGAATGTTGGTGTAAACTGGGATGGGCTTATTGTGTTTGCTAAAATATATATATGCTAGGTCCAGAGACAAGACGTTCAGATTTGGAGTGCCTTTACTTTAAATCCCTTTCGTTCCAAATCATAACTACTTTTTATATCCTCGACCTCAAAACCCCTGGGCCTTAAAGTTGAGGTGAAGTAGAAAGGAGAAGCATTCCCCAGAATTTAGATTTGGGCCTTAGTTGTCCTATATGTAATATTGGAAATCGTTCGAGTTCTGGGGATTTTGAGATAAACCTCGCGATATACCAATAGCAAAACTGTGTAATGAGCATTACTAAGTAATAAGCTATGTTAATCAATAGCTAAAAAGGGTTTTCAAATTTCCCTTATGATTTCTTTTCTAATTAATATTCCTTACTGGGTTGCATCATGCCTGGTATGATTAAAGAGCTGAGATATTCAGCTTTAAAAAGTACAAACCATTTCATAGACACCTGGTAATCAAGACACAGACAAGGCTAGAAATGCATTTGCAGATATCAACCTACTCTGATCTTAGCATTAATCCAGAACTTGGGATCCAATGTTTCATTGTTCTCCACCTAAAGTCGTATTGATTACAATGTTCTAGATGTCTGTGCTCAATGAATTTAAAGCTTATCTATTTTACTCACCGGCACAGTCACACTATGCTTTGTATTATTACTCATATCAATAGACATAATATTTTTCAGTTAGCTATTTAAATTATGGAATATTGTACTGGGCATTATGTAAATACAAAGTATAGTTCCCTCGCAAAATAAGCCTCACTAGTTTGTTTCTATCCGTAACTAACGAAATCATGATGTGTGAACCATGTTTAAGGGGCGAGGAGACGCGCGGACTTATTAAAAAAAAACTCTTATAGTTGGCGTCGGTCCGATTCAGCTCTAGCTGTCTTAATTGCCATAATTGGTCCTAGTTTGGCGGCATATATATCGTTGACTACATTTAGTCGGCGTCCATCCACTGAGACACACATCAGGAAGCTAGAGGCCAACATACAGCATAAAGACACACTTACTATAACTAATATTAATACGTGGAATCTGGCCGGAACAACAAAGAGGGTTTGTTATGTTTAGTTATCTAATTTAGGCTGCTTTTTCATAGACATTGCAGCTTTAACTCGTAGAGATTCCTAGACTCTATTTGAATCTGTAAATGCTATGCTAAAGGTGACCTTTCTTCTCAATCCTTTTGGACTAAAAACTAATCAAGTGTCTATATTATGTAGCATTGAAATACTAACCAAGGGTACGTTGAAAATGTTCACTTTCTAAAAGCAGCTGTCTAATAGATGTTCATTATCAATTAAGTGTTGGAGAGAATACCATTGCAGATATAGTTTATGGGTTTCGTGTACATTGCAAATATAGAAAGGTTTATTGTAAAGTAGTCTTGAACATGGCAAATACACAAGACGTGTGCTGTGATGAATGAGGGCGAGGGAAGTAAGAGTTTCTTCCTTAGCTCAACTGTCTTATATGTGATTATACCGGTCATGATTTTAACAATAATATAATGGTTTAGAATTTGTAAACCAAACCTGCAATAACTCCCTTTAACACATTGTGTCACATAGCCTCTATCTAATTTCAAAATGAGTCTCTAAGTCTAGGTGCACTATGTAATATATATTATGTCAGCCCGACCCTGGATAAGTGGGCAGGGGACATGGATCCCAATCAGACTGTGACTGATGTCATAATGTACTGCTAGATGAATTCATATCACACCTTAAATATCTTTGCATAACTTAAAATACATGGATGTTATTACACTATTTCATGCCACAATTATTTACTGTTTACGGTAGTTATAAACTTAAGGCCAAATGGGAATAAACTGTGTTTTATATTAAGTTAAATAGGGATAAGAATCCTGGCAAAAATACAAAAAACCGTTTTGACCAAAATCTTTTACTATCAGGTTATATTGCAGATCTAAAATACAATTTTGAAATAAAAAATTCAAATCTTTTCAGATGAACTTGTTTTTTTTACAACAACATAAACACCAAAATAACAAATAAAGGCTTATAGGAGATCATCATTTATTTGTTGGTGAAGTTAGGAGGCATTTTGTTGTTTCGGTTATAGATTAGGCCATTAGATTGTCAGTTGCTCCACCTGATATGACGTGAGGTTTTAAAGCATGTAATATAAGTTTGGCAGATTCAGATATGATTCAGTCATAATTTCTATTGAATCAGAACAAAGGCCAATTGACGCCCTTTCCACGATTCGCTATGAAACTAGCATTCACCATGTGAAGTATAATTATGCATCTTGCTTTTCTTCTATTAACGTTGGGTCACTTACTGAAAACCTCCGACATTCAGAGCTGTCAATCGGCATGAACATGCTTTTTTTTTTTTATATTAGAGTCATCGGTCACAATTTCACTGAATATATTCGGATTTTATACCCATAAAACAACAAACAATTATCAAATTTAACGACTACGTTTTGCACTTGTGGACCATATTATTAAAAAGCTATAATGTGAACGTGAAATATTTTTTCCAATGACATGATTTTCTAAATTTTGAAATAGGGCCTTTTCTGACTCAAAACAATCTTAATTGCAAATAATTGAAACCGACAGCTTATACCTAACGCTTAGAACAGTGTATAAGTTTAGACAAGTTGTCGTGTATACAGTATAGGATGACTCTCAAAGTACTACTACCCTTGCCAATATAATCCTATGGCTCATAGCACAATATCATATTTGACTATTTGACTGAGTAGGTTTTTCAAATCCTCACAAACCCACCAATAGCATAGCCACAGAAGATATAGCCACTTTGATATTAGCATGTCGGAGCTAAGCAAAGGAGGGGGTGTATAAATGAGCATGTGTAATCTTAATGGCAGAATATCACAGCAGGAGGTAGTCTATAGAAACTGGACAATTAAAGCAGTTCTCTGGTGCATATACCTTGAGCAGACAGGTCCCAACTGTAGGCCCTACATGTCCCGACATGACCGGATAGGTCGGGGATCCGTCCTGGACCACCGCAAGTTGTCTCTATAAGTATCCTCTACGAGCAGGATCCAAGTTCAAAGCACCAGTCGTTACGGAGCTACTTACATATCGGATATACAAATCACAACGTATTAGACTGAATGTCCGGAGATTTTTCAAGGACGGTTACATTCAACAGAAGTAAGAAGCGTTCTGTTTTAGACGCACATTTTCGTTTCGTTTATGCATTATTGTATAAGTCATAATATAATATTATGTTTGTTGAATTATTCTCACTAAACCAGTTGCATGCCTTGGGTTTAACATTAGTAATTCAATACGAACCGACTTGTAGTTTAACACAAAGGGGCCAATTTGAAATCAACACGTTTCATACACTGACGCACTTCTTCAGGACTGAAACATGAGAAGTAGCAGATTTGTCGTGATTCGCAATTTAAAGAAATCCATTTCGGTCATTGCAGATACTACCATTAAGGGTACAAATAACGGAGTATAATGATATAATTACCAAAAAGGAAATCATCGAATACCGACCATCCAAGAGGTCTTTGGGGGAGGGGGGGGGGGTGATGTAACCCATGAACACATGAACCCTTTTTAATACCTATATTTCTTCCATTTCCTTACTTAGGTTTGCAGGGAATCCCCGTCGTTAGATAGCAGTTCTTTCTGGTAGATGCAACTTGTCAACGTGATGTATCCAAACGGAAGTCCGGCGGGCGGCTGATTAGTTCCGGTTCTACAAAATGTCAAACATGGACATGCAAAAACCACAGGAATATCCATATATCACGGGAACATGAATAACTCGATGACGTAAGCACTTAAATAACAAAGTTTAACTACTATCAGAGAAGAGATCCATAGGCCTAGTGTTTGTATTTATAAGCGTCCATGTTGCCTGATTCAAATGACATATCCGTACGTACACACAAAATGCATTCGTGGATCCCGTAAAGTGATGACGTTTTAACCATGTGACATACAGCAACTTCTGCCAGGTGAGTTCGTTGTTCCTTCAATCCGTTCCGGATGAATAAACGTCGTCTTAAAACGCCAGTCACGCACGGAGGAACGCCGACGGAAATGTCAAGGTCACGAGAACGCGGGGAACCGAGGACGACTGGGCGCACTCTGCCACTGCTCCTTCTTGGCATCCTATGTGGATCCGCAGATGAAGGGGGCGCTTCCAAGAGAATGGACCGGGTGGTTGCGTCTGGAGGCCAGGCTGCGCTATTTGGAGTCGTATCCTGGCCTGCAAGTGCACTTAACCCCTCCTGCTTACCCTACCATCAACTTCCCCAAAAATACAAGAAACATGCTACTCTACTTCATGAACGTTACCGAACATGCGACGAATTTACAGGTGAGCTGTACGTGTGGTTACAGGCCTGTAGCCAGGTTCTGCTGTGCCTTATTAGGGGGTGGCGAGGTTCCACAAGTGGAACTTTTGCCTATATTTTCAATAATTTGGACTTGAAAAGGGGGATGGCATGCAGTACAAAGTGGAACTTTTCAATATTTTCTAACTAATTCTAGGGGTTTTCACATAAAATTTTGGAAGGGAAGGTGGAACTTTTAAGATAAAAAATCCCTTGTGGGAGGGGGGACCCTCGACATCCTTCTGGTTACATGCCTATAATTTATCAGATAGTTTAAGGAGATCTATGAGATCTATCATTTTGTTGGGGAAAGCCATAGTGCTATAAAGCATGTACATTTACATGAACTTAAGATTAACTGCAATATAAATGGGAACTGACCAAAATCCTGTCCGCCAAAAGAGAAAACAATGTCTCAGTTGTACTAGGATGGTTATACTAATAGAAATCACGTGTTTTAATGTATTATGCTTAGATCACTTAGTCCTACTGATTCCTCTTTCCATCTACATTTTGTATAAAAATAATGTAGAACATCCAGGCCACTTTAGGACAATGAATATAGCCTACATCTATAGCAGGGTTTAGCCATGTAATTTATGTCACACAGGCAATGTTGGCATAGTAAATATACACACTCGTAGCCTTTAATTTAACGAGTTGGAGTATCATGCCACGATATAGATACAATGTCAAATCTCATATACTGGTATACCATGTCAAGGTGTAATTTTTAACGTCGAGAATTTGACAGGAACCAGTCTTTACATGATCACCCATCCGGAAAACGTCGCCAACCGTAGCGCCACCTATGGCCGCAGACAGTACTAAGGTCATGTAAGGGGTTAAGGTTGTCAAAGGTTATAATATAGAAAGAACTCTCTTTAATATGACCGCACTTTAAGTTAGTTCATTAATATTGTGTAACTTATACAGGTTGTTTCATGTAAATATAATTCCGATTTCACCACATGTCTAGAAAAGTAGAGGTACATACAAGACCATCAGAGGGGCATACTATACCCATACTGCCAAATTTATTACCTTTATGAGAAATAAGGTCAATCATAGCTCGTTCTATGTCTGGCACCAGGTAGACCTCTGGCAGAATAAGCCTATTCCAGTTTACATCAACATTAAAGTTTAGCTTGGTCTTTTTCCCATGGCAACCAATGCTAAAGCCTGTCAGCCCAACCTATGATATCAAACCCTATATTTCCCTGAAGTACAGTTTCTTGATTGGCTGGCAACCATTCAAGGCTGTCAATTCTCCCTACCACAGATAGCTGATAAACAGTATGTTGAGTGCCTGCAGGCTAATTTTGGCTAATTCTGTCGACAAAAGTACATGGAAATCTAAAGAAAATTGGCAAATATTGCAATATTTCTATCTATAATCGATACATTTCAAACCAGCCTAGAAATATGAAGTATACATGAATGCAAATTTGAAAAATACTTGTTGCCAATTTTTGATTATATTACACCACAAAAATCTCAAAAATTAATGAAATTTCTATACTTAAGCCTTGTGACTTGTTGACATAATATTATTTCCCAGGATGCATCTTGATCAAGGATAGTCTGCAGGTAGGATAAAGGAAATATGCTATCCGTGGTAGGGAGAATTGGTAAAATTAAGAAATCATAATGTTTCACCAGTACTTGGGGATATAGGAAAACGTCTTTTAGCTTATTTCATTAACCGCAACTCTTAGAGACAAGGATGGTTTATACAGTAATTTTTTCCAACCCCTGTCCAACCCTTGGCTATACCAAAGATGGGCTTATTAGTGTTGGCTTCGTTTATCTTACCCTGAAAAAATAGTTAGAATCACAGTTGAAAGTCCTACCTTCATTATTAATAAAAAGTTACTGATTTTTACCGAATTCGCCTCTTTGTCCAAAATGTCAGTTAGTAACACTTTGTGTGTGTCTAATTGTCTAATTGAGGTATAAGATCTAAATCTAGTATTGTCTGGTAGGTCCTGATATAGTCTAGATCAATTATTGATATCATTGCCTACCTATTACATATTATTGTATATATATTCCATAGAAATAAGGAAAACCGCTAAAGCTATGTGACGCTACTACATAGGCATTCAGCTTTTCTGATCTATAATTACTACATTGAAAAAAAGAAATCAGACATGATCCTTTATGTCATAATTACACGTATAATGCTGCAATACTAAACTGAAGGTCTCAATGGAGTAATGGGAACAGCAGGTATTGTTAAACACACTTACCCTTGCAACCTGATTAAGAATTATTATGTCCTATAATTATATAGAAGTAGCACCATAATTATGACATGACCAACTTGATAGGCTAGTAATACTCAAAAGTAAATTAAAATAGCAGCAAACGTACCGATCTTAAAGTTAAGAAAATGTTATACTTGAAAGTAAGATTGATTTTATGTCTATCTTGAAGAGTGATCTAATGCGCTCCACTTAAACTGCTTATGGAATTTTGTATTAAAAACCACCGTCTGACGCCCTATTTATTATTTATTACCATTGAATGCATCCTTCACCACAAAGTGCCCTATCAAAACATCTGACTGGTTATATATCCTATTTTAAAGTGCACTGTTGGTTCTATTCAGAGCAAAGACGCTATGGAAAGTAAGCTAGAGAATCATCGATCATAGACTGAAAAGGGACAACTTGTCACTTTTGATATGGCATAAAACATGTGACATCATGATATAAACATCATACAGGTAAATTGTTTCTCTCATTTAGAATTTTGGGACTTAAACTTCTGTAATATTCTCACAGACATTTATACCACCTTTATAAAAGATAACGGACATTCAAGATTGAAACCCCATGAGTAATGACTTGTCACTTTATAAATGACCAAAATCATGCTACAGTATGAAGATCATCTGTTCATATTTCCCTTAATGTAAACTTGATTATAGAACTAAAATGTCTGTGATTTGCCAACGGGCCTGTAGGTCACCTGGTAAATGGATCAGGATATGGTTGTCCCCCGCATGCATATGTTCTAATTGTAGACCCATCTGGCGGACCCACAACATTATTATACTAATAGACCACCAGGATACTTTCATTCAAGTGACTGTTAACAGTATTCTGGGTTCATTCAAGACTGTTAACAATTATAGATATACTTATATATAGAGCTATAGAGGTCACAGTGGGGGTCCACACGTTAAGTTTCGGAATTTATATTCATTAGGAATAACGGTAAATTATATTTCGAAAATTCATCATAGATTCCTGTATTTGTCTTTTAAAACACCTGGTTCCTCACAGTATTTATCTTTAAAGGTAGCTATATATAATTCAATCCAATATCACGTGTCTATTGAATGGAGATGGCCCATTCTCAATGTATTGTAAGGAACATATATAATGTCTATATTAGTCAAGTTCGTCTCTAGCTTCGGCGCTATTTCTTGAATTAGATTATGACGTGGATCTTATTGTCATGAAGAAAGCTAGCTATAGAAGTAACGATTGAACGTATGAAACTTCTTAGATTGGCAAGGAAATTGAGGTGTAATAAAGACATATAAATAAAAACATAATGGCGTGTGTCATATGTTCACCTACTTTACCAGATCTTAGTGTCTGAGTTTGTGAACCACTTCCAAGACATCCAGTGACTGGCGCCGGACAAACATAACTTTGAATGATAGTTTACAGAAATGACAGAGTTTTTACTGGACAATATGAAACTGTAACGGTGGTATGTATGCGTGCATGATAAATGTAAAGTTTTATAGCTTTATGAAACGGACCTCGTATGACCCCAATCTACAGCCATATATAGTTAATGTATGTTAAGAAGTAGCCTCTGATGTTACTATCTCTAAATCGTAACACCCATGGGGCCTCAAATCTAAAAAGTAAGGTGTTATGGTTTTTAATATGAATAGGTGATGCGTAACAAAGAACACGTTTGTAGCTTTGCTGATGAAAATGAACACTTTATCCTATAATTAAAACGATTCTTAATGATCCTAGTCGCTTGCAAGAACCCAACCACTTCTTTTCCCTAAACATCTCTGTCCTAATTTTGGATAGTGTAATACCATAGCCCTCGCGTCGACATGGTCTGGCGAGAGGCCAAATTACAGCAACACTTTGTTATAATTATTCCTGATCATTATATATGAAACAGAAAAGTACTAAATACCTTTCTCTAATCTTAAGGCCGTATTCCACATACCAAAAGTACGGGCCGCCGATATTGAGCATCTCCATGGTAACATTCCATATCGGGACCTTCCACTTTCGGTACACTTATCGGCCATCGAAAGTGGAAAATCCACAGTCGAAAGTGAAAAGCGGCTGCTGTAAGTGACATATCAGCAACCAGTGGAAAATCGGTAGGAAAAATTTACCAACATGTTGGTAAATTTTATCAGCAGGGCCGCTCATTAATATTGGCAGCACACTTTCGGTATGTGGAATATGAGGGGTGTTGATGGGGGGTCCCGATGTCGCGTGTCGAGTTTAAGAAATGGTCGTGTCCCCTGTCACTATATTTTGAATGTTCATGTCGATTTTAAGAATTGTCCATGTCCCATGTCGAATTTAAGAAAAAGCATATGTCATGTCGTTAATTATTTTCTTCATGTCACTAAGGCCCATGTCGCATGTCGAATTTAAGAAAAGGCCATGTCGCCCTGTCGATTTTAGGGGTCTATACCCATAATATGGTCTTTAAGTCATGGAGTCACTGCATAAGATGATGCTATGTACAGGTCCAAAGTACTCATATTCCCAGAGTGAGACCAATGGTAATTGCATACATATACCATTATGTGTCACAGCACTCCATTCAGGATTAATTATATATTGTGCAAAAGGTAGTTGTTTACCAAAACGGTAGCTATCGGGAGGCTTGGTATAATTATCTCAGCCTATCAATTAACATTCCTCATAAACAGTGTTTCAAGATTTTGAGTCTGTACTCATTTATCACAACGGATAGACATGTTACATTTCTAAGGCGCGAATAGCAATAAGGAAGTTTTAGTCAAGTTTTAATGGATTCCTAAAAAAGCGTGTGTATTATACTCAGCCCATACATTATAACCTAGCTATTTGTACATGTCAACTATATCCTCTAACTATACAATTCAAATTTCCAATGTTTCAAGTAGAGTCGAAAAATATGCATGCCCCTGTAATGTAGTAATCTAATAACCAAAAACATTTTACTACTTTTTCTTGCGATTTTCCATATTCTGTTACTTTGATGAATTATTTTGTAGATTGACTTATAAATATTATCAATTCAGTTCTACTATGATAGAAAACTAAAATTCAATACAGCAAAAATAATTTCTATATTAGATGTATCCATTGCTCGAACAAGGAAAGTAAATCAACTCTCACTCATTTTTAAAATCAATTAATGGTTGTCTTTCTGAAACTGTATAATTATTGTCCATTTTCTGCAATCAACTGTTTTGAGTCTAGGCCCCCAAATTCACAGGGCGTCATGGACGTTTCTTTAACACGCAATGCAGGGCCGAAAGTAAAAGGGAAGTATCTATGACATCAAGAATATTATTGTCCTTCCCCTCAATTTTTGGCAAAAGGAAATCTGTATAAAAAATGCAGTAGTTATAAATAGGAATTAGTTCCTCAAAGCACCATGGCATACTTTGCATTCCCATTCTGTGCCGCCACCTAGTGAATTGTACCTGCACATCTCCAACAAACTTATTGTTGCTGCTCAGAGTAAGATACACATATATGGGAACGTGCTCTCTAAATCCGTATCTGTTATTCCATGTACATGTGAGGATTGGAATCTGCACAACCAGCACTTTGCACATAATATTCTGCAATCAGGTTTATGTTGGAAATCTAGATTCATTTTTTTAATGAAATAAAAAATAGTTTCCACAGTGTGGGTGACGAGACCAGTGTTCCTTTGTAAAACATTAATACAGCATATTCCAAAAGGATGGTACAAAATAAGGTAAATGATCATACAAAAGTAACTGGTCTCTATGCCAGATCACCATCCTTATCCTTATCTCATATCTCATCGATATGTTATCTTTAATTCGTGAGATTTGACAATAATTGTTCGTTAGATATAGTAGACAACCACATCGTGGTGCAGCGGCTAATATATGTGCATAATTCTAAGAATATTGGAAGGGAGAGTTATATCAATTTTAATCTAATGAAAATATGATAAGAATATCTTAAAAAACTCTCAGAGTTATAGTAAATGTTTCGAGTTTGAACATTATGCTTGGCTTGACATGTACACCTTCGACCAGCTATAGGCCTATTTCTGTTATTTAGAGTATTGGAATAGTATTTAATTCACATGATTTTCCCAATTTGAGTGCCAATACAAAGGGTCAGAAATCAGGTAATAAATAACTTTTAAATAAGTCTTATAAATGCAAAGGTCGAAACTACCTCCTTCTTTAGATATTTGAATATCCATGATTATATACAAAATAATATTTTGCATATAATTATGGATATTCAAATACCTAAATAAAGAGGTATAAGAAAGAGAATATTATTCAAATCCTTCCTATACATAATGTGACCTTCCGTCTAATTAGGCCTAGGACCATAAAACTCCTTCGGTTTCTCATTTATAATTTGATAACCTGCCTTTCACTGGCAAGAGTTTGGTGGATAGGACATCAGATTTATATCTGATTATCGCTGCTAATGGTATAGAACTTTCCCATTAAATTACATATGGCAGATAGACCACTATTCACTACATATATACTAATGGCAGATTCCTGACCCCGTTAATTGCACTATTCAATTACCGTCTGAGCAGATTCCTCTTCATAACATAGTTCCTCTCCTAAATAATTCGGTGGGGCTCCCCTTTTTGCTATAACAACAAAACAAGATTCATTTTAGCTTATTGCACCATTTTAAGCAATGAAGAATCTTTTTCATCACTTTCATTGCGAATTCCCAAGTAGCGGGCCTCGTTTCCAAGGTTGCAACAAAAGAAGCAGACACGTGACCCATCTTGTCCAATCAGCGGGCCGCACACAGTGCGATCATGGGAGGGCGATGTCAGGCCTGTTTCTATTGGTCGTGCCTCACCCCGGGCAGGTCAACAGGTCATCAGGGGGCACACCACTGATTTGCTGTCCGTCTGACAAAGGTCTGCAGGGTAAGTAATCAGTGGCGCCTTCTGGTGTCTTCTGATTACATCTAGGGGACAATAGACGGTCCGTGGAGACCAATGACAAGCCAAGTGTCAGCCGGAGGATTCGGATTTTAGGCCTATATGCATTTTGGCGTTGCAGTCCTGATTGTTATCAACAGATGTGAATTCATACTTCCAATCCTAAAGGGAGCCAAAAGCAATGTAGTGTCAAAATATGACAAAATTTTGCAAATTCAAGTAACTATGAAAATACATTCCAAGAGTCTAACCTCAGCCATTGGTACAGTATAAAACATGATAACTGACTATAACTTTTTGTAGATTCCATAATACTCTTGTCATTCTTGCCTGAAGACAGCAATATTGGTAAAGAAACCAATTTTGGTGGATCACCAACATTGACCAAGGACAAGGTTGAATGAATTTTGATGTTTTTTTAGTCTTTATTGACAGTTTATATTTTGCCACAGGCCCAGGGTTTGGCCATGGAATATATTTCAATAGTTAGTAGAATTTGCTAAATTTTGACCCAACATTGCTTTTGGCTCCCTTTAATAAGGGCACATGATTTAAACAATTATGATTACGTGTTCAGTGACAAAATTAATCTTTCTTTCTTTGTCATAATTTGGTGCGATCTGATCTCCCATGAAGGTCAATTTACTTTCAAAGGAGCCAACTCCGGTGCGTCCTTGATGCCAAAAAGGTCCATGCTTATAAATCCTATTGTAGCCGGAAAAATGGACTTACATTTTTTTGGTTTGCGCTTTTCATAGAAGTACATTTTGGTTTTGTAGCCCTTCAGGGAACGCATAACATCGACCGACATTGACGTGCAATCGACCTCATTAAGAATTTAAATCTTGTCATCTTGGTCGCATGACATATCGAACAGCCGGGTCGAATAGCTAACCTTCAGCTAACAATCAAGAGGTAGTGCTGGAGGAGGCTCGATTGAACAATTTGTTCCTTATTTTTATGTTCGGTGAATCCTACATTAAAAACAAGCAAATTTTCTCATGAAAGGGAAGACCCCCCCCCACCCCACCTAAATATACCACTGATTTGTCTGAAGCATGTGAAAACCTCTTTAGAAATGTTATACTCAAAACGAGCAGCAACTTGCCTAAAGATATCCCCAATGCAACATTTGGATTTCGGTGTTTGACTATATTGTGCCACATTAGGCCTAGACGAAGAATGATCTGGTGAAGTTTATGGGACATCCTTCAGGATCTACATAACTATATAGGCCTCAGTACGAAAGAAACTAGGCCTATAGATGGAATCTATTGCTTCTTGAAAGTTTGGTCTATATGGATTAGGACTTTTAGATGCGTCCCTACTACCAGAGGGCATTAAGGTTAACGTCTGGTGGACGAATAGATTAGGTTCCACTTGCCCATGTCTGCCCTCCTGGGTCCATGCAAACGAGTCTCGAAAATATCACGTGACCTTGACTTCCGCCGAGCTTCGCGGGGGGCGGGCGATTTCCGGTTG
Source organism: Lepidonotus clava (assembly GCA_936440205.1). Taxonomy (NCBI): domain Eukaryota; kingdom Metazoa; phylum Annelida; class Polychaeta; order Phyllodocida; family Polynoidae; genus Lepidonotus; species Lepidonotus clava. The sequence goes on along the minus strand of OW387150.1, from coordinate 19,418,131 downwards.
GCCTTCGTTCGGCAGCATCGTCTTTCCAGCGATCTGATTGGTTGATTTGCCAATGACCCCCCTGCGGGACTTGGCACAGGAAACGCAGACAGAGTGACCACGTGCTTCGACAAGTCCGGGTTTGTCAACGTCCGCCCACGACTCTAGAGGGGGAGGCTGGGGACAATTAATGTGAAGGGTAGGGTCCTTAGTCTCCGTCCACACTGCCAATGAGATGGGCTAATGGTAGGTTTTTACCCCATCAGCAATCTGGTAATTGAATGGGTGGGAATTTAATCAATGGTAGATTGAAGCTCCGTCCCCACGAGGGGGAATTAATCCGACGATATACGTTTGTCGGCCGACAATCCCGTCATCAACGACGAAAATCCCGTCGTCGACAACAAAAAATCCCGTCGTTGACGACGTAAATCCCGTCGTCGACAACGGGAAAGGTTATAAGCTCGTTGGGACATAATGGACGATGAGTATTGGACGATGAAGAAGTGCTTATCGTCCAGAAAAGTGGTGCCATGCTGTCTGACGATTAAACCCACTTATCGTCGGTGTTTTCCACCGAAATATTAGGCCTGTTTAATATGTTTATCGTCGACGACGAAGGGTTATTCTTTGTCGTCCCTGTATATCGTCGGAAAACAGTGTGTCTTCCTTAATTACCTGGTGCCAGCCTGTCTACGGCACACTTGCTTCAGATGTGCCTTCGTCGGCCGACAGATTTCTCAAGGTTCTGTTGCCCGTGGGGACGGGGCTTAAGGGGCAGACGGAACAGGTGAGCGATAAATCGTAACCTTTTTGCTGAAATCTAACTGGTAAACAAGAAAGAAAATGGCTGAAAATTGTAATTCAAGATTGTTTCAATTGTACGCCATGCCTGTTATATATGTCTAGGCCTGGGGGGGGGGGGATCAACCAAAAATGGGTACCAAGTGCGGTTGGTCTGGGGGCTGTAGCTATGAATCGCCAATTTGTCTAAAAATGGGGGCTGTCAAATAATGAGACCATCTTTTGAGGGATCTGTCAATTATATATTATCCTTTACACTATTTCAAATGTTTATCGCATAGATCTATGTAAATGAATTACTTAATGATGCTTCTTAAATTATTGAGTTCAGATATCCTCTTAATAAATGCCTTTTTGATAGGGGCTTTCATTGATATAGCCTGAAAAGTGGGGGCTGTCAGAGTATTCCCATCCCCAAAAATGGTGGGGCTTCAGGAAATACAGTACTTTTTTTGGAGGGGCTGTCATTGAAGCAGCCTATAAAGAGGGGGCTATCAGAGTATTTCTATTCCCCCCCCCCCCCCCGAACAAAAAAAAAGGGGGGGGGGGTGTAGTTTCGCAGGTGGTACCTTAATTCAAAGAGTGAGTGCCCCCCCCCCCCCCCCCAGGTGTCTATGCCCTCCCATATTGTGGATCGGATGCAACCATTGGCTGACCACGTTGATATCTCTTTAGTCCTTGGTCCAGATCAATGATTCAATTTAAACACGTGAGTGGACCTTGAGTAGTTATGTAAGAACTGCCCATTCTTTTTACAAAATCGTGGAACCACGCCCCCTGGAGGTACAACTATATAATCGCATGGTTGAATCGCTGTGTAGAGATAAATTATATGAATTCAAAAGGCTCCTCCTATAGCACATGTATTGAGTTGTCCTATAGCTAGCCAACTATTATATATTATATGGTCATGGTGTCGTCTCTTTTCAAGGATTTCGTGCAGGACGTATGGTCTTCCATAATATTTCTAGGAAGAATAATCCGTTACTTGGTCTCAACAGTGCCTGGGTATGCCCGTCGAGAAGTGAGGCGATAGACGTGGTTCCTTTTTCATTTTTAGGCGAGGGGATTGGGTGAGGAAAATACCTTAAGTTAAGCACCATACCTCCTATGTTATTTTGACACCCCGATTGGGTGAATGTCTCTTTACTCGATATTACTGTTTTGCATATCAATGAATTCCTGTGGGTATTGCGTCCAGGTATTGCGTACACTGTTGTAATAATAGAGTTAGGGGTTCAATGTTTAATTTCTAATATTTCCCCAATAAATGTATATCAGTCGACCACAGGAACATATATCATGAGTCGCTCGATTATAGTGCATCAACTTGAAATACTCGGCACAAATACATCTAGGCAAAAATATTTATCTAAAACGAAAATGTCTCTTGTTGCCACTAGAATTGCATCCAGGGACGCACATCTTTGGCTTGTGTGAATGTGAACGGCTGAATCGAGGAATTTGTGCTGAAAGTAGTAGCCTTTGGGCCTTGCATATAACAGACATCATATCTTCTTTGCTCAATCCTTCGTTACTATTGGATATTAGGATCAGAGCCTTTGGGTTAGCTGAACTCACTATTAGGGTGTAGATAACCTCTCCCCGAACCCCTGGGTTGGGTTGGCGCGAGTAAATAAAGTAACTGTCAGTTTTGTGGGTTAAGTATGCCACTATATGTGAACCAGCGGAGTAAACAGCAAAAGGCTGCCCACAGTAGGGTTCTGGATCAGGGTGGAACCCAGTCAACTTGTGATGTAACAAAAACGTTCTGCAACCATACTTTGGTAGTCAGTTTATTTCTTACTATAGGATGGCATGTAACATTACGTTATTGAGGTCGAAACCTCACCAAATTAGACTGTTATCATAACATTATTATTTGGTGAAGTTAGGATGAAACTAAAACAGAACATCACAAATAAACATTCTGTTTAGGTTGAAGAACATAACCAGAATGTTATAATAGCGTTACAGTGCAGTGTCACAACAGTATGTTGCAGCAACATTATTGGGAACCATAAAAAAACATAGCAAGAACCAATACAGAACATTGCTACAGTGTTATAATAACGCCACATGTTTTTATAGGGAGGGCCCAATGTCATGTGTTGAATTTTAGAAGAATAGTTCCTCTACTTGACATTTTGTCCTTCTCGAACTTTAACCACCTTATATGTTAACTCTAAGAAATGTCAAAATTTCACATCAATTAATTTGATTTGTTAACACGCGTTGTGGCACTTAAGACTGTAAATATTACTGCAACTATTTTTCTTAAACACTCATAACTCTGCGAATGTTAGGAGCATAGAACCTTAACAGTTTATATACTGTAACCAGTAGATAACCTCAAAGGTGGTAATTTTCTTTTGGCAGAAACGTTTGGCAGAAGTATACAAGGACCGAATCTACAGGGGGTCCACCTTTTGGTAAAGACCTTAATGACGTTTTTTATCCGGCGGCCATGCTTGTATTGCATGGGAATCATAGGGTTAAACCCCACTTCATGAACTAGGCCTACAGTTAATCTACTTGGTAATGTGCTATAACTAACAACAAAGAATATGCATTGCCTTATATGATGTAGTTCTTTTAATTTCTCAGATTTTTATCCCATATATTTTCCGTGAACCTATGTTTTCTGTCCTCTTGTCCATTTATTGATATTTACCCCAGAAAGAAGCCACAGCGTAGAACTCCTATGAAATGTTTTTTGTATAGCTCATAAAAGACAATTGTAACCTGCAAAGGGATGTTCCTGTTGTCTAAAGGCGTCAGTAGTAAGCATAACCAATAAAGCACTACACAACCTCAAGCATAACGCAAACGATTCCCTCTGAAATCTTACCAGGCACCTTTTTCCCTTTGGGGCCTTCCATTTAGTACGTATTCACATTTTAAAAAATCTCAGACCCCCCACCCTCCTTAGGCAAAAATACCGTTGAATATCTACTAGAACATACGCTCATTCAAAAAAATTCGTACCCCCCCTCCCAACCTTGATGCGTACGTCCTTAATGGAAAGCCCCTTTTCATACTGCTGGTTCCTGGCGGTTTTTCCCGGGTCAGGTTGTGGTTTATAAATAGGCCGTCACCAGCGAGCAGCACGCGACACGTGACGTCATCAGGACCTTACAATACGGGCGTCGGCAAAACTGAGAAGGTCATAGTTCAAGGTCACGTGCTGGGGTCGTAGAAACCTCCCTGAAGAACGATCTACCTGCCGCCCTGGAGAAGGAGGAGGAGGAGGTTTAGGTAGAAGGGGAAATGGTTATAGAGGCTCTATGAATCCGGATTCTGCCAATCCGAGTTCCTGGATCTATAGCATGAACGAACTGGTTTGTGAAGGCTATTCTGCTTAAAGACTTCAGGTTACTTTCTTACGACTGATAGTTCTTCAAGCCTATCAAAACATTAAAACGATGGTTGGGGAGGGGGGATGGTCAGCATAATATGGGATTTTTCCAAGTTTGTGTAGTTTGAAGAATCCTTTGAACCCCTTAAACACATGTACTCGTTGATTATGCGAAAAAGCAATGGGGGATGCAGCTTTTGGAAAAGGTGGGAGCGAGCTGATAGAAAGGGTTGGGGAGGCGCACCCTTTTCCCCGGAATCTTACTTAAAAAAAAAAATTGCCAAAAGAAAATCCACCACTGAAAAGGACCTATGACACGTCTATCATTTCTCTAATGAATGGTACATGCTGGATCAATACAACGTTATGCAATATAATACTGATATTGATGATCTGCATCATCTCGACAAAGGTGCTTGGTGACTTAACCATTGTGTTATGACACAATTCATAATAGATTCATCCTTAAGTGCTACACCTCTCTGGGTGCACATTCACTCAGCTTTTTGTGGCCTAAGCACGAGGTCCGGTAGGACTGGTGGATTACTACCCTTCAAACAAAAGTATGAGTCGCCATAAATTCCCTATTCCAGGCCTCTGGTTCGCGATCTTTATTGCGAAGAGCCCTCAAGTGCCCTTCTGGTTTTACCTTTACACACAAAGTTGAACTTTTTCCCGCCCATTGACAAATGTAAAAACATCTGTCAAGGACCTATTTCATGTAGCTTATAATAGAAAGGGATCTATAAATCATATCCAACTTAGCCTGTGATCTGTAATGACCGTCGGATGTACAACATTTTCATAAATTGCATGAACATGATTTTGGACTTGAACTTTTTCAGATCTAGTGTCAATATAAACCTACAGCCTCCTTTCATTAAACTATGTTAAATGAGGACAATAACCAAAGGCTCCGTTTGATTATTCCTCCAATACATAGAGTGCCCCTCCATCAAGGGCCCCACGCATGGCCTGACGAAAATCAATCTCACCTTCAATACTTGGGCCCAATTGGAGGTAGGGTGGGGTGGAAGTGAGGGTAGGGGGGCGGCTGTAGCCTCAGTGTATAGTGGCATGGGTGTTGGTGGCTCCCCCTGTCCACAGTGGGCCATAATGCAGTGAGCTGCTGCAGTGGGCGATAATACAGTGAGTAGCTCACCCATCCAGGCCCCAGTGGCATGAGTAGCTCATTTGGACGACCCACTCCGTGTCTGTAATTTGTACACGATCGATGTACACGCAGTGGCGGGCCCCTGGGGAGGCTCCACCTTGCCTGGAACCTTTCGGATTCGCCAATGCTGTAGATAAAATCAGTGGCCCATTTATATTGGAGAAGGGCAATGGAGCATCCTCGCAAACCTATTGTCAGATATTTTCCAAGCGTTTGAACATTTTTGAATAGATTTCATCTTCCATTCTTTAATGAGAACAAAATTTCTGATTGCTTTAACCATAAGATTCGCCCGGAATTTCAGTTGCATCTTCCCCAAGCATCTTCCCAGCCTGGCACTCTATGTTCAGCTCATTTATCCGCATGTATTGAAACCATACATACCATTTTTGCAATCATGATATACATACGAACAACATATACAATTGGAAATGCAATTATGTAATTTCACATGCTATTTTTAGGTCGCAAATATCTTTCTTGTGATCACGCATGCCGCAGGAACCGAATGCCGTCCTAGTGCCATCCGGGTGTCAATATCTTCTTCCCACCAACCCTGCCTCCCCTCCCCTCCCCACTCCATCCCGCCCCAGCCCTCCGTGCCCCCAGTTGTGTAGTTCCCGCCTCACCCATTGACATGTCACGTATTTACGGGGGTTTCCAGGATAAAAACCCAGCAGTGCACTGTCACAATTATGCCGCTGCATGCCCACCAGTTCTCTATGCTTATTCAAGTGTAAGCAAACCTGATTTAAAGTAATTTTTAGAATTATTTTTTAGATAAACAAACGAGGTGAGTAAAGAAAACCCCGGGATGCCGACAAAAGATGAGGCGGGAACCACACCCAAAGGCCAATTGCAATTTTAAAATGATTAAACTATAAAAATAGCAAAACTTATTTTCTATGCATAATACCGTAGCTCTACCTGCACACCAGTCCTCAATCTCAAAGATCGTAAACTTTATTTTTGTTAAATTGAATCTCTTTGATAATAGTGCTGATACTTTGATGGAAATGAATAATGTATATTAACCTGGGGAGAACTTCTCCTTGCCATGGGGATTACACTTAACTTTATGTGTTTTCATCTCATTATCACCATATACTAGGCTACTACTATTGGAAGAGCACATGTATTGTGAAATAGTTATGGTTCAATAATAAAAAAGACATTTGTGGGTATTTGTCTGTCTTTGTTTCCTCTATCTCCATAATACAAAATCATATTACGTACGTTCATCCATATAGCCATATGCATATATAATCTCATATTCATCCATCTGTACATGTATTTATGTTATGGGTATACCAGTAATTAACATGATAAACCATGACGATGTAACACCAACTTTTGATGTGACTGTCACGTGCACTATCTGGATAACCAAATATATCTCAACACATTTGAAAGAAATATTCAAAAACAGGTTTTTGAAAACTGTGCACACTTAGCGCCCCATAGCCGGTCACCTGGACGGTGGGCGACCAATCAATCGGTAAGCGTATCGATCGACACCGGAGACAGGCCTGTCGGCCCACGGGGACGGCTCTGTGGGGACACGCAGCCCATGGAACCGCCACACGAGGTATGGTTAGCCCATACAAACCTGGGTTGTATCTAGGTTACACTAATTGGATGGAAATACTTGACTATTTTGAAGGGGGGAGTGAAAGCCCCGTCAGCAAAACACGTGACTATTGATTTAAGGATTGACACCAGGAATTGCCGGTTGGTTTAGGAAAACCCCAATATCATCGTTATCGTGCTGAGCTCAACATCCAAAACACCCCATTGTCTGCTAGTATAGATACGATTATTTCAATTCTGTATTATTATATATTGAGAGAGAAAGCAGTGTAAAATCAACAGATAGCTGATTTACTTTTATTTCATGCACCTGTATGTTAATATTGACAAAATGAACATGAGAAAAACATTAAAAATGGTACAAAGACGTGTCATTATTATACATTATCATTGATGAAAAGCTAATTTCTTATCTTATCAAACAACACATAATGAAAAGAACAAAAAAAGTTGTCCATGCTGAGATTTTCCAAAGTGCAACTTGATTTCAATCGCAAGTGCATTGAATTAAATTCAATTTGCTATCTACATCGTAAAGATTATTGTTCATGCTGCTTAGAGAAGTGCATAGATCATCACAGGTTCAGACAGATAGCTTTCTACGAGTCTAAAAGGGTAGGGCATTGTCCCTATAGTGCGCATAAAGGAAGTCCTGATGAACAGTAATATAACCATCTTTTAATACTTTCATAAAGTATGATTCCTTGATCCACTCCTACGCCTTCTTTGAAACACAGTTCCTTTCAGTTTACCCGCATTTAGTCTGTAATCTACTAATCCGGAAGGATACTGGTATACCTAACCACATTAACGTAGGTGTCATGAAAGCCCGTAGCGGGTCGATATTGGAATATTTTCTTAACAGCTCGGGAAACAAAAGCCCCTCCTCTGAATGACGTTCACATTTAGTACCGTACGCTTTATGCGCGTCCTTTTCAACTGTACATAAAGCCTATGAGGTGCCAAGTTTCAGTTAATGTGACCAACTCTGCGAATTTGGGTCTCATCAACATACATTTTCCATAGTAGGAATGGTTACAGAAGAAATTATCAAAAATGGTAAAATAAGCATTAGTTTATCTGGTTATGGAAGTGTAGTTTATTTGATTTCTGGTAGAACTCAAATGGTTTTGAGGCTTGTGTTTGTACGTAGAGATACATAAGATGTATGTCTATGGTTTGTAACACTATTGTTATAGTGCTTTTCTTAGAGGGAACTAAAGGCACTGTTGATAAAAGTTTAGAAAAAATATACCACAATCCAATTGTTCACTTCATTTGTTGCTAAGCTCGCATGCATGACTATACTTTGGAACAAGCTAAATGGGGGGGGGGGGGGGAACCATTGAGCTTTGACATTGAAATTCTGGACGAATCTCTTCAATATGGTCGGAAACGGTAGGCCCCCCAGAGGTGAATCCTCTAAGAATTGCGATCAAAAATAAATAATTATTATAAGGTGTTAGTAGCTTGCAAAATATCTGAAGCTGTTAAATATTGGTCGAAAGAAAACCCTCAATTGGTCCCCTGCTACTTTCAGTTTAAACTCACGCAATCTATTACCTCAATGATATAGGTGCGAAATATTGAAGGACTAATAAGCTTGCTATCTCTATGATGCTTTGGTAGAGGATAACAGTTCATAGAGTGAGAACTATAATTATGATGTCCTCAATGGCCTTGACGCAAGTGCCCCATTGTACGTGGAGGGTTGTTTTGAGTGATGGCTTCACTATCTTGTCATTTGATGTTACTCATATAACATACCTTTACTGCTTACTAAAGGCCATCGTGTGAAATATTGCCTTAAAACCAACTGGTCAGCTATTGGGCAAACTGACAATCAGTTTTGGCGGAGCTCCCGAGTCCTAAACTTAATGCACCTCGTCAATAGCTGCTCCATCAACGACCAGGCAAACACTAGTAGGCCTACTAGACCGGCCAGTTTAACAACCTTCTGGTCATCTAATTAAATGATGACAGGACTTTTGCCCCCTGGACTTTTTCCCCTGGAACTAAACAGGCATGTATACATCATGGGAAAATGGTGGTATTGCTTATTTGCTGTTTTCACAAAGAAAGAAAACCTGCTATTTTCCTCCTCAGCTGTTTCTGATTTTATGTTCATATGTTAAGCGCAAGAGGAATTTATTTTGACTAATATCCTTCATAAACGAGCCTCAGTTTGAGCAATATAAGTGTTTTGAGCTCTCACTATATGCGCATTCTTCTTCTTTGGAACTGCCGCACATGGGTTTAGAATGTAAATGTTATGATAAAAACATACTCTCTTTTAAATGTTTTACTTTTAGTTATTCATTTCCATCAGTTATCAATACTCACAATTAACCTCATGCTTCACGTTTGCTCTTATCTGCTTATCCAGCATGTTAACTTCCCTTGTGTGTGCTTTTATTTGCAGACTTTTCATAAGTGTGCTTCCTATGGACATTGGAATAAGAATACAAGAGCCCCCGAAAAAGGGTCCTTTTGATAATATGTATCATCCTTCAGGATAATACAACGTCGGACTTTACTAGGCCAAGTTTTTACTTGGGCAATTGCAATCGGATTACTTGCCTGAATTGTAATCTTTTCTACAAGTTCAAGTCATCTCATAAAATTACCATAGTATGAACAATAATAAACAGTAGATGAAATTATATTCATAATATTTATCTGAATTGACTTGTATTTCTAATTGCGATTTCCCAAATCTTGAAGATGGGATACATGGTAGATTATAGTGAGGATGGTTCATCTCTCCGTTTTAATTCTCCCTACCATGGATAGCATATTTACTGTGATGTACCTGCAGGCTAGCCTAGATCAAGGTGCACCATGGGTAATAATATGTTGACATAAATTTTTCAATAATCTTGCCATTATTAATTTTGTGGTTAACATGATAAAGATCAATATAAACTAGACTTTCATTTTGTATCCATACATATTTATCATTTTGAAGTTGGTTTGAAAGTTCATACATTACATATGGATCTAGAGCAATATTGTGATATTTTCTATAGATTTCCCTGTGTTTTTTCCCCCGACAAAATCAGTCCAAATTAACCTGCGGGTGCTTAAAATACTCAAGATCAGCTATCCGTGGTAGGGAGTAGGGGTTCAATCTGACTCTGAGGGTCTCCACGTATGTGTTTACAGGTGGCGCCGCATAGTGGGGAGGGGGCGCTGGTGTCGACGACCATTGGAGCCCGGTAGCAGCACCATGCATGCGCCGCCGGGAGGAGGGGCAGGAGGAGGGGGAGGGACAGGAGGAGGGGCAGGAGGAGGGGCAGGAGGAGGCGCAACGTGCTGGAGGCGGCCACGGGAGGCGGGAACAGAGGGCTACAGTGACTGGTAACTACGGACAGCGGCAGCTACCCTACTGGAGGAAAAGCCCGGCTGTGGCTGCTAGACCGCCACTGGAGGTGGGAAGGCATTAGTGGTAGGAGTAACTCGGCGAGCGCAGCCGCTGGGAACTGGCAGAACGCTACGTTGGTTGAGAGTGAAACGCCGCCGTGGAAACAGTGAGGGAATATAGGAAAGGTGGGAAAGGGGCGGCAGCGACAGCAGCAGCCGTAACGGTAACGGTAACGGACGCTGGAGGAGCCCTGCACCTGCCGTTACCTGCCCAGTTAACGGACAGCACCTACCCCCTGGAGTGACACATGCAAACCCAAACCCACACGACGCTCAGCTGACTCTGCTATTCCTGCACCTATCTTATTATATCAATCCAACATTTTGGAGGTATTTTTAGTGAATGATGATCGATTGGCAGAGGGAATCAATTGACCCGGATCGCGCGGAGGACGTCCTGGATTCACTCTGGATTGATATCGATGTACATACATGGCCCTTACATTGACCTGACAGCCAATCATTCCCCCATTATCGACCTCCAGCCGCCCGCTCTACTGGTTTACGGCCCCACAGAGAGGGCTTTTCAAGGCCCTTAATACGACTACAGCGACCTTCGCCGCTACCGTGTTGGGGATATCAATCATCCCCTCCCTCCACCTTCACCACTGCTGCTTGTGGTCAGCGTGAACTAGACAAGTGGTCAGTGGACTGGTCAGTGTGGTCAGGAGAACATTGCTGGTCATTACGGCATGGCATGCCATACCTGTCAGGTGAGATAACGAACCTTTAGGATACGGTTATCCTAGAACCAGATTCACAAAAGGTTCATGTCGGCACAATTCTTGTTCAATGAAAGACCAGGGATTTATTAACATACATTGACTAGTCTCTCTGAATTTCAAGTTTATTGATGCCTTATTATGAAGCTGGGATTAGTGTAACTTAGTGCCCCCTATTGTTTCAGAGGCTATTCAAGGAAAATATTGTCATATTCTGCACAGAACACACTAGATCATATACCAACGCCCTTTGACAGCTTGTGCTTCAGTAGAAGTTTATGCTACATATGGCTATTCATAATTCAATAACTTGGTGTTGAAACGACAAGGGATTCGAACGTGGGACTCTTAGACAACGGAAGGAAAATACCTTATATAGACTTTGTCTTAGATCAGTGGATTAATGTTTTAGAAACAGGAATGAATTATCAATGTACAAGAGCAATGTTGGTTCACAAATAGAGAGTTGCATAATAGAAGAACTGGTTAGTCGTACGTGAACGCCTTACAGGTTACAATCAATGACATGTCAAAAACCCACTGCCTGTCCGAACCACTGGTACTCCACAGTCTCCAGTACATCGTGTCACCTCTCGTCAGAAACCAGTGAAGGATGTCGGTGTAGGTGTGATAAGCGGGGGATCAATGAACTATCAATACGGTCTGCCAGGTACCAGCAGCAACATCCGGGACACTAAAGATTGACACCATTCATATTTCACAACCTTCAGTGAACTCCCACTGGGCGAGCCTTGGACGTCACAGCTATAACAACTTCACTGCCACTGAGGAATAACAAGCTTCATAAAAAAGACGTACAGTTCCCTCTAAAATAAATGCATTCTGAATCTCTGAAATTTTATTTGAAACGACACTTTGCCGCCCCTTAGGCTGTTAATATCGACCATGCGGAGTTCAATGGAAGACGGAATCTATAGGAGACACTCAACCTTCACATAATACTTCTAAAAATAGCTGCTACAGAGAACACTTATGGAGTGAGAAGTGCCCATTGGCTGGAGCATCTCTTATCCTAATGGTTTCTAATGGACCAGCTCCAAGGAAAGCAATGCCAACAGAATAGGGTGTTTTTGTGAACGATGCCATGTGTGGACGATTCTCAATTATTTATCAGGTTAACTGAAAATAAAAAGATAGTACCCTAAAAGCTGGATAAGATCCATAAAAAGGTAATTGGATGGTAGGAGGGAAAAAAGATATATAATAAAAAACATCTTCCAGACAGCAACTCAAGGCGGAGATAGGCGATCAAAGCCTCTTGCTCATATCTACAAGCGCCGTTGTTGCCTTGACAACTGCCTGGGTTTATCTCCATGACAACGTCAGCTTCTTATCTGGATGATAACACGGGCTGTCCTTGGACCCCCCTGAGACAGGCGTCCTTGGCTCCGGGCCCGTAGAAGCACGTCATGCTGAGGCAGGTCCAAAGGGTCTTGGCGCAGCAGTTTGTAAGCGTTGGCTTTACAATCAAAGTGGCTTCTTTTAACCAGCAGGGTTTCTTTCCAAAGTGGCTTTCTCTTGTAGAAAAGTGGCTTCTTTTATTTTTGGGAGGTCTAGGTTCAAATAGCCTCCTCGTCAGTTTGAAATAATTTCTTGAATGTAATTGAAAAGTGGCTTCTTTTGATTTGGGTTTGTTTCTTTTCAAAGTGGCTTCAGATCGGACAGAGCTGGCTTCTGTGATTGGCAACCTTCTAAACGAAACCACGGCGGTCGGATAAAATGTAGGGTTGTTTAAATGAGGTCTACCGGTGCATTGGGTCTAAATTGCAAGCTTATTAACGAAGCCAGCACCCCTGTGGGCTGGTCTAATGGAATATGAAGTGGCTTCCCATCTGTAGACCTTTCCTGACACCCTGTCGCCTTTAACACAGTAACCCTAGTGCCTCCACGCCCTCGGAACCAAGGTTACCTTGAAGGAGCTCCCTAGAGTTTATCCGCCAGGGCCAGCGAGTCATTTATTTCCAGCCGGTAACGTTAACCGCGCCCCCGAATCCCGCCCCCTGTTTGCCATCAACAAGAAAAGAAGTGCGGCTGATTTGACCGATCGGTTTCCTTGGCCACCCTTAAGTGTCCTGTGTGGTGATCCCCATCGCCCACGGACAGAGTGGACATTCCGATCAGCCCTCCTCCGTTGCCTTGGTAACGACCCTGGATGGCCTGGAGGAGGTGGAAGGGCAGGAGGAGGATGAGGAAGGGCTAGGTCACAGAGAAGGGGGTTGAGTGAGGACCCACTGCTTCAGGAGGCGATTGGTTTTGAGGCTATATGCCCCAGTGCCCCGGATTAATATAACTAACTCCACACCCCCTTATCCCCTACCCCATCCCAACCCCACAAGGCAGACTTCGCCCTACCTGGGGAGACGTAGGCTTGTTGAGATTACATTCTCTGCCGCTCCTGTGTGTTTCCAATCTTTACAACACAGAAGTTCCTCGAAAAGGCAGAGTGGTTAAGATTATTCCCCACAGACCCTGCAGTGCCCTATAGGCCTCTGACAGATTGAGAGGGAGTACAACTCGGAGCAGCCAATCCTGGGTACCGCCACACCAAGGCGTAACGTTTCACTGGAGCAATTCATAACAGGTTCTTCATGCCAAAGGGAACTTACTGTTCGCCCGTTTCTGTACCTAAGGCATGAGGCCTTTCTATTACTTGTAATATCGCCCACTGGAACTAGGGCACACCTATAGGAAGTTGTCTGGAACCAGATTTCGCCATTACAAGGGAATAAATATTCTTCTTCTTCCACAGGAAAACGTAGATTTACAGTGACTTCGATATTCAATATTATATTCTGAAGGATCAATTTGAGTATGTGTGAGTTTTTAGTGGTAACAGAAATTAATACGATATTTAAAGAGAGCATCTGCACATGATATCGCCTTATGCCACTGCTCTTTTATATGGGAGGTAATACGAATATATATGCCACTAACACAAATATCCCTTATTTACCTTCCCTCACCACTACAAAGGAAGTGACTAGGTGCGATGCGCACGCATGTAGAATACTTGTGCCCAAAGCGCAAGATTAAGCCAAAGCATGCGGGACCACAGATAGGAACACGAAGGTATCATACATGAATTCAATATGCAATATCAATAACTCCAGAATTGTGAATTCAAGGAAATTAAATGTAAACACATTTAATTAGATCAATGAGAGCATCTAGCTGTTTGATCAAGATCCAGGGATCGAAATTGCAAATGTGAGTGTACCTTGTGGTATGAATGTGGGTATAGGATCTGTGTCTGGGTGTGGATTACCTCACTATACATCTACTCCTGGAGGCGGTTTTACCTGAGGATACGGCCGACCTACTTTAGACCAGTGGCTGATCATACCGCTAGCACTGGGCGATAATACGAGCACTTCTTATGTGTCTGAGATCCAACTTTGGCACCGCTATAGTGAGTCTGGCTCCAGAGCACTGGTGGCCGTCTTGGTAGGATGAAAGCTGTCTTGTCTTACAGGAATACCGCTTTGTTTCCCCTGATCCAACCCCTCCAGGGTCGACTTTGAATGCTGCAAGCACGAGTTAAGTAAACGCTTGGTATCATAATGTCCAAGTGACGATAAGGTGAAAACAAGTTTTTGTTATGTTGTTGCCCCAAATGACATGTCCTTGAAGTCATTGGTGATGCCAATGGAGCTAATCTAAGAGATACACTGTATGACAAGTCCGAAGCCGTGCATCCATACGAAAGGCCACTACGACTAGAATACAACTCAAATCTCTCTCCCGGCAGACTTATTTGTATTTGGAAATAATCCACTCTTCTGCCATTGCTCTTCAATCATCCTGATGGAAAAAGCAGAATAGGGGTTGGAGGATTGTTAGGATTGTACTGGTGACGTGTGTAATCCCTGTTAGGATCATCTGCTTAAGCCTGGTTCTGGAAAGCGTTTTCCCTGATCTGCAGCTCAGTGGATTTGTCCGCAGTTAAAAGCCTGCTAAATGCGATCGCCGCATCCCGCATGTAGGCACAAATCGGGATAGCTTGGCCTTGAGATAACCATTTGAGAAGCTTTTACCGATCGCGAGACTTTGACATATTTATTTCTGTTGATAAAAAAAACACAAGCAGATGCAGGTGAGGTATCCCTGGAACCTAAACAGAGGGTTAAAATGTTCAAGTAGCATTACATCTTAGATACA
This sequence comes from Lepidonotus clava, assembly GCA_936440205.1. Lineage (NCBI taxonomy): Eukaryota > Metazoa > Annelida > Polychaeta > Phyllodocida > Polynoidae > Lepidonotus > Lepidonotus clava. The sequence continues at coordinate 19,402,902 of OW387150.1, read as the reverse complement.
TGCAAAGGAAACCCATTGCGCATCGCCACAAAATACATCAGGATTATGCCAATGAAAATGGTTAAATTGACATACTGATTTACCATTTGAATGTCAAATTTGTCGTGGGACCTCCAATGTCCCCGTCTGCATTACTTCCTAACCTACGGATTATTATTATCATTATTTCCACCAACATCATTCCAACTAGTACTGCACCGACTACAATGAGAAGGGTCGCGCCTCACTCAGTGACCCCTGACCCCCCAGCCGTCACTCCCCCTACAGCCGCCTTGACCACTAGCTGCCCCTGGTCGGCCCCTCTCCGGCCGCAATGACCAGCGCCACTCACGATGACCGTATCGAGGTGCTGTCCGTCGCCGGGGTGGCCGTCGCCCAGCCCAGCCGCATCATCAGCGCCACGGCGGCCAGCGGAAGGGGATCGGTGAGGGGGCATCGGACTTCCGGTTCCGGTCTAGGGACCATTTCCGGTTCCGGCGGCGCCGTCGGCGGCGGTGGTGCTGTCGGTGGTGCCACCGGCGGCGGTGGTAGTGGTGGTGGGCACAGAAACAGCGTCCACCGGAACAGTAGCGTCCGCAGTACGAGCGGCGGCGGCGGTGGCGATCGTCGAACCAGTTCCGGTGGCCATGGGGGCAGTGTGCGGCGGAGCGGAAGTGGTCACGGCCGGCACCACCGCACCCCTAGCACCACCAGCTCGCAGCGGCAACAACAGAACCACCCCCAACAACAAACGAACCACCACTCCCGGCAGGACTCCCGGCGCGGCACGGGCAGTCGCGGCTACACCTACCTGGTGCCCTCCCCGGACGACCAGGTGAAGGTGCTGGGGGGTACTGGAGGAGGACCTGGAGGAGGTGGAGAGGGCATCCACCCCCTCATGCAGAAGGAGCCTAAGACGGAGAGTCAGAAGCGGGTGGCGCGGATCGTCATGGTGTTAGCCACCACCATGTTACTCATGAGCCTACTGCTCGTCGGCATTACCCTCTCCATGTCCGACCACATCGACGAGATGGGTAGGTCCAAGTGTTCATGACACCTTTTTTTATTATTATATCAATATATTTTGTCCACAAATGTTTAAACATATCATTGATGGTTCAATTGAAGCTATGGCTACTAATTGTCTGTTGAGTTTCCAGGTTGATATTGCCATCATGAGGAATTCCAGATACAAAAAATAAAACTACATCGACAATACATGTCTTTCTGCAAACCCTATAAGCTCAATCCTAGTTGATATGCAAGCATCATTACAGTACGGGTAATATAGCTATCTAACTAAGCAATTAATGTAGCTTTTGATAAATACATAATTGATCAATAAGGATACCGTTGTATTGGGACGAAACTCTAGTGCCATCAGCCCGTTGCGATTATGATTGTAAAGCCTGATTCAATATTGATATCAATAATGATATCAGTATGTCGTACTTTTGGAATAGAAACGGAAGATGACTGTGGATTTACATGTTATAACTAATCAACTATGATACACATAGTTAGTAAATATAATGAGATATATATATAAATGCATAAAGTATATATGTAAACATACACACTGACAACTTAATGAATTAGAAGCATTATCATGTTTAATGTCTATAATGAGCGTCCGTCGATGTTTCGTTTTCTCTTGTCAAAACATGTCAAAATTCAGTATCTCTACAAGCTACGAATATCTATGCATTCTATGATATATGATTACAAACTAGCCTAAGCAACAGAAAACATGTTGTGATAATCCTCTTATTACTATCTGGATAACCAAACCAGTGAGACCATTATGTTATTGACTAACGCTTACATATAGATTGTAGATGGTTTAGGCTATCGATCATGGTTTTTCAACTGGTGGCTTATAGTTTCCATGATGGGCAATAACATGTCAGTTGGTCGTTTGCCTGCCAATTACAGTACAACTGCTCCTGACCATGAATTCTAAAACACAAAATACTGCAACACAGAAGACTTGCAGAATGACCTAATTAGATATATCAGGTAATATATATATATATATATATATATATATATATTAGACTATAGAGTATGTTGTTTTGAATATAAATATGAAAATGTACCTGCTTCATAGAGACCCTAATGTCAGTGGTCAATATATTTCTTATGTTGTCCCAGAAGACTTTTTAAAAAAAAATATGATCGATTGCCCAGTATGGAACTGGACACAATTATTGATGATCAGGTGACCATTTAAGTATATGATTTATCAAGGAATGATCATTTTTATTAATCTCTGTTGATTCTGCATTGGTATAGCTGTCATGGTTCAAATTTATATCCATATAAGATAAAGGTGTTGATCTCTTTACTAGCTTATCACATGGGTCATGTTGTCCCTGCTGCAAATTAAAGGTCCGTTAGACACCCTCCATCTTCCACGTCCTTTACTTCATGCTCCTCATTTCCCATTCTAGTTAAAGTCCTTGCATATTGTCCCCCATTCCTTCTGTCCTCTCATCCATTTTCCTATGTTCTCTCATCCATTTCCTATACTTCATCTACCACCACCATCATCAGATCCCGCTCCTTTAGTTCTTCTGTCTTTTCACTCCCAACCTAACTCTTCTGTGAGCCTTGCTTCAACCCATTCGTCATCCACAGCTCCTCTTTTTTTAACCTTCCCTCCCTTTCCTTGTCACAAATACTCCATTCTCTCGTTAACCTCACCGTCTCGCCAATATCACCTCCTACTCTTCCACCAGACCCCCGTAAGGTGCTTTTCCATACGTCCGTTGCGGATACGTTTTTACCATATAAGGTGTGCGGAAGCTATGCGTTTTTCCATATATGGAATTCCAGATAGGTTCCGCATACCCTATATGGAAGAAAACGCATCCGCAACGCATGTATGGAAAAGCACCTGACTCCTTTCCCTCCTCTTAGCCTCTTACAAAACATCCTTCTCCCTTAGCCCTTATCTTCCTATTCATATCCCATCTAGAACCCCCTAAATTCCTTTGTTTTGCACCCCTTTTGAACTACTTGGAACCCCTCAGATTTACCTTGAACCTCCTTAGATTTGCTTGAAACCCCTTTAGACTTTCCTAGAACCCCTTCAGGTTTTCCTGAACCCCCTCCGATTTAAATACTGGTTACAGCCCTACTTTCCCCTCCTACCCAATTCCGTTTAACACACCCTCACCTTCCCTAACATCCCTTCACTACATCTCCTTCCCCTTCGTCTCATCCTGCCCCTCCTATATCCCACCAATCCTCCTTGACTTGTGAGGCTTGTGTTAAACCCATTATCCCCTTACCACTACCAGCCTGCCCTTACCACCCACACTTCTCGAGCCGTCTTGCATAATGAAAGTACAGTCTGCCAACCGCCCTGACCAGAATTATGGATAACAGCCCTCCATATATTATTCTAGCTGCTCATAGCTAGGGAAGGTTGATGCTGGTGCGAGAATAAAGCCGGTTTTTCACATAGTGTTAATTTCATAACAATATGATAGGCTATTGCAGGTTGCAATATACTCTTGAACCCAGGCAAGCATCCAACGTTCTTATAACGTTGCAGTTATGATCTATTTGGTCCTGTTTTGGTTTTGGTTGTGTTATTTTGATGGCATCCAATAACATCCCCAGAACATAACATTTCAAGGTTGCCCTGTGATGTTATTGAAACATTCTGGTTATGTTCTTTCACCAAAAGATAAAGTTATTATAACATTCAGCATTGGTGAGGTTTCAACTTAACCCTTTAGTCCCCAATCCGGCCGTAGCCGCCCATGGGTAGTTTCCCCAATCCGGCCGTAGCCGCCCGGAAAAACGGAAATCTTTCCATAATTTTTCCAAATTATTTTAAAGAGAACAGTTTTTATGAATTTTCAAAATACAAAAATGGTTAATATATCGTTTGAAAGCTGATTGAATTTTCTTTCCAGTCCTACAAGCCCCATTGCTATAACGTTATTTGGAAGGGAGGGGTCATCCTTTGGACATATTCAATTAAAAGAAATTTAGGGAATTCCGGAGGGAAATCCATGGAAATCCTGGGGGAATCAAGCAATTCATTTAATTTTAACCCTTTAATTCATTTAGTTAACCCTTTAGACCCCACATATTGCAATATGTGGGGTCTAAAGGGTTAACTAAATTGTAATGTTATTATAACACTATATTTTGGTCGAACTCAACCTAACTTTAAATAACTTAAATGTTGCATGGCAATTTAGCAAGTAGACTAGCCAAAAGAATATGGTCGCAGAATATTCCCACTATCAGATTATTTCGCTGCTTGGCTGGGAAAGGTATCACCAATTCATCGGTCATATTAGTGATCATAGAGGAATCTATGATCACAAGGAAGCATCGATCGGTAATTTAATGTTATAGTATTTTGATTGTATTTCAATAGTGATGTGATGTGAGATAAAACCTCCAATGGACGTTAAGGGCCACCTGAGTCATCGAAGTGTGTCTGTGATCATAAAACCTTCGGTTCAATTAACCACAAGTTAATTTCAAGAACTGCAACAAAACGAAATTTCGATTACAAAGTTGTTTTCTAAAGTGATCTGAAGATTTATATTTGATAAAGCACGACGGCATCAACTGCCTACAATTATGGAAGAATGCATTTGTTTGTATGAATTTAGGATGGACATTTTCCACAAGATATTGTTCGCTTAGTTCTATTGTTGACTAAATAATCAGGACGTCTTTCAGTTTGCTTTTACGTGACGTGTATTCCTATATTTGTCATGACATACACCCACTAGCTTCAGTCTTTCTTTCAACATCTCAGGTGTTATATATCTTTTCTGCTCTCCAGGGATCTCTGAATTAAAATTAATGCACAAATAAAAGGCCCTTCAGATTTGTGCCGTGTCATTTAATCGGATCATGTCTGCTACTCTGATCCAGACGTATTTGCCTGGGAATCCCACACAAGATGCGATGTAAACTTTAAGTTAAAAACAGACTAACATCACTCACCATGTCTATAAACACAGACCACGCCCAATGCTAAGTCAGATTGGGCCTTAACTTTCACCTGTATCCTTCCAATATATAACCCTTGAGTCTGAGTGTGCTAAATACGCCTACATGTTGGCGGGTGCTATGTGTCAAACAAAGTATCAAACCTAATTCAAAGTGAGATTCGGCATAAACACGTATGGATGCAAAAATACAAGAAAAAGATGTAGGAAGGTACACAACTATTTCTCTATACAAATGTTCAAACCTTGTTTTGTGTGCAAAGTTGATCAGTGTTATCATTTGTCTGTTTATGAATCATTATAATTTTCATGGGCACAAATGTCTGTCATCCTAGGCCTGTTACTTGAAATGCCTGTCATCAATGCAGACTCATTAATTTTCATAAATGAAAAACCTTTCAATTGATTGAAAGAATCAGATTATCTATATATAGTATATTCGACAATTCTGCGTATACAGGGGACACATTTTAAATTTCTCCCAATACTCAACACATAGCTCCATAGAGTTTCGTGAAATTTGACAGGGTATTGCACTTTTCACCACACTTTTTCATTGTTGATGCTGGGCACCCCATATCGACACACGTCATCTTTCTATGGCGTCAACCCTCTACTCTTTGATTCTATTATTGATTAAGCATGTATAATAACACCCGTCGGGTTAGTATACCAGCCGACCGAGCCCACGCCCGCCCACCCATAGCGAACATGGTAGCATCATGATGATATCTCCTAATGGGGGTGCAGGACTATGGACATGTTGCATGGTAGAGTCCAGTCCCATATTTATAGTATCTGTTTTACCACATTACTCACAGAATAGCATGGGCCATATTGTTAGGTCACACCACAATGCTATGTCAATGATATGGTAATAGATCTCTATTGTAACAATGCTAGGACCCTATGTGCTTGTTTCGTAAACTGTGCAGGGAATATAGTTCTATGGTCATACCCAGTTGACATTGTAAATATTATATGATATATTATGTATTGTACCATATATATATATATATATATATATATATATATATATATATATATATATGGCAGGGCCGGATACAGTATTTCGCAAAAGGAAGGGAGGGGTCTAAATGTAGGCTGCAGCACAGCAAGCAGCAATGTGTCAAGAATGTTCTGCGTTTTTTTTATTGGTCTGAAACCTGGCCAGTTTTCACGTAACAATAACGTGCCATCAAAAGAACGTAACAAGAACCAAACCAGAACTAAACGTTATTAAAATGTCATATTCTTGTTTGGGTGAATACTAACACATCGCGCATTTGTGTCTGCACGTGCAGCGTTTTTTTTTTATTTGTGAAGTTAAAGTCTCCATCAAATGGTGGTGGTGGGGGGGGGGGGGCTTGTCAGGACCCCTGGACAACCCAGGCACCCCCTGGACCCCGGTGGATCCGCCCTTGATGAATATGGTGTATGGATCCAGGTCTTCAGAAATCCCCTAAAGTCTGGGCATTCTTACTTGTAGTGCATTCTCACATATATTGCTGCTTACTAACAATTCAGAAAAGGTAGTTCATACACTTTAGGTTGAAATGACCCCACATTGTAGATCAGAGAACTCCCTCTGTAGACAAAAAACAATCAGAAGGGTATGTGCCTACACTTGGGGCCTCATATAGACCAGGCACGTGTGCTTGTTGTGCTTGTTTTGCCAAGTGAAGCCCGCCGACCCGCCTTAATGTGTTATTGACGTCATATGTACACTATCTCTATACGCTCAGGTGAATTGAAGTACCATTGCCTTACCCCTCCTACCCCTTACCCCCTCAAACCTCCGGCCCCTGCCTAACCCACGCTCTAAAAGGGGGAACCCATTCAGTGATGCAACTGAAAATCTGGTCGAATCTAGTAGCTGAAGCAATCAGGAAAAGTTCAGAATTAAAGCAATCATAATAGCCAAAAGAAGGTGCACCCATTTAGTGACACGATAAAAAATATGTATAAAACATGTTAACCGCTTGTAAAATACCTAACAACATTAGAAATTGGTCGAAAGAAACACTAATTTGACCAACATCTAAATTACGTCCTATAATTCCTGCCCCCCCCCCCCCCAGCCTGGTTTATACCCATTGACAATTCTCTCTGATGTGTATACATATTTTTAGGGTGTCTTAAAACTATTTCAAAGTGCATTGTGGGTAGAATGTCGATAGTTTCGTAGCCTAAGCTATAGCATAATATATCCCTTTAGCCCCCAATCCGGCCATAGCCGCCTGAGGGTAGTTTCCCCAATCCGGCCGTAGCCGCCCGGAAAAATGGCAGTTTTTCCATAATTTTTCAATTTTTCCCACAATGGGACAGTTTAATGAGTATTCAACATACAAGGTCAACCAACATATTTCCTTAAAGCTGATTCAATATCCTTATTAATGTAACTTACCATATTTTTATAATTCGAATTCATAAATTAGGGTCAGCCTTTGAAGGTTCTTTATTGCAAGGAATTTCGGGAATTCCTGAGGGAAATCCTGGGGAAATCAGCTATTTACAAACGTTATCATTCTGTGGGGTCTAAAGGGTTAACATTGTTTCCTTATATTTTATGTCAATTTGTTCTGATTATGTGGGAATTATGACCCAACATTGACATTAGTACTTTTTTGCAATGGGCCACCTTGACGTGTAACCAAGGCTACAGAAAGGTTTAAATACGTTATACGAGGTCTTCTACACTCCCCTACCTCCCCTACCCACCTTTTATGAATTCTATGACCATATCAAAGCCAGCATACTGGTAAGAAATTCTGACTTTTAGGGTCGAATTCATTTATGAAATCCTAGATTCCTGTATTTCCCTTTTTATTCCTATATATGTTCACATTTATTTTCTATTTTAGAATTCCAGTAGTTATGGGTACTGGGATCTCAGTGGTAAACGGGAGGGATGTAAGAACTAACTGTCGTTTATATTTGTATACACATTTGCATAATAGACATGCTTCAGCGAATTACAAAAGATATATTTATCAATTATAATTATTTCTTTGTGATTCATAATTAAACGTCATTTTAAAGAAACACACATTTGTATATATTACCCATAAGAGTATTGTACAAGCCGAAGCTGGCATAATACGATAATATCATCTGCCACGTCTTATAAATATCAAGAAGATGGCTGATCTCAATGACAGAAGACCGATTATCTCTGATCACTCCATCATCCAAATGGTCATCTGCTGGTCATACATTATGACTCTTTATGTGCTATATAATTGAAATAGCAAGCTTAAGGCACTGCTAATGTCATTTCTAGTTTACCAGTTAAGGACCGAATGGCTATTTCAGTAAGAACCCGTATCAACCATAATAGTGAACAAAACTGATTATAACTCACCCATCTCGCGGTTTCTTGAAGGCTAACATAGTGTACCACTTCCAATAAGCACTGCCATTGCGAGTGGGGTGAAGGTCATAAAACAGTTGACATTTGAAAGTATTGGACATGTGTCTGCTGTTCTATTGTTTTTCATATTCGGTTGGTGTGGCCACCCGTCGGTTTCATGTGTCTTTTATGGTGGTCCTTATGTGCACATTAAAGATAATTTGATATTGGGGCCATCTAGATCTATGATCAAGCATGTTTCGTGCATCTTATTCCGCGAGTAGTCCTTGTCTTTAGGGCATGTAGGATTCTGTGCTCATTGCACAATAATATCCCATATTTCTTAGATACTAAAACCAGGGGACAACCTGCTTAAGGCTTTTCATCTCTAAAATGGAAGGTATTATTCTAAATTATTCTAGCTGATGATGATTTAGAAACCAGCCTAATGAGCTGAACAATTGCCTGCATAGTAACATATAATATTATGAATAAAGAGAAAGAATATCTCAAAGTCCTTCACAAAATAGGCGATGTCTATTCCCCTGGAGACGCATTGGACTCCCTGCAAGGTCCCGGTTATCCCTGCCATAAACATTCCCTGTCCTCTGCCCCTACCCCTGGCAAATGCATGGTAATCCCCCAACTTCCAATCGCCTGTGTTTGCTCCATTCCGCTGCCCACGGGGCCTCACTGAGAGTAATTCCGAATTGATTGCCCATTTTCAACGTAATTCCATCGCCTTTTCTCAATTCCTAATCAACAGCAATTGAACTGCTTTTTAAACTAATACTGTTATTGAATTCGGATTGCCTTTCATGTTCATGTGACCTTCATTTTAATTGTGTCAAGAGGTTAAAAAAACGGGGGGAGGAACAGGTAAAGCTTTGAAAATTGGGATTGAATCTTACAAAAATTGTTTGATTCACCTGCTGCAAGCTTACCTTACCATTATGCCACTGTGGGGTTTTGATATTTGCAAAGAAACCTACAGGGCAGTGATAATAAATCGAAACATGTATTTCAGCAACCCAGAGCAATAGGGAAACACCTCCTAATAAGGGATAACCTTTCGTTGTCTTTTTTTCTATATATAAATTCTGCACACCTCAGTCAAGTAAGTCGCTTTGAAGGTTCAGTGGGACAACACAGGACATAAAGTTGGAAGGTTGATGGCTAGCGTTTGTTTAGGGGTAGCATTTTGATCCCTGTCACAGTGCGTCATGAGATGATTTTCTGAGAGTATAATGAACGAGTCTCCTATCTGAGAATTGCTTATGTACGTTTCAACAACCCCTTTTATCTTCTTTAACAAGACGGTAGGCTTCGTCTAATATGCATAATGGATTTGATAGTTCAACGGCAATGGCTCAGTATTCAGTGACAGGGCCCAAGAGGGTTGCGGGTATAGAAACACCTGTTATAATTACTCTAGGGTTTCAGTCTCAATTCTCCCTACCACGGATAGCTGATTTTCAATATTTTAGGCACCTGCAGGTTAATTTTGCCTAATTTTGTCGACAAAAACACAGGGAATTCTATTGAAAATATACCAAAATTTGCTATATATCTATTTATAATGAATGATTTTTCAAACAATTTTAGGAAATAGTGAATATAATACTTATACAAAATGAAAAATAGTAGATAATAGTTTTCAATTACATTAAACTACAAACTATGCCATGATTAATGAAAATTTCTATAGTTAAGCCTTGTGATTTGTCGACAAATTACCCAGGATACACTGCAATTTAGGATAGTCTTCAGGCAAAGGAAACCTGCTATCTGTGGTAGGAAGAATTGAATTTGAAATAGGTACATAAGACCGCTCACATCAAATAACATAAATCTAAGAATTTCTACAAACTACCTTTTACAAAGATAACCATCCCCCCCCATCTTGTGGTTTAACTATAAACCATCCATACAATCAACCAATTAACACTAGCCAGCCACATACCCCATGAGTTAAAGTCCAACCAGCTATGCTGATTCATGGTTTGTCATTATTTTGCTGGTAGTTCCTCGGCTTGAAGAGTGCAAGTCATTGATCCAAGGGGAGGAGAGTGTAACGCAATTAACCCGCAGGAGGAAAGCATCGGTTTTCGCTGGTCGACAGGTCTCGGCAATCAGCGTGGGGAGAAGGCCCCTACAACCCCTGAAAAACAGGTGGTAGTGGTCTTGGCATAGGGGTTAAAACCCTTTAGATTCGACAAGTTGCCTGCATTGCATATTCAATTTCATCCAAGTTTTTCCGAAATGTCCTGAAATGAGCCCATCCCACATAAGATATTTCCAGGGTTGGACAAGGGTTGGACAAAATTCATATCTAAAGCCCCATACCCACTAGGCGATCTCACTGTTCATGGGCGACGGGCGACGGGGAGAATTGCCGTCGCCGTCGCCGAGCAACTGAAATATCACGCAAGTTTGATAATTTCTCGGCGATTTTCCTGGCGATTTTCTCGGCGATCCTCTTCTCCGTCGCCCATCGCCCAGAAACCTCACCATACCCACAGGGCATCGGCGGGCGACCATAGTCGCCGGGCGATTTTACCGCTGATTCTGCAAGTCGCCCGTCGCCCGGCGACGGTAACGTCGCCTAGTGGGTACGGGGCTTTAAGCATCCTTGTTTCCTATAGGTAGGGCTACTGGAATAAGCAAGAATTATATTTTTCTATATCCCCAAGTATTGATAAAACATTACAATTTCTAAAATTTTACCAATTGACAGATTTGCAGATTTGCCAGCCAATCAAAATACTGTATTTCAGGGAAAAAAAAGGGTCGGACATCATAGGCTGGTTCTTATGGGAAAAAAGCCAATATAGCTTTTCATTAATTTTTTATTATGTAACTGTCTTCATGGAAAAAGCATCAATGCAACTTTGAAAATATTTTATGGCTGACCTCAACATTGGTGCAAACTGGGATGGGCTTATTACTTCATGATTTTAAGATATTATGACATGTAAGTGTAGGTAAATTTTCAGTGTGTAGAGAATGCACTGTTTACGGGAGAGCACCAGCAAGCGCGTATGGGACTAGAATGTGGCCAAAGGGTTAGTTCTCTTGATTGTTTTTATTGCTGATTTACCAGTGGAAATTATATCTTTTAAATTTCAATTTTTCTCTAAGTAACACTATCTGTTTTAACCTGAATTTCAATCACAGGAGCTAATTCTTGGGACATCCGAATCACAAAACATAACAAGTGTCACAATTGATTTTTCCAGCATAACCAATTGAAATTGAAAAAGTTTGGAACCAATTTTCGTATTAATTGTTAATCAATTAGTTCACTTTAATTTATCAAACCGATGAAAGTTATTTTGATCAAGAATTTCCCTAAATCAGGTGCCTTCTTCATGCATGCCCTTGGAGCTTGGCCTTTGTTCTTGTCCGAGGAGCCTTGGGACATACCAGGTCTTTTAATGCCCAAAGGTCACTAAGCAACCAGGGAAGTATTTTAACCTTTGGTGCAGGTTGTGCCCTTCAAGGGGAACTCCCTTTGCGAATTGTGTGCTTTATCAAGCTAGGTTTACATATTACAACAATTTCCTTCCTGATTTATGGTGATGGAAGTCGTGTCTTTATCTTGAAGTGAACAGCCTTCTATGTCTCTTATAGAAACTCAAGTGCTCACATGGATTTGCTTAAATTCATTTTGGTTTAATTTGTGGTAGCAAACAATTCTTGAGATGGAAGGGCTCTATTCTCATACCAGAGTTATGCATTACTCCTAGAATGGTACATTTACTCTTAGATGTACTCTTAGCGTTCACATTTCCTATGCCCATGGACGTTAGGATTGTATATATAGTATGCACAATCATCTCAACAAACATAAGCCATCAACCTTCCAACTTTATGTCCCGTGTTGTCCCACTCAACCTTCAGAGCAGCTTTCTTGACTGAGGTGTGCAGAATTTAAATGTAGAAAAAAAACAAAACGAAAGGTTATCCCTTATTAGCGAGTGGTGCCCAATGGTTTCTCTCACAATCATCTCCTTTTTGACTGAATATGATCAAAGGCAACCTTGATGATAAATGACTCCCACTCTGCAACACATAAATGTCCCCTGCACATTTAATATCTTTCCAGTAGGCCTCAATATCTAGCTCATGACTAGATATAATATCTACCCAAAATCCTAAAGTATAAGCCGACTCTCCTATTAAAAATAAAAACCTATCCTGATGCATTGAATATAATGTTATGCCCTTAAAAGGTCTCCGAGAGTGAGCAGAAGTGAGCAAAAGGGTATAGATTCCACCTGCTCACCCAATGGCCTCGTCTCGTGAGGGCGAGCAGCTCCGTAGATTATATAATGACAGGGCCGCGCCCGCCCTCCATCATAGCTATCATAAAAGCTTATTAACAGCTCTGCGGACCGCCTGGCCGGCCTCGGCCCTGTCAGGTGTCTGCCTGATTGTTCTCAGGTAATCTAATCAACCAACCCTAATTACATCCCGACCGACCGCCGCACCCCTTCCCTCCTCCACCCGCTCCTGGTCCTCCTGCCTCCCCGCCTCGCCCCTCCTCCATGCCCCTCCTCTCCACACCAGTCCACCCTCCCCTCCCCTCCCCTTCATTAATCATAGTCAGTGGGTGGGTGGCGCCAAGTGTCAAAGAATGCGATCTGTAAGGAACTTTCCTTTAAAGGAATGACTTTCGTCTCATTGTTTAGGTGTTTTATGTGGGTACAGGGACAGGGGCATCACTATTTTCTCCGAGCAAAACCTTGTTTTTTGGACAATGATTTTGAATTCATGGACGTTTTAACATTAGAAATTCGATCATTCAAATAGACAAAGATATGGATCTCCCCTTGGGAAAATGTCAATTGAATATTTTTGAATTAGGAGTAATAGTCATCTCATTTTTCCAAGAAAACAGAAGCATTTAAATATGTTTAACTCCATGCATATGATGATTTAAAAAAAAAGATAAAACACTTGGTCCCTCATAGTATGATGGGTTGTGGGTTGGGCCGGACCTGGTCACAGGGCGGTGGTTTGATGGTCCTTGGGTCGATCCCTTAACTGCCCCTTGTCTCATAATGACCCTGTCATGGGTGTGAATCACCGGTGACGTCACCTATAGCCAGAGTGATTAGGTGATTTGATGATTAATTGATTTATGAGGTGATTGATTGGTAAGTTGATTGATTGGTTAAATGATTGATTGATTCAATGGCATGCGGATGTTTAAATAAGCTTTGATTCCTCGTGAAATGTTTGTATGATGTTTTTCCTTTTGTAAAGAAAATAGACATTACATATGGGTTGGGTTTATCAGGGCATCACAACAAAATGCCTAATTACACTTGTTATAATGAATGGATTAATTATAAAAGGGATTTCTACTTTTTGATGTGACGCTCTTTTCTGATCGAAAGGGGTCAATATCACAGTCATGTAACATTTTAAAAATGATCACGTTCCTCTTTATCAAATGTCATCGTTGCTATAAAGTACCTCCATGCCCTTTGGAAATGTAGGAAATGCCCTTTCCATTGTTGCTAGATTCTGATTAATGTTAGCGCGCCTGATAATTATACGAACTGATAATTAGACCCTCTGCCCCTCTATCACTGCCTCTATATCACTAACTCTCTGATATCTCTCTACTTCTATTTCTCTGCCTCTATATCTCTGTTGCTATACCTGAACCTCCACACCTTTGCTTCTACACTTTTTCTGCTATACCTCCACAACTCTATCGGCCTACCTCTGTATGTCTTTCTCTTGCCTCTGCCTCTATAACCCTTCCTCTGTGCCTCCACCCCTATACCCCTACCTCTTCACAATCAATGCCAGCCTTTTGATTCGGGGCCCTCGGCCAATTTGAGTCTGTCCTGTTCTCCAATTAGGCGTCCTTGTCTCGGCTGCTTATTTCGCCGCTCTGACGTCACTGATGGCGTATCGATCTCGCATGTTCACGTCACGCACGAGACTTGGCCCTGTCGTCTCGCGAGGGTGTCCGCATTGGGGATGGTTTCTTTTTATAGGGGCAGGAGGGGATGGAAGAGGGGTTGTAGACATACTACTAGCCCGAGGAGGACATTTTAGAATAGACCTTTCATATTCATTTATTGACCGTCTGAGGCAGGCAGCGCTCATGATCAGTGAATAATATATGTCACTGGTTGACAGCACCCGCACATATGGATATATATGCATATATATATCATCTGTGTCAGCTGTTCTCTGATAATATCTATATCTATATATCTATATGCAACTAAATTTCCTATTTCCTCTGTGTAGAAAAGCCCAATGTGTCAATGGAGATCGAAGACAAATTGTCAATTTGATGATGAGTTTGTAAAATCCAATAGAAACATAATTATACAGTTGAAGACAAAACTCGGTGATTGAGAGGAACGCAGGCCATCCATTAGATGCTTCGTGATTATACTACATGGTTTAGTAGTATATTAGTTTGCTATCTGTAAGTCACATAAACTTCCAGCAAAGGTGAAAATGGCAGTATTGCTTTTTTTTACAGAATGGTCAGTTTCAATAAAACAATCTGATTAATCTACATTTAACTACCAGGATATTTACGACAATTTCCTACGCTCCACCCTTTTTATCAGTAACATGATATATCTCCATTGACATTTAAAGTCAAACACTTAGTAAATCGTACTTACATGCTGGAGGGAGATTCCAATAATAGTTAATGGTATAGGTTTTATACATTTATGATATATATTATATATTTATATAAGTCCCGTTTTATATAATACGTATAGTCCTCTCTTATGACAACAGTGTACATAAGGTGAACATGCATGCCTCTTATAATAAATAGGCCTAGTCTCCATTGGAGCAACTATCACCGAGAGTGAACACCCCTTCGGTTAGGAAACTTCAGTCTTGTTCACAATTTGAGGGGGGTGCGGGATGGGGTATGGATACCTTCATAGCCACAGGAGGAGAAGTTTTTCCCTACCACCCTGGGAGTAATCTCTCCAGGCAGTGTGTCTGCGACCCCAGTGTGAAACATTGTTGCAAACATTGTTGGAATTGAACCAGGGACCTTGGAATCCGATGGAACAGAGGGGGGCTTCCTTGGAATCCCGGGGATTCACCCTGTATTCTAAGAAAAATATGGGTCAGGGTAGTTATTTTTGTATCATGATAATATTATAAGAAGACCTACCTAGGGAAAATACTTTGATTATAGTTTTTATTCTTTGATATTCTTTGTTTTAGTAGTAAGTCAGAACAATCGTTTGAATTTTCTCTTAATTGTATTTGCAACATAAAAGGCATGCATGTTCACCTAGAATATAAGATATAACTTTTGGTAATCCTGTCTTGCCAACATGTAAACTCTCCCCAGTGCTACGTCACCCATCAAAGGATGTGTACTAATTCGCAAATCAGATTTTTTTCAAATAAGATACATCAACCTAATCTATGATAGGTTTTCTGACTTTAAACCTATGTTAATTATAAGATCACAGGTCTGAAACCTCTTCATGATATAGACAAAAATATTTGAAAACTTCTACCTTTGTGAAATACCCTCTCAGTTATACTTCGTACATATGTATATGGACAGATCTCATCTTAAATATGATGTGGAAGACGTGGTTATGGTATAACTTGTGTGAAACTGGCCCCAAGCCTCCTCCTTGTAGTAATCATCCCCATACTATCTACACTCAGTCACCTTCTTCCTCCAGCACCTGTCTCCACACCTTTTCAGAACCAGGGTAAGATGATGGGAAATGAAGTCTGAAATTTTTTTTCCTGTGCATATATGTATACACGCACTACAGAACGTATTAACGCGGCTTTAGATTATCCCCCTACAGGAAGAATAGGGAATGTCTGATATTTTGGGCATCTGGTACTCATTCATGTCTTCCTAGAATTATCAACATTTTTTAACACCATATTTTCGGTGCGATGAATGTGCAAAGATGAGTTCAACGCACTCAGGCACTGACTGAGATAAGCAAGGGCAAAACATTTCCAGTTTATGATAACAATTGAGATTTGAGTTGACGTAAACAGATTGTGAAATAATCACAATTCATTTAATTTATGTTGCATTCAGGAAATTAACTAAAAACAAATCGGAGGTGATACATACTTGAGTTCCAAATTAGTTAATTTAGATTAAATATAAATAGCATCATTGTTAAACCAAATTGATCAGTACCACGCACCTTTCTACTTAAGCGACTATTTACCATTCCATGTACATGATAGTTCTACAGTGAGTGTCATGAATGAATCGAAACACAGAAAAACAGTACTAGGGCCATTTTGAGCCAAGTAAGCAAAGGGTCGGGATTCTCTTAAGGGTTCTTTAGATTTATTTGGCCAATGTAACCCATAGGAAGGGAAATGGAAATTACAATGTTTACCTATCAAACGAAAGGTAATGCATTGCACATCTTATTTCTTTAGAGTATATACTGTTGATATGATGTACTGCGGCATTAGGACGAGTTACTTCTAATGACGTTGTTAACAAAGTCATGGAGTAATGTTTGGCACCTACTCGTAGTCAAGATATTCATCAACGGTGTCGAGCGAGAGTACCTGGCCCAAGCGTTGGTCACTCAGACAATGTGCAGTATATTCTAACAGCATGAGAATAAAGGTCTGTGCCTACGCTACACCTGGTTCCTTTTGTAACCTACGAATGGCTTTTTTCTGCAGGCTTGGACAGGTCAAACTATGGCCAAATGTCTGGTTTCTATATATTTGTGATAGATGGCATATAATTTCTACCTGCCTCTCTTACAAAGTCGTGTTTGATATATATATATATATATCCGTTCAGAAAGGAATTATTGCAGAAATAGACCCAGAACATCAGCTTATATTAGACCGTACCTTTTCCTCACATTCCCAAAGGCCCGAAATGCAACATATCACTATTTATATCAAATATTGCCACGGTTGAGTGGCTTAGTGCAAAGTTTTATATCTAATCATTCATCTCTGAAAAAGGCCTAGTCGGGGCGTCAGATTGATCTCCTCAGGTTTTATATGCATTGTTAAAAACTAAATTTCAACCTGAACATTAAAGAACAATCGGTGGTAAATATTATATATATATTATTCATGTTTAGGTGTATAGAGGGTGGGATTCAAGATGTGAAGGCAACAATATAATCACGCCAAACGAAGTTGGGTGAAGCTGAATGCTTGAAACAACAGGGTGGGAGATGAGGGAATGTCCCAGATCCCACTCCAGTTCGAATTATGTAATCAAGTTTTTTTTCGAAGACCTATGCTATTTTCAATTATTGAATAGAAATTCAATATGACATTGAATAGTACATAATGTGCTGTGTAACTATTTGAGTATGCTCTCTCCGATAGGGTGAGCAACCTCCTGGCCTAAGGTGTTAGAGGTGGAGTGTAACAGGAGGTGAAGCTTTGACCAAGAAGAGCCAAGTGGAGCGACTGACCTCCTTGTCTGGGAGTGTTATCTTCCCAGTCTGTGATAAGAGTGAGGTTAGTCTGCCTTCACAGGGGGCTTCCTAGAACTATGGGGGGCAAGGTGCAGTCTTATCATCATATTACTAACTTATCTATGCAGTCTATTTCACAACATGTGTTATAAACTGCACTGAATTAAACAATTATGACATTTAATTTTAGGTTGAAAGGATACTACTGGTTTTTCTATATGGGTCATATTCTTGCACGTCAAACCTTAATGATTGCTATGACTGAACTACACGTTGTGGCCATGATTTAGGACAGGGAGAATATCGAGTGAATGTAAGTGCCTGGAAAATTGACTGGCGAGAAAATCAAGCAAATTCTAAGCTTAATGCACAAACGGTCCTTTTTCGATTGTTTGTTTCTATGAAAGAGTTCACCTTTAAAAGGGTTGCGCTTTAAACCATTTGCACACTCATAAAAGAAGGCACCAATCCTTAAGGTTAATCATGGAATGATGTGAATAAGGATGAGCAATTCCATCTCCTAATCATGCAATATTCTGTTGTGTATATATTTACATGCACATTTTACAGGGAGGAAACCTTGGCAAAGCAAGTTAAAGATAAAACACATTTTATGTAAAACAATTTGACTTTTAAAATTCTTGATTCAATCTATTGGTTACTGACGAAGTAGGTCAAATCAAGGAACATATACTTCCTGTTAAAATCTCTTACTCTAGAACACTGGGTTCACACTCGGCTCTGTACTCTACTCTCCTCCTTAGCAGTCGGGCAAACTACTCAACGTAGATCTAGTGATTTAAGGAGAAAGGTGTCAGACTGGAGAGGGTTTGGCCAATATTATACCCAGAACATACCCATAAAGGACCTTACAGCCCAAGGTTATTACTGCAAGTAATGTCAGGGGTGGTAGGTAGAGAGTTATGGAGAGGCAAGGCTATTGGAGGGGTGAGTTGTAAACCTTTGAATGTCATGCGGTTTGCTATAGAGCATTGATGTTTAAGCTGGGTCTAATATCATTTCATATGGGGCGATTAATTAGAATCCTTCATTGTTTAGACTTATTTTTCTTTAGTGTCTTTAATGTGGCATGTACACTTGATCAGACTAAATCTATAGATCTTACCCAGTGGAACAAGACGGTGAATTGAAACTAGGAGGGTTCATACCCAAACCTAAGAATGTCTGTAAACAATCCATAAGTGCCACTATAGTCATCTTTAAGGCTGAGAAAGTTTTATTAGTTTCAAGATGATTGTTAAGGTTAGTGGAACTATGTTGTCTTTTTATAAGAACAGGCAAAAGCATGTGTACTGTGGCCTTATATTCTATACTATAATATTTTCTTATTGGTGTAATATATCCATTGTAGGAACTGAAACCCTCCGTATGAATTTGTTTACGTTTAGGTAGGAGTCAATAAAGCGCATTCCGTACATCTACTCTGGAACATATGGTTATTACTTGTGTTCTTGTATGAATTGATTAACTTTTCCCAAGGATTCCCTTCACACCTGTTGCAATGACAAATTACCACCTAAAAACACAGAGAGACATAAAAAAACAAAGGGAAAGAACTGTAAGAAAACCAAAAGGAAAGAACTGTAAGAAAACCAGAGTCGTCAGAAGCTTCTAGCTCTATCACAACTATCTGTACAATCTTTCCACCTGATACAGGGCACCAAAAACCTCACTGGGCGCGTGGCAGAAAAGTGCAACTTTGCACATTCACAAGACTATAATTTATTCATACTGCCTGACTCAATAAAGATTAACGACGCTCCTGCGCTCTATAATGAATCATCCAGGAGGAAGGGGATAACATAGAAGGTGTACTGAGCGGAATCTAGGGTCTCTTCAATGTCATATGTTGAAGAAATCTGTATTAAGCCTAGCTCTATTTATAATTTTATATAATATACGTTTGTGTATTTAGGTATACCAACTGTGTGATCCATATTGATCACACGTGCATAGATTGCGATCATAGCGTATCATGTTTTGCAGATATAGGCCTATTTAACTCAGGTGCTCCAACGCTTAGCTAAAAGAAGGGGTCGTGTAGTTATTACTTGGACCATTTTACCTTTAATAAGTTTTGATTTATATACATGCAACTCCAGAAGTTGCATAACGGTTTTACTATTTGCACGAGTACGTACAAACTATAAGCTTACATAAATTAATGCAAAGTTATGCCAGAAAATAGGATGAAAATACGTTCCCTTTCAAAAGCAGGGGTTTCTATACCCAGACCCAAACAGGAAAGAAATTACAAAGAAAACATGACATTTTCCTGACAACCACATAGTGTATGATGCCATTCTACTGATGATCTACGTCCTACGTGACTGGGGTGTGTGTATGATACCAGGAATCGGTAGCCTCTGGGGGGCGACCAAGAAAAAGCTAAGAAATTTCGTGGAGTTGTTTTTTTACATTTTTCGTGGCCACGATAGACATTCTTCCCCCAGAAAAAATGTACGAAAATTTCGTGGACATTAAAATTTGGTGAAAAAGCATACTGAAGTCATTTATAATATATGTATTCAACTAAAATACTTTCTAATGTGTGTTTGAAATACATTGGGATGCTTTGAGATATTATATTTTTAAAAAAAAAGGGGGAAAAAAATCCACGAATTTTTTTTTCCTAAAATCCCACGATAGAAAATGGAGCTATCGTGGCTTTTATAACTTTTCGTGGGTGCGATTTTTTGTATCTTTTTCTTGGTCGCCCCCCCCAGGAGTCATTTACAATCAACCATTTGGACGTCACATTCTTACATGGCAGAGACATCTTGAGATGCCCCCCTGTGGCCGTCCGCATTTGCATTCAGACTACTGTGAACACTCTTATTAACATGTAAATGGCTAGGAACGTACAGATTGGGTTGCAAATCGGTAGCAAACAGGCAATTTACACACGAATTACATCAACTATAGAAGCATTGAGTAATCGTCCTCCAGCTTCTGTAATCAAACGTTAATGTATCCAGAACTACCTCTTCTAGGACATACCCTCTGTCTGTTGAGTGCATGGAGTATATATTTTCAATAAGATTATGGTATTAAATTACATACTCATACCGTGAACGGGCATCAATCTTCATAAGAGTAGAACAAACAAGTTCTCTAAAAGGGCCTAAAACTAAAAGGTGCAAACGTGTCGACCAACTGCACGCTCTCTCTCAAAGACCCTTGAAATAAAAGAACAGTAAGGAAAAACGCCTGGGACAAGCTTCTTAAGGAATTCACTGACTCAATCTCCTTCCATCCCATAATCAATATGGCGTCACCCAAACTGCTCAGGCCTTCCGGTGAGGCGTGACAGGTGAGCGATAAAATAGGCCTTACAAAAGGGACGACATGGGGGCTTTAAGGGGGGGGGGGGGGGGGGCTGGCTGTGACGTCACGACCTGTGTAAAGATTGATCCGCTGAGGGATGGGGATTCGTACAAAGGGAAACGGCTGGTGACTTCTCTCAGATATTGGCCTCAGCAGAGACTGCTGATGTTAGGAGAGGAGCTGGGGTCGGTTGTTGAGATGTGTATGGTGTGGGTATAAAACAGATGTATACATTTTTTTTTTTAAAGAAAAATACGGAGACAAATACAAACAGAACATGTGGCTAGATCACATTGGCATCTTTGTTTGATCTAGCCTGTGAATAGCATACCAAGTGTTGTGGCGTTTGCCAACATCTATTTTCAGATTGATACAGGCTAAATGTCGCCTAACGTATGATAAGGGCAATAGAAAAATACTTTGGAGCCTCCTACGGGGTATTGGGTCATAAGAAGGTAAGTAGTCTAAACCTCGACATTTACAACATAGGGTCTAAATGTTCAATTTATAAACTAATGATAAAAAAATTAATGTAGCTGGTCACACCAAACATTATAATATACTGATGGGCATGCTTTTAGTAAAAATAAGTGCAATAAAACGAGCAAAAAAGTGCATAGAATATTCCGATATCTTGCAATCCCACGCCATTCACAACCTCCCTAATTACAGTAAAATTTCGCAGATTGTAAAAATATCCCCTCCCTTTTTTGGTTCGCTCCTAAAATTCCCACACGCTTGATAATAAAGGCTAGTCCTTTCCCCTAGACGTGACTGGAACTACTACAAAGAGAGGAGTGGAGGGAGGGGGTAAACCAAGCCGACTGATGTCGCAAAACACCGGAAGTCGAACCCATCAGACCCAGCCGGCGCATAGTAAACACGCTAATAATGACGTCATTCCATCATCTATGGGCCCACGTCGGCAGGCAGTTCAGGAGACCGACGTAGGAAGATGGCCCATTCTTTGGCAGCCAGGCCCAAATGCATGCTATCGAATGGTATAGAATAGGCCTACTATGGGGAACTTTTGGGGGTCCTTATAGTAGAACCCTTGAATTCAACATGGCTACATAACATGTTTTAAAATGGTGTGTATGTTTAAGTGAGAAAATGTATTAAGGAAAAGATTTCATGTATGTATTCAAAAGCTGTAAAATCAATAGCTGATAAGTTGATTGCAATATTCTTTTTCTACACATGTAGGCGTTTT
Organism: Lepidonotus clava; assembly: GCA_936440205.1. Lineage (NCBI taxonomy): Eukaryota > Metazoa > Annelida > Polychaeta > Phyllodocida > Polynoidae > Lepidonotus > Lepidonotus clava. The sequence goes on along the minus strand of OW387150.1, from coordinate 19,380,567 downwards.
CTTTCTCATACCAAATACCTCCCTCGTGTAGGCTCACCTACTACAGCTTTTACAATTTACAATAATTATAGTATAAAGCACAGTTACTCTGATACAAAAGAAGAGAGCTATAGTGGTGTGGAAGAGAACAGGTTTGATCCTCCACCATGTTTTGCATTGTGATCATAGATTATGACCAGGCATGTTCATGAATCTCACCAAATCCAAAGCCGTTTGGTCTGAAGGGTTTTGAGATCCAACAACGGCATCAGCCATAAATGCTAATGAACTACCCCAGGATAAAAGACGGCCATCTGGTGAATAAGATAACAGCATGAGTGAAAGTAGTTTACGATTATCAGGAGCTTGCTTTGTTACTAGATAGGAACATGCTAGCTGTACATATATTTTCGTTCCCTATACATAATTCACATTGATTAGCTACCTGATTCTGGAATAACCTAGTTTTAAAATGACAAACATAAATACATTCTGTTAATCCTTTCACCAATATAAAATTCCCAGCGTTTGCCACCAGCAATAAAGTCTTTTTTACTGGTCAGTGCCATATTGTGATTTTACCCTGAATTATGTAGGCCTATACCTCTGAATACTGAACTTCGTTAGCTGGTATTGTTAAGTTGTCATGCACGTTTGACATGACATCCAATTAACAATAGTATACTATAAATCATTTGTCCGAGCATAGATAAGTTTTACTGAAATTTGCACCTGGTTTTCACAATTATTCTTACTTGCTGTTTACAACCTAGCTCAGCGGCAGATTCAGGGTGGACTCCTTTAGGCGGACCCCTAAATTACAAAAAGAGGGGAAAATGCCCCACAATTGCACGCAGTTTTAATACTTAGCCTTTATGCTGACCTCCCCCCCCCCCTTTCAGAAAATCCTTTATCCGCTCCTGTAGCTATAACTTATAAAATAGATATGGTCTACGTGTGTATGAAATAATATTTGAAGCGGCATTTACTTTTAAAAAAAATAGATATTTGGATACACCAAAGCATTTTGTTAGAGGTGCATATTAAAGTCCCTATTATAAACAGAACAATTGATAGTATCTGCATTGTCAATACATGTAACCGCATTACCGGACGAGGGACTAGTATAAAAGGGAAAACATTACCGTGCTAGAAGCTCCCCACAGACATTGAAAGTATTGCATCCTCTCCACAATCATCAAATGTTAGGCCTATCGACAATGACATTCTATACAATCCCTATAGAGATAGGGATATTTGCATGTAAATTAAACCGTAGCATATACATCCAGTCTCGAATATCAGATATCATCCATACTTTATTCTTCCCTCTGGAGTACTTTACTCCCAGTTGGATTAGACTAATCTCAGTTTTAATTAGAAATATAAATTGCCAATGTAATTGAGACAAGCCATCTTTGTTCTTGTAGGGCGCTCAAAGCGTACATTCTTTGCTTCAGATAATAATTGTTTCTGTAATATAAACACTGCTGCCAGACAGATAATTGTATGGCTGATATACTTAACTGAACAGGTACAACATATCAAAATTAATGGGCGATATAATTGACCACTATTTTAAGCATAGACTTATTAAGAAAATTTTAAATGCTGTTATTCTATATCCCTGTTCAACAAGCCATGCATGCAGTATGAAGTTTCAGCAATGGCATGCACTTAACCACCTAAAAACATTCATAGCAATAGACATAAACGGTAAACTTTTGTTTAGCCATCTACTTTACATTGGTGATTGGACTTAAGACTTGCCTAGCCCCAGTAAAAGAAACATACATCCCTGCGAATTATAATCGTTGCTAGATTCGCTTCTCTCAAGGTTTTCAAATTAGGAGCATGGGGATTTCTTAATTCTCCTCACCACTGATGGCTAATTTATAGTATTTCACCTACAGACTAGTCTAAATCAAGGTGCATGCTTGGAAATAATTATGTAGACAAGTCACAAGGCTCAGGCCCGTAACAAGGAAATACTAGGCCCACAAAGGAAATGCTTCCACCGTCCCTCCAAAAATGTAATATAAAAACCCTCAAATTAGTAGGAAAATATTGAAAAGTTCCACTCTTTTCTTCTCGCTACCCCCCTTTTTGAGTTCAAATTATTGAAATATAGGCAAAGTTCCACTTATGGAACCTCGCCACCCCCCTTTTCAGATTCAAATTTTTGAAAATATAGGCAAAAGTTCCACGTTTGGAACCTCGCCACCCCCCTTTTCAGATTCAAATTATTGAAAATATAGGCAAAAGTTCCACTTGTGGGACCTCGCCACCCCCTCACAGCAGACCCTGGGTACGGGCCTGAGGCTTTACAGCCCATTGAGATGTATGCCTGATTCCTCAACCATATTAAGTGGCTGTAGTACTTATGTTAGGTGCAGAGTTCTCAGACTTCCAAGCGGCCATCCCCTTGTTTTCCCCCACTTGGCGTTCAGATAGGTAACGATTGTGGCTACAGAGTCTGTCGCCCTGCCCCTCTTTGATCCCTTTGATTAGGGACCTTTAAGGTTAGTTCTCATTGATTCAGCCATGTGAGGCCCTTCGATCTTAAAGTTGGTGGGTGTTTCCACTGTGAACAACCATTGAGTGCACTCTGAGGGCATTGTAGTTTTGAACTGTTGTAGGTTCATATTTCTAAAGTTTTTATCCTCAAATTGATTTTTAACTTTTTGTGATGAGTGGATAAAGGGAAAGTTTATAAAATAGCTCCTTCATGGAGGAAGGGCAGTAAACCCTTGTTGTTGTCTTGTTTTTGACTCCTCACCTCCACTTGGATATTATGGGGATATACAGTAGATTATTATCAAACATCAATGTAAATTGATGACACATGACCATGACTGACCAATCAGGGGAGCCACTAGGCAGAGTGCAGGGGTTGAATAGTGGGGAGCCCCCCACTACACGGTTGCCGTCTGAGGAGAGAGGACCTTTTTGTTTCCCACTAGATTATGATCAAACATGTCAATATCCACTTGCCTGCTGAAGCAATCCACTTGGAACTATTGGTTGTGGTGCATGTATAGATCGTGAGAATTCCAGACAAGGCAATCTTATATATAGGTATTTCAGGTAGTCTTTTCCAAACGCTCACAGTGACTTTCAAATTCAAGCCTATCTTGGATTATAACAGTGTAATTCATGTAAATGATTCGTTACCTTTATAAAAACAAATGTAAAAAGAAAACCGGGTCAGATTAACTACATTGACTAACAATACTGCTGGCTGGCATTAGATAACTTCACTATAAAGGTCACCGATGTACGGCCACGGCTGGTTCCCCTAAAAACCTAGTTTGTTTAATTTAGAAAAGAAATGTGGCCCATTCACGAGACAGCAGTGAACCATTACCGTATTTTTCTTAGGATTTTTTTTTCAGAGTTAAACTTTTTTTTTCATATTAGTGAGATCTAAGTGTTTTTTGTGACAGTCAGCCTAATCATCTAGTTCCACCCAAACGTATTCTAAAGGTCGGTGTGTTTACATCTGCAGTACTGGAACTCTCGCACAATATATCGCCAACCCAGCTTTGCAAGAATTTGACCTTGAAATTTACCTTTGCTGTCAGTGAAGGTCATCTGGTGGTTCAAGTAACCAGGTAACCATCACGAGGTAGTAGCAGGTCAGGCAAGTGCCAAATGGGAACCAGGTTACCAGATAATTTCCGAAAGGTTGAAGTCAGTATATCATGCTGTAGGCCTATGTGTTGTTATAGGTCAAAAGACCAGACCGTCACTCATTAATATTATCTTTTCTCACATAATTTACACCTTCAGATGTGGGGACGTGGCTTGTAGTTCCCAAATTTTTTTCATTGGAAATCTGTGTAACTTCTCTGTCAACCTGTAATTATATACAGCAAGACAGATTTTACGACAGGAACCTGAGAGAGAAAAATGAAAAATAATTTACACCTTTAGGTTTAAATAGACAAAGGCTTATAAGTATCTTTATTTCACTGGCGGATGTTATTTAGAATAACCTCAAGCAGCTGGTTACCAGAAATGGTTGCTATAAACTTCATTCAGCACTTTAGCACTTAACACTGATAATATGTGCCACCTATACTACCTCGCCTTGCCGTAGTTTCTATCCTCTTAGATTCGATCACTAGCCCTTTGTACAAGCCCACAACTGTGAGTTTCTCTTGATATAGCTGAAAAATTGCTGAATGGACGATTAGCTCTAACAATCATAATCGTCTGATAATATGTAATTGCTATACACAGTTTCCCTAAAAAATTATTTTCCTTTTCGTTGCTACCAACTGCAAAATTATACAAGCAAACCTTTCAATTTTAGCATTGATATTACCCTACCATACTCCTCCTATACCTTATACTCCCATCTCGGATTGTTTACCACATAAAGCGTATAAGCCTGTGGGTCAAATTGAAATGTGGTAGGTCAATTATCCATTAATTTTAAGGTCTTGTTTAATTAGTTGGTTTGCCTTTGGATAATAGCTAGCTCCTACCGCAGTCTCCTCACATTCGACTGCTGTCGTCCAATACATAATAATAGTTCCAGTATTATGTAAGACATAACTCTTGTGTCAAAGGACGTTCTTAATTTATTTCCTATGTTGCGACGTTCTCATGACAAGATCTCAATGACAGTGAACAGTTCCAAGGATAGAATCCACTCAACCACACTCAGTCAATGCTCCCGCCATTCTGTCAGCTTCAATTCCAGTTCCAGGATTAAGCTTCTAGAACACAACCTTTCCAGGATGGTTAACTCACAACAACATTCAGCTCTCTAATTGAGTGCTGCCCTGAATGGCACTTATGTATGGATGGTACAATACACATCACTAACTAGACTCCTCCCTACTCTTCACCTATGACAAAGAGTTATAGCTAAGGTATATGCTGATGTAAACACACTAGCGCTAAGCTTCTGAGTCTGGACTGACCACCCACGTCAGTACAAAATGACCTTAATATTGTTCCCAAAGCCACTGCCAGGACTCTGCTTTCACTGGTCCCAGTCACTTCTCAGTCAGTAAACCCTTGACTCGAAGAAAACCAGCCTGATCTGGGACGGAGGTCTTGGAATCCGGGAAGGGAGTGGTGAGAGAATTGGGTAGAAAGTTACATCTGGTTAGTCGGAATCTTGAAGCTGTTTTATCACTGAGTGTTGAAACTGAGTGGTTCCTTAATTGTGGAATTTATTGGTGCTTGTGTAGGTTTGCTGCCCAGCAGAAACACGAGGGTAGTGTTAGGTTGCATACTATACTGTTAGAAATATCTTGCAATAACGGGCGCAATGTTATTGCAGTTATAATAGATATAACCTTTGACTCATGTATTTTATTGCACTCAAAATTATTTCGCATTCAAAGTAAATATGATAAGTTTATAATTAATCAATGATATTCGTGATCATTATTTTGATGTCCCGGAGAAGTTACAGAAGTGCATACAACGAATAGAAATATAATTATATCTTGTTCAAAGTGGGTTTAGTTAGTTATGATATACCACAAATACTTTGCAATGCCCACTTTAAGAATACTTGCGTGTTCTCTATTGTGAATGAATGTACATGTTTCTGATGAGAGATTCTCTTTCAAAACTCTCACCTTAGCCGGATTCATGACCGATTGAATTTCTTTAAGGACATATCACTAGCTGTTTGCACTGGATTGTAATGCGAATGTGAGAAGATATATAGCTAGCTGTCTGATGATTTATCGTTCTTACTTTCAGGGAAGCGAAAAGTATCTTTAGACATCTTTATCTTTAGAGTGATTTATCATCCTCAAAATAATTTTGCATTTATATGTTTTATGTTTAATTAGTGTCTAATCCATTTCACTTCAGATTGATTTGTTTAATTTTTACTTACATAATTTTATTTGGTAGATTAGACTGGTGTATTAGACTTAGAGAATGACATAGAATGATTATGATTGTTTTGTCAAGATGCTTTGTTCTGCCGAAGTTTGGCTGAGGGAATTTTTTATCGAATGCAATTTTGTCTGACCCGATTTGAAACTGATCGATTGTATCATTTCAGCCACCACCTCCTCTGCTGACCAGACGACGTCCACGGCCTTCAATGAGACCAGCCAAGGTACCCACGTTTTGCTTACGTCATGGGTTTTGGCTTACCTACGTCATAGTTGGTGCATACTCTGATGACGTAATAACCAACCTGCCCATGCGAATGACACTCACATTGTCCCTGCTTGGCCGGTCACATAAAGAAGTATATAACAAGGCAAATTTTGATCTAGAAGATTAGGTGCAGCTAAAGATAGACTTTAAAGAAATCTAACTACGATTCTAAGAATTAGCGTACATTCTTGGCCATGAATTACCTTGACTTCTAACAAATACATATAACATAGGTCTATACATTTGAATTTGAAAATATTCTTAAATCCAGCTTTTTCCGATATATAAAAGGGCAAAACACTGCCTCAACTTGCCCAATATTTCAGTGTAACAAACAGGTGAGCTTTGGCTTCAAAAGGGCGTCTTTCTGTATTCAAAAGTTCAGTTTTAGCCCACTCTGCTCTAGTAAAATCTTTATGTGACCGGCCAACGGTGTTGTCTGACCTCCCACAGCCCGCTGTGGCTCCGCCATCTTGACGTGCCATCTTGACGTGCCATCTTGACGTGCCATCTTGACGTGCCATCTCTTCTATATATACTTCTACTCTCCTGAATCACTGACAAGAATGAGCTATTTGCAAATAGAGAAACTGCATTACATTATTGCATGGGGCATCGTCTCTAGTTATATAGCCACTAAAGGACATTTACCATCAAATTTAATAGTCTCTGTAGTTGTTGTTCAGAAATGATAGTCTAGCATAATGAACTGCACATGAATGAAAAGAAAGAACAGACCAAAAAAACAACACTTTATCAATCTGCTCATCAAAACTTTGCATTCTTGAGTTGTAGAAACATTGCTGGATATTCAGATTTATTTATGTTTCATTATTGGTTGGCAATTGCAAGAATAATGCTATTAGATTGAGGGTAACTCAGCATTTAAAGCCCCATTCACAAGTGTTCTCTTCCTGCAAGTAGTCCATTCGTTCTTCCACTGTGTACTAATCATATAATCATTCTCTCCCTCGGCAGACAAGGCCGCGTCTTCCCTAATATATGACATGTTTCCTCGGTGTTTCAGCTTCAAACCCTGGCTATTGTCTTGTCACCCAAGCCCCATCGATTTGTTGTCATGGCAACAGCGTCATTACTTTTTACTATCACCATCTTCCACTTGACAAAATCCTGTGTGAAATTAATTGGAATCAATTAACTGAAAAATAATGAGAGAAAGTGCACCAAGAAAGAAAACTATAATGGTTCAAACTAGATGACGTCACATGTTATGATAAATGTGCAGAAGATGTTGCAATCGTGGAAGAATATAAATCGATAATGCTACATAATCATATCAATGATTTATTCTAAAATTAATCAATGTCAAATGTGTTATTAATAGGTTAAACATTAAAATTGTTACTCGGAACATTTTCTTTGTCATGTGAGACTTGGTGAACTAAATTTATTTAAAACATTTTTAAAAATGTGTCTTCTATGGATTTCCTAATATACTTGCCTTCACTCTTATGCACCCGAAGACTAAAACATTAGAACTACCATACAGATTATGAGTGGAACAGTCGATTGTTACAGAAACGAAGCAGTGTATGTCTCGAAGTATTGAAGCAATTGCAAGTTTTCCCCTCCTAAAATTACCCATAACTTTGGATAATTTCTGCCCATAAGTTAACATCGTTGCAGATGTAATCTTCAAAGAAAATATATATAGCTATAAATATCAAATCAATAAATCAAATCAATCATACAAGGGTTGACTTAAATTTAAGCAGAAATATACGACCTTCTTGATTTAACATAAAATCTTTATGTATGCAGATTAAAAAGTTAAACAAAGGAGGTTTCATCTTTCAAAAGTTTGAGACAGATTCATTAACAATAGATTAAAAGAGTTGATCGTTTTCAAGGTCGTGGAGGAAATGGGTTAGTCTCTGAATTTTCCAGAATATACACCTTGATTTGGTCTGCAGGTGCAAGAGGGAAGTGGCCGGTGGTAGGCCAGGAGTAGGTGTGCCACTAATGGGAAAAAATGACCATTTATCAGTCAGGCTTGACCCAGTTAAGAGAAATCTCATTACCAATCTTCTATCAAGACATAAATGTTTTTCAGAGAAGTTGGCTTTCCTCTTGTCCCAAGAACAACAAAAGGTCCTGACAGGTACAAATATTACACAGGTAGAAGGCTATTTACAATCACATGGCCAATTACTTCAGATATCCAAGGAATTTCCTAACTGAAATCCCTCAGATCTTGATGGATCAATCCCTGATCAGCTTACTTGGTGACCATTTGTTTGAAGTGATACTCTTGATATTTGAAACACTTCAACAGCACAAAGTTTTCTCTAATACAATATCGCTTCAAATGTTTTTCTCAAGCACTTTTAAGTGGGGGTCATGTTGAAAGGTACCTAATCTCTTTGATGTTATTGATAGAGACCAAACATTGTTCATAACTATATATTTATAACACTGTTACAACTGTTTATGGACAAACAAATAAAATGTGTTATTACAAATTTGAGAAACATAACTGCAAAGTATAAACTCATTCATGAACCAGAAATATGACCTAGATGAATATTTGTTCCAGGAAAGCGCATATTTATGTTAATTTGCAAATGATTCCAGCCCTGCTCAATTAACTAATTCAGATAAAGACTTAGAAAAAGCGAACAATAGGGACAGTGCCTTGACGCTATATTCCACCTCGTGTTAGCTACCATTTGCATTGTCTTATTTTGTTAACGTATGATGCTTGCGTTTCAGATACCAACATTTAGTTATCAATCAACACAAGCTTCCATAGTAAACCAAAAGTAAATCAATTGCAATTTAATGCAAGTTCTAATGGAAGCATGTGTCTATATTCCATCTTGCTTTGCTAGATATTATTTAGGTTTATGTCGATATCCTTAAGAAATGTACCCACCACAAGTCAAAAGCTGCACAATGGAATATGGGCTTTAGGCACAGAGCCTGAACACCTTTATACCGTTCCAAAGATCTAGAGTTTTTAGAACCTCTCCCTTCTCCCTAATTAATGACGTCATCGTGGCAGAGGTTATAAACCAATCAGACGTTCCCTAACAAATTGGGCTGGCCTCCCTGTGTTCCTGTCCATTCTATTTTCGTCTTTCCCTTAGCTGTAAAAACGGCTGGCGAGGGCCAGGCAAAGGGCCATAAAAGGAATATCTATGAGAGCCCTTTTTCCAAGTGGTGAGGAAACTCTCATTCTTGAGGCTGAATTCAAGCAGGCGATTCTAAGCATCGTCATAGTAAGCCATTCATCGCCAGTATAAGCTTCTAGTAGAAGGAAAATCTTGAATATCAAGGAAAGGTGCTCTTGTGCAAAAGAATCCTCAGAGTGCAAGAATCTGACTGGCACAATTTGACTATTTTAAGTGTCTTAGAAATGTGGGAATAATGATAAAGAGTGCCACTGCGGGTTATTTTGCCTTGAAATCACTGTCAAGATAGAAATTGCTATCAAGTAATATAATCATTCAAGTATGCTACCCAATAGAGAAATTTCACTTACATCCAACTGTGAATAGTCCCGATTGCATATCAATGTAAAAGTCCAAGATCATGGCATGATAATTTGGAGAGAAAACAGTTAATAAGGGCCAACATAGCAAACAATTAACTGCAAATGGGCAAATCATTGTTGAAAATTAGACAATGAGAAAATATAATCCAAGTACTTTTTTTAGATTAAACTATTACTTATCAAACTGCCCATCGTAGGTAAAACAGTATGTTTGAAAAATTAGCTAGTGGGGGTATGGTCTTTACGTAAATAAATAAGCAGATAATCCAACCAGCTTGCGACGTAACAGAAATGTTTTGCAACCATACTTTTCAGTCGGTTGTTATTTACTAAGATGGCATGTAACAATTACGTTATTGACGGTGAGGTTGAAAGCTCACCAAATTAGAACGTTATTACAACTTTAATTTTTGGAAAGGTTAGGATAAAACCAAAACATAACCAGAATGTTATAATAACGTTGCAGTGCAATGTCGCAGCAGAAGGTCGCGACATAATTGGGAGTCATCAAAAGAACCTACCAAGCACCAATACATAACGTTGCTGCAACATTATTATTACGTAACACCTCTGGCTGGGAAGGGATGGGTGGTTGCAGGGCGCAAGACTGGTAAAATGAAAGCGAGGTTAGGCTGGGGCCGTCAGCGAGCTGAGGTGGAGATGGTAACATCCGGGTGATGTATTACTGACGTGCACAATGCCCCCTACCGGCCAGAGTCAGTACCTGTCACGGGGGCTAATTCCCTCTTTCAATTTGGGTGTGGTGTGTTGGGGAGGGGGGGGGAGCTGAAGGTGGGAGGGAAGCCCCCAGGTCGAACGCTACACATGTTCACCCAGGTCAGACAGAAAAAAAGGGGTTGGGGTTGCCCTCAGGTTTTTCAGATTACTTGAGTTACACGTTGAAAATGGAAGTGTGCACCCCCCCCCCAACCAAGTTTGATCCTACCGATAACTGACAACGGGGTAAACTTATAAAAGGATAGGAATGACATAACACGTGGGTTGGCACTCATGAAATGGCAATTCCATTTGAGTTGTGCATGATTATTTGGATAGGCCCCAAGATTTGAGGGGGGTACAACATAATATACAAGTAAATGTGTTGGGGTTAAAATAATATTTGAGGGAATTTGGAGGTAAAGTGCCCCTTGTAGTTCTTTGAGATATTCTGTTAATTCGTTAAATCTTAGCATGGTCCTATTACATCTTTTTTATTCAGACTATTTTTCTATAACTCGTCGCCGTTAAGGGTAGGTATCCCAGATTCCTATTCAAACAGCAATAAGTCTAATTTCTCGGATACTCAACTGTAGTTCGATTTCCAATAGAGTGCCCCCCCCCCTCCCACATTCACTACGAGAGATGCTGTAAGAGGATGATGGTAGGGGATGAGGTATTAAATAAAAAGCTGACATCCCCGACCAATCATCAAGAAACTCCACCAGAGGAAGACCGTGCTCAATGCGCATACACTGTTATTGATGGCCAAGTGCATCGATGGTAGCAGCCAAAGGTGTTCAATGCATCACCACGTACCTTTTATAGAATTTCTTTTTCTTCTTATTTTCTCACTGCTGTAGAGTGGTTCCTTGCAGGTCGTGCTTTCATCACTCATGTTCTTTACCGCCTGCCAGATGGTCAGGTGAACAGGACTTTCCTATTTGAGCTTAACACTTTTTTGGGGGGCAGGACTTGACTCTTTTTACTTTCCGAACTGTTTATGGTTCTACCTCTATTAGCTACTAAAGTGATGTTTGCAACCTTGTGTACGGGGATCCTACGTGTTATAACCTTAGCTCTTGGGAAGGTTTGTGGAAGTTTCTGACTATCAATCATCTGGTTTAAAGGTGTTACTTAGGTGTTATTCTAGATCCAGTTTTTAAACCCAGTATGCCAAAAAGAGTCTTTGGCTCGTAACTCATTTTAATGACATGTGAAGAAGGAATTTATTGGTCGTTCTCAGAGGAATCAAAATAACAGAGTCCATCTTATCTCTTTCTTTTTCTTTTTCTCCCAAAAATTGCATAACATGGGCTGTGTATTAAAAAAGGATTGAGACGATGTATCTAGAATCAAAGGTTAATTCAGAAACCACACAAGCATCACAAATTCCACACCGATTATGCGCTTTAATACAGAGGGAATGGGGAGTCTACATAGAGGCCCTAGGCTGTGGTAAAATGATGTGTATTCGTTCACACTATAATGTATTACATAATATTATTTCCTTTTGTGTAGTTAGGTTCCTATTCAGAAGCGTGGTAAGGAGGGATATGGGACTGGACCTGCCACATCCTCATTTGGATCCAACCCTGTGTTTTAGATTTCAACATAATATTATAGCCTCTTGTAGACCCACCCCTGAGAGGGGGTCGACCTCAAGTTTCTAACGACCTTACAATATGTCATCCAAGAAGGCGTAATTTGATACAACGTGACGTCACTGATTGATCTTCCCCTGGAGCAACATAACTCTTCCTGCACCTCCTCCTCTTATCCCTACCCTATACATATCCAACAATATCTTTATGCAACGGCTAAACAGAAATCGTACATTCTACTGTCTGCTTGTATTTCACAGGCTACAGATCCCAAATTGCTATTTGATTTTGGGCAAAAGTATGCATGTGCATGAATAATATCGTGAGAACGCAAAATAGATGCTGCATAAAACAGCGGGAATGACTGGTTTAGCGACAGGATTGCGGGACACCCTGGGCTACTATGTAAATATTTTTTGGCTATTACAAGACAGCGGCAGTGTTAATCTTAGATAATTATTTATCTTATCTTTGATCAGAGAAACTTATAGCCTGGTGCCTAATTTTAGCCGAACGATTTTGGTGTGGGAGACCAATGCCTCATCCCCGCATAATATTACGAACAGCAGACCAAGTATATTCAAAACTACTAACCAAGCACCAGCCAGCTTGCAACATAATAATTATATATTATAAGTTTTAAACAAATAACTACATCATCCTCTGACAAGACAATCGTCTACTGAATATCGCATTTCGTAGTTTCTATTTGATCACTTGTCCCCCCCCCCCACCTTGGTTTCCCTAACTGCCTCCAGGGGTCTCTACGTGGTTCAGACAGGTATTGGGGGCTGTTTCCAGGCTGGTATAAAGCGGCAGTGATGGAGTGGTAGAACCTGGCCCCCGGAGATGGTAATCGGGCTTAAGTTGTGTGATCTGGGGCGCGGTAAGCACAGAGTATAGTCTAAATAGAGAGGGAGGGCATCAGTGCTTTCCGAATGGACCATGGCTGAAATGACCGTTCTTAACGCATTTATATTTTTGGACTTTTTGCATCTTATTCGATCCTGAATTGGTCTAAGATTTAATACATGCTTCGGATGTGTAAGGTTCTATCCCCTTTTCAAACAATCCCATATTCATTCCTAAATATTTTCTGGAAACTCCAAGGATACTGTCTTTTTTCTTACCAATAGATGGTGGTAAGCTACTCCAGGGCAATGTTGAAGAGCAGCTGAGTTAGTAGAACAATAAAAGCCTGGTAAATTTTGAATTTGTTTTAATAATAGTGCCACATGCATTTAACAATGGCCGACGTAGTTTCTCTTAGTGTAATCTCTGTTTGTCTACATACTCTATGGTATAGATGGGACCTGCTGGATGGTGGTTTGTCTGAGTGTGCCCTTTCTTCATTTATATACTCTGTGGTATTTATAAGTGGGACTTGCTGGAGGTTGGCCATGGTTTGTCAAAGGGTACCCTCTGTTTATCTGTACACTCTATATTATAAGTGGGCCCTACTGGACGCTGATCTGTGTGAGTGTACCCTCTGTTTATCTGTACACTCTATATTATAAGTGGGCCCTACTGGACGCTGATCTGTGTGAGTGTACCCTCTGTTTATCTGTACACTCTATATTATAAGTGGGCCCTACTGGACGCTGGTCTGTGTGAGTGTATCCTCTGTTTATCTTTACACTCTGTGTTATAAGTAGGACCTGCTGGATGCTGGTCTGTGTGAGTGTATCCTCTGTTTATCTTTACACTTTGTGATATAAGGGGGCCCTACTGGATGCTGGTCTGTGTGAGTGTATCCTCTGTTTATCTGTACACTCTGTGTTGTAAGTGAGCCCTACTGTACGTTGGTTTGTGTGAGTGTATACTCTGTTTACCTTTACACTCTGTGTTATAAGTAGGACCTCCTGGACGTTGGTTTGTCCGAGTTTATCCTCTGTTTATCTTTACACTCTGTGCTATAAGTGGGCCCTACTGGACGTTGGATTGTCCAAGTGTATCCTCTGTTTACCTTTACACTCTGTGATGTAAGTAGGACCTGCTAGATGCTGGTCTGTGTGAGTGTACCCTCTGTTTATCTGTACACTCTGTGATAAAAGTGGGCCCTACTGGACGAAGGGAGTAGACCAGCGCCCCCTACAGGGACGCCGGGGAGCTGCTCAGCGCTGGGTCCCGGCGGGCAGGTAATAAGGTGGAGAAGTTCAGGGGTCAAGCTGCAGGTGACCAGCAGAAGGTGTGCTCAGGTACTGAGGTGTCTTTAAGGAGATTTTGGAATAAAGCCCAAGACAAACGAGCTGGTGGTAGGGGCAGTAGGGGTGTGGAAAAGGGTAGGCAGGGGAAGGTAGGTCAACAGTGAGGGGCTTGAGGTGGAGGGCAGAGCTGCCGCTGAGATCCACCTTGTAAGATCAAATCCGTGAATAGCTGTTACAATAACGATAAGTTTTATGATTCCCTATTGTATGTTTGGATATTTTCATAGATGTTTAGCTGTTTATTTACAGCTAAAATGATTTGGGATGAGCCATCTGCAAACCCCCGCTCTTTTTTACTGGTATTGATTGATAGTAGTTGCAGTATTTCTCTACAATAATTATGTGAAGGATGATTACTATTGAGATGAACTTAGTGTATAGATGTATAAATATCATATCATATCATATAATATATGTAATATAGATAACGGTCAGACAACTCTAATACATCATGAATAATACCGCCATCCAGTGTAAAGACTTACAATTTGGCCAGCAAAAACATTTTGGAATAATACCAAGGTACCTTTGTCTCTGCATTAACACTTTTCAACTCTAGATGGTTTCAGACTGTATAACCTTTTTCGTTATGGGGTATTTTCCGTCCGTTTCCTTTTGGATGTTTATCATGAGCCATAATATGCACCTTACGCACCCCTTCTTTCATCTAACATAGAAAAACAGAGTTAACAGACCCAGCCCGGGATGCCAAGAACAGACAATACCCCAGCCCGGCTACTGTTGGCCCTAATTGGTGCTCTCCTGTACACTTAGCCCTGTTTCCACCATCCGATTTTACTACCGATTTGTCGGTAATTTATTACTTTTAACTAGTAAATGGAAAGGATTATAATGATCTTACATTCCAATTGAGAGAGAATCAAAAGACTTTTCTAATGCATGGTACATAACATGTTCATTACATAATTAACCAATATTCTCCTGCCGATTTCTGAAATCGGTAGTAAAATCGGTTGGTGGGAACAAGGCTTATGCCCTGCCTGCAGGCCCTGCACGTGGCCTGGGAGCCGCCCCAGGCCATAGACCCGGCTGAATAGCGGCTGAGAGCAGCATTAGCCCATATCATTCATGTACACAGCTTCCACTGGCAGTGTTTGGGATATTATGGGGAGGGGGGCGTACTGTGTCCAGAAAAGGGTAAGGACTACTGTCGCAGATCAGCTGTTGGGTTGAGTTTAACGGGTGACAACATGCATGTCGTGAAAACAAGATGTGCAGAGTAGGATATAGAAAAAGACGGTCTAGAGATTCAGTAAAGGCTTTTGGTATGTATGACCAATGATAAAGACTATGACATAATCGTCATTAATGTACCGTCCGTCTTGTCCCCTTCAGTGAATCTCATGGAAATCAAAAAAATTGAAGCAAGTTGTCATAGCTTATAATTTTCAAATAGCTTCATTGGTTTCATAATACAATATGGATCATTAGATGCCAAGCAAGAACTCTTTTGTGCACAATCCAGTTCACGTACTCACGAGCATTTCCAATCATTGAGAATTGATACACAACAAAATGATAAAAAAAATTCTTTTGTCTTTTGGGAGGCCACGTCCTGATGCTTAAGCTCCAGAGAAGATAAGGTGTTATCGCCTCTGAAATCGGGAATCTAACAATCTAGCACATCTTAATAAGTACAGTTGAACGGATGGGAAGCTCTAGCCTCTTAGACGATAACGTGGATTAAGTAGCCTACCCCCTTTTCTCAGCAAGTTCCCCTGGCATCATGATCATTAATACTATCACCCGCCGCAGGCACTTACTCATCAGACTGATTCAAAACGCCAACAGATTAACTTTCGGCCTTACACGTGCTCCATGAGTGTTTATTTAAGTGGTATGAGTCTTTTTTTATATCATCGAGCAATATTGATGAGGCTAATACAGAAGTACGTCCTAGTGACTTGAGTAGGTAGTATTCATACTTCTAGGAAATGGGTGTGTAATGCTAGTCGAATGTTGCATCCTCATTAATGCTGATTCAACACAGGAAAGTCTGTGTGGGCGTTAGGTGTGGTGCGCTAAACTACCTTTGATTGTTGGGCTGAGAACTCGTATTCTATCTAAAGACATTACATAGTATGATTGTAAGAGGCTCTACAAAGGCTTCCAGTCTATGTTTTACCACAGGCCTGGGTTATGGCAATAGTATATTGGAGTAGTTAACAGAATTTGCAAAATTTTGACCTTACATTGCTTTTGGCTTTCCCCGTTGGTGAAGGTCCTTGTGGTCAGAGCAATTGATCACTTATTCATCAGACAACCCAGTCGTGAAATGCCAAGTTTTCTCTCAGGCCATCTATGCTTTAAGTATGACGTGGCCACACTATCTGTCTAAAGCAGGATCTTTTCGAGGGTTTACTGAAATAAAATGTCATGATACTTTTCTGTAGGATTAAGGTTGTTCCCAGGGAGGCCATCTAGATTGAGCTAATAGCAACATTTTATTTCTTCAGACAATTCTTTCAATCCATTTGGTTAATAGGTCCTACTTTGATTACAAGTAAATTTCCTCAAAATTTGAAAAAGATCTATCAGATTTGGATAACTGTGCAAATCAATTGTGATAATTGTGAGTAAATCCAGTGAAATCCTGCAAACCTTTCCAGGAATCCTAATAGGGCCCTAGATCCATTTCCAAAGAGTTACTTTTGTTTTTTTGATCACGTGATTAGAGCTGAGCGTCCCCTGTCGGCGGTTTCAGCCAGTCACGTGACTACCCGGAAGTTGTGGGTCGGCGTCTATAGTAAGCCTGTCAGCCCAAACCAGCCTCCGTCGTGAAGAGTTCTGACAGCCCTAGTAGGTTCGCTTGTAAATTGTAACGGGTTCACGATAAGCATCGCGTTCATGCAGGATATGATGCTCCCTTTTCTAGGAGTTCTCCGTCACCTTGGTAACAATGACGTAGGGTTCTCAGGAACGAACGTTTTTCTTATAGGGTGTGAATATCTTTCAAGTGAGGTATGATTCAAATCGACACTCAATTACCTAGATTAACACATCAGTGTTATAAGAGAGTCATGGCAGTCAATACATAAATAAAAGAAAGTAAATCAAAAGAAATTACCCGAACGCATTAATACAATATACATAAGTAATAGTTGGAATAATAGAACTATATAACTGGTTTAGAATTTTATTAACCTAGCTGTAATAGATATATTTTGTTAAAGGGTTAACAGTCTATGTAAATTTAGATAGATATAAATACTTAATACGAATCACTCGGTGCATCATATAATGGTTATAATCGACTTTTGCATTCAACGTTGCCTGTCATAGGGTTTGCATTGCTTATTATAGGTTCAATATCAACAAGAAACATGCGGAGGCCTTTCAGACTTCGTGATTGAAACGCTCACTGCAACAGCCTCTTGATTTTATTCCACTTCGACTCGGCCGAGAATTAATCGCAGCGTAATCCGTGGGTTGCGTGTGGTGGGCTTATTCCCCTATAAGGACATAAAACCCTTCTCCTCCCCAATCAGACATGGGATTTGAAGTGATTTTACAACATGGAGGCAGCCCCAGTGCATGCGTGCAGGCGGTCCTTACTTTATGCCATCCGATCTAGATGTTCACATCTGCGCATCTATATTTTAAGGAATTTATGGCTCTTGTACATGATATAATAATGAATATATTATATATACACATTATGTAAAATAATATAAAATACATATATACATTTATGTGTACAGGTTACTTACTTACGTTTAGGCCGATATCATACAATACGTTTTTCGCCACGCAAGACCCAGCCAAGCTGCGACGTAACAGAAACGTTCTGCAACCATACTTTTTTAGTCAGACTGTTACTTACTTACTACTACTTACTAAGATACTACTTACTACTTACTTACTAAGATGGCATGTAACAATTACGTTATTGATGGTTAGGTTAAAACATCACCAAATCAGAATGTTATTACAAGGTTATTTTTTGGTGAGGTTAGGACGAAACCAAAACAGAACATTATAAGAACGTCCTGATTAGGTTGAAGAATGTAACCAGAACGTTATAATAACGTCGCAGTGACACGTCACAACAGTACGTTGCAGCAACGTTATTGGAAGCCATCATATCAAAACAATGTAACAAGAACCAGTACAGAACCAAGCAGAACATTGCTGCAATGTTATAATAACGTCACATGCTTGCCTGGGGAGCATGATTAGCATTGTTGGTTTCTCACATTTTTGACGGAATTATTTGCACTCGATCGGTAAAGCATTCACACTGAAACCTACTTCTCAGTGTTCAAGATGTAAGCAATAGCAGTTGTTTTCTGCCATTAGTAGGCGATAGTAAACGGCAAAACTGTCGTTAGATATGTTGACAAATTGGCAAAGCATATTCCCCTTAAATGCATACCCATAATGGTAAATGTGTTTATTTGTATCGAATCTTAATGTCGTCTTATGAATGATGAATACGTCATGTGTTTACTTATCAAATAATTTTATTTAAATTAAATATGGGTGACCTTCCGTCACATATATGTGCCCTCTTCCTCAACCCAAATAAGCACCAAGCATAAGAAGCTAATGCGATGACCAAAAGTCTTTTAATCACAGCTTTAAGACCGTCTCATGAGCTAATGATGGAGGGTCGGGCCGTCTTAGTCATGCCAAATCCCGCCTTTTCTGTTCATGAAGGCCCTTCTGATCCTTCACATAAATCAGGCACCACATTTCCCCCCATCCCGTTCGCTGATGAATTGCATGTTAAGTTCCTGCCACCCTAAAAAGTTATTTTCCCCGCTCTGTGTTGTCATTATTTCGTCGGCGTTTTTGTTTCGCAATCTAGCAGGAGCCTGGTTCTCTTAATTAATGACATTTATTTTCCTCCTGGGAATCTTCCTGTTTGGCCCTTTGATGTTTGGGGAAGGCTCCACCAGTGGTTATTGTTAGCCTTTAATATTTTGTTTTTCGTTTTTAAAATTTGCACATGGTCCATCCACATATTTGGTGAGGTGGTGTATGGAGCTGTGTTTGTTGATGACAACAACATACTCATTTCTAATAGATCATCGTACATTGAAATATATTCAGTGGTAATCACAAATGTAGGAGATTAGTGATAACAACTATTTTACATGCTATTAAACCTAAAATCAATTGGTTATAACAGTAACCAGGTTGTTTCACCAAGCTTTTGTGTTCATTTCAAGATGTAATATTGTCCTCTTATCAAATGCAAAAGGGGAACATTGCAAAGCCTTAACAAACGTATTTGGGATGGTAAAACGTAGGAACTAGCCGCCTTCCATTTCTTCTTGATATATGTGAAGAGTGAAAAATTATTTACACATATGAATCTAATCAGTTTGCAGATCAATAAAGAAAAAAAAAAAAAAAAAAAAGTACAGAAAATACTAATTATTTTTTGCATAATTGAAGAGACTGCACTAAATAAGTGAACAGTTCTTAGTATCATGTGGATACAATGTATTCAACCTCAATTCTACGGATCACCAATAATCATGAATATATTTTCAGCGCCACATAAAGACATCAGCCTTGTCAAACGCACATTGATGATGGCCATTCTTTGCTTTAGGGCCCCACAGGGTGAATTAATCAAGAAGTAGCAGGCATAAAGTATACATTGTCTGGCATCGGCGGAGATGAACCATTCAGGGGGACGATCCCTGTGGGCTTTACATTATTAAGCGTCCTGTCACTGCTCGCCTGTCAGCACTTGTTAGCACTATCAAACAGTAGTGCCAAGGGAAAGGGCACTATTCATGGTGACTGCTACCACCACACATGGAATGACCATTGGGTACACTGCCTGGGAGTTATTAATGATGCTTAATTACTGACTGGGGGCTACCAATTAAAGGAGCTGACATTTTATATAAAATTTATTAGCAACGGCCTTCAACTTGTTGCCTGCCAACAGAAGAAACTCCTGCGTTAAATCTATTTCAAGTAAAGAATAGTTTTAACAAAATTAATTAAGCATCCAGTCGTCGCGTCCGTCCTTCGATTTAAGCAGGGCAATAGATCTACAGAACCGCGACATGATAGGTGACAGTCCTAAATTTACCACACGCGTTATGTACGTGGCAATCAACCTATTGTATACACGGTTTTCATGAGTCTACACGTTGGATCCTCCCTTACACACAGTAGATCCAACAGGTCCATTGGAGGGTGACATTCATGGAAGAGGTCAAAAGCCCAATCCCATCACCGGAGCTAGACATTTTGGTGATTTTTCCTTTTGATCAAAAACATTTTGATCATCTGTATTTCTCAAGTTTGTTCAATAGATTATTGTACACTAGCATTATTTTAGGCGAACAACAAGTTTATTGCAACAAAGAGTACGAAATATTATGGGATGGGTCAACATGCTTTCCTATTGTTCTATATGAAAACCAAGTCATCATAGATTAGTTTTTCTCCCTTGCAAAATCCAATTCCTCTGTACATACACACCGTAGATCTGATACCTTTGGAGTGAAGTAACTGTATTTGTATTATAGCAAGAGAGCAATTGTAATCATGTGCAATGGTATACTTGGTATAGTTTGTTATATGCTTATTAGCATCCTTTGCTGCCTTGGTAGAGATCCAATCAATGTGTGTACTTCTGATGTAGAAATTCGTATTTTAGCTGCACAAGGTTGGCCGTGGTCATACATTGCTGCTACTGCCAAAATTGCTTATTGGCACACGTTTCTACACCTTACTGTGTCACTCCACTGCCCAAGGCTGTGGCATAATACGTTTATTGATGGCTGGGGTGGGGTGGTCTTTGAACTACCAAAGATATATATATATATATATATATATATTTAATGTATGTAGGCACAGGGGTGAAGCAGTGGAAAGGTTGACGACCAGACATAATGAGAATAGGATGGTACATAGTTATGAGGATCGGAACATAGAAAAGATAATGTTTAGTAAAGACTTATCAATTTCAGTCTAAATGAATACATGTTATGGTATACACTCCTTACAAATTTACAAACGATGTGGACATTATTGCATAAATCTACCTTAAATGGGATACAATAGAATAATACACGCCAATTCATATTGCCCTTGGGCGTAGTCATGGAATCTTTTTTATATTAGTACATTGGGTACAATCTTAGGACAATACTTATGTTAAATAACTTTTGCATGTCGATAGCCAGTAGTCACATTACATTATTGACTTTCCTAGCAATTGTTATTGTCAGGATTACATAAAAAAGATAGCTTATATGAAGAGATTTATTTTAGACTAGGTGTAAAGTAAAGAACTTCTTTACCTTGTTGCACCTGAAACTGTATTACCACTAGAGACCCACGTACCGAGAAAGAGAGACTTTAAACTTTATGCCAAAAAGCAACATATTTGTCAAAAGGTGATCATAACTCCATGAGTTCATGTAAGGAAGGTGCATCATATAATGTAAGATCGTCAATATAATTTTACATCTAGGTATTATTTCCTAATAAATGACTTGGAATGACATGATTCCATGTGGTACCAAAGTCACAACGAAAAGACCTTTCTCAATAAATCATATCATGGATCAACTGTAGAACCAAATGATCAGAAATGTACACATGCTAACGAGTACTGAAATAGAAGATGTCTATGCACTTCTCCTGGGATTACACTTTGGGGATTTAAGAGATATTAGCTAGATATTTTGCCTCTTCTCTCTGCCTTGGTCTATAGAAGTGGATACCTCTTCTCTCTACATACACTGAGGGTAGGGGACTACAGGCCGGTTTCTAGTTAATGCTTACTCAGCAGAACCTGTCGCAGCCAGGTGAACATGAGGCCAATACATACAGACGTAAATACGGGCTGGTACAGACACCCCCAGACCCTAATGATGGCACCTGGTTGAATTGGCAAAAAGTGTGTTTTTTCTTAAAGGTTGGGGCACACTCTATCATAGATTCGTGTGATATTTTGTCAGGTGGAATGAAAATAACCGATAAATGCATTCTTTTCTCTGCGGGAAACATGCAACACCTGGTTGCGAGCTTAACCCATATTTTCCTAACTGATTGTCTAATAATCAGTGTGAAATGAATAGTATATTACAAATAGCAAGTCTGTCAGTCAATTGCCATTGCATAAAAACATCAAAGATTGGTTGTTACTTGGCTCCTCAATTTCAGGTTCATTTCTGTTTGGGTTCAACCCTCTGCCTCCCTGTCCAAGCTTTAATAAATCAAGCCCAAATAAGCTACTTACGGTCATGGCAACTGTCATCTGGTATGTTTACCATTATGATTAGGTTCTATGAGTTACCCCTCCCCCCAAAAAAAAAGAAAAAAAAAAGAAAAAGAGAATGAAAAAAGATATAACACGGAAAAACGATCACGGAGAGAGATGAAAGGGAGAATCTGAGGTAAATAATCACGAGAGATTACTTTTTGTATATTCAATGCACAAAAAAACACGCAAAGATCCAGCTGGCCTGTATCTAGATTATAGTAGAATTAAGACACAAATTTGCATATTGGTTGGTAGAAATACATTTCTACGTTGTCTCATTATCAAGATAAAAACGGGCATGGATAAGATGTATATTTATTGCCGCTACCTTCACATCCAGTTCTATTATTAGCTATCGATTTGTAGCTGAAGGAAAGACACAATAATAATTATATTGAACTGTCTCTTAGTTTATACATGTACATGTTTGTTGGTATATTTGTGCGTGCATGATAATTGATATCAAAAGCACGTCAATGGGGGTTGAGTGAGGGCGGATCCCGAATGTCGGAACGATGAGAGGTAGCGGTTTAGAAATAGAAGTATCCAATCTGCATCTTTACACGTATTTATATATGCATTTTCCACTCTTGTTACTGATGCCTACTCATCAACTTAAAGAGACGAGGGTCGGGATCATTGACCTCTAGATCTGCCCCATCTGAGGCAGTCCTTGTCTGATAACCATTTCCATATGCATATAACAAATACAACTTTATTTTACCAATACATTCTGATGCACACATACACAGCCGCACACGAGGCACACAGACACAGACACAGACATGTCAGTTTCATGCTCAATCTAATTGTGGAATTTAAATAACATTGTAGTCATAATAACTTGATTCGCAGGCATTAAGTAGGCCTATGTCTAAGTATACTTTGACATCCACAGCAAGGCATCATTAAGGCAATGCAAGATAGTTGACCAAACAAAAAGATCTAGCTTGTAGACCACCCACCCCACACACATAAATAATACAATACAGTACTCTATACCATGCCTATACCATTTGCAGTATGATTATCTCAAAGGACACTGTAGACAACAAGAACTTGGACTGTGGTCAGAAAATGCCCTACCCTGACCCGTGCCTTCCCTGTTTTGAAGACTGACCACTAGAGGGCAGTGCGTCCCCCGTTAGACCAGCACGGTGCGTCATTCACCCCCCAGATAGCCCGCCAGGACCCAGGGAAAGAAGTGCGGCGTAGTGATCTTTCTTTGCTTTGATGCACGCCGGATATTAGTTGGGCGGAAACCCCTCCGCGAGACTATTGATTTTCCTTGGTGACCGCCCAGGCCGACCAAAGGGAAAATCTATTTTTACTTTCTCATCTCTATTTTTGCCCCTTGTGAATGTCCCCAGTCATTTCTTGTGAACCTACAGGGCCAATTCAAAGGACAATATTATCAGGCTGATTAAGTCTGAGACTTCTTGGAGTGGCAAGGTATTGGCTTTTTGATTTTTTACCACTATATTATTCTTTTTCATCTACCATTGTTGTGAAATTAGTACTGAATGGTTGGAAATGAGACAGTGCGTATAACTTATGTAATATGCATGTGCCCATTTGAGCATGCAAAGAAGTTAGGCTTCCTTACCCGTGAATTTTCTTTATTCCGAATTTACTTGCCCATTGCCTTTTTGCAACCCCTACGTTTGAATATACAAAGACAATGGTGATGAATGGTTGAATAAGTATTTGCATTGACAGACCAGGGATCTTGATAAACATGAGATGTTAATAGAGGGAAAATAAAGGAAAACTATGTAAAATAAATAAAACATGCTGTTATAAGAAAATTCCCCTTACTTTTATTCAGGGCTTTTAGTAACCTCTTTATGTTACATATTTGTCTTCTCCAGAGGTTTGGTGATTAAAAGTTATTGATTCATGTGAATCTATACGATTGTAATCGAGCTCGCAGTTACGTTTATCGATGATTCACATGATTCACATTAACGCCTGGAAATGCCCAACATCACAACACGTGTAGTTTGAGGGGGATGGGGGGACTTCCCCTTGATTTTAGCGAGAATGCATTTATATAATGTCAAGTGCCAGCATATGTCTCTAAAGAGCATGTATGAATTACCTCTTGAAGTTATTTCTGCTTATGAGGTTATCTTTTCAAATTATGGGCTTGTCATTTTCATTCTCGAATCTGTTAATGAACGAAATGTAGGCTTTTCCATCAAACAAACTTGCGTCCCACAAACCATTGGGGTTATATTTTTCATAGGGAAAATTATATATTTTCTCCCAAGGAATGGCTTACCTCCACAAGGACCACCACTTCCACCCTACAGCGCTAATCTTAGCAGCAGCCTGCAACAACCAAAGCAAACTTTTCTCTTTATCTGGCCGAGTGTGTAATAGGCCTGGTCATGCCTGACCCTCAGCCTCTCCAGTGTTGGGCCATGCTGGGTTGGAGAAGAAACCCTATCGCCCTGATTACACTTTTACATGATAAGAGGGACGCTTGTCAGCTAATGTGGGTATTTCATGACCTGGAGAGAAGATGGCTCCCTGGGGAACTCCCACTGCGCAGGCGCGTAAGGGAACTCATTGGTTCATGTTGAAATGGCACATTATTGGTGTAATTTTGCTTTAGGTCCATTAAATGAGGAATTAACCGATTGTTTTGTTCAGCATATTATTGGACGTTGAAAGCAATGTTTACCCTTGGCTAATGGGGTTACGTTAGTCAAGTGGATGTTAAATGAATTCGTGATAAAAGAGTCTATGTCAACAGCCCAGGGTCAATGCACCTTTGGCTTTCTTGGCTTTCAATTCTCAGATTTTTGTTGTTAATATGCATATAAGTATATCATATAACATGAGAATAATGAATCAAAATGTACATGTCATTTATCAAAATAAGGAAGAAATATATCAATGGTCATCGATAAATTTGGTCTTATCAAAAAGTCAGATAATGTATAATTATGTGTCCATCGATCATCTTGCCCACAAGATCTGTACACAAATTCTTGACACAATCGCGGAACAGCAGCTACATCTTTCTTGATTATTAAAAGACATTAAACTATACTCTTGCAGCTGGCCCACCATAGCCGCCTCCTGCACCAGCCCACAGGGTGGTCTAGACAGGCCTGGATCTGGTGTCCAGAGGTGGAACTTGATAGGCCCTCAGAGTAGATAGGGACGTGTACGACTGGTCAGGGGAGCCCCCTCAGTCTGTTTGTTCATACTTGTGCCACGCCAAAGACTAGAGGGAAGATCCCAAGCTGATATGTGGGAAGATCTATATTTTTTTATTTCGAAAAAGTAAGGAAGACGACCATACTAGGCCGCTACTTATAAAAGGTTTGGGTCCAGGGCAACCCTCATATACCTAGCAAACACTCCCCTCCTCCCATCATCCCCTTAGAGTCCCCCCTTTCAGTGTAGTTATACATGGAAATGGAGACATATCTAGGTTTAGATTTGATCCTGATCTGAGTAGCAAAAGCTGCAGCATGACATTGGCCCAAACATTCCCCTGTATAACATTGGCCCAAATATTCCCCTGTATAGCACTACCACCACTGTCCTATACAATGTATAGATCACCCCAGGGCCAGCGGGAAGGTCGACATGTCGGGTCGTCCAACCCAATCGATACATACTGTCAGGTTGAGGCAATAGTGGGTTTGTTACCAGCAGGGTTTGCATTTGGGTGCTGCATCTGCATTAATGATGACATGACACTTAAATGCATGGGCCCCTATTGAATGGGCCTCTATTGAAAATATTTGAACATCGTGCAGGACCTGAAATTTCTTTTTGAAAATAATGTTTCTGTTTGGAACAGCTGTTAGTTGGCAGGCTGCACCTTATACAGTTGACTACATGACTGTCTCGCTAAGGATTATCTAATACCGATGTAAGATTACCATAGTTCACAGGAAATTACATGTCTTTCTCATCCCTTAGTGTTCATTGCAATATGACACAGCAACACCAGGGATTAACCCAGCACATGCATCGTAGCG
This sequence comes from Lepidonotus clava, assembly GCA_936440205.1. Taxonomy (NCBI): domain Eukaryota; kingdom Metazoa; phylum Annelida; class Polychaeta; order Phyllodocida; family Polynoidae; genus Lepidonotus; species Lepidonotus clava. The sequence continues at coordinate 19,354,135 of OW387150.1, read as the reverse complement.
CCTCCTATGTGCAGCTTTCAGTGATGGAACTAGGGATCTAGGGATGTAAGGTACACAGGAACAGGTTAAGGTGGGCAGTATGGTTTCCTGTGGAATATTGCAGAACACAGATCATAACCATGAACGGTTGTTAAAAAAAACGAGGGTTATTGTTTTCTCAAACAGTTGCTGTTGGGCCATTTCTGACAATCTTAAACGTTACCGTTACGATAGGGTATTCTGCAACGGGCCACAGTGATCTGTTGCACACTAGCAATCATCATAATGAATGGTTGCACAACAACGAAACCTTCCTTAAGACGATCACTGTTGGGCCATTTTTGACGCCTTTGAATGAACTGTAATCTTTACAACATATATAGACATCAACTGTCCTATCATATATCAATTTTCAGAATTCGAGTTGATACAAGAAATATTTAGAGAGGTTTCGTAACAGTGATGTCATAACAATGAAGTTTTCTTGAAGTTGTCGCTGTTTTCATTGGGAGCAGACCATAGGGGGTACTGACCCACTTTTTGGTGGGGAGACAACCCATCAAAAAGGGGAATATACCATACACATGCAGATCTCTACGTGTAGATACCCCACTCCTATTAAAACCCTTGGTCCGCCCTTGGTATGTTAATAGATTGTCCATAAAGGTCACCTTCTCTTATGGATTGGCAAAGGCTAACTAGCCCACTACAATGATTTGCCATGCAATACCAACTCTATAGATGAGCTCAGGGCCACCTGGGAGGCCATCATGTCAGGGCCTTAGCCCATAATCAATAAACTGTCAGATTAGAGGTAGTAGCAGGGTTTAGAGGTTCTGCTATAGCAGGTATTTGTACATGCATTTTTGAGAGTCAGCTGGTTGTATCAGTATGAAGACTAACCACAGATTAAATCTCATTAAATTGTTAATGCCATTATATAATCAAATTCATTGCAATCTTCCGCTTGGTAATCGTTATAGTAAATCACAGGACGATTGTACCATTACACCAACGTTTCAAATATTTTCATAGTGGTTTTCTTGTAAGTGTTTTCTGATTTTGAAAATTCTTTTGTCACTACTAAACCCCATACGAACACAATAATAGCAAACGCTGGTAACATATATACCAAAATGTGTCTTTGACCATGACTGTTGCAGTGCACCCAAAGGTACTCTGTTTGCTGCAACATCAAAGAAAACAGTGTATAGTGAAACACAGCCTTAAAGCCCAGAGATTTAAAGGCCAAGATGGAATCAATGACCAAAGTGCCATACCTCACGCCCACGCGCCATCAGGGGACGACCATTACTTATCGAAAGGAGGGGAGGGGACAAGAGGGATGGCCTCTGGTGTGCTGTGCTAGGCTTCAGGTCAAATTTAACACAGAGGAAGATGCCCAATGGATGATATATTATTAAGAGAAACCAGTGTGTGTAGGCGTAGGGGGTAGAACCTATAAAGGCATGTTCTGAGGCAAGGACAAGCATTGTTCGACCTTCTTGTACTTAATCTATTGCAGCTGTGTATGCTGGTAGGAGTAAATTTGCAGACAGAACTATGATACTATTATCAAAACTTTCCTTTCCACTAGGTTGTGGGTTAAGGCTTATTGTCAAATCAACGATTTTAACAGGTCATACTAACCTATTCACAATGAGAAGATATGAAGCCAACTAATCTTGGATATATACTATACAACTCGATTACGCAAATAAAAGGCAACCTTACAGTCTCACTAAGACAGAATGGCCCCATCCCTAAGGAACCATGTCCATGTGACAGGAGTAACTGTCACCCCTCACGGCGGACAGTAGGTCCCTCTAATTAGGAGGGGCGTTATGCCAGTCACGTCACAGAGTGAAGATCAAAGAATTGGCTCCCCTATACCGTACACCCCCCGCACTATAGTTGTATTTCTGGCTGTGACTATTATATGCCAGTCTATCCACTTTTCTCCCTCTAGTTGCGAGTACCCCGATACCCTTTTTCCTCGATAAACACACTCCTGTCTATTTACCTCTGCGCTGTTTACCTATCTTTTTTATTTTGTAGTCCAACCATACCTGAATCTTCTATTTCCCCCAGGCCTGCTTCCATCCCTGTCCCTCTACCTCCCTCTTCCTTGTTTTTATGGATCTTCTTTAATTTCTTTTCAATTTTCATCAATGTGTTAGTTAGCCATAGCCAGGAACAAATAAGTCTTCATCTTTTGGTTTTCCACCAAGGATTAGAGGTACAACCGATCCCCAATATAGGCCTTGATGCACAGAGCATTACTTCTCTTACCAAATAATAGATTACATTTTATGAGTAGCATATCACTTTATAGAGGCACTCAATGAAATACAGCAGGTGGTAATCCCACTATGGGACGTATCTTTTAATGTCTTTTCACTGCTTCTCATTTCATTGCATGCTTCATCACTTCATAATTTCAATATTATCTTTCTATCCTTTCTATCCCTTCCTCCCAGCTTCCATGCCCACTTATTCCCATATACCCTTCTGTCCACTTTCTTTCAGCAATGCAATTTCTCCCTCCATTCTTCCTTCCTTCCCTACTTGACTTCATTTACCATTACCAGCGCACTTGCCAGCCTCCCTAAATATCCATGCATTTCCTTCCCTATTCTCCCATTTCTCCCCTCCCAATCCTCCCTCGGCCCTTCCTTCCCTACCTGGCTTTATTTATGTCCCATTTCCTTTAAAGTGCGTGCCAATATTTATGTTTTCCGTGGATTTGTCACCGATGCAGTGCGCGTGGAATGAGTTTTCGGGAGGCTGCACCCGTTGGCACGGCCGACAAGACGCACTCATTTATCAGCTTCTGACGCCCGGCTGGTCCTGGTCGTGTGATGTCTGCTGGCTGGGTGTTGACCGAAGGCTCATTTACACAGACTCACAGTGCAATGTTTTCCCTATTTTTGGTAATGCAAGTGCCTTTACTAAAAGACGGTTCAGGACGCCCCTCCCCTCCTTCCCAAATTTGCTCTTGAATGTCCTCAACATCGAACAACCAATTTGTTATTGGTGAAATACGCGCAAAATGCAAAGTGATATTCACTGCTATCCCTAACGCAATGCATTGGCGTTGTTTTTTTCTAGCATGCATGTTAGTGGAAGTGAATCCACAGACTAGAGTTTGATATATAGCATTTGCATTATAGTTGAATATAACAAGAAGGATAACTTTATGGTGTGTCTGCTGCATGAACCAGCTGCATGTATGTGTCGGCCTCAGGTCTGATATAGCTATGTATGGGCATGACGTGGGTCGATAAGTCAACATGTAGAGTGTCTCAGGCTGCAGCGGCCGAAGTCTGGTTTATAACTTGCGATCGATCCTGTTCAGACAGGACTTAAAGAATGAACAGAACCATAACAGTTTGTAGGGAACAGTGAGAGTCAGGTATTGTCAAAGGCATCTATGTTACGTCTTAGAGCGGCTGTTCTCCCTGTAGGGACAACATTGAAAGCAATATTCCGTTCATTGATATTATCTTTATGAGGGATCTGAAAAGCGGCGCATGGCTCCCCAAAATGGGCCAGACGCAAAGTTAATTTGTGATCATTTCATTATTGATATCATATAGAAATTATAAAATATAATTATAATTCACATGAAGGTCCACAATTGGTAAGATATGTGACCATCATGGCTTTGCGTCTCATATGAGGTGACTTATATCGTTGAAACCACAAACAATCTTATCAGGGTTCGATCATATACTGCTGTCCTCTATAATTACCGCTTTTATATATCAACTGAAAAATATTAAAGGCAACGATTAGAAACAGAATCTAAAGAAAATATTAAAATCAATTGGTCTATGTTTACTAAAACAAACCAATCAGATCATAGCGTTTGACTTGAGGGAATTTATCCTCACTCCTGCTAACGTCATAGCCCCCTCTCGTGGGGATGAGGTGAACTACAATGGAACTTCATATCGAGGCTGACCACCAGGGCGATGCTAAGGGTAATGGGATGAGGGGGGTATTGCATCAACAGTGCTTCCTGTTATTTGTAGGGGGCATTCCCTAAGGTATGAGAGTTAAATTGGATTTTCTGTATAGACCTCTATTTCTCCACCCGAGCCGTAGACTAGGTGATCCTGACGGACGTTATTGGTGGGATTACTTGCTCAGAGAAATGTTTTTTTAGATATTTTACCACTCAGTGAGTTCCTCTGATATGATAACAGTACGATTATGGCAGTTAAAATATGAAATTCAATCTATCTTTATCATGAGCAGCCGTCATAAATATTTCCTGCATTTGGTTATGGGTGCATGCTGACTCGTTGTGTTTCTCTTAGCATCAATATGCAATCCTCGAATAATTGACTATTATTTGATTCTAAACAATAGTTGAAAATCCCAAATCATGTATAGAAAAATAAAATGGAGAAGGAAGACGCCTATCATACACATCCATATGAGATATGTAAACGTATCATAGACGTTTGTATAAATGTCAAATTTGCTTCGAATTTGCGGACATCCTGGTCAAAGGTTACACATAGACCTTTCCAGCTTATCAGTTAATGCAACATAATATACATCTCACTTTTCTCTACACCAAAGCTGCACATCTACCTACTTAGCCATATGAATAACGCATAGAGGAGGGAATGTATATGTATGTGAGCATATATCTAGTATACAAAGTGTGGAAACACTCAGCCACTATCGGCTCTCACCGCCCAGCAGTTCAATTCCCTACGGTCCCCAGACCGCATGTGCACTATTAGGTTAACTTTGGGGTCAAATACTCGAGTGTGTCCTCCGCCTTTCACCAGCTCTTCCCAATGCAATTATTTCAAATTACTTTTAAGTGCTTACTCGACCCTTTCTAAAACATGTCGACTCCTTTTTTTGAGAAGACCAAGAGGCAGACAATCGCTTTAGCAAATCTCATAGGGCCAGCTAAGGGCCGCCTCTATTAGATTACTTCCGGTTCCGTTTGAACGCTCGCGCATGCGCCCTGCTAGCGGGGGTTAATCTCGTTTTGAAGGGGCCTCTACATAGGGAGGGAGTCAGGGGTGGGAGGGCAGGAGAGGGAAGGATAGAGGGGGAAGTGGGAAGGTCAGAGTGGAAAAGGAGATAAGGGCTATAATAATAGCGGCAAATATATCACCATTCCATAACATCGTGCATGAATAAAAAGGACCTATGCAAGCCTCAAGTTGGGAAACTGTGTTGCAGATATGGGAGGGGTGGATGGGGTTTTTCTTAGCTATGATAAGATTAAGTATTGATTCTAATGAGATCTAACCCTACCTTATTAAAAGTATTTATACAGGATTATCGGGATATGCTCCTGAGCAGAAGCTTGATATAACTCGATATGATATCATTGCAAATTAAAAGAGAAATATTCTCACAGTTTTGTGACAATTTGTTTACGATGGCCTAAGGCATGGCACCACAATGACCGAGCAGTTCCAAACTCGGTATCAGGACCTTTGCCCAATAATATTAATTTTGCTAAGACCAATTAAATCCAACCCTCCCAATTGTCAATAATATTAGTTGGCATATTATCAATAGCAATTAAGTTTTGAGAAATCTCATAATTATTGAAAACTAAACGTAAGCTTAAGGCCAGGAGGTCTCACAATCCCCCTCCCTCCTCTGCATTTAAACTACACATATAGGAGGGAATGCTTCACGTATACAGAGTAAACAGGTCGGCGGTATCCTCGCCATTTCTGACATCGCGCTATGAAATTCTGGGCTCTGTATGTTGGCTACTTAGCATTGGGGCCTATGGGGGAAATTTGAAATTTCACAATTGTGGAAAAACGGGACTCATGAGGAAAATTTGAAGACTTGTATGACATGGTTGAGGAAAATTCCAACCTTTTTGTCATTTACTGTGTGAAGATTGGAGCGATATTTAAAAAGTTAGAGGGAAATAACCTTTTTTCTCCCATAGGAGCCAATGCTAAAAGCCCCCCCAACCTCCGTTCGCGATTTCCGCGAAAATTCGCCGCGCGATGCTCTATTTTTAGACCCGCATACGGCGTATATGCACGTCATTGCAACGAAGAAACTTCTTTGTGTCCCCTTTTTTGAAAGACTACCACTACCTATGAACTCTTATGGTAGGCTTTATCGCTAGATCTCCTAATGGGTGGACCCCAAGAGACATCTAATACGCGGACGGGTTGAGGCGTGGATAGGGCTTTGGTTGAATGTTGGGGTAGGTAGTATTGAGAAAGGGGGGTTGCAATCTATAGTGTGAGATAATTTGCCGGCGACAACGTTATGACCGTGGGACACGTACAGTGGCCCTGGAACCAGGTTGATGATGATAGGGGCCGCTGGTAAAGGCCCTGGAACATGGGTAATGGAATTGAGAGTGATTATCCTGTAGATCTCTACTTAGTGGGGCGAGGCAGCTGCAAAGGACCACAGCACATGGCTTCGTAATACCTAGAATTAGTCATGCGGTCTAAAATGACAATTGGAAACAAAATCGAATGATACATTGCCTGGTTCTTTATAAAATAGTATGGTACCTGTAGGCCTACATCCACTGGATTATAGTTTGTATGCCATAGGCCTACACTTGATTTGATGGAGAATGTGGATTATTGTTTATTGATATACACTCGATCTGATGGCGAATTTTAATGGTATACATTGTTACTGCAACTTTTGACAACTTTGAGCAATTGCCACTGTATGACCTTACAGCTTGGAATGCTGATCGTCAGAACATATTGATCCTACACCAAAAAGTGAATAGGGGCAAATTGTTCGTCCCACTTGCTCTCGTAATTACTCTCATCATTCCATCAGTAGCCACCGAATGATCATCAAGTGTTACCTTACTAACGACCACAGCTAGGCATGAGCTAAGAAGTGCGCCCAAGTAGGAATAATCAACACTTTTACACCTCGCCGGAAGTTGGCACAGAACCCAGACAATAGCCACCTCTGCGCATGCCCGAAGAACGAGGCCGTGAGAACGAGGCTGTGATCATTACCCATGATGCAGCGTCAATATGGCGCCCAGAGGGGCGTAAAATGAAGCGTGTGTATGTGTTGTGGTCGCCTAATGGGTTGCGAGCCTTTGGTCTCTTGGGCGGGGAAAACTCACATTTCTGTAAACTACTACCACCGCCATACATAACCTAGGCCTATATATGGCTTCAATAGAAACGGGATTGCTTATTTGTCTACAATATTCTGATTATAAATGTAAGTATAATAATTATACTCGCCTAATGGGCCCGAGCATTTGTGGTCTTTGAGGGGGAAAATTCCCATTTCCATAAACTACTAACACCACCATACATAACATGTAGGCCTACATATACAAGGCTTCGATAGACATGGGCTTGCTTCTTTTGCCTTTGTTTTCTGGTTATCATAATCGTAGGTTTATAAATACATAGACTAATTTGATGACTATTTAGATGTCTATTGTTCTTTTACTGTAACATCAATGGGTTTCTTTTATGACTATATTGATAAGAACCATAAGGTTACTGTATTATTCCATTCATCAGCAGATCTCTCTGTAAACCCATGAAGAACTTATTTGAAACAGACACTATAATGTCATGCTGGTTCAAATAGTGTATGCTATACCACAGAAATTAGCCCAGGTATACTAGGCTAAAAAATAATACACTGCAGTCCTACATTATCCCCAGTTGAAATATCGACATTGGTCAAAATACCATTTTTTATGTACACTTTTGCTGAATTGCTTGGACCTAACAGACCTAAACATCAATGTTAAAGCTGCAACCCATCTAACTGTCAGTGCCCCCAGTGGTCCCCTGACCCCATACCCGATCCTCCTGCCACTCCCCGCCTCTCTGGCCGTCTATTTGGGTCCTCTGCCCAGGCGTCTGGCTTCCAGATGAATAACCCCTGAGGAGGGTTCACCCTGCACCACGCTCACTGCTGATCAGGGGTGGGGCTCCCGACGGGAGGGGGGATTTATACACATGTATGTATAGCCAAAGTGAAAAAGGTTTAGATGATGCATAGGAGAACTTGGTTACCCCCAACCTCTATATTTGGCAATTCATTTTATGTGAAGATTTCTCGAGTTTATACTATTAGCCATTCCTACAATCATACACTCTATCATTAAAGTTGTTAGTATAAAATCTAGGCCTACAGATTATGTTTTATAAATAGTCAAAGCATCTTGCGATGTTTTCCTAAAACATAATTATATCAAAATTCTTAGTTCTAACAATCGTCAGTTATCTGCCTTGAATACATAACGTCAGTGTTCATGTATGGACCGTTTTCATTAGTGTGGCGGTCCCCTAGTGAAATATGTCTGAACCAATAAGTTGGTGTAAGTGTTCCAATTGGGCAGGGCTATTATTATGGTGTGGACTACGGGGTGTGTCTCTGTGTGTGGGGAGGGGGTGACTCATGAATAAAGGGTATTCATAAGTGATAACTCTTACGTTCTTACATAATCCGTTTAGTTGCTGATACTACTGATGCATAATTCGTTCAAGTCTAAATGGTTTATAAATAAGGATGCTTTTGTTAGAGTTTATTATAAGAATTGGCAATGTCGGCCCGCTGGTTTTCAGAGTGCTGGACCCCAGTGCTACATGCCGTAGACAGGGCTTGGGCCTGTTGTCACCCCAAACCCTCGCGGGTAACCAGCGGAGGCTGAATGTCGTCTGCTCGAGTCACGAGACGCGCGAATCGATAGAGATATCGGGAATCCCTGAGAAATATGGGTTAAAAGATATAGCATTGGTGTTCGAAGGGTGCTCTTTGGTTGATGCACCTTTTTATGGTGATGTTTTTACTCAATCATATTATTTTGCTATATGTATTTATAATGTGTGATATGAGAGATCAGCTTTACCAGAACTAGAAGAGATCTTGATTAATGAAGTTGGCTAGGGGGAAGCCTGACATTGTCCTAGCCACATTGATAGGGCAAGGGCACAGCTTGTGCCCAAATCTAAATAGAAATGGAGAGACAAAATACATAGGCCTATGTCCGAATATGAGTTTTAAATTTAGGCATGACTCATATACAAGTTTATTTTAGGGTATAGACATTTGCAAATTTTTACTGATATGAATGTATTTTGTCTCATATAGAAACCACAGCGTTTTATGGGAAAATTGTTTATTGAATTTGTTCTCATTGTCTCGTTTCAGTTCGAAAAATGAACGGTTTGAGTACGACGGCTCGTCCGCGACCACAGACTGCTGCCGCCTCTAGGAAAAACTTCACCACGACGCCAAAACCTACCACAGTGCCGTCTCTATAGCAACGGCTTCCCCTTGACGTCGTCACAGCGTATTGTGATGTAGGACCGACGTCATCTCGACGTCATACATGACGTCATCTTCACCCTATGTCCTAACGGGTAGAACCTTTTGCATTCAGAGGGATTGGCGTTCACAGGAGGATATTTACGTATACAGGAAGCAACGATGTAAACTTGTGACGTCAACCAATTTGATGAGGTCACTAAACTTGATGACGTCATTGCAGTGAGAATGGCATCATGCATATAGACAAAATGCCATGATGAGAAAATTGGACTTTTTATACTTAAATAATGATATTATCATAGTTGAACTTTTGCAATTACTTGTGTAAATTGCAAAGGCTGAAGGCTGTTGTTAATTTTTAGATGGGTCCTTGATCAAAGGATCTACCTTTAAGGATTTGTATAATACACGATTCTACACATATCATTACAGATTATTATAACACATAAGTTGAAACACACTGACGGGATTCTCCCTAGCTAGGTCGTCTGGCAGAAGTGCAAATTGAGGTTATCTACATAGATTGTACTGTATATCGTGAATGTGTGATCTATTATTACTTCACAATGTGAAAAGCACATAGATTACTTATAATACCTAAACAGGCTACATTCTCAGGCCTGTTTTATAGACTTACAACCTGGATGGATTTTTCTATGGTGATAAAGTGGGATAATGTGAATTATTGATGCAATTCTGATAGGGGTGTGCGTTTTGAGGACGACTCTCATAATATTATGTGTACGAATTGAATCATTCTGAATTACTTCAAATCAATCAGAATGGACTTTTGAGAATTATATGCTATAGATCAGAGAGACATGGACTAATGTGGGTAAAGATTGAGACCAGTTTGATGCATCGATAATCTATAGATTTAGCAATCAAACAAAAAATGAATAATTTTACTCAGGTTGGCATTAATTTTACCATAGACAAAGTTCAGCTTCTTCGAGTGGTTAAATTTAAAAAAACTCCAATGCAACGAAAACATTACCCTAACCCTCATCACTTTGTAAATATGAAATGACATTATCCTGATTATTCAAATACTCATTATGTTACAGATACCTATTCCCCTCAGCATTATGCAAACATTTTGTATTTGGTAAAAAAGAACAGAAGCACGAGTTGAGGTGCCGGTCGCTAGCAACTGTATGATATAAGATTCAATGGTTACTCTTTTAAATATATAACAATTGAAAGAACTATAATGGAAAAAAAAGACTTCCTGACAATTGGCCAATGTGTCATATAACAGTTATCATAGCAATTACAAAAAGCTAATAACCATACCTATTCTGCGTCACATGTAAGTCAGACTACTAAACATGGCATTATTCCTAAGATATTGTTACTGCAAACAAGCTGTAAATATGAGGCTAAAACAGTGTTGAATATTCACATTTTTCACGTGTAAATAGATTTTTAACTTTCATTAAAGGTTCTATACTTTTTTGTCATATACGACGATGGTCAGTGAACTGAAATAAGCGAATGTTATACTCAAGCTTTTTACACAACAATCAACCGAGGGAATAAATATGGTATAATCATATTGAACTAAGTGGATGTCCTATCTGTAAGAAAGTGTGTCATCAGCGATTTACTGCTGTATCTTAACTGTGCAATACAATTTCTATGCACTTCACAATCAAAGTAACAGTTAAATTATGCATCAAAATATAGCAACAAGAAGGGTAGCTGAACATGCAATAAATAAGTGACTGACTAAGAAAGTAAATAGGGTAAGATGGCTGCAAACGTTACGAAAACTGTGACAGGAATGACGAAGATAAGAAATCAAGCGCATACTACCGTAGATATAACTGCGGTCATCGAATTGGATTGTATACCCCGAACTTCACTGCAACAAAGATTACAACGAAGGGTTTTCCCCAATAATTATGAAAAATGGCAACTGCCATGGGAAACAGCGAACTCGGGTTTGGTTAGGGACCTTCCATTTAGTACATACGCACATTTTACAAAATCTCAGACACCCCCCCCCCCCTTGGGCAAATATATGCATTGGGTGTGTACTAGAACGTACGCACATTTAACAAAAAATCATTCCCCCCTGCCCCCATTGATGCGTACATATCTAATGGAAAGCCCCTTACAAACACATAACATTGTTATAACTTTGGTGTGGTGGGGCAAAAACGAAAGGGGCATGGGGAAAGTGTGCAACCCTCTTCATAAAATTGTATAATATTATATTATAATATATTTGTGAAGGCATCAACAGAGATAGATCCAACTAGCTCGATCGAGTGGAACATGTTACAAAGTATGGGTACGTGTGTCGCACGTTACTGCAATTGCAATCACATTGAAGGTTCTTAATTTGTATTACATTGGCAGGTAGTGTCTCTGTCACTAGATGAAGGAACTGATATTCTCTGTAACAGATACCATACTATACGCAGATGTGCATGGATTCAAGGCCGGGAAAGACGAGGAGAAAGCCGATACTCCACATGGCACTAGATGTGTTTGCATCTAAGGGACCACACATGTTTATTTGCTGTTATCAGGTGGTATGACGATAACTGCTTTAGGCTCTAGTTGTTCTCCGGACACCTGTGATATGTCTATTGATTGATATACTAAGTGTGACATTTTTATATAGGTATATATGCACTGAATGTGGATGGAGAGGTTAGTAGACAGAACCCCTTGATGTCATGGACATATTTGCCTGCATGCACCGACATTTGGTGTATTAGAAGGTAGAAGCTCACTGCAAAACCTGAAAAAGGATACTCTTAATAAATTGGTATTGTTAAAATTTATACGTAGCCCAAGAATATATATACCCCACAAGAACATATTATTAATCAAATTATTTTCATCCAATTACTTTTATTCATTGCATAGAAGTCGCTTGGTTTCATTTATGTCTTGTTTTCGAATCAGATTTGTTACTTTTGGTGCAAAAAGCTATGACTTTTACTGACCTACAGCTGCAATAAAACTCGTTTAGTAAATCCAATGTCATGCAACTCATCAATAGCAAACTTCTACTATTATCCTAATTTCAACTTGAGGTAAATACTTAATGGAAGCCCCCTCCTTATTTCACATATTGGCAGTTGAAGAACAACCTATTTGGCAATCACAGAATATTATTTTGTGGCATTAAGTACCTTAACCTTTATTACTTACCTGGCATACAGACCGGGGCAATTTTGGGGTGGGCAATAATAATGCACCGTAGGCACCGCTCTTTGTTCTCATTGTTTTTCATTATATTGAGGATAGGGGTTCTGAATATAGAACACCGTCGGGGACAACTCTCTGGCCATATTACTCAGGGGTTGCTGTACGGACCTCGGGCCATGCCCTCGGCATGTGATGATCCCTTTGAGTCGTACGGCCACCCTCGTATGTCCCTTGCGGTGCTTCTTCTAAACATCAGTAATACCTTATGATATGGCCATTTGCCTTCATATACAGAGTCTTCAATTGTCATGAAGTGGTAGGATGCAGATATTTTCAGGGACAAATGAAATAGCTAATTATGCGCTGATATAGTAAAATCATGGATACAATTTCTGAGATTGCATTGTGTGCGGTGATATACAAACATTCAAGTCCATACACGTGTGGAAATAACAATGTCTAATGCTTAAGCAAATCGCATAATTAAAACATTTTATCATTGTCAGACTATTTGAAAATGAGAAAAGGAGTGCAACCGTTGATTGTTTGTTCAAAGTAGAGGTAGATTTAATTCTGCTCCTTTCAAACTGATAGAATGATTTACTACATGTGTAGATCCAAGTGATGACTTTTATGATGCAGTGTAATCTTATAGAATATGCAATTATTTATTATCATTGGAGTGTATTTTGAAAGGGGGAGGGGATCCAGAATATGTTAGGTTTTCAAATTTGGTTAATTGTATGTATTTGTTCAATATCTCCTCTTGTTGGAGTTGGCAATTGTATCCTTAACAAAAGGGATTATTCTGGACCCCCATTCCCCTTCCATATCCCCCGATATAATTTTGACCTTATATTAAAGATTCCTGACTGGAGCAGATCTCCATGCACTATATCCACACTCTTGTATGATCTCTAATCGGTCACCTTCCACATTATTAAATAAGCTGTGACTGACTCTGCAATTTGTATATAACTTTTCAACTCCTCAGCATGCACCTGTTGACCTCATCATGATTGTGGTGTTTTTGTTATTGTTACTATTCAAACTTACCAATTATAGAAATGTCTACACGCACTGTGTTAGTCCGTATGTGCTTCCACGAACATTTTACGAATTTAACAATCGTATTATAGACCCTTCGTGCACAGAACCTATTATAATTATAGGCGAAACGTGCAATAACTGGAGATATAAAATACATATCTGACGCTAGATTTCAAGGTAAATTGGCCACACTGCATGGAACGTGTTCTTTGTTGATCGTTATTGTTATTTAATGAGGAAGATAGGGAACTGTCAATGACTGGTTATAGCTATATTAGCATGGCAGTTTTGACTGTCCTTGTGTACTAATACAGTTTAGGGTAATTATTTATCAGGGTGACACTCACACGTATACGTAGGGTGTGACCTAGGAACACAATGAGATTACGCAGTCTTACTTTGTATAGATCAGCAATAAAATTTTATAAATTATACAAAAATGTGTTTGAATAATTTGTACACACTCTCCATCCAATACACACAGATTTGCAAAACTGAGTCCATACATATATAATCTCCCATACTCCGACGCTAACATTATATGAATATGTGTAATAAAACAATGGAATGATAGGTCCCTAAAATTCTTTTCATTGCGAGTATGTATGTAAATCCTATCATCTTATAATTTGGAGAAAATAACCAAAAATTAGTATATGCGTCCTATAACTAATAAATCAGTTAATAGCTAATCACCTGCAGCACATTTAGACAAATGAATTATTTCTAATAGGTAAAAGATAAGTTGGCCAATTAAATCACCGGCGGTATTTTACTAATCTAAAGTCATTTATTTCTTGTCATGTTTATCAATTTAAGCAATAAAGGTTGTAGCTTATTCTTGATCATTTCATAATATATCTAAAAACTCTTTTTTATGTTATCCTGAAATAAAAATGAGAAAGAACACAGACAATTTCGTCTTTAGTAACCCTAATCCAAAATATAACAAGTGCTGAAAAACTTAAATAACACTATATAGTTTCTGTTTACTACACGTGTGGAATTTACACAGTCTAAACCAGTTTGACAGAATTGCAACCTATAATTATTTGTAAAATTAGTCAACAAATTGTAAGTACAGGTAACCAGATAGATCCAAGACATTGTAATATTTTGGGTTCCGAGACCTCAATATTGTTATTTCCGGGAGCAGGCGAGTGACGTAACCTTTCTGTAACCGTGGTTACGTGGATCTGTTGACATGTGACTATAAAAGGTGGGATACCAACCGTTAGAATTCAGTTGCTCCCACATCACCGACCTGCTCACATCGTTCAATTTTAAATTTACACAGTCTAAACCAGTTTGACAGAATTGTCAAACTTTACAATTACAATTTTAATTACAATTACAATTTACTTACAATCTGTTGACTAATTTTCTTCCATCCATTTATGCCTGTCTTTCAATGGGTGCGGTGCTCCGTTGAAATTAACTATCTAATTGTATATAGTATACATCAATAATTATCATTTGCAATCTAAGGTAATTGATGCCCCAACTACCAGTACTTACCCTTAACTCAGGGATGGGTAAATATGGTATGGTATAGCATGCAAAAGAGCAACCTATTTTGAAACTGATGGCTGCCAATTAGACAAATTGTAATTTGTAAATTGTAATTAGTCAACAAATTGTAAGTACAGGTAACCAGATAGATCCAAGACATTTTGTCTTATAGTAAAACATATAATTATATATGTTAAGCATCGGGTAGAACTAGAGAATCAAGTGAATGAAACAGGCAATTCATGTAAAATACTATTCATGGGTCCAAACCGCTGGGGAAATGCTACACATTATCAATTCTGCTAGAAATATATTTACTGGCCAACCAGAAGTTCATGCTATTCCACTTAAGATAGACTTGGGATCTTGGACAGTGATATAAGATGTACATGGTCTGAAAGGTAGTATATTAGAGACATCTGGAGGATTGGGGGGAAACTGCCAAGCAGTAATATAATGGCTGGGTGCTGCCACCTGCCAAACAGACTTGGCAAACCCCATTACCTTTAAGGCCCATTCGCCCTGGCAGATCTGGTACATGCGATTCCTTGCGACAATTATCATTTGCAATTCTGGTACAAACGATAATGCAAACTACAAATCTGCAAACGATCAGATCCAACATGTTGGATCAAATCGTTTGGATTCCAGCCGATTGCAGGGTATTTGAAGTACTTGAAGTACTAAAGTACTTATCGTTTGCAATCGGTAGAGACCCTTTTGTCAGTGTGAATGCAATTTCTTCAATTTGGCTGGCATGCGATAATTTTATCGGCCCAGAGATAATCGTTTTCTCTGTGCGATAATATTTTCGTTGCACCAAACGACAGAATGATCGGCCAGGGCGAATGGGGCTTCACCCATAGAACTGTCCTGGAGTTCCATGCTTGACCAGGGTCCTT
The DNA here is from genome assembly GCA_936440205.1 of Lepidonotus clava. Classification (NCBI taxonomy): domain Eukaryota; kingdom Metazoa; phylum Annelida; class Polychaeta; order Phyllodocida; family Polynoidae; genus Lepidonotus; species Lepidonotus clava. The sequence goes on along the minus strand of OW387150.1, from coordinate 19,338,233 downwards.
CAATTATACGTGTACACCCGACAACGACATACTACAGAGACTTTACTGACAGGAAGAAGAAACAACAAAGGAAATGCGTCACGGTCGCATGTAAGTCTACATGCGACATCTTGCCTCTCCATCTACACCCACTTGAATGGTTGGAAACATAGAGATTAATGATTCACATGATTTAGTGAATCAGCTGCTGCAACCAAAGATATACAAAAGATGCCGTCTAAACCCTTTATTTTCATAAGGAAATCTGCATGATGCAATTCTGGGTTGAAAGAAAAGGTAGAAAAAAACGAAATTGTGACGAATGACAGCAGATTTCCTTAATTTTTCTGACTGGCCTCGTTTACTTGACATCTACTGGTTGAGCCACTTTTGTACAATGATTGTCAGGGCCCTGGGGTGACTGGTCCCTGGTTGGCCAGTCCTTGAAGGTGACAACGCATTGGTGGATCCAGGATTTTCCTTAGAATTTAACATTAACAAAGCTGACCATAGTGAGTCAGGGTTTCTAAGCTTGTATGATCCTAATCTTGGGAATGAACATTAATTTTTCTGCATGCATTACTGGTGGACATTGGTAGGTTATGGAGGGTGGGAGAAAATAACATTTAACATCATCTAATGTAACACAAGCTTCAACCTGCCTTAGATAACTGTCACAAATGGTTCACTGCTAATCGACTAAGACTGAATATTGACAAATCTAAAGTATGTCTATATATGCTAGTAAGAACATGTTATCTATATCTGATAACCTTTCACTGAGTTATGATGGTAAACTCTGTAATAGCTACAAGTACCTGGAGTGTACATTGACAGTACTAGTACTCCAAGTTTTGAAAAACACATGCATGAAATGCAGAAAACCGTCATCCAGAAATGCTTTAAATTGTCATGTATACAAAGGTACTTAACAAGAAACGTAAGGCGACAAGTGTCCTTCCAAGAGTAGAATACTGTAACTTCCTTTTAGGATGCAGTACTCACTCGGAATTAACTGACAATTTACAAAAGATGCTCTCCACAGACGTTTGAATATCCACTATGCAGTAGATATCAGCACTGACATGTTGCATGTGGAATATAAAACTGACTATATTATGTGTAAAAAAAGGTGAGCTCATGCTATTGCAACTCATGTAGGTTATACTTTACAACTTGTCTCCCAGCGGTTTACCTCCATCTAGTCTCTCAATAATTATTTTGACACCAATGCAACCCGGGCCCTGTTAAAATCCCATTGATATTTCAAGTTGCCTTCCCTTCCAAGTTTCATTGTTATACCTCGGGGTTGTCTCATATTGGGTCTGGTGCTTTTATCTGCTCTAGAATCCTCCACAATCAGCAACAGAAATATGGGCCTTGGCACTATTTCATACTCTAGGTTAACTCAACTCTACTACCTTTCAGTCTATGTGCATCTTATATCACTGTCTAAGATCCAAAGTTTACCCCAAGTGGAATACAAACTTGAGCTAGTGATCCACAATAGGCAGATCAAAGGTTGGCAGTCCAGGAGGAATCGAGCACTTTGCAGGGGAAATGTATTCGGGGACTTCGCCATTCATGGTAGGGTGGTAGCATATATATGTCGTCCTTTCGCCCAATGTCTCATTCCCTGTGTCCATCTGGTTGTTTGGGCTAATCTCGTGCCTTGTCATTATCATAGTCTAATTGTTCCTCTAGCCTTAATTTGCCTAAATCCAATTGTAGACGGCAATTGGCCTAACTGTACTGTATCACAAACACTCATTCCAAAAACAGAACCTTCGATATCTTTTAGAATTACCCATTGTCATATCATGTTTGCATGAACTTTCAATCACAAAGCTCGCATAGTCAAACAGCGGCTGAATAGTCTGTTTGATTATTTTTTTCAGCTTTTGATTTCGTTAAAATTTTTCATATTTTCTAAAAATTGTACAAACGTTGATTCACCCTCTTCCATATAATATTATTATTAACAAACTTATCAAAACTTTCATTAATATTCATGATTTATATCCACTCCAAGAAAGGCATAGACAGGTATGTTTTCAAGCGTACCACTTAATTTTAACCAAACAACATTATGCTTAGATTTAATCTCATTTATAGTCAAGCGGTTTATTTACACCAATTGCATAAGATACTATAAGCAATCAAAGGCCCGATCAACAAAAGATATGCTCTACTGTATAGTACTTACCGTATCATCGGCATACATTATTATACCTTTGTCCTCACTAATCATTTCACCAATCGAAATTAATCATTAACATCTATAATGAAGAATAGTGAACCTAGACAACTTCCTTGACCAATACCATAATGGTATGTTGTTCTCTGAAGCAAAGTACAATGTGTGGGTATAGCGTAGGTGTGTCTGTGTGTGTTGGTGGGTGGGTGTGGGTGCATGTATGTTGTGGGTGGGTCGGGGGGGGGGGGGGGTTAGGGGCCATGGAGATTTATAAAGGAAGGACGGTTGGAACAGGGACTTCACGGAAGAACAGAGGAGTCGGGTAACAGCAGGGGAGATTGGGGAGAGGTAGGGGTTATCTCATTCACATGTGCTGATTAGGGACTGACTTAGGAGGTTGGGGATGGATGAACAAGATCAGAGTAAAGGCATGAAAGTTAGCAAAGGATAGTGAATGGCTATAGAAAAATGAGAAGAGTTGAGGAGGAACAGGAACTTTCCAAAAGAGAGGATAAATTGTAATGAAATCTGGTAGTGTTTTCCCTTTATATAAATAACTGTATGAATGCGAACACTCTCCATCACAATGCTGCTCTCATTCAGACACATCCTGACTGGAGAACTGTGGTGGAGAGTGCCCAGGAGGTCCAGCTCTCTCCCCAAACTGGCAAACATGCCTTACATGAACAGATGCTGGAGGGGCTCTATGTTGGAGAATATTTCCCATCCTATTTAAGTGAATAAATTATAAAAAGCAATATATCCCTGTCCCAATTTTTTCTTCGAATTTATTATGCTCTATTAAGATGTGCATGGGGTGGTGTAGGGCTGGCGGGCGACATAGGGACACCGCTCCCCCCCCCCCCCCATATATTTATGTTTTTCTTCACCAAAGTCACCGATATTGCTTTCCAAATTATTCGAATATCTTTTCCAAGCCATCCAAACCATAAATTTACGTTTTCTGGTATAGTTGTAAAAGCATATTAGAAATACTATAAACAAAAGAAGAATACACGCATACACATTCTATTCAGAAATAACCTTCTACACAACACAGCCTAGACTCTGCAGTTTAATACGTTCTCTGTCCCCTATAAGAAGTACATTTCAACTAGAGCAGAGAGCCATGATTCTGACTATTCTGTCAGCGAAAACTCTTTCTGTCTGTCACCCTGTCACTTGGGATAATTAGCGTGCAAATAAATTGGGTGTGAGATAACTACAAAATTAATACAATTGAGTGTATATCAGGCATGAATATGCATATCTCCCCTATCATCCAGTTAAGTAAACATTTATTACACAGCTGTACTACATGAAAATACATTAATGTCATTTTTGGTTATTCCTAACTGATATAATATATGTATATGTACAAAATAATAATACAAGGAAGGGGATAGGGGGTCTAGTGGGTAGCCTGCTGACATTGCAAGCGGCCAGCCTGGGTTCTGTTAGATCACCTTACCTTGCTGTCATTTCCACCCCCATAGATTCGGTCATGACAACTCATGTGGTAAAAAACTGGAGCTGAAATATTGTCGAGTAGACCTTAAACTCCAACACATCATCATCGCCATTGTCATGATACAAGACCAAAGTATGATGTTCTGAATAGTCTAAATTCTTTAAAAAGAACTATCGCAGTGTCAAGAACAATAACATCCCATGAAAAAATAACATTACCATGCAGTAAGTCTTCTTCTTCTTTCTTTTTTTTTTATCTATGTACAAGAAACAGACAGTCATAGATCAGGTTTTTACCCAAAAACATTCTTACTTTTAGTCTGACATGCAATAAAGATTGCGATGAAGATTCTTGTTTCCTAACATGCAAAGGAATCGTTATTCTAATTTACCCAACGCATCCTACTGAAAAAATAAGATAAATCATCCAGTCAATAGTCGAAGACACGAAATTAAATGTGGCACAAAAGTGGATACTTGAAGTATTCGTGAAATTGTAAATGACACAAAAATAGGCATAATACATGATATAGGCCTACGACACAAAATATGTCACATTGAGTGCCCTGATTTGTCTAGCACCTCAGACAAGACAGACTACTGTATTCCACAACTATTCTAGTGTTCTGGTCATGTGATATGTTTTAACCAATCAGCTAATAATGTAGCTCTTGTCCTCTTTAGTGTCAACTTACCTGGGGAAAATACTATAATGACAATTCCTCGGACGGAGCCGATGGACTTGAGCTGCTTGACCATCTGTTGACCCGAGGACAACCCCAACTGAACGAGACTGCCAGCAATACTCGCACATATATCAGACACTTTATCCCCGGTCACCAATATGTGATGTTAGTAGCAGACTACATACCAGGTCAACCTTTTGGGACCCCCCTTTCTCTTTCCTAGCGACTCTTTCTTGTCACTTTTACTTGAACACCACCGTCGGCCTCAAGGTCCATGATATATGTCTAGCATCCCGAGTCCCGTTCGCCCATTTCCCAAAGTTCCAACCATACAACATAACGGCGGATCGAGGAATTTACAAAAGCGGGGGGGGGGGGGGGGGGGCGGCATGGTATAGCTATTTATTTTTCTCCCGGGCCCTCTATATTAAGAAAATTAACATATGGGCCAAAATGGGGTTTGGGGCATACGCCCCCCCCCCCCCTAAAATCCGCGCCTCCAACAGACTATGTATTACACTGCCATGTTTTATATGTCCTACATATCATGAGCCACTTACACCTGTTAAAAATAGTAGACGTGCCTTACTTTGTTTTGCATACTGACTTACAGTATCTTATCTATCGTTGCTACATAATGAGAGTATCTTTGTTTATCTCAATGTTAGTTTTTCAACTTTTTATTCATAGAACCTTAACGTTAATAGAAAAACATAAGTTGCCCAAGGGTACAGATGGGCACGCAGCAGATTTGAAATCAGAAGATTCCGGAGCCATTATCACAATAATGTTGCATTGAACCTCGACGCGTAGACTATAGGCTGCCTTGGTTGATTCATGGCGTGATAATTATGGGCTTTAAACTTGTAATATAGTAGTCGAAATTATTGGATCAGCACCTTGTAATCCTCAGTAATGTGAACATGTGTGAACTATGGTAGGCTTTTCCATAATAATAGCTTCTTATCCTCAAATCATATCAAATCATCATCTGTTTTTATTTTGGCCAAAATTATATGCAATCAAATGGTCAACTCATCAGCAATGATATTATGGCGCCCAGTCACTTTTTGAGTAAAGTTATGTGACCTGAAAAGCGTCCACCGCCATACTGCAGTGAGTATTCTGATATGAATGCTCCTTTGGGAAGGTAAATAGTAACCATAAGCGGATTCTGGTTGATAGATTGGAAAAGGTTTTCATTAATCCTAGTTTTGAGGTGATTGTGACTTATTTCTCAGATGAATTAGTATATTCTCCACCTAATTGAATGGAATTGAACTATAGTGTATTTCTTGAGACACCATGGACTCATGACATCTGATAGCATAAACTCATGCTATTTATGATATTTCAATGACAAGCAAAGCATTCACAATGAGATTTATATATTTCCTGCTGATTTGTTTGATTGAATTTGATTAGTTGATAATCTCATGATAATATCTGGATAAAGTAACTGTTTGCAAATTTTTACTATAGTCAATATGACACTGCATATGTTATTCTCTACCAATGATTTATGTACCTACATGGAAGATCATCATGGATGAATGTGGTTAAGAAATAGATAAGTTAAACAAAATTAATCTTTTTATACAAAGAGCCACTGCTGTCTCACTCCACTGCCACCTGTAGCCCTCATCCGACATTAAGATCCATTCTCCCTCCAGAGGTTAGGCCTAATCACACACCCAAAGGCTGACTCCGCTGGGAGAGTGTAGAGAAGCCCTCGGCACCGCTTATTCCCATTGGATCCCAAACTGACACTGAGTGATCTCCAGCAGAAGGCATCGGGGAGGAGAGTGAAGCAGACGCGCTCCTTACTGGTACCACCATCAACTCCCAACCACAATTTCCTCTCACCACCACCACCACCACCACCGCCACCGCCGCTACCGCCAAGCCTGCCGCCACCGCAAACGCCGGAAAACTCGGTTGGTGAAACAACTCAGAGTCACTCCAAAATTCGACGCCTTTTTTTTCCTGAACTCATTTCAGTCATTGCCGACCGCGCAACAGTTTTGTCTCAGCGACAGGAGCAACAGGGTGTGTCTTTTAGAGGAGCGAACTGCACACAGGAGGAGATCTAGAGGAGGAGGGTCGTGTGGGAGATAGAGCAGCTTAGGTTAGCCCCCCGGGGGCAAGGCTTAGAGCCGCGTCCTCCAGGGCTTAGCACCCCACCCCCCAAAAGACGCAGCCGGAAGGAGCGCACAGGGAGCTTTTTCCACCATCGACTTCCGTCCGGATTAATCTCATATCAGGTATGTCTTCTTCTTCTCCCGTCGCTTTCTCATCCTCTTTTTGCAGCTCATATACAGAATAAGGAGTAATTACCCATTTTTAATTAAGGTAATGACTTTTGTTGCGGGTTGACTGGGAAAAGTGTCTCGGTCATGAAATGGAATAAGAGATGTATAGGAAGGATATAATCAGAGTTCTACTTCATACCGCATTCACACGGTTTGATAAACTGTTTCTTGTTGTATAAATTTGCAACTTTTTCCCTATTTCATCAACATTTATATCTTTTAGTAAGATTTGATTTACATTGCGTGCGGATATGAATCACCATCTTGCATACAGATACATGTATACATTTATGAGTCAAAGATAAGGGACATGGGTGTGACAAATATTGCATGCACATGGGACCCAAACCCTCTGTTTACAGCAACATTAGTTGCTGCTTTACATTTATTCATCAAACACAAACAGAAGATAGTAGCCAAGTAAACAAATTACGTCAACATGATGATTCACACATTTTGGATAAGACTGGAGTAATTGGGCCGTGATGTTTCTCGGAGTGATGAAGGATAATGTAAAATTAACAAGACGTAGCAGCGTAAACATATAGACATTTCCTTGAGGAAAATATCAAAGTGTTTATGTACTTCCTCAGTGAAATATAAACACTGTATATTAATTGAGCTGATGCAATGTCCACTCTGGACTAGAACTACATGAAAACTACTTTGGCTATAGCCATGGCCTTGTTGGGACACTTAATATAACGTTGCAAAAAGAATATAGCAGAACGCTGGGAACACAGTTACTCTTTAAAAGTGAAAAACAAGAGATAAGGGAGATATGGATCTAAGTAACTTATCTGGAAATTATTTCCAGTATAGTTGTATAAAGCAGATCTCAGAGAAAAGAAAGAAAATATCCCGAACATTATGTAAATCGAAAGTGACTTTGAAATCAATTGCTACCTATTTGGCATGCACCTTTCTCAGGGAAAGTTGACACTGCAAAGTTTAAATACTGGTTCAAGATGCACTAAGAAACTGGTATTATTAATGATTTCTAAAGACCTTACTCAGAAAAATTATCATTCACAGACGTTTTACGTTTTCCTTATAATTATTATCATTTTGAGCCTATTAATGTGAAGCATTTCATTCAAATCGGGACAGAACGGTACTTAATAATTATAGGGAGTGGGCACTACACTGTTCTGAATATGTTCTAAACCACAATTGATTATTGTAACCAAGAATTAAACATTATGTGCCATACAATTAAACGTCTGGAAGATCAGACCTATTTTGAAGACACACAAATAAAAAGAACACTTAGCCCCATCAGAGCAAGTACACCTATACAGCTATGCTGACTAACTTCAAAATGACCTCACGCGACCAGCCTGGGTTCAATTCCAACTGGTGCCTGTTAGATCACCTTGCCTTGCCGTCGTTTCCATCCCCATAGATTCGGTCAACCAACTGGTAAACACAAACGTGAGTGGTCCTGATATAGCTGAAACTTTTCTGAGCGGACGTTAAACTCCAACACATTATCATCATCATCATCATCGTCAAAATGACCTAAGATATAGTGTCAGCTAGTCTCTTGATAATTTTGATACAATGTGGATGTCTACATCATATTACAAAGATAGTCTAGATCTGGGACTGAATTATGTCGGAATATTCGATAAAAATAGCTGTTTTTTTCATGCATGGAGAAGGTCACCAAAGTTCAAATCTTACCCAAACTGTGAACATGGTACATGTGCCTGGATCTATAGGACCCGCACGAGTACTTAATGTTCTATTCGTGTTAGGGATAAAAGGCAGCTGCCTCTACTCTGTCGGACAAGAAATAAACAGCTCCAGACATGAAGGGCCTGTTGTCCAATACCTTGTCTTATTAATCACTGAAACCATGTGTAAGGGATTTAAGGAGATTGTCTTTTAAATCTTTATTGTTTGTTTCCTTTAGTCCTTTATAATCGGTTAATATCTTCTACGAATATTTATATGTAAAATTATTTTCTAACAGAACATTCTTGGTGTTATATGGTAAACTTGCACTGGGATGGTACTGCATGGGTTGGCATGGAGATGGCACTGGGCTCCAAAGGCTTGATTGCATCGCATCGTACGCCCTCTATCTGGGATATATTCATAAGAGAAATACTCTTACCAGCTTACTAAGACTTTGCCACGATGAAATTATATTATTTTGGGAACATGTTATATGGAGATCTTTGGAACCTTTCATACATAAAGTTTATAATATAAACATTAGGAAGGATATGTTATATCCCACCTAATGTTTATCTTAAAGCTGTTTAAAGGCATCTTTGGGGGCAAAAAAAACTTCTTGATACAAGCAAGCAACGCGTGCAGACGCTTTTTATGATATAATTATTTTCCCTGATTCTCTCATGCTCAATAGCTGGTAAACTGGTTAAAGATATATGATGACAGTATATACTAAAGGCGAAATGGTTAAACACGTAATACATGATTTTAAGATAGATCGTATTGTCCTCATAATTATTCTGTCCCAAAAGAAGGCCACTCAAAAAAGATGTGTGAGTAAGTTTATCAATAACAACCGTTGCACCAGGACGAACAGAGATCTGAGAGGGGAAAAGGCGCAGCAGATGTGACAACATGTAGTATTCAGACAAGCCTGATAGAGTTTTTCAGGCTCACCAGATAACTCAGATTAGGCCTACGTTTCTTTCCAAAGGCCATGCACCCCGACCTATTGCAGTAATGAATCAATAACAAGAACATGTGTTACCCAGGGGTGTCTACATGATTTTGAAAGTCAACCGAGGGTTGCGTCTCAACAACATTGTAACATACCGGTATCTAATAGACTGGCCTGTTTTCCTATGACGAGGGAACCCCTAGGGAATAGAGAATCCGAAGGACGAAGTCACAAAGGCTGTTTCCTTGTAGATCCCAAGTGTAAAAGGTAATTAGTAATGAAACACATAATTATTAGTACAAGATATTAGCTCTTTCTGTAAAAACATTTGTGACGTAATTTAAAGGGTGAAGGATAATTGTAATGCAAATGTATTTAAAGTCTCAGAAAGGTCAATGTTTGCTAGATAATCAGGATGTATCAAAAACTATGTAATGTCATTGACTGATAAAACATATAATCCGGGCCAACTATGATAATTATTATAAAAGTACTCAAAATTATAATCTTGTTGTTGGTGTATGACATATTGGACACAAATGCTCTGGGCATTTGAAATATTGTTTGTTTTGTTTTTTATTATTTATGTAAACGACCTACTTTCATTGTACAATAATGTTAATGTACAGATAACCCTTTATGCGGATGATACCGTATTATACGCATCTGATGAGTCGTCAAAGGTGGCAATTCAAAAGTTGCAATATGGCTTGGATGTACTTTCAAATTGGTGCAAGGAAAACAAGCTTACTATTAATCACACTAAAACTAAACACATAACTGTTAGCCCAGCTGGTAAAAATACTGATGCGGGAGTTTTGATATTGAATGGCGTGGTACTGGATCCAGTACAATCCTATAACTACTTAGGGATAAGCATTGACCATAAATTATCTTTTGAAAAATTTCTAAATAAAAAATATGCTAAAATTATAACCGAATATACCAGCTGGGAAAGATTAGGAAAAGTATTGATTGTAATGCAGCCAATCTAATCTATAAACAGACCATATTGTCGCTATATGACTACGCTGACTTCATGATTGATAGTGGATCCATGAACAAAATTAATCCTAATATGAATAGTAACCATCTCATGCGACTTTATAGGTTAGATGATCTATATCAACGCAGAGCAGAGCATACTTGTGCCCTTATGTATAGACTTAGGGACAATCCCAACCACATACTGTCCAAGAATAGAATTGAGGAGTAACAGAAATATCAAATTTATGAACTATCATAGAAAATATGAAAAATATTTGAAGAGCCCTCTAGCACGTGTTATTTCGTTATGGGACCAACTGACACAAGATGAGCAGCGAACTTTGACCAGGGTAAAGTTTAAAAAGTTGATTAAGAGGAAAGTATTCAGATGTATAAGGATTATCTGATGGGATGATTATGGACCTCATTATTTGGAATTATGGTTGGTACACTCATTGACCAGTATCATATGTAAATACTCATCTAACTGTAATCACCTTAACTTCTTCTCTTTCTTTTTTTCTCTTATTATTTTTCTTTTTTCTTTCTTTGATCGACTGGAAGACCACGTGTATGAACGTGAAGTTGACAATAAGCATTTGAAAAAAAAGACAAATGAATCGTTGCCGTTACATGCGTGCTAAAATCGTGTCAAAGTACAAGGTACAAATCTAGGGTTCCCATCTTACATGCAGAAAACAGGTGACACATAGTATGTGTCTGAACAAAAAGGGGTTGTTCTATGGGTAAAGTATGCCCTGCACTCACAAACCAGCCATTGAAAAAGTGCATCTTTTGACTACCCACTGTGCCCCTCGTCTGACAGATGGAATGTTAACCCAAAGACCATCCCCATGCTGTGACAGAACATTGAGCGTGGTGACAAATGTAATGGGCTAACTGCAAAGACAAGGGCAAAAATGTGGTTAGAGAGACCATTTTCATGCTATGACATGATCTACCACATTGAGTGCGTGGCCAAACTTAATTACCACTAAAAAGAATAATAGACTCACAAATATTCTTGGAACAAATGGAGGATATTTTCAGAACTTCGATTACTAGTACAAGTACTAGAATGGGCAAAAGTTTTAGTAATTTTCATTAAAGAGAAGAAATAGGTCTGGTCTGATTTTGGGTCGGGTTCGAGAGTCGGTTGGATGGGTAGAACTACATGAAGAACCAGGGTCCGCCATCTTTAAATAACCCAGCCCTCCAGGGTGCGGGGGATTACGTCCCTCCTGGTCATAGGCAAACAGACTATACTTAGGCGTTAATAAGCCTACTGCTACAACCACCCTCTCTGAGAAGTTGGCCTAGGGATTTGGGCCTAATGAAAGTGACCCGTTTTCCCTGGAGGATACACATGGTGGTTCTTTGGTGGAATTTTTGACGTTGTCATGGAATGCCACTCATTATATTATTAGGACATAATATAGATATGCCATGTATATATGCATGTTTAGGCAGGGTTACAATATTTCCTCATAACAATTTCTTCAAAATGGGAATCACATACTCAGCAAATATAGGCCTGATAATGCCCCAGGCCTACTGACAATACCAACAGAGTTTCTGGAATATGTTTTAAGGGATTACTCATAACTATCCAGGGTTTCTAAATAATTGTTCAGGGTTTCAACTATGGATGAATTCATGATACATTATAATATTGTCACAGTTCTACTTATTGACATTCATCACGATGCGGTCAAAATAGCTTTAAGATAATGATTAGTTTCAAATTTGGTAAACCTATCCCCAGGAAGATGTTGTTGATAACAAAGCCAAAGACGGACAATGAATACGTTTTTTATTGAGCTAACAAGTGCCTGTTCTGTACGTTTCGGTCTACTTACCTATTAATTATCAACCAGCTGTTGGTAAAATTTTGTAATATAGGCATATCGTATTAATTATAGTTATATGTTTGTCAGAAACTTCGTGTTCAACGACAGTATAATTATTCTTTTCTGTACAAGGAATAGTATTGGTATACCAATATGTTTATTACTCAGGCACATCGCATACTTCTGAACATATCCAACAGCAAAATAAATTGCCCGACAACCTTATCATGCGAGAATAACAGTAACCCTGAATTAAACAGTCGGATCACGATGGTAATTTCGATAAGTTGGTGTTTCATAATCTAATTGATATAATCTACATAATAACTTTTTTCATATTCAAGGGTTGCAAGGGTAGCAGTCTCCTGAATCATAATGAATATAAATGTAATACCAGACACGGTTTCTGCACAGCAAGAGGTCGGTATTCATTTAATGAAAAAAAGTATTACAAGTGAGACGGAAATCGTGTAAGTTCAAATAGGGACCCCCCTCCTGAGACTTGGGTAAGCGAACAATACATATTTTACTCGCCGAGTATCAGAAATGAAGATTATTCCGTTACAATAGAATTTATAACCATTAACCTTTGAATTCACAGATTTTGAGAATGACCACCTTTTGACCTGGCCAGTCTTACGGAACCATTTAAAATCAGTAACAAAACTGACATTTCCAAAGCAATGGCTTGTGATAAGAGCAACGGATTTCTTAACCGCAGCAACCTTTTGGTAGCATGTTGATCAGGAAACAATTAACTACATTTTAGTACTTATGTACCAGTTAATTTCCCGGAACTCCAAGGACAAAATTCTTGAAAGTTACCAAGTAAAATGCCTCATCATAAAAGGAAGCTCGATCCCTATAGCACAAGTTACCCTGCATAAACCTCGCGGAATGGCATAACCTCACTAGTCAACGTGTTGGTGGAGGATAATCCCATATTGTTTGTGTTGGATCAGTCATTGTTCATAGAGCAATTGATAAGAAAATTAAAAAGAGAAAAAGGATTGGAAAAAGGAGGGGGGGGGGGGTGCAGGGACACTTCCGCCGATTTCTAACCAATATTTATAATAAATATTTACAGAACTTGATAATCAATTCAATATTCCTGTCTAAAAAAAAAAAAATATTCTTGTAATTCCTGAATAAACTTTGACCAACACAGCCACCCGACCCTACTCCTTCACTATCGTCTTTAGTTGACCAATGATCGAATGGCAGCCCGCAGAACCAGGATGAAGCAACAGAACCGTTAAGTTATCAGCAATTGCAATGTGTTTTTCATGACCACATGTTCATCAACTAAAATAGGATTTTGTACATTTCTTTTCTAATGTAAATGCGCCAAAATGCAAGAGCTGCACAAGATTATATCTAAATTATCAAATAATGGTTTACTCTTACAGGATATTTTGTTTCAGTTGGTCAACAATAATCACCAACATGGCATCCAGTCCTTACTTTGAGCATGCAATGTGACTTCATTTTCACAACTTACCTAGAAAATATTACATAGCTGTCATGCAGATGCTATAGACACTTCCTTTAATTCTTATATACTATTTTCGAATTTATTCATACCATGCTCTTTCATTGCAAACAAGAAAGTATTCCACTTCTATATTGGTATAGATAATGCAAGAAAAACTTATGCACCGGTGAGGTGAGATGAGGCGATACTATTATATTTGTTTATGTGAGTGAGGTGATTTAGAGACACTGAATATTGTTCTGCATACCTAAAGAAATAATATTGCCACTGTAGATTAACTTGGAACCCTCTCCTATGTGATTGGAACCCCATCAGGTTTTGCCACATTTAAGATTTTTCGAATTCACAATAAATATACAAATATATCAAAAGTAAAACATTAGGCTCCCCAGATACTTTAACTTGGCCCGAATGTGTAATAAAAAGAAATAACAAAATGATAGTGAGATATGGTCCATATTTATTGTTATCTAATATGAACAAGATTGAGTCATGGCATCATTTTGTACCTATTGATCTGGCATGTCTATATCTAAATGACATTCCAGGATCAGATTTTCAACCTAATATAAGAAAGCCCTTATAGTGTTTACCACAATTTTATATAGGCCTACAACACACATGCCTGATCAATGCTTAACAACCACTGCCCGTTAAAAAGCATTTCACAAGATTCCAACCCTCTTGGCATTGCTCCCCCTCCTCCCCCTTTGCCCTGGGCGCTCCTAGTTCCCACCTCCACTAATTGAGGTCAAACGAGCAGCTCTTAAAGAGAAACACTCCTGACGCCTACGCATTATTTTTGCAATCTTCAATGCCATTTTTTTGCGCACACCACTTTTTCAACTGACAGGTCCGTCCTCCCAATGGTCTAAAAATAGAATAGGGGACCGTGGACGTTAAAAAGACTTCCCTGCTTCTTTGCTTTCTATTTTTAGAGGGGAAACTATGACATGCGGATTGTCCACTGACTGAGAGCCGTTTTGGGCAATTCAAGAAAAATGAGAGCGAAATGTACTGATTCCTCCTGTTCAATTCTTTTCCCGAGGGGCTATGGAAACAGTTGGTACCATGCATTTCTTTAATACCAGAGGTTGCTAGTATCAGATCGTTGGCGCAAAATCCCTGTGACCTATTGTTCTTATAATCAGCAACCACTGGTCAATTGGCCTTTTTTTGGCTATAAAGATTTAATGCTGTGCCTATTGTTGGTTTAATTGACCATTTTGAATTCATTGGAATCAAGTTAGGTTAAATGAGATGACCGCGTATGAATTTACTGTATACATACTGTTTCACAAACCACAAATTTGAATCAGAACTTGTTATATATATCGTTACAGAATTATTACTTTTCTCTTTCAAATGAGTATAGCATGCATGCGTTCCTATGATATTGACCATGAAAATAAAGAAAACTAAAGACACATTTCTCGGTCGTCAAAATCCCCTGCAGGCATAAGTGCAAGTGGAATGCAGGCATAAGTGCAAGTTTTCAAATAGGGGCACCGTTTGCTCTTTAACAGTCGGATTGAAACGCTGGGTCTATTTATAACATAACCAATGTTCTTTTTTATAAATAAATCTTTAATCTGTAACCAATTTAACAATGACGATCCTGACAATCAAATCAAATGTGGTCTTACCCTTTGAAATTCAACGTTAACACTTGGTTTAGCCCAGGAAACCGGTGATGTTATGCCACCTTCCGGTCAAATAATGAGTCGAACACACCGGCATCCCAACCACGCCAGTCATTGGTCGATGTGGTCATAAAGCCGCCGGAAAAGAACAACCAAAGTCTAAAGAAACGAGTAAAAACGACTGGAAAGGATCACAACAAACTCTTATTTAAATTCCATCCGCTTTGTTGCGGTGACAAAATGATTTTTTTTATGATTAATTAATATATTGATTAGACACTGTTGTGGTCGTCGAGGGACTGTGTGCTGTTTTATTGCCGCTACAAGATGTGTTTTTACCGTCTCCGTTAATTATTTTCTTTTGGGTTTTTCTTGTTTAAATATTTCTGTCTTTCCTGTGCAAGAGTTACAAATGAAGATGAATAAGCATCGCTATAATAATCGTTAGTCTAGGCTGGACTAGTGGATTAACTAAATGATATACATGTATATATCATATTTATATATCACATTTTGTGTATATATATGATCATTTTATATATATATATATTTATAGTGATTTTATAACATTTCTCATAGATAGCTTACAAAATCGTCTTTTTCAAAATGACATACATGTGTTATATGTCGACGCTCAGTGAAACATAACGCAAAATAGTAATTAATTGCAACTCAGATTTAGGAGAGGAGTCCACGAACCCCTTTTCAAAATCCGCTACAATTTTGTAATGCAGATATAGTGGACAATGTGTACCATGTATAAAATAACTGTTCGTATTCCAATAAATAAAAGGAAATAAATCATGTTAACAGAGATCTAGTCTTCGAAATCTTAAGCATATGTTGCACAACTAGAATGACAAATAGACTGCAGTCAATGACTCCGTCCTGTATCAAACCAAGACAAGGATGTGGTTCCAGGGACTTATCCCAAGGTCTATCCTGCACTTGTATCATTACAAGGACATGGTTGTCAATGCCAATGTAATATCATGTTACACCCATATGGTAATATTTTGCAGCCATACCAATACAGGAACAGAGTTTTTGCTATATGCAGTTATAACATTACAAGAACATGCAAGAGCATATGGTTGTCAATGACTCCATCCTGCAGCCATACTGTTACAAGAACGCCATTATCAATTACTCATACCATTACCAGAACATAGTGACTGTTGTCAATGACTCCATCCTGCAGCCATACTGTTACAAGAACGCCATTATCAATTACTCATACCATTACCAGAACATAGTGACTGTTGTCAATGACTCTATCCTGCAGCCATACTATAACCGGAACATATTATAGTAAATGTTATCAATGAATCTATCCTGCAACGATGCCATTACAAAAACATAGTTGTCAATGATTCTATCCTGCAGCTATATCATTACAAGAATATGGTTGTCATTGACTCTATCATCGGCCTTACCATTGCAAGAACAGAGTTTTCAATGACTCTATCCTCAGCCATACCATTAAAAGAACACAATTGTCATTGACTCTATCTTGAGTTCAAGATGACATGGGCCTGTTTGTTAAGGACCCTATCCTGTAGCCATATCACAACAAGGCCATAGTTGCCTATGACTCTGTCCTAAGATAAAATCATGAAAAGGATGCGATTGACAAGGATTCTGTCCTGCCGAAAACAATGTTTGAGGTTTCGAACCCATAATACTTGAAGTATGGTGGTAAAGATTATACTAAGTTTGGGAAAATGGGATAGTTAAAGGCCACAATCATCTCCTGGGAAGAACACTGGTTTCAATATAATGATGCCTCATAAATTCTATGACTAACCTCATTTGAATATCCTTGTGTAAGACAAGTACAGTTTAGGTAGCATGGTACTAAACTGAAAATACATTAGTTTTCTATTAATCGATATATCAATTATTAAAAATATTCATAATGTATTATGCTAGCTCGTCTTTTACTTTACTTTATGAACCCTGTATCTACACTTCTATCTGCACTTCTATTGACTCCTAATTGAGTGGATTACCATCTCTCGGCAACGACTTAAACCAAACAAGTGGTTTGAATTTCCTAACACCTTTAATGAGTCATCAGTTAACCAAAAACATGTGAATTGTCAAAATGTTTGGCGAGACCTCTGGTTGCATTACGACGCGGAAGGAAGTGCAAGAATGAACCAAAGGTCATGAGATAAAGAAAGAATGAGAAATGTGACTAAAAGATAATTTTACAACCTCATTACAAACACAAACAACCACTTGATTGTTTGTGACTCTGGTTCTGGTCCAAGAAAATAAGTGTATTTTGTCAATGTATTCATTGCCCACTTATGGTTGAATCCTGACACTTATTTTACTTATAGTTGTACCGTTAATTTGTTGCTATATGGGGCGGGTATTCTGGTTGGTCGGTCCTGGTGGTAGTCTCAGGGCCGGGTCTCAGGGCTTTTGGGAAACTGGGGAAAGTACAATCTCAGTAAGAGTGGGAATTATGTTTGTTCTCCTTAACAGCCATCATGTAATGGGGTATACTAGAAATGAGCAAACAACAATGGGGGGGGGGGGGGGAGGTGACAGTTCCACTTCTCATGCTATCATCCTGCCCAGTACGTACTATACCACTTGAAACAACTGGGGGTACAACCCATTCTCTACTAGGGTCCCGAGCACCAGCATCTTATCGAGTCATTCCCATATTTTTGTATATCCCAAAACTGTGGTGTGTCTCCTTCAGTTAATATCTCACTATTGCTTTATTGGAAGTAGTACCAGGCCTTCTATAGACCACCAGCTATACACAATACAATCTAATTGGTTTGTCAAGTGATGTGACCACATGCGTGACTGAATTTCCCTTTTCCTGAACTTTGGTAAGCAAGCCAAAATCCTTACGTTAACATTTCATAATTATATCTCCATAAATCTCTCTAATTACCCTACTTGTTCTAAATCTTTGTTGCTTCGACGGCACATGCAGACCTATTAGTCCACACTGTGTCCCACCAGTAACCAGCGGTGCCATAGGGGACCAGCCTGTCCATCTGTACTACGGATTTGTAAACACTTTAATGTGGGGACTAAGGGAACCAGCGAATTGGGTCATGACCCCATTTCTTAGTTCCAGCCTCATCCTCCATGGTGTAGTGGTTAAGACCCTCACCTCCAAACCCAAAGGTTGTGGATTCGAATCCTGGCGAAGCCACTTGTAATTGGTAAAAGTGAATGCATTAGGCAACGTGAGACAGCTTCTTTACAATTATATAAACCATAATAATTATAATTGTTTTTTTAAAGTGAAAGAAGATTCTTAGGTCGAAAGAATTTTCAAACATAACATTTGAATCAATAGTTCTTAAAAATTTTAATGTTGTCGATATGACCAACTTATTATTATTGCCAAGTGTGGCATTCTTAACTGGTGACAGTGGAAACAGGAGTGTTGCAGATCACGTATCTGAAAATGTATTGTTTACTTGAAATTTTGTTCTCAACCAAATATCAAAAAGGCAGTAACTTGCCAACCAAATATCAAAAAGGCAATGTCATTCAGTCACTGTCATGAGATTCCTCATGTGAAGGAGAAGCTTCTTCTTATGAAACCCCACCTGGCAGCCTTTTGGTGCATTATATACCCTGTGATCATACATTTTCACTGGTAGGACTGTAGGTGGGACCCTGTCATCTATAGCGTGTAGAAAAATACAGGAAAATAGGCAATTAATTAGGATATCATATGAAGTAAGCTCAAGAGCAATCGAGAAGGCATGTAATCATATAGGATGATAGTGAACTCTTCCAGTGCTGGAAAGTTAACAAAGGTCTGTTCACCCACTGACTATTCAGTTCGCAATGTTCAAGGGCTAGGTCCAGTGGGGTGTTATCACAAGGGGTATTTATGAACTGACCAAGTACTGAAAAATTCTCTTCGCGTTCTGAGTATTCAGTAATCAGAGGTGGATCCAGGGGGTACAGTTCAGGGGGTGATTTTCCTTCTCCCGGTTTTGGCAGAGACAAAGCTTCTATAAAAGGGAGGAATGTGCACCATTGAAATGTTATGCTTGCAAATATAATGTGTTTAAAGGGAGCCAAAAGCAATGTTGGGTAAAAATTTTGCAAATTCTATTTACTCTTGAAATATATTCCATGGCCATGACCTAGGCCTGTGGTAAAATATAGACTGTCAATAAGGACGTTAACTAATGTATTTTCATAGTTATTTGAGTCTGCAAAATTTTGTCATATTTTGACATACCATTGCTTTTGGCTCCCTTTAATATCCTTGAGGTGCATTTAGAACATTGTTATTCTAAAAAGTAGGTTAATATATCGGTTCGAAAGAAAATTCATGGTTAAATCATCCAAAAATACCAAAAAGAAACAAGACATAATTATGTATGGCAGAAACCCTAAGAATTTTCCGAGGGGTCGGAAACCTTGCAACCCACGTGGTAACGAAACAGTGGGCGGTAAGATAACCTACTGTATACAGATAACGACAGGGTTAGGAATCAGGAATAGGCCTCGCCAAGTGTTGTCCCCCAATTTTAGCCCAGAAAATCAGCAAATCTGTCCTATGGCATATTACAGACGTCTTCAGTATACATATCAGGGATCCAACCCCTATTATATACCTTCACCATTGCCCCTCATGCGGGTGAATGTTCAGAGATTGTATTGTCCCGGAGGGCAATAATGCATGTGCATGCTGATGCAATTGTTCTCAGTGTAATTTATATAAAATGAATCAAGTACGGATAAAGGCGATGCAAGCAATTGTATTTTCCCCAGTTCGCACACACCTAGCTATGTCTGGGACTTAAGCTCTAGACGATGTGGGTAAACCTGCTCACTGGCAATTTAGATGTGCTCCCTTGTTCCATACTATGTAAGTAGTATGATATCATATAGTATAAATAGTATCATAGTATAAATGTTTTAAGATGGTAACAATTTCATTCAAATCATAAAAGCAAGGGGTTATGCCTCCCCTTCATTAATCCTCCTAATTTCTCAATATCAAATACAGTAAAACTACTATGTCACAAAATGCACGACTGTGCATCCTGAGTGCCATACTCGGTGGCTTCACTGGATCGGGCTGTCCGATAGTGTTCCGGGGTTTCGCTGACGGTCATGTTTATCTAACTGTTGTCTCTCCACCCGACCTCCCTTCGAATGGCCTCCTAGCGGCCGGCTTACACTCTCCACCTCCGCCGCGCATGCGCAGAGAGAATCCCCACGGGGGTTCTCCCAGAATCCTCTTCCGGACGCGCGAGGGCCCTAGGTAGGATTGATGTTTTCACGGGTATCATAAAGAGAGAAATGAGGGGGAAAGAGGCGAGGAGATGCACATAATCATATAATATATAAACATAACATTTATATT
Organism: Lepidonotus clava; assembly: GCA_936440205.1. Classification (NCBI taxonomy): domain Eukaryota; kingdom Metazoa; phylum Annelida; class Polychaeta; order Phyllodocida; family Polynoidae; genus Lepidonotus; species Lepidonotus clava. The sequence continues at coordinate 19,317,602 of OW387150.1, read as the reverse complement.
ATAAACAAATATATTTAACGGAAGGGGAAGAAAACTGTGGTGGAATTATATGTAATAAAGGAGCAAGGTGAATTCTTATGTATTACAATCAAAATACTGATTGTGACAATTATAAGTTTTAAACCTTTTTATATTTTGATAATGAGCCAATCCCAGTTTACACCAATATTGAACATGAAATATTTTAGAAATTGCTTCAATGCTTATTCCCTGCAAACAGCTGCACAATACAAAATTAACCAAAGCAATTTGATTGACAAATTGCTCTTAAAATTGATAAATTACTGCCTCATACATTTGCCTTTTTCCCAGAGTAACCAATGTTAAAGCCAGTCAGCCCACCCTATAATGTCCAACCCTATTTTGCCCTGAAATACACCATTTTGATTGGCCAGCAAACCTGAAATTCTGTTAATTCATAAAATTTAAGAAATCATAATATCTTAGCAACACTTGGGGATATAGAAAAATATCATTGCTGCTTATTTCAGTAACTCCAACTCTAGGAGACAAGGAATGCTTATACTGTAATTTTGTTTGACCCCTGTCCAACCTTGGGAAATACCCAATGTGGGGTGGGCTTATTCAAGATTAAGACAACATAGAATTTTGCGACTGCTGATGTGCAAGTCTTGTAGACCCTACCAGTGTTAAGGTTTGTATGTATGACTGTGTACATGAATTTGTACATGTGTTTCACCAAGCTTTCAGAGCCGTTGGTTCTCAGGTAGGTTCCACTCCCTATGGAACATACCCTGTAGACAAATAAATAGATGGGCACTCTGGGAGAGGATCATTGTTAAAAGCCCCAGCCCCAGCCCCAGGGGGTCGATGGCGGAGCTTGGCTGGGGATCCGAATCCTCCAAATGCATCCTCTTTTGTGCAGGTTCAGAGCAAATGAGATTTCTACACTTTGCAAACGACCCAGGAAGTAGCCAATTCTTCCTAACATGCTGTCCTGTTTCCCGGGTTTTGTGTGCAGTTAAAATAATGGTTTTGCATACAAAAGCATCAGGAAAGTGATATAGGAATCATGCATTTATTTGCTATACAAATGATATGTTCTTACCAGTGTAACAATTGTACTTATACAGATTTGGGGGTGTTGTAAAGTACCTTTCCTGTACACAAATGAAAAGATAGTGTCGTACATTTGTTATGCTACTTTGTATAATATACTCAATACTAAGTATAAGACTTTCTGAAATATGTTGTCAACAATGCACCTTGATTTCATGGAAATAATTAAAGGAAGGGAACCCCCTTCACCCTGGGAGAAAGAAACTCGGTTATTATTGCAGCTTACTACATAGTTGCAGGCACATAATATTGATATTTCAAGGTGGCTCCCCTTTCAAATTTAATGAAGGGGTCCCAGGGGATCATCATAATCAAATGAAATAAAGAAATCTTGTGGAGAAAGAGTAAAGTCTATATCCTTCTTTTTTTTATCATTATTATTTTGGAATCCAGCATCGAAAGCAGAATTTCTCAAAATTGGTCAGCCATTTTGGATTTTGGATTTCCCCACTGACTTCAAGTGTAAATGATTTAATTCCCTGACCTATAATCTCCCAATTTTTACACCAGCCATGTCTCTTTAGTCATTTTAGAATCTGAGATGTAAGATCATTTAGAGCAAAAGTCAGCCATATTGGATCTTTTAGCCCCCACGTCTATCCTTTTGATATTTCAAGGTTGCTGCCCTTCCAGATTTGATATCTATGCCTCAGAGGTGTCTCATACCACAGAAGTGTTTCGATGTTCAACACGATGCTTGTGTTACCAACTAAAAGATAAGATCTAGAACTTAGACACTTACACTGTGAAAATATTCTTGACCCGGCACAACCGCCCAACCAGTATTCTGCTAATTGGAGCATTACCTCACAGGGTTCAGAACCCTAAACAGGCCCCCTAAGATACTGCCAAGCCTACACATTCCTGCTTCTAATTGGCTTCGTACTTTACGCACCGTTCAATTGTTAAGGTGCCAAGATGAAGTATATTCAAGCATGATACTTTGCAATTACTAACCAGCCACTTGGACCACCCTTAATTGTTATTTTTGTGCACACAAAATGGACAGAGATGATACATATGGACACCAGAGAATAACAGAACATTGAGTCTACTACTATGCACGACCATATGAAGACACTCGATTTAATATCAACTGTTGTCTAGCCTTAATATACATGATTTCCATAATAACGTTAACTATGATTCATGAGCGCTTGGCTTTATCCATACTATTTTGGCCTACTCCAACAAGTTGAAAAGGAATGCATTGATAAACATTGTTAAAAAGAACTTTTTGTCTTCACCATAGATATTGCTAGGATATTTTCCAGTAAGCTGGGCTTAAGCTAGTAGGAATCAAAGCAAACCTCCAAGCTTCACGCTCGGCCTAGCTATAGGATGGTGACTGCTCTATCAAAACATTTTTACAAATTCATTCATCTATAATGATCATAAGCAATATTCTTAAAGTTATCAGTTACATGTACTTATTAATCAATATAAACAATCTTAAGCTTCCTTCATCAGCTGTTCATCTCTCTACTTGAAGCCGGAAGTTATGTTGTGAGCTATGTCCAAAGAATTCTGCCCCAAAGAAACTACATTTGGCATCCCATGAAAAGGGGAACGGACCCTGGAAGAAAAGGGCTCTTAGTTCGTATTAGTCGGGGCTTAGCAAGGCCACACTGGCCAGAGAAGCCGCAAATGGGGCGGGCTGGGGGTAAGGGGCATGTTCAACCCAGTCCTTAATGCATGCTACTCATTAGTGTTAAGTTGGGGAGGGGGCCACATGCATAAACCAAACGGAGGGCACTGGCCCGCCGCCCATCCCAAGGAAATTAACAGCTCCTTGGGGGATCGGGCTGTTAGTCCTGGATGTTGGCTGGATTAGGTAGCCACTGGAGGATGTTTATTTTTGAGTCTGCTCTGAATCGTCAAAACCATGCTGGCTTTGGGCTTTCGTACAGGTTGTTTTGACCGGATCCTGCCACATATAGAGAGGGATCTGGGAGTGGGTCCTTAATGTGTCTGGGTATCTTGTGGTTGAGACTTGAAATACACTAAGAGGAGAACTGCAACATAAATGTGTATGAATAGGAAACGTTTTAGTACACAGCCCATCAGCTGTCTAACTGTTGTTTTCTTTTCTTTTGGGAAAATCCTGGATCCACCCCTAACATGTGAAGCAGTTGCATCTGTTCAGTATAGGCCTAACTGCAAGATACAATTAGGTATGGAATATTACATACCAGGGAAAATTTACAGGTATATGGTAATACATTGCTCACCCTTAAAGGCACACTCATGCTGCAAGCACCTTTTTTCTTCTATGGCAAAGTATCATGACCTAGAAACAAAAAGAGTATTAGACTATTTACAAAACCAGGCACTGAGGCCAAAGAATAAAACATTGCGCATTCACACACGCACACACAATGCTTTTTCTCTATGAGTCACCACCAACAGGTTTGTGTGTGTGTGTGTGTGCGTGCGTGCGTGTGTGTATGTGTGTGTGTGTGTGTGTGTGTGTGTGTGTGTGTGTGATGGACACCCCTTGGGTCTGCCCCTGCAAGACTGCTAGACAACTGATAAAACCAACTTGTCACACGCTGAAAGTCAAGGAATGTTTGCAATATAAATAAGAAATATGTCAGACCGTGTTTTTTAACATGAGAACGCTGGTTGTAGTGTCACAACAATGAGACAACTATGAGTGTATAACAGAGGTAATAAAACCTCATGGTACGTTTTGAATGAGTCAAATCAAAGTGAGGTACTTTAATTCACCTTTCAATGGAACTTGAAGTTCCAGATTTATATCAAACTGCGTAAGCAGGTCTTACAATGTTGGTTTGCGTTTCATGCATGAAGTGCCTGATGTAAAGTATCTATCTAACCATATCCATTATGGGTATGTAATGATGTTCCTTAGATACAATTATGAGATTCACACAACGTGAAACTCAAAGTTGATATGGAATCAATGTTGTTCTTTAATAAGGATAATTCAAACATCTCCCATACCACAATGTACCCCCCCCCCCCCGCGCCGCCGCCGCCTAATCTTCGGAAACCGGCTTAACCTGTTAACAATTTCAGTAAAAATTGTTGATCCCACCTCCGTAAGGCATACATCACACCAGATCACAAGAAATATAAAACCTATACTATTAAACTAACATATTTTCACCGCTAAGTCTGTGTACATGTGGATCAGGTATTTAATCTACGTTTTGTGCAGTGAGATATCAATGCATTCAATTTCTATTGCTCTTATTTCATAGAGCTGTTTTTTTTTATCATATTACGTTTTCTACAATAATGACAATGCGCAGAATATGCAAAAATATACGTGACGCGAAAATGAACACGCTTAAGTATGTCATCCCTTTATTCTCCCTTGCCCCAAGGCGTTTGGTGTTTTCCACGTCGAAACTGGCTGCGTATTAATGTGTTTTTATTTGCTCTTCCCCTACAGATATTGGACTAAGACTGACGGCCGCCGGCCATATAGCTGTCCGTCACCATGGGAACCCACAATGTGTTTCTACTCAGTATACTCACCATCTCAGGTAAACCACGTAAATGACATTGTGTCATATTTCTATCAATCGTTTGTGTCATGAGGTTGTCTTTCTTGTATATAACTGGCTCTGTTCATATACATTTAGGCACAGTCGTTCAAGCGGAGAAGACCACTTCGTTTTTCACACTATAAAGCCAGGCACAATAATTTTGCCAATCCCCATTTGAAACTGATATCCTGACTTAAAACTTCTAGTGATCCTAGTCATTCCATGCATGCAATCTATTAGCTGATTCTTCCTTAGGCCATTTATCTGTGCTAAAGACCAACATGTATAACATTCTTTCTAGCTAAGATTGCATGTAGCTTTAATCTTTGATGTACCACGCGTAAACCTCAAAGCATTACAGTATATTGTTTGACAAAAAGACAAGAGCACGGAATTATAATAGAAAGTATTATGTTGCAAGTGTAGGCATAAGATGATGCATATGCCTAACAGGTGTGTGAACAGTATCTATAGAAACTTATTGTTTATTGAGAGACTTTTTCGCCAGTATGGACGTCTGACAGAATAAACGCACTTGTACATCTGAAAAGTATAATAGTCATATTCCTACCACATGCTGAAATATCAAAGCTATTGTTTTTTTTCATATGGCGTATATGGAGAAACAAAAGTTAGGAAGACTTAGGTCATAATGGATATTTCAAAACTTCAAATTACAAATAAGAGCACAATATTAATTTGAAGAGATTTTCGATTTATCATTTTTGCTTTACAATTATGACGGCAGGTTTTTCATCGTTAATGTTTTCATTGTTTGAACCTGAGTACACATGCACCAAGAACCGAATAACTGTATATACAGAAACTGTAAATGCGAAATTCCTCTACGAGTCTAAACTTTGTGATCCTTTCTTTAGCTGTTTGGTGAAGTGTACCAGCGCAGAAGCCGTATATTGTTCAGGACCTGCCGATATTGCCATTAATTTTACTGAATTGATATGCAACAACGTGCTTAGTGTCACGAAGGAAGAAAATAATGACATGCCATAGGAAATTTCTCAGATTCAACATGCTACATATGTCATGGGTTTCAAAAATCCACATGAATTTGGGAAATACAGCGACATGCAACAGTGCATCTGATATTAAACATGCTATAGACCTTGTGCAGACGTGGTCACGTGACCACTTTTTGGTGATCACCATGTGCTCTTTATGACGTGGCTATCCCATAACTCTAGATATGATACATTCTATAAGATAAAAGTTGTTCAATATGACATGACATGGATATTTTAAATACATTTGGCAAAAATGAGTGTTCAAGATGTTCATAAAATGTTTACGATAAGAATTTCAAATTGATCACCAAGATGGCGCCCAGTCAATGTTGGGCTATTGTGACGCCATCTGCACAACGTCTATATACAGAACCCTCCTCCCGACTCCACCTATCCATACTCCTTTCAGTGGTCAGATGGTATACCAGTACATAAAGCATAGCAGAATTACCTCTGACTTTCATTCTAAACCTAAGCAGTTCTTTGCAATAAGCCCATCCCAGTTTACATCAACATTAAGCTTCACCATGAAATATTTTCAAAATTGCTTCCAAGCGTTTTTCCTAAAGAGAGTTGTAAAAGACCAAAAAATTAGTAATATATGATTGATAGATTATTCCTAAAATTTGTAAAATGCAGCTTTATATGTTGGCCTTCTTCAAGAGGAACCAACGTTAAAGCCTGTCATCCCGGCCTACAGTGCCCAGCCCTAATTTGCCCTGAAATAACAGCATAAATATTGATTGGCTGGCAAACCTGCAAATCTGTCAATTGACCAAATTTAAGAAATCATAATGGTCTAAAACCTGATTGCATGATCTAATATTTAACAGACAATCAACCATGTTCTCCCTGTGCTTTTGATTTAGATTTTGATCTTTTCGATGATTTCTATGTGTAAATTCATATTGTAATGCACTTATATGGAAGACCACAAATGGTGAATGTAGTTAAACGAATAAAAAAACGAAAAAAGAATGTTTAAGCAGTACTTGAAGATATAGAAAAACATTATTCTTGCTTATCTCAGTAACCTCAGCTCTTTGAAACAAGAATGGCTATTTATAATGCAGTTATTTTGATCAACCCTTGTCCAACCCTAGTATATTAACCCAATTTCTCCCCACCACGGATAGCTGGTTTGCAGTATTTTAAGCACCTGCAGGCTAATTTGGGTTGATTTTGTCGACAAAACCCCTGGAAAATGTTTTATATCCACCAATAGTGAGAACATTTCCAAAGGCCTTTGAAAATATTAAGTGGACATGAATACAAATTTCAAAAAATAAGTCTGCAAATTTTTTATCATGTTTAAATACAAATAAAGATCTGGGGGGCGGACCAAAAAACATCCACGAGAACTCTGTTCCACGAGACGTTAAAATACCCACGATCACAAAATTAGCTCTCGCGATTTATTAATTTCTCGTGGGACAGAATTCATTTTTTTCAATAATCAAAGTGTTCCAATGTCCTCCTAACACACTTTTAAAAGTGTTTTCTATGAATAAGTGCACTATGGGAATGAATCTAGTGTGATTTTTCAAGAAACTTTCATGTCCAAAAGTTCTCGTGGATGTTTTCTGGGAACAATTTTCTTCTCGTGGCCCTAAAATTCTTCTCGTGGCTTTAAATTCACTGCTACGAGAAATCGTGGATGTTTTTTAGTCCACCCCCCAGATATATGAAAATCGCTATACTAAAACCTTGGGTCTTGACAAAATATTACCCAGAATGCATCCTGATGAAGGCTAACCTGCAGGTATAATTCAAGACATTTGCTATCTGTGGTAGGGAGAAACCAAGACAACTCTTTCAACCCCTCCGTTTCCCCTCTCCCTTTCCCCTAGTGCTGGCGGTGCGGGCCCACATCTTTGACGACCTGACGGAGGCCGAGATGCAGCAGGTGCTCGACTACATGGCCACATGGGAGGACGTGCCGATAGGGGACCAGACCCAGCCCACGCTTAGCTCGGCCTACATCCGCATGGTGGAGACACTGGGCCCGGAAAAGGTGGACGCGCTCAACCACCTGGACCAGGGCGGGGCTGAGCCCTACAAGAGGGCCACCGCTATTATCTACAGGTAGGGTCTGGGGTGAAAACTTATTCGCTACTACAGGTTTCCTGGGTATCATAATGATACGTTTTTGAGGAAACGCATAGTTGTGTTTTTGATCTGTACTAATCAGTGAAATCATTGGATGAAATGTCAGCATTGCCCTCACATTTGTTTCCTAAAAGATGGCATTGAAATGTTTTCTTTTAATTTCAAATATTTATTGATATAACATACGAGGCACTATGCATCTAATCAGGAATTGGATTAAAAAGAAATGAGAGGAGATGGTGGTATGCTTTTTATGATCCATGAGTTCAAATCTTAATTCTAATTCTATAACCTCTAAACCTCTAAAGTAATGAATGATTAAGATATTTTAGAGGCTCATCATGCAGTGTAGCACTTGGCATTCTGCAGCCAGACTATAAGCAAATAGTTGACTGAAATGAAACCATGCGGACTTGTGGAATCTTTATTTGACTGTAACCAGATATATCTTACCCATTTCAGAGGAGACCTCATGGCACCAATCATCCAAGAATACGTTATCTGGCCTGTACCACACCCAACCAACCATAGACTAATAGAAAATTCTAAATGGCGCAAGCCCATTCCCTTCTCCTCCCGCTCCCCTCTGAACTCATTGGAACTTCCTCTGATATCTCAAAGAATGGCCAAGGAATTCCAAATAGTGGAAGACATCCTAGAAGAAGCCACAGGGTATAGGTTCAACAACTGCTCCCAGGGAAAATGCCTGGAAATTGCGCCCGGTGGGCCAGCACATGCAACTTCTGGGAAGCACACATTTCTAGGATATCTCATAAGGACACTTGAAGGCAAGTTCTTGCACCCTATTGGCCTACAGTTTGTCCTGGACATGGAGGGTCTGGACATCAACAAATGGAGGGTGACACATGTGTGGTGGCAGGGCAACCTATTTGATTCTTTCATTCGAATGAAGGAAGACATTGAATCTGAGAAAGTCACCTACAAGAAGTTAGGTGAGCCTGAAGGTGCTTTCACAGAAAACCTGAGGTCCTCGTTGAACTTCCGTGGAACTCCGAGACCCACCTCTGATAAGCGGGGACCCCAGTCATTTTACCCTGATGGCGACCGAATTGAGGTTAATGATCGCCAAGTGTCATGGCTAGGGTGGAGCTTCAACTTTAATGTCCGGTCCTCAACCGGCATCCAAGTGCATGATATTCGCTTCTTGAAGGAGCGAATAATCTACGAGCTCAGCCTTCAGGAACTCGCTGTGTTTTATTCGGGAGGCGATCCGATGTCGCGACATACCATGTTCTATGACTCCGATGCCATGTTGGGATACTCGAGCACTGAGCTGTTTCCTGGTGTGGATTGCCCACATGAAGCGCGTGTCTTTGATACAGTTCACTACCACAAAGGGAAACCCTTGGAATTCCGCAACACAATTTGCTTATTCGAGTGGAACAAGGGAATTCCACTCAGGCGCCATTATGCAAGCAACTACGAAGGTGGCTATGTGTACTACCAAGGGATGCCAGATAATGCCCTCGTCCTCCGCACCATCCCAGTCATTGACAATTATGACTATATTGTAGATGTGATTTTCCACCAAGATGGCAAGGTTGAAGTCAAAGTATCTCTTACAGGGTACCTTATCACCAATTTCTACCCAGGAAAAGCCTCCGACCAATACGGCCATGTGGTCATGGACGACATCATTGGCAACCTCCATCTTCATGCTGCCAACTTCAGAGTGGACATGGACATTGCAGGTAGGGCAAATGCAATCAAATTCAATTACTATACAAAAAGGGCACAAAAACTGTTCTTTTTAAAAGCCATCCTCTCATTACCTGAATAATGAAATACCTAGCGTACATGAAAAGCATTTAGATTCAGGTATTGGTTACTCTCATAGTAAACAAAGTTAAGATTATACAACATTAATAAAAATGGATAGCATGTTTAATAATCATATTATGTGTGCAATGGTATGCGTTACAGATGTATATTGTAACATATGTGTACACCTGATCTTTTCCAATCACACTGTGACATTGGCCTATATATGTTAAGATCACAAAAAGAATAGATCATGAGTATCCGTATCAAATCATTGCGAAACTCTTTGTCTGTGGTTACAATATTGAAAGGTTGCTTGCAATGACCGTATACGTTGTTTCTGTGCCCGAGATGCTCCATAGACAATTAAATTGTAATAATGTAGATAGATGCAATATGTTTCATACGAATGATTGTGTTCTGATTAGCATTATGGTAAATCCGATTCACAAACAGAAGTGGATTATTACTAGGAATAGTTTGTATCCCTATATCAAAAGTGTATGATAGGTCATCACAGGCAATCGGAAAGTTTTGCAAGCTATCATGTCCGTCCCATCGGAGTATAGACCATGGTACAGAGTAGTACAGCATATAGGCTGATGCAGAAGTATCTTTAAGGCCATTATATTCCGATCACTGTGCTTACACTCTTCTTTATCATATGGGCAACTAATCACCAGTTTGATTCTACAATTACCTTAAACAAAAGATATATGTACATCTGTATAAATATCATTTCGTCAGATGTAGTTCAAAGTTCCAAGACACCCTCTCGATGGAAAAGTGATAGCTAAACCTATAACCCCCAATATAGATTTCTTACTTAAATACTTTGAGGCAATGTATGCCATGCAACTGCATTAATTCTGTAGCCAAAAATAAGACAACTGTAATTGTATTCATGATCTGCCTTTCCTGTAGAAACTTGTATGGACGTGTTGAAAGCGTGTTTTTTTTACATATCCATTGCAGGCACGAAAAACAGAGTGAGCACCCTGGACATCAGCCTTGAAGAAGTTAGCGATACCCTCAACCCAAGAAATACCCTGTCCAACAGAAAGTTCACAGCTAACTTGAAACGAACAGAGCAGGATGCTCTGTACCGCTATAACTTCGAGACCCCAAAGTACATCATCTTCTCCAACGCTAACAGCACCAATAAGTATGGCAATGCCCGAGGGTACAGGTTGTTCATTGCCGACCCAGCCAAGATGCTGTGGGACGACTCCTACAAAGCAAACAAGGCCTGGGCCTGGGCCAAATACCAGGTAAAACATATTCTTTATTAATATGATCTCTTCATGCATAATGGTGTAGAATTTTGGACTTATATCCAGGAACAACTAACGGTCGTTGATTGAAGACACATCATCATAGCGCTGTGGACTCTATGAAACCCCCTTAGAGCTATTGTTCCGAATTTAAAGATCAAAGAAAAAGCATGAGATAGGCATGCCTGTAGTTCAGATTGCGTGAAAGGGCCTGGACTATGCCTCAGATTCGTTGTTTACATCCTAGATTTTATTTTGTTGAAATCCAGTAAGTTGATTTTAAACTGTAGGGATTTATTTGAATCCCATGTGTAACTCGAGATCTGTGGTTGCAATTTCACAACATCGGTTGCTCTTCACAATAGTTAAACTTTAAACTTTACCTACAATATGTCAAGCAGACACATTTGATAGATATTGCAAGATGAATAAAAAGGACAACATTTTATATTTTGCATTATGCCTATATTGAATGACACATCAGGGTTTGATATTCCCTGAGTGTCTGGCTACCACCAGGTTGTCCCAATGCTACATGTATAATGGATGTTTCCTCCACTAGATGGCAGTAACGGCATATGACGAGGAAGAGCAACGGAGTTCGAGCTTGTACAACTTTGAGGAGCCTTTTGATCCCATATTTAGTCTGGACGACTATGTAAACGACAACCAGAATATCGTCGACAAGGTAGGGCTACCAATCAATATTTTGTTAAAAAGAAAAAAAGAAAAAAATTGTGTAATTTTCTGAATGATTTGCAGACTACTTTACTTAATCGTATCCCAGCAAACAAATTGACGTTGTGACAACGTTGCTACAACGTAACTTTTTGGTTGTAGCAACGTTGTAAATTTACGTTGTGACAACAGAAATTTGTAGACTCCCAGAAACGTTGCAGCAACGTTGTAACAAGGTTGCAGTGTTACCAGCTCACAACCAACTCACAACTTAAATACAAATTTAGTAGTAGGGCTAGGTTTAGGAAAATCAGCATTATAAGTGTTAATATTGTTATTTATTTTAGTTATTCCTTATTTTGGATGACCCCCAACATCATTTTGGGTGCAATTTCTTTAATTATTTTTTTCTCATTATTAAATCTGGTTTTTTTTAAATGCTGGCATAACCCAAGTCCAGCTTTCAAGATTCAATGGTGGACAAATAATCTTTAAGTCCAACCCAAAGCCTTATATCCTGCTGGATCATATTAGGTTCATGGCCTACAATTACAAATTACATCTCAAGGCCTGTAGACTCTATAATATTGATAAGCTATCAAAAAGGTGTTTAACATTTAAGATTATCTTAATTCACTTCTAATATCTGCAATTCATCAGATTAATTCATTATGGTATATGTCAACTGCATTCTGTTGCTCATCACATATCCCTGGGTGGGAGCACTTTGGCTTGAAAAGGTACCTACAGCCAAACGGACCCTCAAAAGGGGAGTAGTGAACATCAATATTGAGGGACTATCAAACACTTTCAAGGCAACATTGTGGGCCATAAACAACACCCATAGAACAATATAGGGGCAATAACTTGGCAGTTGCCTGTATTGATACTTTATTCCAACCAAAACAAACTTGTGTAGTTACATTAGACTTTTTCCATGGCAATTTTGGTGATTTCCATAAACTTCCTGGTATTAACACACTATGATTTTTTTGGGCGGTGATTTATGTCCCCCCAAAACAAGGGGCAGTCATGAAAAGTAGGGGCAGTAGTTTGTCAGTGGGTAGTAACTGCATCGTTCGAGGTGTAATTGTTCTATAATATCTTAGGTCTGATATATTTCGTTTTGTAATTTCATTATAATTATGATATAAGTAACATCCTATTATGATTGGAGTAGCCAACACTGAAAGTATCGTATAAGAATAAATATACCTGGGGGAGGGTAATTCTTCTTAGTTTCATAATGTGTTTTTGTATATTGTAATGATAGGCTAAACTTTGTATCCGTTTCTCCTTTAAGAACTTGTCACTTTAATTACAACAACACTCTATATATTTAAATCTCTAGTACCTTGCGCAACGTTGTGGTTCACAAGCAAGTTTATCGTGAATGAATTTGGTTGAGCACTGGTTGGAGTCACAAACGATCTCATGACCTTGTGACAATAGTGATTATGCTCCTTCCCATCCCCCTTTCATGATCAGAACCCTTCCCTTTATGACTTTATGACAATAATAATTATACTCCTCCTGCAAACCCCACCCCCCTCTTCTTCATGATCAGGACCCTCTTCTCCATGACCTTGTGATAGTAATACGAGTAGTAGTAGATCTTTTATTGAGAAACTGGAGGTCATGGTTGACTTAGGCCTATGTGTCATTTACAGTGATTTATCAATCAAGTCTGAGAAAACTGAAATCACTACGGATAATAATCATACTCCTTCTGCAATCTCCTCCCTTTCTTCATGATCATGACCTTGTGACAGTAATAATGGTAATAAGTGTGCTCCTTCTGCCCCTCCTCCCTCCTCTTTATGATCAGGACCCTTCTCTTTAAGACCTTGTGCCAATAAAACTAATAATTATGCTTAATCTCCTCCCTCCTCCAGGACCTGGTGACGTGGGTGACAGTGGGCGCCCACCACATCCCCCACACGGAGGACGTGCCCATAGTGACCACGCCCGGGGTCCAGCTCACCTTCTTCCTCCTCCCCTACAACTACTTCGACGAGGACCCTTCCCTCGCCTCGCGAGACAACATCAGGGTGGAGCCCGGCGAGAACAGGGACTACATTGTCAAGCACTCTGGGGTACCGGCGGATGAATACTGTGACCGCGATGACGTCACGTGTGAGGGCGTCAGCAGCAGACAGAGCTCTGCCTCTGGAAGTGTCACAACTTCCACAAAGTGCATAGTGGCCATATTGGCTGTATACCTTGCAGCATTTGTTTCATTATAAGGTTTAGCAGGTCTACCATTAAGATTGGTTGTGTGCCCTTTCTAGCCTGGTTTACATTTTCTAGTCCATTTGACAGGTTTTCCATCCTTATGAAATTTTGACTTTTGACATTTAAGTTCACAATCTGTGGTATATGGCTGGACATTCAACTACTCATACTTTAAGAGATGGAAGGGAATTCTGTAGTTGACCTCTCTGTACCACTAATGGGCCCAAATGGGCCAATTTTCAGTATTTTGGACTCTTTATAGTGGCAGTATCATGTGGCTGCAGCATGAGGGCAGAAATGAGCTTATAATCTGTAATATGACCAGTTCAGTTCTGGTTTACAATAGTTTTAATCTTTTCCAATGCTTTCAGCCTTAGATCTGTTAGACATAATAATTTGTACATCAGACTTGAACGTAATATACATAAACATTAACCCATAGTAGGATGGAACTACGGTCTTTTATGATATTTTGTTTAAACCAAGAAGTATTTCTATTAGGCATTTTCTGGGCGGCTAGGGTACTTCATGTCTTCCTTTTCAAGGCACCCTTCAGGACAGCATTGTTGTAAACCTTTTACCAATTGAGCATTTACACTAGAATGCAGTTTGTTATGCTGCATTTAAAGCCTGTATTCCACATGCCGATTTTGTTGCCAATTTTAAAAATCGGCAGTGGAAAAGTTCAATTATAAAACTGTTATACATGTGTCTCCCCACACAGAAAGGATGCTCCAGGCGGGAATTAGGCATTAAAGAGGATGTTTTAAGCTTTTAAATGATACCAAGCACATCAAAATTAGATAATTTTCAAGGAATTTATGGGCTGTTGAACACAGGACGGTCAGTATTCCTGAATACTGCCCCCCTAGCTTTACTGTGTAAAACGTTTTTCTCCTTATTTTGTGAATTCTGAATGGATTTGCATGATTATTTTTTTAATTTCAGGTAAAATAATGCAGTCTAATTAAATGGAGATAGTGATAGAATCCTAATTTAAGCGAAAATAATGAATATTAGGGAAAACTGCTTGACACCAGTCAAAGTGTGTGCATAATCAATACATTGGAATACTGCCCACTTTGCTCCACTGGTAATTTCCTTTCTCTTTTGCTTATAACTTAAAAAATATGGTATATAATATAAGGAAAACTTACCTCGGTTGACAGTACAACCCTGAACACTCGGTGGGATGTCAGAAAAATTACTGCCCGAGGCCGTAAGGCTGAGGGCAGTAATTTTTCGACACCCACCTCGTATTCAGGGTTGTACTGTCAACCTCTGTATGTTTTCCTATATAATTAATAATTTTCTCCATAAATTAACAAAAAGTCATAAAAGCTATTAAGCTTATAACTTTTGTTCTACAAAAGATAATCTCTTTTAGTTTGGACTGGTAATACAATCAAGTCATGTTTTTCCAAATGGGTTACAATTTTGGACAAAATTGGCAAAATGTTGTTGTTTCCATGGTAACCAAACATCTGATGTTTGGTAATATTTGAGGGAAAAACATTCTATTAACATTCCAAATAGAATGTTTTTCAAACAAAATGGAATGTTTAGAGTAGGATAACTGAATTCTACACAAAAAGTTGGTTTAGGACATCTTCATCCCTATTTTTCACAAATCTACCCATATCTCCCTTAATATTACATGTAGAGCTTAAGATATATCCCCCTCGGAGCATCCTCTCTGTGTGGGGAGTCACACATCATTAGAAAGATCTGACAATTCTCTTTCAAATGATATATAGGATGTATGGTTCCATGCCATATTCTCAGAGAAAATTATCTTAATGCAAAATCGACTGCATCAAAATTGGTATGTGGAATACAACCCTAACGAACTAATTATATAAACTGTTAAGAAGCCCCACATTCAAGTACATGTATGTACTCTTATCATGTTGATATTATACAGGGTTGTTTATGTGCATATTGGTAAATATCTGGTCCTAGATAAGTGAACTATCATTAGCTGTATTGACGAAGTAAAACGTAGATTTCGTAAGAAACGTAAAATTTAATGTTTATTTCACAAAATTGAGTGGATTTTACCAGAATAGTAAGAACGCATTCAGAATACATATCGTCAGGGATATAGCTAGATAGTCCAGTCAAACAGGGCAATTAGTTAACGAACACTGTATCGTAATCTGAAAATTCTCCGTTTCCTTCACTAAAAGAATGTATGATAAAAGGAAACCCTCTCCCTTCTTTTCTTACCCTCAGAGTCAAGGATGTGACGTTGCAGGATGTTCTGATAACGGCGCAGAACGCCACAGAACGTTACTAGAACATTGCAGAACGTTACCGTTACGCCTTCTCTTTGATATAGGCTAAATTGGTCAGTGCAATCTCGCGTGACTCGCAAATGGGACCGAAATTCAGAGGTTCAATGAAATATAACCAATATTGACTTCTATTTCAAAATTAGGCCTAATGAATCTCATACACTGAGAAAATGGCTGGTCGAGGTTCTGATGTGCAGTGATATGCTTAAAATAAGTCGACACCATGTATTATGTTTCATCTAATACCCCATACATAATCTTATTCAATGGAAAGAGATTATCAAAAAATAGAATATGCTTTTGTTCTAATGCGTCCAACCTCAAGCTTTAAACATCCTAAAACTGAAAGGATATTGTCAGGCATGACGCCATGAAGCTTAGTTCTTGGAAGCCATTAGCCTTTGGAGCGAATATTAATATTGTGTAAATCCCGGAAATATCATAGTGTACTCTTTAGTGTATACAATTCAGGGTATACAATTTTATATAATGTGTAGTTTCCGTGAACAATATCTAAATCAAGAAGGTTAGAAGTCAAGGCTTAGATTACTTAGAAATTAGTTGAATAGAATGTTATACGGAAAAGATATATAAGCAACAAATAATTCTTACTGTAACCTGTCATGTCTTAATGAAGTCTTTAAAAAGCATCATAGTTAAGTGTTAATGAATTAGTATTTTGTATGTGCATAGCGGCACGAATCATGTCAATGTAATGTAATAATGTATCAAGGGAAGTTGTCCATAAGTACACGTGTATATTACCAAGTCAGCATGCATATGGTGGATCTCTTTCCAGTGTACTGTCAAAGTCTATCTTGTTTATTAATGCGTTTGACCTGACTTAGCAGCTTATATCATTTTTGTATTCTTCAATAAACCTACACTGGAGGAAGCAGACAGAATATTTCGGCCCAAATAAAATAAAGAAATTTTGATGTAAAATTATTTTGCCCGGAGGGCAAATAAGAAAATTTTAAAATAGGTTTGTTTTTCTAGATATGGACGCAGTTGAGAAACTGTCTCATTGAGCATTGTTCAAACTGCATGGTTTCTAGTCAAGAACAACCAGGGCCAATGTTTTTAATGAAAGATTGAGTTAGTTGGTCATTAGGGTCAAGTATATACATTCTGATAAGCATAGATCTATCCATCACCAAAAGACTTTAACACAATCATAGCAATACCTCTTTGAGAATATTCTGCGATGACATCAATACTAAATTTTTGACAGATAAAATTACTGATTATAGGGACGGAAGTAGGGAGGTGTATATGACACAAGCACGCTCCCCCATCTCCTGCCTTAATTTTCATGCTGTTTATGTAAAGTATGGGCCCCAAAAGGTCGTCCTACCCCTCTTTCTAAACTCTCTAGAACTTGTTTTTACAGCTTCTGGCACTAACGGTAACGGAGGAGTGATTCACTAGATTTATCTTTTGCAAATATATATATGGGCGCAGAATTCGAAAGTTCCATCAATAGTACTTAGTTGGTATCTCATTGATCCAACGCTAATATTAGTGCCAGATATTTTCTTTTGTATGGGCGTCTTTTTATATATCGAGGACTGTCCCAGCCATTTCTCTTTAAAGTGTTGCATATTGGCCTGTTCCCTCTACCTATAAGTGTGCTTTAAGGCTGGAACCCATTAAGCGACTAAACTGAAATTCTGGTCGTTTTTACCAGTTCTGGTCGATTGTTTCTGGTTGAAACGACCAGAAATGGTAAAAATCGCTCAGTGGGAACACATTTTTGTGTGTTTTGTGACAAGTTCTGGTCGTTTCGACCAGAACCAAGCGACCAGAACTGGTAGAAACGACCAGAAATTAGTTTAGCCGCTTAATGGGTTCCAGCCTTTAATCTCAACCTTGGTTCATAACAACACAGTTAATTCTAAAACTATTTTTAAGGTAAATAGTTTCTCATTTCTCTATCGTCAATCATACCCTCTATATTTTATCATATTTTGCCTTGAGATTATTATTGCTTCTGACATTTTTACTATAACTGCATATTCATCATGATAGTTAATGATTTCCACACACTTATTTTGTTCAGATAATCCTTTGAGAAGACGATTGGATCGAGCCTATTACACACTTTGCCATTTTTCTTGAGATTGTATCAGGTTTTAAACATTATTATTTTGATAACATCTTCTGGATAATGCTATTATTTGAAATTATTGTAAACCCCAAACAATGACGATCCAAAAATTACAATGTTCATCAAAATTGAGATTCTGATCGTTTAAGCAACCAGAACTGGTCAACAACAATTAAAGTGGATGAAAACAATCAGATACGGTGTACCCATTTAGTGATGCAACTAGACATTTGTCGAAAACAACCAGGACTTGATAGATATTAGTTGCTAACGATATCAAATTCGAATGAAATCAGAAGGGGGTACTCATTGTACAATTAGACTGAAATTCTGGTCGCTTCGACAAGTTCTGGTCACTTCAGTCTGGTCGAAATGAACGAAACTGGTCGAAAACGACCAGAAATGATGTTCCCATTGAGCAATTTGACCAGACATCTACTTGAAAATGATCAAACGCTTGGTCGCTAGTGACATGTATTGCAACTAAAATTTAGATTGCATTACTCGATGGGTTCCCCCCCTTTTGCCACATAAAAAAAAAAAAAAAAAAAAAAAAAAAAAAGACTCGATGGGTACAGTCCTTAATTGAAAGGTAAACATCTATAATGTACAACTACTTTGTTAAACTCCGATCGCAGAGTGTGTAAAACAGTCTCACATAAACCAATTCATATAGCCTAACATTTTTCAATTCAACATGATTGTAAGAACAACCTATCAAGTGGCATTATGTGGATAATTTTGTATTCGTGTTTAAATGTATTACCTATGGTTATCTTAACATTTCAAACATGTTATGTGTGATGAATGTCATGAATAAAATTGATATCCTCAAAAGATCTGACTTGGCATTGGATGCCAGTTATTGTGTTTGTATTACAGCAGGAAACGGGAGCGAATTTGTCAACTTTATATCAGAGGCAATAGGATACATACAAATGCATAGAAATGTACAATGCATTATTCTTTACGTATGTCCATTCGCATCTGAGTTTTTCTGTATTCTTGGGACCTGAGAATTGTCTTTAGTTGATTTATTTGACATTAAGGACCATATTCTGCCATTTGACAAGGCTAAGTGATCACTCATCAACAATAATTGATGTACTGTCTCCTGTTTACTTACCCATAAATTATGTTTCCAAAAGTATATAGGCAATCCCTGGTTTAAGTTATTTAATAAATTCACATGTTGGGGTAATTATCATACACGGACACCTAAACTAGGCAAAGACGGGAGAATGGTGACAGGCCCATAACCAGGGGGATGGCAGCGGTTGCAGGCCACCCCACCCCCCCACCCCCACAAAGGAATTTTTTTCCAAAAGTTCCACCTTTCCTTCCAAAACTTAATGTAAAAAAAAACTACAAAATATTGAAAAGTTCCACTTTCTATTGTTCACCACCCTCTTTTCAGGTTCAAATTCACTAAAATATAGGCAAAAGTTACTCTTGTGGAATCTCCCCCCCCCCCCCCCACAGCAGAACCTGGGTACGGGCCTGTTGTGCACATACATTTTAATAATGGGCCTATATGCTGCCCCCCCCCCCCCCCGCTTCGGAACTCCTGGATCTGCCACTACGGATTAATAATTTGAGATTTGCAGCTGCTCATGAAAGCTGCTACATGACAAGAACACACATCAGAGGTATATTGGAGAAATGCTATTTCTCAGAAAGTCAAAGTAGGTGCCTATCTGAAGAGCAAGTGCTTCCTTTGGCACGTTACTCCCAAAAAATAGATTTGAAGGGTGAGCTATTCTTTGTACCTGTTGTTACATATAAATGATAAAGTATTACACCCTGTTAATAAAAATCCTTGACAGCAGAAAAAAACAAGGGAATATGGTGGATTGCAATAGTCATAGTTCCGTTTCTGTAATTCCATAGCTGATCCCTACTATGAATGTTTCTTTTCGGCTTTAAAAAAGATTGATTTTGATTTCCAAAATGTTGAAGTGATGTCTGGTGCAGTAAAATAAACTCATAATAATTCAGGCTGAGATCCCAGACCACTGATGCAGAAAGCACGGAACAAATGATCTCTATATATGTAAGAAGAGCATTAATAGCAAAAAGAATGAGACATTCTTAAGAGCTGCAAATGATGCATTCACTGTTAAAGAACATAGTCAGGGTGCGTACAAAATGGGGAGTTTTACACTGCCAAACATCTAGATAACCTATATGGAGGTACCTGTTGAGCAATGCTACTGGAATTCTAGTCGAATTAGGGATCACCAGCTACCAATTTCTAACAATGTTGAATATTTCCCAAGCAATGGACCACTTTTTGATGGATTTCTTTAGTTGAAGCGACTAGAACTGTTGGAAACCATTTCACACCTTGCTTGCCTTTTTGAGGATGTCTATAATATTATAAGATCTTTTTAGTGCAATATTACTCTTTTGAATGGAAATAATTAATTTATGATGGAAAATGATTTAGTCATTAAATGCAACAATGGTTTCAAAAAATATAATAATTTTCCACGTAAATTGCAATCTTTAATGTCTTTTCTATATTGCTATAGTCATAGAAATATTATGGAAAAATTGTGCCATCTGCCTTTACTTGGACAAACCTAATTTGACTTAATTTGACATAAACACATAAATAAAATATTTTAAAATTTCTAAAGATTTTGGTCACAGGGAAGTGCGAAAAAGATTTCTCCGTCATGCGAAGT
Organism: Lepidonotus clava; assembly: GCA_936440205.1. NCBI lineage: Eukaryota > Metazoa > Annelida > Polychaeta > Phyllodocida > Polynoidae > Lepidonotus > Lepidonotus clava. The sequence continues at coordinate 19,296,807 of OW387150.1, read as the reverse complement.
TGAGAAGGTGATTGCAGGCTTGCCAATTTAAAAGAAAAATAGCATCTACAGTGAGGAACAAGGTCCCTTGCAATAAGGATGAAAATATTTTCGTAATCAGTACACCCTAGAGTTGCACAGGTGAACTAGAGAATTGTGCAGCACATTATATTTTGTAGCCCAAATGCGCTACAAAGATTAATCTAATGTTCAAACATTTGCAGACCATAGGGACCCTCACCACCCATGGCATGGGGAATGTGGATTTGAGCAATCCCTTTTCTCATGATTTCCTTTCTAGGATGGCCAATCAAACAAGGGGGCTTTTACAGCAATGATGAGAAAATTCCATCCAAAAGAAATGTTGCGGACAACAATGTTGAAAATTATTGAAATGCATACTAAAATCATTAAATTATTTTAGAATGCATTTTCAATGTAGGAATATTCAAACATTATAGTTGTATATATTTAAGAAGAAAATTGAAACCATTTGTAAGTTGAAAAAGCTTATAACAATTGAATGAAATATCCAGAAAATGTCGTGAAGAATCATAACCCACGCTGACAAATAACATCATAGGCCTATGTAGAAAAATAGTTTTCCCGGGCCATGAAAGTTTGTGAATGTGTTTTGGTTGGCACCCCTGGAAGATCACAGATTACCTAGAGATGGCAGTGAAATTAAATTTCGCTTTTAATTTTTGCCAAATTATCATAATTACTCAACATTTTATTCCATAAACTGTTGTAATCGTGCATCCTACACCCCTTAAAGTAATTATGAGAACTCTGACATAATGTAAGATACTAGAGCACACTCACATCTTGATAGGGACAATAGAGTACCGGCGGCTTCACATGGCGTCAAGGCAAACTCGGGGTCTATGGGCAATAACCTTTGTAAAGGTGCAATAACTGCTCTTATCCAACTTACAAGTAGGTGGACAATTTGATAAATGATGTATATGACAGAGTAATGAGTACTTTGAGCAACAATACCTATCGGCTTTAAAAGTAGCTATATTATTATATAAGACATGGCAGACAGGTTTCCTCTGAACACAAAGAAAGTCTCGGCTGTTGCAGTCTCATAAATTTCACTTTTCACATGATTGACAAAGGTTCATTGAAATATCCAACAATCCAGAAATCTCATGTGCCTTGTCGCACAATAGCAATAAATTTTAGGATTTTGACTAAAGTTATGCTACCAGCATAACAGAATTTTGGATTAATGCTCAATGAGTTCCCACCTTAAGGTTGTACTTTTTTAGAGCCGTCATTTTTGTGCAACAAATCAATAGTGAGGTACCCATTGGATGATTGAACTAAATTTTGGTTGCCTGTCCAGTTGTGGTTGCTTGATTCTGGTTGAAAGAAATGGTCAAGTAAAGGGGGGTATCCATTGAGCGATGCAATCTAAATTCTGGTTGAAATACATGTCAGGAGCGACCAATATCTACCATTGTTAGATATTTTGCAAGCGATTTGATGTTTTCAAAGTGATTTCTGGTCTAATCACTCAATGGGAACACCAATTCTGGTCATTTCCGACCAGATCTGGTCGTTTTCGACCGAATCAAGCAACCAGAACTAGTAGAGACAAACAGAATTTAATATAGTCCCTTAATGGGTCCCCAATGTGTTGCAACAGGGACCTCACCGTTACCATTGGTCTCACTGTTAAGATGGGTACCCACTGTGCGATGCGACTAGGATACTGGTTGAATTAGAGATCACCAGCGACCAATATCTAACAATGTTAGATAATTTCCAAGCGATTTACCATTTTCAAGTGGATTTCTGGTCAAATCACTCAATAGGAACACTATTTCTGGTCATTTTCACAGTTCTGGTCGTTTTGACCAGAAGAAAGCGATCAGAACTGGTTGAAACGACCAGAATTCTAGTTCAATCGCAAAATGGGTTCCCCCCTTTAGCTGTTTAGTCTAGAGCTGTTCTACAGCCCAGATGTATTCCTGTAAACGGGTACAAAAGATGCTTTGATCTAGATGTCTAAATTTCAGCCAAGAACGATCATTGGAATTCACTTTTCGCTGTTATTCTACAAAGGGCCACCGCAAAATATTCCAGTGATGTTGTGATGAATAGCTTTTTCGTCCTTGGTACGAAAAATAGGAAGTTAGAAATCGGGGTATAATTATATACAGAATCAACTTGTAATGTGAAATAATCAAATAATGTGGTAATGGTCAGCTAATAATGAAATTATGTAATCAAATGAAATGGGTATACGAAAATAGACCGAAATCTGTAATTGAGTACGAAATGGCTGAAAAATGGTATTGACTGGAAATAACGTCACAAAAGTCACGTGATCTAAGTGACCAATCAGAGTTGACCTGTAGACTGTAAAAGCGGGTGGTATGGCCTGAAATAAATAGTTCATTCATGGTACTCCTTGTGTTCACACACCTCTTCTTTGAGATGACCCACCTCCCAGCCAGCCCGAGCTTGAGATCTTCCTGAGTAGATACTAATAGATGGGTTAAAAATTAGGCAGAGACCCTGAATTACCTAGGATACTAAGCTCAAAATTATGAAGATGGCCCGAAAGCCTGTAATGGTACGAAAGCCTGAAATCGTAGGCAGTCTGCCTGGAACCCAGGGAATGAAGGTGTGTTCCGCTTGGCACTGTGCTACCACCCTTTAATCAAGAGTGATGACCTTACTTTTCTGGCCCGTGAATTGACCAGCTGCAGTAGTCAGACAGCACGCCTGAGATCACCATGAGCCTGAGACCGGCTGCCCGACCTGGCTTCCTCACATTTTCCTTCTGCTTGGACATAGGGACATGACGTCCCAACCACCTCAAAGACGCCCCTATCGCCTCCTCTGACCATGTAGATCGAACCCTAAACTCCTCCCCAAAAGCTCCACTGGCCGTTCACCCTCACGCGTGGGGCATGACTCTTGACCTCTTAAACCAATCTGTTGCCTGCAATTCCAGTCGGCCCAAGACTGAGAAACCCGAAAACCCTTTCATCGCAGAGCCCGGAAACCCCGACTCCCCTAGGAATATCACAATAATTATCCTTAAGGTCATTGAAAACGCTCTGGCAGATAAGCAAAAACTAGCATAAACATCTCTGACTTAATATCCCTTTTGAGCTGAAATTGGTAGGGTCTGTAGATCTAAATTTCTTATTTATAAAATAATTCAAATACATCCCTGTTGTAATACATTCTTTTGTTTCATTCCTGCTATACCATTAATTTTATCATGCGACTAGAAAGTAGGCCTGAAAGTTGTAAAGTGTATTATTTGATATTACCAACGATTGATATAGGGTCTTCTTGTTGAAAGGTTCAAATCATTGAACTAAGTACGAGCTATAACTCAGCATTCCGTAGCTCTGGTGAGCGAGAAACGGTGTTTTTATGTTTTCTCTTCAAGGAGGGGAATTTTTGGTCGATCAAGCAACTAGGATTGTTCATTGACGACCCAAACTGTTTAATAATGAAAATAAGCGATTAACAGGAAATCCACCAAATTCTGGTCAATCGCTTGGAAATATCTAACATTGATATCGTTACACATTGGCCGCTGGCTATCCCTGACTAGACCAGAATTTAAATCGCATCACCCAATGGTTTCCCCTTCACTGTGTATTTGGAATAGCTTTGGAACGACATTATTATTGTATTAATTCCACCCTGTCAACTAAATGTGACTTATCCTTTAAATGAAACTGATTTATTTGATCATTTCATGGCTAATTTAATATTACATATCTCAATTTAGATACAATTTTATTACTTCATGTGATAGAGCAATTTTCCTAGTTTAATCCCATAAGTGCACCATAGAACACTGACTCTACTGTGTTTCGTTGAAGATAGTTATCAGGGCCATTCGCTCTGATAACAATTTAAATTCACGACTGGAATATCACCATTTTCATAAATTTGCACTGCGTTTCAATTTGACTTGCCTGCGATCAAGCTACTGCAATCACACATCAGCTTTTCGTTTGGAAAAAATAGGATAGGAACGCAGGGATTATTGAACAGTAAACTTTATTATACAAGTCTTTCAACTCTGTAAAGAGAGCTGTATCAGGAGCTAGAACCGCAAATATTTTACTCTTCATGTGGGAACCCACTGAGCGACCTAAATAAATTCTGATTGTTTCTGCCAGTTCTGATCGCTAAGTTCTGGCCGTTTTCGGCTAGGAATGGTCACAAACGACCAAAAAAGGTGTTCCCACTGAGCGATTTACCAGAAATTGCACAATGGTGTTTGGTCATTTCTGACCATTTCTGGTCGTTTCAACCAGAACCAAGCGACCAGAACTGATCGAAAGGATCATAATTTTAGTTTAATCGCTCAATGGGTTCCAGCCTTTACTCGTTTATGACAAACATAAACCCGTTCAGTACCTAAAGTTTGAGTTTGAGTTAACGTAGGAGTTAACTCAAGCCATGATGATTATAAATATAACATGTTAAAATTAATTACGTTGCACAAGGAAGTGAGTTCAAAATTGCAGTCCATGTCATATGCCTAAAGGGGGGAACCTATTGTGCGATCAAACTAAAATTCTGGTCGTTTCGACCAGTTCTGGTAGCTCAGTTCTGGTCGAAACGACCAGATCTGGTCAAAAACGACCAGAATTTGTCTTCCCATTGAGCGATTCGACCAGAAATCCACTTGAAAATGTCAAATCGCTTGCAAAATATCTGACATTGTTAGATATTGGTCGCTTCTGACATGTATTTCGACCAGAATTTAGATCGCATCGCTCAATGGGTACCCCCCTTGTCAGTAGCGGCATTTGCCCAATCGATTCACTAATTTTGTTTATGCATTTGTGGTCGAATCGCACAATGGACCATCAGTTCTCGTCGTTTTCTACTAGTTCTCGTCGTTTTCGACCAGAATTAAGCAACCAGAACTAGTTGAGATGATCAAAATTAAGTGTAGTTGCTTAATGGGTACCCCACCTTATTGCCATAGACAAAAAGCCTAGAAAAAACTAAAGGGGGGTATACCCATTGAGCGACTAAACTAAATTCTGGTCGTCTCTACTTGTTCTGGTCGTTTGATTCTAGTTGAAAACGACCACCCAAAAACGACCAGAATTGGTGTTCCCATTGAGTGTTCCCATTGAGCGATTTCACCAGTCCAGGGAGGGTATTTCATAACAAAATACTAAGAAACGGGTGAATCTTAGTACCTGAAATAAGATATTCTCAATTCAAAATTGATGTTGAATTGTACAAAGATGCTTTTTAAGAATCGATTGATTCTTAACATCATGTTATGAAATACCTAGGTAAAATTACGTTCTTACCTGTGTTTTGCCATTGATATAACATTGACCATACTGGGTTTAAGATCAGGTTGTAGGTCTCTTTAATGAACAAAGATTTTTTATACAGCCTTTACAAAGAATTCTATTTTTCTTCTTAAAACCTCTCTTATCTTTAATAAAATCTTATTACAACAAAGAAAAAGAATCTTTAACTAAGATTTTGTTCTGAAAATGCCTTCTGGTCGTTTTTGACCAGAATCAAGCCACCAGAACTGGTCGAAATGACCACAATTCATTTGAGTTGCTCAATTTGTACCCCCCTTTAACGTGTATTTAAGCTATTATATGAAAATGCTGCTATATATACGCTTAAAAGGTTTGACAGACTGGCACTTCTGGTTGCAAAACTGCTATAGTATAAAATGGTTCTCATATCACAGGCACTTTCAACGCACAGATACTGATAATAGGATAAGTCAGTTTACGTTAGTGTTCTTCTGTTGCAATCTCTTTTAATCCCCAACCCTTGCTTCATCCTTGTTAATGTGATGAACGGCTATTCAGCCAAAATACATAGAGGTTAAAATAATAGAAATAAGGTAATAATAGAAATAGATGTAAAGAACGAATATGTAAAGAACGAAGAACGAAATAGATGTAAAGAACGAATATGTAAAGAACGAATAACGAATATGTAAAGAACGAATAACGAATATGTAAAGAACGAATAACGAAAACGTAATGGAACGAAACCCGGAAATATGTAAACCGGAAGTGAAATGTAAACCGGAAACGGAATATATAAACCGGAAGTGACGTCAGTTGTAGGTCACGTGACCGAAGGCAGCCAATCAGGGCTGACCTCTCTAGTATATAAAGGGGCGGTGAGGCCCGAATAAACAGAGTTCTTTAACAGTTCTCCTGGTGTCCAGACGTGTCCTCTTTCCTGAAACAACCGCTAAAGATGAGCCGAACAGAGTAATTAAGCCGAAGTTAGGACAAAACAGTCGAAGTTCGAGATAGGTAGTCGAAACATAGGGTAAGGGGCCCGATGGCCCGAAGAACGAGGAACGAGGGAACGAAGTAGGGCACGAAGGCCCGAAGTAGTACCGGAAACCGAGGCGTAGTATGGTACGAAGACATGGGGAGCGGAACGAGGGAGCGAAGTCCGCGGGGACGAGGGCGCGGCATGCTCGGCCCCACGCTACCAAACAATAGGCGACCGTCGGCCCGTCGCCCCCGCGGACCGGAACTCAGGGGTGGACCGCCCCCCGGCCGACCCGTACCCCTACCATAATTTCCCTCCCCCGCAGTCCTCCGTCGACATCGAGTGCCGATTCCCGATCGATTCGCTCAGCCCCCCCTCGTGCGCGAGGCACGACTCTAGAAACACATCTCGGTTCTTGGCCCGGATTCCCCGTCCGCCCCGAGACCCGAACAACCCCCACGTTCCTCTGTTGTAAGAATCGGCAACCCCGACTTACCAGAGAACGTCACATTAACCTATTGACCTAGGTAGGATATTGACAATTATTTCTACCTTTAATAAGTTGTGCTGCCAGATCAACTTTCAGTGGCTCTACTGTCAAATGTATCCTTGTTCTGAGGCTGCAGGTACATTATGACGTCATTAACGCCCACTTCACCACACCTTTCAGGTGAATGTACGTCACGATGGAAAGTGCATAACAGGATGGGAAGTCTATAACTTGTCATACTCTCATTGCCATCAGGTACATTGTATAATCTGTAACACATTGAACTTGCCATAGTGTGCTGGAAATTAAATCAGAATTGTTTTGACAAAATAAGGCGAAGCCAACGTACGTTGAACCATTGACCCATATAGCTGTTGTCATATTGTTTCATAATTATTCATATGACATATTGTTTGAAATTTTACTTTTGAAGAGGATTTTGATAATTTGTCAAAACAAAAGAATTAAGGCCGAACGCAGCATGAAGAAGGCATTCAGGGTAATTTTCAACTCCAGGTGCAGGAATTCTATATTGAGAATGTTATGTAGTTGTTTGCACTTACCTTGCTTGTACCACGAGACCATTGCAACTTCGCAACTTCGCAAGCTCTAACGCGCGAGGGAACTTATCATAAAAGCTTTGTCACTGGTGTTCTTTTTTGAATTGTAGTTCTTGTTTTGATTACATTTAAAACCTGTGAATGCAAAAATTTGTGCAAAGTAACATTTCCTTGTTTTTCAATTTTCACCGTTGTTTATTGAAGGTGAATGATAACTGGAGAATCTGCAACCTGCCTTTTGCAAATTGTGTAGGATGAATGTCAAAACAGGATTCGTATGCATCAAGACACTTGTGTAAAATTCAGCATCTTACACCGCTACCAAGGCTCACCTCATTCAGCTGATAAAATCTCCTTTATAAGCTGGATTCAGCGATTTCTTGAGGATAATAAGCCCATCCCGATTTTATATATACTAGGGTAGGAAAAGGCTTAGACAAAAAACTGTATAGGCCATCATTGTTTCCAAGAGATGGGAGATTGGATAAGCAGGAATTATGTTGTTCTATATCCTCAGGTACTGCCTGAACATCAACTCCATCAATTTTGTCAATAAATTATCATTAACAAATTTGCAGGTTTGCCAGCCAATCAAAATCCTATATTTCAGGGCAAAATAGGGTTAGACATTATAGTCTGAGCCGAGAGCTTTTAACATTGGTTCCTTATATGGAAAAAAGGATAATAAAAGGCCTATAAAGCTATATTTTGCAAGTTTTAGGAGCAACTTATCAGCCAAATTGGTTTGGTTAATGTTGAATCATGTAGCTATCTTCATGGAAGAAGCAAGGAGGCAATTTTGAATATATTTCGTGGTAAAATTTAATGTTGGTGTAAACTGGGATGGGCTTATTGTGCATCAGATTCTTATCAGCTCATAGTGAATAAGATACTGTCGGTTAATCAGATTTTGTATAAAACTTTCTTGGTAGGTCAGATCTCGTAAACTTATACAAGGTGTCCATTAGTAATATTAGCCACAATATCTTGAAGGAAACAGGTTATAATGACTTGAGGTCCGTAGAATCATTTTGTGTTTATGTGTCTGGGTCTCTATTACTTTAGATGTATAGTATTTCTCTTCTACGACATCATTTGTCATCAATATCTCATAGACTTTTCTTAACTGAAGACCACATGGTACATTGATTATATTGAAGCAACCTTAAGCTTTCTGCGTGATCGTATACTAAACGGAAGCCATTTTATAGCTTAGTCAGTAATTAAGAGAAGACGGAAGAAACCATAGATGTGGCTCTTTTAACGTGGGTGTATGAAACCCATAATACTGGATCCATATACCCTTTTCATGGGTTTAGGGTCCGTGTATAGTGTGGCAAGTTGGCGATTTCATTCATAAGATCCTCCTTTTTCCAATGTTCTTTCTCATTGTTTTCGATTTCCTCCCTTTTCCTCCAAATGTTAGAACTGAACTGAAGGAAGCAAATGCAAGAGAAATAAATGTATTTCAGATGCTGTCAGATTTCTGTAGAAAAATATGCATGCTGAAAGATACTTAAGTCGTTCAGTAAAGAAAGGAAAAGGGTTATTGCACTGCCAAAAACAAAGGGGTGTCTTCGACTGGACGTCCATTAATCCCCTCATGTTTACTTTAGGCCGGTCGACCGGCAGCTCTCCCAAGGGAGGGGGCTCTCCAGGGTGAGGTCCACATGCGCATATTGAATTTAAGTGCATATATATATATCAGAAGAGAGGGATATGTATATCTAGTTTACTCCCCATTCTTAAAAACTGTGGAAAGGAATAGGGACGAGTTAGCCTTTTACTTTTAGGTATGAATCCTAAAGAACTATCAGAAGAGAGGGATATTATATCTAGTTTACTCCCCATTATTAAAAACTGTGGAAAATAGTGACTAGGAATAGGGACGAGTTAGCCTTTTAGGTATGAATCCTAAAGAACTATCAGAAGAGAGGGATATATATATATATATATATATATATATAGTTTACTCCCCATTTTTGAAAACTGTGGAAAATAGTGACTAGGAATAGGATATATATTTAGTTAACTCCCCATTTAGGTAGACGTCCACATGGGTGGCACGCAAAACAAATAACGTTGGCCTTTTTACAGCCATACATATATGCAGAGACCTTGTATGTATATATAGGATATATCAAAACTGGAAAGCCAGGGGTAAACCTGTTATGCACTACAGGCCTGTCACCTGGCCCATGGTTGGACAAGATTTGGATTGACCATTATGCCTATGGTAAAAATAGCCAGTGTGGTGTCACTGGCTATTCCACAATTACATTGGTAATGGCCAGATCCTGGTCATAGTCGATCCTACCAGCCACCAGGGGAATGGTCACAGTCATAGGGCCACAGAGAAGCTTTCCAGTCTTAATATATCCTATATATATATATACAAGGTCTCTGATATATGGACATTTGTCCGACATATGAACCATAATTATATTAACGCTCATCGGATCCATGAGTTTTGAGGTCTGTGCTGATGTCAGTAGAAAGCATGCCATCAAAGCGGGGTACCCATTGAGCAATTCAACTAAATCTTCAATCTTATCATTAAGTGACCAGAAATCGTGGAAAACAACCAGAAATTGTATTCCAATTGAACGATTTGACTAGAAATCTAAAACCGCCAATTGCATGAATGATATCAAACACAATATCAGGTATTTGTTGCTCTTATTTAAACAGAATTTCAGTTGCATTGCTCGATGGGTTCCCACCTCGAAGGGGGGTACCTAGTTCTGGTCGTTTATTTCTAGTCAAAAACGACCAGATCGAAAATGATCAGAACTGGTGTTGCCATTGAGCGATTTGACCAGTAATCCACTTCAAAACAGTCAATCCCTTGGGAAATGTCTAAAGGTGGGAACCCACTGAGCGACTAAACTAACTTCTGGTCGTTTCTACTAGTTTTGGTCGCTTGATTCTGGTGGAAAACGATCAGAACTAGTCAAATCGCTCAATGGGAACACCATTTCTTGTCGATTTTGACCAGTTCTGGTCGTTTTCGACCAGATTTAAGCAACCAGAACTGGTTTAAGCGACCAGAATTTAGTTTAGTCGCTAAATGGGTTCCCCCCTTAACAATGTTAGATATTGGTCGCTACTGACACATATTTCACCCATAATTTAGATTGTATTGCACAATGGGTACCCCCTTGCAACGTGTGTATTCTCAATGGGGATACCCACTGAGTAAAGATGGGTACCAATCGCCCAATTGGTACACCAATTCTGGTCGTTTTTGACCAGTTCTGGTCGTTTTTGACCACTATCAAGTGACCAGAACTTGTAGAGACCACCAGAATTTATTTTAATCACTCAATGGTTTCCCCCCTTGATGCGACTGGAATTTTAGTTGAATCAGAGATTGCAGTGTCAAGTCCTGAGGTTGTTCCGACTATAAAAGGAAAAGGTGTTGACACTTTGAGTACCATAAAAGGACTGTTTATTTTGTGCTATGTTGCTACTTATATCACCACGAACTTCAATTTTATTGGTTAGCACTGATCACATGGTCTGTCTGACCTCATAGATTTAGGGTTGTTTCCAGTTACATGCTTTTCCATGCTACTTATTAACATTCGTTCTTAATTAGCACTTCCTGTGCTATCATGTGAAACTCTCGTGCTATACTGCACGTGCTCATTATTTCGTTCTAAAAGCTAAATAATTACAAAATTCAATATACAACAATGATCGGTTCACAAGCGATTAGTTAACGACTTAAACATATAATTACTGCTTAATTAGATACTTCAAAACTCGTGCTATTAGGATTTCTAGGCTCTCAAACTTTGATAGATTCATCACAAATGTGTATCCCATTTTATTAAACAATGGTAGAGTGTAAACTGGACCTTACATAGAGGTAAGACTGCTTTGTTGTCTAGATTGAACGATAACATGACATATATGGCTGTAAATGTTTACTCTTCTGCAGCCGTTATCTGTGTTGGCACCTGGGGTAATGTTTCCGCGGTGGGGTATGGGCGAAAACTGGAATCTGAGAGCGGGGGGAGGGGGGAGGGGGTAAGGTTTGATATGACGTTGGGTGCTAAGATATAACCACATTGTGAACATGCATGTTATATTCCACAGCACCCATTTTTTCTTACTTTGGATCGCTCCATAAGCACTGCAATAGAAACAATTATTCCGTGCTTTCACCATTGTTTTCCTTTATTACATATTTGTTCGGCAGTTGTTTCTATATATATAAGCCAGGCCATTTTGTGCAGCTGTTCCTTACTTTATGATGCCAGGTTCCCATTCGGTTTTCTGCTATTTTCCTGTAAAATATTCATCCAATAGGCCTATACAGCTTTTCAAATCACTCACAGACATAACTTATGTGGACTACCCCGTGTGCACAGCATGGGAGGCTCACAGCTTCTGACTATTTCAGACCCAATTTGTTCATGAAGTGTATTCATAACATCTACGACAGTCAAATGGACAGCCAGAACATTCCCGACAATTATCTAAGGTTTATCAAAAGGTAAACCCATCCATATAGAATTATCGTTCGAATTGTGTTTGGTATTTTATATTGAGTCTAAGTTTTATGGGATGGTAATACTGGTTTCTGACGGAAAATAATACTTGGTTTGAGAAGATGTTACTATGCAGTGTTGGAATCGGATCAGATGATTGAAAGTTGGACTTCATTTCTTTTACTTTTCCTACCGATCTCTGATTTGGGACACCCTCTTAACTCAAATCAAATAATTTTGGTTGTTACTGTTTGGTATATTGTAATAGTTCTCAATTTAACGCCTAGACCAGTATACAGAAAAAGAAAACAGACAATATAATAGCTAATATGATAATAACACAAGTATAAATAATATTATGATACAATTATGATAATGCTGTTGGTTAATAACAAAAGTAATATCTTTAGGAATACTGTAGACATGTAGGTTGTGTATATAGAGTAGATGGTTTATTGTATATGTTTATTGAGTGTGACAGCATGTTACACGGTAATGCATGGAACATCATCTCCTTTTGCATGTAGCCCAATAGCGGCCCGGAGAAACGCCATATTTATAGACATTGTTCCAACCATAACACAGGTGAAAAATCTGCTTACGAGGCCGTGCTTTGTGTCATCTGAAAACTAGTTTTAATCCTTGACTTATCTAAAAGAATAACATTTTACATTTCTGAAAGGCACAGATGACCTTGGAAATGTTTGGACTCACCGTCATTTGTGGAATTCTTCGGAAAATCTTCAGAAAATGAAATGCATTTTGTTGCAGTTGTGAGAGTCTGAAAAGCATATGCATCTTATTGCATAGCCTACTTCTAAAAAGTAAACATCTAAGATATAAGAAGGCCATGCACTAGATAATCTATCAACTTCTCTAGTTCTAAGCTGATACAATGCCAAGAGCAAGACCCAATAAGATACAATCCTATGAAAACTGGGGCAGAAGTAGGATTTCGGAGGGGATGGGTTGGGGGGAAGTTGGTCGGCATTATAGGCTATATGAACTAAAACATGTGACTTTTTTTTCTTAATTGTAGCAAGTGTAATTCCAGGATCCCCTGGATCCGTCCCTGGAAAAGGGCTACCATTGTATCCTAAACAAAAAGAGAGGGAAAGAATTATATGACTATGATGTTGTCATTAAAAATCAGGTCAGTTTCATTAAATATATACCCATCCAATCTCGATGTGCGAGCTGTGAGCAAAGGCACATACAGGCCTGTTTACAAAGGGATTTGAGTGGGGACAATTTGTTTTCATGAACAGCCATACGATTGTCCATTCCATATGAATACTGAGAATGACTCGTTGGACAATGTGTGACGCCATAGGAGGCCATAGGAGGCCATACAGTGGACAATAATAAGGTGATCCACTAGAGTTTAATGTACATAGAGGGATATTGCCTTTCACAAGAATAACCACAAATGACCACAGATTGCGAGAAACCCCATGCATTAAACGGGGAATCAATAAAATGCGTACCCGTTCTATGTTGAAAATTGAAATAAATACTCATCACCACCGCTCTGTGTGTGATGTATGATTAGGAAAAGCACAATACATCATGTATTTCATGAATTTGACTTTTTTTCATCATCATTATTTTTGTCAGTGTGTTTGATATGAAAGCATTCTGTCATCTATGACATAATTGTCGAGGTTAACGTCCCATATGTGCCTCGAAATTTTAATGTCGTCTGTGAAAGCAATACTCACTTCCTTGAAAGTGTGAAATTGTGCAGATTAATACGTATAATTATTCACACATTACACATCAACATGTATAATAAAATAATTATGTCCTTCTATATCTTGGTAACGTAGGAACCTACTGAATAGATAGTCGCGGCGTTTGTAAAAATAACATTTGAAATTCAACTCACTACTGCAAGTTTAATAAATGTCCCCCCAAAATAATATCAAAACTATTACAAAACCTGTAACTTTCCAGTTCAAATTGAGATATAGTATAGACGTTTCAGGAGAAAAGCAGCTCAATTTGCTTTCTTTTCATGTCAGACGGACGTAGCTAGAGTTTGGGTACAATCGATAGGCCTATCATGTCATCTGATTTTAAAGTGATTTTTAAGTTAAAGTAATGTACATCAACCAAACGTATGATTATTGTGAGTATACGTCGCACGTATCATCCGAGCTGCAATTTGCTGAATGTACAAGAGTACGGGATGACACAAATTGTCGGGAGGTTTCAGAATATGACCTGTTTTTGTGCTGTTTTTGTGTCCCAGGTTTATAGTGCTAGATGCTTAATTATTATCCTATAAAGAAATAGAAATATTATTACTTAATTCTCAAAAAGTCACTCTTTCTAATTCTATACACGGAAAGGGGATTTTGTGCAGAGACATTTAACCCAAATGCTTACTATGTACATGATTTAGAATGTGTGAAGTCTCTTTGCGTAGTGACTCCAAAGTTTTTTGAATTTAAGAATTTCTGTTTTTAATGCACCTAATGGTTTTTGCAACATAATAAGATATTGTTAAGTGGGGAACCCATTGAGCAACTTAACTGAATTCTGGTAGTTTTGACTTGTCCTGGTTGCTTAGTTATGGTACAAAACGACTAATTCTGGTCAAATCCCTCAATGGTAACACAATTTCTGACCTTTTTCGACTTTTTCTGGTCGTCTTCGACCATAATTAAGCGACCAGAAAAGGTTGAAACGACCAGAATACAGTTTAGTCGCTCAATGGGTTCCCCCTTTAATCTAAATGGGGGCACCCATTGAGGGATTCGGCTAAGTTGAACTACCAGAACTAATCTCTAATTCAATCAATGTAACAATGGTGATGATAATGCTGAGAAGGCAATGATAATGCTGAGAAGGCAATGAAAACAGGCTATTAGCCTATTTGTATCTATTCTCAGGATAATAAAATTGATTTTAAAAAAAAGACAAAAAAAACTAGGTGAAAACGAACAGAACTGATTCAAAATGACCAGGAAAGGTGTTCTCATTCAGTGAAAAAGAGTCTTGGAAAATGTCCGATTGTATAAAGCGAGATACCCATTGAGCGATCAAACTAAAATTCTGGTCACTTCAACCAGTTGAACATGCTACGATATTTGTTTTTAGTGATCTCTAATTCAATCAGAATTCCGGTCACAATGCTCAATAGGTGGCAGACATGGAGTGATGTGACTTAAATTCTGGTTATTTAAGTGGTCAGAACTGATCAAAACCGACCAAACTGATCGAAAACAACCAATAATAGTTGAACTGGTGTTCCCATTAAGGGATTCAATCAGAATCTTGGTCCCTTTGCTCGATTTAATGTTTTCCCCCATTTAACCAAAATGATAATGTCGACTAAATGATAATTATGCGGCATTTACGATTGAAATTTAGACCATGAAGAACAAAACACCCTCAGCCTAAGGCCCTTGTGCATGTATGCTTGGCAACCATTACAGTATAAATGTCCGGTGGCAGATACAGGATTTTCGAAAAGGGGGGGGGGAGGTCAGCATAAAAGTTAAGAACTAAAACAGCGTGCATTTGCACATGTGCACATGGTATTTTTACCCACTTTTTGTAGTTTGGGGGTCCACCAAAAGGAGGGTGGGGCCGTCAGAACCCCCTGGATCCGCCCCTGAATGTACGTCACTTGTGTCCCTTGAATTATGCAGAATAAGAAGGATTCCAATGAGGAATATGACATACAGTATCCGTTTCGCATAGCGCTGTGCATACTAATCTATCAGCCCGTAATCTAATAGTGTGTTAACTGAGCTGAATCATCTTTTTGATTCATCCTATGGGGCGCAGTAATTTGTAATTTGTAAAAAATGATTTGTTAATATTTTTTAAGTGGAAGACTCAATTGCCTCATGAGATCGATTGTCCACCCCTGATATCCTGGATAGAGAATTATAGCCTTTGTAGATGGAGCATGGAATGTCAATAAACATACATGGTATTGAATAATTCTAGACTGTAGATGTCATCGAAATGAGATGTTTAATGAATGACTGTGACCATAGACCTTTGAAACTAAACGGAAACTATCAATCAGGCCAAAAATCTGGGGTTCATATGAAGTATGTTGTGTTTTAATACAAAAGGGGGGGGGGGGGGTTATGACCCCCTGGACCCCCCCCCCCCTGGATCCACCCCTGAATGTACGTCACTGGTGTCCTTTGAATTATGCAGAATAAGAAGGATTCCAATGAGGATTCTGACGTACAGTATCCGTTTTGAATAGCATTGTGCATACTAATACATCAGCCATAATCTAAAGGTGTGTCAACTGAGCTGAATCATCTCTTTGATTCGTGCTATAGGGCCTTGTAATTTGTAATTTGTATAAAATGAATTTTTAATATTTTTTAAGTGGAAGATGCGATTGCCTCATGAGATCGATTGTCCACTCCTGATATCCCGGATAGAGAATTATAGCCTTTGTAGATGGAGCATGGAATGTCAATAAACATACACAGTATGAATAATTCTAGGCTATAGATATCATCGAAATGAGCAGTTTAACAAATGACTGTGACCATGGACCTTTGAAACTAAACGGAAACTATCAATCAGGCCAACAAATCTGGGGTTCATAGTATAGGAACTATTTTGTGTTTTGTTTGACATTCGATACACAGGACCAATGGTGTTCAAAGTCAAAGCAATTTCATTTACGTTTTAAATGTTGAATATCAAATTTGATGAATGATTTGCATTTGAATATGAAATCGTTAATAACAGGTCCGTATACCGTCCATAATTACCAGAACTAGTTAAAAACGAACAGAACTGGTTCAAAACGACCAAAAATTGTATTTCCACTGAGGAATTTGACCAGAAATCTATCCGGAAATGGTCAGTCATTTTGAAAATATCTAACATTAATAAAGATGACTGGTGATTTCTAACGGCTGGATCAAACTAAATTTTGGTCGTTTTTTTTTTGTATCGTATATGATCTATAGTTCTGGTCATTTACGATCAGAATTGGTTGCAAAATTCAAAAAAAAAGTTGTTGCTAGTGAGTGATTTTCCAGAAATCACTCTACAGGAGAACCTTTTCTGGTCGTTTTGACCAGAACCAGGCGACCAGAATTGATGCAAACGACCAGAATCTGAGTGTAACCGCTCAATGGGTTCCAGCCTCTATTCGATTAGAATTCCAGTTGCATCGCTCACTTTGTCACCCCCTTAAGGGGGTACCCATTAAGCTATGTGATCAGAATTCTAGTCAGTATGTTTAAAGATCACTAAGGACTATTATCTAACAATGTTATATATTTTCCAAGGGATTTACTCATTTCTGATATCTGATTGAAACGTTCAATGGGAACACTATTTTTCAGTCATTTTGAACAGGTCTGGTCGTTTTTGCCTAGCTATGGTCACTCAATGACAATATCTAAGGCAGGTCCTTGTCAATCACCAACAAGTACATTAAGTTTATCCAGAACTCACTGATATTGTAAAGGCAGAGGAAATATACACGTCATGTGATTGTGTAATTTTTCTGACGTTGTGTTATTGTAATAAAATCACATCATGACATGGCAGCTCAGTTTCAGTGTCTCGATTGCATTAATCATGTTTAAGACAGTTATAACTGCCATAACTGCCATGTACCCAATGAATGATTACATTATAAGATCAAAAGGCTGTTTACAAACCGAGATAATGCGATGTTGAATGAGGCTATGTTTAGGTGTAATATTATGGAAAGGTGATTAGATAACCCCCTAGAAATTTGATAATTCAATGGCATAGATCCAGACCTACAAATTAAAACCTGATCTAGCTGTCTTCAAAGACAATGCCTATTTATCAAAACAACTCGCCTGTTTGTCAAACCAACTCACCATTGTCACCTAACCCCTGCTGGCCTTTGGAGTGCAGCTCTTGTACTTCTACCTATTGAGCGATATAACTGAGCTCGCTCAATGGGAACACCATTGAATTTTCTGGTCATTTTCAACCCGTTTTGGTCGTTTTTGACTAGAAATAAGCAACTAAAATTGGTTGAAACGACAAGAATTAAGTTTAGCCACGTGATGCTTATCCTCTTTATACACTGTAAACGGGGTAACCCATTGTGCGATTAAAATAAAATTCTGGTCATTTCAACCAGTTCTGGTCGCTCAGCTCTGGTGGAAACGACCAGATCTGGTCGGGAAAAAACAGAATTGGTATTCCCACATGCCGATTTGGCCAGAAATCCACTTGAAAATACCAAATCGCTTGGAAAATAACTAACAATGTTAGATATTGGTCGTTAGTGAATTCTGTTCCGACCAGAATTCAGATCGCATCCCACAGTGGGTACGCCCCTTTACTAACCCACAAGACAGACCTACCAACAAGGTCAGGGGTTGACCCAGGGGGTCCAGGGGGTCCAAGAGGTACCTGTTGAGCAACTTAACTAAATTCTGGACGTCTCGACTAGTTTGGGTTCCTTATTTCTGGTCAAAAATGATCAGAGCTAGTCGAAAACTATCAAAACTGTTGTTCCCATCGTGCTATTCGACCAGAACTGTACCAAAAGAGAGGGAATTGCTTGGACAACCAAGGTTAAATTGGACATTCTGCTGGAGAAGAAATGACTTTGGCTTTGAACTTGCCCAAGTATGGCTTCCACCTTTGTCTCAATGTCTCGAATTAAATTCTTAAAAATTGATTAATTGTTTAAGGCAAACTTGTTTTGATAAATTGTCCTTTCCAAAATGTCATGAATAATTTACATGTTGTGTGTTATCAGAAATAATGTGACAATTGCACTAAATTCATCGAATTTCATTCTTTGTAACCCATTTCTCTTAGAACTTTTCTACATATGGAAGAACACAGTATATACACAAAAATAACACTGGAGGGTATTTCATAACAAAAAAAATGAGAAACGGTTGAATCATTAAAATGTTCTTAAATTAAAGAGAATTTATAAGAAATTTCATTGAAACTTTCTTAAAAAAAGCCATCTTGAACTTTTGTCATTGTTGTGATAATTTTGGCTGTTGAATACAGGATCCAGGTTGCAAACAAATGAAAGGGTTATACAAAGAATTCTTAAAGTTTACTTCTAACAACGTGGAAAATGTTGAATTGAGCGATTCTTAACATCATGTTATAAAATACCTAGGTAAAATTACTTTGGGACCTTCCATTAGTACGAACGCAGCAAGGGGGGTGGGGGGGATCTGAGATTTTTGAAAATTTGCGTACGTTCCTGTATAATTCCAATACGTATTTTAGTCCAAGGGGGATGGGGGGTCTAAACTGTGGGAAAATTTGCGTATGCACTATATAGACGGCTCCTTTCTTACTTGTGTTTTGCACTTGATATAACATTGGCTATATTGGGTCTCAGATCAGGAGGTAATTTCAGAACAATTCTTATTTCATGGAATCTTTGTTGGTACTCCTCACCTCAATTTCTTTGCTGTGTGATTTTCTTTGAGAAGAACTTTGAGAATTCTTCATTTAAGCCTTTCATAAAAGTATCGTTGTTACTCTCCTGTGAGTGATTTATGAGAAGTTGGAGGTTTAAGATGACCTAAAATGTGATCTCAGACAATGGAATTTCAATGGTGTATGGGTTGCCAAGAAATAATTTTGACCTGGGTATTTCATAAGGACCATGTGCAAAAAATATGCTACAAAGTCAGTAATTCTGTTTCATAATGATAAATTAGAATTCTTGAATTCTAACTTTAAGAATTCATTGTGAAACTGTTGAACCAGTCCATTCTGACTGTACATTGTATGATAAAACCACCAATCAAGTTTGTGCCTCTTATTCAGACCCCCACATTGTCATCACTTTTCCTGAAATAGGTAATGATACTCAACTTGGTCTTCACCAAATACCCAATATACCTGTTCCTTTTCACAACGTGTCCTTTTATCTGGTAACATGCAGCAATTTCCCACATAAAAGCAGTGCGTTCCGTGAAGTAACTAAATACTCTTTCTGACAGATACGAGTCACCTTCACCTGAAACCATTTGTGTGCAATATTGACTGCAAATCCATACGCAGAGAATTGCACACAGTACTATCTGTCCATTAAGATTGGTTTACACCAACACAGTTTTCCCCCAACTATGCACCTGTGTTAACAATATCTCAGTTTACTATCGGAAACAAGTATAAGTAAGATTATCCCAAATATATATATCAGGGTCTGAAAATAAATACACCTACATCACCATACTCTTTAATCAAGCTGGTGTACAACAATCCTGGTATCAGGGACATTGATTTCTTCCAGATTGTTGTTTACTTATATCAAGGAACCTATCCTTGAATAGAACTAGGACATTTTGGGTCTAGAATAAGTTGCCACCTGGTGTGATTTTTGCCATATTCTTGTAGAACTCTTGAGATCCTTTCAATTGTGGCAAAAGTACAAGGGACATGGGGATGGATCATCATGCTCTCGACTTCTGGGATTCGTTCCTTTGTAATTGCCTGGCCATGTCCTGGAGATGGAAAGACATCTAGACGGGGATGCTGCTCGAAGTCGTGCTTCGTGTCCGAATGCGGATTGTTCGGAGTTTTTATTATTTTTTTTTTTTTATTGCTTAAACATCATCACATACAATCATGTATTTTTCAAGATGTTAAAAACATCATTGATGCCAGGAGGATGAGCCCAGATGGCATGGGTTATCTTGGAATGAAGAAAATGGGGTAGGGGTGTTGTTCATGTACTTAAGAGGGATGGATAGGGGTACTTGGGGTCTAGGGTCTTCGCAGTTCAATACTCGTCATTGGATTGAGGATGTCTACTACTCATGGCTATGCATCTCGTGCCTCGTGCCCTGATGTCATTCGTTCCAATGTTTTGTGTCATGCCCACCCAATTCAAAGTCCAACCTTCCTATTTTTTCCAGGCTTCATGTCTTGTGTCCCATGTCTACAAAGCTAGAACTAGGCCTTAAATTGGTTTGTGCCCAAGAAGGAGTAGACATGAACACCATGAGTTCCAGATGGGGATTGTTTGATCCTGGTCTAACACATGCTTTTATAGGTACATGCTCTTTGATCATTGGCTAAACTAGTCACATGATCATAATTACTCTTTCGTGACATCACTTCCGGTTTATATGATTTTTACACTGACCTAATTAAAAACTTAATGATTCATGCTTTTGTGCCGGTATGAGAATATTCGTGTCAAGATGGAAACACTTATAATCTCTTTTTTTTAATGTGACCCCAAATGTTCATTTGTTTTAATTTTATGATAATTTTTGTCACTTTTGATGCTGACCAAAACAAGGAGGTAGTTGCTATGCATTTCCATGGATACCTTGACTATACAAAAACTTTCAGAGATCACCATCAAATCTAGAAAAAAGATCTTATTTTGGTATTAGAAAACAGTAGGATAATTATGTATGCTGATGACATGGTAATAACTACTAAACATGAGGATTGAATATCTGCTTTTCAACAAACTCGAATATCACTTGATAAATTGATGTCCTGGTGCAATGAGATTCGATTTGTTAGATCAAAGTGTTCAAAAGTCTACCACAAAATCAGTTTTTCAAAGTAATTTATAACTAGTAATACCTATTGGTTCATGGATAGACTATGTCACACAATTGTTAACTCTATATGTTATGTTATTATTTCTTATATCATAGCCTACTTCAATATTTCATTGTCAAATTTCAATATTTCATTCATCAATTTTTTTATTTTTTTTTTTATTTCAAATTGTTTATTCAGACATAAAATAAGTACATCGCACTTGTTTCCATTTTACATCTGAGTTGCTTCAAACCAAAAAAGTCTGAAACCAATATAAAAAACATAATTAAAGTACAGTTGAATTCAATATAATTGATAAAATCCTCTATGACATCAGATGTATCATAACACATTTGACACTAGTATATTTCCATTAAACAATATATTGGATCTTGTAAGTCAGTCATACAATCAATATTCTATAAAAGTCTAATGACTTAGGAATTATATTCCAAGGTATTTTCATTGTTTAAAACAAAAGAATACACATTCATAACATCAATACTGAGTGATTTTTTCAGTTAAATTATTTTTAAGCACCATTTTGAAATTTTCTCTCTCCAAAATATTTCTAAGATACACAGGTTGATTATTCCATAATTTAGCACCTCTATACAAACAATTATTTTTTGTTTTTTCATTAACAGGTTTATATAAATTAAATATTGTTGCCTGTCTTCTTCTAGTGTTTACATCAACATTTGATATCAGTTCAGGTACATCAGTCAATGTATACATCAAATTCAGCAAGTGTATATCTCTTCTATCTTCGAGTTTTGCTATATTAAATTTTTTACAAAGTTGGTTTTTCTCAACATATTCATTGCTGCAAATTCTTAAACCTCTGTAAAATAGACGTGATAATTTATTCAAATTTGAATAAATAGTGCCAGAGTAAATAATATCTCCATATTCCAGTTGTGGCAAAATCATGCTTTTAAAAATATTATTCACACCTTGCAATGGAAGATCATGCTCTGTATGTATGAATTACGATTAACAAATAAAAGAAAGTATAAGTATGAGGCTGACGCGCTTTAGACGTCATAAATTTAAAAATCATTATTTTAGGACAATCTTGAAAACCAAGGAAGGTGGAAGGAAAATGGAAAAATAATGTCCTCTAAGTATTTAAGCTATGAAAATCTCACGTATTATTAAGCTTTTGTGAAACCTGCCCTAAGATGGGAAAATAAGTAAGGCCTTAATTATTTCCAATTCTGTTATAATCCTCAAGTGTGCCAGGCAGTTTTGTAATGTGAAACAGCATTGTACAAGAACTTCGCCACCCCCTCCCTGATGCTGCAGGCTGATGCATTTCTGCGCATGCACAGTGCATCTCAGGTCAGTGCACTGTTGGAACACAGAATCGGGTTTAGCCAATCAGGTGTCGTTAATTTTATGCCGGTTAAACAGCGGTCTCATTTTTTTTTTCAAAAAATGAGGATGTTTGTTTTTGTTGTATCATTTTCCAAAGAATGCACTGATCCCGATTTATGTTTGTAAATTAGGTTCAAAACATTTAATCATCGGGGATTTCTAAAAAGAATTGGTTGTCTTTTGCAAGCTTTTATCAAAGGTTTTGTGAAAATGAAAGGAAAATAAATTCAAACACAGATCTGTATTTAGAAACGAACTAAGTACTTTTATCTTCACATACTTGTACATGTGTGTCATATGTCCTCTCATTTTGTAGGCAAAGTCTCAGACAAAAAGGGGATCCAGGCCCCCTGTGATGTCCCCCGGCCCCCCGCTGAAAGTGCTCCCTACCCTCCGCCTCTGAACAAACGTGCAATGTCAAAATAATACCCCTGTTGTAAGCAAAACACCCAAGATGCGGAAAAATAAGAGAACGTATTGCTGCCTGATTCGGTTGCTTCAAGGGCATTTGCCCATTTCAATTCAACCAGAGTAATAATATATTCAGGCATAACCGTTGTGTCACGACTAAGCTTTCGGAGCATGAAAAGTTATTGAAATAGTAGCCTATCGACATTTCGAGAATTCATGAGGGTAGGGTGGCTAGGGCGGGGGTGGATTGCCTAATGGTACAAGCTGTGTGAGAGTGGGAGGCTTGGTTCAGTGGAACTCTCTTTATATGGAGGCTAATAGAAGCAGGCAAAGGACGTCAAGGTGAGGTGGGGGGAGAGTGAGCAGAGAATGTGTAGGAGAGTGACAACGTGGGCCACAGAGTCACGCGTGGTCTATAACATGCTGAGTGTCAACCCTTATGTTCATATAAATCCAAATATTCCCGTATTAAATCTAGATTAATGTATTCATATTTATCTAAATTTCATTCATTATGACTCAGATATCATGTGTAAATTCCATGTAGTTTCCTTGAAGAAAACATCGGATATGCTTACAGAATTGATTTAGTTTAAATTATAAAATTAAGTTACAGAATACACGGAGAACCACAAATTCAACAATTAAAACATAGTCTGATTGATATGTTGAATTAAGTTTTACATTGCAACGTAATGATTTGAAGTTTTCCCTTTGCAGACTTGCTTTAAATAGACTGATACAAGTTATAGGCCCATGCCTAGAAATATCAGCATTTATCTTCACTTCATGCAAACAAAATCCTTGCAAACAAAATACATTAATGCCAAGAAAAAGCAAACACATGCAATGTTTTCCATTCAATTCAATTCAAAACAAAATAACTTCAACACATACGTAACATATGAATTTAATAAGTATATAATCACAGAGGGTCCGTCGTTATATTAGTACATTTGTCACATACACACCGAATTAGAGGCGAAATGGTGAAGTCCAAGCAATAAGGATGGAAACTAGGCTTTCCACTTGGCGCCTCTTGATGCGCGCGCAGGATCGTCCGGCGGGTGGTGGTGCGGCTGAACGCGCTTCCTTAACTGTCTGTATAAATGCGCCGATCACCAGTTGAATGTGCGAGCCCGCAGGGAGATAGTGTGACCCACTGACGACTAGATAAATACCGTGTAGCACTAACTTACCTCCGCTACCGCCGTTGCTATCCCAGACTTGAAACTCAAAGAGCAGCGAAAAGGACGAGGCATATTATCTCCATTGCAGATTTAGAGAACTAAAGCAAAGGAACTGAGGACGTATTTTCCACACGTATTTGAAGGCGAAAATTATTTGTTACATTTTCAATTTTGTATTTGGACTTTAATGGCTTAACGTATGGTAATTATAACGAAGAAGAGGCTCACCCTATGATTCTGATTTTATAGGAAAAACTCACCGGCCACATCTGGAACCGATTATAAGATTACAACGGTTTTAGACAACATCTCTTGTTATTCAGAAGAAAACCTGATCTTCTATATCCGCACCTGGTGGAGCCAGTCTAATTTTAGCCACCAAACCCTTAGGCCTACTAAAAGCATTGCGCTGAAAACGAAGGAAGTTGACAACCGCCTTCTGGAACCGAAATAAAATGTCGTCTGCTGCGAGGATGGAAGTTGGCGCACTTTCCTCTCTGCTGGTTCCCGGGCGGGGGTCCGGCGGTTATGGCCGGTACCTGTCGTGCCTGTGGCTTCTGGGCGCGCTGGTCACGGCGCAGGCGCTCTTTTACACCAACACGACCAACGACATGCCCAAACTAGGCCGGCGATCGTCGTCTCCCAGCGTCTCATGGATCGACGTCCTGCGTCGGGCGGGCAGCCGGTCGTCGACCTCGTCGCTGTGGGATAAAAGGGCTCCTGTCGCCGACGATCGAGACGCCGCGTCCCGGCTTTCCCTGCTCCTAGACCGGGCCGCCCAGAAGATCAGGCGCCAACAGCAGAGAGCGGGGGCAGCGGCGGAAGTGGACGCAGCGCGACCGGATGTGGAGAAATGGGAACCGGAAGAGGCGATGACGGACCCCCTGGAGGCGTGGCTAAGTTACCACGCGGCCGACCAGTTCCGCCGACGGCTCCTCAGCAGTAGCGCAGGTAACTTTCTGGGTTAATGATGTGTTGTTCAAGTTCAAAATAGACATCTCTCAGTTTTAAGTTCAAAGAATGCCCCATCCTACTCCCTATTCTTATTCTCTCTTTTCCTCTTCCTTTTGCGTATGAGCGCCCCCCCCCCCCCAGATCATTTGCGTTTTTGTACAGCTGAATTAACTTGTGGTAACTTTGTTCAACACCAAAAGCAATCGAATTTAAGCGGCAGATACAGGATTCTCGGCATGATTGTAGTCTCTTTATATATAAGTACTAAAACGTCAAACATTTGCTCAAATAACGCACAACGTTGTCTTCTCCTTATCAAGTGTAAGTCACCACCAAACGGTGGAGGATGAGGACCTCATGGACCCCCCCCCCCCCCCCCCCCCGTCCTCCTCCTCCTCCTCCTCCACCGCGGCCCACCCTTGAATTCCCGCCATTCTTAGGTCTTCCATTTTGCACCCTTACCGCCCTCGACTCCCCCTCCCCCCCCCCCCCAACTCTATATCATTGTGTTACTTTCTGTAATGTCTGTTCGCCTTTTCCGTTTTACTGTTTTTGAGAAATCGAGAAGCTCTATGCCAAAGTCTAGGACAGAAAAATTGTTAAGAGGAGCGAGGGGAGGGTGAGTTTGCCCTCGGTCAGAATACAGCGGATGTGTATAGAATGGTATCCAGGGTATGCTCCTTAGTAATGTTGTCCTCTAGCTAGTTTTAAGTGATAACCCGATATAGGGCTGGAGTTATACGCGCGGGCATAGCAGTAGATGGCCACGTCTACATAATTCCTTGTATACGCGGGTGCAAAGTCCGCGCAAATAAATACGCGGACGTTGTGGCCGCGTATACAAGTACAGTAATATACGCGGACGTATAATTCCCTTTTTCGTCAATTTATTATTTGTAAATCGGGGGCTAAGCCCCCGATCCCCCTTTTTCGTTTCTTATTTCTTTACTTATCTAAAGTATGCACATACAATATTTCAAATATACAATACATTCCCCTTTATCTTATATCCGCGTATGTAAGCATTATCTGTATGGGCGGACTTTGCACCCGCGTATACAAGGAATTCTGTAGACGCTACGTCCGCGTGCGTGACTGTCGCGTGTATAGCCAGTCCCCCGATATATAGGTGTCCACAATCATACGACATAGATATATACTTGGTCTCCTTAGAGTTTGTCCGAGTTAACAGCTATTATCTAATAGAAGTGCCTGTATGACAGTTCGATGTGTGCTTCCATGAGATTACCTCACAATTTCCGTCCCATAGAAATTGCTGTCATATTTTTCATGATGCAAAATTAATGCGTGTTAACCCCGATTCTGTTCAAGCGCAGTTGTGCAGCTTTATTTTGAATCACAGCGCCAGAACCAATAGGAAGTACTGATAATTCAAAAATATTTATTTTTCACATAAGCTGCATAAAGATAGGGTAGGATAGGACCTACTCTTTTATGTTGTTCGATTTCTGCAGTGCAACGGCAGTTTTGTCAAAGGATACCTTTCCTTATCAATGTCTCATTGTTACCGCGAACTTTTGAGGTAGACCATAGTCCAATAACCACGCAGATTTCTCTATATGCCCCGAACGAGCGTTCTATAGGTCTGCCAGCCAAGGAAGGACCTTGTAATAAACCACAGGTGTAGACAAGCGGTAATTGTTATTTTATAACACATTTCATTGAATATCTAATATATCTGCGGAATTCACAAATATATTTTCCTAGTGATAATTTTACCTTATCGCAGTATTAAAGACTTACAATGTTAGAATAGAATTTCATTGGGCCTATGTAAAATAAGGCCACAATCACAAAATCGGTCCTTTCTTAACCAGCAGGGCTCTAGCCCCCACTCCCTCGGTTTTTTTGTTTTTTTTTCAAACCAATGTAATTTAGATCCGATACTGGGGACACCGGATACTTCTTGGACAGGATGTCCCTGACGCAATTTCTCATTTCCATATACTACTCAGACCAATTTCTGCAGCGTTCCTCGTTTCTCTTCCATATTACTTCTATTACTACTAGTTGGGTGTAGTATAACGCGAGCGCAATGACAGAACTATTAGAAAAGGGTATTCTTTTATGACGCCATAAATTGTATTGGCTTAGTGATATCATGTGGGGAAAGTTTTGATATTTTACAAACTGTTTAAAGCGATCAATATATTATTGTCCAAAAGAATTCATTCAGAGAGAACTTAGATTGAAAGTTTGTTCCGATGGCCTGGCTTTTATTTCATACCAAAAACAGGATTTTTCTATGCTGCTTTTTCGGATATCAAGCACTGTCTGAGTGCCTTCAAGGGGCAGGTCTTTTGACACTTGCATCCAGTCAAGATCCACCCATACCTAGGCCCCGCCTATTTTTATAGTCACTGCGCTCTGCCGAACTCATTACTGCCTGATTCGTTCTATAGCTAGAAAGTATGGGATGGGGGGAGTGTTGGGATCGATAGGGGAGGAGGGGGCTATGCCTACAAATCACTATGACATTGGTCTTGGATAAAGCAAATTGCATATCCAAGGTCCCCTGGTAAGGCTTCGTAGGCCTGCTTTTAAATTGGAAATGTCTGTAAATATCTCTGCCTAATCCTTACAATTTTACATACACTGTACATTCTTCTAAGATATATCAAGGGCTTTAATAAAATCTCATCATAACAAGCGTTTTTGATTCCTTGGTGAAATTCAAAGCTTGATATTCCTTGTGAAGGGTTCGTTGGGTGGGTTATTGGTTGTGTTACATCCTATTTAACTATTGCGGTCTTATCAAGCGTGGTGACGGTGAGCAAATCTATGAAAAGGTAGATACCCTGACCTTACACTTTTACTGAGGCAATATTACTCTTACTCCAAGCACTAAATATGTATAGTATGAGAGAGTGAGTGATGGAGGTTTTACACTGTACCGACAGCCAGGGTCATTTTTAGCGCGAAAACAAGTTGGGACAAAGTCTGTCTTTGGTGATCGTATCTATGAGATGAAGGTGACAGGGCGGGCAAACAGCAGGGGATCGAAACTTGGAAATCATTTTTGCTGTACCTCATCCCTTAGTGAACCCAGCACCAACTGGGAATTGAACCCAAAGAACCACTTGGTCAGTGCTTGGTCCCCCATATATGATCAGCAGGAGCTACTGAGGACCTATATTTTTCCCTGGAACCCCCACAGGGTTGTATAGTATGTTAAGAACAGGCCTTTGATGTGGAAGAACGTCCAAACTGCTTGGGGTAAGGAGGTCCACCTACCAACGCCAGGTTTCAAACCCAAACCACCCCACTATAAGGTCCTGTTCCGGCTCATCAGGTCGAGCAGAAATCCCCACCCTTTGTTCTTAAAGGGACAGGATCGTTCGTGAGACCGTCGAAAGATGCTGCACTATAAAAGCGCCATACCCACCGTCGGCATCGGCGTCAAGTTATCAAACATGTTTGATATGGATCGCCTCGGGCGTCGGCCGCGCCGATTGTGTGTGGTTATGGATTGTCCAATTGTCCAGTCAGGGGCCGCGCCGAGCAAGCAATATTCGCTTAGTCGGTATAGGGCTTTTACTACCTTCCCCGGGTCAAATTTGTGCACCAATAACGTAGTTGGGTGACGTTCTAAAAGCGCAGCAAATCACTCGCATTGTGCAGTTGGCACGCTAACGTCGGCGTACGTTAATTTAATGACGGGAGGACGATACCGCCTCTTTAGGATACATAACTATCATGATAACTGTATTGGTATTTTAGTCAAAAGAAAACACTTTTACATGTTGTATAACTTGATAGTGTTCTTCATAATTTTAGATAAACTGATAAAGAGAAAAAAAAGATTCTATGAAACTTTGCGCTCCGATATCTTTCTTGTGAAAAGCACTTAAGCTTGCTTTTTTAGGAGACCCTTTTAAAATGTACCACAAACTATAGAGATCTGTCTAGCATGCAATTTCAATCGCGACAGTGTTTCCATTGAGGAATGCAATGAAAACTAATTAGAATATGATTAACTAACCTTTGAAATATATAGATATGACACTACTATAGATAGTCAGAAGTGGTCGTTGGCAGGTTTGGCGGATCTTTTTTGCACAGCTGAAATTTGATGAAAGTCTTTCAATCAAACAAACCATTTCGACGGAGAAGTTCGATGGGTTTCAAAGAGGTTTACACTGAAATGTCTGATCGTGGAATCGGAAACCCCATCCAGTGGAGGATCAAGAGATTTTTTAAAGGGGGGCGGGGACGCCCTAATGTAAAATTTCCCACTAGGCCCTACGAATCCGAGAATTTTACTTTAAAAGAATAATATTTTGGCTCAAAATATAGGAGGCATGCGCCATGCCCTCCCCTTACTAAATCCGTCACTACCACCCCTCTAAGATTATGAACAGTTTTATCATTAGAGAAGATTACGAGATAACCGATTAAAAACAACTTCACTAAAACGTTAATTTCCATCCTAAAAAACTGCTATTCCTACATATAAAGTGGCTATCGAATTGCAATCTTCTTTTGTTCAAAAAGGGCAATACCCTGCCCTTAGAAACGTACAATATTGCATGACGCTCTGGTATCATAAAGCACTACTTTGAATCATAGTATCCATTACGCACTCCGGTGAGCATGTATCCTATAAATAAAATAGCTTAACATGCTTAACCCTACAACTTGATCATAGGTAAACCAATAATTATAATAATATTATTACATTAAATCAGAAAGCATAAACAGCAACAACATGCCAGACGGAGCTAAATCTAGGAGATGCCTTAACAATACTTTTTTTTCATGCATTATATATACGTCATCTCTGGCATTTCTCGACAAACCAAAAGCTCAGTGTGTTCGCTCGTAACTGGAAACTTTTATGTGAGGGTTTAATGGAAAGTCTGGTAGATTAGCGACGAGCACTAAAAGTACCGCATTGTGTTATGACAAAAGAAGGTGGGCGTTCCCGAGAAAGCATAAAGTTATTCGGACACGAACAAAATACCTTTACCGTCAAGAACATAGGAGGGTGTGGCGGAGAAAAGGATAATAACCTGACTTTTGATGTCCTCAAGGGTCAGTTAATCACGCACCCAAAAGACGTTTTTACTTTGAGATAAGTAACTTTTGTACTTGATGAGATGTTTTTTTCTGATCCTCACTGACTCCCGTACATATTAAGACTAATGTGATGAACGGCTATTCATCCAAAATACATAGAGGTCAAAATAATAGAAATAAGGTAATAGTAGAAATATATGTAAGAGAACGAAATATATGTAAGAGAACGAAATAGATGTAAAGGAACGAATATGTAATAATGAACGAAAGTATGGAAAGCCTGAAAAAGAGGCACGAATATGTAAAAGAACGAATATGTAAAGAACGAATATGTAAGGAACGAATATGTAAGGAACGAAAATGTAAAGGAACGAAACCCGGAAATATGTAAACCGGAAGTAAAATGTAAACCGGAAACGGAAAATATAAACCGGAAGTGACGTCAGTTGTAGGTCACGTGACCGAAAGCAGCCAATCAGGGCTGACCTCTCTAGTATATAAAGGGGCGGTGAGGCCCGAATAAACAGAGTTCTTTAACAGTTCTCCTGGTGTCCAGACGTGTCCTCTTTCCTGAAACAACCGCTAAAGATGAGCCGATCAGAGTAATTAAGCAGAAGTTAGGACAAAACAGTCGAAGCTCGAGATAGGTAGTAGAAAAACAGGGTAAGGGGCCCGACGGCCCGAAGAACGAGGAACGAGGGAACGGAGTAAGGCACGAAGGCCCGAAGTAGTCCCGGAAACCGAGGCGTAGTATGGCACGAAGACATGGGGAACGGAACGAAGGAGCGAAGTCCGCGGGGACGAGGGCGCGGCATGCTCGGCCCCACGCTACCAAACAATAGGCGACCGTCGGCCCGTCGCCCCCGCGGACCGGAACTCAGGGGTGGACCGCCCGGTCGGGGTGAATGCTGGTCTGGGAGATAGAGCGAGACGAACCCCGGCCGACCCGTACCCCTACCATAATTTCCCTCCCCCGCAGTCCTCCGTTGACATCGAGTGCCGATTCCCGATCGATTCGCTCAGCCCCCCCTCGTGCGCGAGGCACGACTCTAGAAACACATCTCGGTTCTTGGCCCGGATTCCCCGTCCGCCCCGAGACCCGAACAACCCCCACGTTCCTCTGTTGTAAGAATCGGCAACCCCGACTTACCAGAGAACGTCACACTAACAATAGGAGCATTGGACCCGAGATCCGACCTTTGAATAAGGACAGGTAAAAAGATATCCCCTTTCCCTCCACATTAACGCATATTGTTGTATTATTGTTATCATAACACATATTGTCAGGGTTATTTTAATGTTTTTCTGTTTTGATTCCGTCCCGATTACAACTTCTTCATATCCAAGATACTGTCAGAATATATAAATATTAGAAACTGCTTCTCAGACCTTAGAGCTATCCAAAAGCACTGGTCGGTCATTTTTATGGAAAAAAAAGAGTTTGTAAAAGGCACCCAGGATTTATAACAGTATAACTGTATATGAATTTCTGAATAATAATAAAAAATTAAAAAATAACAGAATATTCCGCTATTTTCAGCGTATGATAAGACCTTATCTCTCCGTGGGATCATCCTGTACAGTCCCGTACTCCCTGTTATCAGGTTATCTACCTGTGGCCGCTCTTTGTTAAATGCATCCATCTTGCCCCCATTTCCTTTTGACCACGTCTGAACACCATATCCGATATCTTGAGGCTTCCCTTTACTATCCCACCTTCCCCGTTAACTCGATATTTCAGGTGATCTCCGGGCCTGCTTCAATGCTGACGCCCTGTTTCAAGAGGTTTCCATGCCACTTATACTGAATACCAGGTTTTAGGGTGTTATACTCTATACTAAATTTAGGATGATCTTCTTTGGAAAGGTCCCTGACATATGACAATTAATTTAGGTTCTATTCAATAGAAGGATATAGAAGGTAGGTTAATGAAGTGATTTGATAATCACGTTATACCTTTGTTCGTTAAGTAAGAGTTGTTTGCAATTAGTCTACCCACCTCGATATATATATTAGAACCGTCAGTAAACGATAAAGTGAGCTTCCAGATCATATTTCCATTAAATATCAACATACTAATTGAAGATGGGCAAATTGGGCGGTACCTTTCACAGATATTAAAGAGCAAGTGCAGAACCATAACTGCGTTTCTTGAATATTAGAAAGCGATAACAACAGAATGATGAAATCGTAAGTCTGAAAAGTAATCATTTCAAATATATCTTATTGTAAGACTTGTTTTCGACTTAGAACAGATGTTGGCATGCCCCTTAAATCCCAGTAGGCTATTTATAATAAGGTCCCCTCACCCTTCTGGGTCCACCAGTGATGCTCTTTTAACGGGACTAGAGCATACTAGAGGGCTTCTATTCGCAAATAACCTATTTAGCTAACTTGCTGAGTGTGTCATTGCCCAGCAGTATAGAGTGCCACGTTTTTGGCTTTCAGGCGTCTACTGAAGAGGTGCTACAGCTACTTCAGACACATAGGGGACCACTCTCAGGGTAACCTTTATCTATGTTGAGTGTAAGTTCCAGTCTTTGCCCTAAGTTTTGCCCTAAAAACTAGATGTCATATGATAGGCTCTTGACAGTTCTGTGCCAGTATCGTTGTATGGCTTCTTTAAGAGAAGAAGTCTTTGAGTCAGTTTTGTAAATCTAGTTCCATTTTTGTTCAAAATTCACCCTTCTAACGGTATTTTGATGTTAGGATTGCCGTTGTACATTTCTATCTTGCGTGTATGGATTTCAGGACCATACTTGCAATCTCTTTCGGTCATCAGTTCGTTTTTAATGAAATCAGTAATATTATATCAAAGGATTTATAATGAGTTGCAACGCACAACAGGGAATGAGTTATGATTTCATCAGAGTGAGTTGGGAGGTTAAGCAACTCTAACGTATGTACGTATCTTGATAAGCCAACGTATGTCAAAACTTTTCGGTTCTGCACATGACCACAGGTACCGCATATCTAAGAATTGAATGTATATCCGTCACTTATTTGTACATTACTTTAAACTTGTTTGTGACATGTGTGCAGCAAGTTTTAATACCTCAGATAAGAGAA
The DNA here is from genome assembly GCA_936440205.1 of Lepidonotus clava. NCBI lineage: Eukaryota > Metazoa > Annelida > Polychaeta > Phyllodocida > Polynoidae > Lepidonotus > Lepidonotus clava. Next base: position 19,263,437 of record OW387150.1, on the reverse strand, counting down.
ACGTTACTTTCAGGTTAGGTGATACGTCGGGCGTGCTAATATTAGTTGATTATACTGATAAGAATATGGCTTATTCTATAAAGTATTTGTATTGCTTCCTCCATCTCATTATCATCTCATTATTCTCCTCTAAGTATGAAATGAATTACTGATTTGTATTACTGAAAGACCCTGGACTACAAGGGAGACCGGGATAATGTTAATCCCGATTTTAACCAGATTAAATAACCTGAAATAAAAAATAAAAAATAAATAAATAAATAAAGCTTTTGGAAATTATAAGGTATTGATTTGCTCCCTTGACCGATCCCAATGTTCACAGTATTAACAGAATATAACACGGTATTGAACATCAGTTGCTGAGTTCAACTTCGAAACCATCTAACAACATTCTCTGTACACCCAACTTTCCTTAAAATGTCATGGCCACACAATCAACAGCCTTAGATATATTTTAATGCATTGGTTATTTTCAAACATTTCACATACCAAGATATCCTTTGGACTATAAAGTAATACCGACACACTAATAGGGTCTAATTCGTGATCAAGGACAGACAACCTATAGCATGTTTCCAATTAGGACGGTAGTTCTGGTCAAAGAATTCGTACAACATCATGACAAATCACAAATTAAAGCTGACAAGGTCGTTTCGCAATCTAAATTTTAATCATAACCAACAAACAACGTCTATTACAAAATCGAGGCAAAGGACTGCGCCTTTTCGTTATTAGATTTGCCCATTGTTGCTAGGCAGTGTAACTTAATAGTGACTAGAGCTATTTTAGTTGCGTTTGTTCTCTGTCGTTTGAGAGGATGGTTTGTAATTTGCCGAGGGAAGATGTGGGTGTAAACAGTTCCACTTTTCAACTCTCCTTACTTCTTGAAATTATTTCAATTTAAGGATGAATCAGAAAATCTAATAGGTTTTTACTAAAGAGCATAATTATTGTTTGTTTAAAATGGTTAGGATTAATTTTGTTGTTTATTTGATAATAATTACAGTTATAGTGACGCTCCTGTACATGTGGTTGGTGGTGTTTGTCTACAGAAAATGTGTTTGAAGCATGGTACTTTAAGTGAGTTCCTATACTATTATGAACGATCAGACAAAATTAAGTGGGGAACCCATCGGCGATTCAACCAAAATGTATGTGAGCAACCAGAAATGGTCGAAAACAACCAGAACTGGTCAAAAACAACTAGAATTAGTACACCCATTGAGCGATGCGAAATCTACAAGAAAATGGTCATTCACTTTGAAAATAACATTGTTAGATATCGGTCGCTACTGACATGTATTTCGATCAGGGCCCATATTATCGTAACTGATTTTAGTGATAGACTATATAGCTAATTAGCAAATTAGGTGAAATTTGATTAGAATCTCATGATAACTGATTCTATCTTGTCACCAAAAATAGTGATGGTATTTGAAAATAACCTTGAAAACGGATTGTTTCTGTAGCTACTTTGATTTACAAACACAATAAATATTAATGAGACACTTAATCGAATTTCACCTAATAAGCCTAATCACAGAAAACAGATATGAACCCAGAATTTTGACCACATCGCTCAACGAAGAAGAATGAGTGGTGTTTGACACTGGTCGTAACTTTAAGATCGTCTTTTTTAGTTAAAGTATTTAGACTTTTTCATGGTTGAGTTTCGGATGTATGAGCTTATGGTTCAGCTATTATCTATACATAATCAGAGTTAAATTTTGTGAGATATGAGAAACACATTTACGATTCCTCTAGTGTGAAACGCACCCTCAGTCCCTATTTGTTGGGCCACAAAAAGGCAGTCTACATCCCAACTCTGGGAGGGTTACATACCAAAAATATCAAATTTTGAGATCTTTTTATGTCTCGATAATAACTATGCCTTCTTTATAACAGGTGAACTTTAGCAAACAATGTCATCATTTTTAAGTCAAAATAACCTAATTGTTCGAAAAATTTAACCTCTGAGTTAAGATAGGTGTGAAACGCCAACTCACTGTGCATATTGCAGGTAAAGCCGGGTTTCCACTGAACGATTCAGGCTGAGAATATGTGACGCCTACAAACGACTGGAAACAATTGTAATCCTCAGCAAATTGTCTTGGGAAAAAATCGTTTATAAATGAAAGATTTGTTGTTTACACTGAACGACTGAAATAAGGAGATTTGGACGATTCTGGGACCTTGTGGACGACTATTTCCAACGACTGGGGTTGAAAAACCTAGGGAACAATGGATTTAATTGCTTTTAATTGCCTCTGGAAGAAATCGTGAGCTACAGTCGTCCAGAAATATCAAACAGGTTAGATATTTGGTCGTTGGTAAATCTTTCACTTTAGTCTTGAGCAAATGTCGTTTGCAGTCTTAAGCAAAAGTCTTAACCAACGATTTTGTGTTTCCACTGAACGATTTTCCTAAAGACCATCAACGATTTCCAAATCTTTTCAAGTCTTAGGCTGTCTTGAGGAGAATGTCGTTCGGTGGAAACAGGCCTTAATATACCCAAAATGATATCACCTGCAGCGACGGATTTAGTGGGGGGGGGGGGGGCGCAGGCCCCCCCCCCCCCCCCCCTTATTTTTGATAAAATATTGATTTTTTAATGTAAAACTCCCGAGCCTGGAGGGTCTGGTGGAAAATTTTACAATAGGCCCCCCCCCTTTTTTTTTTGAAAATCTCTGGATCCGCCCCTGCCCTGCTGGCATGAAACTATAATGACCCATTGTTTATAGGAATTGAGGAAAGAAGTAAATAGCTATCTAGCAATATAATGGACACTAGGTGATGTATGTGACGCCATTTTAGGTCCTTGAGTTGGGTAAGTTCATCATGAAATGCCTACTGTCTACTTAGGGTTTCTTTTTGTAAAGTAATACATAATCTAAAAAGAAAAATAAGGAAACGCTATGTGTACATATGGAAATGACCTGTGTAGTAAACATACATCTGAACCCGCCCACGTGCCATCATTGCAAAGTTGTTAACGGGTTAAACAAATATGTACATATTGGGTGTCGCTCTAGTCTCAATGCAACAATTTGTAGAGCTTTGAGTGAAGCAGTAGTGTTCAGAAAAACGTGTGCAAAGTAGGTTTCTGTCTCTGTAAAGGGGCTGCTATTGTGAATAGGTCACTGCATGCGTGTGCCCTATCCAGACTATAAGGGAGGGCAACCCTTGATAGTGGTGGGGGTAGAAGAGCAGTGTCATAGGATGATTTCAATAAAATTTAATAGGAGTTCCTTTCACATCTCTCCTCACTCAAAGATATGATTTCTGAATAACGATATTTTGATTGTCATATTTTGACATTTCAGATGATTAAAGATCTGAGAAGTATACTTATGATTTTATTCTATATCAGGATTCCAGCCCCTGTACCTTCAACGTTGCCCTTCCTCTCAGAAACTGATGGACAAAATATCTGTTATTGCCATGGAGGGCAATGCTGCCTTTCTAAAGATGCCATTTGTGTTGTCAGTACAATTTCATGATTTTCTGTGCAATTGATAAAGAAAATATTAAGTACAGACCACAGGTGCACTCAGCAATTGTAATGCACGCACCTATAGGTATATCTCAGGCTATTTAAAACCAACCAGTATGTTTACAGCAGGCCAATATCGAATGCGTTGTGCCCCCTTGTTGAATATCATGACATCTCTGTGATTATTTCTATTGGTGTCACTACAGAACCAACAGAAAAATTTACGACATTTGTGTTTGTGAGTGATTAGCAAAGACAGCATTGATGAAAAATAAAACGTTTCATCTGGATGGCAACATCAACACATAAATCGACAATACATTACCAACAATACAGATCGGCCATCTGATATACCAGCTACAAATGATTTCCTGTTATTGAAATTTGTCAATAGAGTGACATTGCTATGGCAATGACTGGTGATTCTTAATCTGATTTTTCTGCATACAATCTGTTTCAGATTGATTTCTTGGCAAAGTTAAGCACTGCTCAACTTTGGAGAATGGACCACTGAGTAATTATTTTCAGAATCACAACTATGATCAGAATGGGAAATGTAATTCCGCCAGGGCGATGAATGCCACTTTACTTTACCTGTATGGCAAGTTTTATGTTCCTTGGCATTTCTAAATGTTCTATTTTGCCTAAGTATGTTTTAAGGGTTTAGGGCCACAATAGTAGCGGCCGTACTGTGTTAGGACAGAATGTCAGCCAACTGTAGGCCCCCCTCTAGATGACTTCTTATCATTATCAAAACTCCCCTTCCCTACAAAGGTTGCATAGGGTGTCTTCGTATATTCGACTTAAAAGGTCAAACCTCATAGAAATGTTGAAATGTTGCCAGGGCAGCTTATGTGTAGTATATCTAATAAATTAATGGAATATTTGGTCATTTAAAATTGGTCACATAAGTAGGCTAGCCGCCAAGTATATCACGTACGACCGTGGAGCCTGTCAAAAAGGAATCATAAAACACTGTATTGTACATGGGCGGATCCGGTCACTTAAAAAAAAGGGGAGTGGGGGCGCCTCAACGTAACTTTTTTCGGTACCAGAAAAGAGGAGGAGGAGGACAGGTTCTTCTGGTTTTTTTTAGTGTTTTTACTCATTGCATTTCACACTGCTTACTTTTTCACCACATCTTTTCTTTTACTTACTCATAATTTTCATCACTACTTTCATTTGCTCATCGCATCTCAGACTTAACTTGCCCATCTTTTTTCAGTCTGTCATTCTTGATTATCTATGATCTAGGAAGCATAATAGAAAAGAGCGCTTTAAACTGAACAACATTAACTTTAGATTTATTAGGGGCTGACCCTTTTGGCCTTCACAACAAAGAGATGGGGAATGCCACATACCTGTGCTCAACCATATGACGTTTTAGTACCTATCCTATAAGTATACATATCTTGTAGAAGTAATTTGAGCCGCCTTTGTGTAACTAAAATTGAATTTTAAATGCTAGCAATAAGACAGACATGGCAGGCACAGCTACGTGTATTCCCTTTGGGGATACCATAAAGTATATACATTTGAAGCCATGCCAATTGGTCCCCCGGGTACATAGTGGCATCACCGAGCAGCTCGGCGCCAGACGATAAGCACTTCTTGACCTTAATAATGCATTTTTTCTCGTACAATTTTGTTCTTTTAGTACTATACGACATTTACTTAAATATTTCATACAAAGTGTGTGGTACAATTTCACTCTGTAATGCACCCGACGGCTCATAAATTACTCCCCTCCTCCATTCTGACATTCACCCGTTGGGTTTTGTCTACATAAAAGGGAATGTCTGAGAGCAATGTTGTACAAACGTGGAGACTGAATAATCCTTCAATAACCAATATGTGAATCTGACATTATCATGTGCATAGAGGGGGAAAACCTACATCCACTACCTTTAGTAAGCCTCCGGGATATTGATGCATGAAACATATATCTGTTCCCAAACTATGTGCAAAGCCAGGTCATAAATCAAAACCCTGACCTTTGGATTAGGAGAACTAACCCTCCCCCTCTATTCAATAATAAAGAAATGGTTAGGCCTAGTCTACAAAACCTCCATATGGAGTAATTCGCCCTCGATCTACTGTGTGGTCTGTATATCATTTAGCATTAGCAGATCTAAAGAGCATTATATTGGGCTACTGTCCTCATTTTCTCTTTATCATCTATACTATACAGGGGCGGATTAGGGAATTCTAGAAAGAGGATGGAACTCATACATAAAAGACTTCTCTCTTTGGGCGCCAGTTTTACATTAAAAGAAATGTAAAATTAACAACAAAAAAAAGGTTGGCCAGCGCCCCATGCCCACCCCCCTCCAAAAAACGAAATATTAATCCAAAAACTAGCAATCAGTAACCAGAATAGACAAGTTCCATTCGTGAATAATCTAGATATATATAGTGAATTTGAATAATTTTTATATAAACATGTTTTTCAACCAGCAGCTTAAATAACAGGGTGCACACCTTATAGACCATTCTTTTTCATGTAAATATTGTTCTATAATGAATGAGCTTTTAATTCAGGAGTTCTTCATACAACCCAGTTAGGCATGACGTGTTCCTTTTACGTGATATTGGGGCAATAGTTGTAAATCTGTCAGTGGTAGTAATACACGGAGGTAGTTGGTGCTGGACGCACGCAATCTGAACAATGTTGTGCAAAACAGGCTGGAATCGAATGGTGTGGGAGTGTGAGCGAATGTGGGGGTACCCTTTCAAATGTGCGACAAAACCGTTCAATTGCTTTCAAGAATAAGGATTCTATGATTTATAAAAAAGAAGTATCTAGAATTATAATAGATGCGTTTGTAAACGTACACGTATGATAGGAATTTACAAAACGAGGGGACATTGCAAACCAATATGGACTGACAACCTTTGTAAATAAGTCTGGAGGGTATTTCATAACAAAATAATAAGAAATGGGTGAATCTTAGTACCTGAAATAAGATATTCTTAATTCAAAGTTGATGTTGAATTGTACAAAGATGCTTTTTAAGAATCGATTGATTCTTAACATCATGTTATGAAATACCTAGGTAAAATTTCGTTCTTACCTGTGTTTTGCCATTGATATAACATTGACCATACTGGGTCTAAGATCAGGTTGTAGGTCTCTTTAATGAACAAAGATTTTTTATACAGCCTTTACAAAGAATTCTTTTTTTCTTCTTAAAACCTCTCTTATCTTTAAGAAAATCTTATTTAGACAAAGAAAAAGAATCTTTAACTAAAATTTTGTTCTGAAAATGCCTCCAGAGGTCGTATCGTTTTCAGCTTATCATTAAAGATCGTTGTGCTACTACGGTGCTTTCAATATATTATAGCAATACAAGAAGTGTTATAGAGACGTACTAGTAATAGCCATAGGATATAAGAAACAGCAGAGAGAGGGGTGGTCATGCAGATGATTGAAGCATAAAAGCGTGCTTTCATAACGCACTACGCCCGTTGTAGTTTCTTTTACACGTTGCATTTGTATCCGCTTCTTGTGAAAGAGTTCGTTTCGTACATTCATACTGATGAGAAACTCTGTAGCTACGGGGATTATATATACCAATGACCTGAAATGGCAACCTTTGTGACAGCCGTATTATAAAAGCGAATATACCATCAACTAGTTAAAACTCCCCCATGGGTACGGGCAGATCTAAAATCTCGGAAAAGAAGGGTCAAACACACACACAAAACAAGTAAAGATCATAGTAAAAACTTTGTGCATTCATTCTTTGCCTTGTTGTGTAGTTAAAGTGTTATAATTTAGAGGGACGAATTGGTTCTCTAAAGTGTCCCCTTCCCATTTTAAAGGCCATGATCCACTTTGCGATTTTGGGCCGATTTTGAACCGATTTTGAAAATTGGTTTGTTAAATAATCATTTTTCTTATACGACATACACGTTTCCAAAGAGTTACGAATAATACATATCAGAAAAATTGTATTTGCATCAGGAAAATTGATTCTAAATATGTGAAAAATACATGAGAAGAAAATCGGTCGGCCCAAAATCGCAACGTGGATCATGGCCTTTAGAATTCTGGCGCCGCCAATTGTTAAATGCTGCCGATGACCTTTATCGTATACCTTATGACAGCCCAGACAGTGATCTTGATGGTCCTGACAGCCTTTTAATAGTCCCAACATTTCTGACTAACATTATAAAAGGTTATAATTAAATCATCGTGGTGTTCGTAAGGTAGTTATCATTACCTAGCTGTTGACCAGACATGGTTTTAACCCTTTAGACCCTAATCTGGCCATGGCCTCCTGAGGGTGTACTCCCCAATCCGACCGTGGCCGCCCGGAAAAATGACAATTTTTCCTTAATTTTTCCATATTTTTTCAATTAGAATACTTTAATAAGTGTTCAACTTACAAAAACAGCAAATATTCCTATTCAACACTTCAAACCTCGTGTTTTTCATTCTTATTGCCATTCGTGTGTGAGCATTTGAAATTCATCAATTGAAGGGAATTTAAGGAATTCGTGAGGGAAATCCACGGAAATTCTTGGGAAATACAGCAATTCATAGTCGCAATCTGTGGAGTCTAAAGTAACTACGTTCCCTGAGATCTGTATTTTTTGTTTGAGCATTTTTTCATATCCTTTTTTTTAATGTAATGAATGGCTTTAAAATAACACTATATCTATCCTTAATCAACACAAATGCAGTTGATATACAATTCGTTCCACAAATCCTGTTGAATGTGTACAAAATTTGAAAATAGATGATATCACAAATAAAATTATATGGTTAAGAGATTCATGGACAGGCCTATCTAAAGAAAATATTAAATTTTATCTTTGATATATTCCTGAAAGAAAGCTAAAATATATAACATATAAAAAATAAAAAGCAGTATCGTGGTTAATCAAAGGTCATATGAATTGCGGACGGGGTAAATATTTGGACTTTTCCCAAACTACCCCAATAAAAAGACAACTGTGACCAGTGCCTGGGAGAATATCAAAGTATTAGATTCACGTACTCGTGTATTTTGGTATTTTTGTCATTAGAATTTGAGAGAAAATGACAAGGCGGGATCCTGTGTCTCCTACTTAGAGAGGTAAGCGAAGCATTCTCCGGAAGGCGATCTTGAAAACAGATGCTCACGTCAAAAAATATCAATCTATACAACAATACCCCTCAATAGAGCGACATCATGGCCTTTTCATGAAATTGGGAGGGATGGTTAAATGAGTCGGCCACTCACCGGTGGCTTGTATGTTTTAGGTTCAATAACCCCCACGGGATAGCTTCAGTTGCGCCCATGCAGGGATTCAGGTTCGGCTGGTGATGCTGGGTTTACATTGTCTGACAATTTCCTTCCGATTTTTTAAGATTACGCATTGCATGCGCCTGACTGTAGGCTATTACATTACAAAACAGTCTGAAGAAGCACATGTATACACAATTGTTGTTCTGTAATCATGTAGATTATCCCTCAAGAAAATGCCAAAGGAACTTGAATTAGCATAAGCATGTCAAACAACATCATCAGGACCTTCACATTTTCTGAATTATCAGGGGCTTTTGAATTAGCAAGACCTTGACAGGAATATCAGAACATTGTCGGAATTATCAGGACACTTTCAGAAGGATAAATGATTTTCAAATAAATTGAAAATCAAATGCACTAATGCGTCAAAATCTTGACATTGAGACAAGTTATTCAACACATTATGCAACTACAAAAACGAAGTAGTAGAGTGTAGAGTAGAGCGGTAATGATACGATTATCTGAAGGTGTAAACTCGCCACCATGGATTCCAGCCATGCACCTCTTCCCACAATGGTGGGGGCGTTTGCCATATTGTTCTTTATGATACCTTTTTTTCCTATTCTTTAAAGGTTGCACGTGTACAGGTATTGTCACTTGGCTGACATTCCCTTCTTTTTATGTCGGAATTCAAACCCATCAATTGATGGAGTTTAATATGCATGGTGTTTCTTATTATAATGTGAGAGCAATAATTATCCCCACCACAGATATCCTATTTCATACGGTTTTTCCTGCAGGTATGCCTAGATCAAGATGCATTCTGGGTAATGTGTCGACAAGCAATAAGGCTTCAGTGTTTTGCATTTTTAATGATCACGGAAATATTTTGCAGTTTAACATTATGGGAAAAAAAGACTCAGTATGTTTCAGTTTGTATAAATCTTGTTTATATCTATACAGATATCCTCTGAAACGGAAATCTAATTTTCGATGTTTTAACAACCCATATTATACACCCATATGCGACATTTTATTATGTATGTGTTTCTTTTCTTAGATATTCTTTTTTTTAAAAAAGGTGCAGCTCTGAAGGTTCACTTTCCGACCTGGGGCAAATTTGCTGATGTCCTGGAGTGAGGGCGTGAGGTGAACAACACCTTATTGATTAGGGTCTCTTTCGGTCAAAAGTGAGATTAAAAAAGAAATTAAAGAGGATCAAAACTTTTAAAGTTTACCAATTCTGTCAAAATGGGATGTATCATCTTTCTCACAGCAATTAGCGTTTCACACCAGTGGCGTTTCAGTGGCGGATCCTGTTTTTTGTAAAGTGTGGGGGCGTGCTAGTCGAAAGTGGGGTTCACCCGGGGTTTTTTTCACCAGAATTTTCGTTCCAAAACATCTACATATTGCCAAAATGCATGGTGTGCAAAATGAGAGGGCGCGCTCGCCACCCCCTTAAATCTACCACTGCCTGTCCTTACTATTTTGATTTAGGTCAAAGCTTTTTGCTTAATTTCAAGAGTTCAGTATCAACTACATTATTTTACAGGCTGGTCTATGTTACACTGAATGTTAGGCATCCACAGAATGCAGCAAATCAGCACCAGCACTAGCCTTCTGATTGGCTGATATGCCAGTTCCCTTCAACTATTTTTATGCCAGTGTAATGAATTAGAAGAACTGCTAGGGACCAGCAAAACATGTCTGCACAGTAGCCACCATGCAGACATATGTCTGTCCAGTAACCCCTATGTAGACATATATATGTCTGTGGACTAGGAATCCTCATGAGGATGGATCCATCAGATAATTTATTAATGGATTTAAATGTAGTCATCGTAGTTAAAAGATTTGAAAGGAAGAGCCAAGTTCTGTTTATTACAACTGGAATTTGGTAAATTTGCCGATATAGATACATATATAGTCATATCACTAGCCAAGTTTGCCTAGATTATGACTAACCAGGGTAGGTCATATAACTAACCAGGGTTGGTCATTATTGACTAACTGTCTAACTTTTAACAGTGAATTTTGCCACAGTCAACAAAACTAAGAAAGTTGGTCCCCTATGACTAACTTTCTTAACATAGAGTTTATCAGCGGCTTGCTCTCAGAATCCTCTCTCTTCCATGAGGGTCTCTTTCAGATTGTCAGTATCTCCCCTCCTCCATCAGGGTCTCCTCACCACCATCAGGGTTGCCGGCCCACCGTCAGGGTCTCCTCACCACCGTTAGGTGGCCTTTCCAGCCGTCAGAGCCTTCTCCCTGCCATTAGGGCAACCTCCTGGCTGTCAAGGCAACCTCCTAGCTGTCAGGGCAACCTCCCAGCTGTCAGGGCCTTCTCCTGGCCTTCAGGGCCTCTTCCTGGCCATCAGGGCCTCATTGTTGAGGCAACCTCCAGGATGTCACGGTAACCTCCAAGCCTTCAGTATCACCTCCCGGCCGTCAGGGCCTCATTCAAGCTGTCAGGGCCTCCTCCTAGTCATCAGGGCCTCCTCCCGGCTGTTAGGGTAACCTCCCGGCCATCAGGGCCTCTTCCAAGCTGTTATGGTGACCTCCCATCTGCTAGGGCCTCCTTCCAGCCATGACAGGGTCTCCTTCCGACCATGTCAGGGCCTCCTTCCAGCCATCAGGACCTTAATATATACACTTTCACTCCAACTGACATGCAAAGTTACCAGTTGGTTACAATGACCAATGCCCAAGTCATTTTGACTAAGGTTGGTCATTATGACTAACCCTAAGATACACCTCCATTCACTTCACTCAAGTTAACAAATTTACAACTAAATAGACAATTTAATAGATCTAAAAGAGTTTAGAAATCATCCTTGATATCTATTCTTTCAAAAAGAATGTGTTTGAAAGTTAGATGCATAGTCTGAACTAAGGATGATAATGGATAAACTTACCAAGCTTTGGAGACAGTTTCCTTTTGTATGCCTTTTTCCTGGTAGTCATGTGATCATTTATTCAGTGGCCTCTTAGTCATTTTGACAACCATGTAGTCTTCATGACTAACATTAAGTTAGTGAACAAGGACTAACTAATAATTGACTAACATAAGTTAGTCACTACTGACTAACTTTTGAAAGCTTAGGATAATCAGTGTATACAGTGCTATTACACCTCCGGAGAATACTAAGAAATATGTCAACATCTCATCGACAAATTAAACATGTTAGTCTCAATTGGAACCTTGATAAGTTGAAGATTCTATACATTTATATATGGATTGTTCTTCTCTAAACACTTTTATGTTTGTTCGAAACTAGAGTTTTCTATTGTCTATACTAAAAACTTGTGTTTAGGAGGAAAAGTGATGGTTTGGGGTTGAATTTTCTTACAATATTACAAAAATAGTTTACACTACTTAGCTCGTCAGTGTTTTTCTACATTTATTTAATGAAAAGATAGTTACGAATCAAATCATAGTAGTCTATGAAACACTTTCCTATTAGATGACATAAAATCAAGCTTTAACGTTCAATCATGCAATGGCCCTGTTACAGAGGTATCTGATTTCAATATCATTTACATATCACCTTTCCTTTTATCTTTGTTTGATGTATTATAATTTTGTTATTCCGTAGAGCATACAGTAATTAGTACACATGTGTAATATCTTCTAGTAGTGTATTTCAGCTATTTGTCCTGTCACGCGAATAGTAATCAAGTTTAAGAGTTATAGTCGCTCTATTAATTAACCTTTGTTACATCTGAAGTTGAGCATTGTAATTAACTGCTCTTGGTTGTTGTTGAGCCATCGTCTTACCAGTTGCGCAATCAGATAATCAAATAGCTATAGGTTAAAAGATCCTATTTTGACAGTTTAACTATATGATATCTAATTTCAAATTAAGGTTGATATTCCCTAATGCAATCTATTTTTCTTTCTTCTTGAAAGTTATAAAGGAAAGTTTAATATGAAATAAAGGCAGCAAGGAACACTCAGATAAAATTAATACTCAGCTGTATTCGGGCCTTCAGTTCTACATTAAAAAAGGGTCAAAATAACTGTCAAAACCTTTTCAATTGAAACAAGTTGGGACAATTCAATACATCCGCTAAATGAGATAGGTTAGGCTGATAACGGTCCAGAAAGACCTGAAAACGATATACTTTCGAGGGTCACTAGAGATAGCCCTTTACCCTTGCCACACAGTTTGATTTTCTTTGATAGAAAGTACAGGTTACTTTTTTTATAGCAAAGATACAGACCTAGAAGGAAGGATTGGCCGCTTCCTTTCATATCCAATGTATCACTTTTATCATTTGGAGCAAATGTTACAGTTCGCAGGTAAAAGAAGTATCCCTGATCAAATAACAATTTCCGCCACATGTTCTTTGATGCCCACTCTTATAACTTTATTATGTAATCGACATTAATTAAGATATTGACTTTATGTGCCTGAAAGGATGGATGATTTTTCAGGGACCCGATATGGTTTTATGAGTCCGGGGTTTATGCGTTACAAAATTCGTGGGTGCCTAGATAAATAGATGTGATATATTTATTATGGAATTCTAACTAGGTTTCAGCTTGTTTAGATTTGTTATTCTTCGTTAACACTATCTTATATAAGTTAAGGAAGTCCGATGTAAAGTAATTCTATTCATTTGGTTTTGAAAACTACTATCTGTGAAACTTCTTTTGCTTAAATTGATTATTCATCTTCACGTATATTACATGTTCTTCCAGACTGTTAAATGATTGATGACTAAATATGAATATTCATTTCGATAATATGAGACTATGATGATGGTGAGCAATGGATAATACACATGGCCTGTAACGCTTATCTTCACGGTCTCTATAACGCTTATCTCACTTTTATTAGGAAACTATATGAAACAGTTGGCAGTTATTTTCTTGTTTCGATTTACTTTTAATCAGCGAAGTCTTCAATATTTTTCGATTGGATAAGCAACGTATAAGGCTACAAATATTGAATGGACATCCACTATGCAATGAGAAAGAGTTCTTAATAGTGTTAGCAATGAAGAGCATTATGGTACAATAATTTGAAAACTGAGAGAGGGCTTTTACAAGTACATAAATATAAAGCGCAAGTATTTTATAATTGATAATTATTTAGTTCCATGCAAGATTTATGAATATAGGAGAACTCATCATACCCATTTGCATCATACCTCATTTGCGTCCCATTCGGTCAAATCTAGATCTATCAATTGGCCTTATGAATTGTGATTTGTTATACCTTTATAACGGCAATGGCCTTATGGACTCCATCAAAACTGATAACCTTGAAATGAAACTTCTATAGGCATGTCATTGCACATGACCAATCAATTTGGCATGCAAAACGACTAACTCCGACTGTTTGATTTGGATCTTGTTTTGGGAAAATACAGAAAACATTCTTGAGCAAAAACGTTCAGTGCAGGTGACGAAAATCCTCAGCAAAGAAATACATGTAATTACTCTTTAGGAATGGTTGTTTATGAAGGGTTAAGTGTTGTTTAGAACGGTCCCCACCTTATGCAGCTACCATAGGGGAATTAGAAAATTGGCTAAGAAAAATAGGATTGCCACACAGGGAATCATTTGGAGTCTTCTGTAATTGTTGCTACATCGCAGTGATTGAGGATGTTTATATAGATTCAGAGCCAAAATATTATGTTCTTATTGAAGTGGATGATATCAACAGGGGACTAGTGTGTACAATAATAGCAAGTGTCTTCTTACAATTCATTGAGTTGACCTAAGCCGAAAAAGTATCAAAAGCAGTAATATTCATAGTGTTTCATTTGAAATCTGAGAGTTCTCCTTCATCCCATATTGCTTGATATATTCATGTATGATAAAAGGTGGGAGTATCCAATGTTCTCCATTAAGTAAGGGGAGAAACCTGAGGCCGGAAGGAACGCTGATTACTGAATGACCTGCAATCTTAAGGGGAGGTGGTAAAGAGAGTATATAACTTCTTGGGCCCTCCTCATGAGAATACATGTATAGGAACATGAAAGAATGATAGGCCTTCTTTTGCATTGTAGGCAGTTACAATGAAGTGATAAGGTATCGGGGTTTTGCAATAACATTTACAGGAATTTGGTAAGATGCATATGTGAGAGTTTAATTTCTTAGGAAATCCAATTTCTCCTTGGCCAGGGAGATTTCTTTGTAAGAGGCCACCATGCACACAATGGACTTCACATCTGTAGCATGAACTTGTCTGGAAAATGATCCCTACTGGAACAACTTGCTTGGGAAAGCGTATCTTTCCATGACGACTTACCTCCAACCTTTTAATCGTCCATTTTAAACCACGCCCTGTACTCTATACAAGGCATGCCCTAGCGGTGGGGGATAGACGGGTTGGGTGGATGGGGTGGGTGGGAGGGAGTGGCGGGTTGAGTTGATGGGGAAGAGTACCAGGGGTGGGTGCTTTGTTGGCTGAAGTTTTGGTATTCTCATATTCCCACATTCTTGTATTCCATCTAGTACAAGAAAATGCTTTTGAGTGGAAGAAAGGCGATTATGGAAAGTATGATTGAGGTATATAGTCAAAAAGAAATTAAATAGTTATTGATATAGGGAAAGGGCATTGGAAATATAAGATAATATTATATCATTATTATGTGTTTGTTTTTCCTTACACAGAATAACCATTCTATATACTCACCCTGGGGTCATATCTTCATAACTAAATCAGGGTCATCAGGTGAATTTTGATTAGTGTTTAATCATTAGTAATTTTGTCTGGGAAAAAAAGCATTTACATTTTTAAAATGATTCCCCTAAAGGGTATATTTGCAATGACATTGCTACCTTTGATAAAGTATAGAATCTCAATATATGAGACCGTAATCAAATCTTACGTGATTAGCCAAATAAGTTACGAAGATATGGCCCCAGGACACACAAAGAAGCTTCTGCTATGCTTAACATTTTAGGCCATCTGACAGCCGGCATGAAGCAGTTTAGATTCACTATTACGATTAATTCATGACTAGGATTGTGGTCACAGTTCATGGTGCATGAAGAGCCTGCTTCATACTCCCAAAGTATCTGTAGCATTAATTATCAGTCTCTTCGGACCAAACACATAGGCCCTGTTAGGAAATGTTCAGTCTGTACTCATGAATCTAGTTATAGTCTGTGCTTTGAGCCAGAACAGTTTCTCTATGAAGACCATTTCCATTGGTCCCCTACTTTGAAAAACTCTGATTTAGCTAAAAGCATATTTCTGTCCTACCATATTATTGTTTGATAAGAATCTGCTTCCCTTTAGATTTCTGAACTCAAATAGCTGGATGAGTTATGGTGACCTTCAAAATATGAAATTTTCAGGACATGTAGTGGTGCATATTTAATTGTTGATCCATTGCAGTATTGATGGTCGATTTGCTTTTGTGTTAGAATTATCAACTGTTCAGTGTATTCGGTAGTGTCCATTGTCATTATCATATTTATGTTTGTTGAATTTGTATACTACTTAGGTAGGTTCCACCAACCTGTAGATTAGCTATATAAATATCGTACCTTCGAAGTACTCCACTAAAATGTTTTATAGTCTACCTATTATCTTCACATTTCATTTATTTGTTATCTAAAGTAGTAAATTAAAGTCTGTACTCCACATATCGCTGAAAAAGAGTGCTATGTATTATTGTTTCTATGTCAGGGAGCATATGAAAGATGTTAATTTACTTCATTCCGATAGTTTGTTGCTCCTTATTCCTAGATAATAGTCTATTGTATGCTAGCCAATGATAAAGGTTACTTCTTCATGCAGGGTGTTCAATTCTGAATGAAGAGACTCACTTTGCAGAGGTTTAAAGTTTATTAGAATAATCACAAACTGTAGAAGTACAGGTTCTCATCCTACAGTAGTTCAGCTCCTTGAAATGTCCTTATACCAACGGATCTTAACAATAACGAATGATTCCATAGGTATATGAGATGGTGTCTAACCATAAGCTTCAGTCTTGAGATACTTTAGCCCTCAGGTTTACTGCACACAGTTATTCCTTAATCCAACCTAACATTAATTTTGGGTCACACTTGAATACCACCAGTACCCACTTATTCCACTTATCTCCCGTGTTATCCTATCCCTTTTGATCTCAGTTCTCATTCCCCGTCCTTACACTATATCGACTGCTCTTATATTATTATCCTTTATTGATTATTTCCATCTCTCCCCATGGAACCCCTGTAGGCAGATGATGCTATCATCCTGTTACACACTAGTTTTGATGACAGTCTCATCTCTCCTCCGATATCATCTTTATGTACCTACATCACTTTGTATAGTATTACTGCCTGTTATTTGTTTTAATATATCATCTTATATCAGTGCTCACAACATTCAGTGACCATCCCTTGCACCTGTTCTATAAAATAAGTATATCCTTAGACACAAGCAACTTCTATTGAAATAATAAAGTAATTATTTTATTCAATACAAAAGTGCACCTCCATGATCTACATGCCTGAGGCCTCAGTGCACCACTACCAATGTTAAGTGCAATGGAAGGTTTCCTTAGTGGCACTTTCACAACATTTGTTATTTATAGAATATAACCTATAGTTTCTTTTGTTTTGTTTTTTTATTCAAATCAAATTCTTCTAACAAATGTAAGTTCGTCCAGAACTCAGTGAAAATGACACAAAGTGTTATAATACAGAAATGATATAACATGGATGTATGGATGATAAGTATACAGTCCAGTAAATACAATCAATAGAGAAGGGTTTCATATCAGCTATTTATTAATCATAGCTAAATTAGAAACAATTACATACATCATGTAAAGATTGAGCCCTTTACATCAAGTTTTGAACTGGCTTTTTGTTGTATACATTTGTACATTGATAGTCATAATCTGACTCCTTTATGATAAAGACTTTGCATTGTTTCTTGTGACCTTCATCTTGAATTTCGTGCCATAGTGTCTCCTTAGCATCTACTAGAAAGTCAAAGTACTTACTGTTTATACAGTAGTGCAGCTGTATGAGAAGTTCTATATATTATGTTTCCTTACCGTTTTTAGCATGAATGATTTTCTATTTAATTTTAAACACAATTGTCTATGTGTCATTCAATACTTAGGTCACTCTGTATGTCAACCCTAAGGGATAGATAACTATCTACAGTATCTTTTATCTGTCCATCACATATTATGTTCCCAGGGTGATTTCCAACAGTATCAGGATTAAATACCATATGTTTAGTCTTTCTCACATTTACAGTTAATTTGTTCATATTACACCATTCCAGAACATTATCCATTTTGATGTTGTCCAAGCCTTACATTATTACTTATAATGTATAAGACAGTATTATCTGCGTACATGATCATGTTTGTTTTATCTAAATAAATGATTAATAATTATATATTATGATAAGAAGGCCTCTGGGGGCCGTCCGAGGGGGGCTGTATGGCCCAGGCACCTACCGACAGTCTGAGGGTGCCAGGGCCATACAGCCCCCCGAGGACGGCCCCTTAGGGCCTTCTTTATTTTATTACCCGACACTAATGTAAAATATTGTGAATTTTCGTAAAAATAAATCAGCAAAAACAAACCAGAAATGATGCAGACTGTATGGCCTGGCTATACGCCTGACACGCAATACGTCCCGCTCGTCGATCCAGAGGGTAATAAAAGATAAATAATAGGGGGAAAGGGACCTAACCGTGGGATAATCCGCTATAATAACCTTCCTTTTTTAATTCGTACCCATTTACAACTACTTTTTGCTGTCTGTAACCTAGGTTGTCTGAATTCCAGTTGATATAATATAGAGACTATTCATTGATAGGTACCAACATGTCCCATAAAGACTGGATAAGTAGAATGTGATAATGTTGACGTTATTGTTTTCTTTGGTTGCAGGTGACGATTGGTTGAATTCCAAAATGGAAAGGCTCCAGAGGCAAAGAAGATAGCCTGTTTGTGACGTCAGGCACATCATTGATGACATCATGACTACGTCATTCCTACGTCATTAAGGCCTCTTTGTATCAGAGACAAAACCATCTCGTGAAAATTCAATTTTTATAAATAAAATTATTGCGGATTAATGCTCACTGCTCATATTGCTTGAGATAACTAAAAAGGAAGAACGCTTTCATCTATGCTTTGTCTCAAAAACTACATTTCCCAGGGATCTCTCCATTTTCTAGAGCCGTCGATGTCGTGAGGGGATGTTTTAAAAGGAATTAAGAATGTACAACACTTGAAATGATTCTATTGTGAATAATAAACCATAAAACAGAACATTGCAATACGTTTTTGTGTGTGTTCGTTCCACGTCACTGGATAACCCATCACAAAATTAGACAAATAAAATGGAATGAATTAATGAACTGTGCACAATGAACTGAAAAACATCTAGTAAAATGCTTCTTTTAGTGGTGAACAAAACCATGCATTTGCCGATGCAGTTAATTCTATGATGCATTACTTATTGGCTTCTAAAATTATAAGAATTAAATTATGTTAATCTATTTCTAAATATTATTAATAATCAAATGATATCAATCTGTATCTAAATATTATTATCTTCAGTGGCCCATCACAATAATGAACAGCGGAAGATTTAATCACATTCAACGATTTCCTTGTTGACATTACTGTAATATGTTGCTGTTATATCCCAAAAACCAATTGAACATTCATATATATCATGTTGCCACAGGTCCCAAGTGGTATTTCTTGGGACTTTTAAGATATCTTAGGGGGGCCCTAAGGTACATGAAAATGTTTGGTAACAGTCTGGGAATTTGCTCTGGTTGCCATGGCAACCGTTTTAAGTATATAAAAAATGAGAGAAAATCAGGAAAATGTTATTCTAATGTTTCTCAGACACATAACTAAACTGAAGCAAGAATGTAACTGGAATACAATAGACATTGCCAGCAAAGGGGCTGGGCATCATCTTGGTAAGAAATTATAATTACTCACAATTAAGAATCATCTACCTAGGACATTTTTTTCTGGATTCATCTAAAATAGTCACATTAAGTCATAATTACTAATAGGTCCTCCTAAATTTCCAAAATTTGATCCTTCTAGGTTTCCGTAATGCTATCTTAGATACACGTATGCCTATAATGTACATTTTGAAAGTTATGGATGCCTATAATTATTATGTTCAACTATAATATTGACCAAATGTCATCTATCGTTTGTACTTTTCCTCAAAAATTGACCGTGGCACCACTCTATTTTTGGAGCTATAAAATTTATTGGAATTGGCATAAAACAGCTTTTTAAAATATTGCCTCATACCCCTTGAAAAATCCTCACCTTATTAGCTATTTCGGACATTAATCTTATCACAGAAATATGGGAAAGTTATGACAGTAAGCGAGTCTTCTTTGAATGGTGGTTGCCATAGTTACCACGTTATAATTTCAAGGCAACTTTTCCCGATTGTTGTTAAGAAACATATTCAACATATTACCAGCCACATTTTTACGTATTACCAATCATGAGTAGTGAGTGTCCTTAATCATAAATGAAATTAAAACAAAAAATATAATCATGGCTGCTCCCAAACTGCCTTCAACTATAACATATCATACCTTGTTGGCAAAATAATATCCTTTGAAATAATAGGAGAATCTATCTGATATACAGCTTTTTCAGACAAAACTATAGGTGGTAATGATATATCTCATCCATCAGGAAAAAAATGTTTTAGAACATATTGCAAATCTTTGCTGCAATTTGATAAAGGTAACTTTGAAACTGTTTACATTAAATTCTTAGAATGACAATATTGATAAAGCTCAATATCTCGTCTTTCTTTTAGTGGGTCAATTGTCTTTTTTTTATATCAAATTATTAAGATATGTAACATTTTGTGAAAATGGCTAAAACGAAAATTTCCAGTGTTATATCTTGTTGTATAGATTTATATGTGCTAATGAAGAGCACATGATGATCACCAAAATCTGGTCACGTGACCATGTGCACAATGTCTATAAGGGCAACAGGGCTCTAAGATACAGTATGGTTACCAAGGTCATTAATTTTGACCTATGAAAAGCTCAGTCAAGTGGGAAACATGCATCTTTCAGGGTAGAGATTCTGAATAGATTCTGATATTTCTCCTATAGCTAGGGACATCATTGAGCCATCAAATTAAAGGTCTAGACCTTGGCATACACATTCACTATGATATGTCCCTTTGTATCCATATCCTTTTCAGTGGAAAGGAATGTTTCCAAGTCTAAGAGAAAACAAGGCTAAAAAATTACCCTCACCTTGGGTTTTCACATTGAAATCACCTTCAGATCAAACAGAATACATGATGTTTGTTAGACCTCCATTGCCCCCATAGTATTCCAAAGTAAAAGTCTTCGTTCAGTTAAAATATGAATCTGAAAAAAAATCCCATTTCCTGTTTTCATGTACCTTAGGGACCCGTTGAGATACCTTGATGGGTTTCTTACCTTCTTCGAGAAAGTCACACAGAACCAGATTGGGACCTGACTAATTGTTGCATAAATTAAACCACTGGAACAATGAACAATGAAAGGTATCGCAGCAGTGACACTAGTAAGATTTTTTTAAAATCATGTGCTGCACATCGGTACTAGTCATTGTCTTCAACCATCAAAATTGCAGATTAGGCCACAGTTATCAATACTCTAGTCCTGAAGCATTAAACATAATATATGTATTTACCAGAACCTAGAGATATCTAAAGGCGACATTCTTAGACACTGAGCTGTCAAAAACTGTTTTTCACGTGATTAAGTATGTCACATATAATTTATAATGTTTTAGTACATTATCTTATGATAAGTAAATTTGAAAAACATGGTGTCCCTCTCGTTTCCATAGAATAATAATATTCTAGGCGGCCTCAATATAGTGATCGTATTAAAGATTAAAAAGATACCTCGTAGCAAGCAATAATCTAAAGGAGTAAGAAAGATGTTGAATTACGAATTCCACTGAGACAATCTACAGACTTATTTTTTCAAATGCTGTGTAAATCTTGTCATAGCTTAAACCACTGGAGTTCATCTACACTGATATTGGCTATTCATTCTGCAGCCTCAAGGTATACTACTATGGAAGAGATGAGAGCATATATGATATCGTCACAAAACGGAGAAATTACCCGTGTCTCAGTAAAAGCGATACCCCTGTTTTCCAATAAACTATTGTCCCGGAAAATTGATGACAGTTGTTATTCAAAATTTGTATTAATATCAAGATATTTCCAACTACAACGTTGACGCAGTGAGGTTTTTGCAAATGATAAATTTTCCTGATTTTTCTACTTGTCAACGTCATTTAGTTTCCTGAATCTGATCCTTTCAATTGACAAGGTATCGAAAGTGTGAGTTTATTGGCAATCGTTCATTTGATACTGTGCTTTGTTTTGTACACAACTGAAAATGTAGTATTTTCTTTCAATAAATGAATGTCCAATCAGATTTCAGGCTAGTAATAAATTATTTATTAGTATTCTTTTCGTTGGACGTGACTGTCCAGTGATGATCGTATCATCTGCTTTTCAAAGGAAAGAGAACTTTGTTCAAAGTCCACTGTGTGATTTTTCATATAATGACTTTCTTCTTCCAATTGATATTATATTGGATTTATCTGGGATTTTCTATCTATTGGTAATATTCCATCTCAAACATGATACACAAGCTACCAAATTTTAGAATAAAGATAAAACTCTGATCGACCCACTTGGCCGCTAAAATTGAGAATATGTCTGTAGCAGCGACAAGTGAGAAACAAACTCTTAAGGCGGGTCCCCACGGGGCGACTAAACCACAGCGATTATTGGTTTTCAGGGGCGATCAAGAAGAAAATGATAGTTGTCCGGCGACTAACTAGTCGCCCAGCGACCAAAATATTAATCTCCACGTTGGATGCTCTTGTTATAAATCTGCCAGCGACTAGAGAACATTTTAGTACGTCGCCCGATGACTAAGTAGTCGCCTGTGGCTATGGCGAAATATTGAACATGTCGAATATTTTGCTGCAAAACCACGGCGACTAGTGGTTTAGTCGCCAGACATCACGGCGCCCCTGAATGCTAAGTCGTCGGGCGATTAAACTGCTAATTTTCATGTTGGTCGCCGCCGATTTTGTGAAAACTAATCGCCCTGTGGGGATCAGCCTTTAGTGACAATTATCAATTGATTAGTAATTTGATGCCTAATAGGTCTTGTGCAGACATAGTTATGTGACAAGAATGTGGTGATCACCATGTGGTTTTCAAAGTCATGTGGCTATTTTAAATACTGAACTTTATAACATCTAAATCATCAGAATTGATAATTATGGTTCTGTGAGTTTGTGGAAAGTGAATATTTCTTAACTGTGTCTTCTCAATGTTTTAGAATGATGTATACTTAAATGATTTGATAACCAAAATGGTAGCCAGCCCATTAATATTGTCTATACGGTAACGTGTAGTGGGACTATAGATTGAAACATTACTTAAGGCGCTTTTATTCCTAATAAACTTTAGTCTGAATACATGTTTCATTTTACTTTTGGTCAAAATCTCCATACATAACTTTACTAAACGTTTTGCATTAACATACCCATTCAAAAAGAGGTATAATCATGACATTTGTAAAGGGGGAACCGTTCTGGTCATCTCTACTAGTTCTGGTTGCTTGATTCAGGTTGAAAACGACCAGAGCTGGTCAAACCGCTCAGTGGGAACACCAATTCTGGTCATTTGTGACCAGAATCAAGTGACCAGAACTAGTAGAAATGAACAGAATGTGCATAAATTGCTCAATGGGTACCACCCTTTAGTTGTCCCTGTTCAGTTTCTTAAAGGGGGAACCCATTGAGCGAATTCTGGTCATTTCAACCAGTTCTGGTCGCTCAGTTCTGGTCGTTTTCAACCAGTTCTGGTCATTTTTAACCAGAATACATGTTCCCATTGAGCGATTCAAAAGAAATCTACTTGAAAAAAGCAAATCACTTGAGAATTATCTAACAATGTTAAAGGGGGTACCCATTGAGCGACTGGAATCGTCTCTACTAGTTCTGTTTGCTTGATTCTGGTCGAAAACGACCAGAACTGGTCGAAAAAGGACAGAATTGGTGTTCCCATTGAGCGATTTTGACCAGTTCTGGTCATTTTTGACCAGAATCAAGCGACCCAAACTGGTTGAGACTTCCTGAACTTAGTTTAGGCGCTCAATGGGTACCCCCCTTTAAATACTGGTCGCTAGGGATCAATGTTTTGACCAGAATTTAGATTACATCGCTCAATGGGGGTATAGACCCCTAAAATCGACAGGGCGACATGGGCATTTCTTAAATTCGACACGGCGACACAGCCGTTTTTTAAATTCGACATGTGACATGGCAAACAAGTGACAAAAGACATGGCCCTTCTCTTAAATTCGACAGGGGACAGGGGCTTAAAAAAGATAAGGACATGGGACAGGGCTATTTCTTAAATTGTGACATGGGTCTTAACTGAGATATAGGGACAGGCGACATGGCCATTTCTTAAATTCGACATGCGACGTGGGACCCCCCCCATCCATACCCCCCTCAATGGGTACCCCCCTTTAAAATTCCTTTTATTCGCACCTCTTTAGGAGGGGTATGTACCCAATGAGCGACTTAACTAAATTCTGGTCGTCTCATCTAGTTCTAGTCGCTTGATTCTATTTGAAAACGACCAGAACTGGCCAAAAACGACCAGAATTGGTGTTCCCATTGAGCGATTACACCAATTCTGGTCGTTTTAGACCAGAATCAAGCCACCAGAACTGGTCGACCAGACTAGAATTTCTTTTTTTTGCGCAATGGGTACCCCCCCTTTAATATTTAATAGAGACTGTAACTCTACAACAAACTACATTTTTCCTCCTTTGAAACTATAGACACTGTTCACAATCAAATAAGGCCGAGGTGTATCTAGAAGTAACAGAATAAAAGAAATATCTAAATAATCAAATTACAAGTTTTGATTATAAAATGTCTGTCTTAAGGCTTATAAGAATAATTATACTAGTTTTCATGAATACCCTTATTTGCACATGAGATAAGTCTGTTAATTAAAATGGTCTTATCTGCTCCTTTAGTTGTGGTGGCTACACAAAATGACCTTTCAAGAGGTGTTACATTTTAACTCTAAACGTTTTGTGGGTGTTTATTTCGTCATTTTAAATAGTTATCAGTTTGGAGAATGATTTCCGTATTATTAATGATTAGGTATTAATGTTTCCATGGCTGCCACGGCAATTTTTGTGATACCTAATGAGGATATCACTTTCAGATATGATACTCAATTTGAAACTAATTAGTCTACATGAAATTTTATCTTATGATATAAGTGTTTCTTTCGTGGGGAACTCTCATTTTATACATAGTTCTTATGAATTGTACCAAAATCCCATCTCACAATACAATTATTTCCTGAGATGAGGTTGAGATCTGGACTGAGGTACAAATATTACCACAAAATCGTCAAAGCGAATGGATCGCACTATGTTCCATTACCATGCATTGCGATTTAATCATATGCATGCAATAATTGAACAAACAGTTGAAATGTTATCAAATTGAATTCGATTTGGCTGTACATTTACAATCAAACATGTATAACAGTAGCAACCAGATAACTGTGAAATGTAGCTGTCTTTTCCAAGTCGCAGTGGTTGAAAATGGCGTAATTCGTGAATTTAATTATGATTGAAATCTGCAATTTCATATTACGATTTGTATCCATTCATCAGTGCATCCAAGCCAATACATACATAACTCATTTGGTTCTTTTCTTCTTTTTGTAAGTCAGTATTGCAATTATTTGGCCATAGCGTTTTTCTTGTGTTTTTTTAGGGGGGGGGGGGGGTAAATGTGACAGAATATAGCACAAAGTGCGATTTTTTTTCCAAGAAAACAAATGTGTTTTATTTCTCACCTCTTCTTCTTGCATTTTGTACCTACCCTCCAAACCTCCTACTTCGGCATTATTTTGAATTGCTACTGCATTTATATAAGCGCACGATAATAATCGCATGGTGCTGCCTATACACGCGATGTCGCCTCAATAGGATCAACTATCTACGCGATAACGTCGCGTGTATTGATTCTATTATACACGCGACAGGTCAGTAGTATATGGAAATGGGAATATATATAATTATGGTTTGACTCTTGTAGCGTGAATTGTTTATCTTATCCAGGCGACGTCGTCTATACACTGTCTCTAGTATAAACGACGTCGCAAACTCGCGCAAACTCGCGCCCATATATATATATATATATATATATATATAATATCACCTGAATTGTATGACCTATAGACGCGACATTATCGCGTGTTTTAATTCTCTAATACAAGCATGTCAGTGGTATATTTGGAAATAGGGATTCATTAATGGTCATAGCGTCTATGTGTATATAATATTACATATATATGATCCACTTTATAAGCGATAATTTGTTGTGATGACACAATGATAAATATTTTATAATTATCATCTATAATCATAATGTGGGTTGTATCGCGCACCTACTGCGAGATACAACAACACCAGCAAATGCTATATGTTTCTGAGGAATGTTTTGAGATTAACTAATCAATGACAGCTATTTGGACTGAATCTAGCCACCATGAGTCTTAGACATTCCCTACGTGTGTCTTGTGTTTTATTTAGTCAAATATTCTATTTAAATGATAATCATTATAATTAAATGATAAAAGTCACTTTCATTTTAAGTTACCAATTCCTGAATCGGCAAGAGCATCATTACTGCATATGAGTGTCGCCAGTATTGATTCCATTTTACGCGCGATATAATATGGTAGTAGTATATGAAAATGGGAATTTATAGATGGTTTCTTGTCGCGTACATAATTCACCTTATTCAGGCAACATCGTGTATGCGCCCTCCCATATATTATACACAACGTCGCGCACACATCCTATCCAATAAACACGACGTTGCCTACACGACGTCGCGCGCATAGCCTGGGTGCGTCCCAAAGTAAACCGCGTTTCAGGCCGTATGCCGATTTACATACGGACACTGCAAGGTGAGCAGTTACGGAGGGGGTCCTTGTCGGATCTGCCTTATAGTAGGCAACTTGTGAGGTACACAATAGCCCCATATGGTGTTGAAAATTATTAATAAGTTATAAATTTATAAATAATTAACCAAAGAATGAAAAATGTTAGCAAAATGGTGTACAGAAAATTCAATCGCAAAAAGTTCTTTTGTCACATACAAAAATTATGGGAAATAATATGAAAAAGACAACATTTTAGTAAATTGAAAAATTGAATCGAGGGTACTCATGCATGACAATAATCTCTGGACCCTGACCTGTGAACCCCATGGTCCAAGGCACCCTTCTGTCTGCCTCCTATAGTTGGCTTAATTGTCTATCGCACCATAGTCTGCAGTTAGAAACGTAGGAGGCCTCTGATTCATAGAGTAAATGACGTGCTTGAATTTCTGCCATTATATATCATAAATTACCAAAGTTAACGTAATTATGAACATTTGTAAGGGTTGCAACATAAATAGGTTTTGTTACATTCAATTTTTATGTATGTACCTCCAAGATTTCTTTATGAATCAAGCCAACTTGTCTATACTAATGTGCACCTTGTGAATGAAATACAACCTAAGATACGACCTATTAAGCATACTATAATTATGTCAGACTGGAATGAATGCACCCCCGGTTCGTAATCTTAAAGCCACGGCCACTGAGTGCAATATTATGATGCCATGTATGCCGTATAATGTGTGCCATGGTCCATCAAGACCCACTGAAGCCATCTAATATCATCGTAGATGATCCTAGTATAGTATATAGCCAGGATCCTCCTCTCTATGACAGAATTGTTATTAGTACTCAAGGCTGTCGCTTACTATTCGATTTTGCAAACGCCATTTTAAATTGTTGCAGAAGAAGTGAGATGGGGTGAACAAAGGAATTAACAATTGCAACATAAAGAAGGTACATAATCGCAATTAAAGCACTGTAGACCGTCTACAATATACACACTGGAGTACTTTAAGGGAACACTTCATACTGAAGTACCTTATGTGTTTATTGTCCTTAGTCCTATTACCTATCAGCCTATTGGACCCCTCACTTAACTGCTGTGCTCCAGGGGTTGATTTAAGGAAAAATAGATTAATTTCTAATCATGTTTTCACTAGCTTGGGAACAGTTTTCTTTAGCTTGGAAACAGTTTTCCTGATTTTCCTTCTAATCAAAAATAATCCCATAAATTATCATATAATGTTTGGCAAAGTTTTAGAAATCAAGATATAGGGGTCATGGTTGCTAAATCAAGAGCTCATCGAAGTTCTCTCAATTTTTTGATATATTAAGAGTTCCAATAATACCGGTACCCATTTTTGGTCAAAATATATGTAATTTAGAATATTGCATATGCATTTCAAGAAAAATGCATTTAAACATGCACATAATTGGGCAATTTGACCATATGACCAAACATTCACTTAAATGACCAGAATTTTAATTTCATTGCTCAACGGGTACCCAGAGGCGGTATCCAGGGGGGGGGGGTCCTGTGCGTTCTGAGCCCCCCCCCCCCCCCCCTCCTTTTTCACCTCTAAAATGCACGCCGTTTTAGTACTTAGCCTTTATACTGAACGACGCCCCCCCCCCTTCGAAAATCCTATATCCGCCCCTGGTACCTTCCTATAAAATGGGCCATCCAGATTAGAGAAGCCCTTTTCAGAAGACAGCTGTTACCCAGATTCACAATAATCTAACTTCCACACTGTTTCACAAAGATTCACTGGATTCTGGTCGAAGAAACCTTAATGTACCATAGCTCAGATGATAAGGGGGGAAAGTATCACATCACAGGATAAATTTAGTATCACTGAAATGCTCGAAATGAGCAAACTAACAAACTTTAGAGTGAAACAATTATCACAATTATCTATGTTTATTTGCTTAAATATATAATAGAAACTGTCAGACATTTCCATGAAACGTATGCTGAGGGCAGAGTTTACTAGAAATACCGTTATCTAAATTAAAGTTTTCCTCTAAGGAAATGCAATGCAACATATCCAATTTCTTTGATAAACATGCTCTCCCTGGTAAATATTAAACCGTTATCCCCAACCTAGCCGTGTCCAATATTCAAAGGACAGTGGATACATTCACAAATCATGTTTGGATAGTTTGACATGGGAGCAAAACTTTCCAGGACTCAGTTAACTGAACTGGTCCCGTTTTCTTCCATCAAAGGCAAGAACCAGCTCCAGAAAGTGAAGAATCATTCCAAAATAGCAAAGAAGGTGTGCGAGACTCGATGCGCACAGAGAATCCCACACATCTCTCTACAGAAAAAACAACATATTAGATAATGTTGACACCGACGCTCTCTCTACCTATCGTTCTGATCAAATGATCTAGGGCAGAAGCCACAATGATGTTCGAGTATGGCAAGCCGATTGGGTAACAATGGAAGAAGGACGTGGTTCATTGATTGAATAATTTGGATTTGTGATTTAAAATTGCGCTCAGCAGTTGTGAAATAGGTTGCAACATTGTTTTGACAAAAAAAGAAGTACAACTGAAAAAGCCCCATGACAACATTTACTCTGTAAAACAATTCGTTAGTTAGTTTAGTTAGTTTTTCTACAATCAACCTGGTTTTAGCACTCTTCTGCTGACCCCCAGGGGCTATAGGGCCTATCATTTTAGAAAATAATCATCATATCAAAAACTCCGGCTCCTGACATTTACTTAACCTAGTTTTTCATAAATATTCATTACGTAGCAGGCGTGCCATACTGGGCAGGACATCGACCATAGGCCTGGCTGGTTATTTTACACCCCCTCATTAAACATAGGTTGTCAATGACCTTTTGTCCCACTGTCAGGGCCTATCGTAGGCAAAGGTCAATGCGTTTTGCCAATAAATTGGTTGGTTGTTCATGGAAAAGTGATATAGCAGATAGGGCCCAACCGTCCCTTTGAATTATTGATAAGAAGTACTAGACAAAGCACGTTCACAAATGACATTGCTCTTCATGACCTTCATTGGGATTTATAGAGGAAAGGATTAGGATGATGTGAAAAGTGGGGAATTGAGATATACACGTGATACACTTTGACAATTCCCTTATTTGCAATGAATCGCAATGTAAGCTCCCTATGTTCCATGGTGCATACATCCGTTTTATTGAATTACCGGACAACGTTTGCTGGACACACATACCATAAATGCATAGGAACTGTATATTTATAGCTTGGACTGAATGCAAGGCATGATCAAAATAAATTGTAAACAATTTTGTAATATATAATATTATGTTGCGTTGTCCTTCAGCGCCGTCAAAAATGCTTTAAATCCAATACATTCTCTTGCGAAACAGGTCGTGGTTGAAATGGATATATGGAACATTGTCTACAATTTTTCCAACTTGATTTTATCAGAAGGTAATAAAAAGTGAATGAAAGCTGATAACAGTTTATATTGCACGAAAGGTTTAATCATTCTGATTGTTTCGCTTGATTCATAATGCCAAAGAATTCTGCTATGAAATTGATAGCTTATTAAATGGAGTGCAGATTTGCGTTTGATATTTACTAAATGACTGACGTTTGTCAAATATTGTTAACTCATGCATGCACATCACATAGCGTTTTGTACCTGCCATACAAAACGCATCTGCACAACACTAAATATTTAATCTATATAGGAAATTAGTCATAATGACTTGAGCTCTTCCCATGGGTACTGTGGCAATTTGAACTGGTTTTCTTAAGTCCGTACCTAGAAGGTCGAGGAGTATTTTGATGTGTACGATTCTGTACCCTGATTTTGGGTAATTCAATGTTTACCAACTATTATGTAAAAATAAATATGGTAATATGATAATATGTCAATACTCATATTGTACCTATTCCCACAGGCAGTAAGCCTTTCTAGTGAAACAGTATATCCTATTGAGATACCGGCTGATAGGCCTATGTCAACTCACATATGACAATGTGATCAAACAACCAGAACCCCAATAGCCAATTGCAGAAAAACCTGTCATAAAATAGAGAGATCTAGGTCAATTTAAAGGCAGGTCTTGTCCCAGCAGGTGCGAGGAGAGTGATGACAGCCGCTCCACTGTAAATGTCTACACAATGCTTCAATTAATTATTATAATTATATGGTAGACTTTTCAGGTCGGAAAGACCATTTAAAAGAGCTCGTTTCTTATTTCTGAAAGTAGGCCTAATGGTAATGCTTTGCATATTTTCTCGTTGCTTATGCTCTTCCTTGTTACAATGGGCCAGTAGCCCATCGCATGATAACTCATATAAATTATGACAGCGAATGATATCCTTGTTAAAATAACCACTGTTCTGCAAAAGATCAGTATCATCAAATATCTCCCAATTAATAAGCCCATTAAGGGCTAAAGGTTTCAGGGTTTTTTATATTTAAATGTCCCCTTCCTAAAACTGTTCACAGAAATACAATTTGGACAGTAGAACAGCTACGAATCGATAGCGATTTAAAAACGGATATCGTTTGCTGTTATTCAACCTCTCAATAATAAGCAATCGCTCTCGAAAAGAACAGGGGCCTTGAAAGGGAACGCTAACGATTTAATAGGTAAGGATCCTAATACTTATTTCATGTAACCACGAAACATGTTTATGCTTACGCAATTTACAGAACAAAAAAAATATTTTTTTGCTGCCTTTACAACTGAGTTTTTAATTCCCATTAACATGTTAACGATTACTGTTATGAAAATGAGATTTCTATTTTGAGTAGAGCAAAGCATACCTCTTTCTAACTATACCAAAGGAGGATTTCATTATGTCTAATAAAGGGCTATCCAAATATGAATATAGCAATTTTTAAGTTTAATTCATTCAGATATCTGGATTAGAATTAGCTGTCTTCACCGTTTTCATTTTCGTCATATATGTTTCAGGTATAAACATACAGGTATAAAAAGAAACCTTTACTCGGGTTATAAAACGCTTCTGTGACACAAGACCAGAAGACAGGGGCTCCATTAATAAATCCGCTTGTACAGTGTCTCAAACAATGATCAATTAATTAAAAGGCATTTGATCTTAACTGAACCTATTTACAGTTCAGATGAGGTACCTTGATCCGGGAATGGGGGTGGGGGGCAAAATACAAACACTATACATTTCAAATTTCAATGTCACTGTTGTTTGCGAATATTGATGTAGTGTCTCGAACATGAGAACATCACACGTCATATGAGTTTTAATTAAATTGTAATCAATGTTTCCTTTCTCCTGACAATGGCAATCTTATTACGAAACATGTGATCATTCTGTTGATTAAGGCTGGAGAAGGGTTAATTACACCTACGACTGGTGATAACTTTAGCTCAAATGATACACTCTGTATATTAGTTTCAATGGTAATTAGTTTGTTTTGCCACACGTATACCTTGCACTCTTATTCAATAAGTCATTGTGACCATGAGCGTATGTAACAAGCCACTGGCATTGTCAATGAGGCCACTTTCATCCTGTCAAATGTTATGCGATAAATTGGCATAAGTGCAATTAAATAGATGTGGTGACCTTGTTGTGATTTGCAATGGAGAATGCAACGTGTTAGTTAATTATCTGTTATTCCCCGTGTGAACTCAAAGTTACCAGATTTAATTTGCGAACGGTTTTCGTCATTTTGTTATGTGATTAGATGAGCATTAGTGTCCCTAGGCTGACGGTCTGTACCAGTTAAGGGACGGTCATATGTTGTATTTCATTTGGGATTCATTTGCAATTCGCTCACATTTCACTTGCGACTCACTTGAGATTACATATTCAACATAACTATTAGATATTTCGCCCATCATTCCCTGAATATATCTGCAAATTTTTAACTGATATTCAACCGGTTTACAATTTTTATAGAAATTATTTATGCTTTAATTTGAGTATAATTATATGTCTTATTTTTGGTATTGCACATACCACTATCATATCATAAAAATGCTGACACATGCAAAGAAAGAAAAAATCGCGATCAAGCGGTCAAAAGTAATACAATTACAAGGTAGATCTATGCAAGACATTGCATCAATTCAAGAAATTCGCGATTGTTTATCGTGAATTTCAATTGGCAAAATAACCTTTTTACCCAGTGTGTGACATGGGCATGACACAAATAGGTTTGCAGGTCTGCCCTTTGATCATCCACATCACCTACAAATACAAACATATCATGTTTATGTCAATGAAGTCTCACAATAACCAAAAAAGATTATTGGAAGAACAGAAAGGAACAAAAGACAGTGGACTAATTGGCTGACCTGCAGGTTAATCCATCCCTCTCCTCTTCACCAAAGGCCCAACGACCATACCTAATCCTCGTGACATCCAGTGGATATTTTCATCAACTAGCAACTAGTTGCTCGTGTGCAAGGTTAAGCTTAGACATATTATATGTTATGTATGTCTATGGGTTGAGGTCCAAAATGTGAATCATATTTCAACTAGCTGTCTTGCCATCTAGAAATAGGTTTTATGTTATAATCAGAAACTGCTTGGCCTTATGACCAAAAGTAAGTTGTAGATCTAAACAAGTTTTGTTGTCACAGGTGAAAGATAGCTCGGGGTTACCAAGAACTAATTGTTTCTAATATGCAGTTGCTAGTAGTGTATGTTTCTAAGGTTTATTATGAATTACTTTCAGCTTACCAAGAAGAATGTAAGAGAAAGAAATGAATTTATGAATCATATGTTTTGGGAATGTATATTGTAAACGCCTGGTTTGTTGTTTGGATGTTTGGATTGGGGCTCGAATGGGGTTCAGGGGCCTCCAGCTTATTCATGGGAATCAAGAATGTTTGTGTATCAGGGCTGGGGGAAACTAAGAAACTGAGAGCTGGAGTGCCGTGGGTGGAGGTCTATTCTATCATCATACTGTAGTTCATGTTTACTGACAGACAGAATCAGGCACTAGCAGATACTGAACAAATTTCACAGGATAAGCCAAATCTCTAAAATAAGTTAAGAAGATATGGGCCCTGATTGGATGTTCACAGTTGAACACCTTGAAGGAACTGGTTTATTTCAGGCAAACAGTCAGCCTTTTATAGGCTACAGGTGAATGCTGATTGGCTGAAACATATCATGTGACATATTCCCCATAAATCTCATGTTTACCTATAAACCTTGGGTTTCGTGTTATACCTCAACTATTTTCGTACTTTTCAGAATATTTAACATTTAGAGTTACTATTCAAGTATTTCAAGCATCTACATGTTTTTGGTCTTTACATGATTCAAGTAACTCAAGATACTTTCCATAATAATTACACAATTATTACATCATCTTACTATCACGTTTTATGTCTATTCAACTGATTAAAAAACAGCAAGGTGAAGTCCCAAGAAAAGCATTACCGGTGCATCTAATGCCTAACAAATAACTTCGATTAAGAAAAATCCTTCAACTGCAACAGGCTGGTCAATGTATTAAAACTTCACTGGTTAAGATTAAGGTTACATATGATAAGAACTATAGTCGTGAGCCTCGACGGGGATGTCGTATTAAATATTCATACCCCTTTTCTCCTGTACATAGACAATGCGATTCTATAATATTATAATAATTTATTAGATGGGAATGGAAAACAGCACCAGATGGAAAGGAAACTGACCACAAATGACATCGAGTGAAACTTTTTTAAATCTAACTTTTTAAAAGTTTTGTTACAATAATTCAAAGTCACGCTCACACTCAGAATCAGATGAGCAATTTCACATGGTTCATCAAAATAACTTTTTCAATTCGAAGGTGTGTCGTTGACTTGCTGTTTCTAGTCAAAAACTGTTTTATCCTTTGAATTGGTATCAAATATATTACTATGCCATTTGTAGTAATAGCAGCTCTTACAGGACATATCGTGCTGAGTTTATGACTAGCAGAGTTAAATTTCTGACAGACTTCAGAATATGAATTGAAACTATGATATCTGCAATACGTGAAAACAAACCGTTAAAAAGAAGTCGCAAGTTTCTTATAGGCTGTACCCTAGCTGCAAATAATATTATGTGGAGATCTCTGATAGAGATCAATTTTTCATTTGTGAACTTTCCATGTTTTTAGTGTTTCTTTTTAATTTAGATTTTCTCACATTTCATTAATTAAGGTAAGGTAACGATATCCATATCTTCGGAGTCTACAAAATGATATATCCATGTAACAAGAAGGCAAGAGCTAACAGACAAATCAGAAATTCGATTTCTGACATTTGCTCAACAGTAGCTTCTAATTAATTACTCGACAAAAAGTATGCCTGCCAACGATACATAAGGAGGATCTCCGTTATATTATTGACCGCTGGCATTTTCCATAGATTGTATAATAGACGTACTCGTTTTTCATTAATGTGAATACTATTATCTTCTGTTTTTAATACTTGTCAATTAATAGTATAAAGAAAATTCGCTCAGCTCATACTAAAAGTACCTCAGTTTTCAACCTTATGATTTTTCCGTCAACGGGTCATAATAATCCACTCGATACCCTGTCGTACAATTTTTAGTCAATCATCGTGCGGTGATATGACATTTGAGATAACTATCAACACAAGATCAGCTTGTACATTTCCTTTTATTGGTTATTTGAATACGTCAGGTTGGATGACGTCATTGGATCAGTTCTAGAAGCACAGCATAAGAGCTCAACTTACCGGGTCAACGAAAGGTCAAGGCCATATCACCTGTACAGGGTCAACCACAGGTCACGGCCATTTGACCCGTACATAGACAATAAAAGGTCAACATGTAAGATAACCTTCTTACAGTGTCAATAAATTATATTCCTTTCTACATAATAAGCAAATGGTGACTTGGCAATGAGGAAAAGAATGGTCGACATTGCACAGACAAAATAGTGGTGACATTCAAGTCTCACATGCAACAGGTTTTTATTTTTTACAGAGATTTGGTTGTTGGTTGTTGGTTTTGTCGTGGTATACATTAAGACGTTTTAATGTTAATGATAAATCAAGATATTTCCGAAAAAAACTATATCAGCAAGCATAAACCACCTCCTCGTTAATCAAAGGTAAAAGAAAACCATTATTTGTAAACCACATACATGTAGTTTCGAACTTCACATATATCATGTTTTTATGTTACGACTTGATCCTTTGCACTTTTGGTTTTTATAGAAACTGAAAAAAATATGCCACTGCATATCACTATTAAATCAATGGAAAAAGAAAAGAAATAGCAAGATTTACCGCACAATGCAAATCCTGTATCGCATAAAGATTAACCGAGTTAAAACTGTGAATTTCAGAAACCTCCATAAAATTAACCACTTTTAAGATATTTTCTTGCCTTCGCACCTCATGCCACGCTACATCTTCTCAAGGCACTTTTAAGCACTACAGTTGTTAACCAAAGGGACTAACTAAGCTATGTAATTAAATCACTATAATGTCATAGTTTTATGTACAAGTTATGAAAAGGGGGGATTGTAGTTTTTTTCATCTCCAATTCTGAATTGTAGGTATCCACAACGAAAGAGTATGTGGTTTTTGTTTCACTGAAAAACGCGCAAGCCCATATTTATATACACACATATATGATACTCATGCATATCTATCATGTTCATGTTGAACGTGGGCATCGCTATGACAAAAAATCTTTTTTTAGTTATCTCAAGTGTCGACAATACTATCTTATCAGCCTTGGAACGCTACATCATTTGAAAACTGGTCAGTTCGAGAGGAGTGCGCCGGCGCTACAATCCAATGTATTGTTAAATGATACACTATGTAGTGCAGAGATATGCACGGCGTTCGCCGGCACACCACAATCAAACTGACTTAAAGGATTGCCAAGTTCAACCAAGGAAGTGATGATGGGACAGGCAACAAACGCTGAGAAAAATACCACGGAATATTTACAAAAATAGAATTGCAACGTGGCGCCCCCTAGTCCCAACAAGTTACACCATTTTCAAGAAATACTGGCAAATACGAAACGATTCGGTAAATGCGAAGCTACAGGCAAATCACTTCAGCGACCACGTGATAATGACGTCATCTTGAATGTAGTTATCATAGTTTACATCTATGACGTCATCAATCTTTAAAGAGTTACTGCACATGCGCATGCACTTGCATCCGGTCCCAATTCAAGGCCATTAGATTCTCAATTTCTTGATGGTGACTTAAGGATTTATATAAAGTCTTTGGCCCCCAAAAACGGTACTTATTTCTATAAAGATGTTTAAAGAAAACAAATGGTAAAAATTAAGGTATATCATTGGCAGGGGAAAGATTGATAATTGAATTCAGTTATTTGATTGTTCTGCACCCCAATGGGAATAAAGCTGAAAAACATAAAGCTGAAAATCCAGTCACCATCCTGCTTTTAAGAATTATTTCCCAAGATAATCCTGTTATTCTACCGGTATAATAATATAACTGCACTTAATAGCACGCAAATTCTGAACTTTTTCTTTTATATAAACATCACTCTTAAACATGAAGTCCATAGTCTCCTCTGTGATAACATAGTGTATGTTTACGTGAGGGTTATGTCCCACCCCACTCAGACATAGATGTCAATAACAAACTAACCACTCTGCATCCCATGCTCGCTTACCACCAGATCGTCTCTGCTATTTAGGGACTACTTTATGTAGCTGGTTACTCTGGGTAGCGAGTACGTTTATCACCAGCGAATCTTGCTGGTTCCTGGTGACTGAAAGTTGTCTTATCTTCATGGTACCGTCCGTAGAGATATCATACAGCTGGTTTATAGAAAAAGACCCGACTTAACAGGAGACAATTCTGTTGCTGTGAGCATTGCCAATGCAGAGTGCAAAGTACCAAAACACCCAAAATGCTGGAACCCTTTTTGTTCAAAATGGGGAGAAAGACGAACAACTTGGATACTTTCAGTAATCTGGCCGACTAGATATACCAACTGTATCCTCCACTCAAGTGAGAAAAAAACAAAAACTAACCGGAACCTACAATTTTCCTAAACCTCACAAATAAATTATTTTCTGAGATTATATCGTTATACATACGTGCAACATTGTAATTGTTTCTTTTTGTATAGTGA
Organism: Lepidonotus clava; assembly: GCA_936440205.1. Taxonomy (NCBI): domain Eukaryota; kingdom Metazoa; phylum Annelida; class Polychaeta; order Phyllodocida; family Polynoidae; genus Lepidonotus; species Lepidonotus clava. Next base: position 19,225,627 of record OW387150.1, on the reverse strand, counting down.
CTATACGGGTACACTAGTGGAATCGGAGCGCCTGGAACTAAGCAGATGCCTTCAGACCGTAGCGTTAATATATATATCAATAATTTGTTCCTAGTTTCATATCAGATTTACATACACGATCAACCCACTTAAAGGACAATGTTAAATGGGCGAGTAGCTAGTTTACCGTGTTGTAATTATTAAGCAGCAGGGTTTTCAATAAAAGGCTTTAACGAGTCTACCGTGCATTAAAGATACAACTATCAGAATTTGATCTTGCAATATGTTCAATTATAACATTAACGGAATATTATCAATTAGAGTAAGACTGCTAAAAAAAATTCAAGCATTTCTTATTTCATCAAAAAATACCATCCCTTCAAATGAATATCTGAAAGAAAAAAAATGTTGAGAAAATGCCTAAAGAAGCCAACATTTCATTGAAAACCCTCCACTTGAAAAGACTGGTTTACTGACTGTAGCCCCAGCATCCCACATAATAATAATAATGATGAGAGTTATAATAATCTGCCAATGTTACAGTGTGGGGGTAGGTCAGGATATGCAGGTTATATTAGCAATGTGAACGGTTAGGCCTATCGCAGCGGGGACGGGTGACTGAGCAGGCTCGCGGGGTCCTCGTCTTCCGCCTGCTGAGTCTTGAGTTCGCCCAGCGTGTGCACGAACCGACTCCACTCATCATTCCGGGGCACGGCCAAGGGCTGTACATAGATGAAAGGAATGAACAGATATGAATGGATAGAACACCGCAGAAACGAAGGAATCAGAAGAAATCTAGTTCCAAAACCCAAGTGTTATCTAACCTTTATCAAAAGTTCCAAAACCCAAGTGTTATCAAACTAAGAAATAAACTTCATAAAACTTTTGTAGGAAAGCAAAGTTCCTTTTAGTTTAATGTAGTATTTGACGGAAAGAAGGATATAAATCTGTCTATAAAAACAATGTGAAAAAGATCGAATATGTTTTTATTTCACCCCAATATTATCAACATAGTTGCTTTGCCAATGAAATACTCAATATTTTGTAGAAGAAAAAACAAAACAGAGGGCTGTAGGTTATAACAGCTGTTTCAAAAGGAGGTATCCGCTATACTCTAGAAACATAACTTGCCATAGACTGATAAGTAACATGGTCATTTTAAAGTCTGAACATGATTCACTCAAAATCAAAACCTCTAGTTTTTCTGGGACTGACCTCGGCGATGTTGTAGATGTGGATCTTGCCGATGTCGTCGCCCACGGCCAGTTCCCGCCCGTTCTGGTGCCACCTGCACTGGTTCAGGGCCGGCTGGCCGTCCACCACGATACTCGCCGTCGGCACCTGAGGGGGGCAAACAAAGATCTGGGATGAAAGTGGCCCGAGGCTAAAAAAAAATGGAACTTTGCTAGGGCAGACTTACCCTGACTTACTCTCTTTTAGTTAATCATTTTCTCTTCCCTCAGATAATTCCTAACTGAGGGGTACCCTGTTGGGAAAGACATGTGTCAGCTATCACCACTTGCCACTGTAACTTGATACAGGGCTATCTAACCACAAAACCACAGCTCCCCTCCACATTCTTCATTTCAAGTTTTAACTGGAAAATGGCTTGTATGGGCATAGAGGGCTAGAGGCTCCAGTTTTAACTGGAAATCACTGGAGGCAATAGATAACTGAAGGCATTGACTGGAGAGACTAGAGACATCAAATAGGACCTAGAACCAGGAAGGAAAAGAAGTTACTTTTCTCATTGATGCTGGTATATCATATAAGTGGTGAAATTTGTGGCACTGGACATTTAATTCACCTCAGATCAGTTTATTTTATAAAGAAAGTATTTGCCTCAAGAAAACTGGAAATCCAGGAAAAACTGGAGACCTTTCATCCCTTGGAGATGTATGTCACAGGCATGCCAGTCACTGAGTGTCATTTCCGCGAAAAATCAGGAAATTCTTTTCAAAACACCTCATTTCTAAAGAAGAAATTGACATATAATGACATTTTAAAACGACTCTTAATTGTTTCCTCTCAAAATAAAATATGCAATTAACCCAAAAAAATAACCAAATTTTCAATTCAGTCCTCAAAATCTACCAGGGTCCCCTACCCTACTATATGAAAAAAAGTATTTTCTCCTTGGATTTTGACAAATCTCAAAAGTGACCCAAAATGTTTCAAAAACTGCGGAATTCCAAGGATCCGCGGAAGTCTGGCAATCCTGATGTCAGAATCTATGGAGGACAAAATCTCGATAAAAACTGATATCTTAATTGCAAAGATTCTATCTAACATGACATTCTATTTTATAAGTTATCATCTGGAATTATATCAAGCCCTGAAAACGATCATTTGTTGTTGCAAATAATTGACAATTCTAAACGTCTATAATAATCTAATCTCTAGCAACCAAACAAATAAACAAAGTTAGGCCTTACCTCTGTGTCGTTGTTGAGGTTCCACAGGTCGAGACGACCTGACAGGTCCACTGTGGAGAAGAGCGCTGGGTGGATGGGGGACCACCTTACGTCGAACACATAGTCATTGTTGTCTTCAAACGAGTGCAATGGCTTGTTTTCCTAAAGAAAATTTGTTGATATTTTGTCAATAAAAGAGATTAATACAAATCTAATATACTAATTAAACAGACTAATATAAGATTTGGGTAGTTAGTTTTCACTTGTTAGGTAACTTAGTTTCTATCGATTAGGTAATTTATGGTTATGTAAGAGAGGATATTCTTGTACAATTTTTTCCAATTAAAACGTAAATGATTTTTCATGTTCCTCTCCTCTACTGCATTTATCTAAGACTTAAATTCTTTCAACTACGCCCTCATACTGTCCTGGAGAAATTTAATTCATGTTTAATTTAAGCTAGTTTTCTATAATATACCTTGATGTTCCATAACTTGATGGACCAGTCGAAGGAGGAGGTGAGGAAGTAGTGGGAGAAGTCGACCTGACCGGGCACGGTGTTGGTGTCGATACCCGTCACCGGGCCCTGGTGACCCTCGAACATGTCGCTGATACCCGCTTTACTGTAAACGGGGAAAAGAGGACAAATGTTTTGATGATGATGATGATTGTTGGAGTTTGACGTCTGTTCAGCAATTGTTCAGCCATATCAGGACCACTCACGTTTTTGTAATAACCAATTGGCTTACTGAATCTATGGGGATGGAAACGACAGCAAGGCAAGGTGGTTGGTTGGTTGGTTGGTTATTGGTTGCTTTACACCCTAATTAACTGCCAGGGTCATATCAAGGGTGGTGATGGTGATCGAATCTATGAGAAGGTAGAGACCATACCCCTACACATTTACCGAGGCAGGTGTTCTTTAATGTGCAGAGTCCCATAGGCAGGGCCCTACACACAACAGCCGGTGGTCCTAAGACCTTTGATATCCCAGTCGTTGGCACTGGGGGAACGCAAAGTGGTGCAGTAGCCAGCCTAGCCCAGGATCGATCCCGGGTCTCTCGCTCACAAGTCCGTCGCTCTGACCACTACACCACCCCGCGCCCCACAAGGCAAGGTGGTGTAGCAGGCACTGCCCAGACTCGAACCTGGGTCTCCCACAAGCCAAGCGAGGACCTTATCCACTACACCATTCCGCCCCCCTAATAGTTTAATGTATTAACAGTATGAAAATATGGGTCACAGTCAAGGTATAAGTAAATATCTACACACACTGAAATTAACTAATTTGTGAACAGACTTGAATAGTAAGAAGTAAGTAAATGGGATATGGCCTTCGCAGTTAAAACCAAATTTACTTAGCTAGCGCAAAGCGTTGAGTAAGTCTATTTTAAATTTGACCCATATACAATATCCTGATAGATTAGGGTTGATTATGTAGCAGTCTTTAGATCAGATCCATTAGAGAAAGACAAACCGAAATTTCCCTTAGCCTTACAGCTTCATTTTACAGCGTCATTTTACCATATTAAATACCCATATACCCGAAGACAGCCTCTATTAAACTGTATATCACTTATCCTCGAGGACCTGGATCATATACGGCACATATATTTTTCAAATGTGTTCTTAAGAGTACGGGGCTCTAGTACGTACTTGCGCAGGGATTTTTCTTTACATAGACTTACTATTACCCGGTAATAGTAAAAATCCTGCAAAGTTAATGCAATTTGTTAGCAACTAGCCCGGTGGGCCAGTGGAAATTTGTATAATTGCATGTATATTTAATATGGACTAGTTGAACTTTGATGCGGGCTAGTGCAAAAACCAGACCGGTTGCCCGGTTGACCAGTTGGAAAAAATGTTAAGGAAAACCCCTGCTTGCGGAACCGTGGCATAAAAAAAATTAAAAAGAAAAGAAAAATTGCAGAACCTACCTGCCGTGTCGACAGGAGGTGTAGACGGTGCCCTCCTCCGACCCGACGACGAAATTGTTGACGTCCCCGGACAGGAAGGAGAAACTCGTCACGTTCACCGCCTTGGACTGCTTGTACTGCAACTCCATGCTGCAAAGGGAGAACAGATTTATAATAGTAGAAAATTAGTGGCTGGTCGATAGTAAATTGTAATACGTTCATAGAAGTTTTCTATTCCGACTCCTTTCATATTTAATACCTTGTGCAATGATAAAACTGAAAACCGAGGGAAACATTGACGTTTATTACAGAATAAAATCCCTTAAAAAAAGTTTCAACTAGTTGTTTCCCGTGAATGGAAGAGTTGTTTTTCAATAGGTAAACAAGCTTTGGGATACTGATTACATGTAAGGTTTGAGCTTATAATATAGTTACTCGTTAAGTCGTTCAGGGTAATACTTGAAAAAATCTGCCGTCTACGGGTAAGCAGTCACTAAGTTTGGCTACTTATTTCAACGTGTTTTCTCCCAAGTACGTTTTATGTTTTATGTTTTATGTTAGATAATAACGGTGATCTACGATAAAGAGAGGTCTGTCCTAGAATAATTTGGCTGAAGCGCCTTTCTAAAACATACAAAAGTTAGACTCACCTGTCCTGGGGTTGAGACAAGTTTTCCAGAGACCAGGAGCACATCTTGCCGTCCGTGGAGACGCTGATCAGGTTGTGTGCGTTCTGCGTGCCCACCACGTTCACGCAGTACACAGGGTGCTGAAAACACAAAATAGAGATTTAGCGTATAGTTTCAATATTATACTTTTCCATATGTATTTTTAAGGCTTCGCATGCAAAACAATCAGACTAAGCTTAAAACTCATGAAACATATTAGAAAGTGGTGTGTGCGAAGTTTTAATATTACATTATATCAATTCAATGGACAAACTTCCTGAAAATATATTTCATGTAACACGTGTTCACTTCCTCTTAGTTTCCTTATAATTTAGACATGGGCCATATTTGCTCAACCGATGTTTACTTCCAATAACCCCTCTTTAAGATAATTTCCCAATGACATCTATAATTATTATGACAGCAGGTATAAAAGTCACGAAGAGTGATTTCCGCGGAAGAATAATAAACGTACAAAAAAAAAAAAAGTTAACCTCATTTTGAGGAGGGGAATCACATGTTTATCTTTAAAAACATAGATAAACGTACGTTCACATAATTGTTTTACTGTTTTGCAAATATTTTTGAGGGACTCTCATAATTAGTTGCTGAAATACTGGCCATGAGCTTGACTTACAGTATGGGCAGCAGCAGAGAGTGGCGACCGCTGTACGGGCGTGCGCTTATAGGTGCGGTTATCCCACAGGACGATCTGACCGGAGTAGGTGCCACCGATGATGAGGTTAGGGTGGAACTTGGCGAAGCATGTAGACATCACAGAAGACTAGCAACAGAAAAGGGAATTAATTAGATTTAATCAACCGATCATATATATATATACAGAGACATCGATGAAAACTGTAGACTGGAATACTTTCTGGGATGCAGTAATATTAAATGAAAAATATGAAATCATGATAAGAATTCTGGTATGGCGACCAAAAAACTTTGACGAATAATCGTAATAATAAAATAGGCCTTCACGAACCTCGGGTGTGTCCAGAAAACATTCACGAACCTCCCAGACCACTCACGAACCTTATTGAACTTTGGAAATAAGGTATAAAAACTAGATACCTATGTAAATACTGCCTTGTAACATCTATTAGAAGACTAACATAATGAAATGAAATGATTTGGGAATGGGAAAAATGGAAAAAATTGGAAAAAAATAAACTGCAAGATTCGTGACCACGAATCTTTCACGGACCCAAAATTTGGGATCGTGACTTATATAGCACTTGAGATTCGTGAAATTTTTATGGTCGCCCCCCAGTTTTATTTATGGTGGCCAAAAGATACTTGGAAACAAACTTTGAAAATTCTCGAAACCTCAATTTATGGAATTAATCCCGGAATCTATTCCTCATAAGAAATATTACTCGAAAATAATGCTTGCAAGCTACAGAAAAGACGAAAATGTGAAAGGTTATTTCCATTATAAAGTACAGATACACAATTTACAAAGTCATCATTCTATTTAATCACCTGACAGTGGAAGATATGGTCTGGGGTGTTCTTCTTGTGCTTAATATTCCAGATCAGAGCGACTCCATCTGGCTCGCGAGGCGTGTCCTCGTTACAGTTGTAGGAGGCAACGAGCAGCTCGGGGTACTGAACCGACCAGTCCATACTCGTCACCGTGCGGTTACGTGACCACCGCTCGTCGGAGAAGGCGCGACTCAACTTCAATTTCTCTCCCTCAGCCAGGCCACTGGTAGGTGGAAAGAAAATATTCAGATAATTCAATACAGTTTAGAAAGTCAATTAGAGCAGGCATTGATTTTACCTGTTGGAATTTATCATAAGATAAATTATGGAATCATTAAGCAGTTATGCCTTGTACTACTCACGATAGTCATATAGAGAGACTTCGTCTACAAAAATGCAGGCCAAAGCCAATGAAAATATCTGTAAACTAACATCCCTGCATCTACAAAATACAAGTACCTGCTGCTCTTAACACTTCTTTGAACTCCACTAATATTCTGAATATCCGTGCAAACCAAGAGAGTACACTGGTTTAGATCCTATACTATCCAATTATCTCAAGATACATACCCTTCTAGGTCCTCTGCTTCGTCAACTGTGTAGTCTCTGTAGAGGTCATCTTCATCGAGAACACGCTCCATGATTCTGGAGCTTCGATCAAAGAACCGCAGGAAACCCTCGGAATTCATGATTTTCATTTGTTCAACTTCTGACAGCTCGCGAACTGAATCATGAAAGCATTTGTTGACATAATGTACAAAAATACATGAAGGGCATATTTTTGTAATATCTAAATGTATTTTGAAGTTGACCTACCCATAAAGTCATATACATGAAGATAGATATCACAGATAAATCTAATATTCCAAGAGACAAGATGTTATATTTGCTTAGCCAAACTCTCTTGTATGTTTTATGATCCCAAGGAACAAAAAAAATGTATTCAGTAATCTCAGACATATTTTACTGAAATGATGAATATGAGAAACCTGTATAACACTTTTCCAGAAAAATTCCTGAATGTACCAGAACTATATAGTCTAAAATGTAGTTTTAGATACAAAAGTATGACTGTGAAGGCGTGCTTACTTGGCGCGGGTTTCTCCTCCTGTTTGGGTGCAGGTACTTCTTCGGGTGTGGGTTTCTGCGGGCGGATGTCAAGCGGTGGCATCTTGTGGTGACCGCTGATCGGAGGGGTCTCGACAGCCACTTCGAAGGAGTCATTGTCATCATCTATATCAACATAGGTCAAGGCTGGTGTTAACAAAAACCTTAAGGCTGCCCAAGACTAATTTTGTACATGGTCATGCAACAGTGGGATGTCATAATTGTTGAAATTAATATTAGATATGCTTTGTGTATATAATTTATTCAGTAGTGAAATAAGGAATAAATAAATATCTGTGTTGTATCTACAGATGTCCTTATGTGAACACACAAATCTTGCTTCTACACTAAAAGTGTAGAAATATGATGAAGTAATTATCTTATGTTTTTACTATTGATTTATTACGAATGAAATGACTAGTTAAGTTAAATATATTTTCACAAAGCCAAAGACGAAAGTGCTACTCTAACTTGCAAGAGAAGACTGAAACGAAAAATTATACATTTAGCTATAACATACAAAAACAGTGAAATTATATGCAATAAGAATCGAAATTCATACACTGAGTTTCTGTAAGGTCAACTTAACAGTATATTTTCTTAATCATTGCAATTTTGATAGACTGACAAAACTTATGTCTAGCACCTTCCAATTCTGACAGAAAACAAAGAAATAAACGACGATAAAGAAATGACGTAAAAACTACGACATCAATGTGATATAAAGACATTAAAGAGGTATGATTTCTTATACACGGATTTATGACGTCATGCTGTAGCATACTCATAGATGGCGCCACATGCGAAGATAAGGGCAGAGGTATGGAGACAATGTTAACCAAATATCTACATACATAAGTACATTTTCCCTTTTTGGAGGGTTCAAAGTAGCTTCTGCAATAACTTATATTACATATAGATCATTCTCCGGTCTAAGCAAAGTATTTTCACATACCCTAATTTTATCAGATGACATATCTTTGCAGGTACAAAATTCCTGGCAAAAGTATTGAAAATGTTCTCGTGTGCATTTAGGATGAGACTTGTTTGTTAAGGACTAGTGCACAGAAGTATACTATTAGGTGCTCTACTTTGGTTGTATGCATTGCTATGGTTGTTGCTATGGTTACATCTGTCTTGAAGTGACCATTGAAATTATGTTTTGACTAGCCATCCGAAATGTTACGATGGAAAAAGCGTGGCAATTAAGCATTTTTTCTTATAAGGGTCAAGGGGGTTGTAGATGATGTTATGTTTTTTAAGCTACGTTTCACGGTATAACAATTGAAAAAAAAAGCTGTCTGTGAGGGTGGAATTTTGTATGTTATTGAACCTTGGTTAACACACTATATAATATACCGAGGGGTTTTTATTAACAGAGGCTCTAAGGGATTTAAAATACTTGGGGAATTCATATGTTACATATCAGTATGATATTGTTTACACGCTCCATAGATATGTACAATAGTTATATCTGTATATATACTCATTTCAAGGCACCCATGCTTCTAGAAGATACACTTATGATACAGTACTGTAGAAGTTGGCATTCTGCTTAAAGCTAGATTCAGTGCACAGAGTCTGAGGACCAGTTTCTCCGGATGGCTTTTATTTGAGACGCCATGCTGCCAGTCCAGGTACCATAGATTGATAATGTTGTCAAGAACCTTGACTATACATTGAAATGGCTGCGATTGCTTGCGATGACTTGCAATTGCCCACAGTAATTCATGGCAAGTTATCTTGGCCACTTCATTGCCTATTAATGGAAATCAAAGCTCGCGATGGATGGTTTTACTTGCGATGAATTTTTTTTTTTTCGTTTGCAACATCTATCATATGAAGACTTATTGTATATTTTGATTATCATAGTTAAAACACAGTGACTATAAGAAAGCCATTACTTAAAACTGCTTACATTACAAGGAAAGGTTTAATTAAATGCTAATTTAAAATTTGTTTTATACTTTTGCGGGAGCTTTCGGGAGCCATCACAAGCATCCCATCGCGAGCTATGAACCATCTCGTTCGAAGCACCTGGGCTTATGAAGCAGAATACACGATAAGCTTTTCCATGATTCGGGTTAGCGGTGTCCAGAGGATTGGTTTCAATCTCAGGACCGATAGACTTGATTATTGTCATTGTTAATGTGGCATTCCAAAACCTGGTTGGTTGAAGTCGTTTTACCTGCTGGGGTCTTTCCGCCTGTTCTGTCTACGCCGAGCATCATGTCTATACGGGCACGTAGGGTAGACACACCGAACATGGGTTAGACCGAGAGCAAATGGGTTCTTAGGTATTCTTAAAAGAACCAGCCTACTTCTTAGAAGAACCAACCTTAGATTTACATAGTTTCTTGGCTGAATTAATATGGGCAAAAATAAACAATTTCTATTCCTGCATTAAAAGGATCATATTAAACAATTTTTAGTCTCTTGTGGTAATTGCAGTTACATGAATAAATGTGACTGTTATATTTTAAATTAAAAAGCCCACTTTTTTTGTTTTATGATACTTCTTGATAAAATACAAGTATTTTCTAATGCTGATTTAGAAATGTTCAATCAATAGAAAAAATGTATTTCAAGCACATATTTTGACGAGACCAAAAGCACATACTGCGCTACGCACGAACTTGATCTTGCTTTTATCAAACGAGAAGTGAATGCAGGAAGTCAAATGAATGAATCGAATCTGGACTAAAATGACGTGCGTAGATAACATCTAAAAGACAATATTCCACCTAACATTCCCCATATCCAACAATACTGTTCTATGAGGTGGCATTTTTAACTTGTTTGCAAGGCCTGAATGTTTTTCGTTTTGTATTTTGGATAGTTTCTTTGTATGGAAATTCGTTTCTAGAAAATATTAATATGATCTGATTAAATTACTTGAAAAGCCCCCCCCCCCCCCCCCCCGGCTGATCGAATCCTGTATAGTTTTCCTTCTTTTTTTTTGGAAAAATTAATGATCTGAACAATATTTTTCATCCATTAAATACATTATTTGAGGAATGTTTCACATGATAGTGATTAAGACTTAATAGTACAGAGTGAATGTACATTTGATCAAAGAATAAGAAATAACTTAATGAGATAAACAGGGGTGTTGTGGCCTTTTTATAGTCAGTCGCCGTAGAGTACATGCTCTCAAAGGTTTCGGGAAAGTCCCATGGCAACCTAAATCCTCCTTTGCCATGAAAAAGATAGCATCAAGTACTGTCGTTTCTTCTATGCAAATATATTTCTTTTTGCAAAGGCTCTTCGGTGTAACTTATTGGATTACATCAGATAAACATTTTTAAAATTGTTATTCTGATTCCCATATTTCTGTCGACAAGATATGTTAATTCTTTTTTCAAGCATCAACAAACATGGGAATACAACCAAGCCAATGTGATTGAAAAGTTCACATCGATGTAGATGAGGTGTACAGGGCCAGAGTAATAGGAATCTTATACTGACGTCGCAGTTTGCTATGATAGTAATTTCTAACTAATAGAGGACAATAAACAACTTACAAATAAAAAGAGTTCTTAAAGAGTTGAGAGTTACCTCATTTTTGCAGCAGTTCATTTGAAATACTAAACAGGTTTACCTTCACTTCCAGTTAGCTGTTGTCCGGTTTTATGCGAAGTTTCTGTTACATTATCCTTTTATTATCTTCCCTTTTTTATGTGTATCATGTTATTTTGTCTGTGTGTAAGTTCACTTTTATTGTTGAAGATCACTAAATTCATAAGGTTATTGTAAGTAGGTTAGGTTGGCCTTTCGTTGATGATATATTAGTGTAATGATACTAAATTGTAAATTTTTGTAATTTAATTAATTGAGCCTAGAATTGAGAATGTTTCTCTGCAGATTGTAAATTCAGAGTGCCCACGCTTTTTCAGAGCTGAATTCAAAACACATTTAGGACTAAATTTTGGACAATTTCAGATTTCGCGGCCACTGAATAAGAACATTTTTTAGGCATAATTTAACACGCAAATCTTTACATCAAATTTCATAAGTCGTTATTAAGAGTTGTGTGGGCAGTCTGTCATTAATTGTAAAATACTGTAAATTAGTTTGTTTTGCCTTGTGTTGACCATCGAACATTACGGTGGCTGTCACTCAGTGCACCATCCTACTCCCGACCCCTGGGTCAAGGATTAGACTTGTTTGGGGCTTTTTTTTAGGGTTAAGAATAATCTGCTTTAGAGTTAAGACATCATGGTGATGTTCTCAGGTGCAAGTCCAATGCCATGCGATGGGTACAGGCACACCACGACATGGGACGAAAACCAAGCATTTGCAACTTAAACCATAATAAAGCACAAGGAGACGACATTCAGACTATAGATGCCAGAGTCATGCCCAAATCCCTGCCCTACTACTTACCATTACCATCATTTTCCCACACCAAATGACTGAATTTTCTTTGTTTTTTAACGTAAATTGTCTTTGTTTTCTAATGTAAATTTGTTTAAACTAAGGTGTTTTTCAGTAACCAAATTGTGTTGAACAGAGTAGGGTCAATCTCAAATGATATGCATTGAGGTGATTTTTGAATACATGAGAAAGGTCAACCAGAGGTATGGTAATGTTATAGTGAGGGCAGAGCGTTGGTTGTGGTACAAACATACTATGACAATTTACACACATAGTACCAGAGGGGGGAAATATAGCAGGCATACGGATACATACGCTGTGGACACAAAACTAAAAAGAACGGAGGAATTGGGAAAATAAAAAGAAACAAAAGCCAGCGGAACTAGGAAGCGTAGCGCGTGACGTGACAACGCTGTGACGACGTCAGGACGCTGTGACGTCACGACAGGGTGGCGATGACGTCACCGCTGACGCCATGACTCCCCGCCGGGGGAGGCGACGTACCTTGGGAGGAGAACTCATCGTCCCATTCCATGTGGGGGTACATGAACTTGCCCGACCCATGAGAACTGAGGTTGGGAGAGCCTGGGCCACCACCGGCCGGTGATGCACAAGTTGGATGGACGGAGATGGAGGCAGGAGGAGAGGAGAAGGACCAACCAGCGCCAACGGAAAGAAAATAACAGCCGACATTCACCGTCTGGGGGGCAACGACCTCTGGGTGGTGGGCAGGGGCGGAGCCAGAAAGCGGATTGGTATAATATAAGGGGGTCAGGACCCCCCGTCATCGTCCCCAACCTCCCTCTTCACCTATTGGTGGGGACCCAAATTCCAAAAGAGAGCGGAAAATGCCATGCGCGGGATGAGTAAATGAGTGATGTCTAAGTCCTTCACATATTTCTGGGCCCTCTTCCCTGCCCAACTTTTCCCAAAAGTTAATCTAGGTTCCGCCCCTGAAATTGTGCCCAAGGTTCCCACAAAGACCTTGACGATACCTGTTTTAGTATGTATTATGTCTAAAATAAAAACACACTAATAAAACTGCAAAATATGATTTTCCATAGAAGATTTCTTACTGTTGTGTTTCTATTAATATTACAAAATTAGGAATCAGTAAAAATGGACCTTTCTCCGAGAACCTAGCTTGGTTTCGTTTTCTTTTTAAGGCCTTAATTTTTTTAAGTAATTTAATCCCTTACCTGTAAATTAAAAACATTTCTGACACTGATAGGGGCACTTTGGACAGAAACCGACAGTTAGATCAACGCTTGTGTCTTCCTCAACTTTTTCTAATTTGTTTTATTGTAATTTCATTGATCATGAGATTCTTGACAAGATTAACTTGTATGACAGAAAAACAAATATAATATTTTCTATCTATATTCAATGCCAGTTATTTACGTAATATTAATCAAAACTGTTTCAGAGTTACTCAAGAAAGTTGTTTTTTACTCGTATTTTGGCTGTGTTCATATTTTTAGCATGCCCCTTTTATTCAACTTGTTTCACTGAATGCCAATGGATACAAGAGCTTTTGGAGTTGTGATACGATTTTCAGGTAACATATTGTATTACTGTGCAAGCTGTGTTACTAATACACCTTCCTTGACTAAGACTTTTTAATTCACTTGCCATCCTTTCTTCAGTTTTCCAAGGAATATGACTGCCAAAGTCTATCAAAAGCTTTTTCAAGTTATACAATTTCATCTTTTTAAGATTGAGAGTACAGTCAAATGTATCTTGGAAATCCAGGGAAAAAAGGATGAAAGTAAAATCAGAGAGGTTAGAATAAAAGAGTAGCCTCAAAAAGGAAAGGTTTATTATACTAGGATAACCACTAAAGAATCACAATAATGTAACAACTAGTAAGGAAGGGACAACTGAACCAAACTGCATGTGCTTTTAACGACAGGTAGGAATAAGACTGGGCAGTGGGCACTAAACCATTGAAACAGGACTTGTGGAGTGTTACTTTAAAAAAAAAAAGACATATAACGCAAGTTACGGTGGCTTAGATATTTTGGCCAATGTTTATACAGCATGCGCGTCTCAAAAGTACAAAAACGACAGCAAAATGGGTAAGGTCACAGCAGAGGATGATCGCTGTTTCAATGATGAGATGGGTTTTCTATTACTGTTGTAATTAATGACATAAGTTTTCTTTCCACAATTCTTTTCAGATATTTTACGACCAAAATTCTAATTCCGCAGTAATGTCTAATGCACCCAGATGATTGTTCTATTATAAATGATACTGAACATTTACTTGTCAGAGAAAATGCCTTCTTTGACTGGGTTTTATCTCATTCTTCCTTAGATCATGATTTATAATTTTCACATTGAAAGTAATGTGTTATTTATTTCATAGTATGCTATGATGACTGGCCTAACGAAAAGGTTACAAATCTATGATTAACTGCAAAAGGACAGCATAATCTAGACGATGATAAGAAATCAGAATGTGTGCAAGGGGATAAGCCGTTAAGGCCCAAGAGACGCCACTGCAAGTGGTTTATCAAAATTAATGATCGATCTAGAGGTGAGGATCTAGTGCTCCTATTAAGTATGTTTATTATCATCATGAACTACATGCAAAGACAACCTTTCTACCTACTAAGAAAATACAATACTCTCCGACATTTCTGAATCCTTGCATATCAAATATACTTGCCAAAATATGCTTGTATGTGCTTATGTATTTAGCAGGACCCTTATTCCTGGCGCTGATACAAAAGCAATGTTTTTTCAGACCTGGCGCTGTTAGTTTTCTCTCACTATTTCTTTGGGGTTAGAAAAGTTAACTTTACACACGAGTCTGATTTTTTTCACAGGAATTTAACTATATGATACTTCATAGTCTATCTAGTGTGTTCCTAGAGTACAGATTTCTAAATGGAACCATGGAAATAGCTGTAGTCTTTGGTAAAATATGTATTACGGATTGACGGTTGTTGAGGAAGACACAAGAGTATGAAAAGGTATGCAGGTGTCTGGGTCAGAGTGTCGGTCATTGGGCGCAGGTTGACAACCTCCAAACTGGACGGATTATGTTAACTAGCGTTTTCCCATCCCTATTCCCCAGGGAACAACTAGTTCATTTTCCACACAATTCTTGTCCAGCTTCTAGACTTATTACTTTGATATTTGAATCACTTTGTAACTATTACATTAAACTTGAATAAAAAAGAACATATCAAGAAACTGCTTTTAATGAGCACGATTCATAAAAGATTACGAATATGCTAAATCAATTTTGATAAGTAAAAATATTATAATATAGGTATTATTGTCATTAAGAATTTCCAATAGTTGATTGATGAGAAGTTATAGGCACATAGGTCCATACATCAACACAAAACAGTTCTAGAGGTCTAGTTTCGGACAGGAAGTGATGAAAAACGGAGAAAGCGGCTCCACCTACCAAGGTAGTTGGGCGAATTGGAAGTCGTGCTGCCTTCTAAAATAAAGAACAAAGCCAACCTTGTATTGCTGCGAGACGACTTGCACTTTAAGCCTAGAGACACTAGAGCAGCACACTTACTCTCCCTAAGGCAGCACACATTCTCTTCCCATTGCAGCACACTTACTCTTCCTATGGCAGCACACTTTCCCTTCTCACAGTGTATCCCAAAAAATTCTAGGTATCCCAATAGTGAACACCTTTTACCATCAATATATCCAACATTACTAACTTTGATATATAATCTCATTCTTCAAAGATCTTATTTATCTAAAGTGTTTCTTCCTTGCTATTTTGCCAGAAACTTCTGATACAACTTTATGTTGGATTTACATACAAAAATCTCTGATGTTGTAAATCACAACTTGAGCAAAACATCTGACATTTCATTTTCAGAAACTTTTGGGATACACTAACACTTACTTTTTTCTTCACAGCACACTTACTTTTCCCATACATTGTTACAAGCACACCTACTTTTCCCTGAATAGCACTTTCTCTTTCCAGAGCAGCAAACTTACTCATCATAGAAAAACAGACATACTCTTCCTACACTGAAAGGTCTTTGTTGAATCACAGTCTCAAAGAAATTTGTTGATTCACAGTTTTAAGTGATGTACTTTGATTGTGGCAGTGACAATTATGCATAGCTTCTGTAATGTCCGAGGGTAGATAGTGGAAGAATGACTAGACATGTTTCCAAAGCCATCAAGTCTCTAGGGCTTTTTCAGACTGTTAAGGACTTTCATGAGTTTTCAAAACTTACCAAGCCCATTCACAAATTCTGCACTTAGATCATTAGTATACAGAACCCGTTGTTTTGTTTTCAGGCAAGAAATATGCAAGTATGGACCCTGAAGTCGAAAATGTATAAATTGAATTACCCTAACCTGGTGCCCCTAAACTTGGGCTCTCTGTAATGGGGATTTGTTAAGACTCTTGCTGTAGTGCAATAAGACCACTGCATCAGTATGTCTAAAATGAAGTAAAGTTAATTTGCCTTATCTCTTCAAGTAACTAATGTGATTCAAAGAACACTTGAACAACACAAAGACTGTTTGGCAACTCAAGCACACTGATATGACAGGCATACATGTACTCTTACAGTCGCTGACACTCAAAGCACCAATACCGGGATAAGCTTCATTAAGCGCTTTTCTGGTTGGTATGTTCAAAAAAAGTATCCAGATACCATGATATTGTTAAGGGATTCAGGACAGATCACAATAGCTCCACCTAGCAAGACAAATGCAGTGCCTTAAAATCTAAATATTTCTCATTTGGCAAAGGAGATTTATATTTAAACACCTCAAATGAAGAAAACCCTGGTTCTTTTGATGAAGAATTGAAAAGATATTGAATAGGGCTTAGTGAGTTGAATCTAACACTTCAAAATTGAAGAAAAAAAATTCCAACAAGAAGTGTTTGAATATACTGAAACCACCAACTTCAAAGAATGAATGGGCTCTAGCAATTTTATTCCATCAGTTACCCTAACGTTTTTTCACTTCTCAATTTCCATATAGACTTGAAAAGATTTGTGATAGGTTTCTTTTTATTCCTAACTGCACACAGAGTTCCCTAGTGATCCACCTATGGGTAAGCTATAAACATCAATAAAATTATTCTTCCATTCATGTTATGTACCTGAATAGTACTAGACTCTACCACTATCCGAACCTTTTTATCAACGGACTATTGGATCGCTTTTTTTTCTATGCAGTTCATGTAAATCGATTTGCTACTATCCATGTCTGGAGAAAAAACTAAAAAAAAAAATTATTGTCTGTTTGTTGATTGCTATATTTAAAAGAGTAAGTATGCTGCTCCTTTTACACAACTGAAAATGTGTCACTTATCTATTATCACTCTAACATAACCGTCAAGGACATCACAGGGGAGGACAGGACGCCACAAGCAGAGGAATAAAGGTCAAGGTCATCTCTGGGTCACTCACAAGGCCACCGACTTTACCAAGGTGAAGGTCACAATAGTCAAGGTCACTTCTAAGTGAGGTAGAGATCTATGACAGAGGCATGACCACTAAGGACATCTCTAGGTCAGACGCAAGGTCAAGGACATTACAGAGGTCAAGGCCATTCACTCACAGAAACACCAGATGGGTGGAGACGAGAAACTAACGATTTTTGCAGAGGTCAAAGTGATACATACACCAAATAAAACATCGATAAAGATTAACTCTTATTATGGATGTCTTTAAAAAGGGGGAACCATTCCCAGCTCTGATAATAAAGGAAAGGGGTACAGTGTGGTGAAGAAACGATAAGCAACGACAAAAGCGTTTGCAATTGAACTTAAACCACTCAATGCAATAAATGTGAGAGTGACAACACTGCTTTGAAAGAAAATGGAAGATAAAGCTTAACAATATAGAACCATATAATATACGGCAAATTATACGGATTGGAAACTATGTGTTTATTACCTATTTCAGTATTTGAATTGTAACTTTGATTTATTGAATGTGGCTTAATGTATTCAGGGTCTTGCATGCATCTATTCCATCATCCAATGAGGGTTTTTTTTCTATTTCTGCACAAATATGGCTATTAATAGTGTAAAGGCAGGAGATTGTATTTCTCCGTCTTAGCTACATATTTGACGGTGTCCAATAATCTGTAATCCACAACCTGTACAATTCCTTAACCTGTCCATTCCTGTCACCATCTCTATCCTTGTTGAGGCTGCGAGTAATAGATGAGCAAGGTCATGTACCCTTTTAAGAACAAATACATGTATGAAAAACAGGGATACAAATTTGTCTCAGCTGGTTACGCTGCATTGGATCAACTTTAAGCCTCAGTAACTCAAGGTCTACCTCTATGGCAGTCTTAAGTGATCTGTCAAATGTAAATTTGATCGATAAAGGACATTTTGGAAAACCAAACTTAGTTTGTTCAGATGTAACCAGGATATGGCACTAGATTCTTGAACCTCACATTAATGTCAATGAGGTTCCAAGACAAAGAAAGGGCAGCTAGTGCCTTTTTGGTACTACCAGGCAGTCCCACAATACTCTAGTGATGACCAGACTATTGGTTATGTTTGACTAATAATAAAAAGATAATTTCATCTCAAAGAGGCACTCCCCAGTCTTGATATATCTATATGCTCAGGCAAGCATTCTCCGATGTGCAATTATGGCCCAAGGTCAGGGTACCACACATACTGATTTCAATGACCCTGCTGTGTGCATAGGCAGGACAGTCTAGTGACCACATTAAAGCATGGGTAGGGCATCACAGGGGGAATGGATGTGGCAAAAGATTAAGATTTAAACACCGGTTTAAGGTCTGTAGACAAGCATTGGCAGATTTCAGACCTTTAGACTCAAGCAGTGGGCAAATCAAATGGAATTTTTTGACGCTCGCCTGATCTGAGCACCCCAAGGACAAACAGTTCAAATAACTTCAGTCTACTTCTTGGTCCTTTATCAGGGGTATGGAGATAAGAACTTTGGAGAACAAACGTTGATAGGCAAAGTAAGGAATGTACTCAATAGATACTGTGCTTGATAGCATCAGTTTAAAAGAGGTATTTTTTTTATTTCAAAGAAAACTGATTTGACGGTTATAGTGATTTTACTGATGATTGGTGAGACACAATTGCACATAACAGTTTTAACATTGTTGGTACATAAATTAGGTTAGGATGCTAATACCCCAGCATTTCACCCCAGCATATTCTCAACTACATCAACGTAGACCATAATATGGATTCCTCTCATATGTTTCCCTTAGATAAAACTAGGATTTATCAGGCTGAGAATGAGCCTAGTGTAGGCGGTAGAAGAATGCGAACCCAGATCACGGGCTTGGAGTTGAATAAGCTTAGCTTCATACTAAACCTGGAACTATATATTGTAAAGTACATTATAGTTTCACGTAGAAAACAATTCGTTTATCATATTCATTTTAGATATTTGGAGAACAAGCCAATCCTATATCTTAGGTTTTGTCAAAATCTATTGGTATAGATTGAACATAAAGTTCTTATTCAGGGAATTCTCTTCTTCATTCATGTTTAATTACCAGGAGTGTCTTCAGAAATGGGTATAATGAAAATGTGAAAAGTGATCATGTGACATCGGCTGACCAATGAGGTGAGTCCTTGATGGTCATGTGATGGAGTGACCCCTTGACCCGGGCTTAGGTAACCATAACAACAGAAGGGGCAACTACAGCATGCTTGTAAATAATGAAAATAATGAATACACTGCAAAATGAAAATTGAAGAGCTTTGGACTTGGGTGAAAAATACTGAAATGGATAGCATGTATTTTTAAGGGCTCTGCAAATGAGCTGGTAAGCTGGACAACCCGACAACTGGAAGAGCAAACAAAAATGCTATTTTCTGTGATTTTGATGAGAAATACAGGGGAAACAGTTAATTTGTGTATTGAAATGTAATGACTGGGAGTAAAGTGTGGATTTAGTTGAGTTTAGTTGAGGCTAGACAATGATTTCTTTTGGTTTAATCAAAATGGATGTCAGTAAGTGCTTCAGAATACAGTTGTCCTGCTAATGTCCAGCAGAAAACCCAGCTTTTTGACAATATGAAGAACCCTAAAAATGTGTATGTATATGTAGGTCACATATGTAAGGTATGGGATACATAATACATGTGTGAGTATATATATATATACTTGTTGATGAATATGAATATACTTCAGAGAAGTAAATGATTTTGATGGGCGGGATGGGAACCGTTACACAACAAGCATTCCCACATACAGGTAAGGAAATAAATCACCACCAAAAGCAGTAGAGGAACAGAAAGGAAGGAGCAGAAACATAGAATCAAATTGGAAGGTGCAGTAGTAGCACTTACACTGCATTTAGTCCTGCTTTGAATCTCAAAATGGTATAAATTACTCCTCCAATAAACTCCAACTTTTAGGATTCTAACTGGACTTAGCTCTGATGAAACATGGCATGTTCCGACAAGCTGTGAAACTTTGATACACCTAGCTGTAAAATGGTCATTATTTTGGTATATTACCTTAAGCTGGGCACACACTACACAATCCGACCAATTCAACATCGCCCGATTGTCAGGAATATCCGACCCGGTTTGAATTCATCCCGACTGAGGCGACACGACTACCGCAAAGTGAGCAAGTAGCATGTACACTAATCGGGCAAGTCGGTTATCATCTGGCATGTCGGAAAGTTGGGTAAGAATCGCATAGTGTATGCTCAGCCTAACACTTTTACATAAGAAATATGACAGAAACATGTCTGGTGGACTACGTGAAGTAGACGACGGGCGGTAAAACAGACCACAACTCACCGTAGTAATCCCATGGACGCGCTAGTCGAGGGCAGAAGAGGATAATAAACAAGGGTTAGACAGAAACACCAAGTTGGTAAGAAGCTTCTTCCAGTCGTTTTTTTCTCTCTCAAACTTTGAAAGCAGTAATGAAATGATTAAATTCAGGGATGTAAGTTAGAGGTGGAATGCGGAATCTGTGGGCGATAGAGTATCTGCAAATCAGAGACCAGCTTGATTCTCTTCTTTCAACGTTTTCGATTTTTTATAGTAAAATATCTTCTTCACTACACTTTAAAGAAAGGTCACAAAGTAATAAGCAATAGATGCCTGCTTCTTGGGTTTTCATCTCACATGTATGTAAAAACAGTTTGAATGTCAAAAATAAATGTATGTCAATTAATTTTTCATGATACACAAATTCTGAAAGCAAAATTGAAAACTTACATCCCTGAAAACTAAAGAGAAAAACACGCATTCACACGTACACATGTACAGTGTCGAAGCTTAGATTCATCACAAATACGGTCACTCTCATTCAATACAAAGTATTATGTATGTAGTTTGATTGGTTCTGTGACCCTCTGCTGACTTTTCTCAACCACTTCTTAAGATCTACAATACCAACATGATTATTCTGATATTTCATTAGCAATCACACATGTGTATTTAAAGAAACTCTACTTAGAAAATGTAAATCTATTTTATCTCATGATTTTTTTTGTGAAGAGAAATAAAGCCACAGGAGAGCAAACAAAGAATGACAAACAGAAAATCAAATAAATGGAAACAAAAGACCCAAAACCCAAGATTTTTGTACACAAGCACAACCATTTCTGCCATGCGAAGCCATTCCAAGCCATGCACACTGGTGCGACTGATGCCACGATCTACGAGACTCTCACTCACAGTTTTCACTCAACTGCCACAAAATCGTCTCTGCTATATTAGGGGAATACTTTTTTTATGTGAGACCAGTGAATATTGCTGGTTCCTGGGCCCATATCTTCGTAACTTATTTGACTGATCAGGGAAATTTTGGTTAGTATCTCATGATTAGAAATTCCATCTACTATGCATAAATTTTACATCATATAATCCCCCTTTGAGACTTTTTTGCCATGACATCATTACTTTTTTTAAAATACTAAATTTCTGATCTTTAGACCATAACCAAAATTTCACTGATTAGTCTAATTAGTTACAAAGATTTGGGGCTCGGTCTATTGAACATAATAATGGTTTAGAATAGAGACATCATACAGATCATGTTTAGAATAAGACTTTCGACACAGAGACGATTTTTAGGCTGGGAGTTTCACCGCTGCAGAGTGTGAGATGCCATGATGGGTGGGTGATGCCATCTAGTGGCGACACTAAGTAAAACTTGTAAAAAAAGCAACAAAGAAAACTGGTTGATGAATGAGTGGTCAACTAAACTGTGGTGTCGACTGTAGGAGGTGCTGAGTGTGTTGTGTCCGTTATGTAGTGAGCTCTACTTTTGTGTACTTTTAATCACAGGGTGCCCATGATTTACTCAATTTATAGTTTAGCCTATGTTTATATCTTTCACATCTGCACTGCAGTTCACAAAGTATATAAACTCTGGAAAGTATAATGCTATAATTTAATGCCTTCCTGAAACGTTTTTACATAATTTTAAGACCAAAGGCTAACACATTAGTTCTTTTTTAGTAGGATGAATATGTTGATTAAAGTGTCTTTATATTTTTGCCAATATTCTATTACCTACATCATCTAATTCAATCTAAATTTTATCTTAAATTCAAGTACCTAGTTGTTACCCTCTAGTGTTTTTTTTCATTTGTGAAGTGTTCCAATATACTATACTGCCTAATAAATTTTAAACTTCTATACTTGGGTGGGCACCCTGATCTAGTATCCAATTAAATTTACCTTGTTTACCAATTCATACATATTACAAAGACTATTTAGTTATGCCTTCTAAGGCATTTCATCTAAACACAAGACATATTTAGCTCCTACTAACAATAACAACGTGCTTCAAAATAAACGGCTTGTAAAAAACGACCAAAACATTTTCTCCCTCTGTGTTCAGTGCTCTTCGAAAAATATACAACGTGCACTGTGTACTCAGAAAACCAAATAACTCCTATGAGGTGTATTTAAATGTAGTAGACTGAGTGTCAATCGATTGGTGTCGTAGGCTGCGGAGCGCTGCAATGTGGCTAGTAGTAGAGGAACTGTGGCGGAGAGGTTTTTGAAAACTGGTGCTGCTTCCCAGTGCTGAAAACAACGCACTGTCAAAGAGTGCGTGGGTCGTCAAGAGCGGAGGGGAAAGACAGGATTGGAGTTCCCGATGGGGCGACTCGCTACACCTTGACTGGAATGTGAGGTCAAATTTTCCTCTGCTTTACATTACTAAGAATATGAAAGGTTTTAACCAACAATATTCCTATTAAGAGATATTTCCCCTCAAGATGCCATTTTCAATCCTGCTGACATGATTTTCAATTAACAAATAAATTTATGGTATCAATCAAGACAAAGAAGAGGATACAACATCTAATGATTCATATCTCTTTTCCTTTTTTCCCCTTGAATTTAAGCAAAGTGGCTGTCCTCCCATTCCAGATTCAATGCAGCTGAATCGCCCCACAGGGTAGAAGGAAACAGACAGAGGGTATACGTGTGTGATATAGGCGAGATGCGGCCTACCTTCTCGTTCGAGTTGCTCGGCTGGCGTCTGGGTCTCCTTATTGTAGGCCACTAGCTCACGGGGCGCGATGTTGGTCTGTGTCACTTTCGAGACACCCAGAGAAATTTTCTTTGCCCTGAAATCAGAAATCATGATTAATTGGTGACAAGCTACAAGAGTCAACTTTGACGAGGAAAAAATAGGGAAAACTTTCAGGTATTTTTTAATACATTGAAAAAGAATTTTAATCAAGAACGAAGCTCTACTTATTTGGCTTCAGATCTGGACTTAATGGCTGGCCTAAGAATACGTAGGTAATTTGAGAAGAATCGGTCAAACTTGTGGAAATCCAGAAAGAGAAAATGTTTCTTACTTATCAACTTCAAAAGATTAATGATATCGTGCATGGTATTTACAAAAATAGTACTTTTAGAAAAAGTAGATTTAATTTGCATGGAAAACCTTTATGTTGTTTTCTCCGAATATATAAAAGACACTTACTTGGTGGTGGCTGCTTGTATAGGACCCGTCTCCTGCGGCGACATCGCATTCTCTGCACTAGCTGGGGTCGTGGACGAACCTGAGGATGCTGGAGATTCTGAATTATAGAAAAACAGAAAATAATATGATTAAGTTAATATAGTTAAGTTAATGTACTCATAACAGCAATAAATCCTGTGTGGTTTTTCTGAATTTTGGTAATCTTTGACATTAGCGTTCTCACTGGAAATAATTATCTATAGTGCAAATCTTATCTAGTATTTTGAGAGCAAAATGATGATCAATAATGAGCTGATGATATATTATAGAACTGTCCAATACATCAATTTAGGTTCATGTATTTTAGTAAATATAATACCATCAATCTGAGTAGATCCGGACCTTCGATGTCTTTTAATCTTATTCATTGGTATCACTCTGATAAATAAATAAAAAGTTCTCCGTGGCCTGGAAGCTAGTGCTCCCCCAAATCAACATCGCAGACCAGCATTTTACTAAATTACTAAAATCCACTGGCCAATTCCATTTCCATAGGACTTGGGCCCCGGGCCAGTCGCTAATGTAGGCTAGCAGACTGAAAAATCATTTTCTTGTAATTTTTTTTCTAAAATGAAAATAATGTAATTAGAATTACTAGATATCTCATCCTTACGTGCGGGTGGTATGCCCAGGTCTTGGAGCATTTTGTCCGTCTCCGACCTCAGATCGGAGGGCCGCTGGGCCGCCCCCGCCGCCGGGTCCTCCACCTATAGGAAGGAGGGAAGAGAAGGCAGGAGTAAGTTTTGGCATTTATACAGACTGAGTAAAGGAGCATTATTGGTGAACAGTGGAACACATTTCTATAAAACATAGATACACAAGTTAACGTTGGAAATATGTTAGTGAGTTGGTGCGTCAGTTATTATATTTGAAGTGCATTGTTTGGAATTAGACATTAATGGATTAATTATCAATCTTTATGTGGAAGTAATCAACTTGACTTTGGTTGGTCATCGGATAGAAAGTTGCTGCTTCTCTTTTTATAACGTTCGTAATGTGAGTTAGTGTTATTTAGTGATGTCTTTTCATATTTATTCCATGTTTACTGACATCCCTGTGTTTTCTTTTGTATAAAGCCTTATTCGTCCATACATATTAGTACAAAGTGTTTAAAAGTCAAAGATTATGTTCATGTTTCGTAAATTGTTGAATAGAAGTTTTATCATTCAAAACTATGTCGTGATATATAGATTTCTATTAACTCTATCACTTCTTCATATCATATTAGTTAAACACAGTATACAAACCGGTATAGTACATGACAAATGAAGAGAATTTTTTTAATACTTTTATTCATCCTGCAGAATCCTGGAGAATTACCAAAATGTTCTCTTTAACAACATAAAAACTTCTATTCAACAATTTAAGACTTAAATATAACTTTTTGCAAAAATGCCTCAAAAGAATAAGTCTTTGCTTTTAAATCGAAGTACCTCAACATATTAGTTTGTGTTGGTATTTTTCAAACTGAATATAAGCATCTTATGAGAGTGTAACTTTGAGAGTTTGCTACTCTCCATTGGTGGAGGGATGTTACCCTCTACTAGGAGAGGGTGCACAATGAAATCAATGTTTAAATGAAACCAGACAACAAAATAAAGCCACAGAACGTTGCACTTCATCAAATCAATACAACATAAAAGTTATAGAGCTCTACAAGTGAAGAGAGTAGAGTGTGATCAATATTTGTTATACTGCGATGGAAAATAATGAGTGTGCATTATTGTGTTTCAACTAAGATAGTTGCTGTACTAGACAGATTCTCAGCACCCTATACTCGTTGAATATATCAATTTGCACTAGAGTGTTTTTGAGAAAAAAGGTTTGCAATTAAAACAAGATTATTCATGTTCCCTGGAGGAATAACCAAAAATTAACACTATGTCTTTTCTGATGCCTACAAACGGTTTTTATTGGTCTTTTTGTTGTTGAAACCATACAGACTTTTCATGAAGAAAGTCAATTATTTATGTTTCTAAGCTTCGCACCACCGTAATAAAACAATTTTTTTCTTAAAATCTAATCAAAAATCATTCCTAAGGTATGTACAAACTCTAAAACAAGTACAAAAATCTACAAAGGATATTTATTTCTTTTTGATGCTAGAGCAGGTAGTCTATAGTAACAAGAGGCCTACAGAACACAACTGAGTTTTAGCAATGACACTGAAGCTGTGCTTTTATGGAATTGTGTCCTTTCAACGTGAATTATGGTAAAGGTACCACGCTGTGTGTGCTGTGAGCGTGTGCGGGATATATGGCAGATTCTGATACATCTGTTCTCTCCTTTAAGAGAGTGTGGAGAAGAGAGAACTCAACTTCTTCAAGAAAACTTTCCTGTCACAAACCTCAATTTTTCTCTTATGCATCATCTTTTATTACAGAGCCAGGATATAGGTAGCCAAAGTAAGATCTGTCACAGGTACCCACACATTTAAAGAGATTCAAATACAAATTTTGTATGAGATAGTTCTATTTTTAATAGTTCGTAGTACAGTGAAATTATTTTTGAGAAATACATATATTTGTAACAATAAGATGGTAATATGTAATTTAAATACTGACTCCATCACTTTGATCTATTAACCTTTTTAATGTAATCATGAAATTTTGATATAATGTGTTTTTTTTATTTTTTAAGATCTAGGCACTTTGAGTGCTAGCACCAAATGTTACACACAATTTAAGCAACGTTTCACAAGAATTTTATGTCTGCATGGGTATCTGTTTCAACTAATTAAATTCACAATTAATTCTTGTAGGGAAATTCCTTCATTAAGAAGTTCAGGCCTCTATACTCTCGCCTTCTCAAAGAAGAAGAGAACCAATGTATCAGATGGAGTCTGCTGCCAGTTCGGTTTATTTTCGTAGGTGTGAAGCAACAAAGGCGCGCACGACTAAAGCCAGGATTTCCACTGTGGCTTACCTTCCCAAAATTAAGTCCAAAATTTCTAGAAAAATCCTTCAGTTGCGAGGGTTTTTCATTATCCTACAAGAAGAAACGAACGCGTCTTTTTACCATTGTATTAACAGCATTTTGTATGGTTCAACATAATATTTAGTTGTTCACTTTATACTTGTTTTTTTCCCCAGAGCTTTTGCTTGATAAAATATATCTACAAAGAAAACCTGTGAACTATCAGTATTGTGACTGAATTGTAGTTTTTACTCGTTCCTTTCCAAGTAACTGAACCAGAACCTAGCCACGACCTTGGCTGCTGCGCGCTTTACAATTGATAACTTAATGTGTGCCTGCTCAATAAAGAGATGTTAAACCACTGTTTGGTTCCCCCATTCAATGTGATTGACCTCCACTGCCTTCCTCAACTACATTTGTCATCTACCTTTTGTGATTTGTTTGTATACATTACGTACAGTTATAGGTCAATTCCATGGCCGGATTTGTTTACATTAAAGATGATGTCGTGGTGACAATTATCATCGAAAAAGAGAATATTTACAATCATCATTGAAAAAAATCACGATAATGACCGTTATCATTCTCGAAGAAGGATCTTTCAGGAAAAGTCAAGGGTGTAAGAATATATTTTTCATGATAAATGAAAAATAATCTATTGTCTTTCTGTTTTCCCAACAGGTGGATCACTAATGGTAATACATTAAAATACCAATACATTCTAAGTATGTCATAGAGAGAAATCACCTCTTTTTACCTGGATGTTTACCAAGTCGTTTTATTTCCCTACCTGCGGTACGTGTATTTTTGTCAATAAACTTATCTACCATAGGTAAATATGAATCACAACAACCGTGGTATCTTTAAAACTACCACTAACCACATGTATGATTCATACCGCTTTAACTTTAAGTTAGTTTTACCTGGAGTCTATTCTTTATTTTAAAAAAGACAACTTTTCAAGTCTTTTGTCTAATAAAGTGGGCTGTGTCCTGCCTGACTAAATAACAGGAAGACTGAAACATGTGGGTGCCCGAGGACACATGCATGTGGCGGTAAAAACCTGTACTCTTTGAGTTGACTCAGTCTACTGTACGGAAGTCTAGGGGGTGGGACCCACGACTTGTAAAGGCTGGGCCCATAGTCTGTAAAGGTCAGAACCCATGACTTGTAAAGGTCAAATCTTTACAGAATCTTGATTAGCAGTGACCCGGAAATGAATAGACCCGAGGTCGGCCTGAGGAGAAATGGAAAGTTTATATTTTCTAAAGAAGCTCGTCGAGACTGTTTAATCATAAATGTCATTTTATTTTTTAAAAATTGTGTCATTGTATGCAGTTATGTTGATGTTTAATTAGCTATCTTTTCCCCTGTTGCTCCCTTGAATTACTCTTATATTATAGCTAAATTATTCCTACAGACGCCAGTGTAGTAAAATACTACGCATAATGGTATTGGATCGTAGGGATATTCATAATTGTATGATTATGAAGGGGAGAGGGGGCGGGGGCGAGAGGCCTTCCTTATTTACAGTGTGAAAAAAAAGTGAATTTTTTATGAATAACCATGATGTAAGGGAACATTTGTTTATGCTTTATAAGGCTTCGTGTCACATGTATTTAGAAAATTGCCATGTTGCACTATAATTAGTTTCATATGGGAAAAACATCGAGTCACATATCAAACGTTTTACTGACTCTGTCAACATATTTGTAATAACTAACGGTGCCAGCATCTATTATTTCAATTTACTTATGTAGGCAGCCTCTACAGTATCATGTTACATAAACCCAGGCTCCCTGTACAGGAAATACAACAAAACGCCTCAATGTCCCAGTAGTTCACAGTTGGTCCGATGTTTATATTAGTGGAACTATTTACTGTCCCAAACTCCCTCGTTTATAAACCATCTCTGACTCCACTATCTCGTTCTGAAAGTCAGTACAAAACTCTCTGGAAAACTATAATCTTTTATATCATGATAAAGTAATATGGTATTTTTCTTTAAAACTGTTACGTTTTTATTTTCTGTGTTTATTCTGCACCTTCCACTCAGATAATTCAATGGAAAAATACTTGTGTCCCTGGCCTAGGGAAAGTAAGGTCTTACACAAATTATTATATAATATTTAATCGCATTTCCTTAGGTTCACAGACTTTGCGTTGATGATACACTATAATGGGAATGTCTAGGCACCTTTCCCTTTTGCTGACTCTTTATTTCTAGTGCGTGCAGGTACAAACTACAATGACATCTAGAAAAAATTCTGTATCGAGAAACCCAGAAGAGTCCTTAAACCTCCTTGTAGTTGACCTCTATGGAATGGGGATTTCGGGGTCTCTCCATAAGCTGGTTATATAGGCCTTACTGATGCCATACAATAACATAGCCGGCCCCGCCTCCTCCTCACCCCCTCCCCTCCACCCTGCCCACCCCGCCCCCATGCCGAACACGTGTCAGTCCCAACGCGGCAATGAGTCACCCCTATAACGGGGCTGGATCCTCCAGCGGCCGGCCTCCAGTCTGTTGGCCAGCGCGTTAACAGTGTACGCAGACCTCTGTCACTTAGGTCAGGTTTACACTGAGAGATTCAACGCATTAACAGTGTACGCAGACCTCTGTCACTTAGGTCAGGTTTACATTGAGAGATTCAATGTGTTAACAGCGTACACAAACCTCTGTCACTTAGGTCAGGTTTACACTGAGAGATTCAACAAATTAACAGTGTACGCAGATCTCAGTCACTTGGGTCGGATTTACACTGAGGGATTCAATGTGTTAACAGTGTATGCAGAGCTCAGTCACTTACTGCTTAGGTTGGGTTTATACTGAGAGATTCAATGCGTTAACAGTGTACGCAGACCCCTATCACTTAGGTCAGGTTTACACTGAGAGATTCAATGTGTTATAAAACCATGTATGCAGACCTCTTGTCACTTAGGTCAGGTTTACACTGAGGGATTCAGTGCATTAACAGTGTATGCAGACCTCTGTCACTTAGGTCGGGTTTACACTGAGGGATTCAATGTGTTAACAGTGTACGCAGACCTCTGTCACTTAGGTCGGGTTTACACTGAGGGATTCAATGTGTTAACAGTGTATGCAGACCTCTGTCACTTAGGTCGGGTTTACACTGAGGGATTCAATGTGTTAACAGTGTACGCAGACCCCTATCACTTAGGTCAGGTTTACACTGAGAGATTCAATGTGTTATAAAACCATGTATGCAGACCTCTTGTCACTTAGGTCAGGTTTACACTGAGGGATTCAGTGCATTAACAGTGTACGCAGACCTCTGTCACTTAGGTCGGGTTTACACTGAGGGATTCAATGTGTTAACAGTGTACGCAGACCTCTGTCACTTAGGTCAGGTTTACACTGAGGGATTCAGCGCATTAACAGTGTACGCAGACCTCTGTCACTTAGGTCGGGTTTACACTGAGAGATTCAGCGCATTAACAGTGTACGCAGACCTCTGTCACTTAGGTCGGGTTTACACTGAGAGATTCAGCGCATTAACAGTGTACGCAGACCTCTGTCACTTAGGTCGGGTTTACACTGAGAGATTCAGCGCATTAACAGTGTACACAGACCTCTGTCACTTAGGTCAGGTTTACACTGAGTGAGAGATTCACCGTGTACGCAGACCTCTGTCACTTAGATCGGGTTACAACTATGTGAGGTTTACCATTTACAATCACTGACTGAGTGAGAGATTCACAGAGTACGGAGACCTCTGTCACTTAGGTCGGGTTTACACTGACTGAGAGATTCACAGTGTACGCAGACCCCTGTCACTTAGGTCAGGTTTACACTGAGTAAGTGAGGGATTTACCGTGTACGCAGACCTCTGTCACTGAGGCCAGGTTAACACTAGATTTTTGTATACTATCATCACTGTTAGGCCTTGGTCTATCAGACTAATATTAGCTCTGGTTTACACCAAGGGATTCGTTCCGTTACCAGCATATATGTAAATTACACTGTAAGTAAGTCCGTCTATATGGCCTGGTTCACAGAGATTCAATGGTCATCACAATAGCACTGTACGCTGAGTAAATCTAAGCAAGGTTTACACTAAAGATTACACAGACATCTTGCTCTTAATCTGATTAATTCAATGTATAACTTGCAGATCACTTTGTCAGCTGCCACTTAGGTTGGGTTTACACTAATGAATTCTTTATTTTTTTTCTTATTTCAATGTTCTTTGAGTGGTAGCATCAACTGCAAGCGCAACATAGATTTACCTAGACGAAATAACACAACATTTCAGATTTAGACGCCGCTCCCAAAATTATTCTATAAATTTAATCTCGGTCTGCAAGCCCGTTTAAAAGGTGTCGGGTTCAGATATGTCTGACGGTAGATCCTTTTGACACACCGTTTTATGACCGACCCATTCCCCACCTGCCAGGTTAAACAAACACACGTAAACCCTTTTAATGCATTTACGGCCTATAGAGATGTAAATTCGTAAACTATAATAAATTATAGCTATAAATGATTCAGTTTTCACTCCTGATAGTCAAGCATTCAAGAAGTAAGCACTAGATATCTATGTAGAAACAATCAGGTTGAGAATAGATTTGTGATCATAGGCCAGTTCTTGGAAAACACATCAATGATCAAACCAATGTGTCACTCATACTTAGAAGTGTCCTAATTAAAAGTTTTCCACTGCATTGTACATAACGCGCCTTAATTGTGATGCCTATACAGTCGTCCCACTCTGTAGAAAGTAGTTATTGGTTAAACCCTTTGGAATAAGTATCTAACTTACAGTTACACTCGTATGTGAATAGTTTTCAGAGAACTGATTCAGACAGCATTGTCTTTTACCAGTTTGACTTCACCCCTATCTACCAGGAAAAGCTACATCCCGCTCAACTTTAAGCTAAAAGAAAATAGTGTGCCATGTTAATGTTATAGCAGGACTAATTAACTACAGGTGGTTATAGGGCTGCTAGGGGAATTCAAACTGACCTGGACTAAGCCCAAATGGGTAGGTACCCAAAATATGGTCGAGGAAATAATGACCCGTCCCCTTTCTAAACCTGCCACCCCCCCGACCCGCGCCCGTTTGGCAGGTGAGTAGGGCAGGTAAGACCCTGGAGGTCAACACTAATTATGGCTAGGTCAAGGGCAACGTACAGGTGTTAATAGAATCAAGGCACGCTGAACTCATAAAACGTTTTATAATTTTAGTACCGATGTTCTTTTTCTTTTTGATTAGTGCATAAGATTCATGACTCTAAATACTTCATGTTGTATATGTTTGTTGTATCTACATTGAAAATACTTATGTTGATGTACCTGATAAACTGTGGATCTACTTGAAAACCTGCACTGCCGAAGTTTACCACGTAAATAAAGAATTTAAAAAAAAATTCTTATGTACACATCGTACGAAGCACTTGAAATTGCGTTTTGTTTAATGCATTTGATGCATTTCTTTTTCTGTGGTAAGTCATCTTTTATTCTCTGTATTGGACTTTTTGCCATACTCTATTCGCAATTCGTCGGAGGTTAAGATATTTAAACCATGCGCTCATAATTTGTAAGCGACAACAAGCCTTGCACATGCATCAAACCATGCATCTGTATCTCTTAGGATCAAGCCTTCAAATTACTAGGTCATTTTCCTACTAATTGCTGCTAATGCATATAGATTGCAGGGGGGGGGGGGGGAAAGAGGCTATGAGTCATTTTAATAGAAAAAAGACATTCATAGAGGTACTACTATATCATAAACGGTAACTTTTTTTAAAAGAAGGTTGTACCTGGCCTGGGAAAGATCTGAGAGAAGCTTACTACCAGGCTATCCGGTCTGGTGGGATATGTTTGGACCAAACCCAAGACTTCCAGACTGCCAACACTATACGGGTGGATTCGGACCAAACCCAAGACCCACGAACTGCCAAGACCCTACTGGTGGAATCTACCCATCACATGCTCATATCATCACCACAAGGTCGAGAGGGACCTTTTGTCTCCAGTTCTCAGATCACATTCAGGTAGAAGGGACATGCATTGACTTTAGCAAGCCCTAGGGGTGGCGAGGTTCCTAGTAATGAGTGAAATTTTGATTACAACCTTTAAAACAGTTTTGACTACCAAAGTGGGTTGGCTAACAGATATTAGTGGACCTTATTCTTAAGATTTTACTTGATATTCATTTTTTCGCATTCCGTATAGATGGATCTTTACTAGATCATCTAGTTAAGATGTCACCAAATTTGATTTCATCGGAAATAAGTATTGTACATGCTCTCAAGTTATGGTAATTTTATTCTTTTAATTATATGATCATGAATCGGGGAAACATGACGGTTTAAATGCATACCATGCAAAGCTACTTGCAGGGAGAAGTAGTAAATATTCTTATCTACCATGAACACAAAAATATCAAGTTCAGGAAAACAGAAGAAAAAATTAAAAGGAACGACAATGATCGTCATCATGATGCATTAGCTGATATAATAATGCTCATGGGAAGGGAGGTTCTGTAGTGGATCTAATAGAGATCTAAATGCATTTTGTAAATAAGGCCATTCGATATTTTTTTATACTCCATGGCTTGCTTACATGAATTCCTAGAGTATGTCTATTGTCATGCCAGTTGTATACATTAATCTAATTAACCTGAATTAGTTCTGACATTGGCCAATCCATCCACATGTGAATAGTTTACCTGTGGAGGAGGGTGGGGGCGACTTAACCTCAACTATGCCGAGATGTGTGTGTGTCGGTGATTCAGAATCTGGCCCGGTTTGGGTATTGTATGTAAAACTATACTAAGAAATCATAATTATGTTCAAGAGACCCAAAAGTTAAGGGACATTTATTGGTCAATAAGTATCTATAACGACTACTGGTACACCTAAAGAGACCCGATAAATTTCCATCTTATATAAAATTTATAGAAAATTATTAAATTTGTATGCAAACTTAAATGGCACTATCAAGACAATTTTGACACCACTTTGAAGGAGAGTATTATACACATTCAATCTATTTACTTGCCACTCATACATAAGGATTCATTTTCTTTACTTTTTTTCACACACGGATCCGGAGATGTTTGAGCCAAGTTGGCCCCCTTGAATAGTTACTGAAAACCGTAATCGATATAATGTTTTTTCTTTGAGAAATCAATCAAACGTTTTCATTTTAGATTCGACTCTAGTACACATGAATTCACAAGCAATTTGGAAACTCAGTAGGGTTGTTTCAAAACACACAGCGCATGAAGGCAGTTTTTCATTTTATAAATAGGCCTACGTAACTAGATTCATAAGTGAAGATTAGCTGCAATATCAGAACTTTATTTTGTAAAAACGATGGACAAAAATGGCATATATATCAAAGGTATAAAATGAGGTGAAGGATACACCACCACCGTTGCAACCCCTTTACCTGTAATCCGGCCTTCAATGCCTGAAAAATTATCAACCAAAGAATGGATGACTCTTGGTGACTCTGGGTTATGTATTGATTGATCAGTTCATTTCTATAATGTACCCCCTGGGAATCGAAACTTGATGAGGGCTTCATAATAGTTAATAACAATTTGAGTATTAGTAGATCTAGTGTATATTTACTGATCTGGTGCAAAAATCAAACAAACATTATTGCAAAAAATAAAGGCATTCAATTAGACTTTCAATCAAAAGATTATATTTTCTATTTTCATTTGTAAGAGTCATAATGTACTGTTCATTAGAAGAAATTATGTAACGTTACATATCATTAGAACCCTCAGGCACACTTATTCATTAACACTTATAACGTCCAGTATTTCTAATTTCATTGTGGTAGATCTAATTGAATGACATTACATAACATTACATATCCGTGATGGGTCGACACGTTTGGCCTTTGTAAATTTAGCAATTGTCAAACAATCATGATTATTCTGAGTATATTGCTTCAAAATATTCTAGATCTAGATCTTATCAAAGGTAATATTGTTGATGGATCTAGATTCTAGGTTACCAGTGATGATATCTAGGCCACTCCTGCCAATATTATCGATGTCTGTGCACCTGAGTGTTGCAGTTCAGCTGCTAATGTTTGCTTGTTTTTATTATTGAGTTCAACTGTACGTCCGGCATATGTCATGGGATGAGATCATAGCCCAGTGACTGGTGTGACAGCTCCAACTTCTGTCACACTCACTGCCAAGATCCAAGTGTCAGACTGTCAGGGGTTATTTTCTTGACACCAACAACTACCTAAACACATCTCAGAAAGATCATAACAGTCGTTTTTTTCATGACAGTATTAGTAACTAGGATCGTGGCATATGTTAGGCATATTGTGTTCGGTTTGAATTATGACAAGTTATGCAGATCAGCCTGAAATATGTAATGAATCGAGGGGGAAGAAGCATTATTTATGTTGACCCTGTGAATTTAAAATGCTCGTTTGGGGCCAGCTGTCAAGTCAGCTTCGCCGGCGAAGCCCGATTCACAGTCGATCAAACGTAAAACTTAGACAATCTGGGGACCACGTAACAAAATTAATCACAGGGCAGGATTATTCAAAGGGTATCCTTTTAAGAGACAGTTGCAAACATAGATTTCAAGCCGGCATATTTGATGGGAATGACAATCCAAGTAGAAAACCTACCTCGCGTTGTTTTCGTTCCGCGTCTTTCCGTTTTTTCTCCTCGCGCATGGCCTGTAATTTGGCCTTTTTACGCTCGAGTTCCGCCTTTCGGTCACTCATTGTGGCGGTCTATGTATCTATTAGCACCACAGAGGGTATCTATACAAAATACGGTCGAAATTGGGCGTAAATTGCGCTCAGTTTTGCTGTCCGTCTCTCATGTCGGAAATCAATATGGCTAATGATACGGGTGCTGCCACCTGGCGGCAAATTCGTGTAGTTTAGTACATAGTTTTGCCACCAGAGGACGACAATGAAAATTTCGGATTTCGCGCCACGATTGGGTCTGGAGAGTCCTGAATTCCGAACACCCATAGAGTATCATTATTAGTTTTTGCCCAAGTGAAGGATTACTTTTTTTTTCTGAAAGTAATCCTAATGACAAGAATAGTTATGTACAAATGATACAATGCGAATTATATCACTTGTCATCAGTGGCGGATCCAGGGAGGGGGGGGGGGACGTTTTTAAATGCCGTTTGTATTACTTATTTTTATAAGGGGGGTGGTTTGCCCCCCCCCCCTCCCCCAGAGCACTGACTCTGGATCCGCCCCTGATAGGCTTTACTATAGGTCTACCGTTTAGTCGACCCTTTGCAATAAAGAAATTCTGTGATAAATTAAATGGCCAGTATAACTTATACTTGAAATATGAATTTTATTTTTCTTACATTTTCTTAATAATTATTGTATTTCTTTATATAGGCCTACAATCATTTTTTTTTATTGTATTTCTTTTTTATTATTTGTTATAGGTACTTTCTTTGTGGTGAGGCCGGTATAGTTGTGTGGTTTTACCACATGAAGTGGTATAAAAATTAATGTAGAATAAATAATTATTTCTTCTTTCTAAAAACGTAGCAATTTAAAGCATTGGTCACAAAGGAGCTCTCGGCATAATTCATGGTGTGCTAGATCACTCGCAAGGCTTCACTAAAACCAATCAGCTGGTGCTCTTCATAGCTATAGTTCATAATAAGCCCATCCCACATTGGGTATATCCCAGGGTTGGACAAGGGTTGGACAAAATTACAGTATAAGCCATCCTTGTCTCCTAGAGCTGGGATGACTGGAATGACTAAGAATTATATTTTCCTATTTCACCAAGTACTGATAAATCATTATGATTTCTTAAATTTTACCAATTGACAGATTTATATGGATGCCAGCCAATCAAAATACTGCATTTTAGGGAAAATAGGGTTGGACATTATAGGTTAGGCTGACATGCTTTAACATTGGTTCCTATGGGAAAAAAGCCAATATTCAAAGCTGCATTTTACAAAATTTGGGAGCAATTTGTCAACCAAACCACCTTGGTCCATTTTGTTTCACACATCTATCTTTGGTGATTAAATTAGAAACAAATTGCTATGTAATTTCATGGTAAAATTTGATGTTCATGTATACTGGGATGGGCTTATTATGCCTATAGTCACGTACATTGCTTTATGTTGTGTCTATTTCATAATACCTGGAATCCTGGTGTGCACACCCACTTTATTGAGTTCAAATTTCAAGTGCTAACATCATCACCTTGTCTACCACTTACAAGCACTGATAGGATTTAGATACCGGTGTAGGGTCGGCCTGCCTTGGCCGGCCTCCGTCGCCACAGGTTTTGCTTATCAAGGAGGATCTAATACACGCTTTGCTCTTATCAGCGGTGACCCTGTGAGCTTTACATCACAGGCTTTATAGGCCTAAAGAGCCGAGTTTAAACACACAACTATATTTTCTAACTTCCTCATAGGAAAATAACATAGATAAACAGCTGATAAAGACATTAAAATATGCATTAACATTATGAATAGAATTATAATGAAATGCAATATTCTTTTGACAAATTGATATTACGATTGCCCTGAGGCTATTTGTGAATTTTTCCTCCATCATTTTTTCCACACATTTCGTTGGATTCTATTCATTCTCCGCACTTTGGTTACATATTGCGTTGTCAACTCCCTTTTTGGGGGGGCAACTTCGCTATTTTCTTCCTTCTCATTCTTCTTAGAGCATAACTCTTATCTTCTTTAATTTGTGTTCCTGTTCTCACATTTACGTCTTTTTTAAGTGGTTCAAATTGGGGGAGGTGCACTGGGTGCCCACTATATATAAGTAGACCTTCAGGCTCCACATCCCTAGAGTGGTATCTAAATATTTTGGGTTAGTCACGACTTCTGTCGGGACATCATTACGAATATGGCGCTGACAAATTTTATGAACTACGGAGTTACTCTATCCATATTTTTGTGCATCTTAATTTTGCCTGCAGGTAAGTCAACATGCTGATTATCTATTGTCTTAAATTACCTCAAAGTATCTTTGTCAACATTATTTTTCTCTAATGCATCCGGTGAAATGAAATGGCTGTATGCTTATTAGAGACATGGTAAGGGTTCATCCCAAGGCATCGCTTTCCTCCATAATTAAGGCCTATCTACACCCTTTCTTCTTTTATTCATCTTTTTTTTTAACGAGGAACAACGCTAGTGTCCAGAGGTATTCTCTTCTCGTCTTCTTTGCTATATTTTTTAAAACTCCGTTGAAAATAAATATAACTAATTTCGAAATCTGTAAATCTTCTGGAACGAACTTTTATGCTATTTTCCACATAAACACTTTTTACTCCACATTTCTTTTGAAAAAATAAACCATAGATTTATGGGAATTG
Source organism: Lepidonotus clava (assembly GCA_936440205.1). Lineage (NCBI taxonomy): Eukaryota > Metazoa > Annelida > Polychaeta > Phyllodocida > Polynoidae > Lepidonotus > Lepidonotus clava. Next base: position 19,187,440 of record OW387150.1, on the reverse strand, counting down.
CATCGCACATCATCAATTCATCCAAAGCAACGGAATTTTACAAACACTACTGTGGTATCTTTAAAGTAGCGTACACCTTACAGGAAAATGACTCCTCTTTTTTCAATACAAATTTCTACCCCAACACCTTCGCCTTTAATATCCAACTGCAAGTTTGGCGCCCTAGACTGTGGGTACATATGATATGTTTTAGTGTTATCACAGTTTCCTTTAATTTGTAGTGCGCCACTGTGTTTGACACAGGCAGATGGAATAGTTGTTATACCCACTCTGTGCTGGTTGGTTGGATTCGTAAGAATTCGAAAATAATATATGATATGCAGGTAGCCAGTCAGAAATGAGAAATATAGGGTGCAGGGCGAAACAAGCCCATCTATTAGGACCAGTCTGAGGGGATTAGCATGCCGTGGAAACAATGACACCATTCCCATGCATTGTGTATGCCACATTTTTTCACACAAATAGAAATTTAATAAGCTTTTAGATAAACATTTCACACAAATAGAACTTTAACAAGCTTTTAGATAAACAATGTGATCACTGTCCTCTATTAATTTTTACTTAGCTAGCTTTTCTTTTTAGATTCAAGAAGCAGCGCCATCATAACTGTACGTCCAAGATAGGTGTATATCATTAAGATTAATTTTACATTTTTCAGTGCAATCTCTGAAATGTTATAAGTGTATATACGCCGTTAACCATGTGGAGGATTGGTGCGTCAATGAACCGTGGAACGCCACTGTGGGCAGCAGCCAGGAGGACTGCCCAGGGGGGCAGTGCTTCGTCGAGCGCACAGTGCAACAAGGTAGCTATGGAACACATTATCATACCTTTTAAAGGCTTTTATTCATAATAATCTTCAAAACTTCCATTGCTTTTCAGAGTTTTTGCAATACTAATAAAGTAATTACAATGCAGAAAACATGTCATTCACATTCTACATTTGGTGTAATATTATTAATTTAATTAAGGTAGAAAAATCACGATAAAGAAGTAGCATTCGCATACCATGTAATGTGACAATATAGTATCAATTTAGAGGTTGCATGAAATCATGGTGAGCCCAGTCATATAGCAATTGTTGCCATTACAATCTATTTCAATAAAGGTTTATATTTCTTGAATGTATGAAATAAACAATAGATAAAGGGAGCATTTATTGATGGACAGGTCATATAGTTAATTTAGTCATGCACCCGTTACAAATAATTGAGAAGTGCGGTGAATAACTAATAGTTCATTGACCACCTGTGGAGGACAGTGCTCCATTGAGTGGTCAGTGCAACAAGTACTATACCTAACGAGTGTTACTTAATGAAATGGGAGGTGAACAAATAATCAAAATACATAACTGATATAATAATCAACCCTTTACAATTGATTCACAAAGGCTTTCCACCAAGGCCCATACATTCCCCCATTGGGTTTGATGTATACTTAATTAATTATTACTTCTCATTAACTTCCTCCAGGTGTGATCTATAGTCTGAACCGTGGCTGTGACCCCGCTAAATCCCGAACGGGGTCCGACTCCCCTACAGGTAACAAGGTGGTGGTGTGTGAGGGGTCTGACCTGTGTAATGATGACGACCTCACCTACGTCCCCCCGACCACCACCCCCACCACCACCGTCAGCACCACCCCGCCACGCCCCACCACCACTCGTGAGTCAAGGCCTTGAAACCGTTTTCTTATTTCTATTTTCTTAAATTTATCTATAGGCCTATTTCTTACGTCGTTTTACAAACATACATTAATTTCGATTTGCCTACACGCATTACATTCTTTTACATGCATATATACATCTATTACAACAAACAAAGTACATGTATGGGTATGAAAAGTATGAGAAATTGTAACATTAGGAAAAATGCAATATTTAAAAACAATCCTCAGAATAATAATTATTTGAAAACGAAGAAAAACAGTTATCTTCTTGTATTACTGCATGGTCTACTCTTTACAAAATTGAGAACATGATATGATAATTTCCATGGAACTAATTTTCTCTCTTTCTCTATGTACATGTTATGTTCGTATGTCTGTGATGATAACATTAATGTGCACAGTTACCACATAGGCCTATATGCTTATATTATATTAAGTGTTACCATAAACGCACAATGGCCCTTTCACCATTATAGCATTCCAGTTTGTATTAATTTCTTATAACCAGTTTGAGGGTATTTGTAACTGTTTTTCTAATGTGTTTATCACGTATCTTTCGGAAACAAAGATTTAGGGGGAGTACTGGAAACCAAACTGATGGAAACAACCCCCCCCCCAAAAAAAAAAACACAAAAAAACAACAACAACAACAACAACAACAACAACAACAAAACAACAACAACAACAACAATCAAACAAACAAACAAAAACCACAACATGTAATCTTTCCACCATAAATTAGAAATGAGGAAATACGCCTAATATTCATCTTTGCCTGGTTCAGGTGACCCGAAGTCGATCTACTGCTACAGCTGTGGTAAGACGGAGACGTGCATCAAGGCCCCGACCCGCTGGGTGCTCTGTGACCCTGGCTACTACTGCTACGTCAAGAAGATGACCGAGACCGAAAGTAAGTGACCATGTACAGCTTCTCTGGGCAAGAAGCGCTATATGTTATGAATTAGCTTTTTTAAAAACCTCTTTATTATAGGGGCTAACATCGGCCAAGCCTTGTATTCTTGCACTTCCACTATAAATTGAATATATTGTTTTGTTTCAAATTCATCACAATATAATTATCAATCTACAATCCTTCTTCAAACTTTCTGTTATGCATGGTGTTATTTTGATTGAAAAGCAATTTTAAGAATCTTTGTTATAATTTCATTATGGATTTCATATATACATATTATACAATTGTTCTTGATAATAATCCTTTTTTTTTGACTAAAGTAAACACTATACAGACCTATTGTACTGTTCTTCCAATATTTTCCCCACAAAGAATGTATTTTAATGACAATCATGCATTTTTCTATTTCTCTCCCACCAGCTGGAAACCTGCACGACTTTGGCCGTGGCTGCATGACTCAGGCAGGCAAGGACCAGCTAAAATCAGAGGGATGTGACAACAACGTGCCCCTGAACACCTGCCACACCTTCTGTCAGACCAACTACTGTAACACTGGGGACGGCACCCCGACCAAGGCTCCCCCCGGCGGCCAGGGCGAGAGGGCTCAGCCTCTGGGGGCACTGGTACTGGTATCGGTGTTGGCCTCCCTACTCAGACTATAGAGGATGTATAAAGGAAATTATAGTAATGTGCTTTTACGAAGATATTTTAGACAGAAAAAGTAAAATACTCAGCGAATAAAGGCACTGTGATATGCAGGGATATTCCCGAAGGACTTTTTCTTTTTTTAACTTCATATTATTTTTAGACATTTGAATAGTATTTACCTTGTCGTTTGTAATGTATACAAAGAGTAGAAATACTAATCAATAAAGCCAGCTATTGTTCAGATCAAGGGATTTAAGTCTCTGATCATACTTCTAGTGATATTACGATTTTGTTTGTCTCAGGGTCTGTATCGACATTATGACTGTGATAATAAAAAAATCATTGATCAATGCACAAAAAAGTTGATTATTCAGTCAGGAAAAGATATAACCGGATGTTTAGCTACTTTTATTCGTATTTTGATAGATCAATTAGTGTAGTTGTAAGGTCATTAAACTGCAATGTGAAAATAAAAATGACCCACTGATATAAAACTGATCATGTGTATCTTCATTTTGTTAAACGGGGTAAATATATTCCTGCCTAAGGTCTTTATAATTTTCTGACCATAAATCAAAAGGGTGGTCACTTTACCTTCCACGCTTAATTTGAACAAACAACATAATCTTGTCTGATCTGCGATATAGATAGATCTATTTGTTCAGGGACTGAAAGTCTACAGTTTGAAATAATACAGGTATTAGATATCGACATCATCAAAGCTATATGAATAGATATAAAGGCATGTTAAAGATTCACTTCTCCAAATTAAGTTTAGAGAAATAAATTTCATCCCACCTCCAAATTTTGGAGATGGGTTTTGGAGGTGGGCTTAAAAAACCTTTACTGAAATAAACACGTTTTTCCTTTTATTTTCTTCATTCTAAAGTGGGTTTGGTGACCATATTCATATATTTTGTCAATCAATCACAGTTTCTGAATAGTGTTTATCTTGTCGAATTTCATTTACCACTACCTTAAGATAGTCAACTAAGATCATACAGCTCTTCTTTGAGTTTGAGTTCTGGCACTTATGGCCAAGGCATTGTGATCACAGTTTGGCAAGACCACAAGCTGTCCAGTTAGATACAAAATAGAAAAATAGTTACGTAAAGACATGGTGGAATAAATAAATAAAAAAAAGTGATTGGCTTCGTGACCATAGACTAAGTGCAGACGTGGTCATGTGACCACTTTTTGGTCATCTGAGAGAGATGTAGCATAAATATCTGTTCTCGATAGTTGTTTATGAATCATGACTAGTATTACTTTTAAATTGATCACAAATATGGTGCCCAGCCCCTTTCTGGGTATTATGGTGCGGTCTGCACACCGTTTATAATACGTGGAATCATGCATCTCATTATTCAAACCTGTGTCTCAGTCCTTTAGAACTATACATACAGACTCTCATTGACGGACATTCTCAACCAAGTGTTAATTTCCTGCTAAATAAGCATTGTGGTGAAATAGATCACACATTAAAAAAAACAACTGATAAAATACGCAATGAATAGTGTTTACAAAAAGATATTAAGTCGTGTAAAAGTGACATGTATTGAGTCCCTTATGCATACGTGGCGTCATAATGAATGGAATGAGATAGCACAGTGGGATATCTGCTCACAATTAATTAAATGCACCTGTCCCTAACCAGTGGGACTTGAAGTTCAAGTAATATTTTCTCCGTAATTATCTTCTCAGAATATTCTTCAATATAATTATATCAATTTATATTTAACATAATTATAAATGCATAGCCAGAAGAGAATGAGATTTCAATGTTAACTTTTCAACTTTGAAATTACTAGAAAAAAAATTTCATGTTTTCTTAGTGAAATTAATTCAGATATTTATTCTTCATCTTTACTATAATCTGAAAAAATATTATAAGGCTTTCAACATTTTGATCATTGAGCTCCCATATGATCTTTATAGTGAGAATTGACGTAATGTCTGTTTGGAGCGTGAGTATGCAGAGGCCTCCAATGAAAGGCGCCAGGTGGCAATACTGGGAGTAGGAAGAATTATCATTTTAAGACCGTTTTAAGACCTCCTGCGAGGAGAAAATGTGAAATTCAAGACCTTTTTAATGCCATACATTTGAGAAAATCAATATAAGACCTTTAATACTTTTTAATATAAGACTTGTGTGGGCATCCTGGTTACAAGACATGGCACAAACAGTAAAGCACTGCCTCTCTACTTCAGACTTACTATCTAATGGGTTTATTGTTTTCCTGGTTTCCTTAAATTGCTCCCCTATCTTTCACCGGCTTTCAAATGGCATCAAAATAAACTATTACTGGCTGGTCTTCAACCAGTTAATCACATGTAGACAAAATTCCTGCTTCTCCATGGTTTACTTCATGGGGGGTTTCACCCTTCAGCACCAATTTATCATAGCATTAGTATCCCTTGCCAGCTACCAGAAACAAGTTCTGTGGCATCCCAATGTACGTCAAATAGGTTAATTCTAAAGATTGGTGCTTTGCAGCCATTTATGAATAATTAAAAATATTTCCTTTCGGTTATAATCATGAAGAATTTAAGAGAAAACGATCATTTGTCTGCTGGTTATAGGGTCCTAACATGGCTTAAATTGGCAATGACCATATTAAATATTTTAAATCTTGTATATAGCGCAAAAGGATGAAAAACGGTTATGCGGTGACAAAATGAAAGACATACTTTTGTTCAGCATTGATCAGTGCCCCCTTAAACCCCACAAAAAAAGGCACGATGGTAATCTGTAAAACTGTATTGATATTTCATAATCTTAAGACCTTGAACATGTCAATAAACGGAGCAGATTTCTCAAGGTATGATGTGCATTGCACCATTATGGTAATTGGGAGTTAACGGGATTCTTTTCCTAATAGAGGGCCATCCCATGCAACGCTAAGAGTAGATTTACGTTCAGAGGAGTAACAACTTTTAACATCCTTAATAGTGGTGTGACCCACCCATTATGTTCTCATAGTACAACGTTCAAGGATCACTTTATCAATTTGCTCTGCATATCTAGACACCGGAATGTAGGTAGTAAAACATGCCAGGTCATTGAAGATTACTAAATTGGGGAGGGAGATTGTTGTTAAATGCCTGATTCGGAAAATACAGCACCATAGGTCCTTCTTTTTTCAAATAAAACCTTCATCTGAAGATTTGAGTCTCTGTGAAAATCTTAGACATAGTTATGTTATTTACGGTGTCATATATATCTATGTTTTGGATCTCAATGTGGACAAGGAATATGTATCACATGATTTATGTTCCTGCTGTACAGAAACATGAATTCCTATTGCTACTGATTAATGTTTGCCTCTTGTCCCGAGTTCCAGATGTCCAATAGCAGCATAAATTAAGTGATATATTGCACGGAATTTAGTCGTAAACATTGATTACTCCATCAAAATTCACTTGATTTTAATGTCTCTCGCCAGTTTTATGTGAATTTATGCTCACATGTAATATTCATTTTTAGTTTGAAATGGTCGGATCTAATGGTTAAGACCACACTGACTAGACCACTTCAGAATATCCGTTAAGATATGAAGGTGTTATCAGGGGTAACGTCTTGGCCCTGAGATCACAGAACAATCACTCTTTGAACAGCACCTCGTGTGAGTACGACGTAATTACAGCCATGGGGACAATTTCCTTCAAGTTTGGAATTGCTACACTTTTATTCGCATTAGGGTATCTACTGCCCACCGGTAAGAAAACAGTGCTTTCTCTTTTGGTTTGATTTATCAATGTCGGTCCTTGCTGTGAACCTCTTGGCAAAAGGACCTATGAAAATTTGAGAATTTCAAAGAGATTTATATTTTATATATATATATATATATATATATATATATATATATATATATAATATAGACCTGTGGGTTCTGGTACCCCTGTAAATATTAATAATATAATAAACTACGATGTCTGCTATATCAGACTTGTCTAAGGACGTTCAGTGAAAATTTAGGCTTGGTAATCATGCTAACTTTTTTCTGTTTGAATTATCATGCATGCTTGAATCATACAGATCTGCCAGCCATTTACTTGGAAAGTGACATTAGCCAGGCCCCTTGTAATAACATTTTGTTTATATTTCAGCGCAAACTCGTAAATGTTACAGTTGCACCTATGCTCCGGGCTATGATGAAGCATGCATTAATCAGCCGTCGGATATAGCAGGCAGTGTCAAGGATTGCGGCGAAGACCAGTGCTACGTAGAACGTCAAATTCAGCTAGGTAACTTGTAAACTTACATTTCATCCTCAAACATTAAAAACTTAAAGTAGGTGACATTAAAGGCTCAGACGCATATATACCAACTCGATCTGGAAGTCAATCCGTAAGACTCCATCGTCGAGAACTAATCACTCGGAGGCAAATTGATTAGGCATCCCACATGTTAGGACGAAGAATATTTAAATTGCATTCGATTGCACATTCAAAATCAATATTAAAAAAACACAAAAAACACGTGATTATTTCTCAGAGGGGAAATGCTTTATGGTGTTTTTCAACAGCTTTAATTTAATTCAACCTGCCAAAATTTGCCATCATTATAGTAATCATTATTGTAGGTTGCGATACATTGCCGTGAGAAAATATTGCCATTACAACTTCTATTCTATTTCAAAGAATGAGTTTATATACATTACTTTTACTACTGTCGGGTTATCATTTTAACACGAGGTATTGATCTTTCAAGCCTATGAGAATAGTATTTCCTTGAGCATGGCCATGTTGGATACTCTTCACTCATATCATTCAAGATGATGTAATATATAAAATAGAAATCAAGTGACATTGTACTGTCTCTCCTCAAAACATTTCTACTGCATCGCCAATAAATACGCTTCTGCAACCAAATGTAAGACCCCTCTATTTAGTGAGGATGAAGTGTTCTTACAAGAAGTCATTTTCTTATGTTCCCAGAATCATATAACCATGTGTGCTCCCTCTAATTCTAAAGGTCTTTGAGCCAGTAACATGATAATTATTCTCTTTTGGTATCTTCATAATTTTCAGGTAAAATGAAATTCAAATCAATCTAAATATATATTTTACAGGTAAGATCTTCAGTGTAGGCCGTGGATGTGATGTTGGCAACACAAGGAAAAATTCGGAAAAGACAAATGGAGATAAAGTGGTGGTGTGTACCTCCGACCTCTGTAATGGCCACGACTTCACCTACACACCACCATCTACTACAATTAAACCTACAATTTCAGGCCCCACTGTGCCACGTAAGTTTGCACCTTTGCTTATAATTTATTAAGTTTACAAACGGGATTCGTAAACTTAAGGGTCATACCCACTAGGCGATTATGCATGAGTCGGCCGATAGATTGGTGCTAAAATCGGCCGATTCTGCCCTCAGAATCGGCCGATTATAGTGAGATTAAGATCAAACCTGCACATTCCAATACACCATACTAACAGGTGACGTTCAGAATCGGTCGATTTTAGCAGCAATGAGTCGGCCGACTCTGTAAAAATCGCCTAGTGGGTATGGGGCTTAACAATGTATGCCATCGCTTGACCATTACAGACAGCCATACGGAAGGAAACGAAATCAAAGTTTTCTATAGAGTGCAGGCCGATAATATATTTATCATATATGTTTCAATACATACACATGTATATTTATCACAGTATAGCAGGAAACCACGGAATCCAAAGGGTCATTTAAATCACTTTCAAGGGAGGATAATGTTAGGAATGACCACAAGATCAGTTCACCTTCAAATTGCCAAATGTTTCGTGGTGATATAAACATAGGCATACTCTGAAGTATATATCTTCGTGCTGCTAAATTTTCGAGCACCTAACAATAAATCTCATTTTTGCGCATTTAATAGTTAATTCTGTTTGCTCTATGATATTTCTAATATTCACTCATGTCATGTCACCACTAATAAGTACAGTGCGAAAATTATTACGTTTACAGTAATCAGTTCATAATGAGACATAATTATATAGATATCGATGCATGAACTATCTATGCCTTGAGCACAATAACATTATGCCGTCACCAATATTTGGACCCTTTATCAGCTGTTTATACAACACAAGTGCAACTGTATAATCTCGTTTAAAACTTAAATCGTTATTAAAATAACGAGATTCTTCACCTGTTAATGAAAAAGAAACTACTAAAGTTCAAAATAAATAATGTTTGTTCTGTGCACTTGGTGCATCATAAAAACATGGTCGCCATGCTGATGAACATGACTGATGACCTTGTCTAAAACTTGGAAGTGAAAAGAAATTTCTTGAAAATCAAAAATTTTGAAGTCATTTTTGGACACTTAAGGCATGATGAAAACATGGCCGCCATGCTGATAAACATGTCTGATGACCTGGTCTAAAAATTGGAAGTGAAAAGAAATTTCTTGAAAATCAAAAATTTTGAAGTCATTTCTGTGAACTTGGCGCATCATAAACACATGGCCGCCATGCTAACAAACGTGTCTGATGTCCATGTCTAAAAATTGGAAGTGAAAAGAAATTTCTTGAAAATCAAAAATTTTGAAGTCATTTTTGGACACTTGGCACATCAAGAAAACATGGCCACTATACTGATAAACATATCTGATGACCTTGTCTAAAACTTGGAAGTGAAAAGACATTTCTTGAAAATCAAAAAATTTGAAGTCATTTTTGGACACTTGGCGAATAATGCATACATGGCCGCCATAATGATAAACATGTCTGATGACCTTGTCTATACCTTGGAAGTGAAAAGAAATTTCTTGAAAATCAAAAATTTTGAGGTCATTTTTGGACACTTAGCACATCATAAAACATGGCTGCCATGCTGATAAACATGTCTGATGTCCTTGTCTAAATTTTGGAAGTGAAAAGAAATTTCTTAAAAATAAAAAATTTCAAAGTCATTTTTGGACACTTGGCGCATCATAAAAACATGGCCGCCATGCTGATAAACATGTCTGATGACCTTGTCTAAAACTTGGAAGTGAAAAGAAATTTCTAGAAAATCAAAAATGTTGAAGTCATTTATGTGCACTTGGCGCATCATAAAAACATGGCTACCATGCTAACAAATATGTCTGATGTCCTTGTCTAAATTTTGGAAGTGAAAAGAAATTTCTTGAAAATGAAAAAATTTGAAGTCATTTTTGGACACTTGGTGCATCATAAAACATGGCCGCCATGCTGATAAACATGTCTGATGACCTTGTCTAAAACTTGGAAGTGAAAAGAAATTCTTGAAAATAAAAAAGTTTGATGTCATTTCTGTGCTCTTGGCGCATCATAAAAACATGGCCGCCATGCTAACAAACATGTCTGATGTCCTTGTCTAAATTTTGGAAGTGAAAAGAAATTTCTTGAAAATCAAAAATTTTGAAGTCATTTCTGTACACTTGGCGCATCATAAAAACATGGCCGCCATGCTGATAAACATGTCTGATGACCTTGTCTAAAACTTGGAAGTGAAAAGAAATTTCTTGAAAATCAAAAATTTTGATGTCATTTTTGGGCACCTAACGTATCATAAAAACATGGCCGTCATGCTGACAAATATGTCTTCTGTAAATGCTGGATTGAGAAGAAATGTCATACAAATTCAAAATTGTGAACTTGTGTTTTTCTCATTTGGCATACCATAACAAAAGAATGTAGGGGACTTGACACCTCTGTTCCGGTCTGCCGGTCAGCTAATAGTATGAGAGGCAATTGACTTCCACCTGGGTTCTACACTCTCCTACTAGAGTTGCCCAAAACTCAAAGTTGTTTATTATTGTTTTAACTATCCTGGAACTTGTAAATTTTAACCAAATAACATGAATACAAGCAAAATACATGTAAACTTACAGTACAATTATGTAAAATACCTTTAGGGTATTTTTTTAAAGAGTTATAACAACACAAAATCCATTCTAATGTTAGAATTGTCAAAGGCCATAGAACACATCTACATGTAACTAAATGTAACTAAAATCTCCACTCACAAGAAAACCCATGCATCTAGTCTCCAAGCATAGGACAGGAACCAGGGGATTAAATGTGTGATAATAGGGTGAACTGGCTCTTTCACTTGTTCAAAGAAACAGCCATCCTATACTTCGCCAATCAAACTTTATACCATTTGTGAAACTTAATACAACGCGAAGAATAATATTAATCCTTTCTTTGAGAATGTTTCCATGGCGATATGCAGTGTTCTTTGAATATTTGATTGCAGCAATAAAAGGATTTCAATGCTACCAATGCAACCTCAATAACCCAGATTGTTTGGACAGACCGCAGTTGACGAGGGAGGTATTTTGTCCCAATAACTGGCACTGCTTTATATTGCGACAGACATATACTGAAAGTAAGTGATACTTGAAGTATATCAACTTAGATTTTATTGGCATAAAACAATGAGATCCTAAAATGTGATATGTACCAAATAACGGTAATATTATGTACTGAACAACACATTTTAGTGACCAGGGTTTTGTCATTTAGATTCAAAGAAGCATATTTGAGAGTTGGTAAAAACAATCCCTTTGAAAGGAGCATTTTCATATTCCGACCTGGATAGAGATTGGAACCTTTCGTAAGCTGATAAAGTACAATTACAACTTGTACACATAAATTTTGATACCATGTATATATTAATTCAAATATGACCTAGTGATATGAAGGTCTCTATAATAAACATTAAAATCAGTAATAAATTAGTTAGTTCCCCCTTCATTCGACTTTCTAAAGCTTCATCAAAGGATTCTCAACCAATTACGTTATCATTTCTTATATCAACAGGTCGTGAACTAAAAGATTTGACAAGAGGATGCGCACTGAAGCAACATAAGAACGGCTGCACGGAGGATTCCAGTCATATCAATTGTTACACATATTGTCAGGGGAAATTTTGTAATTCGGGAGACGGTGCGAACCCACCCGTGGACCCAACCGATGACCCAGTAAACCTGCAGTCCAAGTCGACTCAACCTCTGACAATATTGATCATCTTGTCATCAGTGATTGTAACAGCTAGCACAGTGTGATAAGGTTAGACAGATTTATATAATGGTTGCAAAGAAGGAAAAGCAATACAAATTTACAGATGTCAGTGGGATGAGGAAAAATCAAAATAGGGATATGGTTTTCCTTGTTATTTAAGAAGTAACTAGGGCAAAAATCATTGTCAGTAATAAATCCCAACCTCGAATTTAAAGCACTTTAAGACAAGATAAATGCTCCAATGTAGAAAATATTTAATTTCCAAAACCAAAACCAGTAAAATACATAATTATTACACACAATACATTAAATGTCTTCAGATCACCGTTTTGATAAAACCAAACTTTCTCATTATTTCTTTACTCGAACTAAGGGCAAAGCACATCTTTAGTGTCGTTATTTTTCACGAGGAAATCAAATGAATCCACATCACTTTGACATAGGAAGTGAAATCAAAAGCCTAAATTAAAGAACATTGTATTTGTTGAAAATGAAAAGTTTAAACTGATCAAAACGATGTTCCATCCATAGACCATTTGCCAGTTGTCGCGCATGGCCGTGAGGTTGTTGACTTCCGCCGTATGCTTACTGTTAGTATGCATATTTTCGTTGGGGGATGAGTTAAAAAGATAAAGGAAACGAAAATACGATTGTTTTGCATTGCACCTACGGGCCGAAAGTCAACAATTTGCTACCAAATCCGCGCGAATGATTGGGGTGGCTGCGTGACTGGCAGGGGGTCTATTGAAAGTGGGTGATAATCTTCAAAAAGCAGGATCCAAGGTTTGAAATGTAAACTTCAGAGCTGTTATCAGCAGCAGCCGGGGGTATGTATAACTTTTCCTGTATATCTGATACAGATGCAATGGATCCGTATCACGTTGGGGATAATTCTCACCATCCACCCACGAAAACAGCCAGTTTTCTGAGTAATTTAATCTTGTATCTAACTAACTCAGAAGACCATTTCATGCAGAAAACTATATTATTGAAATCACAGGAGACACAATTAAGGATAGACAACTGTTGATAAGGGCAGCTTTGCAATTGGAGCAGTATTCTATTCACTATCTCTGTGAACTATTAACCCTGCACTTGTATTATAATCATTATAGCTAAAAGAAAAGTATATCTATTGATACGAATCATATTAATAAGTGTGCAAGGACGCCTAGAATTTGTAAAGTGTTTTTGACAAATATTCTTTGAACAAGGATTTCTCATTTAATATTGTGTACAGACACTTGACATTTTGAACATGTGTGCATGATAGTCATTCAGAGGGAACTGTGTCTCAGAATTTTTAATCATGGTTTTGTTTTTATTTTATGAAGTCTAGAAAATAAAGTTGCAAAAAATGACAAAATTCCTCCCGTTTTTTTTGACATAGAATTAAAACTAAAAATCTGAGACATGGTTCCCTCCATTAGAATGTCCTAATCATGTACTTAAAATTTTAGGCTTGCACCTTCGATATTAAGGGATATATCCATGTTCAAAAAATAAAAGTGAAAAACTTGCCCTTTATTTTATCATACTTTTTATCTAAGTAAGAAAATACTGTAATATCTATCAATAGATAAGAGAAAAATCTGCTTTCATTTGATGTATTACATTTTAAGATCTGACGAATAGTTATTGAGATATCGATTTCTTTTGTAAATTGAGTGTTACCAATAGTTGTCTATCCTTAAACTGCACTTGAGCTAGAATTGTCTCATGTGATCGCACAATTTCCGCATTTATTAAATCATATATCGTAAAAGAATGTTATCAATCGTACATTTAAGGATATATCTAAGAAGAGAAACAAAAACATGTTTTTCTTTTTCTCGTAGCTCAAGTTTATTTTCTGTTAGCATCAGAATCAGACATTTCCATTCCCAATTTTGAGCAGAGTTTCCAGCAGCAACAAAATAATGAACATACTAAAATGGCTGGTTGAATATTGAGGACATGACGTGAAAAGGCATATTATAGAGAAGTGTGTTATGAACAACTTTCAAAATGACTGAATAAGTGCTTATTCAGGCTCAATGTGAATCAGATTATTCAAATATTGTTTATTTGACAAGTTTGCTACAACCGTTAAGTTGACAAGTTTGTTATATATCTGACACAAATGCAATATACAGATCAAGAACAAAATAATAAATGCACTATGCTTAAGATGGCAGTGGGGTTTTAATAAACGAACGGAAAATGAAATTTTCGTGACATATTTACTATCACTGTATACAGAGATTAAGTGGCAAACGAGGTAATTGCAATGAAGAGCCGACAGAAATATCTAAAAGAAATCTTGAATACATATTTCCTGAATACTGAAAACCTCACATATACCAAAGGCCCATGTCCACTTTACGATTGCATGTGTGTACCAAAAAATTGATGCACTAACTTATTTAATTTATAATAGTTGGATTTAGAGGGTTTGTAACTGAAAATAACTGAAAACTTGTCAGTACTTTGTACTTGACATTTATAGATACTTAACATTCATATGACTGTTCAGAAATTTACATGACTTAAAAAGACTTTACATTGCGGCAAAGTTTTCAGCAAGGCACATAGTGTGAAAAACTGCTGGACCCAGTTCAAGATTGAAGCGAACCATAACAAGTTTTATTCAGGGCCCTCGTGAACAAAAGACGCATAATGTATTCTTAATCTTAGGCAACCATTCCAACTCGGTTCATGCAGTCGACCAATATCTGTTTGCTGACGGTGTGCATAGACCTAAAAAGAAAAGAGAACTTAAGATCAAAACAAATGCTACTGAAAGCCCCTCCTTGACCACAAACTAAGAACCATTTGATAACCTCTCCTGTTTTATCTATTAATCTAGACATTCTTTGGTGATTACAACAGCTCGGTCTGTCTATAAAATGTCCTCTGTTAGACATTCTTTGATGATTACGCCAGCTCGGAATATTCTGTCGATAAAATGTCCTCCCTTATCTGCTAAAGGATATTTTGTTATTAAAAAGATAGTTTTTGCCACATGCCAAAAGTAACCTTATTCTAGAACAGCTAAAAAAATATACATGGGTGTTTTGACCAACTTTCTGAGAAATCTTGGAGAATATAACATAGACGGGCGACTTTTTGTAATGATGACGAAGATCCCCTAGATTTAATATACCAATTAGATCTAACCGCAAGCAAAGGTACCAATAGTTACTAACAATGTTACTCAGTATATCAGTTATTGATATCTAGATGCTTGCTGACGATTTCAGATGTTTGAAATTACCACCTTCGCTATGATGGACCTCGTACAGGCTATTAGTTGAAACCGGGCTTCAAGGCTGTATTCGACTAGCTGATTTGAATTTGATTTGCAATATCGGTAGCGTGAATATGAATTAATCATAGACATGTCATTTATCATTAGAAAGGGTTTCAAATTCTTTCGTGACATGTAGGATACATGATATTCGGTCATATAGCTGGTAAAAACTTATGAATTAACAAATTACCGGCAGTCAGAATCGCCTAGTGGAATTCAAACTTTACGTTCATGGTCTTTCCTTTTGTCAGATAGAAGTACAAAATGATAAAAATATTGGGCAGGATAAAACAGGTAGTTAATTCTCTTTTTTACTTAATATTTCACTTTTTCGCCTTCACCATATTATTGGGGCTATTATGGTAGTGAGAGAAATCCGTAAAATTAGATCTAGAGCAAAAAATACGGTACATTTGTATATCATAATATAGAAAAAGACCCCTTACCTGTGGGGGGAGTCCTCCAGGATGTCAGCGGGCAGCTGGCGGATCTCCACACGGCTCTGGACGGCCGTCAGACAGTCCTTGAACTCGGGCACGTGGGGCAGGTCTGTAACACAAAGCACAAAACACATACTGTTAACTATAGGTCTTTATTAACAAAAATACAGATTATACAGTTTTATGTGTAATACATTCTTATCTAACAGTTCCTAAATTCGAGAAGGTGTCTGAGTCTGTGGAGGGGTAAACAACTGGGACAGTGGTGTCTAAATGATGTTAAACTGAGAGTAAAATGTTGCATACGATAGAAAACAGCGGACCCATTCTCCCCACAAATAAGTGTTTTTTTTTCTGAGCACTTATCAAGTTATATCCTTTTCCCAACCCACATGGACCAGAGAACAAAAGTCTACATGTAAAAAGCCACAGAAAATCTGCAATTCTAGAATGAGTAGTAAGTCATTATAGATACAAATGCGTATCAAAATCTATTTCTAATTTTGTGGGGTTTTTTTTAAGTAAAAACTCTAGTTACTTAGACTGTGAAAATTGAGAATATTGGATATCTTAGAGATGAGTGTAGCCAACGGAGACCTATGGATAGCTTGAGAAACGTGTTGAACAGAGTGTACTTACTGTGACAGAGGGTGTAGAGGAGGTGGAGGATGGCCAACAGATTCTCTACGTCATCCACAGCCCCCGACTCGACGCAGGCATGGAGCTGGCCCATCAGTAGGCTGAAGTATAGAAGGAAAACATTGGAAAACATTTACATTTAAAATTTACATTTTCCGGCCAATGTTTCTTCCAGATTTAATAGTTTGAAGGCCTAATGCAAACAATTAATTTTTAATATAAAGTCTAAAAGACCGTGATCCGGTAATATTAATACAAAAGGGAAACAGGCGGCATGCATGTTTTTTTTAAGGATCTTAAGGTTCGCGATGAAAAAGAGGTCACATACCTGTTGATGTTTTTGCGGCGGCCAATGGCACCTACGAGGAAAGATGTGAGCAAGGGGAGGCTCGTTACTTTGTCACACTTCTCAAAGTCGGGGTCCTACAAAAGAAACACAATTATTGCAATGAAAATGAAATTATGATTTGAAAATCAATTGCGAAAATGATATATCTGGATGAAAAGTCTATTTTTTTTTTCTTTTTTTAAGCGGTAGCATCGATCCGATCAGCACAACTCGCCACGTTTTCCGAAAAGTCTATATTTAGGAATGCAAATTTAGCAAGCATGGAACATTGAGAAATCTGAAAAAATATACATTCGACTTTTAGTCTGAATCGTTAGTGTTCATATTCTGACATAACAAGAAGAAACTTTATTTCATTTTAGGTTTTCTTTTATTAGAAAGAAAGACTCGCTTATGAAAAATGTTGACTCAACTGACGCAAGAGAAAAGAAGACAAATGACAAATACTATCCTGCATCCATCAGAACTAAAAGTTTCGCAGTCAAAGAGCAGGATCCCCATGGGATTTAAATTTCACGATCTAATTCCCAATGTTTTCCCTGCCCTATGCTGATTTGTTCTGATTTCAAAGTGTTTAAGTTTTAAAATGTTATTGAGGATGTGTGGAGTTTCTGGGAAAAATAGAAATTCTATTCTCCGAAAAGTGGAATCTCCTGAATTTAAAGAAATACAGAATATCCAAGAACTGGGTAAACAGAATTCCCTGTTTTTTGGTCGCATTTACAAATTCCCTGTATAACTCTCTGACGTAAATTTTCTTTTTCCCTATGCAATGGGGACCATGCATTACTGATTTCGCCATCAGTACTTTGTACAAAGCCAAAACATAAGTTGGTCTCCATCTAGTGCCCACCTGTTTGATGGCGTCGGTCATCTCGGCCACCATGGCGGCCATGACGTTGGACATGATGTCATGGTTGACGGTCTGGTTGAGGCTGTGGTGGCGGTAATAGGCCTGCAGGATCTGACCCACCGCAGGCTTAATGCTTGGCAGGACCTGCAACAAGGGTTGACTTTATAAATTAGCCGTGTCTAAAATACTACATTTTGGAAATGTTGGTAGGGGACTGGTGTGCAATGAACGTAACTATGAAGCATCGTGGTAAGGGAAACCTCTCAGCCCTGCACAAAGTGTAGAGAATAGAATAATTTACATTCCCGATATTGTGTAATATGATATAGAAATTTTGTAGATTCTTATTCTCCATTAAGTACGTTACAAACCTTTTCAGATTTGAAATTTCTCTTTCAAGGAATAAATCTATTGGTTAAATATGAGTTTCAGGGAGTGGCATATACACTGTGGTTCCAGTAAAGAGACTAATTTTGTCTCTAGTCAATCACCTTACACATTTTTAAGGTAGAATTCCAAGTAAGGACAATGTTAAAAAAACACCTCTAGCGTAGGTATGCATCTCATTTATTGCTACATGATACGGACAGAAACGTCAGAAATATCTCTAGGGGATGACTAATTTTTTGTCACCTGATCAATACTGTTCTTCTTTTCTCTAAAGTAAAGGGAAATATACTACGTCAGGACAAATAGGGAAACCAGCCTAAGAAGCTGCCTTCTAAAATATACAAATTAACAATATAAAAAGTTGTATCTATGAATACATAATGATAAAACCTACCCGTTCGGCCTGCTCCTTCTTGTTCTTGGTGAGTGTGGCCACTATCTGGACCATCTTGGTGAGCATGCCGGGCACCACGTCGCCCTGACTACCCACGCCCTCGTCCGGGTCCTGGCTCGCCGTGTCCCACGAAGACGACAGCTCGGTGATCTGGTACAGCAACCCAGTCACCTGCTCCAGGAATAACGCACTCTCGTCTGGAAAATTAAAGAGTTTTTCTTTTTAAAACAGGGTTTTATTATTGATAAATGTCAACGTTCCTGATTGCACAGAAGACATATTTCGCAGAGACTTACTTTGGTGGATATGCTTGATTTACAAGTAGCTCTGTGCTTGGACCGGTTATTCCGATTAGAAATTTAATTTCAAATTGAATAATAAATCACAGTCTGTAGTGTTACCCAAATGATCTATTAGTTCTTTTCTATACAGAAACTCGTTAAGCTTTGTACAACAGAATCGCACATAACCTTTTCTTGTCAAAAACGCTGTTTTCCTCATCTTTGCAAAATATCACTAGAATTTTCCCAGCTGCGAATTACAGTTTCCTTGTATTTCATTGGACCAGCGGACATTATCACGATGCACTGGGGGGAAATGCTGGACGATTGGCTATTTCATTTCCTTACACAATTCTTCAGTGCATACAATTCCTTTAATCGTGAAATATTTTCGTTTTCTTCTGTTTCTGCTACTAAATATGACAATGTTAACCTGTCATAGTTAGCGTGTGTGTACACAGAAAAACTCGTAACCATGTCTGGGACAAGTGTCCGTTTAGCGTTACTGACCTGTTTTGAGGAGTGCCTCAGAGAAGTTGGCGAGTTGAGACAGCAGCTCCTGGTCGCCCACTCCCACCAGCAGCATGTTGTTGGTGATGCT
Organism: Lepidonotus clava; assembly: GCA_936440205.1. Classification (NCBI taxonomy): domain Eukaryota; kingdom Metazoa; phylum Annelida; class Polychaeta; order Phyllodocida; family Polynoidae; genus Lepidonotus; species Lepidonotus clava. The sequence goes on along the minus strand of OW387150.1, from coordinate 19,167,990 downwards.
CACGAGAGTCTGGGGGAAGGGGTTAAATTTAAGGTTAAAAAGTTATGTTTTAAGAGGAAAATTATAGCCATGTACATACAGCCTAATCTGTCCCTGCTAAATATAGACATGCATTTATAATATACGATTTGAATAATTTAACTTAAACAATACATATTGACCAAAAGTATTAAAGAAACATTTGAGATATACTTGGATTTGGGATGTACTAGGACAAGGTGCCCACGTTTTTTCAGAAATCAAAATAAGGCCTAAATAAGACCTTTTTAATACGTTGTCGGGCACCAAAATAAAACCTTTTCAAGACATTTTTATGAAGATTTTTTGACCTATTTAAACATTTATACATTCTTCCAAAAACAAGTAAACATTGAAAAGACAGGAGGAAAAATTGTATCTTGTAATAAATTGAGATTGACCAAAAATAAGACCTTTCTAAGACCTCTGGACCTAAAATATGACCTTTCTAATAGCCTTATAAATGGCAAAATCAAAATAAGACCTTTTAAGACCTTATAATACCTGCATGGGCACCCTGTAGGATTTGGGATAAATCATGAAACAATTACCTTCACGAGCTTGGTGGCCAAGTGGACCACAGCGGGTGCGTGCGCCTCCCCGGCCGAGCGCTTACTACCCCCGAGCGTGGTGGACAGCGTGGTGTTGAGTGTGGTGCCCAGCAGCGTGGTGGAGTGAGCGGTGGAGTTGGAGTCAGCGTCGGCCAGCAGTGTCATGTTGGTCTGGTTGAGCAGCCGGCGCTTGGTCAGTTTGCGGTGTCGGAGGTAAACGAGCAGCTCGGCCTCGGCCCAGGTGAGCAGGTGCTCCATGACGGTCACTGCTGTGTGCTGCTTCTTCTCCTGAAACATAAAGAGTGATAAGGATCATAAGCACTAACAACAATGGATATTCATTCAAAAGATCTTTTAAATGTGATTGTTGTTGTTGTTGTTGTCATAAGGTAGCTGTGTAGTTCACCAGAAAAAGATATTTACCCAATAGAGCCACAATTCCTATATTTCAGAACTAAAAATGCAAAACAAGTGCACGTGTATAATCTCGTATAAAACTGAAATCGTTATTAAAATAACGAGATTCTTCGCTTGTTAATGAAAAAGAAACTAAAATATCAATGATTATTTGTAAATAAAATATATGCATGTTTCTCTGATAAAAGAGGTCGTAGCCGTTAAAGAAGAATTGGTAAAAATGTGAATGGGATGTTAATATTACACGAGAATATCAAATGTAAGAGAATACAGAGTTTTATAAATGCAATTTTATTATGATTCATCATAATCACAGTAACGTGGAAGTAAAAAGAAATTTCATGAAAACAAAAAAATTTTGAAGTTGTTTTTGTGCACTTGGCGCATCATAAAAACATGGCTGCCATGCTGAAAAACATATCTGATGACCTTGTCTAAAACTTGTCTTAAACTTGGAAGTAAAAAGAAATTTGATGAAAATAAAAAAAATTTGAAGTTCTTTTTGTGCACTTGGTGCATCATAAAAACATGGCCGCCATGCTGATAAACATGTCTGATGACCTTCTCTAAAACTTGGAAGTGAGAAGAAAAGTCCTGAGAATAAATGTTGAAGTTGTTTTTGCACACTTGGTGCATCATAAAAATATGGCTGCCATGCTGACAAACATGTCTGATGACCTTGTCTTTAACTTGGAAGTAAAAAGAAATTTCATGAAAATAAAAAATTCTGAAGTTGTTTTTGTGCACTTGGCGCACCATAAAAACATGGCTGCCATGCTGAAAAACATGACTGATGACCTCGTCTAAAACTTGTCTTTAACTTGGAAGTAAAAAGAAATTTCATGAAAAAAAAAAAAAATTGAAGTTGTTTTTGTGCACTTGGCGTATCATAAAAACATGGCTGCCATGCTGAAAAACATATCTGAAGACCTCGTCTACAACTTGTCTTTAATTTGGAAGTAAAAAGAAATTTCATGAAAATTAAAAATTTTGAAGTTGTGTTTGTGCACTTGGCGTATCATAAAAACATGGCTGCCATGCTGAAAAACATATCTGATGACCTTGTCTAAAACTTGCCTTAAACTTGGAAGTAAAAAAAAATTTCATGAAAATTAAAAATTTTGAAGTTCTTTTTGTGCACTTGGCACATCATAAAAACATGGCTGCCATGCTGAAAAACATTTCTGATGACCTTGTCTATAACTTGTCATTAACTTGGAAGTAAAAAGAAATTTCATGAAGATAAAAAAGAATCGAAGTTGTTTTTGTGCACTTGGTGTATCATAAAACATGGCCGCCATGCTGAAAAACATGTCTGATGACCTTGTCTTAAACTTGTCATTAACTTGGAAGTAAAAAGAAATTTCATGAAAATAAAAAAAATTGAAGTTGTTTTTGTGCACTTGGCGTATCATAAAAACATGGACGTCATGCTGAAAAAAAATTCTGATGACCTTGTCTAAACTTGGAAGTGAAAAGAAATTTCTTGGAAATAAAAAAAATTGAAGTCATTTTTTAGCACTTTGCATATCATAAAAACATGGCTGCCATGCTGACAAACATGTCTGATGAACTTCTGTAAATGTTGGAATTGAGAAAAAATGTTATACAAATTTGAAGTTGTCAACTTGTTTTTTCTCATTTGGCACACCATAACAACAGAATGTAAGGGATTTGACACTTCTGTTCCAGTCTGTTCCGGTCTGCCGCACAGCATATGAGAGGCAATTGACTTTCACCTAGGGTTCACTCTCCCACTAGGGTTGCCTAAAACTCAAAGTTATTATTGTTTTAACTATCCTGAAACTTGTAAATTTTAATCAAATAACATGAATACAAGCAAAATACGTATAAACTTATAAGAGAATTTTGTAAAATACATTTAAGGTATTTTTTAAAAGAATTATAACATCACAAAATCCATTCTAATGTAAAAATTATCAAAGGCCATAGGACACATCTACACGTAACTAAATGTAACTAAAATCTCCTCTCACAAGAAAACCCATGCATCCACTCTCCAAGCATAGGACAGGAACAAGGAGATTAAATGTGTGATAATAGGGTGAACTGGCTCTTTCACTTGTTCAAAGAAAAAGCCATCCTATACTTCGCCTATCAAACTTTATACCATTGGTGAAACTTAATACAACGCGAAGAATAAACACTAACCACTTTAACAAGGAGAATTTCAATGAATTTCCATGACTCCTTTGTCATTTGTCATTTCATGTCCTTCACTTGGCAAATTTTTTTAAAAGGGGTTTTCGTTTCTGAGGAAACCAAGATTTATTCATGTTAGCTGTGGTTCTTTTCACCACCTTACCGGGTTGTGAAGGAGGATCTCCAGGCGGCAGTACAGGTCGAAGGTCTCCAGTAAGACGTCATCGGTGGCGTACTCACTCAGGGGCTCAGGCGACTGCAGCCGCTGCTCGATGCAGTGCTGTCAATGGCGATGTACAATTTGATTATCTAGACATTATTTACATAATTCATGTGTATTGCAGTGTATATTAAAGAGCAATGGAAAGTGAAATTAACAGAGAAAGATTTTGAGTAACAAAACGCTCGATTTCAATGGGTACTATTAACTCAAACTTTGGAACTTTTGGCATAACTTTTCTCTTGTAATTTAGGGATTATTCCAACGGGTCCTGTGCTAGAATTAAATATCTTATGCAAAACAACAGGGATATGTGCCAGCGCATTCTGTTTATCAAAAAGCGTCATATACATGAAGTTTAATATAGAATAGGATAGAAAAATAAACTGGAATATCTTAGGCTGAAACTGACCAAACTCCAGAAATCCTGGAAAAGAAGACAAAATTCATATTTTCATTTACCTGTTTTTCTTTTAACACAGAGCCACTTGCTTACCATATCTTATTTAAAAAAACAAAAACAACTGACTCTGCTTTATACAAGTACTTACGGTGACATTGCTGAGGACACGAGTGAGGTCAGTGAGGTGGGACTGATGGTTGGTGAGCAGGGTTTGCTGGCACACTGTACTCCGGATGAGGTACTGGGTGTACCGCACTGCCATCCCGGGCCGCGGGACCACGGGCTCCGCAAACTTCACACCACCTTTCTTACGACTCTGAAAAGGTTTATCATACACGGTTTCAAAGAGAGAAAATCTAATTTTCAACTTCAATCGTGTTTATTGTGTAATAAAAATTAGTAAAAGAATTAAATTGTTCAATATTTTAACAGATATTGTTTAAAATGTTAAGTTGTATTGATGCATGGTAATATAATCCTTTCCCTCTCATTTTCCTTCCTCCTGCCACGCCTAGTCATCAGGAACCTGTTCCTTAATAAATTGGTACAGCGAAATTCCTTCTTGGGGAGCAAAACCTTTTAAACTCTCTAATTCCGCAGTAAGAAATACAGAAATCTTAATGGAAAATTGATCTTATTAAGGTTACCCACAAATTTAAAGGGAGAGATTTGGTACCTTGTTGAGTGTAGTGTTAGCAGTGTCATCTTCCTTCACGACCAGCGTGGCCTCGAACCACTCCGAGATGAGATCGATGACATCGGCCGCCTTCCCCCACTGACACATCGACTCAAGCATCGTGCTGTAGACGCTCACCTCCGACTCCTCATCTACAGACCGCAACTTGGACAGTGTGGTGCGGCTAGGAAAACATATATTTAAAAAAAAAATAGGTAAAAATAATGTCAGCGATGGGCAATTTTTGAAAATGTATCAATTTTCTGATGAGTTTAACTGTCCCAGAATATACTTTTCCCAGTTTAAAAAAACTCGAGGTTGAACAAATACGACGGCGTTATGAACATGAACAAAAATTCTTTGTTTGCTTTAATTTTGGATGAAGAGAAAAGGATATTTGTAGCCTCTCAAGAATAAATACCGTAACTGAAAAACAAAACTAATTTCAGTTTCAACAAATCTTTATGCAGATGAAGACATCACCATTAATGCTGAAGGGGATGAACGAAATCTCTGATATTGCTCACATTTATGTTCACATCTTTGCCCAAGTCAAGACAATGATCAAGTCATGTACTAAACGAGTTAAGTCTTTGTCAGTGGCACGACAGGTTTGACTGTTTCCTCGCGTTTCCTCGAGTCGCGACTGCACCCCAAAAAATACACATTAGCTATTAATACATACACACAACAAGAGAAAATATATTTTTCAGTCCTCTGGACTGAAAAATCTTGCTTTGGTGGTGAAAAATAATCATCTATATTGATCAATGCCTTTTGACACCACCCCTGTTAGCCCATCTAACAATGTGTTAGCCAGGTGGTCTGGCCTCTGTGTATCCACAATCATCCAGAGCGCCCTCATGGCCCTACACAGACGACGGCGTCTGTGCCCCCCCCCCCCCCCCCCACCACCACCACCTCCACCTCCACCTCCACGCTCGTCCACCTTCCCACTGGCCTGCTCGTCCGTGACCAAAGACTCTACATAAGACCATAGGGTACCAGAACACCTGACATTCCCACTTTTGACATCGGTGATCGATTTTCCTTTGATTGCCCGTCAGTAGATCTATGATGTACTGAAATGTGCTTGTTTGATAAAATCGCCGGGCAAAGTCATCCAGTGATTTTCTGGCCGCTATCAGGGTAGGACTGCAAAGGGGAAGAATTAAACTACACCAAAAGGGGTCCATACGATGAGTTTTTATTATTTTTTAAGAAATAGATAATTATTTGTTGATTCTCTAAGGGCCTTCTCTGACAAGTTGGTCGTTGTATGTGGCACCCAACCCCCCACCCCACCTCCATGAATTTACCTAGCTATGACCGGACAGTCTGGTCTAAAGCATTCCTGACGAGTGTGTTATCATCCCTTGCCATTCTGGACTGTCGTGCGACACCTGCCGTATTTGGGTCTGCAGAGTACAGCTTGGTGCGAGGCCGTACTTTGCGCGGTGCATAACCACCCCCGTCCAGGCTGCCGTGCCACACCTGTCAATCATACCTCTTACCCCTCCTCCTACTACTGCTCCAACCACCACCAGTTACCAATGAGAATCGCACCTCTTTCCCCTCCTACTACTTATGCCTACAACCACCTCTAGTGGCCACTACACCCTCCCCCCGCTCCCTTCTGTTCATCCGTGACCGGATCCGTGACCACTTTGATTGTTACAAATTGAGCACAGGTCAAACACAATAGACAGATTTCACACCCCATTGATTTTATACAAAGAGAAACCTCCGACAGTAAGGCTTTGGTGACCCTGCTCTTTACCACTTATAGCAGAAACGGCCACCAAACCAAAAACACTGAATCATCGTGCTCACCTGAAGGTGGGTATGTTGTTAGGTGGTAAGAACCCTGCGAGTAGCGTCAGGCTGGCCGAGACACGCGGGTCGCTGAAGGCGCGGTAAAACTCGGGCAGGGCCTGTGAGAAGCGCAGCTGGAGGCGCTCCTTCAGGTCAGCATTACCAGTCTGCGCAGGAAAGAAGAGAAATATCACTCACCATTATAAGAATTCTCCCAACCATGGGTGCCATTTCCTGAGTTTTACCGGCAGGTTAGCATAGAACAGGGTGCATGCTGGGTAATATGTCGACAAAACACAAGGCTTAAGTCTATAAAATTGCATGAATTGTATCACCATTTTAAGTCCAGCACAGTGAAAAACTAGCAATCACTATTTTTTAAATTAGTATCCATATACATTTAATATTTCCTGAGTTGTTTGAGGATCCATTCATTAAATATGGAGATATTGCAATTATTTGTTTATTTTCTATAGTATTTCTAGGGGATTTGTCTACAAAATCAGTCTGAATTAGCCTGCATGTTATTAAAATACTGGAAATCAGCTATCTGTGGAAGGGAGAATTACATGATGTTTCCAAAAGAAAATGTAAGCATTTGAACGTTTTTCTCACACAGGTTCTGTTCCAACATATCTTTCTAATATCTTTGTTTTGCTTACTTGAGCTAGAAACAATTTAAAGGTACGCGTTATCTTATTAGCCCTTTTGCACGGCCCATAATACAACAGATACTATGTGTAGTGTGCAGCGAAAGTTCTATTGAAAAATAATCTCATAATAGTGTTACCACTTACCTTTTTAAGCCTGTCTTTCACACCTTCCCATAGGATTACAATTGTTTCAAGCAGTCCGGCCATTACATCGGTGTCCGACATGGACAGTTCGGCCCCGTCCTCCTCCCCGCCTACGTTCTCCTTCTCCTCCTCGTCCTCTGGCCCCTCGTCCTCCCCGTCTCCCCGACCCCGCTGTGACGCACCCTCTGCCTCCTCAGTCTGCTCCCGCCGTACACACATTAACACACACCGGCAGATGGCAGTCATGAACTTAACTGAAACAAGAAAAAAAAACCCACATATTTCATATTTTTGTCTTGAGATTTGATTTGATTTTGAACATATTTCAGAGAAAGCTTTTCTTTTTTCTTGGTGCGCATATTCTTGTTATGGAAAGCACTCTAGTGCTCTTTCCACGGACTTAGAATCTATTTGCTCCACGACTTTGTTCTCTCTATTAACTGATGAATTTACCTGGTTTTCCAGGCCACTTTACCTTTTTGCAGTGTCTCCTATGCAGAATATTTCAGGATTTTATGCAACAATAATACAATTGTGATGGTGCAATATTTTATCCTTATATTTGAATCTCAATGGCCAAATTCAAGCTGACAAATATTAAAATAGTACAAGATCAACAAAGTATGTTACCCTACACTTTTTGAACGTCTACCCCCAACTTGTACTATTTGATATTTATTAAGTCCGCATTCAAAGGTTTGTAATGTTCCGAGATGCTAGTTGTCAGACCTACCAGTGTTAACAAGGGGCATCTTCTCGTGTGCATAGCGGTAGAACCAGCGGGCGGCCCCTGCATTGGTCTGTAACAGGGTCACACAACGCGCCAACTGGGTGTCCACCGGTTTGTCCGTGGGCATGAAGCTAAGGAAAAAAGGTTAATTTGCATGCGTTAATTTAATGCTTAATTCTTTAGTAATTTAATTTTCCCTTTTGTATAAGCAATAGTATCGGTTTATTTTCAGCCTGCCATTTCAGCCTTCTATGCTCTTCAAATTTAAATTAACGGGCAGTGTAATTTCGTGGATCATCCATTTTTATTTTATCAATATCAAGTCAACATTCATTGGAATAGGGCAAATAAACCTAAATGTTGATATATTTGTATGCTGATATTTATATACAGATATTTGAAGTCTCAGTTACTGCTAGTCCGAGAAGTAACTAAGAATCATATGTAAAATATGAATAGAAAGGCTCCCACTATAGGTGAAGTAGTAAGAACTTCTTTCTAACCTGTAGAAGACGAGTGAAATGATACGTCTCCGGACCCCGCTCGAATCGGCCTCCAGTCGTGCTAACAGGTGCTCCATGGGGGCAATGGTCCAGAACTAGAGTAGGGGAAAAGAGAAAAAGTGATCATTTCTTCTATCTTTTAATTAATATATTACCTTGGGTTACCAAGGCTAATTTGGTTAGTTTTACTCAACAGCTTATAATTTGTGATTCCATCTAATACATTCAAAATTTATTCTAATAATCCCTCTGCAAACAACATTTTGCAATGATTTCACCACTTTTTTGATGGACGCTTATGATGAGACATTTATCATAAAACACTTGATTAGCGCAATAATTTACAAAATTTGGGCGAAGTCACTCTTATTTCAACAATCAAATCAAACAAGAAGCACGAGCCCGGCCATCTAATAGCCTAGCTACCCAATCGGCGATCCCTGTATCTAGGGTTTGGACTCATTTTTTTATCATGATTTTAAATCAATACAAAATTTTGAAAATTTTCCTGGGCAAACAAAAAGGATAGGTGATTTTTTTTTTGGTAGTTCTTACTGACCTCAAGGTCTAACACTTTGCATATTTACAAGATCACAGATTAATTCTTTTGTGGATCAATTTATGTAACTTTAAAATAACTCTATTTAATTTTCCTGGGTTACCAATTAAAGTTAGGGGATTTAAAAAATTGTGATAATTTTCTGGGTGCTTGGGCTTATGAAAAAGTAGAAACAAACCAACAAATTTCACATGTCAAAACCATACAAAGTAGTTAAAGTAAACTGTATTGGTTGATTTGGTTGTTTCATCTAAGTTATTTTCAGTATACACCAAAAGACCATTCACTAGGGTCATTGTTTGTATAAGATAAACAGTGTAAGCATCAGTAAAACACCCATGCCCAGAGGGCAACATATGCTAGATTCACTAGGGTAATTGTTTGTATAAGATAAACAGTGTAAGCATCAGTAAAACACCCATGCCCCAGGGGCAACATGTGCCAGATCAATTGCCCCCAAGGGCATCATGTGCTAGATCAATTAACACACATGCCTTCCTAATTGTTGATAAACAGTCTGGGCCTTTGATCTACTGAAACCTGGAAATGCTAACATAAAAGCAGCAAGGACATTTAAATTCACTAACAAAAAAGGCTCATTTATCATGCTTTGAGAAAATAGTTTGTTTCAGTATGCCCAAGTTCAAACGTTGAAGTGTTTTCCAATAGTGCTTTTATGTTTTCAATAAAATTGTACAGTAAACTTTACCTCCGAATTTGGTGACAAAATGACATTACAGACAGCCAATACTATAGGAAAACCACTGTCCAAAAAGGTCTTTTGTGACATCACAACTGTTGCAAGTGACTTAAGGCCCAGTAAAAGGCTCCCGGAGGATCGCCTTTTAATAAGTCCATACCTTGATGGCGCGTATTCCCTTGACCTTGATCAGCAGGTCTAAGAAGGCGACGCGCACCATCTCTGAGTTGTCGTGGAGCAGGTTCCGTAGCTCGGGCAGCAGTACCTTCAGCATGGGTAGACTCAGGTGGTTGTCAAGGATACGGCCCATGCCCTGTGGAAAATGATGAAGTATTTTATTTCAAATTCAGGGATGAAAGTATGAAGAAAAGGTGAAATTTCTTAAAACAGGGTTGCCACAGACCAGAGACATCAAAATTTCCTGACTTTTCCCTGACAAATATAATTTTTCTCTGAAAAATAAGATAAGAAAATCAATTCATTAAACCAGCCTTGAACCACCTCTGGAACTGTTTTCTCCCATTTAGTCTACAATACCTTACAATTTTTCGGAACAACTCCTCTAACCAAGGTAATGCTACTGGATCACAGCAAGGTCCCGTAAAATCACAATTTGCCTGTCATGGGACTGAAATTTACAAAATAGTTTTTGCCACAGCAGATTCTTGTAACTCTTCACTCCTGGATTTGGAAATTCCATTTTCCCCGACATTTTTATATATATATATATATATATATAAATTCCACTTTTCCCTGACCAATTCCAAAATAACCTGACTTTTCCTTGACCTTGAAAAAAACATATTTCCCCCGACTTTTCCCTGACCTGTGGCAACCCTGTAAAATGTTATAAAACGTGATGTAAGCAATCATTTTTGGAAGTTATTACGTGAGTTGTTGAAGTGAAAAAATCTGAAATCAGACAAAAAATGTGTAAACTTACATCCCTGTGTTTAAAGAGAATGAACTTGGTTGATATTTCTAACACTTTTATCACACAATACATAAACCCACTTTCATCACAAAACACATAAACTAGATGTAGTGTGTCAACTTAGATTTCAATAGTTCTACAAACTGAATGATAAGGTTAAAGCAGCATAATATTTCTAATTCCTTACCTCAAGGACAGAGGCCCTGACTTCAGGTGAGGCAGCGTCCCAGGCCAGGTCGGAGACGAGTCGGTTCAGGAACCAGGTGATGGTAGCCGAGGGCAGGAACTCCCAGTACTGACTAACGATAACACATACGCCTCGCACCACCACAGCACGGACAGTCGCGTTCACGTCATACAGCAGAGTCTGTGGTAAGAAACAATGATCTTAGTTTGGGGAAACTCCCTGGTGCTATCAGCAAAGTTTCTAACATTCGTCTTAGTATTTATAAAATAAGACTTCCAGGTTTGACTGATACCGTAAAACCCCTAATATAAGCCGCACCCTAATTTAAGCCACACCCTGACTTTTTGGGCTGGTCTTTGAGTATTTTTCTTAATAATTTTTCCCAACTTCCATTCAGTTCAAGGTTTTGAAAACCCCAAATTTACGCCGCACCCCCAAAATTAAGGCCTAGCTGCCTCTAATTTCTGACATGAACCCTAATTTATGCGGCGGCTTAAATTAGAGGTCTTACGGTAGTAACAAGAACATAAGCCCATCACACCAACACCACGCTGTCACTTTCATTCTATGCTCAGTTTGTGAGGCAAATTTCAAATCTACATGTTCAGAGAAGTGATGAAATTCCTCCGATATAAAAAAATTCCTCCTACAACCAGAGTTTACAATACATAATAGTAAGCACTTCTCCAATATTCGCTTTTATTTTCCAAAAGTGTCAAAACAGCCAAGACAATGCAGTTGTTACTTATAACAAAACACATTGTCAAATACTTTTTACTGTCATCCTTTTCAGAAGAATCTTAAGTTTCATCCTTTTCAGAAGAATCTAAAGTTTATGTTGGTTATATAACATATTCAAAAAGGTACAAGATTTAAGATGTCAACAAAGGTAGACTGTTTGCCAAGCCCTACCTGTAAGGCATCTATCTGTCGCTGCAGCAGGTTGTCCACCTCCTCGGCTTTTGCGTCGGGGTCTCTAAGTGGGAAAACATCCACTAGGAGGGCTGCTGCGTTAGCCCGCACATGAGCGTTAGCAACCTGACAAACAAAGTCAAAAGTAGCATTTGTACATATAAGTACACGTCAAATCACAAAGGAGATTAAACTCAACTAGTATTATCGGAAAATTAAAAGAACACAATTTTATACATGAGACATTTTCTTGGCATCAGGTACTACCGTAGCTTCCAACCACTAACAAATCTTTTGATGTTAAGTGTTTTTTTGATAACTGTTTAAGTAAAACCTATCTGCCATTTTAAATAGAAACATAGAAAAACCTTAAAAAGTAGCTATCAAGGATTGTTATTCCTATTACTTGACTCAATATTCAAGCTCATCATTCAAGTGCATTAGGCTCCCACCTTGAGCGACCTCCATAGGATGGGTTCGTAGAGTCGCAGCAGGAGTTGGTCGACCCCAGGATGCGTCTTCTGTTTGTGGATGTGGGACAGAACGTACCGGAGCACGGAGAAGAGCGACCGAGAAGACCCGCGTGGGGCGTGCACTGCCAGATACATTAGGTCTTGGATGCAGAAGTGCTCGATTTTCTATGATGGAAAAATATGAGAAAATTGTCCATTAATGTATGACGGGGATTCACAATTCATTCCATCCAGTGGTCAATATTGTTATGGCCGAAACTGTTAAGTTTCGATTAAAACACAGAGAGGTTTTACGCTTCTTCAAAAAAGCAGTCAATATGGTATTAAAAGCTGTAACTTATTTTTCTCCCGTATAGCTTCAACATTATATATCAACTACCGCAAAAACTGTTTTTTAGCACAATAACTGACATAATTAATTGACTTGTCCATTGAAAGGCCACATATTTCTTCAATGTTTCCTATGTATATATAAATTATGAAATACATACAAGAAAATAGCAGACAGGTCGATAATTTAAAACCAAAACTAACAATTTAGGGTCCTGCCAGCGGGGATGACTGAGTGCCCCAATATAATCTTCCATTAGATATTATGACTTGACAGGAAGGAATAATCCCTATTACCTCTGATAAGGAATTTTCCAAAGGAGGTAAAAATTCAGTTTCAGTCCTTACATCTTTAATGGGGCCCTCTGCCGAGCGCCAGGCCCTGAAGTACACCTCCCCATACAGCTCCTGGATAGACCTAAATCAAATAGATGAACGATTTATTTAAACATAGCTATATCGAAACAAAGATTTATTAACTTCATTACTTATATGTATACATGTTCACCCAACATGTTGTTGCTACCAGAAACTAGTCAGAATATGCTCTATGAGTTAACAACAATCTTATACATAATATGTGACATCCTCTGCGAAAAGCAGTCTTATGGCCTGGAATATTAAATTAATTTTTTTTTTTTTTTTTTTTTTTTTTTTTTTTTTTTTTTCATTAAACCAGCTGACAAGGGTGGAGCAACGGTTGTCCTCAACCGCAGTGACTACATAAGAGAGGGTAACAGACAACTTTCAGACGAGACTTTCTACAAGGCTCAAAAATCTGATGATACTATAATTAATAATCAGAAAATCGGGATCTTCCTTGATTCTCTTAGAAACAAGGGAGAAATCTCTAAATCTCTTTACAAGAAATTACTCACAGGTTCTCCACGAACTTCTGAGCTTTATCTCTTACCTAAGATTCATAAAGGCATGGATCCTCCGCCAGGCAGACCAGTAGTCTCAGCTAATGGCTGCCCGACAGAGAAGATTTCGGCCTTAGTGGATATCTTTTTACGACCATATCTGCCTAAGATACCTTCGTACATAAAAGATACAACTCACCTTCTCCAAAAGATAGGCAATCTGACTGATCTAAGTACAGGAACCATTCTATGTACTTTAGATGTCAGCTCCCTTTACACAAACATCCCCAATCTTGAAGGCATGAGAGCAGTAGCCAGGTTCCTGGGCAGGTATAGAGAATATGGCAACACACCAGAACCCTCTAATTCTAGCCTTTGCCAACTACTCACCATGGTCCTGACCATGAACAACTTCAAATTTGATGGGGAGAACTATCTCCAGACATCAGGCACAGCAATGGGGACACGGGTGGCTCCCACCTATGCCAACATTTTTATGGCTGACTTTGAAAATCGTCTAGTCTATACCTATCACAAGCAACCGACATTATGGGTTAGATTCATAGATGATATCCTGTTCGTCTGGGAACATGGACAAGAAGAACTGCAAAAGTTCTTGGACTACCTCAATGGGGTACACACGACCATCAAATTCACTCATGAGACCTCCACTCACAGAGTCAATTTTTTGGACACGTGGATTGAAAAAGACGAAAACGGGAACATAGTGACAGATCTGTACACCAAACCGACAGATTCTAATAACTATCTGATGTTCACATCAGCACATCCCACACATATGAAAAAAGGCATCCCTTTTGGACAGTTCCTGAGACTCCGCAGGATTTGTTCAAGGGATAGAGACTTTGTCAAGCACAGCATTGACAAGGGGAAACACTTCATCCGTAGGAAATATCCACAGGGCCTGGTGGCTGAAGCCTTCACACGGGCACTGAGACTGGATAGATCCACACTTTTGTCATCCAAGAATGACAAGGGGTCGGAGAAGACGAGTAGCAACATCATGGTCACCACGTACAACCCAGGCTTTGATGGGCTAGATACGGTGGTCAAGAGCAACTGGGACATGCTGGGACGCTCTTGCTCGACCAGAGAGATACACAAAGAAAAGGTTCTCACTTCATACAGAAAACCAAAGAACCTCCGGGATGTGTTGGTGAGAGCCAAGCTCCCGAAGAAAAAAAGACCACCAGAAGGGGACAAGACGCCTTGTAACCCCTGCACGACCAAGAAGTGCAGATACTGTCCGAAACTTGACACGACAGGCCACATCAAGTGCCATGCATCTGGTAGGACCTATATCACGAGATACAATGTCACGTGTAAGAGTTCAAACCTGATCTACTGTCTTTCGTGCACAAGATGTGGGATACAATATGTAGGCCAAACTAAGAACAGGCTTATGGATCGATTCCAAGCCCACTTCTACAACATTGGCCACAACATCAACAACAGTGAGATAGGGAGACATTTCAATCAGAAGGACCACAAAGGTCTGGATGATGTGGAAATGCACATCTTAGACTTCATCCATGCCTACCCGGATGGAGAGAAGTCGAAATACCTTAGAGATCTCATTGAATACAACTGGATCCAGAGGCTACACACGAACGCCCCCACGGGCCTGAACGTGATGGACCCCTCTTGAAATCCACCTCACCATCCAATTACCAATTATTAGAGAGGTACAATGTCACTATCTTTTTCACCAGTTGGAGAAGAGGCACATTGGGTTGGGGGGGGCAGCAAACAACTTAGCCACGTCAAAAATTTTTTATTGTTTGTTGTAGGGCTGACCCCCCTTTTAGGAGCCTTCCAAACACTAGTGGGAAGATCCCAGGTTTTTTTCACACATGCCTTGAGCATGAGTTCTCCATAACTTCCACGAGGAAACTTTTCCTCGTTCCAGCTCCAAAAAATCCCTTAGATTTTTTTAGGAGTTTCCTAAATCTAGTTTAGGTACCGTCTTATCACTTTTTCGATGCCTGAAGAGACCCTTGTCGAAACCGTTTAACCTTGGGTACCTGTACCTAAAAATTTTTGTGTAGGAGTTTTTGAGCTCTGAACACATTTTTTGGATTTTTGTTTTCATCCCAGGATGAGACTTAAATTCCAGAAACACAGATCCCTGTACTTTTCACCACTGATAATCAGGGGTTTGTTTACTGAGGCAATACCTTGGTAACCATGGAGACAGTGAAAAACCTGTAGCTGGTTCCCTCATGAACCAGCCCTTTTAAGCGGTAGCATCTGACCTTGCAACACACTCCTAGCCACGTTGACAATTTAAATGGAATATTAAATTAAGAAGGTGTCTTGGGGAATCAAATACTGAAAAAAATGATGTCAATATATTTAATAGAAAAAAAGTTATGTTAATTTGAAGACACAATGGTCAGATATGCTAAATATGCTAAAATAGATCAGTCTTTGGTATTTATAAAGATGTAACTTATATATAATATAAGCCAAAAATTGAAATCCGAAATATGATTTCAGGAAATAAACTGCCATTTCCTTTCTATTTAAGATATTCAGAATCTGTTTTTTGCTGAATATGGCCAATCAGTCACTTGATTCAGAATTTCAAATTTTGAAAACCTAATTTTGTTCCATGGTTACCATGGAAACCCTCATTTGCATAGCAGTAGTATTGGCTGGTTTGGACGTTCCATCAACATTCTGGTTACCATGGCAACAAAATGCAAACAATCCTAATTTTTTCACAAGTAATGAAAACTATGAAAAATTTCACTCATAGCATGAATTTAGCTTATTTTTATGATTTTTATGATTTCTAAGCTAAATAAGGCTCCAGAGCAATGAATAGACATTTCAATTAGGCTAGAAATCCCAGAAACTGTCACATATTATGTTTTCAACTTGATGTGATTTTGAATATTTGCCGCTGTAGTCTTGCCATTCATCTAAAAAGTATTGTGCCGCATACAGATAAACTAAATATTACGCCCTAAAAAGAATATGTATAGATTAAAAACAAAACTGATATAACTCGTAATGATATAAACTCACTTTTTCGACTGAGGCAGCTGGTTTTTGATGGTCTTGTGGAGTTCCTCCACGAAGCTTACTTTCAGTGTAAAGAGGAAAGCTAAGAATCGACGACCCTGAAAACAAAAGTCAACGTTTCGTTCAGTGGTTTTGACTGAACTACTCCTACATTACTGTTTTACCTAAAACGTATTCTCCAGTTCGTCAAATGCCATCTGTCTGTTTATGAACAATCAATACAAACAGAAATTCCACTTTATTCCAGACTGATGAACAAGTACAAACAATTTATTCCATGTAGATGTAAATAGTATAAGGAACTAGGAGGAACACGATATTTCAGGAATGAGTTCTAGTAGGTATCCCAACAGACGCAGTTAGAGGGGGGTCAACCCCAGAAAAACATCTTTGCTGGTAATTTGTGTAGATCTAGGCTTTAATAGGTGGTTGGAAATGAAACAATGACCATTTTCCTATATAATTTTCATCAAATTAGGGAAATTTATTTTGGCAGACAAGAATTATATCTGGTTAACACAACTAATTACATGGGTCTGGGAAAAGACAAAATTTGCCCTTTTTCATTTTAAATTTTAAGGTATTTGTAAGTTACTAATATAAACATTTTTGGTATCAAATTGAAGGTCTAATTATGAACTTTCCAGCTATATGGGTTACATGTAAGTGTCTTGCATGGGGAAAGAGCGCAAAGGGAAGGAAAAAGAGAGAAAATGGCATAAAAATCTACATTTTGGTGAAAATGTCCTAATTTTTACCTTAATATTGTATTTTAAAGGCATTTCTGAGCCATAAACCTATATACATGCCTGGTAACAAATTAAAGGATTTCTGATTACCCATGCAACTACTTGCTTTCCATGTTTCCTAACCTAATGGGGAAAGTGCGCAAGGGGAAAGTATGATTTTTTTACCCTGTCAATTTTTTTGACCTAAAACAATTGATTAAGTATTCTAAAATTATTCAGTTTTCTTTAATCAAATGCTTTTTCATGTTTTCTTGGTCTATTCTATCAAAAACTGTTTTCAAATAAGCCCCAAATCCTTTTTGAAAAAATCATCTGTGATACCTAGTTCTAGTTCTTTATTTTCACTCGGAAGAATTTCAGTGAAAAGACATATGTAAATATGGGTATCACATCACAAAAAGAAAAAATGATATCTCGGTTTAAAGCTTTTCAGGCAATAATGTAAGTTACAAACTCAATAATACATCTTGTATCAAGAAAAAGAACAAAAATCAATTTTAGCAGTTTTAAAGAGAACGTTTATAATCATAAACTGCTGGTTTAATATTTCTGCACAAATAATGCGTTTGTCATCGGATTATAGAAAAAAATATTTTATTAAATGATATCTTTTATTTTCCACAAAAAAATATCAGCCCCTATCGGATTTGGTCTAAGCACAAAAATAACCAACATTTTCAGAAAAAAATAGAAAAACAATAAAAATATGTAAGAAACACTTAAGATTTAGTTGTCATGTCTACTTATTATAAGCCCACCTCATCGACTTTGACGTAGTTTGGCGACATGAGTACAGTGAGCAGCGCAGCCTTCAGACGGGCTGCCCCCTGGTGGTCTATGTCGAGTTGTAACAGGTACTGCCGCAGGTTCCACACCCTCTTAATGTCCGCGTTCTGTTAGGGAATCAAGTTATTCAAAGTGAGTAAGTTTAGGCACAGCCGCACTTAACCTGAAAAAATGAAATTGAGTCATAATGGTATTCTGTAGTAAACTTGAACTACTCTACTATATTATTATTATATATATATATATATATATATATATATAAAGATGTTATATGTGTAGTAAACAAACTGATTCAGCGGGAGATCAGATAAATTGTATTTGAGCTTTACAGTTTGAAAATAAAGTGAATTAAAAAAAAAAACCTTTTGATTGTAATTATTGTCTTATTTTTTACATTAAAAATGTTAGTGCTTTAATTTGTCTATATAACCATATCTTTTGGTGATTTTCTGTCGGTATCTTTTTTTTTTATTATTATTATTATTTTTTTTTTTTATACTTATTATAAAAGATGATTATTCACCGTAAATACGCTTTTTGTCAAAAACAAGTATTTTTTAGCGACTTCTGATAATTGAATATCCTCATAGGAAAAAATCAAATCAATTTCCTTTTGCTTTTTTTATGCTGCAATAAGATGGAGACTGGGATTCTTGGGGTTTAAATCAACCTTCTTTATGACAACGACAAAGCGTACTGTTCATGGAGAATAACACAAAAATTAATCAAAACACTTACAGTTGCCTTGCCTTCACATGTTTTGTGGAGGAGCCACAGGAGGGTTTGGTCGGCCAGGTTGGCACGTCCCTCCAAGTCCTTCTTCCACCACGCCTCACAGAGACGCGCAATGGCAGTCGTCAACTTAGTCTCTGTCTCGGGCAGCGACATCAAGATCCCTGGATGAGGAAGTAACCATTAGGAGCATTCTATTAAATACAGGGATAGATTTAAACTATGTTCTGCACTTGCCCACCTGGATAGAGGTTGAAAATATGCACTAGCCTGAGTGGTAGTGCTGTAGTACCTAGTTTTCTATGCATATTCAAGAACAGCATTTTACTTACAAACAATAATAGAAGAATAAATTTTTAATGAGTTTTACCGGTAACATGACTAAGTAATACTACACTAGCCCATTGGGCTAGCTGTTCAAAATAAAATGCACCACTGAAATATGTATAAACATTTTTAAAAAAAAGAAGAAAAGAATCTGTCACCCATCCCCTACACGCTAAAGGACTTGTACTGGAATGTACGCACATTATCAAAATGTCCAGCTCCTCCTAAGTTGATGGGTCATTCCATCTCAATTCGACGAGGGTCCCATTTACTTCTCAGATTTTCTTTAACCCTTTTCTTGTTATAGTTGTCATAAAGACGGCACCAAACCTGCTTTAATTAAAGATGAAGGGTATTCGAATTTTCTTTTGCAAATTCAGATTTATCAAGAAATGCCCAGAAATCTGAAAAAATATTTATCTTAGAGAAACTTTCAAGCTAGAATGTTATTCCCCATGTCATTTTCAATCATATGATACCAATTCAATAAATACTTCATATACATTTGATAACATTCAAGCTCCAAAAGTCATGGAACTCCCACTATTTACAGTAAATCATAGCCAACCAAGTCATTAAATGATGAAAAATCCAATTCATATAATCTAAAGTAGCACTGAGGCCAGTAAATTGAATGCTTATGAACTTTTTCTAAATATTATAGCACAATCAGTTACCATATAAACAATTAATCTTATGTGATCGATTTCCTATGGGGCCGTCACTAAAGGATTAAACCGATATAACTTCCTATACTTGCTGAGGAAACATATTTCAAATTTAAACATAAAATTCTCGAAACCATTGAGTATATTTCAATTTTTGTGACCCAAGGTTGGGCCAAATTTTGCAGCAAAATTGGAGCCCTTAATTTTGTTGCCATTGATTTCTATATACGGTATATCAATGAATGTTGTTGATTATTGGTTATTTAATGATGCTTTCTATTAAGTAATAATATAAGAAACAAATCTTTTGATTATACATAAAGGGAGTAACGTTATTTATTACCCAACGACTGGTGTCTATCCTTAAGTAACTGATAAAGAAAACTGAAGGAAAATTTATAGAACCACAGTTCAGTGCTTTTTGTTCTGTGACCACTAGCTGCCAAGTCTTCTCAACACCTTCTGGCTTCCAGTTTGTTCTAGGTGTGACCACTCACCTCTAGATCCTCTCAACAACTCCTGGCCGCCCCTCTTTGTTCTAGGTGCAACCATTCAAAATACACGAGCCCCTTTCAACATCTCTTTGGTGGCTGGCGGCCATTAGGTGTTCAGAGAATAAAGGCATTAAAGGCAATGGCGCCATTATACACATGACCAAAAAACCAAAGTCCTTCAATTCTTATAAAAATTGGCAATAATGTACATAAGTATATGGGCAATTCAAAAATAAAAAAGAATAGCCTAGCACTATTTCAATTTTAGACCTACATGTGTTCAAATATGGCTAATTTCATGGAAATTTCAAAACTGTTGAAAACAACATTATATGAAAATATAAACATTTTTGTTTATATATTTTTTGATATATGTACTACATTTATGTAGTGAATATCTATGGTTTCATATTAATCTCAGGGATAAAAAAACAACTGTTGCATTTGTTATGGCAAAATTTTAAATTGGTTTAAAGCTAAAAATGCATAGGTATGCACATAAAACCATTTTCCCACTTTAGAACAAATATGCAGCTTTCCTTACCAAGTTAGCCTGGTGACCCCCAATTTTTTTTCCAGAAAATGATAGATAACACCTATATCTACGTTATGTATAATTTTAGAGAATTTCTTAAGGTTGAATTTTTTTGGATGAACATTTCTATCAGAAATTTCATATTTTATTTAATTGATTTAACAATTTATTTAAAATGAAAGGCATATTATTTTCCAATAAAAGCCATATTATTTTCTAACTGATGCATGGAATTTGTATACATATGTCTAAGGTTTATATTTCAATGATTTTATAATTGATTTGAGGATTATTATGAAATTTATCATGAAAACTCTATTCTAGCATATTTTTGTCAAAAATGTTATTTTAAAGGAATTACGCTCACATTGTTGTATCTGTAGCACAAAAGTTTCCATGGTGACCCCCTATTTTTTTTACATTTTTAGGATGCATATATGCATAACTTTTATTTCCTAAAGTTTCATAAAAATCTTAAGGTTGGATCTATAATGGCGCCATTGTCTTTAAAAGAAGCAGGTGTAACAGAGGGGGGCGGCCAAAAGGTGTTGAGAGGATATCTATAGGTGAGATGTCACAGGTAAAACTGAGATATATAGTTATCAAAACTCTTTAAACTCTGGCATAAGAGAGGTCCTTAGGTGTATTTTCTCTGGCTAAAAGATCAAACCAGCCAAATTTCTCAATCATAAGATGAAAACGTCGCTGAAGAGCTCGTGTATGATGCTACCGCGAAAAGGGCCAATTTTGATGTAGCAACATATTGTAATTGGCATTTAATTCCCCGCTACTGTATTGTCTAATATTTTGAAATATTTTTACATATATGATCATATCTGACAAAGAACAATACAAGCGCTGAGAGTGAGAGGCTAAAAAAAGATAGAATTGAGAAACCTGATACGGACGTTTTTTCCGCAAAAATTATCTATTCTAAACCTGTTTTTTGGTGAAATTAACAAGTGTAGGTATAAAAAATACAGGTATAGACTCATTTACTGTTGTAAGTATAAGTATATTAAAAAATGGAGCTAAGTTCGGAGTGGCTTCGCTCCATAATAAGCACTAAATATAAATGGTCATTATGTGGCATCCACACAAAAAACTATAACAAAGAAACAAACATGACTACACACGAGAGATGATTGAAGAATTAATACGCTTAAGTTCTTATCGCACTGTACATACCATGTAGGACAACGGCGGTCTCTAAAAGCTCTGGCACTATCACCGGTTTGTCACCGTGCACAGAAGCCATGGCAACCACAACAATACCCTGCAGTATCTTCGACGCCTGGCTAAGTTCCTGTAAGCAAAAGGCATATCTTGAACATTTTTTTTTCAGAATGGAAAACGTTAAAAAAATTCAAGACAAATAGTTTTTTTGGGTTTTTATTTTAAAGCTAACATGATGAATGAAATTGCAAGTTTTCCATTAGTAGAATATCTTCGCAAGAAGGGCCACTTAAATTCAAATATCATTGAACTATCCAGCCTTGGTTCATTTACAGGTCATTAGACTATAAGCGGTCATGAAATGTACGTAGTATCTCAAGGCTACAACAAATTAGACCCTAAATACTGGAGGCTAACAAATGAAATAATAATAAATAATGCAAAAAACAAATAACATAATCAAGATAAAGATAATACTGTAAGCCAATCAAAACAATGCTTTAGAAACTTTAAGGGTCAATGCGGTACCTGGTCTGACTCTTCATTCTCAGTGTCGAAGCTGAAGAGAGTCCTCGTACATTTCAGCTGTAACTTTTGCCAAATCTCTGACAGATGTTTGCGATCCAAACTGGCGATAACCTCCTCAAAGTCAAAAGGGTCTGCGCGGGAGTGCTGCGTGAGAAATATAGATATTGATGCACTTCGGGAAAACGTAGGCCAAAATACAAATTGTAAGTTTTTTTTAAAAGAAATCACACAACGTATTCAAGTAAAGGGTCTTCCGTTTAGTACGTACGCACATTTTAAAATGTCTCAGACACCCCCACCCCCTTCAACAAAATTATGCATTGGACTTGTACCAGAATGTACAGACAATACCAAAAATCTCAGACCCCCCCCCCCTTGATGTGTACATACTAAATGGAAGGCGTGCTAAGATTACGAATTGGTTTTAGAGAAGTACACTTCCTTTTCACACTGAGCTGATCAAAAATCCAGAAATCCACTTGATGTATCAGTTCCCTCACTGAGTGCTTTTTAGGAAAGGAAATTCATCCCAACCATACCTAGGAAATAAAACAATACAATAAAACAAGGATAACTATAGCGCATTCATTCTGTGAATAAATGAAGACGCACCTTCGGACATCCTGACAGCCAGCTTTCTCATTAACACAAGGAATACTGATAATTAACATGAACCCTCCAACTCTAGTCTCTGCTAACTTCTCAATATGGTTCTTAACATGATCAGTTTCAGATTCAATTAGCAACTCTACAGCAATACAGTGGTCTTATTTCAACTGCAAAGTGAAAAAAGGAACAAAAGCTTTCACGCCTGAGTTCTGTAGTCTCCTGCATGTGAAAAGCCAACAAAATAGGCAGAAAATTGGCAGTTAAAGACAACTGTAGCCATTGGTGAAATGCCAACTTTATAGACTCATCAAGGATTTTGAAAAATATGTATTTCAAAATTACTCTCAAAAGAAAAGCTAAACATAACCTATTACTAAAAGGGAGCATATCAGAATGGTCCTTTATCCCTAGGATCCATCCTTAAGTCATTGATTGAAAAACATTTCCAAGAAACTCACTTTTGTCACCACTGATACACTGAGAACTCATATAACACAATCTGACCAATCAGGTGAGTCTACAAGGAAGCATGCGCTGTTGACAATTGAACATAACCACACTTTTGGGTTGCCATCTCAGGGGAAAGGATCTCACTCCTTTGAACCATCATTCCTGATTCACACTGAAGGCTGAACTCTAATCTAAATGCGAGTTCCCATCAAATCTCTGAGATTTTAGAGGACTTCTCCGTGATCATCCCTAATTTTCAGGTAAGTACACTTGTTTTTAAACAAGAAACCCATGAAGGTAGATCGTAAACGATCTAGAGTGAAAAAAATGCAAGAACAAGAAATCAAGAAGTCAACTGACCCAGGCCTGAGTGGAAGGCTCTATATACACGAGGTTCTGCACGATACACGAGGTCAAATATCGACCTCGTGCACAAATTTGGCTTACTTTTACACGAGGTCGTTTTTCCTAAAACATAAATATATATGTACATGAGTCCCCTGCCGCCTCCCCCCTCCCCTTGCCGCTTCCCACTGCACTGGCTCCTGTCGCTTCCCTCTGTCCCCTGCCCCTTACCTCTGCCCTCTGCCCCTGGCCCCTGCAGTACGCCCTCAAACCCTCGCCGATGGTATCAGACCTCGACCCCCAGTGTAATTAAAGAGCCATCGAGTGGTCGAGCCTGATATTTGAGACTAGGGGTGAGGCTCACTACTGTTCATTTCACCAGGTACAACGTTGATTTTATAAACTGAGTACTTAGGGGTCATAAAGGGTTAAAGCCCAACACATGGTGAAGGCATCTTGTCAAGTCAAGGCCCCTGGCCCCACTGTCACTCTACCTCTTGATCGCTGTGCAGCTGATGGAGGGGGGCTGGTTTGCGAGGTTAAGTGAATTAAGGGACACTTCTTTGGGTTGGTAATACGGGCACTTATAGGTGGCCGAGTTTATACATGGACATGCTGCCTGGGATCGCGCTAAGGATCTTTTTGGCCTTGCCAAATTGGCTCCTTTGGTAGAGTTTGGTTTAGCCAAATTACTTATGAATCGCACAAAATTTGATCAAGTTGGGCTTTTGCTTTTTCTGAGTCCATATGTGTATCTGATAAAATCGCCATAGACTCCCACTTTAGCTAATTTTCTCAATGTTTTAGGTCACCAAATGGTCAGGAATGATTTGGCGAGTGGTTAGCACAACCCCTGAATTCTGCGACAATTCTCACTGTTGCACACACGGACCCTACGCCGTGTCCCCGCTTGGACGACCAACAACGGCGATTGGTGGTTTTCAGTGGCGACCAAGTAGAAAATGATAGTCGCCCCCCCCCCCCCCCCCCACAGAGGAAATTTGTGAAAAAGTTCCACCTATCCTTTAAAAATTCAGTGAACAGGAATGTAAGTTTTCTGATTTTAGTCGGATTTCAGATTTTTCTCTTAATCACCCCACAAAATCAGTTTCAAAGTTTGATGTTTAGAACACATTTCGCAACATTTAAATATACATGCAGATACAATCAGATTTTCTTGCTATTATTTCCTACTTTTTCACTATCCCCACTGTAAAACCCTGACTGTAAAACACCTAAAAAGGTCAGAAAATATTGAAAAGTTCTACTTTTGTAACCTCGCCACCCCCCTTTTCAGGTTTAAATTGTTGAACTTATAAACAAATGTCCCACTTAGGGATTTCCCCCCCCCCCCCCCCCACACACACACACAACAGACCCTGGGTACGGGCCTGCTGTGGTCATACGCGTGTACCCAGTCTTTGCGGGGCTTGGGCTCCAGTGAAGGTTGACCCCATGTGTGGAAAGGGGTCTGTGCAAGCGGCGTGTTGGGAGGGGTAACTTGATGCTTTTACAAGATATGTGACATATGCAGACCTTCATTCAGTCTCACATCTTGTATACAATAGGCCGCGCACATAGGCCCTAGTATATCCAACAGATAAAGCCCATCGGATGCATGACATTTGGCTTGTCAAACCAAAGAGAGTAGAAGGTCCCTTCTACTCTCTTTGGTCAAACTGAACATTACATCAAAGATTAGTATAGAAATCTTCTATTATTACAAAATGCAGTACATGTGTATATCAATTGATGGAGGAAGAAACTACATTAATTTTAATATACATAGTTATGTTATATAGTATTGAGATATAATACATGTATATATATATATATATATATGTATATATATATGTATATGTATATGTATATCCTTAAATATGTACACAAACATTATCTGTGGGTTTATTTAAAATGAGAATTGGTGACGGGTCCCCCCCCCCAGACACTGGAGTGGGCCATCCGACCTGACGAGGTCCAGCTGTTCACGGCACCACAGGGGTCGGGGTGTCGGGGGGACCGTCCAATGGTTGGACGGTCAGAACGGGGTTTGCGGGGAGACTGCCTCCACTTACCGTCCGTGCGCCCTGACGGACCACCACTGACCCAGGCTTGAGTGGCGTACCCCCCACACTCACCCCCACCTACCCCACGTGCCTAGACCAACAGGGGGCGGACCAACAGCTGGACAGCCCACCAATGACCACAGGTCCCCCCACCCACACACACACACACACACTTACTTACCGTCCGTGCGCTGTGACTGACCACCACTGACACAGGCTTGAGTGGCGTACCCCCCACACTCACCCCCACCTACCCCACGTGCCTAGACCAACAGGGGGCGGACCAACAGCTGGACAGCCGACGATGATCACAGGGGTCCCTTACCCCCCACACACACTCCCTCTCACCTACTGTATGTGCAGAGACCGTGAAGGTGCGACCAGGGACCTTACATAATGTAGTTCAGTGAACAAAAGAAGGGCCTGTACCTTCAATTGCTGTACACAACTTTCCGTTATGTACTCAACTGAACACAAAGGATCGACGTTCGACCTTTACTAGTGAAAAAAATGTTGTCCATTCACGCAAATACACCAATACAAATCCATTTTTTTCACTAAAAATGGTTATTACAATGCAAAATGTGTAGCATTTTGGGTACCTTGTCTGACATTTGATTTTCTCTACTCACATCAAATTTCTTGATTAGGTTTTTTCTCTTTATATATATTGCTATTTTCTTAGAACGATGAGTAATTGTCCATGACTTTTTACTTTTTTAGATTTTCTAGTCTCATTGGAACCTCCTATATTGCATGAAGACAATTTTACTCTGTCGCATGGAGTTGTGGCAGTAGATCAAATTTGATCAATATTTTGGGTGCCAGGTGGCTGAATTGTATTAGTCACTACCAGTAAGGCGTATTAAACAGGACTACTTGAAGTCCATAGGTATAATATTTGAGAGAACATTAGCTATATAAAAGAAAGAAACTATGAATGGTTCACAAAACCTATCTGACAATGCATACAATGTGAACCAGACCAGGACTGTTGAAGAATTACCTTTCATGGAATTAATCATATTGTGGGTTGTAATTGAGCAGTTCCTGATCTTTGTGAACAACGGCATAACATTTACCATACTCTACAAGTATGCAAAACTGGAAACACCATCTAATATCTTTATAGCTTGGCTCACACTTGTGGATCTGTTTTCTGTGGCTATTTTACCTCTCATGATAGCTTTGCAGTATTTTCCTTTCGGTCTTGGATGGAACACTTTGTGCTTCTTTCAACTTTTTATTGGTATAACAACAAGTATCATCAATAGTACTGCTCTATTTTTAATAGGTGCAGACCGTCTACTGTACATAGTATATTCACTGCAATATCACAGCATTTTAACCAAGAGAAAGGCTATCATAATTGTTGTAGTTCTAACACTGAGTGACCTCGCATTTACATTCCTATGCGTAATCATTGGCTATGAGCATTCTAATTCTGGCTCTAGTAAAGAATCTTGCCTCCCATTCAATTCCTTGTCTAATTCAACAAGGGTGGCTCTTTCCATTCCATTCCTAGTCTTCTTACCAATTACGATATGTTGCTACATCAAAATTGGACTCATTGCTCTCAAACAAAAGCGTACCATAGCTGCATCTGGATTGGGAGGACCTTCACATACTACTGCTGGGAATGACTTCAAGATTACAAAAGTTATGCTTAATGTACTCATTGTATACATCTTCTGTAACTTAACATTTATTGTAAAGCCCATAATTGTAAACCATCTAGAAGGGTATAGCCGCGAGATTATGGTAAGGATCTTCACACACACATATAGGCTTAGTTCCTGGGTAAATCCTATCATCTATGTTTGGATGAGTGGTAAATTCAGACAGCACATTCGTAAGTTCTTCAAAAACATTCCGTTTGTTGAAAATAATGAATTTCTTTAGTAACTGGAAAGTAAAGTCCTTTTGATAATGCCTTGGTAATTATCGGGCTTGTTCAGTCATGTTGCCAAGACACCATTGGTATAATAAACTGCTATATGGCTATAGAAGGGGTGATTTGGTGATATGGGTGACAGGGGTAAACCCTAGTTTAGCAGGTCACGAAACTAAAGGTGCGATAGAAATTATTTCTTTATACTTGGGTTAGAAAATGTCCTTTTGTTAGTGTTAGTGATGACCAGTGAATTTACATTGAGGACCAGGATCGGAATTCTTATATACTGTATAACAACTAGATTTTTGGGAATATAACCCACCCTGATGTCTCCCCTAGGCCGAATACCTTTATAAAGAGTGATTATTAGGAGTGTCAGGCATCCGGATTTCCTAGCTCAGGGACCCAAGTGGCCACCAAAATTTTCCATGTGATCCTGAGACATAGTGAATAATATTTTTTGTACATTTGACCTTAGAATATCTAAGGCGGTATAGGAATAGTAAAAGAATGACATGTTTTCAAGATAAAAAAAAGAAAATGTCCTGTTGTTAGTGTTAGTGATGACCAGTGAATTTACATTGAGGACCGGGATCGGAATCCAATTCTTATTACCATCTCTAGGTTAAAGAACCAGTGCTTCCAATCCCTACCCAAGCCTCAACTTTGAATAGGAGGCACCAATGAGATAGGGAGTGAGCCAAAAGAGAGAGACAGAATGCTACCATTTAAAAGCTGGTATCTCAACTCATACATGCCACTATGAAATACAGGGGAGAACACCAGCAACCAGCCAATACTTTAATTCTTCATTAAATTGCAAAAAAATCAAAATTTCCAAGAAAACTTTTATTTGAGATATTCATTTTATCCTCAAGGTTCTTACAAACAATTCACTCACTTACTATATATACTTTTGATGACCAGGTAAAGAGTTACATGCAAAAGTTTGAATAAAAAGGTGCGTACTCCACTACTACTACTACTACTACTTCTGATGTCCAGTGTGCTCAGCCTGGTCAGTGAGTACCCACCGAGATGAGTAGGGGTGGGGGAGGGGGGAGTGGGGAGGGGGAGGGGGAGGGGGGAGGGGGGAACTGTCTGCCTGGAGTGTGAGGGGCCCAGGGATCGCCTCCCCGTCCCGGCGGCGGAGCCGACTTGTATGCTATATAACAACTAGATTTTTGGGAATATAACCCACCTTGATGTCTCCCCCAGGGCTTAATACCATTATAAAGAGTGGTTATTAGGAGTGTCAGGCCCCCAGATTTCCTAGCTGAGGGACCCAAGTGACCACAAGAATTTTCCATGTGATCCTGAGACATAGTGAATAATATTATATGAAAGTCCTGTCAATTGACATATATATATATATAGCGTGTATATACGCTGCAGGGGTGTCATCATTGTTACTACATGTACCAATCACCATATTGTCCAGTGTTGTATGAAACGGTCTGCAATTGTAAACTTAGACCCAATAAAGGTTTGAAACTTCATTTAAATGTGTGGCTTTCCCATTCCGAGTTCTCATTAGTTACCATGAGAATATTGTATTCAGTGGTGAGCACCCCTACAGTACTCTACTTACTATAGCTATCCCTTTTAATAGTGAGTGAGTGATGGCTGTTTTACTCTGTATCAACAGCCAGGGGACAGTCACGGCAAAAACAAGTTAGTACCAATGCTGACCTTACAGACACGCGTTTTGACTTGGTCAGTCTTTGGTGATCGTATCTATGAGATTAGGGTGAGAAGGCAGGCAAACAGCAGGGTACCAACCGAAATTCCACTTTCAAATTCGCTGTGTTTTCCCTGAGATTTCCCTGTCCCGTGGCAATTTTTCCCTGTGTCATATCCAGCAAATTTTTTAGTTTTAAAAACCTCTGAATGCAGAAAAAATTTGGACAACCCAACAACAAAAAGTTGAATCCCTAATATCTTGACAATCAGGAATTTCAGAACCTGGCCAAATGAAATTCCCTGTGCTTTCCCTGTGATTTGGCACTGCCCGGGTCTCTTTGGTAAGTAAAAGAAAAAAGCAAAAAAAAAAAAAAAAAAACCTACCTACCGTAAAACCCCTAATTTAAGCCGCGCCTTAAATAAGGGTTACTTTCAGAAATAAGACTCATGTGGGCATGACCTTTAAGGGTGCAGCTTAAATTAGGGGTTTACATAAGCTTGAATTCAATAGGATTCATGTAAAAATATTATGAAAATATATCCAAAGGCAAACCCAAAAGTTAGGGTGCAGCTTAAATTCCCCTGTGGGGATCCGGGGTGGGGGTTCCTTTGGGAGCCTCCTGGGAAGAATAGGTCCCCAGCAGCCCCTTGCTGTTCGTAGGAGGCGACAAATGGGGAGACCAGAGTCAGTAGCTCTTTGGTAGAGTGCCCGCTCTGAGTCTGGGAGGTCTTGGGATTTATCCCTGGCCGAGTCACACCAAAGACTTTAACAATGGTAGTGGTCACTGCTTGCCTGGCACTCGGTATAAAGTAAGAACCACGAAACATGACTGGTCGGCCTGGTGTCAGTATAATGTGACTGGGTGGGGTATTGTGTGGGCCTATGACATGATATCTCAGTGTGGCAGCACTATAAAGAGGGCATTGGGTCCCACTGCTACAAATAGGCACCTCATTTCATATATTATTCGGTCACCGCCCCTGCGGCGTAAAACTAGCTGAAAGGCTTTACCTTGTGCAGTCTGGTAAAAGAACCCTGAAGGGTTGGCCGGACGTTAAACTAATCCCACAAACAAACAAAGCAGCTTAAATTAGGGTGCGGCTTATATTAGGGGTTTTACGGTACTCTTAATTTTTCGACCCATGTTACCTGAACACAAAAAGTTTATTTTTTGGCCTCACCATCCCAGGTTACATATCTCTGGTAAAATGTGAATCTGTGCAATGGTAAAATAAGCAAAAAACAGTGTGCTTATGTTTTAACTCTGACCGGCAAGTGACCCAAAAAGTAAGCAGATAGAAGCAGTGAGCTACTTCAATATCATCCTTTCACCAACCAAAGCATTGGACCCCTTACAAAACACAATAATAACATTGATGGCCATTAAAGGTATGACAAAAGCCTAGAGGGAACTGAAACTGAAGTGTGTTATCCAGGTATTGAGGTACCACGGCCTGTAACCACAACAGGTGTTGGCTACCTTCCACACCTGGCTATGAGGGTTGGGGGCAGGGTATTGTGCCTGAAATCAACACCTCACACTCCACCATTGTGTAGTCTGCTTTCTTTCCTGTTACCATCCCCTGACACCCATAAAGTCTACATAAATCTTACATTCAAAGTTGTCACCTTTCTTCTCAGGTGTGGTATTGTTTTTAGTATGGGGAAGTAACAGTTGGAAGGACTGCAGGATGTTTTTACATTTTTCTGGGCGCTACTTGCGTGTTTTCACGGCTCCTACCTGAGCACATTTCGAAGTTTTTCTTTATCATATTGAACTCTTGAAGTTATTTTATGACTAGTATAATGGATATTGTGGAGTGGTTTCAGAAGCTTGTTGGGATTATAAACAATGTGGTTCCAGTTCCTATAATCTGCTAAATCAAGTTGTATGTGTCACACAGACCCTTCAAAACCCTGGATCTCTGCTGAGGCTCACAGACAGACCATCTAGAATATAGTATAATAGGATATATTCCAGTTACTGATATCGGGCGTAGATGAGGTGAAACAAACTATCAGTATACTGGAAAATGAGATTTTGCACAAATTATCATTAGCTATGATAATTGTCAGAAAATATTCTAAAACCCAATTTCATTTATCATTTTTGCTCTTGAAATGATAAATCTATCTCTTTTCAATGCGGAGACCTCAAAATGATTATATGTATGTACATAATTTATTTGCGAAAGAGATACATACCTAATTGGATGAACACATGTATGTGCAAATGGTTAAAAAAAAGATAGAAGAAAAAAAGAAGATGGCCAGGAATTCACAAAACACATTTTATTTTCAACTTTGTGAACAATGGTGCTGGCTTACTTCTTACCTTAAGCCATGAATATTTGTGAGCAATCACATTATAACCAACTTTTAGGGTGAAAATATCTTAATCTTTTTGTTTTGATAAAATGTTTTATTGATGATTATGATGACCAGTCAGTCTATGTCAAAAACTTTTTCACACATTTGTTCGACATTCAAGACTTTAATATAGACACCTTTTATCAGCTTACATCGGACATACGTCGGACATGTCCCAATATCTGACCTTATTGGTGAACACTGATGTGTTGGAGTTTAAGATCTATATAGCAATTTTTCAGCTATATCAAGACCAACTCTGGTTTGGGGCAGTTCACAGTTATATGATCGAATCTATGGTGGTGGAAAGGCAAGGTGGTGTAGCAGGCAGTCCCGGGTCTCCCACATGCCAAGAGAGTACTTGGTCCACTACACCATCCCAACCCCTTAATGTTTTATTGATGATATGTATTTGCCTGTATTCGCCATAAAATAACAAGAAGCAAATGACTATCAAAGTTCCGATCGTTGGAACGATCTATGTTCGCCGTTAACTAGAAATCAGAAATCTCATCATAGAGGTGGGGGTCCCAGTAGTGTCCATTGGGCAGTGCAGCTGTCCCGGGCAGCTGTACACTCATTGGTCAACCTGATTGACCAATAGGACTCCCTCCTATATCACTGTCCATGCGCCCAAGCAACCATGACCCCCCCCCCCCCCCCTCTCCTCCTCCCCCTACCAGGCCTTGCATACACTGACTGCCTAGACCCTGACTGCCTCACACCCCCCCCTCCCCCCCCCCACTATGATGAGTGGACTGTCAATGCCCCAGTCCCCTGCACCCACCCACATGCAGGTGACTGTGGCTCAAGTACTGGTTATGTAACCCACTTCTGGCTTCTCAAACTGTACCCTACCCCACCCCCACTCCTTGAACTGAGTTCAAGGAGTGGGGGTGGGGGAGGGTGCAAGGGAGAGGCCTGCCCACTAAATTACACTTGATGCACACTAATTGTCCTGCTTACAAATGCATGCCGGTGGACAAAGGCCTGTAGCTACTTGTATGTAAGATTGTGTAACCGGGCAATCAGATCGAAGCCCAAATACCTACAAAAGACATGACTGATTGAGTGAGCCCTTCCCATAAGCTACAATACTAAAAACTATAATTAAGGGCTCACAAAAACTAAGACCTCAATAAAAATCTGAGAGATGCTTCAGTCAAGACAAATGACATTGATATTCACCAATAACATGTTGACCGATTCAGTGGTCTATGTCTTTACCCATGTTAGAGAAATAAAAGTGACAAAATAAACAGCTTTCTGATAATGTGTAAGCAAGAAAAATATGTTCTCTATGGAAGGACCCAATAAATGTACAACGCAAATGCCAATGTGCTAATGACAGGCTGATGGGTATTGTTTATCTGTAAAATAAAATTTCTTTTAATGCACATTTCCTTTATTCTAATTTCATTTTAACACATCTTGCAGTGACCACACAATCGATAAATCCTATGCAGTGTCCGAAATTAAGGGTGCACCCTGCACCCGAGGTGCATGTTTTTGCATCAGGGTGCATGGTTTTTAAAAGTGTGCACCCGGCAGATGCGTATATTTTTGAATGAATAAATAGCCTTATATCACTCAGGGTGCACTGAGAGGCTCCCGGGTGCATACGTTTCAAAACTATGCATCCGGTGTGTGCATAGATTTAAACCTTAATTTCGGACACTGCTATGTATTGGGAAATTCCAAGGCATAAGGTCGGAATAATAAGGTAAAGTGGGAAAAAATCAACTTTTGGTAATATATCACATAACTGATAGATAATATATCATGAAACTTGCATCATGATTTCACTGAAAGGGAAAAGGGGTGGCATCCCCTGGTTAACCTACTACAACAAGGTCACAGGTGGAATTATGGAAGAAAAGAATCGGTTAGAAAACCGAAAGAGCTCCGGCTTATTCGTCTTCTTTTTCAATATATGAAAGTAATTGTTGATAAGATATGGGGATATGAATACGAATTATCGAGCGAATTATCGATTGATTTTAAACAAAAAGATGCACATGCCAGCGCGAGTGAAGCCGTCCGCCATTATCGTTCACCTACACGCGGAGAACACTAACCTTTTCTCCGATGCCCATTGTCAATATCGACAAATTCTTTGTGTTATATCGACCTGGACCATCTCCTGATATTAGTAATCCATGATATGTCCTCCATGAGACTTGACGATGCCGATTTAAGGCGTAAGAGGCGGTCACTAACAGAGAACAGCTACACATGTCCTGACCGGAGCGCGCCATCTTGGGCGTCTGATGCAAGGCGCTGTGGTTTGACAGTGTGAATACGCGAGATGCGCTTCGGCCGGAAGGGAGTACGCATGAAACATAGTCCGCAAAGAAATGCGATTTTCTGGGTTTATGTCGATATATATAGCTTCCCAACACATCGGCATCATCAATAAAAGATCGACATGAACCTCTATAGCGCGTTAAGTCGACTGAAACGCGCGCGAAATAGGCGAGCAAACCCGACCGACCTACGGGTGGGAACACTGGGGGCCGCCATGCTCGCCATCTTCACGCTCATTAACATAATTTATTCAACCGGCTTCAACACTACACAACACATCCCAAACGCTATAGGCCTTTGAATGCTGAGACGTAGATATCATACAGTTTGAGCAGTGTCACTCTCCTACCCGATCTCGGCTAATGCTTTGTCAATGGTCAATTTCTGGTATAGGCATTACATAGTGAATGCACTGCAAACCGGAAGCAGGTCAAAATTTGCGATCTTGTTTCTGCTGGTGCTGCTATCGTTCAATGGCGTTTCCCGCCTAAATGACCAAGACAACACTCCGGGCAGGACCGGAGACGACGGCAGCGACAGCGATGCCGGAGAACAAGGAGGGATTAGGGTGCGGGTCATATTTTATACAAGAATCCTAAGTTTATTTTTCAGACACTTGTAATGATATGATGGTCAGGTTCTGTTGAATAATTGTTGTAAATACTAGTTAAAAAACAGGGCTGTGCCCCGAAACCTCCATTTTTCAATTTTCTTGTAATGTGTATAATATACAACCCAGAGTCTGACTTGGGTACAAATATTGTCACTTTTATTGACTCTTTCTTAAAAAATGAACAATGACCAAAAAACCTGGTCGACCAGCCAACCTTACACAAACAAGATAAAAAAGGCAATAAACACAAACTTAGTAAATAGGTTAATTATTATCATAATTAAAGTCTGGGCCCTGATGAAGGATAGAAAATTTCGAAGAAATTCTAGTTTTCAGTTGAGTGACTAGAAATAAGTAAAAACTTCTGTAAAGTTTTGAAATTAAAACCAACTAATTTCTGGAGACCTACCTAAACATTAAAGAGAATAGAAAATTTGAGAGTAATAGCATTAGGAAAATTAAAATTTAAAGATGTTGAACTCATATCTGTACATCTTGCTAATTATGAATAACCATTTGAAGTTACATGGCTGTGACGATGCAATGAAGTTAACATTTCATTTGTTACGGTAGTAAGTACAAAAAGGCACTAAGTGAGAAAATTATTGACTTTCATTTGTTAATTATTTATCATTACTTAATTACTATGTCAGTGTTCTTTTCATTATTAATTCATAACTAATTATCGTTTTTGTGACTGATGTTTTCTGACTTAGTCCCTCTTAGTTAGTTTTTGTAGGTCATGACATCCCCATGACGTGGGTCATGACATCCCCATGACGTGGGTCATGACATCCCCATGACGTGGGTCATGACATCACCATGACGTGGGTCATGACATCACCATGACATCCCCATGACGTGGATCATGACATCCCCATGACGTGGATCATGACATCCCTATGACCGGAACATGACATCCCCATGACATCACCATGACGTGGATCATGACATCACCATGACGTGGATCATGACATCCCCATGACATCCCAATGACTTCACCCCTTCACCCCCTTACCCCCATATGAAAATAAAAGGGTTGAGTGAGACCTATTGTGGCATTGATATATTCATAATGTTAATTAGACATGCATTCCCACAATACTGTGAGACAACCATAATGCAATTTTCTTTTGTCTTTTGGGAGGAACTGGATGCGGAAGTAGAAATGTTCTGAAAGCTGGTTCCCACAGTCAGGCTATTGCATGGCACTTTAAGAGTTTCAGGCTGACACCAGCAATCTGAAAACGCGTTCCTAACTGGTCCTTTACATAACATTCACAACAGTGATAATCAGGGCCACTCCGGGCCCAGAACAATATGAAATTATCTGCCACCAACACCAACAGGTGATGACTGGAAAAGCAATATCCACACTAAACAAATAACTCACGATCTACAATTGCTCTTACCTAAACACAACATTTTCCGCCATGGTCTTATCAATAAGGGGAAGAAATCAAAACAGAAAAACAAATATGTGTAACTCACATGCTTTTCGACGAGGCTAAGGAATTCTGCATCCCCTTCAGCTTCCAGTGCTTGGATGAGGTCTTCTCTTGCAACCATTTTGACCTAAAGGGAGACATGATGGTTAGGGAAGTAAATTGTGCAATATTCTCAAGCACAGGCTGGTGTCAATTACCGTGTACCCTCTTTTGGAATCAGTGTCCAAAATTAAGCTGAGGGTACCAACTGAAATTCCATTTTCAAATTCTCTGTGTTTTCACAGAGATTTCCCTGTCCCGTGGCAATTTTTCCCTGTGTCATAACCAGCAAGTTGTTCAAATTTTAAAGCCTCGGCATCCAGAAAAAATTTGGACAACCCAACAACAAAGAGTTGAATCCCTGGGGTCGCGCTAACCGCTCGCCAAATCGCCGATGGCAACAGCAAAATAAATCTGGCAAATTTGTTTTAGGGTAAATTTCGCCAAAATTGAATATTCAGGCGAATCAATCTGGCTCGAATATGCTCTAAAATAGCCGCAATTGGACATAATTCTCTCTATAATTTTCAAAAAATGTCTTCAAATTGTAAAGTTTGCTAAATGTTTGCTAAAGAGTTTGGTAGATAGTTTTATAACGTACATTTTAAATTGCCTATGGCCTACATGGTAGGACTTCTCATTGGCAAAGTGAAAAAGTTATAAATGGACAATGTGATGAAGCTAGTGTTGTCACATATACTCTTCCCTGAGTTTAAAAGCTGCATACACATAAGCACCTAATGCCTTTATGACTTTTATGTCTTTGCTTTTCATAAGGGAACAGAAGATATTGCCATGAGACATTGTACTAGTATCAAATGCTGTTGATTTAGAGAGGGTTAGTTGTAATTTTGTACACAGTGGACACCCTAAAAAAAAGTTCTTCATCTTCCAACTCATCTAAGGGACAATTTTGGCACTTCCTTTCTTCTCTCGCAATTTTGGGCTTTGAAGTTTGAGAGTCTTAGACTGTCTTCCAGTCTCTATGATCTATCGCTAAAGAATGTCATTGTGAGCTCATTCTTAATCTAATAATGTGAATGCATGGTGACCAAGCTCATTACCCCTTCACCCTGCCGCCACCAAGTGTTTAAAGGTGAAACACAAAGGAGAAAATAAAAATCCCAAATATTGTACAAAACTCTTAATTGATGTAGATCTATATTTTAAGCAGAATTAGACTCAAAGTAGCATACAGGGATAATATAATAATATAAATACGCTTTCGTTAGGAGTGTGAATCCACTTTCACAGGGCTGTTCCATCATCTAGGCTCCCTTAGTTACACAGGTGTCTGTGTGTGCAGTCAACCATAACAATAGCCTTATCACTATATCAGCTTGCCCTACATGTGTGAAAGAGCCTAGATCATGATATGATTAATACAGGAGAAATTGATATTTAAAAACTAACTTGTAAAGTGGCTTCTACTGAGATCATGTATTTCTCCTGTATTAATGATATGTTAGCAGTGATTTTGCAGATATATCTAAAGAAATACATATTCAACACAATATCAAGATTAAAACTGCCTTTGCAGTTCTCCTTTAAGTTTAATAACAGCTGCAGTGCAAAGCCAAAGGCAAAGGAGGGGTTTTCCAACCTAGTCTAGATCGGCGTTGACATCAGCCCGACTGCAGGAACGTTATATTTTCTAGCTCTGTTGCCATTTATAACTGGCTTTATAACTTACTTCAGTTCTGATAAGATGTTGATTTTGTGTTACCATCTGTACCATGGAAGAACTAACTGTAACAATTGGTCGAAATAAATATAAAAAAAAAAAAAGGGAAAAAAAAAGATGATGTCGGTTGGGTTGGTCGCCCTTCCAAACTTACCAAAGCCCTCGATCAGTCGTTGTTTTTGATTTATGAATTGATTAGCCACTTGGCAGATCGTCCTTCACCAAGACACTTGTACTTTAAATGTTTGACTTGTACAAAACGGTGTGCAAATAGGTGAGAAAACACTCTCTTTATAAAGAGAAACTTTCAAATACTTACGTTGTTTACAAATATCCCAGCCGGAAATTGAAAATGGCGCGTACATGCACTGATAGTTTAGTAATAATACCCATAAGATTTACAATCTGTTGCACTTTGATAAGTTAGCGATAATTTGTTTATTTACATGCTAATTTATTATTTCATTTTTTGTAGTATAATTCGATTACTTTAATTTTTGTTCTACGCGTAAAACTTACGCGACTAATATTAGAAAGATGTAAAGAAGGGCACAGGGTCAAGGTCGTTTGTTTACCCTTTCGGTTCAGCGTAAAAAGAATCACAAATTAGCGTTCATACTAAATCAAAGTAAGTGTACAATAAGCAGAACGTGTACTCGCACGTAAGGCTTATATTATACATATTAAAATGTGTAGTTTCAGCGAAATTTCAACGTCTGGCATGAATCATTCTGTCTTTCTTGTATTATCGCTCAATTCGCCTAACAGAGGTGCTCCATCTCGTCCGCGAGATTTGCCGAGATGGGTTGGTTCCGGTTTCGTTTTTCTATCATTTAAGTCATTCTCAAAGCACAATTACGAAATTAGAAAGATGAAATGCACTCTAATCAATTCTACATGACAAAATAGAGCAAGTCTATTTTTTGTTTCTATAATTTTGATGAGTAAGTTGTGAATCTTTCTTGCAGAACAAAGCAGATCACTTACATTAGATTATAGAAGAAAACAGTAAGGAGAAGCCAAATCCATGACTTCTGTCAAAATGCAATATATTGTGAAATAAAGATTCCACAAATTCCATATTTGGCGTATCAATAGAAGAGGTTTCATTCTTCACATTTCATATTTTTTCATATTTTTTCTGGGTTTGGAAATATTTTTTTGGGAGGTTTAAAGTTCTAGCACCGGAACCGGAACACCCACTCGCGCAAAGGATTATGGGCTACCTCTGCTAGGCGAATGTCATTTTCGTGCAAGACAAGTCTGTAACTGACTTACTGAGCCACAACTAGCGCTGAAGGCTCGAGGGCCGTTCGCCCACTATCTATATCCCCCGGGTATGCATACCCAGGGTATGCAGCACTATAGTAGAGCCTACAGCCAATCAGAGGCAAGGCAGTGCCTAGATGGGTATGTCAATGTATCCCACCACTACAAAAAACATAGTCCATCTATAAGGAGCCTACTAAACGGATTTTAAGTAATCAAATCAACATAGAATAATTAATTATAGAGTTTGTAGCTTAGAAAAAGTGGAAAATCATGAAATTTATATGAGTAAAGATGCATTCTAATAGAAAAAATGTTGTATGGAGGGGGTATGGGGGTTAGAATACCCGGGGTATGGAGGATAGAATACCCAGGGTATGGAGGGGTTATGGGGTTATGATGGGGTAATACTACCAGTAGTGGGTATATATATATATATATAATATACCAAGGGTATGGAGGGGGTAGTGTACCCAGGGTATGGAGGGGGTAGTGTACCCATGGTATGGAGGGGTAGTATACCCAGGGTATGGAGGATAGTGTACCCAGAGTATGGAGGGGGTAGTGTACCCAGAGTATGGAGGGGTAGTATACCCAGGGTATGGAGGGGGTAGTATACCCAGGGTATGGAGGGGTAGTATACCCAGGGTATGGAGGGGTAGTATACCCAGGGTATGGAGGGGCAGTATACCCAGGGTATGGAGGATAGTGTACCTAGGGTATGGAGTTCCAGAATGGAGCCAGGTAGCGCCTTGGGGAGCTGCCTTGAGTTACCATACCCTGGGTTTTAACAGATTATACCCTGGGTCTAAAGTTGAAATTTAACTAGACCCAGGGTATTTGCTGAGTGTACCTTGGGTTCACTTCCAAAAAGCGAGCCCTATTCCCTTATGCTGGCATGCCCTTCCTCAACTATATACTGTACACTACACCGAATACCCCTTACATACCCTGGGTATACTACCCCTCCATACCCTGGGTATACTACCCCTCCATACCCTGGGTACACTACCCCTTACATACCCTGGGTATTCTACCCTTCCATACCCTGGGTATACTACCCTCCATACCCTGGGTATTCTACCCTTCCATACCCTGGGTATTCTACCCTTCCATACCCTGGGTATTCTACCCTTCCATACCCTGCGTATACTACCCCTTACATACCCTGGGTATACTTCCCCTCCATACCCTGGGTATACTACCCTTCCATACCCTGGGTACACTACCCCTTCCATACCCTGGGTATACTATCCCCTCCATACCCTGGATACACTACCCCCTAATAACCCCTCCAATCAACAACCCCTCCATGCCCTCTACATAACCCATATAACCTCTAAATAGTAAAACCCCCTGGGTATTTAACCCATTTTTATCTGCTCTGTACCCTGGGTATCTAGCCCACCTCTAGAATGCTAACATGTCACTGCTGTGCGTAGGAAAATATCCAAATGAAATGCTTGCTTCTGATTGGCTGCTCGAGATGTACACCCAGGGTATGCATACCCGGGGGATATAGATAGTGGGCGAACGGCCCACGAGCGCAATGCTCGGTCAAAATTTTAAATGCTGCCGATTTTTACAAAATATACATTCCCCGAAAGCTTAGATCAGGAGAAAAGTGGAACTGGTTAAATCAACCTGATAAGATGAATAATGAGAAAGTTATTGCTTTTTGAAAATAAAAAATAATGATTATTTTCTGTCAGAGTATCAGCTTATTCATCGACCAGGCTCAAATTTCATCATTTTTTCAAACCTTATGAATCATATAAATGTCTATACCATCGGAAAGGATAGATCAATAGGAACCAAATACAAGTTGAAGTAGCATTGCAGATGAAAAACTTAGGAAGATATGGAATTTTGAAAAATAAAAGTTCACAAATAACCCAAATTTACCCTGATTCTGACTATATCTGTCTTCACTAAAATCAAAATCGCTCCAATTCGCTGGGCTAGAACTATATAAAATCAACTGTATCATCATTGAGAGATATGTATTAAGGTCCGTATATGAGTTCAATTTAGTTCCCTTTGTTTTTACTTGTTCAAAAATAGATACAAAGCATAGAAACCCATTTTTCCCGAATATTGATTTCGAATTTTAATGTGATTTTCAACTTGTATTATAGCTTACACAATTCTATATTAATTTCTGGCGACAGAAAAAATATTTGGTCGATATTTAACCAACCTACAACAGTTTGTAAAGCACATGAAGCTTGCCAGAAAACTGGGGTTTTCCCGACGGCCGTAACAAAAATCGTCGCCATAATTCGCAATTTAGAGCACTAAAGAAGCCATCTGTGATATTTTCATGACCAGAATCGTAATCTCCATCATATTTTGCGTGGGATATGTCATTTTTAGCTCAAAATATTATAAATTAAGTAGATTATGAGTATTTTCGTTGAGGGTGTTTTTCTATAGTGACAGAATAGCAGAGCGCGATATACGCGGCAGCCCGTCATCACTACCACAACAGCACCTGTCGCACACTGACAGTGACAGTCAACGGTTTATTTACACTTCCCAAACTGCTCAAATCATTAGCTCTGTCAGCCTCCCATGTATACTGTATGGGAATGCTATTGCGATAGCAGTGGTGTCTATCCTTGGCCGTTGTGTCACCTACCAATTCTCTCTCTGTCTCTGCCCGAGTCTGGATCTCGTTTGAGTTTTCTAATTACTTCAATTACGGGAGTTATAACTTCTAAAATAGCTCCCTGGAGGGTGTTCTTTATTTTATTTCACCATTAATTTGTATAAATTGTGATTTTGATAAAGATTTTTCTCTTTTTTTACCAGCGGGAGTTATATTTTTGGTTATAACTCCCTCTCAGCCAGAGGGGGTTATAAATGATATAACTCCCACTGGTGGCCATATAACCATCATGTAGTGTCTCAATGGGGAAATAAAATATAAAAACTACAGATAAAGCTAAGCTTTATGACAACACCATGCCCTTATGATATGAGTAGTCGAGTCTGAAGATATGATATCTTCAGACTCGACTACTCAAGCCCTTACCATTTCCAATATCTCAGATATACAGACTGTTCCTGTCAATTTGTTCTTTCTAAGTTATTTTACTGGACATAACCCTTTATCTTTGTTTTCTTTGTTACCAATTCGGTTGGTTCGTTGTCATACCGTAATAAGAAGAAATTACACCAAGGTAGAAAGGCCAAGGGAACCAAAGGCAATGCTATGTTATGACATAGACATACATGTTATGTATGTCTATGGGTATGATAAAATCTTTTTTTGCAAACTCATTTAAATTCAGAAACACGTTCCACTGCCCCGCATCTCCTAATGCAACTCTTCTCGTCCTTGAGTTCAATGAGATAGATCCGCCGATGTAAGCCTAGCGACGTGACGGCCGGAGACGTGATTTTTGACGTTAGAACGTAATTCAGGGACGTGATTTGTCACGTCACGAAATTCCCGCGGTAGTGAGGGGGTTACAACGTAGCAAATTACTGCCGTCTCAGCGACGAGAACGTCCCTTTATAGGCTGGTCGACCGGCCGGGTTTAACAACAACCGGCCGGTAGGGGGTTCGAGGCCAAGGTCGGCGTAACCAACGTAACGCCCGTCCGTCATTGATTTTTCGTAACTTTTTCGGGTTTGTTTACATTTGGAGTTCACATATTCAGAAGAATCATACAGCCTATTCCCTTTACGAGGTCATACAATATGATATAACTAAGAAATAAACCAAAAAGTAGAATTTTATGTCGTCTAGATTCAGTGTAATTACAACTCAAAGTTCAGAAACATCAGCCCTGTAACCAGAGGGATGTGATGGCGCAAGACAAAATAGTCCCAAACTTAGGGCACTGCATTAGCTTTTAAATGGAAGAGATGTGCAACAAAAAGACACTGGTTCCCTAAAATAACTTATTTCTGATTTGTTGATCGAACACTAAGTCATTTATTGACAAAAGAAAACTTGGCCCAAGGATTGAGCCAAAACGCCACATTTTCAAGCACTTCCGGTTGGGACCCAATACTAGGCCTGTGTCGCCGACCTGGCCAGCGCGCTAGGCTAGTCCCTTTAATGCAATTAATAGAATACTAGACTACTGACTGTTTGATGTATCTTTTTTTCAGTTGGCCATGATGGCATCTCTGTCAGTCACCGGAGGGCACATTCTCCGCGCTGTCGTCTCACGTAGCAGTCCTTTCCGTCCGCTTCTTACATACGCCAGTACCACAAGTCATTCCAAGAATTCCAACACCTCCAAAAACTCCCAAACATCAGCAAAAACATATTCAAGAAGTCAAAATGCACAAAAGTCTCAAATTCAAATCCCATTTGAAGAGGATCTGAAAAACCGGAACGACCTTGATTCTAGTCTACAGCTCCTGAAGGCCCGAAAGCTGGATCCAGCGGAGGCAGCAAAGTTGATCAGGCATATTAGTGAGATGGTTAAGAGTTCAGAGAATGCAGGCCTATCAGAAAACGAACTAGACAAACTGCTTAACGATAAGAGATTTGATCAGCTGTCCAATGTGCTTCACAACCAGGTGGACAGACTCGTGTTGCCGATCCTGCTCTCCTCCGTTGAGTCTCTTCTCAAGATGTCTGCTGAAGATTTTTTCCTGACCAAGTCTCTTGAAATGCAGATAATATGGTTACTGAAGTCGGCGAGTATAAGTGATATCGTTAAGGTGAGCTACTTGAATTATAATTGTAATTAAATATGGATTTCTGTTATCTATAGATAAAAGGAGAATCTATAACCATAGGATAAAAGGAGACTTTTTTTTATATAGATATTAAAAAGTTGTATATCAGTCAATCCCTTTTTCTACATATTCCATTTAAGCGGTAACATTAGATACTTCAAGATATCCCTAGCCACGTACACAATGTTTCTACATAATTCAAATACGTTCACGAGATAACTATCTACTTGTCAAAAGAAATGGCCTTGTAAGCATCTGATTTACTAGGTATTGTAAATTGTTTCTTTGAATTGTTTGTTTGGGAAACTTGCACTAACTTTTGTTGCGTTACTTATACTTGTTTATATATTTGTACTCATATAGGTTTTAGTAGTGCACAAGAACCATGAGGAGACCTCTCTGAGGAGGGAAGTACAACAACAGTGTATCGAGCAGCTCACGGCGAGATTCAGCGAGTTAACAAAACCTCAGGACCTGCTCACACTAATGTACACTATAGGGGACTCACACACAGAGCTGCTCAAACAACTCGAGCACAAAGCCATGGACCTTTGTGAGTCCATGACCGAGAAGGAGCTCTTCCGGGTCATGTCTTTGCTGTCCCAGAAAAAGCGACGAAACAAACCGCTCTTGACCAAAGTGGTCCATGCACTCTCCAAGACTGAGTTCAACCTTACTCTACCTCAAGTGCAGAATCTGTTGTTTTCTTGCTCCAATCTGCAGGTATATGATGAGGAACTTCTTGGGAAAATCACCAAGGTGATTCTGACTAATGAGCAGGAGGTTGAGGACATTAAAACTGCTTCCAGCTTGTTGCAATGTTTTAGTACCCTTCGCTGGAGACATGAAGAGTTGTTGGAAACGTTGTCAGAAGTTGTCATTGACAACCTGTACGACTCAAAGACCTATGACTTACTCAGTTTATTGCTGACGTGTG
The DNA here is from genome assembly GCA_936440205.1 of Lepidonotus clava. Lineage (NCBI taxonomy): Eukaryota > Metazoa > Annelida > Polychaeta > Phyllodocida > Polynoidae > Lepidonotus > Lepidonotus clava. The sequence goes on along the minus strand of OW387150.1, from coordinate 19,123,274 downwards.
CACATCTAAACTTTCTCCCAAGGATACTTTCCAACAGGTTGGAAGATGTTTTACGCATATTGTCAAACCTCTACGAAGTAAACCCCCGGCAGTGGGTGGACGTAGTGTGGAGTTGTGTTGTGCTAGAGGTTGCAAGTCCAGATATGGTCGCATCTGTGTTAGAAGAGACGTTCTCTGACAAAATTCAAGGTTAGATCTTCATTTCAATTCGATATTAATTTTTCAAAAGGAAGTAAATAATTCATCCTAGTATAAGAGTATAAAGTTTTCAGATGTTATTCATCTTGTTGTCTACACATCAAAACATTCATTGGCATCAAATGTGTGTCGTGTAGGTAAACATACTAAGATTTGGAATTTAAATCGAGACTGACCAAAGTCTTTGGCTCTATTCATGGAATATAAGGCAGAGGTTTAGTAAATGTCTAGTAAACGATTTTTTTCTCATTTTTCCAATCTTTATCGTCGATTCGATGTAAAATACATGTAATCACACAATCATCACACAGTAGATCCATATGACTTAAAGAATGCTTATAAGTTATTTCAAATGGATAGCCATTATTATTTACCTGCGTGTATAATATGTTTGGTCGAACGACTATCTAATATATTTGGTTTCCCATAGGCTCAACAGAAATAACCAATGTAAAATTGAGAAACATTGCGTCTGCTGCTCGTTATGAAGTCCATGGTTATGAAGGTCCCATTCCGAGAGATTGTGCAGTTAAGGTAAGCGAACGATACCAATCAACAAATCACAAAACATTAAAAAAATCTTTAAATATGAAAACCATCCGTCTTTTTTCGTAGAATATGGTGATTTAATGTGTTATTGTAGTTTCAATTGTACTGAGTATCTTTCAATTACTCGGTTGATTACATTTCTACAGTCTAAAATCTATATTTTTCCGTTGAATATTTGTCAGATGTCCAATACAGAAAATCTCAAACAGATTCCATATTCTAGAATAAGACCAGATTCATTTCCTACTTCTTGTATTTCCGATTAATACTGACTCCTCATCGCAGATTTAAAAAAAAAAAAAAAAAAACTTGATATTAAGGTCCCAGTTCGCCTGAACCGCCATGCACTGGGATCTGTGCTCAAGGCGTTGTCGTCTCTTGCCCCGGCAGAGAAGTACCTCAAGTTTGACGTCGCCCATCGGTCAGGGTTCAACATAGGTGGGTACTGTTTTCTGTCCACCGCCTGACTGACTTTCTTTTTAGCAGAGATCCTATTTTTGGAGATTATTTCAATTGTACAACCTATTTATTTACATTTGTTTTAGAGTACTTTTGGTGTTGGTTGGAAACTATTCAAATCCAAATTCAATATCAGAACTCTATTATTCAGTTTTTGTTGCTTTTTTTCCCTCTTAAATGCTTCTGGAAAAAAGTAGAAATGTTTTCCTTGTAAGTTTAGAGTAGGCCTACTTTTTATGAAAAACAAATCTGTTGAAATATCTTAAGAGAACACCAGATGAGTCATTTAGCAAACAGAATAGACTAACTTTCTCACGTTGCAATTGTGTGCTGTAAAGACATCTGAAATCTGACCTTTCAATTCCAGATGTAGATCTAACTGTAGACAGCAAGGGAAAGCCAGTACCCAAGGATTCTTCGTCAGAACCTGGATTCTTTAGGTCAGTCAGCCTAGTTTGATCACGAATTTTACCGTATCCTTTTCTTGAAATTCGTTAAATATAAAAACACTTGAAAACATCTGCATGGATACTTGAAAAAGTTATTGTAAAGAAGGTTTGGGGTCGGGGTGGCTAACGTCGTAGAGGCGTTGGTACCACTCGTTGGCATTGGCTCTTCATGGGTTCGAGTCCCATGGGGTGCAGCATGGAAAAAAGGACATTTGGATGACCCCTGCACGGAATTGTGCCCAAATGATCCATGCACAGGACCGAAGTGGAAGAACATTTAATAAAGTGAACTCAGCCTGTATAAAAACCCAATTAAAAAAAAAAAAAAAAATCTGAAGGACTTGATAACATGAGATAACGCAAGTCAGAAGTGACCAACTATTTTTTCCTATAACCTAATCAAATGACGCATAAATTCAACACATTGGAGGATTTGGGCCCTCCCTCCCCGCCCTCCCCACCCTCCCCACTATTTTTAGCCAAATGTTGTCTTTTTGTTCATGTAAAATTCTCGGACCTGGTTGGTCCGGCGGAAACTTTTACAATAGGGCGTATGGAAAGGTATCGAACCATATCGTACGTTGGCCAAATATCTCAGTTGGTCTAAAACACCCTTGGAGTTGCTTAGAAACCCCTCCGATTTTGGAGGTGGATACTGGCTTGCTGTGTAAATTTCACAAAGAATGGTCGTTGTGTATGATATAGATTTATCAGTACTTTGACCATTTACCTAAATCAGTACACTTTCATGTAATTCGTCAGGAACTATGAAATTTTGATCAGATACTGACCAAGAAATGGATTATATCGTAGAAGTAAACACTTCTTCCTGAAATGTGAGTGGAAGTGAGTTTATGGTTTGATTAATTTTAAAAGAGGATCTTGCATCACTGGGAAAATGCTACCCTTACAAAATATTTTCATGCTCCTTGGATAAATTACAATTCTCTAATAATAGCCTTTCTTGTCATTTAATTGTCAGTTAATATTTTAGTTCATCTCTTTCCACAGGTTGGCCATCAAAGTTCTCGACTACCCCGACATGACCTTGAACTCTGTCCGGCCGACGGGTCTGCACTCCATGGCGATACGCCATCTTGGTTACCATGGTTACCATGTGATTGAGGTAAGGGTCTAATTTTGACAATTTTATGTAACTTTTTTATTTTATGTTTTAAAAATATAGCTGATAGATCTTATAGAATCTATGCACACACATATGTATTTGTATGAATAAATGCTGTATTTTCATGTCTTTTGATTCTTTGCGCCAGTTATTTGTTTTAAAGGACTTTGTTGCATCAAACATCGGTTTCGGCACACACATAAACAAAACAACAACAACAACAACAACAACGACAAGCAAAATAAAACTATAATATCATGTTCTTTTTTCGTTGTAGGTTCAACATCATGAATTTGAAAAGCTTACAACTGAAGTTCAACGAGTGCAATATCTTGAGAAGAAGATCAATTCCATTGTAAATCCAGACGCTTCGAAATCATAGGGGTCTATGTAAAATCAGTTAATTAAAGGGATAACGGACTGTTTGACCACAATTTAAAATCCATTACAGTGTCACCAAACCATAAATTGATATTAGACCTATGCAAGAGGGTCACATTTAATCAAAAAAATATACATGTCACCATGCTTATTTTTGAGTGAGACCCTAAGAAAGATAATGTGCTTAACTATAGAAGGCTATGGGGAATATATTTTAGTCATATTCAACTGACCCTAGAAAATTCAAAATCCATTACAGCCTCGCCAAGTCTTAGGAATATGTAACTTAGGTCTGTAGCAAATTTTTAAAGCCAAAAAAGATAGGGGTCACCGATGTTATTTAATAGCTGGAGGCTGATAAAACCTTAATAGGTGAGTATTTCTGTATAATCCATTATAATTATTTCTTTTTTATTTCCCTAAATTTTGTGGTTAAACAACCATTGTTTATTCATTTTATTTCAAATTCAAACCCTACCCATGTCTGGTGAAAAATTTCTAAATTTTGAGACATTTCAAATTTTGGCACCAGGGGGTGCATGTGGGCCTGATTTATCTAATATTGGTTGGTTGGTTGGTTATTGGGGTTTTACACCGTATCAACATCTATGGTCATATCACGGTGATATCTAATATTGACTACCCTTTTCATTATCATCCAAAATTTCTGATTTTCTTAAATTTTTGTTTTAAATGAAATGCTACCAATTTAGGTTAAGAAATTTTAACTTTTGAGGATTTTGAAATTTTCCCACCAGGGGGCACATCTATGGACAGTACGTTATCCCTTTAACGACCAATTAAAGACCATAATTGTTGATTTAGGGGAGAGACCTTCGATTGCTCCCTCAGATGAAACACATCGGAATAAAAAAGGGGGAGATCGCGTAAGTGAATTATGATATCATCGCCATATAGAAATGGAAGCTAGAAGTTTCCCGGAACAGATTCTCAAATCTCTCTCAAGTAATCAAATATCAAGTATTTACACTGTTTAATCACACATCGAAAAAGCAAGCGAATGGTTACCTTTGTTTCTTTGTACAGTTTTTAGTGCTTAATAAAATTGTTATTGCTTAAAATTTAATGTCGTTTTCATGAAATTAATTGTATACATGCATAACAGATTAAGGTCATCGTTATCGGCCTAAACAAAAGCAGATACAGTATTTCCCAGACTAAGTACTAAATGGCGCATTTGAGTGCATGCATGCGGCATTTTCCTTTTTTTCCTTTTTATCCCCTGGATCCGCCCCTGAAAAAATAGGCACTAGGGAAAAATTATACTCTGTGCTACGAACTACAGGGATGTAAGTTCTCAGATTTTAATCTGATTTCAGATTTTTTCAAATCACCTCAAATAATAATTTCCAAACTGAATTCCTTACATGACGTTTTATAGCATTTTAAGAATATCTAAATTTTCTCTCTGGGGTTTCAGATTTTTTCATTAACCCCGACTTACAAGCCTGGAACTAATTATCATTGTTTAATAAATAACTCACTAACAAAATCAATACGTGAACGACCATAATTATTCCAATTTCGGTTCAGAATCATTCCACAAGGTGGGGCGGCAGTACCGAAGTTCGACATGTTAGCAGTTGCCAGGTTAGGAATAGTATCATACCATTACACCGGGAAATCAAAAGGGAACGATTTATTATGGGGGAGCGTATTTTGAAGCTAAGCCAGCACTTACTAGAATTTACTTTGATGCTTTAGGTAGAATTTCACTTTAAAAAGAAATATTTGTAGAAGGGATAAGAGGGGACCCCATCTTGCCATTCAATTCGCCACTTGTTTGATATTTCCAAGTACCTTGGCTGCGTATCTCGTGTTATAAAATGTAGCACAGGTCCTGGTACTATATTTTGTTGTTGCGAGAAGATGAATCAAAAACGTAGGTTAGAAATGAAAGGAAAGGGGGGCGGGGGGTTGGAAACTGTACCCGGCTTTGATAACATGCTTTCAGACAACTCAAGTTATATGCAGGAAAAGTCTTACCCTCAACTATTAAGAACAACAAGCGCAAAATAGCGATATATGTAATTGCTAGACTGATTATTTGTCTTTCCACAATACAACACAGTATAAAACTCATTAAATTATGACGTCTTCTGCAGGTTTAAGATATAATACGCGTGATGCTGAATGTGAGAAATAACATACATAAAAACCTCCCACATCCTGGATCTTTATTATATACTTTACCACTTTTTATCAACATGACGTAGTTTCGACCTGATGCTTGTAAACACAGTTAATACAGGTAAGAAGCGGCAACAAAGGAGATCAGGACAAAAACCGAGGTGCGTGGGTGAACTGAACCAGGGACTTCTCAGATCGTATTTGTGCCTATGTTAGCACTCCTAGTAGCGATCTCCTTCCCTCCTACCTCTTTCCTTTTTTGCCAAAGTCACGGATCCATGGTTTACCTTTACTTGGTAGGCCTATATAGAAAACAATGAGATCTGAACATCCAAAAAACTATTCTAAAGTGTATCATTTTGTATTCATACGGGGTTTCTTTCCATCTCTTGTGGCATCTCCTTAAGGAATGTATATATGGAAAGCCATTTGTATGTAAATGAGTATGGTTTAACAAATAAATGATACTGATCCGACTGTCCATTCTTTCTATAACAAGTTCTGTGAAACCGTGTGATAGGGAATCTAGGATATAAAAGGTATCGCTTTTTGGAAATTGTTTGCTGAGCGATATAGGACTTCCAAGTGAAACAAATATTTGCCTCCACTTTTATTACTGCCGGTTGTCTTCGATCTAGATCATAAACTACCTTGGGTGCCTACAGTTATAACTTGCATCTCTTTGCCATTACAAAGTTCATGTTGTATCAACATGGCAATAGTTGGAATGAGTGTGTGTGTGCATGTGCGTGTGTGCGCGCGCATTCATGAAATGCAGACAGTAAGTGTCAGCAACCCCCACCCCCCCCCCCCCCTTGAATCCGCTATGCTCCCCCCGGGCTGCTCCCTTCTTGAGTGTGATGCTACTTATCATTGGAACCCCTTCCAGACCCCTACCGTCTAAGAAATGCTAAATATGATTATACTGGTCTGCTGTAGAAATGCAGGTATATAATCTCATAAAGGTGTATACATACTCTAATCTATCATACCCGATCAGACCATTATAATTATGATTAGCCCTCAGAACTTTTAAACCTCTTTCCCATGGTCACTTAGAGTCGTCCAGTTAGTGAATATTTCCGTTTGGCGTCTCAAACGCTATTCCAAATTGCTATTAGAATAATCTTAATTTTATGTCATTTTTATCTCTTTCTATTGGTAGATGTTTGCATATCAGCAAGATAAATGGAAAAAAAATCCTTTTCACCCTTTTTTTTATATCAAAGCTACAGATCTAGCGGGTCCCTCTCACCCCTCCAAGCAGAAGAACTTGTTTTACGAAATACATGTCAGATATGGCATATCCAATAACCACTTTACACCGTTGAAAAAAGTCATGAACTGTAAATATTTAGTTTCCAATTCTATAACAATGCTTTGCTGAATATCAATTTGACTAATTAACAGGTCAATTGATTACCTTTCCAAAAGCTGTTAAACTCATGTATAATGGGCAATACTGATGAACTATCATTATGGATAATTTTAGGGAGGTATACATTTCTTGAGACATAGGTCTACTAGAAAGGTTAAAATCCCTTCAAGGGGAAGCACCTTCATGCTTTAGGTTTCTAGTCTACCTCGCAGACTACACACATTTCTAATGAATTAACTCACTCAAATTCACGTCTCACGATATGATCGAAAACATTCCTATGAATAACTAATCAAAACAAGTATTTATATTGCACGAAAAAGGGCCTTTTTCTTCCTATGGTAGGACCAATGAACGCGCATTGCGAAAATTCCAAGTTTAAACTTGTTCAATGTCACAATAGGAACTGAATTTAATCAATATAGCTTTATTTTGTCTTCTGCTTCTCTGTCAATCTTTTGTTTGTGTCCTGTTTTTTAATGATAATAAAAAAACAGACGCCCATTATGTTGCAAGCCCACACCACAGACAGTAAAAATGTATCTTTTAAACCATGAGACGTGTGTTAAACAAAATGTAGTGAGCCCTGCTTTTTCATTAATAGAATATTGAACCGTTCAGTATTCCTACTCAAATATAAGTTATTGACACTTAGCATAAAGGTATCATAAACGTCATATGGGTAATACTATTCATGGTACCAGTTACTCAGTTACTCGGTTACCGAGAGGTTATTACCTATCTGGTTTCATATTTGAATACTCCCCTGACCCGAGGCAGTTGAGAAGAGATCCAATCTGACCTGATGAACTGTAGCGTGCTATCCCGTGTGATTTCGGAGTCAGTGTTGAAGTCATTCACCTCGGGCTATTTACATCATCCAATATTATGGTATTGTAAACTAAGGAACAGGAAGTATCATGTACACAGGTACGTGTATGCATCAGGTGATATGCTGTGTAGAGCAAAACTAGATTTTGTAAGAACTCCAAGTGACCGTTTTTATCTCCCCCAATGGTAAAGCTGTCTGAATTGTAGACTATGGAGAAAAGATGTTCAGAAGCGGATCCAGCTTTTTGAAAAGGTGGGGGCGCCCCTGCGCCCCTGCGCCCCCGCAACCCTAGCTGTGTCCCCGCGCCCCCTCTAAATCTGCCACTGATATTCAATAAGAAAAAGGCGAAGGTTCTGCACACACTGTTGCAGAGACGCCCCCGGTGATTATCATGTAATTGTTGACATAATGCATAAAGCTTATGTTTGGACAATATCTTGGGTTAGTTAGGTGTGAATAGGGGATAAGGAAATTGTCTTATTCTCACAAAAGATCCATAGGAAATAAACATTATTAAATAGCCACTTATCTATATGCAATGAATCAATTTTCAAACAACATAACAAATTTCAAATGTATTCTATGGATACAAATTGAGAAAATACTGATCAACTGATTGCTACTTCTTCACCTTAAACTACAATCAGCCCAATTATTGATGAAAATTCATATGCTAAATCATTGTGATTTGTTGAAATGTTACCCCCGATCTCTACCTCAGCTAGCCTGCAGGTATCATCAAGAAATTGGCTATCCGTGGCTCGGAGAATTGTTCATCATATACTCATGATCCTATTTTTTTTATTGACTGATTAGCCTAATCATGTATGGAAATTTGGGCTTTTAAGTATAAATTGATTATAATTTGGATGAGCTGGTATAACAGCGTTGCTTGGAAGTCCATACCTGCCGTTTCAAACTCACCGAAAATCGGGACAGTCAGTTTTTGCCATCTAAAATAGGTGCTTTTGGATAGAATTTACCAACATTTCATGAATTATGTGCCCAGTATATATATGGCCAAAATCGGGACATTTCTTGTCAAAAATAAAAATATATTGCACTTATCACTAGAACAAATTGATTTTACCATAGTTATAACATATCAGATCCTTGAAATAACTCAATAAAATCGGGACAGAAAGCTGAAATCGGGACACTGTCCCGACTTGGCAATCGGGACAAGGGGCTATAATCGGGATTGTCCCGACCAAATCGGGACAAACGGCAGGTATGAAGTTCCTCTTCTCTGCCGTCTTCGAAGAAATCCTGTCATTATGACTTCGATCTATTTTTTTGTCTCGGCGGTATTTCTATGTTTTGAAATCTATGGATATCATGGAAGCAGTATGCATCATTTTCTTGAAAATGTCATCTTTGATGATATAAAACGTCATTTTTAGCATGTACCTAAAACGTCATTTTCTAGCACGTAGGTCTAGATCAATGCACACTTTCAGTTGATTAAACTATACATTACATTAATTAGCTGATGAATCATTTTTGCCAAAAAAAAACCCAACAAAAATTAGATATAGGGCCTATTATTTTTGTTCACTTTGTTGCCAGCAAATATGGCCCTCGGAAATATTTTTGGTGCATGGACGTCAACTGCTATTAGGAACATTTCTAAAAAGGGGGCCCCAAAAAGTTCTAAACCGCTTTGTGACGTAATACGGCCACCGGCGATCTGTCTCCCTAGACACCTTTCCTTCTATTATAAGGTACGTCACCCCCTGAACCTCTCTGACATATGTGTAGGTGTATAGTGTCGGGATGCCGGTGCAGTAACATGATATTTGTCACTCTATATTGCTAATGTTCTAGGGTATTTGATGCATGGTTCATGGGAATTACATTGGAAATCATGATTGTATTAGAAGCATCCTCTCAGTGATGCCGTACTCAGGACCTAGCTGGCAAATTTAAAGTGGTGCCCAGAGTGTTCACATGGTAGTTTTTTTAATTATTATATTATGTTTTTTAATTATCATATTAGGACCCCTTGGACCTCCCCTGGACCCCCCCCCCCCCCCAAAAAAAAAAAAAAAAAAATTATTGGGGGGGGGGGGAGGGGGGGGTGGTCCAGGGGACATCCAAGGGGCCATAATATAATAATTACCCCCACCCCTCTGCCCCTTTTGGAGACTTATGCTTCACAAAGAGGGGGAAAACGCATGTGAATACACAACGTTTTAGTACTTAGCATATATACGCGGACCCCCACGCTCCCCCTCTAATGATAATTTATTAATAATCATACAATTTATGAAAATTTGTATAGTAAAACCATGGGTTTTGTCGACATATTACCCAGCATGCAACCCGTTTTGTGTGGCTAACCTGCAGGCAAAACTCACAAAACTGGCTTTCCGCGGTTGGGAGAATTACTTACTTTGCTGTTGTATTGTTGAATTTGCAAGGTTATATGTCAGTCCTTCTCCGATTAACAATACGAGCTATAGATCAAATATATCATATTTAAATCATTATACCATATTATTATCTTGTCATCAATTATAAGCAATTACGGTAATACACCTAAAAGTCTGAGGAAGCCCTGAATGATATTTTTTGGGGGGAAAACTTAAAAAATCGTTTGCGCTCGGGGGATCTCGGTACCAGTGACGATGGTCAACCCGGAGTGGTGACGTCTATAATTATGTGCGCCAGTCCTATACGATGGGTATAGGCCACTAAAAAGGTATGACGACATTGCCCTTTCGAGAATTAATATGATTATCTATTCACACAATTTATGTTATTAAATTTTCTGTATAAATTCATATATTGTAAATCATACTAAGGAAGTACCCAACTGCATATTTCAAAATGTGTATCATTTATAAAAAAAATACTTTTTTTCTTTAAAGATTATGTTTATAATTATGGGATCCACCTTCTAGACCCCCGGACAGAGAGGGCCCCTAAGGGCGCGGTCAGCGGACCGTGACGACCAGCCCCCATCGGGGGGTCGGTACTCCCACGTACCTGGTACAGCCTTACCTGTAACGGTATAAAGCGAACAGAGAAGGGGGGGGGGGCTACTTCTTATAATACTGATCCTGTGTTGGGCATTGTTGAAAGCAAACGAGGAAAACCACAGAAACCACAGAAACAGTAATGTTACAGTCACCAGAATTCCAAACTTATTTGAAAATGTGACGTCTAAAACAAAGCTCAATGCGCCATGTAATATTTCTTCTGATTTAACATTCTGATTATGAGTTGTTTATGAATATCAGTTATCTTAATACAAAAAAGCACATTTTAATTTCTTTATAGTTTTTAAATTGTTCTCTAGTGAGAAATGCAATGCATGATGAAAATAATGTAAAAATCAACTTTTTTTTTGGATAAGCTTTGACGTTTCTTGTAACTTTGTAAGAATACAATGAGTTATTGACAGCCTGACTCCACTGCTTCAGTGTAACCAGGATAGTATAGGCATTATATCTTTGATTACAATGAAGTGCCCCCCTTCTCCTTTTCGCGATTTTCCCTCAACCTCAGGAAAGTCTGTGACTTTTATCGCTGCTCGGTGATATGTTATGTAAGACGCTGAACAACTTGGAGGCAAGAGGAAGAAGTATAGGAGTGCGAGGTTTGGCATTTTAGACGTCAAAGTGACAAGGTAACAACTAATAATTCATTACTTTTTAATGCAAACAGGAAGTGCATCGCATACGTTGATGCATTCTGTCAGTCACGTAGGAAGCAACAGAGTGTAGGGGGAAGAGGTACCGGGGCGCCCCCTATTTTGGGGGGATAAAAAAATCAATAGTGATTTTAAAAAGTAAATTTCAGGGGTATCCTAATTGAATTAGAAGTGTTCTCCAAATGCACCACAGTACTTTAAAAAATACAAGATAATTATTATAATTTTTATCTAGCCGACTTCATCAACTCTCCCGTTTTGAAAACTTCAACTCCTGGAAAAAGTACCATCCGACAGGAGCTAGAACTAGTCAGTTGTCCATGAGGAAACTAAAACTAAAGCCAAGATTGTAATAAAACCAAACAAATGCATTTAGGTCAATGGTAATTACATAATAGTAATCGCTTTGGAACCGCCAAGAAGAACATAGACAGCAAACAGGTTTTAAGGCCATGATCCACGATACGACAAAACGCCAACGGATTTTCTTCTCATGCATTTTTCGCATATTATTTGAAATATTTCTCTGTGAAAATTCTATTTTGCTGATATAGATTATTTAAAACTTTTCGGAAAATTGTAATTTTATAAAAGAAAAGATTATTTAAAAAATCATGATTATTCTTGTATGATCTGGGCCCACATGTTCGTTAGCGATTAGGCTAATCAAGTTTTTCATTATTAGCGTCTCATACCTAGAAATTCTATCTATCTATCAATTAAAATATTGACGTCAGTATAAAATATCATCAAATAAGAGTTTCTAGATACAAATATTTTTCCATCATATAAAATATAGCTAAGCCAGAAACACTAATAAAAAAAATCCTGATTAGGCTAATCAGTTACGATCATGTCGGCCATGGTGTTCATTATCAACTATTCCTCAATTGCTTTGATGCCAAAGTGAAGTTTACGATAGAAAAATGCTTGAGAAGAAAATAGGTTGCAGTTTCGTCGAATTGTGGATCACCGGCTTGAGAAAGCAAAGTTGACCGGTCCACATATCGTTTCATCATTTGTTTTTTATATTCCACGGATCCATTAAGGCCCGGTTCTCACTTAATTAAAGTTAAAGTGAGACAGTGCGACCTCATGCGATGACATGCGACCGTAAAACATAATTTTATCGCATCTTATTGATCTGAAGACAATTTCTGTAAAATATTTTAAAACTGACCGATTCTACTAGTGTTTTGATGCGATTTTCAGATGATTGTGTATATAGAGATTTACATTAGGGTGTTCATTTCCTTCAATTAAAGTCGCCCATGAAGGGGAGCAATTACAACTACATGGGTTCAAAATTGGACACATAATGTCATTGAACATTTTAAGCGGCCGCCCTCCATAGCCTGCATGCCAAACTAATTTTCTTTCAAAACACAGCAGCTCAATATGCATGCCTCTTCTAAAATCGTCAGAGGGGGAGATCTATACTGTATATTTAGTATAGATAGTGTATTTTTGTTTTATTGTTTCAAACATCGTCACATCTGTGCTTTTCACGACGTCAGAAAAAGAGAAATTATTAATAAAGCTTATATACATTCATTTAATAATTTTTCTCTTTCAATCAACATTTCACATAACATAATCCTATACAGGAGATATGTAAGTTATTCGTATGTGACTCCTGTTTCTTGTATTTTGTACATGAGTCGTTTGATATATTGGCGCGTTACATTTTAGACCCCGATCCGGCCACACCGCCCGTGATATAGGTCTACTTTCCTTAAATCCGGCCACAGCCGCCCGGAAAAATGGCAATTTTCCATGATTGTGCCCATGCATGCTTTTCCAAGGAGAACTCATTCATGAGTATTCAACATACAGAAGTGGGCAATCTAATTATCATTTAAAAACTTAATTGTTTGATTTCCTTACCAATGCTATATACCCCATTTCTATAACGTTACTTGATAGCGATGGCTTGGTCTTTGAATGTGTTCAATTAAAAGGAATTTAGGGAATTCCAGAGGAAATTTCCTTGGAAATCTTGAGGAAATCCAACAATTCATTAATGCAATCTTTCGAGTCTAAAAGGGATAGCCTGCAGTAGGCTTATAAGATGAGCTCATCCTACGACACTTGCACTATCTTTCTATATTTCTTCGAGACCGTCTCTTCCTAGTTTCAATGTTGGTATTGCGATACATTATACGTGACGTTGAGGAGAAGGCATGGCATTTAGTCAAAAACACTCAATTGCATCACTAATCATGCACGCCGCAATCCGTTTGGGGCGAATGTGAATTTTGTTCTAATTGTTTTGATAAATAATGTTATTTCTGAACACAATTCAACAGCAATCTTGTCCTGTAGTACATTCAATTTTATGCAGTTCCTTGCCAAGCGGTAGTTTCAGTATTCTGGAAAGGTATACACATGTTTAAAACAATTGTGCAGGTACGCATCTTTATGTCGACATTACAAAAAAACAACAATATTTTACCATGCACTAACCCAAACTCCTTTCTCGCTTCAGATTCCCTTGTAAGTATTACATGTGGAATCCGACGCGACTAAGGAGTATGGCACTAACCGGGCGCTTATCAATTTCGCTATGGCAAACCCATGCACACCGCTAAGACTGGCGCGTGTTCTGTTGTTTATGTCGCTCATCAACACATACTTGAATGTTCATTTTGATATAAGTTTGAACGAATTTAAAACAATAAGCCCATCCCAGTTTGAACTAACATTAAAATTCACAATGAGATACTTTCTACATTGCCTCCATATTTATTGCCTGAAGACAGTTGCATAATATATAACTAACCAAAGCAATTTGGTCAACAGTGTGCTCCTAATATTGGTAAAATGTAGCTTTATATTTTGGCATTTTTTCCCATAGGAACCAATGTTAAAGCCTCTCAGTCCAATGTATAATGTCCAACCCTATCTGCCCTGAAATACAGCATTTTGATTGGCTGACAAATCTGCTAATCTGTAAATCAATAAAATTTGAGAAATTATAATGTATAAACAGTCCTTGAGGATATAGGAAAACATAGTTCTTCCTTATTTCAGTAACCCCAACTCTTGGGAAACAAGGATGGTTTATAGAGTTATTTTGTCCAACCCTTGTCCAACCCTAGGGTATACCCAATGTGGGATGGGCTTATTGCCAAGACAAAGCCATTGCAAGAATACTAATATCATTGGATTTTCTCTCATCCCTGCAAGGTGTTTAGAGGGTAGACAAAGAGCATATCGTTGAGATAGGCCTTCAGAGTGCCTGAAATATCCTGTTTATGAATTACCCGTGCTCATTTTGACAAAAAAAATACAACCAAGTTAGATTTTCAATAAATCCGGCATATGCAACAAGAATTCCATCTGCAGACACTATCGCAGCAAATAGGAGGTGCCGAATCTCTAACACCTGCCGTGAGTGAAATTTGATATTGTTTAGACAGGCTTATGTAGATTTCCCATTGTTGAACATGGGATAAAACATCATCTAGAAATCTGTGGTCAGATACTGCAGCTGGCATTTGGCCCAATCACATGAGTGGTCAGAAACGAGGAAGGTTGGGACAAGGACACATAGACCTAGCTAGTTATAGAACTTTGGTTGGCGTGCCATGGGTTCAACCAATTCAACATTTTGACAAAATAATATAGGTATTTACTTTACATCATTTTATACAATAGGTTAAGCACTAGTGATTTGTGCTCAAACACCTTGTGATTATCTTTGCTTAGATCTATGGGATGGAATCCATATGTAAACCATTGCAATTGTAAATCTCAGTGATATGACTTTAGAAGATTGCGCACATTTTAACTTCCTTTATATAATTATGTTTTTATATATTCTGTATTAAGGGCATAAAGTCGTTAGAGATAATCAAAACTTATAAAGGTTAGTCAAGGGCATAGTGCCGGTCGGGTCTATTTCTAATAAGAGAGTAGTATATACAAACTTCAGCGTGTATCTATACTTTTTTTGCGGATTTAAGAGTCTAATTGATCAATTCGTGTGAATTCGAATGCATGCACGAATCAAGTCATAAGTGATATTTCGGATTATACCTACTTCCCTTGGTATTTCACAAACATGGATTACGTGCAGGAACATTATGTAAAACGTGGAAATAAATACGTTTAACGTAAACTAATCAGTTCTCGCTAATAGTTATGTCAGTATGACATTTTAAAGAAGAAACGACACTTTTGTATTATTAAACGAGTTTATTTTGCTACCTTTTTCTTCCATGGCAACAGTGATGAGCGAATTTTGTTTACGTCACAAAAATCTGTAGGATGGACATTTCGAGGAATGAGGCTGGTGGCGGATCCAGCTTTTTGAAAAGGTGGGGGCGCGCTTATAGAAAGCGGGGGGAGGCGCCCCCTTATTTTCAGAACTTATTTTACATTAAAAATATCTAAATTCACCCCATCTAAATCCGCTACCGTAGAGTTGTATAACTTTATGCAATTGGAAGTTGTTCTAATGAAAATTTATCCCAAATAAGTGTTCTCTCTGTACACAATTCTTTGATATGAGTAACACAATATTACCTTCATGATGGATTTCCTGTAATTAGGAAGGGAATTTACAATAAGCCCATCCCACTCTAGGTTCACCATTGCAGAGGGACAAAAACACCAAATAACACAATTCATTCATTCATCATTAGTTGCGGAGACATATTTGATTCTAAAAATTACTTACTTTAGTAAAATGGTTATTTACTTTGCAAGCCTATTAAAATGTACATCGGTGACGTTTTGGGCAATGACGTAGCCATGCCACATAGAGTATCAAGAGTACCAGTCAAGTTGAAAGGCTTTAGCACTTATTCCTACTATAGTAAATGGTAATTAAACGTTCCACAGGTCATACAAAGCGCTTTCGATGAAGTTGGAAGGCTTTAGCACTAATTTCTCAGGGAAATAGGCAATAAATCAGAGCTTGCAATTCCGCAACTTTAATTCTAATTATTAACAAAATCACATCAATTAATTTCTTTCAGGCTATCGATTCTCCATTTTGGGGACCAAACAGGCAAATGATCTTGCATTAAAACATTAAACTGTTATGTAAACGTGTATGGGCCTATTATTTTGGAAAACAACCCTACAACAGCAACAACGAAATACACAAGTACACTGATTTATCACACAACTTCCATGAAAGAACCAATTAATATAGGCGCCCATCATGAATGAGATATCAAAGAATGACATAAAAAGTAAAAAACAAAAAACACCAAATCTACACTAAACGCCACATGGGAATGTACTACGGCAGGGAATGTGGCGCCACCATGCGACCGCCAGGTGTGTCGGCCACAGTCTCACGCGCGAGTGGACACGTTATGGCACGCCGGTGTGGTTTTAACTTTAGCAATTCAGAATAAAGCTAGCTTTATGGACAGACTCTGTTTTGATATAGCAACGACGTCCTATATATTATGCCATGATTACAGGGACATACAAAAGAAACTGCAAGGAAGGAGTGAGGGGTATTATTATATTTTTATTATTATGTAAGTAGTATACACAAAAAGGATGATATCATGGGGGCTTAACGAAGATCTGGATTACCATTGACCTTCATCTGCCAAAAACAAACATTGAACAATATTTTAGATATTTCATAAACGTCATTGGCTGAATTCCTCGTTTGGCAGTGCTTTTTAAAAGGAAGACATAACCGCAAAGGGGATTTTTATTTCCATGTGCAATGTGCTGGAGCATACTATGGTTGGTTTATTGCATATCGCCCCTTTTTTAACAACCATGGTCACATAAAAGGAAATAATGGAAGACAGATCTATTTAAAAGAGTATAATACACACCTTGTCCTTCTTTAACCCCTTGGTGGTTCTTTAGCTTACACATGTGCACAGCATAAAGAGGACATATCTTTCTGCAGCTTTCTTAATACTGCTAGTAGAAAGGAACACGACATGTTAGCCCCGGCATTTGAACCAATATCACAGCAAACTGAAGAAAGTTTCCCGAAACTATTTCTCAAATTTAATCATGATAGTTATATTCTTTGTATATTCATGTATCGGCGTTTAGTAACTTGATAAACTCTTCTTAAGGGTTTGTTCCAACGTCAGCTGTATAAGTAAAATAGGAAATTAAAAGCACAAACATTCCATAGAAGAACCACTCTTACCCCTTTACCACCTCCTCCCGTGTAAACCCCCGACCTCTTTGAAAAATATTGGTACCAATACAATACAATATCTTTTATTCATGGCCCATTTCTGAGCAAAGGAAAAGAATCAGGTGTAGCCATAGATACAAGGCATCACTGTATACTGAAATACCAGTCCAACAAGCCAGTCAAATATACAAAAAATATGTATATATGTCTACAAAAAACGGCTTGCCATAATAACCACTGCGGCCACCTATAATGGTGCCGGGACCAACTAGGACCATACGGGGTCGACCAACTGGTGTATGTAGCCTGACTCTGTCCGTCCGGCCGGCCCGTCCGTCCGCTCACCTCAACGACCACCACTAAGTTTAAACCCGTACCAGTCACGGCCATGCTGCGAAGGGACCGCCTCCCCCGAGGTCTGTGGTCCTCCGGCCTCCACCACCACCGCCACCACTAACTACCACCGCCGACAGCACCACTCTGCACCTGGATCCCACCGCTCTACCCATTACTAAAGGTGGGGGGAAGACCGTGTGGTGTGGGTAGCCTTATTATTTAACACTGGGGGCGGAGTTAAAACCAGGGGGTTATGGAGGTATGACGGCAGGGCAGGCCAAGTAAGAGCACTGACTCAGAACCCCCTGACTACTACTAGAAGTAGAACTAGGTAAGGCCGCCTACTCATGTACCCCCATCGGTGGAGTACCTACCTGTGACAACCACACTTACCACCTGACGACAACTACTGCTACCCGTATACGATGCTGGAGGTAGCCAGGTAGCACGAGGAGTACGGTTATATTGTTGTTACTTTACACGGAAACTCAACTACGTTCTCATAACAGGACGGGATATATTTGGCCTGGATACGGGATACGTGGACAGAATGACAAGCCTGGTTGAGTTATATAGGTACGTTAATTGAAGGATAGGATTTAAAGGATAAGATGAGTAGATGCCGTATAGTGTACATTATATGCTTGTAGTGTTTGTGTTTGTCTTTTATATTGAGATAAATAATCATTATAGCTCACACCAACAAGCACACACAACCACATACTCATCACATATATACACACAACCAATGACCACATGCATACACACCAACAAAGACACACCAATACAGTCAGACACACCAAAACAGACACACCAATTACAACACAGACACAAAGACACACACAGACCCAGACACAGACACACACAGACACACACAGAGACACACAGACACACAGACACACCTTATGTAATAACATGCATGTATTAATACTTTAATCTGCGGTGTTATACTAAGTATGATAATTATGATGTATATACACATCTAGATCTTGGGGGATGGGTTTGGTATTCTTGTCTCTAGCTACATAGAGTAAGAATCAGGGGCCTTAGTCTTAATGCTGACCCTCCCCTCCCCCCTTCGAAAATCCTGTATCCGCCCGTGCAGAATCAAACCCATTCTCAACATCCTGAGAAAACGTAATAGTAGGTCAACCCATTATACAATATGACCGCACACCATAGCAATCTGCTGACAGTGAGAAGCGTAAAAATGCCAACTCCCTTCCCTCCACAACACTCCCTACCCTATCCCACTCTTGCAGATGACAATCAAGAAAGGGAAACTTGGCACGCTGGGTCAAAACGTGCTTTCCTTATGCCGAGTATTATCCAGTATTCTTGTTAAGGTAGTCTGTTGACGTATTTGTGCGTCGTGTCCGACTGTTTGCTTGTACATCTTCACCTATATATGTGGTTTTAGATGTACCTTTTAAGTGGGTACAGGGTCTTGGGGTGGGGAGCCCGAAGGGGTTACTTACAATATTCTAATAAAAGTCAAATCTATATTTTTCTTACTTCCTGAAGTCATAAAACCTTACATCCGGGTATTGAGTAAAAACTTAAGGCTATAGATATATAGACATCTATAGATTATGACTGGGAAATTGAGAGTGAAAGCTGTTACAAATAAGTCTATCTATAAACTTCCATAAAAATAGCGGGCCGTCTAATTCAAGATGGGAAATCCGGAAGGGGGTACATGGTGGATCAATTCAAGTTTTAACAGTTTAAAGCCAAGGATATGTTGGCAGGTGGGTGAGAGGGGTCCCCTGTAATAGGCTATTTTAAGATAAAGTCTAGTCGCTTGTCACTCCCCGAATCGCCCTTTTGGTTGTTTAAAATTATCGGGTATGTACATCGCCATGTCCCTATACATATATCTAACCTCCTTATCAACTGTGGCTTATATTGTTATTACTTTCATACTCATAGCTCCATTTGGCACTCTCTGAATTTAAGGCATTTCATAGTTTTGTTACTGAATACAGGGGTGTGCACCTACAATAGGGACTTAACCTAGAATTTGTTCAGGTAACCTCACCCAACCCGCACTCATATTCACTCATGCTGAGAGTCTTTGGCCGTATGGTGAACCCCTTATAATGGATCACTTCAAGTTGTTTGAGGAAAGAGAACTGCTTATAAGGACCGTTTGCCTTGGTGACGGTACGAAGCACTTTATACCCCCTACCTCTGCCCCTCCCCCGTGCATTCTGTTTATGAAAGACAAGCGATTTCTTTTAAATCATAGACGGTTTAATTTTTGTTTGCCATAATATTAAAACTAAGGCAGAAAGAAAATGTAAGAGCCGTTTCCCTCCTTGTGAATGATTTGAGTACTTCAAAAAACTTAAAGATTGTATACATGTGTACATTGTCAAGGGCGATATCCATGTTAAGGAAATAAAGGGGAAATAAATTCTTGATAATCAGTAGCTTCCATTGAATATTTACCGTAATTTGTTGATATATTCGGATATATGGAGACCAAATTATCTGTCATTTTATGTGTTATATGATAGTGTACTCAGTATGGTTTCTGAGAAAATTTAATTCTATAAACTCGTTTAATCAGCATTTGTCTATCCTTCAGTAGGAGTTCCATACTGAAATACTCTGAGTATATAACCTATTACACTGGGTCGAATCAGTGCATAAAAACGGCTGACTCCTAGCAAAGGAATCAGCCTATTAATGCGCCGATTCAGATCTCCAATCATTATCATGCAATAGTGAAATGAGCATATTTGGCATGAAACATTGATAAAATCGCCCGCTTATTCCAGTGGAATGTGCCAATTTCAGCGCCGAATAGTCGACAGAGTTAGTCAAAATTACCTCGCGAGTATGGGGTATTACATATGCTATGGATTTATGCAGATGATTTTGAATTGTGCTATTCAGTTATAGCATCTTGTGCACCGTAAAATGTACAGTATTTGATACAATTAGTGTTTGTTGGTACACTGTAAAAGCACCCGATCGTCACCCGATCGTCTGCGCTACATATTTATTATACTGATTCTCAGACTTCATTGAACCTAGGTAAAGTGTCCCAGCTCTCACCAAATTACATATAGCGGATGTTGAAATTACCATCATAAATAAATATCTTCATAATCATAGATCTGCAAATAGCCTGAAAACATGAAGCTGTCTATATTTCTAATTTAAATTGAAAAAGAAAACTGAAAAGCGTAGATTTAAAGATTACTTATATTCACGCTGGAAGAGCAGCTCGTTCCCTGAATTGTCTGTAACTAAACGTTTATTTCCTATGATTATAACCTTGTTTTTTTTTCTTTAACAAATGGACATTGTCAGAAATTACCGGCATTTTTCTTTGATGCCTGGAGGCATCACGGAATACATCTGAGCAATGTTAGCGTGCCAGAATAGGGAGTGTCTCAATGCATCTGACTCAGTGCAAATGATCAAGTGGTAGTGTATATGCCTTTGCGTTTACATTCGTGATATAACAGTGTAGCATTAGTAATAGCACTACTAATTTTACTTGTGTCTATTTGAAGTCTCCCCGTCATACGAGTATTCAGCATGTATAAGCATATTCCTCTCCCATAAACATCAGGTAATTTCCTTTTGAACCTTTCAGGTGTTGCCTCTAGTTAAAATTCTTTCCATAGGCAAAATGTTTAATTCACCAAAGCTTAATATGTCCATGGTCCATAAATACTTCTTCCTTATGTTATGATTTGCTTTTTTCGTTCAGTAAATTGTTATCCACAGCTGTGCAGTAAAACTGACATGGATTATGTTTATTCATGACTTATTTTACGTTCTGTGTAATGGGACTCACATACCGGTTGAAAGTTTATTTCTTTGAAATCCAAAATGTTATAACTACTATAATTATAAAATATAGGACACACAGTGAGAGAATGTTTCCTGTTATACATTTACTTTGCCCTACACTTAAACAATAACTATACGTGTCATAGGACTTTTAAGAATGTTCATTGGCGTATTCATTTCTGAGGTGGTTAGAGAGCCTGAATTCAGCTAATTAGAAGGACTAAAATGAGATTAGTTTGGAGCAGAACTAGTTTTTCGAAGAATCATCCAAAGTTATTACATTTTGGTGGATACCAAAGAAAATTCTAATTTGATATAAAAAAAAAGTGAATCTTGGTCTAAACAATTTGGTAGAATTATAACCAATATCTATCTAGAATAATCGGAACTAAAAAGTATAGTGTGCTGACAATTAGTATAGTGGTCTTCTAAATTGTCATGCCTTTTCTCTCCAAAATATACTCTTGGATGTTCTTTAAATACCTCAGTGGGTAATACGTTTGAACTTAACATGTTCAAGTACCCAACATTTGTCTAGACACACTAAATAGAAATGTAAATTATTCATCTTTATGATAGGAATTCTTATGTTGAATGTACGGATAGGTAATGCTTCTGATATCCTCCATCTTGCACTATGCTCTATTTCGAATCCTGTCTCCAGTAATGTCCAAAAACGATAATAAAAAAATCAAAACATTTAGTTAAAGAAACTTGACAGCAGACTATAATTATATACAGAGCATGTTACAGACTGAAGTCGGTAATTAACGATGCGACAAAATACTGTAAAGGCTTTGCTGTCCTCATGCATTTTCAGACATCTAAAGTTACTTTTAAGTTTACCGTTTAATAATTATTCTATGGTAACATTCGTGTCGCAGCTGTAACGTACACCACTGCCATAAGTACAAAACCAAAAATGGACACCATTAATTTTCTTATTAAAAGAAATTATAGGGGATAAGGCATTCGTAGGGTATTACTGTGATCTTAACCTCGTCCACAAAATTGGTCACAAAGGTATCATATTTTGATATTGTAGACTCAATGGCGTGACCAAACCAACGTGACTGGTAAAAGTGGGGCCCTAGATGGGGGAATACCAATGTGGCATATCGAATTTAAGACATGGCAATGTCGCCCTGTCGAATTTAAGAAATGGCAATGTCGCCCTGTCGAATTTAAGGAATAGCTATGTCCCATATCACTAAATTCTAAAATCCCATGTCGCATGTCATTAAGGCTTAAAAACGGCCATGTCGCCGTATCGAATTTAAGGGTCTAGGGCCATAAAAGTCGTTACTAATACTAATCTTAGCAGCACTCCCTCCGAGACCTCGGTGTCTGGTACGGGAACCCTGGTCGTACTGCGCCACACGTACATACCGCCAAGGACTGCCTGGTCACAATCCTGCAATTACTACGAGCCACATGACACTTTTTTCTTTCTTTTTAATTCTTAATTTCCATGATGCTTTTTTAAAAAAAATTCTTTATTATCCTGGCCTGTATCGATATAATCGGTTTTCATACAGGTCCAGCGTTACTTAATCTAATACAAATAATAGTTTTCATGATGACTTGGTCTTCCAAGCAGTCACAACTTGTTTCCTCAGCCTCTGCCACTTGTAAAACAGACTGTATCCTTTATTGTAGGAATTTTAGACCGATGTATTACACAATGATATATTGTATAATTTCTATCCCTTCTTTAGATGAGTTGTATGGATGTAGTAGCATTAACATTTCAAGAGAGTCAATGTTGTATAAGAAACACTTATTGCAATAATTATAATGTAATAATCGGAAAACCATGCAAGAGCAACCCTGACGTGATATAGTATCATGTACTTTGTTCCTGGGTTTCATAGGTTACTTTTGAAATTACCCATTAGTGTGGTTCCCCGACAGCGGGATAACCTGAACTATTGTCACAAGTAGGGGTATGGATTACAGTTTTAAACAGCCCAGGGTAAAAGGACTGCCCCTTGGGTCAATCCATCTTGGGGGGTGGTTGGGGTCACTGAAAAGGGTTATGGAAAATGTGCATAGTGAGTTACAACAGGTAATCCCCTAAGTTTCTAGTTTTTAATTCTAAAATCCATATAATATTAGGCTGTGCCACCACCTTCTATAATTTCTAGATCCTCTCAGGATCCTGCACCTTGGCCCTACATTGCTGAAAGACAAGAAACAATAATTAGATTTTGAAGTAGTAAATCGACGGAGTGTAGTTATGTAATAAAAATCTGTACCCCGGCCCTCCCTCCAATGGGTTCGTCACCTCCAGTCCGTCAATATTGAATCAAGGTACTCAATGTTTGCTTTCTGGTTCTGCAGGTCGCTGGCAGGTGGCGCGGCGACGGGCGGCGACATCTCCGAGCTGTAGTGACCAGGAACCGTTCAATGAGGTCATAACCTCTGACCCTTGACCCATTTACCTGGCCGTATCTAAGGACGCTAATCACCTGACGCCGCCGCCGCACCCTGGAGGAGAAGTCTGGTTTCCCGCCCTGCCAACCAGTGCTACCACGTGGAGGCTGTACTGGAGTAACCCAGACCATCACGTGTGTGTTAGTAGTGTATTAGTCGGGGTACAGGGCTTGGTTTCCGTGTAGCCTGTAGGTACAGGTACTCACATTGCCAAGTGACCAGTGAGGCGTAATTCAAAGAACGCCATACATTACATGATACACGCCACGCGTTTATGGGTATATGAATTATCAACCCTTCCCTCACACCCATTGCGTGAATATTAGCGGACACTCTACATTATTTCCAGAATTTAACCAAATTCAGACTTGCAAGAACCAAGGTCAGGGACTTATATATATACCTGATACAATATACACAAACGCTCGAACCAGGAAGTATTAGGCTGTGGATATTTTGAACGGAGTGGAACTTTACAGTTGTCATCAACTTTTGACGACATAGGCCTACCAATATTACATTCATATATTACCCTGAAACCTGACATCATTGCCTATACCAAGCATTGGCTGTAGGCTGGATGTATGTTGAAGTGAGCGCCATTCTTGCCTGTTGTCGTGGGGTAGTCGTAGGAGCGGTGGGGCTCGGCGGATCCAAACCACAGGATCACGATCGGAATTCTCGTCATACCTGAGGGTTTGAGAAGCCTGAACCAGTGCATGTATACTCACCCATACCTGCCCTACACACCTGTCCATACCCAGAATATTCAGTACATAAACACAGACCGGCGACTCCGCCCTTAATTGGAATATTCTTACCGAGAGGGCAATATTATAACACTCTCGCACCAATTGGTTGGACATATATAATATACACACTCTCATAGGGGCATTATACACACTCTGTCGTTAACTGGATCACTGTCACAGGATGTTGGATATCATATACAAAAACTGTCAGATCAGGACAATTTGAATACAATCAAAGAGGACTCCCATCATATACACCCTGTCCAGGCAATTGTTATTGAATAACGGATAATTCAACATCATACTACTTTTCTACTGATTGGAATACGCTCACGGAGCATTTTTGTCATAACACTTTTAATGCACTCACAAGGAATTCATATCATTACATTCCCCTACTAATTGGAATACACCCAGGAAGAGTTCCAATAGCTCAATTCAAGGAACCAGCAGAACGAGGTGAAGTAATGGTACTATGCTGCGGTTAGGACCCGAGTTCTCAAGTGCGTGCAGTCCCATAACCGCCGAGTCACGTTTCGGGGTCGGAAACGGATACCTGGGCATCACGACCCACCCGCACCTGCACCACCCCACCACCACCCCACCACCACCCCACCACCCCGGCACCACCACCAGGGACGGACCCTGCCCCGCCTGGCACCATCTGAGGAACACCTGGAGAACAGAGTCAGAGGGGTAGAGGGGGACAGGAACAGACTGACCAGTCCACTTTAAGGCTCAGACACAGCCCCACCTACGCCGTGTGGATTCCCCCCTCATACGTTATACATTCTCGGCACGCACTATTTCCCATACAAGGTCTGCTTCTGGGACACTGTTACGGATTGCCAATGCATAAGGACAGAAGACGAATGAGATATCCTTCTTAGAACTGTTGTGCTGGAAGTGTTATTGTTATTGGTAAATTTAGGAGAAGTAGGAAGATCTTGCGTTGCTTGCAGATCATTACATTTTGGTGACGTGGACATTTTGCAGAGAAAGACATTCTCTTCTCTGAACTCATTTAATTGAATTTACCCCTAGAACATAGGGTATTTGAATACACTTAAAAAGGAAAACATCTAGCATGGATCATGCCAATGTCCCAGTCGGGAGTTATAACAATGGAGGCACACCGGAAGTCAGCATTCCTTAGTGCGCACGCCCACCGACAGGGGGGTAAACCGGAAGTGCCCTGCCCGCAGACGACGACCTTGACCCCAGGACCTAGCTGAGACCGGTGACCTTGCACTCAACGCCCTCGACATGCCCAGGGATGCTGAATGACGTCATAAGTGAGGCCGCCGAGGAAGCGGATCCGGAAATACGATCGGACCACCACCGGCGTCGGCGGCGACGACGTCGTCGTCGTCAGAGCGGAAGTTGGTGCTCGCGCCTGAGCCCGCAGCGGCGCGCAGTCTACATCAGCCTCGGTGTGGTGTTCAGCGTTCTCATCGGCCTCATGGTTGCCATAGTAACCCTTCAGGTCTTCTACCACTCCGGTAAGTTTTTTTCAATTCGATTTAATTCCATCCCAGTTAAAATCAAAATTTTAGTTTACTATCAAATATTAGTATACAAATGCTTCTTGCTTTATTCAATGAACCATGGCATCTTGGTTGGTTAATTGCTCCTTTCGTTTGTGGAACATAGTTAAATATGATAGTTTTTTCCACATAGGAACCAATTTTAAAACCAGTCAGTCAAGCAATAATTTCCAACCCTTTATTGCCTTGAAATACCACAGTTTGAGTGACTGGAAAACTGTAAATATTCTATTGCATTTAAGAAGTCATTATGTTCTAGCACTACATGGTGATATAGGAAGCACAGTTACTACTTATTCCGGTGACTTAACTTATGGAGACTAAGATGATTCTTTTATGGTATTTTGCCCAATCCTTGGCTTACCGTGGGACACAATATGGGACGGGCTTGTTGACCATCATTATTTAAGTTCCAGAGTCCGGAGTACTATTGTCTCTTTTTAATCAACGAATGAGCGAATTTTATGCTAAATTACACATAGAACCAAGCATCATGTAAATATCTGTGAAATATCTCATTCTTAGTACAATCTAAGAAAATCAATTAATTTTTTTCCACTTATCAAATGAATGCTTGCTGTTGGTGTTTTTTTGGTGAGGGTGGTATATTTAATCCTCGCGCAGTCAAGCAGGACTAGAAAGCTTGCCGTTTGACGTCACACCGTTTATAAGAATTCAAACCAACTTCAAAAGTAAGAGAAATAAACATACCAATGCCCATTACTATGTACACGATCACAGGAAGAAGTGATAACTGCCACCATGACAATCAAAAGTTGATGTTGTAAGCTCATGACTGAAAGAGTCAAGTCTGCAATTTTCCCAGAGAACATCTTTATTTAACTGTCATGGTAATTGGCATATATATACGTTGGAGACCTCTATGGTCCCTCTATGGTCTTTAGTGAGAGAATTATTGCAGCGTCGTGAAAGGTGTCTCTTGGAATAACCTTAGGTCATGCAGATATCTGTGCTCCCATATTCTAAATGAACCAGCTCGTTTTGGATTTTCTCTATATAATTGTTTTTATACGTTTTCCAATCCCATAGTTCTATTGTTTTTTTAAATTCAGTTTTTACTCAGATTTGCGGCTTGATAGTCAGCAGATCAAACGATGCAATCTAAATTGCTATTCAACATAATAACTGGGGTCGCGCTAACCACTCGCCAAATCGCTGATGGCGAATGCAAAATGAATATGGCTACTTTGTTTCTGAAGAATTTCGCCAAAAATGAATATTTAGGCGAATCATTCTGGCAAAAATGTGCTCTAACATGAAACAAAATTGACACAAATTATTCTCAAATTTAAAATTGACACAAATCATTCTCAAATTTCCATTTTTGTTCTTCAAATTGTAAAAGTTTGCTAACTAATATGGTATTGGCTATTACAAATCATGATGAATCAGCCAAATTGGCGACTTTATAAGGGGGCTTAGCTCGAACCCAGTAATTATATCGTAATCAATGAATAACTCATATTTTGCTTCCTATACAACCCATTCCTATATCCTACAAGTCTAGGCACTCACAATTTAAAGTTATGTGTTAGATATCACTCAAGAGGCAATGTCATGGTTCAGTAAAGAAGAAAACAATGCTATATCTACATTGCAACAGAAACACAGAACAATGTCATTTCATATCATTTCCCTCAAAGAGATAGGTTGGCAACGAAAAGTTTCCTTGGATTATATGATTATTCCTACTTCCTATAGGCCTATTCTGAATGTATAATACCTCAACATGTGGTCCATTTAGGGAACCAAAACAACAGTTACAATACCCAGGTATAAGACGTGTTGTTCCCTGTCATGAAACTTCGTGACTTGCGTCGCAACTTCTAAATGTGGTCACGTGACCCGGGAGACGCCACATCCGGGTATTACCGGCAGTGCTGGGTCCCGCGGGTACCTTGCTTTAACTAGGGTGCCAGCATGTTACCAAACCGTCAATGAGTCTTAGGGTTGTGGTCATTTTTTCATAATGAGTCAGTTCATAGACCCTCCCTGCATGCATTGTCAGATATAGCTTTCCTCAGCAGATGAATATACATGTATGAGCATGCAAATCACAATAACAATGTGAAGGAAACATTAATTTTAATTATTGTACTCGTCACTTTAATATCACATGACATGATGATATTCTTGCCTGTAATATCCCTAAAACCAGGGGAAACCTTGGTGAATGTTATGAAATGAACCATAAAGAAAGAAACAAAAAACACTAACCTAGTTTGTTAAGTTTTGATTAGCTGAAGGTTCCTGGTTCTTGTTCGTGGGTCATTTCATAAGTATGGTATTTGTCTATGGTCATTTAAAGCATTGGCGGATTACATGACAAGGCACTTTGAAATTTTCCTTGACATTTATATGCACAGATTTGAACCCAGCTTATCAAAACATTTCAACGTCTACATGTTCAATTAACAGTATCTTAATGTATTCGCCTTATTACGGTCGCCAATAATCCTTCACGATTCGCCGTTTTGGAGCAGTTTCCATGCAGTCCTATGCTGCCAGTGTTAAAATGTTTTCGGGTGGATCTAGCAATCATAATTACGGTACACTTAGGTAAAGTAAGATATTTCTGACAGGATACATATATGATCTATGATATACTGAAAAATGAATGTTTAATCTCCAGCAGTTTATGAGATATTGAGGAAAGAAGGAGTCTGCCAATGCTAAAGGATAGGCCAGAGACTGCTCCTGCCCTGCGGGGTCACACGCGATAGTCGCCCATATCGGCGAACCGTAATAAGGTGAATTGGGGATCAGCCATAGGACTCAGGGGCGGATCCAGAGTCTGTCTTCTAGGGGGGGGGGCGTGGGGGGGGGGGCAATATATCTGCCCCTCCCCCCCCCCCATGATTTAGCTTGCAAAATTTCTCCTCAGATTTGTCAAAACTACGAGAGTCCATTTTTGGTCGGTGGGGGGGGGGGGGGGGGGGCAATTGCCCCTTTTGCCCCCCCCTACATATTTTTGTGTGCATATAGGCCTAATTATAACCATTTATATATAATGAAATCATTGATTGGATAGGACAGTCACGTCTTTTCGTAACTGGTTAGGCTGATCAGTGACTGATTGTAGTCATACAGCTACAAAAATATGGGCACTGGTCAATCCTTGTGAACAAGGGCATTACATTTTGATCGATCGTGAAGAGTGTCCAGGTAATTATTATTGCTAAGTTGTTTGTGAGAATATGGTGAGGGGGGAGGGAGAGGGGGCGGGGACTCCCAATCCAGGAGGGTGGTACGACCAGGATATGTGGTTTTAGTACGTGGGAGATGTAGGTAGAAGACGAAGTACGTAGGAGGGGGCAGACACAATATACACTGTTACCGCCATGCCCCGTTGTCTCCTTATGAGCACCATTATTTTCTTTTTTCCCTTCATCTATATCATTATGATTGTATAGCCTAAGATCCAATCGCTAAGTAATAATTATGGGCAGACACTAAAACTAAGGGGAAAACATAATGGTGATACAAGCACGGCCATCCATGGCCTGGTAAAATGGGCTAAAGCTACGTTCCTGTATGCAATGTTGCCTTTGAGATTTGCTTGTGCCAATACTCACCCGAATATCTTGCATAATCATAAGTTGCTGTTGTGATTACTGCACCCCCCTTTTTTTTGGGGGGGGGGGGGGGCAAATTTAGATTCTCTTAATGTAAAACTCCTGCACCCAGAGGGTTCCGGCGAAAATTTTGCCATAGCACGCCCCCCCCCCTTTTTTTTCTTTTTTCTTTTTTTTCTTTCAAAATATGGATTCGCCCCTGACAAGATGCATAGCAATCTCACACATATTTGAGACCCCAGCCACCCCCACCCAACACCACGCCCAATATTATCTCCACCAAATCAAGGGTTCTTACCATGAAAGCTAGCTATGTCAGCAGATATAGTGAAGATAATACAATACGCCTGTCCACCGATGTTCTGGCAGGCAACCCACCTGTCTTTTGGCACCTCCTTATGTTTGCATGGCACAGCAAGCTTCACTTACTATACTGCTATAGGTGGATCTGTTCTGTATAACGTCCCGTACCCTTGGACTCATCGGTTCAACGACCAGTAGCCTACATTGTATGACTGGGAAACCATGGACCATAGTTTATCAGTTTTCACATGGCGACACTTAATTCAAGAAAAGATAATCTTAAACATAAGTTTTCCCATTTTTCTTTCGACATTCCCAAAAATGAATATATTATACATTTTAAATATTAGATAGGAATCTCCAATTATGCATCAAGAACGCTTGGCATTTAACATGTTCTGGCAAATTCTATACAAACGTTTCCAAACGAATTGGTTATGCTAATCGTTTAAAACCTTACCTTTCCGACAATCATTGTATTTTGATAAAGAAAATTCAAGTCTAGTTTAAACAAAATTCAATTATTACCAACCCAAAATGATAAGCTGCATCTTGAGAAAACAAAGTTTATTGCTCTATTGTTGCTAATTACAAAGCACAAGGGAATTAATCCCACCTGGTGTCCATGCGCTTATCCCAGGATTATTTCACCGTGTGTCGTGTCCAGTTTAACTGCGTCACGACTGGCCAGGTAAAAATACTTATATGACTTCAGCCTCTACCCCCCTTACTGCATGGTGTCCAACTGTATATAACCCTGGCCTGAGAGGTACCGCTGACTAACATCTCAAATATTACCTGACCACAAACTAACATTAAGTGCCAAGTTCAGGCGTGTCCCTGGCACGAGAAGATTTACGTGTACGTTATTCTATGTTGAGAATTCAAATAATACCTACAAAAACATAAGTTTCTAACGTCAATGTCAATTGGGACCAATATTGCATAAAATTAATAATACACTAAGTGCATGTTTTCCATGCATATCTATCATACACATTAAGACAACATACGTGCAAAGGCAGTCAATAGATATTAATTTGCCTGTGGTTGGGTGGTACGAAGAACCTTCCCTACCCATATGTACATACGGTGTACCTGTTCGACTTTGCAATCTGAATGCATCTACATCTATGAAACGTGGTCAGTCTCCTTCTGGTATAGTTCGCATAGTAAGTTATAATATAAATATAGACTTAGATTAATATTTGCCTAAACTACTCAGGAGACCCAATATAAATCAAAACATGGGCGACATTTATTAGCTGTGAAAGCAACTAGAGCAGGGATCGGGGCAGGGACACGTCCTCGGAAATAGCCGAGATAGCACAACTGAGGCATAAAGATATGGGAGAATACACGTTGGAAAAGAACAGCAAAGGACGATGGGGACTAGGCCCAGGGACGCAATTCCGACTGATAAGAGTCTAAGTAGGCTATGGAAATGAGGGCAACTCAGCGTCAGATCCAGGGTTTTGAAAGGGGGGGGGGGGCGCTATTGTAAAAAAAAGCCCTTAATTACTTTTTGGGCCGAATTTTACATTCTAAAATCTAAGTTTGGGCAAAAAAAAAAGGGCGGGGGGAGGGTCGCCCCCGCCCCCCCCCCCTCTAAATCCGCCACATGGCAACAGGACAGGACCGCGAAGGGTGGGACAGAGTGGGACCTCTGGGGGCGAGGGATAGTAGGACAGAGCAGGATATGGTAGGGCAGGACCGAACATTGTAGGACAGGACAAGATAGGATCCCCTGGGGCAAAGGCGAGTATAGGACAGGACAGGATACGTTAAAGTAGAACAGAACAGGACAGGGCCTTCCAGAACAGGGCATAGCGACAAAGGCAAGTAAGTACATATGAGGCAGGGGAAGAGGATGGCAGAATAGGGTAGGGTGAGGTAGGGCATGGCAGGACAGGGGAGGGCAAACATGTACATAGCATGTAGTATATACAAAGTACAGACCAAGGGGGCAAAAAGCAATTCTTATTGCCCTGGTGTTCACATACAATAGGTTTGTGCAAACTGGGGCAATAACAATCGCTGAGTAGACCTGTGGTCGGTACTTGATTTATTCTATATCAATTACATGTACACAGAAAAATTAATATTGAATTATTTTACTGTCAGCACAAAAGTTGGCATTTGCTTTCATAGAGAAGCATTATTGCCCGGCAATGACAGATCTTGTATTCACTGGTTTCTGAGAGGGCGGGACAATGGTGCAGGTATGGGGACTGGAAGCCTGATATAGAATGAAAGGAAGGATGAGCCAGGTCAGGAAAAAGCAGAGCTATGCAGGAAAGGACAATAAAGGCAGGGAAGGATGGGCAATACAAGGCATATCATTGGCCCAGAGTACCATACTAGAAGCTAACAAAGTGTATGGTCACTTAAGGCCCTATTAAACTACACGACTTTGAGCTGCGATATCCACATGATATGATGAACTTACAGAAATTCTCGCAATATAATTGTTTAAAATTAGCAATTCGGAGTATTTTACACATGGCTAACAAAGAATGATATGTGCGATTTCTTTGTAACATCGTCATACCACAGCTCATGTCGTGCAGTGTAAAATGGCCTACATGATCATCCAGTCATCATGGCGCCGACCTCCAGTGCCATCCCCGGGCCGGAGGAGGCAGTTTGCCGCCCAGGAGAGACGTCACCGAGGTGTCAGTCTGTCTGGGGCCACCCCCAGGCGACTTCACACCGTAACAGGAACCTACCTGAACCAACTCCAGGAAATCACTCCCAGTTTCCGGGCCCAGATTGGGTTGGAGAGTGAACGTCTATAGGCAACAAGTTGAGAGTCATTCTCCAAGCCGAGTTGTGGGTTGATGGTGCATACCCTATGCATTTATTGGTAACTTTGGTGGTTGTTCTACCTTGGGATGATATTAATTCATTTGTTCTCGTCTGGGCTTTACTTTAGTTTTACCTACCGTGGGATATATTCATTCAAATATATCCTCGGCATTACTAGACCGTTGCTGTCCTTTCATTGATAGCCTCTGGCAGCCTTATAATCCAGATATATTTTCGTTGGTTCATTCTATAATTAACTAAAAGTAAATATTCTTGTGATCACTGAACACTCATATAATATTATAACAAAATATGTTATACGAGATCCAACAAAAACATGTCTGGATCTTAGGACAGGATTGCACCAATGCAATTTTATGATATTATCGTTATCATTGCATCGGTGCATAATGGTATATCATTGCAAGAAATATGTCTGGTCCCTAACATGATCATTTGGTAGAATTTTAACCGGCCGAAGAACCTATTTTGAGTGGTGTGAATGCTGACACACTCATATCAGAAACAATAGCTATTGGCACCAAGATTGCGTCTGTCAGCACCCATGGCACCTCCATTCCTTTTGTGTGCTTTGCTGTAAGCATTCGAAGTATTTCAGTTAATATTTCATATATAGATAGCTTTATTTTGATTAAGCTATATGAATGCCCTATCTGTTCAGCTACATGTATATGACTATGTCAATATTGAGCTACACCTTAGAAATGAACACTGTCCCCCTTCTTTCCTTATTTACGTTGGCATACCTTTTCTTTCATTCCTTGTCGGTAATGAATAGACTGCTAGTTTTCAAAATATTTAGCTTCACAGAGAGGTGATTGTCTAAGTTATCACACAGGAAGCTACTCACTAATTGCTTAGACCTTTTTTAGTAAAGGTCTTAGTCCGACGGAGATTGTGTTGGGATAACATCTTTGCCTGAAGAATCCATTTATAGTCCATTGGTGTAGCCGGAGGAGGAGGGAAATCCTTGGTGTCTGGAATCCCCTTATATTTTCTAAAATAGGGGCCAAAATGGTAAAGTATAAGATATTTTGTACGATGGAACCCACGTTAATTTACCTCCAGTGCCTTCGGTATTACTTGTACATCAATACAAGTTTATTTTAATGCCAGAACTATGATAATAGTTTGTTGCTTTGATAGCCCATGCGTTTAGCCATGCCTTTGTCATAAGTGGTTATTTTCCTCAAACTCTTTCCCACGACCGGCTATTTATGTTATTGGCCCCAATACCAACCAAACGCCCACAAGAATATAAAAGAACCAACATATTTTATATTCAAACTATTTGATATTCTGTATAACGTTTAGCAATGCCTTTGTCATAAGTGGTTATTTTCCTCAAACTCTTTCCAATGACCGACTATTTATGTTGTTGGCCCCAATACCAACCAAGTACCCACAAGAATGTAAAAGAACCAACATAATTTATATTCAGAATATTTGATATTCTGAATAATAGGCGAACCCATACGAACTAGTTTTATGTTAGGATGGATAATGATATATCAATGACAGGTTTAAGAAATCTTTATCTTTTTGGGTGAAATCTGAACCCAAACATTCTCTGAAGTCCCCGCCAACCAAAAGGCTCACATCCAGCCATATATGCAGAGCACGGAAGCTTTTGTATCTAGACGGAGAAATGTCACAAAGTTTGCATAACCTACCCCCAACGCCCACTCTTCTGACGTCTAAGACGGAATGAATACACTGGGAAAAAAACTTCAATAGGAAAAACCTTCAGAAAGTTTGTTTTAAAATGTAATATAAAAAAACTTTGTAGAATACCAGTCCTACTAGATGTTTCTCTGGGTTACTGAACTTGATATGAGGGAGGGATCTATAGTGACGGTTGTAAGGCAGTAGTGATGGGATAAAGTGCTTATACATAATGTTAGAGAAGCAAGCCATTGATTGGTGGATAGGAGGGGGAGTCTGCTTGAACATAATGCATTTTGAATAAATGGCACATTGACACGTGTATTATTTTAAAACATATTGGACTTCTGGCATAGCGCATTGATGCGCAAATAACAATGTTGCTAAGTCATATTGTGAAGGATGGGTAGCCTACCAAATGAATCTGTTTCGTTCGACGGATGGTGAATGACGAAACAGTATAGGGACAGATTTCTCATAATCTAGGAATCATCGCAACTTTTGATCTTTCACACATAACACATATAATCATATGGACATCGATCACTTTCCTTGAATCATATATGCTCCCTTGATCTACAACTCCAACATATATTATAATTTATAGTTATTGATTGGAAAAAAATGGGAAAATATTGCTTAAATTAGCAAGCGTATTAAAACCAACTTTAACAATATATAACAAGTGCCAAATGATTCTTCTATCATGGCTTCATACTTCTATCATGGCACACCATAATAACACAACGAAAACTATGTATACTACATGTAGTTGAATGTCTACAATAAATTTCAAAGTCTACAACAAGTCGTCGTTGGGTTAGATGTTTTCCACAACATTTTATTATTACATGTAGTGTAGTTGCACCATGTGGCAGAAATGCAGAGCAGTCACCTGTTTTCCACGAATACAAGACGATTCGATGAAACGTCACCATAACTTACAGCAAACAACGCAAGGAATTCCACCTAGTTGTATCATACTTCAATTATCATAATGGAAAATCATGAGAACATCATGAAAACAGCCTATACTATATTATCATTATTATGTAATCTGTGGATATCCGAAGGGACCAAAAGAGAAATAGGCCTAGGCTTATTAGACTTTGGAGTTTTGATTAATAAGTTCTAGACCTAGTACTGTAAACATGGCCGGACATATTGAACACATTTGCTATTGATCAATACATACTACAGACATTAAAGACATTAGGCCTATAATCATAAAATAGTACTAAAATCCTTATCAAAAATAATCATAAATGAGTTATTGGACTTTTTCCATAAGAGTGTAATTAAAGCACACACTTAACCAGAGCTTGGTGAGATACCTCAGTGGTACTCTCAAATTACAAGAGCAGCATGAGCCAATTAAACTTTATCATAATATCATTTCATTCCACAATAAAACCCATCCCGACTGCGGCACCATTTGACACCAATAACTCACCGCCCCGCCGGAAGCAGAGACGTGTGGCGCCACCTGGCCACAGTCAGCCGAACCTAGCGGCGATGTCACCGATGGTGGAGAGTGATAACACTTCCTGCTGCAGGCGGTGTCAGCTTGGAGAATGACTCTGTCTGCTGGTGTCCCTCCATGATATCCCTTACCATGTAATCCTGACTTATGACAGACCACCCGAAGCAGATTTACTGCTAGGTGTGTGCATTACCGCGCCTTACTTTTTCCTCAAAATAGCTACTAACAAAGGTTTAAGTTATTCTAAATGTATTTTATTGGCTTATATATAGGCAGGGAGAGTCAAAATGCGAAAGATTATTATGAAATGCAGAAAAGTTACCTATTGTTTTGAAGGTGACTGTATTACTATTAGAGTGTTCAATACTAATTCGAAGATATTCCAGGTCAATATTTTTGTTCGGAATTCAGGTGCAATAACAAAAGTATTTTTCAACACAAAGTCATTGTTTTGACAGTTATAGCGTCAGGGAGATCTCTTACGTGAGTTTTTGATGGTATATCATACATACCAGTATACTGTGTGGTGACTTCACGATTGTATTCTATTAAATGGCAGATGTGCAAAAGATCGCAACCACAGGACGACCTTCCCGTAGCATCATAAGCTGCCAAAGAGCAAAATTAATATAGTTAAGCCAACAAGGGTGGCAGCCACAGCCCATGCTAGCTATTTCCCTAATTAAGAGAGTGTTAATTCAACTAGATGCATATTTCATCATTCTAAACATGCTTTTTGTGACCTATCTAATGGAATAGAGCACATTTTATTTTTACCCTTATTTCAACAACACTGTAAAATCTGGATCATGTTAAATCAATTTTTTATTCAAATAATGTTTAAAAGACTGAAGTACTTTGCTCCAACTAAATTTGTTAATGGGTCTCATAAAATGGGCAATCTATTTCGTTCGTTTGAATTGTAAACGTGGTCAAGATGTTGGCTGCAAATATTTACCTACACAAGGTAGGTTAATATGCCGACAAATTCTAACTCAAACATCCAGAGATATTTTAAAAGTCTTTTGAACACTCAGGCGTCACAGCTACAATGTTTACCTACCATTGAAACCAAGCTAATAATGACCGTCAGGATTCGTGTCTCATGCAGTTTCGCTTGCTGTGTCATAGCACCGTTATGTTTGTCCTTAAGTTTTTAGAAGAAGTTATGATATAATCTGTCAACCAAAGCTGCAGTGCAACTGAGGGTTATATGCACGTACTATGAGTGACTGTTGACAACGTGAGGGCCATTATACCTTTTTGGGTAGTTGACAAGCCCAAATATCTAGACTGAACACTCATCGTTTGCTGATATCTGCAGGTAGAGTTATAACCATACAGTAAACTATTTGAGCAAGCATAAACTTTTGACGAAATAAGAATCATACATAAGCCTCAGTAACACAATTGCCCTGTGGGAGGGGGAGGTCTGCGATTTTAAAAATTCCTGTGATGTATTGCAAATAATTAATATTAAAGGTTGCTCTGATATTTTGAAAAAAAAAACCCACATTTACTGACATCTTTTTTTCTCAAGAAGCAGATAGATTTAAACTAATTTGGTATCACTTTGCTGCTTAGGATATGCAAAATATGAAACTGAAAGTTGTAGGCTACCACAAATACACCCTGAAAATTGCCAAATGCAGTGCGTTTCCCCGACTTCAAATCATCTTATTCTCAATACCAAGATATTTTTGTTTATTCGCTTCAAGCTATCAAAGGCTTACATTAGGAATATTATGATGTGCAATTGGTCTATATTCTGACAGTAAGACAAGACCAAGGAGGTTGAAATGAAAATAGCTTCGTTATTTTGCTCCGTAGTTGGATCTGAATGTAATCCAATGTATCTTGCTCAATAACATCTTCAGATAGAATATGGCTAACGTGTTGTTACAAAAATGCTTTCTCTGAAAGTGTAGGCCCCTATCTATTGTGGACACTAATTTTCCCCTTTATTTTCAGGAGACAGCGGTGACGCCATGGTGACGTCCAACAACCGCAGCGAGGTCCTGTTTGGCGCGACGACACTTGGGGTTGCCATGGTAATCCCTGATCGGACAAGTAAACACATGGACATCAAACCCACTGGTGGTCCCCCACGGACAACATTACCCTATCAGAGCCCTTCTAGGGACATGGGGGCCACCCTGGATGAGCCCTCCGGAGGGGCATGGAACGGGGGCTCCCCCAATGTTGGGGTATCTAACGCAGGAGTGGTAAGGACTACCGCCAATGTGTTCTATCGCGGTTCAACCCCTTTCCGAGAGGGACAGGGTGTTCAGACGGCCACGTCATCCCGTGCCCCTACACCGACGGACAATAGCCCTACTGTGATTCCCCAAGCAGGACAAGCTGGCCCCCAAGGCCCCCAAGGACCCTCAGGCCCTGGAGGCTCTCCGGGGAGCCCTGGCCGCTCCGGAGGTAGGGGTGAATCAGGCCCTTCTGGTCCCATAGGTCCTAGTGGCCCTGTTGGACATTCTGGACCTTCTGGACCTTCTGGTTTGCCAGGTCCCCAAGGAGCCATGGTCCCAGTTCAGGTTGGACCGCCACAGCCTTCGGGTCGGATGGCCGATCTGGGACCTGCTGGAGAAAGTGGTGGTAAACCTCCAGAGGGTATGGCACACGCCCCTGTATCATTATTACCCCCCTCCACTACTACTACTACAACTGCTGCTACTCCTGTACCAACTACTAGTACATTGACACCTCCTTCAAACATAAACCCTGCTACAGTAAGGACTCCGTTGGGAGGTGGGGTTGATGGTCGGCCCGCGGGACCTCAGGGTCGGCCGGGAGGAGCAGGAGGTCGTCCAGGGGGTCGTCCAGGGGGTCGTCCCGGGGGTCGTCCCGGGGGTCTTCCTCCGCCCGGTCCGGCAGTCCACCCTCTTCCAGGCCACAGACCTCCCCCTCCCAATGGTCAAAGACCTCCCCCAGGAAGGCCAGGCCATCCCCCACCCCGACCCCCGACCCACCCTTCTCGTCCCCCAACCCGGCCTGCTCCCTACCCGAGCCAGCCTGAAAACACACAGTCCGACATGGAGAGAAGACCTCACCCGCCTGACATTGACATGGGCAAACATAACCCTTCCCCATGTATAAGGGCCCGCTTGAAAAACGGCACAGTCTACTGCAGACCCAAGCCCGCAGTGGTGGAAAAAATGGACAGAAAGGCCAAAATCAAAGACATTATGCTCTACCTGCTTATGAGTCTCTTTGGACTAGGGGTCATTCTCGTAGTCACCACTGTTATCTCCGTTAAAGTCATGGACGCTCGCAAACATGGCGGCTGCTACTGCTGCGGCATAGCTTGCTGTTTGAGCTGTTACCACAGGAGGAACTCGTCGAGCAGCTCCAGGAGCAGGTGTAGTTCAGCCGCCAGCAACTCCAACGTGCAGGTCGAGGTCAGGATGAACGACCTTCAGCGGAGCAGCTCGGGAGACAGCGCCTCTAGCGGCGACAGCACCAACCAGAGAATGCCCCCGCGTCACGTGAGCGTGCATTCTGTGCACCGATTGGCTGTCGGGGCGTCACGTGCTAGTTCACGACGAGCCAACCGTGAGCGGACTTACAGCGTGGAAACGAACATTAGTGACCCGCCGTCTTATAATGAGGCGGTGGGGATGGGTTTACCAGGTTCCGGACCAGGTTCCGAACCAGGTTCCATACCAGGGGTCATACCAGGCATGGTGATACAGTCCATTTCGGCCCATTTGCCGGGTCAGGAAGTCATAGTCTACCAACCTCCCTCTTATGAAGATGTTATTTCTTCGGGTACTTCCTTACCTTCATAAATTCATCGTACAAAATAATTATGACCATGCATAAATGTATTATTGCATAAAGAAAATGGCTATGGTGGAAGCTGAAGTGCATTTCAACAAGCTGCGGGTTATCTTAATTTCCGAAAGAAAAAGAAGGGCATATCAAGCCAAATTCTCTTTTTTTAGGTAAAACACCACGAGTTTGATTCAATGCCAATAGGGTAACTGCGAAAAACACTGTCAATTTGAAATATCGCACAGTTCAAGGGTAAGGGATTATCTTATAATAATGACGGGGAGGGAGCATATTACGGCGACACCTCCGGTGCATCTAGTCCGACTATGTGATGTTCCTTTATCATTTTATATCAGTTCCATTGAATTCTGTACTCATCATTTTCATACATTGAGGAATTGCATTTAACCTTGGAGGCCAAACTGTCTATATGGAAGCGGGGTAAGTGAGAGTTCTCATGACATTACTTCCTGAAGAAAGTGATCCAATGTGTAAATAACAAACGGGATATTTTACTTATGGAAATATTCTTATTACAGATCCTGGACTCCAGATGTAGCATTTTATCTCGAATAAAAGAAATATATTTGATAAAAATGTACAGTATATATACGTGTGTAAAGTATCAATGTAATGTATTATATAAGTTATGATGCAGTATCAGTTATGTAAATGGTATAAATATTTCATAGTAAATGGAATAAACATGACACAATTGTAAGATTGTAAGATTGTAAGTTATAAATCCATGTGAGACTAGAATCCCATTAAAGAGACTTATTTAGATATTATAATGACTTTATTTGTTGTTCGTAACTGATTACTATAGTAGAAGACAGTAATCCTCATCTACTTAAAATATACTTAACAAAACGGAAAAATTGTCATCCAATTTTCCAGACGTATACAACGATGTAAAGGCCTATTAATATGACATTGTATGTGTTATTATAATTCCTGAACTGAGTAATTTGCATTGCAATTATTTTAAGTTATATTCAAATTCCTCTTGTTAACATCCAAGTCGTGTCAGGAAATCGGAAATGATAATAGAGAAAATAGAATGACATCCATTAAATAATAAAGCAAATCCGTACATGATGATTGTTGGAGTCGTCCGCTCAGCAATTTTCAGCCATATCAGGCCAATTTTTACCTATAGCTTTGGGGGTGGAAACGACGGCAAGCACATCCAAGGACAAATAAGTATTTCCAAATTACGCTGTATTACTGACAACACCTATAAAGGATATACTAGAAAAATTACAAGAGGAGAATGTATTTTGATCCAAAACTTTATTCTATTCCATACACAGAAGATGTATCGTTCACATATATTGGATCTTTAACACTAAGTCCTAAGGCAATCGCGCAAGTTTGAAATACCTGAAAAAACATTCCTTCTAAAACGTTCCAACAATAGGTGTGCATTTAGTTTCAGAGATACAACAGGAAGGAGAGGAATAATTCCTAATTTGTACTCTGAAAGGGAAAACTTTAGATGTAATGAAATGGCAACTTCTCATATTCAATTCTTACTGTATAAATATTATATCGCATTATTTACGATAGAGACTCATACGTGTACAACAAACTACATAAAAACTGATCAGCGATAAAGCCGGCGATTTCAACACCCACATAATCTCTAGAATAACGATATGAAAAGCAGAGTTATGGGTCTTCAAAGAAAATAACATCAGATACCACACACCCGCAAAATGTATTAAGTATGTCATAAACCTGAAATTGCGAATAGAGGAGAGAGAATAATAGGGTTTTTGGTATATATCATGGCGTTCGATTCGTTGCATCTCAAAATAATGTTTATTGAAAATAGAATTCCTCTACACATACATGACTAGATGTTAAACTAACATATTAGTTTGGGGAACCAAGGCATTTGTATATCATAAAAATGAGATTATAAAGAGTTGAATAGAAAATAAGAATAAAATTATTGATATAGAATTCATTTGGTAACATATTAAAGCAATTACACGCGTATATTATATGACTAGCTCTAAAATGAATAGCTTAATTTTGGCAACAGCGTTTCAGAAATGCAGATGCATCATAACCCTGGCTAGTCTGATATTAAATAATCTATCCTCAACATTGATGCTAAACTAAATCAATGTAACTAATTCTAGCAGAATCCCATATCAGATGCAATAGGTAAATATAGCATAACAAACAATCAGAATAAATGTTGGGTTATGGGTTATACTTGCAGCTGCTGAGGAAGGGTTTACCATTATGGCTGGTTTCTTTGTGGAGGTACTTTCATAATGTGTTAAGACAAATGATTGAATAGCTTCTCCCAGTGCTGAGACATACATGTCAAATCGTTCCCTGCGGAATGTGGATGCTGACTCAATCTGGATGGCATCAATGATACCACCATCACGGGAGCCATGTCGACGTGTGTTGTATCCACCGCTATAAAAAGATGCACCATTAGGGTGAGGATTTGACACAGATGGTACAGCATCGAAACCTTCATCTTCCAAAAAAGCTCCAAATGATGTAACCCCTCGTAGGATGGTCTCGTAATTTTCCACTCCAACTCTTTCAACAAGGGCTTTGATAGATGTCTGATCATATGGGAATGACCCCTCCTCAAGGGCATTACCTCTGATGAGGTAGCCCAACATTGCCCACTGTTCAGGTTTACCATGTCCATGAATGTCAAAGAAAATACCTGGTCCACGTGACTTAGTGATGTTTGCTTTTGCATGGTCGATATAGCCCTGGAATTCATCCCAGGCTTGGCCTGCCACAGGGACATTGAATGAAGCCTCATCCCGGTCACGATTTGGGTCTAGTTTGGTTCTCTTGAGTCGATTGATGATGACGTGAGGATACTCTTTGAATCTGTTGTAGAGCTCATCTCTCAGTTTTAAGGTTAATTCCAGTGTGTTCATGTCTGTGACTGTAGTAGCCTTGCATCTGTGGAAGATAAGAACAGAACATAAATTTTATTTTAATAAGCTGTTATTTCATTTGGTGCAGGGTTTATAAAATAGATTGTCACAACCAATCATACATAACTGAAGTTTTAAAAATGATCAAAAGTTGCGCTATATTCCTCCAGTTTGTTTCTTTTAGTTAGTTACAATCATGTAAGCCCTTCCCTCAACTGTGTGTGACTGCAGAGTAGTGATGGCGGCCATGACCCATGCACACTACTAGCGGTAGGAGAGGTGTATTTTAGGAAAGGTGTCCATGTGATACCCCAATTTCAAAATCTCTGTACTGTTATCACTTTCACATAAATAATGCAGAATGTATCCTTCAGCATACACAGCAAAAAAAAAGAAAAAAAAAGAAAAAGAAGGAAAAGAAAAGAAAAAAAAAAAGAAGAAGAAGAAGAAGAAAGCAACCACCAAAAACGGAATATTGGCTAAATCTATTTCGACCAGGAAGATGCAGCCTAGATCTGAGAGTTTTTGATTCATAGTTCTTTCATCATACATAACTTAGGCTGTCGAGTTCGCTTGTCTCAAGTCTGTAGGGGTAAGATTATACAATCATATACCTAAAGAACAATTGTCTTGCAAAAACAAAATTTTTAACTTTATTTATCTGAACTTTGATCTTCCTCAATTGTTGATCCTCTGTACGTCATAATAGTGATGTATAGATTTAGTTTAAATGCCTCTCCACAGATTTTGTTTTGAGCTGATTCATGTTTTCTATCTCACAATGACAACTGGTCGGATATACAACCTATCCAATAGAAACTTAATGTAAAGGATTTAGTGGATGAATAATTACTACGAATGGCCAAACTCTCTTGTACTGACAGTAGGGCGACGCATCAAACTACGGACATTGTAAATGGGGCATGCAGAGAAACCCGAACCAAAGGTGGAAGAAGGCCCTGACCGTCTTCTAGGGTCACAGGTTGAAGCAAATAATATACAATGAAATAGATGTCGACTCGTTTGTAGTTGATAGATCTTATAGTAGTAATCAGGTTG
The DNA here is from genome assembly GCA_936440205.1 of Lepidonotus clava. NCBI lineage: Eukaryota > Metazoa > Annelida > Polychaeta > Phyllodocida > Polynoidae > Lepidonotus > Lepidonotus clava. Next base: position 19,079,428 of record OW387150.1, on the reverse strand, counting down.
GAGAAACGACACCATTTTTATCGCCACATTATAGATAGTTAACTTATTCTAATCATCAATAAAAGACGGTCATAATTATGGGGGGCTCAGAATAGAAATATGGGTGTGTTTATAGACATCTTCATAATTGAGACAACACTGCTTGTGACTTTGCGAATTTTATGTGACTTCCCAAAATTATAAAAACTCCATAAGCTTAAAGACTTAAAGTTAGTCTGTAAAGAGTGACCCTTGGCCAAAGGCAGATGCAGGATGGAGACTTAAATCTAAGATAGTGAAAAAAAAAGTTTCGTGTTTGTGCAACTATGCAATATTTGAGCACATTGTGATGACCAAAAATGATCACTTGACCATGTCTGCATAAGGTCTATAGACCTTGTGCAGACGTCGTCACGTGATTACTTTCTGGTGATCACCACGTGGTGATCATGGCCATGTCGCTATTTCAAAAATCAAGATTTATCAATTCAAAGTGATCATAGGTGGTGATTATGGTCCAGTGAGTTGAGTGTAAGTAAATGTGGCTTAAATATTCAGCTGGTAATGTTCACAATTGAGAATGATAAGGATTATAATTTGATCACCAATATGGCGACCAGTCCATTTTGTTACGGATTCATCGTCCTTCGTCGTCTCCATCCTCATGTTTGTCCATCCCAGTAATTCTTATAAGACAAATAATAGCACACACTTGTCAAAGGATTTGCATTTATTTGATCCAAGGTTAGTCAGTAACAATATCACTCAAGTGTTCAATACAAGATGGTTCACACTAATCTCAATAAAATAAGGTCTTTGTACAAGCACAATCACAGTACTCACATCGTTCACCATCTTAAGTCTTATATTCCACCAAGTCTTTGACTGATATTGTAGCTACTTTTGTTTTGGTTTGTTCTCTTGCTGGGACAGGCCGTTCTCCGTGGAACAAAAAAATGGGGTCGTCCCTGGGAGTCACTTGTCCGGGTCTCAGGCTTAGGTGCAGGATTGCAGACCAAAGACAGGAGTGCTGAGCAAGTCACATTTCTCTGAGTTGTGCCTCGCACGTGTACAAGGGTGGGCTGAATGGTGTGTATTTTTCTAAGTCCAATTGCCACTTTGCGTCATCAAAGGAGTGAATGGATTCTGGTGATCTTAAGAGGGAGGGCCAGAGGAGGCCAGGTGTCATGAGCCTACGCATATGTTATACTTCCTGTGAGATCAGTACTGTTCAGTGTTCTACCTGGATTCCTTGCTGGGACCAGGACACTGGGCTATTGCCAATAAAAGAAGGATTGTACCATACTGGCTGACCACCTGAAATCTTATATTAGTGCTATCCCCTGTCAGTGTCATGTTCTTCGTTCTCGTGCCCAGTTAGCCCGTATTTTTCTAAGTCCAATTGCCACTTTAGCCTAAACTACACTATTCCTCATTCTCTAGTTCTTTGATCCCTATATTCTTCTAGTTATTCTAAACCTTGAGGTGGTTCTGGCTAAGGAAAGGAAGAGGTGTTGACATGTTGAGTACCAAAAGGGACGGTTTATTCTTGTGCTTCATTGCTTCTTATATTACCACAAACTTTGATTTCATTGGTTAACACTGATCACATGGTCTCTTTGACTTTGCCAAGGGTATTTTCCCATGACATGCTTTCTCGTGACCCTAATTGACCATCTGTTCCTAATGAGCACTTTGTGTGCCAACATGTCAATTCTCGTGCTATTCTGCATGCTCTTGTTATCTTTGCTCTAAAGGCTAAACAATTACACATATAATATTATACTCATAATCAATGCACAATCAATTAGTTAACATCTTTTACTGTATTAGATTCTCTAAAACTCATGCCACTATGATATTCATCACAATATAAACAGAGTCGATAATCAAGGTATACATGTATTCTTGCAAGGACCAATTCTGAACCACACATAGGCCTATATTATTTTATTGTGAATGAAATATATACATTAGAAAACCCACAATATCTGTGAAAAGTATTATGTTTATGTTATAATAAGGTATCATTTACAAGAAGTTATGAATATTTCATAGTAAATTGAATGGACATGACACAGTTGTAAGATCGTTAGTTATAAATCCACGTGAAGCGTATAGGGAGTCTTATAAAGAGAACTATTCAGATACATATCTCATAAATAATTGATGGTTAATACATCCAACACAACGACGATTTCGTAGACTTGATGTTTATTGTAGACATGTGATTTAGTAAATTTACATGTTTTGAGTAGGTACATCCTTTATCAGATTAAGAGTCACAATAAAATTGTCTAATTATCAATAATTCACAGATGTGGTTCATTAACGGTGTAGAATTTAACACGGTGAAAATCACTGGTTGAAATTAAAGAATTAACAATGTGAAATCTAAAAGTCTACTATTCTCTGTAAAAAGTCTTTATAGTCTGTGCACGTGTCTTGATTGAATGAATGTTGATTAAGATATTTGCTAATATGAATTTATGGACCTTTTAATAAACGAAATGCAATATCAGTGTACGACTATGTTGTACATTCAACAAGCGACAATGGTCATCTGCCAAATACAAAGAGATTCATTAGATCATAAAACAGATTAGTATAAGCACAATATAAAGTTATACTATACTATTTATGGTATTAGTGGATATACCAGAACGTATAATGATGAGGAAAATGCAAGTTTATTAAACATTATCATTCGATATCGAAATCAAGAGAAATATCGAAATTTTCAATTTTCAACCAATACTTTATATATGTGAAAGACTCAAACAGTCATTTCATATGTCATTATGATATAAGTCAAAAGCACACAACAAAATCAATTTGGTGTGTTTGCAAATTGACAGACACTTTTATTTGAGAGGAAGTCTTAAGCTTTCTAACAATCTCTTGAATAGTTACACCACTTATAATAAAACGCATTGCTTCAAATATTTTCCCAGGCCTACTTGTTTAGTACTAGCCATTTTTGAATATATTTTGTAAGCCAAAAGCAATATGCTATGTTGAGATAAAAGCTTGTATATCAGAACATACAATCATGTCAGTGTTATAAAGGAAGGAAGACAACAGTGCATCATCTCTCCCTATGTGTCTGTATGTCAAGCCACCATATATAATGTTTTCAAACTTAAATTCCATGAGATAGTTCAATTTTCTTTTAATTTTTTGAATAAAATGGACGATTAGAGTGTTTAGGGCATTAAGGATGCCCTTGTAAACGGGACATGTCACCATAAACTGTTAACTCTTAACTATAGAGAAAAAAGATGTTACCAGAGTAAGTTCTTATATTAAAGGTTTGTCTTCCTGAACGGGGTGTCCGCTAGGCGATGTTCTACTGTGCCTCCTTCTTGAACATATTGTATATATGTATAATCTCGGTTTTAGGTTGATTTAAATTTTCCGTCTTTGCATATTAATACTTATCCAATACCCGTATACTCTCTATTGTTTTAACACGTTTCTGTCAGAAAAAATGTCAAGTAAAGGTTGCTGTTGCATGTGGAAAAACAGCTGTATGTGGTAAAAAGAATTCTTTTGGAACCATATTTTCAGATGACTAAACAAGAACCCGGAAGACCCGATGCTGTAGAAGTAAGGTAACATTTTAAATGGTTGTTAATAATATGTTGACATAGTCTTATTAATAGCTATTCCCAGAGCTGTGACAAACTCTGGACGGTTGGCATTCTTACGGAATGCGAATGGTGCCTCAATCTGGATGGCATCAATGACGCCACCATCACGGGAGCCATGTTGTTTTGTGTTGTATCCACCGCTAAGAAATGGTGTACCATTAGGGTGAGGGTTTGCGACTGATGGTACAGCAGCAAAACCCTCATTTTGCAGAAATTGCCCGAAAGACGTTGCCCCACGGAGTATGGTAGCGAAGTTGGCTGATCCAGCTCTATCAACAAGAGCTTTGATTGAGGTATCTTCATAATTAAATGTCCCACTCTGAAGGGTACTACCATAGATAAGGTAGCCTAACATTGACCACACAGTAGGTTTGCCATGTCCATGAAGGTCAATGAATAAACCTTTTCCATGTGAAGAAGTGATGTTGGCTTTTGCTTGATTGATGTAGCCCTGGTACTCGTCCCAGGCGTCGCCTGCCTCGGGAACATTGAAGGAAGCCTCATTCCGCTCACGATTTGCATCCAGTTTGGTTCTTTTGAGTCGATTGATGACAACATAGGGATACTTGTTGAAGATGCTGTGGAGCTCATCTCTCAGTTCTAAGGCTAGCTCTAATGTATATGAGTCTTTGACTGTAGTGGCCTTGCAACTGTGAAAGATAGGAAGATAAGGATTTAAAATGAGCATATCAAGCTAGCCCTTACAAAATTTGAGTATATGTTTGAAAAAGTAATCATGTTTTGTCAATTTTGCGTTCAAAGGATGAAGCGATTAAATGGACAACATAATTGTTAGGATATGAAAGTAGTTTATGTGCGAGCAGGTCTAGGATATTAGGCGCTGAGTTAAGAGGCATTAGATTTCACTCCCAGGTAAATTCACTGGGTCGTGACAACTGTTGGTGGTTTAGAATTCAAGTGAGAGCTATGTCAAGCTTGATTATGTGAGGTGATTCAAATATGATGCAAGGCCGACTTATATTTTTGCACACACACATACACACACACACACACACACACACACACACATGCACACACGCATGCACACACACACACATGCATGCACGCACGCACACACGCACGCACGCATGCACGTACGCACGCACACACGCATGCACACACACACATACACACACACACACAAATCATCCTGTATGTTTAAAGAACATATGTAAAGAACATCATTATGTCACGGCCATTGCTTTCACACATGTGTGTAATGATAACTACGTTGTGATAAATTCAGATTTATGATATAGGTTTCTATTGCCAAGAAGATAATGCAATTATTTAGGCCTAATCGAAAATTTCTAAGCAACGGTTTTGTCTTCTGATTGTCAAGGCCACGTCTACCGACATTAACCTATCTACATCACAGCAGGTGCTATGTTTTGCTCTTTTAGAACATCGTCCCACAACGTCATTGGTCACGGAATACATTTTGTGGCAAGAGATCCCCGTTACAACGTATCAAAATACCATGTCCAGACAGACGATTCCGCCGCTTTAAGTTGATTGTCTCCTCTCAGCACGTATAAAACCACACTTAAAAATTACTGCTTTTCCTCTCATTACACTCGCTCCATCTGAAGTAGAAGTCACTAATTTTCTCAGTGGTTATCCTTCGTCTTTCAGTGTCTTTAGGACAATGCTGCAGGATCTTGCCCCTTCATCCAGACTTTGCATGCAGAGAAAATGAGACTCCACCTTACCATTAACTACAGCATGGATAGCACACAGCTCATATAACTAAATGTATTTGATACGTCAACAGCAGGTGACTGATCTATCTCCAGTCCGTCGCACATCACATCAACAATTGCTGGTCCAAACTTCTTAGTAACGTCCTTTCCTATCGGCTCTGACCTATAGGGCGGTCGGGAGTCTGTGTCTGCGCATGTGTAGTCCTTTGGCGCCACTACCTGTCGGGGGTCAAGCGAGACTTTCCAACCAATGAGGAGTGTCCTTTTGTACCACGTGACACAACATGGCCGCCCCCATGGTGCATCTCCCTACAGGCCTATACGTACTGCTCTGATGGCTGTGCGTTATCCTATCGCCTGTTGATGAGCTCACATTCCTAAGCGGTACAGAAAATATTATAAAATATTAGCAAACATATTTTAAATGACCAATAAGAATGACTTTATACGATTATAAGAATTAAGAATTTTCACTTTGTGCATCTCTTAATCCGTTTTTGGACGAACAATAATCTTTTAGTCCTTTAGTTTTGAAAACAATGACAATTGATTCATTAATCAAACCGACAAAGGACTATTCAAAAGCTGGGAGGTCCTTTTTACAATAAAAGTAGAAAATATTGAATTGATACTGAATGAGGTTAAAATCCTGCTGAAAGAAAAACAATTAATGAAAACCTTACATTTGTTGTTTTCTTCTAGCATACAGCTTTCAATGGGTAGAACCGCTCTCCAACACTGCTAATTGTACCAATAGATGATTTGATACATTTCTCAAAAATGAAAAGGCAGCATCTCCCTATACTGCTATTCCCTCTCACGATCACATGGGCTTATTATCATTTCCATTAAATGGTGAAATCTTTAAATGTCTTGGCACTGCTTAATGGTTGATTCCCAGATAGCGCAAATAGTTTACTCTTCTAAATTAATGCAAAAGAATGTTAAGTTATATCATTACAATACATTTTATAGCTAAAACATACTTACCAAATTCTCTGTGTTCTATCCAAGGTGAGTTGCTCCTTTGCAATGTAGTACGTCCTTGTCATGGTGGCATTAACATCCCCCTTGACTGCAGCAAATGCTCGGCCTGCTGCTTTCAGGACTTCCTTTTCTTGCATTTCTTTGCTTCCATTGCAAAATGGCGATCTTGATGCACCTCTTCGTTAGCGAAGTTGTCAACTTTAAGAAAGTCGTCGGCTAAACTTTACAGAAATGTGCCCTTTTAAATCAGGTAGGGCATATTGAACAGCTTGACGTTTACACCAATTGAAGAAGAATGTAATTCCAAATCATTTTCTTACAACACACGAGAGCTGAAATCTATACCTGAAAACTTGAAATTTAAAGTTGAATCCCATTACTGCAGCATTATAATAGTGAAAAGTGGGGAAATGAAAGAAAAAAAAACTAAAATCCTCTCTTTCTAAACACACGCCCCGGCTGATTTGAGGAATGAGCGCGCCGGTTAGGCAGACTTTGTAGCAAAAGAATGAGAAGAGCAAATGTCTATGTACAAATCATTCCATCATTTAGACAGTATTCATCTAACAAAATAAATTGCTATGAATATAAATCAGTTTGTTTCAGTTTTCCCAAGCACGGATATATGATTTTACAGTATTCCATGTACCTGCAGGTTAATTTGGACCCATTTTGTCGACAAAAGAAAAAGTTTTCATCATGTTTAACTACAAACAATGGCATTATTCATGAAAATTACTATGTTGATTCATTGTGATTTGTCGACCTATTACCCAGAATGCACCTTGATCTCGGCTAACCAGCAGGTAAAACTCAAGAAATTAGTTATCGGTGTTTGGAAGTAGTACATGAGATTTACACTTCTGTGTATTATCACTGCCCGAAATTTGACCTTTAATGATTCTCAACTTTGTAAACAGGGTCCTATGTTCAAAACTCAAAGGGCATTAAAAGTCTATTTTTGCATAGTATATATAATGGTTACAGTTTCTTTACTAGCGACAGCTGGCCTAACGGCAGGTGGACTTGTCTGGTGATGGACATTTATAACACAAGGTATCTTTGCACGGGATATAAAACGGATTTTTTAAAGACTGCTAATACAAGACATTTGCTAACTTTAAAAAAATACGTATATTTCTTTTAAAGTAAGCCAATGTCATATTGCATTTTTTAAACATGCAAAACCTAACTTGAGTTGGCTCATAGAGTGAAAACAAGTGATGAAATGTATGTCTGGTATTAATTGCAACACCAATCGTAACATGAAGGCCACCAATAAGTAGATGACCTCCTTCATAATATCCCTCCCATACATTTATTAATTTTGGGTTTAAGGTACCTATTATTAGGGTACCAGTTAGTATCCGTATGGGTTGGCAAGTTGGGCTGTTGGTTGAAAGGGGGGGGGGGGAGGGGTAGAGCCGGATCCGTCCCAGTTCCTGGCCCAAGGCCCCAGTGTTGTGTCAACCTCGTCGACCATGACCGTACCAGGGGCAGGCTGGTGGGGCGTCACTCTCCGAGTCATGATCACGGGGCCGTAACAGTCTGCCGGGGGTTGGAGAGTGGATGGGAGAAAACGTCCCGCAGCGACGCCAGCGGCCAGGAGGAGAACTACACGCAGGTAAGATAACTTATTAGCGCTAATAACGGTTAGTGACCCTGTAGTTGCCGGGCAAGCACTTTAAAAGAGGAAGCAGGTTTTGACTGAAAGTGAAGACTGCTAATTGAATTGTCACAGCAGTTGAGAATGAACCCATCCCACATTGGGTATATCCCTGGGTTGGACAAGGGTTGGACAAAATAACCACATTAGCCATCCTTCTAGAATTGGGCAACAATTATATATATTATTATCATTATTTATATCCCCAAGTCTTGCCAAACCATTATGATTTCTTAGAGTTTATGAATTGACATATTTGCAGGTTTGGCAGCCAATCAAAATGCTGTATTTGGAAGAAAATAAGTTGGACATTATAGGTTGGGCTGACAGGCTTTAACGGTGGTTCCTATGGGAAAAATCTAGACCAATATCAAGCTGCATCTTGAAAATATTAGGAGCAATCTGTCAACCAAGTTGCTTTTGTTAATTTTGTAATATGCAACTATCCTCAGGGAATAAGGATTGTGGGTAACTTTGAAATCTTTTCATGGCAAACCTTAATGTATGCTGTAAACTGGGACGGGTTTATATTGTAAAAGCTGAAGTAATTATAAATGGATAAAAAAGACCATTATGACTACGGGTGACAGGATGTTGGCAAATGAAAATAGGTGATTAGAAAAGAAATGGATGAATGACGCCAATAGCAAGAAAGCGGATGTTATAATAAATGTGTTCAAGATTATATGCATATATCTATGCTTCTTATTGCAATTACCTCATGGGAACTGCCTACGAAGGTAACTTGAAAAAAAAATCAAGATTTCAAAAACATAGGCCTACATGTACTTTGTCTTAGTATGACAGCAAATTAATGTGGTCGTATAATTATCCTATCTTCTTCAAACATATTAAAAAGTAAAACACTTCAATCAAATTTCTGATGCCATACTTCTTCTTTTGTATTTATTACTTTTTATATTCTTCCTAGTTATTTTGGGAACATTTTCTTTTAAAAATACTATCATTATTATAAGAGTAGAACGCAATTGGTGTGAATCTTCGCACCTACCTATCGCCGTAAGATTCAATTAACCCTAAATTTCAACAATTGGGCGCGACCGGCCAACAATGTAAATTGCAGTGTTTTGGAAATGTTTCGGTCGACGCAGCAACAATTATTGCGAAGTCTGCCAAAAATGTACCGAATAGATGAATTCATACTTCCGGGTCTGGAATTACTCAAATACCCGAGACCAAACTATTTTTCGTGAACATTTCCCAATTTGTGCAAAATTTATCTGTAACAAGGCTTATTATTCAGTACTGGCTTACATGGCAGAAAATGATAAACATGAGTTAGACAAGTGACATGCATATTTGCGCTGCTTCATGAACTATATCATGATATCAATTAAAGGTAAGATTAATTTGGAAACTACTACACACCCCGTTCTATCATACAAACTCATTGTATACGAGCTAGGCCTAGCTTGGTTCAGAATAGCTAAATTAAATAAATATTTCTGAAATATTTCTGAAACAAGCATATCATCAGGATAGTTTATAGAGAGCAGGGGGGCGGACCAAAAAACATCCACGAGAATTTTATGCCACGAGAAGTAAAAATACCCACGATCACAAAATTTTCTCTCGTGAGTATTTAAATTCTCGTGGCACAGAAATAAGTTTTTTCAACAATTTATGTCCTCCAGTGTCCTTCTAACAGACTCTAAGGGGCATTTTATGCCCATAGATATATTATGAGAATGGAATTAGTATGGTTTTCCAAGAAACTTCCATGTCCAAAAGTTCTCGTGAATGTTTTTTGGGCAAATTTTTCTTCTCGTTAGCCTGAAATTATTCTCGTAGGCCTGAAATCACTGCTACGAGAAATCGTGGATGTTTTTTGGTCCGGCCCCCAGGTCTGGGGACCTTTCCAGATCAAAGCTATACATGTGCTAAAGTATCTGGCACGTAAGGTTGAAACGTTGGGAACATCTTGCACGATTCTTTAACCATTTAGACCCCACATATTTCATTCATGAATTGCTTGATTTCGCCAGGATGTCCATGGATATCCCTCAGGAATTCCCTAAATGTCCTTTAATTGATGATATTCAAAGGATGACCATCCCTTTCAATTAACGTTACAGCAATGGGGTTGGTAGCATTGGAAAGGGAATTTAATCAGCTTTTAAACGATATATTTACCAACTTTTGCATGTTGAATATTCATGAAACTGTTCTCTTTGGAATAATTTGGAAAAAATATGGAAAAATATCCGTTTTTCCAGGCGCCCACGGCCGGATTGGGGAAACTACCCACGGGCGGCCACGGGCGGATTGGGGTCTAAAGGGTTAAAACCTTCAGCCATAACCCGAACCTGATGGCATGTTTGAATGCGCCCTCCTTTTTTTACTTATTCCCTGTAGTGCTAAGAAGAGAGAAAATGTTATATATAGAAATCTTACAGATATTCAGGAATTTTAGAAGGGGGTGGGGCGCCCATATTCAAAGGGTCCGATAACTTGGGTTTTATATTTAAAATAATAATGTTTGGTCCACGAATGGGAGCAGGCCCCCCATGTTCCCCCTTTAAATCCACCTGAATATATAATTTTGATGAGATTGTAAGTCGCATCTGTGTCGAAATATTAGCAACCTAATTAAAATGCCCCTATTATTTTCCATTTAAATCAGGATGGAACCACCTGAATTCCACTTTGTTTACAGACAAATTGTAATTAAGATACTCATATATTTTAAGCTATTTTGATGGCTGATTCTTCACATTTTGATTTAATAAAAGGTTGTCGCTGTTGCATGTGCATGTACTGTAAGTTGCTCGTGACTCCAATTAACTGGCACGTTGTCAAGATAGCATATTACAGTGTTCATAGTAGTTTAGCATCCCTAGGCAGTTATTGTCGATATTTTTCTTAAGTTTATCCAGTGTCTATATAAACATTATGCTTGTTTAGGGCAAAACTTATCGTCACATCTAACATATTGATTCTATTATTGTCCGCTTCATTTCTATTAGAGCACTATGTTCATTTTTGAGTAAAAAAATAAAGTACTTTTACGGGACGCAGAAAACGTGTCCTGCTTTATCTAATTGGAACTTGTGTGAGCCTAAACCATGAAGCAAACTGCAAGGTCATTTCGTGACTTCAAGAACGTTGTAAATAAAGATGCCATTTGGTATTTTGGTGAACTTAATTCCATTCGCGACAGGATTCTACATTCTTTTCATATTTGGAAAATACATACATGATCTATTGACTTCTAATACGTTCCAACAGTGACGTGTCAAGGAACAAAGGTTTTAGTAGGCCTATTACTGTAATGAATTACATGATGGATGTCTTCATAGAGAATCACAAATAACCCCTGAATATTGTAAAGGCTGTTACGTAAACTAACTTGCTTAGGTTTACATTGATATACATCTTGAAACTAACACTAACTTGAAATCTTGAAACTAACACAAGCAGGAAGGTATTCCATGTATGATTACCAACCAGAGTGACGCCAAGAGTAACAGCATGAGTGCATGATCTATATACCCAATGACTGATACTTAATATTACATAGTGACCCACCAGGGGGAAAGGATGCTCCAGGGGGAAATTCAACATTTAAGAGGATGGAATACGCTTTCAAATGATGCCATAAATGTGAAATTTATTTGATTATTAAGGAAGTTACAGGTTATAGAACACAGGAACATCAATGTTCCTGAAAATGACAACAACATGAATTATTCAGTATTAACTGAGTTATTTGATAACAAAACATACTTCTTGAAAAAGATAAATGGCTATTTATGAAATACTATTGTGATCATAACCCTTGATCTAAAAATGGTATTGTTTATCTGTTTGAATTGGGAATATTTTCAAGTTATATTTTTAAACATGATGTCATAATTGTTTTTAATAAATTTAAATCACTAAATTCATTGTCTCCATGGCAACCAAATTGCTATTGTTTGGCAATTTTTTGGAATAAAATGTTCCATTGACATTCCAAATAAGGATATTTTGGAATGAAATAGAATCTATTGAGAAGGTCAGCTGAATTGTACACAAAAAGTTAGTCTAAGACAGTTTTAACACTATTTTTCAATACATTACTCATTACTGTTAATTCCCCTGGAAGCTTATAAGGAAGAAAGTAAGGCAGGAGTTGGCGTAATAATATTTGATTAATTATGTTAAATAATTAAAAGATATAGTAGTGATAATATGAGATGTAATGTTGTATAAAATGGATAATAGCCCTAGGGCTTTGAATTATATCAATGTAATGCCCCTGAAGCCACCGATATACTGTGGGGGAAAAGACCACAGAAAATAAGGGACAGACGGTCGAAAGTCTACGTTAATTCAGGCGTGACAAAAATTTGGTGGAAACAACTAAAATAGAAAAGAAAAAAATCCGCTCAATTGGCAATTTAAAAAAAAATAGTTCACTTTTCGTGACTTTTAGTGCGCCGAGATATACGCCGGAATGTCTAAGACCTAGAGGCATTTGGCAAAAGAATAATATTTCTTCATATACAATAAATTGTTAATGTATAATGGGCAATTACATTATACGAACTCAAATAATCTAAATAGTCTTAAAAGTTCCATTGGGCATCAGATTTTCCCAATGACATTTCCGGGAAGAATCTGTCCCAGGCATCTGCACGACCCCCGCTAAAAATAGAAATACAGAATGCCGTTTTCCCCCTTTTTTTTAAGCTGGTGGGAAAGAAAACGCCTTATACAAACAGGGGTAAGGTTCCTCTTATGATCTTTTTTCTTCGAAATGAATTCATACAGTTTGATGAATTCACAGCCTCGAGAAATGATTTGAACTACTTTTGAGAATCTGTCCACTTATTCAAAAGGAATATTGTGCAGTTTACAATTGGGCAGATGGTATCAACGTTTTTGGTTAAAGAGGATGAATAGAGTGAATCTTATTACAGTATGTAATCGTAGGACATAGCATTAGCTTAAGATAGCTCTGCCCATTCAATGACAACTGATCTTCCTTAAAGGTTTTCCTTATGACCATAATTTGCAATCGTAAAGTATCAAGAAATTGTAGCTTCCGTATCGCCTGTCATTACAATAACAAAAAGCAATGAACAAAGTCCCATTAAATAATCTACATGAAGATGAAGTGTCTAGATAACAAGTAAAATATATCTTTGAAATGTCATTCTATCTGTATTCTATGTACTTTTTTTCTAAATAAGATCTAATTCTACGAAACATCAAACGTGAAAAACATGTTTCATCAAATAAAAAAAATAGCTAAGGTCATAGAAACTATTCAGGTTTCTACCCCCTATAGATTAATTTGGTTTGTTTGTTTGGGGGTTTGGAGGGAGGGGGGCGATATGAGGAATGTTCGCTGTGAACTCTACCCCCTGTTGTGCCTGGTACCAGTCAGGCTGGTGGCCTTCAAGCCTTGTCCTCACCTCACACACCGTTACCAGCGGACGTGCCAGTCACGACCAGACACACTGCTGTCGTTTCTCCCCTCCCCCTTATCCCTTGGGGCCTTCCATTTAGTACGTACGCACATTTTCAAAAATCCCAGACCCCCCCACCCCTCCTTGTTAAAAAATACGCATTGGAATTGTACTAGAACATACGCACATTTTCAAAAATCTCATACCCCACTGCCCCCCTTGATGCGTACATACTTAATGGAAGGCCGCCTTCTTTCCCCTCCTCTCACCCGCTCCCCCTCCTCCCCCTCCTCTCCCTCCTCCCCCTCCACCCCTCTCATCCTCCTTAGATGAATTTTTGAAGCAATATTAAAAAATTGCCATGGAATTGGACTTTTTTATATATACTTTTTTTTTCATAATTGTGTGGTTATTTGGCTTTCGCTTGGGTAACAAAATATAGAAAACCCTTATGGGTCGTCCTCGGGTGGCGCCCTTGGGCATTACCGTCAGCCAGCGGTTCGTCCCGCAACCCCGGCTCTTACCATCCCCACAGATCTTCTTATATCTTACATTATTATGTTTCAAGTTACATAAATGGAAAAAAACAAAGCACATAATTCTTATTAACTTGTAGTTGACACATGCTACTCCGAAATCAAATTTTGAAACCAAGGGCAAGGCTTTCCCGAGACCACAATGCCAGAAAAAAAGGGAGGAAATACTTGTAGCGGAATAACATATCTGATTGTCCCTACCGCAACTCGGAAGACATGTCTTTCCTGTCTGCAGCATACTGAAATGTAGCTGATATAATCTTTGGTGGCCAGGCACTTGTCTTGTAGGATTTTCTTTGTGTACGTTTTTTGTTGTCGTCTTTAGACATATAATAATCATTGCTCTTCTAGACGTAAAAAGTTTATATAGTCAAAGTATCATGATTATTTGCTTTTATGAAGTTAGCATTTTGATTTTTGAATGAAATACAATGATAAAAAGGATGACAAATATAATATTTTATGATTGGACCTAAACGAGATTTTTTATATCAAGATTTCCTTCCAAATATCAATTCACAACTAAATTTTTCTCACTAAATTTGGTAGTTTTCCGGATTTTCTTATACTGATCCGATTTTAGAATATAGAATGGCAACCTGGGTACTCTTTTACCGACCTGTTTTTAATACTTGTAAGTCACGACCCTAGACTAGTGGGGCCAGAACAAGTTTTATTTTAACATAAATCTGAAGCCTTTCAGAAGTTCCATGTCCCCCGTACAGAATACTCTTTATGCCTCGATTGAACTTTCACTTTGAGGCTAGTTTGTAAGGGATGAAATTGCACCCTTTCTTGAAGGTGTAGACAAAGTAACGATCTTACATAAATGCAGATTCTATTTTGTTTGGTTTATATTTGGCAAATGTATAACTATGATTATTGTTCACAGTTTCTATATATAATTTATTTATTATGACAAAACCCAGAGGATGCATATATGTTTTCTAAGTGATGTACCCTGCATTTTGTTTTATGTAGACACTACTATTTATAAGCTGTTCTGAAAATGTTGCAAAAACACCACATTTACCCAAGGAATACCTCTCAAAATTGGTCACTAAGCAGCCAAACGGCGAACGCTCAAGGTAGGGCAAACACTTAGTTTCGATACTGTGAACTGTGTTCAACAGACAATATTCATTAATTATAAAATCAGGGACGGGAGTTTTGTCAGCTTAATTTGACCGACAACTTCTCTGCACCCAGTCTCCATGGTTCCCCTTGCCCCTCCAAGACACCCAGGTACAAGATCATTTACCATACAAGAGTAACGCCATCTGTCGGAAAACAGTGACATTCAAACCTTCACCACAGAGCCGCCACCAACCAATAAGTGGAGTTATTACTTCTTCCAAAGCAACCATGCACGCACAAATGTTAAGGTTGAATGATTATGCATGTAGCACAGTTTCTGTAGCAAAGACATTGCAATACATCAAGCAATGTTAACCTCACGTTTCTACATTCATTTTGTTTCCATTTCAAAATACCACAATTATAAATTATAGCAGGGACTGATCCAGAGATCTTTAAAAAAAGGGTGGGAGGGGGGCACTCTAATGTAAAAGTCTCAGGCGCCCCCCAACTAGAATTCCACATTAAAAAAATATCTTAATTTGACAAAAACTATTACTAGGAGGGTCAGGATGAAGAACAAAACCTTAAGTATAACTACAGTAATTTTTTTCAGTACTCAGGTACTGAAAGATATTTTTCAAATTATAACTAGAGTAGTGGTCTTATATTCAAACTGACTTGCTACTCTTGGTCCCACAGGTGTGCGTCCAGACGCATTCTCCGTTAATGTAACAGCCTTTGTCCCGGTCCGGGATTGACGAAGGTTTCTCCGAACCTCCATGGGGGGCCGACAGGATTACGTTCAGGGTTCCTGCCAATGGCAAAGGGTAGAAAAAGACACTTCAGAGATCTTCCAATAAGTCAATCACAAATTACAAGCAATTTAATGTTAGACAAAATAAAATTTAACCGTGTGGCACAAATAGGCCTATAGCGGTGGAGATGCGCAAAATTAATTGGGGCGATCCACTATGTGATTATAGGCCGGTTCAGAACCAATTTCAAAAATTGATGTGTCAATAGAATGGTTATTCTTATCAAATTAACTTTAGGCTGCGTAAGTGGTAAATGTAATTTGTCAATTATATCACATAACACATAAGTTTTAGCAGCAGTTCCCAGTTTCTGCCAATTGTCAGTTTCTCGACCTCTATAACTATATCACAATTGTCACTTCAAAAAAGTTCATTTTAGAAATGTTCATTCTTGCATCTCTTCGGCTATTCTATACACAAGAACTGATTTTCAAAACCCATACAATGAGGTAGAATAGTGTTGTCGGTATTCACGCATTGAGGTCCGAAACGTGGTCTTTTGTATGTAATACTTCAAATACCTTTATTCAATATTTCCATGAGTGACAGAAAGTGTGACTTAAACATTTTTTTTCTCTAAGAATTGCCAAACCCGAACATAAAGGGATATATAAACTAGAATATCATTGGTTTTCAATTTGTAACTCTTGTGCCTTTGGCAATAAGGCTGCACAGAAATTATATTGATGACATTAGGCACGTTTAAAGAGGAATTATAGGGTATAATTGATTCTTTCGCACGTGTTGTATAATTTGAAAGAAATACCCAAAACAATTATAGTGATTACATATCGGCAATACGCATTTGGATATGTACAAGCCCAACTCAGTTAGTAATCACCAGCTAGAAATAAATGTGTGAAAACTAATAACTACTTTATTTTCTGCATTTTAGTTTTCACGCAGGTGTCTAATTTAATCTTGGAGATTTAACTTTATTTATCTATTTATCAGCCGTCGGGCACTGGTCTTTCAAGCTATTAATTGTACCAGTCACTTCATCCATGAAAGGTGGTAAGTATTTAATAAGGGAATGAGCGTTTACAAATCAAGGGGATGAGCGTTTGCGAAGGTGATGAGGGTTTACAAAGGTATGAGCCTTAGTAGTGGCGCGCGTGTCCCCTTTAATACACACAGTGGCGGGAAAGATATCACATCTTTTATCAGTTTTTCCCTGCACCTTCCACGACTCCCGAATACGGTATACTCTCCTGATATGTAATCCATATCACCACAGTCGGTGCTTTCATTGTATGCCTATTTGTCAATACCGTTAAAGTACATGTATAATAAATTGTTCTTACATAACCATATATATTATTATATTGACACTTACAGGGTTATAGTCGTGTGGTACCTATCAACCTGTCAATAAATTTAAATAGAATACCATCCACGTGATGCAACTGTGAAATTACTATAGAGATGATCGATCATTTCCTGCTTTCGGCCCAAACAGCCATTCATCAAATATTCAATTTCGACACGATGCAGGGAATAGCCCTGATAATTTCCAGGCGGGTAACAAGTGACAAATAGTGATTGGATTTATGACTACGTAGAATGAATTGGAATATTGATTTACAGGTATACATACACCTTGGGCATAGTATCTAGCAAGGGATGCGCCTCTCTACTGTGATTTATTATTATTATTATTAACTCCAACAAAAAAGATATGAGCTGCAAACTTTAGACCTTCCATTGATCACTGGCAGTGAAGTATAATGAGTCAGCTTGGAGTCTCTGCACCACCTGCAGGCCTAGGGTGGCGCCCTCTGGTGTTCTCTTACATTTATATCCATATATTTCTATTTAATATATGGAAACATATAGACAATATTATGACTATGCGCGTTTTCAGTCTAGTCTGCAAGTTGTATAACCAGGTGTATTCGTAGCAACCACTTCAATGGGATGCTAGAATGCTCCATGTACGAGCTTTGCCAAGTGGCTGATCATTTATTGCGTACCCATTTTCACATGCTTTCTAGACCTCCACATCCCAACTTTTTTAACATGTGATATGCATTAAACATGAACTAAAGTTTTTGAACCTCTCTTTGTGAGTAATTAAAGGACGATCCCTGATCTGGTTTGGAAGGAGTAGAAGATCTACTTGTCATTCGGTAAAGAAAACCAAAGACCTATGTAGGCCTTTTATCATATCATGATAAAGGAATGATAAGCAAATGGTTTGCTGTTTGTCAAAATTAAGGTGGATCAAAAGGCCGATAAGGTAAGAGATCTAGTTATTTCTTTGACAAATGGAACATTTAGTACACATCGTATGTATGCCAATCAAATAGGAATAAACCATCCTTTCTAATAAACCCAGATACTATCAGTTATAAGAAATAGCAAGTGAAATAAAAAAGATACATCAGCAGAGGACAGTTCTGATACATTACGTCATTAAGTACATTAAGGTGCATACTCAAGTCAGAATCATTCCACAACTTGCATCTTCCATGGCTGAAAACCTTATTTTGGCATACATAAATGATGATATGTCGATTCAAAAAGAAACAGCCAGATCATACATTGATTATGTGCATTTATATTTTCAAATAATACAATAAAAGTAGACTTGGCTAGCCCTGCATGGCTACAATCCACTTCTCCAACCAGTGACCATACAGATCAGGGTACATATAGTCATAGCAGACCAATATGTCCAAAGTGACAAGAGACTGTCATTTCATCTTTCCGATAGGGAAGGGAACATTGATACATGATAGTGTGATGAATTATAGTAGTCAATTCAATGTCGTGGTACGAGTTAGTGCGACCTAATTATAAAGGGTAAAACCAAGTAGATGTTGTTATGAGAAATTATAGTCAAAATCAAATGTTAATGCATAATCATGACTTACATGAGAATGTGTATCACAAATTACACGAAAATGCAAGTATGAGTTACATGAGAGTCACGCAGCGCGAAGTATATGAAGTCTGTAATGCATGAGATTTTAATGACCAGAAGTGACCCCAGCAAGAGATCAAAGAGACTACTTCATGTTGTTTAACCAATCAGGAGCCAGATTGTGGCTATATAAGTGAGTAATTTCATAAGAATAAAAAGTCCTATCTTGGTACTCATTGTGTTTGCACCTTCTTTCTTCCCGGGGATGGACCGCAAAAAGGCTTAGAAGACTAGGACAGCTAGAGATAAGGGTACATGAGACAGGAATAAACCAAAGTTAAGCAAAAAAGGGGTAGTTGGACTTAGAAGAAATAGGGGTAGACATAAGGGATGAATTTGGACGCCCGCGTTGGGTACGAAATGACTGAAGACACGAGTTAAGCCTAGAACCGAAATTAGGGAAGAAAACATGGGAGATCGGCCTACACGCTACCACCCTTTTATCTTTTTTGGGCATGGTCCCTGTCCTGAGTCTAGAATCGTCGGCTACACGAGGCTGCTAAGCATCTAGCATGAGACCCTGATTCATGGCCTGAACCGAACTGTAGTGCCAGCTCCCGCCCCCTGATCCATCTAGGACCAAAGATCCCTGTGGCACACAAACCCCACTGGCACAAGCTGTATCCCAACCACCGTCTGCCATCAGGTTTCCGAGAACCTACGACTACTCACCCAATTCTTCCCTTGTGCCTTTGCAGTGGACCGTGTAATTCATCCTGCTCATGCTCTCAAGATATCGAGCGTGACTGGGCTGAGATATGTCAAGAGTACGAGTATCTCAAGCAGGAAACCGGAATAGAGGGGACCTCGGGACTGGCCCTACTGACCATAGTGCCGATCCACATTTCTCCCCTTCTTAAAGAAGCCAAGAAACTCAGGCAAATAATAAACATAAAGTGAGAGGTCTAGACCCCTAAAACCACAAGAGGAGCATCAGCATTAAAATTAATGCTGATTTAGATAAATTTCATCTAAATATACTATAGCGACAAGGGACTCAAATGATTAAAACAGGAGACATAACCTTTCCTTGGAATTTTCATGATAACACTTAATCAGTTAACACAAGGAGTCTGCTTCAAGTGCTCCAAAAGAACAGGAACCTGGGAACGGGACACCGAGATACATGTCGGTTGCAAAAACTCACTTCTGATACTCCAGCCCACCCCGCTCATATCAAGCTTTACTTGTGAAAAATGAGGGGTGTGGAATGATTCAGATGGCTCAAAACTCAATGTAAACGTCCTTTGTGAGAAAAGCGAGACACACTTGAACAAAATTAATATATAATTTCTTAGAACCCAGTGGGGGTTCCAGGTAAGAATAGACCCAAGTAACTCCTGCTGATCATAGAAGGCGATGATAGGGGGGTGGACCCAGCACTGATCAAGTGTTTTTTTGGATTTCCGGTTATTGCTTGGTTCACTAAGGGACGAGGTACAGCAAAAGTAATTATTATTGCTAGGTTTTGATCCCCTGCTGTTTGCCCACCCTATCACCTTCACCTCATAGATACAATCACCAAAGACAGAATTCGTCCCAACCTGATTTTGCCATGAAAATGACCCTGGCTGTTGGTATGGTGTAAAACACTCAATACTCACTCACTCTATATTTTCTTAGATCCTCTGCTTAGGGAAATTGAACGGTAAAACTGCGTAAGGAAGATTATTGTAAGAAATGATAAAGTCTTAAGTTTACCTTCATAGTAGTCAATGTAGCCCGTGTTCGACATCACGTAGCTCGCACAGCCCAGCAATAGGAACATCACGTTCAGCAGCATCATGGTGAAGTTGTGGAGAGGTACACTGAAAAAGAGATGGTTAGAGTGTAAATCAAATGTACTTACATTTTGGAAAAACGTTAGTCATATTGACTGCCTTTTTTTGTGAACTTTTCAACTTTCTTTGTCTAAAGCATATGCATTTTGGCTACACTTTTGTAGGTTTGACTAACCTTTGTGGTATAATGAGATGAAAGGTTACACGTAGGCTTATGTATTGAAGATTAGGCAAAACGATGTTTTGTATTAGTTCCTTCAAGCTAACGATCCACGAGACGACGTTTTCCAAAGCGACAAAAAAATACTTGTAGCAAACCAATCTTAAGCCGCGTCCCAACGGCGACTGGTTGTATAATTATGGTGGCCCAAAGTGCCAAACCCTACCCATCCTCGGCCATGAGTGCCCCAGATAGCACTTATCACCAGGGATGGGATGGGTTTGGCACTTTGGACCACCATATACAACTAGTCGCGTGGGTTTAGTCGCCACGTGGGGACCCAGCTTTAGGACCAACGGTTTTTTGTCGGTCCTGAATTGGTTTGGCAATTAAAGCTGTTGGTCCTCATATCAGTCCAGAATAAATCCCACACCCATGTTCCCTGGTGAAGTTATAAACCAACTGTTTACTTGTTTTTTTTTTATTAGAAATTAGTAGGAAAACAAGGAAAAAAAGATCACATTGCTTTTTTAAATCAATAAGAATGATTTATAATTTTAATTGTTGGGTCTTAATCGGTTTGATCGGTTAATGTTAGATGATTCTAACTTTTTGACTAACCCTTGGGTTAGAAACCTTCGATAATTCTATGGGTTAATTACACAATTCCAGAGGGGGTTAGAAAGTTAGAGTGGTGGTGTCCATAAGATTATGGCAAAAGCCTGGTTTGACTAAATTTCAAACCTTTAGTCTTTTTTCTGTGTAGAGCTGAAATCGAAATTCAAGGAGAGTACAAATCATAAGATACATAGGAACTGCTTGACATATACTTAAGGATTTGCAGTGGAATGATCATTTGGGCTAGCTTTGCAACGACGGTTATAATGAAAGTACCTTTAAAATGCTGCAGATCACAGGCAGAAACGTCTGGCACAATGGTTTAAGTCATCATTATGAGATGACCTCAAACAATGATTGTACGTTGTAAACATTTTTTGAGACAGACAAAATCGATTATTTTACGAGACACTTTAGTATAACTTACATGTTAGTGACCACATGAAGCGTTAGCCAATTTTTGTTTTATTTCTTAAACCACTCTCGCATGAATATGTTCTTCCGAGTAAGTACATGTACATGAAATGTTTGATATATGAGGATTTTATATAACAAAATATAGATTTGAAAAATTATGCAATGACTAAATGTAACAAGTTAAATAATGTAACAAATCAACACTGTTATTACAGCAATACAACATGATTGCATATAAAGGTACAATTTAGGGTAATATAAAGTTGTAGCCCTTACTGATTTAATAATGAGAACTTAGTGTGCTCAGTATCAATTGACTTTAGTGTAGCAATTCAGTTATCGAAATAATTATGGGCACTGATGTCGAATTTTCTATTTAACATTCTATGCTAGAAGCAATATCCTTTGGCACAACTCTCAGTCCGAGTATTGAAATAAGTAGGCATTGCGTAATTCTGTAAAGGCGGTGATCTACGTTGCGACAAAATTGCATTGATAGTGACCCGATTTTCAAAATATTTCCAATCTCCAAAATCGGTTGGAAATCGGTTGGAAATCGGTTGTAAATCGGTCTGCTGTGGATGATAATCGTAATGTGGATCATGTCAACTGATTTTTTCAAACCAATTTCCAACCGACATATGTGACAGTGAATAATTCCAACCGATTTCCAACCGATTTCCAACCGACGATGGTCCGACATAATTATTAAGCATGTTTAATATTTTTGGACCGATTCTGGGCCGATTCTGAACCGATTTTATTATTCCTCATATTATTTAAATCATTTTTGAGTATATTAGAACGAAAATGATACCAAAACATATTAAGATGAATTTTCTTTCACATCATATATTTTTTAATGCTTTTCAATAAGTATTTTACTGTTTCACTTTTTATTAATCCAATGGGTTAAATATAATATATATCTGATCGTATTGAACATATTTAGACACAAAATGTAAAAATATTTGCACAATTTTGATAATTAACCTGACCGATTTTTTTCTATAGTATTTCTATTAATTTATAGTCTAAAATACAGGCAAACAATCGGTTTTCAACTCCACAGTGGATCATGGTTGGGGCACCGATTGTGTACCGATTATGTACCGATTTTAGTACCAACAGGTTTAATTGCCTAACCGATTCGTGACAGACAAAAAACCGTCGTTCCAAAAATCGGTTTGCCACTATCTTTTGTGTCGGTTTGGAAAATGTCGCAACGTGGATCATTAGCTTTAGTAACTTTGGGCCTCAGATCTTAGTGCTTGAACTCCATGTCTAGCTTTACGTACATGACTGGCATACTTGTGTCACCAATCCTCGTGTTAACAGAAGATCAGGCCTTGTCTGTCAACTACCATTGCTCAGTTCAGACATAGGAAAAGGGGTTATTTTCTCTTAAAGTGCCACCACTGCTGGAGGTTTCGTATACCCTTTGAAAGTTTGATTTGAGGGCTCAGATTCCGAAATAAGTTAACAGCTCATTTGATTAAGTGTGCATGGCTAGCTACTCAGAAACAAAATTAGATTTATCCCTTATATAGAGCTTGCAATTGTTCATGTCCATACTCAAAAGATTCATGGAAGGATAACAGTTTTGTTGCTCTCGACCAATGGTGATTCGCGGCATAACATTTAAGCTGAATTAGGGCAAACATAATAAGTTCCAGGCAATAGACCTTTCTCAATAGTGTGGCAGTATATTCCCAAACCTCTGTTTTGGGACATGGAGTCCAATGGGCCTAGGCTTAAGGTTTCGGGAACAAGGCCTCTATGGGTGGATGTATAAGGTTGATCTAGAGTTTTCAAATTGAATATTTTCCCAGGGCATACCCTTTTAGTTTTAGCGACAACTCTTTTCGACCGAGTAACCTCCCTAAGCTAGGAATGGGGCTCAAACAAACACCCCAGTTTCTGTAGCCTTGAGGTCAATCTATCCCATGTTTGTACGAAGTGCATTCAGGGTGACACCCCAGTTCCAGTTAAATTGGTGCCATAAAAACACCAAAAACCTTCGTAGAGAATGTAACGTTCTCTACGAAGCTCTAAAGCTCTAAAGCAACGCAAAATAAATATTATGAGCATCATTCTATCTAAAATGGATAAGTCACCTGTTTTATAGTGTAACATGCCCTTTCCTGAAAAAAAACCTGTTTAATTTCAGAAAAATTGCTGGTTCATTGAAAAAAGTTAAGATAATAGGACTGCATAGGCCTATATAGCAATGTAGAAAGTCGCTTTAGATTATATTGTATTAAAAAGATGGAAATTGTAAATATCATAGTTTACGTATAAGGTAGTTTTGACAAGAAACATTGGGTCATATTATTGTGTCACATCGTAACAGGGATATCCGCATTCGTTTCCCGAATTCTTGGTCCCATTACGTGATCATGTAACTGATAGATAGCCCCTATAGTCACAAAATACCAGCATCTGACATTTCTATTTCCTAATAGTCCTATGATCAGCAGTGTGATTATGTTATAATTATATCGTCATTATAAAGTAAGTACTAAAAGGATATATCAGGCTTCATGCACACATAGAAAGAAAAATGTTGACTGCATTTGATAAGTATAATGCGTTAAGAACAAATTGCACTTCCTCTGAAAGAAATTTAAATATAAGCCTGAGGAAAAATTTGTACAAAATAACATTGTGTTGCACATGTACCTAAAATAAGAGGAATACCAAAACACGACAGATATAACAGTATAATATCATTTGATGTTGGGCGTTATCTAGAACTAAGCCCGATTGCTAGTACAATCAAAGGTGCCATTGACGCTGGATCTGAATTGGTGTGTTAGGATTGAATTGTCTAATCATATATCTTGCATGTTCCAATCTTTGGCACTGATAGGTAGCCGGCCTCAATCAATGAATATGGTCTGCAGCTATCTGTCCACGAGCATGCAGGTCATATTATGTATGTATACTGGTGTTACGTCCTAGTTTCTGTATGCCTGACTCAACAGGTGAAACTGGCGCTGTATACATGTACAATCTTTTGCTCATTGTAATACATATAATTATGTATAACGATAAGCAAAAGACTCTTGCAGGAACACCCACAGCCATGTATATCTAGTGGATAGATTTTACAGAATCCCTTCGAGATACAATTGTTATCTATTAGATAATGTCATGGAATTGTAGCTTTGTCATACAAACAGTGAGGTGGAATTCTAATTTGCAGCCTAATAATTATGCAGACGCTCCGCCCTCTTTCCCCTTATCCGAATTCCTCGATCATCTGCCGGTTGAACTTCAAATCTAATAAAGGTTCTGAGCACATTCAGATACTTTCAACACCCGTATTTTCTTTAACAATTTCTTAGTGCTTATTATGCGTTTCACATAGCGATTGCTTTTGCAGAACATAGATAGCAGATGCAGTGTTAATATCAGTAGCTCAGTAGGACAGTGATACTCGTGCACTTACCTTCGTGTCTCGTAGCGCGCCCACTCCTGGTGCTTACACTGGGACTGTCACCCATTATATAGCGCACACCAGGACACAACCCACGTGTTGTATCGGTACCCTGGGAACTATGGCGCACCAAATGTTAACTCGACATGTTTATGTTTCTTCTTGAAAAGCGAGATCTTTTGCAGTTTATTTCAAATGTGCCTGTTCTCATTAATGGAAATGAAGATAGATTGAATGTACAAAGTAATTATATGCAAAAATGACATCCACAACCATTTAGTTTCACAAGTTTCCTAAATTGCGTTTTCGATGTCCTGCTCTTTGTCCGAATTTTGATATCACAGACTATATTATGATTTATTTTGGAATTACAATTATAACAATTTTTTTGTGATATAGTCTTTTAAATTTATACATAAGTGACCATTCATGGGATTTGGTGTCCTAGAGGGGGGAAGTATGAATTTGAATTTGCATTCCTACCTTTCAGACAATGCAAACCATTTATAAATATTCCCATTATAGGCTGAGATATGGGAGTTTGAAATCCCCTATGCGGTACACACTGGTACACCCCTGTTTTACCATTTGTGCTCCATTTCCATATTATAGCTCCTTGAACCAAACGATATTTAATCAAAAATTACAATTTTCTTACTTATCAAAATTATTCAAAATACAATAACTTTTCACATAGATCTTCATTCAAATAACAGATTTTACTACCAGAAAGTGAAAAACTTCTGTTATTAGAATTGACAAAAATATTCTATGCAATCTGAACATTCCTTTTTCTGTTGCCATGGTAACATGACAACATTCCTTATTGCAGCACTCTTTTAAAAAAGGACATTCCTTACAAAATTACCCACAATGCAACTTTCATAAATAAATAGAATGATTTTTTGCTCATAATCTTAATCTCTGGAAAATTCTGCCTAAGTCACATTTCTTAAGGAAATGTGCATTGTTAGCTTGTTTTCATCAATTACTCACTTAATAATGGACCTAGAGCAAAATGACTAAAATCCCTCTAGGTTACCATATCCCGTGACTGGTCACATTATTAATATAAGGGAAAATCAGTGAAATAGAACGGCACTCAGCTAGGAGTGGAATATAAATGTCCCGATTTTGGGTTACCTAGACCTTGAGAAAATCCCTTAGGAAATTGAATATTTTTTTTGTCAAAAAGGCCCCTTTTTGTGCCCAAGGGGAGCTGTCCCGATTTTTCGTCCTTCCTAAACGGCAGGTCAAAATATTCCTGGAGATTTAATCAAAGATATACATTTCAGAACTGTACAATATCTTGTTAAAATAATTATAATAAAAATAAACGTTTCTAGCATTTTAAAGGGAATCTTATCACCTTTAATTTGATATATCGAATGTGTTTGAGGATCAACACTATTCCCCGGCGTATTCTGTTGGGAAAAGTGAGGAAAAATGTGGAAAATCCGGCCGTTTTCCCGGCCGAGTGTGACTGGACTGGGGAGTACACCAGCGGGTGGGTATGGCCGGATCGGGGTCTAAAGGAAAAAAAAGAAGACAGAAAAACAATCTTGGTGATTCAACTATACTAGTACAATAGTATAGAGGATAAAGCCGGTTATCTCCCCTATGTGACAGACAAAACTGCCTAAGATTGTGAGGTTTTAGGGCTAACGATCACAAGTGTGTCAATTTTAGGTAGAAGGATTGTGAGTAGGTACTCCCGATAGTTACGAACATGTTGGTAACTATTGGTAGGAAGACTCTCGATCTATGGCTCACGATTTCTGGGATGCAAAAGATCGCCAGTGTTGTGTCTTGTATTCCATATGGCGATCTCAGGCAAGTTTGACCAGCACCCCTGATCTCAGACTAAAGGCCTAAGATCGGCAGACAAAGTAGCAAAATCACAAGATTTTGAGCCAAAGACCGTGTAGTGGAATACGGCCTTACTGTAAAGCAAAATCAAATCACAAAGATCAGACGTTTCACTTGTAATCAGTCATGTGATATTTCACCGTTTGCTATACATACATTTTATCATCATTATTATTATTAACATTGTTATTCAGTTATTGATAAAACAATGCAGTCTTTTCCTTACAATCCGACATGAAAAAGAATGTTTATATTCCTTTTTATTTTTGAGTAGTCTAACAAAAGAACCTTTTTTACCATCAGCAAAAGCTGCTAGTCTATTGGAGATCTGCATGAAGAATTAGGGTGTTTGAATAACGGCAAGGATACGAAAATTTGAATGTGGCTTAGTTCAATGTAATGTGGAATGGAACCGAAGTTAGGTGAGTTTCAGTGTCCAGAGCAGGGAAATTTAACGAGCAAATCTTGGCCCCTGATAGAAATAATTTGATACAGTTTATACGTTTTCAAAACGAGTATTCCGAATCCCTATTCAGATTCCCTCCCCCCTCCCTCAATCATACCATTTGCCCATATATGGTCTCATTTATACTTGATGACTCTCCAAGAAATTTTTCCAATATAATAATATGTTCAAAGCGATCTGCAGTGAAGCGGCAGGTCACGTGGAGAACGTAACGGCAACATACCGATAGCAATAATTGCTTTTTGTGAATGATTCTATTGCAATTCTCATTAAACCTTAACAATCATCAGTGATTTGAAAACAGTTTTTTATGGCTTTTTGCGCAAATTAAGCAGTTTATTTTTTGTTTGATTGTATTTTATGGTTTATCTGGGGCGGATACAGGATTTCGGAAAGGTGGGATGGCGGCAACACAACCACGAAGTACTAAAAAGACGTTTCTTTTCTCTACGTCAAGTATAAGACGCCTTGACACACATTGGGTCCGCCCCTGCTTCTGTGAAACTGTATAATCCTCTTTGTCCATCCTTTTATCCCATCCTCTTTGCCCATCCTTTAATAAGGTTAGACTACGGTGATGATCAACCTATTTACTAAAATTGCAATATCTCCGTAGCTGTCGGCGATATTTCAACATGTAATACATCATACGAAAGGTATTAATTTTCTTAATCTTATGATATACAACAGATTAAGGATATATTTGAATTTTGGAAATTATGAATTAAAATCGTATTTTTTAACTTTTATTTTTTGAACAAGGATTTTTAATTAGATATTATTTTTCGAGCTTTGAAACTTAGTAGTATTGTCAACAACATTCATTTGGAGGGAACCATGTCTCAGAATTTTTATTTAGGTTCTAGTTTTGTTTTTATGACAAAAAACGGGCAACTTTTTGTCATTTTTTGTCAATTTTTACACTTTCATTTTCTAGATTTCATGAAATGAAAACTATGACCTACCAAAAGAATCTGAGACACAGTTCCCTCCAAATGACTATTATCTATATGCATGCCAAATTCTATATGTTTCCCTGTATTATTGACTGAGTTATTTCAGTTCAAAAAATAAAAGCTAAAAATAAGATTTTCACATTTCCGGCTAATTCATATGTATATTCTACAACCAACAGGAACATACTTTATATCATAGGAAAGACATTGTTATGGGTTATTTAATGATACATAATAGATTTTGGGACAGGTGGAAGCAAACTTATGAAATGTACATTGTTGTGAGTGGTGTGAAACAGCCGCGCATAACAGTAGTCTAACCTTAACCTTATATCAAAGGGTTTTTCTCATACACTCCTCAATTCACAGCTCCTTAATAAGACAAACATAATAGGAATAAATCACATATACAGGTCCGCTCCTGCCAATATGGCGCCTATATTTATTTTGTAAAAGGGAGGATGTATTATCCCTTACACTGCCAGAGGCCTCATATGGGGCCCTATAGTAAAATCCCATAGGAACACCATTGAAAGAATGCAAATTATGCTTTCAGAATCTGAAAGAATTTTTCAGATATTCCAATTAGAACCAGAGATACAGGTATTTGAACATTGGACTATCAAGTCACCCAAAAATGTTAGAATTGCGATTCGAGAAACCATAAACAATGTATTTACATTTGAATTTCCCATACTGATTAAAAATCATGAAAAGTGGGTAAATTTATGTTAATGACATGATTTTTAATTTGCTCTAACTTTTCTTTCATTTATGATAATCACAAACTGTCTTTTGCACAAAAAAGATAATGCTTTCATGTTATTTTTATAAAGAGTGTCATAGTTATTTTATGAATTATCGGTTACCATGGTAACCTGCAAATTACGATAGTACGAATAATTACTCCGCGCAAGAAATTTGCCTTATTGGCACAGTGCCAACATTTGGAACGTTTATATCAAAATTATTGAAAAAAGCTTTTCATCTGAAGAATCTAAACTAAATTTGAGTTTTAGGGAATTTATGCACTAATTTTTGTATTTTGGGCAATATTTCAGTAAATATCAGTTACATTGTGATATATCTGGCAGTGAAAGGGTTATTATGTAGCCAAACATCGTGCATTCGTAGCCTACCACCCTGTATCCTTAGCCTAACAAATTTCATCTTATTAACATTCTATAAATCAGTCCCCTTTAGATGCAGGGTGGAGTCAGGATAATGTTCTAGAAAAATATTAGCAGTACATAAAGTATTATATTTTATCATAATGACGAAGGTGAAGGCGGTCGGGGGGGTGTACACCTTCCCACCAGTGGGATAAAATAATTACCTGACATTTACGACACGCTCTAGGTCACTTAGGACGTATATACATCATCTGGAGAATTACGCAGTTGTTAAGTTCTCCTACCCTGCTTTCAGTTTTAGTCAGCCCTTGAGGACGTTCACCTCGATCTCAAAATCGCAAGCATGAGAAACTGCCACTTTGACTAAATTCAATAACAGCATAAACTAATACATTAATAATTTCTTTGTAAACCACAAACATATATTCCAAAAAACGATGTATCTAAATAAAAGAAGATTTTAATTGTATCTCAGATCTCAATGAAAAAGTGCCCAGAACGAATGTGGTTTTACTGACCATAACAAACCGATTGTAACAACGAGGTTCAATAGGAGTCGGAGATGGCTTTTCGGGGGAGCAGGAATCCAGGGAATAAACCATACAGCAACTGAAAGGTACCTCTGACTACCTCATTAGCCCTGATTTCATGCTCTGGGGGACTCTTTACCCTAATAAGTGGGCCTCCATAGCTGTTTATACATCAGGGTGATGAAACTGCCTACGATATGTTAATACAATGTCATCTATAGGGCGTTCCAATGTAATCTTAAGACAATCATCATATCTTAGATTTTGTCACCAAATTATCCTAAGGTATTTTGGTTCCTATGCCACCCTTTCATTGACTAAGATAAGAAACTCATTCACCAAGATAAGAATTTCTCTAAATCTAGTTTACCTTTTGCTTCTAAGTTGAAAGAAACATATATTAGGATCTAAGAGTTAATCTTAGGATCACATCAGAACGCTCCCCAGGTTCCCACGATATGATGGCCAAATTGCATGTTGACATCACCTCTGCTGACAGGAGTAGGCGCCAGCCTGTCTCTTCCTTACATAATATGCATGTCAGTACTGCTGGGGATGGTTTCTGTGCAATGAGGGCCTATTTCTACCTAACACTTTGCAAAACGTTTAAATGTGACCAACCCTGCGAATTTGAGCCTTCTTAGCATAAACTTTGATATGCCTAGAGTCAATTCACGTAGAAAATGACCTATAATAGCAAAATTACCTAGGATTTTGCTAAAAAGAAATTTCATGTAAATATATGTATGAATAGTAAAGTTTTTCCTAAAATATTTTTGCCATGGTAACCAGAATGTTGATGGAAGGTCGAAAATTGAAAATACTGTCTAGCTGAAGATGAACGAATCAGTTTCTATGGAAACTACAGCATGTCACAAAAATGAGAAAAATATTAAAAGATGACAAGGCTACATTTCGTGAAAAACAGATGAAAGCTATCATTTTTAAAACAAGAATGAGAGCATTTTATTCAAGTTATATTATATGCTCTTATCATTCTTTATATTAACTTATTTGTCACTGTTGTGGCACCATTTGTAAAAGTATTTATGATGGATTAATAGACCATCACAGACCTCTTAATTGCAGGAGTTTTAACAATCATGATATGGTATAGTATCTATAAACTGAAATGAGATTTAAGTGTTTTCCCAACACTATAGAAGCGTCACAGATAAAGCTGTATAAATATGAATTCTTGGATACTTGACTGTTCTGTTTTTCTGGACATATCGGTATGGCCGTGCATTTTTATCAATAAACATAAAAATTAATTCTAAAAAGTAAAATTCGATTTAGAAAGAATGCAACGATAGATTTTCAACTGCATCAATAAAATAAAACTTATTAATTTGGTCCTGAAAACCATGCTATTTGTAATTTCCATTTTTAGTGGGTTTACATCAAACTTTATATATATATAATTTGAAATTTTCAGTATCATAGCAATGGAAAAAGCTAAATAAACACATTACATCACATAACATGTGTTCATAAAAATGCAGAAATATGGAACTTTACCATTCCTCATAATCAGAGACGCATTGTATAATGCAAAATAAAATAAATTATATATTTATCGGTTTCTGGTCATTTGACTGTTACTTCAAGTCCGGTTTTCCTGAAACAATTTTCAGGACAGTACTAGTTTATCAGGCCATACCGTTATACCAGGACAGTTTTTTTTCTCCGGTGGTAGCCATAATCTGGTGATCTTATTGTACGAATATCACGGCTCAAGTCATAGGGTGTAATTATTCTTTTTTTTTCCCAAGGCAGGTCTTCCCATCCCTGGATCTGCTATTAAGATGTAAACAGGACCCTTACTTTTGATCAGCAGGAAGTTGATGTCAATTTGTTGTTTTTTATGGCTTTTTTGTTCGCTTTACAATTCAGTTTGTTTTGATGAAATCCAAGGAGCCATTAAGTGCACTTTAAGGAACTTTATGTACTTTGTCAGCAGTGCACTATTAAAGCATTCTGCGAAATGTTTTGCTGCATCATCTGTGACCCAACTTGGGAAAAGGTGACCTTAAGGGAAATATATCAATAAAAACTCACAATGCACCTTTTCAAATGCTGCAAACAATTTTGAAATATTCCTAATAGAGGCTGAGATATGCACATTTGAATTCCTCTACTAGGCATGAACTCTAACACCCCTGATTTGAATTACTTGCATTTCTTTCATAATACAGCTATTTGAATTATATCATATTTTGCCAAAAATGATCTTTTCCTTGATATTGAATTTATTCAAAATACAAATAACTTTTCATATAGATCTTCTTTCAACAAACGGTTTTCACTTTTGAGATGGAAAATACTTTCATGAAAATACTTGTGAAATATATCCTATAAAATCTGAAGATTCTTTTTTCTGTTGCTATGGTAACATAATGACGTTGCTTGTTTTGTCAACATTTAAAGAAAAGACATCCCATAATAGATTACCCATAATGCAACTGCCATTGAAAACAGAACGTTTTTGTGCTCAAATTAGTAATCTCTGGAAAATTCTGCCCAAGTCACAAATTTTAATGATGATATGTATGATGAGTGTTTTTTGTCAATAACTCCCATGATAATGGATTTAGAGCAAATTTATCCCATATCTGCTTGGTTACCATTTCCCAAGACTGGTCACATCTGATGTTTTACCTTGTTTTTAGCTTCACTTCATAGGACCAGTGTCCTTATGAGTGTACATAAAATATATACAGTTTTATCTGTGTCAAGGTTAGATGAGAGCAATCATATGATACAATTTACAAAGCCATACATCTACAACTAGTGAAATGAACATAGTATATTCTAATGCACTAAAGAGAGAATACATATATACCAATACATTAATTTTCCATGTTAATTAGGAAATGTAATGAAGGGTCAGACTGTTATTGACAGTATTTGTTTGCACATACTTTATAAATGTAAGCGGGATATGGACAGTGATTGCAGCAAATAAGCAAAGTTAGTGGTGTTGAGAATAATTGTGGACTATAGAACTCCATAAATCATGAGCAGCTTGGAAATATCACATGACATAACCCTATAAATCCTGTGTTTACCTGATTAACCCTGAGTTTTGAGTTATCCTGAATATTTTCATACATTTCGTGGTATCTACAATTTTGAGTTACTCTAAGTATTTTGTGTGCTTCCACAATTCAGGTATTTTGACACACATAAAACGAAGCACATTGTGTGATGTTCATCAAAAGGCCAATTGTTAGGCTATGAATCCAGGATGTTAAGGGCTGTTTCCACCGAACGACATTATGCTAACGACCATGAACGACCATGAACGATTCACAAATCTTTTGTGGTCATTAGTAAAATCGTTCAGTGGAAACACAAAATCGTTGGTTAAGACTTTTGTTTAAGACTGCAAACGATTTTAGCTCAAGACCAAAGTGAAGGATTCACCAAAGACCAAATATCAAACCTGTTTAATATTTCTGGACGACAGATGCCAATGTTTTTTCCAAGAGCAATTAAACGCAATTATATCTATTGTTTCCTGACTTTTCTGGCCACTGTCGTTTGAAAAAATCACCCAGATAGTCCAAGAGTCGTTCAGATATCAGCCTTTTAGTCGTAAAGTGGAAACAAGAAAATGTTTCTTTCTGAAAGACAAAAATAAGCAAAGATTCATGGTCATTCATGGTCGTTCATGGTCGTTCATGGTCGTAAGGAACTCTCTGTGAAAGTCGTTCGGTGGAAACCCGGCTTAATAAAGGCTTTTAGACACTAGCCTCAGAATACACATAATTATTTGGACAGTTAAAATCAGGCCTAATGTCCATTTTGGGGCTAGGCTGTAAAGTGATTTTAGATTAGACTACAATTCATGCAATTATCCTAAACATCCAGTGTGACAGGATATCACTTCCCCAGTAAACATTCAATGTTTATTCAATATTGAAAATTGTGCAAACCAGCAATAACACATAATTATTCTGTGATGAATTGAGCCTATTTCATCAGTTAGTCATGAAAGTACGAAGCTAGAAATTGGTCATAACTCTCGTACAAAGGTGTAGAATTAACTGATATTGTGAAATGATTGAAGAATAAAATATTTGCAGGCTAAGAATCAAATAATGCATTGGAACGAAATTAAGAACGAAGGTACGAAATTATGAAATAATGTATTACCGGAAGTGATGTCATGTGGGTTACGCGATTGTAATTGACCATTAGGAAGACAATTGTAGCTATATGTGGAGTTCTCAGGAAAGGATAGGAGCCGGGACGAGTGGGTGGCTCTTCCATGGTTATCCTGCTTAAGATATTCATACTCTTGATGGATCTCAGTCTCGTCGTGTTTGGCATCTTGAGAGCACGAGGAGGATGAGTTACGCAGGTACTCATATGTGTCTGCTGCCAAGTCACAGGGGACGAGTCAGGTGAGTAGTCGTAGGGTTCTCGGAAATGTACCCTACTCATGCCCATAAGAAAAAAAGAGTGTTTGTGTGTATGCTGATCTCCAATGTTCTCGTCCCTAAAGTCGGTTCTAGGCTGGACTCACACATTTTCGGACGTTTCATACCCATTCTCGGATGTCCGAGTTTGTTCCTCGTGTTTACCCTTATTTCTTCTAAGTCCAACTTCCCCTTTTTGGTATTTTTGGTTTATTCCTATTTTGTGGACCCTTATCTCTAGCTATCCTAGTCTATTAAGTCTTTTCTTGGTCCATTCCCGGGAAGAAAGGAGGTGTGAACACAATGAGTACCAAGATGGGACTGTTTATTCTTGTAAAATCACTCTCTTATATAGCCACAATCTGGCTCCTGATTGCATTGGTGCACGAAATAAACAGTTCCTTTATGGTACTCACTGCGTTCACGACTCTTCTTCCTGGGATGGAGAGCCTCTCACCTTAGCCAGAGCATAGGATCTTAGTTAATGGGGGTCCCGATTTCCCTCTCAGTGAGGCTGACCTAGAGTAGAAACCCTTAGAACAACCTCCATCTCTGCCCCCTATTTCATTATTTCATCCCCTCTCCCAGAACGCACACCCGACATGACACCTCACAGGCAATGCAAATCCTAAATTTGTTCACCCTCGTGCGCGAGGCATGACTCTCGAACAGAGGGTCTTCTGTGCTGAATAATTGGCCGCACTGAGACGAAAAGTCAAATCCCCTTACATTTCGGGAGAATGGAAACCCCCACTTTCCTGAATAATATCACAACTCAAAAAATGATTAAACGTTGATTGTCCAATATTGATAATAATGTTGATCCAATGTTGGGTGATTATTATTATCAAAAGTATTTACACTGTATACATTGCTATTTGATATCTTATTGGAAATCAATTCATCTCTTTACATTGATTCACAATTGAAACATCAGTGTTGAAGAAATATTAGATTTCAATATCACATCATTCCACCAACTGGGGTCAGTGCCTGCCAACTTGGTAAAAACATTCAGTATTTCAAATGTGACAAACTCAGACACTGTAAGAAAATATAGAAATAAATCTCCTAAACAAGTGAAAACATGATGTAAGATTTGTATGGTATTAGCGTATTTATTTATTTTAGCATAATCAACCACACATCAGTTGGCAGCTTTAGAGGCCTAGTGCACCGATCAGATATTATGGTAAATTTAAGTCATTTTCCTTATTATAAAAACAATTAATGCACCCCAGTGCGCACCAACATTATTTAAATCTAATGATTAAATACACCTACACCGGCATGGGGCTTGCCTCCCACCCAACACTATTTGGTAAGTCTTTCCCACATGACAAGTATTGTGTCGCTCATTTATATGTGCTTCGGCGACTAGATCTACTGAGAAATAAACAAAGTATTTAGTCATGGCTTTTGCACTGGCTATGGAGGCTAATTCATGAAAGATGTATAACAAAAAGGTTAACATGGACAAGCATTTAAACTTTCTCAAACGTAAATATATCCATTTTTCATAACATGAAATGTTCTTCGTATGTGGTATAATTGTCTTGTTTTGTTTTTTCATCACTTTGACATTTGAAAGGCATTAAAGTAACTAATTTCCATTCAATTATTCTAATTGAAATATTGATTATAGTTTTTACAGACTGAGTTTAGCATTCCAATATGTAACTAATAGGATATTTCCTGCAATTTCCTAAATATGTGATGTGTAACATTTCTAAATACTCTCCGTTGAAACCATAAATCACAGATTTGTCAGGTTATTTTCTTTATGTTTCTTTTTCATTAAACAGCTCTCACATAAATGTGAGATTCCGAGTGAGTACATAAGTAGTGTTAATTAGATGATGAAATGACAGTGATATGATAATAAAATTACAGCTTTAGATCCTACAGGTTTAGATAGTATTTTGAATAATTTCGGCCAAGGTACTTCTTCTTTTTCAGAAACATAATGTGACCCAACACACAGAAAGGATGCTCGAAGGGGGTTATAATCATAAGCTCTAAGCCTGAAATAAGGGAAATATGGGTGTACTAATCCAATGCGTACTTTAGCCCAAGGGGGCGTGGGGGTGTAGTGTCCGCAATTATTTCGAATCCTTTAAAATCCCGCCCAGTTCTGTTATTCAGTACTTGTAGTAAACACTTCCAGTAACTGCGACAATCTGAGAAGCATGACTTGTAGGGGGGGTCTGAATTTTTTGAAAATGTACGTATGTACGTAATGGATGGCCCCCTTTTGCCATGAGGCGACATCTCTCTGACATGGGAAGAGTTTATACATTTCAGTCATTAGTGTTGTAGATCGAGATTCAGTATTGTGG
Organism: Lepidonotus clava; assembly: GCA_936440205.1. Lineage (NCBI taxonomy): Eukaryota > Metazoa > Annelida > Polychaeta > Phyllodocida > Polynoidae > Lepidonotus > Lepidonotus clava. The sequence goes on along the minus strand of OW387150.1, from coordinate 19,042,528 downwards.
CACCTAATAAATCCTGGCAATTCCAGTTCTGCTCACCTCGTGGTTAGACTCCTTTGTGTAACATGTTGTCAGTGTGGGATATAATTCACTTTTTCATGATGTTAAAGGTGGGGAGCTGAAGTCATTTTGATGTAGGGTGGTAAAGTAAGTTGTTATAATCTGACCAAAAGATTTGTATTGACATTGCCTGTATTTTGTTTTTTTTTGGTGTTCAGTAGATAGAGCACATGATGTCAACTAGGTGTCAACCTATGTTTAGCATTGTCAACTCACTCACTGTTAACTGTATTTTCAACCACTACATAAGTCTGTAAAGTGTAGACCATGTTCACTGTAACTCCCAATCCACCCTAAGCTGTAAGTTTACCTATTCTGACATTCAGTAAAGTGTCGTTGTGTAGTGTCAACATAGTTTTATTGATACAGGTGTCAGTGTCAGTATTATGTTTTGACATAGGTAACAGTGTCAGTACACCCTTAGGTGTTAGTAAAGCATTTTGTAATGCATGCAAGCTCTTTTTATACCCCTTTTGAGACACAGTGTATGTAGTCATCACATTTGTGACAGAATTGTCAGTTGTCAAATTATTTTTTTTTGGTGGCTAATGTATATAGTCAACCATGTCTGCCAGTATTTCCAAGGCCCCAAAAGAGCTAGATTTTCAGGGCAATGTTGCCCAGGCACGGAGAAAGTTTATCTCCGAGTTTGACATTTTTTTGCAGAAGTTCGAGGTGATTAGGCGAAACTTAGGACGGGGGCCCGAAGGCCCGAGGAACGGGAACGAGGACCGAAGGACCGGGGTAGGGTGCGAAGGCCCGAAACTGGCCCGGATGGGGTCCCGGAAACGTAGGCACGGAACGGCACGAAGGCCCGAGACGCGGAACGGGGACCCGGAGTCCGCGGGAACGACGGCGCGACTGGCTCGGCCCCACGCTACCAAACAATAGGCGACCGTCGGCCCGACGACCCCGCGGACCGGAATCCGGGGTGGACTGCCCTATCGAGGTGAATACCGGCCTTGGAGATAGAGCGAGACGAACAATGGCTCCCCCTTACCCCTACCATATTTTCCCTCCCCCGCAGTCCTCCGTCTGACACCGAGCACCAATTCCCGACCGATTCGCTCAGCCCCCCCTCGTGCGCGTGGCACGACTCTAAAAACATCACATCTCGGTTCTTTGCCTGGATTCTCTGTCCGCCCGAGACCCGAAACAATTCCCACGTTCCTCTGCTATAGGAATCGGCAACCCCGACCTATCAGAGAACGTCACAGTGGCAATGCTTAGGAGTGTTGGTTGTTTAGAGTAGAACGGACAATCTCTTAGTGCTGACATAAGTCAACGGAAACTTAGTGACATATATTACTATGCATTTGGATTAATAAACAATATCCTTTCACGTGAGTGCTCTTTGTCATCTGTGAATTCTGAGCTATGTTCTAGGATGATTTACAGTTGAGAAGAGATGGAAGACTGTGTCACACGGCTAGTTTACTGGAACCATGCTATTACTATTATGTGCGACGGTCGCACCACAAGGTCCACACATGTAACCAGCTGCAACATGGCCAGGCAAACCAGCCAGCACCATGCAGATCTAGATCTGTGCCCAGTGGCCATACTGCCCAAGCTTTTAGTCTGTACCAAGGATAGGTTTAAGGATAGACAACATCTCTCGGCGTCCAATTGACGGGACTCTCTTTAAATAGGTACATTTTAAAATATACTTATGGCATAAATATGAGTGTTATATCCATAAATACCCTTTAATGACCCTATCTATTCATATATCTCACATTTTGATGTGTAGATATTTGCCTGTGTGAGCTTGCAGGAAATACAAAAAACACATTTTTAACTTTTACTTTTTGAACATGAATATCTCACTTAATATTTCATGAAAAGACATAAAATTTTCACAGCATATAGAACAGATTCATATGAAGGGAAGTGTGATTTTTTATTTAGGTCCTAGTTTTTGTTTTATAAAATCTAGAAAATAATGTTGAAAAAACATACAAAAAGTTTCCCGTTTTTGGCATAAAATAAAAACCAGGACCTAAATAAAAAACCTGAGACACTCTTCTCTCCATAACAATGTTATGAAGGAGCTCCCCAAATTTTGTGATGATCCATTGAGGGGTAGCCGTGATATCCATGTTCAAAAAATAAAAGTGAAAAATCAGTTTTTCACCTCTCTTGTCAGAGGCAGCGCAATGAGAATTACTAAAAATGGGGCGCCGAGAGGTGTTGTCTATCCTTAAACAGTGAATAATTGATGAATTGAAGTATATCCCCCTCCCCAATTGTGCATATTAGATTAATGGACTCTAAGAAAAAACTAAGTAACTCTAAGTAAAAAAGAGATGTTCTACCATTGTTATATTGAGAATTGTTTGTAATTATATGATAGAGGGGCAAAAAATCACCTGCGAGGATGAAGAGAGAGTACATGAATATTGTCATGTTGAAAATTTACTGTTACATTAGAAGGATACGTCGTTTATTGTTACTTATTTTTGGTGTTATAAATAGTGAACGATTGTATGAACGAGATGAGACAAAAGTGAGACAATTACGCAGTGATAAGAGCAAAAAATTGATACTTAACCAATATTGTAAGTATATCGTAGGAATATCAAATATCGGGCATATTCATACTGGAAATCATTGCTCTATGATGTACAAAATATGGGGACAAAAGGGGAATTATCAAAATGTATAAATACGGAGTTTTTGAAAAACTTGCATTTATTGTATGAAAATAGTATAAAACGCTGAGGTTTGCAATGTCTAGTGTATATGTATGTATATATATATACTTATTTTCTATTAACATTGTGAAAAGCACATGAATGTATGTGGTGATGTTTGATCAAATAATAATAAAAAAAATCCACAAAGCAAGTGCTCACCCCTTTTCCCGAGCTCCAACCAAACAATAGGCTAGGCGTTTATGAGATATTAGGTAGGTAGCCGTCCATAACTGACAAGATGCTATTTTATGACCATTTCTGACCATCCCCCTTGGTCATGCTTTTACTATAGGAATGTATAGGGAGCTGGACCCTTCACCCCACAGCATGCATGTCGTCATTTATGATGGCCCCTAATAGGTCGATCAATAGCCCAGATTTTGAGATGCCCAGGCAGGCCCTAATGACAGGTAGGGGATGTCCCTTTGTCTGTCCCTCTTCTGGTTGCTGGTTATCTGTCTATAATTCCCAAATGAACTGATATACCAGCATTCATCTTAAGCCGCATCTCCACAGTGGCGCGTCGCATAACCAAACCGTCGCAACAAGGACATCCTTAAACACGGATGTCCCTGTAGCGATGGGTCCCCCTGTTGATTTGTGGCTGTTCTAATGAACCGATTTTAATTCTGTAAACGGTTCTGAAAACTAGATATTTAGATCTAAAATCCCTGAAATTTTCAGCCTGGAGAAATTATTAGAAATTGGTGAAAATCGATGCTGAATTTTGGCACAACAGGGAGAGTTTGACCATGTGCCAAAAATTGTTCCTAATTTTTGTTATGCGATGGGGCACAGGGCGAATAGTTGTTCTAATTTGTCAATGACGAGCTGTAATTCGTCGACAACTAGTTGAAATTTGTCGACGCCGAATTACAACTAGCTATAGTCATTGACTCAGAATTTCTAGCTCAAATGATGTATGGTTTGAACATGGACACATTTTTCACAACAAATACTGAGGAAAATTAGAAAAGAAAAGACATTTCCTGCAAGTTCCCACGGCCGCCACATTCAATAGAGATTAAATGAATAAGAATAAAGCTGTTCAGTTTTTAGATTTATTGTTAAAAGTGTTTTCCTAAAACCTGAAATATATTTATTGGCAAAATATTCAGAAAGTTGCCGTAAATTAAATGATGGTCAACCTTGTTTTTTTACCCTTTTTGGACAGGTGCACAATATTGAGGATTTCAGGTGTTAGATCGATTACGAAGACATAAGTATTATATATATTAAATCACAGAACTCACATGGAAACACATCTGTAATGCAGAATTTAGGGAAAAAAACTTTATTTGAACTGTAAAATGACCTTTGCATGAATGTCTTCCTAAAGTGAGGTGGCCAGTCATGCTATTTCTGGTCAGTTCATGTAGTTTCTAACGAAAAAGCGCTCTATAGCACAGGCCAGAGCTTTTACATACTGGTTATACCTGTCACCCCTGAAGCTTGCAGGTGACTCAATCTGAATGGCATCAATTGATCCGCCATTCCGGGAGCCATACTGTTGGGTTGTATACCCACCACTGAAGTACAAAAATCCGCGAGGATCAGGATAGGTCGGGGATGGGACAGAGGGGAATCCCTCCTCTGAGAGGTAACTTCCAAAGCTGTCCTGACCCCTCAGAAGGTCATTACATTTTGAGATTCCCCTCCTTGTAATTAAAGATCTAATAGACATTTGGTTGTAGGTAAATTTGCCGTCTTCGAGTCGCTGGCTGTAGATGAGGTAACCCAGCATTGCCCACTGCTGAGGCTTGGCATGGCCATGAATGTCAAACAATATCCCATTAGACCCAATCTTTCTTCTGGCCAGTGTTATGTAGCCATGGTACTCATCCCAAGCCTGAGCAGCCAACCCAACATTAAAAGAAGCCAGATCTCGCTCACGATTCGCATCTAGCTTTCTGCGTCTCAGCTTGTTGACAATCATGTGGGGACACCTCCCAAAGCGACTGCAGAGCTCTTTATAAAGATCCTTTGTAAGTTCCAGCGTCCGTCTGTCTCCAATTGTTGATGCCTTGCATCTGATGAAAATTATGATGAAAAGGTCATTTCCAAAACTTATTGCCCAAACGAGATATTGAGGAGTGCCTGAGCCTAGGAAAATGTTCTTCTAATGCATAAAATTTCAATTACAAACAGACAGTTGCATTTGCAAGTCTCATTCAGAATTACATTAGCATTACCACTGAAATATGGAGAGTGCAGTCTTACTCTCATTTTCACTGCAATGGTTATTGATTACCCATTTCCATTCAATTTTAAAGACAAATTATTTGTTCTTTTCATTTAAAAGATAACCTGAAAGATTCGAACCTTCAAAATTGTAATAAGTCTTTTTAATTTCACTTTGAGGGATAACACAGTATATTCAAGTTTTAGATTCCAGCCTGATGATTTTGCCATATAATTTTCTAAGATTTTATTATACTACATGAACCAGTTGTTTTATTTCTATGTTGGCTTATGCCTACCTTGTTCTGTCCTTTCTTCCACAGTTGTGTGACCACACACAGGCTCCTCTAATATAGCAGCCGTAGTCTCTGTCGGGGATGGCAGCAGGGCTCTCAGTCCCTCCGTGAGGGGCAGTCAAAATCAAACTCATATTGCCTATAATTGGGAAATCAGACATTGAATATACACTATTTACACCATATGTTTAAGTTGAAGAAGACTGGGGTTGAATGTAAATGGTCCTACATGAATAGTTGTATATAACGTCCCTGTCCGCGTGACAACACTGAGGCAGGTCTTTGATGGAATTGCCATTCCAAAATTAAGTAAGATATTGTTGAACTGATCATGGTTTTTTCCTTTTCCGAATCAACCTCTGGGTAACCCCCTTCTCTTCTGGGAATACTGTTTCACAGTTTTACCTTATAGATTTTCGCCATTAATAGAACTAACAGCAAAGTTAAATTGAAATTTTGAAAACGTAGAAGTAGAAGAGACAAACTTTTTGAGCAACGGAATAGTGCCATTTTTTCAACTACAAAGGTGATTGTGCCCATCATGTGTTTAATGCAGCTACATAAACACCGAACCAATAATTGATAAACCCATCCATTAACCGAATATATTATAATCAATGGATTGCTCCCAAGAGTTCAAACAATGGGACTAGTTTGCAGTTATTCTTGCTAATGGCAGAGTATGTAGTTTTTACACGTTCCAACCAGACAATCCCTTTAATATTTTATTTCACGATGACGTCACTAATTCTTGTGATGGACAGAATCATCATTGATGACACAATGGTAAATGATCAATTAAGCCAAAACAACTTTGGAAATATAGGCCAGATAATTTAGGGTGCCATACTAATAACTCCATATTATGGAGTTTAAATATTGACGCGTGTCAATGAGGAAGTGATGTGTGACGTCATCAGCTTCTACCATTGGCTACATAAAATTGACCTAGCTTTGCCCTTTATATCACGTTTGCATGGACTCGAGTTATATTCCACAAAGCAAGGGGAGTACCCATTAGGCGATTAAGGTGAATTTTGGTCGCTTCGACCCGTTTTGGTCGCTTAATTAATTCTCAACAAAAAACATATCAGAACTGGTCAAAAAAGACCAGAAATGGAGTTCTCATATCTTAATATTGGTCGCTATTTCAATCAGAATTTAGATTGCATTGCTCAAAGGGTATCCCCTTTACACAAAAATGAAAATAAACGAACACAAACATCTACAAACACAGATACGCACTAATATGTTTATATAATTATCATCTTTACCTTGGTAGTAGTCGATGTATCCAGTAGCCTCGAGCTCCCTAGATACAGTACAGGACAAAACACTGACCAGCACAAGTAAGGGTAAGTAGAGTGACATCATGGCTGGTTAACCCGTACACAATGGTTGGATTACTGAAATATCAAAACACACAATAACCAGAGACCCTATACACCGACCATAAATATTATACTGAATAACATTACTTTTGTCACAGTGGTCCTCTATGCTGCAGATATTGGTCTTGCAATAGTTCTAATTCGATGATAAATGTTATGGATTATTTTCCTCAAATATCTAGATTTTGTAAAAGTTCATGTAGTTTTCGGGTATGATGAAGGGGATGTAAGGTTGTTTTACATGTGTTGCCATATTTTCGCTCAATTGGTAATGAAATGAAGGTCTTTGGAATGCATATCACTAATTTGATTCAAATTACAAAAATTAAAAGCTCAGAACTTCTATACACTGCTCATTGTATCACAACATTTAGTTTCGTGACCTGATATGCAGTATGGGCATATATTGTACCAGGAAAATTAAAGGTATGTGTTGAGGCATACAGAAATAATCATCCCAGTTGAAGAAAGGGATTTGTACATACATATATCTACACCAGAGTGAATCCATATAGTTCTATATTCTACCACACACTCTCTATCCATGTCCCTAATCATATGGCATTTTTAGAAAATGTGTGTACGTTCCCGTACAGATTCAATGTGTACTTTAGCCCAAAGGGTTTAGATGGAGGGTCTGGATATTTTGAAAATTTAAGTATGTTCTTAATGCATGGAAGGCCCCGGAGGCAGTTGTCAACTTGTAAATCATAACATATCTTACCCCCAGTTTCAAACGATGCACCTGCCATGTAATGTTTTCCCCAAAAATGTATAACTGCCACGTCCGTCCTACCGCTTGTATTTATAAGTAAAGTTGTTTCAGATAAGCAAGTTATAACAGTTTTGCCCCTATAGAGGTCCAGCAGAACGAGTTGTGGCCATATGACCTACTTATAGAGATACACATGGCCATGTTAACACATTCGGTCAATTTGCTGACGTTATTGCTCATCATAAACCTGCAATAGTCCTCACAATTCTCTGAAAGTCGCCGACAGATCCATAATGTTTAAATATCTACACAAAATGACATACTGAAACATGGTGCAATACTGGTAAATTATCCATATTTTCACACACCTCAATATATGGAAACATAATATTTGTTGATAAATTTTCCACGTACAGTCTATCTTTTTTTACTCACCAGAACTGTTTTTTTTATTTCTGTATTTATCAACCATTGATAAACCTCTCAAAAGTCTATTGTATTTCCTAAATGAATGATAAAGATATAAGGTTTCTATTTTTTTTGTAGGTATTTGATGAGCTTTTGTTCGTTCTTTATTTGTTTCTTTTGCTGATAATGTTTTCGAACCAACTTGAACAATCAAAACCCGTTAGACCCCAATCCGGCCATACCCACCCTGTCTGCCCGTAGCTGTCCATGAAAATGGATTTTTCAAATAATTTTTGACATAAACTATAGATACTTAATAAGTTTCTCTATAAATCATATAACATGGATTACATGGTGCAGGGCAAGTTACCGGTATGTTGGTACACCAAATACAAATAAGAAACACGGCTGTTTGAAGATGGATCTCATAAATCATTTTCTTCATCTATACCATGCCTCATTACCTTATTATAACACAGTGATTATAGTTAACAGTAATCCTATAATTATACGGGTACGAAGAGAATTATTTATAGTAATCTGTATTTTGATATAGCTTTGACATTTTAATGGCATGAAGGTGACACATACATGTCAGGAGTTTATTGAAGAACAAGAATGAGTTTTTTTATGAACTTAAAGGATGAAACGTGATCTGCAAGACTCAAACATGGTTTCGCCAAAGGCAAGTGATGAATCAATATCACAGAAAGAGTTTTCTATGTATTAGGAAGGGCTGGTGCATTTATTTGTGGTGTGGTATTGATCGGTGATTTTATGTAAATTTCAGAGGAACTCGGCGTTCAAAGGATCTATAGAAGAGCAGGACGATAAAGTATCAGCTGTATTTCAAAAGCCTGATGGCAAGGGGGGTATGGGATATGCTCAGTACAGAGGTACAGATGTCAACAATCAAATTAAAGTGAAGCTCAAGATCCACAAAGCATATATATATATATATATATATATATATATTATGTGAGCAGGGAATATTTGTACAGCTGAACCTATAAATCCGACATGGTAACTGATCTAAGGAAATGTCTAATGTCTCCATTTGCTCATCAACAATCATGCCATACATCATGTATAATTTATCTATAGATACATTGTCATTACTCACTTAAAACTTGGAAGGTTATATCTTCTTACATTAATATATTGATAACAATTAATTAAATAAAACAAAATAGTCCAATAACATAATCCCAGGCAGCAACAAGCATTCCAAATCGTACAGTAAACCATGAGCTTTATCAGACTATACGTGTATGTCACAGTATCCATTGTGGTCGTGAGTGTGCATTATGTAAATATACAGAATGGTCCTGCCAACCCCTGCCAATTATCAGATTATTATGCAGATGGGGAACAGTCAGTAAATGGCGGCAAATTGCCCCGTAGGTAATGACTTGCAGAGTAAGCTGGTATTATATAGTGGAATGGCGGATGCCGATGAGCCTTGAGTTTGTGAAGATAAATTCGTCACGACTATTGTGAGCCATGAATTCTTCCGAAAAGGAAAACTTAATTGAATAGATGAAAATATCGATTGGAATTATTGAGTTTCCAAAAGGTTCAAAATGGTTTTTGGATGGTAATCTATCGCACACTCTGTGATATCGGCCACTGTACACACTGATTATAGAGGCTGCTCTAGGATATCAACATTCATCTACTGAATGTACACGAATCTATACCCTCTGTCCATCATATTGACCACAATGTAAACTAGATGATATTTAGGTTTACTTCCATTTGGACGCACCAACATGACTCCCAGAGAAGATAAACATAAAGAACATCGGTACGTCGACGCATTAAAGAACAGTGATACAATACAGAACACAGCGGCAACCCATCATACTGCTGGTAGCATTATTACCACTTATCAGAATAGTGATTAATTCTGATGAAAAGATTATCTTTACATCACAATCAATCTGTTATAACACTGTGTACAACTGAATAGCATGCATACCTACTAAATATTTATTTAATTTGTTCTGAATTCAGTTGTTCAAAAAGGCACCAAGTCAAGGTGTTCAAGTATGAGGAATCTTTGTTTTGTTTTGCTCTGCGCCCACAATGAAATGGCTTAAGCGTATGGCACCTTATCAGGTAATTTAAAAACTTAGCAACATCTAGAGTTTCTCCTTTGATATTGGAACAAAATAGTCGTATATCACTACTAGTGTTGGCCGGAAAGGTGGGGTAAATTAATATCTAAATAAAAAATATGGAAACATAAAATTATGTGACTTTATGAAACTTTATGTACATACTGTTCTTTGCGAAGGGGGGTCAGTGTATATGTAGAAAGTAAAGCCAACATCACCCCCTAACACCACCTAGTGTGTAATACATAAAGTCAAAGTAGAAAACCTCAGTGGCGCTCTCTATCGAGAATGTTAATCAACGGCAGAGGGGACTGAGATGTACATGTGATCTGCTCGTATCCACTGAAGTTTGATAGGAATCCGCACCTCATGCTGGGTTTGCAGATGTGCTAGAGATTACCAAAAATAAAGAGGTTGGAATAATCATTTTATTGCTATATTGATAATAATTACAACCATTTTCTCCAAACCTTTCTAGGGTATACTTCTTTTGATAAATATTACATTGTATTTATTTACTGAAAACTCTTGAATGTGACGTTTTGACAGTTTTATTGACGTTCATATTTGAATGAAAATATTTGTATATATGAAGGACCAAAGTATCTGGACACTGCTTCCAATGACCAATAGATTCGACAAGTACAAATTACAATGATACGTTTTAAGTTGAATACCTTTCTTTGACATCTCGGTGTACCAGCCACAATTCTGAAGAAGGCTATGGATTATGTCAGCTCTAAAGTGAAGTAATAATATTATGTGCCACCACTGTGGCCCGTTCCCAACAACGACAACTTTAAAGATCACTTTAAGCATATTTGGTTCACAATGATGTGGGTGTTATGACGTCGTTGTTGCGAAATGCCTATAAGTATCGTTTTCTACAGGATCATGTAAATTAATAATTATATAAAGTGGCACTGTCAAAATACTGTTAACATTACAGTTTATTTATTATCAGGGTGGACAAGTACACTTTCATTGTTATGAACATGTTTGTTGCTATGATAATCGTGCAACGGGCCACTGTAAATTCGTTTGAATACCAAATCTGCATTAAACATAGATTAGAAACACTTGTAATTACTTTTACTCTTCACAATATTAAATTTGTAATCATAATAACGATACTACTCAAAGTATCTTTGAATCACGAAATGATCCTTTCATAAGACATGGACTTCTAACCATATTAGCCTAAAAGGAGAAAACGTCCTCCTTATTCCAATGTCTAATTTGTCAAAGGGAAAACCATCCTCTGCGTCACGCCAAAATGTAAAACCAACACCTTCTACTCAATCAATAGAGTGAATCCAATCCATTCTCAGCGTGGTGACAAAATACAATCCCCCCACCCCAATCCAACGGTTCCCCCCATCCCATGTGCAGCCATGTAAAGGGAGTACTTTCGCATGTCCCGTGAATCCCATTATCCTCAGACGGTGCCTGTTCCGTTTCAATGGCCCTCAATGCAATAAGTCCGAGTTCTGCGCCAAAAATCGAACTTCAATTACAATTCTCAATGAGGGGAAGGGGGCCTGCGCGGCGGTGAGAATTGACCACTTGGTGGGGCTCACATTAGAACATGGCAGGGTAATCTAATTGTATGGACTAGGCCTGGCCTGGTCAACATGCAGTAACCCCCCCTAATGTAGGCCAGTAAGGCTGCCATGTAGGCGTGCATGTTATAACAAAATGTAATAAAAGTGTGGTCTAATTCTCTCACACATTTTTTTACAGTGATGGAACATGTAATAAAAGTGTTCAAAATTCTCTCACACATTTTTTACAGTTATGGAAAATAGGCGTTAATATCTTGAATATGAGTTATTCTTCTGAATTTTCTGTCACACTTTTTTCAACAAAGATATGTAAAATACTTTACCTAATAATGTTATCAATTAATATTAAGAACGGCCACTGGTGTTACTCTGGATCTGCAGCAAGCGGCCTATATTTCTAAAATGTAAAGCCATCTCAAAGTTTGTTGGTAACATATTAGCAGACAATTTATTTAATGATATTGCAAAGTAAAACACTCTCTTCCCTATACACCTGTCTCAATAAAGTGTGGCGCCCCCTGGTGAATTAAATTGAAACACGTTTTTAGGTCCTTTCCTATAGTTAACCTATATGAAATGAAGCATATAGGTTAACTATAGGAAAAGACCTAAAACATTGTTTTAATTTAATTCACCAGGGGGGGAACACTCTTAATGAGAAAGGTGTATAGCTAGAGCTACGGCCACATTAATAGTTTTTGATATGCACAGTGACCAAGAGGCAACAAATAATGTGTTTCTTTCTGCGCTTAAGCGTTTAACAATTATTAGTAAATCTTCTTTGACCGAAGATGCCTAAATTTCTAACCGTCAAAATTCCATTCAAAAACATCAAGTAAGCATCAATTCCGTTTCAGAGTCGTAAAGGATCAGTACTTTTCTGCTTTAACTTTCAGAAAAAGGTTTTTATACACATCCAAATTGAAATGTACAGCTAATACGGAACGGTATTGCTGTGCTCTGTGCAGAATTATAGTTATCATGCCAGGCAATTATAGCAAAATTACACAAAATTATGGCATTGACGAGATACCCTGCGGGTGCTAACAGAAATACATTTAACACTTTCACCATATAGCCTGAAATGAGTAAAACTAACATCCTTCAATATACAGAAAAAAAACGTAAGAGGGGGCTGTATGTAATTGAACATTACAGCCCTCAGCAAACACAGCTGCACGTTATGGGGTGACAATCATGTAACCTGACATGCTACTTTGGAAAATCACATTACAAAACTTGAATCACTCGCTTGGTAACACATACCCTTTCCACGCAAAAAAGTACTAATGTAAATACATCTATTCCTTACACTTTTGACATTTGATTCATATTCTTTTATAATGGATTCATCCTAAATATTTCCCCCAGCCTGTACTACATTCCCCTTCACAAGGTTGCTGTGCTGACGGGTCTATCATAATATCTGTGTACACGGTGTAACTTGAGTGTTCCTCTGTTATATCAGAAAATACAAGCCCATGTCAAGTATAGGCCTTGCAGGCATGCAGAGGGTCAGCTTGGGAGCCCCATTAAAAGTATACTTAGGTGATCAGGTATCCACTGTCACAAACACAGCCTTGTAGACCCAGATCCCATTCAAACAGGAAAGAAGGCCTAAAACTGCTACCTCTCTCAAGGCAAAATGCCTTGTAGCCCTGCTGAAACCCTACCCCAAGTAGATACTGGGCGAGGAGAGAACCTTATAGGGACTATTACTTGACAAAACCAACAGAATGTCACTTGCAATGAAGTGTTTCAAGGAGAGGGGCACTTTTTCAGAAGGTGGTGCCCATAGCAGAGGCGACCACTGCTGCCTGTTTGCATGCACTGGGGGCTTGGACCTGGGCCTGGCTGTTTGTCCATAGGAAGAAGGATGGGGCTGGCACTCCCCATTTCAAACTATTATGCTTTTAGCTGAGATATCGCGTCTACAAAGGGAGTGCAAGTCACTGATAGCTTCAGTAACTGTTTACTTATTTTGCTTGCTACGATCAAAACCATGAAACCCTCTACTGTAAATTAAATAAACCCTAATGGCAGCCCTGCCTTGATGATTAATAACCCAGGCAAGCAGCGATGTAACAAGCACGTTATGCGACCATACTTTTTTGGTTAGTCTGTAACCTGCCCAATTTTCATGTAATAGTTATGTTATTTTAGGTAAAGTTGAGACTTACTTAAAAAGAACATTATAAGAACACTATATTTTAGTGAAGTTGAGACCTTACTAATAAAGAACATTAAAGCAATATTATTATAAAGTGAAATAATACAACAAGAATGTCACAATAACGTTACCGTGCAAGGTTGCAATGTTAGGTTCTAAAGACGTTTTTTGGGTGCAATCAAAATAACGTAACAAGAACCACATTAAAGCAGAACTAAACAGAACATTGCTGCAATGTTATAATAATGTCATATTTTTGCCTGTGAAGGATGGGGCCAATAATCACAATTTTCCTAATGCACTACCTCAGGTTTACAGGTCTTGAGCAGCCATTGACCCCGACATAATCTAAACAATTTGAATCTATAGTACAGTGAGACGTTATAGATAATTGAAACACAGTGTTGAGGTTGAGAATTTCAGCTAATTTTGAGTTCTAATAAGATTTCATGTTGAGTACCCCCCTCAGTTACTGTGCGGTGCCCCTATCTACAGAAAAATGCCTTCTTTTCACAGCCAACACAATGACAGTCAGGCCTTTTTTCTACCCATATTTTCAGTGCATACCTTCTAAAGATATCCTTATTCAGGACGTAAGTTCTGCTAGGCAAACTTTTGCGTCGGATCTTTATAGACGTCAGCCACACTTGAGCATAGCTGGGGATTTGGCCCTATCATACTGGCCCTGCAAAGAGGATACTTGAACACGTAATCTGGTTAGCCATGCTTCCACATGGGCAGGTTTTTCGTGTGTGTGGTCTGAGAAGCAAATGTATGCTGGGTGGTTTGATGACCATATTCCCAGGCATTTGTATGCAGAATAAAACATTTAATGCAAGTTTAATTGTGTGAAGACACGATTATGTCTAGGTTGTGGAACTGTCAAAACTTTGCACAAAGAATGCCTGCTCTTCTGAAGTTATTAGTTTCCCAAATGTAATTCATATTGAGGACTAAGACAAATTATTCAAAATCATTAAAGACCATAATAATGATACATTTTTTTCTATTAAAAAAAGGATGAAGGACATAATCAGATAATCAAAGCCCTGACAAGTACCGTGAATATGTATGACGGCATTTCAGTATGTTTGATGACCTAGCTGGATATATATGAGACTGTAGATGAAAAAAATGAAAAAAGAGAGAATTCTGCAAAAATCTTAATTCTCATAAGCCTTTCCCTTTGAACCTACGGAACAATGACTTTGACCAGTTTATTTTTAGATTATTACTTTTATCTCATTAGTTACGATAGGCCCCCTATATAACACCATGCTGCATCTACATGTCATAAGGTCTAAAAAACAGTACTATAACCCGTTACATTCCTATCATGTAGATAGCAAGTAATATCAAACAACGAAACTAAGATAAATTATATCCTAAATCTGAACGTTTTAGGCCCATTGTTATTTCAATGATGTTAATTTGTTTTTAGGCTGTAGACCTCTAAATAAGTACACCTTTCATGTTTTAAATCGTTTTGATATTATGTTATCAACAGGAAATCAATCAGCAGGTGTTTTCTACGCCGGAAATTGTGAACACCCTTAAGTTCCGGTCACGTGCCCACCAAAGGCCCAGAAAGCCTTTAAGGCGCCGCGGCGGGCGATAATGAAGGAAAGTGGCCACCTCCTGGCGGTACGCCCCTTTAAGATGTTCGGTAAATTTGATCTTAATTCAAAATCGACTCTTGAGCTTTGCAAGGACTGTCGGTGGGCCGAATGCTGGGCCGGTTCTTGCATACTAATGAGGCTCTCTGACATGGAGAGGCCCTGAACGAGCATTGCGAGTAAACACTTTACCTCTAGCGGCAGGAACGTGAACTGAGGGTGTAGGGATATAGCGGTGTTATTCTACAGAGGGTAATCCGGATTGCCAGTTTTTTTCCTGATATTGTTCAAAGAACTCATTCAGTTTTAACAATATATTTGGGAATTCCTTTAACAAAAGTTAAATAGACTTCTATGATGCCAAAGGATTATGGGTTGAAAGGATGGGAAGAATTTAAAACTAAAAGCAAAATGGTCACCAGAAGAGAAAAAAGAAACACACCAAAACAATAATAAATTCACTGCACGTATCGGTGTCGATTAACGTATTTCCTGAATATTTCTAAACATATTTTCTAAATACCGATCACCCATATCTTTAAGGACCGTAGATACTCAACGTTTTCTGTCCCACGACTGATCTTGAAAACTGACACCTAGGAAAGATATTTAACCTGGGTCATATCAGTACTAAGTGCGATCTTGAATGTATGTATCCTATCACCAGCCGTAGTCAGGCAGATTGTTTGGACCCCCAATCTGATCTCTCATAAAAGAGTTTCAGATGCTTAGAAAGTTAAGGATGGTAAAATTCACGACCTGCCCAACACAATGTCACCAACGGAAAAAGCAGAACACCAAACGGTATCCTTCAATGACATCAAGGATATATTATAGAAAAAGGTTCAGTTAAAAGGCATATGAAACTTTGAAGATCAAATAACGCCAAATCAACAAAAAAATAGAAAATAAAGAGAGAGGAAAGCAGTCTGAAGACACCGAGGAATTTAACTAATTCAATAAAACCTACAATAAGATTGATACGCGGATAAATTCCTAGTAAATGTACCCCAAGTGCATCTCCTTGGTCCTGCATATAGCCTGCAGGTTCGATTGAACTGAAATAAGTGTACAAACGGGTATACTTTCAGGTTAATTACACGTACCTGCACGCCCTTATCACTTACCCTGGGGCCTACCCCTCCCACACCTATTTCATTACCTTTGTTGGCTAGGTACACAAACAATTCGCACCCAAGGTGCACGTTGTTCTGTCTCTCACCGACTCACATTAACCATTTACTGAGGCCTCTCAATCCAAGTCGACTGACCCTATCATTACCTTTTTCTGGGACGGAAGTGAAGGTTGTTTAGTCTGACAATTAAACATTCGACGGCGAAGGGTATTGAGGTAGTAGGGAGTTTTAGCAACCACGACGTATCTCGATACGTTAACGTATCTCAAAACTTTTGAGCTACAGTATAGGCTACCTGTGCACGATTTATTAAAAGCAAACATCTAGTTACTGATATCATTGGCAAAGGAATGTACCTTGAATAACATAATTCTGGCATCAGCCATTACAGCAGAGATAGGAGATACGTTGCATTTGCGTAATGGGATACGTTGGGGGTGCTAAAACTCCCTAGTACTAATTGCAGCGGTGTTCCTTTCCAGGTATTTTTTTCTTATAAAGGTTGGATTTTGAAAAAAAATCACTTCAATTAGATTTTCTTTGCAATTTTAGTCAAGGAGGATGTGCCGTTAAGGACAATTGCAACTGCGAGGAACACTAGCTCTGCATGTGTACAAACCTATTACAAAAGCAAAATAGCTGACGTGCTGAATTTACATACTACATGTATAGAGGCAGACACAAGAGATTTGCAGCTTAAATTGGTTTGGCCAAACATTGCCATACATTATGGTAATTTTATTTAAGTGTTTCGTATGAAACTAGTCAAAAAAACACTATTAAACCATATTCCAAAGACATATTTCCTACTTAGGAAAAGAAAAACAGATACTCAAGCCCCAGATACTGCGCAATGTGAAATGAATTCTAAAGAATTCCGAACGTTATAAGATAGACTCGTACAGATTTCACATTAACACTACATCTACAGGGATGTTTTATCAGCCCATTCCGCACAGCCATGGTATTAAAGGATTGCATTTAGCAGCATCATGAGTCTATGATAGCTCCAGGAATTCACAGCTGTTTCAAAGAGGCCTTGACACCCAATCCACGCCTGTGTCTTTTTAACCGAGAATATCATAGACCTTCTTGATACACCCAATAAACTTACACATCTGGCGTGTTGACATGTGTTTAGATAGATCATATTACAAAGAAAAAACTGAGGGCCGTCCCCTACATTGAATGGGCGTGAAAAGTGGCTTAGAAGGCCTCGCGCCATGTACATACAGGGCTCGCCTTCTTCATCCCATTCTAAAGGCCATTTGCCAGTTAAAGGTGGGGTCCGGCTATCATGTTTAGCACACAAAATCCCGCTCATTTTCCTTAGAGTGTCAGACCTATTGATAGAGTCTTTTCCACTTTTCCACTTTTCATCTTGTTTTTAGCCCTTTAACAACGGTGGGTGGAGGGGGGGGGGCACTGAGTCCTTGAAGGTTACTACTCGTGGAACCAAACTATCACCCTTTCCTTTCGTGACTGGGCACTCCAGAATTTAAGTTCAATGCTCCCAATTGCCCCATCACTATATTCATGGATACAGTTCACCTACACACAAAAAGGCATTCAATATCGCAATACTGAACAGTGAACAAAAATTACCAAAACAGTTTATCAAGACATTGCATGAAACTAGAATAGGTTTGAAAGTTACATGAATAACAGAGGTAGGTGTTAAGTTACCCCCCCACTTTTCTTATTCTAAAGGGTCTGTTCAGGATTTGAAGCCCTGCCAGGGTGCTGCGATACGTTCGACAACCAGAATACAGAATCACAAACAACCTAGTTATCATATTTTCATGACTTCAACGTCGCAAAAATACATCACTCACTCAGTTGACGAAATAATATTTATACTAAAAAATCAAAGTCGTGTATTTCATACAATATTTTATTATGTATTCGTGAGGTACTAATGGTGGGGCTTGGTTGGAGAAAGAGTACAGAGGGAAGGGCCTGGAGGGGGGCAGGAGGGGGCCGGAGGGGGCCGGAGGGGAGGGGGAAAAGCTGACGGGTCTAAAAAGCCATAAAAGAGCTGTGGCTCGGATCTGGTCGTTGCTTAATGTGATATCTGTGTACTTTCATGTCGCTGCCGCTAAGTGTCGCTGCTGATCCAAACCCCTTTGTCCAAAACAAAATGGCGACGAAGGGCAAACATGAACGCTGCCTTTTCCAGGAGACCTCTGGGATTTGCCGAGCTTTTACACCGCTCCGAGCCACTGGCGGGGCCGCTGGGCCTGGGCTGGATAGTTAGAAAGGATTGGAGGAGGCGGGGGGGGGGCACATACTGTTCAGTTATGTTGAAGGACAATATGAAGTACCAATGTTGAAGGACAATATGAAGTACCAATAGGCTTCGCCTATGAGTGGGTGTTTAGGATGTGCTATCTCCTTGTTTTCCTTTTTAGATTTGTTTAGGTAATTAAGGAACTTCAACTTTGGAAAATAAACTTTTTTTGCAACTTTAATCGTGGTGTGATCTGGGGGGAAATGTACCATTAATATTGTATACTTTATACGATTAATGCCTTCCTAATCTATTCACCATTTCAACTCAAACAAAGTAGATAATATTAAATCTTAATTATATCTATCTGCGTACTTAGAGGTAACTTGTTTAAACTAAAGTGTCCCCCTCCCAGTAGCATGGGAATGCTTTGTGGGGGGGGGGGGGGGGGGGGGTTGAGGGGTGGTTTACAAGTCACCACCTCCGGTATCTATGACAGACTGGCTTGTCAACGCCGCTTACAGCATTGCCAGTCTGGCCTTGGGTGCGACGCAATGCAAAGTCGTGGGAGGTACAAATGAATGGCACCTTGTGCAACGCCTAGGCAGCAATGATGTACACGACATATTCCCTTCCCTTCTCCCCTTTCTCCCACTTTTGCGTCTAATTCATAGTTCTAACCTTTCCCATAGTCACTCCCCTTTTGGTAACATATACTCAGCTTTTGTAGCTATTCTTGTTTGTTTGCACTCTCCCTGTGGAATTCTAAAAGTTATTTTGGTGTTGAACATTGCGTTTTTCTAAACTTTTTTCTACATATCCCTACTCTTTGTTTCATTCATTTCCACTTTTTCTGCTTTTGTCATTTTTGTAGTCATTGTTATTGTTGTTGTTATTCTTCTTCTTGTTCCCTTTCCTCTTCCATTTTTGTCATTTATTGTTGATTCTTGTTTTACTGCTATTCACGTTCCCCCCTAGTTTCTTTTACATGAGTTCCCTCACTAATATCCGCCGTTCTATGACAGCCATCCCTTCACTACAATACTAGCTTTTAATACCCATCAACACCTCAGTGGATCTTATTGGTCAAAACCCATTTCCAAGCAATATCATATCGCTCTCAGCAAAACCCACAATATGAGAAATTCTGGCCAGAAATCATTGGACATCATACGGACATCAAGCAAATACCACAGATGATGCAATGTTTAATATGCGCCATTTTCTCATTCCCATTGCTATAGATCTTCAATAGTTTTGCCTCATGACCGTGTCAACGACAGGCTGTCAAAAGGTCACAACCTATCCTTTTCCTTCCACACAAGCTATTATTTTCCTTGTTATGTGGATGTACTTTTTCCAATCCTAGAATATTCTAACATAAGTTCGTCTTAGATTCACAAATCCAAATATACTTCGCTGGACACAATACTTGCTTAGTGTAGGGTCTTTTCAACATACACTAAGCTTTGATTATTATACCCCACGGATCGCCAATCTGGGAACAGAACCTTGTCTGCAAAAGGTCTATACCCTTCTCAATACACTAACCTCAGGAGTCAGAGGTGTTCCAGACCTTTGCAGACAAACCCTCCCCCTTTAAATATCCCTCTCCGGCCGGCTCTGTTGTAAGGGTACATTAACCCAGTGGGACGGGTACCTGATAGTAAATTAGGGCGTCGGGCGTAGGCAATTAAAGCTTAAGGTCATTGTGAGGGGCTACTGGGTGGCGACTGGGGCCAGGGGTAGGGTCTGTCGACACGTTCGGACGGCCACCTTGTGGGATGGGAAAAAATAAACAGGGAAGGGACTTCACGTGAGTAAATGTCGGTGACTGGGGGTTAGAGAGGTCAAGTGTCAAACAGAATGCATTAAAGTACTTTAGTTTGTATTTGTAACATTTGCCCATAGTTCTGTTTTATGATTATGTATTATTTTATTATGTGTCGGGATTTCAAGTGTATTGACTGTACGTGTAAAAGTGCATCTTACATTGATCATATTGATATACAGATAACAACTAGTGACTTTTCTTGATGCACCAAATATTAAGAAACATAGGGCCTACATCTATAAATTGATTGTCTACCATTATAAAAACTCCCACACAAGCGCGCCATACGTCGCTTCCCATTGACAATAACAAAAAAGCAAGGTGCGGGTGGTAGCCAGGACAGGTTGGGCGGGGTGGGGGTGAGGGGTGTGTGAAAGGGGGGCGTTTCGCACTCCCCTAGGGGGTCCATTGGTGACCACAACACCTGTATCCCCCTACCTGATGGATGTTCAGGTATTCAGTGACCACTGTCCACCCCACCTGTCCACCCGTCCACCCCGGCGTCTGATTGACTTACCTGGGTGGTGGTGTTAGTGACCCACCTGACCGCTAGGGTCAAACACACCTCGATCCGGGTCCCAGCCCTGTAATGCTGAAGCCAAGTTCACATTAACTGATTGCCTGCGATTCATTCAGAAAATGTAGGATCAAACACACTTTTGATTTCCAGCCCTGTAATGGTAGAGTTAGGTTTGTTTGGAAGGATGTTCTCCCTTGAAAGTGACTGAAATTTTCTGCCCATTTTGATACATTTATAGTTGTATGCATATTTTGAGATTTATATTTGGGAAATAAACGATTGGCTGGTCCTCTGTGTTATGATAGCATAGAATACTGCATTCATTATTATTCATTCATTATTATTCATTTAACTTGATGGCACTTTATCTATTTGTACAACTTCAACCTTTCCCCTATTGCTTGTGGTAAAACAAATATGTCAATTGATGATTTTTGATATTGATGCGTACACCGAAGTCATAGAAAGTTATACTCCTGGCAATTGCGCCAAGAAGGTTTTATAATATTATTCCAAACTAGAATAGAATTATGTATACGATATCTGGGACTGCATAAACATAGAAATTACGAGTTATACGCAACATTACTAAGTTAGAAGATATATTGCAATAAAAATATAAGCTTTTCAATATTCAAAACATCTGAACCATACTGACACATCAAATCAATCTTGGTCGAACCATCTAATCACACAGCATGTCAGTATGTCTGAACACGCCTTAACGCACACGTCGCATCTCTTTTCAAAGTCTATATTTTTCCTTAGCAAACCACAGATCTTAAACTCTCCCTGGAATCTTCCTCTAAAGCTGCCACCTGTCTTGAGTGGGTTATAGTAATCGGATGTAGAAGCCAAGTGGGTTTGGGTTGGAATTCGCACCTGGGCAGTCGTCCGCTAGGTCAACAGAGAAGTCAAGTTGAGCTAGCCGTCAGAATAATGAAGTTAATCGGAAAGATAACCAATGGCTGGATAACCCATCAATCGTACACCTTTGGGCTGCCCTCCATAGGGGTGAGGGGTTGGGTCTTTACTGCCCAAAATGGGGGTGGTAGAGTATAGGGCAGAGAGGGTTATAATCGTTAGAATCTAATTTGGTTAGGGTTGATGTGTTTTTTTAAAACTATTGAAGGGCCTAATTGAATTAGGCTTTGTAGGAAGACTGGTAATGTAAAGGTGACTCTTTCAGCAATGCTTCAAGTATTTTCCCAAAATGAAACAGATTAGGTAAAAAATAGTCAGCTGGTGATATTCCTAATACATGTTGGTATCATCTGAGA
The DNA here is from genome assembly GCA_936440205.1 of Lepidonotus clava. Lineage (NCBI taxonomy): Eukaryota > Metazoa > Annelida > Polychaeta > Phyllodocida > Polynoidae > Lepidonotus > Lepidonotus clava. The sequence continues at coordinate 19,020,310 of OW387150.1, read as the reverse complement.
TGTCCTTTTTGAGGAAAACAGTATGTTTCCGTTCTCATTGAAAGAATGAAAAGAAGGTATACATTACCAGCAGCAATTACCTTCCAGCTATTGCAAGTATATTGTATAAACCAGTCCAGAAATACAGGGGACAAACACCTTAATAGAAGGATAGTATTGCCTGACTCAGGTCTAATCATTATATCTGTACGTACAATGTACATACGTACGCCTTCATATAGGGACAAAGCAATAAACCAATATGGTCAATGACGGTTCTATCTAATCTTAAATAAATTAATGTGTGCATTGTCAAGCCTGTTGTACTCCGCATTTTGTGAATCCAGGCCGTAAGTCACTTTGAAGGGAATTGAGATTGACCAGATAGTAAGAGTGCAGGTAGGTGAGGGGTATCACCAACCATCACCCCCTTCCCTTCACCCCTCTCCCCTATAAACCCCCCTACCCAGTCACAGGTGTCACAGGTACGTCCCCCAGGTGGGTTTGACCTCGGGTTTACCTGTTTACTAAGGCCAGCCCCCAAAGGTGGACAGGTAAGCATGTCTGAAGGTCAGATCAAATAAGCAGGTGTTTCACGCCCAGTCTGGCCGGCCTCTGACTAGTATTGAAAGCCAGGGGTGATAGGGCCATACCCAATGACCTTGTAATGACCTACCCTAGTCACCAGGCTTGGTTAAACACTCACAAAATGCAAGGCAAGCAAGATAGGCTGAAAGCCAGGCTTTAACAGTCAAATGTGTGGACATGGAACAATAAAGGCAGTTCACAGGTGACTTCTCATGGGGTAAGAGGAACTGACTGTTGTTCAATGGATTGTAATCGACGGCATCTGCGCATGCGTGTGTTATCAAACTACTTCGACGCTATGAGGTTATCATGATGAAGACGTTTACTGTTCTTATTGCTCAATGAAATACATGAAAATACATCAAAGAGATGGGGATTTGCCGCTTTGGACACTCTGCGACACAAACGCTATGCAATGGATCAATTGACAACAATCATAATTTTTCCACAGTGTTTTGCACTCTCTGTTCCCGGAGCAATTTGCTGAGTTATAAGAGTGTTGACTTTAGTGCTTTCATAATATTAAGGTGCCTTTGAATTCTTTTGAAATTATAGATTTTGAAGACGAAGTCGTCTTTGTCATTGACTGTTATCGCCAGTCTACTCATATCCATAATCATGTTAGTGAAAAAGGATTGTTGAAGAAAGGGATTTTGTACTCCTATTACAAAGTTAATGAAGCTACTTAGCGTTTAACCCATTCTTCAGGCAAAATTCCACTTGATGATGTCAGACACTTTCTAATTGTCAAGAGCGATTATTCTGACATGACCACTCTAATTTTCTCAGATATGAAACTAGCGCATTACATTCAATCGACTAGGCAGTAAAATCATTTTCTTTCGTTACAGCAAATTATAAGAAAAAGATAAAATTTAATTACTCATTTTGCCCTAAGACAATATCTGAAATCCAATGGACAACAACCACTTCGCAAGATCACACACCATTGACATTGGCCATGAATAGCCATAAATTGGACCCAGGAGTCTCGAAAACATGAAAGGTCATTTATTTTATTTTATTGGACCAAAATCATAAATCAGGCCAAGACAAAGCACTGGTCCCGGGCGTCTTTTTGTGCACGGTGACACCTTCCACCCGAACCCAGCGGAATGAGAGTCGAACGGCCAATGTTTCTGCCGAAAGGGCCATGGCCCTTCCATGATTGAGGTCATCAGCCATTAGGCCTTCCACAAGCAGTGTCTCTTTTTTTTCGACAGAACCCTTGTGAATGATTCCCACGCTTCATTAAACAACAATAAAGGCCTCCTTTTGCGGGAGGAGCTAATCAGTGGGGACCGATGGGACGGGAAGTGACAGCAGCGCCATCAGAGTTCAGCGGCCGACGGAGAAACGACCCGACGAAGGTCATAGGTCAGACTCCCGACATGCGCAGGTTATTGAGTCGTATTATCGCTCGTTTAGCCCTCAAGGTCGTGGGGCAAAACATTCTATAGGTAAATAACACCAAAACTGAATAGTCTCTCATTGGGATTTATTGGAAAATATCGTAAATAATAATTGCAGTAATAAAAGTTTGAATTCTAGGCCTACAACGACCTTAATGCATGTAAAATAAGGTATTTCCAATACCCATGTTTCCACGCCTAATTGTTGATATTGAACTAAATTCTGCATTGTTCTGTCAGAAAATGTAAGATAATGGGACAAATTGGATCAAATGATATATGACTTTGATTCAATTCGCAATACAAATCACTTTATTAAGTATAATGATGTTAGGATGGATATTCACATCCTTGCATTCTCATGCCAAGCCTCATAGGCCTACATAGGCCTACTGTAAAACATAAATTGTGTGTATTAGTATGAAAACTGAGCATGCGCACTGTCGTTTTTGCATAATTTTACCTCCCCAATGAGTGGGCACAACACAAATCAGACGAAATGCCATTCATTTGGTTTCCTTGACTTCTTAGCAACGGCGTTTGGTTGGAGTATTTTACCAAAGGGAATAATGGGGGTAATTTCATCCATTTTCCTCCAGCCCTTTCTTGTCTGTACTCTCTCAGACCCTGACCCAGTATAAGAAGGCTTTCCTAAATACACTTAGTCTAAGTAGCGTAAAGCTTGTTCACGTCATCAGCTTGCAGTTTTTGTCATTTCCAGGCACATATTTCAAACAAGACTGAGAAATTGTTCTTGAGCAGAACCACTGGTTCTTTTTGTATATAAGGTGGTAGGATCACACTTTGTGATACAAAGTTCCTCCTAGTAATGTTAATAGCTAATGACAGATTTGGATCAAAGCAGAATTTTACACGTATGTCTTTTGATAGACATACACCTTTGGACATAATCTTTTCAAAGTGATTTCAATCAACAGAATTTGAGACTTGCAATATTTGTAAAATATCTCATCTTTCCTCAGTCAATTTGGCTTCTTTCTACTCCCATGCGTACGTGTAGTATAGGAATGTGTCATCTGGACCAATAGCTTAACTGTGTACATGCATCAGCTCTCAGATGCTTCTGCTTTTATTACTAGTCCATTACCAACTACTATCAGGGCATGAGTATTTATTGTCTGGTTTACATAATTATTCCAACCAACAATTGCATCTGCCTTAACAACATCAGAATATTTTCATAGGGTGGTATAAAAAGGAAATAGCGATATAGAATCAGAACGCATAAGAAAATCGGAAGGAGTTTCTGTGGATGTAAACAAGGCTATCTGGGCAGGGTAGCTCTAGTTGAAGGCGCCCCAGAACAAGGGCATCATTAAAGGCCACTTAAAGCCAATGGCTGGCTCGTTACCCGCTCTCCGGAGCAGGCCCACTGGAGGAGACATGTATTGACTCCACGGTCTCCGTGTGACCAATATAAAAAAGGGGGTCTGTGGGGAAAGGAGATCAATTCCGGCCATTTAAGCGGCGTACGGGGCAGGCCTGTCAAGCGCACGCTTATTAAGTGATATTGAAGCATGGGAGGGCAGGGCAGCAGACTGTATGGGTATGTTGGGCTATGGGTATAACAAGGTCTGTTGGTTATACTTATAGTCTAGTGTCACCAGGTTATTTTAACAGGGTGTGGGGAGACTGGGCTGGGTCGGAGCTGTGTTTTGAAGCCTCTAGGAGTGTTGTGTTTGAATATGATCATGGGGAAAATGACAGAAACCAGAGGTGTGAAAAGCTAAAGAGGGGACGGTCGGGCAGTAGAATCACTTTCTCAGTTTTTTACTCGTTATCAACTTTGTCTTTACTAGCATCTAATGTATATAGGTAAATCAAAATTGAGACAGACTGACAGTCTGACGAATCCGAAGGATATTGTCTATTCTTTCCAAGTAAAAAATTGGTTTTATCAAACGGAATTGTGAAATCTGATAAGATTGCCTCATTTTTTCCAAACACCTATTACAGCCTATATAGAGGTATAGATATTTGTAGTTGCATAAAACTGTCCAAGCTTTTCCAACGAAAGAATAGACAGCTTCAATCAGGTGGTTGTCAGGCCTGTCATTATACTTTGCAATTACATAATTTTGAATTAAAAGTAAGACTCTATCTTTGGCTTAGGTCATCTGAAACAATGAGGGTTGGAGGATTTTTTTTAGCAGGGGGGTTTGAGTGGATTGGAGATGGTGAAAGGGACTGGGTTGATGGCAAAAGTAGATATGAGCAGTTTGAGGGAACTCAATGAGACCCCAGGGAGAAAGGGCTTTATGGGATAGTGGTTAAGGAGGGCTGCAGACTTTATGGGTGGTGTTTATGATTGTATGGGTGTTAAGGTGTGGAGTGGCCAGCAGGAGAGGATTGGAGAAGAGCCTGGGAAGGTGTGGTTTCAGATTGGATATTTGCTTTCGGCCAATGTAAAAGGAAACAGTATAACTTTAAAGTTAATCTCTGATACACACCGTTGTAGCAAAATCAGCATGTTTTTCTTCAGTTCTTTGTTTTGAACATTTTTATGTTGAGATTGGAATTGTACAGAAAACTGCATTACACATTAATATAATATCTGATATAAGTTTAGTCCTGAATAGCATGTTTCATTCCCAGTATTTGCCCTTAAAATTTAGAATTCCAAACCTTGAAAGTGTGTTCTTTTTTATTCTGAATTAAACGTATACAGAACAGTATCTCACAGAGGGTTAATATAGCTATTTTGTGTTTTACTTCATAACCAGCCCTCTTCTTAGCAAATGGGTCTATAGCCGCTTCCTGGTTGGTCGTCTGGAAACAAGGGGTCCTGATTATAGACATGGTTAGGGACATTGATCGCTGTACTGGAGGAAAGCTTTCAGCACAACTCTGCAGAATTTCCCCAGAGGTAAAACAAGCCTAGTGCTACTGATCCAGGGCCTGATCCCCCACCCCCAGACCAGCCCCACTGCTCCAGCCGTCCACACCCCTCATCCACAATGATTCCCTTCCACCCTCACCCTCCTGTGCCTCAGCAACCTTTCTCCCAATCTCATCCTTTACTCGTCCCCTTCCTTCCATCCACCTCCCATCAATTCCCACTGACAATGTCTACGTTGTACCAAATTGAATTTCATATAATGAGTAACGATAGGATCATTGTTTAAGATACATTTCATATTAGGTACTAAGTATATTTGAAGTATTCTAATTCGAAGGATACAACCCGCATTGTAGTGTATGATATGTGACTCCATTGTTTATGGTAATTCTTAGAAAACTATAGATTTTAGGCACCATAAAGGGCATATATATATGTTTCTTGATGCACCAGGAATTCCTTCCTTCATCATTTGCAAGAGTCCAAAGGTGTTCCAAAACTGGGTTCTTTCTGATTGTTAAGTGTTATTTAAAATGATGATTGTTAAGCGTTATTCAAAATGTTTATTGCACTTTATCTTCAGAATTAGTGTGTTTTTCTTACTTTCCCGTCACAACATTGTTAATGGTGAAACAATGTAGTGAATATTTGTAAGAAGTATATGTAAAGGGGACTGTAATCAAGGCAATCTGATTATCTGAATCAGCATATACATGTTATAAGGTGCATAGATTTATTCAGATGATTTTCCGTTTAGCTGTAAAGCAATACGGTATGCACTTTCGAGTCCCTAGGGTTTGGTTATCTGGGATGGACTCACATTTTGAGCACATTTCATTGTTCACCTTAAAGAGAACCGTTATCACATAATCATTTACTACATACACGTACGCACACGTGAAACTGTTAAGAACCTATCTACACCAAACACTCATGGTTTAACGTAGAGCATAAACATTAAACCTGATTCCGACAATCATTACTTTAACGTTCACTCAATTACCACTGTATTAACCCTATGTGGAAATCTGATGCCTTCAGAAGGAAAAACCCATCTCATTCTCCCAAACAGTCAGACAAAAATATCAATCGCCTACTTCTGGAAAAGTATCAAAGGAATAACATGACGTAACCGAATTACGCTACATGGCTCTGCAACAAGCTAAAATTGTTAAATACTGATCAAATGAAATAGCGATCAATGCAGGGCATGTAAGGACATCTGACTTTAGCAGATTAAAGCTCCTTATCCTTTTTTACCATTCTGTATTGACAGGCTAGAGTCTTATCCTAAATCCCTCTTGACTACTCCACCCTTCCTTCAGCACACACAGACACCCCAAACGCTTTGATCGCCAGAGCCCAATTTCTCAGCGCCAGGACTCGCCCATGCGTAAATTGAATATGAGATATTGTGGATCAATACAATAGCAATCTGAGAAATGACCATCAAAGAGGTATGGCGGGTCGGTATGGCTCTTTGTTGCTCCTCCAGGCGCCTGGGATCTCATACCTCAGCAGTTCGGGATGGTACTTTCCGTCTGGTACCATTGAGGAATAGGATGAGTTACATTCATCATAAGAAAAAAATGGTTGAACTAAGAGTTATATAGATGCGTACATGTGCGATAACACTTTAGTGAAAAAGGTACAAACTGCAGGTAACATAAAAATAAACCATAACTTTATTTTTTTCTTAAAGAGCTTGCGGTTAATGATTTACCATTGATGTGCACATTTATTTGCACCTAGATACTGGTCATTAGAACAGGAGATTTCAACATTCCTGAAAATCGATGATGCAATCACTCAAAGGTGTATAATATAATTATATAATGTTTATTCAAAAAATGTGAAATACTAATACTGCGAGTGAGATGTGATTATTTATAGGTATGTATTTTATGACAATTCTTTCTCATTTTCTACTATACCAGACCAATTTTATTGATATTGCGATCGTCTATAATATATTAGATTATTGCTTCAATATTGGGGTCTGTGGGGGAAAGGAGATTACCTATGTTCTGTTATCTACCCAATCCTGCACTCATAAAACCAGCTGATACCATTCGTGATAGAGTGGCACAAATAATCAATGTTAATAAGGTAATAGACAGTCATCGGGCAAATGTAAATTATTGAATATCCTTTGCTGACCTAGTGTCTGGCAGGCAGGTGGAACGCTAGACTATCTGTTTCCGCATAAAACGCCAACACATGGCCATATCATTTCCGCTTGACTTGATAATTTCCGCCGATGAATGGTTCATTGACAAGCTGCATCAGTATTATATCAACGATTTGCCATAAAAATGATATATTTCCAAAGTTTGCACCCCTCCAAAAACATTGATTTAAAGTTCATGTTTTGAAGAAGTCTTCTAACCAGCTATTTTAAACTGGAAGAAGCATTCAACAATGTCATAATCTTTATACCTGTTTGCAGGTACCGTTAAGACTGTATTCCACATGCCGAAAGTGCCGGCCGCCGATATTGAGTGGCAGGTGACATTGTCATGGTGAATATAATGGAATACCCAAAATTGGGGGCGTAAACTGCTGAAAGTGACATATCAGCTGCCGAAAGTGATATATCGGCAACCAGTTCAAAATCGACAGGAAAAATTTACTAACGTTTTGGTAAAATTTATTAGCAATGCTGTCGATAATCCATCGGCGCTGGAGAAAGTGTATCAGCTGCAAATCGGTAGCGTACTTTTGGATATTTAGGCTATCTACATGTTTTCAGAGTTAATCAGTAAATGAGTGTCACATTAAAATATTGAAACGTATCAAACTATATTCTTCCGAAATAACCCCAAACATTAAGATATATATATCTTAATGTTATGTATATGACCTTATCATACATTTCTATACGTGCCGGATACAAGTTGCGTCACCATTTTCAAGCGGCATTCTTCTGTTTGAGTCCATTAATTTCCAGTTCCGGTTTAGCCACCCCTCCTTGGTCTAGTCACGTGACGACGGTGGTCCCAGTTACCCGGATGTGCTTGGGTCGGCAGGCGACGTCCTTTGATGTGGGCCCAGACGATGCTGAGTCAGCGAAAATATCAGAGGTGGGGACACTCATCAGGGGAAGAGTCGCCTGAGGCTAGGCCACCTCGGGAAGATGGGGTGCAGGGAGGGGTGAAAAAGAGTGATCCATGTTGGGGGCCTTCCATTAAGTATGTACGCAGCAAGGGGGGATGGGGGGTCTGATATTTTTGAAAATATGCGTACATTCCTGTACAAATTCAATGAATACTTTAGCTCAAAGCGGGGGGGGGGGGGGGGGGGGTAAAATTTAGAAAAATTTGTGTGCGTTCTAAATGGAAGGCCCCTTGTCCAGGTTTTCCTACTCTCTTCTGATTGTTGTGATATCTTAAATAGTGCTTGATATAAGGGCCTCCAGGTTTGTATTGCCAGTGAATGGCTGTTTCTAAACCAAAAACTGTTGTTTTTCTACAAATGTGACCCAACGTGGGAAAAGGTGACCTTAGGGGGAAAATATCAATTAAAATTCACGATGCACCCTTTCAAATGCTGCAAACCATATTGAAATATTCCTAATAGAGGCTGAGATATGCACATTTGAATTTTATCAATTTTAAAAGTAGCCAAAAATAATCTTTTCCTTGATATTGAATTTATTCAAAATACAAATAACTTTTCATATAGATCTTCTTTCAACAAACAGTTTTCACTTTTGAGATGGGAAATACTTTTATGAAAATACTTGAGAAATATATCCTATCAAATCTGAAGATTCTTTTTTTCTGTTGCCATGGTAACATGGTGACGTTGCTTGTTTTGTCAATATTTAAAGAGAAGACATTCCATACCAGATTACCCATAATGCAACTGCCATTGAAAATAGAATGTTTTTGTGCTCTCCAATTAGTAATCTCTGGAAAATTCTGCCCGAGTCAAAAATTTTAATGATGATATGTATGATGTGCGCTTCTTTGTCAATAACTCCCTTAATCAGTTAATGGATTTAGAGCAAACTTTGCCATTCATTTAGAGCAATATTTATCCCGTATCTGCTTGGTTGCTATTTCCCAAGACTGGTCACAAATATGGAGGTGCTGGTGGTTGACACCAGACAAAAGCCTAGGTTCAATGAAATAATCCTAAAACAATTGTGCTGAAACAAATGAGAAAGATTTAATTGACAGGATAGTTGAAAGTGTCATACTTCTTGACATTATTTTCATTGTGGCGCTTTAAAACGGTATAAAATGGAGAAATAGGTAATTACTGATGCGTCGTATATATAGGATCTGCTTGTACAATTTGTATAGCAGTAATCTCCGAGGCCAAAGCAGATGTGTTTAGAGAGTTTTTAGAGGACACAGTAGATACAAAACATCCAGGTGCCTGGGGGTAAATAAAACCCAATCCCAAACGCATTAGCTTCATTTAGGCCTTCTTTAGATCTAAGAGGGATTTCCGTAAGACCATATCAAACTTGGCGATAGTGATTCACTAATTTCTTGCTGTTACACCTTTGCAGGCGGAGGTGTAAAATCACTGATGACTATATCTATTGTGATAACCGTCCCCCCCCCCCCTCCTTTGGGACAAAAAAGAACATGTCCGTAAAATTTCAGATGGTGGCAAGGTTCGCAGCATGGTGAGATTGATCGATTATTAGCATTTGAAAATAGTACAAACGCAGTGGAAATGTATTGTAAAACAGGGGCTAATCCAGGAGGATGTCCAGAATCCCGGTAACTTTTACCCCCGGCTTTTACCACACAGATAGGGTGAAATTTTTAGTGTGCATGTAAATTGCATGACACTTAGCCTATAATATATAATGTTGACAGTGGCTATTTGCAAAATCGAGAATCTGCCACAGGAAGAATTAGAAACTTGCAGAATTATCACAAGGGCTAAAATCGTCCAGTGTGATAGTGCCATCGTCTTCAAAAGCTCTAGGCATCAGTGTGGGTGACAGCTGGTCAATCGAGTCTAGTCAGTGTCCCTGTAAAGTGATACTTTAAAGTACAGTTTATAATCTACTTTTTCCCTATAGAATGCTACAGAGAGGAGCAAAAACACCTCCCTTGAGCGGCAGATTTCACACGTTTGAGATTAAGTGGAAACCACTGAACCCCATGCATCCCAACCGTTCTATTTTGTCAGAGAGGAATTTCTATGGCCGTAAATTGATTTCATTATGCATTTTTGTGTCGAGCTTTTTGTGGAATTGAGTGACACGTCATGATTCATATTTGAGTCGTGTACCGCTTGACCGGTCTTTGATAGAAGGTGTTCGCAGGCACAATCCCACGGTTGCTTTGAGAACAAGCAGCGATCTTTGCCTTTATCTACAGTCATGTAAAGACATGTCTACATTGCCGGGTCCTCCCTCAACATAAAGACGTTCCCTATAGGTAAACATCATTTTCGTCCATCAATTCTCCTCCCCTTCCAAAGATTCCCCATTCTTTGGTCCGACATGAGCGATAGCAGTTGTCGTTGACATTTTTAAAAGAGTTAATGACTTATTGCAATGTCTTGAAAGAAAACTATTTCGTGCTTTGAGTGATGTCTTTTTATATGACATAAGTTGTATTCTCAAACAAAAGGACAGTGGAGTGCTGTGGAGGCACATGTACATAACATTTACTGGGGTAGAACTACTCTAACATACTTTTTGTGACCTTCAGAACCCTGGATGCCTCAGCCTATATGGTAAACTATCATGCTGGGGCTCTCTAATTTGAGCCTACATATCATCCCCAGGAGAAAAAAACAGAAACGACAGGCTATACAGTGTAATGCATACATCTTTATTTCTGTGATCAATAGCAGAATTGAAGGGGACGTATTCCTATTTAAAGAACATTGACTTGTTGTTAGATATATTTGATCCTTGCAAACAATGCACCAGTAAACGTTTCATAAATTAGGTACCTGGTTTTCTTTTCCATTTATGATATATAGTGCAGTTTACCAAATAGGTGAAAGAAACAGTAAAAGCGTAATCAAAGACAGCAATATCCGACTATCATTTTGGCTTCAAAATCGTTTAATCTAATCGCTTATAGCCTAAACCTCCCAGTCAAAAGCAGAAAAATTAATAATGTTTATCACAACATAATCTTGAAAAGTACAATATTTTTTCATCTTCATCTCCCATTTTCATATTATTTGTTTATGAATCCTAATGTGCAGAGCTCTTGTGACTCTACACAATAGCAAATTCATCCTTCGTTTACTCATGTCTTACTAGTAGATAATGTGAGATACAAGATTCTGTTACAGATAAAATGAACATATTTCCTTACTAATACTATTGCCCTTTCTACACAATATAACCTCCAATATTGACTGGAGATTCAATTTATCTCCTGCCGCATTTGGACATAGTAGCTTTCCACCACACAACATTTTCCATTCACTCCTTGGGTACTATAATCTAATGTAAAGAATGAGAGGCTAGGAATCCTTGAGTAGGTCCATGCCTTTAGATTTGGAGTTCTCAGCACTATCTATTACAGCAAATGAGAGGGCGGCGCATTCTGTGGTTTAGCCACGCTTCCCTTGGTCAGATGATCCCCCAAAACATCGATATTTCCCCCAAGAAGTATGTCATGTTTCGCCTTCTTTCTTTTTCTGTAGAAGAACACTACTTTTCGTATGCTCAATATTGATCAGTAACTTTCAAATACCATCCTAAAGACAACGATTATCAGGGGTTTTACATATTCCTGTGATGGCCGGTGTGATGGGCATTTTCCTTACCAGCTTACAACTAGAACAAAAACGAACATTTCTCAAACAGAGGGACAGCTACAAACTCCTTGGTATCGATAATTAGCTTTTTCCAATAGCTTGTACAAATCCGGACAATTTTCATGAAAATCATAATTGCTCTGTAAATATTCATTTGGTTCCCGGATGCTATTTGGATTATATTTTTTTTATATAAATTCAATGGAGACTCTTGTATCTCAAAGAGATAGAAGGGGTATTAATTACAATGCTATCATCATGAAAAAAAATCAAATTCAGTTTCTCAGATTTGCCAAATATAGGCTATCTTCGTTCCATTTCATTTACACATTCAATACTTTTCCTTTATAAATAACTTCCTCTTTAATAAGATAATTGGTTCCTGTCATCCACTCTCCCCCCAGGTTGCTGACAGGGCGTGGCTGATGTCTTGGCCGTGTATGGAGAGTGTCCCCCAACCCAATACACCATACGAGGTTCCCGAATTACCCAATCAGGAGGACCGGATCTAGGAGGTATTGAGCGGGAGTAGATTTTAAGCCAGCCAAATTTAATCGACATATTCATGATTATTAACAAAACAAATATTAATAACTTTCAGTAAAATTATGGTTGTATCATAAAGTATCTGTTATTTAAAATTCAACTACAGTATAATTTCTAAACTGAAAAGAGAACATTAAAAGAAACGGGCAAGATGGTGGGACCCACCTCGGCCATATAGGAGCCTTGGCTGAGTGGCCGTTGGGAGGGTCGGGGTGATGGTATTGATATGGCCGGGGCCATCTCTGGGTTAAATATAATACCACATTATGGGGCTTGTAGCCCCCCGATAGAGGGCTGTAATACGCTTCGATCCCTCCTGGGCGGGGACTCATTTCGCCGAGGCCTATATTGGGGAAAAGGGGAGGGGGAGATCGGGAAAAGTAGAGGATTGGGGAGTGGGGGGCATTGGGTAGGGGAGGCGGGATGGGGTAAGGATGGGAGCCAAGTGGTCTTCTTTCAGGACCCGAGTCCAGGGGTTGGTTAGTTACAGAAGGCAGAGGTAGGGGTCGCCACTCTGGAGAAGGGAACGATTACTCGATCTTATTGTGAGTCTTATATTCTATGAACGTGAGTTATAACTTTGTATACAGGTTGTATATAGGTTCATGTAATACATCTGAAAACCAGTGGAAACACTGGAGATTATTACATGCTAAAAAAAAGAAAGAAAAAAAAAGAAATCTTCACGACTTCAGTTCTATTATGGTCTAACTCGTATACACTGCAACCACAAATAAAGAGTGGCTATGGGGCTGCTCACCCTTTTGTTTCCAACTTTTCTATAATAGTTGTTTAATTGGCAAGAAAAGGCTATAAGAGCTTATTATAAAGGCCATTATTATCAAACGGCAACCCTTTCCGGCAGACGACGCTCAATTATTATGTCACACATTGGCACAACCTAGCTATTTTCAAGTTTCAAATGCTGCTCATTTTTATGACTACATGAAATGTCATAATTCCATGTCTTTGATGCAATTAACAAACCAGATATAATACATAGACTACAAAAGCTGTGACAGTTATTACTGAATCACACAACTTGCACTTAGCATATCATAAGCTGGGAAAAGGAAAGGTATTCTGCTGGCACAGGGTCTTAGCGGTGGCTGGACCAAGGGGTTGGGGGCGGGGACAGAGACGGAAACTGATGGGAAACTGATGGAGCCGTTGCCTGGGACCTGATGGCACCCCCTTCCCTGCCAGACTCCCAGCAGAGCCAAAGGGCCCAGCTCAATTGATTCCTATCTTGTTTATATCAACCAACAGAGTCAGGACAGCGATCTTGTTTATTTTTCCCTCGGTACATAGACCCAACATAGATGGTCTGTGACTAGTTGTCAGGGATGGGAAAGGATGAGGGGATGAGGTGGTGGGAGAGGTGGGGGATGGGAACTTTGTAATTGCTTGGACTTGAAGTTAGTGTTATGATAATAAAAGCTATACGATACTGTCAATCCATATGGGGATTTTCGGATTGTCAATAAACATTTCTGGAAGGGAAAGGTCTTAGAAAACGTCAGAGATTTGATCATATCAAGGCACTTAGAAGATTAATCTTAGAACTTTCCTGGCATTTAATTTACTAATGAGTTGTCAACTCAATGTCTTCAGGAAGAAACTATATGAATGCATTTCTTTTCTGACCTATCCTTTATGAGTTATTCATGCTATTTCTGGGGCACGTCAATTTAACCCCAATACCATCTTCAACACTACGGGAGGGTAGATGCAATCACTTTTCCCAAGTGGGTGATATTATAGGTAGATTGTTATAGGTGTGAAGAGACCTGAGCCTGGCCCATAAAACTTTCTACTTTATAGTCAGTTCAACCCAGTGCAATCTAGCATTCCCATTGAAAAACGGAGAATGCTATTGATTATAATATAACATTATTTACATGTTTAATATCTTGATTGAGTAGAATTCTTAACTCATTAAGAAATGGGCTACAATAGCGATTCAATGATAATTGGTCCTCATTCTCATTGAATTTAGAATGGTCCTGTATAATAATTATTATAAGACATTAAGATATGGTGGATATGTAACAGCACGTTTCCCTATGATTCATTTGTCTGTAAATCCTACACCCACCTGAGTGCATAAAAGTGCAAATTTAATGTGATAGAAATACAAAACTACCAATGGTTGGGACACGCCTAAGTTTAATCAAACATACACGCTTTAGAAAATAAATCTAGCAGCACTTAACATAGGAAAAAAAGAAAGAGAAACAACAGAAATAGGAGTTAACGATGGGAAAAAGAGGGGCAGCAGCCAACAAGCTAATGATACAAAATGGAAGCTGGCAGTTTGGATACAAAGTCTCTGTGAACACACAGACTGGTATTCCCCTTGACATGCTTGGCACTGGTCCACCTGTACCGAACAGCCCACATAGTTGTCCGTGGACACTAAACAGAGGGGACATTAATTAGACCCCCTGCGGCCCTAATATCCACTCTCAGCATGTACAAGGAGGATCCAAGGCCTGTGATAAGATCCACTGGTGAAACAGAAAAAAAAGACAAGAGCTGAGCAGTCACTAATCTGGTCTCAGTGACTGCCACGCCCTCTGTCCACCAAGTGAGTGAACTACAACTGGCCTGTCTGTAATGGGGATACTGCAGTGTATGGATTGCCAGTGGATTGGCTCAAGGAGAATTCTATACTATTGATTCATCCAAAATAGACTTTGAATGAAGTGATAGTCTACATATAGGTAGCACCAGCTGCGCTTGCAAAACCAATATCGATACAGACTGGATTTAGTAAGACTAGGCCATAAACTAATAACTTATAACTTTATTTATGTTTTATCCTCTCTTTTACAAAAGTTAATGTGAAATGCACTTTTCGACACATAATATCTGTTTAATATCACATTATGATATCATATGTACCTTATGATTTACAGATATGTTTTGGAAAACGTACTCACCTGCAAACTGTTCAGATCCGCTTTAATCTTATTCCCCTTTATCCCTTAGCATAATTCATTATTCTCTTTTTGTGATGACATTGAAGGATGAACACTTTTTTCAATAGCTGATACAAAATCAATTAAATGTTGATTATCACCATCCGTTTCCACTATCTCAACAGGTATTCCATCTTGTCGGTTGATTGTTGGTTGGCAAATGCTGTCCAGGCGATGAGAGAATAGATCAATCTAGATTTAAGATTGTGCCAAGAACGAAGAGTAGTTTTGCCAGGGGCACATGGCGAAGGATAACATGGGTGCATCCCTTTCTGCTTTTAGAAAGATGTATTCAATTTATGTCCAAGCAACAACAACGTCTGTCTGCTTTCAAAATTTGGGATCCACATGCTTTTTTGTTGGTATTTGGAATCTTTTTGGTTTGTTTTGGACTAATCTCTATGAAAATGTATTTTAAATGCAAAGGAATGGGTTGACTTCCATGTCTCAAATGTTGCAACTTTAAGGTCAGGATCCAACGACCCTGTTTTTATGTGACAGTCTCCTACCTATCCATCAGTGTCGTTGACACAGTGTATTCTACACAGGTCAATGGTGAGTGGGTCTACAGTTAAAACCCACATACCTCCAGATCAGGTGACCATTTCCTGACTTAACGATCCACCCAATGTTATTGTACTAAGTGTTTTAAGCCCTTAGCTATGGCCTTCGATGTTTGTCCAAATCTAGGCGATGTCATCCTAGTTTCTATCACCTTCCTCCTAGGCCTACTCTATGGGTCTGCTCTAAGCTATATTTTCTTTGATTAGAGGGATAGGCAATAGTGTTTTCAAGCTTTTGGCATGGTTGCCATAGGGCCGCATCGGAGGGTTTTACAACGAGAGTACAATAAACACAATTTTAAAATGCAGATATTGAGGGTCAAGTTAACTTTTTACCGGCAAGAAAAGACCTTGAGTCTGTTGCTGGTTAATGTTTTGAAGGGTTACATAATAATTATTGTGGGCACTGTGTTTAATTGATGCTAAGAAAAGAAGTACCAGAGCCTTTATTTTGCTTTAGACATTGTGCAGACATAGGCCTACTTGTTATTATTTTTGGAGATCTTTGTTTTATAACTCGTAATCACTATACTTACATTGTCCTCGGGCAACAAAAAATAAATCAAGAAATCATACACATGTTTTAAATTACCCAGATCCATGAATATTACTCAAACTTAAACTATACAGCCTCCTTCCTTGGTCACATATACATATTTTCATGTATTGATATTTGTGAAAATATATATTTTCAAAACCGCGATATTTTGTAATTATCGCCACGATACTGATTTGAGGCCTTGGTGATAATATTTTGAGTATCGCACATCTTTTATGGAAGTGCTTTAACTCGCGATAATTAACGCCAAATTTTTATGGAATGCATACCAGGATTTCGAAAAAGGTGATAAGGGACCCAAATACATGTTGAGTGATACACTATTGCCCTTTTCATGCGCACATGCGTGAATCCCAATGTAAAGAGAGTAGCAATGGACCTCATCACCCCTCCCCTCCTTCCTCCCCCACCCCCTCCTCAACCTGGCCGTTGCCGTCAATACCCCCTCCGTTGTGACGATCTCCTACACTAACCCTATCCTCATGTACCACCCCATCCCCTGTCCCTCCCTAGCTAACGGTGCACCCCCGGCCCGTAGGGATAACCTCAGATTAGGGATGATCCTACCCCTGCCGGGAGGACGGCTTTAGTCAGCAGGGGTAGGACAAAGCACGCGCACCTTGCATGCCTACATGGCGCTGGACCTGACCCCTCCTCCCCCTACAGCCCCCACAGCCCTGCTGCAACGGCCGAGATTTCGGGGATGGGGTCGGTACGTCATTTCTCAGCCTCTGAACTTTGTTTTCAGTCCCTGGGTGGGCCGTTGGGACTCAATGATTAAGCAGTGAGAAGCTCTGGATTTTGAAAAATGAATGAGGGGGAAGAAGAACCCCCCGAAACAGCCAAAATATTATACCACAATTATCAAGATACTGTTTAAAGATTTGTAATATTTCTGTGTGAAAGTATTAGGGCTTTGAAGGTTCTTGTCTTGTAATACGGGCAGCACTTTATCTCTGCATTGCCCACAGTTTATTATATGCAATTACCGTGGTTTGCGAATGGATCCTGAATCTGTCGGAATATTTTTCAAGTCTCCCAGCTAAATGGTTTAATGCAGTAGAGTGAAGAAAGGCTTTCATTACAAACCCGCACGTTTCCTGGCAATTAAACAAGCAAATTAATTATGAATATATATATATATATATGCTCTCTAGGTGAGTTTCTTATGAACCTCCCCCTTTCACAAAACGTTATCAATGTGCTCTAAAATTTATCATTATCTATATATCTATCATAATTATTGCCTTCCTGTAAAACATCACGTTTGCAGTTTTCACCTCTATGCGTTTGTGTGGGTACAAAGCTTCTAATCTCTTTGCTCATTATTATTTCTGATCACTTAGAATAATGTTTAAGTTTTATATAGTAATATGTTCTTTTGTGTTATGTTCAACACCCCATATATATTACTACGATATCCCTATCCTATATCCCCACTACAAACCTTACCCCAAACACCGCAGTTCGAGCTTGCACATAGTGAGATACCCATCCCAGGGCTCCTTTAAGAGACCCCCAGCCGTACGGTTAGAGAGATGCCAGAGACGACCAGCGGCTATAGCCCTACTCCTCCAACCTCCCCAGCCACCACCGCCACCTCCACAACTACCGCCACTACTACTTCTGCTCTACTGGGAGGAGTCTGCGCCGTAGACTTGTTTGTTGGGTGAACTTTTATCATTGGTCCACTGCAAAGGTGGGGGCGCCCCCGACTCCCAACCCTACACACAGACGTACACATGCACACACCAAAGAGTCGAGCCACCAACCAGCCAACCAACCAACCAACCAGCGGACCGACCAAAGGAGTGACCGAACAACCAACGGGACCCTGAGGTGGTAGTCCCAAGGGAGACAGACAGACAGACAGACAGACAGAGAGTAAGTGAAAGTGAGGGACAGGCGCAGTGCACGCACACAGCGTTCTTAAAGCAACGTGGACACTTTCCCGGACTTTCTTCCCCAACTTCGAGTCACATTTGACTTCTGAGACTTTGGATTAACAGCAAATCCCTGAAAATCACCCAAAACCATTCCACAGAGGCAAGAAACACTCTTTATGAAAAGAGTAATGGACTAAATCTTCAGTTTGAAGTTTACCCCTACGACAACACATCGGCAGTTCAAAGGTGAGTGTGAAACTTAAATTTAAGTTGAAAAAACTCAGCTGTAAGTCATATTTCCTTTCAGATATCCTTCTATCTTCTTTTGAAAATGTGATATATGTTGGATGCTTCACTTTAAAAGAGTTGGAACACATTGTGTCGAGTTGTGGCGCCTCTGAACTGACTCCCTTACCCCTAGGGGCGTCCAGGTATCTGTGAGGCTTAGACCGCTATTTATTTAAGGGTAATCCCCTAAATCGCCTTAAAACCTGTATCCGGAGGGGCTGAAAATTGAAATGTGTTACTTGAATTATTCACCTGAGTAAACTCAA
The DNA here is from genome assembly GCA_936440205.1 of Lepidonotus clava. Taxonomy (NCBI): domain Eukaryota; kingdom Metazoa; phylum Annelida; class Polychaeta; order Phyllodocida; family Polynoidae; genus Lepidonotus; species Lepidonotus clava. Next base: position 19,001,626 of record OW387150.1, on the reverse strand, counting down.
GAATGTATATGTAAAAATTTGTCAAAAGCACACACGTGTTTGTGCCTATAATCTTCGGTTTGTTTTGTTCTTAGATTCGGAAGAAGAATTAGAAGTTTGATACAAATATTCATATTGCCTTCACTGATGGAAGGTGTATTATTGTAAAAGTAGCTATCTATTTATTATACTTAAATTCTGGTTTGATTGCATTAAATTGATAAAATCAATGGATATTGCCACGCATTAGAAAGAATTGCCAGTGAGGAAGAATCTTACTAAGAATCACACTTGGGATAATATGAGCGATGTTTTTTCTTAAACTGTATCAAAATATTTAAAGCTGAAGAACATAACACCCGGTGCTAGGCATGGGTTTGAATTACCTTATAATCTCTATGTATATCAAAAAGGAGTCTCACTGAACACTGCATTCATAAACAAACATGACCAATGCCGTGATTGTTTGCCTTTTCTTGATGTTAAACATGTTTTAAATTGGCCCCTAATTGACAAGGAGAGCCCACCAGTTCCCTGCCTATATGTTTATACCCAGCTTACACCACATGACACCACATGTTAAGGACTCCAATACAATTAATGGTGATCCAAAAAATCCTCAACTTTCCAGGAAACACATTTATACTTGTCCCCGCTCCAGATAATGTGCTTTAAAATACTGAATATACTTGAATCTCTTACAGTCATTTTACACTATATTTACCAGACACCAATCTTACTGAATGATATCACAAGATCACAAAATTGAGGAAAGGTGTTAACGCATCTTAGCATAAGTAAATCACTAAATTTAAGTGTACTCTATTTGAGGGTTTGTATTATTACCCTACTTTACTGCAAACACACTTTGTATGAAATTGCTTCCATTGCTTCTATGGTTTCCAGATATTAAAAATTAGCAATTAAAGATTGATCACAGTTAATGTCAATTATCAAAGCTACTCTTTTAACACTCGGTGGTATGTTGAATTGCTCAATTACTGGCACACGTTTAACTACGTACTTGGCTCCCAAAAGTCATATAGCCTGCTCGGAGACATCTGTCGTAGGAAAAATTAATCGTGAGGTGAGAGCTTGCCTCCAGGCTCAAGCGTGCATTAAAAAGGCATACATACCGACTTTGACTGGGGGATGTTTGGACACCCACCGAGCTTCACACCTCACTGACCGGGGAGGGGCTGGAAAATGCGGGACTCGTACAGGCTGTGCCCCATTGGACGATTTTACTCGCAATTTAGCAAATCGTGAACGGAGATTATCTTCAGACATAAAAATATTGCATATCATTCGAAAGGAAATGGAATTTCCTTTCGAATGATATGTGACATGCGTGGGTTTTAATCATATTAACATGGCAACGCATAAATTGAACCACAACTGGTGGCCACAATTGGCTCGTGGAATGTAGGCTTTTAATAAAAGCTCGGCTCATTCGTCAAAGGGCCAGCCGCCAATTGGCGCAGGTATTGCCCCAACAGTAAGCAATAGAAACGGCTAACGGCGACCATAACCCGACCGGCTCTTCTGAAAGCCACAAAAACATGCAAGGTGGAAAAAATCTCCCCGCAAGCACTTAGGATGACAGCCAGAGAGCTAGGAAAAGAATAAAAAGCAATTGTCCAGAGGGGTTAGGCGCCCTCGCCAAAGGACATTGGCCATCGTTTCCTCCTCTTTTCTATCCCCTCGGGGCCCCGTATCTTAGGCTATGCGGGTCGGGATTTAGGTGTCTAAATAGATTGAGAAAATAGGGCCTAAGGCCAAGCCCAGGACCTATTGGGCAGATTCCCATATGTCAACTCCGGTCGTGGTAATACTCATACGGAGTTATTAACCTTGGCTTACGGCTGTCGTCTCCATGTAGCTTACACACACCCTTTGGGGTATTGTAAAGGGTAGGCCTATGCCCTTTAGGTATTGTCAAGGGTAGGCCGACGGGGAAATGCATTGGACCGGGCTTCTTGGATGTGCCTCACTTAAGTGTTTTCTCAACCCATCATTGAGCGTAAAAGGAGGCTTTCCATGCCGCCTTGCATGCCGCCCTATAACCAACAACCCTATGGATCGTAACCCACACCCAATCCAATTTCATAATAACTAGCCCCTCTATAGGAAACGAACAATGCACTTTCATGGGTTTGGGGAGTGTACTATTTCTTCTTTATAATTCTCCTCGTGCCCTAAGAGCAATAATCAATATTGAATCAGCGAACTTTCTGAACGTCTTCCAAAGTTCGGCAATTACTCGCCAATCAAGTGAGGACCACCCATATCTATACTTTGGAATAATTGGTAACAATAATATTGTCCATAGAATGCAGCTTCAATATTCGTCATTATAGTAAGGACCAATGACTAGAGTAACCATTACAGCATGCTAAATCCTTATGGTAGAGTTATTAGTATTGCGGCTTTTTGAAAGCAGCAGTTGTTTTATATAAGAAGAATGCATGTCGTTTTTCGTATGGTTGGCTTTTGACAATTTAGGTCTAGTAAATCCATCATAGTTTCAAAACATTCCAATATAATTTTTCATAAGTAGAAATATTACATTTCTACATGGACATTTGAACCTCATCCAAGTCACAGGTCATCAGGATCGTATTTCCAAAGCAGACATTTTCCGTTAGGTCTGGAAAACTAGACAGTGGCTCCTTTCATAATAAAGAAAACAAACAAAAACTTGAGCAGCAGTTAACTATACAACAGGCCCCACAGGTAGTTATTTGGAGACTGCGCACTGCATAATGCCCTGTGTTTTCCATGAAGAAAAGAACCTTTAAATTTATCATAATAGACATTCAGTGCAACTATGATAAAAGCTTGGTGTTCTTTGGTAAGATTCAAATAAAAGAAGATAGGGAAAAAGGTAAAGAAAACCATAAAGGAGATAGTGATAAATAAAGAAGGAGTACAAACCCCTAATAAATATCGAAAAGGGAACAAAAGAAAAGAAGAAAAGAAGGATGAAAACCCAAGTAAATAGGGAAAAGGAAGTATAGATAAAAAAAAGAAAAGAAGGGTTGTGAAGTCAATTAAAGCAACGAAAAAGAAAAAGGAACCTATAAATAACATAGATCTAAAATGAAGTGTGATTACCCTGACAGGGGAGTGTGTAGTATAAAGAAATTAAGGGAAAAAAGCAATTTGAAAAAAAAGTAAAAAAAAAAGTGAAAAGAAGTATAGACCAAAATAAAGATAAGAAAAGAAGTCTGATTGCTTTGACAAGGAGTGTGTAGGATGCAGCTGGAGTTTTATGAAAGGAGGCCCCTCCTGGAGGTGTCGGAGTGAGTAGCTCATCTCTGGTGAATAGTAAACACAAGTCAGACCGAGCAGCTCGCCCACTCCATACAGAGGGACCCACTCAGACCCTCACAGCCCTGGGAGCAGCTCATACTAGGGACAGACCTTTCCTTATAATGTTTTATTTGTCAAGTTTTGTGGGTATATTTCTTTCAAAATGTATCTTTCGGTTATATCTAATTGCAATATGAGTGCCATAATTGGCTTTATTACTAAATGTTTCTTTCCTTTTTCAAATATCTCTATGCCTCATAACAAGACACAATGTCCACAGATTCAGACCAGTTAGCCTTAGTGAAACAAGCAAATACAATAAATATCGGCTAATGGAACGGTTTACTTTGAGAAAAAAAACGCTTATTTCCACTGCATCTCCCTCTTTCTTTTTTAACCAACAATGAGTTATTTCAAATCTTATGACATCGACCATCTCCTGTCAATTAAAAAACCTCTCTAAAACCAATCATCATTTTGGATAATTCTTTTTCCGATATGAGTAGTGTACCATCTGTTTCTAGACTAAAAGATCTTTTAAAGTCATATGCAAATTAACATTGCTTATTTCTGAGCGAGTTAACATAATGAAAGGACAAGTTTGAGGTGGATGGCTAGGCCTTTAATCTGTGCCTAGCCTCAGGTTGTAGCTGGTCTTGTGGTAAGTACCTAACCAAGGTTTTTCTACGTATACGTCACATAGTATGTACGTGGGTGGGGTCAGGATGAGTTAACTTTTATGCTCGAAGGTGTATAGCTAGTTCAAGCAATGCGAACTTTGAGTATTCTTAGTATACTTCCTTGCATAGAAAAGGCAACGTAATGAAGGCTCCGTACTCCAACCAGCTATAGGTTTAGATTAGATATGGCATAGTATTCTTACATATTATCAAATAACTCATATTAACAGGATTGTGAAATAATGTTTCAAAAGGTTAAACATTTAAACATGTTAAAGGATAAGTGCGTAGGACTGATTGGAATGGTAACTTGAATAATCTATAATTGGCACAGTTGGTTTACATGACAGGGTGGCCAATGCACATTAACAATTAAGACATAACCTGATAACTTCCTCTAATGGTAACACATTGAAAGCCATAAAAAGAAGCAAATGGTGCATACCCTGTAGAATTGCATGCTGGCAACTTGAGAGTCTGGTATTGGCGTTACCATCTGCCGCAACCAATCGTTGCGCATGCGCTAAGCGATGGTTACACTCCGTCCTAGGTCACGTGACCTGGTCGTAACGATCACGTGGTAGAGTAGAACCTACCCGTCTGGTTAACCCATAATATCGCCCAGAGAAAGGTACCCGGATGTTCGGAAGTGGGTTTCCATTCAGCAGTAACGTGCGCGCGCCTCTGCGGCCGTCTCGTGGAATACCTGACAATTGTGTTCTTGTTCGCAGCTATAGGCCTATATCTATAGACTTAACTATTATCACACAAAGTCAAAGTTTGTCGTTTATTATTGGGCAGCAAATATCAACCAATGCTTAAAAAAGCAACAGGAAATGTCCTCATGTATTACTATAGGAAAAGGGCGTCATAATTATGTGATCAGTTGCTGATTACAGTACATGTACTGAAAGTTTTCTTACACTATGCTACATACAGGTTATCCTATTCTGTTCTAATAATTTTGTCACAAAGAATGATAGGTCTCAATATGAATAATTATATATATATATTTATACATATTTCTGAATCTAATAAATTGTATTATGTACAGCTGATGTACGGTACTTAAGAAACATGACCAAACACACTAAAGAGGTCAGTATTGCCCCCAGTACTGCCACTCTCCGGTTCTCCCATGATTCTGGCAAAGAAAATCTACAGGGCGCTGGAGAAAGGTGCGAAAAAGGAATAGATAGCGGTACACCTGGGAGATCAGGGTGTCGGAAGTGTAGGTCCTAGGGGATGTGCGGTAAGCAGGTAAGGGTGGATAGTGTGAGCTGGTGGGGAGCATCGGATGTGGGTGTGTTACATACAGGGAGGTCCCCTTAGGTAAAACGACCCTACCTGGGTTTGAGACGGGTACCTGGGCCCGACACTAGGGGGCGTTAATGGATTTATCAGCACAGGTGTGGTCTAGATGAGGCTGGTGGGGTGTGTGTGGGTTGGAAGGGGGGTGAGCCTTAGGGTTAAGGGTTTTGGGTTGGGTTGGAAAGATGAGGTATTTATGGGTTTTTAGGTGGGAGGTCTGTGGTCAAACCCTCATCAGGCAAAGCTTAGGGCCCCACCTTTGGCAAGGTATAAATTAACTTCAAACTATATGCAGGTACATCCAATAGCTGGTGAGGATATGTTATCAACTGGGATGGTGTGAGGAAACCCTATAGGTGGTAGGCCTATACCTATTTTTTCTGCAGATTTGCTGGAGGATCAGAGCTATTCAGGAAACTAGGGTGGTTTACTAGCATGTGAACGTCTGGAAAAAAATATTGACACGGGTTACTGTTGGCAGCTTGTACAACGAGAAGAAAGCAATTTTATGAGCCACTGGTTGATTTAGGAGTAAGGTCCACCATACTTGAAGGCTTACAAGTCATAGTGAGGAACAAGAAGTGTTAAAGATGCAGTCATTTCTGGTATTTTCCATTTTTTACTTTGGATTTACTAAGCTATCAATAGCCAAAGAAAACACAGCCACATATCAAGTGACTAAATGTCCTGAAAATGTCAATCTATGCATCTATAGGCATGATGTTTATAGTTAATGTAGGGTCAGGCATATATATGGATCGCTAGGGTTGGTGGTGACATATCCAGTCTGCTTCTGAAGATGTTGGAACCCGCTCAGCTGACATACAAATAACTTGACGAACATAACATTTCTTATAAATATAACATTTCTCTTTTACAGTTCTAGTCTAAATCCTTTAGTCTTTTTTTTCGAACGCCTAGAGTTCCATGCGGACCTGGAGGGACAGACTTGAGGTGGAGGTGCAGTTATAGCTCCAATATCGGCGTAACGACAGGTTGTCGTAAAGATTGGGAAAGGTCATAAAGATGGAGACCAAAGGATTCCTGGAGATATTCTAACATACCATGAAATACCTGCATTCTTTGGGTTTTCTTAGTCATGACTCCCCCATACTTGAGCGTAGCAAGCTGAAGCATAATTGTTACATGTTCCTTGGTATATTATTAAAATCTAAAATCTAATTATATGATAGACAGTTCATTCACTTTGATAAATTCCAGTGGAAAATTAAGTCTATTTCAGGATCATATCTGCTCCCACCTGTCCTCGATCCATCAAGATCTGATAAAACTTGATAACCCAGTCAGCACGTGTGGTGGTTGGGTCTCGTCTACAAACTGGCCTCTTGCTTGGGTTTCTGGCAGTGAAACTTACGTTTATAATGAGAGAGGACACTATCTGAAATGTCTGTGACCATATCTAATGTATGGTATGGACAAACTGACGGATCGATAGGGAAATCATATAACATGCCAAAATATCTGAACTCAGGCGTTCTTAAACGCCCCTTCGATTCAAAGTCAAGTGCATACATGCATGTAATTCATACAGAAATAATGAACTATACACGGGGACTGATAAAACATCATGGTGTTCTTTGTTTTATCCCTGTGTATTTACATTTATAATGTTTTCATTTTCCCAGGGTACTTGAATTAACTCATCCAATTAATAGAACTGTACTTTAATGAAGAATAATGTAAAATGAAAAATTAAGACCAAACAGCCCTAGAAAGCTTTGGTATCTAAAGCCAAATTCAAGTGAACATATCTAAAATGGAAATTTATAGCCAAATTTAAGTAAACATATCTAAAAGTTGTTTTCTAATTGCAAACACGACAAAGATCACACAAAAAGGGAGGGTAAGCAATATGCGCATCATAAAATTAATCTTCAGCAGAGCTTTGAACTAACTTTAGATGCCTGGATATCTTGGTAGGACACATAATAGACCTGCTGCACTGAGGGGTGACGAGGCGAAGTTCTGATCTGGCCTAAAGTGAGTCGGGTCAGATAGGCTTAGGCCTAGCCTGCAGCATACATTGATCATTTCAAGGGACCTGATAAGCAACATTTAACGGGCGGCGGATACAGTTAAAGTTTATTAGCAGGAAGACACAGGGAGATCATGATTCAGCAATTACGTTGTACCGCTGGGTTACGTGATATGACTTAAGAAACGTTTTGCATTAAAACGATGCTTATACGATGACGTGCATGCATTGAATGGTGACATAAGAAGTCTGACTTAGGTTGCCACCTTTTGAAAATAGGCGACTTTTGAAATTGCTGCTATTTTAATGCACTACTATGATATTACTACATTTGGTTAAATAAGAAAAAAAAGAACCTCATTGGAAATCTCTAAACACTTAATCCACTTGATTATAACCGGTACTTTGGGAAAAAGGCATTTCGTATACATTCTTTATCAAATAATGTCGTTTTATGCAAGCTTCAGGATGAACTCAGTAACTAATTTATGTGGGTAATTACTTAGTTTTCATGTTGACCCTGACTCATTTGGTGAGCTATAAAATGTATACCCGTGCAATTTGCCTTGATGGTCTATTAATCTGATCGATTTTTTCCTGTTTTTACGAGCGTCTATCTTCTCTACACTTTGTTGCAACACATCTCAGTGTGAAACCAGATAGGGAGGTGTAGAGTTTGTTTACCTTTTATGCATTGGGCGACTGGCGCCACGGCTTGTTTTTATTTCCAATACAGATAAATAAACAATGGATTACCTGAAAATTCTAATTTTCGAAATATTTGCAAACAATATATTTTTGTTCAAACTGATTGTCTTCAATAATGTTATGATGTTCAATATTCGGGTATGTCTTTAGTGAGATTTTTGGGCCTATGTATTTCTACATAGTCCACAGGAAACCTAAATGTCCGAAACTCCTGGATTTTTTTTAAAGATTCTGTGGGTTTTACTCAACTTGAATTTAAGCTGGGATAATGATACACATCTTGATCAAAATAAAGTTGCTTGATATGCGTTTAATCGGCAATAAAACGATCGGCTCTCAGTACAATACACTTTGTTGCCTTCTGCTCTGACTTCAAACAAACGTGGGCGAAATGCACATTCCTTCACAACCTGAATTTGTTTGCATTTGATTGAAATCACCACCTTTGATAATACTAAAAAAACGCTGCAGTATTTCTTTGTATCCCCTCAGGGGAATCCGATCATAGATACACAGGAAATAATTCAAGCACTATCTAACCTTACCTGCGAAATAAGATGCAATTAAATTCCCATTTTTCTCTCATTGGCACCTATTCGGAAACTGATTGCTTGATGACCTCTCTTTAGTACGAATCAAATATGCATTTTCAGCGTACGCCAAATAACCAAAATGAACTCAATCCCTGAACTGTAAACCAACTTAAGTGAGAAGTACATCAAAGGTAGATCAGAAGCTGATGTATTAGTATATCAAAGGTGATATATTAGAAGTGCATTACTACCACCCGGACACTTGCTACCCCTACTTGCATTAGTCTAGGGGTAATCCCAGACATACCCTTAGCAGTGGCTGACCCCTCTCCACTCTATCATTGGCCCCCGGGGAATTCGTCCAGGGTCTTCCCTTTCACAGGAGATCAAACGGTCTCAGCCCCCCACACCATGGGACCCTATATAACACTAATAATGAGCCATCCGCAAGAAACACCCCCAATCCAGTAGGCAGGCAACGCCAAGTGTTGACTTGTATAGTGTCTGACCGAAAGGAAATAGAAATCATTGACTTGTACATTATCTAACCGAAACCAAATAGAAATCTTTGCTTTTGATAAGAATTGTTTTCAGAAATCATGTTGCCATTAAAAGTTGATTATATTGATTCAATAATAAACTTGTAATATACGTTAATAACATGAAAACTCCCATTCTGTCATGGTTTGTACTTCTTCATGTGAACTAATAGGATAATAATTATAGGTTTCATTTTATATGGATAGAGAGGTGCAAATACTCAAGGTATGCAGCTTCCGCAACTGGTAATGTGGCCAGTAGAATGTGAGCACAAGAGATTTTCTGGGCCAGATGCCATTATACTTTTCTTCAATTCTAGACAGGATTAAGTAATGTGACAATTCACTTGAAGACTAAGCCTGTTCAAATGAATCTCGGGGCCTCAACCTATTATTTTTATAGTGTATTCAATAATAACAAACCGTTCATATCGACACCATACAATTCGTCAAATACGTTGTTTCTCCTCAAAATACAAATCATCGCTCCGTCCCCCATTACCCCTTGATGCCCCACCTTCCCGCCCATGTCAATGGGGAAAGGGGCCGCGCGGAATGCAGCTTACTCAGCAGATTAGTGGGTAATTGGCGGATCAGGGGCGGATCAGCCCCCCGGAGACGATCCGACCTATTGTAGGGGAAGGGATCCGCCCCCAGTCGTGGAGTTTGGGTCTTTACCGTAGGGAGTGATAGGGAGGTGTTGGTTACCTTGGGGACACGGGAAATATGTCTCAACTTGACCTCCTGCTGGCCCCCTTTTGACGAATCTATAGTTGGTAGGGACGGCATGGGGATGGCCGACTGGTTTAGGCTATCTATCTGTATGTGGTAGGCCTGAAATATATGGGATCCGTCTATATCAGTGGGTCTAGGCCTATGTGTTGTATAAGACAACTTTTGTGTGGGGCCAATGAAAAATGTATATTTCTTCAGGTGAAGTTAATTTTTTTTGCGGTCATTTGAAAACAAAATATATTTCTAATTGCTGAACTTGTGCAATCTCTCAGATCATTATTCTATTAGTATTCTTATGCAATGGGGAACAAATAAAAACATTTTTTACTTTGATGCATTGCATTGCTTGTAGCAATGACTTTGCATTTCTTTAAAACATGCATACCTTTAGGTCTAATCAAGCTATGAGGGCCAATTAAAAGATTATACTAACCGATATTCAAAAAGTTCATTTTGATATTTGGTCACATATGTCCCATTGTAGTGAAGAATCACCAATACAAACATATCTGTCTTTTCCTTTAAGCCAACCTGTCAGACATCTTCATTGCTGTCTGCTTTTCCCACTCTCTGTCTGTCTCTTTATGCTGTTTATTTGTCTCTCCCCCCTCCCCCCGCTGTCTGTTATTTCCACATACCCAGTCGTCTCAGTTGGACTTTTTATACAACATCTTGTCACATTTTTCCCCTTTACCCCTTGGTAGATCTGTCATTAGTTCTTTGTGGTTAAGGGGTTGTCGATGATCTTTTCTGCTGGTAACTCCTTCTGGTGTTTCACCCCGAGTGGCTGCTGGTTTATAATTTCATAATTTCCATATTATCATCATGTTTAATCTGGGAGTGTCTGTCTACATCTGTTATTGGCTGTGTTAGTAGTGTGACTCCAGGCTTATCTCCATTTTACGCCTTTCTGTATGTCTGTTTTACACAGACATTTGAGCGTACGTAGTGGCACTGGCCTGGGGGATCTGTAGGAAGATATGTGTGCTATAGATCCATTTGGCTGCATCTGTTGTAAAGTACGTTTGCTGTACGTTATGTTTGTTCATCTGCCTACCAAGGAAGGATGTTTGAATTTCAGCTGAGGATCCTGAGAGCTTATACCCCCATGAGTTCATAATATTCTTGATTATAACAAGCTATAAAAGTGTTCTTTTTGTTTTATATCATTTGAGATTTCATTTGCTAGAAAAAGTGATTTTATCTTTATCCACCCATCTTTTCTGTTATCCTATCTGTTTTATTCATCCCCTCAACAACTATATAGTATTACCGTCTATAATCATTTCTCCCTCTCGACGTCTACGCCTAGGGCTGTCTATATCTATATAAACCAATTAATACTCAGATTGACTCTTCTATATCTTCATATTCTTCTTTCTCATGACTTTCTATCAGCATTCCTCCCTTCCTCCTTATTGCATGATTTGCATGCATATCCCTCCCTCTGGCTCTAGCTCTATAATTATCAGATGATATTTTAGTTTACGTTTCTTTTTACCCATTGGTGATTTACACAATCTCTTCCTTGTTCCCCTCCCCTCGGTGGCTATACAACCCTTTATCTTTATTTGTTGTAGTATACCCTCCCTGCCCTCTTGTTTAAAGGACCTAGCACAAGATATAACAGAAAAGCACACCATGGGCTCTACCACGAAAAAACACCCAGTCGATCGCTATCTCGAAATCGGAGAATATATTATCAGTCGTGTGCTACCTACTCGCATTCTCATTTTTGCCTCAAACTCAAAGAGGCAGCTTGGTAAGGGGACAATTAATGAGTGGTAGAGGTGCGGACCAGAATATTGTGAGGGCCAAACGAGTATAGTAAATCCCAGCGGAGACAGCTAAGAACTTGAGGAAATGCTGGTTTAATTGTAATATATGTAATCTGATAGGATAGAAGTGAGAACTTTGCCGCCAAAGGTTGTCGCGGGCACTCTTTACTGTCAGCCAGGCCACTTGAGGGCGGAGAAAAAGCCTGAAAGTACTGTTGCATTCAGTGCCATGGATGGTATATGCAGACAGAGTTATGTTTCATGGGTTTTAAGGATGTTTGTAATGAAATATTGGAGGGATTCGAACATGCTGATGCTATCTTTGGCGGTTGTCAACGAGGGTCATGTTTTAAGTGTAAGTGTAGTTTAGTGCCGCCTACAGACTTTGTACAATGTGACGTCATGTTGGCAATGCCCAGACACCTATTGACACTGGAAATATCTGCATCCAATGTATATCTATTATGGTGTACGGACCATTTTATGGACCATGCTGTACATAGATTTTAGGATATGCGTGTGACTATATGACTAACTGCATCACTCACTCCCATATCTCAATCTGTCCAAAAAAAACCCCATAAATACGTGTGTCATAATCATGGGTTTAGATATAATTATTTGTTTGGATGCTCAATATTCTGAAGTCATCATTGTTAAAGTTTTACATAAGGTTACAGTCGGCTCCGCAGGCTCGTCTATGATTTTATTGTTCTCTTTAGGAACTCATGTGTTTTCAGAACTATTGATTAAAACATATAAAGGCCAGTTGGAAAGAATTCATTCTGTCATTCACATAACAGGCAGGGAGTTAAAATTGTATACATTTTGTACACCCTTTAAGTACTGTGTACTTACATAATATTCCAACCGTCTCCGTATCCATTTCCCCACCTGCTATATACCCGGGGGCCTCACACACATATATTTACCTAACTATACTAATTTCCAACCTCCCTCCCCTGTCATTACCTGTATACAATACTAAGTGTACACCACCGTCCCAGACCGCCTGATCTTATCGTCGGGCCCGGGGCGCCGCGCCCCTCTCCGGGCAGGCCGTGGAGGAGGCGCCCGGCCCCCGGCGCCCGGCCCTGGAGGCCCCGGCCCCGGCGGGGCTGAAGGACGGGCCGGGTAACCCGACCCGGTGATAGGTATCTACACACAGGAGGAACGGACGCGGGGTAGGGCAGAGTGTAAACTACCTCCAGGCTGCTTGTGTAGACAATGGAGGGTGGTGCAGCTTTCTTTGTGTTGGATATATAATGTGACTTATTCACAGGTGGACACTTTTAAAAGTTTTTTTTTTCATGTACAAGATTGCACGGTTCTTTTTGTCCTAATCCCTATTATTTAAACAAAAAAAGTGTTTCCATATAAAACGAATAAAAGATACTCCTTGTATGGCTTTATTAGGACCTCCAAAATGTAACAGATATGAAAATTAATAGCTTTAAAAAATTATGTACATAGGTAAAGCAATAAGATGCTACAACGCACATAATGCGCATAATTTTCTTATCATGTTTATTATAGAATAGAGCTCTTTACCCAATGAAGACACTTAACAGATTTTAATTTTCAGATCTTAAAGGATAATGACATTGTTTTGAACAGTGCCATTAAGGGATTACAATAGCACCTGGCAAAAAGATATATTGCCTGTAAGTATAATCTAGGCCCCTATTGAAGTACTTAGCCATCGTGAATTTAATCATGCAACGCGCCTAAACTTTGTTCTGAAAAGATTTTATCATATCAATTATAAACTAAAACGTGCATTATACATGGAAATGAATAATGTATAAAAAAAACACACACTTAAATATATGCTGGATTTATTTAAACACGTACGATACATATGTTTTATGAACTGTAAAAAAAAGTTGTATAGAGCTATTCTTATTAGGAACTAAAACACGTACCAGGCATAAGATTTCTTAGATTTATTGAAGCATCTGTAGAAAACTTGAGTGTCGCCAATTCCCCTCTTAACCACTTGAGTCTGTCTCAGCTGATTGATATAAAGTGATATTTTTCTGATTGTTCAAGTTTGGCTGTGTAGTTTTAAAAATGCAACCTCTATTTCAAAAATAAGTGCAAGAGTGCATGGGGAGGAACGAGAAAGAATGTTTCAATAGTTCGGTTGACATATGTGGCACTTGCAATTGGATCTTTATCAACATTATATAGAAGTGTTTTATAATAACATTTGAGTTTCATACGAAATTCTCGAAAACACAATAAAAAAAACATTGAACAGTACATTAGGAGTTAATAATTTGAAAACTCAATTCATGGACTGATAAATTCTGTGTTTTACACTAAATGTCCCATAAAAGCGGCGACGATAGTTGGAGTCTTCACTACCGGTAGGTCTAGAAGTAGCCTGTTGGTTGACGCCGGCTCTTCCTGTTGTTCCAGGGTATCGGGATCATCAGGTCAATACTATCGGACCACCAGGAGGCTGGCCAGGTCACGTGACTAGTCTCCTCCAGGGCATAATCTTTGGAGTAAAGTCATTGTTTCAAATCTTAAAGCAAATCCATTGTATAGTTAACATATTGAAGAGTTCTCTTGCAGGCTTATGAAAACCAACATATATCTGTAAACATTTGCAAACTGAGAAATGCATTGAAAGACATTTGATTAATTCAGCGACACATTTTTCATTTACCAACAATTTGAACCGTGCAGGCAAGAGCTTGGAATTGTAAAAGTTACTTGTTCTGTCATTATGCCCCCATAAATATAACGGCACTAGTTTGATAACCAAACAAGGTTATGTTATGGCAACAAGAGCAGAGAGACAATTTAGACTTGTTGGTTTTAGCAACCAAGGACATGAATATATGATTAGTTATACAGTTACCTGTCTCACCTATGGGCTATAACCCAATGGGACCCACGTGCCAAAACACACATACGAATATCATTGATACATTATACATGTATGTTAACATGATATAACCTATAAACATGCAAAATGTAGGTAGTGATACCCTCCCTCACATGCTCATTTGCATATTGAACGTACGTGTTATTTACAAAGCCCACTGGCAAACGCCAAAGTCACTTAAGTAAAAAAAAGAAAGAAAAATGCTGAGTCGTGTTTGAAAAGTCACGAGCCTATAGGATCGTACCCAGGCTTGGCAGGCCCGGGGCCAACTCTCTGGGAGGTTTGTCGCATAAACCACAGCTTTATATTCTCTGAGGCGAAAGTCACAGTTAGGACATAACTATCTCATAGTCAGTACAAAACTATCTTTTGAAGCTGAAGCTGTCTAAACTTGGAACTAATGTAAAGACAAATAGACATGTAGAATTCCATACGTAAGGAACTAAGTGCACAATAGAGGTTAGGACATTGCTCTTTTATATCAATGTATAACAATACGTTTAGGTCCGTCTTGGCCTAAGGATAAACCGTCGACAAGATAAATCTAACGTTTAACCTTTCAGATAATTATGTCCTCGGGGTCCTTTCTTTCTGGAAGACTATGCTTGGCACGTACTGTCTAACTCTTGGAAAGTAAACAATTAGAAATAAGCTGGATATTTCTAGTTGTTAAACTTGGTGAGGTCTTAGTAGGGGAAAACCTAGATTTTTACTTCCTACTTGATGATTTTATGGTTCTTCAATACATTTGTCTTCTTTTCCTGTGCAAGGGAATGCACTCATTATTTTGAAGGGCGGAAAATGTTATACTACCATTCACGATGTGAAGTACTTAATTTAAGTGGCCCTTTAAGCTACTCCTGTGATGAGAAAGGCTTCAGTACCGTACACATTTGTCAATCACTCATTGACACATTCTATGATGTTTGAAGTTGCTGCTCTGGAAAAGAGGGGGGCACTTAATGTATAAAAAGGGTTCTGCAACACCACCTTTGCTTAAGCTATGTATCTGCGAAATAGAGAAAAAGCCTATGAGGAGAGATGTCACAACAACAAATGATTACATAGTCTCATGAAAGTACTTGCACTTTTAACTTCTTACATCAGGCATCTGTAATTTATCATCCATTGACACATTTCAAGATCAGTGAAAAATGATATATAAATTTGAATAAACGAATTTGTTTGCTGATAAACATTATTATTGAGGAGTTGTTATTTAGCAATTAAATTAGGGCTGGTCTGTCAACAATAAAAATTTAATGGTAAAATTCGAAACTGCTGCTCTGTGGCCCGTTGCACAATGGGTTTCATAACAACGAAAATATTGTAAACAACGAACAAGTTCGTTGTTACTTTTATCTTAACAACGATGGTTTTGCAATATTTTTTTTCTATATTTAGAATAGCCTCAAAGAGCTGTAACTTTGACTGAATTTTTTCTAAATTTTTTCTAGTATAGAACAATTAACAGAATTTAATTTCATTCATTAGATCCCGAGATATTGTATTTTCGTTACAACAAAACTTTTCGTTACTAAGCAAAAGTTCGTTGTGCTTTCGTTGTTTTATCTTAGTAACGAAATTCTATTGTGCAACGGGCCACTGGAGAAATACTGGGGAAATGGTTTCCAAATGGGTACTCACCTTGACTGTGTGAGTTCCACCTTCTTCCTCAGGAACTTGGCCACTCACATTACAACAGCCTGTAACCTGCACTTCTAGGCAAGCATGTAGACTATATGTACACACAAACAGTACACAGTTTTACCAAACTGCCCAGCCAATGAAACCCAAAGCAAATACAAGCGTTCCTAAGTGTTTATGTAAAGTACATGTGGAGTATGAAAGGCTTTCTTGTCATTGAACAAAGGCTCATTTACAAGTCCTGTAATCACACATTACCCTCTTAGTATGGGGTAAATTAGCTTAAATTACCCCCAGTCTGGTCTTGCGAGATTGGCAAAAGGCAAATAAGTTGGAGGAGGAAACTACATAGCTGCGTAGAAGAGGTGGGAAACCCCGCAACTCCTCTCCCTATCATTTAACCACTGTTACTCACCTGGCTCACCTTTGAAGTTGCCTTAACACACCTGGGAGGAGAGTACCTTTTGGGGGGGCTGATTGGTCCCAGCTGAAGGAAACACAATTAGTTTTATGTAACACACCTATTACCCAGACCCCCATGGGTCCGGCAGTCAGCCCACTGGGGGTCATTGGAGAAAGCCCCAGATAATGGGCACAGCCTGACATTGGGCCAATCTTTTGAAGGCATTCAAGCAAATGAAAGACAATATCCACCAGAAAATAGGGGCCTTTTTCCTGCTGTTTCCTGGTTTGAAAAGATTGGGATGAATAACCCTTAAAACTTGGTGATCCCAAGGGGGTTTCATGGATCCCCACATTAAGGGATTAGTCTCACCTGAACAGGTGAGGTGTGACAGTCTGTAGGTAGGCTTACAGGTAGGTTATACCTCCAGGTACACTGTCACAGCAGTAGATCAGGGAACTACCCTCACACCCAGGCCAGCCTCAAAGAAACCTACCGGCTGGACGTAGCACTTTGTGAGGAGCTGAATTAGCCACAGCTGTGATGGCATGGGGAGATATTTGCACTCTTATTTTTGTGGCAATTAATTAAAGTTGGTTACTAATTGGAACCCTGGTGGGATCCGGCCATTGTGCATTGTAGATAAGAGTAATGGCGAGTGGCGAACTGTAAAATCTCCCACCCTAGTAGAATGGTGGGTATTTCTGAACTGACAATGATCCTGACAAGTGAGGGAGTAATTCTCTGACATTTTCTGGATAGAATTAGCCAACTGCTATTATCGAATTTGACCCCAAACCGGCCAACATTAAAGTCGGTTATTTGTAATCCGAACTTCATTGCGATCTTCATCAGTTTCTTTGTAGCCTACAGTCAGAAATATCCTATGCAGGATTTATTTTTAGACATTGGCGGCATTAGATTTATGCATCTTTGTTGCATTTAATCTAGAGTGCGAACAAAAGGAAGTTCAGGTATAGTAAACACCTCTATCTCTCAATCAAGTGCGAAATAATACAATAACAATTCGAAACGTAAAACTTGAGGTAACAGAGGATTAAAAAGTAAAGTATAACTAATTGGATATTATCGTGTATCGGGATTTTATGAAATAGCGCTTCATTTGTTTGGGATGCGTTTACACGTTATCTTGATGATACTAGCTTCGACTATATTCTTAACTTTCTAGCTAATACATAACTCTTTAATTATTATATATCGTCATGTGTTATATTTAGTGTAAACTGCGCAGGACAATGAAAGACGTTTACACATAATGAGCAGCACAATACAACCCTTACATTTCAGTTATAACCGTGTATTCCATACAAAAGTCACAAATATTTGGTAAACCTGTCAGTATAACTTCATCAAGTAGTTTCTCGGTGAATGTACACAAATGCCAAGTGGCGATTTACACTTAGTATCAACCAGGAGGCCTCACACAGATACTAGCTTCTTTTCCATGCGTTAAATACCTTTGTACATGGTTTGCAATGAGATAAGGATCTCATCTATTCGCAGGGAGGTTGTTTTGTTTTTGAGAAGCCATACAAACATCTCAGCTATCTGGAGGCGGCATGAAATACAGCGTTGCGCCACCTCTATACTGGCAGCTTGTTTTGGCCGACGTTCAGTTTGCTTCTACCGTATGGCTGGGGAGGTTATATTGCAACAACTTCACCTCAAAATGCCCAGATACAACAGAACCTGTTGCATTGCAAAATTAACGTTGGTAAGTGTTGCCTATGACAGCAACATTAATGCTATTTGTTCAATTATTTGCAGAAGAAAATGAAATAGCGAGTATCCATGGTCATGTTAATTAATTATGTTTTCCCATTGTAGATCTATTGTTAACTGTTACTAATAAAAGTTCTTTGAATTAGAACATCAACACCACAATGCTGCACTCTATTTTTCAGTTAGGCCCCCTAATGTTTCATAGGGAAAATATACCCTCCCTCAAAGATTACAGTATTTATTTCTTAATCCGTTCACACATTTTACCCAGATTGAATCTAATTATAAGTTGCCCCCCCCCCCCCCACACCCAACCGGCTCTACCTCTACCTCCCAAGACTGTGTAACACACCCAACAGCCCTACTCCAGCATTCCTCCGGGTGCTGCCGAAGTCATCCTTAACTACTCCAGCAGGCCGTAGTCTGGTCCCTTCCTCCAGTACCCTGTCCACGTGGCCATGTACAAGGACAGGTGATTATGTCATTTGAGGCACTGGGGTTGGCCCACCTGGAAAAACATGTAACCTCCTTCCCCACCCCCTGGGGCATGTTACTCTAAATAAACTGTTAATCTGATGGTGATTGATGGCTATAATTATTTCAGACCCCCGGGTCAATTCATTTTGAGATAATGTCTGAATTAGTTTTTGTTGTTTATTAGTTTTCAGTGCAAGGTACGTTGTCAGCTTGGTTTCACGCCAGGGCTCTAAAGTCTGGAGTAGTCCACAACTTATCAAAGGGTATTCATAAGTGCAGAGGATTTTACAGTCTGGTCTCTGAAAAAACAGTAGTATACCACAATTCTACTGTACAGTAACGTACACGACCAGCTGAATTAAGTGTTATGTCATAGGCCTGAGATTAGAATGATTGGGAAATCACTATGTTACGTGATATTACGTTATGTCATATAAAATCATGTTAGATCATATCATATTCTATTCATCATGTATTAATGTGATTAAATGATCTCTAATCCAAGCGAAAGAGCCTTGTGGGGGGTTTGAATAGTAAAAAGCGTAACTTGTTGGGTTGTGACTACCCTCACCTGTGCAGGTGGACTTGCCAGGGTTCAAGTGATAAATAGTGGCGTGGGTGCTACTTGTCATAGAGTTAGGGGGATATTATACCTTACTCCCCTCTACTTGTCATAGAACTTGTCGGATATCATACCTGCCTTCAAAGGATAGGATTACTGCTCCGTGGGGGTAAATATTAATAGGGGTATCATCTTGTAAGGCCGTTACCCCTGGATTTACGATTGTTGTACGATTTACAAGGTACCCCGCAAGGACATGTGATTTATCATTGTAATACATAATATGATATGGCCTAATATATATGGGCGATGGTGGTGTGGGATGTGAGAAAAAAGGGTTTTGTATTATATATTATATAATTGTGGTTGTTTTGCATTAATCCGCCGACAGCTGAAGATACTAACTGAATAATAATATCATAACAATCATTTGCATTTCCCTGATAACTTGAATATATGTACGTAACGTCATATTTATTGTTTATCACAATATCATCATCAAAATAATATCGATCGTTTATCAACTACACACTATGCAATAAATACTGGCTTTTAATTAGTAATACAATTGATTTATCAAACTGATATTGAAATCCATCTTATTTGTCAGCTTTTCTTTTTCAAACTATCATCTTCTTCGAAGTGTTTGGTTTTACTTACAACAATTAGTAGTGCAGTCTTTGAGCAGTAGACAACTGGGAGTTATCTGTTGACTTATTCAACAGACAAAATCAGTGGGGACTCGTTTTACGTTCTACCTAAAGGTCAGGTTTAGTCGTCAGCCCAGAAATCAAGCTTACGTACTTCATGCAAATAAAATGGCCAGTCGAAAATAAACTGTTACTATTAAAAGCTCATAAATTAGGTATTACATTCAGGTGCAATATTGCCCAGGCTATCCGGATCATTAACCAAAGCAGTGCTAAATGACATTTAAAGTTTATTTGTTTTCTAAAAAAAATATTTTCTTTCACAAAATCGATTTCCGGTTCTCTTTATGATGTTTTATTGCTTGGGTGGGCTTTTAAATGCACCTGATCAAAGAAGACCCCCGATGAATAGGATATGTAAAAACGGAAAAGATTCCGTGCGAATCGTCTGTAATAATTATCTCACAAACCGTCTTACGCTTAGAGACGTAAATATAGCGTTGCTGTTATCAACAGCTGCCCTCAGATTATATAAAAAGATAACTGAATACCCATTTGTCTGCATATACGTCAGCATTAAGCACTGGTTCCACGTTAGCGAAACTAAGGTTTTTTTCACATCTCAAATCTTACCATAAACTTATTTCAGCCATTTTATTTGTAATTATATATAATCTAAAACGAACAACAGAAACTTGTTACTATACTTGAGAGACGTAATCATATAAAATTACAGTCAAATATCTTATTCGAAAAAAATCTATCATCTGACGGAGGAAAGGTTTGAAATCCCCAAATCAATATTTAGGGTGGCTCAAGAAAATCCAATCAACTAAACAAATTGGATATGGGCAGTTTCTAGATACATTTCAAATATCATAATTGGGAATAAAGATCACATTCTCGAAATATCCCCAAGGACATACAGAATAATATATGCCACTCTCAATACGCAGTATATTTTTTCAACAGCAGTTATTTACTTACCCATGGATCAAATATCATGAAAATTCAACAGAAAACAAAACTTGTAGGTGTATTGTGGGAAACCAAAACAAAATGGCCGCCCTTAGGGTGACTGCAGAACGTGTTCTGGGTGATTTTCTGGTTTCTACCTTGGAAACGTTTACGCAATTTTGATGCCGGTTTGACTGTCAATATTAGAAGAAGGTGGGTTCTTTAGTTTGGCCTGTGAGTTTATAAGTGGTGTCCCCTTTCAGGTTCGCCCTCTACCTGTTAGGAATATGTAAAAATATGTCATAAAATGCGATTGGAACCTACCTGACAAAACCGTAAGTGATCTAGACTATACGCATCATTTCAGGAAGCATTTACAATTAGGAAAATGCAAATTGTTCAACAGAAAACAAGTCGAGTTAAGAATAAGCACTAGGCCCCTATATATGATTATAAATAAGTAAATACACATACACATCCATATTATATATATATATATATTATATATATATATATATATATATGGGGAATAAGCCCATCCCACGTTGGGTATATCCTGGTATTGGACAAGGGTTGGACAATATGTCATCCTTGTCTCCAAGACTTAGGATTACTTAATTATAAATAAGCAAGACTCATGCTTTCCTATATTCCCAAGTACTGCTTAAACATTATTGTTTCTTAGATTTTATCAATTGACAGATCTACAAGTTTGTCAGCCAATCAAAATACTGTATTTCAAGGCAAAATACTGTTGGACATTATAGGTTGGACTGACAGGCTTCACCATTGGTTCCTATGGAAAATAGTCCAAAATATACGGTCACATTTTAAAATTTCAAGAAGCAATCTGTCAACAAAACTGCTTTGGTTAATTTTGGATTGTGCAACTCTCCTCAGGGAATTAGCATGGAAGCAATTTTGGTAATATTTCATGGTTAACTCTATTGTTGCCACTAACTGGGATGGGTTTATTACCTTCTGCTCTCTAAATTTTCACGTATGTCTTACAGAACAGGGGTAGGGTTGGCTCTGAGGTACCCCCACAATCCCGTCAGTTCTCCAGGGTAGCCTCATTCAAAGGGGTAGGTCCACTCTGTCCACACTCTGTTCTTCCCACTTCCAGGGCCTGCCTTGTTAACGTATACAAACCTAACAAGCTCGAAAAAACGCAGCCCTTAGAAGTATGGCATACCGCGTGTTACATGTTCAAAGCTGCTACAAATACAATACTTTTTAATTGGAGCCTTTTTATATGGGCTAACACTATAGAAATAATTCTAGATAGCGTTTGCAGGTAAAGGACATTTAATTATATCATACATCAACGACTGCAACCTTGGCTAATTAAACTTCTCTGATATTAGATGTAGGGTTTGGAGCCTGGAATCAAGCCATCATCAACAAAACCACGGATTGTGTTCCACTATTAAGCTCGGTTTAAATAAAACTTTGTGTATCTCAATATTAATGCCCATGATCCAAACTGTTGATCTTTGAATCCATAAACCCATTCCCTACCATATAGATGAAAGGTTTACACTTTGTCCGTAACACAGGCCTAGGAGAAGGCCTCCAGGGTGTTTAGAGTTTTGAATTTGCAAAGGCAGGTGTGTGTAGGGTAAGTGGTTATACTCACTTTAAATAAATCGAATGAGATACCATATACCAACCCAGCAAGTTTTTCAAACACAGCTCCAAAATTGTAATTTACCCTCCCCCCCCCCCCCCTTCACAATGTCAGCCCTGTTGCTACTCCATTCTTTTCGAGACTGGTTATGTTTTAGAAATGGTCTCTAATCAATGCATAATGAAAAGTGTTTGGTGATTAATAGTGTATCTATTCTACTGCACTAGTTGTAGTAGCCAGCTACGAAAACTTTGTGTACCTCAATATTTATACCCATGGTTTCTATTCTACTTCACTAGTTGTAGTAGCCAGTTACGAAAATATAGCCACTAGCTGTTTTGGTTGTAATTCAATGAGTACCTTTTCAGGTGTGACTTGTCATACCTAAGTTTAGGCATGGCATATCCTCCATCCAACAAGTACAACTATTTACCAGATACATCATATGTATCTATTAAAATGATAATTCACTTTATTAAACAAACTTTATGTCTAAATGATAATAATCAAAAGATTAATCAAATATGTATTTAAGGTAATACATCATAGAGTCCATGGTAATTAGACAGTGCTCCCCCTGTCCCTATTGGTCAGTTGTAATTAGGTCACTGGCCAGAGGTCAGGTGGGGAGATGCAGTTATTGTGTAAAGACACTCTGGGTCCAGCAGCAGAAGACACACCATGTAACCACTAATCAGCAATAGGCCTTTAGGCCTACAACTCCTGAGACTGTAGAGAATATATTATTTAACATCAACAACATCTCCTGCCTTCAAGTCTTTATGCATGTATACCATACAGAACCCTATGTTCACAGAGTGCCCCCCCCCTCCACCGCCTTCCTCCAGGTGAGTGAACCTGGAGCAGCTCACGCCTGCTGAGCCCACAGGGCGAGCCACTCAGGTAGTTAGGTCATGATATATCGCGCTCACACCATAAGGAATAGGCCTGTCATTTTCAATAACAATTACTGCAAGTACCGGCAAAAATAGCCTCGATGCATGTCAGGCGTTGCGGAGTGGGTTATCTGCTGGTTCAAAGAGAAGGCACTGCTGAGAACATAAACAGTAATGGAGAGTTGAGAAAGTCAGTGATTGCTTTCCGTGCTTTTCTGTGCTCACAGCAAGCATGGATTATATATGGATGGTTTGGGTAAGTTTCTAAATTAGTTTCCCTAATTCGTTTACCTAGAATCAGTGTTTTTATTTTCAAAAACACACCCTGGGAAAAGGCGTTGGAGCTGCTATGTGCGTAGACATTCTTTAGAGTGTTCTCGAACTGATGAGGGAGTCTGTAGAAATGCTTGAAAACTGGCATGTTTTCTGCTTAAATTATCAGATAACATAAAAAATATACCCAACGACAGCCCCTATCCTGGAAATTATTGTAAAACCACATATAATACATAGAGAAACATTGTGAACAAACAAAAAAGCCCTATCTAGCCCAGGCAGAGTAAATATTTGCACGGAAAACACAAATCCGTTGGCAGGTAGTAAAAGTCAGCGGGGCAGATGTGGAAAGTGTGAAAGGACAATGTTTCATTCTACGAGCCCTCCCCGACCCTTCATCTAGGTAAACCAGCGTTGTCTCTTTACTCAATGATGAATCTACGGCGAACATGGCAATGACACAACTAGCGACGCCTAGCGGGCTGTGGGGAAAACACGCAGTTGAAAGAAGTTGGGTAATTTATGTGGTAGAGCAGGTATTTGGACAGAGCTCGTCTCATGAGTGGTCCTCAGGATGAAAGACAAGCTAGCATTAGGAAGACAGGACCTATGTAAGAAACGTACGGTGGATTATTAAAGGAGGTGGACCCTACTTAAACCTATGACAGCACTATATTACGTACGTCATATGACAGTGTAAAGCCTTTATAAAATAACACAAGATGAATTGCGCGGGAGGTAGCACCCGAACTTTTGAAACGTACCTTTACTAGTATGATTTACGAATGCTCAACCTCTTCATAAGTGTGTATTCTACAGCGATCTCCTAATTGGTTTCCCCTACGTTTCTCCAATACTAAGTAGGTGTTGAAGGTGTTTTATATGTTAGTAACTGGATATAAGAAAATATTGTTAGGACACCATTCTCTTTTAATTTTCCAAGCATTCTATTAGTAAGAGTAGATCCTCTGAGTACACAAAGTTCCATATAAAAGTTAGTTAAAAAGTTAATACTACCAGACTTTCTTGTTCCCCCACTGTAACGCCTTCATCCATTGTGGTGACAGACTGAATTAGACCCCAGACAGACTGACTATGCAACTACTTATTCCTCATTTATAAAACGTACCTCAAAGTTAGCTCCGTGTGATTCGCACGTTTTATTTCACCAATAGAATAATGAGAGGTGCTTTGCTGATCGTGCAATACTGAAGGAAATACTGCCTGGTCAGCTGTAGGCAATATTATCAAAGTGGTACTGGCTGCTGGATCAAACAAAATTATTTTCATTCTTTTTAACTTGATTAAGATGTATGTTTCCGTTAATTCCCCGAAATGAAAAGGAAAACTTCCAAGTGATGGTAAGGAATTATGTTTGTCATAAATTCAACATCTCTTTTAGATGTGTGGAAGAAAAATCATAGTTCTCTTTATCGTTTTGAGCAGGTCAGAAATATTCTAAAAGAAACAGCACGGTAAAGGTGATTATCAAACCAAATTACCTTCTTCCATAAATCTTCCTATCTGGTTTATTTGGCGCCAGATACCCGGAATCTGCCTCAGATTTATTTGAAAGGGTTCCCGATGCGGTAGGGATGAAATCCGATTCATAGTTTATATTTTGGTTTAGGTTTTTGTATCCATCTCTACTCCAATAGTTGCAGTGAAAACAAGTTCACTGTCAACTTGCATGCCAAGTGTTACATTTCAAGTATATAGCATACAATTTGTGCATACTTGTAAAAAAAATATGAGGAATGCAAAAATGCAGGGTTTAAGTGAGCGTATCCAGCTGGAGGGTTGAGTTGGTGGGTGGTTCGGGTATGAGGGGAGTGTGTGGACACCATTCCTGCCCCTTGTAGCTTGGGGAGGCTGAGAGCCCCCTCAGAGTGACATCGTGCGGCGGGTTATCAAACTAACAATCCCTCTCTCTCCCGAGGTGAGTTCTCCAAGGAGACTATAATGAAAATCAGGTGCACAGCAAGCCTCCCACGTGTCTTCACGCGAAGAGGGGAATGTGTGGGCTGGGAATACAAGGAGAGGGAACCCCCAATAAATCACAGGGTCACTTTTATGATGGCCCACAGCCCCCTCCTTCATCCATTTCTGCCTTTCCTCTACACCTTTCCCCAGACTTTCCAACTCTGTGACCCCTACAGGAACCTAGATCCAGGTAGAGATAAGGAGAGAAGGGGGTAGGTAGGGGAGAGCTTGGGTCCTTGATGAGGGTACCTCATGTGAGATGAGGAATTTAAGAAAATAATCTGCTGAAATGATTTCATATGACTTTTATTAATACATTCCACAAGGTATAACCAGATTTACGACTAAACAGCTCCCCTTCCACATTACTACCAACTATTGTTGAGATGAGATAACACCATTTCTCGTGCATGACCCCTGCTCTTATTAATCCAACATTAATAATAAATCAGGAGGTGTTTGTTCTTGCAAACATAATCCTACAGAGCCATGACCTTAAATTTTGGCAGGCTGCGGACCACTCTAGCGGTATGACACATAGCCAGTCATGAAGCACATTTATCCTTTTGATAGGGTCTCATTATTGTACCATATAATCTACTTTTCAGCTCATGTCTGTATGCTAAAGGTCACGTGTCAAATTTACAAAATAGCCATGTCACATATCAATTTTATGAAATGGCCATGTTGCATGTCATTTTTGAGAAAATTTAATGTTAATGTCACATCCCAAATAAAAAAAAACAAGGCCATTTGGCATGTCCATTTTAGAAAACAGCCATGTCGCGATGTCGAATTTTAGAGTCAAGGTCCCCCAAGGTGGGCCTATCAGGCACCATCTTACCACTATGTTGTCAATACCTTGTGAGGTGTTTATGTTCACCTTGTGTGCAGTTTATACCATGCGGGACCTAAAAGGCTACACACAAATCAATCAGCCCATCTCAGACTAAACTATGGGAATCGTAAGGCTGGAAGACCTGGTGGGTATTTTTCTAATGCCTTTGGGCCTAACTTGTAGTACATTTATCATAAATATGTACTTGACAAACTTCAATATTTGAAGTCTAGTAGGCTTTCAACAAATCCATAGGTTATATTGATGTAGGGAGGGGAATTTTGAAAACTTACTAGACTAGAACAGACGAGGAAGCTCGGGGAACTTTGTAAACTGACAAGACTACATAAAAGATTCCAAACATTGTGGTTTTTCAAGTCAGGTGTACCCCCTAAGTCAGGTGTACCCCCTAACTCAGGTGTACCCCCAAAGCCAGCTTAGCTGGTCGCCAAAATTGTATAGGGAATTATTACCAGAGTAAAGAGAACTACAGTTTATAATAAAGCAACGGTGATACACATTATGTACAGTAAATGATTTCAACAGCTTCGTCAAAGAAAGAAAACGTCCAATATAATGTATTGTTGACAAAATCCTTTTTTCTCGGTTCTGGTTAATTATAAAAGGGTATGTCAAGTTCACAGTAGCAAGGCTTATCTGAAACCCACAGACAAGGAAAAAGAAAAGCAAAGATTAATTTTGGGGAGTACAAACTTTCAAAGGTGAACAACCTGGCTTTTCTTCATACGTATACCTTATCATTTTGTGTAGCCTGTCTTCTTAAAACGTTCCTCAGAGATGAAACAGCATTTTCGCATTGTCTTGATTTATTTCGTTCAAGATTATTAGCAGCGATTTCTTCGTGTTGAGGTAGGAGGGCCTCAATTCTCACGAGTGATGTTATATTTCACAACTACACACTGGAAACATTAATTCAACTATCAGACTATTGACAAGGAATACCCTCACAACCGTTTCAGTGTTCGTGTTTTTTCTTCCATGCAGACTTGCTTTAACTGTCTCCCCAATGGATGTCAGACCCATTCCAAAGGGAACTTACGAGGCAGCCTGCTACCCCTTATCTCCAGATTGGAGAACCAACCACCCAAGTCTTGGGATCACGATTTCCAAATTAGCCCCATTTTTCCCTGTTCAAATGACCTCATGTAGAATATCTAAGCTATTGGGGACAAATTGCCCGAGCTGTGAACGAGTTGACCTCCCTTATCTAAACATGCCACCAGGTGAGATAGACCGAGAAGAGGTAAGGGCTAGTTTGGTTTCCTTCCATATGAAAAAAAGAGAGGAAAAAGATACAGAAAAACCTCAACTATTTGGCCACAGGTCGGAACATGGGGCTGTCACACCAGGCTACGATTGGAGAGTGATCTCACTAAAAGGTGTGTTGTGTATCCATGGAAGCATCCATCACTCCCCCCCTCCCCCTCCCCCTCCTCCTCCTCCTCCTCCCCCTCCTTCCCCTCCTCCCCCTTCCTCCCCCTCCTCCTCCTCCTCCTCCTCCTCCTCCTCCTCCTCCTCCTCCCCCCCCCCCTCCTCCTCCTCCTCCCTCCCCCCATTCCACCTTCTCCTGGGTCGACGTGGACTCGGTGGGTGGCCATGTGAGGATGGTACGCCACGTTCGACGTTTTCCCGCCTTCTTCTTCAATTTCACGGCCCAGGCAGACGACTTTTGACGCGTGTTGCGTCTCGTTGCTATGGCGGGGCGTTCGTCGCTAAACGACGTTTTTCTGGTCACTGAATATAGCATGACCCGTCCCCACGCAGAGTAAAGTCCACGGGTGCTTGGCTCTTTATCCTGTCCATTTTCAGAAAATCTCTCTTTTATTACTTGTCGTTTAATATCAAAAGTAACGTTATGTGAATGACCCCCCACCCAAACATAGCAAAAATATAGGTTGTCACATGTCACTTTTTCCTGCTTCGACTGTCATGTAGTTCAGACTTTCCAATCAATTGTTGATTTAAAGACTGTCCATATGTCACTTTGCCTGTTTATATAGCTCAACTAAAAATGTAAACGTGTTGTCACTTTTTCACCTTTAGGGGTGCTGGGGTCCCCCCAGGCTATCAGTGACACACCTTGCTGAACATACCAACTCAAGCACGTCATTCCTTGGGTACACGACGCAAAGCATACATGCATTTCTTACATTGTCAATGCTGTATTATTCTTGTTAGGTCATACCCTAGCGGAAGTCCTTTTATATTGCCTAATTGAGTAAGGCATATGATTTGAGCAGTGTATAAAGCCATGTTCAGCTGATGTAATAGATATGGACATTTGGTAGACTAGCTGGCTAGTGAACATGGGATATGACATTGTTCTACTTCGGCCGAAGCTACTGCGCCCTAGAAAACATTTCACGACAAGATATTATAATTGTGATAATTACTTTGCCAGTTCTAAATAAATGCAGTCATTTTAAAAGAGATTCTTGTAATTCAGATCCAGCTTTTAAAAGAAAAAAAAAGAAATACAGAGGCTGATTATATACAGATACATGTCATGTACATTTATGGTTTGCTGACCAAAGGTTTTAGTCAGTACCTAATTAAGATTGCTACTCAGAAAAGTGAAAGTGTCTACAAACGTGTAGAGGTATTTCATAACCAGCATCAGTGTATTAAGCCTAAACATTGAGGAACAAGCATGGATTTAGTCAAACTGAATAGTACATAGCATATATATATATATGTTTGGACCAAGATTGGACCTCCTTGAATCTAAACATAGGGCATAGACCTAAAGGTTTAGTAGAAACACACCAGATAACTTGACCTGGTATATTGCTTTTTTTTTTATTTATTTACCATGGAAGTTAGTTCTTCCATGGTACTGGTAACAATACAAAATCAACATCTTATTGCTAATGTAATGAGATGAGATGAATTAAGGCGAACATCATGAATACCCATATTGGCAACAACAGTTTTAACAACGTGCATTCTTAAAAGAAATATTTTTTATCGCATTTTTAAATTCCAAATTTGATGTCAACCGTTGTATTTTATTGGGCAATTGATGCCATAGACGGTGACCACGACTTTTTGTCTTGGGGAATGTCACAGTTACATCATAGAACACAGTCATCTATCCCCAATGCAATAAAAAATAATTCCAAGTTCAATGACCCTGAACCCGAGACGGTCAATTTAGTTTCAAGTAGCATGTTTCTTTGAACAACACATGGACGTATAACCTAGCCTGGGGGGGTATATTTTTCCGCACCCTCTGTCCAACTTGGTTGTGGTTCGTGGGGAATTTGACTGTTTCACCTGTGCCAGTGGCCAGGTATACAGCCTCCGACACAGGTGTATGTGTGTAACACCTGGATGGGAGAACTGCAACCCCTCAGGGGAGAAAACTGACAAGGTGGGTGTGAAAAGATTACACCTGGCCGGCCTGCAGCAACAACATCACACCTCCATGTTCCTTTAACGCAACTCTGCCTGCCAATAGGCCTGACTTGTACGTGAACTCACTATGGTGTGCTGCTTGTGGTGTGGGTATTTACAATTCATAGCTGAATAATATTTTGTCCTGTATCTATAGAAGGATTTTTGAATTGAAAAATATGGGACACAAGTGTTACAACGCACATTAATTGAATTTGATAATAACCTTGCATGAGCTCTAATCAATAACATCATAAACTATAGGGATATTACAGGAACGATATCTATTACTATGAAGGATTGTCAATTGGTAGAGGGAAAACCACATCTGAATGTTTCCCAAAGTTCACTATTGTATCGTTTATGGAAGCTTCCTGCCCTCTTAGATGTTAATATTCTATAGAATAACTGCATCTGTGAATAAACCTTGCCTCACCCCTGCTTCAAAATATTTTCAGTTCACACTTGGGGCTCCTTAGGTCCCTACTGACAGTCCTACCTTCTCCATCTAGCGAGTCAGTGTATACAGTTATGCTTAGCCACAAGGCCCCTCTTCTCCCCACTGTACTACATAGAATGACTGACTGGGGAAACCTGAACGGTTTTGTCCCAACTACTGTTGGTTTTTGCTTTAACATGTTCGTCTTGAATGGTCAAGCAAGACAGAAATGATATCCACGTAATTTATTTATAATGGAGGGGGTGTGCTTGTTGAGTATATAACATCCCTGCCTCTTTTCCCATTGATATGGGGGTATATCTAATGTGTCGGAGCACTTCAAAAGAATATTTCATTGATGTGATATATTGAATGCATGGAATTCCATAGAAAGGTTTTCTTTGAAGTGGGCTTTCAGATTTCTAAGTTGAATGCAGGACACTTCACACGGGAAGTAGCGTATTTGCTAAAGGGTAATTTTTGTATATCCACTGAAGAAATGGCTACTTTTTGATAAGGGACATATTGTTCTTTTTAATACAGTAGCATATTGTAACTATATATACAAAGGTATTGTCATATGCCAATAGGGAGCCACATTCATTGGAGTATTAAAGATTCAACAAACACATTCTCACAATAGATCAATAATCTCCTCAAGACAGAAACATGTAATTCATAGCAACTCCATTGTGAAATAGCACAATCATCAAAATACCTTCACCAAAATCAAGGCAACCTTACAATCTGAAGTTCTCGATTTCAAAAGGAACCGAGGTCGGAAACGTGCAGGGTAGCACTTGTAGAAAAATATCCCATTCGGAACCCAAACAGTAGTCCTGTTGTTAAAAGGGTGAAAGGATACAGAAAAAGAAGTGGAAAAAGTGTTGAAGTGGGTTGTGTCGTTGTGTGACACTATGTTAAGGAGGTCCTCACGGCTGTACATCATAAAGACTGTGGCACTACATCATAAAAGGAGCATATCTGACTACAATACAATGTTAAGCATGGGGGAAAGACAATGACCCTTCCTGCCCCTACAGGCTAACACCAGTCAACTGCCTGTCAACAGGGGCATGACATTATATTTTCATTCTCTCTTATATAAACATTACAGAGTTATGTCGGTGCTCTGCACTTATGGGCCCTCAGCAGGCTGACACTTTCACGCCTTTATTTAGACTTCATGGACAACCCAAAGGCATTCGAAAGATAATACAGGAACATGAGCGAACAATTCCCTAGGCTGCTTGAGAAAACTAACATTGGTAAATCACTGTATGTTTACCCAGTGGGATACATGGGACTTTGTGGCTCTCCTGCTAAATGCAGTCTTGTTTAGAAATGAGAATGATGTGTCTCCACATGGTACGAGTGAGGGCATTATGAAAAAGTGACAAAAACTATTCCTGGGATATCAATCACCATGTTAAGGCATGTCTTATTGTTATGAAGTAGATTGTGTCCATATAAGAGGACAATCAGGAACTTATTTATCATTATCAGTCTTGATCTGCAAAGTATAAGACTATGTTCCCCTACTTCTCCTTTTGTTCTTTGAATGTTAGACCTTTAAGCCCCATACCCACTTACCGACTGGCTGGAGTCGGCACCGATGTCGGCACGGCCGTCAGCGCCAATGGTCGGCGTAGAATTATTAAACATGTTTAATAAGGGTCGGCGCTTACGTCGGCAGCGATTTTGTGTGGGTATGGGTCTTGCAAGTGATCAGCGCCGATGGTCGCGCCAACGACGGTGCTGATTCTTCCCAAAATCGCCTAGTGGGTATACCGCTTTAGACATTGTTGGACCTATGATCAGAAAGACACTTAATACTATTATTCAATAGAAACATATGGCTATTTGACTGAATTATTTCTGACATGATAGAAAGAAGATATTATAAAGTTAATGCTTCATTGTCTAATAACGAAAAGAACGATTAGATAATATGATGGAAAAAATCCTACAGGGAACATGTCAAAGATAAAGTAAACATGTAATGCGGATACCGGACCCGGTAAGGTGAC
Organism: Lepidonotus clava; assembly: GCA_936440205.1. NCBI lineage: Eukaryota > Metazoa > Annelida > Polychaeta > Phyllodocida > Polynoidae > Lepidonotus > Lepidonotus clava. The sequence goes on along the minus strand of OW387150.1, from coordinate 18,969,205 downwards.
CCCTTTAATGTCTCACTGCACTTCTTTTCCCCTCCAAGAAGGGCCTCATTTATAAATGGACATCTCCCATTGTGGTTGGTCCATCCGGCTGCTCCCACCCTGGAGGAGGTACAAAAAACGCCGAGTGTGGCCGGAGGGTTCTCAGATGCTCCTACCCCCGTTGGTCAATATAGCCCTGCGGCTACGGATGATTACTGTCCCCTCTAAGTGTGCAATTTGGTGTAGTGACGCCTTAAACGCCATTCTCCCGTCGTCCTTAGCGCTAGAGACGCCATGTTGACAGCGCCATCTTGTGTGGAGAACCAACCGGAAGTCCCTAGCAAAACCCGACATCCTCAATACTCCCCCTCTCCCAACCTGTTTCTTCAATTTTTCAATAGACATTTTTGTGTGGGGATAGTCGCTGTGTCTGTGACTACATTGTGGCATAGACCAACGACCCTTATTGCATAGATATACATAAGATTCAAACATACTTTCGTGCAATGAATCATTTTAGGATGCCATAGATGTAGAAAGAGATTGACCTTTATAGATTTGTTGAAAATCATCAAAAGGAAAATAGTAATTTAACCATTTAACTCCTTTGTGATATAATATATTATATTATATCACAAGGGAGTTAAATGGTTAAATTAAATGGTTAAATGGTTAAATTACTATTTTCCTTTTGATGATTTTCAACAAATCTATCTTTGACCTCACTCAAGAGGAAAAGAAGAGTTGCGTCAAATGCTAGTGTAATGTAGAAATATCAGAACAAGGTTAAACATATGAAAAATGGGCTGTAGCCCAGGTCCCTCCTCTCCCAACGTACATGCATACCTACCCCCAGCAACCCCTACCAGTCAATCGACTGCCTACTCCTCTCATTCACTACCACAAGTCGGCTATCTTCGATGACAGAGCTTAAAAAGAACATCGACCCATCCTCCACTCTAATTGTGCACACCTCTCTGCTCCACTGCGCATGCGCGTGAGAGGAAGCAGTGGGACTTTGGGGAAAACGGGGAAGAGGAGGGGGGGGGGGGGCGGGGAGAACAGGGAGAAGAGGGGAGGGAGTAGGAAGGGAGAGGGATGCCCTAAGGCTATGGTAAGCTTACACGCCCATTTGGACACGTTTCTAGTGAGACAGCGCCCACCCCTGAGGGCCCTGCACGAAGACCAATGGGCGCGACACATCGATTGAAGGCTACTATGGACTCCTACTGGGGTGCGGGATCTGTTCTTACTGTTACATCAGCCCCACATCATCCGTGCTTAGCTGAGTCCCAGTCAGCCGATGATCTGCCCCTCCATCCCCCACACCCCTGGGCACGCACCCTCCTTTTTATTCCACCCACAGAATAAAAAAGGGGGGAGAAAAAGGAGAAAATCCTTGGAATGCTTGTCCTGTAAATATTAGTTGAGCAGTATGTGCTTAGTGCAGGCACACAGACGTTACCCCCGGCGCAAAAAAAGGGGACTTTTGTGTCTACATTACACCTTGATGTAAAATCCTAATGTATACCAATTACTTCAGCCAACCGCCACCAGGGAGCGCTACTCGTGTGGGGCTTGGCATGAAAATACCACATGGACAAGAGATTTGGACTCTGTAATAGAATTCGCCAGGCTTAAAGGATTGTCTTGAGGATACCCTTTCCTTACCTGGCACAAAAGGGATGGGTCAATTTTGCATTTCAATGGCTGTAGAGAAAAGTGGGATATCCTGATGTTAAGCCGAGAATGTGACACCTTGATAGAAATCCCTCCTTTTTTTGTCAATGGAAAGCTCCACGTGGCATGGATACCACTAGGTTGGGTAGGATTAATCTATACGGTGAACTTCATTCACCGTGTGAACTTTTTTATGTGTGTATACTAAAAAAGTAACGGAAGTAGCCACAGTAAAAGAAATGGTCAAATGTTATTCGGCAATAATTATGTTTGTTGAAAGTGGTCGATGTGGTCCTGCATCTTGTCTTTATGATCCCAAATTTCAGAAAAAATTGGAAACACACAAAATAAATCTCGTTACCCTTTGCATTTACGTTTGTACTATTCAGATTGATATTCTCTCAGGAAAAAAATCATATGTAAATGCGGAGTCAAGTCTACAATTTACAGGCAACAGTTCACATTGTACCTGCAAATATGATTTTTTATTAAGTTTACCTATATTTACCGAAAGAAATAAAGTAAACCAGAAAAATTGCGCCCACAACGAATCACTGAAGTAGTACCCAGGGAAATTATTCAAGGTCTTCCTGAAAAGGTTCAATTATGTGTTCCAAAGACCCTGTCCCCCATTGACGTCTCAGTCCAACCTCTCAGTCTCCTCAATACCCACTTGGACCCATAACCGAGTGGGTCCAGGGTTCTGTATATCAAAAATATTTGCACAGTGTGGATCAGTGTGTGTAGACAGCAGGCCATTGCGGCCTATACTCATTACTAACACCTACTCATATCCAAAGCGAAGAATGAGACCCCCTTCTGGGGATGTTTACACATTCTGACAATTTCCTTCTGATCGTGTTACGGTGGTGCCTTCTGATATGGCCTTGTATTGGCACATTGGTTTCCCATATTTTCTAACAATAGCGAAAAACGATTATCAGAACGTGTAAACTTGAAAAAAGTCCTAAACATCCTGTGTTTTCCTAATTTCATTGCAAAAGTGACCTCAAACAGTATAGTATGACAAAACTGTGATAACTAAAACAAAAGTCTGATTTAAGCTAATGGTACAAAGTTTGCCATGAAATGAAAATACCTTAAAATTATACATGAATCGTATAAGAGTGATTTGTTTATGAAGAAAAGGGACTTTTGTGGCCATTATATTTGAATTGATTTTTGAGATGCCAAAATGTATTTTAAAAATATCTGTCATAGAATATATTTCTATATTATCTAGATTTGCAAAATGTTGTCACATAAGTTGTGGTTCCCATTAAGTTTATATCAACGGAAGACTAGCAGCTAGCAGAATATTACTGCAATGTGTGTAAATTTATCAGCCAATTTGAGATAAACCCAAAGTTTTATCTCCTCACCATCTTTTTACCTGACCTTTTAGAACTTTCCTCTCATAGCCAACTTTCCTAAAAGGAGCATAATGAGTTATGGGAAGCAGTGGTTATTAAGATGTGTAACTCAGCCTCCCCCATGCACACCCCACGCACGTGCCTCACTTGACAAAAAGCCTCTGTCTCTCCCTAATTGTCTCCTAATATCGCCCAGTCCTTCCGCCCATTTCCAACTTTTAATTTGAACGCCCCACCACGCGCAGGACGTTGAAGACGCAGACCCTTGTATCCCTATCTCCCCAAAGGGTATGTAATAGCAATAGCAGAGCTAAGATCCCAGGGGCTAGGTAGGGGGAACAAAAGGCCTCAAACATACAGACATGATAGTCATATGTTACCTCAAACGAATGGGCCTGCTCTACTTTAAAAAGAAATTTTAGCATTCTCATTTAACATTGTGTATGTTTACAACCATATCGATATGACTGGATGGTACATCATAATATTGACGAATCTCAAACATGGTAGCTAAGAATAAAGGGTTATAATAAAATGTCAGGAGAGTTATAGTCAGTTGCCTTATTTCAACCGGTTTTGTAGTATTAATGCAAAAGTTTTTTTTAAAAAGATTTATCCCCAATCAGATTCCAAGAGTACCTTTGCAAATGAAATTCCGGGATGAAATTGCAGTCCATTTGAAAACGTTTATTGGAACCACATTAAACCTAGCACTGGGATACGATGATATTCTGTTTTATATTAATATTACTATCATATAAAGTTATATCATTTTGGAAACAGATAGCTCTCTTCAGTATAACCATCATGAACGTTACCGACGTTACCGACGTCACTGACGTTACCTACTACATAGGGGTTGACTTAATTTTGTGTACAAACCGCCGTGAGTCGAGATCCTGCCCAGTTTGGGCCGTCCATTATTCATGGACAAGGGGACGGCGGAGGTGCCTGTCAGATCACGGCGTTAAAGGTCAACACTTAATGTCCCCTCCCCCAAGACCTTGGGGGAGGGGACAAGCCTCATCCCAGGCCATGGACCACTTCAATTGGGGCACAGCGGCTGAACAAAATGCCATATTTATGGTTATCGTCGGCCTACTTGATTGTATTCTCCCAACATATCATTGACAAGGAAAGATAAACATTCATAACTATGTGTCACAAAGATTTATGATCTAACAGATATCTTACCTACAATTTAGGCTGAAATTAACAGTTTAGCTTATATATTTTATTTTAGATAATATAGCTTAAAGCCACTTTTCCTTGAGCTGTGATGGCTCAACAAAAAATGTATCTTTAATAAACTAAAGTTTAGGGCAGATCAAGGTATTTATTTTCACCTGCTCGTTCTATATCAATGTGCTACATTGACCCCATTTAACCCACACGAAAAAGTAAACGGCCAACGCTGTTGAAATCTCTTTATAATGAGAATAAACACTTACGGCAGTGAGAACTGTTACAAAGTACGTAGGTCTACTATTAAAGTTGAAGTATTCTTTAGTAATGATGTAGGTGCTTTACTTTGAAAATCTAAAAAGCAGGAAGTCTCTGTTATTGAATCAACTGAAAAGGAAATATACCATCAAAGCCACAACTGACCCTCTTGAAGTCTCTAAACATTGCTGACCCCCTCTTGCACATCTTGACCTCCAAACTATCCCTGACATAAATAATAGTTGTCCAGTTCTCGGCACATCAGGCACCCTTATATCAACAATGCCCAAATCTTTGTAGAAACACTCCAAGAAATCAGCAGCATTGGAATGTGTGTGGAGGTCTTTGGCCTAGAGAGCCATCCCTTTGTCGGATATATATCCTAGACGTAGGGGTCACTACTACAACACTAGTACCCATAATACTAACACTGCTCACTGGGCACCCATCTACCGTTCAATATAATCCATATCCGTACATCTTAGACTTGGCATCCTTTTCTTAGATGCTTAAGAGCCCCCCACCCTCCCTCCCCGACAACAACAACAACAACAACAACAACAACAACAACAAAAGAAAAAGATAAAAAATCTGTGAGTGAAGACATAAACTAGTCTAAAAAGGGAGGGAAGGGTGTAGTGAAATATTTTATATACATGTTCATGCATGACCTACGTGGAGCCCTCTCTTAGTGTGAAATACTGAATACGCCACAGAGAGTGTTGTTAAGTTCATACAAATCACAATGGGATTCGGGATTTCAAAGGTCCCTTCCAAAACAACAGCTTTTAAAGGTCATTATCGCTTCTTCAAGTTAGACCACTGATGATTGGTAGCACCCTCAAGACCAAGTACCCCCTTCCCCCCATATTCCTGATACCCTTCCAGTGAAGTCCCTCCGGGAGTCCCTATACGAATGTGACTGGCTATGGGTGTGTACAATATGGGGATTAGGGCTACAGACCAGCAGGCTAAGAGGTTCAGGTAGGGTCACCCTGTATTCAGGGTTAAGGTGAGTTAAGGGTTTGGGCCAGCGATAGCGTACCCCAAGACCGAAATTGGAAGTCAAGTGCGTGGGTCCAGTTTCAAAAGGCAGGCTCTGGAGATACAATCGGAATCCTGGCGTGCTTTCCAATGCTTGTGGTTATAGAAAAATATCTGGAGATTGACGAGGGTGTCTTCGCTTGCTGATGGCCTATAGAAAACGTGTCTGATTCTCTGTCTGCATCCAATCAATTCTCTGCCAGGGGGGATCTTGTTACCAGATTGGATCATTTTGTGTGAATGGTGTTGTGATGACACCCCTAGAATAGTGGGGAGAGTCCCAGCAAGTGTCCACATCAAAGACGACGGGAGGGGAGCATTGTGAGGAGAGCTTGTCACACACATTAAGTGCTGGTATTCGGCTGAAGAGCTCTTGACCCAGTTAAAATGGGTCTGGAAGGATTTGTAAGGATAATAGGATTCGTCAATGATATGATGTGCGTTGTCTGTGTTAGTCTGAATGTTGGTAGAGTGGTGAATACTAATGTCAACCCTTAGCAGGATGTGTTAAAAATCTATTTGTTTTCTACAAAAACTGTAAAAATATCAGACTCATATAAAGAAAATAATGGCTTTGAAAACAGTTTTGTTAGCGATTAAAAGTTGTCAACGTGTCTTCCTCAGCTCCTTGACAATATTGATTATATCTTAAAGGGTGTTAACCAACAGATTATGAAGATTATTATTTTGATGAAATAATAAAACATAATATATTTAGCCCCCTCCTGTAGGTTCGAAACGACAGTGAAATTAAGTTAAACATGTCAATTGAGCGAAATGAAAGGTCTACCGAAATGAAAGCTCTCTGAGATTGTAGTATCAGAAAGGAAATATGTTAAAGTACAAAATATACAAGGTGCAGATTCTTTGTAGAATTTTCTGTTGATAGTTTCTCCGTCATATTTCTTCAGAAAAAAGTTAGAACCCAGGGCATGCCCTTGGTTACTTGATCATCTTTTGGCTTGGTAAACAAGTCATAAACACGTAACTACTATTATAGGGGGCGTTCAGTCTTACATGTTTTCAATTGTTGTTCTTACCTCATCACAATCATTTATCTCTTGTAACCGACCTCTTACTGCTTAGACCCTTAAGGTACTCACAGGGAACCAGCGCAGGTCAATGCCCCATGTGATCCCAATTCAAAGGGCATCACCTTGGTAACCGAGAAACTACCGCCACGTGACCACCGCCCGCGCATGCGTAGTTCGGAGGGCATATACCACCGTGTGAACCAACGAGGGGCTTGAGGATGGGGATAACATGCCAGCCTTGAATGTTTTTTTTTCAGAGAAATTAAAAAAAAAAGAAAAAAAGTAGCCCTACATTCTTCTGGTTGCAAGGCATTTGAAAAATTCACGTGACAGTATTGCGTAAACTATTATGTATTTGACAATATTTGATTACTCAGAAACTGGTAGTATGGTTAAAAATGGATTAAAGATTGATGATATCTGAAGACTGAGATGAGCAACGACGAAGTAACCATATGGATCTTTTGCTTTGCAAGTATTTAGGAAAGAGGCCCAAGTATCCAAGGTACCAGAGGTATAAACTTTCTGTAATTGTTTAACAGTGGGTACACCTTTCCCGACCAAGTGCTCCCCACATTCCATCCGCCCACCCGTTCTGGGCCTTATCGTCCTCCTGGCTTCCAGGATGGCTTCAATCTCCATACAGCACGGCGCGAGGCGGGTCAAAGGTCAAAGCCAGAGGTCGCCGCCGTTTCCTTTCATCTTGGATGCATCATTTGAAAGAGACTAAAGAGGTGGAGAAACAAGTCTTAAACCTTGTCGGATCGCTTAAAACCTTAAGCGAGGAGCCGTTCCCAAACCATGGGCATGCTTTGGTTGGAGGAGTAGGGAAAAGCTGGGACTATTATTCATAAATTAACGCCGGATGTTGCCCTCTGCGCACGCGCGTACGTGGGCCAATAGGCACGCGCGTTGCATGAGGTCCAAGGCATGTGATGTGGTCTTACCAAGAGCTCTAACCCACCCACAGAGGTCTGTTCTGAAGCATTCAGTGCTTAAAATCCCTGACAAATGCAGCTATTATATGGTGATAACGGGTCCTGTTAAAAAGATGATATACCTCTTGGTGTTCTATCCCATTGCCCTGACTGTAAACCACGTTTGTTGGACCTGTCACGGGTCGCGATGTTTCCGCTGATAAACCGTTTTTACAGTTTCTTTTATCAAATTCCAGCTTTAATAGATGAGTTAAAGACGGTGTGATGACAGGAGACATTCTTACTGCCACTGATACATACTAGGACTATTAACTCGCGGGAAGTTATTCTTCATTGTAGCCAGGACTCATTGAGAGAACTTGTGTGCTTGGAGAATGGGGTGGAAATAGATGGGAGCCTGGGGATAATGCATCAAAGTCAATACAAAGGAGTTATTACAATAACAAAAGTGCAAATTACGGGTGTCTGAAAGTAGTCTTTTCCCCGCAAGGTAGGTGGCATCACTTGCCTCTTTTGGGTACAAAACAAACATAAATATACAGAAAAGTGCAAGTTTTTACATTGATTAAAAAGATAGAAACGTAAACACAGTCATTATACCTTCCCCAGGGGAACGGATGTAGATGGTTTAGATCTGGACAGTAGGTTCTCTTTCCTCTATAAACACACTTGTTATGGAAACATGGTCAAACCATCTTATCTTAATTAATTTTGTAGGATTCTACTCTATAGATTTCTTACAGCACTTGTACTAAAAATGATATAGATGCATTTGTTATGTGTAAATTATGCCGCTCATCCTTACTACAAAAGGCTATCCACTTTCAAACTCCTTGGACCAAATCACACTCCCGTCCACTGGGTGGTATCAATATATCATGTTAAAGCATTGACCACTATTATAGGGTTCACTCCAACCAGGGTGCCGTTAAAAACCACCAACAATAGAACCCCACCTGCGTCTGTGAACTGAGGTACAGCAGAGAATAAGGTAAAGCTGGTTTGACATGCGCAAAGACCCCCCATTGCTGCGCATGTCAAGTAGGAGCCTACCCGGAGCCATGGGCGTCTACGGTTACTGACCAACGCCCTTATGCTAACCCCTAGTGGTGACCTTTGACATAAGGTGTCACGTGATTCAGGGGTCAGGACATCCCCCGCCCTGGGGGTCCAAAAGCCGCCATGACAAGGTGACATATTATCGCCCGACTCGTCTTTTTGAACTGAGGAAGGTGTTGTAGTCAAATATGGCCAAGGGCTGGGCCACTTCACTGGAATTCTCATAATTCACAGACTCTGAATCTGAAGCATTTAAGCATTTACTCAACGTTCATTTCACCGAAGACTAACTAAATTAAGAGTATTGTTATAGAAGTTATCGAGTGATCTTATTTTTCACCTTTAAGTTTCTTATGTGTCACTTTTGAATATGTAGATTAAATTCTGGAGATGTGGTCTAAGGTCAGCGAAAGAATATTCTCATCGGTTTCCATGTAAACCATTAACAACGTGTTTATATTTAACAAGTTTGCCTATGGAACCTGAGAATTTGTCTATTATCTTTGGTGAGATTGTATATATATTTGCACAATGTCTCACGGTGGACCTTTGGTCGGTGAAATGGGAAAGTTCTGTCGTTCAAAGGAGTTAAGACGTTTTACTATTCGTAATATCGTCAAGCTACTAAGATATCCCATTGTGTGAACTTGTCATTTGTTTTGCATGGTGATGAATTCATAATTATTATGTGCATGCATTACATTTTCTTATCGGTTCAATAATAGGCCATTGAACAACTGAAGACGTGACTCATTATATTAGATCAGGCACCACTGAATATTTTATTTTCTGGTCAATACCATATTAAATTCATCCTTTACATTAATAGTTTATGGTGGATCTTCCTGACCTAAGGCTATACTAATGAAAGAATTCTCTTTTAAACTCCACGACCCAAGCTTAACAATTAATGGTAGATTCCCTTAATAATAAACCTCCTAAATTACAAACGGAAGTTTTCATTGATAATCTCCTGAACCAAGCCAACCAATAAAAGCCCCCTGACCCACACTTACCTGCTCAGGCTGACTGACCAGTACCAGGCCTGAGTTACCATCACTATTAGAACCAGGTATAGGGGTCAGCTGAGGGCCCTTTGATGGCTGACCCCACAACGACAGATCGACCAGGGGGGAGGGGGTCACACCCCACTAATCCCAACCCCACCACCCTGGCCCAGGACCTAATGATGAGATCCGCACCCTTCCTGATGATATATTGGCCCGGATTTATTTTCAATTTAGGCCCTTTTCTCTAGAGGTGCAGGGGAAAGGTTCGAGTGGCCCTTGAGAGGTGTAGGGCCGAGGTAGGGGGTAGGGTTGGATTACTATGGTCATAGTTTATGGAGTACCTTAGTCTATGGAGTCAGAGATGGTCACGGATTCAGAGTATTGGGCATCTTTCAGGAATAGATGCAGTCATTATATATGCTGTGTTTATCTGTGAACGGTGATGGGAGGCTCAGGATTATGGAACTTTATTCCTGTGGTTTACGTTGAATTGCCTATGACACGAGAAGGATTGTATTTACTTGGACGTTATTAATGGCTTGACTCTCTGCTGTAAAGTGCATAGTATACGACCCCAGAGCCCCTTGGGGGAACATCAAAAGTCATACTGAACATGAGGTGTCATGATAGCAATAAACGAGCAATAATACATAGTACAACATGGGCGAAAAAAGGAGGACACTTCATACAAACAGGATGGACGATTACTTGCATTTAGATGCTGTACAAATCTCCCAAAACCATCAATGTATACATGCCACATCTTTCCACTCCCAACTTTCAACATTGAACAGCCTCATATGTTGTATGTTCTGTGTCTAACAGCCTGTTTCTTGGGTTTCCAACACAGTCGCCTCCTTATCTCGGCGTTATGTCAGAAGTAAAAAGCCTTTACCCTTCTCATGTGATCTACAGTTGGGTGCTCATTTACTCGCCACATATACTAAATGTTCAGCATGTCAGGTATGTGCGTGGTCACGGAGAAGAAGGGGCTACTCGGTCTGAAATGTTATATATATATTATATGCATATTATAGTATGGGTTGTAGAACTTCTGAGTTTAACGGCAATTAGCAATAATTCAATAGATCAAGATAAATGATAAATCAATAATTCAAAGTATTCTTCCTCGAATCCTCAGAGCCGTACGTACCAGTCATGTCCTAATGCACAGACGTTATAACGGATGAATGTGAGAGTTGGACTGAATCACTATAGAAAGGGCATCATTGTAGTTCACTATCGATTGTTCTATAATACGCCTTTAACAACACAGTCATAATCCTACCGTGGAATCATGGATTAATCGGTAGCTAATCGGCAATTATATTCATATATGTGTTATTGGGGAACAGCCTTGCAACAGCCATTACATATATATTATATGCATGGTAGGTTTTTACTATTAAGGAATTCGAATGACGTAGATGATACATAATATTTGTGAAGCAGGTATTCATCTATTGAGCCAGATTGACTCCTCTCTGTAAGGACGATGTGTAAAAAAATTATATATGCCAGAAATCAGTATCAAATTGTAACATGTGTATGCTGCTCTTGGTACTCACTTTACTGCCGAAAGTACCCCCTACTTCCGACATCCCTACCCCAATGCATAGCCTGCTGATTGGGCCAGGTTGGGGTTTGAATTATGGTCAGGTTTCCCGAGAAGTCTTCGTATCACTCTTCCATGCTTATCAAGTCAAGATAAACACGGTTTTTAAGTGTTAACAAATAACTCCCCCGCTAGGCTAGCTTTACCTACTAGGCCCTGCTATTTGGTGCAGTTTGTCAAGTCTAGGGGTTGGACTTCTAGACATGGGGAAGGTAACAGGGGTATACTTTAGACCACTGGGGGTCTTTCCCAGGATGTGGATTTAGAAGTGAGATATCTTGCCATAATCATAGGTCTTCACTTGCATCATCGCTTGAATAGCAATAAATTGCGAGGAAACTCGTTCAAAACAAAACACATCTGATACACATGAATGCTTCACTGCTTCGTAAAGCCGCCAGTGGACAGTTAACATTGATGGTGGCAATAGATAACACTCTTGTTATGCCTATATATTTGTACCAGAAGCCCGTGTCCTTGATAGTAAACCTGAATGCTAAACAGCATAATGAAACGCTATGTTGTCTCAAGAATCATGCTAAACATTCGTCATTTGTCTCTATACCTGTTCACATTATTACATGTTATAAATATTTGCTGTGAATCATTTTATCAGCAATTAGCAGAATATCTGTGCTTAACTGAAAGGTTATACTGGGCACCAATCTGCCTATCTTAAAGGTAACATGGTAAAGTTTTTAGTTCATGTTTCTTAAAATAATTATGGGAAAATAAGGTAGATGATCAATAGTATCATTAGGGGCATACCTGGTTAAATTATCATTACATCCTCATCTAATTAGATGCCTTCCACTACAGTTAATTTAATTTTACATAGCTTTTGCCACTTTGTTAAATGGATACTGACCATCAATGGCGATGCCATCAAGTTGTAAAACTCTAAAGAGGTATGAAGTTTAACACTTCGTCACGGCTATGGTACAAAAGGTGGACCAGAAGCCTGAGGGTAGACAGTTTAATTCCCGCAGGGTGTGCGGTCTCTATAGGTGGCCAGTTGTAACCTGATAGGCCTGGACCAGTTAGGCTTACAAAGAGGTAGGCTTAGGCCAGTTAGTTTTACAAAGATGCCTGTGGCATTTCCCCCTTTCTCCCCCAAATGCGCTTAAACTCCCTGGCTGTAGGGCTCAAATGTTTGCCCTATGAACTTCATGTCACAATGCAATAACTTGTGACCGCAGTACAGTCATGGACATGCTAAATCTGCCATGGCCTTTCTTAGGCTTCTAAGCCTATTCAGTCATGCTGCCTGAGGCCAAAGCCTACTGCTAAATCCACGAATTTGTCACCTTTGATTGACGAGCTGCGCAAGCGCCCTCATCTGTCAGCGGCGGTCAGGAGAACTGTCACTTGTCATCGACTTTTTGCACCTATTATTATGGTAGTTGGTCCTCCTAAAATACTCCACATGTCAAATATAATTGAGAAAACTATGCTGAATGGTGTAATTAAAAGACCGCAAACAATGAAGCGCCACACGGTAACAAAAAGAATAGCTTGGGCAAACGATGTAAATACCATGGCATAATGCAAAGTCTGTTCGAACTACCAAATTCAAAACTACCATACGCAGGTCCTAGCCTTTCGGTGATTTACAAAATACGCCCACTTTAATGTACAGAAATAAAAGGTATTTTATAAATTTCGTTTTGAATCAAAGTTCTTTTAGGCCACGTCCGGACTTTTACAAGCAGTCATAAGCAGAAATAGTTTTTCAAGCGAAACTCTAGAAGCGAGCAGCGACATATCTTTCACCCCGGCAATATTTCATGGGGAGATAAAAATTCTCAGCTGCGAAGAGCATATAATTTCTGCGTTTTGAAATGCCGCCTAACCATCTGGTAAGCCATTAATCACATCCGAATGCTAGGCTTATGAAATGTAATACCAGAATTTCTGCATGTGGTCGATAACTCATAAACTCGTCCACTTGGTATTTAAAGGAGGAAATAACCGAATGCATGCTCTGCAGCAGTTAAACTTCAAACAGCTTTGAGCTGAGTCTAATTACTATGCAGTAAATCTTTAGTGGTAAGAGCATACCTTAAGGTCTCAGAAAGTCGTTCCAGATGAGCATTCTTGTGAAGGTGCGACGTGCATTTGGACGCTTAGGTCGGGTTAAAATACCCTTATAGAGTTATTAGGTAGGGTAGGGTAAGGCACACTTAGTGTTTAACCTCCTTGGGGCGTGGTTTTGACTTTGTGTGGGCGTGGTTAAGTTTTGTGTGGGCGTGGCTTAGTGGTACATGGGCGTGTTCCTATGTCGAATGGAAAAATATAAGGTTGAGTTTTTTCGTCATCCTCATGAATCAAAACACAAGAAACGGACCTGTACATCTTTAGTGTCGTCGCAACCTACAATTGCTATGCTTTACGGAGTCTTTAAGGGAGATAAAAGCAAGTTGATATCTAGTGATTGGTTTGTTTTCAAAAACAGGACACGCGACTTGATAAGGTACTACCTGACCCCTTAGCCAAGGCTTTGTAAGATACACGTTTGATAAATGTACAATTTATTACTATCCTTCATTTAATGTGAGCCCAACAATTCAAAATGATCATAGTTGTCTTTCCTATTTATGATAGGAAGTTAAAAATTCAAAGATAAAGGTTACCAACGTTTAAATCATACCTACCTCAAGTTTAACCCAAACCCATTACTGAGATTTTTTATCTAATTTGTTTTAAGTCTGTTTTCTAATTTGTTTTCCGTGAAACCTAATGTATTCCACCCCCTTCACTAACAAATCCTTCTGACCTTACCGGTCCGACGACGTTAATGTACCCATAATACCCCTTCGGATTTCACATTTCTACTGAACCTTCTCTAAAACCCCTTAATTCCCATAACTCCAAGCCCAGGCACATATTTCCCCTGAAATGTATACTATCGATTTTCAACTGCCCTTTAATTAATGCTATAGAAGATCCTCGTGAAATCTAGGGTATATGGATCGCTTCTCGGTCATGGGCGGGGTGGTATATATAGCAACACAATTTGCCATTGTTCTGTGCATTATGTGTTGCTTTTTTTCATGATATTATTTTTCTTTTCGGTCTGTTCTATGTAGACTGATTTATTGGAGTCAAAGATAAGATTCTGTTGGTCTGAACCTTCTTCTACTTCTCACTTACCAACATTCTATTATACATTTAATTTAGGTCTGCCAGAATACAAACTTAGTCTGTATGTATGGAGCAACCTTTAAGCCCCATACCCACTAGGCAACCTTTGCACAAACGGCCGACTGATTGGTGCTAAAATCGGTCAATTCTAGGAGTAGAATTGGCTGATTAAAATTTTTAGCACCGATTCATATCAAACTTGCACATTTCAATATTCTATACTAATAGGTGCATGATCATAAGAATCGGCCGATTCTCCCAGTTGCCCGTCACCCATTGCCAGTAAAATCGCCTAGTGGGTATGGGGCTTAATGTACTGGCGAAATTATATCACAGGAGCAGTCGTCACTAACATCCGGGTATGGAACTTGGAGCACAAGAATGAATAATGGATCAATGTAAGATTTTATTTTATAACACCTGCAGTCAATCAAAGGGAAACAAACACCAAATATCTGCATCCTGTCTTTGATCACTATATATCACACTATCCACCACAATAATTGTAAAATGCCATTCCTTAGGATAACATTTATTCAGTATGTTTAAGCAGACCTTTACTCAATTCTCTGCCCACACTTGTATTAGCACGGGATATTCCACCTGTCTCAACCAGCGCACAATCCCACAACTCTCTCACAATCCGCACTGTCCCTAAATCAGAAACACAAACCGAAAAAACGGCAAAAACACCATGTATGCCCTTGAGCTAGCCTTCCCCCTCACCACACCGACACTCCACTTGTTTTACACTCGATTAAACCTAGCCTCAGGGTGTCTAAGTAGTTCTAAGCATGCGTAATACACACCGTGGGGGATATCCAAAAAACATACACCTTCTGTTTCATCAAAACCCTGAGAGTGAGAGAAAGAGAAGGGGATTGGTAATGATGCAGACAGGGGGATAAAGCTGAAGGAAATCACACAGTAAGGAGTCCCACTTCTTACTGTCTAGGCACAATTGATTGAAGACAGACTGAATGTAAGCATTTACACTATAAATTACACACGCTCAATAACAGTGTGAGACGTTCTGTCATAAGCGCTTAAAGATTGGGTACCACTGTCGGAAGCTATCAGACTTTTAAGTAAAATATTGTTCTCATTTGGATGTGTGATTTTTGTAGGGATGACATAAAGGCTGTGAGATGCCTGGGGTAGGGGCCCCGCAGAGGGACTTTGTTTAGGTTTACTAACCACCTGAGGAGAGGGAAATCAAAATCTTGTTTCATCACCAACACCCTTTCTGGATTTATGTGTTTTGTGTCTGTAACAAATGATTTCAAACTTTAGCTGAGGCGGGGAAAGGAGTTTACCAATAAATAAATATCAGATCTGATTTTTCTTTCTTTCTTTGGGGTGGGGGGAGGGGGTGGGGGGTGGATCTATACTAATAAATCATACAGTCTATCTATTATCTACCTTTTAAGAACATCTGACAGTTTCCAAGTCAACCTGAAAAGTGAAAACCCTAATCTTTTGTCAAAACTCTGTATTTTTCAATTCAGATACCATTGAAATATCTGAGGGGCCGCTGAGGTCCCTGTCATTGGTTCCATTCCACTAAATCCAAGATGAGATACAAAGTTCTCCGAAACATGAGCCACTGTAGACATGACACCCAGATGACCTATCAAGCAATATTAACAATACACACCTTATCAAGTGAACGATGTTTCACGAGTTCCTCCCAAAGAAAACCAGGCTAGTATTCATCACCAAATAGGAGACACAGGTACATATAGCTTTGATAAGGAAATGTATTCAGAACCCAAGTGGATCCAAGACTGACAGATGTAACCCAAGCCTTTGCTGGGGCCATGAGGAGAGGTGTTGTTTTCTTGAGAGGTATGGGGAAGTGGGCACCAAGATATAACGGAGACTAAAACAGGGGTGAGAAGGGACAAGTATGTCTGAGAGTGTCACCGTTTGAGATGGGGGTAAATAGGCATTTGCTGAGAGTGTAGCTAGTTCCAGAGAGGGAACAAACAGGTATTTTTACCTTCTGTAGCACGGTAAACAAGGTTTGGACGTGGTACAGACCACTGAGGGGTAAAACCCCTGTATGACCTTTCTTATGGTAGCCGCCTACACCTTTTCTATTTGGGGATTCCTAAGACATGTCACATTGTGAAGTTGTTAGATGGGGTTTCCATTATGAAATTGAATTGAAATAAATAATAAATAAAAAGGTCCAAGTAACATATTCAGAGAAATGTTAAGTTAAATGCATTTAACGAGATCGGATGCAAATTTAAAGCTTACTTCAGAGAAATATTATTTTACCATATAGAAATAGGATTTAATCAGACGCCTCATGGTAAAACTGTCTGATTTGACCAAATTGTGTAAAACTATCATAACTGACGTTGAATAATAGCAACTGACTATTAATTTTAAAGGACTTTATGTGTTTCTTTACTTTAACAATCTTTCTTCTAATGACATCCATCCCAAGGAAAAGGGACAGAATCGTGGATTACCCATCGTTTTCAGATGTCAACCTGTGGTGCCCCTGTCCTCAGCCCTTACCCAACCACCTTTAGACATGTCCAACAGAAAGAGACTGTGTACATTCTGTCTGAACACTACATGTATCTGTCTGATTCACCAAGCAGCAGGGGCGGTCCTAACACACTGTCTTACTTGTTCCCCAGTCAAGGCTATAGGCATAGGTGTGGTGTGTATAGGTATTGCCCAATAGTGATAAACCTAGGTATGAAAGGGTGGCAGTAAGTATATCCATATATAGGTAGATAGGTATAGGCAGGTGGGTGGGGATTTGGAGTTTCAGGCAGTTGCAGCTGCAATAGACTATGTGCAGTTCCTGTCATTTTGGATGTCTGACATCTCTATTATCAGTTGAACATTATCTTTTCTTCAATCAAAATGACTTGAATGTGTTGACTTTTTTGTATAAAGTTTTTATATAAATATATAATATAGCTGTACGTATTTGGTATGCCCATATAATCAGAGCACCTAAAACGAAGTCTCTGTCAATCAATTGATTGACACAGCCATGTATACAAAAGTTCACCACAGTACATCTATATTGACATTATGCTCATGTATGTTCTACTGAAATATTGTATTAATGGATATCAATGCAATACACCGTATAGGCCAGCGGATTTCTAGAGTAAGGATAATTATGTAGTGTAATGACAGAAACCCAATAAGGTCTGTAGGGTGCCATACCCCTATTCCAGTCCTACGTCATGAAGGTGTGCATAAGGCCGTCTTTGTCAGGTGAGGTGAGGTACATAGAGGACTCACCTGTTGGCGTCTCTCACCTGTGGAGTCAGTCCACACAGGTAGAGTGTGTGCAGTGGGGGTGATGGGGCTCTGCCAGCCTACACCTGTATTACACCTGAATTACACCTTTAACCCGACTTAAATGATCTTGAATCCAACACTCAATGATCTTTAAGTACAGGTGTGAGTTCCAGGTGTGGAGGTAGGGGGCTCCCTTGGGGGGCTGGACATCCCCTGTCACTCCCTCTCACATACCCACAATACTGCCTCTGTTCACAGAGATACACACAGTTTATTTTCTTCACAACGCCCTTGTGGTCTGAGGCTTTCACGTGTGGTTACAGTTGCTTTTTCAGCATCATACTTTAATCGAGTTGGATGATCCTATTATAGAGTCCTCCCAGACCTGGCCTCCGGGGAAATTAGGAATTCCTGACATTGGTCACATTGAATCCCAATGGACTAAAAATGGGAATTTTCAAGTCAGAGTCTAAATTGAATGTAACATCCTAGTAAACTGCGGGATGCTTTTATGAACTTGGAAGAAACATTTTACATTTGAGCAGTTTCAAGGCAATACATTTGGACGTGAATAAACAGCACTGTGTTCTAAGATGAATGTAGATTTTATGCAATCCTCACTTTTGAATTCAATTGAAAAAAGGCACATTCTGAATATTCAATTACAAACACTATTTTTCAATGGCCTAAACAAGCTTTATTGTCACCAGAATCTAGGTAGCACATGTATCAATACAAACCAAAACAACAGGGAAAAAATCCAACCAACATTATTCTCAGTCAAATCAATACAAACACCCACACAAACTTTAACTCTAGAGACGGGGACACTGTGACGTCACGGTCTTAATCCCGGTAGCTGCCACTAGACGTCGCTCCCTGTCAACGTCTGCCTTTACCAATATTGACACGTGACTGGGTCATGACGTCTTGGTCTCTGTCTGTGACCACGGCGACTGGGGCCGGCGGTCGGGCTGACTGTTATTTGATAATAGACACTTACATCTTAAAGGTACTACTTAGTGCGTCGGCAGTGGGATCAGAGGGAACAGCACTGGGGAGATGTTTCAGGAAAAGAGAATTGGAAATATACAAAGGGAAATTAACTCTGGGAGGAATAGGATATTCCTGACTCGAAGAATTGATGAGTGGAGGGATAATGAGGGATTTTCCAGACCAAGCAATGGCTAACGTACAAGAAAGGGATTCATGTGACACCCGAGTGTGAAGGTTAAGACAAGGAAGTTGTATTTCCTTCATATGCCTACATGTAATTGTAATTGTTGGGAAAGGTACAACAATCCGCAGGACTTAGACATCTTCGCAATTTGACATAGGGGTAGGCCCCTAATTGTATTTGATGTACTTTCACATAGTTAGATCCGACTTATGAAACATTAATAACAAATAAGTAATTCTATAAACATGTTCCTTTCATTTTATTCCACTAGGCCTATATGCACAGATAGATTGCTTTTCTAGTTCACTGCTTCATTACAGCTATCATAGACATAGATCTATATCGTATATAGACTATGTATCTCTATGCAGATATACCAGAGCATCTGTAAATGTACATACTGTTATTTTGTGGTCTGGGTTAGCTAGAACCAAGAAGGACCCTAGAAAGGTAAAGTGAGTTATTGTTAGTGGGTCCATCTAAGGGGTGTTGATGGGGGGTCCCGATCTCGCATGTCGAATTTAAGAAATGGCAATGTCCCCTGTCACTATATTTTGAATTTCCTTGTCGATTTTAAGAATTGTCCATGTCCCATGTCGAATTTAAGAAATAGCCTATGTCATGTCCCTTATTATTTTTTTCATGTCACTAATACCCTTTACAGACTAGGAAGAGACAAGAACAGACAACTACTGTTAAGAACAAGCAATAAAACTACACCCCTCACACACTCGTGTACAGAATGTGCATTCTGCAGGTTTTGTCTGTTGTTGTCTGTTCACAAAATTCGCATGCTACACACTAGAAGGACAATTCTACTGACAGAATGCAGTCATCTATAGTCTGAAGCATTGAATTTGGTTCTTTTAACAACAATTCCTCTTACTTTGTATACATTTGTAGACTAAATTTTCATTTCTAGAAGTGAGGGGTTCTATCATCAATACATATTATATATATAATGTGGGTAAACTGTGTCAGGAAGTATTACACTTCACACTGTTATTGATGATTACCCTTTGTTATAACTCATGATAAATAAATATCTATTCAATGTTATTTTTCAAGTCTTAATTGTAAGTGGAATGTAATCAGAAAAGTATCAATATAATATTAAATGACTTCAATGTTGTGGGTTGAGGTAATGTATTATTGAACAACGTAAAAGTTCTGTTCAGGCTGTTCCTAGCCCCATAATTGATTGTACTCACTAGGGTATGACAGTGGTTGATTGCAATGTCTCTCTGCAAAATGGGATAATTTTCTATAACCATTTCCCTTTCCCTTTTCTTTGCATACCCCCTACACACTAGACATCTTGATACCAGTTGTTGATGGTTCTGGGTGCTTCACTCCACTTGTTGCTTGTTATAGAATGCGCTGCTACACAGACTTGTCACAGAATGCACATTTTGATTGCTGAAATAACCAGCACATACCACCATGAACAGACAAAACCCAGACTACCCCCAGAGGTAGTATTTTGTGAACCAGCATGAACAGACAAAACCCAGGCTACCCCCAGAGGTAGTATTTTCTGAATCATGTTTGTGAAACAGCGGTTGTTTGAAACATTGAAGTTAGTATAAAACATGCATATGTTTCACATAATTTCAAAATTGTGTTTGTGAACTAACCCAAATAAATTCTCCAAGACATTTATTTTGCAAACAGCAATATGTAGCATGCATAATTGCATGAATAGTATACAAATATGAAACATATTTGTATACTAACATACTACATTTGTACACTAATTTGAAGTAACAATTAACAAAATTTAGTACACAAATTATGGTGTATGATTTGTATCCTAACGTTATATATAATCAGCTTTATGAATATTTTTACACCAATCCAAATCAATGATTATCAAGATTTGGTTTAGAAAATATCATTATGTGGTATTAGTATATAGAAATGTTATAATATATATATATCATCAGCTTTCATAGTGCATTTGTACACTAATCCCAATCAACAGTTATCCAAATTTAGTACACAAATTATTGTGTTGTATTTGTATACCAACGTAGTATACAATCAGCTTTGTGACTATATCAACACTAACCCAAATCCATGTTTATCAAAATTTGATATGAAAAATATCATTCTGTGGTATTAGTATACTAACGTAATATATATTTGTATACTAACATATACATAATCAGCTTTCAGACTGTATTTGTAGACTAATCCTAACCAACAGTTATCAAAATTTAGTACACAAATGATGGTGTATAATTTGTATACTAACACTCTATATTATCAGCTTTGAGAATATTTTTAAACCAATCCAAATCAATGATTATCCATATATCATTATGTGGTATTAGTATAGAAATGTTATTATACATTTGTACACTAACAAAGTACATCATCAGCTTTCAGACTGCATTTGTACACTAATCCCAATCAACAGTTATCAAAACTTAGTACACAAATTATTGTGTTGTATATGTATACTAATGTAGTATACAATCAGCTTTGTGACTATATCAACACTAAACCAAATCAATGTTTGTCCAAATTTGTTATGAAAAATATCATTGTGTGGTATTAGTGTACTAGCGTAATATATATTTGGATATTAACATACACATAATCAGCTTTTAGACTGTATTTGTATACTAATCCCAATCAACAGCTATCAAAATTTAGTACACAAATTATTGTGTTGTATTTGTATACTAACATAGTGTACAATCCGATTTGTGACTATATCAACACTAAACCAAATCAATGTTTGTCCAAATTTGTTATGAAAAATATCATTCTGTGGTATTAGTGTACTAGCATAATATATATTTGTATACTAACATATACAAAATCAGCTTTCAGACTGTATTTGTGCACTAATCCCAATCAACAGTTATCAAAATTTAGTACACAAATTATGGTGTATGACTTATATTGTAGCACTCCCTTGGCTACGTTACTGTGGAAAAGGACCCAGGCGACCACTGGGATTGGTGGTTGTTGACAAATGACCAGACAATGCAACTTTTAGGTTAAATAAACTTTATTTAGATAACTCCTTTGTTACAATAGTAAGCCAAGTAAATAGACAAATCAATTACAAAATGGTCTAGGAACATAATCCTCCACAAAAGCTATTATTTATCTCTTCAGGTCATCTATATTTCCTTAGAGATCTAAGTTCCTATACTTTACCTATAAAATACTCACTATACAGTCAGACCAAGTATAATGAAAGTCTGAAAACTTTAGGGGAAAGCACTACAAAACTTGTGGGGCAAACCATCAAACTCACCTAGTCCTAAAAAGAACTAAGTATAACTTACTTAGTCCTAATAGAGACATAGGTATAACAAAACCCACCACAAATAAAGTAACAGCAGCCTAAATGTAGGCTAGGCCTAAAGCTTCACTCCCCATAATCAAATGATCAAACCTTCCAAAGTCTCGAAAACAAACTAGGGTTACCTTCACAGGTCAAAACCCTATACCAGCCAATCAGGCTATAACACCACAGTGAGACAAAACCAGTCTTAACTCTGGCCCTCAGTATTCCCTAGATATGACCAGAGCACAGACCAGGTAGAGAGCACCCTGCTCTGATTGGTCCGTTTGGGAGGGGAAAGCTGGCTTCCTATTGGCCAGAAAAGGAGGCCTCTGATTGGCCCGTTAAGACCATCCTACTGGCCCGGGGCCGTAGTAAGCCCTCGCCGCTCGCTGCTCTGCTACGCCCGGCCCGTTCTCGAGGAGCGCGACTCTATCCTAAAGTAATATATCATTAGCTTTGTGAATATTTTTACACCAATCCAAATCAATGATTATCAAGATTTGGTTTAGAAAATATCACTATGTGGTGTAAGTATAGTAATGTAATATATATATTTGCACACTTACACAGTACATCATCTGCTTTCAGACTGTATTTGTACACTAATCCCAATCAACAGTCATCAAAATTTAGTACACAAATTATTGTGTTGTATTTTTATACTAACAAAGTATATAATCAGCTTTGTGACTATATTAACACTAAAGCAAATCAATGTTTATCCAAATTTGTGGTATTAGTGTACAATTGTAATATATATTTGTATACTAACATATACATAATCAGCTTTCTTACTGTATTTGTATACTAATTCCTACCAACATTTGTCAAAATTTAGTACACAAATTATGGTGTATAATTTGTATACCAACAATATATATTAACAGCTTTGTGAATATTTTTACACCAATCCAAATCAATGATTATTTGGTTTAAAAAATATCATTATGTGTTATCAGTATACAGATGTCTTATATATTTGTATACTAACACAGTACATCATCAGCTTTCAGACTGTATTTGTACACTAATTCTTATCAACAGTTATCAAAATTTAAGTTACACAAATTAATGTGTTGTATTGGTATACTAATGTAGTATACAATCAGCTTTGTGACTATATTAACACTAAAATAAATCAAATTATGGTGTATGATTTGTATACTAACATTATATTATCAGCTTTGTGAATGTTTTTACACCAATCCAAATCAGTGATTATTGATATTCGCTTGAAAAAATATCATTATGTGTTATCAGTATACATATGTCACATAAATTTGTATATTAACGCAGTACATCATTAGCTTTTAGACTGTATTTGTACACTAATCCCAATCAGCAGTGATCAAAATTTAGTACACAAATTATTGTGTTGTATTTGTATACTAACGTAGTATACAATCAGCTTGTGACTATATTAACACTAAACCATCTTATTTCCTTATTTTCTGATCTAATTACTTCTCAAAGAAACATATATAGATATGTAAATATATATATATACATATATATATACATACATATATATATATACATATATAAATATATATATATATATATATATGTCAGTGTATCCCCAAAACCGGAAAAAATCATTTAAACAGACAAGAAGAATTCAATGAAATAATAATGACAAAATTGTACTTATATATGGAAAAGGTATGATAACTATATGTGTGTCTCAACACACAGAAAGGATGCTCTATGCGGGAATTAGGCATTGTAGAGGATGTTTTAAGCTTTCAAATGATACCAGGCACATCATATTTGGACATTTTTCAAGGGAGTTACAGGCTGTTGAACACAGGACTGTGAGTCTTCCGGCAAATTGTAAAAGCTTAGATATTGAATATTTGTCTAAATATTTAGTGATAAAATACAATTTTCTCCACAAATTAAAAAAAAGCCATAAAAAGCTATTATGCATATAACTTTTGATCTAAAAAAGAACATCTCTTTTAGTTTGGACTGATTATATAATCAGGTCATGCTTTTCCAAATGACTTACAATTTTTTAAAAAATCTGCAGAATGTTGTCGTTTCCATGGTAACCAAACATCTAATGTTAGGTAAATTATTGTGAAAAACATTCCAATAGCATTCCAAATAAAATGTTTTTCAAACCGAATGGAATGTTTTGAGTGGGTTAACTGAATTCTACACAAATAGTTGGTTTAGGACATTTTCACCCCTATTTTACACAATTCTACCAATATCTCCTTTAATATAAGCCTTAGAGCTTATGATATATCCCCAATGTGTGGGATTAGTGTACTAATGTATATATATTTGTTTACATACATGATACATAATTAGCTTTCGTACTATATTTGTACACTAATCCAAATTGACAGTTATCAAAATTTAGTACACAAATGATTGTACAATATTATTATAAAAATGGATATTACAATAAACCACTCTCACTCAGATTTCCTTTGTTCTAGCAGTGCA
Organism: Lepidonotus clava; assembly: GCA_936440205.1. NCBI lineage: Eukaryota > Metazoa > Annelida > Polychaeta > Phyllodocida > Polynoidae > Lepidonotus > Lepidonotus clava. The sequence goes on along the minus strand of OW387150.1, from coordinate 18,944,663 downwards.
TTCTCGGGTGATAATGCACTGCTACTGTGATAATGCACTGGTGGTCTCAGATAATGCACTGCTTGTCTGAAATAATGCACAGTTGCTGAATTGTTGTTGAAATATACTGCCAAGAACACACAAGTTTGAATTCATGAAAAGTTTAACCATTATGTGCACAGCCAAGGATCGAACCATAGACTTTTGGATTCATAGTGCCACAGCCTAACCACTACCCTACCAGGGCAGCTGTTAAAAGTCTGGTCAGTCTTACCTTTTATCCATTGTTGGTTCATTTAGTGTGTTCTGACCCAGATTTACCCTTTCATTGAGTTTGGGTGACTAGTGGAGTTGGATGTAACTACAGTCTATGACTGTACACTCACTGGGCAATCAACTACCCTTTCACCCCTCCCCTCTCCCCCTCCACCCCTCCCCTCCCCCTCTGCTGGTAAGGACCTTCACTCTGCCACATTGACACCTCAGGCACTAGATTGATCACAGGTTTTTACTTCTAGTGGGGAGGGTGATTCGCTGCAGAGTGGTGGAGCGCCGGTCAGAGCACAGGTGGGGGCTCTTGATGGGGGGATCCCAATGTTGCATGTCAAATTTAAGAAATGCTAATGTCACATGTCATTGTCACTTATCTTTTTCTTATGTTGCATTGGAATTTAAAAAATACTTGTGCCCCTTTTCACTTTATTTATAAAGCCTATGTCATTATCACTATGGCATGTGTAACTCTGTTGAATTTAAGAAAATGCCCATTTCGTATTTAGGAGTCTAGGGCCATACACTAGGGTCATACAGAGGCAAAGTGAACTTTTATATCAATGATCATGAATTAAGTATTGAATTAAGAAGTTCATAAGGTACTAAGGGGCATGAGATACTTTCTCTCGTGGTTTATGTCAGATAATGGACTCGTAGTAGTTGTAGTTCACCCCATGCACTACTACTCGTCCATTATCCTACACTTAACTAGTTTTAACTAGTTTACAAGTAATTATTTTTAGAAATCTAATTGTTAGATTAACCAAAAAATATGACCTAAAGAGAAAGTCTGAGACATGCTTCCCTACAAATCATCAAGCAAATAACTTAAAGTTGTTCTTTGTCAGAATAAAATAGTTGTCAAACATCTTTGGTTATATTGGTTATATTACCTGACACTGAATAATGTACCAAAATAGAATATTGTTACAAGTAGACATTATGAAATAGCCAAAAGGCTTTATCATTTAATGGAATAATCTTAGTTTACAAATATGAGTTTACAAGGCTCAAACAAATATGAGTACTTGAAGAAAAGTATTACCATCAAGTTTCAGAAATAAGAGCCATTCAAGCATGAACCTTAAGGGTGCGGCTTAACCCTTTCCTCACCGTTAAAAATTGGCAATTCACTATATAAGTGAAACATTGGTATTTTCATATAAACTTTTGAAAGTGAAAAACAAAAGGGATCAGAGAGAGGCTTTTGTTCCAACCATTATACAATTAATGCCCACACAGATCTATATACAGTTTATGCATAAGAATTGTTCTAATTCTAAACAAGTAAGATATATATTAAATTTTTGATAAGTTTTTTTGTTAAAAACACTTTCTGGTACACTTCAATTAACATAGGCCTAAATGCAAAAAGACGACTCAGAGAGGGATTGAACCTGGGACCTCTTGCATTGAAATCAAGAACCTAGACCACTAGCCTATAGGGGCTACTGGTAGAAAACCATCTGTGGCCCTGTGTTTTATCCCTTAACTTATAATCAATATATAGATACCCATATATATATATATATTATATCTATCTATCTGGTTTCAAAAATAACATTATGTAGTATCAGTATACTAATGTGATATAAAGCACTCTCAGTCTCACACGGATTTCCTTTGTTCTAACAGTGCCTTCTTAGGTGATAATGCTATACGTGATATGTTTACCTTCAAAAAACTTTCACTCACTGATTTTGCAAATACGTTTTGTATGTGGGTTGAAAGCATTTTTCCCTTGTACACTGAAGTATGTGAACAGAAAGGTTTAATTCAATTTATAATATGCATTGGTTTTGGATATACTTCACACAACTCATAGAAATCTGTGTTAGTTCACAAATAAATGTTTAAAGTTTGACTTCAGTGACACTGTCTATAGATCCTGAATACGATGTGCATTGTGAACAAAATCCACCCCAAATGCTCATTCCAGTTCATGTTGGTTCTTGTCTGTTCTTTCCTCTTCAGAATGCACATTCTATTTCTAGTGTGTCAAGAACTGAATTCTATAACCAGCAACAATGAGCTTTAACCAACAAGAAGTGATAAGAACTGGTATTTTGGGGCCTAGTCTGTAAAGGGTATAAGGCTCATGTCGCATGTCGAATTTAAGAAATGGCCATGTCGCACTGTCTATTTTAGGGGTCTATACCCATCATCTAGTGTTATAGTTGGGGCGGTAAAGATGCGGGGTCTCCCTGACAGTGATTAGTAAGCGGTAAGGTCACCTTGAAAAATGGCCGCCATTTGTAAAATTTCAACTGCCGCAGGTTACCGGCGAGACGCACCTTGGGTTCAGCTAATTACCGGCCTGGCTCTATAGATGTCTGTGATCAGCGCCGATATCATCTAGTGTCATTTGATTGGCTTGTCAAGGGATCAAACGTTAGAAGGGCATCTTGAAAGGGGGGGAAGAAAAACGTGCTGAACGGTGGGATTGACGTGTGGAGGGCAGAGCTTGTCTTTAAATCGCTCGTAAATTTGCAGCGATTGTCTCGTTAGTCAAGAGGGGGATTCAGTGTCTAGTCTTATTTTTCATACTCAAATAAAGATTGTACTTTTAGCAATGCTTGAGTCACTATTTATTGTATAACACTTTTAAACCGAAGCGGGCAAGTCAGAAGTGAGATCTAAAGTGCAATTTTCAAACTTAGGATAATACTTTTCCTCATACCAAAAGAAAGAGTGAAGAAATGCAAGAAAATAGACATCAATATCTGAATTTGATCAGGCCCTATATTCAACCATGAAAAGAGAAACTTTTTAATCTCATAATTCTGATCTTGGAAGAGATATCCTTATATCGATTGGAAAACGACGGACATGCCATTAGAAAGAAGTGAAAATTGCAAATCAGCACCCTGCATTGGCCGAATAGATCTATTTATACCCTGCTCTCCAACATGACCCCCTGTCTATGATTGCTATGGGCAGCTCAGACGTCTTAACGGGCCTACGAATTAGCCAAAAGTAAATAAATCGTGGGTGAATCGCACAAATGATCCTCATTTCGCGGTCGAGGGGCGAGGTCCTGTTCAGAGGGGCGTGGTTTGGCCGAAGTGTTGACGCGAGATTCTCGCTCTCCCATCCGAGATGATCTTCTCTCGCCATTTCTCGTTCCGTCTCGTCTGGCGCGAGAAGTGAGTGGGTGGCGCAACCACCTTTGGTTAAAGAGGGGACACTTAATCCAATTTCAAAATGATCACTGTTAGGTTTTTAACCTTTTTGATGTCTTGCAATTTTGTATTTGGTCATATCTGAGTCATTTGCCTTTTGAGTATAGATCAGTAAAAAGATTTGCCATATCATCTACCCTAAACTCATTGATTTTTGAATTGAGTGTTCTTATGTTGAATGAAATGATGAGGTGGTCCCAAATAGAAAACTTTTCAACAATTTCTATAGTAATTGGAGACACTTGTCCTTTTCTAGCTATAGGCTAGCAGTATAGTACTTGCAGCGGACTTGCAGTTATCCAAATTGACACCTGTCCCTATCCAATGACGTTGTGTGACTATAATGATTCTAGCCCAGTACGGTGGTGCAGCGATGATTCTGAAATTTGGAAAATGGAAATAACTTTTTCTTAAAAATGGCAAATTTCCTGAAGGAAAAAAAAAGAAGGTAGGTAAGCTGCACGCCCCTTCCTAATCAACCAATGCAGTATAAAAATGATATAAAAATCCTCTTTTTTGGGACATAGTACCACCCCCTTCGCTTTCCACTAACAACCACCACAGGCGTTCCCACCACCCGGACAGCTAAGGACGTAAATCGTCGCCCCTCGGACCCCCTGCCACGCAAATACCAACCCCTGTAGGGGGCCCAATGCGAGCACCCTGCATGCGCAGAGACTTCTCGACCTTTTGGGTATCAGTGATCATGATTTCTGCGCGCGCGTCTCACTCGGGCTTTATGTGCACCTGAAAGGTGGCCAAAACACCACAAGACACGGGCAAAAGTGCGTCTGAGTTTCAATGTAGGTGCAAGAGTCAATTTGCGGCCATTTTGCGCGCCAAACAGGGGTGTGATTCTACGTCTGACAAGTGACAAGGAACCAGACGACAAACAGACGATCACAGCTCCGCGGCAAATGACACACGTCATCTTGACTCGTTGATATGACAAAGCGTTTCGGAAATTGAGACAAACACGCGAGAAAAATACCGAAAAAGGAAGTAGCAACCATCTGGTTTCAAACGAACTCTTTTTTCCCCAACAATTAGGAAATGGCGGAGTAGGGTTTATTGAGCATTGATTTGGCGAGTGAACGTGACATGTTTGGAAACCGGAATCCCCATCCCACCCCGAAGCAATCCTCGGCCGCGTGACGTGGACAAGGTCTCACCAACAAAAACTGATTTCACAAATCCAGTAAATTGTTAACACGATCCCTAAGTGAGAGAGGAACTGAAAACACCGCGAATGTTTTGTATGGTCTGTAAAAACCGCAAACGTGGCAGCGCAGTCTTATTTTGCCAAGTCTCTGCATGCTGTTCTGTTTAGGCATGGCCGCTGCGAACCTATATATTTCCAAGTAGGTTAAGATATCCTATACATGAAAAGACTGTCCATATAGTCATGCCGGTAACTTAACTTCCCGTTTAACTTTCAATCACATGTAAAATGAAATACTAAACTCATTGAAATCTTGGTAGGTTTGGTATGGGGGAATGCCAATAGTTTGATTTTTGTGACGCTAGTAACTAATTATGTATATTTCTTTAGAAATTGCCACAATTTTATACAATGTTCTCAGCCATTTAGAGGCAACTAAAGTTAGAGATAGAGAGTCAATACGACAATAGGGAATACAGCGATCTGCAAGCACCCATCAGCATCAAGTCCCATCACAGAATAGGAAACCGAATCAGATTGGATTGACAAAGAGCTATGCCGACAACAACCGAAATCCCATAGTGAACAAAACCACATCCAATCTACCGAGATCAGAGCAAAATTACCCAACAGTTACACCATAGATAACCATCAGAATTCCGCATCACCATATCCCAAGGGCAAAATCCCAAATCCCACCAATTCAACGCCACCACTCTATCGCCACCTCCCCTCCCCAATCGCATACCAAATCACATGAAAGACAACGAATTTACCATTCACTTCTCGTTTTTTCTCGGGGTAAAAGAGAGGAAGGGTGGTACTACCGTGACTGCGTTATCTAAGTTTGGACCAATGAGAAACGAGCGCCGTCGTTTCTCCCGATGACTCTTGGCTCGGATCAAGGAAATTAGGGAATGTTGAGATTGTAAACGGAAGTGGTGGACGGGGAGGAGTCTGGAGGGACAGGGTCCGGCACTTAGCCTGTCCGGGGTCTGCCAACCCCCGTCCGCGACCCTTAAGGGTAACATTCATTAATGCCTTCTTTTTCCATTTTTTTTGTAAGAAAAAGACAAAAGAAAAGGAATTAGAACCAATGGTTCGAACCGCACCGTCCGTGGCATCGCCAACTTTCTTAAACTAATAAACAGTTTTCCCTTACTTCTCGATTTTAGCCTGTCTGTGAAATGAAACCGTCTTTCCCCTCATGTTAGCTCGGGAGAGTGTAGTTTTCTACAGCTCGCGATTCAGATACGACTGAAGAAAAGAAAGTAGACAGTCTCGTCTAACCACTTTAACTAAGTGCTTGATAGACAGCTAAATATACATAATTAAAACATAATAGCAATTATTATATACACTTTCTCTTACATATAATCTAGTTTTAGTGTTGATTCAGGTAATTATAAAGAAGGACTATGTTGAAAATTAAACACTAAATTTCATATGACTACTATAATTATCTATGATCAATCAAAAGTTAAAAAGTAATACCCTTAAGGGATTGCTTATATTTTAACCCGCCTGTATATTATGGTCGCCCTCCCTGCTTTCCTATATGTCATGCACACACCTGTGGGTTTATCTTGACAAATTTGGTGAAGGAAAAAACAACAATAAAAAGACTTGGATCGCCATAAATATCTTAAGAGAACAACGACATACCTACCTGAAAGGAAGATCTAGTTTCAAAGCTACAAAAGAAACGACGTGCTCTTTCCATGATGTAAATCAAAAGACAGTCCTAACACCTTTGTAATGGGACAGCAAGATAAATGGATTCTTTAGCATGTTATCCATAACGTATATTGTTCTAGGGTACCGGTACCCTTAAATACAATGATACAGACATTTGTGTCTGTGAGGTTTACGTTTCTTTTATGAGCAAAGTAATCTTTGCCATCCGCCCCCATCCTCTCACTAGCTACCATATAGAGCAATAGCGGAAAAACAATCTATACAATACCAGGCTAAAACCAATTCCACATATTCTGAAAGCCCACCTAAGCCAAAGCAATAGATTTGGACAATCCAAATATAACTCAGCTTGAAAACATGAAGGTTTACATATCACAACATTTTTATACTAGAGCGCCACCCTTTTTGTTCCCCTTGGATGGTTCCCACCGAATGATTTTATAGGGCGATTACTGCTGTGAGCAAATTGAAACATTAAATCATTGAAAGAATGTCAGCCCCGTTTTTGCTGAATTTCCCCTCATCAGCGGTAGCATCAAACAAGGAATAATCTGACGCTTTGTTTTCCTGGCCTGTAGGCTATAGGATACTTTTTATGAAACAAATCAAGGACGAAAAATTTCATTTTTGTTTCTTTTTCCGTTGCACAAATATGCAAAAACGACTGTTTAGAAACAATAGTGATTCTTAGAATAATAATTATAATGTAAACGTGCCTTAATATCCCAAAATATCAAAACACCCCTACACACCCACACAAATACAATCAAACATGCCTGGAGGAGGCTGAGCCACAGAGGCTGAGATGTGGCATACTCTCTTTCATGGCAGACTTTTCCCAGCTCTGTTTTCCCCGGCTAAATGATCTATGGGTACTGGAGGTAGTAACAGGGTTGTCATGTTAGCGGTGTGGCCACTGCCTAGGGCCTGTGTGCTGAATTAATCATACCATAAATGGCTGGCTGCTTGGCTGGTCGGCGACGGAAGGGTAGAGAGGAGCAATGACTCTACTGACTGCATGGAGAGGCACTTACATACTGAGCTTAATGTTTCAATAATCATGATAGCACAATTCTTATAACAAAGTTATTGGTTTGCCTTAAATTGGATCATGTGGATTGTCGTAGGTAAAGATTGTCTCTCATATAGATCTAATGGTTTGGTACATAATCAAAGGGAGAATATGTTCTATAAAGTTATATAAATTCAAACATTGAGTCAGGTCATGAGAAGGCGAGGAAAAGTCCCAATTCCTAAAAAGAAAATGGTTATAACAACATAAAAGGAAGGGGTACTTGACACACTGCCTGTCAAATCCTGATCATTAAATTCTCTCGGAGATACATATGTAACATATACATACCTACGGCTAGATCGATTTGATATCAAGTTATTATACGTTTTCCAACTCTCCAAGAAGAAGCAAAATAACATCTGGGTACTGACTTGGCTGGATGTCAAAATGGTTGGATATGTGGAATATCAGGGCAGTAGGCAAGGTTTTTTCTTCCGGAAGAGTCTGCAAATAAATAATGCATAACATATTGCCTGCCAAAATCCATACACTATGTGACTGTCCTCTCCCCTCGTGCCCACTATGTTGGCAAACCGTATACCTTTGTTGGTTTAAGTGCGTAAACTATATATGTTTAGGTGTAGTTATGAATGAGTGGTCCTTTTGGCAGGTATAACCAGGAATAACCCAAACACTATCCAAGTATAAAAACTACAGTATTGATTTTATTGGAGGCGAGTTGATATATCCATTCATAAGTGCGTATACCTTATACACTCGATACCGCCAGTGTTATTAGAACGATGGGAAGCATTTCAACTAGATGGATAATCTTCTTCAACTTTTTCTTAAAGGAGGAACAAACATTCTGATGTATAAGAATTACAATTGTTTTCCATTTCTAACATTGTGCAATGAATATGTGTGTCAATAAAATGGTGTCTGGGTGCCTTCATTTGGACTGCCATTCTGATAGACAAGAAGTGTCAGGTGACATTCTAAAACAGTAAAACGAACTGCCTCTATTGAACTGTTGAAAGATATCATGGATTGAACCCCCACGTCTAAGCCACTACAGTATTGAAAATACTAATCAATATATCCTTAGGTGGATATCAGAACAATACTCTATTTTTATCATTCATCAATGTTTCAGACTTTTTTCAATCAGAGAAGTGCCTTCCTATAAGCATAATGAAATCGCAATCGCTCATAATCAGATAATAATAAGTTTTACTCTTTGGGATATGCAACCTTCCCGGAACCTTCCTTATACCAAAAATGACCAGCAACAAAACAAGTATCCATCGCTCCCTGTTCCCCAGATAGCCCCAAGTGCGCTGGTCTCCCTCCAAATGAAACTATTTGATTTTATCAGTAAAAGTAATTACTCCCGGATCCAAGTTGTGGCCGCAGTCCGTGGTCAAGAAGAAAGGCCCGTCGCCTTGTTCCCTTTCTGTGGTCGCCTTCCCCGGGCACTTTGATGAAGTGGCGTAACATCCCCGTGTTACGAGCGGTGGGACCGCAATAGACGATTTACCACGGACCATCTCACTCTGATTGATTCAGATAGATTGAAGGGATATTGCAGGGTGGGTTGGGTTGGTTGCAATACACATTCGAGCCGATATTGCTACGGTAGTTGGACTATTTTAGATAATAGTTTTATATCATATTCCTTTATCGATTGAGGCCATTTAAGCCATAGGTTTACACGTTTAGCTCCCACAAAGCCAAATTCCACATCAGGTATGCAAAACGTATGCACCAGGTGAAAAAATGAAGAAATCACATTATTACTGCACTATACACCTTTCTCATGACCCTGCGCACTGTGGCCCTGCTGGCCAGCAGAACAAGGTGGCGGGAGTCACCAGGCTGGGTCACTGCACTGCATATAGGCTGATAGAGGGAGCATTTTGAACTTTTTTTCTAAATGTCACCAATACACTAACAATAAAGCAAATTTACCATTTTTAGCACTCATATAATCATGCAAAAACATTTGTTCTTTGCTACAAGTAACCTTATATCATCATAAAATATGCAGTTTAGATACATTAAAGAATTCTGTGAGTCTTGCTAGTCTTTTATTTGGAAAAAGGTCAACTCTGAAAACAAGTTTTTTTTTTTTTTTTTATTGCGTTTATTCATAGCAAAACTTTCAGGTAAATAACCTGATCTTCCAAGCGTGCCAGTCTTGGTACAACTGAGGCACTACATTTATAGATATAAAAATAAACAATTACAGAGAATACAAGCTATATATAATAGTATACCGTGAACTACCATAACTAGTTGTCAGTTAGGTAAAAACACACGGTTAGACACTATTTATGAAAATAAACAATTATACAGAATACAAGTTATATATCACAGTACACCTTGGATTACCATAACTAGTCGTCAGTCAGGTAAAACACAGGGTTAGACACTATTTATGAAAATAACAATTACATAGTATACAAGTTATATATTATAGTATACCCTGCATTACCATGACTAGTTGTCAGTCAGGTAAAAACACAGGGTTTGACACTATTTATAACCTTCAATATATGTACAAAAGTCCTTAGAGATACGGCTCTGAAAATCGAACTTAGAATCAGTATGTTGACACTCGCGTGATAACTTATTCCACAAGGATATTCCACGAACATACGGAGAACTTATATACTTCTTACTTATCATTCGCTCCGTTTTAAATACTATTTTCTGCGCACTCCTATTTTGTCTAACGGGGACTCTTAATTTATCAACAATTCTACTATTTCTATACATTAACATTAACAATTGCTTATCACACCTCTGCAGTACGCTTGCAAGCTTCGATTCTTGATGTAGCTCAATACGAGTCATACGATATCCATGTGGATGGCCGAAGCTGGTTCGTAATCCACGATTTTGTAACTTTTGCAGGTTGAGATACTCTCGTTGATTACTCGATTTATAAAGGTAACAACAGTAATCCAAAATCGGCAAAATAGTTTGTTTATACAGTTGTATGGAAGCCTTTTTGGTCAAGTACCGTCTGATTTTACTAAATTGAAAAAGTTTTCTATTTACACGATCATAAACATTATTGAGGTGAGTACAAAGGGACATTTCTGAATCCAGAGTTACACCCAGATAATTATAAGTAATTACATGATCTAGCTTTTTAGCCGATATACTAACACCCAAAAAATTAGTTTTCTCCAATTTTTGACGTGTAGACACCAGCATACTTTTTGTTTTTGAAACATTTATTTTTAAACGGTTTTCACTACACCATAAGGCAAATAAGTTCAAGTCATCCTGTAAGTCAGTGGTCACTTTGTTGACATCCTTATCAGAGGTATATATTACACAATCATCTGCATACAATAACACATTACATCTTTCAAAAACATTAAATACATCATTTATGTAAAGAATAAACAGTAAAGGACCTAAGACAGATCCTTGTGGTACTCCCGCAGTTACAGTTAAATTTTCAGACAACATGTTATTGAAAAACGTTTTTTGAGTTCGAGTTAAGTAACTTCGAAGCCACATTAGACTTTTCATATGAAGACCCATCATTGAAAGCTTATTTATTAATCTACCATGGTGTATACTGTCAAAAGCCTTTGAGACGTCCACATATACCAAGCCCGTTAGCTCACCCTTGTTCAAGTTATTATAAATATCATCAGTTAAATCATAAGTGGCTAGAAGTGTCGAACTACCAGGGACAAAACCATATTGGCGTTCATCTAATAAAACATTGTCAGTAATATAATTATACAATCTCTTATGGATCAATTTCTCAAACACCTTGCCGGGGAGCGGAACAATAGTTATAGGACGCCAATTTGTAGTCCTTGTCAAGTCACCTCCTTTCGGAATAGGCGTTATGCTCCCTGTGGCCCATGCTCTAGGGAAGCAGCCAGATGTAATTGAGCAATTGTAAATATCAGTTAACATATTCCTTAGGACTATCAACGCAACTTTAATTACAGTTGAACTTATATGCTCAAGACCACTTGACTTGGAGACTTCAATTTGTTCCAACTCATGAAGAACTTCCTCTATTGTTATTTCATCAAACATTTCACCATCCACATTGTTAAGGAATTCAGTACCATCATCCCAATTCCCCACATGGGATAACTCATTACTTATCGATTGGCCAACATTTGCATAGAATTCATTAATGAAGTTACTCTCCTGACCAGTACGAACGAGTTCACCATCGTCACGCTTCAGAGTATAATGTATTACACTATCACTTGGGTTATGTAATAACGACTTTATCTCGCGCCAAAAACGTTTTGGGTCTTTTTTGTTATTGTCCAATTTTGATTTAATATAATGTCCTTTAGCCTTACAGATTTCACTATTGCATTTATTTCTAAGGTATCTCGCCATACTAAGATAAAATTCATTATTTGTACACTTTGCACGTCTAGCATAGTAGTTTCTATCCTTCATTAATTCTATCAATTCAGCAGATAACCATGGTGGATGATTCCTACTCGCACGAACCTTCCGAAGTGGACACATAACTGACATAATATCAGTTATCCTATTGTACAAAATTGCCCATTTTTCATCAACATCAGAAGAAACATTAAAACAAGTCCAGTCAGTTGAATTTAACAAGTGTATAAACCGATCCTCATCAAATTTTTTATAATTTCGACAATATCTAGTTTCAAATACTTTACGGTTACGATCCTTCTTACGTATGGCAAAAACTGGGAAATGATCAGATAGGTAGTCATCCAGTACACCCGAATCGTGAACAAAACTTGAGTTAGTTACAATATAATCTATACAGGTACCACTATAACGTGAGCTTCGGGTGAAGCCCTTTATAAGTTGATGCAGATTATGATCTTTAAACTGGTCCTTCAAAATCTTTAATTGAGCGTGATTGCGTCTATTCCAGTCCAAATTGAAATCACCTAATATCCAGATTTCGCGACCAGTCTGCATTAGTGTACTAACTAGATCTGATATTTCAAGCACAGAGGAGGCAGGATTAGATTTAGGTGGACGATAGAGGGATGTAATTGACATTCTCTTAAATCCAGGCTTGTCTAGAAAGATAGTAATTAACTCCAAATTCTCTGTAATTTTGCTTAAGGTAGGTTGTTGTGATACAAATGGTGCCCATTTAGTCCCTACATATATTGCAACTCCACCTCCCCGCACACTGGGTTGACAACCTGATATCATATTCATATTGTTATGATCTTTACTACATCTATCCAAACGATAACACATTTTATTATCAAGACATATCATTGAATCTGAATATCGGTCATCTAGCCAGGTTTCGCTGCAGCATAAAATATCAAAGTCTTTAAACACTATGTTTATCTCAGGTAGCTTCCTATAGATACTACGACAATTTATGTGTGAGAGCTTAAACCCACTTAAATTAGCAATATCAATTGCACTGCGAGAAGTGTTATCCATAATATGCTAATAAAAATTCGTCTATTAATAGCTGTATAGTCAGAACATTTATTACATCAAATATCAAAAACACCAAGGTGAATAGACAATACAGGTTATAAAGGCTCAGTGTAAACTGTTGACAGGGACGGGATTTGATCCAGTTCATGTCATACGGCATAGGCCAGTATAGTGCCATCAGAGGCAAAAGGACCATGTCGTTATTATAATTGTAATTGATAAGGAGACAATTAGAGACTAATGAATAATGATTGAATATGATGGTGGTGGTGCGCTCCCAGCCAGTCACCACAAAAAAAAAAAAAAAAAAAAAAAAAAAAAAAAAAAGTAGACAAGCAGTTTAACCAAAACAAATTGTATAAGAAATAACACTACACCTACACTAGAACAAAAGGAAAAAACAAACATACAAACAACCAAAACAAAAATACAAAACAAAAATAAACAAACAAACAATGGTAGTTTAGGTCCTCATACAATCCTCAAAATTCAAAGACAAGTAGACGGGTCACCATACAAGTTCAATTTTTAGACATGCAGACTGACAGGTCATCGTACACATTTAGAGGAGTCACCTATATAGTTTAAGTGAACCCTAGTCAATATACATGCATCACCTTTAACAGTAGTTAATAAAATCCTATAAGTGACAGGAGATGACAAGAGCACAAACTCATATTTGTTAGCCTATTCATATGAATGAAAGCTGGCATTGACTAGTCTTCAGTCAAACGACATTCGATCTACATAGTATAGAGGGATAAAAAGGGAACATGTATTAACAACCTCAATAATACCACTAGACTAGTCTTCAGTCAAGTGACAATTGAGATCATAAAATTTAAGACATGAGGCAATAGATATATCGTGACAATCAGGAAATACCAGTCATTCATTCATTCATTTGACTAGTCTTCAGTCAAATAGAATAATTATGTGATGTCTTAATACAAGTCATAAATACATGTTATCAAACTTATTATCAATTCGCAAGCACTGTAGTGCAGTCTCCGTACTTAACCGGTCTAGTTCATATGACATATAATACTGATCTTAAAACTATATCAACAAACAAGATAATCAAAGACAATACATTAATGAAACAAGGTCATAACACAACTTGCAAAAATACATGTCATCAAACACACTTACCAGTATTCATGGTCTCCATACAGACATTGTAAATGCAACATCATACAAGTTAACCAAGGTCACACTTAATGTCATAATACAAGTAAAAAATATCAGATTAAATTATCATACATGCCAATTTAACTGTACACTGACCTAAAGGGAAGGAGAAACAATTTAAGCAAATCAATTAGCAAAACAAAGCATGGAAGTTTAGGTCATTATACGGTTAATTACAGGTACTCACCAAGCAGGATTGTTTTGGACCTCAGTCACCACAAACACAATACCCCTCCCACCCACTCTCCTCCCCTCCCACTACACATTCTAGAAGGTGCACTGGCAATAATTACAGATCCTTGACCACCTGAGTAGGCACCAATTGTCACTTGGTTCTGCACCAAGCATAGTTTTCAGTGTTGCAGACTGAACTGGGCAGCACTCCCCTCATCAGGGTTCATATAACTCCTAAGAGGGGGCGCCACTCTTAGTAAGAAGGATGTATAGAACTTAAAATTATGTCCCCACATTCCGCAAACTCATCCCTTTAACATAAACACAATGACAGTAAGAATCTACTACATACAAATTAGTTGGTCCTCTCAAATGCATATTAATTGTCCCTTTTTCCATTTGCTCTGACCTTAGTTACATCATAAGACCATTGCAGCTTCATAAATGTTTCTAAAAACGAGGTTCATATGTGAATATAATTGCTATCTCTTGTTTGAGATACGTAGTGGGCTACAGAGAATACTCTGTTCCATTGCATTATTGGCAATGAAGACCCGTCGGAGCCTGATCAGCAGTCAATGGTGGAGAGTGATCACTGTCTGGATCTTCACTCATCTCCTCCCGAAGGCCTCCTGACATGGGCGATATTAGGGCTGGCTGCTAGGGGTCACCGTTAGGGGGAGCCAGGATCGAGGTCAGGGGGTTAGGAGGACTGAGCAGGGTAGTGGGGTATCCTCGTGTTAAAGGTGAGGATGTCCTGATAAGAAAAGGTAGATAGGTTACCCCTGCCTGCCCCTGGTGTTGTAAACAACACCTGGAAGAAAGAGTATGTTTCCAGTAAGAACAGTCACTCTCTGTTTGATCATTTCCAATGAGTTCAATAAGATAATGCGCAAACTCAGGGTGGTCATTAGCTTTGTACTTAGTTTATGGTTTTTAACTATACAGAAATCCCGAATTTATTATTGACAAAGCTAGAAATAACACATTATAATTGTCATTTGTTACAAAAATTGGGACACAGGATTAATCCCAGTGATAAGCTAAATCTTAGTGACCCCTCTGTATAAAAGAAGCTCTTATCATCGTTATTAATAGACAAAAAAAGAACTGGATCATTATACATCTGATTATAGTCGGAAAACTGTAAAAGGATAACATTTTTAGTTACTGCTCAGAACAGTAACTTTATTGCCAAACATTGATCCTTTTACAGTTTTCCTACTATAATCAGATGTGGAATGAGCTAGTCCTTCTTCTTATTAGCCATATAAGTTAGTTATATGGTTATACATAAGAGGGCCTCATGTAAGGCCAACTGGTTGGGTGCTGCCACCTGTGGTTCTCCATACCTTAGACTATGTGCAAGTGACTAGCCTTCAGACAGTTGGAAGCCACCGGGCAGCTAACACCTTGCAGTGATTTTCCCACTAGAAAACTACAAAAAATATATATATATCATTCAGCAGGATTTATGGTGAAATATGCCAAACTGTCCTCGTTGTCTGACTAAGTATACCGGGGATTACTGCAAAGGCAAAGGCTGTTCCGGAGGCTCTCCTGGTCTGAAATCATTTTCGCGTGTTACACGTAGTCAGCAGGCGAAAATGGACGGCTTGTTCGCTGTAAAAGGATAACACTTTTAGTTACTGCTCAGAACAGTAACTTTATTGCCAAACATTGATCCTTTTACAGTTTTCCTACTATAATCAGATGTGGAATGAGCTAGTCCTTCTTCTTATAAGCTATAAATATTCTATAAGTTCTTTGTTCAACATCAGTTTTTCTGGTCTGCTGGGTATCAAGTATGCTGCGTGTCTGTAACACTGTCCGTTAGTTTGATCTATCTCACTACATCTGTTGACATCTACACAGTGAGAAGAAGTAAAAAACTAGCCCCACAGATGTAAACAGGGATAATGTATGTAGTTGGCCGGGCTGATTCGGATAATACAGCTTGTGGAATAGGGTTTGTTTTGTATCCAGGGTTGTCTTGCCTTGAGGTTATGATTCCCAGAATGTTTTGGCCGTAGTTCTTTTTTCATTTATGATCTTTACTACTCCCTGGCAAGGGCATTTCCCTTCAGGGTTGGTCTCTTTTGCGTTAAATTGGACCTTGGACTTTGTTGTTCAAGTCTCAAGGTAAATTTTCAATAGTCGTTGATAAAATTATTTTGATACTGATGATGATAAACTGTTACTATTGTCGGAGCCTAGAAAAAGATCCGTGTATTCATCTTATGATGTTAGCTATTTTTCCATTGCAAAATCAACTTTTTTCTTTTCGAATCACAAATCCTTTCATATTTCAACATCTGAACATGTAATTGTTCACTCCGATGTGTGTCTTCCACACATGCTTTGCTGTTTAGAATATCAAAATACTTCAGCTGACCCACCTTGTGAGCCATGTTTACATAGCATGCAAAATGCAATCCCATACCCACTGTGACATAACTAAGAGGCGTCTCTCAATTAATCACAAGATCGGAGGAATATAACAAAACCCAGCAATAATAGGACCACTTTGGTAATGAAAGACTCACTACAGCACCACCCCATCCCTTCCATGCTCCCACGCTCATATAGCTTGCAAGGGAAAGCCAGACTATTTGTCAAGTCCTGAATTATGATCACACCTCTCCTTAACCCCCATCCAAAACTACCTCATCCAGTATCAATGGAGACAACCCTGGTATGGGTAGCAACTTCTCCGCCAGGGGTGTAACGTCATATCCGGCCGCGCATGCGCCACAACTCAAAGGTAATATACTCATGACCGCCATTACTTTGATACGGCCGTCCGACCGACTTATAATTTCCATTTGGCACTGGACCCGACGCGTTTGTGGGGACAAAGTGGGTAAAACAATTACTTGCGCTTGGCGCCACTGCAACGACGTTAGGCGGCCGAGGCTCTACCTTGTCTCTAGTCCTTCCTCCAGTAGGGAGTCCAGGCCCTGGCGCCGGGTAGACGTGCTCCAGACCAGTCTGGGGGAGGGATCAATATACCAGGCATGGTCTATGTCCCTTTAATCAAATTCAATTTAGTGGTAGGATACGGCCACAGGCACTGATGAATTAGTCCTAAAGACTTTTGACTCCCTCAGAGGTGTACCAAAACAAAACTGTCAGAAAACTAGCATTAAGGCAAGACAAGAACAGGTAGCTAACAATATAGGTATCATAAAGCCATGACAAGGGGCAGATCCAGGAACATTATATTGGTGGGGGGATATGGGCATAATGTAGGTTAGATCTAAACATTATGAATTCACAGGGGTGCATTCATTCTGCATTTACCCTTAAGATATAAATTATCAATACATTATCATGTTGGGTAAGAAACATTTCCTTTTTTTTTATTTACCCAGCCCACGGTGGACCTTACTAACATCTACAATATCTAAAACAAAAAAAACCGGCCACATATTTTCAAACCTTCTTACCTCACCTCTTCTTGAATTTCTTCCTGGACTATCTCTATATTGAAGTTGCCAGAGTTAGAATCAAGGATCCAATTCCAAAATGAGATGTGGATAAGACCGACCTTACCTCTTCTCAGCTTAAGTACATGAAATGTAAGAGGGAAAAAAACCCTCACTTTTGTAGTAATCCGACTCAATTGATATCTACGAATCTCAGATCAGTTTAGATTAAATTTCAGCAGTAGCCTGATAAGAAATGATGACATTTGAGTACTTCAGTGATAAGTTTTTATGATGTACGTCTTTATACGTACAAGACGTCATGAGGAATCGTAATACTTCAAGGATACCGACATGAAACCGTAATTCCTACGTTCTGTTCAGGGGCGGATCCAGAACCAGTGTTCTGGGGGGGGGGGGGGGGGGGGGGGCAAACCCTGACCCCCCTAGTTAATAAAAAAAAAGTGAAACCATCAGATTTACACAGATCTTCCAATTTCAAGAAGCCAAAATTTTGTCTCTTGGGTCTTTCAGTCCCTTTGTCCCTTGGGTCCCCCCACGCGGACCTACCACTGCTGTTATTCGATATTTATAGCAATCCAGTCTGATCTCCCTGTTTAACGTTTCTATTAATCATTTATCTGAAACACATTCCTACATTCTTCAGGTTTTTAAATTTATAAAAAGGAATGATTGAATACATACTGGGAAGAGATGATTAACGATATGAGGGTGATATCCTATTTAGTCATCAATATTAGCTTAGTATGCCAAATCAAAAATATTTTGTATTGTCCTAAAGTTACCATTTGTTCATTTTCATCCTTAAGCAAATCAACCATCTAGTTTATTTCTACCCTCCTTAAGCTTGTACATGTATATAATAGTTGCTGTCAACGTCTTACTCATAGTGATGAAATGGTACAACTTGAATGCCATGAATCCATTAATTTACAGTGTTTTTTTTTTCTTTTCAAAGTTCTTGTATTCTATAATTCTCATACATCTTTGGTTATTTTGATAGATCTGCAGTTGTAAAACAGACCACCCATGAATAACAGCCAGTTTATATTATAGAGAGCCAACCATCAAATGCTGTTATTTGTGACCTTTAAGTGCACTTTATATAGTCGTTTTCAATGACAAATAGTTATCTGCTAAGAATCGATAATAAGACAGGATTTTATAGAATGAGGAATGTTACAAAGTCGATACGTACGATTGCCTTTTGTGGGCCATATAAACTCGGGGGGAAATAAAAATGAGAGCCAGGAGATGTCATACACAGATTAGACAGCTGTTCTTTGTGAGGCAATTTCAAAAGAAAGCATTTGACTGCAATGATATTGTCGGTAGTTCCATGGACATTGCTGAACCTCTATACAGTTTGGGATTGATATAAATAACCCCTATTGTA
Source organism: Lepidonotus clava (assembly GCA_936440205.1). Lineage (NCBI taxonomy): Eukaryota > Metazoa > Annelida > Polychaeta > Phyllodocida > Polynoidae > Lepidonotus > Lepidonotus clava. Next base: position 18,925,696 of record OW387150.1, on the reverse strand, counting down.
CACCCTTCAGATTATCTCCCAAGATAGTACCCATGATAAGAAAAATCCCTTTTAGTCGTGGACATCATAAAACAGGAATAAAAGCAGGATGGGTGGGTGGCAAGTCCAGGGCGGTGTTTGAGATGTCTTTATCATGGGGCCCCCAATACAGAGACACCATTGCGTCGATAGCCGGCTATAAGGCAAGGAGAGCGTCCGACCAGCCTCCTCCGGATCTTCAGCAGCCTCCTCCAGTAGGTACCCGCTCTTTGATGCCATCGAGAGGAAAGCACTTCAGGCGTCTGCCAGAGCGGTTCCAGCAGCGCTGCGCAGAAAGGCAGTGACCGCGAGCGGAGCGTTAGGGGTCATTAGGGGTCAGAGGTCACGACCCCCGGCCCTCCTCCAGGGTTTAACTCTAACAGATCCGGCGAACGTTGCCGGCTCGAGCCGCAGGAGGGCGCGGCGGTCGCTCATGTGCCCACCACTGAGGGTAGTGGCGGCGGAGGTAGTGGTGTCTGGAGTGAGCGACTGGAACAGCTTTGTTTTACCCTGAGCGTGGGAAAAATCGGCACCTGGAGTGAAGAGGGATCCCGCCGACCCTGGAGGACCGGAGAACTACCAGGAGGTGTAGGGGAAACCCCGACGAGGAACGCCAGGAGAAGGTGGGAGGTTAGGGAGGGGAGAGGAGGGAGTGGTGCCAAGTGTGCCTTGTGGGTAGCCAACGTGGAGATGAACACGCATAGGTTGGTCAATAGCTTCTGTTACATCTTGTTTTCAAGTAACACGAGAAGGGTTGTAGCTGGAAAAGACACGGCAAGGTCTGCAATATTGGTCGGTCTTTTACACTAATTTCGTAAAATTTATATGAAGGCTTCTAACTCGACCGGGAAACTTGTCTGGCATACGACTAACAAGATGTTTACAAGGTTGAAATAAGAAAGTATAAAAAAACATGCAAGTAAACACCGACACGTCTACACGCAGACATAGACGAAATAAAAAGAAAGATATATATATAACCATACTTATGCATAGGAACAGACAGATATAGAGGCTCGGGCAGGACACAGACAAACAGACACAGACACGTGCGCAGACACAATGATACCCACATAAACATACAAAACCAGACTCACATAGACTTACAACAAGAAAACTATAGCTACTTACAGATACATACACACAATCTTCTTCATATAAACAAATACATACATAAATATGCACTTGTGTGTGTTTGTGTGTATCAGTGTGTCTGCCATTGTGTTTGTAATTGTGTTAGTGTGTGTCACAAATCATGTAATCATGTATTAGGAGGCAGAGCAGGGATAACAGTAGGGGAGTAGTAACTGCATTGCCTGAGATGGCCGGGCAAAAAGGACTTTCGATTCACTGCCATTGATTGATGCAAGAAGGTCTATGGGTCTAATTGAAAACCAAGCAAATTTTGATTGGCTCCACGGCACTTTTACAGCGAATCCACAATTGGCTGCGAGATAATATTGATGTGGGGGTTGTTAAGGGAATGCCTTCATCTTAACAAGCAGCAATTCCGCAATGAATATGAACTAAAAACATGGGAGTTCCCGCCTCTTCTGGAAATTCCATAAAGTTGCTTAGCTTGGCTGATCCATGCCACGAATGCTTCTTATTTTCTGCACTTAATCATGTCAGTCATCACCCTTTTCTCCTGTGTTGTGAAATTTTATGAAGCAACTTTAAAGTAATTGCAGTTGTTAATCTTGTCTTTTCAGAGACACAACAGTCTGAGCAGCCTGCGGCAGGACGATAACTACGTCCTCTACAGAGTTACACTGTAACAATAAGGATATCACACCCCATTCAGAGAATCTCCAGAGACTGTTAAAAAGGACTGTTAATAGGACTTACCAAGCTCACCTGACGAAAAGAACTCTGGTACGACATCGACACCATTCAACCAGAGCCACTGAGAGGACCAAAACACCTGCTGTTTTACAAAACATCTGAACATAAAAAAAACACAAAAATGGAGTTTAAAATCCGCCAGATCTTCCTCATGTTCCTGCTCGTGGCCATCACGACGTGTAAGAAGGAGCCGCGGGTGCGCAACGGCAAAACGCGACATAACCGGGAGAAGAACGACGGTCAGTGCGAGCTGGAGATCGCCTGTAAGGGGGGCGGCGGGGCTGACGGCAACCTGGAGCTGCCGGCCTCGGTCAAGCTGCCCATCAGGGGCCCGCGCGGCCCTCCAGGCCTGCCCGGAGAGAGCGGGCCCAAGGGGGAGGACGGCATGCCCGGACTGCCCGGCCTGCCAGGTGAGTGACACACCTTTAAGTAATGTTTACATGGTTGTTGTGATTTTGTCCTTGAACAGGGGAAGGCCCATTGGAGTAGCTCATGGGGCCTTTAAGTGACGCCTCACCTTTTATGAGGACTGCTTGGGGGCCTTCCAATTAGTACGTACGCACATTTTCAAAAGTCTCGCCCCCCCCCTCACCTTGTTAAAGATATGCGTTTGAATTGTACTAGAACATATATGCGTATTTTCAAAAATCTTAGACCCCCCCCCCCCCCTTGATGCGTACATACTAAATGGAAGGCCCCTTGTGCATAAAAAGGAGATGTTTAAACAAGCACCTAGCTGTCCCCCTTTCCTCTCTTGATCAGCATAGGCTAAACCGTTCATTGCTTACATGTATGTTGTAGAACTACTGATCAAGTTCCAAAGAGGTGGGGGATAACACATAGTTGCTTTTGGGAAAAGGAGGAAGAGTTTCCCTCCCAATATTTGATTGAATAAGTAAGAAGTTGGGGATCCCCAACCCCGCCACTTACCTTTTGTAACGAAAAAGTTTCTCTTACCATGCTATTCAAATTCATGCACATCTGTACCTTTTTAGTTTATGTTAAATTCAAGTAGGTTCTATTTGGCCTCTCTGCAGGGGACGACCAAAGAACATCCATGACAATTCTGTGCCACGAGAAGTTAAAATACTCACTATCACAAAATTGGCTAAAGTCTTCCAATGTCTTTCTAACATACTTTAAAAAGTATCATATGTAACTAGATGTATTATGGGAATGATTATAGTATGATGGGTTTTTTTCTAGGGCAATACACGAAATCCATTATGTGACCTTACCACTCTCGTTTTTATTTCCATATGATTAGCAGATTAGGATTGCATCAGAAACTGCTATAATGACATAACTGCCAGATTTCTACATAGTAGGAAACAGTGGGATTTCCTTATCGGAAATCTATATAACGATTCGATGATCATCTGCTGATCAACTTCTTAATCACGGGAAAAAAACGTAGATCAGGTTTTCAGATAACTATAGTAGTAGATTTCACACGTTCACAGAGAAGAGGTTGTATACCAGTTTCCTATCTATTTATTGCCATTGATTTGTAAGAACTTGTCTTTTCTAGTAGTTTTGTCCTATTAATGTTGACAACGTGAGCGAACTTTGCCTAATTAAGTCCTCTCACATGTATTCATTCAAAACAAGCATAATGCATTTGATTAAGGTCTTTTCAAACCAAGTATGGTACTTGCGACAGTTTGTTGGCAAAAGTTAGGGCCGACTTTTAGGGACATTCATATGGGTTACATAAAATGAGCTTTTAGGAAGAGGACTCCGCCATTAATTCCATACTAGCATACATTAAAGTTTCTGAACGCTGACAGCAAAATAAAGTTGTAACTCATTTTAACTCATTTCAAACTCCCATTAAGTATGCTTATTTCAATTTGATTTACTTTCCATAGCTTTAGCTCTGAATTACTTGGCAATTGTCTCATTCAAAAGGATAACCTTTTTTCTACGTGTGTTTTGAATTCTTCAAAAGGCAATGCGCATGCGTATCACGTCCCAGGGTCTCAGAGTGTCACATGGTTTGAGAACTTAGTGAGAGCAGAGATATCTCCTCCCCCCTTTTCCTACTTTCCCTTAGAAGTTGGTGGCTCTCACGAGTTCTGGTGTTACATTGAATCAGTGACTTTATATTTGATATCTGCATTCAGCTCGCCCATGTAGCTTATATTGTTTGCAAGAAGCAGGTGCGGGCTAAACGACAGGCATGAAACCATCTCTCCTCTCTGTAATAATAGCCATAGCTTCACGTTGTCAGTGCATTCTCTCACCCCAGCCACCTCAACACCACCACATCTTTAAATCGCATTGCGTCTTCATTCAATACACTACCTGTCGAATGGAGATTGTAGACTGTCGCCTGACACCCTTCTTTAACCTTGTCACTTGCCTTCCAAATTGACAACACTTCTTGGTTTCGTGTAAATAAAGGTGAGGTCCCATTGGAAAGTACTCCTAACGCGCCTTAGAAATGTATCTAAATAGAAACGCCACCTCTCGAAGCAACACTCTTGGCATATGACCAAGTCCTTGTTTTCATGTTTTTAAATAGAAAGAAACCCGGATAACTATTAGCTTGGATTTACAACTGCGACACTATTGAAAGGTCTAACCATATTTCTAAGCCTGAAGATGTTGTCGGTAGGTTGCTTGGAAATTACATGCCTTTCTATCCCATAAATGAACATCTAAATACAAGTAATTATAAATTAGAGTTTATTTTTTCACAACTGCCATATTGAGAAGGCAACACCTTCGCCCACGGGGTATGTAACATAATGCTACCATCACATTCCCTGGTCCCTTGGTCTGTATATATAACCAGCACAACTGGGCACTTTAAGAAGCTTACAGACCCTTTCAGTCCACTCTGAATAGAGATCTCACAATCCGCACCATTTTGAAACCACTCGTTCAATCGGCGAGGTGTGGAGATGGATAAAGCCTCTCAGTGGGCAGTCAATTCACATCTCCAGACACAGCCTTTCTGCTCATCCTTTAACTAAAGCTGAGCCCAGGTCTTACACCATCTCCTGGTCCTTAGCTTTAATAAGGAACATCCCCAGTTGGCAAGTGACAACGGCTGGCCCTATACAAGGGGGATGCGTATGGAAATCAGATGGACAGGCACAGACGCTTGCCAGTTGAGGCCAAAGCAATCTAGCTGAACGGTTGATGAATACCGCACCTATATTACTGAGAGTTTTATATATAAAGGTGACCGGATCGGTGAAACTAGGGCTTTGGGATGGATATTTTGAACATTGAAGAGCTTAAAGTTTCTATGAATTCTTTCTATATCAACGACGCATAGGAATTTAGGCATTTGGCTTTGAGAATGTTTGGCAGTTTGCGACTACTTGTATTGCCATAAAGGACTGTTACTGATATAGGAACAGGGCCATATTTAGCAACCATCATGATTGAATTACAAAGTATATAGCAGTCACAGATATATAATTTGGTTGATATTGATTCACAAAATATGATATTAAATAAATTGGGAATAAATCCTGATGAAATAATTGAAAATACAATGTCATATCTAAACACACATGTTCGCATGTCAGAAAACTATTAAATCCATCCACTCTAACAGAAAACAGACACATATTTTTCAAATGTAAGTTTTGAACAATAGACAGTTTTCAGGTGCCAGTTCAGTCAAAGTGATCACAACATTGTGGAGAGGCAGGCCCACCGTGCCGGTTTTAACACACAATGTGGAAGACTTGGATAAGTGGGAACGTGCTTATCGTTAGATAAATCTGGCCCGTCCCAAAGGGATCCCTCACCTCTGGCCCCACAGGGGGACAGATCCACCTAGACACTGGATCCCAAACGCCTGTCCCTCACTATGTAGGAGACGGGGCATGATCCCACAAGGGTTGAGGATCCTGCTAAAACCATAGGGCCCCAACATAAACCTACAACATTTTAAAACCAACAAAGTGTGCAGAATTGCCCTTTTATCTTTTTATTCATTGTGGTTCCTCTGCAGTTTTTTCCAACATACTTCCCTCATTTCCTAAATCTGTCTTATTTCGTTCACCTGTTTAGTTTCCTTATTTTATAAAGTATTTTCCCTTGCGCTTGTTTTCATGGCATATATATATATATATGATAAATTTGCACTGTTTTATGATATTAACAAGTCATGCTCATATATCCACGTCACACTAGTTTATTCTTGTCGACGTGTCATTCATCATATCCACTCTTTTTCTTTTGTACATGACTCTCTTTTTTCCTTTTTGTAACATTAATTTTTTCTCCGTTCTTTTTGGATTGTGAGAGGGCACTGGTTCATGCAGGGGCCTGGGTCAGTGGCTGTGGATTCTATACATCAACCAGGTGTTTAGCAGGAACAGGCCCGAATCATTAGATCAAAAGACCTCCCCTGTCAGACCTAGTAGACATGAGGTGTATTAAATGTTCATCATGTGAGCAATGGGATCCTGCCCGGGGGAAACTTAAGCCCTCTTTACACCCCAGACCAACCGCAGTCAAACAGGGCTGGATTTCCCCCCGCGACAGGCGTTTGGAAAGGGGACCTCCCCGTGTGAACATTACTTAATTTGTATAATCGATCTTACATTTCTCACTCTGATTGGGACACATCAACCACAGTAGTGATTATATGCATTGGGCGAGTTTGAAACTAGTCATCTGGCTTTCAATATCAGGTTACCACCCCATTACTTCTTGAATGGGGTCCTATATTGGTCACCTACATCTTTTTGTTAGGGATACTTTTATAGATAGGTGGTAAATGTATAGCCAGATGCCCTCTGGCTTTAGCAGCCTACCTAAATCATCACACTGTCTCGTCGTAAAGAACTGCTGCTACATTTTGACTGATCGCATCTAAAGTACCAAGGCCAGCATTTGTAGGTATCGTGAATTGATATGAGAAAAAAAATAAGGAAAAACTTTTTAGTAGAGAATAAACGCAACAAAGCGTGTACATGTATCACTGTCATTAAATCTGCAGACTCGGGGATGAGTAATATTAACGAGTTACATAATTATGATGAAAAGGAAATATCAAAATACCTCTCCCTGAGGAGTACTTAAAAAATATCCCTGTTAATCTTAATCTGAACGCCATTCAGAGGTCTAACTGACGGAGTGGGCAGGAGGGGGTATATGATTCCTGTAAATTTGCCTATGTAAATATCAACAATTATTATACTTCACTAATGGTCGAACCCATTCGTTTTATGAATGCATTCACAGTACAAACAAATTAAGTAAAAGTTGCTCTACCGAACTTAAGGACAGACGAGTGGCGGACTTGTAGTTTTATGAGATACAACAGCGAATCGACTAGTTTCGGCTTTTAAATGCCTTCATCTGGATCAATACAAAGAGGTGCTAACCTGTTAACTCTATGACTCATGTTACTTTGTGGACCTCGAAGGGACACAACTACTGCACTTAGTTTATTTACTTTCTTAAGCTTTACATAATTTTTCTATGATAAATTCCGTAACTTTGGCTTTGAAGTACCGAAGGCAAATGGGCACTGATAAGAATCTCGCATTGTTCGAGAGCAAAGTGTTTGTTTTTTGCAAAGTTGCAAGGTAGTTTTTAATGAAAAGAGTAAAACTAAAAGTACAAAGGAGATTTTTTTATTGGATTTTTATACAGACTGAGTACACTTTATCAAAATGTTCTTTCACTGCAGTCCTGTGGACCACTAGGGCACAATTCTGTGCATGGGTCATCCAATATCCTTTTTTCCATGCTGCACTGCATGGGGACTCAAACCCAGGCAGTGGCAATGCCAACGGGTGGTACAAACGCCTCAACGACGTTGGCCACCCTGAACCCCCTGAGACAATGAGAAAGAAAGGTGATGTAACAATAACCACATGTAAGGCATAGGTGAAGTTGCAATAAACTCCTGCCTATGCTATGTATGCATTCCTAGGGTTACCCACGTGGCCATTATAGGGAAAAACGTAACATTAGAACGCAGAAATTAACGCAACATGAACACAACAACCTTTCTGTTTTCTCCGCAAGTGATAAGATACATTATCAGAAAACCTATTCTAAATGTGTCTGTGCTACCCATTTCAAGATGAATATCACAATCAACGTTAACTTCATTGTGTTCATGCATTTTCCCCCTGCAAACTGTTTTGCTGCAACACCTCCAAATTTCTGTCCTAAACGTTATGATCAAATTTTTCCTCTGAATACCATTGCATGACACGTAACATTTATATAAAAGAGTAAGCAAACTGTGGTTGAATAGCCAATCAGAGCGGTATGAGCCGACTGTCAGCCTCTGGGGGCCTAGGCCGGCTCCCTCAGTTATTGATATACAGGACAGGGCCAGGTCTCTGATGAAGCTGTCATGGCTGACAGCGGATTAGTCCCCATCGGCCGCCTCATCAAGCCTAATCCCAGAGGCCGCAGCCTAACCGCAATAATATACCCAATCTGTGAGGCTGTATGTCTCCAGGGTAGGGTAAGACAGGGGTAATCTCACAGGGGCCTGATATGTTCAACCTTGACATGATTTATACAATTGAGTATTTTACTTTGTTTTTGGGCTCGGAATAATGCATATATTATAATTATGGTACTGCGTATTTAAACATTATCGTACTAATAATTATTCTATAAATTCTCAATAATGTTATGTAGATTAGGGATAATTTCTTTACAGGGGTCTATTTTAATGTGATATATCATGTTTAACTTTGGAATAATTAACAGTAGGGGGGGGGAGGGGAGGACTACTCAACCTTCGAAACAGTTGAGTAAAGAATCATTAGTTATTTCTAGCACTATGTTTCTGACACTGATCTTAGTGCTATCATTAGATTTAAATCTAAGGCATAAGGATTTTCGCCCTTTCATGTTATAAACAAAGTATCATATTTTATTTATATGTGTTATAGATCTTGCGCTCCTGGGGTCATACTCAGTTGACAAACATGCCATGAGTAAGGTATGTAGGCAAGGTTATGACCTAACATATATGAACGAGCATGCTGTTGTCTATACCAACAGAATGTAATAACTCACAAAAGAAATTATAATCTATTACATGCCATGTATTGTAATCTGAAGTCTACACTCCCTGGATCGCCACAATGTCTTCCAAGGACGCATCATGAGAATATCTAAAGCCTGTTAAAAATAGTCTCCAGGGTAATAGGTCTAGGGGTATGATACATTGTAAGAGCCTAGTTCTTCTTAAGATCCATGAACAAGCGGTTATTGACCGATCAGGAGGTGTCAAAACAAGCCCTGTTTTATCACTGGTAGTCCATTACACACGGCCATGTAAAAAACAGACCAATTACTCGCGGCCAATATGACTCAAAACCAACGACCCCATTTCCTGCTTAATGGGCCCAAATTAATTAGCCAGATGGAGGAGGCGGGGTAAAAAAACGTGGAATTAAGGTTGTAAGAAGATGTAGAGGAATGTATAGACTCCAGGGTGCCTATATTATACGATGGATTGCTTAGGCACAAGATAATTGCAATAAGCCCCTAGTAATCCTAAGGAGGGAATTGACCACTGAGTGATCCAACTGAAGTTATGTTTGAATCTCACCACTCAATTAGAAATCATCTAAAACGATCAGAATTAACGGTTGAAAACCACCAGAAATTGTGTTGCCATTAAGGGGAGCAATGAGAAATTGATCAGAAAATGGTAAATCGCTTTTACATGATCTAATAATGCTAGATATTGGTCGCTTGTGATTCCAAATTCGACCACAATCGTAGTCGCACCGCTCAGCACAGTGGGTTTCCACCTTTATACATAGCTTTTTGGATAAGGAATACGATGACACTAATAGTGTATGAAACTTTGATAGGAGTACGTCTGTGCACATGTTTACATTGAGGGGCATATCAGAGTTTAATGAATTATAATATGGGCAAACCTGATGTACCGAAATTCTTATGTAATCCATCCTTGAATGTCTGAACTTGATCATCCCACATCAGATCATACCGTTACAGGGGACGGCGGTGCATATCACAGAAATTATCAAAATTCTTACCAATGAATGAATATTAACCTTGGATATTTTCTTCATACCCTTTCCTTCCATCCAGGCCAAGTCTCTTAATGCCAGATCTGGCTATATTTCTTTTTTAAAGCCTTTTGAATGTCCTTTTCCTTTTTTTATATGGCTAGATTTATGGAGCTATGGCTTAATGCTCATAGAGCTCCTTTCACTACGTTCCAGTCATAACATGGGGTCTGAGTATGAGAGTGTATCATAGTTTGATGAATGGGAGCTCGAAGGCAAGCATTTAGCGCTATTGGAATTAATGACTGGAATAACTTAGAGTGGCTAATGTACCATTAGCTTTGTTCCACACATTAATGTGATCGAAAGAGTAAGGGTTCGTACTTTAATGGTTTTGCCCTTGCTGATGTATATTTACCTGGCATCCAAAGGGCCGTCTATATAGTATTAGAGATTGATCAAGTCTGAAACCCTTAACTTCTTCTGAATATTTTGTTTTAGACCTAGTTCCTCTAAAGAAATAACTAAAGGTAAACTCAAGAGTAGTAACATAATGCTTGTGCCTATGTCCAGCCGGAGTCTACATGCACCTATATGTGGCTTGTCGTCTGAAGCTTGCCAATATCGCTTGTCATTGTAGTTTTTAACCCTCTTTTATTTCTTTAAGCTCAACCTTGCCATATATCTTAGGTGTGATATTTTCTTTGAGTTGTAAATATAAAATACTCACAAATTGATTATTATCTTTGATGGGATACAGGGAAGTACATAAAAACCTGTAAGTAGATGAATAATGAAATGTTGTGAAAGTTGTATTATATCGGGAAGAAAATATTGAGGGCAATCGCTGTTGTGGCACCTGCAAGCCCAGTTTCACATTGTCCGAACAGATTCTTCACATTCTCTGACACCTCGATAATTCAGTGCATGATTGTGACCAAATAGGAAGTAGCTGTTGGAACATTATTATATTGAAACCGCGTTGCACATAAGATTGTAGCACTGTAGTGCAATATGGTTACAGATTGTCCACTGGGGCGTAGCCTACATCTCACCACTATTCTCAATCACTCATGCATGGATCTCATTACGTTTTGTAGGTATATGTGTGTATTTTGGATGAAACATATGGGCCTTAAATTTACTCCTCCCCAGTCTAACATGCAGTAGGCGGACTCCAGGGGTCAGTATCCCCCATTGAGAGGGGACTCCACCTACAAAGTGCACCTTTTATTTCTCCCCCTCATTTTTGGCCCATTAACTCGATCCCCAGCCCACTCAAAGGTGGGCTGGGCCCTTTGGTTAAACACTTCTTCAAAATGTCTGGAGGGCTCTAGGCTCCGGCAGTGTCAACCTAAGGGCTCTGGGCTTGGCGAGCTCTTAACAGTGCTTAACCTTTGTCTGACCTTCAATTTGTCAAGGTCTGCAAACTTGGGACCTTGTTCAACAAGTGAATCCTAGTGCCAAGAAGGGGTATTTTTTTCCCTTGTGGGTAATGAAGAAAAGGGTGGGCCGCTAGGGACGTTTAGGAAGGCTATAAATCCCTACTCTAGGGTTCCCCTGAGCACCCTAAAATATCTCCCTCTATCCCTTACCCCATACTTCACTGATACTACTGTATCCTAACCCCAAATCCTTGTTCACAGCCCTAAAAAATACCAAGTCAAGCGTGTTCTCAATTACAGAGAAACTGGAGACATTGTGGACAGCCATATGACTCGCTTCACACATGGCAAACACGTGGAATAAAAAAGACTATTTTTTCCACAAATATTTCTAGATAAAAACGACACCACAACAGATACATTTGGCGACGTTCCGCCAAAAGTTGTTTTCGGTTTTGGGCTAGATTTGACTCTGTAAAGAGCCTCTGGCTGTCGCTATAAATCCGTGCGACCCCTTGTCCCTCACACACAGTTTCTGGGGGGCCCTTTCAGTGACAGTGTGGCATCAAAGTACATACAACTGTTAAGTCTACTCAATGCTCTTAGCCCAGCTCACAGTACCACAAAACACCCCTGAAGCACTCCCCTACGGTGGCTCACAAGTACAAAGTGATGCTCTCCTGCCACTGAAAGTCACAAAAGTCAAAACTATAACTATGTGTGGCAATATGAATGTGCATAATGTTACAAAAGGTGGGAAACCGTCTGGGCTATACAATAGAATAGTGTATGTTTTAGTGGCTGCCATTTGCTATGTATATTTAGATCCATATCTTGCACTGTATGAAAACACTCAAGATAGATTAGGCCTACTAATTGCCTCTTTGTTCGAGCTCTGGAGTTAATTTAGTGGCGGATACATAATTTTGAAAAGGGGGGCATGCTATTTAAAAACAATCTTCCTAAATTACTTTTTCAGAATTTTACTTAAAAAAATCCTTAAATCTGCCACTGATTATTTCCAGACCAAAAAGGAAATAGGCCTACTCAGTGACTGATTTTGAAATATAATCTGCTGATTACGTACATTTGGTAGGAATAACTGGATCAGATTCACAAGTTGGATTAGCATGGATTATTAGATCTGAATAGGAATGAAGCCTTGTCTAACAGCGGCGGATCATTATAATATCAGAACAAATCAAATCACCTAACCATCTTCAATAACAGTTCCCAAAAGATTGAACACCCATATAAAACTTATCAGAGCAACCTGTAAATTTTCTCATTGTATGTGTTTCGGGAGCCATGGATATCTTGTCCCTGCAGCTGACATTGGGGGTTGGTGGGGGCAGCTGAGACAAAACTCTTCATTTCGTAGTTTGGGCTGAGTATTTAATCAATGATCTAGTTCATGTTTGTAGTGCTTATGCTACCAGACATTCCCAGAATAGGCTAGCAAAAGCACATCGACTGTCGACAGTTCTGTGGTTTGATAGAAACACTAAGGAATTACCGAAATGACCACATGCGCTTAAACAGCAACAATGAAGTCTCGATCTGTCTGTAAGGATATATAATACCCTTGAAGGCCAATGATGTGGCCTTCCCTGAAATATTATAGAAAGTGTATTTGTCCAAAAGCACCCGAGCCACTCACACAGTCTCAAAATCAACATCCAGGCCCACCTAACAGCAGGATTTGGCACTTTGGGATCATCCCAGCCACCTTAGTGGTTTCCTCCGGGGGGGCTCCGGGCTGAGCAAGATCTGGGTGTCCTGTTCTGAAACAAACAGAAAAAGTGGCATGTTTGTTGGTAGGATGATAGAGAGGGGGTGTTTGTGTGGTGAGGTTGTGGGGCCACAGAGTATTTGTTCCCACAGAGGGTGCACTCTGGTATAACAGCGGGATGTTTCTAAGCATTATCCATGTAAAATATATAGACACCACTGGAAAAAATATCTAACTTAATATAGATAGCATCAATTAATGATTTCATGCTTAGATGTTGAATGAAAAGATTACAGAGTATTTAAAGTCTCTCTCAGAATACACTTCTCAGTCCTAACCACTAACAGCCTATAGTGACCGACTGTAAGGGAAAAAATAATAGGCTTCCATTATGGTATGAACGAATACATTTTTTAGTTCAACTTTTGCATCCAGCATTGGTGCCTTTTTTGCGCATTGAAAATTTTGCCCTTTCGCTTTGAGCTTTTATTCCTCGTCTTATTTTTTAGCATTACAAGCAGTATGTGTCATGCCTAATTTAAAGATATGTAAACCGTGATATTCAATGCGTTTGCTGATAATGCACTCCTGTTTTCTGAATACTCTGAGATATGGGACGTTTCTGATACACTAAACGGTGGACATACAAGACACTGATGGAGTGCGCCTTCTGTTCTGGATATACTCTGTGGCTGTTGGAGGGTGTACTCTGCAGAGCTGGGACTGGAAAGTAGGGGAGGTGTTGGTTGGTTGTCTCCCCAGTGACTAGTCACAAAAGTGGAATGTAATGTTATAGTTCCTAAGTACCCTTATACGTGAGCAGAGTGACGATGTCCTGAGCAGGAGTTGTTGGTATTCCACACACAGCTGGGACAGGTATTCCCAAGGGGGCAAGGGTCCCCTCCTTCCTGTGTTTTACTCCCAGTTATGTCTGTGTCAACCACCAAAAACTGACGCTGTTTTGGTTGCATATTATGTGTGAAGATTCCTTGTTGTTAGGCCTGTCTCAACATAACTTCTTCTCAAAGTGAGACTTTTGTTTTTTTCCAGTGTGAAATTGAGCCAAAAAGGGGAGAACTTGTGTAAATGTGTTTTGATAAAAAGTCTTTTGAACTCGAAACTGACACGCGGATTTATGTTCAAAGCATCTTTGTCCTATGTGAATACCGGGACTCAATGCGTGGCTAGAAATAGTATTCTGAGCTTGTATAACTGGGCAATTGTTGTGTAGATTTAGCCTGTTGTATATTACTATTGATAGCGGGGAAGCGAGAAGTAGGCAACAATTGGCACGTAAATGTGTATTGCTTTGACCCAGTGAGTGAAGATGCTTGTATTTTTTATAAGTATGTTGATCTTAAACGTAATTGATTTTCATTTTTTGTTATATGTTATGAATTATATCATCAAATGACGGCATGCAATTATGTAGTAAAGGACAGTTATAGCACATTTATGACTATCATAATTGTAATTAAAAGGAGTGTATTACCGCAGTTTGATGTTTTTCTATATAGTTTGATGCTGTTGGCGACGACTGGAGGCAAGCTGAGCCGATTCCAGACTTTTTTATTAATCATGAAACTATACATTAAAAGCTGGTTATTTAATTTCCTGTTTGTTGTGAGATTGATTGGTTTTCGTGAATGTATAACTTAGAGGAAATAGCATGTGGAAGGGGTATACATATCGGACATATTAATATTCGGAGTTTATTAAATAAATGGGAACTATTTAGATCGCACTTTATGTCAGGTTGTATGGATGTAATAGGACTATCTGAAACATGGTTAACAGATAAATTTCCGAATCACTTACTAGATTTGTCTAACATGTACGACTTAATTAGAAATGATAGAAACTGGTATGATATGGGCTCAACTTCTATTAAAAAAGGTGGTGGGACAGCTATATTTATAAAAAAATCTCTGAATTATTTGGTTTCTAAATTAGAACAATATAACTGTAGTAGTCAAGATATAGAATGTCAATGGCTGATTATCAATAATCCTAACAGCAAACCTATAGTGATTGGGAATATATATAGACCACCTCAGGGCAATATAACATCTTTTATTGATAGATTGGAGGAAATTTTTATTGATTTACAACTAGATCAAAATGAACTAATTTTGATGGGCGATTTCAACATTGATTTTTTGGATAAAAAAGATGCTAG
This sequence comes from Lepidonotus clava, assembly GCA_936440205.1. Lineage (NCBI taxonomy): Eukaryota > Metazoa > Annelida > Polychaeta > Phyllodocida > Polynoidae > Lepidonotus > Lepidonotus clava. The sequence continues at coordinate 18,910,549 of OW387150.1, read as the reverse complement.
TAAGAGTAAACTACATGACTTGATTAAACCTTTTGGTTTAAGGCAACTGATTGACAGGCCAACTCGTTTCTCAAGTACAAAAAATAGTTGCATTGATCTATTTATCACGAATTCGGACAGGATTAAAAAGTCAATGGTGTGTGATATAAATATCAGTGACCACGAATTAATATTCTTAACACGTAAAAAGATTCCCCAGAAAAAGAGGAAATGCAATTTTATTGGTCGCAGTTATAGAAACTATAATAAAAACATATTTCAAAATAATATTTTGCAATCTGACTGGTTTGCCTTTGATGTAAGTAATGATGTCGAGGACAAATGGAGGGAACTATTATCTATTATACGAACTCATCTGGATGCAATGTGTCCTTTAAAAACATTTAGAATTAAGAAAATGAAAGAACCTTGGCTTTCTCCTCAATTGATTGAAATAATCAAAGATAAGGACGAAGCATTAAAACAAGCTAAGAAAGGTAATGATGAAAACTTATGGAAATTAGCCAGGAATTTAAGGAATCGATGCACAAATAGACTTAGACAAGCACGTGCAGATTATATCAAGGAAAATCTTGATAATAATATGAATGATTCGAAAAGATTTTGGCAAAATATCCAAAAATTGATACCTTCATCTAAAAAATGCAAAAATACTGATTATCGGCTATTTGACAAAAACAATAATGAATATGTTAATACAGGGGATACTGCAACATATATAAATGATTTCTTTGTGAATATTGGTCCTTCCCTTGCCTCTAAACATACTGCGATTTGGAAATATTATGGTAAAAACACTGATAGTGTGTTGGAGAATTTTAGTACAAATCCAGAAGAGGTCTTACGTATCTGCAAGGAAATGAATATAAACAAATCGTCATGTATTGAAAATGTTTCAACAGAGATTTTAAGAGATGCTTTTATGGTGATACCAGAGAAATTATGTAATCTGTTTAATTTATCTTTTGATACTGGGAAAATTCCAACTTCATGGAAAATTGCCAAAATAACACCATTAAAAAAAGGTGGTGATGCTGAAGATGTAAATAATCTTCGTCCAGTTTCCTTGTTGCCAGTTATTTCTAAATTGATTGAAAAAATAGTTCATAAAATTACATATGATTACTGTACCACAAATGGATTACTAAATGAAAAACAGGGTGGTTTTCGACCTGGCTATTCGACATGTACTACAACTGCTTGGTTTTTAGATGAGATTTATCAAGCTTTAAACAATAATGAATTCATGATAGCTACGTATATCGATGCAATGAAGGCATTTGATTCTGTAAATCATAATATACTTCTAAATAAATTAAAAAGATTTGGTATTAAAAACAAGGCTTTTAACTGGTACAAAGATTATCTTAATGATAGATATCAATGTGTAAAGGCTAATGATTTAGTATCTGATTTCAAATTAATACAATGTGGCGTACCTCAAGGTAGTGTGTGTGGGCCACTGCTCTTTATTATTTATATAAATGATCTCTGTGATAGTATGAGATGTACAAACCTGTCACTTTACGCAGATGATACGGTACTGTATGTTAGAAATAAGGACTTAGATGAGGCAATAAGAATGATGCAAATCGATTTAAATAATTTAAATACATGGTGCTCTAAAAATAAAATATCTGTAAATTGTAAGAAGACCAAATTTTGTATTTATGGTATGAGATCTACTGTCAAGAAAAGTAAAAACTCAAATTGTATATTATCCCTGGGCAATAAGAGGCTAGAGAGGGTCTGCTCATATAAATATTTGGGTTTTGTACTAGATGAGCACCTAAACTTCAACAAGCATATCTCAGAACTATGTAAATTAATTAGTCATAAATTATACTTACTTTCCTGCATGAGGAAATATCTCACCAAACAGGCAAGTATAATGATTTTTAAATCAATGATATTATCGTTATTTGAATATGGAGATGTAATTTATTCAGGCACTTCAGCAAAAAATTTAGATAAGATATATAAACTCTTTTACAGAGGACTGAGAATATGTCTTGGGGATGGAATCCAACGTGATAAAGATGAATTATGTCAAGAATGCAATCTGACAGCGTTATCTGATAGAAAAGATATGCATCTTTTATTATTTATGCACAAATTAAAAAATGTTGATACACTTTCGAAAAAGAAAAAATGTAATACACGATTACATGATGCGCCTGTTTTCAATTGTTATAAACCAAACAATGAAAAAGCTAAGGCAAATGTATTCTATCGAGGTGCTATGGCATGGAATGATCTTCCACCACAAAAAAGGAATATGACTATAGATGATTTTAAATTGTCTGTCAAAAATGCTATGAAAGAGAGATTTAGATGATTTTATGAAGTATGTTTTTCATAGTTGTAAATAATGTATTCACCCTTTCCCATACTGCTTTACAATTTTAAAAATGAATTGTCTTACGATTGTTAATTCTACTGATTTATTTATGTGAACCAGCCTTTTAACATTAATTCTATTTATTTTGTCAAAGCATCTTACTTATATTATTTTACCTATATTATTAAATGTATTAATCTTTACTTTTAGCAATATTGTATTGTACCAAAGGGTATTTTGGAAAGGATGAGTTACGTGCTTTTCAGGCATCAAATGTAAACAAGTGCTTTTGCACTTATTTTTTGTCTGATTAAATAAAGGAATATAAAAAAAAAAAAAAATCTTAAAGCAATTATTAGATCTCAAAAAGCGTGTCCTTAGAAGTCTTGGCCACTTATGGCGCTGTGATGACATCCTTCTTGGTAAAAAGGATCAGATTAGCAGTTATTCATTGCGAGGATATCAACAGATAGGACCCCCAGTCAGACCCACTAGCTAGCTTGTTAATATCACAAGAGGTAAAGTGCCACATTCTAAAGTGCGACTGTTTTACAGGTTGTGGTCCTTCGTACAGATATAGACAGGATTTCTTATCGTCCTTGGATAGCGCACTACCTCTCGTATACGTACATCATTTGCACATGAATACTTGGGCTCAATCTCTAGAAACGTTCGCTATAACTAGTTAGTAGAAGCCATCTTGTCGATCTGTTTATTCAGGTCTCACTATACAAAATACATTATATCACGACACTACCATTGCATTCAATGAGAGTTTAGTAGTTAGTACCATCAACCGACCAGGCATATCCATGAAATTTGTCTTTTATATTCAGTTGACTAGCTGCTTTATACACCTATGCTCTTTGCTAATTTATGGGCCACTCCAGAAATAGTGAATTTAATATAAACAGCCCTGTTATGATACAGGGAAGTTTAAAATGTAGTTTAAAATGTAAGCCAAATGTGAACTGGTTAAAATCACGAGTGTTTCACCAGAATTACAAATCTCTTCATAAAAGAAATTAAGCATCTTTAAAATGAATTCTGGTTTGAATACTTAACACCTCTCAATAGTAGTAGGTGGTGTATATATAGCGGAGGTGTTCTGGTATTAATTACCCCTAGACCCTGCATCCAACCATCAATCATTGCACCTTAAGTATACAGGAGCAGTAAGCCTATGGAAAGGGAGGTGGGGGGAGGTACTCATAACACTTTCAAGGTGTGTATCAGTTGATAGATTATACACTAATCCATTGCTACATGTAACAAAAATCGCATGCCTTATGAAGATGTCAAGTGTTCTTACTTACCACCTGCCGAAAGAGAACTAGCTTCCCAATCCATTAACTGAGTTCACGTGACAATAATACAGTGGCGAATATAGGAATTTTCAGGAAAAATAGGCTAAATGTTTGGATAAAGGGAGCATCCCATCTTTAAATTTACCACTGCAACATGTAGAGCATTATGAGTAAAGTTGATAGGCTTGGCATTACCTCAGAACTATAGGAAAGATATATATATATATATATATATATATATATATATAAGATACGCTTTGATTGAGATTGAGCAGTAATGTTTTGTTTAGTTCTGTGTTGACTCTTGGTAAATTATCTTAATGACACCCAATAACGTCTCAAGAACCTACCAATACGACATTGTATTACCACACTACTTTAACATTCTTGTTATATTCTTTCACTAAAAAGATAACATTGTTATAGTATTCTGTATTGGTAAGGTCTCACCTTCTCTGAAATGTAATGATATTAAACCTCATGTAAAATAATTTTACTGTTATATGAAACTTAATCAAGGAACACTGACCAAAAACGTGCTGTCGCAGAACGTGCCCGTCGTGTCATGGCTTGAATGTGTAAGCAATAGTTTTGATGCGACAACATTAGGTAGAAATATCCTTTTCTTGACTAAGTAACCCCCCCCCCCTACCACCACCACTACCAACAACTCCCCTCTCTCTGCACCAGCCCCCATGGTGGCTACACGATCCCCCTCACCCGTCCGGCCCACCCTGGAGGAGTTTCATCGTCTTGTCTTCTTCTCACCCCTCCCCCTTCCACGCCAGTCGGTTGACATTGTCTCTCCCAATCGGCCACTGTAGATACTGTTTACGTATCCAACCTCCCTCTCCCCTCTGCTGCCTGCCTGCCCCTATCACTCTCCCCATTCTATTCCCAAAATACAGAGTGGGTTAGGATGTGTGGATTGCGCATTTGGTTCACGTATTAATATGAATTATTCCATCTAAAAATGTAACTTGGAGATGGAACTGTTATACTTAGGAAATAGAGATTAAGATACAAGTTAAAGGCGTATTTTGCTTGTTTCAATTCACCGTAACACTAACATCGTTGGTTTCTCAGTCATTTTAATATTATCAATTCAATTATCATGATTGGTGTAACTACTAAATTAACTGTGGTTGTTATTTTTGATCAAATGTACCCTGTGCGACACCTCCAAAACTGGAGTAGCATTTAAAATAAAAGATCTCCTCTTAGTTTTTGAATTGCACGCCACGTGCCGTCTTTGAAGTGTACATGCATATTTACGTAGTTAGTTCCAAAGAGCAGGACCCTTTCCCGATTGGCCAGTTTTACACAGGCCCCCCTGGGCATATCCTCCTTGGACCCTTCACTAGGCGTACCAAGTCTCATACATAACGGTGAGACTGAGGTGTGCCTCTTACCGATAGACCCGTCGACAACTGGAAGGATGGCCGCCACGCATGCGTAGTGAGAACACATCCTCCCAAAGGTGAACAGGGCATCACGGGAAGATGGGTGACGTCAGAGTAGGCACAGGATGTAATGGTGGATTTAGGGATTTTGAATAGGGGGAGGTGTTTTCATGAAATCAATTTTCTATTGGGCATCATATACAAAGCGCACCCTTTATTTCAGAAAAGCACTGGCTGCTTCCCCCCGGGACCCGCCCTCTGAATTTGCAAATTAGAGAGAGGGATATGAGCTAGTGTGTTCTACATAACTATTTAACAAGTGAAAAGACGTATAACTTAAGAACCCAGCCAGACATTTAACGAACAGGGTTTCTACTAATTCTATGAATTTATTATGTTATTTTACATCTGCATCGTCAGCTTCCGCCACCATACATGCATGCAATTGCTAATGTACAGGTCTACGTAGTGCATAGCAGCACGATGGCCAGCCTAGGACTCAACATTTCCCTTTTAACATAAGGAGACGGGTACAAATGGGAAAACATGAAGACAGATTTCTCCCTTCGTGGAGTATGCTCAGACCGCACACCGCCATGACGACTCACGTCTGGTGCTCAATGAACCGTGAAACAGACGCCGCTGGTCACGTGGGGCCCACCGGTCACTTCCGGTTCCGTCGGGGATTTATCATGGCGCCTGTCGGAGGGGGTTAGGAGTGATTTGTCGGTACGAGCAAGAATCAATGCTGTCATTTAGGGGAATAGGGTTCTACACTTTATGGAGCATGCATAGAAGGGTGGTTGGGTTTAGGGGAGAGAGTATATCAGAGCATGATATATTTGTCTATGTATTTGTCTATGATTAGAGAGAGGAGACATGGAACATCATAAAGTGAGGGGTAAACAGGTAACGTGAAACTCCATGATACTGCGAGAATTTAAAGGAAACTGAAATTTCTCAGAAATGGATGAATTGCCATTCCGAAAAGGAATTTGAAGCCAGATAATATCAAGGTAGAACAATATGAAAAAATCAAAATGAAGACGCCATAATAAAACGGGCGACAAAAAGAGTGAAGAGATAAACTAATATTTCAATGGCTGCCCTACCATTTGGACAGTCGCTTAGAAGACAAGCATAAAAAATACGTACAAAGTGAAAATTAGAGGAACTAGCTGGCCAGGGTCGGGGCCAAGGAATTGGCACAGAAATCTGCATGAGTTACTCAGTATAGACATAGAACACTTTTCACGTTACAACTCCGAATGACTGCACAAATCACGTGTTTTCCGGTTCTCTCAACAATCCATAACCCTCGACTTCTGGACGCCGTCATTGACGTCTGGTTAGTTAACTTTGATCCGCCATCTTGGAGTGGCCCTCCCCGGGGGGAATGTACTCGGCGTACGCCCAGAGAACGGAGGCGACCAGCCGGAACCAGCAGCCGTCGATCGTCCAATCAGAGGCGATGTAAACACTCGGCCGACGGTGGCGACAAGGCGACGAGGCGGCAGGGGGCTGTTTCTTCTAATAATGTCGGCATGACTGAACCGGCGATTTATGGCGGTGAAGGAGATGGGGGCTCCACATGGAGGGTATCCTAGAATTTTTTATTTTTCTAATGTTTTCAAATTGGTCAAATGTAGACTATTATAAAGTTGCATATTTGAAAAGGGTACCCCAAGAAGAAAAGGTAGTTCAAGCCACTAATCCTATGGCATTCGTAATTTCGTTGGATAATTATGATATATATCAATCTCACTGAGTTTCAAGGTATACACAAGCTCCTATACGTTTCAGGGGGCAAGGGAAGAGTTTGCGGATACCTGTGTTTTGCTATTATGAAAAATAGCAGAACAGCCTATATATCCCACTCACACTCACACTAAGCATTTCTGATTGAAACTCTAAGACTGAGCATAAACCTCAGACCATAATTTATACATGGTTTGTTTCGGGTTGTTTTGGAAGGGCAAGAAGAGTGAAAAGCCTAATCTGGCATTCTATGAGGATGACGAAATTTACATTTCAAAAATGTTAATAAGACTTCATGGGTTTGAAACAAGGTCAAGGCAACATAAACCGATTCATGAATTATCATGGACCAATAATGCAGTGATCCTACAGCAGCTGCGAATCCAGGATTTTGAAAGGCCAAAGGGTGAGGATGAGGGGGTATAATATGTTGGGTAAGCACTAAGACGTCTAGTATTTATATGCACTTACCTCTCCTTGTGAAGCTTACCTCTTCGCCAAAATAAGGGTTCACGATCCTCTGGACCCCTCCCCCTGGATCCGCCCCTGATTCTTATCGTATTGTTATGAGAACATCAGAAGAAACTCTGAGAAGGAAACGGCCAGGTATGATTAGCATACAAACAAGGACTACTTAGAAGGAAAGGACCATTTCTCATATGGGAGAAGGAGTAGGGAGATAGCGAATCATTGATTATGGGGAGATAAGGAATAGACTGATTCACATCCGGGCATGCTGGCCATGGTGGCGCCCCCTATGGTTGGAGTGTGGAGTCAAGGGGAGTACATTGATCAGGGTTATTGCCTGTCTTCAGATTTGATGTATGAGGCCAGACATAAGACACAGCCTACACCCTCCTAGACTTAATGAATTGACTCCATAGCCGGGATCGTCTATGTACATTAGTTGTGTATACTGCTCTTCTTCATTGTTCCAAGTATTCCACATATTTGTATCCTTGTGATTCTTCCCCCTGACCATTAATATTAATCAATACTATATATTATACTATTGACCTGGCATCAATTGAGACCGATTAGAGTACAGAACCCATGGCAATTTGTAAACATGTTACCTCCTCAGGGGTCACATGGTATGCAAAATACCAAAATCTTAACTGCTCATTGAACTGTGGACCTCAACACTTACCATCCTGTCTTTATTTTTATTGCTATAACCCTGTTAATAACCCCTTTACATATCCTTATCTTTTTATGGCAAACTTTCCGGTGTTGGGTGTTCGATTCCCTTCTGCTTTAAATATTGAGCTTCGTCATGAATTCTATGGAAATTATAGATTAATGACAGAATAGAAACAATTCAACAGTTAATAATTCTAAGCTTTTTCTTGCTGCTACATAATGCATGAGGTGTTGTGATGGTCCTATTTTCATTTCTTCACAGTTCCCTTTTCCTTCTCTTATAATATGGTCTAACTTTTGTAACTGCGAGGAGCATCTAGGTCATTATTTTCATGCTTTTAATTAACTTTATCACCATTTGTCTGATCTCCCTTCTTCATCCCTTTTGTCGACATCACAGCGTCGGCCCATACTCACAATGGTTCGTGTTAGATCCTTTCTTACCAGATCTCTGGCAGGGGATTGGCTGAAATTCGACCTGGGCTTAGCCTATCAGATTACTCCAAATAACGATGCTGCGAGACACTTCTCCCGACCGGAAGTGAGATTGTTTTAATCTTAAATCCGATTAAATTGGAATGGGATAAAACTGGCCTTGGGGATGGTGTCGAAAAAGCAGGATCCACTCGGGGATTGGGTATGATAGAAGACGTTTTCTATTAGCCCTGTGTCTCTGCTGATGCCTCGTTGATAGAGCAGCCGCCCTGGAGTGATAACCTCTCTTTAACTGATGCTGGCGACACGAGGAGGAGCCACCCGTACCCTCGCCCCATCGCGTGCGTCCTGTTCCCTGCTTTTTGTTATAATGACAAGGACAGAAACAAAAACAAACAAATAAAACACAAACCGAAGACAAAAGAGAGGCCGGGAGGTTTTATGGACGGTACCTGGCGTTTTCTACATAGAGGTCAGTGGGATCGCAGGGAACCAGCAAAAAGAGGTTAGTTCCGGTTCCTGTGTGTATGGAAAGTGAGGCTTGTAGCGTCCCTGGTGGCAAGACCTGTCATGACTTGTAAGCATACGTCAGAGGAGCTCTTTGAATGGGGAGGGGATGGCTCAGAGACATAGGGAGGGGGGATACAGTCCCCAACATATCATGGGAGTGCAGCTTTCGCTGGGGGGTCCCGATATGTTTCGGGCTGATAAGAGAAACCCCGCCTCCCAGTGCAGTTGTGCAGTGACCCCTTATTCCTCCACTAGGCCCTCTGTATGTTAGCAGGGACGATTGAAGTTAATGGATTGGGAACAGATGGGGGTATACATACTATTGAAGGCTGATTGAAATCCAGGCTTTTGTTAAAGAGCGTGGGGTGCATTTAGTTTGAAAGACCTGTAGGACACCCAGATAGGAGACCATCAATGACAACTTTTGCACACCCAATACCTAACTATTTCCATGTGACCAAGAGAGTTTTCAAATTATCCAAAACATGGGTATCAAAGTTCAGAACAAGACAGTGTTTGCTTCGGTTTAATTGACGGCCCTACGTGTAATACATGATTAAAGTTTGACGGTGGTGAAGCATCCTAAACGCGTTCGGTACCTGCAGTTCTGTTACAAATTTACATACTATTTTCTCTACCCTAAAACCCAAAATATATCTTTGGTACTTCTTAATGGATAGACCATATAGACTATTTGTGACCATAACTAATGGACGACAAAGTGGGAAATTAGGAGCCAAACAAAGTTGACAAAAACCATCTAAACGGCAGACGCTCTGGAGGCTGGTCTCGGCCCACCTGACGACTGAGGCGCCGCACATCAAAGAGGGCCGCCCCCTCACCACCTAGCGGTAGGGACATGAAGCTTTCAGCGTGTCGTCTCCGGGAAAAAATGTTGCAGAACCAGGAAATATACTCAGCGTAGGAGGCAGGGGGTGTACTGACAGACAGGTTCCTGGCCGCAGATTGGGGGATTATAGAGGGTTTTCTGCACGCCGCAGCTCGTTGGGAAAGAGTGAGGTAGCATGTTGAGAAAATGCTGTTGTGTTGGTTGTAATTGACCAATGCTTAGCTAAGTGGTACAGATAAGGTCAAAATTAAGTTCTGGCTGCTAGTAGCATATCAATTTGTATAGGTTTGATCTGCTGACGGAAATAATTGCATGTTAATGCTATTCTGGACACTTTGAGTGAGCAGCCTAGTTTATGGACTAGATCGAAATATGAATAACAGTAAATGGCATGCTTTAAAATGCTCAATTACTGTTGAATGTCTCATGTATTGATTATTTTTCAAGAAGCCCCAAATTTGCCTTTGTCATTATGAGGTGGGCTTCCATATGAAAATGGCCTATTAAGGAGTTAAGTACATCCGCTCGTGCCTGACCCACCACGACGATTCCATGTTCGCTACAAACAAGCTCTCGGCACCTTCCTACTACGGCCTCACCTCCCCTGACCTGTCCGACTGACTCAGGACCACACTTGAGGGGCAGTAAAATGTACCATTAAACCGCTTAAGTAGGGGTTCAAGGAAAAGCGCAAGGAGCCGACATGACTCCGTATAAATTACCTTCCTTAAATTGGTATGGCACTGCTTCCAATCTGTATCCAAGCCCTACCTATTGAAAAATACTAGCCACAACTGGACACAGAGTGAGCCAGAGTCAAAGGCTGCCAGTTGAGATAAATGCTGGTATCTCAACTCATACAGTCATCAGGGGCGGATCCAGGAATTTTCAAAAGAGGGGGGGGGGGGGGCGTGCAATTCAGAAATTTTTCCCAGGTGCAGGGGCCATCTCCCCGCAGTGGTGGGTGTAGAGCATGCAGATACAGGATTGCAGAGGAGGGGGGGGGGGGGGGTCGTCCACATGTAGGCTAAGTTCTGAAATGTCATGCATTCGCTCATACATGAGCAACGTTTTGTTTTTCTTTATCAAATTCAAGTGCCCCCCCCCCCAAAAAAAAAAGGGGGGGGGGCAGGACCCCCCCCCCCCCCCCCCCCCACACACACACACACACTGGATCCGCCCCTGTGGCCTAATAGGTAGGACGAGTAGAATGTATACTCGTTGGTAGGCCATACCACTGCAACATGGGAGACCAGGGTTCACCTGCAAAACGCACTTGAGCAGGGTTGCTTTAATCGTTGCTAAAACCGCCTTTCATCTTACAGATTAATTTACGATTTGCTCAATTCCCTTGCAAAAAAAGTGTATTCCGACTCTCAAGGATGCAGCAATAACGAATAAATGAAGATTATTCCGTGAATTATTTTGATGCAGTGTAAACGTGTCTCATTATTAGGATAAGGAAAAGGCTGGGTATATGGATTGTTTTTTCTTCTAGACATACATTGTTAATTGGAAATTTGCTAATTGAAGCTGTTCAGATGGGAGAATTGCCTTTCCTTCCGTATTTACTTAGTAGGGGAGGGCTTTTGTTTGATTATAATGTTCGAAGTAAGGCAAAGTTACACTGCGCTAATTTTGATATTCAAACATGCTAAACTATCGGGTTGATGAGACAAGACTATTGAAACCAGAAAACCCAAAGCAGAAAATAAGACATTCAATAAGTGGGAAAAGATAGATATTTTAGGTAAAGATGCTTTACAATGGCTATACATCATCGTGTTAACGTCATATAAGTAAACGTCATCCATACGTCAATGTCATCGACGTTAGGTCACGAGGGACTAGGTCACGTGACCACGCCATCTCGTGATGACCTCTCGTCTCACCAACTCACGCTAAATCTCGGCCAACTCTGGCGAGTTCATCGGGTTGGTGTGGTGCTGCCGCGTGGTGGTCGATAAGGGAAGCTCATTGTTTAAGTTGTCAACGGGGTAGGGGTGATGGACAACTTCAGTGTTTTCAAACTTAGGTATTATATTATGAGCACAGGGCTTTGGTTGCATGCAACCGCAGGTTAAAGCCTATTTTTGCCCATGGTGTGCACAGTGGCGGATCCAGGGTTTTGAAAGGGGGTGGGGGGGGGGGCGTTATTGCCCTGCCCCCTCTAAGCCCGCCACTGACTGGTATATTCTGCATCGGAATCCCGAGCTTGGCCACTGAAGCTGATGATACTCATTCAAACCTAATAAGAAATAACTGCATGACGTAGACAACGGGACAGAAGCATGTATATATACGCACACTCTCGAAATTGCATTAGAAATATTGAAAAAAAAATGAAATAAAAAGATTCACCGAAAACCATCAAAAGTAAAGGAAGTTGAAAAACAGTTACAACTATTTAAGGTACTGCCTCTGGATGTTGTGAATCACTGCTGAAAATATCTTCTCTTCCCCCGGGGATTGGGGAAATTACTTCTTTCCCCCATTGCTATACGTATATAATGATGGCTTCGTCATCGGCGCCCATTGGCCGATACATCACCGGAAGTCGGCCCGGGGGCGCCGCCAGCGGCCAGTAACTGCACTACTCCCATTTCATAAGTTTGCTGAGAGGGCGGCGCGCTGGTCCGATTGGTGCTTATTATAACCCTAGCAGGCTCCGCCGGGTCCCAGCGCCAAATTACAAGTGCTCGACGCATGCGCACTGAGGTGTGGCCACATTCCCTACACGTCGCTCGAGGTTGTCCTTTTACTTCCGGGTGCGCGCACAGATCGCGGCCGTCGGCGGCGCTGCGTCTGCTGCGTGCGCACCCACAAAAACGGTATGCTAATTAGAAGTAGTCTTTTCCGGTTCCGGTTACCAGCGCGGCGCCACCTAGAAGGGAAAAGGGGGAAAAAGAAGACGATGGGATAAGAATATAATATGAAAAAGTAACCGGGATGGTTTCGGGGGAATAGGGTAGCTAGGCTCAGCTTGGCCTAAACTGCCGATAAGATTGAGGCCTGTAATCTCCTCTTTACTCATTGGTTCCCGGGACCAATCGAAGTAGCCTAATTGTGGAAAAAAATACATTAAGAGGAAACCGTGCCTTTTAGCCTTAGGGCTTTGGCGTATAGCGTAGGCAAAAAGAGGAAAGGGTGTGGCAATTGGTATCTGACGAAGTAAGGATGCGATAGCCGCTGAGCCGACCAAGTGGATGCCAAGAGGAGAGGGGAAAGGAAAAAGAAAGAAAAGGAAAAGAAAGAAGCAGGGAGGAGGTTGAGGAGTGCCGTCGCCGTCTTGATTTTTCTCCTTGATTAGTATTAGGAGAAAATCGCCGCCGGTTATGGGACGACAAATATTGGCTGTCAATTGGTGTGAGTCAAAGCTGGCTCGTCGACCCAGGTAGCAGCAGTTGTCGACACCATCAACACAAATCAGGCACGCGCCAACACTTTGACTTTTTCCTCCAGACGTGTATGTCGGTAGGAGGGAAACTCCCTTACTCTCCCTACTCTCCCTACACTCCACATCTCTTCATCCTAATACGCCTCTCGTCTTCTCACTGTCAAGGACTTCCGCCTTTTGCTGCAATGGTTTTCCCCCAGAAGTAGATTTCTTTGTTTCTTAAGCGGTTGGAGGAGTAGGTGGCTGGCGTTAGGCCTACACGCGCGCGATGACCGCGCAGACAGAGTTTCTTATAATCGCGGGTACAATGTCCGCACATACTGTGAGCCGTGTGTACGCGGGTTTGTGTCCGCCAATAAGAGGGTGCTTATATAAGCAGACATAACCTGTTATTATTATTCATTAGATTCGGAAATTATTTTTTAATCATGAACATAGCCCCCGAACCCCCTTTTCATTTATTTTTTGTCTAGGTTTGATCTATGCACGTGAAAAGCCTATTTCCGCTTTCACAGCTTCTACATTATTATTCTATTTGAAACTTTAGGTGGTTTGAATAATCGTAATTGGAGATGGCACTTGACTGGATTTGACATTTGTAACTTTAGAAGAATATAGAAACACGATAATTGGCGGGCACCTTCTAAGGTGTTTACTTGTTCCAGCTTCATCCCTCACAACCCCCCCCCCCCCACCTCCCTTCTTATTGGATGCTAATGACGCACCGCCTGGAGCATGTGATCAACAATGATGCCTCCGCGGAACGGAATACATAAAGGCGGAGGAGACCTAGGGTGAATAAGTGGACCGATTCCGATGCTTATTCATGGCATCTTGAGATTGGATACATTTCTGTGTGCTCTGTGTATTTCTGCCTGATGCTCACTTTGGAGATTGGATACTAAGGTGAAGTTTAAGAAACTATTTAAGCCCATGTGTAGTTAAGGTAGACGAACTATTTTTATGTATACGGACCATGATTCATTGCTCATCCCCTCATAACATATCATTGTGTATATTGTAAACATAATTCAGTTTTCCAAATACTACATGAAGCTACTGGAAGAACATGCTTGAACGTGAAGTGGCAAATAAAATTGTTGAAACAAAAAAACAAAACAAAACAAAAATATGCACACGTAACAGACAGACCTCATTAACTAATTAATACACATATATTATTAACTTTGACCAAACGACTTGGAGGTGTTCCCAAAGATAACGTGGAAGAACATACATAAAGCTGACTGAGCTGTTCATTATGTGTACAGGAAAAGACGTGCAATTATTTTTTATTGAACGTTGATATTTCTCAATGGGACACTCAGTGTAGAAAGTCAATCTAAAATATTAATTGCTTTGCCTTTTTTTTCAGTAATGTTGCCGGCATAGTTTATAGAAAGAAGTTGTACGTTTTCCAAACCAACACACAATTAAGTAGACGGTAATTTTCAAACATGATTTTGTATGTGTTGACTAGACTATTGTAATAAATTATTAACCTAAGAATAGAATGTCATGACTATCCCTGCATGCACGTAATTTAGCTCCCCACACCCCCTGCCCTACGCCCCACGCCCCGGATCCGCCCTTGCGTTTTGACCTCTGGTTGCTCCGTAGGCGGACACAGTGAGAACGATTTCGTTAAAAAAGCCAAACGAGCAGGTACATAAAACCGATTTCGCAGTGGTTTCAATAGACCCCCATCCCAAGTCGACAGTTAATGGTCCCTTAATGGTTTCATCAGCGATAATATAAAACCCCTGGGGGGATTCGTCAGGTGGGTGATTGATCCAAAGGCCGATTAGAACAGTGAGCATTCCGCCCCATAGGTCCTACCCAAATGGGCCTCCATTGGGGAGGTACGTATGTCTTTATTGGTGGTCCGCTGACGTGCACCTTTACCCACACCAACAGTCAATCAATCTTTGTTTCTTGATACCCATACGTCAACTGCAATGGTGTTTTCGTGAAAACAGCCTACGCAGGGTTGGGTAGAGGGGGATGAATGTAAGGTGGTGGGAGGAGGTGAATCCTAGAGGCCGTTGGGAGGCACTAGGGGGTCATGAACCCATGGCCTGTCCCCATTTTATTGATTTCATTTATTTTTGGCTAGGTAATGCCAGAAAGAGGTATACCTAATGGGTGCAAGATACATACCAATAGAATCAATTGTAATTGGGCAAGGAATGTGTACGAAGAAATTTGATTTTTATTCTTATATCGTTATCGTTTTGAACAGTCTTATGCGTATCTTTAGTAAGGAAAATAATATTGGTTAATTAGGGTCGTGTAACATTCATACTTCCGCATGCATGTTCGGCAAAAAGAAGAATTATCATCCCTGTAAATAAGTCTAAAAAGTACTTTTGCAGGGTCCCTTGAATTTTAAGTTATAGTACTTGTCTCTGGGTTGTATGCTTGCTACCTATCTATCAGCTTTATTTCCTGTAAATCAAAGAAATGAGAAAATGGGAAAATAATGGTCTTTTGACAAGGCAATAATTGTGTGTTTACAAAAACTCTTGAGCAAACAGTATTCCTAAGTGTAAAAAGGGCACTACCGTGGAGGTAATACCTCAGTCCTTACCACTCACTCCCTAAGCCTATGATGACTGAGTCGAGGCGGAAGGGGACTGCCCCCACGAGCCCTTAGTACCACACTCCTCCACCAGGGGTCGTCAATCAGCCTGGTTCCGGTAGTTGGGCAGGATTCCCGTCCGGGCATTGCTCTGGCCAGGTGTTAAATGAGGCGTTAGATCCAGGTGTGAAGGGCTTAGAGTGGGTAAGCCGGTGTGGTAAGAACAGAATGAGTGTCACCTTTCGAAGTGTATACCTGTATTATTGAATACTGAACTTCAACGCTTGTCTCTTTTATCATTAAAAATAACTGCATGATATTACTTTTCCCATGTTTAGTTAATAGCATGTAGCTAAAATTCTAGAGTAGATGATCTACCTTGGGAGAAATGCCATTGCATTTTTTTTCCTTTTTCTGATATTTTTCAAAAGAGGTTTCGCCAATATACCACTATATATGCCTAGGTTATTATTAGGAATTCGTCGGGGGTCCAGACGGCCTGGATCCTTGTGGATCCGCGCCTACATTGTCATGAACGAAAAGAGCTAAATTGTATGGTCAACCAGAGTTATTACCGCAAAGTTTTATCATAGACATAACACCTAGTGGTAGTATTTGAGCAACCTCAGCAATTAGTCTGGCCATCAGCAATAAATACAAACTGTCACAAAACAGTTTTAGGTAGTGTCTTTTCCCTGTGGACTAGGGATCAATCCTGCTGTCAGCGCAGTATGGTTACCTGGGATCCAAAAATACCACCTTATCCCCAACGGATTAACACACCTTACTCCCCAGAGATTAACGTAAGTCTTGATCCCAGCTAAAGTTACGGAATATTCATTTCACAGTACACCTAAACAAGTGTTTGTCATGGATCTAAGACACCCAAGTGTCAAAGTGTAATTATGTATTTATTTCTTAAGATTCTACGAAGGGGGTTGCACTGAATTTCAGCTACTAGGACCTGAGTGGGGGACCAAATTACATGGACTTAACCGTAACAGTTACACCATAAATTGTGCTTAGGTCTGTATTCACCATCTGGACGATTAAGACCCTTCTACGAGACACGAACGATTATAACACCAAACGCGGTTGTAACATTCGCTGAATAAATTCCGATTCTTAACTTCTTTTTGAAATCTTACAAACGGAAGTGACAACCATAATCCAGTGCAGACGCTCCGTCTTCCACTTTGTGTACCAAGCCGACAATACTAGGGTGTAGAGCGGGAGTGTTTGGCGTAGAGTGAGCTGGACTTTAGAAATCTATGTCTGAAATAAAAGAAAGCGTAAAAAGATAGACGCCAAAGAAGATTTCTAGAGACATTCCTCATCTAGAAGATTTCAGCTGTCTTGGTTGTGCTTCAAACAATTCAGCCCATGGGCCGCACCGGCTGGTGACAAACATGGATATAAAAACTAAAATAGCGAAAAAGAAAAGTAAACTTAAAAAATACAGGAGAACATTGCGACAGACAGGAGGGCTTGGGAAGTGCTTAAGACGTCGACAAATGCAGTGACTAGATTGGAGGGACAGGCGGATAGATAATCAGAATCGTGTCTCCATGGTTTGAGGGATAACCAAGCAGTATGGCTAATTAGGAATTCTGTGAGGACTATAGGACCACCTAGGCTTCTATTTCCCCCGAAGTGTAAGGATTTATATAGCTGGAGACTTCGGCATTTGCCCATTCCACATAGATTTCTTTTTCTTTTCTTTTTTCTTTTCTTTAACATAATCTAATACTTTGAAATGTATTAAATAATTTGCTTTATCCATTTGAATTGGCACGACGTTGACACAACTTACTTTTTATACATTTTGTAAACGATACTAAATCAGCTGATTTGAGGGCCACAAATTTATTAATAACATTTGATAGCTACAGACCTACAAATATCAACCCATGGCCAGCTCATACAGTCAAGGTTATATCTAATTCTTTATGAATTGCAATGAAACCGAACCTACTTTTGTAACATTAAACCTATACACATCCGTTTATTAAAAAAAACATGTGGATTATAGACCAAATAATTTGCTCCATAATAATCCAAAAACTAATGAAATAACCAACAAACACAACGTTTTAAAAAATATTAAATGTTCAAAGAAACCCCTGTGAAAATCAGCACTCCTGGAGGGTATTTCATAACAAAATAATAAGAAACGGGTGAATCTTAGTACCTGAAATAAGAAATTCTTAATGCCTCCTGGAGGCATTTTCAGAACAAAATCTTAGTTAAAGATTCTTTTTCTTTGTTGTAATAAGATTTTCTTAAAGATAAGAGAGGTTTTAAGAAAAAAAAAAGAGTTCTTTGTAAAGGCTGTATAACAAATCTTTGTTCATTAAAGAGACCTACAACCTGTTCTTAGACCCAGTATGGTCAATGTTATATCAATGGCAAAACACAGGTAAGAAAGTAATTTTACCTAGGTATTTCATAACATGATGTTAAGAATCAATCGATTCTTAAAAAGCATCTTTGTGCAATTCAACATCAAATTTGAATTAAGAATATCTTATTTCAGGTACTAAGATTCACCCGTTTCTTATTATTTTGTTATGAAAGACCCTCCAGCACGTTTGGTGGTCCCCAGTCCCCCAAACTCCACGCCATGGGCCCCTCCTTGTCATTCCGATCACGTTGTGGGTGTCCGGGATAAAGAGGGCTTTAGGGAGGATGAAGAAGCGACAGGTATATCCACGCCTCCCCTCCAGGGAGTTGGGGCTCTGGAGGAGCCAGGAGGAGGAGTAGGGGGGAAGTCAAGCCTGGGCCTGACCAATAAAATCCAACCGCAACGCAAAATCCAGCGAAAGCCGGAAAATCTCAGTGCGCAGAAGCGGAAGTCACGTGACTGTCTCCCCGAGGGCCACCTGGCGGCGGGAGGTGGATCCATTCTGGGGTAGTTTGAGGGCTGGCCGCCAGGAGTCGGACTTATACGTCGTCAATAGGTAATGACTTAATCACCTGTTAATCCAGGCCTCTGTTCGCGGATTAAACATCTTGCATTGCTTCTAAACAGAAATGGCTCACGTGAATTTATTTACAAATGTAAAAGAAAAGACCTGTATACTAGGATACAGGGTAATTTCTTAAAGATTTAAAGGTTCTTATATGCCATGATGACAGCTGCATGGGCGCTATAAAATGGTGTCATGAGAAATAGTCCTTTCTTTTGACAAGCATCAACAGGGAATATTAGCGACAATGACATGTGACTTTCTTAACTTAACTTGCAACGTAAGTACACCTCCCTCTCTGTCTCCCAATCTGAGCCAATAAAATGATACACAGTCAAGAGGTTTAGACAATCCTTGGGGGTTTACATTTCCTTCCAGATAATTTTGTTTAGTTAAACCCACCGTAAATCATTATGACAAATCTGAGCGGATGGCGGGCAACGTCATAGAACGTTCTGGTTTTGGTCTTTAGTTAAGTTTTATTGTGGTTTTCCTAGCAATATGATTGATTTTACACATTGGACATAATTCATTAACTAGGCCTAAACCTAAGATTGCACTTTATCTTCTTTTCGAATTCATAAATAAGTACATAATAACTAAGTGATAAATTAGATAACCCTTTCTTGTATTCAATTTGGAATTAAATATAATACAGAAAAAGAAAGCCAAACCGAAAAAGTATGGTCGCAGAACAGTTACTTTGCTATGTAATTTATCATTTTTATTAAAGATATAAAACTTGATGTTTTATATAGTATCAAGGCTGCAAATGATATCATGTTATTCAAAAAGTTCAATTCGTGCCCTAGTCAATTTCCCCTGATTCAGTTAATAACCTCGGTTAAAATGTTATATGTCCCAGGCATTTAATATAACACCGAAACTTAACTCGGAAACATGTTTTCATCCTCAAAATAATATAAGGTGTTTCCTTGCAACTTTCACCAGTGCGGCGGATAGTATTAGTACTCTAGTCATACAGTCTGTGATCCTTTGGTATGGGCTTAGTCACGGCTTTGCTCTAGGAGGCAAAACGGTAACACTTACCTAACCCTTTAGATAGACAGGTATTTTCACAGTCCAATGGTCTTATGAGTGGATGCTGTGAATCCGTTGAGCTTAGAGAAGATTTGGGACAAATATTGACGGGGTACTTTGTAAGTAAAGCAAGTAGTTGTGTTTAAGATTTTACATCTCAAAATATCTGCACGTTTTATGTGAGAAAGGGATACGGAAGTTACACTATATATATGCCAGTTGGCCTTCCCCCCAATTTTTTTTTACAGCCCTTAAAACGTGGAAGAATAATGTTGAGGTAAGATAAGAAAAGAAAAAGCGCTAGTAATCACAAGATATCTTACATAGTAATTATACAATGATTTATCTGTGAAAGTGTCAACTAACTTTCTAAATAGATCTGCTTTAGAAACATACGTTTCAAAAGCCTGTTCTGCAGATAACTTAGATAATCTAAAATATCAGCCATTAACACGTAAAACCTTAGGCTAGGAAATGATCGAGTGAGTAAAAGTGAGTAAAATTGAAAAGCAGTGGAAGATCAAACTTCAGATACCAATCCAAAAACATGTGTGCGGATGGTCCGTCCCGATGCACCTGAGAGTACCCGCACATCTGAACAATAGTGCCCCTTTGGGAGCCCCAAGGCAAGCCTAAGTCCAATAATGAGTCACACAAAAGTCTAATCTAAACGTCTTTGGGCCTAAATCTAATCTTAAACCGATCGATGAGCTCTTTACAAACGTTACAGACAGATCCAGATCAAATTAATGCAGTTCAGATCAATCTAGATCCACCCTCTTTTCAGCCTGGTAACCTATACTTTGATATACTGGTCGTGCATGATGTGCCAGAGAGCTTTTACTTATAGAGACTGGTCACTCACTCTTTGTAGCCAAGTAATCACTTCCAGAGGTATCGGCTTGTTCAAAGCAAGAGGACGATGGCTCTAGACTGGTCATTACTTTATATATGTACTTTGCTACTCAAAGAACTTCTTTTTGTCTGTTTTTTATTTCAATTTTTATCTAGCAAACAGCACACATGAAGGGACATAGTATGTTTATTGGGCTCCAAATTGTTATTACGAGTATAATTGAATAACTCTCAGTCCTGACCAACCATTCACAAGTTCATCTCATCTCGTTGTACAAATCATTAGACATGTAATCAAATATTTATCAGTAATAAGATATTATCCTGACTTTTAGAACCTGTAACATCTGGAAGATCAAAGAACTCTGAAGACGACCAATAAAAAATATAAGAAAATAACAACAATCTGGCATACTCCAAGTGAACATTCTTGTTGTAAAAGATCTTTGGTTCTATGTAGGTAAGGTTATGTTAAAGCTGAGGACTACTTTTTACCGAGGGCATTGGCACAGCTGGTGACAGGGCAGTGTAGGGGGGGACTATTTGATCTTGGTTACCAGAGGTTGTGGTGATGTATTCACACGCCAGATAAGGTGGGTGGTGACATAACAAGTTATGGTTCGTTAAATGGTGGTAGGGTTCCCACGACTTGAGACCAATAAAATGGTCCTTAGTCCGACAAATTCTGAAAGAGGATACCACCCATGAGGTATAGGCCAATACAATGGATATAATTCTTTATCTTTTAAAACGCCTTTGATTAATTTTCTATCCAGTTCTTTTCGTTTGTCGAATCGTTTTTTTTCTTGTTTTTTTTTAATCAAAGTAGACCTGGGTGAACATAGAGTAAACTTGAGATTTTAGATTTTTACCTAATTTTGTACCTATTATTCCTTATTCTATGGATAACAGGATAATGGCAGAGAAATATTATACTTTCTATTTAGAAAAACGTATTTTTAGCAGGATCATATTAAAAAATATTTCAATAAAAATCGACGAGGCTTCTTTTTATACTATCCCTGATTGACCTAACTCCCGTGAATTCATCTCTCCTCGGTTACTTCCCCTGAATGCTAAGGACTTGCTAGAGGGCAGACTAGTCCAAGAGACAGATGAGTTGAGTTGGTACTTAAATCACTAAGACCCGATGGAATCATTGCAGTTCTCTGAAAAGAAAAAGGTATCAGGCCATCCTAGTCGGCCCATCTACATTCTAACACTCAACTTAACTCAGGAGTTTCTATAGTTCTCTGGCCTAATTCATTTTTTCAAAATAACTTGACTGGGCAACTTAAAAGTAGTGATGATGTTGAACTGTTTAAGTATGCGTTGCGTAAGATTTATATGAAATTTGATGCTTCTCTGATCTAGATGTGTTGAAAAATTTTCATCTATTATTTTCTAAAGTATGAATTGAACTGTGTAGACGATCTGTAATACATTTACTATTATTAAATCACTTGATCTGGAAGACCATGGGGGTTACCCTTGAAGATGATTTTCAGAAAAAAAATCTTATCTGAACAAGCATTCCATATATCAACCAGTGATGCAATATTTCTATCTGTGGAATCAGCGCCTAATATCAAGATAAAGATTCTGATGATGTTGACTTTCATTGTGTAAAAGATCAGAGCAGTCGGAAGACATACAATAAAAAATGAAACTAAAGAAGTTTACGTTATCAGCACGTTGTTATCTGATTTAGTCTTTGATTTAGTCCTTCCTTGTCGAGGAATAGTAATAATAGTAATCGTCGCATTTCACACCTCCGACAAATTTCTACGAAAAAAGAGAAAGATTTACGGATGCAAATTGGGAGGGGAGGTAGTTTTGTTACCTCAGTAGATAACACAAGTTTTACCACCCGCTGAATTTATTTCTTTTGGGGAAAAAACACAGTTTGGGTCTTCTTAGTTGGAAATCCGTCACGGAGATAAGAGTCATTCCGAATTCCCCTGGTGAGTGAAGGTGCGTGACCTGACGTTAAACTACGTTAATGAGATGCCCCCTTAATTAAGGGGGGTCAGAAGGCCATGTCTACATCTTGGTGTGCCCGCTTCACCCAGACCAAGCCCAAGACAGCAAATCTGATTGGTTTCTCCGGAGTATTATAGTAGGAATATGGCTTAAAAATTATTTTCTTATATTTTATAGATCCGTATGAACTTTGATCATATATTATTTTTGTTCATATATTATTTTTATATTCACCTGGGGATCTTCCTAATTCTTGGTTTTATCATTGATGGAAAGGGAAGCTGGGCATTTAATTGTTAATTTTCACTAATTCAATGGTGCCATGTAAACTTAAAGATACATTTTGGTTAGAATAAATGATTTTGAGAATGGATGGTAAAGGGAGTTGAGAAGAAGATTCTGATACAGTCCAAGGTTCCGATATAATTGTGATTTGTATGCACCTGAATAAACTGAGATTTAAAAATAGGCACTCTAGTTCTATCATTTACCTATTAAATTTCATAGCACATCCATCTGGTCATTGATAATGAAAACAATACAGGTACACTTGTACAAAACAAATAGCTAATCTTTATGCCGCGAAACTTAAGAAACTACCGGGCCAGTTGAGCAAGGGCACCATTTAGTTGCCCCGTGAGAAATCACGGAAATTCACATATGCTTTGGTTATTTCACATATTGATACTAACATTTTAGTTCCCCTCCATTAAACTGAACTTGGCTTGCCAATGCGGCATTTCTCCTCGCTCGCTTTTTCGGAATTTCACATTTTCACACGTTTCATTCCTTTGCATAGGGAAGCACAGGCCTGCGTCAGCACACGTGTTCTTTTCCATAGGTCCGTAGTGTTACCATGCTGACACTTTTTTTTTATTATCTTAAGGCCTGGTTTCCCCCAATACCAACGCGTGCAGGCTTCATCAAGGACCCATCAAACAATATAGGCCCGTATTAAATGCCAATCCCACGAATGTTTTACTTTTTTGACATGATTTTATTATTTTATTTCCTCCCACCGGGCTTGAAAGCGCCAATGCTGACAGTGAGAGCTATCTTTTAGGTACTACAAAAAGTACCACGTTTCTCAAAAGTTTACCTTGTAACACTCTATACGCACAATATCTGACACTAGCGGTCTTCTTTGTGAGCAATCAGTCACAATGGGCTCATATAACATATGTTTTTCCTGCTTGGTATCACATTTTCAACACTTTGTCCTTTTTACAACTGGGCCTGGATTGCACACATGCCGACATGGCTGACCCTTTGTCCTGAGTATTTTATAACATTCCCGTTTCTCACTTTAAATTTCACTGAACTGACTTTTCTCCCAACAGGTGTGAATACTGCACTGCCGACACTTATCAATATATGATAATATGTTTCCTGCCCTCCTAAATTCACATGATAATATTATCATGTTAGCATTAGAACTTCCCATATAATATACTAGGCCTGGACAGTCTGGACAGACAATGATGGCATCCCATATTTTGCACAAGATACATATTTTTTCCTCTGAATTTCACAGTTTAAAAACATTCTTTTCCCTATGCCTCAATGCGCCCATGCCAACTCGAGTTTCCTTCTGCGTGGGCCTGTTAGACTACAGATCCGGAATTTCACATTTCAAAACATTTACTCTATCCTAACCTTCCACTAATAAGTCTGAAAATGCCCCTGATGGCTACAACTCACTATTATATAACGTACCAAGATCTTCGCATTCTGAATTTCCCCCCTCATTTTTTGACACTTTCCATGTTTTTTCCCCAGGCCTGAACGCGCCCATGCCGACTCGGGTGGCCTTCTTCGTGGGGTTGTCGGACAACATGGGGCCGGTGACGGAGCACACGGACATCGTCTTTGACAGGGTCGTCACCAACGTGGGCACCGGCTACGACCCTGCGTCGGGTCGTTTCACCGCCCCGGTCAACGGCACCTACCAGTTTAACATCATCGTGTCGGCGCAGGGCCGCCAGAAGGTACGTCTTGAAAAAGGGGGCTGAGGGAGGGGGAGAACATTCTACTTTAATTCACCCTACCACGGATAGCTGATTTATAGTATTTCAAGCACCTGCAGGCTAATTTGGACCTGTTTTGTCAACAAAACCCCTGGAAAAGCTACAGAAAATTAATGATTAATTGTGATATTTCCACCTACAATGAATGAATTATAGAACAACTCAGGAAATATTAATGTATATGGTTACTAATTCAAAAAATAATGATGGCTAGTTTTTCCAAATGTTAATCTTCAAATAATGGTACAATTCTTGAGAATTCATATACTAAAGCCATGAGTTTTGTTGACATATTACCCAACATGCACCTTGTTTGAGGCTAACCTGCAGGTAAAACTCTCAAAACTGGCTATCCGTGGTTGGGAGAATTCTTCGTTAAAGAATTACACTCTTCTTATGTTATAAACCGCACTGTGCACTTAAGGTAACGGGAGGGTGTCTTTGATGGGCTGATGATTTCTTTTGAATACTGCAAATAATTCTGGATTTCAAAACATTTCCTTTGGTGTTCCAAATTTCTTGATTATCCATATATTTCCTCTTTGATAACTAGAAATAACCTCTCATGCCCAAAATATCATGATCAGAACGTTCTTAGCTAATCAGAAGTTGATGTTTACCAACATAATTGAAAAGTTCACTGACTTGTTATTAAAAAAAGGCCAGTAGAACACAAATTATGATCAATTATGACAAGGCTTATGCAAGTTTAGGAATATTTGAACTGGGAAGTAACCTGCAGATGTTTTATGACCTCAAAAATTTCCCAAGATAAACCATTGGAACACCCTTTTTAAAATTCACTATAGGGTCTATTATGCAAAACAATGAAGAACCTATCTAAACCAGTAACATTCCCTAAGTCATATTGATGCCATCCAGATAAATCATCAGTTGAAAAAAATTATCATTCCTAGCTTTAGGCCTTGTCATAATAGGACAATCATAATTTGTAAAACAAAAATGGAAGTAGCGATTTGCGACCTGGTAGTTGTACCTTTTTGAGAGAGAATATATGTTTTCTTTACCCATCAATATAATGATATTGTCTCTAACTATTAGATCCTAGATATGATTTCCCCTGATTGATTGATAGAAATACTGGGTGATAATCTTTGCTTTGACTTACCCCATGTGTTTTTCTTTAATCCTTGAACTCCAAGAGACGTTTAAGATTCCCAAAACATGAGCATACCGTGTTTC
This sequence comes from Lepidonotus clava, assembly GCA_936440205.1. NCBI lineage: Eukaryota > Metazoa > Annelida > Polychaeta > Phyllodocida > Polynoidae > Lepidonotus > Lepidonotus clava. The sequence continues at coordinate 18,884,746 of OW387150.1, read as the reverse complement.
TTGTTTTTATTGAGCATGACATTGATATTATGCTCAAGAGAACCCCAACTCATTTTATTTACAGAATCTATTTCTTGCAAAAGATTGTAATTATGGACCCATGTTTGTGTATCTAATTGAACTAATGAACAGGTGTGCTATGCTAAGCAACCAATGACAATTTATACTGTTTGACAGGAAAATGTATTCAAACATAACAGTCCCTTAGTCGTGCTATGTCATCAGAGGCCCAAAAATAAATTTTTAATGTAAAACTGGCACCCCAGGAGGGGGCGCCGGGACCCTTTTTAATATAGGCGCCCCCCCCCCCCCCCCCCCTTTTCAAAATTTCTGCATCAGCTCCTGATCGTCATAATGTTTCACCTTTTGGTGACAAACATAATCACTAGTCATTAGACAACAACCATAATACACCTGATTAGCCTAATCAGTTACAGAAATATGGGCAACATAGCTTAACATTGAAGTCATGATTTTGGTAAAATATACTCAGTGTCATTTCATTGCATGTATTAATTGTTGCTCAAGCTTTTGTAATACATATTGCATGCTTTGACCATTGCTTTTTCTTTGTCAACCATCTACCTTTCATTGTGTTAACCCATTGAACCTAAAAAAGTAGAGGTCCATGACATGAAGTGAACTGAAGTTCGAAGCACAGCTTAAACAAACTTGATTGGAAATAGTTAGAAAGGGTAAGCAAAATCTACACATAAATGTTTACTAAGACAGACGGACTACGCAAGTCCTAAAGAGAGTGTGACTTTTAGTAAAGTCAAGGCACACATACAAATTTGATTCCACAAACCTACATACACACCAAACCATCATATCAGGGAAACTGAAATATCACAAACAAAGACACCTATAGCTATAACAAGTACTCTGTAAGCAGCAGTATATATATATATTCCGCTTCAGAAAATATGTCATTATTTGAAGTTAAATTGTTTATAGTCCAGAACTAGTCTAAATCAGTATGGACTCTAAATAATCTCCTTAAAAGATAAATATCGATTTTTTTGTCAAAGTAAATTATATAAAAGGTAAAGAGGAAGAGGAAGAGTTGTTTTCGGTTTCAAATCTAATGTCAAATATAATCAACAGAATAATAATGTTAGAGGTTAAGAGTAACTGCTTGTAGATAAAACTCTTTAAAAGTCTGTGGATGCTCTTCAAGCATTATTTGGTTTGGGTCCTGTGGTGACCGATTCCTGTTTTGTCTACTAGGCGGCAGTAATGATCCTCAAGAATGGCGGCATGGTGGCAACTGTCTGGGCAGAGAGTATTCCATATTGGGCAACAGCCTCCAACATTGTTGTCCTATCTTTGGACAAGGGCGAACAAGTCTGGCTCATGCTGCTCAACAGAGCTTCCTACCTGCATGGCTACATGTACACGACCTTTTCGGGTTTCATCGTCTTTGAAAACAAGTGAAGGCTTCATTGGCAAGCACCGCATTAACTGTCATGACTTTGTGTCACGTAGAAGCAAGAAGTGATAAGGACTTTTGCTGCATTATTTGTGTGGAGACCCTAAGATCCTGGAAGAAATTAAAATCTCTCCTAAGTATGGGAGATGGTGCCCGAAGGACAAAGTGTCGGATGAAATAGACTTTATTTTTGCATTTCTGGAAAATTCCTGACTGTTCCCCGTAGGAAAAGTGGATTGACTCCTTTGATGTGTGTTTGTACATACGGATTTACAGTGAAATTATGTTTTTTGATGTCACTGTGCTAGATTGACATCATGATAGAGAGCTCATTTTGTACCAGGAAGGTTAAGGATATTTGTAAGATATTTTGTTCTTATTCTGTATATAGTTGTGCTAGAGCTAGATTTAAGTTCTATGGTCTGATCAATAGTACTTACTAGGTGGTTTCTAATGTCTTCGAGGTGTGAATATTAATAAGGTTCCATTCTCCAATTACTAATATCTGTCCAGAAACCTATTATACCCAATGATTATTGATAGAACTATTTGGTAGAAATATATTAAACATACCTCAGATTGTGGTAGTTAGCCTAGATTTAGTCTTTCATGTTCAGTGGTTCATTGTGATACTTTTACCTCCGTGTTTAGCAGTATTTTACGTGGTGATTTATGAATAATTAGTAAAATATGACGAATATGTAGCTCAACATAACAACTGACATCCTCACGCACAAAATTGTATAGACTTTATTGCAGCTAAAACCAATTCAAGATTGGGCAATGAAGCGGTAGTAACCTGTTTTACTGCTTTTGCATTGCAGGTACATTATCGTAATATTTTACCCATGTTGGTGGTAATATATTGCTAAGACATTAATGCCCCTTTGGCACTTTGCCATATATCCCAAAGTAAAAGCCACTCTTACTGTGTGATTTAATTCTAACAGTTAAAAAATATGTCACTGAGGAATTTCTCAGATTGATGATCTAACAGATTTTTGACATGTTGGAACGTATTTGGTCACATGCATGAGACGGGGTTAAGCATAATTCAATATCTATGAAGTAAATTATAGTTTGAAAACTCAATGTAAAGTGCCAATTGGGATTGAAGCATGTCATAAGATTGAATTATGCCACCAAGGTATCACAATTGGAATGCATCGTTGCTGCAAATGGTGTGGGCTTTACGTAATATGATTATATATAAAATACCTTAATAACATAATATATCCAATTTATCTCAAAACTGTGTATCTCATAATACTATATAACTATAGCTAGTCCAAAGAATGTACAACAACCTAAAAAAGAGAGGATGTCTTAAACCAAATTCCTAGATTAATATAAAAGCTATCTGAGATATGCTAGATCATTGTTGTTTGCGCTCTTCGCCATTGTAATGTGAAAAAAATGCCCTTGTCAGACCTTGGTCCCTAATCAAGTAGATTGTTAGAAAGCAATATATTTACAACCTATGCATATCAAAGAAGATGGCAAATTAGTTCACAAAATGTAAACTACTTTTAAAATTTCTTATTTATTAAGAATATGCACTTTTGGTTAACTGTGAATATATGAAAAAATAAAGTGTTGTCCGTAAAACTACTGCTTTTTAGTAATCTGGTTATAATATCAAACTACAAAAAATTCAAGTCGCAGGAAATGAAAAAAATCGTGGCGACAGGAATCTGATGCGCCCTCTAATGAACTATTTGTGTTTTAACAAGGGCATAACCATCTTTTCTTTACACACGACAACCTACACAAACACATAATTGAACACAGTAAAACACCAATTAAGTTAACAAACACAAATACATTTGATAGGAAGACATTCACGATGAACCTATTCAGTTTCTGGAAAGGTACATGGAAGTTTAGTTAAATGGAATTTCATCAGATCACCATAAGGAATAAAGTAAACAATGAAGTTTCCATTGAGTGACTTATTAGAAGTAAATACTTCATGATTCTTTTGTTTCCAATCATGTCATGGGCTTCTATTGGTTTCGTAAACCCTTACTCACATACAAGGTAAGTTAGGACCTCTTGGGGGACTAGTGCGTAGTCAAAGTAAAACTCAGCTTGCTTTCTAAAGACTGACAATTGCAAGTTCAAGTTCTCTTCAATAGGGAACAGAACGAATTTACCCAAATGATTTCTAATACTGAAGTGTAAGATTGCTTCAAAGTGGTACCAGGCTTGTTACTAAAATGTTTTGCATATTTTCTCGAGAAATTCCAATGATATGGAAAAAATGAAAAAAATGATGATTAAGTCTTGGGTCATCGTCTGCAAACAAATAACATAATATTGCCACACACTTCATTCATTATTCGTTAGTTGCACAACCTCCCACTAGGTAGTGCCACTCTACACATATAGGAACAACTTCTAAGTCATAGTTGTTTTGTCCACTAGGCGGCAGTAATGATCCTCAAGAATGGCGGCATGGTGGCAACGGTCTGGGCCGAGAGCACTCCCTACTGGGCAACAGCTTCCAACATCGTCGTCTTATCTCTCGACAAGGGTGAACAAGTTTGGCTCATGCTGCTAAACCGAGCATCCTACCTGCATGGCTACATGTACACGACCTTCTCCGGATTCATGATCTTTGAGAATTAGAAATTAGAAATCACACAGAGACTAATTATTCAATTCATTAGTGTCAAAAATTAATGGCGCATCCTTTCAGTTATTGGGACCTGGTTGGTAAGATAGTATTTTGAACCAGGGTAAGGATTCGCAATGCACATTAAGAACAAAATTCTATTTATTGGATTAAATGGGTATTTCAGTTTTTCCTGTCTCAAAGAAGATAACTGGAGTTGAATGTGTAGCTATAAATACTTCATGATATTGAAGGAAGTTTGCATTAAAGGATGAACTGTTAGAAAGCTGCCATTTTTTCTGTGTTCTTTGAATATATAGTTTTTAGTGACTTTGATGGCTTGCCATCAATTATGTGTATAAATATGAAGATTTTCATTATCAAGTTAGAAACACAGTTTGTATATACATGTATATCGTAGGATAGCATTGCCTTGTACTATGTAGATTTTGTTATAATGTTTTAAGACAAAGGGAAACCTCTGGTTTTGTCCCTATCTATACATCTTACAGCTATGTATAGCACAACTTATTATTCTGCACAAATTTTCTGATGATATTAGATGACAAATGCACTCCCTAGTTTACTAGTAAAGTGCAACATTATCATACATAATTTCAAAAAAAGAAAATTCATCAGGATACAGACTAGCTATTTATACAAAATAGAAATATTGAACCAACTAAAACTAAAACTTTCCCCGAGGCTTTGACCAAACTATCATATTCCTATCCTTTACCAAAAAGTCACAAAAAGGGTAGCTTTAGACCAGTTATAAGGTAAAAAAAACAAGGTGTATTAATCCTTTGGAAACTAAATTTATAACAAATTTATGTTGTGATCAACTGGACTTGCGTTTTATCATAATCATTCGACCATAACATGGAATTCGCTACCGTCATTGTGTTTTGTTGTTTGAAGCATAGCTATAATAAGAAATAATGATAATACTGGCATGAATATTTAAGGAACCTCGCCCTATAGCAGGCTCTACAGCACTTGTCTAGAATTAATGCAGGGGGGCTAATAATTTCGGCAAATATCAAAATAGTGACTCGATTCATGAAAGATATTACCATAATCTATGATAGAAACTTAAAGAAGGTTGAAGTTCCGAATTAGGCTTTGTATGCGCTTTTGAGAAAGCATAGTGAAAAAACGGCATTTGGCAACACGAGAATCATTTACATAAACGTCGCGTTGGCCCCTAGGCAAATAAGAATATTCTTGTCTAGTTGCTATGATAGTAACGTACGCACGTGGCCCCTGTGAAGAGAACACCCTTTGTAAGCATCCATATTTAACGTGGTAGCTGTTGCTGTGACCTTGATGATTTTGTCTGTTAAATATATTATAGAATATATAACCTAATTATGAAACAGAAATTCAGTTTGAATAATTCAGAGAACACTGGAAACATACTGTACGGATTTCATTAATTTATGTGAACTGTTATGTGGAATAAATGTTGTAATTGTGTCAGTAATAAATACTCAATTTGAGTTGTTGTCTTCTCTTGATAGAACATGGCAAAGCGAATAAGCAAACTTTTGTACTCCAAAACATATGAAATAAAATATATTAGCCTGAAGCTTGCTTCCCAAAGGGCGATTTTGGATGTTTCACATTGTAAAATGAAAAACGATATAGAAAAAGATTTGTACCCCAAAGTCGTCGACCTTTCAGTTGTCCACACATGGAAGATGTGTTGTTTCCACTGAAAAAATGCAATATCGATGTCTGGAAGATTCTGGGCAATTATTGACGACTATTTCCAATGACTAGCGGTAGAAAACATAGGGAGCAATAGACTTAAATGCTTTAGTTGTTTTTGGAAGGGATTATACTTAACTATTGTTCATGGTCATTTGCCCACTGCCGTATGATGGGAACGATGCTCTATACAATCTATACAAATACCATTATAATAATTACAATCTGGCCTTACACATAGTGTAAACACAGGATATGACATGAGATTGGTATTCCACGTCAGGACCTGATAACAGGACGCTGCAAGATTGAGCATTAACACTTACCTTGTAACTGCAATGATCATGTTCAATATTGAAGACATCTTTTTACTTAGGTACAAAAAGTGCAGTCTTTTATTAGTATCTTATCTATACCACCGCCTAACGAAATTTCGGTGTGGTGTAATATTCATTTTAAAGTTATGGTTCCTAATTCTCCCAGACGCAATTCTCTGTTTTGTTGCATTTTGGTGTACCTGCAGGCTAAATCAAAGTGCATTGTTGGAAATATGTTGACAAGTCCACATCCTCTCACAAGCCTTTAGCATATTAAGTTTCATTATTTATGGAATTTTCTATTGTTGAAGGTTCTGAAAAAGTAGCATTTGGACATTTTTCATTTTGCACCTGTATGTTCTTATCATATCGTATACTAGTTTTGATAAATCTTCCTTAGATATAATTATTTCTTTAGCCAAAAACTATTCATTTCCTCAGTTTTTGTCTACAAAATGCTCCGAAATTAGCCTGCAGATGCACGAGATGTAGGAAAAATGGGAACTGCGTCTGCCTGAATAACACACGGGAAATCTCCTTCAAATGGGAGGAGACACATGGACAAGCAATTAGACTTTCAAATTTCTCTCAGATTAGTTTTTCTGCATTACGAAAGTTATCTGAGACTGAAGGGATGGCAGTATTGTATTTTGGACAACCTTAGTATCCCCTTAGGTTGGAAATGAAAACTACTGTCTGAAAATATCCATAATCGTTACTACCCTTGAACAATATGCACATAACATGCAAAGGATCAACAGTAATTTGATGAGAAACACACAAAACTATCATTGCAGATTCATCATTTTAGTTGAGAACAATAATAGTATTATGTAACAAAGTTAGGGCTACGTATACATGAGGAAACATTGTGATCATATTAGCACTAAGGTTATTGGTGTCGATGGGTATGCAGTCAATGACAAGAGGTGGTCCGAAGGTTAAGCCTGTGAACTTACTCTTGGCTTTGCTGTCCAGCCGTTTTTAACCAAAACCTAACGGAGGCGGATCCAGGATTTTGGAAAAAAAAAAAAAAAAAAAAAAAAAAAAGGAGGGGGGGGGGGGGGGCATGCTATAGCAAAATTTTCGCCAGCACCCTCCAGGTGCAATAACTTTATACTAAAAAGAAAAATTAAATTTGGTCCCCCCCAAAAAGGGAGGCGTGCCAGGAGCATGTCCCCCCTAAATCCGCGCCTGCCTACCCAGCAACAATGTTTTGTTCAAATGAAAATAATGTCAAAAATGAGCACCGCCATTACTTTGCTATAATGATCAGCTGATTATATAAGTTACGGCTTAGATAACACATCAATCATAATTAAATATCAAAACAGATTAAACATTTTCGAATGCGTGTCCTTATGCTGAAGATACGGGTTAGAATTTCAATTTAACCTAATTATTACATTAAATGTTAAGTAAATACATTTGATTATACTTACTCTTACTGCACAGATATCTAAATGTAAACAGGCAGTTTCTGTCAGCAAAGTTCAACCCGGTACTTAGACGCACACAGTTGTCTGTATTGTCACCGGGAGCACCATCTCGATTGGGTTCACCAGAGTTCCAGCTGAAATAGGTAGCTGGTTGTCCATCCACTACCCATCTAAACTCTCTTGATGCTCCTTCAGTATAAAGGCCTATCCAGACATCCTGAGATATGCTCTTTCTGAAAAGATAACAATTTAGGGCGAATTAAACATTTACCAATGCCTGTTTGCAGCAGGTCGCAGCGTACATGTGTCAATGAGAAGGAAAGACCACTCGGTATACCGAAGAGGAATTATTAAGAATTCTACATTAAATTTTGTTAGGATTATCTGATTCGTTAAGTTTAGTGGCACCATTTCCTGACTTCCACAGGAGTGGAATTATTACTCCCTCTAGAAATTTGTGTATACATCTTGTCCTGGCTGTCTCCCTAAGTGTGTTAAACAATTCGCCAGAGAAATTGTTTTAGACCTTAACTAGCTATTACTCAGTGAACCTAGTAACATCTGAATATAAGATGGGGAACAATTATACTCATTTAAAAGAAACCTGTGGTCCTTCAGGGTTGCACAGTTGATGACAGAGCTCAACGATCGATGAAGAAACTTCCTAGATTGATGACAAACCCCCTAAGGCTGGCGACTATACTATTATGACGATGACATTTTAGTTGTTCTAGGTCTAAAACAATCACATTCACATAGGTAAGAATAAATCTTTGATAGCATATCACTCAATAAAATAAATAAAATATCTTAAATATGACAAATCCGTACACAACAAAAATCAAATCCACTGGTCTTTATTGTTGAGAAGAGACTCCAAAAGCCCAAACCATTTGTATGATAGTGACGTATTAATTTTATTGTATTACCTTCAGGCAAAATGCTTGTCCATAGTAAGCTTGTTCGACCAAACAAAAAAAATACTTTCTTTGAATGATTCACGTCAAAACACACATACAGATCTATTTCATAATAATTATACCTACCCATTGAGCCAGGTTTTGATTGCCCCATGTTCCTGCTGTGAGTAGATTGAGGCTAGGTTTGCCCCGAGCTGCTCACATGCTGACCCAGCATCGTACCAATCAGCTTCCGAGCCTGCTGGGGATATGTAGTAACAAAACTGTCCCTGAAGATGCTCAAAACTATTTGTGCATGCTTCACCTGGAATTAAAGGCATTTGAATTAAGGCAAAAAATTCCAATGTTCTTTATTATCTATATGTGTTTTGTGGAAACAATTCTGCTACCATACAATTTAAAAGCAAATTCCATCATATTCTAACGATTTTGAGTTGCAATAACTAGGCAGATTTGACAAGTATTAGGTAAATACGGTGATATTTGTATGATTTATCAAAAGATGTGACAAAATTCATAAAAAACATTTACCAGATAGCGATCTTTATTAATAAATTAGCTGGAATAGGAATAACAAGTAACCTCTGTAACTAGTTTGGGCATTATAATATAGATAATGGAAATATTTATTAAATCCTTCTATTACAATAAACAAAAATCTGGAATTTTCATCTATGTGAGTAGGTCAGTAGTGTGGGAGCAACTGAATTCTAAAGCTGGTGATCCATGTTGCGACAAAACTGAACCGATTTCCAACCGATTTTCAAAATAATTTCCATGTCCCAAATCGGTCCCAAATCGGTCCCAAATCGGTCCCAAATCGGTCCCAAATCGGTCCCAAATCGGTCCCAAATCGGTCCCAAATCGGTCCCAAATCGGTCCCAAATCGGTCCCAAATCGGTCCCAAATCGGTCCCAAATCGGTCCCAAATCGGTCCCAAATCGGTCCCAAATCGGTCCCAAATCGGTCCCAAATCGGTCCCAAATCGGTCCCAAATCGGTCCCAAATCGGTCCCAAATCGGTCCCAAATCGGTCCCAAATCGGTCCCAAATCGGTCCCAAATCGGTCCCAAATCGGTCCCAAATCGGTCCCAAATCGGTCCCAAATCGGTCCCAAATCGGTCCCAAATCGGTCCACTACTAAAAATATTGCAACGTGGATAATGTCAACCGGTTTTTTCCAACCAATTTCCAACCGACATAATTATCCCAACCAATTCCCACCCGACGACGGTCCGACAAAATTATTAAACATGTTTAATAATTTTGGACCGATTTTCGACCAATATGGACCGATTTTGGACCGATTTTATTATGTCTAAGCATTTTCAGTGTTATTTCATTTATTTTTGGTAATAATAGAACGATAATGTTGACAAAAGATATAAAAATGATTTCTCTTTCACATGATATATTTTTTAATGCTTTTCAACAAGTGTTTTACTATTTTACTTATTATCAATCAAACAGATTAAATAATATATATCTCTGGTCGTACTGACAGTATTTAGACATGAAATATTAAAATATTTCCAAAATTTTGATATTTTAATCAGCCGATATTTTTCTCACTGTTTTCCTATCAATTTGTGGTCCAGAATACACAGATTAATCAGTTTTCATCTTCACTGTGGATCATGGGTGTAGGACCAATTCTGGACCGATTCTGGACAGATTTTAGGACCAACAGGTTTAATTGGCAAACCGAATCTCAACCGACAAAAAAACGTCGGTCCGGAAATCGGTTCACTCAGAATTGTTTTGTCGGTTTGCAAAATGTCACAACGTGGATCACCGTCTTAACGGTTATGGTCACAAATCTCCTTAGTCACATGTCAACAGATCCGCATAACCATGGTACAGAACGGTTACGTCACCTCCCTGCTCCCGGAAATAACGATTTTAAGGTCTCGAAGCCCAAAATAATACATAACAGCATTTTGAAAATCAGCGTGACACTGTATTTATGTTTACTATGTTGTTAATATGCGGGTAGGATAGCACTGGATAGATAGAGGAGTGCAAGGTTGGAATTTTTCAATGTACTATTCCGACCCCCAAGTGGGGCGCCTCAATTTTTTACTTAAGGGGGCTCCCCCTTTTTGGAATCTCTGGACCCCTGCCAAGTGAATATTTTAAGCCGAAGAAAACATAAATTTACCATGGAAATTTTTCCTCATTTCCTGAAAGCAAGGACAAATGAAGAGAAAGAACTTGATGAAACAACTTTGACTAATTGTTCTTAGTGAAACACCATTATACATAGTTATCATTCCTGAACATTCCGTCCCTGCTAATCTGCAATTTTGAAGAAATCCAACAACCACACCTTGATTGGAGATCAGCAGGTATCCTATACTACATGCTATTTTACTGCTCAGGGTTGATTTATTTTAAGATAAATTCCTATCCTTAAGTTAACAATGGTGTTGGAGCTGCCAACAAGTTATACTTTTAGCAGAAGCACAACATTTGTGTCCCTTCTCTGCTATGATAAGGTTTTGTTTTAGATTATCTTCCTTTCCGAAGCTCAATTGCGTGAATTCCAAGGTGGCATTAAAAAAAATCGCTCTGTTTTAGTCCCAGGTTTTCGTTGTTCTCTAGTGGAATACCGTCCTAAAACCTGTAAATAAGTTGTTATTGGATGTGGGCACAAATCATTTATCAAATTGTACAGTAGCAACCATTAAGGGTACAGCAAGAATGAAGCATATTTTCTGCTTTTGATGAAAATATCAATGTATTTAAAAAACCCTTTAGATGTATATTGACTCACCTGCAGTCCTTCTATCGAAAACATTCAAAACCAACATGATGAAGAGTTGTCTGGTCTTCCACATAATGATGTATATTTACTTCTGATGATACTCTGATAGTAGCCATGTACCGTTACTTGTGTCATAGATCAGAAAGAAGCCTCAGAGGGATAAACACTCATCTCATATTCAGGGAATTATTAATAATTACTCCATTTAAATATTTACAAGTGTGACACAGCCAAAACTAGACACATGAGGAATAGGCGTTCTTGCTTTGGTATACCTCCTGGTCAATTTTGCACAAGACCCTTATGTTCTTAGCAAGTTTGTTTTAGTAATTTTGACAGGTAAGTATTTTTGTCTACTCATTGGGCATTTTAAACCCATTTCACATCGTGGTTCTTTGGGTGTGATTTTAAGACAAGATGTTCATTTAAAGCGATTAAGGACTGTCTAGCTGGATTCTAAATGAACCAGCATATATAATCTTGATACTGTTTGTGAGGTTCGACCAATACTATGGGAATAAATAACCATGATAAAAAACGTATGTCACCATATTTGTTTTCAAGATAAATGGGCCTGCAAAATTAGGTTTCACTAAAGGTTTGTACTGGAAAACACTAGTTCTTTGTCCCCTCAAAAATGTATCCGGCATATATTAATCAAACATGGTCGAATATTATCTTTGGGCCTGCACCAATATACTTCAGCAAAGAAAAGTGGGGGTCACCATGCGAATTTAAGAGCTACAACCCTTAGAAACAGAATAATATGTCAATTCCTCTATATTCCTATGTAAACAAATTCCCTTTAAATTTCCCGGGCCATACAGACACCCTCGGACTACCCCCGCGGGCCTTCTTATTATAATCTGGCCGCCTAATGGGTGGGGTCATAAAGAACAAACAATTTCCATGGCATCAAATTTTGGTTGATTTAGAATATATTATCACTAGGTTTTCATGTTCATTGTTAATATCATTATTTAAAAACTGATTATACTGCACTATGGATTGGTAATCTCGGACAGAAATATTACTATAACTATGAATTAGCACTATTTATGGTGATATAAATGGTGTCTGCACTGTTAAAATGGTGTTTAGAATTTAAATATGTTTAGGGTATAAACATGTTTATAATCTAAATACATTAAACCATATCTGTTTAAAACCTAAACACTTGTAACTTCTAAACATGTGTCGGGTTAACTGTGCTTAAAATCTAAACGCATAACATCAGTTGTGTTTAAAAGCTAAACACTTGTAACATCTAACCATGTTTTGAATGGGACATGTTTAGAATGTAAACACATAATATCAATTGTATACTATGGAAAAGAAAAATGGACACTTTGGGATTAGAACCCACGTTTCTCTACATTCAAAGTAGAAGCCTAACCAACTGAGCTAACTTGGACTGCATGCAGTGCACACTGGCAGAGTCAGCACCAATGAGTAGGATCTGTACTATTATACAGGTATTCAACATTAGACAGACAATAGTTCAATACTCTCATACCCCTACTTATTCAGTTAAGTAGCAAAGCTGGGCTGTGTCTACCTACAGGCTTCCATAGCTCAGTGGTATAGCATAGGCTTCATATGTGAGGGGCCCGGGGTTCAAATCTCGGCTACTGAAGTTATCAAATTACTACTTTGAAGTAGTTGTACTATTAGTGGTTTGCAACATGCCGTCCATATTTTTGGCCATGATTAGTAAAATGTTTTTTTCATACACTTAGGAATTTGGAACTTTGTGATTAAAAATGTTAGATTTTTAAGTTTTTGTAGCGTCATTAACCCTTTCCACCCGCCACCCCTAGCGGGAAGACCGCATGCTGCAGCGCCAATTAGTTCTCGCAGTACCCGTCAGATAACGCCACCTTAGACCTCATTCCGCCGATCGCTGGGCGGTCGGCGAGTCAAGGAGGAGGATGTCCGCACGAATTCGCGTCATTTTTCACGGAAATGACCGATTTACACCATTCTTTTTGTGATATTTGGGTAGAATATGCGTCAATGATCACATATATATCCAGATTTCAAGTGGAAATGCGGTATTTTTCGCATTTCGAGCGGAAATACATCGGCGAATTTGGAAATTTGCGCCAGCCTCCCCGGGATGGCGGCGATCGGCGAACAAACAGGAGGTGGAGGGAAACTGGTCGAAATGCAGAAAATTTTGGATTTATCACCACATGGCGATCACATCATGAAGGTGGGGATGCTGCTTAATGTGTATATCGCGAAAATGCAGTGTAAATCGATGGATTTTAAGCTGAAATCTGGTGTTATTCACATGTAATCCGCCGGGGAGTGTGCAGGCCTCGGCCCAGGGGACGGGCGCTTGAAATCCCCATAATGCTCCCTGTTGCCATAGTTACAGCAAAAAAAAATCTCAAGAAATTAACAAATTTTGACCTTTTGCTTTATTCTGTAAAAAATTCTGGGCGATTCTTGCTTTTTCTAACGATTTTAGGACGATTTTAAGCAAAATTAAGCCAAATCTCGCGGGAAGATGCTTGAAAGCATCGGGCGTATTTTCAGCGGCGATGCTTGTAAGCATCAGGCGCGATTACGGCGGCGATGCATCAACGCATCCGGCGGGTGGAAAGGGTTAAGATAATCACTTCATTGGCCTGCTATTCTAGGTACGGTCAACCAACCAGAACACCCCTAAAACATTTACAAAATGTTTTAAAACACCTTTTCAGTAGGATTAACATGTAGACACCTTTTTAGTTCAAGAACTTTATTAGCTATACCCTGAAGGTTTTACCTCCAACAATCAAACAACCCATGCAAGACTAAACCAAGAAGGAAGGACATACTTGATTATTGGCTCAATGATCCTGTAGTGTGTTTACAGGAAAAGTACAACTTTAAATGCTGTTAACATTACATCTGGTGTAAACTGTATGGCATAGTACCATAGCAGTGTTTTACATGTAAAATCTACGGTTTTTCTTTTTTTTACACACTACCGTATATTATTGTTAAATTGAAAATAGTTTTTATCCTTAAGAATGAAAGAACACTGTACATATTATGGTATATTACTGTTTAACTTAACACCTAACCCTAGACACCTTGAAGACCTAAATGCTTCATAGATAAACACCTAAACATCATAGATCTCTAAACACTTAACAGCTAAACATCAAAAAAGCATAAGCATTTTGATTCTAAACACCTTGAGGACCTTAACACTTCATGGGTAAACACCTAAACATCACACATTTCTAAACACTTAACCCTAAACACCAATGATTCTAAACATGTTTAGGGAAATATAGTGTTCCAAAACTGGATGCGACGAAGTGTTTAGGAAAGTGTTTAGGTTCTAAACACTTGTTTTAACAGTGCACGTCCTGATACCTACACTTATTACAACGATCAAGATAGGGGCACTCCTTCAAGTACTTATCAGGTTGGGGGTAATGGCTGTATTTTCACATTCTATCATTGCATTTTTTCTATTGATTTTTTTTTTAAGTTAAAAAAATCATGCCAAGAAAATGACCTGTCCTGAAATAACTGGACAGTTTTGTGATCCATTATTACAGGACATCCCATTTTATCAGGCAGGCTTTTAAACAAAATTAAACCATTATTGTAATGATGGAATTCGATTTCAATTTAACCAGTCATATTCTAAAATTAAAAAAAAAAGAAAATTCTCATATGGGGCAAAAAGCCCACGTCTGGGGCAAAAAGCGCATGGGCTTATAACCCCATGCGTGGGCCTTTTGCCTCATATGGGCAACCTCCTACACCTCAGGTTTTTATTCAATAAAAAGACCCAAGTATCCCCAGATATACCTTATTAAGGAAAATGCCCACAAACTAGTGCATCCCCCTAGTGGCGAAAACTGTAAAATCCCCCTGGGGCACAGGGAAATGTCCCAAAACTTGATCTAAAATGCTATTCATAATCTAAGAGGTCTGTTTTGGAACCTTAAACCAAAATTTGATTGATTCAGGAAATTTACCTTTTGCCTTACTAATCCCTGTTGTGCAAAAAGTGGCGCTTGGTCACTAATCACATTTTTTCACAAATATCTTCCTTACAAGTTAATTGCTGAGGATATAAAGGAAACTGGTCTTCTAATGTGTTAACAAGTTTAGCTGCTTTGAAAATTACTAGTGATTTGTTCATTTCGCATCATTTTTTTATCTCTGCAGTGCAAAACATGCCAAAAATGTTTAATGTTTTTTGTAGTTGTCATATATATATCTTCGCCTAACTCAGTAGATCCCCCTGCGACCTATGCTGATTTTTTTAGTTTTATGTTCACTACATATGTAAGTATATAAATAGTGACTTTTAGAAAAGTTCCATGTTTAGAATTCTTTTTATAGCAGGTTTTAGGCAAAACTAGGGCTTCAAAAAGAGCCTCCTCAGACATCTAACACTTTTTTTGTAAAATGAAATACATATCAAATGCAATATTTAGACACAAAATAATTCCAATGGACCTCCTTGGTATATTTCATGCCAAAAACATTAATAACATTTAAATATTGCATCATAATTTCATCAGTATTTGATAGCTGATTTTCTCTACAAATGCCCCAAGGTGTCACCTAATAACTCTTAAATTACTCCCGTGACCCCCCCCCCCCCCTTTTCTTTTCATATATTTGCTTTGCACCACCAGGGGATCAATTGTACCAAATTACAAAGCATTTCCATGTTTCGTTTAGTTAGTGGGCATTATCCTTAACTAACCTTAACAATTATATTATAAGTAACTAACCGTATTCGTTGTATGTTTAGTTTTTTGCCACAAAATGGAAAGCTATATCAACTCACCTTTAGCCCAATTAAGAATGAAAATCAAACCAAACAGGAAATTGTCCTGTCCCTGTCCAAGAAAATGTCCTGTCTTACACATAATGATATGTGTCCTCTTAGGATTGTATTAAGCAATAATCGCTTTACACATTCAATTTTATCAAAGATCAAAATAGAGGATCTAGAATTCATATTCTTTGGTAATGGAAAACATTTTTCCATTACCAAACAGTATGAAATGTTATCATTGTTAATAACAATGAATAATTTGTATTTCAATTGCTTTATGAGTGTCTATAATTATCTAGAAATGTCCAGCCATTTGGAAGGACAGGCGATTAGTTTAAAATATTCTTTGTTCTCATCACTAGCAAAATAATGAAATTGATAATGAGTTTGAATATTTGAATGATATAAGATTACTCTGTACATAGAGATGATTTCCACATTAAAAAGGAAAGTGGGACCTATGTGTGGGGGAGTACGGATTCAGATTCACAATCCGACCTTTTCAATGATGAAAATCATTTGGTTGGATCCATTCGTGGCACTGCCACTGGAATCTTCTCATGGACTTATGAAGTTAGCGCCTTAATATCTGTCTTCTTGTAAGCTTCGCCTCAAAGAGATAACGTTCAGGGGGAATTGGCGTTCCAGCTGTGTCGACTGGTGATGGCCTAAGTATACTATAAATTAAAGACATGTTTCTCTCGTTTCATGCAGAGTTATCTGGATATCATCCAAGTTCTGTGATAGATCTAACAAAGGAGGAAGGCAGTGTGAATACGTTGAGTACCAAGTAGGAACAGTTTATTTTGATCTTGATCTTGTGCTTATATAGTCATGTGTTTCGTGCTGATTGGCTAATAGTGTCATGTTTTGTCAACATGACACTATGTGACATCATCTCTAGTAACATGTTTATTGTGACAATTATTAACAACTCCATGAATGATTCATACCTTCATGCTATTGAATAGAGGATTGCTCAAAAATGAGAAATTTCAAACTGTTACTCAAATAATTACAGGTATAAGATGATAATTGGTGAACAAACAACTTGTACAAGACTTTAACATATAATTCATACCCTATTCGATTCTCTAAGATTCGTGCCACTATAGGTCCATTCGCCGTGGCCAATGATTGTGTCGCTAGCTGATCCGATAAATTCATTGCTCGCATACGATAATTTTCTGAACGCCGATAAAATGATCGCATGGAAGCGAAATTCAATGGCATTCACCATGGGAGGAGGGGTACCTAACGATTGCAAAATATAATTTTTTTCAAGTACTTAACCCCTGCAATCGGCTGGAATTCAAACGATTCAATCCAACATGTTGGATCTGATTGCTTGGAGTCTTATCGTTTGCATTATCGTTTGTACCAGAATTGCAAACGAGAAATGAGATCATATATGTACCAAATTTACCACGGCAAATGGGCCTTATAATTACAAGGCTTTTAAGTTTGTGCTAACAAATTCGTCACCGGCGTATAACTGAAACATGAAGCATTACCATTGCCGGGCCAAGATCGAGTGTCATCATCGCCCAACAGTCCATTCTCAGCCGAGCCACTCAAATCTTCTTATGGACTCCTGGAGTTTTTCTTTTACTGTATACCCTTCCTGTTATTCAGAATTAAAACTTGTATCTCCATATATTTATTATTCCGCCATCCTTGCCTCCTTGTCTACCTGTATAGTGGTAGGGGATTAGCTGGCCTGCAGCTTATGTGAAATATTTTAGATCTTCAGATATATTCTAAAATGCTTGTTTGAAATGCCTACTCTGCACACACTAAATATCCTTACTACATTGTCTGCTTCATTTTCATATCATAGTGCTGTTTAAATCAACTCATGTTAAACTAAGAACATCACTTTATAACAATCACAATCACGTGCCGTCGAGGGGAAGGATACTGAACGTGGGACTCTGGACAATGAACAACATGTTGTAAAGCATGCTCTTAGTATTAAAGTAATACTAGGCATGTTATGATCAGATCTTTATTAAAGAACTTATGGTTATTTAGAGATCACATGGTTATAACCTTAATTAGAAACTGTCAACTGCATAACGTTTGATCCAGAAATGACTTTCCTTTTCTATTTCCGATGTTTGTAAAAAATATATTTTATCTTTATGTAGCAATTCTTTGTAAATGCCTTTAAGAAAATTGTATTGATGGCATCAAAATCAGGTATGGAGGGGACAGTCAATGATGCCAAACGAGAAATGATAAATGTTATTAGATTCGTGTGGGAGTAACATGATACATTGATATTGCATGTCCAGTTATATATATATATAAAAAAAAACACATACGCTCAGCATTTTCCATTCATCTCATGGGTCACTCTCCAGAAATTTCCTCAATTGGCAAAATCAGTGTTTTTTTTCTTCAGATGACTCTGGAACCTAAACTTAAGTTAAATTTTTATATATTTTAGCCTCAACAAGCTACCAAGACTTATACATTTGAGAAAATCAATATCAAAGTTGAACATTTTTTTCGGATTTTTAGAAATTTATGTCTAAATTGAAGGAAAAAGCCAAAAATTGAGAGGTAAAAGTTTTTTTTCACCTCATTTTATTCAATAAACACTAGAATTTTAGCTTTTCAGCTAATGATATTTGTTTGAGAGGTTATTTGAGTGGGGGCAAACTGTATAAAACAATATTTTCCCCAAATTTATTGATTTACTGATTTTTATTGAAGTTCTTAGTTTTTTTAAATTCACAAATGTACGTTCAGAACCAAGCTTTGAAGGACAAAAAAGTACATATGAAATAGGAACATAAAAATTTTGAGGTACTACTCTGAAAAATACAATAATAATGTATTATTCAACCCCAAGTGATATTCATAGGAAAAAAAGAAGGATACTAGAAATGAAAATTAAATTTATTTTCATGGGCATGCCCAAAAAGTTAAATTGTACGTTCAGAACCAAGGTTTTATCATTTTAAAGTTTTTTTCATGCAAAATATACATATATTTGCTCATGCTTATTTAGAGACATAAGAAAAACCCTACCAGAGGGTATTATGTCATCTTATACCAAATTATTCCTGTATAAATAGTGGAAAACTAAGGAAAAAGCTTGGTTCTGAATGTACACATCTTGGTTCTGAAGATAAACTATGTACGTTCAGAACCAAGCTTTTTGTCTATACAGCCCTTAAAGATATAGCCATATTTCTGACACAATATTCAAATTTTGTGACTTAGATATCTTATGCCACCTGTTAATGTTGATATCTTACCTCATTTAATTTCCCAATTTGCCCATATGACAAATAAGCTTGGTTCTGAACGTACATACCTTGGTTCTGAATGTACACACCTTGGTTCTGAACGTACATTTTTTTTCATAACTATGTGCAGTATATCCATGCCCCAATATATAAATTTTTATTTTGCCTTGCAGGATTTGTTTCTAGAGTCTTCTCATAAAAAGAAATGTACACTTTGTAATAAAACTTTACTTAAACAAGCAAGATATACATGCTCAAATCTAGATATGCATGTATGTTCAGAACCAAGATATGTACGTTCAGAACCAAGATATGTACGCTCAGAACCAAGCTATGTACGTTCAGAACCAAGCTTTTTGTCTATACAGCCCTTAAAGACATAGTCATATTTCTGACATAATATTCAAATTTTGTGACTTAGATATCTTATGCCACCTGTTAATTTTGATATCTTACCTCATTTGATTTCCCAATTTGCTCATATGATAAATAAGCTTGGTTCTGAACGTACATACCTTGGTTCTGAACGTACACACCTTGGTTCTGAACGTACATTTATGGTTTTTCATAACTATGTGCAGTATATCCATGCCCCAATATATAAATTCTTATTTTGCTTTGCAGGATTTGTTTCTAGAGTCTTCTCATAAAAAGAAATGTACACTTTGTAATAAAACTTTACTTAAACAAGCAAGATATACATGCTCAAATCTAGATATGCATGTATGTTCAGAACCAAGATATGTACGTTCAGAACCAAGATATGTACGCTCAGAACCAAGCTATGTACGTTCAGAACCAAGCTTTTTGTCTATACAGCCCTTAAAGACATAGTCATATTTCTGACATAATATTCAAATTTTGTGACTTAGATATCTTATGCCACCTGTTAATTTTGATATCTTACCTCATTTGATTTCCCAATTTGCTCATATGATAAATAAGCTTGGTTCTGAACGTACATACCTTGGTTCTGAACGTACACACCTTGGTTCTGAACGTACATTTATGGTTTTTCATAACTATGTGCAGTATATCCATGCCCCAATATATAAATTCTTATTTTGCTTTGCAGGATTTGTTTCTAGAGTCTTCTCATAAAAACAAATGTACCATTTGTAATAAAACTTTACTTAAACAAGCAAGATATGCATGCTCAAATCTAGATATGCATGTACGTTCAGAACCAAGATATGTACGTTCAGAACCAAGATATGTACGTTCAGAACCAAGGTGTTTTTTTTTATCTAATTCCATAACACTTAGAATATGCATTCAATCAGTAAACTTCCCTTTAAATCATTTGCACATCATTTAAAAGAATTAAAATATGTGGCCATACTGCAAATATCTATACAGTTTATCATTTTAAAGCTATGTTAAGCCAAAATTTGACCCAAAACTTTGAAAAATGATAAGTTTTCAAAATGATTGAAAAATCAAAGTACAATTTTAAGTATAAGAATAATTCTTTTTATTAAAATTATTATTTCATATAATTGGAAAACATATGAAAATGCATAAATAGGTTAAAAAAAAGAATTATTCATACTTTGTGAATATCCTAGCACTTTTAATGATAAGATTGACAACCTTGGTTCTGAACGTACATCATTGTGAAAATGTTAAAGTCCATAACTAAAAATGAAAAATATGAGAAATTAACGAATGATGGGAATTCCCTTTTTCAAGAATAAGAATGCTGAGATACTCTATAAAAGGAAAATGAAAAAATAAATCCTATCAGCAGTATCTTATTTTTGACCCAAAATTTTAGGAAACTGCGCACTTTTGAGGAGAGTGATTGTCATTAAAAAGGGAAGGGATATTGATGTGATGTCATGATGCAATGTATACATGAACACAAAGAAACAACAATTCTATCGATATTCACCGTGCTTTGACATTCGGAAAGATCTAATTGAAAATTAAGCATTGATATTAAATGTCTTTTGATACTATTTCATATTCTAGGTCTATCTATTTTGTTTTGTTGGCATGAAGATTACTCTCCGAATAACACTTAAAGTAATAATAGAAAATGTCATTGCAGGGATGTTACAACAGGTACGTCGTTAATTCTTACCTTGCTTGCACATGTAAAGATAAGGGTAGTGGCAAGGTCTATCGGCGAATTTAAACTTATTTGCTTTCAGGCGGGCACAGGTGTTTTCATCATCGCCAACACCATCTCGATTTGGCTCGCCGCTCAGCCACTTCGTATAGGTTGCACTTTGGTTATTCACGTGCCATTTGAACTCTCGACTCGTACCCTCAGAATACAAGCCAATCCACACACTTGTAGAAATACTCCTACTGAAAGGATAACAATTTATCATAAGATCGAATCTGGTTTATATGAGAGGAATTTTTTCAACTCATTAAATTGAATTCATACTCTAGGAACGAATATAAGAATGCATTGCCACGATCACTCTTCGATGGTTGTGTTGCAGCTCCAAGCAGATGCTTAATGATTGACATACACTTATTATTGTTATTTCTCTTTTCGAACAACAAAGTATATAGATGGCATGCTTTGATGTTTGCTTTCCTTGTTCCAACCTTCATTGTCCCATTAAACAATAAGTCTGCTAGCATTTTTTCCCAAAAATGATTCCCTGTTCGCATGGCATTCAAATACAAATATGGTAGAATATGACTGCAATTGACATTTATCACAAAACAATGGACTCCAGATGTTTCTCATATGCGCTCTAGAACTAGGCCTATGTACAGATCAATAAGGCTTGAAATCCAATATATCGTCATATTTATAGATACCTATCGAGCCAGTCTTTAATTGCATCATGCTCATCCTCGGAGAAGATGTAGACAATCTCTGCCCCGAGCTGCTTACATTCTGAGACAGCATTGTACCAGTTGGTCTGTGAGTCAGACACATAGTAGCAAGACCATCCAAGTTGGTCAAATTCATCGAAGCAAGCTGGAGAGCAAATTAAAGCAACGTTATATCATATCTGTGAAATAATTAAGAGGTCGAATCATATCTTCTTGTTCTTATAAGAGGTGCAAGGATGTAAGGATGAAAAGTTTCAAAGTTGTGGGAAACCAACTCATTTTACACTTTTGGCATTATACAGGATCGTAGACTTTTTAAGATGGAATACACAAAGAATGGTTTAGGTCCTATAATTAATTGCACCATTTTGTTTTTGTAGTGAACACAATAATTATTTCTACAAAGAGAAAAGACTGATATAAAACAAGCATTATAATTTATCAAATATCATTTTGATTATTCACATTCTAAATTGTATGTAATGTACGAATAATATGAGAAGAACCACACACTGTTAAAACAAGTGTTTAGAACCTAAACATTTTCCTAAACACTTTGGTGCATCCAGTTTTGGAACACTTTATTTCCCTAAACATGTTTAGAATTATCGGTGTTTAGGGTTAAGTGTTTAGAAATGTGTGATGTTTAGCTGTTTAACCATGAAGTGTTTAGGTCCTCAAGGTGTTTAGAATCAAAACGCTTATGCTTTTTTAATGTTTAGCTGTTAAGTGTTTAGAAAACTATGATGTTTAGGTGTTTATTTATGAAGCATTTAGGTCTTCAAGGTGTTTAGGGTTAGGTGTTAAGTTAAACAGTAATATACCGTAATATGTACAGTGTACTTTCATTCTTAAGGATGAAAACCATTTTAAATTTAACAATACTATACCGTAGTGTGTAAAAAAAAAGTAGATCTTACATGTGAAACACTGCTATGGTACTATGCCATTCAGTTTACACCAGATGTAATGTTAACAGCATTGAAAGTTTTATTTTTCCTGTAATCACACTACAGGATCATTGAGCCAATAACCACATATGGCCTTCCTTCTTGGTTTAGCCTTGCATGGATTGTTTGATTGTTGGAGGTAAAACCTTTAGGGGTATAGCTGATAAAGTTCTTGTACTAAAAAGGTGTCTACATGTTAATCCTACTAAAAAGGTGTTTTAAAACATTTTGTAAATGTTTTAGGGGTGTTCTGGTTGGTTGACCGTACCTAGAATAGCAGGCCAATGAAGTGATTATCTTAATGACGCTACAAAAACTTAAAAATCTAACATTTTTAATCACAAAGTTCCAAATTCCTAAGTGTATGAAAAAACTATTTTACCTATCATGGCCAAAAATATGGAGGGCATGTGGCAAACCACTAATAGTACAACTACTTCATAGTAGTATTTTGGTAACTTCTGTAGCCGAGATTTGAACCTGGGGCCCCTTACATATGAAGCCTATGCTCTACCACTGAGCTATGGAGGCCTGTAGGTAGACACAGCCCAGCTTTGCTACTTAACTGAATAAGTAGGGGTATGAAAGTAATGACCTAATGTTTGTCTAATGTTGATCACCTGTATAGTAGTACTGATCCTACTCATTGGTGCTGACTATGCCAGTGTGCACTGCATGCAGTCCAAGTTAGCTCAGTTGGTTAGGCTTCTACCTTGAATGTAAAGAATGTGGGTTCTAATCCCAAAGTGTCCATTTTTCTTTTCCATAGTATACAATTGATATTATGTGTTTAGATTCTAAACATATCCCATTCAAAACATGGTTAGAGGTTACAAGTGTTTAGCTTTTAAACACAACTAATGATGCGTTTAGATTATAAGCATAGTTAACCCAACACATGTTTAAAAGTTACAAGTGTTTAGGTTTTAAACAGATATAGTTTAATGTATTTAGATTATAAACATGTTTATGCCCTTAACACATTTAAATTCTAAACACCATTTTAACAGTGCAGGGGGCGTAAAAGGATGACCCGCCTGGCAGTGTACTGCCCACGGGTAGTATGCTGCCCAGAGGGTCATCCATAGACCCGAGGACGACCCCTAAGGGTCTTCTGTATTTATCACCCAAACAATTCTCCAAATATGCTTAAAATACTGTAAATGAGGAGCAGTGATCATGAATAAGGCCTTTCAATAGGCACTGACCCTTGTACGTACTGCTGCTAGGCCATGCAGGTGATAAATTGAAGCGATTTATTTATTGATATCAATAATAATGTCCCTTAGAACATGGGTGTAAAGAAATAGGTTGTGGTTACACAATGAGAATTACATTTTACATGCCCAAAATAACTTTGAGTGTTTTGTGGTATCGTTCCATAAAGAAGACTGATATTACATCAAAACATACATCCTATTAAGGTGACACCAGAACACAAGCCCTACCTTGATGTGTACATTACCAATAATGATGAAAAAACTCTAACAATTTGCAGTAACTAACCTTGATTCCTTTTTAAGAAAACATGCAAAACTAAAAGGAGAAGAAGTTGCCTGGCTTTGGTCATTATGACTTCTCTCCATTTAGTATGTAGCTGAGAGGATCATCATTATGTATCCCATTGTATGATGGTTCGAACTGGAGGACCCCTTACCTATGCTGCTTGATATTAGATATAGATGCAAATATTTTGTTGGTATCTATTCAGGTTCACTGACTGGAACGGTATTGGAGGGACGTATATTCCACCGTTTCTAGTTATGAATATGTAATAATGATCCTAATTAGATATTCTCAGGGGATATCCTTATCAAGAAAATCAGATGATCAATAGACCAAGAACCTGTTTGTTTACCTATGAACATAATGATATTATGTTTAAAGATTCAATGGGTATTTATGCCTGATATGATCTACGTGTACAAAAATCCACAATGTGCATTGATCAGTTTCCTTTATAGAGGAACTTTGGCGCGTCTCTTAGCTCCCAATCTTTGTGACAGTATCTTTCTATTGTATGTAAACTGTCCTTTGATCTAACGCTTCAATTCGAAATGCACTACTCCACTGGTTCTGTATGTGCTCAATTTTGGGGGTCTCATGTTATATCTCTATGCGACCCACCATGGGGAAAGGATGCTCCCTGCGGGAATTCAACATTTGAGAGGAGCTTTTGAGCTTTCAAATGATACCAAAAATGTAATTCTATTAATTAGCAATTAAGTTACAGGTTCTGGAATGTATATATGTGAACAGCAATGTTCCTGAAAATGTCAATAAGATATTATATTGAATAATTCGATATTTATTGAAATATTTGATAATAACTATAGTTATCTATTCATTCATTGAAGTACATCGATTATGCTTAGCTACTAATATGGCCATAGCTTTTTACCTAGAAATGATCTGTAACTGCTTGAATTTTGAATTTCCTCAAGTAAGACTCCCTAATATAATGTCACACATAAGTACCAAATATAATGTGTTCCATGGCAATGTCTATTTATGGCAAAATTTGAGTAATAAAAAATGTCCATTGACATTCCAAATGGAGGCATTTTGGAATGAAATAGAATGTTTAGGGTATGTTAATTGAAATATACACAAAACGTTTAAGGCAGTTTCATCACTGTTTATCGTAGATTTACTCATATCTCCCTAAACTATCAGCCCTAGGGCATAGAATATACCCCACTCGGAGCATCATTTCCTTGTGTTGAGACATTTTCCTTGACTGCATTAAACTCAAAAGATCACGATATTTTGTTAAACAATCACATAACTGCTATCCTAAATTTCAGACCCTTCGAGACCTTATAATTATGATTAAGTCGGAAAAATACCCAATATTCTTTTATATATATATTTTTTTGAGGTATGTAACACCAAAATACCTCTCTTTCCATTACTCCCACTTACATTTTGGTAACATTCTTCATAGGGGCGTATATATACTGAGTTCCTAAGTTGTAACATTCGATTACAGATGTGCTAATTGATGAGATGGATTCCATTTCTGCACAGAACTGTCAGCATCCAGATAGCGGACGGTTACTTGGTGTTTGGCAGGGGGAGTCCTCAACACAGTCTGTAGTATTGTAGTGCCATCTATTGTTGATACAAGAGGCCAGTATTTACAGGGCGCCCCCTGCTTTTAATGATACACATAAAAGTCATGGTTTTTTTATTGTACGTTACTGACAGAATCATATGTAATCAAGGCCTGTGGTGAGTTGTGGACCACTCCAGGACTAAGATGCATGCAACTTGCCTGGTCATAATCCAATACCCCAGAAAGAAACTGTGCCAGAAATCGAACCACTAACCTTTGGATTGGTAGAGTAGACCAGTTCTCTACCACTGAGGTTAAGCTTCTCCTCTTGCTGTTCCATCTTGTATTTAGAAAACTTAGAACAGATGGAATAGGTTTCGCTCAGGTCTTTAATAACCTTGTTATTCAAGGCATTAATTGTATACATAAATATTATTTTTCAATCATGATTTTATGATTTATACCTACCAGAAATGAAATTAATCTTGGGCGGAATCCAGTGATTTTAACTCTCAACTCGTACCCTCAGAATGCAAGCCAATCCACACATCTCTAGAAATACTCTTACTGAAAGGATAACAATTTATCATAGGATCGAATCTTATATCAGATATACTTTTGTAACTCATTAAATTGTGTCTGTACTTTAGTAACGAATAAAAGAATGCATTGCCACTATCACTCTCCGATGTCTGCTCCAAACAGATGCTTAATGATGGACACACACTTAATTTAATTTTGTGAGTTATCTTGTGATCACTCCCCCTGGTGGAGAGATTTCTACATGCAGGTGGGGGGGGGGGGGGGGGGCTGCCGTTGGGGACTGACAAATAAGGAAACATAACCAAAGAAAAGCTTGATTACCATCTTTTAGCATGGGATATGACCTCGATGGAAGGTCCGAGACTCACTATCTTTAAGGCCGTATTCCACATACCGATTTTGACGCTGCCGATTTTACATTTCATTGGTTTTCTCTATGAATATGGCATGAAACCATACATCCTATATATCATTTGAAAGAGAATTGCAAGACCTTTCTAATTATGTGTAACACTTCTATATTTGACCATTATTCCCACTGCCGATTCTAAAAATCGGCAGCGAAATCGGCATGTGGAATACAGGCTTTATGATATCATTCGCATGCTTTTCTGATTTGATGACTTTACCTATATACTGTTATGAGTTTCTATTGTTCCAAAAATCACAGTTGAAAAGGGGTTGAGTCGCTCATAATAGTTTTTTTTTGTGAATTTCGCCTTACTATTATGGGCGGATCCAGGGGGAGGCGCCGGGTGCATGCCCTCCCTTTTTTCGGAAAATTTTGCATTCTTTAATGTAAAATTCGGCTAAAAAGTAATTAAGGGAAAATATTCCAATAGCGGCCCCTCCCTTTTTCCATTTCAAAATCCTGGATTCGACAGTGGGTAAGGAATTAGATAAAGAGAATACCCCATAACATGCCGTAAGCCTAGTGTGCCAGAAAAATGCAAAAAGAAATTTAAAAAATTAGATATTGTGGTTCCTGCATAGCACCGCCCTGTTCCATTCTGTTTACGTCTAATGCACATGAGTCACAGAATCACCAGTCCGACCTCATTTACAGATCAAGTTCGACTCAAGTCATGTCTGGGCGTGCTCCTCTGTCATTCACAAGGGATACACTAAACTCTATGAGTCTTATTCCACACATAAACCAGTTATTTGGGCTTGCGGAATCATTGGCTCTGCTGTTCAAAGTTGTAAATTGCCCGTTTGTCAAAATATTGACGTAAAACTAATACATTCGTTGTTCTATATTTTTGTTTTTCTGGTAAGTCACCTACAAGATACTCTTTCCCCATAATAACAACACTTTGATTAACCCAAATTATTTTGCCATCTCTTACAATACAAATATGTCAAGCAACACCGCCAAATTTCATAAAAACCATGTACATTTCTGGGATCGTGCATTGAGACATTTGATGCAATAAACATGTATAGGAGTGCCTGATTGAGCTGAGCACAGTTTCTTTTAAACACACACAGCTATTATATCATGATATGAGGTAGAGTGCTACCACCTATAGCTTTAGGTATGTAAAGTTGACAAAAAAACTTTTGGGGAAAATGAAGGGTGGACTCCTTTTGCTGGGTCCAGGCCAAATGTACCTATTGTTCCATGTGCATGCGATTAAAAGACAACGTGAAATGTTAAAGTAATGAATTATAAACCATGATAATTGTTCTTAAAATGCATATAATATCATTATTAATTGTGTTTCACATTTGGAGGAATCAATAGCTCGAAGTTGATCAAAGTAGATTTAAATCAAAACCAGAGAATTGATATCATGTTACAAAATATGAACCGGGCTTAAGCAAGCCTGAATGAACCTATATAGCTACACCAGACAGTGTCATGACCCTGTCGCTCGAGAGTTAAGGTAAACAAATAGGCCCAAAGGCCTGTGTTGGTAGGTGGGACTTAGGCCTACTGCTAAAGGTGTAACAAGGAGTAGCACACCAAAGTACAGAAGTCAGGTGGGTCAAAAACTTAACAGGAGTATATCGTATCAATATACAAAGCTTGGTATCCATACACTGTATCCATGTTGTGATTTATTCACTACCAGCTTGTAGTAGCTGTCGCAGACTAAACTGCTTTCCGGTAGGAGATTTTAGCTGTAAGTATACTGTTGGTTATGTATATCTTAGACAGGTCTAGTGTAGGCCTACGTACGTAATAGTTGATGTAAGATTACGTGAGCTAGTATGAATGTACACGCTCAACACATAACTTGACACAGCTGTTATACCTTTAAAGCCGCTTGTATTTTATAATTATGCTTCCTGATGTCTTGTATCCGAGTTGCGATATAGACAAATATATTTCCTTTGTTTATCGCGTATCTAAGCATAGTTCTTGCGAGGATCAGGCGTTGAATTTTGATTCAATGACGGACTATTTCTTTGTCAGATGACAAGAAATATATTAAATCATAATTATTACAAAACATTTAGAACATGTAAAGGACAAGGCCCTCACGTACAGAAAACGATCTAGGTGGATTAGAACCACATACTTATGTCCAAATAAACTTAGAATTAAAGTATTTTGGGGTAGATAATAGACATCTTTTGATCCTACCATGCCTATGATAGTTACATTCTTACGCTCCTTCATAGTTAAAAACCCCAGACGCCAATTGTTGATTCTATATAATAACATGCCAATGATATTAACCCTTAGTTAAGTATGAGTATTAAAAAACTATTGAAAGCCCTGTAAATTTCAGAATCATTTAGTTATTCATGTAACTTTTAGATGCAATCAAATTGTATGTCAATTGTATTAGCTGTTTCGACTACTTTTGAATGGATCATGGAGAGATAATACATTAATTTTAAATGTGTAGGGTGTGAGGCAACGTTCCAGCAGACGCCATGGCCCAGTACAACCTCCACTTTGACGGAGACAAGGCGGCCGCCGTAGACGAGTACTTGGAGTACAGGAGGTATGTGAGCCAAAATATTAACCTTGCAAATAATCATTATGTGTGTGATTGAAATATCAATTCTGCCATTACTATTGGGGGTTATGGGCCATGATAGAAATCTTGGTCATTTATCATTATCTGCAACAGATATAAATATTTTAGTCAAAACAAAGCACAGAGAGGAAAACGTTAATTGAAAGCAATTTTTGTTAATTTTATATTTTGCAAACATTATAGTATGTGGAATGTTCATCCTATTAAGGAAACCAGGGTGGTGTTTTGGATGCAATTCACACCAAATTTTCTAGTTCAATAAAATATTTATAAGCATATGGACTAATTATGAAAGTCATAAAAAGTATATATGTATTTCTGTTTCCAGGATCGTGGGAGATGACGATGGGGGTGAGCTGTTCTCAGCTGAAGAGTATGCGCAGTACAAGAAGAAGGTCCTTCCCATGGTGAGCAGCTCAGTCAAGTTTTCCATATAAATGAATATTTGTTAATGTGCAATGTTTTAACCAACAAAGCTTTATCTAGATTAAAGTTGAACAAGTGTTTCAAAAACAAAAGTGTGTTTGAATTCAATTAGGCAACATCTATAGCTATTATGGATATCAACAAGGAATATGGAATGACTTGATGTAACTTCATGGTGTCTTTTTCTCTTTATGGATAAGTAATAAAACATGTATCTGCATAATCATTCTACCCAAAATTTACTTAACAGTTACATCAATCTTTGATAAAGGTTAAAGGGGGAAGATTTTACAACTATAATTGGGACATTTCTTTCTTCGATTATTCTTATTCCGAATATGAAAAAAGTATCACACATTTCTAAGATCGTTCCTCGTTTTGTTTTACAATGTATAGCGACTGAAGAACAGGTTGTTCACTAGCTGGACCAGTTCTACAGGGATGGACTGTAAGCAGGTTGGACCTGAGACCCCCTGCTTCTGTAACCACAGGTCAGTAATGTACAACATACCCCCTGCTTCTGTCACCACAGGTCAGTAATGTACAACATACCCCCTGCTTCTGTAACCACAGGTCAGTAATGTACAACATACCCCCTGCTTCTGTAACCACAGGTCAGTAATGTATAACATACCCCCTGCTTCTGTAACCACAGGTCAGTAATGTACAACATACCCCCTGCTTCTGTAACCACAGGTCAGTAATGTACAACATACCCCCTGCTTCTGTAACCACAGGTCAGTAATGTACAACATACCCCCTGCTTCTGTAACCACAGGTCAGTAATGTACAACATACACCCTGCATCTGTCACCACAGGTCAGTAATGCATAATGTACCCCCTGCTTCTGTCACCACAGGTCAGTAATGTATAATGTACCTCCTGCTTCTGTAACCACAGGTCAATAATGTACAACATACCCCCTGCTTCTGTAACCACAGGTCAGTAATGCATAATGTACCCCCTGCTTCTGTCACCACAGGTCAGTAATGTATAATGTACCTCCTGCTTCTGTAACCACAGGTCAGTAATGTACAACATACCCCCTGCTTCTGTAACCACAGGTCAGTAATGTATAACATATCCCCTGCTTCTGTAACCACAGGTCAGTAATGTATAACATATCCCCTGCTTCTGTAACCACGGGTCAGTAATGTACAACATACCCCCTGCTTCTGTAACCACAGGTCATGATCAATAATTTACAACATACCCCCTGCTTCTGTAACCACTGGTCAGTAATGTACAACATACCCCCTGCTTCTGTAACCACAGGTCAGTAATGTACAACATACCCCCTGCTTCTGTAACCACAGGTCATGATCAATAATTTACAACATACCCCCTGCTTCTGTAACCACAGGTCAGTAATGTACAACATACCCCCTGCTTCTATAACCACAGGTCAGTAATGTATTACATACTATAGTTGCTTGTGTAACCACAGAACAATAATGTAAAACATGTCCCCTGCTCCTTTAACGACAGGTCACTAGCATGGAACATGCCCCTGGTCCTATAACCAGAGGTAATATTATTTCAACTTACATATGTCAGGCAATGATTTTGATTGGTCAGTAATATAGAACAAATTGCCTGCTTCTATTAGTAGAGCCATACAGTCATATCATACTGCCGGCTTGTTTAACTCTCGCCACTTAAAAATAGTATAGTTGGGGCATTTTGTAATTACAGGTCAGTGATTTCTAGGCAATTACTTAACGATGCCTAATATGCTAATGTGGTAATCATCTACCACATTTCAGTAGGATAATTGGACAAATTTATCCTCGATTCCCATGAAATAACATATGCCCCCATCAATTCCAGGAGTAACCGAGTATAATCTATTTTATATTACCTGCAGATACAAGCAGCACAAGACTGACTTTGAGACTGTTCCGTCCAAACGGCCGCTCCTGTTACCGTGTAAGGTGTCGGGGTGTAAGTGCTCCTCCTACCACTACATCCCCCTCATGTCGGGCCGTCCCATCAGGTGTACCTGTAAACACCTGGCCGAGGACCACTCCGAGGCCAAGCCCTACCAGTGCAAGAAGTGTGAGTAACTCACGAGCAACTCAATTTACGTTTTACATGTAGACGTTGTATTCATAGAGACTTCAACAATCCTTAACAACTCCTTCACCACATTCTTATCATAGATGTGCACATGTGTAAATGATTTATTCACGCTTGAAAGGTTGTTATATGTTCTGAAGTATTGCTCCTATGGGGTTGTATATCCATCAATAATGGCTACTACACCAGTGCCACCTACGCCAAAATGCTTGTAATTAGCGACCCAACGATTACTATTTGCAAAATAAATATTTATCTTAGGCATAATCTGCTAATCAAGAATCATATGTGGCATCAAGACGTACTGGTTCAAGTTCTGAAGTCATTATTTATTATCTTGAAGTCATTATTTATTATCTTGCAGCCCAAGACTGGCATTACTATATAAAAAATAATGTGGATTAATTATGGTATAGATGCATTGTTATCATGCAAGTCATAACGTTTATGGCTTACCTACCCATATAAGTAATTATCATTCACAATAGTACACTAAAAACTCCATAATGTTTTGTAGCTGGACATTTTGTTAAAGATGCTGTGCACTAATCAATATACCTTATCATTTCCCATGCAGCAATTTGTCAGAAGTGTGCCGGTTTCCGGAGCTCCTACACATGTGGCTGCGGTCAGTCGTACAACGATCACGCTATGGTGGTAGAGACCAAGTCGGAGCGGGAGGCCCGAGGCCACCCGACAGGCCACGACGCGCCCTACCAGGCCATGGGTGGCCTGACAGGCTTCTCCTCCCTGGCCGAGGGCTACCAGAGACTCGACCCCAGCGGGGCAGGTACTCAAACTTTTGTTGGGTTTCTATTGCGTTGAGTTGAGGGATCGTTTGCCAGCGTTTACATACAATGTCACACACACACACACACACACACACACACACACACACACACACACACACACACACACACGATATAGTGCCTATATGTATATAATGTGTGTGTGCGTGTACATGTGTAAATAATTATTGCATCCCAAATGCAAGAGAAATCAAGGTGTAATATAAGAACAAGTAATCCGGTTTGGTATATTTGTGTCCGTATTTTTTCATTAGAGTGGTAGTTGTTTATTCCTGATAAACTATACATTGAAAAACATACGCAAAACAATGATTCAAATCAAAGGATTGATCAGCTTTAATTGTTCCATCCAATTGTTTTATCCAATTGGTTCCATTCAAAATGGTTCAATCCAAATGGTTCCATCAAAATGGATGAAGGCTCATTATGTAATATCCATTGGGCCTCAATAATTGGTTTCGCATTTCGGAGTGTTTTCCCCTAGATATCTGGAATTGTTATAAATAAAAACACGTGGATGGATTTCAATTTGAAGAAATAGGACTTGTGCTAACGCGTATTATAACAATAAAATTGCCGCTACAATCCACAGTGGTCATGACCACTGACTGGGTCAAGGAAGATCGCCCAAACATGACCCTATATAGACGCTATGGAACAAAATCTAAGATGAAGAAAACAAAGTCTGAGAAGGTGATGAATAGTCCCTTCTATAGAGGGGTTAGGTTGTGGAAAAAAACTCCCTCTCGACATTCAACTTTGTAATACATGTACAAAATTAGAATTTAAGCAACAAATTCGTCATTTGAACTTTTGATTGTGGCATTTCCTTTGTTATACAACTTTATGGATAACAAAAAAACTTAAGATATATGTTTAATATATAGATTGCATTTATAAATGTATTGATGCTAAACTGTACTATAATGTCTATCATTATAAGGAACCATTATGATAACTGGACCTCATATGCATTGTTGTCATCATTTCATTCATATCTTATTGTTCTGTTGTGTTTCATTCTTACATTGTTCATCGGAATTCTGGAAGAACTTACTGTATGTGAAAAGAATACGTTAAAAAAAAATTGTTATTGGGCCTCGGAGTTACATATACGTTGATAGATAATACCTGGGAGCAATAATACCATTTGTTGATAATAATGATAACTTCATTGATTCTGCTATACAGGGGCGCCCTCTGACGGCTTCCTGGGGCAGGAGATCACTTCCTCTGACCATCCCTTCCTCCGGGCCAACGTGCCCACCATCCAGGCCACCAGGAGGGCCCTGAAGGGTAAGTACAACATTCCAGACACAGAAAAGTTTTTGTTGTTTTAAACTCTTTCATAGCCATATAAAATTATGTTTTTGTCTGTTAGATTTTTCCTGTGTTCCTTTTGATAGGGCCCTTTACAAATTATAGCAGCGGTGGATATGGTTTATCGATGATATTTCGGCATATTGTAGATAGGTATTAGTATAAATGAGCAATGAAGTGTTCGAGAGCTTCGTCACCATTGTAACTAAAAGCCAAAATTTGCAATTTTTCACTTTTTTCACATTTTCCGCATCTTTTCCCTTCATCTTATTTAAAGTGAGAACAAGGCAATATTGTTGGAATTTACAATTTAAGTACATTGGAAGAAGTATTACTTTCAAGTTAAGTTTACCTGTGTTTGACAGATTATGATGCCATTGACGAGGATCTAGCAGAACGAATGTCTGCCATGAAGAAGCCAGCCGAAGATGACATGGCCTACTTTGAGAGGCGCTACCAGGAAAAGGTAAAACTGCTTGTCACAAGGGGTTGATTCGTAGGGCATTGGCTGCTTGACATCTTATTTAGGGTAATGTCAAGGGTAGTGATGGTGATCACATCTATTAGAACATCCTGCCTATAGGCCCTATACGTTTACGAGGCCATGTCTTTTTTACTTCCCTGTCGCATAAGATAAGAAGGCATTTGATAAAGCAGCATACCTACTGCTTGGACTTAGGGCGTCAAGTTGTCTTCATCAGTATATATATACTTTATACAAAGCCACCCCACTCTCAAGGTTCTGTCCTAGCACCTTATCTTGTTACAAGTGTTGTGGGCATTGTAAGGCCACAGGGGCTCGTTGCACAATGACTTTTGGTAACAACAATCACTTTAAGATAACTTTAAGATCGGTTTTGTAACAACACTTTTATATCTCTGTTTCTACTAGATGAGATCAAATTCTGTAAATTGATATATATTTAATTGTCAAAACGATTGCTGTTACGATCAGTATTGTGCAACGGGCCACAGTGGCCCATTGTACAATATCATTTGTAACAATTAAATAGCAATCATTTTGACACTAGAAAAAGAAATTAGAATGTCCTCAATGAGCATTTATTTTTACAGATTTTTTTTCTATTTTTTTCCCTTTATATAATTATATCAAATAACAGAATTTAATTTCATCCAGTAGAAACAGAGATATACAAGTGTTGCTGTTACAAAAACTATTGCTGTTTCGAAAATGAAAGTTATCATAATAGTAAAATGTCATTGTGCAACGGGCCACAGGCCTTCTGACGCAATACAATAGTGATAAGTATAGGAGTATTGTATCTAATTATTATATCTGATGAATATAGAATTGAGTAATGTGGGTACATTTAGCCTGCCTTTTAAAGTTAAGAATTATCTATTAATTTCTGAATTCGATTCCTGTAGGTTACAAGTTCTTCCATCGAATGTATATTTTACATAACGCAAGCTCACGATTATACACTTACAAATATTCCATAATAATAAATTTAGGTCAATATAGCATAGATGTAATTCATAATATAGTTAATATAGTTAATATTCATCATAGCAGTACACAATTATGATACAGCTAGAAAAGAAATGGTGTAATTATCTAGTATACCTATGAACGATGATATCTCACTTTGATTACGTCAATACCAAAATATCGTTAATAAAAGTTGCATTTATGCAGATTCAGATATTATTTCATGATGACATGCTACTTTAGTCCTATTCCCAAAAGACAACGTAGCCATAACACTGTCTTATTCCAATTTAGATTCTACGCTATTTTCCTGTACATTAAAAGTACACATTTCTATTTAACAATTAGGTGTTGCTTACTCCTGTAACGTTAATCATACTTTGTTTTATAGCTCATTTACTCATTTCATATATTATTTGCAAGCCATTTATCATTCTTTTGATCTTCTGCCCGTGCCACGATGGCCTCTTTACGCTTCTGTGCATAAAGGGGGGTTTACACAGGCCGATAAAATCCTTACGTTAGGTCCCTTAGGTTAACCTTACGATAATCCCGATAGCCTTACGATGATCCCGATGGCCTTACGATGATCCCGATGACGTTATCGGCCTGTGTAAACCCATATTATCGTAAGAAAATCATTGTCTTAAGGCTGTCGTAAGCCTTACGATGATTTATCGGGAGTAATTCCTTAAGATAGTGAAAATTTCAGACGTGTTTGACATTTTTTGGAAAATCCTTAGGATAATGACCTTACGACAATAATAATTGGCCATACGATAGTAAGGTTTCTTGTCTTAAGACCTCCTATCGGCCTGTGTAAACCCTCCCTGCCTGAATATTCTTATACAAATGTATTAGATACTTTCTTTGTCGTAAGCATTCTGTTAAGGATGATGGTTTTATTATCTTAAGGATATTGTCGGGTTGTGTAAACTCTTCATGGCCATAGTCCTTACGACAATTCTTACAGATAGCCTACGATAGTGACCTATATAATACATTTTTTCCTTACGATAATTCATTAACGTAAGGTTAACATAAGGGAATTTTCGTAAGGACCCGTTGACGGCCTGTGTAAACCCGCCTTTAGGTATGCATGGCAGTTGTTCAGGCCGACAGGCACATAATCATTATGGTAGAATAACTCTTTTCCATTTGTTAGAATCAGGGTCAGTTTTTTAAAAATCTTCTCAATACGTCTGTATTCAGCCAATTCAGCGTGTTAGGTTGAACAAACGAAGTATATTCCAGTGAATATTTCCTTCGGTGGTGGTGCTAGACTATCATGTTTATTATGATAATAGCGTGAAATTTTAGCAATATCACAAATATACATATGAGACATTAGACCCAAAAATAACAGTTGTATCTCTCCCAGTTGAGGCACATTCAAAAACCTGACACATAAGGGATTTATCAAATATACAAAAATGCGTACAGATGGTACTCAAGATAAACACTGAAGTGTTCTAGATTGAGATGCTCAGATATCAGAAAACTTAGATCTTGTATTACCTACAATATCTAAGTGACTAAATGGAAAATATCCAGTAATTCACCTATCAAAAAATTTATACACTTCAGGTAAATATTTAGATAATGATTGTAAACGTTGATAGACATGTTTTCATAAATATTTAATCCCAAGTAATGATATGGTTTGTCGGGATGGTTTGTACGTAGATAGATCACGATGACAACATCTAGGCATGATTTATCCAGATCATAGGTCACCCAAGTTAATTGAAACTCAAAATACTCTTAGGTTAATATCATAAATTGTCTAATTCTTTGTAATCATTTCTGGCAAAACATAATAAGCATAATAAAATCATAAAGCGAATAGATCCATGTGATCCCCCCTTGAGTGATCTTACCAAGAATATAGTTATGGCTGTCAGGGCTAGAAGGCCTCTAGCTGAGATATCCTGTGTCAGATCACTCTGGGTATATACAAACAGACTGGCAATTGTCTATGTACTATAATGTAATTATGCTATTCATGATGGCGTTCCTTTGCAGGAGGCAAGGGCAAAGTCCGGAAGAAGAGGAGTTGAAATGGACCCGGAAGTCAGGCCAAGGACGGGCACCAGGCATGCGCCAAAGTCTGGGCGCAGATAAATGTGGAGAAAATACTAAATCTGCCTTCTGTGATTTATATTGGAGAATTATCTAACGAAGGATGACATAAAATCAATAATATTCCAATATTAAACATGATACGGTTTTTCATTATTTATTCAGCATTTTTAAAGTTGATCTTGTTAATTGTCCCATATATTTGGATAAAGCAGTGGACATAATTGATGTTGCCGTCCTCTTTACACTAAAGGCCATATCCTACTATGTGGTGGGTAAGCATTTGCATTGCATTGAGGAAACAAATATGTTAATTTCTGCCACCGCGAGCATTCAATAGAAAACTTTATAAAATCATTTTCAGTGGTACTTGTGGTGGCACACCACAAGTACCACCACAAGTACCGCCGTAAGTAATTTCTATATTCCACCTTGAGGTGCCCGCATAGTGGAATAGGCCTATGGCCTTTATAACTTGCGGTTGGGACAAACACCGCTAGTAAAACGGCCACTGTGACCAAAATGCCGCAGGCTGGAATATAAGTCTTTGTGAAGTTATATTTGATGTGCAGTTTTTGTCATCAATTATTCAAGGCACAGCTGGGAAGATTGTTCAATGCTTCACGTTCAGACGGCTGGAACGTATTTTTTGGTCATGTATCAATGGTTGGTATATTACAGTGGATGATTTCTAATTATCATACTGTATGGCAGTCTTCCATTTAGCACTTACTTTTTTTCAAAATTGTTAGACCCCCACTCCCCTTTATTCTACTATTTGCGCACATCCTCAGGTGCTGACGCAAATTTACTTACATTCAGATACCAAAATGTTGGTATCTGAACGTTAGTACTCCATAGAATATTACACAAATATCTGCTTATGTTCATACGTCCGTTGCCCTTGCGTTCCCTGTCAAGAAATGCAAGTAAAAGCCGAGTAAACCAACGTAGGTAGAAGAATGCATAGTGGATTATTGCCTTTATAGACTTAAAGGGAGCCAAAACTAATAAATTTGATGAAATTTTCCAAACTCAAATAATCATGGAAATCTATTCCTTGAGCCTTTTCCTGGCCCATGTTAAAATCTAAATTATGAAATATTGTAAAAAATAATGAAAAACATATTTTTCTTGCTCAAATCAATTAATGTGGATCTGCAAAAATAGGGTTTGTTTACAAAGAAATGCAAATATTACCATCTATTGTGGCATTCTACTTCAGTTTGAGCTAGTTTTCACAACTAATACTTTACCACTGACCTTAACTGGACTCATCCAATATATTTCTATACTCATCTGAGTTTTGAAAATTTTGTCAATTATATTGGTTTTGGCTCCCTTTAAGCATTATATCATTTGATTAGCACGTGAACCTACATCCATTGAAAATTAAAGTTTCAAACCCTTCCTCCCCCTCCCTTGATGTGTTTGCATTTCAAATTGTGTTTTTAAGCTAGAAGATGAAAAGCAAATAAATGATATATTTTATTAATACATGCTCATATTTCGTGTTTTATATTCTATGATTCCCAACCTTGTTTAACAACTTTTTGTCATCCGACTCAACTATTGGTTTTTGTCAGTATCTGTGCCATGGCCTTTATACATCACGAGATCTTGTATTTCGTTGGAGTAAACCTCCTCAGCTAGATATTAAACATACCTGCGTATTGACTCTTCAGTGATATTAAAGAATTCAATAACTTTGCCAATACTAGACAATCTATTCAAATGAAATCTATTAAACAAACATTGGTGGTTCACAGTCAAATCAAAAGGTAAACGAATCTATTTTCATATAATTATAGCACCGTGTTAAACCCAAACCTTCTGTAATTTAGATTGATATGAATGCATATTTTGAAGTGTGATTCAATTTTTAATGAAGAACAACATAATCTTATATATAGGATATATGGTTTCATTCCATAAATTCAGTAAACAAATTGGTAGAATCAGAATCGGCCTGTGGAATAAAGGCTTCAATTTATGAAGGTTGTCATTTGTCACTTGCTCTAGTGAAGCAAGTATGCATTAAATGCTGCCCTACCCAGCCGCAGTGCGACGTAACGGTCACGTTATGCAACCATACTTTTTTGGTTAGTCTGTTACTTACTAAAATAACACGTAACCATTACGTTGTTTTTCTGAGAGGTTGAGACCTAACCAAAAAATAATGTTATCATAATGTTCTAATCAAGTAATGTCAAGACCAAATCCAAACAGAACATTATAGTGAAGTTCTGATTAGGTGAAGTTAAGACCTCACATAAAAAGAACATTATTGTAACTTCCTCACCAGGGAAGGTCTTAACCTAACCTAAACAGAACGTAACTGTTACTTTCTTATTAGGTCAGATATCAATTTAACCTAAACAGAAGGTTATTGTGACATTCTATTTTAGTTAGGTCTCAACCACACCTAAACAGAACGTTACTGTGACATTCTTATCAAGTCTCAGCCTCATAAATAACGTGACAGGAATGTTATTAGAATGTCACAATGTAACGTCACATCAGTTGGTTGCAGCAACGTTATTGGGAGTCATCAAAAGAACGTCTCTGCAATGTTACAATGTAATGTAACAAAGACCAATCCAGAACGTTGCTGCAACGTTATTATAACGTCATACCGCCGGCTGGGTATCTAGGCATCCAGTTGCGGATTAAGAGAGGGGGGCACGGGGGGCATGGCCCCCCTCCCTCCCCCTTTTTTTTTGGCAAAATTTAAACTTTTTTAATGTAAAGTTCTGCCAAAAAGTAGTTTAGGAAATTTCTTTCCAAAAGCGCCCCCCCCCCCCCCTTTTTTTTTTCAAATTGCTGGATCCACCACTGGCATCCAGTCATTTTGGGATGCGTATGTACTAACTGGAAGGCCCATTGACACAAATGCCTTGTTAGGTTAGAGATCATTGTCCACAGGTACGCATGCAGGTAGGATCCCCAGAGCTAAAAGGTATTGTTAAAACTTTTATCAACATAATAATTTCATTGTATCTTCTCTTATTACCCATATGGCCGTAGGACCTGCTTCCAACCAATTAGTTTCACTTCTTTGTCATTTCTGGGACTAGAAATGTTTTGTAGTTTGATCTCATTTTGTTTGTCGCGTGTTTATGCAGGAGCCATTCATGCTGCCTCAGATCGAAATAACACCTGCTATTACTAGAACAATGGCAGCAGATTGAACTTGATAGCAAGTGAAGAAGAAAATTGATCACTTGGTAGTAAATATGCATTCCATAGATACATTATCGTTTGAATCTATGAAAATACTGAAATTGGAGTAATTAAACACATAATGAGAGACTTATGGTTCCAAAGTTTTCTGCATTTCTGGTATCTGCAGGCCTACGCATTTAGATTAATAGTTCTGAAGTTTGAAATAAAAATAGCTTAAGAAGTGCAATGGACTGATTGCCTTTAAAGTTGGAGACATCCCTGCATATATAGTGATCATCCGATATGGAGAGACCTGAAGCTGTCTATATAATATAGGCTTTGCTTGTGTATGTCTAAGGTCTTATCAGTAATAGTTATGTACTTAAGGAACTTTATACTTCCCTAAAATTACAATGGGTTCATTTCTTAGCTGTGATGTACGAGCTGATTAATCTAAAAAGTATAAAGATCCGTGTGTATTTTACTGATAAGTGATTATACAGACGTCTGTGCATAGAAGATCCACAGGTGTCATCCAAGGGTGTCTGTATGACCCATGAGGGTTCGTCACATAAATAGGGCAAAGCCCAAGAGATAATGATCCTCATGGGCCATACAG
The DNA here is from genome assembly GCA_936440205.1 of Lepidonotus clava. NCBI lineage: Eukaryota > Metazoa > Annelida > Polychaeta > Phyllodocida > Polynoidae > Lepidonotus > Lepidonotus clava. The sequence continues at coordinate 18,843,175 of OW387150.1, read as the reverse complement.
ACACCCAAGGAGGACCCAAGGGATCTTCTTATCACCCAAAAGAAGTACTAAATGATGTTGAAAAACATAAAAATGAGGAGTGGTATGGGCAGTCTGTCAATACACACAGGGGCGGATCCAGAGGCAGTCATCTACGGGGGGGGGGGGGGGTCAAACCAAGCCTCCCTATAAAACACTGAAAAAATATTATGTCAGATTTGTACAAATCAACAAGCTTAGATTATTTAAAAAATTTTCCACTCGGTCTGGGGGGGGGGGGGGGCGCAATTGCCCCTTTTGCCCCCCCCCCCCCCTGGATCCGCCACTGAAGCACTGCCCCTTGTCCTCAGCAGTGTGGGTGATTTCAATATAAACCATATAATAACTAATGGCGGTCTGAGCTCGCACCAAGGTGGTAAAGAACTTAAATTTTGCCATCTTCACATAAACAGCTGATTGTCATATCCATTCGAATTTTTTTTTTTATATTTTTTTTTATCAATGTTTATTCTGGCTAAAGTATTAGTACAAGTACTAGTTTTCATTACCCGCCAGGGTATAAATACATGAGAGGACATTCAACAATCAAATTTCAATTTTTTTTCTAACAATAAATATACAGTTTGTTTTATATATTATAGTACAGTTTGATGACACTTTTTTCCATGTCATCAACACAATTATTTCATCAAATTTTACTCATGTTGACTTGCTATAAAGTTCATATATTCAGTGATAAAATTTGAATATTCGGTAATGGAAATGTTATGTTGGACTATGTGAGAGACTGGGTGTGAAAGATGAATTTTCAATTTTCAACTTATAATTGTTTTCTATCCCTATGAACCTTCTCCAGTTAATCAAAAAACGTCTCCGTGCGGGAAACATGTCTATAAACTACTGCCTATGTCCGTGTTATAGTTTTATTCAGCTTGGGGATTACTTGAAATTGATCTCCCTCCTACTCTAACATTAAACCATGTATGACGCAACAACAGCTGCGTCCCTTTAAAAAGATTAAGTAAACATTTCTATGAGTTGTCATTAAAACCACCATATTGCCTCTCACGGCTTTAGATCTTGAAAGTGGGCTCAGAGGTTGCGGACGGCTTCAAAGAACGATCAGCAAACCGAGCGGATGTGGCTAAGGGAGACTTTCCAACAGAATTTATATCTTTGTGTCTGTGGTCCATTGGCAAACCCAGACTTAGGGTATTTCTGGACACAAGGAACTGTATTATTTGGAGAACTATCAGGAATTGATTAATCAATTAGACATTTACGACATTTCAGAACTTTAGAGAGTAGGAAACTATCTGAAGGTTTGTAAGGATTTTCACTGGGAAATGTATTTGTTGTATGCCACATACCAATTAAACGAAGTACTATTAAATTTTATTCACATGCTGAAGTCGACTGCTGTTTATTAACAATGTGATTATACCCTTTTAAGCTAGCTATTCTCTCCCCTTTATCACAGTAATTCTCCCAGAATGTTACTCGTACTTAACCGTTTCCCAAGTTAATAGTTTTCAGTTCTGGTTAGGCTTCTCGCCAACTTAACTGACCAGTTCTCTCATGTGATAGCTTTGACACCTAATCCCGAGATACCAAGCGACGTCACAGATTTAAAAAACAAATTAAGATAACTAAGATTGGCCTTCATTGTACAGATAAGCTAAAGGAGAGTATTTGGATTCTCGTATTTGAATACTAAGGTATGTAACTAACAGACTCCCGCATTACCTTTACTGTTTTGTAATTCAAGTCCACAAAGGTGCAAAAGGTTCATTCTCACAGGCTACAGCTATGTTGTGGGAACCATTTAGTCAGGTTTGATATTGCTAGTTTCTTAGGTTTGTATACAGAAATTATTTTGATACACTGCGGATAACCACATTATGTTTAAAAATAAATTATCTTCTTGCACTATTATCAATTAATTAGTAAGGTATCACCAAAATTCAGTTCTCCTTTTGAGAGTGAGTGCAGTGCTCTCATTGCCAAAACTGTTTCTCATGTCTTACCAGTATTGAGTGATTTTACTGGGAACTGCTCAGTAATGCATAAGTATTTCAATTCCATGTTCTTCACAGATGGAAAACTGTCAGGGCGATCATGATATAATAACAGATCTGGAGACGGATGCTTTGAATGATCTTCCTGATAGTACAGGTGCCGAAATTGCAGGAGGAACTGGAGGAACTGGAGGAGCAGAGGAAGGAGAGGCAGGAGGAGAGAAGATGCTCATATATGGAGTGGAGGATGTACCGAGCCCCCATCTTACCTTTTTAATTGGGCTACAGGTATTCTATTATATATTATTATTATTATTGTGACGTTCTCTGGTAAGTCGGGGTTGCCGATTCTTACGACAGAGGAACGTGGGGGTTGTTCGGGTCTCGGGGCGGACGGGGAATCCGGGCCAAGAACCGAGATGTGTTTCTAGAGTCGTGCCTCGCGCACGAGGGGGGGCTGAGCGAATCGATCGGCACTCGATGTCGACGGAGGACTGCGGGGGAGGGAAATTATGGTAGGGGTCCGGGTCGGCCGGGGGGCGGTCCACCCCTGAGTTCCGGTCCGCGGGGGCGACGGGCCGACGGTCGCCTATTGTTTGGTAGCGTGGGGCCGAGCGCGCCGCGCCCTCGTCCCCGCGGACTTCGCTCCCTCGTTCCGCTCCCCATGTCTTCGTACCATACTACGCCTCGGTTTCCGGTACTACTTCGGGCCTTCGTGCCCTACTTCGTTCCCTCGTTCCTCGTTCTTCGGGCCTTCGGGCCCCTTACCCTATGTTTCGACTACCTATCTCGGACTTCGACTGTTTTGTCCTAACTTCGACTTAATTACTCTATTCGGCTCATCTTTAGTGGTTGTTTCAGGAAAGAGGACACGTCTGGACACCAGGAGAACTGTTAAAGAACTCTGTTTATTCGGGCCTCACCGCCCCTTTATATACTAGAGAGGTCAGCCCTGATTGGCTGCCTTCGGTCACGTGACCTACAACTGACGTCACTTCCGGTTTATATATTCCGTTTCCGGTTTACATTTCACTTCCGGTTTACATATTTCCGGGTTTCGTTCCATTACGTTTTCGTTATTCGTTCTTTACATATTCGTTATTCGTTCTTTACATATTCGTTCTTTACATCTATTTCGTTCTTCGTTCTTTACATATTCGTTATTCGTTCTTTACATATTCGTTCTTTACATCTATTTCCATTATTACCTTATTTCTATTATTTTAACCTCTATGTATTTTTGGCTGAATAGCCGTTCATCACATTATCATATAATATTATGTAGACGGTTTACCTGTTGTGGTCCATCCTGAATGTCTATTAGGGGGAATGTGGGTTGTATCGCGCACATGTGTTATATCGCGCAGCACTACCCAAAGGCCTATAAATTGGTTTAAACTGATTTGATCATCATAATTTAAAAACGGACATATGGCATATTGTCTGCAGCATCATTGGGATACCACAACTGATGGGGTTCATTGTAATAACTAATAGTAAAAACAGTACGCATCTAATTCCATATTTCTATCATTTTACCTTCATACTTTAGTTATTTTCTTATTTAACAAATCTTGTTTTACCAAAATAATGAACATACTAAAGGACTATTCATTTACTTATTCAGAAAACCCGCGAAATTCTGAAAATGAATAATTGCCTGTTTAGACTGTAATAAAAAATTCTTTCAATGAGATTAAAAGGTGAAATTATAATTGTATATGTTATTGTATCGCGCATTAATTGTTGTTGTATCGCGCAGGTGATTGTCTTTTATGCATATAATATTGAAATTATTGTATTTTCTTTATTTTTTGACATAAATTCACGTTCTAAGCTTTTTCCGGCACTATGAACGTTTTTCCTTTTCATATTTCACACAGAAACTATGTCAGATAATTATCTAAAATTTACCAGAGAAAAGGGGCAATGGTAGCCGTCATGTGAAAATTTAGTTTACAGTAAATAAGTATTTTCCTTAGAATTTGCTATTTTTGAAATATCAAATGGAACGAAAAGTGATTTGTCAAACATTCAATTGGCAAATAACTGTAACTTTATATTTTTTGCTAACATCTTTGGAAAAATTGAATTCAAACTACTAGCTCAATATTCCCGATATTTTGTTTGGAGATATCTATCTTATTATTTAAATATCTTCCTATCAAAAGTAGACGTACAAAATCCGTGATACAAGGCTTATATGCGCGATACAACAACAGGTCATTGTTTGTTATGAATGTGAAAAGTATTTCAGCTTAAAAATTCATTATTTCCAGGTGCACACATAGATATTTGTACACAATGTACTCAGAATTTTATATGAAGTTGAGTTGATATGGGTTATGAAAAACTCAAAAAGAAGTAACGCATTTTGTGTGTGCAATCTTTTCTATTTGCACACCAAGAATATATTTTGGAGCTAGTAAAATTGTTTTGCATTTTCTGATGTTGTTGTATCGCGCATTAGGTGCGCGATATAACCCACATTCCCCCTATATCTATATTTGACACCACTTCAGTCTCTTAATGATAAAACCTTTAGTGCTGAGAATAGCAGCTGCCATAGAATAATCTATTCAATCAACACCATGCGCAATTATGGAATTTGCAGAGCATGACTCAAACTATTCAAGTGAATATTGTATAAGAATCCTCTTTTCAGGATCCAGAGATATAAACATTATCCTATTCAATGAAATATTGATGAAAACGGCTTACTGTATTTTCAGTAAAAGTGGTAGTAGCAAGCAGTACATATGATGCAGCTGTTATGATGTGAATGGTGTTGTGAAGGCGGTAATCAACGTTGCGACAAAATTGGACCGATATTCAACCAATTTTCAAAATATTTTCTATGTCCAAAATCGGTCCAGAATCGGTCCAAACGGTCCAGAATCGGTCCACTTTTGAAAAATATCGCAACGTGGATCATGTCAACCAATTTTTTCCAACCGACACTTGTGATACTAAATTATTCCAACCGATTTCCCACTGACAATGGTCCAACAAAATTATTAAACCTGTTTAATAATTTTGGACCGATTTTGGACCGATTTTGGACCGATTTTATTATGTCTAAGTATTTTCAGTGTTATTTCATTTATTTTTTGGGAATAATAGAACGATGTTACCAAAATATATCAAAATGAATTATCTTTCACAAGATTTATTTGTGGTCCAGGATGCAAGGAAATAATCGGTTTTCACCTTCATAATGGATCATGGGTAGAGGAGCGATTCTGGAACGATTTTGGAGCGATTTAAGCAGCAACAGGTTTAATTGGCAAACCGATTCTCAACTGACAAAAAACCGTCGGTCTTTAAATCGGTTTGCTCCTATTTATTTCGTCGGTTTAGAAAATGTCCCAACGTGGATCACTAGCTTGAGATAATGAAAGTACATTGTGACTGATTTGAATAGCGTGAATGGTGTATGAAAGTTTATACGCTACCCTGTACATTTCACACTGGACCTTCCAGTATCCTTTGTACTTCCAAATCCAATAACTCCAATATTTTTTTAAATTGTGTTTTTTTCCAGCAAGTAGCATTGTCTATAAGTGGTTCGATTGCTATGCCCCTGATTGTATCAGAGCTGATCTGCCTCCAACCAGGGTCTCCAGACACAGCCAAGTTAGTGTCCACCTTTCTGCTCATGTGTGGTGTGAGCACTCTGTTACAGTGTTCAGTGGGAGTAAGGTAAGTGCAAGCGTACTTTTCAGTCTACTTAGGTTTATTGCTGGTATAATCTTACAATGTTTTCGGGTTTATATAAATATTTTTGTAAAACACAGGTGGTTTTTTAGTGCTTTTAGTACAATGGTACTGATTTTTGATTGAATGGAGGAAAATCTCGGGTGTTGACCATAGAAATTTTCCCAATATTCCTCCAAAAATTGTCGTTATTCGGATTCGTGATAATATAACAAAATTTTGAAGAGATTGTGATTTCAAGAATACCGGTTCCTTTTTTTCACAAATACTCACATTTATAGACCTTGTGCAGACAGGGTCACGTGACCAGATTTTGATTAAAATGCTTCAGAATTTTAGATAAGAGCAATTATAAATTGATTACCAATATAGCTGTTAGCCCATTCTGGGTCGTTGTGACATCATCTACACAACATTTATATGGTTATACAAGGTAAAATCCTGTGTGATTAAAGTTTGATTAACCCTTCCACCCCATAAGGCCATATTTGGCCTCACCACTGGTGTAGCCCATGAATATGGGTCCATTTTTATGGTTATTTGTTGATTACAAAACAGATATTTGACCTACAGCTTTGAGGAAAAGACTATTGCATTCCTTGAGTTCCAGGGATTTTCCTACCATTTGTTTCAACACATTATCTCATTTAGTTCTACTAGAATCTTATGGCCAATATAGGCCATTATGGCGAATTTTGGCCAGATTTGGCCGTATCTTGAAATCAGCCCCATAATTCTATTATTTATGAAATTATTGTGAAAAAACTAAGTTTTTAAGCTGTTTTATGAAAAAATCTTACTTAAATAGAATTTCTCAGAGATTTCAATGGTTTTATGACAAATAAAATAGTTTAAGTAACTATTGCATTATGGGAAATTTGCAGTGGAACGTTTTTTCAGGGAAAATCTTAGTATTTGGAAGGTTGCCAGGTTACCATGGTTACAGATAAAAGAATAAAGATATTGAAAATAATATGTTTCATGATTTCTTTAGAAAATGTCTTTATCTTTTAAATACCGCAAACATTTACTAAAATAAACAAAACTATGTAAAGTTATAGCATTTTCAACATTTCTAATGATTAAAAGACTTAATTTCATGTTTTAGTATGGTTGGGTTCAAGCTGCAAATACATTGAGATATTGAAGATATATAGATTGAAGGATTTCCTAGCATGATATGAAGTATGTAGCTTCAAAAAGCGATATCTCAGGTTCTAACAGGAATATTACAAAACAGTTTGCAGCTTTTAAAAACTGAGAACCTATACTTTAAGAGAAATTTTCATCTGATTATCTCAGGAATGCAGGGTTGAAGGGGTTAAAAAACTTTAGAATCTTAAAAAACAATTATGCTACGTTGGTCTATAACTGGAGTAAATAAGGGACTACATAGATTAAATGTTCTATCCCTCCTACAGACTACCAATATTACAGGGTGGATGTGCTAAGTTTATCCCAGCTGTGGCCTCACTGATGGCCCTGGACAGACTTAGATGTCAACCAGACCAAGAAAAATTCTTGACAGGTATTTTTTTAATCTACCTCCTTCACTCTTTCTTATTGTTTTGTTTACTACTTCTTGTCTTCTTGGATGATTTTGTTTAACAAGGTCTACAGTTTTATATATGTATATATATATTCATATTTATGTAGCCTCTAAGATATATAAAACAAACTGGTGAACACTAAATAAATTCAGCGAATGTTTGAATTTTTATCTATATTAAGTAGCTAAAACAGACTGAATATCATACTTTGCCTCCTATGTAAATCTTTCCCGTAAACCCTTACAGATTTAATGAATACGACTAATTCTAGTGTTAGCACATCACCACAAGGTGTTGACATGCATCACATACGACTAAGAGAGGTAGGTTCCTGGGACTACCTTAAGCTTCTTCTATGGGAGAGTGATCCATTCTTTTGCTATTCCAACCCCCCTTTTTCTTTAGGCTGTGAGAATCTCTAACATTTCCTTCTTTTGACATAATTATGTGTATTTGGATGATTGTAATTGCCCTATTGAGCGTTTAATCTAAGTTTCAGTGTTCCAATGAAGTTTATTGAAATCTTATGAAAATATGAAATATGAAAACAATTTACCTTTTATGAATTTAAATATTCCAAGATTCAGGGAGGTATCCTGCTGGCGTCCCTGACAGAGATCCTAGTGGCCTGTAGTGGTCTGCTTGGGGTGGTTCTACACTACATCGGCCCACTAACCATCATGCCCACCATCACTCTGATTGGCTTCTCACTGGTGGATGTGGTTACTTCCCTCTGTGAGGTCAACTGGGGAATTGCTGTTTTGTAAGTAACAAACCCATTATGCTGCAGGGTGGTTTGTTAAATAAGCTGTCGTTCTTTTCTGGGGCCCTGATAGAACCTTAAGCGGTCTGTATTTGATGCAACTATGATATAATCTAGGAATTCAAAGTTTGAACACACCTGTGGTATCCTATCATAAATGGCCACCCTGACCAAACTGTTTATGAACTGTAGTTGTCTATTGGAGGTAGTCCTGAATTACTGTGCCCCTCTCCACTATGCCAACCATAAATTGTTGTCCTCTCCTGTGAACCTTCATCTGTACAGCCTGGTACAATGCAGAAAAATGATTTAAAGGAAAACTTGCACATAAATTCACGAAGTGCTATATTTTGTGTAATTACCTTGACATAAGTATTCTTAAAATATTTCAAAAGTAGAAACGTGAAAATGTTGAGTTTTTAGGGAATTATTCAGGAAAGGAATATAATTTTGGGAATTCCCTGAATACTGGGCTGCCCAGTACTCCCCTTGCTACGTCACAGCTATGGGAATTCCTTCTGAAATTACTTTGGGATTTCCTGATAAATGAATGGTTGTCAACGGATATATATTTTGATTTCTCATGAGTTGTATTGGGCCAAATATATATAATTGATTTAGAGAGCATAACCCCTAATACAAGTTCTACAAGGACGGGGATTCCCTTTTAAGGGCAGATGGGATTCCCTAGTAACTCCCCTTGCTACGTCATTAATTAGGGGATTCCCTTAAAAAATGAAATAAAATAAAAGTTTTTTAATCTCCCATAATTGTTTGTAAACTAGGAATTTTCCTTTGATTTTGCTTACACTGATAGTACAAGTTGTAAATAACCTGCTGAATCGAATTCATTGAAAAATAGCTATCCTGTAGTTATGTGCAAATTTTCCTTTAAGCTATAACAACATTGCAGTTTCAGGGCCCTCAGGGTTTTACTTGACTTGAATATTCCTCCTAGTTTTCAAAGCTTGACTTATTCTTCCTTTGTTACCTCTTTAGCACAGTGGGACTTGTTCTGCTGTTTTCCTTATATCTGAATGGTATTGATGTTCCTGTGCCATCCTACGAAAAAGGAAAAGGAATTTCCATCTCCTGGTCTCCCCTGTTTAAATTACTTCCAGTAAGCACTTTTATTTTTATTGTAAGGAAACTGTTTACCAAATAACTTCAATGTATTTCATGTTCGTTGCTTTGATGTATTGGTTTTGCAGACAATTTAGTTTTGTAACACAAAGTGTATCACTTTAATCACATAGAGATATCTAAATTTGATTTCATGGTGACATGAATCAATTTGTCAAATTTGCTTTTCTGAAGGATCTGCATTATTTTTGGTAATTTAAAGGTACATGATGCTGTTCAACATTATTTAGAATGAACAATAGGATATCTTAGATATCTTTACTCTGTCTATCTTATACATAAAGGAGTTCATATAAAAAAGAAAAATCAACATTCACCGTTTGTGAAAAATGATATTGCCCTTTAAAATATTGATGCTTAACCATTGGTTTCAATAGGAAAAATGACTAAAATTCATATAGTGAAATAACTAACAATGTGTTTTTCTTGATACCTGGACATGATGTTCTTATGCTATGAACACAAATATCAAACACTAAAAAAATAATATTGACCATTTCTGAACAAAGTTATAACAAGAAAACTAAAAAAGAGGGTAATTTTGCTTACATAACACTTAATTACTTGAACATGGATCATTCAAATTAAGGGAAAATATGATTAATAGTCTTTTTGTATTGCCTTGGTAATTTTGATTAATCTTAGAATATTGTAGGAAAATATTTTTTCCTTGGTTCACAATTTTTCATCCAGGTGGCGCCCGGAACAGCATTGTGTACCTTTAATCGATAACACTTGTTGCTCTTGTATCAGGTGGTTCTGGCTGTAGCTGTAAGTTGGACTTTGTGTGCAATCCTGACAGCTACTGGTGTATTTACTGATAATCCTGAAGACAAAGGGTTCCGAGCTCGGTCAGATGGTAATGTGGTGGTTCTACACAGGATGCCTTGGTTCTATATGCCTTATCCAGGTAAAGCCAGCACCAAGACGGAATTCGGATACACATCATGCAGAGAAATTATTTATAGTCGATGATAATCACGATGTATAAACAACTAAAGAGATTTTGATATTTTGAAATTTCCTCATAATAGAATTTAGGCAATTCTATACTGTCAGCCAGATTTTGTACTCTATCCATTTAACAGAGTCCTATATCCTGTGTGTGAAAAAAGCTTTAATATGGCCTTAGGACCTGTTGCTAAATGTTATAAGCAGGCCTGTGACGTTAATAGACTAACAAATACATGTACATTAAAGGTACATTCTACGTTAAGTGTTGCATATGGGTAGAAAAAAGTGAAAAAACAAAATCGGAATTACAAGTTTAATTGTAATATTTTCTCAAAAGACAGGTGTTATTCTGTCCTCTTGAAAAAAATTGGCTCGTTAAACTTCTTCATAATAGAGATATGACACTTCAAAGATATATATGATATATTTGACCAAATGGGATAAAAGCTTTCCTTTATGTTCCTTTATTGAACAACTTAGAACTGATATGTGACCCACTATAACAATGCGATACCTCCTTTTTGTGAATTTCACATTGAAGAGTAGTATCTTAGCTTTCAAACAATACCAAAATTATCAAAATATGATAATTATTTATGGAGTTAGAGTCATAGTAACATAGGAGTGTCAGTGTTCCTGAAAACTATTTTTTCACTTGGCCATCTAATGTGGAGTATATAATAGATACCATAAAGGTAAAATTTCTCGTAGATACTATTTTGGCAAAATCACCACCACTGATTGAAAAATCAATTAATTGATATCTGGTTTAAAATTTTTGAACATGAAAAATTTCACCGGTAACTGTGTCTAGCTTGAATTGATCAATTTTATAATAATTTGCTATCAGTGGTAGATATATCATTTCAAAATCTCTCGTAGATACATCTCTCGTAGATACTATTTTGCTATTCCTGTCCTCCTGGAGCCTTTGATAATGAGTGTAGATAACTAAAATTCAGGATATTTAAGTTTGAATAGTAGATCTATCATAATTTCTTTGTTTTTCTCTTCTGAATAATCTCTTTCATTGCTAAACCTCATCTCTCGTAGATACCCCCCTTAAATATATGGGCAAAAAGTGCATATTATAGCAGTCAGACAATTTTTATTTTAATCAAACATTATCTTTAAGTGTTTTTTCTAATGGGGCTAAGTGCCCCAGACATTTTAGTACAGAAAATACAGGCCTAGCATTATTTTCCAAACCAAAATGCCTAGTTTCTTTAAAAATCTCTCGTAGATACTAAAAAGAGTGGACATTTTCCATTAAAGTAGAAAAAATATACATTCTTAGATTAGGATACATTAAAATCATAAAACCGTAAGGAGTTATAGTAAGAACACAGCACGATGTGAAATTGGGCTGTAAATTAATTATTTTGACATCTACAGTATTAAAGGGAAAAAATAATTCTCTGTGGACATGGAGTTTTGAGGGTTTTGAGGGTACATGACACTTTAACAAATTAAAAGTTCAATTTTAACACATACCTGATTAACATTCCTATATATCAAAGAATTGGTTTCAACATAAGGATCTTAGAAATTTGAATTGCCAAGGAAAAATGAGTAAGTGAAAAAAGTTATAAGCCTTTCAATGTTGAAGACACCCAATGCAACACTTAACATAGAATGTGCCTAAAGCTGATGCAGCAAACTTGAAAAGTCAAATTACACAAAAAATAAAATTTAATTTTCCCTGTAGGACAATGGGGCATGCCAAGTTTTGGTCTGACCTCCTTTCTGGCAATGTTGGCAGCTACCATGGCTTCCCTGATAGAGTCTATAGGTGACTACTACGCATGCGCCCGGATGTGTGGTCTGCCTGCTCCACCAGCTCATGCAATGAACCGTGGAATAGCCATGGAGGGACTAGGGGGAATACTGGCTGGTCTCTATGGGTCTGGGGGATCTACAACTTCCTTCAGTCAGAATGTGGGGGCCATTGGTTTTACTAAGGTAAATGAGCTTTTCAACCAATTACTTGATCTGTTTCACATAATGCGCTTCTATTGTTATAGTGCCATTAAGGTAAGACATATTTGAACAATTATCCTGTAGTTCTCATGAACATAAACTAAGGTCTAATAAGGATGTAATACTGAAGTCTGAAAGATGTAATACCGAGTGTATGATTCTAGTGTTTTGGCATGTTTTGCTTATATCTTGATTTCAAATAGCAATAAGAATTCAATAAACCATATCAACTGAAACTACATAGATAATTAGTCCTCCACTATAAAGTATCCCATTAGGGAAACAACCAAACTGATGTACAACAAACCATGTTTGACTTTAGGCTGGCAGTAGACGTGCCTTCCAGGTTGCTGGCCTCATATTTGTTTTTTGTGGAGTATTTGGGAAATTTGGAGCTGTGATGACCATGATGCCCACACCTATATTAGGAGCTATTCTCATGGTCAGCTTGGGTATGGTGTCTGCTGTTGGGCTTTCCAACTTGCAGGTTTGTACAGATATACAAGTATTTTCAATGAAGATACTCTGAATATGTAAACTAAGCTTTTGCAGCAGGTATTTATATTAATAATGTTCTACTGCAGATAGTTTGCAAGTTGTGTGTTAGGTTGTAGCCTTCAGCAAGCATAAACTGATAATGAATACTTATTTTTGACATTTAATTTCACAAGGATTCATAAATTAAATTTTGTATAACTCTCATATGCTTATAGCTAATAAGAAGTTATCAAGAAAATTAACAGCTTTTCAACCCATAGGTGCAGAATTGTTTAGGTTGAGGCAGTTTTTGATTCTTTCCTTTAAAAAGCAACATCCTTTACTAAAAATCTGTATGAAAAATATATAATCAACTCTCATTAAGTAGTACTCATCTTGCATTACACTACTTTATTAACTTTGTATGTTTCTGTTCCAGTTTGTAGACATGAGGTCCTCCAGAAACCAATGTATCATTGGGCTTTCTCTTATGCTTGGGATGGTGCTGCCCTCCTGGTCTGTTAGAAACCCTAATGCTATTCAAACTGGTAGGTAGTTGAACAGTGTAATAGATTGTAATAAGGTCCAATTTGGAGTATTCTTCTTTGTGTTAACGCACCTTATTCAGTTTCAAGTGACTATGTGGAATATCTTAACATACCCAAAGATGGATTGAAATGTCAGGCTTAACAGTGTTTGACAGAATTCTATTAATAAACTGTAGATGAAAAAAACTGCAGTATATGTAAACAAGATCGTTATCAATTGAGAAGTGTGTACCACGAGGTCTTTAGTACCTTCATTGTATTTTCTCTGAAGGTTCTGTAGAGTTGGATCAGTCAATTAAAGTCCTCATTCAAACATCGATGTTCGTTGGTGGAATGGTTGCCTTCATTCTAGATAACACAGTACCAGGTGAGTATCAAATGTTGACGGCAGGGTGTCCTGAGGTCCCCCCCCCCTCCCTTTTTGGTGGACAACCATCAAAAGGAGATAAGTGCTGTACAATAGGAATTAGCCTTCTGATTTTTCTTTGTGTGCTGACGACAAGTCTGGCACTGTTTGGAATTCTACAAAATTAACTGCCTATTGTTTAAAGTGAACTGAATAAGGGGCCTTCCATTAAGTATGTACGCACCAAGGGGGGGTGAGGGTCTGGAATTTTTTTAAATTTGCGTACGTTCCTGTACAAATCCATTGCGTATTTTAGGCCAAGGGGGGGATCTAGAATTTGATAAATTTTGCGTACGTACTAAATGGAAGGCCCCTAAGCAAAATCTATTACATTTAAAAAAATTCATAATTTTTGTGGTAAAAACTTGGTAAATGGACCTCAAATTATATAATCTGTGCAGTATCCTAAAGATTTTGATTAATGTTTCAAGTTACTTGTTCTAAAGCGATAGATTTATTTTTAGATGCCACATATTTATTGTATAGGTCTTCGATATCCAAAAGATATGTGAGTTAGTTTTATCACAAATTTACCTTAATCTATTGGAATTTTGAGAAACTAAGTAAAATAGAACTAACAAAAAGAAAACATTTCTTTTCTAGGAACTAAAGAAGAAAGAGGCATAAAAAGATGGAAGGAACATGTGGAACCTACGGCTGGCTCAAACATTGAAATGAGAAATACAGCATGTAGGACTTATGATCTACCTTTTGTGACCAAATGGTTAGAGAAAAGACAATGGGCCATCTTTATCCCAATTCTCCCAACGTTTGATGAAAATATCTTCAATGTGAAAAACTGTAAATATCGGCCATTTTGTAAGCAGGGGATTGATGCTGCACATGTATGACAATTGTTCCTGTTATAATATTGCTTTTGTTCCAAACAGTACGTAGGCTGTGCTTTTGCCTCAAAATAAAAAAATTGCATCATAAGTTATATCTGCATTGATGCTTGGAGCTGCGTTGCCGAAAAACTCTTATCAAATGGTACTCTTCTCAACACTCCACCCCCAAAAAAGGATAAATAAATAAATAAATAAAATTAATAGATTAAATTGAAAAGTAGATAGATATATCAATAAAGAAATAAAGAAATAAGTATTACGTTGTCTTGCACTTCAGTGCTGTCGACATTAGAAATCATAACTCATCTTCTGAATTCTCGAGATCGGAAACCACTGAACACGTTCGTGTTTCCATGTTGTGGAATTTGATGGTGATTAGTAAACACTTTGTGTTAAATTCTGAGTGTCATACTGAAGGAACATCATACTGCAGGTAATAATTTGTAGCAGAGCTGGATTATCAGATAAATTGGCTTGGACTGATCATGATACTTTTTGTAAACAATGACGAAATGATCATTATTGCTTTTTCAGTGTAAGAAACATGTCCATCGTTGTTTTAGCAAAATTATACATGACCAATTGCCCAGATGGCAACATCTGTCAATTTATAGGAAATTTGGCATAATTACTAATCAAATTGTGTTGGAAGTCTTCAACTGTTTATTTCCCAATGACGATTTATCAAGTGCATATCTGATTTCATAACAGTCCAGTTGTTCAAAATGTTACTAAAACCATTGGTTTGAAAAAAAATAACTTTAACCAGCTGATAATGTGCAGACTTATATTGCCAACCTTTGTAAGAAACCGTAATGGGAAAATCTGTGTGATGGGAAGTTATGTTATTCGTACTGAATAGGCCTGATTATAGTGAAAAACTAATTTGTTTATATATAAATGTTGATGCTTTTTCCTTCGTATCTCATATGTTTATTCTTATCCGATTTGCATGGAGAAAGTGGAATGCACTAGGTAGCAGCACCGACAGTAACTGTTGGAACTGATATCGACACTGAAAAGGGGGATGTCCCCTTGTGATCTTCAAAGTGAACACTTTTGTTGCTGTAAAGTTCTTCTCTATTTTTTGCATTTTCATATAGCACCATATCGTTTCCGAATACCCAGATATGTCCGCTTAAACCTTATAGGCCTATCATGTGTTTCTAGCATTACACACTTAATTGTCACAGAATGCGTTTTCTTTTACTGTACAGGCCAAATGTCCATTATATGACTGTAAAGTCCAGGCCAAATGTGCATTCTAAGCATTTTGGAATAGACATTATAGCCACCCAAAGCCCAAACATTTCCATGTGATTTAAGTAGCAAATTCGGTTTGTAAAAATTGAAAGAACCCCCATATCTCCGTCCCAGGGCCTCCTAGGCACATGACCTCGCCCACAGAACATTCCCCTGATACTCATAGCACCTTTGTGACCCAATTATCTCAACCAATACACATCCGCGTCCTTAACTTCTCAGATCTGTATTTCTGCCCATCCTTATGCATTTCATCCAAGCCCTGGCCGTTCCACCTCACTTCACTTCTTACATATTTCATACACCCGCCGACTGTTTCCATGGTAATACAACTGGAATAATGCCAAACATGGCCGCGCCGAGGGAGTTGTTGTCACGTTGCCATGGTTACTGGGATGATCGGGATCAATGGAGTGGGGCCGGGGTCAGGTCAAGTCAGTCGTAAACCAGAACCACTCTGCAGCTTCAGTAACTCAACCCGAGAATGCGAGTATTAGATGGTGGGAGCAAAAGAGTTCGTTGCAGAGTGATAAAGGAGTTATTGAGCTTGTACAGGAGGAGAAAGGTTGTCGCCGCTAAATAGTGAGGGGTATTTGGGGGCTCCTTTGAGCACTTAATAGTGTATAATGTTATAACTGTGGGAGAAAAACAAAAGAAACCACCTTTTAAACAATGAAAAACTGGAATTGAACGGAAAGAATTCACTCTCACTTCGGCCTAAAATCTGCCCACATTTTGTTCTTAAAGCTTCATAAGAAAAGCATTCTATTAAACCTGCTATTTGTAAAAAAAAAAAAAAAAAAAAAAAAAAAAAGAATAAGGTTTTGAATAATTTGAATGTCCCATGTCTATTTATTTATACTTACATCATTTTATTTTCATTGATATCCCTTTTGCCTTATTTAAATTCTCCTGGACCCTCTGGATTCAACCAGTATCGGAATCCTCAGGGACGGATCAAGAGGTTTTGTTTTTCTTTTTTAAGCGGGTTATAGGGGCCTTATGTTAAAATTTGAGCGCCCTTCGGGGTCTGGAATTTTGGATTAGATCTAAATTTGCAAAAAATAAAAGGGGTGTGTGTGGGGGGGGGGGGGGAGGTGCACCTCAGGCGCGCCCTCCAATTCCGTCCTCTGATCGTATGGGTACTCGCCACTCGTAAGCCTGTTATAGAGTAAGAGTAATAATTCATAGTACAGTGTAATAGATTTAATATGCAATAAGGTACATTTTTATTCGTTGGTGTAAATAGAGTGAGATCGACATGAAATGCAGTCAATGAGGTGATATAAAAGCAGTAAGGGCGGAGGAATTGGAAGTGGGGATTCGTCCATTCGAGAAAAAGAAGAACAATGTTAAATCGATATCCACACCGGGTCATATTATACAAAAAGGTGCATAGAATTGATAGGTGTCATTCCTGACAGGTGTATCTAATAATGGAGAGGGGGTAAGGTACCAACAGCCGAGACACTCCCGTCAACATGAATTAAAGGGGGAATTTTAGGAAATTTGTCATAAGGATGAATTTCCTGGTCATCGTTGAAAAGGTGTGACAAATGTAACATACGATGATAGTCAATGGGAAGACAAAATGATGACTAAGTTTATGATCTTAATCTATAGTCAAATTGTGATACTCCCTAAAGAATTTCAAATATAATGTCATCGATATGACATAATCTCTCATTGATAGTTTTATTGATAATGGCCTTACACTAACAAGTCCTTATATTGTTTTAATCCGTTGAACGTTTATTGACTTATGTGCATGTGTCTATACGCCCGAGGAAGTCAGAAGTCATTATTGATACTGCAAAATTGTTTTTCATGAGAAGCGTTTTCCTGTAGTTATTATACGTGCAACCTACGTACAATAAAGTTGTTTTTTCTATAGAGGTTAAAGGTGAATTATCGGCTTGAATATGGAAATGGATTCCACTAGATGTTTGTCACCGTCTTGTGGTTGAAGAGGTTCTTAATGATTTTGTGAAGTTTCATGGGGGCAGGACGGTGAGAAAGAAATACCCACGCACTTCAACATACAATCTATACTTTTCCACATGTTAAGGTTGTATTCGGGGTTGTAGGCCGCCATTATGCCGCTGAATCCTTGATTATACGTGTAGGTGGGAAATTCTCAACATTACAAACCGATTGCTCACTCTGCACACGGTGTGTTGTTCTTTGAGTAACCGTGTTAACACTGGTGAAATGCAATGATTTACATTCATAGCTGAGAGGGGGTGAAGGTATTCGGAGTAGCGTATGTACGTACTCGACTTTAATTTGCAAGTGTGTGAAATAACCCTGCCTTAGATCCTGTACTTCTGCATTACATCGATCTTTAATGCAATTTATTTGCGTCATTTTCAATAAACGGATAAATCATCATTGCCTCTTCAGTCGGAATTTTACAAGGGCATGCTTTCTGTTTTCCCATAGACATATGCAATCGTATGTATCTCTATGGTCTCACTTCGTCTTAATAGTGCAATGGGTGGGTGGGTGGGTGCATGTGCCATCAAGCGATGCAATTGGAATCCAATCAAACCGTGTGGTTTAAGAAACCAGGAAAATCACCGAAAACGACCAGAAATAGCAAAATAAAATATGCACCCATTGGGGACTGCATATTCCCTGCCTATCCTCTCTCGACGAGCTCCCATGCAGCGACCCTCCAGGCACCCGTCGGACGATAGGCTTTGTTTAATAAAAGTACCTCCCACCCCCGGCCACTCCCCAGTTGGGAGCAGCTCTGACCCCTCCAGTAGCCTTGGTAACCGGCAACCATCGACTCACCATTATTCCCTTTACGACAGATCAATGACCAATCAATTAATCATCAAACCACTTGAAATCAACACTAATTATTTTCCGACTTCAGTAAAAAGCGGGGTGTTATAATGTTGATAAAGACCTCGGAGGCATGTACATACGAATTGCTACGTTGGAAAACCATGAGTGTTTGGTCGATTATTGAATTGGTTTTATTTCAATTTTGGGATTCCAGCTTATGCAAGGAATTTGGAAATGACGTAATTCAATAGGGGGCACAATATCAAATATATTGCCCTTTTTCAATATGCGGAACTGGCTACTCAAGGTATTGTAGCTTGCGCAGTCTACATATCAAATGAATGTGCCAGACAATTATGCTTCCAAAACAACTAGCATTGTTCCTAAATCACCACCTCATAATCCCAAAGAGGCTGTTAAACACTGTTCACAATTACCACAATGAAAGCCAATCACCTTTCCCCTACCAGAGTCAATGGCCCGTGACGGCGCGAACCCACGTGGTACTGTCAGTTTTCTCGGCTTTCACTTGTTACCTGCGACCCGCCACAAACTCAGGGCGTTCGCGAGAACGGTCTGACTGGTCCAGCGAAGGCGCCCCCGACGCCTGTAGGTGGCGCTGCGTGGAGCTTGTGTCCGGCGGGTAGTAGAGGCTTATTTAGAGTGGCTTTTGGTGGGTCTCCCTTGACTACGCGCCCCAACAGCAAACTGTTTACGTGTGCGTCAGTGGTGGCGCTTACCCGTGTGTGAATGTGTTAGGCCTACCCACCTGACTCACGGCCTAAGTCTAGGACTATAATACCACCCACGGCCTAACTTGTGCCCACACATGGTTTCAAACCCTTACACAAGCCACAGCAAGTTCAACTTACCTACCAGAAGGACTTGGAACTTTACCACCAACTTTTCGGGCTTTACTTTCAGAACTTTTTCAACGTGGACTTTTCCAGCATGGCTCGTTTTACGTGGAGCTTACCTGTGAGACTTTTACTGGTGTCTGGAGTACTTTTCGTCACTTTACTTGCCCCCACACCCTGCAATGGTAAGCATAATTATAATAGACATAAGCATAACAACGAGGTCATGAGCTAGATCTAGTCTATAAACGATCATTTTCACAATGCAATCCTTATACTTGGCATAAAGTTCCTTCAAACATCCAGTTTCTTCTCAAAATAACCAACGGACACATCAACGCATGTGTTCGTTGAAATATATCATGGTTTACCAATACATATTATAGGGGTTATAAACGACTACAGAAATTATTGTTCTTTTCTTAAACTTCCAACAAAACGTCAAAAGGTTACAGAAAATGACATCATAATGTTAGATTTAGTTTGAAAATAAATAATATTTTGAGCATTACATAGGAGCATGGACCGTGAACGAGAGATGGTCTATATTAGGAGGACACTTCATCTAAAACCATACTCTATACGATCCATAGAGATAATATAAAAGACATAAGAAACGTGTCTCAGAAATATCATGTAGGGTCACAATGTATTCCAGTACAATACTATAATTTAGCTTGAAAGCTGGGCCATACCTATACTTATCTTAAGGTTAGAAATACATAACACTGTGAAGAAATCAAAGGTAATTAACAGTCTAGGTGAGGGATTTATGATGACCATGCGTGCACGTCCATCTATATAACAGCCACTGATCAAGCAGCACACGCTGCGTGCAACTAAATTGACTTGAGGCATTCCCCTAAACGTGCCCACACCTATCAATAAACCCTCCTCCTGTGGGACTACAGGTACTGGAGGCTGCCAGGTGAGATGGGAGTAGGGAAACTCCCCCTGGAGACTTTGATAGGGACCAGTGGGTGTGGGAGGTCTATTGGGAGGAATTACGGTAACAGATTGTTACTGAGCTTCGGACCAATCTGTTGCTGTAATTTCCCCCAGTGAGGGGATGAGCCTGACTATTACTACAAGCCAAGTAGTGATTATTACAAAGGGGTACGGGTACCATGCTATGTCACTAAATACCCAAACTTACAGAGCACACTAGGGGGTTAGCGACTTTGCTTCGACCTGCCCTGTTGTGTGTGGGCAAAACTGAACGAAATTGATCCTGTTTGAGGGGCGAAATTGATTCTGTTTTAGGGGCTAGTCAATGGAACATTCAGATCATAAATATACATCTGATGAGTCTTTATGATGATTATACTAAATGGTCCTTCAAAATATATATGTCAAATTATGCATTCCGTATTCATTAGTTTGTGCATTTTGAATTGCATTAAAATCATTATTACATTGGAAAAAATCCAAATTATTATTGATAATTGAATTCAAAGTTAAATCATTGTCCATTGCTAGTCAATTATTACAATATAAAGGTCCATCCAGCCTATATCATAGTATATGGTAGTAGATAGCATTACTGATAACCATCGTAACTGACAATCATAATGACTAATGTTCGGGATCCCTTCACTATGGGATGTTTCCACATGTCATCCGTTCAGTACGAGATGATTTAGAAGAAAAAGTAGCACTTCAAAAAGGGCCTGTTCCTGAATCTCCGACTCATACAAGGAGGTGCTTATCAAGTCGTCCTTTGCTTCTGGGCTTCACAAGCACATTTCGGTATGTCTCCCATATAATGTATGTACCTGAGGTCACCTCCAAAGAGGGAGGAGGGATCCCAGGACTGACGATGTATCAGTTCCCATCCAACATACTACTATGGTATTTTGAATGAGATGTTCTTTATTTCTGTACATGTGCTCTAGGTAGGAAATAATGTACAGTTAATGATCATGTCACAAATGACTGATATGATGCCTTGGTCATAGAGTGACACACACTTTTGTCATTAAGCTGAAGTGCGTAGATATTTTTACAGTCCTGTGTTAGTGTGTAATGTTGGAGTGCATCAAAGCTGAAACAGTGATATGATATCAGCAAAGAATTACTATGAACGAGGTAGTATAACACTACCATACAGGACAATGGTAGAGCTCAATGAATACCCTTTTGTGAACTATTATATTAAAATCACATGCATTTGCATCACAATACGAGTACGTTATCCTAATTACTGTATGATATTCGATCCTTGTTTTCTTTGTGGACGGTTTGGGGTGAGGGAACTATCGCAGAGAAGTTGACTTTTGGTTTATAACCAGCTGACAGATGGTTAACTTCCTTTTGCGTCCACACCTTACAAGTATATTGATAGTAATCAAATTGAATTCGGCGGTCTTGTAAGAGAAATATTCCCTGTTTTAATTCGATGTATGATCACTATTGACAAATGAGATATGGCAACCTTTTCACGGAATAGTTATTCCTGTCTCGAATGAGCGTGCTCTTTTTAGCGATATGCAATTCACTGTCATCCTAGTCCTTGACTGATCAACCTATAAATATATTTGCACCTAAAATCCTGTCTAGGCAGGTTCAGGCCTAGAACAATGGGTGAGAATATAGGCTAGTACCAGCCTTGTTACATCATAGGCTTATTGACCGTGTTTCGGAGTTCTCGCAGTGCCTCAGTTAGATTGCTTGTGATTGTACATAATACTCACCATGGTCAGACGTGAAAATTCTCATGAAAACTCATAGAATCTGCAGAGAATGATGTTGTGCTAATTAAGGAATATAAAAATAAATCAATGCTTTGAAATTGCTATCAAAAATTAGTGTTGTTTACTTACAGAAATCAAGAAATCTTTCACATGTATTAACAATAATTTCGGGGAACGCTGAGATACCGTGTCTAGTTTCAGGTTATTTGAAGTTACTGGTTCACATTTTCTTATTTACGTCTTTTATCAACCTTTTCCGACGATCAGAATATTATATGTATTCGAAATAGTGTTTGCATGCTTTCCTGCTCTTCCAAGGTCCAGGTCCCACGACTTTGATATCAGTTCTGATACCTCTAAAGTAACTGGCACAATTCTGTTCGTCATTGAATTGCATACTTGAATTATGGCTCGAAGTAATATTTAATCGATGCAATTGCAGGATAATAATATATATTATAAAATTCATTATAGGCATTACTGCTAACTGGTTAGTGGCCATGACAGTTATAGAACCCCAGCATTCATATTGACTGTATCTATTGCTGCTTGGTATGAATACACCCACTATTATATTATGACTATGAGACATGGCAACTATGGCCCCTATACCACGTGTATGAAGATTATGTTTTCAAACCACCTAGCATTAAGCAGGCATTACAATATCATATGTAACAAATTGTGATAGACATACAGTCACTTTGAGATTGCAACTTTTTAAAGGCGACTCCGATTTTATTGTTTGCCCATCAAAAAAAATGTTAACAATACATTACTGCCAAGAAAGATGACACTCAACATGAGATAATGAAGATGAGTAACTGAAAGACTTCTATCAGGGGAAAGACAACTATTATTTATTCTAAAACTTTGTGATGTTTCACAGCAGGAAGAAGTCAATTGCAATATGGAAACTTAGAATAGAGAAAGAAAGTACCTTTTACATGCTGTCCTACAGAAGACATAAGTTGCCCCATTTTGTTATTGGCAACCGACATATTACATAAGTTGTCAACAACATTATAACAATAAAAGACAGTTGCTAACAACAAAACAGTTTTCCTATGACGTGTTGACGTTGCCCTATGTCAGAAATTCATTGAAAAGCAATGGAAATAATCCATGAAACATATTGACCCTCAGTTCGCATAGATACATGGAATCTGAACTGCAGTACACCATGGCACAGGCAGGACCTGCACTGGTCATATTGATTTTATCGACAGGGGAACATGTAAATTAATTCCAGGTAGAAAAATGCTTGTCTAGCATTAGGTGGTATCCAGACATCTTTAAAGAAATCAATGTGCTAGGACAAATTGAACGGCCCTTTTTTAACTATCTTGAAAATGCTGACACCCAATTTACCGAACCGAGTTAAAGGAAGCAGAGTTAAGTTATATGAAATGAAGTCTTTCAAGCATATATGTAGTTCCACTGAACACGTTGATGCTGTTTATATTTATAACTTTTATATCGAGTACTGCAATAAGAAATACTTCTATCTACCGAATTAGATAACAAAATAATGGGATAAAATGTTGCTATTTTGAGTCTGTAAAGTGTTTTTTCTAGTTAGGGATCGCATTTTGTTTTACTTCAACTGGAAACAGAATCGATTTTGCATATAATTTGGTGACTATTGAGTGGATTGATTTATGTTTTGATGGATAGTGCAAATCACTAGACCTGTTTAATCACCTGATACCTTTTGTTTGAGAAAGAGGGAGGGGCTGCCACTCTGGAAAATCCCCAGGGGCATCGAACCTAGTGGGCCTTATGCAAAGAAGTTACATTTATGAAGAATGAACACTGGGGAGTTTGTCTGTTCTTTCTAACCGGTGTAATAGTGCAGAGATTAGATCATCAAATTTTGAGCCTCTGAACTGGACCATTGGTAGGCTCAAATTGGGTCTCCCATGTCAATACATCATTGTTATTGCCGTCAATATCTGTCAATGCCTTATTTTCACTGTCAATACCTGTCAATGATGGTCTGCAAATACGTCCCCCACTCTTGTTTATTGTAGTATACCCTTTTCAATTGCTTGCACTAAGCAACTGTCCCCTCATGCTCATAGATTTGCTAAAACAAATTCAGTGGTGAGATTCCATTCATAAATCTTTTCATTGTTTGTATGCAATGGCCAAGTGTAATCCTTCCCTGTATCGTTGAGTGAATGGCTTAACATTGAATTAGCCTACATCTGTTGAGTATAAATCTTAATGTAGCTGGCCATTTGATCCAATTAACAAGGTTTTGAAAAATGATTCTTTAAAATTGCAATTGCTTCAGTGTTATCTTTTACTTCATTAAATTTTGTAATATCAGTATCAATCATCTCATCTATTTTATAAACTATATGTGTCCTATCTGTTTCCTCTTTTCTATTGATATATTTCATTATTTTCTTTCGAGTTGAGAGGGGTTCATCCTATTTCATCCATACCATCCAGGCCATCTACTCACCAATTTCATCTACTTCTCTATTCCAGCGGCCTGTAAATCCTCCAACATTCGGGGCACCTACTGTTATGAGCTCTTCAACACCACCCGTACGGCGGAGGCGGCCCTCACCGACTGTCGGAACAGGGCCTGGACCCACGGCTACAACCAGAACTCAGCCCAGCTGGCCACACTCAATGACCAGGCCACCAACGACTTCGTCAACGGCCTGGTGGTGGCCCAGAGACAAGCCTCCCGCGACCCCTACTCCTATGATTATGTGTATATCGCGGGCAAGGAGGCTTCAGGGACTCCAGTATGGCGATGGACCTCAGGTGGGTTATTGGTGGTTTTTAAAAGTTTTATTTATATTATTGATTTTATAATTTGTTATATATATTTATCTTTTATTTAATTTATTTTGTTTTTATCATATATATTTCATCTTTATGAATGTATCTTATATTGATATCACTAATTGTATAAATCAAATTAATTCTAATTGACATCAAACTATCAAATTATCAGAGAAAAAGTATTTGATACAGATAATCATTGAATTAGGTTTTACAGGGTAATACAAATGCTACACAAAACGGTAAACTATTATTTTTGACTGCCCGCCTTCGTCACCTTCAATGAGCCTCCTTTTTTGGTGCCAAATGACTAGTTGAATTTCCCACGCTCAGACATGTCAGATTACATCCAAATAAAATTATTCTAAATCACCAAAGCTAAGGCTACCTTAGACCCTAGTCATTACAGTATGGGGAGACCTGTGCGTTTGACTCCACTAAATGAGCAGCTCATGCAAATCAATGTAACCATAACACCAACAGGTAGCATTGTTTGAGTCATATACCTCAACCAACAATGTCACCGTTGGCCTAAACCCCACCACCCCAGGTCATTATGTAAGTCCCCCTAGTCATGTTGACCATGGGCCGGCACCCTAACCAGTCACAACATCTACATTTAGAGTGGGAAGTAAAGTGTTTGTTGATACTCAGGGTAGGCGCTAAAAGGGGAGTCCAATGAGCCAAACTTGTTTCTATTGCCATGCTGAAGTATTTCATTTCCGGATCAAGGAATCTGATAAAAAGGACTTCATTGAAAAACACTTTTTCAGTTGTATGCATTTTTATCTCCCATCATGCAGGAATGAGCTAGCACCTCGGTGCCTGCTGTAAAGCTGCCACTGCATTCTATGCGTCTCAAGACGTATTAAATGCTTATTTTAATCTTATTTGTTCTCGCCTTTATCTCATGTATCTATCGAATTTTGATGACACATATGTATTGAACCATGTCACATTATCACAATTTGGCAAGTTCTCACACAGGATCATTATTTAGAGAGATCAAAATTAATTTTGATTATGATTATGTACGTCAATTGTATTAATCTGTCAAAAGTTCTAACTCGGTATTTGGTATTTTCCAGATTGTCAAGACTGCGGTGGTATAGCAGGTAAAATAATTTTCTGTCATTTTTTGTCAGTAGATTATATCCATTAATTTTGATTTCATTCTGTAACCAAATTAACATGAGTTCTGAGATAAATCTATTTGATTGTTTACAAGACACGTTGAATTTGATATAAAAAAGAAAGTACTTTTAGTTGTACCTGTACTAACTGTTTTACCTGTAGTTAACCTTAAAGAGAGCTCTCCGACTTCTCAAAACTTGTGGATAGCTTTATTGAATTCCTTCAAATAGTGAGCTTTCCTTCATCATTTTTTTAAGTGATGATTTCAAAAAATAGATTGATATAAACGTTTGGAATTGTAGTGCTTTTTACTTTTTTCTATAACACCTACTCTAATCTCTTTAGATTCCTGTTATAATATTACTAATATTAGAATACATTGTTATAACTATTATACACTACGTGTGACGTACCGACCAGAACACAACATGAGAATGTGTAATATCATGAACACAAATATAAATATTTTTATAATTGGCACACATTACAGCTAAACCATTGGATTCCGGTAAGTCTTTGAATCAATCAATGATGAATTAAGGCATGCAATATGCACAGAGGCGAAGGGTCTAGTCAAAATAAGCAATAAAAGGATTACCTACGGCCCATTCATAGTCCGAAATGCCAGCCCCTTCTTCACTGGTGACGTCAAATTGATTACAAACATGTTTAAAACATGTATGTAGCAATCGATGAGGCTTTTTTCAAAAGCTGAACCCTTTCTAGCTTTATATTAAAACAATTTCTGTTTTGATTTGGCACTGACATTTCAGTGACATATGATCGATTGTCTTATTTCATTTCATTTTTGTTTACAATTTAAATATTCTTCTACTAAGAAACCTTTATCTTTCTTAGTTATCTTATTCAGTATGGTTCTTTTACAATATCATATTACAAGATTATATGTTTACTGATTTTATTTATTAGTCTTAATTAAAAATCAACTTGTTATACCCAAGGAAATCAATCAATCCATTTTTAAACATTTCTATTTCCTCGGTCCTGAACTCAAACATAAAGAGCGGTTATTGGCTAATCAAAATTTAGTTTTTATCTCAGCTTTTACAAGTAATCATAAGCTACCCAACCCCCCGGCTTTCCCCAAAATCCCTGCTGTATGTGAATGGGTCTAGATCTACAGGTGGACCAGATTCACTTGCTTTATGACCTCTGGTTCACCTCTGCTTTTGTATTCATAACTTGTATTCAATGCCTCCAAGTTTAAGCTGGGGATATTTTGCCAGATGTTAATCTTCACAAAGACCTTTGCCAATAATAGCCGTTAAAGCTTTGCCAAATATCATTGCAATGCTTCGCCTTGGCTATACATGAAGCTATGGTGCACAGGTTGTTAAATATTGCATGTGATAAGACATTATATTAGGTCTAAGTGCTAAGTTGAGCTTCGATAAAAGGATTTTGTAATTTAATTGACAATGATCTTGGAAGTTGCTAGCATGAAGTCACACACAATAGGCGTGAACACAATTTAGTTTTAAGAGTTATTATTGTCTATGCTGTCAATAAAGACGTTCTGCCGTCTTTCCCTATCTCTCTCTGCATTTCTTACTCTTACTTCGTTTTAAAGTCCTTTTCTTCAGTCTACACACAATGCAACAGTTGACTATTCTCAACGACCTCTTTAAAGTCATATCCCCTACGTAATTTCTGAAATTACTGTATGTTAAGAAAACAAAAGATTAGCCATACTTTAAACGTATTAAAAAGGATTTGAAGGATTACAGTTAATTAAATTAAAGTATCAGTAAGCATTGTGCCTTGGTATTCACGACAAAAACCTGTAAGATATATACAGTAGTTGGAATTGGTACCCGAGAAGTATTATATGCCAACTGATCGGAGAATGTTTCACCTGTGAATTATTCATGCTTGCAAGCTTTATTCTTAGACCTTTGCCCTAATATCAAGTTTATGTTTCAGCTTCTATGCGTTAACCTAAGTCCTTTGAATACCTAATCAAACAATCGCAACTTGCCTCAACTTGCTACTGCCTGCTACAGATTTTTGGCCAGTTAGTCTGATAAATGACCTACCACTCCTTAGTTTTACATTATGTGCATGCTTTCTTCTTTAGATAGTTATTATAAAAGATATGAAATTATGGAAAATATGTACGCTGTTAAGTGTTTCTTTCAGTTTTTCTGAAATCAGAAAAGATGCAACGTCTTTTTCCTAGACAGAAAGCAACTTGCATTTCATATTATGAATATTTATAATCATGATGCTTTAGTTGGACGTGGCGTGTAGAATACAACCATTTGAGAAGGGACGAATAGCCTATCAGATATGACAAAAAAAATACAGCACAAAATCAAGCAAATACGCTCGATTTACTTTCCTGCATCTATACAACTTTTTCAACGCCTCCCTTTTATCTATATTACAAAATAAAAGGAACTTTAACATCTTCGATTCAAGGTTCCTCTCTCCATGAGGAAAATAACCAACAACTAACCCTATGGTACATTTTCCAAATAGGTGAGCGAATCATCGCGCCCCAGGGTTGTTTCACCGACAACGCCTCCGACAGAGACTTGCCCTCTCAGGCCAACCTGGCCACTATAACCCAGGAGTCGTGTATAGAGTACTGCCAGAGGAGCAACTTCGCCTATGCCGGGCTACAACAGGTAGGTTCCGTGTTTATTTTACCCCTTCCTGGACTTAGCAAGTACTCAATCTATTGACCTATGCTAGGCTCTGGAAACATCATTTTGTGACATATCAATCAGGGAGAAGAATTTATCCCTATAGTGAGGTGGGGGATAATTGTACCTACGCCACCCAAAATATATACGTATATATTTTGGGTGGCGTAGGTACAATTTTCTTCATATCCCTTTCATGTGGCATTGTATGTGTGCAGGGAAAGAGGTATAAGAGGTATATATCCACCCTATGCTTGTTAGGAATTTGTCAATTCAACATATCCCTCAGGGAGAAGGGATGAGCATTTGCGTTTTGCTTCGACATAATTGCTTTCTAAAAAGGACTGAATCGATCTTGTACTGAGCTAGTTAGATCAAACGTTTTGTGATTGTATTTAAAGGCATATATTATTATTCACATTTATGGGTCGTTCGATTTGTCTCACAGACTTAACCATTTCTTCTTTCAGGGTGATAGGTGTTATTGTGGTTACACACATGGCGATTCCCGGAAGCAGATCAGCGAACGCCCCATCTCCCAATGTAACTCCCGGTGTCGGGACGACCAGAACCAGAAGTGTGGGGGCCCAGGGCTCAACCTGGTCTTCAAGATTAATGGTAAGTCCTCCAGCTGTCCAGCAACTTCCACTAAATTGGACGAGAATGTGTTGTTTATAGGACTTAAGTCGTTGGGATTCAATTGCCAATCACGACATAGGTGTCCGATCCAGAAAGCAAGTTACAAGAGTACTGATAAGAATAATGTATTTGAACCCTCGAAAATGTTCCTCGGATTTCATTGGATTGCCCTCTTTTTTTCTCAAGAAGGGTGGGGGCAGAATTGGTAGTTTGGCAAGGTTCCCTTGATTACCCCTCCCTTTAATAATTTGACCATGTCTTTGAGAAATAATATCCAAAATTGCTTAGCTTCCCGTAGTTATTGCGTTAGTTGCCATAGTTAATCATATTTGATATAATTTTATTCTATATCATTTATTGTAATTATCGTTATATCATTCTAATTTCTCTTACAGGTGCCTTCGCCGTTTGGGCGAGTAACCAGCCCAACTACTTCGACGACCACCAGTTTTGTGCAGTTCTCGACATGAGTGCGTTCAGTAACTACAAATTGCTGGACGAAACCTGCCACAGCTACGTGCCCTTCTCCTCCCTCTGTGAGATTCGTAAGTATACCGCCTAGGCGAGTTCCGCCAAGTCCGTTTTACTTTATCTGTTGATCTTCTTCGTAAGTTATTTTTGAAACGTACATATTCATGGGATTCTCTTTCAAAATCATTGGCATATTTCAGGAAAAGAAGTACCTAGGACACCCTACATCAATTCTTGTAAGACAATTAATCAACAGAGTTGGGCTTCCTATCAAATTCCGGTGATTCTGATTTGCAGGTGATTGCAAGCTGCAATGAAAATGAAGATAATGAAAATGCTGATCTCAGTTAAAGCAGAAAATGATATGTTTAAACTAGAAAAGCCTCTGTTCATCTACAAAACCAAATCAATTCAAATTAAAAAAACTATCAAGGTGTACTCAATGTATCTATGTATATCATTAAATTTTATGATATCATATTTATTCTATATCTACCCATAGCTTTATCTAGTGGCTGCTCTGGCTACCGCTACATCCGCGTCACTTATGGAAACAATGAGGAGCGGTGTGTGTTCATAAACGACCAGAACAAGGGCACCTGGTACGAGGCCCGACAGCAGTGTGTCGACAAGGGGGGCGACCTGCTCGCCATCAACTCCCAGGAGTTCCACACCGCTATGATCGACCAGATCAAACTGCAGATCCCCAGCCAAGCCAAGTACTGGGTGGGCCTCAACTCACGGCCCTGGACCTGGCCCTCCGGTGAGAGATGCATGAGATGTTTATTGATTGATTACAATTGATTGGTTAATTAATAGATTGTTTAATATTTGATTTTAAAACCTATACCACTTTGTCAGATACAGGCGAGCAATTCGCCCAACCACGGATAGCCAGTTTTGTGAGTTTCACCTGCAGGTTAGAACCCTTCAATCAGGGTGCATGTTGGGTAATATGTTGACAAAAAGGATGACATTAGTATATAAATACTTATGAATCGTACCATTATTTGTAGATTAACATTTGGAAAAAACTATTGAAAATTCATTAATTGTAGATGGATATGTAGCAATTATGTGCTGTTTCTATAGTTTTTCCATGGATTTTGTTGACAAAACCAGTCAAAATTAGCCTGCACAGTTTCTTAATATACTGTAAATCAGCTACCTGTGGTAGGGAGAATTCAGAAATTGCTCGATCTATTCCATGTTATGAAAGTCGGCATTAAATTAATAAAATAATATCCATCTTTGTTAGCACACGCTCAGCAATACATGAACCGATATAATTTGTGTTAGCACAGATTGGCAACCCACTAGATCATTAACTTCTTTGTCACACTTTTGATTGCCTTGGGTGAGCAATTATTATTAATGGGCTGTTTCATTTGCTTTGAGAAAGGCTTTACTAATAGTTGTTTTTTTGTTAATTTATAGGTGAAACCCTGGTTTACTCTAACTGGGAGACTGGTCAGGACCGATACAGTAAGACGAGGAACTGCATGGTAATGAAGTATGCCTACCACCTCCAGCCGGCCCGCTACTGGTGGGCTGACGAGAGCTGTGACACCAACCGCTACTATGTCTGCCAGTATGGTAAGTTCACACTAAAGTTTATAACAGAACTGTATAGTACATAGCAGACTATGATAAATCTGCATGGTAATAAAGTTATTTAAGTATACCTACCACCTCAAGCCAGCCGGGAACTGGTCGGCTGACGAGAGCTGTGACACCAACCGCTACTATGTCTGTCAGTATGGTAAGTTCACACAAAACTGTATAACAGAACTGTAGGGTATATAGAAGACTATAATAATCTGCATAGTAATAAAGTTATTTAAGTATACCTACCACCCCCAGCCAGCCGGGAACTGGACGGCTGATGAGAGCTGTGACACCAACTGCTACTATGTCTGTCAGTATGGTAAGTTCACACAAAAGTGTATAACAGAACTGTATGGTACATAGGGGAGTATAACACAACTGCATGGTAATGATACTTCTTCTAAGTTTGTTACTGGTGGGGTGAAGAAAACTGGTATGCTAGTCACGTATGATAAGTACAAGTGAGGGTTGGTAAGGAAAAGGATATCTACCCTTACAATGTATCATATTCTCAGTATTACATACATATAGCAATAGAGCAAAATGACAGGACGCTTGAATATGGCAACAAAGGCATGGAGATAATTATGCTGTTGATTGGATTGCAGTAACAGGTCCACAAGTATTTTAGATTGGAACTTTCAAATATCAGGGGTATGGATGTCAAGAAAAGTAGTAAAGCATTAAAGGTTGCCGGCGATATGCTTTAATGGCTTTTAGTGAAAACTATCATTACTTAAAAACGACATTTCCTTTTATTCACATTGTCTTACAATGAGGAAGTACTATCTTGCTCTTAAAATCCATCGGGATCTTATTTTTGAATAAAGAACAGCAAGTATAGATAGACACACACATTGATATAACTCTATATTGGTGCAGCTGTTGTCGAATTAACAACGACCCCAGAGACTACTACAACTACTACTACTACAACTACTACTACTACTGCCCCTACCACTACTACTACTACTACTACCCCCACAACTACTACTACTACCCCTACTACGACAACCCCAATTCCAACCACTACTACAATGGGTAGACATTATACGTTAACTTTAGTCACCGTATGAACAGGTTAAAGGAGACGACTTTTGACAAGATTACTATTATATTTTTTATCCAATTGAAGTCTTTTAATTGTATTTGGCAGTTATTTATCTTGATTCGTTTAGATGGCTTTTAAAAATGTCTCTCCTTAGATCTGTATAATGCCTTTGAGGGTGTGCAATTGGAATACACTGCAGCTATCACGCATCATGATATATGGGAAAATATTGCAAGCTCGCTTCTGTACTTCTGCACAAATATAACTGAAAAAAAGGGCACCACAATTTGTATAATAATCGGATTTTACAGTTTATCTGTCATTTATTGTTTATAATCTTAATATGTTATCTATGGGTCGAAACATAGGCCTATAACAACTAAATAATCTTTACTTAGTTTACCCGGGTCCAGAGATACCTTAATTATGTATATGAAATGAATATTTTCAGTGATATGCATATAATTATTTCATCATGCCACTTGAATGTTACCTGAATTATACCTGATCACCATTACTTTACACTTACCTTTTCCACTGCCGGCTTTGCTTTGCTTCAGTAGTGTGTCTCAAATGGTATAGTGGCATTGTCTCCAGTCATCAACAGCTGTTTCTAAATTGTTTTTTTTTTTATATAATTTACCAATAATGATACACTATTAGAGAGAAATATTTGTATATTTCTATCTTGAATCTTTACCAATTTCTTAGCTCGGAACTCTTTATTGCGGACATAACGTTGGGAAATGGTACTAAGTGAAAATAAGAAAACAATTTAGAAACATGCTGCGATGTCACAGTAGTCAAGCCGTTTAGTTTTCCTATTTGCACGTGTTGGACCAATTTGTATTCTGTTTTGTACAGCGTTATACTAACATTATTTGCAAAATATAACTACTATAGCAATAACGACTCCAACAACTACAACAACTACCACAACAACTACAAGACCTACAACTACAACAACTACTCCTACGACAACAACCACAACCCGACCCACAACTACTACAAGACAAACAACAACGACAAAACCTACTACAACTACGACAAAACCTACAACAACAACGAAGAGAACTACTGGTGCGAGAAGCCCCATTTTAGGCTGTTTTCTGTTTTTTCTATAACATGCATTTCTACTAGTTGTTTCAACGCCGTATAACCTATCCTAACCCTGTACATGTTGGCTGTTAGAATTTGGCTTGGAATTGTATAAACCCATTGCATTTTCATTACACTAATCATCAAAATCATATCTTGGCCTAGTGCTATATTTGTATATACATTTTCTAAAAGTAGTATGTATTTCACACTTAATTGGTGGCTGCTGTTCTGCTTAGATTATCTATCTATATATTTCTACTAACAATAATCATGTTGCTTTGTACGTCTAAATCAATAGATCCAGGTGCCCCAGGATACACCCAGACAGGTCACTGATGGTCACCTCATGGCAAGTGAGATTGTTAAAATGTTGTTTTGTTTTTTTATTTTACAGCTGTCACTGAACCAACGACCCCTGTGCCCACCCCTGCCCCTACCCCTGCCCCTACCCCTGCGCCCACCCCTGCCCCGACCCCTGCACCAACCCCTGCCCCGACCCCTGCTCCAACCCCTGCCCCAACGCAGGCACCGACACCAGCACCAAATAATAATAACAACAATGCTGGCAACAACAACAATGCTGGCAACAACAACAACGCTGGCAACAACAACAATGCTGGCAACAACAACAACAACAACAATGCTGCATCAACAACAACTGTTTCAACACCAAGTAATAACAACAACAATAATAATAACGGCAACAACAACAGCGGCAACAACGGCAACGCTAACGGCAATCTCCCCACAACAACCACCACAACTAGTTCTCCAACCACTACCAAAAAAGGAACCAATACGGGCAATAACGTACAAAATGCGTTGAACCCAGAAGCAGGGGCTTCAGAAGATAACGCAACTACTAGTGGAATCAGCACCCTCGAAATAAGTAAGTACAACTATCATGGGAAAAATCAGTATTAAGTGCCTTTACTCGAACCGGCTATATACGCAACGTCGTTTATACTTAAGACAGTGTATACACGACGTCGTCTATATAAGAGATACAAATGACATTGTACGCGACAAGTACTAACCCATCTGTAAATTCCAATTTCCATATACTACTAACTTATTGGAAAGAGTAGGCCTACACGCGACAATATGTCGCGTGAATAGTGGAGCCCACTGAGGCGACGTCGCGGCAGCGCTGGCGAAGGCGATTACTTTTTCGTTGGTGACCATCACTGGACTTATCTAATGTAAAAAAGCGAATCAAAATGCCTTTGGGTATTAGCATTATTTAGGATGATTCCTATAAAAACACTCTTGAAATGTGTCATGAAAGCTAAGGTAGCCAATAGGTTCGGTTCAGAAACTCCCTACGCATCTCAAGATTCTCGAATTTAACGTCCCCGACCCAGCACCTTTTGTGGTGACATAGTGCATGATTATGATTTACACAGTGACTTGCGTATTTTCTTTAATTTTCTGATCCTTTCAATGACCATGAATCTATCATAAAAAAAATGGAAAGCCCTAAAAGGATGATGTCATGGTATATTAACCAAGTTCCCATGTTTTTTCAGTACTTATCGCAGTTCTCGGAGTGTTGGTGATCGTTATCATCATTGGAGCAGCTGTCTGCATCGCCTACAAGAAGAAGGACAGGTAAGATACAAAATTGTGGTTTTGAAAATACAATAATCTGCACCGAGATCAACAGCATGTGGCCCTGCCTGTGGGACCCTGCACATTAAAGAACACCTGCCTCAGTAAAAGTGTAGGGGTATGGTCTCTACCTTCTCATAGATTCGATCACCATCACCACCCTTGATATGACCCTGGCAGTTAATTAGGGTGTAAAGCAACCAATAACCAACCAACCAATCAACAGCATGTGATTATGAATATTGAGATTGCAAAAGATTGTGCATTGAGAAGATACCATTGAGAATCATTCTATTGGCCGTATTTATGGTGAATATTCAGAGCACTACATGTACTTTATGCAGCAATCATATTGTTTAATTCTGATCTGACTTACTTATTTCTAAATGCGCATTCCATATAATGTTATAATCCCCCAATGATGATAATCATCATTATACCAAAGAAACTATAGAAAAGACTTTTTAAACTTTTTCTTTTCTTACCCCCACCTCACAGTAGTATGATGAGGGTGACCCCCAACATATACGATGCCCGTAAACAAGCCAACCAGTCATGTATTTATAAACTGTTTCCTTTCTTACCCCTACCTCACAGCAGTATGATGAGGGTGACCCCCAATACTTACGATGCCCATAAACAAGCCAACCAGTCATGTTTTTATGAACTGTTTCCTTTCTTACCCCTACCTCACAGCAGTATGATGAGGGTGACCCCCGACACATACGATGCCCGTAAACAAGCCAAACAGTCATGTATTTATGAACTGTTTCCTTTCTTACCCCTACCTCACAGCAGTATGATGAGGGTGACCCCCGACACATACGATGCCCGTAAACAGGCCAACCAGCCGTACAGTGGGCCCATCGGGGACGAGGTGTACCTACCGCCCAGTGAGACGGGAAGCACATGTAAGTATTCAGTCATCTAAGTTTCAATCATTTTAACTGATTTCCAAAGTAGTAAAACCAGTAGATTTTATTCAACATGAGAATTCCAATCCACTTACCTTCAGTCGTGTCCTGCCCTCTCAAAAGTGGATGAATTAAGATCTGTTATTTCCCCGCAGGCCAACAATGCCTGTCTGTGAATTGTAATAAAGGCCTCAATGGTGTGTGGAAACCAGGGCAATACCAATTGCTTTGAAATCCTTTTGTTTGTGCTATGTATATATTTTACATGTTTTTCAACGGATGGCTAATGTTTCAGCTCGTCTCACTACAGTACGGGAACAATAAATGAATCTTGTGGTAATAAGCATGAAATCCAACAGATTATTTTCTTCACGATCCTCCTTTTATATTTTTGTCCATGGCCACTTCGCCTGTAACTGCTTTGTATAATCGCTACTATTCGTCAGCTGCTTTGTTATCATAGTTTTACTGCAATTTACTAGTTAATCAAATTCAGATGCAATCAAATTTGAACTGTCTACAATGATATACAGAGATCTCTCGAACGTTTCCAAAACATGAATGTGTTACTATAGAATGACTGGTAAAAGGAACGACATTTGTGCAGGTACTTTTATTCTTTCGAATACTAAAAGGTTCTTTGTTATAAAAGCTTTTAGCATCCCCTTCCGCCTCATGGAGATGATAGTCTTATTTTCTTTGGTGAGGTCAAAAACCTTACTTAGACGTAGACCCCCGCCCTCCATTTTGACTACATAATTTTTATCCTTTGCATGTTTATTCCTTCTGAACATCTATTGGTCTTCCTCGAATTTTTGACGTTTGGAGTAACAACACTAGGAGCAGTACCCTTTATGTTATTGCGAACTGGCATAGTCCAAACGACCAGTAGTAAAAGCAAGGGTTTAAAAATTCCATA
Organism: Lepidonotus clava; assembly: GCA_936440205.1. Taxonomy (NCBI): domain Eukaryota; kingdom Metazoa; phylum Annelida; class Polychaeta; order Phyllodocida; family Polynoidae; genus Lepidonotus; species Lepidonotus clava. The sequence continues at coordinate 18,806,261 of OW387150.1, read as the reverse complement.
AAATATATGATTTTGGTAGAAAAAAGGCATAACACCCTCCCTCGCTCCATACCCTCAAACCACCACCAAATTTAGGGGAGAAATAAACTCCATTATCTATATGATTAGCGTTCAATAAAACAACTATTTTGTTTTTATTTTCAGCTGGATTGATTGCTGACCCTAAATTGTTCGGCGCCTCCATGAGAATGGACAACCCCCGAGCCTCGGCCGAGTACTACCAAGGAAACGAGACGAACCGAAACAGGATCAGTATCGGCAACTAGTGTAAAGATTCTTAAAGTATATTCACAGAAAAGTACCACGTATTGATACAATACACGAGGAATCATGGGCAAGCTTAAATATAATATGCAGCACGGACATGGCTAAATCTACTATTAACTGATTAAGTTAAAACAATAACTGATTAGGCCTAATGGTACAGGTGCATAGCGCGGATGTTACATGGAAGGAAAGGAACCCATCTTGTCTGCACAAAGATAGGTTTCAGTCACTTTCGATGTTGTATTTGATTTCTGAGCAATAATGCATTGCCAATGCGGCAGACAACTACATGTGTATGATATACTATGGAGGCATTTTTCTTGATGAGAATTTCTTGATTCAATGCAAATCCGCAAATGGGTTATAAGAGATGCTTTGGAACCCACCACAGGAACAACTATTTAAACAATATGGAAATTTGAGGCTTTTCACTTATTTTCAATGAATCTAAGCAATAAGTCCATTCCCTTTTCTCTTTGTAATTTTGAGCTAGATATATAGCTGTTCAATGAAATGATATAGCCTCTAGTTCGAAAGATATAGATTTTGTGAGAAGTGTACATAATCATAAAACAATATAATATTTCAAACGACATTGTAAACTATATAGTATGAGGCTTGGTGATATTTGGCTGTACTTAGACCTCTCTTTATAGCTTGTCCTTTGTATGCTAAGTTATACCCATAACAAGTACTATGAATTTAGATATTTTCGCGGACATAAATTTTCTTCAACATACATTTTTGAGTTAAGATAATTCTAGATCTTGATACTAACTGGTGATGATGTTATAACATTTGATATCAAAAGATTCAAGAACTGTTGGGACTAGACTATTCATGAATTGACAGAAAATATTTTCATTGCGAAATAAAAATATAGGTTTCTAGTGTCCTATCGATGTGCTATCTGACCCAAGGGTTGAGGCACTAGTAAAATTGTGCAGGTACATTCCAGTAGGTGTATATATCGTTTTCCCATTGTCATTATTTACCTGTTGGAATTACCATTAATCAGATTTATAATGTGCCTTAACTAAGAACCTGAGTAACCCATGCTGGCTACAAAGTTCTATCGCTACTTTATTCTTTCTACCTCCCCTTGGAAACTTCGAAATAATGTGAGTGAATAATTCCGTTCCTACATTCGATCCGATCTGTTTTCCTTGTGTAAATATCCGTGTCTTCAAGCGTCTAACGCTATTTGTAGAATGTATATAGTCTAATGAGGTCTAGAATAGGTATATTAATCAAACTTTTGGGCAGTAGCTGTCAAATTTATGATCTAAAAATCTACGACAGTGATCTTTCTGTAAATTGGGTATTTTGAATACCCCAAACACTGGTTTGTTCGCTAAGCGAACGTTCGTCTTTTTCTGTGTGGCTGAGACCAGGCAAGAAGATTATAAACAGATAAAGGAAATTCTAAATCTATCCATCGAATATGGCCGGAAGTTGAGAGAAAAAGGCTAAAAATGTCATTTATTGACTGAAAATTTGGAAAATAAGTAATGAAATATATATCCAAATTTAGTGATAGTCTAAGTTATGGTATGGGTGTAAATATGAAGCTGGTACTTTATGCTGTATGATTTGGAAATTGATAAAAGTTTCTTTCAAGATAAGAACTGAAAAAAAAACGAGAAAAAAACAGCAGGACCCACTGATTCGGTACAGTAATTCACCTTCTCTTTTTTATATTATCGTACGCTCTAGTGCCGATACATTGTTGAATTTCACTGTTAATCTATCGGAAGATGTAACTGTAAGATATCACACTAATATTATCCTTATGTGTGATGTATTTATGCGTTTCGTTCGTCTTTCATTTGTCGTTAAACATGTTGAACTTGTAAATAAAACGTACGTTTATAATTACAGAGTTTTGTTATTATGAGAATAATATATATATGCTTTTGGCTAAGATAAAATAAACTTTCTCCCCTTGCCTAGAATCCAGGTGAGGAGGAAGGCCGCGGCAGTGATATTTGCGTAAATGAAAATTTAGTATTTGTCAACAAACTGTATTTTGAAAATTCACTTTAATTTGAATAGACAATACATGTATTTTAATTCGTTTTCACAGGTCAAATAGTTAACCATATGCCTTGATTATGCTCTTGGAATTCATTGTGTTAGCTAATTGAGCTTTTGCAAATTCTTTAGCACAGTAATTTTCTTTTGGATCCCTTGTAGAAAAATCATGTCAGTTATGGTTTTGATCTGGATGTATTGGTTATGGTATTGAGCAATTCGTCTTAGTTAAGCTGTCAGTTTAAAAGGGATTTACGTATTCAGAACAAATGTCGTGTTGGTTCTTTTCTTTTCTTCGTTGACTACATCTGACCAATAAAATTATGAATCGCAAACAAAATCCAACAATATTTTTTTTTATAAACGCAATCATTTATTAGCCAGGCTTATGATACATATTACAAATCATAATCTTGGTTATAACTGGGGGAAACTGAAAATTGACTCGTTCTCTAAGGAACATTTGGCCACTTAGAATGACTGTATGTTTAGTCCACTTATTGTAACAAAATTGCACACTCCCAAGGTATTTATAATCATATTGCACTATGTCCTTGAGCCATATTCAACTTGAATAAATATATACAGAGTCATTGTCTCATACTGTTGTTATCTAAAACAGAATATTCAACTAAAATCTTACACATTTGAAATTTTGAGTTCGAACATACAAGCTCGAACCCTTCCCTTTGGCAATAGGGTATCTTATTTTGCAAAGTCAAAATATGATCTGGAACCTCCTATCTTTGTCCACTCACTGATGAAACGACATTAGATTATCTTGAATTACATGGCCTATCCATTGAAGCTCTAAACTCACCATTGTGGCCTTGTAACCTGGTTCCATTCGAAACCATAGCATCAAACTGATTTAGATTTATTACACTATAGAACAGAGCGCCAATATGATAAAAACATTCTATACCCTTTTGAAATAGAATAATACAAGTTTATAATGAGATCGCTCATAGATATAAAACAAAACTACAATAAAAAATACTTTGTCCCAAGTCTAATGCAAGTGGCCGCTATGACTCTGACGACGAAGGGCCGAATTTACGAACGTCCTCCAGCTTGAGCCCCGCGTCGGCGTCAGTCGTATCGTCGTAGAGGGCGTTCGTAAAACTGAACCCTGCGGGCACGTTAAAGCGGTCAGGGTGGGACTGCTTGGCACGCTCCCGGCCCCTCAACTTACTAATGATGATTATGATGAGGAGAATCAGAAGGGCGGCCCCAATCAGACCACCTATCGCCGCACCCGCTACAGCGCCCGGTGACATACCTAGGGAAAAATAAAGTATTTTTAAGTAACTATTTCAGCATGATTTCATATGTGATTCTACGTGCATTTATTTCGTTTTCCAGTCTCATCCATTCTCCAATCGGATGTTTAAATTTTGTTTCAAAAAATAATTGTTGTTGCTTTTTTTTTGTTTCTGACCATTCGATGATGGGACAACTACCCGGCCCACACTACACTCTTCTTATACTAAAGTTAGAGGTTCTTTTTTTCTTATTCTTTTCTTTTCAAGATGAGTTTTCTTGAAATTCAACTTTGAAACATGTATAATTGAAAACAAGAATCAAATAAGAGCTAATAATAGTAATCAAAAAGTTAGATCATTGTTTGAGGTGTGAATCATTTTCTACGTGTAGTATTGATGAAATCATCCTATTCTGTGAAATTTGGTGAAAAAGAATACATTATTTCTCTATCTTCCATTGTGTTATAGGTGGTTTTACCTGAAAAGGGTATAGGCCTACCTGAGTTCTATTCAGTAATTTTAGTACATTGTCATGTAAGCCTACATAAGGAACTATGTCCACTTCATTCACGCTCATTGCCCTCCTAGAACACCATCCTATTCTTACAAAAATTGAAATCAAATCAAACCTAGATACTGACCGGTCCCTCCTTGAGGCGTCACTATGACCGGACCCCCTGGAGTAGTCATGGGCCGGGTCCAGGACCGAGTTGTCCACCAGGGGGGTCGACGGGTCGGACGCTGTGTCGTCAGACGGGGTTGTGTTCTCCTCGGCGTCCGCGGTGACGTCATCGGGGACGTCAATGGTGACGTCATCGGTGACGTGGGTTTATCTAGGGATATAACATTAATTAATTGAATTGTAGACTTATATTTTGTAATGTCATTATCTTCATGTATCTAGGGGACATTATATTGAATTGTAGACTTATATTTTGTAATGTCATTATCTTCGTGTAAAGACCGTTGCGAATTAAAGTAAGAAGTTTCCTGGTTTTATTGCTATTGATATGACACAACAGCACTATAACAAGCACCAGGAAAACTAGTTTTCACTGGTGGAAGGTAAAAATGTTGCTTGACAGAACAAATATTGAGTGTGCATGATTTCTCTATGTATATTTGCACGATTTGGCCCATTGAATTATGATATACAAAAAATATGTAAAAAGACACAAGGTTGTAGCGAGACGAATATGGAACCTTAAAACAACGTATGTCGTTCATATCTAGACCTAATTAACAAGTAATCCTGTTCAACATTTTGCAAATACAGACTGTTCTTAAAGAAATGCATGCTCTGAATCTGCCCGCGACCGGTTGATAGAATGTGGAAGTAGTGTATAAAAAGTGCATCTTTACTCAGGCTCAAACGGACACTGACGTTTTTGATCTTGGGCAAGTAGTAGACGGAAATGGTAATTTAACTCAGGCTAAAATATACAACCCTTCTGTGCTATTTGAGTAGTAATGAGCTTAGGAAATAGACCCTGAGGGTATTTCTCAAAGGGTAGACCTATCTGTCTTTGATCTAGTATTTTATAGAATGGAGATTTGAATTAATCGAGTCCACACAAGAATAGGTCGGTGAGGTCGTCCGACATGCCTTTAGGATTCACTGTGACGAAAATCCTCCTCCAGAATAATTCTTTTTCCTATACCTACATGTAGAGGGCACTGTTCTGCATGAACATTCCCCCTACCCTTCCTCTTCATTAAATTTCAACCTAATTGTATTGACGCTCATACTATGATCATGAATTTAATTTTGAGCCCAGGGGAGCCATAAATACAGACCTTCAGGTAGTTTACAGGCATAGCCTCTGTACGAGTCGCAGTCTACGTCCATCCACAACCCGTTACCACGGTCCATGTCCACGCAGTTACCGCCGTTCTCCGGTAGGGGGCGGCCTCGTTCCCAGTTCTGGTAGTCGAGCGGACTCCCGTCTGTCCACTGCCATACCCCTCCTGGAAAGAACAATAGCAACAAAATATATATTCAAGACAAGTCTTAATCGAATTAGCACCAAATGAGGATGTTGCATTGAGTTTATCTAGTTGGAATGTCCTTGGACATGTGCAGTAACAGAATGTAAATAGGACTCATATAGAACTATGTAGGATTATATATAGCTGGTCCTAAACTATCCGAAAGCATTGTATCTATATCGGTGATTTATCTATGTAATGCTATTTCATCAAGAGTTCTAACCCTATTCATTTAATGATACGGACGTTGCAATTTTAGATTGCTTCATATCAGGAGTCGCATGTATTTCTAAGGCTTTGAACGCTCGAATGACATAAAGGTAGGTCGATGATTTTATCTGAAGGACGCTTCTTGCCGTGGCTGTTTAAATACATACAACGGATAGATTAACCCAGTAAAACAATAATTTTACTCAATGCTAATGTGTCGATACCACATATTATCTCTGACTTGACATTTTGCTTATCATTTGGCTGTATGTAATCCTCTGTCATCTGTTTTACAAACAGCTGGCGTCATATATTACGTCACACGTGACCATACCCTTCAGCTGCAGCCCGATCCATACATTCCTCTTCAGAAACGACCTGTCATTAATAATCCGTCTCAGTATGACGTCATTCGTTTCTTTGTCGTGCACTGACGCTAGATGTCCTCCCAATCGGCGGCAGGCCAAGCTGGCCGCTGATTGGCTGATGAGGGCAGACACCTTCAGAACGAGGCAGGAACCATCTCCAAGCCGAACTCCGTCCGCCCTGCGCAAACATGGCGCCGGTGACGTCATAGCTGAAACATGACGTCACAACTGACATACAACCACATCAAATAAAACACAGTACATATATACATCTACCCACCTATCTTTTTAAGACCCAGCCATGGGTTCATTCCTCCTGGCCCACTGGCATGTTTGGCTTGGTTAAAGACAAGGCCGTTCTCCTGGGCACTGTGTATGGAGACTAGATTCCCGCCCCGTCCACTGTATTTGCAGTAGCTCTGCGCGGCACTGAACGTTACGGCGTCAGTCACACTGACGTAGTAACAGAAACGACCCATCTCCCACCATAAGGAACCCTTTATGGGGCACTTTTTGAAAGGTGTTGTTCCTGAAAGAAAAATTAACAATTTTGTATGGGTTGCTTTAATGAATGTGTTTAATTTGCCAAAATGAAAGAGGAACAGAGTAAGGAGGAAATTGGTTTTCTTAAATGGATTTCAGTATTTCTTTCAGGAACAACGTTCTTCCCATAATTTTGGGCATGTGCCGTATACATCGCTTAAACCTAAATGAGGGTTAAGGAGGATACATACATACGATGAGAATAATAATCGTTAGCGTACCAGAAAGGTTGAGAATTCACTGTATGTAATATAAACGCTCTACGGCCACAATAATGACTAGAGTAGCTAAATCACTACTATAGCCTTTTCAATCAATAAATAACAATCAGCAAAGTACTGAATATTGGCTTCATCTAGGCAATATTTTCACAAGTGATTGGTCACTAGTTAGTGCATTAACGTTAACATCTCACGATTACTGATTCCAAGATTGATAATAATATGCAATCATAACACCCTTCCTCTTTGAATGTAAATAAGTTATTGTACTTTTCAGTTTAGCAATACTCAGCTATGGAAATCTAGTCTGGCATGGTTTGATTGTATTACTCCTTATTTAGTTTATAATACAAAAGAGATAACTTACTTGTTGGTGCCGCTGTCGTGATACCTGTGAAGAGATAAAGAAATAACCCATTACTTTATGATCGTAGGAGCTTCATTGATAGTTATGGTTTATCCATTAAATAATTATTAATCTGTGACTCATTTATTTTCATTTTCTAGCTATACGCTTCTTAGAATAATTCGATCTGCCATATGTACATGTTCTATGCAACCACCAATCCCTATTCACCTCATGTATTTCGCGTTTTGGGCCCAATAAAAACATTGAAAACATGCGCAAAGGGGAACCCAATACAGATCGTGAAGATAAACTAAACAGTGTCGCAGAAATGCATTCAGAACGCAACTATATTGTTTACTGGGCTCTCCCTCCAAAGTTTCGGTACTTTTTGGGCACTTTATGGACGCAGTAGGCCCATACTATGAAAAGTCCAAAACACTGGACGTTTACATTAAAAAGTTAAGATAAATCTCCAAAATAACAGACCCGCCTCAGTCAATACTTACTAGGGTGTATCTCATATACATGACAGTAACATACTTCTCAAGTTTCCGGAAGAGATTCTTACATAATCATAAAGCATCATTGTACTTAAAAATTAAACTCTGCCATGGGCAATGCTTACACATAAAAGTATAATACATCACACATTATGTCCTGTAACTGCCTATACCTACCGGAGGTGTATTTACAGACGTAGCCCCTCTGGTTGTCACACTCCAGGTTCAACCACCGCCCTGACCCCTGATCCATGTCCACACAGTTGCCGCTAGTGGTCGGGCCTCGTCCTGCCCAGTAGGTAAAGTCCACTGGGGTCCCGTCCGTCCACTGCCACTCGTCTTGAAGAAGTATGATAAACAAACCTTTTTACAGTGGTTCTCTGCGAGTACTACACGTTACAGATCGGAACATATGAGTCCTTTTTTTTTTTTTTGAGAAAGATTATTTTACACGTTTATGTATGTATGTAATTTTCCCCAAAGTGACCTTCTTTTTATGACAATTTTGCAAATGGAGCCTATGCAGGCTATTTCAACGAGGATTCTGGGTAAAGTATTGACTTTTTTTGACGTTTTCTCACAATAATTAGCACACTGTGAATGATACTGCAATTGGGACGTGAAAAAGGAAAATTGTGTACGCAGCGAGAGTAAACTAGTAGTTCATTAGTTCAATAATGTTTCTGTATAGTATGTTTGTGCAGTGAGAGTGTGAGAGAGAAGACCACTGGCTTGTGGTCTGCATGTGGTTCCGTGGTGTAACGGTTAGCACTCAGGACTCTGAATCCTGCGATCCGAGTTCAAATCTCGGCGAGCCTAGTTACTTTATCCTTTTTCTGGAATGCAACAATTCAACAGAGAGTTCTCTGATGAAACTGATCTTTAGCAACTGTTTAAAAATGCGTGCCTGGCCATCAGCAGCTATTGGCAAACTTTGGTAGGTGAATTATTATGTAGATCTATATTATCATTATTTGTTTTCCCTGAATATCCTGGAGATAGAATAGTTGAATTTAGGATAATTTAGCATTGCATCTGGTAGTATTTTCATGTAATGCATAGCTCATCAATAACAAGACTGATTATGTGCTGTTATTGCTCGGGCAAGTAGCAGTGAAGGTTTACCTGGCCGACTGAACATTTACTTGCCTGACATTTTGAAATTAGCTGTTGTTGTCAAGTATAAAGAAAGTATACTTAGTGTACTTAAGCCTTTAATTTTCTACTTTGACAATATTATCTTATACCTTTCTCACCTTTATTGGGATGGAAGCAGTGGGGAACATTAGGCACCACAGTGTCGTAGCAACAACCTTTGCCCTCGCACTGTGCCTTAGTAATGCCTCCGAAGCCACAGTTCTGCCGAGACTGGGGATTTACCTTGGAACAACGAGAGAATTGGTCTGAAATGAAAAGAAACACATGAATAGACAAAAAATCTTTGAGCTTCATCGTGAAAACCAAAATTGTATGATATAGGCCTACAAGCAATCTATCAAGCTCATTTAAAACTATCGACAATTTGAAATAACAATGATTGGGGGGTTGTATATTGTAGAATGTATTACTGATAGGTCCATGAAGAGCCTATTACTAGCTCTATACGTGTTACCTTCCATTTTTACTATTTTCTTTTTCAAGAGCGAAAAATGATCTGAATGAATAATCTGCGTTCGGTACGGAAAACCATTTTGGGGCTTCAAAATTCTGTAAAATAATTTCTTGCACTAAATATAAAGGTAAACAAAGGAAAAGAGAGGCAGAGAACCTTGCCTTGCTGTGATAAGCAGATGACAAAGAAAAATCAGAATTATCTTTCTGTTTAAAAGTAGTATAGATTACAAATGCATTCACAATCAAACACTCATCATTTCTAGCTGTTTATGGAAAAGTACCCAAACATGAGGTTTATTATTGCACTGACCTTTCCTGGAGAGTCCAATCCACAGATTCCTGACATTGCCATCTGGGCCGCTAGATTTTGACATTTGGTGGACGAACTCAGCCTCGTCTTGACTGTGAAGTGATGTGAGTTCACCACCCCTGCTCTGACAGGCAGAACGCGCAATCTCCCTCTTCAGGTTGGCATCACGTCTAATCTCATAGCATGCTCCATTGTAGAGATAGGCCCCTGGACGAGCTGGACAGGCGACCACTGCAGGCAGAGAAAGGTATTTAGGAAAGCTGGTAAAAAATCTTTACCCTAGAGAAAAGTGATCTTTCATTATTTCATTGTTTCTGCATGTATACAGATTCAATATTGAGTTTCTAATTTGATTCACAATTGTTGATATTATGGCATTAAAACGTAATTTTCAAAATGAAAAGTGTACATACCTGGATATGTTGGCTTGGGTGTGACGGCACCTATGTAGAAATATCAATAGAAGGTGTCAGTTCCACAGAAAATAACATGCCTCTCGATTTAATATTGTGACAGCATTACATCAATATTCTAAACGGATATTCAGTTTTGGTAAACCAAACTGTTTTGTTAAGATTGCAGTTTAGAATCAAAGTGGATAAATATAATAGTGTTTTACATATTAATTGAAAGTATCTTGATGGATTGACCTTGCCAGAATAATAAAGCCCAATACCCATTAGGCGATTCTCACTGGAGATTCTAAATTTTCTGAAATGATCGGCCGATCTTAGGCTCGATTTAGGTCAGGCATGCTCATTTTAATAGAGTATACTGATGGGCAATCAGCCGATTTTAGCACTGATTCTTTGGCCAACTGTGTAAAAGAAAAGTCGACTGAAGGGTAGATCTATGGGACGTGTGTAATTGCAGATATTCTACTTCTTACCTATAGGGAATTTGCAGACAAAGCCGTATGGAGTTAAGCAGTCCGAGTCCACCCATTGACCAGTTGTCCTGTCCATCCTGCCACACTCCCCACTGCCGTCTGGCTGACTAGGAGCCCAGTTTAGGTAGTTCATCTTGGTTCCATCCATCCACAACCAGTTGATACCTGACAAACATATTTAATTTCCATTCGGTTTAGAATGTTGTGGGCACAGGTAATCAAACTTAATCCCAGATTAAACATAAAGGGTTCAATTAGTCGATATGAGATGAATAACTGGAAATACATAGATCTATGGAAAGCATGGTTTCATTTTAATTCATTTCTATGGGCATCATAATGAGAATATAATTTAACATTCTGAAATGTATTATTTTACTTCAAAAGTCAATTTGCAATCACACTCATGCATTTATCTTAGGGGCCTTCCATTAGGTAGGCACCCATGAAAAAGGGGAAGAGTGTATGGCATTGTTAAAAAGTGAATACGTTCTGTACAGATCAAGGTGTACCTCAGCCCAAGTGGGTCAGGAGGTTCTGACATTCTATATAGTATACGAATACATTTACTAGGAGGACCCTTCTATAAAGCCTCACTGGAGAAACCTACCAGAAACCACTGGAAGATGTATTGTAAGTCATGATCAATAGCAATAAAGGATAGCGGATGAACAAGTATTAGTCCTGCATCATATATTCTCCATAGCATCTCTCAAAACTATAATGTTTATGTTACAAATCATGACAATGTAATTTTTAACTCCAAAGTGCAATTAGATTTACATCCTCTTAGCCAAAGAACCCTTGCAATTTCAATGCAAACTTCAAAAGAAACATATACATATGGTTAAAGTAACACACCAAAGCTGACAGCTCCCATCCATAAATCAGTCTGACTCCTGCTGCGGAGAACCTCTTGTAAGATGTAGTCATTTTCTTCCCGATCATGTAGTGACACCAAATCAGCACCAGAACCTATCAACTGGCACTGCAGCCTTGCTGATGCCTATAATTCAATCATGATGATGAATTAGTATAATGAAACAGTATTATCAGACTGTTGCACAACACGGACGATTCAACACCAGGGCTTCAATTTACATCACAGATTTAATAGTAAACTGTAAATCTTTTTTGAAACTATCCAAAAGAATTCTACATCTAGATAATACTATTATAAACTTATTTCTGTAATGGGAGACGATGGAAGGAATTAAGGTCTTACCCAAGAAGCCACTGATTTGCTGTTCACAGTATAGCAATAGTCACCGAAAGCTATGCCATCATTACGGAATCGACATGTTTCAACTGAAAACATAATTCGCAATTTGGTATAAGTAGCGCAAAAGATGGGTGTTTCAAATAGCCTATAGTAGCTATATCTAAACATGGTTGTATATGGTGTATGATACATTATATAATTATGAGATCATTTACTTTTAACCATATTTCTTTTTTTCAAATGATATTTTACTCTCGATGATTGTATTATAGACCTTTATAATCAAGTGTTTATCAATATTTGTTTCATTTATGGATTCAACTTTTGAAATTGTATAGTTATTCTGCCTTTTCTATTCCCCAGCTCACCTGGATATGTTGGTCTTGAAGCAGGCGTTGTCGTCATTGGGGTATCTCCTAAAAGTGTCAAATTCAAATATGTATCTATGATCTATATTGATAGAGAACGCTACCAAATGCATACAAATTCTTACATTGTCTGGGTATTGCCTGACTAGGAAAAATGTCATCTATTATCGTAGAAATATTTAGAGACCTTTGAAGATGCACCCTATCTAGGTAATTTAAATTAGAATTATTAAATTGTGGTCAAAAAAAGGGTGGTTATGTATGAACGTGCCCTCCCTAAAATCCTTTAGTAGCTGTTACTTTTTGGAAGAATAGCTCATGCAAGAAGGATTAACTACCTTTGTTTGAGCATTTCACATTGTCCAATTAGCACCTTAGAACACGTAATATATGTTAGTCTAAATTAATTAAAATTTCATATAGACTCATGCGATATTAACGAACAATAAGGTGAGATACAGATTGTTTTATTGAGATAATACTCACTTTTGGGGAATTTGCAGGCAAATCCATTGGTTTGGGCACAGTTGATCTCCATCCATTTGCCTGTGTAGCTGACCATCTTGACACATTCACCTTTCAGACTGGGCTCACCAGGGCCCCAGTTCTGGTAGGACACAGATGAACCATCACTCCACGTAAAGCTTTCTCCTGGTGAGAAAAATTAATTACATACAGCCCTAATCAAAATCATGCCATACCTGATGCCCTCAGACATCCTTGTAAGTAGACATACTCACAAAGTGATTGTTCAGGACAAAATCTATGCAAATTATTCCTCTAGTAGTGTAATCTTATCAAACAAGAGCCATTTTATGGATATGTGTTTAAATAGCTCTCAGATGTTTTAAAGCTCAGAAAAATCATAAAGCTAAGAAAAATAAGCTTAATCTATTCCTTAAATGAAATTGTCCATAGCTTTCATAAATGGTGAAACAAATTTTGATCATTTGCATGCTGTTACCATAGTAACCATGGATTGAAACTAACTTTCCTAAGGAGAGCATAATTATTCTGAATATCTCCTATAGAAAAGAAAAATTGCTGTAATACACCTTGAAACTAACGATTAACCAGTCATCAAAAATGGTCCAAAGGACGTAAAATGTTTTTCAAAATACTGCCTGTAGAATCAATGAATGACACCAAGCACAGGATTGTTTGTACGACAAGACATTTATGGCTGAACAGGCATTATTCCTTACCTGTCTTTTGTAGCCCAATCCAGATGTCTACTTCGGTATTCTGAAGAAGGAAGTTGTTTTCACTTTCATCCAGTACAGAGGCCAGGTCACCACCCATCATCTGGCACTGTGCACGTGCAGATGACCTGGAGACTAGTGTAGTAGTCATCACCTGGTAGCAGTAATCACCAAGTACCACAGCCTCTGGACGGTTAGGACACTGGGTCACTGGGAAGAGAAAACAAGGGAATACCAATGTGAATTGTCATATTATATCTGGTTGGTCTTGATATATAGCAGAAAAAGTGCTGAATAGACCTTAAACTCCAACACATCATCATCATATCTGGATTTAAGACACGTGTCCGTACTTTATATAAATTGTTCAAGGGTGACGTAACTTAATTTTATGAAATCTTATATCACTGTATGAAGCTGTATTGTCTTTGTAAAACAATAATTGATCTAGAATACCAAGGGGTTGCCCCAGAAGACTTATTTAAGATATTAGAAGAAGAAATTAAAACCAGAGTGATTGGACTTTCAAAATCTATTTTGAGTAATTTTATTCTCACACAAAAGCTGTTATTATATTTTTAAAAAACTTAAGTTTTGCGTTTGATTTTTTTTTTTGACGGAAAGACTTCGCCTCGTCTCTACACTAAGACTTTCAAAATCTAGTTCAAATTTTTTGTCCAGTAAACAGGGAAATTTTCCACAGAAAATACGGAAATCTAGTTCACGTGAATACTAACCTTTTACAGTAGTCCTGCCAGATGAACCTGTAAAAAAGATCCACAGTTGATTCCATTCAGCATAGAGGTTGAAATAATATTGCAAGAAATGACATTACACTGAAATCAATACTTTTTATCACAAATTACATCTATCTCTGTAAAAAAAAGAAATTAACCCTTTGTTGATATGACATGTAAAAACACTACGTTATAACAAACAATACGTTTCAATGCGTACAACTGAAGATCTCAGAATTGAACATTTATATAGTCTATATTTACAAAAATGTTCTCTATTTCACTTAAAATTATAGTGATCATAAGATAAGTCTTACAATAATATTCCAATAGATTATTTATAATCTTACCTGACGGATACTGGCAAATGTACCCACGCTGTGAGTCACATTGTAAATCTTGCCATTTGCCATTGTTGTAGTTGAAATCAACACATGATTCTTTAGCATCACTAGATGGGAAGCCTACAGCCCAGTTTGTGTAAGCATAATTTGTTTTGTCTGTCCATTTCCACTCATATACATCCTTACGGTGATCTGAAAGGGTGTTTGAAAGTGTATTTGTAACGTCAGTCAGTTTACGATAGCCATTCATACAATACTGTTTACTTGACGTCACTATTTCCTGTGTACGCTTTATCGAGCAGCTCAAGGCAGTAAACATGTTATCTTTCACAAATTTATCAATCTTAGCATTCTCAGATTGCTCACCGTCTGGTTGATAACACTTTACTCCAGTTGCTCCATCATCATAACAGCAGTCTCTATCTAAACACATCTCCCTTGTAAGGCCATTAGGTCCACATTGCTTCCTACTAGCTAAATCTACATAGCACAGGAATTCTGAAACAAACGAATAAAAGTGCTTCTATCAGTTTATTAGCCTAAAGTAGTAACCAATAATTCATCTGTTTTATAGTATGTTCTCATTAAAAGTGGCAAAATAAGATATGGTGTCAGATATTTTCTTGCACATAGATTACTGTGTCATAAGATGTGTTTTTGTATCTCTGTCGAGTCCAGATACAAGATGAATATCACTAACAACATCAAATATAATCTTTCAAATATTGATATGCATTAATATGTATTGGTTGATCAGTACGATTTTTAATGACATTTCAATACTACCGCAATATGTGCCTTTTCAAGAATGATGCTTTTTTTATTTGAGCGAATGATAAAGTTATAACCAATTAGGGAGACAACTTACTTGTTCGGATGAGACCAATCCACAAGTTCTGCTTTCTTACATTTTGAATGTCGGTTACAAGGTGGAGCAAGAATTCAGAGGTATCCTGGTTAGGTATAGAGGCCAGGTCACCCCCTTTGACTCGACAGTTCTGTCTGGCATAAGTCTGGCGCTGTGAGTCCTCCATCGCTACCTATGGAAAGAAAATTGAGTTTTTAAACTTGATAAATGCGAGCTAATTAATTTGCAGTAAGATATCAAATTATGTCTGGATCGTACCGTTTATAACCAGTGTAACTAGTTGGGTATAACAAATAAACTTTCATTTTTTATGTTCAGGGATGCAATACCATACTATAAAAATAGATTTGTCGATATATGTAAATGTTATTTCTTACCTCAAAGCAGTTGTCACCAAACAAATACGCGTTGTCTCGAGTTGGGCATTTCTGAACTGCAAAAGAAAGAATGGACATTGTATTACAAGCAGCAACGACACTCTTAACTGTATAACATTATTATATTTATCATGGGCAGAAAATCTCGAAATGTGTATGTAAAGAGAAATAATGTATACTCACCACTGGTGTATTTACAGACATAGCCCTGCTGTTTGTCACATTTAAGATTCATCCAGCGTCCCGTTCCTCTGTCCATGTTCACACATCTACCGGTGTCAGAGGGGAAGTTTCTAGCCCAGTATGTAAAGTCGACTTCTGAGCCATCTGTCCAAGTCCAGGGAGTTCCATCATCAGCTGAAAAACGAAACATTAATAACAGTACGTTAAAATGTATAGGCAAGGGTTCTAAAGCACTTTGCAAAAGATAGCCACTGTCAGGTCATCAAAACTGTTTCATTACATGTACAGACCCATAGGATGTCATCTTGTATCAGTACAACTGATTTAACCATGCTGATATTCATATAAACTAGGGGAAATCAGATAAGTACAACTATATACTAATGTTAGTTATGATTATAAAAGAGTGGTTCTATTTACTATTAAAATACATAATATTATGAGAGAAATTTGATTTATAAAAAAGCAAACAATGATGTAGTTCTACAAGTGTGAATGAAATTGAAAGCTTTTGAATTATTATATGTAATAAAGAAATCATGTCAAACCAACCTTTCTTGAAGAGACCAATCCACAGATTCTTTACAACCACTTCCACATCTCTGTTCGACATTTGGTAGATAAACTCAGCCTCATCTCGATTGTGAAGAGATGCCAATTCACCTCCCCTGTTTTTACAGTCTGATCTTGATGCCATCATGTCCAGAGAGGCATCGCGGTTTATTTCATAACATGCTCCATTGTATTGTAAAGATCCAGGTCTACCCGGACACGAGACAGCTGTAATTGATTAGTAATTTCATAGAGATAATTATAATAAAGTATAATTGTCAGTATGGGTTTTGTATGTTCTATGCTCTCCTACTATGATGTACATTTACATCCCTGTTTACATTTTTTTTTTTTTTTTTTTTTTTTTCACATTGACCCTTCACTAAAATTCTGAACAATGTAAGAAAGGTACGCTTAGAGTGAAATTATCTGATTACAAGAATGAAGAATGGATTTTGGCTTGTGATGTAGTGACCTTGTATATATGTATTTTGGATTGTACATTGGACCTTTATACTGAGTATAGTATGATGTGAATATTCATAAAATCATAATCATTTGATATTGTCCAGATAAATCAGTTATAATTCAAGGGATTTTAACTTCATTTCAGAAGATGTAAGATACTTACCTGGGAAGGTTGGCTTTGGTGTCACTGCGCCTATAAAAAAAGAAAAAAAGAAAATTGTGTGATCAATTACTCACAAATATTTCTTTTAATATAAGTATCACATTGTATTCTTTCAGATTTCACGCATTCTGATATCCCGCCCAATGATTTAGTTTTCTTAAAGCATATATAAACTATTAATTTTTTTGTAGATGTCTCCATTTATTTACATAATAGTCTATGTTCAGAATACGAAACTACAAGGATGGATATGAAGACGGTATTAGCATTAATCAATACAAAGTAAGCAGTATACAGTAATGCACTTACCCAAAGGGAATTTACAGACAAATCCAAACACACTCATACAGTTTGTGTCTATCCATTCGCCTGTTGACATATCCATACGACTACACTCTCCGCGACCAGCAGGTACACTGGGAGCCCAATGTAAATAATCCATACTAGTACCATCTGTCCACTTCCAGTTTGTTCCTATAGGAACAGAAAATAAGAAAAAAATGAACACCATGCGCTTTGGTTGTGAGAGGGGTACATTTTCCTTAAGGGTTGCAAACATCAACAGAGATTTGCAATTCAAAGATGAGATAATAAAGAAAGAACTAACTCGAAAGATGATATTCTTACAGGTACACAAAACAAGCTGGCCATCCCAGAATTACTCCAATAACCTAAACCATGAGCTGCCATTTGTTACGGCTAATACATCCACATTTCTATGTTCTATGGGCAAAAGGTTTCAGGAGATACTGCATCTTACCAATGTTGACAGCTCCCATCCATAGGTCTGTAGAACTCCTGCTGCGTATGACTTCTTGTAGAATGTAATCGTTCTCCTCCCGATCATGTAGTGACACCAAGTCAGCACCAGTTCCTATCTCTTGGCATTGCACACGTGCTGATGCCTAGTATGACAAAGAAAAGCAATGTTTATAGATATTTGATATGGCCCATAAATTGGTTTATTACCACAGCTTTATGGATTTTTGCTCTGTTCATAGAAGATTCAATTCAGTATTTTCCTGTGTCCTATGTACCAGCTGCTTGAGATTAAATCTAACATTGAAAAGGCTTACTATCAGAACTCCTACAAATATTTGGTTTATCAAAACAATCTAATGACCATAAATGCAGAACTACAGTTGAAGAATGTCAGTACATGCAATACTAATCAAATGTTAACAAGAAAGTATATCTTTAGCCGTGGGAAGAAATATGGTCACTAGGATTCATTCTGTAGCCACCCCCAATGCAAAGTCATAATTATCCTTTTCTAGCAAAATTGCCTAGCTCAAGGTAGCACGCTCAAAACTTGTTTGTGTTGATCTAGATAAACCATTTTTACTCATCCATACATTCGAAATTGTTCTGGTAACGATTGTCACATTAAAGGAAGCCAAAACCAATATAATTGACAAAATTTTCAAAACTGAGAAAAGTATAGAAATATGTTAGATGAGTCCAGTTGAGGTCATTGGTAAAGTATTAGCTGTGGAAAGTAGCTCCAATTGAAGTAGAATATCAAAAGAGAAGGTAATATTTGCATTTGTTTGTATACAAACCCTATTTTTGCAGATCCACATTAATTGATTTGAGCAAGAAAAATGTGTTTTTTTACCATATTTCATGGTTTAGATTCTAACATAGGCGAGGAATAGGCTCAAGGAATGGATTTCCATGATTATTTGAGTTTGGGAAATTTCATTGAATTTATTGGTTTTGGCTCCCTTTAAGATAGCAAAATTCAAGACAGTCTTACCCAGGTCACAATCGTTTTGCTTTCAACGGTGTAGCAGTAGTCACCAAAGGAAATTCCATTATCTCTGAATGGACATGGCTCCACTAGAAAGAAGAACATATGGTTATAATCATTGTCTCTTTTTATAGTTAACGATAAAATTATAGCATAAATAATCATAGAGAGAAAGAAGCCTATGTATAATTAAAATATTTTTCCATCATTAATTATTTTCTCACTTACCTGGGAATGTTGGTCTTTGTGCAGGGGTTGTAGTCCTAATGGCATTATCTAGAAAGCAAGTATAAACATTTAGTACAGTTTTCACAGTTGACTAAAGACATTGGTTACCTAAAGAAATTTAGTTGAGATACATATGAAGAATGCTCTTTACAATGTTACAATGAATTGTCTGTTTGCAAATAATGTGACTGAGTATTGCCTTACCCTTTGGATATTTGCAAGCATAGGCATTCTTTTCGCCGCAGCTAATTTCTATCCATTTGCCTGTATGACTGACCATTTTCACACACTCTCCTTTCAGATTGGGCTCTCCTGGTCCCCAGTTAGTATAGGATAGAGGGAAGCCATCACTCCATGTGAAGTTTGCTGGAACAATATGCAATAAAGTATAAGTAATGAAATATATACACATTCAGATATTGATGCAAACTTCCATTCAGTTATGCCTAATAGAGAGGAGAAAATATTTCCTAGGTGACAGGGTTCAACCGAGTAGTTTTTATTGTAAAGTCAGAATAGTTATGAAGTGAGCTTAATTCTTTAGATTCCATAGTTTTAAAATTTGTTTCCATATAGAATAACCTTTGGGGCGGCCTTTGCAACAACAAAAATTCCAATCGGAATTTCCATATATCCTATATATTATTTTCCCAAAAGATATTCCTTGGGCCACCCCAAAGGTTATTCTATATGGAAACAAATTTTAAAACTATAATTTCCTATTCTGCCTATCCAGACCTGTTTGACTGCATTGAATAAGTGTTTCTCTTACACTTAATGGTCAACCCCAAAAAACACCTAAATATTTTTGAAAAATATTTGGAAACAATTTGGGATATAATATTATTTTTGAGCCTTCTCATTGATAATATCATCACACTCCATATGTTTCTGATGAGATCCTATTGATCGAAACCACGAATCAAATTAACATGAGAACATTAACCCTCTATGCAACATATCCCCCACACAAGATATACAATGGTTAAGCCCTTACATGGTCCTGCTATGACCCGATTCCGGCCCTGCACCTGACTGCAGTGGTCACATGGCAGAACTGACCACTCAGTGACCTGTCACCAGGGACTACCATCCCCAAACAAAGGTAGACCAATCAAATCCTTTGAAATCAGGTCACTAAATTGGGAGAGGGAAATTCAGACCTACGTTACAGTCATTCGTGGTCGAACAAGGAGAGTCTAAGCATCGTCTTTACACTTAATTCTTTAGATTCCATTTAACCCTTGGTGTTGTTTAAAAGTAACTGCAATTCTTTCCCACACTTAGTTTTGTGAGCTGTATAAAGTTTTAAAGAATTAATACATCTTCTATTATATATTAACAAAAAACTCACTCTCTGAGATGGGATGGAAGCAGTGAGGGGCTCCAGAAATTCTGGTATCATAGCAACAATTCCTCGATTCACAGGCGGCTTTAGTTATTCCCCCATATCCACAGTTTAGCCTAGCCTCAGGTCTCTGGTTGTCACAGGCAGGAGGTTTCCCTAAAGAAACAAATGTTAGATTGGTCAACAAAATGTTCAAAGGTATACTTTTCCTATTGAATCTATTAAGTGTGAAGAATTGTTCGGATATATGAAAATGGTTTGACTATACTTGCACATAAAGCTATATTATTAAATTGAAGTGAAGAAGTTACATTTCATTTGAAAGTCAAGAATGCTTTTTACTATTTGAGATGTAATTGTGTAACATGAAAGGTTCCTCCGAAGGAGCTTTAAATGATTAACCTCATTTACACTATCATAAACTTGTTATACTGTAGGGTCAGTATCACCAATCTTGACAATGAAGCATCTTACAAAAATTACTATTACAGCAAATCTAAGATAATTAGACTATGGTCATGTTACGTTTACAGACGATCTTACCTTCTTTAAGGGGATTGAAGCAATGGGGAACATTAGGCACTGATGTATCATAACAACAACCCTTAGCAACGCACTGTGCCTTAGTAATGCCTCCGAAGCCACAGTTCTTCCTCAATTTTGGCTCAACATTGAGACATACCGGACCATTTCCTGCAAGAAAGCGTGAACTTGCAGTTGAACATAAAAGCTCGATCACATGCTGCAATCAAGCAACATGCTTTTCTTTCTTTTTATTAAACTGTGAACACAATCATAAAAGAAGATGTTAACATACATCAACGTTGATTGGAATTAACATTTGGCCCTTTGGGAAAGATGGGTTCTAAACATACGGAGAGACTATACATAATTGATTCCTTTAGTTACATGGGAATAAAAATGGCTTTAAGTTGAAATAATACCAAACGTATGAAGCTTACATCAACAGATTTTGGTAAAACAGCACTAACCTTTCTCCAAGCCAATCCAGATATCAACTTCTGTGTTCTGAAGTAAGAATCGGTTCTCCCACATATCCAGCACAGAGGCCAGGTCACCACCCTTCATCTGGCACTGTGCACGCGCTGAAGCCCGTGAAACTACTCTAGTAGTCACAATATCGTAACAATAGTTGCCCCGAAGGACTGCCTCTGGTCGGAATGGGCACTGAACAACTGCAAATACAGTATGATATGAATAAGAACAAGCTCTAAAGTAGATGATATTGCTTGTATATTTTTATGGAAAGACGACTAAAGATAACCAATTAGGGGGACATATTTACATATTATGTTAACATGTTATAGACATAATTGTTCAGCAAAGACATAATGCTATGAATAAAAATTTATAACTATGACTGAAATGATAATAACCATTCTCAATATTGGAGGAATACTTCTTTAAAATTATTTCCTGTAAGTAATTGCGTCTTTGGATGGACCGATTTATTTACTACTTATATACACTAAATAGTTGGACATGGTGAACTTGCCTTTAATTGTTGTTTTTGAAGAAGGTCCTGAAATAAACATCTGTATTTTAATCTCTTAGTAAATCTTACAAAAAGAAATTCTTTCCCTGAGTATATTCAGGAAATTTTCAGTAAATATCTCATTAGATTTTCGATAAAAAAAATCCCTTTTCAGAACATTATCTTTCGCTTGGTATAACATGCTTTAACAACAAACATCTGCACTTCTGAAAATGAGATTGTCCTACAGAAAACTATAGATAATGAGACTCGATTCATAGTGCTCTATTAAAGTGATCAATAAATTAGATTAAATTAGTGTAACGAAATAATGATACAGAAACCAAAACACAGAGTAGCTATGATTATAATTAGCACCTATAACATAAGAAGACGTACCTGCTGGGTACTGACAAATGTATCCACGTGAGTTATCACACATATCATCTTGCCATTTCCCATTGACATAGCTTAAAACTGCACAAGATTCCGTTGGATTTGTTGATGGGAAGCCAACGTCCCAATTGGTGTAGTCATAATTTGATTTATCGGTCCATTTCCATTCAAATTTATCCTTTGAGATTGCTGTAAATCAAACATATACATTTTTTTCAATGGTCTGTTAAGTAATTCACTTCAGGGTTGCCCCTGGTTATGATGACACATCCATATAATCTATGTCTAGAAAGGTGTTGGAGTTACACTTGGATTGGTTAATATAAAAATTATTACCAATGAGCTAATGGCCGAGGTTATCACTTAATTCAGACAGTCAGCGATATTCATGAAACAGGTCCTACCAATTGTCTGGTTCCCCCCGTAAACATGATGCCTAAAATCTAATAGCAAGGAAAGGGTGATGCAAGATGCAACAACAACGTTTTAACCTATAGGCTGTGGTTCGAGGAGCTTAGAAGCGGATCACAGGCATCGAAATGATTATAGGGAAATAGCTATATATAATAAAATAGCCAATTTCTTTGACCGCCACTTGGAATTTCCACAGCAGGGCCCATATCTTCGTTACTTAGAATCTCATGATTAGAAAGTCTGTCTATCGTGAATATGTATTACACCTAATAATTCTCCTTTGAGACTTTTTTGCAACAAAAAAAAATTATTTTGGTAAAAGACAAAATTGCTGATCGTGAGGCCCTAATCAAAATGTCCCTGATTAGCTAAATCAGTTACAAAGATATGGGCCCTGAAGGACTTTGTCCCCTGGTAATTACGCCAAACTTTTCTGGCCGATTGTAATAAAAGTATATCTATTTCCCAAGTAATTATAGGTTGATCACGTAGGTTGGTAAAGTCGTTCACTCTAAAGGTATCAATTTCTGCACATTATAAAATTAATGGTTTAGCCTACACACACAATTATTAGAGAGCATAACAATCATACGTAATCCCTTGCAAAACTCCTGAACAAAAGTTGAAATATCATATTCATAGGAGATGTTGTAATTCTACAACAAGAGTCAACAATTATATGAGCTTGTTTTATACTCACTCCCTGGTCGGTAGCACTTAGCAGTATTCGCATCACCATCATAGCAGCAGTCTCTCTCCAAACATTTGTCTGACGTGATGTCAGGCGGCCCACATGGTTGTCGTTGGGGTACATTCACAGTGCACACATATTCTATAATGAAAAGATGTACATTACTATTACAGAAACCAGACACATTGTAAAGGTCCAGTGTTCTTAATTTTTGTTGAAGAGAATGTTGTGTTTGAATCTAACGGAATATTAAAACATAGGCTTCCCCCGGGTGCTAGCCACGGTCGCTTAAGCAAAAGGATCTATGGGCAGGTAATTATGAGTGGTTAAATGGTGTAATGTCTGTACATTAATCAAACCATAGCATTGTAGTTCTGTAAGTAACATGAACAGAAAGTTCAGCAATGGCCACTGGAAGACATGGAAGGTAAACGTTGGACTATCAACAACCGATTCCTTGATCAGCAAATCTTCCATTTTCATACTAAAAATGATGAAATAAATTATGTGAAAAATCGTGATTTACTCACGTGTCCTGTAAAGACCAATCCACAGGTTCTGTTTCTGGACATTTTGAATGTCAGTAACCAGGTGGGTCAAGAAGTCAGAGGTCGCCTGATTGTGAATGGATGGAAGTTCCCCTCCCGAAACTCGACAGCTCTGCCTGGCGTAATTCTGATTCTGTGGGTCGTTCATCTTTATCTAGAAATGCAAAGAGAAATAAAGGATGCCTGTACTTGTAGGTCTAAAGCACAATATTGTTGACTCCCAATCTAACAGCGCGCATTACGTTGCTTCGACTTTCATGAGGATTAATTGTGTCATTGGCAAATTTGAAATGATAAATTAAATGGGAACGTATCTCTCTTAGAAATTTTGATAAATAGTTCATATTCAATGACACTGCATTTTTAGTGTTTTTATCATAAATCTCAGGAACAGAACGGCATCGCATGTCAAAACCTTATTGGGGGTTACAACCAGTGTTTGCAACTTAAATCACAACCACTCACTACAACTAATTAGAATCTGTCCATGGGCATAATCTCACCTGGTAGCACTTGTCACCGAACAAGTAGGCACCGTTTCTGTTTGGACACACTTGAGCTGAAATACACATTAACCATACACATTCTTTGCTTGGAAAGGGGCATTGAAGTGACAGATCATAATGTTAATCTATATACTTCTAATTTATATTATCTTGAAGCAAGTACAGTGTCCTGCGTGGAATATAGCCAAAATGAAAAATAGATTAATAGAAATAACATACTTATCAACTGCAGCAAAAGAAGTATTTAACATTTGTAAAAATTTGCATAAACTCATTTGCATGCAATTTCCAATATTATATCATATCAGGATTTCAGCCCCTTCACCATTGTCCTGCCCCCTGAGAAAGTGAGAAACCACTGATCTGTTATTGCCCAAGAAGGCAATAATGCCCATCTGTGAATGCCACTGCCAATCTTTGCATTGTCAGAATAACTTTATTTTCTATATAAATGATATAGAATAGATTAAGTACAGACCGTGAGCACACTCAGCAGTTATTGCCCCAATTTGCACTCACCCATGCATGTGTTCGGCCAAAGCCCTCACAGGTATGTGCAAACCAGGCCAATAATATTATCTTTGTGCCCCCTTGGTTTGTACTATGTAGTTGTGAGACCTCAGTCTCAGCTGCAAGTTTTTTAGACTGTCCATATTCTGGTGGGTATTATGTTTGGTTTTAAAGCATAGGCCTTAACACAGTTAAGGCTACTTTGATTACTTGAAGCTGGAAAAAATATGAATACTTACCAGTTGTATATTTACAGACATAACCTCTATATTCAGTACACTTTGTATTCATCCAGCGACCTGTCCCCCTATCCATTTCCACACAGTTACCAGTGGCAATGGGGAATCTACTGGCCCAATACGTAAAGTCCAAACTGGAGCTGTCTGTCCAAGTCCACGCACCATTGCTATCTGTCAACATAGGAAATACTGTCTTCATTTCAAAAGCGCAATACATCTTTTAGCCTTTATTTGAATAAGCATTCATCGCAAGTAATGCTACCTACATAATTATTGTTATTTCTATATTGTATCATAAAATTGATGGTCATGTATATAATATCAAATTTAAACAAGTTTTCTACAGTCTCAGATTTTCTCCGAATTTTCTTGATTTATCCCTCGAGTAATCTTTGCTTGTAAAACCCTTCTCAGATGATTATTTCTGAGCCTCAACACTTACAACAATTTATATAATGGAATACAAACCTTGTCTGGAGAGACCAATCCACAAATTTTGGACATTCACTTCATTATCACGATTTGTCATTTGATAGATGAACTCAGCCTCATCTTTCTTCAGCACTGATGCCAGCTCACCACCCCGGCTTTGACATGCAGCTCGTGATGCCATCCAGGTCAAAGTCGAGTCACGTCTTATCTCATAGCATGCTCCATTGTACTGAAGTGAACCTGCTCTACTTGGACATGAAACCACTGTAAGCATGCAAAATATTATGTTACAGAAGTACTGGCTAAAGCACATGGAACAGGCAATGTTTTGTAATGATATGGTCTCCTTTAAGATTGAAATACATGTGTTTCTCTCTATACTCTATCACACTAACGAATTATTCATCATGATTATTTATTAGCATAGACAGTATGTATCACATAATAATTATATGATGATAGTATTTTACAGATTTGTATTGATACATACCTGGGAAAGTTGGCTTTGGTGTAGCATAACCTGGAAAACAAACATTCAAAACATTGATTTGATTCAACAGGCGGTCATATAAGATTACAGCCATGGATAATGCAATAACTATTGTCTGTGAATCTAGAAGGTATATTCCATATTCCTGTTTACAGTGTTATTGTCATGGTTATTTTGTTATTGAAATCGAAATTAGAAATCCGTTCTTCTACATAATTTACTGATTCTTATGTATTTTACCATTAAGCCGTGTGAAGTTACTCGATTCCTTACAAATATAATTGACAATTAAATAAGTAAAGTAAGTGAAACAATTCTCCAAAACATATCTATATCGGAATACACAGATATCAAAAACACTCACCCAGAGGGAATTTGCAAACATGGCCAAAGACATTCATACAGTCTGTGTCTATCCACGCACCAGTTGACTTATCCATACGACTACACTGCCCTGAACCTATGGGCCGATTTGGTGTCCAGTTCAAATAGTCCATACTGGTACCATCAGTCCATTTCCAATTTGTACCTAGTATAACACAGAACAGGTTAATCCTGAATTGAAACCGTTATGGTCAATGAATATGGATAATTTGAAATATGAATTACAACTTTGAAAAGTCCTCGATTGTGAAGATGTTGAGCTCAATTAAAAAATAACCTTTATAAGAAATGTATATACTTATACTACTCAAATGATATAAGTAGCTGGTTAAAGCGCAATTTTTCCTTTTTCAAGAACTACAACTTACCACTGCTGAAGGCACCAATCCATAGATCATCCTCACTCTTCTTGAGGATGATGTCCTGGAGGATGTAGTTATTTTCTTCTCTGTCATGTAGTGACACCAAGTCAGCATTCATTCCCATCTCCTGGCATTGTACCCGTGCTGATTCCTGGCAACATGATATCAACATCCTGATTTAGATTTTGTGAATAAACCTACACAATTACTGTTTATTTCCCTTTTTAACATACCGATCAATGTGTGCAATAGTAAATGATCTGACTATTTTAGACTAAGCTAATGAGAAAAGACAATTAGGGAAATGAATGATGATATGTTTTACTCACCCAAGATGCCATATTTGAGTTGTCAACAAGGTAGCAGTAGTCACCAAGTGAAATTCCGTTATTCCGGAACGGACACGGTTCAACTGAAGAAAACATAAGGCAAACGTGTTATACCAATAGACGTAGAATAAAATGACCGTTAATGATAGATTTCTTTCACAATCATCAGTAATTGACGAATATGAACAGTTTTATACATGTATATCACCCTTCACTGCGATCTATTCAAACTCGACAAATTAGCGTTATTATGGCTTTTATTATGATTATGGAAATTTCCAGTTGATTTCATTTCAAAAGGTAGTTCAGGATTGACCTACTCGGTATTGTAGGGCGGACTGCAGGTGTGGTTGTTCTGATCGGTTCACCTGAGGGGGAAAGAAAAACAGTTTCAATATAATGTATTTTAATAATGCATCCAGTTACTCCACCATCATTCTTGTCTGAATCTCTGCTTTATATGTTGTATGTCTTTAGGTTAAATGGCATCATATACAATTTTCGATCGCTTTGAATTGTATTTGGGAAAGAACTAAAATTAATACCTAGTAATCTATACACGCTGTGTAGACAAAATCACAGTAAGTAGAAATACATCGGCAAGCATTATAGAGGACCAGTGACTATTTCATTCATAAAGGCATATAGAACATACTTTCATGTTAAAAGAATTTATTGGTATCCTTTGGGCATTTAAATATCATTATGTGTACAATTATTGTATATAATTTTAATTGATTTCTAGTTTCCTGAGCACCTCGACGTGATTATAAACTTTCACAAGGCAATTACAAAAATCCAATGCAAAAACAAGGTTTATACTGTCGGCCCTCTTGGCCACTGCCTATATGCGCGACGTCGCGTAAATAGGCTCCGTTATTTACGCGACAATGTCGCGTGGTTTGATTCTACTGTATACGCGATATTACAGATGGTTATATTGATATCGCATGTACTGGTCCTATATACAGGCGATATATATATGTCTCTTGTATAAGTGACGTTGCATTCGCGATTGAGTACAAAGGCATGAGTAGTATACACAAATAGGGATTTGATACTTGTCGCCTACATGACCCTTTCTTTATGGGCGCCGTCGCATCTACAAACTCCACTATAATTATACGTGACAATATCGCTTGAATTGTAAGAATTGTATACAGGACAATGCATGAGTATTATGGAAAAATGATAAGTTGTTGCTCGCCGCCTAGGTTGGTCTTTCTATTGACGCAACGTCTCGTTTGCAAGCTTCCCTATTTACGTGACAAGATGTGAGGTTATACACGCGACTTGTTAAGAGTACACAAACTGGAATTTAGTACTAGTCGCCTACATTGTACTGCTTGTATTCATGACATCGCGTCGATAAGCTCCACTGTTTACATGGCAATATCATGTGAACTGACTTTCTTGTATGTATGTATATACATGACAATAATTTATTAATGATTGGATAAGTAGTGTAAGCAGGGATGGGTATTTGTAGTTTGTTGCATAATCTGTTTCTCTTATTCAGGCGACGTTGTTTATACACTGTCTATAAGATCAACGACATGTTAGTAGTATAATATAGAAATGGGAATGTATTGATGGCCTTACCACAGTCTTTAGTATAAATGCGCGTATATAGCCGGTTCGACAATGGTGCGCTATATACAACCCTACTTTACCATACAAGAAGTTGTCGCCTGGATTGATTCTGTTATATATGCGCGTTATGTTAGTAGTATAAAGAAATGGGAATTTACAGATGGCGTCTAGTTGTCGTGTAATATAGTTTATCTTATCTAGTGTCAACGTCGCGTATATAGCCGGTTTGCACGTGTCCGGTCTGGCATTTAATGTCCCCAGTATATTTATGCTTAAAACAGCATTATTTCTTATAAGATTATACAACCAATTGGTCAGATAATCAGTGGGTATTCAGTATAATGCAGGCCTGCTGATAATCAACTTATACATTTTTAGATTCAAAAATACCTTTCCCTGAGTGTTGACAGACTTACCTACTGGGTATTTGCAGGCAAAGCCATTACTTTGACTACAGCTTATTTCTATCCATTTGCCCGTGACGGTAGCCATCTTAACACATTCTCCTTTAAGACTGGGTTCTCCAGGTCCCCAGTTGGTGTAGCCAACTGGTTGACGGTCACTCCACGTGAAGTTACCACCTACAAATAACGAGATATTTTAGTGCTTTCCTTTAACATGAAAATCAATATTGTTAGGAGTAGTGATAAAGCGAATATGGCATGTTGCTTACTTTATTAATCAATTATTTCAAATAGATTATAACCTTATTATGTCTCCTATCGATCTTTTGTAAACTACATTTCTGTATTTCAAAAAATATGTTGCGACCCTCTACATAAAACCTACCACTTTTCTCAAGTCCTATCCAAATGTCCACTTCACCGTTGGATCTCATGAGATCATAAAGGATGAAGTTGTTTTCACTGCCGTCGAGAATTGAGACCAAGTCACCTCCCTTTGCTTGGCATTGTGCCCGAGCCGAGGCCCGAGAGACTATGGTCGTCGTCACAACGTGGTAACAGTAGTCACCGAGGAGGATGGCCTCCGAGCGGAATGGACACTGCTCAACTGAAATAAGAGAATATTTTAAACAAATTAATAATGTTATGTTGTACTCTTTTTTTTAAATTAGCATTACCTTTAACATTACCTGTGATTTCTCTTGACTATTGTTTTTCGTGTTATGTTGATTAGATTCAAATCATTAGAAGGTCAGTTGGAAATTAGGTCTAATTATTTTTAAGTTTGTACATAATAAAATGCAATACAAGGCCTATTATCTGCACTGAATATGATGAGGCCAATAATCCACAATTACAAATCCTACAATGAACTTATACTACAATATTGTTTCTTTTAATAAAAGAAAAAATATCACGAGCAACTCACTTTTTAATGTAGTCCTAATAGGTAGGCCTGGAAGAAAACATCAAACATATTATGTTTATTGAGTACCGTTCGAAAAATGTTTTATTGTCACAACCATTACCTTTGAGTTTGATTAAGATTGTAATACTATCATTACATGACGACCCACTTATGGTTAATACACATCAGCTCATATGGGTTTATAGTTAATTCTCCCTACCACAGATAGCTGATTTACATTATTTTAAGCACTTGAAGGTTAATTTGGACTGATTTTGTCACCTTAGAAAACTATAGAATATAAATAAATGATTATTATATATCCACCAATAATGAGTGACAGTTAAAACGACTTTAAAATATCAAGTGTATATGGATACAAATTATAAAAATCGTGTTTGCAAGTTTTTTTAATCATGTTTAACTATAGATAATAATGATAACATTCATGAAAATCTCTATGATAAAGCCTTGGGTCTTGTCGACATATTACCCAGCATGCAATCTCAACAAATTTGCTATCCGTGGTTGGGAGAATTAGCCACTCACCAAGGGGGAACTGACAGATGTAACCCCTCTGTTCGAAACATTGGACGTCCTTCCAGGTTCCGTCGATAAAGCCGTAGTCCACGCAGGCGTCCTTGACGTCCTTGGTGGGGTAGCCCTTGGCCCAGTTAGTGAAGTCGTACTTGGTCGTATCTGTCCACCGCCACTCGTACTTTCCACGGGGGTCAACTGAAGGTCAAACATAGCAACATGGCCATTCTTTGATATAAAGCTTTAGATGTTAAAATATTTGAAAATAATTATAGTATGCTTTCTATGAAACACCTGCCATTCTGATGTTGACTTTTAAAAGTGAAACGTGCATCAGACTACAATGCTTTATAACTGAATGCCCCAGGGTGGATCCCCCGGGTGGATGGGGGGGGGGGGGGGAGGAATCCAGGGGGTATGACTCCCCCCCTCCTTTTTTGGGGGGGTGGAGGGGGAAGGACCCCCCCCCCCCCCCCCAAAAAAAAAAAAAAAAAGAAACAAAGAAAGAAAGAAAAAGAAGAGAAAAAAAGAAATTGCGGGGGGGAGGGGGAAATCCTGGATATACCACTATAATTATCCTACCCATTAAATAGGTAAGATAAAAGACTAGTCTCTCACCATCTGGACGGAAACATTTAAAGCCTTTGCCCTCAGCGTCAAAGCAGCAGTCCTGGTCTAGACACGATTGTCTGGTGATGGAAGCAGTTCCACACTGCTTCCTGCGGCTTGCCTTCACGTCACACACGTACTCTGCATGAAGGAAATAATAAAAATTAATATCATTCAAATGACCCACAAAGGTGGCAAGCTGCTAACAATAGTGGGAATGCGGTATTTCCTATTCCTCTTTCCATGACATTTTACTAATAAATGAATCGCATAGGACATCCTTGTGGTGCCCCCTTTCATTTTACACATTCTGAGAAGAGGAAAGGTGGCATGAAACTTGATAACTACATTCTGTGATTGCATTTTTTTCTGTTGTATTTATCTTGAATTTCTCTTGAAGTTCAAACATAATTGCAAACACAAGAACTAGAAAAAAAGCGTCCACACCCAGTGTTAACGCATTTATATATATTACATTCAGATATCATATAAGATATGTCGCGTAGGTTTCCAGTTTCAGATTTGTAACTTTTGCACCTGTAGAGGTTCATATTAATACAAAATGCTGCCACTGACGTGTGCGGACTAGTCCGATCCAGAGGTTCTGCTTCTCGATGGTCTGGTCCCTGGAGACGAGCTGGAGGACGAAGTCGGACACCTCCCCGTCGTGCAGGGAGAGCAGGTCTCCTCCCCGGACCCGGCAGTCCTGGCGGGCGTACGACTGGCGCAGGATGTTGTCCATGGTCACCTGGAGTAGGGGAGGATAGGACGTGTATACATATTTTCTTTTCATTTATTTATACAGGATACAATTGAAACTGTATGTTTGGTCTCCCATTGCAGTCATGTCGACCATTTGGGCATAAATCCGTGCAGGGGTCTTCCAAATATCCTTTTTTTTTAATTCTGGGACTCGTATCCCTGCAGTGCCAATGCCAAAGTGGTACCAACGCCTCAAGGGCGTTGGCCACCCCGACCACCATAGACATAATGACTATGTCATCTGAAGCTTGTAGTCCACATACCCAATTTGATACTGCCGATTTTGTAATGGTTTGATTCTCTATGGGAATATGGCATGAAATCACACATCTATGGTCATACAAATGAGAATCACAAAGCCTTTCTACTGATATGCAACATGACATTATATTTCCACTGCTGATTTTGAAAGTCAGCAGCAAATCAGTGTGTGGAAAAGGCTTAAGCAGAAATGAAGATTTTTGTTGAAGTTGATCGGTCCTATAAGTAATGACTGGAATGAGTCGCCCCTAATCAGCACTATATAGATCAAGGTAAGCCGAAGTTCTTATGATAACGGTCGGCAGTTAATTCTTAGATTAATACTAGACTTACTAAGAGAAGTATTTAGTTGTTAAGATATCAATTCATGAATTCCCTTACCTGGTAGCAATAATCGCCAAACAGATAGGCGTTCGCCCTTGCTGGACATTCCTCAACTGAAAAGAGATGAAGTGATATAATAACATGTTTGGTAGTGATAGAATAACATGTTTGGTAGTGATAAAATAACATGTTTGGTAGTCATTACTGTCATCCTATACTCTAGAACCTGACTATTTGATAGCCTACGTACGTTTTGTAATTTCTTATTCTACTAACGGATTGGTAGAATAGATGTTTTACTCCCATTACTTATTCAAAGATTACACATAATATTTCGCAAAATCCTGTCAGAATAAATACTGCAGCAGAGACCTTGTATGTATATATAGGATATATAGAGACTGGAAAGCCAGGGGTAAACCTGCTATGCACTACAGGCCTGCCACCTGGCCCTTGGTAGGACTAGGTTTGGATTGACCATTATGTCCATGTTAAAAATAGCCAGTGTGGTGCCACTGGCTATTCCACAATTACATTGGTAATGGCCAGACCCTGATCATAGTTGATCTGACCAGCCACTAGGGGAATGAGCACATAGGCCCAAAGAGAAGCTTTCCAGTCTCTATATATCCTATATATATACATACAAGGTCTCTGACTGCAGCCAAATGAAATTGGAGAAGAGAAAAACATAGTTTAGATGCATATATTTTAATAAAGTAGGGCTTATTTGGTCGGCAAGTGGTTAGATATCAAGTACACATCATTCCTCAAATGTTGAGAAAGATTCAATGAAGTTATTTAATATATTTGTAATTTTCTATTTCCAAGGCTATCCATGGCCGCAAATCACTGAATACAACAATGTCAAGTTCTTGCGAGGGAAAGCAAATGAAATATTGACTTACCTGAGAAGGTGGGTTTAGGTGTGGGTAGAGTTGATGCTGTGGGTGGAGGTACTGTGATTGAAAAATAAGACAAGCGGTTTATCATCAACAATGCGAGATACTGGCTTTATTTCTTTTGGATTCAATGTTGAAATGCTGTTGTGAGACAATTCAAAATTGATTAACTCCTAAATTCAAGCGACAACAATATGTATGTATATCTATTTGTGCGTGAATGAATGAGTAAATAATACTTTTATTGCATTTTCTATTCCAAATTGAAAAACCAAATGAATTAACGCTTAGGCCTATACTGTCCCTTAAAATGGCATCATATTGAGCTTGCACTGACCTGAGCGGATCTTACAGACGTAGGCCGTGTGTTTGGCACAGTCCCTGTCTGACCAGCGTCCAGTGACGGCCGACATGACGGCACACGGCCGTCCCAGCTGTCCGGGCTGACCCACCTCCCAGTTGGTGTAGCCAGCCGGGGAGCGGTCACTCCACATCCACAGACCGCCGGCTGAAAGGACACGGAACCTTATAAATATTGATTTTAAAGGGAGCCAAAAGTAATGTTATAAGTCAGCATTTTGCAAATTCTATTAACTATTGAAATGTACACCATGGCCATAACCCAGGCCTGTGGTTAAATATAGACTGGAAATAAAGACTACATCAAAATACATCAAAACTTGTCCCTTGTTTACAAAATAATATTGATCTCGTCAGGCATAAATGACATCAGTATTATGGAATTCACATAAAGTTAAAGTTAGTTATCATGATTTATACTGTACCAATGGCTAAAGATAGACTCTTGGAATGTATTTTCATAGTTATCTGAGTTGGCAAAATTTGGTCATATTTTGACATACCATTGCTTTTGGCCCCTTTAATATCACAAATTGTGTATAAATGTTCCCCAAAGCAGAGCATGCAGTCATTCTCATATCAACAGACCACTATCTGAAAAGCTTATGGAATGTTATAAATACATATTATGTACAAGTAGATTTTTGATACATGCAGCCTCTTGTTGTCCACTATTATAGCTGCTATGTGTTTAGTAGGGGCATTAGAATTACCCCACAATAAAGGAAACACAGGAGCAGCTCGCATGGAACATACTCTTGCAGGAAAATCATGATTTTGGTTTGTTTAAAACAAAAACTAATATCAATTTTTTTAAACAATCTCATGGGGTCCCATTGAAACCCAGGGCATCCTAACTAGATTGCTGGGATCAGAGAACGATTAAGATAGGGATTTTTCTTTTGTTTATAGTGCAGAGGCTCACGTGTTTTCTTGTAGCCAATCCAGGCGTCCTGTGCAGGGGGCTGTCTGGTCTTCAGGAGATCCCTGATGAAGTCATTCTCCCCCTGTGACCGCAGCGACACCAGGTGGCCACTCAGCTTACCACATTCCCTCTCCGCGAAGTCCTGGTCAGTCAGGGACCGTGTGAAGAAGCGGTAACAGAAGTCGCCGTACGCCAGTCCAAGGGGGTCGTACTGACACGGCTGGCCTAAGGAGCGGGAAAGGTAGATATATACGTTTTATAATTGCACGAAAAAAGACCGTTAAGACCTTTAAGTTTCTGTAAATGGGGTCATTGAGGTGTGCTAAAGGTGATGGCAAGGTCACCTTTACAAGACCTTTGGGGCCTTCCATTAAGTATGTACGCATCAAGGGGGGGTGGGGTGGTATGAAGTTTCTTCAAATTTGCGTACGTCCCTGTACAAATCTAATGCGTATTTTAGTCACAGGGGGGGTGGGGGGTCTAACATTTTAGAAATTTTGCGTACGTACTAAATGGAAGGCCCCTTTCCAAAACTTTTTCAGGTGACCTTTAAAGATTCATCGAAGGTCTTGCAAAGGTATTGGAAAGGTGACATTTCCTAAGCCTTTAATGAACCTCAATGACCCCATTTACAAAATTAACCACTTAATTGCTGCTCCCGAGTATACTCGGGAGCATACTGTATTTCTAAGGTTTTTTAGTGAAAAATAGACCAATTTTCATGATAATTTTGGATATTAACAGGCTGTCAAAAACTTGGAGTGTAAGGTATTGTTGGAAAGCTCATCCCTTCAGCTTCATGATTTTCATATTGGATTTGTTTAACAACCTCCCATTATGTATGGTAACCATGGCAACACTTTCCTTAGCAACCAATTTCAAAATTTCAAAATACCCTGGAAAATTGCATAAAACATGCCAACATTTTCAAAATCAATTGAATGGTCAAATTCTAGATCATTTTCCAATTCATTCTGGAAAAGAAATTATTTGGTACACTAAAAGTATTGGTTGCCATGGAAACTTTAATAAATATATCTTATTTTAGGGTAAAAATTCAATTAAATTAAAGAAAAATACAAAATTGCATGGTTACCATGGTAACAGTGTTCTAAACACTTTATTATAGCTTAAAATTCTAGAACAACCTATAAAAACCTAAAATATATAGAAATATAGCTAATTATTAAGAAATAAGTGTTGCTATGGAAACGGTTTGATTACATGGTCAAATTCCCTAATTTTGTGCATTTTTATGCATTATTCTAGAGAAATACATGCATTATTCGATATGTAATATCTTTTGACATAAAATAGCTATGGAGGCACTTAATGTGTCAAAATTTAGAGAATTTCATATAGTTCTTAATTCAAGTGTTCATGATGTTTTTATTATGATTTTAAAAATTTGGCCAAACATTATATGATCACTTTAAGAATTTAAAATAATATAAAGAAAAATCAACAAAACAGTTGCCATGGCAACCGAAAATTCAAATTTTTGCAGATTCCTAAATTTTCAAGTCATGAGCTAAAGAATGATATAACATAACATGCCCATCTGTGAAAAACTATGACAAATGTGATTGATCAAAAGTACATGTACATCCATTTTGCCTAAAATTCCCCCTAGGAGCATGGCAGTTAAGAGGTGTAAAAAGGTCTAATAAAAAATTATTTCGTGCAGTGTAAGGGTCCTTATTTTGTTCCTTTTTTGGTAACAAAGAGGCAAATTAGGAGATTATATTTTAATAAGAAGTCAACTGTAAGTCTGCAAGGATCAGTCTGAGGACTTAATTAACTTTATTTTATTGATTAATACACGCTGGGTCTTCAATTTTATGCTATTTGTATAATGCTGACAGCTCGACTATCGTAGATTGTATCACTCATTTCTCACTTCATCTCATTCCATTAAGTTTAATTTTGCATAATAATTATTATACTCTTCCTTTCACTTCCTGCTAAATATATCACCTAAAGGCTTGAAGATCTCGATGTCAAATTGAGAAGAAATAAAAGAATTGAAAAATATTATACAAATACTTAGAAGGACCAGATATTGATGGTGTCGGTTAAATTTTGATTCATATATATTACAGTCGACCGTGTCTTAAGGGAACAAGGGCAGGACTAGGAGGTTTGGCCACTCAAAAAAGAGGTACGCTTCAAAGTCAGAAATAGGCCCCTATAGGACAAGTTTGTAAAATACTACTTCAGACCGAGCAATTTCAGCGCATTAATGGATACACATGCATGTATTTTGAAGAGGAACGAATGATAAACGAAATGCGTTTTCTTTTGTGTGATCTTGGGAGTTGATGTTGAATTTTGAACATGATTCGTTGATGCTAACAAAAAGAAATAGCTCAAACAATCGAGTATAAGTAGTATATCGGCATTGTCCTTCATCTCAGGCATGGTCTACGAAGAAAGCGTGGAAGTAGTACAACAAATTGGTATTTTTCCACAGGCACATTAGGTGCGGTATATATATACCTAGCGGGAGTAGAATGTTGTAGGTTTCCTATGTAAAATTCTGAATCTATTAAGTTATGTTGCTAATCATGTTATATTTGAGTCATAACATGTTACTTATGTTGTTCAGATGTGTGCCCAGGGTATAGTACCCTGAGATTTTACCCTTTGGCGGACTTTGATGGGTAAATGAGAACTTAATGATACATGGGACCTTTCCTGTTCAATCAATAGCAACTATAAGGGATAATTCTTGGTTTAACCGATGGTATTATTACCTGGCATAGTAGGCGTGGTGACAGGAGGACCAGAAGTTGTAGCTATTGGGACGCCATCTAAAACGAAATTATTATACTTACACAGAACTTATAACAACAACTAATGACAAGAAGCCTGACCCTCCTTTTGTCTATTTATGTCTAGTAAAAAGATCCTGTACTTCTTGTGTTGAATACACTTAACATTTCGATATAGAACAATTTTAAAATAACTTGAAAGTCTTTGAATGTGTGGAAATAGGGCGGCATAAAGTAATGATCATCTAAATAGGTCAATAATTGATCAATGGTGATTTGTACATAGTCATGAGAATTGACTCAATATTTACCTAAGAGAGGTATCTAGCCATATGATAATCATTGTGATCTATATACAAGCTGTTCTATCTACAACCATTGTGAGTTCTTTGTGTCAATCTCCTCTAAATCAAGAGTGATTTTTAGTTTACCTTTCTCAGCTTTGCATATGAGGCTATTAGAGGTATAGCATCTGACATTGGTCCACTGTCCCGATGACTTATCCATCTCCACGCACTCCTTAGGCCTCTTTTCGTCATTATTGTCAGGCTGTCCGGGGGCCCAGTTAGTGTATTTAACAGGGGTACCATCATCCCAGGTGAACGTGCCGCCTGGGCAAAAAATGTAAAGAATAGTCAGCAAATAAGAAAAGCAAATAAAAAAAACTTCTAATGAGAAAATCGGGGGGAAAGAAATGATTATGACTTTAATTTAAATGTTATTACCCTCGTAACAGTTGACGTTTTAAATCAAAAAAGATTTGGTTGACGGTGAAAATATCCCTTTGTTACTGTTGAAATAATAAACATTGAAAAAAAGCACTAACCAAACCTACTTTTCCCCAGTAGTTCTTTGTAGAAATATCCTGGTTTTAGGTGCATGATAATATTTTAATTTCTGAAGTTTTCAACATGTTCAACTGATATCTAAAAGAAAGTATGCAATATAGATTAAATTACTGCAGGTGATAGCTAGGGCAATGAACACCTATGTACACAGTGCACAGTAAACCGATCACGTATTCAAACCGACCAAGTATTCGGCTGGTATTTGGATGTGATACTCACCCTTCCTGATCATGCCTATCCATACATTCCGACGAACTTTTTTAATGGCCAGCTGATTAGCCAAAAACAGATTGACAGAAACATCAGGTATGGAGGTGAGGGCCCCTCCCTTGTTCTTGCACTCCTTCTGCGCGGAACTGTAGTACCAACTTCTACTTGAGGTTGGTATGTAGTAACAGGAGGAGCCGTAAGGTATAAACTCCCTGGAGGGGCATGACCCAGGAATGTCAGGAGGTTGGGTGGGAGCCGCAGCTGGAAAAGGTATACAACAACACTGAATGGATTTCCTAAGAATTAGCCGAGATTTCATCATTTAAGGTAATCTATTGTATGAATAAGCTACAAGGGCTAAAATATATTATTACGTTTTAAAATTGTGAGAATCTTAAGTCCCATCGCATTAAACAAATAGTTCCCGATAAATTATTGAAGTAGGGGGCCTTAGCACAATAAACAAGCATTATGGTGAATTATTATATAGAATCAAAACAGAATTTGGAGACTCTCATGTGCACTTACTGAGTGTATATTTGCAGATGTAGGGCAGTGGGTATTCACAGACGGAGTCGAACCACTGGCCCTTCTCGTTAGAGGCCACACAGCCCCCACCTATCGGCCGGATGGGCTGTCGGGCCGCCCAGTTTGTAAAGGCAACAATCGACTTGTCACTCCACCGGTAGTACCCAGGGGTCTGTCGGGTGAAACATGAACAAATTTAACTTCTTAAGTTCAGGTTATGTTGCATTTAAGGTGACTTCTAAAACTGCCAGTTGAAAGGTCGACAATATTTCTACTAGAAGAAATACATTGATACATCTCATTTCAAATGATCGGCCTATATGCATAGGCTTATCAAATATTTGATTCATATGCTTTACCATAGAAATAATTAGTGTTATACACTTACCGTGAAGCAATCTTGATAAAACTTTACAAAATTGAGTTAAGCAGACCATGAAAAGGACGTTTTACCTATCTACCACAATCCTAAAATACTCATGTTTCACGGTACTTCCAAAGTCATCATCGTGTTTGTGTTTTCACGTCAATAAGGTGATTCACTATATTAAAGAGAAACTTAACATTAATAAAATAATGATAGATGTATTAGAATGTTACTGTTCCTCATTTTTGTACAAGCATCTGCCTTTTACCACCTACCAAGATGTCCTGCAGGCCAATCCAGAACCGACCCTTATTCCCAGCTTGTTCGTTCAACAGCCGGAGTGCTATGTTGACCTGTTGCCTTTCCACCGACGCCAAGTCCCCGCCGTCCGCTGCGCATCTCGTTCGCGCATCTGACCAGCGCGCAGGCGCAGTCAAAACTTTGTAGCAGTTGCCGAACAACTTGGAGTAGGACGGGTCGGGGCAGCCGGTTATGTCGATGGTTGGAGGTGTGACTATCACGTTCTTAGGATCTGTGAGGAAACAAGTATGCGTTTTCATATTTTCATACACAAATTGAACAGTATGATAATGAAATACTTTCTAGAGA
The DNA here is from genome assembly GCA_936440205.1 of Lepidonotus clava. Taxonomy (NCBI): domain Eukaryota; kingdom Metazoa; phylum Annelida; class Polychaeta; order Phyllodocida; family Polynoidae; genus Lepidonotus; species Lepidonotus clava. The sequence goes on along the minus strand of OW387150.1, from coordinate 18,766,173 downwards.
GAGAACTTGCTTGAAATGTTATCTGCTGAAGATTAAATGTTAATTCATAATTTAACTCTAAAAACACCTACCATATGTTCGCTTGTCGCTGATTCTGCAGTGCAACAGGATCAGAGGTATAATTATATATAACTCATGTCGTACAATACTCAATTAATATCAAAAGACGAAAACAGTTTTATACTGACCTTTGAGTGTCTGACATATGTAGCCCCGTGTTTGGGAACATTTAGCTGCGTACCAACGGCCTCCTCTAGTCTCTACACATTTTTTCTGAAATCATAAATTATTGACCAATTTTGTATATAACAGAAAGATTCTCGTGTGCACTCAAATATAAACAGAAATCATGATTGATTTTGGGCTATCTCAGAATGAGCCAAGCTTGTGCAATAGAAAGAGCATTGCTCCAATAATCACAAATCCTTTTTTAAGCCTTTACACTGTTGAAAATGGGGAATATCAATTGAGATGAAAATCACTCTAATGTGAGGGGGTCTTGTCCCGTGGCAACCCCCTTCTTGTGAGGCTCTTGAATACCAACATAGAACTTATAACCCCAAATGGACCATCCTTCACCTCTTATTACTGATAAACTCCCTTCTGGGTTATAAACGTCCATTGAAACACATCAGATATAATAAATTAAATTAAATAGGGGCACGATTGGATGTCGCAGACAAGTCACATATATAATACACATATATATGATTATTTGTCCCACTTGTAAAATGTCAAATTATTCAGTATAAAGTGACAGACACTCCCCTACGTGTGCAAGAAATATAACGAAATATCTCTGAATTGATACTGTAATACATAAGTCACATAGGTGTGAAAAAAAACAAGCAACCTCAAGACACTTACAGCAAGCCTGCCCGTTCTGCCCGATGGTTCTCCAGTACCCCAGGCAGCATACTTGACGTCCGTGTTGTCCACCCAGCGCCATTGCTTATACCCCCTGGTCTGGTAGTTCAGGCCGATCCACAGTGCTTCAATGGGGGCCTCCGAAAGCACGTGAAGCAAATCTAAAAGACGGTAATGTAATTTTTTTTTTATCAATATTAAGTTGTAAACACTCTTATTTGACGTTGTTTCCTACTAATTCTAAGCAAATACTTATTGCAGATGTATCTATTAGATTATTTTGTCGTATACACAGCTAATTTTGGTTTCCTTATTGCATATGTACGTTTATAGTGTGGTGTATTTGAAAGTTTTCATTACAGAGTGGATAAAAGCAATAGATTTTGTATGAGACACCAACAATCCAAAATGGCAGACTTTCAGTGAAATAGTCTTATTATCTCAGGTTCTGAAATGTCTAAAAACAAATTGTTTGTGTCAAAAGTTGGAAATTAATGGACACCAAAAATCCTAAATAGCAGACTTTCAGTGAAATAGTCTTATATCTCAGGTTCTAAAATGTCTAAAAACAAATTGTTGGTGTCAAAAGTTAGAGTTTTCCTTTGGAATCTATAAAAGAGATCTAATCCAAGATGGCCCATAAATTTAGTTCGATGTTATATTTCAAATGCTAAAAACATGAAAAATTTGCCAATATTAATTATTTTCATTTTCATATTTCAAGGTGGCTCCCCTTCCAGATTTGATAGTTATGCCTCAGAGGTGTCTCATACTAAATTTGGTGCTTTTATCCACATTGTTTTAATTCCTAAAAAAAAAATTACCTTAACAGATAATCGAGTATTGCAAAGTATTTGATAAAAAAATATAAGCTGGTCAAACTGTTTGAACGACCTTTCTATAAAGTATCCTGCCCATGCTGCGTGTTGTGCATTATTAGGCTCTATATAAAGCAGTCTCACCAGAATATGACCGAAACTGTGTCTCGTGAACACATGCTTCAGTGATACTAATTTGGCGCAATCTTTTCTTTCCATCTATGCACAAGAAGAACACATCGATAGCAAGGTGTCAATAAAATAGTGCAATGCAACACTTACCTTTCCTCTATTTACGTTTGAATTTAGATTCTTAAAGATACTTTTGCTTGATTTCAGGAGTAAGATCCTAGGTTTGACAGGCTCCCTGTCCATTACCCTAAATTAAACAGTGGCCTTTACCATTGTCATGGGCAGATCCTATGGTGGCCAGGCTTCCTGTCCTTCCAATTAATTCACACACCCGCTGGGCATCGTCCCAGCTCTTTGACAAGTTCACCTCTCTCTGTATGTAGAAGCATTTGTTCCCTGAAAGAACAGGTTATTATGTTATATATAGAGGGATTTTGATATACAGTTTTAGAAATAACAATGAAATGAAAGATGGGATGATTTTAGTATTTTTACTTCAGAATGATATATTTGACACGTGTCAGAATTAAATACTATGATTGCCACTGGATTTGTATCGTGATTCTGAAACGGACATTTGGAATCAGTTCTAATTAATGGTCCATATCTCAAATCCATGGTGAGAATAGCATGCGGAAGGCTTTGCCTACATATATATGCATCAAGGACTTTGGTGTTGATCAATCAGACTGGGCAATGAAGTAAATATCCAAACAACAATAACATCCTAACAACAATAAAATCAATAAGCCTGACCATGTGCATTACTATCCTGGATAATATAATTATGATTACATATAGCTGGATAACATATGAAGCAATTATGTGTATTAGAATAACATAGTGTAACACATACCTATTTGAAAAGAGGTCATATACTAAACCTACTAATAATGATAATTGATACCAAGTAATAATTTGAAAAATATGAAAAGACATTTACCACTCGTAATTGCGCCATTGGGGCAGTATCCGGGAATCACTGTTGTGGGTACTGTTGTCATAGGGGTGAACGTGTCGGGACGCTTTTTACATATATAACGCTTTTTGTCACCACAATTCTCGTCCCTCCAAAACCCTATTAGGAAAAATCAAAATGAAGATGTTGATCAAAAATACATAACAGTTATGGAGATATAATTAGTGCGGCAATTTGTGAACAAATCTATCATGAATCCTTCAACCTGAACCATTAGAGATCCTCTGAAGTTATTGTCGTCTCATAGTTTACTGTCGTCTTGTAGTTTACACAGATGTTCAATTCGCCACTGAGCAACCAGCCATCCCAAATTTATTCTTTTTGATAGCTTTATCCTATGACCCTCTCATCCTGTGTTTATCTATTATCCTCGTACTAGGGCCACTATTTTTTACTCCTCTATACTTTTTTCTTTTTAATTGGTTGTTTGTGTAGTGATGCTGTTTTATGTATTGTTATTTTAATATGTCTGTTTTGTTTTATTCAGATGCGCCTAAACTTGCTTTATGTATGCTTTGAACTCTCCCCAGCTGCATCTCTGAGCAATACAGGCCTTATTAATGAAGGACTGCAATATTTAAATCAAAGATGGTCTGATGAAAATTGATGGTTAGATTGGCTATGTTTTTAACAATAAGTGATCAAACCATTTTCAAATATGGAAGTAACAATTTCCTTATGTCGTTTACCCACAAAAAGAAAAACCAATGATAAATGTTTATCGTTGGTAAAACCAATGGTTGACAATGAAAATCCCGTCATCGACAGTGAAAATTTCATCGTCAGTGATGAAAAATTAGAAAAAAATTGTATTAGCTCATTAGGACGCAATTGACGATAAGTTTACTGCTGATACACATGTGACTTATTTTCTCAGAAATGGTGCCAGGGTTGCAGATGATAAACCCGTTTATCGTTGGTCTTTTTTAACCATAATATTAGGCCTGTTTAATACTTTTATCATTGACAAAAATGGGGTTTTATTTGTTGGCTATGTTTATTTTTGGAGATAAATAGTGTTCATTTCCTGAATTATCCATACATACAAGCTGAATATCTTATTAGTAGATAATTCAATGTATCATCAAGAGACGGTCTTTCAATGTAATGTAATAATAAGATGAAATATTTAATGATACTTAAAATCTGACATGGATGATAATATAACACTAAAAAGGTAATACTTGAAATGTTTCCCGAAAGTGTGTACGCTTGAGTGCCCCAGATTGTGAATGTGTCAAACAATATGAACTGCTGTATTCCACGGCTATTCTAGTGTTCTGGTCACGTGATCCATTTCATCCAATCAAAGTTTACTTGTTTCACAAAATAAATCAGTGTCTTTGGCACTTTTGTCTATCATTGTGCAATGGGCCATGGGCCACGGGGAAAACCATAAAAAAATTATTCCGAAATCAAAAGAAAATAATGATGAAGAAAAGAGTACTGACCATTGAGGGAGTAGAAGCTGACACATCGCTGGCTGTGGTTCTCGTCATTCGGCTGGCCCCGATCCCAGTTCACAAAGTTCACCTGTGAGTTGTCACTCCATCTGCAGTTACAATATCAAATATGAGCAAAGCGTCAAACCACATCAGGTTAATCACAATAAGGAGAACTATTTTTTTTTCTGGGCCTTTGGGTACCAGCAATAGGTTATGCAAGGAACTTTCTCTGTCGCTGGTTTTGGGGAGAATCACAAAGAGCCTATGGCTGAGACCCAGCGGCCCAGAAATGTTGTCACACTCCTCAACACAGGTAGAAACAATCTATATTACGTTTTGATATAAGCAGGATGTCAATTCGTTATCAGTTCACAAGGTCAATAAGTATGATATACTGTTTATTAGGGTGCCAGTCATAGTGGTCAGCATTTCAGCTGCAGCTGTGGCCCATTTCTAGCTTAGACAGCTATTAGACATTGATTAGTTTTATTAGATTTTCACAAGGAAGTCATACTTGTATCCATTCAGGTCAAGCTCATTGAATCCGATCCAGTATACAGTTTTCGTGATCCTTGATGTCTGAAAAAGAGCAATGGTGCACGTAAATATTATGAATTATGCCGCGTATTCATTGTTTCATCGTTAAAGAAGGGGTCTAAAGGCAAAAACACACGGGTTAAAGTAGACAGCAGAGACGCTCGTTTTAATTTAGCAACAATGAGATAAAGGTATAAACGGCACGAAGTGTAAGTTTTCATATATTTTATAATGTCAAAAATGTTCAACTGAAGCCTGATGTACCTCTACGTAAATCAATTGAAGATGAATGAAGACGTCCATATATCATTATGTATTATATTTATATATTGCAATATGGGTAAGAACACCTTCCTTGCAGGCTTCCATGCTTCCAAACAGGACAGAACTGGTATGTTTAACACTATAAAATGCATTTTAATTTTCTTACTATTGCTGTGATGAAGTCGTTCTCCTCCATGGTGTGCAAGCTGACCAGATCCCCTCCGTTGGCCATGCAGTCTCCTCTAGCGTCCCGCCAAGTCTTTCTGCCACTGGAGCTCCTAGCACTGACCTTATAACACCAGTCACCTGATCGTCCCCAGCCTCGACCACACCCAGTGGCTGAAAAATATATATAAAAGAGGTATCAAAGTAAAGTATTGTATTTATTGACTTTTCTAGGCTTTTATTATTTAATGTGAGCATTGCCGATGTGTCTTTATTGTTTCCGGCAACATTGCTTACTAAAAATCAACTTATTGAATGTCCCTCCCTATGCTGAACCATCACATAGCCAGTTGAAAACTGTCCACTATTCTATGGCGGATCTGCTTAACAAAGTGCCTCTTGAAAAAGGATCTTAAAGGTACACAATGCTGTTCAGGGCGCCACCTCAATGAAAAATTGTAAACTAAGGAAAAAATATTTTCCTACAATATTTTCAGATTAAAAAAATTGACCCGGTCAATACAAGAAGAATATTAATCATATTTTCCCTTAATTTGAACAATCCTTCTACAAGTAATGAAGTGTGACGTAAGCAGAATCACTCTCTTTTTTAGTTATCTTGTGATAAAAAAAATTCAGAAACAGTGAATATCATTTTTTTAGTGTTTAATATTTGTGTTCATGGCATAAGAACATTATGTCCATGTTTCATTGTTAGTTATTTCACTATATGAATTTTAGTTGTTTTTCCTATTGAAACCAATAGTTAGGCCTAAGTATCCATTTTGGGGATAGGCATAGTAAAGATATCTAAGATATCCTGTTGTTCATTCTGAATCATGTTGAACAGCATCATGTACCTTTGAATGTGAATCCCAGTATATCTGACTTGTAGGAATGATAATGTTTTTCAGTGATTAAATTGATAGTTTGCGAATGCTGTTGGATGTAGGCCTAGTAACTCTCATTTAGTTATGCAATGATTATTGCAACTCTGTTTCATAGGGCGTGCCATATAAGTACTTACATGGAGGTGGCGTAATGGGCGGCGGAGTAGGCTTCAGTTGTTTTCCTGGAATTAACGGTTTACATGTATCATTTATCTCATGGCTTTTAGTTATAGGCTTACAGGGATGGTGTTTTTGTATTCCAGCAATGGCGGTTCGTCATTATTGTATATTTTCATAATAAAAAAATTGAGTAGAGGTTTCAGGGATGCTGCCCTCATTTTCAGTTTTGAAATTTTTTCCTTACAATAGTCTTTCGGCAATTATTCATTTCCTGCTATCTGCACCCTTATCATTTAAACCAGGGAATGACGACCGGATGAGACCAATTTGCATGCCGATGAACAATGCCGGCACAACAAGAGTATTTGGATATTTGAATAAATTACATCATTATATTTTCAAAGTTTCATACTGCAATATTTCTACAATATAAAAGATTGATACAATATTTTTAAGATAATAAATAATTATTATTATTGTTGACTAACCTTCAGATTTCGCATAAATATTTTCAAGGTGCCTATACTCAATAGAAGATTCTAAGAGAACACAATTCAAAAACACACAATGATGTGTAATTGGTAAATCGGTGGTAAATCATCATTCTCTTGTAATTTGAGCAAAGCTGTCATCAAACCATCAATTTGTGAACATTTGATAACCGAGTATTCTGTTATGTTTCCATCAAGATATCCTCATTTTAAATCTTAGGTTAAATTAACCCAAAATGATATGAATCAATAGAAACTCATCTTAATTGAATAATGCTCAAGTATGTTACATGCAATACCAATACAGTTACCAAACATGCAACTAATGGACTAGTTTTTATATCCTTGGTGTTTGGTACATTAAATGGTCAATTTTATGGGACACAACCACAGAGCGGCCACAGATGGCCAAACTTAGATATAAGGTGGAAGGGAAGAGGGACGAAAAGAAGAAAAGAGAAGAAGCTCCTGACCTCGTTGTATGCCGCAGACCCAGCCTCGGGCGACGGAACACGTGTCCAATCTCCACTTGCGGTAGACATACCTCCCCGTAACGGGTGGTTTGACTGAACTAAGAAACACTCCACACTGCTCCCTGTTGTTGTGTGAGTTGGGCTCCCCAGGCATCCAGCTGCTATACTGTAGAGCGCGGCCGTCACTCCACGAGAGACCTAAAGACATGTAATTATATATATATATATATATATATTATATACAAATATATATATGTGTGTGTGTGTGCGTGTGTGTGTGTGTGGTTGGGTGGGTGTGTGTGGGTGTAAATATCAAATTTAATCAATGTGTCATTACTCTAAGGTAACGCCTAGTGCTGCGACCTGTTACTTTGGCTAGCTACTTGGTCTTTTGTGTGGTTACTTGGGACAACTCCCTCCATTCAATTTCAAACCACCAACAGGTACAGGTGTTCTTTCACAGTATAATGAACTTTTATGTATTTAAATGAGTGTCTCTCCAATATTGAGAGCACAGACACGACTGTTACTGCAACTCAGTCACCAATCCACAGACTCCAAAACCATCATTATTTGTAACGTTTCCCGGCCGCCGAAATATACAGATCAAAAGCCATTGAAAAGTGGGTAACCTTGTTCTTTGGGATATGACGAATTTGGTATGCAACAGTAGTACAGTATGTTTTGTGGAAAAATGCTTACCTCGCTTTGGATCCCTGGAGTTCACGCCGATCCACAATGTACTAAAATATAAAGGAATAAAGTTAGAAATATAAAAGTAAGTCACAATTTTGTTTTTACTTATGGCACTATAGATAGGTGAAACATCGGAATTTATACAAACATAATTAGCAGTGGCGGTTCGAGGGTTTAGAAATGGAGATTGTAATGTGGTAAATTAAAAAGTATGAATGTTTAAAGACCGATAATTTTCAGGGTATGACCTTTTTGGGATCAGCTACTGGTGTAATTGCATATCACAATTATTCTCATGTAAGATGTTCGCTTACCGCCTATGAAGTCTTTAAGGTTCTCTTTTGGAATGAGTGTTTGCAACAAGAGTAAGGAACAGGCGTGACATCATGAGTATTTGAGTACAAAAAATATGATACCGGAAGTGATGTCACAAGGTACCATGATGATCATGTGACCTGGATAAGCTAATCAGTATGAATCTTAGGAGTATAACCGTTTTGTGAAATATACATAGAGTGAATATGAACTTACCGGCCCGATAGTCTGTAGACAGCCATGTTATCGTTTGCGCTATGTATACTGGCCAGGTCAGCCCCTATAGACCGGCAGAAGTCTCGTGCATCCGGCCATGTCCTCATAGTTGAGGTCCTGTATCCGCTATACGACTGTGTTGGAGAAGATTAAGTTTGGATAAGCCCAAGAAACATACATGGACTCACCTTATGATGTCCTACGATCGATATAGATCGATACTAGATGCAACATCCTAGGTAGTTATGACACAACGCATTTGTAAATAATGTATATTGTAGCAGAATATACATAAAAAATCCATTGCTGGGTCTATTCCATGCAGGAACCCACAATAATTGCAGGCTTTTGACCTGTATAATTATAATTGTATTGACTATATCTGTATTGGTAACATGTAGAAGCCTGGTGAAATGATTGATGGCAAACGCAAGATTAATATAGGTTCACCTTATGATACTCTATATAAAAATTGACACAATTATACTACAGCATTGCGTTTAAAGCTAGACAATCCTGTAAAATCATCAGGATATGAAATCTGTGCAGTACCTAAAGTAGTAGGCTGCATGAGACCTTAAAATCCAAGTCACTTCGGTTGCAAAGAGAAGGTGATGCTATAAGCAATTACCTAAAACCCACGTGGACAGAGCTCATACAGTTTAACATGTTTAACTTCGGGGAATGAGGACAAATGTTGTCTTGTTTTTAATGTAATTTACCTGACCAAATTTTCACCAATGTTCCTACATTCCTTCGTTTATATTTGTGAATTTCAGATGGTAGATTCGCAATATGTCTCTTCAAGTTTATCCCTTTGCACAGCAATCCAGTCATATCCAAATAAGGTTGGCAAGAACTCTTCATGCAGGTATCAATTGATGCAAGATACCTACTAGCTGCCACATGCCATATTTTCCACCATTTAGATTTTGTTAATGAATAAGTGGAACTATGTAAGTGTAAACAATCGCAAAAGTATTTTGAACAGAAGAGACATACCTTGTAACACATATCTCCGGACTGTTTCCAACTTCGTTGGCATCTGGCTCTGGGTGAGATTGTAGGCGGAGGCGGTAGTGTACTACCACCCTGGAGGTTGGGGATCTTACAGATAAAAGGGTTCATGTCCGTGCATGGGGCGTCCACCCAACGTCCGGCCTCAGCTCCCCGTGCGCGGATCACTGCGCAGGGGTTCTGATCTGAAGGAATTAGAAGAATTGCATTCTGATTTTCGGCTAAATTAGGATTTTGTTCGTTTTTTGTTAGTGTCAATACATTATCCGGTTCGACACCTTATGTTCATATTCGACCTTTCACTACCCGCCTAAACCAGATTTAACTCTTATTCTATACAGTTTTAATTGACCATGATGAATGTATAAAACCTGGTCCATAAGTCAGTTATGGACCTTTTAAAGACAATATTTTAATCATAATTTTATAACCAGAAACCACTTTGACAGTTTTAGTAAACCAAATTATTCATGGATACTATAATCATTCTAGAATTACTTTTGAATCAGTATGTAGATATGTCAGATATTTCATATCTGTATATAAAGTATCATAGAGGCCAAGCCCTGTTGTGTCTGGAGGGGCTTCCACCTAGTGTCAGGTGTCATATCATTGGCCTGACAGTTGCGCCCCCTACCACAAAGAGTAGGACCCCGGGCAGCCATGGTTGTAAATTTTTTTTTTTTTTTTATTGTTACTTTAATGTTTGTGTTTTGTTGTAATAAATAGGGGCCTTACTCGTTGCCCAACTCTTGTTGCCAAACTCGTCTCTCCTTATGTTTATTTCTCGTAAAGTATTTTATACTATTTATTATTTTCTCAAATTATCAACTGGTCACCAATTATGCCGTCCAGCTTAATAAATATAACACCATGTTAAATATTAAATTTAAGAAAATGATTGAGATAATTTGTTGCTGGTGATGAAAGTACAATGACCTTACATCAAAATGACCCTGGACTATGTTTGCAGAATCCGTAACTTATTCATTGCTCATCAATCATGTAAAATTCATCTTATATAACTATACTATAATATTGTATTATCATTCATCTAACCTCTGGAAGATCATGTGTTACGCGTGAAGAAGTTAATAACCCCCCCCCCCCCCCCAAAAAAAAAAATAAAAAAAAATAGATAAATAAATAAATAAATAAATAAATAAATGAATAAATAAATGAATAAAATAAAATAAAATAAAATAAAATAAAATATAATATAATATAATATAATATAATATAATTAAAAAAAAAAAAAAATTAATTAAATCAAAAAAGCTGAAAAACAAACTGACCCTTAAAGGAGGGGTCCCAGTTGGTGTGGGAGGTGGGTTTCCCACTTGACCACACCCACTTGGTCCCGTTAACGTTCGTCATTTTCCGCAGGCCTATCCAGAGGTCGGTGGGGGATGACGTCACCAGGTAGGCCGAGACGAACCCTTGTTCACCCCTGTAAGGTACAGCAAAGTGATTATCTTCTTGTCTTAAAGCGTACAATTGAGGACAAATAATGTCTAGATAATATAAATTTGAAATTATACCCTGATGATATTCAGGACAAATTTGATTCTCTTTTTTTCAAACCGTAAACATTCTATCTTTTAGAATAGTTTAGAGAGCATTTATCTGCTGATGGTGATCAATTGATTTCTGACTAACTGTTATGAGTACTATTCTCTCTAGACCTTAATATTTTGTTAATAGTTTAGTCAGAAGATGTGCAACAAAGCAACGGAATCCATGGGGATCCATAGGGATCCATAGGGTACCCTGACCCTTTCTTCATAGAGACAGACTCTGAAAGAGACACTTGTCAATGGTCACTTAGGGCACCCCCTCCTTGTTTTTAGCATAAAAACGGGAGCAAGAAGAGAGAGAGACCCACTCGTCAAGAGTGCCCCGATTTTTATCAACATAAAAGCAAGTACAGAGAAAAATAGAAAAGACTGACTGGTCAAGGATGTCGAGCAGGTGTCCTCCTTGGTTGGTACAGAAGGTGTTGGCCGAGTCCCACATGGCGGGGTCCTGGATCACACGGTAACAGCTGCCTCCATACGTCACCTCGTAGCCCTGTCAACATAGATTACAAAGTGTCAAGTAAACCTTTCTAATGTGTATTCCTTTGCAGTATAGGCTTACATTAATTATTAATTGTAGACTATTAGGATTAGCATCCGATCTACAATAGTAATGCGTGTTAACTGAAATGTCTGCTATTTCTTGATCTATTCAAACTGATCTTTGATCGAATAAGATGTAAATGTCTCAGGTACCTAACGGTGTCGATGATGTTTAGTTGGCACAAAATAAGTTTTATAATCATGGAGGCGCTCTTATAGTGAAAGATCCTTGTTAAAAGATGAAAGCATATGCATCCTTATCAATTTTGTAACCAATTTGTAGCCAAATTATCCATAACTTTCATTCACAAATGGCTATTATTTCTGGCAAATCATAACTCGTTCTGACATTTTAGGGTGACTGACAAAGAAGCCGTGCACCTCCGTAGATTAACCTTGATTTATTTTGAGAATGGTAGTGCAACTGTATAAACGACTCTATAGTTCAGACTGTAACTCACCGGGGGACAGCCAGGTGGCGCTAGGGTTGTGATGGTACCAGCGAGCTGTACCTGCGGCTGACGACACACGTACCCTACAGCCTTAAAGTCACACCTCTCGTCGTTCCAACGCCCGTGCTGCAGAAAGAGGGATTGAGTAAATCACTGGATTTTTTTGCAGCCGATTATTCATATATGTTAGTATGCATATATCAATGCATATGACCCAAATTATGGCAAGTAGAAAATGATCCATGCTATTACCATTTACAGGCCTAAACCATATAGCAAACTCCATACAAAAACCCTAAAATTAAAATTCAAAGCATAATAAGGCAAGTTATGAAAAATGTCATTTACTACCTTTTTTCATTTCTTAAGTAATCTCCAGGGGTCTTCCAGATCAAGTATGTTATGCAACAATGCATCACTGTTGATCTCCACATTGAAAGAACACACATGATTGGAAATCTGACCTCATTTATACAGCATCATGGAATAGCACAATTCAATCATATGCCCTTGGGCTATGATACATCAACTCCCCTCCCAGAGCTACTCCTATGGGCAACTCCCCGATTTACTCCCTGAGCTGTCCCCGAGCTGCTCACCTCTAACCAGAAGTCGACGCAGTGCTCCTGGGTGCTGCTCGGCTCGTAGGCGTCCCAGTTGGTGTAGGTGACGGGGGAGCGGTCCGACCAGCGGAAGTAGCGGGCCCCGCCGTGGTCGTACATGCCGGTCCATACCCGCCAGGGGGAAGGGTTACCGCCGACTGCCAACACACAGTTTGTATTGTAAGGCCATGATTCACGATGCGATTTTAGGCCGATTTTGAACCGATTTTGAAAATCGGTTTGTTAAATAATCGTTTTTCTTACAAAATATACAATTTCCCAAAGAGTTTTGAACAGTCGATAATAAAAAATTAAAAAAATTCACAGGGAAAAATCATTCCAAGTATGCGAAAAATGCAGGAGAAGAAAATCGGTTGGCGTTTTGTCGCATCGTGGACCATGGCATTAGAGTTCGGTCTATCATAGACCTACATCCTCATCATTGTGCATAATGCTCAACAACAAATTTGAGATAAACGATGGTATACGATTATTTATGTTCCAATAAGGGCTCATTTGAATTGGGAATAGTATATTGCGCCTATATGCTTTATCTCGCCTCTTTTGTTATTAGGAGTTCTAGGCCAGTTATCATTTTAATAAACACAAATATTAGTTGATATTGGCTGAAGCAAGACCTACCAAACAGATCCTGTGATCAATAGTACTATATGAGACATTCATTGCTAATATTCAAGTGATAACTTATTTTTCATGTTTTCGTAGACATACACCTGCATTGTGGAACTAGGGGTGTTTGACTACTTACAGACTTCCCGAGCCTTGCCGAAGACGAAGTCCTGTTCTCGTTGCTCCGAGATTGTCACGAGATCTGAGCCCCGCGCCCGTCGGCGGCACTGCGTCTGCGAGTCATGCCAGCCTAGAGCTGCCTTAACAAAGGCGTAGCAGTGGTTTCTGAAGGGGTGGGTACCAGGGGGACACCCCACCTTTTTACCTGGAAAGAAGATTATGTATTACCATAAGATATTTGATATGAGATCCTTATCTGCCTTATTCTTCTAACATATGTCGCTCTTATTCACTGTCATATCTGGTGCAGTTTCTGAGACAAGGAAATAACATGTCTTCACTAACACATGCTGTGTTTAGAAAAAAGATGATAGCAACAGGAAATCTTTTGGGGTTGACCAATCTGTGCATTTGTTTTCATTAAATGCTTTACTGCAAGACATCTATTGCGCACAAATACAATACTAGGATGAAAATATTGTAAACAAATACAACACTAAGATGAAAATAGTGTTTTGATATATGAATGGATAAATATCTACCTATACGGAAGATCATTTTTGTAATTGAGTATGGTTTAGTAAAAAAAATATGATTGCAATCTAAATGTATGTAAAAGTTGAGTAAATGAAATGACTTTTTAAGTCTACCTGGTGCAGGGGTGATTGTGGTTAGTGGGCGTGGTGTGGTGGAGACTCCAGGAGCTGAAACATGAGCAAGATTATACGTTTCAACAAAACGAAAAGTCCAAATGCTCATAAAAATAATATTACCAAGGTGTTAAACAAACAAACAGATGAAGAATTGAATATCAATTATGATACATATCTTCTCAGAATCATGAACACATATCACTGTACAAAATCATCTCACAAGACTTCACTCTCATTTCTACGGGCTTCCTCTGAAGTGAACTTCCCTCTAAGATTGCTTTTGAAATCTAGGCCCTAAAGGTTATAATTTCATTTAGACATTACCATATCATTATAATACTAGGTCAAAAGCATCCTTGTTAAGATAGGTAGATTTCAGATTCCTTTAAACCATCCATACTATACTGACGAGTTACCAACTTTAATTTCTCACCTTCTACTGTGGGGTAGAAGCAATGGGGAACATTGGGCACTCGTGTGTCGTAACAGCAGTCCTTGTCTAGACATTGCTTCTTGGTTATACCTCCAAAACCACAGTTTTTACGGGGTAGCAGGTCGTTACGGCATGAGGAGCTGGGGCCTACAGAAATATAAGGTTTTCATGGTGTAAACGAGCTGCCATGGTAAACAATAGCCTGGTGCAGCATCAGTGTCTGAAATTAAGGTTTTATTTTGTGCATTCATCGGGTGCATAGGTTATAAAACTGTGCATCCAGGGACATGTCTGTGGGTAAATGATTACGATGAGCATTAATAAAGAAACAGGTTATGTCTCCAGTTAAAGCAGTAAATAAAACGAGTAACGCCTGGAAGATAAGCCGTTTTTCCGGAGCCAATCCATTCCAATTAGTTATGGATGTGAAAAGTACAATGTCATTCCGATTTGTTTGAATTCCTTAAACTATAAAATATCGTGTTCATAGTACAAATTACAATAAATCGTTTTATTGAATATACACTACAGATACATGTACTTTTCAACAAAAATGAAATCGAAAATGGGGAATCTCTAACCAAGGTTACATATACATTGCCCTGACTTTTACACGGAAACAACCAATAAGAAGGAACACCTAACTACACCCCATGCAACGCTGAATGTAAGACATCTGATTCTGTTCATTGAGGGTACACAGCCGGTTAGAGGGAATTAAAGGACTCACCCTTCTTCTTACAAACATAGCCGTTGGTAGTGGTACAGATCTGGGTTTTCCACGTGCCCGTGGCCTTCACAAGGGAACCACACTCTCCCCGACCTCCGTCCACGTACTTTGGCTCCCCTACAATAAACAAGTTTGTTTTTTTCGCTTGAATGCATTAAGGTTCCTGCGGGGATATGTGATATTATGATTCTAGATGGTATTTAAACGGGAGTGTTTCATATGTATTATTAGTGCTCCTAAATAGAAGGGAAATCATTTTTCGGTATGATTCAATATTTCTGTTACTCTGCAATTCACTTTAGCATTCATTTGTCCCCTTGTTAATTTTGAGAGCCTAAACCATTGACCTGAGTGTCACCATACAGTGAATGATCAATTACCCCATAATTTATTGGTATTTATGAATAACTTGCCCGTCAAAACTTTCTTTGTACATATAGCGAAAACTTTCCTGTCAAAATACTTCGAATTGAGCAATATTCGCATGGTTCCTGCTGCCTTCTGGATGACATTATATACATTCGTTAAGATTGTTTGTCAAGTACAAGTTGGTCATACCTGAACCCCAGTTGAAGTATTTTAAAGCTGAGCCGTCCGTCCAGCGCCACAATCCGCGCATGCGCAGTCCGTCCAGTCCTATCCAGCATTCCACCGTCCCAAGGGGCTTGACAACCCCTACCAGGAGAGTAGAGATAAAGGTTTAGTACAAAATAAGGTTAAAAGTGATACAGCAGGTTATTCATGAAAACGTTCAGTGTACCGCGAACGCTGAAAAAAATATTGTATGGAATGCTCCAAAGGTATTACTGATAGTTTTCAATAGAGCCATCTGGTGAGAAAAAAATCTATCATGCCTATTGTGCCTAACACTCTACTTAAATGGTAAAATTAAGATAATAAAGATATATAATTTTTTGCATGCATAATTTGAACGGATACTGGAAGAAGCACACTTCTGCTTACTGGTGAGAACAGATAGGAATCAGTGGCAGATTTAGAGGGCAGATTTAGAGGGGGGCACGGGTGTGCGCGCCCCCACCTTTTTTGGGCAAATTTAGAATTCTTTTTAATGTAGAATTCTGAAAATTCTATTAGCGCGCCCCCACCTTTACAAAAAGCTGGATCCGCCACTGGGAATAGATATAAGCCTATTTCAATTTAGATTACAGAAAATTTAGCAAAAGTTACCATTTTTCGGGAGAGATTTGAAACATGAACGTACGGGCCTTCTGGACTCCCCCAAAGCAATGGTTACTTTGAGAACCAAATACAGCAGAAATGGCAAAACAAGGGACTTTACCCATCAATAGTGGTACAAATGAGGTACATAAAATGGTAAAAATGAACACTTTACCCTTAAGGTAGTTGGGAATGAGGCACACAAAATGGTTAAAAGGAGCACTTTATCCTTAAGGTAGTTGGAAATGAGGCACACAAAATGGCTAAAAGGAGCACTTTACCCTTGAGGTAGTTGGAAATGAGGCACACAAAATGGTTATAAGGAGCCCTTTACCCTTGAGGTAGTTGGTCTCGTCGCTGTCTGTGACCGACACCAGGTGGCCCTCATGGTCGACACAGGAGGAGACGGCGTCGTACCAGGTGAGCTGCTGCTGGTTCACCTGGTAGCACCACTCAGTCCCCAGCCGGATCTGCCAGTCGCCCCGCCCGCACCGCGACCCGGGAGGAGCTGCAGGAGGAGAGAAACTTATGATACGTACTTATAACCAACTGAGAAGGTGGTACAAGGAGGGTCAGCACCCCGAGGCTGGACCCCGATATCAGCCTAAGGGCAGGGCCCATGGGGCTGCCCGCAGGCTGATATCAGGGTCCAGCCAAGAGTAGCTGACTCCCCGAGGACCCCCTATGAGGTAGGTTATGGATTTATTATACCTTTTCTAAACGTGTATCACCCTAAGGTATAATAAAATACAGGAGCACATGGTTGTATGAGACCAGGGAAGGATCCAGGAGGTGGCCATGGGAGGGGGGATGTGGACCCGCTGGATCCCTCCCTTTTGGTGCAGAATACATTTGACAAAGAGAAGAAATTGTCGCAAGCGTGCCCATGTCAAAGCATAATTATAATTATAGGCGGCGTTTTATTGCCCAACCTATGTGTAGATCACTGATCACCCCGAGCCGCTGCCCAACCTCCCGTCCCCCTTTCCGAAAGTATGTATCCACCCCTCCCCTTTTATAGACCTTAAGTATCCCCTTTATTGGATACAATAATTATTGGCATGATGTTGATTCATACAAATTCCGAACAGATGATTTAATTTTGATACAGAAACATAGTCATTATCTTATTTCATATAATAGATCATAAAGATCTGAATTAAAAGGCTGAAATATCACTTACGTCCAGTTGGGGTAGGCAGCCTTCCAAGAGGAGCTGAAGAAGAAAATGTAATATGATTTCAATTAACTGTTTTATAAAAGTAATATAAGTTATATATTGTAACGTAATACCATGTGTTTATTCTATAAATTCCTAGTCCTTGTGAAAACCTATGATAAATGCAAGAAATGATTGTGTTAAAATATGAGATATTCAAATTACTAGTCCTTGTGAAAACCTTTGATAAATACGAGAAATGATTGTGTGACAATATGGGACATCCACAGTTGTATCCCGTTTAGATATGAGAAACAGACACTTATTACAAACTTTTATGATCGAATATCAATCATAAATGTCTCAAATCACATGGTATTATAGGGGAAAACACACTTACTAGCTGGTATTTTACAGATATAACCCATCAGGGCCCCACACTCCTCGTCCCCCCACTGCCCCCGGTGGTCGTACACGTCCCCCTCGGCGTACACACAGTTCTTACGACGACCCTTTCCGTCGTCAGGCTGCCCGGGGGCCCAGTTCGTCCAGTTAGCCTGTAAAGTCATCAGTTATTTTCTTGGAGTACACTACAAGCTGTGTGATTTTATCATATAGGTGTGTATTTGACAGGGTTATTAAAAGTGTACTTACATCTTTTGCGAAAAATAATATCTGATTCTGCTTAGGCTTGCATTAATGTTGTCAGCTTTTGGAAATTCTCTTTATATCATTTTTATATCATTGTTGGCTGATAAAGACAAGTATATATATATATATATATATATGCCTAGATTCTGTCAAATTTACTAACTGGGATACATATAGTACAATAATGTAGATCGATTCTGCAAAGCTCTGAATTTGACATTTAATACTCATGGCTAGTATTACACATGGTTATCTACATAGCGGCAACGTTTGTATGATTAAAGCTGAACAATATTATATAAGTAATTATATAGGTAATCGAAAGTTTCTCTTACGGCATTAGGCTCATCGAGCCACACAAACTTGCCCTCCTCGGTCCTGTCATTGAGGGCAATCCACGACCGGTCATCCAGATGCTCTGAAGGTAGAAAAAGCGCATCAATGGATCTATACAGATTAACATAACTAGAATACAAATCGCACTTAGATGAAACAACATTGTAACGATAGTTTATTATAAAAATAAGTGAGTCTTGATTTGATATACAAGGAACGTGCAAGCTAGTTGATTATTGCCCTGATTAGAAATTAAGGATGGGGAAAATAGCATATTTCCCAGTATGATATAGGTGTAATGTGTAGGATACTGCTGCATTAAGAAATAATCTATAGATGGATACACCACTGGGCCTAAGGGCCACTGGGGGTTACCTATGTTTTATTCTATATCAATTCATGGACTGATGGCACCATGGATCGATGACACCATGGACTGATCGCACCACTTTGAAGGACTGATCACACCACCTCTGTGGACTGATCGCACCACTTTGAAGGACTGATCGCACCACCTCTCTGGACTGATCGCACTACCTCTAGACTGATCGCACCAGTAAAACTACATAACTGCAATCTGTCAGGTCTAAAAGGTTTATGTATTAAAAGTAAGATTAGGGTGAATAGGGGGTTCATTATCCAGGGGACCTGCCCTGGGTGTCTCAAAAAATTCTACAAATTTCATTTTAATTTCATGGTAATATTGATAAATAAATGTCTTTTATGTATTTTATGTATGTAAGTCTTTATGAGTAGGGGGTGAAAATGCAATGATCTATTTTTTTAATCTATGTCATGCAGGTCATTCATCATGCCTAGTATCGCAAATTATTTCAACCTTCCTGAATCTATAAATCAATATCTATTTTCTATGTGTTCTATTGTCGTCATTACAATTTTTTAAATCATGAAAATACGAGAGCTGGATGGGGAGGGGGGTCCAGCAGACCTGTCCTAGGTGTGCAGGGGGCGGGATAAGGTGGGGGGGGGGGGGTCAGGATACCTGCCCTGGGTGTCCAGGGGGCAGGATAAGAAAGGGGGAGTATGGGGTACCTGCCCTGAAAGATTATGATACAAATTATATATCCTGAATTGGGGAGATTGAGGCAGTGCAATCAGTCCATGGAGGTGGTGCCATCGGTCCACAGAGGTGGTGCCATCGGTCCATTGAGGTGGTGCCATCGATCCATTGAGGTGGTGCCATCGGTCTAGGAAAAGCGGTGCGATCAATCCAGTGTCATCGGTCCATGGTGCCATCAGTCCAATTACCTCTATATCAGGAATCCAACCCCTATACCTTAAGTATTGTCCTCCCTCCCACCAAATGTGTAAATGAAAGAGCGGTAATTGCCACCACAGGACAATAATGACTCAGGTCTGTGAACAGGTTGGGGCTACGACGGGAAAAACGGGACGTCCCGTTTTTTCAGGACGTAACCCTTTAATTTGTTCTAAAACATTCTATTATAATTTTTTTCAATTTCAAATATATCTCTATACCGCAAACAATCATTTGGTTGAATTAGAATCCAATCCAATCATTATAATCATGGTTTTAAAAATTTTCAAACATATGCCTGAAAAAACAGGACGTCCTGAAATAACAGATCACAAAACCATCCTGTTATTTCAGGACGGGCCGTTTTCTTGGTATGATTTTTGTAACTTTAAAAAAATAAAAATCAATATAAAAAAAATGCAACGATAGAATGTGAAAATGCAACGATCATTTTAATGCAAAAGATGTGTACTTTCATTATAAATAATTTTTGAATTTAGCAAAGTCCTCATTTTCTAAGCATTTTTATTTATGTGAAAATACTAATTGTGAAATTATTATTTATAAAATTGTCAAAATGGAAAATGTCATCAAATTCATGTTAAATGTAGAATTTCATATTTTTTGCAGTTTGTGTATGTAAGAGTATTATATCATGTTTGTCTTGTGTATTATTCATATATAATTACATCTAAGATAATTAGATAGTACATTTTTTCATAATTGCCTGTTTTTACAGGACGTCCCATTTTTACAGGACGTCCTGTTTTTCAGTGGTATCCCCAACCTGGGGGGGCGACCAAGAAAAAGATACGAAAAATCGTGTCCCACGAAAAGTGTAAATACCCACGATAGCTAAATTTTCCATCGTGGGATTTTAGAAACCAAAAATTTTCGTGGCTATTTTTTTTCATTTTTTTCAAAATTATACAATCTCAAAGCGTCTCAATGTACTCCAAATACACATTGGAGAGTATTTTAATTGATTATATATATTATAAATGACTTTATTATGATTTTTCACTGAATTTTAATGTCCACGAAATTTTCGTACATTTTTTCTGGGGGAGAAATTTCTATCGGGGCCACGAAAAATGAAAAAAACAACTCCACGAAATTTCGTATCTTTTTCTTGGTTGCCCCCCCTGGTGAAGATAATGTTAATTTATGTGTTGTCAGCAAAATCTTTCAACTTTTTCTGTGTAATTGATATAGAATAAATCAAGAACAGACCACAGGCACACTGAGCAATTGTTATTGCCCCAGTTTCCACACACCTATATCTCATCTGCTAAATCCGTTGATTGTGCAGACCTGGGCAACAACTTTGTCTCGTGCCCCACTCGTCTATTCTATATGTATTTATCTATAGATACTCTCAAAAGAAGAAGTGTTTCATTGCTTACTGTTGATCAGTATCTGCGTCTCTGGGTCCCTGATGTCGGCTAGGTCGCCGTTGTAGTCGTAGCAGACCCGGCGGGCCCCCACCCACCCCACCTCAGCGTCCCCTCTCACAAGGTAACACGAGCTGCCCTGTAACTGCCACCCTGGAGGACAGGCAAACTTGGCTGGAGGAAAATGAAATAAAGAAAATATTGGTAATGGCCTGGGATATTCTGTAAAGAAATCAGTAGGTTATGATAAGCGTGTCATGATTGGTGGCATTCTTTTTTTTATTTTTTTATTTTTCTTATTAAACCATACTCACTCACAAGGAATGATCTTCCGTATAGGTGCATAGCATGATAATACATTTGCAAATATACAATAAAAAGCAGCGACCTTGTTTAGATGACCTTTATGATGGTCTTTAAAATGCTCAATGTAATAGATAAGCTTGTTATATTGTAAATACTAGAATCAACTATAATAACTGGAAGGACAGTCACTTTAATAGAGGGTTAGTGAAGAATTCTAGGCAGTCAGTTTAAAGCCCTGTAGAAATCCACGATTCATGTTTATTTTAACACATTATTGTATCTTCATACAAAATAAAGCATTCTTGAGGTAGGCCTGCGGTTCGAGAAAAAAAAAGTAATACGGTTTCATTGTTAATAACCAAAATATGAATTGCACGGAGGAATGCAAAATTATTCCTTTTTTTGTTATAAGAGTAAATAATTGTTGCTACTAATGATAATAATTCAATTTTAACCCTATATGTCTCACCTTTGGCCTGGTAACATTTAGGTATACTTTTGCCGGGTGCAGTGGTTGGGTCATAACAACAGCCCAGAGAGGCACACTGAGTCTGGTTGTACTTAGACCCCTTGTCACACTCCTCTCGGGCAGATGGGTGGAACGTGCACGTCTTTACTGAGAGAGAAAACATTAAAAGAAAAATTATCATTTGTCCTATGCTAGAGTAAGAGGGTAATGCTCATTTAGTGCAACGTCCCCAGTATCAAGGCACAAGAATTGTCTGGAAAATCGATGACAAATTTAACCTTTGCTATGATAATCACTTGTTTTCTCGAGGATTATCGAAGATATTTGACAGAAATCAATCAATTTGATAATGATAATTAAGAAGCTTTTTAGCTCATCAAATAGAAACATAATTTTGTGAATCGATCAAGGTGTAGATCCGCTTTCCTTCGGTGTTTGGGACACTATCGGGAGGTTGACACCTCGCCAAATTTGGTGATGTTAACACCCAACCAACAGAGAACATTGCAATAACATTCTCTTTTTGTTGAAGAATATGACTAGAACATTGCAATTACCTCACAGAGCAATGTGTTGCAGCAACATTATTTGGTACCATTTGCGTTGCCTCTCTGCCAATCAACACAATAAGTCAGCTTTTCCGATACCAACATGTTTATATCTACCAACGGAAGTTACCCATAGAAAACGCATAGTATCAATATAAGTGCTTTTCTATATTCCTCATGAATGGGTTGAAATGGATTGCGTTTTGGCCAATCTATGCAAGTCAAATCATGCACCAAACATCAGTCAAATGGCACACAGTTGAATTACTCACCAGATGGCGGGGGAGTCGGGTCAATGACAGAGATGCCGGCCTTTATGTAGCAGGAAAAGGCCATGGGGGTCAAACAGTTGGTCGTCATCTCCCATAGCCCCATATCTGTGTCTAAAGAAGTGGACACAAAAACATTTATAATGACATTAATGCTCCTTGGGGGAATTTTAGGCAAAATGGATGTACTTTTGATCAATTACATTTTTCATACTTTTTCACAGATGGGCATGTTATGTTATATCATTCTTTAGCCCATGACCTGAAAATTTAGGAAACTGCAAAAATTTGAATTTTTGGTTGCCATGGCAACCGTTTTGTTGATTTTTCTTTATATTATTTTAAATTCTTAAAGTGATCATATAATGTTTGGCCAAATTTTCAAAATCATTATAAAAACATCATGAACACTTGAATTAAGAACTATATGAAATTCTCTAAATTTTGACACATTAAGTGCCTCCATAGCTACTTTATGTCAAAAGATATTACATATCGAATAATGCATGTATTTTTCTAGAATAATGCATAAAAATGCACAAAATCAGGGAATTTGACCATGTAATCAAACCGTTTCCATAGCAACACTTATTTCTTAATAATTAGCTATATTTCTATACATTTTAGTTTTTTATAGGTTGTTCTAGAATTTCAAGCTATAATAAAGTTTTCAGAACACCGTTACCTTGGTAACCACGCCATTTTGTATTTTTCTTGAATTTAATTGACTTTTTACCCTAAAATAAGGTTTGTTTGTTATAGTTTCCATGGCAACCAATAACTTTAGTGCACCAAATTATTTCTTTTCCAGAACAAAGTGGAAAATGATCAAGAATTTAACCATTCAATTGATTTTGAAAATTTTGGCATGTTCTTTGCAATTTTCCTGGATTTCTTGAAATTTTGAAATTGGTTGCTAAGGAAAGTGTTGCCATGGTTACCATACAGAATGAGTGGTTGTAAGTAAAAAAAATAAGCATGAGAACCTTGCAGAGAAAGGGATGACCTTTCCAACAATACCTTACACCCCTAACTTTTCATAATATGTCAAAATGCAAACTTTTGATGATTTTTGGTCTATTTTTCACTAGAATTGCTCAAAAAAGGATCCTGCTCCCGAGTATACTCGGGAGCAGCAGTTAAGTGGTTAAATAAACTATATTGCAATTAACAATAAATGTATGTTTATGAAACTGTATGTATATTATGTATATTAAATGTATATATTATGTATTCGTATACATGTAAAAGTATAGATGTCAATCATACTAGACTTATACCTATTTGCTTATACGTTAATACCCTTATCATCGCCTACATGGAAGATCAATATTGTAACGAATGTGGTTTAATAAACAAACAAACAAAAATAAAGGGCCGAGATGGGCAGTGAAACTTAGAATTCTCCTATAACACAGATAATACTTTAATGAATTCTAGCAATTTCATGTGATTTGCTGAAAAAACGAGGGAAATTCTGATGTTCATTATACATGTAACCAATCTTTTAAGAAAACTCTTTACCTGATTGTAAGGTAAGGCAGTTTTCCCTATCCTTGTCAAATACAGGCTGGCCGTCTTCCCAGTTGGTGAAGTTGTCTTTAGTAAGCTTGTCCCCAGTCACCCACTTTAGGTCACCACTCTTCTTGTCATCTAGAAAGCCAAAAGAACAGCAAGGGAAGCATTAATGAAATGTCAAAATTAATATCATTGAAATAAGAAGGGCATCCATTGGGGGGGGGGGGGTCGAACTAATTCATCGGTAAAATTTTAAATTGATTGCGCAGTTTTGAAAGCAGGTTTTAAAACAGGTTTGAAATCAAGATTATACTCAGTTTAGTAAGTATAATATCCGCATATTTGTGACCAAACATATTAATAATAATGTTTGCAATATCCCCTTAAGGTGATATATTACGGACATGGTCCTATTTGTATAATATCACCAGTTTGTAAAGTGAAATGATGATGGGATTTTAAGCACGTGAAGTCTATTCCGAATATATACACATGCCCCATGTTTTATCTTCTATTGTCTGTTACTGCAATCATGTTTAACCCTTTCAAGACGCCACAAAATTTTAATATAGTGCCAAATGGACTCCAATTTACTGTATGAATATCCCTAAAAGACGCCAATGATACCACAAACTTTTATATTAGACCAATAACATGCTAAAAAATGAATAGAAATAATCATTTCCAAATGTCAATAGTTAGAGGGAGCATAATATCAACTATTTCAGTGGTTCGAAATAGAAAAAAATGTTTTTGATATATTTTGAGCACAAAATTCACAATTCTGAAATATTTCCTATGTATCTCTCAGGCATCTGGCGTCTAGGCCTGGTGATGCATGAGAGATACAGGAGACTAGGCCTGGTGATGCCTGAGAGATACTGGCGTCCTGAAAGGGTTAATTAAAGTCATATCATTATGTTTAAAATAAAACAGAATAAAAATTTGTTTACTGGCCACTTACACTTTGCTCCTAGCCACATCGTATTGGAGCCAGACTCCTGAATCACCTTCACAAAACGGTTTACGAAAAACTGCCGGATGTTACTGGAGAAAAAAAGAAGTCTAAATATTATCTCCTGACTTTAAGGTCAGAGGGAAATTCATAGTCATAAGATAACCTGCAGATATATAAACATCTTGGTGTGAATAAACACTATATTTAACATAATTAAATTGGTAGTCTTCAAGCTTATATCAAGCAGTTAAGCCTATTTGTGTAAGGCTCTATCACACTATAATTATATTGTTTGAATAGCATTGACACTGACATTGTTTTTATCCCAAAGCAATAATATACCTTCGCTATAACGCAAAACAAATGCAATAATTGTATGTCAATAAATATTGCAAAATATCCCAAAGCAGAAAAAGTATCTTCATATAATATTATATAATGAAAACACCTTTTATGCATTGGGATATTGCCATAATGTAGTAGTCTGTACATTGAAGAAAAAAATAAGACAATAATAAAAAATGTGATTATGTGTTAATTAAGTTTTTGGTAGTAAATGACCAGCAGACTGACTCTTGGATGACGAGGAGGGCGGCGTTCTGGTCGTCACAGAACTGTTTGGCCTCCTGCCACGCCCTGTTGTCGTCCCCAGTGTAGAACCGGAAACAGTGGTTCTGGAACATGCGCCAACCGGGCTCACAGCCACCTGGTGGGAGGAAGTGGAACCATGAAGTACATGAGCCCTGATCTTTCAACAAGATCGGCTCTAATACAGTTAGGGGGGTGTAGGTGGGGGACCCTATGTCGCCCATTTAAACCAATAAGAGGTGGACATGTCACATATCACTATATTTTGGATTTCAATGTCCATTTTAAGAACGTTCCATGTCCCATGTCGAATCTAAGAAATAGGCCTACCCTATGTCATGTCGTTTATCTTTTTCTTCATGTCACTATAAGCTTCATGTCGCATGTCGAATTTAAGAAATGGCCATGTCTCCCTGCTGATTTTAAGGGTCTACACCCATAGTTAGTTTAGAACTTCCCTTTGAAGAAGGTGTTACTGGAATGTGGAGTTGAATGGAGTTCTTCCTTTAATGAGGGGCCGACAGAGGTGTGGAGTGGACATCGGGCGACTAATAGCGCTTCCCCATTTGAAGAAGGGGTGACCGCAGTTTGAAGATGATAGGGGTTGACTGACAGGACTTCTCATCTTTAATGAGGGGCTGAAAAGGGCGTGGAGCGGACAGGGGCGACTGACGGAACTTCTCCCCTTAAAAAGGGGCTACCGGGATGTGGAGTGGACAGAGGGCGACTGACAGGACTACTCCTTTTAAAGAAAGGGTAACTGCAATGCAGGACTTCTCTCTATGATGAGATTTGTAAATTTTGGAATAATTTTGTCTCCTATGAGGGAAAGAGACTCTTATGCTTAACCAAATTCGAAGGAAATCTACCAGTTGCCCACGTAAGGCATGTTTGCTTAAGACAATGAATACTTCACTGAATTAAAGAGAAATCCTTCTGGATTAAGACAGAGTCGATTCTATAGATTTATTGTCTTTGCTTACCTTGAGGTCGTTTACAGACATAGGGTCTGGTCTCATTACAAGGTCCTACGGCCCAGGACTTTGTGTAGTCAGTGCCCAAAGACAAGTAGCCACAGTAGTTGTTCTCTTGACCGCTGAAATATGATAGAGCATAGTTTTAAATAAAGACTTTTTGAATTAGAATGAAATATGTTGATTCATATACTCGCTCATAGATTTCCTTTTTATGTTTGTCACACCGAAATGTGCCATATTCATTTTCTATACATGTATGGTATGCCTGAACTGAGGATTTGTATCTGACTGTCAAAATAAACTTGTAACTTATATTTAGTACCAAAAGGGAAAGAAACCATTCGGAAATACAGAGTACACAGTTATGTTTGCGTTCAATACTTGGGCATCTCAAAATGTTTCTTGATCTATACTTATTTTAGTCATTCGGATTTCCGATGTTCTATAATCCTTGATAATTGATTTTAATATTTCAGATAACTAATCGATAATATCTGTACTTTATTGTGGTGATACATTTTAGGTGCCTATAGATGTCGATAGAAATCTGTCTTAAATACTTCGTCTTAAAGATTTCCATAAAGATCAAGTGCAGGCATTAAACATTATGTGCATGATTTCCTCTCACTTCTCGATTTTGGGTTGGTCCTTGGCCCAGTAGGTAACGGTCGGATTCACTACTTGGTTCACCCAGACATAATCCGTCCTGCCCATCTCCTGGAATCAACGTGTTGATCACAACCAACTCTTTTCAATGAGAGCATTTCACAATAGCAGTGTCATATTCACAGCCTCAGTCAATAGGCAAAGGTATAGCGCAATATCATGTACACGTGCAATTTATCTTCATTTTATCACAACTTATTAGCTACTATTACACGATATGAGGCTTAAGTCTCTCACATGGCATTAATTGGAAGCAAAATATCATTTGTACAACTACATTAGGAAAGGGGGAATTTAAATCTTATATTCCATGATAAATGACAATTTGTATTAATTATTTTTTTAGCCGTCGCAACAAAGTGCCTTGCTTTAAAAGCAGCCTAAAAAGCCAGTTTGATTCTAAACGATAGGGCCTACTCGTTATATCGATCTTATTTAGTATACACAACCCCTTACGCTGTTTTTGTAAGTGCGCATGCCCATCCAGCCTGCCCTTTTCCCAGTCTGCACCAGTCCATGTACCAGCTTCTGCTCCTCTGGTGATGTCATAGCAACCAGGTCCCCGCCGAAATAAGAGCAGTCCGCCCTGAAATATTGTTTTTATTACTGTAGTTTCTTTTGATATTATGTTTCTTTTTCGGGGATGTTGTATGCGGAATCACACATTTCTAGTGCAGTTATTTTGCTCGAGGGCAGGTCTGCTATATATAGGTGTGATACATTAGATTTTACTTCTTTATTTTGATTTGAGAAAAATGAATAAGAATATCAATGACTTAACGTTAAATTCTATACCTTGCATCTCCCCATCCCCGCTCTATATCCTGGTATTTGTAGCAGTGTTGGTTTTTAAACGTCCACCCCTCTGGACAAGCAATGGGTACGTCTAAAAAGGACAAGCCAGAGGACCATGATACAGGGATACTCTAGAGAGGGTAGTAGAGCCCTAGAACTAGAAGAGTCGCAACAACGTCTAACAGAAATTAGTTTGTTGAAATTATGAGTACGCCAGATGACAGTTATCAGCAATGAAGAAAGAGTACTTTTTTGAGCAACTGCATGGGTACCGATCGTAAGGTATTTATGATGTATCACGCCAGAATCATGTACATAATTATTATGGTTTAGGTACCCAGCAGCCTATATTTATATGCAAATGGCTATTTCTATCTCATTCTAGAAAAACAATAATATTAAGCTATTTGATCTAAAACTTTGACGTTGTTCAAGCTATATTGTACAAATGAAACTTTTGAAGTAAATTATAAGAAAATATACTGGTGATACAAAACAAAGTGAAACGCGTGGAAGAGGTGACGCTATAAATTATACACAAAATTAAAAATGGGGGTAGACCGAATGCGTATGCATAACCACCAGTTTCATGGACAATTAAGCTATAAGTGGTAGATAGAGCACGAGTCAGGAGGGTTACGCGAAATAACCCACGAGGCGCTAGCCGAGTGGGTATTTCAAGTAGCCCCCCTGACGAGTGGTCTATCTGACATAAACCACGGGTCTGGGGGCTGGGGTTGGGGAGGGAGGGAGGGGGGTTAGGGGGTCAGGGAGAGGGGTTGGGGAGGGAGGGAGGGGGGTTAATTGGTGTTTGTCTGGGATCCGGTCATGTGGTCTTGTACATTTCACCCTGGCCCTATAAAAGGCCCAATGCCTCATTGGGTTTCTTCATTATAAACTGGACAGTCAGTGAGAGAGGAACATAAGGTAAGGACAATTCATTTCTTTTTAATGAGTTAGAATTGAAACTATACATTTCCAAAGAAAGAACATGTCAATATATCATCAATGTATACTATATTTAATGCTATTATTGTTAATATACACGTAACATGTATAAGTGTATTATTAGGGAATTATTTTTATCTCACAGGCAGAAAAGTGAGACAAGTTTTATGTAAACTTATTTTTTGTCTGTATAAATAAAAGAATTTAAAAAAAATGTATCATAGACCTATTAACGTGCATGTAATTTTGACACTTGTAAAATCGGCTGCAATCTGGTTACCTTGCCTCCTGTACTAACTTTTGATGAAGGACTTGTTCCCAAAAGTGAAACCGGCCTGAGTTCTCCCGGCTGAGTTCGTCTGCGGCCCGAGCTCTCCAGTTACCCCCTCTCCCCCCCACCACTCCTCCCCACCCCTCCCCACCCCTCCCCACCCCTCCCCACCCCACCGGTTCCCTGACGCTGGCCCCTCCAAGGCCAGAGCAGACTTCTCGGCACCTACCAGGCGCCGTGAAGTTATATGAAGGCGTTCCGCTTGACTGGCGGATTACGCGTTATAACCACGGCCTACTTCTATTGTTCTCCCCGTCTACCGTGGTTTATGGATAGAACAGTGATATAACTCACTCTTTGACCTTGAACAGACGAATCGCCTTGATATAGAGTTGCAGGATGAACCATAAAACGTTTTGCTTCTCATGTAGGTACATGGCTGGCCCCTCGGTTGCCTAGTACCCCACGTCCTGAAAAAGTAAGCGGTACCAGTGAAACATTAGTTATAACAAGGTAGTGAACAATATCGCCAACAGCTTATAAAATGAAATGGGCAAAAACATATTCCCTGGGTCCATTTCTAGCCTAGGGTTGAAAATGAATTATAGACGATAACTCATGATTAAACTACATTACTGTGTACTTTAATCAGTACAGATTAAACAAATCTTCGGGTTGTTAAAAGCAAAAAAAATTGGTATCCCTGTATTGAAATCTTGTAAAATTTACGCATCAACATTTCAACTGATTTAATTTGGATCTTGAAATGTATTTCTTTTAGTCATTTCTCCAGGTTCTAGGACATATACCCCCCGGACACTTACCCCCCGGACACTTACCCCCCAGACACTTACCCCCTAGGACACATACCCCCTAGGACACTTAACCCCTAGGACACTTACCCCCTAGGACACTTACCCCCTAGGACACTTACCCCCTGGACACTTACCCCCTGGACACTTACCCCCTAGGACACTTACCCCCCAACCTTGGCTTATAATGTAGAGGGTATTATGTGGTAAGAACTTAGACTTTCTAATGGAAAGCAAACTAAATAAATATCCCTCTCTTCTAATAGATGTCTAGGATTCATACCTAAAAGGCTAACTCATCCTTATTCAACAGTAAGTGGTGGGGGAAGTGTCAAAACGTGTGCCACCTGTTTGGACGTTAAGCTAATTTTAATCCCTGTTGTTTTAGACGCCGGTCACCGGCCCCTAGTCCTAATTGGGCTCATGAGGGGTGGGTCTCGCTGGACCCCGCTTCCAAAGTTTTTAATATTGGGGAGTAAACTCATATATATATACCCTATTCCTAGTCACTATATTCCACGGATTTTAATAATGGGGAGTAAACTAGATATATAACCCTCTCTTCTGATAGTTCTTTAGGATTCATACCTAAAAGGCTAACTCGTCCCTATTCCTAGTCACTATTTTCCACAGTTTTTAATAATGGGGAGTAAACTAGATATATATCCCACTCTTCTGATATATATATATGCTTAAATTCAACACGTGACTGAAGACACCCCGTCAAAACATCATTGGAGTGAGTTCTCCAAGGTTGGGGGGTAAGTGTCCTAGGGGGTAAGTGTCCTAGGGGGTAAGTGTCCAGGGGGTAAGTGTCCTAGGGGGTAAGTGTCCTAGGGAGTAAGTGTCCTAGGGGGTATGTGTCCGGGGGGTAAGTGTCCGGGGGGTAAGTGTCCGGGGGGTAAGTGTCCAGGGGGTAAGTGTCCTAGGGGGTAAGTGTCTGGGGGGTAAGTGTCCTGTCACCAACCTACGTATTGCATCGGGTTGGTCCCAGACCCCTATCATAGAATCTAATAGATCTACGTTTCCATTGACATAACAACAAAGGGCATGGTATACATTGACCTCGGAAATATAATGACATGGGAGATAGACCCTCTTCCAAATCAAGTTTTGACATTGACATGGTTCTCATCAAGTTATATACTGCTATAGTTGAACAGGTGTATGGAATTTACAGGTTCGGGACAAGCTTAATAATAGTATCATTGTCATAAACAGCATCGTCCTTAAAGCTTGCCCTGCTAGTGTACTCATATATGGCATCATGGTTAAAACGAGGGACTCACTGTGTGAGGAAAACAAAGACATTTATAAATGTGCTCTGCGAATGTGATGTTTAATCTAATTCTACCTATGATATCATAGTATTGTTAAATTGCAGATTTTATTAAGATCGTCCGATGGAATTGGACTAAAATGCATTACTGATAAAGTTATCCCTATTAGAAACATTGAATCGGCACTGATTAAGGTATAACAGGGTCATAAGGGATGTTCTGCTCCAGTGCACACAGTATACATAACTCCAATCGCACTGTGCGTACTGTTTGCACACTATTAAAAGCTCAGCAGTTCTGCTTGGAGAGTGTACGCCGGGTAATGACCACGATACCATTTACCGCATCAGTATCATTTATGACAATAACACCAAAGTAACATCGCGTCCCCGACCTGATTTATACTAATTATTGGTATGACATTATAAGGACCCCCGAATAGGATCCTTTGTATACTCCGATTAACCGTCACGATCCAGATGCAGGTCAGCGTAGTTGGGGGAGGCTTGGGTTTGGGTAGGCCTACCACAACGGTAAATAGGCCCAGTATGTGTACTGACTCATGACCAGTGAAAAGGGGTTCTGGATCATAGTTTCTTTTAAGGGGGTATTACACTACACGACATGAGCTGCGATATGGGCACACTATCATGATTTTACAGAAAAATTTGCATAAAAGAGTGACATATTTGTTAAAAAATGGTAATTTGGAGCATGTCACATATGTCAAACAAAGAAGTTTATTTCTAATATGTTCCATTTCTCTACGACATCGCCATATCGCAGCTCATGTTATGTAGTGTAATAGGCCCTTCTTTGTATAGGCCCATGTATTATTTTGTTTAGTGATACCTAAAGCAAAATTATTAATTCAGGAGTAGCGATGACGTCATTGGCCGGTCTCCTTGGTTATGCAGCTAAGCGTCGGTCATTCACATTCCAAACACCATCCACTACATAGCACAGCAGTATTTAACTACCTCCTCAGACCATGTTACATAAGCAATTCTTAGCTATTTTTGGTAAGGGAGAGGTAGATCCGTAGGGGTACTGTGGTCAGCAGGCCCAGGTCTGAGGCCTTCCCTATCACAGAAATGTATTTTCCTAATGAAACATTATGTTTTTCTTTATAAACTGTCTCCCTCCTATATTGAGTACATATATGCACATTCATTAAATATTAATAAGAGAAAAGTCTTTTTCTTATTTGGAACACAAATTAATTGTAAGCAATGGGTAGGAGATCCGTGTGCCTGTGTGTCCCTGATCAGTAGGCCTACAGGTTGGAGCAGCAGACCGTGACCCAGAGCCAGTGAGGTCTGCACTCCCTGATACATTGGTATTTATCAAAAATACTCACTCACAAAATCAAATTATGATATTGTGCTTTCTCATTCAATTGATATGAAACACAAAAATCATTTATAAAAGTCACATTTCTGACAAATTTGAATGAGGGAGAATGATATTTAGACTTTTTTCTCAGTAATTATAATTATGCAGTGGGACCATTCATCTAGATCCCAGCAGATCCGTATCGGGAACGGGGCACTGAGATAGGTGTAAGTTGCAAAAACTCTTATTTGGGGCTTCAGAGGGGTACTTACACGAGTCTTTGGTCGAACGGAGTGCCGTCAGTCCATTCGTGCACACCACGCTCTGGGGAGGTGAGGCCCAAATACCAGTTTTGTCTTCCAAGTTCGGCACTCTGGGACTCCAACCAATTCTGGAACGATCGATGACAATTAGAAGGTTAGTAATGGTTGTTAAGGTGCCATTACTGCAAGGATAATTATAGTAAAACGCCGCGCATACGTTATTTTCTTTCTCTTTTTTTGTTTTCTCTTTTAGATTTTAAGTCCTTACCAAAAAAAAAAAGGGGGGGGGGGGCGGGGTTAAGGAGTCAGGAACTCCATGGTTCGCCCAAATTGCTATTGAAATTCAACATGAAAACACCAAAAATAAGTTCAAAAATCATTTTTCCAAGGGTATACAGGATGTCTGATTTAATACCATATTCTCTGAGGAATTTAAACAAAAACGACCTGGCCAGCATTAAAATCGATATGTGGAATATAGGCTTAGCAGAAAATTGTGGAAAAAAATAAGTGCACCCTACCTTTTCGGCGGCCGACCGGTAGGAGGCTAGATCTCCTCCCTCGTTGACGCATGCGCTACGGGCCTCCACAAACTTCTTCTTGGTCTGGACAAACTTGAAACAGCGTCCGAACGAAGGTCCCGGATCACGGTAGCCGAGGGGACAGACGCCAGCAACTATAATAGGAGGAATTAATAGGGGCCTGTGAATCGTGCTTATTGAATGACTGATATTTTACAAGCGATAACGTTGGGTCAAATGCAACTATAGAATATTGCTTTCCCTGTAGAAAGTTATAGACGTTGTGCTGGTGACATCACATATGCCCGAAGTAGGCTGGGCATTACACTGGTGATCAATTTGCATGAGTTATAATTAATGTCAATCAACATGTAGATCACATCCTGTACAAACTATGGAAATCATGATAATATGATAATTATTCACAATTTATTAAGGATAGACACCAGTGGTCAGCGGCGAATTCAGGAAAACACCAATATATTCCTTGCTATCGCTGTGATCTCAACATGATAGTGTGACGTTCTCTGGTAAGTCGGGGTTGCCGATTCTTACGACAGAGGAACGTGGGGGTTGTTCGGGTCTCGGGGCGGACGGGGAATCCGGGCCAAGAACCGAGATGTGTTTCTAGAGTCGTGCCTCGCGCACGAGGGGGGGCTGAGCGAATCGATCGGGAATCGGCACTCGATGTCAACGGAGGACTGCGGGGGAGGGAAATTATGGTAGGGGTACGGGTCGGCCGGGGTTCGTCTTGCTCTATCTCCCAGACCAGCATTCACCCCGACCGGGCGGTCCACCCCTGAGTTCCGGTCCGCGGGGGCGACGGGCCGACGGTCGCCTATTGTTTGGTAGCGTGGGGCCGAGCATGCCGCGCCCTCGTCCCCGCGGACTTCGTTCCTTCGTTCCGTTCCCCATGTCTTCGTGCCATACTACGCCTAGGTTTCCGGGACTACTTCGGGCCTTCGTGCCTTACTCCGTTCCCTCGTTCCTCGTTCTTCGGGCCGTCGGGCCCCTTACCCTGTGTTTCTACTACCTATCTCGAGCTTCGACTGTTTTGTCCTAACTTCTGCTTAATTACTCTAATCGGCTCATCTTTAGCGGTTGTTTCAGGAAAGAGGACACGTCTGGACACCAGGAGAACTGTTAAAGAACTCTGTTTATTCGGGCCTCACCGCCCCTTTATATACTATAGAGGTCAGCCCTGATTGGCTGCTTTCGGTCACGTGACCTACAACTGACGTCACTTCCGGTTTATATTTTCCGTTTCCGGTTTACATTTCACTTCCGGTTTACATATTTCCGGGTTTCGTTCCTTTACATTTTCGTTTCTTACATCTTCGTTCTTTACATATTCGTTCCTTACATATTCGTTCCTTACATATTCGTTCTTTACGTATTCGTTCCTTACATATTCGTTCTTTACATATTCGTTCTTTTACATATTCGTGCCTCTTTTTCAGGCTTTCTATACTTTCATTTATTATTACATATTCGTTCCTTTACATATATTTCTACTATTACCTTATTTCTATTATTTTGACCTCTATGTATTCTGGATGAATAGCCGTTCATCACACCCTCCCGCACCTTCTTGAAAGGTGGGAAAACACGTTTTACAAAATTTCAAAACAGTTCATACAGCAACGACAACAGAACATACTCTAGAACCAGAAACATTTCAATCCTACGCTCCTTATCGGCAGAGGAGGAGGTGTCACCCTCTGTCCTCCCCGGTCTACTTCGGAGGGCCCCCGGGGCCTATCCGGCTAATTATTATTTCTCTTCTTTCTTCGTTTTTCGTTCTTCGTTTTTCTCTCTTCTTAGTGAAAGTTCATATAATTCGTTTTATATATCCTAGTCTCTTTTTATCTTCGTCAGAGTTCTTATCCTGGATCTATTAGGACCCGTTCTACACCTCCTCTTCTTTTCTCGTCTTTAGGATGAGCGAGCCGGTCGTGGCTCTCCCACCCGGGACTGGGGGTCGGTCGTGACCCCGTCGCCCCCGCTCCTCTCCTCTGGGCTCTATTTACTTAGCCCCTCGGCGCGTTTTTCCTCGCCTTTTTACCCTCATTAGGACAGAGGGACCGGTCGTGGTCCTCCTGCCCGGGGCCATGGGTCGGTCGTGACCCGCAGTGCCCCCGTTCCCTTCGTTTTTCGTCGTCCAGACGTTCTCCCCTAGTTCGGGTGGAGAATCGGTCGCGACTCTCCCACCCAGAGGCCAGGGCCGGTCGTGACCCTTAGTCCTCTCGACCCTCGGTCCGTTCTTCCGTCGTCCAGACGTTCTCCGTTGTTTTTGGGTAGAGAATCGGTCGTGATTCTCCCACTCGGTCGGTCGTGACCCCTCGTTCTTCCGTAACTATTACTCTTCTCTGCGTTCTCTTAGGTGATGATGATGATTTTAAGGATGAGTTGAAGAAGAAAGACTGAAGTTTTTGTAGATAGAATGTTCTTTTTGGACTTCGCACCCTCGGTCGCCTCGGCATTCAGAGCCCTCCAGTGACTTTTTCACGTTTGGCAAGGACAACATGTTCGAGCCAGAGGCCAAGGTACCCAAAGAAGAAAATGGCGTTGTATGTGGAAAGGAACTTAACTTCATGCATCAAAGCTTAGAGTGGAAGCTTCAGCAGACGACGTCGCGGGTTTCGTGCTATTTGTCACAGTGAAACTTTGAGATGGAGTCCGGGTGAAGGTAAGACTGAGAAGATTAGAATCATTAATTATCGATGAGGTGTCCGTTTTCCGTACAGGAACTGAAGTTTGACTTTTACGGCACATGTCCTCGTGGTTAACCCAGCACCAAGACGTTCAGTCCTCGACCACGTCGACACACTCGAAGATTTCAGAAAGAGATGTCGGAGAGAGTCCACCATAGTAAAGTATTTCCGTCACCGTTCCGGGCCCAAGTGGCATGACAACAACCGGAACGGAGACCCGATTAAGAAGATAATTTTGATGAAGTTTCTTTTGATGACAGGAGCCGGTGCCTCTCATCCCTCCCCCCCTCCGTAAGCAACGGCAGGAAGACAATCCTCTTTGGGGCGCGAGGGAGGCTCCTTCGTTCCACTGATGAGATGATTTTCCTAAGAAGAGGATTCCTGCTTCGGGCACTCGGGCCCTCGTTCGTCTCTTAGGCTCTCGGGCCTCGCTCTGCTTACTAAGTTTTTCTCTTCGTCCTCCCGGAGGACCATGCTTTTAGACGATTTTCGTGAGACTGTAATACCAACAAATAGTTCGTTAATAGAGGTAAGTTTAAGATCTGGTCTGGTTTGATTCTGGAGTAAGGCCACAGTCGTCCACGGTGCCATGTCACCTTGCATGAAGCCACTATGCCTATGACGAACGCCGAGACAACAGCTCCGAGCCGTTCCGGGCTGCTCCTAGGTACGGCGGTTCGAAGTTGGTAAGTTGAAGGTATTAGTGAGAAGGAGAGGAAGAAGCCGTAGAAAGTGAAGATGGACGACATCAACTGGGATCTGCACCCAACATCAACCTCTGAGATCCGGAACGAGCCCACCTCACAAATAGCATATATAAAGAAGAACTCATCCGATGTCGAACTCCAAGAAGGATCGCTCCTCGTCGCTCTTTGCAGACCTCTTGAGGCGTCTATCGAGGCATCCGCGGCCGACGTTCCAAGCACCACCTCCCTGTATATTTCAAAGACTACCTCCCTATATGTTTTAAAGACTATTTTGTTCCGTTCCTCGAGAAGAAGATACCAGGAAGTACGACATGGAAGCAGTTACTGCCGTTACTGGAGGTAAGTTATTAATATAAGTTTTAGTAAGTCTATTAATTTTCGTTCTTGTTCATGTATCGCTTCGGTCAGTCACGAGCCAGGGCCCCTAAGTTATCGTCCCTGCTCGTGCCTTTGTCCTCCGGGAGACATCTACGACTCGCCGTAATCCTTTCACGACTCGCTGCATCAACTCTGGCACGATAAAACCAGCATTCAGGTTGAAAAGTTCCATTTTGCCGCTCTTCGTATGCGGTAAGAGGCTGAAGACAAGGAAACTCAGAAGATGATGGTACATGAATCCGGGCTCATCCACATTCTGATCGATCCATCCAAGATCAAGAAGACTAAGTTGCAGGGAGTAGAAGTGCCGCTAGAGGACAGAGGTCGTCTCCTCCTCGCCCCCAGATCCCTCAAGGCAGCACGGGAGAAGGGTTTTCAGTCTTGGCCCGCGCCAGCCGTTCCTCCAGCGGCGAGTCGCCGGCCCACCGGTACCTTATTTACCCCGGCACGACCGTCGACTCAAAGACTACAATGACAACACTATCTGTCCATTCTGATTTCCTTTCTTCGATTCTGCCTCCCAACTTTCACTCTCGCTCCTGGGCCGCCCGGCCCGCTATCCATTTGATTTCTGCGACCGGACGATCCCGTTCCACCTGCTCGGTCCCAACCAACGCAGCGGGCTCCAGGGAAGAAGAGGAACAGCTACAAACTTGTTTTTCCTCCTAGCGCCTCCTCCCGTTCCGTATTCGCCCCGCAGGCTTGGTAAGTTCGTTCCAGTCATGGACCCTCCAGCTCGCTGATTACACTCAACACCTCCTAACACATGTGGTTTCGTTCACTTCCGCAAGAAGATTCCCATAAAGAAACTAGTAGGAATAAATTAAGACAAAAATGTTCGAGCCCGCCAGTCCGTTCCCGATGAATTAAGTAAAGTTTCGGGCCCGTCCAGCGGTCTCCAGGAGAGTTTTTTATCCAGGCTTCGGCCTCCTGTGCGGCTCAGGTACCTCCGCCTCGGCCCGGTTTTCTTCCTGGGGGTTTGACACTATGGGTGAGGAGCCAACGCCCCGTAATCCCTCCCCACCCTACTCGCGACGCGCCATATTCCGCCTCTGGTTCCGTCGCGCTTTTTTTTTTTTTCTTCCGTGCAAGACCTCGAGCAGCATCTACTTCACCCTTCTTCTTGGCGTCGGATCGGTAGCAACAGCCTCTCCTCCCTAGCGGGGAGCCCGAGAAGCTGATCCGCCATTCCGCTCTGTTTTTCCACCTCTCTTGTCGTCTTCAACAAGTCATCCAGTTGATCTTCGTTTTTGTACATCACTAGGGTCTGAGCCAATTGGACGGTCCGGTTGTGTTCGTTAACCAGCCGGTCGACTCCCGGGAACTCCCCGGTCAACGGCCCCAGTGCCGCCGTCGGGAACTGCGCCATCGCTTCTTCAAATGTCTCTGGCTTGCGGCCCGTTTCTAGTGCCATCAGGAACGCCATAGACGCCGAAGCCATTGCTCTTGTCTTAGCCGTCATTCCTCGCACCTCCCTCGGGGGCCACACCAGTTGCACCCGAATGGCCTCTTCCGCGTCCCAGTCTCGTACTGCTCGCGCCGTCACCGGAAAGTGTCCCTGTAAGACCTGGTGAATGGCCTGTGTCCGTAATAACTTGAGTCTCGGTGTTTCTTTAGATGGTCCTGCCGTCGGTATCTCCGTTCCTATGGACCCGAACACTGAATCCGCTCCCGACTCGTCCAATTCTTGCTTCTCCGGCTCGTATCCTCTGGTCTCGGCCTGCCCCAACTCCATGTCCTCTGAGTCTTCCACCTCCGCGTCCATGGACTGGGCTGCCGGTATTTGTAGTCTGTGTATCACAACCCGTGGTTGTAGCGCTCGCCCGTGTTTATCCTCGTCCTTGAGTGGGGTATCCGGTCCTGGCGGCGATCCCATTCGTTCGGGCGACGGCGGTCCCGGGGTCTCCTCCGATCCTTGCGACCCGAAGAACGAGCTCCCCAAACTGGCTCGAGTCAGGTTGTCAACCGCCGCCCGTGTCTCTGGCGTGTCTGGTGCTACCGTAATGTCTCTCATTCGTTTCAGTCCCGGGGGCGGCACTACCGGCTGCTTACATACCATCTTCTCCAGGGGTGAATCCGCTCTCGTCGGGGTAGGGGTAGAGAACAGCGGCTGTGTCGAGGCCATCGACGCCGTGTCCTCCGGTCTGGCCGCATGCCGAACATACTTTACTTTCTCCACTCGCCCCGACGGTTTGAGTCCCTGCCTTTCTGCCATCTCGCGTAGAAACCTCCCCAGGTACAGTGCTTCTCTTTCTACCAGCCGGCCTCCCTGCGCTTCCCGAATGCTGTCCTCCAGCTCCCGGTCGGATCTTGCCTCGTGGTAACCCCTGAACGATCCCTCCCGGTTCATTGTTCCTTTTAAATATCCGGGGTACCTCGGGTGTCGCGATTCGTATATCACCGATTTCTTATGAACTGTCATCATAGTAAATTGTGCGTCGCTACAAGGTGGTTCTAGTCCCGTGGTCCGTTTGACTCCTGTCGAGGTCTCAGGCTGTGACGGTCCCAGCTCTCCCGTGCTACTAGACTCGGCAATAATCAAGGACCGATCGCTTCGGACCGACATACTCCTGCCCGACTCCGACTGGTCCGAACTCGTTCCCTCCTCCAATTCCCTCGGGACTTTCTTGACCTTTTTCCACTTCTTCTTTCGCGACGGCTCCTCCGCCGGGCATCCCTGCGTCGGGGGCCTCTTGAAAGCGAGCGGCTCCTCTTCCTCTTTTACTTTCAGACGTTGGTCGTCGGACGAGCTCACCAATTCCACCACCTCAGCCCCCGGTGGTATTCCTGAGCAACCCGGCTTCGGGGCGGGTGTGGATCTCCCTCCTTTTCCTCTGCCCGGGAGTCCTCGTCCTCTCGGTTCCCGTGGTTCTCCCTGGGCGTTTAACTTCTTAATTCGGCTCTGTACCAACCCTGTTATTTGGTCTTCTGTCAGAAGTGGTTTCGGGTTGACCACGGCTCGGCTCGCGCTTCGCGGCGACTCGGTGGCTTCCTTCCGCACTCCTTTCGCGGCCCTCCGAGGGGAACGACGCGTGGGCGTCGATCGTTCCGCTACCTCGGCCAGGGGTCCCTTCCCTGCTGCTTTGGCTGCTTGGGCTCCCTCGCCGGCCTCGTCGGCCTCTGATCCTTCTTCGGTTGCTACCTGCTCCGGCTGCTCGGCGTCGCTGTCATCGGACCCTCTCGACGCCCTCGGGTAGTAAGGTACGCGGATATGCCGTCGCGGCCTCTCCGGTGCCTCCTTATCCACCGCCCTCTCAGGGGGTTGAAACCCCTCTGGATGGCGCACCGCGTAGTCCCGTTCCAAGTTGGCTACCCGGGCCGCCGTTTCATCCCCAGTAGCGAAACTGGTGTACGGCGGTCGTCCTTTCGGGTCCAAGGTGAACGCCGCAGCATACTCCAGCCTCAGAAGGGGGTCTTGCTTCGGCATCCCCCTCTGCAGGTTCCCTTCGTGTGAGTCCGTCATGTGCTTCTTCCAGTCCTGGTGTGTCGAATAGGCTCGATTCGAACACACCGGGCACATGTAGTACTGCTTCCGTAATCCATCGTGCTGGCCTTTAATATGCTTGACCAAGTGCTTAAACTCCTTTCCGCGGCAATGTCCTTCCCAGCACTGTCCGCTCATCGTGTCCGTTTTCCGGGCTTTCGGGGCTCGTTCCAATCCTGAAGCTCGTCCCGTCAGCCTTTTCCGTTTTTGTCTCGTGGTGATGCTGCTCGTCTCGCTTCTCTGCTTTTTCTCTTGTTTTCTTCTCCTTAGCTCAGTCTGCTCGTCTGCGATTTGATGAATCCTGATCGGCTGACCAGAATGACCTGCTCCGGCGAGCGCTCTGCCTTTTATAGCCGCCGCAGGCGGAAGTGGGCGTGGCCTGCGCTAGCGACCCCTAGCGTCAGACTCACCATCCACTTCTACGGTGGCGCCCCCTACTATTTTCCGGTCCCCGGGGCCCGCCGCTGGTCACCGCCTCGCCTGCTTTTTTACCTCGCGGCCCTTCGCCCGTCCACGCGTTTTTTTTCCTAGGCCTTTTATTGCCCCACCGGACGTCCTCGGTCTTTTCATCCTCCGTCGCCTTCTCTTGCCTTTTTCATCTTGGCCCTCACAGTGCTTCCGCACACTTCCCGGAGAACACAGGGGCTCGACGTTATCATCTCCTCGCCGCCGCCCCGTTCTCTTTGTCCTCTTTTACTCCTTTCACGACCTACTTTAAAGCCCGTCCTCGTTTCAGGCCTCGCCTTTTACAACCGTCCGTTCGTTCCTCCGGCGTTCCCGAGAGTGCCGCATCTACTCTCCTCCGGTCTCCTGGACGCTGTAAAGCGGTATTACCAAGTCGGCATTACTTCAAAAGTCTTCACCAGCTTGCCACCGGGTCTGTCTTCTGTTGTAATCCAACCATCTTTTCCACGCTGTGGTTCCTCCGAACTGACCGGAAAGCGGCTCCGTGGGACTACTTTAGACATTCGGGCCGTCGTGGCTCCCGAACGCCGTTTTTCGTTCCAACCCCGCATTTCCCACCTATATTACATCCGCAAGAGAACCAATCTTCAGCTAGGTAGCAAATCTCTACAGCCTAACGACCTGCACTCCTACTGTAGTGGTCAACGCACCGCCCCGACTCAATGGCCCCAGGTTGATCAGTCCTTTTTGGCCAAAGCCTTTTTGTGTAGCGCCGATTTGGTCGTTCCCTTGGTCCTCTTCCACCTGCGGAATCGAGACACGAAAACGACTTCATCACAAAAAGGGGTGCCCCGTTTCCTTACGTGCCCTAGCGCGCCCCACCCCAAGCATTTACTGTGCAGCCTCGTATCCTTGCTGGTCAGCTACCATCCAGGCTGGCGCAGCGTGTCCTCGGTAGGGTTCCAGGCGGTCCACATGGACTACCCCCCCCGGTTTCCCTCGTTTCTTCCGTACTACCACCCGTCCTCGGTCAAGCACCTTGACGATCAGTGCAGGGCCCATCCATGGAAATCGCAACTTCGTTCCTTTGTCCCTATCCACTACCGTATCGTGCACCCAGACCAGTTCTCCGGCGTGGTATTCCCGCCGAGTCACCTTCCCATCGTACTTGTGTTTCTGATGGATGGCGGCTCGTTTCAGCCCCGTCCGGGCCTCCCGATAGGCCGCGACTAGCCCTTCCTCCAGGCTTTCCACATAGTCGCCTACCCGTCGGGGTTCCTCCTCTGGTCCTAGAGGTCTCCCATAAATCGCTTGTCGCGGCATCATGGTCTGTCGGCCCAGCATCATCATATTCGGTGTCACTCCCGTGCTGGCTTGCGGCGTTGCTCTATAACTCATCATCACGAGCGGGACCATCTCATCCCATTCCCGGCCTGTTGCTCGGCAGCTGGCTTTCAAACAACACCCCAAAGTACGGAAACTTCGTTCTATGTACCCGTCACTCCTGGGGTGGTACGGCGTCGTTCTTGTTTTGTGTATTCCAAATAGTGCACAGACCTGAGCCACCACCTCGGATTCGAAATTCGTGCCTTGATCCGAGTGTAGTTCCCGAAACGCGCCGTACCGTGCTACTACTTCTTCAACCAATTTGTCCGCCACTGTCGTTGCCTTTTGATCCGGGATCGGGAAACACTCCAACCATTTGGTGAAATAGCATCCCACCATCAGGCAATACTTATTTCCTCGTTTGGTGACTGGGTACGGGCCCGAAACATCCATGGCCAGCCGTTCCATCGGCTCCCCCACTATGTACTGATGTAGCGGCTCCCGTCTCCCTCGTCCTTTTTTCAGCAACGCGCAATCACATTCTCGACATTCCTTCCGCACGTCTTCCCGGAGTCCCGGCCAGTAAAACCCTTGCTCCAACAGGGCCGTCGTTCTGGCGACTCCCAAATGCGCTCCTGCCGCGCCTCCATGGTATTCCCTTACCAACTTGGCCCGTTCCCCTCGAGGAACGACCAACTGGTTCCTCCAACCATGTCCTTCTAGTTCCCAGTACTTCCGATGCAGCACGCCATCCCTGAGGCTTAATCGTTCCCATTGCCTCCATAGGATCTTTGTTTCCCGGGATTCCGGAGATATGGCCTCCCAACCTGGCCGGTCCGCATTCTCTTCCATCCGTGCGACAATCGGCCCTATATCTCGATCCCTCCTCTGCGCTGCTCTCATCTCCTGCGGGGACCATCCGGGCTCGTACCCCCGGGCCCGCGTCACTACTCTCACTTTTTCGGTATTCTCGTGCTCCTCTCCACATTGTTTGCACGGATACCGGGACAACGCGTCAGCGTTCCCATGCTTCCTGCCCGGTCGGTGTTGGAACGACACATCATGCGAGTCGATAATCTCAATCTACCGAGCAGCCTGCCCCATCGGTTCCTTACTTCTCTGCAGCCAACTGACCGCGCTATTATCCGTCCGGACTATCACGCGTTGACCATAGATGTAGCACCGAAAATGCTTCAAAGCTCGCACCACCGCCAACAGTTCTTTCCGCGTGGTGCAATACTTTCGTTCGTTTGACTCCAGGGTTTTGCTCGTGTAAGCTATCACCCGTTCCTCCCCTCTCTGCTCCTGTGATAGCACGGCTCCTGTCCCCACGTCACTGGCGTCCGTGTCAAGCCACCATTGTCCATCTTCCTCCGGGAATCCCAACACCGGGGCCTCTGTTAGCGCTTTTTTCATCGCATCAAATGCCTCTTGTCGTCTCGCGCTCCACACGAACGGTTCCTCCTTCGTTGCCAATTCATACAAGGGGGCGGCCAATTCCGTGAAGCCGTTTATATGCCTTCTATAATACGAACATAATCCCACGAAGGCTCGTACCTCGTGGAGATCCCGAGGGACCGGCCACTCGGTTACTTGCCGACACTTTTCGGGGTCGGGTTCGATCCCGTTGAATGAGACAACGTGCCCCAAGAACGGAATCTTCTTCTGGAACAGCTTGCATTTTCGCGCCTTTAACTTCAGTCCTGCAGCGTTCAATCGGTCCAGAACCCGTACCAATCTTTCCAGAGTCACTTTAAACGTTGGTCCAAAGACCAGTATGTCATCCAAGTATACCAGACACTCCTCCCACACGATTCCTCTGAGGATTCTTTCCATCAGTCTCTCGAAGGTGGCTGGGGCGTTCACTAGCCCGAATGGCATCACTTTGAACTCATACAATCCTCCTTGAGTCACGAAGGCCG
Source organism: Lepidonotus clava (assembly GCA_936440205.1). NCBI lineage: Eukaryota > Metazoa > Annelida > Polychaeta > Phyllodocida > Polynoidae > Lepidonotus > Lepidonotus clava. Next base: position 18,721,550 of record OW387150.1, on the reverse strand, counting down.
TCTTTTCTTGGTCCTCCGGTGCCATCTCCACCTGCCAATATCCGCTTGCGAGATCCAGACTGCAAAAGAATAGGCTTCCTCCCAAGGTGTTGAGGCTGTCCTCTATCCGTGGGAGCGGATAGGCGTCCACTTTCGTAGCCTGGTTCAGTTTTCGGTAGTCGATACAGAACCTCGTTCCTCCGTCCTTCTTTTTGACTAGAACGGTCGGGCTACTCCACGCACTCCCGCTCTCCTGGATAATCCCTACATTTAACATATCCTCCACCAGTGCTCGTTCTTCCTCTCTCCTGGTGGCCGGATACCGTCTGACCCTCTGCTTGATCGGCATCTGATCCCCCGTTTTAATTCGATGTTGTACTAAATCTGTCCGTCCTAACTCATGTTTCGAGGTCGCAAACATTTGTTCCCGGGCCATGATGGCTTTCTCCAGCTCTCCGCCTTCCTCCGTGGTCAGGTCTTTCTTAGCCTCCTCTATCATTTCAACGAGCGCTCCAGGGGGTTCTTTTACTTCACTTCCTATTCCTCGTACCTCTTGTACGAAGGTGGCTTCTCCGAGTACCCCGCCGGTTTCCAATTTCGCGCTCTCGGTCCCTCGGTTGGCCACCCAAACTCTATTTTCTTCTCCCAATGTCACCGTTCCTGGGATCACCTCCAGTCCCATAGGTAATCCAGCGCCGGTGATGACAGCCAGCTGTCCACTCTGTCCTATGTCTACTCTCGTTACTACTGTTACTCGGGTCACTTGGAGTGGGGGTATTTCCGTCGTTCCCTCGATTCGCACGACCTGTCCTCCGACGGTAACTGCCCGAATCCCATCCGTTCTTTGTTCTGCTCCCGGGATTCGTTCCCCCTCTCCCTCCCCCTCGGCGGGCAGGAAGATAGCACTCGCGTGGGGCTTAACTGTTAGCCGGTATTTCACCGCGAAGTCGTTTCCCAGGATCCCTTCATCTCTACCGATGTCTGCCACCATGAATGTCCACTGCAACACGCGCGTTCCCAATTTTACTGGCAAGTTCGTGCATCCGTAGCACCGCAACGGACTACCATCCACCGAGCAGAGACGTCCTTCATATCCATCCAGTTCTTCCCTTTTTCGTCCCCACTCTCTCCAGAGGCGTTCCGACAGCAGACTGATCATAGATCCGGTATCAACCAAAAAACAGACGACACTCTCTCCCACCGTCCCGGCCACATAAAGTCCACATTCTCCCATGCCTACTACTTCTCTCGCCGCGCCCGAAGGGGGCCCCGCGCTTACTGCGACGGCGACTGTCCGTTTCCCTGACGCTGAGAACACTCTCTCGCGAAATGGCCCTTCTGGTGACATTGATGACACTCTAAATCTTCTTTTCGCTTCTTAAACGCCTCCCTCCGGGCCGTTGCTTGTCTTCTAGCTTCCCGTTCTTCTGCCAATTCTTTCATCATCTCCTCCAACTTACCGTTTAAGGCCATGATCTGTGTATTGGCGTCCTCCTCGGGCTTCACTGCCCGCAGGAGGCGGCGTGAGTATCGTTCCTGTATTTCTACCACCTCTACCGCCTCCTCTAGTGTCTTGCATCCTTTCTCTGCACACTTCAGCTGAAGGTCTTCCCCAACTGCAGCCTGGAACGCATGTAATGCTGCTTTTTCCTGGCTAGCGTAGTCGTTGGAGAAGTAGGCTCTCGATGCCAGTCGCCGGGCATTATCAGCCAACTCCTTCGCTGTCTGGTTCTTTACACGTTTCAATCCCGCCAACTCTTGCAGAGCATTGCACGTGTCCTTCTCCTGACCGAACCTCCGGCGCAACGCATCCACCCTCGCTGAGTAACGGAGTCGTTCCCTGTCCGGGAGTCCGACAAAGTACATTCGTGCCGTTCCCGTCAGCGAGAGAAAGAGCATCGCCGCTTTTTCCTCGGCCGTCCAACGTCCCAATGTTGCGTACTCCTCAAACTGGTTGATCCATCCCTCGAAATCCGGTTTACCGTCATACTTCTCCGGTCGTAAACTAAACTTCTTCAAACTCGCTCCTACCTGGCCGGTCTGTTGTTGTTGAGCCCGCGCATTCTGCTCATCCGTCGGGGTGGACGTTCCCATAAAATTAAACTGCCTACCCATGATGGTCGTGTCCTCCCCTTTGGTCTCGGTTTTCGCACCTCCTTTCTCCTCCCCACCTTCCTTGAAGGCGACGTCAGAATCCATCTGCTCGAAGACTGCCGCGGTCGCCATGAGTATCCAATACCGACGAAACACCCAAGATCCACAAGTCCGTATGTGCTTATTTCAGCACCACCGCTGTCACCAGTGTGACGTTCTCTGGTAAGTCGGGGTTGCCGATTCTTACGACAGAGGAACGTGGGGGTTGTTCGGGTCTCGGGGCGGACGGGGAATCCGGGCCAAGAACCGAGATGTGTTTCTAGAGTCGTGCCTCGCGCACGAGGGGGGGCTGAGCGAATCGATCGGGAATCGGCACTCGATGTCAACGGAGGACTGCGGGGGAGGGAAATTATGGTAGGGGTACGGGTCGGCCGGGGTTCGTCTCGCTCTATCTCCCAGACCAGCATTCACCCCGACCAGGCGGTCCACCCCTGAGTTCCGGTCCGCGGGGGCGACGGGCCGACGGTCGCCTATTGTTTGGTAGCGTGGGGCCGAGCATGCCGCGCCCTCGTCCCCGCGGACTTCGTTCCTTCGTTCCGTTCCCCATGTCTTCGTGCCATACTACGCCTCGGTTTCCGGGACTACTTCGGGCCTTCGTGCCTTACTCCGTTCCCTCGTTCCTCGTTCTTCGGGCCGTCGGGCCCCTTACCCTGTGTTTCTACTACCTATCTCGAGCTTCGACTGTTTTGTCCTAACTTCTGCTTAATTACTCTAATCGGCTCATCTTTAGCGGTTGTTTCAGGAAAGAGGACACGTCTGGACACCAGGAGAACTGTTAAAGAACTCTGTTTATTCGGGCCTCACCGCCCCTTTATATACTATAGAGGTCAGCCCTGATTGGCTGCTTTCGGTCACGTGACCTACAACTGACGTCACTTCCGGTTTATATTTTCCGTTTCCGGTTTACATTTCACTTCCGGTTTACATATTTCCGGGTTTCGTTCCTTTACATTTTCGTTTCTTACATCTTCGTTCTTTACATATTCGTTCCTTACATATTCGTTCCTTACATATTCGTTCTTTACGTATTCGTTCCTTACATATTCGTTCTTTACATATTCGTTCTTTTACATATTCGTGCCTCTTTTTCAGGCTTTCTATACTTTCATTTATTATTACATATTCATTCCTTTACATATATTTCTACTATTACCTTATTTCTATTATTTTGACCTCTATGTATTCTGGATGAATAGCCGTTCATCACAATAGACATCATTTGAAACGTCATATTTTTCTCTATCTATATATATTAATAAAGTTATAAAGGGACTCAAAACGGCGATCTTTTCAATTTTAAATTGATTTTTCAACTTTTATTTTTTGAACATCAATATCTCAATTAATAATGAACTAACATGTCTAAAATTTTACACACATCTTGACAACTTCCATATGCAGGGAAGCGCGTCTCAGATTTTTGTTTAAGGGCTTAGATCTGATTTTATGGTAAAAAATGTCAAAAAACGGGAAACTTTTTAAACATTTTTTCCTAAATATTTTTCTACATTTCATAAAAAGAGAACTAGGACCTATATCAAAATTTTGAGACACGCTTCCCTCTGTCTATATGTCAAGAAGATATACTAAAAGTTTTAAACCTTTAGTTTAATTATTAAGTGAGATATCAATGTTCAAAAAATAAAACTGAATATTACGATTTTTAGATTTGCAACTCGCCTACATAATCAATTTTCTAGCCATATTTATATAGATTATATGAACAGATATGGCTATTTGATGGCTATTCAATGGTATTTTCTATATAGTTATGCTCATAGAAACATATATTTCGTTTAACATTAACGGGAGTCACGTCATTCTCACTCCAATCACTGGTGTCTATCCTTAATTTCGGACTTCAATAGTTGAACATCGGAGTTCACTGTTCTCAATCCAACCTTCAGATCCCCATAGAGAATCTTTGAAATCATCAATTTTTGCACTCTTTGGCCATTTTGAATTTTCAAAGATTTAGCTGTAAAATTATGAATATACATAACAGCCACTAACATTATACATCATTGTTATCTTCAAGTAATGACAGATATGCCTAATAAATTTATTTTCACATATTACAAACATTACATTCTTTCTATAGAGCCTCAAATCAGATTGTATGAGTTAATAGTAAAAGTTTTTTTCTTTTTTCTAAATTTGGTTCTTAATAGAATGTTTTCATTCTATGATATTTTTTCAGTGTTCAAAATAGTCAGTGAGCATGGGCACACGTCCATGTCATGGAAAATAGTCAGTGCACATGGGTACGAAAATAGTCAGTGAGCATGGGCACACCTCCACATCGCGGAAAATAGTCAGTGCGCATGGGCCCGTGGATGTATAATTTCTTAGATGTGTGATTTTGTGTGGATGTGTAGATGTGCGAATAGACGGTACCACTGAATAGATAAGGCAAAATGCACATTCACAGGAATAATGTGAATTTTCATAATCGAAACGTTCCACTGATCATAACATTCCAAATGAGGGAATATATGCAATATAAATGGAATGTTTTGAGTATGATTACTGAATTCTACACAAAAGGTTGGTCTGATGAAATATTTTCACTATTTTTTTCACAAATCTACTCGTGTCATGTCAGTTTTATGATAGAAAATATAGATACCTCGGAGCAGCTTTTCCCCTCGTTGAGTTACATATAGTACACTCTTCTTTCAGGTAAGTTCAATGAAAGACTTTTTCAGAGAGAAATTAACATCTTATGTATTCGAAACATCACATATATTGTGGTCTCACCAGAATGATGCAGATGTATAAAAATCACCAGAAGAGACATTGTATGAAAAGAAAGTAAAATTAGGAAATTAATTACCATCTAATTTCTTGGTACTTTCGTATTCTTATATGATGTATCTAAGATATTCCAAAAGTAAATGTTGTCAAACCATACCTTGTCTCAATTTACGATGTCTTGGCTCTGGGCAGGTATTATACAGACTCAGTAAAAGTAAAACATGTGTGCTACTGAGAGTCCTGACCTAATTTTATACTGTTTTTATCAGTTGAAATTCACAAAGATTTCCAAGAAATTGTAGTTTCTTATAAGCTAAAGATATCTCCATTTGACTGAAATGGTTGAGTTGTTAAACGGGGCACTCACGTCAACCAGAGAGCAAAACATTCTTTGACATGAACAGAAGAAAACAATTTTTTCCTTTCTCTGCCTGGAAAAAGAAGAAAGTCCAGTTTCCACAGCGATGTCATCCTTTTCTTTCCAATATGATACTTTATACTTAAGCCAAGCAGTGTGCTCACTCCTTCTAAATAAATATACACTTTACACACACTGTCGTGCACTGTGCTGTGTGGGATAATTAAAGAAAATCTTAAGGGCAATCGCGCCATTTGTTATGGCGCATGCACAATGCGCAGCCTAGCTGTATGGGTGTGCAGTGGACCATGACCAAGGGGAAATGCTTAACTATAGAAGTCTATGTAGGGAAAATGCGTTTTTACTCATAGCTCTGTAACTTGTCAATCAATTGTTATACAGTAAGTGACAAAGTTGTAGCCCAGAACCTCAGTAATCCATATATCTTCTTAAATTTGATAGGTATTCATTTTTTAATTAATTATAAATTTATTTGTAATAAAAGTGTTATTTTCGACCCTACCCTCCCATTTTGGCAATTACAATGCTTCTCCTTGAGCTCCTGTGGCATGTGTTCTGCATGAACATCATGAAACAGACTAATGCATATGAAGAATTATATGTTTAGGTACATATTTGTAGGTTCCATGTGTTTTGGAAATAATGGATAAGCATAAAGCGTAATTGATTAATGTTTCTAATTTTCATAAATTTATGTGTAAAGCTATCAATAGATATGTGGATTTTCTGAAAAAGTTAGAACGGTGACCCCCTGATTTTTTTTCACTAAATGTTAGCCAACACTTATCCCAATCAGATGTAGGTATTTCAAGAAATTTTCAATGTTGATAATGATTTTGTGACCAATTTAATAAGAATTTATGTTTTTTTATCAGCAAATCCATCCAATTAAATTTTACCAAAATAACTTTATTTTCGTACTTTTGGCAAATAAAGCATTATATATAAAGATTAACATATCTACTTCATATCCAAATGAGTTAAAAACTTAATAAATGATTTTCATTCATGTGATTGAGAAATCTCTTAAAGTTATTTTAATTTAGGAAAATACTGAAATTTTCGTTTTTTGCTAATTTTGTGATGCTTTTAATTCAAAAGTTAGCATGGTGACCCCCTATTATTTTTTCATTTTTGGAATTAATAGACCCTAAACTTGTATTTCCCAAAATTTAAAGTAAATGTCAATGTTAGAACTATAATGGAGCGATTGTCTTTAAGTACAGACATAATTGTATCACCAAAACTTAGTTAATGTGTTTTTAAAGGATCATGGGGAATGGTTGCTAAGTAACTTTATTTTGTAATAGGCTGTTGCTAGGCAACAAAAGCCAAAAATCTTACACTTCACTTATGAAGCCCCCCTCCCCCATGGGGGTACGAAGTAAGGCTTCTGCCCCTTGGAAGAATATAGGTCTCATGTAGCCCCTGCTGATTGTGGAAGGCTATGATAAGGGGGACCCAGCACTGACCAAGTGGTCCATTTGGTCCAATTCCTAATCTGGGTTCACTATTGAATGAGGTACAGTAAAAATGATTTCCAGGTTTCAATTCCTTGCTGTTTGCCCACCCTGTCACCTTCATCTCATAGATACAATTACCAAGACTAACCAAGTCAAAACACGTGTCTAAAAAGTTAGAATTTGTCCTAACTTGTTTTTGCTGTGAAAATTACCCTGGCTGTCTATATGGCGTAAAACATCCATCACTTACTCACTGTCACTGAAGCATATATACATCATTTTCATTATATAAGATTCTAGAAGGTTTTAGACATCTAAACACCCAGTTTCAACCAAGAAATGTGATATCCTCGGGCTGTTGCTAGGCAAGTAGGTGGGTGGCTAACAAACTTATGATAAGTTAAAAGGATAATAAGTCAATAAATTTGATTAATATTCTCACAATTCATCTAGAATACATGTAGAGAGTACTTTCTATGCATATTAGTAGTGTTTCACTCATATAAAAAAAATCGCTGCCAGAAATCATAACCAACAAATTTAGTTTTTTGACCAAACAAACCAAAGATATACTTATATAATATATTATGCCAAAATTGATATTTCTATATATTTTATTTTGAAATATGGCTCCCAAACATATTGTTATCCGAAAAAACATTTTGGGCATCATATACATATTTGTTTAGTAGAAGTTTCAAGGTTTCCAAAGCTACCTTCAAATTAACTTTACCCCTTCAAAACATCTTAGCTGTTTTTCTGATATAGGGCATACCACTCTGGTTGCTGGAACAATTACTATGGTTACTATTCACACAAGTTATTGGCGCACGTACTCGTGCCATATCCAGGATCGAGGGATCTTAGGGTGTCCAGAACAGTCTCAGATTTAAGATAAAGTTAGGGTCAAATGATTAAGAGCATAGCAAATGTAGCAAGGATCATCAGATAAAATATCCTCAGATGTACTTGGAACCCCTTAGGTTTATCGGGAAATGAGGAGGTAGTTTACAGGAACCTCCTCAGATTTAGGGGCTGGGTACAATGACGCACAAATGAAATTGTGTAAACTTATGCAATATTACAACCTTTTGCAATATTATAACCTCTTGCAAAATAAAGTTAAAAGAATAAGCATTTACACTGAATTTTGGTTTCTTGTACTACAATTGAAACCCAGATGCCTAAGATAATTATAGAGTCATTGTGTATAGGCTAGGCTAAGAATTTCCAAAGTGTGGGAAATTCAAAATGTGGCATAGGTTTTCTTCATCATTTCAACAACCAAAGAATTCCCAGATAAACATGCAACGTAATTTTGGTAGACAGTTTAAAACAACGCTGCTCTGATATTCACTTGTCTGGACAGCGACATCATGCTTATCCAACTTAATGTGTTGTTGTCTAATCTATTAGATTATTATCACCCGAACCTGTGACTCCTTATCGTCCAGTTTGCAGGAATGGCAAACCTGCTTCCATGTATGCAAACAGGTAGCATTAAATGACACAAGTATCAGCTTTAATTCAAGTTAAAATACTGCAATGCCTAATAAACTGGAAAGTTTCATATTCTAAACCTCAGAGTGGAAAGTGACCATGGTAGACAAAAGTAAATAGATTCATATCAAAATGGTAATCTTTGGTGAAATATCAAGATGGCATCTGTATTTCGTAGGACTGCAAACAGAATTAGGTAACAATGATGGTGGCATTTGGCAGTAGGTCTACCTGGATTTACGGGGAACGTTGTTTAAAGTTTCATCAATACCCTCGTGAACGTTTCTCCCTCTGTAGGCGACTCATTACCATTAATTTTAGATTTTGCTCCATAAAACACTTTTATACCCCCCCCCCCCCCAACCTCCAATTAATGTCAAAGAAACATGGACTAGTGAACAGTCTGTCTGCACCAAGTTAATCGGTTGAAACCATATTCTAATCATATTCAAAAACGCCATCTATAACCAAAGAGAACTTTTATGCACTTAGATTGGCTTGGATTGAGGGGGGGGGGAGGGGGGGTCGCACCGTCGAATTTATTATAATACGAACTCCCAATGTCGAATGTCATTGTCGCCAGTAAAGGGCAATGTCGCCCTGTCTATGTTAGAGGTCTATACCATAAGAAGATTAAAGACCTAAAATCTAGATTAACCCGTAAGGAGAATCATTATGATTTATTAGTAAATCATTATATGCGCCATTGGTTTTCGAGGGCGGAACCGGAAACGTGAGAAAGGAGGAAACTATAGGGTTTTTCCAAAGCGTCAGATGCTTAAATTTTTCATTTAAATTTCAAGATTTGAGTCAACAAATATCCTCAGTCCCCACTGCATAATCCAAACGTGAGTATTATTTAACATGATTTTACATGCATAAATCTGAGAGTAGCGTAATATGTCTTCGTCACGTGTTGTATGTTTATATATAAGCTTTATCTACCACATAACGGGCAGCTGCATGCGTTACGCATCAGCAATATGCCTATAAAGGCATACAATGTATCCTGTAGGAATTCAGTGTTCCTAATTCACATTTCAAAAACAGTTAGCATACTTATTTCTAGATCTTTCTGATGGCCATGTGGTTATCATGAGCAAGTGGTGATTACCAAAATGTGGTCGCGTGACCACGTCTGAACAAGGTCTATAATATACGCAGGTTCTCACCGGACATGACTAGGCAATATTTGCAACTATTAATTTTGAATGAACAACATTTTTCTTTTGTGTACATAATCAATCTTTGACTTGGGAAGGACAATATTAAGACGCCTAGATCGATAGCAGTTGTCAGCATCATGGTAAGAGAGTTTATGGGAAAATATGTCATCTTTATATTTTCCTGGCATACTATTTAAAATTAAGCATCGCAATTACGTAGAGTGTCTCGCATTTCATTAAAGAAAGGAAACATGCATGTATTGGGTGCAGTGTTATGTGACTAAAGGGAACCCTAAGTAGCTAGTTCCGTCTTGCATCAATGGGACTTACATCAATTGGAAAACATTAATTCAAGCGGTTAGTACGACCCCGAGTAAGAATTTTGTTACCTCCCCCACCATCACCACCCTGGAGATACTCTATCTACGCACGTACCTTCTTACAGCAGTTTTGATGAAAATAAAAACCAATTTGGTCAAAAATAGCTATAATCACGCATAAAGAAAACCTGCCAATGCTAATTAAGGACGCCCTAAGTAAATTATGTTCCTGAGGCCGGTACCCTCTTCATCTTATGTGCACGCATATGATTATTATATTTTGAAAAGAACATATAATATACAAATTCGAAACAAAATAAAATCATAAATACAATTGATTTAAGACTTACCTATACTAAATAGGGCGGCCCCTATTAGGATCCTCAGGCCGGTATCCCCCATGTTCCCGCTGCCTGGACCCTGGTCTGGAGGAGGAGTAGAACGGTTCTAGCGGTCAGTCTGGGCTGGACATAGGGGGAGTGGACACGGGCACGTATGGGGAGGAGAGAGTGGTGACCAGAGGGCAGTGTGGAGGGGGGCGTATACCGGACCGTCTTATCGTGATCCCGGTATCTATCTCCAGGTGATTAGGACTGACCAGTACACAGGGGGAGACTCACAGTGAAGGCTGAGTCACTTTTATAAAGAGCACTGAGGGTTTGAACAGCCTATACAAGTCTCATACAATTATCTTAATGTTTTTAAAAATATGTTTTGGTGAATTTTTAACCATAGGATTCCACTTTCATTATAGGTTCTATTTCATGTTTCACCAAATATAGAGAGATTTTGTATTTAACCAGAGCCTCGGATAACGTTGATATTGTATGAATGATCGCGAATTATAGCCTATTACATAAGCGTAAATCATTCTAGAAACAGCTGATGATATCCGCGTAAAACGCAAATACCAAAGAAATGTGTGGCATGTTTTGCTTTTATTGCATTGATAGTGTTGGATTGGTGGATGGGTGTTTGTGTCCGTCTATGTTTTAAAAATAAAATATTGCCTTGGCATAAATACAAAAAAGAACACATTTTCTTACTCATTAATTTTATCTTAAGTGGTGCGTCTATATAGTTCTAGTTCTCATGAGTCTGCAATATATATGATGCATTGAACTTAAAGAAAACCTTGCACGTAATAAAAGAATATATATTCACCAATGATAGTTATTGAACATGTTTTATGTATCGAGAACTAACAATGCTAGAGATATCTTAAGAACTTTCTGATTCTAGAGATAGTCTTTAAAAATGTGGTATAATATATGTATTTTTAAAAGAAATGCTCAAATATGTGACGTCTTACGGTGAATAATTGGGAATCCCCACCTTTCAGGAAAAGGGAATCCCCACCGCTAAAATATCTATGGAAATGGATATGCACCTTGACGCCAAATATATATATTTGGCCAAATACAGATTATGATTTATTGTAAGATTTACTCATCTACAATCATTCATTGACATGGAAACGTCTGGTTTATTTTTTTGGGGAGGTTCTAATCATGAGCACGTATTTATGTCAATGTTATGTATACTTACGCCAATGTTATGTTATCAAGTTTGCGCCCATAATGTTTTTAGTATAATTTGCATCCCTCCTTTGAAGTTGCTATTTAGCGTCCTTTTGCATTTTTGAATCTTAGAAGACCCTGTCATTGTGTGCCAGTTATTCGGGGGTTTAAATGCATAAGGAACGTTTGTATATTATAATATACTATAGTAAATTCACCCAATCTAATGATGTCATATAGCTTAATCATAGCTCGACTATTAATAACACGTCTTACAATAATACAGCATGCATTACAGTACCAAATGCATACTATATATATATATATATATATATATATATATATATACATATATATATATACCTTAAATTCAAAGTTAACAGAACAAGTCCCTAGATGACTGTCAATAGGGAATAGTTATCAATTTATGTTAAACGACACATAAAGAAAAGACATGTATATAGAATATCAGATATGTGCCTAGACTACTTCGTATAAAATATAGTCAAGCCAAGCTATAGAGGAATGATAAATTGACCGCTTCAAACTGAATGTTTAGTTGACAAAGATGAAGTACCGTTGGTCTGAATCTTTGCCAGAAATGAAAAATATTTGATAAAACATACAAAAATAATTCGCATCTATACCACTACTATAAAAGCGTATGCACTTTAACTTGTGCGTTCTAGATTGGATCATGGCCTGCTTACGTGCTCAGCGGACCGTGGTCTGTGAGGGCGATGGTAGATTATACGACCATGACTGCTAACCTGAAGACTCTATTCTGAAACGTTTAGAAATCAGTTAAATAAAACTGCGTAAAATTATTAACAAAATTAAAACACTTTTATTTCAGAACATGACAGAACGTAAATAGAATAGACATCTGAATACATGTATATTCAATCAAATTAAATAGAAATACATGTTTTTATTAAAATCGGCTGCCATCCATTAGTTAACCTAACTCAATACTCAAGGATTAGGGTCAGATGGCAGTTCCAGTCAAAGTGTATAGGCCTACAAGAATTACAAAAATACTTTCTAGGCAAGAATATTGAATTGATTATTGGGTTTTGTTGAATATTTGTTGTAGATATTGGTTAGAAGTCAGGGGCTGTGCCCCCCAACCCCCCCTTTTCTTTTCTCTTTTCTCTTTTCCATTTTTCTTATAAATTGCCCTATAAATAATGACCGACCTAAGACAAACACTTCTACTAACACTACTGAAGTGATCCCTTTAAATCATTCAGAGAATTGTCGCATCGTGGATCACAGCTCTCGTGCTATATTATAACCTGCAGCATTCTGAGAAACCACTGACAGCTAATGATATATGAACTGTATGTAGCCTCCTTTTCGATACACCCCAGTCGGCAGGTACCTGTCCCAGACCTCACAAGGTTCCCAGCTCCCACCATGAAGGCCCACCTGGTATTACTGACCCTCGGCACATGTATGCTGACCACTGTCCAGTCAGGGCTACTGGAGGAGATGCTAAGGCGCAGGTCAGAGAACGCCAATGAGATCAATGGACTTGCCCAGCTGGAGCAACTGTTCTCAAAGGATTATGAGGAGTTTACTAAAGCCCATGTTCTTTTGACAGTAAGTATCATGTTGAATATCTATAATGCCTGTGTGCATTTCAACATAATACGTTAACTTTTTGTAGGCAGGAACTTTCAAATGTGTTTTAAGATACAGATTTATCTCGAAAGAAATGATGATTGGTTAGAAACACTATAACTTCTAAACCTACTCGTGGATTGCGTCCGTAATTTTTTCTGAAAAGTACGATGAGTATTCGATAAATGTAATAAGAAAATGAATTACAATGCTCGTTATTTCTCAAATCCACACCCTCAAGGTAATTTGAATATGAATTGATTCAGCAAAATCGGAAATAGAAGTATAAAACACGTAGGGCTTACACTGACACATGCACACTCACACACAAAAAATACCCTTTTATGGGGACACACGAAGTAACGTCAACGATCCCACCCCGCCCATATATTCCAGGGGCGCGTTCCATAGTCTGCGCCGTTGCAGGCCACAAGTTCTTATGATAGGGGGGTCACAGACGTTGCCAAGTCTTAGGATTTTGAAGGGGTCCATATCGTATCTAGTTCTAGGCAAAAATAAAGTGGGGACACTATTTCGTGAAGGGAATGGCAACCACTTGTGACATTGATAAATTAGATGTGTGCCATTAAAAAAATGAACACACAATTTGTGTTAATTTTCCAGGAAGAATATCTTGAAATCATACATCTAAAATTAGTTTACTGAATTAGCTATCCATATGTGTTTGATTCTTCACTCATGGAGTTTGATTTCTTTTCATAGCAGTAAAGAGAATATTTGAATCGAGGGTACTGATGCACGACGATGACCTCAGGACACCTCACCTGTGGACCCTCTGGTCCCAGGCGCATTTCTGTCGGCCATCTATAATGGACCTGTCCACTTTACCAGCTAGCCCATCCCTTATTTCTGTGATATCAACATTTTTAGAAAAAAGTTCATCATACTTGATTCACAGTAATTTTTCTAGTACTATTACCCAAAACTAAACTTTATAAGCTTTTACTTTCAATATGATGTTAAATGTGTTGCTGTAAGACTGGAAAGCAAAAATGGCATTTTCCCATAGGGAACAGTGTTAAAGCCCTTTAGTTTTGCCCCACAACGTCCAACCCTTAAATCACAAAAACTTATCTTATTTTGGTTCACCTAAAATGGAGGTAATTACCTAATTGAGAGAAAATGATAATTCAGCCTCATTTATTAACACTTTATTGACTTGGAAAACACAAGTACTAACTCATTCACTCAGATTTGTGCCAGTGCCTGACTTTGCAAAAACTGCAATTATGTCCGACCTCTGTATCATGCCAGCAATACATCCCAAAGTGGACATGTCAATTGGCTTAATTACCTCTAGCACCATAGTTTGTGGCTAGAAACGTAGGAGGCCTATGATTCATAGAGTAAATTACATGCTTGCCTTTCTGCCATTATAAAACATGAATTATTAAACTAAAAGTGATTAAATACCTAAATAAAAGATGGATTCTTTTAGAATCCAGAATTAACTTATTGATACTTTTTCCATTTTCAGATTGACTGTTTCAGATGTAATCAAGGTAATTGTACACATGTATTTCATTTGGAGGTCCAGCTGATTCTAATCCTGTTGTTTCAGTGCTTTGGACCAATCGGTCATCGGTCGTCCGTCCCCCCCCCCCACCTGGGCCCCATTCCACAGTTTGTAATGAGGAAGAAGCTAAAATAATCCCTCTCTTCTGATAGATCTTAAGGATTCATACCTAAAAGGCTAATTCGTCGCTATTCCACAGTTTGTAAAGGCTACAAGTAAACAAGTGAGGATTAGCAGATGTCCATTTGAGAATGTACCAAAATGTACTACCGTTGATATTTTTCTGTTTCTTTCCTCATGGGCATGGTTTCTTAACTGCATGGCTTCTGTTCAAGGCATAAACTAACTGCAGCTTTTTGTGACATGATTACATGATTTACAACGAGGGCCAGTCTATAATAATCCAGCTTTTGTTTTGTACATGCAGGGAGTAGTTCTTGTAACAGGCATGGACAGGCGGCCATTCCATAAAGATTTGGCGATAATTATTATGAGTCAAAAGCACATCCATAAAAATATCATGATACTCAAAATATTATTGCCAAGGCCTCACTGAAGTGTTGTATGAAAAAATATATATGTGATCAATGTTCAAAGGATGCTATAGAGTTGAAGTTAGATTTAAAGAAGAATTGATAAAAAGGAAATTAAAAAATAAATCCATAATCATGGCGATAACATTTTTTGGTAACGTATCGTATCTGAATTATGATTATCATGATTTTTTATGGAAGCCTTCTAGCTTCTGTTTTAAGAACTGACCGCATTCTCGTTTTAGGTATTGAACAGCTTCTATGAGGGTAGTGGCCAGCTTTTGCTTTGGGCATGTACAAGCTTCAGTCTTTTTGAGAGTACTATAGTGGCTGTACATGGCCGGAACTAGATTTTATATTGAGCAGGTGCCAACTTCTGTATTGGGAATGGAACAGCTTCTGTATTGGACAGATTTGTTTTGATATTGGGCAGACACTGGCTTGTCTATTGTTGTCTCTTCTGTTGTGATGCAACAAAGGACGTGCAATTGAGCCTCATCAATTATTTTTTTCTTTTTCTTTTCGGACTTTAGTAAACAATTTACTGCTCCAATTACCTTCTTAAACAAGTAATATCAGCATATATAATAGGTATAACCGTATATTTTTCTTACGTAAGTAATGGTTTTCTGAGTTTTATTTGTTGGCACAGGAATGACTATACTAGTACTCTGTCGGAGGAAACACTGCGTTCCCGGTTCCAAAATAAGCATTGTAAATTATTCAAACCCCAATTACGTATATTTCCATGCACACATAGCTTTGATATAGCACAAGTTATAGCTTCCAGTATTGCTGATATATGGGAATTCTTATGATATATAATTCAAATAAATTAGTCCTATTTATCATTTCAGCCAAAAACTGTGACGTCGAGCTGGATGCAATGGTAACTAGAAATTTCATTGTTGTAATAACTAAATTAGTCTTAGTCATCAAGAAGAGTTATTATTGTAATAGGCCATATCTTTACATAACTGCATAAAGTGGGTAAGTAGGATCACAGTTATTTGTGCTGGAATATCGCTTCCACCAAGCTTCGAATCAGGACCAAACTTGCCCTATCGCTTACATCCTGCCTATATGTTATCACTCCGTGAAAACTGAGGGAATGATAAAACCAATCAATTACTTATAAATAGCCATGTTCTTAGCAATGCCGTAGAGAGTTGACTTTCCTTGTAAATACCTATTGGATACCAAATCTTACTTTGACAAATAAGAATATCTTTACAAAATGTATTATTGACAATGACTTTATGTGATTTTAGTGTAAACTGAATGGCGCTTTCCGAGCTGCAGGTAGGTTTGCCCTCACTCAAATATATAATGATTTTAATAGTCCAAAATATTAAAATGTAGCGAATTATGTAGTCTTATATTCATATTTTTTTCCTTTTCATTACTGATATGCTGTATGGTCGCATATCACTTCCATGGGAATTTTTTGAAAATGAAAAAAAAAGTGTAGTCTTAACAAATGTTTTAAAATCTTAACCAATTCTTACGATGTACATGAGATCATCCAGTGGGTCAAATAACAGCACATGTACAAATAGGAAAGGGCAAGATGTTGATATACAGATGAAACAATGATTGCCCTTTGACAATTATATCCCAATGTTTTCGCAATTACACGAATTATATATACAAAGTATTTCACATGATATTTGACATGACTGGCAGTTGGAATCCAGTCTTAATTTTGGCTTTTGTTGTTGCACGTTGTAGTGGTTCTGGAAGGCTATTCCATTGACGTATCCCATGATACATTGGGCTTTCCTATACTTTTGACAATTTCGTATGACATAAAAAAAACTAGTCCACCTCCACGACGTTTGGTGGCAGCAACACCTCCACTTCTATCCATTAATTACTTTACAATACCCCGGAAAATCTATAAGAGCATTATTATGGTTACTAGTAAGCCATGTTTCACAAAGACATATGATTACCATGTAATTTTGAATCTTTAGTATTCGCCAACAAGCTCCTAATATTCAACATCACAATAATAAAACCCCTCATAGGCATTTTATTAGATAAATACAAGTTACAGCTTTCAATTCACTCGCAAGAGAACATGTTTTTCTTAATATTTTTATTGAATATCTTCAGATAAATCTGTTCTTCCAGATATTACAGTGATCGAGATAAAATATAAAATTACATATCTTTTTTGTAATGACATATACTTTGATTGATGATCGAATGGTTAATATATATACAGTGAAATAATATGAATAATAATTGGACGTTCTATATGGAACACCCTATAAAGTGTTCTTATATTTGGCTTAGAATAATCAGTACTTTAACATGTTGTTGGCAAGACTCAATGTACCCCAAAAATAAATGCTACTTAGAAAAATAATGATGATAAGAATGAAACATGATGATGATTATGAAAACCATTACGATGAATAACATATTTACAATGAGAATTAATGTCAAGGATTACTCTCACCAACAGCAATGTCAAGAGTACTGTTTTACACATTGGTAAATATTCGTGCAATATTCTTACCAGCAGTTATCTTATGATATCCATAGTAGGCCCACACATTGACTAAAGTAACATGGTAACAAAAGTTTGCGACATCATATCACATCATAATATTACGATCCCAGTAGGCATAGCATAGTTGCATTCAAGACATACATTTGATACACGAGTTATATATTTTCATTGACATAGTTATAATGAGTAACGAGGTAACTAAATGTTATGTATATATTTGCTTTAAATTCGTCATCAGAATATTCTATATTGTTTCTATGATAAGTTAAATCCATAATGTTAATCATTTAAATGATACAAAACAAAATCGTTGTCTAATAACTTGAAGTGCAATGAATCCTGACGTATTGATAGGGCATTTGTAACTTTCTGCCTTTATCATTTTCAGTGGTAGCTTGGTATAACAAAAAAGGTAAGTTGGCAACTCTTTCAATTTTAAATCCTTCGCGATTCTATTTATTATTCATTCATACTTATACAAATAGATTCTCTTAAAATGTTTATTTTCAGATGTTACATTGCAGAAATGGATAGCTATCTAAACATTGTAACGCTGGAATTAAGTTTATAATGCTAAATGTATCAGTACAATATTTGCTTGCCCCATAGACATACATAACATATGTATCCCTATATGCTTGCCCATATACTTCTAAAGAAAGAATATCAATTGGTTGTACTTAGTTTAATTGAAAATAAATGTAAAAAGAAAAGTCTGTGTGAATGGCATTAGTATTCTTTGTGGTAAGACCAGTTTGTTCTCATCACTTGAGTACAGTAAAAGCCTCTGGAGGGACGCTGTCACTCGCACCCGCCCCAACACCCGCCCCTACATCAAGACCCAGACTTGACCTTATTGAGGATGGGGAGGATCAAGACGACATTGAGGACAGGATGGTAATTTGAAAAGGTATGCAGATGTTCTGTATATTTGGTGTTTGGTTACATTTTTAAAGTTAGCTCTTGTATAAATTCACTTACAGTAATCTTAAGAAATGTGACCAGTAATGGGATATGGTAATTTCGTGGGATATTAGTCATTTTGCTCCATTATTCAGTGAATTATTGATGAAAGCAAGCTAATAATGCATATTTTCCAAATAATGTGACTCAGGCAGAATTTTCCAGAGATTAAGTTTATGAGCGAAAAACATTCTGTTTATTTATGGAAGTTACATTGTGGGTTATTCTGCAAAGAATGTCCTTTATAAAAAAAATGTGTTACAATAATCAATGTTGTCATGTGACCATGCAACAGAAAAGGGAACGTTAAGATTACAAGAAATATGGTGTCAGTTTTAATATCAAAAGATGTTCATGATCCAGTAGTAAAAACTGTTATTTGAATGAAGATCTGTGTGAAAAGTTATTGTTAATATTGGAATGGAGCACAAATGATGTAAAAGAGGGATGTGCCAATGTGTACTGAGGATGAGGATTTCAAACTCTCATATTTAAAATGGTTTGCCTTGTCTGGAAGGTAGAATTGCAAATTCAAATTCATACTTCTCCCCTCTTTAGAGGACACCAATTCCCATGATCGGTCACAAATGTAAGAAATGTTGATGAGTCAACTCGCTTCTGCCTGTGGGTAGTTAACTCTTTATTTGAGCACACAGAGCCTAGATCACATTCCAAGTCAATAAGTTGCATGTTCAGAAAATGTTTTAAAATAAACTCATAAAAAAACATATCTTAATTGTAGGAAATCTCCAGAAACTTGTTGGTTAGTGGCGAAAATCATTCTGCATTTAATAATATGAATTCAAATTACACATTTAGTCAATGTAGATAAATACTGCAAGACTCACAAGCCCTGATTTCATATGTGACATTATTAATGCATAAAGTATTTGAGATAATTTTATTTTTCAACAATGATGGATGTTCCAAATCAGCAAAATTAGATCATAATCATTTATTATGTTAATGTATTGGATGAAGCAGTGCTTTTTACAGTTCATATTTGTGTGTCGGTCGCCTAGATCCCTGGCTAAATTGTAATCATGACATTGTTGTTTCAGTACTTTGGACCGACGGGTTGTCGCCCCCCCCCCCCCGACCCTAATTGGGGCCCTTGAGGGGACCTTGGCCCCCTTTCACAGTGTGTACTGGTTAGGAAACTAAATATTATATCCCTCTCTTCTGATAGATCTTTAGGATTCATACCTAAAAGGCTAACTTGTCTCTATTCCATAGTTGGTACTGAGGAAGAAACTAGATATAATCTTAAATTCATTTTATATACATTATCAAATACATTATATTTATATTCTTAAAGGGAGGGGCCAGAGACTGTAAAAAGGTATATTGCCGTGATCCCCACTACCCAGGGAATAACCATGCAAATTTTTATAGAGCTATCTTTAGAAGTTTTTATTTTATACACATTTTTCTGAATCAAAATGAGTGGCCCTGCCTTGCACCTAGTGCAGCCTGCACAGTGCACTTGTCTGTGTGTGACATCACAAGCAGAACAGTAAAAGAATTATAAACCTGAAATAAATGCAAAAAGAATTATGTTAACTGTTCTTTGTAAGTCAAAAAGAGATTTACAATCACCAAATTAAATGATTTATAAAAGAAAATTTGAAAAAATATTGTTTATGTGGAATTTAGAAATTTGAAATTTGAATATAACTGTCATTTTGTGTGACGTCACACACAGATTTGTGTTTCCTGATGTCAGAGGGATATCAGGTTTATTACAAGTTGAAGCCCATTTTTAATATGAAATAGTCAATTAATCACACTGAAACCTGGCATACAGCTAAATAAGCATTACATCTAGCATATAAAGTGTAAAATAACCAGAATTGAAATTTCACTGGCTCCTCTCTTTAAATTCAAGATGGGACTTTTGGACCCCACCATCAAAGGCCCCCTCCCAGGGAAGGGCTTAAAGAGAGGGGCCAGTGAAATTATAACTTTATAAAATTCTCCTATCATACTGTAGATATAATGCTTATACATGAGTACAAAAGAAATCTATAACAATAAAGTGATATTTCACATAGAAATACAGGTTTATATATCAGATCACACATTGAATCCTCTGCACACATGGTAAAGGACGTCTGTGTGTGACGTCACACAAAATGACAGTTATATTTAAATTTCAAATTTCTAAATTCCATAAAAACTACTTTTTTTTCATATTTTCTTTTATAAATCATTTGATTTTTTTATTCTTATCTCTTTTAGACTTAAAGAAAACATTTAATACATTTCTTAGTGCATTTTTTTCAGTTCTATTATATTTCAACTGTTCTGCTTGTGACGTCACAAACAGATAAATGCTCTGTGCAGGCATTGTCAGATGCAGGCAGAGAACCTGAGTTTGATACACAAAAATGCGCATAAAATAAAAAGTATTAGAGATAAAAGTATAAAATTTGGTATGGTTATTCCCTGGATGGTAAGGATCACGACAGTATACTAATTTTTTGTCACTGGCCCCTCCCTTTAAGGGCCATACCCTCTAGGCGATTATCCCTGAGTCGGCCGACAAATTGCCATTAAAATCGGCCGATTCTGCCCTTAGAATCGGCCAATTTTACCGGCAACTCAGATCAAAGATGTGTATTTCAATATGACATACTGACGGGCGATCTGAATCGGTGACGATTTTACCAGGGATTCTGGCAGTTGCCCATCGGCGGTTGCTGGGGAAATCACCTAGTGCGCATGGGGCTTTACGGCCGAGTGTCCAAAGTAAATATGAGGGGATTAGCCCTGGGGTCTAGGCAAGTACACCCTTCATATTTCTGTCAATATTGAATGTACAGATATTAATCTTCTAACATTTTCTTCTCCTTTACAACAGAATCCCTGTTAAGACAGGTTTGTACACATTTACCTTTTGCCTTTTAATTTTGAAATGATATTCTAATCTTGTGTTAAATCAAAATTATTGAGAAAAACCTATTTTTATTGAATTTTGTACTTAAACATACATGCCACAATATCTATCCAAATACCTCATGTTTGACAGTATGTGGACCATCCCTTAGAGCAATTATATATTAACCCACTTATGACCTTCCAATAGCTATCATATAAAAAGAACATATATGGATTCTAGACAACTTGATATTCTATCAAAACTGTCAGAGAAATTCATTAAATACTATGGCATTGCCTTCTGGAAAGAAGTTTTTTGAACAATGTAATTTCATGTTTCAGATAGAGCAGAAGGCAAGAACATTTTAAATAGAATGAGACACAACATAAATAACGAAATGCTATCAATGGTCAGGGTATACTCCGGCCACACCCTTGTAAACCCTAATCCTTTTTTTCTTTTCCTAATTTACGTATATAAACCTATAACCCTCCCTTAACCTTTTCTCTCTTTTCCAGTTTAACAATATTTATAATAATATTTATCATTTATCATTTATTAGTGAAAGGTTGCAATCCTTTTGCTTTCTCATAATTTCCTAAATCACTCATTCTAACTTCAAATAAACAAAAAACAGAAAACGTCGTACAAGTGCATTTCTCTTATGTTCTCCCTTTTCCTTTTTCCCTTTTTTGTATACTACTTTCTATTTAGGCCACACCCACCTCATTACTATTCATGAGCATTTTTACCACCACGCCACCTTCAGGGTGACTACTCATCCCTTATAATCCTACTGAGTCAATAATCACCCATCCAGCTATTATTTGAATCTCATAGTTAGTTTATATGGGGGAGCTAGGGTTGTATTATGTAAGGACTCAAGTGACTAGTGGGAGGGGCTATGATAATTAGGGGGCGGGATTGAGAGTATTGTAAAACATAAGTTGTGAAAAAAAGAAATAGGGAAAACGAAAATATTTTGTAATATTACAAAAAAAGGAAAAGGGAAAACGAAAAAGTTGAATAAAACAAAAAAGGGAAAATGACATAGGATGGTCAAGGGAGAAAAATGCATTTAAAGGAAAAGGGAAAATGGCTTACAAGGGTTACAGAATTGATGAAATAGGGAGGAAAATGGTATGAAAAAAAATTACAAAAAAGGGAAAAAGGAAAACGAAAAATTTAAAAAAATGGAAAAAGGAAAAAGGAAAACGTAAAATATGTATACAAAAAAGGGGTGGACACTCTATACCTTGATCATCAATGATGGCAAAGAAGATCAAATTGATATGAATGATTGTTAGGGGTCGGGGCGGCCAACTTCATTGAGGCTTTTGTACCACACGTAGGCATTGACACTGCAAAGGTTCAAATCCCGTGCAGTGCAGCAGGAAAATAGGACATTTGGATGACCCCTGCACAAGGTTGTGCCCAAATGGTCCACAGGTCTGCAGTGGAAGAAATTTTGATAAAGTGGGCTAAGCCTGTAGAAAATAATCGAATGAATGCATCCCTAAAATCCGTAGATAGGCCAATTGTTGAGACTAGTACTAATCTTAAGCTTATCTAGATTTGATTGCATAACCATTGAATTGTATACTTGCAATTTATGTATGGAAATGTTCAGATGTCAGACATGTCTTAACCTAGCCTATTATCATTGCTACTTTGTACAAAATATTACACAACTGTGTTCCCTATTGTATAAAGTCTGGAAGGCCATGGGGGTTACCCTGATGATGTTATTTCAAATAAAACAAAAGGTACTATTTTCTTGATGGGGATCAAAATACAGCTTCATAAGGCGTATTTTTGAAACATATAAGGTTAGTATTGTTATTAATATAGGAATGGATGCAGGAGTCAGGCCATTTACACAAGAGAGAAGCTTTTATTTGACTTATGAATTTGACTCTCATGCACGTGTTCGTCTGGATTACAGTCATTATTGCTATTGTTATGCAATGACGCAGAGGCCTCAGGCATGTAGATCATAGAGATGCGATTTTTTATCAAATAAATACTCAGTTTATTATTTTGATAGAAGTTGCTTGCAGCCAAGTGATATGATATACTTATTTCATATAAGAGATGGACTATTGTATGACAAATACCTGTACTTCTACTGTTTGTGATTACTTTAATAAACTTTAAACCTCTGCAAAGTGAGTCTCTTCATTCAGAATTGAACACTGAGTGAAGAAGTAATCTATGTCCTTGGCTAGCATATAATGGACCATTACCTAGGAAAAATGAATGATTAACTATTGTAATGAAGTAAACCAACATCTTTATTATATTTCCCAACATATAGAAACATTAAGGCAAAAAAAAAGGAAGTTGTGTTCAGGTAACATAGGTCGAAAAAAATAGAGTAGATAGGTCGAAATCTTTTCTCTTTTTGCTTTTTTTTTTACTTACCAAAGAGACCCAGCCAGTGTTGGAAAATAAAAAAATATTCCAAATATCCCCTAAAAACATTTTTAGCATCTAAAATACATACCCTGAGCATCTACATGTTGTTTTAAGGTTTTACATGCATTTTTAGGTCAATTCTTCTGGCTTTTGTATAAAAATAATCACAAATTTCCTATAAAAAAAAAGTTAGGATAGGGCCAAAAAATTAGGGTAGGTAGGGTTACCTGAACACAAGAATCTTTTATTTTTGGCCTAATAGTAATACATAACACTCTTGTTCAGTCATACCGAAGGTGCCCGAGTTACATCGCCAAGACATTGACAAGATTTTGGAAAATTATAAATGGGTGCTCATATAACTATGACTAGAGGCAACTGTTTCATATATTATCAAAGTGGCATTCCATCATTTTGTTTTCTGGTTATGATAGTACAGAGTTAACGTTTTAGATTCTCAATGCACATTGAAATCTAACTTTATGTATGAAACCAAAATAAATCTGTTTACTATTTCTCAATGTTGAGATGTGTACTTTCTAAATGGATAATTAGACATTCAAGCGTTTCACCAACTAGGCAATTTCGACCTCGGTGATTGTATTTTCAGCTGATCACCCGTCAGTATAATATGCCATATTGAAATGAACATGTTTGATAAAGTTGCCAATCGAATTGTGCCGGAAAGGTATTTTGGAAGACTATCGTTAGGTGTTAAGTTAATAGTCGCTTGTCGCTTGATCTTCAGATGTTGCGTAGTGATATGCGAATAAGAAACCTCCCGACTTGAAAGCTAGTTAAAGGGTATTGTTGAGCACAGAGGTACTCCTTTGCCTTAATACAAGTATTAAGTCCAATGATAAGCCACACGGATCCAAATACAGTTTCAAACCTTTTAATGATCTAGACGGTACAAACAAATCAACAAGGCTTCAGCCGGTACAGACAAAACACAATCAGGGATAACACAAAGTACAGAAACGCCTACCTCGTGGCACAGAGTTCACTTCGGTATGCAATGGTTCCAACTGGTTTCTGGTGGGTGATGATCCCTGGTGGTTAGGTCTGTAAGTGGGCTTGTTGAAGGTGATGAGGTGAGCTTGATCTCCTGATCAGTCTGCCTGAGCTCCAGTGGAGCTCAGTCTTTATACTCAGTGGGTGACCCATGACCTCGGCCCGAAGACCCTGAGACCTCGAAGGCCATGCCCCCAATCTGACCTGGTCATCTCGGGAGCGGCCTCTGGCCTTGAACCTTGGGTTTTCCCAGGTGACAGTAGGTGACCCATGACCCTGACCCGAAGGCATTGGGTCCTTGAGGGTCATGTTCTTGATCTGACCCAGTCACCTCAGGGCCTTGAACTGGCCTTGAACTGTCCTCTACCTTGGGTTTTCCTCAAGATGTCACCCAGGCCAAGGCCACTAAGGCCACCCACCATTATAAAAGGACCAACTCTGACCCCATTGAGCCAGAGTTGGCCTGGGAGCCGGCCGGTATACCCGAGCAGGGTTACCCGCCTGGGTTGTGTGGGCCGGCCCCTACACAGAATCGTCCAGCGATTTTACCAGCAATTCTGATTGAACATGAATATTTTAATATACCATGCTGATGGATGATCAGAGTAAAATATTATCACTGAGGTCAAAATTGTCTAGTGGGTATAGGGATTTTAAAATTTCCAACTTGAAGCCCCAGTATTGTCCATGCGTTGCTCCGGTAAGGGCTCCATTACTAAGCGTGGGAGTAACAATGTAGTAAATTACCATGGTCTTAGGGACGATACAGTGACTTTCAAGACTGTTGACAAAAATTGGTTACTTTTTTTGAACAAGAAAGGTGCATATGACATCAAGTAGAGTACAGCCAACGTCATTTTGACATTTTGAGCACCTCCTCCCTACCAATTTGCATACATGCCAAAGACATTGTGCTACCTGGGAATATACTAATTCATATCCAATATATAAGGCTGATACTTCCCATTTACCATGTCTATAGGCCCATATCGCTCATTATAATAACTATGCATTTGACATGAAATATTATTGAAAGGAAAATCTCAAGTCTAATTAAGTGCTGCTTACTCTTTTCCGAAACAAATTTGTCACGTTGGTCAATATTTTTAGTACGGACCTTTAGAATAATAATTTATCATATAAATTATCCAAGCAAATTTAATAACAACAAAAAAAGAAGTAGTAAAAAGATTGATCTCTGGTTTAAATCGTGCACCAACAAATAAAACGGAAACTTTTTCAATTACCAGTGGCGGATTTAGATGAGGGCAATTTTTTTTTTTTTGGCACTGAAGTCGAAGTGCAGGTTGTGAGCTTTTTAGTGAGTTGTGAATACACCAGGCAGCAACAGTGAAGTATATTAGATGTGATCTGGCTACGGGCCTGCTATTTAAAATTCTCATGAGTATAGGCTACAAGTAAAAGTTCATGGATCCAGAATATAATTGGCCAAATTAAATCATAATCATCATAACTTTCGTCCTACCTTTCAACTTAACGACCATATCTAATAATGTGCATTTTCAAAAGATTCATGTAGGGAAAGCCAACGTTTAACAGTTGAAGCGGGTATGGTAGAGTAAGACGACGGCTTTGACGTTCTATTGACTGTCGGTTGTTCGAGAATAAAACTAACTGAATAATTTTCTTTTGGGATGCTATTTATGGAGTTTTAGATCATATTTACTTCTTTTTTTTATATTAGTTCTTTTAGTTGACTTAAAAATGTGTACGCACATCGATGCAATAGGTTTGTTTTTTTTAAGCTTGAAACAGGTGAAATCCCCATTAAAAGTCGAATTTTCATTAAATATTACAAGGTATTACGAAAAATACCAGTGCCTACGCTGAAAGAAGGTATTGATACTTATAAATTTCAATCTTGAGATTCACTATCACTTGACTCACATACGACGTATGGAGTAGAGATCGGTTATATGGCTAGGACCCTGCCCAAAAACATCCATTTCAAAGGTGTCTGGGGCCGTGATCACCCTAAAACATTTCGATTTTTGTCTAAATAGTGCCATTTTAAGCTAAAATTGTCAGGCAAAAACTGGAGGTTTTATGGGTCTTGGGGTCTATAGGTCTAGAAAAACAGAGGTTTTGATAGAGAGCTTGCACAACGTCGTTTGCTGCGGAGCAGTGGAGGCCTTCCCGCCTATCTTTTAGCATTGGGAGCAGCAAACAAATCACATTTTCTAATTTCCCTCCGATAGATTAATGTTCATTTTGTGATATTTTGTAGAAAAAGACCCAAGCTACCCATAACCATTCAAATTTTCTTTAGGAATTGAGTTTAAAGTACACAGGGAACCAAAGTATCAGCCCCCTCCTCTTTATCTTATAGTAGAAAACCGACCAGAAGTTCTCCACTCGACGGTGTCGCACGCCATAATACGTCCCGAAAACGACGTTGCGCAAGGTCTCTATGAAAATACAGACAAATCATGGATCACGGACATGTTCTTTTTGAGGTCTGAAATCACGGACTGGCCCGTGGAAGCGGTAAGATCCCCTGGATTGGCCTCTGTGCCTCAAACTCTCTGTTATCCGGTGAGTCCTCCTGGTGGAAGCGGCAGGAACCACTGCGTTAATGGTGCGCTTGGAGAGTGTTACGTCTTCAGACCAAGTACCTGCTGGGAGAGTGACGTCGTGACGTATTTCCGGTTACAGAGCGTCGGCCAGATGACAGGACGTACAGAGACGGAAATGTAGTAAAGAAACCCAGAAATACATAATTTATATTGATGCAAACAGGACAGCAGTAGAGGGACAATCGGGATTCGTTGCATATTGACCTACCGACGAGATGGTGGCCGTTAAGATGAGCCATGTCGCTATTATTTCTCGTCTGCTTTGTAAGTATTGTTGATAAATTCTGTCACTCACCGACACTGTCACTTAGTCACAGCTGTTGTCGTCTGAGTGTTTTTACGAACTCCCTCCAGATTGTTATTTTCGATTGTTGAATTAACATTACTAATTCATTAGGACCCAAAATCTTGTCATTAATCTGGCGTTAGACTCTGATTGCCTACTCGTCGATGGGAACTGTGATGTAATTGTAAATACTATTATAGATCTAATCAGTTTTACTTTTACTGGTTAGCGGCCTCGACGTCTCTGACTCTATCTCTATCCGTCTCTCCAACTTACTTAACTCATGTTAATGGGACTCAAAACTTCGGTCAAGAATACATGTATATAGCTTAAGTTAACATTACTAAGTCCAAACATATGATATTACGTTAGGCTATGGCCTGGGTCAGAATGGATCCTTGAATTTAGACCTGACGATAGCGAGTTTCAGATAACGTTACCACAACGCGTCTCGATACGTCAATGTATCTAAAACTACCCACCAATATAATAAGGATATGATAATACATTTTGGTGATAGTAATTAAAGGGTCTTGCAGAAGAGCTGTTAACCCTTTCCAGACCGTGGGGAAGCCAATTTTTACATGTTTTTAGATGTCTTTGGAGATAAAAATGCTTTTAGTTGCTTGTTTTCTACCGAGAATTACAACATATCATATATCAATGGAAAGCTCATAACCTAAGGATTCTAGATTTTGCATTGGAATTACAGAATTATTTTCTCTGGTCACATGACCAGGGTCACATGACCCGACAATTTTTAAGAAAAATGGGAATTTTTTGTCAATTTTTCAGAGCAAAAAAGGGTTAAATATTGATTTTCTCAGAAAGTTTTGAACTGAAGAAATATAGTATTATGTTATATGCAAGAAAATGATATATTGTTTTCCTACACAGGTACAGCCAATCTATAAATATTTGTCAATGACGGAACCTTGGAAATGTGTGAAAATTTGTCAAAAATTATTAATTTTCTTTATTTTTCACAATCAGGGGCAATAAAACATTAATAATTTGAAAAATAAATATGGATGAATTATTTTCAAAATGAAATACATTAAGAAATAGTTCTTGGCTAATCACAAACCTATCTTGAATGGGTGAAACTTTATTTTTCTGAAGGTATGTGCACAAAATTAATTGTTATACAGAATGTGGTGCTTTCACTTAAATGACAGGTGACCTTTGACCTTTCCAGGGAATTTCTGCATTAGTAATGGTACATTTGTGCCATATTTAGTTATCAACAATTGAAACATTTCAACACTAGTGGATATCATGTAGTTAGAGTATGAAATCATTATTCATTCTGGCTGAGATAAACATAATATATTTTGATTTTATATATCATAAAGAAAAATAAATAATGATTTGTGAAAAATATGAAGTTTCAGATTTTGGGCTTATTTTTTGGTAACAACAAAATCCCAACCTATGCATAATCAGGGTGTGTGAAAAATATCTTTTTATCAATTTTTTGATAAGTGTAATGTTTCATGTTGTGGGCTGTCACCTGAGCAACCAATAAGGCAGAAAAAATTGAAAGAATTCATTAAAAATCAAAAGTATGGTGTGGAAAACCATTTATGGTACATATATGTACCAAATTTGCATTGACGGTCTGGAAAGGGTTAAGTAGTACACTCATAAAGAAATATTTGTGAAATACACTATAAAAGCTAAGAAAAGGGATACGTTACGTTTACGTTACGTCACGCCTTGGAGGATCTGAAACTCGGTATCCGGGACCCTTCCTAATAAGGAATAATTTCATGCCACAGACGTACAAAACTTTTACCAAAAATGTCCCTTACGTCCTCAGCAATCAGTATCAGTGTGGCAAAAAAAGTATTATTTGGTAATGGTAGGCCTAGTTTGGCCTAACCTTTTCCTGACGGTCACATACTGGCCATAGGAAATCGATCATGGGTGTTGGTAAGTAGCAATACCACACACAAAATATAATTTGAAGTTTCAGTCATTTTGCAATGCCTATAAGATTTACCGGAATTAGTACTATTCATATTTTCAAACAGATTTAAAATCGGACTTGGCAAACCTAAAATATGGCAAAATATAATATCATAAAAGTTGATTATTTTGGTATAAAGTTTACATTAAAACAATAGCAGATGCATGGACCCCCAAATGGGCCCATTTTGACACATTTTCCCTACTATACTGCCAGTTTCAGGCTAAAATCCGCGGATCTTTCCCTGATTGGATTCCCATGTATCATATATTATTAAAAAGGTCATTACTAGCGCGGATCTCACATTTATTTGCCCTATTTTTTCATATCAAAGATACTGGTGAAAAACTTAAATTTATCAGTTTAGGACAATACACACAAAAATGAAAAAAGTGGACCACATTGGTAAATCCTAATTAATGAAAATATCATGTCATTTCCAGGGTTCTTCCTAGACGTGCGGGATGCGGGATTCCCGCACTAGGAATTTCATTCCCGCATTGGGGCTATTTGGAGGGGGCCATTCCCGCATTAGAATTTAAGAAAATATATGTGACAATAGTTGAAAAAGCCCACAATGTTTATAAAATGCCCCCCTAATCATAAGTAAAATGGGGCTTTTGATACTCGAGATTTTTTTCTAGGAAGAACCCTGCATTTCTTATAATAATCAGTCAAGAAAATTATCAAATTAACTGTTGTTTTGATAAAACCTTAGATTTCTATCTCAGAAAAATCCCCTCTTTCCAACGGTAGTATTGGTTTTTCTTTAATCTAAACATTAAAGAAGTTATAGTCAGATCACTGCTTTCAACCCTGGCAAAATCAGGAATTTTCAAGTTTGTTACCATATTTCTCGAGGGCTTTGGTATTGCTATGGTAAGGTGCTAAGTAGGCTATAGCTCTAGTATCTACATTTTTCTGGACCCTTTTGTAATTTAATTTTTTATTAGAAGTAACGGTAATACTGTAGGACGATGCACTGCCATTCCCCCCCCCCTCCCCCCCCCCCCCAAAAAAAAAACAAACA
Source organism: Lepidonotus clava (assembly GCA_936440205.1). Taxonomy (NCBI): domain Eukaryota; kingdom Metazoa; phylum Annelida; class Polychaeta; order Phyllodocida; family Polynoidae; genus Lepidonotus; species Lepidonotus clava. The sequence continues at coordinate 18,690,934 of OW387150.1, read as the reverse complement.
ACAACATATTGAATCATAATCAACAGCCGAACAGGTGTAATTATTCAGTGGTGAACATACGTTTTAAAATCTAGGGGGCAGTTGCATGGGCCCCCTAGATTTAAATTCTGTATGCGGTTATCCCACATCCTACATGCCTAGGAAGAATCCTGCCAGTTATTCATAATATATATGCATTTGGGGTGTTTTTCTAATTTCTTAGCCACGCAGTTATGTTCAGCACATGGTTGCAGGTATTAAAAACAGTAACCAAAAGTACTAACTAAAGCCAGTGTCGGATATTAAGCTGCGCCCTGCACCCGGCGCGCATATTTTCGCGGCCGGGTGCGCGATTTTTTGAAGTGTGCACCCTGACTGTGCACAATTTTAATAATTCATATAACTGGTATATATTAGGGTGCATGTACCAAATTTCGGGCGCATAGCTTGAGGAATCATGCACCCGATGGGTGCACAAGATAAACTCTTAATTTCCGACACTTAAGCCTAAAGCCTGTATTCCACATGCCAATTTTGAATTTGATGCTGCCGATTTCGTATTTGCTTGATTTTCTCTGAGATTATGATATGAGACCTTAAATGTTATACCATTCAAAAGAGAATTGTAACACCTTTCTATTGGTATATAACATACCTATATTTGACCATTATTTCCACTGCCGATTTTCACATTTGGCAGCAAAATCAGTATGTGGAATACGGCCTTATAGGGACATTCTCGTCTGTGGGTTGCCAGGCTTACATACGCCGATATAAGGCTAACGACAGGACGGCCGGCGACGTCTTTTGCACTTTTGGAACGTAATTACGCAATGTCCTTGGTCACGTTGCCAATTTGGCGCGGATGTCAGAAGTTTACAACGTATCCATTCACTTTCTGTCGCACGGACGAGAAAGCCCCTTTAAATCATGAGCGCTGGCAGGGCGCTCTATTCCTGAGGCAGTTCCTGAAGGGTAGGAAAATCTGTGTGTCCGCGTGTCCTCGACAAACAGAAAATGAGTGTGGACGACCAGAAAATGAGTGACGACCAGATATTCTGAATCACTTACTTAAGATATTTACCTATAAATATTATTTTCTATCTATTCTGATAGCCTTTTGAAACAATTGTTGGAAATTAACATAAGCCCGTCAGCCCCAGGCTGACATTTCCTGAGTAGGGCTGACAATTTTGGGCAAATTTTTATGTGACTAGATACTTATCTAGTTATTATCCTAATTCTGTTTCTGAAGGTACCTAGTTGTAAATCTAATGGTCATATTTTTATCATGCAAAATCCGGGCTGACAATTCTTGGTCAGGGCTGACACTTTTTCATAAATGTCAGCCTTGATGGCTGACTTCAAAAAAAAAGTTAATTTCAAACACTGTTTCTGAAACATATAAGATATTTCTTCATATTATGGAAAAACTTAAGCTGTATGTGGACGACCAGATGTTTGCTAAGGGTCGTCCTCTGAAGACCAGAACTTTGGCTGAATTTTCCTAGCCTGCTGAAGCTGAAACCGAAATGCACACAACAACAAAAAGTCATGCATCCGTCCGTGAAAATGTGCGCACCGGTTGTGAAAGTGTATTCTGCGGGTGCAAGGTGCAGCTTAATTTTGGACACTGAAAAGTTAAAGGAAAGCTTTTGAATGAAATTCGTTGAGCATGAACAATGTTTCAAGAGCTAATGATACTAGATATATTTTGAGGATATTCTAATTTAAGATCATAGTTATGGGACTTTAATATCTGGCCTATTTTATGTGTTTTAAACCCAAAGGGAAATTCCCAAATTGTTGACGTCACAAAAACACTAATTTGAAGCTTTCAATAAAAGGGAATCCCAAGCTTCAACTTTGGATAGAAAGTAAATTAAGCATAAGCGTAAGATATTTTTATTTTCCCCATACAAGATATTATTAGATTTTACTAATTTTACTAATCTAAATTCATTCAATTACCTGAAATTCCCAAGTTCTTTTGAAAGGGATATCGCATTATCATAACGTAGCAAGGGGAGTACTGGCAAGCCCAGAAATTAGGGAATTCCCAAATATTAGTTTATTTCCTCTATAGTTTACTAATACTTCAACATTTTCCAAACTTTTTCTTTTGGAATATTCTTAGGATACCCAAGAGAAGCTAATTCAATTAAGAATAGGCATTTGAATAATTATGTGCAAGGTTTTCTAATGAGTAACAGTTGACGAATCCCTAGGAATGAGTCTGGGTGTCTGCATTCTAAAATTCCGTGAGCTGTGTGCCTACTATTTGAATGTAATAACTACAAAGACGGCATTGTAAAAGGTTGACCCATGCCCTCGGATAATGTGAACTCAGGTTTTAGCTGTTATAACCAAACCTAACGTGTTTTAGCTGTTATATCTAGGGTTTCCTGATTGTAATAGGTAACATACAGGCATTTCCGCGTTTTTTGAAAAGATGTTTTGAAGGTTCGTCCAGATCCGAGGATAAAATCATTTCCCATTGGGAGGGGGGACAGATTTGAAATCATGATATAAAGAAACATTAGAATTTTGGAAGGATTTGTTACTCCAAATTGGAAGATAACAGTTGTCGGTCCAAAAAGTTTGTCGGTCCACTCTCAGTCCAAATTTTTTGTTGGGAATTGGCTCATGGATCATATCAACCAATATTTTGAAACCGATTTCAGAGCCAACAATGGAAATACAAAATCATTCCTACAGATTTAAAAACGACAATGGCCTGACAAAATTTCATATTTTTGGACTGATTCTGGACCAATGCTGGACAGATAAAAAGTGTTCTTACACGTGACATGACGTTAAAATGGTTCATTGATGATCTTCGAGGCGCACATATGGTAATTATGTGCGTCCAGAAAGTGCACAACATATGAAACTCTCAGATCAAATATAACAAATTTTCTTTTGAAATTGAATGGAAAAAAGTGAGATCGTAATGTTAGTGCATTAATTAATGCTGCTACTGTAAACTGTAGTGTGCCAGTTGCCACCTAACAATGCATATTTTCTGTTTTCTGTCCAAACAGGTATCATCATGATAACCCATGGCATTCAGAGCACCCACGCCGCCAAGCAAGGTAAGACGTTGTTTATGTCCACCTATAACATGCACGTTTTGTCTGTCTTCAGAAATGGGAGTCCATATGTTTTACCTTGTTTTATTATCTTATTTAAGCCTTTTGGATAAAAGATAAAACTGTCCACGTGAATGTATTAAGCCGTTTAGTTACAAAAGTCAGAGATGTCAATCTCCTACTTCTTGGTGATTTTGAAATGCACAACCGATCTTTTTTGTTCAGAGATGCCGTTTTCCCTTCCATTTCCGGATTTCCGGATATTTGCCAGGTCAGAATAGACATACAAATATGTTTTTCTTTACCAAAATTACCAATTTTGCTTTACAAATTAATTTTGTCTGATGCCCTTTCTACCCCATCTTAACCATAAATTATTAATGTTTTCTGGTCAATATTTCCAACCTTAAAGTGTCTAAACTGGAAATCCGGAAATGCCCTTCCCACTTTTCCGGATTTTTCATCATTCTTGAGTGGCATCTCTTTTTCTTGCTTTTTTTTTTTTTTTTTTTTTTTTTTACAAAAATAGTGTCAGGTATCCAATCCAAAAGGTTATTTCCCTCCTAGCTGCTTCCACAAAAAAAGTGTGAGAGGTGTTTCCTACTTTTCCTACTTTTTGATCAGTTGGAAGTGGCATCTCTGAAAAGTGAATATCCGGAAAGTTTGCAACTTCATTGATTAGTTCAGAAAACACTAGGGTAAGAAAATGGAGCATTCTTCAGTTAATTTATTGGGACACATTTTCGTGGTTCTTACTTTATACCGAGTGCCAGGCGAGCAGTGACCACTGCCATTGTTAAAGTCTTTGGTGTGACTTGGCCAGGGATAAATCACAAGACCTCCCAGACTCAAAACGGAGACTCTACCAGTTGAGCTACTGAGTCTGGTATCCCCATTTGTCGCCTTCTACAAACAGCAAGGGGCTGCTGGGGACACATTCTTCCCAGGAGGCTCCTGAAGGAACCCCAGGGGCAGACATAAGTCTAAAAATCCAGGGGCCAGTTGGGCCCCCAGCTTTCCAAATCTAGGGGCCCTCACATATATATAGTCAGATTGTCTTTAAAACCCTTTCAATCTTGTCTTATTGAATAACCATGCCATTTAAAATGTCTTTTATAGAGAATGATCAGAATGACTTTGCTTGATAGAGGATCTTATGTACAATAATTCTCAAAACAATGAAATTAAAAGAATTCAAGCCAAAATTTTCTAGAAAGGACCTGTCTGGGTATATCAAAACCCCCTCAAATGTATCCCTGAGGCATCTGGCGTACTTAAAGGGTTAAAAACACTACGTCTTATTGTAAAATATTTTGAAATTTGTAATTGTTATCCATGATTTTCTAGGGGCCTACTATTTAACGGCCTCGGGCCCCCGGGCCCGTGGTTATGTCCACCCCTGAACCCTCGTCCCGGCACACATTTGAAAATTGTGCACCCTGCCTCAGAATTATGCAGCTCGGGTGCATGGCACACCCTTACTTTCGGACACTGTATAGGTGTACCTAGTGCATTTGTAAGACTACGGGGAGGATGTGGGTGGGAGTGGGATGGTGCTGCTCCCTTAGTAGGGCTAAGTAAAGGTAGTCACACCAGACGACAGGCCTCCAGAGTGGGTGTTAGACCGTACACTGTAAATGTGATGCAAAATGTAAATTAGCGGAAAATTGAATTAAAATCAACTTAAAATGTAAACTTTATGTAAAATGTAAGTCATATCAACGTAAAATGAAAATTTGAGCCATCTTAAAATTGAATACTTGACGTAAAATAAAGATAATAAACAGGGGCATAAAATCTAACTTTGCTCAAGAAATCTGATTTCTTCTTCACGGGATTTAGATACCGGTAACAGTGACAGATAATATTATAGATGGGGAATACTGTGCCTCTTTTTAAATTCTAAGAAAATTTGTTGAGGTTCCTCACTTTCCAAATCATTCTTTCTGTGAATTATTCACTATTTGAATATGAAAATTCAAAAAACGCATTCTAATTATTTTTCTGCATCAGATATTCATATGTTAAAGCGGACAAATAAGAGATGTTTATGAAAATTCACACAGAAAACCTTTTTTTTTCACACAACGATATATGGATTTAAACGTTAAGGATATTATCATTAGGCGCCAGTCGTGAATGCACTCAGCTGTGTGTGCATTAGTCTTGCGCCCAAAACACACATTTCACTTGGCGTCACTGAAGCTAAGTTATTGCAAGGTGCTGGGCACACAATTTTGAAGCCAGTATTGTAAGACCTGAGGCATGTATTGCTTTACAATTTTAGGGCAGATTTACATTATAATTATGTCAATTCATTTACATTTTACGTCAAGTTACATTTCATCGGAGATTTTCATTTTACGGTCTAACAGTGGGCCCAGTGCAGGAAGACGTATCCCGTAAAAGGCAGGGAATATCAAGTTGACAATTTTATCAGGTCACAGGGGTGGACTGAACCACGGGCCCGGGGGCCCGAGACCCTTAAAAACAGGTCGGGCCCCTAGATTTTCTGGCCAAGGGGCCCGACTGGCCCCCATAAAATCTTGGATAACAATTACAGATCTCTATATATTTTACAATAAAACATAATGTTTTCAAAGACAATCTGATTATATATATGAGGGCCCCTAGATTTTGGTGCGGGCCCCTAGATTTGGAAAGCTGGGGGCCCGACTGGCCCCTGGATTTATAGACTTATGTCCACCCCTGGGTCAGACCGCTTGTAGTTATACAGCCTGACCTGAGATTTCAGCATGTATTGCAATTTGGAAATTTCAGGGATGCAAGTTTTCCGACTTTTGTCGGATTTCCATTTTTTTCTCCTCAGCACCACAAAAATTCTGTTTCAAAATTTGATGATTAGAACACATTTCACATCATTTATAGATGTGATCACATTTTCTTACTGCTATTTCCGACTTTTTCACTGTCCCCAACTTACATCCATGAAGTTTAAAGCGTTCCATTCTTTCTAAAGTTGCCCCAACCTGGTTAAAGTAGGTATCCAATCAAACTATTCAGTTGTTGAATCTAGGGGCTAGTTGGTCCCGTAACTCGGAAAATGTAAGGACCCCTTCTTGGGTAATCTAGGGACCCTCAGTAAAACCTTGGGCTCCATGCATGTTATAGTTCAGTCATAGAAAGAAATATGGGACAATGAAAAGGATGTATGTCATATTTGTATTGTTTCCCTTTGTAAGGGCAAGTAAGGAAAACAAATTTAGGAGAAATTAATAGGCTATTTTTCACCCCCGATACAAAGTCGCCTATCTTTTAACACTGAGGAACACCTGCGAGCCGGCCCGGGCAATACAGGGTCTGTATAGCCCTGATGTGACGTCACGCCAGGGCGATCCAGGTTGCCGTAGGGCCAGGTAAACAAAACTGGTTAATGATGCAAAATACCGGTTAATAATGCAAATAAGTGCACATTAGTGTGAAAGGAGGTGAAATAAATACGATACTGACCTTGTCTGGGATCCTGTAGCTTGTATTTTGTCTCGAGGAACAGTTCCGCAAGGTTCCGCCAGAGGGCCATCAGGCCCGAGGGCGGAACCTTGTGGAACTGTTCCCCTCGACCAAATACGGCACCCAGGATCCCAGCCCAGTCAGTATCTACTTAAGATCGTCACATTTGGGCATTGACTGCAAGACGTGCAGGCATGATAACTATGACCACATAAATAGGAACATAATATATATATCAGAAATAACAATTCTAAACATAAATAATGGTTTGTTAACGTTCATGGAATTTCTTTGAAGTGAACGGGGTGTGATATTTGTTCTGCATATTCCAACACTATGAATAATGATGGAAATAAATTGATCACCAATTTGGCGGACAACCAGTATTTTAAGTCGTGACATCGGCACGTACCAGCTGATTTAGGCCATCTATTCCCTACAACACTTCGTGTTGTCCTCGGTTAAATCATAATTCTACTTCATCTTTTACAAGGTAAGTCTCGTATAATTCTACTATTATTATGTTCTTTTTATTATGGTTGATTCCCCCTTCTTAAAAACGCTATGGGAAACGAGATTTGCTCCAAGCACCGCCATGTTTTTTTCGCTGGTTTCAGCCTCCCAAACCCCTTCTTTTCCATATAACAGATGTACCTGCCGAAATGCAATCCAGCGGATGGAACTCACATGAAAAAGAGATGAATTTCAAACATTGTCTTTTTTTTCAAGGTTGTAATAGGTTTGCCAATTTTATATTCCTTTCCCAAAAACAATAAGTTTAGAAGCAAATTTGATCGCAATGCGCAATAAATTGTGCTAAATTCATGACATGACCAACAAGGGCGTAACGCATGTCCCCGTTGCAATGTCGTCAGGGCAACCAACATAGCAACGGCCGAGTCAACCCTGTCGAGTCGATCTAAGACTGCCAAGTCCCTCCCAACCCGCCAGTCTCTCGTTGTCACGGCAACGTTGTCACTGCGACGTTGTCAATGGTAAAAGGAAGACGAATAATCTACCATAGATCTAATAACCTAGCACTGAGAACTTATCGCAGCGATGGTCGCGTCATCACTCTCTGAGCAGAGAGGGGCGCACAGAAAGAGGGGCAGCACCCTGGTCTGCTTGGAGATTGGAGATTTGTGGCGCCAAAACGGGCCGAGTTTCCCCGCTCACCCCTGTGTGATCCCTGTTTGATGGGTCTGGACCCCTAAATTTGACACGGCGACATGGCCATTTCTTAAAATCAACATGCGACATGGGGCCTTAACGACATGACAGACAGCTTTAAACCCTTAGTGACATGGGACATTGCCATTTCTTAAATTCGATATGTATGTGACATGGAGATAAATAAGCGACAAGGACATGCTACAGGGGCCTTTCTTAAATTCGACAGGGGACATCGGGACCCCCCCGTCAAGGGCCCCTGTTTGAGCCGAGACGCGGAGCGTCTTGTTGGGTACTAAAGTGTGACTTAACTTCTACCACTGTACCAGCCCGATGGACTTGAGTGCAGAAAAAGGTTTAATATGGACCCCTGCTGAGGGTCAGGCAGGGCTAGGATTATATGAATATTCTTAGATATGCAGGCAGCAGCTTGGAAATACCATAAACTTCATGAAAATAGAAATGTCTTGGATATTCTTGAATATTCAAGCGGCCAATACCAGCAAGTTAATTCCAGAAAATACAAGCCATCATGAAACTGCAAGAAAATTCAAGTAAGTATAAGCTGCACCTGACATCTGAATCTCCATGAATAATCTTGAATATTCAAGCGGCCAATACCAGCAAGCTTAAGCTATTTCCAGAAAATCCAAGCTCCCTGGCAAGTTGAAATAAGTTGAATATTCAATGCCAAAAAAGCTTGGATTTCCAACAAATTTCAACCTATATTTTGCCACAGGAGGGATGTACGTTTTCAGATTTTTTATCTGATTTCAGATATTTTTCAAATTACCCCAAATAATGATTTTCAAACTGAATTCCTCTCATGACGTTTTATGGCATTGTAAGATTATTCTAAATGTCTCTCTGGAGTTTCAGAGTTTCAAATTATTAAACGCCCTATTCATGGTCAAATTGGGTACTATTTGCGACCAATATCTAAATGTTTATATATATGATGCATATATTTCTGATCATGTCTTTTAATGAATTCACCCAATTTTTGTCCACTTTCTGGTCGTTTTCAAGGTTTTCTGTTGACTTCAAAAGACGAAAACAGAATCTTAGAATTGATGAATGAGTTTTCCCTTTTAAATGATTAATCAAAATAAAAATTAAAAAAAGTTAATGATTAATCAAACCCGGTTATTAAAGTGTGTTTCTCCAGAAAGAGTGTTTTCCTAGTCGTCAAAGACATGCATTCTTCTAAGTTATAATTATGAACAAATATTGATATCTTTAGGTTTCCCACTTTATATGAATGACCAAACATAGTTGATTCAGAACTGATGTTTATTCTAATTTCAGCACACAGGTTTAATCATCTGTATATATAAGAACATCATTATGTATGGCATCGAAAATCAGATTCTTTCCCTATCAGTTTACTTAAGCAGCTTACAAACAAGTATTGTAGCAATTTCTTTTTTGTAGTATTGTAGCAATGTTTGGTTTCATTGCAGAGAAAGAATTTACTTCAAAGAAGGGCAGTTGTAAAGGAAACACCATTGCCAGTCTGGAATTGTCCCATGAACAGTGCGCTTCCAAGTGTCAAAGTATGCAGAAGTGCAAGGGGTTTATTTACCTAAAATTTGGAGCCAGACCAAAGAGAAAGCAACCGCCTTGTATCTTGAAGAGCAAAATGTGCACGAAGCCAACTCCAGTAAAAAGGGTTGTTAGTCATGCATATTACAAGATGGCAGAGAAAGGTATTTATTGTTCACCCAACTGTCAGACACATACCTTTTAGTCCTTAGACCTTGTGCAGACGTGATCGCGTGATCACCTTTGGGTGATCACCATGTGCTCATCCAAGTGGATATGAAATATATCCAAAATTTCTAAACTCTAATAATAATTTTTCCCCCTGCGAAATTAGATGGATGAAATCGTCATCATTCGTATAAAGTCGTATCAGGCGAAATCTTAAATGGATGTACACAGTTTTGCACAACATGACGGATACCTACCAATGCCATAAGCAGTGTTTTATCCGGGACACCAGGAACAACCGTCTGATCTCGCCATTCGCTTGTGCCGGTCGAATTGTATTCAGATTCGACGTTTTGACAGCTTTTTCGGACCCAGCAGTTCTCTCTAAGAGTGCGCGCACACCCGGACATCCGGTTTACATCATACTCCTTAGTCGTGTCGGATTCCACTTGTAATACACCGGAATCTGAAGTGACTAAGGAGTATGCTGAGTAGCAACATGGCGTCGGCTTGCTCGCCGAACGTGGACTTCTCTACTGTAATGCATAAATAATGAAATATCTCGAAATACTAGACATTACAGCAGTGGGGAACAAAACAATAGTATGTTGAGTACCTACACTTCATAATTTGTCCGAAAACCAGGCTTGAAATGGATTATTTTCAACGAAAATACGTCCGTGTCACTGTCAGGTTTGTTTTTCTAGCCTCTCGCCGATTGCATTGCCACTTTTCTTGGTCAGATCAATATTTCGAACTATTAGACATAGACTATTAGCAGCAGAGAATTAAATCATAGTATCTGGGACACCTACACTTCTTAATTTGACCAAAGACCGGGGTTAAAATAGATTATTTTTGCCGAGATAGTGGGCGATAAATAGATAGTAATGACCGAGGTGAGATATCAAAAAAGTTATTGCCCTGGTAGTCATGGTCGAGGGCTGAAGCGCAGCGTAAGCCAGAGACCTTGACTACCAGGGCAATAACTTTTTTTGATATCTCACCGAGGTCAGTACTGGATTTATTTCACCTCCCAGGTGTGGGACGGTTTTCACCTCCCAGATGTGGGACGGTTGTTGACCTTCTAGGTAGGTCAAAAACAACCAAAGCAATACACAGAAGCCAATTGATAACAGGCTATAAAAGACCTAAAAACCTCAGAGACATACTAGTACGAGCTACAGATTATCATCCAGAAAAAAAACACAGATGAAGTAACTAAAAGTATGAATCCAAACACCTGCAACACAAAAAAATTGTAAATACTGTGCAATGTTAGGCAAAAGTGGAAAATTGTACAACAAACAAACAAACCACACTCATACTACAAAACACAATGTGAGCTGCAACAGCTCTAATGTCATATATTGTATATCTTGCAAGAAATGTGACAAAAAATATGTGGGACAAACAAAAAGAAAAATTAAAGAAAGAGTAAGAGAACATATATACTATACAAACAAGGGCATTCTCAACTCAGATGTACCCTATCACTTCAACAGTGACAACCACTGCAAGGAACAAGACATGGAAATCCACATCCTGGATTTCATATACGATCATCCAGAATCAAAACGAGCAAAGACTCTAAGTAGCAATACCACACAAAAAATATTTTTTCAATTTTCAATAATTTGGCAATATCTGTTAGATCTGCCTATTTAAATGCTTTTTATTATTTCAAACAGAATTCAAATCGGACTTGGCATTGTGGAGATATTGCTAGAAATATGATGATAAAAATGGACCGTTTTTACATAAAGTTTATATTAAATTAAGGGGAGAGCCATGGACCCCCTAATTAGCCTATTTTAACACATTTTTCCCTTCTTACAGCCCATTTCAGGCTAAATTCCGCGGATCTCTCCCTGATAGTACATCCATGTGTCATATATCATTAAAAAGAGCATAATAAGCGCGGATCTCACCTTACATTGCCCTATTTCCTCAGATCATAATTTGTTTGAAAACTAGAAATTACTGGTTTAAGGCTGGAAATAAAAATTATGAAAAACACGGCCCATATGTGGAAAATCCTGGAGAGCCCATATATTTATTTTTTCAGATGATACTTAGTCAAGAAAATCATTAAAGTCAAGCCCAATTTCCATAAAACTTCGGGTTTCCATGCTAAAAAGTGTCCTCTTTCTCATAGTAATTTTGTTTATCCTCTATTGTTGAAATAAAAAATCTGACAGCCAATTTGCTGGTGCCAGCCCGGTAAAATCAGGCATTTTTATAGTTTGTACATGATTTTGGAGCGCTTGTGGTATTGCTACTCTAAGAAACACTATAGAGTTCAATTGGATACATAGACTAAAATGTACAGCCCCGAATGGACTGAACACTCTGGACAATAGGTACGGTTAATATACAAAAATAAATGCCACGTCAAAAAAATTTTTCTAGGCAGAAATGCCCCAGACACAAAGAAAAGAATTTTTTTAAAATATGATTCCCAATCGTATTTAACCCTACCGGCTACCTGACCATACATTACCAATAAAATATGGAATGTACCTAAGCATAATCTGGTTGTAAACACAGCCCAGAAAGCAAAAATGCAAAAAAGAATCCCTCAAAATTATACTGACCCATACAAAATTATGGGTCCATACACACACTGCAGACTATACTCTGCAACTTCAAAAAAATATCATTTGCTTCAAAAAAGGCTCACTATATCACCTGATGAGAAACATAGTCGAAACCACAATGTCAAAATAAGGTAGTAAATACAAATATAAATTAAAAATAAAGGGAATAGTGAAATCTCAACCCCATGAGAGTTCACAAAAGTGACAGGTCAGTCAGGACTGACCAATCAGCACACTGCTACCTTGACAACACAACAACAAAGCTGACCCTACCAGGTCACATGATATGCTAATAGGGGTAAGGGAGGGAAAATCAAACCTTACCTGGTCAGTTGTGGTCGTGATAGCCTACACTGAAGCCACGTCAGCACACACATATATGTTATCTAATGTTTAATACAGTTTTTAAATGGGGAAAAATGATGTTATATCAGCAAAGATATTAATAGATAAAAGTTACGCCAAAATGTAAACAAACGGCCGCATCATACGACCTAGCAACGCAACCTAGCAATGCGACCTAGATATTCCACTGCTACACTCTGATTGGATGATAGCATAAGGGGGCGTGGCTTTACTAAAAGTTATTCCCCTGGTGCTGTGCGTTGCTATTGGTTGAGCCTGAATAAAGGGGCGTGGCTTAATGTTTCCTTGGTGTTCCAGGGGAATAACTTTTTGATATTCCCCTGGTCTCTGTAGTTTACAGTTTAAATCAGGGGAATATCTTTTTTGTTATTCCCCTGGATGAATAAAATGACGTCTAAATAGGAGATGTACAGACACTACGCCATTAGGGGTGAAATAATACAAGCATGCAGCGTCGTAGTCGGTGCTTGCATTGTTCTTGGTCAGATATGATCAAAATATTTCAAAAATATTACCTATTTCAGCAGCATCTACATATCGTATGGTTTGAACATTTAAGGCCTGGACACGTTTGCAATTTGAATATTTTCTGACCGTATGACAAGAAGAAAATAAATGACACTGACAAATAGGTTAGAGGCTAGATGAGTTTGGTATCGGTTGGGCTGATATCAGACTCGTGGCTTTTTGAAAAATGATTATTTTGGCCATATCCAGCCTATCAAAATGCAAATCATGTAAATATCTATGTTCTTAGGTATCTACATATCAGATGGTTTAATAAATTTAGGCCTGGACACGTTTGCAATTTGAAAGGCTACGAAAACAATTATTTTAGGCTATATCCAGCCTATCAAAATAAAAATTATGTAGATATATACATGTTCTCACATCTCTCATGCTTCTATTTATTACATGGTTTAATGATTTTAGGCCTGGACACGTTTGCAATTCAAATATTTTCAGACCAAGTTTCAGAGCTTTAAGATTTAAAATGATAATAAGATGATTTTTGAAATTGTCACTATAGTGTCATTTTTTCTGCCCTACTCTAAAAATATTACAATCATTAAACTCTAAACGGCTACTCCTGTAATGTATCATTTCAGTGGGCGAAATTCTCGTTTTCCTTTGAACGAAATCAATCATTCGATAATTTCAATACTTTTCAGTCTTGTAACTGTTGATTATCAGGGGCAGATCCCGAGAGTATGAAAAGGGTGGGGTGCTCTATCAGGGGTTTACCTTAGCATAGAGTTACTAGTACCGGGTACTAGTAAAAATCAGCTCGGGCTAGTGAAACTTGTGAGCAACTAGCCCAGGGGACTAGTCAAAAGATTTGGAATTACAATATTAATTGATTATAAGGACTAGTTGACCTTTGATCCGGGCTAGTGGAAAGACATCACCACTAGCCCGGTGGACTAGTGGACAAAATAGTTAAGGAAAACCCCTGTCTATAGTAAATATTTCCGCTAGATCCCCCAAGCAAGAGTTTTACAATAGAAAAGTTAATATTGAGCCAAAAATAGGAGGGCGCACGCCCCTGAGTCCCCTTCTAAATCCGCCACTGATGAGGTCCGATATACTTTTACCTTTAAAAAGGTAGGCCTACGGATAAGTATTTTGTATAGATGCGCTACAATTGAGGAATATATTGGTTTTGAATTGGCGGCAAGTCCATTTGGGAATATGTGACGTCATCTGCACAATGCCTATATAGACTAAAGGGGGGGACCCATTGAGCAATTTAACTGTAATTCAGGACGTTTTGACCAGTTCTGGTTCGTTAAGTTTTATTTGTTTTGACTAGATCTGGTCGAAAACGGGTAGAAACAGTGTTCCCATTCAGCAATTTTGCAAAAAAAATCACTTGCCAAATATCTGACAATGTTAGACGTTAATAGCTAAGTGACCTGTAGAATCTTAGTTGTGTCACTCATTGGGTTCCCACCTTACGGCAAAACCTTACCTATTAAAGTAACAGCTAATGGGCTATCATTATTACCTGAATAAAATGAATGAATTCTAAATCCCACGATACACTAATCAAGAATTCCAAGCTATCTTTCTTTAAAAAAAGTTGTCTTTCCAATGGAGATCTTCGCTTTGTTTCATTTTCATCTTTAAAAATCTCCTGCAGTTTTTGTTTAATGATTTTCCTCCATATTAACAGAACGTCATAAAGCAGTGGCAGTTCCATCCACATCAGAAACATCAAAACCAGAAGTAAAGGACCCAAAGTCTGTAACGATAGACCACAAAGGTTTGATCCTTCACTAATTTCAGTAAAATGACGTCAATTGGTCAAGGAATCATAGATATAGTAGTATATATATACAAAGCGAATTAGTCATTTACCATATTGTATCTCTCGGAATGTGAATTTAAGCATGTTTTCAATACAATAGACCCAAAAAAAGAAAAAGGAAAAAAACGAATAACCTGACTTATGTTTAAACTAGATATGTCTTTTTTCTATTGCAGTAAAAGGTTTTTCAATTAAGAAGGGAACATGTCAAGGAAAGAGCTTTGCAAACCTTCAAATTTCCACAGAAGAGTGCGCCTCGAAGTGTCGGCAATTACACAACTGTAGAGGATTTACTTATATATATTCGAGGCAGAAAGGAAACAGTAAACTTCGACCATGTTTCTTGAGCAGAGAATTGTGTACTAAACCATCTCAAGTGAAAGGCCTTGTGATATATTCATATTACAAGACCAAGGACGAAGGTAATTATTGAGTAACACCAGTTATGAGTTTTGACTGATTTGATTCCCTTGCCTTGTTTTGTTTCTGTAGAGCTCGGCATTACAAAGAACTGGGGGAATTTTTTGTTCCCATCAGAATTTAAAATTTTTGCAAGATGTGTACTGCACCTGACATGCACATTTTTGGGGCTGTTTGCATAATTTTGAAAGGTGTGGTGTGCACCCAGAATGTGCACAACTTTTCGATAAATTATTATTGTTATATGTTGGTTTAGTGCAAGTACAAACCCCCTGGGTGCATAATTTCCAAGATTATGAACGTTATGGATGCATAAATTAAATGCTTATTTTCGAACACTGTTTTGAGATTAGTACTAATTCGGGGATGTGTTCAGGAAAAAGAGTTACCCATGCCTAAATTTGGACAAATTTCAAAATCTACAATTCTTTTAACTTCCTTGTGTGTAAGTCAAGGCTCATTTGCCCTGTCCAATGCTTCTGTCACAAGGAGGTGCGAAAATTGTATGGCAATTGATTGAATGCATGCCACCAAAACAGAACAAACAGCATTCAAACAGCGCGGCCCCATGTGATTGGTTACGATAATTTTCCTAAGCACTTATCCCCCAGAATCACATGGAATTCCCAGTGTCAGTATAATGTAACTGAGTGGGGTATTATGTGGGCCTATGACATGATATAAAGTGGGCATTGGGTCCCACTGCTACAAATAGGCACCTCATCTCATAGATTCGGATACTGCCCATGTGGCGTAAAACTAGCTGCAAAGCTTTACCTTGTGGATAAAGTGGGATTGACTCTTACTTAGGAATCATTGACGAAAAACCTAAACTTTTGATAAGGGTGTTGTCTATGGAAGTTGGATGATTTCTATATTTCTTTTCATTGCAGTGGCTGGCTTTACATCCAAGAATGGAGGTTGCGGAGGAAAAATTGTAGGGAACCTCGAGGTTTCCCTAGAGAAGTGTGCTTCTGCCTGTCAAAGAAAGGAAACATGTGGTGGATTCGGTTACCTATTCTCGGGTCAACGAAAAAACAAGAAATTACATGCTTGTTTACTGATGGAGAAAATGTGCCCAAAACCAAGATTAATGTTCGGTATGATGCTTCGTGCATACTACAAGTCGTCAGAAAAAGGTAATGAATAACTACTACCATTAACATTGATATTTGTTGTTGGTAAATATTTTATTTACCTGGGGTTTAACCGTTTTACCGAGTAATTTTAAGTCACCCTGATTAAAATAAATCGGTACTTTGATAACTCTAAAGGCCCTAGTACAGTATGACTTATAAAGCTTTATATTGTTTGTGTTCTTACATACGGAAATGGTTCCCTCCTTTAAAAAACAATTTCCCGGCCCCAGGGACCTGTCATGCTCAGGGCATCGTGTAATTATCAAACTCTCAATAAGTTGAACTAGAACCCAAAGAAAAATGATGAATTTGAAGACCAGCTCCGAGGTAACCAATACTAATTCTGCATTGGGATTCAATCACGAAATTGGAGTTTTTGATACCAGTTTTAGTGAAAACAGCGAAATAACTCCTACGTACCTTTCAAAAGTAAAGTTTGGCAAAGTCGACTGCCTTGTCTATCAAGCTATCTTGCATCATGTCGCAGCCAGCTACTAAAAGCAGGACGTGAGTGATCATTCTCAAATCTTTTAATTACATTAAAATTATAATCTTATCAGTGATAATGTCAAGAAAAAAGTATTCAGTGAGACATATTCTCACATAATACGTCATTCTTGTATACCTTGGTGTCTTTTGAAATCTGAAATGTTACATTACATGGGCACATTGAATGTACTTTTAATAGGAAATTTCATGTTTTAATGCACAAAGGGCACATGGTGCGGCCCTAACATTTTCACTGCTTAAACACGGAATGATTCCCAACACAGGCAAATGCTTGATGATATCAGCATTAGCTATCGTCATTAGATACCCGATTAAAAAAAGAACAAAGAAAAAACTGGGAAATAGTTGGGAAAACAAAATTGTGATTAACTGAAGTTGATATCAACTGGAATATATGTTTATTATGGAGTGAAGCATCTTCGAGCTTTGCTCTATTTAGGAATATACTTAAAGGGTTGTCACATGAAATTATTGAAATTATAGAGAGGTATGGAGTCCGCCGGCAACATCCGCAGTTTTTTTCACCTGTATCCAGCGTTTGGCCTGAATCGATTTTGCAAGACTGGATGATTCTGAAAAGCTTTTCAATTCCACCCTGCTACTGCCTATATTTTATATCATTTTGAAGGCTTGTTGGAATAGATTAATAGAAAAATACCTACAGAATGCAAATGTTATCAGACCTGTGTAGTTTTTCGCCCATCGTTCTAACTGTATCGCTGAATCAAGTTGCATCGGCGGGTGAAATTCTATATGGGGATGATGTTCATTCGCTGTACATGACGGTTAAACTACCCCAACAAACAAACAAACCATGCTTTTTTCTTATTTGCCGGTAACCAGTTGCATGAAGATGGATTTACTGGTGGCTGTATGTTTTCTATTGTTATGGCTTAAATTTGGGACACCGGGACCAGCAGCATGCTGGAAACTTGATTTTGTCCGCCCAAAACTTTCTGGCGTGTCACTGTTACCATGGGAACCAGCTACTGTCAAATTGTGTACCGACCTCGCCAGGCAGCCTGATAGACAAGAAGTCTAGCAAATTCAGGACTCATGCAGGCATTTGGTTCGGGCATTGGCATACTGACATATAAATAGCCTTACCAGACCGATCAAAATGCATATCATGTATCAAACTGTGTTCTACCACGTCCCAGACATCTATAGCCCGGACCAAAGAGCAGTGGAAACACAGTGTGTACTGATCATGAGTACAGAATCAGTGTCAGCTTGCAGTAAGACTTTAGTGGAAAATCAGTGGAAATACAGTGGTTGAATAGTGGGAAATCAGTATGTCCGAAATATGTAAATTAGCTAGAGTATACAATCAGTGGCAATTCAGTAGCTAATTTAAATATTTCGGACATGCTGATCTAAGGAGTGTCCACTGCCGTTTGTTCCGGGTACATATCATATGGTTTGACCATTTTAGGCCTGGACACGTTTGCAATTTGAAAAAAGTCTGACTGTGTCGGCGTTTGAAAAAAATGGTTTGTCAGTTGGTTTGCGCACCATCACATGCACTACAAACAAAAATATTTAGACCTTATCCAGCCTATCGAAATGAAAATCATGTAAATATCTATGTTGTCATATCTATTACGGTCCTTTATATCTAGAATGGATGTTTTTGGATAAAATTGTTAAAAATACCACACCCATTTACCAAAATTTCTTTAATCATATGCCCAGTATAGAAGGCCAAAATTGGGACATTTCTTGTCAAAAATAAAGGTATATTGCACTTATCATTAGAATAAATTGATTTTACTATAATTATAACACATCATATCCTAGAAATAACTAAAGAAAATCGGGACAGGAGCCTGAAATTGGGACAAACACTGTCCCGACTTGGCAATCGGGGCAAGGGCCTGAATTCGGGACTGTCCCGACCAAATTGGGACAAGCGGGAGGTATGCACATGAACAGGCATGACAGAATTCCATGGATCTGCAGAATTCCGCGTTTAAAAAAAAAAATATTTTGGGTCATTTCTGAGATTTGTACAGATCTGAGAAGAAAATAGTTTTTATATAAGGGGGGAGTGGGGGTGACCCTGATAGATTTTGACAACCAAAATGATAAATTTGTGAAATTTCAGGATGGATCTCTTTCTCAGAGATGCCATTTTTCCTGCTTTTTCCGGATTTCCAGATTTTTGTCTGTCAAGTGTCATATTTTTTACATGTCAAAAATTTAAAGAGAAACACATTACCTTTGTGTAAAAAACATTAGACTGTTTTATCTAAAAGCTCTTCTTAAAATCAAAAGGAACATAATATATGGTTCTATTTCTTTGATGTTTTCCTGCCTAAAATCCGGGAAGTTTTCCTGCCTAAAATCCAGAAAGCTGTTTCACCAGTTTCCGGATTTTTCCGGATTATTGAATGGCATCTCTGCTTAGTGTGTTTTGGGAGGAAACTGTTGCTAGTATTGTATTGAGCTTTTAATAGGTGTATTTCTACCTTTAAAATGAGGTTTAAATGTATTTTTAGAGAATTATATGATTTTCTGAGGAAATGGCTAATTTTAACTAGCATGCCTGATGAATTGTGCAGGATTTATGCATTCTGGCGCATTCAGGACTCAAAAATACAAGTTGGGTTCATATTGTTTTTGAGCAGTTGAAACAGACCTAGATTTTTTTTTCTTTTAAATTCTTTTATTTATACTGGCAAAATCGGCTTTACAGTCGGTTTTAATTGACTACCAGTTGACAGTCCCGGTAGCAATTGTAAATAAGTATATCAACAAGATAATCTCAGATATTCAGTACAAACATACAACATTTCGAGATGATAGTATTATATACAAAGATGGTGCTCTATTAGCAAAGACACTTCACATTAGTCAGGCTAGGAAAATCTGCGTGTCCGCGTGTCCTCGACGACCAGAAAATGGCTGTGGACGACCAGAAAATGATTTCTGGTCGTCCTCATGACGACCAGATATTCAGGAATTATCCATAAAAAGTTTATCTATAAAATATTATTTCTGTCTATTTTGATAGCTTGTTAGAATATAAGAAATAGTCTCAATATTGTGGACAACCTAAAGCTGTGTGTGGACGACCAGATTTTTGCTAATGGTCGTCCTCAGACGACCAGAATTTTGGCCAAATTTTCCTAGCCTGTTAGTAATAATTTTTAGCCTTAGTCAATCATATATCTCCAGTATTGATATTAGTTTGTGAGCTGCCTATTCAAATCTAGCATGCACTTCTTACTAACGTACTTAAAACGTGAATGGGAAGAGATATTACGTACATCTACAGGTAATTTGTTCCAGATGCATGCTCCTCTGAAGTATATATAGTAATATACTACCTGTGTATTTATTTTTCCTGAAAATTTCAGTTTTGAATACGGATGCCATTCTAGCTCTTGTCATAATTCTTTCCCTGTCATCTTTCAGATGTTTTTCAAATTTCATTCTGACACTTACACATAAAGTTTTTGATATGGGCCTGTCTTCTACCTTTTAAATTGCCTACATTGTATTTGTGATGTAATTCTATTACAGGATAGCGTCTAGCAGCCTTACCACAAATCGGTAGGCAATTGTTCTGCAGTCTTTGCAGCTTATTCAAATTTGACAGGGTGGCTTCATCATATACTATATCCCATAGTCAATATAGGATAGTATGGTAGATTTGTAAATAGTTATGGCTGCATTTTCTGTGAAATCATTTCTTATTTTGCTTAATAGGTGAGACTTATAAGACACTGTTTTCACACAATTATTCATATGTTTCTCGAACCTCAATGTTTGATCCAAAATGACTCCCAGATATTTGTAGGATTTGACATACTTCAGTACTTCACCCCCTAAGACAATATCATATGGAGCTGTATTCTTAACCCTTTCAAGATGCCACAAATATTTTATATAGTATTAAATGGACACCAATTTACTCAGGGAATGCCTCCAAGAGACTCCACTGATAGCACAAAGTTTTAAATCAGAGCAATTACAAGCTAAAACGTGAATAGAAATAATTATTTTCCAAATGTCAATAGTTAGATAAAGCATAATATGGATCATTTCAGTATTTTGAAACAAACAACATTGTGTTTGATATGTATTGAGCATTAAATTCATAATCCTAACATATTTGCTATGTATCTCTGAGGCATCTGGCGTCTAGGCCTGGTGATGCCTGATAGATACAGGAGTCAATTGGTGGTGATGCCTGAGAGATACTGGAGTCCTTAAAGGGTTAATTGTATGCCTACTTCCAAATAACATACATTAGTTTTTTCCTAAATTAACAGAGACTTTATTTTTATTGCACCAGGTATAAATCTCATCAATGTCTTTCTGGAGACCATTATGAGCAGCATCAATATCATCTCCAGTAACCAATACTACCGTGTCATCCGTGTACATAAAAGAATCACAATTCAACAGAATTTTTCTCTAGATCATTTATAAATGCCAAGAAGAGCAAGGGCCCTGGTGTGCTTCCCTGGGGGACATCACAAATTATATTTGCAGGGCATGAAATGATATTATTAGCTATCATGGTCTGGGTTCTATGACTTAAGCAGTTTGTCAGCCAATCTAAGTTGTTACGTACAATGCCTAAAGATTTCAGCTTTTTTAGTAAGATTTCATGGTTAACAGTGTCGAAGGCTTTCCGAAAATCAATGAATATAGCAATAGAAAATTTGTTAGAACTTATTCCTTTGTAAATCGGTTCCAAAAATTTAGCTATTGTAGATATTGTAGAGTGTCCCGGACGGAAACCGCCTTGGTTTTTACCAAGAAGATGATTTCGAAATGATTGAGTAAATATTTATGAAAAAGTTGTTCAATTATTTTTCCTGGCAGTGGGAGTAATGAAATCGGTCGATAATTTGATACGTTTGTGGGGTCCCCTTCTTTAGGCAAAGGTGCAGTTTTAGCTTCTTTCTATTGGGAAGGGAAGCTTCCTTTCTGAAAAGGATAAATTGATCAATCAAGTGAATTTCACGAGTTGGCACCTGGACACTAACTTAAGGATGTGACTTGATAAATTTTCAAGAGCAGAGGATTTGGCTTTATTAATATTATCAATACATTTCAGTACCTCATTCTCTGTGACCAAAATATTGTTCATATTTGATTCAGCATATATGCCCTCATAGCTCCAATTATCAGTCATATTAGCTGCTAACTGAGGGCCCAAATGGTAATTACAGATTGTTACTGGATTACTTGGAAGAATGCCTGACTCTATTAAAGCTAACCATCAAGGAGGAATTTGTACTGATAGGCGATCTAAATATAGATTTCAATAAAAATGTGACCCCAAATCTAACTGGGCATATACTCATAGTTTAAAGCCACATATACGGGACTGGGGTTACTGCTAAGCAAAGCTCATGTATAGACCATGTCTTCTCCAATATACTAGATATTGCTTCAGCAGGTATTTTGGTTATCAGTTAGAGTGATCATTCTTTTGTATATATTACCAAGAAAAAATTCAGCAAGCCGAGTTCCAAGGCAAGTTTTACCGGAAGAAGTTATAGAAATTTGAATGAAGATGAGTTCTGTGACATACTGAGTAGTAAAAATTGGGCACAGTTTGGTTCTGAAGACAATGTTGATATTGCCTGGGACATTATGTTTACCTTGATTCGGGAGACCACTGATCAACTGTGCCCACTTAGAGAATTCAGAATTAGCAAAGTCAAAGAGGAATGGGTAACTAATGAGCTGCTAGAGTTGATTAATAGTGACCCACTGAATTTCCACGTCTTTATTAATTCTATTTAAATGACTGAATTCATATGCTAAAAAATTCAATTTGTTGTGAATATATACGCAGGTGCCACTTCCCTATTCTGGAGAACCATTTGAGTTACTATGTATAGACCATGATCTATCCATCTAATGCAACTAAAACCCTCTAATTCAATCAGGGAATTTGGAATGTGGTCCCTAGTCAATCGGGGAATTTGGAATGTGGTCCCTAGATCTAGAGGCTAGATGTCAGAACTTGGGCACTAAGGCCTCCTGCCACTTACAGGCATGTAAGATTTCTGCGGAAAGGCGGAATTCCGCATTTTTTGAATTATTTTGATCATTTTTGTGATTCCTCCAAATTCGAGGAGAAAATATTTGTTCTATAGGGGGTGGGGGTACCTTAATATTTTTTTGCAGAAAAATCTAGAAAAACATTTTTTGATATTTATTGTGATATTTTTCATAAATAAACATGTAATAGGTTGATTTCCCCCCTTAAAAATGAGTTTATATCCATTTCTGAGCAATTTTATTATTATTCCGCAGAAATGACTTTCCCCGACTTACATGCCTGCACTTAGGCCCCGTCAGTTAGGCCTAGGCCCCAACGGAGGTCATAGATCTACTAGGACTGGCACTATTTTGTCCGCTAGTACTAATAACTCTATGCTAAAGTGTCCCGAGTGTCCCGAAATGTCCCAATAATTAAGGAAAATACCAAAATTAGAAATTCCCGAAAAAGGGGTTTATAATGTTAATGGGAAGTCAGGTTGTAGTCAGGGCTTGACAAATCAGGTGTCCAGTAGCCCAAGACCACCAAAATGTCATACTGGGCCTCTGAAATGAGTACTTGAGTTGCCCAGTGGGCAACCCGATTCAGAATTCAAAATTTTGGGTTTGAAAAATTATGAATATCCAAATATTTACCCCTAAATCCATGCAGTCAACCACATCTAAATTCTAAGGTATCTGTCACCTATATAATTTACTGTATTCTTGTCAAATGTTACTTGGCCACCACATTTTGTAGCTGGGCAACCACTTTCTGGACTCAAGTTGCCCAGTGGGCAACCAGGTTTCGAATTGATTTGTCAAGCCCTGTGTAGTACTAGTGTCAGCTGGGCCTAGGCTTAATTACCTATGTAGGAGTAGAGAGTCAATCATTTGGCTAGGCCTAGGCTAAGCCTAACGATAGAAAGGTGCTAATTTGCGGCCCTCGGGGTGTGAAAAATGTCACAGTTTAGGCCTACAAATGTGTGGGCCTAATTAAGTGACTAGGAGCCCAAGTAGATCTGTCAGTTCCCTGACAGAAGGCGACAAATGGGGAGACCAGACTCGGTAGCTCAATTGGTAGAGTGCCCTCTTCTAGTCTGGGAGGCTTTAGGATTCATCCCTAGACGAGTCACACCAAAGACTTTAACAATGGCAGTGGTCACTGCTTGCCTGGCACTTGGTATAAAGTAATGACCACGAAACATGACTGGCCTGCCAGGTGTCAGTATAATAGGACTGGGTGGGGTATTGTGTGGGCCTATGACATAATTTAGTGTTTTTTTTATATTGTTTTATTTAGACAGACAAAAAATAAGTATACAGGAAACTTGTCTCACTTTTCTGCCTGTGATATAAGATCAACAGCCAAATATACACATTGTTCCAACTTATGTGTATAATACATTATAGTACACAATTAAGAGAATATTTATTGATTGGGCATACAGTTGTCCAATAGATAATTAATAGTAACTAAAATACATTGATTGCAAAGGTAACTTTCAGGAGGACAACAATAATATATAATACAAAACAAGCAAGCATAATCATCGTTAAATTACTATAAATAATAAAAATTCTAAGAATAAGTTGTGGTTAAAACAAATATAGTGTATGAGTAAAAGACAATTACTAAAACTACACAAATATCCCAGCAAACACACAACGTAAATACAACGTTGGCTTTTAGTTGTAGTTTGGTTATGTTGTGATATTACGTGCCTACAACGTTGCTACAACCTTGGAGTACAACGTTGTGGTACAACGTGAATGCAACCACCAAATACAACGTTGTTAACACGTTATACATGTTGGTAATTACAACGTGATATTAACAACGTTGTAGCAACGTTGTACCTACGTTGTATTTTATTACAGGAAATGATTACATAATATCCTGTCTTCCTTGAAGTTTCCGCCCCCTCCCCCAACCCCCCACCCACCTCCACTACCAGCTGCCGTGCCCCCTACTGACCAGGGGTGCTAGTAAAGACACTGGCTGTCCAGCACGCCCCAAGGGGCGAGTGTAGGCGCAGTTAACCGGCCTACTACTGACCAAAGGTGTTAGTAGAGCACAAGGTCGGCCAGCACAGCTCAGGGGCCCGGTATTGGCCCAGTTAGCTGGCCTACTACTGACCACTAGTTTAGTAGTGACCTTTGGCCGGCCAGCACACCTCAAAGTGCTGAAGGAAGTGGATGTCTCACAAGTGCTATGAGGTAGGTCGATATTGTCCATACAATCAATGGTAAATGAAAGAACTATTTTTGGTCATATATCATTATATCTGCAGGGTGATAGTCGTTAACGATACTGTTGATAATTCTGCATGTAGGCCTAATTGATTTTCATGACAATTAATTTTCTTTGATTTTAATAGAAAAATACATTCCCTTACATCAAAGATAGAATGTGTTTCCTTTATCGGCATAGGGTAAATATTGCTAAATCACATGGGTTCTTAGGTTAAGATGTGTTTTGAGATTTCTGTATGATCTTAAAATTCAAGGAAATGTGCACTAAAGGTGAACTACGGCCTGATGGTTAGATTACTGTAGGTTTGTGGTGAATGTATGTGTACAGTATATTTTGCCAAAATACGTGATTCTTAAGTTTTCAGATGTATGTTATATTTATTTGCAGGAGCTTGATTCCACTCAACAGATTATGATGAAGGAAATGGCGACTATAGAAAATGTGTAGATACCTCAGCAACACATTCTGACAGACAGAAAACACACAGAAAACAAATAAAGTTTTTCCATCATTTAAGTGTAGTTGTATGAGGGTGAAGGTACAAAATTACGTTGCAGCAACGTTCCTGGGAGTCTACATTTTTACGTGGTAGCAACGTAATTTCATAACGTTGTCACAACAGACCATTTACAACGTTGTGTATTGGTTGTGAGAAGGTTGTGTGCAACTTAATTTACAACGTTGTCACAACGTTTCTGGGAGTCTACATTTTTACGTTGTCACAACGAAAAAGTGCAACGTTGTCACAACCAAAACACAACGTTGTCACAACGTTGTAGCAACGTGATTTTGTTTGCTGGGATCACAGATCAAATCATCACATTTAACTTCAATAATCGGTTTTTGTTTTTCCTTGAATTTTTATTTGTTATGACAATTCCATGCTAATGCACCTCTATAAAAGACATTCATTTTTGATTTTTCAAATCTTGGTTTACAAGTTTTAAAAACAGGTGCATTGTGTAATCGAGTCTGTCTTACAGGATAATTCCTATACTTATTTTCACTTGGGTAATTGTACATAAATGTAAGCAGGTGACTATTATACCTAGAGGGTAGTAATGACATCTTACAATTGTTACATAATTCCAGTTTTGAGATATTATTGTTATTTAAACAGACGCGTAAACATCTGCAAAATAATCTTTCATAATATCATAATTTTACCTCGCACAACACGTCACGTGTTTACATGATTATGCGAGAAAGGACACACGTGGGAACCAGCAGCAAGGAACGCGCGCTTGGGAAAGAAACAGCGAAGCTGAGCAGCAGGTAACTATTTCACGAATTTTGTTGTTTTTCTTCGCCCGTTTTTGTGTTAAACTAGGGCAAATAGTTTGCCAGGTTCCTTCTGGTCTTTTTGGTGTTAAAATTTTATTGGGGGTCAGTCACTAATGATGTGTTTTCTGACTTCGACAGTTTGCCGTGCGCAGAGAAGTCGTTTCCCCAGTTCAACTATGGCATCGAAGAGGACGACCAATAACTCGTCGATTGTGTTGCTTGAGGAGCAGACAGTCGTCATTATGGACGTTTTGGAAAAAGGGGGTGCAGTTGCTACCTCTTCTTCTTCGCAACTTTTGAAGAAGTCTAAGGCTAAGAGTTTGAAAAGGCCCAAGACGAAACAGACGACTTCGGTGACAGGGCTGGGCTCGGTGTCCGCCAAAACGGCCCAGGGGCCTGGCCAAGCAGAGAGCGGGGCGGTGACCCTGGATGAGTCCATAGCGACCGCCACTCTGGTGCCAGTTGTCAAGGGCGCGGCGGAAACGGACCAACGACCGCTCAGGGAGCGTGGCAACATGCTTGGCAACGAGGGGTCGCAGGGTGCAGACCATTTCCCGTCATTGGGGGAGGCGTTTACAGCGGCTCAGCAGTAGTGGTTGTGGCAACAACAGCAACTCCTAGCTTTGCAATTTGGGAACTTTGCATCAAATGTTTCGTTGGGAGCGGGTTTCCTCCATACTGACTGGGACCAGGAAGAGGATGACGTTTCTGCGTCAGCCGAGGTGCTACATGTGCTGCTAAGCTGCCGGAAGGGGTGGCCGCAGATTTGATTAACTCCCAGTTGTCTCAGGTAAAAGAGGCAGATAAAGTGTCAGCTAAAGTGAGTTGTGGGGTAGCAGACTTGCTCACTAAATGCTTGGTGGAGGCTCATGTTCTCTCAGAGATGAACAGGCTTTCGAAAACCTTCCCTAGAGTGGAGAATGTCCCGGAGATGAAGACCCCGAGACTAGACGAGGAAGTGTTCCAGGCGGTCGACCAGAAGGTCAGGAACTTGGATTAGAGCCTTCAGGCTATCCAGCGGGGCATGGCGGGAGCGTTGTCAGCTTTTCCACCACTAGTGGAACTCACGGTTTCAAGGGGAAAGGAGGATCCAGAACTTAACGAGTTAGCGAGGTATGTGGTGGAAGGGGCTCAGCTGCTCGCTTTCACTGACACGGCTATGTCAAACAGGAGGAAGGAGTTCCTGAAACCTCACTTAGCACCAATTTACGCAAAGATGCTTTCCAAGCCGACGGAGGGAGCTGACCCGGGCTGGTTGTTCGGAGGAAAGCTTAATGAGACGGCGAAAACACATTGGAGACAAGCTGATTAAGAGGAAGCAGCCGGCCCCGCAAGTTAAGAACACTCAACAGCAGAAGAGGTTCAGGGGTCCATTTGTTGGGATGCCAATGTTCAGGGCATACAACCCATTCTCGCAGCAACAGCAGCAGGTCAGATTCCCGGGACCACCAGCTTTCCAGCAGCCCCATTTCCCACAGTTTCCCAACCAATTCCCCATGATGGGGGGTTTCCTGAGAAGGCTCAGAGGACCTAGGCCACAGACAGCAGGGTTTTGCGAAGAAGGGGAACTTCCAGAAGTAGATTCACCTGAGGTGAGTTCCCCGGAAGAGTCGGATACTGAGGAAGGTTGGGAAGAGGTATTGGTTGATTTGAAAAAATCTAGGCCTTCGACTAATTTTGTAGGGGGTCAGATTGCCTTTTGTGTAAACAACTGGATTAAGGTGTCTAAAGATCCATGGTTGATCGACTCTGTCAGAGGAGTTAGGATACTGTTTGTAGAGAAACCAGTATAGGTCAGGGAACCTAAGCCTTACAAGTTGTCAGTAGAAGAGTCGAATTTTGTTAATTCGGAATTACATGTGATGTTAGAGAAAGGTATCATTGAAGAGGCTGAACCAACAGTTGATCAAGTTATCTCCAATATCTTTCTAAGACCAAAAAAGGACGGGAGCTTCAAGCTCATTTTGGATCTTACTTGGGTTAACTTACATGTAGAGTATGAGCATTTCAAAATGCACTCACTAAACACAGCTAGAGAGATGATGGGAGAGGACTGTTGGTTAGGCTTGATTGACCCAAAAGAAGCCTATTATTCTGTACCGGTTCATTCTGAGCACAGAAAGTTTCTGAGGTTCAGATGGAATGGGTGTTTATACCAGTTTGGGGTATTGCCGAATGGTCTGGCGTGCGCGCCGAGGTTTTTCACTAAGATGCTGGCACCACCATTTGCTATTCTGAGGGAACAGGGGTTTGAGTGTTTCCCTTATATAGATGATTCCTTTGTGGTGGCGGACGACTTTGAAAAGTGTTGGCTAATGCTGCAGAAGTTGAAGGACCTTCTGTCCTCCCTTGGTTTTGTAGTACACCCAGTAAAACAGTTTTACAACCCACCCAAAGGCTGACTTTCTTGGGGTTTGAATTAGATTCCCAACTATTCAAAATTTTTCTTACCAAAGAGAAAGAAGAAAAGTTTGAAAGGGCGGCAATTCAGGTGCTTAAGGGGTGACGTCAAAATTTAAAGGCTGTGAACCTGAGATGCTGCGGCAGGCTGCAGCTAGATATTAGTTAAAAGCCCTATGTGTGACTGGGTGGCCGCAGCCTTCCAAAACCCCATTCCCATCTCATTGGGGGGCCAGAAATGGGCCTTCATCTGTGTATTATTTAGGTAAAAGATAAAATGGAACTTTTCTTTTATGTGTGTATACATTATATACCCTAATTACCTCATTAAAGCTAATTAATCGATTACTTAATTAGTTAATGGGGTCATTTAGGGTCATTAAAGTCTAGTTTACCCCCCACTTTCTATCAGGCTGCAGCCCATGGCAGCAGGTCACGACCTTCACTGCCCCTAGGTGGTGGCTACATGCTGCTATATCACTGACCACTGGCTGCGGCCTGCTCTGGTGAATTTTGACGTCACCCCTAATGCAAGCAAGCCGACTATCAGAGAAGTAGCTGGTAGATAGGCCTTATGGTGTCTTATACACAGGCGTTCAGGTATGGGGAAGCTCACACTAAGGCATTGGAAAGAGAGAAATTTGAGGCCCTAACTCAAGCCAGGGGGGACTTGACCAGACAATGACGTTGTCACTGAGAGGTAGAGAAGACATTCTGTGGTGGCTAAGGAATATCAGGTGGCCGGGTAGACCAGTCTTGCAAAGAGAGCCTGATGTGGTTCTTTTTACTGATGCGTCAAATGAAGGCTGGGGGGCCCATGTTGGGGACTCAGCGATAGGAGGCAGGTGGTCCTCACAGGAGAAGGGACAGCACATCAATGTGCTGGAGCTAAGGGCAATTTACCTAGGGTTGCAGAGTCTATGTGACCAGGCAGGGAAACACGTTAGAATTATGACTGATAATACAACGGTGTTGGCTTATGTGAGAAACCTCGGTCGGGTTAGATCGCCAGAATGCAATGAGGTTGCACAGTTGATTTGGCACTGGAGCGAAGAAAGAGAGAACTGGCTGTCGATTTGGCATATACCAGGGGTAGAAAATGTTCTAGCAGACCATGAGTTGAGACATTTTTCGGACAATCTGGAATGGGCACTAAATCAAAAAATTTCACCCATAAGGGTTGGCCGGACGTTAAACTACCCCAGCAAACAAACAAACAATTTTCAACAGAATTGTAGAGGTCTTCGGCTCAATAATAAGGTAGACAGGTACATTGCTTGGAGACTGGATCCCAAAGCAATTGCAGTTGATGCTTTCACAGTGACTTGGTCAGAATTTGAATTTTATGCTTTCCCTCCTTTCAGTTGCATGGCACACACGATAGAGAAGGTGTTGAGGGAGCGAGCAAGAGGCATGCTGGTGGTTCCATGGTGGCCTACCCAGCCATGGTGGGGACGGTTGATGGCGCTGGATCTGAGGAGGATCAAGTTCAGAAAGAAAAAACACAAGCTGGTCCCGTCAGGGGAGCCCGACAGGGCTCGTTTTCTAAACAGCACCCCATTGGGGGTCTTCCTATTCTAGGGTCAAAATTAATGAAGCAAGGGTTTGACAAAAGTACCACTTGGCTAATTATAGACGTGTGGAGGGGGTCCACAAAGAAATTGTATATCACCTACTTGAAAAAACCTTCCGTTTGGAAAGGAATATTGATGTAGTTGCTCCGACCCTTCGTCAAGCTTGTCGTTTTTTGAGACAACTATCCGAGGCAGGATTAGGTTATGGGGCTTTAAACTCAGCTTGATCAGCACTATCAACCATCCTCCCTTCGTTTGAAGGGTTTTCATTCGGAACCCATCCCCTAGTGTGTTGGTTGGTTAGAGGGGGTTACGAGCGAAGCCTCAGTTTGAAAGTTTCTTGGATGTTAACTTAGTGTTCACACTGTTTAAAAACTGGGGTCCAGTTAAATTTTTGTCTTTAAAGATGTTGTCCTTAAAGTTAGCGACTTTGTTATTGTTAGTCACGTCCCAAAGAGGACAAACAATCATCAGTCTAGAGACTGAGGGCATGGTGTTGGAAGACACAGTCACTTTTAAGATGAAGAAGTTGTTGAAGCACAATCGGCTAAGGGATCCGTTGGATACCTTGATCCTGAGACCATTTACGGATTGTAAGAGACTTTGTGTGGTCAGGATGTTGAAAACGTATTTGAAAAGGACAGAAACTCTGAGAGGGCATAGTCAGTTGCTCTTGAGTTTTGTTAGACCTCATGCACCCATCTCGAGAGATACGCTATCCCGCTGGGTATTAAAGGTGTTGAGTGAGGCAGGTATTGACATGACTAAATACAAAAGCCATTCCACAAGGGGTGCAACCACGTCGGCAGCCCGAAGGCTAGGAGTGCCGCTCACCTGATAATGAGACAGGGTTCTTGGAAAAGTGCAGGGACATTTGCACAGTTCTATGGCAAAAAACTAGACAACGACAATGCACTGGTGGGACAGGCATTGCTGAATGATGCATTATGATGATGAGATACTCTGTATTTACCTGTGTTTGGTGAAATAAAATTGTGGATCTTACGCGTGATTTATTGAGTCTTTGAGCGCACGAGTGAAAAATACTTTAGAAATTTATAGGAGACTGACATTTTTCACAAATTTTAGAAATATCGAGCTTTGAAGTTCTCGCATAATCTCGTAAACACGTGACGTGTTGTACAAGGTAAATTTGTAAAATTATACGAGACTTACCTGTAATGTTGAAGTAGAATTATAATTTTACCGAGGATAACACTGAGTGTTGTAGGGGTTATGCGCCCTCCTCACCCTCGCCAAAAAAAAAAGAAAAAAAGAGGGGTCATTAAAATAAAATAAAATTATATATTTCTTCAACGGTAGTAAGTTGGAATTAAGATTACATTGGAGAGGTTTTATTCTTATTGAGGATGAGTTCGACATTTCCATAATTTCTTTAAAAACTGCTGGTTCCCACATGTGTCCGTTCTCGCATAACCCCTAAAACACTCAGTGTTGTCCTCGGTAAAATTATAATTCTACTTCAACATTACAGGTAAGTCTCGTATAATTTTACAATATTTCGGTGTGGAAGCACTATAAGGAAGGCATTGGGTCCCACTGCTACAAATAGGCACCTCATCTCATACCTTCGGTCACCGCCCATGTGGCATAAAACAAAAAGAAGGGGAAAAAAGGGGTTGGCTGGATGTTAAGCAAACAAACAAATGCCTCGTGGAAAATCAAAACTTTCAAAACACTTTGCCCTAAAAAACAGCCTATTTGAGATGAATTTTTAAGTTTGCCCAGGAGGTACCTTGAATAAATGTTTGAGGTACTGTTTCAAGAGTTCTTGATAAATTGTAGAAAAGGATGACTTTAGGATTAATTGGCACTGTTAAGTAGTGGTATTTTCTCATGTTTTTGTTGGGAAAAAATACGGATGTGTCAGGGAGTATGGAAGTCTCCTGTCTGTAGCAACCCTGTCCACTGACTAGGACCTGAGAAAAGAGAATTTCTCTCTCCAGTGTTATTTGTATTCCTGACGGTAAGGTAATGCTGCTGTAGCAGTGTAACCATGAGGACACCATATGTTTATGGTGCTGTTCAGTCTTGCCTGGAATGTTATTTTATGCACATACAACCACCAGAAAAGGTTAGAGGTTTTGTGGGCCTAATCTAGATGATTGGCTAGATAAAATAGGCTTTAAAATTCACACTTTGTAGTTAATCATCCAATAAAATTTAGTCCTAAATTAGTTGGATTTGTATGGAACAGGTAATATGAACTTGTATTCTGTTTCCAAAATGCACCTTCTTCTACTAAATGCATATATATGTATATGAGAAATTAGGGAAAATGTAGGTAGAACTTACGT
Source organism: Lepidonotus clava (assembly GCA_936440205.1). Classification (NCBI taxonomy): domain Eukaryota; kingdom Metazoa; phylum Annelida; class Polychaeta; order Phyllodocida; family Polynoidae; genus Lepidonotus; species Lepidonotus clava. The sequence goes on along the minus strand of OW387150.1, from coordinate 18,658,321 downwards.
CCTCAGATCGTTCAGTAAAGATTACTAATTTTGGGATTTAAAATGTCATTAATGCAAATTTCCTCAGATCGTCCAGTAAAGATTACTAATTTTGGGATTTAAAATGTCATTAATGCAAATGTTGAATTTGATAATTATTTTCATGACTAAAACCGTGTACAATCACACGTATACGCATGGCATTTTCCTCTTTTTGTAGTTTATGGATCCACTAAAAGTCGGGGTGGTGGGTTGTCAGGACCCCAGGACCCCTCCCCCCTGGATAATACCCCTGAATACCCTGCCTCACTCAAATGTTTTATATGAATGGTAAACTCAGACAAAATCCAACTTTGTTCTCAACAATCTGAACTATTTTTTCTTCTATCAGAAGCCATTGAAGCAGAGAAAACCTCTAAAACACCAGCTAAACAGCCTTCTAAACCAGATGAATCAGGCTCTAAAGGTTTGTAAATCTAAATTCAGTGAGATATAGGCTTCATCATTCTCAATTTTGGTGGGTAAAGTTAATCTTGCCCTGTTACTGTATATTAAACTATCATTAAATGTAGCATCTGAGGTCTTCATGCTTCTATAAACGGTTGCAGTTCTAGAAATCACTGAAGTACATAATTTTTTACATCACTATGTATTCTCAATTTCCTGAACGTTTGTTTTTATTTTAGTGGATGGCTTTACCTCAAAGAAAGGTAACTGTATGGCAAAATTGATCATTGGAAACCTCAATGCTCCTCTGAAAATGTGTGCTTCAAGATGTCAGCAAATGGAGGAATGTAGTGGATTTGTTTACAAGTTTTCCGGTCAAAGAAAAAACAAGCTGCTTAAAACTTGTGTATTGCTGTATAAAATGTGCCACCAGCCATCTCCGACAGATCCATCTCTTAGTATATATGCATATTACAAGACTTCTGAGAAAGGTAATAACTAGGTGTTCAATTACAAATTGCTTTCTTGTTGTCATCAAATTACGACCTCAACAGTTGTAGCTGAGTATGAGGTCATTTCCCTCAATCAGTTGTCTTGACATTGTAATATGATTGTACTTCATGTCATCTCTGTGAGATGGCGTGAACATAGAGATGCACAGGTCACGTGACTAGAAAGGCAATGAGCATTCAGTTCAGGCCATGTTGCCAGACTCAATGGGCAAGGAGGAGATTTTGCTCCTCTGTTTTGTCTAATTTCTCTTCTCCAGTGTGAGATATTTGTGAAATTTGTGCTGATCAAGCACACTGGAGCACTGCTCAACCTACAAAATCCAGTTTTGGCGGGTTTTTCACTGCTTTTAGCGGTTTTCAAGCAAGTTTCAGCTGGATGCTGGCCGCGAAGGAGCGGTCCCACTCCCAGCGTCTGTGGCTGGTTTGGGCTGCTGTCCACCCACTTTCACCTCATCTTCCACGTTTATATGATGGATATTGCTTGGATTTATGTGTCTGTTAGGATCCCACGTACATGAGGTGAGTTTTGCAAGTTTTCAGCAGGGTTTTACTTGTGTTTGGCACCCATAACTTGTCAAAGAGTTAGATTGCTCCTCTGGGCACCCGGTGGGAGCTTGAAAGCAGCGCCTGGTACAAGCCCGGTGGGGTTTTCACGTGTAATTTGCTAATTTCTGCTCTTTTTTGATAGAAATATGTGTAATAACGTGTAGTCGAAGTAATTTATGTGTAATTTGATCTCTGTTACATGTGAAATGGCTGGTTCTGGCCAACATTTCGACGAAAACTTTTGACCGGGCTCCTCCCGGGGCGCTCGGACAAAGCTCAACAGTGTCATCCTCCCGAGTCGGCAGAGAATTCATCTGTAATTTGCCTGAAATTCGATCAAATTCGGTACAATAACATGTATTTACGTGCAGTAGAAGACATTCACGTGTATTTGGTTCTCATATATACATGGACAGCTTAATCTGGCCAGGATTTCTGCTAAAAATTGGCAAAATTGGGATATTTTGTTTTGGCGCCTCCTGGAGAGCTGGGCTAGACTGTAACTGTCATTCCACTGAGTCGGTGGAGAGTTCACGTGTAATTTGAGTGGATTTCTGTCAGAATTTGCTACAAAGGCACGCATTTGCGTGTAGTCGAAGTAATCTATGTCTAATTAGATTAGGCCACAATTTGACCAAAAAAAAGAGAAAAATTTGAATTGATGCCTCTCGGCATCCCCGGCCCAGGCTGTTCTGACAGTGGACACTGTCAATATCTTCCCGCAGTGAGAATTCATGTGTAAAATGCGTGGAAACTCGAAGCAATAACACACATTTAAGTGGGGTCAAGGATATTTATGTGTATTTATCCTTGGTCTGCCGGGTTTTGACAAAACTAGGATAGTTTGACAAAAAAATTCATGGATTTTGGTGGGCAGGTTGACCCAGGCCCCCAGGCTGGGGTTGGACAGTGCCAGTCCAACATACGGCATAGTTTTATGGATGAATTGAGTGAAATCTGTTTACCATAAACCTTTATATTATCTGGGCCTCTGGTTAAGTCTGATTACTGATCCATATGTGTTTATATTTCAAACGTGCCTAACAGAAATACCGTCCTGACCTGCGACGAGTGTGGCCCGTTGTACTGCGTGGCCCCCATTTTTAAGATAACTTTTACCCTATACAGGCATTGTGTCTGGCCCCCTTTTTTAATACTTAACTGTTGGGCATGGTAACCGCCGACGCATCTGCCAGTTCACTCACCCACAAGGGGAACAACCAGCATGCCAGCAAACCTAAATCGTCTCGCAAGACTAAGTATGCAGACTGGGCTGCGGAGAAGCGCGACAAGGAGACCCCGGCTGGGGAGCTCCCTCTCGTCACAGAGACCCTGGGCAAATTGTCCAAATCCTCGGCAGAAGGGCAGGGCACGACCGCCCAGCCATCACCGGTGTCGTCGCCAGGAGATCCAGTCACCGAAACTCTGACCTGCGTGACTCACGCAGGACCCAGACCAGGGGCGTTCACCAACATGACCCCGAGCAGGGACCGAGCCAAGGTAACGCAGCCCCGAATTTAAACTTTTCAGTGGAGGTCAGGGAATTGCAGGGCCTGTGTCAGATTTTTGCCCAAAACCTTAAGGGCTTGAACATCTAGTACAAAACTAGACGATGGGTTCCAGTCGACTAGGGACCTTATGACCGAAAAGATTTCGAATGAGGATAGTGAGGGGGGGTCAGAGGGGGACTCGAGCACGGAAGATGAGATGGTATAGGTCTGCAGGGCAAGAAAGGGCTGGTTTTGTTTTTCAGTTCTATTTTGAGTTCTATTTCCAAAGACTTGTAGTAAGTTTTTTTTATATCAATCACATAAGTTTACTGGTGGGAGAGTACATGATTGATGATTTTTTTAATATTCTAAACATATTTTGCATTTCATTTGTGGCCATTTATCATCTGAACGTAATTTATATTTTTTCCCTTTGTTCCCATTAATTATTGTATTCATCAGCAATGTCACATGGGAGGATGCTCATAATTTGAAAACTTGTGCCGTCTTTGTCAGATTCCACTCCTATTTCTTTATAAATAATACTTGTGCCTGACAAACCATTTTGGTATTGAATGGTAGAAAAAAATGTACTGAATCTAAATATACCACTTTTATTTTTATCATAACATTATTAACAGTGCTATGGTTATGAGACAGGAAGAAAGACCAGATATTTCAAGTTATTCAGTCCTTCCTTGCAGACCTATAGTAGATGTCCCAGTAGAGGGAGTCTCGGGCAGAACTGAAGAGTTAGTTCCGGGTTCGGACGTAGCTTCAACGCCCCCTACAGATTTTATTTATGCCACTAAGGCGAAGAAACTCAAACCCCCCAAAGAGTTGGGTGATCCTTTGGCAGACCCCCATATAGCGGATTACATTGAATGTTTGTTTAAAATGCCCCTTTCTGAGGAAGATTTCACAGAAATTTTAAAAAAAAGTTCTGGTCCTGTCAAACCTCCCTTGCTTAATTCTGCCGCAAATCCCAGAGGCAGCTTGGGATAAGCTGGATGGTTGGTTAGGTTTAACGACGGGCTTTACTCCGGGTTTCAGGTGGGGCTCAGCTTCATAGGGGCCAAATTGGTCCAGGCAATGCAGGAGCTCTGCGGGCTTTGTGGCAGGTTTCCTGATGACTAGTCGGTGTTAGAAAAACTTGATTATACTATGCAACTTGTCGGTTTCTGTTTTACTCAAAGAGGAACTGAAAAGCGCAGGAAGAACTTAAACCAGAAATTTCCTACCTATCTCAAGAAACTGGTTTCTTCAAAATTCCTGGCAACAAACCAAAGTCTCCTAGGGGATATGGAGGAGAACGTTAAATATTTAACAAAGCTTTCGGAAGTCCAGAGCCAGCTGGCGAAACCAGCAGTCCTAGGTAAGGCCACCTCCAAGTCAGGGCCCAAGGGTGGGGGGGTTCAAAAGAAGAAAGCCTGGAAAACGAAAGGGAATGGCAAAACCGGTGGCAAACACCGAGCCCCGTCCTGGTCAAGGAAGGCCGGCCGGAAACAGACCGAAAAGACGGGTGACGAGAAGAAGACCAAACAGGGTTTTCAGAAGAAGGGGGCGCAGCAGAATTAGTTCTGGTGAGTGATTTCCTAAAAGTTGCACTACAAGTTCAGTTGATACATTTGCTGTGCCCCCGGTCCCGTTGTTTGTGGCCGGAAATTCAAAAAATTTCCTGGACAAATGGAAAGAAATCACCTCTAACAAATCAATTATCGAGATTGTCTGGGTTAAAATTAGAATTTGACAATGACCCTGTATTGGGTGTGTGGCCGCGCGAGTAAAAATACAACAGGGAATTGGGCTCTGTGGTAGACACAGAAATTCTATAACTCCTAAAAAAGGGAGTAGTACCACAAGAATATGAAAATGACCTTTTCATATCCAATATTTTCCTACGACCCAAGCCTAAATATAAGATGATCCTAGATCTTTCCTTGCTTAACGAGGATTTGTCGAAAAAGCATTTTAAAATGCAGCACTTGGATGTAGCAATCGATAAGTTGCATAAGGGTGATTTTATGGCTTCCATCAATCTAAAAGATGCATACTACACTATTCCCATCCACCGGGAGTATCACATTCTTGTGCTTCTCATGGAAAGGTGAATTATACAAATATCGGGCCCTCTCTTTTGGTCTGATCTCGGCCCCCAGACTGTTCACCAAGACCCTGGTACCCATTTTTTCCATCTTCAGGGAGGTGGGATATATGGGGTTTGGATATATAGATGATTTGTTCATCAGCAATAGCTCAAAAAGGAGATGCGCCGAGGGCGCACAATTTTTGGCATAGCTATTTGGGGAATTAGGCTTTGTGGTTCACCATGATAAGTCACAGTTCTCCCCATCCACATCCTGGAATATATCCTTGATTCTGAAAAAATAACTCCCCTACCCAAGATAAAAGGGATAAAGCGGGGGATAAAATCTGATGGGTCCTCGACCAAAAGCGAGTAAGAATCCTAGAACCTAGAAATCGAAAGGATCGCAGCACTAGGCAGGACTGGGAGCAAAGAGATTGGTTCATGAAATTGAAGGCAGTCAGGGGAGGGGACCTCCGATAGTGGTTGGTCAATGTACCTTAGCGAGTTAGACTAATCTGTTCAACGGCCCCAAAATTAAAGTTACTGACGGACGCCTCCATGGACGGGTGGGACGCCATGAGAGGGTCGGATCGCTCTGGCAGTAGGTGGACTCCCGAGGAGGGCTCTTGGCACATTAATGCTCTGGAGGTCAGATATTTTTTGGCCTGCGAACCTTCTTTAGGGATGTGATCCACGCCCATATTCAGGTTCTGTTCGAGACCGCACAGGCCGGTGTCAAAGGACAGGTTGGCGGGTTGGGTGTGCGTCTTTCTAGCCCGTTCTGGGATAGACACAGCAGCATTCAAGGCCCACAGCATGCAGGGGGCAAGTATGCCCAAACTGACCTCTTTTAATTTGCCCATAAAAGCCATCATGCAAAAAGCCTCTTGGGCCAGCAAGAGTACCTTTCAGAAACACTACCATAAAGATATCCTGCCGGAGCCAGAGGTGTCTAATCAAATTTTGTCTGAATTTGTAGGTCGCAACAACGTACCTTAAGGTTTTTCTATTCGGCAGTAATATTCCCGGCCCTTCAGGGTCCCTGACCAAGGTCGCAGCTCCGGTTGGCTGCAAAGGGCCGGGACGATTTCTAGTCTGCCCCTAGTTGGTATAGATCATTGCAGCAAATTGCGATCAAAAACATTAAGTTACCCTAACATTTTTTCAAAGAAATCCTCATAATTCCTACAATTCTCAATCAACTCCAATCATCTTGGTATTGCTCTAAAGGTTAGAGTATGTAGAATATGAATCTCGATGAAATGTGTTCCAACCAAACATTCCAAATCGTTTAGAATGTTTGGAATGTCTTCAAAATTGGCTGAAATTTTGAATTTTTCCTGACTTCCTACAACTTAATTCTAAATAGAATCTTCAATTTACACATCATTCAATTCTTTTAATAGGGAGTTTAGAGAACCAAATTTGGAATCTAACAATGTATCATTCATTTATATGCAAGCATTATTCACCACATGAGCACAGTCAGAAGGCTGAGGTGAAATTATGAAATATTACCATTTTGCACAGGTTTTTCCAATAAGCCAACTGGGTGCTAAGCAGCAATTTCAATTTGATTATATAGAATGTTTTCTTATTCCTTGCCTATTCTTGTCATATCTATACACAATTATCTATAATGACTATTTAACAGGATTTCTAATAGAAAAGTATAAAAATCATTGCATTCTAAACACTTTGTAGGGGTAACATGTTCTTATACATGATGATAATGTCTAACTCTGTGTATGTATCTTACCAAACGGAGCATAATTGGCATATTTGGGTTGCTCTCAGAGCATAATTGCAGTTATTTCTTGCCTTTTCTCAAGTTTGTTGAAATAAAAAATGATATTTTAGTTATATAGAGAGACCAGATGCTACAATTGACTTTATTTTATGAAATACTTATCAATATTAGTCCATAGTTCCATCAGTCAGGCTTTGAAATACAAAATACCAGTTTTCAAATATGGTACTTTTTACATAAAAGGTGAATAATCAGCCAGATTTTATATGTATTCCAAGGATAATTTGTTAATTTAAAGGGCCGAAAAAGCTTTAAAATAATCTTAAACTCAAAAGAAATTGACTTAGTACATATATCTCTCGTAATCTATGGGGCCTTCCATTAAGTATGTACGCACCAAGGGGGGTGGGGGGGTCTGAAATCTTTGAAAATTTGCATACGTTTCTGTACAAATCCATTGCGTATTTTAGGCCAAGGGGATGGGGAGGTCTAAAATTTGATAAATTTTGCGTACATACTAAATGGAAGGTCCCTATGCCAGTAATTGATGATATTTGTTTCTATCTCTGTTCCAAACCTTGGAAAAGCGTAATTTGTCCATACATTGCTATTTGCTGTAATAATCTATAGTTGATCCGTTCTGATTTATGCCTCTTGTACGTGGCGGTCCATATTTTTAATGTAACAGGCCGTGCCCCCTTTCTACTTCTACGAAGAGAAAAGTACATGTATATACTTGTTATATAATGGACTTCCCGTACCAATTTCAAATTTTTAGCATAACTAAGATTTTATGATGGTTCCCTGTAAGGAATTACCATGCAAAGTTATGTAGTAGGATTTTCCCTGCAGATATAATCTCAGGAACCTAGTATTATGATTTGATCCGAATTTTGAAAAAATTCGGGATAGTAATCTTTGGATTTAATCTGTTCCAGTTGGTTCAGGGTAGTCTTTAGGATTTGTGCTGATCTCAAGTCAGAATAACTTAAGGTTAAGCAGCTAAGCTGCAAGAATTTTGTTATACCATATGCGTCACAAGCCCTAAGTTTTATATCGCGAGAAAGTAATAGTGTGGTCTAACACAGATCTGAGTTTCTAACTCGTGTTAAAATGAAATCTAACTCAGGTAACCGAGGGATTTGGCATCTCTCTAATGCATACATCTGTTCGTTTCTTAAAAAGTTAAACCCTGTGCTCCCGACAGGGTCATCAAAGGCCGGGTGTGTGGTGTCCTTTCTATGGGACATTGCACACTAATGACCCCTTGCCACTCTTCGCAACGAGTAGGGTATCGCACCCGGTGGCGGGTTTCTCCTAAACCCTATAATATATTCCGTCACCGCCATTGTGGCGTAAAATAAGCTGAAAAGTATCACCTTGTGCAGTCTGGAAAGAACCCATAAGGGTTGGCCGGACGTTAAACTACCCCAACAAACAAACAAACAAACAAACAAACAAACTTAAAAAGTTAAAATGAATGTATGTCTATTTAGAAATAACAAGTGGCTCCGCCATCCTATGTCCCTGCGCCGCCCTGCACACACCCTGACCTCTCGGCGTCCAGTGTGCGGGGTCTGCGTCACTCGCACACCACCCCTGCTGCAGAGTGGTCCAGTAAGTGGGTCACTCAGCCATCCCTCCCTTCCAGTCCATAGTTGGGGTCAGCGTTTCCCAAAGCAGAGGGGCTGCAGAGTGGTCCAGTAAGTGGGTCACTCAGCTGGTTCCCTCAGTCCCCTCATTAAATTGTTTACAAATCCGTAGTACAGATGGACTGGCTGGTCCACATTACCACAGCTGGTTGCTGGTAGGACACAGGGTTTAGTAAGAGGCCTGCCCCTGCCGTCGAAGCAACAAAGATTTAGAACTAGTAGGGTAATAACATTGTTACGCAATACAGTTCCGTCCACTATTATAGTTTTAAGGGCTGAATAAAATATCGAATTTATCACTAGTCCGGTCTGGAAGTGGTTAATTACTAGAATAGTAATCGACACCTAAGTCATCCAAATTGCAAACCTGACAGTTCGAACAGAAATTGGTAATAATAACACGCTTAGATCACGAATCAAATAGTGTCACAACGGGCTGGTACAGGTCCAGAATCAAATTTTCTAATAAAAAATTTAGACGTTGAATCACGAGTAATCAGTGTCGCAATTATGACGGAAATGATTTTCCGGTTAAACTTTGAGTCCGTAGCATGGGGTAGATTTCCGTCGGTCCAAGTCTTTAAAGTCTCTACATTCACACCTTCTCACGGAGATGACGTGAAGTACAATCGTAGATTAAACAAGACTAACTTGGAAGTAGAAGTTTAATCGGGATTGTACAAGCGTCTTTGACGTAGAGATGGGGTGAACCATAGACCCACCTCATCCCACCCGGCTTCGCTTGTATTTTCTTGGTTCAACTGGCTGCGGCCACATTGGTGGCCAGGCCGCTCACCATTATATGGTGAGACTTTCCAAATAGTTGGTAAGTGTGGTAGGCCTCTGGGGAAATTCTCCTTGGCTTTAAACACTGGATGCTCATTGGCTGTCCCAGTCACGTGACCTGCGCATCTTTACGTTCACCCCATCTCTATGTCAAAGACGCTTGTTCAATCGCGATTAAACTTCTACTTCCAAGTAAGTCTTGTTTAATCTACGATTTTCTCTCTAAACAGAAACTACTGAAGCAGAAGAAACCCTAGAGAAGCCAGGAAAAAAGCCTTCCAAATCAGATGAATCAGGCATTGAAGGTTTGATCCTTAATTATTTGAGAAAGATTACTTGAAATTGACTTTGCCCAAGTATCAATAAGTCTGCAATTATTTGAATTAATTTAACCTGGTGGCTGGAGAAAGATGAGTGTATTGTGATTTTCTCCCAACGCCCCAACAAGCAAACCCCCCATGCGCTCCCTAACCCCCAAAGAGTGGGCCATCATCGAGGCCCCTTGGGATTAGATACCACATCTGCTGAACACAATACCCCCAAGAATGAGGACACTGGTCTCTATTTTTGGGAGAATCCTAAACCAGACATAGAAAATGTAAACAGACTTTTGAAGTTTAAGTGTAAATTTCCTTCTGCCCTTCCAAGGGATCTAGCAGTTGATTGTTTGAACCCAAATTTTGGAGATAAAAACGTTGGTGTTGAACTTAAGGTTGATGTTAGTAGAGACGTTTTTGTTTGCATTACTGATCATGCAATGGATGACAAAATTTCCAATCCTTTTACCAGCAACCCTACAAGGGAGAAGATCCAATTGGACTTGGTACAAGACGAAAAGGACAAAAATAACATACACGGTTCCATAAACTCAAAACCTTTACCTATGAACACCAGTATGAACCAAGATTCTTCTCTTTAAAAAAAAAAAAAAAGAGAAACAAGAAATTTTTGTCAAGAAAAATGTTTGACTGAAGTTATTTCTGAATTAAAGGTTGAAAGAAATAAAATCTGTTGTCAATCTTTCTTCCAGAATTTTAACCTTACATAAACCTTCTACGAAAAGGTCTTAATTTCTGTCCCACACCACGGGAACCAGTCTTATCTGATATTCATGACAATTTAGAGAAATTTCATAATAATCTCAGATGGAAACAATTTTTCGAGAATCAACCACAATTGGTCAGCACTTCTGAAAACCAGATTCTAGGTTTGAAGGTCCTCAAGTCTCAAACCAAGAACCCATAAGGGTTGGCCGGACGTTAAACTACCCCAACAAACAAACAAACCACCAACCGAGATGCATACAACTAGAATAGATAATTACCTGGAGGGCCTCTACACCTCTGGGGAGATCTCTGGGAGGGTAAAAACAAGGCTTTCAGAGATAAACACTAGGAACCCCCACCTTTATCTTTTACTCATTATACACAAACCAGATTCCCCTCCACCAGGACGACCTGTGGTCTCGGCCAATGGGTGTGCTACAGAAATTCCCTCCCTTGTGAACATCTTTACAAAACCAACTGTCCCCCACATCCCATCTTACTTTAAGCGGTATACCCACTACGCGATTTTGGCAAGAATCGGCGCCAACGTCAGCACGGCCGTTGGCGCTGATGCTACTTGCATGCATACCCAAACATAATCGGCACCAATGGTCGGCACTGACGTCGGCCATCCGCGCCGGCCATTGGTGCCGACTGTCGGCACCGATCATGCCGATCCTTATTAAATATGTTTAATAATTTTACGCCGATGCCGACGGTCGGCGAGTCGGTTAGTGGGCATGGGGCTTAAAAGACACCAGACACTTTTTGGCAGTTTGGGATGTTGTGAATCAAACACTCCCGCCCGATTACACTAACATACCCAATGGGGAGGGGAGGAGGGCTTGCACATTGGCTAGCAAAATACAGACCTCAAAAATAAATAACTATAAACAACTCTCAATTCAATTGGAAACATTACTTGCAAATTGGAGGTACATCCATGGGCACCAGAGTTGCCCCAACCCTGGCAAATCTTTTCATGGGATACTTTGAGGAGTAATTTTGTATACACCTACAGACTCCAACCTCTAGTTAGGGTACGGATTATTGATTCAGGGTACCACACAGGGAAAACAGGGAAAATGGCCAAAAAAATTCCCTGACAGGGAAAACGCAGGGAATTTGGAAATTTTGCCAAAACACAGGGGAAACACAGGGAATTTCATTTGGCCAGATCCTGAAATTCCTGATTCTCAAGATATTATTAGGAATTTAACATTTTGTTGTTGGGTTGTCCAAATTTTTCTGCACGCAGAGGCTTTTAAATTTGAAAAACTTGCTGGATATGACTAGGGAAAAATTGCAGCTGGACAGGGAAAACACAGGGAATTTGAAAATGGACTTTCAGTTGGTACCCTGTTGATAACATTTTCTTAATCTGGAGACATGGCAGATGTGAATTAAATTCATTTATTACATATGGAATATGTGGCTTGAGAGCTGTGTGTTTGAGATGCTACCGTGATCAGGGCCAGTCTGATGGGGGGACTGGGTATTTATAGTGACCTGTCAACAACTCCATGGCAACCAGAGGTGGTTTCTGATTGGATCTGGATCCAGACTGCTGGACTCTTGGAGAGTCTGAGGCATGTCTGGTGTGGTGCAGAGTCCTAAAAGGTGCAGTGCAAGCTAGTATGCTTCTCCAACCAGCCTTCCACCTGGGGCACTAAAAAAAAGTGCAGTTGAAGTAAAAAAAAGAAAATAAATAAATAAACAAATAAATTCATTTATTACATATCTGAATCAGGTAAACCAATCCATTAAATTCGCAGCAGAAATTTCTGAAAACAATATACCTTTCTTGGACACGCTAGTTTCTGTAAACCGAGGAGGTTTGCACACTGACCTAAACACAAAACCAACAGATGCAATTAATTATTTACACTTTGATTCTGCCCACCTGACCCACTATAAGAAAGGCATTCCCTACGGCCAATTTCTTAGACTTAGATGTATATGCTCTAAGGATGAAGATTTAAAAAAATATGCCTTAATCAAAGCAGCCCATTTCAGGGAGAGGGGATACCCAGTGGACCTAATGGTGGAATCCTATATGAGGGCATGGAAGCATGCTAGACCCCAGCCCACTCTTCCAAAAATACAGGGGGAGGAACCCGTGAGCAATAGAAACATATTGGTCACAACTTTCCACCCCACGTTCAACAACCTCACTAAAATAGTGAAAACCTTGGGATATTCTGACCAGGTCTTCAAAGAAAAAAACTCTACATAAAAACCCCCTCATCTTATGTTTGACTTTCAGAAGGCCCCCTAGCCAAACATGTCAATTAGTAAGGGCATGCACTGACTTTCATCCTGATATAACTACAAAACACCCTATGGCGCTCTCAGGCCATATATACAACATCATACATGTCATAATTCTGAGTGCAGATATTGTACCAGACTGAACACAGGAGGCAGAATATCCTCCACCACCACAAAAGGCAGTTACATCTCCAAAACAAATGTCTCGTGTCAGAGTTCAAATCTGGTGTATTGCATCACGTATAGGAGGTGCGGCTTATATTGTATCTGGGCCGAACCAAGAGAAGATTAATGGACTGATTCCAGGACCATTTTTACAAATTAGTAAGAAGGTCTTGAATTCTGACATTGGTCAACACTTCAACTCTGGGGACCATGAGTGCTTTCTCGATGTGAAGATCCATATAGTAAACTTCATCCAGAATCTGAAATCTCAAGAAAACTGAAAAAAATAATTGAGAAGAATTGGATTTCAGACTAAGGACATAGATCCAAGATGGGTCGAACCTTATAGACACTCCTGTCTATTTCTAAAGGGCCCAAGGTGGCCCCTGACTCCCAAGAACCCACTCCTTTTGCCTCGTCTAAAAATTGTCTATTTACCGAATGGATCAAGAGAGTGGAGGACCTCACTTTGAAAATCCCTAGACTTAGATTCCCTTCTACTAATTTTCTTAAAAAAACATGAATCAATGGTACCTTGATATTTGCTACATAAAGATGCCTGATTAGCCTAATTGGCGAAAACTTTCCCACCCCTACTAATACTATGGGAACACTTCCTTGTTTACCTGCCCCCTCCGGGGTGGGGGTTCCTTTGGGAGCCTCCTTGGAAGAATGTGTCCCGAGCAGCCCCTTGCCTGGGAAGAATGTGTTCCCAGCAGCCCCCCTGTGGCATAAAACTAGCTGAAAAGCTTTACCTTGTGCAGTCTGGTAAAAGAACCCTAAAGGGTTGGCCAGACGTTAAAACTAATCCCGCAAACAAACAAACCCCAGCAGCCCCTTGCTGTTCATAGAAGGCAACAAATGAGGAGACCAGACTCTGTAGCTCAATTGCAAAAGTGTCTGCTTCAAGTCTGGGAGGTCATTGGATTTATCCTTGGCCGAGTATACCCCGTGACACCTTACCTAATAAGATGGTTACGGTAACATATTGTTTAGGTAAGGTTAAGACCTGACGTAATCAGAACATCACATTAACATTCTGTTTAGGTAAGGTTGGGACCTCCCCTGGTCAGGAGGTCACAATAACATTCTGTTGAAGTCAGGTCTAGTCCTCACCTAAATTTAATTTGATCTTGACCTAACCTCACCAGAATGTTATGATAAAATTCTATTTTGGTGAAGTCTCAACCTCACAGAAAAATAATGTAACAGTTATGTGACATTTTAGTAAGTAACAAACAAACCAAAAAAGGATGGTTGTTTAACATGACGGTTACGTCACACCTTGGCTGGGTCCCACTGCTACAAATAGGCACCTCATTTCATAGATTTGGAACATGACTGGCGGCCTGGTGTCAGTATAATGTGACTGGGTGGGGTATTGTGTGGGCCTATGACATGATATCTCGGTGTGGCAGCACTATAAAGAGGGCATTGGGTCCCACTGCTACAAATAGGCACCTCATTTCATAGATTTGGTCACCGCCCCCTGTGGCGTAAAATAAGCTGAAAGGCTTTACCTTGTGCAGTCTGGTAAAAGAACCCTGAAGGGCTGGCCGGACGTTAAACTTATCCCACAAACAAACAATCATAGATTTGGTCGCCACCCCTGTGGCGTAAAACTAGCTGAAAAGCATAACCTTTTGCAGTCTGGTAAAAGAACCCTAAAGGGTTGGCAGGACGTTAAACTCATCCTGCAAACAAACAAACCTTGGCTGAGTCACACCAAAGACTTTAACAATGGCAGTGGTCACTGCTTGCCTGGCACTCGGTATAAAGTAAGGACTACGAAACATGACTGATTGGCCCAATGTCAGTATTATAACAATGGGTGGGGTATTGTGTGGGCCTATGACATGATATCTTAGTGTGGCAGCTCTATAAAGATGGCATTGGGTACCACTGCTACAAATAGGCACCTCATTTAATAGATTCGGTCACTGCCCCTGTGGCGTGAAAACTAGCTGAAAAACTTTACCTTGTGCAGTCTGGTAAAAGAACCCTAAAGGATTGGCTGGATGTTAAAGTAACCCAACAAACAAACAAACAAACTTTCCCTGTAACCAGGCTCCTATTCAGGCCCCTGGGACCTGAGTCTGGGCCCAGTGACTCATCACTGGCCCCTGGGAGAACTATGACATCATATGTGATGTCAGGGGATCTCCGTCATAAGGCAGTTGACAGAACAATTCTGTCATTTCAAGGTAGCATACAGCGAGCAGAGGGGCTATTCAGCCTCGGCTCACAAACTAATGTGGAAAGAATAGGACTATCATAGGCAAATGGTGTTACTGTATACCCCACCACCTTTGATGGTAACAGCCTTTGATGGTAATGTTAGCCTGTTTTACGCTTCTTCTTTTTCTATTTTAAAGAATTCAGTATCCTGTAGAATTTTTTTTTTTTCTATCCTTGACTTACATCAGTGTGTAATGTACAACCATACTACAACTTTAGATTTACAGTGTTATATATTGATTTTTTGACTCCCAGCAATGTTGTTACTTAGTTATTCACAACATTGTAACTGCAATCTAACTTGACCATCACAGTAAAATCAAAATAATAACTTTTTTCAAATAGTTTTCGCTGGTTTATTCGGTGTAGATGTGCAAAGTATTTGTAAAATCTTCACTCCTTTTAGGATGATACCTGAAGATGGAAACAGTAGAAGGAAGGTTATGTTATGATGAATATGTGTATAGAAACTGTTTGTCAAAAATTAATTGACTGTTCATTACTAAATTCAAATACTAGCTCACAATATCGAACTAAGGTAATCATAAATACTAGCCTAATCTAAGATTTGCTAACCTGAGATTCCTAATTCCAGTTTAAGCCCCATACCCACTAGGCAATTTTTCCTCAGTCAGCACCGATTCAGATTAAACATGCACATTTCAATGTATTATACTAACAGGCAATCATTAGAGTCAGCTGATTTTAGTTCTGATCTGTCGGTCGACTCCGTGAAAGTCACTTGGTGGGTATGGGGCTAGATTTTCAAACCTTACCTTAGATTTATTCTCATCTTAGTCTTGAAAGAACCCTGAAGGGTTGGCCAGACGTTAAAATAATCCAACAAACAAACAAATATTATTGTCAAGCCTAAACTAAGAGATCCACTACAAAATGTTTGACAAATATTAAAATTCTGGCTTCAATTTGAGCTAACCTTAAGAACTAACCTTTAAGGAAAGCTTGCACATAACTGCAGGATGGTCATTTTTCAATTAATTGAATTCAGTATGTTATTCACTACTTGCAGTATCAATGTTAGCAAAATGGAAGGAAAATATTTAGTTTACACACAGTTATGGGACATTAATAAACTTATATTTTATCACATTTCTAAGGGAAATTCACCCTAATTTATGACATAGCAAGGGGAGTTCTTGGGGAATCCCATCTTTCCTTAGAAGGGAATCCCCACCCCTGTAGAATCTGTAAAACAATCTTGGCTAACAAAAAGTAAATATATCTGACCTGACGCAACTCAAAATAAATCAAAATATATATCCATCTACAACCATTCATTAACCAGGGAATCCCAAAACAACTTTAGAAGGAATTCCCATAGCTGTGACGTAGCAAGGGGAGTACTGAGTAGCCCTGCATTCATGGGGCTACAGCCTGATAGAAAGGGCATTCAGACACTATTGACCCCAAATGACCCCCATTAACTCATTAAAGGAAAGCTTTCACATAATTAGAGAACAGTTATTTTTGAATGAAATTCGTTGAGCATGAACAATATATCAAGAACAAAATTAATGATGCTAGAGATATTTTAAAGATATTCCAAATGAAGACAGAATAATGACACTTTAATATTTGGTCTATTTTGTATGTTTTTAAGGGACATCCCCTAATTTGTGATGTCACAAGGACACTTATTGGGAATCCCAGGTTTAAATAAAAGGGAATTCCCAAGCCTCAAATCTGTATAGAAAAGAAATTAAGCATAAGCTTAACATATTTTTATTTAGCCCCATACAAGCTATTATTAATTGTATATTTTATTAATCTTAGTTCATTCAATTACCTGAAATTCCTAAGTTCTTTTGAAAGGGATATCCCATTATTATGACGTAGCAAGGGGAGTATTGACAAGCCCAGAAATTAGGGAATTCCCAAATATTTCCTCTATAATTCACTAAAACTTAAACATTTTCCAATTTTTGTTATTGAAATATTTTCAGAATAACCATGAGAAGCTCATTCAATAAAGAATAGGCGTTTGAAAAACTATGTGCAAGGTTTCCTTTAATTAATTAATTAATCTTAATGAGGTGAATAGTGTTAATATATACAAATATAAAAGAGCAGTGCAATTTTATCTTTCTCCCTAAACATAAATTGATATATAACAAGAGACTACGGCTCTAGATTTGTTACGTACATAAAATAAAACAAGATTTCACAGATTGACCGCAGTCTACAGGGGTGGCGACGTGGCTGAGTCGGGTGGACTCCCCAGACGCATAGACATTCAGGAAGCCACGAAGTGGGCTGCGACTTTGCTTTGTTCCCACCACTAGTTAACACTCTCCAAGCAGATCATGTGAAATCTGGTTGGAGATTGACGAGTTGTGACGCACAGGAAGTTGGGTCCAAATTCTGCAATGCTCACTTGCTAAGTAGCGACGGTGCTTGACGGGATTGTTAGATCTGAGTAAATTCTGGTATGTTAAAGATATACGGTCTCATCCTCCCATCACGAATCCTGGAACTCGAATCACGTAACTCGACATTCCCACGGCAATCATAGCATCATTCTGTTTGAAAATACTGATTCCAGTTGTAACGTCATAAATCCGTCTTTTACCTCGTCAAAATCGTGTTATTTCCGCTTCCTTTCATAGTCTTCAATCCGGGCACTTTCACATTTCGCTGGTCGGGAAACAACATTAGAGATCAAACAGTAAGACAGGGCAACAGGCTAACTGATCCGGGACACTGAATTCAGCACCCTTTTTATTTACGTAGTCGAATCATGTCTTGGATCCTTAATGATATTGCAATAGGGTCTAAGAAGCTGCGACCACTCAATAGGCTATGGGACGTTTAACTGGAACTTCCCGGAACAAATGGCAGTGGACACTTCCTGAATCTGTATGTCGGAAATATTTAAAAGAGTTACTGAAATGCTACTGATTTTACACTGACCTGTTACTGGCAACTCATTTAAATATTTCGGACATACTGATTTACCACTGCTCAACCACTGTTTTTCCACTTATTTTCACTGATTTACCACTGAAATGCTACTGAAAGCTGACACAAAATGCCTAAAACTTTTTGACACCAAAATGCCCATTATTTTATTATATGCTGATGATACAGTTGTATACTGCTCTGATACTGACCCGAGCACTGCAATGACTAAAATCCAGCAAAGTCTTAAGGTTATTTGTGATTGGTGCGATACTAATAAGATAACGATTAATGTTGACAAGACAAAGCACATACTATTTTCACTGCATTCCAATGATCAGACAATATCTACAGTCTACTTGAAAGATACACCCCTAGAAACTGTACCACATTATGTATATTTAGGTGTTGCTATAGACAGTAACTTGTCCTTCACTGAATTCCTGAAAAGTAAACACGATGAAATGAATGTATGCATTCAACACCTGGGTAAAATTCGTAAGTTAGTAACGGCTGATATAGCTGCTACAATCTACAGACTACATACCAGTTTATGATTATGCCAATTTCATGATTGAGCGCAGACCTTTATATCAGATACGGAAATTGGACTCATTGCAAGACAAAGCTATTAGAATAATTGACTGTAACGTACATGCTGATCTAGATGTGAAAGACATTGGACTGCTGTATAACATTTAATTACCGGGATGAAGATGACATCAACATCATCTTTCACTAATGTATAGACTGAGTGAAAATTGTATAATCATAGAACAGCAAAGACCCATGGTATGACTCAGAAGTCATAACAAGGTAAATTTTAAAAATAAAAAGCAAAATAAAAAAATCATGAAAAGTCCATTGACCCATGGAATAACGCTATGGGATAGGATCCCAATTGGAATACAACGATCTTCCACAAAGGTGAAGTTTAAAAATCAATTATGCTCTTTAATGACATCTGAGGCTACGACTGGATTTTGCAACCTATAGATCCTTGCAGCAAATAGCGATCAATGGACATATTAAGCTTTTGCAAGGTTCTGAACCATGATAGAAATGTGTAACATCAATTATTGGCATACATTATGATAGATAAATGTACTAAAGAACTCTCTCTTGAGTTTCAGATATTTTGAAGTAATTTCTGCCAGTTAAATTGACAAATTATCCTTGTAATACGTACAAATCCTGCCTGAATTTACGCCTTTTATGTAAAAAGTATCACAGTATAAGTATTTCATGTAATCATATTTCTCTTTGTTCCCTTTTAATGCTATATATTGTTTTTCTACTCCTGAAAGGCTGGAAGAACATGTACCTACGTGAAGCTTTGCACAAATAAAAAAAAAAAATAATAATAAAAAAAAGGTTCATGGCCCCTGAATTTTGACGTCATTCCTAAAATGCCCTTATCTTAAGGATAACCTCGACCTAAAAGTATAGGTCACTAGCCTTAAAGAAGGTTAGGCTAGTACAGTAATGTTGGCCTTGTTATATCCTTGGCACAGCCAATATTTTCTGTATGAGAGTTCCCAAGTCGTTCTGAAACTTGAAAAAGCGGGGTTCCAAATGCCAGCACTTTCTGTAGGGGAGTTACCAAAACGTTTTTGTGTGTTGTGACATTTTCAATCCTCGAAAGGCCAGTGGCATTAATGTGTAATCAGAAGCATATTCTCCTTGGTATTCAATGTAAATGTTTGTAACCATTGCACATGAAAACGTTTCGGAAAATGTGGGAGGAGTACTCTAATACACATTACCCTGACTTGGCACATGTCCTATTGTACTACATTACTCTACAAAACGTTTTGGTAGAACCCTGAAGGGTTGGCCAGACGTTAAACTAACCCCACAAACAAACAATACAAAAACATAAGAGCCTTTTTATGTTGGATTGGGTTGCTTACAATCTCATAATTCATTATATGATTAGAAATATTTTTCAAAGTGAAACCCATTCCTGAAAAGAATTATACATGCCTTATGTTCCCCCAACACAGGTCATTGAAAGGTCACACAATAATATACCTTGAACAAAGAAGGGCATTCATCAGTCAGACACATAATCCCTGGGATGTTTATGGTCAATAGCAGGTGAGTTCCAGGATTACATTGCAACGTGCCTCAGGTCAGGGGTCAGTTAGCATATGAAGACTTATAAAATCTATGCTGTGATGAAGATCACAGGTGCTTTACATTTGCATAACACAGCTATTTTTTCTCTCATTTCCTTTTCCCTTCGTTAATTAAGTAGTTCTACCTTTGCCAAAACGTTTTGAAGTGTTCTATATTTTTAATCATGCCAAAATGTTTTAAAACGTGTTCAGTTAGTGAAGCCTTCAAGCTTTGCTCCATTATTCTCCGTTTTCGTCCTGTGGATCACGTCGATAGTCCGATATATCGGAGTTATAGGTTGTCCCAAATCCCATAGAAGTCAGTGTTAAAAAATAGGGGGGGACACCGTGCTATTTCTGAAGTAGAGAAACTGCTTGGAGAGTGATGCTGTCCTCATAGGAAATGCCTTGAGAGTGTAAAAATGTGCATAAAAAAGGCGTTACCTGGAGATTGACGAGATGATGTCATAATAATATTCTAAAAATAGAATTAAACTAGGTCGAGAACACCTCATTCCCCCATGGGGGCGGCCATATTGAAAATATGCTGGTTCTTCGAACAAGTTAGGTTTTTTTTTCATTTGTCGGTTACTACTGTCGATCTGCTTGGAGAATGTGATATTCAATATAGAATCTCTATGGGGGGGAACTTTTTCGAAAAAAAGCCCCACTACGGTGAAGAGTGTATGGATGACGTCATTATTTAATTTCCATATATGGACTTCGGGATTCCGTCATTCTTATGAATAATTAATTAGTGTAACTGTTTTTCTTCTTCAATGGTGGGAAACCTTTGGTGACTGCTTGGAGAGTATGACTCGAACCATGTTGTATGGGGGTAAGGGGGTGAAGGGGTGTCATTGGGGTGTCATCGGGGTGTCATCGGCATGACATCCCGATGACATTGGCATGACATCCTGATGACATCGGCATGACATACTTGATACTCCGATAAATCTCTGTCTCTCTCTCTGTCTCTGTCTCTCTATGCCTGTCTCTCTGTCTCTCCCTGTCTCTCTCTGTCTCCCTCTCTCTTTCCCTGCCTCCCTCCCTCCCTCCCCTCCCTCCCCTCCCTCCCCTCTCTGTCTCCCTTTCAAAGTGCGCTGGCAACAGTCACAGCATCGATTGATCTTGGCACCCTTCTTAACCCCTTCCACCCCATAAGGCCATATTTGGCCACCACATGGCTGGTACCCATAAATCAGAACATAACACTATGGTTATTTTCGAAATGCAAAATGAGTATTTAACCTACAGTCAAAAGGTAAATATCAAAATATTCCTGATGCTCCAAGTAATCTTTAGCTTTTTTATTATCGTTCAAAGATAATTAGTTCTTTTAGAACACATATTTAAGAACAGGACATCATGCCCACTTCAGGGCAAATATGGGGATCCAGGGTGGGGATTTCCTTGGGAGCCTCCTGGGAAAAATGTGTCCCCAGCAGCCCCTTGCTGTTTGTAGAAGGCGACAATTGGGGAGACCAGACTCGGTAGCTCAATTGGCAGAGTGCCCGCTCCGAGTCTGGAAGGTCTTGGGATTTATCCCTGGCCGAGTCACACCAAAGACTTTAACAATGGAAGTGGTCACTGATTGCCTGGCACTCGGTATAAAGTAAGAACCACGAAACATGACTGGCCGGCCCGGTGTTAGTATAATGTGACTGGGTGGGATATTGTCTGGGCCTATAAAGAGGGTATTGGGTCCAACTGCTACAAATAGGCACCTCATTTCACTGCCCCTTTGGCATGAAACTAGCTGGAAAGTTTTACTTTGTGCAGTCTGGTCAAACTAAAAGAACCGTAAATGGTTGGCCAGACATTAAACTAACCCAACAAACTTTGATGTGCGAAGAAGTATACTAACACAGTCACATCAAAGGGGGTAGGCCGTCAGTCAGGAGGTTTTGTAATCATTTCCTGTCATAAGATAATGTCATGAACTCATATGCAACATGTATACAATGTCCAGGGCTATTCCTAGAAAAAAGTTTTGAGTATCAAAAGCCCCATGGAACAACTTTTTAAGGTGCCATTTTCTTGAAATATGTGGGCATTTCGAACATTATTTAACTTTTTTGAAAAATACTAATGTGGGAATGGCCCCTTCATTGTTAGCACAGTGCGGGAATATAACTCCTGATGCAGGAATGGCCCATCCTGCAAGCCTAGCAATATCCCTGTATGTCACTTTTTTTATGCTACACAAAGCTGGAATGTTGGCAGGACGTTAAAATACCCCAACAAACAAATGCAATGTGTATACAACATAATAGTTCGATGTTTTGGGCAAGTTGTATCCCAACATAGTAGCTTTATGTTCTAACCACTGAGTTTCATAAAGTCTTCTTCAACCAACTGTCTAAACAATCTGACAGTATTTTGTTTTCATATCAGAAACTACTGCACCACAGGAAGCTGCAGAGAAGCTAGAAGAAGAGTCTTCCAGACAAGATGAATCAGGCCCTGAAGGTTTGATACTTGACCATTTGAGATTTTAAATTAGTTTGAAACATTACTTTGGCTCAGCATGAAAAAAAATCATATTGCCTCAAGTGACCCTTGAATTGTAATCCCACGTTGGACCAATGAGACTTGGAGCAGTCAGTGTGTTTGAAATACTTTGGAATATACATGAAATTTGAAATCAATGAAGTACATCATTCAGTGAAGTGCACCATTTTCATTTCAGTGGATGGATTTACCTCAAGGAAAGGTAACTGTAGAGGAAAACCCATTGGAAACCTCAGAGTTCCTCTCAAAAAGTGTGCTTTCATATGTCAGAAAAAGAAGGAATGTGGAGGATTTCTTTACCAGGTTTCAGGTGAAAGGAAAAACAAGAAGATTATGCCTTGTTTATTGATGAAGAAAATGTGTGCTGAGCCATCTCCGACAGATCCCTCTCTTGAATTATATGCATATTACAAGACATCTGAGGAAGGTAATAATGTTTTTTCTTTAAAATTCTCTGTTTGATATGATCAAATTATGTAACTACGAATATCCACTGAGTCTTACAAAGATTTTGTCATTCAAGAGTCCTAACAATCTGACACACTTTCATTTTTTGATAACAGAAACAACTACAGCAGAGGAACCCCCAGAAGAGCCAGAAAAGAAGCCTTCCAAACCAAATGAAACAGGCCCTGAAGGTTTGATCCTTAGTTGTTTGTGACAATATTAGCAATTGCCTTGTAACTTAAGATTGACTGAGAATCAACAAAAAAAGTAATTGTGTTGGCGTTAAGTCTTTTACTTAGGCATGAGCTGTTATTCTTTCTCAGGCCATTAAAACTGCCACCATTCTATGTATTTGAAATACTTGAAAAATCTATTTGGAATTTAAAATCAATGAAGTGCATCATTCTTAACATCAGGCATATATACTTCATTTCCTGAAATGTTTGTTTTCATTTCAGTGGCTGGCTTTACCTCAAGGAAAGGTAACTGTAGAGGAAAACCCATTGGAAACCTCGGAGTTCCTCTCAAAAAGTGTGCTTTCATATGTCAGAAAAAGAAGGAATGTGGAGGATTTCTTTACCAGGTTTCAGGTGAAAGGAAAAACAAGAAGATTATGCCTTGTTTATTGATGAAGAAAATGTGCGCTGAGCCATCTCCGACTGCTCCCTCTTTTGAATTATATGCATATTACAAGACAGCTGAGGAAGGTAATAATGATGTTTTTTCTTCAAAATTCTCTGTTTGATATAATCAAATTATGTCACTAAGAATATCCACTGAGTCTTACAAAGATTTTGTCATTCAAGAGTCCTAACAATCTGACACACTTTCATTTTTTGATAACAGAAACAACTACAGCAGAGGAAACCCCAGAAGGGCCAGAAAAGAAGCCTTCCAAACCAGATGAAACAGGCCCTGAAGGTTTGATCCTTAGTTGTTGGTGACAATATTGGCAATTGCCTTGTAACTTAAGATTGACTGAGAATCCACAAAATAAGTAATTGTGTTGGCGTTAAGTCTTTTACTTAGGCATGAGCTGTTATTCTTTATCAGGCCATTAAAACTGCCACCATCCTATGTATTTGAAATACTTGAGAAATCTATTTGGAATTTAAAATCAATGAAGTGCATCATTCTTAACATCAGGCATATATACTTCATTTCCTGAAATGTTTGTTTTCATTTCAGTGGCTGGCTTTACCTCAAGGAAAGGTAACTGTAGAGGAAAACCCATTGGAAACCTCGGAGTTCCTCTCAAAAAGTGTGCTTTCATATGTCAGAAAAAGAAGGAATGTGGAGGATTTCTTTACCAGGTTTCAGGTGAAAGGAAAAACAAGAAGATTATGCCTTGTTTATTGATGAAGAAAATGTGTGCTGAGCCATCTCCGACTGCTCCCTCTCTTGAATTATATGCATATTACAAGACAGCTGAGAAAGGTAATAATGATGTTTTTTCTTCAAAATTCTCTGTTTGATATGATCAAATTATGTAACTACGAATATCCACTGAGTCTTACAAAGATTTTGTCATTCAAGAGTCCTAATAATCTCACACACTTTCATTTTTTGATAACAGAAACAACTACAGCAGAGGAGCCCCCAGAAGAGCCAGAAAAGAAGCCTTCCAAACCAGATGAAACAGGCCCTGAAGGTTTGATCCTTAGTTGTTTGTGACAAAATTAGCTATTGCCTTGTAACTTAAGATTGACTGAGAATCAACAAAAAAAGTAATTGTGTTGGCGTTAAGTCTTTTACTTAGGCATGAGCTGTTATTCTTTATCAGGCCATTAAAACTGCCACCATTCTATGTATTTGAAATACTTGAAAAATCTATTTGGAATTTAAAATCAATGAAGTGCATCATTCTTAACATCAGGCATATATACTTCATTTCCTGAAATGTTTGTTTTCATTTCAGTGGCTGGCTTTACCTCAAGGAAAGGTAACTGTAGAGGAAAACCCATTGGAAACCTCGGAGTTCCTCTCAAAAAGTGTGCTTTCATATGTCAGAAAAAGAAGGAATGTGGAGGATTTCTTTACCAAGTTTCAGGTGAAAGGCAAAACAAGAAGATTATGCCTTGTTTATTGATGAAGAAAATGTGTGCTGAGCCATCTCCGACTGCTCCCTCTCTTGAATTATATGCATATTACAAGACAGCTGAGGAAGGTAATAATGATGTTTTTTCTTCAAAATTCTCTGTTTGATATAATCAAATTATGTCACTAAGAATATCCACCGAGTCTTACAAAGATTTTGTCATTCAAGAGTCCTAACAATCTGACACACTTTCATTTTTTGATAACAGAAACAACTACAGCAGAGGAAACCCCAGAAGGGCCAGAAAAGAAGCCTTCCAAACCAGATGAAACAGGCCCTGAAGGTTTGATCCTAAGTTGTTGGTGACAATATTGGCAATTGCCTTGTAACTTAAGATTGACTGAGAATCCACAAAATAAATAATTGTGTTGGTGTAAAGTCTTTTACTTAGGCATGAGCTGTTATTCTTTATCAGGCCATTAAAACTGCCACCATCCTATGTATTTGAAATACTTGAGAAATCTATTTGGAATTTAAAATCAATGAAGTGCATCATTCTTAACATCAGGCATATATACTTCATTTCCTGAAATGTTTGTTTTCATTTCAGTGGCTGGCTTTACCTCAAGGAAAGGTAACTGTAGAGGAAAACCCATTGGAAACCTCGGAGTTCCTCTCAAAAAGTGTGCTTTCATATGTCAGAAAAAGAAGGAATGTGGAGGATTTCTTTACCAGGTTTCAGGTGAAAGGAAAAACAAGAAGATTATGCCTTGTTTATTGATGAAGAAAATGTGTGCTGAGCCATCTCCGACTGCTCCCTCTCTTGAATTATATGCATATTACAAGACAGCTGAGAAAGGTAATAATGATGTTTTTTCTTCAAAATTCTCTGTTTGATATGATCAAATTATGTAACTACGAATATCCACTGAGTCTTACAAAGATTTTGTCATTCAAGAGTCCTAACAATCTGACACACTTTCATTTTTTGATAACAGAAACAACTACAGCAGAGGAGCCCCCAGAAGAGCCAGAAAAGAAGCCTTCCAAACCAGATGAAACAGGCCCTGAAGGTTTGATCCTTAGTTCTTTGTGACAAAATTAGCAATTGCCTTGTAACTTATAGCCCCATACCCACTAGGCGACTTAACCGGCGACCGGTGACCGGCGACGAGGGGTAATTAGATAATCGGCGGTGTCCAGTCGCCCGGCGACCATGGTCGCCGAACGATTCGCCGTGGGTATGGGGTGTTTTCTGGGCGACGGGCGACGGACAACAGGATCACTGGCAAAATCGCCGGCAAAATCGCCGGCAAATTATCAAACTTGCTGAATATCACAGTTGCTCGGCGACGACGACGGCCCCTCCCCCAGTCGCCGGTCGCCCATCAACGATAAAATCGCCTAGTGGGTATGGCCCTTAAGATTGACTGAGAATCCACAAAAAAAGTAATTGTGTTGGCGTTAAGTCTTTTACTTAGGCATGAGCTGTTATTCTTTATCAGGCCATTAAAACTGCCACCATTCTATGTATTTGAAATACTTGAGAAATCTATTTGGAATTTAAAATCAATGAAGTGCATCATTCTTAACATCAGGCATATATACTTCATTTCCTGAAATGTTTGTTTTCATTTCAGTGGCTGGCTTTACCTCAAGGAAAGGTAACTGTAGAGGAAAACCCATTGGAAACCTCGGAGTTCCTCTCAAAAAGTGTGCTTTCATATGTCAGAAAAAGAAGGAATGTGGAGGATTTCTTTACCAGGTTTCAGGTGAAAGGAAAAACAAGAAGATTATGCCTTGTTTATTGATGAAGAAAATGTGCGCTGAGCCATCTCCGACTGCTCCCTCTCTTGAATTATATGCATATTACAAGACAGCTGAGGAAGGTAATAATGATGTTTTTTCTT
The DNA here is from genome assembly GCA_936440205.1 of Lepidonotus clava. Classification (NCBI taxonomy): domain Eukaryota; kingdom Metazoa; phylum Annelida; class Polychaeta; order Phyllodocida; family Polynoidae; genus Lepidonotus; species Lepidonotus clava. The sequence continues at coordinate 18,631,402 of OW387150.1, read as the reverse complement.
CAAAATTCTCTGTTTGATATGATCAAATTATGTCACTAAGAATATCCACCGAGTCTTACAAAGATTTTGTCATTCAAGAGTCCTAACAATCTGACACACTTTCATTTTTTGATAACAGAAACAACTACAGCAGAGGAAACCCCAGAAGGGCCAGAAAAGAAGCCTTCCAAACCAGATGAAACAGGCCCTGAAGGTTTGATCCTAAGTTGTTGGTGACAATATTGGCAATTGCCTTGTAACTTAAGATTGACTGAGAATCCACAAAATAAATAATTGTGTTGGTGTAAAGTCTTTTACTTAGGCATGAGCTGTTATTCTTTATCAGGCCATTAAAACTGCCACCATCCTATGTATTTGAAATACTTGAGAAATCTATTTGGAATTTAAAATCAATGAAGTGCATCATTCTTAACATCAGGCATATATACTTCATTTCCTGAAATGTTTGTTTTCATTTCAGTGGCTGGCTTTACCTCAAGGAAAGGTAACTGTAGAGGAAAACCCATTGGAAACCTCGGAGTTCCTCTCAAAAAGTGTGCTTTCATATGTCAGAAAAAGAAGGAATGTGGAGGATTTCTTTACCAGGTTTCAGGTGAAAGGAAAAACAAGAAGATTATGCCTTGTTTATTGATGAAGAAAATGTGTGCTGAGCCATCTCCGACTGCTCCCTCTCTTGAATTATATGCATATTACAAGACAGCTGAGAAAGGTAATAATGATGTTTTTTCTTCAAAATTCTCTGTTTGATATGATCAAATTATGTAACTACGAATATCCACTGAGTCTTACAAAGATTTTGTCATTCAAGAGTCCTAACAATCTGACACACTTTCATTTTTTGATAACAGAAACAACTACAGCAGAGGAGCCCCCAGAAGAGCCAGAAAAGAAGCCTTCCAAACCAGATGAAACAGGCCCTGAAGGTTTGATCCTTAGTTCTTTGTGACAAAATTAGCAATTGCCTTGTAACTTAAGATTGACTGAGAATCCACAAAAAAAGTAATTGTGTTGGCGTTAAGTCTTTTACTTAGGCATGAGCTGTTATTCTTTATCAGGCCATTAAAACTGCCACCATTCTATGTATTTGAAATACTTGAGAAATCTATTTGGAATTTAAAATCAATGAAGTGCATCATTCTTAACATCAGGCATATATACTTCATTTCCTGAAATGTTTGTTTTCATTTCAGTGGCTGGCTTTACCTCAAGGAAAGGTAACTGTAGAGGAAAACCCATTGGAAACCTCGGAGTTCCTCTCAAAAAGTGTGCTTTCATATGTCAGAAAAAGAAGGAATGTGGAGGATTTCTTTACCAGGTTTCAGGTGAAAGGAAAAACAAGAAGATTATGCCTTGTTTATTGATGAAGAAAATGTGCGCTGAGCCATCTCCGACTGCTCCCTCTCTTGAATTATATGCATATTACAAGACAGCTGAGGAAGGTAATAATGATGTTTTTTCTTCAAAATTCTCTGTTTGATATAATCAAATTATGTCACTAAGAATATCCACCGAGTCTTACAAAGATTTTGTCATTCAAGAGTCCTAACAATCTGACACACTTTCATTTGTTGATAACAGAAACAACTACAGCAGAGGAAACCCCAGAAGGGCCAGAAAAGAAGCCTTCCAAACCAGATGAAACAGGCCCTGAAGGTTTGATCCTTAGTTGTTGGTGACAATATTGGCAATTGCCTTGTAACTTAAGATTGACTGAGAATCCACAAAATAAGTAATTGTGTTGGTGTTAAGTCTTTTACTTAGGCATGAGCTGTTATTCTTTATCAGGCCATTAAAACTGCCACCATCCTATGTATTTGAAATACTTGAGAAATCTATTTGGAATTTAAAATCAATGAAGTGCATCATTCTTAAAGGGTTCCTTGCATATAATTTACAAATCGTTATTTTTTGTTTAGATAACTTGACTTGAGTATTCTAAACCAATCGCAAAAGAAATAAACAGAAAATATTGAAATCTAAGTGAGTTATTAAGGAAGGAAAATCAAATTAGGAAATTCCCCAAATTCTGGGCCTTTTAATCCTCACCGTGTGACGTCATAATTATGGGAATTCCCCCTAAATATGGTTTGGGATTCCCATGTGTATATATGATTGCATATCAAAGAATATTATTGTCAACAATCGCCCACAATTGGCCAAATATGTGAATATGGTTTTTAAACACACATTCCTTACTATATATATTTTATGATGGGAGATTCCCTTTGATGGGGGAATGGGGTTCCCTATTTACTCACCGTGTGACGTCACAAATTTGGGGATTTCCCTTAAAAATTCAAATATAATGCAAGTTTTTCAATTCCCCCTAATTGTGTCTAAATTAAGAATTTTTAAATCTTTTTTTCCCCAGATATATAGTACTACATATACTTGATATACAGTACCAATTGCGTTGAGAGATAACAATCCTATACTTGTGTGCAAGGTTTCCTTTAACATCAGGCATATATACTTCATTTCCTGAAATGTTTGTTTTCATTTCAGTGGCTGGCTTTACCTCAAGGAAAGGTAACTGTAGAGGAAAATCCATTCGAAACCTCGGAGTTCCTCTCAAAAAGTGTGCTTTCATATGTCAGAAAAAGAAGGAATGTGGAGGATTTCTTTACCAGGTTTCAGGTGAAAGGAAAAACAAGAAGATTATGCCTTGTTTATTGATGAAGAAAATGTGTGCTGAGCCATCTCCGACTGCTCCCTCTCTTGAATTATATGCATATTACAAGACAGCTGAGAAAGGTAATAATGATGTTTTTTCTTCAAAATTCTCTGTTTCATATGATCCAATTATGTCACTAAGAATATCCACCGAGTCTTACAAAGATTTTGTCATTCAAGAGTCCTAACAATCTGACACACTTTCATTTTTTGATAACAGAAACAACTACAGCAGAGGAAACCCCAGAAGGGCCAGAAAAGAAGCCTTCCAAACCAGATGAAACAGGCCCTGAAGGTTTGATCCTTAGTTGTTGGTGACAATATTGGCAATTGCCTTGTAACTTAAGATTGACTGAGAATCCACAAAATAAGTAATTGTGTTGGCGTTAAGTCTTTTACTTAGGCATGAGCTGTTTTTCTTTATCAGGCCATTAAAACTGCCACCATTCTATGTATTTGAAATACTTGAGAAATCTATTTGGAATTTGAAATCAATGAAGTGCATCATTCTTAACATCAGGCATATATACTTCATTTCCTGAAATGTTTGTTTTCATTTCAGTGGCTGGCTTTACCTCAAGGAAAGGTAACTGTAGAGGAAAACCCATTGGAAACCTCGGAGTTCCTCTCAAAAAGTGTGCTTTCATCTGTCAGAAAAAGAAGGAATGTGGAGGATTTCTTTACCAGGTTTCAGGTGAAAGGAAAAACAAGAAGATTATGCCTTGTTTATTGAAGAAGAAAATGTGTGCTGAGCCATCTCCGACAGATCCCTCTCTTGAATTATATGCATATTACAAGACAGCTGAGGAAGGTAATAATGATGTTTTTTCTTCAAAATTCTCTGTTTGATATGATCAAATTATGTCACTAAGAATATCCACCGAGTCTTACAAAGATTTTGTCGTTCAAGAGTCCTAATAATCTGACACACTTTCATTTCTTGATAACAGAAACAACTACAGCAGAGGAAACCCCAGAAGGGCCAGAAAAGAAGCCTTCCAAACCAGATGAAACAGGCCCTGAAGGTTTGATCCTTAGTTCTTTGTGACAATATTGGCAATTGCCTCGTAACTAAAGATTGACTGAGAATCTACGAAATAAGTAATTGTGTTGACGTTAAGTCTTTTACTTAGGCATGAGCTGTTATTCTTTATCAGGCCATTAAAACTGCCACCATTCTATGTATTTGAAATACTTGAGAAATCTATTTGGAATTTGAAATCAATGAAGTGCATCATTCTTAACATCAGGCATATATATACTTCATTTCCTGAAATGTTTGTTTTCATTTCAGTGGCTGGCTTTACCTCAAGGAAAGGTAACTGTAGAGGAAAACCCATTGGAAACATTAGAGTTCCTCTCAAAAAGTGTGCTTTCATATGTCAGAAAAAGAAGGAATGTGGAGGATTTCTTTACCAGGTTTCAGGTGAAAGGAAAAACAAAAAGATTATGCCTTGTTTATTGAAGAAGAAAATGTGTGCTGAGCCATCTCCGACAGATCCCTCTCTTGAATTATATGCATATTACAAGACAGCTGAGGAAGGTAATAATGATGTTTTTTCTTCAAAATTCTCTGTTTGATATGATCAAATTATTTCACTAAGAATATCCACCGAGTCTTACAAAGATTTTGTCATTCAAGAGTCCTAATAATCTGACACACTTTCATTTGTTGATAACAGAAACAACTACAGCAGAGGAAACCCCAGAAGGGCCAGAAAAGAAGCCTTCCAAACCAGATGAAACAGGGCCTGAAGGTTTGATCCTTAGTTGTTTGTGACAATATTGGCAATTGCCTCGTAACTTAAGATTGACTGAGAATCCACACAATAAGTAATTGTGTTGGCGTTAAGTCTTTTACTTAGGCATGAGCTGTTGTTCTTTATCAGGCCATTAAAACTGCCACCATTCTATGTATTTGAAATACTTGAGAAATCTATTTGGAATTTGAAATCAATGAAGTGCATCATTCTTAACATCAGGCATATATACTTCATTTCCTGAAATGTTTGTTTTCATTTCAGTGGCTGGCTTTACCTCAAGGAAAGGTAACTGTAGAGGAAAACCCATTGGAAACCTCAGAGTTCCTCTCAAAAAGTGTGCTTTCATATGTCAAAAAAAGAGGGAATGTGGAGGATTTCTTTACCAGGTTTCAGGTGAAAGGAAAAACAAGAAGATTATGCCTTGTTTATTGAAGAAGAAAATGTGTGCTGAGCCATCTCCGACAGATCCCTCTCTTGAATTATATGCATATTACAAGACAGCTGATCATGAGGAAGGTAATAATGATGTTTTTTCTTCAAAATTCTCTGTTTGATATGATCAAATTATGTCACTAAGAATATCCACCGAGTCTGACAAAGATTTTGTCATTCAAGAGTCCTAACAATCTGACACACTTTCATTTTTTGATAACAGAAACAACTACAGCAGAGGAAACCCCAGAAGGGCCAGAAAAGAAGCCTTCCAAACCAGATGAAACAGGCCCTGAAGGTTTGATCCTTAGTTGTTGGTGACAATATTGGCAATTGCCTCGTAACTTAAGATTGACTGAGAATCCACAAAATAAGTAATTGTGTTGGCGTTAAGTCTTTTACTTAGGCATGAGCTGTTTTTCTTTATCAGGCCATTAAAACTGCCACCATTCTATGTATTTGAAATACTTGAGAAATCTATTTGGAATTTGAAATCAATGAAGTGCATCATTCTTAACATCAGGCATATATACTTCATTTCCTGAAATGTTTGTTTTCATTTCAGTGGCTGGCTTTACCTCAAGGAAAGGTAACTGTAGAGGAAAACCCATTGGAAACCTCAGAGTTCCTCTCAAAAAGTGTGCTTTCATCTGTCAGAAAAAGAAGGAATGTGGAGGATTTCTTTACCAGGTTTCAGGTGAAAGGAAAAACAAGAAGATTATGCCTTGTTTATTGAAGAAGAAAATGTGTGCTGAGCCATCTCCGACAGATCCCTCTCTTGAATTATATGCATATTACAAGACAGCTGAGGAAGGTAATAATGATGTTTTTTCTTCAAAATTCTCTGTTTGATATGATCAAATTATGTCACTAAGAATATCCACCGAGTCTTACAAAGATTTTGTCATTCAAGAGTCCTAATAATCTGACACACTTTCATTTTTTGATAACAGAAACAACTACAGCAGAGGAAACCCCAGAAGGGCCAGAAAAGAAGCCTTCCAAACCAGATGAAACAGGCCCTGAAGGTTTGATCCTTAGTTGTTGGTGACAATATTGGCAATTGCCTCGTAACTAAAGATTGACTGAGAATCTACAAAATAAGTAATTGTGTTGGCGTTAAGTCTTTTACTTAGGCATGAGCTGTTATTCTTTATCAGGCCATTAAAACTGCCACCATTCTATGTATTTGAAATACTTGAGAAATCTATTTGGAATTTGAAATCAATGAAGTGCATCATTCTTAACATCAGGCATATATATACTTCATTTCCTGAAATGTTTGTTTTCATTTCAGTGGCTGGCTTTACCTCAAGGAAAGGTAACTGTAGAGGAAAACCCATTGGAAACCTCAGAGTTCCTCTCAAAAAGTGTGCTTTCATATGTCAGAAAAAGAAGGAATGTGGAGGATTTCTTTACCAGGTTTCAGGTGAAAGGAAAAACAAAAAGATTATGCCTTGTTTATTGAAGAAGAAAATGTGTGCTGAGCCATCTCCGACAGATCCCTCTCTTGAATTATATGCATATTACAAGACAGCTGAGGAAGGTAATAATGATGTTTTTTCTTCAAAATTCTCTGTTTGATATGATCAAATTATGTCACTAAGAATATCCACCGAGTCTTACAAAGATTTTGTCATTCAAGAGTCCTAATAATCTGACACACTTTCATTTGTTGATAACAGAAACAACTACAGCAGAGGAAACCCCAGAAGGGCCAGAAAAGAAGCCTTCCAAACCAGATGAAACAGGCCCTGAAGGTTTGATCCTTAGTTGTTTGTGACAATATTGGCAATTTCCTTGTAGCTTAAGATTGACTGAGAATCAACAAAAAAAGTAATTGTGTTGGCATTAAGTCTTTTACTTAGGCATGAGCTGTTATTCTTTATCAGGCCATTAAAACTGCCACCATTCTATGTATTTGAAATACTTGAGAAATCTATTTGGAATTTGAAATCAATGAAGTGCATCATTCTTAACATCAGGCATATATACTTCATTTCCTGAAATGTTTGTTTTCATTTCAGTGGCTGGCTTTACCTCAAGGAAAGGTAACTGTAGAGGAAAACCCATTGGAAACCTCAGAGTTCCTCTCAAAAAGTGTGCTTTCATATGTCAGAAAAAGAAGGAATGTGGAGGATTTCTTTACCAGGTTTCAGGTGAAAGGAAAAACAAGAAGATTATGCCTTGTTTATTGAAGAAGAAAATGTGTGCTGAGCCATCTCCGACAGATCCCTCTCTTGAATTATATGCATATTACAAGACAACTGAGGAAGGTAATGATGTTTTTTCTTCAAAATTCTCTGTTTGATATGATCAAAATATGTAACTACGAATATCCACTGAGTCTTACAAAGATTTTCTCATTCAAGAGTCTTAACAATCTGACACGCTTTCTTTTTTTGATAACAGAAACAACTACAGCAGAGGAAACCCCAGAAGGGCCAGAAAAGAAGCCTTCCAAACCAGATGAAACAGGCCCTGAAGGTTCGATCCTCAGTTGTTTGTGACAGATTTTTTCATAAATATATAGCATGGGAATTAGCTTTGACTCAGCATCAACGAAATAGCTCATTATGTTTGCTCAAGTTAGGCTTGATCTGTTATTCTTTTACTGGTGCATTAAAACTGCCACCATTCAATGTATTGAAAATATTTCAGAAAAAACTTGGAATTTGAAGTTAGGGAAATGTATTAGGGGTGACGTCAAAATTGAGAGGCTGTGATCATGAGCTGCTGCTGCAGGCTGCAGCAAGATGCTGGTTATAACCCTCATGTGCCACGACTGGCCGTAGCCTTCTACAGCCCATTGGTATCTCATTAATCATGCCAGAAAGGGCTTGTTTTCAATATAATGATTAGTGAGAAAGATAACTTGCAACTTTCCTTTTATATTTATACATATTACATACCTTAATCACCTCATTACTGCTAATTAGATGATTAATTAATGGGTTAATGAGGTTATTTAGGGTCATTAAGACAGTGTCTGAACCCCATCCCTATCTGGCTCCAGCTTATGGCAGCAGGTCACGACCCTCAGTACACAGAGTAGTGGCTACATGCTGCTTTTTTACTGACCACTGGCTGCCACCAGCTGTGGGAAATTTTGACGTCTCCCCTTACTTTTCACATCACCCTATATTCTTGATTTCTGAAAATGTTTGTTCTCATTTCAGTGGATGGGTTTACTTCAAAGAAGGGTAGCTGTAGAGGAAAAATTATCGGAAACCTCAGGGTTCCTCTCAAAAAGTGTGCTTCCAAATGTCAGAGGAAGAAGGCATGTAGTGGATTCCTTTACCAGGTTTCAGGTGAAAGGAAAAACAAGAAGCTCCTGCCCTGTTTATTGATGAAGAAAATGTGTGCTGAGCCATCTCCGACAGATCCCTCTCTTGAATTATATGCATATTACAAGACTTCTGAGAAAGGTTATACTGATATTTTTTTCATCCTAATTCTCTTTTGGATGTCGGTGAATTATGTAATTCAGTATTATGCTTTGGTCATAGGAAGTCATCTCAATTCAATAGTGCTGACAATCTGACAGTATTTTATATTTTTCATAACAGAAACTACTGCAGCAGAAGAAACCCCAGAAGAGCCAGAAAAAGAGCCTGCCAAACCAGAAGAATCAGGCCCTGAAGGTTCGATCCTCAATTGTTTGATCATGAGACAGATTTCTCAAAAATAGCTTGAGAATTAGCTACGACACAGTTTCGATGAAATAACTCACTATGTTTGCTCAAGTTAGGCTTGATCTGTTATTCTTTTACTGGTGCATTAAAACTGCCACCATTCAATGTATTGTAAATATTTCATAATAAACTTGGAATTTGAAGTTAGTAAAATGTTTTACTTTTCAAATCACCCTATATTCTTGATTTCCGTAAATGTTTGTTCTCATTTCAGTGGATGGCTTTACTTCAAAGAAGGGTAGCTGTAGAGGAAAAATAATCGGAAACCTCAGAGTCCCTCTCAAAAAATGTGCTTCCAAATGTCAGAGGAAAAAAGCATGTAGTGGATTTCTTTACCAGGTTTCAGGCAAAAGGAAAAACAAGCAGCTCCTGCCATGTTTATTGATGAAGAAAATGTGTGCTGAGCCATCTCCAACAGATCCTTCTCTTGAATTATATGCATATTACAAGACTTCTGAAAAAGGTAACAATTAATTGTATCTTCTGAGCCCCTCCCCCCCCCTGTGGGGATCCAGGGTGGGGGCTCCTTTGGGAGCGAAAAATGTGTCCCAAGCAGCCCCTTGCTGTTTGTATAAGGCGATCAATGGGGAGTCCAGACTCAATAGCTCAATTGGTAGAGTGCCTGCTCTGAGTCTGGGAGGTCTTGGGATTTATCCCTGCCCTAGTCGCACCAAAGACTTTAACAATTGCAGTGGTCACTGCTTACCTGGCAATTGGTATGAAGTAAGAACCACGAAACAACTGGTTGGCCTGGTGTCAGTATAATGTGACTGGGTGGGGTATCGTGTGGGCCTATAACATGATATCTCACTGTGGCAGAACTATTAAGAGGACATTGGGTCCCACTGCTACAAATAGGCAGCTCATCTCATATATTCGGTCACCGCCCCTGTGGCTTCAAACGAGCTGAAAAGCTTTACCTTGTGCAGTCTGGTAAAAGAACCCTGAAGAGTTGGCTGGACATTAAACTAATCCCACAAACAAACAAAGTATCTTCTGAATTCTCAATTGGATATCGTCAAATTATGTAATTCAGTAGTATGTATTGGCCTTGGGAAGTCTTCTCAATTCAATACTGCTGACAATCTGGCTCGATTTCATGTTTTCATAACAGAAACTACTGCAGCAGAAGAAACCCCAGAAGAGCCAGAAAGAGAACCTCCCAAACCAGATGAAACAGGCCCTGAAGGTTTGATCCTTAGATCTTTGAGACCGATTTTTTTAAATTAACTTTGACTCAGCATCAACAAAATAAGTCATTACGTTAGCTATAGTTAGCCTTGACCAGTTATTCTTTATTGGACAATTAAAATTGCCACCATTAGATTTGTTGGAAATATTTCAGAATATACTTGGAATTTGAAAACGGTGAACTTTAGTATTTTTCACATCATCCTTTATTTTTAATTTCTTGAAATGTTTGTTTTCATTTCAGTGGATGGCTTTACCTCAAAGAAGGGTAACTGTAGAGGAAAAATCATCGGAAACCTCAAAGTGCCTCTCAAAAAGTGTGCTTCCAAATGTCAGAAGAAGAAAGCATGTAGTGGATTTCTTTACCAGGTGTCAGGCGAAAGGAAAAACAAGAAGCTTATGCCTTGTTTATTGAAGAGGAAAATGTGTGCTGAACCATCTCCGACAGATCCCTCTCTTGAATTATATGCATATTACAAGACTTCTTGGAAAGGTAACTGAAATTTATATTCCTAAATCTATGGGACATTGCACATGCATGACCCCTTGTCACTCTTTGCAACGAGGAGGGTATTGCAATCAGTGGCGGTTTTCTTCTAAATCAAATCATAGATACAAACAACCGTAAGCGGAAAAGCACTAGTTTGTGCAGTTTGGAAAGAACCAAAAAGGGTTGGCTGGATGTTAAACTACCCCAACAAACAAACAATCTCTCTTGAATATCATCAAATAGTGTAATTCAGCAGTATGCATTGGTTGTAGGAAGTCTTGCTGATTCAATAGTGTTGACAATCTGACATAATTTTTTTTTTCATAATAGAAACCGTTGCAGCAGAAGCAACCCCAGAAGAGCCAGAAATAGAGCCTTCCAAACCAGATGAAACAGGCCCTGAAGGTTCGATCCTTAGATCTTTGAGACAGATTTTTCTTAATTAGCTTGAAAGAACTTTCACTCAGCATCAACAAAATAAGTCATTACGTTAGCTCAAGTTACCCTTGACCTGTGATTCTTTATTGGACCATTAAAATGACCATTAAGATTATTGAAAGTATTTCAGAATGAGCCTTGAATTTGAATAAGTGAAGTGTAATATTTTTCACATGATCCTATATTCTTGATTTCTGGAAATGTTTGTTTTCATTTCAGTGGATGGCTTTACCTCAAAGAAGGGTAACTGTAGAGGAAAAATCATCGGAAACCTCGAAGTTCCTCTGAAAAAGTGTGCTTCCAAATGTCAGAGGAAGAAGGCTTGTAGTGGATTTCTTTACCAGGTTTCAGGTGAAAGGAAAAACAAGAAGCTTAGGCCTTGTTTATTGATGAAGAAAATGTGTGCTGAGCCATCTCCGACAGATCCCTCTCTTGAATTATATGCATATTACAAGGCTTCTGAGAAAGGTAAATGAAATTTATATTCCTAGATCTATGGGACATTGCACATGCATGACCCCTTGCCACTCTTGGCAGCGAGTAGGGTATTGCAAACAGTGGTGGATTTCTTCTAAATCATATCATAGATACAATCACCTCTAACCTGAAAAGCATTACCTTGTGTAGTATGGAAAGAACCGATAAGGGTTGGCTGGACGTTTAAGTACCCCACATACAAACAATCTAAACTACCCCAACAAACAAACATCCTCTTTTCAATATCATCAAATAATGCCATTCCGTAATATGCATTGGTCATAGGAAATCTTGCTAATTCAATAGTGGCAATCTGACATGACTCTTCTTTTCTCATAACAGAAACCACTGCAGCAGAAGAAACCCCAGAAGAGCCAGAAAAAGAGCCTTCCAAACCAGATGAATCAGGCCCTGAGGGTTCGATCCTTAGATCTTGAGACAGATTTTTCTTAATTAGCTTGAAAGAGCTTTGACATAACATCAACAAAATAAGTCATAACGTTAACTCTAGTTACCCTTGACCTGTGATTCGATATTTTACCACTTAAATTGCCACCATTAAATTTATTGTTAATATTTAAGAATGAGCTTGGAATTTGAAATTAGTGAAATGAATTATTTTTCACATGATCCTATAATCTTGATTTCTGGATATGTTTGTTTTCATTTCAGTGGATGGCTTTACCTCAAAGAAGGGTAACTGTAGAGGAAAAATCATCGGAAACCTCGGAGTTCCTCTGAAAAAGTGTGCTTCCAAATGTCAGAAGAAGAAAGCATGTAGTGGATTTCTTTACCAGGTGTCAGGCGAAAGGAAAAACAAGAAGCTTAGGCCTTGTTTATTGAAGAGGAAAATGTGTGCTGAACCATCTCCGACAGATCCCTCTCTTGAATTATATGCATATTACAAGACTTCTGAGAAAGGTAACTGAAATTTATATTCCTAAATCTATGCCCGATGTTAAACTACCCCAACAAACTATGGGACATTGCACATGCATGACCCCTTGTCACTCTTTGCAACGAGGAGGGTATTGCAATCAGTGGCGGGTTTTTTCTAAATCATATCATAGATACAAACAACTGTAAGCTGAAAAGCACTAGTTTGTGCAGTTTGGAAAGAACTGATAAGGGTTGGTTTGATGTTAAACTACCCCAACAAACAAACAATCTCTTTTCAATATCATCAAATAATGTAATTCAGCAGTATGCATTGGTTGTAGGAAGTCTTGCTGATTCAAAAGTGTTGACAATCTGACATAATTTTTTTTTTTTTCATAACAGAAACCACTACAGCAGAAGAAACCCCAGAAGAGCCAGAAATAGAGCCTTCCAAACTAGATGAATCTGGCCCTGAAGGTTTGATCCTTAGATCTTTGAAACAGATTTTTTTAAATTAGCTTGAAAGAACTTTCACTCAGCATCAACAAAATAAGTCATTACGTTAGCTCAAGTTACCCTTGAACTGTGATTCTTTATTGGACCATTAAAATGACCATTAAGTTTATTGAAAGTATTTCAGAATGAGCCTTGAATTTGAATAAGTGAAGTGTAATATTTTTCACATGATCCTATATTCTTGATTTCTGGAAATGTTTGTTTTCATTTCAGTGGATGGCTTTACCTCAAAGAAGGGTAACTGTAAAGGAAAAATCATCGGAAACCTCAAAGTGCCTCTCAAAAAGTGTGCTTCCAAATGTCAGAGGAAGAAGGCTTGTAGTGGATTTCTTTACCAGGTTTCAGGTGAAAGGAAAAACAAGAAGCTTAGGCCTTGTTTATTGATGAAGAAAATGTGTGCTGAACCATCTCCGACAGATCCCTCTCTTGAATTATATGCATATTACAAGACTTCTGAGAAAGGTAACTGAAATTTATATTCCTAAATCTATGCCGGATGTTAAACTACCCCAACAAACTATGGGACATTGCACATGCATGACCCCTTGTCACTCTTTGCAACGAGGAGGGTATTGCAATCAGTGGCGGGTTTTTTCTAAATCATATCATAGATACAAACAACTGTAAGCTGAAAAGCACTAGTTTGTGCAGTTTGGAAAGAACTGATAAGGGTTGGTTTGATGTTAAACTACCCCAACAAACAAACAATCTCTTTTCAATATCATCAAATAATGTAATTCAGCAGTATGCATTGGTTGTAGGAAGTCTTGCTGATTCAAAAGTGTTGACAATCTGACATAATTTTTTTTTTTCATAACAGAAACCACTACAGCAGAAGAAACCCCAGAAGAGCCAGAAATAGAGCCTTCCAAACTAGATGAATCTGGCCCTGAAGGTTTGATCCTTAGATCTTTGAAACAGATTTTTTTAAATTAGCTTGAAAGAACTTTCACTCAGCATCAATAAAATAAGTCATTACGTTAGCTCAAGTTACCCTTGACCTGTGATTCTTTATTGGACCATTAAAATGACCATTAAGTTTATTGAAAGTATTTCAGAATGAGCCTTGAATTTGAATAAGTGAAGTGTAATATTTTTCACATGATCCTATATTCTTGATTTCTGGAAATGTTTGTTTTCATTTCAGTGGATGGCTTTACCTCAAAGAAGGGTAACTGTAGAGGAAAAATCATCGGAAACCTCGGAGTTCCTCTGAAAAAGTGTGCTTCCAAATGTCAGAGGAAGAAGGCTTGTAGTGGATTTCTTTACCAGGTTTCAGGTGAAAGGAAAAACAAGAAGCTTAGGCCTTGTTTATTGATGAAGAAAATGTGTGCTGAGCCATCTCCGACAGATCCCTCTCTTGAATTATATGCATATTACAAGGCTTCTGAGAAAGGTAAATGAAATTTATATTCCTAGATCTATGGGACATTGCACATGCATGACCCCTTGCCACTCTTTGCAGCGAGTAGGGTATTGCAAACAGTGGTGGATTTCTTCTAAATCATATCATAGATACAATCACCTGTAACCTGAAAAGCATTACCTTGTGTAGTATGGAAAGAACCGATAAGGGTTGGCTGGAAGTTAAAGTACCCCACATACAAACAATCTAAACTACCCCAACAAACAAACGTCCTCTTTTCAATATCATCAAATAATGTTATTCAGTAATATGCATTGGTCATAGGAAATCTTGCTAATTCAATAGTGGCAATCTGACATGACTCTTCTTTTTTCATAACAGAAACCACTGCAGCAGAAGAAACCCCAGAAGAGCCAGAAAAAGAGCCTTCCAAACCAGATGAATCAGGCCCTGAAGGTTCGATCCTTAGATCTTTGAGACTGATTTTTCTTAATTAGCTTGAAAGAGCTTTGACATAACATCAACAAAATAAGTCATTACGTAAACTCTAGTTACCCTTGACCTGTGATTCGATATTTATCCACTTAAATTGCCACCATTAATTTATTGTAAATATTTAAGAATGAGCTTGGAATTTGAAATTAGTGAAATGAATTATTTTTCACATCGTCCTATAATCTTGATTTCTGGATATGTTTGTTTTCATTTCAGTGGATGGCTTTACCTCAAAGAAGGGTAACTGTAGAGGAAAAATCATCGGAAACCTCGGAGTTCCTCTGAAAAAGTGTGCTTCCAAATGTCAGAAGAAGAAAGCATGTAGTGGATTTCTTTACCAGGTGTCAGGCGAAAGGAAAAACAAGAAGCTTAGGCCTTGTTTATTGAAGAGGAAAATGTGTGCTGAACCATCTCCGACAGATCCCTCTCTTGAATTATATGCATATTACAAGACTTCTGAAAAAGGTAACTGAAATTTATATTCCTAAATCTATGGGATATGCACATGCATGACCCCTTGCCATTTCTGCAATGAGTAGGGTATTGCGCCCTGTGGCTGCAGCTGGGTTTTTCTAAATTGTATCATAGATACAATCACCTGTAAGCTGAAAAGCATTACCTTTTGTAGTCTGGAAAGAACCGATAAGGGTTGGCTGGACGAAAAAGTACCCCACATACAAACAATCTAAACTACCCCAACGAACAAACATCGTCTTTGGAATATCATCAAATAATGTCATTCAGTAATATGCATTGGCAGGCATCATACCGTTCCTTTATTTTAAAGGAATTTCCTTTAAATTCCTTTATTTTTGTGAAAATAGGCAAAATTCCTTTATTTTCCTTTATTTTCGTGAAAAATTCCTTTAAATTCCTTTTTTTTTTTTTAGAGCAAGAAAATACCATCTCATCTCATGAAATGCATAGAATTCCATATTATTAGCGATAAAATTGCAAAAAAAAATTTAGTCATTGGTCGATCCAGGTTAACGTGTCGATCGGCATGAGTAGACGCATTGATCGCCGTGAGTTGACATGGGTCCACGTAGTGCTGCACAGAAAAATTCAACAGGAAGGCAGTCCTGTTACATTATTATTTGCCTTATTTCATGTTTAAACTCTCTAAAAGCTCTCTAAATATTCCTTTAAAATTCCTTTATTTTTCCTAGAAATCCCTGCAAATTCCTTTAAACTCCTTTATTTTTACGAAAAAAACTTCCTTTAAATTCCTTTATTTTTTTGGGAGGGCGGTATGATGCCTGCATTGGTCATAGGAAATCTTGCTAATTCAATAGTGGCAATCTGACATGACTCTTCTTTTTTCATATCAGAAACCACTGCAGCAGAAGAAACCCCAGAAGAACCAGAAAAAGAGCCTTCCAAACCAGATGAATCAGGCCCTGAAGGTTCGATCCTTAGATCTTTGAGACAGATTCTTTTTTAATTAGCTTGAAAGGGCTTTGACACAACATCAATAAAATAACTCTAGTTACCCTTGACCTGTCATTCGATATTTTACCACTTAAATTGCCAACATTAAATTTATTGTAAATATTTTAGAATGAGCTTGGAATTTGAAATTAGGGAAATTGATTGTTTTCCACATCTTCCTATATTCTTGATTACTGGATATGTTTGTTTTCATTTCAGTGGATGGCTTTACCTCAAAGAAGGGTAACTGTAGAGGAAAAATCATCGGAAACCTCAGAGTTCCTCTCAAAAAGTGTGCTTCCAAATGTCAGAGGAAAAAGGCATGTAGTGGATTCCTTTACCAGGTTTCAGGTGAAAGGAAAAACAAGAAGCTTAGGCCTTGTTTATTGAAGAGGAAAATGTGTGATGAGCCATCTCCGACAGATCCCTCTCTTGAATTATATGCATATTACAAGACTTCTGAGAAAGGTAACTGAAATCTATCTTCCAAAATCTATGGGAGATTGCACATGCATGACCTCTTGCCACTTTTTGCAATGAGTAGGGTATTGCACCCCGTCGCTGCAGCTGGTTTTTTCTAAATCATATCATAGTAACAATCACCTGTAAGCTGAAAAGCATTACCTTGTGTAGTCTGGAAAGAACCGATAAAGGTTGGCTGGACGATAAAGTACCCCACATACAAACAATCTAAACTACCCCAACAAACAAACATCGTCTTTGGAATATCATCAGATAATGTCATTAAGTAATATACATTGGTCATAGGAAATCTTGCTAATTCAATAGTGGCAATCTGACAAGACTCTCCTTTTTTCATAACAGAAACCACTGCGGCAGAAGAAACCCCAGAAGAGCCAGAAAAAGAGCCTTCCGAACCAGATGAATCAGGCCCTGAAGGTTCGATCCTTAGATCTTTGAGACAGATTTTTCTTAATTAGCTTGAAAGAGCTTGGACTCAACATCAACAAAATAAGTCATTACGTTAGCTCAAGTTACCCTTGACCTGTGATTCGATATTTTACCACTTAAATTGCCACCATTAAAGTTATTGTAAATATTTTAGAATCAGCTTGGAAGTTGAAATTAGTGAAATGAATCATTTTTCACATCGTCCTATATTCTTGATTTCTGGATATGTTTGTTTTTATTTCAGTGGATGGCTTTACCTCAAAGAAGGGTAACTGTAGAGGAAAAATCATCGGAAACCTCAGAGTTCCTCTCAAAAAGTGTGCTTCCAAATGTCAGAAGAAGAAGGCATGTAGTGGATTTCTTTACCAGGTTTCAGGTGAAAGGAAAAACAAGAAGCTTAGGCCTTGTTTATTGAAGAGGAAAATGTGTGCTGAGCCATCTCCTACAGATCCCTCTCTTGAATTATATGCATATTACAAGACTTCTGAGAAAGGTAACCGAAATTTATATTCCTAAATCTATTGGACATTGCACATGCATGACCCCTCGCCACTTTTTGAAACAAGTAGGATAATGCACCCCGTAGCTGGTTTTTTTTCTAAATTATATCATAGATACAATCATCTGTAAGCTGAAAAGCATTACCTTGTATAGTCTGGAAAGAACCGATAAGGGTTGGCTGGACGTTAAAGTACCCCACATACAAACAATCTAAACTACCCCAACAAACAAACACCCTCTTTGGAATATCATCAAATTATGTCATTCAGTAATATGCATTGGTCATAGGAAATCTTGCTAATTCAATAGTGACAATCTGACATGACTCCCCCGTGTGGATCCGGGGTTGGGGTTCCTTAGGGAGCCTCCTGGAAAGAATGTGTCCTCAGCAGCTCCTTGCTGTTTGTAGGAGCAGACAAATGGGGAGACCAGACTCAAGAGCCCAGTAGTAGAGTGCCAGCTTTGAATCTGGGAGGTCTTGGGATTTATCCCTGGCTGAGTCACACCAAAGACTTTAAAGGGAGGGGCCGGTGACCATAAAATAACATATTTTTATGATCCTTGACGTTAAGGGAGTTGTCATACCAAATTTTACATGTGTACCTATAATATTTTCATTTTTATGAATGTTTTTGTAAATTTTACAGACTGGTTCCTGTGTGCAGCTTGTCCACCATGTACATAGCATATGTCTGTGTGTGACGGTCACACACAGATCAGATAGAATTTTAGAAATGTAGAAATAACACAATCTCATTATCAAAACCGTTTTTATTTAATCCTAAAATGTTTTAAATTATGGAATGAAGTAATGGCAAAAATTCATAATTTTAATGTCTTTTAAAGGTAATTAAATTTTTAAGATTTCAAAATAACGGATTTTGTGTGACGTCACACACAGATGTGTGTTTTCCTGATGTTCAGAGAGATATGAGGGTTATTAAAATTTGAAGCTCATTTTTAACATGAATGAATCAATTAATCACACTGAAACTTGGACTACTACTAAATAAGGATTAAATCTAACATATAACATGTAAAATAACCAGAAGTGAAATTTCACTGGCTCCCCTCTTTAACAATAGGGCGCCGAAGTAACTCACGTCCGTATTAAACATTCCTTGCGACAACGTCATCTTGTTGTCCATGTATTATCGCCCACGGCAAAGTGACGAACGCTAAGTCCGCAATTTAAAGTATTTGAAAGATATAGATGGAATTTGGCGTTATAATCATAGTCAAATGTATTATTTAATGATGGTATATCCAATAATAAAGTCGCATAAAGTTAAAGATTATGTTTTTCGTACATCAACAAACTGCAACACTGCAACGTCGCACCGACGATCGGGAATTTCTCATCGTTTTTGATATTTAACAAAGTAAAATTAGCTTTATTCTAAACATCTATTTCGTCACATTATAACACAAAAGTAATTTTGTACAAATATTATTTCACGAAAAAGATATGACTAGTTGAAAATAGCCCCCATAGGCTTAGCATTGCGTGTAGTGTGGGGGATGTGCCAGCAAAGTCCTTTCCTACCTCTAACACAGAAAATCGTGACGAGAATCGGCGAGACTTCGGCGCCCTATGGTAGTGGTCCCGGCTTGCCTGGCACTCGGTATAAAGTAAGAAACACGAAACATGACTGGTCAGCCCGGTGTCAGTATAATGTGATTGGGTGGGGTATTGTGTGGGCCTATGACATGATATCTCAGTGTGGCAGCTTTATAAAGAGCATTGGGTCCCACTGCTACAAAGAGGCACCTCATTTCATAAATTTGTCACCGCCCCTGTGACGTAAAACTAGCTGAAAAGCTTTACCTTGTGCAGTCTGGTAAAAGAACCCTACAGGGTTGGCTGGACGTTAAACTAATCCCACAAACAAACAAACAAACAAACTGAAATGACTCTTCTTTTTTCATAACAGAAACCGCTGCAGCAGAAGAAACCCCAGAAGAGCCAGAAAAAGAGCCTTCCAAGCCAGATGAATCAGGCCCTGAAGGTTCGATCCTTAGATCTATGAGACAGATTCTTATTTAATTAGCTTGAAAGAGGTTTGATTCAGCATCAACAAAATAAGTCATTAGGTTAACTCTAGTTACCCTTGACCTATGATTCTTTATTTTACCACTTAAATTGCCACCATTAAATTTATTGTAAATATTTTAGAATCAGCTTGGAAGTTGAAATTAGTGAAATGAATCATTTTTCACATCATCCTATATTCTTAATTTCTGGATATGTTTGTTTTCATTTCAGTGGATGGCTTTACCTCAAAGAAGGGTAACTGTAGAGGAAAAATCATCGGAAACCTCAGAGTTCCTCTCAAAAAGTGTGCTTCCAAATGTCGGAGGAAGAAGGCATGTAGTGGATTTCTTTACCAGGTGTCAGGCGAAAGGAAAAACAAGAAGCTTAGGCCTTGTTTATTGAAGAGGAAAATGTGTGCTGAACCATCTCCGACAGATCCCTCTCTTGAATTATATGCATATTACAAGACTTCTGAAAAAGGTAACTGAAATTTATATTCCTAAATCTATGGGACATTGCACATGCATGGACCCACATGCATGACCCCTTGCCACTTTTTGCAATGAGTAGGGTATTGCACCCCGTAGCTGGTTTTTTCTAAATTATATCATAGATACAATCACCTGTAAGCTGAAAAGCATTACCTTGTGTAGTCTGGAAAGAACCGATAAGGGTTGGCTGGACGTCAAAGTACCCCACATACAAACAATCTAAACTACCCCAACAAACAAACATCCTCTTTGGAATATCATCAAACTATGTCATTCAGTAATATGCATTGGTCATAGGAACTCTTGCTAATTCAATAGTGACAATCTGACATGACTCTTCTTTTTTCATAACAGAAACCGTTGCAGCAGAAGAAACCCCAGAAGAGCCAGAAAAAGAGCCTTCCAAACCAGATGAATCAGGCCCTGAAGGTACTATCCTTAGATCTTTGAGACAGATTTTTCTTAATTAGCTTGAAAGAGCTTTGACTCAGCATCAACAAATTAAGTTGTCATGTCAACTCTAGTTACCCTTGACTGGTCAGCCCGGTGTCAGTATAATGTGACTGGGTGGGGTATTGTGTGGGTCTATGACATGATATCTCAGTGTGGCAGCACTATAAAGAGGGCATTGAGTCCCACTGCTACAAATAGGCACCTCATTTCATAAATTCGATCACCGCCCTTGTGGCGTAAAATAAGCTGAAAAGCTTTACCTTGTGCAGTCTGGTAAAAGAACCCTAAAGGGTTGGCCGGACGTTAAACTAATCCAACAAACAAACAAACAAACCATTGACCTGTGATTCGATATTTTACCACTTAAATTGCCACCATTAAAGTTATTGTAAATATTTCAGAATGAGCTTGGAATTTGAAATTAGTGAAATGAATCATTTTTCACATCATCCTATATTCTTGATTTCTGGATATGTTTGTTTTCATTTCAGTGGATGGCTTTACCTCAAAGAAGGGTAACTGTAGAGGAAAAATCATCGGAAACCTCAGAGTTCCTCTCAAAAAGTGTGCTTCCAAATGTCAGAGGAAGAAGGCATGTAGTGGATTTCTTTACCAGGTTTCAGGCGAAAGGAAAAACAAGAAGCTCAGGCCTTGTTTATTGAAGAGTAAAATGTGTGCTGAGCCGTCTCCAACAGATCCCTCTCTTGAATTATATGCATATTACAAGACTTCTGAGAAAGGTAACTGAAATTTATATTCCTAAATCTATGGGACATTGCACATGCATGACCCCAGCCCTTGCCACTTTTTGCAATGAGTAGGGTATTGCACCCTGTAGCTGGTTTTTTCTTAATTATATCATAGATACAATCACCTGTAAGCTGAAAAGCATTACCTTGTGTAGTCTGGAAAGAACCGATAAGGGTTGGCTGGACGTTAAAGTACCCCACATACAAACAATCTAAACTACCCAAACAAACAAACATCCTCTTGGGAATATGTGACCCGATCCGACAAAATGAGTTGCAAGTCGCGCGTGGTCAAACTGAGATATGCGCCTCTGAAGTCGGAAATCGGCCCCACCATCAAAAGTGACTTTTTTTGCATTTTCTTAATCTTTTATATCAGGTCTATCATTTCCCAAAATATTTTGATGAAATTAATATTGTGTGTTATAATGGCCCCCAAAGTCAGTCGTCTGTTTCAGTGAGTTAGAACAAAAGGCTCCAGAGACGCCAATTTTTATCAACTTTGTCGACTTGCCCGCCACTTTTAGGAGTCGACAACCCAAGAACTTTTGGTACCACCGAAAAGCGCGGGACCTCCTTTGGCCAATCACATCGTCGGATTTTGAATTGGGACGGGGATGGACCAATTAGAAGGGGGCTTGCGAAAGCCGCCGCTGTAAACAATCATCGTCAAGGAGGTCATGTGTTGCAATCCGAGTGCTCTGATTGGCTAAGATGCCCTCGGCATGTTTATGAAAGGTCCGACCGACAGAAGCAGGTGCGCTTTCAATGAGGCCTGACATGATTACGAGTGATTATTGTTCTAACTGCAAGTGCAGTTTCAATCCCAAGATTGCAGGAGGAGACAGACAGTTGCCAAAAATTTAGGTAGGCCATGCTTGTTTGCGACTTGCGATTGAAATTGTGTTGTTTAAAACTTCCTATAAATACCAAACCGTTAGACCTGTCCTGCCATCAAAAGTTGCCCAAACGTGTTTTCTAAGATATCCCGTAATTATTTTCATGTTTCTATCTGTCTTTATTCTCCGTTTTCGATGAGTGGATAACGTCGATAGTCCGATACATCGGAGTAATAACTTGGCCCAAGTCCCATAGAAATCAATGTTAAAAATGGGGGGGGACACATCGTGCTATTTTTGAAAGGAAGAATCTGTATGGAGATTGAAAGGCGTCCTATAGGAAATGGCTTGAGAGTGTAGAAATTAACATAAATAAGCCTGTATCTGGAGAGTGACGAGATGATGTCATAATGATATTCTAAAAATAGAACGAAAGTAGGTCGGGAATACCCCTTTCCCCCACTGGGGGCGGCCATATTGAAAATCTGCTGGTTCCTCGGTCTCTCGCTAGAGGGATATGGTCCTTCAGAGGGTGTAGGTTTTAACATAGGATCTCTATGGGAATTGAAAATTTTTCATTCTCCGTTTTTGATGAGTGGATAACGTCAATAGTCCAATATATCGGCGTCTTAACTTGGCCCAACTCCCATAGAAGTCAGTGTTAAAAATGGGGGGGGACACTGTGCTATTTCTGATGTAAAGAATCTGCTTGGAGATTGAGACTGTCGTCATAGAAAATGCCTTGAGAGTGTAGAAATTAGCAGAAATAAGTCTGTATCTGGAGATTGACGAGATGATGTCATAATAATATTCTAAAAATAGAATGAAAGTAGGTCGGGAATGCCCCCATCACCCACTGGGGGTGGCCATATTGAATAAATTTGCATATTACCAATACAATCTCACACAAATGACTCTCAATCCATGCTCAATCTCGCTCTCTCTCTCTGTCTCTGTCTCTGTCTCTCTGTACCTGTCTCTGTCTTTCTCTGTCTCTCTCTGTCTCCCTCCCTCCCCTCCCCCCCCCTCTCTCTCCCTCTCAGCTATTGAACAAAGTGGATAAGACGGAGCTTTTAGGTTCTTTAGAACCTAACATACTTGATCTTGTATTCAAAATCGACAATTAGTGAAAGTATGCCGCAGTGACCTACTTAATGGCATCTCGCACTTGAACGATGGACGGCCTTGACCGTTATGCGCTCTCACGCCTAATTAAAAGTTCTTAGCGGCCATCTAATGAATCTAATTCAATCTATAGGGCTGCCCTCACATATCTTTGACATTAATGTCAACTTTCGTCATGTTTAGGTACTCGTGTAAGTACCACAACAACGCCTCATGTTCTGTCCAATTCTCAACAGCGGAGCGTCTTGACAAACGGCAGGAGGTCGCTCAGCTGACTCCAGGTGGGGCCAATGACCATGCTATTAATCGTCTTAAATACAGATAGTTTGTCATCTATGATACCTGTCTGACCGCCTGGAGGCTGTACCTTTACCTCTGTGGTATTGACATTAGATTTTAGGCCAAGTAACCTCAGTGACCTCGGGGGTAGACCCGAAAGTAGAGTTGTTAAACTTTCTTAAACTTTTTTTTTTTTCACAAAGTCGGTTGCTCATACATCACTAAAGTTCTGTGTCGGATTTCCATTCCAGGGGAGAAGGACATGCTGCTGTTGGGCGTTACAAGTGCCTGTGCTGACACCTTGGCACGGCTGTCGACCTGGAAGAAGGAGAAAAAGGGCAAGGGTGACAGGCAGCACCAACGGAGCCACTACACCGTCGGGGGAAGGAAGGTCTGCCGCGACACCCTGCTCTTTCTCTACAGGTAATTATTCATCTCTGCAGCTAACATTCTCTGTCTAAGTAGTTCCCAAACCTGCCGTGCTATGTCCAACATTATTCCATTCCCAGTTGTAAGTTGTGTGTTCTTGTTTTTCAGCTGCAGTATCAACAAGATGACCGCCATCAGCCAGTGGTATCGGGAGAACAGGGTCGTACCCCGTACTAAGAAGTCCGGCGGACGCAAGGCCAACACCCACTCCGTCGACCTCGCAGACATCCGCCGCGTGGTCAACTTCATCAACTCCTACGCTGAAACCTATGCCCTCGTCCTCCCTGGCCGAGTCTCCATGCACAAACGTGACAACAACCTCCTCCTCCCTTCCAGCACAAGGAAGGTAGATGTGCATAAACTTTATTTAAAGGCAATCGGGGACGCCCACCATCAGGTTGCCGTCACCACCTTCTGTAACCTCTGGCGCCAGTTGCTACCCCATATTGTGTGTCCTTGCCCCATGACTGACCTGTGCTGGGAGTGTCAGAGGAACAACCGTGACACCCCCGTGGAGATCCGGGGTGGGGGTTCCTTAGGGAGCCTCCTGGGAAGAATGTGTCCTCAGCAGCCCCTGTTCATAGGAGGCGACAAATGGGGAGACCAGACTCAATAGCCCATTTAGTAGAGTGCCCGCTTTGAGTCTGGGAGGTCTTGGGATTTATCTCTGGCCGAGTCACACCAAAGACTTTAACAATGGTAGTGGTCCCTGCTTGCCTGGCACTCGGTATAAAGTAAGAACCACGAAACATGACTGGTCGGCCCGGTGTCAGTATAATGTGACTGGGTGGGGTATTGTGTGGGCCTATGACATGATATCTCAGTGTGGCAGCACTATAAAGAGGGCATTGGGTCCCACTGCTACAAATAGGCACCTCATTTCATAAATTCAGTCACCGCCCCTGTGGCGTAAAACTAGCTGAAAAGCTTTACCTTGTGCAGTCTGGTAAAAGAACCCTAAAGGGTTGGCCGGACGTTAAACTAATTCCACAAACAAACAAACAACTGTGACATCTCCTACTCCTCTAACCTCCCCGAAGTAGTTAAGCAGGCAAAGTTAAAGAAGCAGTAGAAGCACCTGGATGTGGTGGCCAAGGAACGGGAGTTCTACCAGGAACTGACTATCACTGCCAAGCAGGCGTATGCCGAGGCAGGCCGCCCGGCGCACGGGCCACACACTCCCTGCTCCTCTGACATCCGGGTGCATGTATCTTTCGACTACGCACAGCAGGTCCACCTCCCCTCCTCCCCTATGCAGCCAGGGCCCCTCTACTTTCTCGTCCCACGCAAAGTAGGCATCTTTGGCTTGTATGCCGAAGCCATCCCCCGTCAAGTAAACTATCTTATTGATGAGTCCCACTGCGGCAGCAAGGGTTCAAACGCTGTCATCTCCTACCTCCACCCCCGTGGGGATCCGGGGTGGGGGTTCCTTCGGGAGCCTCCTGGGAAGAATAGGTCCCCAGCAGCCCCTAGCTGTCCGTAGAAGGCGACAAATGGGGGGACCAGACTCAGTAGCTCTTTGGTAGAGTGCCCGCCCTGAGTCTGGGAGGTCTTGGGATTTATCCCTGGCCGAGTCACACCAAAGACTTTAACAATGGGAGTGGTCTCTGCTTGCCTGGCACTCGGTATAAAGTAAGAACCACGAAACATAACTGGTTGGCCTGGTGTCAGTATAATGTGACTGGGTGGGGTATTGTGTGGGCCTATGCCATGATATCTCAGTGTGGCAGCACTATAAAGAGGGCATTGGGTCCCACTGCTACAAATAGGCACCTCATTTCATATTCGGTCACCGCCCCTGTGGCGTAAAACTAGCTGAAAGGCTTTACCTTGTGCAGTCTGGTAAAAGAACCCTGAAGGGTTGGCCGGACGTTAAACTAATCCCACAAACAAACAAACAAACAAATCTCCTACCTCCACTACTACTTGCCACCTACTCCCTCAGTGAACGGCTCCTCGACCTCCACTGTGACAACTGCAGTGAGCAAAACAAGAACAAATACGTGATTGGCTATCTCATGTGACGGGTCCTGACTGGTCTTCATAAGCAGATCACTTTGAACTTTCTTATAACCGGCCACACCAAGTTTGCCCCTGACTGGTGCTTCGGTCTCCTCAAGCAGCGGTTCTGCCATGTGGAGGTGTCCTGCCTTGCTGACCTGGCCAAGCAGTCCGTGACAGCACCCAAAAAGAAGTTAACATCCCTCAGCTGTGTGGGTCAGAAGATGGGGTCGTCTATGTCCCAACCTATAACTGGCAAGCCTTCCTGACCCCGTTCACCCGGCCAATAAAAGAGATCAAGCAGTATCACCACTTTATCTTTTCATCAAACAGCCCTGGGAAGGTAACCGTCCGACAGTACATTGACTCTGAGCCGGACGTGCTCACTGTGGACCCTGGAGCCGTCCCAAAGGTCCCACCTCCTCTCACACCTTTCCCTGGGCTTCCCCTTCGTCGGCAGTGGTATCTCTTCAAAAACATCAGAGACTTCTGCACAGAGAAAAGCAAAGACATTAAGTGCCCCAAGCCCAACCTGAGCCTGCAGCAGAGGTACCAAGGCGGCGGGACCCATCGCCAGATCCAGGTCCAGGGCCCTCAGGAGCAGGTGGAGGTGGAGATGCAGGGGAGGAGGAGGAGGAGGAGGCACGAGGACGGGGACGTGGTAGAGGAAGGGGGCAAGGTCAGGGACGAGGCCGAGGTCAGGGGCGATGTCGGGGTCGAGGTCGGGGTCGGGGTCGAGGACAAACCCCTGACTCGGGCTCAGAGGACTCAGACACAGAGACAGCAGCCCAAATGGGACGTGAAATGGACACAGACTCAGACTCAGACACTTCCCCAGAGATCACTCCCCCACCCAAACGTAAACACAGCCAAAGTCGGGGGCGGGGCCGTGATCGGTCTACATCCTCTAGCAACTAGAATCATAGACTAGAATATACCTGTATATAGTTCTAATCTTATTATTTTATTGGTACTTTTGTGCCTTTTGAGTTGTTTTAGACTCCCAGTTTACTGACAAAGACGTTTTGTGATCTTTCAACTTTATGGAACTTTTATTCAACTTACCTGGAACTATGACACTTATTATTTTATGGCAAAACAGGCTGAAATACACTTGAACATTCCCCTAGACTCTTTACAAGTCGTTGTGACTTCAATTCAGCCTTCTAGAACAGGTATTGTGACTGTTTGAGCTTGCTCTCTGGCTTCAGTTTTTCATTTTCAGATTTACAGGAATTGTACTGTATCTTTACAAGGCCGGCATGATTAAAGTTTCCATTTCTCAAGCATGACTTCACAGTATGTTGTAGTTCGACTAGTCTAGAATGTATATTCCAAGTCTCAAGTTGGTTTGACATAAACTTCTTGTGGTATCCAAGGAATTCCAACCGGGTGTAATGAAAACCGCACCTAAAAACTTCAACCGCGTTTTTCTCATAATCAACTTTCCAGCCTACCGCGTATAGGGAAAAACCTAACTTTGGCCCTAATCATCGTACAAACACAATGTTGGTATCAAAATGAAGCTCTTTTTGAGGTTAACAACATATCTAACTAACTCAATTTCGTATCTCCGCGACATCCGACTCATTATGTCAGATCGGGTCACATATCATCAAATTATGTCATTCAACAATATGCATTGGTCATAGGAAATCTTGCTAATTCAATAGTGACAATAGTGACATTCCAGTCTGGAAAGAACCCATAAGGGTTGGCCGGACGTTAAACTACCCCAACAAACAAACAAACAAACAATAGTGACAATCTGACATGACTCTTCTTTTTTCATAACAGAAACCGCTGCAGCAGAAGAAACCCCAGAAGAGCCAGAAAAAGAGCCTTCCAAACCAGATGAATCAGGCCCTGAAGGTTCGATCCTTAGATCTTTGAGACAGATTTTTCTTAATTAGCTTGAAAGAGCTTTGACTAAGCATCAACAAAATAAGTCATTACGTTAACTCTAGTTACCCTTGACCTTAAATTGCCACCATTAAATTTATTGTAAATATTTCAGAATGAGCTTGGAATTTGAAATTAGTGAAATGAACTATTTTTCACATCTACCTATATTCTTGATTTCTGGATATGTTCGTAGAAGGCGACTAATGGGGGGGACCAGACTCAGTAGCTCTTTGGTAGATTGCCTGCTCTGAGTTTGGGAGATCTTGGGATTTATCCCAATACCTTGAATGTATGAATACCCTGTGGCGTAAAATTAGCGGAAAAGCCTTACCTTGTGCAGTCTGGTAAAAGAACCCTAAAGGGTTGGCCGGACATTAAACTAGTCCCACAAACAAAACCTTGAATTAAAATTATATAATACTGTTAATTTCTTGAACAAGAATAGGTTATTTTTGTGCCTTTTTGCAGTAAACTTTTAGTTTTTTCATGAATTGATTTTGATTTGTTATCCCATGTTTTCTTTACCTTAGTATGTTTACTATGGTCCTACCAAAACACTTACGGCTTTTAAGTAGAAATTAGGGATATTTATTTCTAAAGGGACAAAAATGGAATTTTCCCCATTGATCCCAATTGTATGATTTTTAGAATTTCAAAGTAGTTCTTATCCATCCAGATAACATCTCTCTGAGTTTGGAAATTGTATTATGGTTTTTGATAAGTCACTCCAAATACCAGTATCTACCTTTAACAAGGATTGCAAGTGTGAAATCAGAGGGTTAATAGGATGATTGAAGAAAGATTTTTCCTCGTGGCTAATTAAATGAGCCTTCACCTCCAACCATATCTTGGAGCATTGAGAATTGCAGCATTTCTTCTATTTCAACTTTTCAACTAAGAATACTTCTGGCAATATTTACTCGGTCAAGTTTTATAGATAGTCTAATAGGATTTTCTTTCATAACAGAAACGACTGAAGCAGAGGAAGCTGCTGTGAAGCAAGAAGAAGTGCCTCCCAAGCCTGATAAATCAGTCCCTGAAGGTTTGAGTCATAGTTACTATACATTGATATAAGTTATTTTATTTTATCTTTATTCTTTTTAATGATTCTAATACTATTTCACATTAAATGTGCTCTTCCAATAGTTGTTTGGTTGGTGATGATATATTTTGCAGTATGTTTGGCAGGTGTTGCAGTGGTCAACAAGAATGTGAAAAAAGTCATGTTTAACTTTTATCTTTTTTAAACAAGGATATGTCCCCTGATATCAAATATAAGTGCCTGACATTTTGTACATGCCTATATGACAATTTTCTGAGTAAAATAATTTTCCCTTTGTTCTTAGGGTCTGTCACTATGGGTGGTCTGTTCGGTTTTCATAAGATTTTATTTTCTGTCTTATGTCCTGGTTATTGTTTATCAAATGTAGAAGATGTATTTAAAAAATCGCAAAAAGTTGCTCTTTTTTAAATAAGATGAAAACTAAGGCCTGATCAAAACAAATTGAGATGTGCTTCCCTCTTTACCAATGATGTAAAAACTCATAAAATTTGATAACAATTTAATAGTGGGGTCTGTTAACAACATTTTCGTTACGCAGCGGATAAAAGCACCAAATTTTGCATGAGGCACCTCTGAGGCATAACTATTGAATCTAGAAGGGGAGCCATCTTGAAATACCAAAATGAAATTTTGACAAATTTTGTATGTTTTTAGCATCTGAAATTTCAGGTATTTAGCCAAAACTTTTGGCTAGCTTCGATTAAACCTACTGTATAGATTCGAAAGGTAAATAATTGAATTCCCTGTCCTATAATCTACCAGTTTAGACAATAGCAATGTGTTTCTAGGCATTTCAGAAGCTGATATATAAGATTTTTTTTTTTAAGTCGGCCATATTGGATTTTTGGCCCCGTCCGGATTGTATTGATATTTCAAGGTGGCTCCCCTTTTAAATTCAATGAAGGGGTCCAAGGGGATAATCATACCAAATGAAATCAAGAAATCTTGTGGCAAAAGAGTAAAGTCTATATCCTTTCTTTTGAACTATTTTGGAATCCAGTGGTCATTATCAAAGGTATCATGCTAATGAATAAGGCATTTTGAAATTTATGGTATTGTATTGGATGAATATCATATTTATTGAGCCCTCTAGGCTATTAACAACTGATATTGGAACCATTTCCCCTGGCCTTATGCCTTAGTAGCTAAAAATCATAATATTTCTCAAAATTGGTCAGCAATCTTGGATTTTGGATTTCCACATTGACTTGAAACATAAATAATTGAATTCCCTGACCCATAATCCCTCAATTTTGACTCCAACCAGGTCTCATTAGTCTTTTTAGAAGCTGAGATATAAGAATTTGTATAGTAAAAATCAGCCATATTGGTTTTTGGGCCCCCACATCTGTCCTATTGATATTTCAACGTTGCTCCCCATCCAGATTTGATAGTTATGCCTCAGAGGTGCCTCATACCAAATTTGGTGCTTTTATCCGCAGCGTAATGATTTCTCAAAAAAATGACCTTAACAGACCCCACTATAAGGGGAAGTTAAGGTATTCATGTATTTCTGATACAAGCTTATAATCCAAGCCTCTCCAGACATTTTTCACTTAAATTTCTCTCTCTATTTTAGGAGCTGCTGAACCAGAAAATATTACCGCAAAGACAGAGGAGAAGGAGGTTCCAAAACCAGTAAAAATTGATCTTGAAGGTTTGACCCTCACTATTTCGGGGGGTTTTCCTTGAGGGGTATCAGATTTTATATCATTTAGAGCCAATCATTATTTTACGCAAAACAATTCTATTACTTTGGTTGTATTTATTGTGTGGATTTACTGGATCTGATGAGGAGACCTCATCAAGATGCCATCATGCCGATCTATATCTTATTAAATGTCTTCATGGCCAACGTCAGTCTAGTTATTTATTTGTCACTTGGATATCATTATCAATCGTATTTGCTCAATAGTGTCAGTGCCATTGCTACATGTATTCAAATATGTAACAGAGTATAGGCTTATACTCCCCACTTCGGCTAATGACTATATATTATATTTCAATTGGATTGGGGCAATAAAAAGAAAACTTTGCTAGAAGTACCAGGTGAGTGTATGTGACCTTTCAATTGTATGAATGGTTGGAATGGAAAATATGAGTAGACCAATATTAGTAAACTTGGGGACAGTGATAGAAGTTCTGAACACAGTTACTAAATTCTCTTCAGGCATTACACGTAATGCAGCACCTAAGTATTAGGGTCCTCTTAGATTCCTCGGGGCCTCCCATTAATGCATGAAGGGGGTTAGGGGGTTCGAGTCCAAACCTTACATACTAGTACATGGAAGGATGAAATCTGGAAAGAATTAACACTTTATGTATACAGATTTGAATCTCGTCCAACATCTGAATATGTCAGAAATTATTTGTAATGCGGATAGTAATGATATCAATTGTCGACGACATTTGTTATACTTTTCATATCATCAATAGGCATGTCAGACTTCCACGGATCCCAGGAAATCCGCAGTTTTTGAAACATTTTTGGTCATTTTTGAGATTTGTCCAAATCCGAGGAGAAAATATTTTTTGTAGGGAGGTAGGGGCACCCTGATGAATTTAGATTGACAAAATGAAAAATATGACAAATTTTAGGAGGCATTTGTTGCTCTATTTAATGAGGAAACGGTTGTTGGGGGTCGTCTATTCAATGACTGGCATGCCTGATTGTATGAAGAAAGATGTGGGGGGGGGGGGGCGGATTTGGAAGTTGGATGTATACATGCAATAGAGTGGAGGGGGATGGGGGAGATGGTACCCGATGACCACAATGTCCGACATGGAGTGGGCTGGGGTGGGAGGTTAAGAAGAGTCAAAATGCGTTTGAGTTCTCCCTGCAATGTTAAGTCTGGGGCAATACCTGCAGTTATGATGAGGTAGGGACTACTAGGAGGGTTCCTTGGTTTTTGATAACTGTAACCTAACTACAAGTATCCCTTCGATATGTTGGATTTAATATGGGCCAAAGGACTTTTATGCAGAAATATTTATGGTGGAACATGATTTTCCTAGAATGTCAGGTTATTCAATTTTATTACACTAAGTGGCTAAAAACTAAGTAAGAGAACCGTATAAAAATAGATTTTACTGTTTTTCAATGGGAATATTTCCTTCCTTTGAATGGAAAGAAAAATAGATGTTCCCCTTAGAACAATTCGTTCATATTGTGCTATAGCATTATAGTTAAGCCTTTTGTATTTATATGTTGATTAGTATTGACATAATTACAATGAACTAACAGGCATCCCAGAGTTCCGCAGAAGTGCGGAATTCTGAACGTTTTGATGGGAGGGGAGTTCGAGTTGGGTTTCTGGAAGACTATCTGAAAAAGAGAATGCTTTTCAGGACATTCTTTTCAGTATATATATAAGGACTTTTAGATTTCTCCATCATAGGGATACTGTTGCTTTCCCCTTCTTAAGACAATTAAAAAGGTTTATATATTCGTTTAAAAAGTATGTTCGCAAAGTTACTCTCGGCCATCAGGATAATCTATCTATGATAGAAGTCACCGGCAAGCAGTAAGCTCAGATAGGTCATCATGCAGAGGATGATTTCACTTGAACCGACTAGAACTCCAGTATACTGAGGGCAGTAACTGTGGAAATGGATGAAATGAGGGAATTGTGCATGTGTGTGACATCGGCCGCTATGGAATTAATGTTAAGAATAAAACTGATTCCTTTTTGGGCAATTTCATTAATTCACTTCTTGATGTTCGATGACAAACATGTCAAGCAGTCTTACTTATCAACGTTTTTGACTTTTGGAAACAGGCGCTTTTTACTGTTGTAAGGCCATCCCGAAATAATACTGTGGTTGAGCTATATAACAAAACACCAAGAACTGACTGAAATGGTAATGCATATCTATGGTTCTTAAGCTTAGCTAGATACAACACAGGGACGGATCCAGACATTTTCAAAAGGGGGCGCCCTATTGTGAAATATTCCGCTGGACCCCCAGATCCTAAATTGAACCAAAATAAGGGGGGTGGCACGCCTCAGGCGCCCCCTCTAAATCCGTCCCTGCAACAGTCACATACTCACAAGCATAGACGATAAACTTACCCAAAGTTTGTTTCAGCCATAGTGCAGCATTTTACAAATTTCTCCATGAGCTACTTTAGAAAGAGTTTGAATAATTTTATTGCTCCTTTATCCCTCCCCCTGCTCACCCATGCACAACTCCATAACATGTCTCTTAGTCTTAACTTGAAGACGATGCTGCTTCAGCGGCACCTGTTGGGAAGTCTTTACCAAATACCCTTCGAAATTGTCTTCATAATGATCATTTACATGATAAAAAAATGGGAACTTGAGTCTCAAAACTGAAGGTTCTGTGGACTGTCATACACGTCATACGGGCAGGATGTAACAGTGACAAGCTTTTAAAATTAACGATGTCATATCGTAAGTGGCTACAATTCTTTGTAGCAAAAGAACAAGAATGAAAAACAGAGTAAGAGATTCCAATAGCCTTAAATGGAGGGGCCGATATATGTGTTTCCAATTCCTATGGCAGTACCAGGCTTACTATGCACAGTGTCCAGTGAAGAAAGCATTTGAAAAATGGCTAAAAAGGGTTCTTAGCTACAGGCTGAAAGTATATTCCAATCTATAGAATTGGATAAAGGACGATCTCTTTTAATGATCATACCAAGTTTCAGCAGTCTTGTATAATTATGCGTGAAGTTTTATGTACTCGCTCCTTATAATTTTTCTAAAAACATGGAATATAAAGCATATGCACATTGACTAAATACTGAGGAAGGTATGGCCAAATTCAAAATACTTTGTTCTCAGAGTTTTGCCGATAGTTAATTGAGACATTTTTATAGTCATTCAAATTTTACTGACCAGTTTTCTGATGACAAATATATATAGAAAAACTATCAAAAGTACATATGCAAAAATCGCACGTTTAGCATTGACCGAGGTACAAAATGTGAAATGATAAGAGACTTACCTGGTTCAAAAAGTTGAGTAATGGTTTTACCGAGGAAAACATCGTGGTACGGAAAAGATGCCCTACGAACCTCTCATGGTAAAATCGTTTTTTCATTGAAAATATGATTGTATTATCAACTGGCTCACAAATTTTGAAAAAATAAAAATTCTAGTTAATTCCCTCTAGCTGTCTCACGCATGCACAATTCCCTGCCCCATCTATTCCCTTTACACTACCTGTTGTCCTCGGTAAAACCAACATTCTACATCGACTTTACCCAGGTAAGTCTCGTATAAATCTTTTTATGATAATTACCTGATCTAATTTGCATCTTTGAATATCACCATTCTGTACAATAAACAGAACATTTTAGTGACAACTGTTTTCATTGCAGTCGACGGCTTTACATCAAAGAAGGGTGACTGTGTGGGTAATGACATTGCCAACGTTAACCTATCGAAGGAAGAATGCGGGTCCATTTGTCAGAGCAACCAAGAATGTCAAGGATTTGTTTATATCCATTCTGGTCTGTCAGAAAACAGCTATCTTCATCAGTGCTTCTTGAAGAATAAACTTTGTGATAGACCACGTCAAGCTAAGGGCCTCATGATATATACATACTACAAGGCGGCAGCTATAGCTAAACGTAAGTGTCAACTATACCATACATAGAACGATAAACTTTTTGACTCATCAATATAGACCACTCAATAAATGCAGTCGCAACGGGAATGCAAAGGTGATTGGTTTTGTGATTATGCATTCCCTAGGATTTTGTTTTTCTTTTTAGGATCTTTATACAGGCTAAGTTCACTTTATTTAATGTTCTACCACTTAGTCCTGTAGATTAGTTTGGCACAATTTCGTGCTTTAGATTGAAAGACAGATTTTGTATATCATTTGGGATGGTGACCGATGTTAGGTAGACATAAATTCTATTAACTTATTTTGCTAGTCAACATTAAATCAATGAAAGTTTATAGTAGAAATATGATAGAAGTTATCTTTCTTCCACAATAAGTCTTAACTAAACAATGAGCTTAAATGATGCTGGAAATCAAGAAGTGTTAATCTGGGGAAAATGTGAAAATAGCTTCTTTTTTTGGATCTGGGATATTTCATAATTTAGAGGGAAACGTGGTTATTTAACGGATTTAGAATAACATTGAGCTATGTTTTCCTTTGGTTTCAACCAGAGGCTGCAGCTGACGTTTGCCCTGATCAAGAATGCCAGAATGATGCCGTATGCACAAAAGGCCAGTGTCAGTGTCTCCCAGGATATCAAGGTTCACTATGCGAGGACGAAACCGATGAATGTGCAAGTGACCCTTGCATCAATGGTGCCACATGCATCGACAAGGTCAATGGCTTCCTGTGTAGCTGTCCTCCAGGGTTCGATGGTAATCACTGCCAGAAGGACATCAACGAGTGTCTTAGCTCACCCTGCCTCAACGGAGGAGCATGTGAGGATAAGATTAACGCCTTTGAGTGTAAGTGCTTGGAGGGATTCTTCGGGGACAGGTGCCAGGTTGCCGAAGACAAATGCAAAAGTTACGACTGCAGGAATGGCGGGTCCTGTAGAATTGTTGAGGACAAGCCACAGTGCACATGCCTTCCAGGCTACACAGGTCAAATGTGAGTAATTAAATTCAGTATCTATTGAATAAGCGTAAATGTTTTGTAGTTCAAGCAGAAATGATGATGGAAAAGTGGACGTACAAGACTAGCTGCTTCCTCCAATCTATGAGGCACAGATATGCATAGAGGATAGGTTGAAAGTATTTGTTGGTAAAACTTTTAAAGATATATTAAAGGCCGTATTCCATATACCGAAAGTGCACACTGCCGATAGTGGCCCTCAACATGGCAATGTTCTATACCGGCAGCCCGTACTTTAGGTGCAATTTCAGCGGCCGAAAGTGGAATAACAGCAATGAATGCAAAATCAGCAGGAAAAATTTACCAACATGTTGGTAAATTTTATCGGCAGGGTCGCTGATTATATATTGGCAGTGGCGAAAGTACAGTGGCCCCAAATTGACAGCCCACTTTCGGTATGTGGAATACAGCCTTAAGACGTAGATTCCAATACATTTCAGAAATTAGATAATGGAATACTGTTGATATAAATTCAGTCTCGAAATTAAATCAAAAGTAATCTATATTATCTGTGAAAAGGCAAAAAACTACAAAGATGTTAATGTACACATTTCAATCCATAATAATCCCGATTTCTCCAGAGTGCCTTAGGAAAAATATCTATCGATGAGAAACGGAAACCGCCAGAACGGTTAAAGTCTGTTTCCAGTAAAGCCTCTTCCATTACCCTTTCCTTTTTTTATTTGTTGTTGATTAGGTGTGACGTCAACATTAATAAATGTGCCGATGATCCATGCAAAAATGACGGCAAGTGTAAGCTAGAAGGAACTGGATATCGATGTGAGTGCAAGCAAGGGTTTTACGGAGATGACTGTGACGAGAAACATGATGGATGCAGCAGCAAGCCGTGTCTGAATGAAGGCGTATGCCTTGACCAGGTGGGATTGGCCTTAAAACAGTTTAATGAAAGTGACAACATTAATTATAACTTTTATGGACTAGGCCATCAAGGTGACAATTCAAATCTGAGTATTCTGAGGCTAGTCTGTAAAGGGTATATGAGGCATATAAAGAATGCCCTTAGTGGATGAGGATAAGGACTGGCAAGGGGAACATTTTCGTAATCACTGTGTAGTGCTGTTGGTAATGATACTACAAAGTCTGTGTTCCCTTTATCAGTTCTTTAGGTAGGCCAAAAAGAAAATCTCGGAAACTGTATTTCTTTAGTTATCGCTAGCCCAGTTTATAGACCAATAGATTCACCGCCCCTCCCCCACCCACATGGATCCTTCTAAGAACGAGGCCCCCAACCCCTCTTTCAAAACTTCTTGGATCCGCAGATGAATTGTACAGGTAGTTCTCTAACCACCTAAAAATGTAGAGTGTTATGTATTCCCTGAAACAAAATGTTGCGAGACTTTATTCCCAAATGTTGGTATATGTTGCTTCATAATACAAACCAACAATATTCTAAGGGACATCACAACTTATGAAAACGGCCTCTAATCCTCAAATGATTTTCGATATCTTTAATGGATCAGTAGTTCTGTAACAAAATGTGTAGTTAATCTTTCTTGTTAAGGCAGAGTGAAAGAACTGTGCACTGCCGCACTATCTAATTTCTTAATGCCCAGAGTATTGCAGATTATAACTTGCAGCTTCTGTAAACTTATATTATATTTTTCAGACACCTGGATTCAAGTGCACATGTAAGAGTGGTTTTGCCGGAGAGCGTTGTGAAGAAGACATTGATGAATGTGAAAGTACACCATGCCAACATAATGCAGAATGTGTTGATAAGGCGAATGGCTATGCGTGTCGCTGCCATCCTGGATATGCAGGGCATATGTGTGAAGTCGACGTTGATGAATGTGCAAGCAACCCATGCAGAAATGCAGCTGAATGCACAGACAAGGTGAATGGTTACCAGTGTGTTTGCAAAGAAGGTTTTGCCGGAGTTAACTGTGAAAAGATTGTGGACATCTGTAAGGTGGATCACTGCTTGAACGGTGCCACCTGTTCGGCTGTTCGCGATAACTTGGAGTGTATATGCCCCACAGGCTATGAAGGAAAGCACTGTGAAAAAGACATTGATGAATGCCTGGAAAAACCATGTCATAATAATGGTGCATGTGTAAATCTAAAAGGCAGCTACAGATGTCAGTGTCCCCCTGGATTTACTGGAGAGAACTGTGTTGTAGATGTAAACGAGTGTCAGAGCCGACCCTGTCTACACGAAGCCAAGTGTGTCGATGGCCCGAACAATTTCTTCTGCGACTGTCGTCCAGGATTTTCAGGCACCCACTGTGAGAAGAATAACGATGAATGTGCCTCCTCCCCATGCAGTAATAACTCAGTTTGCATTGATGGAGAGGATTCTTATCGATGCAAGTGTAACCTTGGGTACACTGGGAAACATTGTGAGGTGAATATTGATGAATGTGCCAGTTCTCCGTGCCTTAATAATGGTTCATGCAAGGATGAAGTCAATGGGTACATCTGCATCTGCTCCTCCGAATTCACAGGGAAGTACTGCGATGAGCGAGTTCCAAAATGCAAAGATGAATTATGTGAAAATGGTGGTACCTGCGTCCCATTCGGGGAGGATGCTGGCTGTAGCTGTGCTGAAGGGTTCACTGGGAAGTTCTGTAAGGTCAAGTTAGCGACTGAGAAGCCCAGCATTGAAGAGACTGAACAGCCAGCTGTCGAAGAGGCCCCAAGTGCTGAAACGACCACAGAAACTGAAGAGCCGAGTGTTGTAGCAACCACAGAGCCGCCCACCATTGAAGAAACCGAAAAACCAAGCGTTGTGGAAACTGAAGCGCCTAAATTGAAGGAGGCGGAAGAGCCAAGCATTAAGGAAACTGAAAAGCCTGAAGTTGTGGAGACAGAAGAGGAGGAAGAGCCAAGCGTTGAAGAGGCTGAGGAGGAGGTCAAACCCCACAAACCTTGCTCGAAGAATCCCTGCAAGGCTGGGGGAACATGTGAGGCGCTTCCTGATGGCGGGTTTAATTGTATATGTCCGCCCGAATCGACAGGACGACTGTGTGATGCGCCGATCAAGGTGTGCACCACCAACCCCTGTAAAAACAATGCTTCTTGCCACGATTTCAATGACAAGTTCTTCTGCAAATGCAAAGATGGGTTTGCAGGAACCTTATGTGAAAATGAAACTATGCCTCACCCCTGCACGAAGAAACCATGCGGAGACCATGGCAAATGTGAGGTAAGCCATCATTATGTCTTCATGTAATACATTTCACAGAATAATTTGAATACTTCCAACGGTCTTTAAACGGTATCAATATGAAGTTGTGCTATCCTTCTGTTAGTAGTGTTACGAGGTTACCTCCATCCGACTTATTGTTACAGACTAACTCATAAGAATTTGAAGCTAATTATTCAGGCCTGAGTGTAGATGGTATAAAGAAAAAAGTGTAAAATGTCAATGCATAATGTAGTGTTTGTGGCATTGGTCAGACAACCCTCTCCGACAAGAAATAGTTGCTCTAACATCAAATATCTAGACAAGGATACAACGTTTTTCCATAAGATATGTATTTCTGAAGTAGTTCGATCTGATTTCTTACTGGCAGCACCATGCTTTAACAGCTAATGCAATCTAAAGATATTTCAGGATAGACATATTTGCAGATGGCAACGTTTTCCAAACTGAGGTAACTGAACGACGTCTTGTTCAAATACTAGAAAATACTGATACAAGATGATGACGATTTGCGTAGGAAGTTGTAAAGCTGGTGATGCACTTTAAATGATAATGCTTGGTCCACCTTTTTTATGCAATTCTAAATTCACCATCCATTTGTTTTTATCCATATACAGAGTCATGAAGATAAATTTGTTTGCAAATGTAACGAATCCTACTCCGGAGACCTCTGCGATAAGAAAGGTAAGAGGAATGTGATCTACCTATAATACCTGTCCAGCGCACACGTAGTATATCCCACTCTTCAAAGATTTAATGGTGTTTCCTAGCAGCTCTGAAGGGATTCGGGGGTTTTCTTTGAACTGAATCTGAGCGGTTTCCAATTGAGAATTTTACCTTAATGTGTTATGTTTTAAGCTATAATTATAACCTAAACTTTTCAAAATCGGGGAGGTGATAAGGATGGGGATGGAGTCTGGACACCCTCGGAAGGTTCATTTAGGTATGACGCTGCTGCTGTTTAAACTAGAACTATGTTCTCCAAACCTAAATCACTGTTTAGATTGCCGCTCGAGTCGTCCTCAGTTCTTGGACAAGGAATGTTCAGTGACCCTAAATACGACTATTCCCTACA
The DNA here is from genome assembly GCA_936440205.1 of Lepidonotus clava. Lineage (NCBI taxonomy): Eukaryota > Metazoa > Annelida > Polychaeta > Phyllodocida > Polynoidae > Lepidonotus > Lepidonotus clava. The sequence goes on along the minus strand of OW387150.1, from coordinate 18,591,921 downwards.
GCATTGCAGCCAACGGGTAACGTGACTAGTACTGGTCAACCAGAGTACAAGTTGGAAAAGAAGCCAGAACCCAGAGCGCATGGAAAGGTCGAACCTCAAGACATGGATGGTGAGTCTTAACGAAAGGGGGAAAGATAAGAGAGCATAGTCCCCAATGAGAAAAAACATCATGGTATACTACAAAAAAAGACATTTACAACTTATATCTTAAACTTGAATCATCATAATGAAAACGAGACAACTTATTTTTTGTCATAAATCAAGAACGAAAGTATGTAAACATGTAAACCCTAAGCAAATGTAATAATTAATCCACTTTTAATAGGAAACATTATCGGGGTCATAATATCAGTATTTGGCCTAATAGGGCCTATGCTCAGCTTTGTGATTGCCTATGCATATTATTGTAAAAAAAAGTCACCTTAATTTAGTATGTTTGGCAGTTTAGGCAGTGTAAAAGTAACTGAAAACATGTGCTGTGCCTTTACAAGATTGCAGAATTTTTGGGGAAAAAACAATAAGAATAGTATATCTGTCTTCTAACAACAATTCTCTAAAATAATTGTGAAAATGCGTACAATAGACAGTCACAAAAGAGAAATTAATCAATGCGACATTGCCCTTAATTAACAGCAATAAAGGGAGTTGATTATTTTTGCAGAGTTAACAATATTTAAGAACAGCAGTATCACTATCTTTCTAAGTACCTTTTGCATTCACAGTGAAAATTCTAAAGAACAAAATCGACAGATGTTCATTGTAACCAAAAAAAATATTCACTTTGGTACATCTATAAAAATCCGGCAAAGCCGTCGAAGACGAATATCATTACATAAGGAACACGATTCATGACTATCTCACAGTCATTAATTTTCAATAAATCAAACCTGTCCTGTTGCTGTTTGTGACAGAGTTTATCGGCGTGGACACAAGGCGTACCCTGACAAACGGTGAGGTGGCGGGTATCGCGGGTGGAGTGGCCTCCCTGCTCATGACGCTCGGAATGGTCTTTATCTGCGTCCTGGACAGGTGAGAACTATCTAGACATTTATATAAGATCTCTATATATCTGAGAACTAAGGCTGTTTTCCCCCGATTCCTTGATTAGCATATCAAGGTACACCAAAGATTCCAGCATGCTGCTACAGTTCTGAACGAGTGCTGCATTCGGCCTTTTTTTCTGTTTTATTTTGTTGTTGTTTTTTTTTTTTTCTAAGTTTAGGTTCCTCTTATGAATTCTTCCAATATATTTTTTCCACAGCGCCAGATGATATCTACCTTCTTTGAGACGTATGATATATCGACATTGAAAAAGTTTTAAAGTAAATTACGATTGCTTTATTTTTTCTGCACACAATAAATGGGGACCCCTAAATTTGACATGCATTTTACGCTTAATAACATGTTAAAAGAAGAAACGGCATATTGAAACATATTTCATAAATCTGACACGAAATTGATATGGAAAATAAACATACGGAATTTAAGGAAAACATATTGAACGCAGAGGATCTTCAGGTGTTTGGCAGTAGGTGGTGTGGCTGTGGGCTAGGCTGGCCTGCAGACAGTCAGAAAAGAGTAAAACACCAGGTGGCACTACCGAGGTAGGGAGATACTCCATGTGTAACCATAAAAATTGTGCGTAAAATCAACAAATCCAAAGTGTGAGCCTCAAGTAGATAAAGTGTAACTGAAAATTGAAGGGATTTTTTTTAGGTAAAAAATGTTTACAGGAATGTCATAGTAATTATAGAGTAAAATCAGGAGACTGTTTTTCTTTATTTCAAAAAAGATCCAAGGTTCGGGATTCTCTCCAAAATCGATAGTATAAGTCCTTGGTTAATTAGAATCATTATTCTCGAGGTTTAAACTATAACTTTGGGGGGGGGGGGGCGGTAACAATGGTAAAAAATAATATGACATCATTTATGGACGGCCCCTATACATTGAATTGAACTGTTTGCGTTAATCATCGATCTCTGACATCAGTGTAATTAAAAGTGTCTTCCTCATGAGTTCGTTGTCCCTTTACAAACTGTCATTTTTCAGACAACGTTTCATGAAGCGGCGCCGTCTGAACGAGGGCCTGGAGTACGCCCCCCTGGTACAGGATTCTGAGGCGGCCGAGACCAGAGCCACCAAGAGCACCAGTGGCAACTCACAGGTGGGTTTCTTAGTGTAAAGTTACACGGATACAACAATGACAAGATTATTTTACTCACAGGGAAAGATTTCAATGGTACCGAATATTATATATATGCTTTGAAGTTATATGATAAATCTGGAGATGAGAAAATTAGATTTTTCTAATTTGGGAATGTTAGATATATTCATAAACAGTGTTAAGATGATACTAAAGACCCAGTGATTATGTGAATGCATACGACTGCAAAGAAAACAAATATATGAGAAGGCAAACGTGTTTTTATAAGGAAACTCAGGAATGAGTTTACGTAGCTCGCGAGAAAGTAAATTATATTAGAGTGGTTGTACATACTTTGGATCAATTTGTCTCATCGAAAATCAATTCCAATTGCTCTGACTGAGAAACAGACGAAAGGCTGCTGCTAACCAGCTAGAGATCAAAGACACATGTATGTTTGTTTTTTGATATTTGGCAAGAGAGACTAAGAGGAATTCACCCCTTGGAGAAAGACCAGTTGATTTATTACAAGGGGGGACAGGGTCATTACCGTCAGCCAACTCCGCCTTGGCTGGGCTTTTTACCGCAAAAGTGTCTGGGCAGAAATTCGGAGCAAAGGGGGGATAGGTCGGATTATAAATCTGGTATGTGAGTTTTCATATTTCTACCGGATATAAATTGTTGCACCGTCAGAGTTGTAAAAAAACAATGTAATGATCAGATTGCATCTTTAAGTATTTGAGAATGCATTTGTATTTTCTTTTTTGAAAGGTGGCAATTCCCTATTACCATCTGACAACTAATAGGGATGTAAATTTTCAGATTTTAGTCTGAATTCCTATTTTCCATTTTGAGCTGTTAAAGCAGCCAAATCACAGTAAAACTGTAGCCAAACAGTGGCCAAGGGTCAACATTAGGTAGGAAGGTTCAGAATAATCATCAAATTGAAGTAAAACAGTGCTTAGATGACACTGAACTTTTGAAGATGTTCAGATATTTTTCAGACTAAGTTCAGATTTTCATAGAAATCTGAAAGGACTTGGGGAAGTGAATAAACAGTGACAGCTGATTTGCTATTTCTTTTTTTTTCATTAAGCCCAACTTACATCCCTGTATTAGTATACGGGGAATTAGAATTATTAGGACAATTCTTGATTCAGTCCTACATCAGACAGTGCTGTTGTGTAACACACTAACCATTGGCTGCTGTTATCTTTCCCCGTCTGGGACGGTTTCAGAGCTGTTTGAGTGTGAACTGGATTGGTAATACATTAAACCAGAGCCTGTTCAAATAGAACACTCCGCGAATATTCGAAGGTTTACTTTTAATCAAAATCCCTATTTCTAAATAAATCAGTTTTATTGATATGTTCGCTTGTGTGTTTCTCCTAAGGATAACCGGAGCAACAACGCTCGCTTTAACCGCCGTGAGAGACACATGCCCGTGGAGGTACTCAGCGACTCCAGCGACGAGCTGCTCGGCCGGGTGACGTCGTCGGACGATGAGTGACGTCATCAGACGAGGAATGACGTCATCGGACGAGGAATGACGTCATCACATGAGGAATGACGTCATCACATGAGGAATGACGTCATCACATGAGGAATGACGTCGACAGTCGATGAGTGACGTCATCAGGTGTGACGTCGTAGGATGAGAAGAGACATTCCGGTTACTGGCAGAAACTGACCAGACAAGGATTATCAGACAATGATTGACATTATATGAGGAGTGACGTCCTAGACGAAGACTGACTTCTTCAGAAAAGGAGTGACCCATGTAAAGTCAGAAAATGAGTTTAACCTTGTTTGATTAGGACTAACCTGTATGACGTCATCAGACAAAGACGAGTAGTGTAACGTCACCAAAGGACTTTCAAAACTCTTTTTATAAATATGACATTTTCTGCATGTTTGTATGATAAGTTACATTATTTCATCTCCGTATTTTGTATATGTATCATCCCACTCCATTAACATTATCACAGGTATAACGATTGATTATTCATCGAGTCAAATTTCTCTTGAGTCTTGGTAATGAAAAAAAAGACTCCCAAATCGAACCTGATATATGTAAACATCTATCTATATTAGGGCATATTTAATTCTGTATGTGTATTGTGTATATTCATTTTGTTATTGCTTCATCATTACTTATTTATATAAGATGATTTATATGAACTATAAGAATTATCCTTGGGGAGTTATTAGGGGGGATTGCCAAGTTTGTTAGGTGATAATGTGAATTGCGTAAGTCTAAATTGTAAATAAATCAAACGCTTTGAATGAATACCCAATTAGGAGTGCATGAAATCAATGAAACTAAGTAAATGTCTTTGTACATGATTTAACAAGGGACTTAAATGGTTTGTTAAATTAAATCAATTCGCTATGTAAATAAAGCATGACTATGAGCTATAGCCATTAGTTTGTCTTAAATTTAGTTTATCAAGAGTCAAAATTACAGCTGTAGAATGTCTTGTATTGGCCGTAATCGTAGAGTAGCATGTAATGGTCTAGAGCGATCAATGGCAGATATGTTGTCTTCATGGGATATCTCAGGTACTTCCGCGGAAATGCGGAATTCCGCGTTTTCTTAGATTTTATAAAATCGTTTTTGAGATTCGTCCAAATCCGAGGAGAGATCTTTTTCTAAGGGGGGTGTGGGGTCCCTTAGCAATTTTTGGAAAAATAATATGAAATTTTATATACGTTTTTCTACAGTTTAAGATATATTTATGATATTTTGCCTTAGTAAACATGTTAATTTTCCTTCCGCGGAAATGACTTACATGCCTGTGTCTTCATAGAGATGGCAAAACACAACATTAAAAACAGTAATGTCAAGTTCTGGGGAAAGGTATTACTCTGCGGGTATTGTAGTTTTGTATATTCGCCCAAATCCGAGGGGAACAAGGTTATGGTGCAAAAGCATGGGGCCCTTGGTATATCCTGATGTGGAGGGTCCGGATGTCACGTCTATTGTCTTCTACCAAATTAAAAAGAAAAAAAATGCATAAACATCAGTATGTATATACCAAATTTAAAAAAAAACTGCATTCCGACGATGCAACATTTATTAGGTTTCTGACCCACTCTTTTGTCTCATTTCACATATATCATCGTCTTGAAAGCAAAAGGATTCCAACGGGTAAACAAGCTGCCAGCTAGAATATCGTCCTTGACAACCTTACAGAACAGGAATGAAAGAAAACAACAACATAATGTCCTTGACAACCATACGGAACAGGAATGAAAAAAAGGCATATTTTATGTATATTAGTACCAGGGATGTAAGTTTTCCGATTTTTTTTTCTGATTTCTCTCCAGCTCCCCAAAAAGTCTGTTTCAAAATTTGATATTTTAGAACATGTTTCACAATATTTTAAGACACATTTAGATTTGCTTAATGCCATTTTCGATTTTTTTTTCACTGTTCTCAGCTTACATCCCTAAGATTTCAGCGGAAATGCGGAATTCCGCTTTTAAAATTTTTTTTTTTCGATAATTTTTTAGATTCGTCCAAATCCGAGAAAATAATTTTTCTATAGCGGAATGGGGGTACCTCAATATTTTCTTTTGCAAACGAATGTAGAAAAGTATGAGTAATTATAAGTTTTCTCCTTTTTTAAATATTTATTATGAAATGTTGCTTAAGTAAACAAGTAATACCTTGATTTCCCTCCTCAAAAATGAGGTTTATACCTGTTTTTGAGCAATTTTTTTCATATTCCTCGGAAATGACTTGCATGCCTCATTTAGTGTGATTTGATATTTCATTTAACTGCCACACGTTGCAATATGCAGATATTAAAAAACGTTGGTATTTGTGTGTATATGGATGAGGTGACATTGATTTAAAAGATTAACAATTCCAAGAAATGAAACGCATGGTTTGATAGAACGGATGATTTAAAAGAAAAACGCGAATTATTTGTATTTGGCATATTAAATTGAATTTCAATTCGTGCTGCTATGCATTTTTGCTAACACAATTATATAATCTGATCTATAGATAGATGGAGGAAGTACGGGGATCACATATAAATGTTTTTACTGTAGACTTTTGATATGATAAACAGGAAATCACAGAAGTTGAGAACCCTAATCCTATATAACCAATTATAAAATGCCGAGACCACAAAAGTCCCATAGATAATATCATATCGGATTTGACGCAATTTCAAACATACGGAAAAAATACCATAATTCCCATTTGAAAAAAAAAGGATATTCAGTATTGATAAAAAAAATAAAAGAAATAAGAAATACTCAGTAATCATTAACATAACACTTTAGTAGCATAATTACCCATCTCTGGTATTAAGGTTATGACACATCGGCGGCGTACTTCCAGTTCCAATGACGTGCACCAGGTGGCACCTCTTATCTCCAAACTCCCCTATTGTTGGCTTGACATTTAGCATTATACCATGATGTCATCATTTAATTTCACCGATAGCTTTCACTTTCCTTTGATTAATTTCCATGGGTATACAACTTTGCAAGTCTGCGTACAAAAGAGCCCTATGGGCAGCTAGCCACCTTGTGAACTTTCAATTCTTTTCCATAATACGATGATCAGCAAACGATCAGAATATTGCTATCAAATTACAATAATTTGTTGTATGTTCATAGGATGCGTTCTGGCAATCTCCTGTTTCTTCCCTATTTCCCTTCTTTCTCCGTTTTGTGGCTAATGTACATTTCGCCATTCTGTTATTGATGTCGCACAGTTGTTGTAGGTGTTTCTTTTGTTTTTAGTTGTTTTTGTTTTTTTGTTGTTTTTTTTGGTTAAATTATTACCAATGGGCCTGTTAGGGTACACCTAAAAACCCTCTGGGAAGGACCCCTCCTGGGCCTCATACCCACCTTGATCCGTGGAGTCCACACCTGAGGTACCCACCTATCTCACCTTTATCTCACCTATCTCCTTTATCTCACGTGTCACAACAACAGATTGCATCATGTCACGTGCGTGACGCGTGACGCGGGTGGCGCAGACGATAAACTTCAAAAGCGCGGGAAAACCAGGACATGCTGGGGTTGCATAAAGGGATGGGTTAACCTAGTATCTGCTTTTTTTCCCTCTTAACTTTGTTTACATCTTTATGTCCTTTTTTTCTAGAGTTGGAAGAATGCAATGTGTAGTTATATACCTATGTTTGTTTTAGGTTACAAACTGATTTTTGTTTTAAAAAAGAGAGAATGTTTCGAAATGCCCCATGGGGCAGCAGGTCAGATGGTCGAATGAGCTGTATTGAGTAATGGGTAATGGCACATTCATTGTCAGCTTAGTTTGGTCAAATGAGAAGCAGCGTCTCAAAATATTTGAGGGCATTTAGTCCCATTTAGTCAAAATCCACATGTGTATGTCCTATATCAATAAGCTAGACAATATATAGCCTAATCCTATAATATATGGCTTGTGAGAATTAGATATAATACCCTATAGAATTCGATAAGATGCCTGGTTTTAACTTACTTCCATCTCTTCTCTGACAGTAAATCGTGTGGATTGCGTTTGCCTTCTTTCATTACGTCAGATTGATTTCCTTTCGGTCGATTGCCTAAAGGAGTCGCTAATTGAGAGATCATTTCCCAATTATAATTATATTTGCACAAAAACCCCATCCTGGCCTGACCAAGCTGTAGCATCAATAGAGCTAATTAGTTCAACTAATTAACCAGATAAATCACAACCGTAAAGAAACGGCAACTTTCTTTGAAAGGACCACACGCACTCTTGACAATTTATCTTTAGATTCTGCAGGTCCCCTATGACAAACCTTTAAGGCCTATATATAGGCCTATTATTCATACCATTACCACAACTAAATCCCCAGTACCGACTTGTCCAAGAATTCCTTTTAAGCACTCCAATATCTAAAGTCACGGAAACCACCTGGAAATGTCAGCCTAGAAATTTTACACCTTTGACTGGACTTTTTGTTCTGTCCGCAGACTTTGAAGTGCGAGAGCCAGCGTTTAATTACCATTATTGATTTCTCTGCCGGGAGGCTGGGGAGGGGAGGGGAAGAGGAAAGGTGAAGGGGGAGGGGGATAAATCAAGCTGACTTCACATGAGAGATGTCGGGTACCCACGACAATCAATGCCTTTTACTTTCTTCCTGTTTATCTGGTAATCAATCCAGGCATCACCTTATTATTCCCCTTCGGGTGGTGACAGATATGGCGAGGAGAGGCTATGTTCTATGGGACCCCAAGCATTGACCTCTTAGCAGTTCTATCTTGGCCTTTTATGAAAGAAACGTTATTCCAAAGACACAATATGGTGATCTGTCTAATTGGAAAGGAACATTTTGAAATGAGATAACATTGCATTAGCATTAATTTACTTGAGATGAAGTGTTCCATAACGCCTCATGATGTATTTACCGTTATCAAGAACAGTATATATCTTTTCCGTCACACACACTTAGCATTATGTATATTTCTTAGTGAACAACATGAGGGATATATCTGCCATGTTATAATGTATTTCTTATTTTGTAGAATATACCTAATGTTTAACCCCTTTAGAATACATAATGTAATAAGGGACACTTAAGATCATCCATTATAGATGAACGTGGTTGATAAATATAAATAAAATATAAAAAAAAAAACACTAGTTATACTCATTGGTCATAACAATATAATCTCGTCATGTCCTACTTTTTAAGCAGTGTGTCAAAGCACTATCTTATAACTCTGTTGCTATACACACTACCAGTGAAATGATACAATTAAAACATCATACCATTAGATTGAAACAATCATAGAAAATATAGTCGATGGTACAATTTGTAAAACTATAAAGGCCTGCGAAAATGTACTATATTACACTAAGGGGCCGTCCATAAAATTAATGATGTCATACTTTTTCAGGGTATTTCTAGGACACACGCACACCCTGTCACACTAAATTCTCTAATCTAAACATGAAAATAAGGCCAGTTTTCAGGTAGTATCACACTATTCAACTAACCAGCCCACCCCCTTGTGTGTGACTTCATTTATGGACGGTCCCTTAGATGACGTCATATATAATTAACCAGGTCCATGGAATCGTCAACAAGTAGCTTTATGCATTCTTACCGCAACAAAAGTTAATGATCAGTTTACATTTGGGTGCTCATAATTGAGGTGTCGGGGTGCAGACAAGCCTGAGACAGAAAGGCCAGAGGCAGGGGTTTCATACCCAAGATCAAACAAGCCGCAGTTCCCAAGGTCGATTGCCTTTTTGACTGTCGTAGATTTAAAACTGTATTGTAAAACCTTGAATTCAAGCTGGAGTGATTTCTAAACACCACAGAAAACAAGAAAACAAATCAAATAAAAGTATGACGCGCCTTAACTGAGAGAGTGCGGTTTAATTAAGAGGTTTTGCAAGGTATTATCTGTTAATTCTTCTATCCATATGTATATATAATTATATAGACCATCTACTACACATAAGATACTATTCCTACCGTATAAGATGATGTTACATTGAAGCTGGCAACAATTAAACGGGTACTGCTGTTGACCGAGGGACTCAACATTGCGGGTAATCTTAGAGAAGTGTTTTTAGGTTAAAGACCCACACTGATGAAACCGTCTACTTCCACATCCATATATACCAGGGAGGGTGGGAGGCAACCCATTCGTGCTGACGCGACGCGACTTGCGCTGACGGAAATCATCGCGCATGGGGGTGCTCACATCCACACATCAGCTATCACAAGGATGAACGACTAGAATTTCTGAAACGTCACCGTGAAGTTTCAGAAATTCCAGTATTTCATCTTTCATTTAAGGTATCTATGCATGTATAGCTAATTTCATAGAATTATTCCGATTAACTATAGCCTTCACTTACAAATCAAGGTATACACCTCGTATACATATAAATTATAATATGTCCGATAAACACATGTGCAGTGAACATAATAACTACGTAAACGTGATAATCATGCATTGGCCGAATTCCCTAGACCGTATCTAATAGTAAATGTCTGGAGCAGTATATGGTACGTATATTTAGTTATTTTGTTACCATTCAAACTGCAGCTATAGTTCTTGTTTATTTGTCTGCGTCACGTTGCCCAGTATGTGTTCTGCCAAAAGAAGGGAATGCCAAGATGCTGAACAACTGTTATTACCATATGACATGCTCACTCCATACACAGCAAAGGTGGAGACCGCAAAGTAATATATAATGTGTACTTACAGAAAATGAGACAAGAACATGCCACGCTAAATAAAAGAAATAAGTTTACCGTGGTATTGCAACACATTTTCTTTAAAAAAAAAAGTATACCGAAAATAAAGTCTGGTTATCTGTAGATGAAATTGAGACACATTTTCACCTTGAGTGTCATAGCCCTTTTCTTGGAGGAGGCAATTTTAGGACATATTAAACTAAATTTTAATGTGATATCTTAGACGTCCCTGGAACAAGCTTAAGGTATTCTTATTGGGTGGCAAAATCCTCAGTAGATCTTTCTTTTTAAATTAGTAATTATCGGTTCGAGTAATTTAAAGCATACAGGTTTTATTTTCAATCACCTTATCTGTAGAGTGAGAGGGCATGCTATTCATGAAAATTAATGTCAAAATGGGAAGGGTTTTTTCTTTTCAGATAATTATGTCGTTTAAATGTTTATAAAGACTATTAATAACCTTTGTTAATGTCAGACTGGACCTTTAAAGAATATATCTTTTATGAACCTTCCCAAATTGCTTGATATGCAGTTGCTGTTTACTTTATTCTTTTGCCAATAACCTGGCATAGATTTGGCGATTTTTTCTAGGGTTATCTGCCAAGATCTAACTATCTTGCCTTGGTCACCATAGGTCCTGCATGTTAAAGGGCTATTTATCCCTGTTGTGGACATGTAAACATGTAACCCAGACAAATGAACATTTGCAGAGGGGAACTCTCCTTTTACTGTCTCTTTGATCATCTCCCTGTTTGTGTAGACGTACTCTATGAATGCATAGGCATACACGTGTATTGTTATTACCTTGAGCTGCATGCCTTTTTTTCTGTTGTTCCGTATGTATGTATCCATACGATTATGTAAACATGTGTGTGTGATTATTTGTATGTATGTTTGTGTATATATGGTACGTGTATTGTTATTACCTTGAGCTGCATGCCTTTTTTTCTGTTGTTCCGTATGTATGTATCCATACGATTATGTAAACATGTGTGTGTGATTATTTGTATGTATGTTTGTGTATATGTATGCATATATGTATGTGTGACTTTCCTCTGGGAGTTGGGGATTCCGAGCTCTATGCTGGAGGGACATGGGGGTTGTTTTTGTCTCAAGCCAAATGAAGAGTTCGAGCATGAAACCGAGGTGTAAGACGAGCGGGATAGTTCAGGAATAGGGATTCTCGGAGATCGCTGGAGGAGGGGTTGTCCGGCCTGTAGTGTTCCAGACATTGGCGGAAGTAAAGAGGGGGGTGTGCTGCCCGGTCTGATATTCTTTGGGAGTCATGTCGCTGCTTGCGTAGTGGTTGGTAGCGTGGTTCCAAGCGGGTCACACCTTTGTCCCAGCAGTGACGGGCCGGCCACTCACTATTTCAGGCTTTCGTACCTGGCCAGTCTTTCGGTCTCAGGTCAGTCCTTTGGCTGATTTGGGCACCATCTTCGGTCCAGACCACTACCCAATTTCTAGCTGATAACTTGATAACTTAAGTCATTTACTTGAGTTTGAATGGCTAATTTACTTCCACTTAGGCATATCTTCGACTTAGGTCCGTTTGTGGGCTAGGTTACTTAAAGAGACGTGTGAATACAAGGAGTACCCAGAAGGAACTGTTTATTTCAGGCCTTCAGGCCCCCTTTTATACTCTATTACTCGATTCTGATTGGTCACTTCAGTCACGTGACTATTCTGGTGCATATCGGGTTACAATGTGTTTTCATGCTTTCATGCACAACCCGATATACTCTCGTACCTGATTTGTACCTTACATCTCTTACTATTGTTTTGACATTTGTTAGTTCGTACCTCAAAGACAGATAAATGACAAGGAGGGTGTAGAGTGGCTTTCAGAACAGGTGGGGGCGTGCTAATAGAAAGGGGGCGCACCCCCTTTTTTCATAATTGTATATAAAACAATCTAAATTTGCCCAAAAAAGGGGGGAGTGCGTGCCCCCCCCCCCCCCAAACCACCGTCTAAGTCCGTTTCAAATGGTTGCTATACAGGGACATAGGGAATTATATTTGTCCATACATCGACTCCAACAACTTCAGTCAGATTGCCTGCAGTGATTTAAGAGGTGGAAAGTATACGTAGTTATTGTTAACTGTACGTTAAAAGGGGGTAACTTTTGATAGAAGAAACCATGAATTGTGCTTTGAAGGTAAGGGTTGTTACTTTAGTCGTCACTTTTGAATAACATTTACTTTAGAGTTGAATACATATTCTGCAATCTACAACATTGTCATTTTCAAATATTTAATGATTGTTCAAATGTACTTAAAGATATTCTAGTTATTTGGTAACCATTGCACATCGATCTTCCCTCAACAACCAAATTCCCCCTGTACTTCATAGAAGCGATGATTCTTCACAAAGAATACTAAAAACGTGTTGACCTTCAAATTAGTCAAAACCTGTTTAAAATAGCCCTAAATTTCAGAGGTTGTCTTTGTCCTCCGATCCCAGGGCTCGGCGGGTATTATCAGTTTACAGCGCATGCGCAGGTGGGAAGGGTAACCCCGTTTGGCACCTTACCAACATGTCATTGATTGGAGGTCTATAGATCATTTGTAACAGGAACCCGCCCTTGAAAATGAATAATATAATATACAAAGCCCTAGAAATTCTAGTGGTTCGTGCTTAAATCAGTACTAAGATAATTCATTATATTGTGGTTACCTTTAGACAAGATTATTCAACTCTTGTTCACCATCTAAAAAATATAATATTTACATAAAAAGGGAAATAAGCACTTAGAGTTGCTAACGCGAATGGAAATAGGAATTCTCAGAAACTCCGAAAGGGAAGCCTTCCAGGGGCACAAACATGTGCGAGTTATTTAAATATTAGCCTTTGGTCAGCAATACGAGGTATTTTACCTTGTTTTTAATTTGGGTCACGTAAAGTTATAAACGTATAGATCCGATACCAAATGAGTGTAATTGTAAAAGGTCTATTCCGAATCCGTGGACACTCTTCTACCGACTAACAAGAACCCCCTGACTGGTCACTTCTTGTAAAAGTAGACTCATCACAACCCAAAACGAAACCCACACAATGCTGAGGATATGCACACCCTGGATCAAGTAGAAAATAAGTGAAGGACAAACTCTCAAAATGAGTTCAAAGGACCATTTCGGTTTTACAATTACCGTTTCACAAATAATTATTTCTATTTTCTTTTTTATCGTGTTTCAGTATGAATCACTTCAATTCTTTTGTCTAAGCATCACATTGGTGCCTTGGCAGAAAACGGACAACGTATTGTCAGTTCTGAGTTTTCCATAAAAGGTCAGACACTTTGATCACATTAATCTAGGCACTCTGGAATATGATAAAATATCATATCGTCACCAAATCTAAATGAGTGTAGATTAGCCTTTTTGCGGTAATTGAACAATAATTATGTCAATGAGTTGATATACTGATATCGGCACATGCAAATATCTTGTCGTTATTGAATGCTTTCATTAGGCAAATGTCTTGATGGTTTAATCTTTTAGTACATATCAAGTTGATTTAAACTCGGAAAGGAACACATACATTTTCTATTATTCAAATCTGATCAATTATATAGTACAACCTATGACAAATAGATTAAACATAATCAAAATAATTTGATCAGGAAGAAAAACATAATGAATTGATGTTTGACAATAATCACAGAATATTTCAATAACAAACTTTTTTAAATACATAACATGTCTTGTATTTTTCAAAGGTTTCATGTGCTGTGTCCTTCGATATCTAAGAAGGACACAAAATATAAAACATTGGAACTAACAATCATAACTCACGTGCCAGTATGACCACTCCACAATCATAACTCAGATACGTATAATTATAAGATATATCTCTTTCCAGATAAAAGGAAGAATTCCTCAACATCAGTGTGCAATAGCTTATGATGCATGAAATTATAAAATTGTTTCAGACTGACTTTACAAAACGCCTGGGAGGTGTGTGACATTTGCATGGGTATAGCCTTCAAAAGCTGATTTTAAAAGAGGGACACTGACTATTGGAAACATCTGGTCTTACAGCTACAAAAATCATTAATATTTAATACTTGGACGATTTTAAGTCAATTTTTTTTTATAAGAAATAGCCCTCAAAAATCTCTGTAATACTAAACCTTTTCCATAATTTTACTTTCTATACTTATCTCAAAGCACGAGTGACACATAAAAACCTGGAGTTTTTGTTATTGGAGCTAGTAGGCAGTGTACTCTTCGGTTAAGTTTAGACAACGCACTGCCCACTTACACTGTTACGTTGTACCAGATCCAGAGCAATTTGGTTGCCCACCCTACTTGCCCACTTCCCTCTGGGGACTCCTGTGTAGTTGACCGTCTGCCCTGACCTCCTCTTGTCCTCTGGCTCAGTCACTCACATCTACTCACCACCAGCTCACCTATACCAAAGTGCCTGCACCGTCCAGAACGTTTACGAGTTCAGCAGACGTTTGACCCAGCTCGAGGGTTATGTACTGTCATCTGACCCACACCTGCAGTCATGATATCTAAATTATATATATATATATATATATAATACAATTATATATATATATATATACACACACATATATATATATATATGAGTGTATGTATGTATGTATGTATGTATGTATGTATGTATGTATTTATGTATGTATGTATGTATGTAGCCTATGCATGGTGTGTATGTATATATGCTAGTATGTTAGTATGTACATTGGATATGTAACAGTATGTATGTGTATATTTATATATCAGGGATTGCTTGGTTTTCTGTTTATGTATTTCATGTTTGTTTTGTATTTCCCTCTTCATTCATAGCTTTTATAGCAAAGGCTGTCCACGGACTTCCACTAAGACTAACATCAACCTGCAGAATCGCTTCTATGTAGGCAATTCACTGGATTCACTTTCCCATTCTGTTAATTTGCACCTTTTGTCATTTATGTTTATTGACGCTCTAGCTGACGTTTAATTATCTCTTTCTTTTTCAGATGAAGAATTAGTTGAAGGGTTCTCTATTAATATTAATATTCCCACCAACAGACTATTGTACATTCGCTTGACCCCAATATCAATTTTAGCCTGTAAACCTGTTGGGGGCCGTCCATAAATGACGTCATGCTATTTTTGATCATTTTTGACCCCCCCTCCCCCCCTTGTCATGTTTTGTCATGCGACCCTTGACCCCCCCTCTAGAAATGATGTCATATGGAGGGACCCCCCCCCTTCAACCAGGGGCCCAAAACCC
Source organism: Lepidonotus clava (assembly GCA_936440205.1). Classification (NCBI taxonomy): domain Eukaryota; kingdom Metazoa; phylum Annelida; class Polychaeta; order Phyllodocida; family Polynoidae; genus Lepidonotus; species Lepidonotus clava. The sequence continues at coordinate 18,576,326 of OW387150.1, read as the reverse complement.
AGAAAAAGCAGATCAGACCCCTAGATCTTTTCCCTTGGTGTACCCCTGGCCCTTATAAAATTTTGAATCTTTAAAGAAACGGAAATTTTAACTTCATAATCCCTGAAATTACTTACAATCCTATTCTGAAAATCTTGAAACTGAAATTTTGAAACATGATGTCATGCACCACATGACCCCCCCTCCCCCCCTTGTCATGTTTGGTCATGAAAACATGAACCCCCCCTCCCCCCCTGCTGCATGACGTCATTTATGGACGGCCCCTTATCTCTTTTGTAACATGGAAAGTGTTGTTTAATGAGGTTGATTTTTTTTCATTGTACTATACATGTATTTCTAAGGATGAACCCAACTACAGGGCGCACTTCCTCTAAGCTGAAGCACAAAGTGGTCCAGAGAGTAGGAATATGAAAACCACGCAACAGTGCAAAAGGTCTGATTGTGCTTTTGGCTGGTTCCTGAAACAAAAGAGTAACGTGAGGCGGTGTCAGGCCGGTCACCAGTGATTGATGTCGTTTAACCCATTCACTGCAGACCAGAAAACAGCACTTCCGGCGACGGCAGCGCCATCTACGGCCGACGCCGGCACCAGGGACGCCGGCGACATGCGCGGCGTTTTACGAGCGACGCCAGCGACGACGGTTTTACGACGTCACCCCCAGCAGCGGTGTGTGCGGTGCGCATGCGCCTGGTGGGGGAGGCCAGGTTAGGTTCTATTCAGCCACAGGTACGGCTGTATGAGTAGTCAAATGTTGTTCAGTTTATTTTTTAGGACCATATATCACAGGTTCAAGTCCAAAATCCTATCTTTACCTATTGTGTGTATTCGTACCATCTTTATAATTCCAGTAGTACGACCTGCAGCCTGGGAACAAAACACGGATTTGTTGCAATATTTTCTCAATGGTAGGGTATTGATCAAAAGCAAAACGTGTACACAGAGAGTATAAAATTGTCTTTTCTCCACTGAGAGAGTAAAGCCTGGTCCCCACAGGGCGATTAGTTTGCAAAAATGTTACGGCGACCAACGCGAAAATAGGTGGTTTAGTCGGCCAGCGACTTAGCATACACTGGCGCCTTGATGTCTGGCGATTAAACCACTAGTCGCCGTGGTTTTTGGGCAAAATATTCGACATGTTTAATATTTCTTTCTAGTCGCCGGCGATTAAGGCAGTTAATCGATGGGTAGGGCGACTTGTGGGTCCTCTAGTCGCCGTCAGTTTGATATCAAGAGCGTCCCAACGTGGAGATTAATTTTTTGGTACCCCGGCGATTAGTTAGATGCCCAGCGACCAATATTTCTTCCTTGGTCGCCGCTGAAATGCACTAATCGCCGGGGTTTAGTCGCCACGTGGGGACCAGGCTTAAAGCTGCGGTTGAAATAACCAGAGCGCCAAGTAGCCTATGCCACAGTGGCGGATCCATACAGGTTCTCCTATTTGCGCTGTCTTGTATGGTCTGGAAGTCGGTAGCCTTCCTCTGTCCCTTTCCTTCATTTACCACCATTTATAATATAGTTGTTTGCTCGTCCTACCACTCCTTCTACTTCCCGTCTCTTCTTAGCAAAAGGTTGCTAGTGGTTTCCAATGTATACCATATACAGCGTTTTGATTTGTTTAGCCATGTTAATTGTGTTGAGTGACAATAAGACCTAAGTAATTAGGCCTATATGCCTTCATGTAGCATGTTTTCCTTAGAGATATCCAACTGCTGAATGCTACTATAGATTTAAATGCATGGCAATTCAACACTATTGTATTGCATGCACACCATATTAAAGCTGGACCCGCTTAATAATATAGTATAGTTATTAAGTATCCAGCCTTTAAATGAATCAATTCAGAGGGTGTGCAGTAGGCACTCTGTAGTAGAGGACGTATCCAGAACCAGATTAAATTTGAGATCTTTCCACTCAGTGAGAGCTTCATCCAGCCCCGCCATCATGCAACACCTGTAGGGTTTGTCTATTGATCCCTGAACCACCCCGACTCGGCGTGCCAGGCAGGGAACAGGGGAACAACACAAAGTGACTCTAAATCAAACCAAATGAAGTATTATGTGTACTAATTGTATGTTTTGTACTCATAAGGTATAGAATGGAGTAGAATGAACTTTTGATTGGAATGTGTCTTATTGGATCCTCTGTTTTCTTTCAAACAAGAATATTTGCTTCATTATAGGCTATTATGATTAACAAGGTACTGTGGTCAACAATGTACTTTTTTATTCCGAAAGCATGGATTCCATGGAGCCTTTACCCGTAGAACAAATATATCAAATAATATTATATCATCTTCATATCATAGAATTGAGAAAGGGACACGAAGAGGGTATAGCATTTCCCTATGTACACTATTTTAGAATCATCATTTGTATTCATGCCCAGATATATTCCTATTTACTGGCCTGTTTGTGTTTGTAGGTATAGATTTAATAGATCATAGACGCACTATTAGATCCATCCCTACTACTTGTATCTGAACTTTTATTTCAATGAGCTTTTTTTGGTATTGACTCAAATTCATGGAACTCTCAGGATAAGCCTCACGAAAGATAAATAGTTGTTAATTACAAAATGCATTAACAATAAATAATCTCCCTCTACAAACTTATATTATCTTTGTCAATAGCTATACATATGCCCATGTGAAATTGTTGCTTTTCAAAATAATTTCGGTAAACCATACCGCAATTTGTTCCTACATGAACTAAACTTCACCTTTCACATCATCCTCAACAAAGATACTCATAATCAAGGTCACCCAAAACAATACGTTTATGAACGACCCCAGTTCGCATTTACATGATAAGGTGGTTTTACACTATGCGATATGGGCTGCGATATGACTATGTCGCAGCGAAGTTTAACATATTAGAAATACAATTATTGGTTATATAAGTGAGAAATACTGAACATAACCAATTGCAAACAAAAATATCATCCATGTGAGTTAATTTTCTCTGATTTACTCATGTCAATCTGATATCGCAGCTCAAGTCGCATAGGTGTAAAAGAGCCTTTAGGTACTATTTACCAAAGCTCTGTCACCGACTCGACCTTTGTATACTTACCAGGGAAAGGCATCAGTTCTTTTTACACTCACTTGAAAAATGCCCATTCACATACCTGTGAATGACGCCAAACCTGCCATAAAATTGTAATACACCCCTCCCCCTATATCTCCAATGCATTGCCTTATCTATTTATCTATAACCCTCACTGCTACCTTGGTGCCAGCCACTGTTATGATTGTGAATCAGATGTCAGATTTCCCGTTATTCACTCGTTATTCTTCCCCGAAATGCCTGGAAATTCTTACCACACAATGAAAGTCATTGATAAAACCATAAAACGTTTTTTATCTTTTTATTCTCGATGCGCACTTTGGCTCCGCGAGCCTTAAATACGAAATGCCATAAGACCCTCCCTTTGTGTCACTGGCTACGACTTATAATAACCGAGACCAAACAAAAGGAAGTGTGGAATAATTGACCACAACCAGTTCCATGGGTGTTTTTGACAGCCTGCCTATGTGACCTCTGCTCTAAAACTCTGACACGTTTCGCCAACCCTGCCCAGAGTTTTATTGCCTACATGGCGTCTGCGTTGCTAAATGAAACGGAAAATAGAAATCGAGATTCTTCATTGATGAGTCTGAATGGAATCAAGTTGTGAAAGGACAACCGTAAGGCCTACAACATTTTGACATGAAGGTCACGCAGCTGTGGTTTATAGGACTTTGCCAACTTTTATCAGTCATTATGAGCTTTATTGTGTATCTTTTAATAGAGGGTGTATTACCCTTACAGTGTCTTTGTGTATGTATTTCATCGTCAGGAGGATAAGGTTTTCAAATTAACCCAAGTATTTTAGATCCATATCTAGGGGATGGGGCTTTGTATAACAGTATAGACGGACATGTTTTAGTGGTAATAGCCTAATATCCATGTGGCGATTTTCCCATTTATATCATTTATTCGTTTTAACAAAATAACTGTTTGAACGATATGTATGGGTGACTATATAACGGACATTATGTATAGATATGACATAATGTTTCTAAAGATATATCGGGCCTTTCCATGCATATATATATATGTTTTTGTTTGACATTATCTTACATACTGTAAGGCCCCTGTAGAACAAATTGAACTATAGAATTTAAGAATATAGGGTGTTGTATTTGTTAAGCTTATTATTAAGTTCCAATAGATATTAGCTAGCTCCAATGGCAGTCTAATTCCAGTCAGACTGAAAGTCCAATCCATAAAGTAGTTCCTCACTATAAAGGATATAACACTCGTGTGAAAGGGATAAGTTTATTGAATCCAATATGCACTACCAGTCACAAGAACTCCTGTTGACAATGAACAGTCCAAGGGGTATTGTCCACTCAATCACACCCAACCAATGCTCCTGCCTGCCTACCAGTCTATCCGCTTCAGTTCCATGACAGAATCTAGCTTCCGGAACTGACCCTTACATGGTGTTTAACCATTGACAGTGAGTTCTGGTAGCGCTCTGCCAAGTGCCACAACTAACTAGCACTTACATACATCCCCAGACGCTGCCCCTCTACACTCTTCAGAAGAGTCAAAATATTGGCCCCAATGTTTAGTTCTACACAAGAACAGCTAAGCTACAGTGGGCTGACCATCCACGTCTGTACAGAATCAAAGAGTAACCACACCAATGATGTATAACTCTAAATGTATAACAGTAATGTATTTCTACTTCTATCATAGTTCTTAACGATAAACAGCTGAATACAATTTTGGATGATCGTAATTGCATACATTACCTGATTAAGCACTCTTCAAGCATTATCTAATGGCCCTAAAAGTTAAGTAGGCCTGCGTAGCAGTAAATCTACTGTACCTGGTAAATTAGATTATGAAGTTCGACATAACCTGTGCCTCGAGCTTATAAAATTCGATGTTCAAAATGTGTCTTATTTCTATTGATTTTTTTTCGCAAATAGTAGGCCTACGGAAGACAAAAGGGTGGCACAGTCCTATATCTGAAATCATTATTTTTGACAGTCCTTAGTTTTCAATTATTTGGATTATTGCACCACCAGCGATACATAAACATATCAACTGCCTCTTCACAAACTTACTATTGAATTTAGTGTTTTTTTAATTAAATAAGTTTACCTTTTTTGGGGACATTATTATGTGTTCTTTGGTTCAAATCCTGTCAGATTTCTTAAATTAAGTGAAGGTATTCCTTCAAATAAAGACAACGTATACAGGCATATAGAGCACTTAGTATTTACAGCATTTTATTACAGACTAAAAAGGTAATTGAGGAATATTCATAAGTTAATTACAATGTGGATTTAGCAATTAATGATTCAGCCTAGTTGGTCATAAATGTACAGTTTAAGTTATTTGGCAGAAGATATTTCAATTAATAATATCTATTGCCTTAATAGGTATCATCACACAATTAAAGCTGCACCGAAATTTCTTACATTAAAAGATGTTACGCACTGACACTCCATGCCCGATGATGGTATTGATAAGCTTGGATTTTCCATGGAGTGTTATGCTGAAAAGAAATGTTGATTCTCAAATGCTTATAGGCCTATCTTTTGTTTTAAATTACCTCCATGTTCAAAATGCACTTATGCCAATACTGGAAGTACAATATTCCAAACGATCCTCTCCCCCGCGACTCTTACTCATCACTTTATTTGAACTTATAAGTTAGACATATGGGTTAAGCCTGTTGGATGATTTTAGACACGGACATAATTCATGCTCTTTGGCAAGACTTGAGATGATCAAACTACCAAAAAAATAACTTTAGTGTTTCATTAATGAGTTTCCACTCACGGTGTAACATTGATAATGATTCAGTAATAATCATTTCGAAATATATGACAAAACTTTTGTCAGTTGTAAATGAATGCAATTAATTTTATATATAGGCATAACCATTTAATTTCACAAAACCAGCTATGTATTACACTCCCAGTGATCAAATACAACTATAATGGTGATAGATTAGATACCTTTTATGAACATTTATCCAACTTTTGGAGCTATACCCAGCCAGAAATGTTTGATGCATTAGGAACAATTAAGATCAGTTTAATGGTCGTTGCTTAAAAAAAAATCCCTAAAAAAGCCGGAAGCGCTTGAGATGACCAGCGCCCAGTGCCACTGCGCATGTGCAGTCATCACGTGACCGGCTCACTTCCCGATCAGTCCGCCAGAGGGCGTGACCCATAGTTAACGGTACCAGCGGAACGCTTGGTGCCGGCGTCACTTCTGATGTGGTGGTGTGTGTGTTTGGGGAGGGAGAGTGGGTGGGTGCTAGGGGATGGAGTGAAGGGGGGGGGGACACCTGTCACCGACCGGCCCCCCTCAGGCAGAGCCCCCGGGGGTAGGCCTAAGCCTATAGCAGGCCCCCGGACTCCGCTCTTTGGCCCCAGGGGCCCTCCGTCCCCAGGGTACAAAAAAGTGCTGTAGGTCCTTCCATCGTGACATAGGTTTTTAAAACTGCCAGTTTATGCAAATTTATATATCATGGTAAAACTGACTTTGGTTGAAATAGATTGTTCAATCCCCCCCTCCCCCCCACAACACAAAGTTCCAATTCCGATATATTTTTGTAAATTTAGATTTTGTTTTATCTATCTATTTATTCTTTTTATTTATTTATTTATTTATTTATTTACTTATTTATTCATCTTGTTGTTGTTGTTGTTGTTGTTGGGTTTTTTATAGAGGGAGGGGATATTTAATCAAGATAGCCCACTCTGAAGTGAGCTTGCTTGCTTTTGCTTGCCATGCATTAATCCGAGGGTTTTGGTAAACTTGTGCTTTCAATTCAGCTCTCTATCCAGTCACTATAGTCTATTCAAGGGTCATCACTTGAATATATGCCTACATGTACTTAGTCCTAATATATCCAAAGGCTGTTACTGGAGTCACTTAAGTATCAGGGTATTAAATCAGTGTAGCACTTTTTATGTAATTCATTCCTGTGAATAAAACAGATTAAAACCCTAAACTTCTTTATATCTATACACTTACTATTACTAAGTGCCGATTAAGTAGAATGCAAATCTTAACCCAAGGCTGTCAAGACAATGTTAATCTCACTGAACAAATAAGGTCAGATTTTACATCAGTAATGTATGCAAATGGCCTGTATATGAGTTATAATGCATGGAACTAACATAATTATTGATATTAACTTCGTGTTCACTATACAACACTCTTCTCATAAGAGAAGTTTTTTTTGTCAATAAGCCTACATATAATCCTCACTATTATGATTTTATTTATTGTAGAAATTGAAAAAGTCGGTTTATGAGCCTTTGGTCTAACTATTACCAGAATTATGACTGAGTGTGACGGAAAAGAGCAGTTTTATGACTTTGACATTGGGGTCACTCGTAACATGTTGTCATCTTCCATGTGGGTTACACTTTATACATAGACCCTGTAGTATGGAGGGTCACAGCATGCATACATATTCATAAAGGTGTCTTTGCATCCTATAGCTGTAGCAGCGAGTGAATATATCTCCAGTTCAACAACTCGTCAATACACAAATATTTGGGAAACATTTTATTGACGGTATATATAGTCAGTTTTGTTACACACATGCATGATTATCCATCTTGCCCTTCTTCCAATGTCTCGCTATGATAATCTAAGTTATCAAGATTTAAATCTGTATTATTCTATCGTTATTCATGATGATATCGACACATACAATGTGGGTTTAACGTATGGCCCATAAACTACCGCTTTGTCTTCTTCAGGTCACTGATCAATAGCGCTAGAGTTGATTCTCAAATAGTTGAGTGACCAATATACGGTTGCTTATTGGCGTATCAGCACTGTTTAACTAAACAAATATACCTCACAAACCTTTCATACAACTCTGAAATTTAACCCACTGCCCTCCTAATTACCATGCTTCGCTGGTCCAATTACAGAGATAAAGGAAATCAAGAATATATATCACTAATTGATATCAGTTTACGACTTACTACATTCCATTATCACCGAATACACTGTGATACATGAGTTCACAAGAGTTTTTGCAGACATTTATCATGATGCATGCAAGCGTATCCTTTTATATTTGATGCAGTGTATATTTATTTATTGGAAGAATAGCTCCGATGCAAATCGTGTTATCACTGTGATTTAAGCGGGAACATTGACCCTTACATTCGACGGAGTAATAGTGTGCTTATTGTAAACATATATTCTTATTTTCAGTCTTGATCAGTGAAGAAACACTCACCCCTGAAGTGCTAATTATTCCTACGGCCAATTAACAAGGACAGAATAGCGCTTGATTTTGGAAGGCAAGTGGCAGTTATTACCCATTATATTAGTTCCAAAACTCGCCGCTCGACTTGGTCAGAAGCGCACGAAGCCCATCACTAGGTGTGAGTAGTAGTGTGAGTTGGGGCTCTGACTCGGGCGGGGGGCGGCGTCGGGCGGGCAGGAGGCGGCCGGGGCGCGGGGGGCCGCCAGTCCCGGGCGGGGGGGCCGGGAGGCCGGGAGGAGGGGGAATACAGGCTGGGGGGAGGTGGTGGTGGTGCAGGGGGTGCGGATGGCTGAGGTTATATTATACGCGCGGACATGTTCGTGAACATGACTGTATGCGCGTGGATCTCAGGTTGTATGCTATGAGTATGTGCGTGTAGGCAAGCTTTTCCAATGTCTTATTTACTAGGATCCTTTGATTATATTGAGATTTTAGTTACTTCTCAGATGGGCCAGAAAAGAATGTTTATTCTAAGACGTATTATAAAGATCCGCGAATAGGTCTATATGGGTAACTTAAATACGCGGATGCATATATACGTCCATGCAGTTTATCTATCTTTATACGAGACTTTAACATGGAAAAACGTGAAGATATGTCAGGATTGCGTATTTCAAATGGTCGCGTACGTAAGTATTAGTTACAAGTGCATGCAGAGAGCGCTGCTTACTACCCCCGATTACGCTGGGTGACAGGTGTGGGGACAGTCGGGACAGACCCGTGAGATGTGGGACCGGCCCGCCATTGACTGGGAGTTGGGGGGGGGGGGGGCGGAGTTGGGCTTCTCCACTTGCTCATCCAGATTCCACCATGACCGGTTTTGAGTGTCTCATGCTACCCGATTTGATACTCAATTCTGATCTTTAACTGATAGTTTGGAAGGTCGGACCTGAGAGGGAAAGGCCCTATACTAACAGGCAGTTATAGATATTGAATTTTACTTGTACCTTGGCTGTATAGGCCTATAGTTGCAAAAACTAATAGTATTCTCCCAATATAATATTATGCCCTCTCGATTGTCTTTAGAGTCCAAGATCCCGCTTTTCAAATGAAGGGCGTTTTGTCCTTCTCGTCACGTTTTGGCCGAATATCCATGGAGGGGAAAAAAGGAGGTCGAGGGGAGGGGTCATGCAGACGCCCGCGCACACCCTCTAAATCACCCACCGCAAAGGACTTTTCAATGGGCAACCAAGTACGGAGGACGGAGGAATGGGATGTCCATTAATTGTTTTCGTGCGTTTCAACGTTCTAATTTTGATATAATCATTGACTTTCTTTGGGTTAAATTGTTGTGGATTTAGGATTGAGTAAACTCAATCACATTGATTAAAGTTTTTTTAATAAAGCTGTTTAACAGTTCTATGTATGTATGTATCATGTGCCAATAGCTCATACGTGAGTTCCACTCGGCCTCAAGACTTTTTTTTTCAAATTCATCCTTACAAAGTTACTAAATCTCATCCGGAACAGCGTGTTAAACCCTCATTAATTCTATCACTTCAAAAAGTAACCCCCCCACCAACAACCCTGTTTCAAAATACCCTCCAACCCATGCCAGCAATATTTGATTACAAGTAGCATTTTGATTTCCCCAGTCTAAATCCCCACACCTCCCCATCCCTCTCAATACACACCCCACAGACCTCCAGGGAGGGACAGGAGGAGCGTTTTATTGCCTTACAGGCACATTAATCTTCCCCTTGTGTCCCTACAAGGGGGTGAGGTATGGACCAACCGCTTCCCTTATTATGGAGGTTGTGACGACGGCCGGTTTATGAATCCAGCTATCAATAAATCTTCAGAAATGAATACCCCTAAAAAAATATTGGTATTGTATAACATGCCGGGATGTGTGAGTGATTTCTTTATGTTTTAAGGGGGGGGGGGGGGTCTAGGGGGGAACTGTTGAATTTGGGAGAATGGGACTCACGTAATGTATAGTTTGGTAGTTTTCTAAAACTATAGTCATTATCCACATACCTGGCTGAATATTGGTGTCGGCTACGCGAAGTTTTTTTGGTAGCAGGTCACCCATTTCCCCCTTCTTTTACGTAAGTTTCTGATAGGTTTTTATCCCTACACCGTCTATGCTTTTGGAGGTTAAATATTCGAGACTGGCTCCAATTTGTTTGCAACTTTCCCCCGAATTAAATCTTCTTTAATGACGTTTCAGTTCTATCTTGCAATTATTTTGTGTATCTCTTGAGTATATTTCTTTACAGTTTCAAAGTATTTTTCCTTTCTATAGAAAGTAAGTTGTCTGTCAGTCCTTCTTTAATCCATTTTCAAATGGGGTCACTTTTCGGACTTCACATTTTGAAAACCTACGTAGCCGACTAATGAATAATAATTGTTGTGAAAAAGAATCCTAGTTCATATAGTATACCGATAACATATTTGCAAAACTGTTTTTTAAATCCTGATTATGTTTTAAAATTTTCTTTTCATATAAAAGCATAGAGTTGATCATACATGTGGTTGTTGCCTAATTCTTAACTTCTAACATCGGCACTTACTTACAAGTATCTTGCCAGGAATGTTCATAAAAATATTTTTGACATAGTCCGACTGATTAGATGACTGATCGCTCCAGTCAAAATCATTTTATCCGTTATTTCTCCTGTGTAACATGTGTTCCATCGATGGACCCTCAAAGCCTAAATCAAAGCCTTGAACTTAGGCCCAGAGGCCTAATCTAACTGTTCAACCTACTCGGTCTATGTCCCCGGCTCTCTTTGATGCTGTGTGCGCCTAGAGATGGTCAAACCTCCATGTGTACCTGGATACAGGTGGTCAGACGCCCTGGGTCAGGGAAGGGGGGCGGGGCTCCGCTCGCCGGGCGGGCCCGGAGGGGAGGCCGGCAGCGCCGACGGCCGACGGCCGGTCTCTGACTCGTAGGGGAGGGACGGCGATATGGTGCGGGATGAGGGATGGGAGGCAGGGTTGTGCATGGGAATGCTGGGTCTCCAATAAGTACTACACACTTAAGACTTAAGACTTGCCTGCTAAGTAGGCCTACTGGGGACTTCACCTGTATTGCATGTTGCCTACCTGCATGTGACTTATCACTGGCCCATACCCAACCATGCAATTCCAGTAACCATATTTCCGATGTTGCATCCAGCGATTTGTCACTAGCATTTTGTATTTCAAAAATGACTTTGTCACAGTATTTTTTTTAATCGATAATTACGACAACGATTTTGAGGTAACAATTAACACATTTCACATCTGAGCACTACTTAAAAAATTGTTTAACATACTATTTTGTTGCAAAAAAAAGTCTATTTTGAACTTTAAAATCGGTTGGGTGCACCAAAGAAACTTCATGTAATTACAGTAGCACCTCCCCCCGTCTACCGTCAATTATATTAGGCCTACTATCACATATAATTCCGGGACTACAAGCTAGAGTAGATTATATTTCAATTTTCACACGAAGTCATCTGTGCAAGAATCTTTGTATAATTTACTGGAAAAGGTACCGTATTGACCAACTAAGCCTAAAAAGCGTAGAATTGGGCCTCGTAGAAACTTTTCACCCAGGATTTTGTTTAAGTCTCTTTCTTTCAATGCATTTCTTCCATAAAATATCTTAAGATTAAAGTTATCAAGTGCTATGGATATATGGATGACATACAAAATATGATAGGAAAGTGAATCAAATAGGTAAAATAAATTTGAAAATACATGAACAGATTATAAAAAGGGAAATAGGTAAATTAAATTGTATGAAGTGTATATTTTCAATAATTAATTCATAAGGTATGTAATTTGCCATCACTTACAATCAAACTTCAACCCAGGATATTTTCCCAGAGGTTGCAGTGGGACCAGTCCATGTTTACTTTTCCCACCTGACCGTCTGACTGGTGGGCCATGGAGGTCACGACCAGGGTCGGCCTAACACCGGATATAGGCCTAACCAGGTGAAAAAAAAGACCAGTTTAATGAGGATGGAGACGGACAGGCGAGGGGCAAGGTGAGCCTATTGTAACCGGCTAAATTAAGGGATGTACCAAAGTAACAAATTAAAAGGGTCCTACAAAATGTGAGGAAGTTCATGGTATTTCTCGGGAGTTAATTTCAATTACATCAGAGAGGGTTCCAGTTTAGAATTTTGACCAGTTTTGATATAGGGGCCTAATATCCGGAGGCAGGTAAGCTTTTGGAAATCTAAGTACGGCGGCAAGGGGTTCAAGGCAAGGATGATTATTACTAATAATCTAGCTATTGAATTATATTATATTGCTGTACATTCAAATTTCAGAAATGATTTAGTAGCAGTGAATATCTTTTTACAACTGGGGAAAGTTGGCTGTTAATGTGGGTTTTTTCAATTTTTGAATTTGGCTAAATTGTTAGGGTGACTCCCATATACTTGTAATGACAAGCCACAATTTATGGATCACTTCTATAACTGTGACCAAACACTTATAAAGGATGCTCCGAGGGGGTTATATCTTAAGTTCTAAGGCTAATATTAAGGCAGGTATGGGTAGATTTGTGAAAAATATGGATGAAAATGTCTTAAACCAACTTCTCGTGCAGCATTAAGTTAACCCAATCTAACATTCCATATAGTTTGACCATTATTCTATTTGGAATGTTAATGAAATGTTTTTTTTCCAATATATTACAGAACACTAGATTTCTGTTGAAAATGTATAGTCCTTCTTCCTCAGACAGCAACCATGAAGTGGAACTAGACGTTTGGTTACTATGGAAGCAAGAACATTTTGCAGATTTTGTCAAAAATTGTAACTCATTTGGATAAACATGACTTGATTATGTCATCAGGGTATCAGTCCAAACTAGAAGAGATTATCTTTTCTAGATCAAAAGCTATATCCATAGCTTTTAGGGCTTTTTATTAACTTAAGAAGAAAACTTTATTTTATTAACTAAATATTTAGATAAATATTCAGTATTCAGGCATTTTGCCATTTTCAGGAAGAAAGACAATCCTGTATTCAAAAGCTTGTAACTTCCTTGAAAATTATCCAATTTTAATGTGCTTGGTATCATTTGAATACTTAAAACGTCCTCTGTAATGCTTAATTCCCGCACAGAGTATCCTTTTTGTATAGTGAGACACATGGTATGTATGTATGTATGTATGTATGTATGTATGTATGTATGTATATATTATGTTGGCCTATGTATGCATTAATGTATATTATATGATGCATGTACAACTATGCAGGCACCTGATGACGCAATCAGCTACCCTTAAATCACTCTAATTGACAATTATATACGTAGCAATGTAAAAGTATCAAATTTGGATTAACCTACATTTTACTCTCCATCGATGGACATATGGACTGTGTGTAATAAGCGGGTGTGTGTATCTGTGCGTATTTGTTTGTTTGTGTGTGTGTGTGTCTGTGTCTGTGTGTGTGTGTGTGTGTGTGTGTGTGTGTGTGTGTCTGTGTGTCTGTGTGTCTGTGTGTGTTGGGTGGGTCAGACACCTGCTCGTAGGTCCCCCACTCAGCAGACACATACTCAGGTATGCAGACCTCATCAGTATGTAGCCACCTGTAGGACCTCCCACCCCCGCTCATCCCTCCCTCCACCCACCTCCAGGCGCCTCCAGGTGGTGTACACTGGTCGGAGGATTTGAATTTTAACCGTAGACTGCCCCCCGGGGAGTCGGTACCAGTACAGCCGGCGGCCACGGCGCCATGAGAAACTCCGCCCTGCATCGGGACGACTGGTGGAGGATGGATAACACGATGTGTGTAGTGAACGTACTTGAGTTTCTATTGTATCAAATTGGGAATCGTATCTATTTATCAAGAAAAATAGAGTCTCCGATTGTGTTTCTTTACAAGAGAGTGTGCACAAAACGACCACACACACGTACATGCACACGAACTTACGAATAGACAAACAAATATACAAGCAAAATACGAATATACATTTATCTATGGGGGGTTTATAGGGCACCCATTTTTCGGGGAAATCACGTCCGGCAATTGTCGAGCCTTTAAAAAGGGGGAAATTGTCTAATTCCCTCTTAATTCTTAACATCATTACAAAGTATATACCTTAGACGAGTAGAAGTTGGGCGTTGGTCCTATATAGGCCGTCGAGCACCTAAAACGTTGCTGATTCTCCTTTCTCCATGGGCGCCAATGTACCAAACACTTCTCATCGTGATTATTGCTGTGCGCTTCCAAAAATTCGTCATTCAAACCCCAGAAGCGCTTGCTCTGTATACATACATGTACATATTCATTTATTTACTTACATACTTACACACTCAAACAAACATACATACATACATACATACACATGTACATGCATACATACACACAAATAAACATACATACAAACATATATACATACATGTACATGCAAACATATGTATGTACCTTTATGTTCCTAAATAATCATATCCATGATATCAAGTCTAATATCTATATAGCTGAGCTATTTGATCATAGAGGGAAAAGAAAAGAAGACAAACACATCTCTGTAGTAAAAGTACATACGAACTTTATTTTGACTTACTTCATTCTGTTAAAGAGCCAGGCTCTCATTTATTGTGGTAGGAGGTACTACTGATCATCAACCCACGCACATTATGGCAATGATCATATGTGATTGGTACTCTGAGAGTCAAATCCTCCAATAGTTGTACTCTGAGAGTCAAGTCCTTCAATAGTTGTATTCTATTCTGAGAGTCAAATCCTGCAATAGTTGTATTCTACTCTGAGAGTCAAATCCTCCGTATTTGTATGATTCTGTGGGAGACAAATCCCCCAAAAAGCTGAATGGTCACAACAAAAGGAACAATCAACCTGTCTTGGACTATGAACACATACCGTATTTACGAAAGCTTTCTCTTGGCGAATACGAACTATGCCATATAGGCTACATTTTCATTGTACAGTTCATCTGTAACCCAAGAATAATTCTTAAAGTTTTCTGAGTGAAGTTTTCTATTTAAGGCTTATTACTATTTAAGGAGAGCTATCAGCAAATAATTTTAATCTTACAAAAAAAGAGAACATACCTCAATCTGCAGCTAAAATAATTACCATCCGGACGATAGAAGTTGTTTTGGAATAGCTTGGTTAAAGACATTGTAAAGATACATGGCGAATCGTCAGATATTAGAACGATCTATTACAATAAAAATTACATTGTCAACGCAGAATCGGGACAGGAATTTACTTACGGATACACGATTTTTAGAAAATCGATGTGCACTCATTAACAATACGTTTTTTAAAAGAAGTCATTTTAAAACTACGTTACTGACTGAGGGTACACTCCGCTATTAATTAATGTTCAAAAAAAACTATGTGGGAACATTAAAATGGGCTGTGATGTTTTAGTTGATTGTTCCTGTTCAAGGTATAGGGGGAAAGACTATTTTAACAGTAGAGAGGTAAGGTGTTTTATGAATCCTTTGAATTTTGCCACAACAATAAACCGCAAACAGTATGTCTGTTAATGTAAATGAAGTAGGTCAGATTTTCTAAATCATAAATAGATGCTGATAGTATTCTTTTCAAGGATAAAAGAGCGAAGCTATACGATTGTTAATATCTCTACTATCCTGAGAATGCACCATGAGGAATACATAAATATACCTATTCTGGAATGTACATAGGCCTAGAGAGCTATATCAAAGACTGGTTTTGTAAATGCTATGACTTATTCCACATTCTATATGCTAGGCATCTATACATTATACATGGATTATTTACTTAGAACAAAGAGGTAACCATATTAAATTTAGCAACCTCAGACAAGTTTTACTTATACGACTTAGTATTACTTGTGTGCTTATGATACAAGTATGGCAGTTTTCAGAGATAAGAGACGTTCTTTTGATAATTATATAAAAGGTACATCTACTTCACATCATGAGATCATTTTTTCCTCCCTCACAATACAACCATCTAGACAACAATTACATCTCCAGTTGTAACATTTTGCACAATTTGCTGCCATTCAGCAATTTTCGAGGAATAACCCAAATAATTATATCCTTCCAAAATAAAACAAAAGGACTTGTCATAAAGTTCACCGGAACTAATGTAAAACTTTGACTACTTGCTAAGTCTGGACACCTTTTGAACCTAAATGATTATGGCAAAGCCTTAAAATTGGGCTTTACCATTTTGCGTAAAACTTGGCAAGAATCGGTCTCCTCTCATTGTGTAGTTCTTGGTAATTGTCTTTTTACAATGAAAATAACGTGCTTTTGTTGTACTACATAATTGTGCATTGTTTTATGTCTCTATAATTGCCCCTTACCAATCGGATGCCATTGGTTTACAGATTAGACATGTAGGAAGTCAGGGTAGGTCAGGATCCGAACTTTATTAAAATAGAATGAGAAACAACTATTGTGAACCGTTCAAGTATAATTTTAAAGAATTTATTTAGATTAAAATGCTTTTCCAAATATCAGAAAATGAACTGAATAGAATTTTTGTAATGAAGCATTGGATAGGAGGGTCTTAATGAAAGAGGTTGTAATTATTGAATAAATAGCTAAATATGGCCCAAACCCTACGATCTGACCTAATTTATCCATGACACACTAAGAGGTACTTTTCTCAGCCAATCAAATGCCTAAATTTCAATTAAAAGTTGACCAGCCTTAACAGAGAATGGGTTTTATATATCCTGTTTATATATCTTACATTACTGATTGATTTTACTAAAAGTTTTATCTGAGTAGAGAAAACCCCACCATTTAAGTCGTGGCTTTTATCTAAATATGAATAAGAGGAGGATTTATTTTTCACAAAATCATAAGGCATACAGGCCACTTTGCATAGTGCCAGTAACAGAAAAGTAGAATATTTACCCAAAAAAAACCCGTTTCTATTGAGAAAGAGTATAGGAACTATTGATGTTTGGAAGATAACTTCTGAAATTGAGTACTTTTATTAGTACGTTAATCTTTCACTTTTAATATTTTGGCAGTCGTTGTTGACTTCATTTGGCACATGAGAGGAGAATTGCTCTAGCTCTTAGGATTGGTGGCTATGACTGCTCTGAACTGTAGACTCAGATGACGAAGGAAAAGAGGGTAGAACCTTATTGTCCGGTATGATAAAGTTAAATGAATGTTTGACATGGCATTCATATGCATTGTTTCTTTTTCTATTCAACTTAGGATGGATTCCTCCTTGCAAAAATCATTATGGTTCAAGCCGCTGCTTAAGTTGGGGTTTTCAGAACTCAGCCTTCAAAAGCGAAGGGTCTATACTTTCACAGCTTCTTTTCACTTCATAGATAACCTACAACTGCGAGAGGTCGGATGTGTTAAGGTCATTACAAAAATTACATTTGGTAGACATGCACACTGAGGACAACACTATTCAATAGAAATTCAATAGCATTTTGCCTCTGGCTACGGGAATAAATTAACAGAATAGTTTAAGTTGATTATAATAAATGATGACAATAATCTCAATATGTCCACTATCCATAACACGGCCATTTGAGTTATTTCTCAAAGACACAATAAGTATGATCTAAGTATATAAAATGCAGGGTGCACAATGTCATTGTGACGTCACTGAACCATGACATGGATGACGTCAGTGCAGTGGGCGTGGTTTTATCTATCGTGGTCGCTATGGTGACGGTTTCGGTCTGTTGCCTTTTTTTCTTTCATCCGACGGTTTTGAAACCATATTTTGACTTGGCGTTCAGTGAGACTTAGCCGTTGTGAGAGCTCCCACCTCTTGGGTTTGGTGATATACGTGTTGCTAATATACTCCTTCTCCAGCTCTGCAATCTGCAACTTGGTGTATGGTTTCCGCTTCTTGCGCATGTGCAGAATGGTCGGCGTCATGGGCGGAAGTCGGGTGCCGGCGGAATTATGGGATAGCCCTGGTGGAAGAGAGAGAAAAAAGAAACAAGGTTGAATGCTTTGATTTGAAATCAGCACACTTTAGAAGCAGAGATGGCTGGTTTTAAAATGAACACAAAACTTCAATGGGAACAGAGAAAAACTTCTCAAGGTTGTCCTTGTGACTCAAGTGAAACAAGGCTGGGGAGAGCCTTTGACAAGGGATGGGGGTCAAATAATCTTAAGAGGTGTAACATAAAAACGGAGACCGTTGTTGACTTTAGAAGGTTAGTCTTACACTTCTTTTGGTACTGACAGGTTAAAACGAATGCAAGAGGTGGAAGGAGGAATGCCAATTAACTATCTATTATGTGCATCTAATCAGTTCATTCATTCTGCCAGAGTATTTCCCTGCAAACCCATTATAAAACTTCCAGAATTTCAATGTAAATATTTTTAAGTAGGGCTACATGTATAGCATCCATGCACTTGGGTTATAAAAGTTAGATTGGGTTTCAAAATAGTAGTTATGTACAAAGGCATTTGGTGTTTGTGGTAATTATGAGGCAAAGAACAAGCATGGATATAGCCTATGTAGGTCTATAGGCCTATGGGCCTAGGTCACATGAAGCATGTGTCCAACGATTAATCAAATATAAGACATGATCTGTTGATAGAAATGCAGCCTTGAAACTCTGCCAATCAAAATTAATGTTATTACATGGTATGAAGAAATCAATTTTGGACTTTATCCAAAACGCCAAAAGAATTTCTAGAGAAAAAAGTAACAAACGCAGGCGACCCTAGACAATGAAGACACCAAACCCTTTGTGCGCGTGTAAAACCGTCAAGTTTAGAGATGACACGATAACACCCCCAAAATACACTTGCCCACATTTTAATAGAACTTTTCATAATTCATACTTTAGTCCAGATAGCCCGTGACCCGTGGCTGGCTGGGGAGAGGGTGCCGTGTGCACAGCGTAGCCATGCCAACTGCTAATGGCTGCTTCGCGTGAGACTTGGCGAGAAAGGGCGAGATGTGGCGGCCCGAGACGGGGAGAGGGGTGAGAGGGTGTTGGTCTGAAAGGTAGGGGAACAGTTGTTGCAGGCGTCCTCCAGGACAGCGGCAGATTTGGGCGAATTAATCAGCGGCCTCTCAAACGTCCTACCTGCATTATCATGAGGCATCTGCTGCCTGGATGAATCTTTAATGGTGTGTGGGTTTCACCTGGTTCACACCTTAAGATTCTTCGGTTTGGTTAGGACAAGATTATAATAGCATGATCAAGACCAAAGTATAGGATAAAAGCAGTGAAATACTGCATGCTGGTGAATCACTTGGTCCATTTCAATGGGAATATAAAATAACGATATGAATATTGTCCGACTCTGTTAAACCTTTCTCATAAAAACTATATGGACATGCATGTGAACAAAAGTGAAGTGATTTCACGCTTATTTCAGTTACAAAAGGTATTACAGCAACATCAGAAACACATTAAACAATTTTTCTTCTGGCATTTCCTCATTGTATCTTTTCTTACAATCCTGTGATTTTCTCATTATGATAGTGTGTTGTACATAACCTTTTCTATTACTTGTAAAATCGCAAGTTGTGACCTAGGCTGATTAGGCTGTAGGGTGAGGCCTATCCAATATCCACCCCCACCCCCCAACCACCAAACAGGCCTAACTACCAAGCACCCCCTATCAATCCTCGTGCTAATATTGACACTGGAGGAACAAGCATGTTATTGGCGGCTACCAATTTATTTGTGGCTCATTTACGATCAATACTTATGATTATTGAATATGAAATTGACTTATTCTGCTTTTTCCATTGCACTGGCAATGTGTATATATACAATATATGCTTAAAGCTGAGAGGTGAACGAAAAGCCATTACCAATAATAAAAAAAAACATTTTTAAACTCTTCGGCTTATCTGCAATGGTAATAGCGCGTTCCTTTTAGCATTTTAGCAGTTAGATATATGCATTTAAAATAGATTAATTAGTAATTAGTGTTACCATGCTCCGGCAATGCATTTAGCACCAAATAACCCTCACATATAAAAAACAAATATACCAAAGTTTGCAATATCGGACTGGTTTGTTTTAATACAATCACTAATAGCCACCGCCATCCCCACTGAATATAGATTATTAGATCTTTCTGCTACTGGGCAATTAGGTGAGTGGTGTATAGCTATTACTTTTACAAACTCAATGAACTCAGTGATACCGATAGATGAAATGTATTTAAAGGTTGCTAGACTACCACTTAATTTCTCAGTCATAGAACAAATCGATGTCTATAGGCTATACCAGACAAGCATGATACGGATTTGGTTATACGTGATAAACTATGACTAGGCCTAAAGTAATAGAATGGCCCCTTCATAAATAAGTCTCGTTATTGGGACATTCTGACTCTAGAACATCAAAATTAATAATTATATTAGTTTAAGGACGACCATGGAAATATATGTTTATGAGATGAAGCATCGTTAATAATATAATCAAACTATAAATTGTGCATGTCTGTCTTATATCAGTTCAAGCAGGGTATAGTTATATTTTTTCTTTTAGTCTATTGTAGACTAAGGAGGACTAAGCAATTTGGGAATCTGAATAACGATAAAACAAGAAATTAAGCAGGCTTACAGACACCTAACCATATGCATTTTTATAAGACTTAGTATTATACTTGTGAAGTAGAATTTTAAGGAATGTAATCTGTACGCATGCAACCTTGAATCAACTGTGATTGCCTCTATCTGAATGAAGTGTGAAGATTATTTCAATTACCAAGAGGAAGTCTACCTGTATGATTATACCTTCAACAATGAGATGTAACAAAGCTTTGTGTCGAGATAATGCTACCCGTGTTTATGTTTGACTATCAGGGTTAGTTGGAGCTGCGCCAAACCAACATACAACTAGAAACAGTAATAGAAACAGTAGCCCAAAGAATGCCTCCCTTCTGCCCAAGTAATCAAAGAATCCCTGCAATGGGCCGAACTTTCTTTGCAAAGCAGGTCATTGATTTATGATTGGTCAGTTTTATGGCAGTGGGTCATTGTGTCTTTGTGGTCAGTGGTCAATTGTCTGTGTGTTCATGATAAAGTCGAGTCAAGTATTAGTCAGGTTGGCAGACAGCTGCGGTTTGCATTTGGAGAGAAAGAAGGGTGATAGCTGCATACCCTCAATTAGGAGGGAAACAACAAATACCTCTATAAATTATCCTACTTTATTCAATCACCCAATAAAACGAAGAGCGCTTTTGATTTATTCATTTCCATTTGACTTCTGTGATCTAGTTTAGTGCAAAATACTTTAGAGAAGCAATGTTAATGTGAAGACTAATCTGCATCCCCTTATGTACATTGCATGCCACCAAAACCGTCATGTTGTTAAACCATACAAACCCAAACATGTGTTGCTTTACTCAACAACCGTTGAGGAGTGGAGGGAGGGGTTAGATAAAATTGCAAAGTGGGTATGGTTGCAAAAATAATTGTTAAAATATGTGGTAAATAGGGTTGGGGTATAAGTATACATAATCTGGTCTTACAGATAAGTGGACAAGTAATATTTATGTTGGCAAATACTTTACCAATAGGAAAAATCCATTATAGGTTTGCAGATACCTTAAAATTCCTTCACGGACTGACAAAAACATTACAGAGGGCAGATACCCTTCATCTGGGCAGATGCCTGGCATGGTTACCGATTGGCAGATCCCTCGTAGGTAGGCAGATACCCTACCAAGTTACAGATGGGTAGATACCATACAGTTGGGAGGATACCTTACAGATGGGCAGATACCTGACACAGTTACAGATTGGCAGATCCCTCGTAGGTAGGCAGATACCCTACCAAGTTTCAGATGGGTAGATACCATACAGTTGGGAGGATACCTTACAGATGGGCAGATACCTGACACAGTTACAGATTGGCAGATCCCTCATAGGTGGGCAGATACCCTACCAAGTTACAGATGGGTAGATACCATACAGGTGGGAGGATGCCTTACAGATGGGCAGATGCCTGACACAGTTACAGATGGACTGACAAGTGCGCAGATACATGTGGGCAGAAACCCTCACATGTAGGCAGACACCACACAGGTTTGAAGACACCTTAGTTGTGGGCAGACACCTTACACAGGTGGACACGGCCTTCCCTGTCTGACATGCTATATCATGTCACGTACTGGTAGGCTGACCGGTCTGCGCACCTGTCTGTGGTGGCCGTACTAGGCACATCCTGCCCGCCATCCCGGAGGCGACTCCTGCTCCACTCCTAGCCCCCCAGCTACTCCTGGGCTGGTCCAAGCCTCCCGGCTACTCCCGGCTCCTCCCGGTCGGGCCCCCGGCTCAGCGTTAAACCCCAGCCCGCAAAAACCGCCCCCCCCCCCACTGCTATAACCCCTCTTCCCCACACACATACATAGATATATACACTCATACACACACACACACACACACACACACAAACACAAACACATTACACACATGCGCGCGCGTGTGCACACACACACACACACACACACACGGACATATCGCGCGCCTTAGCTATGGAAAAATTAAATCACAGTTGCGCAACATATTCCTTCTGTTTTTAAAGTTGACACAAACCTATGAAAGCTCGAAGAATGTCATCAATTCGCCTGCTATCCTACTGGAAACCGTTTCCACATTAAAAAAAGATAACAAAAAGAGTCCGTCAACGTTAATTATTAGGAATTAGGACTATAAATTTAACTTCTCCTTCCCTGTCCCATCCAAATATAAAAAAATGATTTAACAGTATAAACCTATCACTTCATTTGGTTTTTCCATAATAAAACATGAACCTCTATAGCAATATTAGCCTAATGTGAAGAGAATCAAGCTAAAGTCACACTCAGCCATATAGCCACATAGAAAACCCTTCATCAAAAAACCTAACAAAAAGAAACGTATCATTAAGCTTATTATCAGGTGTGATTGTTTCAAATTTGGCTTATGGAATTCGAACCGCCTGTATGCATACACCTATGGTGCAGAATCAACCTTGAGACCCTGTATATACTGTGAACGTATTTTCACGCTGTACACATTTTCGCGCATTTCTCGCACTTCCATCAATGCGTTAAAATATAACTTGAGTGAAAAATTATATTGTTATGAATCAAAGAGAAATATCAACAAAATGCGCCAACTTATGATTGCGGAAAAAATGTGTATCAGTGCCAAACACGCGAAAATTTATCAGCGCGAATATATAGGCCTATACGTTTACAGTAGCCAACCTGCACCTGCCTCGCACTGCTTTTCCTCCAGGGCAGCGCCTACCGTTACTCCAGTGTCGGTGGGAGACAGGCCCCCCGGGGCCAACAGGCCCTTTTATCACACTCCCCTCCAGGCGGCGCATCATTCCTCCACAGCCTGGGCATAGTTTTTGTAAACTACAGGTCCCTAATTTGCCATTCATCTCTTTTTTAAAACACTTTAGAGGCCAGATTATTATCTGATTAAACTCATGGTGTGCATGGGATGTAGCCTTTACACATTGAAAGATAATTATTATACTACAATATTTCTATAAAGTAAATACGTGCAGTACCCTTTATATTCTGTTCTATGTTTAGCATTTTAGAATCATTTTGCTGCAGATAATTCTAATGGAAAATAAGGCATGAGTGCTGTTCAAACATTTCCCATGTGTTCACGGCCAGAACAAATGAATATGGAATTTCTTTTTCATATAAATGCTGCCTATAAGCATCAAAACGGATTCAAGGAACAAGAGATGATTTTCCTAGGCTATGGCCATTTTTTGAATCCTTTCCAAGTTCCATCTAGTTCACCTCACTCATTTATTCAATGATAAATAAGTAGGTTGCAATTGGCTAGGCCTCTGTATGATTAAACCATGAACCCCTATACCTAGGCCCGCTTTTTTTATTTCAAGGACTGCTTTACGTCAGTGTGTCATGACTTAAATGTACCGTACCAATTTACGTTACACCAACGAATCATTTACAACAAAAGTTTTGAGCAATCATATGATTTGATTTCCAAGGGGACTTTTCCTAATTACGTTCCTAATCGTTGGGTCTCGAGAAAGCTTTCATAAATCCCGTACCTGCAAAATTGAATCCTATAGGCCTACATTTGAAATTGCGAATGTATTTTTTCACTAGGAGTGATAATACTGACATCAAAAACTAGAACCAGTTTGCTCGTCCCAGAGGCCAAATTAAAAATAGGTGTTCTATCATAAGCAGTTAATCCATCCAAGCAATGATGACAGTTATCTATTATTATCAAACAGCATTTTGAAATTATTGTTTTCTGAAATCTGTACGTTGTACTAAAGTTTTAGGTGTGGTAAAGAAATAGTCCTCACAACTTGGAAAGAGAGAGGGTACCTTACTAATGTATCGCTCTGAAAAGAATGTAGGTGTATGTAGTTTAATGCTCTGAAGAGTGGCAGTTGGAGAGAAAAGGGGATATTCTTTGAGTATAGACCAGCAGGGTGACAGTGAAGAAAGGCCACGAGATTTGACGAGCAAGATGTTGTCCATTTATCTTAGGAGAAAAACGCAACTCAGGTGTCCCAAGCTTTGTAGTCTACTTGTCATAATTAGCCCTCACGCTGAAAAGGGCCTCCCTACACAAGGTCCCGACCTTCTAAAGGTGTAGAGGGCTTCTTGTCTTTGTTATCATAATGACACCTGTGTATACTTTACACAAGCAGCAAGAAACGCCCTCGAGCGTCAAAAATAAACAAATCACCCACTTTTGGCGGCGAATTATTATACCTGTATCCACACAAGAGGATGGCTGTCAAAATACGACTGAAATATTACTCTTTGGCACAAAAGCGGGGAGATGGTTGACACTCGTGGGCACCCAGCGTCTACAGGTGTCCGGTGACTAGCGAAAGGACCCAGCGAGTCACGTGATCGATGGGTTCTACATCCGGTTATGGCGGCGCCTGCGCAGTAAAGGTGGTGTCCGCCATAAGTCATCTTCACACGCTGGACAGCCTGTCTAGCCAAACACCACTTGTCTTTTTTCACTCTATGTGTTTTCTTTTTTATTTAAGTCAACTGTCATTTTTGTTACTCAGACTGCTGTCACAATCAGTCAAGACTTTGCACGTCCGTCCACATTCCACACGCCGTTTAGGCCTAAATATGTCTGCACATCCTTTAAAATGGCTCTAGGGAAATGACCTGCAATTATTACGTCACGTAGCTAACTCCATCCCAACTTATTCTATTTATTTTTCCATTTTTTTGCATACCCAACTCATTATGTAAAATCATTTTCTGGTGCCCTGTGCTGATGCACAGAGATAGAGGCCACCAATGACAGCTTTTGGGGAACCGGTGACAAACTCAACCACTATGATGAGTGACGACAACCAAGGCGCTACCAGTATGACGGGCTCTATGTGCAACCACTATCTTCTTTTGACGGGATAATTTGCCCTGCGACAGTCGCACCTGCGGCGACGCTGATTGGCCAGTGCGGCGGTGTAATGAGCAAAATGCCCTCAATAAGTTTTACTTCAAAGTGATGGGTGTCAAGGGCCCGGTTCGGGGGTGGGTAATCTGTCGGCCATGTGCCCGACATTTGAGGGCCCATTTTCTCTGGGTCTCTGGCCCTCCTTTTTCTTGTCGGCCCTGATAATGGGTAGGTTAACATGCCGACATTGTTGTCACAGTTTTGTAATACTATGGCCACACCATGCATGCCCAACCACTGTAATAGGGCCCTCTCCGTCTCGTGAGCGGTGGATCCAGGGTATAGCTTAAGGGAGTCAAGATCTCGCTCTTTTAAGGTGTAGGCCTATTGTCTAAACGAGATAGCATCAGCAGAAATAGGGAAGAATGCAGGCCAGGTAACAAAACAGCCTTTTGAACGGCGTCCCTACGGAAATATAAACTTAATGTCTTTATTTTTTTTGTCAAATTATAATTGTATTATTAAAGGTGAAGGAGGGGGTAAAATATTACTATTTGTAATGCCCTCCTGGCACAGGGGCGGATCCAGATAGGGGGGGGGGGGTCGGTCCTCCCCCTTTGCTGGACGCCTAACTTACAAAAAGAGGGGGGAATGTTGCATGTGTATACACAAATGCATGTCGTTCTAGTACATAACCTTTATGCTGATCCCCCCCCCCCCCCCAATTTCGAAAATCCTGTATCTGCCTCAGCGGCACGATGCTTTTCTTTGCACTTGACCATTTAACTCTGCTTTTCATATATCCTTTCTCCTGCTTAAATAATAGTTATTATTGATAGGACAAAATCATTAATCCATCAAATTATTCTTTAAGTGATAAATGTGCATATCATGTCAATTTGCTTGTCAATGATCTTTTTGGGTGCATGTTTGTGCTACAAACAAGAAAGGTCCACTGACTCTTTCATTGCATAATATAAATCAGTAAATTTACTTTAAAAACGGCATTCCTCAGTGCATCAAACAGTTCTAGCAATACGTAAACACAATTAATGCTGCAGATTTGTGCTATTATCTGTGTACCTGATAATCGTGTGGAATTTCGATCCTTCCAGATCGATAGTTGAGATAAATAAAATTGTTATTCTGGTGTATATAATTTATTTAATTCAAACAAGGTTGTTTTTCATGAATGATTCATCCAAGTTCACCTTTGTATCTTCATAGTATTACATTATACCACTTGGTTATGTACTATAAATTGTGATATTTTCATAATTTTATTTCTTTTTATACCCTGTTAAAGCTGTGTCAATAGGAGAAAGAATAAGACAATTCTCACCAATTTCCCGGGGGCCGTGTCTTTGTAAGTACATACCTGTCAATCATTTAAAGGATATTTTAGATATAAGATTCAAGAAAGGAATAAATGAGCGGTTACAAAATCTGTTGCATGACAACTCATGCTCACTTAAATACCTTTCCAACTGTCTTTCATGCTTTTAGGGTTATTTGTGGTAATGTTGAAGAATACAATAATGACTACAACCATAATTGATCAGATCACAGTATAAACGGCTGAAGATCTGTGCCTCAATTGCAACTGTGTATCGTTAATGAATCAAGAGACAGGTCATGATTCAAGGATGGATGTAATGCAAGTAATTGAATTCTATAGCATTGATACACCTACAGAGATGGGTCTAGGAAAAACCAAAACTGAATTCAAAGCATGTATCTCGAATTGTAAAGTGACCTTAAGATTTCAGTTTAGAAGCTGAAAGTGATGTTTGTTAAGCTATAAATAGACATGTCTTTTTGGTAAAATCAAAAACAAGATAATTATAGGCTACTATATGGCACACGACTCACCCATCTATAGGCAAAACCTATAGCACAAATATACCAGGAGCTCATTAAGGGAGAGACCGAAACTCGAAAGAGATTGATCATGTCATACATGTACTATCGGTATGGCACCAACATGAAAGACCCTTAGAAATGCTATTGCTGAAAGCCCTTGTATGTTTTTTTTATATTTCAGAGAGAACAGGTTATGTAGAACATCACAGTATCTGTATGTAAACTTGTCATAATAGGCAAAGTTAGGTAAATACGGTTATTCATATGATTTACTAATAAAAACATGATACAATTCCTAAACTCGCACAGCTGTTAAATGGGTGTGTATGAACTGGTGGCGCTGCAGTGGACACCCGTATTTACCTGAGTAACTTTATTCTGAAAATAAACTTTGGAAGTACTGGAAAAAGATGTTGTAAATTTCAACTTTATTGTAAACAAGGGTAGGTTCATTTAAGTAGCCTGACTCGTGTCAATAGTGGTGTAATTGGTTGTTTAATCCATATCGAGATGCTTGGCCTAGGACTGTAAGGTAGGCCAATGGTAGCCTGGTACCTGACCCCCTACCAGCCCGACAGATAAGGGTTAAAGTCTATCTCTTTAATCTTAGAAATCTATAAATCTGCACTTATGACTTCTATAGCCAGACAAGTGACTGGTCTTGGGACATTAACACATTTTCGACATCAGAGGCTGGTTATGTTAGAAAGCCAGACGTCTAACCAGCTGATTGA
Source organism: Lepidonotus clava (assembly GCA_936440205.1). Lineage (NCBI taxonomy): Eukaryota > Metazoa > Annelida > Polychaeta > Phyllodocida > Polynoidae > Lepidonotus > Lepidonotus clava. The sequence continues at coordinate 18,548,127 of OW387150.1, read as the reverse complement.
TGGTAAGGTTTCAAAGTAGGCCTGTGTCTTATTGCCATCCATGGTATCTCTGCTATCTTAGATACGTGTTTTGGACAACACAACTTCAATCCCAGCAGCCCTGGATATGGTTAGCTGTAATTATTCTAACCATATTTCTTCTGAAATTCCTGGGGGGTTTTAAGACTCAAATCTCTTAGTTTTTCCCCCGTGGGGATTTACCGTTCTTTAAAGAGTTGGTCGAGAACTGTTCCAGAAATGGAAAAAAAGGGCAATAGTGTGAAACATTCAAGGAAGTCTGAGTCAAGTCTCTTTCAATTTGCAATATACCATGCATCATATATATAGTTCCAAGGTAATGCACAAAGTTTTATGAATATTTAGCTATAAGAAGTCTCAAGAACCTTAAGAAAGAAGACATTCAACCAATATAACTTTGGGCGTGCTATTAGAAAGGGGTGCACACAACCTTTTCCAGAATGTTACATTTAAATGTGGTCAGAAAAGGTCTTATACATACCAACTGTGTGTGTCCCCTGATATTTGTCAAAACTAATGGAACTTGAGGGCACTGCTTAAATACATAAGGGTCATATAGTATTGTTAAACTGTCGCTACCCCTGTCACCATGCCAGCAGTGGGAGGACTTATCAAAGGACTGAGATGGTAATGAGGGTTACTGTCCTCTACCCGTGTCAGAGCGCCAGTAGTCATATTTCTGTGTATGCCCTAAGACTTTCCAAGGCACAAACGCAATAAAAGAGAATGTACCCATAAGTACTATTAGTTTTGATGAATTCTTATTTAAACCTCAGCGGATTCTATTGAGACCATGTATGAACATTCTTGATTGAATCTAAATATTTTGTAGTGGGATTACATTCAGTTTCGGCTCGTAGTATGTTCCCTATTCTAATTGAAGTGTTTTGCTGGCCAAATAATAACCAGTTTAAGCATCGTGCATGGATCCATTTAAAGGTTATTGACAAATATTTACCTGCGCGTACAACCCTGACTAATTATTAGTGTACAGGATTGGCTAGTTATATGGGTCAGCTCACCACAACTTGGCACTGAATAGGACATAACCATTGGACACAGACACGCAACTGCAAGAAGTCCTCCTTCCTTGAATGGAATGTTTCTCAAGGCCCAATCTTCCAATTGCTATTTTTCGGAGTTTCTCTGTATCAGACAAGGTTTTCTGATTTTGAGAGACGGACGGATGGGTGGGGGTGGAGGTTGCTGATTGCAGGTTGCAACATTGACAATTATCTAGCAATTATACAATGAAACCAAGCCCTCTGCAATTAGAAGTTATCAGTTTTGTAATGAATAATTCGCAAAGAATAGAAAAACGGATCGTGTTTGACTATTGTGAAACTCAGTTTGTTCTCAAAACTGGAGACAACTTTGGACAACTTTGGACATAGGCCTAATAAATCTTGAATCTATCGTTTTATACAAATATTTTTTCCCAAATAATTTTCCTGAAACAGCCCTAGTGTAAATTGACTCTTTATTATCGACTTCCAATGAAAGATTATCTGCATGTCGAGCCTCATTATTGGTCGGTTTCAATTCACAACTCAACTTTCGAGGACAACTCCACTCAATTCTTAAAGCAACTATGAAAAGTTGGCTGAACAGAGCGTGACCAAATCACATCAGCGAGGTCTCCCCAACATGTATATACTACACAAAGGCGTCACTTTTTAGATCCCGCAACTCCAATCATCAAAAATACATCGAACCATCCCGACGAAAATCCATATTTGCTCCCGTTTCGCGCTGTGCTGCGATCGATAAGCGCGATATCCAACCTTCATCCGGGCATTTTTCGCCTCCCCTGGTGTCCCGCCTGTGAACTAAAAGGGCACTACTTTTTCACGCGGCGGGCCGTCCGGCTGTCGCCCCTGTCTCCCTGCGCCAGCCGTGTAATGCAAAGCAAACATAAATTATCAAAGCAAACACTACCTGGCTGGCTCTAAACGGAAGGTATCATGTGAAGCGGCAGTAAATTAGAACCAAAAGTGCTCATAATTTATATGCCAGTCGAGCGCGGACGCAGATAACTATGGTGGTAATTGGCCTTTCACAGGCGGGGCGACGAATTTAGGGCCCCGGCGGAGTAATTTCTGCCGACAGAGCCGGCCTAATTTCAGGGTAGGGTTGTGGTGGTCACATATTGGGAAAGGGGGGTGACTGCGCGATTATTAGAGAATCTTTTTGGGGCTAGGGAACACATTTATCATAAAGCACAATACATGTCTCCTCACCCCTTTCTAAATCACCCGCATCACGGACATATTATATACACCGTCAGGTTGGTCCAGACCCGGGGGTCCAGACACCAAACGATAATGATATGACATGAACATGTGTTCCTGATGGCTTTAATTGTACAAATGTATCTATGCATTTTTAGGTTGTAAATATTATTATAACTACGGCAAAGCAAATTACGCATTGCCAGTATACAAGAACTCTAACTATGCAGTCCATGCACTTTTCTTCTAGATCTGTTATACCTAACATGGGACCTATACATAGCCCTTTCATAGAGAAATCGCGGTAATAACTTTAAGCGAGTTCTGGCGTAGTACGTACAGTATTGCATAGTAATTCTAGCAAGTAATGAAACTTTACATCATTGCATGAAGCGTTGAAAACCATATCGCATTGAACCATGTTGAACATGAGCATGTGCATGGAGACAGGAAGATATTTGAGATATGTTTTTGCCAATAATTGACTCAGACTCTTATGTCGCCAGGGCTAATAACTGGGACGACTACATGGACATAGAAATGTGCAAAGATACCAGAAACTTTGGGTCCACTGTGTAACCTCTGAAATGCACTGTAGATGTGGTGTTTTGTGTGCGTGTGTGCTTTTTACAGTGACCCATCTTCTTGCCAAATCTGTATGGCACGATCTATATGGTAGGACCTGCCAACTAGAATTGGACTAGAACATAATTATCTTACAGCTTCTAAGGCATCTAAAACCAAAGAACTTAGACCAGGAAGATATATGTGGATATAATTATGGGGACTGCCTGTTATGGTCGTTTTACTGATGTGTCACTGTGGTGCTAGTATGATCATGTTTGGGTTGACCATATTAGGCATAGAGTCAGAGTTCACTGCCATTGAGACCTGGTGCTACTACTCATGAGATAACCTCACAAATAATGGCCGCTTGAATGCAGTGAGCTGATATCATAGCCTGTAGGAGGGAGTAAACAGTCGCTATATTAAGTCTCTGTAAGAACGGTTTTTTTCTTTGCTATAGCGATGCATTATAAGAAAAGATCATCTTTCCTATAACTGCCAAATTTGTTTGTTGATTTAAGGAGCCATTTATGACTGATATCGAGTTTAAGAAATACCCAATGCCATGTACGTCCTTATACTTTACCCATGTGAGTAGACTATGCGCCATATTCATTTTCCATATCGCCATGTTGACTTTAAGAGTCTAGAGCCCCCAATCTTAATTATTAAGAGAACTAAGAGGGGGGAAAAGTGATAAAATCATACTTTCTATTTCTATACTGATTAGTATTATTTCATAACCATTCATTTTGTTTTGAACATTGACATTCCTCAACATAATGATTTAATAGCACACACGTAAAAACCCAATAAGATAATTTCCAGGTAATTACATGAGTCACTATTATTTGAGACATACGCGATGCTCCTGAAGTACACCATAATGATATGTGTTGTGATGCCCTTGTTAAGTGTAAGTAGAAACAAAGTGTAAATCGTTTAACTTATTTTTCATGGCCCAGAGGTGTAGAACTCCATGCCCTCAATGGTACCACCGACTGGGGTCGTCATCTTTATGGGAGTTTTATCTGCTGGGTCTCGGCAGGTAGCAGGCCAGTGTATTTATGGCTTGGTAGAAGTGGACGTTCGTCTGGGTACCAGCGAAATCCAGGGATGAAACATTACTGGCACAAAATGCGGCTCAACTTTGGGTTTTTGGTTTTAAACTATCCTGTGATAAAATGTTTGGTCCCTGGAACTGTCACCCATTGATTTATAAGTGTCACTACCTCACAGATTGTTGCAATTATTAGTAAACCCAGGATCGCAATAATTTCCAACTGGCTTTTTCTCTATCACGTTGCGGAAAATGATCACATAAACTTGGCAGACAGTTTTATCCGAAGTAGTATAAAATCTGTCAAGAAGAATATGCCAGATGTAGATTATTGTGGCAGTTGTACTGCTGTTTTCCTAAGCCGATTCCCATACTTTTCTCTATGATTATATAGATTAAATTCGTTCGATTCAGCAGAAATCCTCTTCTAATCAGCAGGATTCTCTTCTCGCCTAAATGCTTACTGAATGGCATTCATTCTGGTACAGCGGCAGGTCGTGATTCCATGTTCGATAAATTGAACAGTAGCCAAATAAAAACTAACTCTTATTCAGAATATCTTAGCGAGATCCATATTGTACTTCCATGGCACCATATGGTCCCCAGAGCAAAACAGTTCTTTAGTTACTTTGTGGTGTGCATGTCTAACATTACCATCTGGTTTTGGAACTGCTCCCAGACTATGTATGCAGTCTGGCTTTACATCTACTATTTTTAAATAGCCTTCCGACAATTCTTTATGAATTATTTTGTCCATTTTTTCAAAGTTTGAACCCTCATAAACGGACTTGTAGTTATTGCAGTCGTAGATTAACCTTGTCTTTACAGCGTTATCATCTACAATTGTGAGAAAGGACATTTTGACAGGTTTAAATGGTCCACTAGTACTCCAACAAAAGGGAAGCATATCCCTAGGGTTTCCTTGTCTGGTTAATCTCTGACAGTTTTCATCACATGATTATTGATATGTTGGGAAATTTCTATAATGTAGCACATTATCCAAAAGGTGGACCACGCTTCCAATAATTCCAAATACATGTAGGTCATAACTCTCATAGTGAGATCATGACAGTGATAAATTACGTTTCCACGAGCAGAGAAATTTACCAGAGAAAGTCATTGACAAAGGCAAATACATAATAGGAGGTCTGTCAATAAGGATTGGACATACTGCAGTAATATGCATAAATTTGAACACATGCAAACAGTAATTTTGAACATTTCAGTGCTTCTACCTTACAAAATAATCGGTGCAAAGAGCCTCCACCTTGTTTGTTGTATGAACCATGGAGTTTATTTCATATAGTCTTACCAAAAAGGATCCTCTTCTCTACCCATGTATCCCCCCTGCTGCTATTGGATAAAAGGCTCTATCCTATCCCATGTGTGTTGTGTATACACAGCGAAGCTGTAGCAGAGAATATATAACTGTACATATACAAAATTGGATTGGACAAACAAAAAACTTTTTGGTGTCCCCCTCCCCGCGCAGCAACGAGGGCTGGGCTCTGGTGGGAAGGGGAGTTGCAATGGAAAGGCGGGAGGTTGGCGGCAGGAGGTAGGAGGTTGTAGGTAGGAGGTGGGAGGTCGACCAGTCGGCAGACTGATCACGCAAAAGGTGTCTGCCGATCAGTGACATGACATCCATCATATCCGCCACCTCATTTACAGACCATTGTCGGGGGCTGGCACCCCACCCCCAGCCCGTTCAACCAACACGCCCCCTACCCACCACCCTTCATCAATGTATGTATGGTTAATGTAAATAAACAGTGCCAACCCCTCACCCAGAACACACACAATTCACGGAGTTCTGTGGCTGTTTGGGCTGGCCACCCCATTCCGTGAAACCATATGGGCTGATAGCAATCGACATGTCAGAAGTATCAATATTTTTTTGTTTGCGTGGTGTAATATTGATCTAGATATGTATGTGTTTGCCTATGATAATTATCACTAAAATAGATGGAATGTGACTAATCAAATAGACCTGGGAATACCTGTCTGTCTCTCTAATGGGAATCCCAGACTCATAATGAACACTAGAATATAAAATACTTCCTTTCTGATAACATGCAAACTTCTTAACCTATATGCCTACCCAAATACTAGTACTCCAAACTTAAAACCAATTACTCGTCTTATTCTGTTGCTTCTTGGTGCAGGTATACATCTTTATTTCAAAGGGAAGTTACCCCTTCCTATTACCATGTCAAATACACATCAACTGGACAACCCCCTCCCCCTCCTCCCCCCTCCTCTTCCCCCCATCGTACCATCCTCCCTCCTCCTCCTCCTCCTCCCCATGGTACATTCCCACCTCCCCCCCTCCATTATACCCTCTTCCCCTTCCCCTCCCCTCCACCCATGGCACCCTCTCCACCTCCCAAGCCGTCAATAGCCCCAAACACACACCTCGCCTCCGATATTTACACGGCGTTTGGAGAGTGAATCAATCAGGGTGACGATCGACGCCTCGACGAGACACGCCTGGCCAAAGGTGACGTCACATCCGTCGATCAGATCAGACATGCGCACACACCTCAAACGAAGCACAGGTTCTTTGCTTTCTTAGCTGAGGAAAAGGTAGAGGATAATTGGTAACTTCTGCTGTTAAGTCTTTCCTTCTTGTTCTGGAGAGAGGTTATTGATTAATTGTCACACAAAGCTTGATGTTTTAACATCACAAACTATAAGTCTTTTCTGGTCCTATAGGCCTACAAAGGGAAATAGGTAGGTCGATGGGAAATGTTTCAACGCAGTTAGTACCATGAGCTGCATAATTGGTGTCACTATGCTGTAGTTAATCCTTTTATAAGCTATTTTGACCCCTCTTTTTAACCTAGGTGGGGTCCATGTAAGTAGTATATTACAAGGATAGTTATAACCAGGGTTGGATGAAGAATTACATTAAGTACCGTAGTGGATACATAAACCAGTTTGATAAACTGTTAAGTGTTTACAGGACATTATAAGGTAAGCACATTCTAGAAGAAGAATTAAATTAGCCTCCTTAGTTGTTGATAAACTGCAGGAGTCGTCTATCGTCGAATTGAAGTCAGGAACCCTTGGAACCCTGTTCTAGGACAGACGATCTGTCGCTAAACATCCCACAACCCCTTGAGGCTTACACCACTGACAAGCCTTAACATCTGAAACCACTACTTTCCCCGAAGGCATCTCCCCTGTAATATTGGACCCTGGATCCACAAAGAGTATCGGTGACAAAAGAAACCCCCGGACAACCCCAGTTGACGGCTCCCTTTTCAGGTAGGGTCACACGCAGGTGGGGGGAGTGGTTTCGGGGCCGGCCCACCCCGCCATGATTTACGTTTTGATTAATCCGACACCTGATTATTATTGACATGCGCAGTGAGGCCGGGAGAGGTGGGCCCACTCAGAACGAGGCTGGAGTGCAAAGGGTGGCGCCACCTTGTGGCGAGCATGTTGTGATTCCTCCCGGATTGTTACCCAGCATGCAATGCGCCTTGCTTCGCTCGAAAAAATACTAATGTGTGAAGCAGCTAGATCTTTCTTTTAGGAAATAGTTTCAAGATATATTAACTTTGTCATAGGAAAAGTTGAGGTCTTTTACAAATGAATTACTAATAAATTAGTTCTAAATGAGAGGCCCGAATTGTAGTGGCCAACAATAACTCTATATCTATATTGCTTTTGTGTTTCTTGCAATCAGTAAGGGCTAGGGAAGACATGAAAAACACTTTTCTTATTGTTTCTGTTTCTTACAAAATACTTTTTTGCGATTCCTATTTCTAACCACTAACTGCTGTGCTCCTGAGGATAATTTAGGCAAAATTGATACATTTTTGATGTATCATATTCCTTATACTTTTTCATTGATGGGCTTGTTGTGGTATGTCATTCCTTAGGTTATGACCTGAAAATTTGGAGAATTGCCATAACAAACTATTCCTCATATCCCAAACCCCCAACAGATAATGTTTCTTCCAACAGGTTTTTCAGCTTTAGGCCTTGTTGTAAGTGTGTGTGATCAGTTGACAGACGGTCAGGTAGCCGCTGAACGTCTGGGCTGCGTGCTTTAGGCCTGACATGAGAGAAGACTGATGGGTTTAGGCCTACCACAGCCTACCACAGGCCTATCGGTGGTCACTAGGCTTCAATCCCTACACATGCAACCTTATATTAGGAGGGAGGACTACTCGTATCAAAAAAACCTGTAGGGGTGGGAATAGTTATAAAATATTATAGTACTTTTAAAACATGCAAACCATTTGTATGTGGTACTCTTAGAGGATGAACAGGACAATGTGAATAAGAATAATCAATGGAAGGCTGGACTTTATGATGGAAAAGTTGGGAAACCCCCGCCCTGTAATTGGGAAACATGTACTCAGTTCTTCTACAAACAGATCATTAAGCTTTTGAACAACTGAAACATTTTCAGTAATTCATCAGAGCGAATAAAAAAGTTGCGCCCAGGACTCTTTTCTCAAGCTGTCTACCAACATCATAACTCTAAAACATGCTTTATGTGGTCTAGTTGAATTTCACTGAAAGTGAAAAACATGAGGAACAGGTTGGGTTATTGACGGACCACAGCTTACATGGTGAGTGATTAAGTCTATGGTCGTCAAATGGTGCCATATGGTAAATGGTATGGTTGCTCGAGGCAAACAAACATCTAGTCGTGTGTGCGGAGTTCTGAAATATAATTATCTTCTTATAAATCAAAGTGATACTCACCTCTGACATGTGAAGACAGGATAATCATGGGGGATAATTTACTAATCAGGCAATCTGAATAATTAATTAGTAGAAAATTAACACCATTCCACCTATGGTATAAGAAAATTAACTCGGAACCAATACAAACGTACTATGCCAGTTTGAAGGTGAGAAAAGTGCCATATTTCTTGTTTTGGACTATTTGGTTTCTACTACTCCAATTTTGATAATATGCCTTAACCAAGAAGAACAATAAAACAGTTTGACTGAAAAAAAAAACAAGAAAAAAGATCTAAATTGTAATACAATTCGTTTTGGCAAAATTCCCAATCTTATCATTCTCTGAAGTGTGTGAAATGTAAATGGTACGTTTCTAGACCTGTTTTTATTTAAACATATTCAACCCATTTTTATAGTCACCTTTTTGGAACTGATTATGCTGTCTTCAATATGTGTATGCACCAGCTATGTTGAAAGCCCCCGATTTCTTTTATAGACAGTTTATAATGAGTGCATAACTACGACAAGCTACACATGGGACTCTAGTATTAAGCACTTAACCCAAAAAGGAAATGTCTGTCATCGCTTTTTATTTCAAATGTACCAAAATTAGGTAAATGTTAATGGAACAACTTCACTTTGGTATATTATTTACCTGTCATTCCCGAAGACTAAAAAGGCAGTCTGCATTCTTAAGTAAAAAAAAACCTACTGAGAAAATTATAGTAAGTTTTTAATGCACGTTGTTCCATGAAAAAACCTTCATGCAAGTTCCAGCATGTTTTCTTTTGTATATCATAGAAACGTTTCCCTTTTTGTAATATCTTGTTTTAGTGATTCTAAGTACACACTTGCAAATCATGCACATATTTTTGTGCCTAGATAGGTGACTGTGAATGACCATGCAAACCATGAGGTGTATATATGATATAGGAATAGATAAGACAAGATCTTCGTTTCAAAGAAAAGAAAACTATAAAATTGGTCAAAGGAGAAGTAGTAGAGGTGACCACACACACACACACACACACACACACACACACACACACACACACACACACACACACTTTCTGACACCAGTTATGATATATAGTGATTTTACATGGGGAGACCTATGAGTCATTTTATGTGTTCTTCAATTTTTCACTCATTAAAGTTACAAAGGAAACTAGTTTGATGTCCTCCTACATAGTCGTCTTAGTACCACAGAAATTGAAATAACGATTTCAAGACATAAATTTAAGCCAGTGTGAAAATACTGATACTATCAGAAACATCCATAAATGGGTAGTCCTCAACACCTCAACATAACTTTTCACAGTTGTCAGCTAATAGAAGCTGTGGCAATGACTGTGGTAGCAGAGAGAAGAGAAAAAAAGTTAGATATTTTTAATGTTTGATACGGGTTCATCAGAACCATCCCCGGGCCGTGGGGTGCCAGACACGGGGAGGTGTCCAACACGCCACCCGGGCCGTCTGGTGGGGGTGGGGAACACACAAAGGTAGCATGGAATAATGATAACACTCAGCAGATAGCATGTAAAGGAGGGGGCAACCAGGGGCTGTGGAAACATGTCAAGTTATTGTATGGGTAGGTCGACATGTGAGGGCTGTGTGAATTACAATGTAACCAAATACCGGGGGTAGGGTTGGATGAGAAGGGAGTGGAAAGAGTGGGGGTTAAGAGGAGAGAATGATAAAGAAGATGTATAGTGTTGTAGAGAATAATAGGATAATCATAGACCTGTATGGGTACTGACTGGTACTTCTGGCATGTAGAAATAGGGGACTTTCCCTCAATCTTAAGACAGTTCTATTTGCACCTTTTTCCTGTTATTCAAAATTATAAGGGAAATAGTTCTAAGGTAATTCATACCTGTCGGATCCTCCTTAGTAATATGAAAATTCCTTTAGCTTATAATTTTGAATTCCTTCTTCAAATTAAACACAATGCACAAAGACAATAGGAGTTCCAACTTATTTCTTAAGTAAATGTATCTAACAATCCAATTTTCCTTACTATATCAATCCTCATGTGTGAAAATTCTATAGGTGTCCAGGGAAAGACGTCCCTCACCAATTTGTAGGGCTGTGATGGGGGTAATTGTTGCCGGCGACACCCTCGACTTGGCCGGCTAACAGGGCGGCTGTCAAAACGACCGCAGCCAGCGAGCAACAGGGAAGGTTTTTACTTGCACAAGGTTCTAGATCAAGGGGTGCATTATAGAGAGGCATGAGAGGGGGGTTACATTATCAAAAAAAGCCTGCTCATTGCAAACATGACCTAGATGAACTGGGGTAGCACACTAGTCTGTCCATCCAATGATCTCTGGGTTATTCCTCATAGACTGGAGTAGCTTACAGGCCCTCTAATGAGGATGTGCGTGTAAAGCTCGGACTCCTAAATATATTAGCCTTATTCTCACAATGACATAAGAGGATGGGGTCACCATAAGACTTATGGTTTTGTCATCTTTAATGTGTGCTGGGCAGTAGCATACTACCAAGGGCATCATGAGAACAACTTGAATGAGCTAAAGAGTAATCACTAAAGAAAAACAGGATGTCCATTTCCAGAGCAATACAAATTATGTGGTCGGGATCTTAGCTTGTAGTGGTGCTGTTAATTGGTTCAATACTCTGTTCAAACTTTTTCTTTCTAAATTATCAACTGGAAGACCACATGTATAATGAAATGTTGACTGTTTTAAAAAAAAAAAGTGGCACCTGTGATAAAAGATAAGTGCCCCCCACCAGTATGAAGCAGGGCGGGTAGTGACCCTGACGACAGAGGTGACCCCTGGTGAGCTAATGACATGTTTGGTTTACAGAGGGACCTTACCTGGCTCACCCCCCACCCCCACCCACTCTTTACACCCCCTCCCTACCCACCCCATGACCCCTTATCCGTGTCCCATTCTGAGGGAGAGGGGAGAGAGTACGGTGGAACAAACATGTTTTCTGATGTATACGCTCTTGGGAAAAACTTATATTCTTTGCCAAGGTGCCACTCACTATTCATTTTATGAGTAAATAGGGTAATACTAAATCGTGAAATTTCAAGCAAAAGAAAAAGGTTAAGGCAGTTTCTCTAAAGTCATCACTATAGGGGATAAGTGTGAAACGAAATGTTGCTTTGATTATGACTGAATATGTATCTCTTTAGGACTGATCTGGAAGACCATAATTATATGTCGATCATTAAGTTCTTCAAATGTAAGTTAAAACCATTGAGAGTGTGTTTGACTTGGATGTTCTGCCCCACCTTCCTGAACTTTTCTATTGGGAATGAGAAAAGGCTAATAGCCCACATATACTTTAAAAAGACAAATAAGAAATTAATCTTTCACGTTAGTCCTCTGCGACTGACCCCACTCTTCACTTGGTAAGAATATTAGTATAAGATCTTTTTACAAAGTATCTAAAATAAAAGTAGAAAAGCAAAATTCATACATAACAATGGTGGATCATACTTTGCAGGTAAACGGGTAAAGATCCCTGACCCCCTTCTTTGACCTTGGATGTTTTCTGGCACGGTTGGCCTTGTTTTGGACCAATATAAGTAATCAACAACCTGCAATCTTTGCTCCATTCCTGTTATATTGAGCCGTTGCCAATGGCGTTGTCCTTAAAGTATGACACGCATTGCTGGCCTTTTTTTTAAAAATAATTTGGATCAGTTTATTTGGACTGACAAGAAGCATCCGTTCCATTCTTAAATCTGATTTATAGGCAGTCTGGTTGTTAGAAGGAAAAAGTTGTTTTTGTTCTAAAGGAGAGTTTTTTTTTGTTACAACAGATTATCTTTAATAACAACATCTATTGATCACTTGAATCTCGATGTTCCAAAACAGTTCTTCGTGTCCATATCTTTTATCCTTCCTGTCCTATCTATAAATGGTGATTTACTAAGGGTGGTCCTATCTATTAATGGTGATTTGCTAAGGGTGGTATCAACCCAACTCGCTGTCTCTTCTGGGTTATAAACACCCATTTAAACCCATATTTGGGGTTAAATCCTATTTACACTAGGTGGTTGCGGGGCGGCCAAGTCCCTGACCCTTGGTGGTCGTCTCGTGTGACGTGGGGCGACGAGCACTCACAAGACGTGTTAATATGGTCATAAACGTCACCATAACGTCTTGGGGAACGCGCGACGTCGGCTTCTGTAACACTCCGCCGTCATATTCGCCGGTGTTTCCGTGTACTCGGCCCAAATAGAAGCGAATGCAAGAGTTTAAGGATGGAGAGTTAGGGGAACGACCCGGATAGATGCCATGATAGGGACAGATACAGGTTTTCCGTAATAGGGGAGCAGTAATAGGCTCTCGTGAACACGAAAGAGGAAACTGCAGACCCAGGCTGGGATAATCTTTATCTCAAATAAGCAAGTTTTGACAAGCAAAGTTGCTTTGGCAAAGATATGATTTGGAATAGAAATATGCATTTTAAAGTACTGAAAACCCCTGATGCGTGTGTTCGAATGAAAGATATTTCGATATCATGCTGTGATCACCACCCCTTTTAAAAACTATTGATAGATACCCAGCCAAGAATGTGACGTCGAAGAACGTTCTAATAACGTCGCAGAACGTCACAGAACGTTATTAGAACGTGGCAGAACGTGACCGTTACGTCGCACCTTGGCTGGGTAGGCCTAATATCGCCGTAGTAGGGATTCTGACAATTTAATATCTATGTGGCATGGATATGAAAATTATGAAAATGAGACCTGCATGTATTACAAAATAAGGGTCAATAGTGATATATATATGCAAATATAAACATTCACAAATATGTTCGAATCTATCGTCAGAACCCCATGATCGTAGCAATTGCTACTGCCATATGTTTCTTTGCATACATGTATACAATCATTTGATTGGTAATGATGAGGTGAATTAGGGAAGCTTGAGGTGAGCAGTGTGGTGTAATAAACTCGGTAATAATGTCAGTTAACGACCCAAATAACGTCAGTTAACGACGCTAATAACGTCAGTTCCACTCACTACTCAGGGAGCCAAGCAGTGGAACCAACCTGCTGGTTCTTGGTGTGCCGCTGTATGGTGGCTTATGGTGCTGCTGGGAACCAGCCAAGTTCTTTGTGCGGTATTTCCCTGCACATGATAACAACAAATGGCTTCACCGGTGGTAACATGTGAATTGGATGTCTTTTACTTTTTCTGTGTTATCATAAAAGGGAGTTCCTAGAATTGCAAAAAAAAGGTAGAAAATGTCCAGAACCAACAAAGAGCATTTAGGACACTTCTGAAACTGTCCCAATTAGGTCTGCCAACAATCCTTTGCAGATACGGTTTCTTACACAAACAAATGCATTGCAAAGGATTTCTCCCGTGGACTTTCTACTTTGTGCCCGGTTATTGAACCTGTTGAGGGAGTATTTCCTAGAGTTTTCTTTCGTGATCAAGGGGGCTATTTTGCACTTCTCTTCTGCAAGTATATTTGACCATGAATAACTATTTCTCCAGCTCGTCCTTTTCTCTGGCCTATAGTTGGTAACATTTCTTCAAAATGATATTGTCTACACGTGGAAGATAAAAGTTTCGGCATCTAAGATCGCATTTTTTCTTAGATTGCATTTTTGTTGACAAGAATAAAAAGCCACTTTCAATAAGCAATATATTTGTGTATGGATTGTATCTGCTTACTTGTGTTTACATACTTAGCTTTTCTTGGTCAAACACACTCAACAAGTTTATCTGCCTTCCTGTACAGACAGTACTCTGGCCTTGACCTTAGAGTTCACCTTGGGCCAAGAACTGTAGACATGCAATGCTATTGTCAGTCTACAAGGTCAATGAGTCCCAGGGGGACAGGGATGGACCTTACTTATATTTGGAGGGGGGTCTCTTCAGTTTTCTTAATGCAGCCAAAAAGCTATGCACTAAAACGTTCTTTTACACATTTAAAGTTAGGATTTGAAACGCGCCATTGTATTTTCAATTTCAGAGCATTAAGGTATATCAGTAATTAACTTGTGCATCAAATGAAAATAGGCCTACACTATTTACATTTTGTAAAAATTAATGTTTTCCTAGATTTCATAAAATTGTTGACTGGATACCAATATATCCTTCTACCAATGAATTCGGGGGGACTCACTTCTCAGGAAACCAAGCAGCTTATATTTGACCCATGTCACCAGAAACCTTACTTACTACTCGCATAGCCTATATCCCGAAGGATTATTCTTAATTATATGGTGGGGAGTTTGAGAACTATACGTAACACTACATGAGGAATACAATATACATACAGTTATCATGGCTGATTTCAAAGGAAATATCTGAAATAAAACATACAATTCTAAAGGGTAGTCCCCCCCCCCCTCCCTAAACTTGAAAAGTGAGGGGTCGTTGGTAAGAAAGTTGTTTGATGGTAGCTGTTAGAGAAAGTTGTGGAGGGGTGTTTGTGTGCACACCAGCCTGTGGTCTGCCCACCTCCCCGACAGTGGGGGACGGGGTGACAGGGCCCAATTTGCCCCCTTTTTGTGCTGATGACAGGCCCAAATGTTGGGGGTCTTATCTCTACTTGCCGGAGACCAGCACGCCAGAGCCCGTCGGCAGATCACAAGCGAAAAGTGGATGTGTGTTATATAGGGGGTAGGTGGTGTGTGCCTAGTGTTAGCCTCTCAGCAATGCCTCCTAGAAAACCACATCACACCCACCTCTCTCCAAATTTTGGTCTACTTTACCAGTAAAGCAATTAAGTGGCCCACTCTTCTTTTTTTGTATTGTATCAGTATTTTTTTCAGATCAGAGCAGATATTATGCTATAGTTATTACAATCAGGGTTAACTTGCACCAGTATACTTAAAATTCAAATTATGTCGATAATATCATTATTAAAGGCCTATAATAATCCAATTTTAGGTCTTATAAAACAAATAAACAACCCGTGCAAATAATTGCTCTATGAAACATATGTACAATTGTTCATAATTAACACACTGTTGTACTTTTTGGAAAATTGAATCATTATGACTATATATATGTAAGTGCTGTCCAAGCACAAACACAGTGAACTTAGATACTCAGTCTGAGGTCGAGAAACAGTTTACATTCAGCGCTCTATGAAAGAAGGCGAAGGGTGCCCCCCTTCCCCCTACCCAGAACTTAGATTACAGGTATCATGGCGGGGTGGGGGGAGGGGTGGGGGGCCCGGCCCGGCCCCTGACATTAAGGTGAGGTGTTTGACGGCAGGCGGCAGGTGTGACACGAAGGGGTGTTGTCAGGGACACGGTCACACCTGACAAGGAAACAGTCACACCTGACAACATGATTGGGCCCACCTCCTCCACCACATGGGGGCCTCTGGGACCGCCCCAATAGACCATTCTCAAAGGGCACACCTTGAAGGACTTCGAAGTTATGGTAGCTGAAGTTTTTTCTTTTTGGTGCAAGAAGTAAAGTTGCCAAGACTGCAACTGACGAGGAATTAATCATCAATATTTTGTATTGCCCGGATGTGGAAGGTACGCTCCCCAAAAATAATGCATTATTTTGGGGGATCTGTCTTTAGATAGAGGTGCATAAACATAGGCACAAGTTTCCAATTATGGAGGAATATAGTGGGAATGCAGATACCTTTAATTTACAAACAAAAAAGTCATTGTTTACTAAATGATATCTATACACAGAATTTACAGTATGTGTGGGGAAAGAATCCTAAGTGTGTTTTAGGTCTGACGGCCCTTTTAACTGAGTTAAATGGTGACCAATAGAAAATGGTCTATTGATACTGTCCTAGTATTACGCCGGCCCCTTAGCCCTGACCCTGGCCCATTGGTGCAGGCATGTTTGCGCTCAGGTTAGGCCTGCCCGCCCCTATTGTCTGTATAACATCTACATGATGTTGTCTTATAAGTCTACCAAGTAGGAGCACATGATTCATGGACCTAGTGATATGATGTTTTATGGTAAAATGTACATGTATACACTCCTCTCAAGAAAGTTAAAACATGTCGTCAATCAAAGTCTCCGGATCTTCCTTGCTTCTACTGACTCTTTCATGTTTTTCTTTGTACTATATCTACCCTGAAATTATTAGGAGAATTATTATCTTTTTACTGTTTTATTTTCCATAACCATCAAGGTTACCCTTGGTTTCTTAGAATTGTCTTTTCCCTATTAATTCCAATATGTAAACTCGTAGGTTCTTTGTAGTTATGATATTAAACATATAGATATATAAACATCAATCCTAAAAATAAACAGAGCTTTCTTTCTCCTCGTTGTACAAGGCGATCCTTTCTTCAATTATCTTTACAAAATGTAATGGATTTTATGGATTTCAGAATAATGATATAATTGATTAAATAGCATTCTGTTCTAAAGCAATTTGCATACTTTCTAAATTCTTCCCTTAAACAATGAATTGAGCAAGATGATAATAACTATCCTTTTTTTCAGTATACAGTATGTGATTGTAAGATGCACATAGCACCACAGGTATCTTATCCATCAATCTTCCTCGTGTATACCAAGGGGTAGTGGTTGTTCAGTAGCTACGAGATGCGGCATTGGAGTATGGATGGTGAATACCAAAGTGATTATCACCCACATGGGTGATACGAAAGGTAGTATAAATTACAGTACATAGCTTATGGAGTTGGTCTTTGATTTGAATTTACACTTTAATATCATGTAAAGGTATAACAAATATTGACCAACCGTTCAAGGGTCCTCGTTTGATTATCAACCCTTGTATGGTCCCTCGCACGTGCCCCGCTCTCTCATACTTTCCATAAGTTGATACCCTCCTTGGTTTGTAACATAATCATATATATCAATAAAGAATCCGTGTTCCCATGCTTCTACATCAGAAGTAGGTTAAATCTATAAAATAGTAAACCTCTTCATTTTTTAAAGATTGCTTTTTGTCTACGTTAGTTGAAGAATATAGGGTAGGTTGTCATTAGTTAGTTAGAAGATCATTAAACATTTATACCTGCCATTCAGGGACTTGGTGTGGTGTTGACCTATGATGCAATATTTGTGTGTTAGAAAATACAGAATACTACAGTAAAGTTCTCATGCTAGGTGCGAGTTTATAATAACATATAAGAACTATTCATGTATCCATGTGTAGGACATCTTCAAAAAGCAAAAGCTATTTAATGATAACTTTTTTTCCAAGTCAACTCTTCCATGTCGAGGAAGTCCAATAATTAATCCGAAGGGTAAAACATCTATTCATCCCGTGTTCTGTTATTATTTTGGTCGACCTCTGAGAGGGATGGGAAGAACCAGCCCCACGTAAGTACTGCTTTTCTTACTAAATATACAAGTATTATATTGGCAGCAGGACTGTTCTTATATATACTATGGGAAATAACCAGTGGCATTTGGTTACCATTAGTTTTATCAGATTCATAAAAAAAAGAGGTAGTAGAGCTGAAAGTTCCAAATAGGGTGCTGGAATTAATAGGAACACACCTACAGACAGTCAACTTGGACACTCATTGAGTTATAATTTGTCTCCCCTCTATGTAGGAAATCCCAACGGAAGCCATGTAGATACACATTTAACATGTGGTCGCCGTAAGTTCTTTTGATTAAAGATTATTATCTTTCAGATTATATAAGTCAACAAGGAAGTTAATTCTTAATTCAATCAGCTGATCACGTGACTACAGGGATGGGTTCCTTCCTTTTACGTAGTAGTCTAGTACTATGGGATTCTATATACGTTTGTGTCCTCACAGAATAGAAATGCATACATTAACTGCAGCTGAAAATGCTGGGGCAACTCTTGGCTGGAGCATCAAGCAAGCTTATGTTTGCACATAACATGACCCTGCAGTGTACCTAGAAACCATATAAGGCCAACAGACCATATCTATTTTAATAACATTATTTTCTTCCGTTTTTCCGGTTGCATTGAAGTAATTTGGTCGGTTGTCTTTCCTACTGAGAGGTGTTATACGTTTGCCGATGGAATTATTGTTTAGAACTTTCCAAAGAAAGGTGACACATAAGGATAAGTCATTGCAACTAAGTTGACTGCGGAAAATCTCAAGTATTTTGAAATGACTAATACTCTATAAAAGGTATTGGACATACACTTGGAACAATTATACACATCCGATGCACTGTGCTTTAGGACTTTAGAAAGGAGTATTTTGTTTGACATTTACTGATAACTTTTTTAAAAAATGATTAGCTACATTTTTATGAACAGATATGAATATGACATAAGCATCAGAAGGGTCTCATATTCACACTAAGGAGAATCTTTAGTGTGCATGATTGCAGAATTCTCAGAACATGGTAACCAGAAGTAAAGGCTCTATAGGAGTGTCTTCCTTGTTCTCATGATGGCAGCATTGAAACACTTCATACAACATTTAGTGTGAGGGGGAGGCTTTGGCACGAGGCAGTTAACCCTCTCACAAAGGTGCTATAGAAATGCCCAAGGCAGATGCTCCACGTAAATACAAGGCACAACTGATAGACTTAACAAGGCACTGCACGGTGTGAGGGAAAATAGTGTGACATAGTTTTGTGATATTTTCGCATTTACTCGTCATACTATGAGAGGTATGAGATCTCTCACCTTTCTTGCCAATAGCTCGTACAAATACCAGGGCCGAATACAATTATATATGTTTTCCGACCACCTATTTCAGCAAAGATTGAAAAAGACAAAACTATGTGATATTGTTCACGGGATCAGCCAGATTGGGAAAAACTACCACCTTATATTTCACAGTCTTCCAAGAATGTTGGTATGAATTTTAATATTTCTTGAGATATCCTTATAATTTAGAAACAAGAATGCAAACTGCTACATCAAAAAAGCTCTGGATAATACTATAAATACAAGATAGAATGTTGTAAATATGTCTTCAATATAGTCACAGCATTGCAGGCAGACTTCGGTGTTTGTTCGTCACAAGGGTTTTTTTCTGAAGACTTATTTGAAACACTACTATAATGTGCTATCTTGGCCTCAGGCAAAGTTAAAACACTGAAACTCTAAAGTGCTGGTATAAAATAGGCCTGGAGCGCTTAGATTAGTCAGGAACCACATGATTACTCGTTTTCGAAATGTATTTGGTAGATAAAGATCAAAGTCAGTGGGTACACACGATTTAGTCGCTACACCAATCAAGCCTATATCAAGTATACTCATTGTATATGTATACTGTGTATGCTCATATTGGCGAGGTAGACAGCTTACTATGTATCGCTGCACATGGATAAATATATCAGGAAGCTTAAAATAGAGATGCCCATCCTAGGTGGAAAAGGTAAACTGTTTCATCAACTGTCAAGAGAGAGTTTTGTAAATACATGTATCATTATAAACCTGACCGGAAATGATAGCTGTTTCTCATGATATGTATCGTTGGACCGGAAGTTGACAAATAACTGATTATTTTTCCTATCAGAATTTGACTCATTTTGTCCAGTGTTCCGCTTCAGTGATTATAGGCTGACCATGGGCCTCAGGCCCAAAAGGTCATGCAATGACCTGACCACAGACCCAACCCCCCTCCCCTTACCACATGGCTCAACTTACCCCTTTCCCCATCCCCCACACCTTCCCCTTGACCTGCACCCCTCAGGTCACCAGGTTTGAGGTCAAGGGGTTCGGTCAAAGTTAAGGTCAGTTAAGGTCAGCTTCAAACTTTCATTTTGACCTTGCCTGTCTTTGGACCAGGTGGTGAGTCGACCACTGTTGACAGGCTCATAACAGGTGGTCAAATAGGTGTGTGGATATTCTCTGACCCTGCAGGTCTATATGTACACATGACAAGTGCCCTGTTGGCAAACAAATGTTTTCATACATGAGGATCTGACATAGAATTGACAAAGTTATTGTCATTGCTAATCACAAAGAATTCCAACTTTCGTAAATCACAAATTATGGTTATGTTCTAGAGTTACTAGAGAAATGATGATACCATATTTTGTATATTCATTCTTTTCATCATTGTAATTATCATTATGAATGTTTCATGGACATTGGAAGAACTTCTTGTATTTTGAAGAGATGTTAAATAATAAAAATAATCGTAATAATGTATACCAGGCTTTAATGAGAAGGTTATCTTAGGTTGCCAGGCTTTAGTGTGTAGGTTGCCATGGCTTCAGTGAGTAGGTTGTCAGGCATTAGTAAGTAGGTTGGCTATGGGAAGTTTACTTTGATGGGTTATGTTACTACTTGATTGTGCTCTGAGCATTCCGTCACTGGTCAACCTGCCCTCAGGCCCCTCACCTCTTTCCACCAATCTAAACTACAGTCAAAATTCAATGTTACATTAGTCACACACCTAGCTACATCCTATGTTAAGGTACAGGTGTGTTTCTATATGTGCAGGTATTGTAATATTTCTTACAAGCAAGTTATTGCATTTTTATTTCTATTGTACTTAAATTTATCGTTCAAGTATTGGGGTTTGTTTTTAAGGAGTGCAGAGAGATACTCAATACTAGATTTACTGGCGTTATCCCTCATTTCATGTAATTTGTCAGGGGATTCAAATGTATTTTTTGATAGTGTATCACATGTCTGGATCTAATCAATATAGTTAGAACTCAGCAATATACTAAGTTCCACTTATTCAAATTATTCTCAATTATGTTTTGAACATACTGCCCCAGACGCATTGTTAACATAACGTTTAGATAATGGCCTGCAAATAGACAGGTAAGAATTGCATGAAAACAAAATTAATGATGCCACGAGGAACAATTTACAATTGTGAATCAGGGGTAGTTATCTCAAGATCTAAAAACTTGGATTGCTTGCCCTGAAGTATGCGGGCCTAGTTTTGTCTGTTTTGGTGCAATAGTTAGTGATAACAATTGAAATAAATGCATGGAGTTCTAGATTCAAGTTTCAGACTATATAGGATCTTAGTCTATAATATCACATCATTTTTTAGTATTTATAGGGGCCTAATACAGGGTATAGACTTTAGCAATTGGGGGAAATACTAGAGATTAAAGACCATACGTACAAAGAATATGACTTATTAACATTACTCTTTTTACTGGAGTTTTAGTCGCACACCTATGTCAATACGCCAATACCATAGTTACTTTAACAACTCACATATATACGCCTATCCCCTATATTGGAACAAACTGTGTGAGAAGAAAATAAACAATGGAAGAAAAACATGTAAAGCTGGGTTTCCACCGAACGATTTTGGCTATAACTACAAACGACAGAAAAAGATTGTAATCATCAGAAAATCGTTGGCTAATAAAATCTTTTATACATGAAAGATTTGTTGTTTCCACCAAACGACTAGAATAAAGGGATTTGGACGACTCTAGGACTTTGTGGACGACAATTTCCAACGACTAGACCTAGAAAACACTGAGAACAATGGATTTAATTGCTTTTAATTGCCCTTTGAAAAAATCGTGAGATACAGTCGTCCAAAAATATTAAACAGGTTAGATATTTGGTCGTTTGTAAATCTTTTGGTTTCTGTAGTCGTTTACTGTCGTTTTTAGTCTTTTACAGAGTCTTAACCAACGATTTTGTGTTTCCATTGAACGATTTTATAAACGACCATAAAAGATTTACAAATCTTTACCAGTCTTAGGCTGTCTTTAGCAAAATGTCGTTCGGTGGAAACAGGGCGCCAATGTACTGTGCAGGGTGGACATTACGATAAAAGAGTGTCTGTGAAAGCGGTATCTTTGGCCTGAATAGATGCTAAAACATCGAATGCTCCTGCCGCAAAAATGCAAAACGGAGACTTTGCATGTATGTGGGGGGAGAGAAACGCTGCTTTGGAGAGATTGTTGGCCGAGACTGGTGGCTACCGTGTCCGCATGCAAACTTCGTACGGTTATCGAAGTCGGAAACGGAGTGGGGGTTACTGCTTGATAAACTGTTCCAAATGACTTCATAATAAAGCTATTTCTAATTTGATATTATGGTTATTTGTAACAGCAGGAAATATGCGCATTGTAGAACCGTCTAGCAACAGATAGTCCTTTTTATATCCCAGTGATTTTCATGCTGGTCCTTGCTCCTTTGAAAATGTTATGTATGTAATTATGATATGCTTTTTCCCGGACGGTTTCAACGTTCCACATAAATATAGCGTTCATAAACTGAATATATCAAGGATCGAGATAAATTATGAGAATTGCCTTTTCCTATAGTTGTGGAACGTCTCAAGAGAAAGAAGTATAAACACGAAAACTTGCAGTTAGTTCCCCTCCATGCAGTGCTACAACGCATGCACCTAGTGTGAGACTGGACCGAAGCCAAAATGTGTGATAGTGGAATCCCAGGGAGTGAAATTGAGCTAACACTTCTTCTGTTATAGAGTACACCCCTCCCCACCCCCCTTGCTGTCCGGCCTCCAGGGGCTGTTACCTGGATCAGACCCACAACACCCACTTTACACCCTCCAGAGGAAACGCCAGTATAATCTAGTCAAGTCGACTTCACGTCTTTGCATGCCTCCCACCTCACAAAATTACCATGTTGTTCCCAATGTGTTCTAATGGCATGAACCTGCCAGCAAAAACTGATATTTCTTTTGTCTCACCATTGATACATTCTTTCCTCTACGAGATAAGTGGACTCTGTTATAGGGGTTCCCTTGAGGTATTTGATATAAAGACAAGGGGGCTGCTTTACATTCTGTGCCAAATGGAAAAGGTACAATCTTATACATTTTTAGAGCATGAAGTGACATAATTTCTGTGAGGTATGATTTACGTATCGTAGTCAGGAATAAAACAAGTCCGCATTTGCAATGTTCATTTGGAACAATATCGGATACTGATGGTTGAACTGTGCAGCACCAATCAGGTATTCTAAAACCCTTTACAGACTACCCCCAGAATGCGCATTCTGCCTGTATTGAACTGTCATTATGAACGCATTTTTGAGGTCTGTAAAGGGAATAAGTTAAAGGGGACGAATGGTCTTTCCATATTAAGGAAATGCTCGTATAGCCCATCCCTATTCAGTAACTACCAATGTTAATTACCTATATTATATATGTTCTGACACTAGCAAGAGATTCTGAGGGAAAAACCAGAGTTGCCGCTCATTAATTTTCCTAGAACGAAACTGTGTTGATATGGCCGTCAAGCTACAATTATCCAGTATTTGCTGTAGACGAATGCCTTTCATAATCTATTAATGTTAGGCCTATTTGTCTGTAAGAAGAGTAACGTATTAATTTGCGCAATGCAACATACTACAGTTTTACTGTTATAACACATAACATTTAATTGAATTAAATAATGAACCACATCAATGACATTTTAACACATTACCCCTAACTGTGTAAAATACATAATGATATACATTATGCATACCAATTAACGATGATAAATTAATTCAATTTTGATACAAACTAAGTCCTGGTCCCCTCCTGCTGTCCCCTTTCCTCTCTCCGTTCCCCCATACCCCTGGTGTGAGCGTGCACCCCTGCCGGTTGGCTGGTTGGTCTAATATGTGCTGTAACCATTAGGGGTGGTGGACACAGGCAGCTGTCACGTGAAGACTGACAAGTCTAACCCACATCACTCATATAGCGACACACTAACCACACACTGCTGGCCGGCACAATATACATGACACTGTCTACACATAGGCCCCTATGTATACATATGCACATTTTGTAGATTATACTCTAAATGTATTGATCTTTTTATTTTGCTCTGCAAGTACTTTCGCTCATTTCACGAGCTTCCGACAGTGTATGGCAACATTTTGAGATTGAAAGAAAGTATACTGATGTATAGAAATATTTATAGTATTTAGAAATACAGCAGCAAACCGTCTGTCAATGATTCGAGTGAATATCCGATACTCCATTTTCATATTTGATTGATCTTAAAATACATATTATTCATGAAAAAAGGTTGATGGGAAAGCAAATGCTTCAGAGAAGTCTGGAGAAATTGGGGATTTGATTTGATATTTATTGTCATTGATCTTAATATCTTCATCCATAAACATACCATACTAAACTAACTTGATAATGAAGAGTGAATGTGAGAGAACGTAACAATAATGATTGTAGTTTTGGAAGATATAATTATGTGTATATTATCATAAGGTTTTTGAGTTCCTCGGTGCACCCCTTTTCAACTCATTCATTCCTTGGGAAGACGCGTATAAAATCTGGTTTGAGGACAGTTCTTGACCTGAAAACCTTTGCTATATAGCTATGGGATGGTTATTGAGATGAGCTAGGATTTTTGGAAACTGGCAATTACCTAGAAAGGTTTCTTTGTTGCAAAGCCAATTTACTAGGGGAGACAATGGTGCACTTGTTATTAAAGTTGATATTCTTTATGAGAGTCGGTGTATATTCATTGAAAGAGAAAGAACATATTATAAGAAACTTTACCTGTATCTACATCAAAACTGTTCTATTTCACCATACAATAGATTATATACCCACACTTTAATAAGATGCTGCATACCTCTAGGCAGCCTAATGGCCTCGGGTGGTATAACGTCTACCGTGAATATAACTTCCCTTATATTCCATGCCAGACAATTCTTATTATAATACATGCACTTTTAAATGTCATCTCCTACATAACCACCTGTTACCAAGTAACCTGTCAGTATACATAATTACAATCAAGGACCTACAGGGTTAAACTAGATCCCCCTACCCCCCTTCTCCTAAAAAAAATGTATTATGAATTAAATCCCCTTGACATGTGAATTTCTTTTATGTAAAGGCCATCACACTACAGGTCTGTCGGTACATCAACTCATAAGCCCAAGTGGTTGACATGACAACTTGACTGATGTTTGAATAGGTCCCACTGACAACGTCCTAACCTTGAGTCGCTATCTAAAGGGCTTTAGAAATGTTAAGGCTATATATAATTTTGCTTAACACAAATTATCAGAAATGTAACTTGTTTTTTCTTCCCAAACTACAACGTTTTTATTCATTATGATTATTGTGTTTTTACCTTGAGTATGATTATGTTCAAGATAATCTGACTTAAATTTGTAGGCTTGAATTGAATTGAAAAATAGTGGCCTAATAATTGAATGATAGTGGCGACTTAAAATTTAAAAAAAAAGATTTTCGGGGTAGCACATTTAGAACTGTTACCTTACATGTGGTGTGAGTGAATAACTTTGCTTCCATGATTAATTTGTACAGCAAATTATATACCCAAAAGAAGACTGATTTAGACGATGTAAAGATCAAATAAAAGTAGCTATTCAAATTTAAATAATATTAGGCCATATCAGCTTTTTCACAACAAGACACATACCAAGCTATATTAAACCAGTTAATAATTCTAGGCATATGTAATTATAAACGACTTACTATGAATTACAATGAACAATTAAGAAATAAATCAAAATCCAATGTCATTAACAAAATGGGGAAAAACAGTTCTCTTCTCAAACCTAATAACTTCACAGACCTACTTGATGACTTAA
This sequence comes from Lepidonotus clava, assembly GCA_936440205.1. Lineage (NCBI taxonomy): Eukaryota > Metazoa > Annelida > Polychaeta > Phyllodocida > Polynoidae > Lepidonotus > Lepidonotus clava. The sequence goes on along the minus strand of OW387150.1, from coordinate 18,522,108 downwards.
ATTAACAGGCAGTAGACAAAAGGTTATTTTTTTAAATTATTTTTCTCTCTTTTATTATAATTGTTTTCTAGTTTCTTTTTCAAGCCTGCCTCCGCAGCTGCCCGCTGGACGACTCTCACGACCCCTGCACCTGACCAAGGACCTGTTGCATGCTTTCCTCATGCACATATTTTATCTCAGGTGTGACAGGTCCGCTGCCCGGAGGCCACCAGTCTCCTCCATACGGCTCCTGGGCGTGTCACACTGCGCACAGACACAGGAGGGAAGTGGCGAGCAGGGACGAACGACGGTTGGGGGTGGGGGGTCTGAGCTGGGATAGCGATACGGGATAGAAAAACAGGAGGGGGATGTGATGTCGGGGACGTGTTAATAAAGGACGCGGGGATGGATATATAGGAACATGGGGTAGCGATTTGGGATAGAATAAAAGGACAGGGATGCGATGTAGGGGACGTTTATAGATAAAGGACGCGGGGATTGACATATAGTAACATGGGACAGCAATATGGGATAGAATAAAAAGACAGGGATGTGATGTAGGGGACGTAAAGATATGAACGTGATGGGTGGTGGACAGGGACATGAGAAAGAGATGTAGGATGGAGTAATAGGATATGGGAAGTGGACGTAGGGGAAGTGTAGCGTTGGAAATAGGAGGGGGGGGGGGGGTGAACAGGGACATGAGAGAGAGAGAGAGAACAGATAGGTTACTGATGGTGGTTAAGTAAAGGCCGAAAATTAAGGGACAGACAGGGAACAGAGAATGGACAGACAGATACAGGTATAGGTACAGGTCAGGAAGGAAAATGCAGATACACCCGCGGGTAGAAGGGATAGGTAGGGTATAGGGAGATGGACCAGGTGGAGATGTGGCTTCCCAGCTGGTAAAGGGAGGGGAGGGCCAAAAATATTATTTTTTTCAGGAATCCTCATCCTGTCGTCCTTAATTTGGGAGAGGAGGGGGACAGAAAGAGTGATAAAAGTTTCTGTTCTGCTTCATCTGGACGAGGACGAGGAGTCCTTTTTATTAGAGATTAACATTGTCTGGACCCATAATAAACACACCTCGGTCAAACGTACAAAAGTCATCTGCCCTCGTAATATCAGGGACAGGAGAGGTCAATCAGTCCCGCAGCGAATTATTCATGACGTCATGCACACACAAGCAGGTGAGTCAGAAGACATTCCGTCAAGGCTCCTGGGGTCAACCAAGGGGTCAGCAGGTCAACAAATGTCGTCTGTCACATCCCTTGGATCGTGAGAGACCTTTCCCGCCACTTCCCTTTGCAGGTTTCCCACTTAAGGATAGACAACACCTCTCAGCAGTGAATTCACGGGAGTCTCTCTAAATGGGGATATATCATTTAATGTACGTTACATAACTATAGGATTTACATCATTGAATGCATTATTAATTAAGGTTTCTGTTGATATAATTCATTTTACAATGTGTAGATTAATGCGTCTGTACCCATTCTGAAAGGTGGAAAAACGCGTTTTTAACTTTTATTTTTTGAACAAGGATATCTCGCTTACTACTGCATATAAAGAACTGAAATTTTCAAAGCCTATAGATAACAATCATTCAGAGGGAAGCGTGTCTCAGATTTTTTATTTATGCCCTAGTTTTTGTTTTATTAAATGTAGAAAATTAATTCAAAAAAAATCTCAGAAAGTTTCCCGATTTTTGTCATAAAATAAAAACTAAGGCCTAAATAAAAAATCTGAGACACGCTTCCCTCTGAGGGATCATTATGGACATGTCCAAGAAATTTCATTAGAATCCATCGAATGGTTACTGAGATATCCATGTTCAAAAAATAAAAGTGAAAAAATTAGTTTTTTACTAAAAATTTCTCGAATTTTAAAGTGTGGATAGCAAAATGGGCTCCAAAAGATAGAGAAAAATGTGATTTTTCATTTGATATCTAATATGCTGTATTAGCCTTCCTGGCCACTGCAAAATTTTCATTGTTGCAAATGAAGCCACTCTGAGGTGTTGTCTATCCTTAATTAAGAAAACATAACGTCTGACTCTTTGTGTTGTTCCTGGGATAGCTTTAGGAGTGTATAAATGTTGTATTCTCTGTAAAGTATTGCCGAGTTGTGAATATTGCTCTTATTTGCTGAAGAGGTTTTATAAGAAATAATTCTAGAAATATTTGAGGTATAATGAGATAATTGATTAAGATCTCTAAATTCGTTTTCTGAATTGCTCGGTATAGACGGCAGCAATTGTTTTGTATTCCAACATGATACAACCCATTACAATGGTGTAAAATTTAATATACAATCTGCAAAATATCACTAACATTTAACATGCGCATCGACGATGTTCATGTACATGTATACCAAGGCCGGAAATGATCAAGATGCGTACTTTTCTGCAAACCTGAAACAATTATCCATTATCATTCTAATTTCCTTGGTTCCAGTTCCACTCTTAAATAAAAGATGCGAGATAAAGCATAACAATAATGATATACTGGGCAGACAATGCATATGCCATCGGCGGGACAGGGACTGGAGGGGGAGGAGGAGGCTGGAGAAGGTACGGGAGGAGGTGGGGGGAGGTGGAGGGGAGAGGCGACGCCCCTGACAGGAGGCGGTGAATATTCATCGGGAGGCCGGCCACAGGGCCGTGGGAAAGTCGCACGGCGGTCGGCCGATGGCGGTGGGGCGGGATGGGGAATGGGACGGGATGGGGAATGGGACGGGATGGAATGGGACGGGATGGGGAATGGGACGGGATGGGGAATGGGACGGGAGGGGGAATGGGACGGGTTGGGGAATGGGACGGGATGGGGAATGGGACGGGAGGGGGAATGGGACGGGATGGGGGAATGGGACGGGATGGGGAAAGGGACAGGAGGGGGAATGGGACGGGAGGGGGAATGGGACGGGAGGGGGAATGGGACGGGATGGGGAATGGGACGGGATGGGGAATGGGACGGGAGGGGGAATGGGACGGGTTGGGGAATGGAACGAGATGGGGAATGGGTCGTGGGGGGGGGGGATGGGACGGGATGGGGAGTGGGATGGAATGGGGAATGGGACGGGAGGGGGAATGGGACGGGACGGGGAATGGGACGGGATGGGGAATGGGACGGGATTTGGAATGGGACAGGACGGGGAATGGGATGGGAGGGGGGATGGGACGGGAGGGGGAATGGGACGGGATGGGGAATGAGACGGGATGGGGAATGAGACTGGAAGGGGGAATGGGATGGGGGGGGGGATGGGACGGGACGGGGAGTGGGACGGGATGGGGAATGGGACGGAATGGGGAATTGGACAGGATGGGGAATTGGACGGGATGGGGAATGGGACGGGATGGGGAGCGGGACGGAAGGGGGAATAGGACGGGTTGGGGATGGGGAATGGGACGGTTTGGGGATGGGGAATGGGACGGGTTGGGGCTGGAGAATATTACAGGATGGGGATGGGGATAGGGATAGGGATGGGGACAGGGATGAGTAAAGGGGTATAGGGGGAAGGTGATTGGGATAGGGAAAGATATGTTGACAAGGATAGGAACCGTTATTGAGGCAGGGGAGGGAAAGGGATGGGGATGGGGAAATTGTTTATATAGAGGGAATGGGAAGGTGAGAGGGAAAGGGTCTAGGGCAGGGTATGTGGACAGTGATGGGGAAGGGGATAGGGAAGGGATAGGTAATGATGACTGTACGGGATGAGAGCAGGGGTGGGGACAGGAAGGTAGACAGGGATGGGGATAGGGTTGGGGATATGATGAGGACAGGGATGGGCAGGGCAGCAGAATAGGGATTGGTATATACATGAGGATAGAGGTTGGGATGTAGACAAGAGTTTGTAAAGGGATGCATGGGGAAATAGAGGAATATGGGGTTGGCCAAGGGAAGGAGTGAAAAGGGGATTGGAATGTGATGGGAAAAGGGATTCAGATAAGGCAAGGAGGAGATACTGGATTTAATTAAGGGGCGTATTGGGATAGTATCTACGTAACACCGAAAGGTTTTCCAGGTAGATGCATGGATTTTTACATTAAAAGTACTGTGGGAAAAAGATATTCTGGTGGGGGGCGCCAAATATGCCCCAAAGCGAACTTCGCCTGATCTCAACAATAAGAATTCCTATCAAAGTTCCGCCTTGATTTTCAGAGATGGATGATTCAGTCAAGTAAGTCTATGCTTACTCTTTGACTGCCTTCTAACACGATACTTGGCCATTGACAACGTTTCCTTCTGAGTTCATTAAAATGTCAACATGCCTCTCATTCAAATCCCCAGATGTGTGATAAATGTTAGATATTCACCCACTGAATAATGCCAGTGTGTTCAATTGATGTTGAAACATTATGAATGTGTACGCTTATATGGTTTTACAAGGGTTAAGTCTTCTTAATGAAAAGGATGACATTTGAAAATGTCTTTGTCATTGTGACGTGAGAGAGTCGTGACATCATTGTTTCATGAAGTTTTTGGGGAGAGGGGGGTGAACAATGACCTGTCTACTGGATGTATAGCAAATATTATAGGAAAACTGATATTCTTGATTTTCTCTCAAATATATGGCTCTGTCACTATCTCCATTTAATCAGACTGCATTATTTTACCTGACATTAAAAAGATAATCATGCAAATCCATTCAGAATTCACAAAATAAGGAGAAAACATTTTACACAGTAAAGCAAGGTGGGCAGTATACACAAATACTGCATACTGTGCCAATACACCACAAAATTAATATTGAATGGCAGTGTCCAGTTAGTATTCATAACATAAATCGGCATTGGTATATAATATTAGGGTAAATTATGAGTTTTGAGGTGTGCTTTTGAGGTGTGCCTGGAAACTGTGGTGGTTGATATTAACAATCAGGCATTGCCAATGCCTTTTCCTTTCCTTTTCATCAAAGGAGGGGTAGGAGGATGTGTGGGGAGGGGGGGAGGTCACTGGATTCTTTTGGCTGTGGCACTTCCTATTTGATGACCACATGTTTCATTCCTCTTACTTTTGTCACTCCATTGCCTACCACCCCCAATCTTGGGAATAACCTTGTTCATAGCTAGAACCACTGGATAGGCCTGCCCGCAAATATAGTAAAATTCTGTTGTATTTATTAATATTGTAAAGAGAACCAAATTATCCAGAATTATTAAAAGCTGAGGTGGGTATACAGTATGCCCAGATGGTCCCGTGCGAAATGTTATATTCTATATAATTCTGTGCCATGTGTAAACAACCAGGCTAATATATGCAACGGTTTGGAACAGGCCCCGATCAGTAAACATACAAAATAGATTGTGTCCAATCGATATTCATCTTTAGGCCTATATTCAATGGACACCTCTAACATGCATAGGCCCAGATCCAGTGTGTGTGCGCACAGATAGACCTACATGTACATATTTTATCTAATTTTTGGGGCCCTTTTTTCCCTCCTTCACACGTGAGAACGCGCCATTCATGCGATCCTTAATCATTAATAAAAAAAAATATTGTGAGTCTGAAACCAGACCGACGTATCGCGGTCAAATATTGATACAATCGTCGGCTGCTGAATCTTTTAAACACAGTGCCAAAACTATACACTTATCTGTAAGCCTCTAGTACCTTCACTGACGGCCAGCAAATGTGACCAAACATGCCTATTTCTTTCGTGTAATGATATGATCTAATCGCTTGGAGATCAATTCATATTTAGGGAGTGCGTATATATATATTTACGTGGGACTGAAGTTGTATCAGGTATCTAATCAGTCCATATCAGCTCCCATAATGCCTTGCGTCCAGGGTCATCGTGATGACCTTGTGGGGACGAGTGGGGAATTCTGGGACGGCATCTGAGGTCTCGCCATACAAAATGCGTGCGTGGCCAAAAGTGGGGGGAGGGAAGATAAGTATCGTGAACGATGGTGGGGCGGGAGAATGAGGGGGAACTAACAGTCATCATTCTGCCGAGGATGGGGTCCGAAACATGTCATGGCTACATGCGCATGTTTGATAACACCTGGCGAATATTTGGGGGTTGCCAGAAAAAAAAAAACAGGAATTATTCAGCCATGCTGTTGGAGTCTGCACGAACTTTGATGAAAGAGTGAGTGTTGCCATTAACGACAATTTGAAACCTAAACATAAGGTTTTGACATGTATTATAAACATACATCATCCGGGGCGAAAAGTCCAAAAGCATGATTTTTTTGTCAATTGTTTTATGGTTTTATGTTGTTAGGTGTTAAACGGATAAACAACAGTCTAGGGTTTACGGAATCATAAAAGTGATTGGGATTTATATCAACTTAATGAAAATTAATTATTTATGGCGATTACAATCGATTCAAGATATAATTACCAATTTCACTAATGTGTTACGCGCGGAGGCGTGATGCTAGAACCACCTGAATATGAACTGAGAGTGAGGAAATAGGTCATTTCATAGAAAATATTTATTCCTGAACTGATTCTTGAAGCAGTGTCAAACAATTTTACAATTAAATATAGTTCAACACTGGCCATAGCAGAAACTCCAAATGCGAGACAGATACTGAGAGTATCAAACCATTTTTCAATAGAATAAAGGGGAAAATGAGGTAGGAGAATGGATTGGAAGAGGTCCGCGATAAGTAAATATACAGTGACCTCCTGGATCCCCCTAAGGATCCATCTATACCTGGGGAGGTTTTTCTCTACGGAATTTAAGATGGAACAAACTGTAACGTATAACCAAATACTGATAAAATGTAATGTAGGCCTATATAAAATCAAATAGTCCTATCAACGTTTATAGAATGTTTTTCAACATGGTTTCGGTCCAAGCGAATATACTTTATCCTATGCATTGCGTCAAACAACCTCCTATATAAGGTATATTATAACAACGTCACAGACTTTCCCTCCGATCATAGAGAATTGAGGGCGGTGGGGAGGGATGGACGGGGAGAAGGTTGAGGCCGGGCACGGCAAGCCGACTGTATACCATTCCAATACACTATGCTTTTTTGACTGTATTGGTGGCAAAATGAAATAATGTGACCCTTCTGCACCTACAACTTCTGGGAAATTATATTATGTCCTAAAGCAAGGAAAATATTACTAAAACATATTCACACGTTCCCTCTAACACGACCTGTGTACTGTTTGAAACGGGGGCGGCCTCGAGACCACGGGGGGACTTGCCCTCAAGGCATTAATTGCAGTCCGATTTAACTTTTGTGGTATTGGATTTGACAAACATAGGAAATTAGTTCATTATAAGGACCCATAATTCATATGTTTTGGAAAAACCTACACGTCACCCACGCTAATGTACATGCCTACATGTTTCTTGCGCCATAGCCTATAATATAAAGGCCTAGGCCTACATACAATATTATAGAATTGTGGTATTTGAAACTGCTAAGTATTTCTTTGTAAAGAGAGTTTCAAAAACAAGAGACGAGAAGAACGTTCATGGGATATGAAACAATGTTATTCCGTGGGTAAAATCCATTCACGATGGAAATTGTTTCACTCTGAATAGTTATTTCTATCGGCCCGATATATTTTCTTACATGACTTTACATTTCAGTGTGTATTTCTTTAGTCAGTTTGAACTTATGCTGCTAGTGATATTATTGTTTTCACCTATGCTGTCATAAAGGGTTTGGCGTGTAAATTAATGATAAACATAAACGTACCTTCCATACTGTGCGTTTTGGTTTTTCACAATTATTTCATATACATAGTCCGATAAAATGATATTTGAATATTCCCAACATACTTTCATTAATCAATGAATATTTCCTCTGAATATAATGTCACAGTAACAATCAAAAAATTAAGTTGTGTGCCTACACATAAACAGAGAAATTGATATCACAGCGAACTGCGCAAGGGTAGTAGTATAAAAATGTCACCTAGTAGATGGCGAGCACTCCACATCGAAACTGACCAAAGTTGTGGACGGGGCTAAAGTTGGCTTCTTTTAGACAAGATATACTTTTGAAGTGCTATAGTGCACTGACATGTCGATACGAGCTAAACTTAAAGAGTTACGGGACAATCTATATAAAATGTAAGCAATAATACACATATGAATTCCAAAGTCATGAGTTTGATTGAACTTAGACATCTATTTCGCTAAACTCGTCCTAGCCCTGAACCACAATAACATGATTCATGAAACTCAAGCGCGCATACTGCATTTGAAAACCCTGGATCCGACGTCTAGACAAAGCAGTACAACGCATAGAACGAAAACAAACAATTAAAATACATATTCAGAACAACATTGAAAAGAGAAGAAGGTGTTTACCTTTGAGTGAGTAGGAGGAGATGGTGCTGGGCAGGCTGACGGCCGTGGCGGTGGTCATGACGACGGGTGACGGTTTGAGTGGGGTGGCGCTGACCGGGGAGCACCCCGCGCCGCCCCCCGCTCCCCCGCCGGCCGCCCCGACGTGCAGCCCGGGCGGCGAGCAGTGGCCGCCCGGCCCGCCTCCACCCCCCGGCCCGCCCGACGACGTGGCCGGCCCCCCGCCCCCTAACACCCCGCCGCCACCCCCCAGCATGCCGGGCCCCCCGGACCAGGGTGAGTACATGCAGCTGTTGGAGGGGAACGTGGTGCCGGCCGACGGCGACGACGGCACGCCCGAGTGTTGGGGGTGGTGGACGTCCGGCCCGACGTAGGCCGGGGGTGGTGGCGAGTGGTGCGGGTGGTGGTAGGAGGAGAGGCCGTTCTGTGGAGGGACGCCCACCCCTCCCGCTCCTGTGTGGTGATGGTGGGGATGGTGGTGCGAGTGGGGTAGGGGGTTGAGCCCCCCGGCCGTCGGCGGCCCCCCGTACGGCCCCAGTCCGCTGTAGTAGCCGGCGTTGTGGTGCGGGTGGTGGTGTGAGTGGTGGTGGTGGCTGGTGGGTAAGTGCCCATGTCCATGTCCGACGTTATGTCCGAGTCCGACGCCATGTCCGTCCACCATTCCGCCCACCGTGTACTGCCCCATCACGCCCGACACCGGAACCACCCCCGACAGGGCGTTTCCGGTTCCGGTTCCGCTACCGCCGAGCGGCGACGCGCAGCGGAAGCCGGGGTCCGCTTTGAGCGGCACCAGTCCGAATGTGTCCTTGAAGGATGAGCCTCCAGAGCAGAAGTCCTTGTGGAAACTGGAGGAAACAGAACAGAGGGGGTCTTTGGGGTTACCATAGCCCTGTGACGGCGTCTGCGTCTGTATTCCTCCAGTACCGTAGCTCTCCTTGAGGTAGGCATCCCGGAACGCGTCCTTGTACGTGTCCAGGTTGGTCAGCACCTTCCGGTTGTTGTCCAGTCCTGGACTGCCCACTGGAGGAGGAGTGGTCAGTCCCCCCAGCCCCCCAAGTCCGTGCTGCGGGTCTCCCAACCCCCCGTTGTTCGTCTGAGGACACCCTGGAGACTCCGTCCCGTCGGTGACGCTGTCCTCCTGCGGGTTGTTGTTACCACTACCCCCGACCTCCTCCTGGGTGGCGCTGTCCAGCATGAGCGGCGGGCAGTCCTTCAGGTAGCTGTTGTAGGTGTTACAGGAGGGCGACATGGCGGAGGAAGGGGTCGAACTGACCGCTCCCATGGAGTACCCCGTCACCGTTAACGACCCCATCCCGCCGCCGCCACCTCCCCCCAGAACTCCAGGGCCGAGCGGGGAGGACACCCCCATAGGGCTCAGGTCGTCCCGGTAGGAGGAGGGCAGGTGCCAGGGGTTACTCACCACGCACGAGCTCATGTTTAAATTCATAGTTAAATTAACAAGCACCAAATATGTAGGGATTGAATCCAGACGATCTCAAAGATAAACGTCCTCGTGTTTCTTGCAATTCTTATACATAGCCATTTGTATACAGCTTATACACATGGGCGGAGTGAATGGCTTGATTTCAAAATTTTAAAGATATTTGAGATAATGTCAAGATTAGGCTAGGCATGATATTTGAAATTTTTACAAAACTATCCTGTAAGTACCTATCAATTGCTCATTGGCGTATGTCCCTGATGTTGGTGTTGGAGGTTCTGACGTCTTTCCCGTCTTCCCAGTCGCACAACGTTTTGACCAATTCCCTAAGTTCTATCTGCCCAATGTCGATATAGCCTAATATTGAGGAAAAAGTGCAAAAGCAAATTGCGCCTTCCCTTTCTCCTTTAAATCTGGCTTATATCCAGGGGAAGACCTTATCACGGAGTCCAACAGCCGAGAGCGGCGCCGCGCTCATTTTGGCGGGAAAGTGGGCAATTGTCGTCTGTTCAGGTCCTCCTGCCGGCGCGGCGTCCCGGGCGGAATGTTTCCTTCCTCCACGGTTTGGTGGCTGGCGGGAGAACGTCCAGGTCCGGCGTCGGTAAGTCTCGGCTCTGAACCACTGAGATTCCGCTCGGGTCTGGAGGACAATGGGGCTTCCCGCCACTCGGACAAATGTCGTCTGGCTCCACACGTTCTTCTCACGAAATGTTTAGAGTCCAAATGGATGTGGGTTCCTGTGGTGAACAAAGTAGACAGGCCTAAAATGACGAATCCGAACTTCATCCACAATTTAAATTCACTAAACAGGCATCTAAAAATAATCAGCATTAACAACCGCCAGTGCAGCGACTATTGGGATCATTTTCAGCCGATTATGTTAAAAAAATATTTGATCAGATTAGTAGTACTGCCATTGGTAGCGGGTGAGTTCATCAAACTAACCCGGCAGATCCTATTGACAGGAGGCTGGGAATCAGATGGCCGATTACTGCCTGGAGTTTAAGTTTAACCCTGGATTCAGGACGGACTGAGAACCAGCCAGGCGTGGCGTTGATGGGTCTGTTCAGTGGGGCGCGACGAGACGAACCAGTCAACCGTGAACTTGTCCACTCTCAGCGGCCGCTGCACACAAAATCAGCACATTCCAACTTTTTTTCCTCCTGTAAACTCTACATGTTGGTGGATTTTTCCCCTTGATCCACGTCAATATCCCCACTCTTGAAAAAACGCAATTCTAATGATCACCGAAGCGATTGCAGTTCAATCCGAGCTCTCTCTATCCAACCACAAAATTGCAGAACTTTTCTTTGAGCCTTGATCTCTGTAGATTTTGATCCGCTGGCTTGACTGTCAATGCAAAAAAGGTGGGAGATTTAACTTCTAACCTGGCTGTCGTAACAGCCATGCATGTCTGTGAAGTAGCAGTAATAATGATAAGAACACCAGGCAGGTGAGTAGTCCGTGTGCATGCAGTCTTCCCACACACCTGGCGCTGGCCCAAACTCTGTGACACACTCCTGGCCGACACCCACTGCTGCCCCGCCGTCCCCTCAGCAGTCAATGTCCTCCCCGACTCTTCCCACCGCCGCCATTTGTGGAACGCCGCCGACGGACCTATGACGTCACGTCGGTGCTGCGCGCTCATTGGCTGAGGCCGTTTGACGGACGCTGGGCGTTCGGGGACACCTCGCCTCATTGGGTGAGGCGGTGACGTACCTGGGGGATGGACTGGGAGATGGGAAGAGGCCCCAGGGGGAGAAAGGGACAGGCGCACACAGGTGGGCTTTATGGCAGCGACATGCTCGGCCGGATTTTGGTGGCGTTTGTGTCTCAGCCAATAGACCTGTTTGCATTAGAGTGGCGCCCTTTTATGACCTAGTGTTGAAGGTCTGAACCAATGTTTTGGGTTATTGATATTTCTTTGTCCATTTATGTGGCATAAAGAGCAACTATGCTAAGAAAATGAAGTCTACATGTACTGAGAATTCCCGAGAATGATTTCCGGTCAGACTGTGCCGAGATGGAGACCCCCAGGGGAGTGACTTGAATCGTTTTCGTCCTGATATGTGTACCAGATTTCAGAAAGAGACCCATGTCTTCAACATTTGTAAAATACACCCATATTGAATGTATCAAAAACCTTAAACACCCATAGTCAATGGATTGGTTATCAAACACACCCATATTGAATGGTTCATGATTTGAATATCTACCCATATTGAATGGCTAAAACTCACTACCAAGTACAATTGTTGCTCTTCTGCAGGTTGACTGGACGTTAAACTACCCCAAGAAATTTCTGCATGTGCTCCCTATAGTGAATATAGTGGATGAGGGGAGAAATTACACCCATATTGCATGGGTTATGAATGAATAGCTATACCCATATTGAATGGCCTCCCTAATTCGACTACCATTTTGAATGAGAATTTATCCATCCATTCCATTCACTTCAGGCTGAAAAGGACCCATTTCCTTCAAATTTGGGAACACACATCTGGGTGTAAATGAATGCAAGTCGCCCCCCCCCCCCCCCCCCAGGATGGTGGCGGATCTAGGATTTTGAAACAGGGAGGTAGAGGGGCTCTTTAAAAGAAACGCGACGGTTCTAGTCACGCTCTCATTTTTACCTCTGTTCACGTGAGATTAATTTGCCTATAATACTAACTATATGAAGTAAACGCCACAGGCAGCATACGCTTTACACGCATATATACATGTATAGTGTATACTTGTATATATTTGCGAAGTTCATAGTTATAATTCAGCATTCATCTCAGAGCAAACGTGTCTTATCGTGATCATATGGCTCACTGGACCGTGACCGCCAAATAAGATATAATTATGTATACCTGAAAATAAACGATCCAATACAATATTTCTATAACTATATTACTTTAGGTCCAAGATTTGAAAATTAATCAAGATCATGTATTACTAAATAGCACAAAATTGTCAATATTGATCCTAAATTATAGGAATGATACAGTTTTTGATTTGGGGCCCGGTGTAATGTACCATCAGATGGTTTCAAGGTGATGCATTGCTAAAATGATATAGACATTTCCAAAGAAGCAGTGCGCGCTAAGGAAAAGGTCCATCCAGTGTTAGTTTGCCTTTAAACCAAATAAGCGAACATCACCCTGTAAATCACCGCGCGCGTCCCTGCTTCTGGACGCGTGCACCAGGGGGCACCACCACTCAGTACTGGTGGTGGTCTGTGTGTCCAAATCCCTTTATATCTGACCAAGGAACCAACACATATCAAGTGCTAACAATGTGATGCATAGGGCGTAAATTTAAGGCAAGTAAATGACTTTATAAAAGGGGGGGGGATGAAATTTTAAAAAGGCAGAGATGATGATTTTCTCTACTCATATGATAATATTGCGTATTAGAAGGTACACAAATCCACTTAGTGTTAAAGAGTGTCAAAACCTTCATCAAAATTAATGGCTTAACATACCTTCCAGGATGCGAATTGAGCTAGAAGTATAGTGTTAGCCATGAGGACAGATTTAAGCTGCCGTAGAATTCTATAAGAGTGATTCTTCTCAAGCATTAAGTACATTCTGATTAGGTGATGCCAAAACCAAACCCAAACAAAATGTTATTATGACAAGTTGAGGTGTTAACAATCTGAACAGAACGTTATAGTAAATGTCTAATTAAATGAGGTCAAGAACAATGCTAAACAGAAAGTCACTGGTTATAATACTGCAGAATGACGTTACGTGGTATTGTATTCAATTAACAGTAAATCACAGAACTGATTCACACAACAAAGTTAGAAAATGGAAGACAGAATATTGCTGTGACGTTATTGTTTGCTTGACTGGGATCTTCAATTCAGAATGCTGCAGATTGGGTCATAATTCAACTGGACCTAGTTCTTAAATCATTTTGAGAGCTTACTTGGGTGCCCTGTCTTATTGATTCCTATAACTTTCCTTTGGGTGCTTACTAAGTTTGTCTTAGTCCAAGTTAGCAAATCTCAAGTCAACTCATGAGGTAACTTGAACCTTACTTAGCCAATAACATTAGGGGTCATTGAGACAAAGAAATCCACGATACTATTTGACCATATTGCAGATTATGTATCTATCAAACATATCTCATGGATATTTATAACCCCAGATTACCTTGATTTGAGTTTATAATAATTATTAGTGGGGTCTGTTAAGGTCATTTTTAGTGAAATCATTTCACCAGAATTATAAAAGCATCAAATTTGGTATGAGACACCTCTGAGGCATGACTATCAAATATGGAAGGGGAGCCACCTTGAAATATTGATAGGACGGATGTGGGGCCCAAAAAAAACAATATGGCCGACTTTAGCTATAAACAATCTTATATCTCAGCTTCTAAAATAAATATAGAGACATGGTTGGTGTCAAAATTGGGAGATTATGGGTCAGGGAATTCAATTATTTACATTTGAAGTAAATGCAGAAATCCGAACTGACCAATATTGGGAAATAACATGATTTTCAGCTGTCTAGGTATCTAGACAAGTTGAAATGGTTCCATGGCCAATATCAGTTGTTTATAACCTAGAGGGCTCAAAAGATATAATATTCATCCAATACAATACCACAGATTTCAAAATGGCTGAATTTATTAGCCAAAATAATTCAAGAGAAAAGTTATAGACTTTAACCTTTCACCACAAGACTTCTTGATTTCATTTGGTATGATGATCCCCTGGGACCCCTTCGTTGAATTTAAAAGGGGAGCCACCTTGAAATATCAACATAACCCGGACGGGGGCAAAAAATCCAATATGGCCGACTTTTATTGAAATAATAGAAACACGTTGTTAGTGTCAAAATTGGTAGATTATAGTACAGGGAATTCAATTTTATTCTTTTGAAATCTATGTTAGAGATCTAATCCAATATAGCCAAAAGATTTGGTTAAAAACCTTAAATTTCAAATGCTAAAAACATACGAAAGTTGTCAAAATTTCATTTTGGTATTTCAAGGTGGCTCCCCTTCTAGATATAATAGTTATGCCGCAGAGGTGCCTCATGCCAAACTTGGTGCTTTTATCTGCTCCATAACAAAAATGTTGTTAACAGACCCCACTAATAAGAAAAGGGTGGTAGCATGCTGGCTAGCCGCCCGATGTCTCATTCCCCATGCTTGTCCATATAGTTATGCTATTCCTTATGGTCACCATGATCTTCATTCTCGTGCCCCAAATCGCCTATATTTTCTAACTCCAGTCTATGTCTTCAAACCCCAAACTAGGCTTATATCTGTCTTCTCGTTCTTCGTTCCTTGTTTGCTCTAATTATTCTTATTCCTGAGATGGTACCAATCAAGGAAGGAAGAGGTGTTAACACATTGAGATTTTTTTTTCTTCATATAGATCTTTTATTTAACCTGGCATCATGTCAGTTTACACTGGTTTACACTCAGCAACAGCCAGGAGTACCTTAAAGGTGCTGTTTATTCTTGTGCATCTGTCTGCTTTATATCACTACAACTTGGACCCCATTGGTCAGTTCAGATTACATGGTCTCGTTGACCCCTACAAAGGTCACCTCTGGTAACATGCTTCTTAACCCTTTCCTTATACCACCACCATTTCATTTCAGGTTTTAAAACATTCCAGTCCACTATAGTAAATAGTCTCAAAAGACACCACAGCTATGACAATGAACCTATCTATACCTATAGCTAAAGCTTTGAATGATATAATTGCAAATCATTTTCAACATTTTCATTGTTAGATATGCCATATTATGGATCATTCAGGGTCTCAAAACAGTAATTATTATTTTTTTCTGGGATAATTAGTTTTAAATCCATAATTATAACATATATGGAAAGATGCATCAATGCATCTGGTCTGTTTTGGCTAGCGATGCCTCAATGTATCTGGCGTGTTTTGGTTGGTGATGCCTGAATGCATATGGCTAGTGGAAAGGGTTAATTGCTTATGCTCTAATTATGATATGTTGTACCAAAAACCTTGCTTCGCATGCTCTACTGCACGCTTCGTTCCCAGCAGCTTATTAACAATATAATGTCTCGATAATTAATGTCTAGGCACTTATTCTACGTCTTTTATTAATGATTATTGCTAGGTTCATATACTTTGAAAACTCATGCCTTTGAATTACGAAGTGATATCAGATTCATCACACCGTAATTGGTTTAATTTGATCATTGTTTTATGTTAGCAGTTCCAGCTATTAGAAAAAAATAGCCACCATTGTTAAACCAATGTCCATAACAAGGAATTGAGATGCAGAAAACAGCACGTCCTCTTGGTTCCTACACATCTATGAAGTATAGCAACTTAGAAATCAATTTTGCTATTCTGTGCATACTTTTTATACAGTTTTATAGAAGTTCTCTAGCAGAAATATTAAATTGGTTCATCAAAATAAGTATTATGTGCAAGTCGCCCCTGATCATTGCCTCCTTATAGTGGCCTAATCCATCGATTTCTGATGTAATATCAATTTTACCCATAGATCAGCGTCTCAATTGGGGAATTATAATCATATCCTTTCTGAAATTGACTCGCTAAACATTTTTGATGAGAGGAAAACAGATTTTATGCGATAAATTACCGTTATTTCTATTCTCTACCTACGAGTTTCTTTATGCTTCTCTATGGTTTGGTTGCCATTCGTTAGTCACCTAGCCACTTTAGATTTAAATTTGAAGGATTAAGGTCGGGTGGCCGTGGCGGTCAAAGTTTATCCAAGAATTACCAGAATACTTTTCAGGCATGAATACTGATTTGTTCATCAGGTTTTTGAGAAAATTTGAGGTAAATATTGGTTAGAAATCGTTGGCTGAGCCTCCGAACCTCCTTTTTCCTTTTTTTCTCTTTTTTAGAATTTAACCTATAAACAATGACTGGCACAGCTGGTCAACTGGGTGACTGTGAGTGTATGTGTGTGTGTGTGCGGGTGTGGGTGTGTGCACACAGATACAAAGGCACATATTCCATAGTGCATCCTAGGAAAGTGTGTGTGAGTGGACACGTTTACGCATGCTTACAATGTGGACGGCATTGCATGAATGGGAAAAATTATTTGGGATAAGAAATTATCAATAATCATAAAATGTAAAATGACCATGTTTTGTTGTTTTTTGTTTTGTTGTTTTTTGTATAGTTCTAAAATCAAGCATACGTCTATGCCATCATTATCATTATATCATTTTTGGATAAACATATCGTGCTTATGTGCTCGATAAAAACGTTCTCCTAGGTAAATGGTACTAGCCGTGTGGCATAATTTATCACAATTAGAGCTTATGTAATGTCGCACTTATGAGCTGTAAGAACATAAGACGCAATACGTTGACCTCCCGGTGAACAAAAATGGAACATAATAATAAGGATATATAACCGCAAATATTGCCAATCCTTATGGAAAGTAAAAGAATAACTTCCCTCACACGATCCGAATCATGAATCTACATTATTTTTAGACTTAATTATCTTGCCTTCTGATTAGTACACGTGCACTCTTCAGATTCCGTTTTCGGCTTGAAGTCCTATACTCAATAGTTTTGAGCAAACTAGATCGATTTTCAATACTTCAGCATGTGCTTCATTTGATTTCCTAAACTTTGTGTTTAATTATTAAGATATATCATTATAGCCGCCACTAAATTAGATACATCTCACCAAGGTTAGGGTAGGGTGGGACAAGACGCCCACCTTAAGAAAGCATTCTCATATTTCTGTTATAAACTGTAGGATCAAAAACGACCAGAAATAAAATCATAGAACTAGTGACTCAACAAGGGGAAAGGATGCTCCGGGGGGGATTTTTCCTATGCCCTAGGACTAATATTTAAGGAGATATGAGTAATTTAATGAAAAATAGTGTTAAAACCCTCTTAGACTAACTTTTTGTGTACAATTCAGCTGACCTACTTAAAAGATTCTATTTCATTCCAAAACATCCTTATTTGGAATGTCAATGGAATGTTTTATTCCCAAAATTTACCAAACAATAGTAATTTGGTTGCCATGGCAACAATAATTTTAGTGATTTATCAAAAAATTGTGATATCAAGGTGAAAAATATAACTTGAAAATATTCCTACTTCAAACAGCTAAACAATACCATTTTAAGATCAAGAGTTATGATCAAAATAGTATTTCATAAATAGCCATTTGTGTTTTACAAGAATTATGTTTTGTTATCAAATAACTCAGTAAATACTGAATAATTAATGTTGTTGTCATTGTCAGGAACATTGACGTTCATATGTTCTATAACCTGTAACTTTTTTAATAATCAACAAAATTTCACATTTTTGGTCTCATTTGAAAGCTTATTCCATCTTCTTATATGTTGAATTTCCGCCTGGAGCATCCTTTCCCCTGGGTGGGTCACCTTTATCAATTAACACAGAGATCATTGATTTTATTTGAACAGGTTTAAGATTAAAGCAAATTTAAATAAAGTGGGCCTTTTGCCCCACCCCTAAGGGTGTCTGGGGTAAAAGGCCCAGGGGTGTGGGGTGAGATGTCCAGGGGGGTGTGGGGCAAAAGGCCCACATAAAAATACTATAATTATATTCTAAGAGGGGCAAAAAGCCCATATGGGGCAAGCTGCTCATGGGCCTTTTGCCCCACAGGGGGCCTTTTGTCCCACTTGGGGATAATATTATGCCCCACCCAACCCTACAACTTAAGTTAGGCCTATATCTTAAAGGGTTCCTTGCACATAAGTTTTCAAAAGCCTAGTTTTTATTATATCAACTTTTATTTGGTATTCTAATGACGAAAACGACGAATTATTAGTGAACTATTAAGGAAATTTTGTTGGGAATTCTCTAATTTCTGGGCTTCTAGTTCTGTCCTTGCTAAGTCATATTAAAAGGAAATTACAATTCCGAAATGTGTATTTCAGAAGTACATTTCATAATTATCATCATGTAATTATACCAATAATAACACGCTTAATAAGAAACAAATCGAACTATAAAGAAGCTTAACTTTAGGTAGCCAAAAGCAATATTGTGTCAAAATATGACAACATTTTGCAAACTCGAATAACTATGAAAATACATTCTAATAGTCTAACTTTAGCCATTGGTACAGTATAAAGCATGATAACTAGCTATAACGTCACATAAATCCCATAATACACATCCCATGTATGCCTGAACAGCAATGTTAGTAAACAAACCAATTTTGGTGGGTCATCAAAATTGACCTGGGATGAGTTTTAATGTATTTTAATGTAGTTAATGTGTGTATTCACAGTCTATATTTTACCACAGGCCCAGGCTATGGCCATAGAATATATTTCAATAGTTAACAGATTTTGCAAAATTTTGACCCTACATTGCTTTTGGCTCCCTTTAAGATGTGCCTTTGTTAAAAAATGAATGTTATTTCAGAGAAAACAAGGGTCTTCAGATGTGAATTTAACGATCAGTGCCAGGCAGCATCGCTATTCATGAGAAACTTATCTAAATTCACCTGACTAAAGCCTTCCAATCTAAGAAGTTATAGGCCCTGGGTTGGAGGATCCAGGGTTGTCCAAGATGAGTATGACGCCACCCCCCCCCCCTCCTTCACCTCCAGTCCATACCCTCCCCCCCCCCCCCCCCCCACACA
Organism: Lepidonotus clava; assembly: GCA_936440205.1. Classification (NCBI taxonomy): domain Eukaryota; kingdom Metazoa; phylum Annelida; class Polychaeta; order Phyllodocida; family Polynoidae; genus Lepidonotus; species Lepidonotus clava. The sequence continues at coordinate 18,502,783 of OW387150.1, read as the reverse complement.
CACACATACCCCCAGGTGCACCAAGCCCCCCTCCCCCCTCCTCCCCCTCTGTAAGTTTGTCACTCATAGTAACTTGAGCTGAACACCTCTTGGGGCTGTGAGCGGCAGAGAGCGGCTCACCACTTGCTCTAAGTGGGGCCACCACTGCTGTTGACCCTTAATTTAGAGTCAGGCCTATGTGCAGCCAACACACGCACTGATCGCCCCCTGGTGACGAACAAGATAACTACTGTGTGTTGAGGTGTCCCATTGAGTCCTGGTTGTGTGGATGATCAGTTTTTGGTGGGGAGACTTTCAAGGAAATCTTGACATAAAGGTTGATTTGTGTCATTCTGCTATGCTTTTGTAAAAAAAAAGAAGTTTGCTATCAATTAATCCATACAATTTTATTAACTTGTTCTTGACATTCATGTATAAACAGATAGATAGATATGATATTGCCATTAATTTTTTCCTTACATTATGATGAGCTGGAAAATGATACCCCCATATAGCTTAATACTACTGGACATTTTCCTTTTTTTATTATTTGTATTATTCGCACAATGGATTCGCGTTGCAACATGTTCTTCCAGCCAACACAGATAGAATGTTTAAGTGACAATACAGATATTCTTTGATGAACGAAGTATGTGTATATTGAGTATTTGTATATCCTTCAGACACATTCGGTTTTAAAATGTTACCATATTTACGTTCATATAATCCAATAGATGCATAATACCGCACCTATATGTCTATAAGGTGTGTGAGTTGTTAACTAATTGCGGTAACTAAGGCAGAAGAAAACAGGAAGACGCGTCTGCCTGAATATTGTCTTCTGATTATTTCTTATCAAATACGCAGTATCCACATTTAAACAAAAATAATTGTGTTTTATTTCGTGCAATCACAACTTACCATTTCCTGTGACAATCCCATCGTTAACTATGTCACTATCATTAACTCTCATCTATTCTACCAAAAAATCTAGGTACATAATCATTATGAAAGAGTTTTGGATGTTATCCAAGATGTGGCATTTTAGGCATGGTTTTTGGAAAAAGTATAGAATATATACTGAAAATGAAGTTAAAGGTACTTGAAACCTATCCCAACAGTGCCACCTGGTGCATACCTGTGGAACCCTCTATGTGCTATCATTATACTGCTACACAAACAGTTTGTCAATTATTACTATAGGGATGATGGGGAAAACTATGAACGAAACGGTAAAACCTTTTTTTTTTTTTTTTTTTTACAGGATATCAATAAGATCAAGACTTTAGATCTGTAGGAATTTCAAGTAAAAAACACTACAACATTTTTTTCTTGGATTTTTGAAATTTAAAAACTCAGGTATTTCCCATAGAAACCTATAGTAAATACCTCAAATGTTTACAATCCCCTAACTGAAAAACCGAATGGTGAATTTTTTTTTCCTTCTCGCTATGTATTCCTGATGTATCAAAGAAAATTCTGAGCAGGTATGGAAAAAATATCACTACAAGTTAAAATCCTGTTGAATAGGTAAAAGTACTTTTAAGATTTTGTATGTATTTTGCAATAGTTTTTATTTGGAGCTAAGTTAGATTCGGCATTGCCAATCTTCCCTCTATTCCAACTTTATGTTCGGAAACTTTCTGATCATCAAGGAAGGAGGAGACAACTCTTACACGGTTTGTTATTTTTGGTGATTCCCAGTTATCTATATAATGAAATAATGAGATGGATGAAATGAAATGGTTTATAAAGTGTAGATAACCAAGTAAAACCAAACCTGCTCAGAATTCAGTCTTACTCTTAGCATATGGAAGTTTTGGCTCTTTGTTTAAAGGTTGTTTGGTTTTTGATAAGAGCTTGGTCTGCAACCAAATCATTCCAGATAAAACTGCCGTATTTAATGGGTCTTTCTGGTACTAAAGGTTCGACTTTTGTACGATCAATAGGGGTAGTGTTCTTCTTCTTGTGATTAAATCAGACTTATCCAACATTTGTTCATCCAGAGAGATACGAAAAAGTATAAGATAGTAAATGCAACTATCTTCTATGTTTCCATCTATTGTACTTACTCAGGTGGCCAGTCCATGCTCGTGTAGGCTTTACAGCGTTAGGTTTAGAACAGCGCATGCTTTAGCCATAACTCTGTGTCAAAGTAGGGGGTTAAAAGAGGAGTCATAGTGTGACGTATGATACTCAAGGAGCGCATGCCACTCAAGCTCATCAGTCAGAGTTAGCTGAACGTTGTGCGGGTAACCATCCTGAATAGGTTGAGTCTTAGAAGCTGAGTCCTGGATTGGAATAGAAGCAGAAAGACTGTGTAGGAAAGGTGGGAGCGTTGACTGAATGTGTTTGAGGGGATTCCTTCCTTGGAGCTGATCATTGTCAATTGAGATCTTGTCATGGAACAGCAGTACACAGGAGAATATTAATAAAGAACATCCTTTCAGGCGAGTGTTACGTCTTACATGATGTTGGAATTATGATTATGTATTGGATGACAGCAGTCAAACGTGGAGGAGACTGCATTAGGAGCTAGCTATTAACCATAATTAACTACGACTAATTACGTTCACCTGATATGACGGATAATTAACTCTCTATAGTTCACTATACTGCCTAGAAAGCCTATGTAGCGCCTATGTAGAGTCTTTATTTGCATAATGCTGCTTGTATTTATTATAAATTGCATAAAGGCATTGGTTTTGCAGGTTCTGGATTTTCCTATTTGAATATTGAACACTTGTACAAAATCTGCATATTCTATAATAGAATTACATTATGGAGGTATATTTTAATATCGTTTTTGTTTTCCTTCTGACATTTTATTCCTTTTTTTTTTTTTTTTTTATCAAATATCAAATTTGTTGATGTAAAATTAACTACGAATTATTATGCCCCCTCCCCCCTTTCTTGAATTCCTTTATCCGAGAAAAAGGGGGGAGGGCGCTATTGGAAATGTTTTCCTCTTCGACTTTTTGGGCAAATTTTAATTAAGAACGCAAATTTTCAGGGGAAGGGAGTGGTACGTATCCCTGTCTCTTCTCTAAAACCGGCATTGCCAATGCTGATCTGCATATTCTGATCAATACTCTCAAGACAAACTAATGGTGCATCTTATAATCTTTGATTCAATTCATGAAAACATAGAACTAATTATTGGTCTTTCCTTTTCTAGCTTTATAAACATAATATTTCTTAACTTTGTTTAATATTATCTTAATTTGATATTTTTCATAATTATATCACTAGTTGCACAAATGCTTAATTCTGGTTTTCCGATGCTTTTATATCATTGGCAGCCTGCAACTAAACATGGAAACATGAAAGTTATGATTGTCTCCCCCTCTAAGAAATGATCCAATCCCGTGGTCGCCGGCATGTCTCGTACGATTGGGGCCTTGCATGTGTTGTAGATACACACCTTACCATTTGCCCGGTACGGTAGGGGGTGGAGGTGAGTAGGCAGGGAGGCGATGCATGTGTCCCGGAGCCAACCAGCCCCGTGATGTTACAAAGAACCTCACGTTACTAATCGGTTAGAGCAGCAACATGTCAACAGACCTCTAAGGGGCGATATTGTTTTGTTTGAGTTACGTAACAGACAACAATTTGTGTAAAAAAAAGTTCACTGAATATATAAATCAACATATTCACTGATAATCCTAAGCTTTCAAAAGTTAGTCAGTAGTGGCTAACTTATGTTAGTCAATTATAAGTTAGTCATTGTTGACTAACTGAATTTATAACATGTTAGTCATGAAGACTACATGGTTGGTCAAAATGACTAAGTGGTCACATGACCAAATAGGTGATCACATGACCACCAGGAAAAAGGCATACAAAAGGAAACAGACTACAAAATCTTGGTAAGTTTATCCATTCTCATCCTTAGTCCAGACTGTGCATCTAACTTTCAAACACCTTTTATTTGAAAGAATAGATATCAAGGATGATTTCTAAACTCTTTTAGAACAATTATATGGTCTATTTAGTTGTAAATTTGTTAACTTGAGTGAAGTGACAGGATGTGTATCTCAGGGTTAGTCAAAATGGCAAACCTTAGTCAAAATGACTAGAGCATTAGTAATTTTAACCAACTGGTAACTTTACATGTCAGCTGAAGTGTAAGTGTATAGAAGGTGTATCTCAGGGTTAGTCAAAATGGCAAACCTTAGTCAAAATGACTAGAGCATTAGTCATTTTAACCAACTGGTAACTTTGCATGTCAGTTGAAGTGAAAGTATATATATTAAAGACGATTTTCATACCCTGATCACCAGGAGCAGGTCCTGATGGCTAGGAGGAGGCCCTGAAATGGCCGGGAGGAGGCCCTGATGGCTAGGAGGAGGCCCTGACAGCCAGGAAGAGACCCTGACAGCCAGGAGCAGGCCCTGACAGCAAGAAAGAGGCCCTGACTGCCAGGAGGATGCCTTAACAGTCGGGAGGAGGCCCTGATTGCCAGGAGGAGGCCCTGATGGCTAGGAGGAGGCCCTGACAGCCAGGGTAATACCCTGGCTAGTGGGACAAGGGCCTGACAGCTGATAGGAGGCCCTGACAGGTAGGAGGGGTCCCTGACGGCTGGAAGGGGTCCCTGGTGGCCAGGAGGAGACCCTGACAGATGGGAGGAGGCCCTGACAGCTGAGAGAGACCCTGACAGCTTTGAGGGGACACTGACAGACGGGAGGAGGCCCTGACAGCTAAGGGAGACCCTGACAGCTTTGAGGGGACACTGACAGACAGGAGGAGGCCCTGACAGCTGAGTGAGACCCTGACAGCTTTGAGGGGACACTGACAGCCAGGAGGAGGCCCTGAATGCCAGGAGGAGGCCCTGACAGCCAGGAGGAGGCCCTGACAGCCAGGAGGAGGCTCTGACTGCCAGGAGGAGGCCCTGATAGCCAGGAGGAGGCCCTGACTGCCAGGAGGATGCCTTAACAGTCGGGAGGAGGCCCTGATTGCCAGGAGGAGGCCCTGATGGCTAGGAGGAGGCCCTGACAGCCAGGGTAATACCCTGGCTAGTGGGACAAGGGCCTGACAGCTGATAGGAGGCCCTGACAGGTAGGAGGGGTCCCTGACGGCTGGAAGGGGTCCCTGGTGGCCAGGAGGAGACCCTGACAGATGGGAGGAGGCCCTGACAGCTGAGAGAGACCCTGACAGCTTTGAGGGGACACTGACAGACGGGAGGAGGCCCTGACAGCTAAGGGAGACCCTGACAGCTTTGAGGGGACACTGACAGACAGGAGGAGGCCCTGACAGCTGAGTGAGACCCTGACAGCTTTGAGGGGACACTGACAGCCAGGAGGAGGCCCTGAATGCCAGGAGGAGGCCCTGACAGCCAGGAGGAGGCCCTGACAGCCAGGAGGAGGCTCTGACTGCCAGGAGGAGGCCCTGATAGCCAAGAGGAGGCCCTGACTGCCAGGAGGAGGCCCTGACAGCCAGGAGGAGGCCCTGATTGCCAGGAGGAGGCCCTGACAGCCAGGAGGAGACCCTGACAGCCAGGAGGAGACCCTGACAATGGGGAGTCAACCCTGATGGTAGGGGAGGAATCCTGATGGTGGGGAGGAGACCCTGACTGCTTGGAAGAGACCCTGATTTCAGGAGAGACCAAGGACACAACCCTTATGCCAAGTTATGGCAAGGTGAGGACCCTGATGCAAGGGAGGATACCAAGATGGTTGAGAGGAGACCCTGATGGCCAGGATGAGACCCTAAATGGATGCAAGTTAACCCTTGCAGCCTAGAAGAGACCCTGACAGCCTTGAGGAGACCCTGATAGCCAGGAGAGCTCCATGATGGCTGGCAGCAGACCCTGGCAGTTTGGAGTGGACCCTGAACTCTTTCCAATGGCTTTGTAAAGTGTACAACTGGTGCTACAACCTTTAAAATGTTAGTCACTATTGGCTAACATGATTAGTCAATTTGACCAATCCATGCCAGGAAATAAAAAATAAATTAGTCATGTTGGCTAGGAGGTTAGTCAAATGTGCTAAACCTTTAGTCTATACAACTACCTTATGGTAGTAAATATGACTAACTTCTTAGCCAAAGGACCTGAGGCATTCAGTACCATTCCTAGAAATAGAATTGACTAACTTAGGTTAGTCTGAGGGGACTAACAGTGACTAAGGGGGGGTAGTTAGATTTGCCTCAGCCGTAATGTCTAAGAAAGTTAGCCACATATGACTAACTTTTTCAAGGCTGGGATTATCAGTGTTATTATGTAAAAAGAAACATGACTAGACAAATACATCCGTAATTAAGGAGATGAATAGACATTAAAATTGGATTAATATAAAGATAGATATATAAATCAATGAAAAAATTATTGATAAACAAAATATTAAGATAAACGTTTATTTTCTACAAATTGGGGAATTTCCTGGTTGTGCCTATGTAATGAGCCCTCTGTGAGCACGTACTCATAAGCATAGTACACAAAACTTGGACACTTGTACACTGATAATCCAAGCTATAAAAAAGTTAGTCATATATGTGACTAACTTCCTTAGTAATAACGTCTGTGGCTCATTTATCTAACCTTTGTCTCTGAGATTAGTCAACTCTGACTACCCCTAGTTAGTCAAAATATTTCTAGGAATGATGCTAAAAACATAGGCTAAGATTACTAAGATATCAGTCATTAAGACTAACAGAAGTTAGCTTTGTTGACCAAGGGTTGGTCGCTTATGACTAACCCTTAGGCAGTTCTGACTAAGAATATTTTTATTTCCTGGAATACGTTGGTCATTCTAACTAAGTATATTAGCCACTGTTGACTAACCTTTTTTAAGCTCTCTGACCTCTTATTACAGAGCTATATGGCAAAACAAGAACCGGGCTAGGAAGAAGAGCAGGAAAGGTCTAGGGAGAGGGGCAAAAGAGGATCAGGGAGAAGGGACAGAGAGGATAAGAAGGAGGGCCAAGAGAGGGCTGTTTAAAGGAGCAGGAAGAGAATGGAGACTAAAGCCCCATACCCACTAGGCGATTTGGGCCTCGTTGCCCGTCAGTATGCTATATTGAAATGAACGTGTTCGATAAAATCATTGGGCGAATTGTTGGGCAATTTTTCTGGCGATTCAAATCAAACATGTTCATTTTAATATAGCCTACTGACGGGTGACAAGGCCCAAATCGCCTGGTGGGTATGTGGCTTTACACTGAAAAAAATAATGGTAAGAATGTTAGTCTAAAGTCCTAACTTTTTGGAAAAAAGTTAGTCATGATGACTGTGCCTTTTTTGATAGCTGTAAGGATCCCAGCTGTCAGGGTCTCTTCTCAGCTGTCAAGATCTCCTTCTGACCATCAGGGTCTCCTCCCTGCAGTTGAGGCCTCCTCAAGGCCATCAGGACCCCCTCCCAGCCATCAGGGATCATTCCTGACCTTCAGGGACCCCTCCCACCCATCAGAGACCCTAGCCTCCACCTATCAGGGTCCCCTACTGCCTATCAGGATTCCCATCTGCCAATCAGGGACCCCTCATGCCCATCAGGGTCTCCTCCTGCCCATTAGGAACCCCTCATGCCCATCAGGGATCACTCCCGACCTTCAGGGACCCCTCCCACCTGTCAGGAACCCCTGTTGGCCATCAGTAAAAATTGCATCTGATTGATCATACTCAATGAATTATACTGACCAGCTCTGCAAATTCAGGGCCTATTAACATACACTTTCATAGGTTTACACAGAAAATGACCAAAAATGTTTTGACTAAAAATCAAATTTTGTGTAGTATAAAATTTCCTAAAATTTTTCATTGTGTTGCCATGGTAACCGGAATGTTTATCGAATGTCAAAACGTAGAATTACTGATATTATGAAGAATTTGATTTCCATAGGAACCAGGTCATGTGACACATATTCTAGAACTAGTAAAACCTAAAAGTACAACTTTTAAGCTTCATTGTGCATAAAACAGATTGTAGCAATCTTCATTAGAAAAAAAATGGGAGTATTTTGTTTACATCATAATTAATGTAGATCATATTTTACTCTATATCTAACTGTTTGTAATTCTGTCGCTACCATCTGTATTGTAATTTAAATGGATTTAAGGTGTCTGACCATATCATATTCAAAAGCTCACAACTCAGCTTCTACTCAGAATATTTAAGAGATGTTTACAATTTTAGAAAGCCTGAGCCTTGTCCTAAATTCATTGTTCATGTCAAGTAGCCCCAAAATCGCAGAGCAGGTCATTAAATGCAGATGGATTTATAGATTGTCTCAAATTATTTAATTTAAATGCTTCTCCCAAAACAATAAAATTCTTGTTTCAATGTGATAAAACTTGCAACACAACTCTATAGAGAATGACATCCTAGACTACTTTAGAGTTGGTCATATATGACCAATATACCAGTCATTTTGACTAACGTTGGTCATTATGACTTACCCTGAGAGACACCTCACTATCTTCACTCAAGTTAACAAGTTTATAAAAAAAATAGACCATTTTATGGATCTAAATGACTATAGAAATCATCCTTGATATCTGTTCTCTTAAGTAGAATATGTTTAAATGTTAGATGCACAATGTGAGCTAAGGATGACACTGGATAAACTTACCAAGTTTAGGAGTCTGTTTACTTTTGTATGCCACCTTCCTGATGGTCATGTGACCACTCATTTGGTCATGTGACCTCTTAGTCATTTTGACCAATCATTTAGTCATAATGACCGACATACTAATCATAAAGTTGGTCAAAATGGCTAACTGACAATTGACTAACATGAGTTAGCCACCTCTGACTAACTTTTGAAATCCCTAGATTATCAGTGTACACATAAACATAGTAGTGTTTTATTTGGCTGCTTTTGGGACCATCTACTGTAGTTTATTGGCAGTTTTTCAATCCTTAATAAAGGTTTTGGTGGCGTAGAGAACCCTTTAGGCCTAGTAACTATTTTTTTGATTAACGTGCAAATGTGACTAGCCAAGGAGAAAGGGTGCTCCGTGCGGGATTACCCATGCACCAATGTTGTAGAGCAGGTTCTTAGCTTTCAAATGATATCAAGCATGTCCAAATCTGATCATTATTAAGGAAGTTATGAGCCCTTAAACATAACACTGTCAGGATACCAGAAAATGAGGAAAAGCTTAATTTTCTTGTATTTATTGAGATTTTGCATAAATTATCATAAATTATCATAATTGCAAGATAATCTTCAAAAACACACTTTTATTCATTATTTTCTAACCAGAAATGATAGATGTATTCTGTTTTCAATATTGAGACCTGAAAATTATAGTTTCTCATGGTTTACACTATTTTCTGAAAATCTCATGTATTTTAGTTTCCATGGCAACCAAATAAAATGAATTAAATGAATTTCCCATATCAAAACGTTCCATTGACATTCCAAATGGGGAAATATGCCATCATGATGGAATGTTTTGGGTATGATAAATGAATTCTACACAAAAAGTTGATTTAAGACAAAGTTATTACTAGTACTATTTTTCATAAATCTACTCACATCTCCTTAAATATTAGGTTTAGGATAGCAAATATAGGAACCTCGGAGTACCCTTTCCTCTTGGCTGGTCACAAATATTCAGGAATACAATTTTTAAGCCTTTATTCATTCTGGGTTTGATAAGATAACAAATTGTGCATAACTTTTGGGCCAGAAATGTTTTCAATTATGTTTTCAATGTATATGTTCTAAAATTGTCATTTCTCTTTAGGAAACTTGTTTTTATGGTAGTAGATGCGATGAACTATTGTTAATGTTTGATTTAAGACTGCGTGAGGTTTGTGTATATCTAAGTCTCCATGAGTCGTTTGTCCAGAATGCCTGAGTAATTCAGACTGCGTTTAAAGTTTGTCCGTCCACTTCCCAATAGTTCAAAAGAAATGAACGATGAGGGAGCTTCTTAATATGAAAGGGTTTTTATTCAATAAACATCTCATCCCGAGTCAAAGCCACCATGTATAAGTCTTCATCAGTCCACCTCCCATCTCCTATCAGCAATCAACCACATTTAGAACACGAGTTGCTCCAACACCTTCTAGACCATTCTAGTACTCAGCTCTATCACAATCCTATGTCCGAGGTAGTTGATATTGGTAAACTCCAGTCTGTTACACGGGAGCCGATGTACTTACTCCAGGTAACTCCTTGGCTAAACTTACTTAGCTGATGTTCTCACTAAAACTAAGTGACTACTAACTGCTCGCTCCCTACCTTGCAGCGCCTTTTATACTGGTTAACAGGTGGCGCTAGGAACGCAAGATATTTCTTCTAGAAGTAGACTAGAAGTAGACTTGCTAAGCCTGATCCTTGATGGATTATATAACATGAGGATATATTAAAAGTGCTAAGCTATTAGTACATTCGACGGCGGTCAGGTGTTTGAGTTTAAGGAGGTGGACGACATAGCTCAAACCAAATGAAGATTTCAATCAAATGTGATAAAGTTTCCAATTTTGTGATGATTGGATATATTTGTTATTATTACTTTTCATATGGAGAAACCATTGTGGGTGGCCTTGACTCTCGTGGTACATTCAGCACAGTGTCAATATAATCAGGAGTTCTTTTGTTCACTTAGAAGTATAAGCAAAGATACATTCATATGATCGGTTTTGTTTTAGTACATAGTACATTTTGCTGGTAGTCTCATGCTGAGACTCAAGATCAGTGAAACCATTCATAAAGTTTCAAGGTAAGTTCATAAAAGAAATTATTTATCGAGTAGGCTTCCACACCTTGAAGCTCAAGGTTAGCGGAACCCGTTCATAAAGTGACAAGGTAAGTGTTGAGGAATGATAACATGATCATTTGTATGATAAGTAAATGGTGACATAATCATGATGACAAAAAGACAAAGTCAGTTTTAGAGGATGAAGAAATATGATTATCAGCCTAGATTGAGGCTTAAGAATTGCGACACCCGTGCATAAGGTGATAAAGTGAATTTAGAGTTGTTAGCCCATAGTGAGGCTTAAGAATTGTGACACCCGTGCATAAGGTGACAAGGTAAGTTTTAAGGATGGTCAGCCATAATGGGGCTTAAGAATTACGACACCCGTGCATAAGGTGACAAAGTTAGTTTTTGACTTAGTACATACATGTACAGATTTTGATATCTATGATTTGTAACACAAGTCAACAGAACTCAACATATATACAGTGTAAAGTTGTCTTAACCTTCTAAGAGTAACAAGTACACATCAAATCCAATTTCAGAACAAGTTAACACAACATAAGTCAATACAGAGAATTTGGACATTTTGAACGAACGAATTTTCATTATACAATGCGTGTCAAATTTCTATCAAACTTCAACCAGAACAACATTATTTACAATAAATACAAGGTCCCTGCATCTGATCTAGCAACATTAAGCAGTTGGGTCCAGAAAATATCACCATTCCCGTCGCGCGCCCACCAGTCATGCTTAGTACATGTGTACTTAGCGAGGCGCTTGACTGGAGTTCCCCTCCAGGGTTTGACCTCGATTTGATTCCTCCAGGCGCGAAGCGCCCGGATGGCAAATTTCTGTTTCGAACAAATTTGCAAGTTTGATGGTTCGACCTGATATTTTGGGCCGATCTGAATTAATTCTGTCGCTTGATTATGTTGGCTGGGGACCTAAGCTTTAGTTTAGCACAGATTTTGTAAGAAATTATACGATGGTTTGATCATGCTAGCCGATTTCAAAATTTGGATCTTTTGGATCAAAAAAGGGGTTTCCCAAATTAGCCTCGTTTTGACGTCATTTTAATCAGTGCCAACAGTTATTTTAGCGTGGACAGACGCGTTTCACCTTTGGTCCTGTCACTTTACTTTTCTTAGCTTTCACCCGCCATTATGGTTAAACTCGTCGTGTTCGGGGACGAGAGGGTCGCCGGCCTTACTGATTTTCTGGCAGTGATAGAAGCAGAAGGGGCAGAGGCAGAAGTTGTCAGTACTTCAGAGGCCACCACCGCCGACCTCGGCCGCCAGGCTTTCGCCTACCACACGGTATGGCCGAAGGACGTGTTGATCATCGTCCCTTCGGTCTACGACCTCTTTACGTGGGACGAGGAGTTGGAATTGTGGCTTCCCCGTTTTTCCAAGATCGATACGGCGGTGGCTCACTACGTGGAAGTGCTCAACGAGATCGCCACCAACTTTCTGTGTCACCCGGCTGCTTGCCAGTTTACTTTCGCTCAGCTGACCGGCCTCAACTGCTCGGAGTGGGAACGGCTCTGCGACGACTCGGCCATTCAGCGTTGGGTAAACAAGGCCGTTCCCAGAATCAACGTGGAGCTGGGCGCCATCAACGCCTGGAACCGGACCCCCAGCGTCAACCTGGCCCGTTTTACTCACGTCACCCGGAGGACCACGGACGGCGTGATCTCCGTTCACGACTACCGGGAGTACACCGAGGGATTTCTCCCAAGTCCCCGGCAGCTGCGCCGATGGGCCCGGTTCGTGGCTGACCTGGCGCGGTGTTACCCGGTCCAGTAGCCCGCTTCATAAATTTCTTTTGTACATAATGATTTCTTAATTCTAGTGATTCTTAACCTAAGTGATTCCCGGATCCAATTCCCGGCCTGTGATTAGGACACTTAATTTCCGGGTTGGTTCCGCCAAGTGATTCTGTCAGTCCAATTCCCGGCCAGTGATTAGTACACCTAAGTTTATATATTCAAGAGGAGCAGCCAGACATTCTGCCGGAGCTCCAGATAACAGGATTGTTCCCATGGGAGTAGCGGAGTAGCGGATTCAACAGACTGTTTTCTTCCACGCCTGTTGTTGAGTGCCGCCCCCTTCGTCTCCACGCCTGCTGTTGGAGCGCCTTCCTCGTCGAGACGGTCCAGCGCCCCGACCTCTCCGAGCCCGGGTAAGTTCGGCCTTCTTTCCACAGTTCTCGGCATGTTAGGTAGGCTACTAACCGTGGTATTTTAAGGGGATTGTTGGCCAAAACTCTTCCTAGTGGTTTTCGGTTCGCCTTCACGTGGTTGTATTCCGGAAGCTGATGTCACTCCCGGAACTAGAAACTGTGTTTTGCTGGTGATTTTTGTAACGGGTAGCACGGGCGGCCACCTGGTGTTTACTTTTGGATCCAAGATGGTGGACGCGGGCCGAAAACTAGGATCTTGTGTACTAAACTCATTATTTTTTCCAGGTCCTGTGGTAATTGATGATATTATGAACAGCATAAGGTGATAGTGTTGGGCACTGATAGACGTCGGGCTATATGATTTTAGTGGGAGGGATTGTTTAGGCGAACATGATCAAACATTTTACCTCGCGCGTGGTTGGGCGATAATAGAAGGTTTTACTGACTAGAGGTTTGTTGACATTACCGATTTTAAGTAGGCTTTTTGGAGTGTGGGTGATTTGTACCGTATGGGTATTATGGTATTATTTGATACTATTAACTGTTGGGGACTGACACTGCACATGTGGATTCAGGTATGGGTGACCAGGGATTCCGGTCTGAGTTGTACAACACTAGATTTGCTGTAACAGAATTCTTTGTTTAGTCATTCTCCGTACAGGACATTAGTGTAAATGTCTACATTGGAAACAATTCACATGGAGGTGCCCTAAGGGAATAAGCGCTTCGTAGGGTGTTCACCCTGGTAAGTTTAGAGTAATTGTAGGTGACCAAGTACTTTGGTCCAGATTGCCCAGTATTAGATTGGCTGTGACAGAATTCTTTGATGAGTTGTCCCCCTTACAGGGTAGTGGGAATGTTGACGTGTCGGCCACGTGAGGCGACACCACAGGTGGAGTCGTCCAACGAGCTGTTGGCGACTCCAAGGTAAGTTTGAGAGGGAGTGGCAAGAGCCACCAATACCCATCCCGTATTGAGTCTAACGACAAGACTTCGTCAGTGTCATGGTGTTAGAATAAGTTTTATAGTGAGTATTATTGTGCAGGTCGTCCAGATAAGGAGACAATACTACTGCGAGGAAACCAAAACGAAGCCTCCAAGACACTGAATGAGCTCCCAGACGGAGATTCGATGTTTGTCGTTGTCAAGAAAGGAATGGTGTTCTCGTTAAAAAACTAGAAAGGCACCAAAATCCACAGCAAAGATTACCAAACATCTCAAACAGCGATATATCTGCGAGTTATCAATATTCTTGACAACACATTTTATGTACTTTGTCATAGAATAATTTACCAATACACTCCGAGGGTTTATATGAAAACAAGTTAACAACCCCCCAAGGGTGACAACTGTTCTAACATATTTGACTTCATTTTTTTTTTTTTTTTTTTTTTTTTTTGTGAAGTACTACTTCAACCAGAGTTTGTTCTCATTGAGTGGTTAACGTCGGATAGTGTGCCCAACACCAACTGATCCGGCATCGTCTCTGGATGCCACTGATGTCGGTAAAACCCAGTAGTAGCCGACCTGTAGCCTACCAGAGCACCCAAGAGGACTGCTCCTACAAGATTCGACCGGTGACGTCACACATCTTGGTCTTTAATGATTTATATTAAGTCAAAATCCTTTCCCCCTTTGTTAGTTACAGGTGGTAGCTCGGCGTTCACCCCCTATGTTCAATCTGGGGTTTGAAGACCGAGTTCCACTTTATACTGGGTAGTGGCGCCCTCTTAACGAGATAAACAGGTGCGCCCCTAACACCAAACGGTTCACTGAATAGATATTATACCTATGTTAACAGTAACATCTTACTGTTTACCCTATACTCTACATCACATGGGGAAAGCCAACATGACAAACGGTGGGGTAGCGTTTCATTCCGTAAAAGTATAAATGTCATTAAAGGACATTAAGTATTAACCATACAAAGGAAGGCGAGATTATTCGTTACTTGAAAAGTTATCACTAGAGGATCGGGTCTCAGATTCAGGTTCATTTCTGATCTGATTCCCGGTCCTCATTAGTTACACGTGGGTTGTCGGTACCCCCCATCCATGAGTACAAGAATGGGCAGCACCGAGTTTCCCATTGTTATAATCGGGAGCAGACTGCATTTTTTTTTTTTTTTTAATATACAGTCTACCCCCCCTTTAAATTATAGAGACGTGTAAATGCATCTCTTTCAGATCAATCACTTCCAGACAGCACCTAGTCCGGGCTTTTGCTGAAGTATAGTATCAGGTTAAACCCGTCTTCTTGTTCAGGTCTATGCCCGTTTTTTCCTTATGGAGAGTCGAAGCTACTCCAGAAAAGACTCCGCCCCCAGCCTAACCTAATTATGCTCACGCGGGGCGGGAATATGTTAGTACTAAAGACAGCCTTAGAATTTTAGTTTCTTTCTAATAGACTGGGTAGACTATTAGCTATGGGTGTCAACCAAGTTTATTGCAGCCGTTCATCAGGGAATCAGTAGTCCGTGTCCCCCTTCCTCAGCTCAACTGTTGAGCGGAGACCTGGATACTTTTAACGCCACGACGGCGGTCAAGACTAATATTCCATTCATTTTTTTATTTTTTTCTCGACGGCGGTCAGCTCTGAAGCCGCACGTCTTTCTTATTAATTTTAGTTATTTCTAATTTACCCGGGTCGAAACTTGACTTCTTGCCGTTTTGCCCCGACCCGGTTGAACTGGTCTAAACATGGCCTAACTAACTTAGTCTTGTACCTTGGGCAGTTGTTCATTATTTTCTTTCTTTTGATACTAGTTTTCGTTGGATCCTGACTTTATGGTAAAGTTAGGATCCTTCGACTTAAGACATACGGTGATCTGGCGGCCATTTACACATAACCAAGACGATGGGGCTATTAATAAGGACAGCACCTCGCTCCACCGCCTTGTGAGTTTTCGCTACAGCTTCTCCCGCCCCAGGGATGGCTTGTCCAGTCTGAGGGAGTCGCGATATGATAAGAGAGAGCCAAGCACCCTGTGAATGTTACCAGTTCGCCGTTGTCCCGTAACTACCTTTCCTTGTGACCTCCGTTATAATTCCTGAATATAGCACGCCTTGGTAGGAATTGTACACATCCTTGCCGCAGTAGCGCGCCCATACCAGGAGCAAACGAGCCACGTATAAGGTACTCTCGTGTGCTGTCACAGAGCGTTCCCCCTGAGAATGTTACTAAATATTCTGCGTTCTTATGCTTCTTATTATATTTTGCCCAGGATTCCCTGAGGAAGGGCTCTTAGTTAAATAAATATTGGGCTGCTTTATATATTAGTTTTTGGGTAAATTTACTTGCTATTCGTCGATTTTTTTGTGATGAAGAGACCGCTGTCAGGAGCCAACCCACCCAGGGCATAGTGACTGCCATGGTCGGGCGTCCACCCCAGTGCCCTTCGCAGCGTCAGTGACGCGTAACCCCAACGTCCTGCCTCCTGTCAGGCACCACTGACACCAGGCATGTGGGCAGGCTCCCGCTGCTTGTGCAGCCCCCTCATCTTTGAGAGGATTATATATGTGAGCATGCTAAAGAATAGACAGTGGCGTTCCCCAAGTGACTCCTGTACTGCAGCCCGATCCCAGCGGTAACAGCAGCACAGGGGTCATGTATAGATGGTACTTACTTGGGGAAGTTCACTTCGCTCGTTGGAAGCGTTGGTTCCGTTGAGCGCACTTAGGTATTTGCATAGAATTTTGTGTTTTTTCTTTAAATGCTAAAATTTTGCGACACTAGGATCGGTTCCGAATGGTTCCCTACTTTAATAGAGTGGCCAAGTCAGTAACAATAAGAGTGTTGAGCTAGGCTACCGGGCATGGGACACCCAACTTGAAAGAAATTTAGATAACCCATGGGTCCATAGACAGACGGTTGGACCAGCCTACCCGACCCAGGTTTCCCTGGTTGGCGAGTTAATATTAATCAGGTTAGTCAACAGAACTCTACCTTCCTGAACAGGCGGGGCCCAGCATATTCCCAGTTACCTTTCAGTTTTAGTATTTGTACCATTGAATTATCAATTCACCAATTTTACCTGTACAGCATTAGGTCAGGTCTTAACACTCATTATATTGTCATATGATAACTTCGTAAACCGTTCCTGGATCCTTTTCGGATGTCCCTGGCCTTACTGTCTTTCGGGCAGATCCCGTTCCGGTCGCTGTTGAGGTGGGCGTGGTCGATCTAGGAGGAGCGTTAGGCATTGTTCCATGTCCCATCACCGGTTGAGGCCAGTCCGCTCCGACATCGGACCAGCCTGCGTCGATGAGGCGAGGTACTCCCATGGGTACAGGAGTGGCTAGCCCCGAGGAATATCTCAGTAGTCTGGCCCTGGTATTGTATTTTAAGTTACTCATTAGACGGGCTAGTTTTTTAGATACTCTCAGGGTGTCTGGTAGTGGCACCTTAGATGGATGTTGTCCAGGTCTAGTCGCTGCTCCCATCAGCTGCGCCCCCCAAGTAACCGTCAGGGTATATTTCAGACACAGTTGGGTCACCAGTAGATCCTTAATAAGCACATAACCTTCCGTATAAGTGTGGTCAGAAGGCATGGCCAGTTCCCCCAGAAAGATTGTCTCTATCATATGTGGGTTGGCAAACTGTACGTATAGTCCATCTACAGTCTTCCTTCTAATATACCTCCACTTTCGCCACACGAGGACCACTATGGCGATGACTAGTACTGCCAATAATATAGCAAGTACTGCCACCGCAGTGGGGTTGGCGGTCGTGTCCGGGCATCCAGTTAGTTCCTTTTCACTGCGCAGCAGCTCCTCCGGGTCCGCCGCCTCCAAGGCCACGGCCCGAGGTAAAGTCATGGTTAGTCCGGCCAGGGCAGCCTTGCCTTGGTGGTTCCGCCAGCACTTCCAGAGAATACACCCAATAATAGTTACTGCTACCACTATACAGAAGATTGTGAGAAGGCCAAAGCCGCCCCCAAAGTTACCTATAGAAAACCATGGGGCGTGTTTGTCCACCTCGTAGCGGTCAGTTGCTTTCTTGATGCCTTTAGCCAAGTCTTTCCTGTGTTTTTGGATTCGCTTGGCCAGAGAGGATACAGGTATTCTGACCTTTAGGCTTTCCTCGATTTCCAGTAGCTCTTTCCTAATCGTTTCAGGGATAGGATCTGATTCTAACATAGTGGGTTCATTCTCGGGCCTCGTGAAATTAGCGTTCCATCCTTTCACACGACTCGCTGCTTCCAACAGATCGTTAGGTGGATACACGACCGTGGTGATCCTGGTGTGTCGGTCACAGTTCCGTAAACTATACGGTATCCATGATCCCTGCGTCTGGAAGGCACAATCGCATTCCACCTGAACTCGCGCATAGTTTTCTATGTTCACCTCCACCGCGGGTTGATTTCTGCAAATCATCTGGCCCCGGGTGTCAGCGCTGACCACAAGCATATCTCCGTCGTCCAGATACACTGCCATTTCTCCAAAGTCTGCTTCCAAAAGATAGTCCAGTTCACATTTCTCTCGTATGGCCATGTCATCGCGTCTCAACAGGGCGGCAGTGCAGGTGTTATCCGTAATCTTTTTCATGTAGGGCAAGTCCTTACAAAGCGTGATGGTCTGCCCATAACAGCCTGACCAACTGCCGCTAGCCAGTGGTACGTAGTACTGACGGGACATGGACATAGCCACACTTTTTGGTAGATTAACAATTTGGAGAGCGTCCTTCTTTTGTCGTCCTCTAACTGGCACTGGCACAGGAAAGGTTAGTACCTCGTAGACTCTAAACAAATGTTCGTCGGCCACTACTGGTACCCTTACGTACACGATCAGCTCCTGGGTGGTTTCATCAAATTTAAATGAGGGTTGACTGTTCTCATAATAGAAGGAGGGATCTGCAAACGCTACATGGAACCTGGGATGGATTCCTTTCAGATACCTGTTGACTTCCAGGACCGCTCCGACCATATACTGGCGTGGCACCAAATCCATGGTTAGTTGGCCCTGTGTCAGGTGTTGTACACCTTTCCTGAACACGCGCGTTTGCTCCATTACCAATTGGAGATACACCATTTCGCCTAGTTTGTCTTCCAGAGCTACAGGTATCATGTTCAGGTACAGTTCCATCCAGTCCACCTTATGTTGGACGAGTTTCATTCTCCGGCGAGTGGTATTATGCGCCTTATTTAGTGACCTTAAATTATCCAATAGACCTATCACGACGTGGTTAACCCTTTCTACTGCCTCGTCGTGTTTCTCGTTCATCAGCGCCAGGTCTTCGATCATCTGGTCAGAGGACTCTTGTAACACTTTAATTAGTTCCCTGTTATACTTGACATCAGCTGAAAGCCCCTTGTTCCATGATGTTGGAATAGGAAAGGTCGGCCATCCTGGGTCGTCCAGCATGATGGGGAGTTTCTTCATTCTTTTGATCCTTCCGCCTGAGTCTGATTCTGACCCTTGATTTTGAGGTCGCTGTTGGTTGTTTTTAATTAGCGAGCTTAAGGTTTCATTGAGAATTTCCCTATACCGACCTTTGAGCGCCTGCGATGTCTGATCCATCCAATTCACTAGCGACCTGACGTGGTAACAGGCTCGGTCGAGAGCGTCTCCTCCCTTTAGGTACCGATGACAGACCTGGCCAAAGGTAGCCTTGATGAAGGAGCGCCTTTGGGGAATAGTGATCAGAAAGCCTTGGCGGACGTGAGTAATATCTGCGGTGGACATTAATTTCCCTGGTTTCAGTACCACCCCATATTGTTCCAAGGCTATAACTTCAGCGTTAGGGGCTAGCCCTTCAGGTGGGCTGGAGTCATTTCGCACTCCCCTAATGCCTCCTATCATAGCAAATACGAACAGCACCGACCACTTCATTGTCTTTGTTTGGTTTTAGCGCTAGTTCGAGAGAGTAAATTTTGTAGTTTATCTAAAACATGTTCACAGCAAAGTTACCTTCATTCTTCTGCGCACCACTATCATCCATGCACCGAAGTATGCCCTCCTCTCGGGCCCCCTGGTCCACTTAGTTTGGGACATGCTCATAGAGGTTTTGCCCATTGTCATTCACCACTCGCCTGATGATTCCGCTCTCGTCCTTGGTGACCATGATCCTCAAGCCTCTCATACGTTCGCAGGACGAGGGGCGCATTGCTCTGAGGGGTCTTGGTCTAGTAGGTTCCAGTCCGAAACGGCCCCCGTTGGGTCGTACGACGGTTGGCTCGAGGGGTACGGGTGCGGCACTTGCGGTGGGTTTGTCGTTGGGAGTGGGCTCGGCCACAGTGGGCCCCCCGGCTGGCTGGTTGGCGTCCACTGCTGCTGGTTCCATAGCAGTGGTGAGGGATTGGCGCTGCAACTCGTCGTCAAGCTGCTCAAGTCTAAACAAGCGGGGTCCGCAGGCTGTAAGTGGTGGAGGAGGGGAGCTCCCGCTGGCCCGTTCCCCACAGGTGGGGTTGGCGCGTGTTGAACGGGTGCTACCTCCACTTTTAGTCCTGGAGCGGCTACGGTTAGCTGTTCCCCTCCCGATCGCCTTTCCAGAGTGGGCAGAGGTCGGCCGCCTCGTGTTGTTTGTTGTCTGGTACCTTCCCTGACGCATTTAGAGTTTTGGGTGGTCCTTTGAATGAAAGGAGCTACCTGAGTTTTAATCTCAGCTAACTGTTTATTTGATTTTGGCACATCCAGTCCCACTGTCCTTCTAATTTCGTCAACAGTTTCAAATAGTTGGAACAGTGGTTGCGTAAGGTCCCAGAACCAGCCGGCCTGAATCTGCACCGGTCGGTTGGCCGCTTCCCCCTTCTGAACCGGCTTGGCCAACGCAGTTAGCCTTGGCTCGGGCTCCGAGTCACTCACCTCAGATAAATTGTAAAAGTCTTTATCTGTTGTCTTCTTTTTGGTTGGAACCGATTTAGCCGACTTCTTGGCTCCACCTGCGGTCGTTCTGGTGGGTCGCCGGGCTGGTGTCCTTGGTTTCTTCCGGGCAATCCCGGCGTCGGTTGAGTCCGGACGGACACCGCCCCGGCCCGGCCAACTCCACCGCCGAAGGGTCTGAGCCGGTCGTTTCTTAGTACTCTCCTTCTCGACCGCCTTTTCTTTCATTTGGTAAAATCCTAAAAGAATGGCCCAACGAACATTCCCTTGGTGGGTAGCGCCCTCTGGTGGGGGCGGCTAATCCGTTTCCTTCTCAAGGGGACGATGATCCTTCCCTCCGTGTCCGCAGGGAAAGTAGTGGTTCCCTTTGGATTACTATGAGGTCGGAGGGCTAGGCAATTCCCCATGAGTCGGTGGATCAGTGTTCCAGCTAAGTTCTCTTTCCGCTCCTTCCAGGAGAAGTTGAAAGTTGAACAATTTCTATCTCCAACTTTTGTTCAGAGATAGAATCAATGTCTATCTCCGTTTCCTTCCGAGCTGGATTATGCGTACAATCACCTGCAGCAGAGGTGACCGTCTAGGAGCAGAGTTGCGGACCGACTGGCGGATCGGCGCGGATCCCACGAAACTATAACCGATCCGCCTGCCCGTGCCGTCTCCATATTTGGAGCTGTATCTTGTTTCAGGTGGGGGACGCTTGCATCCGGTGCCAGGAGATGACGCCAACCACTGGCATCTCCCTTGGTGTGCGCACCCTCCCTTTCTGCCACGCCCCTGGGCGCAGCGAGGTGGTCGTGAGGTAGGCCACCTGTTCCATTAGCGTTGATGCTAACGGTGCCGCTCCGTCGAGCCTTTATTTTCACAGGGCGGCAAGATTTCCTGTATTAATCATCCATGTCGTCGCTTTCCCCGCCGTTGGACAGAGCGGCGTAGTTAGGGCGTCGGTTCCGACGTAGGTTATAGCCACCTTTCGTCGGGACATGGTCCTTTACTGTTTTTTCTGGGCTCTGTTCCGATGTATCCGAGATCGGTACATCACCGCAGGGCAGCTTTATGGGCTTGTTGTTGCCTGGAGGGGATCTCCCCTCCAACGGCTGGCTTTTGCCCCTTCGTTTAGCTCGTTTGCGTTTCCTCTGTCCATTAGCGCCAGCTGTTCCCCGTTCACAGGCGGCTTTGTTAGGAACAAAGGATAAGTTTGGTAACAGCGCGGTGTCCGCACTGGCGCCCTGACCATCAGTGATTTGCCCGTCCGATTCTGCTAAATCGGTGGGACTTGGACCAGGTTTTTGTGTAGGTACCTTCCTGGCCATAGGAATTGCACCATGCTCACGGGGACCGGTTGTTCCCGTTGAGTTTTCAGTCTCAGCACCCCTCATTTCGCCATCTTCCTCAGCGATTTCACCCGTCGGAGTGTGATGCAATTCAGGGTTTCGGTCAGGATCTGCCCCTTTTGAGTTAGTGATTTTCGCTTCTCTCACCAGTTTGGGAATGTTATGAGGGACGGCGGGAGACCAAGGCCCATGTGCAGGTTTGAGTTTCGAAATGTTTACTAGATGTGGTACCTGTTTCCCAGTTTTTAAAGACACTAGTCTAAAAAGGTGGTCCCCTTTTGTTTCAATTACCCTGAATGGCCCAGTATACCTGTTTGAGAACTTAGACGCTTTATTCTCGCTAGCTAAAGGGTCGTACATGTATACCATATCACCCTCATACATTTGAGTAGGCCGTGCCCGTTCATCGATTCGTAACCTCAGATCTTTCTCATAGTTTTGAACTACCTTTTCTGCCATATTCCTAAACATAGCAATATTATCCTTGGTTTGCATGAAGAACTCACAGTCGTTCAGCGTTTCAGGAATTGTTCCCTGCTCAGGCATTCCCATGCTAATTGGATCTCTGCCAAACAGCAAGGTATGCGGGCTGTATCCTGACCGTACACTGATCGTGGATCTAACTGTCCATAATGCAATGGGGAGTAGATCGATCCAGTTACAGTGGTCGTCAGGTATATAATATGCGATCAGGTTCTCGATTGTTTTATGTAATCTTTCCACTCGCGCATTGCCGGTAGGCATTCGTCCGGTGGTAAATGTTTGTTTGCACGCTAGTCGTGTAGTGATTTCTCTAAACAGTCCCGATAGGAAGGCCGCCCCCCGGTCTGTGTGCAGACGGTTTACCCGCCCATACCGACATACTATCCCGGTTAGGAAGCAGTTGGCCGCGGTTTGCGCGGTGGAGTCTTTAGTGGTGAAAGCCTCCGGCCAACCTGTTAGTAGGTCTATGAAGGTCATGATATATTTTGACCCATCCCTAGCCCTCTTTAGTGGCCCGATAAAATCACACTGTACCACCTCAAAGGGCCGAGTCGGCCTTTCCCAAGACTTGGCCAAAGCCTTGAAATGTGGGGCCCGCCTCCTCAGAGAGCAGGTCTCACAAGCTTTCACATAGTCCACTATGTCGGCGTTCATGTTTCGCCAGTAGAATCTCTCAGAGATTTTGGTAGTAAGATTACTGATACCCACATGTCCCCCAGCTAAGATATCATTATGTAACAGCCTCAGGACTTTGGGAATTAACTTTCCTGGAACTATCATTCGTGGTTTTAGCCTTACCAGTTGGTCTTGATGTTTGTTATACCTTTTGACGTTGAACCTACAGAGCACCCCCGGTGCTACCATTCCCACAAAATCGGCTTGGTCCATTATTCGCCTAGCTTCAAGGGGATCTGTTGGTAGGTCTCCATCCTGAAGGTAGTCTATCAATTGCGCGCACTCCGCATCTTGGAGTTGCGCGTTTATTACCGTAGCCACAGAAAGCTCTTCATCCTGAACTTCGGCCTCAAATAACTCACATCCCACAGCGGGCTCATATTCTTCACCTGGGACATGTTCATGATAGACTCTAGACAAATAGTCCGGTAGAAAATGAGTCGCTCCTGGCTCATATATGATTTCAAAATCAAAATCCGATAGCGCTAAAGCCCACCGTCTCAGCCGGGCTGACGGGGCTTTGTAGGCACTTTGTAGCAGGGGGATCAACGGTTTGTGATCAGTCACTATTGTGATTTTAGCTCCCTGCAACATGTCCTCATAGTTCTTAATACCTTTAATTACTGCCAGAGCCTCTTTCTCTGTTACCGAATAATTTAATTCGGCGTCACGGAGGGTACACCCCCAGAAAGCAACCGGACGGTAGATTTCATCTAGTTTATGACAAACCGCTGCACCGCACGCGGCGTCTGACGCATCAGTTAGTAGATAGAAATGCCCTCCTATATCTGGATGAATTAGTAAGGGCGGCGAGGTCAGCAGTTTCTTTAACTGTTGAAACGCTTCCTCGCAGGCCTCTGTCCACTCAAAAGAGACTTCTTTCTTTAGCAGCCGGTTTAGAGGCTTTGCTAGATCAGCGAAATTAGGGACAAACGGTCGGTAGTAGTTACATAACCCTAGAAAGGATTTGATAGTTTTCACATTATGCGGGCGGTTAAAGGCTGTGATCTTTTCTGTGGTAACCTTTTGTGTAGCCACCCCTTCTGCATTTACTACGTGGCCGAGGAAATTAATCTCACTGCGGCACCATTCACACTTAGACGGTTTTAGTTTGAGGTTGGCTCTCGCTAAAGCTTGAAGAACCACCTCAACACTCGCCAGGTGTTCCTCAAAGGTGGTGTCGTAGACGATTACGTCGTCTAAATATGCTAAGCATGTTCTAGGAATCAAGCCTTTTAGCGCAATGGCCATCACCTTGGTAAACTGCCAAGGCGCGCCAACTAAGCCGAACGGTACACGCTTATACTGATATACACCCATTGGGGTTTCAAAGGCAGTATATTTTCTACTGTCTTCTTCGATTACACACTGATGATAGCCGCTCAACAGATCTAAAGCTGTCCACATAGTGGGTTTCTTGTAAGCCATATATAAGAAAAGGGATCGCGCTGTAGGCATTGGGAATTTATCTTTGAAAGTGACCTGATTAAGCATGCGAAAGTCTGTACAGAGCCTAGGTTTGCCGTCTTTCTTCTGCACTACCACCAGCGGACTTCGCCAAGCCGATTCGCTGGGCTCTATGACACCTATATCTATGAGTTGCCTAACCTGTTCATCGATGATGTCCATTTTCTGTGGAGAGTATCGGTACGGTCTAGAACTTATTACTCCCTGTGACTCATCCACAATGATCCTCATCGGCGCTATTTCACAGTGACCTAACTCTTCCATTGAGAACGCTAGTGCATTTCTGTTGTTATAAGCATTCGTCTAAACCTTACCTTTTGTTCTTCGTCTAAGCACGACTCGGTTAGATCTATTTTACTTACATTTTCATCCATTTCACCTCGGGATTTCTCCTCAGAGGTTTGGCTTTCCATTTGCACTGCGTCTTTCATTACTTCTACAGAGATCCTACAAATGGACATTGGGGTCTCTGTTTTAGTTAGATAACACAAGTCTAGGAACTCTTCTATCTGGTCTTGATTTACCTCAGGCACTGCGCATTCTTCTGCAAAAGCTAACACTTCCTGTGGAGTGATTTCTTGCATTTCATCTAGCGGATTCATGACTTTGATCCACCACTGACTTCCCACCGTATTCACGCACCCCTCCACTAGGACAGGTGCAGTGACTGCTGGTGCGCAGTAAGCTACTGGTGAGTCTAATCCCAGCGGCTCTCGGGTGGTAACCGGTATGATGCATTCATTTCCCGGTGGAATTTTCACTGTTTCTTTGCTGACAATAGGGTTTCCACAAAACACTTCTATCTTTGCGCCTGGTAGAGATAAATCTGATCGAAGCACTGTTAATAAGTTTCTACCGATTACTATTAAGTGGCATAGATCGTCCACTATGTTGAAATCATAGCAGACTACCGATCCCTGGATTGAAAACTTACATCTAATTTGTTCTAGTATTACTTGAGACGAATTGTCTGCCAAACTGATGTTTCCCTTCGATACCTTCCATTCGTCTAAAATGCATTGTTTAGGGATCTGCTGTTTACAATGGGTGGACATGAAGCAATCGCTCGCTCCTGTGTCTACTAAAGATCTAACCTCCTTCTGATCATTAAATCTTAACGTTAAGAAAAATGCTTCGTCTCCTATCTCTCTCCTAGCCGGTCCGTCCACTGCGCCTAATTCTATCGTGGAATGAACGGACCCCTCCTCTAGTTTCCCTGACTCTTTTGTTCTGTCCCACTGGCTTTACTATCTTTGTACATCCGCGGGGGTTTTTCCTTCAACCTATTCTTTAGCCACAGGCACGCTTCTGTAGAGTGACCATGTTGTTGGTGAATGATACAAAACTTACTTTCATCGAAAGGCAACCTGGGTCTCTCCACTTTCTGCTGAGTTGGCGGATTCTTTCCTTTGTCTGCCTCTCTGTTCGGGGCGTTATTAGATTTAGCCTTCTGATCTGGATTCCTTTCACCTTTCTGATTTTCATATCGATCTTTTCTTTCATAACCCTGCTGTTTATAGTTACCACTACTCTGGGGAGCTCCGCTTTGCCCTGGTTTTGGTTTCTGAAACCATGGAGCGGCCTCCAGTCGGGCCAGCACCACTCCAAACCGTTCGGAGATGGAGTTTAGGGCCGCGGTCTCCTCCGATTCTTGGCTTCCAGCCAGTTCGCTCACTGCATTGGATATTTTGGTTCCCCCTTTGCCTTTGTCCAACGATTCTAGTCTCGTCGCACAATCCACCGCTTCGGTGAACGACTTAGGGTCCAGTATAGCTACCTGTCTGGCTAAGCCCTGTTTTAACCCCTCTAAAAACACGGCTAACATCATGCTTTCACTCGCCTCTGCCTTAACTTGCTTTTGCTTCAAGACACCTGCAAACTCAATCACACTCTGGTCCTTTCCTTGTTTGAGGGCGCAGAACTCTGCGTGTTTCTGCCACTTAGCTCTTCGATCACCGAAGATCTTTGTCATTTGAGCTTCTAGTTTCTCAAACGTGTCTTTTTCACTCTCAGCTAACGCTCCTGCCCAGTCGTCTGCCCTTCCCTTTAGGCCTAACAGTGCCATATTCAGGAGATGGGCGTTCGACCAGTCATAGATAGCTTTCAGTCGTTTCAATTCCCTGAAATACTTTTCTATTTGCTCGTCTTCCTTTCCACTAAACCACGGTAACCTAATGTTTGGTCCCCTTTGGTGACCATTGTGAGTTGTTTCACGCACTGGCGCTGGTGTTTGCCCCAGTGTCAGACCTAGCTGTGGTAGAATATCCCAAATATTTGGTCGATTTGGCGGGTTTGGGGGGTTGTTCTGCCCTGGTGGGCCCGGTGGACCTGGAGGATTTGGAGGGTTGTTCTGTCCTGGTGGGCCCGGTGGATTGGGTTGATTAGGTGGGTTGGGAGGAGGGTTGTTGAGTTGGTTTAGGAAAGGATTATTGTTCTGGTTTGGGGGAGGGTTATTGGGTCCTGGTGGGTTCGCCTGATTATTCTGGCCTGCCGGAGCCTGCTGACCCTGCTGGTTACCTGCTCTTCCTCGGCCTGCGTTAAGATTGGCTGCAATCGCCATCGCCTGCAATAGGTAAGGGAACATGTTTTGCTCGACCCCACCTCCTGCTGGCACGGCTTGGCCAGGCTGTTGGCCCGGTTGGCCATCCCCATCATTTTGCTGCAGTCCCCCAGGGTTTACCCCAAGATTAGGCTGCTGCATTCCTGGATTCACACCACCATCTTCCCCTTCACCAGGTTGTTGTTGTTCCCCAGGATTTATCCCAAGATTGGGCTGATTCAAAAGAGGGTTGTTGGGTTGGTTATTGAGAAGGTTTTGAGGAGGGTTTGCCTGATGATTCTGGCCTCCTTGCGCCTGCTGACCCTGTTGGTTTATAGGGGGGTTAGGTCTAGGTGGATTTGCCTGATTAATATGACCTCCTGGAGCCTGTTGATTAAGGGGAGGGTTAGGCCCTTGAGGATCGGCTTGATTATTCTGGCCTCCTTGAGCCTGTTGACCCCGTTGGTTACCCCCTCTTCCCTGACCTGCTAGTGGATTGATTCCCATCGCTTGTGCTAGGAAAGGATACAACATATTTTGCCGTACGGCCCCAAGGTCTATCCCGCCTCCTGCTAGGGCAGCTTGGCCGGCTTGTCGGCCCGGTTGGCCGCCTCCAACATTTTGCTGAAGTCCCCCAGGGTTTATCCCACGATTAGGTTGCAATACCCCTGGATCCACACCCCTAGCTCCCCCTTCACCGGGTTGTTGGAGCTGATTTTGGTCACCCCCTTCTCCTACTAGATCCACCAAAGGTACACCTCCCTCCGCCATATTATCTTCGTGGAGGTTTTGTATATCGTGATCGTCCCACTGTTCCTTCACAGGTATTTCTTCTACACTAATTTCGTCCTCACTTTCTGGTTTAGCTTTCTTACCTGTGTCTAAAACATCCTCGGTAATAAGTTCAAACGATGACGAGCGTGATTTCTCCCTTCTAGTTAGTTTACTATCAGGACTACCTTTTCTGACATTTGTGACTGCTTGTTCTGTCTCGCTATTTTCTTCCTCGTACTCGTCCTCGTATTCTTCATACGATTCATGAGTTAGAGTGTTAAAACCTTGTGCTTTAAGCGTTACATTTTCTTCACTATCCTGATCGCTTAGCCTCTCTAAATCTATGTGCTTTTCGGGGCCTGAGTCTGCCCACTGCTTTAATATTTCGGCTGGATCAAAGGCCCGAGCTTCCGCTCTCTTATCAGCTTGGTCTAAGTTCTTTTCTACACCGTAAGTTAATCGATAGGGTTGTAAATTGCCTACTTTCTCGCTGTTTCCCTCTGCTTCCCTTCCCACTCCCCTATCCCCTCCTACTGTTTTTCCTTTAGCTACAGTGGGATAAGGAATGGACGCCCCCGGGTTGGGGTGAGTCGGTGTTACCAGTGGGTGACTGATAGACTCAAGTCGTTGGGGTAATGGATAGGTGAGAGAGCTCCCATCAGGTAGGATTACCGGATTTGCGGGGCGTCTCCCCCCTGATGGGCTGGAGTTATCTGTGGTGTTTTGTCGATTTTTCTTGTCTTTTATGGGAAATAAGTAATCCTCATCGAAAGTTTCCTGTTCACTTTGTCCTCCTGCTGCAGGTAGTAAACGATAGGGAACTCCTTGACTACACCACGGATTGTTCGCATCGGGTCCATAAGTAGAGTGAGAGCTAGTACCAGTTTCGTGGTCCGTAGGTGGTACGTACCCTGGGTTCCAATATTGCTGATATTCTTTGAGACGGTTCTTCCCTTCAACTCGTCCCGAGTGTGTTAGGGTTTCAAGTCCTTCGTCAAGAACCGGCCTATCTTTGGGCCCTAGGTGCCAGGGAAATGGTTTACCTTTGCCACGGGTTTGGTAATTTTGTGCACCTTCGGGGCAGAGCTGCTTGGGTCTGGCTGCGACCTCCTGTCTCTGTGCTTCCCCGTCTAAGGGATTACCTACCAGGTGGCGGTTTTCCACATTCCCTGTATATGATGTTGACACATCGTGTCCTGCGGGCCGCAAAGATTGAGGCTTGGGGTTAGAGGAAGCCTCAAAGTCACCGGTGGCTGACATCAAGGATGAGCAAAACGGCACAAGTCATGTTTCGGGTAATCTCCACCAAATGAACTATTGTTAATGTTTGATTTAAGACTGCGTGAGGTTTGTGTATATCTAAGTCTCCATGAGTCGTTTGTCCAGAATGCCTGAGTAATTCAGACTGCGTTTAAAGTTTGTCCGTCCACTTCCCAATAGTTCAAAAGAAATGAACGATGAGGGAGCTTCTTAATATGAAAGGGTTTTTATTCAATAAACATCTCATCCCGAGTCAAAGCCACCATGTATAAGTCTTCATCAGTCCACCTCCCATCTCCTATCAGCAATCAACCACATTTAGAACACGAGTTGCTCCAACACCTTCTAGACCATTCTAGTACTCAGCTCTATCACAATCCTATGTCCGAGGTAGTTGATATTGGTAAACTCCAGTCTGTTACACGGGAGCCGATGTACTTACTCCAGGTAACTCCTTGGCTAAACTTACTTAGCTGATGTTCTCACTAAAACTAAGTGACTACTAACTGCTCGCTCCCTACCTTGCAGCGCCTTTTATACTGGTTAACAGGTGGCGCTAGGAACGCAAGATATTTCTTCTAGAAGTAGACTAGAAGTAGACTTGCTAAGCCTGATCCTTGATGGATTATATAACATGAGGATATATTAAAAGTGCTAAGCTATTAGTACATTCGACGGCGGTCAGGTGTTTGAGTTTAAGGAGGTGGACGACATAGCTCAAACCAAATGAAGATTTCAATCAAATGTGATAAAGTTTCCAATTTTGTGATGATTGGATATATTTGTTATTATTACTTTTCATATGGAGAAACCATTGTGGGTGGCCTTGACTCTCGTGGTACATTCAGCACAGTGTCAATATAATCAGGAGTTCTTTTGTTCACTTAGAAGTATAAGCAAAGATACATTCATATGATCGGTTTTGTTTTAGTACATAGTACATTTTGCTGGTAGTCTCATGCTGAGACTCAAGATCAGTGAAACCATTCATAAAGTTTCAAGGTAAGTTCATAAAAGAAATTATTTATCGAGTAGGCTTCCACACCTTGAAGCTCAAGGTTAGCGGAACCCGTTCATAAAGTGACAAGGTAAGTGTTGAGGAATGATAACATGATCATTTGTATGATAAGTAAATGGTGACATAATCATGATGACAAAAAGACAAAGTCAGTTTTAGAGGATGAAGAAATATGATTATCAGCCTAGATTGAGGCTTAAGAATTGCGACACCCGTGCATAAGGTGATAAAGTGAATTTAGAGTTGTTAGCCCATAGTGAGGCTTAAGAATTGTGACACCCGTGCATAAGGTGACAAGGTAAGTTTTAAGGATGGTCAGCCATAATGGGGCTTAAGAATTACGACACCCGTGCATAAGGTGACAAAGTTAGTTTTTGACTTAGTACATACATGTACAGATTTTGATATCTATGATTTGTAACACAAGTCAACAGAACTCAACATATATACAGTGTAAAGTTGTCTTAACCTTCTAAGAGTAACAAGTACACATCAAATCCAATTTCAGAACAAGTTAACACAACATAAGTCAATACAGAGAATTTGGACATTTTGAACGAACGAATTTTCATTATACAATGCGTGTCAAATTTCTATCAAACTTCAACCAGAACAACATTATTTACAATAAATACAAGGTCCCTGCATCTGATCTAGCAACATTAAGCAGTTGGGTCCAGAAAATATCACCATTCCCGTCGCGCGCCCACCAGTCATGCTTAGTACATGTGTACTTAGCGAGGCGCTTGACTGGAGTTCCCCTCCAGGGTTTGACCTCGATTTGATTCCTCCAGGCGCGAAGCGCCCGGATGGCAAATTTCTGTTTCGAACAAATTTGCAAGTTTGATGGTTCGACCTGATATTTTGGGCCGATCTGAATTAATTCTGTCGCTTGATTATGTTGGCTGGGGACCTAAGCTTTAGTTTAGCACAGATTTTGTAAGAAATTATACGATGGTTTGATCATGCTAGCCGATTTCAAAATTTGGATCTTTTGGATCAAAAAAGGGGTTTCCCAAATTAGCCTCGTTTTGACGTCATTTTAATCAGTGCCAACAGTTATTTTAGCGTGGACAGACGCGTTTCACCTTTGGTCCTGTCACTTTACTTTTCTTAGCTTTCACCCGCCATTATGGTTAAACTCGTCGTGTTCGGGGACGAGAGGGTCGCCGGCCTTACTGATTTTCTGGCAGTGATAGAAGCAGAAGGGGCAGAGGCAGAAGTTGTCAGTACTTCAGAGGCCACCACCGCCGACCTCGGCCGCCAGGCTTTCGCCTACCACACGGTATGGCCGAAGGACGTGTTGATCATCGTCCCTTCGGTCTACGACCTCTTTACGTGGGACGAGGAGTTGGAATTGTGGCTTCCCCGTTTTTCCAAGATCGATACGGCGGTGGCTCACTACGTGGAAGTGCTCAACGAGATCGCCACCAACTTTCTGTGTCACCCGGCTGCTTGCCAGTTTACTTTCGCTCAGCTGACCGGCCTCAACTGCTCGGAGTGGGAACGGCTCTGCGACGACTCGGCCATTCAGCGTTGGGTAAACAAGGCCGTTCCCAGAATCAACGTGGAGCTGGGCGCCATCAACGCCTGGAACCGGACCCCCAGCGTCAACCTGGCCCGTTTTACTCACGTCACCCGGAGGACCACGGACGGCGTGATCTCCGTTCACGACTACCGGGAGTACACCGAGGGATTTCTCCCAAGTCCCCGGCAGCTGCGCCGATGGGCCCGGTTCGTGGCTGACCTGGCGCGGTGTTACCCGGTCCAGTAGCCCGCTTCATAAATTTCTTTTGTACATAATGATTTCTTAATTCTAGTGATTCTTAACCTAAGTGATTCCCGGATCCAATTCCCGGCCTGTGATTAGGACACTTAATTTCCGGGTTGGTTCCGCCAAGTGATTCTGTCAGTCCAATTCCCGGCCAGTGATTAGTACACCTAAGTTTATATATTCAAGAGGAGCAGCCAGACATTCTGCCGGAGCTCCAGATAACAGGATTGTTCCCATGGGAGTAGCGGAGTAGCGGATTCAACAGACTGTTTTCTTCCACGCCTGTTGTTGAGTGCCGCCCCCTTCGTCTCCACGCCTGCTGTTGGAGCGCCTTCCTCGTCGAGACGGTCCAGCGCCCCGACCTCTCCGAGCCCGGGTAAGTTCGGCCTTCTTTCCACAGTTCTCGGCATGTTAGGTAGGCTACTAACCGTGGTATTTTAAGGGGATTGTTGGCCAAAACTCTTCCTAGTGGTTTTCGGTTCGCCTTCACGTGGTTGTATTCCGGAAGCTGATGTCACTCCCGGAACTAGAAACTGTGTTTTGCTGGTGATTTTTGTAACGGGTAGCACGGGCGGCCACCTGGTGTTTACTTTTGGATCCAAGATGGTGGACGCGGGCCGAAAACTAGGATCTTGTGTACTAAACTCATTATTTTTTCCAGGTCCTGTGGTAATTGATGATATTATGAACAGCATAAGGTGATAGTGTTGGGCACTGATAGACGTCGGGCTATATGATTTTAGTGGGAGGGATTGTTTAGGCGAACATGATCAAACATTTTACCTCGCGCGTGGTTGGGCGATAATAGAAGGTTTTACTGACTAGAGGTTTGTTGACATTACCGATTTTAAGTAGGCTTTTTGGAGTGTGGGTGATTTGTACCGTATGGGTATTATGGTATTATTTGATACTATTAACTGTTGGGGACTGACACTGCACATGTGGATTCAGGTATGGGTGACCAGGGATTCCGGTCTGAGTTGTACAACACTAGATTTGCTGTAACAGAATTCTTTGTTTAGTCATTCTCCGTACAGGACATTAGTGTAAATGTCTACATTGGAAACAATTCACATGGAGGTGCCCTAAGGGAATAAGCGCTTCGTAGGGTGTTCACCCTGGTAAGTTTAGAGTAATTGTAGGTGACCAAGTACTTTGGTCCAGATTGCCCAGTATTAGATTGGCTGTGACAGAATTCTTTGATGAGTTGTCCCCCTTACAGGGTAGTGGGAATGTTGACGTGTCGGCCACGTGAGGCGACACCACAGGTGGAGTCGTCCAACGAGCTGTTGGCGACTCCAAGGTAAGTTTGAGAGGGAGTGGCAAGAGCCACCAATACCCATCCCGTATTGAGTCTAACGACAAGACTTCGTCAGTGTCATGGTGTTAGAATAAGTTTTATAGTGAGTATTATTGTGCAGGTCGTCCAGATAAGGAGACAATACTACTGCGAGGAAACCAAAACGAAGCCTCCAAGACACTGAATGAGCTCCCAGACGGAGATTCGATGTTTGTCGTTGTCAAGAAAGGAATGGTGTTCTCGTTAAAAAACTAGAAAGGCACCAAAATCCACAGCAAAGATTACCAAACATCTCAAACAGCGATATATCTGCGAGTTATCAATATTCTTGACAACACATTTTATGTACTTTGTCATAGAATAATTTACCAATACACTCCGAGGGTTTATATGAAAACAAGTTAACAACCCCCCAAGGGTGACAACTGTTCTAACATATTTGACTTCATTTTTTTTTTTTTTTTTTTTTTTTTTTGTGAAGTACTACTTCAACCAGAGTTTGTTCTCATTGAGTGGTTAACGTCGGATAGTGTGCCCAACACCAACTGATCCGGCATCGTCTCTGGATGCCACTGATGTCGGTAAAACCCAGTAGTAGCCGACCTGTAGCCTACCAGAGCACCCAAGAGGACTGCTCCTACAAGATTCGACCGGTGACGTCACACATCTTGGTCTTTAATGATTTATATTAAGTCAAAATCCTTTCCCCCTTTGTTAGTTACAGGTGGTAGCTCGGCGTTCACCCCCTATGTTCAATCTGGGGTTTGAAGACCGAGTTCCACTTTATACTGGGTAGTGGCGCCCTCTTAACGAGATAAACAGGTGCGCCCCTAACACCAAACGGTTCACTGAATAGATATTATACCTATGTTAACAGTAACATCTTACTGTTTACCCTATACTCTACATCACATGGGGAAAGCCAACATGACAAACGGTGGGGTAGCGTTTCATTCCGTAAAAGTATAAATGTCATTAAAGGACATTAAGTATTAACCATACAAAGGAAGGCGAGATTATTCGTTACTTGAAAAGTTATCACTAGAGGATCGGGTCTCAGATTCAGGTTCATTTCTGATCTGATTCCCGGTCCTCATTAGTTACACGTGGGTTGTCGGTACCCCCCATCCATGAGTACAAGAATGGGCAGCACCGAGTTTCCCATTGTTATAATCGGGAGCAGACTGCATTTTTTTTTTTTTTTTAATATACAGTCTACCCCCCCTTTAAATTATAGAGACGTGTAAATGCATCTCTTTCAGATCAATCACTTCCAGACAGCACCTAGTCCGGGCTTTTGCTGAAGTATAGTATCAGGTTAAACCCGTCTTCTTGTTCAGGTCTATGCCCGTTTTTTCCTTATGGAGAGTCGAAGCTACTCCAGAAAAGACTCCGCCCCCAGCCTAACCTAATTATGCTCACGCGGGGCGGGAATATGTTAGTACTAAAGACAGCCTTAGAATTTTAGTTTCTTTCTAATAGACTGGGTAGACTATTAGCTATGGGTGTCAACCAAGTTTATTGCAGCCGTTCATCAGGGAATCAGTAGTCCGTGTCCCCCTTCCTCAGCTCAACTGTTGAGCGGAGACCTGGATACTTTTAACGCCACGACGGCGGTCAAGACTAATATTCCATTCATTTTTTTATTTTTTTCTCGACGGCGGTCAGCTCTGAAGCCGCACGTCTTTCTTATTAATTTTAGTTATTTCTAATTTACCCGGGTCGAAACTTGACTTCTTGCCGTTTTGCCCCGACCCGGTTGAACTGGTCTAAACATGGCCTAACTAACTTAGTCTTGTACCTTGGGCAGTTGTTCATTATTTTCTTTCTTTTGATACTAGTTTTCGTTGGATCCTGACTTTATGGTAAAGTTAGGATCCTTCGACTTAAGACATACGGTGATCTGGCGGCCATTTACACATAACCAAGACGATGGGGCTATTAATAAGGACAGCACCTCGCTCCACCGCCTTGTGAGTTTTCGCTACAGCTTCTCCCGCCCCAGGGATGGCTTGTCCAGTCTGAGGGAGTCGCGATATGATAAGAGAGAGCCAAGCACCCTGTGAATGTTACCAGTTCGCCGTTGTCCCGTAACTACCTTTCCTTGTGACCTCCGTTATAATTCCTGAATATAGCACGCCTTGGTAGGAATTGTACACATCCTTGCCGCAGTAGCGCGCCCATACCAGGAGCAAACGAGCCACGTATAAGGTACTCTCGTGTGCTGTCACAGAGCGTTCCCCCTGAGAATGTTACTAAATATTCTGCGTTCTTATGCTTCTTATTATATTTTGCCCAGGATTCCCTGAGGAAGGGCTCTTAGTTAAATAAATATTGGGCTGCTTTATATATTAGTTTTTGGGTAAATTTACTTGCTATTCGTCGATTTTTTTGTGATGAAGAGACCGCTGTCAGGAGCCAACCCACCCAGGGCATAGTGACTGCCATGGTCGGGCGTCCACCCCAGTGCCCTTCGCAGCGTCAGTGACGCGTAACCCCAACGTCCTGCCTCCTGTCAGGCACCACTGACACCAGGCATGTGGGCAGGCTCCCGCTGCTTGTGCAGCCCCCTCATCTTTGAGAGGATTATATATGTGAGCATGCTAAAGAATAGACAGTGGCGTTCCCCAAGTGACTCCTGTACTGCAGCCCGATCCCAGCGGTAACAGCAGCACAGGGGTCATGTATAGATGGTACTTACTTGGGGAAGTTCACTTCGCTCGTTGGAAGCGTTGGTTCCGTTGAGCGCACTTAGGTATTTGCATAGAATTTTGTGTTTTTTCTTTAAATGCTAAAATTTTGCGACACTAGGATCGGTTCCGAATGGTTCCCTACTTTAATAGAGTGGCCAAGTCAGTAACAATAAGAGTGTTGAGCTAGGCTACCGGGCATGGGACACCCAACTTGAAAGAAATTTAGATAACCCATGGGTCCATAGACAGACGGTTGGACCAGCCTACCCGACCCAGGTTTCCCTGGTTGGCGAGTTAATATTAATCAGGTTAGTCAACAGAACTCTACCTTCCTGAACAGGCGGGGCCCAGCATATTCCCAGTTACCTTTCAGTTTTAGTATTTGTACCATTGAATTATCAATTCACCAATTTTACCTGTACAGCATTAGGTCAGGTCTTAACACTCATTATATTGTCATATGATAACTTCGTAAACCGTTCCTGGATCCTTTTCGGATGTCCCTGGCCTTACTGTCTTTCGGGCAGATCCCGTTCCGGTCGCTGTTGAGGTGGGCGTGGTCGATCTAGGAGGAGCGTTAGGCATTGTTCCATGTCCCATCACCGGTTGAGGCCAGTCCGCTCCGACATCGGACCAGCCTGCGTCGATGAGGCGAGGTACTCCCATGGGTACAGGAGTGGCTAGCCCCGAGGAATATCTCAGTAGTCTGGCCCTGGTATTGTATTTTAAGTTACTCATTAGACGGGCTAGTTTTTTAGATACTCTCAGGGTGTCTGGTAGTGGCACCTTAGATGGATGTTGTCCAGGTCTAGTCGCTGCTCCCATCAGCTGCGCCCCCCAAGTAACCGTCAGGGTATATTTCAGACACAGTTGGGTCACCAGTAGATCCTTAATAAGCACATAACCTTCCGTATAAGTGTGGTCAGAAGGCATGGCCAGTTCCCCCAGAAAGATTGTCTCTATCATATGTGGGTTGGCAAACTGTACGTATAGTCCATCTACAGTCTTCCTTCTAATATACCTCCACTTTCGCCACACGAGGACCACTATGGCGATGACTAGTACTGCCAATAATATAGCAAGTACTGCCACCGCAGTGGGGTTGGCGGTCGTGTCCGGGCATCCAGTTAGTTCCTTTTCACTGCGCAGCAGCTCCTCCGGGTCCGCCGCCTCCAAGGCCACGGCCCGAGGTAAAGTCATGGTTAGTCCGGCCAGGGCAGCCTTGCCTTGGTGGTTCCGCCAGCACTTCCAGAGAATACACCCAATAATAGTTACTGCTACCACTATACAGAAGATTGTGAGAAGGCCAAAGCCGCCCCCAAAGTTACCTATAGAAAACCATGGGGCGTGTTTGTCCACCTCGTAGCGGTCAGTTGCTTTCTTGATGCCTTTAGCCAAGTCTTTCCTGTGTTTTTGGATTCGCTTGGCCAGAGAGGATACAGGTATTCTGACCTTTAGGCTTTCCTCGATTTCCAGTAGCTCTTTCCTAATCGTTTCAGGGATAGGATCTGATTCTAACATAGTGGGTTCATTCTCGGGCCTCGTGAAATTAGCGTTCCATCCTTTCACACGACTCGCTGCTTCCAACAGATCGTTAGGTGGATACACGACCGTGGTGATCCTGGTGTGTCGGTCACAGTTCCGTAAACTATACGGTATCCATGATCCCTGCGTCTGGAAGGCACAATCGCATTCCACCTGAACTCGCGCATAGTTTTCTATGTTCACCTCCACCGCGGGTTGATTTCTGCAAATCATCTGGCCCCGGGTGTCAGCGCTGACCACAAGCATATCTCCGTCGTCCAGATACACTGCCATTTCTCCAAAGTCTGCTTCCAAAAGATAGTCCAGTTCACATTTCTCTCGTATGGCCATGTCATCGCGTCTCAACAGGGCGGCAGTGCAGGTGTTATCCGTAATCTTTTTCATGTAGGGCAAGTCCTTACAAAGCGTGATGGTCTGCCCATAACAGCCTGACCAACTGCCGCTAGCCAGTGGTACGTAGTACTGACGGGACATGGACATAGCCACACTTTTTGGTAGATTAACAATTTGGAGAGCGTCCTTCTTTTGTCGTCCTCTAACTGGCACTGGCACAGGAAAGGTTAGTACCTCGTAGACTCTAAACAAATGTTCGTCGGCCACTACTGGTACCCTTACGTACACGATCAGCTCCTGGGTGGTTTCATCAAATTTAAAT
Organism: Lepidonotus clava; assembly: GCA_936440205.1. Lineage (NCBI taxonomy): Eukaryota > Metazoa > Annelida > Polychaeta > Phyllodocida > Polynoidae > Lepidonotus > Lepidonotus clava. Next base: position 18,464,635 of record OW387150.1, on the reverse strand, counting down.
GAGGGTTGACTGTTCTCATAATAGAAGGAGGGATCTGCAAACGCTACATGGAACCTGGGATGGATTCCTTTCAGATACCTGTTGACTTCCAGGACCGCTCCGACCATATACTGGCGTGGCACCAAATCCATGGTTAGTTGGCCCTGTGTCAGGTGTTGTACACCTTTCCTGAACACGCGCGTTTGCTCCATTACCAATTGGAGATACACCATTTCGCCTAGTTTGTCTTCCAGAGCTACAGGTATCATGTTCAGGTACAGTTCCATCCAGTCCACCTTATGTTGGACGAGTTTCATTCTCCGGCGAGTGGTATTATGCGCCTTATTTAGTGACCTTAAATTATCCAATAGACCTATCACGACGTGGTTAACCCTTTCTACTGCCTCGTCGTGTTTCTCGTTCATCAGCGCCAGGTCTTCGATCATCTGGTCAGAGGACTCTTGTAACACTTTAATTAGTTCCCTGTTATACTTGACATCAGCTGAAAGCCCCTTGTTCCATGATGTTGGAATAGGAAAGGTCGGCCATCCTGGGTCGTCCAGCATGATGGGGAGTTTCTTCATTCTTTTGATCCTTCCGCCTGAGTCTGATTCTGACCCTTGATTTTGAGGTCGCTGTTGGTTGTTTTTAATTAGCGAGCTTAAGGTTTCATTGAGAATTTCCCTATACCGACCTTTGAGCGCCTGCGATGTCTGATCCATCCAATTCACTAGCGACCTGACGTGGTAACAGGCTCGGTCGAGAGCGTCTCCTCCCTTTAGGTACCGATGACAGACCTGGCCAAAGGTAGCCTTGATGAAGGAGCGCCTTTGGGGAATAGTGATCAGAAAGCCTTGGCGGACGTGAGTAATATCTGCGGTGGACATTAATTTCCCTGGTTTCAGTACCACCCCATATTGTTCCAAGGCTATAACTTCAGCGTTAGGGGCTAGCCCTTCAGGTGGGCTGGAGTCATTTCGCACTCCCCTAATGCCTCCTATCATAGCAAATACGAACAGCACCGACCACTTCATTGTCTTTGTTTGGTTTTAGCGCTAGTTCGAGAGAGTAAATTTTGTAGTTTATCTAAAACATGTTCACAGCAAAGTTACCTTCATTCTTCTGCGCACCACTATCATCCATGCACCGAAGTATGCCCTCCTCTCGGGCCCCCTGGTCCACTTAGTTTGGGACATGCTCATAGAGGTTTTGCCCATTGTCATTCACCACTCGCCTGATGATTCCGCTCTCGTCCTTGGTGACCATGATCCTCAAGCCTCTCATACGTTCGCAGGACGAGGGGCGCATTGCTCTGAGGGGTCTTGGTCTAGTAGGTTCCAGTCCGAAACGGCCCCCGTTGGGTCGTACGACGGTTGGCTCGAGGGGTACGGGTGCGGCACTTGCGGTGGGTTTGTCGTTGGGAGTGGGCTCGGCCACAGTGGGCCCCCCGGCTGGCTGGTTGGCGTCCACTGCTGCTGGTTCCATAGCAGTGGTGAGGGATTGGCGCTGCAACTCGTCGTCAAGCTGCTCAAGTCTAAACAAGCGGGGTCCGCAGGCTGTAAGTGGTGGAGGAGGGGAGCTCCCGCTGGCCCGTTCCCCACAGGTGGGGTTGGCGCGTGTTGAACGGGTGCTACCTCCACTTTTAGTCCTGGAGCGGCTACGGTTAGCTGTTCCCCTCCCGATCGCCTTTCCAGAGTGGGCAGAGGTCGGCCGCCTCGTGTTGTTTGTTGTCTGGTACCTTCCCTGACGCATTTAGAGTTTTGGGTGGTCCTTTGAATGAAAGGAGCTACCTGAGTTTTAATCTCAGCTAACTGTTTATTTGATTTTGGCACATCCAGTCCCACTGTCCTTCTAATTTCGTCAACAGTTTCAAATAGTTGGAACAGTGGTTGCGTAAGGTCCCAGAACCAGCCGGCCTGAATCTGCACCGGTCGGTTGGCCGCTTCCCCCTTCTGAACCGGCTTGGCCAACGCAGTTAGCCTTGGCTCGGGCTCCGAGTCACTCACCTCAGATAAATTGTAAAAGTCTTTATCTGTTGTCTTCTTTTTGGTTGGAACCGATTTAGCCGACTTCTTGGCTCCACCTGCGGTCGTTCTGGTGGGTCGCCGGGCTGGTGTCCTTGGTTTCTTCCGGGCAATCCCGGCGTCGGTTGAGTCCGGACGGACACCGCCCCGGCCCGGCCAACTCCACCGCCGAAGGGTCTGAGCCGGTCGTTTCTTAGTACTCTCCTTCTCGACCGCCTTTTCTTTCATTTGGTAAAATCCTAAAAGAATGGCCCAACGAACATTCCCTTGGTGGGTAGCGCCCTCTGGTGGGGGCGGCTAATCCGTTTCCTTCTCAAGGGGACGATGATCCTTCCCTCCGTGTCCGCAGGGAAAGTAGTGGTTCCCTTTGGATTACTATGAGGTCGGAGGGCTAGGCAATTCCCCATGAGTCGGTGGATCAGTGTTCCAGCTAAGTTCTCTTTCCGCTCCTTCCAGGAGAAGTTGAAAGTTGAACAATTTCTATCTCCAACTTTTGTTCAGAGATAGAATCAATGTCTATCTCCGTTTCCTTCCGAGCTGGATTATGCGTACAATCACCTGCAGCAGAGGTGACCGTCTAGGAGCAGAGTTGCGGACCGACTGGCGGATCGGCGCGGATCCCACGAAACTATAACCGATCCGCCTGCCCGTGCCGTCTCCATATTTGGAGCTGTATCTTGTTTCAGGTGGGGGACGCTTGCATCCGGTGCCAGGAGATGACGCCAACCACTGGCATCTCCCTTGGTGTGCGCACCCTCCCTTTCTGCCACGCCCCTGGGCGCAGCGAGGTGGTCGTGAGGTAGGCCACCTGTTCCATTAGCGTTGATGCTAACGGTGCCGCTCCGTCGAGCCTTTATTTTCACAGGGCGGCAAGATTTCCTGTATTAATCATCCATGTCGTCGCTTTCCCCGCCGTTGGACAGAGCGGCGTAGTTAGGGCGTCGGTTCCGACGTAGGTTATAGCCACCTTTCGTCGGGACATGGTCCTTTACTGTTTTTTCTGGGCTCTGTTCCGATGTATCCGAGATCGGTACATCACCGCAGGGCAGCTTTATGGGCTTGTTGTTGCCTGGAGGGGATCTCCCCTCCAACGGCTGGCTTTTGCCCCTTCGTTTAGCTCGTTTGCGTTTCCTCTGTCCATTAGCGCCAGCTGTTCCCCGTTCACAGGCGGCTTTGTTAGGAACAAAGGATAAGTTTGGTAACAGCGCGGTGTCCGCACTGGCGCCCTGACCATCAGTGATTTGCCCGTCCGATTCTGCTAAATCGGTGGGACTTGGACCAGGTTTTTGTGTAGGTACCTTCCTGGCCATAGGAATTGCACCATGCTCACGGGGACCGGTTGTTCCCGTTGAGTTTTCAGTCTCAGCACCCCTCATTTCGCCATCTTCCTCAGCGATTTCACCCGTCGGAGTGTGATGCAATTCAGGGTTTCGGTCAGGATCTGCCCCTTTTGAGTTAGTGATTTTCGCTTCTCTCACCAGTTTGGGAATGTTATGAGGGACGGCGGGAGACCAAGGCCCATGTGCAGGTTTGAGTTTCGAAATGTTTACTAGATGTGGTACCTGTTTCCCAGTTTTTAAAGACACTAGTCTAAAAAGGTGGTCCCCTTTTGTTTCAATTACCCTGAATGGCCCAGTATACCTGTTTGAGAACTTAGACGCTTTATTCTCGCTAGCTAAAGGGTCGTACATGTATACCATATCACCCTCATACATTTGAGTAGGCCGTGCCCGTTCATCGATTCGTAACCTCAGATCTTTCTCATAGTTTTGAACTACCTTTTCTGCCATATTCCTAAACATAGCAATATTATCCTTGGTTTGCATGAAGAACTCACAGTCGTTCAGCGTTTCAGGAATTGTTCCCTGCTCAGGCATTCCCATGCTAATTGGATCTCTGCCAAACAGCAAGGTATGCGGGCTGTATCCTGACCGTACACTGATCGTGGATCTAACTGTCCATAATGCAATGGGGAGTAGATCGATCCAGTTACAGTGGTCGTCAGGTATATAATATGCGATCAGGTTCTCGATTGTTTTATGTAATCTTTCCACTCGCGCATTGCCGGTAGGCATTCGTCCGGTGGTAAATGTTTGTTTGCACGCTAGTCGTGTAGTGATTTCTCTAAACAGTCCCGATAGGAAGGCCGCCCCCCGGTCTGTGTGCAGACGGTTTACCCGCCCATACCGACATACTATCCCGGTTAGGAAGCAGTTGGCCGCGGTTTGCGCGGTGGAGTCTTTAGTGGTGAAAGCCTCCGGCCAACCTGTTAGTAGGTCTATGAAGGTCATGATATATTTTGACCCATCCCTAGCCCTCTTTAGTGGCCCGATAAAATCACACTGTACCACCTCAAAGGGCCGAGTCGGCCTTTCCCAAGACTTGGCCAAAGCCTTGAAATGTGGGGCCCGCCTCCTCAGAGAGCAGGTCTCACAAGCTTTCACATAGTCCACTATGTCGGCGTTCATGTTTCGCCAGTAGAATCTCTCAGAGATTTTGGTAGTAAGATTACTGATACCCACATGTCCCCCAGCTAAGATATCATTATGTAACAGCCTCAGGACTTTGGGAATTAACTTTCCTGGAACTATCATTCGTGGTTTTAGCCTTACCAGTTGGTCTTGATGTTTGTTATACCTTTTGACGTTGAACCTACAGAGCACCCCCGGTGCTACCATTCCCACAAAATCGGCTTGGTCCATTATTCGCCTAGCTTCAAGGGGATCTGTTGGTAGGTCTCCATCCTGAAGGTAGTCTATCAATTGCGCGCACTCCGCATCTTGGAGTTGCGCGTTTATTACCGTAGCCACAGAAAGCTCTTCATCCTGAACTTCGGCCTCAAATAACTCACATCCCACAGCGGGCTCATATTCTTCACCTGGGACATGTTCATGATAGACTCTAGACAAATAGTCCGGTAGAAAATGAGTCGCTCCTGGCTCATATATGATTTCAAAATCAAAATCCGATAGCGCTAAAGCCCACCGTCTCAGCCGGGCTGACGGGGCTTTGTAGGCACTTTGTAGCAGGGGGATCAACGGTTTGTGATCAGTCACTATTGTGATTTTAGCTCCCTGCAACATGTCCTCATAGTTCTTAATACCTTTAATTACTGCCAGAGCCTCTTTCTCTGTTACCGAATAATTTAATTCGGCGTCACGGAGGGTACACCCCCAGAAAGCAACCGGACGGTAGATTTCATCTAGTTTATGACAAACCGCTGCACCGCACGCGGCGTCTGACGCATCAGTTAGTAGATAGAAATGCCCTCCTATATCTGGATGAATTAGTAAGGGCGGCGAGGTCAGCAGTTTCTTTAACTGTTGAAACGCTTCCTCGCAGGCCTCTGTCCACTCAAAAGAGACTTCTTTCTTTAGCAGCCGGTTTAGAGGCTTTGCTAGATCAGCGAAATTAGGGACAAACGGTCGGTAGTAGTTACATAACCCTAGAAAGGATTTGATAGTTTTCACATTATGCGGGCGGTTAAAGGCTGTGATCTTTTCTGTGGTAACCTTTTGTGTAGCCACCCCTTCTGCATTTACTACGTGGCCGAGGAAATTAATCTCACTGCGGCACCATTCACACTTAGACGGTTTTAGTTTGAGGTTGGCTCTCGCTAAAGCTTGAAGAACCACCTCAACACTCGCCAGGTGTTCCTCAAAGGTGGTGTCGTAGACGATTACGTCGTCTAAATATGCTAAGCATGTTCTAGGAATCAAGCCTTTTAGCGCAATGGCCATCACCTTGGTAAACTGCCAAGGCGCGCCAACTAAGCCGAACGGTACACGCTTATACTGATATACACCCATTGGGGTTTCAAAGGCAGTATATTTTCTACTGTCTTCTTCGATTACACACTGATGATAGCCGCTCAACAGATCTAAAGCTGTCCACATAGTGGGTTTCTTGTAAGCCATATATAAGAAAAGGGATCGCGCTGTAGGCATTGGGAATTTATCTTTGAAAGTGACCTGATTAAGCATGCGAAAGTCTGTACAGAGCCTAGGTTTGCCGTCTTTCTTCTGCACTACCACCAGCGGACTTCGCCAAGCCGATTCGCTGGGCTCTATGACACCTATATCTATGAGTTGCCTAACCTGTTCATCGATGATGTCCATTTTCTGTGGAGAGTATCGGTACGGTCTAGAACTTATTACTCCCTGTGACTCATCCACAATGATCCTCATCGGCGCTATTTCACAGTGACCTAACTCTTCCATTGAGAACGCTAGTGCATTTCTGTTGTTATAAGCATTCGTCTAAACCTTACCTTTTGTTCTTCGTCTAAGCACGACTCGGTTAGATCTATTTTACTTACATTTTCATCCATTTCACCTCGGGATTTCTCCTCAGAGGTTTGGCTTTCCATTTGCACTGCGTCTTTCATTACTTCTACAGAGATCCTACAAATGGACATTGGGGTCTCTGTTTTAGTTAGATAACACAAGTCTAGGAACTCTTCTATCTGGTCTTGATTTACCTCAGGCACTGCGCATTCTTCTGCAAAAGCTAACACTTCCTGTGGAGTGATTTCTTGCATTTCATCTAGCGGATTCATGACTTTGATCCACCACTGACTTCCCACCGTATTCACGCACCCCTCCACTAGGACAGGTGCAGTGACTGCTGGTGCGCAGTAAGCTACTGGTGAGTCTAATCCCAGCGGCTCTCGGGTGGTAACCGGTATGATGCATTCATTTCCCGGTGGAATTTTCACTGTTTCTTTGCTGACAATAGGGTTTCCACAAAACACTTCTATCTTTGCGCCTGGTAGAGATAAATCTGATCGAAGCACTGTTAATAAGTTTCTACCGATTACTATTAAGTGGCATAGATCGTCCACTATGTTGAAATCATAGCAGACTACCGATCCCTGGATTGAAAACTTACATCTAATTTGTTCTAGTATTACTTGAGACGAATTGTCTGCCAAACTGATGTTTCCCTTCGATACCTTCCATTCGTCTAAAATGCATTGTTTAGGGATCTGCTGTTTACAATGGGTGGACATGAAGCAATCGCTCGCTCCTGTGTCTACTAAAGATCTAACCTCCTTCTGATCATTAAATCTTAACGTTAAGAAAAATGCTTCGTCTCCTATCTCTCTCCTAGCCGGTCCGTCCACTGCGCCTAATTCTATCGTGGAATGAACGGACCCCTCCTCTAGTTTCCCTGACTCTTTTGTTCTGTCCCACTGGCTTTACTATCTTTGTACATCCGCGGGGGTTTTTCCTTCAACCTATTCTTTAGCCACAGGCACGCTTCTGTAGAGTGACCATGTTGTTGGTGAATGATACAAAACTTACTTTCATCGAAAGGCAACCTGGGTCTCTCCACTTTCTGCTGAGTTGGCGGATTCTTTCCTTTGTCTGCCTCTCTGTTCGGGGCGTTATTAGATTTAGCCTTCTGATCTGGATTCCTTTCACCTTTCTGATTTTCATATCGATCTTTTCTTTCATAACCCTGCTGTTTATAGTTACCACTACTCTGGGGAGCTCCGCTTTGCCCTGGTTTTGGTTTCTGAAACCATGGAGCGGCCTCCAGTCGGGCCAGCACCACTCCAAACCGTTCGGAGATGGAGTTTAGGGCCGCGGTCTCCTCCGATTCTTGGCTTCCAGCCAGTTCGCTCACTGCATTGGATATTTTGGTTCCCCCTTTGCCTTTGTCCAACGATTCTAGTCTCGTCGCACAATCCACCGCTTCGGTGAACGACTTAGGGTCCAGTATAGCTACCTGTCTGGCTAAGCCCTGTTTTAACCCCTCTAAAAACACGGCTAACATCATGCTTTCACTCGCCTCTGCCTTAACTTGCTTTTGCTTCAAGACACCTGCAAACTCAATCACACTCTGGTCCTTTCCTTGTTTGAGGGCGCAGAACTCTGCGTGTTTCTGCCACTTAGCTCTTCGATCACCGAAGATCTTTGTCATTTGAGCTTCTAGTTTCTCAAACGTGTCTTTTTCACTCTCAGCTAACGCTCCTGCCCAGTCGTCTGCCCTTCCCTTTAGGCCTAACAGTGCCATATTCAGGAGATGGGCGTTCGACCAGTCATAGATAGCTTTCAGTCGTTTCAATTCCCTGAAATACTTTTCTATTTGCTCGTCTTCCTTTCCACTAAACCACGGTAACCTAATGTTTGGTCCCCTTTGGTGACCATTGTGAGTTGTTTCACGCACTGGCGCTGGTGTTTGCCCCAGTGTCAGACCTAGCTGTGGTAGAATATCCCAAATATTTGGTCGATTTGGCGGGTTTGGGGGGTTGTTCTGCCCTGGTGGGCCCGGTGGACCTGGAGGATTTGGAGGGTTGTTCTGTCCTGGTGGGCCCGGTGGATTGGGTTGATTAGGTGGGTTGGGAGGAGGGTTGTTGAGTTGGTTTAGGAAAGGATTATTGTTCTGGTTTGGGGGAGGGTTATTGGGTCCTGGTGGGTTCGCCTGATTATTCTGGCCTGCCGGAGCCTGCTGACCCTGCTGGTTACCTGCTCTTCCTCGGCCTGCGTTAAGATTGGCTGCAATCGCCATCGCCTGCAATAGGTAAGGGAACATGTTTTGCTCGACCCCACCTCCTGCTGGCACGGCTTGGCCAGGCTGTTGGCCCGGTTGGCCATCCCCATCATTTTGCTGCAGTCCCCCAGGGTTTACCCCAAGATTAGGCTGCTGCATTCCTGGATTCACACCACCATCTTCCCCTTCACCAGGTTGTTGTTGTTCCCCAGGATTTATCCCAAGATTGGGCTGATTCAAAAGAGGGTTGTTGGGTTGGTTATTGAGAAGGTTTTGAGGAGGGTTTGCCTGATGATTCTGGCCTCCTTGCGCCTGCTGACCCTGTTGGTTTATAGGGGGGTTAGGTCTAGGTGGATTTGCCTGATTAATATGACCTCCTGGAGCCTGTTGATTAAGGGGAGGGTTAGGCCCTTGAGGATCGGCTTGATTATTCTGGCCTCCTTGAGCCTGTTGACCCCGTTGGTTACCCCCTCTTCCCTGACCTGCTAGTGGATTGATTCCCATCGCTTGTGCTAGGAAAGGATACAACATATTTTGCCGTACGGCCCCAAGGTCTATCCCGCCTCCTGCTAGGGCAGCTTGGCCGGCTTGTCGGCCCGGTTGGCCGCCTCCAACATTTTGCTGAAGTCCCCCAGGGTTTATCCCACGATTAGGTTGCAATACCCCTGGATCCACACCCCTAGCTCCCCCTTCACCGGGTTGTTGGAGCTGATTTTGGTCACCCCCTTCTCCTACTAGATCCACCAAAGGTACACCTCCCTCCGCCATATTATCTTCGTGGAGGTTTTGTATATCGTGATCGTCCCACTGTTCCTTCACAGGTATTTCTTCTACACTAATTTCGTCCTCACTTTCTGGTTTAGCTTTCTTACCTGTGTCTAAAACATCCTCGGTAATAAGTTCAAACGATGACGAGCGTGATTTCTCCCTTCTAGTTAGTTTACTATCAGGACTACCTTTTCTGACATTTGTGACTGCTTGTTCTGTCTCGCTATTTTCTTCCTCGTACTCGTCCTCGTATTCTTCATACGATTCATGAGTTAGAGTGTTAAAACCTTGTGCTTTAAGCGTTACATTTTCTTCACTATCCTGATCGCTTAGCCTCTCTAAATCTATGTGCTTTTCGGGGCCTGAGTCTGCCCACTGCTTTAATATTTCGGCTGGATCAAAGGCCCGAGCTTCCGCTCTCTTATCAGCTTGGTCTAAGTTCTTTTCTACACCGTAAGTTAATCGATAGGGTTGTAAATTGCCTACTTTCTCGCTGTTTCCCTCTGCTTCCCTTCCCACTCCCCTATCCCCTCCTACTGTTTTTCCTTTAGCTACAGTGGGATAAGGAATGGACGCCCCCGGGTTGGGGTGAGTCGGTGTTACCAGTGGGTGACTGATAGACTCAAGTCGTTGGGGTAATGGATAGGTGAGAGAGCTCCCATCAGGTAGGATTACCGGATTTGCGGGGCGTCTCCCCCCTGATGGGCTGGAGTTATCTGTGGTGTTTTGTCGATTTTTCTTGTCTTTTATGGGAAATAAGTAATCCTCATCGAAAGTTTCCTGTTCACTTTGTCCTCCTGCTGCAGGTAGTAAACGATAGGGAACTCCTTGACTACACCACGGATTGTTCGCATCGGGTCCATAAGTAGAGTGAGAGCTAGTACCAGTTTCGTGGTCCGTAGGTGGTACGTACCCTGGGTTCCAATATTGCTGATATTCTTTGAGACGGTTCTTCCCTTCAACTCGTCCCGAGTGTGTTAGGGTTTCAAGTCCTTCGTCAAGAACCGGCCTATCTTTGGGCCCTAGGTGCCAGGGAAATGGTTTACCTTTGCCACGGGTTTGGTAATTTTGTGCACCTTCGGGGCAGAGCTGCTTGGGTCTGGCTGCGACCTCCTGTCTCTGTGCTTCCCCGTCTAAGGGATTACCTACCAGGTGGCGGTTTTCCACATTCCCTGTATATGATGTTGACACATCGTGTCCTGCGGGCCGCAAAGATTGAGGCTTGGGGTTAGAGGAAGCCTCAAAGTCACCGGTGGCTGACATCAAGGATGAGCAAAACGGCACAAGTCATGTTTCGGGTAATCTCCACCAAATGAACTATTGTTAATGTTTGATTTAAGACTGCGTGAGGTTTGTGTATATCTAAGTCTCCATGAGTCGTTTGTCCAGAATGCCTGAGTAATTCAGACTGCGTTTAAAGTTTGTCCGTCCACTTCCCAATAGTTCAAAAGAAATGAACGATGAGGGAGCTTCTTAATATGAAAGGGTTTTTATTCAATAAACATCTCATCCCGAGTCAAAGCCACCATGTATAAGTCTTCATCAGTCCACCTCCCATCTCCTATCAGCAATCAACCACATTTAGAACACGAGTTGCTCCAACACCTTCTAGACCATTCTAGTACTCAGCTCTATCACAATCCTATGTCCGAGGTAGTTGATATTGGTAAACTCCAGTCTGTTACACGGGAGCCGATGTACTTACTCCAGGTAACTCCTTGGCTAAACTTACTTAGCTGATGTTCTCACTAAAACTAAGTGACTACTAACTGCTCGCTCCCTACCTTGCAGCGCCTTTTATACTGGTTAACAGGTGGCGCTAGGAACGCAAGATATTTCTTCTAGAAGTAGACTAGAAGTAGACTTGCTAAGCCTGATCCTTGATGGATTATATAACATGAGGATATATTAAAAGTGCTAAGCTATTAGTACAGCGATAGTAAATAATTATTATAGTAAATATATGCGAATTTTACAAAGAAGCTATTGACAATCCAAACCAGGGCAAATTCCATTTTAATTTTCAAAGGATATAGAATTCTACATAAAAAGTTAGATTAAAACTTTTTTTTTATCCAAAACATTCTTTATTTCGATTTTTCTACTTGTTAAAAAAAATATACCCGTTTCTCCATTAATATTAGCTTTACATAATCAAATATGGAAACATTGAGCTTTTCCCCTCGTCGGATTATCCTAACTAGTATACGTGACGCCCCCTGGTAGATATCCTTTCAACCAATCGCCATAGTATTGACTGGCACAAGTACGACATCTGGTGGCATTTCACTGAATTAAGCTCATTTCCCAATATGTGTATTCATGGTTATTCCGAATTCAACATTGGGACGTTTCAGGTATAACATGATACTAGAATAATGCAAGTGCACCTCCTCCGTCATGGCCAGCATTGATACAGATACGTTAAGTTTTCGCGGGACTTAAGTGTTAAATAGGGAGTTTTGAAATTGCTTCACGGTATTTCAATCCAAGCATTTACGTTTCCCTGGCTAAGTTCCTGTTTTACCCCTGTCACTTGCGTCTTTATTTTGGATCAATTGGTAAATTCGTAATTGGACAAGATGCGCACTATAACGTTTCGGAATTGACAACAGCAAAAGGTTATAAAATTCATAGAATTTATTTGACATGACAATATGATATTTTGAACTAAGGTTGGTTGATGACAATTAATCTATGACATGATACAAATATTGACGATGAGAACCTGCAGATCCGTCTGCTAACATGACTTATTCTAAACTTTTTCTGTAAAATTCTACAATATAACAATTATTCAGTACATCCGATGTAGGCGAAGGGATTGTCGCTTTGGTTTTGGCTGAACATTTCAGGGAGTTACAAGTATGTTCGTTTAGAATATTACAGAACAGTAACTTTCTTTTGACGCTCTCTTTCCCATTTATAGAGAAGTCTTTTGACGCGCATGTCTCGACTTCCAACTTCCATCCGCCTCTCGTCCTTTCCTCGCATTCGGAAAGCAACTATTTACATAACTTATCCCATTCTCCGTATTCCTTATGAGCCTCTGCAAATAGAATAAACATTCATGAGTAAATTGAAAATGGCAAGAGAACTTGAAACAATAAAATGGTCTAGTACCGCCGTCTATGGGGCAAAAAATAGAAGACTGAGAAAATGCCATTTCACCATCAATAGTACAATTCAAACAATTCGATTCCAGCAAAAAAAAAAGACAGAAACCTTGGTTCGCTTTTTGCATCAAAGTTCACCTCTTTTCTCCAGTTTTATTACTTAATGAAACAACAATTTGATACTTAGGAACATCATTCTGGGGTAAGAATAATTTCAGACTTGTGTTTAAAGAATAGAATAAAAACATCTTAATTAAACTAAGAAATCATTGATTACGTTGGAAAGGGGGAATCATTGTTTATATATACATTTTAAAATCACATGCTTGTAATATACAGGTATTTCTCTTGCTCTTTTTCCTCCGACTCAATCTTAGTCGATCAAGAAAGGAAGCTTGCCAAAGTATTGAAACTTACACAATGATGTTGTTGATGGGAATGTGAATGAGCTTGACGAAAAAGCCGATGAAGCCCATGATGGCGAAACCGATTGCTGTGGCCATGGCAATCTTTTGGAATTCTAGAAAAAGAAAGACAGGGTTAGTGAGATGAAAGGATATATAAAGAATACATGGATTACAGGCATGCTACATAACTTTCAGAAATAATGTTCCGGCCACACCATACATGAGTGGTCCTGGTGTACATGAATACAGAAAATTACACATTAACTTGACAAAATACATCATGGCGCAGACTGCACTGCAAAATAAACTACAGATTGTACATAAATTATACTGATAATGGTCTATTTCTTCGGATAAAGATGCCATTCAATCTGGATAAGAAAAAGACATCTAATTTGCACGTAAATGGCGTAAATATCCATCAACAATATTTTGAAACGCTACAGAGCCTAATGCTGGACATTCTAAACCCTGTGGGACATCACATGGAATGCCCGACCCCTTTACCGTAAGTATTGGACATTCAGGGCAAAATGCCTGAGGTGTCCGACAATAAACATAAATAATAAAATATATAGACACAATGTTAAGCTAACAAAGGAAAAAATACCTTGCAATTTCAATACTAAAATAATATGACTCAGACTAACAGTATCACCCGTTTGGAGAAATGAAAATATTATTTGCGCATCTTTATAAAATCAAAATATTGATCAAGATCTATAATTTACTGTCATCACCTTTGCGGTCTGGCTTCGTACACCTTTTAACGAGACGGATGGAATCCTTCGTGAAGGACTTCGCTGGCTCGAGGAACTGCACAACCTGATCCATTTTTCTTTTGTCGGGGGCTGAAATAGAAAGGTTTTATTTCTATATCAATCAGGTTTTATACATTCCTCAACACAAACACAAAGATAAACATGCACAAGCATGCAGTTTAAGGTTTAGGTTTCGTCCAATCCTGATCAGGAATGATTTATAATTTTTTATTTCAGACACTGCCTGGAACAGCATCTTGAGTAGTGTATTTAGCACGTCTGATTCAAGATGAGAATTTTGCTCTTCATGTTGGAACAAAGGTTTTGGATCTAGATGCAAGTCGGACATTTACTTTTTTTGGAAAACGAGGCACCACACCAGAAATTGGAGACTAGGAATTAAATTTACTAGTATACTAAGATATAAGGCTTTAGTAGCTTTGGTGCCCAAATAAAAATTTATCATGGTAATTTTACCATAATAACTTTGTGGAGTGGCTTCTGTTTTCTGGCATTTTTCTTTCAATATCTCATATTTTCTTATTGATTACCAAGTAGGTGTAGCCTACCTAACATAGGTATCGTCAATGTCTAGGAATATTTTCCCCCGATAATGTATTGTTATGTAGGCTACATCTATTTTGCATTTGGAGTCTCATTTCAATAGTTGTGTTTGCATATGACCCGGTCACCGGCAATATATTTAACGTGACATGTTTTATGGTGATTTAAGCAGCCTCATAGTTGTCATAGGAGTTAAACGGAACCTTTCTTGAGAACAAACTGCACTGTAGACAGTTTTGAGTATATAGAATTTTAACTTTATTTAATGATATATAGACTAGTGTGGGAGCACCCATTTTCAGATGCATTTTAGTACGTCTAAAAACATATGGACAAAGCGCAGTTATTAATATGATCAACACAAGTGTTTCCAGTACTGTTAGCTCAGTCTGCAGGATACTGCTTAATGTCTTCAAAGAACCAAAAGGTTTTGACGCTCATTCCAGTGTTTTACAATTGCTTTTCAACCACCCAACTAAGTCGTGAGACGCGAAAAGGGTGGACACGTCGGCAGAAAACTGACCGTGTTCCCGGCTCTGAGAGAAGCACGATTCAAAGCAGAAATTATCAACCTTCTAGCACACCATAACGTTGCCTGTTTCCTTAAATTAGAAATAACACCCTTATGGACCAACAGAACGTAAATAAAGATACTTTAAGGGTAATTATACGAGTAAAAGAGCAAATACTCACCCTGTCCGCGTCAAATACAGAACTGATGTGTTCGGATGTCGAGTGCGTCGTGGAAGAGGAAGTAGTAAAATGCTCAGAGGAAAGACAACACTCGACTCTGATTGGTCAATATTAATCATGAAAGAACGCACGGTGATATTTTATCATGACGCGACGTGTAATAGTTTGCGAACTTTTACCAAATAAGCAAAGGTAACACATGATAAGATAAAAAGTACAACTTTATGTTTTTCATGTCCAAAAATAAGAACATTTAGAGCGTTATAAACTCTAAATTACCCCAAAAGAAATGAAGATTTCCTGAGCGTTAGAAAATTCACTGCTGAAATAGTAGAGCTCTTCGTCTTTGGAAAGGAGGAAGAAAACGATTATCGTCACGTGATTCAGTTTACAAACATGGCTGGACGTGGGTAAAACAAGAGGAGGAGCACTCCATCAAAACAAGGTTTACTCTGAACTACGTGCAATAAGAGTGCATCTGTCTGACGAGGTAGGCAGCTTGATTATTGATCAATATATTAGGCCACATGCCATATCCTAGTAACTTTGAATCGCTTAAGTTATAGCTGAATTGTAGAATTTCATCGGGGTCATCTGATTTCTGACGTGGCCTTGATTTAAACTTTCTGACTTTGTTTACAACTGGCCAGCTGGGCAGATCGCCATTATTTTGTGGTTCTCGCCACAAGTCCTCAACTTTTTCCAAGTCACGAGATACATATTCAACCAGTTGACAACGAACCATAAAATAAGGCTCGTCTTCGTTGACATTGTTAATCATCTTAAACTTATATTATATAAGTTATAAAGAGGCAGCCATAGTCTAGAACTATTAGAAGACAAGAATAGATAGATGGTAGATCAGCAAAGCGAAATGAGAAGTGGTTTCATGACCTCACAAATATGAGTAGTCAGCAGTTTCCTATTGTATCCGCCTGGTGCGATGCTTGGAGGTGCTCGAGATAATTTTTGGATCGGGATGGATTTAGGGGTAATGTGGCAAGTCCAATTATAGGCCTAGTCTAATAACATTTTCTATTTTCTACATAAATATATATCCACCTTTGCACTCAGCGTGGGAGCCAAAAGCAATGTTGGGTCAAAATTTGGCAAAATATGTTAACTATAAAATATATTCTATGGCCATAACCTAGGCCCATGGGAAAATATAGACTGTGAATACAGACTTCAAATACATCAAAATACACTTAAACTTATCCCTGGTCAATTTTTGTGACCCACCAAAATTGGTTTGTTTAAAAGATTGCTGTCTTTAGGCATAAATAGCATGAGTTTTATGGAATTCAAATAAATTTAAAGTTACACCATTGGTACATTGAAAAATCATGATAACTTTTAGTTATCATGATTTATACATTAAAAATCATGATAACTATTAGTTATCATGATTTTTAATGTACCAATGGCTACGATTAGACTCTTAGAACATATTTTGGTAACACGTCCGTAGGTCCCGTTGCACTTACGTCCCGGTCTTCAGGTCCCGCGATTTTGACGGCACCCACACCACCAAGTACGGTCAGATTTTGACACCTGTCCCTGGGCCGTCTTTTTCACGCAAGCAGCGCGAATACCTAGGCTGGGGGGGACCCAGAGTCAGTGCACTGGGGGGCAGGGGGGGGGGGGGAATCCAGACCCCCTTATAAAGATTAAAAACACAATGCTAATATAATTTTGAATTGGCTCACATTTGATCTAGCATTTTCACTTTCCTATATACGTTTTTAGGCAAAATTTGCACATTCTGGGACAAAATTCAGCCCAGGTTTTTAACCACCTCTACCTCAGCCTAACTCTAAGGTAGGCCTATCCCCCTAGACTCTCTGAGACCGCCACCACCGCGAAAATCCGGCGGGAGGGCACCCCCACCGGGACCTTAGGGCCGGGACATAAGTGCGACGGGACCTACGGACGTGAAACTTAAATTTTCATAGTTATTTGAGTTTGTAAAATTTTGTCATATTTTGACACGACATTGGTTTTGGCCCCCTTTAAAACCACAGGACACCCAGAAATCACACCCCAATATCAACGTTAAAGTAACTGGATTCCCTGGTTATATATGTGCACCACAAGTCACCTATAAGTCACAGTTAAGGTGTCCATTTGACAGCTTGCCATATTACAATTTCGTCAGCCCTACCTAATAACTCTAGTGGTCCCGGGGTCAACTATTCTCACCAAAGTGAGTCAATTGCAATTGGTTTCATAAAAACAGTCAGTTGGTCCCACGAATCTGTGTGATCTGTTACCATATATGTTAAAGACAATCGCGCCATTATTCATCTGATACTGAGATTTTTCTAAAACTTTGCAAAACAAAAGATATTCATCAATATAATTATAAAAAAGAAAAGAAAATAGGGGGTCATCGCAGAAACTTCTGAGCGTTTAATTTTTTTTTTTGAAATAGCATTATTCTTAAAATTGGCTGCTTAAATAAAATCAAAATCTGGATAAAATGTCTTTTATTTAGAGGCAAAATGATGTTTCGCCTCTGTACTCTAATAATGACAAAAAAATTTGTTATTTTAGGATTTTACTTGTCCTGTCCTCCCTTTTTTTCTCAGACATGTGAATTCTTACAGAGAAATTGATACATCCTGGTGAAAGTTCCAGATCTGGGGAAGAATAGTCCATTCCATTTTTTCTCAAAAACATCATATAAAAGTCATATTTTGATGTTTGAAAATGATGAAAAATTTCAATTTTTGCCAAGTCATGGTGCTTTAAAAAAGCACCAGTACATTTTTTAAAGCACCAGTACAAGTTGAAAAATACCGGCACCCAGCGCCCGGCAACAGTGCAAGTGCATGTGTACTAAAGGTCAGACATAGTCTTTGGGTCTTTGAGGCGCCCGGCAACAGTTACATATGCGTTGAACCAGAGAGAGTAAAGTTAAAAACCGCTGGTGCAAAAGCAAAAACAGCTGGCGCCCGGCAACAGTGACTTTGTCTAATGACCTAAATATGGAAGTGCATGGCAGAAGGGGAAAGGGCGGTGGTCGGTAACAGTGGCGTAGATTTTGAATATTAATTTGGGAGCTTCAAGTTAGTGCGCATGTACTAATGAGGTGACAGAGGAAGTGCCGGTGCAGAGATTTTTGACAGTTTGACGTTTTAATTGGAACTCCGACATAAACGTGAAATATATCATATAAAAGTGACATTTTGAAGTTTGAAAATGATGAGAAATTTTTGACAAGTCATGGTGCTTTCAAAAACTACCGGCACCCAGCGCCCAGCAACAGAGCATTTCTATGCATTAAGCCTATTTAACTGAATTCAAGTATTTCATTGGAATTTTCTTTGAACAGGGGCAAAGATTTAGGATTGATCTGGTAATCTAAACTGAACTTATTATACATTTAATTTAAGCTTTATCTCAAAGTTCCTGAGACTTTAGTTTTCTCTGTTTCAGAGTCAGTGGGGTGATGGCGCACCTTACGATGGACAACCCGCTGACTCCGTCACCCCAGGCCCAGCTCAAGAAGGTGGTCGCCGACCTGCGAGGTGAGCCCTTCACTCAGTACCTTTAACAGATATGCCACGTGTCCGTATAAATACGGATTCCCGCATTTTTTGCTTTGACAACAAGGTTTAAAAAGTGTCAACATTTCAGAACGAATACTTTTGTATCAAATTTCATGTAACGAAAGATAAATATATATATCCCATTACATGTGTATATAATTTGTTTTCAGTATCAGACCTTTAATACAGAAGAATAGACTACCTTAGTTCTTTCAGTATTAAAATATAATTTCTATATTTTTCATGTTTGAAGAGTAGCAACCCTGCTTTAAAGTTGTGCCATGTAAAAGTTTGTTTAAATTGATCAGGGTGCCCACGCAGGTCTTATAAGGTCTTAAAAGGTCTTATTTTGGTTTTGCCATTTATAAGGCTATTAGAAAGGTCTTATTTTGGGTCCAGAGGTTTTATAAAGGTCTTATTTTGGGATCAGTCTTAAATTATTACAAGATCAAAATTTTCTCGTCATTTCAATCTTTACCTCTTAATGGTAGAATGTGTAAATGTTTAAAAAGGTGCAAAGAAAAGTTCCTAAAAATGTCTTGAAAAGGTCTTATTTTTGTACCCAACGAGGTATTATAAAGGTCTTATTTAGGTCTTATTTTGATTTCTGAAAAAGTGTGGACACCCTGTTGATAGATTCGGTCATTTGCCTATGTTTTTTTCCAGAGTGGCATCTCAGGTTTAGGATAGTTCACTTTTGTCAACAATCATGTTTATTATCTTTCTTTATAACTTGCTAGATTACTTGATATTGTATTAAACAATACGCAGTACTTTCCTTTTTGTCTGACACACAAAGATTTGCATTCGTAAATGTTAACGTATATTAAACGTACTGAACAAAATACTCAAAAAAAAGTTGACCATCATTTGCAAAGAGATAATTCATTTGCAAGAACATTTACCATGCAGTTCAGTTACATCCAACCAAATAAAATAATGGTATCATACTGAATTTCTGTGGCAGATTGCGTCTCGAGCCTGAAGCGAGAGTTTGAGGAGACTGGATGTCCTGTGACCGACGACTCACCTCATCTTCACCGATTCTGCGCCAAGCTCGAGTTCCTCCTGCAGGCCGGCTTCAGGGGTGAGTAACACATTGCAGAATAAGCACATTACAGGGTACCAACCACACAGGGAAAACGGCAAACAAAAATCCCTGACAGGGAAAACAGGGAATTTGCAAATTTTGTCAAAACGCAAATTTGGCAAAGTTCTGAAATTCCTGATTCTCAAGATATTAGGGATTCAACTTTTTGTTGTTGGGTAGTCCAATTTTTTTCTGCATGCAGAGGCTTTTAAATTTGAACAACTTGCTGGATATGACACAGGGAAAAATTGCCACGGGACAGGGAAATCTTAGGGAAAACACAGGGAATTTGAAAATGGAATTTCGGTTGACCCTGACATTAACACTGAACAATGCGCATGGACACCTCACATTGAAAGTGCGAGTTGCACACCGTATCTTGATTTCATTTAAATAGTTACAAAGACATTTTGTTTCAAGGTACTTTGAGGTAAATGTATAATGTGTAATACTACAGCGAATTCGAAAGGACATTTAAGTTGTTTGTTTCACTACCAAAGATACACGGGAAAAGTGGGTTGTTTAACAGGAAGAGACGTTTTTAAATTGCGCAGACATGTTTTAAGTATGATATGATTCTTAGGTACAATTACTGGCAGGTGCACATTGTTTATTCCCTCATACTTTTTAGCTTTTATTCCGATTCCGAAAAGATTTATACAGCAAATAAAACGTCTTTTGAAAGAAGCAAAGTTTTTGGCGCTTGTACTATATTATTTATATTTTGCTCAAAATAGGGACTGGGACTTACTTTGATTTTAATTTGCTCAAATTAAAGGCAGGGACACAGCATATCTTCCGTAAATCTATTATTGATAAGAGCCGACACAAACTGTGAAAACACCGCCGCTTTCCATCCCTTTCTATGAAAACATAACTGCAGAGTAATCAGGTGGTGGCTGCAGTGTCGGGTGAGCCGTTTACAGATTTAGTGAGTAGATCTCACACCAGGTGGCAGCTACCACTACGCCGACGCCACATGTGTTACCATGGTAACCGACCCCTTAGTGTGATAGTGACGGAGTGGGAGGTGTGTGTAGTGTACTGGAGGGACAACACCCTTCACCTCCAGGGTCTCATCTACCGTCGTCATAGTGACATGCAACGCTCATCATAGTCATAAAATGTGAGAAAATACAACTGGGTCCAGGACATGTTACTGAGGAAAGTATTCCATTCAGAGGAAGATAATGCATTAGCGGGACTTGAACAGAGACCGAGGAAAAAAGTATAATATAGGTTTATTCCATGGAGACAGAGTCATATTGATTGTATGAATGTAAGTAGTTTTGCAGTATTGATTATTCTGGTGTTAGGGAATGATAATGTAGCTAAGCCTGAGAAAAGCTAAACTTTGACAGTCTTTACAGTTTAGGCTTAAGATGTCCGTGGTCCACAAATTATTAGTAGTCATTGGTAATTCTACAAATAACAAAATGATTGATAACGTGTTAGATTTTTTCATACTCCTAAAGTTAACATTTCTTGATAGAATCTATAAACATACTGTCGTCATAAACTATGTATGGACTTTCCCAGTGTTCGAAATTAAGGGTGCACCTTGCACCCAATGTGCACAATTTGGCTGCTGGGTGCACATATTTTGCAACATATGCAGATGGTGTGTGCATGGATTTCAAACTCTGAATACTTTTATATAAAGGTTAACCAATAAGTAATTTACCAGCTGTATGATTTTAATCACCTATGCACCCAGCGTGTGTATCAAACGAATTCTTAGTTTTGAAGACTGAATTCCCATATGTTGCAGAATCTTACTACAGAGAAAAATTAAGAATATTTGGTAATGGAAAAATACAATTCTAAGATATGTCATGATTTAGTCAGTCGCAAATTTAACTTCTTGTCCCGAGTCCTGAATCGAGATGGAGGTTCTTCCAGTTTATCTACCTCTCACGATTTTCTATCATATTATTTAATCGTAATCAACAATAATACAAACTCTCTAGTAATAGAATAAAGTATATTTTTTTATTTAAAGATTTTCGGACTATACCAAAGTGTCCAATTGTGTATTTTTATCGAAAGTTATCCCACATCTCATTTATAAACCTTGCATCCACTCGTGTAGCTCCACTTGTGTTTTTGTAATCCTTACCAGTCACAGGCTGTGAGGTCAGGCTCTGACTGTGAGGTTTAAGTACCCCCACATGTTAGCACGTCCTCTGTCCCCTCGGCTGGTACCCTGCGTTAACCCACGCCTGGTTTACATTATAATTACTGCCCGCCGGAAACCAGCCAGCCCCCACTGACCGCTTACAGTGGCGCCCCCAGGTGGTGTTCATAGAAAACAAATGAAGGGGTCCTCAGAATAGTTTAACGGTAAATGGACTAAGTCCAGTCAGCTGGGAAATGAGGGAGACTTCGTAGGGATTGAGTGTTTAGCGCTATTGCCCTTGGATATGGGAAGGAGATATTTGACATCAGGATGACGCTGGGATGACATTGGGTTCTTAGGGTATGATATGAATACAGAACAGCATGTATGTATACTTACATGTACAATGATACAAAAACGTCATAATGATATATGTGTAAAAATATATATCATATGCGTTTTAGATATAGGCTTACATGCCTTAAGTTATATATGCAAAAGGTTAGTTATAAGGCCTTCATTTTACATCATATAACGGGTTGCGTGATCGTTCCTTTTATTTGAGAATGGGTATGTGTGGGGAGGTTTGTTATTGGGGATAGAGAAGCAATTTTCCCTCCTTTTTTTAGAGGCGAAATGACGTTTCGCCTCTGTTCTCTAATAATGACAAAAAAAATTGTTATTTTTGAATTTGACTGGTGCTGTCCTCCCTTTTTTCTCAGACATGTGAACTATTACAGAGAAATGGATACATCCTGGTGACAGCTCTAGATCTGGATAAGAATAGTCCATTCCATTTTTTCCCAAAAACATCATATAAAAGTCACATTTTGAAGTTTGAAAATGATGAGAAATTCAATTTTTTGACAAGTCATGATGCTTTCAAAAAGCACCAGTACAAGTTGAAAAATACCGGCACCCAGCGCCCGGCAACAGCTTAAGTGCATGCGTACTAAAGGTAGGAGATAGTCTTAGGGACTTTGAGGCGCCCGGCAACAGTGACATATATGCATTGAACTTGAACTTTTTCTCGCGAGGCACAAGGTTCTATTCATACTTAATGACAAATTCCTAGGACTATTTCGCCTCTCATGGAAGCTCTGCTCCAGGACAGACATTATGACTTGTTTGATTTTATAAATCTTTTTATAGAATTTCCTACTTTTAGTAACGTCAGATCGCACATAAGAATATTGATTAAATCTAGTGTAATTTTGAAGTCAAGACTATTTCTGAAGTTTATTCCCATCCTCGCTGCACCGATACTAAAAGTACTAGTAGGATAATTGTTTTCTCTTTTAAGACCAGAGTGGCATCTAATGACCTTTGTTGAGGATAATGCCGTACCATCATCTTAGGTCATATCATGATGAGAATAAGGTTATGTCTCTTTGTGATCACATCTAGTATGGCAAGCCTTGAACTACCATTCATGCTTTCTTTATGTGCCTGCATTCTTCTAGAGGTGGGGAACCAACCATCATGCATTTAATAACCCCTTTCAATCAAGAAGTAAGGAAATGATGCACACCTGTAACAGTAAATCTATACAGTGAGTTGCAAACATTAGTGCATCCAGTGGCAAAATTGCAAACCCTGAGTCCAATTTGCCGTCTTATTTCGGATACTATTTTATAACAATCAATTTTTTTTTCCAACACAGCTAGCCACGTTTTAATCATATTTTATTGCCATAAAAATGCTCAAATTATACCAAAAAACATAATTAACAGCCACAAACCAGTATATTAGGTGGGCGGTGAAGATGAACCACCTCGTGACATTCCTGCCTCTGATGTGGTACCACGCCCGACTAGCGGTCGACTATTTCATTGAACTCTACGACTCCTGGGGCTATTTATAGCACCTGCAGACCCCGCCCCACGTACCACAGGTTATTGGTACTGATTACACTGACCCTCACTTATTACTACACCTGCCTATCCAGGTGTTACCCTACAGACCCATCTCGCTACTTTCAGCCTCATGTTATCCGGCCAGTGCGACTCGGGTAATTTTCCCTTATGTTGGGGTTTATTTTGAGGAATGAAAAAGACCGAAACTGACTATGGCTTATGCAGTGTTCAAAATTAAGGATGCACCCACAGGGTCCCTACTGAACAGGGAAAAGAGCGAAAGTGGCAATAAAAGTTCCCTGACAGGTAAAACACAGGGAGTTTGCAAATTTTATCAAGGCACGGGGTTAACACAGGGGATTTCATTTAGTCAGGCTCTGAATTCCTGGTTCTCAAAATATTAGGGATTTGACTTCGTGTTGTTGGCTTGAACGCGCAGGCCTTTAAGTTTGATTGCTTGCTGGATATGACAGGGAAAACGAAAACACAGGAAATTTTGAAATGAAATTTGACTCAAGACCCGTGCATGAATTTGGTACCGGATGCATTCGTTTCTAGTGTTGTGCACCAGAATGTGTACAGCTTTTTTTCTTTATTCTTTTTAGGTGGGGGGGGGGGGGGGCATGAGATGCCTAACACAAAAGGATATGTTTTTGTAGGCAGATGCAAACTATTTGGGTCTGTGCACCCGATGTGTGCATGAAAAAAATTCCTGACACTGCTAATGCACTATTTGAAATGAATAGAGAGAGGCCCCCTAACCTTTTATTCCGAATCTGGATTACTGAATCTTGATGCTGTCAGCTTCGCCATACGTGACAACACAAGTATCACGTCGATCGATAAGTCACAGGGGTTGGTCTACTGTTTCAGACTCTTGTCGACCACACCCTTTTGATAAAACGGTATCATCTTATAAAGGGTGTTATTATGTGCAGCTGTACTGTACAGGTATTGATCTCGATATTTTCTCTTTGGCATTTATAATAAACATATATGATAAATTATATAATCTTATTATGTAGGAATATAACCATTTTCTGGGCATAAATTCAGTGACAAATACTTTTCTTCAAGCTGTTCATACTGTTTTTGTTTTACTTTAATAAAGTGAAAATGTATGTATTTGAGCTGTATTATTCTTCATATTTGTCCGTGTAAAACGCATAATACAAAGTCCCTGTGTTTTCATCGACTGAGTATATATTAACCACAGACTGATGATGTTCTGTGTCAAAAATAACCAACGACAGCAAAGGGAATTAGCAGTGCAACGGAATATATCATGGTCTGTCAGCACTGATCGAACGGAACAGAACATCTTATTTTCACAGGAGCTGGTTTCTTTTATCAATACGATTCTTGCACTCAAAGTTTATGTGATGATCTATTTTGGTCTGGAAGTCTTTACATATTGTGCCTTTGGTGTACTGATGTCAAACTGGACAGCGTACAACGAGCTAGAAAGCAGACTGTCTTTGTAGTATATTAATAAGATAAGTAACTAACAGGTGGTCTGTTGTAAGAAAATATTTATTGAACATTAACGTATACATATATAATTATTGTCTTATGTGTTATGCATTTTCAGAATTCTTTTATACTGGCATTTTGTGTCAAAACAATCTTACAACAGAGTTTGAAGTAAATTAAATTTATAGTGGTGTGTTTGATAATTTGTGGTATTAATGTTAACTGTGTTTGCCATTATGATTAACACCGGCCCGCCAGCCAATGGCCGACAATTTGAGAGCAGGGCCAACAATTTGCACCTGAAATAGTTTCAAATTGGCCCCGATGGCCAGCAGTCATTTGTGCAATTATTTTTCCCAATAATCTTTTAATTCTTTCTTCTGACCATATTTTACGTGTTTTTCTCGCCACTTATGAGAGCAGTTACAGAAAAAAAGTCAGGGTTAACCAAAAGCTGTAAGGGCTGACTGTATTTTGGAAAAATTGTTGGCCGACAGCCTAAAAAGTTAGTTTCCAACATTGGTTAATCTAAAACATTGGTGTATTCCATACATGTACAATTCATGAGTTGTGCTAACTTTTGATATAAATGTTGGGAATTTGTTTTTTGCTTCAGGAAAAACCAGCCTCTTCGGCGATAAGAAGGAGTACTGGAACTACTTCCTTGACTGTATCGGAACCACGAAAGACCTGCGCGATGGGATAAAGTTTGTCAAAGCCAACTCTGAGGCAAGAATATCAAACCGAATCTGAATTATCGTTTTTTCCAGCTTTTATTCATTATTGTTGCCTTCTGTCATTTCAATATTTCAACTAAGTTTGTAACATCCGTATGCCTATAACTAACAAGCTCGTGAAAGGTCAGTGATAGAGCTATATATGGTATAAATCAGGCTACGGTTATATGCACTAAAATCATATTAAACAATATTATGATGATGTAGTCAAAAAAAGTGAGGTGGATAGAGTAAATGTCCAATACACCAAGTTAGATCGTGCTTCTCTATATGTAACCAGTCTTTATTGTATTACTCAGCAAATGAAAATTCTTTATTCAAAGGATACTCTTTGATTGCACATTTCCAGATCTAAAATAGAGATAGATGCATATCAGAAAATATGTTGAGTTTTAAACTTCTTTTTGTTGTCTTTTTTCCCCTAGTTGCGGACCTCGCTGGGTCGTGGCCGTGCCTTCCTCCGCTTTGCCTTAGTTCACCAACGCCTGGCCGATACCATACAGCAGTGTGTGTGCAGTACCAAACAGACCAAGTAAGTTATGAGGGAGAGTCACTTAACTTTTCCTATATACTTCTACATTTTCCATTGCGTTTACACACACTGTTCATACATGGATGGCTGCATATTTTCCGGAATTTCTGACTCCCCTCCACAGTTGACGCTTTATATTTTTACTCTGCACTGATGAAGGTTTCGTAAAAAAACATGTTACTCCACTATTGTATATTTTTTTTAGATTATTTTTTACTATAACTCCAATAGCCCGACCTTATGTACTGTGAACGGCTTTATTTGCCTTGTTACGGTTCCCCATAACCACTTAGATTCGCCGTTTTAGAGTACTATCCGGTCCTATGTTGCTATGTTATGATTTTTGTTTCAGACCCTATCAATCGAAATCTCCCAAACAAAATGACAACAGTGATAATAATCAAAACCTTAGTGTTTAATCTCTAATATATCGAAAGGTCTATGTTAGATTCCCACTATTCTTGGAGATATTGAGGAAAGCAAACATCCACCAATGCTAAAGGATAAGCAGGAGCCTGATTGTACCCTGCAGTGTCTCCCGCGATAATTACCCGCCACTGCAAACTGTAATAAGATGAATGTACCAGATGTGACGATTATTTCCCTATATGTAAATTGTGTACAGGTAACACATGTCATTATTAAGGTCAGCCTGATACACCGTGTGCTGCACTGTTAGAAAACAAAGGGAGGCCTGCCCAGATGCCTAATCCCTTCTAATTAGTATTCTGTTTTCCCAACCCATGACTGGTTGCACATTGAGGCTGTATGTCTATTTAATCTCTACAGTGTTTACGAAGGTTTGCACAATTTTGCTCATTGATTCGTACTCTCGTATCTTGTACTGTACATGTTGTGTAAACAAAGACGTTTCATATCCATGGAAGCTCTGCCCCGGAAGTGAGAACTGCAAACACATTCGAGCTGTATGGCTACAGCCAGCCCTAGCCTTAACCATCATCAATGACCTCTACAACCTCAATGCTTCAATGCCCTGTATTGTTTGTATCCGCAGTGACTGGTACCACAGTCGAGCTGTATGGCTACAGCCGGCCCTAACCTCAACCATCATCAATGACCTCAATGACCCCGTATTGTTTGTATCCGCAGTGACTGGTACCACAGTCGAGCTGTATGGCTACAGCCGGCCCTAACCTCAACCATCATCAATGACCTCAATGACCCCGTATTGTTTGTATCCGCAGTGACTGGTACCACAGTCGAGCTGTATGGCTACAGCCGGCCCTAACCTCAACCATCATCAATGACCTCAATGACCCCGTATTGTTTGTATCCGCAGTGACTGGTACCACAGTCGAGCTGTATGGCTACAGCCGGCCCTAACCTCAACCATCATCAATGACCTCAATGACCCCGTATTGTTTGTATCCGCAGTGACTGGTACCACAGTCGAGCTGTATGGCTACAGCCGGCCCTAACCTCAACCATCATCAATGACCTCAATGACCCCGTATTGTTTGTATCCGCAGTGACTGGTACCACAGTCGAGCTGTATGGCTACAGCCGGCCCTAACCTCAACCATCATCAATGACCTCAATGACCCCGTATTGTTTGTATCCGCAGTGACTGGTACCACAGTCGAGCTGTATGGCTACAGCCGGCCCTAACCTCAACCATCATCAATGACCTCAATGACCCCGTATTGTTTGTATCCGCAGTGACTGGTACCACAGTCGAGCTGTATGGCTACAGCCGGCCCTAACCTCAACCATCATCAATGACCTCAATGACCCCGTATTGTTTGTATCCGCAGTGACTGGTACCACAGTCGAGCTGTATGGCTACAGCCGGCCCTAACCTCAACCATCATCAATGACCTCAATGACCCCGTATTGTTTGTATCCGCAGTGACTGGTACCACAGTCGAGCTGTATGGCTACAGCCGGCCCTAACCTCAACCATCATCAATGACCTCAATGACCCCGTATTGTTTGTATCCGCAGTGACTGGTACCACAGTCGAGCTGTATGGCTACAGCCGGCCCTAACCTCAACCATCATCAATGACCTCTATGACCTCAATGACATCCAGTTTGACCTTGCACCCCGCGGATATGACCTCGACACCACTTGGCCTACCTTTGCAAGGTTAGTTAAATTTTATTTTGATATCTAATAATTATGGTTTAAATTACAACATATTTCGAGCTCAGCTCGTTGTTTCCCTTTCTCTTTTTTAAAAATTGAATTCTTTGATCGGTATTACATATCCTTGCGACAAAATCCTTTCCTAAGTAACATGTATATCATTAACCATATTTACTGAGGTATTTAGAGAAAATTAAAGTTTAAAAAGATACAATATCAAATTCCAAATATTACCAAACAAGAAAATACAAAGATTCGCCTTTTAATGACAATACCAACAATTGTAACTAGACAATTTCTCAGGGAGAGAACTACTGTACGAATCTTTATGATGAAAATATTGTCTCATGTTGTTCTGCATTACTCATACAAAGATTTTTCAAAGATTCTTTTTTTTTTTTCATTTTGCAAAAGGGGTACTTCTCAATTTTACATCGAGATCTTCCAGTACATGTTTAATTTTTGGTTTTAAGAATTAAGTAAACAATATGGAAAAGGATGATAATGAGACGAGATGGTATTGTGACGATACATCAGTTATGAACATATTCAATCTATTTGTGCAGTCCATTAAATGCTCGTACAAACATACGATATAATAGACTTTCATAATATATACTCATACAACACACAATGTCCTAGACTTTCATATTACAATAAGTCATCAGAAATGTACCCTCAAAATTAATTATTCAATAAAGTATAGGATCCAATCTATCTTGATATATCCGGATTAACGGCACAACATCAGATCGTTTTTTCTCTAAGGGAAGTATAGATTACCCCCGATAATTCCTCAGATGGCTTAAACAAACAGATCAAAATCCGATTAACCTACCAAAGCGGGATACTGTTAGTACCCCTCCAATCCGCTAGATGGCGTCGGGGTGTCTCCCCTAACCCCAGTCGGGGTCAGAGGTCAGGGTTCGGGAGGGGCGTGTGGGAGGGTGTGTGCTAAAAATAACTCAGTGTAACCCAAGGCGAGCCCGTGCACCAAGACTCACTTACACAGGAGTTACTCAGTCAGACGCTAAGCTAAGGACAAGGGAATCACATAAGCTAGAAACTGGGGAGCTTCACACAGAATTACACATAGGCTTTAGACTCTAAGAGGTGAGTTTGTATTGAGTTTATTCTGAGCTGCTCGTGATTTAACTGACTTTCAGGAAGACGTTTAACCCCTCGTCGCCCCAGACGTGGGCTCCCCCCAGCCGCAGTACCAGCATCTCCAGCCTGGCCAGCCTCCCGGCCCTGGTGAGTAGGGAGGGACTCGGTCCGCGGGGCTCAACACTCCTCTATACCGCACCGCGACATGCTATTTTTTCAGATTTTAGTTTATGTATTTTCATATATATTTTTTTATCCAACACTTACGGTTCACAGTTGGCCTTATAGGTAGGGCCAGTATCATACCCGAACGGTTTCAAATATGTTAAAAATCCACTAAGCTTTCCTTAAGGTCTTGGGATGGATAATGCAAATTATATCTAGATATTCATACGGACAGTCTTAGGTTTCCCCATTAGTTTCTTTTTAACCCTTAAGATTTCAGGGCTTCTTTGTTCAAAATACACACATCTGATGATCATCATGTTGAATGAAAGCATTCCACACTCGGCTGGGTTTAAATGATCATTATAAACATATCACATTTTTATTTTGTAAAAACACATGTAAAATACGATCACCCACCCCCTCAGGAGCCCCAGTTAGGAGCAGCTCGACCCGGCGTCCTCACAGTTGAGCTGCTCACCGTACGGCGTATATTATACTCACCCTTTGGGTTAACTCAGAACGCGTACGGCTTCTGAAAGAGCACTGAGTTAGGGCGATCCCTTTCTTTACCCTCCTCAGAAAATACACTGTTGAGGTCAGGCAATACCCTGGTAAATATTATAACTTAGTAATATCTGGGTATAACTCCATGACGCCTAAAGTGAAGACGTACCCTCCCCTACCGTCCACTCCAAACACCGATTGTGGTGGGTTTCCCCCCCAGATATATTCATGATACATTTCATTGTTAGAGAAAGGGGGACATTTTATCCAAGGAACCAGTCCATATCATACTTTCCAGTAATGAATTCTCGATAAAGATCCTTCTAGACTGGGGCAGGGCCGAGGGTTCATGTATACCGCATTAGGGAGAGGCCTAGTGGGCGCCGCCATGTTGTGTCACGTGGGACAAGGAGACACTCCTTATTGGCTGGTAGATTGGCTTGTCCCCCCACAGGTAGTGGCGCCAAAGGTGAGCGCATGCGTGGACAGGGACTCCCGAATGAGGTATACGGGGAGGCTATCCTCTACCCTGCCCTGCAGGGGGTCGCCGGCCGGCACATGAGATACTACATGTACCATGAGTGTAAATAACACACCGTCCACGTGGCGACTAAGCCAGCAGTGCTGGCTGCAGCTATCCAAACTACCGTAAAACCCCTAATTTAAGCCGAACCCTAATTTAAGCCGCACCCTGACTTTAGAGTTTATCTTTAGATACTTTTTTACCATAATTTTTCAGAGATCCAATTGTATCCAAGGTTGTGAAAAACCCTAAATCAAGCCGCACCCTTAAAGTTGAGGCCTTATTTGAATTAATTTCTTAAACTAACCCTAATTTAAGCCGCGGCTTAGATTAGGGGTTTTACGTACCGGTAGTTATATTTCATGTATATATCGTTCACTGACAAGATGCTACAAGGGAAAACGTTTGACTTGTGTCGCTAAATTTTGTCCTATACTATCATTGTCTTTATCTTTGTGGCCCTTTGTATTTGCATAAAGAAGAAAACAAATCATGTACATGTATTCTCTGTACAACAGGGATTATATCATGATTATCATGTAACAGAATATAAAAAATGAAGCCGTTCATAAAAATGGACATATAGAGGCATTAAAAGCATTTATAGGAATAAGTAAACTTGGTACAAAGAGCCTTCACCTGACACTGTATCATACCTAACAAATACAAGGGGAAAAAATACCTAAAACTAAAAATATTTCTTTCTATCATTTCAGGAAATCCCTCCATCACCGTCTGCCCATTCCGCCACACAGGACCACCAAGTAGAGCACCTCCAGAGCGAGCTGAACGACTCGGAGAACGAGCGCTTCTCACTACAGGTTAAAGTCGAGACACTCAAGGAGAGCCGAGACATGGCGTCCAACAGAGTCGAAGAGCTTGAAAAGAAAGTCAGAGAGCTCCAAAAGGACTGCAACGACTACGATGTCAAGTGAGTTTGAGTTTTTATGGGATTAACCATTCAGGGATATTACATACACATTTATATGCTGTGGGGACTTGACCGTCAAGGGATATTATAATTATGCACAACTGTATTTGAATTGGACATACATGTACTTTCGTGTGACCTACGAAAAAAAAGAAGAAAACTGAAAAAGGTGTGTGTAAAATATCCGCGGAAAATGATATAATACGGACCTATCCTCGGTCATACTAAAAAAAGGCCACTTGAACCTACGCTTAAAAATCAGATCTATCGGACGTATTATGAAAGCCTCGGTAATATGTTATTTTAACATTACCTAGATTAGATAGAAAACCTAGGAGAGAAGTGAGTCAAATAAAATAATAAGTTTATAAACTATCTCTTTGACAAATAATCAATAAAGTATCTTATTTTCTGTCTTCCGCAGATGTCAGTCCTTGCAGCAGGAGCTGAAGCTAAAAGAAGCAACATGGGCCGAGAAGGAAATCAGCTACAAAGCCCAGGTAGAGGTGGCGGACCAGAACATGGCTCATCTGAGAAACCAGCTGTCCAACGGCAGCACGGCCAGCATGAACATTGCCGAGTTGATGGCCAAGCTCGCGCTCCAACAGAAGCAGAACGCGACACTGCAGATTGAGCTGAAAACCTCCAACCTGGAACTGCAGAGTAAGACACAGACCGATGCAGGCAAGACGAAGCTCATCGAGCTGCTTGACAAAAAAATTGAGCAGCTCCAAGGGCAGAACCAGCGTATGTTGGTGCAGATCGAGAACTGTGCCGATGACCGAAAGCGTGATGCGGAGGGAAATAAGTCGAGCCATACTCTGATCGAAGCGACCATGGATCGGCTGAAGAGGGCGGACGCCATCAATGGTCAGCTGCAGAAGGCGAACGAAGCGCTGCGAAAGATGCTTGAATCGATGGAGGAGAAAAGTCAGAAGATTAGCACTCTGGCAAAGGAGAAGCTGGTACTGTACAAGAACGAGAACACCAAGTTGCAGTTGACTGTGCAACAGTTAATGAAGCAACTCGCAGTCATCAAAGCCAAAGGGGGGAGTGATGCACCGACTGAAAGCGGGGGCGACGGAGGCGAAGACACAGTTGCTCAAGCAATTGAAACTGTGTTAGAAACCACACGCAAAGATGTAGATATGTGGAAGGCCAAGTACGAGGAGCTGCATGCTGAGTATGAAAAGCTTAAGGCTGCACCCATAGTGGAGAGGTCAGAAAGTCTTTCAGACAAGGCGGCCGCGGGGGAGGCAAGCGCAAGGGTCATAGAGCTGGAGAAGGAAAAGGCCGAAACTGAAAAGGCCCTTAAAGAATCCAGGGAAGAGGTCAAAAAGATCCTCATTGAGAGGATGAATATAGATGAGGAGGCTACATTGGTTGAGGCTAGGCAAAAAGAAACCAAAGGCAGGCATGCGGAGCTTCTAAAGCAGCTCGCTTTTAGAGAGTCCGAGTTGAGAAAGCTCGAACTGCAGATGTCTAAAGTAAATGCAGTGGTTGATGCAGCCGAGTCAGGAAAAGAGGCAGCGGAGGTACCTAAATCTGATCAGAAAACACATCTTTAGATATTTATTAGCATCATATTCTTTTAAGCTTTACCTACAGTATTGTCCAATACAAAATTTCCTAGCTCATAGTAGAATCTAAGAAAAAAATACGATAGTTTAGTCAACGTCCAGGACGTCCACATTTGAAATTTTGAAGTAATTCCATTGTTTTCCATTAGCTTTTTTTTTTTTTTTTTTTAATTATAGAAATTCCTTTCGTTTCAAGAAATTTTGTTTTAGGTCTTTTTGAATATTGAAGGAAGAGATCCGTCCAAACCATCCTAAAAATATTACTAGAATAGAAAAAAACTGTCCACTGTAAATAGTTTTTTGTGTTGTACGTTTGACCGTGAGAGTGTAATTCTGTGTGTTGTGTATTTATTGAATGCTTATTAGGACTATCTCTTTGAAAAGTACCAACGTTTAGACCATTATGTGGAGCAGATATATATATTAGGACTTTTAAACAACAGACATAAAGAAGGTAGCCTCAAGACTATTTTATATACTTTGTGATTGAACTAAAGCCTGACCTCAGTTACAACATTGCCTCTGTATCATCTGAACTTGACCTATAATAAGTGTGACCTTGGAAGGTGAGTGACCTTGATTCTGACCTCTAAATATTGTAACTTTACTAAAAGACTGCCTCAAACTTTTCCCCCCATACAGAGCACTCAAGAAGTGGACACCAGTGAGGAAGAACCTCCCCTGGTTGTCAGATTGAAAAATATTGTCAGAGAAAAATCCCAAATGCAAGCGGAGTTCCGCAAAATGGACGTTCACAACATATCACTCCGCAAAGATCTGGAAACAAAAGAGAAAATGGTTGAAGAGTTGAACTCTGATGTTATAAGGTTCCAGTTACAAGTGGCTGAATTGAAAACCTTGATTAGTAAAACGGAGGTTGAATCTGCAAATATGGCGTCAAAGATTGAGGTCTATCAGGCTAGTGCCAGTGGAAAAAATACATCAAATGGAGAGTCCGATAGGGAAACACTTCTCCTGGAAATAGAGTCTAAGGATAGCCGGATTTCAAAGCTTGAAAATCAACTGCAAGAGCAAAAGCAAAGGTTTGAAGAAGAAAAGCCTAAAATGAGCATGGATAAAAGCACTGAGGAGTCTAAAGACGTTATTCGGGGGTTGGAAGACAAGCTTGCTGAATTTAGGGAGCGCTACGACTATTTAATGGAAGAAAAAGTGACACTAGAGAGCAAGTGTCGTGATCTTGAGACCAAATTGAAGACGACGAAGCAAAACTTGAAAAAAGCTGACAAGGAGAACAAAAAACTCCTGGGAGAACGAGATTCTCTGAGAAAGGAATCTGAGGAGTTGAAGAAACAGGTTGAAACGCTGACCCTCACAGTGGAGAGTCTTACAACCCAACTAGCCGAGCTGGAAGGTAAAATTATGAAATCAGTGGAAGGTAAGTTAACATCATTACAGAATAACATCGAAAAGGAACACGCAGAGAGAAAACAACTTGAATCTGATCTGGAGAACCTCAGAGGTCGCCATGTAGCAAATGAGAAACTCCTGGAGCAGCTCCAAAAGAAAAAGCAAGAACAAGAGCAGGAGTACAAATCGAAGCTGAAAAAGAAACAAGAGGAGCTGGAGAGTTGGAAAAAGGAGAATGATTTACTGCAGAAAAAGCTGGAAGTGGTGACCGCACGCTTTGAGCAGGCTTCGACCCAGGAGGAGAGTACGCGGGAGGAGCTCAAGATGGATGTGGATCTGCTCCAGTGTGACCTGACCGCAGCCAACACTGATCTGGATAGCGAGCGCCTCCTTATTAAGGACACAGAGGAGCTGCTCGTGAGCGCTTTCACCGAGCTGCTCGGTGGCGCAAAGTCGCCCGCTGAAAACTCCGGTCTCAAGGCCCTCGCGACTACTATGATCAGTGACCTTAAGGACGTACAGGTTAAGATGACCGATAAAAGCACAGAGCTTGAGAAAGCTCTGACCGATATTGAGGCAAACACAAAGACCATACAGGAGCTGGAAGCGACTGCTGTCACGAGCGCCGCCGACAAAGAGGATCTGCACTCCAAGATGGACGCAGCCAATTTTGATGTGATTGACCTAAAAGAGCAGTTATCAAACGCTCACTCAACTCAACTGGAATTGGACACAGAAATAGAGGGCTTGAACCAAAAGATTGCCGAGTTCATCACCGAAGCTGGAGTGAATACAGATAAGATTAAAGCTCTCCAGTTACAGCTGAGCGAACATGAAGTGAGTCTAGTTAGCGTTAACACTTCGCGAGCTGAACTAGAATCAGTGCTGGACGAATTGAGACAAACCTCTGCAACCACTCAGTCTCAGTTGGACATAGAAAAAGAAAATCTGAACAGAACAATCGAAGAATTAACATCAGGGGCAGGTGATGCCGGTAAAGAGATTACTGCCTTGAAATTAAAAATAAGCGAAAAAGACTCACAACTTGAAAGTGCACACACTCTTAAAGCTGAGTTAGAGTCAGCTATGGCCAACTTAAAGCAGACATCTTCAGCTACGGAAACCGAGTGGAATACAGATAAAGAAAACTTGAATAAGAAGATCGCAGAATTAACAGCTGGGTCGTCAGAGGAGATTTCAAATTTAAAGACAAAAATAAGCGAACAAGAATCCCAAGTTGAAAGTGGCCTTAACATTAAAGCCGAGTTAGAATCAACCATAACCACCCTTAAGCAGAACTTCTCCACTACTGAGACTGAATGGAACACAGAAAAAGAAAACCTAAATAAAAAGATCGCCGACCTAATAGCTGGAGCTGGAGGCTCATCTGAAGAGATTTCTACCTTAAAGTCAAAGATCAGTGAACAGGAATCACAGCTTAAAGAAACCTACAACCTCCAGGAGAAAAAGGACGCGGAACTGAAGGAGACCCTGGAGAAGCAGGAGGTCGAGTTCTCCAGCGTCAAGGAGGGCCTCCAGCAGGAGGTGTCGGCGCTGAGGTTTGAGCTCAGTTCACAGCAGATGGAGCACCAGCAGGCGCTTCAGGTAGGGACATTATTATTGTTATAAAAAGTAACATCTAGGGGCCTTCCATTAATTTTAGTACATACGCACATTTTGAAAAGTCTCAGACTCTCCCATCCCCCCTTGTTAAAAAAAAAACGCATTGGATTTGTACTGTAACCTACGCACGTTTTCAAAAATCTCAGACCCCCCCCCCTCCCTCCTTGATGCGTACATACTTAATGGAAGGCCCCCTACAACAAATACCAAAATGTCATGAAATTCTAAAATGTTCATGGAGATATCTGTTCTCTCCAATTTGTTTCGTTTAATTTTTGTATGGGGTTGGTATTAGGGTATTTATGGTTCGTTTTTCAAGTTATAGTGTACCTTTATGACATTTTTAAATTCATATCAGTTGTTGGATGCCTAACGATATTTTAGCTAGCTAAATTTCGGTCATTTTCGTATCATTCTATACAATTTTAGAGAACAAATTCCATGTTTTCAATTATCAGCGTAAAAAAGCATCCACATTACCACCGATGTTACTTTTAATCCCATGCTTTTGCAATGATTTATGTTTTAGCAAAATGAAAATTATCTGAAGGTAATAATTGACGTGGTGAACTAATAAAATATAGTTAAGAAAGTCGGAATACCGCTACTAATATGGACGGTAAATAATAAACTACCAAATAATATCTGATATTCTCATCTATAGATGTTATCAAGAGTGTAAAACTTCACAGCACAATATTTGTATAATCGTCACATCTAACAAGGGGAATTTGACTAAGAATAATTTAATTGAGAAATCTAGGATTTATTCATGGAATTGCGTGCTTGCAAGTGTAAGTCTCATCACTAACTGACGTAAGATAACATCAGTAATATATTCAAGAAATCGACTGACAACCCTAAGTATCTAAAACTTGAGATGTTTTTGTAAAAACCATCGAGAAACAAAACCTCTCTTATAATGAAAAACAATGCTTGATTCAGTTTCGAGCATCAAATCACAACACTACCTTAATGACAAAAGGTATAGTTATGTGTGATCCACTGAATCCTTGCTTCAAGCATTTTGCAAGCATAAGCCTTGTTCAAAAACTAAATCTGCCGGAGACCTTGAGTGTCATAGATACTCTAGCAATGTATAGCTCTGATATATAATCTTTCACGTATATAGGGATTGATAGCAGTCGGTAAAGGAACAGCTTGATTGTCTGAAATTAGTCATATCTCTCAGGTTATCCCTAAAAACTATCAATATGAATTAATAGAGCACGCCCAGCCATTACTTAACATCAATTTGAGCCTAGTTTTGTTCTGAGTAATGTACTTCTCGTAGGGCCTGGAGGGCCACGCGTCCAGCATGGCCGACCTGGTGGGCAAGTTGAGCGCGCAGGAGTCGCTCATCGACATGCTGGAGAAGGACCTGGAGCAGCTCAAACGGGAGCGTCTGCTGGAGAAGAACCGAACTCTTAATGAGGTCTGCCTTAAAGGGGTTCTGTGTGCAAAATATTGAAATTGACCTTTAGTTTTTATTCATAGATCTTTTTCTCATATTTTTTAAAGAAAGAAAAAAAAGAGATAAATTTCGTTTTCACAGACAAAAGCAATTTATATATTTCATGGGGGGAAATGCGCCTTGTTCAGTGTGCAGAGTGTTCAAATTGACCTTTGGATTTTATTTATAGACGTGTCATTTTCTCTTATTTTTTAACTAAAGAAAAAGAAAGATGAATTTCGTTTTCATAAACACGTAAAGCAATTTATATATTTTATGGTGAAAATCCATGCATGTTTTTCATATTTTTATTAATTTTACAAACTTACTTTAGTACTTAATAAAACCTACTTACTTATGTTACTATCAATATGGGTACAAATTAAGCTACTGACCACATCAATTGTTTATAAGATACTTTACTAAATAAGTATGCTAAGTATTTCAATATATCTTATATCTTATTGTAGAAGATAATCATAAAACCTGGTTGCATTAATTCACATTGCTGAATTTGTGGGGGGAAAACTAAAACTAAAAAACATATATACCTAAAACCTAGCTTATTCGAATCTTAATATGGTAACAGAATCCTCCGACTTCACAAAAATTGTGGTAAAATGTAACTATTTCACTATTTCACTTTTTCAGCTAGAGGAGCTCCGCCAGAGCCTGTCGGGTCGAGACGAAGAGTGTAAACTGCTCAACAGTGAACTCAAAAGAGTGAGTAGATCAGGTTGTTAGTGTGATGGTAGGTCATATACCTGGGCCAACCAAATATATTACCCCGAGGTTAAAATACCATTAAGATGATTACCCTGTGGCTAATAACCCTAGGGGCAACTGTCACTGGACAAAATTACCAAGGGATGCATATAGGACAAAGTAGGGAGAATGATTAATTGCTATTCTAAGTTCTCATCTGTATTTGGTTGTTTCCGAGAGATTTTCATTCGAATAGATAATTAGAGGGGGATCTTTGATTCAGTGAAAATGAGAGTAAGCTGGTCATGGTATGGTAGTCTTTTGGTAAGCAAAAGTAGCATTTTCCATTATTCAAAGCGACTAATCAGCACGCAGTAGCTGGCCGTTTTATTTCTGCATGTTATACACTATAAGAAAGCGAAGTATCCATAGCATTAGCTTAGACAAAAAATAATATAGTACAGCACACTTTCCAAAGGGCATTCTACCTCAAACTTGTGTATATTGTTTTGTATTCAATATTAAGCACCACCACACCACCACACCCCATTGCCCGTTTCCTCTCAGTCCTCCCCCCCCCCCCCCACACACACAATTCATTCCCCTGACTTTGCCACTAGTTAACCTTCAATAACCATCTGTTCTCTTTGATGAACCGTCATTGGTGTATTCATCATAGTAACCATTGATGTAACAATCTTGAGGCACGAAGACCCTACATTCCACATTCCGATTCTCCTTTTCTCTGTCCCAACACTCCCGATAAATCTACCATCTACCCCCCCCCCCCCCTCCTATGGCCTCTCCTTAACAGCTTCCTCTCGTTCTATGGTGGGGTCCCTAGGTTACAAAATGGTTTTCTATTCAATTGGACCGGCCCTCCCCACTCTTCCCTGTAACCTTCGTTTTACAGAGAAATTTTCTATGGAAAACTTATATTTGCACACATTTACATTCAACCAAGTAAGGAAAAGTATCTCTTGAAAATTTATATTTAAGACTGGAAAAAACACAGAGAAAACAATAAGAATTCGAAAATAAGTTTAAATTGTTCACCATTTAATAATGCTCTTGTGCCTACTAACCCTTTCGCTGGTGCCCGCACCTCAAACTCACGCTCCGCTTCGCTCGTTGTACCTCATGAATTGTCTCTCTCGCCGAGTCCCCTAGCAGAGAGAGCGGCGGGGACCAGCATAACTAACCC
The DNA here is from genome assembly GCA_936440205.1 of Lepidonotus clava. Lineage (NCBI taxonomy): Eukaryota > Metazoa > Annelida > Polychaeta > Phyllodocida > Polynoidae > Lepidonotus > Lepidonotus clava. The sequence continues at coordinate 18,425,189 of OW387150.1, read as the reverse complement.
TCCCAACACCCGGCCATCCCACCCTTTCCCCCCTGTTACCCCCCCCCCCCCCTACCCCCCTCCCCCAATATCTATTAAATAACGTGCTGTGTTGGTACGGTCTGTGCGTGCGTCTCTGACGGTCTGTTTTACCTCCCCGCGTGTGCCTCCTCCACAGACGAGCATGCTCCTCGACGAGGAACGCAACCTCTCACTCAGGTTTAAGGTGAGTTTACTACCTGGGAAAATGAAATAAAGAAAATTCATACGTCTGTAAATCTTAAGGATGCTCATTAAAGAGCTTCAGGACCTTCCTTAAACTGAGCACTACTATGTGTTTTGGTTGTCTTTTCTTCCTTCCTGTATTTTGCAAGAAATTCATGTTACTAATGTTAGTCCAATCGGTTTTTCCGCAAATTGATGTTTTAAAGTGATGGATTGGATGGACCTAGTCAAAATCATTCGATGGTAAGGAATAGACGCCAAAGTTGTGCTTGGATGTGATGTTTTCGAAAAACATGTCCCTTAATATCTCTACGTGAAAAAAAAGTTTAAAAAAAACACCAGAATCTTTATATTGTCTGGAGTCTTCTTCCCCCATATGCTCAGATTAAATATTTTTGTTCCAGAATGAGTTGTCCGAGGTGCGCGCCTTCTATGACCGTGAGCTCGGTCAGAGTCGGTGCGAAGTGGAGGTGCTCAGAAAGGACACCGACGTGCTCAAGCAGCAGCTTATCAAGATCATCAAGTAAGTCACTAAATAAATCATATAGTGAATCTAGCGATAAAATCGCTTTCTGGACCAAAACAAAAGCGAATATGTAATTTGAAACTTGATTTTGATTTCTTGAATAAAAAAATCAAGCACAAGAAAAGAATATAAGATATGTTCTTTCATCATTATTAATCCTTATACCAAAAAGAAATTGGTCGAGTTCAGGTTCCCAAAAAAATAGGGTGGGTAGTTTATAGTTTATGATATTAAATTTCCATTCGCCTATTTTGTACAATCTTTATGATTTTCTTTTATAAAAAGGAAACACTTTGATGTATAAAACATGGAATATAGATATATATATATATGATTGTCTACTTATTTTTGCCCCATCAGAGACAAGGACGAGCTATGGCAGAAGACTGACAAGCTGGAGTACCTGCAGAAACTGACGGTGGCCGGGTCGTGGATGGAGGACACGGACACCACGCAGTGCCTCAACTGTAAGGCCACCTTCTCCTTCATGCTGAGAAAGGTACGGTATTCTAAGGAGGTTCTTTGGGTAATTTATGTTAGGTTAATTTAAAGGTCATCCCTCAACTGTAAGGCCACCTTCTCCTTCATGCTGAGAAAGGTAAATTATCTGAGGGGATACTAGCGGTCATTTCTTAGAGATCCTCTTAAAGGTAATTTCTTAAAGGTTAATTCAAAGCTCATTCCTCAACTATAAGGCCACCTTCTCCTTCATGCTGAGAAAGGTCAGTAATCTGAGGGGACACTAGGGTTATTTCTTATGGTCCTCTTAGATGTAATTTCTTAGGGGTTAATTTAAAGGTCCGTCCTGCGAGGTTGTGTTAGAGGTAATTTTTAGGTAAATTCTATGGTCAGTCCAGTGGGGTTTATGTAAGAGGCCATTTCTAAATAAGGTCATGGGAAAATTCAGTCCTGTGAGATGAAGTAATAAGGATCACTCCTGTAACTTCAAATAAAGTTCAGTCCTGTGATGCGATTGGTTCTAGGATGTCAAATAAAAGTTTTTCTGTGACAGTGTAGGGTCAAATAAGAATTAACCCTGGGAAGTCAAATAGATTTTGGCTATGGAATGTAAAATTTGCCATGGTATGTCAAATAAAGGCCGTTGCTATGAGATCTCCGACAAGATAAAACCTAACACCTTTTTTCCGTTTGAAAATTGATAGTGTAATTATTAAGGTTATTGCTAGGTTTCCTCCATCCAACATCAACCTATATACATTTGTTTTAAAACACAAGTTTATTAGGCTGGACGGTTTTCAGATTACATATCTTGTTTCCTGTCCCGCCCAGCAATGTTGCTTTACAATTTTTGCGGGTACAGGAAACATGCATGAGAGTTTACAAAGATATTAAGATTACAATATATACTTACCCTCAGATATGACTTGTGTTTTGCAGCACCACTGCCGACTGTGTGGGCGGATATTCTGCTACAGCTGCTGTAACCAGTGGGTCATGACGCCCCACAGCAGGTACTGACTCATATTTATAACCGGTGTTGATGATATCTGACTTTTCTGAATCTTTTGATCAATTTCTATAGTTTGTTATCTATATACAGTTGTAGAGCGTATGACAGGTATTTAATTTACTTAATATCTCATCTGCTCATTGAATATCAGGTTCATATAACTACATAGAATGTAGTGTTCTCTACATCTGGAATACCGTTAAATGTATTACCAGTAAAGGTTTTTTATCATGGTGTGAAACATTTCAGTCTAATGTTCGTAATTACTAAAACAAAGAATAGCATGATAAAGCTAGTATAATATCCATTGATGAACAGTGTACATACTGTCGTAAAAAAGGAGCGATAAAGCAATTCAATACATACCTGAGGATTTAACTAACACATTTCATACCGTCGCCTTTGTAGCAAAAAGACCAGGATATGCAACGACTGTGCTCTGTACCACAAATCAGAAATGGAGAAACCTTCAAATGAAGGTGAGGACCAAGATGTACCATCGGAAGAAAAGTTGACCGAGTCATCCCAACTTCTGCCGCCTGGAGACTTGCCCGGGGCAGGGGCGGGTCAGCTGGACGATACGACCGAAGACGAAGACGCACCGTCCAGCTTCCGACCAGAACCAGACTCAGATGACGGTTTCTTTACCTCTTCCAGAGAGGACCAAGCACAGCCTAAGGTCGGCCTAGCAGGATCACTTCAGCCTGACAGCCTAGGTGGGTTGTTTTATTAAGTGAGACTATATTTCGCCGCCTAGACTCTAGGTGGCGACAGGTGAGAAGGCGAATGCGCATGCGTCGTCAGTTACAGGATGCAGCTTGCAAGGAGCACACGTCTTCGTAACCTGGATTAATTGATTTCCCTCGAAAGGGTTTTTCAGAACTTCTCCGACTTTCCCTTTTGAGGGTAGTTTGGAAAGACATTGTAGCACGTCCCTGTCGGCCGGTGAGCCGTGTCTTTTTTGTTGAAATTGACTCTGACGGTGCTCGTGTTCTCTGGCAGACCGACTCCACGTGGTGGTTGAACGGTCGCCATTACGGATCCCTATTGTCGCTCACTACGGAGGGACACGTGTCACTTTCCTTCTTGAAGGAATTACGAGCGTGGTGGTTGGAAATAATCATGCCGCCTAAGAAAGCCAAAGACCAGAAGGAGGTAGAGCAAGTCGAGCCTACTTCTGACGAGGACTCTAACGTTGGGAGTCCTGATAAAGGCCTCTTGACTGCGTTGACGGATATCGGCAGCATTCTCAAACTGGGGTTTGAGGACATGGGCTCTCGAATGAATAAGGTCAATGATTCCGTTCTCACTGTCAATGACAATGTCAAAAACATGAGTGAGAATATGGATGAAGGACTTAACAATCTTTCGGATAAAATAGAGGACCTCGAGGCAGAGGACTCTAAGTCGGAAGGGGAACTGTCAGAGGACCCTCCCAGGCTCAGACGTGAGAAGCCTAGAAAGAGGACTCGTGAGTCCTCGTCGGAGAGAGAAACAGAAGATGTTGACGAGTCGGCAGCCGAGGTCCTAGATGGTAGGGCTAAGGACCTAGAGGTTAACGTAGCGGAAGGACCTAAACTCAAACCTAAGGTCAAGAACTATGTGGAAACAGCGTTCAAAAAACCTCTCTCAGAGGACGAGGTGAAAAAACTCAAAAAACAGTACGCTAAACCAGCGGAGTGTGACATGCTGTCAACCCCGCGTATCAACGAGGTGATCTGGTCAAAACTGCCACAAACGGTGAAGAACCGCGACAGGGGATGGTTAAATAACCATGCTCTTTTCATGAACATTGTGACCGGCATTACCAGGATTACCGAGCAGGTTAGTGTCCAAGACAAAACCGTTCCATGGATCCAAGATCTGATGAATGGCCTAGCTGACATCATTTCGATGTCAGCCACTCTCAGCAGAGATTGGACTAAATCCAGACGGGAGGATTTACGTCCGGCTCTTCCAGAGGATTTCCGTCGCCTGGCAAGTAGCGACGTTCCCCCTTCGGTGAACAACCTCTTCGGTGACGACTTGGAGACTTCCATTAAAACAGTGGAGGGTCACAACCGCCTTTCTCGGAAAATGGAACCGAAAAAGGATACCAAAAAGCCAGAGGCCAGACAGCAATCGAACTCCAAGAGATCAAGAAGAGGAGGCAAAAGGCGGTTCTACTCCAAGAACCGCGACGATCGTAACGATAACTACGACAAGTCGGACAGGGACGACAAGCGAAAAGACAACAGGGATTTTCGCAAGAAGGGAACGAACAAGTATTAGACGAGGTAACTAAGTTCGTTCCCGAGCCTACTCATATTCCTGGTAATCTCAAAAATTGTGTCGAGATTTGGGAAGAAATCACGTCAGATCCAGTGGTTTTAGATCACATCTCGGGTTATAGATTAGAGTTTATGTCTGACCCTTTACAAGAATATGTTCCTAGACCGTACAATCAGAATAGGCACCAAACTTCCATCTTACAAGCTGAGATAGAAGGTCTGTTAGACAGGGGTATAGTCGAATACGTTAGAGAAGAAGACAGTGGCTTTATTTCTAATGTATTTCTGAGACCCAAACCAAACGGCAAGCACAGAATGATCATAGATTTATCAGACTTAAACGAACATCTAGAAAAAGTCCATTTTAAAATGGATCACCTTGATGCGGCGATAGATTTAGTTTCACCGGGTTGTTTCTTTGCGTCAGTAGATCTAAAAGACGCTTATTACTCGGTCCCTATATGGGAACCTCATCAGAAGTATCTAACCTTTCAATGGAAAGGGGAGTGTTTCAAGTTCAAAGTGCTACCGTTCGGTCTGACCTCGGCCCCAAGAATTTTCACCAAAATTCTTAAGCCTGTTTTCTCCCATCTTCGTGAACAGGGGGTGACCTGTTTAGGTTACATCGATGATTGTTTAGTGATTGCAGATTCATATGAACAATGTCTTGATCATGTCAATTTACTACAAGAACTCCTGTCGGACTTAGGTTTCAAAATCCATGAAGAAAAATCTTCATTAATTCCTAAGAGGCGTATAACTTTCTTAGGTTACGTTCTGGATTCAACGAAAATGGTAGTACAACCAACCAAAGAAAAGATCGATAAAACAATCCAAAGAATTGAATCAATTCTAGTGAGATCAAAATTTTCTATAAGAGAAATCGCGTCTTTGATAGGAGTTCTCGTAGATCTCTGCAAAGGTACAGAATACGGATTGGGTCACTACAAGTTCCTGGAAATGGATAAAATCCAAGCCCTAAAAAGAGCAGGTCCGTTACAGTTCGAAGGGAATATGAATCTATCTAATAGATCTCGCAAGGAACTGAAATGGTGGGTGTCCACTTTAGAGAAAGCACACAAAAAGATTAGGATTCGAGCTCCTAAATTAGAACTCACTACGGACGCCTCTTTAGAGGGCTGGGGTGCGGTTTCCCAGGTCCAAACCACGGGTGGTAGATGGTCAGATTCAGAGAAATCGTTACACATAAACGCCCTAGAACTGTTAGCTATCGAGTTTGGTCTCAAATCTCTCTATAGAGAGGTCAGGGAACAAGACATCCTCGTCAATACCGATAATGCTACAGCAGTTGCATACATCAATAAAATGGGAGGTACACACTCTCTAGCTTGTAATAGGATAGCCAAGACTATTTGGCTTTGGTGTGAGGAAAGGGATATTTGGCTATATGCCGTACATATTCCAGGTGTAGATAACTGTGAGGCAGATCATCTGTCCCGTCACTTCACTGACAATACAGAGTGGTCTCTCAACGGAAACATTTTTGATGAAATATGTTTGCGGTGGGGAACCCCTTCAGTTGATTTATTTGCTTCACGGAATAACCGTAAGGTTCATGACTTTGTCAGCTGGGGGCCGGACCCTCATGCCTTGGCCTTTGACGCGTTCTCACTACATTGGTCAAAGTTTAAACTATGCTTTATCTTTCCCCCATTTAGACTAATCGGGAGGTGCGTGAGGAAGATCAAAACGGAACGGGCGTCAGCGATAGTGATAGCCCCAGATTGGCCAGGGCAAATCTGGTATTCGATTCTAACCAGAGACAGGAACGACGTCATGTACTTCAGGAAAAACCCAAGGAATCTGATCCCCGAAAACGAAAAACTTCTGGGAACAAGACTGTGCCAAACACAACTGGTAGCAGTCCGCTTCTGGGGAGAGCGTTGCAAAGATGGAACCTCCCACAGAAGGTCTTAGGTCATATTTACAAATCTTGGAGACCGAAAACACTGCAACAATACAAAGTATATCAAAACAGGTGGAGAACATTCTGTGTGATAAGGGATTTGGATCCTCTAGAAAGCAATCTACAAGAAGGTCTCAGTTTCCTATGCGAGTTATTCGACAAGGGACTCAGGTATAGTGCCCTTAACTCAGCGAGATGCGCTTTATCGTGCATTCTAAAACATACAGAGGGGAAAAGCTTTGGTACCCATCCACTCACTATTAGACTGTTAAGGAGTTTCTATAATCAGAGACCACCACTAGCAAGGTATGCTACGATGTGGAATACGTCCGCGGTTCTGGACTACCTTAGGGAACTCACCCCTTTAAGAACACTATCTGTTAAGATGCTATCGTTTAAGTTCGTTATGTTGTTCATGCTGGCCACTTGTAGTCGCCAACAAAGGTTGATATCTATAAAGAGATCTAACATTAAGTTCGAAATTGATGGTTCAGTTACCATCAGAGTTGATCAACTACAAAAACACTCTAGACAAGGCAAAAGTTTAGAGGTGATTAAGATCCCTCAATTCAAAGACGATGTTAGTCTTTGTGTAGTCACTTGTTTGAAGATGTACCTGGAGAAAACAGAGGAACTTACTGCAGAGCCAGAGTTTCTCCTGTGTAGTTTTAGGCCTCCTTATAGGAGGATTGGATCACAGACTTTAGCTAGGTGGCTAAAATCGGTAATGAGTCTAGCAGGCATAGATGTCTCTATCTTTAAGGCTCACAGCACTAGGTCAGCCAGTGCCTCGAGTATGATGAACGCAGGAACCCCGATCAATGAAATTATGAAAAAAGGGGCGTGGTCGGACGAGTCGACCTTCCGTAAATTCTATTTACGAGAAACACAACTAATGTAATTGTTATTACTTGTTGTTATTTAATAAATTGTTATTTGTTAACACTTTGTTACCTGACTTTTATGTCATGGCCATGGAAATTTGTTGGGCTTTAAAATCTCACCTGTCGCCACCTAGAGTCTAGGCGGCGAAATATAGTTCTACAATTAGATTAGACTTACCTTAGGAAGACGACATATAAGTAGAACTATATTAGACGTCTAGACGACAGGTGGTGAACAGGTGCCCACCCATAAATTCAGTTTCCCTCCCCCCACCTGTCGTGGGTTATGGTTATCAAATTTCCGGTCATGGCTTTGAAGACTGACGACGCATGCGCATTCGCCTTCTCACCTGTTCACCACCTGTCGTCTAGACGTCTAATATAGTTCTACTTATATGTCGTCTTCCTAAGGTAAGTCTAATCTAATTGTAGAATTAGACTGGTTATATAGACATGATTAAGCCTAGGTAGAGTTGTTTTGTGAAGAGACAACTGAATGCATATCTAGTATTTTGGCTATTTGTCCCTCCAAATATGTCCATGAAGAATCTTTTTTAAAGATGTTCATGAAAGTTGCCTTAAACCCCTTTAGAATAAATGTGTTATGATATAGATTCTTCTTATATAGCCTTTATGTGTATCCCTATCAATAAAACATGCGATCGAATCCAATGCATAAATACCCTTTTCACAATAGCTAGTAAGTATGCCCAATGGCTTCCCTGACCAATCATCTTAGAAGTCTCAAAAATAATAATAGTGTCGAAGCAAGTGCAACAGCCAAAGACTGATTTGAAATTGTTACAAATAAGTATACACAGTTCCTCTTTCTGACACCAGGGGTCTCCCCCGCCACAGACGCCGTGCTGGACACGTCCGAAGAACCCGAGGTGACGGTGAAAACGGGGTCAAAGGTCAGCGGGGGTACCCCGAAAAAAACACAGCAGGGAGCAAAAGACAAGAAAAGGTGAGTTCCCAGGGGAAGGGATGGTTTATTAAGTAGTTGTGATCAGGGGAGTGCTACATTACCACCTTAGCGCCTTGCAGCGTTGACTGTTAGAAAATACAAAGCTATGAATGTTGAATACACATGCCCTCCTACGCTGTTGAAAAGCAGGGGGCAGATCTTCATAGAATCTTTAGAAGATAAACTACTTTAAAATGGCTATAGCGGTTGTTAAACATGGTAGAAATGGCGAACATGGTTTTCATTTATAAACAGAACTTTGCATTTGTTGTTTCATCCAGTCTTCTCTCGTGGTTCAAACGGTAGGCCAAATGATAGATTAAATGAACTTAAAATGTTTAACCCTAGTATTTTAAAACACTGTATTAAGTAGACAAGTAAAGACAAGTACCTACTGCAGAGTTATCTGTAGTTTTAACAATCGATCGCCAAAGTTTCTGTACTTTGAAATCACATACAATTATTATTGGAATAATGTAAGATAATGAGTAATAACGATTAAGAATTCATGATCATAAAGTTGAAGTAAGATGTTCTTCAAAGCTAACCTTATAAAGTTAAGGAGAAGAACGTCACAAATTTTCTAAATACTTAATCCATTCTTCAACAAGTTATTCATAATAGACCTGGACGCATTTAGTCATTGTTTAATCAATACATATTAAGTCAGTTTTATGAGAAGTAAGGCGTTACCGTCTTGATTTAACATTTACATGCATATTTGACAAGACGGTAATAATGTTTGTTTTAATCCCTCGTAGATTAAGATGTACTTAATTTTAAAGAATAATACATTGACTCCCTAGTTTGCCCTTTGGGTAAGCAGGCAGTTGACATTTAATCAATTTGAATTAAATTTTAAAGTTTCTAAAATAAGAGTTGTTTCATCTGCACTGAAAATGTGGTCCTGTTTTCTAACCGCGTGCACTTATTAGTCGCACATATTATGTATAAGAAGAGGCACTTCTTATAGTGAAAAGTTCTTTTGGTCGAAGCATTGTGAAGTCCCTGCTTCTAATGTTATTTGCATCCTGCTCGTCTCTTGTAGCTGTGCCTTTTGGTGAAGAGGGAAATTCAATAGGGAAAAAAGATTGGCGGAAAATATTGTGGTCTGATTTCACAAATGTATAGCATTTCGTTCGTCAATATTTTCGTCACAATGGGAGGCATTATGTCTATATTTAAATTGATTTAAATTTGACTACATCGTTTTGTGATTGTGATATAACTGTGTTGCTTTTAATGAATAAGTCTGCGCAGTTTTCTGCGACATTTGATCAGTGAAAGTTGTCATGGTTTCACTTTGTCTGTGATGGTTAACACAAATAGTTACAGATACAAATAGCAGAGAACTAATCACTCAGTAACATAATGGTACACATTTTGAACGCTGAATATCATAAAAATATATATTGACAAGACAACCCCCACATCGTTGGAGTCCAGATGTGTTATGGGGCTGATTCCCTCTAGGAAGATAAGTTACAAAATCGACAAAGCATTATAAAAGATTTATATGTTTTACCATAATAACATGAAAAATCTGTGTTATAGAAGGATGTAAGCGTGTAGGAAAGTGAGTTAAGTCGTACTAAGATAATTATCAAGACTGGCTACAGAACGGAACCATTTTCTACACCCTTAAATTCCGCAAATATTTTATTGTTCCTATAATGAAATGAAATTTGTTTAGTTAAGACAATTTATTTAATTCCCTTCCAACCCGGCCCGTTCCACTCCAGTGCGCACCAATCAGACACTGACGTAGAAGATGAGAATTATGACGTCATCACTCAAGAAGAAATCGTCCAATCAATGCACGAGTCGATGGTTGAGCCTGACTCACAGTGAGTAAAATCATGATTAACTCAATCACGGTGACGAAGTAGTGTGGTAGTTTAGCTAATAGTTTGTGTAATGGGTGTAGTTCATGAAATGGTTTACCGCCCGGACAATCGTACATGATTAAATCCTAGAGGTAAGTAATATTATGTATGTCTATGGGCTTAATTTATACATTTACGGTATATTAAGATTTTGAAGTTTTCTGACTTTCTGACTTTCCACATTTTCTTATCCATCTAAAAGCAAATAATCTCTTTTTACGTTCATGTATTTTTACACTACTTTATCCTACAATAGAGTGTATTGGTCGACCTTGATGTATCTGAGGTTTTATGTTACCCACGTTTTGCGATGAACACATAGCACACGTGTGTTATCATTTTCACTATTTATTTTGTAAAATAAATCCTTAATTATTTCCCCCCGCCCGTGTTTCCCCTCAGCACGGTGACGTCCCCGATGCTAACGGTGGAGCAGATAGCCGCAGGTGGCCCGGCCCCCGACCCCGGTCTGACGGTACGTGCTGGCCGGTCATACCTCGTACCCATCTTCATTGACGCCCCAGGCATTGTACTCTGCTGGGACTTCTCAACTGAACCCAAGGTATGTGTGTAGTATGTGAAGGATTTATACATGTAAAGTAGCCAGGGATGATTATGAGTATACACTACGTATACATCTAGGTTGGGTGTTTTTTATATTTGCAAGAGGCAAAGGGAGCGAAGGAGGGAGTACAAATCTTGGGAAATTATCAATGTAATCTTTGGTCTCTGATATTTATCATATTGCAAGAATATTCAATTTCTTAACTCACATTATAAAGAATATCTCAGTTGCCAACTGGTTTATGCGGTTTTATCATGTTGCATTCGGATTCCAGTATATTCAGTTGCATCAATCAATGATAGTTTAAGAAGAAAAAAAGAGAAATTAGGAACTCTACAGAGATGGTCATTTGGCTTGGTCAATGCCTGGGTTTTCTGAAACTTAAATAGCTAATATTCTGGGGAAAGGGAGGTTAGCCTATCCTTATTTACAGTTATGGAAAATTGAATGTACATTTGAATAAAATAAATACCTTACGTTAAGCTACAAAGTTGTCATGTCCTTGTTGTTTCTCAGGGCATTCACTTCAGTGTGACCTTCCGGCGAGACGCGCTCACGTCGAACGACCTGGCCGAGGTGCTCATCCCGCTGTGCCCGTGTAACTCCCACCGACAGGCCGTGCAGGGCGAGCTGATAGCCGTCAAACCAGGCCTCTATACGCTCGTCTTCGACAACTCCACATCCAGGTACACACTAATATAAGAAGAACCACGGGGGACGTCAGAGGGTGCCTGTACGAGCCATAGGGGATTGTACGTACCGAGGGCGAAGGGTCATACAGGCACCCGAGGACGCCCCCTAAGGTTCTTCTATATTTTATCTCCCAATCAGAGCTCCAATTATGTTTAAAATAGTGAGAATGAGAGGAGGTACATACAGCCTATTTATACTCACTGGCCTCTGTACGCACCGCTTGCCGGCCGTGCGAGTGATACATGCATATAACCAACTGAGAAGGGAGTACGAGGGTGGTTATCACCCTGAGCCAGGACCCCGATATCTAGTATGTTAGATATTTTATTTCATAATGATTTAATTTTTTCATGAATTTTAGAAAAATAAAAAGTTTCTGTATCACACTGCAGTGTGATACAAGGCTGGTTATCACCCACGTTTGTATCACCCTCTGTTAAACTCTTAACTACTAAACTTGTATCACCCTAAGGTATAATAAATGTATATACTAAACTTGTCTTTACCAAAGGTCAGAGTGTTAGTAAAATTCTCTACATTGTATTTTACGTTGATACATAATTTAGAGGCGAAATGACATTTCGCCTCTAGTTCTGGAATAATGAGAGAAATTTTTTTTTATTTGTGACATAATGTCCTCCTGTCCGCCCTTTTTTCTCAGACATATGAACTGTTACAAAGAATTGGATACATCCTGGTGACAGTTCCAGATCTGGGGAAGAATAGTCCATCCCATTTTTTCCAAAAAACATCATATAAAAGTCACATTTTGAAGTTTGAAAATGATGAGAAATTCCACTTTTTGACAAGTCATGGTGCTTTCAAAAACCGCCGTTGCAAATTGAAAAATACCGGCACCCAGCGCCCGGCAACAGCTTAAGTGCATGCGTACTAAAGGTAGGAGACAGTCTTTGGGACTTTGAGGCGCCCAGCAACAGTGACATATGCATTGAACTTGAATTTTTTCCCACGGGGCTGGAGGCTGGTGACATTGCAGGCATTTTTTGACAAATCATGGTGGCTTCAAAAAGCACCGGTACACCTGCAAAACCCCCGGTGCAAACTGCCCGGCAACAGGGCAAGTACATGTGTACTAAAGGCTGGAGATAGTCTTCGGGACTTTGAAGCGCCCGGCAACAGTGACGTAGACTTTGAAGTGCACATGTACTAAAGCCTCCAAACAGTGTTGGGTAGTTCGAAGTTTCAAGGAAGTCTATGGAAATGTCCCTTTATTCCATACCAGGGGTCGAAATAGCACGGGCCCAGAGGCCTGAGTGCCTAGAAAATCTGTAGGGTCCCCCGATTGTCAAGTGAAGGGGCCCAACTGGCCCCTGGAAAATCCAATATTTTTAAAAGTAGTTTAGGCCCCCAAACCTTTACATTAAGGTGCCCGACAGGCCCCTGAATGCATGAACATTTTGACTTAAGGCAAACATCACTTACTGACTTAGGACAAACATTAGCCCGTACTTTCATTCAAACTTAATGACAAATTCCTAAGACTATTTCGCCTCTCATGGAACCTCTGCTCCAGCAGTGACATCAAGACTTGTTTTTCTAAAGATCGTTACTCTTTATGTCTGGCACTCTGCTCTTATTCAGTCATTTCCCCCCACCTGTCCACGGATAATTTCTTGTATTTTACCCGCACGTTGGCCCAGATCAACTGCTGCAGCTGAATATTAACTATAGTCCTTGGAAGATTACATGCATATGAAAGTGGTTTACTAACTTGAAATAAAAGGGAAAAAAAGAAATATTTTGTGTTGAAACAGTCATCGAGACTAGTAAAGCATTTGAACTACCGTAAGAACCCTTATTCGCGCTGTTGATTTTAGGTCAAAACTTGTTCCATTGACATAATATTAACTATTTTTCATGTTTTCAGATTAACGTCAAAGAAATTAAATTACCACCTGCGGGTCAAAAAGCCAGAAGCAGCCGATTAAACTAATAACGGAGATGACGTCATTGACAGAGAGTAGTGACGTCATCAGACAGTTTGTAAACTTTGTCTTCCATTCCAACCTGTGATAAGTCCAACAGATTTTAAACCAAGCTCGGTGTACTTGTATATATACATGTGTACTTGAAAAAAAAAACACTAAATGTGAATGCTTAGCTTTATAAGTGGAAATCAACTACTGGTAATCGTTGAAAGAAAGTAAGTTTTACATACGTTTAGATAATATCCCACCGCCACGCTGCGCATTTTTGCAAAACAATGCGCTACAATCCAACTTTATACCCTCTGCCGCAATGTTAAAGCCTTTGATGGGAGCTCCTTTGCAGAGAAATTTAACTGAAGTCTGGTGTAATACCTTAGTGCCTTGCTATGGAGCAATGTGTTCAAGTTGACTTGGGATTGACCTTTCTCCAGTACAATTAACGGTACAGTTTATGACCCCCCCGCACAGTATTTTGTGTTCATTATCAACGCCAACTGTGGCACACAGTTATAATCATGTTAATTTGAGATTTATAGGAGTATACCCGTACGTTACTGATGCCGCCAATCAAACAACATATATACAAAGTAATATGAAATATTACAAGTCTTACTTATTTTCAATACTCACACATATTTCTTAAATAATGTAGCAATGAATTTCACGCAATAGTGAAGTGTTTAACGATTGAATATCCTCGAATTTTTGTCTTTATTTAATTTTTGTTGGAATGATACTGAGACACTTGTTATGAAAATAACATACCGCCATCGTGGTAACAAATGCCATTGACATTGTTAATCGTTACATATGCCAGCAGGTCAAATTGTTAGAGAAACCATTTTGAGTCATTTTAGATTTAGATGTTCACGTGCATTAATATGTATCATTATTCAGTTGCAATCGGAAAACTCCAATGGCAACTATTCTATAACGTACATGGATCTATGTCCACGTATGGATAAACATTTGTAAATACCCATATTTACAGTTGTATCAGAGGAGGATCAGCGATCTTTTATCGTGTCCTTGTTAGGATTTCCTTTCTTGATCCCAACGTTCCCATGCAGCTCTTGTAATGTTTTAAAACTTCAAGTTTAAAAATTTGAAAAAATAGTATCAATTTCCACAACACCAAATGAAAAAATATTAAGAAATAGAGAGAAAGGGATCACCTTACTGATTAAAATGTTAAATTTCATTCTATAACCCTGAGATTTTTGTTAGGTAGGAATTGTTCGTTTATGGTGTTGTTGCCATGGTTAATTTCGTTTTAGGCTTTCGTACTTCTGTTTTCACGTGATAGAGATTACAGCACTGAAAAATTGCCTTGTGTATAAACCAAAATATGCTAAAATGTGAACGCATTAATGAATTGATCAGTTAATTTGAATACATGAATTTGAACTGAAATACCACTGTGAATTAAGATGTATTTAATTAAAATAAAATCCTAAAAGGTCATAAATTGCTATAAATTGCATTAGACACATCCAGTATGACGTTGTGATGAATTAAATACGTTAAGTTTCCTGTTAGTGAATCTGTTTCCAAAAAACCTCTTTAACACATAAGTATTGCAGTATTTATACATTATGTAAAATAGAAAAGATAATGTTTAAAACAATGCACTAGTACTGGAGACTATCAGTTTTCATTAATTGCCATCATGTTCTTGTTTGTTCCTGACACTTTTTTAATTTGTTTTATTTCTTCTTTTTTTATATTCTTATTCTTGTTTCAAAGCGTAGACTTAGAAGACATTACAGAGGGTATCATGATATTCAAATGGGGATCATGTAACAATTTTTTGTTTTATTCATGGCTAATCTTGTCTCGATGCTATACGAAGGCGTTTGTTCAGAGTATCTGTTGTCACTTCATTATCAAATGTAGAGCCAAAACGGTATTTCACCTGCTATGGAATTAAGAATAGAGAAAGCCAGAATGCAAAAATCATAACTTTCTTAACCTTCCCAGAACTTTACCGGTATACCTATTTTGAAGGTCAATTGCTTTGGTAATGTCCCAGGTGGATATACATGTGGTGCGACGCTTGAGTAGTGAAGTGTATTTCACATTTTGTAATAACGTACTTGAGATGGACATTTCATTATATGTTTACCATTAGCATGACGTGCTTCACTGTGAAAAATAATGCGCAGCTAGGTTATAATCGTATATGATATTTTAAAGAGGTAATATCTCGCTAATAATTGCCTACTTCTAGCTTTCAAATGGATATATCGAAATGGTTGCATTATTTTGGTAGCAGAATTAAACATCATACATGTATGGAAGTACGATCAGAAACACTTTAAAGTATTTTTTTGTAACGGTGAGGTCAAATGAAGTGTAACGGGGCCAGAAAAAAGTTATATCATTTTGTCCATGAGATTTAAGATTACTCCACTATAAAAACAAGATAGCCTTGATTTGTAGCCTAATAGTGTGTTGTTTTTTTGTTTCTTTTTTTTTGGTTAAATCAGGCAGAGATTCGTCACATAAATACGTGACTTTGGTCGAGTGTTGGTACTTTTTAAAGGGACAGTCGTGCGTGCAATATGTGTCTGTGTGGATACAATCTCAGTGTTAACCGTCCCCGAATTTGTGAAGGGCAACCAAATAAAAAAAGTCCTATGTATTTGAAAATGTGTTTTTGTTCTTTTTTGTAAGTTTGTTTTCTGTAACGTTAAGGAAAGTTTGCACATAAATTGAGGAAGTGCAAGTTTTTGTGTAATTAAGTTGATTTAGGTATTCCAAATACATTTCAAAATGAAATACTTGAAAATATTATGGTTTTAGGGAATTATCCAGGAAAGGAATCTAATTCTGGGAATTCCCTGACTGCTGAGCTGCCCAGTACTCCCCTTGCTATGTCACAGCTATCGGAATTCCTTCTAAAGTTATTTTGGGATTCCCTGATTAATGAATGGGTGTAGATGGATACAAATTTTAATTTATCATGAGTTGCATTAGGCAAAATATATATACTTTGGGATAGAGAGCATAATTCTCATTACAAATTCTACAGGGATGGGGATTCCCTTCTAAGGGCAGATGGGATTCCCCAAGAACTCCCCTTGCTACATCATAAATTGGAGGATTTCCCTTAAAAAATGTAATAAAATGCAAGTTTTTTAATGTCCGCTAGTTGTGTTAAAATTAGGAATTTTCTTTAGAATTTTCTCGGATTAAAAGTGGAAGATGTGAATGATATGCTGCACTGATTTCATTAAAAAATAATGATCATGTACTTATGTGCAAGGTTTCCTTTTAACTTGCACGTTATTTATATTAAAACAGAAAACTGTCATTCTAAGAGCAGGAATACTACCATTATGCTTCTTTTATTCTCTTGATTGTTTGCAGGGTTGCCACTGACCAGAGACGTCAAAATTCCCTGACTTTTCCCTGACATTCCATTTTTCCCTGACTAATTAGATAAGAAAATCCTTTCATTAAACAGCCTTGAACAATACCTGGAATAGTCTTGTCCTTTCATTTAAGCTCAAACTTTGATGAAGTACCTTAATTTTTTCTTGATAACTCCTGTAGTCAAGACAATATTGCTGGATCACAGCAACAGACCTTAAAATCACATGCCTTTCAAGGGGCCACAATTTATAAAATTATGTTTGCCAAACCAGATTCTTGTGAGCTGATGCACAAATTCTAACTTTGTGATTTAGATTTGGGCCTATGACATGTTTGAAAAATACAATTTTTCCCTGACCAGGTTCTGTTTTCCCTAACCTTTTTCAAAATTCCACTTTCCTTGACCAATGCCTAAATTCCCTGACCTTTCCCTCACCTTGAAAAAAAACCCCAACTTTTCCCTGACCAGTGGCAAACCTGGTTTGGCAATATAATCTAAAACAGATTAAACCTCCTAGTAAACTAGTAAACGTCGTAGTAAACTAAATTTATGATGCAAGCTATCATGTAGAACTAATAATCTTTATTATCCAAACTATCTTGGCAATTTCGACACGTTCTGATTTTGATTACTTTACACTTTAGTCGACCTGAAAATTCGTATTAAAGGTTGATAAGCCACACAAATTAAGTGGAAAGAACAGTTTCAGTTTGGGTTTTTTTTTACGCACTCAATCAACAAGAACGACCATGGATTTCTTTCTTGTCATGTTTATTGATATCTGTGCAGCAACAAACATAGCATATACAACATGGTATTGTCAACAATGACACATTCCGCTATCAATAATGTCAGATAACTAGAGTGAATACAAAACTGTGGACGGGCTGTCTGGACGTGTTCACTTGAATAAATTTCAGGAGTAAAATACATTAAAGATATCTGCATGGTGAAAATATGAATTCTGTTCACGAAAGTCGAAAACAGACTTAAATGTGGTACCATTTTCAAATCTGGTAAGACACCTAAAGCACTTCAGCAGTTATTACGACACCTCAAAGACCAGTAAAACGTAGTAAGTTTGTTGACTCTACCCTGAGGCGGGAACTGGCGGTGCAGCATTAAAGATATTATAGAACTTTGTTTTTTTTTCTGGAATCATGTTGAGTAATTGTGATGGACGGATAAGTGAGCAGTAGTTCGGTGAGGCATAAGTTGTAGTTAACAAGTCTAGGTAATTAAAACAAAGCCGATAAAAATGTCAGCTATTGAAAGAAATCACTTATTAAATCAAGAAAAAATCGGGTTGTCTAAACAAATGGGACGCTAACCACTTTTATTGGACGGTTCAGATAAGTTTGACGAACTTTAGAAGAAAGAAATAGAAAAAATCACTACTTGGAAGAGAAGCTGAAAGTTTATAGACATTTAGATAGCAAATCTGGTGCAATACTTCCTCTATTCATAACCTTAATTCTCATAATGAGTGATAACTCTTTACCACTTACGCCTCACTATGTGGTAGAGGTTGGGGTGGTCAAACATGACATCATAACATTACATCACTTTTTTCACACTGGTAAAATTCGGAATATGAAACATGTTTTCTCTTTCTACCAAAAGCGACATCACACACGAATACATATTGGTTAATACACGTATAACAAAATGGAATGGATATATATTAGGCTTCTTCTTAGTCTTAGTTAAAACTGCATGCTTGTTTCATTACAGAATGCCTAAATATCACCATTTGAATGTCAAGTTACATGCCTACTACGTGGAGTATTCATCTCCGTATTCGCCTCCCATTAGAAACTTAACAAAATAACTTTGATCCCTACTTTCAAAATATGAGTGCATACATTGTTTTACTAACTTCAATAATATCTATCATGTATGTAAATTAAATCAGAAAACTTCGATGACAAGAAAATTGTCTTAACTCTATGAAAAACCCTGAACAACATTTGCCTCTACAATTTATCACATTCGTTTACAACATAAAAGCAGTATATTGTGATAAATACAATGTTCTTCCCAGCAAAGAAGCGCTAAAGTGATTGATACAATTCTCTACTTAGCATGAACACCAACATAAACTAGCTTACATCAGGATTCTTATTTTCCTCAATGACAATGTGCGGACGGATCAAACTGGTAAATATACATCTATATCATTATCATCTGAATAACAATTTTTGCACCAATTAATGAATGGTACAACTGGGGTACATTTGGAATTACGTGCATCTTTAATGTGAATTACGTCTTCTAAAACACTGACCATTTGAATTCTCCCTTTTGTCCGTTAACTTTGTCCTACAAGAAAAAAGTAAAATGTACCTGCCAAGCTTAGTCGTTATAGCATAATATTGAAGTATTTCCATACATATCAAGTGAGTAAATATGCATGTGTATGTATGTATTGTATGTATAAACCGGTAGATTTTACTGTAGTAGTTAATAAAAGCCCGATTAGAATGTCTATATTCGAATATATATTCATAGACAACCAGGATTCCGACATATGGTACAATCAAGTAGCTGTCGGCCGTCATCTTAATTGTTGCTGTGCTACTTTTTACTATGCAACATAGGCGCACGATAAATAAAAAATACATGGCTCATAGCATCACTTCTAATGGATTTAACGATCAGATGAAGTCAATAAAAAATAAAGACATTGTTGAGATCTCTTTTCCATGTTAGCTTCCAGTCCTTTCTGAGGCTAAAGCCCCAAGCGCTCATTGGGAGTTGGGTGTTGCTTCCCTCGATTTCTCACACATAGGATACGCATACATTGGTTCCCCTCATGTGCCCCTTGCTGAAGGCTGACTGCTGCGGAGTTCTGTACTAAGTGTAGGATTGTCCTAACGTTACAGCTGGTCATCCCAAACATCCACCTTTAGTCATCATCGTCTTCGAACCTGAAATATAGCATTTGGTATCACATAGTTACAAAAAGATTAAATTCCGATAAAAAGGATAAAATAGTTACCGATAGCACTAAAATGAAGGGCTATACTATAATGCAAAACCATGCCCGTATCCATGAATTTCTGTAGGGGGGATGACCGTATCCAAAAAGTGGACAATTTTCAATAACGGAATTCAAAGTGTAGGAAAAGGACAAAGAGCAAAGAAAATATTGTGTTCAGGTAACATAGGTCAAAAAGAATTAGGGTTTGTAGGCACTTTTTTTAACTTACCAAACTATAGGGTTCGATTTTTTTTTATGCTGTCCCATTCTATTCTAAGCTTTTTTGGTCAATTCTTTTGTATATTGAAAAGTTTTTGGAAGAAAAATCCTAAATATAAGTAAGGGAAGGGTTAATGAGACAAAAATAGGTCTAGAAAGGTGTAAGAATAGGTCTAAAGGTAAACAGCTAATAACAACCTTTTTCCAGAAAGTGGACCTAGCCTCGCCGAGGGGGGTGACGCATACCCCACGTTACCCCCCCCCCCTCCCCCCCACTGAATATGGGCTTGAAAACACAAACCAAAGATGATCTATTGTATGTGTGTCAAACAGACTGTGTAAAGATAGCATCTGCTAGTTGAGAATCTTAAATATAATTTGCACGACTCCATGTCTCCATGTCATTTTTGTATTTTCTGTCAGGTTTCCAAAGTATCATAATGCCAGGTTTTCCAGCATTTCAAATCTCTGGGAACCTTGTACACCTTCCGCGTAAATTTGATATCCATAAACCTCTACAAGTCCCACCTGAAAAAATATCACAAAAGAGCGTATGTTTGATCATATAGATACATCGTATGTTTGATCACTTACTTGGCCAGCCTCTTTCGTAGGTCTTTGATTTGATCGTTTTTCTTTGTAAGCATCTGTTTCAAGTTCTTAAACGGCGCCGTCTGTGATACCTTCTTCTCTAACTCCTAAATATACGAAAAGGGTGATACGGTCAGAGGTATACATTTTATATTAAAGAAACTATAAACTTTCCTCCGTTGTAAATGTCATATTACTCAGGAATTTTCGTAGCATTACAGAACGGTTCGGATCATTAGCTCCTATTTTGTCATACATGTATATCAAAATAATGTGTATGATATGCATTACAATGGGTCATCTAGTTGTAAAAGGTAGAATATACTGATAAAGGAAACATCACGGAAAAGAAATTTACGGTTGATTTTCTTTCTATTCAACCATACATACAGTGATACACAGTATGTAGTCAATGTAGCCTTCAAAGATCAAATAAATCCAAAATAAAATCTGCCTGTTTCATAAACTAGAAAGTAAATCCTTTGAATACCCATCTAGAAGGGTAAATTGATCCACCCACCTTCTCAGCCATCTCGAGCATCTCCCTGATGCGGAGCAGCTCGTGTTTGGTGTCGGTGAGATCTCCCTCCAGGCGGGCCGACTGGCGCTGACTCGCCTCTGCGTTCTAAACAACAGAAGAAAAGAGTAATCTTAAATCCTTTCACATTACAGGGACCCTCAGTTGATTTCATAGTTCTGTGAGGCGGGGCGGTGCGTCGGCAAGTTGGAGGGCGTGTCATTCATAAACCTGTGAATGCAGTAGGTGCACTGTATGAAACAGTAATTTCAAAGAACCGGCGCACCAATGCAAATCGCCTTACCCCTCCTTACATGAAATTTATCCTACTGACTAACCCATTCTAACACAGGCAAGCCAGTCACTAAATGCTATTTCCGTGGAAAATCAGAAAAATCCTTAAAAATGCATTTGAACTTTATTTCAAGGAAGAAATCGATCTGATATATCATGGAAAAGAGACAAAAAAACTTATCCCTTTAAGAGAAAAGCAGAAAATCACGAAAACTATTGACCAAATTTTCATTTTTGTCATCAAAATCTACCCATGACCCCCCCACCCCCCACCCATAAAAAAAAAATTCTCCTCGGATTTTGACGAATCTGAAAAGTCTCCCAACATATTTCAAAAACCGCGGAATTCCGCGGATCCGATGTTGTTTTTATCAGAGATATTTGGGCAATCAACATGTTTCGACTGGTTAGAGTCTTTGTCAGGATGTAAATACTGGGTCTAGTGACCTGGTTCATGGATCCTTTAAGCTTCTCCATCTGTCGCTGCAGTTCCTCCACTTCGCGGGGGTCGTAGTCGGCTTTCCTGTTCTTGGCCCGATTGAGCTCCTCCCGGGTTTGCTCCAGGTCCGACCGCAGGGAGCTCTTTTCGTGAGATACGTTCAAAGCCTGGAAAAGGGATTGACACCAATGTGCGTTTCAATCGTTTCTCACGTTTTATTTGAGTAATACTCAAATCGGCGATTAATCGGCTATAATATTTTAAGTTTCTGAACGCTGAGGTTTTTCGTTATATCAAATATATATTTACTTAATTTTCCTTGGCTACTTCCTCAACTCGGCTTGAATATTATTTTTGATGTATTGTTAAATTAACTAAACCTCGTCGATATTTCTTGGACAATTAAGACATACTGGTCTTGATTTTTATTTGATAGCGGATACTTTCTATGGGTCCTTTTACAAGAAGCACGAGCCCGGCCATCTAATAGCCTAGCTACCCAATCGGCGATCCCTGTATCTAGGGTTTGGACTCAATTTTTTATCATAATTTTAAATCAATACTTCTGGGTGCTTGGGCTTATGAAAAAGTAGAAACAAACCAACAAATTTCACATGTCAAAACCATGCAAAGTAGTTAGATAAGTAAACTGTATTGGTTGATTTGGTTGTTTCATCTAAGTTATTTTCAGTATACATGTTTACCAAAAGACCATTCACTAGGGTCATTGTTTGTATAAGATAAACAGTGTAAGCATCAGTAAAACACCCATGCCCAGAGGGCAACATGTGCTAGATTCACTAGGGTAATTGTTTGTATAAGATAAACAGTGTAAGCATCAGTAAAACACCCATGCCCCAGGGGCAACATGTGCCAGATCAATTGCCCCCAAGGGCATCATGTGCTAGATCAATTAACACACATGCCTTCCTAATTGTTGATAAACAGTCTGGGCCTTTGATCTACTGAAACCTGGAAATGCTAACATAAAAGCAGCAAGAACATTTAAATTCACTAACAAAAAAGACTCATTTATCATGCTTTGAGAAAATAGTTTGTTTCAGTATGCCCAAGTTCAAACGTTGAAGTGTTTTCCAATAGTGCTTTTATGTTTTCAATAAAATTGTACAGTAAACTTTACCTCCGAATTTGGTGACAAAATGACATTACACACAGCCAATACTATAGGAAAACCACTGTCCAAAAAGGTCTTTTGTGACATCACAACTGTTGCAAGTGACTTAAGGCCCAGTAAAAGGCTCCCGGAGGATCGCCTTTTAATAATCACATACCATACATATCATTGGATTCTCAGATGACACTTACCGTTGATTCAACGGACCTCATCCGTTCTTTGAGTTTCTCGTTTTCCTCTGTGAGGCGTTGGATCTCCTGCAATATAATAAAACAAATAATTCGTTGTGAAAGTGTTCTATTCACTGCAAATTAAAATATATGTCACATACGTTTTAGTAGTTAATTATCTAAGTGGAAACAGGGTCATGATATCTAGTTGCCACTCAAGCTTCACGTCTCGGTTCACTGGGAGAAACATCTGGTAGTATAGTTAAATTACACTCCTGAGACTCTCAACTTTAAAACTTTACGTCACGGCCACAAGAACATGCTTACTGAAAAGACAATAAATTCTAATTTACCATGTTGAGGAGTGCGCTTCCTCCGCTCTCGTTGAGGGGCTGGAGACGGCTCATTGGGATCGCCTTCGCGTCATCACCCCGCTTAGCGCCTGAAAACTCCTGGTCCTCAAAGTCCTTGATCTGCTCGAGCAGCTCTCTAAAGAGGGATAAAACATACGAGTTTAGGTAAGTTTTCTGTGGATAATCTTTTAATAGTCCCCAAGCTCCTTAATCAAGGACGCACTGTAGAAAAAAAGTTAAAAGACGCCAACTGACTTAGATTTTGTATTATCAAGCAATAAAGCCCCCTCATCTTGATTTCTAAAAACGAAGATGCAAACATGTCACTTAGTGTTTTCAACCTATAACTTGAGATGTCGAAATGAACAAATCTGATATCAAAACTAAAATCTCAAAACCTTTGACCACAGTATACAAATCCTATTACTCTTTCGCTCATTTGAAATAAAAGTTTCCCCAATTCTGAGGAGTCAATTGATGAAAACAATGAGAAACTGACCTGTTCTCGAGTTCAGAGATGTCGGCTTGCAGCTTGAGGTGCCATTTCTCGGCCTGCTGGAACACTTGGCGGAGAAGGAGTACATTAGTGTGAGACGTGTGGATGAACTCAGATTCTACATCGCCCCGAACAACTGCCTGCAAGCCGTCCAGTATGTCGGTCACCTCATCAATCGTAAATGTGTCATCATTTAACCTGAGGGAAACAATTGCAAATATACCAGCATCCAGTAGATACATTTTGAAACTTCTCTTTTTTTCTTTTTTAACACATAGGTCTTCTTAAAACTTGGTAACGGTTATATCTTTAAAAAGTTGTTTATCTCCGAATCTTTAACTTTACAGATGTTTTATTGAAATTTCTGACAATATGGTAATGTTTACGAAATGGAAGAAAATAATTTATACATCTCAGTTGAAAAATAACTATCCTGATGACGAAAGAATAAAAGAGGAATTATGGGGACAGCTCAGCAACATGTCATTTAAGATTTATGTAATATCATAGAACTGTACGAGAGTTCCATGGTAATATTATTAATGATCAGAACATTTATCAGTACCTAGTTTCCTTGACGTCCTCAAAGCTGAGGTCAACCGCCTTGAGTCGCTGGCCTCGCTGGTACCTAGCGAACCGCATGTAGTTTAACACCGTGGCCTGGTGGTGCTCGTTAAGACCCAGCGCCGACTGAAATCAGGAGGCACTCCGAATTTAGGGGTTAATTTACTTAATATTTTTATGACCATGAGTATGGAACATTTTCAGTTTACCTTGATTTGATTTCCGTGAACATAATACAACCAACTATGTGAAAGAAAGTATCAAGCAACATTGATCAAAATTAACTTCAACTATCATGAATTTGTCAAAAATTGCTTTTAAATTATCCAGAAGTTGTGTTTATAAAGTGACAAAATACTAAAGGAAATGTCAATATTGCATATGTTCCCTGCGTAAAGCTATCTACGGCTTTAGATAAAATGCTGATTACTGAATATATTATTTATCTCCAAATTTGGGCTTGACGGTAAAATTAGAAACCAACCAAAAAACGCCAAAATGATGGAAAAAAGTTAGCGTACTTTTCAGAAAAGCATGCTGTGGCAATATCTCTATAGTTTGTCATTATCAAACCATATAAATCTATTTTGTGTCAATAATGCAATGTTCAAAATCATTCCAATCAGCATTTTATTTCAATGAACCAAAAACGTAAGTCATGAGATTGACATAACTGTGTAATTTCTGAATAAAAAACATTTGTTCTCATTCTGAGCAAATGATCACTTTTTTTCACTTTTTTTCCAATTCATTTGTTATTCATTGAAACATTGTCCGCCTTCAAGCTCCACGCGTATTTATGCTAATGAAGAGGAGTATTGAATTATTAATCTATGTACAAACAGACTGGGCGACCAGCTTGGCAGTTCTGCCGAGTTGACAAAAGAACCGATCAATGCTCTCTGTTACCATGGCGAGGGACCACATACTACGCATTCATCGTCCTCGTTTTTAGGGGAACAGCATTATGTTGTTTTATATTTTTCTGGTACTTCTTCTAGTAGCATAGCCTTTGACACGTTTGTTTTACTGGCCCGTGAAGTTACTAGGTTTTATAGATTTTACGGAAAATGATTCTTGACAGAAATCTCACTCTGATATAAATATGTTTTTGTTGACTTCTAAATTCATACTGAGAATTGGATGTAAATGAAATACTCAATTTGTGGCGAGGAAGGAGGAACAGGAGACGTACATGTAAATTGTACATACCAGTATTTCTTATTTTAGCAAAGAAAAAAGCCCCACAAGTATATCATGGCAGAATGATTCAGGTCTTTACTACTAATGTGGGAGAAATGTCTACCGGGTTGAACAAAAGTAATTTATAGAACATTATATAGATTTTAGATTACAAAGCTATCAATAATACCGATGTTCCTTTGGATATATTATTGCAATGATCATCTAAAAAGTTACACACATATCTATCCAAATGTATAAACTAATATCTCCTTTTCTTCAAATACGTAGAACAATCTGCATAATGCAAAATATTTGACATGCTTATAGATCAAAAGAAATTATGAGGAGGTAAAAGCCATTCCGTTTTAAGCAAAAGTTAAATCAAGTTATCATGACCAAAGGTAACAAAAACTACATTTATGTAATTCTATAACTAATACATCAGAGTAGCCCGAGAATACAACATTCACAAGAAACAGTCAACATGAAAGATCTCTAAGATAACAGAACATTTAAAACGTGAAATTCGAAGAACATACATATAAATAAACATTCGAAAAAGATTGTAGCGAATCGTTTGTAAGTATGATAGGATTCATAAATTTATATCAAAATTCTTTATCATAAAAATTACATGATATGTTAAAGCCTCAATGTCTGTCTCTTAACCCTTTCCCCAATAGGGTTGTATACTGCCTCTGCAGCAATGCCACCTATGCCGAGTTGCATAGAATACCGACTCACGAATAAAATCTGTTAGTGTTAGTCTGAAGGATAAAACTACAAGAAGTTTGCATCTGTTCTACTATTTTTGAATTTTATCCTATGACGCCTAGGGACAGTCAGTGGTCGAGACTAACTTTCAAGGGTGTCGGGTATCAGGGTCGACGGGCCTTATAGCCAAGTTTAGATCTGAAAATTTGCTGGCCATCCGGGCCAATTTTAATGTAATTTCCCCAAAAAATTGTTGGCACTGATACGAAATTGTTGGCCATTGGCCAACGGGGAGGCATTAGTCTTGAACACTGGGACTAATCAGGAATAACTTTTCCAGGTCAGACAAAGATTTTGCCATAATAGAGAACAGAAGTTCATAACTTCCTCATGTGTGGTTGTACACACCTATTTAGAACATCGGCAATACGCTAAACTAAGACGATTTCGGGATAGCTAGAGAAAATGCAAATTGAAGCATAGCGCCAGGGCCCAGCCAATATTAAGATAATTAGATTAGTAGAATAGGATCTACGAGTTCTACAAGAGATCGGCTATGGTTAGCATAGGTTATATCTGCGCGGTTGTAAAAAATAACCTGTAACCAAGATACCAAAAGTTTACCTCATTGTCGCCTGAAGAATCACGAGACCTGTAACTCTGCAGATACCAATACATCCGGTCAATAAAAAACAATGAACAAAACCCAGGATACCCACGTTGTTTTTTTTTTGTTTTTTTTTTTAATTTTGTTTGTTTTTGTTTTTTATTTTTTTTAACTTTTCACGTGAAACGAATGGGAAGATAGTAGTTTTTATTTATCAATATACTCAGACCGAAAACGTAGACCTGTTTACCCCCGGACTGAAAACTTTTCTTTTCATGTTTGGAAATTAGTTATAGTTTCAGTTATAGCCTTTTACCCTTACAAAAATAAAAACACTATAAAAATAAAGGGGAAACAAATTTCCGACTTCCCAACTGGGTATTTTTCTGGTCACCCGCTGGAAAGGAAACAATTTCTTTTTCAAGTTGGCCTCAGGCTTTTTCCAAATGCTTGTGGTGCCACTTGGCTGGCACTGATGTGTAAAATGAAATACAGGGTACCAACCAAAGTTTCATTTTCAAATTCCCTGTGTTTTCCCTGAGATTTCCCTGTCCCACGGCAATTTTTCTCTGTGTCATAATATCCAGCAAGTTGTTCAATTCTAAAAGCCCCCGTGTGCAGAAAAAAAATGGAAAAAAATCTGTGTTTTCCCTGTCAGGGATTTTTTGTTGTTGCCATTTTCCCTGTTTTCCCTGTGTGGTTGGTACCCTGGAAATAAGTAACAATCATAACAATAATCAATACAAACAAAATCAATGTTTTTATTCAGCTATTATTACCTAATTTATACCTGTAAGTTATTCATTATTCAAGGTTATTGTGAAAGAGGGAGTGAGTGAGTGAGTGAGTGATGGATGTTTCACGTTTTACTCAGAGCCAGGGTCATTTTTCCACTACATATAAAAAGGGTGCCAAATTCAATGTCCCGGATGAGTTAGCCTGTTGCCCCGTCATTCTGTTTGATCTCTGATGTTGAATCCCGACCAGCGAAACGTGAAAGTACCCGGATTGAAGACTATCAAAGGAAGCGGAAATTACGCCATCTTGACGAGCCTATGGGTGTGGACCACTAAATTCGACGCCGTCTCGTCCGTCATTTGTTAGGCAACGATTTATTAGGCGACGATTTTTGCGCACTGTTACCCCGCCAAGCCGCTACTCCCGGCACGCCCTTGAAGTGATTTGAGAGATAGATGACTTTAAACTTGGATTTATTCAGAGGAAACATCTCTCACGATCGGGGAAAGACGCCATGCGGTGCGTTAGTTCCTATGATAGCCACAGGTGGCGCTGGGGACGTTTCCCGCGTCGATCTCGATCACTATACAGTCCTGGCGTAGGTTCTGGGGCCATGAAATTGGCCGTGAGGCAGGGTTACAACGTGCCAAAAAAAAAACGTTCGCCTCACGGACGAGAAAGCGACACGTGACTTGACAGTGGGATCTAAAATCCTCGTGATATGTTACACAGACATTTCTTAAATTCAACATGTGTGACATGTGACATTGAGAAAAATAAGCGACAGAGACATGCGACATTGCTGTTGCCAAATTCTCGAGCCTGAGACAGACATAATTTGCTACATTGTAATTTCCTGACGGACGCGTTAAATTCATGACGTCGTTGTCACTAAGATACCGTTGCAGTTGCTACGTCAGCGCAGTGACAACGTTGTTACAGTTACTATGCGCCCCAGTCTCGATGTACGGACCTAACAGGATCCGATACTAGTTCTTTTTCCGGACTATTAGGCTATAGTGACTTTCCTGGGATGCTGAGAGGCGGAGCCTCTTGTCATGACAAAAACAGGTTAGGACAAATTCTGATTTTTCAGAACCACATTTTGACTGGGTCAGTCTTTGGTAATCTTATCTATGAGATGAGGGTGACAGGGAAGGCAAACAGCAGGGGTTCAAAACCTGGAGATCATTTTTGCTGTACCTCATCCCTTAGTGAACCAAGACAACAACAGGGAATTGAACACAATGACCCAGCGCTGGGTCCCCTTATCGTCGCCTTTTATGATCAGCAGGGGCTAATGTTAGTACTGGGGGCCTAAATTCTTCCCAGCCCCAGGACTCAGGAGCAGAAGCACCACCCTGGTACCCCCACAGGGATTATGGTCCCTTCAAAGTTGCCCAAGTCAAGTAATCAACTATGCCGGGATCCTGCATTCTGCACCCCTAGGAATATCCCTGACCCTGTGCAGGGTACCAACCAAAATTCCATTTTCAAATTCCTGTGTTTCCCTGAGATTTCCCTGACCCGCGGCAATTTTACCCTGTATCATATCCAGCAAGTTGTTCAAATTTGAAAGCCTTTGCATGCAGGAAAAAAATGCAACAACAAAAAGTCAAATCCCTGATATCTTGAGAATCAGGAATTTCAGAACTTGGTTACTGGCCAAATGAAATTCCCTGTGTTTGGCTTTGGGCAAAATTTGCAAACTGCCTGTGTTTTCCCTGTCATGGATTTCTTTTGGCCATTTTCCCTGTGTGGTTGGTACCCTGCCTGTGGAGTAGCACCAGTTTTAACATGCAGTTTCTAATGTTTTGAACACCTGACACTGACAGCGCTTTGACACTTCTGAGGCGGGAGTTGACAGCTGCCCGTATCCAATGAAGCTTTCCCAAAACTGTCTGCTTCTGGGGTACCCGCCCGGTTCTTTTTCTCTTTTACAGCCTAAACTACAAGAAATTCCTTGTTTAAGATGATCAATAAGAAGAAGAACATACTAGGAACACCTTAGCCAGGTGGTTGTTTATGATCAGAGCTTGTAAATATAATAAAATCTTACCATTTTGAAGCTTCTTTTCGGGCTACCGCTGCTACTTTGCACAGAATTCACTCTAAACCGGAAGTACCCAAAGTAAAGGATTGTGGGAGAAGAGCAAGTCTTATTTTTTGTCTAACTTATCGTTTCGTGACATGTCTACCTCAAAAACATAAGAATCAACATTTACAAGCATATTAACCGTTTTGTTATTCATTTCAATCAGTTTAAGGGAGAAAAATCTTTTTTGACAAACATCCGGGACACCAGCCATCACCAAATCAAAATGGCGTCAGGTAGGAAACTCGTGTTCACTATTTTTAGGCAATTTTGGGTGCATTTTGTTGTGATTTGCTTGGAAACCACTGTGAGAGAAAGCCCTGTCCACATGGTCAGGTGGAAAGTCAAGATTGAATTGGCTGCGATGAGATCATTCTTGTGGAAAGCAGAGAAAATATCGGTCGTGTGGCGGCGATGGTCCGACCCCGGGTTGGCGGACGTCAAATTTTACAACGTGGGTGGACGTGAGGCTGGTCGGCATGCGCGGGGTCCCTTCCATATTTGCGGCAATAAATGCAGATTTAAAGAGAAAAAGCCACTCACGCCGTGTCTGATTGCAGGGATCGAATGGATACAACGTCCCTTGACACAAATTATATCTTCCGTGGGCTCTGATTTCCGTAATTAGTGCCTAAAACAGGGCTCTTGAGTTGACTTGGGTTGGGACGAGTCCTCCACCTATTCTTCATTTGGCTTCTCACTGCTGTCATGCTTGCATCATTGTCATAGGCAATGCCATGTGGACAATGGTGAGTGAGTGAGTGTTGGGTGTTTTACACCATACTGACAGCCAGGGTAATTTCCATGGCGATAATAAGTTGGGACGAATTCTGTCTTTGGTGATTGTATCTATGAGATGAAGGTGACAGGGCAGGCAAACAGCAAGGGATCAAAACCTGGAGAACATTTTTGCTGTACCTCATCCCTTAGTGAACTCAGTACCAACCGGGAATTGAACCCAAAGAACCACTTAGTCAGTGCTGGGTCCCCCCTATCATCACCTTATTATACGATCAGCAGGGACTAGATCTACTGGGGGCCTATTCTTCCCTGGAACCCCCTGCAGGGTTGTGGACTATGGTTTTCTGTATTAGGCCCTAATGCCTAACTTAGATTATAGTCATATCGTTTACGGTTAGAAACGTTTACGGTTAGATATGATTATGCCTAGATCTAGGTCTAATAATAACATTTATATTTTTGATGGGGTTAGATTAATAGATATAATATGATAATATTGTCAAATTGTCACATACAGGGTACCAACCAGACAGGGAAAACAGGGAAAAGTCCCTAACAGGGAAAACACAGGCAATTTGGACATTTTTGCCCAAACACCGGGAATTTCATTTGGCCAGGTTCTGAAATTTCTGATTCTGAAGATATTAGGAATTTGACTTATCATTGTTGGGATGTCCAATCTTTTTCTGCACACAGAGGCTTTTAGTTTTAAATTTGATCAATTTGCTGAATATAACGTAGGGAAAAATTGAAAAATTCTAATTCAAATTATCATGTTGGGTATATAAACTGATAGTGTATTGTTGTTAGTCTGATTTTCAATATTCCATTGACTGTACATAGCAACCAGATTGCTGCAAAACTGGCTAAAATGTTATCAGAATTCAGATGTCAGTTCGCTAAAATGTGGTGGCTAAATGGTAAGAAAACAGTGATTTAAAAAAGCACAGCAATTCAGGAAAGGTTTGTAAGCGGATTCAATCGTTTGCCAATAAAGTTCGGATAATTTTTATTATTATTATTCAAGTTCTTTGTCTACAGGTACAATTCAAGCAAAATAGCCTGGTCTCCCATTGAGCTCCTGTTACGTTACATGATTACTCATGATTAAGCACACCAATCAAATTTGTGGAACAGCTACGCGCAAACATATTTACAGTGTGTGCAAAATGAAATGAGATGAGATGAATTGTACTTTAGCTTAAGTGAGAGAGGCTCATGACGAATACATACTGATGTTACTAGTGGTTATTAGCTCAAAGGTCATTTCCTAGTTTTTATCGACCTCTACGTACATCTCTGTAATGTACCCCAATATTATCGCTTTTTTCATTTTGCTTTTGACATCTTGTTCTCCCCGGCCGACTTATCTGTTATCATTATCATCACATCTGACGTCCGCGTGTTCAGATTGCGCACACATTACGTCATACTTTGTCCATGCCAACACCGGTGATTTCACACACCAGAGAACAAACTCAGGAAGATTGATGGGACTGTTTATATAGTGTTACACTCTGTATAACCAAAAATACCACCCAATCAATACACAGTGGTATTTTATTTAGCAGTTTTTTTTCTTGAATATTTTGCCTACTAGTACACCGGGCGAGTGGACCTTTCTTTGCACTAGCCCTGTTCAAAATTCAACTTGCCCATGTTAAGTTACTAAGGCCGCCCTGAAAGAAAGTCTGTTTTCGGTCCAGTGGGTAGTATAGATTAACTATAAACCAAGATGGTTCTGGCTGCCAGACTTTTTAATCTACTTAGTTCAGCCAATTGAACACCAACCGGGCATGACATGGGTTAAGCAATTTAAAGTGTGTTCGGCCATGTTCCTAATATAGATTCAGTTTGTAGCAATTATCACATGATTGGCCTGAGGCCTCGACGCAAATACGGCCACATCCACCAACTTTTGGGAGTCCCTGTACATACAATATTCATATAATAGTAATTGTCGCTATTAGTTTGGCGCCCACAGTCAGTCACATCTTCAGGCATTTATCTCTCTTTGATCTTAAAGACTAGTTGCATTATGTCACGCAGTTGAAGAATTTTGTTTCCAGACATTTTTATTGCTTTTTAATTAGAATTACTAAATCAGGATGTTTTGTTCCAGGTTCTGGCAAGAAGGAGAAAGGAAAGAAGAACAAGGGGAAGACCTTGAACTTGAATGAGTTCTTGGCAGGAACCCCTATTGCCAGAACAGTTCAAGTGAAGAAGTCATGGGCTGACGAGGTAGAAGAGGAGCAATGTAAGTATATTGACTGAAACCACTCTTGGTTATCTCGTCAGTGTTGCTCGACAAACGTTCCCTCAGAATTTCAGGTTTTCAAATTTATTACTCCAAAAATGTAGGATATTTAACATTTCTGAGCTCTTTCAGTTTTTTTTCCCCTGCACTTAGACACTTTCAAAGTAGAACAAATTATTGATTAAAAATTGTCACGCTGAAAATTACTGCAGGACATCCTTGGGAAGAACCGAAATGATATAAAAGTTGTACTGAATTCTAACTAATCTTGTGTGTGTGTGGGGGGGGGGGGGGGAGAGAGAAACCGGAAAGTTATACCTTAATAAATGCCCAAAAAGTATAATTCCTGGTGAGCATTTGCTGAAAACGGACGATATTGTGTCCATAATTTAGCAATTGTTTGGGGTGAGTGGAGTTTTAACTTTGCTGCCCACCGGATATGTGTATTCAGAGTTTTACCGGCCCATGTTTAATGGACCTTTATTGTTTTACAAAAATTGAACCTGAGCAGGTATTTTTTGAAATTTACCTGCCCCACCTCAAGTTTTAGCTACCCCAGGCAGGCAGACACTGCTTATTAATATTGAGACCAGTTCTTTTCGAGCAGTGCTTTCAATTACATAATTCTTATTTGTACCTGCAGGTATCCAGTCTATGGAAACCCTCCAACTGCCCACCGCGCCCCGGGCAGCGCGTGGTGTGGACATAGACATGGACCGAGTGCCCACCCGGGCCCCGTTTACTGCCTATGTTGGAAACCTGCCCTTCGACATGGAAGACGAGGAATTAGAAAACTTCTTCAGAGGACTCGAGGTAAGACTATTGATAGAGTCAAAAATGTTGACAGGTGAGCATAGCAGAATTATTGATTAAGTTACTTATCATTCATCAGTCAAGCTATATCCCAGTTTAAGTTTAACTGTTTGATGAAATCCCATAAAAGACATCTGTTGTAATTTATAAGGAAATTTAACATTAAATTTCATTCTTTTTAATTTTCAGATTGTCAACATTCGCATACCCGAAGGAAGAGTCAGGAAATTCGGCTATGTCGAGTTTGCAGATCGTCAGACCCTGCTTGAAGCTTTAGCGCTAGATGACCAGGTAAGGTGTTACCTAAATGGGATACATTACGATATGAGTAGTGGTTGAAACAGAGATGCTTTTTTCCCTATTTCTTTTACGATTTCATAATTTTTCGTGATTTCATATTACACTATTTTCCTACATCACTCTTATAGAAATAGCACGAAAATAATTGTATCCGGATTCCGAATAGTTGATACCTAATGCAGGATGCATTCCCAATTTTTGCGTGAAGTTTTAATGCAAAAATAAAAAGACTTAGATGGTCAAAACTAAATACCCCCTTCTACTCATTGGCATCTTTTCATAATAGGATCAGAATTATTTCCTTGACGCTTCTCTTTTTCTAACTTTTCCAGAAAATAAGAAACAACCAGATCCGTGTGGATTTGGCAGACAGCCAACAGAGTAAGTATTAATTAAAAGATACAGCTGAAATCATTTCCATTTATTCTCGAACTTATCTATGTTTGTGAACAATCTACGTCTAAGAGAAAGGAAAAACGAGTGGGGAGCCCTTAGCCTCGTCACAGAAAGAAAGGAAAACCCTTCTTATTTATACGAACTCTGCATTCAGTGGTATTTAGCAAGTTTACTTCTCAAAAAATAAATGGGATTTTTGTCTCTAGATGACCGTGATCGCGACAGAAGGAGCGGGTTTGACCGAGACAGGGACAATGATGGGGAGGACCGAACCATTGGTGATTGGAGGAAAAAGGATCCAAGCGGTGAGTTTGTGAAAATTGAATATGAAACGTTTGTTATGTAAAAGGTATTCCTTATTATGTTACTCAGTGTCTTTTGCATTAACTTTGGAATACATATAATAATTATAGGTCGGCTAACATACTCAGTAAAATAAAGCATTTGATCTTTAGATGAAAGCAATAAGACCTTAGATCTTTTAGATCTTAGCCGACCTATTCTCCAGTCCACATCAAGTCAGGTTATATTAGTTTCTGTGACGATTTTACGCGTCATGCTCAGAATGTCACAAACTTCAGCGTTACCGGGCGCGTAAAATAACGCGCCCGGTGGCGCGTTACCTCCAGAAAACCTTGAATCCGATAGAATTGAGCGTAATCCTGTCTTATATGGATCGTACATGACCATTAAGGTCCTATAACACCATAACTTGATCATTTATATCGGTATCTGACTAAATAAGACCAGAAATCCCTTCGTCAAATGTCACAAACTTCAGCGTTACCGGGCGCGTAAAATAACGCGCCCGGTGGCGCGTTACCTCCAGAAAACCTTGAATCCGATAGAATTGAGCGTAATCCTGTCTTATATGGATCGTACATGATCATTAAGGTCCTATAACACCATAAATCGATCATTTATATCGATATCTCAGCAAATAAGACCAGAAATTCGATCGTCACATCGGACCGTTACCGGACGCGGCAAGCTTGTAGTAGGGGCGCGTCACCTTACGCGCAGCAGCCTGCTTTCGATCGGGGAGGAACGGATCTAGGTCAAAGTTCATCAAATTTGCAGGGCTATTTCACCATGAAATCGATCGTTCTAAACTTAGTTATTGGTATACACAGATAGATTTCGACCCATAGCTAAGCCTCCCACTGTCCCGGAATCGAAAATAATGCGAAATAACGCGTCTAAACGCGTAAATGCATCGCGCCATTTTCTTGGTATTCCGTCGCGTCGACCCGGTGACAAGGCTCACACCGGCCGGTGCAAGTGTGCCGGTCGGACGTTCGGCGGGAGGCTCCTCTTTCTTCGCCTGGATTACGGCGGTATCTGATGCTTTCAATATATATATTTTGACGTCTGGACTCCCTTAAACGCATACAACGCATTGAAATCTCATGCGGGAACTATGCGTTCGTATCGAAGGGAAAACATTGGATCGATCGGACACGTGGAGGCACTGTCACTGTCAGACCTAACATGGCGGCGTCATCCTGCCCGGGTTTTCTCCCCTCGCGCCTGCATCGATACGTTGAACTCAGGAAACCAGGATGACATTGGACTAAACCCAATAATTGTGGAGGATTTAAGTATTCGGAAGCATTCAGGACTCAGGTTATACAGGTAGGTACATATATCTTTTCGAGCAGTTCAAATGATAGGCCTAGACAAGCTGTTGGGCTCAGCCTCTCAGGCTTTCGACACTGGCACTCTCAAAAATAATTATTTAGACCTTATTAGGGCTATCAAAATGAAATTCATGCATATATCTATGTTCTCATATATGTGAGGGTCCTATTTGTCATATAGTTTGATATTTTTAGGCCTAGAAACGCTTGCAAGAATATTTTACAGATGGTATGAAAAAATGACTGGACTCAGATAGGCCTAAGCCCCCTCCGACACTGTCAATGTATTATGGCGGCTCCGAAAGCAATTATTTATGATCAAAAGATTAAATTATTTGTTGAATTGTCACTATAGTGTCACTTTTTCTTACCTACATTCAAAATATTAAATCTGAGTTCTGAAATGTCTAAGCCTAAGTCACTGTCAGTGTCAGAATCATTCCCATTCAATGTTAAAACATAGGCGTCACACTGTCAATAAGTTCTCCGGTGCTGTCAGTTTATTTGTGAAATTGTCACTATAGTGTCATTTTTTCAGACCTACCATCAAAATATCTTATCAAAAAATAATAGATATCTAGGCCTAAGTCACTGTCAGTGTCTGAATCATTCCCATTCAATGTTAAAACATAGGCGTCACACTGTCAATAAGTTAATTCTCTGGTGCTGTCAGTGTCAGAGTCGGACACAGATTTAAGATTTAAATGATTCAAAGATTAAATGATTTGTGAATTTGTCACTATAGTGTCATTTTCCCCTACCTACCATCAAAATATCTTATCTAAAAAATAATAGATATCTAGGCCTAAGTCACTGTCAGTGTCAGAATCATTACCTCTCAATGTTGAAACATAGGCGTCACACTGTCAATAAGTTTTTTTTGCTGCTGTCAGTGTCTAGACTTCCAAGTTTAATATTTTTTCCAGATTGTCACTGTAGTGCCAGTTCACACCTACCACAATAAATCATTAATATTATTATTCAATAAAGATTAAAATGGGCCGACCTATCTCTATCAAATGCTTTTGATAGTAACCTTCGCTAAAACTTTAAGAGATTCAATCTTTTGAACTTGTTATAGAATAGTTGTTTGCCATCGTATCGAGCACAATTGTGTCACATCTTATAGGTTTATGTTAAAAGAAAAATTGATATTTAATTGCAATTTCTATCACCTTTTGTATATTTGATTCATATCTTAAGTCTCAATTCAATGGAAAGTATTTGTATCATACAGAATCCAGCTTTGGCCGAGACAGGGGAAATGATCGCTATGGTGACCGGGATCGTGGCGGTTTTGGTGACAGAGACCGGGATCGTGGTGGTTTTGGTGACAGAGATCGTGGAGGTTTTGGGGACAGAGACCGTGGTGGCTTTGGTGATAGAGATCGCTATGGAGACCGTGACCGGGATCGTGGCAGCTTCGGTGATCGTGATCGCTATGGAGATAGAGACCGATATGGTGACAGGGATAGAGGCTTTGGAGGCGACCGTGATAGAAATCGCGGCTTTGGAAACTGGGACAGAGATAGGGACAGGGACAGTGACCGTTTTGGCGACAGGGACGGAGGTAAGTTGTGGTGATTCTTTGTTCAAAGTTAGCAACCCATATTTTGAATACAGTTCAAAGCTGCGTTCGTGCTAAGCCTCAAACTCATAAAGTAGCGAATTTATGACGATTTGGATTAGCCAATTATCACATTAGCAAACTCTTTTGCAATAGGAAAATACTTTAATTACATACAGATTTCTGACGGGAAAGGGCTCCAATGTGGCTATACTCATTTTGACCAAAACAACTCGCCAAAACTTTCAAATTAAGCTAAGTGATTCTGAATTCGCCATTGGTGATTTGGCGAGCGTATCTGATAATAAGCGAGTGTATCAGGGTCAAGTTTTTAAGGTCACTTTACTGTGACATAAGGGGCCTTCCATTTAGTACGTACGCAAATTTTCCGAAATTGTAGACCCCCCCCGCCCCCCTTGGGCTTTAGTACGCATTGGAATTGTACAGGAACGTATGCAAATTTTCAAAAATCTCATACCCCCCACCCCACCCCCTTACTGCGTACATACGCCCCTAACAGACTACGCATCTTTTTGAATAAATATTTTAGGCTGTGTTGTCTCCCGTTCTATAATTTCATAGCAGGTAACGCAGATTTGTGTTATAATCTGATTTCATTTTGCAGGTCGCCGATCGTTTGGCAGCGGCTACAGGGATGGTGGTGACCGTGACCGCGATCGGGGCGGTGGCCGGTACGGCGATAGGTATGGTGGTCGTGAGGACAGATATGGTTATAGGGATAGGTACGACAGGTATGTGTCTCTTGTGGCCACCTGTGAAACCGGCCTCCCTCGGGCAGCGACGTACCCCAGTGAAGTGCGCTCAAGAAGTTAAACAAATTCAGGCTTTGTAAGGCTAAACAATTAAAAAAGATAAATCGTACCAAAGAGAAGTATTGGTGAAGATTTGACA
Organism: Lepidonotus clava; assembly: GCA_936440205.1. NCBI lineage: Eukaryota > Metazoa > Annelida > Polychaeta > Phyllodocida > Polynoidae > Lepidonotus > Lepidonotus clava. Next base: position 18,386,742 of record OW387150.1, on the reverse strand, counting down.
TGTCTTGGTTGGTTTAATAGCCTGAACGTGCCGTCTATTTCTGACAGACGTTTCAAGACTTCTTGAGTTGACTTGTACCTTTGCTGACTTTGTAAACCGTCTGACTAGCGATTAGTATCATGTAGTGTGTGAAATGTGATGATAAGAAGCATAGCCGCAATCACTCTCCCTCTTCGCGGCTTTTTTATGTCTCTGGTTTCTAACTTTTTCCGCTTAGACAAACTGATATAATTTAGCACTCGCAAAAGTGTTAACCATCATAATTAATTAAAGATTCTATTGTAATCGTGCAAGACATAGCATTCTTTTAATTATCATCTTTTCTCAACAAAGTTGACATAGTATCAGAATCGGAACTAGCATATTTACCTTCTCAAGATTGTAAAGTAAACAACAAGCAGAAGAAAGGAGAGGACGAGGGTTGTCGATTAAACAAGTAGGGAACAGGACGAATTCAAATTCTCTTGACTTAATTTGCTGTGACGTGTTCGGTTTCAGAATGGACCGGCGAGATGACGACCGGGGGCCAAGTAAGGAGGTTTTCATGTCTTGATTTTTGCCAATGATATTTTTTGTAACACATTCATGTATTTATAAAATATTATGCACTGTACATTGCTAGAAATGACACATAAAGACAGTCTTTCTTCTACCGCTAGGGTATTGTGTTTCGTGTACAATAAGTATAGTGCAACAAAATTCAGTACTTTTTTTTGGGGGGGGGGGGGGGGGGGGATTGAATCTTATCGTTTCGAGACAATTACCAAATCGAACTTTAGTGCTCTCCTCAGAAACGGTAATGCAATGGAAATGTCTTGTGTGGAAAAACAAATGGACAAAATTATATGAAGTTCATATAGAAACAAAGTAAAGTAGGTAAGATAATAGTTGAACCATCATACATAATAGGCAGAGACGCAGGAGGTGAACGACCCCGTTTAAAGCTACAACCACGTACCAAGCCCATTGAGAAGGCAGCCAGTCAGCCCGAAACTCAGTCGTCCATCTTCGGCGGGGCCAAGCCGGTCGACACGGCTGCCCGGGAGAGGGAGATCGAGGAGCGGCTAAAGAGGCAACGAGACATGGAGACAGAGAAGCTGGAGCAGGAGAAGGAGACACGAGAAACAAGGTACAGGTAGGGTGAGACGCACTATGTTGCTGCTCGGCATGCCCAAACACCCACAACCAGGGCTCGGTGTTCGAACGGCTGAAACAGCCAGGAAAAGTTCTGTGGTTCAAGAACCTTTACCAGTGTTGGTTCCTGATTTTAAAGAGATGCGATAAAGATGAAAATGGGCTGTAAATATATGAAATTACAACAAAATAAGGAAACCAAAACATTAAAATAAAACTTTCCGAAATGCATCTACATCTTCATTTACAGTCCATTCTTAGAGTCGTGGTAATTTAGCAGGTGGTCGCGTTTGATTTCTTGAGCCCTTAACCCTTTAGACCCTACAGTTTGCATTCATGAATTGCTTGATTTCCCCGGGATTTTCACGGACTTCCCTCCAGAATTTCCTAAATTCCTCGTAATTGAGGACATTCAAATGCTGACCAACCATTATCAATGAACGTTATAGAAATGTGGTTTTTAGCATTGAATAGGAAATTAGATAAGTTTTTAAACGATATATTGGCCGTTTTTGTATCTTAAATATTCATGAAAGTATTAACCATGGAAAAATATGGAAAAATAATGGAAAAATGGCCGTTTTTCCGGGCGGCTACGGCCGGATTGGGGAATATACCCACGGGCGGCTATGGCCGGATTGGGGGCTAAAGGGTTAATCAAAACACGTCACCTTTGCATATTTTCACTTGAGCAATTGTATATGTTTTATGTTCTTTGCAATTTATTTTCGTTTTATTGGGTTGTATTGCCAAAAAAAAGTTTGCCACTTTAGTAATTAAGAAATCCGCTTAGAACGTCTTAGTCATCATGATTCTGCTTGCCATTTTCCTATACCTTGAACGGATACAGTTTTGTTTCAACCTAATTTTGATATTTTATCTCCTTTTGTGCTTTCACTTTGTCCATGTGTCTTATTTACTGTGCGTTTAAACCCTAGAACTGAAAGGCAGTAGTTTTGGATTTCTTGTTACACTGATAATCAAATGTTGGTTCTTAATTTATGCTTTTTCTGACAACATTGGTTTCTATGGTTTCACATTAACCAGTTCAATGATCCTGTTGCGAAGCTAAAAACGTGACCCTGTTTCTGATTATAACCCGTGGCTTATTAGAATTAATTTTAGGTGTGTTACAGTATTTAAAACCCATGTTTTTTTTACATTGCAGACTAAGTAGTTCAACAAGTGAGAGGGGCCGGCATGGTAGCCAAAGTGACGACGGTGCACCACGTAGAGAGCGTAAGTCGAGCTCGAGTTCAGGCAAAGGCATCCGAACAGGTACATGACCTCCATGTGACCGTTGACCCTTGGATTGTCCTTGACCTGCACGACCTTCACCTTCGTAACCTTCTGTTCTTTTTGAGTGGTTTAGAGGTAACGCTGCGCTTATTTTCGAGGTGCTGTGCATTTAGTTTCACTTTTTTTTTCAGTTCTTTTGCTTCCTCTCTTAATTTAATTTGCGCTTAATTTGTAATTGCTTTTCGTTTTCATTGTATCCATACAAATATTGTCGATCATCATTGATTTACCTTAGATTAATAGTCACCTCACCTCCTCATGAAGTAGTTTGATTTCGTAGAAAAAGTGGACTAGTTTCATTATTTAATCTTCTTCTGTTGCAATGTGTAGAGATTTTATGTTCCGTTATTAAGTTTGTTTGACCCTTTGACAGGTAGTACTTCCCCTACCTGAACATGAGTGAAATCTGCTGTCTGACTAAAACTGGTGCCTCTAGGTTGTGAGTGCTTAAGGATGTAGTTAATAGTAGTTTTTTTGTTTATTTGTATATCATTTGATTTTATGTATTTTACATATGTTTATCATATATTTGATTTTACTAGTAATACAAACTCCCTCCGAATTATTGTTAGCTTTGGCAAATGCAGGCCTAACTCAAATCGCACTGCATTTTTGCTTCATGCTTGAAAGAAGAGAACTTTGTTTAATTTTACAGCTCAGTTATTTTTTTGCAATTTTCAACGACGTATCGTAGATCTCGTAGTATCCTTTTGACATTATCATGGGTTTAAATATCATTTTAAAAAAATGGTTCAAACTGAATCAAGTCCCATCATGACGAAGAAAAATAAGTTTTCCCTCCCTTTTCGCTAAAATGATCAAAATTCTTATCAATTTGAAATTCAGTGCTCCATGCAGTTTAGTTTTGGTCAGCAGAAATATGGCTTCTCAACGAAACTTCTAAAAAATATACTGCCAAAAACCTTGATTAAAAAATAATAGATGTTATACATCACACAATACTAACCCTCCAACCTTCAAACCGGTTTCCCCCACACAGTTGCCCCACCGCCAGGTGCAGGCTCAGCTAGGATAAGGAGAGACAGCACGCTTTCTGAACCCGAAGATGTCTTTGATGAGGATAAGCCTGCGCCCACGAAGCCGTCCCCAAAGAAAGACGAGAGTGCTAATGTAGTAGTTGCCCCACCTCCCAAGGAGAACGCTTGGGCCAAGCGGATGGATACCAAGCCGGCCGGGGATAGCGCCCACCACGAACCGGCACAGGACAAGGGTGAGGCCCAGTCGCCCAAGTCACCCAAAGACACGCCGCCCAAAAGTGTGCAGGTCAGTACACTGTAACAATTATTGAATAAATAGATATGCAATAGTAAGCTTATATGTTTATCTGAGAATGAAACTCGCTGCCTTTAATCTAAAGAACAGTCTTGAACAACATGGTTAAATAGTACTTGGAGGGAGGGAATACTAAACAGCTATAACGAGTGATACAACCTTTCCCCCCATCCCTTCCAATGTCGAATGATGCACCCAAACTAAAATAGCGTGGCCATCAATCCGATGATGTACTTTACATTACTTTACTTTACTTCAGGATTCTAAATTATTCATTTCTTGGGTCAATTTCAGCCATCGCCGCCTAAAGTAAGCGCGTGGGCAAAGGGAAAGCCAGAGATCATTCCTGCAGAACCCCCGAAAGAAAACGCGTGGGCCAAGAGGGCAGCGCCGTCTGATCCAACCCCAAAGGACAATGGAGAGAGGGGTAAGTTTAAACTTTAAGTGTACATAACTTCAGATTTTTTTCAGGGTGCCCATGCAGGTTTTGAAATATAAAAACTTTTTTTTAAACCTAAAACGGTACAAGTTTTTTTTATGTTTCTTCATGAGTTTTGAAAAGGACTACAATGGAAATTATTCCATTTGTACATATCTTTATCATTGATCGTACGTGATTAATTGTATACAGTAGAAACCCAGCTCTTTTTGCTAATATTTTGGAATTTCATTTAAGATGGCTGAGTCACATTCGCCCCAGCAGAATTTGTTTATGTTTAACATATTGACGTCATCCCATTTCCTAAGGGCCATGGACACCCTGAGAGACACATAGTAATAATTTGCCCAAATAAATAGTAAATAGAAATGGCAGTGTACGATTTAGAAATAAGTGGGTTTCTAAGTCATCACCTAATACTTCAGTTTCGGAAAACTGTTCTTAACCTCTGCCCATCATTTTCTGTAGTCGGTCTCTAAATATCGAATCGCATTCAGTTTAAATTTCTTGCACGGGGGAATAAAGGTCACACGTCAAGGTTAAATAAGGTGGGCCGTGCACGGACGCACAAAGGTAAGAGCTGTTGCTATTTTTATAGAAAATAAGACGTTTCTTGACCGTTTGTACATTTCAAACTTTCCTCATTTCTTAGTTGAATTCCAGGTTATGCTGATTGGATAATTATGTTGGTATTAAGATGTTGACCCCCGCCTTGTAATTCCCGTTAGAAATGTATTGACACTGAACTCTGTATTGATCAATAGATGCTGATAGGAGTATGGTGAGAAACACATCCTTTGAAAAATAATAGTCAAACTGAGTCCCCGGTGTATCAGAAGGGAACACTGGAGAAAGTTCAACCCCAGCAGGCCTAATTCAATAATGAAAAAGTGATACAGAAAAATTCGTGGTTTTAGCATGAGGGTTTTGGATCCTCTAAAGAAAATATTTAATATATTAATTTGTATAAAATTGTTCTTGATTATGTATTACTATTTTGGCCAATAACATCGCCGGTTAGTTTCTTAAAATAAACAAGTTAATTTGGTCAGCTACCACAATAACTAAACAATGGCAGTATGGCCTAAGGTAATCTTTATTAGTCAAGTACCCAACTTTTAAAACTAAAATTACATTAAACCCATATCCTTAACTTAAAAATATTCCTTTCAGGTGAACTTAAAACGTTAAATCTAATCTACAATTTTCTGGGAGTAGTAAATTATTTTTTTCTCAAAACTTGTAAATTACTCCCTCCCGGTGATATGTGAGGGGGTGGCCGGTGTTGGAGGATGTACGTAAGTGATGTGTGTTTTGTTATCTTCAGACGGAGACCCCTCCTTCAGCGGCAGTCACTGGGGAAGTAACAAACGGCGTGAAGGGGGCCAGCAGCCCGCCGGCCGGGGAGACGGGGGAGCCGGCCGGGGACGGGGAGCCAAGCCAGTCAGGTCAGTGTTAACAACCAGCCTCCAAAGTGTAGCTAGCCTATACTAATTTTGGTGTTAAGTTATTCAGATAAGGTTAGCAAAAGGACAGAGAGGAGTTGCGAAAAGTAACATTATTATCGGACTTTGTTTCCCCGCTAGAACTGGATAATTAAATGCTTTAGGCTGTGGAATTCCAATTCTTTAAATTTTAGAACGGTCGCACAATTTTAATGTCAGTCTGATATAACGAGTGATACATCAAGACCTTTTATTTCCCTGTTTGAAAAGTAACAATGATTATGGATTACTTCGGTTAGGTCTTAGATGATAGAATAGGCGTCGGACAATAACCACTTTCCTAAGGACAAGTTATTTCACATGTTGAGAAAAATACATTGGACCTACTTTACATTGAGATTTTGTTCTAATCTTTTGCATTGACCTTTTCAGAGAAAAGCGAGAAAAACCATTACCAAAATCAATAGAAGAGATGCCACAGTATTCCGAGAAGTCTGATAAGGTATGTGTCTGTCGTTAAAACTTTATAATTTAACCTAGAATAACAGCAAAACGTAGGAGGTGCAGAAGTAATGAAATGGACCATTTTTCGGGTTGTTCATTTGTATGCATTTTAACCTATTTTTCTTGCCCCTTCGGTTGATGATCTGGGGAGTTTTTCAACATATTAATTTGACGTAGAATTAAGTGGAAATGTCATAGAAATTTAGTTAGTTTGAGCATTTTCATCTAGAAATTTTCGAGTTGAGATCCCAAATTTATTATATAAAAAAAAAAGATATTTAAAAAATGTTTTGGTTTTCTTCCAGGATTGGAGTGACACAAATAAATTCTCCACTCTAATGGCTGATACGGAGGAGAGGGAAGACGCAGATTCTGACCAATGAAAACACTGATAACATTGGGCCCCAGCCTTGGCCAATGAAGTAACGCCTTTTATCAGCAGTTCCGGTCGGTTCCGGCCAATTAGCGAAAGCCTTGTATAGTTGTAATTGGCTTCAGAGTTAGGAGGTCAGCGTTTTATCATGATGGAACTCTTGAGATGAATTCATGTTAACTCATTAATTACGATGAATTGATAAAGAAATAGCATCAGAATTAGCATACAGCCCTTATTGCTTCCACGGTCCACAGTTATGGAGCGGACTGTGGCGCCAAACTGTCGTTCGATTGATCGGTTTGACGATTTAAGAGTATAAAACCCTACAGATTTAGTCAGATATGAATAAAACTAAAGAGATTGCAGTCATGTTATATGACGACAATATAGCCCGTGATTCGCGAACTGTTTTGTTGCAAATGTTGTGTGATTGTATCGGTTCCTGCACCAAGGTGGTCTGTTCATTTTCATCAAGCGGCCGGGGAGCCGATCGCATTCTTCATGGCAACTGGACTTGACGCGACTCTTTCAAGAGAGTCATTAAACTTCCAGCATATCGAGTCTATAATCTCATAACTATTGGCGATCAGTCTCAAATATTCAACATGTTGAAATGAAAAACCAGACCCTTCTGCTGTTAGAGATTGTCTGGTATGTCGCGTCCCCTCCAGTTGCTGCAGAATACCGAAGGTTTTTGCAATCTCCTCCCCTCCCCACATCATCATTATTACAACTTGACCTCATTGCAGCTTAATGAATAATGACTTCACAATCAGAAAAACCCCTGTTTTGTTTTTTTATTAAAAAATAAATATATGACAGGTTTAAATCATGTCATCATATATCTTAATACAGAAATCCTGTCTTCTTTTCAATTTAGAAAATACTGTGAGATGTTGTACCAACCTGCAGTGATGATATGAATCTGGAAAGTATTTTCTATTCGTTGTACAGGAATTTGAATATAATTTGCTGTTTTGTGCAGTCTGTTTATTTAAAAGTCCTGTTGTTGGTTGAATGGTGTCCGATGATTATGTCCACGAATTTGTAATATTTCTCTTTAATTAATGCCATTGCCTTGAATCGTTATGTATCATATTTATGTCTCATTCTGATTGAAAAAAAAATGCTGGTTTTCCTGTTTCTGTTTTTGAAAATTTAATGTATTACATGTTCTAGATAACCTTTGTTTCACCCGGTTGCTTCAACCAATCATGTTATGTATGTCTTGACAAATGAATGCTTGGGGAATTACTTGAGGGTTTTTTTTTTTTTAAATTTTCATTGTAAGCCAACAATAGCGACAGATTGTAGGGAGACATGTTAGTTGTTCACAAGAAAGGTTCCTGAGACAGATGTCCCTCGATTGTGTATAACTTAAGATATTTTATTTTTTGACTCTTTCCGGACATGCCGCAGACGTGTATAGCCGAGTTGTGGAGATGTCTTTTTATAAATAACATGTTCTCCGCTATTGGGATGTTAAATAAAACCATTATACTGGTCACCTATCTGCTCTTGTCCAGTCTTCTGTTGTTCAACCCAAAAAAATTCATGTCAATATTTATAAAGGAAATAGTTTTATAAGAATTAAAAAAGTAAACAGTTGTTCATAAAATATTGCGAATATCACTTGAAAATTATCATGACCCCTAGAGAGTGAGACTTGTAAAAAGTACGTGTGGCTAATAGGTTTCCTAGCCGCATGCCACGCGAATTTTTGTATTCCTTATTTGCAGAGACTCCAGATCTCCCGCTTTGTCGGGAGATCTCCCGTTTTTCTTGGCTTTTTCAGAATTCTCCCGCTCTCCCGCTTTTTGTTCAAAATCTCCCGATTGTTTTAGTTTTTTTCTTCAACTTGTTTTCTTACAGTTTTCAGCATCAAATTGAAGAAATTCATGCTTAAAATGAGGTCTGACTGGTAACATACCAAAGGAAATTGATTTATGTCTGAGGGTAGGACTCACCTCGGCCTCACCTTCAAAATATTAATATATTTTTTAATAAATACATGATCATAACTAGAAATACTTAGGTTTGTATCACGCAGAATTTATCCAATAAAACCTCCCGTTTTATGGTAATCATTAGCAGGAGATCTCCCGTTTTTAGGCCAAGTCAACCTGGAGTCTCTGTATTTGTGATGGTATGCTAATTCCGTGTTCCTCATACCCAACTTAATTACCAAAACCGCGCCTGGCAAAAGTAGATCTAACAGCGTAGACGGTAGTAAATGCATCATTGTAGATCTACTAGTAGTCATCTTAATCAAATTTAGAATAATTATATTGTGGCACTAAAAGAAAAACAACAGATGAAGCCATAATAAAAATTGCTGTGTTTAGGTAAACCTACCTACCCCTTTTTTTTGCCCTACCCTAACCTCTTTTTTTTCAGGAATTTTTTTTCTTTTTCTAAATCCAAAGTAATTGACCTAAAATGCATGCTCAGGCATGTATTTTAGATGCTAAATGATTTTTTTTTTCAACACTGGCTGGGTCTCTTTAGGATTCTTTAGTAAGTTAAAAAAAAAGAGGAAAGATTTAGACCTAGATCTACCTGAACACAACTAATTTCTTTTCTTTCTTTTTCCTTTGGCCTGATCTAGTGTTCTTTCTTTTAGATCTAACGTCTATGAATTCTTTGAACTCTGACTTAGCATGCTAAATGAATAAGCATCTGTTAAAATGTGCAATCTTAAAAAAATAGATTTTAAAGACAATAGTTCTAGGTTTAACCTGCAGGGGGCACCACGGTCTTGCTTTGTCGCGGTGCTTGGAGAGTGACGCGTCAGGATCACGTGGACGAAGAAGGAGTCTTTCGGGAGCAGAATTCAAGTAAAGCTGGTTTGTTAATCGATTATTTGCCGCATAATCATGTTAATTTTGTCGAAAGTGTTGTCGAACAATAAATAATGTTTACTTAACATTTAAGGATGTTTATAAAATTATATATTATGTTCGGACACAAACTAAACGGGAATGTAAAATGGTGAAGCCCAGACTCCAGTTTGACGACAGGTTTAGGGGAATCCCCTGGGTTGAGGACAGGGTCCATAGACAGCTTTTCCAGAGGGGGGCAGTGGTAGACGTAAGTTTTAACATCCAGGGGCAAATCGGGCCCCTATAGATCCAGTCATCAAATAGCGAGGCTAAACTTTAAGTTACCTTGACCTCATTTGCAAAAATACTGATAATTCCCAGACTAATTAACCAATTTCGAATAGATCTATCTTGGTAGAGATCTATCATTTTGTAGCTGAGGTGAAATTCCTTAATTTTGGCATTTTTGCTAGTTTTGCATACATTTTCTAATCAGTTAATAACATTCTGAGCAGTTTTCAAGTGGAATATTTTTTGTTTTACTACCTGTTTCTCATAAATAACATTAATTCTAGCTTGTTAAGTCAATCTGTTTACTATTTCATTTGTGATAAATCATAAAAAGATATGTTCTATGTATTCAAACATCCAAAAGTGACTCAGTCTAGATGATCCAACTTAGCACTGTTTCTACTTTGTCATATAAGAAGTGTGGACCCGGGTCATATCTTGCACTCACATGTGATAAAAGTACATAAACCTATGCCTATTTTCAAGTTTTTAAAGTAAAATCTAAGTTATTTAGATGGATATTAATTGTATTTGGTTATTTATTAATTTTCTTTCAGGAAGGGAATGATTATTACCCATTCAAATAGACTGATCTAGCTTAGGAAATGAAATACTGGATTTTTATGCACAGATTTTTGGGCATTGAGAGGGGTAAATGAGTCAGATTTGGATGACAGTATCTACTCTTTAATCCCTTTAGATATATATAAAATGTCTAAAACTGTCTTAAGCCTTAATTAAAACCCATTGGACCTCTTCTGTGGGTGCTTTCCTCCATAATGCATGGTACATATAGATATATCAATAGTCTATTAAGGCATAAACCTGATGTGAACCTCATAACACAGTAAACTCACTATTTGGTGACTGGATCTATAGCTTTCCAAATCTAGGGGCCCAACCTGTTACCAGGGGCAATGGCGTGTTGTTTTTTTGTGTTTTTTTTCTGGGGTGGGGGGGGGGGGGGGCAGGGAGGAATTTCTTAATTGACATAGGTAGATCTAGACGATCTATTCGAAAAACAAAATTACTTTTTTGATAATATTTTATTTGTCATCTTCAGTACAAATTAACTGTTCTTCAGGGTTCCCACTGGTCAGGGAAAAGTGTTTTTTTCTAGGTCAGGGAAAAGTCAGGGAATTTTGGAATTGGTTAGGGAAAACTGGAATTTTATAAAGGTCAGGGAAAACTCGTCCTGGTCAGGGAAAAATGAAATTTCCAAACCCATGAGTGAACAGCTAGCCAACATTGACACTCTCAAAATCTGTCTATGTCTGGTTGGCATGAAAAAAAAACAATAGAATTTTGTAAATTGTGGCCTCTGGATAGGCATGTTGGAATTTTAAGAGGCGTTGATGTGAGCCAGGAGCATGGCCTTGGCTACAGGAGTTGCCAAGAAAAAATTAAGGTATACCTGTATTGTGTTTTGAAGGTTCCAGCCTAAATTGGCAGAAAGGACTGTTCTATGGCCTGTTTATTGAAAGGATTTTCTTATCTTATTAGTCAGGGAAAAATGAAATTCGTAATCAAAATGTGAGGGAATTTCGACGTCTCTGGTAGATCTATGTGGCAAACCTGTTACGATTAAATCATGCTTTTCAACAAAATTGCTACATTTAGCCCTTCAAAGTCATCAAATCTTTATTCATTGACATTTTATAAATATTAATCAATAAAAGTGTTTGTGTTTGACAATAGAGTCTACTCCTACTTTTTCATCAGTTGGGAGTGGTATCTCTGTCTCCCATATAGATCTATGCAGACCTTTTCTTTTCTTGTTGCCTTATCTATGTTTTCCCTATAATATTCCAGTAAACCAGCATACACTAACAGAGCCTACATCGGAGAGAATGGCCGAATCTCGTCAACCGTGTCAGGTGGTGCTTGCCGTGCTGATTCTTGTGGGAGCTCTAGTCACCCTCGCTATCACCATCTTCCAGTTTTTCCCGAAGGGGTAAACATTGTTTTATTTAGATCTACATGATAATGTGTATGTAATAATTATTAAGGAATAATCTTGGAGCAGGTCCGGAGGAGTGGCCCTTATGGGTGGGGGTTCACCTCTTCCTTTCCTCCTTGCGAATATCCCGTTTTGATACTTTGTGTTGACATGTGGAACCCCCTTTCCATGTTGGATGTAGATCTAAGAAGAAGCAGATAAGGATCGTGCAATAGATTTTACGTTTACAAATGCATCGAAGAAATAAAAATATATATATTAAAAAATAACAATCAGTGTATTAAACTAAATCATATATTTATTTACATAGTGAATGAATGGGGGTGCCTTTTCAATGAAGTCCTGAAATTAGAAGTTAGATCTAGATCTATGGCCCATCAAACCATCAGAAAAATAATACTCGACTTTTTATTAATTAAATATAACAAAATATCCCATACGTGGATGTCAAAAGAAAAATGTCATTTGGATTTGAAAATCAAATAAATGATAGGCTAGAAGATTATATAGATATAGGATTATATAGATCTATGATCAATCTTCTATAGGGCCGGCAGTCCACTTTACCTCAGCCTTTGAAATTTTAGCAAATGATTTTCTACATCTAGGCAGTCAGTTTGGTATTATTCCCGTCAAAATCGGTGACGGGCCGATTTTAATTGAACATGTTCAATGCTTTAGGTTTCTGCCAGATCCTTTAAATTGACAGGGCCATAGGATAATTTCTTTACTTCGACGTAACATTTTGACCCCCCCCCCTGCCATCAGCCCCTCTTTGGTTCCTTTAGTAGCTGATATCATTATGTTTTGTAGCTGTACTATCGAAGAAGATGCATCTGACGACCTGACTTTATGGGGATTCTCGACCTATGACTTGTGTGGTGCGCTCCGCTTACGCTTGGTACACCTCTGGAATGGGGCGGTGGTAAGTGCGAAGTTTCCAAACCCCAATTATATTCAGAACCCATTAGTGTTCTTCAACTTGAAAAACCCCCCCATCTTTTGACGTAAAACATGCCACTATTTTTTAGGAAATTGCTGATATATAGGGCTTAGTACCTCCCTATTATCTCAACTCTCATTGACTCTTTTTCACAAATGATCAGTAATATCTATTTCCCGATTTACAAGGAAAACATAAATTGATGTTTGGTTTATGACTTGGAGTTATAGTTCTCATGATGAAACGGTGTTTACCTGCAGGTTTTGCAATATCAGATTTCCTGTGACTCGAGTTTATACCCTTAGAACCTCAGAACACCCCCTTTCTTCAGGATCCGTGATTATCTTTGCTCAAAAAGAATTTTATTTTGGCAGTCCTTCAAATTTTAACAAAAATTGACCCTTTCTCCGTGATAAGTAGATCGCTGATGCATAGCATATATATGATACCACTGAGCCCAGTGAGTCGGGGTAGGGGTACGGGCATGAACTGTATAGATGACACCACTCCTATATCATAACTACTCTTACATTGCAAAAATGTACTTTATTAATAGTAGTAAGAAGGAGCTATCTAGAAAGTTTGTACCTCTGGTGAATGATCTTGGAGTTTTAACTCCTAAAGCTGTTCTTTTATGTGTATATCCACACTAAGGGGTATAAAAATGTGACATCATATCTCAAATCTAAACATTTTCTTACTGTTATGAATTCCTATTAGTAAAATAAAGCAGAATCTTTTTACTTCATTTTCTTTGGAAAAAAGATAATAAAGAATTATTTCATTTTTTTTTCTATTGTTAAAAATAAAATGGTTATGTGTCATGGACGTGATGTTGACATTCTAAATTGCATAATATACAATCATTTCTCTAAGAGATTGATAAAAAAAACAACTTGAGTGGAAAATGTCTATAAGAGAACAATATATTACCTAAAAATTTCAAATAAAACCTCACTTTTTAAAAGATTTTGACCAATTTTGACATTGTATTTTTGGACCCCTTTTAACTAATTTTCTAATCATCCTTGTACCTAACATATTCATTATACCTTCATTACAGAAATCATTTTCCTATTTGATGACTGAACCGAACTACTTTCATAACTGAAATTACATTTACTATTTCAGAGTAATTTGACCAAAAAGACACATTTTTGTCATGGACAGACTGTTGACATTGTCATGGACGTGACGTTTTCAGGTTTTTTGTCATGGACAGACTGTTGACATATGTCATGGACGTGATGTTTGACACAATGCTATGGTTGACATTTCACATTTAATTGTTAATATTTAAATAGATTTCAACAAGAGATCAACAAAAACGTTTTCACTTTGGGGTATTTTAGAATTGTCATGTAAAAGGTGAAAATTTAGTCAAATATTGGTCATTTTAATTCAATTAAATGAGATTTTTTGGTCATCACGTCCATGACATAACAGTCTATCCATCATCACGTCCATGACATAACAGTCTGTCCATCATCACGTCCATGACAATAACAAAAAATGCACAAAACACACCTATTTCAAAGTATTTTCTTTTTTTGTTTTGGTATTTCATAATAGTTTTATAACCTGAATTTCATCATATTGTTGTTTTAGGTTGTAAATAAGATTTAAGGTCAAACAAGCAAATTGTGTCATGGACGTGATGGTCTGTCATGGACGTGACAACAGTAAAATTTGTTGACAGACAAAGTTTACCCCTACTTTTTTAATGTTTCAAGAATTGCTGTATTAGAAAAAATGCATGAAATCTTCCTTTCCAGCATGTCACAACATATTTCTAATGAACATACTTGGATAGTAGTTGGGGAACAACAAGATTGTTATATAAAATATGTTCAAGACGTGGCTAGCTGTGTTGCTGATTGTTGCTACCGCTGTGAGTGCCTGGATCTAGGATCTGGCAACTGATTGGTGCCTTGCAGCCCTCTCCATGGTAATGGCCAGGGGCCTGTTAGTTTGAGTCCACTGTCACCAGTGGGTGCTTGGGTGGAGCTCTGAATGGTCAAGTGGCCTGTTGCTGGGACAGGGTGGGTTGACTGGAGTGTGGTGGGTTTGGGTAAGCCCCAACCCACAAAGAATGCGGTTTCGACAAGTGTCTCTACGGGCAACATTTGATCAACGGTACCTGAAAAAGTGTTCAGGACTCTCCCTTTAGGGGGGGAGAGTAGAAAAATCTGAAAGCCAGGGTTTGGGTCCTGGGGTCAGAGATAGAGGAGAGTGAGGCCGAGTGGGTCCTCCTATGGGCTAAGGCACAGGATTGGTAAGAGTGGTCTAACCAATCTCCAAAGACCTAGTAGTAGTCTGATTCAAAATTAAAAAAATTTGATGAGGCTATGTCAGACTCTAGGTCCCCAACTTAGGTGGGATGGACTACATGGGGTCCATCACATTGAGGCCTGTTGGTGCATTGGTATGCATCCTCTGGATCCAGTTGTACTCAATCAGATCCCTGAGATGTTTGGCTTTGTACCCATTGGGGTAAGCATGGATGAAATCCAGGACATGAATCTGGACATCCTCCGGGCCCTTGTGGCCTGGTTGGTTGAAGTGTCTACCTATCTCGCTGTTAGGTCTGTCATGTCCGATATTGTAGAAGTGGGCTTGGAATCGATCCATGAGCCAGTTCTTGGTTTGTCCTACATACTGGATCCCACATCGCGTGCATGTGAGGCAGTATATGAGGTTAGAGCTCTTACAGGAGACATTATGTTTCGTGATGTAGCCCCGGTTTGAAGCTGTACACTTAATGCGTCCTGTCGTGTCCAGTCTAGGACAGTATCTGCAACTCTTGGTGTGACAAGGGTTGCAGGGTTTTGTGTTTTCGTGAGTATTCCTATCCTTATCCCGGGGAAGTTTGGCCCGGACTAAGAAGTCCTTGAGGTTCTTGGGTCTCTTATAGGCTGTGAGTACCCTCTCACGGTGTATGTTCCGTGTGGAACAGGAACGGCCGAGTGAGTCCCAGTTGCTGGTGACTATCCTCCTCAGAGGTTCTGCCTCGGGGTTGTAGGTTGTGACTAAAATGTTAGGCACAGGATTGTCTTCATTCCCATCTGCTGACAAGAGTGAAGAGCGTTCTCTGTTGAAGGCCTGAAGGAAGGCCCTGGAGATAAGGTCGAAAGGGTAGCCTCTTCTGAGGAGGTGCCGGCCTTTGCAGATGCTGTGTCTGACAAAGGAGACCTTATCCTGACAGATTCTCCTGAGGCGGAGGAACTGTCCCAGTGGGATACCTCTCTTACAGTGGGTCGGGTGAGCCGATGTGTAGAGAAGGTAGTTGTTGGAATCAGTGGGTTTCACAAACAAGTCGGTTGTGAGAGTTCCATTAGGGTTGAGGATGACGTATGTGTCTAGAAAGTTCACCCTGTGGGTGGAATGTTCAGAGGTGAACTTTATGGTTCTGTGTACCGTGTTGAGGTGCTTGATGAACTCATGAAGTTCCTCTTCTCCATGGTCCCATATCAGGAGTATGTCATCTATGAACCTAACCCACAGCAGAGGTTGTTTGTGGTAGGTGTAGACAAACTTCCTTTCAAAGTCTGACATGAAGATGTTTGCATAGGTGGGTGCAACCCTTGTACCCATCGCTGTGCCTGAGATTTGTAGGTAGTTCTCACCGTTGAATCTGAAGTTGTTCATGGTTAAGACCATGTTCAACATTTGGCAAAGACTCTGGTTGGAAGGTTCAGGGGTTTCACCAAAAGCACGGTATCTAGCAAGATATCTGGCTGTTGCCTGGAGACCTTCAAGGTTGGGGATGTTAGTGTAAAGGGAGCTAACGTCCAGAGTACACAGGATGGTGCCCGTCCTGACTTTGGGGAGAACCTTGAGTTTGGACAAAAGGTCTGTGGTGTCTCTTAAGTAGGAGGGGATCTCCTTCAAGTAGGGTCTTAGAAGGATGTCAACAAACGCTGATATTTTCTCCTTGGGGCAACCGTTAGCAGAGACTATTGGTCGGCCCGGAGGTGGGCGTTGAGGTTTTTCAGATCTTGGGCAGGAGGTAGAGCTCAGGGGTCCTAGCTTCTGCTTTACTCAGTTTCTTTAGAGTGGAAGGGGATATTTCGTCCTTATTCCTGAGAGAGGTAAGGAAGAAGGATATCCTCTGATTATTGGTGTCAGTGGGGTCCTCTGGGAGATGTCTGTAGAAGGAGGTGTCGGCTAGCTGCCTCTCACCTTCCGCTACATAGTCTCTCCTATTTTGGATAACCGTGGCCCCACCTTTGTCTGCTTGTTTTATCACTATGTTTAGATTCTTAGGGAGATCTTTAAGTGCTTGTCTCTCCGATCTAGTGATGTTATGGTATCTCGGGGCTCGAACAAAAGTGTTGTTGAGGTCATGTTCATTATTGAGTATGAAACTTTCGAGATGTAATGGACCCTTGGGAGGCTCCCAAGGTTTCTCTTTCTTAAGGATTTTAGATTTATTCATTTCCAATTCCCACCCGGAAGGCTCACTGCTGGGTCTAGGTTGGGAGGGGTTGGTGTGATGATCTGTGTTAGGGTTATCGATCTTGTCATTATCAAAAAAGCTTTTGATTCTCAGATTCCTATGGAATCTGTCTAGATCTCGCCTTAAGTTACCCATTTCTGGTTCCCCAGGGGTGGGGCAGAAATTAAGTCCCTTCTCCAGCAGTGAGAGTTCCACGGGGGAGGGGTCATAGTCTGACAAATTAACTACAGTGGAGGGCACCGAGTAAAGCTGTTCAGAAACTTTATTGCAGAAAAACGACAAAATCTGGTCTTCAGTACAAGTAGTAACATCAAAGTCCAAAGCAAAGTCATTGGTCTCTGGTGTGGATGGAGGGGGGTGTTCCACCTCCAACCTGGTATCAGTCCCACTAGTGACGGGGGAGCCACTACGGGTGTTGTTGATGTCAGCAGGGGCATCAGATCTGTTAGTAGGAGAGGGGCCTACTCTTTCCGGAAGTGTTTTATCAACTCTTTTTCCCGGGGGGTGAGGTACCATCCCTGGTATTTTTCGTTGTACCTGTTGGGGTTCCCTTTCCTGTTCTGGGGGTGGTGATTCCGCCCATTCTGATCTCGGGGACCCCTTTGTTTTTTGTTCTGGTGATCTACACTGGGGGATCTTTGGCGTTTCCCCCCAGCTTTGGGGTGACCCCCCTGGTCCTGTCGCCCACGGTCTGACTTGGGACGGAGGGGAATCCGAAAATTCCTAGGGGTGTTTTCCCGGGGATTGGCCCTGTGAGGATTCTGGGGGGTGTTATTAGGCCTGGAGGCTTTACCCTTCGCCATACCCTTTCCCTTGCTCTGAGGGGCCCTGCGGGGGGGGTTGATCATGGTTTGGGGCACTTCCTGAATCTCCATTTTTGTCCGGGGGGGGGGGGGGGGGGTTGCCAGTCCTGGGACCCTTGGGTTTATCCCTACCGGACGGTTTGTTAGTGCGGTTGGGGTTGGAGTTGTGTTTGGGTGGGGTTTTGGGGTGATCCCCTATTTCCCGGTTCTCTAAATCGGAGTCAAAGGTCTCCGATCCTGAGTCCGGGATGGCTGTACCAGTGTCTGAGGGAGCTCCCTCATCAATCTCAGGTGCATTGGGGATAACCAGCTTGGCTTTTGCCAGTTCGGCGTCCGACCGCTGTAGGGTCTTCAGCACTTCAGTGCGCTTGCTAAGTTGGCGGATGAGAGTGGCCCTCTCTTTCCCAAAAAAGGGAGCAATTCTGTCCTTGGTCTGAAGATTGTTATATAAAATGTCATGGACAGATTATGAGAAAAGCTGACGGAATTTAACTTTTATTTTTTGACATATCTTTTTGAATTTTTGACTTAATACCACAGACATAATAAGGAGCCTGCATAAAGAAAAATTTTTAAGTTTTTGTGGCAATAATAAGTTTGTCTGTTAAAGCCATCATTTATGAATAAAAAAAGTTCTGAATATGATAGATATTTTGACAGACAGTCATCACGTCTATGACACAATCAAAAACTGCTCAAAAATCAGAAAATGATTTTTTTTTGCAAAAATATGTTTTTTATTTGTTTAACACTTGTCTAGTCCATCAAAATCGTCAGTGTTACCTTATATGCATTCTGAATATGTTTTTGATATGATTCTTTAAAGCATGTTTATAATGTCACAAAATATATGGCTTAAAACCTTCAATATTTTTCACAAATTCCTCTTTTTTATCTCAAATTAAAAAGATGAAACCATAATGTTATCTTTACTATCTCTCAAAGTCATTCTGAAAATATCTTTTAAGAAAATAAGCCTAAAATAAAATTTGTTTAAGAATGACGATTCCCAGAAGTCAGAACTACCCAGTTATACCCCTTAGTGTGGACATACACTTATATCAATTATCCTCACCCTTGTATGACAAATTTGCCTTAACTAACCGTATAGTATATGTAAAAAGAAAGTTTTCTTCCCCAGATTTTCATAAATATTGAAACGTTCAAACGTCCATCATGCCTTTAGATTACATAACAATGGAAGATAAGTCTTTGAATAAGATAGTTTCTTAGTATTTTGTGCATTTGCTTGTAGAAATGTTAAAAAAAATACCATTCTCCCAGTATGATTGGACCAGATCTATCATCTAGATTGGGGGAACTCCCAATGGGCGGACATTGGCCTATTAATAGTCTAAAGGGTGGTGCCACAGTATAATTAATTATTTTGTTTTACCTTTATATGTGGACAGCCAAGGGGAAAGGGTACTCCGTGCGGGATTTGGTATTACATTGATGTTGTAGAGCATGTTCTTAGCTTTCAAATGATATCAAGCATGTTGAAATCCAACCATTATTAAGGAAGTTGTGAGCCCTTAAACCTAACACTGTCAGGATAGCGGAAAATGAGGAAAAGCTTAATTTCCTTGTATTTATTGAGATTTTGCATAAATTATCATAAATTATCATAATTATGACTAAATATTAAAAAACACAATTTGTTCATTATTTTTTAACCAGAAATGATAAATGTATTCTGTCTTCAATGTAGAGACCAGAGAATGATAGTTTTTCATAATTAATACCATTTTATAAAAGTCTCGTGAATTTTAGTTACCATGGCAACCAAATAGAATGAATTCAGTGAATTACCCATATTTAAACGTTCCATTGACATTCCAAATAAGGGAAGATTCCATTGTGATGGAATGTTTTAGGTATGGGAAATGAATTCTACACAAAAAGTTGGTTTAAGAGTAAAGTATCACTATTTTTCATAAATCTACTCATATCTCCTTAAATATTAGGTTTAGGACAGCAGATATCTAAACCTTGGAGTACCCTTCCCCCCGGCTGTCCACATATGGTTTTTAAAAACTGCTCTTCTCTTAAACGCCACTATATTCTTTCCCAAAGTTCTTTGTGACTGGCGCTGTTGGCTTATGTGCATCGGATAGCCGCAGAAAACCTGGCGCAGTAAGTAAAGAAGTCAAAGTTTATCTGTTAAACAGAAGCTATAATTGAACCACTCGAGTTACCAAAAAATCAGTCCTAAAGGATATGCTCAGAAGGTTTCGACGCTCAACCAAGATTTTAAGGCCGTATTCCATATACCGAAAGTGCATGCTGCCGATATTGACCCTCACCATGGCAACGTTCTATACCGGCAGTGGCTGAGCCCGTACTTTTCCACAATTTTGGCGGCCGAAAGTGCGTTATTGGCAACACGTGCAAAATCGACAGGAAAAGATTATCAACACGTTGGTAAATTTTATCGGCAGGGCCGCCGATTTTAAATCGGCAGTACCGAAAGTGTACCAGCTGTAAATCGCCAGGGCATTTTCGGGATGTGGAATGCAGCCTTCACTGTAGTCTCCTATCCAGCAATCCTATTCCATATCTTAATGGAATAAAATTGCAAGCCGGCCAGAATTTTGTAAAAGTGGAATTCAGCATTTTTTGAAAATCTTCAGGTCATTTACAAGCCCAAACCCATAAATAAATATTTTATAGAAACCTCGACCACAAAATAAACATAAGACCTTAATTTCCGATTAAATGTGTTTTTTTTTTATGGATTTCTTCAATTTCCAGACAACACATATCCGATGACTGTCATTACTGCATAGTCAACTCGCATACATTATACTTAGCCCATGATTTTACCTAAATTTTACAGAGAACTGGCTTCATAGTTTTGTCCACGCTGGTTGCTGTGATAAGTGGTCCTGCAGACGTGTTGATCTGTATCTTTGAGGCTAAGGTAAGCTGGCGTAAAACTATGAAGTAAGACAAGTGTATTGCCAATTTTCAATGTTTAATGAAAAAGAAACATTTTCTTTAGTTATGTACTCGAATTGCACTTTCAAAAACATGTCACTTTGACAGCAACCATATGCTGTCATATCTCAGGGATGTAAGTTTTCAGATTTATGTATAATTCAAGATTTTCTTTCAAGTAATCACCTGTAAAAATAACTGCCACAGCGCTGTAAGATAATTATAAATTGTCTTTCAAGTTTCAAATTATTTCATTAAAATTCACATCCCTGGAACCCGATAGATAAGTTGACAGTTTTTCTAACACTTTTCTGTTTTTGTAGATGGCCTCGACAGGATCTCCGTTTGTCAAACTCTGCTGGGTTCAGGCCGCGGTAGGAATGTGCATCTCGGTGGTCTGCATGGTCGCAGCCTTCGCCTACTGCTGCTGTATGTCCACCCGGGAGACAGAGGTAAGCACGGAGTAGCAAGAGTCGGATGGTTAGGATTACCGGGTCAGGGTTAGGGTAACAGCAGAACAAGAGCTAAGCCTATAATACAGGGTATTAGTACCAACCACACAGGGAAAACAGGGAAAATGGCAAAACAAAATTCCCTGACAGGGAAAACACAGGGAATTTGGAAGTTTTGGTTGTTACCCTGATAATATCATTATATGAGAAAAAGAGAAAACCGATAGAGAACATGCACAGAATTTTGAAAGATATGAAAATAAAATGGAGGTTCTCAAAACACACTATAAACAAGTCTTCATTTATTGCTAAAGGATATGTTTGTACCCGCTCTATCATGTATTGAAAAAAAATCTTCAGGTGAAAGCTTAAACCTGAGGCCATATCTTCGTAACTGATTAGGCTCATCATGTAAATCTTGATCGGGGCCTCATGTCTTGAAATTCTATATTTCACAAAAAGTGGTAATGTCATTGCAAAATTACCCATAATGGAAATTATTAAGTATAGATACCCTTTCTCCTATAAAAAAAAAAAGACACACTAATCAAAATTCACCTAATGACCTGATTAGTTACGAAGATTTGGCCCCAGGGAGAAGCATTGGATGTTGGAAGTCGAAATTAAAGTCACCGTGGAGTATAGGTTAGTTCCTGCTGTTGAAACCTTATATAGGCTTCAGGAATTGTTATATATACAAGCTTGATATATATAAATTATAATGTTATAAGTGTCTAAGCTCTCAAATATTTATCTTACAGAATACGGTTCACTTGGCCCCAGTAGTACCCATTCAGACCGGTGATACTACCCAGCTCATCTTCCACGACCAGCTCCACAACCTCAGCCAGATCTAGGATAAGAAGGTCCAGATCTGGGTTACCATGGATATCAAGGTCATAGGCCATAATCTTGGTTACTATGGGCAATTGCTAAATAACAGACATAACAATCTTTAGATAACAAGTTTAAGAAGGTCCAGATCTGTATTTCAATGGTAGCAAGGTTCTTATCTACAGTTGATTTAAGAACGATTACAAGGTTAAGATGATCTGAATAGAAAGGTTTACAAGGTCGTCATAAGAATTATGAAACATAACAAGGTCTAGATCAAATTGGCTTTGCCAGGCTCAGATCTCAGTAAGGTTAACAATGCCTAGATTTGGATACCTAACAAGGTCCAGATACTTGTTAACTGGGACCACAAGGTTTATATCAAGGTAACACTGAAATCATTTCCATGAACGTTGGACGATACATTAACTGAGTAATATACTAACTGAAAATGGATATGAAAAGAAAAGATGAAATGATTCGTTCCGTGGAGACTACATTTGAAAACGAATGAAATAGTTCCGAATTTGAATCACTATTTGTATGGTATGAGTAACTGCACAGAATATCCCATGAGATGAGATTCTTTACTGCTAGATGAGAAAGTTCTGTTTAGCATAATCATGTTCATAATAAAAGCAGCATTCTTACTGAGCTGAAAAACTATGTAATCATGAAAACGCGATTGTTAATCTCTGTTCATGTTCTAAATCCTTCTGATGATGCGAATTCGATTTTTCATTATTGTTGTTCAAATTTTAAGTGGGAAATACTGTTTATGACTGACTTCTGTATAATGTTTATGTAATTCAGTAAATGTGACCAAGGTAATGAATTCCATGAACGGTTTTACAGTTCCCAGAATTAAATTCAAATTCGTTGAAACCGTTTTGAATGTGTCAATTCTTCTACAATAGGAAATTCATCCCTTGAGACTTATAAACTATTGTAGAATCTCAGGACTTTTTTTTCTTTTCTTTTTCTTTTTCTTTTCTTGGGGGGGGGGGGGGGGGGGCATGCTAGGCGTGCACTCCCCCTTTTTTGGGCCAAATTTTGATTTTTTTAATGTAAAATCCCTCCCCCAGAGGGTGCAGGCGAAAATTTTGTTATGGCACGTCCCCCCCCCCCCCCTCCCCCACACCTTTTTTTTTTTTTTTTTTTTTTTTCAAATTCCTGGATCCGCCCTGCAGGCAGAGTGTCAGGCTCGGTGTAGCACCTGATTACCAATTTATGTTTGGCCACTTATCAGAGGATCTTAAACCTATATTCCTACTAATAGGACAAATGGATAGAAGAATTTGAAGGATTCCTAGCATTTATAATGTGGAAAATGACAAACAAGCCACTTGAGGGTTTGAACCCCAGACCTTTGGCATGAATTTCCCAGGCCTTATATGCACCAGGTCAGAGAGCCTTAGGTGAAAGAGGGAAAAGGGTTCTGTTGACACTGTTACATTGAGCAGATGGGTGAGATATAGTGAACCATAGAGAGTTAATTATCTGTTATGTGTGGTGTACGTAATTAGTCGTGTTAAGTTATAGATAATAGCTAGCTCCAAACGCAGTCTCCTCCTTGTTCGACTGCCGTCGTCCAATACATAATTATAGTTCCAACATCATGTAAGACGTGAACACTCGCATGAAAGGATATTGTTTGTTTATTTATCCAGTGTATAGTCGTTCCGTGACAAGAACTAGATTGACCATGATCAGTCCTGAGGTGGGAATCCCCTCAAACACATTCAGTCAATGCTCCACGCTCTACACGATCTTTCTGCTTCTATCCAGAACCAAGACTCAGCTTAAAGGTCCAACCTTTCCAGGATGGTTACTCACACAGTGTTTCAGCGAACTCTGACTGACAGAGCAAAACACGCTCTTTTAGTATGGTACGTCACACTGTGACTCCTCCCCCATTCCACTATTGACAAAGGGAAACATGGCTAGCACGTACGCTTCTAAAGCTCATGCCGTAGTGCCTAACAAACATGGACTGGCCACCCGCGTCAGTACAATAGGAATACTGACTGAAAGTATTTGAACACACGTACTATGGTTTATATTGAAACAGTGGAGAGTGATGTCCTTTAAAATTGGAGAGGAGGGGGAAACACGTTTCAGAAAATAAGCTACATAAACCAGTAGCTTTAGTAATCCTCCTGGAAGTTGAATCCTGGACATTCTGCACGGGGGTTCCCGCCTGGACCTGGGGCCACAGGGTCAGGGAATACTCTGGTCATGCCTGTATTTTACCTATTCCTTGTTATTTAAGACGGAAGGTATTTATCCAAATCCCCATCAGAATTTAATTATTCGTAATTGATACTCCTCTAAAATTAGAAAAGTTCAAAGGTCCCAACTAATTTACCTAAACTTTACTATGCACTGATCAATGTTACCTGTTGGCACCATTCTTGTGCCCATGGTTTCTCTTTAGGACGAGAGGGGTAACTGTTTAATAATTATATTGCCCGACAAAATTATATATATCCTTGTCAAAATCGATAAAAATTATTTAGGTTTTTAGTCAGATCTTGAAGAATGTTACAGTCTTGCAGGCAGAAGCTCAGGGTTGGCTGAATTCGGGGTTAGCCTTCTCGTACAATGCGCCTAACAGGTATTTGGAACAGTGGATCTAGTGCTCATGACGTGGACCAAAACAAAATGCCCAAAAAATTAAAAAGGTGGTAGTGTGTAGGCCAAGGTCCCATCACCATGTCATCGTACCCATTAACCTCCTGAGTCCGTACACCGGACGGATTCATTCCCATTTTTGTGCAGCCAAGTTCGTTCCTACACATCTAAGGCCCTCATCTCTTATAAGTCCTGATCTTCTAATTTAACTGAACTTGGGTCTAATTCTAGCTCTGGAGCCGATGTTTGCCACTATTACTAGGCTCCTTTAAATTGTTTCGTGCCCATTCGTGTCGCAACATTGAATGATAACTATAATTCATCACATTTCCAAGTGGGAAACCTGATTATAGAGTATGATATTCGTAAACGTACATTAGTTCCTGAGCGTGCCAGCCTCTTCTCAAAATCATTTGTCATTCCCTGATTGAGGCAAACGAGAGAAAAATGACAGCACAAAATATGCATTAAAAAAGGCATGCTAAAGCCTTTCTATTGAGTGCATTCCATGACATCTAGCCGATTTTTTCCCTTTTTAGTGTGAAAGTACATCTCAGTTTTTACACTTTTTTTTCAAGAATTTTTATGGTTACAAAACATGCAAGTCTTTGTACTAATAGCTTAGTACTTTTAATATATTATCATATTGTATAATCTAGTTAGGATCAGGCCTAGCAAGTCTACTTCTAAGAAGAGGTATTTTTGCGCTCCTAGCGCCACCTGTTAACCAGTATAAAAGGTGTTGCAAGGTAGGGAGCGAATCAGTTTAGAGTTTAACCACAGAGTTAGTGGAGTTAGTAACAAGTAAGCAGCGTTAGCTGAGCTGCTCGGAGCTATGCCTACCAGCTCCTGCGGAGTATACTGGAGTTTACCGATACCAACTACTTCGGACAAAGGATTGTGATAGAGCTAAGCGCTAGGGTGGTCTAGGATGTGCTGGAACAACTTGTATTCTAAATGTGGTTGATCACTGAGTGGGAGATGGGAAGGTGGACTGATGGAGACTTATTCACTGCGGCTTTGACTCGGGATGAGATGTTTACTTCAATAAAAACCCTTTCATTTTAAGAGCTTCCTCATCGTCCATTTCTTTTGAACTATTGGGGGATGGATGAATTAACTCTGAGCGCAGTCTGATTGGCAACAATAACTTGAATGAACGACTCATGGATAAAGTAATTATACACATCACACAGTCTTAAATCAACATTAACAATAGTTTATCTTTAGATTCCTGACATCAAATTTACATTTAGAACAACAAACAAACGAGGTTCTGCTTTCCCTTGCCATAGCCCTTTGACACCTTTGTGCTTAAAATTTGTTGTTGCAGGAGAGTGAAGACTTAATGACAAGGCTGTGCTTCTTGTTCTTGCTTAGGTCTAACTTCTGTTCTTCCGTCACAGGTACAAAGGTTTAACCTTGAGCTAATGGTACGACTATTATAAACTAAAATACACTTGACCGATTTAGGGGGCAAATATTACTTTTTTTTAATGAAAAACTTGCGATCCCAGAGGGGGCACGAGGACCTTTTTAATAAAGGCGCCCCCCCTCTCCCTTCTGGAATTACTGGATCCGCCCCTTTGATCTGCCTCTCTAGGGGCTCTGGATGGGGGGTCCCATGTCGCATGTCGAATTTAAAAAACAGCCGTGTCGTCTGTCACTGTATCACAGATTAAACCCATGTCGCATGTCGAATTTAAAAAATGACCCGTCCCTTGTCGAATTTAAGAATTAGACCTGTCCCATGTCGAATTTAAGAAAAGAGCAATGTCATTTGTCCCTAAGTTGCCATGTCGCCTGTCGAATTTAAAAAAACCGCTGTGTCGCCGTGTCGAATTTAAGAAACGCCCATGTCGCAGTGTCGATTTTAGCGGTCCACACCCCCTCTCTACTCATATTCCAAGTTATATTCCTCAATTAAGTTTTAGATATCGTTTTTCCTTGTATCGACATGACTCTGGACTATGTTTTGAAGAATCTGTAACATCTATCCATTGCCCATCAGTCATGTCCATTTCATCTTATACTACTATTCAGCTAGGCTATGGAAGATCACGCGTAAAGAATTAAAACCTCCCCCCCCCCCCAAAAAAAAAATAAAAATTAATAAATAAATAAATAAATGAATGAATAAATAAATAAATAAATAAATAAAATGAAAAAATAAACATTTATTACTCTTTCTCACACTTTTCAATTGAAAATTAGAACCCTCTTTAGACCAATCCATGGTCATTTGTAACAGATATCTACAACATTCGTATAGGCGTAACACCTTAATCCCTTATCTGCTTATGTATGGCGAGCAGCTATCGATGCTCTTGCATAGTGCATGCTAAACGCTGGAGGGCACTCAACAAACATACTCTACCCTTTACCCTTTACAGTTGCGTTGCATTACGAAAGCCCGAAGCATATTTGTAGCTTGTACATTACCGGCAGTTATTGTATCCCCAGATTCTTAGATAACCACCCCTAAACACCTTTTGTTCCCAAGTGTGTACATAGCAGGGTATGCATAGGTGGGCCTGAGTTCATGATTGATCCGTTTACCAAAGTCCATACCTTATTCAGGGTGGATGTATGTGGTATGTGGTATGTCTCGTGTCAAATAATATAGGAACTTCCATCAGTGTACCTAAGCAAGCAAGCAATCTATAGGCACGATGAATCCAATGTGAAAAATCGTTATCCATCGTTAAACCTTTAGCTGTGTTCTTGGGGAGAACATTTTTACAGGGGCTATACTTTGGTTTGAATAATAAACTCCCCTTTTCCATAAATATATTTCAGTTTGATAGTTTGCGTTAAGGATGGTATCTGCCAAGAAAATACATATCAGATTGAACCATTATTCATTATTGACCCCCCCCCCCCCCCCCAAGGCTTTTGAAACCCGTTTGAGGCTGCTGTATGGACTTTTGACACCTGGTCGTGGTTGCTGTATGACGGCATACGGTCAACTGGTCATTTGGTCAGTGGCGTCCGTGGAAGCAGTAGCGAGGACAAAATGACCACTCTCCAAACATTGTTTATAATGTTAAACCTTATCGTAATAACACAAGGTAAGTAAGTACTTCAGCTTTTCTGCTTTCCTGTACCTCAAAGTACTCTTATTAATTGGATTTCCTATAATTATAGAGCTTTTTTTGCAAAACGCTGACGTTTTGTGACCCTTTATTCCTTAAATTACAAATTATCAAAGAAGTAACATCCCTTTTTTCCATATCACGGACATTTGGGTGGGAAAAGTACCTTTTTTTCTAGAAACAAGAACATGGGAAGTTTTCAAAAATAGACCCTTTCTTCGTGTTTTTTAGAACTATGATGCGTATCCTTTGACACAAGGAGTGGACAGACTGGGGGTTAGCTGTGCGATGGACCGATTTCATTGCTTTCATTGTCAGCAGTGAACGCAATTTTCTGTTGAGGTCAGACCGTACTTTGAAAATTTTAGGATAAATAATCAACTTACTATTTGCCTCCAAGTATATTTACAGTCATTTATGGACGGCCCCATTCATATTTTCATGCTTGGACTGCGATCCCACACCCAAACCGGAATCTCCTTGCGAAGTACCCATTCTTTTCTTATATTTATTTTATCATTCAATTTTATGTATCCTAAAACATACAAATACGCAACAGCCTGTTTTCATTGCTGCTTCAGCAGTCAGTTACAACCAATGAATTCCATACATGATAGGTTTAAAAATATAGTCCTAGACAACGACAGGTACCCACCCACAATTAATTAAAGTAGTTCAGGGAGTTAATTGGTAACTATTCACAATGGTATATCACAATTAAACAATTGGAAATAATCAATTATTACGTGGTCAACCAAAAGAAATGGTGTTTTTACAATATTGGTAACAACATATCATTTTTAGATAGCTTTTTAAAATCAGCTTCTGAAATTTCAGAGCGTGCAGCACGTGACAGCTTATTCCTGCACTTCGCACCTGGAACAATTCACTTCTTTCAAATGAACTATTTTTAGATAATACTCCCTTGAAGATGATCCCATTATATTGTCTTAAGTTTCTAGTAGCTTGCTGAATATACTTAGGAATATTTTTGTTCCATGAAGGACGGCTGGACCTGGCGAGAGGCCGAACTAAAATGAAAAGGAGCTACAATATCAGTCGAAGACCCCTTTTAGATCTATCTAGCTATCTAGACCATAGTAGATCTATCATTTCAAAATCTCTCAAAGATACATCTCTCGTAGATACGTTTTTGCTGTATTCATCCCCTGCAGCCTTTGATAATGACTGTAGATGACTAGAATTAAGCATATCTTAGTTTTATTGTTAGATCGTTCATAATTTCTCTGTTTTTTCTTTTCTGAGAAATCTCTTTCGGTGCTCAACTGTATCTCTCATAGATACCCCCCTCCTTCTAAATATTATTGTAAAATTGTCCATATTCTTGCTACCAGATAACTTTTATTTTAAATAGAACGGCTACTTTAAAAAAAATTCTGATAAAGTTTTGTACCCTTGACATTTTTAACAAAAAGTTATAAGCCTAGCATACCTTTTCTTACCACAATGCCTAGTTTCTTTAAAAATCTATCGTAGATACTAAAAACAGTGGGCATTTTACATGAATAATAGAAAATATATAGATTTTCAGAAAATAGTAACTAAAAGCATATGAAATGTCAGGTTACCGGGAGGAGAGTATAATGCAATATTTATTTGTGCAGGAAACTTATGGTTTTACACTTTACATCATCACAAGACAAACATTGATGACATTTCGACATGTTTTTTTTAAAGTGTACACCCCTTTTACATATAAAAAAATATGATATCATCATTTTTCTGACTAGAATTACTGTATTATCAGATAATTGCTTTCAACACACATGACGATTTTAAGATTAGTTATTGCATGGTAAAAAAATGGAAAGCAAAAAAGTATTAACCTTTACACATCAAAGACACCTAATTCAACATTTAACATAGCATGCACTGTGAGGCATTAAAGGTTGGTTCACAGGACAAGACACCATGTCGCAGGCCCGTACCCAGGGTCTGCTGTTGGGGGGCGGGGTACAAATCCCTAAGTGGAACTTTTGCTAATAATATCAATAATTTAAACCTAAAAGGAGGGTGGCGATGTTCCCCAAGAGGAATTTTTCATTCTTTTCTTCCAGTTTTTTTTTAGGGTTTTTCCAATAATTTATTACAGGTAAGGTGGAACTTTTTACGAAATGTCCTTTGTGGGAGGGGTGGTCCCCCCCCCCCCCCCCGGTTATGGGCCTGCCATGCTTGTCCGCGGCTGTCAGTGTTAACCCTTGCCAAACACAGAGACCGATACTTGTATGCGGCATTAGTCACTGGGTATGGAAAGGGTTAATACCTGTAAATTTTTCACGTTTGGCGTTCTGTTGAAACTTAATCTAAACTATTGCCTCTTACCCTAATACTAGTAAGGCTGTGACTTTACAAGCTGTTTATGTTCTTGTCATGAATGTGGCTAATAACAATGCTATGGCGTTGGTGTCAATTAAACTGCAAGTATTTACAGATTTAGGCCTTATATATATATATATATATATATATATATATATAAGGCCTATATATATATATAAGGCCTTATATATATATATATATAGGCCTTATATATATAAGGCCTTATATATATATATATATATAAGGCCTTATATATATATATAAGGCCTTATATATATATATATATATATATATATAAGGCCTAAATCTGTAAATTACTTGGTGAATTGATAAAGGATTGCCTTCTTATTCAAATAGGACGTAAAAATCTTAATCATATTGATTTAAATAGGAATTTATAGAAACAGATAGAGGGCAAGGTTTGGTGCATATATGCCCCACGATTACGAGAAATTACGTCACATGGACCCCGAAAATATAAACTCCCAAATTCGCAGAGTTGGTCACATATCTATAGAAATGATTGCATCAAAATGCCCTTATCAACAGAGTGTGTTCCTTGCGGTGCCTTACCATTGAGAGCTACAGGCACGGATTTGGGGGGAGGGGCGCCTGAGGCACGCCCCCCCCCCCCCTATTTTTTGACAAATTTAGATTTTTTAAATATAAAATTCTAGCTCTTGGAAGGGGCGCCTCCAAACCTATATTAGGCCCCCCCCCCCCCCATTTTTTTTTTAAATCTCTGGATCCGTTCCTGTGCTATGAACACAAGAAATCTCCATTATTTTTACAATTCTTGATGGATGTTTATAATCATTTCAAGCATTCGTTTTGAGAAAGGTATCATAGCCTTTATGATATTGCTTTCGTGTTTCACCTCAATAATGAAAGTATGGAACGCAGCAGTGAAAAAGGCAAAACGTTTTCATTAGGCATATGCACCAAATCTTGCATATTTAGGGATTATCAAGACTCAGAGAAATATGCAATACATAGTCCCTATATGATGGATATTGGCAACCACTGCTAGACAAAAGTAAAGTAAAGGACAATTCATCGAACTGCCTAAATTGACACTTAGTACTTGGCGCTCAAAACCACCATCGATCCATTAGCTTTAGATGTGTGACCTTCCTGAACTAATAAAGATCTTTCTAAGTGGTCCACTGCCACCTGGTTCTGTAAGTTCTGTGGCTCTATATTAATGTACATTGGCCTTGATCACGTTTTGGTGATCACATATGCTTATCACAGCCACATGGTGATAAGAAAAGTCTAGTATTTATTTGTTTTAGATGATGAAAACGACAGATTTTGACCATTATTATGAATGCTTTTAGATTGACCACCAATATGGCGTCTGAACTATCTCAAGGCATTGTGACGTCATCTGCACAACGTCTATACTTAGACTGCGTAGAGGAGAAAGTTTGTCAATTGGTAGTAGTAGGAAACTATGGGAAGATCAGGGTTGAAATGGTTAAATTTTAAAGATTTAAAAATTAAAACTTGGAAAGAACTAGCTGCCATTCTCACTGTCAGTAAAGGCGGATCCTATACACACGGGACGGAGTTAAAGTGGTCACACTTTGCAGCTGAATCCTCAGTGTCCGTTAAGGGTATTTCAAATACAAGGCGTCAATGATTATCAATCTCTGTGTGTGTTAATTTTATTGATGTGCTATACACTGAAAACACAGAGTTGTCAAAATGGTGCCAAAAACGACAACCCAATGTTGTCTGTGTCTTTTATACAAAAAATCTTATTTATGAATAGTTTCATGTTGCAGATATCATAGTCCATATTAATGGCTTCCTATTATCTTATTACAATTTATTAGGTATGGCCATTACACATAGGAGGCCTATGAGTTGTATGGTTTTTGACACCATTCACTTACAATACTTTAACATAGACAGAGGCCATGACAACCTTGGGCTGTCGTTTTAGGCACCATTCACTTACAACCCTAGGGTCGTCAGGCAGCACTTTTGACTCTCAATTTGTTCTGTAACAACCCTATGACAACCCAATTCTCAGTTTTTGCTTCTCTGACAACCTTTTTGGCCAAAGTAGTCGGGAGAAAATGACAACCTTTGGGTTGTCATCCAGCCTCAAAATTCACAATGACAACCCTCTGATCACCCCCAAATTGTCAAAGGATTGTCACAAGGTTGTCACACAGCATCAATGGCCTGAAATGAGTCACCTATGACAACCCAAAAGTCACCTATGACAACCCAAAAGTCACCTATGACAACCCTCTGACAACTTTAAAGTGGCTCTCTGACGACTTTGTGTTTTCAGTGTACACTGTACAGTGACCATCTCTGCGAATTTGGGGCCTATTAACATACACTTTAATAGGTCTATTGTCAATATTTACAGAGGAAATGGCCCAATATGGTAAAATGAGCTAAATTTTGAATTAGTAAAATCTATAAGTAGAACCTTTAAGCTACATTACGCAAAAAACAGCTTGTAGCTATCTCCATTAGAACCAAATTTAGAGTATTTTGTTTATTTTATAATTTATGCAGCTCGTATTTTACTCTATATTTAGGTCTTTATAATTTTGTCGATACTGTTTATATGGAATTTTCATGGATTTTGAGTGTCTGACCATATCATGTCCAGAAGCTCAGAGCTCAGCTTCTACTAGTAATATCAAGGAGCTTTTTACATTTTTAGAAAGCCTGGGACTTGATCTACATTCACCATCTCTGTCAATAAGCCCCAAAATCGCAGAGCAGGTTATTTACATGTGCGTTAATAGT
This sequence comes from Lepidonotus clava, assembly GCA_936440205.1. Lineage (NCBI taxonomy): Eukaryota > Metazoa > Annelida > Polychaeta > Phyllodocida > Polynoidae > Lepidonotus > Lepidonotus clava. The sequence continues at coordinate 18,353,904 of OW387150.1, read as the reverse complement.
ATTGATGTGCTACACTGTACATGTGCGTTAATAGTATTCACATACAGGGTTAAGTGGGCGTCAATCCCTGTGCGTTAATTGTATTGATGCGCAACTCACGCTATAGGTCCGCTGGTTAAGAAAGGGCAGATTTTGTTCATTTGATTTTTTTTTTTATATAAATGATCAAAGGAATCTGATTATAAAACTATGAGCACTTGAATATACCACCAGGACACAAGGAAAATATGTTTGAAAATTCTCAGATATAGGTTAGACATTCACAGAAATATATTATGGCATTGCTTTTATCATAGGGCATAGCACAAGTTCTAAGTTTTTCAGTCCTTTCTTGGTCAGCAGACCTATAGTGCAGCACGAATGGTCTGGGCTGACCGGGGGTGACCTATTGGGCCAGGAAGTGGTAAGGCTGATTACATATCATGCCCCTTTGCCCGCTGATTAGGCGGCCGAGGGGGTATCTATAATTAGACTTGGCCTCTATTCGGCCTCTCACTGACTGTTGTAATCGTCACGGAATTTCCTGACATGAAATTAATGTACATTCTCACTTGGGGCTAAAACCTGAGAGTCAGTTTTGACTCATAGTTGACTAATTCTGGGAGTCATATATGTTTCAAATTTGAAAACTTTTCAAAGAGCTCAGATCGACATAAAACACTTTGAAAAGATTCCTTCCACAATTCATCTCCTTTTCGCAACCTGAAATATTCTCCCTTGAAGCCTGTATTCCATATGCCAATTTTACTGCTGATTTTAAATCGGCAGTGGAAATAAGGGTTCAGTATGGACTTGTCATATATCATCAGAAAGCGTTTATGATTCTCTTTCAAATGGTATTTAGCATGTAATGTTTAATGTCTTATCAGAGGAAACCAAACAAATACAAAATCGGTAGCATCAAAATTGGTATGTGGAATACGGCCTTTAAGAGGGTCAGGAGGGGAAAGAAAGGGCTGGGAAGGGAAAGAAAGGGCCGGGAGGGGAAGCACAGGGTCCCGCCAAAAGCCCACAACCATGTACGGGGTCCTCAGGCACACACACCCTCACCGCTTCCTGTCCCCCTAAAGAGGGAAAGTCAGAAAATAAACCCTCCTAAATGATTCTTTTCATCCACAAGTCATCAAGTATACATGTATACACATACATACATACCTATATAATACTATATCATCTAGGTCATTGGGTCGTAAGGAGAGGAAGGTTTAGTGGCAGCTCTGGGGTCACAGACACTGACATGGACATCTGATACTGGGAGACAAGGGGGACCTGTTTATATTTTGATTAAGAGCAACCCGGTATGTGGAAAGGGATTTTAACCTGCAGATGGCACAGCTAAACTTTGCCTGTTGTGCGTCAGTAGCAATGCTCCCCCTGCAGGCACCAGTTGCTGGTTGCACTGATGCCGTGGGCCAGGGCACAGCTAAACTTTGCCTAAACTTATAATTGCTGCTGCTCAGCATCAAGAGTAGTACATCCCTGAAGGCACCAGTTGTAATGATTGATGCAAAGCAGCATCAATATTAATAACACTGATTACCGCTGGGACCAGTGAAGTGTGACCGCCCTGTGCAGCAGCACTAGCCTGGCAGCCCTTGTTCCGTCCCATGACAATTCCTTTTTGTCACTTTGGGGCATTAACCTATATTATTGCCTCTTATACTAATAATACTAATAAGCAAATGAACATACAAAGACCCCAACAAACTGTTTATGTTCTTGCAATGAATATGACAAATATCCTTAATTCTTCCATAGGGTTGGTTCAATTGATATAGGGGACACACTATTTGGATATCTTTAATCACTATAAGACAAATAGATAAGATAAGAAAGTGTGATTAAAGATTATGAATAGTAATAATTCATTTAAATTGATAAAATTGAAGATGATAAAATGTGTACAGAGTTGAGACTATTACTACTACTTCTACAATAATAGGGTTCTTTAGTCATCAGTCACATCAATGGGGAGTAGATGTCCATTGGGCGTGGTGGGCGGGGAAGAGCGGCAGCGATGTGGGTGCAGCGTGGTCCGAGAGGAGAAGGGCCCAATTCAGTTTAGGTCCACTCATAAAGGGGTGAGGTGGCCGCTGGTTCCTAGTAGTAGAAGAGAAGCCGATGCACTAGGTGACAGGGCAGATGAAAAGAGAGAAACATCTAGGGGATAGTTCCCCCCATAAATTAATGCCAATTCCCAAATTAGCGACAATGTAAGTATGTATACAGAGTTTGGCAGAGATATATCTTCACAGATCTGCCTAGGAATTAGGTGATAATAAAAGTAAAATATTTTTTATACACACTCAGAGTTAAGGTCCCTATTGTTTCCAATCCTCCTGATGAAAAAGCATAACATGAATTTGAAATTCCTTTAGGTTATGTATGTCATTTTATTATTCAAGCTTCTCATAGTAATATGCGCAAACTACAATCCTCTTTTCTGGCATTGAATTTCCATTTCATTAATTATTTGGCATAAAATTTTATTGTGTTGTATTACAATTAGGCATATTGTATTGTATTACAATTAAAAGATTCACTAAAGGGTTTTGAACAGAAAACTGAAATTTCAAATTCTGGTTTATGGGTTTAAGTACTTTTCCTAGATACAACTTTATTTTGAGATATTTTGAAGATATCTGTTTATAACTCCTACTTTCAATTCAACGTTTTAGGCAAAGACTGGTTCATTGGCAGAGGAGGAGGAAGGACGTTGGAATGTGGTAATTTCACCAACCCCTGCCCCTCCATCCAAGCCCTCCAGGCGGGCGGTCATCTTGAATCTGGTGACGTCATCTTGTTTCTGAACCAGGACCAACCGCTCGAGCACTGCATGGACGAACCACTCGAACTGTCGGTCAACATTTCCAGCTTCTCCCACCAGGTGGTGCTCAGGTGCACGTCAGCGTCCCATGGACGTGTTCTATATCTTAGAGGGACGTATGGAGTCCTTAATACTGCCACATTGGGGGACACCGTAGAAACACTTACAAAAGGAGGCGATTTTAACGAAGGTGAATCTGATGAAAATAAGGAAACAGATACTGAGGAGGAGAGGAATTGTGACTTTCAAAGTGATACTGGCATACCAGGGATGCGTATTTTATCCGGGAATGGATTGTTTCACATAAGCAATTTGGCTTTCCAAACTGGAGATATAATCGCTATGAACTCCTCAGTTCATATCAGTAATTGCAACTTTGGCCATAGCACAATACGGTTCGCCAATGAAAACCTGTCGATCAAGAGTTATGACGTATTTGGTTCACTAATGGCATACAATCAGGCTTGTGGAGTTGGGGTGTTAGAATTAGTTAACACAACTTTTGAAATGAGTGAAGCTGGTGACGTCACAACTCTGCTGGAGGCAGCCATCTTGGAACGTGATGTACTCGTGCCCTGTGAGAATGTCCAGTTCATAATGACCGGAAGTGACGTCAGTAATCGGCGTTTCATTCTGGCTGCTTCTAATTCAATGACCGTTTACGTCTCAGAAACAGTTTTTGAAGGGAATGGTCAAAATGAGACGAAGATAGGCGGCATAACAGTAATGGCTCCTTTCTATTGTAAATACATACACATAGAACAATGTTCCTTTGTGAATCTGTACCCAAAAGATCAACTGATTCGTTATTTTTATGAAGCATCCTGGTCCCTTGCGCCCATTTTGATTAAAAATAATCTACAAAAAGAATATACCTCCTACAGTGGGAGTTATAAACCAAAGGTTACTACATTGAGGATTATGAACAACACTTTCTATGGGAACCACGGGGCAGTGTCCATAGATGGTCTAGATGGTTCCGCGGTATTATATGAAAATACCTTCAAAGGAAACAGAGTGTTGATGGGGGGTGGGACTACAAGGATAAGATCCTCCAATGCAGTCGGGCACAACACATATGAGGAGAAAATAATAATTACAGTGGTCAACAGTGAATTTCTCCAGAATACTGCAGGAATTCTACCTCAAGAAGAATCAAGCTTAGGAGGACACAATTGGATACTTCCCATACCTTTCATCTTGGAAACTGCTAACGCAAATGTCTCAGTGTATTCCTACAGCCTTAATGAACTAAATCAATTTGTTTTTGTAACTGATAACGGTACACACAACAGTGATGAACTCGGAAGGGGCGGGGCCGTTTTTATGGAAGATATGATGCACAGCATGGATTTGACAATTAGCAACAGTCAATTCATTGATAACGTAGCCAGGAAATCAGGAGGAGCTATCTATGTCAAAGGGACTTATGAAAACGCACACATAGATTATTGTTTCCTAACTTCGACAGGGAGTATAAATACCCAGGGAGAGCTTGTCTTCGCACACGAGTCCTTTGTCGTAGTTACTAACACCAACATGTCAGCAGAAAGGGATACGGTGGACTATGCCCTAAGAAGCACCACCTCATCATGGGTTCACTTGGACGGAGGGGTGTATGGAAAGTCAATTGTGAGGTCTATGAACTTCACATGCCCTACAGGTTCAAGAGTTTCAGTCCACAACAGCTCGGCTAGGTTTCAATATGGCGAGGAACAATTTATACTTTATTCCAAACTGGAGCTGAACTGCAAACCTTGCATTAACCGGTACAGTTTGGTTGGGGAAAGTTTAGAAGTCTGGGAAAATCGCACCTCTGTTCCCGCTGAGGTGCGTTACAATCACATCACATGCTACCCATGCCCTCCAGAGGCGACCTGTGTAAATGGTCTATACCCCAAGGAAGACTACTGGGGTCAGGTGTATGATAATAGAGTCTATTTCTACAAGTGCCCGCTGTCATACTGCTGTAGAAACGAGACTTGTACTGCCTACAACTCCTGTGCCCGGCATCGTACTGGCACCCTGTGTTCTAGGTGTCAGCGGGGCTACTCAGAGGCTCTTTTCTCAACTGCCTGTCTACCCAACGAGAACTGCAGCGCCACATTGGTGCTGATAGTGGCAACAGCTTCGGCCGTCCTGTATGCGGCTTTCCTTTTCTTTCAAAACGATTTTAAAACATTGTTTTTAAAGCTGGGTAAAGAAATGACGAATGACAAAAACAAGAATAGTAAGCGTGCAGAAGAAGAGACAGCAAGAGATTCTAAAGATGAAGTAGAAGTCTTGCCTGCAGGACGTGAAATATTCAATCAGGAAAAACAAAAAGAACACACAGGAAACTGCAGCAACCTAGGAAATCCTAAGTGCATCCCACAAAATCAGGAAAGTGGGGAGTCAAGCGCTTTCCTTGTTATTTTCTTCTATTACTTCCAAGAGGCGTCACTACTAAACGTCCCCACATCTTTTGAGGACCAGAGCGACATTCCCAAAATAATCCTCCAACTCAAATCCCTCTTTGCTGGCCTTTTCATGTTCAGAGTGGAATTCTTTAACCTGGTACTCTCAGACATTTGCACCTTCATAGACTTAACTCCTGTTTCCAAGACTCTCTTCAAAACCCTCTTCTATGTGCTGATGATCAGCATTATAGTTGTTGTACTATTGGTACTAAAATGCCACGAGCGGAGGTCGGGGAGGAGGTATCCTTGGGTGGGGAGGAGAGCTCTCAGTGCAATGGTCCTGGTGTCAATGTTCTCCTTCCAGAAACTATCCCTATACTGCCTCCGGTTACTAAAGTGCACCACCCTCAGAGACAGGCGGGTGTTGTTTATTGATGGAGAAACCAGGTGTTTTCAGGAGTGGCAATATGTAATTCTCATCTACCCCCTCACCACCTGGATCATTCCCTTCACCCTGGTTCTCACCCTAGGCCCCTCCCTGGTGGCCTCCTCCAGGGTGGGATATAAGGAGTTCCTGGTTTCCTTCTTAATGCCACTACCCTTCCTGGTGTCCTGGGTGGTGCGCTTCACGATCCCAAATAAGAAAAGGGGCCACATGAAAAATGATACTTTTTGGCCTAATGGGAACGGAGTGAATGAAAATATGAAAAGAGTAAGCGAAGTGAATAAAATAAATGAAAAGGAGGAGGAAACTAGCGAAAAAGCAAGCAAAATTAGCACGAAAAAGGAGGACGTTAAGGAATTAACAGCCGAAGCATCAGGCATCTACAACACCCTCCAGGGTCCCTCCAGACCGTTGTACCTGGGCCCAGTACCCCTGTGCTGGTCGGGAATCCTCCTCCTGCGCAGGATTCTCCTCATTGTGGTGACAGCAGTGACCTCTAACGACTTTCAGCGGGTGCTCACGTTGACCCTACTCTGCCTGGTGTTCCTCATCCACCACCAGATGGTGCTGCCCTACAAGGGGCGACTCGCCAACATGGCCGCCACCTTCTCAGGAGCTGCTCTCTTGGTGAGATTATGTTTGGTATCTTTCCATTAAAACATTATAGATTATCAGAAATTTTAGGAGTTAAGGTAGTGTACATATGTTGATGTATGGACGTTTGAATTCTTATTAGATTTTGACAATAGATATTTGATATAATTACTATGTTAGATCTAGAACAGATCGACCTACCTTTTATCGGATACCTAAAATACAATAGGAGGAATGTAACGTGCGTGTGTATGAGCCAGCATGCAACAGTTCTAAGCTAAATCATGGACCCCCCCCCCCCCCCACTGCATAATTATATACATCTAAAATGACATGTAAATCATATAGTTTCAAGTATTTTGATTATGTTACATTGCGTACGCCTTCAAGTTTGAGGGAGAACCTGAATTATGGAAATTCAAGAAAGGTAGAATGGAGGACTGAATATATATGCAAGCATGCTTATCGTCGTCTAATACATGTATATTTTACCTTTTTAACTGCAGGTCTTGGGTCTGGTCAACCTGGTACGGGCTACGTTACAAGAGGCCGAGTTTATACGTACAGACGCTACGTCCTACCTGGTGACGTCACTCACATGGATTGATGACGTCATGCTGGTGTGGATTCCGCTGGTAGGGGTGGCCGCCATGTTGGTTGTAGTCCTCCTGGGGTTGATTGCCTTTCTCTGGAAGAAGTATTGGGGACGGGTCAAGGTGCACTCAGATGTGCATGCTATCTAAGTGGTCACCCATAGTGAAAATATCAAAGTCTTTTCAAACTGCTTCAAGCCCCATACCCAATAACCGATTTTTGCTGAATCGGCATGTGAACTCGGCATCAGTGTCAGTGGTTGGCACCATCCGCAATGCCGATGCTGACACCGACACCGTCGGCATTGCTCATCGGTCCGGTAGTTAGTGGGTATGACGCTTTAGGTTTTTTAAAGAACATAGCACCGTACCCACTTGCTGATAGTCCATCAGCTGATGCCAATGATAACGGCAACAGCAATTGCTGTTGGCATCAAATTATCAAACATGCTTAATATGGATTGGTGTTGTCTTTGGCCAACTCTGACTGAACAAAGCACATCCACACACAATCAGCGTGGCCATTGGTGGTCAGCACCGACAGCCACATTGATTCAACCAAAATCACTTAGTGGGTATGGGGCTTAAGGGCCATACCCACTAGGCGTTTTTACCATCAACGGGCGACTAGGAGAATTGGTGTCAGCGTCGCCAGGTCACTGTCATATCAAGCAAGTCTGATATTTTACCGCCGATTTTACCAGCGATCCTGTTCCCTGTTGTCAGTCACCTAGAACGCACACCAGACCCACAGTGAAGTGCCAGGTAATTGCTGTTGCTCAGCGATTGTGCTTGTAACTTGACGCCCACGTCGTCGCCGGAGGATGGTGAAATCGCCTATTGGGTATGGGGCTTTGCTTTCCAGTTGCAGATTGAAGATTTGTAACCTCTCTTTGTGTATCTAAAGTCCCTATGAAAATGGGTGGTTACGAGACCCACTGGAGCTTACTCCAGGATCCTCTCCTGTTTTTTACAGGATAACAGGCAGTTTCTATCATTGTCACATAATTACTATTTGCTCGAGTAGGAAGTTTGGAGGTGTCATTTCAAGCCATTAAATGATGAAGATGATAAAAAGTGTTGCATGTATATTAGTACTTCGACTACTATAATTATGAATATGATGTGAATATATTAGTTGGTTAACTCTATAGAAAATTAAAAGTTTATTAAATGCATTTAAATTGACTTGTATATACATATCTCGCTGGTTTGTAAATAACAAGTATATATTGTCTCGTGGAATTATTTTGTGTATATTATTTGAGCAAGGTATTCCAATAAAACACGAAGGGAGGGACGAGAAAAGTAGGATATCCATGGGAATCTGTAGGTAAGGTTGGCAATATGGGAGATGACATGACCTATAGGGAACCAGTAGCAATCTACTTTCCAAATTATTTTATCCCATTTGATAGAAAATGTCAATGACAATCGTCCATAAAGATTTACCGAGACGTAACAAAATTTTTCACATCTTCAGTGTATAATAGTGTTATAAAGTTAATCATTTTCATGTGGCAGCATCTTGAATCATGCCCTAACCTAAGATATGTAATGTTGCCTTCTATATTTCAATGATATCTTGCCCTATGAAACACATGATTCTTTACAACGATTATTTTCTAGGTATTTAGTATCAAAACGAAAATTGTAAATGTTGTCAATAGTTATCATATTATGGTGATTCTTTATGAAAGAATAATCTGTTACTTGTATATATATTTACCAGTATATGTCTATCGAAAAAAAGTGAATTTATATTATCATATGCAAACTTTTCTTCATAACGTAGGTAAACCGATGTTTTCCTCAGTCTAGGGTGAATAAAAATATGGCATTTCTTGCACCACAGCAAAAACATATGTTTATTTAGAAACATACTGTTTTTATTTCAATATAGAGTTTGTCTAATGATATTCACACATATATATCTTGATTCTTGATTGACATAATTATACATTGTAGACTAGGAAATCCTGCAGGAATAAGATTTCAGCCTCATCCTGAATCTTAGTACAGATTGCATGCATTACACGTGTTTTTATTTGATTTCAGCCTGAGCTGTTGATATATTACATACATATAAAAAGACATATAGAGCTATGTTTTATGGACGTACTTCAATAAACATACATAGCAAACAGAGTGTGATAACATGATTATTGTTTCAACATTCATTGAAAACCGGTCGTTTCGTTGCAGTAAAGTTTATTCTTTTTTTTTCAATATCTTTCATTTCTCCCTACATTTCGTATCACACTTTTACAAGGTTCTGTACAAATCCATTGTTCCAAAAACATATATATTGAACATGGTAGGCATGGCCTATTGGTAACAGATAACATCCCCATCCATTGTTGCAGTATTTACATGACCCAAATCTATTTAAATAGGCCATCTAATTTAGAGTTCCTTTTTGGTTAACATCATCTCAAGAAGGTGCATTATATTGACCAGGATCGTGTCAGTTTTGGGGGCTTGCTTAAGAAATAACAAATCCATATCTTTTATCATGTTTTATGTTTCATAAATAGTTTTACTTGTCACCAAAGCCACGCTTGTCAAAAAACAAACCCTGCTTACTACCTTGGAACTGCTTACTAAGATTATCCTGTTCCCTGATAGACTGCAAAAGGCGACTTTGGACAAGTTTCCCTAGCATTTTTGAGAACTCTTGATGTCTTCTCAAGGTTTCTTTATCAGGAACGTCTCTTTTGTCTCCAAAACCCCTTTTGTCTCCAAAACCTCTTTTGTCGCCAAAACCTCTCTTGTCACCAAATCCCCGTTTGTCACCAAAGCCTCGCTTGTCTCCAAAACCCCTTTTTCTGTCATCAGAATCACCTTGCTCTTCATAAGCCCCAAAGATAGGATGCTTTATCTCAACTACCACAGGTGTCATTTCTCCTCTCTTATCACCAAAACCCCTTTTATCCCCAAACCCTCTCTTATCACCAAAGCCGCGCTTGTCGCCAAAGCCTCTTTTTTCCAGCAAATCATCATCTCGAAAATCGTCATAAAAGTCTTCATGCTCAGGCTCATATCCATCTCCCATCCCACGTTTGTCACCAAAGCCACGTTTGTTACCAAAACCACGCTTGTCACCAAAGCCTCTTTTGTCGCCAAATCCTCTTTTGTCACCGAATCCTCTCTTGTCTCCAAAGCCCCGTTTAGAGAGTAAGGTGTCAAGTGTCACACCACTGACATGTCCTGTATGATCAACATCGTCAGAGAGTCTTTCATAGTCATCTTCAGCATTTCGTTTGTCGCCAAAGCCCCGTTTGTCACCAAAACCACGCTTGTCACCAAAGCCTCGCTTATCACCAAATCCTCTCTTGTCACCAAAACCTCTTTTTGAAGCCAGGGCATCCGTTAGAACTTTGAGTTCATCATTTGGCACATGTTCCTTTTCTAGGTCTTCCATGTAGGTTGCTGACGTCAACATTATGCTAATTAGCATGGCTAACATGGCATAGCTGACGTCATAACGTAGGTGAAGTCCCATGGTGCCTCTCGGTTGTGTAGAAGCCTCTCCACCCCTCTTCCCACCCTTCAGGGGGTCACTGAAAGAGAAAATAAAAAATGAATGTGAAGCTAAAATATGGAGGTGGGGGTCAGAGAGAGATGTGTTCCACAATCCCGTTCTCTTCATCAAATAGTTATTCAGATTAGGTTCCAGATGTGGTTGCAGTAATTTCTCTTTAAAATGTCGAAATATCTAAAATTTAGAGGGACACTAGGAGCTAAAGCAGGTGAGGGGAAACTGCAGAATGCTGGTCATCAGCGTATCTGCAGGTGCCAACGAAAAAGACTGGAACGCACACCATCAAGGATACTGCTGGTAAACAAAAGGGAAATGTCCAAAGACACTGTGTGAAATGGATTTTGTGTAGCATAGCCCTACATGAATACACTTTAGTATAGAGAGTTGCGTTTCAAACTCTGAAACATCGATCCTTGAAATTTGCAATAATTATAGTTCAATTTTTGAGGTTATCTATAAATTTAGAATACAATAGAATGAAATAAGAATAGGAATGGCAATTTATCAAGTTATACTACCTATGTCCTATGGACTATCTGGACATATAAATTATATTATACAGCATAAGATATCGGAATTAGGGGAGAGTTGGACATAAAACATATTGGGTTACAGTGACCCTGAGAAAATCCCCATTTCTCTATACTACCTTCGTCCGAGGTCGGTGTAAGTAGTAAAGTAAAAGTAACCGTGCAATCGGGTTTATATTAGTTCAAACTGTTTTGTCGTCTCATTATTGATTTAGTCCTATATACATTATTATAATTGTGTGTTTCTTTATGTGTCAGCTAAGTGTTGTCGAATTAACCTATTCAATGCGTTTCCCAAATGTAGGTAATATCTCAAATTTATAATTTGAAATAGGGCACATGTTAAGCTGGTCATTGCATCAACCACCGTGGTCCACGTTCTCACCGTTCCACCCCTTGCTAATACTAATGCCATTCCTTATGTATGATTTGCTAATATCGCCGACCTTTAAGTGAGATTTTATCAAAATGTTCATAAAAGAGCATCTCAGCTATCCCTTAAACATTCATTCTTAAAGACTTAAATCTAATTCGATGTCTGTGTGCATGTACTTCACCAAATAATTGCAATAATCATAAATGGAATGGCTAAGGACATGTGCACTATCTCTATTTGCTTTATTAGATTTGTCAAGATGAATGGTTATCACAGCACAAGCCAGGAGCACAGGGTACTGCCTAGCTCCGGTTTATTTATTTACATTGTTATTTCTAACTCTTAACATAATTCTTCAAACTTTTAGAGATGAACATTAAACTTAATGTTATGTATTTAAATCGGATTTACCACAAGTAATATCCGATAAAAATCTTCTAAACCAACACCGACCCATTGCCATTGAACATAAAGTACAAAAACCCATAAAGAGCAGCATTTTATATATCTACAATTGCGGGGGTATAGCTGAAGGTTAATGATTCCTACCTGTCTTGGTCCTTGGGAGCCGGCCTCAGTTCTGACTAGTTGTACATCCACCAGAAGTATCCCTGGTCGTGTACGCCCTCCTGTCCGTCCTCTCAGCGTCTCCAGGGGACGCCGGCCCAGCGTCCAGATATACCATTGGCCAGCCACGACGTCATGGACGCACCTCATTTGCATACTCATAATGAGCAGTGTCCGTGGGCGGAACTCCTTGCGCGCACATCCGTCTCTGTGTGTGCTGTGAATCATATCAACGCCTGTATGTGAGGAAAGGTGTTTATTGCATAGATAATATGTATATTATTAGTTATAAGTGTAAATTGTTTGGTGTATTATTAGTAGGTAATACTATAAGTTTGGAAAGAAATTACTTGTCATTGCAATGAATGATAATTCGTCCTTGTAAACATATACACACACGCTTTACTGTGAACGTAGATATTTTCGCGTGTATAATTTTTGCGGACTTGCTGTATAAGACAGGGACTTAATTTCTTGTTATCAGGAGTTAGGTCCTCTATATGGTATGGTAAAAGGTATTTTCACGGAAATGGGATAAACGTAAATTAAGCGAAAATATACATGTACAGCGCGAAAAGAAAAACGTTCACAATTCTGTATATGCTTATGTTAGAAGCATACAGGTAGGTATCGATCATGTTACCATAAAGAACGTAGTAACAACATAGGCCTAATCAGCAGTTTCAAAATACTGCAATCACTGCAAAAATCGGCATTTTCCATAAACTATATGTGAATCTAAATCTATAGGAGGTACGCCTTGGATATAATATACAATACATGTACGTTTTCTTTTTAACTACGAAATCATAACACATTATATCATGCTGAAGGATCGTGGTGGAAATGGACATATCAACATGGTAATGCTTTTTGATGAAGTTAACTGATAGCAAAGGTACAATAAATAGGTACTGCGGTCTGGGCGAATTAGTGAGTGTATAAAATGTCCTATCAACATACTTATTCTTTATCTATCGCTGAACGTAAACTTACATACTCACTTTTGAGTTAATCTATTCTTATGTATTCAGAAACATTACGCCACTTGCATATATGTGTGCATAAAATATTGAGATCTCTCTGGTGATAAAGACTTATATTCAATGTAGTGACGTTCAGAATTCATTTACCGCCTCCGATTGCAGTACAACAGAAATGGGCTATCGCTGTAATTATTAATAAACATGCAAATAATGAATTTAAACAACCCTTCATGGTGCATGATGATATATAATTCGTTTCTGAACATGCACGATTGAAAACACGTATACATACACAATCTAGGCCTATAGGCTGTCCAAATACCGATCAGTGGTCGTTTCGCTGTATACAATAAGAGAAACATCATTTTGATGGATTGCGATGGTTTCAATTATCCATCATGGGTAAATGTTTTATGAGCATTAATTAGATAAAACAGAAGTACAGCCCACGTTAAAATCATCAGAGCACGATTATGAACAAGCAGAATGGTAAACAAACAATTTAAATCAATTGGGAATGATCGGTTCGCCGGACAGCCCACTACGACGATTCCATTTGAATAGAGTCTTTTCCAGACCGTGGCCGTCACGGCTTGGTGGTTTGTTTGTCTGAGTATTGCTATGGTGATCAAAAGGCCCAAGGGGTGACACATGTTATGTAATGCTGATAAACACTGATTCTGGAGCTCTGATTGGCAAGAAACTGTTATTGTTGAAAATTAGTTCTGAAATATATGCCATGAATACACACATATGTTATATGCCATGAATGCACACAGATGATACATAATTATCAAGAACAAAAGAACAAAGATTGGTTCTATTGATACATATTCTGCAAATATACATGTACATCAAAAGTCATAGATGGCTTAACCCTTACACTGTCAGAGGCCTCATATGGGCCCCTATAGTAAAATCCCATATAGTGGGGTCTGTTAGCAACATTTTCGTTACGTGGTGGATAAAAACACCAAATTTTGCATGAGGCACCTCTGAGGCATAACTATTGAATCTAGAAGGGAAATACCAAAATGAAATTTTGACAAATTTTGTATGTTTTTAGCATTTGAAATTTAAGGTATTTAACCCAAACTTTTGGTTAGCTTCGATTAGACCTATTGTATAGATTCGAAAGGTAAATAATTGAATTCCCTGTCCTATAATCTACCAATTTGGATAATAGCAATGCGTCTCTAGGCATTTCAGAAGCTGAGATATGAGATTATTTCAATAAAAGTCGGCCATATTGGATTTTTGGCCCCCGTCTGGGTTATATTGATATTTCAAGGTGGCTCCCCTTTAAAATTCAATGAAGGGGTCCCAGGGGATCATCATACCACATGAAATCAAGAAATCCTGTGGCAAAAGAGTAAAGTCTATATCCTTTCTTTTGAATTATTTGGAATTCAGCAGTCATTATCAAAGGTATCATGCTTATGAATTCAGCCATTTTGAAATTTATGGTATTGTATTGGATGAATGTCATATTTATTGAGCCCTCTAGGCTATTAACAACTGATATTGGAACCATTTCCCCTGACCTTATGCCTTAGTAGCTGAAAATCGTAATATTTCTCAAAATTGGTCAGCCATCTTGGATTTTGGATTTCCACATTGACTTGAAACATAAATAATTGAATTCCCTGACCCATAATCCCTCAATTTTGACACCAATCATGTCTCTTTAGACTTTTTAGAAGCTGAGATATAAGAATTTTTATAGTAAATGTCAGCCATATTGGTTTTTGGGCCCCCACATCTGTCCTATTGATATTTCAACGTGGCTCCCCTTCCAGATTTGATAGTTATACCTCAGAGGTGCCTCATACCAAACTTGGTGCTTTTATCCGCCGCGTAACAATTTCTCAAAAAAAATTACCTTAACAGACCCCACTAATAGGAACATTGAAAGAATGCAAATTATGCTTTCAGAATCTGAAAGAATTTTTCAGATATTCCGATTAGAACCAGAGATACAGGTATTTGAATATCGGACTATCAAGTCACCCAAAAATGCTAGAATTGCAATTCAAGAAACCATAAACAACGTATCTACATTTGAATTTGCCATACTAATTAAAAAATCATGAAAAATGGGTGAATTTATGTAAATGACATGATTTTCAATTTGCTCTAACTTTTCTTTCATTTGTGATAATCAGAAACTGTCTTTTGCACAAAGAAGATAATTTTTTCATGTTACTTTTATGGAGAGTGCAATAGCTATTTATGAATTATTGGTTACCATGGCAACCTACAAAGTACGATAGTACGAACATTTACTCCTCGTGAGAAATTTGCCTTATTGGCACAGTGCCAACATTTGGAACGTTTTTATCAAAATTATTGAAAAAAGGTTTTCATCTGAAGAATCTAAACTAAATTTGAGTTTTAGGGAATTTATGCACCAATTTTTGTATTTTGGGCAATATTTCAGTAAATAACAGTTATATTGTGATATATCTGGTGAAAGGGTTAATATCAGCAATTTACATAATATTATGCTCAAAGAGAGAATAATCGCAGGCTTGTTCGACTGGTCGAGGTCCACACTATAGCTTGCGTGGTCCGGAATCTCATTTATTAGAGCACACAGTATAGTCAATCAGCTCGTTTTTTAAGGAGCTAAAACAATGCTATACTCAAAGGTTACAGACTAAGATACAAACGATCAGGAACTTTATCAGTTTGAACACAATTGAATTACCTGAATACTGTGACGTTCTCTGGTAAGTCGGGTTTGCCGATTCCTACAGCAGAGGAACGTGGGGATTGTTCGGGTCTCGGGCGGACGGGGAATCCGGGCCAAGAACCGAGATGTGTTTTTAGAGTCGTGCCTCGCGCACGAGGGGGGCTGAGCGAATCGGTCGGGAATCGGTGCTCGATGTCAGACGGAGGACTGCGGGGAAGGGAAATTACGGTAGGGGTAAGGGGAGGTCGTGGTTCGTCTCGCTCTATCTCCCAGGCTGGTGTTCACCTCGACAGGGCGGTCCACCCCGGATTCCGGTCCCCGGGGCCGTCGGGCCGACGGTCGCCTATTGTTTGGTAGCGTGGGGCCGAGCCAGCCGCGCCGTCGTCCCCGCGGACTTCGGGTCTCCGCTCCGTGTTCCGGTCCTTCGTGCCGTTCTGCGCCTACACTTCCGGGACCCCATCCGGGACAGTTTCGGGCCTTCGCGCCCTACCTCGGTCCTCCGTTCCTCGTTCCCGTTCCTCGGGCCGTCGGGCCCCCATCCTAACTTTCGCCTTTTTATCTTGAACTTCTACTGTTTTACTCTAACTTCTGGTTAATTGACTCATATCGGCTCATCTCGGCAGTTGTTTAAGGGAAGAAGACACGTCTGGACACAAGGAGAACTGTTAAAGAACTCTGTTTATTCGGGCCTCACCGCCCCTTTATATACCCTAGAGGTCAGCTCTGATTGGCTGCTTTCGGTCACGTGATCTACAACTGACGTCACTTCCGGTTTACATTTCTCGTTTCCGGTTTACATACCACTTCCGGTTTACATCTTTCCGGGTTTTGTTCCTTTACATATTCGTTCCTTTACACTTTCGTTCCTTTACATATTCGGGCCTCTTTCTTGGGCTTTTTACACTTTCGTTCCTTTACATATTCGTTCCTTTACACTTTCGTTCCTTTTACGAACACATATACTTTTTGTCATATTACCTTATTTTCTCTTATTTGGTCTCTTTACGTATTTGGATGAATAGGCATTCATCACAATACTATAAGCCTCAAGTAATGCGGACCAGCGATCCTTCCATTATGTTCACAGAAAAAATAGGAATGGAATCACTCTCAATGAATTATTTTTAAGATTGTTATTACTTATACTTTATAAGACAGGCTTAAGATAGACTACTTTAATTTACAACTTAACTAAATAATCTATTGCTGTTGGTTCCCTTGAAAGAGTATAGGCCTACACCTAAGTTCTGTTTCTCTTCCGGATGTTCCGGTCCTCGGTCTCAATTGAAAAAAAAAGAAAACTGGAGGTCAATGACTCAGTTCTCAGTCACTATTTGCCTTATAGACACTTCATAACAATCAATCCCTCATGACCAGTTCAGGTTGTCGGTGGTTAAAGATAGCAGGGCCTAAGTTATCGGGGGCCAAACACGTGTATGTATGACGCACATGGACCAAGTCTCGCCAACTCTCGCGGCGCGGTCTCGGCGCGCCGGGATTTGGCGTTGTAATTGAGTTGGCACTCTAGGGACCTCTAAACCTCTAAAAGCGACGACGTGACTAACCATTTTACACATATAGGGCTTATACATTCAATGAACCCTGTCATGATTAAAACAACTAAAGAGGTGGCCAGGGCAGGTGAAAGGCCGAAGAGAATTCAGGAGTTTGTATTCCAGTAAGGGGGGATTTGGTGCCAGATCCTTGTTGTTTATAGATATTAGAACATTTCTTATTTCTTGTACATATCCGCGGCATTCTCCCCTTGTGTCCCCACCACGGAAAGGAAGAAAAGTAAAAGAAAGGGGGGGAGGGGTATCTTCAATTTAGACCTATTGTACCTCTATGATACTTGAAGGGTGGGACCTAGGCTATACAAATAAGGCAGACATACAATTTGCTTGCATTCACTAGGAACACATTAGGACAAGTTTATGAAGGATTCATTTAAAGAAATAGATTGATAGAAAGTAGGGTCATGTGAAAAAAGCAATAATTAAGCTCAAGTAAAAATAGTTGAGAGGACAAATAATAGTGTTTTTTTTTTTCAAATTCTCCATGTGTCATGGAGACCACTCCTTCTGACTCCCCTTTTCAGCCCTTATTACCATGCTGAACCTGTTGCCGGCGGTAAGCCGCATTGAGACCTACAACAGCCCGGTCACCAGCGGTCCCCGTATAAGTAACAGTCTTAGCGCCTCCTGGTTCGGCCCAACGCCACCAGGGGGCGACAGATTCATCTGTCCGCGTGTTACAAGTCGCGCCGAAACCCTGTTTGTCAATGGACCAAATCACCGCTGTCCGACGCCAGATCCTTCCGCCCACCGACACAACGTAGTGCGGCCTTTTCTCTGGGGGTGAATAGAGTGGAGAAAAAGAGGGCTAGTCCTGGAATAGGGCTGTTGTGTGTTTGGGCTGATTCAACACTGGGAAAACCGGAACTGAAAATAGAGCTGTGGCTGATTTCCTGAGATCTAGAGAATCCCGCGAGACTTCTGATCCAGTCAGCACAATTTCTTTAGGTTTCCACACTGTAAAAAGTTAATGTATATCTACAGTAATGTTTACAGTATGTTTACAGCACTTTTTGCTGTAAAGAAATAAACAGTGACATGTAATGTAAAATTACAAGTTAGTTACTGTAAATTTGGAAATACATGGTAAACTTGTAGGTTTACAGTACCTACTACTGTAGAGGCCCTGACCACCAGGTGGGGCAAATGTTTAGAAGGTGAAAAACGTTGGTAGTATACTACTTTAAATCCAGTTTGCAGGATGAATTAATTAAATCTAATGGATTTAAATAGCTATTAATACATGTAATAACTAATCTAATGTGTTAGATAGTTGAAATCCATAGAAATTATCTTTATAATTTCAATCATAAATAATGTTCACGTGTAGACACCTTTTTAGTTTTAAGTCAAGTTATTAGACATTGTCATCTGTGTTAAATCTTCTACAACATCACCCAATGTATGTATATCTGCTAATTAACTTGGCAGAGATACATCCCACATCCAGTATACATTGGTTTGTGGTGGGTAATTAACAATTAATTAGATTTATTAGGGAATTCTATGTAAATTTAGTGATAAATAACTTTTAATTTTGAGTACTGTAAAAATACAAATGTACTGTAAATTTACAGCAAAATTTGCTGGAAACTTTGTTGCCAGCAAATTTTGCTGTAGAAATACAGTGCTTCATTTGCTGTATGCTTACAGCAAACATGACTGTACAACATCTACAGTACTAAATACAGTAGAATTTACAGTATATGAAGTGCTGTAATCATACAGCAACCTTTGCTGTAAGAGGTCTACAGTAATAAATACTGTAAAGTTTAAATTACATGATCTGCTGTAATTCTACAGCAAAATTTGCTGGAAACTTTGTTGCCAGCAAATTTTGCTGTAAATCTACAGCATTTACTTTTTACAGTGCAGCCGTGGTTGTGCCTTGTAGCTTAGATGGAAAAGGAGTCTCCTCTTGATTGGGACCTGAAGTACAAAAAAGAGGAGAAAATAGAGTGTGAGTAGATATCTTAGGGCCTATATGTGTCCCTATGGATGTTCTTGTAAAAAAACGCAATCCTTAGTTTTAAAGCAGGGGATGGGAAAAGAGAGCCAAGGGAAAGCAAAGAAACAGCGAAGGAGAGTGGGCCTAGAGGTCCGAGAGGTTTGGTTCTGAGGGCATGTGAACAGGGTATCAAGAGTCGACAGGTGAGGGTCAAGGGTCCCTCTGGGCGGGAGGGGAGTAAGGGCCGACAGGTGTATAGTCAGGGGTCCCTCAGGGCACGAGGGGACGGTAGGGGAAGGGCGAACAGGTGAGGCACAGGGTCAGTCTCGGCAAGAGGGGAAAGTAAGGGTTGATGGGTGTGTGCCAGGAGTCCCTCAGGGCATGAGGGGAGCGGAGGCGCCGATAGGTGAGGGTCAGGGATCCCTCGGAGTATGGGAGGAGGGAACAGCCGACAGGTCAGGGGTGTAGCCAACATACCAAATCTACGTGAACTGAGGTTCATGTACAACTCATGTTGTAGGCCTATATACAATTTCAAGTCCCTGATTAGCCTATGTCGAACCCCCTCTGATCCGGGGCCTCTGACTTTTTATTAGGCCTATATAAAAATACCAGATCGACCCCAGTCCTTCATACATATGTCTCCCGTATAGCAGCAGTATATATAGTTACACTCCCGTGAGATTAGTTAAGTTAACGTAAACCAAAAGAATAGCAAACATCTGTTATTGTATTAGCGGCCCTAGCACTTTGCTACGATCGAGTTAACGTCAACCAAAAGGATAGCAAACATTCTCATTATACTAGTGGCCATAATACTTTGATGCAGTTGAGTTAACTAAAGCCTAGATGATAACAAACATTATCTTTGCATTAGTGGGCGTAGCAAACATATTCACATAATGGAGAATGTATAAGATGTCTTTCGAAAGTCCGATTCCCACCGAAATACAGTGTAGAGAGACCTGTTATGACCCTGTTCAAACTTTGGTCACTGGCAACTGTTATTATCATACTATTCTCTTTTTCTTACATGTCTAACGCTTTAAACCTAGCCTAGCAGTATAGGTAATCATCATATAAATCTATCACGTATAGTTATCATAGTGTTAAAGCATGTAAGATGTCGGTTTAGAAATGCTCCAAAGTCCCATGTTTATACTACTTACATCATACACACTTTGTCCAATATATGAAATGGAATCAATCCAAGCAAAATCGTCGGGTATTATGGAATGTATTCCCGCTAAGTGACATATACTAGTATACATTAAGGATATGATATTAGCAGCTATCCTATATTTGACTATAGATGCATTTTTTTGTATGCAAAGTCTCGCAAAAAGGCAAAGCCCTTGGAGGGCCCAGACATGATATACCATTGATTGCAACATTCGTTAACCATTTGACAATTCATGCATGATTTTTTTTTATCCTAAATCATTTGTGAAAATCAGGATTCGAACTAGCATTATAGATGCTATATGCTATCCAAGAGGCCAGAAGCTATCCAATGCGGAGTAGTTTTGAACCATTCACATGAGTAGGGACTTACAGGCCCAATGACAGGACCTCCTCGTACCCTGAGGTCAGTGGGTGTAGGCACACTATACTCACACCATAAATACCGTTGATCATACCCTACGACTACACCCAGCGCATTACGACCACACTACAACAAGCACAAGATCACAGGCCGCATCACATGGTACTCCAACGTTCAGCCGTAATTTGGGCGTTGGGAGCGGTTAAGCGTGAGGGAACGGGCTCTCTCGGCAACCAGTTACCCCTCAATAAAGTCGGAAATGACAGCTTCAGACCTCTATCTTTATGCCAAGTGATACTCGGGTTGGGGAGGATCAGCATTGTTACAGCTATAGATAAGGAGAATTGGGATAGTCTTGTGGGTACAGCACTGCAATTGGGACCCCCACAAAGCCCTGCATGAGCAGATCCCAATATAGTATACATATGTGTCACCATTCCCTTAGAACATATATGGTCTTTGTTAATTCTGCAAAGAACCTACAAAGCACCAGGGGAAGTATGTAGACCTACGGAGAAATTATAAGACTAGCGACATTCTGTGAAAAATGAGCAATGTGGATCTACTGAAATCTGTTTAGGCCTATGTAAAGATAGTTTTAAATCTGAAGACTAACATTAATTTTGGGAAACGTGATGTGCTTATTATCCGAATATAAAAGAAAATAATTGCCCATTTTCTTGTCAATATAGCCAATAAGCCCATCCCAGTTTTCACAAACATTAACATTTACTATGAAATATTTTCAGAATTGCCTACCTGCTTAATTCCTGAAGAGAGTTGTATGATACCAAATTAACCAAAGCAATTTGGTTGACAGATTGCTCCTAACATTTGTAAAATGCAGTTTTACATTTTTGCCTCTTTCCCATAGGAATCAATGTTAACCCTTTCACTGCCAGAGGCCGCTATAATGGCCAAAAGGGGAAACCCCCTTGAGCTAAATATAGCACCAGGGAATCCCTGGGGAATCCCCAGGAATCCCCCAATTTGTCTCATAATTTCACAATATCACCTTAATTGCTTCAAAAGTATACCTTTATCCCAATTTAACCTTAATTTGCTTGTTTTTGATGTTTCTCATTTAATTATATCCTAAATATATCATATCACGTTGATTTAGGGATATTTCAGTACTTTGAGGAATAGTTTGCACATTTATATAGCATATGATCATCCCAGAAAAAGTCAAGAAAATGACTTTCCAAAATTATTTTAGACACATTAGACTTATGGAATGCATCTTCCATGAGTCTATGTGATTTAGATAGCCTTGCAGAGCTTCTAAGTATATCATGATGCATTTATATAAATGTTTTGGTCAAAAATAGAAATAAAATTATGAAAAATGTGCAAAACTTACCAATTTTCTGTTAGTGTTGGCTACCTGGTTACCATGGCAACCAAATTTCAAAAAATTCACAAGTGATTACAGGAACAGCAAAACAGTCTTTGATGTGTTCAATTATTATGGGAAAATAACAACTAACTGTTCATTGGAAGGATAATGTGCATTTGATAGATAAGTATCCCCTGAATTATCCGGCAGTGAAAGGGTTAAAGCCTGTCAGCTCAGCCTATAACGTCCAACCCTATTTTGCCCTGAAATACAGCATTTTGATTGGTTGGCAAACCTGCAAATCTGTCAATTGATAAAAATTAAGAAATCATAATGTTCAAGCAGTACTTGAGGGTATAAGAAAAACAGTCTTGCTTATTTCAGTAACCCCAACTCTTGGAAACAATTAGGCCTATGGTTTGTACAGCTATTTTGTCCAACCCCTGTCCAACCTTAAGATATACCCAATGTGGGATGGGCTTATTGTATCCGATACCCTCGCAAGCCCCATGTATAAATGTTTGCAGGTAAATTGCATTACCGTTTAGAAATGGCCATCGCTTATGTTAATTGTATAGAACGACGTGAGGATTCATTTTCGAATTTCTTTCTTTACAGAGACGAATGAACTGAAATGGGATGAACTAGATCTACATGACGTTTTTGTCCAACCTCAATGGTGCACCAAATGTGGGAAATCACCCGAATAGGAAAGAAGGCCTAACTAAAACGCATTGAACCCTAGGCATTGTGCCCCCTTATGTATTAAAACCCCATGTATGCCCTATATATTTCTAGAGGTGCATTGATAATCGTTGAGGAATGGCAATGTTATCATGCCATTTATGTTATAGGCCTAGGCCTAAAGGCATTGTAACCACAGCAGAACCAACGTCTGCATAGAACTAACGTGGACGTCCTATCATGTCAGGAAACAAACTCTGGTCGACTCTCGCGCAGGCGCAGAGGCAGGCATAACGTCCGTCATACCAATCGGATTCCCACCACATCACTACCTCCGGTCAGGTAAGGTGGGCCCGACCCCCGACGCCCCGGACTTCCGCAGGTCAAGCCGGGCTAAGATGGCCGACTGCCGGTTCCGGTGAAAGCTGCGCATGCGTAGGCGTGTCGCGCGGAGAAATTACAGTCATGCGCGCTGCGCCTAATAAGAGGATGTGAATGACTGACAAGGTTTAGTCTTTAGGACGGCGCGCAGGGTGCGAATTAGTGACAAGAGGCGGTTGAGAGATGGTAAGGGCAAACATTGAATAACATCTGAAACTACCACAGCTTGCCACAGCACTGGTATGACGTCATGATAGCGGTAGAGGACTGGTCCATTATCATTCAGGGACTAAAAGGTATTATTGGTGGTAAAAACCCATGATTATCTGTAGTGTATAGGAGGATTGTTACTGCCCCGTAAGGCCTATAGTCAGTCATAGTTTTGCTTAGGTAAGCTAGACATCTTTCTTCTTTGCAAGCAACAATGCCAATGACAAGATGCAGCATATTATTAATGGCTAGTGTTAATACACTTAACAGACCAGACCGCGAGTACATGATATGGTATCTGCTATGATAATAATGATAATAGGCATATAGGGCTATCAAATTGTTAAATGAGATATTCAGTACATGCAACCTGTCTGTTTAGATATGCCCTAGGTATAGTCCCATGTTTATATACTGCTTACACGATACATAGCCCTACTTTGTTCTTTACTTTTAATAAAGTCATTTCAAAGCGAAACTGTTGGGTATTATATAGAATGCATTCATGCAGTATCACACATACCGGCAGGACCATGCAAACGAAGTCACATGCGTAGGCCTACAAATGACTATAGGCCTACATAGGTAACAAGCTCCAAATTCTTATTTTCGTGCTACTAACATATTGCATGTACAATGAAATCAATCCATGATATTTTGTCGCGCACATAATAGAATGGAACAAATATCAGTGACGACGTACAAATAGGCAGCACTTGGCCGGCTGGCCCCCCAATTTGATATACTATTGATTACAATATTTATTAATTACATAATATTTGGACCACTGTTATAGAACAGTAATGGTGCACACGGAAACTCTTATGGAAGTGCTAATAAGCCTTATGCCACTTTAATAAAGGTTGCAAATAATTATCATCATAATCTAGTTAAAAACTATAGAAGTATAGAGTGCTGATACGACGAACCATGTGTATTTAAGGCACAGTAGATGCATATAGCTTTTATCCATTATGCTTCTTTGTCCTCCGTATGGGGAATTGCGTAAAGAAACACTCCAAATAGGTATCCAACAACATCATTGTTTGCTGTATAGATCATCAAACATGGTTTGTTCCACTAATTCGCAGTGGGGACAATTGGATTAATGTAGTAATTTATAGATCTACTTCCTTTTCAAAGACTACACCTCACAACATCCAAAATGATGACTATGACTCACACCAATATTTGTGCATCACTAATAACCAGAAGTGCAACCAGCAAATTCTCAATTTCTCATTGTGTAACCTAATCTTATCTTTTCATTTTGTAACCTAATCTTCAACGGCAAACTATGTTAGTACCAATATGTTTTTTACTGTATGAGCAGATAAACTCACCAATAGTATAATGAATATATAATTTATCTTACGTTTTAAGTGGGAGGCTTATACTGTGGCCATTAATGGATTGTTGTACGAGTTTATGCTTGTATAGTCTAGAAAGACCGAGCGTCTTGCCATGTATTTCCCCAACAATACCGTGCAATAAAATGACATGTTATTATCGGCAAATTGCATGCCCTGATGATAATCGGTTTTTTAAAATCACTATTTGTTATAAAATGATATCTACACTAGATGCCCCCAGGTATACAAAACTGTTACCACGGGTGGATCCATGACCCAACCTTCCATCTTTTGTTGGCAATGACTAAAAACGTTAACTACACAAGGAGGAGAAATGCTGCGACCAGACATGAGAATTGGTAACCTTTGAATTATCAAAGCAAGGTCTCCGTGCACACCGGCCGAATGTTTGGTGTAGTCGTTGGTAATCATAAGTATTTCGTGGAAATCTATCAGCACCGTTCGCACAAGGGACACTGAGGTAAGGACCATACGTAACAGTCAAAGATTCACTAATATTGTGGTTATCACTATAGTCATTCAGTGGAAACACAACATAGTGGGTGGGATGCTTGTAAAATGAAGGCAAACGAAGGTAAACGACTGCAGAACCTGTCTTTTATCTTTCAGATAAGAAAAACAAATATGTTCATAATGTTTTTCTTATTACTGAATCCTTGGGAGTCATTAGCCATCGATAGGCCTTAGGTACTAGCTAAATGTTGTTCGGTGAGAACAGGCCTTTAGCCTATATAATGCGGACCAATCCTTTATTGAATTCCCGAATCAGCACCAAATGTGGTCATCCAATAAGCCCATCCCAGTATACATGAACAACACATTTCACCATGAAGTTACACAGCAATCTCTTCCTGATTCAATCCCCAAAGATAGAAGTGTAAATCAAAATGAACCTTGGTGGTTTGGGTGACAAATTGCTCCTAAAATTTGTAAAATGCAGCTTTATATATTTGCCTTTTTCCCATAGGAACCAATGTTAAAGCCTGTCAGCCCAACCTATAATGTCCAACCTTATTTTCTCTAAACTGCAGCATTTTGATTGCCTGGCAAATCTGAAAATCTGTCAATTGGTAAAATCTAAGAAATCATAACATTTTATCAGTACTTGGGGATAAAGAAAAACATAATTCTTAGTTATTCCAGTAATCCAAACTCTGGGAGAGAAGGATGGCTTATACAGTAATTTTGTCCAGCCCTTGTCCACACTGGGATATACTCAATGTGGGATGGGCTTATTGTCAGGGAGAGTTATGATATGTTTTTCAGGCCAATACCCGTTTCGATTCAATAATGTATAGATGACATGCATCTACTGTGCAGAAAACGTGCACTAATCCATGGTCGAATTCATGTATCTGCTGATTTCCTTTGAGGCTATCTTCTAATGTAATTGAAAAACTCAAGTTACAAATTGAATAATTAAGGACAACATCGGATGGGGGGACGTGTGCTCTCACAGAAATTGACCTTAATCAAAGGGGGAGGGCGTCAGGCTCGGTCAGCAGAGCCCCATTCACAGTCTTCCTACTTTTGCTGCCACCTGGTGAATACTGCTAGCAAATGGAGTAATGTTTGGTGATGATGATTGTTGGAGTTTAATATCTGCTCAGCAATGTTTCAGCTATATCAGGACTAATCACATTTTGACTGTACATGCAGGTCAATGAGCGAATATATGGTGGTGGAAACAACGGCAAGACAAGGTGGTAGAGCAGGCACAGACAAGATTCAACGAGGTTTGGTCATGTGCGAGGCGAGGACACTATACCATCCCACCCCCTCAGTAAAGTTTGATTTTCCATTTTAAAACAAGGTCTTTATCCGTAATCTTATACCTCAGCTTCTAAAATGGCTAGAAACACATTGTTAGTCTCAAAATTGGAAGATTAAGGAACAGGGAATCAAATTATTTGCCTTTGGAATCTATACAAGAGACCTAATCTAAGATAGCTAATAAATTAAGTTAAATAACTCAAATCTCAAATGCTTAAAAACATTAGAAATTTCACAAAATTTCATTTTGATATTTCATGCTGGCTCCCCTTCCAGATTTGCTAGTTATGCCTCAGAGGCGCCTCATATCAAATTTGTTGCCTTTATCTGCTCTGTAACGAAGTTTTTGTCAACAGACCCCACTTTGAAATTGAGTTTGACATTATTCTTTGCCTACATGCCAATTATTCTGGGTCTATATTTACTCATCCACATGTCTTATATTGCTCATTTGGACCATTTGGAAAAAGGCACTAATGCTTTTGGAGCATAATTTTAGAATAGCCCTACCCCTTTTAAATGTTTGGTAGACACATTAGGCATAGACGTCTGTGAATTCCTTTACAATTTGGCCTACTTCAGTATGTATACCCTGTCAATTAGAAGTCTATATTGACAATGAGTATGTTCATTTTGATAGAATACTCCGTTTTTATTAAAGATAATCCATACTGAAGTTTAGCATAACATATAATTAAAATATTTCTGTTCTCGACCATTATTATTAGTTAGGCATAATAATCATTCTTGCCACCAGACACTTGGTGTCCAAGGTATACAAACATAAACGAATACTGTATATACTGTATTGAATATGTATATACAAAAAGAGGGGGCACCCGGATTTGAACCGGGGACCTCTCGATCTGCAGTCGAATGCTCTACCACTGAGCTATACCCCCGTGTGTTTCTTCGGACAATCATGGCAACACCTGTAGCTTGTGACTATGCACCGTGTCCAAATAATTACACGAACTGGCCCACTGACCGTGACGCACCTCAGAAGAGGAACAAGGCAAACCACTATATTATGTTTCCCTTAATTTCTGTAAACGTATCTTTTCGTGCTATTCAGCTGCAGTCCATTTTGAAATGGGATATCTTGGGAGCAGTCATAAGTCTGTACATAGATGGATCAATAGCTTCTGCTAGTTTCATATTTATATCAATGATAATATTTTTCGCACAGCACACGAAAACAATTACAGTGGGAAAATAAAACATGTTTAAATTTGTTAAATAAATCTACCTTTCTCAATGTAGGTCCCTATCATAAAAAGGACACTTGGGAATAATCAATGGTGTCTGAAAAGCAGATTTGATTTGTATACACAACATAGGGGCCTATGAATATAATAAGTCGTTAACTGATACGTTCCATACGTTTCTGCTTTGGCCTATACTTTAGTACACAATTTTATGGTAAAGATAATTACGTGTGATCCAA
Organism: Lepidonotus clava; assembly: GCA_936440205.1. Lineage (NCBI taxonomy): Eukaryota > Metazoa > Annelida > Polychaeta > Phyllodocida > Polynoidae > Lepidonotus > Lepidonotus clava. The sequence continues at coordinate 18,326,073 of OW387150.1, read as the reverse complement.
TGACGTTTGTAATTTATGTTTGTAAGGATATATATATATATATACTACCTGTGAGGATACTCAACAAAATTAATACATAGACGGATTTAGGGATTCGGGTGCCCCATTTCTTATGATTATTTATCTACCATTGGAATAACCGAAATATGCACACCGCGAATTTAAAGGAATTTAAAGTATTTGGCCACGATAGCTACATATTTCATCAGCCAGCCACGTTGCCATTAGTACTACGAATATCTGATAGATGGCAGGACAATACGGCCAAACGTTGATCTGCCACCTATAGATTCATCAAGAAAATTTGAGCAGACATTATTGCTATTCAGGGGCTGATCCAGAGGGGATGGGGTCCAAGCCTTTGAAGGGGTCCTGACCTCCCCCTTTTGGTGGACCCCAAACTACAAACAGGGGGATATATGTTGCGCGCATGCATGCAAATGCACGCTGTTTAGTACTTAAAAAAAAAATCTATTTCAACTGGGCAATACAATTTGGCCAACGGCCATTTTTCGTTGAAACCCAGCATGGGTATCTAAATATGAATACATTATATTGTGCTGGCAGTAATACATAGCCCGATGCTGCATGACCCCCCCCCCCACCCCTTTTGGAAATCTTGTATCCGCCCCTGGGTTTTGTCAGCTGGAATTTTACAAAGCTCTCATTTGTCCTGAACATTAAAGATTACTTTGATGTGAAATTCTCCTGCCATCTATGAGATATTCGTAGTACTCCTTAGATGTCTAAAATTGTTACCTATAACATGGCATACTTTTGCCTATAGCTTTAAAAAAAGTCTGGCATGGTAAATTATTTAGAAAAGTATATCAAATCAATCTAGTCTTAGATTCTTCTGAGGTGACTTTAATATGTATGCTATCAGTGTACTGATAAAGTAAGATGGACAAACTGGCTTTTAAAAGTGTGTATTGTCTACTTTATCACAATGATTATATATCCCTTTGACACATTGGAATACAATAATAATTATCATATTTATAGTAAGAAGGACTGCAGGGGGCATCCAAGGGTGGCCGTATGATCCATAGGGGATTGTCACATACCAAGGGCGAAGCCTGAGGTTTGCACAATCCCCATGGATCGTACAGCCACCCAAGGATGACTTGTTTCTTTAACTGAGGGCATTTTTCTAAAGTTCCTAAACCTCCTTGGGCTCACACGCACAAACACTTTCAACAGGAATGGCAGCATAATTTCACAAAACGCAGAATCACCTCACCATTGATGGGCGTGCTATCAAGAGCAGGCTATGAAGGGACCTTTCAATAATCACAATCGATTTATATTGTTTTACTCTACAATAGGTTTCCTATTTTGGAAGGCGACATTATGTCACCTTTCACTGCATATCAACACATTAATAAATGGACAACCAACTGCAAGTGTTGCTTTTCCTTTTATAACGTTACAATGTCATTTGCTGATAATAAGATGATACTATTATATTGGCATTTGGATCTTAATGAAACCGAAACATTATTATCTATATATGGAAGTTTTGTAAATGTATTAGGAATATGGATTGACAAAGTAAGCAGACGTCAGGAATCAAGCATACTATAACGACACGAACAATACATGTACCTATTATATTACGAATATAATTTGTTGTAATCCTATATATTTTCTCTTGGACAGGATATGGGCGTTGGAACATCATGAATTCATTGCACTTACTCAGAGTGTCTTGGTTTGAATTGAAAAACAAGACTAACCACAAAGTTTAACCAAATAAAAATTAATAAAGTGAGCAATAATATTACACAAATGCACAAGTAATTGAAGCAAGGGCTTGGGTTAGTTCAAGGAATTATAGAGAGAGGGCGCGCCGTTAGGTGTTACTTTGCTGCTTTGCGGCTTACCTCCGGTCTTTCCCAGAAGGGGGTGCCAGTGAGTCGATCAAGCTTTGTATCAGAGTAATTATTTTAAGACAAGTCCGCGGAATTTGTAAGAATTCTTACTTACGTTTGGGTATAGAAGTTTATGTACGGAAGAAAAATTATAATCTAATGGAATATTGATTGTAATGTAATACCCCTACAAAATCTTTAACAGCAAATAAATCAGTTGATTATAATCATTGTAAAGTTAAAACTAGTACTACGAATAGAATGAGTCAAATTATCTAGACCTATGCTTTGCTATGAAATATCACTGGTTTCTAATTTCTTTGATTTACCTGAATAAATTGAAAACAGCATGATCAATAATTGAATATAAATCGTGATTGCTTTATGTTGCTGTTGCATATGTTTTAATTATACTGACATGACGATTGTGATATTTGCCTTATTGCAGTTCCCCATAATCCCTCATGATTCAGCATTTTGGAGCAGTTTCCAGTCCTATTCTGGCAGTGGTATAATTTTTGTTTCGGACACTATCAATCAAACTTACCCAAGCTAAATGACAGGCAGAAGGGAAATGGGGTTTTGGTTCCTTTTCCATTTTCCGGGTTGGCCTCTAGCCATAGTCCAATCATTCTCCGTGGTACGAGAGAATGGATTACACAGTCAGTAAGGGCTCTAGCTTGAATTCCAGGCTAGGTTGCAGGGCTGCAGACTAGGCACGGGCAGTCAGGTGAGGGACCATATGCATGTAGGTCCTTTTACACTATTGCGACTTGGGCTGCGATATGCCTGCGATATGAGCATATCACAAGCAAGTCGCAGACCCTTGCGACACTGGTGATGTCGCACCAGTGTAAATGAGTTGTCGCAGTGTGGTGCGACTTGGAGAAGGTGCGATAATCCGTTATTATCGCAGCCGCGTTATCGTAGCCCGTATCACAAGCTGCGATATTTATTTAGCATGTTTAATAATGTCGCAGCAGATGGTTGAAAATAACAGCGTGGGATATGCTGCGATATCTCAGTGATGTCGCAGCCAGGGAAGGGGTCCTTATATCTACCAGTATACATGCGATATCTTTGTTTTTATCTCATGTGTGTAAAAGCCTGAATGCCTGCGATATGCTGCGATATGGCTGCGACTTGACTTGGGGGGGGGATTTCAAAATGCGACATCTTCAAATCGCAAGCTGCGACATCACTGAGATGTCGCAAGCACTGTATCGCATGTGTGTAAAAACACCTTGTGTCTCAGAGTCGTGCCACACGCACAAGAGTGGGCAGAACTCGGGATAGCTCTAGGGTGTGCCTGGCATGGGTTCTCTAGCTATAGGTCAAGACAAGGGGGTTTGGGTGCTGGGACATCCTCAATCATGGTAGAGGGAGCGTTTCAAGACTTCATGCTATCATGCTACTAACTATTCAGGGCTCTATGCTGGGGGATGATTGTCGGGTCGCTGCAGAAAATATAGGGGTGGTAGCATGCCAGCCAGCTACCCAATGCATCATTCCCCGTGGTTGCCCTACTCATGCTCCTATTCCCATACACCTAGGTTCCCATTCTCATGTCTTATACTGCCTATTTTCTTCTAAGTCTATTTACCCTAACTTGGTCCCAATTCAGCTTTTCATGCCTCGTGCACCTTAGTCCTTAACCCTTTAGACCCCAGTGATTGCATTATGAATTGCTGTATTTCCCCAGGATTTCCTTTGATTTCCATCTGAAATTCCCATAATTCCCTGTACTTGAAGAAGTTCAAATGCCTACCAACCCCTACTAGTTTAAGTTGTAGTTATCTGGTTTTTAGCAATGGCTAGGAAATTAGATAAGCTTTAGAATGATATATTTTTTCATTTTTGTATGTTGGATACTTCTTGAACCATTCTCAATGGAAAAATTTGGAAAATTTATGGAAAAATGTCCGTTTTTCTGGGCGGGTACGGCTGGATTGGGGAGGAGACCCACGGGTGGGTATGGCCGGATTGGGGTCTAAAGGGTTAATCGTCTAAGTTGAGAGAGTGTTCGTGCAAAGAAGAAAGAGGTGTGAACACAGTGAGTACCATAAGGGGATCGTTTATTTCATTCTACTCCACGCTTTATATGGCCTTAAGTGGCTTCCTATTGGTTAGTTAAATCATGTGACCATGTTGAACCTTAGAGAGGACATTTCTGGTTACATGCTTTTCTTAAGTATTCATGCTTTTGTTCCCAATCTCGCACTGATAATTATGTTATTTCATTTCTACAAGTTAATTCGCTATATTATTCAACAATTCAATTATAGGGATGAATTCTACATCTTTTACCAATAGTTATGGTAAACTTCTAGCCTTCTCAATGTCGTGCCTTTAATCACGGAGTGGTCTACAATTCATCACAATACCAATCGAAAGTTTAGTACATATCTGTAATATACTACAAAACATATTTTAAATTCCCACTATTTTTGGAGAAACTGAGGAAAGAAGAGTGAAAAAGGATAGGCCGGAGCCAACCATAATATGAAGAATGCAGGCGGTTGAGAGTTGCTGTTTGTCATCCAGTAGGGGGGGGGGGGGGGACATCGAAGAATACACCTGTCAACTACAGGACGTTTTGGGTGGTGTATCTGGCGTAAATTCACATGGGTCAGCTACCTTGTAACAAAAGCAAATACAGGAAAAATGGGTGGGGGAGAGGATGTAGGAGACGTCTGAATATGCCCTTTATAAACTTACCTGCTGACAAAACAAATGAATCCCATGTGGTTATGATAGCTCGATTGTAATTCCAGATTCAGGCTGAGGGCCAGGGGGTATTCAGGTGGGGTCCAGACTTCCACCCACCCAACTTTCTTTTTGATTGGTAGGCATAATATATGTACTTTAAGTACACAGAGAGAGGAGAATGCGGTGATCTTTATACATCATTAGACAGGAAGTAAGATTCTCTTTCATGCATGTGCATACACGTGGAGTTTTTCGCGTCATCTTTTATTGAAATTGACATTTACACAGTTCTTTTTTACAATTATGTTGAATATGGTTATTACTATTATCATGTTTCACATGTAGTATTCCATTGGCCTGAATTAGGCACTGGGAATGTTATACTTCGAGTTTACCATTTACCATTTTTGTCAGCTACATTGCATTTAGCTCAATTGCGGAGTAACTTACAATTGTTTGAATCATCTAGAAGAGTAGAAGCTCGTTCTTATTATGATTGACCTCGTAGGTTACCGATGTTTCACAATTGGTCACAAACACCAAATTTCTTGCAGTCAGCCTAGTGGAATGCAGGTTCAAGAAAACAACAGTGCATATTCTTAACATGTAAGCCTGATTCTGAATCGTGGTACGCGATAGCAACAATAGCAGATTATTTTTTATTAGAGTAACATTCTTTTACTTCGAAATTGCAAGAATTATAACGATTAAGAAGGTTTTCGAACACATAAATATTCCAATGAAACGGAATTTTGAATGAAAAGGACCTCCAAACAAAGGGACTTAGCTACATTACAGATGCTTTAACAGTCTCATGACAATTTAAGCAGTCGAGCTCTCTTTATCTTTAAATCCTTGGGGAAGACACGGACAATATCTTCATACTGTGCAATATCGTGTGGAAAGATAATCATTATGTTTTACTAAATAGTTTGATCTTTTCCTAACCCCAGGCCCCATCTGCAAACAAAATGTCTGTGGTACTGATATTTTCATTGGAAACTCTATTCGTAATCATATTTGTAGCATCTACATAAATACACGCTTTCCAATTTGATTTTCACACCACGCAAATGATTTAGATCGATTGAATTTTGCACGACGTTAGATTGGCAAAATGCAGTTAAACACAAACCGCTTGATTCTATCTTCATGATTCGTGTTGTGGACGCACTGGTAAATCTAATAAGGGAACTTCTGAATACCATTTCGTCCCTATTCACCAATAATTTACAAATATCCGAATAAAATTGATATTCTAGACACTTTAGCAACGTTACCAGACAGTGTCCTAAAACAGGAATTAGTGGAGGCGCCATTTCTAAAAGAGAATCTGGGGAAATAGAGTAATCTATAAAATATAGTTTGTACCTCTCACCATGCTAGTGTTCCCCTAGTTAGGTGGATACTGTGTCGATATTGACTCTGATCAGCCTCCCTTTATCCCGTCAAGGGAGGTAGTTTGCGGGGAATCCATAAAGGGAGCATGGCGCCCCAGAGCGGACTCCCAGCGAACCACCTTCGGTGACCAAGAATTGCAAAAACTGGTATCAAGTTAATTCAGCACTCTATAATGGTTCTTAATTTTCCATCATATGTGTTCTTTTATTATCCTCTTGAAGCTTAAAACTTGAGCTTTCATAAAATGCATGGTTTTACTCATATTTGCAGTTTAAATTTTCTAAAAGTAAAGGAAAACTATTAAAGTTACTTGGTCATTCAGATGGTAAATTATTTCTTGATCATATATCATTTTGATATATTATAATATTTATAGTTGAGAGGGATACTAAATACTAATTGTGATGCAAACCATTATCTATATTTTTTACTGCCTGATCTTGTTTTTTTTTCTAGTTTATTTTGGAACACTATAAAGAAGCTCTCAATCATGAAATCAGCATAGTCAGTCATTGGTAAAATTGTTTGCTTGTAAATGGTGTTTGCTATATCACTTGATATATAAGTTCAGAGGTTTTTTTAAGTCTAAGTAGGTGCTAAAAAAAGTGTTGTTTTCCCATGAAAGCTCAAACTAGGCGTCATGCCTGATATCACATTTTAATCCATGACTTTCTAAGAACAATTCAACTCAGAACTTGGCTTCACGGCGGGTGGAATTACTTTTTATTACCTGTTTACCTCCTTTATAATGAACGTCTACTTTTACTTCCACAAACTCTCAACAGGTCGCAGGGAGGCAAGGGCTTCCTATCACAGTGAACATGACACTATGCAAAGTGTAAACAGTCTGTAAAGGCCATGTTTGCAATATACTTGAAAGGCCTTAACGGCGGCTTTTCCTCTTCTCTAGTGGGCGAAGACATTTCTCATATTGCCATTTCCAATAAGATCCCAGACGGGTAAGTTATTTAAATATTGATAGTTACAGACAACATATAATTGTTTTTCTTTATTCTATTCAAACAAAACAAATCGACGACATACAAAACAAATCCGTAGCTATATATAATTATTCATGTACATACACCTATGGGTGAACAACTAATTTTCTCTTTATTCAGTAGAAAATAACCACCGTGATGTGAAAACTAGAATATTTTGGCACAAGCAAAAACGTTGTTTATTCAGATAAAAGCCCTCCATATTTTTTTTATTTTGAGAGTGCCTGGATTATTCTCATGGGTTTATACACACACTGGGACTGAAAAACGCGGTTTCTTCTTATTAACAGGAAACATAACAGGAAACGTGAACTAAAATATCCTGATACAAGTCCTTTTGTATTTTATTTTGGGACTTCAGAAAGATAGCAGTCTACCTGTTTTTGTCAATGTTTGTCACGTTTGCATGATCACTTTTCGGTAGGTTAGTTGCACTTGGACCACTTCAGTTCAGTACACAAGGGGCATATTCTCAGTTTTATACCCTATCACAATTTTGATTACTTATCCTATCATGCTGGAGCTTATTGGAACAAGATCCAAACATTATATTTAATCTGTTTCTGCTCCAATAGTTTAAGACAACTGTTTTGGCTCTGTTTCTGTTTGTGGTTATGATGTGTTGAGAATTTACTCAAATTTTGTTCTCTGTTCTTTCACATCCATCGTTCTTATGAAAACGACAGTAATAATTACCATAGGAATATTTGGTGAGAGCTGGGGGCCCAGTTTCCAGCAAACGACGATTACTTAAAGGCAATGAATGATCAGGAATTCACTAATATTTTGTGATTGTTAGTATAATCATTCAGTAGAAACACCAAATTAGTGGTTTAGATGACAGCAACCCTAATGGCAGTAAACTCTTGCAGAAATGTAACGACTCATCGACCACAAAACATCTAACTTGTTCAATATTTTCAGAGGACTAAGCCAACGATTTCCTTCAAACCCAAATCAAAATCAATTATTCCTTTTGTTCCCTTGGATCAATATTCACCATGAAATTGTTGTCCACTACCGACAGAAGTCGTCTACAAACAAAGAGAGTAATTGTTGGATTTAAACCAGGCTTCCATGCTAATAGTTTTGCATTGAAGAATCTACTTGCAAAGTGTGAACCAGTCTTCAGTACTGCAGACATCAACATAAGATGTGAACGACTCTCGTTAGAGGAATTGCTGTAAAAAGGGCAATAGTTAGAAACGAACCATTGTACTACTTAAGGCCGGTTCAAACATAGTCGCCAGCGAGTACAGTGTGTATGGACCTTCAGTGTAAGGAGACACATTGTAAAGAGTTAACCAGATGTTCATAGTTGTAAGCAAAGCTGTAAGGACAAGCAAAAAGGGTAAACTGGCTGTAGCCTTCCTAGATATATTTTATATAAGGTGGCACCACTTATTGGATTTGAAACAGCGTTTGGGAGTTTTCCTATAGTAAATCTAAATAAAGTAAAGTGACCAATTTATCAAAAGTCCTGAAAGTCAGGCAGATTTGGGGATTGCGCAGGTTTGTGGGAAAGACATATAGGCAGAAAATCCCAAGATGTAAACTTAGCTTCAGCTATAGGCCTCTAAATATTGCACTTCCCCATCATAATCATGACTCGACTGCCCCAACTGATCCCTGAGATATACCCCATGCCAATACCTCTAGTGTAGCAATCTGTCAGTGGATACAGACTGTATCATTCCCAATTCCCTAGGGGTATGTATAAGTGCTATTTCCCTCGTGGATATATTATACCCTGCCTTAGTTATCAAACCTAGAGAAGGACATCGAGTGTAGAATATGCTTTGATGTATTTTGGCCCTCTTCTCTCCAAGGTGATATTAACACCTGGTATTTGAATCACACAACAAAATCTAAAGTAGTGCAAAGTTATAACATGATTAATCAATGTTAAGTTGAGGTGAATTAATATGATGTCTTTATTGGCCTCAGGGGATGATATGTAACACCTTAGTTTTTGATGAAGTAGGTGTAAAATTACCATGCGAGCGGTTGGGATAACAACAATACTGAACCTGCAAATAAAAATAAAATAATTATAGTGAAAGAATTTCCCTCGTTAATTAAGTAGAGCAAACAGAGTATTTTCGATACCCACAGTTTTTAAACAGGTATTTGTGACAAACCTATTCATCAAAATAATCAATTACTGAATAATTATAAAAAAAATTCGGGATGAATAGTTTATTATAAAAATGAGGAACATCTAACGAAAAACGAGAGTATTTCTACATATTATTGTTCAGGGTTGTTCCTAAGCAACCATAAAAAATAACATATGATACTTTGGCCAAGCGGTCTGCTTTGTCATGGACGCTCTGAAAAGGCGAATAAAAAAGAACAAATAAAAATAAATAAAAAGAATAAAGAGACATATACTAAGCTAGAAACAAGCAACACATTCATAAAGTCAGCTTTTGCATTCTAGCAACATATTACAATCATGGATCACAGTTCTAATGCTAAAGAACGTAGATTTATTGATGAATTAAAGAAAACATTTTGTTGTTTGCATGGGCGCGTCATAATGTAAACGTAATCATCATTATTCATTATTGATGACAAAGTCAACATACCAATACCGACCTGGACTGCAGTAAAAGCCTTTTTTTCTGTGGGACATCATAGATCTGTATTTTGTACCAATGGTTTCAGACTGATTACAACGGTATTGGATTGAAACAAAACCCGGATGTCCGCCTTGACATGCGTGCGCATACTGGTCGTCAGGGAGGCTTGGACGTGGTTCTAGTTGGGGTGGTGGTTTAGAGGTGGTAGGGTGGGGATGTTGGTGGTGGTAGCAGTAGTTATCATTCTCCCAGATCCTGTTTTCCTCCATTTATGCACTTGCAGACTACAAAAGGCATACTTTCCTAGAAAAAAACAGCAACAAATGAAATTGAGCATTTAAAGGATTTATAGTAGTATTCAATTATTTTCTTACCAACTTTAAGAGGCAATTTGAAAACAGTGTTGGATTTTGATAATGTCATGGTGTCCAAATTTCTTTTTGGGGTAGCATGATGTTCGGCAGCCCAAAACTGTTTTCAAATTGACTTTACCCACAGGCTTGACACCTCAAATGGACCTAAGCCCTTTTTCTGACAAAGCACATCACTATCATATCAGTATAATGATACAAAATTCTGTCTGCACTGTTCTACTAATTTAGATTTTAAAGATGTAGTTGTGCAAAGTCATACGATGTGTTATTTTAAGCTCAGAGGTGAACCTAAAGAGGGAAGGGCTTTGACCTACGATTGTTGTTGAGTCAAAGTAACATAAGCAAAGTAGGTAGGTCACAAACATTTTTTACTTTTGATATTTTTAAAGTCCTATACTGAATAATTACGCATTTGAGAGATTCTTTGAAAGTTCTGATATCCCCGCCCCCCCTAAAACAGTAGGGTACGGGAAAAAAGACAGATTGGGATACTGAAACGCCATCATTGTTTTCCTCTGCATGACTTCTTTGAAATGTCCAATGGCCCCCGTAGATTGAGTACAAAACTGTCTTACTGCGGATTTATTTAACGAATAGCATGTCTCTCTGTAACTAGAATACCTTTTAATAGACTCCCTGTGGATAGTCTCCCTGTTTACCCCTGCACACCGCTCACATACCATAGCATGACAACGAAGAAATAGCACCAAAAACCCACGATATAGCCTACTTTGTGAACCACAAGATTGCATGACCAGCCCTGCCGTAACTCGCATCTTTAGGATGCCATCACATCTAAGATGACAGCTGACGATAGCATGGTGCTATATCTATGCTGCCGTCATGCTTATAATTCATAAGACATATTAATGAAAGATAAATAAGGGGGTCAATTAATTACACGTACCAAGTGCATGGGTGGAGGTATGTAATTCTTGCGTACGTCATTGTACAAATGCATACGTCAGGCTGAGGGGGAGGGAGGTGTCCAGTATTCAATAAAATAATGCCTACGTCATTGACCTCGCTGGGAAGCAATAAGACTTAATTTTGGTTATTTAACCTACAAGCCTACATAGTCACACCTTTCCACGTCTACCATTTCCTCACCATGAATAGAATTTACCCTAGCACTGCCGATGAACATGTGGAACAAAACAAAAAAACGCATAGCCGTACAAACACATATTACGTCCTAGATGACGACTAGGTTCTTCCTTGATGGTCATTACTTCAAGAATGTTAAATCTTAGATTTCCCTGGGGAGAAGGCGTCAACAAAAGCATTAGAGAAGTAGGCATTTGAGGGTGATATGCTTTAATGAATGGACACTTTTAAAATTCCTTCTTGTTTGGTTTGGTTTATATTTAATTTTTGGTTTTAGGAATGATTCATTGTTTTAGGATTTATCTATTACATTCAGAAACAGTTCATTACATAAATTCACATGTAAGTCTTCATTTTTTGTACAAATCAATCAGCTTCTGCTATTGTAGTGTTATTCTTTTTTAGATGTTCACTTTGAACATGTTATAATAACGTGTATTTGTCTGGGAATCCATTCGTATAATTGTCGCTGAAACACACCTTATATTTCTTTAATTTCCTCCGTTTTTGTATAAATATTTCATATACAGTAGCGTCCATTTTGAGAACAACACAGCTCATGACAAGAAACACCAAGAAAATGTATAATGTTGACACTAACATCGATGTGGAATTAATTTTGACAGGGATTATTATAGACTCTTTGTATTTTCACATATATATAGATGGGTGACTCTCTGAGCAGAATTTCATATAGATCTACTACTTGTACAATATACGATCTTCCAGAGGTTGGAAGAACATTTCAACGAGTGGACTGATTATTTATAATGGTAACAATATAATCTTATTTGTCCAAAATCAGTCCAGAATCGGTCCACTTTTGTAAAATATTGCAATGTGGATCATGTCAACCGATTTTTTCCGACCGATTTCCAACTGACACATATTAGACTAAATTATTCCAACTGATTTCCAACCGATTTCCAACTGACGATGGTCCGACAAAATTATTAAACCTGTTTAATAATTTTGGACCGATATGGACCGATTTTGGACTGATTTTATTATGTCTAAGTATTTTCAGTGTTATTTCATTTATTTTTGGAAATAATAGAACGATAATGTTACCAAAAGATATCAAAATGATTTCTCTTTCACATGATATATTCTTTAATGCTTTTCAACAAGTATTTTACTATTTCACTTATTATTAATCAAACAGATTAACCCTTTAGACCCCACGAATTACGAGAATGAATTGCTAGATTTCCCCAGGATTTCCATGGATTTCCCTGAGAAATTCCTTAAATTGGTTTTAATTAATAAAGTTTACCCACTATTAAATATCAAACTTATAGACATCTGGTTTGAAGCATGAAATAGGGAATAAAATCAGCTTTTGAACGATATATTTGCCATTTCTGTACACTGAACACCACCTAAAGTGTTCCCTTTGGTAAAATATGGAAAAATTATGAAAAAATCATCATTTTTCCGGGCGGCTATGGCCGGATCGGGGAGTACACCCTCGGGCGGCCATGGCCGAATTGGGGTCTAAAGGGTTAAATAACATATATTTCAGATCCTACTGACTATATTTCCAAAATTTTGATATTCTAATCAACCGATTTTTTTTCACTGTTTTCCTATCAATTTGTGGTCCAGAATACAAGAAATTAATCAGTTTACATCTTCACTGTGGATCATGGGTGTATGGCCGATTCTGGGCCGATTCTGGACCTATTTTAGGACCAACAGGTTTAATTGCCAAACCGATTCTCAACCAACAAAAAAACATCGGTTGAGAAATCGGTCCAGTTACAATTTTTTTGTCGGTTTGCAAAATGTCGCAACGTGGATCACCAGCTATAGTGTCCTAGTGGCACAGTAGAAGTCTCACATACTGCAAAGTTCTGCTCCATCCTCTCATATTCCCTTCCCCTTCATTCCTCTCCCTCTAGATACTATGTGGATAATCCTCATGCATGAGGCACTACCACTAGAATCCCCTCTTGTCCTCAACTTCTTGTAATTTGAAGAGATGTTAAATAAAAAAAAAAAAAAAAAAAATTCCTATGCGTTCCAGTGCCCTGGCACGAAGAAATGGCAGTGGCTGATACCCGAAATTGCAAGATCGACAGTCAGTGAACCAAAAAGACAACACACTAGAATGTCCATACTAAACAAACAGAATATGAATTTTAAATACATTTATTTTGATATAGAACCTGAATTTCCTTATTGGAATATTAACTGAATATTGAAGTTCCATTCCGCCAAGAAGTTAAGTGCGTCTGATAAGTTATAAAGTCTAAGTATGATAAATGATATATACATAACAAGATCAACATGGGACAACAAGTTTGAAATGTCATCAAGATAAAGTCAAATTTCATATTTGAAAAGAATCTTACCTCTCAGTTATGGCAGGCGTGCAATGTTCCCAATGGTACAAAAACCCAAAAGTTCATCTAAAGAAAAAAGTAATGAACAGAGACAACCTTAAGTGTATGGCCGATGTGAAATGTCCTAAAATGAATCTTCTTTGTTGAGCAGCACATCAAGCTACGCGCCATACATCATTCTCTTCATCAAAGCTAAATACATTCTTCCATTAGTCATCCATCCATCCAAAATAATAATTCTTATATTCATACCATTAGGGAATCTAGCAATGGGTTGTATACTTCAGGGCAGTGACAGATCGTTTCCAGCTGCAAACAAAACTTCAAAATGTCATTGATGAAATGTAATTCTATAACAGTTTTCCTATGGGCAAACTGAAGTTTCAAGGGCATACTCTTTTATAACCAAACTTCTGAATTGTATTTAGACCCACGTGATGGATACGGCCAAAGATATTAACGGAACAAGTTTATTTTATTTGCATTGATTGGCAGTTTACAGTTCTCCAGTTGCACCCTCTACTTTGCATCACTACCAAAGCCGATAAAACATTCAAAGTACAGAGTTATTCAAGTTTTCTTTTTTTCATTAGTTAATTAAGCCTCACGTTGTTCATATTGGGCCGATGATCCAGGAGACACTGGCATTTTCCAAAACAACCAAAAATACTTGAGGCAAACCGATCTTTAGATATGACCGACAGTGTTTGGTCGGTCCTGAATAATTATTGATTTGATAATTAAACCTATTGGTCCTAAAATCGGTCCAGAATCAGTACACTGCATATGATTCATGCTAAAGTAAAAAACTGATAGTCTCCTTTTTAGACAAGAAATAAGTTGTGAATGTACAAAAAATAGTATGGTTTTATAATTGGAATTCTACATATAGCTTTGCATTAAATGCTTTAAGAACATTAATGCAATCTGAAATAAGTATTGTATTTAGTGGGTACAAACAGAAATAAGTGATAATAATAGATATTCATCAAAGAGCATCAAATAAAGTATTAAATGAAGGTTCATCAAATTTCCTATGTTATGCTGAAGATTGCAGTCTAATCGACCTTTAAATTAATGTAATGATTAAATTAACAGAAATGATGCTTAAACTTAATAAAATTGGTCCAGAATCAGTTCAAAAATATTAGATATTAATGATTATTTCGTTGGTCCATTGTCGGTTTGAAATTGGTAGGAAATATTTTTTATGTCAATGGTATGATCCACGAGCCGATTCAAAGGAAAAAGTGAACCAATTCTCCCAGACGCAATTCTGTATTTTCCTGTATTTTGGTGTACCTGCAGGCAAAATGAAGGTGCATTGTGGGTAATATGTCGACATGTGTATATCCTCCCACAAGCCTTTAGCATACAACATTTTATTACTTATGGTATTGCCTGTTGATGAAGTTTATGAAATGGTTGCATTTGGAACTTTTTCATTTTGCGTATCTATATTCTTACTATTTCTTAAGTTTCTTTTGATAATTTTTCACAAGAAATTTTTATTTTGCCGAAAGGTACAAAATTCCTATTGGTTTTCCTCAGTTTTTGTCGACAAAATTCTCCAAAATTAGCCTGCAGGTGCATTAAAAGCAGCAAAATTGGGAACTGCATCTGCCTGAATTATGGACTGATTTTGAGATGGTCCACTGTCGGTCCTGTTTTGGCATCTCATATGGATCATCAGCATTATATACACACACATCAACACACAAACATAATTATATAGGCCTATAAACATAGATATATAAGCAAATGTATGCAGTAAGACTGGGCACTCAAAGGCAAATGTATGCAGTAAGACTGGGCACTCAAAGGTTAGATTGAGCACATTTTAGAGGTCTTCAGTCTAGGGTGGTGTGATTTTATGTATCAATAGGGAAAATAGATTGGTGGATGAAATTATAACAAAAATTTGCTTGAGATATTTCTGAGAAAAAATGGCATCAATGTATGTGGTGGCCAGTTGATGATTGTGTGATGTTCTCTGCGGGGAAACACTTGTGGTTCCCGATGGAGATATTAAGATTCTCTACGGTCTGGGTCCGAACCGTGGCCGGATGGATGATGCATGGGTTTGGACGAGATTTCACGAACACTCGTCCAAACCCGTGATGGGGTGATCTGGGGACGGGTGGTCGAGAGTGTCTCAGAAACGTGCCCCGCTTCTGGGGTCGGTGGTGGATGCGGTATGGTCAAGGGGGGTTTGGCTCACGTGAAGGGTAGCTACAAGACTCTTGGGGGGGGGGGGCAGGTCAGCAGCTCAGGTTGGGCCGGCTTCGGGGTGACCTTCTCGTACAAAGTGCCTAACAGTTATCTCAAACAGTGGTTCTAGCATAAAGAAGAGAGGATGAACACAGTGAGTTCCAAGACGGGACTGTTTATTCTCATGTAATCACTTCTATTTATAGCCATAACCTGGCTCCTGATTGGTTACATAACATCATGTGGTCATTTGGACACTTACTGAGGTCACTTCCAGTAAAGAATACATGATACATTACGATTCCGTACTTGCATACATGTTGTGCAACTCGTACCATACAAGTTCGTACAGCATGTACTTCTCAATCTCATGTACTTCATGATCGTGTCCCAAAACACGGCCTTACTTGTATCTTTAACAGAGAATATTACTTGTCTTTAAACCTTTATAATTACTACATGAGCTCGTGTCGTGCCATTGAATTGATTACTATAATTCATCACAATTGAATGATTTATTTCTCGACGTCTGGCACATTACTGTCCTTCATCTTATTTCAAGAAGTAAAAAGAAATGCAGTATTTATTTTGTTATATATATATATATATATATATATATATATATATATATATATAATTTCCAATCACCTATTGCTGGCACCTAGTCGTGATTCATATATTTTCACGAATAAAATGTATTCAAAAAAAGAATGCACTTTTTATTTTGTCATGTATATCATATTTATCTTTTTTCCACAAGCATCATCCCACAATGAGCAGAAGAAGTACCAGCAATAGGTTATCAGTGTACCGTGCCGTAAACCACTGATAGAAAAGATACTTGTGGTGCACTGATAACCTATATATTTTTTCTCCTCATTTCAATGAACTAAACTCGTACTGACATTTTGCAGACACGCCTCAAAAAGCGCTCATAATGACAGTTCGAAACAAACATTAATATGCACATTCTGGGGCTAGTTTGTGAGGGTTATAAGTACTCGAATTCAGCACACGTTTATCATACAATAGCGGATCTAAAATTTTGAAGGGAACAGGGCACTATTAGGATAACATGTTTTGGAACAACTTTCTGGGCGAATTTTCATTAAAAATGCAAGTTTTCCGAACAAAGTTGCATCATTAATTTCAATAGTAAAGATGCCCCACAAATTGACCACTGTCATATAATGTAGCTGGTCAATTAATTTGTAGATAGAAACTGATCGCTTCGCTATCCCGATCCCATGTAGAAGTTGCAGTAACACTATGCAAACTGGCGTGGGAAGGACAATAAAAAAACAATCACAAAAAACTTTAATTTAATCTTGATTCCTATCCTGATCGACCGATACATACGCCGTGTGGGTGTTATGGCTAGACCACCGTCATCACGTTAGCTGATTAGTAAAAAAAAAGAAATGACGTTTGACGACATGAATCGTCCTCGTTAATTGCACATCCTGTTACGCCCATGTTTCATCGCAATGCAAAACATGGCCTCTATCCATTAGTCAGCCGCAAGAGGGGCCCAGGGGACCCCCTGGACGACCGTCAGATAATTACATAATTGAATGTTTTTGGTTGACAGGGCATTGCAGGGAGTCTAACTGGCGGCTGACGTTTTGCTGGGTATTAACCGGAGGAAATTTGGTGGACATTTTGTTCAATTGCTCTTAAAACCTTTTGCAATTGCACTTAGTGGTGTGAAGCTCCCGTGTCAGATATTCCGGATGACAAACCAGGATGTGATGGACTGAGTAGAATAGTTTTCCAGGGTTGTTACAGGGGGAAATGGCCTCAAATCGGTGTGAAAATGCTAACAAATTTTCAAAAATATGTGAATTTCATTACAGAATAAGGGCATTTCATAAACTAAAATTCTTTTCATGTTTGCAAAATTAATTAAAAGTCTCCGGATAAGTTTGGTGGCTGCAAACCCCTGAAATATGGGCCCTAGACATTTTTTTTCAATTCCAGTCAATACAAAATGTCTTAGACTTATGAGTCTCCATTGCATTTGCAAAGTCAGTGACATCGAATATAAAGTTGCCCAGCTTGTTTATTTTAGTTCACAAATTGTTGTCACTTTTGATCACGATACTTAACTATTCTTCCCCTCAAAACTTAAATTCTGAGCGGGAATTGAATTGTGCTACTGTTTTGACGCTGTCATAAGCCTTGACGGAATAGACAAGATCATAGAAGATTACCAGGCTTAGCAATAAGTGTTTTATGAAGATCCAACAGTAGCTGTGATAATTGGAAGGTTTGACAAACCTAATCAGGCGTGGTTCAGGTCGGACAGCACGAGGTGATTAGCCAGAATCAGTTTCCCAGCCGCATAATCAGAATAGGAAATTGTGCCAAATAATTCTAATTATTGTTTGACAAGGATGTTGAGAAAATTGGCTTAGAGCTATATGACCTTATCATGTTGGTTATTCTGTTCTATCTTTTTCTGTTTTCTACAAGGAAGGAAGGGGACCAAGGGGCCCATATTCCTTATTCCAAAGCATAACAGAAATAAGACTTGCTGCTTGACCCATGACAATTAATACAAATTGTGCAATTAGTGTTGCACACAGGTTTATTTGCTGCCACATCGGCCTTAAGTTAATGATTGGTTAAAATATTTTTTAGGCCGACGTAAAATTGAAAAGTCTGTTGTTTAGTTTTGTGTCAGTTTAACAGCAATAGCTGTTACATTTAAGGCAAGGCTGTCCGCAGGCCTAGGGAGTCGGAATGTTTGTTCACGAAAGCCTAGAAAAATGCAATGAGGAAGAATTTGAAGCGATTGCACACGTCACTTGATAAAATGGAAAATGGACCTTTTGTTGCATATAATTATGAACTCAAGTATTTTCTTTTAACGCGCAACGGACATTGGCGGAGGGCATGTGTTGTTAAAAGGAACTAACATTCAGAGCAGTACATTTGACTCCCCTTCTCAAAAAGAAATTAACCCCCGATGCTTAGGCTGAAAAGACTCAACGTTCCAGCTATAATGATGGTGCAGGAGGAACTTTAGGGGATTATAATGGACGCTTTTAAATTTTCGGTGGTTAAGTGTTCAGATGACAGTTCTTTAACAAGCTTCAATTTAAATTCTACACATTCTGAATTAGCAATCTAGTTTGAAAAGCGAAAAAGGTTGATTACACTTCTAATAAGGTTATTGCTGGTTGATGATCTCACGAGAAACTTCTGACGTGAACATCATCGAATCAAAATTAATTTCACTCAGGGCGACTTAGACTACATTTTCAGATAGATTTTCTAATCAGCATGTCTGGATATGGACCTATAGGCTTGAAGCCATATCGGTATTAAATTTCAAGAAATAATTTCACATAGTGTGGGTCGACGTTAGCCTACATGCAATTCAGTATTTCTTAGATCTGACAATATGACATATAACATTGAGAATATATTATGCCTAAACGACAAAAACATGCAACTTTGACGTTTGCTTTAAGGTGACGTGCAACCATAAGCCCAATAAAGATTCAATCTGGTTCTGTGTATCTTGAATTGTTTCCGAATCCAAAGAATTTTTATTAAATGTCTGTTATGAGGCAGTATTAGGAGACCGAAATCTGAAAAAAAAAACCCAGCACAATCATAGGACTTCCTAGACCTTTGTGAGAAATGCCACATTCATCCTCAGCTTGGGCACTGTCACACATAATGACAAAAGTTAGCTTATGCTGTTTACAAGGAATTTTGACCTCTGCCAAACAGATTCTAATGACCCATGTGAATCGAATCACATGGGTCCTTGACACAATCTATCATCCACAACCTTAAGGATGAAAATAAAAAGCTTCTTCTATTGACATTCTCTTCCCTTACTCCTCCCGTCTCCAAACAAGCCACGGCGAGATCCAAAATGGCGCGCGTCACGTGACACACAGAATGGGATCTCGCGAGATGAGGGCCTCCTTGATCACGTGGTCGGGGATAGTGGCGCCCTCTCGTGAATGAATGGGCCGCGGTAATTGTTCCCCTGGGCCAGGGCCACATTTGGGAGCAGAGAAAAGGTGATGGCCTTCTAGCCAGATGGCAAGGGCCTGGTCATTCACACGTGTATAATAACAAGGAAAATGATTTTTCTATGGGCATGGGACACCTACCTCCAGGGCCTCTATATAGGACCTCCTCCAACTCACCTGTATTGGGTAGAGAAATAGACATTTCTGTTCTCATTGCTTTTTGCAAGTAGTCCAAGAAGAGTTAACCGAGTGGCAGAGGATTGGTACACTTAAGTCCTTCATTCAATTGATTTAATTGTTATGCCTTAATCCTGCAACAGTCCACTTCTTAATTGTGACAGTCTCCCCATACATGGTATTATTTTTTGTATGTGAACAAATACACAGGCCTATCACATGGAGAATATTCATCAATTTTAATATCAGATATAATGGTATGATCTCATTGCAACAACTATACCTATGAATTATGAGTAGTTTTAATATTGTTGTTGGCCTGAGCATTAACAAATCTAATGTCAGCGGTTTTTCTGCGATTGACTTTCACTATGTACTGACAATATCATATTGCTTCACTTTCGCAAGATCCGGACCTTTATGTTGACCAATATCCTCACCAGAAGTACTCGCTTGTTCTCTTATTTTATCTCTATGAAAAAGGTTATTTGCCTACTTTATGACCTGAAAGTAATTTGAAGTTATATGCCACGCCCTTGAGTTTACTGCCAGTACCTCTTACAGCTGCGCAATTTACGGCTTTATTTCATTCCATCGAAATATCAAGTGCACGTAAAAAAGACAATTTAATCAAAAAGGTAGAAATAGTAGATGCTGCTTGTGCTATTATAAATCTGCTATGTCTGTTATTCACTTACTCGTACTGAGACTGCATCAAAATGTATGTAACGTTCCATGGGAAAACCAAGCTTATACCTGCAATAAGCTTGGATTTTCCATGGAGTGTGAATGTTACGTAATTGTTTTCTCACTGCATTCAGTACAAGGCATTTTAAATAGGTACATGTACTAGTTCAGGACCTAAATTACAAATCTGAGTGAATCACGCTATGCCTCCTGTTGGATTGTATCGTGTAAAGAGTCCATTATCACATCGATATTATCTTTTAAGTCTTGTATGATATATCTAGTAACGGTGTAATTAGAGAGATGAAAGTTTTAGCTTTAAACAGAAGACTTTGTAGCTACTGGTATATATACAATTTTTGTCATAGTTATCTGGATAGTTCTGATATCCTTACTATCATGGCTCCACTTTAAAAAGGTGTATTTGTTTCTAATTATCTCTATTAATCCCCCACTGAGGAAATTTCGTATTTTTCATGAACTAATAGAAATACTAACTGTGTTACTGTTACTTCATTCTAAGATTTTTAGATGGTCGCTTTGCTGTAAATCATTAAGAAATTAATATTGTAATTAAGTAACATACAGCAAAAATAGTTGTATCAGATCAGTCCGAAATTGAGGTTGTTTTTCAAGAACACTCTCCTGGCATATATTTCATGTGCCAAATTGGATTCGCAATTGAGTGGAGACAGAAAAAGTGGAAACAGTCTGTGGAAACGATAAGATACTGAAGATCAGAGGATTTGTCCTTTTGATCATAACCGGGATGTCTACTTCTTACATACCCTTGGGGATCAGACATCTTAATTCTGTGAGATACCCTGGAGCAAGAGCATAATGGACTGCTCAAGGAGGCAGATGGAGATGATAATACTAGCCAATTCGAGTATGAGGGGAAAGGGCATATTCGTAAACGCAGAGCTGAACGTTACAGAATAGTTCCTCAGATTCTGATATTACATTGTACACTCTTTCTACAGATAAATCAAACGAACACATTTTTAAAATTTATTAATCTTTGTACAATGTTTTCAATCCTAATTCATTCTCCATCCTTTATTTCTCATTCCATGTCCTTAACTCTTATCATGTAAAAATGATTGTCATTATTTTGTTAAATTTCTCTTTTTTTTCGACGAAGAATACCAAATTGATCGAATACGAATTAAATCACCACTTTGACATAATATTTCCGTAATGCATATCCTCTTTATCCAAATTTCACTGCCTTTTTACTTTTAGGTCACATGACAGGGGTCATATGACCCGAAAATAGGAAAAAATATCTATTTTGGAATTACACCTTTTGATAATGTATCTTCGATAATAAGCTTTCAAATCATAAAAAGATTGCTTTATAAAATATTTTATTGTTTGTTGGTGGTAAAGCCAAAGTGGGATATGTTGTATGTCACAGTGAAAAATGTCAAAACTGTGGAACAGCAAAGAGTTGAGTAGTATTTTATTTTTCATTTCAACTCATGATTTCATTATATTATGCGGCGGAAATACATTCATTGAAAGAGCATTTATCATATAATACATATTACATACTGGAAGTGATCATAGCATCATCTAATTAATGGCCCATTCAGAAAGGAGCGTAGGTTTCTAGCTCTCTCCATATTACACAGGAAATGATGCAATTACAGTCTGAATGGATTCATATGCTTTATGAACGAATATAATGATTTTCTGGATTATGGCAGCTATGCAATTTCCTTATTGATAAACATAGCTATGTTGCTTTTATGAGGAAAATAGTCCGTTATGATAATGCTTCTATAATACCAAAAGAATGCTGATGATTATATTGAGTTCGGGAGCATGGTCGCCAAGGTTTATGATGAATAGTAATCGTGAACAATACGACTATAATTCACAACAATGACGACAGAATTACGTGCTTATTGTTCTGGTGCGACAGCATTGAATTCCCTACCAGCTATTGTAGGAAATTCTATGTCAAATCAGAAACGGTTGTCCAAGGTAGACTTCAAGAATCAATTAGTTTCCCATATAATTACCAATCACAATTGTATTGTACATAAACCTCATTGCGTCAATCACAACCTTACATTGCATTGTTCGACTGTCATCAATTGTCATTCCGATTGTGCAACCCAAGGATACAGTCCTGCCATGGCGACAGCATGCAGTCAACAGACCCCACTATCCACGCAACTATGTTCTTGAATTGACTCGATTGTGTATTTAAGTTACAATAACCCTGATGCATATAACACATATTTCCTAAGCATGCTGTTAAGGCTATAAACTAAGCCGAACTTCTGCTTTTTTCTGAAGACGTTACATGCATTTACATATGAAATTTACCATCCTTTACATAATGTCGGGAGTCCATGCGATAAAATTTCAGTCAGATGATAATTCACTACAAAAATCAAATTCTGGTAATAATCTTTGGAAAAAACAACAACTTGGTCCCTTGCCATATAAGCATCTGCGAACGTGCGGAAATCCTAAGGTCCTTGTCCAACATTGGTGGATGGATTTTCAAAGGTGGGGGCCGGTATTGAAAAGGGCAGGGGTAGCCAGAAAGGGCAAGTGTTTGGCTCGGTCACCTATAGTCTGATGCAGGGACCATATATTTTATCATATGTGTACACAAAATAATTTGAAATAGATAATTTTATATAAAAGGGTGGAGGCTCTAACACACATATCATAATAACAACTTATTGGACCTGGCCCACACAAAGTTGCATTCTTCCCTCTTTATCTATAGTTATACTACACCGGGATTTGCCATCGATTAAAGTTAAAGTTTAAACATCCCACACAATAATATTGTTATTGACTTCATTCTGAATTTAATCCAATAGAATTTGTCAGGAAGGTATTATGATGGTTTCTGTTACCAGTTAGATAGAAACAACTGAAACTGAGACCTGTTTCAGTTTGCCTGCTGATGACAGTCCTATAGGTGAGACATGAGGTATGATTTCCATCTTACTGTAAACATCCTCCCCTACCATTACGGGGGTAGTAACCAGAGCCAAATATGACATGGTATACTGGCTTGCTTGGCCTCAGGCTGCCCAAAGGTGGCTAGTTTGAATCATAATGAATTACCAGCCCCTGGCAACCCAGAGTTATCAGATTTCTGTTTGTATGGAAATGTTGTGCCTTGGTTCAATAACACTCTTTGGTGTTTCTTCTCATTGATGTTTTCTGTTGTAACCTAAAGGGATAGGGAACCTTTGTGTACCTTTGGCTTCTAGGTTGGTGCTAGGGACTTTTCATGGAATGTGTAAGTATTGTACTTTGCAAGGTTTGATATATCCCTAATTATGGTTCATTATCTTGTAAGATACTATTGGATACAACATAATATGCGAGCTACAAGGTGCAGTCCCCTTATAATTATTTGACAAGGCAATTCAGATTTGTCATTCTTCTAGCGGCTTTCGAGGAAATATTATGTCCTTCATTGCAATATGATCACTTACAAAGATGATTTATATGTCATATACAGCGTTTACGCAAATATCAGAGGGAGTTCAGAAACAAAGTAATGGATAGAAGTTTCCGAAATGTTATGAAGAGAATATCATAAAGAATTTGCCGGTAAATAAATAGGGCCTAAATATGTAACAGGAGATTTGTTCTTTACAAATAGAAAAGATGACGATTTCAGGGTGCATTAGTCACATCAATTTGTACTATATTTATAATTACTATAATTATTAAGAAAGACATTTCATTTAAGAGGTCACACTTTTCTCTTATGCATTTTGATGTGTGTGTGGGGGGGGGGGGGGGGGGGAGTGCATCAACGTAGCGCAAAAAACACAGAATCCCTGATAATAACATTTTTTCATTTATTTTGTTTGAACATCGTTATCGCAGTACTTAACTAAAGTAAATCATTAACTAAAACATTAATACATGTTGTCAATCTTTTTCAGGTCGAGTTAGACCTTTGTTTTCAATTTACGACCAAAATCGAGCGACTTTTGTCTTTCCCTTAGACACTATTAAACTTTCTACATTAGTAACAACGTGGAAGGGTATCACAATTTCTTTTAATACATCTTGAAGATTCTAGGTAGAACAAATCATAATATTATACCGAGTCCCCTTAGTTCAGGTTTCAAGTGCCTAGAAATTAGGCTCGGAAGATACAGGTTCAAATACGAATGATAGACTCAGATTGTATTTGGAATGTAACATACTGTTTTATTAAGCGTAGGATGTTTATGTGTACTTGACCATTTTCGTTGAATTCCAATGGTCATTTTTATAACTTCTCCTTAAAAGAATTCTTACGGGCAAGTCAAGTAAAGTTTTACCTGGCCAATCCTAGAATTTCCCTGCCCATCTTTATTAATTTTGAGTGTTATCATGCAGAAGAAATGTTGCCTGCCCTTCGGGTAGGTGGTTGGCACAATGGACCTGCTCCATCTCGAGTTTTGCCTGCCCAGGGCAGTAGGTAATATTTAAGGCCGTGATCCACGACACAACGAACATGGACCGACAGTGGACCGATTTCAAAATCGGTTCAAAATATTTTCTGTCTCAAAAATAGGCTCAAAATCGACTCACTATGGTTTGGAATAGGCTCATGGATCATACAAACCGATATTTTCCTAACCGATTTCAGAGCCGATGATTGAACTACCGATTTAACACCGACCATGACCTGACGAAATTATTAATCATGTTTAATATTTTTGGACCTATTTTGGACTGATTTTGGACCAACTTTATCATGGCCAGGTTTTTTCAATGATATTTCATTCATTTTAGAGTCGATTAGACTGCAAACTGCAAACACTACATATAATATAACTTTGAGTGGATTAATGCTATTAATAAGTTTACTGCAAAATTCCTTGTCAAATTTCAAGAGTCAAACCAAGCGATTTGTTTCATTGTTTTCTTACTAGTTGCTAGTTTAAAAAAAACTAGGAATCAATAGGTCTTCAACTTTGTCATAGATCATAGGTAGTGGACCGATTCTGGACCGATTTCTGGACCAAAATCTTTAATTACAAGTCGGTTCTCAAATCGGTTTTCTCAAAACGGTTTTCTCCTACTTT
This sequence comes from Lepidonotus clava, assembly GCA_936440205.1. Taxonomy (NCBI): domain Eukaryota; kingdom Metazoa; phylum Annelida; class Polychaeta; order Phyllodocida; family Polynoidae; genus Lepidonotus; species Lepidonotus clava. The sequence goes on along the minus strand of OW387150.1, from coordinate 18,300,535 downwards.
ATTGTCAGTTTAGGAAAGTGTCGGGTCGTGGATCACCGGCTTTAATGTCGATCCCTGATTAAGCATATTTTCAGAGGTAGACTGAGGAGGGACCTCATATAGCAGTGGTAAAACAGAGCAAGTGTACAGTATTCTCCCTCCTTTTCTATTTTGGGTCCATACCCCTTCAGTTTTGTCCATTTATGATTTAAAACAGTGTATTACTTCTGCGATAACGCATCCTCTTGAATAATAATATTCTTTTATTACTACCTAACGATATTGTGTATTCTAATAAAGCGGTTAATTGTATGGATGAAAAGAACATGAGGAACAACACACATTTATGATTTTTTATTACAAATATATTATTTCATATGTCTATTATCATGTGTACATGTATATGCAGGAGTGGACAAATAGTTTTTGACACTTTCGTCTAGCCCGATTACAGTGGACCCATAACTATGGCCTGCAAGGCACTGGACGAGGATTGGTTTTTATAGGTTTTATATGTATTTTTAGAACAGTAAATAGAACACAATCACACGAGGCATGATAATCTTCATTTTGTATTAAGCTGAAACAACATGGTCTTTGTCCAGCCAAAGGTTAGCTAAAATGATATCATAATCCTACGATCTGAGGTTTTGGTATTGGACAGATATTAAATAAGGTATGGCCAATTAGACTACATAATTATATGCTTGGAAGTGTAAAGGAATGAACCTCTTTTACGGCTATAGTTATCAATCGAACATGCCTGAACATAACAAGTTTATCTGTACTTCTTATGTAAAACAGGTACAGCTGTCATTATGCAATAAAATCAATGTCTGCTTTCTCAAACTTTGGTAGACATGAACTAATGACAACATAGAAATAAACTGGGCATTATAATTATACAATGATCATACTATCCGGACCCAGCCTGGAAATTCTAATTCACTTTGTATTTGTTCTTTTAGCTTTATTGAAGTGAAAAAAACCTTAGATTTGAAACACAAAGGATTTCTTGCCAAATGCACATAATAAACAGACAGATTTGAAATGACGCCTTATATTTTCTATACCACCCCAGCCAAAGAGCGACGTGCACATGCCAATGATGTTCTGCGACGTTCTGATAACGTTCTGGTACTATCTGAGCGTTCTGTAACGTCACACCCTTGGTTGGGAGAGTAACTTACTAGAGACCTTCTACATACTATTAATTTTGCTTACTTTCTCCGTGTATTCGTGAATAATAATAACAATGAAATTATTCTCAAAGCCATTACAGCTTATATTACAACAGCAACTCTAGCCTATGTGAATAAAGGTAGCAGCACAACAAATTACAGATAACCGGATATCTATCTGTCGTTTTTCTATACACAATACAGTATGATTCAGTGTATCGTTTAATTATTCATTTGGACAAGCCATTACGCAGATATTTTTTAGTTACATATTTGTATATTGACAACGCGGTATACCTCTAGTTTTCACGCATATGGAAATGGTTCATTGTTCCCTACCATGCCCATATATGATAGAGTGACAGAGGTACACACATGCAATATTTCTCATTGATCAACAACTCAAAAAAATACAATCTATTGGTAAAACAGTCCAATATATATGGTAATTTGATAATGCACAGGTTTTTGAATGGCTATGGGATTTTTCTGCTTTGTTCCAGCAAAACCTTTTAGTTCATTAGACAGTAAAGCAGCGGCATTTTTGACTCATACATCAGCTTTAGACAGTACTGCTTTTGAACAAACTAAAATAACCTCCAGAAGCTACAAGCTTCTGCTTCAGCTGTCTCACAGTAATTGTGAATATAAAGAGAATTTTATCATCTCAATTTTACAACAGTCACATAGACATATTTTCACTGGCACAACATTTAACAAGATACAACGTTTGAAACATGGCCCTTAGGACCATTTCACAATATACTTGCTGAGTACCTGGCGATAGAAAATGGATTGAATAATGAAGTGGCATTTAAGCAGTTTTAATCTTTCAATTTTCAGGTTCTGTGCAGAACTGTAATGTCGCATGGGAAGAAGTCCTACTTTAGCCTCTGCCTGAAGATGTTTAGCAAAACTCAGATCGTACTTTATTTGGAGAGCTCTCTATCTCATTCTTTGAGTCACTATAAATCATAGCTTAGCCAATGGCAGATCTCAACATATTTTGTTTTTGCTCCAGATGGGAAATAAATGCACCTTTTCTTTCTAACACGAGTAAAGGTCATTTGATAAGAATGATAATACTAAAGTATGACCAAAATATTATAGCTACATAAAGATATGTAACTCAGACCAACCCTTACAGCATTTTCGTGAGCTTGTTGATAGGGGCGCCCCCTACGAGAGTCCGTGCGACCAGATGCGACGTGACCTGCAACCTGATGTCATTTTTACCATTTTTGTTGACATCATCCATAAACAAAGATGTTGTGACGTCACGAAAACAGTAAAAACGACGTCAGGTCGCAGGTCAGGTCGCATCTGACGATGACGATGACGTTCAATGTGAAACGGCATGAATTGGTTCTCTTATTTTGAAGGCTCGTTGGTATGACTTCAGCTTGCATTTAGATTGAGTGACTTTCATTGGCCAAACTAGGAACCCTTTGTATCAAAAGAGTAAGCCTTGCAGCTTAATATTTCTGAGTCATAACATCCATTTGTTCTTGCCCACTTGACTGATTATTACTTGACCATTTATCTACTTACTCACTTTCTTCAATGTACTCATTACCACAAGCTATTACTGTGAAATGGACCTAAACTGTCCAGCCCAAAACATAATGAAGTGGTCTACCCGTACTGTGAACTTTTCAGTAGTTACATGTCAGAAACATGTAGGAATCTCGAATTGAGAAAAGAGAAGAGTCCATATAATGCCTAAGAACTCTGTAGTCATGTTTATGGGCGCTTTTAAAGCCATGGCTAAGTCCATCAAAACTTTACACTGTAGGTCAGGCACCGGGTGACAATTCTTAATCTTTCGACTGATTAGGTCATATGAAAGAGTTTAATAACTTGAGGAAGTGCACCCATTTGATAATACATATGGGCAGATTCTGGATTTCCAATTGGGGGTCAGGATACAATATGTATTTTAAGTTCTAAATCAATGTGTAATTACATGCACAATGAGGCATTTTCTCATTGTGGACTTATGATACCCACAAGAAGGCAGAGATGGGATGGGGTAGAGGTGCAGGTAGGGGCTTGAACCCCCATAAACTCCTGTAAATCCGGCCCTGTAACATCTTCTACATCATTAGGCATTAGATAATACTGTGGCTGTGATGGAGCCTTGCCATGTATACATGTTATTCGGTACTACACATATACAGATGTTTTATGCTCGCGACATAATAAATATAGGAATGAAGTCAATTAACTGCACATCAAAGCAGATATAAATAGTTTGTTCTCCTTTGAAAGGTTTACATCTCAAATCCCCGTATTACGTCCCCTTTGAGAGAACAAGCTCCAGAGTCCCTACCTATAAAAACTGCGCCCCAGACAAAGCTGGTTCAGGCACTGTCCACCAAGTATTTGCTGATTGAGTTCATGTGAAATGTTCATGAGAAGAAACACTTTGTTTAAAAGATGTGATTCTTTTTCAGCCAGCTGGTTGTATTGACTACAAACATCTCTCTGTCCAGCAGAAATGGATTCCTAAAAATAGACACTGTGGCTTTGACACTAGATAAATTGTCATTATGTGCATTTATACAGTGGAGGGCTTGCAGATATTTGTACATATACACTCAACATTGTGGAAAACACAGTAGTCTAATTCTAAAATACAATCCTAATAAGATAATCATATAAGATCAAAATTTCTTCCCTATTTGTTGCAATTCATTCAAATACCTTCACACATCAATGGTTACTTATTAATGCGATAAGTTTTTATCCCACACAATCTTTGCTTCTTCTTTCACTTTCCATTAGTTGCAAATCACTGGGTATTCCCAAAACAACAACACGGTCCAATAACTCAAACCCATGCAACTCAGGCCCACCATACTTTTGCAAGTACAGGTCTATTTGACCTCTTAATAGGCTATCACTGGCAAGCATGCAATCTTTTTCTAGTTAGAAACAAACAGCAACAAAATAATTTGCCCACCAAATCTTGATTATTATACTCCTATGTTTTATCATGATATGGTTAACACAAACAATCAATAGGATATTTTCTGCTTGTAATCATAACAATAAATATTGATAATAGATGGGCAAGCAGGAATCTTATAGATTTTGTTTCAAATGAACATCAATTTCATACATACCTTAGTACACACTCATTTTCCCCCAAAGCTCATGATTTACACCAGCATTGATAAGTATAAGAAACGGTTATGACACAAAACAATATTCTCAGTTGTAAAGTGGATTTCAGTCTCAATCTTTGCTTGGACCCCTCCCTTTAACGTTTGTTGTCATACTTCTACTTTTCCACTTGTCTTTAAGACTCCAATCTAAAGGTAACCATAGAAATGGGAAGCGTTTAATCTTTGGCAAAAATGTCGTGTTCTGTTTAGGGTTTTGGTCTTGACCCTAGACTCCTTTTCAAGCAAAATTCCCTCTGTATTCATCTCGTTTCTTCTGTCATCCGAGGTGTGAAATATCAGTGTGACAGAAAACTGTTGACCCGATCCTGTACTACAATCAACGCAACTAAGGAGGCAACTGAACGACACTGTTTACCTGGTGAGAATATCATGTTTTGCAGCATGATTCTCTTCTTTTAATTCAATAACATTGTTTTTCTGGGAGCAGAACAGAACACAACAGAACCAACAATCTTAAATAGCCTCTGTCCTGTTGCCATATTCTAGGTGGCTATCTCTCGCCACATAAAACCATGTCTTGGATGCAATAACCTTCCTTCCATTGCATGGTCCCATTCAATCATTACCTTCTGCTTTTCTTCCACACAAAGCACGAAACCTCGTCACATGTGGTACCGACATATTATAGAATATGCACAAAAACAATCTGGGGCTTGGGGAGGGCTACCCAAATAATTCTGATTCCGTTGAAACTGGTGAGTTTGACTGAAATTACTATGTTGCAGGTGATGTGACCTTCAAGGGACGGTTGTTTAAATCGGAACTTCCCAGTCTTCTGTTTAGCTTAAGTTTCATATGTACATTTATATATCCTACCCATTCTACAGAACTGTGCCTTCAAGATATTCAAGAACCTGATTCCGAAAGGTTCTATTTGACTAATACATGTGTACTGTGTTATAACAAACAAAACCATTATCTACATTTTGACAGAACAGGAAGGGTTCAATCTGTGCCTTACCCCTCACGTGGTTAGCTACTTCTAGCTAATCAAACAATAGTTTTATAGAGCCTAAGTACAAACTCAGAAACCCACAGGGACCAAAAGTGCTTACAATTAGAGGCCAGCAAATTCCAAACCCATACAATTACAAGGCCAGGCGGTACCGATCGTGACCCAAGCACATCAAGATACACTATCTTGACTGTGCAACTGATTTGCAACTAATTCTAGACAAGTTTACACATTGCACACCCACAGAACTCTCCCCTGGATCCACCAACTCTTGGTGACTCGATCTGGAACGATAGCATACCCCAATCTTACTTCCCCCTTAAAGACTAGACGAAGCTGGAGTTCTCGTGGGCCACTCTGGCCTCACACTTGTTGTTCTTGGCGACGCGTACCTCCAGGTCGTTGGAGGGCGGGTGCCGTGGAGGGGAGGGGGTGCCCGTCACCTGGGTGGCCACCGTCCTGTTCACGGAGTCGTAACTCCCACGGTTAAAGCAGTTCCCCGAGCAGCAGAGGGCGATCCGGTACAGCTTACCTGGAAGATATAACATAAGGGGTTTGTATTAATGATCTTTCGTATTATAGAGTGATTTAAACATAGCCACATAATGGCTCAAGTGTTAAGCATTAAGTAGGTTTAAAGGGACAGAGGGTGGGGGTGGGGGATCATAAGAACATGTGCGCACGTTCTTGTTTAAATCAAAAGGCATTGGTACCACGTGTTGGCACTGGCACTGCATGGGTTCGATTCCCATTTAGTGCAGCATATAAAAAGGACATTTGAATGACCCCTGCACGGCATTGTGCCCAAATGGTCCACAGGACTGCAGTGGAAGAACTTTTGATAAAGTTAAATATGCCTGTATACAAATCCAATTGAAAAAGTGTGCTTTAGTTCAAATGTGGACGAGGAAGGTCTAAAATTCTTGAAATGTGCGTTTGTACCTTATGGATGACCCCTCGCGCAAGTCAACAGTGATTAAGAGGCGCATTGGGTGGTTATATGATTATCCATTCGAATTACCTTTTATATAAGATATTTTTGCCAACTGTACGACCCAGTTATTTTTAACCAACTGTATTCATTTGAAATATGTCAGACCGTCCGAATAGGAGAAACAATTGAAAGGTCCAATCATAACAAAGGTATCGCTCAATATTGTAACGATAGGTAAAAATAAAAAAAAAGTATCACTATTTTCTCATAAACCATATGCGCTTTAAGCCAATTGTTTTGAACTATTCTTTAAATCCTGTGTATGGAGCTATCTTTTGTCTCCATGGAATCCTCATAATTCATCTCCTTATTTTGAGACCCTATCTAAGTGGACTAGTTCATGGTTTAAGGGTCCTATTCCACCTTTTAGGACTGAGCGGGGATTTGTCCTCATCCCGTCCCCCAACCACTCATTTTCACATCTTTTCAAAATTAATTCTGTATGCTCAAACACGTTTCTTTCCAATTCAAGATGTGAACCAAGAAAAAACTAAAGTATATTTCGGTTCTAATTCTTTATGAACGTTGTCGCCCTAGGCACCAACAAACACGTACGTCTCTGTCAGTCCACGTGAGAGAACTCGTGACTACATGCAAATAATGAAGATTGCCATTGGCACTACTACACCTGATGTACTCATTAAAGAGAAAAGTCACTAACATTCTGGTCATGTTGGACTATTGTTCTTCCACAATTATATGGTATAAAACATATGTTATTGACAGACTACTCCTTTTATGATAAACACCTCCTACATCCCCCCTTTGTAAGACTCTGTTCACACCAGACAATAATTCAGTCGATTTCCTTCGGTGATCTGATCAATGGAGGCAAAAGATAATAATTTGTTTCAGATATTTGTAACCTTCAATCATTTCTCATATTAATGTCTTTTGCAAAATGGTATAAAAGTGTTATTGGCCAAGAAAACTGAGTGGAAAATATGGAGAACCTCCTATAAATTCCTGTACTGTGATTTTGGTTTGAGGCTTCATTTGTCACATCACCAGAAACCATTGGACGCCGCCACACGGCCTGACACCTAACGGGACACTGAAGAACTAATCAAGGGAATGAAGGTGCAGTAAAGCATGTTTTTTTTTCACCTATGACAATTATGGTCCTTCCATTTAGTACGTACGCATGCACATAATCAGAAATTTCAGACACCCCCCATGCACTTGGGCAAGAATACGCATTGAATACGTACTAGAAAGTACACAAATTTGCAAAAAATTGGAACCCCCCTCCCCCCCTTGATGCGTACATGCTTTATGGAATGCCCCTTATATCAGACTCTCATTCACCTGACTTAATCTGCTTCTACAAACACAAACAGGGGCCGTTTTGATAGTGACACTATCTTTGATAAAGAGTTAGAGAGCTGTCACCCCAATGGCATACATGATTATGAAGACATAACAGATGATGTATTATTTGAGTGTACCATTTAGGATTATCAACTAATGTTTTTTATACATAAAGGTCTAGTATTTTGATTTGTAGGTTAACTTATTGTTCACGGTACATAATAACGTGGCTAAAGATGATTGGTGATAGCTCAACACCTTAATTTGTACTTATTCATAGATACCATGTCCCCATGTTTGATAGGTAACGTTGTTGTACCTATTCCATATGAAAAGTCAAAGGTTTATAGTTAGGTCTATAGTCCTAGGCCTCTAGATAAATTGTTCGCATTCTTAATTCTTTTTGAAAAAAAAATCCATATTATCTATCCTGTTTTATTTCCTTTAATTCATTGATTCTACATGCCCAGGATAATTAATATATATTGTGCGGCTTTTTATCTTTACCACAATATCATGCATTTTTCCTTTTGATGCATGCATAATAAAACATAATCATAACACACAGATGACCTAATTGCTGCTATAGAATTCTCAAACCCATTACTGCAACAAAGTAGGCTAACATTCCCCTGTCATCACTGCCCTATCAATATTTCCCGCCATTTCCATTTCACGAGCAGACGACAATGATAACGACGATAAATACGCGGGAACCAATTAGGGTAAATCGATACCCACAAAGCGTTTGTTTCTGGCTGCACCCAAAACCTGTTTGGCCTGGCCCAATTTGTCGTGCTCTGGCCCAATTTGTCGTGGTCTGTACGATTATTGAGGCTCTGTCAGAGAGCATTTGTCGCCTGTGAGTGGCTTGTAAAGCCCTGTTTCCAACAGCCGATTTTACTACCGATTTCAGAAATCGGCAGTGGGAATATTGGTTAATCATGAACATGTTATATACCATTAGAAAATGCTTTAATTATCTTTCAAATGATATGTTAGATATGTAATCCTTTGCCATATTACTAGTTAAAAGTGATTAATTACTAACAAATCGGTGGTAAAATCGGATGGTGGAAACAGGGCTTATGGCTCCTATTGCTAGGTCCTGGGAGGGACGGAGAGAGGCCCTGAAGGGGGATGGTCTCTGATGAGATTTTGGGTTGATTATGAACTGATATCAGAAACCGGTTTGTTAGATAATAATTGTTATTTTCATGGAATATGTAATTTTTTATGAAGTTATACACATCTGTTATAAGAGAAAGGAAATGCTTTCCCAAAACTAGAACTCAAACTAGAGACTAGAACTCAAAATTGTATGAGTAGACAACCGGTTTGCATTCTGTGGCATCCTGGAACACTAGCTACTATTTTTTATGGTGATCAAACATTCCCTAATTCCTTAGATGTCAATAGTCCTTTGCTGTTACTACAGCTATACCATTCACTGGAAGTGAAAGCTATGAAATATTGTTGTTCGAGTTTTTGTTTTTCTTATACAACACTTCACCTCAAATTTGTGACAACCAACCATAATTGCTACACGTCCATTCTTGCTCCATGGTTAGATGAGCTTGACATGGGACACCCCCACCCCCCCCCCCCCCCCAGGCCAAGTGCAGTATCGCTTGTTGCCCCCTTTTGTGGCATCCTGGGTCAGTGGCCGTTATTTGGCCCACCCTGGGGCCCACTGCCTGAATTCCATAATCCAATAATATTAAAACATTGCATGGTGGAATACCTATAATACATACCACAGGCAATTGCAAAACTTGCAAATTGCTTATGATTTCGTATCGGAGGGTCCAAAATATCTGTTGCAAACCTGTGAAATCTAACATTTATCAGCAATAATGTTTGTGTTTATACATGCATCACGGGCTAAAATTGACAGGTAAAATAAGCCATCTCATGCTAAAGGGACATGATGACGATGTCCTTTATTCCATGTTCATGAATAAGGAAACATAATTGGAATTTGGATTCCATGCTAACAATGCTACTTTTCTACAAGCAATAAAATAACACTTATATTGGACCAACCAGCGTTTGGTTGAACTTGTAAACTAGGTACAACCCAACAACGTTGGTTCTATGTTTCTTCAACATTAAATTTACAAATTGAAGTGACGCTGAGATACAGCACTGGTAAACCATAGGTACAACGTCCTCAACGTTGTACCAATATCTTATTTCAGTTACAACCTATCACAATCAAACACCCCAAATTCAACGTTGTGTCAACGTTGCTTTAACATCCTATGACCGCTATACATGTTTCCCGCTATTATGTTCTATTTTCTTGATAAAGACTATATTTCACTGGGTAATGGTTTCTTTGTAACTTCCTGGTGATATGGTGGTATTACCAAGAGACAATGCTTCCAAACCACGAAGAAATCTGAATAGAATTACTATTAAACTGACGTGATATCATTAACCATCATATCAATTTTCGCAAGTAATCGATATTGGTATAATCATGTGGAATACAGGCTGCTCTGAGAAAGAGAGGGAAAGTCCATGCTGATCTAGTCTTATTATCTACGATGCTGTGTTTTAAATTATTCCCCTATTCCTAAAATATAGATAACATAGACCAAACAGGATAAAATACGATCTTTTAAATATCTTTTTGGTGCTAAATGCATAAACTGTGAAATTTACTATAGGCTTGCAATGGAGTGAAATAAACAATAATTTATGACAATGTAAAAGGTACAAATAATAATATTATACCGAAGATTCCATTTTCGGAATAGTGCATGCATGAACTGATGAAACAATACAGAAAGTATTGCGTTCTTTTTCAAACCAGTCATACTAGCTTTTACTTCGGCGGTCTTTCTTTTCCCCACGTCAATCAACATTAATAATCAATAATATAGACTTGGTAATCACATTACGCTTGGTAAGTAGATAATGATATATGGCTGCATTTGATTTATCATGGCCATTGGAGGCCCGTTTCTTCAGTTATTCATGGTATATATTTCCATAAGGCTATAATACCTAGCCCATTGTCAGGTGTGGACGTTACATGTGAATATACTCAGGTGGACCGTGTCTCCTAATGTGGTTTATAGTCTGACTTCAACATTGGTCTGGTGGTCACAATGTCCTCTCATTTATCACTCTCACACCAGTTCACAGCATTGAAGCTACCGATGTAATGGATATTATTATCAGCGGCCCATGCAACATACAAAAGCAATGTATATGTATTTGATGTAAATGATCCGCTAAATCACCAAATCAGTATCACACCACAAAAGGCCAATGTCATATTTTTTTCCGGTGATTATTAGCTGCGCGAAAAGAAGAATTGTTTTTGAACAAAAGGCGCGTCATAATGATGCATGGACGACCATGGAACTACAAGTTGCCAATTGGAATTGTCAGAGGAAACGCACAATAATAAAAGCCACCTTGCCTGATAGATTGTCGCATACGCACATTACCAAGTCATAAATATCCCCTCGACGATAAAAGTTGGCGTTGCTATAGACAAAGCATTGATAAATATTTTATTTCGCACCGACAGTCACGTGGTTACCATGGTAACCGCGGTTAAAATGGCGCGCTCCATTTCCGCTGGATTGATGAAGTGTCACGTGACGATTATATGACGTCACGGGGTGATTATGTTGGATATAAGACTTTAATGAATGTTTAAGGCACCCGTTGATGGTGTTCGGTAGGCATGTAAAACATGTTCAGGATCAGTTCCGGTTAAAGAATTATTGGAACCTATCCTAAAAAATTTATAATATCCGCTGACGCTTTATAGCACAATATTGATCCCCTACCCCCTTGGCAACAACATTACAGCTGCTGCCATTACAGAAGTGTTTACAACAGTAAAACGAAAAAAACCACAACTTGTAAATGTGCACTAAATAAACAGATAGATGAATAAGTATCTGCAACTTTAAAGGAATCTGTTAGGGTCCTAACGAATCCCTCTTACTGGGAGTGTTATGACCCTAATGAGGTAATGTTGGGGTCAGGGGAGTCATTTGGCAGGCCCTGACCCCCTAAAATAACAGCCTCAACAAGGGAAGGGGTGTAAGACCAGATGGGGAATAGCCACAACTTTCAAATTTAACTGAAATATATATTTTCAAAAGTATTGTCTGATAGGGGTGATTATAGAGGGGTATTCCACTTCATTTTCACAATAATAATGCTTGATGTATTCATAAACTAGTCTTATTTAAAATCAGATCAGTAAAGTCATTTAATTCTGAAATATCTCAAATATACCTAAAGTTTGCAGGGGGCTTTTGAACTGTTTGATTGATTACCCCCGACTGGGAGTTTGGCTGCTCTGCCCTTTATATATATGTATACGTTTTCACCACCATTCCCCTTTAAATTCATTGAGGATATATTGAGAAAAATAATTTAAACGTTGTAAGCACTGGTCAATCGAGTCGTTTTTCATCGTGTGCTTACTGGCCTCGGATTTCAAAAGAGGGATTGAATGACCTTTCGTCGTTAAACGATTGGGCCATTGGGCCATTGGGGTATTATACATTTATGTGTGTTTAAGAAGACGTAAGGGAGTGCAAATCTTCCCACCCTAAGCCGCTCTATAGCAACAAAAAAGCCGAAGACAATTTCTCAGTATACATTCATGTAGGAAGCGGATCGGGGAGGGGAGTCATGTTAAATACATCTCCCCCCCCCCTCTAGAAATTCCTGGATCCGCCCCTGGAAGGATTGGAAAACTAGTGGTTAAGTCCCATATAATTATATATATATATATATATATATATATATATGTAATTCTCAAGATTTAAAAATAATATATACACTAGGCCTGTATAAAGGTTCCACTGTGGAGGATGGGGCTGATGAGGTTCCTCAGGTGAATATTTGTAGAAATTATCAATAAATTGGACTCCAAAAGGGTGTGGCCAGCAGTGCTGAGTGGAACCTTTAATATTTTCTTTCTATTTTTGGAGCTTCTACACCAACAATCTAGACTAAACTAAATTGTATTTATATCGTAAAAGAATTTACCCGTTGCTTGTCTTTTCTATGTTGAATAGAAAAATAAACAAGCGCGACGTAATCATGATAATTATTATGATTTATATCATAAATAGTAGTTATATAAAACGACTAACTTTCAAAAATCGTCCTCTTATTTAAAACCAGCTAAGACTTTTATCATGTGGACATTTTGGCGACGGGTGAGCAACTGATTCCAGTGGTAACGCTGGCCATTAACTATTCATCTAGAGATGCAGATGAGCAATACGATCAGATTTTGGTGTTAACCAGGGCCAACTCGTACTTCAGTTTCCAAATAATGGGATCATTGGATTTGGGGATTCTAGAACAACATCACTGAACAAATGATGACTATTGGACGAGTACAGAAATTCCATATGAGCATAAACTTTTCATACATATTAATTTTATTACATGAGAAATGTTGATAAGCAAATGATCCACAGGTTATGATATCAGTATTGAAGCTCTATGTGACGTCATCTGCACAACTTCTATAACCGTGTCCCCCCAGGCCTTCACCGATTTCTGATTGGTTGAAATGGCAACATTGATATGGGGGTTTTCTTTATAAACAATAGACCGGACGTCCCAGACCGCCTGTGGCAATGTCCCAGTGTGTTATAACCGACGAGGAACCAAAGCCATCCAGGTGCTCCTATTGAAGGACAACAGATTAAGGAACTACGATTCTTCATGTACAAACCCTTGCCACGTAGCTCATTTTATCAACACAGCCTCGCACATTAGCTACATTTACTACGTATCTGGCTGTTGAATAGAAAAGCGATGCCAAGCTTGGCATTTTTATCACTGAATAATGTAAAAACACATAGTGCTGATAAAACCATGTCTGTGTTTGTGAACAAATAAACTTTCCAAAGCACACGCACAATTGACATGGCAATCGGGGAATTTAAATAAAAGATTCAATACTTAAAACATCAGTAAAATGACATGTCCACATCCCCTCGTAAACCTATGTCTAACAAAAGTAACCTATAGAATTGCTACTGTGTAGGGCTTTGAATGTTCACAAACATATTAGGAGACCTGTCCACTTTGCCAACTGGCCCACCCGTTATTTCTATGATATAAATATTTAAAAAATAATTTTCATCATACTTGATTCACAGTGATTTTCCAGGTACTATTACCCAAAACTAAACTTTATAAGCTTTAACTTTCAATATGATGTTAGATATGTAGCTGTAGGACTGGAATGCAAAAATGGCATTTTCCCATATAGGGAACAGTGTTCAAGCCCTTCAGCTTTGCCCACAATGTCCAACCCTAAAATCACAAAAACATACCTTATTTTGGTTCACCTGAAATTGAGGTAATTACCCAATTGAGAGAAAATAATAATTCATCCTCATTTATCAATACCTTATTGACTTAGAAAGCACAAGTACTAACTCATTCAAATTGTGTCCGTGGCTGACTTTGCAAAAACCGCAATTATGTCCGACCTCTATATCATGCTAGCAATACATCCTAAAGTGGACAGGTCTAGTAGGTGTTGGTATACATAGATGATCAGGGCTGCGTTCTTGAGTGCCAATTTTTAACCCTGTTTTGGCTAACTTATATTTTTAGACCCTATTTGAGAGCGGTGCATTCTTGAGTGTGTGTTCAGTCTGCCTCTCTTAGATGACAGCTAAAAATATCTCTCTAAATGGCATTTAAAACCGTTCTCAAGTGCACCAGAAATAAGTCTAAGTTAGTTGAGAATAGGCTATTTTTGGCTCCAATGTAAAACTCCTCTCAGCCAACAATAAGTATCTATGAATTTGTACAAAAATGTGAAACTACTAAAGAATGTGTTAAAACATTAGAAAAAAAGTGCTATATTCTGAAAGCTGAGATGTTATGCTAGAGTTACCTGTAAAAAGAAATACACAAATCTTAACCTGAAACCTAAAAAATAGTGTTTAGAAATGATTATATAACACTGGTGCCAGTGGTCCTTGAGACCGGTGCCAGCAATCATAGCCCCTCAGTAGACAATGATCATTCACCTGTCAATCACAATTACCTGTCTGCCCACTGTCTGGGTGCACCAGAAGGGCTCTGACCATGGTCATGCTCTAATGCACACACTTCAATTCTTTCCTGAAACTTTTTGGTATCTACATCATTATGAAATAGGTGAAATCATACCCCAATGGAAAGCCACAGGAGTAAGCTATTTTTTAACATAGCTCATACATTAATATGATCTAATATTTCATGAGAAAATAAGTGAAATATAAAAATACATGTGTTTTCAATGTGCTAAGGGAGGAGAAGGTCCCCTAGGAAATATTAGCCCTGTATGTGTATTGCACCAATTGCCCTTAACCCAATCAGGCCTGACTTATTTTTGGCTCTTGGCAACACCCTCAGATAACTTGGCCAGTTAAAAATAAGTCAGCTAAGCTAGCAACTGGGTTGAGTCAGGAACGCAGCCCAGAGCATGAACACTGGCCGTTTAGCTTTATGATATATTATATGTGAAAAATAAAAACTCTAGATATGCCATCTTTCAACTTCATTATTTAAGAGTCTCAAACAGTCTTTGTACTTTACGTTCATATAATTCAGAAGCTCGCACTTATCTATTAACAAGTAGGAAATGAGAATATCATTTTACTATGATGAACCTGTCAGAAATACCTCTAAGAGAGTGTCTAGTTCTCCTTTTGAAGTCTCCATGTATAAAGACGGATGAGAGAGTATTTAGATGTTGAAGTTTGCAAACTTTGATATGTTCAGTATGAAACTTATTCAGAACTTTAAGCCATAACATTTTTCATAAAAGTTTTCATGTAAAGCCTCTTGCGTGTATCTCGGTCTTTATACTGTAACAGTAGCGTCTAATAGGAATAGAAAGGTTTGTAAATGCAGTTAATTTTCATCCTTTTCGAAAACTCAGCTCATATATCTCTAAAGCTGTATGATTAGAAGTACTTTTATAACAGCTATGGACAAGATAACAAAGTTCTGCTCTTGAGTTCTAGGGATCCGCGGGTATTTAGTACGTAGATTTGTGTCCTTCAACAGGGATTAAATTTGACACTATTTGCAAGTCTCACTCAATCCTTAGTCTAATTTCAGCATTAAAAGTTGAACATTATCATCATGATTCATCCAGGACCTTCATGTTTTCGAGCAGTACATATTTTCAGGCATTTCACCCACCACTGTGAATGCGCGAAAATAATAATGATATGAGTGAAATTTATCAATATTAAAGAACAAATAGAAATCACTATGAAATGCATAAAAAAATGAACGTGCTGAAATTCTAATCATTTCTTGGTGCGCGAAAATATTGCAGTGCGAAAATATATACATTCGCAGTATGAGAACAGTACTCCCAGGGTTGCCCTTCTATTAATCACAATAGAATCTTTGTTCTGAATAAAATGTGGAAGAAAATCCGGGCTCCTTCCAGAAGTAAATTTATCAGTCTTTAGCAGTATCTGCCCATGACTTTTCTTGCTTAATTTCCCGTCTATCAGCCTCTCATATTTCTATCAATTTCACCACGCTTGTGTCTTAAGTATGAATTAATTAGTAATTGCAATTAAAACTTATTAATTACAATTCAATATATTACCTAGAGAGAACCTCAAATCACCCTAGATCCATAACAATGTGCCAGTCGTTCTCTTGTGAATGGCTTAATAGTCTCCCTTGCAACAGCCTTCTTTCATTCATCAAACTAATTCTCCCTACAATTCTGAAATAACTTCTTCTTTGCTTCTTTGGATGCGTGAAGGCATCCGTAAATTAATTGTCCATTATACGCTGTTGAGTGTGAGAGTTTTATTTAAAACCCTCTTGAAAACCCTGGATATTTGGCCTTAAGATAATTATGATAAATCTTCTCAGTTCCTTTCCCTTCCCCCCAATTCCTATGTGAGTGGCACCAGGGTGTGAGGACACCCATTGGACCCATGATGGGTCATTGAACAATAAGGTGACATCCACAACCCCGTCCTCCAGAGTGGGTCCTTTAATTTGTCCCTGTAGGTAGCCTGTAATCATGAACCCCTCCAATACATTGTATTGCCCTGTGCCCCTTTTCCACATACATTTTCCTGCATTTTACCGTTGTCATGCGTATATATATCGGCTATGTTGAAACCTGTAGACCCAGCAGAAACAATTAAAAAATATACCTTATCTGTTGTCTATATTAAAGCAATTAAAACAAGTACATTACTCTGATACATGGTGCAATATCAGTGTAAACACACCCTCTGTCCCTGATGAGTTCTACTACAGTGTGATCCCATCCATAACTTGTCCCAGTTGAGTGGTTCTTTCGTCTCTGCAGGTGGCCTGTAATTACAGACTACTCTAATATCGCCCTGGAGGCGTTGACGTCCCTGTTTGACTTTTATCACTCGTGACAGCACCTGCTGTTCTGTGATTAAGGCGAAGTGGTTGTGAGGTGCAGGCACATTCCTAAGACATATTGACGCATCACACATTGCACTCTGAGAGTTTGAGATCTTAGTTGGTGACAGTAATTATTACTAAGTAACACCATCTTGTCAAAAGATATTTGTGGATGTCTGCCTGGAGGTTTTTGTAACACACTGAGAGCTTCTGATTGAATAATTTACAGGAAGATGGTCATCCTTCTACAGACAGTCAGCAGAAAATATCTAAATGGTGTTGATATTTAGAAATAGACCCAAACAGTACATCAAAGTCACTTCATTGGACACACACTGTCATCACATTGAATATTCATATAAATTTGAAAGTAAAACACCAGCGATAATAGACCACCACACTAACACACGTTGGAAACTACATTTTCACATTGGTAATTTTGCTGATTGATTCCTTCTTTACACCTAAATAGTCTAAACTCAAAAGCACTAACATCTTATTGTAAGTTATTTTTGGTCATAGATGTGTAACTCTCTGTGTTTTGAATCCATACTATTCCAAAGTTTTGAACTATAGAGGGTTAATTATCTGTTGTGTGTATGGTACGTAATTAGTCGTAATTAATTGTAGATAATAGCTAGCTCAAAACGCAGTCTCCTCCTCGTTTGACTGCTGCCGTCCAATACATAACGATAGTTCCTACATCATGAAAGATGTAACACTCACATGAAAGGTTGTTGTTTATTAATATTCTCCTATGTATTGCCATTCCGTGACAAGACCTCACTTGACAATGATCAGTTCCCAGGAAGGAATCCCCTCAAACACATTCAGACACCGCTCCGCCTTCTAACACAGTCTGACTGACTCTATTCCAAACAACAGGACTCAGCTTCTAAGACTGGCCACCCGCGTCAGTACAGTTCCACTTATGATAAAAGATTAGAAATGTCCGAAACTATGACACAATGATATTTAAGATTGTTTCATGTTTCAACTTTAACAAGTAGCACAAGATTCATGGTACCGGTAGCATGTTATCACAATCTGGGTTGATAAACATATCTTCTCAACATTAAATTTTGAGGAAATTATGATAATGATAGTATTATTCAACTGGCTAAAGGATCTGCCTAGGGATGTTTCTTAAAGGTACCCCTTGTGAGTCGCCTCTACTGTAGAGGATTTATGGGATAAGGTATAACTCCCACGGATTCTGCAGGGGAGGGGAAGTGCTATGTGATGGGACTATAGGCTCAGGTGCTACACTCCTACCTAATGCGTTTCCTAGAATGTAATCCTAAGTTGTATAGCGATAATCCGATTGTTTACATACTTGTCTTGTCATAAATATTATCGAAGTGAAGCAAAGTGCAGATGTTTGTGTGTTTGTAAATTTATATCCATAATCGTTAAGATGGGCTCTTTCCACTGATCATAACTATATTGTCATTATCAGCTACGTCATAATACACTATATTCACTTCGCCATGATTTCAGAGGTGTTTCTATAATTATGGTTATTTCAATCCATCGCCCCCAAGGATAAATAAAATATTTTATAACTGTTACTTTTATTATGCAATTGCTTTGGACTTGTGAAACTACAATGAGGAATAATGGTGCTATATAACCTAAAACACTAAATCAATGAAGGACAAAGTCTCCCATGGCCACCTGCTCGTAACGACTTGTTTACAAGAAGGTGTAAAAAGATTTACCTTGCCCAGGGGATTTGGGCCCAGTATTAGCCATCTCATGTCTTATCTGATATGCTACACTATTATACTGAGCAGAACCATGTGTTAAGGCACTAAGTGATAAAAGGCACTAAGTGACAAAAATTCAGATTTTGTCACTTAGTGCCTTTTTGTCACTTAGTGCCTTAACACATGGTCGTAAGAGTATTTCAAAGAACAAAGCAAATGGCAAACACAAATGTATACAGTCAGAATGTCAGTATTGAAGAAGCAAAATAGCAAAACTCTACTTTATTCCTATTACTCAATAAATGATTATGATGTATTGTGTCCAAACTTAATAGTTAATCAAAGGTCGGATGGGCCTTTGCTGAAATAATTAGCTGTGCAGCTCCGATGACTGTTGAGAAGCACTCAAAGGTACTAACAGAAATCATTTTAATTTAGTAATGCTGGCCTATAGTAAAGACTGTGGAGCAGATCTAAACTTCGACCAGAGAGACGGGCAAAACTAATCAAAATTAATATAGCCTTTCAATTTGAACAGTATATTTTTCACTTTTATAACTCTTCATTTTGTAGATTAATTAGACGGACAAGAAAGTGTCTAGACCAATTCTTTTGCTAATCAAATCGGCAAAGAGAGAGGCATGGCTCTGAGATATCTGATTCTCGATAATTGGTAAACATTAATTTTCTAAGCAAATAAACGTAATATTGCCTAATTGAAGCCAGACTGGCAAATCTAATTACGTTATTTTTGAAAGGCATATATGAATCCTTCCCATTTTCGTCTAAAGAGCGCGTACCTCCATAGAATATGGCTGATAGCCAGTATTATATATATTCCATTAACCTGATAACGTAGGCTCTTGATCACTCATCTTCAAAGCTCATTCGACTAAAACTTTTCATGATTGTATTGGAACTTGAACAAATAATGATCTTTAAAATGAATGGAAGTAATCCTTCGTTTCATTCTACCACATATTGCAAATAAACAGATAATGATTAATAAATATCGTGGAACTTGTCGAAATACATTCCCCACACTCATTCATTGATAATGCCTTCATCGCGTCATGTACACGCCTCAGGCCTCGCAGAAAGATGTGATTTTAATTGGGCATTTCCAAAATGCCCATGGCTGAGCACGTACCCAATTATTTTCCCTGAAGTTTTGACAAATATAGAACCCTTATTAAGGGGTATGGAACACTGAAGTACGCTTAAGCAACACCAGTATGACTTCTTAAGAATATAAGACAACCCCACCGTCGGACATGCTGTGGGCACGTAGACACTCTCTTGAAAAGTGGAAGCTATAAGCAAGAACAAGTTGCCTCACTGGGGTGTTTGATTTGGGTCAAGCATTTTCTATCGCAGCTTTGGAGTGGCATGTACTCCAGGCCAGTGGAAAAGGTTTGGGATGGTAGGAAAGTGGAATAATAAGGATAGGGAAGGGTAATATGAGAACAGCCAAGGAAGAAGGTGTGTAGAGGGTTCTGGGATTTTGAGAAAGTAGCAGGGTAAGAAGAATGGAAACGACAGCTGGTTTGTAAGGCCAGGGCATGGAACAGGGAAGATAGGGAAAGCAAGGACAGTGAGCAGTTGAAATGGTAAGGAGAATAAGCAGATAGAGGCAGGAAGGTCAATTCATAGTGGAAATTAGCCAACTTTCATAACAGTTGTTGATCATACCCTCGCAACAAAAACACAAAAAGGATTGCCGAACCCTCGAAGCTCACAGGAAGTCAGGAAATTACTATTCCCCTTCCACTGGAAATTGAGACTGTTCAAAGAATTTTTCCTAATTGGGTTTCTTGGTACTTTCACATGTCATCCGAATATTTACATATTGGAGGGGCTCAAAAAGAAATCTAAGAAGAAAAAAAACCATGTATTTCTTTCAGTTACATCAAATAACTCTGGATAAGAACGAAAATGCTTCCAACTATCAAAAACATGTTGTAAACCTATGATCCTTCCTCCTCAGACGGCAACCGTGAAGTGAGTGGTGTCTCACTCTCAACAAAAACATGTAAATGTACATGTTGCGGAGAACTATTAAATTTTTGCATCGAACATGCGTACCAACTAGAATTTTGTACAGAAATAATACTAGTCTGATACCATTTAATGGTAGTGCATGCAGTTACAATGGCACCGGTGCCTTTTATTGATGTGCAGCGTGGGATGCACTGGTTGTCCTGTCCCAATAGACCTATATATTAGTTTACAAAAGGGATCAGACAACCCACTGAAAACAGGATATGTTTACAACCTCCGGTGGTGCAAGGCTAATAGGCCTATATATTAGGGTGCTAGGGCAGATCAGGCAAATCACTGACAACGTTTATCCATTTATTATCATCCTGGTGAGCGGCCACCAGATGGGCACATGTTTGTCAAAAGGGTGGTTGTAGTAGCGTACCATATGGACAGAATTGATGAAATATTCTTCTACTTGTATTTCATCTTCAGGCTAACGCTATATTACAATAAGCCAGTCTTTTAAAAAATCTTTTTATGATTGGAGATTCACAGTAATTTATGAATCTCCTGGATCCTAAAATAGAAACCAGAAGTGGGACTCAATAGACTACTTTTCGGTTTGTCCAATTTCGTAGATACTAGTTTCAAACCAAATTCATCTTTGAAAATATTAAAAAGAAGTTACTATATTCGGGTGATAGCAAATACAAACCGTTCCATATATTTAATTAAGAGCATAGGGAAATCAGCTTCTAAAGTTAAAGATATACTATTCATAGTAAATTAATTGAAGTTATTTGTCGAAAGATAATGCGAAAAACTCTTTTCATGATCAAAGTGTCAAATTACCTTATATCTTACCAGCAAAAATCAACGTATTTCTAGTTACATCCTTCTTGACTATAGACTTATATTTTGCGTATTTTAAGGAATACTTGTGGAATGTTCTTGCGAAACTAAACATCAGTAGTCATTCTGTTAAGTCTACAGGGCTGATAATATATTGATGAAGAAGTAAGTAATCATAACACAATAATAGTTTCTCAATTGCTGCAGTGGCAAAAGCAGAGTGCTTCAACATACATTTTCCTCTATCTGAAAGATCCATGCCTTCCATGTTAAACGGCCCTATTTTGTGCTCATTTCCTTGGCTGGCAAGTACGCGAGCCTCATGTTTCAGGTGGAGCAGTTGTAGTAACTGCTCACTGGGGCATGTTTGAGCTGCTCAGGAGGGAAGGGGGCCCGGGAGTTCACGACCGGTCACCCAAGGCCTAGTCTGTTTGCCCGCACTGCTTCACTGCAATTGGATTTGTATTTGTTCAGTGTCAACAGGAAGGAATTGGCCCAATGAGAGCCCTCTTCACTTTAGTGCGTGCTAGTGTAGGAGGGACCAAATGTGAACGTTTGTATTTTTATGGTTGATGTTCAAATTTGTTAGGTGCAAAACCAAAGTACCAAAGTAGGTGATACTAACACAATATGCACTGTGGGAGACATCTGCGGGTTGCTGTACAACCAAAGGAGAATCGTCAGTTACTGAGGGCGAACCCCAACGTTGTTACAATCCTATTGCTTTTCAATGACACTCAAGGAAGTCCCCTTAGCTGCTAATATATCTTGTATGATAAAATCAGTAACAGAAATATAAACATAATCATGAAATCTAGAAGTGGTACATTATGGCACTTAGTTATTCACCGTCCCACGTGTGACTGGCTCAAGCTGCCAGACAGGGTTAAAAAAATCTTATCGGTTAAGAGTTTAATCTATTACTGAGACCAAGAAACTGATAACTGAAGTGTTTTCACCGTCGAGGGCGATACAAAAAGTAGATTGAGGAGTAGGAAATGGTTCTATTAACTAAGATAATATCAGATTTGACATCTAATATCCTGGTGTGCAAAGGTATACTAATAAATAGTTTAACGGTATTAGGATCGGTAATCGGTTAATAAACCTTTGGTATTTAGGCATATCGGCCTTCTCTTATATCTGTTTCCCCTCCCCTGTTGTTATGTCTGGTTCTGGTAAGAACTGACGAACACTTTGTTTTAGTGTGTGCATAAACTCTTACAGACAATGGGTTGCGACAAAGAAACTATTTAAAATGTTATTACCCTGCTACATTGAATAAAAATGACTGCATAGAGTTATCTTACACACTGTTCATAACAACGGTTTAGAATGGACTACCAGCGAAAGGGCTGGAGTATAATCATAATAATAGTTTACAATGCAGTTTGGTTTAAAATCGGTATCGCTCATATGCTTGCAAACGGCAAGGTAATACCCATGATACTCTTGGATCTGGAATAACGATTTGTGAATTACAGGAGTTACAATCCGCTCCACATCCAGATATGAGTTGCTCGTCCTAATGACCTACTGAGCAGAATACTGATGTGAGGTGAAGACCAGGGCCAACTAGGGTCACAGTATTAATGAACGGCTACCTAAGGCAAAACCACAGTCCTATTAACCAGTAATTTCGGCTATTTTTGCTTAGATTGTACATTTGACATTTATTATGAGTATTTTCGATACACTGATTGCAGTGTCTGTTGCATTAGATTCTGGCACAGAACCTAATAAATTGTATGTTATATAGTCAGCACGAAACTAGATTTTGCTGATAGTCATGTAGTTACCATGTCCACATTACTGTTTTGCCAATAAGAGAGACATCGGAATTTATGCACCCAAAAACTTGTAGGTTAAAAAGGCTATTGTAAAATCAAATTCTGAATGACATTAATGACATATATAACAATCTAAAACTCAAATCTTATCACATGATCAATTGATTAATAAGATGCTTTTTGGGAACCGTGACGAAACGTGATAGTTTTTGCGAATGAAATGTATGTTTGTGTGAGTTAAGCAAAATTTGCTAACGTTAAGTAGTATACGTAAAGAGGAGTTTATGGCAGGTAAATAGGAAATGCATAATTATGTAATTAGAAATTAATGGTACTGCATGTGCGAAGGGATTTATGTGAATAGGAAGTGAATAGCAATTCATGTGAGTAAAGTAGTAATTGTTTTAAGGTAAGTGGTTTTTCAAGAAAGGCGATTAAGTGATGTAAATAAGTTGATAGGACTCCATGGTAAGTAGTATAACCAAAGAACAATGTGTATGAGGTAAGCCGTATAAGTGATTTGAGCTCGTGGGGGACAGTAGTATAGGAAAAGAGTAGGTGCGGTGAGCTTTGTCTTGTATAGCATAGACCTTCATTTGCAATGGGTAAGTAATAAAGAGGTTTATCAAAATTCCATTAACATTTTGATATTTTGCGTTAGATGAAGAACCTTTTATGTTTGATGAATATTACACTATTTCCAATTCAACCCTTGTTAACCTGACAAAATGAATCACACTTAAAAGGATATATGTATCAGATGATAACAAGTCTTATTGCCTATTCTATCTCACTGTTATTCCTATTCCAGGAACATGTATCTCTTGAAGGGAAATACCCTGTTAATAAATCCACCTTTGTCACATTTTGAGAGCATCGCCAACACAACCAGCATAGTTTTCTGGGATTGAGTAATAAATCACTTCATCTGTCTAGGGTTAGCAACTCGTGATGCCAACTGTGAGGGGAAACCATAAACTTTCCTACTCCTGCATATATATATAAGGAACTTTTTAGTCTATGCTAAAATCTCTACTCCTATTTAACCCTTCCTTAAGTAAACTACAAATATTCATGTGTAGGTGTTGTAAGGATTACTTTTGCTCAGAATTAATCAAAGATATTTCGTTTTCGAAGGCGCAATTCCATCAACGTGTCACAGCAGATAGCGATGGCACCATTTTATATTACAACAACCCACAACAGTCCTAGAACAGGGACAACTCTTACTTTTATGGCATGGCGTTAAATAACGTCATTACTTTTGATGCGGGTGCCTGTATAGCGGTGCTGTTTTCCCCCCATTATGAGCACTTACAACGATGTCAAAGACAGAAGGAGCAACTGCTTTTACACAACAAAAACTCTTGGAGACTGCTTTATTGAACTTTTAGTTCTTGTTGTTGCCATTTGGTGGTTTAAAATAGGAAGTGAATCTTATCTTATTCTTTAAAGTTTAGTTTTTATTTTGAACGAGCATTCGTAGTTTCCTCCGTTACTCAGAAAAGCCGCTGCTGGGCAGTATTTTCCAGTGCAGAATTGTTTTTAGGCAGAATATGTGGCCATAGTTAAGAACACTCAAGTTCGGTGTTCAACATAATCCACCTTTAAACATAGATGATTGACATTCTTAGAGCACTACTTACTGGTGAAGCCATTTTATGCGCTGCATTATTTACAAACAAGGTTTCGTGAATTTATCTTGTTATAACTCACGTCCCTGTAAAGTGACCCACCTAAGGTCAAAAGTCAAGGTCATGCAATGACCCTTTGACCCCATAGTTGTACTCTTGATAGCAGCTCAGGTCTTCTCAATGTCGGAGGTCAGAGCTTCAATGTCAGGCGCTCAACAGGCGGGAGGAAGATCGTGACATGACCTTGCAACATCTAGGGGCTGTGAACCCCGTGGGGGTTCCGTGGAAGAATAGGCCCCAAGTAGCCGCTGCTGATCGTATAAGGTGATGATAGGGGGGACCCAGCACCGACCAAGTGGTTCTTTGCATTTAATCCTAATTGGTGCTTGGCTCACTAAGGGATGAAGTACAGCAAAAATGATTTCAAGGTTTTAATTCCCTGCTGTTTGCCTTCATCTCATAGATATGATCACCAAATACAGAATTTTTCCCAACCGGTTTTCGCTGTGAATATGACCTTAGTTGTCAAAACAGCGTAAAACATCCATTACTCATTTGAAGGGCTGCTAAAAGCACTTTGGACGATAGAGGTGGAGGATGGAAAGGAAGGTTAGGTGCATGATCCCTTGTTGTTGGACAAGAGTTGAGATTTCAACCTAAAGCCGAAATCACTGGACAAACATTATTCTCACTCGACCCCTTCCAAAAACGACCTGTACTCGATGGGCCGCATTTTAAGGATAGAGAGTGGTGATTTCGGCGTTTTTTGCAGTAGCTGCGTTTTTGATTCATCAATGATTCAATTTTAGAAATATCTGCCCAATATTTCTCATATCTACACTTGAATATGCTCTTTACATAAAGTTATATAAAATAAGATTGTTAATTTAAAATTGACTGAGTAAATGAACAAAAAAATGGAAACATTATAGACTCCTGATACCTTGAAGAAATTCATGTATATATGAAACAAAATGATCATTCCTTTCTTCACAATTATTATCATGTTTAGCTGAGACTCACCTTCACAATCCTACGGAAAGGACCGTGGGTACCATAAGTGATTAGTTAGTAATTTGAGAGATTTTATCTCGTAAATTGCATTAAGGATAGACAACAGTTGGCAGGGCGACTTTTTCACTATCTCCTCTAATTTTCTTAATTGATGAGATACAGCAGCATTTTATATATCAAATGAAAGGTAATAATTTTATCTTTCTAATGCGATACATAAAGTAAAAGTGAAATCAATATCTCCGACATGATGAATTAAAAATCAATTTATTGACTTTTATTTTTTGAACATGGATATCTTCTCTGATATTAAAGTTACAAACTTAAAACTTTGTATGCCTCCTAATGAGATTCTTCTGCAGAGAACATTGTCTCAGAATTTTCATTTAGGTCTTAGGTCTTAGTATTATTTAGGTCTTATTGCAAAAAACGGGAAACATTTTGTCATTTAAAAAAAAATAATTTTCTAGATTTCATAAAATGAAAACAAAGACCTAAATAAAAAGTCTGAGACGCCCTTCCCTCCAAATGGCTCTCATCTATATATGTTCCAAATTTCAAATCCCTACATGTAATATTAAGGGAGATATCCTTGTTCAAAAAATTGTGATGAAAAGTTAAATTTTCTAATTCTCGACACTCATACACTGACACCAGCACACTTATAATTATATGATTTATATCAATAGGTTGGGTTTTCATTTGGTTATTTAGTGGTATATGATATATGAATATGGTATTTATGATATTAAAGTGAAGATCATATTGCTACGACCATCCTAAAACACCCCTTATCAACAGTTGTCTATCCTTAAATGAAATTGTCATTATAATTCATAGGGTCATAATATTCACATGATGCCAAGCCAAGGACGTGACCTCGCAGAACGTTATAACAATAACATCACATGCCTTTATAATAACGTTACAGAACGTGACACCTTGGCTGGGTGAACAACGTTAATTGCCCGAGCGATTCTATCCGAAAAAGCTCTATAGATACAGTGCTCCTCTCTCCACCATAAAGACATCTGACATATGACCAGATGATTCATTATAACTCAGGCGCCCAAGTAATACGATTTGGCACGAAGGGATGTGACAAATTAGACGCGATGCTGCCTCAAGGGAGATTTCAGCCGCCATATTTGCAGACCTACATCAACTTCTTCTTAACACCAAAAGGGGACGATTCCACACTGTCAGGCAAGATGGATGCAGCCGAGTTGGGTGGGGGGAGCTTATCATTACACAGTTTGTACCTAGTTGTGGCTGTCCAATCTAGAATTTCATATTGGCAGTTATGTTTTTCATTCTTTACTAGAAATATTTGACATCCAAGTAGATACATGAAGGTATTCTCAAATTACTTGATTGCCTTTGTTGCTATTTACCTAATTACCGAGCATTCTTAATCCCATATCATATATATTATACCTAATAGTATTACGACATATTGGCTCAACATTATTGATAATATTATTCTTTGGCACTGATAATTATGTCTTGTCAAATTACAAATATCAGTTAAATCTAGTTCATGTAAATAGAATGTCAGATGAGAATGTCTCTTAAAATTATATCAATACTCTTGTATAACTTCGGCGTTGATAAAAAAAACGTTATTTAAACACTATGTCGTCTGGTATAAATAAGTTTTAAGATAATACCATTTCCCCCACCCTATATGCTTTTAGTGATCGATCTCAACAAAAAGGGGAGGCTGACCCTTTTCATCTACTCTAAATCTGTCAGAAAAACTAGGTCATCTGCCCAGGATACCCACCACAGGATAGTGCTTTTGGCATTGTTTTAATGGTACCTCAATTTGCAAAGTGCAAATCCAGTCACTGACTGAGGTGTCACTCACCTTATGATTGCGTTTGTTCAACACCTTCACCAAAATTCGCTTTGCTTTATTCATAAGGTACGCACAATGTACAGTTACATTGTATTCAAGACAATAGTCAGTATAACATACTTTACATTATACATTTTATATACGTGGAAACGAATATTGAATTGTACATATCACTCTTTATAAAAGTTCAGTTCTATCGAATTGTTTACGGTTATGAGTGAATGGGTAACCCCACTTTAATAGAGAATATATAATATATTAATGTGAAAAATAAAAAAAAAGGTATGAATTGTGAATGCACGGACGTACTTCAAACACTATCGAGAACTCCATTGGATGTAGAAACGTTGTATACCTGTAGGATATTACATTAACAGTTGGAGATATGCGGAGGAGAGCGGTTTGATTGGCGTTAAATAACGCAGGACCAATTGCATCCTGTATGCCTTGGGCATTTACCCACGAGCTGAGAGCCCATGTAATCCTAGAGAAAGCCAATATTATACTGCGGTTATTTGACCAGTGCCACGTTTTTAGGTCGGCGAAATATTACCGAGAGTTTGAACTGCCAAGTAAACCGCCGGAAGGACTCTCCAAACAGAGACTCACTGCACAGACCCTATTAGTACCACAGGTGTTGACACAAAGTCTCTGCTTGGAGAGTCAATACTTCGCTCTCATCCACTGGAGGAAGCAATCACTTCAATTTCAAAATTACATTCCTTTGTTTTCTCAAAAATTATTATATTTGACTTGAGGCTATTTCTCACTTTTGTATGCGTATTTTAATCAACTGGGTGTATTGGAAACACAAAGGCTATAGAATTCCATTCTCATAAACGCAACTGAGCTCACCCTATGAATACTTTCATACTGCGTCGTTTAATTATATCCTTCAGAGGGTCTATTTTCCCCTCTTTCATTAGCGAGACACATATGTGACGGCTGAGACTAGGAGTCTCATGGGAAGAATACCAAGGGCTGTAGTGTTACACCGTTCACACTAGCCGAATTTCGAGGCGAGGAAGTATCATACTATTATGTTATCAATTTTTGTCCTGAGAATGCCTGTGATCTATCTCTGACAACTTATATATCATAGCAAGCCAGATTTATTCACAGGAGTATAAGGCAAAAAATTAAAACATCGTAGATATGTTCACATTGAAAAGGCAGTTGGTTCCATTGCATATACAACTGTGATGTAGAATAAGCATGGAGGGCAGGGGTAGATCCAGGATTTACAAAATAAGGGGGTCAGCAAATAGGCTAAATGCATATATTCACACACACTAGTGCAACATTTTCCCCTCTTTGCCTAGTTTAGGGGTCCACGAAAAGGAGGGGGTCAGGACCCCCTGGACCCCACCTCTGGATCCGCCCCTGGAGGGTTTGTTTCCCCATCCTTTTAGTGTGGTTTTGCCGAATGTCAGTCTTGGTGATTCTGAAATGGGTTTGGCCACCGCTTCATCCTTAGGCCTGGGTATGTGTGCTACCAAAACATGTATTCGCATGAAGCCTTGAGACTAATAATAATAATAATAAACACCTGGTGTATTTCTTGCATAAACTTGGACTTGTATACCCATACAACTCATTCTGAGTGATCAATACAGGTCACATGAACATGGTGCCATTCTTTGAAATCACTTCTGGCACCATTACTTTCATACAAGATTGATCATAACTCAATAATTCTTAAGCCCCATACCCACTAGGCGACTTTTTGCTGAATGGGCATCGGCGTCGGCGCTCCCGTAGGTGCTCCCGTCGGCCGACTCTGTTTGGACAAGCCATACCAACACATACTCGGCGGTCCTGTCGGCGCCGACGGCCGACGCCAACGCCGACGGGACCGCCGCCGACCCGCCAATCCATATGAAACAAGTTTTTTAATAATTTTACGCCGACACCGACACCGACGGCCGACGGACGCTGGCGTCGGCCGACGTGCCGTCCCCTAGTGGGTACGGCGCTTTACTTTCATGCTATTACATAAAGACTCGTTCCAAAGGAGAACACTCATTATTCCGTACAATTACTCAAATAATTAGATGCATACAATGACAATCAGTGGATGAACAAGTTGTAAAAAACTTTAAAATATAGTTTCTACCCTATTTCATCCTCTAACTTTTGTGCCACTACAAATACAAGACTTCAAACTCATACTATTACAGATTAATCACACAATTACAAAAGTTGCAGCATAGAATCAAACATCTGACATTTTTAATTACCGAAAGCGTTTTTAGTTCCAGACAGAGCATGTTTGATTGCGAAAATGACACAAGGTATTACAGAAAATTCATGTATAGATATAATGTTCAACCTTAATAGCTCTTTCAATAGCCGATATAACTTTCATGGCAGAATATATATAGATCTATTTGTGCTGGTTGACGCATCAAGTTCTAATAGACACTTGGTCAAAACAGTTGAAATCTGATTTAAGCCAGTCTATTTTCAGCCAGTGTTAATGTCCATGGATTAGTTGCAAAGTTTGCCTCGTCTCCTTTTATGGCATGAAGTTGATAGAACTAAGTCCTGAGGCTTTACCTAGAAAAAAAGGTCCATTAGGGAGTTTTTGTTCCCTGTGCTGTTGTAAGGAAATCTCTATTTTGGTGGTAACTGCAAGAACGCTGATATTCTACAAACTGCATTTGGCGACCAAAGGCCCAGTCAAATGTTGCGATTAAAAGGTCAGTTTTGCTACCGATCTGCTCATAATTATTGAGGACAAGTTGGTTCGATATTTGCAACATGTCATTAGCATATCCTTTACTTGCGATCTTCAATAACAGCAGAATACATCCCAGTTTAGCATTCATAACAGCATTTTCAATTTATAAGAAAGGCATAGGTGTCTATACCATACGAAACCAATAAATTTCATGATGTCCTGGATGAAATTGTTTGAAGACAGATAAGAATTGGTCAATGGATCAAAGTATTACAAGGAAAATATTTATCACTAGTAAAAAAGCAGTAAGTCAAGAGTCAATTGGAAGTGAAATACTCGCAACAGGTAATGGTAATTTTAAGTGGGTATTGCACTACATGATATGGGTGGTGATTATATGACGGTGTCATAGGGAAATCGCACGTAATCATAAGAGACAATATTCTTTGTTGCACATGTGTAAATTACTCCAAATTGCCCATTTCCAAGTACCATATCACTCCTATGTGCGAATTGTCTGTAATATCATCATGTCACATCGATATTGCAGCTGGAGTCGTGTAGTGTAATAGTTGTTAAGACGCTATCCTACAAAATATGCTAAGTGGCAAAATTTTGTCACTTAGCATAATTTTGTAGGGTAGCGTCACCACAAGCTGCTAAGCTACAAAAATACTGCTAAGTGACAAAATCTGCCATTTAGACACCATCCTACAAAAGACACTATCCAACATAAGTCCTTACGTGACAAAGGGGCATTGAGGCTCAAAATAGGCTGCCTTGTGACTTAAGTACTTAACAACACAGCACCTTTTTTTGGGATAGCATCACCACACGCTGCCTAGTGTGAACAGGGTCTGGGGAGTGGTGGAGGTGTCAGGTCGTCTCTGAGGGCCAATAACTTATAGGGGTCTAGGGGTGTGGAAAATGAGCACTTGTAGCAGGCAGCAGGGAAACTCTCCAGAGGAGTTGTCTTTTCACCCTCTGATACTCAGTGTTGTCCATTGGTTTGAATGTATGATTACCCAGTGGCCCGTTGCACAATAACTCATCATAACAACGAACACAAGTCATACATGTTCTTAACGGCGACATCATAGTTAAGTCAATGAAATAAGACAGAGTTTTTCAATAAACTTTTCTCTTTCGAAATCAATAAGAACTTGGCATGGTGTAATTGCTTATAACAGTTATATTGTTGTCATTGTCATTTATTTGTTGTCATTGCACCTAAAGGTACAAGCAGAAGAAGAACACTCTATCTTGGCCTTTATGATATTAATGAGAGGATATAGGAGTTCAGCTTTGTGACCCTGTGATTATTATTTTTTTTTGTATAATTCTTATCGGTTTCTGTTTTGTTGAAACAGGGAAAATCTCAATGTGTAAACCAGGATTCAATCAATGATAGTGGAGAATATGGACCTTGAGCCTCCAGAGCAGTAGGGAAGGATCATCCATCTTACGTAATTGAAAACCTTCCCCCATGAGACCTCACACCAAGTTTAATTTAAAATGGGCTGGTTGGTCAAATTGAACGTCTAGCCATAAATTTAGGAAAGGGTCCTCTAGAGCATTTTTAACTCAGCGGTGGATAATTTATGTTTTTATCACCCCCCAGAGCTCTAAAGGCTAATCGACGGATTAGCCTTAATTAACCTGGCTTGATTAAGGTGCCATTTTATTGTGTTAATCAAGTGGCGGGGGCGCTGTGACTACTAAAGCCTAGATGCTATTCTTAATTGAAAGAGTCAGATGCGTAGCCTACTTATAATATATTATCTATATTACAGATCCTGTGTCGTGCATGGAATACCAATGATGCTGTACTTAAGATTAAAGATATAACGACGGATATCGCCGCTTTATCCTAATTATGTGACAGTAGATCTTTTGGATCCCATTATATAAGTACTCAGACAGGGTGTCAGTAATGGGAACACATGCATGAGTACAATTTCTGTCACATAAGTACAAAAAAAATGTTTATCATAGTAAAAGCCAAAGAGTGAACTGTAGCAAAGACACATTATCAATAAAGAAAAAAGACTATACCCTGTAGGGATTACCGGTACAACTTTCAGGTTGGACCACCTGGGTCCTGGTATGAATGATTTGTTGTTTCCCATGCAGTGGGAAATGGGGTAGGAAGAGAGCAACTATCAGCAGTTGCACTTGGTACGACCGATAAAAAAACGTCGATCGATGAGCAGGTCCTGGTCATACCTAACCGAGTTTCTCTCCACCATCACATGATGAAGTGACCACACAGGCAGAGATACGTAGTAGTTGGTCATTGATTAGGGTAAGTTCAGAAAAGCTTGAAGTTGTAATAATTGGATAGATTATGTTGTAAGATAGTCGAAACTGTAAATAACATGAAAAGTAATTTGTTACTTGCATGGGAATACTCAAATCATGTAGAAATATGTAAACACTTGAAAGTAGCTAAAAGATTATCCCAAATAGTTAGGTTGCCTTAAGCAACTTGAAACATAATGTTTTTGGGGTAATGTCAGGTGATCTTCTATTGGTGAATCACCAACAGTTTCCATCTCAGCAGCCTATATAAGGTGACTTGTTATCCCGAAATAATCAATTTCATCTTTGGCGCTCAACTATCAACATCTACCTGTTGCTGACTTATACTTGAGAATAATAGCAGCAGGGTGATATATATATTACTTGAGGGTGGCTTTTAGGTGAGAGCCAGGGATTCTAGGTGACTTCAGTACCTCTTGACCTAAGTACGGAATGAACAAGGGCCCCGGGAAGGTGCGTCCAAGGCAGCCTCGAAGAAGATCCTTGTCTAGACTCATGAAAGTCTATGTAACACCCAATGACTAAACTAAGCCACAGTGTGATCTAAGACACCTCCTACATCTTTTTGAGTAATCTGCTAGAGCCACAAACACATGTACACAGACCCTAACGCCCCCCCCTCACAACCCTGAAATATCTCGACTGCGCAAGGCCTCGCCCACCCCTCTTTCTTCAGTGAAACTAGGCAGCGGGCTATGGGTTTACAATAGCTTTAACAAAGGCTTTGTGTGAAATCTAGGCAATGGCCAGACGTCAATCACTAATGCTTGCATCCGAAATATGCATGAGAATATATCACGTGGAAAAGGAATATCTTCAGATGATACAAATTTATATATTCATTTACGCGATTGTGATTACACACGTTATGCATGTCTATTGTACGTGCAACTCTTTTTCGACTTTCACAAAATATTCTGGTCAAATGTTTGTACCTCGGTCTTCACCTCATCTAGATATCCTTGGATGTTTGCTCGATTTTAGCACTTTCCTCATATTTTATTTTAACAGTCCGTGGAACGTCCTGGTATGGGCATTACGTCTTTAGCGCTGTTCAGAGAGATTCCTTGCTTAAGTCAGGAGTTTGTCACAATCAATAACAGCTCAGGAATGGCAGTTCTTATTAATGAGAACACGGATTTGTCTGCTGTTTACACACAAGGAGAACTCGGTTAACCGATTAGTAAAAGATTCATTCGTCAGCAAGCTCCGTTGGTCATACTATCATGATGGTCACTGGGTTAATGAGAGAAGTTATTCATTTACTCAAACATTCAGATAATTCCACCTTACGATACCATGAAAATCGCCATGTTTAGGCACTTGGTATGCAAGCATGCACTCCTGTGTGCAAGACCCCAATATGTTGTGCCTATCAGTATCATAATGTCGTAAAATCTGTCTTTTTTATGGCAAGTCACGTGACTGGCAGAAATACCCGGATGCCCGTTTAGTCCATTGAGCAGATCAGAGTCGCTCGTGTAGAAAAAAGAGCAATTAAACAACCCACAGAGGAATTACCTCAGGGTGGATCCGGGATTTAGATTGCAGTGGGCGTGGGGAGGGTGTGGGTCAACGACTATAATGTTAAGTACTAAAACGCTGCGCATTTGCACGCGTGTGTACTGGGTTGTCGTATCTAATTGGCACTGCTCGTCTGAGTGGATATCAGACGGATAGGCGAACACCCCCTTCATTCCCAATCTGTGCACGGAACCTGAAATGCCCTTATGATGTGCGAAGTGTACACTGACAAGGTCATTATTTGTGTTCTTTACCGCAAATCTGTACGGATATAAACGGATTGTTCTGCATAAAAAATAGACTCTCTGAAATCGGCAATAGGCCATTGGGTAACAATGGGCATGGGCTTTCTTTGCGTCCGCATCTCTACGCCAAATGCACAATTGTTTGGTCTAGCTTATTTGGCTGTAGGTCCCGTGTTTTGTATCCCATGTCCATTGTTTTATAGGAGAAAATAAAACCAAACCTGGGACAAGGTAGACGGAATATCGTCGTTCTCTGTTACACGGGGTTATAACATCATCGCTATAGAATGTGAAATGATGCCTGAATAAAATGTGAGGGCTTAACATCTATGGGGTCCTGTAAACTATGAATTACAGCTGCATGATAATCAAATTTATTGACAGATGCACTGTCATGATGATAAAACATAAAACAGTAAAATGTTATGATCTTTAGCAAATGTGTTGTTGCTAGCCCCACAGTAATTCAGGAGTGTTGCCAACGTTACGCAGTGAGATGGACAGTTTAGCTAAGAATTTTCGCAATTGACACGATATTTCTTACCGGTATAAAACGCTTTTATACGTGAATTAGCCAGGTAGACAAACTACTAAAGCGTAGGCCTACACTTGTTGATAGATTGCATTGTTACTAAGCAATGGCTCATCATTTCTGCTTAACTCAAATTGCAGAAAATGAAGAATTCGGTTTACAAATGATTGCTAATCGCCCATAATTATCAGTGGCACTCTCGTTTATTATTGCGATGGTTTTGGGCTATTTGTTATTTCCATTGAATTACCAGTCAATTATTAAGATCTACCGCCCACATCTGAAGCGTCCTGAATGCTCATATGAAGTATCCATAACGCACAGAGAACACAGAATACTGAACACTAACGAAAGAAAAGGCTTTTAACCAGCCACATTATGCACAGTGTTTGTGGTGCAAAGATCATAACTTCGGCTTGCAATTGTAGCATTAGATAGTGATGTCTGATATGTCATCCACACTGTATAGCTTTTTCATAACTTCAAAATGCTCATCTGAAACGTTCAGGGTCTACAAAATTATCATATTACATGGTAAAGTGGAACATTCCAAACAAAACAAAAATTGTAACACTAAAACAAGGATTGAAATCCATGAATTCTATATCACTATGGTTTCCTT
This sequence comes from Lepidonotus clava, assembly GCA_936440205.1. Classification (NCBI taxonomy): domain Eukaryota; kingdom Metazoa; phylum Annelida; class Polychaeta; order Phyllodocida; family Polynoidae; genus Lepidonotus; species Lepidonotus clava. The sequence continues at coordinate 18,264,736 of OW387150.1, read as the reverse complement.
TATTTACTATTTACCCTTAAAACTAAAGGAATCGAAGAGGCACATTGAGAAAGCATGAGGTATTTTCCATTAATTTTTGAAAATGTGAAAAAGATTATGCACACTAATTTGATTTACTCAAACTTCTACTTTTATACAAAAAGTAATTTAGCTGCATAAGGATGAGAAATCTGTTGCGCCCCTCTTGATAGTTTCAAAGAAAAAGACCTCACAAGCTCTTCAGCATATACTTTCACAGCTTCAAGAAAACCCCCTGAGGCATATATTTATACATACAGGATCTACTCCTTCTATTGTCCCTTTTGTATAATCTGTCCATACACATCTTCTCCCACACCAGGCAAAAAGTAAAACCAAACCAAAAGAACCAAGTTATAGGAGGAACAGGTGGTGGTCTACCTATGGGCTTGTCAGTGGTTAATGGGGGGCGTGTTATAGCCCTATGTTGTGGGCCCTTGTTGATGTGGGGAGCGCTATAGCCCTACGCTATAGGCATTTAATAGTCTGGCCCTACGCTATAGGCATTTAACAGTCTGTATTCATTGCCGGACCGCTTTCAGTGCCACCTGGTGCCACTTGTTTAAGTAGTCTCTTCTCACTCTTTCTGCCTTTTAGACTGCCCAAGTAGGTCGTCTATTCTCCAACACATGGTCTGGTATTTAAAGCAAAGGCCTTAATGAAAATCTCATCTTTGTAAATGAGATTTTTGCCTATGCTTTAATTCAATGCAATGAATTAAAAAGAAAATTTGCTTTAACACAATGCAATAAATTAAAAACAGAATTGCTGAACCAGTAGCAAGGAACGTTGTCTATGTTGTACTGTAAAGGGAAACTCAAAAGTTAGTGCTGGTTACCTATCACTCAAAAGTTAGTGTTCTTTACCTATCACTCTAAAGTTAGTGTTGTTTACTATGTTTGGCTATGTACTTTGCTGTACACTGATGGCTATACACCATTGCCAAAATTATTTTCATGATATAAGCGACACTTCTTGTGGATTGATTCTATTATACATGCGACATGTTAGTTGTATATGGCGACAGGATTTTGAAGGCTGTCGCAGAAACAAATTATCTTATGCATCATGTATATAACGATTTTTTCTAATAGCCCAACAGGTGACAGGGAAACATTTAACACCAATATAATAATATTATATTGGTGTGAAATTTTTCCCTGTCACCTTTCTACAAAAAAATTTCACGCCAATATAATAATATTATATTGGTGTGAAAATTTTCCCTGTCACCTGTTGGGCTATTAGAAAAAATCGCTATATACATGATGCATAAGATAACTTGTTTCTGCGACAGCCTTCAAAATCCTGTTGCCATATACAACTAACATGTCGCATGTATAATAGAATCAATTATTAATATTATTATAACGATAGAAATACAAATGACGTTGTATACATGATGTCGCTTATACCGATGGTTGCTGCCTATGCGCAACGTCGCCTCAATAACCTCAACTATCATATATACAAATTATGGAGCCAGCTACAAATTCTCATTTCTATATACTACTAACATGTCGCATGTGTTAATTCTATTATACACGCGACAGGTCAGTAGTATGCGGAAATGAGAATTTATAGACGGTCGTATCATTGATTTATAATTCACTGCGTACATGATAATTTGTGATTATAATAGTAGCACCGGTACATCTAAATGGGAATTGGCAGCTTGTCGCATGCACAGTGACTACATGTATACACTGCCTCCAGTATAAACGATTTCGCATTTTGAAGTTCCAGTATAAACGATGTCGCATCATGAAGTCGCATGTATATCTAGTTCTCTTTGTTTTAGTTGTTATACATAAAGACCAGACTTTCGAAATAGCCACCCAACTACTCAAACATGAGTTTGTATACACTAGCATAAATAGATTGACATGTGTGTGAGACAATATAGCTTGCTATTTCACATAATATAAGTATTATAATTATTGAAAATACATCGACCCTTTATCTCACTTATATTTCACTATTTACTGTTTACTCATAAAACCTTTTAATGACAGTTACAGATTTATATCAGTCCTGAAAACTTCAAATATATCCTAAACGTCATGAAAAGATTTCTTACGCACTTTGTCAGTAGCCGTTTTGCACATGCATTATGTGATGATGGCAAATAAAAAAAAAAAAAAAAAAAAAAAAGCACAATGGGAAATGTAAAAATTACGCAGGAGTTTTGCATGAATGCAAAATGAGAAATCATTTAAACTATGCTGTATTATTTCAAAAATCTTGTAGTAAGAGTAAGCGCAATGTGAAAAATAGACCTGGCCACAGCTGGAATGTATATGGAACTTATCAAAGAATCTTCTGGGAGCATCCATAAGTACCTACTAGACCCCGGGGCCTTGATAGAATGCTCTTTTAGACCATGATGTATTTTTCATTAGATCTGTCGCGCAGTAGGTTTTATATGGGAAGCAGGATAGTAATAAACATACTTATTTGCTTCTCATGTGAATCTTTTATGAGAACATTGAGGTAAAGCAAAATACTTCTAGTGCCCTTTAACACTGTTATAAGCAATCAAGCGATGCCAAGATCTCATTGGTAATGTCCTTGAAACTACGTATCGGCAGGATGTTTTGGGGTCTTTTGCTAAAATTTCGACGGAGATTTGATAGACATTTCTATCGAAAAATAATCATGTTTTCACTTATTTTATCATTTGGCCATCCTCACCCAACAAAGTCCTTTGTTCTTCTGGTAAGGGCCCATTCAGAGTAAACAGCTTTGAGAAGGAGATGCCCCCAGGCAGCTAACGGCACCCAACGATTCAGAAAACAGTGAGCGTAGCTAATATAATTGTTTGGTGGAAACATTTAATTTCTACTTGTTGTCCTCAAAATTTCGGGTTAAATGAATGTAAACAACTGCAAACGACCAAAAACATCTACAAATTCTGATTTTCCTAAATGTCAAGAGTACCTGATTTCTTCGAAAAGCAAATAAAACTTAATATCTCCGTTTCTCTGTCTGTAGTGGGTCTAAATTGCACAATTTGCAAAAACGAGTGTCGAATGAAGAGTGGTCCAAGTACTTTTATTTTAGAGGGAATTAAAAGTGTTGAATCTACACCAAACCCAACGAAAAATGGTTGTTAACTTTTAATCACGTATGAACATTATTTGTAAATCAATTAGTTTTGGTGCGTTACTGCCTTCATCAGTATTGATACGGCTTTCCGTTATTGAAAACAACAATAATTAGTCTATTTTATTGTATGAAAAACTAAACGTCCGACGAATTTGTCAAACAATTATGTTCTCTTTATTTAATAGTTTGGTGCTGTGAGTATTCTTTCGGGGAATGTTTCAAAATCATTCAGTGGAAACAGGCCTTTAGTTTTTAGGAACAATGACGCTTTTGATTCGGGCGAAATTATCAAAGTTTCCAAATCATGCTTATGTTTCTGATCCTCTTATTACCGTCGAGTATTGTTATTAGCTAGATCTGGATCCATACATCTTTCACCGATCGTGGTGGACGAATTCATCGATTGAAATGGATAGCCCAATCTCAATTTTAAGAGAATCATATAATATTGTGTACAGGTAGCACTATGCCATAACTGATTGAAGGATAACTAATACAACATGGATTTGCAGACAGCCTCACATGGTATTGAAAGGTGGCGTGTCAAAAGGGATCCTTCCATGATTTTGACGTGCTGAAGAACTTTCTGTGCCCAATTTCATAAGAAACATGCTTTAAAGGAAGATTTCATGCATCCTTCAAAGAAATGTAACGGATGTGAGAAAAATTTATTTCCTATAGAGAAAAACTCGGCCAGGAGCCCCAAAACATCCGTTAGGAGCCCCAAAACTTTAAGTGAATGCCCCCAAACTTCCGGTTAATGCTCCAAAACGTCCTGTGCAACTTAAACAATCCAAACTTCTAAAGTTAACAGCAACTAAACTTTTCTCAGTTCTTTTCCTTTCGTTTTGTGGAGGCAAAACCTTCGTTTTCTCCAATGGCATTCTCCAATGGAAATGATACCCAGAAAAGTCGGCCCCAGGCACACCCAACAGTAAACAGCTGATTAGTAAGGAGAGAAATACATGTGTGGCAGGGCTGGTTCTGATTACTTTAACACGTCATGCCTTCATGGGCATATATGAAACCTTATCATGTCTTTGTGAAGTATGAGGTCTGACTGAATATGGGGGCAGCGGTTGAAAAGATGGAAGAGGAGTAGAGACTTTACATGGACACTCATGCTCTAGGGCATTTACTGTAGGAATTAGAAACCCTGTAATCTGCCCATTGAGGGACAGTGCTGCCTTTTGGAGGGCTACAATTGTGCCGTCCATATTCACGTGGAGGGACAAGCCTGACCCCAAGCCCTCTCCTTTCAACTTTCCATCCATTTTGTTTAATCATTAATATGTCTAACCAAACACTTTTAGTTTAGCTTAGCCAGTCTTCCATAATTTCCTCCGGTAGTGTACTGCCATCGTTTGTTGAGTATTTCCAGGGTTGCACCCTTCATATAAATCTGAATCAAGATTGTTATGTGCATAGAGAACACACCAAATCTTGGGGGTTGCAGAACACTCCAGCAGTGAGATGTATAGGCCTATAACGTGTTAATAAAGCATACTCCAAGAATATATAGACTGGATATAGAACCTAGGATTTTTTTGAGGGAATTGCACATTCTGTGGAAAAAAAATGCTCTCTGTCCCGAGAAAGTCATCTGTGAGAACAGACCTTGTGACTGTAGGCAGAAAACTCACCACCAGCAGGATAAGATTACTACGCCCTGCAGCTCAAAAAAAAGTCTGCTGTCTTTTGCTGGTGTGGTCCAAGACGCAGGGGGTGACCAATTGGCTGCTGCAGTGCAGAGAATATTCTTAATGTAATGGGAAGGGTATAGTGTCAGAGTGGGAACTTGACTATGAAAAAACAAGAGAAAATACAATTCATGTGCTTATGAAAGAGCAACATTTGAATATTTATATACAGACTTCTCCCTTTTTAAAAATCACGGATCGATCCCTTTAAACCAGACAGTGTGACACAAAACACACGGGGTGTCATATCTAGATTGCCAATTCATTTCTACCTTGTTATCCTCAATTCATTATTCTTTATGCCTGGTCATGGATACAATCTAATCTACTAAAGAGCAAGTCTGACAGGATCAGTGGAAACACATTACAAGAGTTACATTACCGTGGTGTGTTTGACAGAGTGAGATAGGTGGGAAGCAATTTTAAGATTGATTCCCTTCCGTTCACTCAGCTCTGATTGAGTTTATTGAATGCAGATAGATATAGGATCATCCGTATCAACATTTAAATATCACAACGAATGTGTATTGATATTTCTCCACATTTTGCCTGATTAAAACATTCTAATTTCAATAATGAAGAGTCTGCGGAGGTTGATCCAGGATTTCAGAAAGGGAGGGCCAGATAAAGGATTAAGCCTAGTGTCAAAACGTCGCATATTTACAGGGACTGGCTATATATGCGTGACAGTCGCGCACGCGGACGTAGCGTATATATATAGATTTTCTTATACACGCGGACACAAAGTCGCGCATACAGATGTGATAATATATGCGGACATAAGGTAAGGGGCTCTGTATTGTATTTCTTAAATCCTTAATATGCAGAAATGATAATAAAACATACAAATAAGATATGAAAAAGGGGGTTCGGGGGCTTAGCCCCCGATTTACTAATGATCCTATGATGAAAAAAAAGTTTCATCCGCGTATATTAATAAACTTGTATACGCGGCCACAACGTCCGCATATATAACTAGACCTATTTGCGCGGACCTCACACCCGCGTATACAAGCAATTCTGTGAGTGCGGCCGTCTGCTGCTATGTCCGCGTGTATAACTCCAGCCATATTTACACACATTGACATAGGCAATGTCTTTTGTCATAGTAATATTGCCAAAGAAGGGAATAATGATAGAATACGATATTTGTTTTGTATATACTTCCGGGATGTAATGAATTCTTTTAAATGGTTTAGTAATTCTAATATTATATAGGCCTATGTGATTAGGCTTGATAGACCTATTAACTTTTCATGTGTTCCCTGTGTAATACTTTTAGAATGAGGAAAGACGGTAAAAAACGACAGCCTATCTGGGGCCTAAGGATATAACTGCACAGTGTAACTGTAAATCATCCACAATAATTATATTTGGATTCATTATTTATACCAATTATGTTTCCAATACCAGATTCATTCCCCTGCAGCTCATATCAAACTATAATCACAGATAATGTGATCCTAACCTGGCATGCATAGTTCAACCATAATGCCCAATTAATTTATCATTTATATGACCATGTTTCCGATCACATTTAAGCCATTTAATCACCGATAATGCCCACCTAATGCTGGCCTCCCACACAGATGTGGTGTTCGACTATCATGGGTCTTTTTGTGAGGCTCTCATTGGAGTCCTGTTAACAAATTGCATCCAAGGCCACCACCACCATTTCAGCACGTCCCTCTTTACGACTATCAGCATTAGACACGCTCGGCTAACCAGTCTCTAACCTCCGACCCTGCCCGGCGTATATCGCCCATTTTATTGGCCAAGAGGGCGTGGGTTTGTTTTTCTGTTGGCCGAACCACTTTTGTCTCACTTGTTTAGCGTCCATCCTAAAGGCTGTCATGTGTCAATATAACCATGACGACGGGTGGCGATTGGCTGTTGATGGTCCAATGGGATGGCACCATCAATAAAACTGGGCGATAATGGGTAGATTCAGACGTCTTGTACTACTGAACGGCGGCACGGGCCGGACGGGATCCGACGAAATAAAACCAAAAGGGAGGTATAAAACCGAAGACAAACTGACAGGAGTGTCAATTATGTGCGAGGCGTTTGTGGGGTGAGTGATGCACTGTAGTTAACGGCCTTTGTTATGGTGATCGGATAATGATTCAGTAGTGTAGGCCGGGAGAAACAGTCATCTTTTGTTTTAGAATCACAGAGGAACGTGTATTAAAGCAAATCTATAGCCACTGGCAGGATGACCTGAATTAGGACCATTGTCATACACCAGTCCCTGCCAATCGGTTGCGCCTATAGGCAGACTGTGTGAATACATCGACATTGATGGTGTAATATACATAGTGAAAAGTGCAAATAAATGCTTAGGTCAATGAATGAACAGACGCTCATAATAATCGTAATGTAATACAGGACAGTCTCTAAAGAAATCATGATCATGTACACACATTTTGCCTTCATACCTCACGGTCTAATCTATTTCGCGTTCCCAATTATATTTGATTAAAAAAGGTGATTTCGTTAAGATTATCTTCTGTGCATAAAGGCCGGGTCGTAACATTTCAGCTGACCCCCTCTAACTTTAGCCATTCCAACATAAAATGTAAAGGTTTTGTACCTATGTATGTTTACTTGTTGAATAAATTGTTCCCTTAGATATTACCAACTGAATTTCTTGTATTTAAAGCTATATGCATTCTAGCTTCCGACTTTCCGACAACTGCGTTTCTAGCATCATATTTAGGACCAACTGGACCAAAGGCTGCCGAGATTTCAATATGTAAACGGGGGAGGTTTTTACACACGTTGTCTATTGGTGGGTTTCTGAAGGTATTCCACCGCCCAGTGCTTCCAAAGACCTCTCATCTTATACAGAACAATGCTACTTCAAAGCCATTTGTTTTCTCCTCAAGTAGACAACCGCATCTCCGTTGACTTTTCAAAGGCGAATCCCCTTAAAGGAAAACCTATCCAATCTGTGAAAAAGCTGGTAACGAGCCCATCCTTCCATATTTGCGGGATTATATATGATGTTTTCTCATTTAACACGATAAGGGTCTGGCATAAAACAAAACAAAGAAAAACTAACAAAAATTATAGAAAAAAAGAGATGTACCAAATCAAGTGGATGTCAGCAGGGGGTGAGAGGTCCAGCTGTGGGTGTTCCATCAACTGACCACCTGGTCTGTGATAGCAATCACGTGGTCTACACTCAGTCACGTGGTCATTCACGTGACCTCACCGTCGTCCAATCACATCACGCAATATTGTAGTCGTCCCCCAGAGAGAGGCTACATCACGTAAAGCCTCGTTTTGGCGGTAACTAGGTGAGGAGGGGAGGGTACTATGGTTATATGAATCTGTCAGGCAAGACTGCTCGCTGGTGTGACAGTTTGTGAACCTACAATCTGGTGATGCTTCCTATTGGTTGGCATAATTATTGTGAGATGCATTTATTTTCATGGGTTCTCCATAGACGTTGTGCACATGACTTGACACCTCTCAAATTGGGATGAGCGTCATATTGGTGATCAATTTAAATTTACGTTGTTGTTTTTTTGTCTATTTTATAAAAAGAAAGCTTATCAAATCATAACAAACAATTAATTTCTATAAATTGTGGATATATTTCATAGCCATGTGGTTGTGGTGACCACGTGGTGATCACCAAAATCGGGTCACGGGACCCTGTCTACACAAGGTCTATATTTTTATGTTGGATTTACTGTACTTATTACCTGCCTTTTGCGAGCTGAACTTTAATCCAATCATACACTTCTTTTCATTTTCTTGTTGATGAGATCACTCTCAATTTTGTTCCTTTACTTCTGTCTACCTTCCGTAACATACTCTAATGGCGGCATCTCAATTCTAGCCAATGTTATTTTAATTAGCCAAATCAAGGGGACCGATTAAAACGGACAGATCATAACCAATTTCCGTGAAATATGTGATGAAAAAAGAGATATCAAAAAGGTATCTTATCTACGAGACCTATCCTTAATGGACAACAGCCTGGATCCTGCATCGAGTGCTCCCATTGGCCCTCAACTTGTTATCCCATCTTTTCATTGGCTCTCTGTATTTGGTGAAGGAAAGACCCTGATAATAACTGTAATTATGGTCGCAAGTCAGCGATTTGGTCAAAAAGCAGTGCACTGCAATGCACATACAGCTATCGCTAGCCTAAGAAGATAGTATAGTGCAGGCTGTAAACGTGTAATGAGTAGTCTGGCTACAGGGCTATTCAGTTGCTATAGTAGGTTTAAGACCAATAATAAACAAAACGACAAAACATCAACCAGTTCTATCTTGTGTATGAATATAATATTATGCCTAGTTCAAGTTTTTGTTCTTGGTATAATGGGAACTTTTGCCGTAGGGTTGGCATAACTTAACCCTTACACTGCCAGAGGCCTCATATGGGGCCCTATAGTAAAATCCCATAGGAACACCATTGAAAGAATGTGAATTATGCTTTCAGAATCTGAAAGAATTTTTCAGATATTCCAATCAGAACCAGAGATACAGGTATTTGAACATCGGACTATCAAGTCACCCAAAAATGTTAGAATTACGATTTGAGAAACCATAAACAATGTATTTACATTTGAATTTGCTATACTAATAAAAAATCATGAAAAATGGGTGAATTTATGTAAATGACATTATTTTTAATTTGCTCTAACTTTTCTCTCGTTTATGATAATCACAATCTGTCTTTTGCACAAAAATGATAATGTTTTCATGTTATTTTTATAAAGACTGTCGTAGTTATTTGATGAATTATCGGTTACCATGGTAACCTGCAAATGATGATAGTATGAACAATTACTCCACGCGAGAAATTTGCCTTATTGGCACAGTGCCAACATTTGGAATGTTTATGTCAAAATTATTGAAAAAAGCTTTTCATCTGAAGAATCTAAACTAAATTTGAGTTTTATGGAATTTTTGCACTAATTTTTGTATTTTGGGCAATATTTCAGTAAATATCAATTACATTGTGATATATCTGGCAGTGAAAGGGGGGATGGATCTAACTATGACAGAAAATTTAAAAAAATTGCGTGTGTCTTGGGGGAAGTCCTTGATGCATCTTTTCCCCCCGCAGAATTCACCATAATGTTGTTTCAGAAATTAATGTCTTCGTATTATTCTTGCAGGTATTGACTCAAGAAATTTGCGAATTTGTGAATCACTATCTTTGAAATTAGAAATGGTTGATTAACAATTTTATGAAAAAAATCGACATTGGGATATTATTTGGAATTCTGAAGGTATTACAGCGTATGATAATTAGGTTGTACGGTCTATGATATCTCCTATCCTATCCAAAGTCCCTATAGTAACACGCGTAAGCATCTCCATTAATTCATTAGTCTCACGTATATATACCCAACCAGACTCTTAGCTCCCTCTCAGCACAGGATCATAGAGTAGCAATCCCATCTATATTACATTGTTCCGATCTATTTTTTATCCCTCACATATATGGACAAACAACGTAACCTGTTGCAACCGTTCCATATCATAAATGCATTCCAATATTGTCCGTGAATAGGTTGTAGCAGTGACTATTGAGACGTATAATATCACTCTAGCTCACCAAGCAAGAGATACGGTATAAAAGGAAAAAAGTGCAGCAATGTGATGGTATACTCCAGGACATAGAAACACAATTGTTGTTTTTTTGTGTGGCTAGAAGTATTTTATCCTAGGAAGGCCTCCGTTGTCGGTGGTCTCATAAGAACACGGAATAGAGGAATATTGGCGATAAAAGCATTGGGGGACACATCCCTACAGTCCAACGTGCAACTTTCTTCTTTTTTGTAATATTGAAATATAGAGATTGTAGTACCACCATGAGGTATTGGAATCCATACAAAAGAAAGACTGGGGATATTTTTGAAACATATTGAAGTATTGGGACTCCTGAATTGAAGGGTTTATTGATAGAGCAATGGCTAGAATACTTTTAAATATTTTGCAGTCAACAGGAAAGCCCCTCCAACCGGAGCCCCAAGAGTGATCGTGCAGGTCCAATTCAATGTTGCCTATGATGGATTTATGTTGGATCAGGGGACACTGGCTTCAACCAGTAATATGAATGCAACCGAATCATTTTGGCACCAAGCAGCTATGGTAAATCTATGATCTACACATTTTATGGAATGGCAGAATTGATGTTACCCTTAGGGTTTTCTAAGTTACCATATATATGTTTGTATTCATAAATGTGTGTGTACAGACCCAAAAGATATTGTAACTAACTAGGGTAGCTTGGGGCATGTCATTTCGTATATTTGACTGAATTATAGCGCTCACATTTACCTAACATTCTTGCAGTGTTTTACAACATAATTTTACAGTTAGTTGAAAATTGATTGTGCATATTTGCTGTGTTTTCGTCAATAACATATGTACACATAGAAATATATATGATTATAATATAACACACACACATATATCACACTTGTAAAACCTTGCCTATATATTACTTATATCCATAAAAAGTAAACATATTATTTTGCATAGGTCAGAATAGCTTCAGCCATTGCCAGGGTGAATTACAATAGAGCAAGATGGCACAGCATGAAAAACCTATCCCCAGCCTATGACGCTCTCCCCATAAAAAGTAATGTGCAATGGCTTCACCCACAAAGAAAAGCAACATATTAAAAGATTTCTAGACACTATTGCAATTACTGAGAATTAACAGCTTTTCATTTTTCATTGGCCGTCTGATTTCACTTGGCAATTTTTCTCATCAATCACGCTTTTTCTTTTATTCAGGAGCATCCAATCCTATGATTGCTTTTTGGTTATTCATCTTCAATTACACTTTTAGCCTTTTCAGAAACTGACTCTTGATGAAATTCCACCTCAGTGTTCTAAAATTGGCGCCATAGTTATTTCCATTTTAGTTCAGATTTAATTGGACCATAGCTCTTTACGTTAAAATGTAAGCATATTGAGGCGCAGTACGTATCACGTTTTTCTGATTGTCTGACTGCCATAGCTACCGTTAAGAAGCGTGCAAGAGATGGGAGGGAAGGGGGGACACAACTCGGCCCAGTATATATACGAGAAGAACTCTTTGGCAAAGAGATAGACAATGTAGGCCTCTTTAACTCTTTTAATATAGAAGCTAGGACAACACCATCAGATCTCATTGGCCCCTGCACTTTAGGATGCTTTGAGTCTGTTTGTGTGTGTGGATATGTATAGCTTGGGTAAGTGAGCAGCTGCCAGTTTAGGTATCTGAGCAGTTGGCAGTTTGGTTAAGTCAGCAACCAGTAGTTTGAGTATGTGACCAGCTGCCAGTTTGTCAAGTGAGGAGCTGTCAGTTTGGGTAAGCGAGGAGTTGACAATTTGGGTAAGTGAGGATCTGTCCGTTTGGGTAAGCGAGGAGTTGGCAATTTGGGTAAGTGAGGAACTGTCAGTCTGGGTAAGTGAGGAATTGTCAGTGTAGGTAACTGAACAATAATTATCAGTTTGGGTAAGTGAGGAGCTGTCGGTTTGGGTAAGTGAGGAGCTTTCAGTTTGGGTAAATGAGGAGTTGGCAGTTTGGGTAAGTCAGCATCCGTCAGTCTGAGTTTGTGAGCAGATGTCAGTTTAGTACTTAACTGAATCAATAATCAGTTTGGGTAATTGAGGAGCTGTCAGTTTGGGTAAGCGAGGAGTTGGCAGTTTGGGTAAGCGAGGAGTTTGCAGTTTGGGTAAGTCAGCAACTGTCAGTTTGAGTACGTGAACAGCTGGCAGTTTAGGTAACTGAACAATAAGTATCAGTGTGGGTAAGTGAGAAGCTGTCAGTTTGGGTAATCAAGGAGTTGGCAATTTGTAAGTCAGCAATTGTGGGGTTGAGTATGTGAGCAGCTGTCAATTTAGGTAACTGAACAATAATGATCAGTTTGGGGAAGTGAGGAACTGTCAGTTTGGGCAAGTGAGGAGTTGGCAGTTTGGGTAAGTCAGCAACCGGTAGTTTGAGTTTGTGAGCAGCTGGCAGTTTAGTAACAATGAATTATCAGTTTGGGTAAGTGAGGAGCTATCAGTTTGGGTAAGTGAGGAGCTGTCAGTTTGGATTAATGGGGAGATGTCAGTCTGGTTAAGTTGGGAGTTGGCAGTTTTGGTAAGTCAGTAACTGTCAGTTTGGGTATGTGAACAGCTGTCAGTTTAGGGAACTAAACAATAATTATCAGTTTGGGTAAATGAGGAGCTGTCAGGTTTGGTAAGTGAGGAGTTGGCAGTTTGGGTAAGTGAGCAACCGGTAGTTTGAGTATATGAGCAGCTGTCAGCTTAGTAACAATGAATTATCAGTTTGGGTAAGTGAGGAGCTGTCAGTTTGGGTAAGTGAGGAGTAGGCAATTTTGGTAAGTCAGCAACTCTCAGCTTGAGTATGTGAGCAGCTGTTAATTGAGGTAACTAATCAATAATTATAAGTGAACAATTTTCAGTTTGAGTAAGTGACCAGCTGTTGGTTAGGTTAAGCAAGCATTTTTCAGTTAGGGTAAGTAACCAGTATTAACTTTGGGTAAGTGAGGAGCTGCCTGTTTGGGTAAGGGAGCAGCTGTAAGTTTGAGTAAGTGACCAACTGTCAGTATGGGTAAAAAGGCACCTCACACGCGGCCTCGATCGCTCAGGCCAGCTTAGCCACAGTTTTACTGCCAGTGACACCAACACAAACGCACATCAAATTGATTGCACCATCCCCCAAGGGAAATAAATGGCAAAAACGATAATGATAAAAAAAGAGGGATTGAATAGAAAAAGAAGCTCGTTTGGAGTGATGAGTGGTGTGTAGTCATGAGGCACCTAATGACCTTTGATCTGGTTTAAAAATTATGATAACTCCTGTCATTACAATGATTTCAATAAATCTGAAAAAAATTCAAGCGTCATCGTAACCAAAATGGTAAAACATGCTAAATGGCCAATTCAGTGTGCTTGAAATACTGTCGGAGCTGGACGGGGAATTAATTCTCCCCACTGACGCACAGGGGTGTTTACAAATAAAGTTAAAATGGTTGTAATAATATAAGTTATGATTTATTGCAGGCCTTATGCCAACATGTCTAATAGTACAGACGCTCTTGTGAAGGATGTACACAACACATTTTGAAAATCTCTCTCTGTTTTCTGACAATAATATCATCAGAATCACTTCTAGTGGCTAACGTAAAGTATAAATCGGGCTAAACACTCATGTTAACTATCATGCGCGCGCGGGGGGGGGGGGGCTTTCCTAGCTAAATAGTTGGAATATGTAAACTAATAATCGTCCCTTCAGCTGCCTAAGGCCGTATTCCACGTACCAAAAGTGCGTTGGCGATTTGCTGCTGATGCAATTTCCTTAGTGGTGGTTTGAAATGGCTGGCATCGCCGATAAAGTTTTACCAACCTGTTTTTTCCTGCCAATTTTGTACTGGTTGCCAATATCACACTTGCGGCTGCCGATATCGAACTTTCAGATGCCAAAATCGCACAGAAAGAACGGACTGCTGGTATGGAACGTTACCATGGAGAGGATCAGTATTGGCAGTGCATACTTTCGGTATGTTGAATACAGCCGTTAACCCTCAACTTCAATCCATGAAGAACAGCTCTTTTTCTTAGACGGATAACATAATCTCAGCGAAAACCATAATACCAAATGCCAGCTATAGGTCAGTATTCATAGAGAGGGAAGTGCCCTTTCATACCAATCTACAAATAGAGGGTTTCAAACGAGTGACATCTGGCATTTCTTTGTCAACGTTAATACAAATTACTTTATAAATAGTTGGGGCTAAGATGAAGAAATTGATAATTATCATCCCTCCTAAGGTTGGTAAATAGATATCCTTTTGAGAAAAGGTCATACGTATTCCTGTTTTGTTACAGCCTATGTTTGACGTTTTTCATTCGGAGGCAGACGGAACTCTAAAATGCATGTAAATCTATTATGAAAGTGATACTGATTCATTTCTCATTTAGGAGTAGGAGTTTTTATAATGCTGCATTTATTTAAAGAATGGGAATGTGCAAATCCCTGTATTTATGTTGGGTGTGTGTTTACACACCAAAAATGTTTTCCAGCAGCTTTTGCCAATCTGTACATACCACCACCAACTATGTTAGAAATAGAAGATGTGACATGGAGAATGTAGTTAGACTAAGCAACCAAAGTGGAACCTCAATATAAAGACCTTAATGCAACCTTAATACACTTCCAACGCAGACAATATTTGCGCAACTAAAGCTATACTTTTATTTATCACATATCCTTGTGATGGGGGCAAATAAAACGACCGGGGTCTAGTCCCAATGTGCCTTAGAACCTACAAAATGATATCAACGAATATCGCATCGGTATACCGTTCATAAATCTCCCGTTCTGAAATAGAGATAGAAATTACAATCACTAACAATAACACCTAAAGGATGTATATTGAAGTATATTCAAAACACGTGATTCAAAACGTGAAACAAGGCCAACAAAACAGATCTAATGTCCCTTGTTGTGCCCTGTGGCCCATTGCACAATGGGTTCGTAACAACGAAAATAATTTTTTTGAAAAAAAATAATATTTTCGTAACAAGGATGGTTTATACACATTGTTTTTCTATATCTAGAATGCAGCCAGAGAGCTGTAACTTTTACTGATTTGTCCTTAATTTTTTTCCTTTTTACATCAATTTACAGAATTCAATTTCATTCATTAGAACCAGAGATTTTACTATGTTTGTAAAATCGTAACAAAGATATCTTTAACAAAGATATCTTTGTTTGATCCTAACAACGAAATTCTATTGTGCAACTGGCCACTGTCGCATATTGGGTCTCGCTGTAGCGAACATTGGCACATTTCAAAAGACCTCTCCCTGTTCAACAGGGAGCGAATGCATCTTTCATCCTTACAGGGATGGTTTGCACACCCGATTTTTCAATTTATCAAGGGGACATTTTGGGGTTAACATTTTAAGATTTTGTTTTCAGTAAATGTTAGATGTGTCCTTCAGCTTATAATTTGTATAGGAGGCAAGTGGCGGAAATGATTTATTAGCCAATTAAATTAAATTCAAAGTGTGTACAAAACCATCGCCACAGGGAGGATTGGCACATCCCCAAAACAAGGAGAGAAAAAAACAGCGAGAAAAAACAAATCCATCCTTAATCCCTCCCTCTTGTGAGCTTTTGGGTTTATTCACGCGGCAACAATAAACCCACCCTCCACATTGTGGATGACCCTGTGATTGGACAACGGCCGAACATCCCATGTAGGCTATCCCAGTCTAAACTAGTAAACATGTTAGATTACTAAAATAGGCAAGGCATTTGTGTTTCCGTATCTGTTAGTACTTTTTAAACATCACTCATTCTTATACCTGATCAATTCAGCGATTTTCAGGTTTGCCCGCTAATCAAATATAGTAGCACAAGATAATAAAAGTTCTGACAGTATTTGTTTGGCTGACAAGCTTTAACATTGGTTCCTATGGGAAAAAGGCAAATATTTGTGGCTTCGTTTCACAAACCTAAAGAACAATTTGTCTACTTAATTGGCATGGTTCACTTGGTTTACTGCTCTCTTTGAGATCCAAAGGAAGCAATTGTTATAATATTTCATAGTATACTTATTTTGTAATGTTAACTGAGATGAACTTATTATTATATAAGTTGTGTTCAAGATCAAAATTACTGTGTTCTCCGTGAACATAAATTCCCATAGGAAATCTTGGAGTTACAAGTTGAGTTTTCATGTCCAGATCGATTTTCATGGCGTTAATAATAATGAACAGTCGGCAGTACAACTTAGTTTATGACGTCTGAGTGATAAACGAATTACCCTATTGATTAAATTAGGCTTTGGCGGTAGGTCGTTATCAAATCTTAACACATCTCAATCCATTTTGAAATAATCACAGGGACGTTATAATCAGAGCGAATGGCAATAATTGTAATAAGCACAGGTGTTTCGACACGCAGTGGAGATCACCCATCATTTTGTGGACTTCTAACACGAATCCACTGTTTCATAATTCATTTTTCGCAAAATCATGAAGTAAGTGATAGCATTCGCTAGAAGATGATAAAAACATCAAGCCATATCAATGTCAGGTCTGTAATAATTTTTTCAATTATTGACACCAAATCCATGTTATCACATTGTTATCACTCTTATCAAAGTGAGATGACATCAAATATGAAAACTAAGATATTATTGGCCGCAAAATGAAGCTTATAACAAATGTTAAATTGAGTTAATGCAACTTTTGAATTGCGTATCAAATGTGAAATTGAGATTGTATCAAATTAAAGAGAGAGATAGTCTTAATTTGAAACTGAGATAGTATGAACTCTGCATGCTTAATTTCGAAATAGAAATATCGAGATACTGTAGACTTTCCCTCATAACTTTCATTTTGTTTGAGTAGAACATTAGATCCCAACCGCCAACTAACAAATATTAAAGTTTTCTCTGGGGCTAACCTCATCCGACCCTGTGTACATCATGCACGTCACGTAATGAGCCTCTCCAGGGGATGAGCAAATCAACTGGGAGCAGCTCAGCCAAGGCCAGACGTCCCGGCAAGAAATCATACCACGAAGAGCCAGCCCTCCCCACCCAGCCAGCCTGATCACTTCCTGAGCTAATCAAGTCTAAAATTGCCTGTTTTTTGAAGGCCGACTCATCCCGGAGTAGAATGGGTGAGTTGGAGGGTAAAAAGGCACGTCTGGTGAGCAGCTCGTTAGCATGTCTGTGACTGGGGTAAGGGCTCAGATCCCAACTCCGGACCGGCTTTGGTTAAGTCAGGCGGATTGGCGTATTCTTTGTCTTTTGTGTGTTTGTGTGCTTGTGTTTGCATTTTATGTGTGTTTGTATGCATATGTGTGCCCCAGCTAAGCATGTGATGTTATTATAACAATGCAGCAACGTTCTGTTTAGTTCTGTATTGGTTCTTGTTATGTTATTTTAATGGCTTCCAATAATGTTGCTGCAACGTACTGCTGTGATGTTGGACTGTGACATTATTGTAATATTCTGGTTACATTATTCAACCTAAACAGAATATTCTTATAATATTCTGTTTGGGTTTCATCCTAACCTCACCAAAAAACCAACGTTTTAATAACATTCTGATTTGGTGAGGTTTCAACCTAACCATAAATAATGTAATTGTTACGTGCCATCTTAGTAAGTACCAGACTGACTAAAAGAGTGTAGTGACAGAATGTGTCTGTTACGTCTCAACTTGGCTGGAGCTTGAGTGTCTGCATGTAATTATGTGTGTTTATGAATGGGTGTGCATCTGTTTGTGCACACTCACTTCATTTCAAACAGTTTTTCTGATGCGAGTAGAAGATATTGTCAAGTCTTCAGAATAAGTGCACCATCTGTTAATTAACTTTCTGTATCAAATCACTGGCAGATCCATGGGGAGGACTAAGTACCAAAACAGCCTGCTTTCAGACCCACACGTACACTGTTTTGTTTTTTCCTATATGTTAAGTCCAAATAAAAGAAGGTTGGGGTGGTAGTTGGAATCAGGACCTCCCCTGTCTCATGTTTTTATCTGAGTTGGTTGTGGGACCTGACAGGCATGAGGCCTCTGAGTGCGCGACACATCCCATAAGCCAGCCCTTTGAAATGGTCATGACAGTTGTAAATTAACTGTCTATTTCTATATTGATATTAAAGAGTAATTGCAAATCATAAGAAACAGCCTCGTCATCTAGTTGGGAGTAGTATTGTATTTCGTACCGTGTCTTTTTTTATGAAGATGTATGCCGGTAAATATTGCTAGATTTAAAGCCTTGCATCCACTGCTAGTTACATTAGCATCCCTGTTCTGTAAGTGAAATGTTTGAGATATCTGGCATATATACTTGATACTTAGGGCATTACATGGATAACACTTTTCATGAGTGTGTCAACTCTCCAACTTACTTTGGTTTTTAAGTTATGAGAACTACTAATACATGTGACAGCATGCGTATTAAGCCTACTCAGGGGAAGAACTACATTTGTGTCCATTTCTTAAGGCTTTCAAACATATGTGACCTGTTCTGCGATCTGGGGCTCCTTTTCTTTCACAAAGCTATAGCATGTTAGGACGCTATCCCACAAATGGATGCTATCCCACAAATATTCAGGATTTGTGGGATAGCATCCACATCAATACGTTATCCCACAAACTGATGCTATCCTTCAAACTGGTTTGAGGGATAGCAGCACCATGAAGACGCTATCCCACAACCAGCTGCTATTCCACAATGGACCCTATCCCTCAAATTGCTTCCTTAGGTATCAAAAACAATTGGGAATAGGCCATGTCAGTCCATATTCGTTGGAAAAAGTCAACAGTGGTGATCATAGTTAAGTTCTTTTTTTGTTTTGTTTTTTAATTGTTCCAAAATCATCTCTCTATTACAAAGCTCTTCTGACAATCATATGGAAAATTGGCAAGAATTACAATTCCAACCACAGTAACACCTAGTATTCCAGGTATACAAATTGTTGAGTTGTAAAGTTATCTAATCTCTCCTGAAGTATAAACCAAAAAGGTTCAAGATGGGTTCAAAAGAGTCATAAATGACATAATCAAAAATTGATGTTGCCAAAAATAATTTTGTCAGGAAGTAGGGTGCCAAAATGATGTAATTAACAAAAATGACATCAAGAACAATTCTGATTCAAATAATAATCTGATAATTAATCATCTTCTCACCCCACCTGGCAGCAACAGCTACACAAATGACTATTTCTAAATGTTGACCCGAATGAAGTCCCTAATGACATTGACTCAAATTTTGGATGACATCATTTTAAAGACCATCATTTTGGGTTATGTTTTATGATTCCATTTGGGTTTGCATCAGATTTTGGTGATAGAAAAATACTTGTCGCATCAAATAAATGTTCTGATTGGAGGTGCTATCCCTAAGAAATTTGTGACTTAGCAACTGTTTGTATCTTAGTGTCTTGTAGTGGCGCTATCTAACAAACAGCTGCTAAGTTATAAATATTTGCAGCTTAGCATCAATTATACTACAGACACTATCCCTCAAATATTTGTGACTTAGCAGCTGTTTGTGGGTTAGCATCTTGTGGTGATGCTATCCCACAAAGTGACAGCTATTTGTAGGATAGCATCTCTTTGTGGGATAGCATCCTAACAATAGCATGCCACCTCGTGTCAAGTTAGTGCCACTCTCTCGTCAATTTCGTTGTGAAATCCGGCGTGGCAGGTGAATAAAGCAGCAGATTTAATAAATCCTGCTGGTAGTATTATTATATAATCGCAAGACAATATTCACTGAATTACAATATATGCGGGTCATGGGGTGCTGGTAAAATGTATGGGGAACACCCATGATATATCGCCAATTGCGAATGTCTAATCTGTAGCAAATCGCCAGGAAACTTTTGCACAGTGTTATGACTTCTACCCATTACCAACAAGCTCAAGTTTCCTGCATCATTGATGTAAACAGACGTCAAAAGCAGTGGATTATACCTTTAGCATGTATTTCAATACCTGATTTTGACCTCTGGTGATAATGGAATACAATAGCCTACAATCTATCTGTCGACACCATCTTGCAATATGATCATGCAGGTAATGAGGTACTTCCGTAGAGTGTTGCTGAAATATCATTCCAATAGGAAAATACGTAAATGTTCAACGTTATTCTCATGATTATGATAAATATGTGACAACTTGTAAAAGTATAATGCAGTAAATCGCAAGAAACACGTCTCGCCGTATAAAACAGTCTCTAGTTTATAATAAAAAGGAGGTATTGGACACGTTTCAATGTAGGTTGCACGTGACTACGATGTCCTCTCAGTCCATAGACGTGCAATAACAGTAAAACGGAACAGAATCCCAGATGCTGACACCATTCCAGATTGCAGTAGCATACCCGCGTGACGGGCATCTTACACATTACTGCAATCCCCAGCGTTCCCCGAATATCGCTCAGCTGCCTCGTTCCCAAGTAAATCTGGCAGCCATCTTCCTGGGGCACAATTCTCCTGTCACGGAGGTGAGAAGGAAGTGACGGCAGTTTGTCACCAGTGCTATATGTGACGAGGCCATCTCTCTTTAAATCTGTCACTCCATGGGGAAACACGTTGATAAAAGTTTCAGGGTGGCCTTGAGTTTGAGAAAAACAAGGAGAGGCGGTCACAGTTGAGAGTAATAATTAAGCCTAATGGCCTTGGGTTGAATTCAAAAATAAGGTTTTAGTGCCAGCGATAATAAGGTGCTCTTTGTGGTTTTCCTTCTTTTTGAGAGTACCAGCAAAAATTAGTTAACTAAATCATTTATATAAGTAGTTTACACAAAGGGGCCTTCCCTCAAGTAAGTACGCACATTTAAAAAAATCTCAGACCCCCATTCCCATTTGGGCTAAAATACGCATTGGATTTGTACTAGAATTTATATATATATGCACAGTTTTCAAAATTTCCCATTCCCCCTCCCTCCCTTTATGCATAAGTACTTGGTGGAAGGCCCCAAAGGCAAATAACTAGTAGGCCTACACAACAAAATAGCTGCCAAAAGACACGCGTGTTGATATAGTTTAGCTCTCGTTTTTTCGTCCATTCAAATAAAGATAAAAAAAAAAGAAAACAAGAAAACAAGACATACAAAATATTTACGGACAGCAAAACATCTAACCGAACAATGGTCATCAATATATCCTACCCTAATAGGCCATGGCTGTGTCTGAGTGTCACGTGGTTGGGACTAAACCAGATTTACCCTCACGTGACGTCACACCTAATTGACGTCTTTCACAGCCCCCCAGAACGAGGCTGAGTTAACCTTACAGTTGGCGTCACCATATCGATGAATCATTTGATACTGGGGTGTCTGCATGGTGGCCCAGTGGCCCGTTGCACAATGGGTTTCCTAGCAATGAAAATAATATTATTAGCAAAACCTTTCGTTGTTCAATAATAGATTATTTGCAACTATTTTCGTAACAACGATAGTTTGCAACAATTCATTTTCTATATATATAGAATGCCCTCAAAGAGCTGTAACTTTTAGTGATTTATTTCTAAATTTTCCCCTTTTTATATCAATTTACAGAATTCAATTTCATTCATTAGAACCAGAGATTCTTACTATTTTTGTAACAATGGAAATTTTCGTAACAACAAAACATTTCGCTATATAGCAACAGTTCGTTATGCTATCTTAATTTGATCCTCACAATGAAATTCTATTGTGCAACGGGCCACAGCCCCAACTACTGTGGTGGATTTATCAGAGAACTACTCCTTAAAACACATGGACACGCTTCCCCACACACACCTTCATCTGCGTAACAATATATTAGAAAGTCACATTATATATCATTTGCTACAGACCTTATTCCTAGAATCATTAGAGAGTCATTGGTATGTTCTGATCAATCTTAGTAGGGGGATTTGTTGTGCCCGATGTCAAAATGAAATTGCCTCATCAACCCATATAGACATAGAACAATATTGTTATGGCCGTCTCTGTCCAGTTATGATACAATTATGGGAGCAGATTGGTGGGGGCAAAGAGAATTGATACTATAACAATGGTTTTGGTAAATACCTTGATGCAAAGTCTGACCAAAAAGAAATTATGCTTTGAGATTATTGCAATGCTGTTTGAAACCTTGTTTTAAAGGGAGAGGCCAGTGACTGTTAACAAGTATACTGCCGTGATCCCCACCATCCAGGGAATAATCGTGCAAAATTTTATAATTCTATCATCAACAGTTTTTATTTTATACTTATTTTTCTGAATTAAACTTGGATGCACTCCTTGAACCTGATGCAGCCTGCACAGTTCATTTCTCTGGGTGTGACGTCACAAGCAGAACAGTTGAAAAAACTTAAAACTGATGGTATGACAAATACAATTATATTTAGTGTTCTTTATAGGTGCAACGGTGCTTAAAATTACCAAATTGAATTATTCATGACAAAAATGTGAGAAAATGTAGTTTATTGAAGAATTTACAATTTTGAAATCTAAATATAACGGCTTTTTATGTGACGTCACAGACAGACGTCCTGTGTCAGGAGGACAGGAGATTCAATATGTGATCTGAAATATATACAAGATTTTCTATATAAAAGAAAACTATATATGTTTAATTATATTATATACCCATAATTAAGCATCGTTTCCACAGTATGACATGAGAATTTAACAAAATCATAATTTCACTGGCCCCTCTCTTTAATGCCCTGTTACCATCAACCAATTTAACCGCAGAATTTTTGGTAATTTATTACTTTTAACTAGTATTATAACAAAATATTATATATCTTACATACTGTTTGGAAGAGAATACAAAATGCTTTCTAATGGTATATAACATGTTTGTGATTAACTAATATTTCCACTGCCAATTTTTGAAATCGGTAGTAAAATCGGCTGGTGGAAACCGGGCTTAACCGTTTTACCAAGGTTTCAACAAAATTGCTGGTGTGCACTAGGCCTTCCAAAGCCCTCAATAACATGTACATATGGGCTCCTTGTTGTCTGATGAAGATAGATGATGGGGGCAGTGACTCTACTGTGTCGACTGTACTTGACAAACCGACTACATCGAATCTCATCTAATTTTACCATCTACCCTGGCATATTTAGGCAGTAATGATGTGGAAATGAGCCCAGATACAAGCCCAATAATGTGATAATGATGAAAATGTGAATAATCTAGATCAGCTTTCATAATGGCTAGGAATGTAGTTAGGTTAGCAGATGAAAACATTTGGATGTTGCTTTGTCCATAAAGTGTTCTTTTCACTGTAGATAAGCATTATACAGCCACCAAACCCTATGAGAATATTATTTACCATCGAATCCCAGTTTCTGAATCGGTTCTGATGGACTAACTACAAGGTTTATCCCAAAATCCGTTCACCATGAAAACCTTTACCAGTAAATATTACAATGAAAAAGTCAGATGTCTGACCAGCATGGCTTTTCAGAGTGCACATTCTAGTAACGTTCATCTTTGCAGGAACATCATTTTATGTCCAATAGTCTGTCTTCAGACACCCACATAGGCTATTAGCCTTCTTATTGAACTCCTGACTGTATAATTATTATATATACCAAACTGACAACCTTTGGGAACAGTAGACCTTACATATTTGTATTTTGTATGTGAATGGGGTTTCAAAATATGAGTTTACAAATCAGAACTCAAAATACAGCCTCCAAAGTCAAATGTCACTATCTCTGTAAATCACCTCAGTTGGCACTGACTAAGAAAGTTAGTTGATTTAGACCCCATCAATTTGACTAACAAAGTTAGTCCCATTTGACTAGCATTTATACCTTTAAGTGCCACACTCACTAGGCAATTTTACCATTGCTCAGTGATGGCATGGGCGTCAAATTACCTGCACATGTACAATCACCGGGCGATCACAATCACTGGGCGATTTTCCGTTGGTATGGCGCACGTTCTGGGGACCAGGTAACGGGAAACGGGATTGCCCAGAAAATCGCCCAGAAAATATTGAATTTGCTTAATATTATGGTCGCCCAGCAATGACAAAGATGATTCAAGTTGCTAGTTGCTTGTCAACGGCTAAATCGCCTAGGTATGGGACTGTAAGATTATCCGTGAACATTGCTTTCAGAATTTGGTTGAGAGTACAGTGTTCGTTGGTTAACAGACGTTCACCAGGGTACACCGTAGAATATTGATGGGCGTTTTTAGGCTAATGGCTTGTTCATCGATCACAGGCAGCCCCCAATTAATCAAATACTCAGGGGTGGATGACCTTGGACCCTTCTGCCTCTAATGACAGACCTGTCGATCAAACAGCAAACCAAATTGGTGCCCTTTCAATCGTTAAGCACCAGGAGATGCAGCCCCCCAAGAAAATCCATCAATCTCCAAAGTTGTATAATGGTCATGGTTCCAAATTTGGGGAGGTGGACTGGGACATTCGTGACGATCTTACATAAAATAGCTTGTGTTGTTTGGGGTGATACACTGAAAAAAATGTGCGTTGGAAAGTTAGTCAAAATGCCTAACTTTTTGCAAAAATGTTAGTCATTTTGACGGTGCATTTTTGTCCGAAGTTTCTAACCTTTTTTTGACTAACCTATAGTCAGATTGACTAACCTAAAATACAAAAAGTTAGTCATTACAAACGAAAAACGCAATGTTCCCTGCGGGAATTGAACCCTGGCCTCTGGCATGGGAGTCAGATGCCCTATCCACTACACTATAGACCTTGCTGTGGGTGACCAGGCTGCAAGGGCAGACTTTCAATAGGTATAAATATGTGGCCAGGATGGGCTCTGGGTGGAGAGGTCGCCTTTGGGATGGTCCCTGCTCAGGCCCATCCTCAGGGTCTGCTGTGGGGAGGGGTGGGGGGGGGGGGGGAGGTGGCGAGAATCCCTAAGTGGAACTTTTGCTTATTTTTTTATTTTTTTATTTTTTTTTTATTGAACCATACTCACATACATGTGATCTTCCGTATAGGTAGTGTAACAATGACAGAGTAACATGATAGTTGAAATAAATGTGACACTCATATGATACATGCATGATTTGTTGTAACCTTAATTCAAGGCTTATACACCCTGTATCAACTAAAAGTCCACCTGGGGAATGCATGGCTTAGCTCTCCAACCTAGGAGGCATAAAAGACCCACATGGGAGGAATTGTTATAGAACTAATGTCAATAATTTAAACCTAAAAAGGGGGTGGCGATGTTCCCCAAATGGAACTTTTTCCTTGTTTTCTTCCATGTATTGTCCCTGCCCCCCCCCCCCAAAGCCTTGGGTTGGAAACTTAGTCAATCTGACTAAGGGACTTGTCTAATTTTGAATATCAAAAACTGATCATAACAGTATCATAATGACCAGGTATAACCTTCTAATTGTATTCGGAAATGACTATTAATGACAATTAGGGCTAATTATTGATTGACTAACCCTAGGTTAGAAAGTTAGTCACTATGACTAAGAGGTTAGCATTATAATGGTAAGTTGTACATAGAAAGAGGTTAGAAAGTTAGACTGCCACTGACCAACCCACAAATTTGGTGGTCAAAGGCAGATTTGACTAACTTTCTAACTTTTCACTTTTTTCAGTGTACGTGTGTGAAATCACACAGTTTCTATGGGATCGTATTGGATTTGATATGTACCTTGATAGGCAGCGTTTTGGAATCGTAACAGATAATACAACATCGGGAATATTAGTTGAAAATCATTGGTCGCCATCCAAGCAAAATTCACAATATTGGATTGCAGTTGTTTTGGCAGCGGTTAGAATAAGGAACTAGAGTGCTTTGTCTGGTCTATTGATACGTTAATATGTATGGTTCAGGCAAGGAGCCAGAGACACTGCGCAAAAAAACACCTTTACAGACCTTTAATTTCTTTGGAAAGATATTGTAAATGGCACATTTACTATATCTTTAAGGACCTTTCCAAAAAATGATAGGTCACCTTTGATTTTTGGTAAAGGTGGTCTTTACATCACCTTTACTGTCCTTAATGGCCCCATTTCCAAAAAATATTGCAGGCCATTGAAGGTGACCTTTATCATACCTTTAAGAGTTCATTATATGTCTGAGATGGTGATAATTGCTGAACTTAAATTTCATTAAAGGTCACCTATTATATTCACTGAAGGTTTGTAAAGGTGATATTTACTTGATCTTTAGGGTAATTAATTATCACCTTTCATGAACTTGTATGTCGCCAGGCAAGTGACCTTTTAGCAATCCTGAGATAGCCTAGATGCCATCAAAGGTGATATTTAATGAATGTAAAGATGATTAAATGTCATAAAGGTGACCTATTATATATTACTAAAGGTCGCTTAATGTGACATTTAGATGGCCTTTGCAACTTATCAATGGTGACATTTACATTGTCTTTAATGTATATTGTATTTCATATATAAATCAATCCATATGATTCATGAGATGTGACCTTTAATGATTTCCAATTTTTGTAAAGTTGACCATTGAGGCCCAGTAAAGGCATTGAAAAGGTAACCTTTACAACATCCAGTCTCAAATCTTCTACAAAATTGTTGTTACTTCTTCACTCTTCAGTCCAGTCAGTCTGAGACTTCAAAGGAGACTGGGGGAGTCTTCCAAGCCATCTAACTTATATACCCCCAACAACTGACCTCTGAGAAAGCACCCTCTCCTTATTGGTTGATCTGGGCCAAATCTTTGGCTGTGATTGGCCAAGCTGAAAAGGGTTATTGACCAATCAGAGCACATCTCTTTCCATGGCTTTACTACATATTTTAGGACTAGGAAAGGTGACCTTTCCAAAATTCAGTAAATGTGTTGGGAAAGGTCATCTTATCCATGACATTTACTACACATTTTAGGAAACAGAAAGGTGACCTTTCCAAATTCAATAAAGGGGTTGGAAAAGATCATAGTTTACATGGCATTCACAACATACTTAGGTATATGGAAGGGTGACCTTTCCAAAATTCAGTAAAGGCATTGGGAATGATCATCTTTTCCATGACATTTACTACACATTTAAGGAAAAGGAAAGGTGACCTTTCCAAATTTAGTAAAGGTTTTGGGAAAGATCATCTTTTCCATGACGTTTACTACACATTTAGGTACAAGGAGAGGTGACCTTTCCAAAATTCAGTAAAGGCCTAGGAGAAGGTCACTTTTATCCATGACCTCTCCATGACCTTTACTGAATATAGCTAAAGGTATTACCTTTAATGAATGTAAAGGTCAAGAATTGCCTTGGAAAAGGTCACCCTTCAAAATCTGCATCTTTACATGACCTTTAGTGCACTAGTAAAGGTCTGTAAAGGTGTTTTTTCGCGCAGTGAGACATAAAAAGGGGGGCGCCATTATGTAAAACTTGGGGGACCCCACTTGGTGGCCAGAATTTTACACTTAAAAATCTAAATTTCGCATAAATTAGGGGTAGGGCGCCTCATGCGCCCACCTCGAAATCTGTTCCTGCCGTTGAAAACCCTACAAAGGCTCATAAATGTAATTCTCCTTATTGTAAGGAAAGTATACATGTGTACAAACAATAGATATAATAATTTTAGAGCATCAGAAATATTGTATTCACTTGTGGAGTAGAAAGATAAGACAAATTACTTTCACTCTGACTCTGTATCAGTATTTCGTAAACATCATTGAGATTGAGATGAGAGAATAAAGGTGTGTCCCAGGCTACAGAAGAGAACCCTTTCCAGGTACTTAGTACAGGTGCTTGACAGGACTCATCCCTCAATCACACAGTAATTTGTAATGAATTATCAATAAGGATGAATATATTACTACGAATAAAAGGAGAGTTAGATTACACTCATATAAAGGTTCTTGGTTGAAAATAAAATTTACTAAGTTTTTGGTGTTTAGATAATATGATTAAACTCATACATACCTGTCGATCGGGAAATATCCATATGAAAGAAAGGGAAAAGAAATAATTAGTGACAGGATCACAGTATGTGAAGGCCACAGGAAACGAATTCTTATATAGAATTTACCATGAAAAGCAGGCCGAGCAAAGTGGAAATTGAAAAAATGCGCATTATTACAGTTTTGAATTGAATAACTCTACGAATAACCAATGATCTCGTATCGAGTTTTATATGCATGTATCTCACACCTTCTTGGGTGGAACCTAATTGTGATCTTACTCAAATCAGGATACATACAGAAGTTTATTACCATTTGTATACGGTATTGTTTGAATAAATCTATGATTAGTCCAAAATATATTATTACTTTCCTAAAACGGTCTCTCTTCATCGTTGTCTCTCTTCAACTCTAATATATTGAAAATTGATTCGTAAATTGTCCCTTGCTAGAAACATGAATCACCGATAATCAAAATCTAGAAGGATAGAATATCTAATCATATTGACCATCGCGAAATTAATAATAAAGAGTTTTCCTAATCACATGTGGATCTACCAATACTGATGACATAAATGTCACATAAACTTGGGCTTTTTCAAAAGGAGTAGATCGATCCTCTTTAAGGCCCAATGAATATCTAGGATTTACCTCATAATGCTGTTCTGAAATTAATCATTTCCTTCATTAGATAGATAGTAATAGCTCTATAGAACTTTAAAAGGGTTTCACACTTCCTGTCACTCAGACGCATAGCTGCTTTCAGTAAATTGATTGCATCTCCAATATAAGATGTTCAGGTCAAATAGAAAAGAGGTGAAATATTGAGACCGATCATGGCAGGAATCCAAAAGCATTTCTAAAGCTGCGAAGACCATCTTACACATGGGAATTTAAAAGGGTGCCCTGAAATTTGCTTGCTTTGACCGATATTCCTAAAAGCTATCGTTAGGGTTCCTTTATACCGAATTCCAGGCTAGAAAGTCCTTTAGGATTCAAATTGATCATTTAAGCTTGTAGCTTTCCTGGTTAAAGACAGATTCTTTCTAAAACCCCTTGGGGACAAGGATGGATCCTTAGCTAATAGGTGTGCATTTATGTGTGCAGATGAACCCTATATAATGATCTCACATTGGGTCTTGGGCCTAGAGCTACAAAGTGCCATAGTTAAAACTAATGATGGAATATTCCTAATGATTTGAAAACCTCCAAAATTGCTTGCGTTGCCATTTGCAAGAGGTAAGATAATCTGTTCATGATGGAATCTATATCGTTCAGGATCCTAGTTATTGAATTTATCAACTTATTCTTTTTAAGAATTGAGAGGTTTTGATAATGACACATTTAGCCTTGAATAATTATTGTATGGTATTGTGTGATACATGCTTTACTGCAACATAATTTTGCATCTCAAATCATCGTGAATGAAGTTACATAATGTCCCCAAGGAACGAACCTGAGGCCATATTATAATGCGATTTTTGGCTTACAGGTCAATTTCCATGGGGAAGTCTCGATTCCATCCTCGTAACACACATATAAAACGCAAAGATTAAAGGCTTTATTGACTGGGTCCCAGTAGAGTAATTTAGCATAATTCGGTATTTGATATACAAATCTTAGGAAATCATGGAGAGTTGTTGGGACTCTGGAACTTCTCCTGGGTTCGCCAGTTGGTTTACTACAAAACTACATTCCCGTTTAGCAAATCATATAATTAAATTGTTTTACGTCTTCACAATGAGTTGACTGTAAACCGCGGCACCTAATGCCCCGAAATCCGACCAAAACACAATTATCAAACAGTTGAAAAAAGTGGAGAAATTCTGATAGTTTGAACAACTACAATTCGGCGCATACGACCAAAAATGGTGTTCCCATTGAGCGGTCTTACTAGAATCTATCCAAAAATGTTCAATCACTTCAAGAGATATCCAACATCTTTTGATATTAGTCGCTGGCAATCTCTAAATTGACCAGAATTTGAATCGCACCACCCAGTGGTTTCCCCCTTCAAGTGGCCATCGAACCCTAAAAATGGACCTGGCACTTAAAACTGACCACCGTACTGGATGCAGGTTTCCTGGTACCCTCCTCATGACAGGGTTAACGCGCACCACATGCATCCAAGTCATAACTGTCCACATAGACAGGGGGGGGATCGTTTTTATTGACCCTTCCCCCAGGGCCAACCTAATGTCCCTTTGATGAATCTATGGCACGGGACTGTCTCCCCATCCATACTATGATAAACACCGTACGCAGTGGGTTATATAAAACACATGCTGTTTTTCATGGACTGTAAAAGAGACATCATTTATGCATAAAGACAACGTAAAATATGACATCTTTCATAAAATAAGGACTCAGAAGTAGCTTTGCCTTGAAAGAGTCACAGACGGTTTGACTATAAAACTAGACAGAAGGAAAAAATGACAGGGATGATAGGCCTTGCATGTGACTAAGAACAAAGTACATCAAATGCCAAGGCAGATTTAGCCAGTTCAGCACTGCTTGTGTAGACATAAAGATGAAGTAACAGCTTGTGAAGTTAGAAAGTCATCAAAAACATTTAGTAAAGCTAAAGCGAACATAAAAAAGATGCAAACTATTTGGAGTTTAGTGAAAGTTTTTACATTCACTCTAGTAGTGAGTGTTGCATACTTGAAAGGAAATACAGCAAAAAAATTGACTTCATCAAAAAGTCTGATCCTTACATTTGAAAAGGGAAGTGAAGGGGAGGGATAATCAGATGCAAAAAGACTGTACAGTCGATATCCAAAGATGCGATGTTTTCTTTACAATAATTTATACTTCCGATATACGATCTTAAGACTAGTAAAACTAATTATAAATAGCGAAATACAACGCCAAGCATTGCTGATAAAGTTGCTCAAAGTGCGTATCGGTAAAATTAGTCTTTGATATTGCTATGTTGTGCAGCGTACACTGAAAACACAGAGTTGTCAAAAGTGGTGCCAAATACGACAAATGTTGTCTGTGTCTTTTATACAAAAAATCTGATTTATGAATAGTTTCATGTTGTAGATATCATAGTCCATAATAATGGCTTCCTATTATCTTATTACTAGTTATTAGGTATGGTCATTACACATAGGAGGCCTATGAGTTGTATGTTTTGTGACACCATTCACTTACAATACTTTATCATAGACAGAGGCCATGACAACCTTGGGCTGTCGTTTTAGGCACCATTCACTTACAACCCCAGGGTTGTCAGGCAGCACTTTTGACTCTCATTTTGTTCTGTAACAACCCTATGACAATCCGATTCTCAGTTTTTGCTTCTCTGACAACCTTTTTGGCCAAAGTAGTCGGGAGAAAATGACAACCTTTGGTTTGTCATCCAGCCTCAAAATTCACAATGACAACCCTCTGACCACCCCCAAATTGTCAAAGGATTGTCACAAGGTTGTCACACAGCATCAATGGCCTGAAATGATCCCTGCTCTGCCCCCACAAGTCACCTATGACCACCCAAAAGTCACCTATGACAACCCAAAAGTCACCTATGACAACCCTCTGACAAATTTAAAGTGGCTCTCTGGCGACTTTGTGTTTTCAGTGTACGTGGGATAGTTTATCTCCTACTAATACATTCGGCAGAAGGACTAAAGGACAAGATATTTGTGATTTTTTTCTGATAACGACGTGATTCTTTCTACTTTCCTCATGAGACAATATATGGCATACAACTTTAAACATTGAAACGTTATTTATTTCTATGCATAATAAATTTCATCCGAGATAGAGAGGAGCAAGGTTCATGTCCCTTTCCGCCCCTGATTGGTGCCTTCTCCCTAAAGATGCAATGCCTTATTCACATAATCAACATATTGGTCTCAAATCATAATTCTTAACTATAGTTGTATTGACATCAAAGAGAGACCACTGGAAGGGCAAAGGCGAACCTCGAGGGTAGAAAACCCATCCTCTTTCTCACAACATTATAGAAACTAGCACAGTTCTCCAACATCCAATAAAACTACAGGGTTCAGTACTAGGTGTCTAAAAGTACGGAGGGGGCATTTGGAGCCTTGTTTTGCGAGTAACTTGAAGTGGGGTCCTCATCAGGGACTTAGCCTTACAACAACAATTCAATGTAGGAGATAAACGGGGGACGGTACAACACCGTTATCGGAGACGACTGCCAAGCAGGGCCCAAAAGGGGGACAGCGATCCTTCACAAGGGGGATCAGAATTGATGGATTCAGGAAGAGGGGGGACACTTTACAGAAACTTTGACCTATAGTACCTATTACACACTTGACACAGAATGTGCATTCTATGACTGTTATCTACAGGGCACATTTTAAGTCCTAGTCTGAAACTGGTATTCATAAGACACAGAAACTGATAGAACCTCTCCAGTTATAAGGGTCTACAGAAACATAAGTTGTAATAGTTAATATGTACACACGTGATTGCGATAATATTAAATATTATCGCAATCACACAAGACAAAGTGTTTTGGGTATGCCTCATATTTCACCAGTTTAAAACAATAATTCAAATAGTCCAATCTTGATACAAGTAAAAATAACGTGTGTACATATAAACTATTACAGCAAATGCAATTTCTACCAAAATAGAAAATTTTTCTATTTTGGTAGAAAACTAATTCTCAAGCATGACATATGGTGTGAACTGGGAAACAAATGTTCGGATGTTCTAAAATATCCATCTGTTAAATTGCTCACATACGTTGGCTCATTATTGTTACCACGCAACAAGCAACCACACCAAACAATCAGAGTTGGGCGAGCTAAATACAGATATACAGCTAAATATACCATGCAGAGCCAAAAAAAGCTTTTCTATCACCCTCTATCAAAACAATCATGACTTGAATGCAAATGATTCAACTAACTAACATCCTTTTCTCCAGAAGTGCCCTCATGCCCATCTAAACTGAGGATAGAATCCACCGGCCGCTCCATCAATGGATGGTGCGCTTATTTGATATGCCTTGGACAAATTACTCACGAAATGTCAACACGAAGTGAGGGGTGGAAGCACACCCCTGATGTGACTGTAAGGGCTCAGTGGGGGGTGAATATATCAGATACACGTCACTATACCCTCCTCATCCCCCCAAGCCTCTCCTCCATTCTCACATTCCTACCCCCCTCTCGTGAGCTGATTATTCTTATGATATAACAGTCAATACTCTTGTCACAGTGTAAAGGCTTGGTCAATAGGCTTGTATGTTTCCTATTGGTCAGGAGACTTTGCCAGGAGAGATTGTTTATTGGTTCGACCTTGGTGATGATGTATCGCAGAGTGTCATGCAGGAACCATACCATGTTGGGTACACAGTGAGGTTTTGATAACAATACAGTCATCATGTAACAAAGCCCATTCACTGTAACCAGAATTGACGAACAGGTACACAAAGATGTTCTATTTATTCAAATACGGCTTGATCATTATATCATTAACATGAAAAATGTATTTCATCAAATACTTGACATGGTTGCATGACAATCAGACGGCTCTGCTCATGGCAATCAAGGGTAAGGCATTCATAAGGAGTCAAAATGCAAGACTTTACCATTGTTCTTTTTATCACTGAGGGTTTACAAATTGGCAAAATGACCTAGATTCATTATGAGTACGGTAAATGTATAAGGAGATTCAAATTAGTTTATTTCATGTTAAACTTCAATCTTTCAGGCAAGATTAGATGAATTCATTAGCAGTAACTGGTGCAGGACCGAATGGCAACAACTATTACTGATGTTGTAATCCCGTTTGGAGGAGATTACAGAGTCAGTACATTGAATATTAATGTGATCTATTTAGTCGAACAATTGTGTCAGAAAGTTTTGAATTGGGCTGTAACTTGCGTTGGTCCCTGTCTCCATGTTTTAAATGCCTATTCAGACTAAAAGCATCCAGTTGTATAGAACTGATCAATGCATCCGTTAGATACAGAGCTTTATTACATTTAACATAATCAGATTCTGTTTCCCCAAACATGGATTATGTAGATATACAAACAGAAAGAATGACCACTGTGAATCTAATTGGCTAGTGATACAATTCTAGAATAAGATTATATACACTTTCCGTACAATATGTACTCCGTCCATTTGATTAGAATAACCTTTTTAGTCTGTCACTCTGCAGTGCCTTTCTCTTTGTTTGCACATGTGCTGATATGAAATCTGATAATGCCTTATTCGAAGCAAGATCAGATGGCGGAATTAGACAGTCGGCATGTAAAGGCTTATTAGAAAGGACATAGTTCTCAAGTTCACGTTGCATTGAAATAATAAATACAAATCTAAGATATGAAGACATTGAATCAAAGTCACTAGGGGCCATCCATAAATGACGTCATGCTATTTTTGACCATTTTTGACCCCCCTCCCCCCCTTCGTCATGCTTTTACTATAGAAATGTATAGGGGCCTGGACCCCCCCCCCCCTCCCCGGCGCATGACGTCATTTATGGATGGCCCCCTATCTCCATTAGTCAATATGTCGCCAATCTATCCTCTTAAGGCTACACACATGTGAGTATTGTCAGTTGTTGTCAGTACAAATTGATCTACATAATTATGTGACACATTGCCTGTAACTTTCTAAGCTATAATCATTGGGATATATAATATAATATTATAGGCCTACTATTGTTTTTACCCACCGAACGATCAAAATCAAAATCTGTAAATCCGGCCTGACCCTCAATAATTATCATGATATTATGTGAAACCACCTTCAACCCCGAAACAACAACTTTCAAGATACTATTGCCGCAATTTTATCCCATTAAAGAAATCTGTAGCATAAGGATGTGAACCACCCCTTTACCAATAATCATCAAGCTTCAGATACATGAAACCGACTTCATCCCCTGAATAACAATCATCAGAATATGTAAACCAATATTACTCCCCCCTCCGCCCTCCATAATTATCAGAACAGTAATTGAGATATAATTATTATGTATCAACTCCGCCTCAAAAATCATGATTTGGATACATACCCAGGCAAGCATGTGACGTTATTATAACGTTGCAGCAACGTTCTGTTTAGTTCTGTATAGGTTCTTGTTACGTTATTTTGATGGCTCCCAATAACGTTGCTGCAACGTACTGCTGTGACGTTGCACTGCGACGTTATCATAACATTCTGGTTATATTATTCAACCTAAACAGAATGTTCTTATAACATTCTGTTTTGGTTTCGTCTTAACCTCACCCAAAAATAATGTTCTAATAACATTCTGATTTGGTCAGGTTTCAACATAACCATAAATAACATAATTGTTACGTGCCATCTTAGTAAGAACTTGACTGGCTAAAAAAGTATAGTTGCAGAACGTTTCTGTTACGTCGCAGCTTGGCTGGGTACACTCATCTTCACAATCATGGTGAACCATCTCATTGGAAATGTAAATCCATCACATTGGAAAATGTAAATCCATCTCATTGGAAAATGTAAATCCATCTCATTGGAAGATGTAAATCTATCTCATTGGAAAATGTGAATCCATCTCATTGGAAAATCTAAATCCATCTCATTGGAAAATGCACACCCATGTAGGTGGAAAATGAAAACCCAACTCCAACCCCTGAACCATTATCATAGTCAATCATTGAGATAATGCAAACGCGGCTTTTCCTCATGAACAATACTCATTAATAAGACGTTAACCCCACATGTAACCCTGGACCACCTGTAATGGTTGTCAGGCCATTTGGAACACTTAAAGAACCCAAAGTCTCTTAAAGCCTCTTGTTATCATTAAAGGATTGACATGAGATGGTCTGAGGGCCGGGTGGCTCCTTCATCTTTCTTTCTTTCAGAGACCTTTTTATTTTATGTCTGTCACTGCGAAATGGTTTTAATCCTATTATTTGGAGTCTTGCTGTTAAAGCATGGAAAATGCATTGCGCTAACGGTCCTCGGGGGACAAGGTGACAGAGATGTGCTGTTGGTTTTTGTTTCCATTGTTGAAAGTGGCCGGTGAAGGATGGTCAGCGTCACAGTGCTTTAACCATTTTAACCCGACATAGTGGATTTCCTCAATAACTGGAAGAAAACCAAGCAAATTTCCCACGGGTTTGCACATAAGATGATGTAGTTTGCTGACGTATATAGATATTTTAATTGATCTTTATCTGTCAGGAATATTTGTTTTTTCATGTTAGTTGCTTGAATGTTTGTGGATATGCTTAGAAACATTTCATTTTTCCCTGTATAAGGCGATAGCTTTCAGGAGCACAAGAATGGGTGGATATATCTAGCCAGGTAAGGGCCTGAATTCTTAACGGAATTTTAAAACATATGTGCGTTGGGAAAAACGTTGCTTTGTCAGCGATGAGATAAAGGTTACTTTCGAGGCTTGACCTCAAATGTCAACTATGTTAGCAAGGACAAGTTGATGAGAGCACTGAGGATCCTTTTTTACTTTCCTATCCTCTCCCTCCATTGTTTTACTTTGTTGAGATTCTGAATTTCTGCACTCACAATTATTATATTTCTTAAATCGTAAAGGCACATTTCCTTATGCAAAGCTGAACACTGCGCGTCATATTGAAAGATTGGAAAGATACAAGCTAAAGAAAACAACAACTTTAAGCAGATGCAGGATCATCATAAGATATCGCTGGATGCATACCCTATTCATGAATGCGTGTCCTGTCACTGCCCCAGCCATGATTCGCCCGTGTAAGGGGGAGATAAATGAGTGTCGTTATCAGCTACTTACCAGAGTGCAAGGGGAGATAAGATCCCTGTTGTGAAAAATGGGAAACCCAACTTTCTGAAGAGGAAATAG
Source organism: Lepidonotus clava (assembly GCA_936440205.1). Taxonomy (NCBI): domain Eukaryota; kingdom Metazoa; phylum Annelida; class Polychaeta; order Phyllodocida; family Polynoidae; genus Lepidonotus; species Lepidonotus clava. Next base: position 18,227,738 of record OW387150.1, on the reverse strand, counting down.
AACACGGAGGGAATTTGACCTTGCACAAGGAGGTAGAGGTTGGGGAAAATATAGGGGAGAAATCTGGCCCTGAAAAAGGGGGGATAGTGGGGAGATTTGACCTCGCAGATCACAGGAGAAATTTTACTTGGAATTCCTTCAAAATAGATTTCAGGACAATCTGTAAAAATCACGAAATACATCATTATCTATGCGTTCAACGGCACTTTAGACATAAGAGGTTTTATATTATCAGTATTCCTGTAAATTGTTTTTCTATATACAATCTTGCATATTTGTATAATCTTTACATCGAGCTGTTTCCGTTTTATTTAGAAATATGAATGAATGTTGAATTTCGGACAGTCCTTCACAGGAGCAACGACCCTGGTCCATGATAAGAAAAAGTTATTTTCAGAAGAATACATTCTACCAAAACAGGCCAACTGCCTGATCTGACTTCTGATGAGGCCTCTTTTTATGGTCAACTGGTTGTGTCTGAGCTGATACTAACTGCTCACGAGGTGCTCACAACCGGCTCAGACAGATCTGTGAGCCTGTCGCCAGCAAATGACGAATTGCCCTTGTCCTGGATCAGATGAAGCCAGAGAAATGATGGACCCAGGGTAGCGCGGTAGGTCTCGGCATCATCTATCATTTTGTATTTATCCGAATCTGACAGTTTCGACAACAATAAATGGCGAACAATTTTGTGTTTTTGGTTTCATGAAAATAAGTCATAAATAATTGCAAGAATAAAACAACACATATGTATAATCATACTCGCTACTTTTACAAAATACAAGTGTTATTCTTCACCTATAGATGTGTGTTTCAATATTTGCTATTTTCTTCCCTTGCCAACAATATCCCATAACCTTATCATCCTCCTCTAACAGGTTAGCATTTGACATCCCATATCGCCAGGTCTCAGTACTTAACACCAGACTGCAGAACGTTTTTGGACACTCAATCGTTATCAACTGCTTCCAATATCCTGTCTGTTAAAAGACTCAAGAGGCAGCTTAAAACACGCTTCTAAGATAAACACAGCTGCCAAGGGAAGCTGAGGAAACTGCCTCCATATCTGCCACTTATTTCTGACCAGGGGAGGCTGTCACAGCTACTGTGGCTGAAGACTGACAGTCCTGATTGATGGCACCATGTTTTTGCATACATAAACCAGGGATTTTAGGTTGGCGCTGGTGTAAGCAAACAATGGTCCAGGGGTGCAAACCATAAAAAATTCGTGAAAGATATTGCTATAATCATTATAGTAATTGCTATAGCCTAATCCCTTCCATAAAATTATCCAAAAATGATAAAAAAAAAAGAAGTCATTCTCCAAAACCTATTGCTGAGGCTATGCAATAATATCGTGATAATATTCTGGTGATATTTAGACCTCAAAAGTTTTTTTCACATAGAGTATACATCTTTTTCATTAAGGTGGCGCCCCCTGGTGGCTTTAAATTGAAATACTTTTTTAGGGCTTTCCCATAGTTAAGGTATAGGAAGTGAAGTGACCTAGTTACCAAAAGCCCCAAAAGTGGGCAGAGTGGGGTACTGCGCAGGTTCGTGGGAAAGGTGTATAATGTGAAAACTGCTGTATGAGCTGAATGTTTAATCCTATATAAATAAAGTTTGATCAAAATCACAAAAAGTAAGCATTAATCTAGGCTATTATTTACTTAAAGGGCCCTGTTAAGTTATCAACATCCCCTAAAATGTATCCCTGGCGTCCTTAAAAGGGTTAAAGAAAAACTATGTCACGTCGGTGATTAGGTGTTTGGTATCTTCTCATAAGTTCCAACTGCCATGATACAAGCACTTTGCTAACATTATTAAGTGTACACCATTCTATAGACTGTTACAGAAACATGTAGCATGCCCTTAAGTTTGAAGTATGAGAATTTCGGTATAGAAATGACTTGGTGACATTTTGAATAGCAACACATAATGCAATGCCCCACTCCATCCTGTCATGACATGCTACATGTTCATGTTACAAGGTGCTAAATCACAGAAATCACAGTCAGTGTTCACACATCTTGAATCCTTCACGCGATCCATGAGAATATACCACCTGCCGGAATTATGAATTGCCCGCTTTTTAAATGCAAGGAATAACTTAATATTCTGAGGGTTTCCAGGATCATTAAGGAAAGATATCGTACGTTTGTGGCATGCAAAGAATTTAATTATTCCTTTGAGATTGTATCAGTGCTAATTTGATTGCTGCTTGTTGACATCTTATGGGAACCAATAGTAATTTGTAAAAGTACAGCTGATTAAAGAAATGCAGCCAATGAACCTAATTCAAACATACGGTAAGATATAACCCATAGAAATGAGTTAGGAATTGAATCGAATACCTTCATTTCTGTCCCATGTTAATTACTGTGGATTCCGTTCCTTTATAGAAAATTGTTTACAGCAGAATGCAATGACATCAGGACCAGTAGAATAGCATGGTTTTGTACCTTCTCATTAACTATATTCTCTTGGAATCATTTGAAAAAAAAAATATTTTCAATTATTTGCAATAAAACACACCTTTGAACACCTTATTGCATTTGGATATCTAATAGAATACTTGCTGCTCTTGCTAACATACATGCGTTTTCCTCTTGTTAAATGATATAACATTCAATATTTCAAACGCACTGTGTCATAAAATTGAATTTTGATGAGACAACTATCCGGAGATGATGGGAGGTGCACCCGAAGAACTTGTGTACGACAGACCGGAGGAGCCTCTGTGTCAAAAAAGATATGACGATAAAGTCTGCTGACAGACAATCCGTATTGTCAATAGTTACAGAAGAAATCAAGCTTTAACAGCCAAAGATTATGCCACTGGCTTGATGTCTTTCTGACGGTGATGTGCGTAAAGAAAGTATGCACCAAACCAAAAGAATTCTTTCATTACTACATTATGGAAATTAAAATCAATAAGTTAAAACGGAACAAAGTTGGGGAAACACAGAACAAACTGTATGAATGCACGTTTTGTTGCAGGTATTGTTCAATCATGTGCCGTGTCTGTTTCAATTCTAGCGTAACTCTTTCTTTATGTTAACAAAGGAGTAATAATAGCTTCCACGGTTAGCACGTCACACACACACACACACACACACACACACACACACACACACACACACACACACACACACACACACACACACACACAATCAATCTCCCAGTAGCACACACACACAGAGGACTATTTGGTGCTTTTCCTATTTCATTATGGAATAACTTCCCACATCAAAGTATTATGGACCCAGGCCTACTGAGGATTTACTGAGAGCACTCTAGAGATAGATGGCTATTGTCAACAGACCCAATGCTATACCATTCTCATGAATATAAACACTTTCATATATAACAATAACTAACCTCACTATACCCTTACTGACTAGAGAGATACTTTAAGGCAATAAAAAGGCATATTGACTCTACCGCCACGTCCACTGTCCCATACCTAATCTGCTGGCGGCTTATCAGATATGTAAATGCATTATCTGGGCGCTAGAGACCCATCGGCCTCCCAGCCCTACCTCTAGCCACTCAGAAAGGGCTGCTCTCTGGATGTATGGAGTAGCTCATGAGTGGCTCGCCCCTGGTCAGCTACTTAAAATGACCAGAATCTGCTCCCATAGGTACAGCCTGGGGCACATTGTAAGGATATTGCACTGACTGGGTATTAAGTTGAAAATATTCACCACTTAAGTTTTCTTTGGGGGGCATCCCAAGGCACAAAGCCTTTGGAAAGACATTGTGTGGTAAAGGTAACAGTTCAGTTGGGAACAGTAGCCCCTTAAAAATAATTGAGCTACTATGTTAACATTGCACCACTATACAGTGAGGCATGATACTTTATGCCCAAACAGTATGTGTGTGTTTGTGTGTGTATATTTAGACAGTCCTATGGATAATTTATCAAAATTCAGTTGTGAAATTATTTGTGATATGAAGTGTCACACGTATCTAACATGCCACATTTAATGGACATGCACATAATTGAACGTTGTAGAGTATTTTGCTAAACGGGTAGGGGAACTATACATGTCTTGATTGCAGCAGTACTAATTTTTAGGAATGATATGAATTGCAAGACTTTTCAGCGCCGAGAAACATATCACATTGCCTTAAATATGCCCTCCCTCTACCCACATCCCCAAAAGTCCCAATATTCATCAATATACACACTATCAGTATCTCAGCAAACAAAGCGCACTTAAGGTTAGACTACTGTGATTAGGGGGAATTTTGCCGGTCTCGCAACATTGTAGAATAATAATTTCCCTATTATCTATCTTAATGTTTATTATATATCATTAGGTACATGTTGGAATAGACAATCTTATGATATAAACTATAGAAATATTGATATTATGATAGAAATAGAAATTGATCGGAAATGTGAAGATCATGTTGAATACTTTTTTTTTTTTAATTGAAATATCTCAGTCAATAATGAAGGGAAACCCATAATATTTCGTATGTTTATAGATGATACTAATATGGAGGGAACTGTGTCTCAAATTTTTGATTAAGGACCTAGTTTTAATTTTATGAAATCTAGAAAATGAAGTTATGAAAATTGACAAATATTACAAGAAGTTACCCGTTTTTTCTCATAAAAACAATACTAGGGCCTGAACTGATAATCTGAGACACGGTTCCCTCCACATGAACGTTATTGACAATATTACCAAGTTTCAATGCTGTAAATACAATATTGAATTAGAAATCTTTGTTCAAAGAATAAAAGTGAAAAAATATGATTTTAATTCATAATTTAACAAATCCATATGTTTCCTGAATCTGTCACGTATGATACGATAAAGAAAATTATCAGCTTTCATTTAATGTATTACATGTTAAAATATCGCCAATTGCCACAGAGATATTGCGATTTTGGTAAATTGACCGTTCATCACCGTAGTCTAACCTTAAGGCAAGGCAGGGAACAATTTTAAAAGGTTTGCACTGCTTGGGTAAAAAGGATCCCTCAAAAACAGACTACAAATTAAATGGACTGTTAAGTAAAAAAAATGTTTGAAAAAATGCTGATTTGTAATAAAAGTACATGCGCGTCACAAAAATAGACTACAGCTACAAAGCTGAATAGTTTATTATAATTTTCAGCGTTCAAAAATAAACATGATAAGACCCAATTTAGTTTTTTTATAACCATGCTGTACACTGAATCTTTAATCCACATGCCAGTATTTATCAAAGTCTATAGCCATTTTAGATAGTGAGCATTATCCTTAATAACACCATTATAAGCTACCGTTGCAGCATCGAGGGTCCCTCATACTTATAATGGACCGAAAGGAAATTGCATCAGGTGGTGGGAATCATACAGCTAACTAGATCCATAAATATTAAAGGCATCTGCTGCGGATTTCCTGACTCCTAGGCTGGCGGTTGGGGCTCCCAATTGGGACCCATGTGAGAGGAGAATCAACAACCGCCTGGGTCAGACGGAGCCCACAGGGGGTGAGGAGATTGGAGCAGATGACTGAGTTAAGGCTCATCTGCCCACAGGGTAGTCTGCAGTGCTGGAGTGGGCAGGGCATGTGGAGGAGCTGCTCGTGGAAGGAATACATGATTTGGTGAGGTCAATAAGATTGGGGGCAGCTAATGGAGCAGGTGTGAGCAACTCAGAGCTGAATTCTATTTCCCTTTCCTTTTATTGAAAATGTGACAAGGAAATGGTGTCTCTGTAGGAATCTCTTTATGAAATGAATAGGATTCGTGTGTTGATAGGTGACATGACCCTTCACACCTATCTTGGTTAGTTGTGAACTAATCCAGAAACACGATCCATTACTACTCTAATTAGATGGTATATTGATAACGGGTAGTGCTTATTTGATGGCATATAATATATGATGGCCCAAATCATGTCCATTAATATTGCAAGACATGAGACGGCAGCTTTAACTCCTCTCTCCTTCTTTGTATACAGTTCTATTTTTCTCTCATGCTAAGTGACACATATGATTTCATTGAACTATACATGCACTTTCTTGTATCAAATCTACATTTTCTCTTTATTACTTATGTAGGGCCTATGTGTATATATATTCTAGATATTTATATAGATTGCATGACTGATACATTGATATTTGAAAGAAAGACTATGAACTTTATGACCCTTCTCTTAGCCAGGTGCACCCCTACACAAAATCCATTGAATTCCTTTACAGTTTCGTGTCATCTATACCTGCCGCCAGGTGGCGTGTTGTGGAAAGGGGGTTATTGGTGAGTCTTGACAGAACACAGAGGTCTGTGGTAGAGATCAATGCCCTCTCACACAGAGTGTGGGGAGCTCATGGGAGGGTCTGTCCTCTCCACCAGAAGACCACCTCCTGCTATCTCACACATTAAAGGGAATCAATGACATTGACCAGACAGGGAGCAGTCTTCCCCACCCTAAGGTAGCCGTGAGAGAGGTAGGGAGAAGGGAACTTTGACAACTATAGGACTCTTTATCCAACAGATCACTGATTCCCTGATTCAAATGCACTTACAGGATAAGGAACGACACTTATTTCAAAAGCAGTTAGGCACATGCAATATCAGGAAATAATCCCCAGAGACAATAGTTATGATGTATTTTCAAGAATAGCAAAGGTATGCTACCATTAAAGATTTCGTCAAGCAACATGACAAATGATAGAAGGAATAGATTCCAGACATAAGAATAATTGGCATGTCTGCACTTTTGCCTGAGTGCACACTTTATTTAGCCTTCACCTGATATAGACAATAACTATTACTTCGTGCAGTGCCAGGCTGCAATATCCCGCTGAGTAATAGAAGGCTGATTCCATCAATTTACGTTCTTCCCACCATAATTGCAAGACTAAGCAGTCTCAATGATCACTTTATGGTAAAGCAAAACGCCTTATCATAGGCCTATAACAAATAAATTCGGATTTTAAGTTTGCGTGCTGGGAATATGTGTAAAAGGCCATTTCAACAGGGCATTACTTAAGATCAGACTTGATTAGTCTGTGAAATTGACTCACTCTATGAGCGTTTTAATGGGGACTGTAAAAACTAACAATTCTATGAGAGACCTGGGTATTGGACTTTGCTTGGCATTTGAGAGTACAGGGAAAAGCGGCAAACTTTACGGAGTTGTGTCGATCGCCGGCCAACTGTGCTAAAAACTAGGTAATCTTTGAGTAATTCTGACTAAACAGGTACATTTCAATAAGTACTTTACAATGACACGCGATCAGTCTAAAAAAACAAAGACAAGATAGGCCATGCTCAAATCAGTGTAGGTTGTATACGGCTTACACCCTTTCTGTGGAATAGTGCCAAGATCTCAGGATGGGTTTCCAAAGGGCACTGTATACCTTTGGGGCTTTACAATGAAACAGGGTTCGCAGACAGAGAATCGATTTAGCTAAATGTTTGCATGTTCTCACGAAACAGTGCGGTGTGTGCATTTCTTCTGATAGAAACCTATTGATCAGAATACTGATACTTCCTTTAGAAAAATCAAACATCGCCCCAGGCCCAGGAACAATGCCATTATTGTTGATTCATATCTTGTTTCTAATGCAGGAAGGTGAAGGGAAGTGTCAGAGATATGAAACTAAAGTGACTTTGTTTGAAATTGAAAGTGACACGTTTGACAGATTAAGTGAGTTTTGTTAGCTTTGCCCAGCAGATATGAATGTATCCATGGGGATGACATGCTAAGTTATTACATTATGTGGATCTGGGTTGTCTCTTTTTATTTCAAAATCTTGACACGGTGTCTTTCCTCTGGCTTAGCTGTATACAATACCTTATGTACAGCACAAGAGGGATGGAACCAGTTACATCAACTTTGAGGATTTAAGGGAATCAATTTATAAATGCGCGTTAAAAGGCAGAAGGACAACTTTTTACGGGTTTAGAAAATGTTTAATATTTATTTGATAGGAATTCATTTGCCATGCAAATGATGACCATGGTGCCCGGGTGTACACGTTATATATACTAATAGTACAATCTACTCCATGTCAAGAGTTCCTGATCTCCCAAAATAGATCGGTAATGGCAGACTCATGGTTGTGCCTCACCGGTTTCGATCCATCAAACCACCAAAGGATGACCACATGCACAAAAAGGAGAATTTTAGGCTCTCTCTCTCTATACTACAAGGCGTCTCATGACCCCCAAGTTACCAAGCAAAACAACAGGGATACCTACATGTGCGCCCATATATCCAGTAAATTAATGGTGTTTGAACTTTCTAAAATAAAATGAAGCGTCACTTGCAAAAAAATTATCAGATGATATGAAATAAGAAGAGACATATCGTCCGCTCTTCTCATTGACACATGATGGCAGATAAATCTTGAAATAATGTCTGATGATCGGGATTGATTACATAATTATTACATCGATTATACATATCAATGTATTTGCAAGATATGTGTAAGAAAGCTGTAACTCGGGTCTGCTTTCGTATATGATTAATTTGTGCAATACCTGGGGAACGCCCATACTATATCTAAGTATTGTTATATATCAGGAATATTGTGTGTTATCAAAGGGGCGGCATAATCTGTGAGGATGACCACGGCATCAAAATTAATTGGTGACCCATCCCATGACATGGAAAATGTAAAACACAACACCCGCAGTTCTATATCAATTTGAAACCATAGACGAGAATGCTCTTCTAACTCACTGCAAATTGCATCAAAGCATTTCTTAAAAACAGTTTGATAAATGGGATTAATAAATTAAGATATAATACTATCAAGTCTGGTTAATGTATTGGCTATAGTGACTGTATATGCTAGGAGCACATCCCTCAACTGCTTCAATTTTACCAGGGTCAAAGGGCATACCACCTTTGCTGATAGGATCCCTGGCAAGCCTAAGTGTAAAGCCCCATACCCACTAGGTGACTTGACTGCCGCCAGGCGACTAGGGACTGGGTGAATCAATTCGCCAGGCGACTAGGATCACCGGGCGACGCCCTGTTGGTATGGTGAGGATTCTGGGCAAAGGGCGATGGACAACAGGATAACCAGGAAAATTGCCTGGAAAATTGCCCGTAAAATATCAAACTTGCCTGATATTACCATGGCGACAACGACGGCCGTTCTTCCCGTCTTCCGTCGCCCAGTGACGGTAAAATTGCCTAGTGGGTATGGCCCTTAACGGGCACATTCTGCAACCATACTTTTTTGCAGTCTGTTTCTTTCAAAATTTTCCATGCCAGTATTATGTTATTTCAGGTGAGGTTGAGACTCACCAAAAGAAAGTGTATTATAACATTACATTTTAGCAAGGTTGAAACCTTACAAATAGAGATCGTTATAATACCATTATCTTTTAGTGAAAGAATGTAACAAGAATGTCAAAGTGCAACATTACTATGTTACATTCCGGAGATGTTATTGGGTCCCATCAAAGATATGTAACAACAACCAAAACAGAACTAATCAAAACTTCACTGTCAACAGCAAAATAACATTGCATGTTTGCCTGGAATGCCAGCCAGAGAAGGTCATTATGGTCAGTGAGCTTTGAAAATGCCACTGCTCTGACTTCAAGGGCACATGCCTCATGCCTAAAAGGAAATGGCATAATTATACTCAGACACCCTCAAGGGCAGTAATGTTGGATCAGATTCCCCAAACGCACAGGATCCGCTCTGTATTTTGAATATCCCTAATAGGTTTCTGGAACTTTAGATGTGAGTTTTTTTTATTATTCCATTTCTGTGAAGAAATGGCATCTTTGACCACCTATACAAACTAATCTCTCTGTAAACCTGTCCCAGAATATGTCGCTTGCAGCTGTTACAATCATATGAGACAGACATCTATGGTATTGTGGAGCTTTCAAATAATAACCTTGGCAGATAAATATTTGCGTGACCTGACCACCTCGTAGTGCAACTAGGTTATGATATATACATTACTACGTCCTGGAACTGGGACACTGACTGGTTTGATCCAGCATCATCAGAATTGACCATACTATTCCAGGGTGCCATTCCACAAAAAGTTACGTACATAATAAATCTGTAATGCATTCCGTAAACAAGATACACACAAAAATGTTACATCGGTTTACGGTGTGTGAGTGTGCATAGGTGACCCTGTGTGTTTATTTATGCAGAAGTATACTATTATGTAGAAGTGCATGATTGAATTTGTGTGTGTGTAAGTGTGCTTGTAATAGGTCTTTTTTTGCATATATAAGTGAGTCACTGTACAGCGGCATACACCTTTTTTGAAAGCGCTTAAATAATGTATTGAAATAAGAAGAAATTACCTCAACCTCACTCAACCCACTGTCAAATCCATACCACCCTGCTGGAGGCGGTGTTCCCCCAGACCTGGCTACAAACAGCGCCATCAGTTGGCTGGCCACAGACAGGGCCGTCAGTCAGCTGGCAACAGACAGGGGCGTCAGTGGGCCGGCCACAGACAGGGCCGTCAGTTGGCTGGCCACAGACAGGGCCATCATTCGGCTGGCCACAGACAGGGCCGTCAGTTGGCTGGCCACAGGCAGGGCTGTTAGTCGGCTGGCCACAAACAGGGCCATCAGTCAGCTGGTCACAGACAGGGCCGCCAGTCAGCTGGTCACAGACAGGGCCGTCAGTCAGCTGGTCACAGACAGGGCATCAGTTGGCTGGCCACAGTCAGGTCCACCAGTTGGCTGGCCACATACAGGGCCGTCAGTCAGCTGGCCATAGACAGGGTCGTCAGTGGACTGGCCACAGACAGGGCCACCAGTTGGCTGGCTACAGACAGGGCTGTCAGTCAGCTGGCCACAGACAGGGCCATCAGTTTGCTGGCCACAGACAGGGTTTCAGTAAGCTGGCCACAGACAGGGCTGTCAGTTGGTTGGCTACAGACAGAGCCTCCAGTCAGCTGGCCACAACTTTACGGCTTACCATTGTCACTTACAGAGAGGTGTAATTGGACACCAGGACCAACCCTCTCTTGGGGGCACCGAGTGGACAGATCATTTGCACCTTTCAAGCATTTTCACACGTCAAATATGTATTTCTTTACTGTATTTTAGATGCACTTCGATACTGAGTTTGCATTGTCAAGATATATATTTCAGCTTTTTTGTCAATAATAAACAATTAAAAAGCCTCACGAAAGTGTTCCTCTCAGAAGTCATTATGTAGACACAATCACACCCTGTAAGTGTTTACATGACAATCAGTTTCAGGACCCAAAAAGCGTAGGAAAGCCAATTCAACGAAGAACAAAAAACGCTGCCCAAGTTTTGAGTAAATATTATGTTTTATTTACTCTTTTTTCCTTTTGTTTCCTTTGATATATGAAACACTTCACACTTCCTTTTTATCATCATAAATCATTTAAACGATTTGCCAATGGTCCTTTTCTAAAAGAAACTAGGGATATTTCACTCGAAAATTTACCAAATCTGCTGGAACCTAGGAATGTAATATGATTAACACTTGGCATGACTTCTTGCGTGTGGCTGAGTCTGGTCACAGAGAGCGGGCATGTGTTTTTACAGGGAAATGGAGTAATGTAGTTAGTGCTCATCTTGTTTATCCGAGTAGAAGAGACCAGCATACGAACTAAATGCATGGAGAGTGTGTAGGTCGTACCGCAATTTTCAGGAAGAGCTGACTTTCTAGTGATAAACAGAGCATGGGATACGATGCCTGGACATGAGTCTCTTTTTGATATACTACTTATATGCCAAAGTGAAATACCTACAAGCCTATTCAGGCTGTATTTGGGCATTTGGGCACATCTCCCTCTGCTATATACTACTTGCATAATTTGTATACTACTTGCTTATTAGCTGCTGAACAAACTGTTTAATATTTTTCATTTGCCTTTGGATGATAGAGGGTCACAGTATAATACACCAATCAAACGGGGCGGAGTTATCAGTAAAGTTCTATCAATGATTCAATCGATACAGGAAGAGCTGCTGGCAGAAGAATATGGTCCCCTTAGTTTGGTAAATATGGGTATATCTCTCTTTTTCTACAAAATACAGCTATATATCAGATGCTGGCTAGGTGGTCAACTCGGTGATCGGCGTTAGATTGTCATTCATGCTTGATATAAGTTAGTGTTTGGGAGTCGTTGGGCAACTCCAGCCCATATTCCAACATGCGCCATTTGACATGCGTCGGGCATTTTAATTTCGTTTATTGACAGAAAGGCAAGCACTTTCTGATTGGTTTGTGTTGGTACTTGCGCTGGGGCAACAAAAGTAACAAAGCAAGCACATTTCTATATTTTTCTTGATGGACTACTTGCGTTCAGATACCGACATAATTATCAGTGCCCGAAACACAAACTACTTGTGTTTCCTAATGAGAGCAAACAAGAATGCTCCCGAACGCACAGAGGAATATGGCCTGCCCTTGCATTGACCCTTAAGTCACACTTCTCAGAATTGCTTACGATGTTACACATCTATATCATTATCCTGCCATGAGAACGAACCCAACAAGTTTTTTTTATTGGCGTATTCATTACGGTTCTCTATACACTACGTTATCATAATTCATGAATCTGCTGGTGTTGCTTTTAAGGCCACCACTAGCTAGGCAAAGGGAGGTTTTCACAAAGAACAAAGAAAAACAACAAAATGGAATACAATCTTTCCTCCAAGCATAAACCATAATTATTTAAAAACAAACAAACGACGACGACGACGACGACGACGACGACGACGACGACGACGACGACGACGACGACGACGACGACGACGACGACAACAACAACACGAATAACAGTAATATTCAACAACAACAGTAACAACAAAAAACTGGGTGCAGCTCAGAGCCCTACTGCCCGGTCCATAAAGCTGGGGCTTTTCGTCGGGCCATTCATTTACCGGTCAGGCGACAGGGCCCGACAGGTATCTGACAGATGCCGGAAAGGGGCCTCTACTATTGCCCAATAGCTGTATAGCACACCGTTATTTATTTCTCCTACTCAACAAAAACATGGGCAAAAGGAAGACACCACGAAACAAAGTTAAACCAAAACACAATGTTTTATGACGTTATTGTGTCCGTTTTCCAAATAGGCCTATATGGGCACAAGATATCCAATCAAAGTGCAAGCTATTGAAGTACACCTTTTTGACGGAAAGGCATTCAAGATTAAAAAGAACCTAGTCCTTAAAGTACTTACAAGTCGTAATTACGTTAGAGCTTATGGTACCAGAAAATAGGAGCCTTGTAGGCAAAAAGCTGTGATGCTCGGGCACTAATTGCGGAGGTGTTGCGGCAAGGAATCTCAGCTTGGAGAGCAAATAAAACATTGACGGCTCGCAGCTGGTACCAGTCGTGCTGGGACTCATCAGCGGCCACACGCCGACACCGGCGAGGGCTCTCAGACCGGAAGGGGCGCCTGCGCCGGCGCGCCACTCGGCTGGAAATGATTTGAAAGCGAGGCTCAGGCTAGCACTTGGAGGATGGTTACGGAGAGGGAGGGTATTGGGGGCACGAAATGGGAATTTACGGCGCTCCACCAACAGGTTCAGTGGGGGTTGTAAAAGGTGCTATAGCTTTACAGCAGCGCCAAACGTCAACCAGGCAGAACAATCGAGAACCCGGCTGTTGATCCGAAGGGCTTTGGTTCTGCTTTCAAACTCAATCCCATAAGGAGAGGAAAAGAGTGATATTATGGCAATTTCAAGCATTTTATTCCTTGAGTGGTCTAGGCATTCCCTGGGTGTACCCATTGCTCAGTTTTCAAAAATAGGATATGATGGGTGTAGACTGCTAAAATCTACAAGCCGACGTAGGCGTCTTGGCATGCGACATACGAATTTATAATTAAGTAATAAGGACAAATGGCATCATAATTATTTTATTAAATTCGACAGGGCGAAGTAAGTGTTTATCAAATTCTACCCCCATACACTCTCAATATGTGGAGCATGAGCATTGGACTTATAATATTGTGCATTGCTATAAAAGACCCGTTGGGATCCCTCGAAAACATCAAGGAATTGATCCTGGTTCTTGACTACGGACAGAAGTGCTAACAATTTTTCGTTCATTATAATTATAACCTTAGCCTTTGACATTGAGATAATCCTAACAACAAACCAAGTACTCGTCGGGTGTTGAACACCGTCTTGCTATAATCCATGGATATTCGGATTAATAAAATTACTGAAGAACAACTGCTGGAAGAAGCTACTCATAGACTCCAGTGAATGGTATGCTAACACTCTGCTACAACATGAAGGATCTATAAAGCCAGCTGATCTCTAATGTCATGACAAGCAGTCCCTGAATGAAGAGGATACATGTTTTCCAATCCTTATCATTTTCAAAGAAGAAAAGATCAAAGGCCTTATTCCACTACACAGTGTGTAGAAAAAAACACTAAATTGCCAAAGATCAGGAGGGGTTTGGACCAAAAATTGCGAGTGTATCAATTTCAGTAATGAAAGATCAGGAGCTGTGCTCCTCATATTTACCAACACGATGGTAACTATTGGTAGGAAGACTCCCGATCTTTGGCTCCCAATTGTTTTGATAACCAAGATTGCGAGCTTTTGAAGGTATATTCCACCTCAAGATGTTTGGAAGCACCCCAAAAATCGTGAGTGACTGCCGTTCTTTGAATTTTTTGGCTAAAGACCGGCAGAATTTCCATAAAATTTAATATTGTGCCAAACATCATGAAGTGGAATACGGCCTTAAGATATCAGGTTACTTATTAGATAGCATTGGTGTTAACGCAAATCCCACCTTGAATGAATAAGAAAAAATGCAAAAAGGGCAAATACGAGACAAACTAGACAAAAACCACTAAGTTCCACCTGTTCACAACTGGGCCCGCATACCAAAGACAGTAGGAGAGACAGAACTTGTTGGTGGGCGTTTGTAGAAAAATGGTCCCTGACACATAAATAACAGGGGCGGGTTGTTTTTCCGCACTTTTGCCCTGATAGTGTAGCAGATACGACTCATACAGGCAATGAGGTGGCGTTGTAGGGTGCCATTATCGAAGTCTCTCCCCCATAAAATTATGTTAAATATACATAGGGCTAGGTGGGTGTTATAAAAAGCTCATTTTAGACATTGCTTTTTATTCCAATTCCCTATAGTCAGTAACACATTGGACTTTCAGATAGATTCGACTGAGATAAGGATTAATAGCATGCCTTTATAACCTTACTCTCAATACTCTTAAAACTATCGGATGTCCAAACTGATGACATGGTAAACATGAATTGTATCGTCAGTTATGTAGGCGATACAGTTCGGTTCAGTGACTTCTATTTAAATTTAATGCTCATTTGGCTGTTGCAAATGATAGGAACCCGTTGTGGGAGTGAAAACGTCCTATTCAAGAAGCATGCAAATGACAGGACTATAGATGAAAGGCACATTAATTTTAATAACACGTTTTCCGAACAAAAGGTACTTTCGAATTCAGTATTGTATGATTTCCTTTGTCCTAAGGTGAATGATATCTCGGATTGTCTGAATACATCTCAAGTCCGTGAAAATTCCTATCAGGAATCAGATTTTCGCCTTTCATCTGCACCCTTTTATTGTGCTGACGTGTCCAAGCTATCATCAAAATTATTGTAACTTTGTGTCATCAAGTTGTTCTTATGTCAACTACATTAAATTTACCCAATACCGAACTGTGGATGTCATAACAAGACTGTACCGTCTAGATCCTTTAGACTTTGCAACATCCAACCGCAACAAGAAGACAACTAATAAGGTTGATTCCACATGTGAAGGAGGATGTTTGGCAGATATTTTCCACAAGTTGTTTCTCTACAAGAAGGCATCATAACACAATTACCTCATCTCTGATAAGCCACTTCTATACAGATGCGTCTCATGTTCATCTGCAATAATCATGGATCTTTTGATTAAAGGGCACGAAAATAGGAAAGGGATTTATCTAAAATTCACATGGAAGGTCTTTCTTGGAACCTGGTCAGTGCCGATAGAGACGGTAGAAACTAGTAGGGGAGAAAGTCCCTGGTCTGCACTGCTCTAACTGCACAGGAAAGTGCTTCTGTCTTCACCACTGCCTTCATAAAAAGAAATATTGCCAGTCATTGAGTTTTAATTCCTCATATATTCGATAAGAATAATATGAAGCAGCCTCCATAAATGTTTAAGCGCCAATCGAATGTAATGGAGTAAAGTGTGTTACTGAATAAATTTAAAGTGTTTAGTGTGGGTTTTATATTGGAAAACTGATAAGCATGGAACATTATGTCTAGAAGCCATGTCCACCTATAGGTTATTAATGCTTTCATGGCACCGTTGCCACTAAAACTCCACTTTTTCAGTACACTGTACCTGTTTATTCGCCGGCTAGTCGTTAAGTTGATGATATAAGAGGATAGAAATAAACACACATTTTAATCAAGTAATGATGTGCTAGGCGAGACAAAAATAAAGTAATCAGTGCATTTAATTGAATTTGAAATAAATAACACTTATCTGGAACTGGTGATTATATCATTCTAAGCATTTAAATAAAAATTCCACCTCATGACATCTACTCACAATTGTGTGACGTAGATATTGGAATGTAATTTTAATATCATAAATAATTTGCACAAAACTGTAGTATGACAAATAGACTTACTTGATCATTGTCATAGTCAATGCACGCTTTTGGAAATGCATCTGTTTTAAAGCAATATATCTTTCTATTCTCTCTCAAATGGAGCTTTTAAATAAAGTGTTTATTCCACTTCTTGTATAGGAACCTGTGAATGGCATATAATATCTTTATTATGATGCCATATGCTCCTGTCGCCTAGAAGCCTGTTGTTTAAACTGACAAAACCATAAATTCGAACAACAATAATTTTATAATTTGAAAAGGGCAAGGTCAACATGAAAAAGTATGATGGCCTTGGCAAGAAATACGAAAATGGTCAGTGGTATACGAGTGGGCGTCCTGTCATATCAGATATGCGAAAATGTTACATCCGCTGCAAAAGCAGTCTTATAGCCTGGAGTACTCAATAGAGAAGATGTCTTAACGATTCTCATACTGAGAGAATTATATCAAAATTCAAATAGTTATCATCATCATTTAACAATCTTTGACTGTACATCCATTAGAAATACAATCCTGGTGCAACCCTTGGTTCTGTTAAAGATATGTTGGATTGTTCTATGGATATCACTCTTCCTCTATGGCTAATAGCCTGCCCACCCCTATCTTTTTAGCCCATTGTCTCAAAAGATTGTTAAATATAACGCTCTATTCTTCCAGAAAGTTTGTCTAGGGAATCATCACGTTGTCCTTGATTAAGAACTGTGCAGTGTAATCACGGCAACAAACGATGCTCGATATTGTGTGCCTACAATTCATTCAATGCGTAAGTTATGCACATTCAAGGTTCCATGCTATCAAAAAGTGTGAAAATTATGTTGATGTTGCGTCAGATGAATATGTTCTAATGCCGAATATGACAGAAATTAATTTTATTTCTGTGTTATTCAAGATTATAACACATCTGACTCAGCATCAACATGATTTTCATCATAACAAAGACAATTGGTTTTACGTCAAATACAAATGAACGTATACACTAGTTTTTTTCCAGCCACAACTATATCCTGTGGAACACTTCCTTTAGAATGTATTTAATTTACTATGAACTATAGTGATCCTGAAATATATTTTTGGCACATTTTTATCACTATTTTGCGAGGTACCACAAGCGAATTTGGACCTGTCTTAAACATATTTGTAACACTGTTGTCTATTGTCTTTTAACAGGCCCGTATACAGGTTCTGCTGAGGGGTGGGGGGTGGCGAGGTTTCGAAGAGTAGAAGTTTTGCCTATAATTATTATTAACAATAATTAGAACTAGAAAAAGTGGTTGGCAAGCAGAAAAAAGTTGAACTTTTCTCTTTTTTTTCTTTTTTTTTCCAGGTTTTTTTTACATTGAATTCTGGAGGAAAAAGTTTTCCGTTGTGGGGGGATGGTCTGCCATCCAAGCCATCACCCTACATATGGGCCTGTTCTATTTCTGTTGATCAACTCGAAATATATAGCAACGAAGATCATGATTACTTTAGTTTTAAATGCAAAGTAACGGCTGTGCTAATCGACAGATGTATAAGCAAGGGTGTCAATTAGATGTGTGCAATTCATTTCACCTTGATAATCTTGCTTCCGATCGAAAAGCTATAAATACACTGCTTTTCTATTCCTTTTCCATCAAATATTGAACAGAACGAGTTATAAGTTGGCATACATTCATGTAGATCAAAATAACCTAACTCAACAATAGAACACTCCCACTGGTAACCAAGGATGCACGCTCTTCAATAAGAATAGGACGTTCATCAAAATGGTTTTTATGAACTTGTTTCTAACCATTATGTCATTGGTTATAGCACATGGTGTCAGTGTTATGATATCCCTTATACAACGACAGGAAATATCAATAAAAGATTAAAGCTAATGGCCGTCTCTCATTCTGAATTGAAATTTATTTTTTCTTTATTGTGCAAAGCTAATGCCTATTCTTCTTAGATCCACCGAAACGCGTATATGAAAATGCAGAGCATGACATTCAAAACTTTGAGTGAAGGTTTCAAAATGATACCTAACAAACTGAGGATTTTCAAAATAGTTATAACAACTACTCTTATCAGTCAGAATGCTGACATGTCATTCAATAGAGTGCCTTTCAGGCGGTATTTCGCTATCCGAATTACCCTCGCAATTTCATTGTGATTCAGCATGTTAGGCTTTCATGCATTGGATCACAGCAAGGCCGCTACAATCTACTAAAGTTTTGGTAAACACATCCTTGTGCTTATAATTATATTAGCATGCAATTTCAGTGGGGATCAGTACATAGCATACAGATTTTAATACAATATTGCATACACTTGTGTGACACAACCTGCAATGTTCAGAGTATCGTTAGAAAGTACACGCATATGGCAGTGGAATAAGAGCTAAAGAACCACTTCTCCCATTAACTGGATTCAATATCTTTTTACACAACAGTCATGGCTAATCATCAACAATTTAAATCAGTTAGATAACATCGAAAAGCCTATTAATCCCGAACAAATTAATACCAATGGTCTGATGATAAGAATCCTAATCACTATTCCGATTGTTAACTACAAATCTAAAACCTGGCGGTGCTGCTTTATTTCTCTGCTGTCATTATTTCCAGCCTTCCTATTGGAAAACTTTCTGAAGTGTCATTTCTATACAGGTGCATTAAAAGCGAGGAAATGGGAAGCTGGCGATTAGCCGAGCGAACTCGTTACCTGTCGGATTTGACTGTCAGAGCCCGACCGGCCCTCAAACCCTAATTTGACAGCTAGGATGTTTTAATGTGGGCTGGCAGGAACCAGAGAGTTTCTAATCCTCCCAGTAAGCCCTTCAAAACACCAAGAGATCTCCTTCTTAAGGGCAACCATTAGAAATCCTGAATGAAAACCTAACCTTCGTTTTTCTTATCTTATTCCAGGGGAATTGCGTAGGAAAATAACTCTGAAAGTAGGCGATGGGAATGAATGTGCAGCAGAAAGCCATTGCAACAGGTAATGTTCTATGATGGCAAAAACAAGATGTTTAAAATGTTATACCACTTCAACTGATCAATCGTAATCTCACTAAAATGGACAATATTTCGAAGTCTAGGATATACTTCCTCCCACGGCTATGTAATCTAATACCCACTAGAATCCTAAGAAGTTATGAACTTTAATCATTGAAAGAATCGTCCCGGCAAAACAAATTTCTGATGTGTGCAGTGTAGGCGGTTCTGTGAAAGAATCATACATAATGGATATATGAACTTCTTTACAAGCTTCTTTCTCAATTCTGTGGGACGTTAATTGTTATCAACAAGTCTTACCAAGACGTATTAGAAAGTAGGGTGTATCAGATTACTAACCAACATAGCACTCCGGATATAGCTCACTGGCCACACATTCTCAACTGGCCAACGGTAACAAGGGTACCCATAATCATCGGTCCCTGATCCTCTACCACTTCCTGTTGCTCACTAAAGTGATGTTGGACAACCCTTCATGCTTCCTGTATGCCCCACCTCTACTGATTGGCCTTGTATTAAGGTGGTATTACACTACACAACGTGAGCTGTGATATGAGGATGCTACAGAGAAATCGGACGTATATAAGAGACCAATTTTTCTTCCACATTTGTAAAATACTCCAAATTGCCATTTTAAAAAGCAAATATTATATAGGAGTTATTACACTATGCGTTGGGTCACGTGGGGAACCAACGCGACCCAATGCGAAGTATTTTATACTACACGTTGGGGTCATGTCGGCTTGCGTTTGGTCGCATTGGCATGCATTGGGTCGCTTCGGCTCGCTTTGGGTCATGTTTTTTTTTACAAAAATGTTGGTAAAATAACACAAATCAAACATGTTGGGCAACACGACCCAACACGAACGTGACCCAATGCATAGGTGAGCAATTTCGGGTTGCTCACAGCCTGACCCCCCTAATGAGGTACTCGTGGAGTAGTTGGTAGGCCAGGCAACAAACAGCTGGGATAATTAGGTGATTGGTAACCCAGCTGCTCTGAACTACTCCCAAACCAGGTGGACTGGACTTTAAGTGGAACTCTGCCCCACATGGCTTCTTGTCTGTGAAAGGTCACGTCAGTCAAGTAGGGAAATACATGAGATATGCTTTGATTGTGCTCTTGCAGAGTTCTTTCATGGTGTTTGCAATGTAGATTGCAGTGATATTAATTCCTTATGCTTTTCTTTTTTGCTCTGACAAAATACAAAAATGTTAGTCAAACCTATAACAACATGTCAGAAATGCAAATTTTATTATCATCTCATTTATGGAACGAAATGTAGAATCATTTTGCATGTTACATTTTTTAGGAATCGCACCCTGAGATGCATGTAATCGTGTTGTATATATATTAAAAGTCCCAGAAATGAGTGGATGGCATCTGTATGCGGCTTAGATTTAATCCTTGATCCAGTAATGGCCTTGAAAAGAGGGATATGTTTGTTACCCATCATACATTTTGTTAGCATCAGTGAGAGGGAATTCTTTGAGACTATAATTAGATAATCTATATCTGTCCTGTCCTGCTGACTGGTTGTTTCTAAGATAGGGATATCTTCTCAGATGTGCCTGAGATCAACCCTAACATAATCATTCCATAAAGTAAAGAGTATAGCAACCGTCTCTGCCAGTGACTGATCTCTTGATACCTGTAAGTTCCTGCCTGGTCCAAACGAGGGAAGCCATTAGTAAGGTGACCCCAGGCTAACCTGGTCCTTGGGGACCTTTGGACAAGCCGATTGGGGAGCACCTGGGGTCTAGGTTTATAATAGTAGCAGGAGGCTGGGCACAGTCTATATATGGTTCACTGCTCTGGTCATTAGAAAGGGCACATGCAAATGTGGCACTAATGATGTATTCCGATGAACCACCCTGACTTTCGGTTGAAACAGGGTAAAATCCATGTAAGCTATGTTCAGACTGAGGATTGCCTACTGGAGGATAGTCCTCTGATTCATATACCTTGCTCTGTGCTGTTCTTTTATGTGATCTCATGCCCCATTAAATTTAGAGAATGGAAATTCTGGTAAATTCTATTTTTTGATTAAAAATGATGACCAGATTAGGCTCGATATGGAATAAAAGTAGCTCATTTAAAGCAGGCTGTCTTAATACCTTAAATCCTAAAATATACCATATGCAAACCAAAAGTACCCAAAGGCTTGAAAAGCAGGAACAGAGATGCTATTTTGATACATAAGCTGGAGGCAAAGAACGATTTTGTTTCTAAATGATGTTAGGAGGGTCTGCATTGCCTCCCACATATCAGTATTAGGGCTAATACTCTCATAGCGACCGGTCAGTTTGACTCTTGCCGTGGATTCCCTAATCACTCTGACCACTGGCTAGACTCAGAATACCAACTTCTAACAGAAAAACAAGTAGGCTACCCGACATGTCTAGCTGGAATAAAACAAGCCACTCTAATATAAATATGATGCAATTTATCTAATATGCCTCCTCAATATAACCGATACTGAACTAAATAATTAAAAGTGATAAGTGCAAAATATGACTTGTTTAATGATTATGTAAGGGACATTACCACTTCAGAAATAAAAACAAACATAGAAAAAGCATAATAAATTGTATTAAAGCATTATCAATATGATCACTTTCAACATAAGAATTATGTTCTCAATCATAATGTATTGAAAGGTGTTATGGCCCCATAAATTCAAAGTTAAAGAAAGAAAAAAATTCCCTACCTATACTTGGTTCTAATGTGTTTTTCTGGTTCACAGGGGAAATTGCTGATGCAGCAATAATACATTCTCTGTGTATGCTTCATTCGCAATTCCTCTTGAAAAGAATCTGATACATATTAAAAAAAGGCTTTCTTTAGAATGGTGGAACTGTAAACGCGGCGGGTTGAAAAAAATATAGTGTCTGTATGACATGGGAACGTTCGGTATGCAATATCCTAGCAACAGCATATAGTATACCTATAGGTTCCCTTTCTAGTTTGATTGAACCGAATATCTAGACACTGCATGTAGCTATTCCGTGATTCCGCAGTAAACAACTCTTTCAACACTCCCAAGTTGTTTTTCTGCTTAAGAATAAAGGCTTTTTCTGATTAACTTAAAGCTCTTTTTCTATAATACATACATGTCTGGGCTTTACCTAGATTCCTTTTGATAAGTGTACTTAAAGAAGAAGAGTAATAGGTTGATTTTTGAAATTTAGCATTCGGAATTAAGCTATTTGGATCTTCGGTGGAATCAGTAACAGATCACACAAAATGTTTTCTGCTGTTTAGGTATGTACAGTTTGATATCACTTTTCAGTTCAAAAATATAGGAAATGTGTATTGACAGACTCTCTATAAAAGAGACAACCGTTCTTTGCTCAGATTGATTTTGCCTATAGCTTTAGTAATATGTTAAAGTTGAATCCATCCAACAACCTTCATTAAACATAAATAAAAAGTGAAAAATATCAGTTAAAATATCTCTATCTAGAGGACATAAAAGTTTGTCCTATGTAAAGCATTTCTAGGAGACATTTTATTCCATAGACCCTTTCCAGTAACGTCTTCTAATGGCATTTTTGAAAAAGTATTTAAACCTTGAAACACGTGCTTGTTGGGATCGATCTTGGTCTCATCCATCTCCGACCATTTTGCACGTGTAGCCCCAGATCGTTAAACCACGCTTTACCAGACCCCCCTCATTTTCACCTAGGGAAAACCTTCCACCGGTTTGTAATGCTCTCCATTAACTGAAAGGAAGGCCTTTCTGCCAAGACACATCACTATGTTAAATTGAGACATCTCTAAAGGGAGGAAAACCTTAATGCTCTGTGTAAAGTTGTTACCAGTAATGTTTACAAATTAGGTTATTACTTGTAAAAGTTTTTTCCATTTGAAAAATAATATATTCAAAACATATTTCTAAAGAAAAGGGTGGCATTGTCATCAAATTTCCAGCAAGGAAATTTTTTTCTAATCATTACTTGCACTATGTATTTGTACTTGGCGAATATTTTCTTCAGCCCAAGTTTGGTAGCTATATATAGAGTGGGAAACTAAAGAATTTGTTAGAACCCCATCCAAAATAACAAACGTGGTTTCAAAATACAAATGCTATTGGTCTTGCCATAGACCATGGCACACATTATACAGAATATTTAAAATTGTATACGGAAACATTCATGCATGATTAAGTAATAAGTAAATAAACTTAAAATACATCTAATATATAAAACTGTAGTTCTCATGGTGCACCGGTTCAGTGCACGAAGGTGATGCACGAAGGTGATGCAAGAAGGTGAGAAAACAACCAACATTAAAACCTATGGCAGACTCTCGTTTCTGACTTTAAACTGCGCAAACACTGATGCTGTCAGACTTTGTTGACATGACACATGATACTGTTAGAGCTGTAATATGCAGGCTCTGCTAGTCTCTGCTGACAGTGTCTACTAACAATGTTCAATTTTATTACAATAGTTTCAGCAGACACTGTGTCTGGCCTGACTTTTAGTCTGTGTCACACCCACAGACAAGGCAACCATCCCCAACATAACTCACTGCCAGCCACCTCTCAACATTGCAGGAATCTCTGATGGAGATCTCAACTAGACGACCTTGGCTAATGTTATTTTCCATTCCTTGTTCTCTTTGTTTTTTTAATTTCTTAGAACTGTTAACCAAAATAATGATGAAGTTGAATATTAGATTGAATTTTAATTTTGCATTATGTTCATAACATAATCATATCTAAGATTTATGCAAAATTTAACTTTTTTTCTCGCCAACAGTATAACTTTTAAAACTTTCAAAGTTGCAGTTTTATCTGTTTGATTTATCTGTCGTCACTTGGAACACTTAAAAGCCTTCGTTATTCTTTCACCACTGGCCTGTAGGTCATATAACAGGTTTCTATTAGGGAGAATTTCCTAAATGTTTCCTCACTGTCCTAAATTGACCAAGTGCGACTTAAAAGATGGTTATGTATGGCATCCATGTAGAATGCAAAAGGGATTCCATACCAGTCATTCCTGAATTCCTGCAAGATGAAAGAATTCCCCTGATCAGTCAATGTAAAGCTTTGAGATGGCTTCAAGCGGTAGCTGTTCCTAAACTTTTTCCCTTACATTCAACCTAAATGCATTTTTCTGCAGCTGTTTATTTCGAAATTGCCTTGGGGTGGTAAAGTAACATTCATTAAAAGGATATGGCTTACATTATGTGGTTTCTATTCCAAATTGGCCAATTAGAAGCTAGTGATGACTAAAGCGCGTCCCCACAAGGCGACTAAACCGCAATGATTAATGTTGGTCACCCAACGATTAAGAAGTTAGTACATCGTCGGATGACTAACTAGTCACTCTTTTCATCAAACTGCCAGCGATAAGACACCATAATATTGGTCACTCTGCCCGTCGACTAACTGCACTATTTACCACCGACTAGAGGAAAATATTAAACATGTCAAATATTTTGCCCAGAAACCAATGCGATTAGTGGTTTAGTTGCCAGACATCACGGCACCCTCATAAGGTAAGTCTCCGGACGACTAAACCGCCAATTTCCACATTGGTTGCCCCCGTTTTCGTGCTAACTAATCGCCCTGTGGGGACCAGGCTTAAATGAACAATGTTCAACACTGTAATAAACAAGAGCAGCCCAGTTGCTCACCTCTGTTGCAAAACTGACGTGCTAAAGCCGTTAATGTAGTACCTCAAGCAACGATCTTTTTTTTTCATAATATATTGCAAGATTGTGGATGTGTTCAGGTAAAGTTGGTGTATTGTGCCTTGACAGAAGTGTTCTAGATTAGTTATTCTTTGCTGTCACGCACATTTGAACGTCCCCTTTGTCATTGTTTGAGGCACAAGACAGTTATATGAGCCTTACTAGCATACAGTAAGAGTCGTATAACACTGCGGCTAACCCCCTTGACAAGATAACATCAAATTCACAAACAGACAATATGTCAGATTAAAAGACTTTTCCTCATGATATTTGATAAAGCTAAGAAAAAGGAACATGTGAAAGCTCAGTGCGTGCATGCCTAATATGGTCATATTTCCATATGTTTCACGTTTATCGTTGTTTTTTTAATTGTATATCTAACATATTGTTATGAACCTAGATATAACCTTTACCAATTTAGGTAATGCGAAAGGTAACCAAACCCTGGACACATTACCACGTCTGCTCAAGTTCTATAGTATAATCTAACAAATCAGTGTGCGGATTTCTTCAAAACACGTGAGACTTATTGCTTTAAAGGTTGGCAGCAATTTGGTAGTTGTTGGAATAAACTGCAGAAGAAATAACTGATTGAATCATACAAAATGTTGATTTGTTCTCAATAATGTATTTGTCTGAGATGCATATCATTGACCATGTATAGTCATTGGCATCCCATTTCTTGAGAACTGAATCTGAAAAAGGCCTTTGTCTAAACGATTCTGACAGATCAAATGCAGCAACTTTAATGTAATTTTCAATTGAAATTGTCTTTCATTTTGGTGAAGAAAAATCATAAACGTAATATATTTCCACATAGACAAGCACTAAAGCTAGCCAATACTTCATGTGTAAGGATTCACTGGAAGGAATTTGAGGACTGTCTGAAAACTCCCGTACTTTGTCACTCCCCTTACAATCCCCTCACTGTACGTGCATGTTGGAGACTGTCTACCTCCGAGACAAGGGAATGTCCCTTGATTCACTTGAGTGAAAAACTAAAAGAGTCTCTATTGTAAAGGAATATCTTATTGTCTGCTGGTTCCAGTCAGTCAAAGCTTCTGTGCATGCCTTGTGAAGACCCACGTGAGAAACGAGCGCTTTGATTCTTTCCCGTCTATGAAACTTGTTTATGCTGTCTACAACTAGAGACATTAAAATCGAAGTTGATGTCTGGGTTCTTAAGAGAGGACTGGGTTAAGTTACTATTCTCTATTCTCGAAGTAAAAGTCTATGAGTCGGGACATGATCGCATCATGAATTAATTAGGTCAAACTTATTTTCCCTATAGTTACCAGACATTGAAGGCATGTGGCAGCAGGGTAATATAATCTAAACAGAATCTCTGTTCTGTTTCTACAGAAACGATACACAATAGTTTCTATAATATGCGTTGTATTTAACACTGTCGGGAAGATGCAGTGTCGCGCTATGGTGCAAAACATGCTGGAGGGACGTCCTCCTTATCAATATTAATGTTTCCCCACCTCATAGGAGGAGCTAAAAGTAATCTTTTCCTATCACATGCAGCGGCGGATATAGGATTTTGGAAGGGGGGTCCGTATATATTATATTATGTATTTAATTTGCATTGCGATACCTATGTCAAATTATTTATTTCAGAGAGGCATGACGTCATCGCCCCCGTAACCATCGCTACGCATTTGTTGTATGCTCACTATATAAATCGCCAGGCTGAAACCATTGGTCATTCGCATTCCATCCACCACACTGACCACATCACAGCAGATTTTAACTTTTACAGTTGATGTAAGCAGGAGGGATTAAAATAAATGTTATTTATTAATTTCCAAACCAAATTACCTGTTGTTACCTTGTTATTAATCTACTCTATATTTATCTTGCCGCGACGTATATATATATATATATATATATATATATATAAAACTAAGTTCTAAAATGTTGCACAATCATGAGTACACTGACAACGTTTATTCTTTTTGCTACGTTTAGGTCCCGACCCCTCGATCCGCCCCTGGCATCCACATGGTTCAACTTACCCTTCTTGTAACCTAAATAAAACACCACTCAGGGCGCCTTTCACACTATAATAGTAGATTCGTAAACACAACGTTTCTCACATCTCAAATGTTAAGATAAGATGTTTTCAACAGCAATAATCTTAACTTTAGATAATGTATAACTAACAACAGGAACATAAGTCTGGAACACAAATATAAAAATGTTAAAGTATCTTAATTAGAAATACGATCTTTGAGTTACGACTAGTGTGAAACTGCCCCCATGTCCTGCTGACCATAAAGGCAGGTGTTAAGTAATTTATTCCAAACCTTGGCCAGCTGCCCTTTCTACGCTGGTCATCGTCAATAAGCAATAAAACTTGTGTGTACATTTCAGTTCACAGGGTATCAGCGGAGAACACTTTCAGCAATCTGGAATCCGTATAGTGGTTTGCTGACCAATCGTTGTGTGTCCGTTGAAGAGAGTTATGAGGTTGAAGGTAAGATTCCTGAACGAATGTTGTGTTATAACGTTCCACGACAATAACTCCATCAAATTAGCAAACATATGACCCTACAAATAGCTAAGATAGCCTCTTTTAGAATCAACTTTTAGCATGCTGTCATATTATGCAGTTTCGAGAGTTTCTGAGAAGATTTCTAACACTTTGAAATGAAGCTATATATTATTCAGCTGTCTTTATTCAGAATTATATTAGGACAATTAATGTCAAAGTATGTTCTTATAATGTCATCAGCATCGTCGTAAGACGAGCTATCCTAATGCACAAGTCTGGCTTTATTCCTATTGAATGGACGACCCAAACTACAGTATATTGGAGGTAGAAACCACTACCTGTTACACTGATATAAGGCCACCTTTTATCTCCTTTATTGGTCCTAGAATGGGGCTAAGGGGTCTTTCGCACCTATAAAAATGACCTTAGAGAAAGGAAAGTTACCGGGAAGTATGTCATAAAAGCCTATATGCACCGATCATGAACCCGGACAATGAAAGACAAAGGACATTAGGTCACATGAAACGCAATAAACTTGTATTAACCAGGGAGAAAATTCTAGATGATAGGTGTTAGAATAGCATTTGGCTAATGCTGTAAAGTGGATGTTATATCAAGTATACATTATTTGCATTGTAGAAGAGTCAATAATTTAGGATGAAAAGTTGTGTGATAGTGATCATACTGAAATTAATCGACATTTTATTTGAATTGAGCAGATCAATCAGTATTGGAAACAATTCTGATGTAAGTCATAATCGGTGTCACTATCACTGTACGTTGATGTAAGACATCATCGATTATGCCCTCCTGTCTGTTTGATCGCAAGTGGACATCAGAACAGAATTCAACTTCTCAAAGTCAAAATGCCCATTCTGTTAATCAATTTTGCACGAGATCTAGACCAATAAGCCCAAGGTTAGTTTGCCATCACCATCTGTAGGCGGCAGAAGCGAATCCAGGATCCACTGGGTGAGACTGTCGAACTTCAAAAACTAATAATTCGAACCTATCCAAACAATGTCAAATAGTTTATTTTTCAAAGAAATTAGCAAAGCACGGACCAACGTTAGTTCGGTCGATAATTGGAAATATGTTTTCAAACTATTCAAACAACTCTTTATTTTGGTAATAAATTAATGATCCCAATAATTCTAAACACCACTATGATGACAATCCCCATCAAAGTTATAGCAAACTTTTTTATGTTCATGTTTACTTGCACTTGTTCTGTATTGTGGTTCAATCCAATAAACAGATAAAATACTGTTGCAAGCATTGTGTTAAGGAGAGTCTGGTATCACACTAGCTACAGCCATGTGGAAAAACCTATTGACAAGGTAATCTTTTCGTATCATAATCAACCTGAATTTATGCATCATACCACACTACATGATGGAGAGCACAGGTATTGTGGCTATAACTCACACATCATAATGCGACAACACAAAATGTGAGACCAATTGGTTTGTCCTTTAAAGTATTGCTTCGCTGTTCTCAGTACTGTTTCATCGTAGGCTATACCAATCAATTCCCCAGTCCATGAGTGCCTCCCCAATTCTATATATGGGAAAAACGGTCAATCTGTCTCATGTAGGAATAATCACTCACTGCCCCACCCCTCTGATGAAGTATCGAACATTATGAGATTGTATTTGATAATATTTCTTGGAAAGTACCCCTTGATACAGCTCCCTTTGTTATATATTGAGAATATTGAGTGTAAATGTTTTGTGGGAGCGTAGAAAAACAATTACTATATACCTACCACCTGCCGTACTTTATACGTATTGTACCTCTTATGACTGATCATACTCCTAAATATGTGAGAAAAATACTCACTTGTTACTATGTTATTACTTTGGGAATACGACTCACCATAATTCCATATAGGGTAATTATTTCTATCAAATGCTCTAGCATAAACACGTAACTGATCGTCGGCCGACACACGAGCTTGTAAAATAAGGGAAAAGTTCGACGTAACAATAGAATGAGACATTGTGTGTTTCAAATCGCCAGTAAAAGGAAAGGAGAAAAAGCGTCAGGACCCTTCACTCTTCTGTTTGAATTTTATGCTTAGACATTGTCTTCGTGCTTTTTGGGTTCTGACGACATTGTATAGAAAATTTCCTTAGAGATAAAAGAAAATATTGTTCACAATAGTTTCAAGCCCTAAAATTTAGTCTTAGGAGAAATTACCAAGTGGATAACGGGAAGTGTGCATTGTTACTCTTCCATTACCATCTCCCCTAAAATCACCAAAACTGAAATCTCAAGATGATCAGATTGAAACGTTTTTAGTGAGAATTTATATCATTGAACTAATGGCTGGCATAAAGGTTAATTTCAAGTAGCTTTGAGAAAGTGAAGGGACATTTGTTACCTGCTGAAAGCCTTGATGTAGTTGTTGTCCTTTAATTAGATTGTATTATGAAATCTGTTGTAGTGAAATATTGCATCAGATAGAGGAATAAAGGCCATACTCAAAATAGTGTTTTATTATCAAAGCGATGCACTCATTACGAATTAAAAAGGGAACATGGCATGCTGGTTTGCATGCTTTCCGAATGCAGAAACATTAAAGTGTGTTTGAGCTTCAAATTTGGTTTCCTGTAGTTAGGATTACATGATATAAAATTTTGAAAAAGGGGGGGGGGAATCGAATATTCGAAGGTCAAATGCTAAATTGTTAATCATTATAATTATAACCTTTAAATAAAGAATATCAGACATAATGCATGAATATAACAGGTAAAGGTATGGCTTGGAATCTTTGAATCGAAACAACGATATGTAGGCCTATACAGATAAACCAATGTTCTAGCTCCGCACCATATTGATAACATTTCCATCAAACCCGCATGGGGGTCCGCTGGTACCAAGCTGACACTATGACCCAGTGACCGCACACGCCGGGTCCATCCCTGCGGTCAGATTAAGGGGTGAAATATTCAACAGTGGAGGTGTGCCCACGTGTTTCGAGAGAGTTAAGGGAGGTATGGGAATAGGTGGGAATGGATGAGATGAGGGCGAGGGTTATAGAGTGGAATGGTTGGGAAGGGCGCAGTTCAAAGGGTGTAGGAGTGGTCAGGCTGGTGTATTGATAGATTCATTTCCGGACTATCCTATATTTCATGTGAAGGTTCCCACTCAATCCTTCATTCTCTGACTTATGGTGGAAATGAGCTCATTTTTCATAACTCCAACGTTCTTATTCTATTATCTATGTTCATCCAAACTTTATGATTTTCTGCACGTTGACACTTATTTTTCATACTCATTGCTAGTATTTTGGGGTTTCAAATCTCTGAGCAATTAGGGCATTGACAATGAAAAACCAAAATGGTAGGTGATAAACTCAAATTCCATTGCAATGTATCGGACCATCGGATGTGCCTCAACTGGTATGACCACCTTTCTTTTATTGTTATATACCTATTCTCGATCATTATAGTATTCTGTTACCTATAAAGAAAATCATATTAATCAATGTAAAACATTGATGGTTAGATGAGAAAAAGACGATATATATTAATGTAAAGATACCTAGTAGCTGAAAAGTACGAATATCTTGTTTTATAAAATATATGTAACTAAGAAATTCATTTTCAAGTGCAACAAGCCACACCCAGCCTATGTGAAACCATAATTTTAGGTGTTAATAATTATTCGTATTGAGGTGAATTATGCTTGCATTTCGCATACAAATGATACCATTGAAACAAAGTTCTCATCCGGAACCAATATTTGTAGGCACTTCAAAGTTTCAGATTTTAAATGGTACCCTTTAGGCAATTCCCTTGTTGGAAGTGGGTAGGGCGAAGGTATTGAAAGGTCACATAGGCCAAGGGTTTTGGGGGAAGTGCAGAAGTAATGGGCCTAAAATAGCCATTGTTTAGGCCTGCACCTGTCCCCCATCACCTAGCAGGTGGGGTTGTCATAAACAACCAACCCAAGGCCATTAGGGTCATGGAGGACGGGTTTATTTTGGCCCTGAACAAATAATAGTATAGGACGCTTCTCTTGCCTGTCCTCACTCAGAATTATTAGATAAATTATTCAGAATTATTAGATAAATTATTCAGAATGTTATATGAGTATGTTCCTGACGGTGGCACGCAGTTACCAGCATTTAAGTTGTATAAATGGTTACCAGGGAAAACTACAACAGCTTATCTTATCATTTAATGTGTATTGTCGTATGCGTTATACAATGTTTTCGTAATCAAACCACAGTTTTTATAAAACCATCTAGAATAAGGTTCTTCTATTAGGAGTGATGCGTGTTCTGTAGTGACATTTCTTATGAGAAGATCATAACGATTTATTTCATTAACACTTACCAGTTTAGAAATATGTTTGCTATCGATGAAATCTCAGCCATGATATCAATATATAACACACAAGTGCATGGACATAAACGTAATTATCTAGTAAATAAATATACCAAGATATAAACATACATGCATAGCATACATGTAGACATTGGTTCGTAACAAGGGAATAAAAAGAAAATGGAGAATGAGGAAAGGCAAGAGCAAGAGCAATTAAAACTCAAGGGATTACAAGAAAGAGGAAACCTTCATAATTATTCCATACAAGCAGGTGCCACTATTAGTGTACAGATTGGACAGCAAGTTGATTGGTGTGTATCAGATAACAGACTTGGGTGTTACACATTCTAATAGTGAGAAGTGGAAGGTTGCTGAGTAAATGAAAAATGTCAAAGTAACATGTCCAAAAAGTGTGTGGTATTACAGGGGGATCAAGATGGGGGGTCCAGGGGGTCCTAACACCCCCCCCCCTATTTCACGCCTATTTGGTGCACCCAGAAACTACAAAAATACGAGAAAAAGGCACACGCGCATGTATGAATGCATAAACTTTCGGAAATCCTGTATCCATCTCTGTATGAATGGTAGGCCCTGCGGTTGCCGTTCTATAATGAACTTATGGACAATGATATTTAAAAGAATATTCAGTAAGGTAAAAAATATATACGCCTTGCTGGATGATAATGGTCTCGACTTGATTGCCGTATCCATTTCCCCTTGCAGCATTTGCTTTATGGTGTAAATTGACTGAATACGGTTTGTAGGTTTCTCAGTTCATTCCACCGATCACATCTGCTCCACATATCAGTCTTTGAATCGTAAATACTCGATCCAGGCCTCCCCATATAAATTGATTGTCTATTTTGTGTGGCTTCTGGCTCTCAAAACTCAAACAAACTCAAAATACAATTACCCTGCTATACAGTTACATAAAGTCTTCAATGATTGCTCATAAAACTTCGTCATAACAACTCTCAAACTCTGTTGTAAGTATCCACCCTCGCTCCTTTTAAATTTCGCGGGACCCCCACCTACACATAGAGAGTAAAATGCTGCTTTGATCCATGCGTACATAACGTTTAAGTGCCTAGCCTATAGACACCTTCTCCCACTATTCTTGTCCAGATCCTGGATCCGCTGTTAAGCTTCTTTCTCCCCCCACTACAATACGCCTACGTCCAGCCTTGTCCAGGAGTGGAGGGATGTGCCCAGTTGGGGATGAGTCGGCCATGTTTGTATAGCAGACTCGGACACCACTCGGTAAGGGTAAACACTTCAGAGGGTACAGAAGCACTTTTCAAACCGTGAAAACAATATTATTTTATCATTATTTTGGTGGGCGCATGATTCTAACGATTGAATGTTTACACCTGGGTTAAGTGCTAAAAGATTGCATATTCAAATGCATCATTCTAATCATAATATTTCCCCGTTAGTATCGGAGTATAGTCCCTCTGGACGCCCCTTGATTCCTATGTGAATCTAACCTCAGAAATGAATTAAATCGGTTAGCGTCAAAATATTAATGAGGAATGCTGGACATGGATTTAAGCAGCTGCTAGCAATTAACCAATCATAATTTTTCAAATTGAAAGAGGTTCAACTGATGCCTTGATTGCAAATTTACAGTTTTTTATCGTCTGTTATGCAGACTCAAAGATGTGGTTATCAATAATCCTTAAAGTATTCTAAATAATATAACAATGATAGTCATAAAAAATAAATAACATGTATTCCTGTTGTCATTTCCCCTTGGGTATAAACTACATAGTAATAAAGAACACAGGTCATATTCCTGTTATTATTTCTCATTGGGTATGAACTACATAGTCATACAGAACACATATTTGAAATAGGAAGACCACCCCCGCCCCTCATGTAGAGCCCCAACTCCCCTCCTGGTCGAAAGCAGCCCAGTCGACAGCATACCCCATGCAAGACTGCCAAGAGTTAACTATAAACTATAATTTTCTTGTGCTATAAACGCCCAAATTTCTCGAGACCTTATACACTCTATGTAATCATACCTTAATGTAATCGTACATGTCTCATTTGCAGTGCAGAAGTAGTCGTGTGTAAGCATGCACGAATATACGTTCAAAAGTATGAATATACTTGAGTTCATCCCAGCGCAAATAACCAGTCTGGAAATTCAGAGTTGACACATGGCGCAACATAGTGGGGGTGGGTAGTAGCGGGTGACTTGGGCAGGGGGGATGTGATCCTATGAATAATATATCC
The DNA here is from genome assembly GCA_936440205.1 of Lepidonotus clava. Taxonomy (NCBI): domain Eukaryota; kingdom Metazoa; phylum Annelida; class Polychaeta; order Phyllodocida; family Polynoidae; genus Lepidonotus; species Lepidonotus clava. The sequence continues at coordinate 18,193,380 of OW387150.1, read as the reverse complement.
CCCTGGTCGTGTGATGCACCAAGTCATGACCACGGCTATATAGACTCACTCCTGCCAAAACAGGACATCAACAGATTGTACAAACACAGTTGCCTGGCCTGGCTTCTGTAATTGTGGGAGTGGTTCCCAATGAGGCTTTCCTTGGTGGTCGCTATTTGGGCCAGGGGTGATGATTTTAAAAGCTGTTAAGACAATGACGTAATTGTTTCCGTTTGTGAGGGTTTATTACAATTAATGTGAATTGTCAATGTGATTATTTGAGGCAGAAAAATAATTTCATTGAGTAGTTTAGCTCCTAACCACATAATTGATTAGAGCGTAGGCTCACACTAGTAACAGTGTGTTTTGTAGTTGATGCTAACTTGTTGAAATAAAGCAAAGCGATTTGCCCTTCTATCCAAATAAGAAATCATGAACTCTCATAAAAATAAAGAGAAGCTAAGTGTTGAATTTACACTATCATGTCCTCTTGTGCATAGATAGAAGGGGAAATCTGCGACAAATAAAAAGTGTCAGTCGTGTATTTAGGAGAGGTATAGCTTTGGTCAGTTTTTGCAAAGAATTGTACATGGCCCATCGTTGGATGACCAGTAAAGAGTCTAATAATGTCACAATTGAAGGTATTGCACCTTATACAATTTTGGACACATTAAAAGCTGTTGCTCAGTTTGGTGTGATCTACGAGCTTTGATTTCTATTGCAATTAGGATTATATCAGGTATATTATAAAGTTATATTAATGATGTGGAAATTTTAGAATTCGTAGTCGATCAAATGTCCTTTTATCACTTATCTACTCAGAAGTGAAGACGCATTTAAGTCAAAAATGTATGAAAAAGTGTTTTGTAAGTTTATCCTTTGTCATGGATTTTAGTGTCTTGCAAGTGACACAATGAAGGTCTCACAAATTTAGATTTGGTTTCTTAACACTTCATTGGAACCTTTTATCAGAAAATCTAGGGTAAAATACGCAGAATTATAAAACTAGCCTAGTTTTTTAATATAAATATAGAGACCTTTGTATTACCAGACTAAGCTATCTCTCCTCCCACACACTCCTCCCGCATGGACCTCCTTAATGCACATCCGCCCTTGTGGTTCCTTTGCCAGTGGGGAGTTGCATAACCTTTCCACTAAAATGTTCGTTATATCCTCTCTGTTAATAAGCCACAACGAACGGATTGCACAGGGTTGCATATATCGTTATTCTAATATCTTCTATTTTTCCTATGATATTAGCGTGAATTACCAATGGAAAATCAGCTAAAATCCACCCTTAGTTGGACTTTCTTAAAAGATTTTGCAACACCGTGTTATCCGTTATTCTACTTGCAACACTTGATCTCCATTACAGATCCGTTATACATCCACTAATGTTATGCAACCCCTCCAGGCATTGTTGACACTCACATAGTCCATCGTCAGAAACATTTTAATAATTCATAAACCACTCTCACTCAGATCTGTTTCGTTCTTCTGGTGCATTCTCATTTGATAATGCACTGCTATCTTGATAATGCACTGGTGGCCTCAGATGATGCGCAGGTCGTCTCAAATAGTGCACTTTTCTGATTTGTATATTAAATATGCTGCCAGGAAGACCAAGCTTCACATTGAAGAAAGATTTTGACGGTCAATGTACACAGCCCAGGATCAAACACTGGACCTTTGGGTTCAGAGTGCTACAGCGTAGCCATTATTCTACAGGACCAGCTGTTGGGTCCTTAGAGAGGCATACCTTTTTTCAAGGGGACACTGAGGGTGTGTGCAGGTTTCCTGGGTTAGGGCCATAGGTTGGCCCCTATATTCAACGTCATGACAGGGACGTCTATAAAATTGGTCATGACAATATGGCTATTCATTAAATTCAATATGTGACATGGCTATGGAACTGACATATGGCATGACCCTTTTCTTAAGCTCAACTTGCTCAACTTGCGACATTCAGCCTAGTGATATGAGAAAATATTCGAAGATATTCAAAAGAGTGTAAGCGCCTTTTTTCACTGTAATCCCAATGATACAAGTCAGATATATTTATGCTGAGTTAGAGAATATTACATGATATAAGTGGCATTAGTAAGCAGTATCCTCACCCCATGCACTTCTATGAGTCCATTATCCTACACATAATACGCACCAGTTGGCCGACTCTAAACTAATTAAATGGCAGTGCATTATCCCAACTTGAGATCAGCCTCACCCCCAGCTGTGAGGTAGACATTAGTGGGTCATTTTTCAAGGTTGATTGGTGCAAGCCCCGGGGGTCCATGAAGTATATTTGCCCCATTTCTACACTTTTTTTGATAGAGACAAACTTGAAAAAGGGGAAACTGCTTGCTTCTTGCCTCAACATTTTATTATTATGCATGTAAATCTGAAATGTGTTCACGTTCAAATCATCTCTGGGCAAAGTTTAAAAAACCCGGATCATACCAGGCCTTATATTTAACATAAAGTTATGGTTTATGAAACTGCTCTACCTCAATTAAAATCATGAATGTAAATGTGTTATATTAATATAAACTGAGGCTGCGGGAGACCAGATACTCGGTATTTGAGCTGCACAGTTTCAAAATAATCTGAATAAAATAAATAAATATATAGACTACCTATTACCTGCTTCAATAACCTTGATTTTTGTATAACCTCATTCCATATCATCCTCTCGCGTTTTTGGCCGCGATTGATAGGAGAAACCTTGACTTAAAACGCAAATGTGCACAGTGTCACACATATAATCTTCGAGAGATTAGATGAATAATGATTATGGTGAATGTGATACGAAACAAAAGTCCTACTGTGATAATGTGGCTTTATATCAGATACATGTGTTTTTGTCAGTCATGCCGTTCATGTTATTTGATTATTTTGCAAGCGTTAACATACATTCCAAGAAAAACGTTTTCTTATAACTGAAATTGGGTTTGACAAATGTTCATTGCAGCTGTACCGCTAGAAAGGTATAGATATTCCTTAAAACAATGTCTATTACATTTTACTCTATTATTTGTCACATAAAATCACTTAAAGATGTTTAAGCAGACGCAAACATGCACGTATGTTGATCTGTTCCAGTCGCATTACAAAAACGCTATTTGCCATCATACTGCGATGGAAACAATAGTTGAGTTGAAAAGATATAGGCTTTTACACATACCATTGTGCTTGTGTCTACGGCATAGATGTTGACAGCCTAATATAATGAAGTCATTCCTCTTTTAACCTATAAACACAATGGAATATAAAGCCCCATTCGCCATGGCCGATGATTCTGTGAAGGCCCATTTGCCCTGGCCGACGCGGCACATGCGATCTCCTCTGACAATTGTCGTTCAGAATTCCTGGTGCATACGATAATGTGAATGGGAGATCTCAACTGATCAGATCCAACATGTTGGATTGAATCGTTTGAATTCCAGCCAATCATTGGTGAAATGTACTTGAGAAAATGATTGGTTGCAATCGCAAGATGCCCCTCTCCTCAGTGTGAATGTTATTTCTTCATTTTCAGCAGTATGCGATAATATGATCAGATGACCGTCTTCTCCATACGATAACTTTGTCGGACCTGCAAGTGACACAATCATCGCCCACGGTGTTCCCTGTGATAAACTTATGGATAAGACGGTTCTAGGACATATACAACTGGACGCTTACCCCCTGGACACTTACCACGCCCCCGACACTGTCCAGGGGGAAAGTGTCCAGGGGGTAAGTGTCCAGGGGGTCCTGTCACCGGAGAGGTTCATGATCTTAGGGCCGATAAAATTATTGCATTCCAGCGAAATTGAAAAAGTAGCATTCACACTGACAATAGAGGTCCCTTGTGACTTCATGTGACACTTGTAGGTAGCGCTTATCCCCAAGAATCAGCTGGAATTCAGCCAAACTGATCCAAGATGTTGGATCTGTTTGCTTGAGAGCTGTTGTTTACATTGTTGGGAGTGCAAGCGATCATGAATGACAATTTTTGCAACAGATTTTTCGCACCCGAATGGGCAGGGCGAATTCTACTTTTAAGACACAATCCTAAAATTGTGTTTATTAGTAGGAGTCAATAAGATGTTATTCAGATCTGTATTAAACATATTAACACGTCATTTGGCACCACCCTGTAATCATTGGTGTGACAAAAAGATCTGTCAAATGATGAATTAGTATTAAAGATGGAATATCTGATTGGACTACCGCTTGGCCGTTTTGCCATCACTAAAACAAATAATGAACCAGTTTATATGCGCCTGGAAATCGATAAACTGCATATGAAAAGGCAATTAATGAATTAAACATCCTTCATCAGTTCATTCCCAGGTGGAATAGGGAAATACGCCTGCATGGTCCTCAACTGTTTATATATATATATCGGTTTTAATTTTTTTGTAGGGGTAATTGTATTGGTTTCATCTTATGTTAGGCCCTTGGGTGATTTGATGCGTTCTCTTGTCTTTTTTAGGATGAAAGCTCTATCCTTAAAACGTTTGTGCATATAGGGCTTGAGGTTGAGGTATGTGTTCCTTTGCTTGTCTGTTGGTGTCAACTGCTTGGTTTGTACTTGTTCTTACTGTCCTTTTGATACTTTTTGGTATCTAATTATCCTTTTTTCCGATTGTCTGTCTGTGTTTCTGTCTGTATGATTGTCTCTTTACCTGTTTTCTGTCTACCGTTTTATCTATACAAGTGTGTTGGATATTGCTTTTCAGAAGTAACAAAGGCTACAACGTTAGCACAAGTTTTAATCACAATCACATTTGATTTATTCCTAAAATGCTGTTAAAATGAAATCTGCATCGCCCTTCTGCCATCTTCAATGTGAAGACGACACTTTAGCAAAAAAAAGTGTAATTGCTCAGGCAAATACCAGCTTAGGTGACGCTGCAAAAATGAAACATTACAATAATGCAAGGCGGGATGAGGGTATTCCGTTCTGCTTTTGCCATCATCTTTACCCAAAAGGAGATGCAGGATTTCACTCAACAGGCCAATAAAAACAAAATGATTGCTTTCTTGCCAGTATGGCTTCCTTCGTTGCCGGGAAGAATAATAAAAATGTAGAGCGGGGTGCATCCGTTCAATTTGTTTTTTTACTCTCTCAAATACATGGTAAACACTTATATTTGCGCTGACTTCAAGTTTTTGCGCCTTGACAAAAAGCACTCTGGGCAGGAAATATTTTGAAAACTGCTTGCACCGCCCCCTTGTTTAATTTTGTACCGTGAAAACATAATGCTTCACTTCATTTTGTAAACGGTTTGAAGATTGGTCTACGAATCAAAGGATTTTATTGCATTTCTCGTAGCAATTGCAAGAGGCACATACACTATATTTCTGAAACTGGGCTTTGTCGGCCTGTTTTGGGTTGTATATACGAATTGGTTTGAAAAAAATGAAGAGAATCGTATATTTAATGCATTAGTTAGTAGACCGGCAGTTAAACAAACACTGGCACTGTGATGTCTGGGTGAAATATTAAGCAAGTTTAATATTTTGCCCATGCCAGCAACCAAGCTATGGCGATAAGACCTATTGGGTTGGTGACTAAATTGTTTAGTTGCTGCCAGTAAAGCCTGGTCCCCACTTGGGCGACAAGATTCCCTTAGTCGTCCGGCGATTAAGGTGGTTAGTAGCCCAGCGACCAACTCCTCACTGGCGCCGTGATGTCTGGCGATTAAACCACTAATCGCTGTGGTTTTAGGGCAAATATTTGACATGTTTAATGAGGTGAGTAGTTGGTCGCCCGGCGACGTACTAAAGTGGCCTCCAGTGGCCTCTAGTCGCCAGCAGATTAATAGGAAGAGCGTTCCAAAGTGGCGATTAATTTTTTTGTAGCCCGGCGACTAATTAGTTGCCCGGCCACAAACGTTTCATCCTTGGTCTCCGGGGAAATAAACTAATCCCCACCGTTAGTTGGCCAAGTGGGGACGCAGCTTTAAGCCTGGTCCCCACTTGGGCAACTAGATTTCCTTGGTCAGCGGACGACTAAAGGGCCATACCCACTAAGCGACTTTACCGGGGACAGGCAATGGGCAACTAGGAGAATCGGCCAATTCCTAAGACCGCCTGTAAGTACAGTACATTAAACTGTATATGTTTAATCTCAATCGTTGCTGAAATCGGCCGATTCTGCCCTTAGAATCGGCCAATTTTACCGCTGATTGGACGGCCGACTGTGTAAAAATCGCCTAGTGGGTATGGGGCTTAAGGTTGTTAGTAGCCCGGCGACCAAGGAGACATTGGCGCCATGATGTCTGGCGTTCAAACCACTAGTCGCCGTGGTTTTTCTGACAAAATATTTGACATGTTTGATATTTTTTTATACCCACTGGTGACTATTTAGTCGCCAGGTGACGTACTAAAATGTCCTCTCATCGCCTGACAACTAACTACGAGAGTGTCCCAACGTGGGGATAAATTTTTTAGTAGCCCTGCGATTAGTTGGTCGCCCGACGACGTACTAAAGTGGCCTCCAGTGGCCTCCAGTGGCCTCTAGTCGCCAGCAGATTAATAGCAAGAGCGTTCCAACGTGGCGATTAATTTTTTCGTAGCCCGGCGACTAATTAGTTGCCCGGCCACCAACGTTTCATCCTTGGTCGCCGGGGAAATAAACTAATCCCCGCCGTTAGTTGGCCAAGTGGGGACGCAGCTTTAAGCCTGGTCCCCACTTGGGCAACTAGATTTCCTTGGTCAGCGGACGACTAAAGGGCCATACCCACTAAGCGACTTTACCGGGGACAGGCAATGGGCAACTAGGAGAATCGGCCAATTCCTAAGACCGCCTGTAAGTACAGTACATTAAGCTGTATATGTTTAATCTCAATCGTTGCTGAAATCGGCCGATTCTGCCCTTAGAATCGACCAATTTTACCGCTGATTGGACGGCCGACTGTGTAAAAATCGCCTAGTGGGTATGGGGCTTAAGGTTGTTAGTAGCCCGGCGACCAAGGAGACATTGGCGCCATGATGTCTGGCGATCAAACCACTAGTCGTCGTGGTTTTTCTGACAAAATATTTGACATGTTTGATATTTTTTTATACCCACTGGCGACTATTTAGTCGCCAGGTGACGTACTAAAATGTCCTCTCATCGCCCGACAACTAACTACGAGAGTGTCCCAACGTGGGGATTAATTTCTAAGTAGCCCTGCGATTAGTTGGTCACCCGATGACGTACTAAATTCTCTAAAAGCTGGGGGATTAACGTTAGTTGCCGTAGTTAGTTGCCCAAGTGGGGACGCGGCTGTAGTTGCCAGGTGCATCCCACCTTGGCTATTAACTTCTTTTTCCACTGGCAACTTTATAGTTAGTCGCTTGGTGATATACTTATTTGTTAATCGCTGGGCGACTAATGTTAAACGCCAGGGTTTAGTTGTCATGTGCGTACCAGGCTTTACTGTTTAACATTGTTGTAAAGTACTGGAAAAATTGTCTGCGATGTACACCATGCATAAAGTTGCATAAATCTATGTATCTATTTCTGACAGCTTTCACCTCGGCTTTAAGATTGTCCCAACAACCATCTCATTTTGCCCTGACACTCTTCCAGCAGAACATTGCTAGCACAATATAGGTTCCCTTCTGTAGTTAACATTTTATTTTCCAAAATGCTGCCTCCAGACGTCCAAAGATCTACGTTAATGTTTTCGTAATAGTACCTATCACGTGTAAACTGGACTTTACCAAGGATAAAAGACCAAACAATGTTTGAATGGCAGGAGTGTTTTTTGTTCCTGTCCCTCGCCACTGACAGGCCATAATCTGGTTTTCCCTCTCCAGGCATTTTCAGTCATTTAACTTTTGTCTGAGTTCATATTAAATTTTATTTTCCCTACCATGTATTTTCTCCGTTGCGGAGGTGGTATTGTTGCCACGAATTCCAGGAATCTGGTTTCTTTAATCAATAAGGTGCAGACTCTCTTGTAATATTTTCCCATTGAAATCGCAATGCCTTCATTGTAAATAAAGAAGTGAAAAATGCTTTTATAAAAAGACGGGCAAGGAATGCAATCTTGCTCCTCCCCTGCAGAAAAGCTTAAAACCTCTTCTCTTGGAAAGTTATTTGAATTTGGAATTCTTGAAAAAAATCTCAACAAATCTAAGTAAAAGAAACAGCAAAAGTGTTTAGCAGGTTCTGAGACTAAATGTTTAAAACGAATGTAAAATTGATAGGTTCTCCAGATGGACCAAAGTCTTCTCGTTACAAATTGGGAATGACTAAACAGTGCATCTGGTTAAAAAGTCTATCATTTGAAATCCATCCATCCTCATCAGCCTTACACTCATCTTTTGGGGATGCAAGTGTAAATTGACTTCAATATTTTCCTCTGTTTCGTAACCTTTACTCGACCAATGTCTGCTCACTGTTCTTATACATTAATTCTGTTTATAGATCTTTTTCTTCAGGATTGGATTAACAAATACTTCAGTGAAATGCATTGTCAGACGATCTGTCACCTTTCTAAATGTAAACGCTTGGTTCTATTAAATAAGATATTTGGTGTCTGGACAGGATTTAGGGGTGCCTCAAGTTTGTTTGTGGGACTCGAGAGTTTTTGTGTAAGGGGGTTTGGGAGCTATTCACTGTAGAGTTGATACTAAGGCTGTGCATCATGTTGATATCTAACCTATGTTCATGCTTAAACCATTATTAATGATTACTAAAATGACTCAGGTTATCATGTGGCTGCCCTTGAGGTACCTTCCCAAGGCCCCCCAAGTTTCGTCTAGGTTGCCCTTGGGCCAGCAGGTGCCTTAGTTGCCTTAGCAACTCCACGTCTAAGTGGAATCCTGTCCTTGAGTGCTCATGCTGGCCCTAGAAGTCTACTTCTCAAGCATAAGACAACAATGGATCAGATGTTCACAGTTTAGCACCTTGAAGGACCCTGGTTTATGTTTGGGTAATAGTCCACCTGCTTCTTGGCCAAAAGTATTATTATGCAACAATCAGAAAAGATTCTTTACGTACAAGTTATCGCTTCTAAATTCTCCCTAACAATCTTTAGAATAAAAACACGATTTGTTTTCAAAATATTAAAAAATGTTTTTCCCAACCATTCCCTGCACTAAACTACTGAATTCAACATTTCTATACCAAACTACTTCTGCAATCTTTCTCGTTGTATATGATTATTCGGGTGTGTGTCTCACTTGGCGCCACATATATGTCGAATTTAGTAAGCGCCAGTCTCTGGTGTCTTGTGTCAGTGGCCCCAATTTGCCTGGGCCCAGAAAGGCCTGGAGGAGAGGGGAGGAGGGATGAGAGCACATGGGACGTCTTGTCTAGGCCACTGGGTCAGGCCTAAAGCCTGATCAGGCCCAGTTCACACACACTTAAACCCCATACCCACTAAAGCCCCATACCCATTAGGCGATTTAACTGGCGATGGGCGATGGGCAACTGGGAGAATCGGCCAATTCTTATGATCGCCTGTCAGTACAGTCTATGGAAATGTGCATGTTTAATCTGAAACGGTGCAAGAATGGGCCAATTCTGTCAAAATAATCGGCCGATTCTAGTCGCAAAATCGCCTAGTGGGTATGGGACTTAAGCATCTTTTACACACTTGGGCAACAGATTCGCACTGAAATCGATGGGTTCTTATGATCGCCTGTTAGTAAAGTATCATAGTAATGTGCATGTTTGATCTGAATCGACGCTGAAACCTACTGTGTAAAGGTTGCTTAGTGGGTATGGGGCTTTAGACACATTCACACGCACACGCACACGCACGCACGCACACACACACACACACACACACACACACACACACATATATATATACATATGCATATGCATATATGTACTGAATGTCCCCAAAAGCGGTTTAGATTGATGAGATTCAAGGCCATTCCCAGCCAAGCATGTGACGTCACAGAACGTTCTAATAACGTCGCAGAACGTCGCAGAACGTTATTAGAACGTCACAGAACGTGACCGTTACGTCGCACCTTGGCTGGGTTGACAGGATTGCAGAATTACACAAGTATTTCTGGAATCGTTGCTGTATCAAAAAGGTATTCTTATGATGTTCAACAGAGTCATTGGCCAATAACCTAATCGAAAGATTGCATGTCGGAAATATGTGATAATGAAGGATGGGACCACCTAACATAAGACACTCATCATAAGACTCTAGTTAGTAACCAATCAGCCTAATGGTTTTACCATGGGCCATGGGGGTATGTGAATGGCACAGTATTGGAACTGGTTCTTTTCCCCCTCTTCTTTGTGTGTAGACGCCACTAAAACCCAATCGTTTTGTAAGGTCATACAGGTCGTAGTCTGTCAGAAGTTTTCTTCACAAAAGTAAATCTACTTACAGGCGGTTGTCCCCTCTTGAAGCTGGTTAACCTTCACAGTCAGAGCTTTTCCCATCCCATTCATTGATGGCAAATTACAGTTTTAACCTTTCTCCCTTTGTAATCTGTGAACTGAGACATCACTGAGATGGGTAGACAGAGTACATACCTTGCAGTGGGGAAAGGCAAATAGTTTATTAGAGGAGCATGCATGTTATTTTGTTGATTCAAAGGTAGCGGGACAAAAACCAGGCTATGTGCGTAAAAGAATACCCTTCTCCTACTCTCCTTTGGAAAGATTATTGGCTTATGATATATAATAATCTATATTATAGTCAATATAAGTCAAGCAATTTAAATAGAAACATACTACTACCAAATTGCCAAGTTCGATGGGAATGGTATCGTAGATAGGATTCAGGATTCATGAGGTTTTGATTTCTCTTCACAGTCGAGCTATTGCGGTGAATATGATCTTATAAATCGGCTCATGTCCGTAGATGAAGCGGCAGGCCTGGGTATTGAGGGTATACATAGTCGGATCAAGTATTCACATTGGTCATTCATATTATGGGTGCAGAGAGAGCGCAGACTGGTCAAAGGTTGAAGACTGATGCTGGTGATCCACGACGCTATTTTGGACCGCTTTAGGATTCTATACTCTCATATATTTTCATCTCACCAGTGGTTAGTGATCACCCCTTGGAACAACGAGTTATTAATCTATAAAAGATTGTAATAGACGACCATTTGCTGGCGATAACAACTTTCTACAGTCGTTTTCAGTAATCATCATTTCTGAACAGTGACTATGAGGGGTAAGGGTAATTAGGAGGCAAGAAATCGCCTTACTGAAATAGACATGGCTAATTGCAGGAGGTTTGTTTCTTGTAATTCACATTCCATTTCTGAAATGACAGATTCAAATAGCATTTACATTTCAGGAACTTCGGAAGTTCTCAGTCCATTTACCGTTTACGGTCTAATAGATTTTGAGCCAGCCGGACATTGCTTTTGGACTCTTAATGCTTTCTGGGCTATTTTCGTAATTCATTTAACTCTTATATCATCGCCTTCTAGATGGAATGACATTTTTCTGGTTGGTTACCCAGGTTGGATCCCCTTCATTAGGCTATCTCGGAGACCGTTCTAAATGCCGTCTGCCATCTAACATTTGGCAGGAAATTGGACATTAAACATGATACCATCTTAGATAACTTATCAGAAGACAAGAAGTCTAAGTGACATCTGCTGTCGTCGACGTAGAACCCGGAGAACGATTATCGGCAGTGCCCCTTGCGACTATCTGATGAACTATAGAGACCATTTAAAATGTCGTCTGCCGCCTGATGGTTTTGGCGGGAAACGGGAATGTCGATCTTTCTATGACCCAATTGTATCCAGTGCTCTTCAGCAAAAAGGGAGAAGGAAGGAGAGTCGGAAAGCTTCACATTGGAATCCAATAATGCGATAAAAAGAACATGAATGTGGAACCGAAGCGGTAGCGAAAACCACGTTAACGATTGGAGAGTCTAGATGGGAAGAGTTCAGGGGAGAATTCTCAGAGATTGCTTGGCTTCTTATGAGGATGCTTTAAGAGGCTAGGTGAACTGTGATTGGAGACTTAGTCGTCTGATGGCAAATTGAGTTGGTTGTGTCTGGGTATAAAGTCGGAATTCGGAGAAACCTAAGAAATCTATGTCAATGACGAACGTTCAACTTGTATGTAGGCTTCGCACCTGCTGTGGTTCTTCAACCAGGAGGTAATTATCAAATTTGTGTGGTTAATTCTGGGGGCTAGAGGTAATTGGGGTCCAGGCACCAACCCTTCTCTCCTTTCATTAGAAACCAACGGGCCAACGCCAAACATATATGTGCCGGATATAGGCCTAAAGAAATCAGCAGACAGTTCTTTTCTTTATTTGACATGCCAGGCCAGGTGCTTTCCTGGTCGCATGTATCCTGGGTAGTTATGTGTTCGACCTTCTTCCCGGGTAAAAGGGCACCGACCCTCCAGGAAACACTAATCTCAGATTCTAGCATTAAGCTGTAACTGTTGCCTTTCTGTAAAGGTCAACATGTCCTTACTTATCCCTTGCGCTTTTATATACACACCCACGCGAAGTCTTGAAGATATGTAGATATTCAGATATATAGATAAACAGACAGATTGACAGACACACACGGATCTATACAGACAGACACATACATATTTACACAAATGATGTAACACACATACACGCAGACGTTATATATATACAATACCTTTTATATATTTTAAAAATGTTTGTGCCTGTGCGTGTCCACATCATTAAGCATGTATATCATATGTAAGTGGGTGTATATTGACAGGAGTCCTCAAGTGATAATGCCAATTGAAATATTTAGCACATCACGTATTATGTGTCCGAAGTTAAACTTGCTCTTGGTATTTCAGAGTTTCATTCAGCATACATGTGAAACTGTAACCTTTGTTATTGGTGGATAAAATGTCCAAATGAAAGAGGAATACTTTCATCAAAATCCATACATCTTAATGATGAAATAAAACCCACATCAGCAACACGTGACTTCTTCATCTTCGATTCTTATTGAGTATCGTCTTTCTTTGGCCGATGCCCCCAACAAATAACGACCGGAGAAAAAGACTCTTATTACTAAAGTATTCAGTATGTTTTATGCTTTCCAATCATTAACTTCCTTTCCTTACATGCCAAGCCGTGGTATTTCTGTCACTTCAGAAAACATCCGACTTTTTTTTAAAGAGGAAAAATAACTCGATGAGAGACAAGACATGTTTTTAGAGTTTATGTCTGCAAGCATTGTAATTAAATCAGGATTGTGTTGACTCCCTGATTCCAAAAAGGTGGGATTACATAAGTTTGAATTCTCGCCAGAGGAAGAAGATCACCTTGAAGTAGGGTTCCACTGTAAAGACTATGTTAAACCCAATCTTGTCAGCATTTTGTAAGGATTTGCGCATTTCTTACAAAGTGTTTTGTGGATTGATTTTCAGGCCTGACTCACCAACGGCCTATATCAAGGTCTCCCAAGCAAGAATATTATGACGTTATTATAGCGTTGCAGCATTGTTGGTGTTGAGTTCATGAAGACGTGGTGCACAGTTTGTAATTTTACAACGTGTTTGTGTGTGTGGTTTTTATGTCTATTTGAAACAGTAATTATATTTAAACTGAAAGTTCTTCAAACGACAGTAACACCAACTATATCATCATATTGTCGTCCACTTAAAGCCTATCAAATAAATCTTTTTTTTTCAATACAGTCGTCTTTTTTAACGGTTCTCAAACAATATTAATTGTACGGTAGTGTTAGAAGGAGCAATTCACTTTCAAATGTTCTTTTTCACCACTATCAGCATAAAATTGTTAAACTTGTTGAGAATGGTTGTTTTGTGGAAACGCTACAATACACCTTTTTCATGAGTTTGCCCAATGGATTCTCCCATACGCGTCTTATCTCCCAACCCTCGAAGGAAATCATACCTTAACTCTTTGGTTCAGACAAATCCACTAGCGGGGCGCCACACTACTGAAAAACGTCTATATATCTCCCTTCACCTGGTGAATCTTCCGGTGCATTAAGCTCACGGAGTACTTTAGTATTTGTACATGTACTTGTTTACGTGTTCAACATTAAACCATTGAAAATAGTTCAATGGATATTTAGTTTCAAGTAATTTGAGGTGTGGCTTAAGATTATTTAATCTTTCTTTATGTAAAGTCCTAGACATGTCTAAAAGGTGCCACGCCCACGGACCTATCACCTTTGTCATTTCACAATGCAGATTCTGTCAAGGTCACCGTCAAAGTTACCTATGGTTATTATCACCTTTCTTATTATACTCCTCCTTCATTGTGGTCTTATCAAGAATATTGCATGGCTATACTTGGATGTTCCACATTCACTTTACAAAACAGCCTGGTATCATAATGACAAGTTCACATGAAGCACTGACAAGAAACCCAACGGAAGAACCTTCAATGAAGCCATATAGGATCATCTAATAACATTAGTGTAGACACAAGAATGAAGAGCCAAATATGGGCCCGGCCCGATCCACACTGTGCACATGATAACCTCTTTCAATTGACAGACATGTTGAAAGTGCCATCTTTTTTCACAATGTAAATTGTGATTTCTATCGTTCTCATGAACCTTAATGATTGTTTTCTTGTGGCAGTTTTGAATTGCCTAGTGTAGAGTTTTGATAACCAGTTATTGTGTTGTACCACCCTCATAGATTATAAATTGCATCGTGTAGCGAGAGCCTGGCTCAAAGTGCATGTTAGGCCTTTCCTATGCAGGTTTGTTGATACAATCCAGGACCTGTCACATGGTGGTTTACGGAGAACTTGGGAAGAGGGCATGGCCACTCTTACCCCGAGTGCTATCCCCCTCAAGGGGTGCTCTCCACATGTCAGCAGCCTATATGGCCCTCCTCCTCCACCCTCAGACAACATGTCTAGCTATAGGATGTAGCCTACCTCAGCTCATGTCTCAGAAAACCTCAATAGAAGCAGCAGGGAAGGGCACTACTCTAGGTGTAGGCTGACATGTTCAAACAAAAACATTAGCTAATACAGGTTTCCTTTATGGTAAAAAGTATGGTGTTGGTGTAACCTCCTTACTTTAGATTATGGGAGGTTCCAAAACTATTTGTCTAAACCCTAATTCTATTAGCCCGGCACAATGTGCTAGGGTACAATAAATATATGAGAAAAAGACTTAGTCCTAGAACATCAGACTGAAAGCTGGGCACTGGAATGGGAGTGAGTGAGTGATGGATGTTTTATACCATACCAACAGCCACGTTCATTTTCACGGCAAAAACAAGTTTGGACAAATGCTGACTTTTCAGATGCCTTTTCAGACATGTGTTTTGACTTTGTCAGTCTTTGAGATGAGGATAGCAGGGTGGGCAAACATCAGGAGATCAACACCTGGAAATCATTTTTGCTGTACCTAATCCCTTAAAGAACTCAGACACCAACCAGGAATTGAACCCAAAGAACCATTTGGTCAGTGCTGGGTTCCCCCTATCGTTGCCTTCTATGATCAGAAGGGGATACTGGGGGCATATATTCTTCACAGGGGCAGAAGCTCTACACTGGTACCCGAATGGGGTACAGGAATGGGATAACGATACAACTCAGACCTCCTCTCTATATCATATCTATCACCAGCGGATCGGGCCTGGGAATGCCATCTCAAGAGCCACTTTAAGGCATCGACACTCTCGATCTTGGAATCACCTCTGTTCTGTACAGCTAGTGTGTACTTTTGTTTGTTATAAGCCGTCTAGGCGCACCACGCCAAAGGAGTAAATGCGATGGTATATTAATATCCTAAAGGTGGAAAAGTCTGTCCCTCCATGGCACAGACGATTCTTCGTTGAGAGTGTCATTAGCAAACAGTGCTCGAGGGCTGTGTATGAAGCAACAATGGAGAGGTGTAATTCGTGGGTATATATAGGAGTTCATATGACCTAATAATACCTCATTTTTAAATGATCATAAAGTACTTGACTTTTATATTGGTAATGGCTATAATTATTCATACTATGAAACTATTATTATTATGGAACTACTTTCTAGGAATGGGATTACATATTGTGTTGCGCTCTGTATCATTCCTTCATTAAATCCTGCTATTACTCTGAGACATCATGAACCTAATGACAGGTTGCAGCTCAATGAAAGGCAATTAACAGTTCTGGCTTCACATTATGTGTATGGTTTACTTTGGAAAAAAAAACACATACAAACATGTTCTAGTTTCCTATGAATTGGATACACCTCCTGGATACCCGAGTTGTATCCCCTTGTTTGAAGTTATTTTCCAGAAAATCTTTTTAATAAATGAGAGACTTTCACTACTGCTTTCATCTATGTTTTATATATTCAAATGGGTTTGTCTCATTATAGGCTCAAATAGGTTTGTCTCATTATAGGCTCAAATGGGTTGTGAAATTACATCTGATTGTGATTCCTTTTTGTTT
Source organism: Lepidonotus clava (assembly GCA_936440205.1). Classification (NCBI taxonomy): domain Eukaryota; kingdom Metazoa; phylum Annelida; class Polychaeta; order Phyllodocida; family Polynoidae; genus Lepidonotus; species Lepidonotus clava. Next base: position 18,177,062 of record OW387150.1, on the reverse strand, counting down.
CATGTAAATCTCATTTTGCCATCAAGTGAATGTGCAAGAGTTTGATATCTCAAACTTTTGAACAAGTGAACTTTATTGAAGAAACTGTGGGACAGACCGTATGGTTTAGGTTACCTGAGAAAACTACTGCCTACAACAGAAAGGCATGAATTAGCGGTATTGCAGCTGGGGCCATGCACACGACACGATCAGGTCTTGATATTCCCTTGGTAATAATTTTAAAAGTGTCAGTTCAGGAGCCAAAATCACTCTGAGACAGCGTCATATGTGATAATTATTTATTTTTAAAAGCAAAGTTATGTTTTGTTCACATGTCCTATAATGGGAACTGCATTTTCATAAGTTTACATTCTATGTCATTAAAATTAATTGAATTGTTGTCCCCGGAGGACCAGAGGTTACTGTGAGATCAATTAACTATATAATTATGGTTACGTTGTAATCTTATATATTCACCTTAAAATATTTACCTCGTGAATTTTTTTTTTGTCTCAAACAGATTATCGATTATCTTCTAGAAGACCAGACGTTTTCCCTTAAATCAGATTAGTGCAGCACTTTTTTAAGATGCAGATTAAGGACATTTTTATGACCAGTTTGGAAAAGATAGAAAATGTATTTTTATGATCAAGAAACGAGTGTTCCTAGGGTCACCCATTATTCTTATGCATATGTATGAACAATTATGTATATATCAGAAGTAATTGAATATTATAATATATTATATGAATATACGTTCCGAAGAAAGCTACTTTTGGTACAATTGGAAAGTTGCTTGTTTGTTACCCTGAATGATGTTTTCCGAACTCTGCATCCCTAATTCCTTGGTACAAAATTGAAAGTTTATGGTAGAGTTGAACTACAGGCATAATCTAGGAAACAATTCCAGTGGAAACCAGGTTTAATTTGAAAATGATTCCAGGAAACCAGGTGGTCAGTGGGTCACGTCATTATGTGGTCGGTAATAGATTTATGTGGTTATAGATTTGGTAAAAGATTTAGTTGGTGATGGAATTTACTTGAGGGATACTGGTAGCAAATTATTCCATCAGGTGACGCAAATAGGTTTGCCTTTCCTACAAAATTAATAACCACTGCTATGACTATTATGAATTGCTCCAACCAATTTGAGTTATTGAGTATGGATAATGGTATAACTATGAGAAATAACCATAAAATTATAACTGAATGAACCGCAATTGAGATAGGGAGTCCAAACAAAGTACTGATGACCGAATATATGAGGGTGAAAACGCTTGCAAGGAAAGACGGTCCACCAGATACCTTGGGAAATCAAACCCATTCCTGCCACTTATGAGCTAGATTAGTGTAATTCTATATGGACACTGTATCCCCCAATCCCTCTCCCATTCCATTGTCAACGTATCCTTATTAACATAATATGCGTCAGCAATATTGCAATATTATTGCAATATTGCTGACGCAGGCATAGCGGTATAACACGTCTTTTACTGTATACATGGTTAACGGTTTGCTCTCATGTATAATCCTCATATTGTATAATTGCAAGAGTTCTGAAATCACTATCATAACAGGAGTGCCGACCAAAGAAATTTCACGCATCTAAACGCACCCACAAGTTGCTCTAGAAAATGATCACGCATCTAAAAAATGATGCATAAAATTGCAAAAAAAGATGGGTGATGATAAAATGTCCACATAAAAACACGTATAAAGAATAAATATTTATATAAAATACTTCACTATATCCATTAGAAACAAATTGCAATTTAATTAGAGTGTTTTTGACCCCAAAAATATGTCACAAATCTCAAACTTTGTGTTATTTCACGAATCCAAATTTTGGAACCGTGGGCATAAGATGCGTGTAATACCTTTGGTTTGCACCCTGGGACTAATCATAATGTCTTATCAAGACCTAAAACAACAGAGAACTTGAGATATTGGACGAATCTGGATTTCATTTCCTGAGTTGGCTGAACTTGATAATTGATGTGTGTCAATATGATTCACTTGCTATGGTGACTGCTTATCCTTCGTGCACGTGCCCAAGATGCCACACTGATGTTTGCACTCGACAGAAGCCATCTCTAAATCAGCTGGATTATTTTTCGCTGGTAAATCGGTCACGTCCTTCAAATGGTCCTTCTCAAATAAACTTAACATGTTTTATTCACAAGTATGTGCTCAAGGTACAAGGGAAAGTGGCGGGAGTGCACGTGGTTTTGCCTTCGCTTTTTTAAATTATTTTTTGGTAATAAAGAATAACTTTGTAGCCAGAACTTATTTTATAGCTGTTAATCGTAACTCCATGAATGTTGCTAACAAGAGATACTTTGGATGAAAATCTAAAACATAACCGTAGATCTAGTAACTCCAAAATATATTTTTGAGATTTCTTTTTTCTAATTAGGACAGTATAAGGCAGGCCCTCACGCTCAAACCCTCACATTAGTTAGGAGAGGCATAAACTATTTTAATGTTATCCATTTGGTCAGATATACTAACCCTAAATAGCTATTCTACAACACGATGCTGTATATCTGTTATCAGCTATATTTTATGTCTTTTCCTAACCTGTTTTTGAACATTGGTGTTTTGCATTTGTTAGTATTTAACTGTATTAACCTGTAACCATAGAATCCCCTATCCCATCCCAACAGCATGCTTCTGAGAAATAAAACTTACCGTGAAACCTTTGCTATTCATTCTTAATCACAAGTAGTGTTTTGGGATCTCCGATTTTGATGGATCACTTTTGACTTTCAGAGACCACAAACAAAATTCATCAAAAATTGGTTTGTCAGATTGTAATTTCCATTGCTGTCAATAAGGTTTCTTTTTGGTCAAGTTTTTGCCAGTTTTTGTGAAATCATATTTGGGCTGACGACGCGGAGTTACATGACAAGATTCAATAGCCTTTAACAATAAAGAGCCACAATTAAATTATTTCTGTGTAAGGAAATAGTGAAATAACATCTGTTAATCTTAATCATCATTATGTTATTGTTGCTTGTATGAATGAAACGTGCCTCTCGCAGTACTGGCTCGTTAATCTGAAGAATTCAGTGATACTGCTATGAAATAAAACAACAGAGTCAGAAATACTTTAACTGAGTTTCTGAGTTTTATTTATTGTTTTTCCTCAGTCCTTCCGATCTCAATCAAATAATGGGTCCTCCTGTAAATTGTTATTGGGGAATGGTAACCAACCTATATACAAAGGTCATTGTCATCCAAAGAACTGAACATCAAACATTTCAAGTGCTGTTCACACGGAATGGATCACTGTTAATGACCACAAGGCACTATAACTACAAGTTCATGTAGCATGCTTCCAACGTGGGTAAACCATATTACTGCTTTCACAGCTTGATCCCTTATATTATGTGATACCCAAGAGCCATTGGAAAGGTTGGGTGTTTGGTTGTTGGGCTGCATCAACATCTGTGGTCATATCACAGCAAGAACAAGGTTTGACAATTCTGTCTTTGGTGATGGTTGGTTCTATGAGAAAATAGAGACCACAACCCCCTTACATATTTACCGAGGCAGGTGTTCTTTAATGTGTATGGTGCCAGAGATACAACAGTCAGAGTAACATAGGCATTTGATATCCCTTTCGGGCAGCGGAATGTGCTACGTATGACTATGGGCCTCTTCAATGATGTGATTACTGGATAAAAGACTGAAATAAGGCTTTCAGAAAAAATACAGCGTTTAAAGATTATCCTCTCGCATAAAGACCCAGAAAGCAGCTATAATAAAAAGAGCCACAGAAACGACTCATAATGGATAGATTTCCCAACTTTTAATGGCTATCCGTCTCAGAATCTTTTGTATCAGGTTCTTCTTTTCATAAAAGGCACCAGACAGTATGAAGGTGAAAAACAGGCTGCACCATTTGAATGATAAGAATCAATCGGAAATACATGAGTGGACGAAAATCAGTTCCACTCCTAGATCCCTTAAAGATCAATGTTGAAGGTGGTGGGGACTACTGACACGTCTTGAGAGAGCAGATAAACTTATTTAAATGGCTATTCATTAAGACTTTCTCATATCTATGGATGGTCTTTTCATTAACTTTTCCTACTTAGTCCCTCTTCCATTGCAGCAACGCTTATTGTGAAAAACCAAAGCCAGTTCTCCAGTGAATATCTCATTAGCTGCACCATAATCATAACTTCTATACCCTAGGGAAAGACAACGAATTCCATTAGGTATAATTGTTCTCTGTGAGATGAGACTTGGATATAATTATCATCCGTGAACAATTGGATATGTCTATAAGACACACATCTAGGGAATCAATATATCAGAATGCGAGGACGTGCTTTGAACAAAGAACTCTGATATTCAGTAGTAGTTTTCAGCCTAGTACTTTTACCATGTGTCGCTTTTCCAAAGTGGAGACTGGAAAATATACATAATAATTATTGATCGAAATATAGCACCTATAGTCCTTTCTCAAGAGTCTGCACAGCGGACTTTATCATAATGGGCTTGGGAAGAACAACTTTTTAACTTTTAGCTGGGTAACTTTCAAAGCAACCTATAACTTGTCCGGACGTACAACACTGGCAATTTACGCTTCTCTGGTCAACAAAAAAGGTGTGTAATGAAAGGAGGTTCTAGTTTTGCGTAGGGTCATAGCACAGCGTGGAATTTCCCATAGGTTGTTGTAAGTATTAAGGCAAAGAAGAGCAATGTGTATTGGAATTAAAACATGATTGCATATATGCCCTTTGAATGTTAAAAAGGCGTGTATAATGATTCTGGGAAGAAAAAGTAAATGTACCAGAAGTAATATTTCTCACGGGTCTTTATTCCCAGTCCATTAGTGCTGGAAATACTTACACATTGAACAATGTACACATCTTCACACTACTCTTACTCACACTACTCTTAGAAGCGTAAGTGTTATGGAATTTGGATATGAATGAGATTCTGTGAGCAGCTTGTGGGTCTTGTAAGGGAGTGAGCAAGGTATACTGATACTATTCATCACGACTAATCCTCCTTTCCTTTAACTCTACTTTTGCAGTGATAGAAGAGACGTTACATTAAATATGCAAGGGAGTGAGGTATCAGACATTCATAAAATACTTGCAATTGCTGGTAAAATCCATTGCATTCGTCAGCACAATAGCTGAAATGGGATTTTTGAGGGAAATAGGTGTATGTGAATACTTATTAAGGGGCCCTTAAAGCAGATTGTTGGACATCATAGGCCACTTTATAATAACTGCAATCTTCCTTCTTGCATTCACAAGCATAAGCTGTGCACCATCAAGAAGCATGTTGATATAAACTGTCTGTCATCAAGACATGTCGGTCAACATAATGTCGTGCCTACTTCCCATCCCCTGGAGGAAAGCACACCTTTAATGAAGGGTGTAGGAAGCAGGTGTGCAGGGGACAGAGAAAGCAGATGGCTGTTTTATTACAACACATATAGGATTAACATCAGAGGGAATGGCTTAATGGGCACTTCACATTGATGGGCCTGGAGTTATTAGGGTGGACAGGCCTTTCGGCAAATGGCTGTTTATGATCAATACCATAATGCATGCAATTATCACTGCCGAACGGACAAGGCAAAAAGTATCTCGTACCAGGGACTTGAGTGCATACGGCAACTCTCCACACTTAACGTCTTGGGTCATTTGTTCATTTTACTGGGTACAAGTGTGATTAAAACATATACGTCATTGTGTAATAATTTACCAATTGTTTCACGAATGTCAAGTATCACTATAGGAAGTAATGCTGATGTTCTCGCTCTTAGATCGTATTCTCCCCCTACCCAATAGTTTATCATTTACTTTTAACTGTATGATTTTCATAAATGCATGGCCTTTAATCAAGCATCATGTCCTTAAGATAATTATTATCAAGAGATAAGAAACCCTTGGTGGTAAGCCCTAGTTATAAAAATTGCCCGTCTTATTGATGTTATGTTGAAATTAGCAATTTAGTAACTTTACTTAATGGATTTGGAGACTTTTCAAGTATTTCTACTAATTTGATTAGAATTAGATGACACAAAATAAATAGATATCCAAGTCCGCTATTCGCAACATATTAATTTCCTTTGTGCTCAGTGTTAAAAATTGTGCAGATTGTTTTAGTATTCTTTGGGTCTATAATCTCTAAGCAATTAATCGATTATATGATTGTACACAGAAAGTGTAACAATCAATCATTTTATTTTGAATATAATTATTATCAAAGCTCAAGAAACTTGCAATGAAAGTTGCCATCGTCAAAATCAGACTTTGAAATTAAGTTTTGTTTGAAAAAAACAGTAAAGCACCAATCAATGCACAAAATCAGTCAGGCTTTCTAATTCAAAAAGAAAGTACAGTTAAATTGCCTCAAGCCAAGTCAACAACAAGATGATATTATCTAGAGGTTTATCGACCGTCTGGCACTGACAAGTAATGATGAAATCGGTATGTTTCAGTCAGCCAAGACAGTTGTTGTTTCTTTGTGGTTTTGAATCAAAACATTTTTCAAGTTTTATTAATACAGAAGAACAACCACATCCCACGCATAAATAGCTTCGTCAGTTGTGAGGCAACAAGAACTGCAACCACAACCAAAGCTCAGTGCTTTCAAATCACTTCCAGCGATTGGCTACAAAAGCAGAAAAAATTCTGTGTGGTCAATTCTTTCTTGATGAAAGAGGAATGTGCATACACAGATTTCCAATTTAGTCCCTGTTAACCTTTGAATTGAAATTTCTCAAAGAATACATTTGTGACAGTGCAAGTATAGCAAGGCTTAGGTGGCATTTCAAACTGCCGAAATGGATATACCCCTTGTATATGCCACTTGGGTTGAAAGAAATTAATGTCATACCTTAATTTAGATAAAAAAAAAACATATGTACATTCTTCATCTAAACATCTATACTGTAGATGAAGGGGTCGTGTCATACTGCCAAAATCGTAATGATCCTTTATCTAATTGTTCTTTGATATAAGGGTTTGGTAAAGGTGAACTTCCATTAAATTGTACTAAAGTAAGCAGTAAGTTACTCAGTAAAGATGGTAGATGAATCACAGTTGGCCTTAAATCAAACATCTTATTTTGTAACTTCAGATCTCAAATCAATATGGATTATGTCCTTAATCCAGCAATCTCAGTGGAAATTGTAAAACATTGTCATGCCATACAAAACAGCTGTTTAACCAATGCTTATCCTTTCAAATAATGTGGAACATGAAGGTACCATTACTTTAATGAAAGATCAGTTATTGTTCTCCTGGTGAGTAATTTATCTTTTAAAATCACATTAACCCACAGGCTTGAGAAAAGTTTAAAGGTAATCGGGCGTGTTCAGCCTGATTTTTATTGACCAGTCAAATTTCTTATATAATTTTTTTGATAAAAGCTTATGTCTATAGAAGAAAATAGAGACTGAAATTTCGATCTTTTACCGTTTGTGACAGACGTTACAGCCTGAATAAGAAAATTACCTTTACCATTGGTTTCTATGGGAAAAATGTGCTTTTGTAAAATTTACCGTTTGTGAGATTAGTTATAGTGAATAAACTTGAAAATGTGACTATTTGAGTACTATTTGCTTGGCTCATTCTAAGAAATTTTACCCTATTCAAAGAAAAATTATGTGCATTGTCTTCTCTTGAGTGTCCAAATACATAAAATAGCATTTATATTGTTTTAAAAACAAAATATTTTTTTAGTTCTTGATACACCTCCCAGGTGGCGCCCTGAACGCACCCGAGTACCTTTAAGAGGCCACTGACACCTGGGACATTTATCCAAAGTCTTCATTGTCTGACATTTTACCAAACATCTTTATCGTGAAAAAGATTATTTCATCACTTTAGCAACTGAAATGTAGGAGCCTAGGTGTGTAATACGATATTAAAAGATATATATGCTACCACTGTTGTCTTCCCAATATTCAATTATTTACAGCTTGTTCTATTGTTAAAGGAGCCTCAGTCTTTAAAATGTTATTACTTTGTTCCCAAGAAATATGAAAATATCTATAATGTGATATAAGTTTTCACATGGGACAGTGACCTTGTTTGCTGAACTTGCAAAGTGCGGGGTATTAAGAAACTATTGTATGGTTCAGCCCAAATATAACACAAGCATCCTACTCCTTATATGGCTCTACATGTAGGCCGACACGCTGCCATTAGTCTCAGGGTTATACAAAAGGTCTCGAGGGTTTCAGTGTTTTGGAAGTTCCGATGCCTATACTATAGATATTGGCCTAATTGCTAGATCTTCAATGTGCCTCCCCTCTGGCAACAATAGGGCAGGGAAGTCCTGTCATCCTTTGAAGTTTGCCGAACCCTTTTACTACTGTCATATTTCACCAACCCCATTTCCACTGTCACATACCCGTTATGGCTGGGTAAAAAAAAAAGAAACAGAATGCAAAAGGAAGCTGACATTTGAGAAGGTGTCAGAAGAAAGGTACATGACGGAAATCATTAGGAAAGGTCAGTTAACATCTGGTAAAGGTCCACAATACTGTAAACATAAATCATGATAATTAGCTACTTTCATTCTTTGTGGTGTTCCAAATCAGCCTGTGGAACATATAAACGGACGTCTTAAAGTTAAATTCAAATTGTATCTTTCGGTTGAACTGTACCTGTGTAAATAAACTGAATTAAAAAATCGTATTGTACATGCTGCTCGTTTTGTTTCACCAAGACAAATCTGTAAAACTCTTATTGTTAACTCCAAACTCATCAGCTGTCAGAGTGGTAAGAAGAACAAACACCCACGCAATGTTTAGTACTTCTTTAAAGGAGCAGACAGGTGGGTTCCGTGTTACAGAAGTTTGGTCCTTTGAGTCGTTTGGCAGTGTACGCAAATGGATCCTGAAGGTAATTTGATATCAGAATGCCAAAACCTGACAAATTGAATCACATCCTGGGAAGCATTATGTCTTCACAACTTGAGACCAAAGTGCAACAGACGAGTTTTTCGAAAAGTGAACATGTAAGGTACACTTAAACAACTGCTCTTTGGTAAAAAATGGATCAAAGACATTACATTGAACACTTTGATGTGGAATGTAAGAAAACCCTTTTTACTTCATGGGGGTTTATTTTGTGTACGTCCAGTGCCTCCCGGGCACATTCCATTGTGTGTTAGGTAGCATTTCATTTGCATGGCTTTAGGTGACAATGGAAGTGGTTTGTGTTTCAGATACGAATCAGATAACGCAAGCAATCTATTAAAACACATAGAAAAGTGACTGTATTGATAGTTGCGTTGTCTTGACATTAGTAAACGATAGGTCATGCAAATCAAAACATAAAACCCTAAGCCCATGTCGTTGTAAAGATAAGGCTATCAAATCGGATATCAAAGATATCAAAATAATATACTGCAGAAGGTTGCAGAGATTACAGGTTTTTCGATAAACGTAGAGTGAACGACATTGCCTCTTATAATGATCAATCTTTTTTTATGTTCATTTGAGGAATATAATAGAAAACAATAAACTTGCATCTTCCTTTTAACAGACGAAATAAATAACTACCCGTTAAAATGTATTTAATAAAAAGAAGATAAATTGGAAAAATACTGGCACAATACTACACAACGTACTGACTGATTAAGGGTTTAGAGTATATATTCAGAAATTGTTTACAAAACACTTTAAACGCGACACGTCATCTGAGCAACATGAGAATAGGCAGTATGTTTTTTCCCGGGGCCTGGAGCGTAGGGAAACCAGAGTTTCTTACAAGACAGCGCTTGACCCACGAAGGCAAGCTTGGAGCCCGAATTGAGCCAATCAGGAGGCAGGGATAAAATGCCCCGTAATCGTGTTACAGATTTACATGCCAACAAGACAGAGCAAACGCAAGTGGTTTGACAGCTGGAAATCTGATTCCAGTTGAAGTAGTTTTTTTTCTGCCACTTTCTCAAATAAATGTTGATCTTATCAACTCAAATAATGGGCTGTCACTAAAATGGACAATTGAGTTCGGGTTTATGGGAATATTTTCTGTCAAGGATGAATGCAATTGAAATGAATGATAACGTATAAGTTGTTTAATTCGTCTCTTATCATTTGTAATAAACATTCAAGTCCTGAGTTAAAGAATTATAAAGATAACTAATCTTTAGAAATACTTTTAAGTGAACAAAGATAGTGTCAGAAGTGTGGAGAAACGCGTCAAACCATTTCGATTATTTATTGCAAGATATTAGATAGTGGTGAGATACCACACTGTTTGTTGTTTGTTGGTTTGAACCTCAAACTATACCTCTGCGTTTGAACTACTAGACCAGTAGTAAAAGAACACTGGGTTATTTCAACCTTGTTCCTGGATAAACGGATCTAAGAGGAGATAGAGCCCAGCCACTTTAAGCATTTTTACTGAGACAAGTATTCTTTTATATACGCAGTGCACAATTCCCATAAGCAGGGCAGCACATAAGATTGCCATTGACACTAGGCCTTTGATAACCTTGTTGTTGGCAACAGGGAGGATGGCCGGTAGCACAGCAGCAGGGTCGAGAACTTGAAGCAACAACCTTAAGCTTCAGATTTTGAACCTCAAACTATACCTCTGCGTCACCAGAACAGAAGGCCGTACGATGTATTTTGCGCCTGTGCTTCAGTATCCTGGCAATGTCCAAAACGCAGAGTTTGATTGACAAGTCAGTGAAAATTCTAAGCTCGCAATCGCGGGCAAATAATGTACAAAATCACAATCAAATTACCGAAAACACCTCACACTATGCGACACATTTTTACATGTTTTGCAGCAATACCTCAATGGGTTAAAATCGCAGTAGTTACTTACATTATGGAAAAAAAGAAGAGAATTACGTTATATTTGTCTATAATTTGATTGGATGAATGACATTATTGTATAAAATAGCAATTAATGTACAGCAATATATTCGCACATTAGGGATGTTTAATCTTTGCAGCTTGGAAAAGAAAACCTGCGGCTCAAATCCCAGATGTTCTGGTTGCACCAATCAAACATGTTGGGCCTGAAATCGGAGATACCTTCAAATTGCAAGAGATTTCACTCTGCTTTTTAATTGTTTGGTCAGTTATCACGGGCGCCTATTTAAATTTGTACCTGAATCCAAATTCCTACCAGATTGCAGTGATAAAATTGTACAGTGTGCGACGGGCTTTAAGCCCCATACCCACTAGGCAATTCTGACAAAGTCGGCCGACTGATCGTCGCTAAAGTCGGCCGATTCTACCAGCAGAATCGACTGACTTTACCAGCGATTCATATCAAACCTGCACATTTCAATACACTATACTAACAGGGGATCATAGGAATCAGCTGATTCTGCCCGTTTCCCATCGTCGGTTGCCGTCAAAATCGCCTAGTAGGCGATTTTACCGGCGACTGGAGATGGGCAACTGCCAGAATAGTGGTAAAATCATTACCAATTCAGATTACATGTTAGTAAGTAACATTGCAATATTAATGCTACATACTAGCATGTGATCTAAAATGGTGGCAATTTTACCAGTGATTCTGCTGTTGCCCATCGCCAGTCGCCGGTAAAATCGCCTAGTGGGTATGGGGCTACATTGCTTGGAATCTTCTAGGTATCTAAATCTCGTTTCCCCCTTTTACCATGGGAACCGAGCAAATCCAGCCAGGCTTTAACGGGACACAAAAGCCCAGCCTTCAATACATCCTTTAACAATGCCACCAACCTATAACATATTGAATAGCCCAGCCGAGCCGTTGTCGTTGGGAAGCAAGGATTTCTTGCCACGCTATACCAAAGGCCTGTTTTATACGTTCCGATAAAGAACTTTACAAAAGTGCTAAAACTATAACATTAGAAGGGAATTGCAGCAGAACTTAGGAAATGACATGTAGACTATACAGGAGATTATTTTATAGTGGTGGGACATTTTCTCGAGCTTGCCATAATTAAGGCTGTCGTATAGTTTTGTGACAAAATAAAAGGACCTATAATCGTGAGGACATTGGCAGTATATATGTAAACGGAGTCTTGAAGGCAGGGTAGGCTGAAGATGTATGAAAATGGCATCGTTCTGGTTGCCAGTAGAATCTATGATTCCTATATGTTGGGACTCTGTCCATAATGCATCCGGCCCTCAGCTGTCTGTATAGTCGGTAACAATGGCCTGGGATCACTCTGAAAAATCACCTGTTTAACACAGCACCCGACGCAGTCAGCTCAGTGACTGGCTTTATAAACCACACCATTATTGTGCCTCTAAATGTTTGACCTAGAACGCTACCTTAGCTTTTGAACAACATGTTTAATTCAAGAAGATATATTTCATGTTTATGCGTTAACTTGTTTATCGGCCTGTCTTGGTCAGGCGGATGAAACAATGTGTAAGTGACACAATTATCCCATTATACCTATAGAAAGTTACCCCTCAGTGCTCGAGGTGGAGGTCTGATGTATTATGTTTTATGCAGGAAACTAATTATGATTTACAAACAACACTCCCTTTGTGTCTATTCATGCTATAGCTAGAATGCTACCCTCAGGGGTCTAGTTTCAGGGGGTCTAATGCAGGATGTTTTTTTAATTTCCAAAAGTTGAAACATGAACTTGTTTACTTGCCCCACCTAGATCTTCTTGGAAGTGGATGTATAAACTGCAATATCATCAAGATTATGCCTGTCAACACTATGTACATTGAGTATCACCCTTGGTATCTCAACGTGGGAGGTGCAAGACAAGTGCATTCTGAGCTTGGTTGACAAAACTTCTTTTCCATTTCATTAGTGTATAGTGTATATAGTCACCGAATAGTCTAGAGACCAAACTAGACTTATTTGTAGGCTGAATTTAGTTTTTTTACACTAGATATTGATAATTTCTTCAATAGAATGGAAAAGTCTCCGTCTAAAGAGCATAGTGGTGATCCCAAATTTGTCACATGGTAGATTAAACTAAAACAAATTTACATGTAAATCTGTCAGAAGATAACTCTTTTGTGGTCTGGTCTTGCCTAAAAGAGATTTGAAAGAATGTTAATGTCTGTTGCAGGAATAGAAACATACAAAGGCTTCCTTAATTAAGCAGATTGTCAAATCAACTTGTCTGCTGATTCACTTCATTCTCAGAAATCCTCCCTCCATTCTGGACCAAAGAATGACAGCCTGTTTAATTTAAAACTAGCCCTGTCATGACTCATCAATGGTTGGCATCCCTATTCTCTGAGAGTCGGTGTAACGTGGACCAGGGTGGTTGAAATAGAGTTTTTTCCAGACCGTCTTTTCTGGCGTCATGGTTTGGTGGTTTGTCTGAGTGTCGCTGTGGCGACCACTAGGGACAAGGGGGTCAACACCAGTTATGTAATGCTGATAACCACTGATTGGGAGCCTCTGATTGGCTAAAACCTTTATTATTGAAAAATGATTCTAAAATATATGCCAGGAATACACACAAATGAAACATATATCAGGAAAAAGATAAAGATTGGTTCTATTGATACGCATAGACAGTATTTTGCAACTGTCTATATTTCAAACGTTATTGATTGCTCAATATCAGCAATTTACATATGCTCAGAGAAAATACCCCCAGGCCCTCCTTCACACTAGGTGGCGTGGTCCGGAAATGCATTTATTGGCCCGTACATGCCGGGCCTGCCGCCATAACGGCCTTTAGCACCTGGTAAATGCTCTTTGCTACCTGAGCCCCAGCCATTGGGTCCTACTACCGGCTAGATCCTATCGAGACGGTCACCGTCCTAAAAGTATACATGCAAGGGGCGCCATCTGTACGTGAACAGTTCTAGGTGTTGGTGGTACAATTAGGTTACCAGTGCTTTAGTCCTACTTAGACAGATGTAATTTATTAATTTTGTGGGTAAGTGTGTTAGCATTAAAATACTTATTATTATCAGTTGGACAGAGAAAATGACAGGTAGAACTACTGTAAACGATCACAAATAACAACTGTCACATTTCAGGGAATTGTTGATGACAGTAAAATAAGCCTGACTGATTTCAAAACCGTATCTGTAACAATTTCTTCCAAAACCACTCAAAGCCAACGAAATCAACTGTTCCAGTTTTCCCAGAGCAAAAGGTTCCCAAAAGTCGCCTAGAGTCGCCCAGAAAATAGAAACTTAATTTAGTCCTGTGGAAACAACCTATCGTTCATACATTTATGAAAGACAAAAAGGGCCATCGATTTGACAACGATTATTTCTTTTTACAGTTGTTTAGAGTTGCCAACCATTTATCATCAAATTTGTGACTTTGAGACAGGCCTTTCCAACACTCATGACAGTTCTCCTAAGTGTTCTGACAGCCTATCGACAGCCAAGAAAGCATTTCTAACACTATAACTGATTTAAATCTGTCTGTACACCTCATAGTACTTGTATGATTTTGATTATTGATAATCGCAATTGATGTTATAATGTGAATCCACTATTATTTATCACATAAAAACTGGTGTCTGATGTAAACTATAGCTTTAAGTTTTTAAACTGTATGCCAGATGAAATACATGAATTAAAAAAGGTACTTATCTTCTTCGGTAGGTTTTACATCATATTAAAAACAAGTGTCTCAATCCTCTTGTGATATTATCTTAATTCAGCATTTAACTACAATGGGTACCCCTCAAAGCCCTACAGTCACAAGGCCTTATTCTCTATGGGAACCTGTGTTGCAGACTTGCCCAGAAAGCCACTGCGCCTCCCACACCCTTATTCAATTGTACAAAACGGATTTTCCTGGTCGAATCTAGCAAACTGTGAACCATGGTAGGGTTTCCCCGTCCACTTACATGTGACCGTTGGTGTACATATAAATGTGGTCTGGCTAACAAATGTAATTTACAGACGCCCCTTTTCGATGTCTAGGAAACCTCCCAGCCAGCTTGCGAAGTATCAGAAACGTTCTGCGACCATACTTTTTTTAGTCAGTTTGTTACTTACTGAGATGGTATGTAACAATTACATTATTGAAGGTGAGGTTGAAACCTCAGCAAATCAGAATGTTATTATAACATTAATTGGTGAGGTTAGGATGAAACCAAAACAGAACACTATAAGAATATTCTGTTTGGGTTGAGGAATGTAATCAGAATGTTGTAATAACGCCACGGTGCAATGTCATATCAGTACATTGCCGCGACCTAATTGGGAGTCATCAAAAGAACACAACAAGAACCAAATCCAAAACCAACAAGAACGTTGCTGCAACGTTATAATAACGTCTCATCCTTGGCTGGGCTACTCCCAAGCTATGTGGCTTCTATGTCATAAGTACATGTCAAAGGCTTGTTTGGAAATTCAGTATAGAATTTGTGCAAATGTAGTCACGTGATCACTGTTTGGTGACCATTATGTGATCATCATAACCGAGCGGTTGCTCTTTAATTCTTTAAAATACATCAGTTCCGAAGAAGAGGAATCGTATCTTATTTTTGTAGAAGATGAACTTGACACAAACAAGTATGTGATTTACATGCTTGTTGATTGCTAATGATCAAAAATGATCAAAAATATCATGTCCAATTGTGTAATAAGAAATGGCCTAGTCCTCAAGACGTGCTGCATTATATACATGAAACTACATATCTGCTGACTTTGCTTTCATCTCAATATGTGATAAGAAAATACAATACGTCCAATTACAAAGCAAAATTAACTTAATTGAAAAAATCCTATCTTTGGCTTTAAACAGACTGGCTTTGATTACAACATTGGATCAAACAACTCTCATGATTGAACCCTAAAGAAGAACCATTGCAATACGACACATTTTGATTCTTTATATTTTTTGTCGATATGACTTTTCCCTCAAAATTCAAATTTGGGAACCATGGCCATCAACTCAAATTAATCATGTTATATATATCCGAATTTTCTGAAAAGGGAACTCTTCATATAATCATAATACAGAGCAGACAAACAGGAAATTTTCATTAATGCCTCTGATATTCCTAAGGCTATTAATCGACCAGAGAATGAGTCCTTAAATGTTTTATTATCATATGGATTGAATTAGTTATCTGCAGATTAGATTTAGCTGACAAAGCACAATTAGCAGAATTAAAGGCGATGGCACTTTTGGAGTTGGATTAAGTAATACATTATAATTATAACTTCAATGGGCCTCCACGAAAAGAGGCCCGGCTATGGCAAGCCAATCGGGTAAAATACATAACACTATGTTTCCTGAGCAGAAAACCCTGTTTTCTATGTTTTCTGGGAAAATATGGTTTTATTAGGTTTAATTTAGGGATTGATTAGGTTTAAACAGGGTTTGAGTTAAATTTCAATTTGTCCACAAGATAACTGGGAAAACAGTGATTCTCAGTCAGAAACCGAGGGAAAACAATGTTTTCTCCCATAAATGAGTGTTTTCCCCTCCTAATCAGAGTTATTTTGGGAAAACTGGGTTTCCAGCCAGAAAACAGTGTTTTCTAGTTAGAAAACAGAGTTTTCCGGTTGGGAAACATTGTTTTGCCAATTTCACCCGTGCGGCTTGCCATACCCGTCAAATACAGAAACATTTGATTTGCTGATTGAGATGAATTCTGATTAGAGACCTATTGAAGACATTGCAGTCTGCAGTAATTGTTTGTAGATTAGATTACATCTATATGAGATTGTGATATTGAATTGCGTTAACTAATTAACTATCATTTATTTGATTGACGTTTTCATTACAATACATCTAATTCAGTGCATTTGACATTCTCTACTCTATAGTTCTTCTTGAATAGAATTGTTAATTAAATTTTTCGTTAAAATGCAGATTGATTTGAATAATAGATTGCACAGTTACTAATAATTCTAGAAACCTAACTGAGACATACATGGACTGGAAAGTCCGTAACAACTGAAAGGGGGTTATTGGTGAGCAAAGCATTGGTCTACTGCTTCAGAGTTTCTGTTGTTAGCTATGTCTAATGTAAGGTAAAAGGTAAGACTGAATCTCATTTTAAGATTACAGTTTGAGAAATCCACCTAGATTTGTGCTGGTGTGGACTTTGCCTTCAGTATTGTGTATAACTAACCATGTGAATTTTTCACGTTAGAATTGATATAATTAACAACGTTTTCAAAACTCAGATAAACATGGAAATGTTAGGATGAGTCAATTTAAGGTCAGTGGTAAAGTATTAGATGTAAAAACTAGCTCAAATCAAATAAGAATTCTGCAAGAGATGGTAATATTTCCATTTGTTTGTAAAGAAACCCCATTTTTGCAGATCCACAATAATTGGGTTCAGCAAGGAAAACAGTTTTTTAAAATAATTTTCTACCATATTTCATGGTTTAGATTTTAACATGGGCTAGAAATAGGCTTAAGGAATGAATTTCTATGATTATTTGAGTCTGGAAAATTCCTTTGAATTTATCAGTGTTGTTAGTTGAAACTACCTTTCAACTTGACTTATTCCCTGTAACTTGTGAATTCTTTTTTTTCCAGCTGTTCCTATTTAGTTTTCTCCCGTTTAGAAAGCGACCTAGTTGTACTCTATTCATAAGTTAAACAAGTTCATCAAGTATACAACAAACATACAAAAACGTATACCAAAAAGAAATGCACTCTTACGCCTCTTATCCCCATTACCCGATTCTATCTACAGTACCTTTTTACAGGACAATATCATCCACGACATAAATAGAAAATTAATGCTGAAAGCTCGCATTTGATACCCATAATAGGCCACATTAGGGCTATATTTCATGGTAATTATATCTTCATGGTAATTGCTGCACACAGGCAGCTAAGAGGGAGCTAGATGATATAATGGCCATATAGGGGTGTTAATTACAACGTTCACACAGATACCAAGCTTACCGTATAAGAACACTTAATCCCTGAAGGAAGAGGATTACGACGGTAAGCGTTGTTCGTATATCAAAAACGAATGGCAGAGCACTTAAGGGAAGTTAGAGAGTCATTTTTCTTGTTGACGGAAAGGATGTTTTTACTGTCCTAACAGAGGCTTTTGGGTCTCAAACAGAGCTTTTCTTTATGAAACACTTTTTTCTTACTACCCCTACAGACGCATAAAATGTGCATAGTAAATGTGCGGAAATAATAATATGCATTTCATAACAATCTTCAAGTATTAGACATTGTATCATGACATAATTCTCATAAAAGTATCCAGTATGTTGGAGCAGTAGAATAAGCTACCAAGACAATAGATATCGCCTTGCGATATAACTATCAAACAAAAATCAAAAATCAGCAGCATAAATATAGGGATGTTGAATACAGGCTCTATCCAACTGAACCCTCGTTGACTTAGTAAATGAGACTTAATCACTTTCCCCCATCCTAGCTGTCTACATTATTAACGATAGATTCCTTTATTACATGGGACATGAAGAGGGTTTCTATGAGGATGGCCATGGATAAAATATAGGGCTGAGAGGCGAAGAACCAAAGATACAATTTCTGAAAGCTATGACGGGGAGCACACGTCCCCATTAAAGTATAAATTAATTAAGTGTAATGTGCCAACTAAGAAGGGGAGCCTTCACACCAGCAAACTTATTTCAATGCGTTCCTTAGATCTTGAATTTTAAGAAGAGTTACTTTCTTCAGTCCTTATGATACGAGTGGCCATAGATATAACGTACGGGGGAACAGAAACGTTAGAGAACAAGTCTGAAATATCATCATAAGGCAAGTTATCTCATTTTAAAAAAATAATCCTTGTGGTGACAGATATTAAAAGATCGACCAGCGACACTCCTCGCTTGGCGATATCAAAAATCTGCTATAGGCCCTATCGAATCCCAGCTGTACAATTTAACATAAATAGGCCCCCTATACTTATTTTTCCCTAAACTGACCATATTCATTCAACATGAATGCAGATAATTATGTCTTTAAGAACTCCAGTGCTAATATTCTAACTTATATGCCCGGTATAGGACCGATATTGCCTTGTTAAAATTGATAAGAATTTTCATGTTATCATGAAGATTATTATAATCCTCTCTATAAACTTATCAAAGTAATGTCTGCTGAGCGTCCTGAGATTTAATACCCTGAGCACACGGTTAACAAACTTCACGTTGGCCGGATCTGACGTCCTTTCAATATATAGATTGAGTCCACTGATCGCCATCCCTGTGTCATGATTTACACATAGTGGGGTTTGTTAAGGTCATTTTTTTGAGAAATCGTTACGCGGCAGATAAAAGCACCAAATTTGGTATGAGGCACCTCTGAGGCATAACTATCAAATATGGAAGGGGAGCCACGTTGAAATATCAATAGGAAGGATGTGGGGGCCCAAAAACCAATATGGCCGACTTTTACTATAAAAATTCTTATATCTCAGCTTCTAAAAAGACTAAAGAGACATGGTTGGTGTCTAAATTGAGGGATTATGGGTCAGGGAATTCAATTATTTATGTTTCAAGTCAATGCGGAAATCCAAAATCCAAGACGGCTGACCAATTTTGAGAAATATTATGATTTTTAGCTACTAAGGCATAAGGCCAGGGGAAATGGTTCCAATATCAGTTGTTAATAGCCTAGAGGGCTCGATTAATATGATATTCATCCAATACAATACCATAAATTTCAAAATGGCTGAATTTATTAGCATGAGACCTTTGATAATGACCGTTGGATTCCAAAATAATTCAAAAGAAAGGATATAGACTTTACTCTTTCGCCACAAGATATCTTGATTTCATTTGGTATGATGATCCTCTGGGACCCCTTCATTGAATTTAAAAGGGGAGCCACCTTGAAATATCAATATAACCCGTACGGGGGCCAAAAATCCAATATGGCTGACTTTTATTCAAATAATCTTATATCTCAGCTTCTAAAATGACTAGAAACACATTGCTATTGTCCAAATTGGTAGATTATAGGACAGGGAATTCAATTAGTTACCTTTCAAATCTATACAATAGGTCTAATCGAAGCTAGCCAAAAGTTTTGGTTAAATACCTTAAATTTGAAATGCTAAAAACATACAAAATTTGTCCAAATTTCATTTTGGTATTTCAAGATGGCTCCCCTTCTAGATTCAATAGTTATGCCTCAGAGGTGCCTCATGCAAAATTTGGTGCTTTTATCCGCCGCGTAACGAAAATGTTGTTAACAGACCCCACTAACAGTTTCCCCTCAATTGTGGGGAATTGGGAGTTGAGATTCCAAAAGATCCCCTCCAATGGATCAACCCATTTCCCAAGTAATGTGTCAGTCCAATTGCTTAATCAGCTAAACATTATAGTACATTTGGAGCAGACCTCATAATAAAGTTTTGTAAACCTCCACTATATCTATATAGCCCATTCAGAAGTGACTTTCTATATCACAACATAAGCCTGATTGCATGAGCAGCTTAATGTATTTCTGCAAGAATCCCACAGTCAGACAAAAAGCATTGTTTAGCTAACTCTCTCTTATAAGTGTGGTATTGGCTACAATAGTCAATAGGGCTTGGTGGGGAGCTGCTTAGCCCTAAGGTAAGGATCTACTTGGGCAGTGAGCAGCTCAAAAAGCAGGTCATGTCTTGAGCAGCTCCAGTGGAAGCAAAGTGCCTCACACCCCCACAGCCAGCTTAGCCTGGCTTTACCCTATTAGGTTCACACCAGGATCCTTCCCTAAGCCCTCTAGGTCTCTAGGTCTCTAGGCCTAATGGTTAATGCTGGTGAATATTATAAAGTACCTATTAGCTCAAAGCCTACTAACACCATTTAGTATGGTAATCACGGTTGGACCATGGAAAGTCCGTGGATCCGAGTAGATGCATTGCTGTTGCTCATTTCTACTCACTCCCAGTTGGTTGACATGTTTACGTGTTTTCGAAGTTTGGATCCGTGAAAATCCCAGACTTGCACTATTCAGTGTCAAAACAACTGTCAATCTCACGGGAAGTCGTGTGGAAAGTTTAGATACGAGCTAAGCCAAGTAAAGCGTAATGGGAATTCATAGACTAGAAAGTGAGTTAAGCAATTTTGATTCCTAAAGAAAGACGATGTTTTTGTGCTCACGACCACAGAAGAAAACGTGGTTGTAAATTCATGTGTCCGATGTAAAATGAAGAGTTTAAGACGGGATCTAAAAACATGGGGCTCTACAGTATAGGCCACGTATGGAAAACAGGCACTCATGCCAAGATGGTGAGGTAATGTGGCGTTAACGATAAAACTCCCCTAATAGCCACTACACAGTGTGAAAGGATTATATATACTTACAGACCGCCATAAACCATTGTAATCACATAGAGACCTTGAACCCATAGATAGCAATAGCCCTGAATATGAATCACAGTTTCTGAAACGGTTCCTCTTAGTACGTATACCCTTCTACACTAAAAGGGGTGTTCTTCCCTCAAGACATCTTCGCATGATTAAACATCTTCAGAGTGTTATAGATGGCGTAGTGGGCGCAAACCGGAAGTCTTCTTTGCGCATGTCAAATTGAAGCCGCCATGTTGACAGCGTTCGGTTGATGGCCACTTTTGGCCGCTTAATACAACCACAAATCAACCATCTGAGCGTCCTAATGAAAAGGGAGCCGCGCGGCCGAGGCTCTATTGTGGGTATGGGGGTCTGAATAAAAGAATGGAATTGGAAGTGGTCTGAGGTTATCAAGAGGCTAAAGGTACAGAGTAGCACCGATGAGTCAGTCTGTACTTCTGTAAAGAGGTATACACGGACGTCTGGTATTTTTATTTGTAATAATTTGATTATGACGTTGGTCAGAATTGCTTTTGAATCGAATTTCTGGTATATTATGTGTGAATGGCAACACTATATGAAAACATAATATATGCCTCCGTAGAGAAAGGAGCGTGGCAGTAAAGCGTTGGTTAAAGAGTAAGGCAAAAAGGGTCTAGGGGACCAAGACCTCTCTTTTTGACAGGGGCCAAGTCTCAATACTATGATCAAAAGGACACATGGTATGGAGGACAAACTAATTCTTGATAAATCCTATCCTTTGAAGGGAGGATAAAGGATTCAGGAGAAAGGCTTAAAGGTAATATTCCACTTTGCGGTGTTTTACTTCTATTCGGGCATTTCAGTTGGACTTACAGTGAAACTACGCAAGGAGAAATACAGAAAATTGCTTACATTGTCACTTGTGTTTGATGAATGCAAGTGCCAAGGCAGACAACTTTCTTTGAGTTTCCTATGGATGCTTGCGTTGGCAAATACCAAAAGGTTAGTATCTGAAATACAAACTACTTGCATTGGCATGTTTGACATGTTGAAATTATGTTATCTTATGAATGAAAATCGATTTCGTTTGAAGGGTATTCCCCAAAATCAGACTGGAGGGGATAGTCTCAAGAAAAAGGGAACAAAAAGAGGGACTTAGACAAGTTTTATACTCCTTATTATGTAAAGCCCCTGAGCTACCATCATGGACCTGTGCAGATGGCTATAACCTTGCTGCACCTCGGGGTGGTAGAACCATGGTAGAACCGAGTCTTGCTGAATCTGTTTACAGCATTAACCCTTTAAATCTCGAAGTTGAAACTGTAAAATACCTGAAAACCTTATAATTATAAGAAATAGGACTTTTTAAGAAAGCCATGTATTACCCAATTCGCCTTGTATTTTCTCAAGTATTCATGCTGAAATATTTCAAAATTTCAAAATCAGATCATGATGTAAACAGGATTCATAGTGCTAGTGAGGCTACTACCGGAGGCTGGGGCTGGGACTGATAATGATAAGGGAGGTGATTTGGCTGGCTATCTCACCAATAGATCAGAGAACCAGGAGGCTGGCCTGAGGGCATCGATCTAGACCCACGTGTTAAACCTGAGCCCTTTAGTAACGAGGTCCTTTAAAGTCAGGCCA
Source organism: Lepidonotus clava (assembly GCA_936440205.1). Taxonomy (NCBI): domain Eukaryota; kingdom Metazoa; phylum Annelida; class Polychaeta; order Phyllodocida; family Polynoidae; genus Lepidonotus; species Lepidonotus clava. Next base: position 18,154,273 of record OW387150.1, on the reverse strand, counting down.
GGCAACTACCACATGGCTTCTGGACTTTTGAATCATGCCTAGCTTTTTTTCAATGTGTTTATGATTGTAATAAGGAGGCTGTATATTCTCAACATTTTTTATTCTTCATACTCGTTGGCATTCATGAAAGAGCCAGCTAACTCCTGTATGTAGTAGCCTTAAAAAAGGGATAATGTCTTTATAAATGGGCAATAATACGCTTTTGCAATTTCAATTAAATTCAAAAGTAAGGAATTCCAATGATTGTATCTTAAAAGCGTTATATCGTCATAGAATGACCTACATTAAAATATGTTTTGCCCTCCAAAAGAAAGCTTTAGACCTCCCTGTAACTTTATGGCTACTTTTAATGATGGCTTCCATCGTTTCTAAAAGTAACCTAGCAGAAGCCATTTAAATGGAAACCAGACAAGCTGTGGTAGAAACAGCCTTCAGTGCTCTAAAGTCACCCTCGGTTCACACATTAACTCTCCATCACTCCACAATCTCATTAACATGGAAATCATATTTTCAAAGATTCAATTTATCAGCCTGAAGTGTGCTACGCTCCTCTCAGATGGATGGTAAAACGATAATGTGAAGATGGGAGAGAGCCTCAATACAGGGTTTGTGGGAGACAGATTGGGCGATAATATAGGCTGCAACCTAGGTTTTCAATGGAGTCCCTGCGTTTATGCAAGAAAACATACGAAAATGAGGGACTATAATTATTGTTATTATGACGAATATTTTCTATATAATACATTATACAACCTCCGGGTATAGTTCCAAGCATTGCTCCCACCAAAAGAGGTGAGAGGTTAAGGGTCTAAGAGAAGGATATTTGGCAGGGGCACATAAATTATGTGATTTGAAGGATGATTTGATACATCTGAACCTTCTTTTTGGAAACCTTAGTGCTTTTATTTGATAAGGAGATCAATTGACGAGATGTTTTAGTTGGGGATGTCCGTTAATTACGTACACATTTTAACATGTTTTCTGGTCCCACCAACCTCCCTTCTAATGAGATGGGAAACCATATAACCCCCCTCCCCAAACATCCTGTGTCCATACGTAATAATTGGACTGCCCCTAGGTTATATCGTTCTATTTGAAATGCGATGCTAAATGTTGATAATGTGTAATATACCCTACAGCTGCTTGTTTAGACTTTCTGAAAGCAGGACTCATGGTTACTTCTAATACAGACTCGCTAGATTTCATTAGTTCCGACCCAGACAGTTGAAATAGTGTATCGAGGAAGGCAGGAAAATGCATCATTGACCACTTAGCATAAGGAATCAGTGGTACTGATGTGTCGGGAAAAGATGAACCACTAGAGACGATGTTCTCTATACTCATAATTGCTTGTTCGGAGCAACGTCACAAAGAATAGCCAGGCACTTAGTAGGAAAAAGTGTGAAATTCTAATTGCTGTAGAACTCTCAAGCCAGTTCTTGTTGCTTCTTAATTGGAGCTATATCTAATATGGTTAGGCTTATAAGTCCATTACCTTTTGTTAAGATCTCTCGAGTGACTATCACGTAAGTTATAACATAATAAAAATAAAAGTTATAACATAAAATTCATGATTTTCTCTCAAATATAGGCTTTATCACTATATCTTTAATAAGACTATATTATTTTACCTGAGATTAAAAAAATAATCATGCAAATTCATTCAGAATTCAATAAAGAAAAAGAACTTACACAGTGAAGCAAGGTGGGCAGTATACACAAATACTGTCCAGTGTGCCAATACACCAAAAATACTGAATGGCAGCGTCCAGTTAGTATTCATAACTTATCCCGGCATTGGTATAGTAATATAATGAAAGGAAGCAACGATCACCATTCATGCTAATCTTTTAGGCCCCATGTAATTTCAATGATAACTATGTACTTTTCCAGTAATTCACTCAAAATAATTATGACCAATTGGCCATGAATGCTTATACTTTCTTGGAAAGAATATTCTAAGCAGCGGATATTGGCGGATCAGTGTCTGAAGGGTTACAATCAATGCTTATGTATATTGGGCCACTGTTCATGTCAGGTACATGAAATCGTGCCACAAGATTCCTTTGTCAATGTGCCTGCCGATAAGATCCATTTGTGGACAGCTGAGGGGAAAGGGTACTCTGAGGTTTCTATATTTGCCGTCCTTAACCTAATATTTAAGGAGATATAAGTAGATTTATGAAAAATAGTGATAATTTACTCTTAAACCAACTTTTTGTGTAGAATTCATTTCCCACATCTAAAACATTCCATCACGGTGGAATCTTCCCTTATTTGGAATGTCAATGGAATGTTTTAATACAGGTTATTCACTGAATTCGTTCTATTTGGTTGCCATGGAAACTAAAATTCATGAGATTTTGATAAAATTGTATTAACTATAAGAAAGTATCATTTTCTGGTCTCTACATTGAAAACCGAATACATTTATCATTTCTGGTTGTAAAATAATGACTAAAATAGTGTTTATTTAATATTTATGCATAATTATGATAATTTATGATAATTTATGCAAAATCTCAATAAATACATTGAAATCAAGCTTCTCCTCATTTTCCACTATCCTGACAGTGTCAAGTTTAAGGGCCCATAACTTCCTTAATAATGCTCTACAACGTCAATTTAAAGTCAAATCCCGCACGGAGTACCCTTTCCCCTCGGCTGTCCACATTTATTCTAGTGCTGGATATTTCACAGAAACCTAATCTAATCAAATGTGCATCTCATATAAATAGCAGAGATTCCTAGAAATCACTTTAGGTTGTACTGCTAAGTTCCGGTAACTGTTAGCGAATCCCATTCTGTGAGGTAGATCGAGAGACGGCTGCTATGTAACAATGTTCTAATATGTCATAACCATGCTTCATAATTTTGAGAGTACTTTGGTTTCATAACTACGTAGTGACAGCTCCGTTAGAATTTTGTAAATTGTAATAAGTAGAATGAGTATGTAACACCATGGGATTTTGTTCCTATTAAGTTTATATCATATTCCGAAAAGTCTGTCTTAATCCCCGTCCGACATAGTAATCTTGATTGCAAGGGTAGCTAACGCAATGTTTTAAGCTTTCTTGAGCCTCAATGTAAAATCGACCAAATTCCCCCTTGCACCTGTAAGAAAAAGAGTACAAGAAGAGTATGCAGCAAGCCGTATTTTTCCTAAGTTATTGTTACTTGGCTCATCCCAAGTTATTGTAACATCATTAGGGAGTTCCAAATTACCCAATGCATCATTCAACGTATACGTAACGTATAGTTTATCTAAGGCTTTAGAAATGATGATAAACGTTCGGATCCTGAATGTATACCTATTCTAATAGTTTCTCTTAAATTCTGCATGTCTAGTCTCAAATGTAACTTGTAGCTGTTCTTGAAGTGATAAGGATGTTCTTAGAAAGCTGTAGAATTTAGCTTTTTTATATGAACAACAATATTCTAAATGTTGCACACCTCTCTTTATCGGGGCCTACATTCAATGCCCCAATTTGTGAGAATCTATAGCTAGATCTGGTTAGTAACAATAAAAATATTAAACGTTTCACTCCGCACAAGAAAACGTCTTAATTAAATGCGTTCACCCAAACTGCTCGACTAGGACAAACCATTATTGTATATATTATTATTGTATATATATATATAATTATTATTATTATATATATATATTATTATTGTATATATATATATTATTATTGTATATATATATATAATATATATATATATATATATATATATAACCTGATGTTAGGATGATTAAGATTGTCAAATGCAGCCTTGGTCGGTGTCCTTGCTTTGAGTGTTGCACTAATTTGGATGAAATTTACAACCCACCCCTATCTCATTGACCAGTGGTGTACGTGATCTCCGCACGTTCTCCGTACGTCACGGAGACGTATGACGACCGTACTGCCTCAGTTATCGGCCACATGACACTCTTACTGCGGCCAGAAGTACCCGAGGTAAATGAGACCATCGCTCAAAGCGCTCAGTGGAAGGTATTGTTCACACCTGTGGTTCTTGCTCAATGGTCTCACTTTTTTTTTCGATGGCACAGGCACGTAGACCGTGTGTTACTGAGGTCATTTCAATCAAGGTCCACTATCTGGGAGTCAGGGCATTGGAGTACACCGTAAGGCAGAGTGGACATGGGAACAGAGCCTCGGTAACAGCCAGGAAACAGTCCAGAACCAGGCCTGCAACAGGCCTGCAATATCTAACCCTATCACGTCAAAAGTTTCTTTAATTCTATATTACCACAAAACTTTCAAGTACATACTTGATCGTCACAGCTGTTGCTTACGTCCCTAGTTCCAGGACCAACAGCTTTATTTTCTAAGTATTATGCATTAGAAATTGTCAGCAGGCACTTCTGTAGATTTGTGTTGGCAAGTGGAACCCCTACCTAAAACTCAACAGCATCTGGTATGCATTCCATAAAAATTTGGCGATAATTATCGCGAGTTAAAGCACTTCCATAAAAGATCGGCGATACTCAAAATATTATCGCCAAGGCCTCAAATCAGTATCACGGCGATAATTACAGAATATCGCGGTTTAAAAAAAAAAAAAATTTTCACAAATATTAATATACCAAAATTTATATGTGACCAAGGAAGAAGCCTGTAAAGTTTGAGTCTGATTGAAAAAAAAAATTTGAACAAAAAAAAAATTGAACAAAAATGTTATGTGGCGATAACAATTGTTGGTATCGTGGTATTTCTTCAAACTAGATTATCGCGAAATCTTTATGGAATGCCCCCCAGATCCTCTATTTCAAATATGGAGTAGGGCGGTGATGTCCTTCTGGGATGCTTTATGACATGTCGTGCTCTTTTGTACACGCAGATCTGTGCCCGCTCCTTGTAGTTAAGGTTACTATAAGAAAGAAAAACGGTATGAAAATACTTCTTACAAATAAAAGATTAAGACGGAAAAGAGAACGTTCCTTTTAAATCAGAAACATAATTCCAATTTGATTATCCTTTTTACCCTGAGGTAGTAAATTGGAAGATAATTAAGATTCCCGTGCTATCATGGTCGGTGCTTTATACGTTTTGCCCTCATCGAGATTTCTCAAGGTAAGCTATATAGTTGTACATAATATAATTATATGAGACAACACATATAAGATGGAACAACCATAAGCTGCCTATCGTTCCAACAGTTCAGGGTCTTCAGGAAATTTATCTCATAGTTTTATATCTAAAATATTTCCATGCAGACTAACTTCTGAACAGTTCATTAACGTATACAAAAATGAAGAAAAACACCCTTGGAGATCTATGTCTAATGGAGAGACGGTTATCTGAGAAGTCTATGCTATCAATAATGTAATCCTCTTAGCTAATCAGCCTATTTGACCCCGGGATTAACCCATTAGAGTATCCACTCCCCCAGGAAGGTGCCCAGGAGGTCCTCAGCAGGGTGCATTTCGTTAAGTGACTAAATGTTAATGCCCCTTTAAGGCTCTTTAGAATTACTCTCATTTGGGATGGATGATTCGAATGTAAAATTAGTGATAATTGTGATGTATCCAATTCCATCAGTTCATATGTACCCTAGTCATCATTACACGATATTTTAGACTAACAACCCATAATTCACCATGATTATACATTCTAAACAGAAAACTTGATTTACCTTTATTTAATATTGATAAAAGGACAATAGTGAGGTGAATCATCCTTCGTATAGGCTAACTGTTATGTCATTAAGAGCTGACACTGCAAATAAGGATAGAGTTTATCATATTATGGGACACTGATACCTTTGCTACAGATTCGTTTTTTCGTTTAGACGTGAGTCTACCTGAGAGTGCATTGGCGATTGGTAACATGTAAACAAGGTTATTTCATCAAACAACACTTCTGCTTATAAAATTGTGCTTACTCTGGCATTATCTTGTGTATCAAATGGTAGAATGGTAAAACTGATTATTCCGTCTTCCATACTCTATCTATACGTCATACCTGCTAAGTAGGTTTGAATACATTTCCTTTACTTATCAAATAGATGCATAATTCCTAATCATTCTTGCCGACTAAGCACGCCAATATCTGCATCAAATATGAAAACTCAGACGTGTACGTCTAAGAGGATTGTGGACGGATTTATAAACCAAAAGATAACCCTATACGTGTACAAACTTTAAGAAATGTTTGATTTAATGAAAGTAACATTTCCATAAAATTAATGCGTGCATCTAAAGCTGGAAATGAAGTAGAATGCCTGGACAATGAAAATGAAAACCGCAATTGTTAAACCGCATTGTACTTTAACAAAAAGCATAATTATTCTATATAACTATAAAAAAAAAAGAGATGAAATAAAGGAAAAGTATTCTCTAAAAGAAACCTGGTATAACAAAGAAGGATAAGACATGCATTTCGACATAAGAGAAAGCAAGAAGTAACCAAAGATAAACGTTCTTCACAAAAGCTTTTTATTACCCGTCACGATTGTGTTTATATATGAATTATCACATTTTAATGATTATTTCTCAAGAGCTATGATTTCCTATATCAGCTCTGACTTTCAAAATTCAAGATATCATAATAATTATTCTCTCTTAAAGTCACGAATGCAACTACCCTCAGAGTGAAATCCCATAAACATCACATAAACTGGACTGACGATCAAGGCACATCCAAGGCAGGAGTTCTGAAGCAGTATGCCAAAGAGTGGCGATCAGTTCATACTTATATCACTGCTTATAAGTATAGTATTGGGTTACAACTTAATGATATTGTGATAAGTACAATGTTCCATGACAATACAAAGCGCGCAATATATACAGGATTGCAGGGGTGGATCCCGGGTTTTAAATCTATATACAACTTAATTACTAAATCGCCGCGCATTCATGCACCCTCGTGCACAATTTCCCATACGTTTTGCTCTCCAGTTGTCCAATAAAAGGGGATAGGGAGGTCAGGACCATATGGTCCCCTCCCCCCTGGATCCACCAGCGCTCTGCGTTTTATACTCGAGAAGGCCTATTTCTTGCTGGTAGGGTTTTCTGTCCAAAAGGGGAACTTTGTGAGCCACACTGGTGATACTTGGAGATGGTCGCTGTGGTTGACTCGTTTTTACTGGAGCAGCCGAACAGATGCTGGAGGCACAAAAGAGGGTACTTACGGTAGTTCTCATTGAGGATACCGTAGATGATAGGGTTACAGCAACTGGAGATGAACACTAACAGGGTGGACGTCAGATTGAAGTATTGAAAGAAGTTGATTTCCGCCTGCGAGGGCGCCTTACGCGGCCCGGGCGCGGAGAACTGTTCCATTTTTCTCACATTCAGGATCTCAATGATGTAGTAGGGCAGGTTGCAGATCAGAAAAATGATCACCACAACAAAGATGGTGCGCGTCATCTTGCGGTTGGGTTTCCGTATCCGGTCTGACTGCCTCGGTTTCATGATGGCCTGGAGGCGGCGCACGAGCAAGGCATAGGATATAATGATGAGAATGGTGGGTACGATCAGGCCTATAGTGAGTTCAGCGTACACCCAAACCCGCCTGTGGATAGGATCTTTAGGCCATTGAAGTGAACAGCGACTGCCCGCGGGGCTGGGCTTGACTTTGGAATAAATCATTTGGGGAGTACACATAGCCAAACTCAGCACCCAGATATACAAACAAACCCCTTTGCCCACGTTAATCGTCCTTAAATGCCCTAAATTGTGAAAGGACGCCAGGTAACGGTCTATACTAAGGGCAGCCAGGGTGAACACACTGCATAGTTTGTTGATAGTGTTCAAGATATTCAGAATGATGCACATTGGGTAGCCAAAGATCCAATTATTAGTCATGGACACGTAGCAGAACACGGGCAGTGTCATGATGTAGATTTCATCGGCCAGAGCCAGGTTGAAGATGTAATAGTTCGCCACTGACTTTTCGCGCACTTCTGTAAAGCGGGCGATAATATAGAGAACGAGCGTGTTGCCCAGCATGCCGAACACAAACGTGGTCAGGTAGGAGATGAGCATGATATACTTCAGAGCCGGTGACCCCTTTTTGGGGATGAAGCTGCGCTGGGGGGTCACGTCGGTCTGGTTGCCCAGACTGTAATTAAACAGCTCGCCCGCTGGCCCGCTGGTCGCTGTTTGATAAGCCGTAGTCGTCAGCCATTCTGCTAACTCCTCGAGCATTGCAATCTCCTCGCCTTCTTCGGCACCCATTGTGCTTTGACGTCTAAACAAGGTACTGTTCAAAATAAGCCTCAATGCTTTCTAAACCCAAACATATGTATAACACCTATAGATTTGGGGAAATACTAGAACCAGTTTTCATTACATTTCAAAATGTAACAACTAACACAGTTAACTAAAACGTTTTTCCAACTTTGAAAATCCAGCCTACGTAGTATTTTTTTCAGGCACAAACCGTAGCGTATCCTACAAGGCTGTGCAGCAAAAGGCAAACCATTTTACACTGAATGTCCATTAACAGCGGCGGTTTGCGTCCAGGACCAGTCGGCGGTCGTAATCCGCAGAGTTAGCAGTGGTGAGCTGCTCCTCCTAGGTGGCCCGCCTACCGAGCTGCTCGCTCCGTGGAACTGGTAAGTGGTCTATGAGCAGGGATTCAACTCAGGCTCCAATGAATCCTCCACTAGAGGTGGCACTGGGCTCTAGTATGGCAGCAGTGCGTAGAAGCCGGTCTTGGGTTGCCTGCTACAAGTGTTCACTCAAGCTAATAGCCTTTCAGCTCCAAACAGTAGAATTGTGAGTCGTTCGGGTCCAACAGTAGAGTTTCTTGTAACTCAACTTTAAACAGCAGAGCACGTTGTAGAGTTTCCAGTTACTCAGCGTTGAACTAGTTAGTTCCCAATAGTTTGGTAATAAATTACATAGTTTTCAGTCACTCAGCATTGAAATTCACATGCTGTAATCTCTTGACGTTGAAGAGAGCTTCTGCACAACTGTCACGTTGGTTGTTACTTGCAGAGTTGAACCACTGTTCTCCTTCACTGAGGGCTTGGGGATTGTCCGGTTTTTCTCCTTGCTGTAGATTGACTTGCTCGTCACTGCTCGCCTAGTCTCAGATTTTCAATAACGCAGGAATTGAGAAATAGACACGTGAGTTGCTCGGCGTTCAGCAGTTCTGGGTTACTCTGAGTATGCCTTCAGTTGTCAGTCAAAGCGAGCAAAGTCAATGTTGAAAGGCTACGGGTTCCGCGAGACCGACCCTACCAACAATCTACTTGCGTGTCCAATTACAGGTTCGATGGTCACTCCATCCAGGCGCGTAGCTTTATGAGCTGCTCAAAGCTCGTAGCAGAGTTTTATACCAACCCAGCCCGGAGGTTTAGACACCTGACCTGCTCATGAGCAACTGGTTTTGACTGGGGACAGCTCATAGAGTGTGTGGAGGTCCTGCCCTGGAGGAACTTGTCTCCCGCAGAGATGGCGTGGTGGCCAGGTGGTGGGGACTGGTGGAAGTCACCTGGAGAGTGGTGGTAGCACTGGAGGGGGTGGTGCGGGCAGTGGTGGGGGTGGAGGAGGAGTAGTATTGGCGGTGGTGGCGGTGGTGGATGAGCAATGCACGTGGTACTGGTTGTGGCAGTAGTAGTAGTAGTAGTAGTAGTAGTGGTAGGCAGTCGCAGATGGCCTTAGGCTGACTCCGGGCGCTTTAGGCTGGGTTAGGCCTGCTTTTCTGGCGTCACCGGTTCTGAGCGAACTGACCAGGCCTGTAAAGAAAGATAGGGATAAGTAAGTTGGCAATCGGTATATCTGTAAATGTACAAGGGCTAACGATTATTGTCATAATTTTCGATAAATTAAATATCTGAAACACAGGAAAGGGGAGAGTTAGTTAAAGTATGACTGTAATATTTGGGAGCACTGAATTTAATGATGTCCATTTGTACTTGAGGATAGTCTGGTGGGAATTGATGAATTGTAAAATAATCTCTTTGACTTTAAAAAACAATGCATTCCACACAGAAAACGTCACATAAATCCTCTGTAGGATCCAATGAATAATGGCTCGCGACTGCAGTATTTCAAAGCAAGATCGAGAACCAGGGCACACATGATATACTCTAAAGGTATAGATGAATATTGGTCAGTTTTATAATTGTATCAATGAAATTTGCCTGAATTGCCTTTAATATTTACAATTGTGGGCTGAGGGGTTACAGTACTGCTAGTGCTAAAGATATCTGCTAATATCCCTATATCTATCCTTATTTCCTTTATAATTCTTTTTGTTCACTTCTTTCTTTCACAATCTTCACCCTAATGCTATTCTCGGAGAGGGAAAGTGTCTGACGGGTCAATTTAACCACAATGAAAACTGATGTAAATAAGTATTCATTCAGGACCTTTTTGTCCTTGAAAGATATACCTTCTGAAAACAAATAAGGAGACAAACAGACTTGTACAGCTTTGTGACTGTCTTACAACTAGTCCAACTGTGTGACTAATGTTTGTACACGTGTTTTCTTTTACCTGAGCTACTGTACATAATGGGCTAATGGAGGTTGTCTGGATAAGTGAAGAGCAAAAACAACAAGACACTGAGCTCACATGTTAAACCTTGTGAGCTTTCTTTCCAAATTATCCTTTGATATTTGTTAAAACAAAAGGCCATGGTACATTTGCAGACTCCATCAAACTGATGTTTGTTTGATTGACTGTTACTGATGTCCTTTATTTAACAATAGCCCAGTTGTTGCCATAATTTGTCAAGATAAGGAGGTGAGGTCTTCCCCATGAATCGAATTTAAAAGAAATATGTTTATTGAATACCTTAAGATAAATCTGATCTTCAAGATATTGCAGGTTACAGTCCTATGACTTGGTCATCTTCATTTTTTTATTATATTTTTGATATTCAGGGTGGGGAGGGTAATTTTTGTCTGACGCATTATCTTACAGTCAGAATTATACTATCTTTTTTTCTTAATGCATTACTTCAGATAGTCCTTTGTATTACTGATTACTTCGACTCCAGTAATTGCTCTACTCTCTGACGGTCAATTATGTTTTCAAAAATGTCGTCATCGTTTCATAGATATAACACATTTTTCAATGACAAACAATGACACTCACTGTATGTTAGATTGTCTTAGGCCAAAACTTCGTCCATTTCATGAAAATAATAGATTGACTAAAGTATCCTCTTTTGAAACATAACTACATACTCTTGCTCATTCAGTCAAAGACGTTGCACTCAGGTTTTAACAGTACAACACGGACAACCTGAGAATGGGAATTTGTATGAATCTTACACAGCCTCATGTCGATAGCAGGGAAAATATAGAATGTTTATTTTGGACATGGTCTCTTAAGGTAACTTCCATATCTTACATTTATATATTTTCCTTACTCGTCATTGTAATTCAAGAAATGCTCACTTTTCTTGAAAAAGGGAAAAGGACTATAACATAATATAAAGACTAACTCACAGTTGTAATTTAACTTTACCGTTGTATGGTTTCTTCCAACTTTGTCTCTGTTTTCTCTCCCACCAAATACCACCCTCGCCTTCTAACTTACTACTTGATATCAAGATGATTGTAAAAGCAGAAGCAGAGCTAAAACGTGTGCCCAATCTGAGTCTCCAGACGCGAAAAACAATTAGAAAGTATCCTTCCTCAATTACAGTTTTGAAGCTCTAAAACAAGAAACCGAATGGTATTTACTGCAAATCTGCTGGAGGAATCCATGGCTTGCATGTCTCAATTCTCTGTAACGTAAGCCGTGCCGGAGGCAGGAAGATGGGAGGATTGTTGACAGGTAAACTTCTCAGATTACTGTGCTGATATTCATAAATCTTTGCTCAGGAAGGTAAAGGAGTATTTAATCCCAGAGAGCCGGCGACTTTTACACCAGTATTCCTAACACTTTCTAATCATAGAACTGATCCGATGCACACTCTTCGGCTATTTGAAGGACACAATCCTCTGGGAAAACTAGTCTTATGGCCTGGAATATTGAATGGGGAAGATGTCTGGGGGATTACAATACTGACCGAATTATGTAAAAATTCTAGTTAGAGAAAATGTTACATTAATAACGGAAGGTAATATTGGCTAGGAATTGAAATGTCATATACAATTTCATAAAATATACTGCCATTTCTTTTCTATCAGGGATACTCAGAATCTGTATTTTTTGCAGAACATGTCTAAGAAGGCCTTTGATTCAGAATTCCTATTTTAAGAAACCTAATTATATTCTACAGTTACCATGGAAACCCTGATTTGCATAGCAGTAGTATTGGTAGGTTTGGGCATTCAATCAACATTGCTGTTACCATGGCAGCAGAAGATATTTTCAACATGGATGAAAACTATGGAAAAATTCAATTATAGCATGAATTAAGCCACGTTTTCTTATTTCGATGAATAAAGGCTGTATAGCCATGAATTGTGCATATCCATAAGTCTGGAAATCCCAGAGACGAATGGAAAAGTCAATCAATAATATAATGACAGAACTTTGCATTTATCTATGTATTTCTGAGTTCGTACCCTAGCTTCCCTAAGCCTTTTAGCAGTGGTTGCCTGGAATCCACTCACTTTCATTTGTCATCCTCTCAAGTTTAGGATTTATCCTTCAGTCATTTGCCGGTTCATTATTATAGGCATAGGTTCCGTGGATGCAGGCGGAAACCTCATTTCATTCAGCTTATCTTCATTCAGTTTCGTTTTATCCAACTTCTGGTTTTCCCCTGAATGGATTTGTTGTTGTTACAAATAGAAGCTTTGACTGAGCGGATTAAGTCTTTGAAAGTGTGGTAAGGGTCATGTATGTTGAGTACTAAAACAGTACTCATTCTAGATTTGCTCATGCCAATTCTTCTATTTGAAGTTTCGGTTCCCGACCAAAAAATGGCAAGTGGACACTAGGCCTTCACAACATTCCTCCTGGATCCATCCAAGTGGATCCACAACTGTCAAATTAAAACACCAAGTGGCAGCCAAATCTAAACCGGATCACACTGCCACCGGTACACTCTCCAAGCAGATATACAGCGACCTTAATCGCAGTGCGTCCATTCCACAAATCCCTCCGAATCAAGCTGTCTGTGATTGGCGAATAAAAACAACCCACTCAAAACAAGTGTGTTTAGTTGAGGATCGGTCAACCTGCGCCATCATGGAGCATCCTAGTACCTCGAGATCACACAACCAGCGTCTCTTGCAACCACTTCCGGTGTCGCAAACCAACCGGATATTAGAAATCTGGTGCCACGTGACTAGAAGGAGGGGTGTGGGGTGTGGGGTGGGAGGAGGGGGTGCACTAGGGCTGTCATTAGTGTGCTCTTCCTCTTATATCTGTGACGGATCAACCCGAGCCAAAAGTCAGTGTATACTTCCACAACCAGTATGTCCGAAATATTTAAATGAGCTACTGATATACTACTGATTGTACACTGATTTCTACTGACAGCTCATTTAAATAATTATTTTGGACATACTGATTGACCACTGTTTAGACACTGTATTTCCACTGGTTCCCATCGATTTAACATTGAACTATACTGCCTGACTTCTGCAAACTCACACTGATTCTCCACTCAGCTTTTTGCTCCGAGTGCAGAGCCAATGCTCTAGGGGGGGGAGGGGGGGGGAGGGGGGGCAAACCCTGACCCCCCCCCCCCCATATAGAAATTAAAATAAAATACACTAGATTTACGCAGTGTACATTGTGTGGTGTATTCATGAGGGCGTTTTTATATTACTTCAAATCAGATCCTACTCCTTAGTGGTTTGCTAGTTGGGGTCCAGTTAGTTGCAGAGAAACATCACCTGATAGGATTTGAGAATGACAGGAATTTACTTCGCCAAGCTACCACTAAAAAAAATAAATCCCTGGCTTTTTGTTAATGCTAATGTTGTGTTAACTGAATGGAATATAATTATGGTATCAAACTATTTCATAGAAATAGATAAAACGTTAGAGGAGTCATTTCTAGCTCACTAGATCTGTCCCGCGTGAAATGGAGTGATTCCCCAAGTGTATATGAGTGACAAAGGGTTTAAGAAACGTCCTCTGCAAATACATTCGCTGTTGAGACCAGTGTTGGACGTAATGGTATAGCGTTTTCCGTTAACGAATTTAGTAGTGCAAATCCACCCCACTGTTTTCCTCCTACAGTCCATGCAAAAAGCACACAGTTATTAGCACACCGCTAGGACACTGATTAGGCCAAGTAAAAAAGGCTTTGTTTTTTACTCATTTGTGGTCCGGCCCTAAGCCAGAACCAATACGATCGTATGGTTTCTTTCTTTACTTTTATTGCTTCCAGATATTAAAAAGAAAGTTCTATGAATGATTGCAATACCCCATATGGGACTTTCTCACGGTTCCATAAATGTTCTCCTTCTTATCAAAGGGTGGTGCTTTCCAATTTTAGTTAGTTTGATAAACGAATTTCAAAGGGGTATAGATATATACATTTCAAAATATGTGCCATCGTTAAGTAGTCTACTTGGTATGTGGGGTCCTCTCCATATCAAATTAAACGCATGGAAAGCTACGCTATTTCTGTTTCTATTTATGTGTAAAGTTCATAATTAGAGTCTAGAGTCTGGTATTTCTATGAGACGTTAACATGCTAAATCTTTATTTAAACCCCTACTGACCCAGATTAATCTATCCCTTGATATGTTCTTCTCATCAAGAGGTAAATCCAATGCATGTGAAGTCATTCGGGGAAATAAAAAACGATATGAAATAATGTAATACATCCCTTTTCGGAAACTTGCCATTTCACGAGATGTATAAGCATCTTTTTTCTCCTAAGAAACTTGATTGCAGGTAACCGTTACATGATCAGTGCTAAAGCCTCCTTCCCTTTCTCCACCCATGTACAGTGTATTGAAAAGAGCTTGAGGCCTCAAAACTTGAAAGAAGATGTATGAAGGGGAAAGGCCCAATCAGAAAACCGGTAACCTGACCAATGGCAAAATAACCCAAAATTATTGCTATTATTTCCTAACCTAATCATAACTAAAGCCGTCTGGCTTATCTTAGAGAATGGTCTCCTCCAAAAGATAAATGATGACGAAATCAGTATGTTTATCTTATTTGATATCAAGGGGTATAGATTAAAAAATTCAACTCACATGAAATTGGCATATTCACTAAAGCTGAACTATTAACAAGTTGATCCTCATTTTCCTCCGTAAACTAGTGCCATTGAACCGTAAATAGTCCTTTAGATAGTCAAGTCTTTTGTGAAATTCGCGTTTTGCTAGATGTGATCTTTAGCTTTTCTAAGCCAATAATGGGAGAATATCATGATAATTGCATAATGTCTTGGGAATAGACTATTCATAGGAGAGCACTTAAAGGCTTTGTTTGCATCCCTTAGCCACAATCCCTTTTTAAATGTTTTATTTAAAACAGACAATGCTGTCGAGTATGATTATACTGTATGGATATAAATATATAGCAGTATAGATATAGACCTTGTGCAGACGTGGTCACGACTACATTTTGGCGATCACCACGTGCTTATCATAACCATGTGGCTATGACATAAATCTACTATTAGAGATGAACCAAGCAAACATAAATGTACTAGATACTCTTGAATTTTTAATAATATAAGTTTTTCAATAATCACCAATATGGCGCCCAGCCCCTTTCTGGACGTTGTGACGTCATCTGCGCAAGGTCTATAATACACAATACTATTTATACTATCTTCTAACCATGAAACGAAGCTTTTAACAAAATATGTAATAGATACATACAACAAAATGTACCTTTGTTTAAGCAACGAAGAAAAAAGGGAAAGAAACACAGAGAATATGGAGTTATGAAACATGTAAGATCCAAGCTGTAAAGATAAAGCACTCCTCAGGCTACCCGTCAATAGTCCAGGACCACGGGCCGAGCGCCCTCTGTGGAGGAGAACCCCAACTGTTCCAGGCATGCGTAATGGATGTTTCCGAGGTGAAAGGTGGCGGTGACCGCTGCCCAGCGTGGTGACCCTACCTGGAGGGGTCAGAGGTCAGACAGGGGTCAGCTGGACAATACATATTTGTGTGTAGGCTTTCTGAATAAAGGCCCAGGCACATTAAGGGGAGGATCCACGGTGCGATTTTGGGCCTATTTTGAACCGATTTTGTAAATTGTGTTGTTAAATTATCATTTTTCTTATGAAATACACAATTTTCCAAAGAATTTTGAATAATCTGTATCGGAAAAATAGCATTTTCAGAGGGAAAAATCATTCCAAATATGGAAAAAATGCATGAGGAGAAAATCGGTTGGTGTTTTGTCGCATCGAGGATCACGGCCTTTATAGAGAGGAAACCTATCTCGATAGTTTCAAGGGTTTGAGACGGGCTTGCCTCAATCTAACAATGCCTTCAGGGTAAACTGACCAATGTTCACTTAATTAAATTTTATGAAGATCGGAGAGTTTTGAAGTTTCCTTGCCCGAATCTATGAAGGTAGTAATCGGAACAAAAGGGGAATGTCATCTCTTATTTTGGTTTTTATTGGTGTATGCGTGGTGAATTCATAGAGACTGGGCTTACACGTGCGTGAAGATTGTATTTAGTATGAAATTATTTAGTATTAAATCTTCATTTTCAAAATTAGATTCCCAATTTATCAGACTTACAAAACCATGAAAAATGCCAGTTCTATCCCAATGGCCAGTTGCAAAGCAAGAGGTGAGTTGGGTTGGATCTCTATGGTTATGTGATTGGAAATGAATACCTTCCAGGCCTCATAATGTCAGGTGTCAACCGCTGCTGTCAGTGAGCAGGAGGTGGTTGTGACAGCTCCTTTGTTAGGGCTGAGGGTGGTAGTTTCTTGGTACTACCAAAAGAGCATAATGTATGACAGCAAGTACTGACAGCTATTAAAACATGAAAAGTTCTTCTTGGTACATAAAGGTCTATTTATGTCGGCATTCATTCCCTTTCCATGAATGTATTTAGAATTATTTAATTACATATTGTTGGTGGATTATATAAGTTGAAAATGGAATCTATTGTTTGAGATAAGATATGTGTAGTATGTAATATATATGCTATTCATTCATATTCTTCACACCTCATTTTGACATTACGGCTATTGGAAGAGCACAATTATTTGTGATGTGGCTTTGTTTCAATAACCAAAAACAATGTAGGCCTACACTCTTCCCTCACTATTCGCACTCTATTTGTTTGGGTGTTAAACTACAAAGAAATAGAAAACACGCGATCACAAATGCTTGATGCTTTGGCTGGGCTATATAGTTATGCAAATTTCTCTATGTTAATACTCCCTGGTTATGAAGATGACTACACCAATTCTCCCAACCACGGATAGCCAAATGTTTGAGTTTTACCTGCAGGTTAGACTAGATGAGGATGCATTCTGGGTAATATGTCGACAAACCATAAGGCTTTAGCATATACATTTTCATTAATAATATCATAATTAAATTTTGTTCTTAGATATGGTGAAAAACTATTGATCATTATTTTCTAATTTGTATGCATATTATATCTAATATTTTCAAATTTCAAAATTCATTCATTATACTTGGAAATATAACAACTATTTGTTTATTTTCTATAGTTTATCCAGGGCTTTTGTCGACAAGATGAGTCCAAATTAGCCTGCAGGTGTATAAAATACCGTTATTAAGTTATCCGTGGTAGGGAGAATTGATAATGGATTATAAAAAGATGGGGAGATTAATTTTATAATAAACTACTTTTCTACAAAGATTCATAAGTGTCTTCATAATAGAGATAATCAAATTTCATTGGATTTAAAGAATCAGATAAGGAAATAAATGAGCCCCGGAAAGTAGACCAGTGCATGCGCATAAGTGAGCTCATCAAAACGTGCTATGCGCATGTCTGACTTCCTTCAGGGGGCTTTAGGACCTATACATAGCGGCCTTCCAAGGCATAGATACTGATGCATCTAAGCCCAGAGTATATGGAACCCAGGAGCCTTGCCTTCATACCTGCATTTATCCTTATAACAGGCGATGTCCCACCAATACTCCATCTGGATTGCCTCCTAAGATCTATCGCTCTTCGACGCAGACGCCATCGCTTAGTCGGCGAAAGGAACGACATGACCGACAGACCGGAAATACCCTGCCCCCGCCCCTGTGGTCACGTGATACGTTATCATCCACTGCGCATGTACCAACCCAACCGATGGCAGTGCCACCTAGGAGGCAACTCTTGCATCAAAGGTGATAGAGGTAGGGAGGTGGAAAAACCCTTCGGTTATGGGTCCGCAGCTGTTGGGGCTATAATGAACGTGAAGCCCTGTTTCCACCGAACGACAATTTCCTCAAGACAGCCTAAGACGGAAAGATTTGGAAATCTAGGTGGTCGCTGATAAAATTGTTTGGTGGAAACAGCAAATCGTTGGTTAAGACCTTTGCTAAAGACTGCAAACGACATTTACTCAGGACAAAAGTGAACGATTCACCAAGGACCAAATATCTAACCTGTTTAATATTTCTGGATGACAGTAGCAAATGATTTTTCAGAGACAATTAAAGGCAATTCATTGTTCTCTATATTTCCTGCCTGAATTCATTGGAAAAGATCGTCAACGATGCCCCAGAATTGTCCAAATATCGGTGTTCAGTGAAAGCAACAAATTGTTCATTTATAACAGATTTTCACAGCTGACAATTTGCTGATAATTACAATTTTTTACAGTTGTTTGCAGGTATCATCTTTTCTCAACGAAAGTCACTCGGTGGAAACCCGCCCTGAGAGATCTTTGGTTATAGCGAGGGCTCCGTCAGATGGACGGATTGGGCAATGCCTGCATACTTCCGGATGGTATCATACAGTCATTGAGAGTTTCCGTCCCTTGAATTGGTTTCAGATAGTACATACATATGCATCGATTAGTGTGCATGTTTGTGTGTTTGTGTGTTGTGTGTTTGTGTGTTTGTTTGTGTGTGTATGTGTGTGCGTGTGCGTGTGCGTGCGTGCATGTGTGTGTGTGTGTGTGTGTGTGTGTGTACACGTGTGTGTGTACACGTGTGTGTGTTGTCATGGAACATTATGCTTGGATGGCATTATTTCGTATAAAATAACTGAATTCTGTTATCATGTCATCTCGGAACGAATCATCACAGTTTATATCTAGGTGGTGTTTATATAAGTTTATATTTGAATGCGTTTTGTAATTCATCCCGATCGTGATTGTTATGTCATTACAATATAGATTATTTCTTCGTTTTATATGTCATTGGCACCTTGGAAATGCCAGACGTGCTAAAGATAGTTAGAGGTAACCCTGTTCAGGAGTATATATGTACACCTTTCGTAACAAAAGATATTTTAGATTAAAATCTGGTCTCATTTTACCGTGACGTCTTACGGTGTCTCAGATGACATAACATTGACATTTGGATGAAAGCAGGCTGTCATGTTGCTGATATATTGTGTAATTAATACTTATATCCTTTCAAGAATAACTAGGTACAATTAACAAGTTTTCTATTGTATCATCACAAATAACATGCCATACATTTCAATGGGTCATTGATTGCATGAAATAACTCATAAGTTATGATATCATGGATATGTCAATTATGTGAGATTCACATATATGTTGATACGTTTGATTGGTAACAACAAAAGAACTTTTACCTTGACCCTTACAGATGCCAATCAAGCCTTAACTTATTTAAAGGGGGCGGGGGCGGCGGATGTTTACAGGCATAATAAGATATGAAAATGTCGTACATTGACAGGCATACAAAGCATTTCCTTTCATAATCTAGTCGGAAGGAGGTGAGGACATCCAGGTATATCATGGCATCGAATCTAGGAATACAGGCCAGTAGGAAGCTTTCCTCAGAGGGGGGTTCGTTTTATGACTAGCAGTTTTTGTTCCGGGGGGGGGGGGGGGCGGTCGTTTTTTAAATAATAGGGCTAATATACATATTTCTTTTTACTTTATGTCATATCTTACATTAAAAATTAGAGGAGAGTTCCTCCAAGGGGGTTTAGTGCGAACCCCCCGAACCTCCCTGGCTACGGGCCTGGGATTAGATGGATAGTCTACATACAAATAGGTTTGGCCGTAAAACAACAAAAACAACGAGACATACACACGCGGTATTTTCCCTAGTTTGTGTCCGAATTTAAGTCCCGCAAAAAAACATGGGATCGGGGGAGAGGAGTCAAGAAAGCCCTTGAACTCCGCGGAAACCTCCCTTGGATCCTTCCCTTAGATGGTTTCTAGCATGGTGTGGTCAGGCCTTAAGGCTGGAGTTGATCTATGTCAGCCTTCGATGTTTCCGCTGTAGGGGCTGTCTGCCTGCTCTCTGGGGGTCACATCTACAGGAAGATCCACCTGTTCTCACTCTATCTTAAGTAACTCCCCGGAGAGAGATGTCTCCTCCACAACAACCAGAGGTTCTACTCTTACAGAGTATAACCTTGCCATTTTATGTAGATGTACACGGTCAGAAGTCACCGACAGCAAGGTGGAATAGACTTAGGTTGGGCATGCGGTTGTTTTGCCACTTTTGCTTCAGACTTAAAATTTGGACATCAGTAATAGTGACCGAAATATATATATATTTGCCATGTAGGGGCCTATATTCTTATTGGTTATAGGTCTACAGCGCCGATTTGATGTGTTGTTTAAGTTCATCACACATGATCTGACCTGAAAAATATGATAATAACGTGAGGACTTCACTCTATGGTAGCTAATGTTGAAATAAACCTCTTGTGAAACTGTATCAATATGTAGACCCCATTCTTCCATTGCTTTATGTCCTTTCATTGTTTTACATCCTGATTCATTAATGATGAATTTCATATACTACTAACTAGTACATCTGATTAGTGATAAGTAGTATATAGAGTTTGTTGTTTGAAACAGCACCGACAGTGGATTATTCGAAAATTATTGATCTTGTGTACCGTTTCTATATCAATACAGATGTTATGACACCCCAAACCAACGACGTTTTTGCAGACTGGTTTGTTCTTTAATGCAGCGAATCAACCCGTTAGGGTCTTCATCAGGATTGATTTCTATATTGTAAAATTTGACTATGCGGAATGATTTTGTCTGCGCAGCATCGTGGTAGCCTAGGATATAATTTAGAGCCTCGGTCTCTCAAAGTTTAACCCCATAATTCCTTAATAACTCTAATATGAATGATGAATGTCTACTTCATTCATTTCATTTGTCATATTATAGATATATCCATCATGGCTTTATTGTCTCACATTCAGATATCCTAAATTATTTCTTCGGGAACGATTTGAAAGGAAGATGTATCTGCAAGCATGCCAAATCTTGAAGATGAATTGACTTGTGTTAATCTAATAGACCCTATCGGGAAATGTAGAATCATATGAGGGGGAGGGGGATTTCTATCAAATAATTGGAATTGTGAAGAATTTATTTGATTGTGTCATCTCTTGGGCAACTAAAGCCTGTATTGCACTAGGTGATTTTCACTACCGAAGATTTCTAGACAAAAGGAATATTACAGGAACCCACACAAATAACACCATTTAAAAGAGTATTGAAAGACCTTTCTAATGATATGTAACATCCCAATAATAAGCCGTTTTTATCACTCGCGATTTGGGAAACCGCGTGTACAATCGTATAGTGGAACATAACCTTAAGGAGCTAATCAGGCAGATTGGCGATAAGTATTTCAAGGTAAATGTTGATTACAAAGTCTTGAACTTGAACAGCCCTGGGAGATCAAACCCCCTTGTGACCCTGAACCCTCGTATCTAGTGGTCCTCAGACCCTAGTGGACCTCCTGGTATCTAGTCGGTCCTGGGAAGACAGATTGCAGGCTTACATGGCTTATGTTGGGAATCTATCTTTGGAGGTCGAGAACAGTAGGCTCTTTAAGACAGAAGCTCTGAAGGTCAAGAAAATGGCTGGAAACTGCATGTCATGAACAAAAAAGCAGGAACTGAACGAGCAATGAGCCATATGATCTTTGTAACCTTAAGGTCAGCTATAATCGGTTAAATGCCATGGAATAACTGATCTTTCACACTGTCCTAAACCTAGAGTATTATGATAGGAAACATGTGTGCAGTAAAAGCTACATCATACAACCAATTTTCAATAAACAGTGGGATACCTCTTGTGGCATTTTACTCCAAAACCTTGAAATGTAATCCATTATGGTTTCTTTTGTAAATATAGAATAGATTTCTACAAACCTATGGATATAGCTGACTGTGGGTCACTTGGAATCGGAGGGATAGAAAAAGGGTAAAAAGTATAACACTCACATGAAACTGCATGACATTTCAATACTAATCATTACTTATGACACACATTTCTTTGGCCCATGTTTGGCTCTTTTGTTCCCTGAATCATGCAGTTCCTGGACCAAATTGCAAAAATATGTATATCTTATGCCACAAGAAAAAGAAGTAGATACCTTGGAACTCCCACTTAATAACCAATGAACTTTATAAAGAGGTGCTTACTTTTTCTGGCAACCCCAATCAAACGCTATTGGCCCGGGCTGTCTGGAAATTAGCCCTCTTTAACCTAGCCAATAATCTCTTTGTACAGGGTATCTGCATGCCAGGTTCTCATCCAACACGGCTCTCAGCGAGTCATGACAAACAATGATTGTGCTAATACCACAAATCCCTTCCCAACCCCACAGTACTGGGCCACACAAGCACGCCTCTCAACACTGCTAAAGCCGGCGGGAACACAACACGCGATTCTTTCAGATAAGTTAAGCATTAGAGTCCTGGTTACCAAATTTCTTTTTCTAACATTCTTAATCATTATATTCTTCATACCTTATTAGGCTAATCAGGGAAATTTGAATTAGTGTCTCATGACCAGAAATCCCATCTATCATGAATAAATTTTACACCTAATAATCCTCCTTCGAGACTATTTTTCAATAACATCATTTTTTTGGTAAAAGATCAAATTGCTGATCTTGGGGCTCTAATCGAAATTTCCCTAATTAGCATAATTAGCCTTATTAGAAAATATGGACCCTCTTCTAATTTTGTTCAAAAAATCCCAAAACCAAGTGTTGCAAGAACAACATAGATAGTAAAGTGTAAGCCTGTATTTAAGCAATACTTCCACCGGGCAATTATAAGTGACCATACGCCCTTCAGAACAGCCAAGGACACGTCAGGGCCAGTGTTATCTCATAGATTTAATCACCGTAGCTGGCCTCAATATTCAAATATTTATGTGGGCCAAGGTTCTTTAACTTCTCACCCTGCATAGAGCCTGAGAGAAGATCTGACAATTCGATCCATTAAGCGCTATGGAACAATTACATGCAAAGTCAGCGGAAAAATCCTGTTTCTTTTGTTACTTCACGAATAAATGACTGGGTATTTCTATTCATCGCATGAACTGAGTGAGTCTGAATACAAAACTGGGCCATAATGGATGACCGATTAGTTAGTAATTACAGCCGGAATACAAAGAGCTCAGTGAAACAAAAAATGAATTACGAAAAATGAGAATAGGTTTGATTGTGTGTCGCTCATAAATCAATGCATTTTCTTTTATAGTTTGTCAACGTTTTAACACTTTTCGTTTCCCTTGACCCACACAAGTACCAACATACAATAATAACAGAATCTGTAGTCGATAGGCAATGGAATCTCGAAATCAGTCAGTGGTTCTATGCCTTTAGGAAGATACCTCACCCAGCCCTCTATATTCAACCCACTACTTAGCAATGTATTGATCATCGAGTGCAAAAAGGGGATACTTTAGCTATGTTGACTTGCATGCAATGCCGAATGTCAACAAAAAAATGTTATTGTTTTATCAAAATTGTGTTATTAATCAAACAATTATTGAAACAATCTGTAATAATTTTATGTATTTCAATATTGGTAACACGAATTTTTGTTTAAGCGAATTTGGATGTCGTAAAATATAGATGGGTCTTCATGATCAATAAAAAGTTTAAATTGATTGTCTCGGATAGTAAATCGGGCAAATGTTTGATCAACATTTATAATATTTCAGAGAATATTTCATTGAACCATTTAATCTTACATTGGGCTCATCTATCAAATAAACATTTACTACTTTATCGGCTATTCCTATATCTAGTCCTTGTAAACAGTTATGTAAATAGAGTATTTATTACAAAGGCATATTGCCCCACTCTTAGGGCTCTCAGAATGTAACAAGCTTTAATGATAATCCAATGCTATCTTTGACCGTTAAAGAAATTATGGTTATTAGAAAACAATAATCATTAAGCTGAGTTGTTATTGTAATATTCCGAAATAGTTCTAATTTCTTTGGTCGTAGTATCAAGTAGCACCCACTGCATATTGTATAGTTATTCAAGCACTGTGTCTTTTTAGTATTTTGATAATTTCAATGACCCTGGCAAATATATGAAATACAGGAAAATTGAATCACTCTGAACATCCGTTCATATTCCCAAGATGTATCAACGTAATCCATTACTATTCCTCTCACGAGAAAAAACTGGAAGATATCCCTCCCTTGAAATATTCAAGAAAGAAAAAGTCTTCCTAATAGATACAGTGGTTGATTTATACGGTAGACTTGAACCTGCTCCATACATACTCCACCAAGGAATGAAAGGCGAATAATCTACTTGGGAGTATCTCTTTCCCACTGGGCCTTTGAAGCTGCAAGCAGCAGAATAAAGTTGGTCGCCCCATCGGCAAGTAACAATAGCAGCACGGGAGCTTCCTATATTCCTCCACCACTACTGTAGATGGTGGCCGGTCCCATTATGGCCCTACTCCTGATGCTCCTACCTCCGGGCCGCCCCTGGAGGAGCCGGTAGTGCCCTTTGAGATGCCCCCCTGTGTACCTACCCCCCATTGTGGGCCGCCCATCAATGGGTATGCGGGGGCTTAGTCTATGACAAACCGGTTCTGTAGAGACCATGGGTGATTTCACGCAAGTAAAATCAGATTTCGCAAGTGAGATAACAGTAATACTGTTTCTCTCATCTGAAATGTTCTGATAAGAGGATTTTTGTAATGCTCGGGGATAATCGTACATGCAGTTGTGTATGACCATGGGAGCGAGTCTGAAATACCATTATATCAATTCAAAATATATTGAATGGAAAGCTTAATCTTTAAGTCAGAGCATGTGCAAATTATTTCCAAATATAGTTTGGGATTCTTTGCCACGGAGTCAAAGCATATAGCTAAAACTGTTATTGTTTATACGTTTATTTAGTCTGGCATATGAAGTGCTTTATCCTATTTCAGGCTATTAATCTTAGTGGGTATATCTATTCTTCTCATGCTTTGGTCATGGAGTATATTTTCTGTCCATTATGCTAATTAATCATTTCCTTATTGCATATTGATTTCTAGAATGTCCTGCATCTAAAGTAATCTTGTTATAAAAAAAAACAGGCCGTGTCCTTGATAAGCAGACTGTTTCAGCTCGTATATTATATATATATGCGGCATCAACGAGAATATTTCGTGCCTAGACAGAATTTGAGATTAATATAGGAAATAAGTAAATCGATAACACGATGATGTTTTGTAAATAATCAAGTGGCTAATGAAGAGGCACTCTTAGAGGCAAATCTAATAACATTTTGGAGGCAATGTCTAAATTGAAATTGCCACGTGAGAAAACCTCCCAGACGCAGTGGTCTGTTTTTTGCCATGTAGTCACCTAAAGAATTACACTGGTATTGCTTTAGATAACTATTGGAATATAGTACATGCAAGTATATATTATATTTCATTAAAGTTTGTACAGAATCAAGAAACATACGTACTCTATACAAAACAAATTACATGCCTCAGATCATAAGATATCGTCAAGCTTTTTACTTGGATTCAATTATGAAGGAAAAAAGAGGTTCAACCTCGGTCAATTAGTAGGACATTAAGGATAATTTCTCCACAACGCCCCATCATACCAGTCACCAGATTCCCCCTCTTCTTTCCATCATAAGTCTCTGCGGGGGGTGCATAAGGCAGTATCTCCCAGGGACAGACAGCAGTGGTGTTATCACCCTCTGGGGCCGTTACCACTGCTACCTGACACAGTCTGCTATTTGCCTCAGGTAAGGTGAGTATTGAGCAAGGACGACCAGCATGAAGTCTGGCCTCTGTTGGTTTAAAGGTACTTGTACCTATCTAGCTGGATTTGAAATTCCAGTGATTCTTTTTCTATATTGGGTTCAAATATTCTTCAATATGTCAATAATCCATAGCCAAAAGGAAATTACAATTTTCCCTTTGGTTTTTCTATCCTGTGTTTTTTTGCACTAAATTGATACCGATCTCAAGTATTATTATGGACAACATACTAATAAAGTTTCATTGAATTTTACCGTTTTAAACATGATGCTCCCATAGCATGTCCATGGTAAGAATTGACAAATTGTCCCTCTGCACAGCAGTATGTAAATAGCATATAGAGCCAGTCACTGAAAAACACCAGCTGCCTGTGCTAGGATTAGTTACAGGTATCTTTAACTGTAGATTATAAGTATGGCCTCTGTCGAGTAGGGTGCTCTAGGAGTCAGAGGCGGATCCATTGGACATGGGTGGATCAAATGGGTTTCATTGGGCCGTGATTCGCCCTAACCCATTTCTATAGAGGACCAAACCACAAAAGCTGAGAAATAGCTCCGTGCATGCGCACAAGTGCACAAATGTACAACATTCCAGTTCTATAACCCTAAGGCACTCACTGTCCCCCTTTTTAAATACCTAGACGGTCTAGGGCGTCTAGGGACCCTGACCCCTTTTCACCCCTTTTTAATGGAGATGCAAAGTTCAAGAACAGGAACATCCTCTAAGTGTTTCTGTGGTGATAGAACCTTGAAGCAGCACCCAATAATCCTGGGGCAAAGTAACTCTATAATCAACACAGGCGGACGAAGGCCTTCAGTCCCAGGGTCGTCCTTTCACCTTCAGACAAAGGGATGGGCCAATGAAGAAGGCCAATGATCATTAGTGGCGAAAAAGTATAAAGAAAGGATATTGAGTGTAAGAAACAATTCAATGACATATGGGAGGTTGGATAGGAGATGGAGGTTAAGAAGATCTATACATTGGTGTTTTGACATCAGGGTCCTCTAAATATTATAAGCAAACGAAATGGGAATGATGGGGAGTATTCAGCTATTGGGTATGCAAATATATTAGAATAGATATACATCCAGACCACCTTCAGACAAATGAAGAAATGCAATTGAATAGAGCCTTTTTTTCATTTTCCGTTCTCCACCGTGTTAAATGAGAGGCATAAGTATTCATTCCCAATCAGAATAACATTGCATGTTTAATACTTGTGGAGGAAAAGGATTTGTAGACATTTCATCAATTATACAGCTTGATACGTATTAGGTTACCAAAAGACGTAGAGGGAAAGACAAACTCTCCTCTTGCACAAATGTGGCAAGACGCCTAGGGAATAGACAGTGAGTCTGCATATTCATTATCTTGCTCTCCTCTTCAAGAATCAACATTGCATAGCTCAAATGTTTAAACGTTCATCCCCAGTGGAGGTTCCATGTACAAGAGAAAAGTGTACTGAACAAGAACTTGAAAGCATCAGGAAAACGATCACCCAGGTGTATACCTATAATTTTTTTTTTTTTTTTTTTTTTTTATTGAAACACCATCACATACAATCATGTGCTTTTCAAGATGTCCGTACAGTATATATAATCACCCATCACCATCAGGGACCTTTCATGTGTATGACCCTTTGGGGACAAAGGTCACATAAGCAGTTTCTTGCTATTTTCAGTATGCTGCGTTTGAGCAATTGATCACTAGCATAGCCGCCAGCAAATTTCATGAAACTGTGACATACTCTGTACAAAAGTTGATGGACACCAATATCGCACGAAGTAAATCTTTAAGGTTAAAGTTTATTCTGATCTTGATGTGAAACCAAAGAAGTGTAAAGCCTGGTCAACAGTTATGTATATCATTATAGTTTGTATATTGGAATTTTGTTACACATAATTTGTGATTTTACTGATAGGTGTGCCACATTTTATTTGTGGTAGGAATTTGTGGTGTTAATGAGATGTCATACTCTCTTCATCCTAGCTGGTATACCAAGCCCATATGAGATGGAAGTCATATCCAACACCCAATTCACCATAAAAAGGAAAACGTTGTATTATTGGTGTTAGTTCTGTGGACCTTAGCAGCACCTGCTACTACTTGTGCAGCATCCAGAGAGTAACACATTGTAACGCAGACAGTGCCAAATTACCATATCCGCAGGATCTATACTAACATATTGCCCAAAGTTATAAGACTTAATAATCTTTATTCTTAACTAGACAAGAAGCAAAGGAGCTGCAAAGTTTCACTCACGCATGAGCAATGGTTGTCCCTCAATAAACTGAAGGCCTTTCTACAACAAGAAGGCGATATGGGCTATGAGACCACCACCACTACTGCTGTCACACACATCTCAGGGAGGGGTTTAGGAAAAGGGCTGCTACTTGGTCCATGCATGCACTGCAATGTACCTAGTAATGAGTGACCTATCACTCACCAGCTAGACCTGCCCACCTGCAGGTGACAGTACTAGTGCAGGTCCTGATGTGAAGGGGTGAGGGTTGATTGGCTCAGGTAGTGATTATGTAACCCACTTCTCACAGTGCCTGATTCTAACAACCACTGTAGGACAATGACCTTCAACAGTTGAGCATGACATTGTGTAACTGGTCATTAAGAACAAAGACATGACTAATTGAGTGAGTTCCCTCTAATAACTACAGTACTATATAGATGTAACTAGGGACTCCCAATAAAAACGACAACAACAAAATGGCAGTATACATGACCAAAGTATCTTAGATCTACAAGGATGGATAAAGGATTACAAAAGGTGGGAGGTATTAAGACATTTAACCTCGCATCTAATTCCGGTGAACAAAGATTTGCTGTAAGTACTCCTTTTCGAGACTGGAATATTTGCTCTATAAATGTCTTTTGAATAACCTAAGAATGCGCTGAGCCAATGTATTAAACAACTTTTAATGGAGTGAGGAATTATACTAGGTTATTTCTGGAAAGGTATTGCTATTCACAATGGAGAGTAGCTCTTATAAAACTGATTGGGCCTGAACACTTAACACGCCTATAACAATCATTGTAATAAACCCCCGCGGTGAGATCGGAAAAAGAATCCAACAATTATGATACCAAAGTAATTAGATATCAAATATCATGATTTCCTCAAATCATTTCGCAGGAGGCAGAATAATAGAGCGCTTAATAATACTTTCGGTGTGACAGTGCACCTGCCTGACATTTAATTATTATCGAATAGCTTGTAACAGTGCTTTGTCAGTTTATGATTTGCTACAAGGTTAACATTCTATAAAAATGTGGCTATTATTATCGTGAGTCTAAGCACATCCATAAAGAATCCATTTAGAAATATATATTCCCGAAAAGATCAATAGTTTAAGTTTTATCAAAATAAAAATTGGAGAAAAAAAAAGAAAAACAAATTGACTTGTTGGTTTCCTTTCCATTGTATTTTACTCATAATAATTTATAATAAGATGTTCTCAGGATGAAGATGACTGACTAACATGCACTTAATTCATATTTCGTATAGTTCAGACAACATAACGAAAAAGAGGTTTCGTATTTTTTCAAGACCGTTTTGATAACTCTACTGATTGCTAATAAGCTAAAAGGAAATTGCAGAGGGCAAATCATGCTTAACTGAATTAGCGTAACTGTGGGAGAATTGGATTTTGATATCTGTCAATCAAAACTGAATGCCAAGCTTGAATTTGGTTTCCTTTGGGAAATTTGTGGTCGTACTCTTTGGTAATTTAAGCTGCCTTTCCCCAAAAAAGAAATTATTAGATTTATTTTAGGAATGGAGTGCTTTGGAAATGTCTTTGAAAGCTAAATGATACTGTTTATTGAGGATTGAGAATTTAAGGGTAATGTAATTTGAGATGAATTAACTGGATTTTCCTCCGGGAGGTTAATGGATAGAATATAGGATGTCGGCATTGTGTATAGTTTGCTATGAATCAATGAGCATTAATTATGCATCAAAGTTTGTAAACATCCTCTCAACAATAGGCAATCAATCTGTGTTCATGAAACTTGATCTATTATTGATTTCAGGGTCTTAGCTATCCTACACCAGGTTATTGTGAGGAGGTTATGGACGACCTTGCCACTGGATGTATAGACCTTTCTCATTCAAACTCAAACCCGAAATCATTGGTGTAGGCTTATACAACAAGCAGTGCGCCACATTAATGAGTTTAAAGATGATTTTAAATAGGCCCAGACTAAAAGTGTTAAGGCGTCTATGGGAGGGTCCACCGCGCAGACTCATTGGAAGGGTGTATAGATACAATCATCAATTTGATTTGGTAATTCACCTTTGGAGACGTATGAAGTTGGTGTAGCCCTGAGAAGCGAATATTGAAAGTCCAAAAATGATAATAACAACGAACAATAAAATTGATGTGACCGACAAGAAAAGCTCTTGGGCCATATTTGACACACCAAAATAGAAATCCTTAATTTATACATGAATTAACAACTAATGTAGCAATTCAGAAAATCAGAAAATCATAATCAGAACAGATTTGACCCAGGTTTCACAATAATTGTACCATAACAATTTTGTTGTTACGGTAACGATGCGATATTTCGTAGGTGTTCATAAGCGCAACACCCAGGGGATAGGAGCTGTTATCACAAGGCAAGGAGATAATTGTTTCAAACCTAATTTGTCTCCCTAATAGAGAACTTTGCAACATAAATTTATTCCGGCTATTTGTATCATAATATCTTAGGCGCAATTATAGGCCTATAAGGCTTAGTAAGTTCCTGTATATATACATGTTTTTCGTTGTTATATGCGCATTAATATATGCAATACGTTCACAGTGTATTGTTGCCAGAAAGTGCTATCTGTCGTTTAACCCTTTAGACCCCAATCCGGCCGTGGCCGCCCGAGGGTGTACTCCCCAATCCGGCCGTGGCTGCCCGGAAAAATGGCCGTTTTTCCATAATTTTCCAAAAATATTCAAAGCAAAACATTTTTGTGACTGTTCAACCCACAAAAATGGCCAATATATCGTTCAAAAGCTGATTTAATTTCTGTACCCATGCTACCAATCCCATTTCTATATTGTTAATCGATAGGCTTGGGTCAGACTTTGAACCTCATAAATTAAATGGAATTTAGGGAATTTCAGAGGGAAATCCATGGGAATTCTGGGGAAATCCATCAATTCATGAATGCAATCTCTGGGGTCTAAAGGGTAAACTATCATATCCAAGTGCAGGCCAATATAAACTCAGCTTTTAACCCTTTCCAGACTGAGGAGAAGCCGTTTTTTTCACTTTTGATATTGACATATGAAAAGGAAATGCTTATTATAGCTGGTATTCCATGTAGATGTTGGACATATTGTACATCATTAAAAAGCGTATTACTTATACATTATGAATGTATGACTTGATTTAAAAAATTCTAATATGTGTGTCATGTGACCAAGGTCATGTGACCTCCAAATTTTCAGGAAAAATGACAATTTTTTGGCTAATTTTCAGATAATTGAAGAAAAAAGGGCTAAATATTGATTTTGTAACAAAATTTTGAATTGAGAAAATAAAGTTTATGAGAAATGAAAGAAAATGATGCATACATTTCTTTCATAAGTAGAGGAAATATGAAAATATTGATCAGTGAAAGAATGTAGGTCCGACGTGAAAATGGGCAAAAATATCATGATTATTCTGCATTTTTTCAATTAAAGGCAACAAAACCCCCCAAAATTTGAAAAAAGTATGATTTTTTCAAATCAAAGGGACTTTTGTGAAGAGGAACATAATTTAGCAACACACCAATTCATTTTGAATGGTTTGTAATTGAATATTTTGGTAAAATTTGGATTAGAATGATGACTATGCATAGCGTCATGTCATTTTTGCACTTTCAGTGAGGTTTTGACCAATTTACCCCATTTGTATATTTATAGTGGTGCCTTTCATGTCATAATTAGTCCATTGAAATTAAAATATTCAATAGTACATGCTACAATATTCTTGAAGTATCAACAGAATATGCTTTTCCAGTATGACACTTATGTATTATTTCAAAATTTGTGAAATTATGTCATGATAATGCAATGTAATTGACATTATTATGCTTCCCAAATATGGATTTACATCTAGATAATGCTAAAAAAACTAAAGTACATGCGTTTAAGGGTTAATAAAATATATTAATAATTTCATTTGGAGAAAAATACTGTTTTAGGGCTGTATGTACCACTCGTTCTTCAAATTAGACCAAAAAGATTAAGAGAATTCATTAAATATTGACTGTAGGGTGAAGAAAACCATTCATGGTACATATATGTACCAAATTTGCATTGGCAGTCTGGAAAGTGGTTTGATGAGCTTGCAGAATCTTGGAAAGGGCTCAAGGAGCAATACCAAACAAAAGACAGGCTTTTCTTTGTCATCCCAATAATCCATAGTATTTTTTATTTCCAACTATTTTGAGTGAGAAATTAAGTAAATTTCTAAAAAAAAAAAAAAAAAAATATACAGTATCGGGTAACTGGAGCAGTGATCTGGTTCTGCTTAATGAAAGTTGGATCCGCTCGTGATCCATCCACTCAAGTTAATTTTTAATCAGGGAGATCTATTTGGGCGGACAACCTTGGCCCTTCAGAGAGGCACCATTGATTAGAGGTCCTCAGGAGACGAGTTTAATGGGTATAAGAAGAGCTACTTCCTCATTGGATAGACTTATGGCCTGCAATATTGCTGTTACAAGGGTTCATGGTCCTATCATTGCCTTTTTTAAATGCCCTGATTTGCATAGCTGAATGTAAGTTAATGAGGCTGTGGACATGGGATAATGACGCCCTCAAAACCCAAGTCATGGCATGTAAACAGCAAAAGCTATGAATGTAGGAATGTTGAAGGGCATAGCTAGCCCAAAAGTTGTCCGTATTTACGATTGGCTCTTGGACGATAATTGCATTATATTTGTCTCATTGAAGTGTACGAATTAAGTATTTTGTATTTTCAGAGACCGTTTGAAATATTTTGAAATTTTAATGTACACACTTGCGTTTCTGTGTCAAGGCAGCAGACGCAAATGATGATACAGATAATAATATATAAACGAGAGCTTAGAAAACAATGGTTGGTGTCTGTTGCAACTCAATAGTTACAACTGCACAAATTACAAAACAGCCTGCACGCTTTCACTTGTTCACCCGAATTTGCAATTCAACAAACCGGCAAAAACCTTATAGTTTTAATGTTTTATAGACATTCGGATCCTCAAAACCGCCCAAGCCCTGGTACCCCGTGCTAGGATCCATCCCTGCCTATCGTGGGTTGTTTGATGTCGCCCTCATGCAAACAGCGGGTTGGGGTCCTTCCGTAGGCTAGGATCTAAAGCTTTTAAGCTATCAACTATCACTCTATCACCAACCCCTCATTATTTACCGCCAATTACCCTCTAAAGTGGGGAGGGGCATGAAACACTACCAGCCTACTGTAACGTCTCCGCAATGAATGAGAATGAGAGGCTGCATAGAAATTAGACTGGCTTGAGGTTTCACAGCCATTGTGTCTTTAAAAGAATAAAGGTGGCTGGAGATTAGGGGGCTGAGTTTGCCATCAGAATAATGGCAACGTCGATGAATTAGAAAACGAGAGTTCGGTGCAGAAGGGTTAATTCAGGCTTGCCTGACGGTTCGGTGTCGTGGGGTAGGAGGCATTAGGATCGTTTAATGCAAATAGTGGCACATGAGGATGATATTTGCGAATATGGATGTCATGTGGTTATATTTACAAAACTGAATCAGTGTGTACGTATAGAAGGAGGAATTGACCCTTCGTCATCACTGAAACAAGGTACTGTTGAATACTGGTTATTTTTAAGTGTAGATACAGGGGTTACCATCAGTCCGCATTCTTAAACCAGTGAATGTACTTGACTGGTGCATTAACCAGTAACTCATTTCTGATGTCTTCACAATTATCACAAAAAGAATTTAATAATTATCTTGATTCTGCAGTGTTAGATAGAGCAGTGGGCCCGAAATCAAAAGTTCCTGAATTCAATTTTCAGCCTGGTTTCATACTGTGTCACGTATTCTAACCAAGCATGTTTTGTCCATCTTATTCTTAAATGGTCCATAACTTAACAAAGGTCGTGTGTGTGTGTCTTTTTCCACATTTGCACACCTAATATCCCAGATTTGAATTTCGACTAATAGTTTGACCCAGGGCAAACCAAGGAATACTGGCCCTTCTCACAGCAATAAATGGTAGTTTACGATTCTAGAATAATGTAAAAGAGAAGCTAGATTACCTTCATTTGAAGTGTTTTGTAAAATACCTCAAAGACATTTTCGGGTTGTAATTCAGTGTTTGGTAAATAGAGATGATAAGGATGCCTATTATCTCAGCTAATAGAAGGTACATTACATTAGGTATAGTGCACGGAATATTCCACAAGTTAAGACAGTAAGCTGCAGTTTTGATCTGCTGAGAAAGCCGGAGATGGGAAAAGGACACTTTTCATTAGCTAATGAGTGGTAAATCATTAGCATTGATTTGTTTAGGATCTCTCGGGGGTGGAAGGATCGTGCTTTGTTCAGGAGTAGGAATATGGGTGAATGAGGTAGGTCATTATAACACGCAAACCCGTTCCTTTCCTGTATAGTTGGTAGGAAATGTATACCCATTAGAGACTATTGCACAGTCTTGAGATTGTCTGAAAGGGGCATAAGCTACAAAACAGGTGATGTAGCGCACTTTTGACTACGGGTAAGTACTGTTATAGTATCATTTAAAGCATATGTATGTTTGTGTGTGTGCGTTTGTGTGTAATAGTGAATTCACGCTTGTTGGTTTTTTTTATATATATAATTACTACTACCTTACTGCATATAATATTATGTGTAGCGATAATGCTTTTGTACGTAGTTCCTAGTTTTATAGTACTCACAATAATATATTAATCAAGGTATAACAGAACCCCTTGACTAGTATCACGTGCAATGAATTCATTGCTCTTTGTCTCGTTTTCCAACGCTAATTAATCTTTTTTCAAGATGGCCAATGTTTCACACGTTCTTGAGGTAGTATTTTGGTCTGTCACCCACTGGTCTTTTCAACCAGACTTTTGATTCATTGTTCGTTTCTTACTTGATTTTTAACTCCAGTTTTTCTTGATGACTCAATGGGGGTCTGAAGACACATTTTGCTTTGCCAACCTGACCGTTCACGGTATTTTCCTTGGGTAGAGGGGGTCATATGACCAAATAGACAAACAGATGATCGTTCCTTATACGCTATCCTTATACCCTTATACAGCTTTGTGTAAGGGATCTTATATCGGGCCAGTTCACATTCAACTTGTAGCTATAAGTTGTAATTTTTCTGTACGTGGGTTGATAATCAAATGATCATACGCTACTCCCCCCACCATTCTGTCCCCTTTGGCTATGCAATACAAACTATGCAAAATTAATGGGAAGGAAATGGTGTGCGTGCACATGGATGTCTGGTGTCGTAGTGCTTACAATGGTACGTTCTCTCTCCTCAAATTAAAACTGGTAGTTATAGGAGATTTTCAGTGCATATATATGCCAGGAACAAGTGGCAGAACCGGTTCCTTGAGTGTGCACTGATAACCTCGATCTGGTATCCAGCTGCTCAGAAATGTATTCCCTTCCCCATTTGCCCCATATGGTAAGTCTTGTTAAGGCACTAAGTCGCAAAAAGACCCTAAGTCACAAAACCTCATATTTTGCGACTTAGTGCCACCCTCAAGGCACTATCTGACAAAGCCCTAACTGGCAAAACATTTTGTGATATAGTGCCAGTATCTGACAAAGCCCTAACTGGCAAAACATTTTGTGATTTGAATAAGGTATTCAATGTCAGGTGCGGATCCAGTGGGGGGTGGGGGGTGGGGGGCGGACGGGCCTTGCACCCCCCCCCCCCCCCCGGCTTCCCTGTTAAATCATGTTTGATGGGCCCCCCTCCCCCCGTACATTCATGTTTATGCCCCCCCCCCCCCCCCCTTAGCAATTTCTGGATCCGTCCCTGTTCATTGATAAGTAAAAGTCTTGTACTTTTAGATTAATGTTGGTCGTAATCTTAAGGTTTCTACTTGGGGTAAAATGCTTGCATGTGGGATTAAAGTATGATTTGTGCATTCAACCTGGTTGCATTTAGATGCCTGATTGCTACCAGAGAAACTGAGACCAGGCCCTTATTTGAGACCTGGCGCTCATAAAATTCAATGACTGCGTAGTAAAGATATTCTTATTTGATTTGATATATCATGATTGTGAAGATATATGTATTATAGATATTTCGCAACATTAACAGTTATGATCTAATTACAGCCAATAGGATGGCTCCAGAGCCCCTTATCGGTGTTACATAACAGTAGCGGTGCGTACAGAGGCCAGTGAGTATAAACAGGCTGTACGTACTGGGCATGGGATATCCCGGCGATAATTTCCCCCCTGTCGCCTGCATAAGTTCTTCTTGTACAGGCGAGTAGGGGGTCGTCCATGGACTTGAACGTTATATGGGCGCCCCTTATGGGGTACTCAGTGTACACTCTTTTTAATGTCGCCTGTATACATAAATATTGTACATGCGACCCTCCTGCAAGAGTTTTAGTATAATAATCATAATATTAAGCATCAGAAAAGGAATATCTTTTGATATCTGTTAAAGGGGGCCAATCACAGAAAAGTTATCCCTGATGAGAAGAGAGCGAACCACCATCTGCCTGTAGTAGCTGGTACTTCAGATACATACACTTTGCACCAAGGGGACTGGCGCCAAATAAACACGTGTTGGTCAGTAAGGTGGGTTGGAGGTGGACCAGGCTGGGCTGGGGACTGGGGGTATAGAGTTACCGGACCAGTCATAAAGTGGTTCTGGGATGGTCTGTGACAAGACCCCCTGTTATGACACTAAGTCTCAAAATGACACTAAGTCTCAAAAACCTGTATTTTGAGACTTAGTGTCATACACATGACACTAAGTCTCAAAATATCGTAAAATGACACTAAGTCTCAAAATATCGTAAAATGACACTAAGTCTCAAAATATCGTAAAATGACACTAAGTCTCAAAATATCGTAAAATGACACTAGGCCTAAGTCTCAAAATATCGTAAAATGACACTAAGTCTCAAAATATCGTAAAATGACACTAAGTCTCAAAATATCGTAAAATGACACTAAGTCTCAAAATATCGTAAAATGACACTAGGCCTAAGTCTCAAAATATTGTAAAATGACACTAAGTCTCAAAATATTGTAAAATGACACTAAGTCTCAAAATATTGTAAAATGACACTAAGTCTCAAAATATCATAAAATGACAATAAGTCTCAAAAGTTTGCATTATTATTGTCAGAACATAGCATCAAAGCTATCATATAATGTTGATTTATTTTCACTAATGCATGGCGCCAAATGATTTAGGCTATATCTTTAATATCGTTTTCAGTAGGCCTAGATATAATAAAGGACCTTATTTCACATTAGGCCACCCTTAAAAAATATTTGTTTCCTGTCCACCGCCCGACTGACTTTTTTAAGGCCAACTAGAGACTTTTTTTTTCAGATTTTTAATTTTTTTCTCTTTCTTTATCAAAAGTTCCAGTTATATACCAATGGGGGGAAAATGATAAAAATAATAATAAAGATTTTCTGACCTCCCAACTGGTAATACTGCTATTACTTACACAGCCAAGTCAAAAGTTAAATCTTTTTCTCACTATGTTTATGACTAAACAAATCAAAGGCTTGATGTAATAAAGTAACCAAGTTAGATTAGATTCATAAATTATAGAATTATTTAATTTGTATTTATCTATTATTTTTTATTATCAACTTTATCTATTACCTAAATTTTCTAATCATTACTTATTACTATGAACTCTATTCATTCATTTATTATTTTTATTTGTATAGTTATAAATGATATTTTTCATTAGTTTTGTCTCTTTTAATCTTTTATTCATATTTGTTAATTATATAATTATATAGCTATCATTAGTTACTTATCATTATCAATTCTATATTTATCTATCATTTCCTTTTTATTAATTAACTATTAATTAATCGATTATCTATTTATTACCTTTGCTCAACATTGACTATTCATTTTTATCTTTATTTATTAATTCTTAATTATGAAATACTTATCATAACCAGTTATTTTGATCTATTTATCATTTATTTGAAGTATTTTCATAATTCATAATTTTGGATATTTTTTTCATCAATTACACCAAAATTGTGAAAGTGATAACATTCAGGCCTCTACAGTAAAATTAATAGCCACAAATTTCCTGCTCAACATATCTTTGACACTAATTCACAAAACATTTATCAGTTAATATTTTTGTCACTCAATTTAGTGTCAGTTAAGTTTTTGTCACTTAGTGCCTTAATAGTGATGCTGAATGGAATAAAATCTGATTTTGTCACTTAGTGCCTATAATCATTAGTATTATTTATTTTGTGATTCAGTGTCATTTTTGAGACTTAGTGTCAATTTTGAGACTAAGTGTCATTTTGAGACTTAGTGTCATTTTTTATGCTTTGTATCACTTTGAGACTTATTGTCAATTTGAGACTTAGTGTCAATTTTGAGACTTAGTGTCTTGTGGAGACACTAAGTCTCAAAATGACACTAAGTCTCAAAATTTTGAGACTTAGTGTCATTTGAGACTTAGTGTCATAACACCCCCTCCCCCTGACCTCCTTGCATTTTCTCAATTCAAGGTCGCTACATCCTCCCACACCAGGGTCCGTCCCTCCCGCTCCTAGAGCAGTAGGTGATGGGACGGCACAGAGCCTGACCCGTGAAGATAGCACCATGGGGTTATAGCTGCTTGTGACCCTCGTATTTGACTTTTGAAAACGCAAACCCCTTGAATGGACAAAACAAATGTTCCACTCTTTAAAAAAATAAAAAATGAAAATAAAATGAAAAATAGAAATATTTAATTTACAATTTCTATTATCCTTGAATAATTATATTCAAGCATATATTGTCAAACATGAACTACATCTTTTTTTAAAGAGGTATAATATCATTTTTAAAGTAGGTGTATAAAATAAATTATTATTTTTCTCGTAAGTGCGGATTATGTTTTAGATTATACAGTTCTTAATATTGTCATTAAACGTTTACGTTACCCTCTCCAGGCCAGTTGACCTAGATTGCCTGGGGGTGGGGTGAGAGGAGGTGGAGGGCCTCTCAGCGGCATGCAAATGTGACCTCACACTGTTGGTCACTGAGAAAACTTATGGGTCTAGACCCCTAAATTCATCACGGCGACACGACCCATTTTCAGGTTAGTGACATGCGAAGGGAGGGGGGGGGGGGGGGTATCAACTCAGTAGTCAATATGCTGGTAGAAGATAATATCATATTGTTTGTCCTGGGTCAGCCAGTGTTTATAGAGCAATTTACAAAGAAAAAAAAAGATAAAGGGAGGTTTGGGGGCACATCCCCCGATTTCTAACCAATATTCTACAACAAATGTTCAGTAAAACCTGAAAATCAACTCAATGTCTGAAAAGTAAACTTATAATTTTTGTATAAACTTTGACCGGCACTGCCAGCCGACCCTAAATCCTGCTAAATCCCTCAGTGTTGTGGAAGTTGACCAGCGAATAGCAGCCGACTGGGGGTTCTTAAATTCGACAGGGCAATATGGCCTTTTCTTAAATTCGACAAGGGGCATGGAGCTTAGTGACATGGACAGTGACATAGACCCCCAAACTTGGTTGTTATTCTCACCAACAGTACTTACGTCCCCAAACACTGGTCCTGGACCCTCACAGAGCCATGTGGGCCCTCTATATTCTATAGTAAAACCAACTGTCAAACTCTCCAATTTCTTTATGAGAGGGTGCATCAAGAAACAGACCGGCATACATATTGGGGATTATATATATTATGTTAAAAACACCGGGCCTAAAAAGCATGATAACATTTAAAATCACTAAACTTCCATCATTATAACAGGCATGTAAGTCACAGAAAGTCATTTCCGCGGAAAAGTGATAAAATTGCTAAGAAACCTTATTTTTCCTTATTGCTAATTGCTAATATTCCTAATTGCTAAGAAACCTTATTTTTCATGAGGTAAATTAAAGAATCACATATTTACTAAAGAAAAATATGATGAATACATTTTTAAAGACCAGAAAAACATTCATATATTTTCTACCTTTTGGTAAAAATTCTTGAAGCAACCTCATCCCCTATTATATAAAAAAATATTTTATCCTCAGATTTGGATGAATGTCAAAAATGATCAAAAAGTTTCATAAAAATGCGGAATTCCGCATTTCCACGGAAATCTTACATGCACGATTATGAGGGATGAATCTGAACTCATCCTTGATTCATCCCTTATAATGGGAGTTTAGTGGTCAGCCTTAGAAGGGTAGGGCCCGGGTGCTGTTGTCGAGGGTCGGGGAGTGGACACGGGAGGAGGGATGACCTAGATCTGATGGGGCTCACCGTTGACAGCATTCTCGGATTCGGGAACCCCTCGTTGCTAGGCTCAATGCCTTATCACTGCTTATCTCCGCCACGTTCTTTGGTGACAACAAGTCCATAGATACCACTGATGAGGCTATTTGCAGAGTAGGCGGGAAATACTTTCAACAAACAATAGGTTTTCTTCATATACATAGCTGAAAATCAATGTCTATTTCTATGTTTGATAAATTACAGGATTTTGCCACTTAGTGCCAATCCTAAGACCCTAAGTCGCAAAAGGCCCTAAGTGACAAAAAAATTGTGATTTAGTGGCTTTACCATTTAAGGATTTTTTTGTGACTTAGGGTCTTGAGGGTGGCACTAAGTCGCAAAATGGCACTATCTAACAAAATTTTGTCAGTTAGGGCCTTTTGCGACTTAGTGCCTTAACAAGTCTCCCTCAAGTTCCTTACCACTGGGCCCGTTCCCCATTACCACTGGATCATTATTATGACATTGGAAGAAGATACCTTATCATTTATTTAGGGTCGTATTATCATGATAGAAACGTACATGTATACCTTAGGAGAACCCCAATCATGAGAGCCCATTCGTGTATGGCTATCCTGAATAAAATATGTCCTTATACTAACGATAATAACAAAGAAATTGCATTGAAACTGTGTATGAATGTATTCACCATGCACCTAAACCTTAGATTATGAAGAAATAACCAACCCAAACATGAACATACCTCATAACTCTAACCCATGACACCTGACGTATTAGATGACATTAAAAGGGCAGTTTGCGAAACTCCTAAATATCTCATCCCCTTTGAATGGCAGCATGAACTGCAAACGGTAAATGAAATACCACGTTGGACATGCTTAGCATACTTAAATTCTATTAGAAACCCTTAACTCTGATATCATGGAACTATATCCCTATGCCCAAAATGTTATTTCTAACATCTAAAACTGAGGTAATTCACAGCTTTCTTCACAGGAAGTCCTGCCCTTTCCGATGCCACCCAACCTCCCTGCTGATGGTAGAGGATATTCCCCATAGATCTGAGACTTATGGAGTCGGAATGACAGTTATGCCGCCCAGAAGTATTATTGGGGCACTTGGGACTACGTAGGAAGATGAGAGGAAGACGTCGCTCAATCCGTACTGCATTCAAAAAGTCACTTAGCACCTCATGGAATGTCCTCCTTGGCTCTTACCCGAACTAAATCCATAGAGGATTTGTAAAAAAAATAGAACTTATACTAATAGATATTATAAAGGGGATATTCAAATGAGACAAAGGGCTCCGAGTTATTTGTTTGCACTGCTTATCATCTCTTCCATGGTCTTGACTTTGTCAAACAAGGAAGTGAGTCTAATGTGTGGTTTCGCCTCCCAAATGTATGATTGCTACACCCAAGTGTGAGATTCCAACACCCAAAGGTGAGATTCTTTTATGCCTGAAGACGTTGAAACATAATATCGCTCAATCATATCGGTGTTAACCCGTATTCAGTTGCTTATAATTGGAAAGATGATCATATCTGACGGTTGATCTACCTGTATTGATGTACATGACAGTTATTATTGTTGATAAAATGTGAGAAATAAACTGGTAGAATTTTAGAATTAAATTTAGTAACAAAATGTTTTCATATTTAACACTTTCTATTCTTTCATACCCATAATCTTGTTCAACACTCGCATATATGATAAGTTACTTTCTATGTACTATGAGTAGGGATGGGACTATCCGAAGGCAATTGAAAGTCCATCACCATCCAACCCTTTTAAATTCAATTTTTCTAGATTAACAGTTGGACGCACTTTTCTGAAAAAATCAAAACTTCATGTACAATTGGGGCCATCAAAGAGCAATTTTACGAGCACTATTGCACGATATGTGATTAGGTTAAATTGGATGCAATATTCTTACATTCTTTGCGTAGTTGGAACTTAGCAGCTCCATAGAAATATATATATATATATGTATGTATATATATATATATATATATATATATATATATATATATATATATATATATAGTATGTATCTCTATGGCACCTCGAAGAAAGATCCTTACAAAATTCGGATGTGTGAAAGAGGCCCCCAAAAAGGTGTTTTCTTAACCAACCATAAATTTCTGGCCCTAATTTTTGTGTGATACCTGATCGCAAATTTCTTTCTCTTGGCCTAGACCTTGTAACAGTGATCCCTGCCCCATATCAGTCACTCATAATGGCCTCAGTTCGTGCCTGAACCAAACTGGGCCCTGGAATGGCTTAAGGGCCTTTCTCAAGGAGCAATAGGAAAACACGGACATCCTGTAAGTAGGGGGTAGGGTTTGGATGTATGGGCCAACGGAGGATCGGGGATTTCGGACACATAATGTAATCCTACTTCCGTGCCCCTGCATGTTATTTCTTACTACTTCTTTGGAAACGTCTCCAACCCAAAGGAAGGACAATTGTAAAAAGAACCTGTTGAGAATTAATAAATGAGCAGAATGAAAAGGTTTATGCTGATCACGCTCGGGGTCCTGATCCCCTAGATCCTTTTCTGGGTACGGTCAATTCCATTAAGATCGCCTCTACTGTAAGTCTGACGACGGTCCTGGCATCACTCTGACACTCGCCGACAGCCTTATGACAGGGGCTTGTTGTTAAGGTATTTATCGTGATGTGTAAACTAGCCCATGGGAGCCATCAAGGAAGCTCTTTTTGGAGCCATATCATAAAGGCCAGAAGCGCTCAGTGCCTATATATGTTTGTTATAAGCAATGTGTACAACAACCCGTCCTTTTCCGCCACTGAAGTCTTTAGACCGCCCAAATGAGTAATATGGTTGTACTCAAGAAGGGCGGGAGTGAGTTGCACCCTCGTTCCCCACTCCCTGTTTCTGACAAAATTCTGATAATTTGTTTAATATAAGATGTCCAAGAGGGTGGCATAAATGTTTACAATAGGGAAATAGAGGAAGTAAAATAAATTCCTGAGTGTATACCTGATCTGTACATGTACTCCCAGCCTCATTATATAATACATTATTTCTACTCCTCGGGCAATCATTTTGACATGCAGCTGAAGACATGCACTGGCATTAAGATTACCTAACCGTCAAGATGCACTATCTGATGAATAGTGTAACTGTATGTCTCACTATCATAAATGTTACTATTGGCATTCCTCTAACCCCGTGGCCGTTTTGAAAGAAATTCGGGAAGGTCACAGGACGGTTGTCACCTATTCCTACTAAATCCTAGTAGGTCTCCGCATAGATACAAATCTCAGCACATGAAACACCCTGTGTGCATTTGGTCATACAATGATAATTGTTGATAGCATATAACTTTATGTGATTTCATTCCTTTCGTATACGCCATAATGAATTGCTTCTTGAAGATAAATTTGATTTGAATGATAATTGTAATTCCATTCCTTATTGATTATATATATATGGAATAATTGAGCGAATAACCCTGTAATATCACCTTTGACTACCTCACAAAACTAACACTGGGTGACTGCAGGCAAATTGGGACAGATCTTTGTAATTGGGTAAATAGTCTTTGTTTGGTTGACCTCTGGTAAACTGGGTCAATTTGCACACACTTCACGCTAGGGGGCGTGGCGGGGAAACTCATCTATGCCCCCAATACGGCCTCCGTGTGTCCCCTAGGACCTTTATACATCTCTCAGAGATTGAGGTCAGGGCAGGGATGCCTTGAGACAGGGGACAAATACACAGCTGCTGCTTCTCAGGAATAACTGGTGGTTTGAGGACCAGTGAGAAGGTGAGGGAAGTGTCACGGAGACTGTGACAGGGGACTGTACAGATGATTGACATAGGCGACGGGGGTCAAAAAGGGGCAGGTCCAAGGGGAGAGCCTTTTGGCACCAAAATGGGTAAACATGTTTAGCGCATCCAAGAGAAAGAAGTGCAGGACAGGCTTACGGGTCTGTGACTTCCCTATGATGGGGAAAGTTCGGTTAAATTAAATTAATAACTTAATAGTGAAAAGGAATATTAAATGACTTCCTTACTCAGAGACATGATTGTTCACTTTCCTAGGGTTTAGGTTTAGACAGGAAATATAAAGGGAAGTGCTGCCTGTCAAAACCCTCCCCTTCGCTTCCATGATGCCCTAAATCAACACCTGCAAGTGCAGGTAGTCAATATTCTTAGTTCATTCTACGTTGTTGTTCAAG
The DNA here is from genome assembly GCA_936440205.1 of Lepidonotus clava. Lineage (NCBI taxonomy): Eukaryota > Metazoa > Annelida > Polychaeta > Phyllodocida > Polynoidae > Lepidonotus > Lepidonotus clava. The sequence goes on along the minus strand of OW387150.1, from coordinate 18,109,558 downwards.
CTTTGTAAGAACATAGAATACTTTGTTTGTACCCAGAAGAACCAGGTTACCAAAATTATTTATGACAACAATTAAACTTCCAAAGGGAAGACGTACGCAATGCACTTGGTTGGCTACCCAATCAATAAGGAAGACGCCCATAGATATCGTTCTGTGGGTGAGAGTGGCCAGGGGTCGAGACAGACTGCTTCCTGCTAATGACAGTAATGATTGGAAACGTCTGTAGAGGGCGTTATACGTTTCCTGACCCCCTGACCCGTCACCTCCCACCCCTGACCCCTGACCCTGTCATTGCTGCCATGTCTACCTGCGGACAGCTGCAGTCACCCTGGAGGACTCCCTGGAGTGGCAGCAACACCTGGAGGAGCCTGGGTCGGGGGCGGCCCAGGGGAGTGGGGCTATTGTTGGCAGGAGTGGATGACATGTTATCCATTAAGGATTTGGTATACAATGTGGCTGATATCCCAAACAGGTTCATGCAAAAGTATTATTTATATCAATAATACCCATGTGGGTTGAACCCTGTCTATTTAAACAAAGGGGTTGCGAGTCTAAGGTACATGTCCATTAAAATAAATGGGACGTGAGTTCTTTCCATTACGTACGCCACACATCGTGATCCGCAATCCGGGAATCTCTGTACGAAAAAAAAAATTCTTTTGCCAATGATTATCATTCTAGAGAGAACATTTGGGTTTGTATTTATTATACATAATAGTGCAATATAGTTTTAATTCATTTTGACAAGAACCGTCCCTTTTTGTTAATAATAATTGGGCCTGATAGTGCATCTATTTTAACTGACTTTGCAATACTCACTTTTGTTACATTTTGTGGTAATACATGTGCTGGGAAATTAAGCAATTATTACAAAGAGCAGGTGGGGTCAAAAGGTTCAAACTAACACTGTCATAATTATGAGTGTTTGACGTAGCCTATCCGCCAACAGGCCTGCCATAGAGGTGCCTATGACGGATGAAGTCATTCCCTGACCCGTCCCCCCTGCAAATTGGGCGCTAAGAAGTAGTATGACTTTAGGATTTGCGTCAGGCATTTCATTCACATCAAAGGCTCTCAGCCTACGTACATTGTAAAATATGATATTCTCGTGGAATAAACTACACTAAAGGATTCTAGCCTTTAACTTAACAAAACTACTACGTTGTAACTAATATCTAAAGAAACATTTACCACATACTCTAGGATTAAAGTAGGTCTACTAATTTGCGAGGTCAGGGACATAAAATGAATTGCAATACACACATTATTATATATGTACTATTTTGCATAGTGAGACCTGGATCAAAATTATTATTTCTGGCGCAGCAGTGACATAAACTTTCTGTTAATTACCAGCAATGTGCAAATCTGTTGACATATCGCTATCAAACTTTTCCTCACTTGCATTTCAATCATCACAATGTAAAATTCCAAATTCTAAATTCTAATATCCTCAAGGGTTTCAGACTTGTTTGCGATTTATATACGAAATCCATGTGCATCAATTACAGGATTACAACACAAAAATGCCACGTAAAACGAAAACAAACAATAATTTTGGCAAAATAAATACTAGTTACGACAGGAGTCGCCTACCTAGGTGCACGGGCCCCGACATGGCTGATTCCAAGTCCGGCAACGAAAGTGGTGATGAAATATGGGGGGCAAAAGACCGGGGGGCAAAAAACCTAGGCGGCAAAATCCCGGAGGGGGGGAAGGGGGCAAAAGAACGGGGAACAAAAGTCCTGGGGGGCAATTGCTCGGTGGGGCAAAAGTCCGGGGGCAAAGGTCCGGGGGGGGGCAAAGGTTCAGGGGGGCAAAGATCCGAGCGGCAAAAGACCTGTCACCATAATATTATATAATATATATATGCGTGTGTGTGTCTGCGTTTCTATGTGTCTTTGTGTATGAATTATTTGTGTGACCCGCACCTACAAGCACGGTGATTAATGAGACGATAGAATGGTCAGACTTAACTCATATAATATGAACCACTCCACGCCCCAACCCTTGCCCTCATTGGCGGGGTAGAGGTGTGCGTGATCCTGTTGGCTGGCCGGGCCTTGGCAGGTCCATTGCCGAGACAGAAACCATGTTAGTTCGGATTAGGGGTGTAGGAGTCCAAGAAAGCGTCTACTACAAAAGGGCGGAAAAGGCCACACTCTGAGGTATTGCCTGGCGCCCGCCTTGACAGCTTGAGCACAAACATATTGGCAAACATGGCACACCGCTCACATTGGTGGTAGGTTTGAGGACCCTCCATGTCACTTGTCCTCTAAGGATGGGTGTTGGATATGGGACCCCGATTTGTATTATTGCAGACAATATGCGGATTGTATTGTACATGATTATTGTCATTTAATCGTAAAACATGATTTTAATAGATTATATTTAATTATATCATATATCAATGTATCCGAATTGATAACAATTGATTTTAGATGTCTAAAGCTAATGTCCTCTCAGTCTCATTTGTTTGCGCATTGTGAGATATTCGCAAGGAAGAAAGTGAAGAAATTCGCAAGGTTATTTCAACCTTTCTTTACTGATTTATATAACGCAGATTGGGCCCATGTCTAAAGTCTTCATTCCTCGCAGCTGTGTGTTTTACCGTCTGCTAGACCTTTCATACCAAGGATAACCCTCCTGTGTTCTGATTTAGAATGAATAACATTGTATTTATATATTTATAAGAAGTTCAGTATACGAGGAATTTTGTATTCTGTTGCTTTCAAGTTTGCTTGGGTGCATCTCTCAAGGCTATACTATTCAACGCGTGTTAGTTCTAGACGTATTACATGAGGGGACACAGGTGGCGCTTACGTCGCTCACTCCCCAAGGATATATAGGGTAAAATCACCAAGGCTATACCAGCTGTATACTGTAGGTTGGAACATTGAGGTTTTCAGACTCTTTCAGTCAGACACAGTCCAACGTGTTGTCTCTCGTATTGTATACCGCGACATATACTTCGCTTTGGTGAATTGATAACAAAACTAGTGCATGGACACGGTAAAAGCTGAAACAACCTTTTACTAGGTAGATAATTTTAAGACGTAATGGCTAAATGCATGGCAAATGAAACGCTGCGTACCTATTGGTTTTGTTGCGTTTAGGCATGCAGACATGACCATAAATCTGTATATACATACTGATCAAGACATTTCTAAGTACATTATCAACGTGTGTAGCTATAATATCTTCGATCTATAACTTCCATTTACCTAGGAGTTAAAGTCTCTCTTTATTCATCTAAAGAACAATCTGGCAGTAACCTTATACAGTGAGAAGATGGCATATAGGGTCCGGAACCATCCCATACCTCCGGGAGTATGTGTCACAAGACTTTAAAGAACGTACAAATTGTAAAAATGGGCATTTTGTCTTGTCTCAGGTTTACTTGGAACAGCTTACATTTGCTTGAAATCCTGTAAGGTTAACTTGAGACATCCTCCGATTTACGCGGAAGCCAATTAGAAAAGTTAGGAACCCCTTCCTACTTTTGGTCTAAGTACTCTAAAAAGGGAAACATTGATTATCGCTTATAATAAAATACCTAATACAGAAGCAGCCTTGACTGGGCATCATTAGCTTGTATATGAATGCACTAGCACGCCATAATTATATCAAACTCTCATCTGAATAATAAAGGAAATAATTATATTCTAGGCTGTGGAAGGAAAAGAGGATTCAGAGCTAAGCTGTTCCGTCTGTCTGATTTAGAACCAAGCCACATTCATTACTGGTCACATTGACCGTGGAATCGTATGCCAAGGCCTTTAGAGTGAATAATACCGACGTGACAGTCTGCACTAAGCCAGCATCAGTAAGGAAACATCAATCAATTCCCGCCCATTATCTATCAAGATAACAACGTCAAAGTCCCCTGTCATCTCTCTCCTGATTGGGCCAGAGACAATAAAGACGAACCCCTTGTCATCTCTTTTCTGATTGGTAGATGTAGAGTCTATATACACTCTACCAAAAAGGGCCTCATCATTCACTTGATCATATCTTTTCCCTGTCTAACAATTGCTTGAATACCATGGTATGCGGTGTTCAGACAATTTCTACCATTACTTGGAGCTTCTGTTCAAAAGTCTTCCAAGAAATATTCAGCAATTGATGTATGTTTTGTTTGCAGATGCAGGGGTGTCCATTAAGTTAGTGTTACAACAATACAGACAATGTCTTTTTTTTTCATTCTGGTATGAAGTGCACGTGACTTAAAAGGGCGCAAAATATCATTGTACCCCTTAATAGATTCACCTTATCTTTTGTCTGTGATCAACGTAGCTTTTTATCATAAAAAATACAGGCAGTCCGAACAAAATGTATACGCACTAGACCATATCCAACTCCAACTTTTATCTAGCTTCTTCACACTTATGGTATTTTAGGTTATCTAAGTGGAATGAGGAGAGGGCAAATCATTGAACGGCTTAACAAGTGGAAGGTAATATAAAATACATATCATAAACCACTCAGTCACCGTATTATGCCTGTGGCACCGGTACTAAAACTCTCCTCTGTTTGCTCACTTATCAGAGGATTATTGAGGTCCATTAGATGAATACATTTTAGCTGTCCCTTGGCATCACAGGCGTTTCTATGATGATAATACAATTAACGCCTTCTGCCTAGAGCCCCGGGGCCTAAAGCATTCTGCGATCTTGGAACTTTGGAATTGTTAGATTATCGCAGCCCTGATGGCAGAGGTTGCAGAATCGCAAAGACACAAATTCAATGTCTATCATGTTTGATCAATTTCTGTCTTTTTCATAACATTTTAGGAGTGATTTGGGAATCTGCGCCATGTGCCCTGGGCGCATTGAAAAGTGAAATGTCACATTGAAATTTTGAAACAATGCGCCACGGGAACATTTAGACTTACTAAAATGGTACATTTCCTCGATAATATCTCATCTATCTTAGTGGGTATTGCACCATTGGTGCATGCCATATTCTTCTGACATTATCATGCACTGTTAAAGAACAACTGCATCTAATCGTAGGGCACCTGATGCAATGCTTTTGAATGCTTTTGGCCCTGTTTTTTTTAAACTTGCAACAAAAATCGCGCCTATGTGTTCATTTTATCGGGTATTATTGATCAAAAAAGATTAAGGAGGGTCGTATGACATAATATAGTGATGTATGTTTGCTCAGGCTAACTATTTAAAAAGAAAACTCTAGATAGAATACAATTCGTTAATGTCATGACCTTTGATTTCGGCTGCTTTTGTTAGCCCTGCCTTTCCGAATTGCACAGTATTAATTACATGCATGTCATCGCTTCGTGATTGATTCATAAGGACCAACCAAAGTTACGAAGTATGGTAATGTCTGTCTGATGGTCTGGGGATTGCCAGTTCAATCGATCTATGACCAGATGGTACCAATATAAGGTTCCATACCTCAATTGAGTCTGAGACTGTTATCTTTCATATAACCTTTGAAGATGATACTTATATATAGTTTTGCTATCTTGATAAAGTATTCAATTATGATTATTGTTCTTCCTTTTCTTTCCCTCCACCTGCTATCTTACATCCTGCATATCAACCGGAATGAAAAATCACCCCGCTGAAAACAAAACGTATCTGTAAAAAGATGCCTGCAATGCTCACACTGTAGTTTCTTGGTTTCATCCAGTTACCAATGACTATTAGACTCGACACAGAGTATATGGTCCCTAGACCAAATTGCACTAATGACCCGAGCCTGTTTGATACATAGGGGTAGATTAGTGCAGTGGATTAGTTAGAGTGACAAAGTATATTTATGGGGAACATTGCTCAGAAGATTGACTTCGTAGGAATTTCAAAACGTAGATTTTCAGATTTCCATGATATGCCTAGATATCAATTACACCTAGACCGCTAAGCATGTTTTATATAGATATAGACTGGACGATGGGGACGCGCAATGGCCTATTAGATTTAGGCCCTTCGTGGATTTACATTGTACGTTTAATTGTAAAAAACAATCATGCAGGATTTCGTATCTTTTATTCTTATCACCGCTATAGGAGTATGCCTAGTAGTTCTAGGCATATCTACCTGTGGCAGTTTTCCCTAATTCGGTCATTTCCGCCGGCAGAGGCCTAATGGTCAGTTTTCCTACTGTGAGAATTGTAATGAACTGGAGAATGATAAACAGTTTACTCAGATGAACCTACCCAATTAAAGTTTATCTGCATTATAATATAATGCATATAAACTGTAATTGGGTATATATCATTATATTATGTTCTATAGGTTTTCCTAATCTCTAGAATTTTATCGACACAGTTTTGGAGAGTCGGTCACTTGGGAGCATTGGAGCATTTCATATAGGCCTATACATAAAACATGTGAGGTCGATGATCTATGATAAAAGGATAAAGATTGAAATATATATACATAGGGGACCTAAATAATATACCTGCCTATATCCCATGCCTATATATCCCCACTACAGGTGTTCAACAATAGCCCCATGGTCCTAAACAGCACAGTAGAACGGATCTATCAGAAGCCATATCCTGGTAGAGTGGGCCGGTGAAGCCATTCCGGACCCCTCCCGACCCCTCTCACTGATTGGGGCACAATTTGTCCGCCTGTTCCAAGCCTATTTGTCTGAGTAGGCACCGGCGACCCCCACCCCCGGCCTTTCAATGCACCTACCTGTTTGAGTGATTCAATCCACAATCGATCTACCAGGTGCACGTTTTAAACCCGACCCCATCCCGCCTGTGGAGAATCAAGCACTGGCCAACCCTCTTTTGTCCCTATAAAACAGTTGATGGGGGTTGAGCATGCCACGCACTTACCTGAAAACAAGTGTATATCGCCTGGGTATTGTATGTATGTAACTGTTGATGTGCTGGAGGTATTCACCCCTTCTGGATCCTCACAGGTGGTATAGGGCTATTGTTCATGTATAGGTACACCACTGTAGCTGTCGTGGTTAAATTTTCCGAGTCCTAGCAATGATAAACTCGGTGGGAGCTCGAGATGTTAAAAAGAGCGGGAATGTCCCGCCTGTGGAAGGGTAAATGTCGTCTGGTAACACTCTCAGCGTTCCGATTGGATCCAAACGTGCGCTTCTGCCGCTTTTAGTGTCCTCACCCTCTCTAATTCCCCCGACACTGCTGCACCCTGGTGGGCGTTGCCGGAACTAAAACACCTGTATGGGGCGTCACAAGTTAACTGTCTCAATAGTCCTAAATTCAATTAAACGCAGTGGCGGATCATGCAGGGGGGGGGGGGAAGGGGCAATTGCCCCCCCCCCCCGACCCATGGTAGTTGCCCCCCCCCCCCCCCCGACCCAAGGTAGAAAATGTTGAGATCTTAACATTGGAAGTCCTGTGTAAAAATAGTTTGTTTATTTTTCATTTTCACAAGGGGGTCAGGTTTTGCCCCCCCCCCCCCCCTAGGGGGCGGGATGGTGTAGTGGATAAGGTCCTCGCTTGGCTTGTGGAAGACCCTGGTTCGAGTCTGGTCAGTGCTTGCTTGATATAGCTGTAAATTTACTGAGTAGACCTTAAACTCCAACACATCATCATCATGAGCCCCCCTAGAACACTGGCTCTCAATCCGCCCTTGAAATGTTCATTTTAACAAGTCCCCAAGCTTTTTTTCATAGTAAAAATACTGTGACTGGCATCGTTAAATGGTGGGTGGGGGGATCTGTTCATTTTCATCTGTTCATATTCTGGAAGAGTGTTTTTTTTAATGTAGACGACATAAACAGGCCTGAGGTTCGTACATTCAATTTGATTTGATAATTTATAGGGGCGGATCTAGGAGGGGGGGGGGGGGGGGCGTCGAGGGGGTTCAGACAACCCCCTCTCCCCACCTTTTGGTAAGGACTTAAACTTGCCAAAGAGAAAAATATGTCGAGCACACGTGCACGAATGAACTCCAGTTTAGTACTTAGCCTGTATGTGACCCCCCCCCCCCCTCCAAAATCCAGTATCTGCCCCAGATTTAAATAGTTTTATTTTGTTTTGACCAATCTTTTTTCCAAGTAAAATAATTATTTTGAACCACACTTTTCTAAAGTCGGTACATTAAATGTCACGAATACCACTGTAATAATATGATTCCTATGTCCAGAAATGTGAATATGTTATGTACATCATTCATTTGGTGTTTGAAAATAAGTAACAGTGAATGTCTGGACCCGGCATTTCGAAAATTGGGGTCGGGGCTAGCATTTTCTGGCGCCGGACTTTTCCCCGAGGGCGCATTTTCCGTCCACCAGGCGAGTTGGATTTATTATCACATACAAGAGAAAATGGGAAATAATCAATCTGAGGAAATCAAGACTACCGGTACTTGAAAAATAGTCAGACTTTCATTGTTATGTTAAAGAAAAATAATTACTCTTATTGAAAGACAATAGCTTTCTTCCGTATAAATTTAAACAAAACTGGTATCAAATTCCATTGACTGAAAACAGTTGGTTTTTGTTGTCATTGGTTTTACAGAAGGCATTGCACACAGGCATGTGTTTGGAGGGTGACCTACACGTGGAGAGTGAAGGGGAATGGCGCTGGTACCCGGAAACAGGCATGCAGCTGGTGATCAGGTGGGAGTTGTAGGCCCTCAGGCAGGCCGGATACAATCGTAGACAAGACTCAGGTGTTAACTGTAATAATTATGCCACGTTGCCACTTTGCTGGCTCCGTCCTCTTTGGCTGAGCTGGCACTAAAGGTGTTCATAATCATGGGAAGACAGGGAGCAGTGGCGGATCCAGCTTTTAGAAAAGGGGGCGGGGGCGCTATTGGAAAAATTTTCCCTTCAGTATTTTTACATTAAAAAACAAATTTCACAAAAAAAGGTGGGGGCACGTGCCCTCAGTGCACGCCCCCTCTAAATCCACCACTGGGGAGAACGACAAGTGGGATTCACTTTGGTTTGCTGATGCCCCTAACATATTAGGCTCGTAATAATATTAATTCCTTCTATGACACTGATTTTAAAATGTGTTTTTTCTTAAATTGAGGTTTGTATTATTCTTCCCATTTAGTGTTGATTCTTATCAAACCCTCTTTGAACTAAGCTATAGGCTCTAGAACAAGAGGTGAGATGGTGTAAGTGGGTAATGTCTCTACCTCATAATGCCGCTGGTGTGTGTTCGAGGGTTCGAGGGTTCAAGGACATATACCCCACAGACAATTACCCCCCTAGGACACTTACCCCCTAGGACACTTACCCCCCCGCCCCTCTTGGCTTATAATGTAGAGGAAATTATGCGGTAAGAAAGCAAACTAAATAAATACATAAATATCCCTCTCTTCTAATAGATGTCTAGGAATCATACCTAAAAGGCTAACTCTTCCCTCCTCAATGGTTAGTGGATGGGGAAGTGTCAAAACATAATTGGACCGTGTTCTCCCAGGTTGGGAGGTAGGTGTCCAGGGGGTAAGTGCCCTAGGGGGTAAGTGCCCTAGGGGGAAAGTGTCCTAGGGGGTAAGTGTCTCGGGGGTATGTGTCCGGGGGTAAGTGTCCAGGGGGTAATTGTCCAGGAGGTAAGTGTCCTGTCACTGGGTTGGTTCCCTAACAGTAATTGCCTACTAGACCGACTCGCCTTCTGTTGTTCTGATATTACTGTGTACATAAAAAGTAATACTTGAGTCAATTCTGACACAGCTGCAATATTGCTGAGTGGACATTTGATTCTAAGAATCTTTGTTATCACCGTCTTCAACAAAATAATACCGTTTTGTACCGTCAACATAGAGGCCTTTCTTTTCAGGCCACTCTATAAAGGGTAAAGAGAGCCACATGTCTACTTGTGGGATACAAGGCTCTCTAGGCTCCTTAGTACCAAAACAATAAAATATTACCAAGTTTATGACTCTCATGACAGCAGACTGGCATTTAGCATCCGGCTAACGTCAGCAGCAGCCTTGACTATGAGTCAAGGAGACGCTCTACGTTCTAAGTAACCACTCAACATTGTCACAGATATTAAGGGTCGCCAACTTTCATTAACTCTGTTTATACTTGCTTGGTGAATCACTCAATACGGATATGAATGTTTGTCAGACCAATGCCATTCTGGTATGATATTAAGAAGCATAAGGGTAGGGCCTATAGATACTTACCCGATTCCCCAAAGTGATTGCTGCCAAATATCATATAACTGATACATTCCTACATTTCAAGATCAAGATTTTTCTAGGGATAGGCGTATGTCTAAAGGGACTATCCAATGAAAAATGTTGGAGAGATAGAATGCAATATGATGATTATAAGTTTCCTTAACAATTGCGCGAAATGGTTATGGTCGTCACCCCTTGTCTGTTAGGCTCTTTGCCTCAATATTGAATCATTAAATTTTGACACCAACTTTGTATATATTGTAGAAGCTGAGAAATAAGATAGTTTACAGACGAGTCAGCCATAGGGAGTTTTATCATCCCCCAACGCATCCCAAAACGCAAACGCAACGTATCTCTTGTCCCAGCTGTAATGACCGATGCCAGAATAATATCTTTAGATGATTATTTTGTTGCCTGTGATAACAATGAATGTAATGTTTGCTTTTCATCAATCTTGCACTGGTAGTCTGTAATGTGGGTCTAAAGTTTTGAAATACGTCAACGTATCGAGATGCGTCGTGGTTGCTAAAACTCCCTACTATTAGTTCTTTAGTACCCGTAAGGCCTCGAGATTTTTCAAGATGGGAGCCCCTATAGATCTGGTGGTTATGCCCCAGAGGTGTCTTATAACTAAATGTGTGATTTGGTTTGCTCTTTAACAAAATTAATACCTGGTTAACAGATCCCACTTAATCCAGTCTCAATTTCATTACAGTATCATGAAGTATCTAAGTGGTTCAAATTAGCAGTGTTTTGATGTTTTATCAAAGACAAATTCGACCACAGTGTGTTCTCATAAATTGAAAATAACTCGTCTTCACACGGAAATTTATATATAACAAATGTTATTAGTTTATTTTTCAATTTCAATATCGAATTTGCTCCATTCACATTCTGATAGTATCTCAAAATAAATTAACTATAGAACTACACTCTATAAATCTAACTCAGATTTATGAGAATTACAAAGATTGAAAAATAGCTTAATTACAAGTTATTTTATATTTTCCCTCCAATTCATACAGATTCACAAAAATACCACTTTCTTTACCAACAAACAGGAAATACACCAACATCCAGTGCATTCTGAGCTTGGTTGACGAATCATTCTTTTCCATTCATCATTGTAGCTTCAATGAATAGGCTGGAGACCAAACCAGACTTATTTGTGTGAAAATTTGGGTTTTACCCATCAAATTACTCATTATCTCTTTAGTGGGATGGAAAAGTCCCCATCTAAAAAGCTTACTGGGTAATGATCTCAAATTTGTCACATATTAGATGACACTAGAATAAGATTGCCCTTGCATGTCTTGTCTTGCCCAGAAGAGGTCAAATCTAAAGGTTCAAATTTAAAAGGTTGAGAAGCCGAGGGAGTTTTTGTCTCCAGACAAAAAATGTGGCTTCTTTCGACTCAATTACTATCTAATTCGGAATTGATTAAAGCCTATAATTTATAAAGTTTGTTATAGTTATCACTGGCAGAGATGTAATTGATCCTTCTAAAATCAAAAAAAAAATCAATGTGAATAAGCTCAGAATGCTACTTTACACTGTCTTTTCATGGTAAACATTCAACTATTTATCTTAGATTTGATACTGTCAGAATGTGTTTGTGCAGTTGAACTTGCAAAATTCTGTAACTCATCATTCTGTGATTCAACCTCATTGTCACATTTCTATACAATAACTGTGAGGGGTCAATAGAGTATATGCAACGAATACAATGCAAACTTCTCAATTATACTCCCAGGTTATAACTAAAGTTTATTATCAATGCCAATCAAAAAGTATTACAGCATGGGCAACAATATCTCCCTATCCATAGCATGGCAGGAATAACTTTGTACCTGAAACAATCGTAAAGGAGTTACTTAATGTGATAAGTACTAGACCAAAGTATTGCCTTCATGTATTTTCCTGTAATTCATTTGAGTCATCAGATATCAATCCTTACCACGCCCTTTCCACCTACACGATAATAGGTGGCAAGTCCTAAGATGCAACAATAGTTGATTACATATGTGGACATTTAAAACTCTTGTTTTTCACCCTGCACCTGATGATAAGTGTGATGAACGGCTATTCAGCCAAAATACATAGAGGTTAAAATAATAGAAATAAGGTAATAATAGAAATATATGTAAGAGAACGAAATAGATGTAAAGAACGAATATGTAAAGAACGAAGAACGAAATAGATGTAAAGAACGAATATGTAAAGAACGAATAACGAATATGTAAAGAACGAATAACGAAAACGTAATGGAACGAAACCCGGAAATATGTAAACCGGAAGTGAAATGTAAACCGGAAACGGAATATATAAACCGGAAGTGACGTCAGTTGTAGGTCACGTGACCGAAGGCAGCCAATCAGGGCTGACCTCTCTAGTATATAAAGGGGCGGTGAGGCCCGAATAAACAGAGTTCTTTAACAGTTCTCCTGGTGTCCAGACGTGTCCTCTTTCCTGAAACAACCGCTAAAGATGAGCCGATCAGAGTAATTAAGCCGAAGTTAGGACAAAACAGTCGAAGTTCGAGATAGGTAGTAGAAACATAGGGTAAGGGGCCCGATGGCCCGAAGAACGAGGAACGAGGGAACGGAGTAGGGCACGAAGGCCCGAAGTAGTACCGGAAACCGAGGCGTAGTATGGTACGAAGACATGGGGAGCGGAACGAGGGAGCGAAGTCCGCGGGGACGAGGGCGCGGCATGCTCGGCCCCACGCTACCAAACAATAGGCGACCGTCGGCCCGTCGCCCCCGCGGACCGGAACTCAGGGGTGGACCGCCCCCCGGCCGACCCGTACCCCTATCATAATTTCCCTCCCCCGCAGTCCTCCGTCGACATCGAGTGCCGATTCCCGATCGATTCGCTCAGCCCCCCCCCTCGTGCGCGAGGCACGACTCTAGAAACACATCTCGGTTCTTGGCCCGGATTCCCCGTCCGCCCCGAGACCCGAACAACCCCCACGTTCCTCTGTTGTAAGAATCGGCAACCCCGACTTACCAGAGAACGTCACACTGGTGGCAGCGGTGGTGCTGAAATAGGCACATACGGACTTGTGGATCTTGGGTGTTTCATCGGTATTGGATACTCATGGCGACTGCGGCAGTCTTCGAGCAGATGGATTCTGACGTCGCCTTCAAGGAAGGTGGGGAGGAGAAAGGAGGTGCGAAAACCGAGACCAAAGGGGAGGACACGACCATCATGGGTAGGCAGTTTAATTTTATGGGAACGTCCACCCCGACGGATGAGCAGAATGTGCGGGCTCAACAACAACAGACCGGTCAGGAAGGAGCGAGTTTGAAGAAGTTCAGTTTACGACCAGAGAAGTATGACGGTAAACCGGATTTCGAGGGATGGATCAACCAGTTTGAGGAGTACGCAACATTGGGACGCTGGACGGCCGAGGAAAAAGCGGCGATGCTTTTTCTCTCGCTGACGGGAACGGCACGAATGTACTTTGTCGGACTCCCGGACAGGGAACGACTCCGTTACTCAGCGAGGGTGGATGCGTTGCGCCGGAGGTTCGGTCAGGAGAAGGACACGTGTAATGCTCTGCAAGAGTTGGCGGGCTTGAAACGTGTAAAGAACCAGACAGCGAAGGAGTTGGCTGATAATGCCCGGCGACTGGCATCGAGAGCCTACTTCTCCAACGACTACGCTAGCCAGGAAAAAGCAGCATTACATGCGTTCCAGGCTGCAGTTGGGGAAGACCTTCAGCTGAAGTGTGCAGAGAAAGGATGCAAGACACTAGAGGAGGCGGTAGAGGTGGTAGAAATACAGGAACGATACTCACGCCGCCTCCTGCGGGCAGTGAAGCCCGAGGAGGACGCCAATACACAGATCATGGCCTTGAACGGTAAGTTGGAGGAGATGATGAAAGAATTGGCAGAAGAACGGGAAGCTAGAAGACAAGCAACGGCCCGGAGGGAGGCGTTTAAGAAGCGAAAAGAAGATTTAGAGTGTCATCAATGTCACCAGAAGGGCCATTTCGCAAGAGAGTGTTCTCAGCGTCAGGGAAACGGACAGTCGCCGTCGCAGTAAGCGCGGGGCCCCCTTCGGGCGCGGCGAGAGAAGCAGTAGGCATGGGAGAATGTGGACTTTATGTGGCCGGGATGGTGGGAGAGAGTGTCGTCCGTTTTTTGGTTGATACCGGATCTATGATCAGTCTGCTGTCGGAACGCCTCTGGAGAGAGTGGGGACGAAAATGGGAAGAACTGGATGGATATGAAGGACGTCTCTGCTCGGTGGATGGTAGTCCGTTGCGGTGCTACGGATGCACGAACTTGCCAGTAAAATTGGGAATAATATTGTTGAAGTGGACGTTCATGGTGGCAGACATCGGTAGAGATGAAGGGATCCTGGGAAACGACTTCGCGGTGAAATACCGGCTGACAGTTAAGCCCCACGCGAGTGCCATCTTCCTGCCCGCCGAGGGGGAGGGAGAGGGGGAACGAATCCCGGGAGTAGAACAAAGAACGGATGGGATTCGGGCAGTTACCGTCGGAGGACAGGTTGTGCGAATCGGGAAAACGACGGAAATACCCCCACTCCAAGTGACCCGAGTAACAGTAGTAGCGAGAATAGACATAGGACAGAGTGGACAGCTGGCTGTCATCACCGGCGCTGGATTACCTATGGGACTGGAGGTGATCCCAGGAACGGTGACATTGGGAGAAGAAAATGAAGTTTGGGTGGCCAACCGAGGGACCGAGAGCGCGAAATTGGAAACCGGCGGGGTACTCGGAGAAGCCACCTTCGTACAAGAGGTACGAGGAATAGGAAGTGAAGCAAAAGAACCCCCTGGAGCGCTCGTTGAAATGATAGGGGAGGCTAAGAAAGACCTGACCACGAAGGAGGGCGAAGAGCTGGAGAAAGCCATCATGGCCCGGGAACAAATGTTTGCGACCTCGAAACATGAGTTAGGACGTACAGATTTAGTACAACATCGAATTAAAACGGGGGATCAGATGCCGATCAAGCAGAGGGTCAGACGGTATCCGGCCACCAGGAGAGAGGAAGAACGAGCACTGGTGGAGGATATGTTAAATCTAGGGATTATCCAGGAGAGCGGGAGTGCGTGGAGTAGCCCGACCGTTCTAGTCAAAAAGAAGGACGGAGGAACGAGGTTCTGTATTGACTACCGAAAACTGAACCAGGCTACGAAAGTGGACGCCTATCCGCTCCCGCGGATAGAGGACAGCCTCAACACTTTGGGAGGAAGCCTATTCTTCTGCAGTCTGGATCTCGCAAGCGGATATTGGCAGGTGGAGATGGCACCGGAGGACCAAGAAAAGACGGCCTTCGTGACTCAAGGAGGATTGTATGAGTTTAAAGTGATGCCATTCGGGCTAGTGAACGCCCCAGCCACCTTCGAGAGACTGATGGAAAGAATCCTCAGAGGAATCGTGTGGGAGGAGTGTCTGGTATACTTGGATGACATACTGGTCTTTGGACCAACGTTTAAAGTGACTCTGGAAAGATTGGTACGGGTTCTGGACCGATTGAACGCTGCAGGACTGAAGTTAAAGGCGCGAAAATGTAAGCTGTTCCAGAAGAAGATTCCGTTCTTGGGGCACGTTGTCTCATTCAACGGGATCGAACCCGACCCCGAAAAGTGTCGGCAAGTAACCGAGTGGCCGGTCCCGCGGGATCTCCACGAGGTACGAGCCTTCGTGGGATTATGTTCGTACTACAGAAGGCATATAAACGGCTTCACGGAGTTGGCTGCCCCCTTGTATGAATTGGCAACGAAGGAGGAACCATTCGTGTGGAGCGCGAGACGACAAGAGGCATTTGATGCGATGAAGAAGGCGCTAACGGAGGCCCCGGTGTTGGGATTCCCGGAGGAAGATGGACAATGGTGGCTTGACACAGACGCCAGTGACGTGGGAACGGGAGCCGTGCTATCACAGGAGCAGAGAGGGGAGGAACGGGTGATAGCTTACACGAGCAAAACCCTGGAGTCAAACGAACGAAAGTATTGCACCACGCGGAAAGAACTGTTGGCGGTGGTGCGAGCTTTGAAGCATTTTCGGTGCTACATCTATGGTCAACGCGTGATAGTCCGGACGGATAATAGCGCGGTCAGTTGGCTGCAGAGAAGTAAGGAACCGATGGGGCAGGCTGCTCGGTGGATTGAGATTATCGACTCGCACCGACCGGGCAGGAAGCATGGGAACGCTGACGCGTTGTCCCGGTATCCGTGCAAACAATGTGGAGAGGAGCACGAGAATACCGAAAAAGTGAGAGTAGTGATGCGGGCCCGGGGGTACGAGCCCGGATGGTCCCCGCAGGAGATGAGAGCAGCGCAGAGGAGGGATCGAGATATAGGGCCGATTGTCGCACGGATGGAAAAAGATGCGGACCAGCCAGGTTGGGAGGCCATATCTCCGGAATCCCGGGAAACAAAGATCCTATGGAGGCAATGGGAACGATTAAGCCTCAGGGATGGCGTGCTGCATCGGAAGTACTGGGAACTAGAAGGGCATGGTTGGAGGAACCAGTTGGTCGTTCCCCGAGGGGAAAGGGCCAAGTTGGTAAGGGAATACCATGGAGGCGCGGCAGGAGCGCATTTAGGAGTCGCCAGGACGACGGCCCTGTTGGAACAAGGGTTTTACTGGCCGGGACTCCGGGAAGACGTGCGGAAGGAATGTCGAGAATGTGATTGCGCGTTGCTGAAAAAGGGAAGAGGAAGACGGGAGCCGCTACATCAGTACATAGTGGGGGAGCCGATGGAACGGCTGGCCATGGATGTTTCGGGCCCGTACCCAGTCACCAAACGAGGAAATAAGTATTGCCTGATGGTGGGATGCTATTTCACCAAATGGTTGGAGTGTTTCCCGATCCCGGATCAAAAGGCAACGACAGTGGCGAACAAACTGGTTGAAGAAGTAGTAGCACGGTACGGCGCGTTTCGGGAACTACACTCGGATCAAGGCACGAATTTCGAATCCGAGGTGGTGGCTCAGGTCTGTGCACTATTCGGGATACACAAAACAAGAACGACGCCGTACCACCCCAGGAGTGACGGGTACATAGAACGAAGTTTCCGTACTTTGGGGTGTTGTTTGAAAGCCAGCTGCCGAGCGACGGGCCGGGAATGGGACGAGATGGTCCCGCTCGTGATGATGAGTTATAGAGCAACGCCGCAAGCCAGCACGGGAGTGACACCGAATATGATGATGCTGGGCCGACAGACCATGATGCCGCGACAGGCGATTTATGGGAGACCTCTAGGACCAGAGGAGGAACCCCGACGGGTAGGCGACTATGTGGAAAGCCTGGAGGAAGGGCTAGTCGCGGCCTATCGGGAGGCCCGGACGGGGCTGAAACGAGCCGCCATCCATCAGAAACACGAGTACGATGGGAAGGTGACTCGGCGGGAATACCACGCCGGAGAACTGGTCTGGGTGCACGATACGGTAGTGGATAGGGACAAGGGAACGAAGTTGCGATTTCCATGGATGGGCCCTGCACTGATCGTCAAGGTGCTTGACCGAGGACGGGTGGTAGTACGGAAGAAACGAGGGAAACCGGGGGGGGTGGTCCATGTGGACCGCCTGGAACCCTACCGAGGACACGCTGCGCCAGCCTGGATGGTAGCTGACCAGCAAGGATACGAGGCTGCACAGTAAATGCTTGGGGTGGGGCGCGCTAGGGCACGTAAGGAAACGGGGCACCCCTGTTTGTGATGAAGTCGTTTTCGTGTCTCGATTCCGCAGGTGGAAGAGGACCAAGGGAACGACCAAATCGGCGCTACACAAAAAGGCTTTGGCCAAAAAGGACTGATCAACCTGGGGCCATTGAGTCGGGGCGGTGCGTTGACCACTACAGTAGGAGTGCAGGTCGTTAGGCTGTAGAGATTTGCTACCTAGCTGAAGATTGGTTCTCTTGCAGATGTAATATAGGTGGGAAATGCGGGGTTGGAACGAAAAACGGCGTTCGGGAGCCACGACGGCCCGAATGTCTAAAGTAGTCCCACGGAGCCGCTTTCCGGTCAGTTCGGAGGAACCACAGCGTGGAAAAGATGGTTGGATTACAACAGAAGACAGACCCGGTGGCAAGCTGGTGAAGACTTCTGAAGTAATGCCGACTTGGTAATACCGCTTTACAGCGTCCAGGAGACCGGAGGAGAGTAGATGCGGCACTCTCGGGAACGCCGGAGGAACGAACGGACGGCTGTAAAAGGCGAGGCCTGAAACGAGGACGGGCTTTAAAGTAGGTCATAAAAGGAGTAAAAGAGGACAAAGAGAACGGGGCGGCGGCAAGGAGATAATAGCGCCGAGCCCCTGTGTTCTCCGGGAAGTGTGCGGAAGCACTGTGAGGGCCGAGATGAAAAAGGCAAGAGAAGGCGACGAGGGATGAAAAGACCGAGGGCGTCCGGTGGGGCAATAAAAGGCCTAGGAAAAACGCATGGACGGGCGAAGGGCCGCGAGGTAAAAAAACAGGCGAGGCGGTGACCAGCGGCGGGCCCCGGAGACCGGAAAATAGTAGGGGGCGCCACCGTAGAAGTGGATGGTGAGTCTGACGCTAGGGGTCGCTAGTGCAGGCCACGCCCACTTCCGCCTGCGGCGGCTATAAAAGGCAGAGCGCTCGCCGGAGCAGGTCATTCTGGTCAGCCGATCAGGATTCATCGAATCGCAGACGAGCAGACTGAGCTAAGGAGAAGAAAACAAGAGGAAAAGCAGAGAAGCGAGACGAGCAGCATCACCACGAGACAAAAACGGAAACGGCTGACGGGACGAGCTTCAGGATTGGAACGAGCCCCGAAAGCCCGGAAAACGGACACGATGAGCGGACAGTGCTGGGAAGGACATTGTCACGGAAAGGAGTTTAAGCACTTGGCCAAGCATATTAAAGGTCAGCACGATGGATTACGGAAGCAGTACTACATGTGCCCGGTGTGTTCGAATCGAGCCTATTCGACACACCAGGACTGGAAGAAGCACATGACGGACTCACACGAAGGGAACCTGCAGAGGGGGATGCCGAAGCAAGACCCCCTTCTGAGGCTGGAGTATGCTGCGGCGTTCGCCTTGGACCCGAAAGGACGACCGCCGTACACCAGTTTCGCTGCTGGGGATGAAACGGCGGCCCGGGTAGCCAACATGGAACGGGACTACGCGGTGCGCCATCCGGAGGGGTTTCAACCCCCTGAGAGGGCGGTGGATAAGGAGGCACCGGAGAGGCCGCGACGGCATATCCGCATACCTTACTACCCGAGGGCGTCGAGAGGATCCGAGGACAGCGACGCCGAGCAGCTGGAGCAGGTAGCAACCGAAGAAGGATCAGAGGCCGACGAGGCCGGCGAGGGAGCCCAAGCAGCCAAAGCAGCAGGGAAGGGACCCCTGGCCGAGGTGGCGGAACGATCGACACCCACGCGTCGTTCCCCTCGGAGGGCCGCGAAAGGAGTACGGAAGGAAGACACCGAGTCGCCGCGAAGCGCGAGCCGAGCCGTGGTCAACCCGAAGCCACTCCTGACACCAGACCAAATATCAGGGTTAGTACAGAGCCGAATTAAGAAGTTAAACGCCCAGGGAGAACCACGGGAACCGAGAGGACGAGGACTCCCAGGCAGAGGAAAAGGACGGACATCCACACCCACCCCGAAGCCGGGTTGCTCAGGAATACCACCGGGGGCTGAGGTGGTGGAATTAGTGAGCTCGTCCGACGACCAACGACCGAAAGTCAAAGAGGAAGAGGAGCCGCTCGCTTTCAAGAGGCCCCCGACGCAGGGATGCCCGGCGGAGGAGCCGTCGCGAAAGAAGAAGTGGAAAAAGGTCAAGAAAGTCCCGAGAGAATTGGAGGAGGGAACGAGTTCGGACCAGTCGGAGTCAGGCAGGAGTATGTCGGCCCGAAGCGATCGGTCTTTGATTATCGCTGAGTCTAGTAGCACGGGAGAGCTGGGACCATCGCAGCCTGAGACCTCGACAGGAGTCAGACGGACCACGGGACTAGAACCACCTTGTAGCGACGCACAATTTACTATGATGACAGTTCATAAGAAATCAGTGATATACGAATCACGACACCCGAGGTACCCCGGGTATTTAAAAGGAACAATGAACCGGGAGGGATCGTTCAGGGGTTACCACGAGGCGAGATCCGACCGGGAGCTGGAGGACAGCATTCGGGAAGCACAGGGAGGCCGGCTGGTGGAAAGAGAAGCATTGTACCTAGGGAGGTTTCTACGCGAGATGGCAGAAAGGCAGGGACTCAAACCGTCGGGGCGAGTGGAGAAAGTAAAGTATGTTCGGCATGCGGCCAGGCCGGAGGACACGGCGTCGACGGCCTCGACACAGCCGCTGTTCTCTACCCCTACCCCGACGAAAGCGGATTCACCCCTGGAGAAGATGGTATGTAAGCAGCCGATAGTGCCGCCCCCAGGATTGAAACGAATGAGAGACATTACGGTAGCACCAGACACGCCAGAGACACGGGCGGCGGTTGACAACCTGACTCGAGCCAGTTTGGGGAGCTCGTTTTTCGGGTCGCAAGGATCGGAAGAGACCCCGGGACCACCGTCGCCCGAACGTATGGGATCGCCGCCAGGACCGGTACCCCACTCAAGGACGAGGATAAACACGGGCGGGCGCTACAACCGCGGGTTGTGATACACAGATTACAAATACCGGCTGCCCAGTCCATGGACGCGGAGGTGGAAGACTCAGAGGACATGGAGTTGGGGCAGGCCGAGACCAGAGGATACGAGCCGGAGAAACAAGAATTGGACGAGTCGGGAGCGGATTCAGTGTTCGGGTCTATAGGAACGGAGATACCGACGGCAGGACCATCTAGGGAAACACCGAGACTCAAGTTATTACGGACACAGGCCATTCACCAGGTCTTACAGGGACACTTTCCGGTGACGGCGCGAGCGGTACGAGACTGGGACGCGGAAAAGGCCATTCGGGTGCAACTGATGTGGCCCCCGAGGGAGGTGCGAGGAATGACGGCCAAGACAAGAGCAATGGCTTCGGCGTCTATGGCGTTCCTGATGGCACTAGAAACGGGCCGCAAGCCAGAGACATTTGAAGAAGCGATGGCGCAGTTCCCGACGGCGGCACTGGGGCCGTTGACCAGGGAGTTCCCGGGGGTCGACCGGCTAGTTAACGAACACAACCGGACCGTCCAATTGGCTCAGACCCTAGTGATGTACAAAAACGAGGATCAACTGGATGACTTGTTGAAGGCGACAAGAGAGGCGGAAAAACAGAGCGGAATGGTGGATCAGCTTCTCGAGCTCCCCGCTAGGGAGGAGAGACTGTTGCTGCCGATCCGGCGCCAAGAAGAAGGGTGAAGTAGATGCTGCTCGAGGTCTTGCACGGAAGAAAAACAGCGCGACGGAACCAGAGGCGGAAGATGGCGCGTCGCGAGTCGGGTGGGGAGGGATTACGGGGCGTTGGCTCCTCACCCATAGTGTCAAACCCCCAGGGAGAGAACCGGGCCGAGGCGGAGGTACCTGAGCCGCACAGGAGGCCGAAGCCTGGATAAAAGACTCTCCTGGAGACCGCTGGACGGGCCCGAAAACTTTACTTAAACTCATCGGGAACGGACTGGCGGGCTCGAACATTCTTATCTTAATTTATTCTTATTAGTTTCTTTATGGGAATCTTCTTGCGGAAGTGAACGAAACCACATGTGTTAGGAGGTGTTGAGTGTAATCAGCGAGCTGGAGGGTCCATGACTGGAATGAACTTACCAAGCCTGCGGGGCGAATACGGGACGGAAGGAGGCGCTAGGAGGAAAAACAAGTTTGTAACTGTTCCTCTTCTTCCCTGGAGCCCGCTGCGTTGGTTGGGACCGAGCAGGTGGAACGGGATCGTCCGGTCGCGGAAATGGATGGCGGGCCGGGCGGCCCGGGAGCGAGAGTGAAAGTTGGGAGGCGGAATCGAAGAAAGGAAATCAGAATGGACGGATAGTGTTGTCATTGTAGTCTTTGAGTCGACGGTCGTGCCGGGGTAAATAAGGTACCGGTGGGCCGGCGACTCGCCGCTGGAGGAAAGGCTGGCGCGGGCCAAGACTGAAAACCCTTCTCCCGCGCTGCCTTGAGCGATCTGGAGGCGAGGAAGAGACGACCTCTGTCCTCTAGCGGCACTTCTACTTCCTGCAACTTTGTCTTCTTGATTTTGGATGGATCGATCAGAATGTGGATGAGCCCGGATTCATGTACCATCATCTTCTGAGTTTCCTTGTCTTCAGCCTCTTACCGCATACGAAGAGCGGCAAAATGGAATTTTTCGACCTGAATGCTGGTTTTATCGTGCCAGAGTTGATGCAGCGAGTCGTGAAAGGATTGCGGCGAGTCGTAGATGTCTCCCGGAGGACCAAGGCACGAGCAGGGACGATAACTTAGGGGCCCTGGCTCGTGACCGACCGTAATATATAGTAATAGTAATATATGAACAAGAAACAAAAATTAATAGACTTACTAAAAACTTATATTAATATCTTACCTGCAGTAACGACAGAGACTCCTTCCATGTCGTATTTCCTGATGTCTTCTTCTCGAGGAACGAAACAAAATAGTCTTTGAAACATATAGGGAAGTAATCTTTGAAATATACAGGGAGGTGGTGCTTGGAACGTCGGCCGCGGATGCCTCGATAGACACATCAAGAGGTCTGCAAAGAGCGACGAGGAGCGACCCTTCTTGGAGTTCGACATCGGATGAGTTCTCTATATATGCTATTTTATTGAGAATGGGCCCGTTCCGGATCTCAGAGGTTGACGTTGGGTGCAGATCCCGGTTGATGTCTTCCATCTTCACTTTCTACGGCTTCTTCTTCTCCTTCTCACTAATATCTTCAACTTACCAACTTCGAACCGTCGTACCTAGGAGCAGCCCGGAACGGCTCGGAGCTGTTGTCTCGGCGTTCGTCATAGGCATAGTGGCTTCATGCAATGTGACATGGCACCGTGGACGACTGTGGCCTTACTCCAAAATCAAAACCAGACCGGATCTTAAACTTACTTCTATTTAACGAACTATTTGTTGGTATTACAGTCTCACGAAAATCGTCTAAAAGCACGGTCCTCCGGGAGGACGAAGAGAAAAACTTAGTAAACAGAGCGAGGCCCGAGAGCCTAGGAAACGAACGAGGGCCCGAGTGCCCGAAACAGGAATCCTCTTCTTAGGAAAATCATCTCATCAGTAGAACGAAGGAGCCTCCCTCTCGCCCCAAAGAGGACTGTCTTCCTGCCGTTGCTTACGGAGGGGGGGAGGGATGAGAGGCACCGGCTCCTGTCATCAAAAAGAAACTTCATCAAAATTATCTTCTTAATCAGGTCTCCGTTCCGGTTGTTGTCATGCCACTTGGGCCCGGAACGGTGACGGAAATACTTTACTATGGTGGACTCTCTCCGACATCTCTTTCTGAAATCCTGAAATCTTCAAATGTGTCGACGTGGTCGAGGACGGAACATCTTGATGCTGGGTTAACCACGAGGACATGTGTCGTAAAAGTCAAACTTCAGTTCCTGTACGGAAAACGGACACTTCATCGATAATTAATGATTCTAATCTTCTCAGTCTCACCTTCACCCGGACTCCATCTCAAAGCTTCACTGTGACAAATAGCACGAAACCCGCGACATCGTCTGCTGAAGCTTCCACTCTAAGCTTTAATGCATGAAGTTAAGTTCCTTTCCACATACAACGCCATCTTCTTCTTTGGGTACCTTGGCCTTTGGCTCGAACATGTTGTCCTTGCCAAACGTGAAAAAGTCACTGGAGGGCTCTGAATGCCGAGGCGACCGAGGGTGCGAAGTCCAAAAAGAACATTCTATCTACAAAAACTCCAGTCTTTCTTCTTCAACTCATCCTTAAAATCATCATCATCACCTAAGAGAACGCAGAGAAGAGTAATAGTTACGGAAGAACGAGGGGTCACGACCGACCGGGTAGGAGAATCACGACCGATTCTCTACCCAAAAACAACGGAGAACGTCTGAACGACGGTAGAACGGATCGAGGGTCGAGAGGACTAAGGGTCACGACCGGCCCTGGCCTCTGGGTGGGAGAGTCGCGACCGATTCTCCACCCGAACTAGGGGAGAACGTCTGGACGACGGAAAACGAAGGGAACGGGGGCACTGCGGGTCACGACCGACCCATGGCCCCGGGCAGGAGGACCACGACCGGTCCCTCTGTCCTAATGAGGGTAAAAAGGCGAGGAAAAACGCGCCGAGGGGCTAAGTAAATAGAGCCCAGAGGAGAGGAGCGGGGGCGACGGGGTCACGACCGATCCCCAGTCCCGGGTGGGAGAGCCACGACCGGCTCGCTCATCCTAAAGACGAGAAAAAGAGGAGGTGTAAAAAAAAAAATGGGTCCTAAATAGATCAAGGATAAGAGAACTCTGACGAAGATAAAAAGAGACTAAGATATATAAAACGAATTATATGAACTTTTATTAAGAAGAGAGAAAAACGAAGAGAGAAAAACGAAGAACGAAAAACGAAGAAAGAAGAGAAATAATAATTAGCCGGATAGGCCCCGGGGGCCCTCCGAAGTAGACCGGGGAGGACAGAGGGTGACACCTCCTCCTCTGCCGATAAGGAGCGTAGGATTGAAATGTTTCTGGTTCTAGAGTATGTTCTGTTGTCGTTGCTGTATGAACTGTGTTGAAATTTTGTATAACGTGTTTTCCCACCTTTCAAGAAGGTGCGGGAGGGTGTGATGAACGGCTATTCAGCCAAAATACATAGAGGTTAAAATAATAGAAATAAGGTAATAATAGAAATATATGTAAGAGAACGAAATAGATGTAAAGAACGAATATGTAAAGAACGAAGAACGAAATAGATGTAAAGAACGAATATGTAAAGAACGAATAACGAATATGTAAAGAACGAATAACGAAAACGTAATGGAACGAAACCCGGAAATATGTAAACCGGAAGTGAAATGTAAACCGGAAACGGAATATATAAACCGGAAGTGACGTCAGTTGTAGGTCACGTGACCGAAGGCAGCCAATCAGGGCTGACCTCTCTAGTATATAAAGGGGCGGTGAGGCCCGAATAAACAGAGTTCTTTAACAGTTCTCCTGGTGTCCAGACGTGTCCTCTTTCCTGAAACAACCGCTAAAGATGAGCCGATCAGAGTAATTAAGCCGAAGTTAGGACAAAACAGTCGAAGTTCGAGATAGGTAGTAGAAACATAGGGTAAGGGGCCCGATGGCCCGAAGAACGAGGAACGAGGGAACGGAGTAGGGCACGAAGGCCCGAAGTAGTACCGGAAACCGAGGCGTAGTATGGTACGAAGACATGGGGAGCGGAACGAGGGAGCGAAGTCCGCGGGGACGAGGGCGCGGCATGCTCGGCCCCACGCTACCAAACAATAGGCGACCGTCGGCCCGTCGCCCCCGCGGACCGGAACTCAGGGGTGGACCTCCCCCCGGCCGACCCGTACCCCTATCATAATTTCCCTCCCCCGCAGTCCTCCGTCGACATCGAGTGCCGATTCCCGATCGATTCGCTCAGCCCCCCCCCTCGTGCGCGAGGCACGACTCTAGAACCACATCTCGGTTCTTGGCCCGGATTCCCCGTCCGCCCCGAGACCCGAACAACCCCCACGTTCCTCTGTTGTAAGAATCGGCAACCCCGACTTACCAGAGAACGTCACAATAAGTATGACACAATTTCACTCTGATGGGAAATAATCCTTTGGAATTTGGTTCCAGGCTTCAAATTTGCATAGAAATTACTGAGAACCGAAACTAACATATTGTAAGATGGATATATGAGTTACATTAGTACAATTGTTTATACAATGCAAAATCACTTAAAAGTGGGAAATCCGAAACAGCTATAAAACGGATTTGAAAAGGTACATTCATGAAATAATCGACCTTGTCATATTTTGCAATCTAAACTGTAAATTTGATTGGACACAATGCAGCATATGAGTTATTTTGAAATCAGCATAATCATATATCCTTTTTCACCCATACAGGAAGCACAAATTTACTGTGCCATCTTGTACTTTTTGATATCACGCTATTTTGAAATTGAGCCAATAATTTCTGTTACATGCATGGTTAAATAATTTCCAAATAAGTCTTCAGATCTTACTTTCCTACTTAAGGTGATAAGGTCAGGTTTAAATACGTAGGTTGTCCGCGCATCCTCGTGTAACAAAGATGTGGCTAGAAGTGTGCCGATCATAAATCGATGCTAACACTAAGTGAATGTAAAAAGTAAATTGTGTAATAGATATGGGTTTTTTACAATTCAAAGTTTTATTTAATTTCTTCTGTAGTATAAGTACATCTGTCTTGCCCATTCGGGTCACTCTCCAAAAAAGTGAGCAGTTCCCTAAAACTTTGGGTCAAAAATTAAGTATTAAAAAACTATATTCTATCATTCTTGCCCTTCTCTAGATTATATGAGCTATCAAAATCAGGAAAAAGGGAATTCCCAATGTCTTTAGTTTTCTCAAATTTTCAATTTAAGTTGTGGACTTTGAAAAATTCTGTAATTAAGTACGTTCAGAACCAAGCTTTTCAGTCTAATTAGGAAGAAGCTAGAATACCTTTACACCATGCATGGATATATTTCATTTTCATAATTCATAATTTAATACCCCTTCTAACTAAATAGTAAAATCACTTTTACTATGGAACTTTACCATGACCTTTTCTAAGGTACTTTTGATTTTTACCATTTTTACCAAAACTTGTAATTTTAAACAATTTACATCAATTTCTCACTTTAGATACCTATAAAAAAGTACACAATGCAATTGACATATAAGTAACAATATGTCTTACATCCCTAAGATGGTCTGAATATAACCTAGAAGTATTGCATTAATTGAGGGTATATTCTGGGCTTTATTTTAGTTTATTATAAAAAACCTTGCTTCTGAACGTACATATCTTGGTTCTGAACATACATATCTTGGTTCTGAACGTACATTGATATGTTTGTGCTGAATGTACATATCTTGCCTCTGAAAGTGAAGTTTTATAGCAAAGTACTTATTTCTATTTACTAAGGTGCCTTAGATTCTAGAAAAACAATTGTAGAGAGTAAGATAAAAATTCAGAGCTTATGGCATGGCTTTAGTAAACATGACTTAATGAAAACCATAAATGTACATGTCTTGGTGCTGAACTTACATATCTTGGTTCTGAACGTACATATTCTAGATCAATTCTCCTGACATTCAGGCAGATTTTTGTGAAGTATTTCAAGATTTTGTAAAAGAATTTATTCCAGGACAAAAGGAGGATGTCCTTAGTATTCATCTCCATGCTATGATGATTGACAAACTTTAAATGAACACTCAGAACCAAGCTTTGTACATTCAGAACCAAGCTCTGTACGTTCAGAACCAAGCTCTGTATGTTCAGAACCAAGGTTTTTACCAATGAAAGTGGCATATAAAGATTGAAAATGAATGTTATTTGGAAACATGTGATAAAGCATATCGTTTCTGGATGGCTTGAGAAGGAAAACATTCAGAGTAGCAGCTTTTATCATCTCTGAGAATAGAAAGAGAAAAAAGCTTCGTTCTGAACGTACATATATGTACGTTCAGAACCAAGCTTTGTACGTTCAGAACCAAGCTTTTTCCTTTATTTTTCACTATTCATACAGGAATAACTTGGTGTATGATGACATAATACCCTCCAGTAGGTGATTTCTTACATCTTTAAATAAGCATGAACAAATATATGCATTTTTTATGTGGAAAAATCCTAAAAATGATAAAACCTTGGTTCTCAACGTACATTTAAACTTTTTTGGCACGCCCAATAAAAATAAACAAAGTTTTATTTCTAGAATACTTCCTTTTTAGCTATGATTTTCACTTTGGGCTGAATAATTCATTATTCTGGTATTTTTCATGCTAGGATCTCAAAATTTGTATAATCCTATTTTATATGTACTTTTTTGTTCATCAAACCTTGGTTCTGAACGTACATTTATGAATTTAAAAAAACTAAGAACTTCAATAAAAATCAGACAAATATTATAGCTGAGACACTGAAATTCTTGTGTTTATTGAATAAAATGAGCTGGAAAAAAACTCTTACCTCTCAATTTTTGGCTATTTCCTTCAATTAAGGCTTAAATTTCTAAAAATCTGAAAAAATTGATTAACTTTAATATTAATTTTCTCAAAATTATAAGTATTTTCAGCATGTTGAGGCTAAAATATTAAAGGTTTAACTTGAGTTAAGGTTCCAGAGCCATCTGAAGAAAAAAACCCATTGATTTTCCCAATTGAGGAAATTTCTGGAGAGTGACCCATTTCTGTTTTGGAAAATAGTATTTGGAAATGGATCAAGTATTGCCTATGACTGCAGGGGCGTAGTCAGCCCCAAGTCTTAGTACACTCACATAGGAGTTATGAATCATCATGTACGTTTTGCTCAAATAGAAATAAATGAGTGGACGCTCTTGCACTCACTTCCTTCTTGAATAATAATTTTGCGTTTGTGCTTTATGGTAGCCAGGCCAATGTATCTATGTGTTATTGTAATGACTTCTGAAGTTCTGCAAAACCATCTACAGATGAAAGAGCAAGGGTATCGTTTTGGAAAATTGGGTGACAATGACGGTCTACTATTAATATATCGTACTATCTGTGCCTTTAACTCAACATGTCTAGTTTAAATAAATGTCAGTTTCTGCTGTTCTTTCTTCTATTAAATCTAGCTAGTTAAGGTTACTGAGAAGGGAGAGGTGATTCACAACGTTTTAAACTCCCTTGTTCATTTATGGTAAAATCGTATTCTGGAAGTTTTCAACCATCTTCAGCTATCATGGCCGCTACCTGTCAATACACAGCGACTTCTTGTGGCGACCAAGGGATCAAATCGATACTTTACCTACTGCACCATGACTCTACCTGTCTTGTATAGATAATTTTGCTATTTTACGCTACCATCTGAAGCCTCTTTTTTCTTTTACTGAATCTATCTTGTTGAAGACAACACGAGGAGACATGCAATTCAGTTTCTTGTTTCGATCATTTACAAAAATGCAGACGTGCAAGTGTCACTCCTCATAAAGGTTTGCATCATGTTGACCACTTAATAAAAATATATTTTAGACAAAAAAATCAAAATGTTCAAGAATTAAATGGCAATTTTGAATGGTTTAAATGTGTAAAATCACTAGTTTTTTTCCGGAATTAGTACATAGTCTATGCCTGCATAGAGTAGGGAAACACATCTTAAAGGCAAACTGCAATATCGATGTTTTCCTGAGCAAACAATATTGTAGAAAACGTTAAAGGTATAATTTCGAATAAATATATCTTTTGTAAGGGATATTGATATGTTTTATATGTTTGTGAACAAATTGCAGCTTTTGTGTGCTTTTCAAGGTTCATACATTCATATACTCTACAAAATCCTTAATTTGGTTCAGCTCGGTACAATTTTCTCATTCATTCACACTTATTCTGTCAATTCATTTTGTCAAAGTCCGGAAACTATGTCGGAACAGTGAACTAGTTCTACTATGTGACCCATCTAACTCCACTGGTTCATTCATACAAGTAAATCAAATCCCCGGACGATTTCACTTCTCCTTTATCGTCAGTACACTGAACCCCTCAGGGTTAATTAATGCTCCGTGACACGACTGTCACAGTTACTTGACCTATCCGTGACAATAAATTAACCCCCAGTGACATGATAGTTGGCACTCGCATCAAACACACAAAGCGCTCTGAACCATTAGTACAGTTATGAACTTTCATTCGGGTACACCTGTCGTGACCACATCCCTTCGGATTAATTAATGCTTTACAATATATGATTCTCCCAATCACAAAGATCTGTTAAGTCCAGCTGGTGTTATAACTCGTCCTTCTTTTCATCTGTGACCTTGCTGCTCTCGTTCTCTGGTGACTCCTCTGTGACGTCCTCCGTGACGGTATCGTCTGAGTCACTCGCTGCGGAGTCCGCATCCGCCGTCTCTTGATCAAGCTCTTCCTGCGCCTGACTCTCCCTCAGCCTCTCATCTGCCTTCTCCTGCAATAATTAAAGAGAGATGGAACTATTAGCAAACATTCAATGATTCATCACACATTTCCTGAGTTTATAGGTTTACAGGCTACCTGATTGACTTTTAAATTTCAAAATCAAATATACGTGTCTTTCTTTCTTAACTTTCTTTTTTTATTCATTTGTTCCAAAGCACATCTTTCGAGGAATTACCTGAAACCCTTTCATATTAATCTTTGTCAGAGCTACCCAAGAGGATCACATTAAAACAAAAAATATCTATGTCACCATGCTTTTTTCAGAGTAAAAGTTTGAGAAAGATTATGTTCTTAACCATAGGAGTCTATGGGAAAAATGAACTTAGTGATATTCAAATGATCTTAGGTCATTCAAAAACCATTACAGCTTCACCAAACCTTAGGAATGTATACTTTAGGCCTGTAACATTATTTAAAAGCCAAAAAGGATAGGGGTCACCAACGATATTTAAGTGCTGGCGATTGATGAAGTCAAAACAGGTGATTATTTCTGTATAATCCTATAAACAACTTTCATACCTGTTCCCCTAAATTTTTCATTTGAAGTGCTTTATTTTATCAATTCTATTGCAAATTCAAACTCTCCTCATATCTGATGTGAGATTTTTTAATTTTGAAATATTTAATTTTTGACACTAGGGGGTGCAAGTGTGACTGATGTGGTACATTTTAATTTCTCTTTAAGTTTTTATTCAAAAATCTTTGTTTCTTCGAATTTTCATTCTGAGTCAGCTGTCATCTAATTCTGATAATTATGAAATTTTAAAATTTTCCCGCCAGGGGGCACACATGTGAACAATTTGTCATCCCTTTAAGTTGCGTAACGTAAATATTCTTATCTGATAGGACTCAGAGGGCTGAATCTAGGGGATTTCTTGGCCCTGCCTATACGTGCGACGTCACCTAAAGAATCTCCACTATATACGTGTCATTGTCGCATGTACTGATTATATTATTCTACAAGACATGTAAGTAGTATATGGAAATGGGACTTTGGAGGCTGTCGCTTAAACAGTTTATCTTTTTTTTAAATGTTTATTTCATAACATCCATCAAGGCTTCCCCTGATTTTCGGGATATTACAGGAGATATAATATAATGGAGTGGTAGTGGGGTGAATTATACAGGAGGCATTTAAACAGTATGTGATAATTTCATAAAGATATTTACAAACAAGTGTGCATTTGCAATTCTAGTAAGCCCGTATACTTATGAAATAAAGATTTTCATAACGTGAAAAATAGGCAAAGCTCAGAATTTAGTACATGCCTAGTAAATCCTGATAACTAGCAAATAAAGTATTCAACTTATTCTAAACAAAGTGATATCTTCACAGTATTGTACGTCTAAACTCAAATCATTCCATGATCTCTGATCCTTCAAAGTAAGGACTTCTTCTATATACACAGGGCACATTTTAGAGGGGATGATAAATTTTCTCTTGAATGCGAGACGGATTACCCTAGTGGGAATTTGTATGTTACAGATGTTCTTATTCAGAATAAACATAAGACATAGCAGTTGCTTCATACGACTTTGTTCTAACCTCAGAATTTTACAATTTAAGTCGAGATACTCTGTACTAATTCAATCATTAAGATATACTTTTACGCAGATGCGCAGTGCACTGTTCTGCAGTACCTATAATTCCCTTTTTTGAATTAAATTACAAGAATATAAAATAAAACAGGTATATTCCAATACAGGCAGAATTGTCTGTTTTTATATTGATATCGCAGTTTTAACATCTACAAATGGTTGGATCTTAGACAGTTGACAAATTCTTGTATTGACTCTTGAAATAAAACTGTTATATAATCCCTGTGGACTAAGGATTATGTCAATATCAATACCAAGGTATAAGTAGTGTTTAACAAAATAATTCGATATTTCTATTGCCCACATTAAATTTGGCCGGGTCGATCAGCATTTTTTGAATGTTTGGTTTTGCAACAATAAGGGACTAAGTTTTTTCTATATTACGTAATCATGAATTTGTCTTTCCCCATTCAATGAATCCACTCAAATCAGAATGGATTTTGTTATGCACATCCGTCCAATTTAAGTTAGAATAATAAAGAACACAATCATCTGCATACATATTGGCATCAACAATCTTATACACTTGTAGTACACTTAACGGCGCCTCTATAGGCTCCACTATTTACACGATATTGTTGTGTTAATTGATTCTTTTATTCAACCGACATGTTAGTAGTAGATAGAAATGGAAATTTAAAGATGGCTGCATCATCCTCTGTACATTACTATGTATTATTACAATAGTATGACTTCTCTGGTGCATTTTGATTAGTCAATTGTATATATAAAGATTTGAAAGATTATATTTTATTATCAGGATACATCAGTGCACTTTCTTTTTCAGAAATGCTGCACACTACCCATATCAGACGTAATACAAGCATGCGAGGCGGGCTGCAATTAAGATCCCCAGTTGAGACTAAGGGGTGTGTTAGACAACCTGCAGCAAGTAGCCTGATCAATCGCTAAGTATTACCGAACAGAAAATTGTATCCTGTTGATAGTAGCCATAATCTAATTTGTTTTTAAGAACAAAGACATTTTCCCAACCCTCCTTTCACCTCAACTGCTTATTAACCATATCAAAACCAGCAAAGAGCAAAAGAAAAACAAATGTTGCAACATTTTCCATTTAAAAAGTTGTTTTGCTGAATTATGTAATTTTCAATGTCCATCGTTAGTCACGTGACTATGTCAGGACCAATCTGCCATGCAGTAAACAACTTTCTAATAACTTCTAATAAGCTTTACTTGTGTTGGGAAGAAAAAGACACGATGAAAAATATAAAAACACTTAATGACAGTATAAAAAGCTTGCCAAAAAGTGTTTGTGATACTGAAAGTTACATAAGGGTTATAGATCCCTGCAGGGGTGTTAACATACAAACATTCTAATTTGCTACTAGTCTAGCCAAATCCTACCGGCTATATGCGCAGATGAGTCGAATCTCATAAATGTAGAATAAGGGTACCAACTCTTTTTAAGAAATCAACATAAGACTGTTTTAAAACCAAGGTTTGGGATACCTAAGACTTCTCAACCACTGAAAAAAAAAGTCAGGCTTATGATTTGACTAAAAGGGACAATACATTGTCACAATCTAAAAGGATAGTCAATAGAAAAATGACCTTTCAGTAAGCTTTAGTCAATAGAAAAAACACCTTAGACCTTGTTTTTAACACGTCTTGCAAGACAACTGTCAGATTTAAGACCTCTTCAGGAACTTGAATTGACTGATATCGGAATTCTGTGACAATCTGAGAAAGATATATAATCAGCAGGCGCCTAATTATCTTTGGAATATAATGCATACGAGTGAATAAAGGTGACTTCCACTGAAAATAAAGATAAAGATGCCTATAACAATGTTAACTCTCTTTTTAGGGGGCAAGCCTATGCATTTCACGTTAAACAGGGTATAATTATGTATTTCTAGCCTAAAACGACAAAACTTTGTCCCCATAATACTTCAATTTTGAAAGTTTGTATTCGCTAAATCAGGAAACATTAGGACCCCACCCCCCTAAATAAAAATATGTTCTCCTTGGATGTGGACGACTCACAAATGACCTAAAATATTTCAATCAACGCGGAGATCTTGGGAATCACAGAATTTTAGAATGCATGTAATGAATCTGAAGGCCACGTGTTCAAAGGATCAAAACTGAAGCAGTCCTGGATGGAGTTCTGGAGAAGTGGGAGACGCCCTATAAATGTAGCCTGAACATGCCAGTTCTACCTCACAATACCAGATGACTCATTGAAACGCATATTTAAAATTACTCATTTTCAATTAAAATATATCTAAATGTACCATAGTCCCCTTGGACTGATCACTCCCACTGCACTCTGCGACCACGTTCTTTTCTAAACCTTTCGGTGTAATCAATAATATCTATCGCGCATTTTAAAGCATTCAAATTTAATTCACTTAAAATAACTTTAGTATGAATGCTAACGTAACCCCTCAATTCAATACGGTTTTCTATATTTTGAAAAACAGATTTTCAGGCCATGCCAAACAAGGTCGAGTAATAAATTTATATTTAAGACTGAAAAGAAAATAGGCAGGAAGTATGAAAATAGTCCATTCTTTAAAGGTACAAAGTTATGAGATGAGTTACGTGCTGATGATCAAATGTGTCCAACTATGTCAGAATTTAAACGAATAATTTAATCCCGAAATAGAATGTATATAAAGCTTATTTAGATTTGATGGCATAACCATTGGATTGCATACTTCCAATTTTGTATAGAAATGTTCAGATGTCAGACATGTCTAATCCTAGCCTATTATTATTATCTACTTTGTAGAAAATGTTACACAACTGTATTCCCTATTGTATAACGTCTGGAAGACCAGGGGGTTACCCTGATGATGTTTTTTTGATTAAAAAAAAATAAGGTGGAAAGTCATAGAAATAAGTTTGATTGAATTTTAGCTACCCTGATACCCAATTAAGCCTGCCCTCAGTTTGAGTTAGTGACTGACACCTTCCGACTCGCATGTACTATACACATGTACAGGAGTGTGTGGGTGAGTCAGGTAGAGCACCATACCATCAGTACGTGTCACATCACCAATAAATATTTTAATAATCTGGGGTTTCTTTTTAATATTAAATTTCTTGGAAACCATAAGAACATGCCAGTACAATCGGAAGGAATTATGCAGCGTTATCAATTTTGCAACACGAGTCATTATGCACAGCAAGCATGTATGCAGCTCATTTTAAACATGACCTCCTGTTTTTTTTAATTAAGGATTTTTTTGTAGCACTCACGTGTTTGTTCATAATCACAAGAATGACCTTGTTCCCATCATGATAATTACTGTTGTCAAATCAGAGAAGCTACCTTTAAACGGCTGAGCATAACATTAAATGAGTAAAGCCCTAATTATACTATGCATCGGGTCTCTGCTCGCGTTGGGTGGTTTACCCAACACGAATCGGTCGCGTTTGGGCCGTTTTAAGAGCTACTACGCGTTGGGTCCATTAGGTGTCAATGCGGCCCAAAGCAAAGTATATTACACTACGCATTTAGGCACACTTTGGGTCATGTTGGCACGCATTGGGTCATGTTGGCACGCATTGGGTCATGTTGGTACACGTTTTTTTTTTTTACAAACATGTTGGTAAAACAACGCGAACAAGACGTGTTGGGTTGCGTTGCCTAATGCGAACGTGACCAGACGCATAGTGTAATATGGCCTTAGCTGATGTCTATTCCAAACCTTAACATCTCCTTGTCTTTGTCTTAGTGGTTTGTGGAGAAATATAATGTGACAGTTAGGGGTGACCAGAGCCACGTGACCATACAATAATCCTAAATTTACAAATTCTAAATAATAATAGATATTGTATGTGAGCCAGTGATTTTACTTGAGCAAACTTTTGAATATTCCTTTTAAATGGTCCAAAATTGAAAGTAACCAATATTGAAAATTGAAAAAAAAACACCTTTATGGCGGCCAGCCTATTTTCATGGATATTGTCATCTGCACAGTGTCTAAAACTGATCTAATTGAGAGGTATGACTCTACTAAGTGCCTTTCAAAGCCAGACATGGACAAATATTTTCCCTTTATACAAGTTAATAAGTCTCCATTTTCACAAACAAGATTTGCAATATTAGAATCACAAACTTTCTGAGGTAACCAATATCAAGCATGGGAAATGTGAATCGGGAGATTAAGTGCTAATGTCAAGTTTTATTGGGAAGTTGTCCCGATTAAAATGTCAATAGCTTTTCTTTTTTGAGTATCGGGATCAAAATACTTGTAATCAGACCAGAAAATGAACTTCACCTAGAATCACTGTTTGTTTGTTTGTGGGTTTGAAACGCCAGACTCAGTCGTTCTGGAACACAGGGTTATTTCACCCTTGCTATTAAGTGATGATATCTATGGGAAGACAGAGCCCATACTCCTACACTTTTATCGAGGCAGGTGTTCTTTTATATGTACAATGGCGCCACATACAACCCTAGAATCACCAGACTTCAGGATACCATAAATGGGGCTCTGGACAAAGCAAAGGGAGAAGGTAACCATGTCCTTCATCAGTAAGCTAGGGTTGGCTAAAAACTCTGAAATCTAAAGTCTATGTTTGAAGACTGAGAGATAGCAGATTCACAGTAAAATTAAATCCATAGTAATATCAACCAATCAGAGGGCAGTATTTATTCACTCCCTTTTACAGCTTTCAGATTTTGTATGTGGTCTGAACTTAATCTAAAATATAACTGAAGGTATAAGCAACTTCTTAGGCCCTACCAGGTGCTTCATCAGGTAACATTGCAGACTAATTCAGGTTTGACTGCTACTTCACTGTTGTTTTACTGTAGTTTTTATACCTTTCTTTTTCAAGAAAATCTGAAATCAGATAAAACCCTGAGAAATTGCATCCCTGCTTCATTCATTAATAAAAAGAAAAAAAATGAAAAGAGTCAACAGCTATCCCGACACTATAAATGGGTTTAAGTATTACCTGAATACCGGCCATCACGGCGTTTGCCATCGCCCACATTCGATTTTTAACGTCATCGTCAGAACAAAGGCCTTCGGATAGAAAAACAATTAATCTTAACAAATTGAAAATAAACATGATCATTATTCAGAACCATGTGGACCAAAGAATGTAGTCTACATAATGAACTCTTATTATTTTTTTCTAAGGATGTTGACCATTTTAAGGAAACTACGCCCTTCATCCGTTTTTTTTCATGGCACACTAAATGGACATGAGGTTAGATATGGTTAAACACAACATTTCCTTTGTGGGAGTTTCAATGTAAAATGATACAAAACGCTGGCATCAGGGACAGAGTAGCAATATTTTATCGTGTTAACAAGATCTTTGACAATACATTATTTCTATAAGCTCGTGCTGTGTCATCAGGAGATTACTAAATGTGCAGCTTAAGAGCCCCCTTTTGCCAACTGTATCCTTTTTGTTCTCCCCCGCCATTCATACTATTAGATCAAAGTGGCTCTGGGAATGGGTTTCCAGATGGCGGGAATGTGTTTTCTGGGAATCAAATTTCCTAATCCTAAAAGGTAACAGCCATAGCCATAAATATGTCTCTTTTTTCTTAGTCTTATAGCTTTGTAAAGAAAAGGTGGTATTCCATAAACGTCGCGATAAAGGGAGAGTGCTTTGCATATTATGTAATTAATGGTAATAATATCAGAGCGCAACAAGCTTTGAATACAGATTTTTTTTTCTACTTCAAACTTTTGTATTTCTTTTCTTCACATGGAACTCTAGGAAACAACAATTTCGATGACGCATACTTAACTGCAAGCAAGCATCTCAGAGTCTTACGAAATAATACGCTTTCAGTTTATTACCTTTCTCTGTTTATTATAGAAACGATAACAAGATGATTAAATAAACACATAAAGATGGACCTACCTGTTTCGTTAACACAAATATCCTTTTCTACTTCAGAATCTTTTCTATTGTACCCCTTTAGTAATTTGACGATTTCATCTTCGTGGTCCTCTATTATTGTATAACACTGAAATGATATAAAACACCTTTCATTAGTGAGAATAATTTAGAACTCGAAACAGACGCAGTAAATCCTGGCAACAGTAGCCGTCTAAACTCAACTCAACTGTCGCAGCTCCTGATAGCGCCAAAGGCAACGATCAGGGTACCAACCGAAATTCCATTTTCAAATTCCCTGTGGTTTCCCTGAGATTTCCCTGTCCCACGGCAATATTTTCCATGTCATATCCAGCAAATTGTTCAAATTCAAAAGCCTCTGCATGAAGAAAAACTTTGGACAACCCAACACCAAATTGTCGAACTCCTAATATCTTGAGAATCAGGAATTTCAGAACCTGGTCAAATGAAATTCCCTGTGTTTTCCCCCTGTTTTGGCAAAATTTGCAAATTCCCTGTGTTCTCCCTGTCAGGGATTTTTGTTTTCCATTTTTGTTTTCCCTGTTTTCCCTGTTTGGTTGGTACTCTGAACGACGGTCTCGTCTCAACTACAGGAACTCTATTGGCCATGGTTTAAAACTCAATGGTCACAGCCAAGGCTTTGATAAATTATATACAAAACTACTTCACAACCCCGTAAGACCACAAGATCGAGTCCCACATCTTCAGCTTGCTAAAATGTTCGACCCAACAGTCCAGTCATAGCAAAAAGCAACTTCGACTCTAGCTGTAGTCCAGCCCCACTTGAGGACTATGTCGCCCTAAACTCAACTTGACAGTGACTCAACAGTCGGGCAATGTGGCCAGCAATGAAGAAATATTATAGAGAAAGTTTTCACATGAATAGATATTTAGAAAAAAAATCACATTAAGGAAAGAAACTTTTCATTATGCGGACCATACAAAACAAATTATAAACAAAAACGGTACTACAAAAATAAAAACATTTAAGTAATCTTTTCTCCAAATGGGCTTGTGGACTGTAAATACAAAGTATATAAAACATTAGAAAGATGTAGTTGATTACTTATTCAAAATAAGACTAAACGAGCACACATATTTAATGTGTGTCTTTATGCGTAAGTATTAGCAACATCCTTTGAAATGTGTTTGCCATGGTGATAATGAAATCAATATAATACGGAAATATTACACAATTCTGCAAACTCTCAACATTTTAAAGATTTCTTTTGACAAAAGATTATTACATTATGTATCACGTTACAAGCACCGGAACTGTCTGGCTATCTGACTAAACATAACATATGGAAGGCAAATTTTATCCGTCTATAGGCCTGATATCACGAATGCTCTATGACCCCACATGTTCTGTGACATGTTAACCCCACATATAATGCTCTGTGACCTATCATTATACCATATAGTTATACTTACAGCATGTTGTAAAGCTTGTGTAATTTCTGCACTCTTAACAACATTCTTCATGGACACAGAAGTGCCATCATAGGAGGATGTCCTAATGATGATCTTCTGACCGCTCTTAGCGTCTGTCGTCTCGGCGTAGTGGTGCATGGCGTTACATATCCGCTCCAACTCCTCAGTCAGAAACAGGTCAGAGGTAGCATAGGGCACCTGGAAATGGGCATAGAATATCTAGAGTTAGTGAGTATTGGATGTTTTACGCTGTACCGACAGCCAGGGTCATTCTCATGGTGAAAACAAGTTGGGACGAATTCTGTCTTTGGTGATCGAATCTATGAGATGAAGGTGACAGGGCGGGCAAACAGCAAAGGATCAAAACATGGAAATCATTTTTGTTGTACCTCATCCCTTAGTGAACGAAGCATCGACCGGGAATTGAACCCAAAGAACCACTTGGTTGGTGCTGGGTCCCCCCTATCACTGCCTTATACGATCAGCTTGGGCTACTGGGGGCCTATTCTTCCCCGGAACCCCCACTGGGTTAGAATATAGAGATATACTGTTAACCCGTTAGACCTCAATCCAACCACATAATTATCATACATAGTTTTCTGTATGGACTACAAAAAATGTGGGGATTGTCCTATAACTGTTGACGTTTTCTAGGTATTATTCAAATTACGTGCGCATCTTTGACCTAGCTTTATTGGTATTCTATCATACTATTGTCTTGGATTCTGATCTCAGAATCAAGTAAAATGTGATGATTATATCTAACTATACTTTGTGTACTTTATTATAATTATCTTCTTTGTACCTATATGGAAGATCCTTCTTATGAGTGAGTATGGTTAAAAAATGATGATAAAAAAACACCCTTTAGTGGGTATGCCCTCTATTAAAACCGACCGCATCTGCCTAAAAAAAACTGAATAAAAGGACATTTTTGTTTCGGAGAATAAAACAGTCGCCTCTCCTTAAATGTCCCTGGTGCTAGACTACCCCAACGAACCCGGAGGACTGGGACAGAACTTAAGAATACAGGTTAAACCATAGGACATGAAGATGTCACAGGGAGCAATGGAAGGAATATAGAGGTAGAAGGGGTCAGGGTAGGCACTGTTGGAGAGGTCAGACTGCTGAATGACGGATGAGGCAGGAACAAAATGGTCGCTGTTTGATGCAACGGGTATAAGTAAACGGTGGGTACGGGATCCTATTTCGGCCAATCACAATCGCCGGAAGTTAGAGGAAAGATAGGCAGGAGGATTTTTTTTATCGTGAAAATAACCTACAAATAGGAAAATATTTCTAGAAAAAAACAGCATTTACGAATTGTAGAGGCATATGAAAAGATCTCTTCTATCTCCCCCCCCCCTCCCTTTCCAAAAGTGAAAAAAAAGAAGAAAATAGAACAAAAAAATATGAGAAAATTGTATATCTCTCTGAAAAGAGCGAAACCCTTAGAGTTTTGGCAGTATGCGTCCCCTTTTGTCTTTTGATGTATATTCCGTCTAAATTTGGACACCTTAGAAGAAAGATGGATAAGGGCAATCCATTAATTAGCGATGGATCCAAAGAGAAAGGTAGTCTATATGCCCTTCTAACGTGCGAGGGTCAGGGTGTGTCTGTGTGTCACATGGTAGCTTTAGAAAATGAGACGTTATCGGTAATTAGATTTACAATTTTTATAGCCACATATTGGAAACATTGCAATATCAAAATGAAGAGATCTTCATTTCGTGTCTGTTCTTAGTATACCCAATATGAAAGACTACAGTGATACATGACGAATGTCATTTTTAGAATGGCTCAATGGCGAATCTAAAGGTCTGGGGCCTCGCTTTAGGCACGTGACACCCGGCGATACACCTGTTTTACTTTCATCTATAAGTAAGATAATTTAGCCAGACAGTGCTAATATGCCGTGGTAAATATACCTGAATAGCAATGGCGTTTACGAATTTTACATGGAAAAAAACACTTAGTCAGCTTTTCATAAAAAGGGGACGTCATATTTTACTTGAAGGGGGTTATGAAAATCAGAGAATGCAGGCAGAGAACACCTGTAGAGTATCAGAGGCTATGGTTCGTGTGTTTTGCAGAGATGGTCATTTAAGGATAAGATAGCCCCTGTAACCGACCTACGTAAAGCTGTCACTTGGTAGCTGATATTCACATTTAATTTATGAGGTCTAAGTATTTAAGAGCAATTATTTATCATTGCGATAAAGTAATTTT
Organism: Lepidonotus clava; assembly: GCA_936440205.1. Classification (NCBI taxonomy): domain Eukaryota; kingdom Metazoa; phylum Annelida; class Polychaeta; order Phyllodocida; family Polynoidae; genus Lepidonotus; species Lepidonotus clava. Next base: position 18,068,327 of record OW387150.1, on the reverse strand, counting down.
CATCAAAACAGCGCATCACGTTACACCGTTACCCATGCTTCTCTTTATTCTAGAAATTAAGTTACTAGGGCCAGTGTTCAGTGTTCATATAACCCTTGACATCTCACGAGAAATGAATTCCCATCTTCAAATCAGATTCTTAGACATTTCTGAGATTTGGAAGTAGAAAGTGTAAGATATAAGATTTTTTTCAAGTCAGTAATTTCGATCAGTCTAGCTAAGCCATTTTAAGACTCGCTTAGGTAAATAAAACCGTTAAGGCTGAAATAAAATGGGATCTTAGGCAAACAAAAATCGCAAGTATCTCCGTTTCGGCTATAAAAGATCAGGAGCGGTAATACTCCCGATATTTGCAAATGTGTTGGTAAATTGTGGTTGGAATGCTCGCAATCTTTGGCTCCCGACTATTGGGATATCAAAGATCGCCAGTGCCGCTGATCTTAGGAAAGAATACTGTGATTGACCAAAAAAGGATTAAAATCACAGGATCCTGAACCAAAGGCAGTAATAGAATACGATCTTTACATTTTCAGCCAATATGCGGTAATTCAAAAATAACTATACAGACCTAAGATAGATACAAATCGGGGTAATTTCGAGTATACATCTGCTTGATCAATCCTTGTCTTTTTTTTGTATGGTAGGCTCTACATAATTATATAGCATTCAGTGGCACAAAAGTACCAGAACAATACACCCAGTGCTCACTATAACGAACCAGTGAAGCCCCTATTCACTACACGACTTGAGCTGCGGTATGACGATGTCGAAGAGAAACCGCAAACATCAGAGATAAATTCTATGTTTGACATAAGTGACGGATTTATATGCGGATTTATATGCGGATTTATCTGGAAGATCTCCATATGGCGCCGATATTGCAGCCTAAGTCGTGTAGTGTAATAGGGCCACCAGGGGTATAAAACCCTCCCACAGAGCCGACTGTTAAACCAATGAGCTGAAACAATGCCTTCAAATTCAGTAGCGTTCAAATGAAGAAAATGAACATCAATAGAAATTCCGCCTTTTTTCTAGGTTGGCTTTTACATACCTCTTTTAACTGCTGGGTGCCGTCCGGCAGGATCCGGAAGCTGCCGACCTGCAGCTTTTTCCGCTTGTCGACTGCACTAATCTGTATCTTCATGTCCTCGACCATGGCAATACATGCTGTAAATTGGAACAAAAAGTTAAATAATTAAAGGGGAATACGATGGTGCAAGTTGAGGCTTCAGGAAAATCTGAAGTAACATAAAAGAAATGTGAGATCAATCAATATGAATTAAAATTACATAATTATACCAGGGTATATTTTACTGAATTTTGATATTCATATTATGGGGTGTTTGAGTGAAAACAAATCTAAAATTTGACAAAAGTATGAAAACTATTACATTCCTGAAAATGCAACAGAAAATGACGGAATTTGGGTTGATCCTGAATTACCAAACTGGTGATATTATAAGGACCACCTAGAACTTCCCCACAATCCAGATTTTCCCCTGTACACGATGGGAATGTTATGATAGATAACAATGCAGCAAAAATTGTTTGAGGTGTATATGCCTAAGCCCATTATCTATCATGGTTCGCTGGAGTATTATAAGGACATATAGATGCCGCTAAAGCCATTTGAGACGTACCCTCCATAAAACATCTGATATGGATTATTTGGAATATTCTGATGTGAGGATAATATGATATAACCTAAATTGCTTGAGGAATATGTGCCATATGCTATGGGTCACTGAGTCTGTTGTGAAGTTAGGATATAATTGCAGTCAAAGCTGTTTGAGAGTTATATATGCCATGACATATGGCATGGGTTATTGGGAATGTTTTGATGTATGGTCAAGATCCAGCTCGAATCTTTGGGATGTTGGGCCATATAATATGATATGCATCAGTGGGAATGTTTTGACTAGGTGGAAGATGCAACAGAAAACATTTGAGAAAAGTGTGGCATTTATCTTATAGGGGTCACTGGGAATATTTTGATGTAAAGAGAAAACTGTATCAGATATTTTTTTAATATAATTATATATACGTGCCATACATCTGAAATGCATGGTTTTTTTTGGGAGAATGACACTGTTAGGATAACGGCACGATCGAAACCGATTGGAGAATATTATATTTACACCATATATCTAATCTTATATAGGTTTTGAGTACATCCTCATTTAGATATCTAGTGAAGATGTGTCCAGATTTTCTGAGAACATATTAATGTATACCATATTTCTAATGCGGGTTAGGTTTCTAGACAACGCAGATAGTATTGCAGGCCTACGGGAGGCTGGTAAGTTGATGGAGTGGCAAAATCTAAATTCCTGTCACGGCAAGAACCTTGCAGGGATCAATAAACGGGGAAAACCTGTATCGGAATTCAATTAGAGGTAGCAAACACCCCTCAGTCGCAGAAGTTTTGCTTTCCCTTTAACATGGATTTAATTACTAGTTGCTAATGGCATATATAATACTATAGTTATGTTTACAGTTTTGATATGTCCAAGGTGTTGTTCGATGTGAAATGTTTTTGAGGTACCAAAACAAACCTCAATAGGCTAATTATACATCCCTTTTATTTGTTTAAAGTTGGTTTGACAAAACAGATATTTTACAATATCTAATACATGGATTTTAATTTTATTAACTTCTTTACGTGTACACACAAATACGATCTTCCAGAGGTTAGATGAATAACAATACAATAATATAGTATAGCAATATAAGATGAATTTTACATGATTGATGAGCAATGAATAAATTACAGATTCTTCAAACATAGTCCAGGGTCTTGTCCCTGTAAGGTCAATGTGCATTCATCATCAGCAACAAATCAACTTAATCATTTTATGGTTGCCCGCTGTACATTGACTGCTAACATTTCCCATATTCATATACCTCTTATCACTGGACTATGTAGATAAATCTAGTACTTTCGTTTCACCTTTTCGCTTAAATTTAATGTTATTGTTACTCTGCAGAACAATGTTAGGTCGGCCCAATTTTTATTGATATCAATTTACCGTAAATTTTACTCTGTCTATACGTAAGGCTACTTATATTTTCCTTCCATCTAGGCGTCAGAGGCTGAATCTTATATAAACCATAGACCATTGAATTGCTTTTTCCTCTGAATTCTGTTTACTAAATGTGCGCACAAGTGAAACAAATGAGAACATTGAAACAATGGAATGAATCAAAATGTTTCACCAAAAGATATTGCCCATTATTGTTTGTGGAAATACATTTGAACGTTGGACATTTGGCGAAAGGTAATCTTGATACATTTCCTTAGATTAATTGTATTTTGCCACTAATATCAGGCTGGGACCTTATGATCTGTTTATGATATATTCAACAGGGTATACACATCTTCAATGTAATATTTTCCTTATACTCTGTATTGTACCTTCTCCTTCCCTTTTCGAGTCTCCTCTACCTCCTTTCCCCGATACAAAACTTGTCATAACGTTGTTTTGATGTTGTTTAGTTTAGTTCCACGACTAAAGTGTGGACTATTTAGTTCTTTAATCCCACCACTGACGTATGCCTCAGGACAAATAGTTGGAGGCTAGGAGTATGTAGTTAGTGACTCGGAGAATGGACAAATCCATTTGTAGGTACACAGGTGAGGTTTCTACTCCTGTAGGGGTCAATACAACCAAAGGGCTCCTGCTCCAGGGCGGGGAAAAGGGCGGGGGTCACTTTTCACGAAAATGATCTCATTAGAGGCCATATTCCACTATGCGGTAGGTTGCATTTGCGGTCCCTAATTTTAGCCAATGCGAGTTTGCGGATCAGATACCAACATATTGGTATCTGGTACAGCAAACAAACCAGAGAAAACCTTTATAAAATAGCAGGGGCAGCAAGCAGGGGCCGGAAATAGGTGCTGCAAATACCTATATTCCACCTTGCGGTACCCTATCGCAAACGAGTTTGCAGTGGTTTGCTTGCATTTTTTCATGGAAACGCAAGCAAATACAGTTTTGTGGAATATGGCCTGAAACCGGATGAGTGTAGAGCTCTGGCAATGGACTTAAAATCCAAAGGTCCTGGGTTCAATTCCCGACCCGGGCCGTTTTATACACCGGGTAATGGATTCTGTTTCATAAGAGGTTGCAGATTAAGAATGATAAAACAGAAAAATATCCATGAATACTCTTCTCAACGGTATATGGTAGTAAACTATCACAGGACTATGACTGTGCCAAATGTGTTCCTGACATGCACGTTTTCCAGAAAAAAAAATACTGATATTAATCTTTACTGGAAAAATCATTTCATTAAGAATTCGGCTTTAATTAGCCTAAGGCGCGGTAAATTTTCAAATATTAAGGCAATAGAACATACGGCTATTGGTTACAGGTCTTTCTTAGAATTGAAAGATCGTTTTTGGCCAATCTGGTATTTCCATGACCTATAGCAGTCTTAGCAATTTGGAAGAATATCGATACTTGAAACTTTCTGTAAACTAACTTAAAATCCAGTATTGGATTCGCTTAAGGACAGCTTTAATGAATCCCAAAAAGTAGATTTATTAGTAATATGGCACAGCTCCAATAAACAGTTTTATGAAAGATATTCAATAGGTTAGATTACAATCAAGTTAGATTAATGATCTCATAGTCAACTGTGAAAAGGTCGTGGTTATTTTGAGCAAAAGTATAAAGTGTTGCTACGTGGACACCGCCTATAACAGAAGATAATAGGCAACAGTGCACCTCTTTGGGATTGAAAGTTATTTATTTGCAAATGAAGTAGATAAATGAAGCTGACAAGCGCTAACCCGCTTGCAGTATGTACTAGCTTGCCCAGAGCATGGAATATGCTATGGTTCAGTATGAAAGTTAAAAAGGAAAGAGGAGTTTTGGTCTGGAGCTAAAACTACTCTTGGCTTCTAAAAACACAACCATTACCTAATTCAGAGATGATAAAAACACAGTATCTCTGTATGCTAAGGTTGTTACTGGCCCAGATATGATAATTGATTATTTTGATCCTATAAACATTGGAAAAAAATGGCCAATGCCAATCAGCTCAGACTACAAAGTATTCATCAAACTTATCAGTCTCAGTCACTCGCAAACAACCATAACTAAAGCCCCATACCCACTAGGCGATTTTGACAGCGACCGACGACGGGAAATGGGCAGAATCGGCTAATTCCTATGATCCCCTGTTAGTATAGAGTATTGAAATGTGCAGGTTTGATCGGAGTCTGCATTATAATCAGCCTATTCACCAATCAGTCCGCCGGCTTGGTCAAAATCGCCAAGTGGTATGGCCCTTAAGGCAAGAGGAGTTTACTAAACAGTAACCCCCCTCACACATTGTTAGCCGGAGGGCACAGGGCATGAGGGCACACTGACTGACCAACATGTCAACGAGCTGGTCAATCGGGGCCAAAGAGTAATCCAGGATTAGGATAATCCTTAAGATCACAATCCGTACAAAGTAGCAGCTTTTAAGGCGCACACAATCAAGGGGTCTTTAAACAAGACGCATGTAAGCTTGATTCTCTCGGTGTATTTTGTAGGCACAGAAGTTGCCAATATTTCTCGCCCTTATTTTTTCCCCAATTTCGTCCTAGCCTTTGAGAAAATAACCCTAGAGGAAAGGCTAGGATTCTTTCCAAAAAGATTATCTGAAACATATGGGGAATGAAAAATAATATTGTCGGGGAACAACAAGCATAACATGAATCGAATAAGTTAAATAAATAGAAATAATTCAGAGACAAATGTTTAACTTGGGCATGGGTCTGAGCAGACTGTCTGCGACGGACTTATAACCAGTGGTACCAGAAATACCAACGATTAGTGTCTGCCCGACGTGAGGGGAGTCAGCAGGGGGCCCTAACCAGGTGATCCCTAGCTAAGCCATGCTTCCCTTTCGGGCAAATTGGTGGGGGGTATCCACCCCATGGCTGACGCTGGTAGACGACCTTTTAGAGAACATCCCGCCGGTACAAGCTAAGACATCAGCGTTCCTGTACACCGGAAGTCAGGGGTCATGGATGAGGCACAATGCATTGTGGGACGTCAGGAGCAGATGTGGCCGTACAGCCTTATGGGACGTTCTTAATGACGCGGAGGGAGGTCAGGACTATGGCCTTCCATACCTATTAACGCCAGCACCATGCTACAATTATTACAGCAGCAGGGATGGTTGTGACAAAGCCTTTTCAAGGGTTTCAAGTGCACAGGACGGATATTGGCGCAACGGATCTAATAAGGTCATAAGCCAGAACGTCTACGTCATGGGCAACTCGTGTTGTATGTCATCTACCAGGACAAGCTGTTGGAAAACAAAATGGCGCCCATCAGCGTCCCCAACAAAATGGCGCTCTGCAGCGTCCCCAACAAGATGGCGGGCCCCAGCGTCCCCGCAACGAGAAAGGACGAGACTGTACGAGATGCACAAGACTGGAGAGGAGTGGATGGAGTCCTTCATGGGGGCTTGTGGTGGGGATGCTGCCAGTATAAGGGTGGAGAGTGGTGACACAATCCAATCAATGCAGAGTACCTCAACAGAAAACAATGATTCAATCAATCCCCAAAATGCCTCATCTAGTCCTGCACCAAAAGAAAAGGCTGGCACCAAGAAGGTGAAAAATCGCAATTCTCGGAGAAAAAAGAAGAAAGATTCGCACTTATCAAAATCTAAGTACAGCTACACAAACAAAGGTGCCGAAACAACTGACGATATCAGCACACATGAAAAGATGCCAACAGTAAACCTAGGCCTGGACGCTAACATAGATTTAGGCTCCAGTGCCAGTGATTTATTCTCAAGGAAAAACATTAAGTCAGAAGTCCTCTGCCATTTGACTGGGAATGAGATCCAACCACCAAACTCTGAAACTCTAAAAAGCAACTCTCTAGATAGGAGCAACTCAAGCAATGACATAGAACCAGCTCCTCTCACTCTAACCGACCTGTCTTGTTCACTCAGAGATGTCCCTAAGAGCAAATACAAAATCAAGGAATCAGGAGACGAGTTAGGTCAAGGTGGTGAGGTGAACAATGGCACAAATCAAAACCTCAAGAATGAGGGTTTTGTAGGTGAATCTGATTTGTTGCAAAGGGTTGAACACTTGGGTAAACCTCCTGGAGGAGCAGGGGGTGTAAAGGTTGAGGAGGAATCTCCTGATGCGATCCTGAAACTCAATGGGTTTACCCAGGATAAAGTTCCTGGTGAGTTCTTGAACCTTTTTATTTTCTTTTTGTTATAACCATCATCTAGTCTAACAATAATTGGTTGGGTATGCATTATATTACCAATATTTTAACTAATATAAAGAGTTTTAGTGATTATATATAGCCCCATGCCCACAAGGTGATTTCACCATCTCCTGATGACGGCACGGCCGTCTAATTTGCCACACAATTGCTGGGCAATCACAATCGCTGGGCAATTCCCCATGGGTATGGCGTGAGTTCTCAGCGATGGCCAACGGCCAATGGGTTTGCCGAGAAAATTGCCAGAAAAATATCAAAATTGCTTGATGTGACAGTCGCCAAGCAACGACGATGTCAATTCTTCCAGTCGCCCATCACCCGGTGACAGTAAAATCACCTAGTGGGTATGGGGCCTAAGAAACATCGACTGGGTCATCCAAGGGATTCTGTATAACTTGACCCTATAGTATTGCAATGTTTATTAACAAATACAATTGTGCAAAAAATAATGAAAACGAAGAGCAGGGGAAATGACGCTTCAGTTTTTACTTCTCACCAGCTGCTCACTGTACAAACGGCTCAACATCCCATTCAAATATTGAATACAAATGAACCATGTCATTTGATTATCACCTGAATTTGTTAAGTAAATGTACGCTATACTTATATAAACTTCCCTTACATGTCGTGATATTAATTGGCATAAATGTAGTCCAACATCAATGCTTATGCAATTACACAATTATGATAAGGTAAACACTTTAAAAGTTATGTCCTTGCGGAAGCAATGACGTTGGACAAGTTATGTCACGATATGGCATGAAAGTTGAAGAAAGTGCAGGGGAGTTATTATGGTTTCAGGTATTGGTTGGTATCTTTGTTTGTTTGTTGGGTTAGTTCAACATCCAGCCAACCCTTCTGGGTTCTTTTACCAGACTGCACAAGGTAAAGCTTTGCAGTTAGTTTTAAGCCACACGGGCGGTGACCAAAACTATGATATGATTTAGGAGAAACCCACCACTGGGTTCAATACCCTACTCTTTTCGAAGAGTGGCAAGGGGTCTTTTATGTGCAATGTCCCATAGAAAGCACACCACACACCCAGCCTTTGATGAACCTGTTTGCCTCTCATGACAAGCAGGGGATACTGAGGAAACATTCTTCCCAGGGAGCTCCAACAGGAACCCCGTCCCGGTCCCCCATAGGGTGTTGGGGATCTGTTTCTCAAACGTCATCCAACCTTATACAAATTCCCAATCACAAATAGCACGGATTTCAATTTCCTATCAACTATATTCAAACCATCCTTTCATCTTCACAGTTGAAATACAAGCCAGTGAATGTTCTAAGTAGTTAGAGGAATTAGAGTTACACAACTATTATTTCCAATATCGCACAATACAGAATACATTTGTTTTGAAACTAGAGTTGGAGATGTCCATTAATTACATATGGTGTGGGAGGGGAAATTGCTCTATTATAATGCGAATTACATGCTAAAGGGGTGAGAAAGGAAGTCTTTGTCTTGAAAGCATGTCCAGATGATTGTGCATTCAATGGACTGCCTCTTTTCAACGTTGTTTGGTACCGTTTGGAATGTGTCAACTCAGTGGGCACCGGGTACCGTTATTAAAATTTTGGGGTTACATGTAATACATCATACGACTGATTTAGGCCTATAGTAAGGGATTTAGTTTGTTGTATACCAGACAGTATCAATATCTTATCAACAACTCGTTCTGCGATGTGTTCAATTATAGATTGATGTAATGTGTGGGACAGATAATTTCTTGTCAATGGATTTATACCTGTTTATTCCGCTGGTTTTGTAAAACAAGTGTTTGATTACAACTGGTTCTCTTATATATATGTGAATCTGATTATATCTGGTTCTGTAATATTGTGTCTACCATTGAAACTGATTCAGTAATATGTCTGTTAAATTCAGTAATATGTCTGTTAAATTCAGTAATATGTCTATTAAATTCAAACTGGTTCTGTAAATATGGTTTTGTAATATGGCTTTTGTTTACAGCTGATTTGTTAATATGTGTGTTCAATTAAAACTAGTCTTCTAATATGTGTGTTTAATTACAGCTCGTTCCGTGCCTACCCAGACCTGCTCTGAGCTGCTCATCAATAAAGGAGTCTCCGGAGAGGACCTCAGCAGTGTCAGCTCAGGCTGGTCCTCATCCAGTTGCTCAATCCTCTCTCTTGAGTCACTCACCTACCCTGCCCCAATCATCTACCATTCGGATCCAATCGAGCATAAACTTTATGGTGCCCTGCCTGCTCCCACTACAGGTCACTGGGCAGGTGGTGTCCCCTCCAACACAAGTCACTGTGCAAGAGCAAACAGCTCTACAACAAACTACTGGTCAGGAGCCAACAATTTCACAAAAAGCCACTGGTCAGAGGATAGTGCCTACAGGTCAAGACATGAGGCAACATCTGAATCCCAAAGGGTCTTCTTGAAGGAAAGATCAGAACTGTCTTCCCCAACATTTGAAGTTGGATCTAATTTTGAAAGTGAATATGACTTTGGTCTGGGCAAGAACAGTTTTGAATATTCCTGTGACTTCAGCCACGAGAGAAGAAATCGTCAATGTTCATTTGAGAATAGTCTAAGCAAGGATGATACAACTAGCAACTACTTGTGTAATTATAGTCTAGGCAAGAAAACTAGTGCTCGCAAAATAGAGACTGATCATTCTTGTGATTACGGAAACAACAAAGGCAAAAAACAAAGTCATTTAGCCATGCAAATCCTTTCGACAACCCCACGTGCTGATTATACAAAGATTGTGACAGAGGGCAAATCCATGTATTATGATCATCCAGCGACTAGAAAAGAGCAGCAACCAACTCAGATAAAAAGAGGTGTTAACAATGAAAGATTGAGCACTAAGACGCCATGCTACAGTTTACCCAACTTTGACAGGAAGCCATGTCTTGATCGGAAGCTTGACTCAAATTCTAGGTTCCCCAAAATCCACGGACCGAAATATGCACAGAGTGGTTTAGATATGCCAGAAATATTTTCCACTAACACATCAAATCTTACTGGATATACTGACGTAGGAACAGATGAGTTGAAGGACAGCAACTCTCCCTCCTACTATAAGACTAATATGAAGGGAGCTTTCAAATCTACCTCAACACCTGACTATTCCTTAAGCTCCTCCAGTAACTCATTGGAGAGCTTGGGTTCTTCATTGGATGACCTGTCACTTGAGTTGGATTCCTCCAGGTCATGGGAAGGGACCAGGGAGGAATGGGAGGATGAGGAACTGTGGGGAGGAGTAGGTGGAAGGGTGAGTGTTGAGGGCATTGGGTTGGGTGTTGAGAGAGGTGAGTTGAGTGATGAGATGGATGGGTTGAGTGGTGAGATGGATGGGTTGAGTGATGGTGGATTGGGGATGAGGAAAAGCTTTGAAGGTGAGGAGATAGGGAGGTGGGAAGGCATGGGTGGCATTCAGGATCGGGTGTGGAAAGGAGTTAGGGGTGGAAGATTGAGGTCTGAAGGTGGGATTTCTAGTGAGGAAAGAACGGATGGAGACGTATGGGAGGGATTTGATAGAGAAGACAGGGCATTTGGAGAGAAACAGCATATGTCAGTGTGGGAAGAGGATAGCTGTGATGAGACAAATGAAGGGCATGTTGGTGAAAATTTGGAAACACAAATATGGGATAGGGTTAATATGGAGGAGAGAGGGATTTGGGAGGGGATGAGCAGAATAAATGAGGAGTGGGATGGGTTAAACTCTGAGAGAAAAGAGCTATGGGAACCAATAACATGTAATAGTCTGAATCATTGTGATCAGCCTAGACAAGGGCCAAATTATGAAGAGATGGATATTTACCATAAGGGACTATCAAATGGACAATATCATGGAATATTGAGTACTGAAACATTCAATGAGGTAGAAGGACTGGGCAACTTGTCATCGAGTAGTGAGAAACTCACTGATGATAGCGCACCCAGTGAGACTTTAAGTATGAGGAAAGTAGAACATCAGGACTTTCTTCATTTCGATGTTCACTCTTCCTCTAGCTCTGATTCTGACTATTCAGTCTCAACCCACTCCTGCATAGGCTGGGGTAATTCCCCCTACTAAAAAGACTCTATTGCCTACTTCATGGTTTTAAAGCACAGTACAACACACCAGTCGTGAAGTTCTGGATAGTTGGGTCTTTGAGTCTGTGTGGCTGAAATAACGATAAACAGAAGACATCGGTCAACTCTTAAAATCGCTGCTTGTGCGGCCATTGGTGCGCTGCACGATTCGTCATAGGTATAGGTTATCCTCTGCAATGGTACTCTTTTTTTCTTCGTCAGTCACATTAACTAGTGCTTGAGAACTAGAACGCTGGTCTTTCCTCCTAAGTATTTGAAATAATGATAAACAGAAGAATCCTGCCGACCTTCTGGAAGACGCAACTGACTTTATATTTATAATGTCACTTATCTGGGCATCAGAGACAGACCTTTCGATACCCTATAATATATAGTACACCGGGAAATATAAGTAATATGAGAGTCCTTACCTCCAAACGTTTGGTCAGAGCATACATCAAAGTACACAATTGTTCCTGTCATCGTCTTTGTTAATCGGTTAGGTTATAATGAGATAGTAACTTGTCATAATCCAAATGTCATCACCCTAATAAGACACCAGGGGGCATTAGGGGACAGTATGGTGACACGGGAAGCTGGGCTTTAGAGGGTATTTATCACAATTAAATATAAACCCTGCACAATTTTACGCTTTTATCCCCACTCATATTAAGTACTTCAGATACCTTTATCAAGTTGTTTCTGTAAAAAATTATCCCTTTAATTAAGCGTTTCGCTGTCAACTAATAAAATCAGTCATGTAAATGAATTACAATAGAAAAATCGCTCCGTCTGTTATTAGATATGACTAGCAGTGTTACTGAGTGATTTGTATTGACAAATTAGTATTTCTAAGACCCCTTAGTTGGTAAGCACCCTGTCTTATTTATACATGGTACTTAAAACATTAGTTGACACCAACAACTTCAGAAATGCTTAACAGAAATATGACAATGTTTTTCTGCACAAGAACGTAATCAAACGATGATATGAATTATGGAATATACGGGCATCAACATTGTTATTTTCGGTTCCTTTACAATGAACACCTCTTTGTTTTACACTACTATTTCACACATTATACTAGATGAAATAAAGAACAGATGTCTTGACATGAAGACGTAAACCATAAAGTAATAAGTTAATGTCCCATATGAGACACTGATGTATGTACAGTTGGAGATAGAATTGTGTTATAGAAAGTCAAGAGGCGCCTATCTGATTGTACCTAGAGTGCCTTTGAGTTTATTGCTTTATTAAATGCGTGGGCACGCCTTTGATAACACAAAAAAAGAATAATGTTATTCTGTCACTTTACGAAAGGCCTTTTTTGTATTTGCAATAATACTCAGTCCCCCTAGGATAGACTGCTGATGTTTTCCATTAAACCTTAAAAGTAAAGGATGTTTTGTTTTTGTTTAACCTTATCAATTTGATTGTATAATGAAAGAGTTGAGAAAATACTCAAGCGTAGATGGGTAAACATCAGACGCAGAGAAGTAACTATTTGTAATGAAAAAGGAAAAAACGATCAATTTCTAGGCTTTCTTGCTTATAAAGCTGAGACGACACATGTAGGTTTGGAAATTAAGGTTCTACATCATGAACCTATCTGTGCATATTTTCTAAAAGTGTCCGGCCAGCAATAAAAGAGGGAATATGGAAGTTTGTGTGTTACCTTACACAAAAGCCTTTTCACTCAATGAAAAAATGTCCACACACTGAACGCATTCCGTGCGCACACCTCTCAAAAACTTGCTTGTACAAGCCTTGTGTGAACATGCTTTAAACGGCTTTAGCCTGAAACATAGGTGTGTGCAAACTGGGGGAATAATAATTGCTGAATGCAATAATGACCTGTACTTGATTTATTCTATATCAATTGCACTCTGAACTTAGAAATCTGTTAGTGACAACACAAAAAGAGGCATAAGCATGCACAGACAAATATTATTGCCCTCATAGTCAATACAGTTCTGATTATTCACCAGCTTTTGAGAGGGCAGGACAATAGTGAAGGGATGGAGGTTGGGAACCTGATATAGAATAACGGATAGACTTACCCCCACACCAGATGTGTGGTGCTAGTTTGGCAGCAGCATCCCTTGCCAGGTAGCAGAAGACGGTCAATAAACAGGTGAGGAAGCTCAACTTCATTTTGGATCTGAAATGGTTGCGAAATACCAGATTTAACGACAGTACTATTTCAAACAACGATGTGCTACAAGTTTACTATTCATCATTCTCATGGATGGCTCCTTTGGAGGTGATTTTTGTCTTCAGGAGGTATAGAAAGATTGTTTCGAAGAGGATGCATCTTGTTTTAGCGATGCCTTTCTCACCATCCAGATTCTCTCATTTTGAAATATATCTTTCCAATTGAGTTATTTTACCAGGCACTTGAGAAGTTGAGCTAAATCAGCTGCGCTTCAGGATAACTTAGCGTTAACAAGGGTTTAGTGAATTTCTTAGATTGTACTACATACTACAGAGGGATGGGGGGGGGGGGGGAGGAGATTGGAGAGCATGTCAAAATGCGTGAAACACGTGCGCCTTTAGACGTCACTGCACAAGTTTTTGAAGCGAGTGCCTGGTAAGTTCTATTTGCATACCACCATAGCCATATTTATTTGACAGAAAACATATGCACACGCATGTGCATACTTCTAAGAGAAGTGAAGGTGACAACGGAAATGTGGCTGTTGTATGCAACGTTAGCTACAAACTGTGCACCATTAATCCAGACTGTACACTGGTAAATCCAGTATGTTTTTAACGTCTGAGTGTGCACTGTAAGTTTCAGACTGTACACTGTTAACTTCAGTCTATGTACCGTTAACTTCAGAATGTGCACTGTTAACTTTAGAATATGTACTGTTAACTTCAGAATGTGCACTGTTAACTTCAGACTGTGCAGAATTAACATCAAACTGTTCACTGTTAACTTCACACTGTGCACAGTAAACTTCAAACTGTGCACCAGCCATTGTACAATTTGGAGACAAACGATTAGAATTCCTGAGTTTCAATTCTGCTTTATCAATATGAGTAGTAATGATAATTCTTTTTCTCTATGGAAACTACCATGCCCAGTAATGGCCTTTCGTAAGTGGTCTTTATCCATAACCTCAGTGCAGGAGTAGGCCAGGAAACAAACCTGAAACCCGTAAATCAGCGGACCAGTGCTCTACTATTGACCCCAGTCTCCTCATTACCAAATAACTATAACTCAGGGGCGGATCCAGGGGGGTCCTGGTGGTCCTGCCCTCCCCCCACCCTCCTTTTGGTGGACCCCTAAATTACAAAAAGGGGGGGGAAATGCTGTACACATACACACGAATGCACGCCGTTTTAGTACTTAGTTATACTGAACCCCTTCTTTCGAAAATCCTGTATCCGCCCCTGTAGCTAATTGCAAAGTTAGGAGAGGCTTGCCAATTAGTGCTGATGCTGAATCTGGTTCTGGGCCATAGTTCTCATTGAATGTATCTCATGATTATGTAACACATTAATACTGCCCAGTCAGCATCATTAGACATAAATGCCCAAGGTCCCCCATGTGGCCATTGAAAATAACAGCAGTGGTGAAGAGGCTGGGGTGTGAAAGTCATTATCTTGTTTGTTTCCCAACGACAAACAGGATATTCCTTCCATTTTTTTTATTTATTTTTTTACATTATTTTTTTTCTATATTTACCATATAAGGGATGGCCAATCCCATATATTCTCCATAACATTCCATGCCAATTCCAAGCTTATTTACATGCACTTTGATAGGTCTACAGTCAATATTTACATAGAAAATGACCAAAAACAGTAAAATAAGCTAAAATTAGTCTAAAGATGAAATTTTGTGTAGTTTCATTTGATAGGTAACATTTTCCAAAATTGTGCATATTGTTGCCATGGTTACCGGAATGTTGAAAGAACGTCAAAATGTACATATGGCACTAAGATAACGTAAATGGTTGCCATGGAAATGAGGTCATTTGAGAACAATTCTAAAATTTGGAAAACAGAAAAGAAGGGCTTTCAAGCTACAATGTGCAAAAAACAGCTTAAAGGAAAGCTTGCATATAACTGAAAGATAATAATTTTTTGATGAATTCAATTGAGAATGTCATTCACAACTTATACTAATCAATGTAAGCAAAATGAAAGGAAAATATTTAGTCCACACACAATTATGGGACATTAAAATAATTTGTATTTTATTACATTTTTAAGGGAAATCCCCTAATGTGTGACGTAGCAAGGGGGGTTCTTGGGGAATCCCACCTGTCTTTAGAAGGGAATCCCCATCCCTGTAGAATTTGTAACAAGTTCGCATTTGTTTAAAAAACAAAAGAACGCCACTGATTAATGTGATTAAGTGTAAATGACGCACATTAATTACTAATAAAATAAGTTTATTTACACTGTAGTTTTAATCTAAAAATGATGCTGACATAAGAACGATTGTATACTCTGCATGGAAATGTAAACCCTAAAATCTGCTTGGAGAGTAGGCCCTACCAGCAGTGAAAACATAAACTTGATGCAAAAATAATTTTTTTTTACAGAAAGCATCTGCTTGGATAGTGTAAACCTTAAATTCTGCTTGGACAGTGATGAAAACCTGTTTAGACAATACCAGTAGTCAAAATATTTAAACTTGATGCAAAAAGAAAATTGTGAAAACCAAACATCTGCTTGGAGAGTGTCAGCCTTAAAGTCTGCTTGGAGAGTCATGAATCTACAAGTAGATTACCAGCGGTCAAAACATTTAAACTTGATGCAAAAATAAAAATTTGAAAACCGAACATCTGTTTGGAGAGTGTACACATTGTAATCTGCTTGGAGAGTGATGAAAACCTGTTTACACATAACCAACAGTCAAAACATTTAACCTTGACGAAAAAAAAAAAAAATTTGAAAACCAAACATCTGCTTGGAAAGTGTAAGCCTTAAAGTCTGCTTGGAGAGTGATGAAAATCTATTTGTAGATTACCAGCAGTCAAAACATAAATTTGATGCAAAAACAAAAATTTGAATATTAACATCTGCTTGGAGAGTGTAAACCTAAAATCTGCTTGGAGAGTGATAAAAACCTGTTTGGAGATTACTAGCAGTCAAAACATAAACTTTTGAAAAAAAGAAAGGAAAAAAAGAAAAAAAAAAAAAAAGAGATGCAAATCTCATGTAAGTCTGATACTAGAACCACTCCAATGATCCTACCATTCAATATAATGAAACCTGAGAATAAATGAAAAATGAATACTAAATATCTGTTTGAAGAGTGATGAAAACCGGTTTCAACATTACCAGCATTCAAAACATTTAAACTTGATGCCACAAGAAAATTTTGAAAACCAAGCATCTGCTTGGAGAGTGTGAGCCTTAAAATCTGTTTGGAGAGTGATGAGAACCTATTTGGAGATTACCAGCAGCGAAAACATAAACTTGATGCAACAATAAAAATTTGAAAACAAAACATCTGCTTGGAGAGTGTACACCTTACAATCTGCTTGGAGAGTGATTAAAACCTGTTTACACATTACCAGCAGTCAAAATATTTAAACTTGACGCAAAATGAAAATTTTGAAAATTATACATCTGCTTGGAGAGTGAAAGCCGTAAAGTCTGCTTGGAGAGTGATGAAAATCTATTTGCAGATTACCAGCAGTCAAAACATATAAATTTGATGCAAAAACAAAAATTTGAAACTGAACATCTGCTTGGAGAGTGTAAACCTAAAATCTGCTTGGAGAGTGATAAATACCTGTTTGGAGATAACCAGCAGTCAAAACATAAACTCTTGAAAAAAGGAAAAAAGAAAAAAAAAAGAAAATCTTATAAATCTGATTCTAAAACCACTCCAATGATCCTAAATTTTAAGATAATGAAATTTGAGAATATATGAATAATGAAAAACTAAATATCTGCTTGGAGAGTGTACACCTTACAATCTGCTTGGAGAGTGATTAAAACCTGTTTACACATTACCAGCAGTCAAAATATTTAAACTTGACGCAAAATGAAAATTTTGAAAATTATACATCTGCTTGGAGAGTGAAAGCCGTAAAGTCTGCTTGGAGAGTGATGAAAATCTATTTGCAGATTACCAGCAGTCAAAACATATAAATTTGATGCAAAAACAAAAATTTGAAACTGAACATCTGCTTGGAGAGTGTAAACCTAAAATCTGCTTGGAGAGTGATAAATACCTGTTTGGAGATAACCAGCAGTCAAAACATAAACTCTTGAAAAAAGGAAAAAAGAAAAAAAAAAGAAAATCTTATAAATCTGATTCTAAAACCACTCCAATGATCCTAAATTTTAAGATAATGAAATTTGAGAATATATGAATAATGAAAAACTAAATATCTGCTTGGAGAGTGTTAACCTAGGGACGCCTGGTTACCTTTATCAATATTGAAACATCAAGAAATAAACCAATGTGATCACTCCAAAATGAATGCAAAAGATCTATTAAGTGATGCCACCTAGTGTATACTTTGGGTTTCCAATGACAGGAAGTTGGAGAGGAAGTGGTATATGATGCAATACACAGCCTGGTCATTCCTAGTCTAGGAAGCCTGTGCATGTAGAGACTCAATACACCACACATAACCTGATAAATGTGATCACCCAATCAATGGTGGCGAATAATACTTATGCCCTCTAATCTAAAGCATATATATTTGACCTAATCCAACTCATAATAAATCAAAATACAAGTCCATCTACATTCATTTATTAATCAGGGAATCCAAAAACAACTTTAGAAGGAATTCCCATAGCTGTGACGTAGCAAGGGGAGTACTGAGCAGCCCAACATTCAGGGGATTCCTTAAATTAAATTGCTTTCTTGAATAATTCCATAACAACTCAACATTTTCACTTTTTTTCTTTTGAAATATTTTTAGAATACTTATTAAAGTCTTGTTCAAAACACAAAAATAGGCAACTTGCCCATTTATGTGCAAGGTTTCCTTTAAAGATATCTTAATTAGAACAAAAAATATAGCATTTTGTTCCAGTTATGTATTATACTACTTGCATTTTGCTCTATATTTAACCCTTTGTACTCGCTTGGTACTCTTTCTTATCTATTTTTGATAGATTTATGGTGTCCGACCCCATCTCATTCAGAAATCAATATCTCAGCTTCTTCTGCAAATATTCAAAAGCTGTTTTCAACTATAGAAAGGTTAAGACTTCTGCTACGTTCATCATCCTTGTCATTAAGCCCCAAAATCCCATGGAATGTCACAATTATGTTTATAATCATGATTGCTATAGCAAGCAAGATTCATCAACTGATGTACCACCTTGAAATCAAAATAATTCTGCAATATAAAGATGCCTAATGAGTTTCATTAGCGAAACTATGAATCAACAATTCCCCAAATCAATACATTTATAATAATCTAGTGAAACAACAACATATCAACAAAAACTCTTAGTTGGTATGGGTATCACTTGTCACCATTGGGAGAATGATGACATCACTGTGATGTCATCAACCACCATTGCTATTCTTTGAGTCGGTAATCCGGGCACTTGCAGGTGGCGCTACGGTCGGCCCCTTAGAGATTGGTGCAAACAACCACATAGCGACGTGTATTGGGTCTTGTCAAAGTTCAAAAATAGAATAATAACGTTTTTACAAGATAGTTCATATAATATAAATTGTAAATTTGTGTAAATATAATCAACAATAAGGAAATTACATAGAAATATTCATATCAAACCTGCCTACGGCCGACACAAAGTGCCAGTACTAGGCCCCAGTTACCTGTTTGTTGTCGGGGAGGTGTCAGGCCAGGGGGCCGGTGATAACACCTGGTCAAGACGCCCCCACCTTGGCCCACAGTCGGCAAGCTTTCTCACAACCTATTCGCACCTATTTCGCGCGACCTGGGACTACACAACCCTTTTAAACTTTAGTATACATCCATATTGGCATTCAGGTTATGATACATTTCTTTTTTGTAAATTAGTCTATGTGAAATCACCTAATTTCTCCCCTATTTCATGCGCGGGAACTGGTAACGAGGGAGTTGTGGTCACCAGTTGCTAGGTTGTCACGTGACCGGATGAACTCGTCCCGACCCAAAGAATAGCAATGGTAGCTAACAGAACATTTTCTGTTCATTTAAGGTAGCAGAGAGCAGTCTCTTCACGCCTCTTCTCAACAATAAGGATATATCCTCCACGGGTCTTGATCAGGACGGGGAGAGGGAAAGTGGGGATCTCAATTTAGACACTGGAGTTGGTAGGGTCATTAACTGAGACCAGGGGGAACACCTACTTTGACCCGACAGTTCCTACTGCGCAGGTCGAATGACTGACTGTACTGTTCCTACTGTGAAGAACTTTCGGGATTTTGTGACTGCATACTGTGAAGACGTTTTAGGTTTCACAGGGCCTACAGCGCAGAGTTTTGTTTTTATTTTACCTCACAATGCCTACTGTGAGGACATATTGGGTCCCCATGATGCCTACTCTAGTACTGTGAGGGCATATAGGATCCATATGATGCCTACTGTGCAGACATAAAAGGTTTGAGGTCACATAGTATACTTTTACGGTCCGGACGTTTGCGTTTTGTAACCAAAATAGTGTCTATTGTGTAGACCCTTGATTATATTTACATTATTTCATCAATATTCCTAACATTTACCTTACTACATGTTTATCGAATATCCCAGGTTATGCCCAATGCACATTTTAGGGAAGATAAGTAACCCCGACCCCACATAATGTAAACGTCACATGTCTCTGTTCTTATTTACTAATTGAAATTGCTATATATTGCATCATAAATTAAATAAGATGGACTTTTGATAATAGAATTCCAATACACTTAGGCAAAATACAATGCTGTGTTGAGGTAACATAGGTCGAGAAAATTAGGGTGGGTAGGTCGTGTTTTTTTTTGTAACTTACCAAATGGACCCTGGTAGTATTGGGAATTTAAAAAGTATTCTAAACATCATCTAGAACCAATTTTTAGTGTCTAAAATACATTCCCAGGATTTGTATAATTATTGTCCCATGCTGTGCCTAGCTTTTCTGGCCAATTATTTTGGATTAAAAAAAAATTAGGGTAGGGCCAATAATATAGGATGGGTAGGGTAACCTGAACACAACATTCTTTTTTTACGTCTTCTGAGTCTTATTAGAAATGGCTTAGTCATACCCCTACTGAACGCCTGGAAATCTAGAGCTGTTGACATATCGAGATGTGATGAAGTTGCTGAACCTCTGTTACCTTCTTCTACCCTTGTAATACTTAAATATATACAGGGTAAAACCTCACACAATGTTCACTGTATACATAGGTAAATCTGCGCGCTTAACTTTGCCCCCAAAAAAACTAGGGGGAAAAGTACCCTACCTGTGAGTCTACAACGTAAGTTCCTTCCTTAGAGTCACTAGCTGAGGGACGTGGGGTTAGTCTAGTATAACACTAAGCCTACGTGTAAAATAACATCTGTTACTATCCCACACTCCCTGAACGACTTTTTAATCTACATAGCCCAGTAATCAGCTAATATCAGTATGAGGGGCGTTATCTACTGAGATCATGAATTTCCTTCAGGAATGTTCTACTGCATGCATTGGAAGGATTATTCAATTTATACATATGGTGATGCTTGTTGAAGTTAAAGGTCCGCCAAGCAGTATTTCCAGCTACATCAGGACCAACTCACAGTATTTAATTTGTACCCAGTACTATGACCGAATCTATGGGGTTGAGAATGACGGCAAAGTGAGGTGATCTAACAGTTAGCTCTGGGAACTGAACCCCAGCCAGCTGCGTGCAATGCCAGGCAGCACGCTAACCACTAGACCACCCCACCAAAAATATTATAGCTACACAACACAAATACATCATTAATAATTATCTAATAGCCCGCTGAACTTAAACATATCAAAAAGCGGGGGAATGAGAAACTAATGAATGTAGTTCTAGGCTCAAATATTTAATTGAATGGCTTCAAACTAAAACAAGAATTCTCTAATAAGGATATTACAATTACATGTGAGTTTCAAAGAAAAGAGAAGGAACTCATTAAAGTGTTTGGAAGATGACACATGTTACATGCAAAGAGACATCATCCTTTTGATACTATTGCATAACGTAAACTGATATTTTGCCGATTGTGTTAGTTCGGTGATAATTGCTTTCCATGATTAACGGAAATACTTACGCCATGGATCATGGATTCAATGCATAAACACTTATCTACATTATCACGAAATATGATAAACGCATTTAGCTAATAACAAGTGTTGGTACGCCTGTCACAAAGAGTATCATTAAGTACCACTGCCAGGTAATTCCTTTTGCACAACAAGTCTGATTAGTATCTTCCCTGCACTAAGCCCATTTAGGTGCACTGTCAACGAAGACTCATACTGTTACATTAATATTTATACTGGCGATCTTGTGTTATTCTCATCTCTCTGATTAATAGAATTACGTATAGCAATCAGGACAACCAGTTCTCAGGTTATGTGGAAGCATCTGGGTCTTGCATTAAGTGTGATGTCAGCAAATATACCGAGTAACCAAGAGGTTTCTCATCACTGGTGATTACTTCCGGATCAGAAGTGGATTAGCACACGCCCCCTCCTTTTTTTGGCAGAATTTAGACTTGTTTAATGTAAAAATTCGGCCAAAAAGTGAATACTGTCATTAAGGAAAAAATGTCCATTAGTGTGCCTTCCCCCCCCCCCCCCCCCCCCCTCTTTTTTTCAAAATCCTGAATCCGCCACTGGAAATAGTGCAGAGATGCTATCCCTGACTGAGGAAAAAGTAGGAAAAGTAGGACTCTTTTCCTACTTTTTCTTACCAGAAGCAACTAATAGATTTTTGACATTAAATTTGTAATTGAATACCTTGAAACCAACCAAAATAAACTTTAAACAGATATTAGAAAAAATTGATTGTGCAAATCAAAATCACCAAAAAGTAGGAAATCCTACAAATAAGGAAGAATGGCATCTCTGATATTACTATTAGTGAATTGGTCCAGCACCACTGGTGCGTCCTATGTTGGAGGGGCTTATTGTTACCAGTAGATCAGATTCGAAGTGTTCACAGATATCTGTGTGTAAATATATTTTGTAACTAAATCCTTCTTCAATTTTCTTCTTGTTTGTTCAAATTTATGTATGAATACATTTATAAATTCTCCCAAATAATAGGTTGTTAATTGGTAGTGTCAGGAATTCTGCTTTTGCGTTTTAACTTACAATCAACATATTGATAACTTAGTTAAAACTCTCAACTACAAACTGGCCATTTTTTTTTTATATAAAATCCGATACTTCCTACCTGCTGAAACGAGATACATCATTTATAAATCATATATATTGCCTCATATTGATTATGGTGATATTTTTTATCATGGAGTAAATAAAACCAAAACTCAGATCATCCAAAACAAACAAAATAAATTTCTAAGATTATGTTCGAATAACTATAGAATTAAAGACGAAAACCAAATTCATATTGCAGCCAGATTGAATCCTCTTGAGGATAGAATGGTCTGCCACACTCTTAGTATTATGTATAAGAGGAAATGTAATGGAGAAAACCTGGATCAAAGAGATCTACCTATTAGAGCTTTTCATGCACCATTATTCAATATTAAGGTTCCAAATACAACCTGTTACCAAAATAGTGTTGCATATAGAGGATCTATCCTCTGGAATGCATTAGCAGTTATTGAGAGAAATAGTTATTCTATATCAAGTTTTAACTATACCCAAAAATGTAAACTGCGCAATAGATTGCTTCAGAATTAAATAACAATAGGATTGATAGTTTGCAATATACTGTTATTTCCCTTTGTTTATGTCTATATAAATATTAACCTGTTTTATCATCAAAAGTTACATACTTGTGTTATCCATCCAGACTCATACATATTGTAACCATTCCATCTTGACATATTATACTGATTACAATAATGTAAGGCTGGGTCAATCTTGAAAACCAGTCTTTTCAGACTGAAGCATACCCAGGGTAAACAATTCCGAAATAAAAAAAAAAAAAAAAAAAAAAAAAAAACCATTAGGTAAATCTATTTTTTGAGAACATTTACAAATATGCTACCGGTGAAAAGGGTAAAGTGCTTTCAGTATGCAGAATCTGATTAAACGAAACTTTCGACACCTTTCCACTATCACGTTGCTTTACAAACAGTTCCCACGTCAATGAGTAAATAACCTACCCATGAAATCTGACCTATCTGTTTTTTTCATCAATCGCTGTATCTATGGCAACTAGCTGTTGGTCAACAACAATGCATGCTCTGTGATAAAATGGCGAACGACTAGGGACTATTTTCTGAGACTCAAATTGCTGCACACAATGCTTCATACACAGAGGTATTATAGATTTTCAAGGATAGTGAATGGCTCGCAGCGCGTGGTTCATGCGCTTTGGATATGTCCCTTCACCCATTTTCTTTTTACAGTATAAGGAATATATATTTTATTAAATGAGACACTTTATGAGGTATCTGTTCATATAAGGCAAATATGAATTGAATAAGAAACTACTGAAATGCTGACCAGTTTACAACAACAACAAAAAGAATATCTTATGCAATTGTTGGATTCTTGATCACATGGTATCCCTGTCCAAGCTATAAGGGTCTCTTTGCTCTACGGCACTTCTATTAACTCGTGTGTACTCTTCCCACTTTCCTGATCCCTATCGACACTCTTTCGGAACCTGTGCAGCCCCCTGAGAATCTCTGTTCACCCTCTCGTACCCTCCCCAGTTCTCTGCATCCCATGCAGGCAGGATCACGCCCTGTTGAAGAATTCTGGCTAAAAGCCTGCTGAAGTTGCTTTGTCTGTTCCAGATTCTTATCACTGAGTAATTGTATCACAATTAGCAAGGGTCCCCTATCCCTGGTTGATATGCATTCCCAAAGATTGGGGGGGGGGGGGGGCGTGGTGGGAGGATCCCCGGGAAAAAATCTTGAAAGTAACTTAATAGAATACCCACGATTTTGATAAGTAAATGTTTGTTCTTTTTCTCAAATCTTCCCTTTGAGTGGCCCCTACATCATATAAAAGACTCTCCAAAATTAAAACAGAGTGTCATCTCAATATTTCTCTGGGAGTGGGCCCCTATACTCAGGCCCTTCACTTGATAAAGTTCTTGCCTACCCCTCTCCACAAAAAAAAAGGTTGATCCGCCCCCCATTCCATTCTCGAGATGGTTTCGAATATCCGATACTTGTTTGTTGTTGGAATTGCTTTTTCAAAAATACATGGACCGGAATTTCTGAATTCCTTATCAGTAGGAACGTTTCATAGAACTTCTAGATCTATGAATATCCAGCATGGCAGGAAAACTATACTGCATAATGCTTAAAGCAGCTTTACATAAAAGCAATAGCCTGGGATACATAGATCTACATTGAAGCTGTTTCATTCAGCTCCTGGGAATAGTGGAGGGGTTGGGAGGTGGGGGGTTGTCCTGTTGTCATAATTATGTTGAATTTATGAAATTCCCTTAATTTTCTACATGTCCGTTAAGGTTATTAAGCATTACCCCTGTGGCATGTCTGGGGGCATGTCACTACGAAAATACAGTAATTACTATAGTATTTGTAGATACCTTCTCTTGGTGTCTTTAGGCCCCCATATCACTTTTGAGAAATGCCTCTGTCACGGCCTCGAATTTCGGGGTCTATAATCTTAGTATAGGAAAGACTATTTCCCTACTGATTTTCTGCTGTCTGCCGGTCATTAAGGCAAGGAGGAAGGCGTAGCTAATAAGCCCATCCCAGTATACATCAACATCACATTTTACCATGAAATTACATAGCAATTTCTTTCTGATTTAATCCCCAAAGATAGAAGCATGAAACAAAATGAACCATGGTTGTTTTGTTGATAAATTGCTCCTACAATTTGTAAAATGCAGCTTTATATATTGGCTTTTCCCCCATAGGAACCAATGTTAAAGCCTGTCAGCCCAACCTATAATGTCCAACCCTATTTTCCCTAAAATGCAGGATTCTGATTGGCTGGCACACCTGCAAATCTATCAAATGGTAAAATTTGAGAAATCATAACATTTTAACAGTACTTGGGGATATAGAAAAACATAATTCTTATTAATTTCAGTTATCCCAACTCTAGGTGACAAGGATGGCTTATACATCTATTTTGTCCAACCCTTGTCCAACCCTGGGATATACCCAATGTGGGATGGGCTTATTATATATCCTTGATTTAGGTCCCAATCCAACCACATACCCCCCTGTTGGTGTACTCCATGGCCAATCCGGCAGTAGTCAACAAAGACGTTTGATAAGTCTATAAACATTTATAAAAGATAATAAAATTCCCTAAATGCTATTTAAATAGTGTCGCTTTATGAAATTTTCTGGAAAGTTTTGGAAAATCCTGGGGGGTTAACTAGAGTGTAATTTGTCTATAATGAGTTAGTCTTAGTTCCGAGGGGGCGGGAAACTGCAATAAAACAATGTCGACCGGATAACACAGTGCATATATGAAACAGTAGATGGCGCTGCGATAAAACCCAATTAAACCCCTATTATCGCTCAGCCGGCGATGGGCCTCCAACATTGTATTTTAGATGCGTTTAAGGATTATAACACTTAATTTCCTCGATATTGCACGAACTTCTAGATCAGCAATAAACCTGAAATGTGCTACTATAAGTAAATATGAAAAACTAACATCGTTAACGTGCTTTGGCGTACTTACCCGTGAAATAGGCGCTACGTGGTCTGCTTTGTGTTGACGTGTGATTCGCCCGCTTTTGCCACCAGGTGTCAGCACCTTCCGTTCTTCGAGAATTTTTTGTTGTTGCTGGCCTGGAAGCCAGAGGCTTAGGTGAATATTAATGTATCGTTCATTTAATATGTCTAATCTTATAGCATTAAAGTTCCGGCGAAAACTCCTTTATTCTGGGAAGAGTGCCCAGGTGGAAATGTATTAGACCCTAATATAATTGCAACGTACGGAGTTAACATCAAATCACTTTTTCATTAACTGATAAAAAAAAAATAGACTAAGAAAAGTAAAGCTAATGTTGCAAGATTAACCATTTGGAATAATGTGTTTTTTTTTTCCTTTTTCGTGTCCCTTGAATTTTACCAATAATTTGTTTGCATTGTTAGTTATCGACATCCATAAAAGAAATCTTTAAATAAAATCATTATGATTTGTTTTCAGAATCTAGCGATCTAAGCAGATCCAGCTCTTTCTAATCGGTTCTCATATTTTTCAAACTATGAAAATCAGTGTTGATGCAGTAAATCATAACATTTACACTGCACGAAAAAAGACCTTTTAAGACCTTTAAGTTTCTGTAAATGGAGCCATTGAGGTGTGCTAAAGGTAATGGAAAGATAACCTTTACAAGACCTTTCCAACACTTTTTCAGGTGACCTTTAAAAATTCATCAAAGATCTTGCAAAGGTATTGGAAAGGTGACATTTTCTATGCCTTTAATGAACCTCAATGGCTCCATTTACAAAATTAAAGGTCACTAAAGGTTTTATTTCGCGCAGTGTTAGTTTTGGTCAAGATATAAAAACATTCGATATATATTTATTGCTGGTATATTGCAATTAACTTGTTGGAAATACGTTGTGTAGTCTAAATCTCAACTTTTCTCATATTAGATCTAGATCTAGCAGTACATTAGATATTTAAAGATAAGCCAAGATGATTATTGTTTCCCCCCTTTTTCGTTTTTTTTTTCTTTTTGCGGGGTTGGGGACGATGGGGATGTACCGTAAATACCACAAAATCTAGGATATCTAAGACTTGCGTAGGCATCCTTCCTGTCGTATTAAAGTCCGCGATGAAAACAGAACTCGAGGAATCCTTTATTTCACGTTTTGATTCGTTTTATTACTTTCTTAAATAAAAAAATAATAAAAAAAACTCCATCTGAGTAGTTAACAAAATGACGAGTCTTACGTAGTAGAGACAAAGACCAAGTTCCTCCTTGGTAGAGATCTACTGTGACAAAACAAATGATTTTTTTTTCCCTCCTGATATGAGATAATAATCATCATCTACATAGTATGAAAAAATGAAAATATATCCTTTCTCGCAAGATGCTCTTACAGTTTTTACAGTGTTTTTATTAGATAACTTACAGTCTATTTAATTTTATAATAGTAAACCTAATAATTTCTCGGAACGTAATATAGTATTGCTAACATGTTATAATAAACTAAGTTTATTATATATATGCCCTTCCTCACATAAACATTATCTAATCCACGTCATCCTTCCACTACAAGGTCACTCACACCTTAAGCACTCTTATACAGGGTTTACTACTGAATCACTCGGCTTCAGTCGTAGCCGGCTTAAGACCACGTATTGTGACATCATATACCACCTCCTCCACTTTTTTGAGGTCATATTTCAACCCGTCGAAACGTTTCCTCAGCGCGTCGTTCTTCAGGTTCAGTAGACGGAAGCCCGAGTCCAGCTCGCCGACAAACTTGGCCATGCGGATGGGGCGGCCGTAGTCTCCAGCAGTCACCGCGTTTACAGCCAGACGGGACTAGACAAAAAGAGAAATAAAATGTTAAAATACATTATGGAAGTCGACTTTTTTTTATAAACACGTATTATTTGTTGTGTCAATCACATATAAACGCATGGCTATAGACTGAGACTTTATCGGAAGGTTCAGTGGTTGGTTTACAGTTCAAAATACAACTTAGTCGTCTATTTATTTTCTATGGACAAAATCATAAATAATCACATTTTCATAACAATATCTATCACGGTTGAAATTCCTTTTCCATCCACTCCTAATTCATCTGCCTCTTTTCAAATGTAATTGATACATGTTGAAACGTACTTTGTCTGTATTCAAACTGTTGACATGCAATCCATAAGTCTCTCTGCGCGACAACTTACTGTTTTACATAAAACTGTGACAATATATACAAAAGTAAAACTTATCTGAAATTTAGGGACCTTTCTGTTAAAAGCGGGTCGAATTCACATATCTTATCTTTTCTTTTTTTAGCCAACACGTTGGAAGGTTTTCTTTTTTTACGCTCTCCTTGGTGCATGCTGAAAGTTACATTTGATTTGTAACAATAAGATTCTTCTCTACTTAACATAATAAGTTGGTGCTTACCAGTTCGGAGGCCACCTGTAGGAGGCCAATGAGGAAGTCGTCTAGGTCCAGATGGAAACCCTCCTCCCTCTTCAACTTAACTGAGGAAAAAGGATGGGTTGTTATGGTTATGTATTTACAAAAACCTGTAGGACTTGTAAAAGTACTCAAGGTGCATGATTATGCAACAGGGTGCATGATTTTGGGGCTGTACACCCGGTGGTGCATAGCTTTTCCTGTCCAGTAAATTCCTAATTGAAGAAAAGATGCAAGATATTGTGGCCGGGTACATAATTTTTGAGGCTCTGCATCCGATGTGCGCACAAAAATAATCCTTAATTTCGGACACTGTCAATTGCTCTGAACGTCTTATATATTAATTTAAAAGTCAGACTACTTGTCCGCCGTTTTTTATATACCCCAAAAAGGGAAGACCGATTTTGATAACCATTAAGAAAATCAGCCGTGGGAATAAGGGCTAAGAATACACGTTATATATCACTATAGGGGTTAATAATTTCCATTCAAATGATATATAGGGTGTATGATTTGATGGCATATAATAATTTCCGTTCAAATGGTATATAGGGTGTATGATTTAATGGCATATTATTTTCAGAATAATTCAGCAAAAACATACTCGCAAGAGTGAACGGAATGAACCAAGTTTTATGACCAACTTACGTCCCAGTAGGCCGACGACCTCCTCACGCGTGGCGAGCCGCTCAGACTCCAGGTAGATGATGAGGGCACAGATGAAGCACAGCCGCTGGGTGACGAACCGCCAGTGGTCGTGGTACCTGGGCAGGGTTACAGTTAATCACATTAAAAAAGTAGTTTGGGAATGGTTACACAAGTCTGATCGTAACTGTTGTCAAGTGTTTTGAACGATTTGACACAAAGTATTTCCCCCCACCCCCCTTGGTATGCTTATTTAGAGATGTGACTGTCAAGAACTGCTACAGCTAATATTCAAATTTCAGGACTGTTTTACATATACAATTACACACATATATAATCCTAAAATAAGTGCCATTGCAAAGCCTTGTAAAGAATGTGTTTAGTTCTAGAATCTTTTGATAAATATGTGTTACTCCATGGAAATGGTATTTGTATCACATACATTTTCAAATAACATAAGGTGGCGCCCATGTGAACATCCAGAATCAACATGAAGGTGTTGTACTATATACAGACCTGTAGTACTGGTCGGCGGGCACTTTCTCAGACAGCTTGGTGTAAGACGTGGCCACGGTCTCCAGCTGACCCTTCACCGTCTTACAGATATCGGGGACTGGAATCACAAAACAGAGAATAGTATTACTTTTAATTAGCATGTTAGAAGAGTAAATTAACGAATAGAAAATTGCCCATTGCTTTGTCCAACTCAACCTGTCTCAGTTGCTATACTTCTATTCTTAAATGGACGATATCTTCCGTTAAAAAACGTCGTAATTTGCTAAGTAGTTATAACCATCTAAGGAGTGCGCCAAATTTGTGATGTCTTGAAAAAAGTAAAAGTAAATTTAAAAGTAGCAGATATGGATGACCAAGCATCCTGATTCGTTGCTAGTTAGATGGAACATACTGCAGTTTAAGGCTTTGTTCGATTTTTCCGACATGGAACACACTGTCTCAAATGTTTCCGACATAATACTTATGTAGAAAAATACTGTACGTCATGCAAATGCCCAGCATTGCGAAAACATAATGTACCAAGCAAGCGAGTGGAAATCTCCGACGTCAAAATGACAGGAAGTTGGGTGGAATTACGTCACCAATCTCCGCCGAGCGTAATTTTTTACATGCAAATTCACGAGAGTTTTCCGATGCTGTAGACTGTCATTCTTGCCTAAGTGGGATGCAGGATTGATTGGTAGCACTGGCAGCAAAGTCACCGGAGTCAGCCACCTGAGTGATCCCGGCTGATTCTCATTTAATTCTCAAACAAAATTGCTGGCCTTGCTTTAAAATCGTCAATCTGGGGCTCATGGACCTGTTTTAATTTCAATGACTGTTTTGGTCTAGCCTACGGTTCTGAGACAAGTACTGGATTGAATACAAAAGTAATTGTTTTTTTGGTACTGTTTAGTACGTAGACACAACAGTCCCTTAGTCAGATTTACAAGGCTAAAAGAATATTTTGCAATGGTGAACACATCGGCATTCTTACTTTTCTTGATGCCGTCTTGTTGATGGATAGACTGTAGAACTGCAAGAATTTCTCGCGCTTTCTGTTCCAAATCTCTGGTAGCCATTCGAATTTCCTGAAAATAATTTCAAGATAGAAATCAGAAATTATACCTGGGTACTATTTATATTTTCAAAAAGAACAATTCTTAAGTAGAACTACAGGTAACCTCTGGTCTAACAAAAAGTTTATTTTATTTTATTTTTAAAAGTCATTTTTGAAAATTCAGAAATTAGATCTACTCGAGACAACACCCCCCGCCCCCTCCCGAAACCCCCCTTCCCACCACAAACAATCACAACAATTTCTAAACATCTAAAATTTCTTGATTGTATGATGCCATTTCCTGTCCTGTTTGAGTAGATCTAATTCCTATTGTAGTTTTGGATTTTGGTATTTGCTAGAACATGGGTAGGGCACTGGTAATGGCTAAGAGACTAATGTAGATCTAATGGCACTCTGTCTTTTGCTAAATTTACCAGTAATGAGCATGGTCATCTCTTTGATTATATTAATGCACTTTTAACCGAGTAGACATAATTTAATTAGGGAATAACGCACGGAGGGGCGAGGTCGAGATCCCACCCCGAGTGCGTTATTCCTGTTATAACATGGAGAATTGTATCAAAAAGGTACCTGAAATGTATCTAAATGGCCAATAATGTTGCTCAATTGTTACAAACTTGCACAAGACCAGCCGTGGTCAAGGTGAGATCCTGAGATCCAATCAGATGTAAGTAGGTCACGTCGTTGCCCTGACGATGACCTGATTACCATGGCTGTGTTTTCTAGCTCAGGATAGATGCACAGTAAGGTAGCAACCAGTAAAGCCTTTATAAATGCTTTTTTTCAGAGTAGATATTTGTTTTGTAATATATTTCATTGATAATACATAATGATGGGTTCATTTACAAAGTTTGGTGAGGATTGGGGCTTTTTCAACGATTTTACAACGTTTTTTACAACATGCAGAAGTCTAGATCGGCACGTTGCTACCCCCCAGCCGTGTTATAACTAGACATAAGGAAGGGGCGGATCCAGGAATTCCTAGAGGGAGCGCCCCCCCCCCCCACACACACACACGATCAGGGTACAGGGCTTGACAAATCGTTGTTTCACTTGGTTGCCCACCGGGCATCTGCAACCTCAAATCTGGTTGCCCGGTGGTTTAAATGGTGGTCCAGGATTTATTATATTGAAAAATATTGTTAAATAGTTGGGACATTGAGGTAAAAGTTTCTAAAAATCCGTCTATTTATTGAATGGGCATACAAAGATTGAAGTCACTGGAAATTGATCTGGTTGCCCGTCGGGCAACTAGGCCCTCAAATCTGGTTGCCCAGCACCTTTTTCTGGTTGTCCCGGGCGTCCTAGTAGGACGAGTCAACCCTTACCGCTGCCGCTATCAGGGTAGGACTCCAACCCCCCTGAAAATGCGAGATTTTGTGCGAGGCGCAAGCGCCTCGCAGGATTAAACAACCTAAATCTGTTAATACCTAGCTTTTGGGGACATATCTACAAGGCAAAATATCTCTATTTTCATTTGTGATCAAGTTTGAATGTTGATGGCTTGAATAAGAAACAATTCCAAGGGATTTTGTGAGGGATTCATTAGATTTCGGACATGGCGGATATGCAGCCGGTGTTTCATTTCACCTTCTCAGCGTCATAGATTTTAACGTCACGAATTGCATCAGGTGCATCTTTTACCTGGTTACATCGTTGCAAATTCTCGCAATCCTAGCGGCCTTGCAGCGTGACTCTCCCCAAGAGAGTTATCGCCGCGCAGTAACTAGGGCGTCCGGACACCCAATTTGTCAAGCGAAACTACAGCCCCCCCTTTTGGGGGATGGGAATATTCTGACAGCCCCCCCTTTTCAGGCAATGTCAGGGACAGCCCCCCTTTTTTGGGATGGAATACTCTGATGGCCCCCCTTTTTCAGGCTATGTCAGGGACGGCCTGTCCAAAAAAGCATTTTGTTGACAAATTTTGTGGCCATCATTTGATTTTGGGAGTGAATAATTTGTATAAGAAGC
This sequence comes from Lepidonotus clava, assembly GCA_936440205.1. NCBI lineage: Eukaryota > Metazoa > Annelida > Polychaeta > Phyllodocida > Polynoidae > Lepidonotus > Lepidonotus clava. The sequence continues at coordinate 18,035,649 of OW387150.1, read as the reverse complement.
ATTATGAAGTTACTGAATGGCATGTAATAACCTGTTCATATAGTATAATGGATAATACATCATTAATAGCTCCCCTTGATTATTTGACAGCCCCCCTTTTTTTAGCCAAATTGGCGATTCACAGCTAGATCTACAGCCCCCGGAGGTTCCGACCGCAGTTGGTACCCATTTCCGGACCAAGTGCCCCCCCCCCCCCCGGCCCCCCCCCTGGATCCGCCCCTGTATGGAACTATTAGAAATAATCTAATCACTTAGCGGCTTGCTCTCGGGGGCCTAGGGCTAGAGCCTAGCCTAACTCTTGCGAGTTGCACAAACAATCGCAATCTGCAGTGAGCGATAATACACGAAAACTAGAAACTATTTTCTCATTTAGACCCTAACGCCGTAATTTAAAACGCTCATACTTCTCTCGTGTCCTGTTCATTATCCAAGTACTCTTGAAAAGCACTGAATATTTCTGTTGCCGACGACATGGCGAAATTACTTGAAAATAAGTGAAGAGTTTGCAAACACCGGTAAACGAGCTTGTGGTCGCTGGTTCTTGGCGTAATTGATGAACCCGCCGCGAACCAGCTTCAGACTATACGCTGGTACCCGCGGCTAAAGTCCGTATGATGCTTTGTTACGCCGTCCGGCCGCTCTAAGCCCCGCCCCCTACGCGGAGGTGTGAAATTCGCGCAGGCCGGTGTGGGGGTCATATTATAACAGGGGAAGGGTGGGGAACTTAAGGAAAACTCTTGTGGTGGACTAAACCGGGAAAAACACTGAGTACCCACGTCCACCACGGCAAATAAGGATTGAGGCTTCAGAGCCCCTCGCTAACGCTCGGGGCACTGATTGTTTATTACAACTTAGCGTTGTATCTCACACATATTTATATCGCTCAGGTTTGGTTAAATGCTGTAAATATGAAAAAATTATCTTATGATCATTATTAAAAAATTATCTTATGATCATTATTAAAATTTTAATAAAATATTAGTTTTAAAGGGGTCCCGTCATATTCTCCTATCACATGGACACTAACACATATTTCTGGCTCTAGAATACTAAAATATACACGCAATATCATTAAAAAAAATCAAATTAATCGAATAACGTTCTTTTGGGTCTGGGAGTGAAAAAAAATACAAATCTACTACAAATAGAAAAAATGCGTCCATAAAAATGCAGAAGGAAGGACAGGTCATTTAAAAAAAGTGTTATAACAAAACATGGCAAAGTTTTGCTAATTATTATTCTGTAACCCAGTTTTTAGACGAAGTCGTCAAAATGAGAATTGTTCCAGTAATTCATAAATTGTATATTGAAATCAAGCTCTTCTTTTGACTGATATTGGAGCAATATGGGCAGTAAATTTTGACTATTCTACAATTGAAATTTTATGTTATTCTAGGATATCTTTCCTTCATCTCCCCGTTGATCATTTCAAGAATAATGAAGCACCCCCCACCCCCCACCCCCAAGTATTAAACCTTAGTGATGATATGGCAACATTTAATCCCATATCTGGCCTGTGTAGGCACATGTACCTTCCACGGCCCTTATCATGGGTGTTACAACTAATGTACCCACACAGCCACAGGTGTCACAGGTGGCTTTCCTGCGTTTTTTTCGGCAGGCTATCACAACATGGTTGTGCCAAGGGTAAGACTCGCTTACACCAACAACACCTGATAAGGCTGACGATAATAGGTCCATGACTGAGTTTTTATGACAATTAGAGGCTGGGTCTTAGCAAGAGGCTCTCATTGTTATACAATTATCAGTCCCCATTGGAGGTGTAAGGGGAGGGGGGAAGAGAGAGAAACGCTGCGGATTATCTCAGACAGTGGGATGTTGGCAGTGTAGTAGCTTATCAGCTGGCTTGCCAACATTTGACCATAAGTTCACGGGACAAGACTACCAAAACCTTGTAAAAAACGACTTTTGTTTTGAAATAAGGGACATTTTTCTGTTTTAAAATAATTTTCACATAACATACTATTGATGTGAATATTCACACTGAAATGAAGAGGTTTTCCTAATGACTTAATTTTTTTTAGAATAAAAAACTTTGGCTTGAATTTTTTGGAAAGAATTAAAGTAAGAGACACATTTTCCGGCATTTTGATCATCTATTGACCATGCAAGCTTATTTTAAATTCTGTTTAAAAAACGGGACATTTTAAGTATTCAACGGGACAGCCGGGACAAGGGGTAAAAATCGGGACAATCCCAGCAAAAACGGGACAGTTGGCAGCCCTGGATTATCGGATGTCAAAACCAACGTGGCTACACCCACAGAACCATGAGACGGTGTAGACTAAGCCCCGCCCCCTAAGTGGGAGGGGGTTGGTTGTGTTGGGAGAGGTGCAGGGAATGTCGCACATGCACTCTGACTAGAGACAATACTACCCGCTGCCTGTAGCAACGCAAGGCCCATCTACAACTAGGTTTAGTAGCAAGTGTTACATAAACAAAACAATCTAAAATCAGTAACATTGCATTACCTTCCTTTAGTTAATAAGGGTTAAGACAACTGACAAAAACATTATGTGCAGAGATACATCGTACAGGTTTCTATATTTTCAGAATATCATCTCTATGATTTTCATACATCATAGTTCTTATTACAGTAAACTGCCGATCTCTACATTATTGGGGCTACTGGCATAACCTTATTGATTTCTCAGAAACAGTGGATCAATACTAATGGTTACATAATATATATTCAGGGGTGTTCAGACCCCAGTTTTTTTTTTATCCATAAAACTACCAGCAGAATTCGCACAATCTAGTCAAACTCGCACATTTTTGTATGGCATTTTCACTTTCCTATATAAACTTTGGCAAAATATTCACACATTCTGAAACAAAGTTCGCACATTTGTGCAAATTTGTGAGCATTTGCACACCCCTGATATTTACCCCATTTATAAAGTATAAACAACTGCGTTACCCCACAACCCAGGTGTGCTTTAATTCAAAATTATTTGGAACTGAGACAAGTAATATTGCCTGTGATATTCCATAGGATGCCAGTGGCCTGGGGCCATGGGCAAGATGATGACTTATGAGGAACCTTAGCATAATCCTTTATTTCCATTAATAAGGTTGTGAGTACAGTGTATAATCTGTTATCAGGTTTGACTTGTTTTAGCGGTTTAATGGGTGCTGTTGGCTTAGGGTGTCGCGCATCTGTGGCTGTGTGTATGTGTAGGGGAGGGGGGATGCGCTCTTACTCTACGTGTCAAAACATACAGGGCATTCCACCAACACAGACGTCCAGTGATATATGATATAGGACTACACCAACACAGGTGACAGGGCTGTATGGGTGTAGTTGATCAGGATCACCGGGCAGCTAACATATTTAGTTGTGATGGCGGTATCCTTATCAGGGGTTTTGACATCCCTGATAAGGATCCTTGCCACTTTTTTTTTTTTTTTAATCATTCATCTATTTCAACTGGTTCTTTGTTGATGTTACCTCCACTTGGCAATCATAAGTCCGTTTAACCCTTTCTTGACGGCCCCATGGTATATATGATCGATGGTCAATATATAGGCTCTATTATCTGGAATTTGTTAATGTACATTTTCGTTTCTATTTCATTTTATATATAATTCTCCATATTAGACACGATAAATGCATTATATATGTCTCATCAATATGGGTTAAAGCTAGTGACAATAAATTGATATCAATAGGCCTATATATACGCCTCATGGGGGCATATAACACAAAATAAAACCGAGTATTCCAAAAGCCAAAGCTAATGAATCTAAGTTTTAGCAAATTAAATATAATGCACGATATACTCCCGTTTTACCCTATTTCATAACCTTTTCCAGAATTTCATATGAATTTGATGAGATGTTGATCTCAATGTTGTATCAATTACTCTTTAAGTAAGAAAATATTATCCGTTAATTAATCATATATTATAAAGCGGCTAAGATGATACAGTCCTTTAGTGTACGACTATGTACATTCTCACCCCACCACCAACTCTATTTTCGCGCTGTGGTCCACCGTGCACTTCTCCCTGGCTTTAGGCCCTGCCCCCCACTAAAATGTGGACCAGCACCGTCCAGACTCTAACCAATGAGCGCGAAGCAGGCGTGATGACGTCACAGCGACTGGACGGCGTAACAAAGCTTCATGCGGCCTCTTGCGTACCCGCGCATCGAACTCACGCTTGTAGCAGGATTCCCGCACCGGCCAGGATTCCGACACCGGCCGCCTCATGGCGCATGCGCAATAGGTCAAAGATAATCTCCGGGTGTGTTCTGTCAGTCATGCCAGTCAAATTTGTAATGGGTAGCAAACTAAAGATATATCCCTCTCATCTTTTACATCACTAGGATTCAGACCAAAAAGGCTAACTCGTCCCTACTCCTAGTCTGTGGAAGGGGCACCTGTCCCGATGGGCCCAAGGCTAGGTGCAGCCGACCAGTCAAGACGCCCGTTATGGCGGCCGGTAGACGAATCCTGGCGGTGCCCCAGTCCTACCACAACGCTATCGCTGTACGTCACGAATATACGCGGGTCCACCCCAACGCCAAATGCGTCAGATTTTGACGAGTTCGGGGTCACGTGACCGCCTCTCGACCAATCAGATCCCTGGAAAGATCAGGCTGGGCCTGCAGTTCCTCACGCCGAGTCTCCTAGCGCTGAGAGCGGCGGGCACCAGCATGTGGTGGGATTGCCGTACCGCCAGGATTCCGACACCGGCCGCCATAACGGGCCTTTTGACTGGTGGGCTGAACAGGTGCCCCTTCCACAGACTAGGAGTAGGGACTAGTTAGCCTTTTTGGTCTGAACCCTAGTGATGTAAAAGATGTGAGGGATATATCTTTAGTTTGCTACCCATTATAACTTTGACTGGCATCCTTGACAGAACACGTCCTGAGATTATCTGAAGTCCTTAGCGCATGCGCACTGACGCGGCCGGTATAGGAATCCTGGCCGGAACGGGAATCCTGCTACAAGCATACTTCAGACGCAGGCGGGCCGTTGGTCCAATAAGACCCTACTTCGGTAGGGTTTCCAACCCTACTTCAAGTAGGGGCTTACACTCAGCTAGCAAATGAAATTCTAAACCATTTAGAATATAACTACTTTCTGCATAGTATTAGAAGTTGTATATTTGTCTGGAAGGCTACTAGAAGTAATGTGGTGCATTCAGACACTATTTCAATTGGGTGTTCTGAAGTAATTTCTGCTTAGAAGTTCATAGTTATATCTATACATAGGATATCTAATATGGACTTTCAAGTTCCATGACTGTAACTCCAAGTTCTCACCCTACTACAAGTAGGCTTCGGGTACCGAACCCTACTAGAAGTAGGGTTTTTAAACCCTACTACAAGTAGGCTTCGGGTCCCAATGCCTACTAGAAGTAGGCTTTGAGTCCATTACCCTACTACCAGTAGGCTTTCTTCAAGGCCCTAGGGGTTAGAAGTAGGCTTTGGGTCTTGCACCCTACTACAAGTAGGCTTCAGGTCCCCAACCCTACTAGAAGTAGCCTTTCTCTTACCCTACTTCCAGTAGGCTTCTGGAACCAAAGCCTACTTGAAGTAGGCATTAGGTCCTGAACCCTACTACAAGTAGGGTTTAGTCCTGAACCCTACTACAAGTAGGCTTTAGGTCCTGAACCCTACTTCCAGTAGGCTTTAGGTCTCAAACCCTACTTCAAGTAGGCTTTCCTTTACCCTACTACCAGTAGGCTTCTGGACACAAAGCCTACTAGAAGTAGGCTTTGAGTCCCATACCCTACTACAAGTAGCCTTCTAATGACACACCACAGATGGCCTTTGAGCTCCACGCTCTAAGTCCAAAACCCTACTACAAGTAGGCTTCCAGCATTCTGATTGGCTGTCATACAGACCCTACTTGAAGTAGGCTTTGCAGACCCTACTTGCAGTAGGGTCTTATTGGACCAACGGCCCTTCTGCACTTCAGACTACAACACTACCCACAGCGCCGTTTTTGCGCCAAAGTATTACAGTCTGTGTTTGGCGCCCAAATTAATGGCTCAGCAAGAGGACACGCCTACAGGTAATTAAATTAAGATATTTTCCCACACAGCACAGCCTGGCACCTGGCAGAAGTGTAGGCCTAATTAAAGGAAACCTTGCACATAATTAACCACAAGTCTACTTTTTGATTAATTAGCTACTCTTGAGTATTCCAAAACTATTTTAGAGGAAAAAAATGGAAAAAGTCAAAGTATTAGTGAATTATAGAGGAAATAAAATAAAATTTGGGAATTCCCTGATTTCTGGGGTTACAGTTCTGTCCTTGCTACGTCATAATGAAAGGGAATCCCTTTCAAAATAGCTTGGAAATCTCAGGTAACTGAATGAATCAAGGTGAGTAAAGGATACACAGGGGCGGATCCAGAGTCTGTCTTCTAGGGGGGGCAAGATATCTGCCCCACCCCCCTATGATTTACCTTGCAAAATTTCTCCTCGGATTTGGAAAAACTACGAGAGTTCATTTTTTGTCTAGGGGGGGAATTGCCCCTTTTGCCCCCCCCCCCCCCCCTGGATCCGCCACTGGATACACGTATTTATAGCCTGCACATGGCCTAATATAAATATCTAATCTACTATAGCTAAAATTCCTTTCTATACACTTTTTAGAATTGGGAAATCCCTTTTTTGAAAGCTGGGGAATCCCTGTTTCAGTCCTTGCTACGTCACAAATTAGGGGATTTCCCTTAAAAAAACAATAAAATAGGACAAATATCAAAGTCCCACAACAGTGGCTATATCTGGAATATCCTTAAAATATTTTTAGCATTATTAGTTCTTGATGCATATTTCATGCACAAAGAATTTCATTGACAAATACCTATCCCTTGATTATGTGCAAGGTTTCCTTTAAAGATGGAGGATGTCGAGTCTAGTGGCTGTGCATGTCAATCTTGATAGTGTAGATTTGGTTGCAGAAAAAAAAAATTATTCTGATCCCCGGGTTCTGGTCACAGATATTCTTAAACAATTTACTTTTAAGATATGAAAGAGAGGATTTCAACATTTTTTTCCTTTAAGGAAGACCCATTTGCAACAATTTTACAGTATTTTCATTTTTTAATGGCAATATTGATAATAAGGAAACGTCTGATAGACTATTTCCCAGGTAAAAATAAAAGGAGAAAATGAAATGATAATGAAATAAACCTACTAAAAGACGTACATTTTGAAGTCTAGAAAACCCCAAAATTATAGATCTATGTGTACACAATATCTAATTATCACTTTTGAAAAAAAGAAGTCAAAAAATGTACAAAAAACAACAACATCTGAAACGTCTGAGGTATCTCGAACGTTTCATAGTCTATTTCTTTTATAATACACATATTTTGTATATCTTTGTTCTAACCTCGGCAACAACTGTAGAATAATACATTACAACGTAAACTATGTTTTTTTTCCCAATTTTTGTCAGTTGCAGGACATAAAAAAAAACTGGTTTAAGAGTGAAACGTCCGATATGGGGAAAAAAAGGAAAATCTAACTTAAAATTTTCAAAATGCTGCAGAAAAAATGCTTTCAAAGGATTTAGATGATTTTTTCTTTGTTAATAGATTATGTTGTACAAAGCTTCTTCTTAAATTTCCACAATCTATTGATTTTTATGTACATTGTTTCTCAGCTTCATCTTTATAAATCTCGGACTTTCATCAAACTATTGAAAAAAATAAAAACCACTTTTTGTTAAAACAAAATACAAGATATCTTTAGTTGGCTATAAATTATACATTTCCTCATATTTACCCAACCAACGACAATTAATGTTGCACTGTTAATATTGATATTATTCCTATGAAAATAATCATAAAAACATTGAATTTTATAAAAAGACAATCGAATTTCCAAAATTTTTGTAATTTTGATGAGAATATTTCAGTCAAAAATCAAAGTAGACATTAATTTAAAATGATTTATGTAAAACAATATTGAACTATAGTAGGTTAATTATCCGTTAATGTTAGGTGTACTTAATTAGTTGTGTTGCCTTATGGATAATAGCTAGCTCTTATCGCAGTCTCCGCCTCGTTCTACTGCTGTCATCCAATACATAATAATAGTTCCGTATTATGTAAGATATAACACTCATGTGAAAGGATGTTCTTTATTTCTTTCCTGCATATTGTAGTTCCATGACAAGATCTCAATTAACAATGAACAGCTCCAAGGATGGAATCCCCTCAAACACACTCACTCAACACTCCCACCTACTAGTACTACACAGTCTATCAGCTTCTATTCCAAATCCAGGACTCAGCTTTTAGAACACAACATTTCCAGGATGGTTACTCACAACAACGTTCAGCTAACTCTGCACTTTTAAAAAGCCCCACCCTCGGACGGATCGGGAGGTGGGCCCTTTTTTTAAGACAATTCTTTTTTCTAAATGTAAAAGTGGCGCCCCAGGGGGTGCGCCGGGACTTTTTTGATATAGGCCTTTCCAATTTTTTTTTTTTTTAAATTATAGTACTTTCCAAAATTTCTGGATCCGCCCCTGATCACATTAGAAATTTCGACCTACCTACCCTAATTTTTTCGACTTATGTTACATGAACACAACCATTTATTTTTTAGGCCCTATTCCGAAAATGGCAAATCAGCCCGTAACGGTAACCATATGGTTCTGTGGAGGGGTAGTGAGGTTCCAAAAGTGGAACTTATAATTTTACCTATATTTTCAAAAATTGAAAGGCGGGTAGGCCTCTGGCCTTCTCTACATTTTTTATTTTATGCTGGTTCCTGGCAATCACTACTAGATATTTTAACCAGCATGACGGGTACCAGCAAAGCTTGTTAGAATTTTGTGACAATTTTTTCGTAACACTTTTCTAAGTTTTTTTTTTTCATTTATTAAACCACATTCATCATTCCATCGGTGGTCTTCCATGTAGGTACAATAAGGGAACATATCATACAAGTTGATTCCATAGAAGTTGATAAACATATTGAAAGCTATTGTAGGTATCAACGTTAACCAACTGTCTAAGTTAAGATCTAGTTGGTACACATATACCTAGTATTCTTATCTGGTGCCCTTTGAAGTGTTGGTGGTAACTGATTCCATGAAGTAGCTCCCATGTAATAGGGGCTTTTGTAGATGGCAAGGGTTTTTACATTAAAGGGATTAAGGACTGACCACACCAACAACGGTGACCCCGACTTTTCTTTGCTAAAATATTTTGCTAAAGGTTCATAGATGACATTCAACCATGTTTGATTGATATAATATTCTAATCAAACATGTTATTCATCTGACAAATTTAACGAGCATATTTTTCAGGAGATGAAGAACTAGTGTTTTTCCCATAGAAACACATAGTAAAACCTAATTTTTGCACACCCATTTATCTAAAAGATTTCAGACCCTCTCACCCCCCCTGGGGCCAATTATAATTTGACAATGAAACAAATATCAGATTGTAATTAACGTACATTTATTCTTCTGAAAAATATTGAAAATAACGATTTAAGTAAGAAAACAAGGAAAATACAATTCTGACAATTATTTATGATAATATGTATAGGAGATAGTCCTCTGCGCGATATAACATGTAATACATGATACAATAACACTTAAAGCTTTATTCTCACATTAAGATCCTTGTAAAATATTATTCATTTCATTTATATGAAAAACATTTCTATTCTCATTATCGGGAATAGGATAGTAGTGTGTTGGCCTAGCACCCAATGACTCATTCCCAATGCACATCTGGTTGCTCATGCTAAATCTGTGCAGTACCATCATCATACTAGTCGTACCTCTGGCCGTAATTCATCTTAGACCAATCGTAGAGGGTATTTGGCCTGACTCTATTGTATAGGCATGTCGCTCATTCCTCGTGATCAGTTATCTCTTTGTTTCTAGAAGTCCTGCTCAATAAGTGATAAGAAACAAGAAGGAAGTTAGTGTTGACCAGGGGCGTACCCAGCCCTAAAATCTGAGGGGGTTCCTGGGAAATTGAGGAGGTTCAATGTAAAACTGAGACGGTTCCGTCTAGTTATTTTGTTATAATTCCTTATATTTATAGTTCAATTATACAAACTTTGATAAATCTGAAGGGGTTCCAGAGACCTGTTATTTCGATAATTCCTTATATTTGTAGTTTAATTATTTAGACTTTGAGAAATCTGAGGGGGTTCCAGACACCCTCAGAACCCCCCCTGGGTACGCCACTGTTGACACATTGAGTAAAACTCATGCTGATTGGTCAATACAGGTCACATGATCATCGTGACACCTTGCAAGAACCTTCCGAATACTTGTGATCTTGTGCGCATTCCAAAAAGGGAACCTTCATTATTTCACATAGAATTATCCAACAGATATACAACCATTGCCATTGAATGAACAACTTATACAAAAATATAACAAGCTATTAATACCTAAATTCATTCATAAAAGCCCATGCCTCAAGAATTATAGGTCTCTAAACACTCGTGCTACCAGATTCATCACAATATAATTGAGAGGTAATTATCAAGATTTTGATATAAGCTGTGATTACCGTTCTAAACAAATACAATTTTACCATATTTTTAGTTTCCTTCCACCTATATAGGCCTAGCTCCAGCTCTGCCACCTGGTGCTATTCAGTGGACTTCTCATTGTAATGTTCACAATCTACAGCTCCAACAGACGGTATGTCAGTTATTATGTTTGGAGATGCAGTGGGTGATCCATGATTAAAACGGTTTAATCTTTTTTAAGGGGATTCCGGGTGTCTATAACCCCCTTTGGTTCTCCATAGCATAACGTAAAATATAAGGAATATTGTCAAAAGTGATGGAACCCACCACGATTTAACCAGATTTGAGGGCTGGCTACGCCCATGTTAACAATGACCTTTGTTCAGTTGTAAATTGGAGAGTTATTTGAAAGGATTGAACTTTAGCTGTCAATGAACATGATTCAACCAGTCTAACAACCCTTGGAGCAAGGCAAACTTCCCCTGGTCTCACATAGAATTGAGTTCATTATACTCTATACCAGTATACATAATGATTATTAATATGTGATGCCGCTGTTCAATATTCAGGGCCTTGAATCGGTCTCAGTCAACACAGGTGTGGCGGTACTGTGGTGCGTAATCAAGCTATAGGTTGTTGGGGTAGGGTCAGAGTCTGAGGGGCGGGGTTAGACCGGGTTAGACGGGCCTGGACCTCGGAAATGAAGACAGTGATAAGGGTGTTTTACACTATGTGATATGTGCTGCGACATGACGATGTCGCAGTGAAGTAGCATATATTAGAGATAAACCTCTTTGTTTGACATGTATGATATGCTCCAAATAGTCAATTTTTAACAATCAAATCGTCCCTGTATGTGAATTGTCTGTGATATTCTCATATAACCGCGATATTGCAGCTCAAGTCGCACAGGTGTAAAAGGGCCTATATGGGCAAATATGGTGACCTATGCGACATGGGGATTTTCAAAATTTGATAAGCAATATTGGGATAATATTAGAACAAAAGCATATGACATAGTCTTACGAAAATCGACACACAACATTGGAACTGCATCCCCCCCTCCCCAACTTCCCAAATCAGGGCCTCGCTTATACTGTATACAGTGTGAGATGTGTGACCTATCCAAGTATATAGCTAGCCTGCACAGGGACATAAACATCTTGAGCCTCAAAATCCCCACTGCATTTAATTAGACCATGGAGGGCATGTTTTCAGGAATCACGGACCTTTTAAAATTTGAAAATATATAACTGTCATTTCCAGTGTGAGAATTGCACATGTGTGGGGAATCTAATTTCTGATGCGGGAATCCCGCATGTACAACACGTGGTGACTAAACCCCGGCGATTAGTTGTATAGGTGGTCCAAAGTACCAAACCTGTACTGTCTCTTCCCTGGTGACTAATGTCCGATTTTTTCAGCTAATTCCTCCACGATTAGTGTATCTAGTTGCCCGCTATCCCGGCGCCAGCATAGGTCACCTAGTCGTCAACGATTAGATGCAAACTAAAGGCGCGTCCCCACGGGGCGACCAAACCTCAGCGACTAGTGGTTTTTAGCGGCGACCAAGAAGAAAAAGATAGTCGGGCGACTAAGTAGACGCCCAACGACTAAAAAATTAGTCTGCACATTGGGACAGTCCTGCTATAAATCTGCTGGCAACTAGAGACCATTTTAATACATTGCCCGACGACTAATAGTTACCCATGGCTATGACAAAATATTCAACATGTCGAATATTTCGCCCAGAAACCACAGCGATTAGTGATTTGGTCGGCAGAGATCATGGCACCCCTGTACGGTAAGTCGCCGGATGACTAAACTGCTGAAAAATCACATTGGTCGTCGTCTATTTTTTTCAAACTAGTCACCCTGCGGGGACCAGGCTTAATACTGGGTCTCCACGAGGCGACGAGTTAGCATCTAATCATCGACGACTAGTTGATCCATGCTGGCGCCGCTATGACTCATGATTAGATGCACTAATTGCTGACAACTTAGCTGAAAAAATTGGACGAGCTGCATTTAGTCGCCCAACTAGTTTTTAGTCGTCCGACTTGCCCTTCATTGTCCGACAAATGCTTCGTCGTCGATAACGAAGTGAAACTTGTCGCCCCGTGGGGATGCGGCATAACCAGTGCTCTATGGGACACTCGTCGCCGGGGATGGTACAGGTCTTGGTACTTTGGACCACTATAAAGGCCTTCAACTAATCGACGGGGTTTAGTCGCCACGTGGGGACCCGGCTTAACACATGAACATTGTGTCAGTTTCTGAAAACTTTGAACATTAATTTTCGTGACCATAAACTATTTCAAAGGGACCGATATAGGGCCCACCAATATCCGATATTCCTATAAACGTAGGAACAAAGTTAAAGAGAGGGGCCAGTGAAATTTTGATTTTGTAAAATTCCCATCTTATACTGTAGATATGATGCTTAAATATGAGCACAAAACAATTCTATAACTATGAATTGATTCATTACATATCAGATGACAAACTGAATCCCCTGCACACCTGTCAAAAGATGTCTGTGTGTGACGTCACACAAATGACAGTTATAACCAAATTTCAAATTTCTATATTCCTTAACAGCTATATTTTTTCACATTTTCTTTTATAAATGATTTAATTTGGTGGTTTTGATATATTTTGGACTTATAAAGTACATCTAATGAATTTCTTATTGCATTTTTCTCAGTTTTATCATTTTTCAACTGTTCTGCTTGTGACGTCACACACAGACAAATGCATTGTGCAGACTGCACAATGTGCCGGCAGGGCAATTTATTTTCATATAGAAAAAATGTCTATAAAACAAAAACTCCTAAAGATAGAACCATAAAACTTGGCATGATTATTCCCTGTATGGTAGGGATCACAACAGTATACTTTTTGATCGGCACTGGCTCCTCCCTTTAACAATTATAGGACAAGTCGATATTTTATGTTACTGTATCCTTTAACATGCACTCTTCAGTGGGGGAAAAACTTTGTATGGCGCTCTAATAGGGTAGTCCAGGGATACAGTGTAAGCTCAATTTTGTCATTGCTTTAGGACCTTTCGAAATCCTTGACCTGTCCAATATCCTTCAAGCTAGATCATAGTTATATTCTCCCAAAAGCAAAGTAATGTTCACACACACAATTATATGACACCTAATCTCTGGACCAATTGCAAGTGTCGAATTAGCAATTTTTAATGTGTTGTTCTAGATATTCTAATAGGGGTCTAGACGCATACTTGTTGAAGCACCCTTGCCACGTGCACAAAAAAGGTGGTATGAGTATATTTATAGGGGCACTTCACTCGCTAAATGTTATGCTTACTCCGGGACCAATCCCAACCCTCCAGTAACGGGTCGTGGACTGCATCCACCTACATGGTTCTTCATATTGTTCCACATAATTATTGTTTCTCAATGGAGTCTAGTTTTATTATTTCAATTTATAGTGAGCATAATTATTATAATGATCATCAAGTACAAATACGTGTAGACCTATAGAGAGTGTAATAATTCAGTGAGTGCAACCTAACGAGCAATCAGCATGTACTTAAGGCGAATATCAGTAAACAGGTTGAGCAATGCAAGGGCAAACATGATATTGTGGAATTGGTCTTTTCATGTGTACATTAGTGCAATAATATGGTAAATTAATAGTATTTAGCATAACACATGTGCAAAAACAGAGCTCACGAGAGCTCAGCAATATAATGTTGAGTGATACATAGCTATGTATTTGCTATGTAGACACATTTTCACTGATATCATTTTGTAATATCTTGTAGGAAGCTGCCTCATTCTGAATTGTTTTCCGGGGATTTCCTTCAGCAGGTTTTCCTTGTTATACCATAGTAGCATTTACTTGCTCTCTGTTTATCAAAATTGTCAATCCCAATGACTTCTATGTGAGAAATTGTGATATATCGTTGGCGTTAATTCTAAGCTGTAGCAAGTTGAACATAATTTCTGCTATGGCGACTGATTTAGAAACCTGCTGGGTCAATGTCATTGTTTACCTCAGTTTGTTGCCCAGTGTCAACAATTTTTTGAAATTGTTCATCATGATTGCCAAACTCCCACGTTATTTTTCTCATGCAACCTGCATGTCTAATGTTCTATGCATATATAATTACCGTACTTATGGAATATATTGTTCGTATATTAGCCTCGTCGATACGACATTGTGACCCAATGCTCTGATTACAAGACTCTAGCCAGCACAAGAAAGCCAAATGTCAATGACTGAAATTTGTAAATTACAAACTAGAAAAGGTATAGTGCATACTTGATGGCTCCGTCCCTCCAAAATGCACACGTCCGGAATTTATGTTGGGGCGGGGGTAGTGGGTGCAGGGACGATCCAGGTTTTTTTAATGTAAAAAGAAATAAAGAAGAGTATCGGTTGGATCGACACATGGGCCCATAGGTTATAAACACTTAAACGCCTTATATTTCATCCACATGAGTAGTATATATGGCCTACCCCTCCCGCCTCCCGCTCCCCCTGGCCACTCTGCGTAGTCCCCCAAAAAAGGTTGGAGATATTGAGAGGAAGGGGGACAATCCCCCGCTATATGCATGGTTACTCTCCTGCAACAAGTTTACGGTTTAGATTACTCTCAAAAACGGTGTTGCCATTAATATTGGAAGTTATTACACAATTTACTTCTGTATGTATGCGGAATCCCCGCCCGTTTTTTTCCTGCGAAATCCTCGATCCGCCCCTGAGTCAACACCTTTTTGGAGATGCAAAAACCTGTCAGTCATGTGAACTACGCTGGAAAACATTAATTGGAAATGTCCTTGTGCTTTCGATAACACTTGGTTCCCCCTATGTATAGCCCTCAGCCTCCCCATGTCCAGACCTAGCAATCCTGAGTTTGTCGACCATTGATCTTATAGGTAACTTAACCCGACTAAATCCCCTATGGCGGACACGGGCTCTCATATCACAATATCCCCCGACAAGCCACCAATGGTCAGTTTCCCCGAGATCAGTGTGGTAAAACATGCTAATCGATCATCTTATGGAAACTAGAGAAGTCATCTACCTGTTTCTTTCTACAGCCATGCAATAGTAAATTGTCTAGAATGTTCTTGCATGGAATTCTGTCTTGGATTTAATATAGTAAATACTTATACACCAGACCAGGGACGGATTTAGAGGGGGTTGCATGGGGTGTGCGCCCCCCCTTTTTTTTCTGGGGGGGGGGGGGCAATTTATTTAATGTAAAACTCGAGACCTTGGAGGGGTGGCCTGGACCTTTTTTGATATGCATGTGCGCCCCCTCCCCCTTTCCAAAATTCTTGGATTCGCCCCCTGCAGACCAAGTATGATTAAAACCCAGTTCACTTTTTTGTATTTCCCCTGGATGGGGTAAGGAGAATCTCCTTGTTTGTCCCCTATTCCAGCCCCGGATTCCAGCCACTTTTACTTTAATCCAATGTTATATTTCATAAAAAAAAAAAGCTACCACGATTGATCTTTAAATTGATATTTGTATAACATCATTATCAGAAATGTACAATGAACCATTTGATTCTAATCTTATAGAAAGCTACCCTACTGTCACGTGTTTTCTTTTGTGTGCTTTTGTAAATAAACGTAGATTTATTCTCAACTTCACGTATTTCATGATCTTCCATTTGGTATCACATATAATTATGTAGATGGTATAATCAGATAATAGGGTGAAGGTGAATTATTGGATGGGTGATGGGTTGTTATGAATTCATATGCAAACATTGTATGCTGTACATTCTAACAAAACAACTTTTCAATTTGTTTTGCACACAGAAGAGTAGGCCTATATCAGAGCCTGTTGGGTAGTGTTGTGGTCACTAGTGTTGAAGAAAAGCAATGAAAGTTAATAAAATTTAAAGTGCAAAAAAACAATAATGCGGCGAATAAACATCGCCTTAAATACCTAGAACGTATATAAATTATTATACTATAGGCCAAAGACCTTGCAGAGCTTGTGATATATAAAGCATACAAATAAGAAAAGGAATATTCAAACGATACAGGAAACATACCCGATTAAAGGGTCTGGTAAAGGTGTTCGGTTATATCGGTATGGGTTTAGATAAACCCAGACTTGTGTTAATTAGCAAACGGCACGCGTACATTCTGTTATTTTGGTAAAGTGAAGAACGGACCATGGCAGGCTTGGATCAGATAACTATAGATTTCTATTACACCACCTTGCCACAGCACTTTCCAAGCACCACCACCAATACTATCAAAACATTATTCTGGTCCGCTGCCCGCCTTATAATCCCACTCCGGAGTTTATCAAGCCCCAGCTGGGCAAAGGTTCTTGACTCAAGAACCTAGACTGGCATTTGCTATTTGTAATTAATCTATACATATATTTGAACTATTTTGGGGTTCTGTCTGTCCCTCGCTTCTTTCAATATCATACGGCTTCTGATTTCAATTGATTCTGACATATCATATCATAGGCCTTATTTATACTTATATTGTTTTTTTATCAACTTTTTCTTTGTTCTTACTTGGAGAGTCACATTTCTGTAAGATTGCTTACTGTAATAAAGGTGACATAAATCCATCTTTTATGGTATAATAGTTAACTGTTTTTGGGTTATAATTCTCCTTGTTTTTGCTTTAAAGAAAGCAGTATACCTGACACAAGACTTGCCAAATTAGACGCTACTTTGGATCGACCAACGCCATCATTCAAATATATTAGAAAACTTAACTGATAATATAATTATAAAATCACATGAATTAGGATTTTCGTAATGCAATTAAGCGATTGTTTTTCAATAATATAAAATGAACAATATCATTATTCCTTTATAGAGAAAAGAGTGTACGTGAAATGCTAAACTCGCTATACATATCTGCACAAATATTTGAGTGTAAAAATATGTGTCATGGATCCATTAGTGGAGAATGTAGGCGTTTTAAGAACTTTTACGCAGAGCTGCCTAGGCCTAAAGCACTCTACACGAGGCGGGTATGAGGCTCTGTAGGCCTACTGCAGGCTAAGAGGGCCCCTACAGTAGCCGCTGGCAGGGGATCAAGCCTCCAGTGGTCCTCAGAGTGCCATATGTATTAACACTCAATTATATTTCGATTTTCTTTGCTGTACATATATCGTTCCTAAGGAAGCTGTGGTCAATAAGCAACGGGGAGACCCGGGGAAAACCACAAACTCTCACTACAACACAGGGCCAACTAATTACTCCCAGAAATAGAATGTTTATCATAGAATAAGATACACTGATCATACCATATAACTGTTAGCAGGAGTAGTGATACAAGTATCTGATTATAAACTAAAAGTCTCTGGTTCAATTCCACAATGTATCAAAGGCTGTGGTTGTGTGTCATTCAATTACCAATGTAAAACGCAATTCCGGTTCTCGCTATTTGTTTTTAAAAGCACAGGGTTGATTGTGTTTTAAAAAACGAAGGGTTGAGTTCAGCATTACATTCCTGGTAAATATATATCCTCTTAAAGGAGTCTTATGATTAGTTTATTGAAATCGAAGCATTAGAACAAGAGTAATTTGCAAAGGTTCAAGACCTTTACTGCATAATTTGAGTAGGCTATATATCCTATTAATTGTTAGGGGCCCATAAGTCAGAAAATCTAGGGGCCTGACCTCAGTTTTAGGCCTTCAGGCCTCCAGGCCCCTAGATATATCCACCCATCCTCCTATATGGATCGATAAACAATGTTTCCGAACGGTAGAGAACAGGTTACTAATCTATGTGTAAAAATCTAGGTATTTCAAGATACTAGTGCGATCAATGATGAAAGAATTTGTACCAATTCTTCCTAATCCACGTTTAGTTCTCATGCTTTCCTTAGGTATACGGGCCACATTGTGATGAGTGTAACAAATGATTTAGGCCTAATACTTGTTTCTCAAGGACCTATTCTGTTACTTGTATCTTTTCGGGTATCTTTGTTTATTGACACAATTCTTTATATTCCTACAGATCTACTCTAAATATCAACGTTTTACCTTTATCTCAGTGACAGCTGTAACACTATGATAGTAATCCAGTTCCATTTTTTCTGTCTTGCCCACCAGATGATCCGACCATGCCTCCCCCCTCTGACTTTGGAGCACGTATTGCACACGCACAATGCCCACAGCTACTTGTCACATTCACAAGCAGTGGTGGCAAGGAGGGGACTGCAGCTGCATGGACTGACTAATCAAACTTCGGGATATTTCTGACTTTCACTGCAGGCTTTGAAAGCCAAAACAAAAAGAAATACAAGAGGAAGCAAATATTTGTGGAAACCACAGCAACTTTAATTGGAACAGACACTACTTTCATAGTCTGAGGACTTATTTATTTTCAAGTGCTATGCGCAAGGTGAGTTATTATATGTTATATTAATTCTGCTTTATAGATGTGTGACGGCCAATGCAACTTTACTAATGGAAACGTCATGCAAAGCAGCGATAAGACAAATAGAAAAAAAGACTGCAAATGAAATACCTTTGCTAAAAGGAGCTATCGTGTAAAATGTTAGTTTGTTAACTGCCTATTCACACACGGTTATGGGTGACAGGGATGGGGCATCAGTGGATGGTTTAGGGTTATTGTGGAACCATCCTGCGAACTTTAAGATTTTGCAATTAGGCCTCTTTCTGTTGTAATACCAATGGAAATCAAGAGACTACCTTCGGTTACTGGCATACCTAAACCTTTATAACTCACGTTATAAATGTCTGTAGGCTATAATGTTTTACATATTTTACCTGATATGTGACACCGAGCCTCTTGTTATCTTTTTAAAATAATCAATTTCAGTATTATTATAGTTTTTAATATTCACACATAATATATAAAGGTTCGGTAGAATTCAGTCTAGATTAAGTTATATACCAAGGTATATTACGTTGAAAAGTTGAAGATAGACATTCATATATTTGATATGTCCCTACAGGTTAAAACTTAGCTGTGGCGTTATCAGTATCTTACAATCCACTGAATATCAAGCTACAATTACTTAAGAAATATATACATTTTTTAACAATCAGGGATAAAGTGCGATCGTAGGTACATTGAAAATGTCATAGGCTTCGGTCTACTCATACATATCAGGCCCCCTACGATCATTCTAAACGGAACTCGCTCCCACGTTGAGCCTTTTGGATCCCTGCTTATCAGTATGTGGTCGCCAAAATTAAATCCGATTAATAGGCTACTAAATATGAAAGCTCTCAGCCATTGTTTTCATACTTTCATACCTAATCCGTATTATGTCAGCAAAGTACCTGGTTCTACCTTTCTTGTGGCTGCAGTACAATATGATGGAGAATTCACTATAGAAATCAGTTGGATATGACCATCAGTCTCTGTGTAAATAGGTTCTATGGTTTATTTGTCTCGTACAATGTACTCAAATATGCATGTACTGCTCACGAAATGGCAAATTGATATGATCCCATTTCGTGAGCAATACCCCATATTCAATCATGTAATTATTGATAAAGATAGTCGTGTAATATTTGTGTAGAGCACTAAATAATGTATCTTACTAAATTATCTTTAGTCGTAAGACGTGCTGAATACCAAGGTAGGTTGTAACCTATCAAAGAGATAAAGGCGATCTTCATTCATTAACATTAATTACTATAGGTGTTCCTATGATTCTTACCAGTTTCAATGTTTGTAATGTCCTGCATGTAGAAGAAATGCAGACATGTTTTTTTTGTCACATTTCTTTTTTTTTTTTTTCATTGACACATCTCTTTAAGTATATAAAGTTCTTCCGATGAGGTGATGTGATATATTTCTATGTTCATCGTGTGATAATCAAAACGGATGCAATATAGGGATATGTAATAGATCTAAATTTCATGCAATATAGATCATCAAGGTAATGGATTATACGTTTGATTGAGATGTATTTGTCTTAAATATGTTCTATATCATTATAGATTGTGATAGTCTGAAACGATGTCGATGCGCCAATCCGATTCTAGGAATATAAGCCAAAGTTCTATGAACTCTGGTGTCGGTGTAGCTTAATGTGACGTCATTAATAATCTTATTTAAGCAGCATTATGTAGGCCTAAGTCCAGGGTTTTATCAATACTTATGCCTTCAGATGGAAAATTTATTACGGAGACTGAATCTGACAGTACTTAAAATACCCCATAAGAATACAATCTGCACATTTTTGGAAACTGAAATGGTTATTGATCCCCTGCATTGATCCGTGTCTAAGTATCGTCAGTGGAAAAGAATTTGCCATGTTAACTGACTTAAATTTCAGTAGGGTCTATGGGATATCGTCATGAGCTTTTTTGTCTGTAGTAAAATTTACATTAACTGAATTCAGCAAAGAAATCGTCTCTTTCATGATTCTATACTAATTTTCAGTGTTTATAATTTACCATAGGCCTGGGTGAAGTTCATATAATATATGTACATAGTTATTTGAGTTCTTATACACATGCCGTTCTTATACACATGCCGCCAATCAGGTATCAAAGCTATGCTTACATTGTAGGATACCAAGGGTAATCAAAACCAAGCTGAAAAAGAAAAAAAGTATCAGATGGAGTCAATTGGATGGCATGTACATAAATGGGAAAGTATCCATCATGTGTATCCCCCTAAACACATCATGTCAATCTTCTGTGTGTGGTCGGGGGTAAAAGCTGCATTGTGCGTCAATAGAGATCACTCTTCTTTGAAAGTTTATGTTAACCACATGACATATATTTATATGGAGCCAAAAGCAATATGATAAGGCCTATATGGTCAAACATTACTAAACTCAAATAACTATGTACATATATTATATGAACTTCACCCAGGCCTATGGTAAATTATAAACACTGAAAATTAGTATAGAATCATGAAAGAGACGATTTCTTTGCTGAATTCAGTTAATGTAAATTTTACTACAGACAAAAAAGCTTATGACGATATCCCATAGACCCTACTGAAATTTAAGTCAGTTAACATGGCAAATTCTTTTCCACTGACGATAGTTAGACACGGATCAATGCAGGGGATCAATAACCATTTTAGTTTCCAAAAATGTGCAGATTGTATTCTTATGGGGTATTTTAAGTACTGTCACATTCAGCCTCCGCAATAAAATTTCCTAATGAACCCTGTCCTTTCCAATCAAGGTATCTCAGCCCTAGCGGGGAGCTCTGTATTGTGAAAAAGGCTTGTAATGTTTTTAAACCGAATCAGGTTGGGAGGGAGGGGGGGGGGGCAGAGAGATGGATCTCCCTCATGCACCCACTAGCCCCAAACCAGACATAGCCCTAAAGATCCACCACGCCCCATTTTCCTCTATTATATCAATCCCAATCCAGACATGCCCAAATGTACGTCATGCAATGTCAACATTTGGGCCGCTAGGAGATGGCACTATGGCTGGGGTGTGGCCGCTGTGCCCCTCCACCCCAATCTCTCCCGTGTGTCCATCTGTCTGTGGAGCCCTGATAGGATCCCCTGTGGGCGCCGCATAGACTACTAAGAACCTAGGCACAACCCTTCTCCCCAATGCCCATCTGCGAGTGCTTGTTTGATATGAGGGTGCAACAACGATAGCCAACGTGTGGGGTCATGAGGCCATCATGGGTGGTATGTTATTATAGATTAAGGGTTTGTTTTTATATTTTTATATATATTTGGTACAGCTTTGATGGGGCAAGAATGTGTGTTCTTTGTTGTGAATCTTAGGATCTGATAGGGTGGCATGGGATAATGCACCTAACCTTCTGCTACTCAGCCATCATTATAGCCTTGAGACCCTATATTCGTAAAACACACGGAAATATAACAAAGAAGCATTGCCCCTCCCCTCCCCCCCCCAGAAAACACAAAAGAAATATTCTGACATGATTAATCCTTTAAAGGTGCAATTTACCTATCCCTGAAGCATCAGTTGAGGTGATTTTCATTTACCCCAACAGGTCTTTCCAAGAGGATGATAGGGTTTTTCCAATTTTCATGTATTATGACTATGACATGTTTAAGGGGACGTAACTACCTTAATAATCATCACATTTGGACATGCTCAGTATCATTTGAAAGCTAAGAACATATGATAGTAATCTTTAGTTATCTGAGTTTGCACAATTCTGTAACCTTCACGTTTCATTTGGTCCTCTTTTAATTTGATGAGAATTTAAATAGCTGCTGTATCTGAAAAAAACTTTATGTAATCTGAGGACATCTAGAATCTATTGGTTACCATATAATATTATGATATATCCACTGTGTCTATTCTTGCTGTTGGTCCGTGACCAGTGTTTGTGCAAATCGTAGTTGTGTAATCAGTATATAAATAATATAATAACTGTACAGTCAGCTCTATTCTCTGACTGAACATGGTGCACCGGGCTAGTGGCTTGTTGCATAAGCTTTTTGTAGCAAGGAAGGTGCAT
This sequence comes from Lepidonotus clava, assembly GCA_936440205.1. Taxonomy (NCBI): domain Eukaryota; kingdom Metazoa; phylum Annelida; class Polychaeta; order Phyllodocida; family Polynoidae; genus Lepidonotus; species Lepidonotus clava. The sequence goes on along the minus strand of OW387150.1, from coordinate 18,012,733 downwards.
TTGTACAAATTCATCCTTACATTACAAATCTAACATAATTATATACAGTCTTAAGGATGACGTCTCAGGAAAACATTGATCAAACTTGGATTAAAACCTTCTTTTAGTGATGAGGCCCATCACATTTCCAGCCCCCGTGAAGGCAAGGGTTCTAATTACATCTAAATCATTGTAAATGTAATTCGTATTCAAATTGTAATTGTCGTAAAAGGATCAGCTCCAAACTACAACATTTGAAAGGGGTATCCTTTATATCAAAGTTAAGTACACTAAAGTCAGTTTCAGACAAGGGTACCTTTCTCCGTTCATCATTTTTTCGTTGTTACGATAAGCTTATACAAGGACCGAGAGGTGGCCAGGGGCATAGCTTGGTACGGAGCAGTCAGGAGTTCATGCCCTACAAAAGAAGTAATACCTTCCACATGAACTCTTCTCAATGGTTACAAAGCTGGTCAGGGCCAAAGTAGATCGTTTTCTTGCCGATAAAGCTTCAATAATCGCGTGATCCATATTGAATAAACATAGGCTGAGTTCATTTAGGCCTGAGGGAATAGGCTTAACAAGGCCCGTGCCATAAGACCTTCTCTAGGCCTGAGAAGTGCCAAGCAGAGGGAAGGTGGTTTTTGAGAACTGTGCGACACAGTAATAAATTATAGTGTTTTGAAACTCAATGTATGTGGACACATACAGAATGTCCATTTTTTCGTTAACTTGTCTAAAAGTTTATATATATGTTCGTGAAAAGAGGGATACTTATACTTTATTATATCCAGAAATGCTATGTATCTTGGAGATGACTTACACTATTTTCTTTCAAAGTATTATTTCTTTGAACATTCGCTTTGATTTTGGTGGGAAACCATGTCAAAAAACAACATCGCTTAGACCATTTTTATAAGGTAATCAGTAACAAATTGCCCAAACGACTAGCTGATAATGACTTTCTAGATAAAAACATAATTATGCTTTTAAAATCATGTGGCAAGATAATATCATGTTCTCGCTAATATCTGATGACCTGTTGCGTGTATTTCTATGTAGATTATCATAATTATGTAGTAAATATATCAATGGTGAGTGTAGCATGCACCTCACCATAGGTAACATGACTCTATAGTCAAATTGGACTGTTAATAGCTCCATACCAGAATAATTGAATTTCAGGACAGACAATTATTTACTCTAAGAGGAAAGAGAGATTGACAAAAGAAACTAGTTTCCTGAAAGGCCAGATCCAGATTTATATTTCTTCGGAGAAATGTGTAGGCCTATATTGGAACTGAATGTATATTTACCAATAAAATTCAGGGTAAATAAATTCCTCTTCACGTGATCATTATAATGATGAAGGTGACAAAGGACATGCTAAATTGCATATTTACCCTTCCTTTGTTGACTACATGAGAACGGAATGGCTCGCTTAGTAATTATTTGTTAAGCCTGCCATTTGGAATAGGGGCCCTCCTTATGATATCCAACACATGTACAGTTGGTCAATAATGGATGCAGATCTTTGCCCTTAACAGAAGAAAAAGCTCTACACCAGTCTTAGCCTAGACCATTAGAGTTGTGTGATTGGGGCAGTAGGCGACTGCACTTGGTTCAAATTGGCTTCTTTACTTTTGTTGGGTGTAGATTGGTACAATAGTAATGCTCCATTTTGTTTTAGACGGACAAACAAACCTACACGGCACCGACTACTAACATTGTCGCATTGGTAATAGTGACATTGTATGATAAAGGCAGTAGGCGAATCCTTTAAATTTCTCAAGAATGTCCTAATTTTATCTAAACTAATGATTATCTTCAGAATTGATTAAGATAGGGAGAAATGGATTCATAATTATGAACCTAAAAGCTGTTTTTGGGCCATTTCAATGCTTAAGAAAATCTGACGTTTGACCTCATAGCGTTGCATTGGAGCTGATATTTGAAAAAGCATAACCAGAGCTTAAAACACCAGCCCATACTTTATTTTCAATATCTAATGCCATGGCGTTCCTTATACACAATACAAATTATGCATTTCATGCTCACTTTTGTTTTAACACATAATAAGCTTAATTTATATGCATCTTTTTCATGAATCTGCGCAGTGAATCCTACCTTAGGCGACTTGTTCCCAACCATTTATACCTAGGCCCATATGAAATCTAGAGAAATTGCTGCCGATTAAAATATCATACTTGACAAACAATTTTCATCAATTACTAAACTTTGCTGGACAGATCAGCAGTTTTTGTTTATTCTCACAACAGTTTGGCGCGGCCCGGGAATTCTTTTCTACCCCATTGGCCGGGCTTCAACGCCAACCGTTCCAAGACTGGCATACCAATACACAGCTCCAGTATTGGACTGTGTATTATCATGGATCTGTTAATGGCTTTTTATATACTTACTTGGATATAGTATTATGTGATCCAGGGCCCAATGCTGCCAAATTTGGATCTGCGCTGTTCTGAGAAAAGTGCTAGGATTCTGACAAACATGTTGATAAAGCCTGCACCTAGATAATGAAAAATAAAAATGTTATTTTTATTATCCAATTATTTCTGAAATATCAAAGAATATGATGTATTTCAAGATTCACATCGATAACAATATTATGACCTCCACTACTAGATGGGGCAAAGGTTGCACAGAACAGTTTTTGTGGAAATTAAGGAATTTCGTTAAAGTAATAACAAAACGAGTCTGGTAGTTTCGAGCTAGTCAAATACGTACAAAGTAAATATCAGAAATCTATACAGTTAGGTTTTTTTTTTTTTTTTTTATCTTAATTGCTTCGGGAAAAACGTTTTTCCTACTTTTTCTCATTTCTCATATCTCATTTCGTTGTACCGTTTTGCCAGACATATGTATCAAGAACAAAATACTCCCTAGCTATTCCATTGTTCCATCTACTTTGTTTTAGGTCATAAGCTTTCAGTCTGGTGAATTTACTCTCGAAGGGTAAACCAAGCTTAGTGGACGTTAGTGAGAATCTGCCAGGGCAGTCATTTGGAAAATGTTATTTGTATTACACATATAATATTTAGAGGTTGATAGCCAAAAAAGGGAATTTTGAAGCAAATATGATTATATTTCCAAGAAGATGAAACAGGTCAATATGAGAAGAGTATCGTTCGCCGTTTGGTCGCATTGTTATGATATGCTTGACTTTGTATATACGTAACGCTATCAGCGTTCCCCATGCAACAGAAAGAAGAACACCCTCAGAGTACACCCAGCATAATGCTTTCAATCTTTATAATGCTGCTTATTTTTCTTTCTGTGTTCTACAGTAGTCTCGTGTCTGGGGCTCCCAGTGCTCTGGTAGGTACAGAGGTGATTGGTGGTGATCAGCACCTCCAGGCCTCATAATGCAGCAACTTGTTGTGAGAAGTGATTAAAGTGAAGTAGTCAGCAGCACGCACGGGTAAATACCACCACACGGCAATGTGAAAACCCACTGAACAAAACTGCACTGAATCAACTGATATTTCTATGTTCCTGTAATAGCAATTGGGTTTTTCATATCTAAAATGTTTGAGATTTCTTAATATGGATTAATGGTTATTGGTATCTGTATCAATCGGGTAGGTATTTAAAAGAGATGTTTTGCTGTTCTAACATCAAGATAATATTATGTTCAGGTTTATTATGAACTCTTTATGGAAAATAACCCAATCAAATTTTATGACTAACCACAGAGATTCTGATCATACTATTAGTTTCAAACAACCGTGATTTGGTTATTGTTCTGCGAGTGAGCTAGTTTGTAGTTGGATCCAAATTATGATTGTCATGAATTTAGCAAGAGGCGGCCAAAATTATATTTTAGCTGTGCACTTCTTTTTTTAACTCTACGTCTTTGTATAACATAGCTCTGTTGATATCTTATTATTAGTGTTGCAAGCATACTATTCACAAATTATTCATAGTTTTCTTAAACATTATTATCATACTTTGATAAAATCATGTATAAGAAATCCTATCATCCTCTTATATAGGCCTACAGGTAATCTGATAGCTTGACATGCCAATGAAATAATCATAGACTTCTTCTAATACCATAAAACTATCAGCTGGTGATGAATTTAGTAGTCAGCAAATGCAAGCAAAACCAAGGAAATGGCAATGGTTGCATCTATTCTAGGTTGGGAACAAGGGAAAACGACGGGATGCTACCTGGTCTTCCTTTATTAAGCCATTATCCAGGTATCCCTTATAATCCTTGACACCTGGCTATGGTTGGTCCTCAGCTCTTATTTCAAAGATGGCGGCGGTGTGACTACAATGGGCGGGGAGGCCTTCAGAAACAGAGGGAATTAGTAATGTACACTGATTGGGGGGCCGCAGGGAGCCAGGTCTTAACGCCACTTAACTATGGGGAACCGTGTGTACACCCACTTGTGGTGCATGGATTGGAAAAACAGTTTGGCGAAATATGTCATTGGATCATTGCACAGGCGGTCAATAACAAAACTGTTATAAACCCTCAAAGTGATCAGTGGCGAAGAAGACCACTTAAAAATGTTTCTTCTGAGTAAACTATCAAGATATTATGCCTCTGTTACTAGATTTGAATGTAACCCAGACCAGTATGAAAGCTAACCTTTATAAACATTGTTAATAATAGATGTTACAATTAATTGTATTGCAACAAGGGACGGGAGTAACCATGAAATTAAGAATTCTTTTTGTAGGCTTTTTTTGCGTTTTTTTGGAGGGGGGGGGGGTTCTAATGTATTGTGCTTCTTATGGGGACTTCTAATAATAGCTACAGGAGAAGTGTCAAACAAAGTTAATGTTTATTTATTTGTATGGAAAATGTGGATCCCAAGGCATAGATATCTCAGTGAGAGGACCTAGCCACCTACTCCATGCTATCCCAAAAGGAAATTTACTAATGCCAAAGAATAAAATAGAAAATTCTAACTTAGCGTACCATAGCATTGACGACTGAGCAGAACCCATAGGCATGTGGTTACATGTCACTGGACCCTTCTGACCAAGGACCTCAGGGTGAGTCTATGTTAGTCCAATGAGAGGATTAAATCTCTCAGCAGGCACCACTACACAGGAGCCGGCCGCCATATTATGAACAGTATTGACCAATATGAATAAAAGTAACTGAGTGAAACCCCCCTGAGGCCCACACAGTAGGGAAGCTTTATTTTGGTCTGTTAATAAAGTCTACCAAACATTGGGTTGCCACTGTGAAGGAATTATTTGACATGGTGCGTGATGCTTATGAATACATATATTTCTAAGGTGCATTTGAATAATTTGATATTGAATGTTATTGTGAATTTCACATTGCATTATGTTAATATTTTATACGTACCCCATGACTCACTGTACATGGGTACTTTCTTCAATGATAGGCCTATTTGCTACTTTTGACACACATGTGATATACTTTTCAGATTTAAAAAGCTGTCTATAAGTATGTTGATAGGTCTATTCCTTTACACAATCACAGGAAAATTATATATAGAATTTGATCATAAGTATTGCAGCAGAACCTCAAGGATTGTTCTGTTATTATTTCACTACATCTATGCTCCATATACATGTATTTTATTTTGGTTAAACAGTGGATATGAAATAGATATTTTTTTAACTGGGGAATTCCTAGACAAAAAATGACCTAACAGAGACGTTACGAGATGTTCTGACAAAGTTCTGTAACATTCTGCGACGTTATACTAAAGTCCTGCAAAGTCAAATCATTGGATGGGTTTCTATATTTCTTTGAGAATTTGTATGAGGTTTCATAATCTGCGACAATGCAGCAGAAGTTTCAAAACATGTATTCCTCTTTACCACCACATAATGATATATAAGTTGGGATATTTCACAAGCCTCTGTCTCCAAAATATGTCAACTGATTTGCAAATGGTCTTGCAGTTACCAACCCTCCTACCAATGAACATCCTACCCAGCAAACACACCCTACCATACGTCTTCCTATTGCCATACCCCTAAGCTGATGCTTGGGGTATGTGTTTATTATGTAGCCCATTGATTAATAGATTGGGTACCAGCACTTTCCATGGACCTGCTCTTTCATTGTGAGCCATTAGTTCAAGTGGGTGAAAAGGCAGGGGGTAGGGGGGCGTTAAGTTCTACACCCACTCTCACAATGATTAGGCCATTTTCTCCCACTGACCAACCCAATGTTTGCAGTCTTCTATTTGACTGGGTCTCCACCACTCTAAAGGGGGTTATGTCACAAGAACTAGGTGTAGGACCTTCTTTTCAATCTGAGGGCACACAGAGTGATACACATTGTGATTATCTGCTGTGAGATCTGGTGACTGTTGACGTTCTTGGCAGTGTGTAATCATGTGGTAATTCTGTCAGTTTATACTGTATACTTTAGCCATGGGACTGTTTTGAAATTAAATATTGTGTCTTTTCTGTGTGGCTTTCTGCTGGGTGAATTCACTCATTTATAAAAACATGTTTTGTTCTGGTAATTGGGACTACATGGTGTAAGTCCACAGTGAAAGTGGGATTGGCTTGGAGCATTTGCCTCATAAAAGCTTCTCTTACAAGCTCACCAGACCATTTATGAGAATTAACATGTATAGCAATGTTTGTGTACTAGAGGTATAAAAGGTTTATAAAACACAATCACCATTAGTCTTTTATTGGCTCTTGAATGCAGCAGTAACACGAAGAAGCAACCATTTCCAAACCACAACTTAAGTATAAAAAAGTACATTTTGATAGTTTTATCAGAAAGGTTTGACCTAGAGATTGGAGACATTAATACATCAATATGTAGTTGTAAACAGAGAACATGAAGGTAGTTGCCACCTAGTGGTCATTTATAGAATTACCCCACCTGAAGGTGCTCACTAGGTGCTCCAGGGTCTACCTGACTCGAGTTGTACTCACCTTAATACTTAGGTTACCTGGTTAGAAGAGCAGAGATATGTGCTACTCTTTGTTCCAAAAGTGTTCCAAACCATAATATTTTATCATTGATTTAACCAAGTCTGGCATCATTGAGGTCTTCCTTGGTGTCCAAGTGGTGCAACAGTAACATCTCTTTTGATATCAGGTGATATCAGGTGTTTTCTTTTTTCAATTATCAAATGTTCGCAACGAGGAAGAAAATTACATTTCTGGGCCTCTCGCTACTTACGAGTGGCAAATAAAAATCCTTGTATCAGGCTAATTCTCAATTATAGATCCTTTAAACCCTGGTTTATATCAAAGTCTGGGCCTTTTTAACCACTACATTCAATAATGCCAGATCCCACCTAATTAGATTTTATATGAAATATACAGCATGTCGCGTTGTCAATATTTGTATGACAGCATCAGTTTGTGACTTGTTTCCAACACAATAAAGTTGGTCCAGTCTATTGCGTTGCTTAGGAATTAATGCACTTCACCACCACTTAGCAAGCTGTTTCAGGAAGTCATATGGATCCAGCTAGAAGAGGGGTCATTTCCGTACCATAGGGTCCCCGGCCGCGAAGACCACAAGCCCGGCACAACAAGTACTCCCCTCAGACACATTATTTGGGGCTATATTTTGACAACCTAATCACTGGGCCACTCAGATTTATAGATTTATTGACCATAGCAGAGAGCATGTTCCCGAGGATGTTGACCGAGATTAGGAAGGCTTGGAGTGGGGACGTTGTTTGCCCATTAAACCCCCTTGGGGACATTTAGATTACGTTTGGCATTCATATTTGTGTTTCTATATGAAACTAGTCTATGGTAGGTGGTAGTGAATTAAGTTACTCTTATCATTACTGCACCCCATATAAATAAAGGGGGGATGACGGCAGGCTTGGGTTTGATAGATTCTATTTTATAAAATGTATTTGTATTTTAAGATAGAATGAATAAAATACTAGTGATAAAAAAATTGTTGATTAAGGTTAAGTGATAATTATAATGTTAATTAAGATATGATGAGATATCAGAATGAAAGGGGTGGGTGGGTGGGATATTGAAGAGATGTGGTGTTGAAGGATTGGTGGTGAGAGAGAGAATGGCGGAGGGGTGTAGGGATTGTGTGTAGGTGTATGGGGGGAATGTTGAGGGCTGTGAAGTTTTGGGGTTTGTGGGTGAGATTCCAGGGGGCAGCAATGATGCGGCCTGCCACCCACAAGGGGTACATGCCAACGCAATCGTGTCCAGTACTTCCTGCGCACTTTAAAGGGACGGGTCCAGGATTTCAGAAAGTCAGGGTACCCCATTAACGCCTTTTTTTTCAAATAGTGTGGCGCCCTGCTAGCAGATAGACCGAATCAAACAGTGGGATGGAGAACATTTCTGGGCCATTGGGTGTCAGCAATAGGCTATCAGTGGAACTCGCCTGGAACCAGTCGCAAAGAAAGTTCCCGAAAGGTTACACAGATCATCTAATGCTGGTATTTTGAATTTATTATCCACAGCCGTCTTTTAATCCGATAATCTGGAATAAAGAACAATTGAAAATATATTTGCCACAAAAGCCCTACAATATTGTACTTCCAATGATTAAAGAGACCCAAAACTAATATAACTGACAACATTTATAAAACTGACATGACTGTAGATATAATTATGTTCCAAGAATGAATTTAATATATTTATGAAGTTCTTGAGTCTGAAAAATGTTGACCAATAAAATTTGCATTATTTTGGTTCCTTTTAACAGCTGTTTAAAGCCGGGAACCCCTTGAGCGACGCAATTGATTTCTAGTCGAATCCGGTGACAAATATCAGATAGTATTAGATATTATCAAAGTGATTGATCATTATTTGATAACCTTCTGGTTGGATTGGTCCATGGGAATACAGAACCTGGTCGTTTTCAACCAATTTTAGTAATTTTAGGTAAAATTAAGAAACCTGATCTGGTCGAAACGACCAGAATCTTAGTTTAATCGCTTAGTGGGTTCCCCCTTTAAGGTGAAACAAGAGAGCCCTCATACCACTTTTACTTTTCTTTCTACAAGGAGTTCTTTCTACCACATGTATCATATTCGATTGTGCTACGAAAAAGGATACAGATATTTACTTAGTTGCCATATAGCAGCTATAATTACATTAGGATTCTGGCCTTCGACCAAGATCACACGCAAAACCACATACAGGCCTCTGTATGAAAAGCTTTCTGTTATTTCAAGGTATGCTATTGTGATATAGGACTAGCATTTAGGTGAAGCAAGTTCAAATCCCAGCACAAACACAAGCGGAGATATATTTGAGACCATATTGCCTGCTCATGATCCTACATTTCCCCCTCGAGTTCCTGCTCACGCGCTAACGTTAATGAATACGTGATATAAACAAATCCATCGATTATTTCAAATTATTCTAAGGAAAGTCCATGGCGCAATACGCAGTAGGCCTATAGATTAGGCTTACAACATGTACAAAGAACCGTCATCCGAAAACGTGAAGTTAGCCATTGGTAAAATGAGAAGTAAAAAGTAAAAACTATTAACGCTTTACCATATATAACTCTCACCATCGATTCAGTTGCAGATTAGTAGTCTAAACAATTGCATAACAACCGAACCACTACACTGATCCAAAATAAATAAACCCACCGAGTAACTTGTACTGCAAGTTATACATTGAGTCTTTGGATCTTTTAAGACCTAATTGATTTGATAGCTAAAACACGTCTACTTTGTCTGCGAAACGTTTAAACGTTGGGGAAAAACACGACTCATTGATTATTTGGGCTCTCCCACATGCATAAAATGTACAAGCAACTATGGGAACCATCTTAGAAGTAGTTCCGAAAACCAAGTATAGCCTTCTTATAGTTTCTTTTATGCAGTTTTATCTTTGTAAACCAAAGAACTAAACCTCAGCCTTATTCAGAATGTTCTTTTCTTGACAGCCGAAAAAAACCCAGCAGATCTAAACCAATTACATTTTCCCTTTTATCATTCCCAGAATCCACTTCAAACTCAAATCTACAAAAACAGGACGCAAAACATCAAGCCCGTAAAACAGCACAATTCTCTCTTAATTATGGTTGCTAAAGTATGTGAACTTTTGGTCGGAGCCAGTACCATGACGGTTTGTGGCCGGGGAGGTCTATAGAGAGTTGGTCGTGGCACTTAACACCTGGACTCTATAGCATGCTGACTGCATTATGCCGGGTCTGCACCGACAGTGTTTGACAAATGTTCGATTGACACTCAATCCGCCAGGCTGTGTTCAGAGAACTTAGAGCAGAAAGAGTGGGCACTCATTGGTCTGATTGACCAGTGCGTTGACTGTTGTAGGTGCCATCGGGGGACGGGTATGACCAAAGTTAATTTGGTTCACCTGACACCAATAAGCCCATCCCACATTGGGTATATCTCAGGGTTGGACAAGGGTTGGACAAAATAACCATATATACCATCCTTGTCTCCCAGAGTTGGTATTACTGAAATGATCAAAATTTATGTTTTTCTATATCCCTAAGTATAGATAAAAGATTCTGATTTTTTAAATTTTACCCATTGACAGATTTAAACATTTGCCAGCCAAACAAAATTCTACATTTTAGGGCAAACAGTGTTGGTCATTGTAGGTTGGGTTGACAGGCTTCAACATTGGTTCCTATGGGAAAAAGGCAAATATACGAAGCTGCATTTTAAAGATTTTAAGAGCTTATTGTCAACCAAATCACCATGATTCATTTAGTTTTACATTACTATCTTTATGCATCAAATCAGGAAGAAATTGCTATGTCATTTCATGATAAAATTTGATGTTGATGTATACTGGGATGGATTATAGGTCAGGTGTCAAGGTACATTGCACAAGAGATCTACTTTCAAAACTCCTAATCTGCTGACTAGGTATTGACTAGCTTATGATCTGTTCTGTTGCAATTATTTTGAAAACTTCACAGATTGGGCAGAAAGAGTAATGCAAATCAAGGGAGAGATAGCCAACAAGTGATAAATATCTTTCTTTTGCGATTCACTATTTTTTTCTCCAGTCTGAACATTTTTCTCGACGGTACAACCAAGATATCCAAGTGATAAATACATTAATATGACCAATGAGATTACCTTATAATCATTTCCTTACTGTGGAGACGTCAATACCTATATTACATTTTTCAATCACGATGATAATTTTCAGGCTTGCGATTTTAAATTGCAATGAATTTCAAAGAAATAATCACATACTCCGAATGGGGCTAGGGGAAGGGTGCTGCAGCGGATAGCATGTAAGACCCCGGCGCCACGAGCCCTGGTTCGTTTCCCCAAGGTGTCTGTTACACCTCCCCTTGCCTTTGTGTCCCTCCTTATAGATTTGGTCATCGATACACTGTTCAAAGCAAACACATGAGTTAGTCTGGGTACAGCTAAGAAAAATTGCTGAGTAGACCTTTATACTCAAACACATCATATAACCTTGTCGCATACAGCGAATATATTATGCTTTTGTCAGAGCCCAGGGGCCATATCTTTGTAACTAATTTGGCTGATCAGGGAAAATTTGATCAGGGTCCCATGATCAGTGATTTTGCCTTTTACCAAAATTTGTTGTGTTATTGCAAAATAGTGTAAAAGAGGAATTATTAGTTGTAAAATGTATTCATGATAGACAGAATTTCTGATCATGAGAGGCTAATCAAATGTTTCCTGATCAGCCAAAGTAGTTACGAAGATATGGCACCAGGAGTACTGACCACTCTCTATAATTATGGATCCAAGATCTCTGTGGCGTGTGAGGCGATCCAAATGGCCGGCAGCAGGCTATGAGATCGCACCTCCAGTAGTGGACCTGCCACCAGCATACACCTACACAGGTGTGAGTGGTACACACTGGAGAAGGTTAACTCACGGGAATACCATACCTGGGAGACCGTTACTCTCACTGGAGGAATGTTAACCGACTGGTTCAGATACCGACAGGTAGGTTAGAATTGACAGCCACCTTTGAGTTGTACAATTAATACATTTGAGTATAATTATTAAGAAGAATACCTACTTTTCAGAATGTTAAAAGAGTGTGGTTTTTTTTGGAAGGAGCTACTTTCTTGAAAGAACTATCCATTCTGCGTAACTAATGAATCGAAGGATGACTGAACACGTTTACAGCTATTTCCATTATTACCCCGCTCCTTTCCGTTTATAAACGAATATTTTGAGAAAGGCTGATGGTTATTTCACTATTTAAACAATAAGCTTGATTAGTTTGCTTGAGGCTAGATTATATGATCAGAATAGCAGAATATCAATATAGGACCTGCCTGTTCGTTACTCAAATAAACTAGGTAAGCGAAATGTGCTCAAGCTTTGGATCGCAAAATATTTGCAAAGCCTTTTGTCTTCAGTGCAATACCACACATCTATGGAACACAGAAAAACACATTTAGTTTCATTTATAAACGGTAGTAAGGGTGTTGCCTATATAATCGTAATACGTGCTTTGGAAATATACACTAGTATTCCTATCATAATACCCAACTTTCTTACATTATCGTTATTGATAAACCTTATAAGACTGTCCAGCGTTCTTACTTTATTATAGGCATAATATTATTATACAGCATAAGAAAATACGCATCGATCGATCATTACAGAACGATACAGATCGCCGCAACATGTGTGTTAAATCTTAAAGTATATGTAAACTGCGACGTTAAAAGAATTGTGCCATGTTCTTGATGACCATTATCAGAACATTGATGAACAGTGCACGTTATATTCTATGGATAAGCAAGTTAGGTCTTAAAATGCGCCATAAACCGAAATTTGGTTCTTCAAATCAGTAATGAATGCATGTAAACGTCTCTTAGAATTAAACAAGCATTCATTATATTAGAAATGATTTGAGGAAATTTCTCTTTTGAGCACCCTTTTGGAATTAATGATACACATTTCAGGTCAATAATACTGGACTGGGGCGTTCCTAACTTTAAATAAGCCCCAATAGATATGCTATGAAGGGAGTTAAGAGGCGGGGGGGGGGGGCAGTGCCCCTATGTCACCTATCGAATTTAGAATAGGCCCATGCCCTTGTTCAATATCCTTGTTGCTTATACATTTGTCGCATATCACATCTAAGAAATGTCCATGTCATACATGACCATGCTTTTATATCTCCCTGTCATGTTATTCAGGCATCTTGTTGTATTGTATTTTATAAATTGCTCTGTTGTTACATTGCCGATTTTATGGGTCTAGCCCCAGATGCAAGTCGTTCGACCATCTGTTAATGTAGCATATGGCGCTTGCCCACCAAGGGTAAACAAAAGATGTAAGAAGCCTCTATCTCTTCACCCACAGGTGTATATCTGTCATAATACATTGTTTGGCAGGTGGTGCCACCTGGCTTTGGACAATTCTATAACAGTCTTAGGTCAAATGAAATGATATTATGCTGCAGAGTTGCTATTTTTCCTACTTTTGTAGGATTTCTTATTTTTTGATGTGCAATTGATTTTTCCTAAGTCACTTGAATATCTTTTTTTTCAAGTATTTTTGTCTTAGTTTCGAGCTATTAAGGTATGAATTCAATGTCAGATCTATTACCAAAGTTTATTTCCCTCCTAGTTTCTTCTAGAATAAAAGTAGGAAATGTGTGTCCTACTTTCTCTACTTTTTCATCAGTTGGGAGTGGCATCTCTGATGCTGATGTAATGAACTATATCAATAAATGCTACTTCAGTCTTGACTTTAGAACTGGTTCTATCTTCTCTCATTGACAGGTGTATAATAAATAATGTATCTTACATTAATTTTTTCCAGAGCCAATCAGGAAATCGTTTCAGAATTGAGCCATAGTTCCAACGTTTGTAATCCCTTTGAAGGGTTAATTTCTTCAAATGTTGACATAAGATTAACCAGTATAATTCTTTTGCCTTTTCAGGTATGCGTGAAGTGATAGACTATCTGGCCAAAGGCTAACTTGAGCAAAGCGTCATCACAATGGAGACTGGGATCATCATTCTCCTGGTGCTGGGGCTCAGCGTCTCCAACCTCCAACTTGGTAAGTAACACCGCCAACAACAGCAACAACAGTAACAACAATAATAATTATATAACAAAAATAAAACATAATAGAATGCCACAATGTCCCAAAAATTAATTCTGGAACCCACAGTTAGAAATTGTTGCTTGCACAAGTTGGCAGTTGGCAGTTAATTCTGATCCAAATGGAATGCTGCAGACCAGTTAATTTGTGTATTCCACCAACATCTTGAATATAATTATAACATTAGATCATGATGGAAAATTATAGGGAGAAAAGGGTAAAATCAGCTGTTATAAATGGAGATGATATAAGATACTTATAAAACTGCACCTTTTCCATGAATTTCAAAACATTTATTCTTATTTCTTATTTTTTATTTTGATTATTGTTATTCGTAGCAACGTTTGCATTTTATCTTGTTTAAAGTCACAAGAAACAAGTACTTTTGATAAAAGGAACTAATTTATTAAACATGAATTTTAAGGGTAAACTATGAAAAGGAATTTGAATTTATTGTTTTGATGAAAAAGTCACCCCAAGATATACCACCATTTAGACAGTTAGCTTGAACAGCTCTTTGTTCCTATAATAAAAAATATAGGGCTTTCGTCAAATTTTCCAAAGTTTATGGTATTTTTGTTTCTATAATAAAATTAATGAATAACTAATCGCATGAAAACAATTACACTCAGGAGGACTCGTCTTTTATAATGTTAAGCGTCAGTTACCTTTTAAATGTCTCCTTTTTTCTATAGAAAAGTCTAATACTATTTCCTATACTTGTGATACTCCCTAGTTTTGACAAAACTTTGTTGTTTGCCTTGCAGTAAATGGTGCATGCGCAGGGAACGAATTTACATGTCTCAATACTGCATCTGAGCAATGCGTTTTGAATTCGTTGGTCGGTAACGGGCATGCAGACTGCTATGACAACTCGGACGAAGGTAAGATCTATAAAGATGACCAAAACAATTGGATGTCATATTATAAGGAAATTTACATGGAACCCTGATGTTTAAGATCCATATTGTGGGAACGAAATTTAAGAACAAAACTAGCGTCAACATAATTATTATGCCCCTGGTTTGTTCTTTTTCTAGAGCACACTTTGGTACTTGGCCGGTTTGCAATAGTGTCGAAATTAGGCCCAATCCCCCAGAAATCATATAGTAAAATAGCAATAGTATATTGTACCATCGTTCAGTAAATTTGTTGATAGATACTGAATTTTGTTCTGAATGTAGTTCAGGGGTAAGTCCTTTGTATTGATTGCTGGTTGCAATCGTTTAGATGGCATTTAGTTGATACCAAAGAGGACACTCAGTTTTGGTAGTTACCAACTAGTCTTTGGTCATAAATTTGTCTTAATTTCTTACATGAAACTGACTTTTAGTATCAAATACAATGAGAGCATTCCTAAAAGATGATTTGATTATTTTCCGTCTCTAGATATGAATTGCTAAGAAAAGTTAGATTCCTCTTCCCTTCTTTTCAGTACAAAAGACTTGTGGTATTAAAAAGGATCAGTATGTGTGTACCAGTGGGGCCTGCATGCCCAGCAGTTACCGGTTTGATGGCCAGGGCGATTGCGGAGATGACATGGATGAAAGTAGGTACACCTTTAATGATCTCATCCCAACATGCTCATCCCACTTTACAACAGAAATATTGGATTATTTTGCATGATGAGACCTACAAGATTATTATTCCTGGACCAAGAGTGGCGTTATTATTCTGTACCTGTGGCCACGCAGATTTGTTGACATATTTTGCAAATCACTTGACATGTATAATTTGGTGAGACCAATAAAATGAGTCTCTCAGAACCAAATTATTTTAGTCGAGGGGACTGATGTGGCCTGCCTCGTGCACTTTTTTCAAATAATTATACTTTGGATGAAAATAATCAGTTCTGGTCATCCCAAACAATAAAGTCTTTAAAAAAAAACTCGCTGTGTGGAGTCGCAGTAAAATCTTCCTCGTGAAAATGTAACTTCTGAAAATAGGAAAGACTTCATAAATTTACATTTCTGAAGAAAAATTGATGTACCAACAACGGATAAACTTGCGATACACTAGCCATGCAGGAATCATTCTGATATTGTTTCATTCTTCAATCATTATATTATATATATATATATATATATATATATATATATAATTATTATATGTAATTATATGCATACATGACCTCAAAAGTACAAACTCTCTTCTTTGCTCTTCTACCACCATAGCCAAGTACCTTGGGGACTACTGTAACACTGCCCACACACTCTACTTATGTTCGAAGTTCACAACGGACTCGGAATGTTCGGGGGCCGCCATCGGGGTCTGCCAATGTATCACCGGCTGGTTACAGATGGACTACAAGACCTGCAAGAGGAGTTTGTATATTCAATGATTAATATTTTCAAAGTTATTTCCTGAAGCCAAATGGCTTATCCGGCTTGTTAATAGTTTGTTTTATTGATATATCTATCAGTAACTGTTATTCAGCTGGCGGCTCAAGATTAATGATTTGTCACAAGACATCAATTATTTCACATAATAACACACTTATCCATTTTTACATCTTTTGAGAACATAAGTGTTGTATTATAGAAAAAATGGTGATTCAGAAAAAAGTAAAACAGTTTGATTCAATCTGAACATTAATATTATAATGATATATAAAAAAGACATGAGAGAAAATACAACAGTTCGGATGATATTCATCTTTTGTGCTTTCATATTTAAAAAAAAGTATATGACGAACCAAATGCTACATACAATACGTCCTTGCTAAATATGGCATGTATATGATTATTTTCTCCATATAAAATTAATTATATGAAACATTTTTTTGTGGTCTTGACAAGGAAAGCCTACACGCCTCATCTCCCCACGATAAATATGGCATGTATGTTTTGGTGGAAGTATTGTACTAATTTTATCATTGTATCTATAGGAGTGTTGGGCGACCCGTGCACAGTGCCGGCCGACTGTACGGCCGTCATCACCCACTCACAGTGCCTCGCCCACAACGACACCTGCCAGTGTAAAGATGGCGCCTTCAGAACCGGGGAAAACTGCCAGATGCGTAAGAGAAATTTATATATCAATATTTTGCAATATTGGGGGCATTTTACTACAGTTCAATGCGTTACTAAAGGTTTAATAAGGGGATCTAAAATCCTTTGTAGAAAAGTGAGTTCGTCGCGTTGTAATATTATTTTGATGTATGATTGAGGTTAAGTCGAATGATTTAATTATTAATGGACTCGCTCTTAAACATTACATTATGTTTGCATTGGTTTAAAATGTTGGTAATTTGAATTTTCTCCCAGTTCCTTCGTTCTTAGCAATAGGCCGTACGTTCTTTTGCAATGTCAGTGGAAGAAAATTCAGCATCTGAAAATGTGATAATGAATAGAAACGTTTATGTTTTGGAGTCATATCTGATGGCAATACAATCATCAATGTATCTTTGATGTTTAGTTCTCACAAAAATACCTGCACTTTTTTGATGCACGACCAACATCCATACATATTTACAATAGCTTCGTCTTGCTTTCCTATGCTGTGTCGTCATTTCTGTATTCTGAAATTTCAAACAAACAAACTACTGAAAATTGCAGTCTGCATTCATTAGAGCTGTTATCATGTTATACATTGAGAAAAAGACCTTTGGTCTGAGATTGTTGATTGGGTTAAAACATATCTGTTCAAATTTAGAAATAACTCGGGTGTCATGCCAATTTAGGGTATAGCCCCATCCCTGCTTGGCGCTCTTCATAGAATGAGTGTCTAAAATATTCACTACGAAGTATTCCATGTACCTGGAGCTAACATGGACAAGATACGAGTTGGTGTATGTTTTATTTAAATGTACAATGGAAATATTCAAAAACCTATATTCAATATCATTAGATTATATAGATTTAGAATTTGTTTCTGAATTCGATTTGGTCTCTTGGCACAGCAGAAAAATGGCTGATATTTTATCAATTTAAGGCCTATATTCCAAATGCCAATTTAGCTGTCGATTTTTAAAATCGCAAGCGGGTAGTAAGCCAAAAAAGAAATGTTTTTGTGTCACTAGAAATCTTTTACAATTCTCTTTTGAGTGGTATGCAGGATGTATACGGTTTCATAACATATTCACAAATACAAAGACAAAATCGCCAACATCCAAATCGGTATGTGTAATAAAATTATGGGTTTACGGAAGCCATGACAACTTCTCACATGAACCCACTGATTTCCAGGTGTGCTAGGTGACAGCTGTGAAGTGGATCTGGATTGTTCCGCGGCCGTAGACAATAGTGTCTGTGTCTCGAATCAGTGTGAATGTGGCACTGGATTTAAATCAGCTGCAGATAATAGCACATGTATACCCAGTATGTATACAACCACTGAAGAGCTTTCAAGATGCTTAGCATTAGAAAGTGGCTTTGTACAGTTGAGATATAGTTCTAGAAGCCCAAGTATTCTATATAAGTCTAGTAGGTTAAGGTTTCAGTATGACCCAGAATAACAGTGAGTATTGTAGTATTCATCATGCCATATATTAAGTTAAGATAACAAGGTAATGGGCACAAACTCCCCTTGACACTTATGACCATTCTCTAAGGTGGTATACTGGTAAGGAATACGAAGGATATTCATAACAACCCATAACCCATGGAACCCTAGACCTCTTCTCCTTGGAGAAACTCCTAACTAACAAATGGTAAATAAGGTTAAAGTAGGACCATTTAAAGTAGACCATCCGTTTGTTCCACTTTGATATATCATACTTAATAACCAATAACAGTATCTACAAATATTTATGCACAATATAATGAAAAGTTTTTATGAAGGTGGTTGCCCAGGTAAAAGAATAAACCAGTAGGTATGTAGCAGGTAAGCAGTTACCATGAGTAAACAGGAGGGGGCAGCACCTTCTTAGCTCTTCAATCAAACATTAGCTTTAATCACAAGAAACATTGCTTATTCATATTCAGACACATTACTTACGTACATGCAATATTAATTTTCAAATTTGTGACAGACCATCTCTAGTTTTCTTATAAAACTTTTTCTTCATTTATTGCTTACAACTTTTTCATTACATATACGTACAAACTTGTATATTTTTTTATATCCTTTTCTCCGAACAGCATGCTCTAATGGGTGACCATTGGCTTCATATCCTTATCATTGTCATCTAAGCTAATGATACTTCATCATTGACTAACTGCAAATCGCTTCATTTCCATGTATACCAACATATATTGTACTCGACAATTTTCAAATCCTATGTAATTATGGGATACATTTCATCAATTTTCTCAATTCCGACATGATCATACAGTAATATTCACCAAAGTCATTACAATATTGATTTGCCCTATGACTTGTTGTTCTACTGGTTTTGGACCATACAGGGTCTCATATTTGACAGGGCATTGCTTTTCTGCCTATTTCGTCTAAATATACATCTGACTAACTTGATTTCTCTTACAGCTACTATATATTTAGCACTTCTTATGTGAGTATGTATGATCAGAACGATCAAAATGTTTCCTGTCTGTCAGTGTTATCATATTCATTTATTATAATCATCTACTTATGAAATAACTATGATTTAGCTGAATATTCATTGTTTTTCTGATTTTCTTCACAGGAATCATCGGGGATGATTGCTGGACAGATGGGGACTGTTTCAACTCCGTCGGCAACAGTGAATGTTCTTCATCCAATCTGTGTATCTGCAGTCATAATTACCTAGTAGGCAATGCTAACACAGAGTGCAACGTGCGCAATCTGACCGATGCCTGCACAGCCAACGACCATTGCGAATTCGGAGTCGGCAACTCTACATGTGACGGTGGAGCTTGTGCCTGCAAGCCTGGATGGATTGTGAGTTTTGCGTCTTTGACATAGTTATATGATATTTCCTATTTATCCATATTAATAACAACATTAATTCTAGTGAGACTTGCAAATCCAAGTGACCCTATTCCCTTTTAAAATGCAACGATAATGAAATTACTGTTAGGACCTATGACCTGTAGACACTAGCAAAACTAAATTGATTGTGAGTTGTGGCTATATAATTTGGCCTTATTTCTGATACACATACTTCTAATTATTATCAAGTTTTATGAAAGTTCAGGGAACAAAGTAATTTTGTCCCATGATCACTCACACCAAGCTTGGTTACAGTGACTAAAAATGAAACATTCTATGTAGGACTTTACCAGAAATAAAACAATTTTTCTTGATGTTACACGTTCCGTCCTGACCTTCATTTCATCATTTTCAGGCTAGTGTCGACAACTTAGAATGTATACAACGGAAGATTGGTGAATCATGTACAGCCAATGCCGACTGCGCAGGTTCTATGTCTAACAGTGAGTGCACTGGAGGCACCTGTTCTTGTAGTGATGGCTACTATCCAGCAACTGATAATGCGGGTTGTATGCAACGCCTGGTAGGTGCCGCATGCACCGCCGAGTCTGAGTGTGCCGCCTTGGGAAATGCCACCTGCTCATCCAACACCTGTTCTTGCAAAGATGGCTGGAAGGCTTCCGTGGACCTTGCCAGTTGTGACCAGAATCAGATCGGTGGGAGCTGTTCGGCCAGCGTGGACTGTAGTGGGAGTATGCCCAACAGTAGCTGTGTTGCAGGAGTCTGTGCCTGTGATACTGGCTTTAGTGCGGCAGCTGGCAACCTTGCCTGCGTGTCACCTGTACTCGGAGTTGACGCGTGCTCGAGCGACAGCGACTGCGGCGCCCAAAATAGTGCCTGTGTCAGCGGAAAATGTGCCTGCAATTCTGGTTACAGGGCTGCAGCAGATGGCAGGTCATGTGAGCAGATCATCCTGGGTTCCTCAACCTGCAGCTCCAATACAGACTGTAGTGGATTACCTAATGCTGTCTGTTCGGTGTCTTCTGGATCCGGAGTATGTGTCTGCGGAACTGGGTTTTTGGCGGTTGGAACCACCTCCTGCACTGTTCGCCCAGTGGGTGCGGCCTGCACTTCAGACTCAGAATGCTCCCAGGTGGCCAACGCAGAGTGTTCTGGGGGTACGTGTCAATGTAAAGGTGGCTACGAAGTGGATGCAGCAAAGACCACATGTAGCGCTCGGGTGATTGGGGTTAGTACCTGTGCTGCAGATGCTGACTGTAGCCTGGCAGTCAACAACAGCTACTGTGACCCTTCAACCAACATCTGCCAGTGCCAGTCAGGCTATCTGTCCATCAACAGTGGCTCCACTTGCAGACCTATGGAAATAGGTAAGTGTGTCAGCTATACACTATAACTCATGGTAGAGGGGAATAACAATTTTTATATAACTGGGAATCCTTTATGGTGAAAGTGGCGGAGTTTCAGGTGGATGGGCTATAATTTCTGAATAACAGACACTATAGACCTTGTGCAAGGATCGTAACGTGAATAATGTATGGTGATCAATATTCATGACTACTTTAATTTTGTTGTTCCCATTCTAATCCAAACCAAATCAATACCAACACCAACGCCATACCCTTCTCCCTTATAAACTTAAAATGTTACATTTGCCTTTGTTTGACATATCATTTGGTTATTTTATGACTGGTTTTATATATGTATTTATCATATTATTAACTGTCACTGATTGTCAATGCTACTGAAGGAATGTCATATTAAGAACTAATAGAACTAATCTTTTGGTATCATACTTTGAGTATTATAATATCCTATTAATAAGTATTTCCAAAATTGATTTGTAAGGGATCTAGGCTGTGTTTAGCATTTGACAATATTTGATTTGACCTACTAACAATGAATGTTGCCATTTTCATGCTTTACTCTTACAACATCTAACAACAGGAGACAATTGCACATTATCTAGTCAGTGCAGTGACATGTTACCTAACGCAGAGTGTGTAGCTGGAATCTGCACTTGTTCAGCCACATCTATCCTCTCTAATGGCAATTGTATACAATACAAGCTTGGTAAGAACCATACACTAATCGCTATGTAGAACCTTGTATAACCATCTTCTTTTAATTAAAAAGCTGTTTTCCCTTTGAATCATACAAACACAGCATGATTTTGAATAATCCTGCATACCTTTAGAGTAAAGTTCCCTTTTTAGTATTCCTAAACATTGATAGATATAAAACTGATCAATTTGATGTAAGAAACTGTAGCATCTTTCACTCAGAAAACACTATGTACTGTCTGATAATATTATCCCAGCATAAAATAGATTATTAGCAGACATAACGTTTCTCTTATTAAGGGAATTTCTACAGACTCAATACTAAAACAGCAGGCACAAAATAATATTCAAACTGTTTAATCAAAAGTCTGAACTTCTGTGATTCTGTACAGGCTCTAATAAAAACTAATATTGAAATATTAACTCAGTATTCGATTGATATTAACATCTCTAAGCATTTGTCTTCGTCATTAAACAAAAGGCAAATAATACTGTTAGCTTTAATAATAATTAACTAATATGATTCAACTTGTAACCATTACTTATGAACTCGAAACATAAAGTCAGTTTAGCGGACAGGAAATGTATTGAGCTGTTCCCCATGAAAATACACCATTGTAAATGTTCCTTATTTTCTTCCTTGCTTCTACAATATCTAACAACAGGAGACAATTGCACAATATCTAGTCAGTGCAGTGTGACGATGGCTAACAGCGTATGTGTAGCTGGCACTTGCACTTGTTCAGCCACATCTGTCCTTTCTAGTGGCAATTGTATACAATACACAATTGGTAAGAAACCCAACTAAGGGGGCATTTCACACTTCTAGAATGTAGTCTAACTGTAGATAGGATCATAGGTAGATATGGATTTAGTTGCGTTTCTAACAATCCTTATTCGCATAAGAATGATAAGTGTTCTGGTTATGGACCTTTTTCACCAGTTTCACAGCATGCTTTTCTTAGTGATAGTTTGTGATGAAGGCCACTAAAGATCTCAGGTCTACTACTGCTCTTGGGACGACATGAATTTTGAAACAATAAAATTAAAACCTGTAGTATACAAGAAATTATTGATACACGATCGACGTTCAAGCCTCACAAGCTTCACATTCTATAAATATTCCATGATACCCTGTTAGAATCTTTCTTAAAATGTGCAATAAATTCACTATTTTCTGTCATTGATAACCATGATATTGGCATTTCAAGCCAGTTAGGAATCTTAAATGGTCTTGCTTATAATTCTTTCTTATTCTCATTTAAAAAAAAACCATGTATTTTCATTCATATAAGTTGTGAAAGTTTATGAAGACATTAACTTTTAAGTGAGCATTCCCCTGTTGGCTAGGCTTAACAAACCATTTAGTTAAGGTCAGCTCAAATCTCACCATTCAGTGGCCAGGTGACCAACCTGTGTCCCATAACAGGTTTCTAGTTTAGATATAATACTTATCTCTGTATAAATGATGGTGCATGTCTCATATGAAAGTCAACTCTCATAAGATTTTTCTTTACTTATCAGTAAGATACTTTTTAGACATGTAGGTGCTCCTTAATGAAGATTCTTATATGTGCACTTACAACCACAGAAAAACAAATCAAGAAGGATATATGTAAAGGAGAGAAAATGGGGCTAGGGTTCAGGTCTGGATAGTCCATAGGGAAGTCAAACCTCTGCTTGTGGTTGTTTAATGGCCAAGAGAATTTACTATGGGCTTCGATAGTCATGTCAATGCAAAGAAAAAGAACTCTAAATATAAATGAATATGGCTAGCTTTTCAATCTGTGAATGCTATAAACAATTATGCTTTTTCCCACAAACAGTCATTTTCGTTGCTTGAAATTATACCACAGAAATGAGCAAATAAAGTTCATAAGTAAACATTCATATATCCTTCTTGGTTCAAATGCACATTTTACATGGGCCAGTCTATACTTTTTTCGATCCCACCCTTCAAAAATCTTTGGGCATGTACCCCCGCATGTACCTCACAATTCCTTTCTTGTTGGTCAGATGTGCATTCAATTTATTCACATTTTTTGATATCCCATGCTCACTTACCTTTGGAATAATAAACATACACGGATACAAATTACTCAGCTACATGAAACATTATGTATAACTGAAGAATTCAAATTGGTATTCAGAATTCTGACGTGAACTTTGCGAAACTGGCATACTTTGAGGATATTCAAATGAAAAAGTGAATTCTTTGGGTCTGCACTCATAGAAAAATTACATCTTTCTTCTAAGCATGTTGGAAATCCTAATTAAGAGATTTTGGCAAAATGGATACTAACTATTGCATACCAAACTTATAAAATTCCATGGTTTAAGGCTAATGTCCAAACATGAACTCAGCATTTCATTGACTTCAACCTAATGCATTTGAGATCATTTCAAAACTAGATATTATCACCCTCTAAAGAATGTTTTATTATTTTGATGTAGAACATATATAGGCAATATGGCCAAGAATACAATGTTAAACTGACTTCTAATCAATCTTAATTGAGCACAAATATCTTAATAAATCTTAGTTCTTTCTTTTCCTAAACATAATTTGTTTCAAGCTTTGCTTTTATGATATTTAATTACAGGCGACAGTTGCACTTTGTCTAGTCAGTGCAACACCACGTTAGCTAACACGGATTGTATAGCAGGAACCTGTGCCTGTTCCCCATCTTATGCCCTGTATAATGGCAATTGTGTACAGTACAAACTTGGTAAGAACCACACCATTCCTCATTGCAACATACATTCCTTGGGTGCATTAACACAAATACTTCCATTACATTTTATGTGAAAAGGCAAAATTCGATAAATTATTTCTTTTAATTTCCCAACAAATATTTGAAATAGCCCTTTTTGTTTCCATGAATACCACATCTATCATCGCCAAATTCTGACAAGATTGATAATCTGGTATCATTTGGCGTTCAGTTTCTCTACACTCCAAAAACTTTGCCCTTAAATTTCATTTAGATAATAAGCAAAACAAAATCACAACTTTTGTATTTTGCCTCTTGCCTGTTCAAAGGTTCAACTTTTTATAAGCAACAAAATATTAACACATATCCCGTAACAAGGTGCTGGCAGGTGATGAGCATGTTAAAAGGATTGAACTTGTACGGCTTTTACAAAAAAATAAAAACAAAACACTTGTAGTATAACTTCCTGTAATCACAGTTAGATAATTATAAAAA
Source organism: Lepidonotus clava (assembly GCA_936440205.1). Lineage (NCBI taxonomy): Eukaryota > Metazoa > Annelida > Polychaeta > Phyllodocida > Polynoidae > Lepidonotus > Lepidonotus clava. The sequence continues at coordinate 17,987,628 of OW387150.1, read as the reverse complement.
TGCAATTACGAAAAGGTTTACATAGTTATTGGAACACAGTTCGAGGAAAAATCGACACAGAACTGTATTCTAACCTATATATCAGGATTGTGTCATAATGTACTCTTAACCTAAAGATGAATATTCTTATTTTCCGTGACTGCCCTATATTTTAATCAGTTAATGTTGAAATTGGGTTTTTTTCTGAATTTGTATTGCAGAGGACTAAGCAATCTTTAGTACAAATTCTGAGTTTTTTTCTGTTCCAATACTGTTGTAAACCTTGTATTGTTCATGACAGCAGTAGTGATATAATCTAGCTGGTAGATAGTTAACAACATATCCACATTTGTTTATTATCATGATAATAAATATTAAAAACACACTTGAAATAAAGCACTAATTCAGGCACTTCATTCTAGTAATACACATTATACCAAATTCTACTCTTCAGGAAGCACCTGTACAGATTCTAATCAATGCAACACGACAGTGTCAAACAGCGAATGTAGTAGTGGCACATGCTCCTGCCTAGTAGGGTATCTCCTACGAGGCAGTGTATGTGACAAGACCACTATTGGTAAGAGAAGATGTTGTGAAACCTCCCCTTGAAACCTCTTTCAGACTACACAAAAGAAAATTCATGAACGAGCATAAACACGTATACATCTATATGAAAGTTAATAAATCAAAACTACACTTTTATACATACTTTGGAGACTGTTACTTGTTTTGTAAGACATACATTTTGGAGGTCATTATTTGAAATTATTTTGATTGTTATTGAATAATCCCAAAAGACAACCACTCATACTACTATTAGAGATTTTTCATATGTACCGAATGGCGTTCTATTCAGAATGGAACCTCGAAAATCTTTATACCTAATTCGAACTTTGGTCTGCCATCTATACACCTAGGAAGCTATACAGTACATATGGAATTGTGTCTTTAGTCAGGGCTTTTGGTGTCTTTGTCAATGGGTTGATTAAAAATATGCATGGTGGGTAGTTTGAAAGGGTTATTCAACTCAAGTATTCTTAAGCATCTCTTTTCAATTTCCTTCTTTAATGGTGTTGGTCTATTTCTCCGAATGGTTTGGGATAAGGTTTTGGTAATGACTATGTGTTTTTCAGATATGATACAATTGTTACGATTCCACATCATGTTTCATAGAATAATGCACTCTGTTAGATGGTTTTCTTCCTCAAGACTAAGACATAGAATATCTCATAGAAGCATGATTTCTTATTTCAGTATCTTATAGGTTCTCTATAAAGGTCGTATTACATTATGCATTGGGTCGCACTGGGTGCTGAAAAGGCTATCCACATAACCATAAAATCTGCCTCCAACATGAGTGGGTATCAACGTGACCCAATGCGAACCATATTTTATCACCCACACAGCCAAAAAGCGGTGCATACAGAGGCCAATGTGAATAAATAGGCTGTATGTACTGCCCCTTGTTTTCAGTACTTTCATTAATTTTTTAATTTTGTTTGGGTAATATAATATAGAAGACCTTTAGGGGTCATCCTCAGGTATACAGACGACCCTCTGGGCAGCGTACTGCCCGCGGGCTTTGCCCTTCAGCAGTATGCTGCCCGGCGGGTCGTCCTTCTGCCCTCTGACAACCCCTGCGGTTCTTACGAGACATTTTGGGATCTTGTCAGGTGTCGCATTGGATCACATTTGGTCACTTTGGATCGTGTTGGATCGCAATGGATTGCATTTGGCAACCAGTTCTCGTCGGGATTTAACAACATGTCTGTAAAATAACATGGTTCAGATGTGTTGGGCATCAGGAACCAACCTGAACATAGACCGAATGTGTAGTGTAATATGGCCTTTAAGTCCTACATTGTCCTACAGTTAGGCATTTTCTGATGTTTGGTCTGTATCTGTATAAGGGCTCACCTCTGAAAGAGTTGTTTAGGTTGTCTGAGTAGGATTTCCATAGTAAATCAACTATTAGAATTACTTTTGCATTGATTTCCAATTTCAGATCAGTAACAAAATACTTTAAGAACCTCTGGAACAAGCTTTAGAAAACAATCATATAAGTGTAAACAGTTTTTTTAAAACAACCTTTTATTTCATGTCATTAATAATATACTAACAAATTAATCCCACATTTCTTCATTATAGGTTGAAGTTCTCTTCCATGAGCACGTCAGCCTGATGCAATACATTGCAAGAGTCAACTTGTAAATCTTGAACCTGTATATAAAATTTTATATTGAAGATAGCTGTATAGACCCTGTGCAAGACAAACTAATCAAATATGGCAGCCAAATGATGCAACACATGATTACTACACATATATATGATTTTCATTACTGTTTTGTAATCATGTTTGCTGTTTATTGCTCCATTCTGTCAGGTGATTCCTGCAGCAACTCATCGCAGTGCGCAGCTTCCATGGCAAACAGTGAGTGCACAGTAGACGGTGTATGCGCATGTTCAGCAGGGTACAGTTCGATAGATGGCCTCAGTTGTGTTCGTAAGTAAACTTTCACCATAATAAAGTTGAATCTCACATTCGATCGCACGATGTCATATTAGTTTCCAAACCTTATAATGATCTACTGCTTCAGAAACTAGGGTTCACAATAATTGATTTTGGTAAACATCTTTTGTGAATTCTATGTTCCTTTCCATATATCAAAAACACTCTTTAACCCATTATCAAACTGGAGAAAACAGGTAGATAATTTGTATTCAGCTCAAATTCTTCATCTTCATCTAACAACAGAGAAAAACACCATCAATAGTTATTTCATTAACTTAAAGCTCTCTCTGAAATAGACAATAATATTTGACCCTCCCCTCAAACATGCAAGATCACATATCAAATATTTGCCTTCCCCTTCCTTAGCTCATTTAGTTCTCTAGCACCATTCTGCAGCAACTGATTAAACCTTTTCATATTGCTAGAGCCCAGAAAAACTCAGGATCGAGCTTAGGAAAAGTAGCTCAAGCTTATCAAGATTGTTGGTGCAATAGACACTTGCTTGAAAGATCTTCATCAGTCTGCTTTCAACAGTCAGAGTCAGAATGCTTTCTTAGAACTTTCTTAGAACTTTCTTAGAAAACTGAGCTTGAATCTTGAAACAAGATGGAAAACCTTCTTTTCCCCATCAATCTAATAATTTCTTACATGGACGTAGTTTTATTGCAGGTAACAAAGTCAACCAGGTAAATCAAGTCTTACTTTGAAGCTACCACCACAAGACTAATGCCTTTATGCTACAAAATGGGCTCCCCCTCTATTTTATTCATGTTACCCTCTGGCGCAACCAACTGACCAATAGGTCAAGAGTCGTGGTGACATTTGATCTTTGTGTAATATATTCAGATTTATTGTCATCCAAGACCATTTTTGTCAGAGAGGATACTGTGTCAAAGCCATCAAACTCTGCTATTTGAAAATTAACTTGGTGTATGAGAAGGTTCATTATTTCTGTATCGCAACAAAAAGATCTACTAAAACAGTAAGCTAAAAATCTGGGAATTAGTTAATAAGTGTACAATTGGTTAGAAATGGTTGCTAGCTTGCCCATCTGGATTACTTGCTATTTCAGAGTGAACCTATACTTTTACTTCAAACTAAAAGGGAACAATACTCATTACCGCATTAACCTGGAGAGAGAAGACGAGGCAGGAGTGGGGAGATAAGAGATTTTATTATATAATAAAATTGATAACAACATTGTTTGTTGTGATAGTAATAATATTAATTGGTTGATTATTTAATTATACCCTATTGTGTGTTATGATTATAATAATAGGAGTGGGTGGGTGGGTAAAAGTTGAACAACAACATGGAGTAATGGGAGAACGGTGAAGACGGCGGAAACGGAAATGGGGTGGGGTGTTTTATGTAATATATTGGAAAGAAGATTGTATGTTTGGTCTCCCCTCTCCAGGTGGCGACAATGAACCCCCACTCTCCCATACGGGCTGTGGGGACGGAATTTGAGATAGGGGACCACATAAAGGGCTGGAACGATTACATAACTTTCAGCATTTTCAGCAGTGTGATATTCTAATCATTTGAAATGGTGCTACAAGCTATTGACCAAAAGCTTCAAGATATTTATGAAATGTGTATTGATAAAACTTATATTCATTATTTGAAATAATTGCTTGTTGGAAAAACTATTAAAAGGGGGCTAATTCGTAAGGGAGGGAAAGAAGGACTTACATAGTCTATACCCTCAACTGATGAAAGTAACTTACTGGGCAGAACAAACTTTTCATTGAAACAAAATGTGTCTACTTTATTTTTGAAAACCAAAATCTCACTTGAAGCACACAGAATTGAATGGATTGTCAATTTGTATTCTATCTATACTTGCAAGACACCACTATGTGTTGTAGAAACTAACCTTTTCGATGATAAATATAATTAATATGGTGAACAATGACTTCATCATGATTCGTAAAATAAGACAAAGGTATGGTGAGCTCATGCATTGAGACGCTATCTCTAATTCACATTTGCTGAGAAAAATACTGCAATGTCTAGGCCTACATTTAATATACTGTCCAATTCTTTAATCCACATTGGCAGAAATAACAACTCAACAACCAACAACCACAAAAGTGGCACAACTGGAGACTACAACACAAGATGTTCCCACAACAACAAACACATTTACTCCTAGTATGGTTACCAATGACCTTCTTTTGACAACTTGGGGCCACGCGCCAGATGTAACCACTGGTAGACCTCTTCATGGCATGTCTTAAGCATGCTGTGCTCTCAAAATATGGCTGTATTAGATTTGCTGCTAACCCCAATTCACAGTTCAGTCCCTTAACTTCATTCCTAAAGCAATTTTGCTAGAAAAAAGTACAATTCATGATGGCATTTTGTGAGAATTTGTATTGGGTTTTAGCTGATATTCTTTTTAGGCTTTTTCAAAATAATCCAAAATGTTATCTAAAATAATATAAGTGTCCCATCAACATCAGGATTTAGTAGATTACTATTTTAAGACCATTCATAATGATTACACTTTATTTCTTCATCATAATTGAACAACTATCAAGTTTGTTATAGTAACCAGAAGCTATATACTATATGATTATGATATTACAAGCAATTGAAACTGAGAGGATTCAAAATCTGAAAAAAATCTCTCATCCCTTAGAATATAGCAGACATACTTACCTATCTAGTAATCCAGTACAGCCATAGTTGTTGACTTCAATGTATCTTCGTTTAAACTATAGTTTTTGGATAGCTGTTCTTTAGGTATAGGCCCTCTAAAGAAGACTTTTCATAGGCCGAGCATTAATGCCCTTTGCCTTTACTTTATATGCCTTGGTGTTGTTTAGCATGCTATGAATGACTGATCTCCAATACAAAAAGTGGTTTTGAAAGTATACTTCACATTGCCAGTATAAAACATTACTGACAGCTGGTTATAGAAGATTGCAATGAGTTATGAGGGTAGTGAAATGTTTTAGTTTGGAGCTTGTTCCTCTTGCTGCAGAAAATATTAAAGAGATCGAGGGGACCAAAAGTACCCATACTCACCATGCATTTTGTTTCAGGAATACACTGCATTGTCTGCTAGAAATCCAAGTTCATTTATTTTCAGTTATTGTTTAAATTGTCTATTGTGTTGTTCTATTTGTATCCTATACCCTCTGTCTACCTATGCAACAATATCAAAAATCTTTTTTGTGTTGTTGCATGTCCTTACTGCTTTACATACATGCGAGCATTGCTTCCTTGAAACAGTAAAGGCTGATTCGCTTTGTAATAAACTTGCATATTGTAATTTTATGGCACATCTAACAATATCTTTGCCCATGGATATGTTATTTGAAGATTCTGAGATGGCATATGGAAATAGTAGATACATTATAGAAGGTTTATAATATTATGTCTTTTGGAATACAGTTTTGGAATAATGTTCATTATCTCATTACCTGCTATGTTTAAGATAAAAAGACACTATATAAAGTTCTGCGTATCACTTCTCAGTATTCACTATAATCAATGAAGAGGAGAAATTCCTCCTTAGCCGCTAAGTACCAACCACAAATGTCAGTGTATCACGCCAGGAACTTTCCCAAATGGTGTACTGTCTTAAAATGTCTTCTTCTCATAAATAGAAATGATTTGTAAAGAAATTATTACAAAGTAATAATTTTTTCTTGCAGAGGATGCCGCAGCGTCTACTGAGTAAGTTCATAAACATAAATATGGAATAGTTTCTTTATTTCTGATTAATTCATGGATACTACAATCAAATTAATTTTTACCGGGGTAGCTAATAAAATGTGGAAATACTTGGTAAATGAATGAAAAGAATAGTATATAGTATATACGTATGCATTTCAAAGTTTACAATTTCAAAAATATCTTTATTTTATGAATCCAACTTTATTTGTAGGTGTGGATTTACCTGCCAGAACAGCTGGTTTAGTAAGTACATAAATTGTTTTAGATTTAGTTAAGGTGTGACAATGTCCGGTTCATGGAGATATTTTCTGATAATATTGCAGAAATTTTCATAATATGAATACAAGATTGGTCGTCCTTATTCTACAGAAATATATTTTGGCAGAACCATAAATGACTGACAAGATAGATACACAATCAGATAGCTAATAAACAACTTCTCTTGTGGTATGATATTACCACTCGACCATACTGGTTTACAGATGGTTGGAGGCAAAAGATCAACTCTACAAATCTTTCGAGTATAATTTCAATTTTAAACTTTGAAGATATGACATAATTTTGTGTAAAGTGACGGTTATGTTTATTTAGCAAGAATCTCTAGACAGAAAAGAAATGGAAGAAATTGTATTTTTCCAAAAATAGGTTACTAGATGATTGCTGATAAAACTCAGACAAATCTGTATTTTCCCTCCATTTTAGTTCCTGTACTGGCTATTCTCATATTACTACTGGCCATTATTGGTATTATCATCCTCTACTACGTATGCAAGATGAAGAAAAAGTGAGTATTTGCTTCTGTTTCTAAATTTTGGATGCTTATATTTGTTACATTGTTGATAGATTCAGCTTAAATATGGCAATAGTTAAATATTTTATCTCCAGATAGCTAACTACATTCATGCATAAGCTAGAATGCTCTTAGGATTACGTTTGTTTTCTAGGCAGATAATAATATTATAACGATATTATCAAAATATGCTAGAACAACATTCTCCTTCCATGAGTTCATATATTCAATTAAGCATGCTTTTAAACCACCAGATGTTCTTAAATCATAAAATCTGAATTTAAGTAAATTCAGATTCAAGATTAAGATTAACAATCTAACAAACAAATGAATTGATTTATCATTAGTTTCCACAGTCAGGAATATCTACATATTGTTAGACTTAATGTCTTCACAAAAGGTAAAGAATTAATGGTTTAAGCATGTCTGTAGCATGCTCTTTTTGCATGAGGAAAGTAACCTTTGCTCTATTGTAAGGTTTTATGCAAGATAAGAACAAAAGTTGCAGCTGGACCAGTTGTTGAGCATGTTCCATGAAAGCCACTGAACAAACCTATATATTATCATTGACATGTAATTATTTGATATACTTAACATGTTATTCACAGGTCTGTGTTTAAGTTATTACACTGAATTATGTAATAAATATTTATGTAAATATACCATTACTATAGGAGCTACAACACGATCGTTTTATATACAGTATTACTTGTTGATTGAAACAATTACAAACTGAGCATAACCAACAAAATAAACTTTTGCAGGAAAACAAAGACTGCTCCAAAAGCCAAGCTTGGAGATTTAATGAAGAAGAACGCGTACTACATCATGAGACCTCCCTCCCGCCCCGGGGCTCTCTACGACATAGACGAGGGGAAAGAGCCTGAAGACATGTTTGGTAAGGCTACTTAAAATTGACATTTACACATTTTCAAACCTAAAGTACAACTGTTCCCTTTCAGCATTTTTGTTCATGTTCCTTTTTCAATTTCTATAAGCAGATTACTGGATTTCTTAACCCTTCTGTTTTACAAATATTTACAAAAGATGCCCAGTATGGCCAATTAGGATAAAACAAAAATGAAATACCAGGAAAAGGCCTCTCAAGAATTCGTATGCTGTAGGGTTTAATATTTTACATTTGGAAAATGTTAATAAGATGATTATTTGATATTTAATTAACATTTTTTGATATAGGGGAAAAAAACTATGTGCAAAGAAACATTACTGATTACATTATCCCCGTCTTGAAATACACTTGAACGTTGGATCTTTTTCATCTTAACGTTTGTCACCTCCATTGTACAATGCTTTTTAAAACGAGGGTGTTTGAAGCATCATGACATTGTGTAGTAAAAGGGCATTAGGCATGATTGATTAGACGAATGCCTGTGTTTTCCTTTGCACCGTAGTATCTGCTAGAATGACAAATCTGGATTTAGTAACTAATATTAGCGAACACTAGAAAACATACAACACTGCACTCTTTCATAAAGATTTGTTACAACTCTACTCGATATATTATTTCTGTACAATAACATTCTCTCCTTCTGCAATTTGCATATTTCTGTCATGTATTTCAACGATACACATTCTTTTCAGGAGAAGAATTCAGTTACCCAGGTTTAGGTAAAGTAGATAAGTGTAGTATTCAATATGTAGCATAGGAAATATTATGTTAGGAAAGAATCAATGTACAAAGGTATCCGTGATACTATATAGATAGTTTCCTATTATATATTCCTCTATTTATTCAAAGTAATCTTTGTACAAGCTATAGAGGAAAATGCTTCTTGAATACATAGTTGCAATAATTAGTAGACAGTTTCAAGTTTCAATCTTGAATAGAACCCAATCTTCCTACTTTTGAAACCTTTTAAATGACCAACGATTGCAATATTACAAAGAGATAATGTAGAACGAATATTAGAATATCAGAAATAATGCTAATGCAGTTATAAACTGACTTTACATTGAAGTTCAGCTACAACTCATTAGTGCAATTGCTGCTTACTGCTTTTATGAAATTTATATCATAATGATACAGAATCCATGTTCTTATTACTTTTAAACAGAAATAGATGCTTATTATACTGATACCAATCTCTGATTATGAGAAGTTATAATTCATATCATGATTTAACTGTGGATAATGTAATACCACTCTAATCCAACATTTGATAATGAAGAACATTAAGAGTGTTAAGAAAAGCTACTTAAGGAATCATAGCAAGCAAACATGCATGATAGGAAATAAGCTCTAAGCCAAAACTAAGTTGTTTAAGCTAGCAAAACCATGTTACAAGTCAAGTACTAAGTATAAGATTATAGTAGTTTAAGGTTAAGTATACTCTGCTAACAAATTAAGTAAGGAAACAGCCAACTAGTACCTGGATTAGAATGAGGCATAAAAAGCATTATCAACCACTAACAATTACATTACTTACTTGGTAAGTTTTACTTCCAGAGGGGCTCGTTTTCCCCGATTCAGACTACCTCTATACGCCGGCTATGTCCAGGCAATTGTCCAACTGTCCAACAGTTGAGTCATGATGTCACCCATCATCTAAAGAGGGTAATTACAACTCAACAGTTGAAAAAAGACACCATCAATGCTTCAGTCCCAAAACCTACCTGAAGAGTATTCAAAACCATGCTAATCATGCACAGTTACAGACCTAAAGTCAAAGTGAACTGAAATATGTTTGTTCTTCTAACATGTAGTTGCCCTTCAATCTCAATACACTTTATAAGGAAATAAGATCAACAACATTACGGCTTGTGTTCATTCAACTATGCATGCATAATTTAAAAAAAAAACAGATCAACAAACACAAAACAAAAGATTTAGACGTAAAACTTTATAAGCTACCACCTTCTGCTCAGCTCTCTTTTCATGTATCCACAAATATTTTTTAATGAAAGTATGTGATCCATGACATCAAGAAATGCCAGACTTCCATTTGCATACATTTTTATGGTTTCATGATATATTTGTGATGTTTGTGTTACATGACCTTTACAAACTATCAGGGTATTCAGAAATACAAAATTCAGTTAAGACTAAGGACTATGGCCATGTAGAGATTGAATGATGCAGCATGGTTTTGAATGAACTTCTACACAACCAACACACCCATTCATACCTTCTAATACACTGACCTCTCAATCAACATTCACATGACCTTTGTGACAGTGAATAGTTCTTCCGATGAACACCCCTGAAAAATCCTGAAATCCTAAATACAATTAAACTAGGTATTACAAAACTACCTTTGTTGTCTGATACCCTTCCTTGCACAAATTCTCCAGTTCAATGAGCAGGTCAAGGGCCATTGGAACTTCACCAATAAAGATTATGTTTAAAAGAAGGTTACCAGCATGATCAATGTCAATATTCATGCTGGTCAGCAAATCAGAAAGGTCCTAGGACCTGCTTATTAAAGATGAATGATCAAGGAAAAGCAGGTAACATTATACAAACTAGCAAATGCTTTACTTAGGGGTATCATAAGAATGATTATCTGTATCCTATGATATCAATGAAAAACGTGTTATCATATAAAACCAGCCATTGGCTAACCACATACCATCAACATTCATGATTTTGGGGAGGCTGTATTCTATACATATATATGCTGGATGTATTCTTCACACTTCTAAAGAGAAATATATCCTTATAGGATTACTTTTTATCTGTATAAAATTCCTTTGGCTGGATTGTAACCTTTGTATGCATCTTCATGCTTTCCATGTGTATTGCAATGTATGATTTGTTTCATGTATATCCTCCTCCTGTGCAAATTAGTTTTCATCTATCTGCTGAACCATGGCAAAGAAGAGATGATAATTGCCCAAACAAATGTGAACATGTGATTTCAGTAGAAAAAGAGTTGTGAAAGCATCATCTGCTTGGTTTGTTATTTTTAAAAAAGCTGCACCTTCTGGACTTCAGTGGCCTCTTTACCCAAGATGTGCAAAACAATACAAACTAGCACCAAACCCACTCTTGTCATCCTTTGTAGCCATGGTAAATGTGTCTGGGTCCTTGTTCCAGGTTCCATGAGTTATCCAGACAGCGATTATCTTATGTCTTCGGAGGCACTTAGAAAACATGGAACCTTCAGTCCGGTTGAGTGAAGAAATTGTGCCTTAAAATTCTCCGCTGCGGGAGGTAAAACAAACCAAAAGCAGCATTCATAACCCATCGATTAATGATTGGTTGGAAGCCACACCAGGGCTCATACCGTAGTGACCATGGCTGACTGGATAAAATAGATATTGAGTTATCGAATGCTTTCGGAAATTTATGTACATTTTTTTTCGATCACAAAATTAAATTAGTTGGGACAACCTTGCACTCCAGTCAAATATTCTATCCAAATTGCTGCTGGCAAGAGACTTCATACTGAGCACAGATGTTGCCAGGCAAATTATTCAGTCCATAGCCTATGGTCACTATGACTGGATAAATGTGGTAGTTTGTATTGTATACACGTCTGCGTTGTTTGGCCTCAGGCTTTATTTCTCTTTTCCTATTCTGCACTATTATATGTAAAAATATTTGTCGATTTCTCTTTTGTTTTCAAAATACTGCCCTATACAGATTCATTTTGCATATTATTACATTTTTGAAAATCAATATTAGAGCTACAGATTGTAGCTGATGAAAGACTCACACCACCTACACCTACATCTGTATAGGTTGTTTGCAAACCAATATATTTCATTTGACACCAACCTCCTTTCACCCTGCATACCCATTTTCTATATTGGTGCTAAAAAAAGATGAAACAATATAGAAATATTGTAAGGTGCACATATAGATTCCTACAGAAATAAGCTAAATACAAACTTTAACAGGGGGAATACAAATGCAAGAAATACTGAAAAAAATCAGGTGCAGAGAGTAGGACTAGAGAATTACATGAACACTGGAAGGTTACAAAATATATTTACTTGCTGGCATGATTTATCCTGTCTTAGTTGTTTTCCAAAGGTTCATCATGGAAATGATTTCAACATGAAAAAGAATGAACTTCACTTCATAGAGCTTGAAAATGTAACCAAATATACATACACTGAACACATCAATACACATCCCATTTTAATTTTTCTAAATTTCTTACCTCTTATATTAATGTGACTAATGTGTTTACCCCATAGTATTGAATGTGATTGGCTCCCCTTAATAATTATGTTTTAGATTCTAATTATCAAATAAATTCACAGAGGAGAAGGATGATTGTGGTATGGTAGCTAGGTGTAAACATTATTAACCTTCATTGAATGTGTGTGTTTAAAACTTAGGAGATGCAGGTTACAATTTATGATAAGGGTTTCTGTGAAAAGAATAAGGTCAATATAACAAGCATGTGCATGAAACATTTGTCTTAATTAAGTTTTGAAGTTTTGAAATCAAACATGGACAGGTAAGAAGCTTGAAAGATAATATCTGTGCTGCAATGTATTTTCAATTAAAATGAAATGTATTTTCTAACTCAGAGGTTCTTTAAGAATATACTGTCACTGCTAATGCATATCAGAGGGCACATAGTACATTACAATTAGGTACAACCCCTGGCTCAACACGCTAAGGAGAATATAACTCTACCATGCATGATACAACTTAAGACACTACACACTCACATGCATGCTATGGTCATGTAAGGCTTCAAGTTGATATATAACACTTACAAATATGCATGCCCAAACCCACTGACCCTTGTCTCTTTAAGTTAATTACCCGCTTTGCGAATTCATCAAAAGACTGTTTATGACTTCTGGAACATGTATTATCTTTCAAAAAAGAGTATAATAAGACATTTAAAAAAATCCACATAAGGTTTCTTATTGAAATAATCATATTCAAGAAAGTTGCAGTCAATTAATTATTCGCATGGTGGGTAGTATCTTCATGCTAACCTTCCTTCATATAATCATATTTACCTTCATGGACAGACCTCCTAATTAAGATGTCTACTGGTTGTTTTCAGGTGACATTACTGGCCTGGCATTCCCTGACTCACAGTTCCTCCTCAACCCTCCTGTCAGTCACACCCCAGAACTGGAACGGTCTCGAGAAATTATGTCAGCACGAAGGGCTCGGAGCAGACTCGGAACCCCTACCCCATTCCCCAGTATCTATCCCCGGCCGGACACAGCACCTAGGTTTGGAGACCTCCCTGCAGTCCAGCTTTAGGATTCTCATGTCTTCTCATTACCTTTTCTGCAAAGAAGAATCCCACACAACAGGGATGGAATCAGCTGTCTTGTGTTATTTGGTGACAGCCCAATTTTGTGCCACCCAATCTACAAAGGGACAAGTGAAGAGGATTGTTTGTTTCATTGAAATGCTCAGTGATATGTGACTTCAAAGGGTATCTGACATTGACAAAAGAAATGTTACATTACTTCTGTAAGCAGGATTTAAGTACAGGAAAATGATCTACTCCAATATCAAATGAGAAACAGACTTTGTTTAGAAAAGCAACTTTGTTTCAAAGAAGAGATCTTAAGGAAATTGTGTTTCCTGTGCGTACATCTTCTTGTGATGCAATAAGGGTTCTTGGCGTTCTACTTCGAAGATAAGTCCATAAAGTTCTTTTAGGAAGACATAATTATCTTGGGTATTTTGCTAACTCCTTTAGACTTTTTCAATTGTCCAATCCCTGCAAACCCACCAGCAACATCCACCTTTATTGACTGTTTCATGAAGATGATCGTTCTCCTGATGTAGACACAAGGCACTTTGTACATCAGAGTTAATGGAGCAAAATTATGCTACTTCTGGTAGGAGATATTACCTTGTGTGTTTTACTACGTGCGTAATGAAACAAATTGAATATGGCTTAGAAGTATTTACTCGTTATGGACTTTTTTAAATCGTTTTCTTTCTGAAACTGAGACCCAGGAAACTTGGGGGATCTATCACTCAAGCAAATATGGAAAAGCATGTCATGGGACATTAGCTAGATTTTTCATTTTCATCAACTTGTAAATGATTAGATGAAATCAGACTGATTATAATTACCAACCAATTGTGCCAAAATAATTGATGAGGGTAGCATTATGTCCTTTATCATATAAATTGGACCAGTAATGTAGAATGATATGTCCCCAAAATGCATTTAGAAATACTGTACAGAGAGCTCAAAAGCTTTTAACTGCAGATGATTTGCTACCTGCTGGATTTTATCTTTAAACTGTGGCAATTATCATGATTCCTTTTGTGTGTAAGTATATACTCCGTTTGTGCTTGTTACATTTGTCAATGTAGGACAATCATTATTTGAAAAGGAGATAATTGGAGCTATGAGCCAATGTAATAATCTTCTTAAAATGCTCATGTTTATATTTGATGTAAAAGTAACGAAAATGAGATACTATAATTCAAATAATGGTTTGTTAATATCTGTATTGATAAGAGTCATATCAGAGTATTGCTTTGTGAAGGTCGTTTCTATAATACTTCCAAATCTCCTACTTTTCCTAAGCAAGCTTGACTTGTTTGCAGTACCATTCAGTATTACGCATTCTTACAGCATGACATAACTATTGAGCCTTCAGGCATAGAGTGTCTAGTTAACTAGTAATCATTATCCTAAATCAAGCTTTTGAAGTGCTTTTATGAATTAATCTTGGGTCATGCAACTGTAGGGCTTGGTATAATGGACCTCATACTTATACTTTCTAGCGTATAGCTGAACAATATCTGTACATATGTATGCAACAATGAGTGTATGGACAACTATCTATATATGAATTAAAACTGACTAAATATTGGAGGAAATCATGTCTGTTTTTGAGACATCAACATTTAAAACAGATCGGGTAAATTTTTTCTGACAAAATTTGAAAGAATAATTATTTATCTATGCTACATAAATTTTAATAAAGTGTCCAATTGAAATATCCTGCTGCTTGAGGAATGGGTGCTGTGTACCAAGTAAAAATGTAGTATGTGTGCCATTTGATGTAGATTATAAACATGTAAATAACCTGTACATAAGAAATCTTTCCTAGCGAACTCTTTGATCTAGATTTTATACTTCCCATGTTACAATGCCTATAATGTGTGACTTGTGTGCCATTTAAGAATCATCAGGAAAATATTCAAATCTACCATTGCAATGTTCCACAAGTCGCGTGAGAACCACCTGAACCAATGTATAAGATATTGTGCTTTCTACTGAAAAGAACATATCATGTGGTCCTTGATTGAAATAAATCTTGATTTTAAGCCTCAAACTATGCCAAGCCATTCGATGTTGGCTGGTTATGGGGGATTGGCGTTAGTGCATGTCTTCAATGTTTTATGCAGTGTCAATAATATTGGTATCAGTTGCTAAAGTTGGTTATTGTAATGGCAGATTCTGCTGACGATTGCACATCTTTCCTGATCCTTAATTGCTGACCACCTAAATTAATAATCCAAAAGAATACCCTTGAGAGATCCGTACTTTTAGTTAGATTATAAAGCCAATCCTGTATTATCAAAGCTATGAATGTATCTAGCAAACCATACTATAATATCGTCTTTATGCGCGGAAAGCTGGTCTAACTGTTCACAACTGGTATGAGCTGTTACATCTATTGCTACAGTTTATTTTCAAGGTGTTCGTTATAATTCCCTTATTGACAATCGACCAGATTCAATGGTTGTGAAGAAATGCAATGGTATAAAGTATGTAAGTAGGGATTTCTCTGATACAATCTTTAGCATACGCCTTTAAACTTGTCTTTGTGTTAGTAAATGGTTGTACACATAACCTGCCTAGTTGATTGTCCATCCATGATACTTGATGTTAATCATCCAAGTCGTATACTGACCGTCAAACAAAAAAGGCTGGTCAATTATTGCTTTTCTTTATCGAATTGAAAAACAATTAATATACTGTTTTATCAGTGATTATCTCTTTGTATACACAACCATAGATTAAAACGTCAAGCAGGAAACCTCTGAACGATGAAACTGACTCCTTCATCTGTACAAACCATACCCTACCAATGTACCATTTTGCACCTCTCTGTTACAATGTAAGAATTAAAAGTTATAGTTGACCTTTGTTACCGAACTTAGGCTTTCATCAAAGGTAAACCATAGCCATACCAATATGAGCTGTTGCTACGTATACAACCTGCAAAATAAAGATAAATTCGCATTTCAATTTTCCCCTTATTGTTGTTTTTGAAAATAATTCATTATAAAAATTAAGGGCAGGGAAATACCGGATTAACCAACACGTGTACTCCCCATTTCTTTGTTATATTGTTTTGATGGCACCCCATAATGAAGTTATTGTAATATTAAATTTTTGGGTTGCATATTTTCACAAAATTTATCACCTGCACGGCACCGCTCCACATTGTCAGTATTTTCTAAATAAGTTGAGCTTTGTTTGGGTCATAAAAAAAAGAAAAACCTTTGGGGTCATCCTCGGCTGGCCGTACGACCCATGGGAATTGTACAAACCCTGGGCTTCGTTCTCGATATGTGACGATTCCCTATGGGTAGTGCAGCCACCCTCGGACGACCCCTGCGGTTCTTCTTATTATAGTATAATATTCTGTACATATCAGTACATATTCTAAACACGAGTGCCTGAACACAATTCTTAGACGATGAACATATATAAACCAAGAGTTAAAAAAAAAAGTTTGTTAAAGATAGATGGCAGTTTATCTTCAGAGATTGACTGCTTGTTCCTATTAAACTAGAATAAAAATAATAATGAATATGAAAATAATCATAAAGTGTCCAATTTATTTATCAAATGCACAGCGCTCAAACACCGTTGGGGTCTTCAGGGTTGCTCTGGAGCGAATGAAATTTACCCGCAAATGACGTCACATGCCCATATATATAAGGTTAACTGGAAAAGCATGTGTTAAGGCACTAAGTCACAAAGTGTCCCTAAGTCACATAGCACCAGTCTTTGTGACTTAGGGTCACCCTCAAGACCCTATCCCACAAAGGCCTAAAGTGACCCTAAGTCACAAATGTATGTGACTTAGTGCCCTATGTGACTTAGTGTCCTAACACTAAGACACTAAGTCACAAAGTGACCCTAAGTCACATAGCCCCAGATTTTGTGACTTAGGGTGTTGAGACACTAAGTCAAATAGTAACCCTAAGTCACATAGCACCAGCCTTTGTGACTGAGGGTCACCATCAAGTCACAAAGCTATGTGACTTAGTGCCCTATGTGACTTAGTGTCCTAACACTAAGACACTAAGTCACAAAGTGACCCTAAGTCACATAGCCCCAGATTTTGTGACTTAAGGTGTTAAGATACTAAGTCACAAAATGACCCTGAGTCACAGCACTAGATTTTGTGATAATTATGGTCTAGATAACAATGAAAAAGAATGAATAGTAAATAAATGAATAATTATTAATGGTAATAAATAAAAGTAATAAAAATGAAGTGAATAATTACTTAATAGGGGAAATGATGAAAGTAAAATTAATCATTAATAAATGCAAATGATCAATAAAAAATGATTAAAGGTAGCCAAAACCAATAAATTCATTGAAATTTTCCTAACTCAAATGATCATTAAAATCCATTCCTCGAGCCTATTTCTGGCTCATGTTAAAATCTAAACCATGAAATATGGCAAAAAAAAAAATTAGAAACATGTTTTTCTTGCTCAAATCAATTAATGTGGATCCGCAAAAATAGGGTTTGTTTACAAACAAATGTAAATATTATCATCTCTTTTGGAATTCTACTTCAGTTTGAGCTACTTTTCACAGCTAATACTTTACCACTAACCTTAACTGGACTTATCTAAAATATTTGTATACTTATCTGAGTTTTGAAAATTTTGTCAATTTTATTGGTTTTGGCTCCCTTTAAGAAATGAATCAATAAATGATTGATAATTGATAAAATAAATGCAAATAGATAAATAAAATAAAATATTTCTCCGTTAGGTCGAGTCTTGAAAGGGTTAATAAATATCACATAATTGATTACTGACAAATAATTGATGATTTATTATTTGGAAAAATAATAAAATCAAAAAATCAAAAATGAATACATGAAAATAATCAATACTAGTAATAATTAAGTATATAATAATTAATTATATAATGAATAGATACTCGATTAATTTAGAAATAACTGATAAACTGAATAGATAAATACACAATATCAACTGAATAAATAACACATAATTAGATGATAAGAAATAATTGAAAATTTATTACTTGAAAAATATTGTATTGATAGAATATAAATAAATATGGATACAAATAATAAATAAGATAAATATATGAATGATAAATAAATAAATAATGATAAATAGATAAATAAAAATAGATAAATGATTGAAATTAAGTGATAAATAAATTTATTACCTGAATAAAATTAATCAATTTATGAAATAAAAAATAACATAATTGCCCGAAGTCACAACATGACCCTAAGTCACAAAATGACCCTAAGTCACAAAGTGACCCTAAGTCACAAAGACAGTTTGTGAAATAAGAAAGATAGATAAATGCTTAATTAATATTAAGTGATTACTAAATTTATTGCCTGAAAAATAATTGATAAAATAAGTCACAAAGTGACCCTAAGTCACAAAGTGACCCTAAGTCACAAAGATGTTTTGTGACTTAGTGTCTTTAGCACTTAGGGTTTTATTTGTGACTTAGGGACTTGAGGTGGCCCTAAGTCACATAATGACCCTAAGTCACAAAACTTTGTGACTTAGTGCCCTATGTGACTTAGTGTCTTAACAGCATGTGTTATCTGATCCGATTGAGATTAATTGGGTCATTTAATGGGTAATTGATTCATTGTTCCCTGGTTAAAGCTACACCCACCAGACGGCACTAATACTTATTTTGAAACTCCACCTTACGCCACCTGGCACGAAGCATTTGAGACTATAAAAGGCCACAGTTCTACCACGATAAAAGTACATTTCTTATCATCCTTAAACTGCTTAAAGCAAGAAGTAATGACCCGCCCAGAGTATAACTCATAGGTTATCTTCATACCAGTATTCCAGGACTGATCATATACCCCAGCATATATGAGGCAGCATCTAGTATGTACTTATTCTGATCCTGAATTCTTATATGGGAATGGTTACTTACGAAAGTGAAACACTCTCAAGAACGGATATAGAGGGCGCATGCTCCCATTTTTTCGGGGGGCCAAAATATTGAATATTTTTCAATAAAAACTCAGG
Organism: Lepidonotus clava; assembly: GCA_936440205.1. Taxonomy (NCBI): domain Eukaryota; kingdom Metazoa; phylum Annelida; class Polychaeta; order Phyllodocida; family Polynoidae; genus Lepidonotus; species Lepidonotus clava. The sequence continues at coordinate 17,968,443 of OW387150.1, read as the reverse complement.
TACTCAGAGGGATGACTGGAACCTTTTTAATATGCACCCCCCCCCCTTTTTTTTTCTTTTTTTTTGAATTCCTGGATACGCCCCTGACTCTTATACGCAAAAGCACAGATATCATTACTAGTCTTGAGTAGCAAACAATCTGTAATATACCCTCCAAATATATCATAGTAATGAAATATTGTGCCCAGTCAATACCATAAAAGAAAAGATTAATATGTTATATATATTTTATTTCATTTTCTGTTCTCAATGGAAGCTGTTGACAAGCGAACATATATGTTAATAACATTATGTTCATGATTATACGGCTCATAGGTCACTGATTAGTGTCTCATAAAAAGCTATTCCATCCTTCTTATAAAAGAGGTATAATCCTGTTTGTGATAGCGGCATTATGAAAAACTCAAAAGATTATACATTATCTTTTTGTGCAGAGGTCGGAATCTATGATCATGATATGCCTGACCACCATACGTTTTACTCATTTTCAAATATATCATCTATAGACATCATCAAGTTATCAATAATTATATACATATACAACACGGCTGTAAATTTACACTTTCTATGCTTATACTTTAAAAAGATTCAAGTGGTATAAATATGAAATATGAATAATATGATTATAGTTCAGCATAACAAACGATATATAAACTGTTCAGAACACTACATCTCAAAGGGGGATAAATGATAAAGGCCAAAGTAATGTATTAAATTTGTTTGCGTATAAGACATGGTAACCAAATTGTACTTAACTATCAACATATATTCACATTCACATTTCATGAGATCATACAGATGGTAAGTGCCTTATGCTCGGTATCTGCAACCTTCTCTTCACGTTGGCTTTGACTCATGTAAATGCATAACATCAGACATGTTAAGTAATACCAAAGGTCATGTTAATTTGAAATGTGAAACATTAATAGTGATCTGTTTACATCAAATTTCAGCCCTTTACTATCTGTGTTTAAACATATCATATGACTAGATGGACCCGTTCCTATTCTGGTTATAAACATTCATAATGGCATACATCAATACCGTAGACTATTGATATAAGAAGTCCCGCGGGGGTCGTCAGAGGGCAGAAGGACGACCCGTTGGGCAGTGTATTGCCCAAGGGCGAAGCCCGCAGGCAATACAATGCCCAGAGGGTTGTCCGTATGACCGAGGACGACTCCTTAAGGGTCTTCTATATTTTATCACCCAAACAAAACTCTAAATGTTCTTAAAAAAATAGTGACAATGAGGAGCGGAATGTATACAGCCTGTTTATACTGACTGGCCTCTGTACGGCCCGCTGCTCGGCTGTGTGGGTGATAAATAATTATATGGACATATGTTTTGTATAGTATATTATATACATAACATTTATACTTTATATCAATTAGATAGGTGCATGAACTTGTTTCTGCAATGACAAGGCATCTTGGCCGGGTAAATGATATGTAGCCTACTATTATACATCCAGAGCTGGATACAGCTATTTCCGGGCATAAGTCTTAAGGATAGCATACAGGCATTTCTGACACAATATGGAGTATCATAAGTCCCAAGGGTTGAAGCCTGACATATATGAGGAAACACACTCGGCTGCCTCTCCGACTTCCATGTAATGAAAGACAGGATATAACACATCAGGCTGACAGATGAGAAGCAACATGGATAACAAATAAAATGACAGAGATTCAGTTGTAAACAATGTGCAGAGGTCGGCACTCAAACAAATCCCATTCTCTCATGCCCTTAGTTAAAAATATCACTTTAACATTAATAAACCTTTAGAACCAGTTAGTTCACATAAGTCCTGAGCTCTTCCTTGCCCGTTTATATACATTTCATTATATACAGATTCATAGATCATTGAGCAGTTTCCAGTGATGAGGTGAAATCTTTCGGAAATACTCCTATTATATGTGATAATATATATTAATATATTGATATAAATTCCAAGAGGACAGTAGGTTGGTTAACACCAGGGGTACCCACTATAGGGGAAACTGCCACTAGGTGGACATGGTCACTTCACTTCTCAGCCAGACCTTGGAGACGACATATGTACCTGCACCTGTCCCGGAATTTGTAATAGGTTTTTTGTTGATATAGGCCTATAGGGAAAGTTTTTCGAGCATTAGTCCACAGATTCTCATACATGAAATAATTAAAGAAAATCTCACCAAAATTGATCCAGTACCTGTCCCAGGTAGTCTACAATTATCAAAAAGACCTTAAGGGTAGGTTGCCCTCGTACTGGTCACAAGTTGTAGTACTTGTGTCTCTCATGAATTAAAAACCCTGGCTGAGTTGCTCTAGTAGCGGTCCTGTGAGCTGCTCCGTCGGCTCTCCCGGTCCTTGCTGCTCTTCTTCCTGCTCCTCCTGGGACTGCTGTCCCTGCTCTCTGAGTCCTCCTCCTCCTCTTCCCTCTTCTTGGACTTACGGAGAGAGAATTTGTCCCTCTTTTTATGGGACTTCTTATGGGCTCGGCGCTCCTGAGGGAACACCAATGGAATAGTTGAGGATAGAACATGACTGTTGTATGTGATTCCTTGCGTATTTTCCACTTAATAAAATAATATGTTATGTTGATAAATTCATTTCTTTAAGAGGCATATCTATATTATTACTTAAACACACATTTATAAATCTGTTTAAAGAAGACAAAATCAAAATTGCCGAAATATTAGTAAAAATGTATGAGAACACTGTTGTACGAACTATATGGCTACGTTGTAGAAAGATTAACATTGTTTCTACTTCAGCATGATCGTTTGTTCATTGTTCAATCATAACACAAACGCATCTGCGATCAGCAAACAAGCAATCTTGAATAAAAAATATTATTACTGTTGGTCAACAGAAGTTGAAGTGAAAAATAACTCACATAGTTTTACCAACAATCGGTCCAGCATTTAAATCTTGTGAAAAATTCTAAAATAAGCGACGTCTCTATACATAGAATCTTTTTAGGGTGAATGCACGCAAATGAATGAAAAATAAGACAATATAAAGTTGTCTTTACACTGGATAAAGGTGTGCGGAAAGTTAATCCAACGTTTCACAAAACAACAAACAGAACTTCTAATCAGTGCTCGGCACGGGCATACCAACCTCAGGCGAAGTCTTTGAACAATTACAAAATAAAAAAGAGGTATATCTATAATTGCAAGGTACGCTGTACAAAAAGCCTATCACGAATTTTAGCAGGATAAACCGTCAGCTGATTTTGTGTTTTGTATTTTTCTTAGCTGATATCTAAAATCAGTTGATGATATTATTATCAAGTTAATAAAGAATGGAAAACTGAGGTAGAACTTTGATTTTTAAAGGAGACCAAAAAAGGGAGGAGGGGGTATTTTATCAGCCTAATATCTATACATTACTCATTACTCATTTGCGCAACATCAGGGCCAGATCCGGGGGGGGCGTCCTGGGGGTCCTGACGCCGCTTTTGGTGGACCCCTAAACTAAAAGACTGGCGAAAATGCCACTTGGTTTTAGTACTTAGCCTTTATGCTGACCCCACCCCTCCCCCTTTTAGAAAATCCTGTATTCGCCCCAGAACATGTTCCTCAGTCCCCTGTAAATCAAAGGTTTCAAGCCAAATTTTGGATAATTTGCGTACACCTACCTCGGCTTCGGTTGAATGCTCTGGGAGCTTCTTTCGGCTGGTGGTGGCGCGACGATCGGCCTCCTCCTGAATGGCGTACACATGTGCAGAGACGTTGTAGTCACCGGCCACTTGCTCTGTTTCAAAGGTCAAAGGTGAATAGATATTACACGGGAAACATTGAAACAAAGGATCATTTTGTTTTTGTTTCGTACACAGCAGATGTTGGTAGCATTATGTGGAATGAAGCTCCCGCTGTAATACAACAATCGGTTTCCTACGTTGAATTTAAGGACAATGGCGCCATTATAGAACTACCATTGATATTTGTTCAATATTCTGCACAGTTAAAGTTAAACCCATATAGGTACCAAAAATGCAAAAATAATGATAGTTCACCGTGGAAACCTTTTGGCTAGACCAGTCTATTTATATGGTCATTATTCAAAAATTAACTTGCAAAATAAATTTTGAAATTTGATTTTATTTGCTAATTATTTTGATAGAAATAAAATCACAACCATCCAAATGTTTTTGATAAATGTGTTCATGTTTTCTCAAATGAAAAAGAAAGACTTTTGTAAAATTTGATGAGGTAATACATGTTTTTATCTAGAAATTATATAAAATAAACTAGCTCAAAAATATAGAAATTCGAAAATAAATTGTCACCCAAAAAATTGACCATTGAAAATTGCTCTAAAAGTTAATATGACATGGATATGGATGTAGGCTGTCATATCCAGCCAAAAAAAAACAGAGGGTCACCGTACTAATTTGGCCAGCAGAGATGAATATCTATTTAAAAACCTAAAAGTAGCTTAAAATAGCTATTTATTTGTTTTTCTATAAAATCACTGAAATGTTATTTTTAAAGTATTTTGACAATTCTATATTATTCCTGAGACCCTTACGATAATTTGGATGCATAATATGCCTTTATACTCCCTATATTGAAAGAGTGACAGAAAGAAATGTAATCTTTGTTGCAAATTTCATTTTTCAGCCTTTGCAAAGTTTTCTCAAAATTAGTCATGTTTCCCCATATCTCCCTTGAAAACTATACATTTTAGCCAATTGTCAAAGACATTTATGAATTCTACATTCATTATTGAGTCTTTCTGCAAGATATGAATTAGATTGAGGAACTTTCAATTTTGGGATATCTGGAAAATGGCGCCATTGTCCTTAAATTTAGATGTAAGGCGTATCTTGGTATAACATAAGCTGTATAGATGTATTATCCATGTCTCATATCCCCCCTCCCCCCATATCCCTTCTCCCATATTTCTTTAAATGTATAATTAAATTGCATATGAATTTTTATATTGTTAAACACCTGTTGCCACTAATGTTACAGTTATATTCAACCTTTGATAGAATCCAGTGTATAATTCTGAAAATCAGCGCTAAGCGTTGAGAATTGTCTAACTGCCTTTTTGCGAAAAAAAAAGAAGAAAAAAAGATGCCAGTTACCTGGTAAATTCGTCATAAAGGTTTTAATATTCTTTATTTTTAGCTTCCAGATCACAGAAGAACTAGATGCGTTTCTTTTCTTTGCTATAAAAAAGCTAAAAAAATAATTTAAAAAAACAACAATTGGATTGTCGCAGAGGAAAATATTTTACAGATATAGTTAGGTAGTAGAATCTATTCTAATCTGCAAGCCTTTTAATGAAATTTAAGTTTTAGTGTATTTTGACTATTGTGTAATGCTTTTCTAAGCAGTGGTGACTTCTCGGTTTCCGTAGTGTAGAACTGCATATAACAATATTTATAACCAATAAGAAGAAGCAAACAGGTTAAATCATACGGGTAATAAACTCTTTTGAAAACACTACCATAGATCTGGAACCCAGTATAAATTTGTGCTAAAACGTTTAAATCTACCTTGTAGCTCTTATGAATTCTAGATCTACGGTACTAGTGTATTCAAATGAGTTCCTTACCAGTATGTGTCTTAGAGAGCTTGTAGTTGGAGAGGGCGGGTGGGGACAGGTTGGGATGGTACTGACTGGTGTCACCACTGATGGGTACGGTGATCTCCTCGTACGCCGGCGGTTCGTATATGTTGTACTTGATGGTCTTGGTCTGCTGATCTGAGACTACACCAGCTACACCAACCAGCATGTTCCTGAAAGTAAATGTAAGCATCAGTTAGATTTATCATTGTTATTAATGGTAGGCAATAAATGTCTAGACCGTATTGTTATTAACATACAAGTATAACTTAAAAACTGTTAATGTAATGATTGAAAATTCCAAGTGGTCCGTAGCATAATCTTTGCGATGTTGCGAGGGTTGGCACCAACAGCGAGACCCATCCTAGAACCCTCGCAACAGTGACGTTGCTGATGCGAGGGGTATGTTATGGTAAATTGTGCCAATTCTACTCAGTCAATTTGAAATCTGTGAAAGGGTGTGGAGGATATAGATCCATACCTAATAGTTCTGAAAATCTCAACTCTGAGAAATGATTATAAGTGGGTACAAACTGCTGTTAAAGTTTTGCAACAGCAAGGGTTTTACAGATAAGAGCCAGACCTATTTCTGAACCCTCGCTGTTCTCTCACTGTATCGAGGGTTTGGTTATGCAACTGACCAAAGGCCATATCTTATTTTCAACCTTGCCTTCACAAAGAGGTTTTTAAAGACAGTTATAATGACTTTGGGGACATTTAGTTTCAAGGCATTTACTATAATTATGTTATCAATGACTATAAATATTCTGGAAATTGTTAGTTTGACATACCTTCTCATGTAGTTGAAGTAGATAAGCAGACAAATAGTGATGACCATGATAACGATGAGTATAATGAGAAGGGCGAGGAGAACTGGAAATAAAGAGAGATCCATTAAGTTATAGCACGGTCACCTTAATAGTACGCTTAAGACAATCCTCTCTTCACACTGGCAAGTGTGTTAAGATCATATCAATCTGTGTCTATTAAAGTATCATGGCAATTGCAAGCCTGAAAGTAGATCTGCTTTCGGTTGTGGGTTAAATCTTCTCAATAATAGATGGTAGTATATACTACCCAAGAGTACTAAAGCATAATCTCTAACAACGAGGCATGATTTTGCAGCTTCAACAATTGAAAAAGAAATGAGAAATGGATGCGTTAAACCCGACACCCACGAGGCATTCTGCCACTGGGATCGGCACTAAATTGGCTGGCTAATTACTCAGCCAATCAGAAAAATCTTACATGTTTGATTTTTAAACACTGATTCTACAAGAATTTTCTAGCGATTCAATGGCCAATGGTCGTCTAGATATACGATGCATATAGGTATGTGAATAGCTAATGCCCCTTTCGCTCTGGGCAACTTTTTAGTGCGATTTTAAAATTGTTAACATTAAAAAAATGGTATTTTGACTAAGTAATCACAAAACCTTATACGTTGATAGCTCCTTTGTAAACCACAAACATATGTTACAAAAATGATAATTTCTAGATACACGAAAATTGCAATTATATCTCAGATCCTAATGAAAATGTGCTTAGCCTAATCGCTAGCCTACTGTCCTGCAACTGATTTCTAACGTTTGAATTGCCCGAGTGATAGACTTACTCATGAGAGTACTGTTTGAGCCGTTCACGTCAGTAGAAGCCCCCAGGCCAGGTTCTCCAGGGCTGAGGGGTGTTGAGGTGGAGGTAGGTACTGTAATATTGAAACAAAAACATGACAATTATAAAGAAAAAAACATCGTGAAAGTAAGGGAGGTATAAACATTGCCTTCTCTGAAAAAGGATGAATCAACAATCAAACTTTTCAAGAGGTTGACAAAATCAGGTAGGAACGCCACAAACCAGTAGTTGTTTTATTTAAAAAAACTAATTTAAATATGTTGTTGAAATAAAACCTCAAACGATATACGATCAGTTATACTCCTGTGGTAGGCTATCCTGTCCCTTTAGATCTCCGTGGCGAATTCTGCTCCTTGCTCTATAACTACCAAGAGGGTTATTTCAGAAGATTACTCAATTGTATCTAATTCTTTTTTTTTTTAAAGAATAGTTTTTATTGGTCGGTCGCTTTACAAAGTTACCAGCAACTCGCTTCTCATCATAGCAGCCGTCAAAAAGAAAACAAATGGTGACAGTTTGACATAGATTCATACCATAAAGTTTATAAGAAGTAAATGAGGAATGAGCGGTGGAAATTGGCTTTGCTACATGTTTGCAAATCTGTGACATCCAAAAGATGGCGAAGTATATAGACTATCTTCAGATGAAGACAACAAATTAATTTGTTCAGGCAAGAAAAAAAGTAAACCCTTTAAGTTTAAGCTTAAAAGAAAAGTTGAGGGCTCCCATTAACAGTACGATTATTTTAGACTATCCATGCTTCAAACCATGAATAAAATTTAATGCATTACAGATTTTGAAAAGACAAAATATTAAAAGTGCAAATCATAATGTTGATTATACAAGAATAATAAAAAATATTCAGTGTGAGGAAATAACAACTAAAAGATGGGATGATTTGAAAGCAGTTGGAAAATGCAAAATGTGTATAGGAAAACGAAGGAAAAAGGCAAAGTAATTATGCAAGTAAAGATATACCCACCACCAGAAAAGGTTCAATGATAGGCTATAATTTACCTGTTGACGGTTGAGTTGTAACTGGTTTGAGACAAACGTGAAAAAAGCAATACAATATCAGTCGCCAGTTTATATGTATTGTTCTCTCGAACTTACAATATTAGACCTATTGGAATCTATAATATAGAACTCTAGGCACCTTACACTTATCTTTGGCATATCAGCAAACTTAATCCTAAACTTAATCCTTTGTAGAAATTACGTGGTTGATATCATTATTTCATCTCGGCCAAGTCGTTCTAAGCGCGTCTATATAATATATGTTCTCATGTCAGCTTTTAATGATAGATCTTAAAAGCAAAACTGAGACGAAAAAAAAGAACAAAATGGTTCATAAACAAAGAAAAACTTGACTCAAAGGATGTACTTAACAACTTTCTCCTTAACACTCACCACACAGCGTATAGATATAATGCCGAAGAATTATTAAATGATCAATATGTATAACCTTGAAACCACATGCATATTAAGAATCACCAATAATATCATTAAACTATAATCACTGTATTCTGAAATTCAATAGACATTACCTGTAGTCGTTGTGGTTATTGGTGCTAATGCAGCATTAAACAAAATAGACGATGCATGGTTAAAAGCAATCTGTATTTAGTCACTATTATAAGAAAAAACAATACACTTGGTAACTAAAATAAGTAGGGTTCGTAGGCGCAATAAGCGGCTTAATATTTCCAATAATAATTGCATCAGATTGTCTGTTAGTTACGGAGTTTGGCGGGGAAGAGCGCCCCTCCCTTTTCCTAGAAAATTTGCATTTCTAATGTAGGATTCAGCCAAAGTTCCAGTAAGGAAGAATTGCTCCTAAAGTGCTTCCTATATATATATATATATATATATATATATATATATATATATATATATATATATATATATACATTTCAAAATCCAATATCCCCATCGATAGTGCGCACTTTTTGTTAGCAAAATGTTGTAGAAGCTGCATTGTTTCTTTAGCTAGGTGATTTTGGTAATCCTTCAAAATTGCAACTAATATCTATAAAAGTATTTTTCAATACGTTGGAAATTGCCTCCAAGGCCTCATGTGGTGATAGCAGTCGTTCACCTTAAGTGTCCCAAAATATATTGAAATTAAAAGTACCTGTAGTTGTTGTTGTAGGTGCTGAAGAATTAATGAGCAGAAAACACATACAAAGGTTAATACAAACAAGTATTATATCACAGAACATAGGTTATGTACATGTATTAGGATTATGAAACATTGCTATTCAAGAAAGACCTAGAGTAATGCAGTGAACATAAATTCGTTTTCCAAGGTTCAATAGGTAGAATGCCTAATTCTAGGTTTTACAATATCTAACTAGAAATGATAAATAGAGTATATTATAGTCATCTAAGGAGGCCGGTGCAGTCTATTATGAATCCAACATTTAGTACAATGTAGTCGGAAAAGTCATCTAACAAACTTTCCTGACTTTCTACAACATCAAAGATACCCAAATCCAACTTTTCTAAATGACACTGTTTGGTGCTCACGTGTACACTAATCAGTAAAGCCAGGAATCTACAATGCGAAAAACTATTGAAGGTGATTCTCTTGTCTTTTAGATATTTTTTAACTTTTATCTCACATATATGTATACATCATTCAAGTGATACCACTAATTGTGATATCTAATTATAACTACAAATTAGTATAATTCAAAATAAATTAATTATTCTCTCAATACTTTTTGAATAACTTTCTGAACAATTTTGATAATATTTTCGTAATCACGCATACATCACAATGTAGACCAATGCCTCTTATGACCAAGAATGGCTGTCTTGTTCATAGTTCACTCAACTGCCACCAGGGGAAAACGCCTCCAGAGGGAAAGAGGGATGGGGTATTCTTAGAGTGTAATACATCCTTTTGAAGTATTAGTAAGGGCTTACGTGTTAGGGTCTCCGTTGTAATAGATGAGCTTAAAGTGGTCGACGGTTCTAGAGTTAGAGATGAGGTTAGTATAGAATTAGTACCTGTCGTCAGTTTGAAAATAGACAAACTGGTTAATTGAATTGCATAACTATACATTTGGTAGTCCATTTCCTTGCCTTTGATAAGTCTGATATCCGTTCGTTTTCATAAGGTTATTATCTCAAATCACACATGAGTGCCGTGACGTCCATCCGCACAGTAGAATCCGCATAAAAAAATGTTCAAGCCTTTGAGCTCAGGATACAGAAAACAACTGACTACTGCCTTAGCATTACACTTTTTGTTAGCTGTTGGAAACTACGAATCCATAGATGGATGTAGTCTAGTAGTATTGATTATTTATTTTGTTAACTCATCTGTTTACCTGTGGTTGTTGTTGTTGTTGGTGTTGTTGTCGTTGTTGTGGGAGCAGGGGTGGTTGTGGTGGCTGTAATGAAACATTTAGCACTTATATTTACAACAGAATGTATTGAAATTATCCTTAAAAGAACGGAAAAGGGTGCTTCTTGACTATATATATATAAATGTCAAAATTGTGGCAGATCTTGTTAAAGTCAATATAGTAAACAGCCTATTTTTGCAATAATTATGTCTATTTGTTATTGATCAAGACATTTTTGCATGAATGTCACTCTATACTGTTTTAGTATTACCCTTCCACAACGATGTATTAAACATCCATAAGATATCTTAAATGCAATTGATTAATCTTTTTATCCTTGTCATGATACATATCCTAAAACTGCATATTAACCAATCAATGTACAGTAGATAAAGGAGAGTGGGGTGGGGAAGACTAGATCGATAAACTATGAGGATAATCATATTCCATAAGGTTTTGAATTCTTTCCTTACTTGTGCTTGTCGTCGTTGTGGTCAGAATATCTGCAAAGTAGAAGTAAATCATGTTAACAGTCTTCTCGTTCAATATGTCAATGTTGTTCACTATTGGTAATGAATTCTGAATATATTATAATTGTTTCAATGGCAAGTGTGAAAAAGCATGTCATCTCGAGAAATAATTTGTGAGAAAAGCGCATGAGGCGTGAAACCCTTCCGACATTTATACCTCTGTAAAGAATGAATAATCCAAGTTTTCAATCCAAAACTTGAAAATAGATCAATTAAAAAAGTAGAATTGTCAAGTTTTGACTGACCGAACTGGCAGAAGTAGGAGTAGGTCCGTGAGCAGGTCTCGTCGCGCCACCTGTAGCCGTCTGAGCTGCTCATCCGTACACAGCCCTCGTCTGAGGTCGGCACGGAGGACGGGGACCCTGCCGCCCACTGGGTGAAGGACATGTACGACCCTGGGACAATAAAATAGTAATATGAATAAAGTATAGATGGGGACCCTGCCGCCCACTGGGTGAAGGACATGTACGACCCTTGGACAATACAAGAATAATATGAATTAAGTATAGATGGGGACCCTGACGCCCACTGGGTGAAGGACATGTACGACCCTGAGACAATACAAGAATAATATGAATTAAGTATAGATGGGGACCCTGCTGCCCAGCGGCCGAAAGACATGTACAACCCTGGGACAATACAATAGTAATATGAATTAAGTATAGATGGGGACCCTGCCGCCCACCGGGTGAAGGACATGTACAACCTTGGGACAATACAAGATTAATATGAATTAAGTATAGACGGGAACCCTGGTGGGGACCCTGATGCCCACTGTGTGAAGGACATGTGTGACCCTGGGACAATATAATAGTAATATGAAATAGCAGGATGGAGACCCTGCTGCCCACCGCCTGAAGGACATGTATGACCCTGGGACAATACAATAGTAATAAAAATTAAGTATAGACGGGGACCCTGCCCCCCACCGGGTGAAGGACATGTACGACCCTGGGACAATGCAATAGTAATATGAATAAAGTAAAGATGGGGTCCCTGCCGCCCACTGGGTGAAGGACATGTACGACCCTGGGACAATACAAGATTAATATGTTTGAAGTATAGATGGGGACCCTGACGACCAGCAAGTATAACAATATGAATAATTTATAGATGGGGACCCTGCCGCCCACCGCAAAAGACATGTACGATCCTGGGACAATACTAGAGTAAGATGAATTAAGTATAGACGGAGACCCTGCCGCCAACTGGGTGACCCTAGGACAGGGTAATGTTAAGATGCATAAGGTATGCTTCTGACTCTCATTTCCATATACTACTATCATGTCGCGTGTATTGATTATTTTATACACGCTACATGTAGAGTCTCCCGACCACTCTGGATTTCCTGGGACAGTTCCGGATTTCCTGGGACAGTCTCGGACATCTAGGAACGGACACAGGTGTCCCGGAAAAGGAGGAATTCCATATAAATATTTATGTTTTAAAAATCAGAATATTTATTCCATAAAATGATTATTATTAACTATAATTCACATAATATGAGCATCGGGTTGCGTGCATAAAAGAAACAATATACACGACTTCGTGTACACTAGGTAAAGTGTGTACACGACGTCGCCTGAATAAGTTGAACTATACACGTACGTGACAACAATAAACCATCTATAAATTCCCATTTTTGTATACTACTTACTTGTCGCGTGTATAGTAAACGCAATATAGGCGACAATGTCGCGTATATAATGGACCCCACTGAGGCGACGTCACGCGCACAGGTAGTGTCGTATAGACCGGGACCCTTCCGCCCACTGGATGAAGGTTTTGTACTTCCCCGGGACAATACAAGATTAATGTGTAGTACTAAGTATGTCTACAGCTATAATACTATAGAATATCAAGGAGAACAATTAAGGTGTTTGAGACTGACACAGTGGACGGGTATCCTTCTGGCCACTGGGTGAAGGACATGGGACAATGTAATGTTAATAATATTATCATAAGTAATGTATATATGTATGGCTTGGGGTATACCACGTCGAGAAGAATACTGCATCTGTTTTTTTCATTTTCTTCCTCACTAAATAAAACTTAGTGAATAATATTTCGTTAGAAAGCGAGAAAAAATAGTAGGAAGAATTTTTTTTTCAAGATCTGCCAAATAATGATGAATTACTCTGTTCTTTTAATGAGAAAAATGATCAACCAGTGCAAGCATACAGATACGCATAAGACACCTACCGAGCGTCCAGCTGAATGACTTCTTGTTGACTCCCACCCACATGTACAGTCCCTGCTGCGACCACGTGACAGTGTCCAACATCCGGGCCATGGCCAGGTAGTCTGATGACGTCATCAGCGTCGCCAGGTCCCCGCCCCGCGTGAAGCAGTCTGCGCGGGCTGCAGTCCACGACTTCTGCTTCTCACCGATGAAGTAACATTTGGCGGTTTGCAGGTTGTTCTCGGGGATGGATTGGGCAAAACGTCCGTCGGAGGTTGAGCCTGTGCACACCTGGTTATCGGCTGGAGGGGAAAGAGATAGGGTAATAATGGTATAGTATTTACTTCTATTCTTGGGCAAAGACACAATCAATATTATGATTATTATCATGCGAGTTTATAGAAATAAAGCGATTCCATATTCAGTATGTTATCAACACTCTGGCTTTCAGCTTTATCTCAGAATACCATAATTATTTTACTAGGACTTAGTCGGGGGGGGGGGGGGGTATATTAAATAACAAACTAGGATATTGGGAATAGTCTGAATTGTCTACTTCCGGTCAAATGAGTCAGAATTCTTTCTCTCTGACGGGACCAATCAATATACCATGAAGCACTGTTGTTGTTGTTTTTACAGACAAGTACATACTATATCTATTCAACAGAGACGCAATGCCATAATATATTTGAAAAACTAAATGAATGTCCTCATCACTCATCTCTCATTCACACATCAAAATTGTTCCAGTAATGAGGAGGTTAAGCACTTTCCGGGGCCTCAGCGCCCGGTTATTGGCAGTCCACCACCCCTTGAACATTCTCTGCGATATTGAGTTATAACTGATACCCATTGGCCGGAATGGCCTCCTCATTGTCACCTTTTTCGGTAATCAAGTGAAACATTTCCCTCTAAAACCATGCTTGAGGAAGAATATTAAGTGAAAATGTGAAGAGAAACCATGAGAAATAGTACAAACGAGAAGAACACGACTGGACTCACGGATGTGGCAGAGGTACTGGTAGGCCCTGGAGCAGTCCTCGTCGGCGTACTTGTACTGGTGGGTGTAGTAGAGGGCGCCACAGTCCTGGTTGTTCCCGAAGTTATTGGGTTGGTTCTCCGACCACTCCCCCCAGGCACCTAGAGCAATAGAGATTTCGGCATTATAGTTATTTTTTGTTGGAAATACGCAGTTAAACATCCCATAGACAACTTGTTCTCAACTGTTTACGCCTGGGCCCATAGGAACCAATATCTCGATCGTTTGGCTGTGGTCTAACCGCTGTCAGGGACAACTCTATTGAAAAGGGCCTATGGCTAGGATATTATAAACTAAAGTAAAGTTACTAACTCATGTTACAACATATATGTTACATCACAACAACTTTCAATTGCTTGCAATCATATAAGTAATCTTACGGAAGAATGACATCGTTTTATACCCATAACCCATGATAATTATCTAAGTATAGTTACTAAACTTCTCAACATACAATATGAATAGTTTTGCCTTAGGGCCTATACATATTACATTACGACCAATTTATACAATATTCTATATCTATGGTTGTAACTGGTAGACATACGCTAATGAACATATAATCTGGCTTTATATACTCTTATATTAGCCAGAAAAGCTTAATTCGTTGGCAGTGAGATTGTCAGGAACGGCCCCATGCACATGCAATGACCTTTATGGTTTATAGTGTACGAAAGAATAATGCTTCTCTTATTTGTTACCTAATATGAACCAATTCCACGAACAAAGGTTTTTTCTAACTGATTAGGCTTACTGCTTACAAATACGTATAGTGTATGTGAACTAATAATAATTCTATAACTTAATTCTCTTTTCAAAGGCAAAATACAGTATTCATGGATAAGTTACCAATAGTTCCCCTATCACACCGATTAGTGATTGGTGAGACTAATCATTTATATAGATATTGGGCAAGATGTGTGCATGACGGTTATAGTCATTTCCCAATAACGTACTCCATGTTTTCTTATTAGACCACATGCATTTCAGCAAATTACTATAGTATCTATACATGCATATTGGATATCAACAGAAAACCCTGCGTCCTCATTATAGAAGACAGACAAAAACAGACTTACCCCAACTCTCTGAATATCAACCAAAGGAAAATCATACGTGGTGAAAAAGGGTTAATGACAAGATATAAAAAGAAAAATGATAGACCATATAATATCTATACAAAATAAGGATAACCGATAATTGATATCTATCTGTTTTTAAAGAGTTTTGAAACAGTGGTCATTAATTGTATTGTTTGTCTTTTTTGTATGTATAATTGTTTTGATTCTAAGTAAAGTAATCATAAAAATGAATGGAATTCAGATTCAATGTGCCATCCTCAAACGATCGAGGGCTCAAGTTAACTGGCATGTGGCTAATTGGTCACTATTCCATAGATCATGATTAGTGTCTTGTGAATGTCTGTTAAATCAGTGAAATATAGGCACTGCCATTCTTTCTATTTGAAGTCAACACAGAAATCCAAAATCCAAGATGGCTGAACGATTTTGAGAAATACCATGATTTTAGCTGCAAAGGTATCTAGACAAGTGGAAATGGTTCCAATATATGCTGATTAGAACCTAGAGGGCTCAATAGATATGGTATTCATCCAATACAATACCACACATTTCAAAATGGCTGAATTTATTAGCATGATACCTTTGGTAATGACTGCAATGTTCCAAAATAATTAAAAAGAAAGGGACATCAACTTTACTCTTTCGCCATGACATTTCTTCATTTCATTTGGTATGATGATTCCCTGGGACCCCATCATTGAATTTGAAAGGGGAGCCACCTTGAAATATCAACACAACCCCAGTGGGGGCCAAAAATCCAATATGGCTGACTTTTATTGAAATAACCTTATATCTCAGCTTCTGAAATGCCTAGAAACACATTGTTAGTGTCAAAATTGGTAGATTATAGTACAGGGAATTTAATTTGGAATCTATACAAGCGTCCTAACAGACCCCACAAATATATCCGGACTGACTTATACCGCATTTGGGAGTCTATGTTTGCACATGCGTGCTCCTTTGGTGCCACTACCAATCGGGGGTCAGGCGCGACCTTCCAGCCAATGAGGAACGTTCCTTTGTACCACGTGACACAATATGTCCACGCCCAGTGCGAAACTCCCGACTGCGGTACAGAATAAGCATTAATAGGGATATTTCCCCGGGGCGCCACCTACCGTCGACTAGGTAGATGTAGTTGGCCTGGAAGCCGCCACACTTGTACCTGCTGTCCCCGGGACAGGCCACCGTACACCCCTGGACCAGGCCGTACCGACCGAAGTCAGAGCCGCAGAAACAGTGCAGGCCAGCCTGAAAAGGAATTAGTAAATTCTTCAACAGTTTAGAAATTGAATTTGAAGTTTGTTATTAAAAAGTTGTGTTACCAATAACTGAATAGTCAAACCAACTAGGCCTATGTCATACCAAAGAGACGTATGATCGATAGAAGGCAGCGTTGTAACCCAGCCGGGGTTCTTATTACGAGTTGGTTGAGGAGGGTATTTTGTAGACGAAATCCATGGCTAATAAGCACATCCCAGTTTACACTGACATTAAAGTTTACAATGAAATATTTTCGAAATTGCTTTGGTGCTTATTCCACGAAGACAGTTTCATAATACAAAATTAACCCAGATTATGCTAACGTCCTACTGGTAGGACACCTATACCATGGGTTTTGTGCTACTTGTTAAAGTTAGTCAAAATATGAATACAATCTAAAATCTTAGTGTAAATATGGCCTCAATACCTATAGATCATGAAAAGATTCCAAATAAGAACATATCCCATGCAACATTATGTTGCCATGGCAACAAACAAGGAAAACAAATTGACAAATACAGATGATAGAAAATTTGAAAAATCAATGTATGTTTTTCCTATGATATAATAAATATTTTGGGACAAAATTTGGATTTTAGATAGACCTTATGGAGCTCCATATGCATGCTAATGTTTATTTAAATCAAATAATAATGTCCAGAGATATTAAGAATTTTCTATTGCCGTCCTACATGTAGGACGTTAGCATAATCTACTACCTTAATTTTATGCCCTGCATCAATGTGGATACTACATGATATAGCATTATTTTGAAGTTTTGTCATCTTTTAATCACACATTTTGCATACAAAGTATGTAGTAGATGCCCATAGAAGTCCAGTATTTGGTACTTTAATGCTCTTTTTGTATTTTAGAACAATTTTTTATTTTTCCTTAACCCTTTAATGATGGATAAAGGCATATTATCATAGATAACCAATAAATTAGGTTGTTGGTTACCATGGTAACCCCCAAAATAAATAAGAAATAATTTTTTTGCACCCTCCGAAAGTGGATTTCATAATTATGAGTGGCTTTCCATTTAATGGATTCCTAGAATACTTATTTTTAAAATTAATAGTATGATTTATTTGTTATCATATATTTGCCAATAAGCCTCTTTTTAGCATTAGCAAAGAGTTAAATACTTTGAAAATTATGGTAGTGGATTATGCTAGCGTCCTACATGTAGGACGCCCCATATCTCAGCTTCTACTATAGATAGAGACCTAAAATTTTGTATGTGACTTATTATATCATATATAGTGCCAGATATAAGATATTTAGAGTTTTGGATCATAATTGGCACTTTAGTATAATTTGGGTTAACCAAAGCAATTTGATTGACAAATTGCCCCTTAAAATTGGTAAATTTCGGCTTTATTTATTTGCCCTTTCCCCATAGGATCCGGAACCAGTGTTAAAGCCTGTCAGCCCAGCCTATAATGTCCAACCCTATTTGCATTTTGATCGGCTGGCAAACCTGCAAATCTGTTAGTTGATGAAATTTAAGAAATCATAATGTTTAAGTAGTACATATGGATACAGAAAAATATAACTGTTGCTTATTTCAGTTATTCCAACTTTAGGAGACAAGGATGGCTTACACTGTATTTTTTTCTGACCCCTGTCCAACCCTGGAATATACCCGATTTGGGATAGGTTTATTCAACTTCACCAGACTTGTTAAAGGGAGTCTTTAGGTGCCAAACCCCCAAACCGAAATTCCATCCCTACTCTCTGGACCTCAGTGTGTCCATTCGTGGCATAACGTGCACGTACCTGTACGCCGGCGTACGTGTACCCCGCCTGCCGACACGCATCAATGCACTTCTGGGGCGTGAGGTTGTCGATAGAGGGCGTCTTGTAACCCAGGTCTCGGGTAAACTCGTCGTCGTCATAGCAACCCTGGCCCTGTAAGATCCGACCGTCTGGAATAGAGAAATTATATCATTTGACCCGTCTCTATAGACAGTTTGTTTATCTAACCAAATATATCCGAAAAAGGAAAATATAAAGTAGGAAGCTTCTGAAAGGTTGACTAATATTTCATGATGATCTTAAATGTAATTTCAATGTTAAAGATAACCCAACAGGGATGGTCATGACTTACATTCAAAAACCTGAAGACAGTCTGCACAATATGAATTGATGGTGTTCTCCCTCCTCGATTCCCAATTGAAATTATTGCTACATTACAAATAGCATTGAATATTTCAATGTGGATATAATCTAATAATGCATTATTCCTTCTCCCTTTTCTACCTTGAAGGAATGATACCTCATTCCTACCTAAATTTTATGTCATTATGCTATCCTAGATTATATTGCTCTTGCAATTAATTCAGCATTTTTGAATTCAAATCAATAATGATGATTTAGCCACCAAGCTATATACACGGGTTTCAAAGAAATAATAACAGACTGAGAGAGTAATTAGGGAAGAGGCAACTATTGATACTTCTTTGTTGATTGGTTTTAGGTCGATATCATCATAATAACATAATGGGAAATGTTTTAAGGGATGCCTTCGCTTAGACCTCAGCTAATCCCCAATTGTTTACTTTAGGACGGCCCTTGTTTGTTTTATGATTTGATTGGGCCATTGATGGTGGGGTCCAAAAGTTGCATGCTAAAGTTGAATTTAAGAATATATGTATATAGGATTATATATATATATATATATATGTATGTATATATATATGTATATATATAATGAACTTGAGGTTATATTTCCTCACCATTACAAACAGTGGAATGGGGATGAGGGATATTAATTTCTTCCCTATTACAAACTCTGGAAAGGTGGACCGATGGAACTACCCCCCCCCCCTCAAGGGTCCAAATTAGGAGGTGGGGGACTGATGACCTGTCGGTCCTAAACACTGAAACAACAGGATTAAAATTAGCCTAAGTTCTAGACGACGGTAAGCCCCTTTTAATCATAAAACCATAATATTGGGAGCTATATCCCAAACTAAAACTTGAACTTACTGTCGACGTATGTCCAGTGCTTGTTGGTGCTGACCTTTCCTCCAGTCCAGATGGTCTGGGCGCTGTACTGGGGCATCAGGCCTGAGATGTAGGTGTGTTGGGCGGCCGAGGTGAAGCCCACGAGGTGGCCGGAGAGGGTCACACAGTCGGCCTCCGCCTGGCCCCACGTCCGGGCAGTGCCTCGGTACAGGTAGCACTGCTGCTCCCACCGGTGACTGTTGGATACTGGGCAACCCACTGGGGGATGAGGAAAATACATGGTTAATATTGGGGATGAAAAAAGTGCTGAAACCTTATCAAACTCAACTCATATGGTGGAAAGTGCGGTTTGCCATAATATGACGTCAAATCTAATAGTGTTAGATCAACTGTTCAGACCTTCACCAGGATGGTTATTTATATAAAAAAAAGTATTTTAGAAATCTCGTCAATTATTTTTAGTTTATATTGTTTAGTTTCCGTTTTTTTTGTGGTCTGAAGGATTGACAGAGTAAGGCAATACAGGAGTATTTCATGAATCTGCGCATTGAATGTGCAGTAGCAACTGTTATCCCAACACTTTTAGGCTGGGCCCATTGGGATCAGGGATATTACGCTAGTAGTGAAATAGTCTATACTGTTCTCCTTTGTTACCGTTAGGCACAGTGTTACTAAGCAATTTTTTAAAAATTCAAATCATTATGATAGCCTCGCCACTAAGCGATATATACACTGATTTGGAAAAAAACAGGTTGAGAATAACTAGGGAAGGACCAAAGTTACTAATAAATACAGAAAATAGGCTTGTTTGTTTTCATCTCAACTTCCATTAGTTGGAGGGAGCGACAATATCGAATCCTTACCTTTTTGGTGATAGTTTTTTAAAACAAAATTTATAGTTATCTTCGTATGTATACGTACTTTCCAAATCAAGCACTGATATGCACAAGTATGAATATCAACAATGAAATCCCTCCCTGGGATTATCTAATGAACCTGCTGTATTAAAAGATTAAATCAAACACCTGAATTGGGGATGATGACTTCCCTTGGTCCCTCTGAGTTGCAGAAGGCCTGGAAGATCTGTCTGGTCACGGCGAGGCTGGTGGCCAGTACGTCAAAGCCCTGGAGCAGCCAGTAGGTCTGGTTCACCTGCTGGGGAGGGGACGAGATCAACCGCACCTCCTGCTCGTCCACCGAGGACGTCACTCCTATGGAGTAGGTCTTGATACCCTGGTTTAATAAACAGGTGAGGCCAGATGATGGGAAGAATTCAGTATAAAGTTCTACATGGATTTAGTTTCTTGATATAGCTTGTGTGTTTTGCATAGCACGACTTCATGTGCTTGAGTTAATGTACAAAAATTCAAGCACTGATCAGCGCTTGAATTTGCCATAGCAAAATTAATTGTCCTTTCCAGGTTTGTAATAGTCACATCGTGACTAAAACCCTTTCGAATGCTTTACCTGCTTTGGTTAGTTCATTAAATCGATTGAATCTACAGACAATGACATTCATATTGTGGTTTAGCTATCTACAATGTCTGTTTGTCTTGGCCCTTCAGGTTATGTATAATCTTGCAAATTTAAATCTGCTTACTTAGGAAAGTATAACCTTAACCTTTGAATCACAGTGAAAAGAAATTCAGTGAAAAAAATATTACTTCTTTTTCATTTCAGAAAACGGTGTAGGATAACATTGTTTTATAGATTTAAGATATATCCGTAGATGACATTTAAGCCCTGCTAAATATGTTACATCTACATGATACTAAAAAAGAATAGCAAACCTCGTCATTGGCCCGTTCAGCTTCTGGAATCGTCCTGTCATTGTCCCATGTTGATTTGCCATCAGTGACGAGAATAGCAACATTAGGTACATCGGGTCGGTCCTCGGGTGTGTTGAACAACTGTGTGCGCATGACCCGAATCCCACCAGAAGTGTTGGTGTTTTGTGATAGATGATTGATGTTACGAATGGCATTCTTTAGCCTTGATTTTGTTGTATAATTTGTGAAGCCAAACTCCTTCTTGCCGACATTACCGAACTGGACGAAGGCCACCCGGTCTGTGTCCGGGGAAATGTTCATGTGGTCAACAATGGAAACCAGGAAGTTGAGCATGTTGTTCCAGTTGCGGCAGTTCTGAGAGACCTCTTGGTTAGAGCAGATACTGCCACTGCCATCCACCACAAACACCAAATCTACTTTGGCGTTTCCACAGGCTGTAAATGAATAGAATTGATAATGAGTACGCAGCTTAAGCTTTTTGCACAAAGTTGACATTTTGTCAATGTGTTTTTTTTTCATTGAAATAGCATGGTTAAGTCATCGAGGAATGCCAATCATAATTTTGTTTTGAGCTATTACGAAAAAAAGTTACTTAATTTGGTTCATTTTTCTTAACATCATCATCCATTATGGTATACAAAGGAGAGGGAAATGGACCACACCAGTCAGTGCAGTTTGTGTGCACGCGTGTGCATGTGTGTGTGTTCACACGTAATTTAGGGATTCACTCTTAGACACTAAAATAATCTGGCCCTAATCTCTTCGCCCTAGTGTTAGAATATCTTAAGTTAAGATAATTAGTTTAGAATAGGAGCAAAAATTTGACATCATCTAGTAGACTTTAATGTGTTATTGTGCAATTAATTGGACGATTGTACATTTTCTCTTTTTCATGTTTAGCAAAGATATTGATAAATCAAGTATTGTATTTTATAATATTCTCATAACGGTATATAGTTCTTATGACATTAGAAGGAGACAAAATGATGGTGTTTGAGAACTGTCGTATCGTTTGTTGGAAGGTTGGATGATGTAAAAAGTGGGAAATCAGGCTAGCAATGTATAAGATACTTTAAAATAAATGGTAACAATCTTTCAAAGACATGGACACTATCTAACAAAGACAGTAAAAATAAGTTTACTCTCATATGAAAGATAGAGATCACACAGAACTCTTAACTTCTAAATACATCATACGTAGATGCATACTAAGAAAATAGCCTTATAGTGCAATGCTAAATTATCATGCAATAAGGAGACTGATAAAGTGGGTTATCAAAGACATTACGTGAAACGGTACTTGATTATGTTTCAGAACGACAACATCTATTTTAAATCACTGTGGACTATGTTAAGGGAATTTGAGCTACCTTTTGGAAATAACTTGCATTAGTAAAGGGATGATTGAAAGGGCAGAAAGGACAGAAAAATAGTAACATAGAATAAAATACGACATGGATTACAGCTATACTAATATCATTCAATTCAATCACAATTTGCTCACCCTCTTCACAATCGACGCATTCTGATAACGGAAAACAACAACGATGAAACGCAAGTTATAAACGTTTACTGTGTGTCTGGTGATCTATTCTTTCTATCATAACCTTAATTAATAGATTAAGCTGTAGATAAGAAGCTTCATATAAATACATATTATTCTGTTATATTGGCTGTGCCTTAATTATGTCAATAAGGCATTCAATGTTATGATCAATTACATGTTGACAACTCTTAATCATTAGTGGAGTAGCACGCATTTTCCCTCTTCAGACTTTTGATTGGACAAATGAAAAATATTCAAACGGGAAAAATAAATCAAATAAAAGGTACGTCATTATTAAAAGAAACAATATTTAACAAAGTTAAACACAGACTTTAAAGTTATCAAAAGAAAACGGCGTTAAGCGAGTAACACTCATGATGATCAACTGTACATCCAGTTAAATCAAAGTTACCTCATGATTTTTAACATTCTCAGTGTCAGTCATCTATATTAGCCCACTTGACACATTGAGGTGGTTACATAGTTTTCTCACCTGCATAAGCTATTGCGAGCAGTGCCGACCCGACGACGACAAGTCTCAACAGCCACGTTCCTGCCGCCATCCTCCCACAGCCCTACAGGTCCACAAACCCGCCGAAAATACTCAAAAACAGTATTCAATATCCAATATACTCCGCGTACATCCACCCCTCGTCTCCTGGTATTATATCCTTAAAGTCATCCTGTTTTTGAGGTGTGTTTGTGGGTTTTTTGGGTCCGGTTTGTCTCAGCGTGGTGGTCAGTTTGTGGTGGTCAAACGTCCACCCACCCGGTAAGCCCACCTGCCTACCAACCTTAACCCACCCACCCCGCCCCCCGCCCACCTACTGTTACTATTTGGTTAACTCTTAAGCAGCCTGATTAACCTATATTTAACGCTGCATAACGCGTAACACTTTAATACCATTCAGAAAAATGAGTAATTATTTGATGGATTAACTCAGGGATATTTTGGTTATTTTTCCATTGTTAAAATTGGGACTTAAGTTATGGGTGTAGTTATTAGAAGCACAATCAGTCAGTTGTTTACAAGTTGCCGGGCCTCCAGTGTTGGTCAAGCAAGGCGGCTGACCAGTCGATGACCAAACATGAGCGGCCTACTACCTGTAGGGGCGGTTATACCTAGCAGACAAGGCCCAAACAGGACAACGTGTTCCCCTGGAGGGTCCATATACATGTATGCGTGTGTTTTATCTCGACAAAGTAACTAAATATGTATGGTGGTACATCTTGGGAGAGAGTGTGAGGAGGCGCATGACAAAGATATTGCTAGGAACAAGTCTAGAATTGATATTAGGGGGTTGACTATGCTGATAAACTAGAGTACGTCATACCCTATAGCGTCGATAATCAAGTCGCATAATTATAGTCCAGGGAAGGTGCGACGTAACTGTAACATTATCAGAATGTTCAGCGAAGTATAGAATTGTCAATAAAAAAGAATTAGAACAAAATGTATTCTAAAAACTTACTTTATTCGTTCGCATAAAGTATGAAAACAAAAAGCTCCAAACTCCGCCCGCGTATGAAAATGAGTTAAACAGGGTGCAGAGTCATTCTATTATGTCACGTGACGGTAAAGAATCTGGAAATCAGCTGAACAATCGGAATTTATTTGTTTTTGACCAGAACTTCTAAATAGACCACTACATATAAACGTTTTATTTTGATAACAATTAATGGAAAGATAGGTATGATCAGTTTCAGATAGGTGTTATAATGTTGATTGATCTATCAAATATAAGAATCACACTCATCATTTACAATACGCATAGACTAACCTAGACAGAAACCCATGAATTTCACAGTCTACAAGGTGGAACCCACCTCCGCCGTATATCTGAACACCTCGTTGGGGGTATTGGTGTTGGCGGCCAACTAACAGGGATATGCAAAGTTGACACACGGCAAGCTAAACTGCCACGGCTGCTCAAAGTAGAATATCTAATGAGTTGTATTTAGAACGGTCCTTATGGTGTTTCTTTTCGCTTGAACACGTGTATAAACGTGGATGTTCCTGTCTTATGATTACTTTTGCTCCTTTCTCTAGATCTTTTACAAAGAAACAAGTTGCCTTATTAACTTATTGCAACAAGGAACAATTCGACAGATTATAGCAGATATGAAGTTTGACAAGACGGCGATAATTTTTATTGGAATGTCCCTTTAATGGAATAATGGACAGAGGTCTTGACTAAGACTGCGTTACACAGTTACAGAAAATAATTATGTTGACCCAAGCGGGAAAGTGTGATGTAGTAAAAATGATTTGAGAAGGTATCAGTAGATCAAATACTATTTTCACGCTTGACGGTTTTGAACATTATAGAGAAAGAGTTTGATTGTCTAAAGTAAAAGCTATACTTTAAATGTTATAACATTAGGGAACCATTTCAAAATACTTGTATAACAGCGATATTGTGATCAACATTGGATGTCTTAAGTCCGATCCGCACATGATATGCCTTTTCATTTTTCTGTATTTTTCTATTAGTCTGGCGGCCAAACTCCAAAAAGTAGCCTATTTCTGGGTTTTGTATGCCATGAAAGGTTTATACCTAAAACCATTTCAGGGTGCTAGAGGGGTCCTTTCGGTCATAAGAAAATGCCTGTTGTCACCCCGTAGAGGTGTGCATGAGAGTGGCAGCAGCCGTTTTGTTTGACTACCCCCTTCAAAATATGGCATAGTATGACTTTTCTGTAATGACCTTATCAATTTCTAAGCCATCCATTTCATATTGGACAAACCAATAGTGGAATAGTAGAGGAAGATAAAACATGAGTGAAATTGACCTTATCCAAGATCAAGGTTATCAAAATTAAGGTCAAAATTTGAAAAACGTCAAAATATGAATGTTTTATTTTTCCAAACTTCCCTAGTCTATGAAATATGTATAAATTACATCTTAAACTATTCTGGGAGGTTAGAGGGGTCCTTTGGGCATAAGAAAATGCCTGTTGTCACTGTGTGAAAGTTTGTGTAGGTGTGACAGCAGCCATTTTGTTTGACTACCTCCTTGAAATATGATCTAGTAAGTGAGGGTCTCTTACTCTAATAGCCTACCCAAATTTTAAGCCATCCATTTAATATTAGACAAATCAATAGTGGATTAGTAGGGGAAGATAAAAACATGAGTGATGTTGACATTATCCAAGGTCAAGGTCATCAAAATTAAGGTAAAACTTCAAAAAACATCAGAATATGAGTGTTTTATTTTTTCCAAACTGTCTTAGTCTATGATATATGTATAGATTACATCTAAAATTATTCTGAGAAGCTAGAGGGGTCCTTTGGGCATAAGAAAATGCCTGTTGTCACTCTATAGAGGTATGTATGAGAGTGACACCAGCTATTTTATTTGACTACACCCTTCAAAATATGACATAGTATAAAACTGTTCTTTTCTGTAATAACCTAATCAATGTCTAAGCTGTCCATTTTATGTAAGACATATCAATAGTGGATTAGAAGGGGAAGATAAAACATGAGTGACATTGACTTTATCATAGGTCAAGGTCATCAAAATTAAGGTCAAACTTTGAAAAACATCATAATATGAGTGTTATTTTTTTTTTCAAACTATCCTAGTCTATGAAATATGTAAAGATAACATCTAAAACCATTCTGGGGTGCAATAGGGTTCCTTTGGGCATATGACTATGCCTGTTTTCACTGTACTAAGGTGTCTGCAAATATGACAGCAGCCACTTTGCTTGACTACCTCCTTAACGTGACCCATTAAGTGACGGTCTCTTTCTATAACAGCCAATCCAATTTTTGAGCCATTCATTCCATATTAGATAAATCAATAGTGCATTAGTAGGGGGAGATGAAACCTGAGGTCTAAGGTCAGAGTCATCTAAATTAAGGTCAAACCTTTAAGAAACATCCTACTATGGTGTTCATTTCTTTCAACCTATCTAGTCTATAAAATAACTATGACCAATAGCTGAAACTAGTTTTTGGTGCTAGAAGGGTCCCTTGGGCATTGATAAATGATGGCTCTCCAATTTATCAGCAATCTGCATCGGTCACATTTTCTAACCTTTATAAAGGTCAATATCGAGGTAATAAAAAATAGCGCTAAGCTTTGGAAAACTCTGGAAAATGACTTGATGCAGCAGTTATCATATGTAAGCTGAATTGCTATATTCTTTTATCCTAGACCTTCAACAATACATATCAAGCATTGAGTTAACTGCACCCCATTTCTGTTTCTTGACTTATAAAATCTGTATGGCAATGGTCCATATCCCATATTCTGAACCCCATGACTCATGATACCTTGAACTTTGGTGAGGTCATAGTAACCCAACCCTCAATTACCAATGCACTATTCCTTTATCCAATATGAATTAGATGGCTTAATGATTACCATGAGATAATGAGAAGCAGGCTATTTCTGATGAGGCCTTACATATTGAAGGGAAGTCAAACACAATGACTTCTGTCAAATTTACAAAGACATTCAGAGTGACAGTAAGCATTTACCAATTCACAAGGGTCCCCTCTAGCACTCCAGAATAGTTTTAGGTGTTATTCTTACCTATTTCATAGATTGGATAGTTTGGAATGAATAGAATACTCAGATTTTGATGGGTTCTATTTTTAATGAACTTTACCTTGGATATGGTCAATGTCACTCACGTTGCCTATTTTCCTACTACTACACTAATGATATGTTTAATATGAAATTTGTGATTTTAACATTGCCTGAGCTCTTATAGAAAGAAATTGTTTTCCTTCAGGTTTTCAATGAAGAAGCAGAAAAGAATCACTGCTGTCACACATACACACACAATCACAACAAGCACTTACCATTGCCCAAGGGACCCCTTTGTACCTAAGAATAGTTTGAGGTATTATTCATTCACATTTCATAGTCTGATAGTTTGAAAGAAATAAAACACACATATTTGGATAAGTTTGACCGCAAGTTTGATGACCTTGACCTATGATAAGGTCAATTTCATGCATGTTTTATCTGTCGTTATCAATCCTCTACTGATTTGTCTACTATGCAATGGATGGCTTAAAAATTGGGTAGGATATCATAGTAACAGACCATCACTTACTAGGTCATATTTGAAGGAGGTAGTCAAGCAAAATGGCTCCTGTCTTATTCATACAAACTCTCAAACGGTGACAACAGGCATATTCATATGCCCAAAGGACCTCTCTAGCCTCCCAGAAAAGTTATAGATGTTATTTATACATATTTCATATACCAGGAAAGTTTGAAATATCTTATTTTTTCCTATCACTCATATTTTGACATTTTCAAAGTTTGACCTTAATTTTGATGACCTTGACTCATGACATGGTCAATGTCACTCATGTTTTATCTTCCCCCCCTAATCTACTATTGATATGTCCAATATGAAATGGATAGCTTAGAAATTGATTAGGTTATTACAGAAAAGGACCGTTTCACACTATTTTGAAGGGTGTAGTGTAACAAATGACTGCTGTCAAATTTACACCAACTTTCACATGGTGACAACAGGCATATTTATATGCCCAAAGGACCCTTCTAGCCTTCCAGAATAATTTTAGATGTAATTTATACATAATTCATAGACTAAGACAGTTTGGAAAAAATAAAAACTCATATTCTGACATTTGTTTGACCTTAATTCTGATGACCTTGACCTTGGATAAGGTAAATGTCACTCATGTGTTATCTTCCCCTATTAATGCACTATTGCTTTGTCTAATATGAAAAGGATGGCTTAAAATTTGGGTAGGCTATTAGAGTAAGAGACCCTCACTTTAATACTAGATCATATTTCAAGGAGGTAGTCAAACAAAATGGCTGCTGTCACACCTACACAAACTTTTACACAGTGACAACAGGCATTTTCTTATGCCCAAAGGACCCATCAAACATCCCAGAATAGTTTAAGTTGTAATTTATACATGTTTCATAGACTAGGGAAGTTTGGAAAAAATAAAACACTCATATTTTGACGTTTTTCAAAGTTGACCTTAATTTTGATTACTTTGACCTATTATAAGGTCAATGTCACTTATGTTTTGTCTTCCTCTACTAATCTACTATTGATATGTCTAATTTGAAATGGATAGCTTAGAAATTGATTAGGTTATTACAGAAAAGGTCTGTTTCAAACCATGTCATATTTTAAAGGGGTAGTCAAACAAAATGGCTGCTGTCACTTACATGCACACCTCTATGGAGTGACAACAGGCATTTTCTTATGCCCAAAGGACCCCTCTAGCACCCTGAAATGGTTTCAGGTATAAACCTTTCATGGCATACAAAATCAGAATTTTGCTCCTTGGCCGCCAGACTATATACCTTACTAAGGGGATGTAAACATGTATTATGTCAAACTTTCGAACCGAAATGATAATTGCTTATGCCTGGAATTATGAGATCACAAGCAAACTTTTATTCGGGCTAAATGGGTCCAGAGTATTATACATGTCCTGAAGGTAGGTGGCATTCTCCTTCAGGTAGCTTGTGAATAGTTCTGCAAATCACCACCAGTAGGCAGCAAGGAGCACTCTTAATACTGTCAGAAGACTGTCCACGTATACTATTAGGAAATTGGACTGGCTATCAGAATAAGGAATGGCCTATAGATACAATGACACAAAATATAGTGTGCACATTCCAAGTAGTCACAATAACTATGATTATCATATCAAAGCATGACATAGTTTACTTTAATAAACAATAATTGTTCCTATAATCAAGGTCCTGCAGGGAGCATTGGGAAATTTGAGCACCTATGATAAAACGAAATTCTCTCTGTATCCAATATTATCATATGCACATATC
Organism: Lepidonotus clava; assembly: GCA_936440205.1. NCBI lineage: Eukaryota > Metazoa > Annelida > Polychaeta > Phyllodocida > Polynoidae > Lepidonotus > Lepidonotus clava. The sequence goes on along the minus strand of OW387150.1, from coordinate 17,938,673 downwards.
AAATTTCCATCAGTTGGGCCTTGTCATCTGATATTTAGCAATATTTAGTTTTTCATTTGGAGCATCGCAACCAGGGATGGATTTGATTCGCTTTGCTTTGCCTTGTAGTCTTAAATATTGATATTAAGATGGGGATGTTGATGAAAAGTTTGCGAATTAAATAGGATATAAATTGTTCATAGATACAGTTATAGCTTGTGCGATTTTGGGGTTCCATTGCTTCTTTTTTAATCAATAATACATCAGATTACAATTACTTATGGTCTGTTAGAAGCCTGTACCTCAGGCGAATACTATATTATGTCCATTAAGCCACTCCTCGATCACCTCTCCAATGAATAAAAAAAACTACATCCATAGTAATGTTACATTTACATTGTAATGTTACATTTGGCAACATTTGACAACGATAAACCGATGGCCTAATGTAAGGGTTTTAATTTGATTATGATCTTCAGGTCTAATAATCATGTGATGTTGAATGAGAAAAAAACCCACAAAAAAACAGCAAAAAATAACAACAGCCACAATGACTGAGGTGGCACAAAATGGCACGACTTTCCAACATATTGAGTCTAATGATTTTTAGCTTTCAGTACAGTGTAGGTACACATACATTTGTCGTTAGCTTAACCTATAGGTCCCACACTGCATCCAAGAAAACAACTCCAACTTTATATAAAGACAAATTAAGGTTCTTCACTGAATTCAAGGAACTCTTATTTTTCTCGTAGGTCCATAGATCAGTGTGAGGTATAGGAAGACAGTGGCTGGACTGGCTCCAGGGCGGGGGTACCTGTAATGGCAAAGGTCGTCGGGGAAGTTCAGGTAGATGTATGGGGGTCCTGAGGCCACCAACAAAGGCCTGAGCAGCTCGTAGAGGGCCCATAGATCTGGGCGAGTGAGCTGCTCACGTATCTTAACGTCTGTGACCCCCCTAGTCTGGACCGGGGAGGCCTTTTCAGGTGCTAGTGTGTGACTTCCTCTGGGTTTACAACTTACTGTAAATGAAGTGCTTCAAAAGACACGAAGTCGTTTAGATACATCAGCTATATCTGAACGTGCTAGATGTTGCTACCTTTGAGCACTGCGTTTGATTTTCTTGAAAGGAAGCAAGCCAAACGCAATAAGCCCATCCCAATTTACATCAACATCAAAGTTTACTATGAAATATTTTTAAAATTGCCTCCTTGCTAGTTTATTACATGAAGTGGATGCGTAATGCAAAATTAACCAAAGCAATTTGGTTGAAAAAATGTTCCTACACTTAATAAAATGCAGCTTTATGATATTGTTTCTTTTCCCATAGAAACCAATGTTAAATCCTATCCGCCCAACCTACAATGTCCAACCCTATTTTGCCCTAAAATACAGTATTTTGATTGGCTGGCAACCTGCAAATCTGACATTTGGTAAAATTTAAGAACTTGTGATGTTTTATAAGTACTTGGGGATATAGACAAATATTATTCTTGCTTATTTCTGTAATCCCAACTCTAGGAGACAAGGATAGCTTGTACAGTTGTTTTGTCTAACCCTTGTCCAACCCTGGGATATTCCCAGTGTGGGATGGGATTATTGACTGCAGGAAGTTAGACTTACTTTTGTTTCTCTTTTGGGGTTAAGGGAAACACGCTTTGTACCATTATCTCGTCATTCACCACCGGGGCAATACTCAGTATATCTTATTTGGCATACTCTTTCCAAAGCACATCTGCTTAATATAAATAGGGGCTTGTTAAAATGCCATGGGGGACCCCAAACCAAACATCATCCTGCATTGTCAAGTATATGTCAGTCACGTTTAAGTTTGCAATATACCAAATGAAGCTTTTCAATCAAACTGCATTGTCAAGTATAATGTGAGTCACTTTTAAGTTTGGCGATATACCAAACGATGCCGCTTTAGACCAATAGGAATGCATAAAGCAATTCGCGTTCAGGCTATATTACACTACGTGTTTTACCCAACGCGTAATATATTATACTGCGCGTTTTGGCACGCGTTGGGGGTGGCGTTGGGTGGCGTTGGGCACCCAGTTTGCGTTTGATGTCAATGTTCCTATATTACACTACGCGTTGGCTGATTTGGAACGCGTCGGCAAACGCGTTGACCCCAACGCGTTTCCAAAAACGCAAAGTATAATATGGCCTTAATCAATTATTAGTGCAATTACTGTAATTTGTAGTACCTTAGTCTTAATCTCCTTTATTTGCTTGAAATGAATTACAGTACATAGGAAAGGATTTTGAAGATGATAACATCTCTTACAACCCACCAAGACATCCGTCCTTCTAACAATGACCTCCCTGACCCCTAAAGTAGTTCCTAGCCCACTGCCGGCCACCAACAAGGGACAATCAGTGTAACCTGTCGTTGGACCAATAACTTTGCTCACTTAAATGCCACTAGAACTAAGCCAGCTACGATCCAATTGTCCCATGCAAGGGCCTTACAATCGGAAATGGCCCTTCGACATGGGACTATAAGCATTTATTAGTGCAATCACTGTAATTTGGAGTACCTATTGGGTATTTTTTCAGGATACTTGCACGCATATAAATGTGGGAAAGGAATGTGTGTTTAAGCGTATCTGAAAGTAAAAAGACACATTTGCCTCTACCTTTAACCCTACCGCTTCCCCACTCCAACCCAACCCCAACCCCTACCGTGACAATACTCCTACCCCATCTTCCTACCCCTATCCCTTCGCCACTCCCTCCCCCACTCCCACCCCACCCTATCCTACCAACACCCCTATCCCATCATCCTACCCCTGCCCCTACCCCTGCCCTACTCCTACCCCCGCCCCTACCCCTACCCCTGCCCCAACCCCAACCCCTACCCCTACCCCTACCTCTGCACCTACCCCATCTCCTACCCCTGCCTCTACCCCTACCCCTATTCCTACCCCTACTCCTACCCCTGCATCTATCCTTGCCCCTACCCCTACCTCTACCTCTACCTCTACCCCTACCCCTACCCCTACCCCTACCCCTACCCCTACCTCTACCCCTACCCCTACCCCTACCCCTGCCCCTACCCCTACCCCTACCCTTGCCCCTACCCCTACTCCTACCTCTGCCTCTACCCCTACCCCTACCCCTACCTTTCTCCTTGCGCCCCCTGGCATAGCCCTACCCCTACCTTTCTCCCTGCGCCCCTGGCCTTGCCCCTGTCCCTATAAACCTGCTCAGTCAGCCTAATCTGGGTCTCATCTCGGCGTAATCCGTCGTTAATCTGCTCGTCGCCCACCTGGAGGCGGGCAGCTCACGCACCCCGGCCGGGGAGCCACAGGTCGACGTCCAAGGCCACCTTACCTCCCGCTCCTCTCTAGGGGGCGCCAGGTGTATACTCACATACACACTCGTATTTACTTAAACATTTTCAGAGCCCAATCCTGCCCTAGTCGCCTGGACATTCTTCCATGTCCATGTCGGGAAATAATTAACCTACTATAGGGCATCTTATATATCAAATGAAGGTCATTCGACAGAAAGCTGTCTTTTTTGACAAAAATGGGAAGGTTTAATTATGATGAATTTTGCTAAATCGATAGAGATGAATTTGGAACATGTTCGGGAAAACAAGCTTTTCTTATTACAACTGATAGGTTGGGAGTAGAGGCTTTAGGTTACGTCCAGAGTCGGTTTAAAAGCGACTTATTCTTTTACAGAAGAGCAGAATTCCAAATAAGTAGAATAAGTGAATAAATAACCCGCGTTTATAAGTTATCATACTTATCCACCTTTATCTGACTATAATACTACCACCTGAACGAATCGTTTCTCATAAAAATTGTGTCCAACAGTTTCAACTAAGGCCAACGATTTAATTAGGTAGCACTTGTATATTTGAGAAAGAAGAATATGACAATTTCCAAGTGCCCAACTGGTCACTAAAACATAAACAATTGGCGCCCCATACCATCACACCCCCTAGACTCTGGAGGACCCTGAGAGGAAAGGTAATTAGCGTGGGAAGAAAAACTTGTTTACAACCTGGGAGGGCCAATCCAGGCAGGTCGTGCTGGTCAGCCCCAACAATCTGTACCCATTGGTCAGCAGACTGGACATGGGGCCCTGCGTCGGGGGGATCTGAAGTGGCCGATGGGACAGGAATAAGGATTAGGGGATGGGGATTGGGATAGATTCTGTAGATACTTGTATGAGGTAGAGGGTGAGTATTTCATGCTAAATCTTTGGCAGGCCTAATGTTGTTGTTTTTTTAAATTGTTTATTATGTTACTGACTTCAGAGTTGCCCCTGGATTTTCGGTGATATTACAATGAGTATAAATTGTAGTGAATGAACATTTTCTGTGTAAATTATAATCATGTACATCAAGATCAATATATCAGTACAATGTATTTCTTAGATATGTACTTTTCCTCTATATAGGCCTAATGTATATCAGGGCACGTGACTGGCACCGACTCAGATAGAAATCTAGGGACATTTTAAAGAGTGTTAGTGAAGACTAGGTGCAAAAGATAACTAATAAGGTATCGTTAAAGTACCCAAATTAACTTATATGAAATTCTAAATTCCGAATGTAAAGCCCTTGTATGGGACAATTGGGTTGTATCTCGATTAGTTCTGGTGTCATATCCACTATAGTATTCTATACTTTAGCAGGAACTACGAATCTAGTTACCTAATTCCAAAGAAGAAGAATGTGAAACTCCATCCAAATAAACATATTATAAGGGACCTATTGGAAACGCATACATTTAAAGTAAGATGACTGTAATTTTCATGAGTAAATTTCATGGACAAAAAACCCTAACTAACTTCCCTATAGCTTGTAACGTTCACGGGTGAGAAAGGATGGTAATGGCCTTGAATCTTGCTCCCGGCAACACTTACTGGGGACACTGTCTATCGGGAATTCCCTTATTCATGAGGGGACAGGGTCGGGGTCATGCTACAAGTTATGGCCGTCCTACTACGTTTTTCTTATGAGGGCTTGAGTGTAAGCGGTCAAATTCATTAGAAGACATGAGCCTTTCTTTTTTATAAAGTGAGGAATATATAAATGTTTTCTGTATATTGATTCACATGACTTGATTAATAACTACCAAGAACAACGCGTGTATAGAGAGGTTGGGGATTTACTTATGGTGAACATTTAAAAAAAAATGTCCCAATACAATCCTCTTGACTCATCACCATGAATGCACCAATATCGAAAGTCCGAAGGATGAATAATTAACCTACTAGAATTAGAATAAAAAGCTCAGATTCCAGGTCACTCCTGGGCACTGCGCGAATGCGTGAGGTGACCTCCAGTTTGGAACCTTTACTTTCGACAAGTTCATAATATTACCTAAAATCATTGGGGTTAAGGTGGTCAAAAAGGGAGACTTCAATAATTATTTTCCTGACTCGTCGCCTTTTTCTTTTGATGGGAACAAAAACTGGGGAAAATAGAGTATGTCTTTATAACAATACATAACGTTTTCTGGACCAGCCCTTGGACATGTAACACTTGGTGGGTTACAATGGTGTCTACCCCGTAGAGGGTGGTCGGTCATTTAGCTACTGCCTGCCACCAAGATACATGTTTAAATGTGGTGAAGAATCATGAGGGGGAAAATGGTCCTTATGGCGCATGGATGGATGTTGGGGTTATTTAATCACTGGTATTGGTGACTCCCAAAAAATTGAAAGCTATATTATAATTTGCACATCCTTAAGTCCTTCATAAAGCACTACATCAGTCATGATTGTGACAACAAGGTTATGTATCATATACTGTACCTAACCCAAGATCTATTAGCTATTGTATTTAGCATTATTGAGAGGCTTATGTAATTATGCAAACCAAATACCATTGTATTTATGCGGATGACTGTGGAGATGCCTATGCGGATGACCATTCGATGATTATGTATTTTTCCCCAATCTTGAATATTAACATAATATTCTAAAGTTTCCTATTGCTCAACGCTGGGGCAGATACTGGTGTTTCGATGGGGTCCTCATCCCAACTCGCAACCTGATTTTTTTCGGTGATTATGCATGCCATAGAGAGTACTTATACCTGCCCCCCCCCCGCCCCCGACCCCTGCCTTTCACGAAATCCTGTTTCTGCTATTGTAAATGCAGAACTTTAATCTAGGTAAAGAATTACAACCGATTTAACAATCTATAGTGTCTTGTCTCAAAACCCCTAGTCACTGCTCAGTGTGATGGGGAACCAGGGATCGTCCATTTAGAGTTGATTTGCCCACGACCAGACATGGTCACCTCAGACCCACTGGTCAGTGTGTTTGGGCCGTTGCCCCTGCAGGTCTACCGGTACACACCCCACACTGACCGGTGACTGACCGCTACGTACGGCCGACCACATGACCAGCCGACAGACCACGTGTTAGGACACTAAGTCGCAAAATGCCCCTAAGTCGCAAAATATTATTTTGTGTGACTTAGTGCCACCCCCAAGACACTAACTGGCAAAAGCCTTAAGTGTCAAAACATTTAAACACTTAGGGTCATCAGAGGACACTAAGTCACAAAATGGATCCTAACTGACAAAATCCAATAATACTGGATTCTGCAGCTTAACATATAAACATTGGCTTTTCTCTTATTGTATTGACTACTTACCCATGGCATTTATAAGATGTATACAAAAGGATATCCTAACCTGCATGTTCATATTCAAAACATTTGATTGTTTTAGTTTAGACAAAATCACCTTGTGTCTATGACCCTTGTTTATTGTCGGGCAGGGCCTCCTGGTGCGGACACTGACCACGGCCGTGGAGGGGTCCGGGCTATAATTAGCCGTGTGTCCGGCCCCTAATGACAGGCACTTCTGGGGTCAGAGCTATTCCGATGGCCCTAGACCCCTAAATTCGACACGGCGACACGGCCGTTTCTTAAATTGGACACGGCGACATGGTTATTTCTTAAATTCGACATGCGACATGGCAACCTTAGTGACATGTGACATGACCCTTTTCTTAATTTCCACATGTGACATGATACTTAGTGACATGGAAAAGTATTCAAAGGGGTAGGCTTTCTATCTTCCGGGCTTGTCCACCTGGGGGGGGGGGGGGGTTTGATGGGGGGGGGGGGGGGGGGTTGATGGGGGGGGGGGTTGATGGGGGGGCCCCCAATGTCGCATGTCGAATATAAGAAAGGGCCATGTCACCTATCACTTAACTCTCCTTGTCCCATGTCGCCTTTAAGGGACCCTCATGTCACATGTCGAATTTAAGAAATTGTCCCTCTCATGTCATTTATTTTTTTCTTCATGTCACTAAGGCCCATGTCGCATGTCGATTTTAAGAAATGGCCATGTCGCTGTGTCGAATTTAAGGGTCAAGGGCCCCACCTCCCGTCCCCTCCTACCGGGTTTTATGGTACCTTCAAAAGGTGACCCGGGAGGAGTCGATCAAGTGGTGGTGGTGGTAGTGGTGGTGGGGTGGGGGGGGGGGGGATCACAGCGGTCGGGGTCAGCGTAGGATGGAGCAGGGGGGGATCCAGGGGGGGCGGGGGTCCAGGGGTCCTGACCCTCCCCCCTTTTGGGGGACCCCTAAACTACAAAAAGAGGGGAAAATGCTGCGCGTGTATGCGCAATTGCGCACGGTTTTAGTACTTAGCCTATTTGCTGACCCCCCCCCCCCCCCCCCCACCCTTTCGAAAATCCTATATCCGCCCCTGTGGAGGTGGGGGCGGTGAGGAGTGAGGAGGCGGGAGGTGGGGTTAGGTAGGGGGGGATAGATAGGACATGTGAACGCAAATTAAATCCACAATTTTAGTAAACACTAAAACAGGGAACACTTTCAGTTCTGTGAGGAAATAAGGCTAACAAATTGACAAAATAAGGAAACATGCACTATGTATGATACACAGAATCGTGTTCCTGAAATACGGGAATTAAACAAAATCACAAATAAATCATGCAGCTGATACTAACAAAATACCAGTTATATAATTATCAGGCATATAATCATGACGGATGACACTCAATGTAATATCCTTTTAAAAAAGGAGGTGTCGTCCAGTATATAAAACAACTCTGTAAAATAAAGACTGACAAATTGACAAAATAAGCCAACATGAATGATAACAAATGATTAATACACCTGAAACTAACAAAATGATAGGTACAGGATGAAATGATAGTAACAGAAATGATACAATATACGGATCAGGAGAGTTTGGGTGATTAGTACCGGGAAGATAGGAATTTGTTTCACCCCCCTCCGGGCCCAGGAATTTCACATAAAAAAAATTAATATTAAGACCCCGCCACCCCCCACCACCAAAAAAACAAATAAAATATAATAAATAAATAAAGGGCGCCCTGCACACACACACACACACACACACACACACACACACACACACACACATCCGCGCCTGACTAGCCCCACCTCCCACCCCCCACAACTAGCTGGTCAGGACCCGTTAGATCTTTCATTGCCTCCCCATCTAATCTCCTGATCTATGCCGTAGATCCCTATATGGGTATGATGTAATAATAAATAATTGTCGCCTCGAGTAATAATTGTAGAAATTTCAGCCAATGCCCTATTCTTTACACAGCCCCGAAGCTATTTAGTACACTGGAGTAATCAAAGATCAGTTAAATTATGAAATAAAGCATCGATAGATAAACACACTCCTCGACCATTTTAAACTTTATAATCTACTTGTTTATACAGTATTTCTACATATAGCAACCTGTTTATTTTCTTTGGGTTTCATTTTAAAGATGCGTCATATTAATCTTTTGATAAATTTGGGCCTGTTAAAGCAGGATGTCCTGTTATCTCGGGAAACCCAGCTGGATTGTAAAACGGCCCTTCCCATTATAACAGGATGGTCCGTTTTCCCTAGGTAGCCCCAACCTGGTCATCGGGCCCCGGACATGTGGCGGCTGGTTCAAATTACCCCCCGTACACCCACCACTGCCCTGGTCACTCCCGGCACCCGGTGACCTGAGTGCCGACAACACCCCAGGGCAATTCTCACCAACAGGACTGACGTCATTTGCGCGGGGAACCCCCACTATACACTGGTCCTTGACCCTAACACAGCCATGTGGGCCCTCTACAGTCTATAGTAAAACCAGCTGTCAAACCAACGAGAGTAGAAGGGACCTTCTACTCTCGTTGGTCAAACTGTCTAATTTCCTTATAAGAGGATGCATGAAGGAATACACTGGTATACATATAGGGGATGATATGTTGCAAAACATGATAGCCTTTAAAAACATCAAATTTAGACAATAAGCCATAAATCAGGCTAAGAAAAGGAAGGGATGAACCCAGGCCCTGTTGTCGGGGGTCCACCATCACAGGGCTTGGGAGGGGGCCCGGGAAAAGGGGTTACCAAGTTCTGGCCGGGTGTGACCGCTGTGACTGCCTGACGTCACGCCTCGGAAGCGCTGACGTCATTTTGGCGGGAAACCCTGGTTCCAGGGTGCCCCTGGTTCAAAATAGTGTCATGTGGGTCCTCTTTGAACCATAGAGACCCAGTTGTAAACACTGGCTTTTCTCTATATTCATTTCTTATGCATGGAACTCATAAGATGTATACAGCAGGATATTTTAATGCACATGTTCATGTTCGAAATATTTAAATAAGTTTAGTTTAGATACAATCAGCCCTTATCTAGTACCCTGTTTTGTTGATGGCCCCTGACACACCGGGTGCCGGGGCTGACCACGGCAGTGGTGGGCGATCGGGGGGGGGGGGGGGAGTAATTTGAACCAGCCGCAGCGTGGCCGGGCGGTGATGACGTCGCACTTCTGTGGTGTTATACAAAGACAGATTGTGTCTTAAATAGACATATTTAAGAAATACAGGACCCAACCACGTGGGGTCGGAATGCATACTCCACGTCGCTTCAGATTCCCGTGTAATCATCACTACTTGGGGAATGTGAAGCGACTAAGGAGTATGGTCGGAATGGACCAGTCTTACGTCGACCCGGCAGTGGACACGGAGGGGTGTGTGTGTACGGGAGGGGGGGGGGGTGAGCTACACTGGACGTCCGTGGTTACTCTGCGGGCGCAGATTTAGAGGGGGGGGGGGGGCAGGTGCCAGGCGTGCGCCCCCCGTTTTTTGGGCTAAATTAAGATTTTTTAAATGTAAAATTCCAGCCCCCAGAGGGTGCGGCCGAAAACCTTTTGCGACTTTGGGTCAATAATAATTTTTGCCACTTAGTGTCTTTACCATTTAAGGTTATTTTATGTGACTTAGGGTCTTGGGGTGGCCCTAAGTCACAAAAATTTATTAATGACCCTAAGTCGCAAACTTTTGCGATTTAGGGTCTTGTGCGACTTAGTGTCCTAACACCACGTGACACATCACGTGATGGATGGCGGCCTGATCAAAGAGGCCCGCGACCAATCAGCGACCAGCAGAGTTCTAATCACATTAGGCACATGCTGCCCACGTCCCCCAATCTCCGTCCCCCCTCCCCCTCCCCCCTCCCCCCTCCCCCCTTCCCCTTCCCCTCCCCCCCCTCCTCCAGGGCTGACTAATTGCTCATTGATCAAGTGCCATGCCATACCACCCCTGTGGAGTCAGCCCCACCCTGGAGTCACTCGCCATGGCTGGGCACCCCATACATAAGAGGGGCGGCTCCAGAAATTTTGGAAAGTGGGGAGGGGGGCGCCTATATTGAGGAAAGTCGAGAGGGGGCGCCAGTTTTGCATTAAAAAGAAAATAAAAGTGGGGTGGGCGCCCCATCCGCCCCGCCACACTAAATCCGTCCTTGCATAGCCTGGTCCTACGTCCCTTGTATAACTTCCACTTTGTTTTGTTGTTTTTCACCAAATCCATGAACATGATAAGCAAAGGAGCCATGCAACGGTAACGTTCTGCAACGTTTTGATAATGTTATGTGGCGATATTTCAACCTTCTCAGACAGCGCAGGGTTGACTGGGTTTAATTTCCTTAACAGAAAATATTTCTGTTCATCTTATACCTATAAGCGGATGATCTATTTGTGTAAACTTCAATATAACCAGATGCTATTTTCAAGGGGGATCGTCTTGTTTATGTTTAACTGGCATGTGCAAACTCGAATTCTGAAATCATGTATAACATCAGAGAACAAGCAAGACAGCAAAAGGGACAGCAGAGGAAGTAATAGAAGCTGAAAAGATAGTGTTGAGATTCTTAAAGCGGGAGTGAAGAAGAGCCAGGTGGTAATTGGCGAAAAGACGCCCAACCTGTTACCACGTGTAAGTAGTATACGTCAGGTGGAATTTGCGCCAGGCTGCTTTGTCATCGGAGATTTCCCCGAGGACTTAGTCGGAGTTCTGGGGCCGGTTCCGCGTCGTTTTACACCGACCACGGTACTCTACGTTGTCAGTTATCATTACCTGAGAAAAAACAAGGGAGAAGAAGAGGGTGTGGCGGTAGGGGTAGGGGAGTGGGAGTGGAGAAAGCCGCGGTAACCAATCAGTTGGAGCTCAACTTTTTACCAGCTTAACGTCAAGCGATTCTGTCTTTTAGTTTTACTGATCCATCTCTGACAGACTGCCCATCTGATTGCAGATTTGTATGATGTATGTCAACAAATACCTCCTACTTAATCATAATAAATATTATGTTAGTTTATTGTGATGCGTCAAATTTCACTTCCCTTTGGTTTATACGTCATCATTAATCAACCAAGTCTATGTCTATATTGGTATTCGAGCTTTTTATTGGATTTGTCCTTAAATGTATATTGAAAATTCTATCAGAGAATTAGATAAAAAGTCCCTATTTACATGTATGCAATATTATGTACTGCTTACAAAATAATCAAGCTGCTAAGAAAATGTTGTTCATCACAGAGAGAGCTCCTGTATTTTGGCCAACCAGATCAACTTTTCCTAATCTCCTCTAACTGTATGGTGTTTTAACTAGCGAATGGCCGCGGTCCACCGGAATAATGTAACCGAATTTATAGCAAGCAAAAAGAAAATTATTCTGATTACAAAACATCAAAAACTTTAAAACAACTGACAATATTATGAGCTTTGAGACTTACATTAAATGTATCCATTTTCAGTTGATGTAAAAAAAAAGTTATCAGCACCCAGATCTGACTTGTGATTGGCCCATCCTTCCCGTAAACAGGTGAAGGCATACCGGGGTCACTCAGAAAAGTTTGTTTCCCAAGAAATCACAGGCTGTTTTAGACCATTTTACATTAACGTAAACAAAATCATTAGGCGGAGTCAAAACAGAACAATTTTGCGGAAGTACTACACTTTAAAGTGTGTCCCAGAAAACATAGAACTGATGTAAGGAAAGCACGGCAAGGCAAGAAGGAAAAGGCGGAAGGAAGGGGACGACGGGATGTTTTTCCGGAAGTGAGAATGTCACAAACGCCAATTACTTCCGGTGGAATGCGTGCGGCGATGACTGCACGACCGTAGGGGGTGGGTAGTTAATTTTAGTTTAGGGGTCTCTGGGGGGACGCAGGCCCCCTGGCCCTTACCCATCGACATTGTGGGGAGTCGGGATTTACGCCCTAAGGGTCACGTGACGTCGTCACTAAGGGTCCTTTATGTCCTTAAACCTAATTTGCCCTTTTTGACCTGTTACCCAGGTTCTGTTGAGTTGGTTGTGGAGAACGATAATATGAAATATGGGATTCTTTATGAGGGACTAGGAATAGCGGTTAACTGCATGAAATGGATGTCAACATACTGAGAATCAAAGGTAGGGTTTAATTGAAGTTCGAATGCCAATATTTACATGTTGAGCGGAATAGGCTACCAGTGATATTTTGATAAATACGATGAAAAAGGCTAGTAAAAGCAAAAATAATACAAAAAACACATAATCACAGCAGTTTTCATAATCAATATGACAGGAATCCTGTTGTACTGACGCAGATGGTCAGTCCAGACTTTTGCTTAGCTGTTCCTGTATGGAACCAAGATTCAGGGCTGGAAGTGTTACACTTGATGTTAAAGGAAAGTGTACAATGACAGTGTTAGGTATAACATCCTGGAAAGATTAGTACCGTGAACCTAGGTTATTGAATTAGAATTGAAGCTGATAGACTGGTAGTTGAGCTGGAGTGTTGGCTGGGTGTGGTTGAGTGGACATTACCCTTTGGATCGTTCATTGACAATGGGAGATCTTGTCACTAGCATACGCACATTGGATATCAATAAACTTAATCCCTTCACGTGAGTGTTTTGTCATTCATAATGTTGAACTGTATCATGGATTAGACTCACAGTCTGGTTGGCAACAGACTGCATAATAATCATTATGGAGCTAGCTAATATCCATGGGCACAAACAATACAACATCTAATAGCACCCCTTACCTTAAGGACAATGGCGCCATTTGTTATAGCGCATGCACACTGCGCAGCCTAGCTGTGCATGTGCGCAGTGGACTGTGACAAGGGTGATAATGCTTAACTATAGAAGTCTATGGAGGGAAAATGCATTTTTGCTCATAGCTCTCTTAATAGCCAGCCAATTGTCATACAGTAAGTGACAAAGTTGACTTCCAAAACGTTATCAATTCATATATTTAATCAGATTTCAATATTTCTTGATCGTTAATTTATCATGAATTTATTTGTAATAAAAGTATTATTTTTGACCAAACCCTCTCTTTTGGCCTAAAGTAGGCCCCTCTTTAAGCTGATGTGGCAGGATTCCTATGCATCCTATCTATATAAAAATTGATTAATTAAGAGAAAGATACACATGATTAGGTGATGGTAGGTTCCATAAGTCTTAGAAATATCATATGGACATAAATCCTAATTCATACATTTTCCACAAATCTTCAAAATTTTGTCTAAAATCATTAAGTAAAAAATCAAGTTTCCTGATAAAGTTAGATCGGTGACCCCCTTTTTCCCCCCCATCAAATGATAGCAAACACTTACCCCAATGAAATGTCGGAATTTCAAGAAATTATCAACTTTGAAATTTTTGTTGTTACTACTTTTATGAAAAAAATAACTTTTCTTCTACAATATTTCAATAATTACAAGTTTCTAAAATTTCTTTATTTCCTGACTTTTGCAGATTTATGGATACACTGTAAAGATTCACATATTGGCTTCATATTTAAGAAGATTAAGCATATATTTGTTGGATTTTGTCACTATTTTTAGAAAATATGTAAGTATAGTTTAAGTTCATGAAAATACTGAATTTTGAGTAATTAATCACATTTTGTGATACATTTTATTCAAAAGTTAGCATGGTGACCCCCTATTTTTTCATCATTTCTGGTATGTGCAGACCCTAATCTCCCATTTCCCAAAGTTTAAAGAAAATTTCAACTTTAAAACTAAAATGGAGCGATTGTCTTTAAAAGGATATTTAACCTCTATAGTTCACTGTATCCTTGTTCGAAGGTCAATCAACTTTACAATACAACTGTCCCCTGGTTTCCTTTTGTCAAAACACATCCAATCAAGTTTTCATTGTCTAAGCTACTGATCACAACAATTATGATACCATTAATGCTGAAATTCATACAAGTGATCATGAACAGGCACTTAAAATACGCTCAAGGAATGAGAAGCTAAGGGGCACTAGAAGTTGGTGCTGGTTTTCCAGCTATACCATTATGTAGATGATCTTTATAGCTTTATGATCTTGATAATTATGTGATGGATCACCGGCTGTTTATATAGCCCTTCAAAGAATATAACATGTGGGTCAATGAAGACCATTTTTCAGTGAAAGAATCAGGCCCGTACCCAGGTTCTGTTGTGGAGGGGTGGGGGGGTGGCGAGGTTCCATAAGCGGAACTTTTGTGGCCACCCCCCCCCCCCCCCCCCCCAGTTACGGGCCTGAGAATGGTATTAGTTTATTGCTACTTGTGATATAGAGGTGACCTTGAGCTAAATCTCCTGTTTTTTCTATATATCCGTTTCAAATTTCTGTTAAGTGGCTATTAAGGCGCTGATATTGGTTTATCATTATGGGGCCAATGAACATTGCTGTGTCCCACTTGGGTTAGCCTGGCGAACCTTGGCCCTATTAACGATTAGGTTCATGCAATCAGCCTATACTCAGTTGACAATTGACCGCGTTACTTCAGCAAAGAACGTTTGACCCACAATATTGTGTTGCCAATTTGCCAAAAGGACCGGAATGCGCTTTCTCATTCGTACGATTTGCCTTTGTTTGGGAATTTATGATTATTATTGTCTATTTCGTACAAGAGAGCAAAAAACTTTGACAAAAAACTTTTTTCTTTGGTTGAAGTAGAGTTAAACTTTATTAATTATTTTTTTAATCAATTCTTGATGTTTATCTAGACTTACATTGGGATTCTTTTAGCCTGTAAATACATCAGTTTCTCCGTTATGATTGTAATGGAAGCATTGACCGTTTTCCATATCTCTCGTAAGAGACAGTGTGTGATTGTGAAACTAGGCCTACGTGTTAAGTAGTTTTGCTATAACATTTTGGGTAAATGTGATGGAATCACGTAAAGTTCAATTATCATTTTTGGTGTGATAGAGTGCATGTTGATATGTGAATCTGTTTCACTGAGAGACAATATCAAAGAAAACGAGCATCATGTTACTGTTGATAATCAAACTATGGTAAACAAATGTAAAAAAAAGATTTTGTTAAAGAATATAATTGAATACGCTCAAAATTTGATACTATTTCATCTGACAATGAAAGGATTAAGAAGTCATACCTGGAATACAAAGAATGTGGTCACAGAGATACATAAGATATTATGTCTATGATGTGGTATACCTACCGTTAACTTTGACGCTGCATCTTTATTAACTACAAAGCAATTACAAAATCTGATATCAGCTCGTCATTCATGGTTATACGACTTCAGACATTGTCATTGTCAATCTCTACAATAATTATACTGACTCAGAATGACGTACGCCCGAGATTTACAGTTGTATGCTTTGGCTGTTATATTTTGTATATTACCATAATGGTGTACATCTGTCTATAATATAATGGTGTACATCTGTCTATTACGGCTGTGTGCTGCCCTGACCATTTGAATCTATATAGTACAATGACATAGAATGACGTACAGCTATACACTTAAAATACATATTATGTAATATATTTACATAAATGATGGTACACCTTCCATCTACGGGCGTACATTTAAATCATTACATCTTCAATTTTTACAATACAATAACCAAGACAACATAGAAGTATGCGCGCTCCCCATTAAAGGTTGTAGACAGAACACTATTCGTTGTTTGTACGCCCTAAACCGTCACATTTTCAATCTCTGCGACTACAGTACAGCGTGACCTCGCATACGACTGTATTAAAGACGCCCCCGGCTTTTCCAAAGCAGGCCTCATTGCCTGGGAATTGGCACATAGCTCCTCCTCGCTACAGGGGAAGAAACTCACTGAATGACGCAAATCTGGCTGAGGTAAATGGTAAAAAAGTCGGCCCATGAATGAACTGCTCTCTGTGTAAAGAGCCCGAGAAAAGCCATTAGCGAACATAGCAAGGTGATAACACAGGCTTAGCTGCCTCTTAGCGAATCTATAGGGCCTTTTTCATAAGGTGTCGCCTTGAAATTGTATGGCTTTTTTTGGTTATGATGAATAGACCGCCTTGGTGAGTTTTAGAAAAACTGATGGGATCATTTCCTTTTAAATCATGTTTGTTACAATCACGTTGGATTGTGCATGATTTCAGCATATGAGATAATTCTATTCCCATGTCTCGATAGACGTGATTAGTCAACTGTAGGTCTCAGGACGTGATAGGTTCATATCATAATATGATATGTAAGTAAACTGAAGCAAATTTTCAAAGCCAGGCAGTGGAATATCACATTCTTAAATCAAGTAGATAGCCGCCACTATTGCTAATTCACAGTTTCTACACGATAGTGGCAAAGTTCCCCAATTCCTAATACAATAATCAAAACAATGATCTCAAAGGTGTGGGTAGGGGAAGGACAGTATAGAGGGGCCAAGTATTAAACATAACGAATTGTGCTCGTGAACCTTGAACCTTCTCATAAAAAGATGGGAAAGGGTCAAGGATCCTTCTATCCTTCTGGATCCTCCCCGTGAACCATTGTCTAAATCACCCAGAAATAAAAGAGCGCTACTATGGTTCACGATGTACATAACAATCTATGAGTTTATGCAGCGTTTGAAAATCGCCTATTACAACTTCAGAGGTGGCTGTTTGCGAGCTGCTCTTTACATGAATACACGTCACTGTGTGTATACACAAGCACCATGAGCTGCTCGGGAGCAGGTAGTGCTAAAGGCTGTTTCGCACTAGTAAGTCTTTTCTTATGATTTGAGAAATCATCATCAGAATGAGAGCGAAATATAGACATGTTACATATCATTAGAAAGCATTTTAAATTCCCTTCCACACGATGTGCAACATGCATGGGTTCTTGTGATGTCCCAAGCAATAGCTCATAGAATAACTCATTTTTGGTCGTCGGAATCGCCAAGTGGAATAAGCCTTGAGCTGCTCGGGAGCAGGTAATACTAACACTCGCCCTAATCACCGCCACTGTGGCATGACAAGCATGCGAGGCAATTGCCGCCGCTGATATTGAGTGAGGCTGAGGGGCGAGCTATTTTTAGCCGTCCAGGGTGCGTAATAATTGACAGGTGCCATTTCAATTTGGGAGCAGTTAGAGCTAAGCCAGTAAGGGCCAGGTAGCAGTGGAGGTGGGGTGGTGGTGGTGAGTGGGAGGGAGATTAAGAGGGGGAGGATGAGGAGGAAAAGATGAGAATGTAAGAGAATGGCAGGCAGCAGTCCCGAAAGGGTAGGCCTAAGGAAGGTGAACACTGCAGTGAATAGGTACATAACTAAAGAATTACCTTTTATGTTAGGTATGAAAAGTGTATGCTTGATGTTTTGTTGATAAAATCATTTCTTATTCTCGTTCGATACGTGCATTGACGTCACCTGCTAGTTTTACAGTATTACATTGTCTCAAGATGTTATTTTCAAACCATTTGCACTTCAAATATGCTAGTAAATGAATCTTATGCCCTGTTTCCACCAACCGATTTTTCTATGAACGATTGCAAAAACACCCTTAAAATCGTCCAGATCTTTTAATCTTCCCAGAAATCGTTTGGTGGAAACAGAAAATCGTTCAAACGACCGATTTTTATGGACGATTTTTTACCTTGTCGGCTGACAAAAATTCCCCAGGGACGACAGACAAATTATTTGACATGTAAAATAATTTTGGACGATTTGGGCTTGTTGGACGATTTTTCTGGACAAATCTTGTGTTAATCTTTTGGTGGAAACAGGATATCCTTGAACGATTCAGTAAAAAACAAATTAAGAATAAAATAGAATTATTATCAGACACAAAATGAAAATTGTAGATGCTATTATGATAAATTAAAACACATTTGTTAAATAAAAAAAAAGTTTAATTGAATCGTTTGTAAAATCGTTGGTAAAATCGTTGGTAAAATTCTCAGTAAAATCGTTTTATAGTCGTTTGGTGGAAACAGAAAATCGTCCAAAAAATCGTTGCTGATCAACGATTTTTTCTGACAATAAAGACTTCTGTATTTGTCTGTGGAATAAATCGTTCAATTTTGCTCTCGTCTTTTTGGTGGAAACAGGGCATAACTTTAAGTATAAACACATTGTAAATTATCAAATTTTCTAGAAGTTGAAGGTTTTAAATTCATTCTTGCCCATACAATTTTACTAATTTTTCTCAACAAATTATCGATCTTCAAAATACATTCTTATTGAACCTAGGAGAGCATTAGTTATTATGGTCAATAATTCCCTTAAACTGTAAAAACCTGCATCAACCTACGTACCAGTCAGGTCTACATATCTATATAGCCAACTTGCTACCAACACGGTGTATACATGAATTAAGAAAATTAATTGTATCTGCATGATCATGTTTTGGCCTGATAAAATTGCATATTGAAAAGGATCTTAGGCTGAAATAAATCTGCAAGAGCTGACTAAAACCTTTCCCAACCCAGTCTTTTGTAGTCATGTTTAACTATTTCTTCCCATCAAAACTTATTTCTTTTGTTCAGATTATCAAAACTTCTTGTTTCTTATTTAACTCACCGTGTTTGAATAGGCCTAAGGCTTATAAAGAGAAATAATTCAAGTTTTGAAGAATTGTGTTTCTCTTGCCAGGTGGTGCTAGTGTGCCTCTTCCTCTTTTGGGGTTGTGCACAGCTCATGAATAATCATAGTTAAGCCTCATCTTACTTTGTATTGCCACAAGTGGCTTTGCCTGGCAGAAGAAAAAATCCTCCAGGATTCGAACCCACAACATAGGAGTTTAGAAGAGTGTTGCTAACCCTTATATCATGAAGCTACATAGAGGATGAGAATGGAACTAAATAATGGGGTCATAACCCAATTTGCTGGTTCCCACAGGTCCTTTAAAAAGCAGTTTAACAAATTAGCAACCAATTAGACTGGCTGGTTAATAGCCTATTTCGCTGGTTCTTGCTATGACCTGTAGTAAGTTCAGTGAGAGGATCGCAACATGTGAAAGGACACTGTTTTAAAAGTAGTAGGGTAATAACATGGAGATTCAGGATATATACACTTGTGATTAGCGGTCCATTTTATTCCCAGGCAATTAGACACACGACCTTAAAACCCTATAAATCTCTTGATAATACGAGATTAGGAAGACCAGTAGGCCTACCTGATGATATCTTCTTTTTTCATTAAAAAAACTAAAACAAATAAGTTTACCTTAAATACAAGTAAGAAATATGCAGTCAATTTGAAAAGGCTTCGACAGCAATTCCAAGTAAACTTTACTTTATTGAATGCCTAAGAATTGCATACATACACCCTACTGGGGCAGGATGGCAGGCAGAACCTGGAACAGGGTGGCAGCATTCAGGACGTGTTGAGCAGCTCCTCCCCAACCTCCACAGCGACTCACAACTGCTCCTGTACCTTCCCAGGTCACCTACCCGTATCAGCCTCTGACGTCAGTGGAAACCTGATACGAGCAAGATTCGGCGACCCAAATGCTTCGTCGCAAATGAATGATGTATTCAAGATGAAGTTGAATACGTGTATGTATGATGACTTTCAAGGTAAAACGGGTTTGCGTTTTGTTGAAGTACGAACTGTACAGATTTCTCCTTGCTAATTATATATAAATATATATGTTTTTGCACCTGCAAATTATCATCAGGCTATTTTGTACATGGAAACAGGGAAATCTATAAGAGTGATGAACAGGTGGAATAGATACATTAATCCAGCAAAATCAAAAATAAATTCCTTTGAGGGGGCTAAAAACTTCCTTTTTCATCTACAGACCTCGGGCAAGATAATAAGCAATGCCACCAACAGAAAATCACATTTAGATCTATATTATGTAGCCGATCTCGGGAGTGGCCTTGTCAACATTTCTCAGAATTCATATAGATTATATAATTATGTAGGCCTACATGGAGATCACATCTATGTGAGAGTGGTTTTAAGCGTGTATTGCACATATCGATTTTTCAGACACATGTTTTGACTTGGTCAGTCTTTGGTGATCATATCTATGAGATGAGGGAGACAGGGCAGGCAAATAGCAAGGGATCAAAACCTTGAAATCATTATACTGGACATCATCCCTTAGTGAACCCAGACACCAACCGGAAATCAAACCCAATGAATCCCCTATCATTGCCTTTTACGATAAGCAGGGGCTACTGGGGGCTCTATTCTTCCATGGAGCAGAAGCCCCACCTTGGTACCCCCACAGGGGGTATAATTCTTTAGATGAGCAGTAAAGTCTTTGCAGGGGTCTCATAATTAGATAGAAACAATATATATGATAGAAACAACAAGCTACCCCATATCAAACTAATAGATGCAACAGTTGTATACGTCAGACACATAATCTATTTTTAGAGTTGACGCAATATGATACAAGGAACAGATTCTTTCCATTCATCAAAATGTGGTTATTTATTCATAGACGTATGATGGGACTCTGAACACATTATGTTTGGGAGTATGAAGTATTGTTCTATGATAACGTCTACAATACCCTGGAGGTTTAATGATGCATTATTAACACAGTGGTGTTTGCCAAGACGTCTTCCATCTGTACGTATTAATCTGGAGAATGTATAAAGTCAGAATGGGATATCTGGGATTTAAATAGATACAATTCAGCTGTTGTCACCAAGGGCAGGATAGGCGCACGGTCTCCTTTCCCTGTCCGGGATAGTGGTTCAATAATGGGTACAGGAGCCGATCCCTAAAGGTCATTCCCCAGCGGGTCTGCTGATGCTCTCCATTCATTTAGGGGCCGACCCTAGGTTGGTGCGTACCCTTTATTAAACGCTGGAGCAAAATGTCACAGCTATAAACGGTCTGTAATTGCCAATGCGCCAAGGCCTCTGATTAGTTACTGTCGAATGAAATACCATAAACTCTACGATTGAGGAAAGTAAACCTGCCTGACCCTTATAACCAAAAGCTTTATTGGGAGTTTTGCCAGATTGTGATTGAATTATTTCAAATAAATTTACATAGATTAAGCAAGATTGAAGTTGCTCAGCTAGTGATAAATGAGATTAATAATTATGGTCATTTATATCTGAGTTATTTTGGTTTTATTTTGGTCTGACATATCTAACCATTTTTATAAAGTTTTAATTGTACATGTACTTATACTATTTCTACCTTTGCTCAGGTATACAACGTGTGCCTGATGACATTGATCACGTTAGTTTACATTAGATTAGTGAATAACTTCGATTGTTATATCATCAGATTGAAATCCAAAAGTCAGGGTGCGGCCTATAGTCGAGGTTTTATGGTAATCACCATGGCCATGCTTGTAACTTTCAAACTGCTCATCTTGAGCTGCTCCAATTATTAGGATATCAGGAACTGCAGGCCACGGAGCTGCTCTAGTTTGATGTCCATCCGGGAACGGTTATTTTGAGGCTTTGAAAATTAGAAATTAGACGTTTTAAAGTTGATCCGTTCCTGGAAGGTAAAACTGATTGGCACAAAAATACTGGAGGAGACACTTGAATCAGGAATGTCTTTGTTGCAGAAGATTTAGCGGCAATAAAGAACTGTAAAAAGAAATGGTTATTACAAATAGAGAGAGTTGGAAGACATTGGCAGTTTCTGAGCTTTGTTTATAACGATGTTTTGGTTGGCGATTAATGTGGATCGCCAAACAGAGACATATGAAAAGAAACACGGACACCATTAATTTTTATCTCATATCTAATAATATCATAGCATTGTAGTTATGTTAGAATCAAATGGGTTTTGAATGCGATTTTGACTTTAGTTTTGTCCCAACAAGCACCGTACAACGCACACTTCACCCCAACTGTTCGTATACCATGTCTCCACGGTTACCGGGCAGGCGGAAGGACATTACTTGGACTATTGGATGGATTGATACATCCAAGTAGTAGGTGCGTATCCCACATTTTGAATAGGTGTTTTGCTGAGCGTCCAGATGTTATTATCAAATACAAGTCACATGCATGTTTTCCCTTGCTGCTTTTGGTATCCACCCCAAAAGAAGAACAGAGTCGGTGAGTTTGACACCCAGAAACTACCACCCTGGATCCGCTCACCCATCCATCATAATGGACGTCCAGAAGAAACTGAATACACAGACGGACCAATAAACACACGGAGAAAGGAACCCTAAGCGTCAAGTCACGTGACTGATGTGTGCCTGATGACAGTGCCCCCTGGTGACATTCTATAACAACACCCTGAGAAGGGTCCGACCTAACGCTCCACATATGAAAAGTGGAGGTCGAGATGAAATATTCACCACACAAAGGTCAACCAAGGGTCAAAACGTGACGTCATAGAGAAGCCACCTGGTGGAAGACTTTGTTACTAAGATTTGGCCGGTTTCGCTTGGTTACGCCTTTCTTAATATAGCGTGTTGCACTACCAGTGGATATACCAGAACCAAGCAAAAAAACAAAGGCTTTTCTGGGACGTGTCACTCCGCAGGTTCATGAAAAAGGTCTATAGGGGGTGGTACATGATGTTATTATTGGTCGATTCTTGACCAATTTGAAAAATCAGTTTGGTAGGAAACAGTGACTCGTACAGAATGTCATTCCCATTAAGGAAATTAAACACTAGTTTTCGCACACAGGGAATTTTGGAACCAAAATTGAATTTCTGAATAGACCAATTTTCACCTAACGCACCATTGGCTTTAGGTTATAAACATGTATGCACTGTAGCCCATCCATTGCTACACTTAGGAGACTTGTTTTCTGAATGAGTCGTATTAAAACTAGTAGTTTATCAAATTAGGCCATGACAATGTGCAAATGGACTATGACGGTCGTAGATTTGATCAAAATGTTTGATCAAACCTGTCCATCAATAACTATGGAATAACATATTTCAATTCACCCAACCACGGATAACCATTTTTTCTAGTTTTACCTGCAGGTTAGCCTTAATAAGGATGCATGCTGGGTATTTTGTCGACAAACTACAATGCTTTGGCGTAAGAAATAGACATGAAGGAAAACTAGAGATCACTAGTTATTTCTTGAATTTGTATCCATGTATACATCAAATTCCTTCCGTTATTCTTAGATGCATTCATTATAGATGGATATATCACAATCATTATTTAATTTTCTACAGTTTTTCCTAGGGGGTTTCGACACATTTGGTCAAACTTAAACCTGCGAGTGCCAAGAATACTTTAAATCAGCTATCAGTGGTAGGGTGAATTCATTGAATATTAAGTCGTCAATTATATTCTTTGATAATTCACTTATTTTGCAACTCATACAAACAACTAATCGCAGAGGGAAAAAAAGAATTAAATGCTTACTTTTGAATACATTGATTATTCATATTCAAACACATTGATTATGATTGTATTCGGAGAGCTACCAAAGTGAGTGGTTATCGACAATGAAAGAGTGATATTAATGAAATTCCATTGATTCCTACTGAATATTCAAAAGCCATTTTACTATGCTTGAATTTGTTGGAATCCAGTAGATGACTTATACCCATGCTTTATGCGTTTGAACAAAACAACACGTTAATTGTATCCTCTATGCTCTTAAATATTGCAAATCCATTGTGTGGTAGTTATAGTAATTGATCAAACTTTGATGAAATTGCCTCCACCATGCTTTATTAGATTGGCTTCAGCTGGCAAACATAAAAGATCATTGCATATTTTAAATGTTGTTTGTCACATAGGATATGCATGGTAGGTTTTAATCAATAGGCATTCAACATAACCATTAACATAGTCGGGGAAGACAATTTGTGTCTCCCCACACAGAAAGGATGCTCCAGGCGGGAATTAAGCATTAAAGAGGATGTTTTAAGCTCTCAAATGATACCAAGCACATCAAAATTAAATAATTTTTAAGGAATTTATGGGCTGTTGAATACAGGACGGTCAGTATTCCTGAAAATGGCAAAAAGCCCAGATATTGAATATTTATCTAAATATTTAGTAATGAAATAAAATTGTCTCCATAAATTAACAAAAAGTCATAAAAGCTATTAAGCTTATAAATTTTGTTCTAAAAAAGATAATCTCTCTTAGTTTGGACTGGTAATACAATCAAGTCATGTTTTTCCAAATAGGTTACAATTTTTGACAAAATTGGCAAAATTTTGTTGTTTCCATGGTAACCAAACATCTGATGTTTGGTAATATTTGGGGAAAAAACATTCTATTTACATTCCAAACATTCTATTTACATTCCAAATAGAATGTTTTTCGAACGAAATGGAATGTTTATAGTAGGATAACTGAATTCTACTCAAAAAGTTGGTTTAAGACATTTTCATCCTTATTTTTCACAAATTTACCCATATCTCCCTTAATATTACCTGTAGAGCTTAAGATATATCCCCCTCAGAGCATCCTTTCTGTGTGGGGAGCCACATTTATCAACAAGAAATGAAGTTTAAATTGTTTATGGTTCTTGTTCAAGGCCTCACACTTCCAAATATCTTTTTTCAAATAATATCATATCATAAATCTTAAAAATCTTACCCATCGGCGCCGTGTGGGGTACTTCTCACTTTTTGTCATTTAAAACATTCAAAAGACGAAAAAGACATTCAAAGACAAAAATAATCCAAAAATAATTTCTTTAAAGAAATCTCTTCCAGTAATGTTGAGGTACACACTATTTTACATATGAAAGTTTCATAATTTCAGTTACTTGATAGTTTCAATATGATACCGTTTAATAAGCTCTGGCTTTATTGGGCTACACCTCAGAGCTTTCACTTGCAACACATTACCCTCGATCTGGGGACCTTGCTTCGTCTATCTTTATAATTTGAAATTAAAGTGACAGAAACGGGCGTGTACTTTTCTCAACTAGAAAACCGATTGATCCCTTCACTTGCCTTCACTTGCATACCATCGTGCTGTGTCCCCTGCTAAGTTCAAAAATATTTGAAACCAGAAATATCAGAATATATCAGAAACCAGCACCAACGTGGAGCAGCCAACACCTGCAACAATTGGCAGCTACCGGGCGGGCAGCTTTCTACACCCCTGGACAGCCCGGTCCCCAGGGTAGCAGCCATCACCAATTATTAGCAGTAGCCTACCCTGGGTGGCTGTCATATCACTGTGCAGCTGTCAACGTGTATATGTCTGCAGTCAACAGCTGTACTGGGCAGTATCCAATACCTGTGAACACGTGAACAGCTCAGAACAGCAGTCGGCTGCTAAAATCAGCCCCAATGGGCAGTACTTAGCCAAAATCTCTGGGCAGCTGTCTCTCCTCCGAACAACTGTAAATATCCGGATGGCCCTAGATCCTGAAATTCGACATTTCTTAAAATTGACATGAGGCTTAGTGACATGCGTGAAAAATAAATGACATGACATGGCTTGTTTCTTAAAATCGACATGGGACATAGCAGCATCTTAGAGGCGACATGCGATATGGGGAGTTAAGGGACAGGCGAAACTGCCGCTTCTTAAGTTTTGACATGCGACATTGACCTTCCCCCCCCCCCAAATCAAGGCAGCAACTGGCGATACTGGGCAGCTCCCAACAATTGTGGGCAGCTTTGTACAATAGTTGTCAACTCCCCTGAGCAGCAACAGGTTAGGGTTCAAATGATCCTTTCATAAAAAACTTTTGATTCAACAGTCCAAAACATAAATTGAACGTTATAACCACTGTTTTTGTAACCACTCATCTCCTCCATCTTTATTTTATTTCTGATGAACAAATTAGCATTCGTATATTGCATTAGATTAGATCTTCTTAGTCACGTGTCCCACTGGTAATCCTCGGGGGGACGAGCAAACATAAGGGGCTGTCCATAAATGATGTCACACTTTTTCAGGGTATTTTTAGGACCCACCCAACCTCCTGTCACACTAAATTTTCTAATTTAAACATGAAAATATAGCCTGTTTTCAGGCAGTGTCACACTGGTCACTCCATCTACCCACCCCCTTGTGCGTGACATCATTAATTTTATGGACAGCCCCTTAGCCTTGATATTAAAACACAAAACATCACATTTTAGCTAATATGAATGATTCAGTTTTATTTTCTTCTTCCACTATTGCCAGTGAGAGAACCGAGAGAGTCCCATATCAATTCTTCTATAATTACTTGAAAGCCACACCTTGAGGTAGCAATACCGACGTTGGGGGACACCTTCGGCCGGATGTTGTCATTCTCATGCACTGCGCAGGACCGGAAACTGCGACTGGACGTTTCCGATGCTGCGCTCCAGGAGCGTGAAATTGGATCGAGAGGTCAGGGAGGCGGATGGGTATTACGGCGCGCGTCCAACGTCAGGCCAATGACTGGTGAGGGTGACCGCGCGACTCCAAACATCAGGACACCATTTGTCGATACTTTGATACGACCGTTTTCTTCTTTTCTGATATGTCCGTCGCTTTCTTGTTTTCTGTAGGTTCTTTGGAGTTTAATCATAATGCAGAGTTTCCTATGTATATCAACAATTACCTGTCCATATTATGACCATAAAATGTACTAATAGATAATTATTCTCGTTGCAAATTTACATAGATATGGTTTTCGAAATTGGTTTGAAATAATATCCATTTGGTATCTTATAAAGCCTACAGAAACATAATTCCTCTTATGATAGTCCATTATTATTATCATAAAAGACAGGGAACCAAGCGCTGTATCAACCACCTTTCTGTTTGTCCACTTATCTGGCACTTAACATAAAGTATGCACCAGTAAACAACTTCCCAGTACAAAGGCCTTGAACTGAAGGGAACAGAGAAATCTAAGTTACACCAAAACCATGTTAGTCGACGACTATTGGTCAATAGAATTGTACGTTCGCCGTTCAGACAGTATTGAATTGCAACAATTCCCCTTCGATTTGAAAAACAGGTAGTTAATGCAGGAAACAGTTCTCATGAATAACCTTTTATCCTAAAAATGTGTAAGGTCGGGAACTGGATCGCTTAGGTTGAATACAAAATGGTAAACAACGTTTATGGAAGTGGACGTGTTTTTCTAACGGTTTACCAGCTATTTGTGCGAAATGGAGCAATTAGTATGTATGAGTAGATAAACAACTGTAGCGTAAATATGATGTTGCAAGTGACAGGGACACGAAGAGAAACGAGTATCAGACTAAGAACCAATGCTACGATGACGAATTATATTAGCCCTTCAACCCTGTTTTACATTATTCTGCCTTTTATGATTTTAATATGCGTAAATATGATGTTGCAAGTGACAGGGACACGAAGAGAAACGAGTATCAGACTAAAAACCAATGCTACGATGATGAATTATATTAGCCCTTGAACCCTGTTTTACATATTCTGCCTTTTATGATTTTAATATGCAAAAACCTTTTAATGTTATCATTGATAGCTATTAAGGAAGGGTTAAATTTGTTCTAGCACTGAATTTTCAATAAAGATCAATTGTCTGTGTAAAAAGTGAATTATCCAGAATCTGATGTTGTAGTAAGGTTGATTCGAGTAACTCATTTAAAAGATGAAAAATCTTACTTAATAATGTTTTAAAACCTGGCTAAGGATAATCAGTGTAATTAAGACAATTATAAGAAAAATACCAGGAGCGATATAAACAATATCAGGAGCACTAGTTACCATGACAACCTGTCTGCAAGTAACATTACCGGGGTTAACACAAGTTGGTTAAAAGAGTTGACTGTAAATCCACAAATCAGTCTTGCCATATCATATGAAAGATACTTCACAATCTTCAGCAGCTTCAACCTTTAAACCTATTAATTGTTTGTGTAAAATGAAACACTGGGCAAAGTACCTAGACGGGAAATTAGTTTACATTTTCCAACAATTGCATGAACATTAAAGAAGACAATGTGGCGAATTTGTCTAAAGGCAGTCGTGTTCAGCAATACCATGATAACAATAAAGAGAGGATCGAGATCGAGTTAGGAAAGTTGTATACCACTGGTCCATTAATATCCAGGGCGCTGTTCCACAAAAAGTGTTCGTAGGTGATCCGTTTTCTCTTTGAAATGTGTGCAAATACTGTAAGTAAGGAAAAATGTTCGTAGCGTCACTTATGTACACTTTTATACACAAATGTGCCCATATGACAAAAATTGTTTTTTTTATTTATTTTCTCTGTTTTCTTTGATAGCCGCGTGAGTTTTCATCCGATTTGGATTTGGTTTTCATTGATAAATTCCTTAAAAAATAAGCTTTTCATTGATACCCTATACAATATTGTGGCCTTAAACGAAATGTAAAATATGAATGTTCGTAACTTTTTATGGAATGGCCATACAAGGTGGAAAATAGTGTCTGCTAAAATCTTCATTTATGTACTATGTCATATTAACCAAATGAAGAGGAATTTTTATATGGTAGACATTTGTAAGCAGGCCTTGAGCAAACAAACAGCAGCCTCCCATCCCACTGGGGACCGTTTCCCCCACACCACTCCCATGCCCGTGGACGTCTTCCTGTCAGCTTTACTTAAGCCCAGCATACTGCTATTTCTGGGTAGTGGTAATTTTCTGTCTGCCCAAGTTGGTCATCAGCTGCATCAAGCAATGGCGGCCCTGTCCAAATGGATAACGACAAGTAAATAGGCTTTGGGCATTTTATTAGCGCGTACACTGTCATAACCAATGTCCGCTGGCATCAGGTTGGGAGGGATGGTGGTAGCAGGGTGGTGGGGTGGTACAGTATGTTTTTAGCTGCAATGTTAACGTTAAAGTTTAGTTAAGATAACTTGGATAAGCTAGTGCTGTTAAATATTGGAAAAGGGAATAAATTTGACATTTTATGGTCGTATTCACAAAACATAAACCATTTATCTTATTGTTTTCCTTACACATTGAATCTCAGGCTAGATGACTCTTCCACTGTCGCTTTTATGTTATCAAGCATGTCATAGAAATAAAGTCTCATTCACATCACATCGCAGTTCTTCCCCACCGTCTTCCCTTGCACGTCGCATGTGTTGTTGGAGGGTTGTTGATGCCTTTTCTGTAACCATACATGACTTTAATGTAAACATACAGGCTGTCAGAATCCATTGCAATTGTTGTGCGATGCCAGTACAAACATTTCCTTACCCTGAGATCCCAGTCCATCCCAGCGTTATATTTATCGAATTCAAATAATATTCTTTCCCTGACACTTCAAGTGTGCCAGTGACGAGCTCGAGTTGTATGCAACTTTTATGTAATACTAAATGACCTTAGAGGGAGCCAAAACCAATGTAATACTGACACATTTTTCAAAACTCAGATAAGTATAGAAATATGTTAGATGAGTCTAGTTAAGGTCAGTGGTAAAGTATTAGCTGTGAAAACTAGCCCAAACTGAAGATGAATGCCACAAGAGATGGTAATATTTGCATTTGTTTTTAAACGAACCCTATTTTTGCAGATCCACATTAATTGATTTGAGCAAGGAAAATGTGTTTTAATGATTTTTTACCATATTTCATGGTTTAGATTTTAACATGGGCCAGAAATAGGCTCAAGGAATGGATTTCCATGATTATTTGAGTTGGAAAATTTCATTGAATTTATTGGTTTTGGCTCCCTTTAAAGTATACGTATGTACCCTGGGAATCTGGACAGTGCCATCCCAGTACCATCCCAGTTCAAACACTCCCCCCAGCACATCGCATGTGTCGTTGAGGGGTCGTCAGTTCACACCCTGAGTTTGCCTCGCCTTGCTTATTCTAAAAACCTTCCCAATGTCATCCCAGTGCCAACCCTGTACCATCCCAGTACCATCCCAGTTCAAACACTCCTCCCGGCATGTCACATGTGACGTTGAGGGGTCGTCCATTCACACCCTGAGTTTGCCCCTCTTTGCCTATTCTGAAAACTGTCCAAGAACCATCCTAGTACCATCCCAGTACCATCCCAGTTCAAACACTTCCCCCAAGCACGTCGTGTGTGTCGTTGAGGGGTCGTCAGTTCACACCCTGAGTTTGCCTCGCCTTGCTTATTCTAAAAACTGTCCTAGTACCATCCCAGTACCAACCCCGTACCATCCCAGTACCATCCCAGTTCAAACACTCCTCCTGGCACGCCGCGTGTGTCGTTGAGGGGTCGTCAGTTCACACCCCGAGTTTGCCTCTCTTTGCATATTCTAAAAGATGTCCCAGTACCATCCCAGTACCATCCCAGTACCATCCCAGTTCAAACACTCCCCCCAGCTCATCGCATGTGTCGTTGAGGGGTCGTCAGTTCACACCCTGAGTTTGCCTCTCTTTGCCTATTCTGAAAACGTGTTTTCCTCCGCGCCCATCAAACGTTCACAGGATGCAATTTCGTTTCGATTCGGGCCCATAGACGGGGTGAGAGGAGGGGTTCTTTTGGGAGAAAAGTGAGTTTGGGCCCGCCTTATTGACAATCAACCCGCCACTCCCACACCGCCACAACCCCCAGCCCTTCCCTGTCGTCTTCGCCGGGGTCGGCTACTGGAGGGAGCTATGTTAAGCCCATTGTTTCTAAGGGGAAAGGTTGGAATGATATAGGAGAACAGCGGAACTAATTCATTGTTCATTGGGACTTGAAAAGTTTGATAAAGAACAAATTTAAAACGCTATTGGGTTTACCTGTTGTCGTGCTTGACATTTCGAAGCTGAATACGAAAACAACGTGAGATCTAGTTGAATTATGTTCTGATTTGATATAATCTTAGCATACCCTTCCATGTATTTAGCCTATATATGTTCAAAGAGGCGATAATATGTCTCATAATATTATGTAGAAATACATGCAGGAAAATCAACGAAGTGTTGTGCATTCCGAAACCTGAAATTCTAATTCGGCGAACTTTGGTCTTATACAGGAACCCCTCAATATAAGTTTTTTACCTGTTTCTTTTAGTATGAAGAACCACAAACAAAACCAATTTAAAAAACCCTCTTGCCTTTGTAGAAAGTAAATATTATTGTATGAGTTTTATTCCAAAATTCCTGACGCTTCTTCTAAAGGACAGAAATATGACTGTATGAAGCAAATATCAAGAAAACATAAGGACACTAAATCCTTTTGGGAACCTGAGCCAACGTTCGGTTCCCCATAGGTAGCCACCACTCTGTTGTGGTTAACAACATCGGGCGAGGAACCATTCTCCCCTGAGGCCCCCTCTCAGTGGAATAAAACTCACTCAACCAACAGTCCCACGATTCACACCTCTCCCAACCCCTACTAGGCGTCATCAACTGAATACAGGGTCGGGATCTACAAACATGGACATAAAAAGAAGTGGGGATGGGTCTGTAACCGTATTCCAAATAAAAGTTTGCTACAAAATTGAAACGAATGAAAACGAGAAGACAGGGTATGTTCTAAAGGGAGGGCTACAGGGACTGCTATAAGCAGTACCCCTGCCTTTTGGGCTTGGTGGTAGGCACATACATATTCAAAATAAATAACAAAGTTATTAATTATTTTAGTAGTCAGTAAAATAACCCTTAATTTCTGTTGCAAATATATTGTTTTTCGATGATCTACAAGTTATGGTATCTTATTATTATCATCAATCGTGATAGTCTCAGGATTTAGTCTGCTGACAAGTGCCCACGTATATTGAGACTGTCTCCTAGCTACTTCTGGTTACACTCAGAAACCAGGACCATGTCGTCATATCCGTATTTACCAGGTTTCCATGAGATGGGATAAAGACCCCCGATTCCTTAGGTTTCCTTGTCATTGTGTTTTCTTTACAAAATAATTATATAAAAACCGTTGTGGGAAAGGGGGGGGGGGGCTGATATATTATGTGGATAAAGTTGTAATCCCTATAGTTTACAGGCATGCAGCTTATCCCAAAGCTAATGCATTTG
Organism: Lepidonotus clava; assembly: GCA_936440205.1. Classification (NCBI taxonomy): domain Eukaryota; kingdom Metazoa; phylum Annelida; class Polychaeta; order Phyllodocida; family Polynoidae; genus Lepidonotus; species Lepidonotus clava. Next base: position 17,906,379 of record OW387150.1, on the reverse strand, counting down.
AGCCATTTGAAGCCATTGGAATTTTGCAAAACGCATGAACATTGACTCCCGTGAAGACATGAATACAAATCATTCATTTCTCCAGAAAACACAAGTCCATTACGACCTATTCCCCCGCCTCCCATGATACAGTTCTTATTCCATTCCCAGAATGCCACCAACCCAATCGTTACTGCAGCAGCCGACATTCAACAAATCCAGAACGCCAATCCAACAAAAAGCTTTATTGACGGGTGGCACGTGTTTTCATTGGATGAAAACTTTGTTTCAGTGGCCGCAAGTGATTTTTTTTTTATTGTCGGTGTTACGGAGTTGGAAGTTTTAATGGTGGTGCTGATCCCCTATTAGAATAAACCCTCTGCCATGCTGAATGTTCTTTTTGCGAGTGTTTTTTTTATACTAGGTTTGATTGGTTTTGTGCACAGACCTGTTTTGTGTATAGGATCATTGCATTGTTGTGCTTTTAACATTCTGCTCTGTAATTCCTAATTAACCCAAATAGTACTATAGAGTGTATTAACTAAAGGTCGGCAAAAGTCTTCTACACGTTCTCCATGCAACAAATATCAATATATTATATCAAATCAATGGCCAAAAGGCAATGTTACTGTACAACCTCAATAGCGTTTGGGTCATTCTTGGAATAAGTACACAGATTTCTTTGTGCAAAAATACGTGCAAAAGTATCAAATTTTCATTACGATCCCTGGAGTACAATTTGTAAGAAATACCTTTAACAGATTCTCAAAAAGCCTCCCTCCAATGTTACATAAGTCACATAGTTAAAATTGTGGATATGTCCTTCTTGAAGGTTTTATGGAAAAAGTTCAGTTCCTAATTAATGAGAAGCACCATAATTCAGTACCTACCGCCTCAATCTTTTTACTTTGATAGAAAATACCTGCCCTTGGGAGGGGCACTTTAGCCAGTCATTAGTTAATTAACCCCATAGAACTGGTTCAAGTTGGCAATCCAAAAGCTTTGAGATTTCTAAGAAAACCAATATAAGAAAGCTTTAAGTCAGACCATTCATAATTCTCAGGAGTTTAAGATTATATAATATTATTTCTAATTAATATTCCTGACAGTTCCACATCACCTAATGGCCTAGAATTTCGTTTACATCATATAATTACGCAAATTGAACTTATAGTTCCAATGCATCATTAATTTTTGAGTGTTAATATGATTAAATAAGTGGCATTCTGGGTATCATCGTATATTTTGGATTATTCATTTCTAAGAACCTTATAAAGGCTTACCTTAAAGACAAGGCTATAATCGATAACACTATTTGATACAATAGTTTTGGAGTAACGAGGTTCTACATTTTGAACGACCCATATACAAAATGTACGTTCGCAGATGGTGAAGCGTTCAACTGTATAGTATAATCTTAATGTGTGCAATTACCAGTTTCCGTTTTATTAGCTTGTAAACGATGGCATTTATGCGTCTTCTAACCCTATTAATTTTTATAGAGGTTCAGTTATTTACAATCCACTACATGTTTCTATGATAAACATGCATCATCGGAAGAAGTGAATTCATTGTCAAGGCTTTTCATGTCATAAATGCCATACATCCTTACACCAATATAATCAATTATACTGAGCATTGTTATAGCTGATTCAATCATAAAATAATGAGCTTGAATTCGAAAACATATAGAGTGTATGGAAAGTAACGGTCTATTTTTTTAAATGTTTACTGTGGGTTTTTCTCTCAGAAAAAGGCATTAGTGTGCATTCGACTAAGTTTCAGTGTATCTCTCTTTCAATTTATAAGTTGTCCCGTATACATGATACTTTACCTCACTTTGTTCACAACAGATTGTTCACGGAGGCGGGCCCGAGATAAACCTAACAAGCTTTGCTGTGTCACTAAAATCATAATCACAAGCCGATTCTCCTTCCTCTTTTTACGGAAACCAGCTTTTGGTAAAGACTTCGATTGGCTGATATTGAATTTCTCAACAAAACAAGGACAGGAAATCGATTCTTTAGGTCATCAAAGCGCCCAAAGGGGACGCCACCGGGTTAAAAACAAGATGGCAGCCTTCAAAGCTGGATTCCATTAACACATATTACGGGCTCTCAGTTGGAGACGTTTCTTCCCAATCTCCATTCATGTTGGCCGTATTCTAAAGATAATTACGACATGCCCCAGACTGAAAGTAAGACCTAGCAGGCTACTAATTATAGACCACTGTATCTCAGAAGTTTCAGAGGCAGTTTGCAAATAATAGTCTAAATGCCTTGTGCTGCGATGTCATGTTTGTCGTTTCCTTATCATTTGTATACATACATGTATTTTCATTAAAAGCTAATGTTTCTGTATGTTCAATTGATCATTAATTTGACTTCGTAAACTTAAATTTGTATGGCACTTGACACCTAATCATTTGAGACCTATAGATTAAATGTAGCGAAATGGGTCTTTCCTTCCTTGGAAATAACACGCCTTATTGCCAATACAAAGTACAATGAAGATGCACAGAGTATTGGATAAATTCAAAATCTTGTACATGTGTTATATGTATACTTTGGAGGTTTGGTTGCACTTAGCATGGGACTTTAGTAATAGTGATACTTATTTTCTTTGATATCAAGTGAAGAAGTAATGGCATAGTTGCAAAATATCATAAAAAGAAAAAGAGAATCTCTATGTAAATCCCTTTTGCACATATATACAATCATTAATAGTGAGACACCAATCATAGTACATTCATTAGTGACCTAATCAGTTACAAACATATGGGCCCAGGCTTCCCCATTATACCCATTATGGACAGAAACAACTAGTTACGACAATATCTACCATCAAGCTGGCGGTAGCAGATGACCTCAGTTGGCTCCTTGTTAGTGAGAGAGGCACATAACCATGGGCCCCACTCACACCAAACCGGCCGCCATCCTTCAACGGTAAAAAGCCAATTTCCATTCATTCCGTGGTCGGTGTGAGGAGAATGGAGAGGTGCTTGGTCCCATTTGACACCAGGTAGCAAAGAAGTTGGATCGACTAAGAACAGCCATTCCATCTTGGACCAGGGCCCATTGGGTCGTAACTGATGAGGCTACTGGGTCACTAATAAATGGGTCTTGGTGATTATTTTTGTGATTTGTGATTATGTTTGTAGCAGCAAGAAGTGATGCCACTGCAAAATAACTTGAAAATTAATTGTATAGTTTAAATTATCCTTCTGGTAGACTAGATAATTATCATTTACTTGAAAATACTTGCAAAAAATATTTTTAAAAAACCATTAGACACTTTACTGTATCTTAAAGGTGGTAAAATACAATCGACCAAACGAATCACGAAACTTAAATTGTAAACATAGCAATTTCCCTCAGATGTTTGTATTCCTTACGTCAGTATTGTCGAATGGTAACTCACATGTGTCTCGGCCAAAGTGTAGGCCTACGTACACACAAATCAGACGAATGAATATATATACATAGACAACATGTGCAGGCAAGTGGTTCCGTGGTGTAACGGTTAGCACTCAGGACTCTGAATCCTGCGATCCGAGTTCAAATCTCGGCGGAACCTAGGACTACCTTTTTTCTGATATATTTCCCCCCCTTAGACCCATAACCATTATCAGTGTATACTTGGCATTATTAAACAATGAAAATATCAGTTCTACGAAAACTTAAATTGTATAGGGCCTACAAAGAGATAGGGCGAAGGAACCTGGATAAAGTGCAAAGTCTAAGTCATTCAATTGTTCAAACGACAAGTCATTAGTTACCACCCAGTATGACGTTGCAGATCTTTCAGAGAAGCATTTCACGGGAATTTCATTTATAAAATAGGCTGGCCACCATTACACTAATTGCTGGGCCCCTATGTTTATTTTGACAAACACCGTTGAGATACACAAATTGAATTAACTGAAATGTGAAATTGATAAGAAAAAGGGGGGAAAACATGCAAATTGTATGTTAACATCAAAGTGAGAGGAAAAAGGGTCTTTAAATAAAATAATAAACATTAACGGTAAAAAGATGAAATTTAAACATCGATAGTGAAAGGAATAAATGTACTGAAGCTTCTTTTCATTAAGTCACTCTCATAATAATCCAGAGCTATCTATGGAGACACGAACCCTCAAAGTGTAGGCACCCAATCATACAAATAGAACGACAGATAAAAAAAAAAAGAAACATAAGTCGGCATAAAGTTTGAGTGGTGATGGATCCCAGCTATCAAGGCAGGGGCTCTCATTAAAGACGACGCGTGTCTATGTAGGCAGTATTTGAAAGCCGGGCTGTAAAGACTTGGCGTGCTTTCCTGTCACTCCGCAATGTTTCACCCTTCTCAGGGGCGCGCTGGGACGTGAAATACGCCCTCCCGGACGTCGGCTTGTATCAGCGACACTCGTAGGTTTCATTGACAACTGGCGGCTCGCTTCTTTCCGATTCAGCCTCTAGAATATGACTGCCATCTATAGATGCAAGAGGGAAGGGGGAGGGGAAAGGGGAAGGAGGAGGGGAAAGGGGAAGGGGAGGGGATGGGTGTTGCTAGTGCACGCTACTCTTTCTCACTCTTTCCCCCTGGAGTCCTTTTAAAAGGTGTCCTTAAATTAGTCGCATCTAAAGACGTGCAGCCTGCCAGTATTGGATGTCTGTATTTGGGGGTAGAGCCCCGACAGACTCATAGAAAACTGCCGGGTTAAAAATACCTGTACAGAATGTGGATAAAATAGCTCCACGTATGGTGAATAGTCGCACAGAGCTTTGAACATGGTTTTCTGACACGCGGCTCACGTTTCAATGAATAATATCTGAGACTTGGTTGAACATTTGCATCAGGTTTAATGCAGAAAAAAATGTCAATGTAGCATGCCTACATTATGACGTCCGTGAGGACGTTCGATTGATTCAAATATATAACACTATGATTGATGTTCAGGACATATGTATGTATGTATGTATGTATGTATGTAGTTGATATCTAATGGCACCGTCAGAAAGACTCAAAACCTGTACTGAAACCTCACAGTTAAACTCAACCAAACTGTTGTCTGATTTTTAGAGTGAAGGTTTCTTCAAGTGCATGACAAGGAAATAACTTACATTTACAATAAGCAAAGTATCTGAGTGCTGAATCTCATCATCAACTTGTTCCTTTTAATAAGTACAAAATGTAGTGAAAACTATATCATTTTGTAGGTTGTTATTATTCAGCTTCAATACTGTAGCCTGCAAAGCTCAAAGTAATAAACACGCAGTTTTACACAGAAGTGTTTTGGCACACCTTTTTTATGTCAGTGCACTACCACTGCCCAAGGCTGTTATTGTATGACATTGTGCTTCCTAGAAGCTACATTTAAAATCTCATATTTCAAGGAACAGTGGCGTTAGGCTGTTTTGCCCTTGTTCTTGTCAATTGCAATATGTTTTCCCCATTTACCTCGCTTTGCGTATATTTTGCCCGTGGTAAATAAGTTAATAAAAAATATTGACTTACGAATTAAAGAACATCCCGTAAACCAATACATCTAACTTCTATCGTCTTTTGGACATAGAAGCTTTGTATTATGGTGGCAAACCATATTTGAAAATCCTAATGTTGACTTAAATGACATCCGATTGTTCATGATAAGTACATACATGCCATGCCGCGGTTGCTATGTCACAATATTGAAGGCAGCAAGTTGTGTACCCTTTATTCAGCACTAAAGTCTTCAGAAATTCTTAATGTTTAGGAGCGTGGAACAAATGATTAGGCTTCAAAGAGGTCTGATAATTAGGTCTACCCACACCGCTATGTAGGAACCATCACCTCAAAGACCTGTTTAGCACACAACATCACTAACAACATGCGATTTTCTAATCTACCCCATGCAAACTATTTTGTATGTAGCCCTCTGACTGACTCCATTTTGCTTGTCTTATAAAACTGGCTTTCCTCGTGGTAAGAAGGATTGAATATAGGGGTGGTGCACATGTGGAAGGATCCCTGGCTCGTTTCCTGACTGGGTGTCGCACCCGAGTCTTTCATCAGTACCTAGTGTTCCCATAAAGCCTGTATTCCACGATGCGTTCTGGTCACTTGCGTCGTCAGCTTGCGTTGCAATGCAAGTGATTAACGCAACTGGGGTTGTAACGCATGGTATATTCCATGATGCGTTGTACTTGTGGTCCATGAACGCAAGTATAAACGCATGTACAACACAAGTGTAAGACTATATTCCACGATGCGTTCAGTGGCACTTGCGATTCAATGCAAGATTTACTTTCGTTGAAACGCAGGTAGTTTGCGTTTCAGATACCAACATGTTGGTATCGGGACACAAGAAGACTTGCGTTCCAACGCAAGTATAACATGCGTTTCAACGCCAGTGTGGTTGAACACATCGTGGAATATAGCCTTAACTGATTAAGTGATTAGGCTAATCAGTCACATGTCTACCAGTTATGATAAGTCTCTCAACAATAAAATGAGGGAATTTTCCAGGACAAACCGTATATCTATATTTTGGATCAGAGATAATTGCTTATCATTGGTTGCTTACCACTGAATGGTGACTAGTAAAGCCTGTATTCCACGATGCATTCCTTGCGTCTTCAGCTTGCGTTGCAACGCAAGTGAAACATCCCATGATGCAAGTAATGAATGCAACTGGGATCAAACGCCAGGTATATTCCATGATGCGTTGTGCTTGCGATTATGCAACGCAAGTACCAACGCAAGTATAAAGGCTATATTCCACGATGCGTTGGGTCCCACTTGCGTTTATTAAATCATGGAAACGCAAGCTTGCTTACGGAAATTTATCAACATGTTTATAAATTTTCACAAGCAAGCTTGCGTTTCCATGATTAAAGAAACGCAAGTGGGACCCAACGCATCCACAAAAGCTTGGGCCCAGGCAGTTTTCATGCATTTTAATTCAACCAAGTTTACTAAGTACAAGCTGCTATGTATAGTTGAGTACTGAGAGCAGAGCACAACTTTTTTCCTATTCCCTCGGATTGCTGATAGGAGGTTATCCTATAGGACTACTGTAAAAAGGCATGCAGCTGCCATAGAGGAGTTGTTTCTCATCATGGCATGGTCATTAAGATTGGTGATTAGTCCTTGTAGGACACCTGTATATCTGGGCAGAGAACCAAAAGGCCTCACACCTGCTGCTAACCAGGTGAGCATCACCCTTAAAGGTCAAAGGTGTCAACACCTGGGGGGCGGACCAAAAAACATCCACGATTTCTCGTAGCTATGATTTCAAGCCCACGAGAATAATTTCAGGCCCACGAGAAGAAAATTCTTCCCAAAAAACATCCACGAGAACTTTTGGACATTACAATTTCTTGAAAAATCATACTAAAATCAGTCCTAGAATGTATCTTTTTACTATAAATGCTTTTAAAAGTTTGTTAGAAGCACATTTGGACACTTAAATGGTTGAAAAAAATGATTTCTATGTCACGAGAATTTAAACATTCACGAGAGCAAATTATGTGATCGTGGGTATTTTAACTCCTCGTGGAACAGAATTCTCGTGGATGTTTTTTGGTCCGGCCCCCTGGCCATATGTATACATAGGGATGGCACAAACAATCTTTGAAAACAATAACATTACAATTTTGTTTTTATACAAAACTACCAATTCACTAGTACAATATGCATTAACCAAAAAAAACCCCACCTACTGTGGTCATATCAATTTCTTTCAATCCCACCATCTCAGATTATTTTTTTCATATAATATTCATACTGCATTATGTTTGTCGCTCTTCATCTAATACTGAAGGCTGCATTCACCAATTTCAAAAATCAATATTTGGCCAAAATTAGGGGATGCCCCCCGCGCGCCCCACTAATTACATCACTGCTAATCTAAAAGCTTTCGCGATAATATAACTTAAAATTTTTCCATCTAGTGATTTCTTCATGTGATAAGCTTTCGAAACATTTGCCATATGGCCTATAATTACTGCAATATTGCCGTATACAGGTAGATATTAACCAATATGTAGCTGATCCTATGATCATACATTGCCACTTGCAAAAGTATAATTATTTTGCCTGAAAATTGCGGTGAAAACTTTTCGTAGTGGCATGCAGCCATGGCATGTACCACCAAATAGCTTATTAATTTCACCACTAATAAGGATGAGGGGGTTGGCCAAATGAGAATGAGCTGCTAGAGTCGGGATGGCCTTAAAGATGTGTATCAGTGCATTCTTGTTACTTGGGTCAATTCCCCAGTTAGTACAACAAAGATACGCCCCAGGGCCGGGCTAACGACGTATTCCACCTAGAAGCCTCCTGATTGGTCAACATTAGCCACGGGACCCCTCCAAGTGTCCCAATAGAAGGACAACTTTTTTACTACACATACACTGATTCACTGTTTAAACTCAGTCTGTCTAATCACCAATAAGCAGTTTATAATGAAGTATGACTGCATGATATGTACAATATGGTGTCATTCATAATTATATCCATATGATAAAAAGTCATTGACGTCCTAAGGGCAAAGACCTTATAGGGACATTTTTGCTGTCAACCATTTAACGTTAGGCTTTGAATCTTTACCCTTAATCTCTAAAAGATATTTGAGATTTGTACTAAGTCCTTTAGAAACCTCAAGTGACGGATACATACTTTTTTGTATTTTGTTAATTAAAGGTTTCAATTATGGGTCAGGCCTGTCTTTCCCATAGTTGTATGTGATCATAGCTATATTAAAACTGCAATACAGGGCAAATGACGAGCATGACTGATAACAATATCCGATTTTAGGCGATTCTGAGAGAACAGCACGGCTTGATTTAGATATAGCAATTAAGGGTTAGATCCCTCATTAATAATTAGTCATGAAAAGTAATTAAGATATGGAGAACACTGCTTGCATTAACGCACACCAAGTCTATTTGCACGAGGATATACCCCTAATAAACTCTGCAGTCTCAATAACTCAACATCCAACTTTCCCTTGCTAAAAGCTATATCCATTTCGTGTTTTCAAAACTGGGGATCCGGCCTGTAATCGATGGGCAGAACCATCCACTGTCCACCATCTGTCTTCTGGGCCCTACGTGAGGGGCACCTTAACGTTACGGCCCTCTAGTTCTGACCACGGCCAAAGGTGGCGCTGTCAGCGGAAGGCGTCTCCTCTCGCGTCACGTGACCAGCGGCGTGAAAAGGCGAGAACTCATGACGCAGGAGTAACAGGGAGTCAGTTTGGGGGGCGTCGTCTGATTTTTTTTTATTGAAAAAGTACTATCTCGTTTTACAAACGCTTTTCAGATAGTGGTATATTAGTATATATATTTTAATGATTAGTAAAGGGTAAACATGTAAGGTTACTTTGCATTTGGTAATGTTTTATAAATAAATGAGAATTGTTTCTTTTAGATATATTAATATTTGGTATTCCTGTCCTATATTATTCGCTTATCTCCTTGAAGGAAACTGGAGACTCAGCCAGATTTTAATTGTATTTATGATTGATGGAAAGAAGAGAACCCCTTTGACAGAGATCTCTGCTTCAGAGGAAATTTAAGGTATGCTTGTATATATTTTAATGATTAGTTAAGGGTAAACCTGTAAGGTTACTTTTCATTTGGTAATGTTTTATAAATAAAAAAGAATTGTTTCTGTTAATATTTGGTATTCCTGTTCTGTATTATTGGCTTATCTCATTTCAGGAAACATGAGACTGCAACCAGATTTTATTTGTTTAAGATTAATCCTTTGACAGAGATCTCTGCTTCAGAGGAAATTTAAGGGACCTTTGCCCCTTTGAGAGTTCTTTGTAGAGGTTTCTCATAACATTTTTTTCCCAAGTCTTTTAACTTGATGATCCTTGATGTTATAATTCTATATTGTAACTGGTACTGTATTGGAGAGTGTCATTTCCCTTCATATGGGGAAGGGGTTATTAGCACAATATGAATAACATCACAATGGTAAATTTTACATTTTTTCTTTTTATCCTTTGAAGAATTCCATTGTGTTTTCCAGAGGTTTTGGATATCTTCCCTTATAGGTAAAATTCCGTAGTGTATGAAAGTTACCCTTGTAAGAAAACCGAACGATATAAAAACTGTCTTGATGCCAATAAAGGAAGTTCTAGGCGTATTCCATAGTGTAAAATGAATAATCAAGATAGTTAAATTCTAAGACTCCTCTGTTTTGTATATACCTTTTGGGATGCAATGGTTCGCAGGCAAATATTTTGTGTCAGAATTCACGTATAAAATGCTTGAATGTTTTTTGAAGACAGATCTCGAGTGGCTTCTAGAGCGGTTATTCCACTTGGCAAATTCCAATTACATAGCATCAACCATAGAACTGTGCCTTTTCCAAGAGATCGCCTTGGCCGCTTACATTTATAGACGTCCATGGCACTTCCACAGCACTCCTACAGTATTAAGTGCATGATTTGAGTCACATTTTCTACGCTAAAACCCAGTCCAATCGTGAGTTATCGTTACACATAGGGCCACCACTATAGAACTTTTATACCCACCCAGACCCTATCCGTTAAACTGCGGCTTGATAATACTACAAGCCGGATACATTTGCTCTTTTTCCCCTTTACATAGGAGGTGATTTATCCCATTCCCTCCGTCTTTTGTAACCATGTAATGGCCCTGGCTGCGGAGACTGACTTTCAAATCAAATGCAGCCAAGCAGAGCGCTGAGCGATAATTGAGGTATCAGACCACCATTAGTGCTACATTGTTCTTTTCCTACCCGGCCAATATGTCCGACACAGACGAAGGAGCGCCGGGAGTAGTATTAAATAAAAACAGAGCTACCTGTCAGCATGGCCAAGAAAGCCCTCCATCTTCATAAGTTATCGTGCCGTGAGTACTAAATCGATCATTTCTTTCCACCAGTTGGCTTTCAGCGGTAAAAAGTCAATGTAGCGAGTAGAAGGAAATAGTCGTAGCCTCAACATCCTTATAGGCAACGCCTTATACGGGTAACTGAAGTCGGGGTAACTAAAGATGTGAGTGTAACTCGTATCATATAAGAATAGTGACAGTATGAACAGTCAAGGTAAACGTTATACATTCGTGAAAATTAGCTTCTTTATAATTGGCTTAAATACAATTCATTGGGTTTTCCAAAAAAAAAAGCTTTGAATAGAAACAGTGCTTACAGTATCTATATGTGTTATCGATACGAATAACAGTAGGCCTACTGTACGAGTAAGTTTCCTAATGCAAAAGGAGCAATATGTCTCGTATTATTCGGACTCTTAGAACCTACAAACACATTGTGAATCTTTAAAAGATAGTTAGTAAATGAAATATAATCATTATCCTTCGAATTCCCCTCTCTGGCATATTGAAGAGGCGATATGTGAATATGTTTACTTTACTTCAGTTGATTTGTGGAGCTAGGAGTGTATATCTCCGCGCATGCTGTCAATGCCTGTATGAAGCTTTTCGATAGGTAAAATCCAAGAATCCACCCAAATAGTTGATATAAACTTAGAAACTCGTATTCGTATATAGAATATTGAAGCCCTACAATGACTGCACCACATCTGTACTCACAAACTATTAAGCCATCTGCAGCTGATTGCTTCTAACATATTCTCTCAATATTTTTTTATTCTGCTCTAGGCCATTAAGATGCTGTCAAATGCAGGTACATCTACGAGTAGAGTGTTATAATGCAGTCTCTGCTTGCATGACTGTTTTATATAATTATGATGCAGGGTGTTTGGGGGGATACTCCGTTTGGAAAATATTTCTCACTGAGGTCCGGTACGATAGGGTACAGTGTATGTGGACTCAAATTCCGATATACATTATAGAAAGGGAGAAATTATGTCATCAGACACTTCATCTAATTTGAAACAGCCCCTAATAATTCACAATTGATTGAGGGGATTTCTGGGGTAATAAAAGGGAACAAAGAGAAGTCATGCTAATAATAATTATAGGCCTACTAATATGAAATCCGAACCCAGGATCCCAGACTCTCAAGTCTGCATCTTCACCAGTATACTACTGGGTTTCTTAGTAGAAGGAACCAAATATAATTTTATACTAAAAATTCTGAGCAAAGTAGAGTTGCGTTTTCTTGACGAGAGTATATGTCATTTTTAATCGTAAAATACTTATCCTAAAACACTGATTACTGACCAACTAGATTGATCGGTTACAAAAACATAAACCTAAGAGTAAGTACCCCCTCCAATCCACTGACTATCACCCATGGCTGAAACTCCCTTAGTCTTCTAGTTCCTGGAAGCTCAGCTCCCTAAGGTGTTCTCCAGTGTTGCAACACAATTCAAACTGTCCCTACAAATACATGTTTCTCGCCACCTGCATTTGTAGGGAGTCACAACTAATAAAATAACAAGTTTAAATTGAAGTTTTGTCACCATTAATTTTGTTGTGCCTGTAAACAGTTTACTTGTGATATCCTTTCTCGCACGTATAGTATTTGTCAGTTTAGACAAGGCTAATGCAATTACGGAGAATGCATGTTAATGGTTGTATGAATATTAAATGCCCAGTAGCTAAAATGTTCATAATAATTCGGTAAACTATTGTATTTATCCCTGCACTTAAGTGACACTGTAATTGGGTTGTATAGTAGACCTTCTAATAGAAGAACTTGTATGTACAGGAACCAGAAATTAAAAAGAAAATAGAATGAAAAAAGTCTAAAAACAGAACACATGGCGTATTCATCGTATGTGTGGTCTTCACGACATTGCCATCAAGTTAATAATATCGATCATTTCCATAAGGAGAAATTTATGACAATTGCACTCCTGATAAATACTAACCTGCCTATCAGATATGCAGATTTCTCAAATCAATCCATTTTTCAACATATGCATACTGCTAATTTCCTAATCGAACAAAAATGAATCAGCTTTCTAGTGTCATATGATGTATCGTAGGGAATTATGTTATCAGGAAATTTTGTATTCAATTTATACGTTATTGGGCTCAAATGATATATCATACAAGGCTGCAAATGTTTACAAAAAGGTAAATAAATTGAAGGCTTACTTTGAAACTAAAATAAAACTGCAATCAGATTGCAACCGTCCGCTAAGATTTGAAAATGCCGTCTAGTATTTGGTCAATTGAAGGGTTCCCTCCCTTCACCTCATACCAGGAAAACACTGACCCCCTTCAAAACACCCCTGCATACCCCCAACAATGGTTCTGCCCTTCCTCCAAAACCACCCCTACATTCTCACAGAAACTACCTTTGTTTGACGTTAGAGTCAGTCCGTCGGCTAGATACCGTATCAAACGACGGCAACAATAGTAAAACGGAAACGGAATCAGATCCTGTCGCGATAGGGGAATTAGAAAGGAAGCGATGGGCGACAGATAACAAAAAAGAGACTGACTCTCAATCAGAGTCAGTAGGGGTGGGTGCTTGCCTGCTTATCAGCGGACCTAGATATGGAGTCGGTCGGGGTAACTTTAAAGGGGCCTGCCAGCTAATTGACCCTGCTGAATTAATCTTGCTGCTCGTTTATAGGGGGCGCTCGTCGTGGGAGTGGTGTATCCTAGTGGGCGGTTCGGTGATAATGCTAATTGAGAGTAGGGAACTTAAAACAGTTATGGGTAAAGAAAGTGTCCTTTGTGTTGTGGTGGGACAAACGGTACCCACTCTGTTGATTATAGACATAATGATATAAATATAATACAACTTTAAGTAGGCCTATGCACGTACGCAAATATTCAAATGAGCCGGATTTTTGTTTTCATTCTGATGCTGTTGGGGAGCTCGAGGAACTCTGATAATTTTGGATACTTTTTTAAAACCGACACTATGATTCATGATAATTATACTGTCTGAAAATGTTTCTGGCAGATCATTAAACGTATTTATAGACTGTACATTGCTACCTGCCTTAAAATAAAATTGTGATGAATCCGGTAGCATGAGTGTTTAGATATTTATAATTCTTGAGACACGAGCTAATAGCGATGAATTAAGGTATTAATAACAATGTTATAGTCTTGTACAAGTTGTTTCGTTCACTGCCAATGGTTGTATATCTGTGATTATTTTGGTAATTTTATGAAATAATGAAGGTTCCTTTTTTGGGACGAGTGTTTCTGATGCAGCACTAAATTAAGGAGTGTGCATGAGATCTTTGGTATTTAGGTATAAGAAAGATTGTACTGGAACTGACATCAAAAGGTGTCATGATGATCATATGACCGGTATTGACCAATCAGCATGTAGTTTAAGGGATATAAAAGCCTGAATTGTCGGATGAAATAAACAGTTCATACTTGGTACTCAGCACCAGCTTCCTTCTTGTGTCTTATCACCTACCAGCCTAGAAAGGTAGAGATAACAGATTACGAGAAACAAGCAACATGCCTAGACAGTACACTTAGGCCAATTACTATCTATGATTGGACGAATTAATACTAGACTATGATAATGGTATGGCAAGAGATTGACACGAGTAACTGGATGGGCATGGGAAAGGAGATGTCAGACGCTAGGCCAACATGCTTCCAACTTATTAAGAATGGCGAAGACCCAGAACACATCTCCCCTGCTAGTGACCAGTTGTCCCAGTAGAAGTCCAGCATAAGACTCCCTCTCCACCCATAACATTCTTGATATCATTTTCTCTTGATATCATTTTCTCACTAATCAATTCCCATCAAAATACTTTTGTGTTCACTCAAACTTAGCAAAATAAATGCGCGAGTATCTGTCAAGTCATGCATGTCTATATTTGTGATTATGAAATATCATTGACTAATGTTTACTCTCTTTGATTTCCATTGTTCGTTTGAGCTCTCAATATCAGCAGCATAATATCTGTTCCTTTCAATTCACTGCATGCATCCTTACTTTAAGATGAGACAATTTTGTGAGACATCACAGGCGTATGAGTTATCTTACTTATCATAAAATTATCTTGACAGAGTCTGTGTTATATGTTATAACATGCAGCGTTTACCAGACGGAATATTGATATAGAGAAGATAAAATCAAGAAGGTTGTAATAATCAATATCATTATGTTGGTCAATTTATGCGATATGCAAATTTCGGGTACAGACAACAGCGTTAAGTATTCTTATGCCTCATAATGTTGGATAATCGTTGTCAATTTACAGTCCGCCTGGTCAAAATTGCTCGTCCAGTGTAAAATATAGGCCTATATGCAATCGTATAGCCAGATAACCATAGAATTCACAAAATAATCAAACCAAAACTTGGTATTAAACACTCTTAATACAAGATTTCAATTCCAAAGCTTGGCAATATCATACTTGAGAAAGACACAAAGAAGTTGATACTGTCTATGAAAAGAAGGTTGTGAAGTTGGCCTTGTCATTAACGATACCTAGGTTTACAGCTCCCTTTTTCACCCGGGCTGCTACACTCATTTAAAGACAATAATTATATTCAAGGAAGGACCTGGTCTATATGTTCTTGCTCATATTTTAACAGGAATAACGGGGACGGTGAGTGGACATGCATAATTTGCCAATCATCAGTATCCTGCTCCGGATCCACATTTCCCTATACTACTTCCACACGTCTATGGAGACAAGGACAGTTATCAGGGAACTGGCATCGTGGATAAATTCAACATACTTCGAATCGGCTCTGGACAGGAGAAATGAACAATGTTGCATGTCTGAATATTTTTTTTAATTTCCATGCATTGGATGTTTTATTTAGACAGATTCTAGGACATTATCAGCAAATGCAGGCTAAGTGTTAGACCGGCATTTCTATTGAACTTCACATCAGTTGAAGCCGCTGCACACTTAGATGCCACAAGTTGATACATCCATAAACGTGTCCCTTTATGTTTACATGCCCAGAATGTTTTAGAGTTAGACACAAAGCATGGTTTAATCCACTATATAAATAACGAAGATTCTCTCAGTCTTTTGGCTCATCACTACCACTTTCTTATCCAACAAAGAGGCCCGAGAAGCCGTAAGTTTGGGGCCACAAAAGTAGGACATACCTCTCAAGGAGACCCGGTCTCCGAGGGCAGATTTTATCCCCCTTCAGAGGCCGCCTCCACTACCATAATGGCGTTTAGTTATAGCGTCCCCGTCGCCAAAGACACTCCATGGAAGTGCTCAGCGTCTCCGCCCGCCGATAGAGGGTGTAGCGAACGGCGCATGCGCGTCGATTGATTTCCGGTGTCTACGCGCAACTCACTTGTGTTGTGCGCGCAGAGTGTATACTTGTGCGTCAGTCTCGATTTGGAAGGTAGTTGAGAAGGCGGGAAAGAGGGAGAAGGGCTTCGTATGAAATAGGGTGTGTCCACTTCGGCAATGAGAATGGAGGGCCTCGTTTTAGCATCACCGGAAGGGCCGCCATCTTGATTAGAGACAGAGAAGCTGGGGTTATTTATTCAGATTTCCCACGGACGTCGCGGCGGGCGGTTACAACTCACTAGGTGGGGCCTGTGATATGAACGTCGCGTGACACTTTCTCGTTGCCGTCAAAGACCGCGACAAGAAAAACACCCGCCTTCAGAAAGTGCCCTTTTCCCCATCAAGTGGTGTAGCGCGCAGGATCAACTTCCCCCATACTATAGCCCTATCCCCTGTCTCTTCCTGCTAAGAATCAATACCCACACCACACGCATGGTGAGTCCACTTAATACCAACAAACAATATCAACCTAAACGCACCCCTTACATCTAAGGGTAGACAATTGATGTACGCGCCTTGTCCATTATGGTGTAAACACGACCGACCGGAAGTGATCCCATCTGAGCGCATGCGCGGTGGCTCTTGGCGTCGGGTTAACAGGCGGCTGTTAATCCTCATTAAGGTCACGTGGCCACGTCGGCGGAAGGTGTTAAATATTACTTACTGCTCCAGGGTCGGCCTCTAATGCCCGCCCAGCCGGTGTGAGCTACTGGAGGGGAGATATGAGTAGAGAGAGCAGCTCATAAGGCAATCACTCACAGTTATACCCCCAACCTGGCCAGTCAAACCCACAAGCCTGTAACGGTTGTATCCGCAACTGCTATGGCTCGTATCCCAATGTATCCTCATTGTTTAACCAGAGCCTTTTTTTCTATCTGTGTACCCACAACCAACAAATAGTCATGCATAGTCATTCACAACATATTTGTACAATCATGTTGTTAATAAACAAATCCATTATTCACTTGCTTTGGTTATAACCACGTTATCCCCATCGTTATCGTTTAACCTATCTATTGATAAATCCACAATAAACTAATAGTTTTTTTTAAAGTAAATTGATCATAGTAAGGCATATACAATTAAGTTGTTTGTAGTTAACCCCACAAGTTGTCGTACTAATAACTGGTACACAGTTATAACCGCTACCTGCTACAAGTCATACATGTAATCTGTACATCCTTGGAACTTTCTTATTACCATACCCGCATTCTGCTCATAGTTACTTCATTCCATGAAGTTATGGTCCCGGGTTAAAGTATTGTTTTCAATGGTCGTCTTAGAAAAATCAGGCATATTGGATGTATTGTTGATATGTTGTTCTTATTTTCGTCCATTAATGCACGTGGGATTACATTGATTGTATCTCTGCGTGGTCTTAGTCAATAAATAGGCCAGGTAACGGTTGTGTAACTAGTCTCCACTTAGTGACCGTCATCTATATGCTGGACGCTTATATAGGATTAGTCACATACCATCTTTGAAACAATACCTGTGACTCCCTATGGTCCGTAGAGCATGTGGATGCATGGGCGCATGAGCTGATCGGAGTGTTGACATTCACTTCTGTTGAACAAAAGACTTTCAAAACGACCCTGATTAAAACACCTGATGGTAGGCCATTACCAGGATTAGATACATGCACGTTTCATAGTTGAATGGATTCGCCGTTTTCTATGTGGCTGTAGTAAAATATACAACAGGTTCACGGTTATAATGAGTTTTGATTAACCATTAAACCACACATAGAACCAAAGTATGACCATAAAGGCCAGTTGAAAATAAGGAAAAATCCATGCCCAAAAACCAGTTTTCAATCCTTTAGCTTTTCACGATAGCTTTATACCTACCGCAGTCCAAGGTTAGGGCGAATAAAATCCCACGTGGGTGGGGGCGTCACCATAGACGGGACTCCATAAAGAAACACCCCCTACTGCCATGTCCCGACCCCTCTGCCCCTCAGACTATTTTTGGAAGGACCAAATTGACATAATGTCTTTCATATTGGCAATTGCGCGGCAAAAGACGGGCGAATAAATCCGCGTCGGTGCCTGTAACCTTTTATTAGATTTGTAGGTGGCGCCACCGTCATATTTCCCCTCATCCGGGTTAACGCCGGTCGTCGCGAGAATCTCGCCCCGCGAGATAAGCCGAGATGTAAAAGGTCACGTGGTTTTGTCATCAATAACGGCGGGAAACAGAATCTCGTCTGCTAAGACATCCGGGTATTATCCTCGCGCGTCCCGGCCACCAGGGGGCTCATGACGCTATGTTTTAGCCTCCACTGCGCATGCTCAGCCGGCTCGACCGCGTCTCTCTCTGGCGAACCTTTTCCTTATCCCTTCCCCGCGAAATGGCGAAAACAAGTTAGAAATAGTTTCGTGTTGTAGGCCCCCTACATGTTTTTATGGATACTTCCTAAAAGCTATGTAAGCGAAAAATAGTTTTTAGGGGGAATATGTACAGACAATTACCTGTAGACTAAAACAAGAAAAGACGTCGGCAATTCATGTGTTGGGCGAGTTGATTGGAAATTGAGAAGGAGCTGGATTCAGTGAGATGGGGAAGTAGGCCTGCCTCCCCTTAAGACAAAAACCCAACAGTTTTCCGATATTCGGCCTGTAAAATGATGCGGTTACGAATGCAACCTGAGGCTGCGATTTTTTCCGAGCTAGGTTACAAATAAATCATGTTAGGCTATGAATGCAATATATAAGTCAACAAAAACTAAATATTTGTATTTCCCTTCCCAACAACATCCAACCTTACAATACAGCCCGTCCATGTCCAGGCCATTAAATCCGCTACTGGCATCACCTAACCTCCTCCCTGTCCCCACGGTATCCCATCCCGTCACCCCATATTGCCATATAGCCATCGTTTCTTGGACAAGGATTTGGACATTTCTTTCCTGAGATTATACCAGATGGTGTTTGTGTCAAATCTATCGCCGCTGCGGATGACGGCCAGGCTCACCAGACCCTGATGCCCTATTTGTCACAGCCCTTACATTTTATATGCTGGCCTATTTTTATGGGTCTCCCTCTAACGTCCCCTTCTGGATTTATTTCAGTGTAGAGGTCCTTCTAGGAACTGTTTTTTCTAAGAACATATATATGCATAGCTTGTAATATTACCGAGACATATCCTTTATTTAACGATAACTATAAAAAAATGTATCCAAAAAAAAGAAGAGGGATAAAATTGGAAAAAACAAAGCAAATTATCTAACCTTTAAAAACGCCCCTTACCTTCGTCATTCACACATGCACGCACACACACACACACACACACACACAAACACACACACGCACGCACGCACGCACGCACGCACGCACGCATACATATATTATATCCAATTCCTCGTCACTTCAATAATCTTTTTATTCTGATAGCTTCTAATCAACGGGAGAAATGTGGAATAAGATATCATGACTTTCATTGAGTCATACAAAACCATAATTAACATCAGAAAATACATTCAAGGACAATCTATGTTTTTATTGCTTCTTTTGAGACCTAGAAAGAGACATGTAAAGCAGGCTATCATAGTGGAAGGAGGTGGGGCCTTTGTCACCATTCTTCACCACTGGGTAAAAGCCGTTTTAACAGAGGGACGGCGGCGGCGGCGGCGGCAGTTGAGGCCACTGTCGACCCGTTCTGGGGGGTGCGCCTCTGACTACTGTCAGGCACTGAATCGGTAGGCGTCAGAAAAGAAGCTTCAATTCAACTGTCTTTGAAGATGACGCCTCAAATACGCCAAACCAATAAAAATAAACCACCATCGTGTGACAGCAGCAACGTCGCCTCGTCTTGGAGCTGCCTGGGCGGTTGGTTGGATGTCTTGGAAGCAGGGATGGACTTGACTTGAGTAGCTACATTTGAGTGGCTGAGAACATTATTTTTCTGCATTTTTCTCACCCGTTTCCCGACTGGTGTTGCCAACGGGTTAATTACCCTATTCCTGCCAGCATTGCACCCACATCGAAACGGAACTGGCTTTAATGGAGAAGAGGTATTTTTCCCCTCGGAGTGTTTCTCTTCGTCGCAGAAAGTAAATGGGATAAATTTATGATGAGCTGGCAGACACGCTATACGTAGACGCCTGATTGGCTTTCACTGGGAAATGTCTGTGATTATGTTCTTGTCCGGATCTTTGCCCAGCATGTAAGACATAAAAGTATTAATACTGTGGTTCTCATGCATATTTGATAAACATGAAGCAAGCGGACGTGAGCATGAGCAGGGACAGAGTTTTGAAAGGGTTGTGTACGTGTGTGTGTGGAGGGGGAAAGGCAGTCCATATGATTCTTATTCTACAGTGTACATCACGAGTTTTTCATATAACAGGATATTAAGATCTGTTATTCAAATGATAATATTTGATAAAACAATATGCTCTGAATACGTGATATTTGTTTATATATAAAATGTTGCCGTATTGAACTTTGTTTTCGGCGCAGGTTGAATGGTTGAGTTTAACCCGTAAAAAGGTACCAAAATGAACGCGATCATGAAGGTTGCTCGTATAGCCATTATCTGATTTACCTATATGAATCAGTTTAGCGACATTCTGGCTCTCTTTTAATCCAAGCTAGCAAACCTAGTTTTGTGAATGCTTGGATACAAACCGATGCCTGGAGAGTCCCGCAGACACCTCGACTAGAGCCCCCTCTGGTAGGCCCTGCACGAACTGAAAACTGAGCAGTTTATCTAGTTAACCCAGATTATGCTAACGTCCTACTGGTAGGACGCCTGTACCATGGGTTTTGTGCTACTTGTTAAAGTTCGTCAAAATATGATTACAATCTAAAATCTTAGTGTAAATATGACCTCAACACCTATAGATCATGAAAACATTCCAAATAAGAACATGTCCCATGCAACATCGTGTTGCCATAGCAACAAACAATGAGGTAAATTGACAAATACAGAAGATAGAAAATTTGAAAAATCAATGTATGTTTTTCCTATGATATAATAAATATTTTGGGACAGAATTTGAATTTTAGATAGACCTTATGGAGCTCCATATGCATGCCAATTTTTATTTAAATCAAATAATAATGTCCAGAGATATTAAGAATTTTCTATTGCCGTCCTACATGTAGGACGTTAGCATAATCCACTACCTTAATTTTATGCCCTGCATCAATGGGGATACTACATGATATAGCATTATTTTGAAGTTTTGTCATCATTTACCCACACATTTTGCATACAAAGTATGTAGTAGATGCCCATAGAAGTCCGGTATTTAGTACCTTAAAACTTTTTTTGTATTTTAGAACAAATTTTTATTTTGCCTTAACCCTTTAATGACGGATAAAGGCATATTATCATAGATAACCAATAAATTGGGTTGTTGGTTACCATGGTAACCCCAAAAATAAATAAGAAATAATTTTTTCGCACCCTCCGAAAGTGGATTTCATAATTATGAGTGGCTTTCCATTTAATGGATTGCTAGAATACTTATTTTTTAAATTAATAGTATGATTTAATTGTAATCATAATTATATTTGCCAATAAGGCTCTTTTAAGCATTAGCAAAGGGTTAAATACTATGGAAATTATGGTAGTGGATTATGCTAGCGTCCTACATGTAGGACGCCCCATATCTCAGCTTCTACTATAGATAGAGACCTAAAATTTTGTATGTGACTTATTATCTCATATATAGTGCCAGATATAAGATATTTAGAGTTTTGGATCATAATTGGCACTTTAGTATAATTTGGGTTAAATGGACGGACCCCATCCGTAACCCTTAAAGCTCGGGAAATGTGCGTCATTCCGCCTCATTTCTAAAGCTTTTCCTACAATTCAACAATGGTCTGGGTGAACATAAACTTATTTCAAGGATAAATCTAGTAGCATAAAAACGCATGCATTGGTGGAATTTGAAACGCACCTGAATTTACAAGACAAGTATACAGTACCAAAACCTCAGAAACCAAGGGGTGGAAAACTGTTTGAATATCTAGTCACCTACACGCTTTATTTGCAGCTTTAAAAGTCAACCTTTCCTGGAACTGCCAGTCCTGAATCCATGAAATCCCCTGTTTCTAGGAACCACTGCAACCCCCCAGAGCATGGGCTGGCTGTAGCCACTAATTACATTGGGAGTGGAGACTGTTTGAAACCGACCAAACAAGCCTTGACAAAGGAGGCTGTGAATGATAAGTGCCTGTGGGCTGGAGATTAGAAGATAATCCTCTGACAAGGCTCTCCCTAATCCTCTCCCCTGGCTGGCTTCACACCCCTCCTACCTCCCCGGTGGGCTACAGGCCGTCCAGCAGGCCTACACCAGGCTACAGCCTACAATCACTCCAATGGGGCTGTCCTGACTCCATTATGATAGGCGCCATGTAAGTGAAGACCTGGGCCTTCTTAGACTCGATCTGTCTTAGGCCGTACACAGCTTCTACATTCCACTTTGCGGTTCAAGAAAGTACCACTGGCAATTTGCGGTTTTGGTATCCCCGACCACATTAAATCCACAGAAAATCTATATAAAATAGCAGGGGCAGCAAGCAGAGACCGAAAGTGATGGCCACAAGTACCTATATTCCACCTTGCAGTACGCTACCGCAAAATAGTTTGCGGCCGTTGCTTGCGTCTTTTCAGGGTGACGCAAGCACATGTTGCAAAGTGGAATATAGCCTTTAGGGGACCTGCACAAGTCTGAGGCGGTTCCACGTGAATCTGAGAGGTTCCAGGTTAATCAAAGGGGGTTTCAAGCAGGTAAGTGGGGTTTCCTGATAGATTTTTTTTTATCATATTTGCCATGTTTTAGCTAAACTGTCATTGCTTAGATGGAACGACTGCAATGATTAAATGAATATGCTACATGATCGCTATTGTAACACCAAGGAAATACCGGAGAGCTTTACCATACGTGAGGTGCAGTTTATAGACTCACAGACAAAAGATTGTTGGTGGTTGTATACAGGTTGGTCTTGTCCTCTCCAGGCCTATTTCGTTGGTATCTAGAAAAGAAAATCAGGCCTGACCAGACACTGGTCATGCAGTATTCCTTAAGTATTATCGAGTTTTGGCATGTCTATTTTGCTATAAAAAGTGACCATATTCGTTACTTGTAATCAAAAAGGTTAATACAGGTGACCAAGTGAAGCCAGTGTTAACCTCAGTCTCCAGTCTTCCTGTGATAACCATCAGTCAGTGATTGGGCTAAACTCTCCAAATGGACTCCTGTCACATAAAAAAAAGCTGCACAGCACAGTCCATGTTAAAAGTAAATAAGGTGTTACACAAATATATTTGTTTTACACCTTACAATGCTTACCGAAAGATAAGTAATGAGAGTACTGTCATGGAAGCTTACAGTTGGCAAGTTCTAACTCAAACCCCCACCCCACTACCCCCATCCCAACTGCCCTGCCCAGACTTGCTCGGTTTAGGGGGCTGTGAGCTGCTCCCCTCCCCCTGTGGCTCTCTTCAGTCCTCGTCACGACCTCCCCCAGGGGAAATAGCCCCCAGACCTGATGATACATCTGTCCGTCTGTGAGCCTTTAACTCACTTTGTTAGGCAGAAGTGCTAGATAACTGTCTATCTAAATGTTTCATACTTTGAAGCTAAATCCCATAAATCAAGAGACTAGAATTCATCGAAAACGATAAGGGAAATTCTTTTTCCATTGGCTCAAGGCAACCAGAAATTTATACGAAATATTTGATTGCTTGAAACATACCTGAAAATGTCAGATGTTGGTCAGTAGTGATCTCTTATTCATCCTAATTTCAGTCGCATCACTCAACGGGTTCCCCCAATTCGACAAAGCAATGGTACCTAGCCGTAGAGTTTCACTCCCATATCAAATCTAGATGGTGAGATGAGGTACATGCATATTAACTGCACACCCTTATTGGATCCTACAATATTCCTACATCTCCAACAATTAATATGTAGGACCCGACGGCCCCCTATTTGGTGTACCCACGATTCTCCTGAGCACACTGTAAAACTGTGCCAAATTTTACTTAACTTGATGGTAAAGATCCCCTTCTAATATAATGTTCTACAGATCTAGAGGAATCCTCTTCCCCACCTGCTCCTTTTATATGGCTTATGCACAGGCGCGTCCCCTGATGTCTAGGACAAATCACTGACTGCTCTTTTTTTTGAGAATTGCTATTTGTTGGATAAACTATTCTATATCTCCCCTTCCTGTTAGTCTGCATCTTGTTTGTGATTCCATCACACGTAATATCCCCCTAGTTATTGCCCCTTTCCCATACAGTGTCACTGTTTGTAATCTATAATTATATCTTATTTCAGTCATATGCTCTCAGCGTTGCCAAGGGAGCGTGCCAGCGCGACGGCTATTATGGATTTATAGACTTCTTTGATGTGAGAGGAGTTTAAAAATTTGCATGCAGCGCCAGTGAATACAGTAATGATAAGAACCTATAGGGCATTTTAACCCACCTTTTCTGTTGTGAAGCATAGCAGTTTAACCTTTTATACCCATTTACGTTGTTATGTACATTACTTCATGTCCCGAGGTTTATTTTCCGAAAATATTTTTCTGGCGAATCACCTCTTCTTTAATGTAGGTTATATAATACTATTTAACTTAACTAAAGTCTACTTAACTTAGTCAATACATAATAAATATATCTATTTTTCAGTAATGTAAAATAATAGCCGGCTGTAGCCAGAATAAAGTGTTAAGGCTTACATATTGCATTATATTCATGCAGGAATGACTATATTTACTGTAAGGATGCCATAGCTAACCGAATTAGCCTGCACTAGCAAAGAAAAGTGTTGATAGAGTTTCCTGCAATCATAACTGTGAATAACTTCATAGGATATAATCGCAGCTTTATCAGTAAGGGAAAGAGTTGGTTTCTGTACATACACACCATGCATTTCTTGACTAGACGTCTTGTGTAACCAAGGTAACTTCTAGATGTGATATGACTGAGTTCTGAGCCGCTTATACTTCATATTCATTCCTTTAAAATAAACTCAGAGAAACAATTCATTTTGAAATTCCAAGAAACCTGTCAAAACCATCAATGTTTCATGTATACCTTCAATCACCTGACTATTAATGCCTCCTTCCCTAATTCTTTGGGCCCTTCCAGTCAGTAAATGTCAGCATATGACAGGTGGGACTCAGAAACTTGTACAGAGACATGTATGCATGGTCATCCAAATAAGGTTATTGCTTGCGTTAATCGAATGTGAATTATAATCATGTTTTGACATGTCATTGAATGTTTGTGAGACCAAAGTATTATTTGTTGTTATTAGCGTACGGACAATATTCTATTTATAACATCAAAAACTCCTGTAGCTGAGAGATGTCCTATTGTGATGAACACAATAAAAATCAATGCGATGAGGCTGACCCTTGAATATCTAGAGCAGTCACAATAGAAATAATTATTTTGGACAAAGCTTAGCATCAAATCTTAATCAAATTGCATCAAATTAGAGCAGAACAATGAAAATAATTTGATATCTATCCCCCAGGTATTTAAAGCTGCATGTAGAAAAATCGTATCTGAATAAAATAGTCTCATTGAAACGCTGTCCTGTTTACACTAGAAGGGAACCCTAAGCAATATGGTAGAAATCGCCTTGGGACAGAATTTATCAGGATGAACGATTAGAATCCACTATCGCACCTATACATGTCATTGAGAAATGTTCGTCTCGCGCAAAACAGTCTGAAGGAAATTAGCTACTTAATTAAAAGCATAAATCCAAGACGTTTCATTATATCTCGTATTGTCATGTCGCCAGAACAGATTTTATTTACAGAAGACAATGCGCAAACTATAACCCAATAACAGTATACGTCATTTTGCTATTTTTCTCTAGCCAGGTATAACCGTGGTAGAGAAACAATAGTATATTTCCCCTATCTTCTCCAAATTGGCATCGTCCATTAATAACATACGCATGCACAAAATTAATGGGATGTGAGAGTATCAAGGGCTTTAGTACATATTTAATGCACGTAACACGCTTTTCAAATGATTACTAGATGCCAAAGCCCTCTGTGAAAGTGCCAGTCATCAACTTTCGTTCACTGTCCCTTTCAGACCTAGTGATAATTCTATAAAGTATTAAAATTATATAAATTTCCAAAGCGTAGGTGTTCTAATGGACATCTGTTATTGCACTGAGCTATTCCAGGTAAATTGGAGAATCTGCAAATTGCTCTGTTTAGGGTCAATTTCCTAATTTCCCCATGCAATTGTACGTGATTGAATCTCATTATCATGCCTCTTTGCTGCAATTAATTTGGCTTATTTTTCAAATCAGAATTCGATTTTAAGAACATTGGGGAACAATTATATTTCTGTGATTTCTTTCCTTTTTTTCCCTTTTTTTTTCTTCTTTTTTTACAATTTTGCAACAGTTACTCACCAGGCGGCGTGGTGTGGAAACCCCTCTATTGGTAAGACTTGCCTGGAGCAGCTCGAGGAGGGCCTTCCCTAGTAATGAGCAGCTCACTCAGTGTCACCACCAGGTAGCACCCCGTGACGTCACAAGCACAGCTGCTCCTGACTCCTCCTGTGACGTCACAGCGGTCCTCCAGGGCTAGATTCTAACTGCCACTGTCACAGCGAGCCACTCCTCTCCTTTAAGAGAGTCAGAGAGTGATAGAAAAAGAGACATTGGATGAATAACAGTTGCGAGCTCACCTCAGAATAAAATCGTTTCAGCTTGAACATTCCAACTGAATTGCTTACTCTAGGATGAAAAAAGAAGGTTTAATCAATGAATCATAAGAACAGTGTCACTCGGGAAACCTGCGTTAATTTATTTCCAATTGGAGGTGAAACTTTTAGCTAGAGAATAGTGTATGCTTGGAGCTGATCTACAGGTTGAGCTGACGGCTGTTGCTATTTGCAGCCGAGCTGCTGACCGAATGAACTCAATAATGAAACACTATCACGCCTATTTAACCACTTAGGTTGTGTAATGATCCTGACGACCGTGGGTCAGAAGTGCCTTTCTTAAGTTAATCTTGGATGAAACAGCAGACGTAGGTAGGAGTAACTGTCCCTGTTTGTAGACGTCACCTGCGGCTGGAGTTATACACTCGGGCATAACGTCAGAAGACCGCGCATACAGTACTACTTGTATACGCGGCTAGCAGGTTCGCGCACACAGTTAGGCCTATACACGCGGGACTGCAATGTCCGCGAATACTGATAGGTCTCTATGCGCGGTGCTGTGTCCGCGTATAGAAGCATCATTATATTATTTGTTAAAATCGGGGGCCAAGCCCCCGAACCCCCTTATCTTTTTTTATTTCTATATGTGATCTTATTTCTGGCCATATACAGTCTTAAAAATCCTTAATGCACCACCTTTCCTTAGGTCCGCGTACATAAAGAAATGTGTATGCGCGGACTTTGTGCCCGCGTGTATAAGAAATTATATAAGCCGCGTACGCGATGGTCGCGCGTATAACCAGGCCCGTCACCGGCTGGTGTGCACTATGTTACCTCAGCCTAATTGTACAGAATGGTGGGCCTAGTTAAAACAGGGCTAATTCTGGGAACACTCTTTTATTTCAACTGGGATATACAATTTAGCCATAGGCCATTTTTCGTTGCAACCCAGCATAAGCATCTCAATTCATACTTTATCTTATGCTGGCAATAATGATGAGACAATAGTGGAAATATACAAGAATAAACAGGAAAAGGGGACAATTTACATATGTTTTGAAAATTACAGAGAAATAGATAGAATAGATAATTCTTGATGCTAATTCTAATTCATATTCAGAGTGGTTGGCTATGTACAACATCAAACATTATAGACATAAACATTCAATGGTTATTAAAAGTGGTTTACACCAGAGAACAAACAATATAGCCCGTAAATTTGCATAAGCAATTGGTCTATAAATTGGACTCTATGTTCATACTCAGGGCATTTAATAAATGACACCTTGAGTTGGCGGACTAATGCATCTTAGTGCATTCATTATTTTTCGTAACGCCCTGTGGAATAGATTTTATGTCCAAATTTAGGTACTGCCAGACGATTAGGAGAACATTTTGGCGTTCTACATGGACAAACCATAACACTTAAATAACTTGCCTTTTGGAAAGATTTCAGCATTTTACTGGCGCATTAAACCAGTTTATATCATTCCAAACGTTACCGCTGGTAATACTTAACTAGTGGCGGATCAAGGGTTATAAAATGGTGAAAGGGTGCACATTTGGGAAAAGGGGTTTTGTGCTGAAGGTGGATCTACACAAATGAATGTGGGATGTAACTCGCAACTGTTAATTGTTCTAATAGTGTATGAAAAAAAAAGTCTGTATACAATTGTAAGTAAGGCGACTATTCTTTCAGTGACATTTTTCAAGATCCATTTGTAAACGCAGAGGGAATAAAATATGCCAACGTTATATGTCCAGGTAACTCTAAACCACGCGCGATTCTGTAACATTTCGCCAGCAGTGGCAAAGGGCAGTGGTGGAGGTGCGGAAGGACATCAAATGAAATCAAATCCGAGAACTTGAGACGGCAATCAAAATGAAATCCTCGAATTACTGTTATGAGAGAACGTCATGTGCCTGGACGCATGGGGTGTCATACATCAATATTAACTTGATGATCAACGGTGGGGAATGTTGCCATTTATAAAATATCTTTGGCTTTACCGCTTAACCAATGAATGTTTCCACAAACTATATCCCTCTGTCGCATAGTTACAGCCAGGTTACTTCTGTATCAATATTCTATGAAAAAAGAAATGATAAAAGGGAAAAACATACAAGATTAACAGAACAAGCACCAGGTTAACACATGTTACATTATAGTAAATAACCCATATAATTTTATATTGACGATCCTGCTCAAACCTGATCAACAGCCGGACTACTTTGAAAACTGGCAGGTTTCTATAAACAAATGATGCATTGAGTAATCTGAAAAAATAACTGTAGCACCTAGCATCCCATAGCGCTGGAGGAGTGGACAACAGAGGTGCTCCGAGCAGCTTAGGACAGAGAAGGCGGATTACAGAGCGGATCCCTGGACACGCAACTTTCATACATTACTTTTAACATGGACCCATATACTCAATATGCAGTTTATTTTCACTATTTTAGGCATTTTCACCACATAATTCTATCAACTTGTTGGTGTCTTGTATTTGGTGAAACAGGATAATTAATTCAAAGTGACGCTCGCGCTAGATTTTCTCATATCCACAAAGCAAGATGTTTATGTTTTTATCGCATGCATGTAAGAAATGTACACTATTTATTACACCTTGTAACCTGCATCTAAAACTACAAATCCATAATCTTTCACCCAACATTTGACGTCACAGAACGTTATCACAGGATTGTAGATCATCACGGAACGTTATCATAACGTTGTAAAAGTCACCGATTTGGCGAGCCTTGCTGTGTTCTGTCGTCATAAATGGAATACTTTGTTTTACAGTGTGGTACGTAGTTTAACATATCATTATTGAAATAATATATATGTGGTAATCCCTTTCGATTCCTCCATGTTCCCTCCAGGGTAGAAGGCGACAGACTACCGCCATGACAGAGTGGAATATTGGCTATAATTAAGCCTACATCCTCGCAGATTCGGATAAAAAATTCAGCAGACACTTGAGAAGCCGTGGAGATGGGATGGCGGGTTGAGGGGGTCGCCTGTTATCTTATTACTGTTACTAATCCCACCTTAATCACCACTAGGCCCGGACAGCGGGAGGAGGATGTGTGCATGGTGCTTAAGAATAAGAAGTTAATAGTAATAGAGCTTTTTCTGTTGGCTGTATTTAAAAAAGAAGTGATTTTGCTTGGGTTCCTCTGTAAGTGTAACGGATATTAGATCCGAATTGGGAATAAATTTACTCGATTAATCGTGGTCTATTAAATTGATAATTAAAAAGAATTCTATCAAATTTGACAAGACCAGACATAAAAAGGTGTACTAAAGCTTATGTCAGAGGAAAGTGGTCACTCCTCCCTGAATCCATCGACTGACGTTTAAATTGATCAATTCACATAATCGAGGTAGGGACAAGTATTCCTTAAAATCTGGGCTAAAATCTAGGCTAATTCATGACCTCTTATATAAGTCTTAATGCAATGGTCATGAGAATCCACTTACCGATATGAACAGATTCTCTAACATAGTTGATGTACCGAGAACAAAGGATGGATATGTCCAGTCAAAATCCCTAAGTATGGATAAAAGATCCTGTATACACGAATCTGTTGATTTCCTAATTGTTTATGCTTCAACATGTGATTATTAATTTTATTTGGGAATAAAAGTTATAAGATATAAGGCGTAGTCATGAAAACCATCTATAATGTACAAATTTCTATGAGAAAAGTGCAGCGGGAGGAGGAGCAGGATGTGGGGACAGGGAGGGAGGGAGGTGGAAGTGGGTCAGGGCACCTGGAGTAGGCTGCCTCCTGATGAGTTGACCTTCCCGGGTCCTTTGTAGGTCTTCTCCAGGGCTTCCCACTGTCGTATGTCACGACACCTACCTCTAATGCCCTGTTTCCACCAAAAAGACGAGATAGAATTGAACGATATTTTCATCAGACAAATACAAAGGATTTCATTATTAGAAAAAATTGTTCATGTGTCTTGGTTAAATTGGACGATTTTCTGTTTCCACCAAAAGACCATCAAATGATTTGACAGACGATTTTAACAACGATTTAACCAACGATTTAATTATTAATATTTTTATTGAATAAATATGGTTTAATTAAGTATGATAGTACTATACGATTTTTATTTTTCACCTTACATTTATTTTGTTGTTTGAACGGTTTTCTGTTTCCACCAAACGATTTCTTGGACAATTCAAAAATCGGGACAATATAAGGATATCTTTGCAATCGTTCAGAGAAAAATCGGTTGGTGGAAACAGGGCTTAAGCCCCTCGCCCCCAACCCCCCTCTTCCCAATACCCACCAAACAGGACTGGTGGGAGGTCCACAGGTGGCAGGGACAAAGGGGAGTCATGCTTTGACCTTTGGCGGTTGTCTGGTGTTTTTTTCCACCTTGAACACTGCAGGTTTCAAAGGCAAGTTAAGGGATATTATGTCTTATTGATGGTATACTTTTGATTAATTGTAATAAAGATGTATGTGGTTTGATTGGAGCCTTCATTGTGAAATCAACGTTTGGGAAATGATAAGTGATATATTAAATAATATATGTTACCCAGCATTTGTAGAAAGTCTTCTTTAAAAAATATCATAATAACCTATTTTGGTATATACCCATCACGCGCAGATGCACATCCATACATAACCACACGCCCACATTAATTGTCAACAGCGTAGTTGAAACCGATTCGTCGTTGACTTCTCCAGAAGAACTTTACCTATCGTTACATCAAATATGTATTTCATTGCTCAATATAACAGAACTACTATGAATAAAAGGCACGTCATCTTTATATCATCCATCAATTGCTGTTACAAATTTAGTCCAGAATACCTGACTAATACAGGTGATATTATCGAATTCAAAGCTGTAATTCACTCAATAATTGACTTTAACAACCGACAGGGTCTTTCATATAAATTGGATTATACCATGGATTTGTCCGTGAAGTGAAGAACATGAAAATTGATACCTATTGACGGTGATATGTAATTTGTCGCTGATTTATTGACTTATGCTCTACTTGACATGTAAGATGCAGTTCAGAATCATATCAGAACTACCGCTACTGTTA
The DNA here is from genome assembly GCA_936440205.1 of Lepidonotus clava. Lineage (NCBI taxonomy): Eukaryota > Metazoa > Annelida > Polychaeta > Phyllodocida > Polynoidae > Lepidonotus > Lepidonotus clava. The sequence goes on along the minus strand of OW387150.1, from coordinate 17,874,474 downwards.
GAATGTTCTTCGATTATATGATAACTATGGAATGCATTACTTAATCTGAAGTCCTGAGATGCTGTCCAAAAACATCTAAGAAATTTCATAGAGGTGTTTTTTCATGGCAACAATGGAAAATTCTGCCCAGAAAGCATCCATGAAATTTCGTGAACATGAAAGTTCGGAGGAAATTATTCACAATATATATTCACCAAGAATACTTTTTGATGTATGTTTGAAGGATATTGAGACTATCTAGGAGCGGATAGAATTGAAAACAATTGAAAAAAAAGAATCCAGGAAATTCCGTGAAGGCTTAAATTCTACAAAAGAAAATAGAGTCATCGTGGTTATTAAAACTTTTTGACCGTTTTTTCATACATTTCTAGTCGAATCACTCAATGGGAACAGCATTTATGGTCATTTTATTTTTTACCAGAACTGATAAAAAAAAAAGGACCAGAACTAAGCGATCAGAACTGATTGAAACGACCCGAGCTTATTTCAATCACTCAGTGGGATCCCCCCTTAAGGTCACTAGTAAACATGACCCCCTACTGGGGGTTCCTCGAATATAGGTATGCCTCTCCTAAATTTCCTGAAATATTCCGGAAGTTATCTAAGTGGCACATAGAATATGATCGTCTTGATTATGTAAGTAGTATGTACAGAAAGTAATTTGACGCTTTTGACCATGTACGTAGAATAGAGAAAGTAAGGCAATGATTCGACAGACGTGTAAGCCTACTGAATTACATTAGTCAACTTGGTTACATAAGAATTAGTATTATGCAGAAGTGCATTAATGGATTGATCATATTTAAGCAGTCGTTATATGCAAGGTTGGTTCGGGGGTTTAACTAGTAATTGGTGGAATAAAAACTAGGTGATGGTTTAAACAATTATATGATTGTGTTTAAAAAATATCTAGTATTCAGTCCTGAAATGAATTATTATTGGTCGGTTTGTTCTTACCACAACGGTCATGTTTATCAAATGGAGGGTAACTGTTTAGAACTTTTGAAAATTATGCTGATTCTGTTTGAAATTAGACATCAAAGGAACGAAGAAGAAATAAGATGCAAAGTTGAAAAAATAATTAACTGTTCATATAACTATATACAAATAATAAGTGTTAAGTAGCTACAATTTGCTGTTGGAGAGAAAACTGGCACATTATAAAAAGCGTGGTGTGTGTCGAAACGGCAATTACCTACATCATAATGTTTTAGTCAAGCAAAACTTTGACTTTACTTTGAAACAGTTTTGCATGTGAACTCTAAAGGAAAATGTTAATCCTGCATATAGTTACAGAGTGCATGCTGCTAAAAAAGATCTGGCTCTGATAGATATTTAAAAATCTTTAAAATTATTAGTATAATGGGCAATCCGTATAATTATGATCGAATGGCGTGCTGCAGAAATTCGAAACAGGTGGTGGCCTGGTTGCTGCAGCTCAAATTCAAGTAGTATAGAGTTATATATGTATATATATATATATATATATATATATATATATGTTACTCTCAGCGACAGTCTTTGGAGAGTTGTTATGTCTCCTCACAAGACAGTAAGACTAGAAAACATTTTCGAGATGCTTACTGTTTGTTTAATAGTGAAACCAATCGGACTTCATGTGAATAATCACAATTGACGTATCACCGCTGGAAGTCCATCCTTGGCAATATCCTCCAGTTAATTCGAACTGACTATAGCTCTTTTTTAGTCTGAGATTTCATGGACAATGAATATTCATGGCTTCCATTACAATAGGTTTGCTGGAAGCAATTTCCCAAGGACAATTATCTGGGAGACCGTGCGCAATAATCTAGAACGGTCAGACATCATTGAGAAGGAGCATTTTGTAGTCTATGACCAGCTGCTACATTATTTAGAGGTTTTACTGTCCGGTGAGTGACCATGGATATGGGGCCTTGGAGGCAGAGGGGGGTCATTCAATCTCTGAAGTAGGTACTATGTAGAAATAACATTGACAGGGTGGCTATCCCAAAACATTTTTGTTTTCAGAGAGAAATGTTTATAGCTAGTCTATCTTCATTTGTGCACAATTTATTGTAGCCTTATAAAGGTTGGCCCGTGTACATGTATTCTTTCTAAAGGCATTTCGCCGAATGTCTAGAACTATTCCCTATGCTATGTATATTCCCCAGAAAAAAGGTGAAACACCCACACCCATACCATCGCCCACACACACCCACATCCACAACACACCGACAGCCACACCAACACTAACACCCAAACCCAAACCCAAAACCAAACCCACATCCTCACCCACACCCACACCTATGTCCACACTCACACCAACACTAACAACACCAACACTCCTCCCACCAACACCCACACCCACACCCACACTCACACCTAACCAACACCCACACCCACAACCTACACCCCACACCCCACACCCCACACCCCACACCCCACACCCCACACCCCACACCCCACACCCCACACCCCACACCCCACACCCCACACCCCACACCCCACACCCCACACCCCACACCCCACACCCCACACCCCACACCCCACACCCCACACCCCACACCCCACACCCCACACCCCACACCCCACACCCCACACCCCACACCCCACACCCCACACCCCACACCCCACACCCCACACCCCACACCCCACACCCCACACCCCACACCCCACACCCCACACCCCACACCCCACACCCCACACCCCACACCCCACACCCCACACCCCACACCCCACACCCCACACCCCACACCCCACACCCCACACCCCACACCCCACACCCCACACCCCACACCCCACACCCCACACCCCACACCCCACACCCCACACCCCACACCCCACACCCCACACCCCACACCCCACACCCCACACCCCACACCCCACACCCCACACCCCACACCCCACACCCCACACCCCACACCCCACACCCCACACCCCACACCCCACACCCCACACCCCACACCCCACACCCCACACCCCACACCCCACACCCCACACCCCACACCCCACACCCCACACCCCACACCCCACACCCCACACCCCACACCCCACACCCCACACCCCACACCCCTCTGGTCTGTAGGGGACCAGGGCCATGTCAGCCAGTACCGAGGCCCTGGTTGATGTATTGGACTCTGAGTTACAGGCCATCGGAACAGGTTGACGCCAGCAAAATGATTACATAACGAGATTCCCCTGAAGGCTGTCTGATAAAAACACACTAGTGGGATTCCCCAGTCTCCCCTAACCCCTAAATAAATACCCCCTGGTTTCAAGCCCTACGTCCAGCTCAATCACACTAGGCTTAAAATATTGTCACCAGGGACACCCCATTTGATAGTTGGCCTGAGATTAGTGGTTTTTATTTGACATTATAATGGACGTTTCTCAATTTTTATTTGAAATAATTGATGTAATTCAATATAACTATCTTTACCCTCATTCACGATAGGCTCGCATTCTGACTTCAGAGGTTTAGTAAACGTATAAGCAGGTTGGCGATAACACATTTTTTCTATTGATTTTTATGTTTTTAAAGTTACAAAAAACATACCAAGAAAATGGTCTGTCCTGAAATAACAGGATTATTTTGAGATCCATTATTACAGGATGTCCTGTTTTTTTCAGGCATACTTTTAAAAACTGTCATTGTAATGATGGAATTTGATTTTTATTTAAACAAGTAATTGTTTGTCATACAGGGTTATATTTTGAAATTGAAAAAAGTGATTATAGAATGTTTTAAAATGATTTAAAGGGTTGTGTCCTGAAAAAAAACAGGGCTTCCCAATTTCCCCATCATAGCCCCAACCTGATAAGGTATCCAGCTTTCAGAGAGATGGGTATACTTATATAGATTAAGAATGGGGCACTATTTACCTATTTACAACACAAAATTGGTTAAATGCACGAAAATTCAGTGTGATTTAATGCTTAACCTATAATATCGAGGCCCCTCCCTTGTTAAAACCCATGACGCTGCATTTTCCCTGGACTATGGTCCTGTCACAGAGAACGAAAGTTTTATCTCATGAATGCGATAATGATCTCATGGGAAAGAAAATGATCACAGGCACACAAAACTAAGTGCATATCATTCACACTGAGAAGGTAGCTCCTTTGCAATTATTTTGCAAGCAATCTCATCTTGAATCGCACAGGTTCTCTATAAAAATATTCAACTTGTTTAGTAATTTTGCAATGGACCAGATTGCAGAGGGCTACGAAAATCCAAAGGTCCCAACGTTCGCAGATCACAGAGACCTACGACGACCAGGGTGAATGGGGATTCATCCACCCCTGCTACAAACGAACCCTCACACCAAATGGTCAACCCGTTTATCTCTGCCCTGCAAACAAAGCCAGTGTGCCCGCCGATTTGTCCAGTCAGAGAAAAAAAGGTCAATCATTTCCACCCCTACCCCCTCTCATGTTTTATGATCCCTCTGGCACTGGGTGTTTCATAACCCCACCCCCCTCCCTACCCCCACCTTCAGTCTTGATGTTAGGCATTCATGGGAACTCACGCGCCTCCAATGGACTTTGTAATTTTCCCCGATAAAACAGTAATAGATAGCACGTGTCCTACGAGAAAAGTGATTTGGCTGGCGGAAGGCCGGCAGGGTTTTTCCCAAAGTGAATTACCCTTCAGCAACAGAAATGGATGGGTCGACGCGGTGACGCGTTTTTTTCTGCCCTGGGCTTTCAATGTGAATGACCTGTGTGACACTGTTCGTGCCCCCGCCAAAACGTCCCGGCGCCTCTGGATCTCCCGCCAAAATGCTCTCATGTTGTTGGATTTTCCACTAAAAGGTTGTTTTCCGAAGACTTTTTTGTGGGTGTATGGTTTAGAGGTGGGGAAGATATCAAGAGCATCGCTCAATGATTTTTTTCCACTCAGGGAAGGGTAGGGTGGAATATCATTTTTTTTGTTATTTTTGTAGATCTAAAATTCGAGCCTCAAATATCTATGTTCGCGACTCCGTTTTTAAATTCACCACACGTGACATACGTTTGATACTGACGCATTTATGGATACCCCCTATCATGAAACAATTACACCCCCCCCATTTTCTACCCTTAAACACTACTAAACGGTAGTTTATCGGATATCCCTTTCAAAAATTATCATGAGACACAGGAGCAGATGCTATACAACCACGGCCTTACTGTATCCTTTTAAGTCATCAATAGCCATATTGTATATATATATGCATATTGTACTCCATGGGTTTTAAGTTTTAGATTGCCTGTCTTTCCGTATTTGAATGAAATGAAAGAAGTACGTCATAATTGAGTTCAGGGGATAGATCCATAATCTACCACCTAGAATGCTTTGAAAAAAATACTAAATCAAAAAAGAAATGAAAGAAGTACACCAGAAATCGTTACATAGCGTTATATATCTTTTACTTTTATTTCTAAGTATATCTTTATGCTTCGAATCATAAATCTTGGTCGAAATTTAATATGTGAAGCAAACCACTGACACAAAACAAAAGAATTGCAACATGCTCAAATTCAAACTCAAATACTCTCGCAAGGTTTACAGCCTGTCAGGCGGCCAGCCGCTGACCCCATGATTCTCTGACTACAATGGTGGTCTGACAGGTCCCCTCTAGTCCCCATCCGTTAACCCACCAGTTTTTTGCCCCCACTGAGTTACAGGGTGATTGTTGTTTCCGCAGGCACTTGGCTCCCCTTCTTCCACTCATTTCACTCTACAAACTCCTTCCATCCAATCTACTTACTCAGGTTACTCATGTTGCCCCACTCACCCGAATCCCTCCATTTGTACCAGCTACTCCATTGATTCACTCCATTCACCCCATTCAATCAACCCTCTCCACTGTTCCTACTCCCGTTATACTCTCTTTTCCCTCTTTTCCTTCCATTTACTCCATCCAACCCACTAGTATACCATTCCCTCTTCTCCCTGAATTCCCTCCATTCGGAATCCCTCCACTCTATTTGTTTGTTCTCTAATTATTTTACTCCCTTGATTCATTAGCATCCAATTACCCCACTTATGTCTCTCCTTCAATTCCCTCCACTTCTCCATCTTTTTCCTAACTCCCCTCCTAACTCCATTCTGCTTCATCTATAAACACGCACCATCGATAACCCATGGGTGTTTCCCACCAGACTGACAGATATTTACTGACAACTAAGAATTGCTTTCTGCCATTGTTTTTATAAGTTGGATTTGTTGGGGACGCAAGCTCTTGCTTTTTGTTCCCACTGCTAAGCTGAGTTTTGTTAATTATACCTCTCCTGATACTAAGGGTACCACAAAAAAGAGAGGGAAAATGAACACTAATGACTCTGGGAACAAAATGATATTATGCTCCTGCTTGGATAGTAAATAGTTGATGGATTGGCTTGGAAGAGAAACTGTCATCAGGACATATGTCCCACTTAGACAGATATAACAAAAGTATCCCCGGGGAAAACTACACCAGTAATTTGCAGTAATTGAATTAGCTACCTATCAGCCCCCTCCCGCCCCTAAAACTGCAATTATACCTCCTAGAGTATATTACCGTTGATCATTTAGGGACTTTATATAGAAAAATGTGCCACTGGCGGTTAATTTATTTATAATTGACTGAGTGAAAAATACTTACCCTGATATCTGGAGGTTGCAATTGGCCCTTTCCGTCCGTGCCATGCGCTGCTTGCTTCGGAGTAAGAGTCCCATACTCAGGAGACAATAACAATACCGACTTTACCTTTGACTTCTGTGAGAAACACAATTTTCTAATATCAGTCGGTAGAGTGTATTTCCTGCGTCATGGTTTATTGCATAAAGTAACAGTTTGCAATAAATATCATCAGCAGAAAGTTTATGAAATACTCATGTACCCTACCAATTATAAAGTAATGTCAACATGTTGTGATTTCAGTAGCAATGTATAAACTTCTTTTTATCATAAATACATTAGAGACTCATCATTTTAATAAATAAACAATTGACAAAGTTGTTTAAACAAGATATAATTACATAATTATCTAGTAGTATGAGCCTCATATATGGGAATACATTTTACATGACTCCACTGCATGCCTGCACAATTTCTGCATCTTATTGTAGGCCTACTTGGCTTTATCATTTCCAGTTATAGTGACCAAACTGTGTTACCAACAAACACTTGGGATAACCCAACAAATAGGGTTTAAAGTGTACAGTCCAGGCCTGAAGCCTTTATTGCATTATGTGTGTATCTTGAATGCATGTATTTACACACCTCTGGTAGATAGGAGTACATTTTGCATGACTTAGGGGAAGTTAATCTATGTAATCTCCACATTAATAAATCACCATACCAGGTGTTCTGCCAGAGACAGGTCTGACGTCATACCTTTTCGGAAATTGCTAGATAAGCCATGCACGTTGCACTAATTCAACCTGATTCAATAAATGCATTATCAAACTGTCCAGCTTGTGTTACCAAAGTCAGAAATATGTGCAAATCTACGTTAATGGCATTCTTCTAGACAAACTACAGCTTACCGTAACCTTGTAAGTTAAAATTGCAGCAGTGAAATACACAGATAAGTTGGAATACCAAATATATAGAATTGAAGAATCTGGAGTAATATAACACTATAGTCTGCTTGTTTGAACTAATGTTGTAAGTGTTTCTTGTATTTACATTGCCACTTCTTATGTCATCCTTGAAAAACAGAGCAATTACATGCATGTTATTTTGTCACCTGCTCCGTTCAAGCAAGATGCATTATCATTGGGTTATAGAGTGACTTATAGGTCATATAAGGAACCATCCTGCAGCTAAAACCATCTGCACTTTGTATGTCTCTGGGGCAATACAACAGGTGGTAAAGGTAAGATTTATTTCATTACCTTGTCCCAGAAATGTATTTCAATAAGAGTGCGCGAGACCGAATCTACATCAATTGAGTGGCCTGGTGCATTTTTGTATTAGCATATATCTTCTGGATCAAAGAAATATGAATAGGCCTACATCTTCTGGAAAACATTATCATACACAACAAGCATAAATAGATAAAGAATTACATGTTCTTACCTTAGATTAACAGTTGGTGAAGGGTGTTTGTAGAGGTTGCATGCGCTCATCTGCAATTTTCCGTCATACAAAGTCTTCCCTACATATTTTGTTCATCAGGTAGCTACTCCAGACCCTCAATATAAATCAAAGCAGGGACACGTGTATATGGGTGGTAGGGAATTAGGGAAAATGTTTTGACAACAATCTTAACTCTAAAATCGTATTTTAAAAAAGGATATCCCAGTCAATGTGTCTTGTAACGACTAAACAATCATGTTATCAAGTCATAGTTTAATCTGTTTTAATGAACTGACTACGTAGAGTGTGCACACTACGTCGCATGAATAAGATAAAAAATAATGTATGAAAAAATATGAAAAGAAAGAACATACTCTTTTCATATACTACTTACATTCACATGGCAGTTGTATAAGAATTTCATACAACTTTCCATTTTCCTATTCTACTAACAGCTCGCGTGTGAGTGGTCTAAAACGTATGAGACCAACACCAAATCCTCATTTTTGTAAACTACCACCATAACCATAGATTGGACATTTCCGTGTACATAGTGGAGCTTATTGAGAAGAGCTCGCGTTTATAGGCAGCGCCCACACCCGGCGATGAGCTGTATCTTACAGGTATAGCATCTTTATAGTTTAGGTTCTCCGTCCTATGTTTTATATTTGATCAAGGCATCTAGATAGGGGTGCCATGTATCTGAAGATGTCAGTGGAACGTCTATGTAAATTGCTGTGAGAAAGCAATAGTATGGATTTTTTATTCAGATATGATATTATCTGGTATTGCCGCTCAACCCTTTTTTACCAAGACATTAATCAAAAGCAATAACAATTGTGTCTTCTGCATTTCTTAGAGCCTGGATCTAGGACCACTCAAATGTAATGTTCTAATCCTTCCCAGTCTTCATATCTAGTAAATATCAAATTTCACGTTCGGGGGAAAATATCAAAATATTGGACCCTTCCCTGATATTCAATAATAGAGCAGTGCAATTGGTTGCTCTGCCTCAAAGTATCATTCTTATCCCTGAATTATAGATGGCATTATGCTCCAACAACCAGTGTGAAAATAATTATCATCCTATATGAGCATCAACCACTTCTTGTGTTAGCTCAATTATTCCTGGTATGCAAGAAAGCTGGGTAAAAAGCCACAACCTCCTTCATCAGTCTATATGAAAGCTCCTCCGGCTCTAGAATTATACCAGGCCTCATTCCACAAGCCGATTTTCAATCTGGCTTTTATAAATCTGCAGCGCGAGTATAAGTCTTACGGCTGTCGATTTTATATTTGCATTTTACAGATGAAGTTATGTTATGTTGCATATCCAGGATATCGAAAATGTGGAGGGCCCATTTATATAGGCTAATTAATTCAATGTTCTGCTTTAATGCCTATGAAAACGTGGGGAGGTAAGGATCCCCTGGATCTACAAGTTCCGAGATGAACCTGCACGTCATATTTTAATCCTTTGAGATATATCTTAAAACTTTGATTTATAGACTATATAAACCTAAATTATAGAGGAGAAACGACGTAGAATACACATAAATAGTATATATATCCGTCTAGTATGGTGTTATAGGGCCTACATAATACAGGGGCGGATCCTGAAATGTTCAAAGGGGGGGGGGGTTACCCTTATGTAAAAATTTCCCTCCGGGCCGAGAATTTTCCATTAAAAACCAATATTTTGGCAAAAATAGGGGACGCACCCCCTTCGCCCCCTCTAAATCCGCCACTGCAATATATTGATTATGATGACTTGCAACGTCTATGTATACATGCTTAATGCCAATATGTTAACATCGAAAGAAAAGTACTTTTGATGACTTAACGAGAACGGCCTGGAATTGTATGCAAATGTGTGGCCTTACTCATCTTAAAATAATCTATCTTACGTCATCCCAGTGTTTATACTATCGACCTCATGGCCAACCGAATAGAAATAATTTTAATTATATCCCACTTTCTCAAAACAAAATAGAAAAAAATCGCCATTTGTGGGAATCGGCTAGTGTAACCCAGGCCATACATGAGCCGTTTCATTTCTCTAGAAGCAGGAGTACTGTGCTTTTTCTGTGGAGTGGCTTTCTTCTACTGGTGAGCTGCTCGCAGTAGTAATACAATTTACTCTAGGCTGATGAGCCGCTCCTGCTCTGACGTCACCGCGGAGTAATTCATCCAGCATGGAGATTGTGATGCGGCTCGCCTCCTGATGGCGGTAACGATGTCATTGGCGTCGCCTTCCGCGCCAAGATTGTTTCTATTAATACGAGATGAATTCACACCAAATAGACATACCTCAAGTCGGTGAATTACTCCTCCCTCTCGTCTTTTCATTCCTCCATCCATCCTAATTGTATCCCGCCATGTTTAGTCATTTTCTGGCTGATGGAAATGTTTACGTTTTAAGGTTGTAATTTTACTATTTGAAAGGATGGTTTGAAAGGGATCGGGATGACATTTTCTGGGTGTCTAGATCTGTTGGTAGAATTGCTGCCCAGTGTTTGGTGGGATGGTGAAAGGGGTGGGGTAGTAATGTATAGCTGATTGGTCGGTTTGTGACAGCGGCGGTTTATCTCTTTTAACACACCTTGAAGCACTCAATAGACTATTTACAAGTCCACCGCCTACGAGAAATGCAATTAACAGGAGCATCCTAGCAAGTTGATGGTCTGGATTGAAAAGAATAAAGACTAGAAATTATGACATATGAATATCTCTAAGGTATGACCTTACGTTCTATAATTAACTATAGGCATTGTAAAAATACTTCGGTCACAATCGCCTGTTGTTGAGTATAATTTAGAAGATTAATAGTTCTTTGGGGTCTGATTAGAGGGCATTTCAGGACGGAATCATTACGATCATCTTGGTAATTACTCGGTCTACTCTCATATGATGATTACAAAAAGTAATATATAGTAATATATAGTATTTATAGCTTGAATTCGTTTTCCTCCGGGCTGTTTAGGGTAGGTCGGATTTACCTGAACACAACTATGCTAATGCATAAATTAGTCTTATACAGTGTATCTACAAAATCTGAATTGTATCTTTAAAGAATAGCTAACATTACATGGCGCTGAAACTGAAATATGAATGTCACATGAAAGCATCTGACCTCTAATAGAAGATTGAAAGAATATGAACACGAATAAAAGAAACACAATTGTTTAATGTCCTATGATCTTTATTTGGTATAGGTGGCAATGTGATGGGTTGCTTTGCACGTTTAGCCAGACTTAATATATGTATACTGATATATCCATATAATATTATTATCTCCATTTAAGGTGACACCCTGCTTTTGACATTTTATCCATTTTTATATCAAACTATTGGGTCACTGAGTGGCCTAGCTCCGACCTGTGGCATTATAATGGCATGCGCTTCATTTACATATCATTTACATATCATTTACATATCACAAGCATCCAAATAATCTTTGTAATACACGCGCTGCGTCTGGGAGCGCCCTCTAGTGAAGTACACACTCAACATTCAGGGGAGGGGTATAATCCTTGGGGTGATATGAAACAATAGGAAAAAAGTCATATCTCGTTGAACAATCACGTGACGTGGTGTTAGCGCGAGAGAACACGAGATGTGGCGTTAACAGACAACAAATATCGGATCATTGGAAACAAACAAATTAAGCTCAAATGGGAGGTAACCCTATGTAATTATTATTATTATCGTCATTATTATCATCTTTACAGCGGCTGATGAACCTTGTGGTCAATATCGATTAATCAATGAGTTCATTAATTAATTAATAATACAAATAGTATCATACAGCAATTATTATGATGACGACTTGCCTATTTACAATATCCAGAATTCTCTCTTTAATGATTGTTGTAACACGGAGATACAAGCGGTGCACACACTATCGCCCTAAAACACTGATCAACGCATGCTAGTATTAAATACCGCCTTGAGTCACAGTAAGTTGGGAGCGACTACTCCCCAGTTTATAAGTATCTTTTTTTCATATCTTCACCCGCCCTCATTTTCATTGAATCTCACCCTCTGGCTCTAAGCATGAAGATGACGAGAGATCTATTACAATAATACCAAATCATGCACATGGAATATCTAATTTTGCCTTGTTATTAATTAACCGTTGTTATGTATCGGATTTTGGTCTGTGCCTAGATATATTATTTTACACATGTAACATTTAGATGGTCCTCTGTCCCTGGCCGATTGTGAGCCCCGCACATTGTCGGCCTAGGAATACAATTGGGATGATAGCGACTTGTTTCAGGATTAGTGTAATCCATGGGAACGCATGGGTGTGGAGTTCGTGGTGGTGGTAGTGGTGGTGGTGGTGGTGGTGGTGTATTAGTGGTGGTCGATGATACAAAATAAACTCAGTAATCCGTGATTAGTAATAACACACTATCATCATAATAATAACAATAATAATAACAATCATTTATAATGATAATAATGACAGGTAATTTGCCACGTTATTAGTAATAATAATAGTAACAACAGTCTATTCCTCCAGCACAGCGGGGGCTATGTCCTGTGCCAGTCCAGCCTAATGATTCGGATGAAGGTCTTCTTAAACTGTTGGTTGGCGAATGCGTAACACAGGGGATTGATTGGGCTGTTGAGATAGCATAACCAGTATGATATGTCATAGAGAGTGGGTTCGACGCAGCCGCTATCGTCAGGGCAGAAGCCGATGATCATCGACAGGATGTGCCAAGGGGTCCAACATAGCACGAACGCCCCGAGAATAATGGTAATAACGCGAAGCGCCTTGCGCGCCCTGTTCTCGCTTTTGCTTTTTTGTTGCTTGGTTTCCTTTTTGCGCTTGAACTTGCGGCTGCCGACCGACTTGATGAGCCCCCGTAAGGGCGAGCCGGCCTTGCCCTTCCCCCTCTTGCCGCTGCCCCCTCCGCCGCTGCTTATGTAAGCATGGCCGTGGCTGCGCGAGTGCGAGCCGTCGTCGGCGTTGAGGGGTTGGATCTCGTCGGGCTTGGCGAGGCGGGAGACCGTCTTACTGATGTCTCCCTGCCTGCTCTCCACCTGGATGTGCGCGCCGGGCGGGCCGGGAGTGGCCCTCAGCCCGCTGCTGTTGTTGGTGGCCGCGCTACTGTCGTGGTTGGCCGTCGTCGAGTCCTTTTGCACAGAGGGGGAACTTTTTGCGTTGCTGTCGTCTCCGCAACAGCCGTCACTGCCACCGCTACCAGCGGACCCGAAACTGCCGTTTCTGGTTCCGTTGTTATGGTACAAACCGGAAGTAGGGTGCCCCGCCACGGCGGGGCTGCTATATGAGGTGGTCACGAGGTTGCCCGCTAGGGCGGCGCCATTGGTACTGCCGCGCGTCTCCCGCTCCACCAGAGAGCGTCGCTTCCACACTGGAGAGTCGGGCTCCTCCACCACCAGGGAGTCCCGCTCCTTTGGGGGCGCCGGCGCCGTCTCCGACAGGAAGCGGATGTTGTCGGTGGACAGCGGCGACTTGAGGCTGTCCTGGTCGATGTACTTGAGGCCCGAGATGAACTCGGGCGGGGTGGTGATGGCGCGACCAGCCACCTCCGGGTCCGTCGCCGAGTTCGACATTATCATGGGCGTCGACGCCGTCGGCGGCGGCGGGGAGACGCGGCTGACGACGGCGACGGCGGGGATGGCCACCGGGGGGTTGCTGTTACTGTTAGTGCTGGTGGTAATAGAGGGTATACAGTCCGGCATGGTGTGGTGGGACCCGGTGAAACTGCCCCGGCCTCCCTCCACCCCCCGGCCGCTGCACGGCGACGTCGTCCCGCTCGCCCCACCGCCGCCGCCACTGCGCATGCTCACGACGCCGCTTCCTGCGTCGCTGCCGTAGTAGGGCGCAGCGCTCCCTTGTGGCGGGGGCGGGAAGGAGAACTCGCCCTCCGAGAGTCCCGGCGTGCCCCCTTCGTTGAAGAGCGCCGGGTAGGGCGGGGGTGAGTCGGAGGGCATGTTCTCCATGGAGGAGGGGGAGGCGGGCTCCTCCTGGCTCCCCTGGGAGGTCATCACCGGGTTGACCATGATGTTGGCCGCCTCCACCGAGTCTACTGTTAAAGGGGCGGCCGGGGGCAGCGGGGCCACACTGTTGTGGGGGAGACTGACCACCACCCCACCACCACCACCACCGACCCCACCACCACCTCCTCCTAGTCCCCCGCCTCCCCCGCAGCTACCCCCGCCCCCGCCACCACCGCTCAGTGCACTGATAGGGGATGTAGCTGGGCTCCGGACAAGACTATGGTTGCCCACACTCCCCCTCTTAACGTCAAACGGGCGAGTAGCATTGCTTAATGAGTTGCCCACTATAGGAGGCGCGGGCGAGTTATTATTCTCCATGGTTTCGGTATAAGCCGAATTGGCCAGTCCGGGGGAGCCGACGGCCGATAAACTATTCAGTCCCGGCTCCTCGGCCGAGAGGTCCCTGCGCCGACTCTTTTTGTCGGCGTTTTTTACTTTGCCCTGCCGCTTCCTGTTGCGGCCCTTATTGTTGTTATTGCCCTCCGACTTGAGCGGCTTGTTGTGCTTTGGCGACTGACTGCTTTGGTCCGTATCAGACGGGAAGGCGGGACTGCTCGACCTGTCCTCGTCCTTCTCCTGCTTACAGTTAAAGCTCGTCGTCGAGTGGCCCGGCTCGAGCGTCTTGGGCGCGCTGTCGGGCTTGGTGCTGCCCTGGTCAGAGCGCTCAAAGAGGCTTTTGCCGTCGAGCTTCTGATGTTTGGACATACCTATTCCAATTTTCGTCATAGTTTGCCCCGCCATGGACACGAGGGAGGTCATCTTTTTCTGTTTGGCCTCCGACTTGCGCTGAAGGTCGAGGGCCACCTTGTAAATGCCGGTGTAGAGCACGCACATGACGGTCAGGGTGACCCAGAAGTACCCCAACTGGAGGACGCAGTTAAACAGCGCGTCCTCCATGTACTGCACGTAGCACATGCCCACCGGCACCGACCGTTTCCCGACGAAGTACTGCCATCCGAAAATGGACGTAAAAAACACCAGTATGGGTATGACCCAAGTCAGAGCTATCACTCCTGTGACCTTGGTGTCTGTCCTCCAGGCCCGGTACTTGGCCGGGATCTTCACCGAGCAGAACCGGTCAATGGTAATGCAGAAGACGGTATAGATGGAGGTCAGACAGACGGTGTAGTCCACCGACAGCCACAGGTCACAGAGCACCTCCCCTAGCGGCCAATATTTCCCAGTTAACAGGTAGACCGTGTAGAAGGGCATTGAAAAGGTCCCAATGAGAAGGTCCGACACGGCCAGCGACGCGATGAAGTAGTTGGTGGGTTGGCGGATGGTGCGCTCAATGATGAAGGAGAGGATCACGATCAGGTTGCCCACGATGGTCGTGATGCAGGTGGTTCCGGCCAAGAAGGCTAGCACGATGAGCTGGATGGTCGAGTAGGGCGACTGGCGCGCCGTGTGCGTCGCGTTCGTTGTGGCCGCCGCCGCGCTGGCGTTGTCCAACAGGGAGAAGTTACAGGCAAGTCCCACCACGGCCCCTGCCGACGTGTCGTTGGCCAGCGAGCACGGGGTCAAGTTGGCCGCCAGGTCGTAGGCGCCGTCAAGCAGCCCCCCGACCGCCGCCGCCACCGCCACCGCTGCGTTGGTCGCGCCACCGGAAACGTTGCCGAACTGCTTGGAGTAGTCGGGCGGCGGGAAGTGGAGTAAGGAGTGGTTTCCGGTTCCTCCTCCAGGGAGAGGCACGTGACCGGGGCCGTGCAGGACGCTGTAGTTGAAGCTCGTCGGCGGGAACCCGCCGGCGCCGACGCCGCCCGCTCCAGCGCCGACGTTTCCGGTTCCGGTTCCGCCAGGCCGACTTCCGGCGCCGCTGAAGAGCGCAGCGACGCCACCCAGCATGGTCAGGTTCAGCTGAGCCATGTCGACGACGACGATGACGACGACAACTTCCGCTTCCGCTGCTGTTGCCGACGGCGACGCCGACGCCGCGAGTCTCTGGGACTGGAGGAATGTCCCTGTGATGTGGAGATGCCCGGCTGGTCCCTCGGGAGCCTTGGTCCTCGCCCGGCCTGTATTCCGGGATCTGACGTGCACAACTGGCAATAGAAAGAACCACCTATTAGGACACTTATCAAGCTGGGTCATGTATTAACACGTATTCCTCTCAGCTACAATATGCGGGAGTTTTTCCTTTTCATGATATAAAGTTTGATGTATAAACTATACACAACAACTTTTGACTACCACTTCAAAGCTACCAAGTTAATAATTCATGAATATATATTTGACAGCAAAATTGTCGTCATAATACAAACTAGGTTTTTGTTGTACTAAATAACTGTACGTTGTTATAAGGAAAGAAAACATGATTACTGTTTTCATTGATATTTAAACACTAATAATTTATTTATCTACAGCTGCGCGTGGCGTATTTAATCTTATGCCAACAACGACCTGGAGTTTTATACTAATGCCCGCATCTATAACTCCGGTCTACAGCAAACTGTTGGTTTAATGCATGCTAAAAAACAAATAATAATAGATTAACCAAGAAAAAAGACTAAATAAACATGTATTTCTCATGACCGATTTGTACTTGGAAATACTACTCAACGAACAACTGGATGTTTCCAGTGTTTAGTACACAACACTAATTTAGTTGAAAGTACAACATTCTGTGTGGCGAATTAATTGGCTCATTCTCACACGAAAAGAGTTTTCAGGTAAACGAAACAACGCATACACATGGTATATCCATGATCTACTATAACATTTTACCTAGACACAGTATATCTTGTCTATAATCCAAGAACTGTATGGAATACCACATGAAAAACTGAGCTATTTATCTCTTTTGAGCAACAACCACCAAAATACATTTAGCCCTATATTTGATTTTTTTTCAGGTACGACAACTGAGGGAGGATATTTCCCAATGTCCTTTTCTAACCTTGCTTCTTTGGCTAAAAATAAGTTACAGCAGTGATCAATCTTATCTAGGCGACAGCATAACTATGTATACGTAAACCCTTCCGTGCCCACCTGTAATAAAGAAAGAGATAATAGAAAAAACGTTTTCCAACTCACCTTTGTCGACATTAAGAACGTTCAGTTAACGGTAGCGACTCTTGATCACTGATTTTTCGGCCCCGTCGACGGGAAACCCCTCTATGGGAAGGAGTGGATAATAATGACGTCATACGAGCATGGAATCCCCCCTGGGACTTCATCTGAAACGAGAGAAAATGGAGAGTCGGTGTCAGATAAAGGACCACTTCGTCATCGTCACAGGATGATTAATGATGCCATAAAACGGAATATGGTCGACATAGGAGATCAAGATGGAGAAGTGCTCTCATAAAGTGGTGGCAGAAATATAAAACATGTCCCCACGTCATTACCGAGAACGAAAACACATGTACGAGCCACCCTGCATTGTAGTTTGCCATCAGGGGCGGATCAAAGGGGTGTATGGGGTTCTGAACTGCACCCCCTTTGGGTGGACATCTGACTTACAAAAAGAGGGGAAATATATCGAATGCGTGACGTTTTAGTGCTTAGTATATTTATGCGGTTCCCTTCCCTTCTCTTTCTGCAAAATCCTACATCTGCTTCTAGTTTTATCATGCTATAGTTTGTGTTCCTATATCATTCAATTGTCGTTGGTCAACTCTCCTATAGCAATGAACGTATATTTGATTGTGTTAAAAGCACTAAAAGATGAAAGAATGCATCCCTTAATCAGTTAATATAGTAATTTCAAATAAATTGGAATCACCAGGCCTATATGATTTATTCAATATATGATTTTTCATAGACATTTTGGTACATGGACTGATTGAAGATTTAATGCCTGAGATAGGTCGCCTTTCTAATCCTTCACATGAACTTTCCCTCCTATGTAATGTACACGTCATTTGCCGACCGTTTGCATTCATATATTGCGTGATGGCGGAATCATTCAAGTAAAACATGAAGTATAGAGTTATGAGAAAACATATAACAGTATAGAAAGATCTAATTGGGAAGGCGGGAGCGCTGCACGGTTCTCGTATCTATCAGACGTCTGGACTTTATAGTTTCAATAATCAGTGATATCTCTAGCATCCTTCTTTCATCCCTTTACCCCTAAAGCAAAAGATGAATAATTCCAAATTAGCTTTGGAGTTTAACATACATACATTTTGATTAAAACAGCATAATCATAGATTCAACAAGAGTAATCAAGTTGAATTGCTTTAGTAACAACATTAAAACCGAGGAAAATTGGAATTTAGTATGAAAAAGGTGCGGATTGATGCATGACTTTGTTGGTTGTTGCATGTGGCCACTCTTCCTGCCGTTACATTGTGTCTTATGATAGCCCAGCTACTGCATGTCGACAAACAATAGCGTGTTTGCCGACAGCAAACCGACATGAAAGCTTGTGGCGAGTCGTTAAGTCGAGCAAGCTCCCCTCACACCATCCAACTACTTACTTGTCAATGAGAAAAAAGGTTTAAAAATTATATCGATAGCAAAGATGCTTATCTCGGTGAGTACTGGGCATAAAGGCAACAGAGATGTTGCATGTTTAAACTACATTGGATGGTGAAGGTGGGATACTTCTGTTTAACAAAAAAATCAAGCCTAAAAGCACTATCCATCATTTAATTTTCACCGAGTTTGTTTTAGTCACAACTCTTGCCTGTGCATAATCAATATTGCTGTTAGTGGCAGTGACTTTATTAAATCACAGCCAGAGGAGGAGGTGGTGGAGGTGGTGGGGAGTAGGTGTCTGAAAATAGTCCGTTTGGCCTATCAGAAATAAAATCAAACAAAAAGAAGCAAAACCGAGGCGCAGTTGTTGCGCGGGAAGGTTTTGACATTTCTTGGGTTGAGGATGGAGAGATGAGGAATAAGAAGGAGGTGTCCCCTGGACCTGCCTCTTGCAGAAACCACCACCACCACCACCACCACCTCCCCCACCGCCACCACCTCTTCCTTCCCCACACCACCATTTTATAGTCACTGTCCGCGCATTGTAACACAATGTTTTTCCACGGCAAGTCACGACCTTTAAAAGTATAGGCAAATAAACTAGTCATTGGCTATCCATTTTATCTTTACCATTTATCGAACTAGTTACAACTGTCCAGCTTACTGAATGCCTTCCCGTATAGCCTTGAATGGAAATACAACTTTTGCTTCTTTTGTTAACTAGTTAGTATGGGATGAATTGATATTCATTTGCGTTCATACTTTTATTTCTAAAGTATATGAAGGAATAAAGCTTGTTGCAACTGAGACATGTACAGACTTCAACGAAATTACCTCATGTTCACATGGGTAAGACAATCTTGCCTTATCATTTTCAAATATTCAATACAATTGATATTAGAATTCAATGCAGTACATGGGAATAAATCAATATAAAGGGGTATAATGTAACGACAATTTTCCTTGCCTACATAAATTTCACAATCTTACTATATTGAGATAAAGTTATTGAAATATGATATCATGTTAAATGACATATCAAGATATCTGTTCGTTATGGAATTGCACAGGCATAGCATATACAACACTAAGGAAAGTTATCCAACTAGCTACGGTAAGCTAGGCCTGTGGTATGGTCTGGTAAATACTATAATTACACTCAGCTTACTCATTAACCAATTGCCACGTGACAGGCTAGAGAACACTCCCCTCAGTTAGCCTTCCCCCTACCAGCCAACTCTCCATCCATCATGGAGTTTTTGGTCAGTCTAATTGAGGAAAGTGGTCTTTGGCAGGCCAGAGTGAGAGATCAATATGTAGAACTGAACACAGTCCTTATGAGCACTGACCGATGGCATGGTCTATTACACAAACGAAGTGTGGGATCGGCTTATGGTGGGAGAAGTGGGGGAGTAGCAATTGGTTGAGGTGGAGTTTCAAGAGTTGATCAAACATCTCGAAAAGAAGGTGGGTCGACAGTATTGCCTATGTACCATAATGTTGCACATTTTCATTTTCCACTTTTTACTTATTATGTCATTGGAAGAAAGGAATGGGTTGGACCTCTAAACCCCTACCTTCTGGAACCTTCTTTGAATTTTTGAATGGTTAAAGAGTTAACTTCCTCGAGAAGCTCCTCTTTCTAAGCTAGCTTACACAGAGTTATACTTTGAAATATCTTTGAAGTATACTCCAACATACTGCCAATGGTTGTTTTGTTGTTGCAATTCTTTGATATTC
Source organism: Lepidonotus clava (assembly GCA_936440205.1). Lineage (NCBI taxonomy): Eukaryota > Metazoa > Annelida > Polychaeta > Phyllodocida > Polynoidae > Lepidonotus > Lepidonotus clava. The sequence goes on along the minus strand of OW387150.1, from coordinate 17,854,240 downwards.
GTCTATATTCCTTGCAACAAACTGTAATTTATACTTTGTAACATGCTCCTCCTGCTAACATTCTAGTATCTCAGGTAGAATCCAACAACTGTCAGGTCATTGGGAACGCATTTATATAGAGGACAGTACTTGTGATCCATAAATTGATGGAAAGCTTTTTAATTATGTTTCCACCAAATTCAAAGTAAATGGTAGGAATTTGTTACAACTTTGTAAAAGAAACCAGGGAAATGGGACCATGAAAAGTTGATGACTTGAGGTTCGTTACAGGTTCATCATGGCTTTTAACGTGATGAGGAAGGGGAACTGATTGGCTAGTCAGTCACGACAGACGTTAAGACGAAAGAGCCAGACAAATGATACTGGCACAACCATTCATAGTGCCACTAACGGATTGCGTCCCTGGTTTCCTTAATCATCAGTTCTTTTACACGAAAGACCACCGTGAAAGTTCTTTCTCGATGCTCTGACCCCCTGTTATTATTCAGAATATGAAGCTAGAATCACGCACATCTCAACAATCTCTAGAATTTGTATACAGAATATCAGATATTACTTTTGACCAAATAACGGCGTAGTGTAATTACTATTGGGCAACGGAACCGGTGGTGTGATTTCTAATATGACCATCTATTTCTCCTAGAGAACATTATAGTCCTACCTTATTTGACATTTTATTAATATAGGTAGATAGGGGTAATACATGCCCCTACATGCCCCCATGGACCAAGACTGACGTCATAGATATTGCGTCATTCATCTAATTTGTACCCTTGCAATGTTCAATTGATATTGCAATGTAATCTATATAATATAGATCTATACTCTATCATTTGGGAGTATTTTCAATAACTCTTACCTCTATATCTAGATTTGTATGATTATGTACACATAACACCATAACACTTTGTCAAATACATGCTAGTAGACTCCAGTATATATAAAAAACTAATCATCTGGATCAAAGCTGATCTTTTTTGGGGTCTATCTATTTTGGAGGTGACACGTTCTTTTCGATCCGTCGAAGGTCAATGGATCAATGGGGAAGTCCTCCCTTCCTGGTATAAATAGAGGAACATATCTCTGTGACTGCCAAGTACTTGGGAGGCTGCCAATCACTTTGCAGGGAATGGCATCAGAAGTACCAGCAATGTGTAGTACATTACTGGGGGTGGTTGATAATGTATGCAATTTGGGGTGCTCGATGAGAGACCGAGATGATTATAATATAATTGTTAAACGGAATGATTACATGAAAATCATTCAGTTTTCATATTATAAACTTGATTGTCAATCCTGAGATTTGGGATTTCTTCTCACAGGTAGTAACTTCGAAACCTGGAGCCCGCACTATTGTAAGCATCACAAGATATGCCGATTAAACATAATCTAGATAAATCAACGATTATTTTCCTCAATAATTATGAATAATGCTGTTAAGTGTTCATGTTGTACGCCTAGTTTAATGTTTAGCCCTTAACCAGAAATGCACTTTCTTCAAAACATGTCCTATATGTCTATATACATACATATGATACAAGCATTGTCTAATTTGGTAGTTTGCTTTCACCATAACTAGTCAAGATTCATAAGGACAGTGCACAAACAGCAGAACACATAAACAACAACAACAACAACAACAGCAAAAGTAATAATTAGCGTATGGGGGACATTGATAGTGTCAGACCATGGGCCCAGGACGCTGGGAAGGAGGCAGAATGAGCCTCTGCTCAAAGATCAGAGAGCAGCTCGACATCAAAGAGCCGCCCTGAGTCAAGTGAGGGCGAGCAGCTCACTCGGAGAGGCACACCACTGAGGGCGGCTTCTTTTCCCAGCGGCCACAAAACACTCGCAGTACTTGACTACTCACAGCCCAGGCTCTTGACCTTCCCCCTGGAGTGCATTTCAATATCTCTTCGATCTACTGCTGGCGTGCTCGCTACTCCTGCTGCCTACGTTGCCGGTTCTTAGTTTTAGGTTTGAGGCTATTTAGGTTAGTTTTGGATGTTTTCTCGTGATTTTGGTTCGCGGATTGCATTTCCAGTATTGGACCATAGGGGGCCTACCCAGGCAAGGTGGTTCGGGCTTTGAGTACATTTTCAATGTAATTATCTTTCATCTACGGCCGGAAGTCCCCTCAATTCATATACTTCCCGTGCAAGTTCTTAGCATTGTTTTGGGGGTATTTAGGTTACCCATAAGTGGGTCTGCTAACGTGCCTATATTGGGTTTGTTAGTTGTACTTATAGTATTTCAACTACTAATAGCTGAAGAGGTAGACATTCCAGAGAGCATTTACACATTTTTCTTGTCCATCTAGAGGATATCCGGTCAATACTTATTCTTCCGGTGCTGGTTCTGGGTATATTGTTTCAAGCTATATGGCTATTTTTAGGTATGTTTTAATGAATTGTGGTTCTTGGTTGTCCTTGCATTACAGGACTTTTGTATCCAACGTGGGAAGCATTTTCAGATTGCATGTCCTCGCCTTTTGCAATATCCAGAATTCCACTTACTACAGTAACTGCTTCCGGTGCTGGTTCTTACTAAGGGTAAGTTGCACATCCGTTCGAATTAACCTAGATATTCTTCATATGCAGTCGGTTGAACTTACTGAGTGATATCCTTTTAATCTACTACCGGAGATTCGGTTGCTTCTTCTAGTGCCGGTGCTAATATCTTAGTTTTGGGTGAGAACATATTTGGGTAAGTTAAAGTACCATTCTCATGAAATGGGTTTATGGTTTGCTGTACTTCACTATACACAGCAAGAGGATTGACATTCTGAGCCATCAATAACTCTTTGACACACTGAAAGAAGTCCGCTAACTGCTTCTACTATTTCCACTGCTTAATCGTTCTTACCATGGGTTTGAGGCTATTTGGGTTAAGCTTAGGTGTATCTCCTTCTCCAGTTCACCCCTCTCCCCTCCCCCTCCCTCCTCCAGTACCCTCTGACACCCTCAGACGGTGTCACCCTGTCCTCCAGCAGCCCCTCCCCCTCATTATGCCTCCAGGGTCAATACAGCAGACGACCTTGACCTTCGTCCTCCACGGTCTGCCTGGAGGATCGATGAGTGGCGACGCCAAGGTGAGTCCTGAGGACGGGGGGGGGGCGGGGCAGGAGAGGTGAAGGGGGGGGGGGGGGAGTGAGGACTTCATCAGGGAATGAGGTCATCCGCCCTGGAGGAGACAACCCTTCAGACACTCAGGCCCTGGATGACCTCACATACAGGTCAAAGTCAAAGGGTAGCGGTCGATGCCAACTGGTGATGTGGAGGTGAAACGTATGTGATATCCTGTAAAATATATTAGCTGTTCAAAAGATATGGGTCAAAACTGTTATTTTGTAATCAAGAATCAGGGATGGATACCAGTTTTGTAATTTACAATTAGGGATGTGATCCCAGGCACCGCCCTTCTAACCTGTACCTACGTATGTTTGCCTACTGTTTACCAGACCGTGACGGTCCCTTGTATTCTGTCTCCACTCCCATTCCTCCAGTGTCCCCCCTCCCCCCTCCGCCTCCGCCTCCTCCACCCGTCCCTTCCTTCCCTACCGCCCGTACTCTGCTGCTTACGTCTAACCCATCCAAGCTACCGGCAAATTGGGGTCCACCCACATCTGCCCCTTGCCTCCTACTTGCCTCCTGTGCCGAAATTAATTCTCCTCCATCAGGCCAAAACGTGCAGAGGTCTGCGCCAGGGCTCATCCCTTAATAATGTAACCCAAGTAGGTATCCATCCCCCTCTCGCACCACCATCAGCACCCATAATGCAAGGTAGTTAGGTGTCTATAGGTGCTTTTCTAAGCAACATTATTTATACAGGAGTTATGGTGATATTTAGATGATTACGATTCGTTGCCACACATTCTGGGATCTACATTCATTTTTTTATCAGTGTATTAGTTTGTTCTAAAAGAGCATGACATTCATGAACAGGCTACAAGAAATTACAATTCAGATTACAAATTATTTCCAATTTACTAAATAATTTTACTTTAGATAATTATCAAATCATAATTCGCAAAGGCATGGATAATGTATGAGGGGTTTCAAGAATCAAACTGTTTCCACTGGAAAAAAAATTCATTTCACGTTGAGACCATGAACAGGGAATGCTTTATTCTTGGCAACCTCTAGCATAATGCCATGTGACCCTTCATCCCACATCAAAATTGTATAATTTAAAGGAGGAGACTGAGGCTTAATCATTGCGAATAACATTTTTGAGGTAAAATGTCCCTAAGCCTATTGAAGCTATGGTGTAACTTTAGACGCGTGCATATTTGTCATTAGCAGCTCAAATTAAGACTAATCCATGGGGCTTAAGTGGTGCAGGAAGTCACTGTTTGATGGCAGTAGGAGGGATTTAGTTCTGACAGAATAGGATCATGTCAAAGAGGAAGTGGGGAAAGGGGAATACAGCAAGTAGATTGAACCCCTCTCCCCTCCCCAGCACCCCCACATACACAATCACTATCTCCTCCTGGGTGATTGATGGGGAGGGTGAGGCATCCTTCTGGAGCCAAGAGAGTATGTTTTTGTCAGCCTCTGTCTAATTGTCTTGGGCCTGCAGCCTACTCTCTCTCTTTTGAAGCCTAGTTGACACATTGCGATAGATTCCATTGACTCAGGATTTGAGCTTTGTGGGAACAAAATAAGCACAGTCAGAAAAAAAAAAATTCTTGTGATTCGGGCTTAGTACAATGAATTATCCTGACCTTTCACAACCTTCTCTAGCATTCACATTTATATTTCCAATTGTGCCCTGAATAGGTTTTTATAATGAGATAGTACGTACTGAGTTGTAACTTGAGTCATCGTTTTGTGTTAACCCAGCTAACAGGTCATGAAATATGTATATATATATATATATATATATATATATATATATATATATAGTTTCCAACACTGTCTATCGTATCACACTTCTATCACTCGCACTTTCATGGAATTATTCAAGCAATTATTCCCAGACTGTTAATGTAAGACGTCTTTCAATAAGAACTATCGCCATGTGTAAACTGAGTCTTGCGCTGCTCAGGCGAGCCCAAGTGGATCTTGTAATCGCTTTCACCTATTCTGGTACTTGGCCAGGGATTAGAAAAAGATTAGAGCCCTTCAAAGGAGGATTAAATCAACCATTAATCCCTACCAATCAACCACAGCAAGCCTTTGGTTAGGTGGGTGATATTTGGACCACTTGAGCACAGCACCAAACGTGTTGAGCGATAAAAGACCCATTGGAGGACATAGAGGCAATCCACTCTACTGCCAATTGAAAATGAATGGCCTCAAACAGCTCTAAGTTAAATGATCTCCTAGCTTCAGACCCAGGAGAAAAAGGCCTAGACCAAAGCCATTCCCCTGGAGGAGGGGGGCGGGGATAGAAGTGGCTTTCCATCAGACCAATGATCCTGTACCCACAGAAAGATTCCCTAATGCTTGGTTACAGCCATGGTGAAAGTGACACCGATTGTGAGGGAACATGTATGCAGTCGTTTTAGTGGGTGCAGTACTTTAGGTCTGTACAATTGATGAAACATCAATGAATACAGCTGATGCATATCCCAGGCAGGCGTGCCACGTTGGTATAGCATTGCAATAACGTTCTGTTTAGTTCTTGTTACGTTATTTTGATGGCATCCAATTATGTTTCTAGAACATGACATTGGGACATTGCACTGTGACAAAATTGTAACATTTCGGTTACATTATTTCACTTAAAGATAAAGTTATTAAAATTCACTAGCAAATAACGTTATTACAAAACGTTAGTATTTGATTGAGTCAACACCTACCATGAAATAATGTAACTTTTACGTGAAAATCTAGCAACAAAGTAACAGACTGACTTACAGAGTATGATCACACAACGTGGCTGCTACGTTGCTGCTTGCACGGGTGACTTTCCTTTAATTCAACACCATTGCAACGACGTTCCGAATTTACAATAGGTGGTGCTAAGTATCATAGCATGAATGTCACCAAACTAAGATAGATAGAGTTTGGTATCTTTCTATAGGTAGAGGATCGTTGATCAGGCCTGATCACTCTGGGATTAAGCTGCTGGAGGCAAGTGGCCAGCACAGGAGAGGGCTGGTTCAACTCAAGTGGTGCTTCTCAATATTAACAGCAAAGCTCTTTTTAATGGCCACTGCAACGAAGCCACTTGAAATGATGGCTTCCCTTTGTCCATATCTTGATCAACTGAAGTCTCCAACAATGCTTGAACATAATTATGGAGCTACAAATACAGAATCATTATCCAGGTCACTTGCTCAACGATTTCCAAATAGAAGAAAGCATATATTTCTTTGAGACTAATTAGAGTGGAAAACTAGAACATGCATTTAGAAGTGTTATTTGGAAGTATAAAATGTTAAGGTGTAATTTTAGGTAACTAGCGACAAAGCGTTAAAATTTAATAACCAGGTTTGAAACAGCGAACAATATGCATTTAATAAGTAAAATCCCTAATATAATCAGGATTCCAGGTTGCAGTGCCCATGCAGCTTTATTTACAATGTATTGTGACATTATAACGCGACGTAGTTCTTTAATTCTTACTTAATTTGCATCAGCAATCTGCAACAGCCACTAGGATAAGAAATATAAAAAATCAAAGCAAAGAAAGCAAATTATTCCAGCTTTAATCCTCTCCTAATTCCTATCAACATTCACTGTAGGCATAAGAAAGCCTCTTTATGAGCGGGGATTTATCTTATTATAGGTTCATTAGTCCGACGTGCAACCTATTTGCCTTAATTATAAATCTTAATTCTGAAATGATGACATCCTTGGTTGACATCCTTGGGCTACCTTGATGGGCTTACTTTTTATATTGGGGCTCTCCCGTTAGTCCTCAGCTAAATTAATGAAGAGCTTCCTACCGCAAACCCTATCACTGCCATCACATCCGCAACTTGCATACCACGGCCCTTGCGCCTATTCACCAAGTAGGCTCACCCAAGAGAAAAAAATGCCTTTTTTTTCGTTTTTTCCCCTCCATTAGCACACCAAGTTCTCATTCAGTGGCGCACTCCCCCATCCCCAACGACTAATATATAGCCCCGAGCTATCTATTCTCGTCTTTTTTTGCCCGGGCCACACGAGCCCACTTTAAATGAGTAGACTAACGAGATACGTCAGTGCATGACGTCAACGGTGAAAACGACGTTATCAGCCTTATCATATTCCCCTGGGACTCCAACCACATTCCACCCCCACCCCTACCCCGGTCCCCCATCCTTCAGCCCAAACTCACTGCCATCCACACCTACAGGCTTTATATAGCCCACGTCACTGTGGTCCTTTCCTCTCCTAGTGAGTTAGTCTTGTCGCCCTTCCCCAAACAATTTCCATTCAGTATCACTCAGTCGCCCGTGCGCATGCTCCGTGTACCACCGGATATCCGCCATAATCAAGTAGCTTTCACAGTCAGTGGCGCCGCGCAGCGGAGAGGGGGGCGACTGTATATTATAATCACCTTAAGGCTGTAGTACACAAGTAAACTTTTATCTCGAGTTCAGAAAATGCTGATATTAACAAAGGCTACATACTGAGATGTATTTTATCATTAGAAAATATCTCAAATTCTCTTGTAACAAGCATGAGGTCCCGCTTGAATATTCCAAAATGATGAATTACAAAACCCTAGTTCGTCAAAATCGCCTTGTGGAATACAGGCTTAAGGCCTCGGTCAAATCACGTTAAGGCTAAACAGCCATTTGTACTTTGGGGTCCATTCTCCCGGGTCGGCGGCCGATCAGGACCTGGCGGGCAAAAGTAGCCTTCTCCAGGGGATACCCTGGAGGGACGGTCGACGGCCCTGGAGGAAAGCTATGCACAGTGTTCAAGCTTCAGTCTCCCATAGGCGGCTTATAATAATAAGAGGTTTCCAGTGCACACCAACCTGTGGATATAGGCTACAAGCAATGCCCATTTATGGAGATGCCGACTTGCTGATATAGTGCTCTTTAATTGAATTGTTGAATGTTATTGATAAAGTTTATGAATATATATGATTGACAATTGCTCATTTCTATTCATAAACGTTATTTTATATTGACGTCAATTTTACCACTGACGTCAATATATAATCAGTTCACATATCTGCTGATTAAATTAGTATAAATCAATATTTTGAACGAAAGAAAAAATCCACAAAAGTTTGCTGTAATGTTTTGGGGGTTAGATTCGCCCCGCCACGGATCGCCGATTCCCTGCATATTCGTATGTGAAGGAAGCAAGGATAGTTTGTAGGAAAAACATGTGACGAATTCAATAAAACCGTTCATCCATTGGCAGTTTCTAAATGTGAAATATGTACAGTAACAATAGAAATATGAAGACAACAATGTAGTGTATTGTTGGTAAAATGGCAGACGGAGTGATGACAAACACATCCATATTGATAACATTTTTTTCTCCGTGTTGTGTCAATCGTGCATACTCTCTATATTACTTATTCACAAGGTTCACTCTCTGGCCTTTCAGTAGCGACGTAAGTGACACTTGTTTATATCATCCAGGATTAACTACTTAACAAACAACTCATCCAGGAGTTCATCGTATAACCAAGAGATAGTAGTCGCTTGGCCTACTTGAAACTTGAAAGAGACTTGGAGGTGTATATCTCACTAACGTGGCAGGTATTCTGTTCAAAGAGTATTGACATAAAGTACCTCTTAGACACCCTTTTAGTCATAGGGATTATGTTATTTTTATACCACAATAAGCTCAGGTATAACGCAGTACACTCTGCACACGCCCTGTCATCTATGTCATATCTCTATTATAGAGTCATTTTCTGTGGCCACCATGGTCCCCTAAACTTCAAGTATCAGAACATTGAGTCGACTATTCAATGGCTCGGATTGTTTTAGCTTACTCACAGTTTCATGTTCCCTGGCCCTCCTCACAAAATAATAATATTGATTCCCTTTTGATAGAAAATCTTAAAACCTACCAAATTGATACTACGTCACATACTCGTTTCTTTGGTTTCAGGAGTAAAGACCATGACATAACCGTTCAACACTCCACCAACCCTGATACTTATAGGAAGATCCAGGGAGTGAATTGTCCACCGGATACATTTTCGGAGGCATAGGAATAAAAAGTAAATGTACGGGGGGCGGAAGTAATCGGAAGTAAATATTCCCCTGCGAAAGAGTTGTGAAAGAAAAATAAATGCCTACACTTATTTGATTTGCTCGGTCTCGTACAAAAAGGGGCAACGTATAGAAAAGGCTCTATTGACTTTGTACGGATACCTGTCTCACCTGCGCCTCCCACCCCTCGGTACCTGCCCTAATCAATGTGCCATCCCTATACCTGTGCTGTACCTGCCCGCCACGCCCGCCGTCGCCCTTCTCACATCTTGGTTTTTCACCTGATAAGGCTTCCACCTACGCACTGGCCATTTATACGTCCTCCCTGCGACGTGGTGTATGTTAGGAACCTTAAAACCAGTGGCTAGTTCTCTCTGCTAGTGCAGATCAAAGGCAAGCTGATAATTATTTAGGGACCTGAATTGTTGTGGTGTCTTTGATCTTAGGTGTTTGTGCTTACTCTTTTCAATATATTTGTACCTTGGTACCGTAGAACAGTTAATAAGCATCTAGAAACGTTAGAGGTGCATATAATGTATTCGTACCAGGGTAGTTTGTGAATAAAGCATACCCCAGCCAACTTGCAATGTAATAGAAACGTTCTGCAACCATACTTTTTTTAGCCAGTCTGTTACTTACAAAGATGGCATGTAACAATTACGTTATTGATGGTTGAAACCTCATTAAATCAGAATGTTGTTATAACAATATTTTCTGGTTAGGTAAGAACAAAATCAAAACAGAATGTCATAAATACATTCTGTTTAGGTTGAAAATCATAACCAGAACATTGTTATAACATTGCAGTGCAATGCCACAGCAGTACGTTACCTGGTTACAGCAACATTATTAGGAGCCATCAAAATAGTGTAACAAGGACCAATACAGAATGTTGCTGCAACATTATAATAACGTCACATGCTTGGATTGGTACGCCCTCAACAGAAAATTAGTAGATAATATGTACACAAGTAATGGGATGAACCACACAAAAAGGCAGTTTATGGGTAGGAAATAGAGAACAACGATGGAACATAATGATCAACATGGGCGGAATAATGAGCCTAATTAGTATATTGTCTGTGTATTCTGTACCATGAGAGACCTCATTATCTTTTTCCAACGTCGATTAACAATCGTCAATATTATGGAAATAGTGTCGGGCTTTGCTAATTGATGCAGGCTGTATAGACAAAAACCTCGGCCCTAATGATAACCATCTGATCAGTCAAGAGTACAGCTACACAGTTTCCCATGACGTACTAATACTTTTGATATAAGAAGCTAAGGGTTTGTTTTTTCTCAAACAACAACTATACTTGCTATGCTTTCCTTTTTTTCCCACTACTAGTGCCACCGTTATCGGTAGGATAAATGATATATCCAGATACTTTGCATTTCATTAGCTGGCCTAGCGGATAATAAAGGGATAACGGATATGGCGAGGCACTCTGCTTATCAAAATTTCTTTGAAATGATAGACCTATAGATTATTATTACTTCATAGGGCCATAAAGACTCTAAACTAATGATCTATGTTCTTGTGATACAATATCATAATGTACATATCTCCATATCAGGTTAATTGGCATAGACCATAGATTTGGATAGTCTAACATGTGATTGCATGGTCTTACTACCTTCATTGCAAATTTTGATATGTAGACATAGATGCAAACATGCACAAACACGCATTCATTTAGTTGCTTTGCAATGTTTCTTATTTAGCATAGATGTGAAAATGAATTCCCAACATTGGGAATATTAATGTTCATTATTCATTTAGATAGCAGGTAGTTTATATATGTGCTGTGACGCATACCTATCGTGACGCGATTACTTTCACAAAACAAGGAATAAATTACAATATCTATTCATAAATAATAAGATAAAAACGCCCAAATAAGCTCTGCATTAACGTGATTTTTGCATTTGTTATTGTGCTTAGATGAATATCTACTTATAGTATCATTTATTCACGTCTAGTCACAAGATTATACCTACTAATGCAGCAGTTCTATGTACAAAGACGCAATTAGCCAGACTTTTCGCTCAATATTTAGTCACAATATATGATTATTAATTTTTAGTATCCATAATAATCCAACTGCATGGCATACACATACACACGCATATATGCCCTTCTATCTTTAGAATAATGTGGCTTGATTCCTTCATGTTCATGTATATAGGTCTCGTTTATCTATAATTGGCATTTCCAAATGAAGCTAAGGTCTCTGACATGACTTGAAAGTCCCTTTCAATTTGTAGGTTCAGTTTATAAACACCAGTCAAGCAACTCCATTAACGATAATACAAAGGCTGTGTATACAAAAACTCAATGAGCTAGCATATCAATATTATGCGACGTATCATTTTGTCGCACCTCTGAGGTAAATTACATGGCTTTTGTTGTCCTGTAATAATCCCTACCCCCTGCCTACGCCTTATGCGGCTATGTTTCCGACGGGTGTCTTTTGTAAGCCGACAAGCCTTTGTTTGGGATTGTTTGAAGTTGACACACACTGTCACTAACAGAGAACAATGGAGCTGGGATGGTGGTTACCTTATCAAGGGTATACTGGAGCTTTAGGCTTTTTTCTTTTTTAAGATACTTTGCTTTTTAGTTCTAAGGTAGGAATTCTAATTAATTTTATTTGATACCACAAACGTGATATCAATATCATCGCGGCATTATCCATAAGCTAATGTGACACTGTAAAACAATCCAATCTAATCAGAAAACCATGATCCCCATTACCTATGCACTATAGAACCTTACACAAAAGTATATTAAGAAGGTGGAAGAAACGCTAGCCCATCTGACATACCCTGAATTCGAGTCATCAAAAGTATAGTTCATAAACAATTGGTAAGTCATAATACCTAACTTCATTTACAACCCCACCACAAATTCCTCGAGTAAGAAGTAAATCCCTGGAGTAAGATTTATCTCTGAACAGTTCTTTTCCGGCAGGCTGGAGAACTAGTGAGTAGTATGTGGAAAGAAGGGTATTATGGCGGCACCACTCATTAGGCCTTGAGCAGCCTCGTTACAAGCCTCAATGGCTGGCAGGCCCGCCTACCGGCCTACCCCTCCTGCCTATAGGCCTACCCCTCCCGCCTAAAAGCCTACCCCTCCCCTGCAGCAGGCGCCGTTTACACACAGCGCCTAGAACTGTATGATAGCCTCCCAACTATGTTTCCAAAAGCCTTGAAATAGTCTCGACAGTTTTCAGTGGTTTCCAACAACTTTAGGAAAATGCCTAAAACACATGATTTTCTAAGGAACGGTTCACATGAATTTTGGATGTCATTTTGCAAATGAATGTTCGTATCATAAATGTATAAACACTGTTATGATGAGAGTTATCCTTAATCGTAAAGATGGCCTTACTTCGCTGACCGATGCATTCCCGAACACACTTCGATTTCTTTCAAAATATGATAATAATTTTCCTCTTTACCTACTGGTAAGCGTATCTTTGAACTTAATCTTTTATTCCAAATACTAATATTTTGTTCATAATTACAGGTGTCACATAATTATCCTGAACTTAGTATTGCATACACTCGCCTGCTGATAGGTTTCTGACCAATTAATGAAGATAGGTTTTGCGACGGTGATAAAAGTATAACCTCTAAAGATCCAGTTAACAATCTCAAAGTGTGATCTAGGCTTACGCCTTAACAGAGGCATCTCCCGGACCCATCTCCAAACCCCCCTTACTGTAAGGCCTTCCCCTAGCCCTCTCCCCATATCAGGTTGTTTACCCAATTGCCGTCATTACTGCAACTGCTTTTCATAACGACCCTCCACGTGATGTCATTATTTCTAACCATTGCAGGCGCCAATAGCCGAGTCTGCCGATGTCTCTCCGCTTACTTTCCTTAAGGGCTGTCGGCAGCGTTACCCTTCTTCTTTGAAGATTAGCTTAATGCCTTTCGGGTATGTGGAGCATACTAAGTTCTCCTAATAGTCTTTAACATACCGAAATCCCGTCCTTTGTGACAGGGAAAAAGTGACGGCTGCAAAAAGACTATTCTTTACAGGAAATCTCGAAAGATTTATCTCCTATTTCATGCAATGCTTCCCATTTTACATTAGCCCATCTGAATATTACATGGATTGTGCAATGTTTTAAGTTTATTTCCTCAGTATGTCTGTACGCTATGTTTCCCGCACATAGATATGATCTTTTTCTTTTCTTGGCTTACACGACAAGTAGAAAACGTAGTCGCGCGGCAATAAGTATCCTGATTGAGGGGTAGGGGTTTAGGGGCGTGGTGGCTGGGAATTCCCTGGTGTCAAGGGATTGCCCCTAGTTGGGGTTAGCTGCTAAAAATAGCCCGTTTAGAGCACTGGAGGAATGCCTGCTAAATCCACGCACTACTCTGAGTGAGGAAAGACCAGTGTGGGATTTAGAGGGGAATATTGATGAATGAAAACGGAGGATTTGTATTAGAAATATATCTATAAATAAGTTTACCATATTGGGGTGCGCGACAGGGAAGGCATATCGACATATCAATAATGTTAACGACGTGCAAAAGTTTCTGTAAGACTTAATCATGTAAGGAATGAATAAGAACATTTCTATTGAGATGAAAAGGTACGAAAAAAAGTATGAATTTGAGCATTGTCTCTTCTTTCTTAATGAATGACAATCATGTTGGTTTCATGAACGTTCCTGTCTAGACACATACAATCATATATGCTCACCCTTGATAATCGTATTGCTTTTTGATTAGTTGTCACACTATAAGAGGAAGCAAAGAATTATATTAACGATAATGCCAGACAGATCGATACCAGCTCTACCTGGGAACATACAGATGGACGCCGCCATCTTCACATCCGGGCCTTGGGGACCTATAGTTATGTCCCATCGATCCTGATTTGATTATGTCTGCGCATGCGCGCCGTGTATAGTGGCACCTGCCCAATTACCAGGTGGGAGAAGTCGCTCCGTCTGATACCCCTCTCCCACCCCCTTCAGCCAGCCGGAATCACTGTACAGGGACAGTTGGCTCAGTGCTAGAGTACTGGACCGCTAATCCAAAGTTGCTGGGTTCGATTCCCAGAATGGCACAATTGGCATGGTCATAGTTTAGGCATCTTACCATTCCAATAGCCGACACCTACTAAACCTTGAGTGTGTGTATATTTCTGCCCAATGCACGCACAATCAGTGATTTTTATTTGGAGCAAGTGATCCTGATAATTCTGACCATTGCTCTCTACAATAGACGGTAGGATACTAACGTAAAACAATGTGGAATACAAGCCAAATGACTTTAACATAATACAATGATAGGGAATAAATAAGAAGAAAGTCGAGAAAGATCGAACCTCTCATCCCAGCCCTGATCCCCCACCCCTCCCATTACACCTCCTACACCACTGGCCTTATCCAAACACATCCACTCATTCCCCAAAGAAGCAGAAATAGCAACACTTTCCTTCTTATAAAAGTATACACGAGAGACATCACAGATAGTATCAGGAATCCCGAATCCACCTGCCCATACCTGAGGACGGGTTCAACGTCGGTGTCAATGGGGTGTGGGAGAGGAGGGGCAGGAGTGGAGATAGAGGGCAAGAGGGGATGGCCGCAGAGGTCAAGGGGGGTTACAAGGTCAAAGGTCAAAGGTCGGGATAAGGGCTCAAGGATCAGCTTGGTATTAGAGTGCTACTGGCTTCCCATCCCTTCCAGTAAAAAATGAAAAAAGAAATGGAAAAAACCTCGAGATCTCGCGCTATAAGGGAGACGACACCCTACTGGCCGGCCAATTGGATCCCGGGGAGGCCGGCCGGCTAACGTAATCCTCTCGGGTCGCCCACCGACCCTCCCCGGCCGCATTTCCCGTCAGCAGGCCTGCCCTGCTCATTCTCCTATCAATTTCCCTTCCTGCCGACCTCCGCACCCCCGGAGCCTTAACTCAATTACCTCCTGGTGCCATCCCCTGCCGCCTATACCTTTCAAGGACAACCCCTCAACTCCTCCCATTGGTTCCTCAGCCAACCCCCCTACTTCCGCCTGCGTCCTCCTCACGATAGCCCTGGAGGCACAAGCGCCACCTGGTGTCAAACAAGGTCAACAGGTCGCCATGGGAACAATGCTTATGCCCTGGAGACGCCTTCCACCCTGGAGGATGTTTCTCCAGTAACTTGGGGTAGAGGTTTGTGGAGAGGGTCAACCCAGTTATGCCTCAGCGTCAAAGCTTTCCCCCATCATCACCAACCACTACGTGCGCTCGCTCTCCCAACACAGACTTTCTCCGGACCCTATCACCCTATCATTCACCCAACACAGTCGCAGTGAGGTGTATATGGCCTAGGCTGTCACCTACTTCATATTGGATTCTACCAAGGCCGAAGTGAAATATTGAATTTCACGTGGCCTTGATGGGATTTTCTGTCGCTTCATAACTGGTTTCCAAACCGCGAGATGGCATCCGACCAATGCTTTTATAAGCAACATGGTGACTATCTCTGTTAGGCGTGCCGTATACAAAGAGGGGGTTCCAGAAATAGCATATAGTGTGAGGGGTAAATCTAAACTACATTAAGATATACTGAAGGTTGGGAGACCTTCTTATAAAATTGCAAAGTTCTAAGAATAGCATGTTTGCCATTTTAGCTGTTTAAACGCCCTGAGTTCATTTATTGGACGTGTTAACAAATAGTGTACACTAACCACTTGTCCTAATGTTTTTATCAACCAATTCGTTTTTATTTATAGCCTCATTGTATGTTTAATTTCCGGTTAGTCCATAAACAGAAACCTGCAATGACGACATATAGGCCAATAAAGAGTCCAATTGCGAAAAATAATATGATGGTAAGCCTCTCCGAAGAATAATATTGACATATTGCTACGATAATTGCATTCAAACCATTTTGACGAAGAAGAAAAAGCCAAACAAAATGAACCTTTAGCTGAAATGGCCTTGCTGTTATAGAATGAAAATCAGGTTACAAGTAGTAGCATTGCTGTCAGGCTGTCGGTAATTTCTGACAAATGCTTAACAAATGCTGCCAGGGACGGGTTATGAGAATGAAGCTGGGTAGGTATATGTCTATCAGCAACAACCACATCACAATAAGGTTTGCCACACTCAAATTATGTACGCCTTTCATGACCACTTTGCTCTGCATGTTGAGAACCACCCTCAAAATGTGTGTTGAACTATCAATTTATATTCATTTTGAGGCTAGTCTGAAACAGGTATTCAAACCATACCTGTTTTGAACGGCCAAGCTGATAACTATCATGGCCTAGTCAATCGGGATGCAAAGCCTATTAACGCAAAGTGCACTTTAGCATTTGAATGAACTGCGAAATACCACTCAAAGTCCCGCCTCAGAATAGGCATTGTGTCTGTTTCGAACTATCAATTGAGATTAACAAGTTAATGGTTTAAGAGTGTACATCAATAAGTCTGTTGTTAAGCAGTGTTTTATGCTACCAAAATGGGCCGTTAGGTTACGAAACCTGGTCTGGTTATTGGAATACCAGTCTTCCATTCCCTTCAATTGCAGGAGATGGCTGCAATAATTCGGTCGGCTTTGGTTTTCCTCACTTTCCAGTGATGTTTGAAAGGGATATACGAGGGGAATCAGACTCCACACAAAAAGTACACTAGTTAAGTCAACTCCCTCTCGACAAGATACTGTATTCGTATAATAACAGGAAACCTTCGTAGCCTAACACCACAACCCTGATTTATAGCCGTGTGACCATATTTAAAAAGATATCATGGTATACACACCAACTAATCTATCAACATTATCGAAGAAGAAATACATAATTAGATCTACTCAGATTCGGTCCTATTGCTGCCCTGAAGCAAAGTCTGTATTTTTAGATATATGTATATGTATATATAACGAGTAGAGAGTTCATTTGGTGGACACAAAATTTCTGATTTCTGAGAAACCCAATCTACCTGACCTAATTCTGGGACAGCCGGGACGTTCCCGCCATACCGGGAGCCCTGACAATGCCCGGATGTTGACGTCACCACTACCCAGCATGCACCTCGGCCGTCGCGTTACCATGGTGACGGGAGTTAGACAAGCGGAAGGTCATCTCCCTGACAACGACGGATTGGTCGTGGTCAGTTTGGGCTGACCTGACCAGTAGTGACCACTGCCGACCATCAGGGGAGATGAGTGTGTGTCGTACTAACAGCGGTAATGGCAATGCGCATTAGGTTGGACTTAAGCCTATGGTATATTCCGTAGTTTAATAGTATTCTTGCAATTTGCTGCAGCTATAATTTTATGATCACAAATAATATTTACCAACTTGATGGCAAACAGTTTTTAGCGATTCCTTATAGGCAGGTGGTGTTCATAATATTCTTTGATAACACATACAATTGCTTGGAGATTGCCCAAGAGTGCAATATGCAATCATTGGTTGATTGTGCCTGTTGTCACTTTATTATATTGTGTCATTTACACCCTATTACGATAGCAATAGTAATAGATTATTGATGATTGACCGAACTGACCCGAGTGGCCAGCAGCCAGGTAAACTTTGTGCATCATGTGATCCTATGGAGATACAACTAAGATTCTGGTCAAATTAGAGATTGAAATTGCTTGCGACCGAATATCTAACAATAATAGATATTTTCTAGCGTATTAGTATTGACGTAGATCTATTCTGTTCTGGTAGCGTCACTCAGTGGATACATATCTTTTTTCGAAATTCTGGCAGTTTTTCACATTTCGACTATTTCTAATCGCCCCAAATAACCTTTTTCTAACCTACTCGGATTTGGGGTTATTACCCTGATGTGTTAAAATATTACCATATCTAAAGAAATACACCGGCTGAGAAAATGAACAATGTAAGGTTTCCACCTGAAGCTGCTTTCATTAGCTCTGCTCTTAGAGCAGAAATTGGTGGGTGAGGGAGGGGGCGTGAGGTTGTTCGACAGCTGTTAGATCCCCTCTAAGCCGCTCACACACTCTGCAATCCCTGAACAGGTTTTCTATCTCATTGCCTAACGTACCCCAGGGAAGAAAAACGGGGAAAGACTGAAGAAATAACCCTAGAGTAGTGAGGTTGGTCGGCGTAAAAAGAGTGTAAGTCTGCTGAGCATGCCTTTGAAAGCTGATGCTGTACGAGAGGGATCCGATTGGAGAGTGAAGTCAGGAGGGTAGATAGCTGGGGTAATAAGCGTGGGTGGCCATGGGTGTAGGGGACGTATGGAAGGATTCACGTCAAAGGTTAGATAAGTAGCAGTGGGGACATGTGCAAATTAGGAAAAGATGTTAAGGATACGACTATGTTGATTTTTATGGATTTGCCCCTTAGCTTTCCTATGCCTACATGCAAATACTTAGTTTTCTGTAAAAGTGAGAGAGCAACCCTCTTCCACCCCACCCACCCCTTCCCTCCTCCCGTTGCTGTGGATTTTACTTGGAGAAATCTGGCACAGAAGTGCGCATGCGCGTTAGTCATGACGGTCACGTGGCTTTCTACGCACAGGCGTTTGGAAGTGGTATATATCTAGCTGTATCATTAACAGACATTAATAGTAACTATACATCCAATGACAACCAATAATGTCTTATACCGCAATCGGGAGTTCCGTTTGCGCATGCGTGTCACCTTTACCGCCATGGCTATCGGGGGACAAGCGCGACCTAGGAGCCAATGAGGAGTGTTCCTTTGTACCACGTGACACAATATGGCCGCGCCCAGTGCGAAACTCCCGATTGCGGTATTGGGTTATTTGCAGCATTCTGTGAAAATATACTCAATGTTTATGTGACCATAGATCCAACAAAACGTATGTATACACATCCCAGAACTACTTGGACACTACACAGATCTTTAACACATGCACATTGTCTACTATATTCGATGAATGTATGGCATTATTACCCTTTAGATAGATGTTTTTCAGGTTTCAGACACGTGTATGAACCATGAACAGCTTCTCAGAACGCTTTACAGTATCCAGGACAAACATGCTTTGATTATCTCCCCCACGTTGCCACACCTCTATGGTAAACACGAACCAATTTCAGAAAGTTGGTCATAGTTCATGAAGGCGTATCCACTTAATGATTTTGTTCAGAGTTCCAAGACGCATTTAAAGTTGACAAGTGCACATGACTTCTTAGCTTAGGTACACTTCAGGCACGTTCCAATTGCTTTAGTTTTTATGGCACAGTTGCCAAATTGGAGTGTATTACGTTATGTTTTGTTGAGAAAGGTATATCAATTCATTCATGTGAAGGTTGAGGTAATGACAAAGGCAGAACGCCAGCACCAATAGACCTGTCCACTTTAGGATGTATTGCTGGCATGATACAGAGGTCAGACATAATTGCAGTTTTTGCAAAGTCAGCCACTGACACAAATCTGAATGAATGAGTTAGTACTTGTGTTTTCTAAGTCAATAAAGTGTTGATAAATGAGGATGAATTATCATTTTCTCTCAGTTAGGTAATTACCTACACTTCAGTTGAACAAAAAAATGGTATGTTGTTGTACTTTTAGGGTTGGACATTGTAGGCAAAGCTGAAGGGCTTTAACACTGTTCCCTATGGGAAAATGCCATTTTTGCTTTCCAGTCCTACAGCTACATATTTAACATCATAGTGAAAGTAAGAGCTCATAAAGTTTAGATTTGGGTAATAGTACTAGGAAAATGACTGTGAATCAAGTATGATGTTTTTTTTTCTAAAAATGTTGATATCATAGAAATAAGGGGTGGGCTAGCTTGTAAAGTGGACAGGTCTATTGCCCCTACTCCTGCTTCACCATGCATGGTCAACATAGGTGGTATAGTGGTGCAGCGCTCAAAATGGTCGCTTCCTAAAGCGTCGTACAAACTTTTTTCAACGATATAGAATTCGAAAGTACATTGTATTGTTTATATTGTAGGCTTCTATTTTTCTTCCAATTCAAAAGACAATGTCACTCATTAGTAATGATATTCTCATGCGTGATTGTTTGAAGTATAATTTATCTGGTCTCGCTATAATACGTATCGATCAATCAGGGCCATTATCTACACGTTGAAATTACATGTAATGTATAAAACAGTGTGACGACATAAGCGCTTGTGTAACTGTCCCATTTTCATATACTACTTTTAGAGGGATATGCTTTCCGCCGTAGCCCGACATACGTGTACGACCCAACAGCTGCACACTGTCCTTTCTGAAGAGATTGTGCAGGTATATATTTAGATGACACATTGACAAGAAAAATATAAAGGTTTTCTGAGAAAATATGGATCTTCCTTCCCTACAAACGTGGGATACTGTCAGAACGAGGAATTCCCATTTCTCCTAGATTCATGGCACCTCCAGAATACTACAGGGTGTTGGTGGCAGCTTAGCCCTGTGCAACTACAGTGCGACATCACAATAATGGAGAGAAAAGGATGCGTTTCATTCTCCTTATACGAAGAAAAAATCCAAAATAGCCCTTTTTGTTTTAGAGAGCTCTCCATAACGTGACTGTTTGGTACATTGAAACAGTAAATGAAGACTTAGTAACCCTTGTACAGTCATGGGGTAGAAAAGGGTGGGGTAAAGTAAAGAGGCTGCACGTCAGTGAATGTAGGAGCAGGATGCAGGGGCAGCCGGGGCAGCCGGGGTGCCAAGGGCTGCAGGGGCAGCAGGGGCAGCGAGAGCAGCATAGATGGACAGAAGGGGCGACAGGGGGGGGGGAGCAGGGGCGCCAGAGGATCCAAGGGCTGCAGGGGCGCCAGGGGCAGTAAAACAGTGCACAAGGACAACAGGGACGACCAGAACAGTGTAAAAGAGTATCAGTATTATATATATATAGCGCCAACAGCGGTAAGGGCGTCGTGTGATTAACGGCCGTGTACAAACGAACCGACCAGGTGGGAGACAGGTCGGGGCTCCTCCCGGGCCGACTCTGTAAGGGTCTGTAATGTGGGAACCATGTACTGGAGGACGCGGGGACGGGACCGGCTGTCACCCGGCGTGCACGGCTACACGGAGCCAGGAGTCACTCACTCTCCGGATTGGTGCCTACTGGAGGTTTTGGGAAGGAATTGCTATATTTGGACATATATGTGTACAAGATAATAGAATAGTTTTTATCATTGAAATGAGAATATTATGTTATTGAGACAGACACATTATTAACCAAAGAATTTATAGTTCAGGATGATTTGAGTTCATTGCACATATCAGTTGGTCTTTTTTCATTAACTAGGCCCCTACTTCAGTTAATACCTTTGCTTATTAAAAGACTTAAACACTACATGGTTGGTTAGGTGTGAAAATCTGGGTATCTGGAGTCATCCACGTTGGTTTCTAATTTCTCTCCAAAGTGCACATCAAAATGATTATACATAATACACATATCAATTTGGCAAGTAAAATTAATATTCCCAAACCACACCATTTAACATGAAATATCCTGGGCTGAAATTTATACCTTCGATTTAAAGGATACTAGGTACTTCCCTATCGTACCCCTATCCCCAACCCATTACCGGCCACCCCCTTCCCCCAATCCCCCCCCCCCCACCCCCACCCACCAGTCCAAACCATCTAGCCCGAGTAGTAGCGCCTCCACGTAGCAGGCAGGGTAATTAAACTTGAACCCCCTTATTGATGGCTACCTGACGAAGACAGATCCGGTTTGGGGAGGGTGCCTGCTTCCCTTTGCGGCCTTAAGGGGGGGGGGGGGGGGGTTGTGGTGCGAGGGATTTACAAGTTTTACGTTAGGGTTAGATGGACAAAAATAAAGGGGGAGGTTGGGCGAGGGGTGATGGTAATTAGGAGAGTTGGGTTCGCAAAGGATTCAATTGGATCTCGGTTAAAAGGGAAATTCTCCAAGATTAAATCAATTTGACATATCATCTATGCTGCTTTATATATTTTTCAAGTTAAACAAGATCATTTTCTTGTTCATCCATAATAACCTGTAACATTTAAGTTTGATAAATATTATTATACTGTATATTTCTATAAGACAAAAATCGTTTAATTTTCCTCCGTTTTTCTCTCTGAAACAGTAACTTGCAGACCAAAAGCTTGTGCAGAACATACAGAAAACCAATGTTAAACCTCTAGGGAAAAATCGAAGGAATATTAGGAGACGCAATTATACATGCATCGCAGGAGTAATACAAATACAAATGCATGATTGTAAAACTAATGAACATTATCTGACATGACCTTGTACAGGGATCTAGGGGCAGGCTTTCATAGCTACCCACACTGTTGAAATCGGCTTAGATGTATAGGAAACATACATATTATGTACACGTAGGATACAGTTTTGGCTATATATTTATAGCTAAGAAATAGCAAGATATCCCAGCAAACAGGACACGTGTATTACCTAGTTTGGCATGTGTTAAATATGTGCAATACTGGTGTTGTTGAATTCTGTGAGTAATGTTACCACTTAACAGAGGTTTTACTAGTAGTTTTCACACGGATACACACCTGTGTCAATTTCTTTATCAATGCACCTTATATTTATTTTTTAGGGTAAAATAGATTATTCTACTTCCAATTCAAAATCATCAAGGTTGTATTGATATTTGTATATTCTTGTGACATTCTGGTGACATTCTGGTGTAGTGATAATCCCCATGAAAACATAGTGTATAACACTAGATTTGACACGTGTTATTTGCATGTAAATCTGGTCTAGTGTTAAATCTAGTGAATTCTCTGAGAACAGCCTCACCCTTTGACACTAGTTTTAAAGATGTGTAAAATCAGAGAAACACGTGAACATCACACTGACATCACCTAAGTTTTATTTTAGTTTTGGCTGGTACTCATACTTCATTACCCTAAGAAAAACACTAGTTTTTACCAGCTTTACACATGTCAAACTCAGTTTAAACTGGTTGATAGATTACCTGAAGATATAATTAACTAGATATACTATCTAATATAGTAAATAAAATTATAATGCATCATCTAAACAAGCAAAACCTAAATTTCTTTTGAATATCAAAGTGATTTAAAATTCAAATACAGCTGCCATACCACACTCAGTACATCAATCCTCAATAGCTCAGTGGTAGAGTGCAGGCATTCAGTGTGGGGGGTACCCTGTTCGAGACCCATAATTCTATTTTACCTAGAAACAAAAAAACACGAGTTTTGCATGTCAAAACTCGTGTCAAAAACTTGTGTTTAAAACTCGTGGAGAACACCAGAAATGAGGTCCACAGAATCCCGAGTTATACACGTGTTTAAATCAAGGGTTTGACCTCCTGGATCCCGTCCCTCAAACGTGCACTACACGTGCCTCTGTTACCTGGGATGTATAAGAGGGGAATGTCTTTTTTTCTAAACCGGAAGAGGCGGATAAATTGTATGAAACGTCGCAGGGAATAATGTCACGTTGTAGGAAGGTCATGAAACGGAGAGCTACGCTAAAATCTCCTCACGAAATTGAAGCAGCTAATCTCCCCAGCTAACCTGCCCAGCTAACCTCCACTCTGCTAAGCATGGAGACCTCTCCAAGCCTAATTCGGCTTAGAGTAACTCTACGCACCTGTTACGAACCATTGCGGAGCATTTTATTGTGGCCAAATGTAATTATAACCATCAAAGAATGTCTCTGCCATGTTTTTACTAGGAATTCCGAACTGACGTCTGCCAATGGGGTGTGCCCTAGAATAGAAATGACGTCACCGCTCGCCAGAGCAGCGGCTCAGAGAATCGTGCCGAAGCATCTTAGTCTATTTTTCGCAGCTTCTATCAGCCACTGCCTTCTATAACCCTGACTTCTTTTACCGTTTGGGGAATGAAGCACGCCGTTTTCGGTCGCTGGCCTCATTAATTGAGACGTCATTAGGTCGAACCCGGTTTTATTAGTCTTCTCTTTCATACGTTTTACTTCATACTTTGCCTTTAATGCATTTGCTCTACTACGCTCACTGTGATATGTTCATTTAAACTAATCTTTAAATGAGGGAATCTCTGGCTTATATTACAAAAGTTGATATAGCTTCCTGGAGCTCCGTTTTATCATCATATTAAAAATATATTCTATTGGGCTAATTGGAAAGCTGAAAGGGGTATTATCTTTCGTAGTAGGTATATCGAAATTGGCTTTGAGCCGTTTTTATTATTCGTTGAATCAGAGATAGAGATCATGGAGTCATTACTCAAAGCTATGTCTTGTTCCGCGCATCTTAGACGAATGTGTTTTTCATCATAAGGGGCCTTGTTAATTCAATATCTGGCCTGGTTTATATTCAGAACTCGCTGTTACCTATATTACCTCTGATAGTACTACGTGCCTTAAGCCTGTCTCAATACCATCTATTCAATATCCTGAGCAGAACTCCCTACACTTACCAACATGTTGGTACGTTCTGATAAGAATTCTCATCTCTTGCTCTTTAATACTAATGCTATGTAGTCACATCTATCTGTGTACTTTTAACGACGTATGTCTATGTTACCAGTTTTATCCAAGTAACTACGTGACATTTTCTCCTAGGAAAGTCATGGTCAATGCAATTACACTGATTCTTAACCGTACGGAGCGGTAACTAAAGTAATAGTATGTCTTAGTAACTAAGCCGTGCACGTAAGAGCATGAACAGACATGTGTTTTAGTGCATGGTTATGTATTTACGTCCAATTCATCCTATAATGCACGGTAATTAACACATATTTTGTCCAGGGACTTGTCCTTAAACAGCCTTGTCGGAAGCAAGTAGCCGACGGTTATCATTTTACCCTGCCCTAATAGACTTTTCTCAATAGACATTCGTTATAAAATTGAACAGTAACAGGTGTTCAAATACGGGGGGGGGGGGGGGGCTCTTAGGCTTTTAAACACTGGGTTTCATATAACTTAATAGTAAATATGAATGATATCTCATGCTCTGTTGTCTTGCTTCTGCTCATATACGAAATTATGAAAACCTGTCTCAATTTGGCCTACATGCAGCATGTTCATATATATATATACATATAGATAAATTGCCAAATTTCCACGCACAATTTACGGGTCTCTAGCCGCACAGGTTCACTCTTTGCCTCAAACTCTCTGACCAGCAGCACCCATTGACCACACACCAATGCCTTATGCACTATGCCCCCCTATGCCCCTTTCCCCTATGCCCCATGCCCTATAGATGCCCCTAGCTCTACCCCCGCCGGCCCCTCGCCACCTGAGGTGTGCACTTAGCATCAACAAGTACTTGTTGGATACAAATCATCGACGACTTGTACTTAGTCCAGCACGGGCGCCAATTTCCAACAAATTGGCCGACGAAATGAGCGCCCCTGGCGGGCTGGGGGGCAGGTTATTTCCACCCGTCTGCGCGCGCACCTCCGCGGCGGTTTATACGGGACGCTGACGCTAGGTGGCGTGGCGTTTAGTAGAAAATGGCGTTAGGCGCGGTGGGCTTTATGTTGTGATTCAGTGGCCAATTTTATAATTATCCTCTTTATTGAATTATTACGTCCTCCCTTCCAAAAAAGATAATAGCAAACAGTATATGTGTCCACTTTTCTTGCTATTAGTTAGGACCATAAAAACTAATGGGACTTTCATTGGTGATCGCAAGTTATCAGTTGAAAAATGAGTGAGGCCTACGTTTTGTTCTCTATCTCACACCAAATATATATATAAATAGAGATGTTTTTACCTTGGTGAAGCGTAGGTTAAAAGCTAAAGGGAAGAGGAGAGTCAGGACCTCTTTGACCTCTCCCTCTGGATCAAAATCTGGCTGCTATTCTTCAACCATTCGTGTTTTACACTATATATAGCTACTGCTATTTGAAT
The DNA here is from genome assembly GCA_936440205.1 of Lepidonotus clava. NCBI lineage: Eukaryota > Metazoa > Annelida > Polychaeta > Phyllodocida > Polynoidae > Lepidonotus > Lepidonotus clava. The sequence goes on along the minus strand of OW387150.1, from coordinate 17,828,332 downwards.
TAGACCTATCATGGTTGAAAACGACGCCATCTAGCAGAAACTAAGCAGCAACGTGTATGTATCATAAACGAACTAAGCTGTCCACTGTTCATCCAATAGAAACAGTATCTTAAGCTTCACAGCACTAAGCAACATTCGAGTTTCCAAAAGTCTAACCAGTACTGCTTCCAAACCCTATCGCATGCATGGGAAATTTCAATTGTTGAGAGACCATTAAACAAGGAAGTAATCCTCCTTGGCGGGCCTTAATTCCTCCAGGGTGAACGCTGGTTCCGACGACCCCCCACCTGCCTGGTTACCAGGCAAGGTACCAGCAGGTGAGAGGGACGCGCAACTCCAGACACGTCGTTCTCAGCGGGGGTGGGAATCATAACACAGGAGGAACCCCCATTATCGCCCATCCCCTGCCTGGAGGATCCCTCACTCCTCCAGGCGTGAGACACATTAGGGACCTGACTAACAAAGCTGAATCCATGCAGTCTGCTCCTGGGAGGTCTGCTGTGCGTTGCTGAGGCAGAATGGTTAACTGAATAATCATCATAACTGGTGAGGATATGGAGAACTGCCACGAACCTGTTTGTGTTCTAGTTAGGAGCTGAAGCATGATGTACAACATGCTATTTCTGTAATATAATCTGTTAGATCTTGTAGCCATAGTTATTACTTCTGCGACATATAATGCCTCTGTTACTTTTCTTTCATAACTCTTTTATACCATAATGTAAGACATACCATATCTGTCTCGTAACCCATACTTTTTTAAACTGTTATACCTGTACCGTAGTAGTTCAGTATCATTAATCACTCTTCTAATCGTTATGACACATAATATACCTGTACCATATTGCCTGTCATAAATGGCATGCATACATAAATTCAAATAGGCCTATATATATACATGACACGTGAGTGACGACTGAACGAGTATACGTTCTTGAACTAAATTGATGCAGAAGTAATGATGGTGGCACAGTCGAGGATTTATAAAACCAAGGCAGCGCATGCACATGTTTTGAGTTTCAATACTGTGCATACACTATCCCACATCATGCAAATGCTACAATATACCACCACGTATTTGCCTAGTTTATCAATTCTAGTATTTCTGATAAAACATATGTGACCATTTAGTTCACCATTGCCAAGAAAATTAATTAGTGTAGTTTCCAAGTATTACTTGTTGTATCAACATGTTTTTTCCCTTCTTGGCTATATGGTTTCCAAAGCGTACCAACGCTATGTCAAAATGCTGAATTGAAATTCTGGATTAAAAACTCAAGTTATGGTTGTGCTGCCTATTGGAAGTTGGGGAGCCGTAGCTGGTTGCCGGTGCTATCAGGCTGACGCACTGTATCAGGCAGCCTGCCAGTTCCACCCGTCACCAGCGGCACACCTCAAGGTCGGCCCTGTTACCTGTCAATGCACCCCCTCCCCTCTGACTACCCCTGCCACCACCCTGCCTACCTGGACTCCCACTCCCACTCCCACTACACCTACCAATCCCCCTATCCTTCCCACTCCAACTGCCCTTCCCACTGCCCCTGCCACTACCAATCCCACTCCCACTACACCTACCGGACCCCCTGTCCTTCTCACTCCCACTGCCCTTCCCAATCCCCCTCACAATCCCACTGCCCCTCCCACTACCAATTCCAATCCCAATACACTTACCATTCCCCTTGTCCTTCCCACTGCCCTTCCCGATGCCCCTCCCACTACCAATTCCACTGTTGTTACAACGGCCTTCCAACTACGACTCTGACTCCACTGCTGTTCCTACTAACTATCATTTTCACTGTTCTTTGCATTGCCCTCATCACTCCTACTGCCCTTCCGACTATCCCTGCCACTTCCACTGCCTTTCCCGCTATTCTCATACTCCCAGTGCCCACCACCACTCCCACTACCCTTACTACTCCACTCCCACTGCCCTTCCCACTTCCACTCCAACTCCCACTGCCCCTCCCACTGCCACTACACTCCACTGCCACTACCCTTTCCACTACCACTCCCACTCCCACTTCCATTGCCACTCCCTCTACCACTCCCATTGCCCACTTACACTCCCCAATCCTCCCATATCCATTCTACGTCTCGGATACCTCCCACCGCACACTCACACACACACCCTCACATACACTTACACGTGTGTGTGTGTGTATGTGTGTGTGTGTGTGTGTGTGTGTGTGTGTGTGTGTGTGTGCGTGTGTGTGTGCGTGTGTGTGTGTGTGTGTGTGTCTTCAAGGCGGTCGGAACACCTATAGCAGCTGTCAAAGCGGCCAGGGTTCTACTATTTTTTTGCCACTGTAAAATCGCACAAAAAGAATACCAGAATTCGCAAAAACAGCAACCAGGGAAAGGAAGATACATGTATGTATGAGATTTCCCAATAAATAGTCTACATACATTGTAACTATATGATTTTGAAATAATATTTAAATCCATCTAAATGATACTTTGAGAGTAGGTTCCCCCCGTCGCAAGTAATAACCAGTCGTATATGATATAGAGCTTTGAGGCATCAAATTTGTAACCTTTAATCAATAATCCAGAATTCCCTTTGATCTATATGATTAATGACTCTCCTTGTTATTGATGTTCCGTGAACCTTGTGTGAGAGGTATGATGTTATATCATAAATGATTCCTGGAAGTTTTCATTTTATGTCACCTGGTATCAACACTAATGTTGCTTATTTGGTAATGAGTTTTCTTGCAGTCTTTGGATAACAAAGGTGAACCATTAATATTCGTCTTACTTCATAACCAAACCAAACAACCACTGATTAGTGGTTACGGAACAGTCATTGTTGATCAGTGTCAAGATTATTACAGGCAATGCACTCTACAGGCAGTGATTCTCAGCTGGAAAGGGCTGCACATTTCTGCCGCTGGTTTTGATTAACTTTGATGTTGCATCTCTGTGTAGTTTGTGACATGAGGTTGTGTAACAGTCCACATTGGTATCATTATTCAGTGCCTGGTTCGGCTAGATTCAATGCAATGTAACTCCCTGCATAATCCCCCCTGCCCGGTGCAGCCTGCATAATTGTCATGCAAAACAGGTCAACATTGGAAATGGCAGCGCCGAATCAAGTCCATAAATAACAATATGACATATGCTAAAAGTCCATCGGGGATGATGGAAAGGTTTTCCCAACGCCAATGGTTTCCAATCAATTAGTTTGAAGTGTGAATGGTGGTTGGAGCGCCTAAAAATTCAAATTTTACACAGTGTCAATAGCTTTAATCAGCGTGGTAAATCAATAGCTGGGTTTCATTGTGTGAAGGGCTTAGTCAATACCTAAATAAACTTCCCTCACGTTTTCCCACTCCAACCCCACCCCACTTCCAGTCCAACCCCAATCCAGCCCCATTCCACCCACTCTCCTACCACGGTCCATGCTCCTACTTTTCAACAATTCCTAGTTTGCACAATAGGATAAAATTTGTATTGTTCGCAATAATCCATAAAAGTTTGATACTCATCAAAAAGTTTTTATTATGACTGGGTTTTAGTTTAAGCAGTATCTCAAACGTTATAACAACTATTGTACGTCCTTCTGACCACGTCACGAAAAAAACCCATCCCAACAAATAGTTCTACCAGAACTATATAGACTGCCTAGGAAACACATTATTTGGGCACATCTTTTTTTAAGGCATTGTCGAGAATATGCAGAGCTGTACACGCATCTCACTTCTTCATGCCTACCTTCAACGCCCTCTCCAACCAATCCCACCCCACCCCATCCCACCCCCTCTTCCAAAATCACACCACTTCCCTCACTAATAACTAGCAAAAAAAAATTACACAACGCCAGCTTCAATAATAGCTTTCTGCAAAAGCTCTGAAACTTAACATTTGTGACAAATGAGATTCAAAACAATTATTTAACTTATTGCAGCTCTCTCCTCTCTTTGGCCAGCACACACTTTCCTGAGAAATCTCATTAACTTGGAGGGTACCTTTCAAAGGCAGATAAACCCGGCCTGGTTTCTTAGCAGTGTGGGGCCTGATTCGATGCTTCTTCCCAAAGACCCCACACCCCATTTCGCCTCTTTCTGCAAGCCCAACCCCACCCCCTTCCCGCTCTTTTCAAAAGCTTGTTTTTTTCGGAGAGGAATTCCAGGCATTTGGGGCTAATTACGATGAGGGGTTGTTTATTGTCGGCCAATGATAGGTGTTTTTTTGGCGGAACGAGCGGTGGGGGGCCATGAGGCGTTGGGAGGTTGGAATTTATGTTATTATAATTATGTTATGATAGGTATGTGGGAAATTGTATCTCCATTGAATATTACTTCTACCATTGCTAGCCATTATTGAGCAATGACCTAGTAGAAAAGGATATAGCAGTGAAATTGTAAAAAGTTAAACAGATATTTGGACAATTTGTTTTTTATTAGGTTTCAGATAACAATGTCATAGGCTTTCTATGTTTATCATGTGAGCACAAGGAGGCTGGTGTCTCACTGTACACTTTTAATGGTGACTACTACACAAGTGAGTGTATAGAGTAGCAGCCACGGTGGCAAGCGAACCACATTTTGAAAGTATTCGTGAATACGTGATAATCGGGTTTAAAATTATCCTTATAGTCATTATTCGCCAATTACCTGTCATATGTTGGGAAATATGGAACATATGGAGGTGGGCGGCAGCAGGACTGTCGTTTTTCCAGACTGAAACGGCCATTTGGAGGAGTACACATGCCCGGGTTTGGGACCAAATTGTTAAACTACAGGTACTTGTGCTAAAAATAATTATTATGAAGATGTTTTCTGAGTGTGAGACCTATTGTGAGTACCTCCTTCGATGAGTTACTGTAGATACGTCGTCAAAAACTATTGAGGAGTATGCCATTACAGGTGTAAAAACCAGGTAAACGAAGATACCTTTACCACCATCCAGGCATCAGGGTTAGTAACTGTCACACTTGGGTCCGGTTCCATGACATATGGCTAGAGAGTCGGCAAAGGTAAAGGGAATAAGGAGAACACCTGGTGTTATATTACAATTAGAATCAAGTTGTGTCAATAACAGACTTAAGCCTACAATGGAGAAAACGGCCCTAGGTATTTTGCTAAATATAGTTCCATAATTATATGGGTTGAGTACTAAGGTAAAGCATACCACTTTTGTGAACACAAATTTCGTTTTTTCCCCTTTAAATCCTCACGAAAAGTCAGAATCCATCCATATGCATCCCCGCTTGGACCTTTGCACTATGTATTTTCACCGATAGATTACAATGGGATAGGTTGGTGGAATGTCAAGGGTAATATACTTTTTTTTAATCTAATTTTTATATATCCTAGAACACCATGGAAATCTTCTCGTGTATGCACGTAAAACAGCCTTTCAGCACTTAAAGTACAACTAGATCCTCCACAATATTCGTCTCTCTAGACCATCCCCTGCCATAGTCTAGGAGTCGAGTCCCACACTACCGCCGCCACAAGTCGAGTGTATACACAACCGGCTGTTGCTCCAACAAGTGGAGCTCACACACCAAGAGCTGCTCGGAGCAATTGGCTCCTCGAGCTGCTCACCGCCTGGAGAGGCGTCGACAAGCACTCAATTCGCCGAGCGGGGAGCTCAGACCAGATATCAGCTAAATGAATAGTGCAAGAGGGGCTGTCGTATCGAGTAAATGCCCAACGTTGTGACGGAGGGTGGTTCACTTTGAATCATTTTGAAAAAAAAGTAATTTCAACATTATCAATTTTTGTTAATTATTTCGGCTGCTGGCTCGCAGTGAGTTTCGCGTATAGGAGGACAATAAGAAGGTATATCTGTGAAGGTAAGAAAACCCTTCAAAAAATAATCTACTGAGTAAAATAGCGGCATAATCATCATCTAAAAAAATCAATAACATATTTTATTAAAGGTTTAGTTCTTTTTCAATTTCAATCTTACATGTTTTATTATCCAGTCAGTTCATGCATTGTTTGAAATAAGCGCGTTTTTAATTCACGTGTGGAAAAATTCACGTATGGTATATCAAGAGTCTCCAAAGCAGCCAAGTCTAATCGAAAGGCAAAGCAGAAACGATACTAATTTTCAGAGAATTGCAACGTCACCTAAACATTACGCAACATCTGGGCTTTAGTTCTGGCAGCACTTTACTTTAAATCCCCGATGGAAGTTAATTATGACAAAGGACGTTCTGCTATTGTCAGCAGTATGATGTCTGGCGTGTTACGATCTGCCACTTTGCTGAGAGACATAACAGGACTTCGGGCGAGTTTCACACCAATGCCATTTTAAGATCTTAACTGCTAAGATAAGATGGTTCACTTAAGACAAACTGTTCTACACACAGGATCATAACTGAAACATCTTATCTTAGCACTTACTACAGGCAAATTTAATGGGGATTCACCTTTACCTGAGGGACATGCCAACCCTTATATCAAAGGAAATAAATTGGATAAGGTTCATGCAAATATAAGTAGATGGCAGCATTGTTTAATGTATCCCTTGTTTGAATATGGCAATATAGAAAATGCATTTAAGATTGGAATTCACCTGGAAAACTATTCTCTTTCTAGATTCAATTGATTCATATAGTGATAATAGAATTTTCTATCATGAATTCATTCTGTTTATTTGTACATTTATCATTATATATCTACATTCATTCTGAGCTTTGTATTTCCCACCACTGTGGGATGGTATGCCATCTAGTGGATACTGCATGAACTAAATAAGCTGGCAATCCACATTGGATATAAGATACTACAACTCCTATCTTCTCTGGTGTGAAATGGCAATATCTTAGCTACTTACTACAGAAAACAAAGAAATGATGACACTTTTCTATCTTCAATATTATAATGGTTACATATGATATGGACAAACAATAATTATCTAATAATGTTCTACATTATTCAATGTTTAATCATGCATGGACAGGTATTTGATATTTTATTGTATTCATAGATACTACATGCTTTATTTATACAGTCCTAAATGTTATGCTAGCCCATGAGCATCATTACACTTAAGATCTTAAATCAACATCTTATCTTAAAATGACCACCAAAAAAACAAGGTGTGAAACGGTTTTAAACTGCTGAAAGAGGCCTAACTAATTATGTTTCCAGAAAACATGTTTGTTAGAAACCCAACTATCATAAATGTGAACTTAAGATCTTAACTTTATTTAAGATTTCGAATTTGGCAGTGTGAAACGCCCCCTTCATTTCAACAAGAGAACAAACACTCCCCATCATTATGCAATACGTATTGCTAGAGATTTGCAAGGTAAGCAGTTTGGCATTGCAGCAAATCTCCCGGAAAATACCCTATACAAATAAAGTAGGTAACTGTAAAAATATGTATAAGGGAATCAGAGTATTATGTAACCTAAATGGTTCTTGGGTTTTTCCGTCCTGATATTTGTAGGGTCAAAGGATGTCACATCATTATCAGAGTGAGCTTTCATCCACCGAGATGTTAGTAAAAATGGCAACTTTGGTCAATGGTTATATTTCTTCGGCTTTACTATTGAGGAAACACCTACAAATACGTATATATGTTGTAAAGGTATACGCTGACACTAGGGCATCTGCGTTACCATTGGTGGGACAGTCAACGGTGATTCTACTGGGGACTATACCAACGATTCACTGTAAATACTAACGTCAATATCAGAATAATTCATATGAATTAGATTCGAGGCATCGCCTCTATATCTACATCTGGAGACCAAAGATATGTTTAACAGAACTCAATATAATTATCTTATTAACAGAGAGCATTAGGATAAGATGCAGCGCATTTGACCCAACGAGGCACTGTCTGGTATGTTGAGAAAATTACTGTGATGGTGTTCTAAGGGCATTAGGTAACATTTAGTATGTTGGGGGAATTACTGTGACGGTCTACTGAGGGCATATTTGGTGTGTTGGGAGAATCACTGTGATGGTGTACTGAGGACATTAGGTAACGTTTGGTGTGCTGGGAGAATTACTGTAATGGTGTAATGATGGCATTAGGTAATGTTTGGTGTGTTGGGGGAATTACTGTGACGGTGTACTGAGGGCATTAAGTAACGTTTGGTGTTTTAGGAGAATTACTGTGATGGTGTATTGAGGACATTAGCTAATGTTTGGTGTATTGGGAGCATTACTGTGACGGTTTTCTGAGAGCAAAGGTAACTGTTTGGTTTGTTGAGGGGATTAAGGTAACTGTTTGGTGTTGAGGGGATTAAGGTAACTGTTTGGTGTTGAGGGCATTAAGATAACTGTTTGGTGTGTTGAGAGGATCAAGGTAACTGTTTGCTGTGGGCAAGGTGCTCAGAGCTGTTCCCAGATAAATGCCTGATGTCTGGATTTTCTGTGAGAGACGTGCTCGTCATATTCAAACAGAGCTGTGTCTGATTGGGTATGGAGCGCCGTGTGTTCAAGTTATATTTCATGGGTCCATACATCCCAGGTGGGTCAGTAGTAAGTCATATCCAGTTCCATAAAGCCCCATACCCACTAGGCGAATTTACCAACGACTAGCGACGGGCGACTCGGAAAATCGGCCGATTCTCCCAGTCACCTGTAAGTATATTATACTGAAATGTGCAGGATTGATCTCAGGTGCCAGTAAAATTGGCTGATTGTAAGGGCAGAATTGGTCAATTTTAACAGCGATCTGTCAGCCGACTCAGGGATAATCGCCTAGTGGGTATGGCCCTTAAGGAACCCATAGCCCACTAACTGAACCAAACGTTTGTACATGTACCTAGGGTTCAACGTCAAAAATAGCTCAACGTAAGCCTAGGTTTGTTACTCCTCATGAAACCGGCAGCTTGTTAAAACATAACATTCGCGGACATAAGAATGATCTCCCAATAATTATAATGAATCGCCTGATGGTTGTTGAAACATGTAGAGAGTATTAATCTAATGCTTTTCCTAAGAGGAATAATTAATGATATGAACCTTTGGGATTTGATATTGAGGTCTCAAAGGGTATACATTATTGCTGCTTCTTTCTAAACACTTCCTCAAAAATTACAGTTTGACTAAATAGAACCATTACGTTAAGCATATATTTATAAACGCGACTCAAATCCAAACAGAATCCTAATGCAAACATTGGGTTCGACCGTGGGATATCCAAACTGAAGGAGAGCGCTTAGGTAAAGAAATAGGCCTACATACAAGCATGACTGCAATCATAATATTCAACTGAAATAGAGTCCGTACAGCTGGCGGCCCATAGTGGGGGGTGCTCGGGGGGCGCTGAGCAGCTCAGCATTGAGCGGGGCGAGCTGCTCTATCAGTAGTTACAGGCCTGTGGACAGGCTTAATGAGCCGCTCAAACCAGACCAGGCGCTTCTTGTTTTACACCATGCTCATGTGGGCTTTTTCCCCCACTCCACCATGAGATAGATCTATTTGGCTTTCTGAGATAACCAGGCTGATGGGGGTTGGGCTACTTGTAAACAAGTGCATTCCCCTCCAGCTAATCTGCAACACTCGGCAGTTTTACCGTTCTGTGGTGGTGGGTATGACTCCCCTGGCTTGGTGTTAAGGCATGAATGCAACTTTGTAACAGGAGGGGGATCGAGACATTCAATTATTGTTTATGCTACCCAGCAGAACTGGCCATGTACCTGTAGGCATTCAAAAGTGTTACTCATGTAAAGGAAATTGTAGGGTATGCACTGCATCTCATTCGGTTTGGAATTCGGTTTGAAATTTGGTTTATAATGAAAATGATAATCATTTTTTTTAATTGTCTTATCAGTATTTATCAAGTTTACTATCATTTATTTAATTCTAGATATGAATACATCCAGATCCTATTCACTCAACTGATGAATAGCAATTCAGCTCATTTAATCAAAATAAAACAATAATTTCCAACAATAAGATAACCAGCGCATGTTTAAGCTACTTAATCAAGTATTGTGACTTACCCTGACCTTAAGTAAATGGACGCTGATTTTATTCAAAGTCGACTTGATTCAGTGAATCTATGGGAATTATACACAGGGCAATGGAAAAGTATACAAAAGGAGGCGCCTCTACGCATTTGCACTTTTTATATGAAAGATCAAAAGATATGGGATCAACAGCTGCGTTGGCAGATCATCTAAGGGTAGCTTTAGTTGTCCTTCAAATGTCCTTAAATGGTCTGCTTGTTTTGTCTCAATAATCGCTGAGAAAGAATTTTATTGCTTTGTTTCGACCTGAGATAAAATCGTTCATGCAAATACAAATTAACAGATTAATGTTCATCATAATTGAAAACCCGCAGATTCACTCCTACTAGCGTTCCCAACTAAAATCGCATACGTTTGTTGAAAAGATAGTAAAATCCAGTTGTTCAGATTTGAAGACATTAATTAAACTTATACACATTGTGAATAATCGTAAAATAGATTCCAGCCAATACATCAAGAATCGATTTGCCTCTAATTGGAGTCAATACAATTATTTTTATGTGCATGCTATATCTGTAGATATTTACAACTCTAATCAAAATAAGGAAGTAACCTTCAATTTAGGTACAGAAAACCAGTATGATGGTAAGGACATTGGCTCTATTGGTACAGCGCTACAGGCAGAAGGGTTATAGGCGATAAGGAATGTGGGTGGGGTCTCGACCATATCACATGGACGGCTACAGCCCCGCAGTACAACTAACACCAGTCACTGAGTCCCAGAGTATTGATCAGACTGCCACAGAGGGGTGGGCGGGAGGAGGGTGGGGGGAGGGCGTGGGTGGGCGGGGATGAGGTGGAGGTGTAAGGGGGTGTAGGTGTGGGGTGTATGTGGATGGGGCAGGGCGTACAGGGGTGGGGGTGGGTGTACAGAGGTGGGGGTGTAGGTGGGGGTGTAAGGGGGATGTCAACGCCCCTACCCCTACCCCCCCCCCCCCCCCATCTCGCCCCACCCCTTCACTCACCTGTCTCAGGTGCTAACTGGGCCCAGACTTTACCCACCCACTGTACAGGGGTGGATCCAGGTGTTTTTTGCATTTTGATTATTTACTATTTATATGGTGCCTCTTCACACTTTTGATGCAGGCACTGAGAAAAAGGGGGAATTTAAAAACACAAAATTAGGGTGGATTTGTTTTAGTCATATGTGGGCTCGCGGAGGCGTGCAACTCCTGTTCAAGACACATTAATTGTGATCCAGACACACGTCCTTTTCAAATCTAGAATCTGCCACTTCAATATTCCACTTGTTTACAGCAACTAACTTACCCTCCAAACCCAACGATTAGAAAAATAATCCAAATTGGGTTATATGTCACATAGAATAAGTGCAATACAATCTTACAATAACAACTTAAATTAGGCTGTCAATAAATTACGAGAGAAACGGATTCAGTATTGTCTATCCCCGACAGCTACCTACTCATATCGAATTAGCATCTATAATCTTCCCCTGCAGCCTAAGGTGATAAAATATATGTCTACCCTTCGTGAGAAATTTCATCAACAGTTCACATGAGAATCGATCCCCGTTTCGGTGGTGTCTGCTGTCACCAGTAAATTCTGCCCCTGACCCTCAGGGTACTGGCATGCCATGGTGCTGCAGGTTTGGCAGTGGGCCAACCAGGTGTCTAACTGCACGTCAGGCCAGGTATATAGCCCCTCCCCCACCCCGCCCCCAGCCCCTGGAGCCATCTAGCATGCTACGACAGCCCTCTCTTTATCCTGCCCTACCTTACCTCTAGCCTCACACACAACAAAACCCTCACGTAAGCCATGGGCTAGAGCAGGGGGGGGGCAGGATTTCAAAAAGAGAGTGTCTGTATCATTACATCTTTATATCTATGTGTGGGAGTTCCATGTGTAAACAGCTGACAAAAGCTATATGGAATATCTTATAAGATCCTTATTTTCATAATTATCAAACAAAGTTTCTATGTCTTTCCTCATCTTTTATCTACTCATACTTAACGAATGACACGGCACCTCAAAATGGAACTATCCATGCCTTCAGAACAAAGTGAATACTGGCTGCGACATTATAACATTTATAAACACTAAAACACCTATATAGTAAGTGTTAAATCTCTTGACTTGTGGGTAAAGGTATTAAGTTTCTGCATAATTATTACATAATTAAAGAACTCTCCACGGAACAAAAACCATATCCATGTAATACTCCTTCGTTTATCGTCTTGAAATACTATGTTATTTTACACTATAGCAGAAGTGCCCAGTCCCGTTTACCAATGTTTACCAGTGGATCACCAATGATGCCATGAGAGATAGAACGTTGATTCAGCATTATCAAACGCCGTACTATATTGGGACATCACCCTAGGCTTTTGCTTTTATCCCTTCCCGTGCTGCCTGGCTATACCCTACCTCCTCCACGCCTATGCATCTCAGTCATTCCTTTAACATTCCAAAACACCTAATGCCCTGTTTCCACCAAAAGATTTTTCTTCAAACGATTCCAAAATACTCATAAAAATCGTCCAGATTTATAAATTCTGGCAAATCGTTCAACAAATCTGTTGGTGGAAACAAAAAATCGTTCAAATGACCAGTTTCAATGGACGATTTTTGACCTTGTCGGCTGACAAAAGTCCCCCACAGATGCCAGACAAATTATTTGACATGTTAAATAATTTTGGACAATTTTGGCTTGTTGGACGATTTTTCTAGGCAAATCTTGGGTTCATCTTTTGGTGGAAACAGGATTTCTTTGGACGATTTAGTAAATAACACATATATAATCAAATAAGATACATAACAGACACGAAATAAAGATCGTAGATGCTCTCATGATAAATTGAAACATAGTTGTTAAATAAAAGTAATGTTTAATTAAATTGTTTGTTAAATCATTGGTAAAATCGTCTGTCAAATCGTCTGTCAAATCGTTTTAGGGTCTTTTGGTGGAAACAGAAAATCGTCCAAGTCCACCAACGATTTCTTGTCCCTAGAAACCCGTTTGTCATTCATCCCTTGAAGTCGGTTCTAGAAATCGTTCATTTTCTATTTATCTTTTGGTGGAAACTGGGCATAAAGGGCCATACCCACTAGGCAATTATCCCTTAGTCGGCCGACAGATCGCCTGTAAGATCAGCCGCTTCTGCCCTTAGAATCGGCTGATTTTACAGGCGATTCAAATAAAACCAGCACATTCCAATATACTATACTTACAGATGACCCTTAGAATTGACCGATTCTCCCAGTTGCCCATCGCCAATTGCTGGTAAAATTGCCTAGTGGGTATGGGGCTTTAAGCACCTGGCATATTGGGGTAACATGCAACCTTTTACTGAAGAAATAATTTGCGAAATGAGAGAGGTTATTGAAACAAAAGTAGGTTGCTTGGAAAAGTCAACCACAGGTCTTGGAAAGGTGATAACACTTTTGATTTCGATAAATTCCTTTTTGTATTTTTATCCCAATAAAGGTCGTATTCATATAGTCCAGTATTACAGGGATTCAGATAGCATCGAAACGTCTATTGAATCCCTATTAGACCCTCACCACAGGGAGATACACATAGTTCAACCCGACCCTACCCTATCTATCAGCCCTCCTCTTGCATGACGTCCCTATATCTGGCCCGCTTTCTGGCCCCAGACCGTTTTACAAGCTCAGCCCATATCCTGACCTGGGCCCGTTTTTTGACCAGGGGTCCGCTCACTTGGGAATTTGATTGGGGCAGAGGCAGGAAGCCTCATGCTTCCGCTGCTACCCTTTGTGGCTACTCCAGATTAAATGAGCAGCTCCCAGGATATGCTCAGCCTGAGTTGCTCGTTCCCCAGTTTAAACCAGGCAGCCACAGCTCTCCCCGCACCCCATAAAGGGTGCATCGTCGCCTCAATAATGTTGTTCCTACATACATTTACAAAGGGTCTGTCATCGCTTTAACATTGTGTTCCTGCACCCTGTTAGGGGTCCATCGTTGACTTGATATTTATACCTCTGAACCCTTAAAATATCAACAGTTTTGTGTTTTTGTCCCCAAGTGTTTTTGTCCTAAGCGATTTTATCTGCAACAGGCAAAGGGCAACTGAGAGAATCAGCCGATTTCTGTAAGTATAGCATATTAAGATGTGTCTGTTTAATCTGAATCACTGCTAATATCGGCTGATCCTACCCCCAGAATCGACCGATCCTACCCCCAGAAATGGCCGATCCTACCCCCAGAATTGGCCGATTTCAGTGCTGATCAGTCGGCCGATTGTCTAAGAGTCGCCTAGTGGGTATGGGGCTTTAGAAAGGGTACGTAACTGCCTCAAAGTTTTGTTCTTCCACTATATATATGGGTGCATCGTCGCCTCAATGTATTGTTCCTGTGTCCCGTGAAGGGTCCATCAGTCCATTATTGCCTTAACATAATTTAACCCTATGAACAATTATAATATCAGTTTATTCTGCTTAGAAACTATCAATGTGTATTGGACATTCTATCTTCAATTTCCCTCTACTTATTCCTTGTATTTTTGAATAAGTGTTTTTTTTTGGAATAGCTTTTGAAGACTTCACACTATCTTATTCTTTGGGAGAACATTTTTACCGCCTATGAACGGGCCACGGACAATCAAAGGGAATTTAGGCCATGTATTATAGAAATCATCGAGTGGCCTCAAAATGGCGTTGTACTTTCAATGTTTTGCACTTTGCTTATGTTTAATAGAAAAGGCGAAAAGAGCAATTTTGCGAAAAGGATGACTCGCTGGAAATGATAAAAGCATTGCCTCATATTTTCTGAATCTGGGTTAAATAGAAGGGGACATCTCGATACAACTCTGACCCATTGTAAGATAATAGATGAAATTAATGAGTTCTGAATGTGAGCTCGGACAATTTGTTGGAAATCAGACACGCCCACATTCGCTTCATTAGTTCTTTTGTTTTCCCTCCCCCAACCCCTACATTGTCAAAGTTGATTTTTATAACTGTAATTATTTGCAAATGACAGAACACGATCGTTAGTTTTACATAAAATTACATTGAATCACAACATGTTCTATAGTCCAGAAACTGATATGACATAGGCATAGAAATTGGCGGAAGTATATTTACATGAATTGCTCGTACATCAGTTTATGACTGTGTCTCATAGCTTCCAATAAAGGGTTAACAGAAATTACCTTTGAACAGATATATGTGTTACATTTTCGGTGACATGCACATATCAATGTAACCTTACATTTCATATCATAAACATTCGTGAATTGTAGGAAAAAAATACTGGATTTCAAAAAAGGGAGGTTTTTCAAACTTTACCCACCTAAGGGGCTAAGAAGCAGTACTCTAACGTGATATTCAACTCTTGCCTTGTATCAAAAGGGCGATGAAATGAGAATTTAAAGTTTCAAAGTATCATGCACGTGCAAGTGGTCTATTAAAAGTCAAAAACTCCATCTGGGCGGTGAAATCAGAACAAATCGCTTTTTACTAGACGAGGCCACCATGCAGGCATGGTACCAACAAGATAAGAGCCTGCGGCGATATTGCAGGCACGACGATAAGAGAGGTCCTTTATCTGGCATCCATACACAGATTTTGTTTTTATATTAGTTTTCAGTCGTGTTTCTAAAGGACCTCGCCCATTTTCGTGGCGTGCATGTACAGTTATGGATACTGGGCTGGTTCATTCAAAGATATTGACATTGCCGGAAGCATGCCGTGCGTGCAAGCTCATTAATGATTAATGGAATTGTAAGATTAATCGTGTATTTCTCTGTATTCTTCTACGCTGTGGCTGCAATTACCTTGGATTGCATTGATCATTTACAAGGGAACGCCCTGGGCATGTGACCCCATCTTTAAGTATGACTCTCATAGTGCATAAGACTTTTTCTATAGTATCCACTATTGGGCTATAGTACCGGCGTCGACACATCCAATAGTTATGTTTTGCGGTAATTTGATAAGGCCATGAGAGCCTACGTCAATAGTAAGCGCCCTATGGTGTGTCATTGCTGAAGCCAACAAAGAAACGAGATCGATTCCAGCACATACGATGTTTGTAGTTTTTGCTGTTTATTCTGTGTGTCTACAAGGGCTGTTATGATATATTGTTAATGCAATCGGCATATTGAATAGAGTACCTAGCATCTGTTATGATTCTATAGGTGCAATTCTGTAAACTCAAGGGGTGTTTTATCCATGCATGCTATTCAGGCCGAAAACGACGGCCGATTTCCTTGCGATTTGCTGCGATTTATTTCTTACAAATGGCGACTATATATGACAAATTGGAATTCATTATCACCGATATAGCCGATGAATTCACCGACATGTGCATTTCATTGGCGATATTGCCGCGATTATTCGTCAAGAAAATATCATTAGGTTGCAGTACAATATTGGTATGTAGAATACAAGTTTCACTCTCAGATTTCACAAAAGAAACTATCGTTTCAACAGAAGGAGTTTTCCGACAACTAATCCCACATCGTTGGCTATTTCAAAGGTATGGTTATTATAAGATAGGACTGGTTAAATCACTTAACTTATGATTTCTGTATTTTGAAACCTACCCCTAGCTTCCACTTTATATTTGACGTAATTGGTATGTGTTACTACAATGAACTACATGCTATATCACCGCTATGATGATGGAATATATACATGTTATCTACTATGTAGAAAAATGTGGCACATTTTGTATGTCCTCTAACGTAAATCATTCATAAATCATCGTAGCCATGCAAAAATCTTATGATCGCTTAGCATCGATTTGTCATACAATGAAAACCATTCGCTTATTTAGAATATGCATGAGAGGGGAGGTGGCGCTATGGCTATAAGTAATGTCAGTGGGTTCTTTGATGCTAAATATACCAACACGTATGGTATGGGCGTGTTTCAATATCGACCTCTCATATCCACCTTAAGGTGTAGCCGGTGTAATAGGATAGATAGACTTTATCACATGTATATCATTCCTTTAAATGTACTATTTTTCTCATCAAACCGTACTGATCATGTTTTGCTCGACGTTTTTTGTTGTTGTTGTTGTTGTTGTTGTTGTTGTTGTTTCCTGTATATACTATTGCTAGTAATTAATACACTTCAATTAAAACATGCATTGATGCATAACTGAGCTTAAATATGGAAATGTTTCTTGAATTCTAAGAACTTTCACGTCGTGTTTTATAAGCATGCACTTCATGGTTATTATTTAAGTTTGTCTTAGAAAAACCTTTTGTGATGCTTCTTGGAAGCGTATCCAACTTTAATTATACTAACCTTTCATGTTAGCAGAGTTAGAAGGTACATAGTGCTACATCTGTTACAACCCTGAATAATTACCGACAATGCCTGTATCCAGGAAATACGACGTATCACAAACCTGAAAGGATTCACAAATTAATCTATAGGCTAATTGAGAAAAGTCATTTCATTGAATAAAAATTGTACATGTTAATGTTTAATGGTGGTACATTATGCATCTTCTTTGTCAGGTGCAATTCATAATGATCAATGATAGCGGTTCAAGATTAGCATTTTCATAACTAATTAGGCTAAAATTCTCTGATCATTATCTCATGATTCGTGAATTAGCTATTATGTCGATAACAAAAATAGCTCTTATGCTCCTCAATTGATCAATCCATCTGAGAGGTTATTTCATAATGACTTAGCGGCGTTTTACGAGAAACATTATCACTCTTAATGGATACTTATTTCGAAAAAGACCAGCAAAGTTATAAGAGCTAACAAACAAATTAATCTTTGCCCTCCCTACAAGTATGTTAAGGTTCAACCAACATTGCGACACCTCTTTTCAGGTGGCGCACTTTCAACCCAGCCCTATATGAAAACTTTAGAAGACGTCTTGATCTTAATATTATGAAATATTAAAGTGAGATCAAAATTGTTTAGGCCAGTTTAATAATGAGATACATATACTAGTACTTAACCCCTTTAGGCTTGTACAAACATTGAATGGTTTAATCTCATTAAAACATAAAAATAATTTTGAATAATCCAGTTTCACTAATTCTAGAAACACAATCATGTTCTGAAGATTTCCGCCTGGAATAATTATCATTGATTGATATTTTGGGAAGAAGCGAGTGTATCTTTTAGAATGTGAAAGCATTCTCAGCAATCGACCTGTGCCCACTGGCTAGCCTAACAAGAACTAAAACATTTCCTGAGGCAAAGTTGGAGAACACGAGTGTTGGTTATCTCACCTTCCAATAACAAGTAGACTGCGATATTAAAGGTGTGTGCACTGTAAACTGTCATGCTGGATACAAAAGCCAACTGTAAGTGGCATTGCAAAAATCTTTTTGTGTTGCCTGGCGAAAGTGCCCCTAAGTGACTTGTTTACATCAGAAAAAATGTATAATATAGGCTCTTGCCTCGAAATAGCCGTAGCATAATAGAACTTCACATTTTCCTAGGCCAGAAAATGTATTACTGAGGAAAATATGAATATGCACCAGTATGTTTGTCAGCCATATAATCATAACAATTATTGTGTTGCTACAATTCACAAGTCATGTGGCCTATTCATTCCAAACCGACACCTGAGAATTAATCGATTTGCAATTTTCGCTGAGGAAAAAGATCTTTTACAAATAAACATCATTTTGAAAATAATTAAAAATAATCTTTGTTCTTCGGCAAGGCTACGGCGGATGGTCGCTGTAGTACTAAAAGATTTGGCTGGCACGGGCAGGTGCTCATTAATTAAGCCTATGCCGTTTTTGAATATGTAAATACTTAGATTTCATGAACAGGTAAGGGATATGTTTACTCAGGCCGCATTTAATAATGGGAATGAAGTTATCAGCCCACGTACTCCCACGGTTTTGTCGTCCATAATCCACAGTCTTTCATATGAAGCCTTTCAACAATAAAATCCTTTAATGTATATTTATAGAAAGAGAAGCCTACGCAGAAATATCCCTAATGCAGATCTCTCTATGTGAAAGATGGAGTAGATACTTAGGAAGGTTACAGGGTGGGGCGGTCTTGAATTTCAAGGAGAGATCGCGGGAAGCGGACTCAGTTGGAGCTAAGTAATAAAACGTCCCTTCCAAAGTTTGCCTTACGTCACGTCATCCCTGAACTTAATACGGTTTCGATGAGTTGTCCAGACTGGGTGTGGCCCAGACGGCATCATACCATGTCAATAATAGCTTGTCATGTCACGTTGTCTTTCTACAGGTGATTGAACTTCTGTGGGGTGCAACACATCTTGAAAATAATTAAAGATTACAATTGGTCTTTTTGTGAAGCATTTTCTCGCCCTGAGGTTTTTACAGAGTTTTTCTAAACTCCCATTTATACCTAGTTCCATACTCTGACTCTTATATAATCTAAGGGGGATGTAACCAGCATCTCATTTCCGTTGTGGTCCAAAACTTGGGAAGATCATAGATACATAGGACACTGCCTCCTATACAAAAATACATCCCAGTTTATTATTTGTTTTCTTACAATCAATATTAACTATTCTGGTTAAAATCAAGATACTATTAATTCCGACCGTTGCTCTGATCAATTCATATACCAGTTAAACGTTTGAGATGACATAAATGCTTCCAGCATTAGAATTGGTGACGTCATCGATACTTGAAGACTTTGTAAAACAAAATAATAGTAGTATTTTGCTCATGAATATCACAAAAAGCAAGCAACAAGAAACCCAAATATCTCTAAGATTTAACAAAGTGTTGCCGAAACAACAGAGTCAAATAAAACCCTGTTTCAACCAGCTGACTTTACTACCGATTTCAAAAATTGGGAGTGGGAATATTAGTTATTCATTAACATGTCATATACCAATAGAAAGCGTTTTTTGATTCTCTTTCACATGGCATGTAAGATAGTAATCTTTTGTTATAATACAAGTTAAATTACCAAACAATCGGCAGTTAAATCGGTTGGTAGAAACAGGGTATTAACCTTAAAAGTCTCGGGTGCCTGCGGCCAACGTGGAAGTTGCCGTGAGTAGTGGTGACATGGGGGTTTGCATCAGGTGATCCTTACCAATAACGAGCATAACGACCAGTCTGCAGATGAGGGATGTGTTGCCTGTTATCTAAGTACATGTAACTCCACGGCCAGATTATGACATGAATATTGATTACAGACCCATCATGTAAGCCGATATACGTATATAATATCTTGTGAATAATATGACTGAAGTACAACCTATCGCCGTACAGATTAAGTATGGAGGTGACTTTACAAAAGCTATATAACCAGAAACTTATTTACTTCTAACAAGTTTATCACTCGCATGAGTATACTGAAGTTTAAAGTTAAAACTAGGAG
Source organism: Lepidonotus clava (assembly GCA_936440205.1). Taxonomy (NCBI): domain Eukaryota; kingdom Metazoa; phylum Annelida; class Polychaeta; order Phyllodocida; family Polynoidae; genus Lepidonotus; species Lepidonotus clava. The sequence continues at coordinate 17,808,096 of OW387150.1, read as the reverse complement.
TTTGATGTATGCGTGCGGAAATATATGCGGAAATATGTCTTTGTGGAGACCTTATCAGAGACCTTATCAGAGACCTTATCAGAGACCTTATCAGAATCAGCAATGATCATCTTATTTTGAGGATACAGCATTGTCTAATAATATTAATTGATACACGTTTAATTCTTGGTTAAATCAAACCAGATAACTACGAAAACCATGTAACTGGTCCACAGAAAAACAACCATGTCTAAATTAAAACCTCCAATCTAGTCGGGTCTAAATATTTGTTGATTTAGCTGGAATATAGTGGGTTCGGTTATTTGTTGATCTGCAAATCGTGATCAAGATTGAGTCGAAGGCGGATGAGCAGGCGAGCTGCTCAGGGCTGCTCGTGAGAGGTTGCCGGTTTTCCATTGGCATTTCATTGGGACCTTATTATGGGAGTGACAACACGGGCCTGAAGGTGGCTGACCTTTAACGTCTTGCACCCAGTGGCGGACACTCGCTATTTTCAATTTGAAAAGGAAAGAAGAAGAACAAGAAGAGAGGGAGCCTTAAAAAAAGCGCCGCAGCTCTGCTGCTGAGAGGAGAGGCTGGCGAAAGTGAGGGGAGGAGGCAGGGAAAGAAATGAGAATCGCTCTCTTCTCCGAATCGCACGCACTCAAAAGGAGGAGGAATTATTTTCTGGCTAGATTTTATTGTCTGTGGTTTACAGGACTCTTAAGTGTTTGCAGCTATATACGAATTCATATAAGTGTCTTATTAATTAGATTATTTTATAAACCAAAGTGATTCTGGATAGAATACTGTATGAATAACCGGCATTTAGGAACATCAAGTAACTATTCTCTTCCCTCTATTGTAAAGTAGGATTGTCCCTTTTTTGCACTGGGCTCCAGATAGCTCTGAACGGGCTGCACTTTTGCTACATAAGTGTGACCTAAAGTCTGAGAGGGTCCAATACCACATCGAATCTAATTACAAGAACGGCACTAACAAGAGCAAGGAATTAGAAAAAGTTTGATTTATGATACTCCTATAAGGTATAGGCCTATATAGTCTTAGTATTTTACTATTATATCTAGGTGCAGACTACTAATGTGTGCTTGGTTGTAGAAAAAGGGGCCATCTTGTAAGTTTTCTGCACTCAGATTAGCCTATACCTGGAGTAACGGTATGGCCTCAAGGTTAGATGGTGGAAGGGGACAGGTACAGAACTATGGCCCCTTGTCACGCAAGGTGAGGTAGGTAAGCCTTCCCATGGAGACGTATTATGGTATGTGTTTCTCACATGATTTTCTAAGATGACGCTATGATCAGTGCCAGTCTTAAAAGTCTGACAGACTTGTAAACAGAGGTAGCTATAGGAAATTAAAAACATTCGTGTTTGTGGGGGCAAAATTGCATGTGTTTAACATACGGAAAATGCTTTGTTTAGGAGCTGATCAAAACGTCCAGGCCTTTACGTAAACAAGACAGGGGGTGACAGCAATCGCATGCCAAACCCCTCCTCCCCTCAATCCTACCAGTGTCACCACCCCCAGACCACAATTGTTAAGGAGATGTCACCGTTTCTTCAATACGTCTTTGGAAACTCTGAAGGCGAAGAGATTTTGATAACAAATACTGAATCGATGCACTTGATGAAATACTACATCCCCCATATATATACATACGGGCCTGCAATACATAACATATATCAGCTTCCATTGTTTTTTTCCGTTGCTATCTTATCAACAATAGTGAACTAAGTTGAACTTAACCTTCGCAATGTATATGCGTATATATAGTACTGGATTTGAATTTTTAAACGAGTTGTATCATTGTGTATTATTTTCTGAAAGATCAGGGGCAACCGTGAAATTAATTTTCAAAAGAAAGAAAAAACGTAAAGTCACATGCTTTCGATGTCTTATAAGAAATCCATATGAAAGTGTTAACTCATCTGCTCCCTTGGAACGATTGGATAGTCTTAAACCACAATCTTCGAAGATAGCTGAGCTCGATAGTCAGTTTTATGAGCCTTGACACGGTTAGTCTATTACAAATGGGTGCCAGGGAGTCAAGTTTGTTACAAAGCCAGTATTGGTGTAATCTAGGATCATAATCCTGACGTGAAGTAGTTTCATCAATAACATGGAAAATGTACATTACATCCTTTTCTTGTAGTTTTATGTAGAATCCAATAGAGGTCAATGGTAAAGAGGGGATTTCTTTCATTGGTCAGTAGCTAACAGCTGCAACCTAGATGCCACCCTCCTAGCTAAAGTCAGTTTACCTGATTAACACTTTTCTCACCTCTTCATTATCATGTAGCCTCATAGTTTCGCGTTATATGTGCAAGTTTAACATCGTGAAAGGTGAACAATATTTAAAATATTGGTCGCAACATGTGCACAATAAGCCCAACCCACATAAGGTATTTCCAGGGTTGGACAAGGGTCGGACAAAATTCACATATAAAGCATCCTTGTCGCCTAGAGTTAGGGTTACTGAAATAAGCAAGACTTATATTTTTCTATATCTCCAAGTATTGATAAAACATTATGATTTCTAAAATTTTACCAATTGACAGATTTGCAGGTTTGCTAGCCAATCAAAATACTGTATTTCAGGGAAAAGAGGGTCGGACATTATAGGTTGGGCTGACAAGCTTTAACATTGGTTCCTATGGGAAAAAAGCCAATATATAAAGCTATATTTTTACAAATTTAAGAAGCAATTTGTCAACCAAATTGCTTTTGTTAATCTTGTACTATGTAACTGTCTTCATGGAAAAAGCATTGAGGCAGTTTTGAAAATATTTTATGGTAAACTTTAACATTGGTGTAAACTGGGATGGGCTTATTACATTGCCATCCAAAATTATGCTATTTGCATTATAATAATATGAGGTCATATTCCTATCATACATTGCCGACTTTGTGGCTTACAATTGAAGGCAATGTCCAATTTCATTCTGTAAAGGTTCAAACCAAGTTATGTCTATCAACTGCGCAAAGACTGTCAACAATAAATCTGTGACACTAAAACAGATTCGTTTGCCACTATCATGAGGGACAGCAGGATTGTGAATATAATAGACACTTTGGGGGATATTCTATGAGAGCGCAAACTTGCCTTCATCCACCCAGCCCAATGCCCTGGCCGGTGAAGCTTTTTGTCAGGGAGTGTGGGGCATTATCAGGAAGGAGTGGTAATAAGAGTGGAGGTACCTTGATGGCATTAGGTACTTCTAATGTCATCTACCACGGTGGCCTCCTGTGGCAGATAGTGTTTTGGAGGGTAGCGAAGGTACGAGGCCGACTTTTGGGAAAGGGACTGAGAACTGTTGATGTGGGATAAGGTGAATAGGGGGATAGGGAGGAAATTTAGATTTAGTGTCGTAGGGAAAGAAACAGCCACATGGTGCAAGGGTAGACAGTACAGAATAAGAAGGGAAGAAAGAAAGAAAGATAGAAAGAAAGAAAGAAAGAAAGAAAGAAAGGTTCAGTAGGTGGAGTGACAGACCAAAAGAAGCAAGAAGGAAAGAAGGAGGGGAGAAAGGAAGGGAGGAAGGACGGAAGGAAGGAAGGAAGGAAGGAAGGAAGGAAAGGGGAAAAGAAGGATAAAGGATGAGAAGCAGTAGGGGAAGGGATAAATAAAGGTACAGTGCAAGGAGGGTGCTAGGGGAAAAGACTAAATCATTGAAGATTCTGGAAGAGGGCAAGCACACACAGACTTGTTATCCTGTTGTGCCCTCGCAGTTTTGCCATCTGTGTCCCTTTCTATTGAAGCCATAGTTTGGTCGATTGTAGCCCTGTAATTTGGCATTTTCTAGCCCTGCAGTTTCTTTAGATTTTCATCCTATCATATCCCTACGGTATATACTATTGCGTCCCTAATTCATTAATACATTTAACCAGAAATTTCCATTCAAAACTGCAAATGCAGCACGCTTGCCCACCCCAACCGCACCCTATACAAAAACATAGGATTCACCTATGTATTTCCACTCAGTGCATCCACACACACACACACACACACACACACACACACACACACACACACACACACACACACACACACACACACCCCAGACATATAAAGCGTGGCTTTACCTTCTCCCCATGGCCTCGGTAATCACAATCCATTAGTCACAGTGCGGCGGCGGGACTAACGACGACGTCGCGGATTCCTACGACGGGCTGGGGCAGGCCGGCGGGGGACACAAAGGACAGGGTCACCCTCTCCCCTGTCGCTATTCTATTCTCAGGCCGTCTACGGTGGCAGCAGCAGAAAGACGAGAGACAACAGCAGTAACAGCGGCAGTCGCAGCCCGGAGAGGGGAGCGGATGGAGTGGCTGGGGGCGGCGAATACAGCGGCGGCAATAATCCAGAGAGTTGTGGAGTAAATCCGGACAGGACATGGCAGTATGAATGCACAGCTTGTCCCGGCAGCCAGCGTTGGGTCCCGACGGTTTGAGATGAGTCCCGATGGCCGGCGTCTAAAGGGAAGGGTTCGAAAAGGTTACAGACATTGAAGAGGTTCAATGGAGTAAATCTTGGTTGATTTTTGATACCCTATGATAATTTTGTTTGATGCGCTTGATCTAATTTTAGTTACTTATATTCATATTGATAGCGTCCCCCACACCTGAGTATTATGATAGCAATACCATTAATCCTGAGGTTAGCCTCCAAGGGGTGGGGATGGGATCCTTAAAAGGTGGCCGCCCTCAGGTACACCGGCTTTGAAGTCACCGCACCCGTGCACACCTGTCCATTAAGGTGTATTAACCAGCCTAGGTCAGGTGGGGAGATGGGAGGGAGGGGGTCCCTTGCCGGCGCCACCTTCAAGCCGAGGTATCCTGGCAAAGGCAGGCTTCAATGGTAAATGTCTAAAGCCAAAGAGCGTACACTGACAACACTATATGGCTGTAGTTGATGGTCAAGGTAGGGCTGTCATTATCATTATAATTGTCCTTTTTGCAAATCAGTGGGCCTGTTAATCAATAACCGGCGGGTATAATCTCCGTCCTAATCCGTTTTGGGAGGACATCCTCTCTGGTTATTACCATGGTCACTGTTCTGTCTCCTCCAGGCGAGACTTACCTGGGTAAAGGGATAGGTAATGACTAGGTATCCCCCTACCTGGCCCTTCTTATCAGAACGTCGCCCTGCCTCCACGCCATCCACGGTGCGAGCCGAGACGGCAGCGTTGAACGTATCCCGGCGAACTGCGGGTAGAGAGGCGGCGTTAGGATTTAGGTAAATCAATGGCCAGGTAAAGACTGAAGACGTTAGTAGGGGATATGTGGGGATCAACAGGATCAGCAGTTACTAGTAGTAGCAGTGATGAGGGTTAGTGTTATCTCAGGTGTTACAATGCCAGTTTTCCTCCTGTGTTCCTCCTGATACTGTTAAACCATCCCCGTCAAGCAGCACCTTTCTCCTCCTGCAGGTACAATATCCTTTATCCCAGTCTCTCCACGTTACATCCTGCTCTCTAAACTCCTCCAGCTCTCTGTGTATTCAATTCGGTGTATCCCTCAGTGAACCACCGCCCTCCTCCTGTGTGTAGCCACCTCCTAATTGTGCCGCCGCGCCGCGTCTCAACAGCTCAGGCTGTGGTCGCCATGGTAAAATTCCCAATTCAGCCTACTGCTATCTGGTCCCGTCCCTCTATGGTGCAGGAGGCAGGCAGGCAGGCGGTGGGGCGCGGCCGAGTGGAGAGCGCGGCGCCGGGAGGAGCGGCGGGCGGGCTGCAGGTAGACTTGAGCACTGTGATAAGGCCGCGCAGGTACAGCGGCGGCTCCTGCTATCTCCTCCAGGGCGGGCGGGCAGCAGCGACAACGGAGGAGGTGATTGGAGAGGAGCAGGAGGAGGAGGGGGTGGAGGAGGAGCTGCCGGCAGGATGGGGGGATGCCAACCTGCCTGCTTGCAACGACCGACGACGGAGGACAGCCGCCCTGGTGCTTGATGGTGGCGGCGGTGGCGGTGACGCCGTATAACGTTACTGCACAGGAGGGGATTAGGCAAGCAAGCCCGGCTAGTGCCGCAACAACAACGTCCTCCAGAGCGCGCGCAGTACTACTACTAGTAGTATCAAGGTGCACGCGCGCCGCCGCCGCCGTCAGCAGCGCAGGAGGAGGAGGAGCGGCGACAAAGTCAGCCGGCCAAGTTTGTCAACTCCACGGGCCGCTCGGAGCAGCTCGGAGCAGCAGGGAGTCAGTGAGTGGCGGCGCGGACGGCCTGCCGGGAGGGCGGGGACGGAGGGCGCGGCGGGATGGGGAAGTAGGTAGGTATGGAGGTAGGCAGCAGCAGGAGGAGCAGTGAACGTGCAGGTACGCAGGTAGTCAGGCAGGTGGTTAGGTATGTAGGCAGGTAGGTGTGGAGGTGCGCCGGCTAGGCACCCCTTGACAATGAGGCAGGCGGGAGAGGCTGAGGGAGCTGCTATAGGAGAAAACAAGGGATGGGGAGGTCAGAAATATATCTGGGAATATTCAGGCTACCCTTGAATTATAATTGTACCTTGCCGCAAGGGGTTATTTGTCGCAGCCGGACAGCCCTGGATAATAATCATACTCCTTGGTACAATAATTAATACTAGAGGTATGCAATGGAGTTTAGTTGTTATAGACAGACGACCCGGGGCTATTATTTAAAAGCATAAGACGACCAGGTCCTCCAGCGCATTGTCAGAAATTCAAGGTTGCTATAGACTGTGCACGAAGACGTGCATTTCATTATTCTTCGACATCGTGTTTAACCTTTCCTGCATGTACATGCAATATGTTTAATAACTTTCTTTTTAATAACTTTATAATTAGTCCTTGGAAAACCGTAACGGTTAACATTAAGGGATTAGGAATAGAACGCTGGTCCACGGTTAAGCTGTCGACTCGGATAAGTTTAATCTTAGGGCTCAGCTCGGATAAGTTAGTCTCGGGTTAGCCTGCCTCACGCAGGGTCGAATGCAGACATTCTAAATGATATTGTAAGCCTTGGTATCTGATAAGACACGTTTCAATACGACGGGTAATTGAACTAGCAAAACTAACACTTAAGTATTAACTGCGGCAGAAAAACATAGACTACTGATTAAAGTAAGGTTATGTAAAGGGAAAAGGGAAGTCTAATTTAGAATGCAACAATATACTATAGATGCATCCCTATGACTATAGTTTGTTACTGGTGTAATCTGCCTGTTCAGTTGGGGATATCCCCGTTCTGTTTGCATGCTCGCGGCCTGACCAATCGATCCACTCTCCCACTCCGTTCTCCTTTACTGCGGAGCTGTCCTCCCCTGAGTTCCGGTGCCTGAGTTTGGTATCTGCAAAATGTTATCGTAATTTCAGATTGAGATGTTTACTGTTTTATTTTAGCCTGCTGTTGGTTTGCTAGAATTCTTTGCAACTTTGTGTCCCAGCGTGCTCTAGTGTGCTCAAGCGTGTTGCCTCTATAGATACAAACTACAATACTTCTCCTAACTTTCAGTCTCCCCCTAAGCCCTTACAATACGGGCATTTCTATCACTTCCCCTGTAATAAACATGTCGACAAAGCACCTCCCATTGTTTTCCTTTCTAAAGCCGCACCCCTTTCCCTAGCAGATTATCCCTGTCTACACCCCCTTACCCGTGCTTACACCCCTCCAGTGTGCCGGCTTGTATCCCCCTGCCCCTTCAATCATCTCCATGCGAGGCATGCATGTAAGTGTGGTGCAGGAAGGATTAGCGCCATGTCCCTGGGCGACGGCCCTAACAGCCCCCCTCCAGTGTATAGAGCCTACTCCCCCAGCCCGCGCCGGCCCACCTCATCGCTATGGCGCGCCGTTTGTGGAATTTTTTTATATATATATATATATATATATATATATATAAGTATTGGGTTGTGAAAGCTAATAAAATACTAATGAAAAAGAATTGATCTGTTAAGCGATACATGGCATAGGATTAGAGATATCACAGCGATTCTGCCCATGGGACCATTTATTTATCATGTTTGCATTCGACCTACGTTTTACATACCTTTATGACTCATTGTTCTGGTGTATACAAAATGTTTATCAAGAAACGTTTACCCATTTGCCAAAATTACTAAATTGACTCCTTTCTTCAGTGCGTAGGTCAACACTGAACTGCCCTTAATGCTCTCTAATTCATGCTAAACGGTGTAGGTTTCTTGCCGTGACACACGGCACTGCTTGTAATGCTCCGTCCCCCGCCGCTCTCCGTTGACGTCAATTGTGCGGCATGCCAGCGCCCGAGGAGATGTGTCGACTCCAAATAAAGACAATTACCGCTGGAGCAGGCTACCTGTGAGCTGTGAGCTGCTCCCCGAGCAACTACGAGATGCTCACTGACTAAGGGAGTCACTGGGTGGGTGGGTTGGTTGGTGGGTGCCGCGGGCTGCAGGGGGGAGGGGCTGGGGGAGGGGTATGGCTGGGGGGTTTGGGGTATGTAGGATACCTAAATCAGAACTACACCTCCTGCGACTGCAATATGACCTGTCATATTTCCTGACTTTATGTAACAGTCCCATAAAGGTCAAAGGAGAGCACATACTTTTAATCGCAGCTTTATATATATCCGGAAATAATTATAATGCTATAATAATGGTTTTATCGCGTTCAGGTGAGAAGGGGTAATTGCTAAAGCCAACAGGAAAGACAACCCGGGGCTGGGCTCATGAGAGGTTTGTGGGAGAGGGAAGGGGTCTTGATTTTCTTTTAGAAAAAGGAGGGAATGGGGTAGTCGCATCATGAACTTTTGTTCTTTAGGTAGTAAAACGTCTATGGGGAAACCATAAAAACGAAAATTAAATGCGGAAATAAGAGCATCATATCAACATGCAGTCAATATGTTTGAGGTGTGTCTCGAAAAACAATTATTATTAGATGACAAAACCAGTGGAGAACCAGAGAAGAAAAAATATTAATCACGATAACGTATCGGAAAATCAAGAATTCTATAGGTATACAAGATCGGGCCACATAATCTTAATGAAGTTTCTAAGATATCGATGACAATTATTATTATACAGAGTTGTACCTTTGTGCATGTGCGATATAATTAACCATTTGTGTGACCTTGACTGTGATAACAAATTCTTCGAAATAAAAATGTGCTAAGAAATTAATCAAGTTATCTCGAATAAATACATGATTCTTATTGTCGCTGACTCTTTACTTTTCGTACTTTTTATGATTAATTACATCAGTATACAACTCGTGAATCACGAGCAATGTGAATTGTATCATTTGACAAAGGTTCTAGACGATTCCATCCTGACCTTTACATTAAATAATTATAAAGAAATGCAATAAATAAGTACATACATTAGGAAATATTATGAATGCAGAATGGCCTGAGATTCTAAATGATTTGTTCAGCATTTTATCTTCATCTTTCGTGGCACCCCTAATTATAGTACGTTTGAATTCAGTTTAACTTAAATATAGAAACATTATGATTAATAAAGTATCAAGTTAACAATTTGTCCTTTACGCCTGAAAGCCTACACACAAGTCAACTCCCTACTTTTTCCCTATTTGATTATTCAATATTCAAGCCTGTAGGCGGTAAGAATATTTCATACTGCCATACTTCGAAGATAACCATACGAAGGTGTTATATCTAGACGGGATCTCTTATCTCCCCCACATTACTCCATCATGTGTGATTATTCACGTTATCCCTGGAGCTATATATGGTGACAGTAATACTAGATCACTTTCGGAATGAGCTGAGACAGGGTCATTAATAATCTAACGATTTCCTATAATGAACTGCGTTTTGACAGGCCAGGAATGACTAGATATGACGTCGTAACGAATAATAGCTCGTGTTACGTCGCAACGTAGATAGGGCGTTACCACACCCAGCTAGTTATCATTGAGAGCTTAAAGAGGGAGAACACTAGACGGGGTATTTTATATATTATATAGAGGCGGGGTTAGTAAATGAGAGAAAGGTCAGTAAGGTTATGAGGTACTTTAAGGGTAATTATGATATATATTCGATTATGATATCTATACATGATAAATTATGCATAGTATCTTATATATGAATACATATATATTTATGTGATAAAACTGTTAGCACAAACTTTAAAGCATTCTTATTAGATCTATCTAATTTTAGGGAATCAAATGGAGTAAAAATTATATGTTAAAGTCTTGTCCAAGTCGTTTGTTCACCGATAATCATTATATAACAGTAATTATTCGATTAACAGTACAGAATATAACAAGTGTTCTCATTGTGGAACAAGTCTTTTTGTCATAGCATGAAAGTAAGAATTGCACAGTATGAGTAGTCAGGTATGGAAGAAATGGTACTGGCAATGGTGTTAGAGGATAGCACAATGATATTGTGACCTGTAATCACCAAACAGAATGAGCTGTATGTATATGATCTGCGTTTATGTATGAAATAAACATTTCCTACTTGGCACTTAATGTGTTAACACCGCCTTCCTCCTTGGTAAGATCTGCCACAGAACTCAGACGATATATAGACATATATCAAAGTATGAGAATCATGCCTATACAGTATAGTTAATCCAGTTATTACCAGTCAATTAGATTTAGATGAATCCTGGCCAGACACACAATTAGACTATAACAATGGCACGGTATAAGATACTACACAGCCCACCCTCGTGCGCGAGGCATGACTCTGGGAGCCCTATCTTTTGTCCTCGTGCTTGTCCCCATTTGTGCTTGCGTGCAAAGGCCAAGAATGAAGCAGCAGCTGACCACATCCCAGAATCCTAGAATCACCCAGACTGACAGTGGGTGAACCATGTTAAGATCACAGAAAAACAAACCCTCAACGCTTGCTTTTACATCACATTATATCCTGATTAAACGAAATAGTTATTATGATGTATAATCAAGACATCTATCTATATTGATTCATGTATTTATATACATGTACATAGTCTGAACTGATAGGCCCTTCTTACTTAAAGCTAAGGAATGATATTATACATATCTTCGCCGTACGTCATAATTATCTCAGTGGCAATATCGCAATGAAACTCTCCGTACAGCGCCCAGGGTGACTAATGTCCCAATATGAATAGCAACCCGTTAAATATACACAATTTACCACGCGTAAGTTCCCATCAGAAAGGGCGGCAACAACTCCAGGCTCGGCCCTGGAGGAGACGGACAGAGATGAAGTTGTGGGGGTCGGCGCTGAGAGGGAAACCCCGCCGATAAAGTCGGCGGGCAGAGACAGAGATGGAGCGGGGAGGAAAAGGCGACATTCATCAGTACTGGAGGGGGAGGGGGGCGTCCTCCGGGCACGCCTGGAGGCAGCTCGGGTAACAAAGTGAAGCCTGTCGCCGTCGCCACCTCCAGCCGCTGCTGGGGGCTGCGAGCCGCCCCCCTGGAGGAATCCCGACCTGCTGGCTGGCTGTATGCTGGTTGTATCTGAGATAGACGCCGTGCAGCAGTTATTACCCCAGCCAGCTTGTGACGTAACAGAAACATTTTTTAGTCAGTTTGTTACTTACTAAGATGGCACGTGACAATTATGTTATTGATGGTGAGGTTGGAAAGTCACCAAATCAGAAGGTTATCATTATTTTTTGGTGAGGTAAGAATGAAACTCAAACAGAACGTTATAAGAAAAATCTGTTTGGGTAGAAGAACATAACAAGAAAGTTGTAATAAAATCACAGTGCAATCTCACAGCAGTACATTGCAGCGATGTAATTGGGAGTCATCAAAAGAACATAACAAGAACCAAATACAGAACCAACCAGAACATTGCTACAACGTCACATCCTTGGGGTGGTATGTGTGCTGTGTTAAGGCTGGTTTACCTCTTTTAAGATTTATCACACTGCAAGTTAAGGATAAGCAAGCTCAAGGGGGTCTGCTCCCTTTTGGCCAGACAAGCTAAAACGCTCCTTTTTTTCTTGACATGTGTGATATCCTACCATAGGATTTAACAATACCAAAATGTGTGACAAAAATATTTTGTAAGACACAGAGTATGGATGCTGACTGCCATTTTTCTTTATACTTTAATATTTGAACACGAGTTCTCAGTTCGTACATGTGATGACCTGATGATTATTAATATACGTAAAAAGATTCGTCTGCACTAGTGAAGACTGGCAACAGAATAGTGTACGCTTGTAACAAAATAACGTACACTGGTAGCAATGTAACACAACAGTGTTGCAACTTACAAATGTTTCATGCACCTCTGAAGTGTCACCTCACAGGAGGACCCCACCTTAAAGGTGAATAATAGATGCACAGGTGTTGGAAGCAGAGAGTCCCCTCCACAGACAAAGGTCAAGGGGATTGGTGTCTGAAGTTTGAACAGGTAAAATTTACACCTACAAATCGAGACCAAAGGTCAGTACCTAGTTCTTAGACGAATTAGTTAATGGCAACAAAATGGTGTAAAATAGTAAGACAAATAGTGATGTACTCTTCAAAGGAATACTTGTTTTGCTTTGGCTTTTATATGATGAAATAAGGGTCGGAACCTAAAACCATGGGATTTCGCATTCTCTTTCCTCAGTATTTGATCAAAACACCAATATTGATATTGATTTCCTATATTGGTATAACACCCAACTATTCTTTTTCAGAGCTGATAAAATTTCAATTATAGACGAGCTTCCTTTGCATCCCCGTAAAGTATTGACTCCATGGCATCGAATGAGAATAAGTATCCACTAACCCTAAATTAACCTCTAAATATATTATTTAAATTCGCATATCTCCTGTAAAGGATTTATAAGAAGTATTAAATCCACCACTCTAAAAAAAGAAAGCGGGGGGGGGGGAAGAAACAATCTTACTGTAGCAGACATTTTTTTGCAATCAGGCTTTTGGAAATTATCAAAGATTCACTGCACCTAAACCACAATAACATCTGTCACGTCATTCTAAACTCCTGCCATGCATCAGCTACAAGAAAGGCGAAGTGATAGGGCTGATGGGTAGAAGGTACAGGCAGATAAACGCATAATGGCCCTGCCCCCTAATGTGGGTACCATCTGGAGGGCCGAGATGACGGGCCCAGGAGGTGGGCCCTGTGGGCAGCGGGCCCTAATGGGGGTCAGCAGGTCCCATATTGTTTGGTCCCTCCCATTATTTATGTATTATTTGTGTCCATTCCCTCAGATGGTAAACATTTAGGACCCCGACACACAGAGGCTAATTTGATGGAGCATATGAGATTCTAGGTACTGTTTGCTTGGCATTTCCAAGAACTTAGTCTTTATTGTGTTATTCAATGTGTGCTTTCTGTTGAACCCTTATTGTGGTTATCTTCAAAACAACATTACCTCCGTGTTATTGTTAGTGTTGTTTATGCGTTGGTCTTTAAGAGGTACAGGTACGCCATATGCAACTTTAGAGACTCGATCCGGCCAATGATCTTACATTGCAAGAACGTTCTTATAACGTCGCACAACGTCACTAAACGTTACTAGAACGCCACAAAACGTGACTGTTAGATCACAGTAAGCTGGGGAGTCAGCAAGTTTGTGTAGTTGTTTATGAGAACTGCAGAACCTGCATGAAAGCAATAATGATTTGATTTCTATAGCAGCACAGACATACCTCGTCAGAGGACAATGATAAACATGTCAATCTCAGACACCTCACAAAGTTATCCTAAAGTACTCAATAAGGATATGAAAATATTGATTTTTGATTCATTTCAACGAGTAGGCAGTACTTACTTAGTTTAATGTATCCAACAATACAGTCATGTAAACTAAAAATTATATGTTCTTCATTATGCTCCATTTCCAGTTATTGTATATACAGACCCACTTTTTATTAGTATTAAACTAGATATTCTTCTCTCCCTTTCATCAAGCTACAAGTAGTATTCATCTTCATGTGGGTGGAACATTCTTTGATTCTTATCGTTTTTGGGAACAGATAAAAATTAACAGAATATTACATTGGATTCTGTTTTTGCCATGACGTGGGGTTTAGAAATAACGTCCCAGAAGCCTTTGGGGGAAATTCATAAAGGCGTGAGTGAGAGGGACAAGTGCCCCCTTGCGTCCTGTGGTCATTTCAGAATCCTCAATGAATCCATCTCTCAGGGAGGGTTGTTCCAGGGCTGACGTTAGCTGTGATACATCATTAGAAAGGGCTTAAGGTGTGAGGAGGGGCAGGCCCTAGGTGTCTTTGGCGTCCATAGAGCTTGTGCAGACTCGGAGTACATTTTGGTGATTGAATTAAGCTAGGAATTATAAATTCTATGAAAAGAAAAAACAATCATGACATCAACGTCAATCAGTACACACTAAATTTGATACATTGACTAGTAACTGATAAGCCTAATAGTTATTATTTTCAAAAAATAAAAAAGTGGACTTTTCAACAGTTACTTGAAGTTTTGTATAAACATACCTTAACCATAGTTTTATAGATGGAAGTAACAACAAAGCCAATTTTTAACAACGTAAATACAAGCACAAAATGTAACATAACATTTACGTTTAGGGAGTGTTTCGGTAAAAAGAAATTACTGATTTGAGCCCATGAAAATAATTCACTTTCACTTCTCGTTATTCAGGCACTTTGTGAACGCAGAGTGCCTGAATAGTTTATGCCAGAGTTTGGGTGTTGGCTGGGGTGGAGGAAAACGACTCCCCACCTTGTTAACGACCGCTTTGTCTCCCACCTTGTCCTCCAGTACCTGATTGATTCGTCTGATCGGTCTGTCCCCTGTCCACCACTGCCCAACGGTCCCAACCCCAAACAAATCACCGCCTTAAAAAGTGATGGGAGGAGGGAGCGATGGGTGAGGTACTGAGGGGAAACAAGAGGTGTTATTGTAGGAATGGATTGGGGGAATGTGGGTGGGGATGGGGATGGGGGTTGGAGTAGTGTCAATTAAGTTGTTGAGGTAGTTTGAGGTTAAGGTACGAAGTGGAATTGGACGGTGCCATGTGAAATCTGGAAGGTCACCAAAGAAAATTTGCGATAATTATTGTGACTGTCCGTTTTGAAGGTACCGTGGAGATAATCATCATGGCCAACAATTACTAACGCAAATGTTATTAAAACTAACTCATACCTTTGCTAAACACACAATTTCATCATTTCTATGCTTTGCAATATCATTATAAATGTGGAACATGGCATGGTCCATCCTTTTACAATAGAAGAAAACGCAGAGAGGTAGTGGCTGGCCAAAGTAAAGATGGGGTACCATGCCAAGCGTGATTCTTAAATTGAATGATGTTTTTTGTACTTTATACCTAGACAACTCCCAAATACCCTATTTTATTTTCTAATTCTGCAATCGACCTTACATCCTAAATATACATGTATATTCTTCGTATTCCCTAGAGGTACTTGGCCCTATCATAAGGTTAATTGAGAGAAACTCACAACACTGAGATGGAGTAGGGAGGGACTGGAGACAACTTCTACCAACTCCACCCACACGCAACCCCTTCTCATTGTGCCCCTAATAGTGACAGCACTGAATAGAAACCTTGCCAGGGGGAGGACAAGAATAGAATATAGACTTCAAGGAAATTGTTGGCTGCTGCACTTCCATGGGGTGGTGTATGATTTCTCTTTTCTTTCCTCCACGGTTTGGCTGGGGTTGTTAGGGCAAGGAAGGGGGCCAAGTGGTAGCGCCAAGGGCTGGTGATAATTTCGACCCGTTTCGTCACCCCTGCCCTGTCCCTATTGACAAACTACTATTGTCACCTATAAATAACCGTGTTGGATGTATGTCAGACTGTACATCATCTGACGGACCGAGACCAAGACAGGAGGACACCGGGAACAAATAAGTTTACCCTCTCCCCTATGGAAACAAGAATTCCAGAAGTTTCTTGTATAAACAAGAACAGGAGGTATGTTGATATTTTCATGTGATAAGCGTCGGCATACCACGTGCAAGTGGAAGAATATGTAATAACTGAAATCTACTGAAACGCTGCGTGACTTCACATGCAGTATCCGTCTTTTTTATAGTTCAAATGACGTGACCCCGCAGGAGGCCTAGATTCCATATGTTTTTGTCATCAATGCCTGCATTTCCATTTGTTAACATTATAATAATACATAGACAGCTCACCTTGATCTAGATGACCTTGTATCAAATTAGAATTTATATAGTTCATTAACCTGGCTATCATGACCACCTGTGCCCCGTCGCATAACGGGTCTCGCTGTTGCGAACATTGGCACATTTCAAAAGACCTCTCCCTGTTCAACAGGGAGAAATGTACCTTTCATCCTTACAGGGATGGTTTGCACACCCGATTTTTCAATTTATCAGGGGGACATTTTGGGGTTAACATTTAAAGATTTTGTTTTCAGTAAATGTTAGATGTGTCCTTCAGCTTATAATTTGTATAGGAGGCAAGTGGCGGAAATGATTTATTAGCCAATTAAATTAAATTCAAAGTGTGTACAAAACCATCGCAACAGGGAGGATTGGCACACCCCCAAAACAAGGAGAGAAAAAAACAGGGAGAAAAAACAAATCCATCCTTAATCGCTCCCTCTTGCGAGCTTTTGGTTATGCGATGGGCCACTGAGGCTATGCCATTAAGTTAATTCAGAGGCACTAGTCCCACTCTATAAACTTGGATTAAAACTCTTGTTGTTTCTTGGGATATCTATTAATGCGACGGGCCAGAGAGTGGTTAGCAATCACTAATGAACTAACTTGGAATGCAATTATGACAGGCTATTTGCACCATGTACTCTATGTTCAGTTTTCTGAAGCAAGAACCAAAAACCTTATGTTAATTCCACGTTTTATTTCAAATGAAGTCTCAATCCATACATTATAAATGAAATCAAAGTTATCCCTCATGGATTCGCTTTAAACCCCCGTTTTATACCGCATGTCCAATTTTTAGTTTAGGCGCAAAGAGAATATATATACCTAGAGTCCTCAAACTCTCACCTCCAATTTTCCCCTCATCCTTATCAAGTCTCAATAAGGGCATTACCATTCCCCATCTTACACCCCCTCCTTCCCATTGACCCCCCCCCCCTTCCTCCGGTAGCCATTGCCGGCATTCAGCCACTCCCACCGGATGTCCACACACATACCATCATTTCGTTTCCGGTTCCGGTACCTTCGGACTGTCACTTCCGGTAGGCGTCGCTGAGGTCCCACGTGACTCTCATCCGGGCACCCGGACGCGGCTCGTAGCGCCTCCTGGTGGCCAATTTGATAGATTCTCCAGGGCGGAGAGCTGGTCTTGGACAAGGAGAATCTAGGTAGGTGGTGGAGTTCGGTTGGCCATGGGGGGGGGGGGGGCACTGAGTCAAAAGACAGGTAACCATACACTGTCATGTGACCCTGGAGGGCATTTCTGATTTCAACATTATATTCTTTAGAAACTAGAGGGTATTAATCTGCTTGTGATCATAGCTTAATGTCCTCTGTAATGTAAGGCTTTCCGTACAAGTATTTAGGAAAATGAAGTTCATTTCAATAATACTTTGTTAATTTTGAACAGTTCAATATTCAAAAGTATGATGCCCCTATTTACAACCACTGTAACCAGCCACTCTTCTGACATTTCTCTCAATCCCCCAAAGTTGGCCATGTGATAAGGGAATGTTAGTATATCTAACAAAAATAAAGAAGTAAAAGTATTTATTTCTATGAATAATTATTATGCATTTTGCCATTACCTGTAATGGGACAGAATTGCCTAAATACTAGGAAACAAATGGAACTAATCAGAAAGAAAATCAGGATAGCATTGCGCCGATAGTTGTTTGAGAACATGACACACATGGACCTACACACAGAACACAATCTTTAAACAATGAGTACCCCCCCCCCCCCACCTTCACCTTACCAAGAGGGCTGTGGCTGGAGGGATGGGACAAGCTGGGGCTGGCAGGAGGAGGACGTTGGAAATGGCGCCTGCTCCACACAGGAGGGGCCCTAACGACGTTGGCGGGTCAGGCGGGGGATTTGTCAACTCGCTTTATCCCGGAGACTAGAGCAGGAGACAAGGTGAGATTGGTCCAAGTCTCCTCCCTCAGTCAGGATCCCAGTGTGTCTTTGTCTGTCTCAGCTTAGGTCACCTTTTAGTATGGTTGGAACTTTGTAAGCTATATTTGAGTATTAAACATATCTGACCATTTCCTCCTTTCATATCCTGGGCCTGCTCCTGTTGTCTTTTTTTAAATAAAAAAAGTACACATGATTGAAGAGATTGTTATCCTTTTGCTTGAATAAGAAGGGGACTGAATGGAGGGATGGGTAGCAGTGGAAGACAAGAGGGGAATGTCGGAAATGGTACAACCTCATGGAGTTGATCAGACTGGGGATTTATCAACTTGCTTCATCCCGGATGATGCCTCAGGAGACAAGGTGACATTGGTCAAACTCTTCCCTCAACTCTGAAACCAGTGTGTCTCTGCCTCTAAAGAATAGTGTGAATATGATACTGTTATCAATCTAGTGACATTAATGACAGTTTTTTCCGAAACTAAATACACTTATCAGGCACCAATGAGTATATTGTGAATGGCAATCACACCTGGAAATATTTGAATTTACATAAGATGATCCTTCTTTGAGGTCATTTTCTCTTCACACATGGAATCATCGATGAGCATTTCACACTGAATTGCGACTGATTAGACATCATTTACAAAAACGTTTGTCCAACTCATGGTCCAACTGCATAGAATATTCAAAGAGGTCTGTTAATTACTTATAGGCTCCACAGGTCTCTGTGCCCATTAAGGAAGCCTCAGATGGCCGTTAGAGAGGTGGGATCGGGGTACTTATCCCTATAGTCTTCTTAACCAGCCGACCCCACCTTCACCAACAACCACCCTGCCGCCCCCGTCATCGCTACTGCCGGAGACTATTAAGGCCCGATCACACCCGACGATTGTATTACTCTCTGTCTTATTAAGATGTCCTTGACAATTTCCTAATGATTTTCCCTGGTGGTTAATTGTAGTGATACAATCAGGACTAATTCTTTAACTTTCCTGATAAAGTCAGGTTATAAATTAGTTATTTTTTAGAGAAATAAATTTGGTGCAGAAAATTTAATGTTTTAAATCAGTGTATTTTATTACTCCTCAAACCTGACTACGACATCCAGACAGCCAGACAATACATTTTAACATTAATATTATCCTCTGAAATCATTTTATCGCCCCTGTCTATGATGCAGTTTTCTTTTTAAGGCAGCACACGAAGAATCGAAAACAGTTGAAAACAATCGTGGCCTTGAAGAAATCACCTAGTGATTGATGAGCTTAGTCATTAGGCTTTGGGAGGTGGATGTGCGGGGGTCAGAACCAAGCCCTCCCGATCCCATCTCACTAACGATAGTTTATATGAGATGGGGCGCCTGGGAGTTCAGACCCGGGAATATAGAGTATTGAATGGTGTGGGAAGCATGAATAAAGACTAAAAATATTCTGAAATAAGTATTTTAAAAAACAATTACATGCAGAGCATGGCATAATTTCTTTGGATAAAACTTTCCTTATATAGTCTAGGCATCTACGTTGATCACAAACACTTCTCTATAATTTTAATATGTATCACTCTTTGTAAAAGATATATTTCTAGGTCAGGAAATTATCATCAAAAATTCAAGATGTTACTGTGAAACCTTAGAGATTATCTTTTTTTTTTATCGTGAATGTTTTATCATGAAACAAATAAGATTTCATTATTTCATAATTTCGAAAGTTGAGTTTTTAAATTCAGATCATGTTTATTAAACATTATTGGCTAGAAAATATGCTAGCACACAATGAAAACTAGTCGACGGACTAACATGTGGCCAGAACAAAGAACGTTATATAAAACACGGCATTGACAGTTTAATATGAATCTACAGCTAGGGGTTGAAGAGATTGAGAGCGATTTTATTAGGATACAGAAATACAAAATCATTGCGAGTGACACAAATACGTTTAGATCTACTGAATTATGAAATAAGATTCACAGGTGCCTCTTTGATACTCTTTGATAACTAAAAAGGCATCATGGGAAATGATCCCTTTAACTTTGTTTTTCATTTCTAATCTGTAAAATTACTCGAAAGTGAGTGGCTGTTTGTAACGTTTTAACAATGGAAGTTTCTAATGGCAAAGGTCAACCATACTGGTTTGACAGCGTGGACATGTCAAAATACATAGAAATCAAAATGACAAATTCAGCTACGCATAGGTCTATAGCCAAGGGACTCTCATTGATTATGCATCATCAAGTATATACACATCAATGACCCTCAATGGTCATAAAGGGAGGGCGACCGGTCAAAATAATGGAGTTATTGGAATTCCACAAGAATTATTAATAGCTTTCAGCGCTTTCAGAATTTATTTTTTACCAATGGCACTAATGGTTCAGAGATGCAGGTTGCATGCAACAATGGCGTGTCGCACAAAACGTCGAATAACGTTGGTTTTGCGACAAACTAGCGACGACCGCGACCAATCGTTTTGAATTATCTCCACTTGACTGGTGGTGGCCGAAAAAGGGAATCAAAGTGTGGAGATGAGCAGATAGCCCAATCGCCAGCTTGTTCTTATGTCTGAGCGGTGTCTGCTAGCGAAAAGCAATTGGAAACTCGCAGTGTGTTCCCTTCCCAGCCAGGATGATTAAAGTCTCGTTTGTGAGACTTTGTCAATGAATTTGTCCAAAAGTCGTATTATACATTGGGACAATCACTGCTCATATCAGAAGTACCTTGATGACTAGGACCCGATAAGGAGGGATGATATGATCTTTATGCCTTCCTAATAAACATCGGGTAGACCTATGGTTTTCATGTTATTATTTCAACATAATGAATAATATGTTAAAAAGGAAAATAATCAAAAAAATGATATACAGCCCACAGTAGCCCTCACCCCCATCCTCTCAGAAAATTAGTCACAATCTGAATAATAATCCTAAAGAAATTATGAATGAGAATTGTTGGATACGTTGTCGTTATTAATTTTTGTAGGGGTGATCAAAATGAATGTGCTCTTGAAAAGTCCTCTTGGGTCATCTACTATCATAGAACAATAAGCAGTTCCCTTGTTTGCTTCAAAAGTGAATTCGGGCAAATTGCATTACAAGCCCGTCTCTGCAAATGGTGGGATTGGAATAGGCAATATTAATCACATTCTGTTTGACTATGAACTGCTAAAATATGTATAGATTTATCCGGTCGCAATTTGATCAATAAAATCTGTAATGGCTTTGCTAGTCAACTAAAACGATGTATTACAGAAAGTGAAGGATGAAGGAAATATAACAAGTTGACAGCCATTAGTATTGTTTCTATTATGAGCTAAGAAACTATAATTGCAATGAGGAGAGTAACTACTTTTTCTGGGCCTTTGGGTACCAGGAATAAGTTTTCAGTATACCGTGCCAGGAACTGTCTATGTGAGGTACACCAATAGCGTATGGCTGATTCCCAGTTGCCTAGAAAAGTCGTTCTTCTCCTCATTACTTTCGTTGAAATATTACCTACTTCACACTTGTAACTGCTGAACAAAATCAACTTGAGCTATATCATTTGATTGAACCAGAGATATAATAATATCATATCTCTGATAGCAATTGTATGGTATAAAAATGTGTAAAAATGATATTATTGGGATGGTCTTATTTTCAAATGACGTGTTGAAGAAATGACCCCCACGATAATTAGGTAAAACTACCTATATCTGTAAATTTCCCATCAGGTGTATACACTATATCAATCCAACAAATAAACTATACCAAATCTAGACGACAGGAGCCGCGGCGCCACTGCCACCACCAGAAGTAGATGTCATAAAACTGGTTATCCGTTTTCATCAGGGCTCAAAGTCAATAGTATTGATTGCATCTCCCCTGCCAGTCTGAATTCTATTGATAGAGTGGTATTTCGGAGAAACCTTCCCTCGCTGCGCTTTGATCGCCAAATTATGATTTTGTTTCTCTAACTCGGTCGTTCTGTTGAGCTCAGTGGCTTCAACTGGGCCATTACTGATACTCCAATTGATAGTTTTTCGGTATCTATGTTAGGGATGGAAGCGCATATTGAGTGTAATCCTGAGAACTGTCTGTTAATGGAACCATAAGTCCTTAGGGCATCTAGGGCAACTAACTGTAAACAGTAGTTCACTATGTTTTCCGTTAAGATAGGCTATATCAGTTCTGTTAAGGCAAACATGGACATTGTGACTTACTCTGAACTCGAATTCTTTTTATAGGATATACTCCTATAAAGGAATTTTATAAATAAATTACTCTGAACTCAAACACACATTTTTAACCAACTGAACATCACCTTTTTTATTACCTATTCATTTTTTTTTATCAAAAAAGGATATATTCTTTTCGAATTAAAGAGAAGGCGGGAATGAAGAGCGAATAATTAATAAAAGTTGGAGGAGGGGTTCTAGATATATGGAAAGTAATAGATGTTAAACACTTTCTTCCACATCATGTCTGTTTTACAATCAGGTTGTGCCCTCTCCCTCTTAAAAAAAATATGGGTTCCGTGAACCTCCCGGAACCAACCCTCTGAGTCCGCACCAGGAAATGGACGAAGCTAGTTCCTGGCATGAATGTTGAATCCTGACATCCGGTACAGGCAAGAGTCCGTACGTTCCCTCCCTTTCATTGTCACAGTGCTAAAAGCTGCACAACTGTTTGTGAACAGACCCTGATTGTTTGACTGGAGATTGGATTAATGTTCTGACAAAGCACAGTCAACGATGGTCCAGGGTTTGTAGGATGTAGGATAAAGGCAGCAAATATATGGACCAACTACTAAGACACTGTACATTTGCGCCCACTCACATGTATGGGGTTCAAATCTCCAACGGAAGAGAGGGTGGTTAGGGATCCCCCCCCCCCTCCCAGGCCTTCCATTGTAGTCACTCCTTTGTGTGTGGGTACCTTGTGAAGATGGTTGTTTTACCTGTGTATTTAATGTATATATAGGCCTATCAGGAGGACAATTCCCTCCCCCCTCCCCTTGTGGCGTTGTTTACTACAGGTAAATAGAATTAGCTCTTCTGAACGTCTGTAGACACTCACTGTGTGCCGTGATAGGTATTCATTAGCCATTTTAGGGCCTGTGACGAAGGGGAGGTTCACTCCTCGCGATTTGATCACTTTTTGTAATAATAATAATAATAATTGTTATGGTAGAAATAGCACATAGTGGGAAAGAAATACTTGCATTACAGATTCATATAATCTATTCCCAATACACGTTTTGCACTTTTCCTATGTTTTCTGGCTAATTCAGTAATTTTATTTATTCCACTCCTAATAATGCGCAAAGCCTTACATGTTTTGAGTCAGAAGGAATCCCAGTTCTCATTTTGCTCAAGAGAATGTTCCTGATAGGCCACATTCATAGTATAAGATTCAAGCTTTCCACCTTTATTATTGCAGCGACTATATATGAAGCCATATATAGTCCTATTCTAATAAATACTGGAGTAAGTCCTGTCGTAATGAGGCTAATATCGTAACGTGTAAACCGGTATTAACGATGGGATGGGGCCAGTCATGATTATATATCCCCCTGGTTTAGCTCTATGTAGTAAAAATCAATACAGTCTGCAAGATGCTGACAGCCTGTTTCAAAGGGGTTGTAGCCACAAGCATGCCATCTTTGACGATGACACGAGACATATTTATAAATGTTTGGCGAAGGCCGACATGCTTTGCATGTTTATGGAAATGACATTGAATGATGCCCTACGTGATTGCATGGTATGTGGGTAGGGGTTTGTTGTGAAGGGGGTAAGGGGGTAAGGGGGATGTCTAACATAGATTGTTGGTCGCATGGGGCTTCTACACAATGCTATGGGTGGAAGTTAAAAGCAAAGATGGTGGGCCCTATACTGGAGCTTATCCCTTACACCCATTGCAACAGCCCCCTACCCGCTCCACCACGCTATCTTTAGCAGTCGCTAGGGTTTCTCCTCAGACTTCAAAGCGAGGCTAGTCCCCAGCTCTCGCCGAATCTCGCGCTGGGTGTCTGAGAACCTCTTTAAAAGATTTCCCGCGCTTTTGGCCGCGCCGGGTCCACACCTCTCCGAAAGTCGTCTGCCTGCCCCGGCCGCGCATGCGTAATTAGCGCCGTAATGGCGGCCGCCTGTGGCGCCCTCTCGTGGAGTAATCTATTCCACCTCAGCGTCCATGCCTCGTTGGCGGCAACTCAGGCGAAAAACCGTCTGCTCGGCGAAGATGGCAATTTTCTTGACTCCGCCCCTGGCCTTGGCTGTCAAAGCCAGACCCCCCGGAAGTGAAGGGGACGCTGAACATCAAGACAAGGCAGGAGGACTCATGGGAGCACGGCCGACTGGCGCATGCGCACTGCCGCCTCAAAAGCGGGCCGGCAAATGATATGGCTTTGTAAGTTAGGGCATCAAAGAAGGGCAGAGAGGGTGGGGTCCGTTCTTTTCCCAACTGTTTTCTCTACCTTTTCTTTCCCTCTCTTTGAAAGGCCTCACAGTTCATTGAATGAAGAGTGGGTTGTGCAGGGTCCCAGCCTATTCTTGTGTTTATCAATTTGGGAGTTCGTTAGGCTGAAGTTTAAGCGGATATAAGTTTTACCAGACAATTTTTCTTCTTTTTTTTTAAACATTTTTATTTATTCTGGTATAGGATTGGGTTGCCCCAGTTTTCTTCTTATTGGCCAGCCATGATCTCAACTAATACATCATCATTTTTCTTTTTCAATTCTACATCTCCTTTGGTTGCATTAGGTCTCACATTTGGTGATGTAAATCTAGCATTTAGAAAAATACTCATGGGTGAAAATGATGAATGACATGGGGTGGAATGGATGGGTGACAAGATATTTCTCAACTTAGTATTTCGAAATCATATGAACACAACTGCCCAAAGCCTAGCCATTTCAGATTGAATGTACTCCTGTTGCAGTTGCTTTTTGATACTAGCCTTAAGTTCACCAATGACATTTAAATTCCGTATGTCTGCATTGTAGCATCCTACAATTGAAAATGTCTTTCCTGTCATCGCTGAAAAATTGATGACTCCATTTCAGCACCAACATAATCATGTTTGTCCAATATGCTCATTCAGACAAAACCCACACCAATGCATATTGATAAACATTACCAATTGTAATCATAGTTCCTCGACACTGTCCTAGCTGTGTATTGTAAGAAGATACTCCGCCTTCAATGACTACATACCACACAGTGAGTAAGTGGTATTGTGTAACAGTGGCTCAGTGGATGGGCCATTAGGGACTCATTGATTTACCTAAGACTAAGAGGTGGGCGCCGCCTCCCCTCCCCCACCCTCCCTTTCCATCCAGGTGATTACCTGCGCTGATTAAGGCTGGTAATGGGCCAGTCTCACCTGTAATGAGGGGCTGAGCTGCTCACCTGTAACAGGTGGATCTGGGCCCATACTCCCACCCTACCAGGTGTAATGGTATTAGTGATCAGACTGTCAGGTTGGTTGACCGGCTCTGTTGTTTATTGTTATGATATTTGTGGTGTATGATATTTGTAGTGTATGATAGTATGAAATTATTACCATAATACCTTGTTTTATCGATGTTCGTATTGTACTTGTAATTCCTATATTATTTCATTTTCTTTTCATTCCTGTTTATTGCTGTGATTGTAGCCTCTTGGTATTTTCTAATTCTACTCCACTTAAATTGTATATACTGTCATTTGGAAGACCATGGGTTACCCTGAGAATGACTTTTTGAATAGAAAAAGAAAGAAAGTATGCCTATTTTGCGAGTATGTATGTGTATGTGTTGTCTACTGCTTATTCCCACGTACCGACTGACCCTTCAACTGCTATACAGCATAATTATCTTAAACAGAGTGGTAGTTCTAAAGGTAGGTTGATTGGTCGCAAGGTTTTGGTCTTATTGGGTGAGTTCACATTAGGCTAGGCCTTTCAGTCTTTATATAGATATATTATGTTTGTGATGTTCGAGACAGAAATGGGCCAAATTTAATTAAGGTCAGCTTTATCAGATTATACAAAGAATGAAATTCAGGAATCAACTTTTCGCTGTATTCCCTTTCATATTACCAAGTACCTTCAGCTGGCGCTTTTGACGAAGTAGTACAGAAAGGGGATTTTTCTGCAGGTTATATATCTGTAGCCACAGGAACAGCTTGTTATAACGTGGAATAAACGATTGAATTAAAAGGCGGCCCAAGGCCAAGGTTAATTCCTGGTGAACCAATCACTGCTTAACACATCAGTTTATACAAGTCTATTTGCAAGTGTGCCACTACTTTAAATCAAATAGCGATATTCCTCAAAGCAATATCATTGTAAAATTATGAATGATGAATCTAACTTTGCACATCTATGCGAAAATATGTATTTAGAGTACAGTCTTCCCCTAAAGTGACCAAGCTTTTTCTGTTCAAACCACTATTGTTAAGGCCTTTTTAATATGGGAAGGGACGCATACCTACTAAACGCTAGGTATACTCTCTGGCAATCTCCCCTTTGTCAAATCTGGCCAGGCAAGTCGATGTGGTACGTGGCAGTGTTAAATTGTTCTCTTTGTCTCTTGCACAATACCCATAATGGAACTGTAACTGTCAGGATCATACAATACCGACTGAAATGAATCCGTCACTTTGTGTGCTTGTATTCACACCCTAGGATTGGTTTCAATGGGTATTTGGTGTGGAAACAAAGGGGGCCTTGACAAGGCAATACTAATAGGTGCTGCTGAATAATGGCCCACTCTAAATGGAGGCCTTTGTAAATGGTGTAATTAGACGATGGATAGAAGGGGTTATTCACCATGATTATTGACTGATATGTGGCTCTCCATTATGAAAGTTACTTTAACATTGTAAAACACAATAATACATTGAAAGATGTATGTCTTTATAAATAAACATACATGATACTATGAAACATCAGCATCTTAAAAAAAAAGTTTCTTATCTTTCATAAAAACATCATTAAGCTAATAGCTCAATAGAAGTAAGAACAGAATCACTCTTTGTGTTGACATGAAACCAGTCCTAGATGTATTTTCTCATATAGGCCTACGTAGCATCTGTTTATGCCAAGCTTCAAGTGCATCACATATAACGACAATTGAAGGTATAAATTACCACATGTGTCTGTGAATGACATGTAAAGTAAGGTTTCATAAGTATGTTTTACATAATATCATTAACTTCATGTTTATCCATATTGATCCACGTCGTATAAGTATGTTTCTATATGCGTGTTTAACGCTTTCATAGAATGCCTGTACCTGCCCTCAATAGAAGCACGACTAGATGGGTGCAGCAGGTGTTGTTTTTGCACTGAGTAACATTACAAGTACGAAGCATAGTTTACACATTCAGTTTCTTTAACTTTGGTTAGTAAAGTCTGATGCATCATACTCACAACGACATTTTGTACCTCACTGACCATGTTTTGGAGGAATCGTCGCTATCGGTTAGTATTTAATTTTAAAAAGTAGTTGTAAACGTGCGGTTCTATTCCGTTTGCAAGTGCATTTGACAGACTTCACCAAGGTCATTGGAAGTTTTCCACGGTGTGTCAGAACCTTGTTTTGATTGTTTTATAACAATAATTATCCTCTGACATCTAGCTAACGATAACCCAACATAGACAGGACGCTCAGAGATACCCATACCCACTTCAGCAATGTGCTTTTTGAGAGATTGCCTACCAGTATGCTGTTTTGAACTGACTATACATAGATCTGAAGAAGTGCAAATTCTTATATTTTTGAGACATTGCCCGTCAGTATGCTGCATCGAAATGAACATGTTTGATCTGGATCGCCACGAAACTCGGATGATTATGAGAGTACAATTTTACCATTATCGCGCCGATCCTTTCCAAAATCGCCTAGTGGGTATTGGGCCGAAGCCCAATTTGCCCTGGCAAAATTTTCACTGCGATCTCAAAAATCGCAAGCATGAAAAACTATAATTTTGACTAAATAATTGCATAACTTTATACATTGATAGGTCCCTTTAAACCACAGGGATGTTCTCTAAAAATAATTATTCTAGTTACACGAACATTGCAATTATATCTCGGATCGCGATGAAAAAGTGCCCAGGGCGAATTGGGCTTGAACCGTAGCTATCGGTATATTATGTGAACAGGGCTTATAGCCCTGTTTCCACCAACGAATTTAACCACCGATTATTTGCTAATTTATTACTTTTAACTGGTATTATAACAAAACGTTATATGTCTTATATACCATTTGAAAGAGAATGAAAAAGACTTTCTATTGGTATATAACATGCTCGTGATTAACTAATATTTCCACTGCCGATTTTTGAAATCAGTAGTAAAATCGGCTGGTGGAAACAGGGCTTATGTCCTCTGAAGCCGGCCGAGTAGACGCGGCCTCAGGTTTCAGAAAGTGAAACAGAAGAAGGCCGTGTCCCCTTTCGGTGAGCTATGGTCAGGGTCGGGCTGAGTTACGGCTCTCATATATTTCCCCAGTACTGAATGTCACTGCAGCAAAGGTCGGGGTTACAAGTGTTCAATTTCAGGTAAAGGCAGGGGGTGCGGGTGAAGGTTTGTTGTCTTTGAAATAACCCAAGCGCCAAACTAGAAACATGCATGTGGTCTCTGTGTTGTGTAACTTATGGGCCTTTATATAGTTACGGAGCTTTGAGTTATGTTTTTTTTTTAGTAGCTATAGATCATGTTCATTGGTAGCCCGTGTTTACGAGGGGCAATCATTTCTTGATTGTGAAAATTAACTTTCTGTATTATAATTGTTCATTCTATTCACCGTTTATTTCAAATCGTATTTGAGTGTACTTAAAAGAATGATGCTCAAAGTACTGCCTCTCAATTCTCAATTCTGAAGTTTATATCTATATGGAGTTTTTATTTGTGGACTGTAACATCATCACTACCTTCCTTTTTGTATGCTGCCCTTCCTATCCTCCGGCTTACCCTATCGTGTTTCCTCTTTTTCCTTCCTCCTTTCTCTCCCTTCTCCCATCTTGCTGGAGTCCTCAATTCCTATTGTTCCTCTTTCTCATACTTTTTACCTTCTTCCTCTTTCCTCCTTCCTTCCGACCAAACTTTTCCAATTACTCCATTCTACCATTCTAAGCATACCTTTCTCCAAACCCTCGTCTTCCCCCTCCCTCTCTCTATACACATACACCCTCCCTTCTTCTACCCCCAATCCTACGTTTCTGGTGGTAATTATCAACACCTCCTGTAGCCCTGACCAGCCCTGCCCTATCTGCACTCACCCCCTGGAGGAGGGCTCTACTCCAGGGTGAGCAGCTCATCGGCCATTCCCTGGAGCAGCTCGGGTTAACTCGGGAGGTGACCGGCCACCGTCAACTCGTCTGGCTCTAAACTAAAGGCCATATTCCACCTTGCGTTAGCGTGCATTTGCGGCCGCTATTTAATGGGGCCGCAAGCAATTTGCGTTCCAGATACCAACATGTTGGTATATCTGATTATGTGACGCAAATGGAGGCCGCAAACGGAGGCTGCAAACGGAGGCCGCAATCGCCCATATTCCACCTTGCATAACCTACTGCAAACATGTTTGCGGCGGCCGCAAACTCATTAGCGGCCGTCTGGTGCCTGAAAACAAGTGGAATATAGCAGTATATGGCAGTAGGTACCGAGTTTGCGCTTGCGTTTACGTTTGCGTTTACGGCGTTTACGTTTGCGTTTACGGCATTTACGTTTGCATTTACGTCGTTTGCGGCCGTTTGCGGCCTTTTGCGGCCATTTGCTCGGGTGGCCGCAGGCCGCAAACGCATAGTGGAATATGGCCTTAAGTTGTATCCGTCTCGGTCCAGCCGAATCAAGGACAAACCATGGGATGAGAATCTGAACCCTCTGAGCACGTTGTGAGCAGTTTTTCATATGCATGTTTGTCTGAGATTTGCTAATAACATTATAGATAGGAGTGTTTTTTTTTGTAAAATTGGCAACTCAAAAATAATTATTAATAATAGGGGAAAGATTGGCTGTGTTTCGTTTCAACGAGGAAAATATTATTGGAAAAGGTGTGCATGCTGGGAGGGTAGGTCGTTTTTAAATTGCTAAGGTTACCAGCAGGTTTACAAATCTTGGCATAATCACTAGATCCCTTAACAATCCAAGTAGCGTATCGTTTAGCGGACCCATCTTATTCCTTGCCGCTTTTAGTCTCAACGGCAGACCAAACAGCACTCATCCCCTTCAAACTAAAACAAGAAAATTAATGTGAGCTGTAATATTAAATCTCCACTAGTAAGTGTAGGATGTGAATAAAGATCACAATTATATTGGTATTAACATTAATTTGTTTAATCTTGACTTCTTTCATTTAGCCAGAATTTATCTTGTCTTCTATCAGGGACAAGTATTGAATATAATAATGGCCATAGTCCGTTTCATTATGAAAGTTTCTTCTGGTTCATGTTAAAGTTCAATTGTAGACTATTTCCCTGTATGCTGAAGTGTATACAATCATTCTTAAATGTCAAAGTAAACATATTTTGCATCTTCTATGAATTTAGGGCAATAACATTTCTAGGAACATGAGAGAGATTCATTTAGACCATGATATTCTTTACGTGTATTTGTTCTCTTCTCATAAGTTGATCGTTTTTATGGATTCCTAGAAATGAAAGAGGCTTTCGTAAATTGCAAAGCGGTCTTTATTAATAGATAAACAACTGATATATAATTAGTTTAGAGATTCTTAAAATGTATTTCTAGTGACATATTATTTGAATCTTCATTAATTCTATAATTGGAACCCGTAAAGTAATGTCAAATCCAGAAGGGTTGGGCTGAGTAAGTGAATATGACAAAACAGAACGAGAAGTCCTTTGTTACAAGCCTTGTATTTTCACTCTCAGTCAAAAATCATATTTGAATTGTTAAAGTTTAATGCCAATGACCTTAGAACGTGTTTACCCATCTTTTTGATGTATTTTACTGTACAGGAGGATGCCATACCCGTACATTATGGTCGTGTTTTTGACTTGGGTCTAGGTAATGGAGTGTGGTTAAATTTCAAAGGCTATATCTGGGAATCTGCTCCATCATGAAGAGGCGCAAGCGGAACTTCAAATGGATCTGGGATGTACATTAGCTTTATATGAAACATTGCTTCTCATCAAAGTATATTCACATTTGCTGTTGTGTAGATGTTGAAGTATTACAAGAGCCATAGGATAAATACAACTGATCAATGTACAAATACTTTCGAGGCTTCACCTTAAATACAATGCTTTTTATTTCATCCGAGATATGCTGAGGCCACTGTGTTTGACATTTGTATTGATGTTTTATCAAACGTAATATTTCTGTTTATCGCTCTTACCATTATATGGGAATATTTTTATTCATAAACTTATTTTACATTAAAATAATATAAAAAGAACCTTTAAGGTAATAAAACGATACCGATACATTAAATAAATTGTTATTTATTTTAATGATATTAGTCATTCAA
Source organism: Lepidonotus clava (assembly GCA_936440205.1). Classification (NCBI taxonomy): domain Eukaryota; kingdom Metazoa; phylum Annelida; class Polychaeta; order Phyllodocida; family Polynoidae; genus Lepidonotus; species Lepidonotus clava. Next base: position 17,776,675 of record OW387150.1, on the reverse strand, counting down.
CGCAATTCTCTACTCAATCTTATCAAACTTTTGAGGGATTGCTTGGCGGAAAACTTTGTTATCTGACCCCATGCTACAAAAATGACGCATTACTTTGCGCATACATGTATTTATATACATCTGGGCGACTATTTCATTAGCAGAGCAACAAATGCACACACAATGTAAAGCTGAGGTGTGGAAATTAGATAACGTCTCACCTTTAGAATCTAATCTAATCAGGAGAAGTCTTGGTGGATTAGTACCAGTCACAGCCTAAGGAAAATAATCATGTGGAAATGGTATTGTTGTGAGGAAGGGTGTTTCTAGGAAAACGTTCTATGTGTTGCCAGGGAAAGTTCGTTCGATTGCCTGGGAAATGTTCCCGGGGAAATGTTCCATGCACCTTTGCTACAAGGATACACTGCATGAGGAGGCATGAGAATAAGTTTATATATATATATATATATATATATATATATATATATATATAGGTATGTATGTATGCAGACTGATCCAGACAAATTACTAGGGTATAGGTATAGACTTTTTCCCAAATTAATAGTGATAATGCTGATAGTCACGAATTGTTATTACGTATGAGTGCTAATTGAAACAAGGTTTGTTATAATTAATGAATGTCCAATGGAACATGGTCAAAGCCATGGCTGATGCAATTTACCCATATTAAACATTTTGTTAGTGCCATTTGGAAAACTTGGGAAAATCAGGCAAATATACAAAACCGACTTAATGATAACTGATGTTAGACTTATTCGACCTTACTAATCAGATTTCAAATGTATTACTGAAGTAGAGTACTTGTTAAGTTACATGTTCATTTAATTTCTCTGCAAAATTTAATATTGTTAAAAGGATATATACTTGCTCCTTTTCATTTCCAGAATGAGATGTACTTTTGATGATTTGCCACAATGCCATAATGAAACGGCTCATAAGTTTATCCAATGGAATACAATCAACCAATGGTAGGGTGTTTCGGGACCCTCCGGGTGACTTTTTTTGATGCAATAGTGGCCTGGAGGAGAAGAGTCATTCCCGTACGCCCTTATAGTTATTCCGCTTTACCCAGGAATTCATTGGTGCCAGAAGCTGGATGTGAAAGGCTGCTGGAGGCTAGGAGGGATTGGGGGAGGGTGCAAACAGTTACCGTTAATTACCCCTGTCTACCCGTGTGGTATTGTATAAAAGGATTGGATGGCGACGAGATAGAGTATAGGAGGGGCGGGGGGGGGTGATTAGAAATATGAGGTAGTTACTGTTCAACAAGAGATAAGCATTAATTTTATTGATAATGATGGTGGCAGATGTTTCTCACCTGACGGCGATGTCCATTACAACATGTTTTCATTGAAAAAGCACATTCGTAATCGCATTATCTGACAAAAGAGCCAAACTTGTGTCATAAAAAAACTGGCAATTGTAACCGTGTCTTTTTTTGTGTGTGAAAACAATTCAATCATTTCCCCGCACTTTGTAAACGTTATTCAATTTTATATAAACTGGGGCATCTTGGGGACATTCTTACTTACTTCACAGTCACACACACACCCACACCCACACACAAGCACATACACAAGCACATACACAAACACACACACACACACACACACACACACACACACACACACACACACACACACACACACACCAAAGAAAACCCAATCATCCCCAACCCCCACATCCCCTGCTGGTCATTAACCACAGAATCTCACCGATTTTTATCCCCTCCAGGATTAAGCCTAGTATCCAGAAGCATCATATTTGAGTCATTTGGGGGCGGTCCACCATAGCAGGGCCTGGAGAAAGGACTGACCATTGGGGACCGTGGAGGAGTGGGGGTGGGGAGGACTGTAAGAAGGTAATGCCGGCCCGATTAGGCGGGGGACAGGCGGCTAGGGGCCCAGGGAATCACTAGGCCCAGTCCAGGCCGTCTTTACCTTAATTGAACACAGGGCTAGCGCCTTCGGGGAAAGCTCCAGCCGCCCATCTCTACCAGACAGCCTTCCCGATAGGCCCACTAGGATCCTCTTAATTGGTGAGGGGCAAAAAAAGAAGTAGGCAAAGCGGTCTTAGATATTGGGCAGCCGGGATGATTTAGGACGCAGGAGGATTCTGACCAGGGCCAAATCAGGGTATTATTATCGTTACTGGTCTGTAAAATACTGCTGAGGCCAGCAAATTGATATCCACGAGCAGGGATGGTAGAAAGGCTTAGAATATACAATTATCTATGTTATACTGGGTAAAGAGAGGCACTTTATTTACATAAAACGATATTATGTTCAAAATCTGAGCTATTATGCAATTGACTAAATGCTGAAATCCATCAAATAAATGTACAAGTGTTTAAAAATAATTATACCTTGCTTCATAATGTAGTTGCGACCCTCACCCAATGTTGGAGCAATTACTAACTTTTATATTTGTAACTTCTATTTGAACAATTGGACGCCCCATTCTCCCCTTAAGATTCCCGCTGCACCGGCACCTCCGTTCCTTTCACAATTACCTGTACATTTATAACGATTATGCATATCATATCTACGTATATGTATGCATAGAGACATATGACATACACACATTCATACACATACATACATACATACATACATACACGCGCATATACGCACATAAAATCCTATTAGCTACTGTCAAATACCTAAAGACACAGACAGAGTTATAACCATCCACTAGGCCTCTACACAGTGACTGACACCGCCCCGTGTCTTCTGTGGCGCGGCTACAGTAGAAACCTGACAGCAATAAGCCTTCTTTGACATGTTGCTACCCGTCCTGTTCTATATTTATCCCATCATTTGTTTAGATAACACTTTTTCTCACCATCCATCGACCTCGCCGAGCTGTCAATTGACACGCCATCGACGGAGCCCAGCTCGTTTGCCACTTATCTAAAGCGCAACGCCATTGGCTGAATCAATGAGCGCACGTCACGTGATTTCACGCTTGGGCCAATAGGAAGAGGCGTTATGTATGCCTCAGCGTTTAATTGTAATTAATTGGTGAGGTGGAGTTTTTGTTCTTGGTTGTGCGCAACGTATGTCGGTTCTGAAGCAGATGAATGATCTTTTTTGTATCAATGTGCAGGATGATTCAGCTTAAGAAAATGACAATGTTGAAGCTTTCAGAATATGGTCCGTTAACTCAAATGACTGAGACAATTATTTTCTGATTCTGTGAGACCAGATATTTTCCTTAACATTTTGAATATGTACGATATTGTTTTGTATGAGTGTTTGATGCCTCATATTAAAACAGACAAGAACTGACTATTCCTTTGTACTAGGCCTATGCCTGACGAGTTCTACCATTTCCCTATACTACTACCATTCTGGCCTGTATGATTTAATACCACTTTTACAGTACTACTCACTGTATGTTCCGCTGGTAAACATTTTTATGCTTGGAGACGCGTATGAAGGTCAATCGAATATGCGCCTGTCTATAGGTACATGGTAGACATAAAATGATAGATGAGGTAATAGTCCTAATGGCTACAATGTTGTTCACGTTATATAAATACATGTGAAGGAATAGCTCACTTTGAACTGACATCAAGTTAACTATTCCATTCTATAGCCCTACTTGCCCATGGTCAGTTACTTAGGACTTAAGTGCAAAAATAAATTAACATGTACTGTCTGACTAGCATAGAAGTGCACTTGATACACGTAAGGAAGCACATGTACAACCCAACCGTAGCGGGTATATCAAGGGAAAGTCAAGCTTTCACAAGAGGCAAATCATTTTAGAGTTTGTCGAATGTGGGAAGGGGGTTTGGGGGAGCCGCCGCCGATCTTACACCCGCGGAGGACACTGTCAACGTATATAACACCTCCAGGCACCCTGCCAGCATTAGTCTCATTGTAGGTGGAAAGTAGGATTTGAACAATAGAAGTTGGGAGAGAACTCGATGAGGAAAGTACCTGGGGGCCGACCAAAAACATCCGTGGTTTCTCGTGGGGGTTATTTTATGCCCACAAGAAGAAAACTTCACCCAAAAAAACATTCACTCGAACTTTACGTAATAGACTTCTTAAAGTCTTTTAGAAGGACATTGTAGGACTCTAATTAGTGGGGGGGGGGGAATGCTGTGCCTCGAGAATTTAAATACTCACGACAGCAAATTTTGTGATCGTGGGTATTTTAACTTCTCATGGATGTTTTTCTGGTCATTAATACCAGTGTTGCAAACGAGGGGCCATCAAACCAACCAGTTTCCTGATAGTCCCAGTGATTGGAATGCTTAAACGTGTGACAGCGCAAAAGGACAGGCATTTCAGAACAGCTTATCTAAAACACACCAGTAGTCACTGAACATATTAAACCAGATTTAGCCAGTTTCATTTTCCAAACTTTAACCAAAAATGCATAATTTTGATTGAGATGACTATCATCAACAGCTAATTCTTTGTTCATTTCATTGACTGGTCATTTTCCAGTTGACATTATACTCTGCATAATTGTTTCCTCTGATACTAACATCATTACTATTTTACTTAATTATTCACTTCAGGTTGTATGTCGAGTCTATTTCCTCGCCCTGCTTCCTATCGCTGCAAATAACGACCATAATGTTTGAATTAATGCTAATTTGGAGGCAGGATGGGTTGTAGGTCATTAGGTTGGGACCTGGAGGAGGCCAAGGGTTATCATTTACAGGAGCAGGTAGGGTGCAGGAGGAGTGGGGCCACTCCAGGCTCCAGGCCATCAGGGGAGATGCAACCCGACGCTGTCACGTGATATCCGACCCCGGAAGTGACGTCTCACCCCATGGCCTTGACCTCTGACCCCTCAAAGGTCAATGGGGTCAAATCGACTCCAGGGAATTAGACCGTGCGCCATTTGTCTTTCTCCCTGGAGTCGAAAATGACTGTTAAATGGCGGATAGATTAAATGTTGGGTTAATTTGACTCCATTTATATTGCCTCTGCACATACACAGCGTTAATGAAATTGAACCACGGTGCCATTAAGCCGCCCGAAGTAATTTTACGCTATATGAATTCACATCTGAAAAACAATTATTCATATTAGACACAGATGTTTGGAAAATACTAAATAAATTATCTCCTCTCTACATGTTGTATAGATAGATGTTGTACTTATAACCTGATTTCTCGAACTATATATATACCAGATGAAATTGTCCATAGGGATATCTCGTTGGGTGATATAAAGAGTAGTACTTAAGCATTGTATGTGCATTTAATGTACCAAAATATTTTCAAATGAGAAAAAACGACTACACCGTATTCAGATTTATTCAACGACAATGTTAGTCAGAATTGAGTTTTCGTTTTGCTTTGATTTCAAAATATGCAATTACAGATAATACATTTCCAAACTTACAACTATCTTTAACCTTAACTTCTTGATGATCACTGCATGCGTCTGATCTCAAAGATAGAGGGAAAAACCCCGGTTTTTGGGGCTGTACCTCACACCTTGAGTAACCCCCGTGACTTTCCCTCTAACACCCACGTTTCTATTTAACAAGGCTAGAGATGGGAAAGCCTCCCCAGTCATTGTGCCAGGGGACTCACCGGAGGTACTCCGCCCCTACAGCCGCCAGGGGGCGTTGTGAAAGGCGGGGGCGTCGGTTGACGGAAGGCCGGGGGGTGAAAGGGGGGGACGGGGGGCTTAGGGCCTAACTTGGGGCACACACAGAGTCATTTGACACTGATTTAGGTGAAGATTACCCGGCGAGAAACAATCAATTACCAACGCAGCAAAAAGAAACTGCTTTTGGAAAAGAGAGGAAAAAACTTGTTAGTTGGCAGCAGTTTGTGGTTGGAGAAGAATGTGGAGGGAGAGTGAGGAGGCTTTGGGAGGTGGGTGGCAGGTGGGTGAGGGGGGTTGAAGAATGGGGAAAATGAAAGGTGACTTTGTAAAGGGTCTGCTGGGGGTATGGCGACTATGGCCCTTTAAGAAGTTGTAGATAATAGGAAGTTTTAACAATGAACGCAATATTCTCGCAATGTAAATGTGACTTTGATTTCTCAGCTATTGTGTTCATTGATTTGAAAAGTTGTTCAAGTGAGTGTTTCCCCTTGTTAGTTTTCCAAGTTGTGCGAGGACTTTCGGATTTATGGGTTGGACAATATTAAGACACTAAGTGAAGTTATGGAACATCTGATATTGTGAGCAAGAATGTTAGTTCTACCTTTTGCTAGAATCTGTTTTGTTCTCCCTGGTTAAGTAATGTCCTCATATGATGTTTTAGTACTGTTTTCCTTGGTTTATTTGAGAAAAAACAAGTGTAAATATTACCTTATGCGGAACTGTACATACGCAGTTCTAATTACAAGCAATATGTTATGGGGACACTTTCACGCATGGAAGTTTTAGCTTTATTCACATAAAGATTAAATATAAAGAAATGTAAATGTAACCAAAACAAACTCTCCCACCTCCAGGATCCACTAATGAGTACAGATTCACTGTTTTTACGGCCGAGGGTAAGAGACCAGGTGGCATCCTGGTTGTCGGTGTTCGGACCAGGGATCCACCCTGGTTGTCAGTGTTCGGACCAGGGATGCAGCATCAGGCTCGGCGGGCATCAAGCCGCCAGTTAATAAAGCCAGACTGTCGGCAGGCCTGGGGCCTTCCTATTACTACCAAGACACCCCACTCCCTCCCAACACACACACAAACACCCTCCTGTCTCTATCCCCTCCAATGTAGTCCCCCACAGAGTACGTCATAAACAGAGGGTGTACTCCTGTAGTACGCTATATAACGTGGATGTTCAGTGTACAAGAGGAAACTTCCGATAGGGACTTTTGGTACAATAGACACTCTACAATCTTTAAGTTTTGCGTTTTTATTTTTAAGCACCAATGTTTTGTTTAATCTGGAAAGAGTTTGAACGGAACGCCTGTTCTCCTGCTCTATAACGTGGATGGTCAGTGTACAAGAGGAAACTTCCGATAGGGACTTTTGGTACAATAGACACTCTACAATCTTTAAGTTTTGCGTTTTTATTTTTAAGCACCGATGTTTTGTTTAATCTGGAAAGAGTTTGAACGGAACGTCTATTCTCCTGCTCTATAACGTGGATGGTCAGTGTACAAGAGGAAACTTCCGATAGGGACTTTTGGTACAATAGACACTCTACAATCTTTGAGTTTTGCGTTTTTATTCTTATGCACTGATGTTTTGTTTAATCTGGAAAGAGTTTGAATGGAACGTCTGTTCTCTTGTTCCACCATGTTCAATGTGTATACCCTTGTCTGTATATCTATAGACAAGGGTAGAAGGCATTTGGTATAGAGTTACAATATTTCACTGTTTTATGTCTATTTCGCAAATGCTACAATAGAAAAACGCAAGGGGAATTGCCCACTCTAGTATGCCAGAGAGCACCTTCTGTAGTTGTCAAACAATTGCATGCCCTGTGTCTGCCTACTTCTCTCTAACAACAATAGCCCCCTTCTACATTGATTCTGTCCCTCTAGCCACTACCAACAGCCCAGGGAGGCTACAGTTGACAAAGGTTTTGACAGTGGGCTTTTTATGTTGGGACTTTCATAGACTTCCAGAGTCTTCCTTTGGGGGTAGGCGCCCAAAGGAAAGCTGCTTTAACACCTAAGGTCTATTTGGCTTTCACCACAGGTTCTGGATACAAATGGAGTAGTTTAGACTGCGCATCTTTCGTTACTTTGCGTCCTTCAGTTTTAAAGTAGTTTAGAACAGGTTATTCTTGACCATACTGTCCTTTTATAATCTAAAACATATACGAATACATACACCTTATTTAGATAACTGATTGATAATTGGTTAATTCAATAGCTTTTGAATAAAATGAATAAACCAGATCTAGAATTACATCTATCACAAAATTATAAAAGCGATGCAGATCCAGTACTCATCTGTTTTAACTGAGCAGGTAACGCATCATTCTACAATAAGTAATTAGTGCCATTATATCAGGGATCTTTTCCCTAATAAATGAATTTATTTAATTCCTAAATGGCCTCAATGAGGTACCATTACTACTTTTCATTACAAATGGAATTTATTTTACTCTAATTAGCAATACCAGTATGCCTATTCAGTTCCAAAATATTTTAACAAGAGTTTTTGTTGTAAAATACTATATTATAAGAACTCTTATTCCTGTTGACAAAAACATTATTCCTTCTTATGAGTTTGCATCCCCAACAACAACAAAATGGGGGCGGGGTGATGGCATGATCCCCAAATGCCCCCCGCCCTGGATCCGCCCCCGAATCGACAGAATAAAGGCAGCAATTCGCTGAGCAGGGCATTTCACTGAGGCTAAAAGGAGGAATCTTCATGATAACGGAACTTGCACCTGACCCCCATCTTACACACAAAAAGAAATAAACTGTAATAAAAGACCATCTCTCAGCGGACGTTCACCTCCGGTAGTGGGCGGGGAATTGAATACCTTAACACAGATGGGGCCTTATCATCCTGTCTCTTTGTATTCTATGTCTCATAATGACTGTTACTCAATTAGGATTTTTGTATCTATTTAGTAATTTGATTAACATGATTATTCTTTCTTATTCATAATTATAATGATTCTGACACATTACATCCCCAATCAAATGCAGTAATATTCTCTGCAATATAATTATTAATATATCTAGGATATCATTTGTACATTAAAATCAAAGATGTCTGTAATTCAAATGTTTATTTTCATATGCCTTTAACGAGTTAACATACTAGATATGGTTCATAGATATCAAATATTTTTGTACTCTGAAACATAATTGGCCAATTGCTCCCTTGAAATACTCTTTGTTTTAGAAACAAAAATTACGGCTAGACTTATACAATCTGGATCTGTTTGATTTGGTTATATATAACCATATATAGGAAAAAATAGGGGGTTATATTGAATAGTAAATGTAGCATTGACATGCTTACATGGAAAGTGAAAGTAAGTAATCAGTAAAGGCGAGAGAGGTGGAGGAGGGTTCAGAGTCGGGGAGGCTTTTAAGGGATCACAGGCCAGGTAGGGATTCCAGGCCAAAGGCATACTAACGACCAATCATTAGACTACCACCACCTGAGGGCCGCACTGAAGGCATGCAGGCTATATATAGAAGCATTGTAGGGCTTGCCAAACGGAAAGAAATGTACATTGTATAATAGTAAAGGTTGGATGTGGAGATAGAGCTAGTGCCAAGCTGTGATTATCATATTACTGCAGCTGCGTCTGGTTCAATTTATTGATATTCAGTTCCTGTCTAGAGTAGGCATATGGGTGATTTTTTAGTAACTGATGTGAAGTTGTGTTTTCATGATCAATATCTTACCCTCTTATATAAACACGCAAAACTATCAAGCAGTCTTCCAGCGTATTAATTCGAATTAGCATGTGGCATGTGAATGTCAAATAATGACGTATAAATCATACCGTCCATTAGTTACAATTACACATTTTAACAAATAAATCCGCTAGACAAAATTAATGTGCTGATTTTCAAAAACTATTAATCTAAAGTTAAACGAAGAAGCTACTTCCCAAAACAATCTTCCTGCCCAGCGAAGCAGTTATATACCCAATAGAAGCTTGAATTGTTTACGTAATCTTATTTGCCGTATATGTATAGGGCGATTTATAAAATTAGCAAAGCCTGATTGCCTATTTCCTAAAACGCTATTGCCTCATTTGCTCGCTAGCATCTATGCCTTTCCATATCACCCTCTTGATTGTGAATCTTACCAGCGGCAATGCTGATGAAGAAAACACATGCAGTCATCCCAATGCTATATTATACCAACTGTCACTATCAGACTGCTCATTCTCCCGTCTGTCTGACCCTAGTAGCCCCAAGCCACTCTTTATTTGATGCTGCCAACACATTGCCTACCCTCACCAGACACAACTCTTTTCATTGGGCAGGGACCAATTTCGTCTCTCCTTTTTGTGGCAGCAAAACTGTTATCTTGAGATAAAAAGGGAGAATACTGGACCGACAGCGAATGCAAGATGAACTTGATTTGGTTTCAAATAACCTTAAGTAAGAATTGTTTTTATTAGAGCAAATAATGTTCTGTTGAATGAATGGTTTCTTTACCTCTTTGAAGATATCATCAAGAGATGAAACGTATGACTCCAATATTCTTTTTATATCTATACATTCGTGGACACCGTCTATGTATTTACCCTACGAAGCGTATCTCAATGTGATGCTTAGGTTGTTGTCTTCTACAAAGTTATTTCAAATCGTGTATTTTCAAAGTTTATTCGAACAATATGATATAATGTTGAGGTTACGTGCCCTATGCATAGATTCTAGAGTATGAAACGCTTCTATATATAGCATTTTGGTATACATTATACCAAAAACGTTATTACATTTGAATAATTCAAATAAAAACAATTTCATATCCACGTTCCTCTCTGAGACGTTCTGATTTCCTAAAATATTTTTCTCCATACGTCTTAGTTCTGATAGGAAATTCCTAGTGAACTATAAAAACACGCTTTTGCAAACTCAGGAACATGACGAAACTTGGTCTATTCTACCCCTTCCTTATACCTTTTGCTGTACATCTTTAAATGTCCTCACCCTTCCTTTTGTGCTCCCAGCACCCAATATTTTCATCCGTTCTCCGAAGGCGTAGGCAAAGTGTATCTAACAGCCCTCTCATTCCCAGCACACGCGTCCAAACATCTCCAGACCCCCCTAAACACACTGCGGCCCTCTCGCCTACCATGTCAGTGGTCTGGAGGAGGGGAAGCCCAATCCACCCCTCCAGTGTGGACTCAGGCCTGGTGCGCCCTGGAGTAAACCCTGTCTACACCCTGTCACACGTTATAAGGTGGGGGAGGGGAGTGTGTGCGCGTGGGGGAAAGGGGTTATCTATAGGGTCCCAAGTGTTGGTAGTAAACGTTTATAGTATATTTATTTGGTTTATCCATTAGTGCTTTCTGGTAGTAATGAGATAAGGTAGGGAATTCAGCGTTAGCAAGTTGTATCTATTAAGATTAAAAAAAGATGGCTTATTGAAGAAAAAAACTAATTCTACTATTGAATGTACTCAGCGGGGAATTTAAGCCGCGTCCCCACTTGAGCGACAAACTGCGGCAACTAACATTAATCCCCCAGCGACTAGAGAGTTAGTACGTTGTCGGGCGACCAACTAGAAACTGGTGAAAAATAAAAGTTGGTCACCACATTGGGACGCTCTTGCTATGAAACTGCCGGCGACTAGAGGACACATTGGTCGCCCACCTCGTCTACTAAGACAAGACGGCGCCAGTGTGCACTTGGTCGCCGGGCTACTAACTACGTTGGTCGCCACCGAGTTTTGTAAAACTAGTCGCCCAAGTGGGGACCAGGCTTTAGAGGGTGACGTGGAGACTCAGGCCCCTCCCTTTTTCAGAAAATAATTCATATTTCTTTTTAGTGTAATATTTAGTAAGGATTCAATTAGAGAAAAATACAATGGCGATTTCCATTCGGTCTTCTTCAAAATCATAGATCAGTGACTTCCGCTGGATTGTTTTCAATTTGTATTATTCTCTCATAAACAATTTGTGTGTGGGTGGTATTTCAATAGGGCACAGAAAAATAGGAAAACAACCCTTGTAATGGCCTATTATAAGGCGGACTTGCTATATTATTAAGCAGTCATCAATTTGGTCGACACGATCCTTTATTATCTTTATCATTTTATGCGAACTGCACATTGCTTTTGTTCAAATAAGGGGCCAATGACAGGCAAATGTCAACACGTTGACCGATATAATCTAATAAACAGTTGGAAAAAGCTAATAAGGAGGTATGTGACGAGGGAGTATGATGCCCTCATTGTTTGTTGCGAATAGTTTTTTTGTATACTTCACCTGCAGACTAGCCTAGAATGAAAAGCGCGCTGGGAAATGCGTAAACAACTCAAATGGCTAACCATATATACACTTTTTATTAGCTATTGCTTTTTTTGTAGTTTGACAAAAAAATTGTATTTTCAAATATTTTTCAGTTTCTATCAATATGATTTTATATTTAATATTTCATCAGAAATTGGTCTGAAAATGTATTCGGTACAAATAGATATATCAAATATTAATATATCTTCTTTTACCAGTGTTCTTGTCAACAAAGTGAGTCTTGCAGCTGTCGAAAATACTGTCAGCTATCTGTGGTAGGAACAATTAGATCTTTGCATTTCAGGTATCCATCAAGTATTATACACTTGGAACCATCAATGCAGGTGTTTCTTGGATTCCTGGAAGTTCCATAAAACTACCAAACATAAACAAATCATTTATATAGCATCACTAAAAAATCCATGAATTTCCTCCTAGTTTACTATACCGCAGTTGCACCTCTGCTAGAGCCTGTGCCTGTGCCATCCCATCCACCTAAGTGAATTAGGGAAGGGAGAGAGGGAAAAGGGAGGTACTCGGAGTTTGTACAGTAAAGGGAGATGGGGGTAAATTTGATTGTGGCAGGCTAGTTGGTGGTGGAGTGGTGGGGAGGGGGAGGGTGTCGGATTGGGCAGGGCAGACAAAAGGTGAGAGGAGGCGCCTTTAAGGTCCAAAGAATGAGGAATAGGCCTACTTGGTAAATAGATACACAGAACTGTTTTACTAATATATATATATATATATATATATATATACATAAATATCCCATTTGAAGATTAATGTAGACCAGAATTATAATGTTTTTTTTATGTTTTTCTTGTCTTTTGAGAAATTGATATAAATATGAATCACAAGGCAATTATTGTAGTATACTGCTGTTTTCATAACAAGAAGAACTCCTCATGAAGTAGGGATATAATATTATCATTAACAAGAATATTTCACCATCTCAAACAATATATATATATATATATATATATATATATATATATAACGCTATGGGAACTTGCAACGTTCCCATCATACAAATGAGTTAATTCACATCTCTGTCCTAACCATTCCCCATTGTTTCTACCTGGCAAGTGATACATGCCAAACTAAACCCACTCAAATGAATCCTCCGAACATTTGTATATTTGGTTGGAGACTCACAAACAAGAGAGGACGTGAAAGGAGCTAAGTGCTGCTGTAAAAGGAATATCTGAGCTAAGTAATGCAGGTGAAGGCAATGGGAAAAGATGGGCAGAAGGATTTTTGGTTGAGGGTTACTGTTTTCTATGCCACCGACTTTATCGAATTTGTTTCAAATTGAAAGATTTAGAGTAGGTTTTAGAAGAAGAGATCATTGAAATATAAAGTAACACGTGGTTGAAGTTTTCCCAACCTAATGTAAACTCTGTAACAAATCCACATATAATTTGATGGTTGCTTTTCTTTTACCAGGGATCAAAGAATTATGAGAAGGTACCTTATATCATGTTTCGTTACATTTCTCTCATGTAGAAGTTGGGACACCCTTATAAGAAGTGATATTTCCCGTATGGTGAAATTCTCATGGTAATAACCCAACCAAGGTGTGACGTAGCGGTGACGTTCTGTGACGTTATAGCAACGTCCTTTGATGTTCTGCAACGTTATTAGAATATTCTGCTATCTCACTTCCTTTGTTGGGAAGAAAAAGAATTCATACTATTAAGTATACCCTTTAACATGGAACAATACAGGTAAGATACCTGTTATTGCATATGAGGTTTACATAGGTAGTGTGACGGTAGAAAAAGGATGGGGCGAGTGGCTGGCTTCAGGGCAAGAGGGGTATGTGTTAGGGAGCACATGAGTCAATTGGAGCAAGGATGGACGCCATGTCACGACAGGAGAGGCTGGGGGTGGGGGCTGCAAGAAAGGGGGAAGTTGATGAGAGGAGGGGGCGTGGGAAAGGCGGGCGGAGTGAGGGGAAAGGTGGGAAGGGAAAGAGATTAAAAAGGAGGAAAGAAGACAGGAAGAAATGTAGGGGAAAGAAGAGGAGGGGAAGAGGAGAAGCAGGGGTAGGAGCAGGAGCAGAAGGGGGAGAAGTAAGAGGGAGAAGAGGATAAGAACCAGAGAAGTAGGCATAAGAAGGGGAAGGAGGAGGAGTAGCAGAAGAAAGAGGAGAAGAAGATGGGGGGGAGCACGGGCAGGAGAAGGAGACAGGCCAAAAGAAATGGGGTTGGAAAAGGAGGCAAAAGGTAGAACGTAATGACGGAACAGGGTGAAAAGATGATGACTGGGAAATGTTGTAAGAGTCAGGTAAGGGTAGTAAGGTTGGGGGGGGGGTCAATCTCCGCAGGTTGAGTTGGCAGGCCTCTGCTATCTCCATGTTAAGATTACCAATGTCTAGATCGCGTGTTTGCATCTCTGAGGAGCAAGGGCAGGCACGCAAAGGGGGGGGGGCGTAGTCATAGCAAACCATCTGCACATAGACAGCCCAGTGAGCCTAAAGACACGACATAATACCAAACCATGTCCTTCAACCATAACGCTTACAACAGTCAAGAAGAGGGTTCGTAGGTGGGGATTTGAGGGCTGGGTCCACTGGGAGGAAGGAGGGAGTAAAGAAAAATAACGATAAGAACAAAAACCAACAGGCTTAACAAAGAAGCAACACGATCCGTTCAAAACAAACTATTATATTTCCACTGCTGGTTAAATATTGAATGACTGAATATCTGATGCGCGCGGGGACGCCACGTGTAAGAAGAGAAAAGGGAGGGGGCAGGAGGGGGCAGGAGGGGGCAAGGATTATTATAAAGGTTGTATTCTACTAGCCAATTTTACTCCCGATTTCAAAACTCGGAAGTGAGAATAATGGTTTATCATGAGCATGTTGTAAACCATTAGAAAAGATTTTTTATTCTCTTTCAAATGATATGTAGGATGGTCTTCTGTCGTATTACTGGTAAAAGGTTATGAATGACCAAATTACCGGCAGTCATAATACAAGTTTTACACCATATTGCTGCCCGTAGAAATTAGAAGGCGACCGCGACGCACCTACAGGTTGACTGCAGCATGTTGGTGCTTGGCTCATTTACATGTGGCTCATTTGCATGGCGCTCATTAAGGTACTTAAAGTGGCTTGATTTTCCGAGTAATTACGGCGTATGAGATGTGACCGGTGCTGTCTTGGCCACTTTTTCTTTCTCCGCTTTTTGTCTGTCTTTATTTGAGCGGATGTCCTCGTTTCGACCTCTTAGAAACGCCCAGCAATAAGCTCAGTGTTGCAGAACACCTTTATGACAAATACTCAATGGAAAATATCATATTTCTTTGTTCAATTCATATATATCCGTACTCAAACAATAGTCTCAATAATGATGCAGAGCGAATATTAAATCTTGACATTGCCTCCTTTTGAACTAAAATTAATCTAACGAGCCACAGTCAAAGTTAGGTCACTGTCGATCGATCGAGCCACTAACTATAAAAATTTGGAGAAAACCTGAAACTGAAAGGTCACCAATTGACGAAAGTGACTCACAGATACAGAAAATTCGACCTAACTAAGAAAAAATAATTAAAGCCGTAAGAAAGCGCAGGAGGCTTTTGGGTCGAACCGATTGTGTCGGCCGTGTAAATACAACAAAGAGCTTTGTTAATTATTTCCTCTGCTTAGGTTCCACATGGGTTAGGATATCGTTTAAGAAATCCTCACCACAGTCATTGTGAGTCTTTTATTAAGGACTCCAACAGTGATGCTTTCGCCATGTGACATTATTAATTTTAATAACCTGCTATTGAGAGATATACTCTATGGCATCAGAATTTGGCCCATTCAGATTCACATGTTAGAGAGGAGGGACAGCTCTTCGGAAAGAAGTGAGCGAAAAATATTGAACTAGCCAACGTATCTCCTACGGTCTATTTCCCCCCACGGCTGCTATTACATGGCTATACGCCATTGTAGATCAATGTCGGAGTGACACTGAAATACAAATTATGCAAGTATTCAAAACAGACGGTGTACTCTACTGTATCAATTCTTTTGGCATTTGCTGAGCATATTACATCAAAATGTATGAATATAAAGGCCTGGATGAAAAACGCAAATATTCTGAGCAAAAGAATATCAACACATCAAATCTTTAATATTATGTAAAATAGGTTTGTAGAGTGTTTGACTTAACATTGCCCTTATCAGAAGATTCCTGTCGCATGTCGAACATCAGCAGTATAGCATGCTATGGTAGTGTCCCCTCTGCTCCTGACACACTCTGTGACTGCACGGTGAGTTGCTCAGAGAGGGCATAGGGAGCAGCTCAAACAACAGGAAGACCTACAGGAGGAGCATCAGTCGACCAGGTCCCCGGGGCCACCTGCTTCTAAGACGGCTGCCGGCTTTAAGCATGAAACGCTGAGCTTTCCACACATTAAGGCTACTTCAGAGAGCAGCTCGCCGACCTACTCTCCAACATAGAGTATTAGGTTCACGCCATGGAGGAACCGTGGAGACACAGGCCTGTGGATGCCTGTAGGGTCTTTTCTGTAGCTTTGACGTGGTTGTTTTCTACGGATTCAAAGCTCTCAGTGTGTCAACTAGTCTAAGCCGTACCTACACGTCCTCATGACCAGGGGTTGTGAAAGGAGAGCAAAGGTTGATTTTCTCCAAATAGATAACCCTCATATTACTGTAGTTAGTAGTCAAAACAATATTTCAGACAACTAAACCCATAATCTGAATAAGACCTACATGTGTGGAAAATACCCCAGATATATTCCTATGCATGTCTGAAATATCCTGATTCCATTTTGCTTCACCATGAAAGGAAAAAATCTTTTCCAGATATCACTCTACCAGGCATACTTTTGTTGGTTCTCTAGAAAATCAGAAATTACTATGAACCGATAAATGGTATTGGAATGCACTGTACCAAACAAATTATAGGGAATTGTTGCGCTGTAAGAGCCTGGCTTGAGAAGGAGCAGGCCTTGGAAAAATATGTATAGGAAACATTGCTTTGCCTGGAAAATGTGAAAAGATTCTAGAACACTCTCTATTGCTCAACAGCTTAAAGATGACAACATTGTTTTGACATTCGCGACTCCAAAATACTTCAAGAATATATACCATGTGTTATATTAAAACTAATTAGATACATTAAGATAACCCTTTATAAGATATACTTAATCTGCACATTGACCTGCTTTTCGTGATGGAATTGCATTTCTTTATCTCTGACAATTTGTTTTAGTATCTATGGCACCCTTTAGGAGTGGCGAAATGCAGAAGTCTTATGGTATTTTCCAAGGAAACCCTACAAGGACGAAGCCTGTCAGCTTTCAGGGCCGCCATAGTCGGCATCCCTTCACTGTTGATAACAGTTGCCGAGTCGGTAGCATTAGTCAGAGCCCGATCTAAATTAATGACAACCTTTCAAATCAAAAAATTAAAGCACCTATCAAATCGAATAGAATATAATGTCATTGTCCTTATCGTGCCGACAGCGTCTGATATTGGACGAGGTAGATAATTCAAAAAGTTCTGTTATTAGGAAGGTTCAATGTGAGATTTAATTACATTGTTGGCTTATTTCATGGTGTGCGCTTCTATATTGTCCATGGGGTATGTGAGGTTGTATTGATATCTGGGCCTTCCGCCTCTTGCAATCAATAGGTGTTTTCAAATTTCATATTACGGGTGGTGTATATCAAACAATTAACAACGAAAAAGAATAGAATGGAGCTGTTTTGATTAAATCGACAGTGAGTTCTTTTGACAATGACAAAATATGGACCAACATATTCTTTACGTTTCGAGATACTGTAGCCATATAAGCCGGTGTAAAATGTATAATTAAATTTTACTATGTGCGTGAATAGCAGATCGCGTAAACAATCATAATAAATTTCGTCGTATAGTCTCATTATGTTTTGGCAATATGATGGCAGGAAGTCATTAAAACAGTAAAGTCAGCTCTGATCTTGTGCAACAATCACCTGATATGAAAATATTATGCCAGGTGATTATATCGTATAACCATCGAAAGCACAAACATTCCAAATTGCACTATTTTCTTTGTGATTTCCGGTCGATACATGGTTTCAATTTATATATATATATATATATGGTCGCTGAAAATTACTAATTTGAAATCGATATCGGTGACATTCTAAAACCTATAATATGTTGTCATTCCTGATATCGTATTGCCATAATATTATAACGTTGCTGTGTGGAGCTATGCGATAGCAGTTCAATGGCAATGTGGCAGGGGTGCCATTCCTCCATTTTTGCAAGATGACAGAGCCGATCGCGATACTTGCATATGAACTTTAAGCAAACTCATGAATAAATAGATTTTACTTATTGATGTTAAATGGAACTTAATTAGAAGGCTCAGAAATGGCGACACAATCTTCCCATGTCAGGCGCTGTGCTTTTAGCTCCCACTCTGGCCTGGGTATGTAATGGCTATGGATTCCCCGCGAAGCCTACGCCCTCTGACCTTTGACCTGCCCTGACCTTGAAGGTAATTAGTTCCGGGTCGTCGGCGGAAACGGTGAACAGCATAAAAGGAGAATGGGTCTGGTAGATGGGGGGACAATGTGCCTGTGGCAGACTCCCATCTCTATACTACTAACACTCTCTGTAGAATCATACGCTGGTACTATGGAGGAAGCTGTGAGAAATGATATCTATATGGCTGCATGTATTGTCCGTGGTGATTGTGTCTTCAACCTGTGTACTTCTGATATTACTGGTGACGTTCTTATATACCGCTCTGATTGGTTTTCTATCCCATGTTTGTAAGATAAGTTTCAGATGAACTCCAAAGTATGATTTCCACAGGAATTATTGCACTGCTTACAGGAGGGCATATCAAAGTTCCATTCATGGGAAGGTTACAGCAAGAAACAAAACGGAAATGAAACCTTCCTTATAGATTCAATGTTTGGTTGGAACCATATATACGTTTTGCTTTTTATCCCATATCCCTAGTAGGCACGGGCATGAACTCTCTAGATGGCGTTACCCCTGTCTCACAGTTACTTATAATACTAACAGGGTAAGAACTGTACCCTGCAGTTTGCACAGACATATATTTCGGATATATGTCGTGTTTTATTGATATCTATGCTCAATAAATGGCAATTGACAAATTTATTGAAAAGAATGCAACCCCACCCAGCATAGCAGCATACCATATATGGCAATGCCCTTATTTGGAAAGGACTTTATGAATGGAGGTCACATGACCAACCACATAGGGCAATGTGCATATATGCCAATTGGTAATTATAGGCAATGGACAATTGTAATTATAACTCCTATGCATGTTAAAACCTTTATTTGACCATAGTTTTCTAGTTTTTATATAATATGCATTACTATTTCCTTCAAACAGGTTACTTAGGACATGGTAGGGTAGGACATCTCAATGTTAGTTATACAAGAGGCCCCCATATGGGGGCTCTGAACAAAAGACTTCCTGGTTTACATAAAACTGTACTCTCATACAAGCCAGGCATTTGTGCCTCTGACATCACAGTAACTGGTGGCCTAGTGGCTAAGGTACATGACTTCAAATCAGGAGGTTGGAGGTTCAAATACCAGATGTTCATCTTATTAGTTATTTTTCAATTTCTATCATTTTAACCATTTATATTACATGTATTCATACCCTGAAAAACATACATATATGAATTACCCTGGGATACTTACACATATAAATCATAGCTTTATTTTGTAAGAAGGGTACCATTATATAAATAGCATAAAATACTACTACTTGCATTTTGACGTAATTCATTATATATGTATAAAGTTCGTCTAGTTTGTCTCATAGTAAAGGAGGGTGTTCATGAATGGTATGAGCATTATAGCTTATAACTTGTTACCTGTGATCACTTTACAGAATGTTTGAACAACTTTGGGTTCATGCCTGTGCTAGTAGGTATAACACAATCAAGTACATACTGCACAGAATATCAGGTTTTCAATTAGCTAAGGTTTCGTGACGACTTAAACACAGACTTTTAGGTAATTCCATGACATTTTTATTTGATTAGCGTGAGTGTCTTACTACAGAAACATTGTGCCAGCTGAAGAATAAAACGACAACAGGTATAGCTATTGATTTTGGTTGATGTTCATTAGAAATTTACCCTGGTTAAGCTACCTGTGGTATCAGCTATTTCATATACCAGTTTATGGCTAATCGATAATAGATAGCCAAGGGTTCCTCTGAACTGATGACGTCTTCTAATTATAGCCTAGGTCATAAAGTGTCACTCCGTTCATCAACCCTAAGGGGTCGTTTCATAACATAGCGGACACACACCATTATATCAAAATAATATTTCTCAAACAGGTTTGTATAATATTATGATAACAACGGAATACTTTACGACTGGCGAAAAAGCTTTGGCCATTTCACCTTGACTGAGGGTAATGCACTTACAGAATCGTTAGATGTGCTTTTTGACTATAAATTATGTAAGTACGTATACAATATTTTTTTGGATCGGCATTGGCGTGTTTGTAGTGAGGCATGTACTCACATAATAAATACAACATTATACATAATATCAAATCGTGTAAAGAATATGCATCTATACACGCATACACCAGAATACACTTAAAATAAGCAAATTTCAAGAACACCTTTAACCTACAAATCCAATCCTATTGTTCAGGAGACATACACCAACTACCAACACTGAAAACACAAAGTCGTCAGAGAGCCACTGCAAAGTTGTCAAAGGGTTGTCACAAGTCACTTTTGGGCTCTCATAGGTGACTTTTGGGTCATCACAGGGCTCATTTCAGGCCATCAATGCTGTGTGACGACCTTGTGACAATCCTTTGACAATTTTGGGGTGGTCAGAGGGTTGTCATTGTGAATTCTGAGGCTGGATGACAACCCAAAGGTAGTCATTTTCTCCTGACTACTTTGGGCCAAAAAGGTCATCAGAGAAGCAAAAATGAAGATCGGGTTGTCATAGGGTTGTCACAGAAGAAAATGAGAAGTCAAAAGTCCTGCCTGACTACCCTAGGGTTGTAAGTGAATGGTGCCTAAAGTGACAGCCCAAGGTTGTCATGGCCTCTGTCTATATCAACCCAGTGTTGTAAGTGAATGGTGTCAAACCATACAACTCATAGGCCTCCTATGTGTAATGGCCATACCTAATAACTTGTAATAACATAATAGGAAGCCATTATAATGACTATGATAATTATCTACAACATGAAAATATTCATAAATAAGATTTTTTGTCTAACAGACACAGACACAGCCTGTGACAACCTTGTTTTTGGCACCACTTTTGACAACTTTGTGTTTTCAGTGAAACCTAAAATCTCCGACCTCCAACCCCCCTTCCAGACCACCCTACCCCCACCAAGCCATCCGGGCACTAACTCAAGCCCCCTGGCACGGGCCGGCTTTGCCTCCTTTTGTTGATTTACGGGTTCGGCCTCCCTCGGAGAGTTCCGGAATCGTTCGGCGAAAAAGGCAGAGAAGGCGAGTAATCATCCCTATTTGATGGCGGGTTTTTTGTTGGCCCTGATTAGAGACTGCTGGCCCGACGGGGCGACTGGCCGTCCGTCACCGGCTATTAGAATCAGCTGGGGGAGGGGAGGGGGAGGAAGGGTTAGAGGGGAGGGAGGGTAAAGTTTTGGAGGTATGAGTATGGGATTGAAAGGAATAAGGGAATGTTATGAGGGGGGACAAGAAAAAGTGAACCGAGAGGGAGCTAAGGGAGTTTCTGGATTCTACCAATTGTTTGACTTCGTAGTATTAATTCAATATGGCGTGCACAAAAACTGGGGTAAAATCCCTTTGTGCGCTTCGTATCGATGAAATACTATATACCTGATACACATGAAGTGTATATGTATTGCTGTGATCAATGTCTGAGTCACATCGCCAACACACTAGACAAAGAAGTATGCTATATAAAGATTCCCCGATGTGACGATGCATTGTTATCCGCTATATAAATAAACATCCAGTGATCCTATGCGATTGACACCCTTAGGTTACGATGAGTTTAGTTCATGAATTATAAAATACAGCAAATCTGTTTTCATCAAAATCGTCAGCTGCATCCCTATTAGTTGTGTCTGGCACCCCTCATATGATCTGAGATTTCCCCTCACTGTTTGGTGCTACTCGGTAAATCCCGGCTCCCTCAGAATACCTGGCCATGGTATACAGGGATAAACAAGGTAATATAGAACCCGCGTCCTCAATTGGAACCCCTTGGGGCACTGCTATAGTCGCCACCCAACACAATTCTATCTAATAGTAGGCTAGCGGTGATGTGATCACACCTATATATATGTGGGCCGCCCCAGGCCTAAAGACCACCCAGGCCTGAGATACATTCTGCACAAGGCGATTTTATAACCAATCATCAAATGTTCCATACCTTTTGATTCATAAAGCCTTTGCAAATGTAAAAATGGGTATGTTGTTGTGATGGCATGTGAAAGTAACTTTTTAGTTATGGTCATCAACTTGTTTTACCAAAATAAATCATCCTTTAAGATTTCCTTAAAATTGCCGTGTTTCAAAAGGAACTAAAGAGGTTTTAGGGGCCTAAACACCGAGCAGTGAAGAATATAAGCCTGGAAGGCATAATGATAGTGGTCTAGACCTTCCGTTAACGATTCACGATGCAACGGTTGATGTAGCTTCCTGTTTTCTGGAATGCTATGCACCCGCAGGCTAAGTTTGCTTAGTAAACAAACACACCGCGAGAGAGAAATTATTCAATGGAAATAAAATATTGTCAAACTAACATAAACAAGCATAAAGCGTATAAGATAAAGTGTCCAATACTGACTTTTCATTATGTAAAACAAAGAATGGAACAATGAAAAGGACATTATACTCAAGGATTAATGAGGGAACTAGACTCGTCATCATTTTACCGTTGTATAAAAGGCACTTTGATTTGATCTGCATTCATGTATTTCAAAATGAAAAAGAATATACAGGTATTCCTATCAATTTGGGAACATATCACACAAAAATATATACTGTAATAACTTGTTCAGAGCGGGAAGTTGTATGCATGAGATCTCTATTGTTGAAACTAAATGAAAATCACATTGTTACGCTTCATGGTAGAGTCTAACAGAAATCTGAACCTTGTAGGAAACTTTACAGAAGAGGGTAATCTGCAAAGCGCTTGCTAATCTTGTTTTTCCTTATAGAACAAGGTCTTACCACAGCTTCCCTTTTCTATACCGGTATTACCAGATTAATTTAGTCAGCCGGGACCTTCACCTTGCCCCTGCAATGCACGGATTATGAATTCTGCGGCCCTGAAAGCATCCTGCCGAATACAAGATGGCGGCGCCCAGTGAGGGGGCTGGGTGGGGCCATTACCGGTGACAGGAGGGACCGAATTAAAGGGCCGGCCTTGGGGTCGGGCCGCGTGAGGTGTTATGATATTTACCTTGGCGCCCCATCTCGTGAGACCACGCGAGAAATGGCCCTGGCGGACCTCATCTCCTCCAGGGCCCAAGGTCCTGGCTCGGCTGACGAGATACTGTCTGTCCTTGGCAATGGCATCTTGGCGTTTTTATTTCAGATTTCTCTTTTTTATGTAATTATTTATGGAAGATGGGGGCGGAAAGGGGTAAGAAGTAGGTACAGGGGTGGGGCGAGAAGGGCTGCTATTCATTTTGCTACATTACACTTGCAAATGGGAAGTAAATCTGCAGAAAAATTCCTCCGCCTATTGTGTCCTGGCGTAAGGGGAGCCGCTTCACCGCCTGCGGTGCCAGCGGGCGCTCCTCCGCGCCAGGAAGGAGAGCGGGCTGAGAGGAAAAAAGTTCCTCCTTTGGCGAGGAGTATTAGAATATCAAAGAAACTCTTGGTCGGCTAAGAAAGTATTCAATTACTGCGGGGGTAGAGGGACACGGTCGTTCGGACGTCGCTGAATGGGAAGTTGTCACGAGCGTCGGGCTCTGATAAATGAACGCCGCTGCTATCGTAGCGCCACCTAGACTCGAGCGATAATAGAGGTGAGAAGGGGTCCGCCGGGGGTCAGCACCAGGCCTCGGTCACGTGGTTAGATAGCGTGATAACGCGGGAATATGGCGGGCAGCGGCAACGTAATGAATAGTGGGGAGATGGACAAGCTATCAACTGGCCTTCCGTGCTTCTATATTGGCGTCGCCTGGACATGTTTTAGCTGTTTTTCCAACAGTATAATCCACCCTGCCCTTTTATTGAGTGAAGGGGAAATCACTCAGGTGTTGTTAAATTTATACTGACGTTCGGGGGAATCAACAAGCTGGCCCTGAATTAAAGAAGCCATTCTGGGAAATCAACAGACGTCTCACTCGGTTTAATAAGAGTTTTATTGTCCCTTCTGATGAATTGCCCTGACATTAAGTCAAAATATTGCCAGATTGATTGAGTACTTACCTTTTCAGAAGACAACTCCCCACGTAAATCCAGGAGTCGTGACCTGCAGGAGACAAAGAGAACAATTAAGGATTTAAGGTCATAACTTCAGTTCATAATTATGTTGTTCCTTTTATCATTGGGTTTGATTTCAGTACATGCATAAATTGTATTAAAGTGTACCTAATACTGACATAAAGTGATATAAATGGTACTGGTATAAATGGTCAGATGGATTTTAAAAATCACATAATTATACATCTCAGCTGCATCTTGCAGTATCTGAAGTAATGATTAGGCATTGAGCTTTTTTATCATATATGCCTACTGCATGGTGACACTGATCTATTATTGTATGTCACACAAGTATAAGTCATTATTAGAAATCATCTCTTCATTTGCTGTGGGATGGAGTGATCTTTAACCCTAGTCGGCATCAGTCATCATGTTTAATGTTACACACCGGACCTAATCCTTAATTAGAGGAGCCTGGCGTGGGTGGTGCGGGTGTCCCTTGGGAGTTAATTTCCAAGATATATCCCTAGTGAGAACAAAGGGCCCATGGCATCAGACTGAGTGTCTAAGATGTTAATTTTACAAAGGTTTATAGGGTAGCAAACTTTATTTGGCCCCCAATGACATCGTTGATAAAGTTGTGCGCGTGTGTCTGTACAGCCCAAATTACACTGTGCGTCGGATCCCCATTCACGTTAGGTGATGTTGCCCAACGTGAAGGATTCGCTCATGAGCAGCTCACCCTCCATTTAAGGCCATATTTTACTACGCATTGGGTTCTCCCCTTTAATCAAAACTGCCAGTTAAGTAAATCACAACTAACTGTGATTTGAAAATCGCACGATAAGGACAGCGAGATATAGTTTGTGCAATGACATTTTTCCTAAGCTCTTCATCGTGATATAATTAAATGTCTTCTCATAATATTCAAAATATCTAGTTAGAAATGTTAATTTTATCTGTTGAGACCCAAACTTAATTATGGATGTTGAACTGAGCAGCTGCCATCGTAAAAGATAAACGTATTCTTCATAAAGGTGGTACTTCAAACCAGACCAAGTTATTATGAATTAATAAACCCCTATACCTCAAATAGTATTGGCTTACCAATTATACATAATAAACCAGCATGAGCCCAGTTACTCAGAACTCCCGAACATACATTAGCCATTAAATAGGTGACCTGGTTCGATGCCAGCTCCTCGACCCATACGTTAAATGGCACGTTATATGTCTGTAGTAAGTTCACATCATCCATCAATACCTTAACATAGTCTGTCTACTTACGATAATGGCACAAATCGCATGGCCGTCATGCATACTACAATAGCTGTGATATCGCAATGGTACTGCGTTTATTTTGCTATTAGATAGGCCTATTTTCCTTTTATAGACTGTCGAAGGGGGCGATGCACAATTTGGCGCTATCATGATCACCGATAATCTTTCTGTAATTCCATCAGTCTTAAAATCTAAACGTATATTCCTACCTTCAATATCTAACATTTCAAAACATAATTTTAACTTATCAAAATGAAACTATCGTATAGTTGAATTCAGGCTTATCCCTTCTAACCACATCTATAGAAGGTGGACTAATGGACCTTTCATTGCTCTTGTTCTAATTATTCTAATGCTGAGAAACTTGAGAAATCTTCGACGGCAGCTTATATTGAATAAGACAAGACGTAAATGTACAGGATATTCCTTTCGGTGTTGTGATTACATTAACAGAGGATGGCGCCAGTCGATAGAGATGATTTTGACAAACAAGATCATCTAAACCTCGATCTTACATCAACAATTATTTCGAATTACCAAGTAAAAACCCATTAATAAGGCGGACTTCAGCATACTTCGTTTAACGTGACTCAAGCAGACAGCGGTTGCTGAAATCCATAGAAAACATTAATATACTTCATTGACAAATAGACAATTTCTAACTAGGGGCAGGTAATGACGGGGGGGAGTAGGTCCTGACACCCCCTTTTTGAATGGGAGGCAACAGTTACTGCGTCTGTCGATGTGAATTCATGACAAAAGTACTTAGCCAAAATCATAGTGATCACCCCGCCCCTTTTTCAAAGTCCCAGTTGCGCTCCCTACTCGCGCAATACTCAATATATTTGTATATATTAGTATGTATTACCAATTAAGAATAGATAATAAAAAAAAGCCTTATATTAAAGAACATGGGTTATATGAACCGACGGGTGCATTGCATTTGGTATTGTTTTAAAGGACAAAAGTATGCCACCATGAATATACATTGTATCGAATAAATCAAAGTTTCCTCATTTTAACCACGGCTTTCAAGAAGTTCGTTTAAATGAGGATAGCTTTAACAAAAGATGGCAAACATCCAAAATCTAACTTGGCTCTTGAAATAGCATGCCCCCCGCATCCATGACGCCGATGTATGCACACATGTGAAAACTTCAATCTGAATGGCTCATGGACACGCCAGTTGGTCCTTTTTGTACCACCTGATTATCCCCCCTGTTTGATGTTGCCCGCTTTAAGGGATTATCTTCACACATCTGCGCACACATTAACCGACTCTGTTTCATGCTTGCTTGTGACGTAACAGAAGCATTCTGAAACCGTACTTTTTAGTCAGTTTGTTACTTACTAAGATGGCACGTAACAATAACGTTATTGATGGTGAGGTTGAAACCTCACCATATTAGAATTTATTTTTGGTGAGGTTAGGGCAAAACCAAAACAGAACATTATAAGGACATTCTGTTTAGCTAGGTCAAACAACATAACCAGAATGTTATAATAATGTTGCAGTGGAATGTCACAGCAGTAGGTGGCACAACGTAATTGGAAGTCCTCAAAAGAACCTAACAAGAACCAAACCGGAACCAAATAGAACATTACTGCAACAATATTAGTATGTCACACCTCCGACTGGGTAGATAATATCTGCATCAAATATAGGGGTTACAAACATAGACAAAATATTTCTTGAATAATTTGATAAAGGCAGGACAAATTCTACTTATTACTGATTAATTCTATCATGTTTATTACGATGTCTATAAAATGACATTATGATATTTTGTTTTGCAATATTGTATATAAACAGTGCTTTATATTATAATCTGTGTGTCTGTTTTTTCCTATGTAAAATTGAATTAACATGCTTCTAAATGCTACTAAATGTAAAGGTCCTGTACATCATAGAAGTGCCTCACTATATAGAGTATATAATCAGTTCGCGAAATGAGGTACACAGTGTTCACAGCATATGAGGCACATGAGCCTCATGAGTTTAGCCTTTTGGTTTAGAATTACCAGGTTACATCTAAGACTGGCAAGTATCTAACACCATACCAGACTATACTCTCACCATATTGATCTCCCTCCCCAATTCCCCTATCCCCGTTCCCTATACCCCCTCAGCCCCCCTCAACACCTACCCCCTAGGCTTCCTGGGGGAGGAGGCTGGAGACTGGGGGTGGGATAGCTGAGTGACGGCGCTCCCGTACTTATTCAATTACCTAGCTCCAGGTGTGACAACCCCCGGGCAGGTATCTTATACCCTGGAGGTAGGCCCGGTTCAGGAGGGGGCCAGAAATTTAATCAAAGCCTGGGAACCATCCAGGCGTTCTCCCAGGAGGGGTGGCCCTAGGTTATAGGATGTGGGGTATGGGTGATGAAGCCCACCAAAACGTGGCGATTCGTGATGCGATTACATGGTGATTTTATTGTGGTTCTGAAATTGCATACCCGTTCTATATATGTGAATGTCCATGTACATCTACATACTAAGTTTGGGAAATGTGGGTGAGGTGGTATGAAATTATCGAGAGAATTCCGAAATGGAAATTCATTTGAATAATTTGAAATCATTTGATATTTTACCAGATGCAATTGCTGTTTGTAGCCTACTAATGTCTATCAGACTGTTATATCTCGCTCGTTCAAATCAGAAAGAAAGGCATTTTAATTAAACACTATTTACGGTCTATAGAGCCGTGTAGAAAGGTTAAGGACCCGCGAAAGATTATCTAGACCAATGACAATAGGGGCCTTCCATTTCAGACCCCCCTTGGGCCAAAGTACGCATTGGATTTATATACGAACGTACGCAAATTTTCAAAAAATCCCAGACCCCCCCTTGGTGCGTACATACTTTATGGAAGGCCCCAATTACTCACGAATCAAGAATCTGTTACAAAACAAGTTGACCAACAACGTCGCTTTCAACATCACAAGTACAGAATGCAAACAGTAGGTCTACAACTTATTATCTTCATATGATTATTCTTTGACCTCCAGAGAAATCACACCTTATATGGTATTCATAATGTAGCATCACTCCTATTTCTATCTTATAAAAACCCTATCCATGATTCCAAGGAAAAATCACCCAGCGGTGACTGGGATGCAAGAATTACTTGCAGGATATGTGTACAAGCTCATAACGTTGCATTGGCAAACGGCATTGGCGGGGAGGGAACGATCGCTTCTTAATATCCTGACAAGACTACTATCGGCATTCCTAGGCATGAACGCCATTACCAGAAAGGGTCAGTCAGAGTATGGTACACGCAAGGACCAATCATGGCCACATTGATGTATGGCATCATGATACCCACGCCATAAGCAAATACATGATACCATGCATTACATGGTGGCCAGTTTAGTGCTTATCAGTATACTGGTATATAGCCATAATCAAACACACGGTACCATGCATTCCATTGTGGTCAGTCTAGTGTGTTATAATCATATTTCACAAAATAGGACGGGGAGTCCTCGAATATAGGAGAATTCATAACGCCAACATGGCAATAGATACATTGCAGGGGAGGATCCTGGATTCCAGAAGAGTTGTGGAAACGTTAAACCAAAAATTATTTTTGTTAAAGTTTCTTCTTTGTCCAGAGCATTATCAATATTCATTCTTCTCATCCAGAGTGTTTTGAATAAACTCCCTTTAATGATTAGTTTACACAGATGGGATCAAGGATCTCCGAAGGGTTCTTGATTATACCTTTAATCCCAATACAATAATCCCCATTCACCCTAAAAAAAAACAGTGTCGCAATCTCATGACCAAAACACCTTCCTTTAAGCCACTTCTGTGGATTAGCAAAAAACATCTACAAAATGTCCTACTTTTAGGTCATTCTTAATGGAAATGCGCTGGGTTTAGGTCCCTACCAAATAGTGGATGGAGTTTGGTCAGCATCCCTGCTATAGAGTTGCAATGGCCACACTACTTCATTTAACACTAATAATCATTTTAATCTTATTGTACATGCCAACACTGATAAATCAATTATAGAGGGGTTTGATATGGCAGACATGCATATTCTGCTTCAGGCCGTCGATTTTACACCTTTCGGAAACGTTCGGTTTTCATCCTCATAGTAAAAGTGGTCACAAAATGGGATGTTTGTGGTCTGTTTGTAACACCGTAGAGCCAATACTAAAAAACGTGACGATCCATCACTTAAAGCGACAAGCAGTACATTGGGCTATGGCACTTCACTATAGCTTGGGCAAAGTAGAAACAAGCTTTTTCGGTTCCTAGTAATTCTGGGAAACCACAATACTTCCATATATCAGGGCGACGTTTAGCTCGTTCTCTTAAGAGGTTTTAGTCCTCGGATCAAAGGTCGGGAATTTGTTGTATTTCCCATTAAATCTTAGATATTTATATTTGATATTAGTATAACGAATGTTTTCCCCTCCTTTTGAGTGGTCTGGTCGCTTTTAAAGATTCTTCAAACGATAAGAATTGTGAATTGCTTGATATTTGCTTCCTCAAAGATTTAGGTAAGAAACATACAGCTCTAGAATACACCTGTCCACTTTGGAATGTATAGCTGGTATGATACAGAGGTCGGACATACTTGCAGTTTTTGCAAAGTCAGCCACTGACACAAATCTGAATGAATGAGTTAGTACTTCTGTTTTTTAAGTCAATGAGGTGTTGATAAATGAGGATGGATTATTATTTTCTCTCAAATAGGTAATTACCTCCATTTCAGGTGAACAAAAATAAGGTATGTCTTTGTGATTTTAGGGTTGGACATTGTGGGCAAAGCTGAAGAGTATAGATACTGTTCCCTATGGGGAAAATGCCATTTTTGCTTTCCAGTCCTACAGCTACATATTTAACATCACATTGAAGTAAATGCTTTCCAAGTTTAGTTTTGGGTAATACTACTTAGGAAATTACTGTGAATCAAGTATGATGAACATTCTTCCATAAGTATTGATATCATAGAATTAAGGGGTGGGCTAGCTAGCAAAGTGGACAGGTCTATTAGTTACTGTGCCGGTGTTCATTAATTGGCCATATATTAGATGTCCATCATAAGATAATAAGAGCTTATCTCAGTAAATTAAGACAACGAGATGAGATTAGACTAATTCATTTCACCCTGAAATCCTCTCTATACACTCGCCCCATAACATCTAGGAAACGCGCCTTTCTAATACATCAGGGCATGATATCAAACTTTAACTACCTGCATCCTAAATAGGCCCTCCTCCGGGCAGGGGCCAGGTCCCTGGAGGAGCATGTCCTTAAAGTGGCCTAACGAGGGATAGGTGTGGGGTGGGCGGGGCTGTCCAGGGCGATGAGAGTGATCGCCCCACGAAGGGCCTTAAATAAGGACCTCAGGGAGGTGGGGGGCCCTATACATCTGGGCCTGAACCAGAGTCATCAGACAAAACGTCAATTAGACTGTAATGTGTTTGACAGTGTGAGCCATCATGGGTGTTGTGTATGGTGTGAATGTTGTATGTATACAGGATACAAACCATAGACCCATGCAATTGTAATGTCTCTCACAATAATGTAGCTTACTTACTTGTGTTGCGAAAGGATATTAATAGAAACAAAAGGCCTAAACATCTTGGCCTTATACGGAATTTACTTTTAAAAATGTGTAAGTAGTACATTGTATTGATGATTTCATGTATTTCATTGCAATCGCTGATTAAGTTATCGGAACTTCTTATCAGAAAATGCGAACACAGAATCAATGATTAGTGTGCTAGCAAAGCGTCGTAACTTTAATAGATATCCTTTGATATAAAAATAATCGAAATAAGATATGAAATTCAAATCATGTGAATTCAAAATACCAGAAGCAATGCAATAGACTCAAGCCTGTACGGCAAAAGTCTACGTCCAGAAATTTCCAAAAATGTATCTTGATTTAATCTGCAAGTAGCCTTGAATACAAGGAAAGAGTTTACAGTTATAGTTAGAGCTGATTGTAATTATGTACTCATTTACAATCCCGCCAAGGTTAATCTATATTTTATTTATATTTCGAACAATCTATTTCATACCAATTGCTTTTGATATAAAAAACATACTCAACACCTATTGGTCTCCTAAATCTTACCAGTTTTAGAAGAAAGAGATCTCGAAGTAACACAGCTTTTGCAAAAACCACCAATGCTATTGTGGAATTACAATGATAGTTCTATTAGCACAGACCTAATTCATAGAGTAGGCCTACTGCATCGTGCAGAATTAACGCTGTAGTCCCAAATAATCATTATTGAATTATCACATTCGAAGTGGTGTGTGTATATTTACGTTTGTTATTTGGTTTCCAAGTAAACTCCTGATGTAGTGATAATTACCCGTTGATCTAAAAATTACAAGGTCCAAGACTGACTGCACTGAATCGGTGCACGAAGGGCCTGGCGTTTCTATGAATGATTATATGAAATTTGTGCCAATTCCCCCCACCTCGAAAGCACCTGACAGCTAATTTGGACGAATTTTGTCGACAAGAACAATGCATAAGAAACTATAGACAATGTAAAAATAGTTTCTATATATCGAACTGTCCATATGTATATATATATATATATATATATGTATGTATATATATATACCAAGTTAGAAACTGAACCAAACTTAAAGATTAATGAGAATTGACATACTTAAGCCTTGTGACATGTCGATATATTTGCGGGTATTCAACTTGATCTATCCTAGCCGAGATCTGCAGGTAAGGTACAAGAAAGCAATCCTATGTTCCTGTACAATAATTCGATTAGATACATCGGCCAAAAAGAGGTAACGGCATCGCCAGAATACTTTTCATTTTAGAAAAGGTTTCCTATATAAAATCCACATTACTAACTTGAATATTATCAATATTCAGCAAGAGCAGTCTTAAAAACAACAGTCTGAAACAATAGCTCCCAACCAGCAGTCTCAACCCAAAAAAAACTCACAACCTTTCCAATCCCAGCGCCAATGCTAACAGAAACCACTGTTGCTAGTTCCTGCTGGCCTGTGATAGTCCCCCCGCCAGCCATGTATCATGGCGGAGGCTATCGATAAAACTGTAGGCCTGCAATTGTCCCGGTAGCAATTGGATGTGGCCGCCGACTGACCAAATGGATGTAAAGGAGGGGCTGAGGTGGACCGAGAGGAAGGCAAGGTCTCGGGGTCGGCAATGGCTCGTGTCGTTGGTCAGTCTGGTATGGATGGGTGACAAGGGCCTGAGGCTATGGCGGGCAAAGTGTAAATAAGCTAATTTTAGGTTGAAATTGTTAGATATCATGTGAAAATAACTGTATATTAAAGTTTGGTTGGGCAATTATTGTAGAATATAGAGTGGTAATGTTATTTTATATTATTTCTGCAATGAGTTAACATCTTCAGTCTTGCAATAAACAAATTCTCACCAGAAATTAGGACGAGAGTTATGGTTATAAATGCAATGTAAATAAGTTATTATAAGCTTAACTGATTTCTTTCTCCATGTTGCGTTGTTGCTTTTTGGGACAGAATTTTAGCATTGCCAATCACTTCGATGAGTGATAAAACTGTCGTACAAAAAATATTAACTATAAAGGCAGGCAGTTTTTCAAATCAGCATGATTTGCAAGTCAGCCTTCAATAAGATATTTCTATAAAATATTGCCATTCTAATACTACTAATATGATTATATGAGTTAATGTCGATGGATATCAAAGACCGGAAGGCTAAGATTTAAACAACAACAGCTAAAACAACTCAACAGAAAACATTTACACGATACCTATGGTACTATTGTACATACTTAACACTAGTAGATAAGCTTAAGAGTACCTTTTACCAGGTAACAACAAAAATCAATCACAACAATAAAGGATAGCAACCATTTAAGAAACAAATACTTCCTTTCAACATTTCGCTCTAGATATGATATACCAGGATTAGTAGAGAACGAGTATCTCAACAAGCTCGCAGCAGCTCACTAGCAGTTCCAGAGTAGGCCATACATAAAAATGGGAAGCAGATATCAGCAATGATAACGTGGCCAAGGGCTGATTTTAGTGCCCAAACTGGGATGGCCATTACATAGAGTGCCTGATATCTAACGTAAGCCCCTAGGGAACGGTTGTGTTCTTTGGAGTGGTGTACTATCAAAGTAGAGGGCAATTCTCTGTATGTGAGGAGGTCGGCTGTGATAGAAGAACGTTGGAAACATTAGATTATCGCCGCCCAAATTGCACATGTGATGTGTAGGATTTGTTTTTGTATCCACCTTGAGCAGCTGTTGAGGTCCCTGGAGATATTTCATGTGAAAATAACTGTGTATTATAGTGGGGTTGGGCATAGCTTGGAGAATAGTGGTGATGCTATTTTGAAATAGCTCTGAAATGAGATTGCTTTAGATAATGATATCTTCAGTCAAGCCCCATTCGCCCTGGTCGTCGTAGGTCTCTGCAATCTTAGAAGGTTAGGAACGTTGGACTATCGGAGCTCTCGACAACGTGGCACCTTGCGAAATTATTCAACATGTTAAACATTTTCAAAGAGATCCTGTGCAATTCAATACTTGTAAGATTGCTTGCGAAAATCATTGTAAGGCACCTGCCTTCTTTAAGTGTGAATACTATACAATCAATTTCTCTAGCTTGTGATCATGTCGCACCCAAGATCATTTTTTGAATGCATACAATCATTTTGTCGCAGGTCTGAACCATACAAACATTGACCACGGCGAATGGAGCTTCAGTGAGTCTTGCAAGAAAAAAATTCGCAACAGAAATGAGGAGCAGAATTATGCCCATGCACATGGATGATTCTTTTCATGTCATTATCTATATAGCTAATTTCCGACTAGAAATTGCCAATTTCTATTACTTCTTCCTTTCGCGGAACAACAAAATGAACCCAACAACAAAATTAAATTTTACCTGAGAAGATAATGTGAATCTATTTATTGTCGCTTCTTTACAGGGGGCAGACTGTTGCCATGGTGAAAGTTATTGGCTGACTAAAAGAAATCATTACTCTGCTTATGGAAGATTTTCCTCATTTCACAACAGGTTGCACAGAGCTATCACTATGACCTTTTAGCGGTAATTGATGGATAGGAAAGTAAAAGCACATTCACTGTGGAGTGTTGCATATATAAATACTAGTCTGGGATACATGGTACAAAACAGGGCCACATTTTACCCGTGCACATGACAAAAGATCTCCTATATAAACTAAAAGGCAACTCTATACAACAGCTAGATTGTATCATCCAACCGATAATCTGTGGACTTGTATAATATATACAATATTAAAGCCTCAGGTCCATTGACTTGCAGATTAGAATGGGCGATCAACATCCCCTATATATATATGGTGTAAAAATACACCATGTTAAAGTCGACGCTAGCAATAGGATACTGTTTTTTTACTAAATCGTTATTCGTCGAGTACAATATAGACGTTATGTGTATACTCCTACCACGTATAATATAAGCATTGTATTTATGTGATTTGAAGGCAGAATGTTCATTTTTTTGACTTTATACATTTGTATGCTATTCATCTCAATAGACATTCAGATAAAGTCTTTTTTAACAATAAAAAGTTTGGGACCAGACACACCACCTCTTCCCTATTAATGCGAACCTTAACTCAAAAAATAGATAATAGTTTCAGACAGGTGGGGCAATTGAGCAATATGTGTACTAAATGTTATCTACTCAATCTGATAAACTATTGAAAAGAACAGGGAATATGGCTGAAGAAATCACAACGAATTGTGTTTCTGAACATTTTATTTTCCCTTAAGATAAGAGCAGTCCCAAAGATCACCATAATATATCAGGGACATCGGGGCTGAGTTTACCCAAGTCTCAATAGTCATCAGTTTTTTCGTGAGAAATCCCATAGAACATGCAAATTGCCTGTTCCATCTTAGCACGCCCTCGTTTCTACAGAATTGGTCAGATCTAGAGAGACGACTTCTTTTGTTTCAGTGGTGGATTCAGGGGGGGGGGGGCGCAAAAGGGGCAATTGCCCCCCCCCCCTCCTCCTCCTACACCCCAAGGAGAAAATGTTGGCATCTTAAAAATTGGAAGATCTGTGTAAATGTGGTATTTTTAATTTTCATTTTTATAAGTGGGGTAAGGGTTTGCCCCCCCCCCCCCCCCCCCTAGACCACTTGCTCTGGATCCGCCCCTGTGTTTCGTCCTTGGTCCAGAGAAAGGTATGTTATTCCTGTTACATCAAGAATTTGCATAAATTACACAGAAGGTCTTTCAACTGTAGAATTTATGCGCCATCAAATTAAATAGCTTTACTCATTTTAGAGTTGGATTTTTGTTTAGATGGTCAAGATATCTAAATTTGTGAGTGTTTCTTGTGTTCCAGACCTATAGATAGATATCTATCACACCCAGTCTCCTTTACCTTCTGACAAAAACCAATCACCTGTTGGAGAGTTCATGGCTTGCTGACATGCGCACTGAAAGCCACGTGCCACGGGGTGGCCGTAGTTTTGTACTCCTGAATGGAATAAAAGCACCACAGGGGGAAGGTCACTTAGTTCACAACGTATCTAATGTGATTGAGCATGTGATTCGACAGAATTCTACATGGAAATAAATGCCTATTGACTTGGCTTTCTAGAACAGGCTTTGTATTACATTGGCATTCCTTTTAGAGGACGTTATACTATAATAGAGAGATTTGGATTTCTCTTCAAGTTCATTTGTAGGGCTTTATGGTGCTGTAAAATTTGCTCAATTTGCGCATTTACACTCTGCAGTAGGGCAGTGCTATTTCAGATAAGCATAACGTTAACGTTTTGCTTATCTGAATTCTTTGAAGCTAATTAGCTTCAAGGAATTCTTTGCATCAGCATAACCTATGTTTACAGAAAAAGGTTTCTGTTTTGAGTTTATACTATGCCTAGAGAACATGCTGTTCATTATATAATAAAGTTCTTTGTACCAGTTTATGGCTTATGAAAGAATCTTTACTCAACACAAGATAAGACACTGGTTACCTATTATGTATTTTGAAACACGGTTAATCTAGATATCGCCTATTCTTTCAGAACCCACATAAACTGACTATAATATAGACCCCTACCTTTGTAGATTCTTTAACGTGATGATAAATCGCCAGCCTAGAAGGCTGGGGCAGAAGGTTATCTTGACCCCCTCTACGGTCATCGTAGAATATAGAAAACACCAGCGTGTGACCTTAATAGGGGGTATAATGGATCGATCCCTATACCTTCATCATTCGGGGGACAAAAGGTCATTATTGGATCAAAGGGGCCCTGCTGGAAGTGGAGATTAAGGTCATAAGGAGGTCGGGGTTTGATAAGATGTTGGCCACTGGAGGGGGACACTGGTCCCTGGGATGAAAAGGGAAAGGAGTAGGTATGAAGGGGTTAGGTCTTTGGCCGGACTCTGTTTTGAGGGGATATTTGGAGGTGCAATGACCTTGCAGGGCTTTAGTATTTTTCTTTAGTTTTTTGAAATATTTCTAAGAGTATATCAATCAAAATTGTGCTGATTCATCTTCAAATGCCAGTGTTATTAAGGAAAAGATTGGCGCAAAAGCCATTCGACTAATGATTGCCCCATCCATTATAGGAAAAACAATGTTTGATCAATTTCCCATTTATCAATTTCCCTGATAAGTTTTAAACTATTATATCAAAAGTACCCGCGCCACCGATCATGCCATTAGTGACATCCTTCAAAAGTAATGTCATTAATGGAAACTGATGTTAACTTTGTTACTAATGATGTGCAATAATAATATCCATTACTGGTTACAGAATTATCCAACACACGTCCTTTTTTTGAAGACAGGATTGCAGTATTTCTCTCCAACTTTAGGTTATTGCTATTCTTATGATACCATCTTACATGCAAATGTAACCACTTGAACATGTAACTTAACTTACATGAAACAATCAAGAAAAGCATTATTAATTGTGCCATAGAATAAGTAAGAATACCAAATGCTCTAGCGATTTGCCATAATGATGTTAATTTCTGGAATTGCAAAAAGAAAAAGAAAAAGCTTGCTTCAACAAATGTACTAGGCTAAGCAAATTGAAAAGCTAAACTTGCTGAACTTCTTTTGGAAAGTTCTGTCCATCTCCCTTTTGGTAAATCCCTATTATAGCTGAGTGTATCTCTTTTTACCCTGCGGATCCGCCACTGAAGTAAACAATTGCAAGACATATTTATAAATGAGGAAAGAAATATCATGATACGTAAACATACCAAAAGGGGAAGCCTGGCACTTTAGTACTTAGCCCCTATTCCTCCCCTTTTTGAAGTCCAGACTCCGCCCCTATACCTAGGAGTCCGGCATAACGACTTGTGACAACCCTAACTAAGGGATGGCTTCAGTGGCGTGGTCAGGGGCCCCGAAACATGACGTGCCCCGGCTTGATGACGCTAGGCTGGCTAATCTGTTGTGCCTGCCTTGAAAGTGCTGACATGGCATCTTTTCTGGCTAAGTAATGACTGGGCGGGCTGGTCCTTAAAGAATCATTGATTCGCAGACAATAACGTTAGTCCCCGCGTGCCGCCCTGTTGCTACTTATAGACACGCCCTTTCTGCCTAAAGCAATGTCCCTTAGATAAAGACGATGCGGCCAATAACGTCACCTAATGACGTCACACGCTGACGCTGACGTCACTACTGACGTGGCCGTCTCGTCGTAAAGAGGATGGGTGGAAATTGAGTTTGGAAGCTCTGAGATAGTGGCGTTGTAGGGGAGTGTGTTGGGCGGGTGAGAG
This sequence comes from Lepidonotus clava, assembly GCA_936440205.1. NCBI lineage: Eukaryota > Metazoa > Annelida > Polychaeta > Phyllodocida > Polynoidae > Lepidonotus > Lepidonotus clava. The sequence continues at coordinate 17,738,338 of OW387150.1, read as the reverse complement.
GTTTGGTGTCTAAGGGGGAACCAAGTGTATTCGGTCTTCAATTTTTTTTATCAAACTCTGATTTGGGCATTGTTTGGTAGTTTTAGAAATAATTAATTGTTAATTAGAGGTTAGGTCTATTATAAGAAAAGAAAATTATGGAAGTATATTCTAATAATGTTATCAAAAACCGATATCCGGATGTTGACATCAATCCTCATTCATTTTTAGAGAGTAATCGGGACTACATATTGATTTCTGTCATATAAGTAAATGATGGTGCTGGTATGTTGTGAAATATTTTATGCATTTACACCTTTCCGTCGTGTTGTTCTTGGGTTACCTAATATAAAGTCCTGATGGCCCGAAAGGCCTTGTCGTTTGTATCAAACTTACGCTAGGGCGCGTTCTCCCGAAAACAAAATTGAACCCAAATTAAACCATACATATAACTTAATATACAGTCCTTAATCACACCGCCTAAATATGACCGATCGACACTTGACTCCCCATAGGGTTATTTACGTCTGGAAGGCCTGTGGTAGTGGCAGTACCTAGGAGGAGGGGGAGGTGTATAGCGGGGGAGAAGGACGAGACAGGGATGGGTCTTGTCGTCGTACTTGGCGTGATTCCCACATGGTGGTAACATAGTAGTTTAGGCCGCGGTCCCCGACGCTAAAAGCAGAGTCAGAAGTGATTAGAGTTAGGCGGGCCTGAGACCCTCGGCCTATAGCTTACGAGCTGCTCGGCCCGGCCCAGGAGGGAGCAGCTCACGGGGGCTGGTCTGACAGAGCTTCTCAGTCTCTAGCCCCCTCCTCCAGCCTCCTCCAGTAGGTGTACACTTTCCTATAGCGCCCAGGTGCGGACCGCCATGTTTATAGGTGTACATCGGGCTGGCCTTTGGACAACAGGGATGTGAAGATAGGATTTTATTTATTTTACTGGTTTAATTTTAGACCCCTCGTAAATTTGGTATATATTAGAATCAGTAGGGATTTTCAGGAACCACAACGATGACATACCTCTGAGACTTCTGGTACTTTGAGACTTCGCGTCCAAAATGTAGAAAGCATACCAAAGTGTCTATACTGTGTTACGATGGAGACTGTTGTATGCTTATTATAAACCATTTTCAAAATTAGTTGTGAAATGATAATCTGAGATGACAGATGAGTGGATGAGTGATACATTTGTGTTTCTTTGACTCTTTTAAATGTATGTAAGCTTAGCATTACTGCCTTCAGGGGCAGGAGAGAGCAGCTCATGGCGGTTGGCCTGACAGAGCTTCTCAGTCTCCGGCCCCCCTCCTCCAGCCTCCTCAAGTAGGTGTACACCTACCTATAGCGACCAGGTGCGGACCGCCATAGTTATAGGTGTGCACCGGGGCTGGCCTTTGGACAGCAGAGAGATGTGAAGATAAGATGGCTTTTGCCGTTTTTTAGTTTATTTTCTGGTTCAATTTTAGACTGTTCGTAAAGTTGGATGGTATATTAAAATCAATAGGGATTTTCAGGAACCACAACGGTGCCTTACGTCAGAGACTTCTGGTCATACTTTAAGACCTCGCGTCCAACATGTAAAAACATACCAAAGTGTCTATACTGTGTTACGATGGAGACAGTTGTATGCCTATCATGAACCATTTTCAAAATTCTTTATGAAAATGATACTCTGAGATGACGGATGCGTATATGAGTGATACATTTGTGTTTCTTTGACTCCTTAATCAGCTGTTAATGTGTGTAACCTTGGCTGCCTTTGCGGTCAGGTTAGGACACATCCCGTTTGCTTGTACCACTAAACACGTTTGATAGTCACTAATAAGTGCTTGTTCGTGCCTGGTGAATATGTGTCATATCATTCTGGGAAAGTGTCCAATCGTCTTACTTCGTTGCAGATAATTCACAGAAAAACATGTCAAAAAAGGCAGGACATAGTGAATTGTCGTTGTCACATTATTAACAAATGTCATTTACCAGAGTATAGGACAAAGAAACGGATATGGCTAATAGTCTGATGTTAAGGTCAAGGTTAAAACAAGGTTAACACAAGGTTACACAAGGTACATATTCCCATGAGTATTAGCGCGTAACAAGAACTTGGTCAAAGTCAATACCATCTGTTGATTAGACCGGGGATGCATATGTCTATACCGATGAATAGATGAAATTGAGCCTACACAGGATCAAAATCAGAACAGCAGAAAAAGGGCTATGTTCTGCTCACCTTGCACGTGGACTTGGGATGGCCAATTATTATTCTTAGGATCACTTTTTTTTCAAAATGTATGTTTGTCCACTGGAGTACCCCTATAACACAAAATAAGCCCCTCTTTACCAGAACTAACAGGATTTACTCCGGAGGAGCCTGAGCTGCTCCTTGTATAGTGTGAGGTGTGACAATAGAGGTTGAGTTACTCAAACCAGGGACAATACCGAGCCTATTAACCCTCAAAGACACCGACGCCCTATCAGCAATAAACCTCCACTCCAGGGGATCTAAGTGCCTGGAGGAGGCAGGTTATAGATGGGGATGGCCGGTCTAAGCTGTGGCCAAAGGGGTCCAAACTTCCCCTTCAGTTGCTCCTACACTCTCCATACACATTGTCGGTGGTGTAGGAGGGCCGTAGAACACAATGTAAGCGGCTGGAGGGGCGCACACTGTGCCCCTCCCACGCCTCCTTCTTCTTAACAAACTAAGATGAATTGATATTGGCGGTCAGCTGAGCTGGTAAAGAAACGCTGCCACCAAGGAGGATGGGAAAGGGGAGGGGGTCCCTTTAGGGCGGATCCAGAGGGTGTCCAGGGTGTCCAGGGTGTCCTTTTGTTGCCCTCCCCCCCCCCCCTCCACCCTTTAAAAATCCTGGATCTGCCCCTGCACTTGGGCCTAAGATTATCTAAGCTACGATAGCCTTCTCCTACTCATTGACAATTAATTTCACTATTTTAACACAGATTCCGAAGATAGTAGGACAAAAGCAGACATTGTAGATTCGTATTATGTTCGTCCATGTTTAATTTGTTGCTTGCAGAAAAAAAGTGGTTTATGAGAACGTTTATTTGGTTTCCAATTGTCTTGTACTTCAATAATTAGCTTCACGCATATATACTTTTGTAAGGAGTTGTCTTCTCTGCCAGTTTACAATTGTCCAAACGCTGATAATTCAGTAGTCTTTGAATGTTATAAAGGAAGGAAAACAACTCACAAAATTACATGGTTAATAACTACATTCAGTAGCGTACTTCCATGGAACATAAACTACATACACTACCATATACCAACATTTTTTATTAGGCGTTGACGTCCACAAATACGAGAAAAACGAAAACCTCTTGTTTTATAACAGCGGTCATCATAATTGGAATGTGGGAGGAATAGAGCTATTAAATTTTGAATAAGTGAACCAGAGCTCTATTATAACCGTTGCTAATTCACTAATAGTATCTCTCTGTAGCTTTCCTAATGTTTCATAACTATCTTAATATTATGTTTGAGACAGTAAGCTACTCATATTTGATAGCATACATTCATGCACTTTATAATTGCTTTTAACCTAAAATTACGCATGGCTAATCAACAAATGGTGTAGGTCTCGGATCATGGGATAGCTAATTATAAACGGTTCCTTCAATATCTAAATGGCTAATACCAATTCAGGCTAATAATAGGCGTAGCACAAACTTTATGGCACTTTCATTGAATTGGCAACTAATGAGATAATGTTGATGAATTAGCACACACCTTTACCATCATTTAGCCCCTAATTGAGCTATAAACGTAAATACAAAATTGGTAGTTATAAGGTCTTCTTTCTAGCTAAACATACCACATCAAGAGCATAAAGGGGTGGTTGTAGCAAATCAGTACAGTTAGCTGTAGGGAATACAAGTAGTTAACAAAGCCAGAAACAGGTTCCTCTAAGCTACTCCCAACGGTTGACTTTGAGGCACTAGATGTAGAGAACGTTAACCTATTCTGATTGTAAGAAAACTCATCTGAAAGATTACAAAAATTATCTATGTGTATGTTTTGTAGTATATATTATTCTAATCTTGCTGTGAAATTTGGATGAGTCTGTTGTGGTGCACGTGTGTATCCACGTTTAACTTGGACTCATTACCTTTTCTGAGCTACTCCTAATCTAGCCGAACTCTTCTTCAGAATGTAACTAAACTTTCTACAAGCTAGGCTATTAGAGAAGACTAGACGATTGGAAGATACCTGAGTTAATACGTAACGGTCGTTCACCCCGCGCCAAATCGATATAATTATGTGAGTGTGGGCGAAGTCTGTATGAAAGCACACCTGTAATAAGGAGAAAACGGGCACGGCGTGTCAAAGAGGGGCTTCCGCGCCGTGTTATAACTATTTGCTTTTGTTACAGCAACCAACACCCTAATATTCAATAAATCCGAGAAATCTGCCATGGGAAGAAAACATACGATTCGGCTGATAGACATATTAAGAATGATACCTGATTGTACGTTATCTTATTTATTTACTTCCATCTACTTTATATACTTATGCCAGATGATGCGTTCGATTTCCTGGGAGTGGCATTTGTGGGTGTTTATTCCCATCCATATTTTTGAGAACCTCTAATGATTCGTTTGTGGTTATAATAAATACAATTTTATCCTCTCACCAGCCTGCATGTGTTGCATTTGATAATTTGGAGCGATTAATTACACATAATAGATGTTGATGTGTCTCACTTAATCAGGTGAATAGCATCTCGAAATATACGGCCCGCCCCCAGCCCCCTCCATACATATAATCACCATTCCATTTTCATGTGCGTAAAATGTAAAGTTGGTTATTTCGTTCGAATCTCCCAAAGTTTGCCTCCATTGTGTTTGTAGAACAGGACAAGTTGATGGCAGGGAAACTGCACGGATACATTCAATACACACCGTCAGCGCCCTTTTCAATGGCGGAAAAGAATAAACAAGTAAAAGGGGGATTCCGCCGATACCCCACTAATCGTCGTATACATAGGCCTACTTTGGGCTTTTGTAAGGCCTAGGCCTATGTGCGGCCCCCCACGGCCTGGCCGGGCCTAAGTTGTGGGGATTAGAGATGTCGACGGATGAGGTAAGTAAGCGGCGGCCGGGGCGCCATCGATTGGTGCCTCTCACGGCAGGTAGGGGGCACAGTCAATCACGCCACGCTCTGCGGGGGGCTAATGGCCGCCGGGGGTGGTCACGTGATCAGGACTGGCTTTTCAGCGCCGTCTAGCGGGTTCTGATTGATCCTGGCAGCATTAGGAATACACAGGCGCACATGGGTAACTTTGTCTGTAGGATGGGTGCTGAACATATGGGCACACACATATAGTCTACCTTAGTCTGTAGGATGGGTCCTGAATGTATGCGCACACACAAGCACTTTTGTCTGTAGGATGGAGCCTGAATATATGGGCACACACAAGAACCTTTTTCTGTAGGATGGGGCCTGAAAGTATGGGCACACACATGTACATTTATTTGTAGAAAAGGTACTGAAAACATGTGCCTTTGTCTGAAGAATGGGGCTCAAACACATAGGTGCACACAAGAACCTTTGTCTGTAAAATGGGGCCTGAACGTATGGGTACACACAAGTACCTTAGTCTGTAGGATGGGTGCTGAATGTAAGGGCACACACACATAGACTACCTTTGTCTGTAGGATGGGTGCTGAACGTATGGGCACACACATGTAGACTACCTTGGTCTTTAGGATGGGGCCTGAATGTATGGGCACACAATAAAACCTTCACATGTAGAATGGGTCCTGAACGTATGGGCACATTTATCCTTAGAAAAGGTACTGAAAACATGTGCCTTTGTCTGTAGAATGGGGCTCAAACACATAGGTGCACACAAGAACCTTTGACTGTAGAATGGGTCCTGAACGTATGGGCACACACAAGTACCTTTGTCTGTGGAATAGGGTCTGAACACATGAGTGCACAGAAGAACCTTTATCTATAGAATGGGTCATGAAACACATGGGCATATGCAAGTGACTTTGTCTGTAACAACACATGGGCATGCATTTAGCTTATGTGTATCTATAAGTGGGCCTATATCACAATTACAAGTGGGTATGATATTTTATAACTTTATCCATAGAATTTGCCTCGGATTTTCGCGACAGCCATGGGTGCCGTTAAAGTACACCTCTGTCTTTACGATATTACTGCACACTCAAGCTCACACAAGTGTGGCTGATGAAAACCGAACCTGAACTCTTGGCAGGACATAGGTATACAGTGATTGCTTTGTATCTGTAAGAAAGCTCTCTGATCCACAGGGGAACATAACTTTTACCTATGTTGTAGAGTACATGAGTCAGGTCATATTTCATAGTTACCAAGGAAACCATTCTTCACATATTAAAAGTATCAGTTGGTTTTGATGTTCCATCAACATTGGATTTGCCATGGCAACAAGATGAAGGGAATTTAGATTTGTTCACTTTAAACGAAAAACTATGTACAATTTGATTAACAGCATAAATTTGACCTATTTTTATTTTCTTCATAATTTCACTGCTAGATGAAACCTCTAGTGCAACTGGAGCACATAATTATCACTACAAGGCCGAATTAGATACTGTTTATAATCTCTGAGCACATATTCCACAACCCGACGCCATACATTTCTAATGTAGGTAGGTTCTCTCGCTGAAAGTAGATTAGCCAATAAGAAACACCACGACACCTTCTCAAGGCAACCGTTGATAACATTTACCCTCCTGCTCGGTATTTAAATGGCTTTCTAGCCACGATTAGACCCATGCCCTACCAGAGCCCCCTACCCCTACCCCTACTACCAGTTCAGACTGATTTTGCTGAACTTGGCAATAAGGGCCGTTACCTCCCGGTGCCGTCCAATCAGCGGACGCTATGCCAATCACGTGAGTGAATGCGAATTACCATTTACATCTTTCAGGGCGGGTTCGTAGGGGTGTGGGGAATGCCGGAGAGAGGAGGGGTGCCACTGAGGAGGCAAAAATCGATCGTTGAAGTAGGAAGGGGGTGAAGTGAGGTTAAATTAATAATCTCAGAGTAACCAGACAAACATTTTGGAATGCAAACGCGCGAGGGGAGATGGGAAACAACTTTGACCCTGCTTGTTTGGAATGAAGCACATGTCTGCTTAAACGGGTTGGAGTGGATAAATATTCAAAGAAGCCTTTTTGAAAACACTTGGATTGATAAAGGACGGCCTCCCTTTTGGGACTCATAACCAAGACAGAATAAATCAAGATGGGTATAGAAAAAACTTCGCAAAACTAATCGCAAAAATAAATAGAGTGTGTAACGTGAACCAGTGCCAAAAAAACTGCCAAAAAACCTTATGTTTATTCTATTTCTTTAACCGTTACGTGATCTTCTTGTCTGATTCTATTTCATTATTCAAAGCTTGGACAGTTATTTATTACCTTCTTTATATCATTCTTATTAAAACAATATGATTGTCCTACGCTGTTCTTTTAGAACTGTTTCTTGATATACCTTATAATTTACAAGTAGGCCTTAATAGCATTATTCTATGATTTCCTTTACATGACTTTTAACAATTTTGTTTTCAAATTTGAATTAATGATACCAATATCCTACAGTGTTCTTGCATCGCTTTTATTGATTTTTTTTATGTTTGTGTGTATCATGGTTCCCCAACATTATCGATCATATATGAAATTGAAACTAGGATCAAATCAATCTTTTTCTACTAGGAACGTCAGCAAGATCATATTCTGAACACGATCGAATTATTAAAAGAAATTATTTTAAAAAGAACAAAAAAGGAACACACTATTCGTCAACTGTGATCTACTTTAACTTTATTTCTTTTTTTGTGTGTGTTGGTGGTTTTAGAAACATAATGTCGTACGTTAAGGTGCCCTTTTCTATTTTGTCTTTTTTCCGTACGGTAGCAGCCAATCTGGGATATAATGCACCGGAGGAAGGGGAACACATTATTCTAATTGGAGTCTGCAGCGACCCGGAAGCGATAATTTCATCATTGGGGGTTGGGTCTGGTTGTTGGCTGGCTGCAGGTCGCCGGGAGGGGCGGGTCAAAGGTCAAAGTTCAGATGGCTCCCTTGACGATGACTGATGACGTCACGACACGCAGATCGGCCATTATCTCTATAGGACGCCGGCGTACAGCCTTCCTTGAACCACGCCATCTCCCCCTACCGTTCCTTCTATTATACCAGCCAATCTCCCGCACGAATTCCACTGTTCCTTCTAAGTTGTAAGCGCTTAAATGAAATCAGTGCATTAAATAGCCGGTCCGCTTGAACCCCCAGACCTTAACGAGGTCAGTCTTTGCAGGGCAAAGTGGCCTTTATTGAATCTAGAAACGCGACCAAAAGGAAATCGAGTCAGCAAAAACTGGGAGGAGTTGGACTAGTGCCTGAAGTGCACCGGTAATTCTGGGAGAACTCTCAGAAACCTGTGGTGAAGAAAGTGCACCTATTAAAGTATTTTCATCCAGTCCGTGACTTGACCTTTGTAGGGATATTGCGTGTTATGCTTGTATTCCTTTTCTCCAAAATGATGACTTTGCTTAAAAGTTTTAATATTTCTTTATTGCAAAAGAGAACCCCCCTGGATGCTAATGCATTCTCACTTGCTTTGGATCAGTGGATATATATATCCCAGCCTTCATGTAGAAGCACATTTACATCAATGTCGATTGAATTGACACTTTTGTTTCTGATGCCTTCCTTCTTAGATAGACTCAGCAGTTTCTTTGGTCATTGAGGAAGGACTTCTTACATCGCCAATTGAAATATTGACAAAGGTAACAATGGATAATCAATAATTCTTGAATTTATATCAAAGCTCCCCAGATGCCATTTTAAAATAGATTTAATCACACTGGAAGGAAGCATGATGGATGACAATATTCATAACAATTTATTTGAGAAATGCATTTGATTTGCAATTCACATAAAAAGGTTATTTCAATTCATTTATAAATTTCTGTCGATTTTATGTCAAGTTCAGCCAAAGTAAGTTTGTCTTTAAAGAAGGGTAGTTTGCAAGAACTTCAGACAGACTGCGGTAGGGAGGGGTGTTTGATGTTCTGAGATAACTACCTGTCAGATTAAAGATAGCTTAAAAACATCCTTGGTCTTCAGGGTTTAAGCCAATTGGATCACTTATGTCGAGCCGTCCTGAAGTTAAAGGGGAAAAATGAAAAAAGTGAACTCCTGCAGGAGAACGTATAGATCTAGATATGCCAGTCAAAAATGCCCCAAAAAGTCTACAAACGAGAAGAACCTTCCTGTCTGCGTCACCCTTAAGAAAGTGTTGACAAGCAAATAAATTATTTGATATAACTTATTTAGTTTTACCTTGTAAATCTTGATTTTCTTCAGATGTAATTACAGGCTACAAACTTCAAACTGAAATTGATCAGAAATAAATTGTTTTCTTCCCACATATTGTATTCTATCAAATACTGTCATTAGCATTTAGTTCACTTGTGATTGTCTAAATATTCTATACAGGAATATATTTTTCTTAGGCAGGTAGTGGAGGAAAGGGCAGCCTCAACGCACAAGACATATTTTGTACATTTTGTGTGTAAATTAATAAAGTGAGGTAATATCAAACTCGACGAGATTAACTTGTGGACGACAGATTGATGATCTATTGAATAATATAGGACATAAATAGTCTCGGCGTGATCAACATATTTCGACGAGTAACCGTCTTCATCAGGATTCGTGTGTAAGTGTCCATAGAACTGATATCAACCAATGAAATATTCCTTGTCTAAATCATCATTATCATTACAACATACTTATAAAACGGCCTTCCCTCAGCCTGGCTCCCTTAATGATTGATTTAGTGTATAAAATGTTCTTTAAGTAGGGTACTGAATCCAAAATCACTGACCATTAGTGAGATGTGAACCACTCAGCGGGTATGAGGCATGCAAACTGATGTAGCACAATCCATCCATGAGCTCGAACCACTGAAAACTGGAGACCTACAGCTAATAGACAAGTACTGCACCACCAGTCTACCTCTCCTTTTCCAATGCAGGTCATGCCACCAGCCCCTCCTGTCCTCCTTGAACCCTAAAGATGTCCACTCTCACCAGGGGGCACTGCGGAGGCCATTATCAGCTCTGCGCATGTCAGACGCAGAGATCAGGGTCCAGGGGATGTCACGTACCTATTTCTGGTTACCACTGCGGTGTTATGTTTGAAGCACAGCTACAAAAATGTACTTTTTGTAAAGCATCAGTGAAATATATTATTGTTTCTTGCTATTGGTCACTTTTGTCAAGTCAACTGACAATGACAAAACAATGCATATATTTTTATTTGCTCTCTTTGTCAAACAAACCGAAGACGGAAAAATTAATTAAAACTATGTGAGTATTTAATCTGTTATGTACATGACGTTGGAAGAATATCTTCCAGCCTCTAGAATGTGCCCATTTTGCATGCTGATACTGGTGTTACTTATTACTGTTTATCTTGTTGGTATAGCGTTATATTTCCTCCTGTAGTACTGAAACGCTCGTGTTGTTAATCCAGTTTTCCAGTACGATTATGTCATGTGGTGAAGACTCGATAGTAAATATTCAAGTAGAATTGCTTTAACAATAATGAGCATCTTTTCCCATGGTCTTTATATTTCATGTGTTCATAAGATTATTGCCCTAGAAAATTAAGGCGACATGGCCGTTTCAATCGACATGCGACAAGAGGCTTTGTGACCAGCTGGTGACATGAGTTAAAAAATAAAGGACGTGACATAGCTTGTTTCTTAAATTTGACATGTGACAAAGCAGCATCTTATAGGCGACATGCGACTTGGGGAGATAAGTGACAGGTGACATGGCCTTTTCTTATATTCGACATGCGACATGGGGGACCTCCATCAAGGGCCCTAAGATTAGTGGAGGGTTCAGCAGTATGTTCATTCACATTACACAGATGGATATAACATTGTAGAATGGACCGTCACCTCGCTCCTTCGCTGGGCAGGTAGCAGTGTTCGGCAAGTGGTCTATTGACACACACCCCTTCAGGTAGCCCTACCCCGCCAGGGGCGCTGCGTTCGGCTGGGCGATAATGGAGGACAGGAAGGCTTGCACTCTGTGATACCCACACCAGGGTCCATAAAAAAGACGTTTCCTCCCAGTGGCCTTGGCCAAAATCACCCTGTTCTGTACTAAGTAGAGAAGGTGGTATCATGGAACGCGAGTGGTCGGGGGGAAATGTAGAAGCAGGTCGTTTGATAATTCCAGGACAATGGGGTCGTTCACTCATTGAATACATTGCTTATGACAATACCAGTCATGATTTACTTTCAATATTGCATCATCTTGAGTCAGTGTTATAGTTAAGTTTTAAGGTGTGGGCATTGAGCAAGTTACCACAATATCAAGGTTTTTTATTCCTACACTATGTCAATGAGACCTTTTTTTTCAGGAACACGGAGCTCTTATATAATACAACTATTCACAATAAGGGTGGTCTAGCAGCAAATAGATTACCATCAGTGTAAGTGTATATCCGTAACATAACAATGTAACTTTTTGTTAAGGAGCTGGCTAGCAAGCCTAGGAAAATGAAAGTATTTGCACAAAGTGGTCTGTAAGTCGTAGGTCAATAGTTCCTCCACAAAACAGATGAAGGATGTAGGATATATTTTGTTATAGAAATGGCCGAGGATCAACACCCACTCACTTGCAATTGGTGGGAACTTCAAACAGTAAGGGGGCGAACTACTCAGTGTGTGTGAACAAATGATGTTTAAATGTTTGACCGTTGACATATTCCTCGACCTGCCTCTCTCTTTTCAACATTCTGACATTGCTCGCTTCTCTATCATATATAATGAGCATGTATCGATCTAAAGAGGTTAACGACCTGAGAAGTCGGCCGGACTAGTTTATAATGCATCAATAATGACAACCATACGGTGGAACCAGACTGACACAATACCCGTCCGTCCTCATTGACATCATTCGTAAATTTTCAAGTTTTGGATTTTCATGTTGTTTATTCCCCCACCCTACGCCCCCACCCCTTTTTTTTCTGACAACTTCACGTACACATAGTGCATGTTCTTCCAGTCGAATTAGGGTGTGTGTGATGAGATGAGTCACACATTGAGATGAACATGGGTGCAAAGGAATTTTACGATAACATTGTAAATATACATCATAGTTTGACTATATACAGTATGTTTCCAAATACTCATTGTATAACTTATCATCTCATTGTTTTCCACCGTGTCTGTCGTGACCTAGCACCCCCTCCTCCTGGTTAACATACAATAACATACAGAGAGACACCCCCATACAACTCCCCCACACTAATGACGACAGGAAGTCCTCGTCCCCAATCGTTACGGCGCATGCGTGGACAAAGGGGGCGTCTGGGTGTCGTGGACCACGTGATGAGTCTGAGTCACGTGATTGGCTGGCGGCAGGTGGGCGCGTCCTCTGGTGGCCACAAAAAGAGGCAGAGTCCCCGTCACTTTGTTCTGGGCTCTTCTACTGTCCTAATGTTATGCCCTTGTTCCCCTTCCTCACCTGGTTCTTAAAATTCAAAGTCAATAGTCTGTCTTAAGGAAGTATGACACGTGACAAGACTTTCTGGGATAATCGAACGAATGCGATTGCTATTATGTGATGTAACCTGTCATCGCAATGTTTTCATGATGATATATTTGACTATCTGATTCGTTGTTGAGAACAATCACGCCTATGTTATTATCGGCACGTATTTTTTATATTATTATGTCATCATTTTGTGATTATGAATATATTGTTTTTATCGGCAGCAATCTGCATGGAAAACATTACACATTTGAATGTACATTTTATAATTCTTAGAGTTAAGACCAACGCGAAGTTCCCCTGCGGTCTACTCCGTCTTTTGTCCTCGTTCCGTGACAGTTTATTGTGCCTTAGATCGAATGAGTGGTGGGACTAATTTTGTGGATCTACTTAAAACTCACAACAATTGATACAACATCAATAGTTCTTTCGTCATACGACTCTGCTACAACATTCCCAGGTCGTTAATTAGGACCAATCCTCATTAAAATTTAGATCAGTTTAGTTAGAAATATTTTGAACCAGTTCTCTGATTATCATTGTACTTATACAAGCCAGAGAATCTTTCTTTATAAGAGTATTACATTTTGCATTCTAGGATGCGAAAACAAAGCCGATAGTACGACTTAATTAGCATTATTTCCCTTTGAGCTTCATTTAGATAATGGACTTATAATTTGTTATTCAAATCTAGTTTTATAGCAAACTAACGAAATAAACTTCACAAATTGCAATGTAAATCCAGAATAATAGTATCATAATTTAGATACAGATATACTAGTTCACAATGTGTTGTGAGATACATTTTTGACAATATGAGGTACATCACTTATTCTCTTTAGTATTACATTCAATCAAGAATATTATGTCCATTTCTTCATGAGTGGCCGCCATGGTAATATATTATATTTGAAATCCCACATTGCATTTCGGGGCCTTAACGTCGCAGTTATGGGTATTTTATTTGGTACTGTTCTGTAATTTCTTGCACTGCTTCCCCGTGGACTTGTACAACTCAAGAGACCTATATCATGGAAGGCTTAACTGATCTGTGATATGTTATGTATTAGAACGTGCTTTTTCGTGAAGCTATGTTACGAGTAGGTTGGCTGTCAGGAAGTAGCCCGAAGTTTAAGTTGTAACTTTTAACAAATTCATTCAAAGCCTAAGCGTACCTTAGCATGGAATTATGAAAATCGTGATACTTTCAAATAAATTCACTTAATTGAAACTTAATTTCCAAAATGTAATTAAGCTATGTAATCCATATCGTCTGTACTTTCTCTTCGTATTGTTTACCTGGCTAGTCATCTATTGAGTTATATCTACTTGAATTAGTTAATCACCTCTAGAGACTGGCGTGAATCATACAGCGTCTCCAGATAATCTTAAGGCTATTATATCAAGTTGTCAGACACAGTTTTGATGACTATCAGGCTAGTTCAGGGGGTACCTGGCGTGCCTCAGGTGTAAGGAGCAGCTCACGTGATACAGGTGGGTGAGCAGCTCTATTATATAGCTGAGGGCACACCTGACGGGTGCACAGGGTGTGTGGTCAAGGACCCTTAAGGATATTACTTAGATTTCTTAGAAACTATATATCAAACCTATTGCTTGAGGTTCAGGTATATCGGAAGGTGGGCAAGTGCTTATGTATTGCTAATATAATAAGTATGATAGACAGGTGGGTTATGTAGATAGCGAGATAGGCAAAGCAGATAGGTTGGTTCTCATCTGCCCTTTGCATTACACTAGCAGGAGAACAGGCCAGGAATCACTATGAAGACTCTCAATGAGGAAGCTGATGTTGGCCTCTTTCAACTTCTCAACTTATTACCCTGGGCCTGGTATGAGCATGGTCATGAATATGTTCACATTACCATTGCATATAATCATGTGTTTGCTTTCATAAAGTTGATACTGCGCTCTATGGCACAGAGTCATATTATGTTCCAAGAAATAAGATTAAACAATATTAGCTATAGCAACAGAATTAACAAGAAGCAATTTCTGTTGTTAATGGAGGCTTTTTAAAATGCACATTTCTTTAAAACATGCTTAAAAGGTGGGTAACAAATACATCTCTCTTTCCCTCTTTTGTTCAATAGAATTCTCCTTTTACAACTTCTACAATTTATGCCCGATATGAGCTCTATGAGCTCCCAAAGCAGCTGCTTTCAGGGAACACACACACACTCCTCTCTGAACATTCCATTACGACTGAGTCCTATATTTTATAATAAGTCTTTAAAAGTTTTAGTTAGTGTGCCTATATCGAATTTCTTATCCAGTCGACACCCCTTTCCAGACAAAGTAACCCCCCCACCCCACCCCCCCCCCACCCCCCCACCCCACCCCTTGCCCAGGCAGGCCTAGCCCCCTGGAGGCCTCCTCCTGTCCTACTCCCAGCCCCACCTCGCCTGCTGCCCCGTATCACCAGGGCCTTGAACCCCCTCTCCAGGGTGGGTAGGAGCCATGTAGGCCCACAGGCAATCCGTGTCTGCGCTGATAAGCAGAGCAGATAGTATTATAAGGCTCCGAGTGAGATAACGTCAGGGAGTTGGTGGTTCCGGTAGGCACTCGTCGGTCGTTTGGAGTAGGGGAGATCTGATGGTAAAGGTCTAGGCAACAGGCTGGTATAGACTGAATGAGGCTATTTTTACCTAA
This sequence comes from Lepidonotus clava, assembly GCA_936440205.1. Classification (NCBI taxonomy): domain Eukaryota; kingdom Metazoa; phylum Annelida; class Polychaeta; order Phyllodocida; family Polynoidae; genus Lepidonotus; species Lepidonotus clava. The sequence continues at coordinate 17,723,103 of OW387150.1, read as the reverse complement.
AGAATTTAATTTTGTTAATATGAATTTATCAGGGAAAAGGGATGCATTTTGTTCATTGTTTTGTGGTCTTGTTTCCTAAGAGACCAAATTTGAATAGTCTATATTTGTTACCAATTATAAAATTTGTAATACGATGATCCTGTATCTAAATCGCTTTTAATATGCAAGGTAAAAATCGCAGTGACTTATATAATCAGTATGATAATCTGTGACTTATCAGTGCCTACAGTGTCAGGATACTAGCCAATTTATCGTTGAGAAATTACTCATTGTTCAGCTAGTGGTAAAGTTTAAGTTATGAAAACTGGCCTTAGCCAGAATTACAGAAGAGTGATGTCGTTTCTGTTGTTCTGTCAACAAGCGAATTGGATCAGCAGACTTTCAGGCATCACTTGAAATTGGAAACAATAAAGGGACGTTGTACCTAGGTATTATGGCTTATGTTTCACGTAAGATCTTGAGATCAATATTGTATTGGTATAATTTTGTATATAATAAAGTTCACAAAATGTAAATTTTAAATTTTCTTTACAAAATGTTCTCTAGTTAATAAAGCCTTTGAGAATACCCTTAACTTATGGTAAGGCTAAGCTTAAAACATCCACCTTTGCTATGTGCGTTTTGGTCAGTGAAACAAAGACGGAAGGACAAAAGACAGAACATAGCAACGTACCTCCCCCTTCCTCTCCAAGTAAAAAAAAACTATAAAGCGCCTCCTCTAGGTACCCTTGGCGATAATACAGCAGTTTCCTTGGCTGGACGATAATACGGGAGTCTGCCCAGCTCGGGGAACGCTGGCGTCCGTTGATAGTATCAGCGGCGGCCGGTAGGGGTGCCGGGATTACAAGACCAATGACATTAGCTTCAGATTGATTCGGATGGACCAGCGTGAAAGTAGGGGCCCGTGGAGATGCTCCCGAAAGTCGTCTGCGGTTTTGGCGCCAAATCACCATGGCGACGGAGCGGAAGCAGACGACACTGATGACGGTGACGAGTAGATTAATGCGCATGCGTGTGATGAAGAAGTGTGATGGGAAGGGATTGTAGGGGGAGGGGGGCTACACTGAGTGACAACAGGGTAGACCTCTAAACCTATTTGCTTATAGCAGACTGGTCTCACAGGAAGAGACCTGAATCGATTCAGTGTGAAGATTTAAGGCGACTGTTGGCATTCTATGAGGATACCTGCCTGGTTGTTCACGTCAACATTAGAGAAGGCAAAATATCCTACGTGTTGTCACGTGTTGGTGGGGGGAGGATGCACGCCCCTCTGGTTCTCTGAATATTGTTTCTCTTTTGTAACACCTCTTTACATCAATAAAGTTCTGCCAATGCCTGGCACATTATTGCACATGAAAAACTGTTTTCAATACCCTCTATATATACATATCTATATACATGTATATGAATAAATATATTCATCGGTTAGAAAACAAATAAAGCACTATTAATTAATTTGTGTTATTTCATTGCCTTGTTTATCAGGTATGTTGTATTAGGGGTAATTTGGGTATTTTCGCGCATGTGTCTAATTTCACGCACTACATGTGTTTTGAGCCTAGAAATTTAGTGATCAGTGATAATGGTATCAATTCTTTTGGGATATGTGCATCATAGTTATTTTTTGATCCTTGATTGTTCTGATAATTGTAGGATCAATATGTATATTTACGTGATGTATGGGGGAAAATTGATTTTTTATTGATTTTATGGTATTTTTTTTATAAACATACATTCTACTTTAATCAAGGCTGCAAAATTTAATATTGAAAATAATGTATGTGTAATAGGTCCAATATGGACGGGGAGAGGGTTTCCATATTCACCTAAAATCACAATGACAGAAACCCAGTTTATAATTAAACAAAATTAGGGTAATATTGATAACATTTTAGGCCTAATTTCACGCATATCTGTCCTAATTTCACGCAGAAAAAGCCTATGTTAATGGTCCAAATGCCATGTTAGCCTAAAATATAATTTTGCTTTATATATGTATTATTTGCAATAATTTCCAGTGAGTTGGATAAAACAATATATGCCCACATGTAGTGTCGAATGAACCTACTACAAAACACACTTCTTAAAAATGATCAAGATTTTTCAATTAGAAGACGTTGCCATTAATGTTTATTTTGGTATATTCATAATATTTTATCTTTTGCTTGATATTTTTAAGTAAGGTCAGATGAATAAGATTTGAATATGAAAAAATTGAGATTCCACTGAATGGAAAGTAATCCGAAATTTGTACTCTGATATATTAAGTCATTATTTGACAGTGGGATTTATCATTTCCATCCAATTTTGCCATAGGAATGTATAGTGCGTGAAATTACAACAGATGCGCGAAATTAGACATATCACTGGTCCTAATTTCACGCAGATCCCTTTAAATAGCCTAAATAATCCGGATCTCAGATGATGTGTTCTTCCCTCATGTCACAAATACAAAATTCCCTATGAAAATTGATATTCTGCACTTTATAACTGCTTCAAATAAACTTTACTGAAGTGCACACTTTGATTTTCTTGTTTCACAATTTACTCCTAAAGACAGGTTGTTTGAACGCACGCACAGTATTCTACAGTTCTAATTTCACGCACTAGGTGCGCGAAAATACCCGAATTACCCCTAATTTCTATGCGACTCAAGCAAAACAATTACAGAATCATTAAGAAAATATAATGAGTTTTGAGTGTGAACAAGATTGCATGTCTTCGTAACATCCTTCAATTGTTTGATACACGCACTAGACCTACATATAATTTATACGAATATATGACACAGCAAACTTAGAAATGTGCTTATTACATTACACCCTGGATGGTATAAGCATGGAAATCCTTCCTATAATACTATGCTAATTAAACTAGAGAGTGGTTCGTTTACGGGCGAGTGATCTATTGCTGGTGGTACAACAGATCAGAGTCAACGTAAAGCAGATTAACGTCTTTCATTATAGGCCATATTATTGTTTCGCGATCGTCATTTATCGTCAGGAATTAATTATCTTTCCTTTCAGACCTGAAAAGCTAAAAATAACAATTTCCTGGCTTAGCGAACGAAATGAAAGCTCCCATAATAGTGGCGCGAAGAAAGCACTCTCCAAGAGTTGAAATCAAATTCTGAATCTGAAAGTATTTTTCAGTCTACTAATCTCTATTTGTCTATCCACCTTGCAAATGCCACTTAAAGGAGGCCTCTTGAAAACTACAAGAATCAATGCAAAGGGGGTGCCTAAATTGCTGTTCCTCTATGAAGATCCATTAGAAACTAAATGAGGAATCAATTTTCCAACAGCCATTATGCTAAGTTACAGAAACGCTCAATCAGAATGTAATACTCGTCTAACGACCCATCAGAGGCATTGAGGTCGAGCACACAGTCTAAAATGCACTAAGTTGCGATCGATTGTGCTATCACCAATAGAGGAGTTAATCTGAAATAACTGCGTGTTTCCACTTTGTAGTTGCACCAGAACAGGGAAATAGCAATTTCATAGTTGCCTTTAAATGGACGTTACCTGGTAGCCGTTCCTAGCTTTACTAAGTCCAGGGGGTTATTTGGTGGAATCTAAGACGATGGTGGATCCAAGGAGTCCGGTCGGTACTGATTCCCCTCACATGAATTTGTGATAATTAGATTACTCGAAGAAGTGAAATTAACACGCTTGTGAGACAATTTCCCTTGTATAGGGAAGATTTGTCTGATGAGAGATACTTCCGTACGCTCACCCCATCATCCACATTCCTAGATTATACCGTAAATATGGAAAAACTCATAGTTACTTTCCACTTAGGTTCATTGACCGTTTTAGCAGGTGGTTTTGTCACCCGATTAATTGTGAATGTTAAGAAAGACACCCAGTTATTGCTGGACGACAGGGTCAAATTCTGGTTCGCATATTGTTATGGCATATGTTAGCCAGGTCATTATCTTATTGAAATGTCTAGGTGCGGATACTCTTGAACTGATTACGAGTCATATACACTTGATAGAGTATAAATGTACGATCGTGCGCATGGAAATGCAATTTCAGCTTTTCCAATACTTGAAATAATATATTTATCTAGCTATAAAGTTTAGATTTATGGGTTAAGTCAGTTTAATAGTTCCCTGCATGCATGGGTGGGTTCTATGCATATTTTCTATCAATTTAGTGGAGCTTATTCATGTGAAATGTAAATGAGGGTTCCCTAATTCACAAATTGAGGACTTAACATCAAGCCATTAAACAAATACGTCAATTTTGTGGGTGAAAATACCCAGTGGTGCGAGTAAATGATGGCCAAAGACACATAATTTGCCTTCTCCTTTTCCAACATCAACTCGTCAAATACTTGTCAATAGGTCGCCCCCACGCGAAGAGAACGCCAATTGGCCAAGACCACTAATGCAAATTACTCCACCAAAAGGCCACGTTGCCTCGCCAGGCCAAGCCATTCAAGACCGTTTGGTTAAGGGTCCAAAAGGACCAGAGTCAATGGTATCCATTCACTTGCGGGTTTTGCTGAGCTGCAATAGTTTTGAATGGTTTCTGAAATATTTTCAGGCATCCCAAGCGGCCTTGAGAGTCAATATGGCGGTCGGCGACTGGTTCCGCTTCGCCCCGGCAGACGTCGCGCACTTTGATTGAAGGCCACAAAAGAACCAATCAGAGGGAGTCTTTCATGGAGGCAAAAAGAAGGAGGTTTTGATGGCATGAGAACCCTCTCCTTATTGCTTGTTTGATGGAGATGGCTGTTGCTGGTGGCACTGGGAGATTTACGGGTTATTTGAACCAGCGTAGAATTTCTTCAATGTTAGTTCCTTAGGGTGTCTTTAATGTTTATGGGCCAGAAATGATGGGTAATATGGCCTTGATTCATTTACAATGACTGAATACCCAGTTTTTGAAAAAGTACATTTAAAACAAATTGGGTCCACGGAACGATGCTGCTCTCATCACAATTTGAGCTTAATTTTAGCCTTTACAAACAGGACCAAATGTTAAGCCAAGGCCATATGGTGCGATACAATAATGGAAATCGCGTGCACTATAGCACCGGGATCAAAATCCATCGCAGAGAATCACAAAGCATCACATACAAATTCCTCAAAATGGGGCCAAGTAGTACTCATGACAGATGATTTGTGATTATAGTATATTGCAATAACAAATTTACATTCTGATTCTTGTTTTCGTGAGTCTGATTCCCAATCGCACAGTACTAGTGTTGGCAGGGATTTACATTTCGGAGATTTGTACTTATTCTAAGTATAAAGTCAGCAGGAAAAGTACCCATATGGTGATGTTAGGTTTGAAGAAGAACAGACTTTCAGGGATGTTTTATGTAGTAATAAATGAGAGTTGAGGGAAAGGGAGAAAGGCAGTAATATTTCTTGAGGTTTTAAATCAGGATTCCAATTTTCTCAATACTATTTCCGTTGATATAATGTGTTATGTTGTTTGAGTCTAGTTGAGCCTAGTTGAGTAAAAACGGGAAGCAACCGTTATGATATTTTACCAAGAAAACGTTTTATGCAATATTTATCGCAAAATATGATTGGCTTATTACAAATTAAAGCCTGTATTATATCTAAGCACATTTACTAGGGCCAAACACCCTACACCTTGACTGACTGATGTCTAGGTCTCCCCAACCAGGGGCTGAACCATCACCTTTGATGATGAGATTCATATCCTGATTCCCAGCAAGGCATGAGGAGAAAACTCAATGAAGAGGCCAGCTTTTAACCTCCTGAAGCCTGCCCCAGCCGGCGTGTGGTGAATAATAGATGCCGCCAAAGTTACTCCAGGGCGTGTGGAGGTGTGCTGGAGGCAGGGTCCAGTCTACAGCTTAACCTGGCACAGGCTGAGCAGCACTTAATCATGGGTGATCCACGGCCACTGTCTGCCATAGCCGCCCCTACTGGCCGCTCGTCATGCCCCACTGACTGCGCAGTTGATCATGCGTGAAGGGAGCGGTCGGAACACACCTGAACAAGTTGTGATTAAGTAAGGAAGCAATGCTTCCTAGCAAACTCTCTACTTCAAATAAAGAGGACATGAAGAGACAACTGCTGTCGAAAAAGAAGCATTTTTTTCTAATGTCAGCATTTTTCAGCCAGAGAGTATTTCTGATAACTGCATAATAAAACCTGACACCAAGTCTGGCAACGCTCATTAAAATAATGTTATCATTATTTCTATCAAATCCGCTTTTGGAAATCTTAAGATTTCCTGTCATAACCATGAGCTCGTTTGAAGAAGGACAATTTCTAACCCTCTTAATCTTCTTCATTTCTAATGCTATACCGATGACAATAATGAGATGTCTACTGGGTGTTTTTCGCATTCTCAAAAAGTGAGCAAAGACAACCATCAGCAAAAGAAAACTTTAATAGTTCGCCTCCAACCAATATCATTTCAAGACAAATTCATTAAGACATGCTAACAATTACTCTGAAGTGTATCTTTATGGTGCCTTTTTAAAGTAGTATACTACAAAATAATACCTTTTTGGATTGTGATGGTTGACATGCCTACAAAATGCTCTATTCTGGCTATGACGTTAGTACATCTAACATCAAAAAGAAAGTACGTCTACCAATACCCTTTTGTCTTTCCCGTTTGTACGAACACCCTGTAAAATGTATTAACCTCCTTCCCTTTACACTTTTGATAATCAAAATTAATGTGGGATATTTTACGCCGATACAAGCTTCCATACTAAGTACGTTCTCACCTGCCATGCCTTCCTAGTCTCCCAAGCCATGGCCATATATTTGGATAATTTCGAGACGTCCCTGGGAAAGCGTCTGTCATGTTCCCAGAGCTCCAACCATTCCTGAACCCCCCGGGACTGTACCGAATATTAGACTTCACAAAAACAGAACAATATTCCGTAGCATATCTCATTAGAAGGATGGCACTAACCCCCGAGCTCCCTTTCAAAGCTGGTCGTAATTGGGTCCAAAAACCGGTCTCGCCGAGTCACGCGACTGGCGAGTTCTCGCGTAGCTATCCGTTGGAGTAGGTTGCAGTTGCTCCCATGAGAAGTATTTGAACGTTTATTTATTCTAGCCCTACCCTTTTGCAACGACCACCGCCGCTAAAGTGTCCATCTTCATTTTCAATAGAGCCGTTACAATGCATGAAAGGTATGAGCAACCCACTGCATTTGTGAGTTCATCAGATACCTGCTGTTTCTGTTCTAGAGATGTAAGTTGATAAATATATAATTATATAAGGACATGAATATGAGGACACAAATGCAACGATTACGTGGAACATTACATTGCTCATTATCACAGATCTGGCAGCAATAGTAAAGATTATATATAAGACATTTTGCAAATTGAATAGTATTCCCTTTGAAAATTTTACTTGGAGATCTAAATAAATCAGTGATTTAAGACAGGTGCTCAAGTTTTATATTTGATATTGCTGGATAACTTTATCTACTTTTTTCTTGCATCTCTTTTTCTGTTAATTTATTAACTCGACTCAGCCAGCGGAAAAGACTCTATCCCACCTACCCATTCCCTTCACCCATGTCCCCTCTCTACCACCCTCAAACTCCCAGCTCACTTTGTTCCTCTCGGGGGGTATCTGCGCATGCGTTTGCTCAGGTTTCATTCAGCCTCGTTCCAGTGTGGACAGAAGAGATAAATTTAGCCAGTTGTGCGCAGGCGCAGTGAACGGCGGCGTCCGACCATAAGTTGGTTGGCTCGGGGGAGTCTTTTTCGTAGGGGCCCGGCGCCCAATTGGTGGGGCTTTCTCCTGATTGGCGATTCATTCTAGTGTCTGTCTCCATTCTACTCAGGTTTGCTGGGCCGTGGGGGGAAGGAGGAGGGTTATGGTACTGCCGGTTCCGCCCTCAAGCATATTGCGATTTTGGGGGCCCTGGATGGAGAGGTTCCTATATTTTTGCATGGCAATTTTAGCAAAATGGAAGGGGGTAATTAAGAAAGAGGAGAGGCCGTGGTCATGTTTTTGTAGCCACTAACTTTCCACATATAAAAAAAGAGAAAAGTGGGCCGGATATATTTTAAAGAAGGGAATTCTATATATCAATCTATACAATTTGCTAGCCTTTCTTGATACCCAAATATACCAATATTTCACAACACAGTTTTTTGTGATGGAAAGCAGAACTAACAGAACGCCTCATTTATTTATGATCAATTATTTTACATTGAGATTGCCTGACCTTCTCCGTGATGCTATTTGTTGATAAGTTTGCATTTCCTATTGTGTCATGTTCGCATCTGTGATATGAAAGGCGATCATTGTTTTCCGTCGCGTTTATCATGTAGCAGTCAATCACATAAAGCTTTTAAGAAATGGTCATGACACCACGTATGGTGTAAGCATCTAGGGCCCCACTTTTCATTTTAATAGACGCTTCCTCCCTATTTGAAACGCCCAGGGTACTTTTCTCTGAGAGGTCTCTAGCCACCCCTCAGTTTGGGCAGAGGCACTAGAGATAAATGTCTCTCCGTTTCTAAGGTGTTTTAACCAATTACACTAATTACAATTCTTTAGTTCTGTCACCTACAAGATGGAATGCTGGATAATCATTATGTGAGATACAATTAAAACCGAGAATTAAAAATGAATTGGATGGCAGGGAGGGAGGGTTTACGTGGAAAATATAGGATAAAGAACATCAAATCTGAAAAAGGTGGGTATTTAAATGGCACAAGCAACAAAGAATCATTGGGTAAGGTGCACATAGGCTGAAACAGGCTGGCTCACAAGGTAAGAAGGCACAAAGGTATGGATATAGGAGCAAAATGATGAAACAAGGGTGAGATATAAAGGGCACATTGGTTGGACGCTGTAAATAATAGTGAGACATGCACGAAGGACATTAGCGGAAAGGAAAACTAAGGGAAGATATTGATTGGAATGGAAGAATCAGAAGATGAATTTCTAACACAAAAAGAAATGAAAATAATTTGGAAATTAAAAGATGACTTAAGATGCAGAATTGTATTAGCGAGTGTCCCCTTCAAACTCATTAGTGACTGATCCTGCCCTGGATGAGGGGGTTCTGTGAAGGTGTGAATATACATAATTATTAGTTCTGCTACATCTAGCCTCATTTCGTCACATTAAATAAATTTTGTGTGGTTTCGCTTCTACTATTGATTTATCATACATAGATAAGTTTGTTATTCAACTCTTATTTTCATGGCAATATTGGCAATGCTGGTAATACACAAATATAACCCAATGCGAAGGCTTATGCATACCTTTATTGAAAAGTAGGGGATAGTTCCTGAGGGGTTGGCAAGGAAGGGCTCTAAAATAGCATCAAGGGCACGTGGGCAGAAACATTCAGCCTGGAATCGCCGTCGGTTATTTAAATGCGCCTTGAATTAAATGAATACATTGGGTGGAAACTAAGCTTAATTGACGGAGATTACAGTCGTGCAATTATTTAATTGGACCCAGCTTCGTTTTCAGGCCTAGCATCCCCCGAGGCTTCACTGGCCTGCGACACAGACTTATTAACCATATCATTATCCAAGGATTATTTCATTTTAAGCCCTTAAATCCCTGGTGAAATCAAGTCCCAGCGTAGCTGACATTATTGAATCGAACTCGCACACAAAGGCCTTTATGGGAGTAGTAATTTTTAGTCATTGTAAATGACGTATCAATCCCCCGAACAGTGGGCTGAGTATGCACGAACGGTCCTTATCAAGGCTAGAGTTTTCAGACTTGAGTTTTATAGCGTGCTCATTCTAAATATACTTAGCGTGTGGATACTTTTGATAGGAATTCGAAGTTAACTACGAAGCTTCATATTGTAGTGATATAGAATATATAGCCATTTATGACTAGTTCCAATAAATGAAATAAACAATGGTATTATAGGGAAGACTTGTGGTAAGATTAATAGATGATAGGCTGAATGCAGATTTATCACATAAGGCTCCAAACAGATATTTGCTTTCCTCTAAACTCGTATTTAACAGTGTGCTTCGATAACTACCTTTTTCATTTGAAAAGATTTTATTTAGTTAATATTAGAAGAGGATTATGAATAATATTCCTTTATTTACCTGCCTATATTCCCTCAAATTCCCACCTCCACCAAACTACTATACAAAAATACCCTCTTTCACATCTCTCTGTAGTTTTACAGCCCCTGCCAGAGGGCACTAACCGTCAGCCTGTATCAGTCACGGAGCAAACGGCCTTCTCCTTATTGATTGGTTGAAACAGCCAGAGGCTGGAGGTGGGGGTGATAGGGGAGGAGGGGGCATTCATGCGTGACCGACAAGTACTCACACAAAACATCCACCTCCACTCAGCGGACCAATCAGAGGCGGCCGACGGTGGCGCCTCTGGCGGCCAGGTAGCGGCTGTCGACTTCCGGTATCGGAGGTCATAAATCATGCCCTCCTGGTGAGATGGATGTTTGCCCTTTGAACAGCGTGAGGGCGCCCACTCTTTATAAGGCAGTTTTACAAATGGATATAGGCCTGTTTATGATATTTATCAAAACTTGTGTCTAACACTTTTTTCCACATTGAATTGTATACTGAAAATCATTCATCGTTCAATTTTTGTACACTTTTTTATATACGTTTGTTGATCTATTTAGAAAAGGGAGTGTCTTCGGGTGTCCTCTAAATTAATTTACAGGTCATCGTTGAACGTTTTGCGATTGGAAATTATAGAAAAGCCTGTTTTATCGAATTATCTAAATTGTACAAGTTCTGAACAGATTTGGGGAAATGACGCTCAGAAACACTTTCATTATGAGTCTAGGTATTTTCGGTATCTTGTAGCAGAAAACTAATAACTGAATATTTGAGGTGTATAGGTATAGTTATACATGTATATAATTATATTACCAGATATTACTCTTGCCGATCTGTCACTGCTTACATTTGGCAACATGCCCTCACGTTTATACCCCTCAGGGTGCTTTACAGAATTCAGCTGAGTCAGCTTTTTCTTCTCAAACATATTTTCCAAAGAGTCTATCCCTCCCTTTGGCCTCGACATGCTATTTATGTGCTGCTGACTGACTTCGCCTTTTGTGCCCACCCTTCTCAGACCTGTAGGCGCCCTTCGTGACACTATAATGTGTAAGCTCCTTTGCGAATGTTCCAGCTATCCAAATTGTAAGTTTTCTCAGGCTGCAGAAAATTTAAAGCAAGATATAACCCGATGTAAACTCCAAATACTTATTTCATACATTCTTGATCACAAGTAATCTTCTAAAAAATATAATACTAAAATGTGCTCCTGTCTTAAAAAGGTGACACGTACAATATCATTATTTGACCTCAAAGATGCTACAAAAGGTAAAAAATTATATAGATTTCAGGAACAAAATATATAACTTTCAGGGAAAAAACTATTGCAAAATGTGCATAGATCTTCAACGGGTTGAGCATCCGTTGGACTCTTTTAAAGGCCATTCTAGTTGCTGGTGATTAATTCTGAGTGTGAGAAGCGCAGGTGGAGAGCACTTAATTGTCCTTCTTGAGTTTGCTTTTTTCATCTACCTCTCCCATATACCTTTATCAAAGTCAGTATTTCAGATACTGTTTACTTATTTATTTGTTACTTAGAATACCAAGGCATTTTATGCAACATCATTAAGTAGGAAAGCAGCTAATTCAGGCTATCAAATACGGCCTACAAACGGCAAGTTCTCCTTTGTCTTTAGCCTGCAGCATCCCTACAAGGCGAGTATTGGCCTGCCCTGCGCCTAACAACCTAGATGGGACATCCCCATTGAAACCCCTATTCCCTACTCCAGTCCACACCACCCCCACCACACCCCCCCCCCCCCCCCCCCCCCACACGTCCCACGACTACCCCCTGAGAGGGGTGGTGGCGGCGGCGCAGCTGGTCTGTTGGGTCCTGTAATGACCTCTCCAGTCCTCCAGGTGATGTCCTATTGTAGCTGGACACATGCTCCAGGGCGGCCGGCTGCCCGCTAATGATGAGACCCGGTGTGCTGGGGCACCTCCTTGGGGTTGGGGATAGGGGGGGGGGGGTAAGGTGGTGGTAGTGGTTGTAGGCTGGGGTAGTGGCTTTGGGAGAGGTGGTTCTACTATTGTTCACACTTATATTGGCTGGGGAGCTTGTAAAGCCGGCTAGGGTTTTGAATAAACGTCCATACCCACTAAGCAATTTTATCAACAACAGGCAACAGGCAACAGGGAGAATCGGCCGATTCCTGTGATCGCCTGTAAGTATAGCATATTGAAATGTGTCTGTTTAATCTGAATCGCTGCTAAAGTCAGCCAATCCTACCCCCAGAGTCTGCCAATTTTCCCAGTCGCTCATCGCCCGTTGCCGGTAAAATCACCTAGTGGGTATGGGGCTTTAGACTCCCCAATATACTCATGTTATAAATGTCCAAGTGGTCCGTCCTATGATAAAAGCTGACATTGGAATTTTTAAACCAATGATCTCAAACATCCTGATACGGTGAGTAGGATTTTTAGGGCAAGAAAAAGATACATTGAGTATTAGAATGTGGTTTCTGATACGATGCTGCTTGTTGCCTTATACTTTGCGTGATAAGATATTGACACTGGCATGCACTTTACAAACGTTGTTGCTAACTAGTAAACATCAGGTGAAACAGTGGTGGATACTGTCGAATGATTGCACGTATGGGTGACTTATGGCTAAACAGTACAATTCGGATCAATTCTGCTTTTAACTTTTTTTCTTCTTTCTATTCTCTTTTTCAACTTTTGTCCTGCTCATCAAAATCCAGTGCTGGCCGTTTATTCTTCTGCGGCTATTTTTTTTTTCGCTGTAATTCTAATGGCTCCATTATAGATATGGGTATTGCTGCTTTAATGTCCTTAGCCTGCTCCTGGGCTGGTGGTTTTCACTCTAATGTCCCAGCTTTTGGTTTTGACAGCACTACTCTACTGTCTATGTTACTGACGCTGGTGGTAGGACTCAAATGTCTTCCTGGCGGCAGTAGTATTGTTAGTATTTTGTCAGCCTTTTACTATCAACCTGTTGTTACTGATTGTGCTACTATAATGTATCAGCTAGTGTGGGCAGCCGCCTGCTAATAGTCTCTTGGTGGTTGTGTCACTCTAAAGTCTCTGCTACTCTGAGAGCCCTACAGTTTACAAGATGTTGTTGGTCTTGCTACTCTGATAACTCTACTGCTGTGAGTGCCCCGCTGCTAACAGCATGTTGGTGGGTGTCCTACTCTAATGAAACTTATATTGTGGGCCCCTGCTGCTATAGGAGCCTGCTTTTATTGGTTGTGTGCCTCTATACCTGGTGATCCACGACACGATTTTAGAATAATAATTTTTCTCATACAATATACAATTTTCCAAAGAGTTTTGGATAATCTATAGCAGAAAAATGTTATTTTCGCAGGGACAATTTACTCGTCATATGTGAAAAATGTATGAGAAGAAAATCGGTTGGCCTTTGGACGCATCGTGGATCACAGGCTTAACATCTATGCTACTGTTTGCACCCTGCTTCTAACAACCTTCCCTTGGTTGTTGTGCTATTCTAATGTCTCTGCTACTGTGAGTACCCTGCTGCTGACAATCTGCTGCTGGTCTTGCCATTCCTATTCTAAAGTCTCTGTTACTGTGAGTGCCCTGCTGCTGACAATCTGCTGCTGGTCTTGCCATTCCTACTCTAACATCTCTGCTAGTGTGAGTGCCCTGCTGCTCACTACAGGCTGGAACCCACTAAGCGACTTAACTGAAATTCTGGTCGTTTCTACCAGTTCTGGTCGCTTGCTTCTGGTTGAAACGACCAGAAATGGTCAGAAACGACCAGAAATGGTAAAAATCGCTCAGTGGGAACACCTTTTTTTGTGTTTTCTGACCAGTTCTGGTCGTTTCGACCAGAACCAAGCGACCAGAACTGGTAGAAACGACCAGAATTTAGTTAAGTCGCTTGGTGGGTTCCAGCCTTACCTGTAGTTGGTGCTGTCATTGGGACTTGTTAAGCTGATGCCGTCTGCTGAGTGCGGTTGTGGTCGGCCCGACAAGCTACTTTCACTAAGCCTGCTGCAGGAACCAACCATCAGCAATCATTCTCTGCTACTTCTTCCATCCTCGGTGTTCTCAACTTTTCTTTTTTCATCTAGTTTCTCTCTGCTTTTTCTCATGTCTTTCTAGTTTCATGTTTTCTCCATTTCTCAATCTAAAGGCCATATTACACTATGCGATGGCTGGCTCGCGTTTGGACATAGTATAATTAGGGCTTAAGAAGGAGATATATATGTGGCATTCAATGATAGTATCATTTAATAGAGTTGGTGATAAAATTGTAAATACAATAAATACCAAGTTAGATTTGGCATGAGTGTAGAAGACATACTACACATTAAGAGAAGCAAAAGTGTACTACAATAATAGTTTAACACCACCACCACCACCAACAGCAACAACCTCAAAAACTCAGATACCAACAACAATTCAACCGAGCTCTACCCTTCCAAATAATATCTCATATCAGTAGCAGATTTTGCCTGACACATCTAATCATATCAATGATTTATTCATCAGGAACAACCTTGGACTGATCATGACTACCAGAGCGTCCCATGCAGGCGAATCATATTGTGCTGATTGTAAGCAGTGGGCATCATTTGACAGAGACAGTAATGTGGGATGGGCCGGCAGTAGATTCTACAACCATCCACAACTGCCTGTCATCAATCTATTCAGGAAGGGACCACCTGTCTAACAACAGGAATCCCCTGCTTGCCTGGGATGGTATCCTGTTACTAGAACTACTCAAGACAGGCTTGCATTTGGGCAGAGATAGGTTGGGGTGCTTAGGCCTAATAGTAGTTGTTGGTTGTGGTTGGATATAATAGACCTGTGGTCAGATGGGAAGCTGTCACCAGACATCACTATTCATAGAGTGCACATCCTTGCTTGTCTATCATAGCTGTCTTCACTGTTTGTTTGTTTTGCTTTTCAGTGTAAATTGTCTAAAGTTTGCTTATTATATTGAAAATACACATTAATAGGAATTTCATTTAAGTGTATCTATGATGTATTAATACAATATTATACTCTACATTCCAGTACCTTTACATGAAACTAAAATCGATCAACATCTATATCGGCCCATAATCCTCCACCTTGAATTATCATTGCTATATAGCTGACGGTGCAAAATATGATACCATAGTAGCAAAGTATAAACGTTATGAATAGGCATCATCTACAGCTACCTTTCAGTCTTTTTGGCTTATGCATACTGCAAACAACCATTACTTATCACCACAACCAACCATTCCATTATTGCATGTCGCCCCTATCCATTACCCTTGATTATTTACAACACAATAGCATCCCAAGAACTATCTCCGTCCTTTATTAATCACCATACCCCTCCTGCCTGCACATCACCATTCATTGTACATTGTAGCTACTTCGTATTATCCATAATCGCCTCTGCTATAATAAAAAGTAGATTCCTTGACATTTACTGCAAGTTGCCAAACATCATTCTATCTTTTTATTTTGATAATCAATCATGATGTCAATTATGATGGTAGACAGTATGTGATTATGTTCCCTTTTTGTTTCTTATCATTTACCAATACAACCATTTTGTACGTGTCATTGATTAATGAAATTAGAATATACCAAACCCAAGTTCTTGTTTTTTTATAAACGAGATAGCAATAATAATTGTTGTCCATTAATACGGCCTTTTCTTGCCCTGACAAATGCCTTAACTGAAAATTGATACGCAAGCTATCATCACCAATAACCAAAAACATCATGTCACTGTCTATTGGTACAATTCATTTCCCTAATCAACAACCCTATGCTGCAAATCATGAGGACCAGTTACTGCCACAGCCACCACAACCCACTATAATGCAAACCCGAAGCCCCAACCCCAAAAGACCCATCTCCATATATCACCACTACCAATTACCACCCATTACCACAACTCATTACCATTACCCTGACTATGGGCACCACCTCCACCCATCACCAGCCAATACCCCCACCACCACCACCACTATTACCACCACCCCTTCCGACCCACCACCTGCCCCAATCGCACTACCTCATCCGGCCGAACCTGACCCTTTTTAGCCCATCTTTGGCTCGCAATGTCGCCAACTCGGAGTGGATCGCAGCTACTTAATATTGCATTTTTGGTGGCAGGAGAGGAAGCTTTTTTTCAGTTTTGTCGTGGTTTTCCGGAGAAGTTTTACTCTGCTGGAGACAAATGAAGATGGTACTCGTTGACGGCAGAGACCTGCGGCTAGAGGCCGGTTGACCACAATCCGGGATAGAAAGAAACTGGGGCAGTTCTAATCAGTCAGCTAAAAGGACAGAGGTGGAAAAGAACAGGGAAAATTGACAGGGAAGGTCATTGATTTTTCTGGTATTTCGACGTAATATTTTAATAGCATACAGATTGAATAATATAGTTCACATTTCAATGGAAGTTGCACTCTAAAACATAAGAGAGTGTCTGAAATGTCCTGATTTTTCATGAAATAATGGACAATAATTTAGGCCGTGTTATAGTGTAGAACAATAATGCAGAATATCTAAATCAGGCTTAACCTCGGCACTTCAACTCTTGAATCTTTAATTTGAATAAACATCTATACTACACGCATTAAGGCCTATTGCAAAATACAACCTGCAAACCCCAGTAGAAAGAAAATGAATAATGAATTGGATTGATTGTAATATGAGTAAGGGTCATGAAAATTGTATTATGCTAGACTATAACAGTTACATATTTCATGAAGTTCCATGAAGTTTCACTTAACAACCCTTCTATGAAAGGCGTAGCCGGATAAAATCGGACGGCCCTGTAGTTTTAGAACATGTACATGTTATACAGTATATTATGTAGTCTATATTCATTTCCATGAGTATAATCTGCCATTATTATCGCATTTAGAGTGCCCTGAAACATTTAAGAGCTCGCTGAAATAGAATTTGACGGCACCTTGCTGAAATTAGCAAAGTTACTAAATGATAAATCAGAACGGTTTTACGTGAGCAGGGAGACAATGCCGTTTCTTGGGCTGTCGAGAGATGGAGCCAATGGTTAATTATGAATAATGGCCATACGAGTTATAAGTCATCATAAAGAGAATCTAATTAATGCCAGATGCAAGGACCTCATTTAATCACGAGGACCACAAAAGTGGATCTCGCAAGAGCTCAATTAAAGTCGCGTTAGTGGAGTGTAATACTCATAACGTGTCAGAAAGATGTTTAGGGGGAAAGCTACACGTGTTTCTTCTACACGTGGTTTGTAACATTTTGCAATCATAATTAATATTTGTCAGGTGTGTAATGCATATTTTTGTCGCATGAGTATGTAGCATAGGGAACAGGTACAACGGAATATGATAATCCATAAAGTATGTTTAAACCCTTGTTTAAATTCAAAGAGATTATACATTTTCGAAAATAGTTGGGACAGCACACAAGATCATGCCAATTTTATGTAGCAACCAACATCAAAATCCAACATAAAAAATGACGGGGCCGTTAAATCGGCAGAGGACGCAAGGGCACCCCAGGTTCCTCCTTTATTTGGAACCCAAACCAGGATTAAGAAACCTGAGAGGTCAAATGAAGATGGCTCAATACATATCTACCCAGCAGTCCATCACCCTAAATTTAGTATCAGCCCAAATTGTACCAGAAAGTTATGTCACTCAATTATTTTTGACAGTGGAGAGGTTTGTGCTGATAAAAGCCTCAGACAATAGATCATTTACAAATAGGGTGATAACCTTTCCTCTGTGGGATGGTCTCCACACTCCTCCCGGTAATTTTATTTTATAGACAACACAGAGGACCTGACGAATAGTAAGGAATCCATTTTGGTGATAGAGATGAGGGAGCGGTGGTGTTGAATAAAATTGGACAGCTTG
The DNA here is from genome assembly GCA_936440205.1 of Lepidonotus clava. Classification (NCBI taxonomy): domain Eukaryota; kingdom Metazoa; phylum Annelida; class Polychaeta; order Phyllodocida; family Polynoidae; genus Lepidonotus; species Lepidonotus clava. Next base: position 17,705,202 of record OW387150.1, on the reverse strand, counting down.
GTTTGCTAGCTTGACTATGTATTGTTTACCTTTAAGGGGGCCTTCCATTTAGTACGTACACAAAATTTCTGAAATTTTAGACCCCCACCCCATTGGACTGGAATACGCATTGGATTCGTACAGGTATGTACGCAAATTTTCAAAAATTGTACACCCCCCACCCCCCACCCTTGGTGCGTACGTACTTATAATTAATTAAATGAAGGCCCCTTAAACAATGTCCTGAAGTGTGAGTGTGTCACTTTTCCTTTCAAGCAATGTCTAGCAGTACGACCGTGTATCTGTTTACTTAAGCAATGTATTGCAGTTTGACTGTGCATCTTTCATCTATCATTATTTCAGACAATGCGTCTTTACTTTCTATAACAATGTTGTATTCTGTTTCACCTTCTAGTTGTATTGTTTAGAGACATGGCATGGTGTGTTTTTCCCTTTCCTTGCCTATTTTGTCCTGTAAGTGTCTTTATCTTCTATCAATGCAGGCCTATTGTGTTGTATTGTGACAGTGTGTGGCTTACCTTCTCCCACCAAACAGCCCTCCTCACTGACTGACAGAAATATCAAAGTGACTTCTAAATCCAGCTCTTTCCTTATGCCCCTCTTTCCCAAACCCTTGTTTCTTTCAAGCGCCGTCCTAAATCCTATCTCCCAACGTGTCTTACTCTTTTCTCAGGCCCTTTCCCTATGCCCTTAGAACGCTTTGTGCAAAAGACCCCCCCCCCCCCCGCGCCCTTCTTCACAGACGTCGTACACTCACCAAGCGGCCACCCCGTCCCTTCAGAGACACTCTCCCCCCGGATACTCCCCCTCTACCCCCCTCCTCTCCCACCTCCAAAGACCCTGACATCTCATCGTGCCGCGCACCGGAAGCGCGCCCTTTGTCGGCGCGTGAATTATGCGCACTGATCTTAGCCCGGGAGTGACACCACCGCCGCCGGCGCCGCCATTTGCGTATTAGCCACTCGACACCAAGACGAGGAGCTTCAGACGCGGCTACTTCCGCTTTCGTCGCCACTTCCGGTGGCGCTACCACTTCCCCCTCTGCGCCCACCGACCACTTCAGTCAACGTTGTCAGGTGTCCGGTGCGCATGCGCGGGCCCTGCGGTGCGGTCCGCTTTGTCGTCTGCTGGACCAAACGAGCAATTCGCGTGGCGCGCGAGACTCGGCGAGACTCGGCGAGATCACGTGGCCGCGTCCCGCTATCTGGGGCAAGGGACGCGCGGTCGATAAGGTGAGCTAAAAATAGAAACACGTCGATGGAAACGAGGCCACCCCGAGTCGAAATGCACGGCGGGAACGTGTGTCGTCGCGCTGTTGAGGAGAGGCTGGACTACACTGCAGGTGGGAAACATGGAGGGCGTTATACTTTACCATTATGACTCAGCAATTATTGTAGTCCAAACACGTTAGGGGCCTTCCATTTAGTACATATGCAACAAGGGGGGGGGAGGGGGGTCCGAGATTTTTGAAAATGTGCGTACATTCTAGTACATATTCAATCCGTATTTTTGCCTAAGGGGGGGTGGGGGGGGGTCTGAGATTTTTGAAAATGTGCGTACGTACTAAATGAAAGGCCCCTTACTAACATGACCCTCTTTGAGGTTAAAATATAATAATGATGCATGCTGCCTCTACATACACGCCCTCGCACTCTCCCATCGTGCACGCAAGGACTTGGACATTGCATTAAGTCGTTCGTGCAAAGGTGATACAAGCTTAGAAGGCTAACATACTTACGTATCACGGTATGCGCGCAAAGCGAGCATCACGCGAGTAATTGAAACAACTATTTTCTCATGTGTACCTACATGTTTTTCTGGAATCTTGAGGGGCTACAACTTTGTGTGGATTTATTATTACGTCTAACTGAAAGATGGGCCTGTAGCAGTATGAAATTATGTCGTATATTTCTGCAGTCTTATAATTATGTGACAGCCACAAAGTGTGAATAAGCATGAAAGTATACATACGTTAAAGGTCATAAGTACGCAAAATTAATTATTTATTATTATTTAGCATCTGTCTTAATCATTCTTCTTTGGTGACGGAGATTCCTAAAATAATTTGATTGAGGGTATTCGAATGTCTGAAATTCAGCATCCACCCCATGTTTTTTAACAGCCATTTCCACATTTCGCAGGCCTACGAGAGAAATTGCACTGAATATTTAACCACCTAATTATGAGAGAGCTTCCCCAAAATCCGCGTTTGCAATTAGAAGAAGCCGATTTCGTAAATATCTGATAAATTAGTAAAGTATGAACTCCTGCAACCAATGTATCTCACTCATTTGCAGGTTGTTTTACATTAGATTTAGATGTGACCATGAACATCTAACATACAATCAAATATGGCAATGGGTCAACACGCAGTCTTTATATACAGGCACACACAGGGAGTGAGGCACACACAGACACAGACACACTCAGGCACGTGCCGAGTCAATGAGCCCGCCCATGTAATTTCCGCTATTGGCGAATTAATTAAGTAGTTGTTTACGGATACCAAATAAGATGGAGGATAATTGCGGCCAAACATCCAGCCTGCTCTGAATGAGACAGTCGGGGGTCAGCTGTGGGGACTAGCCCATTTCTGACTGCTCAGGGCAATATTCAAATGTCCCAGTCTATGGTTATTTAGGCCCATCTATATCCCGATATTTTAATTAAGTATTTATGATTATGTTATTGCGAGCCATGAAACAGTTACGAAGATTTGTCGTGAAGGGTCTCAAAGGTCCTTGAGAGTATAAACGCCGATTGATAGGATTCATTTCTGTTTATTAAATTCTATTAGCATAGGGTTAACTTATAAGATTATCGTAACATAATAATTGTGTCTCCCCACACAGAAAGGATGCTCCAAGGGGGATATATCTTAAGCTCTACATCTAATATTAAGGGAAATATGAGTAGATTTGTGAAAAATAGGGATGGAAATGTCTTAAACCAACTTTTTGTGTAGAATCCAGTTATCCTACTTTAAACATTCCATTTTGCTTGAAAAACATTCTATTTGGAATGTTAAAAGAATGTTTTTTCCCCAAATATTACAAAACACCAGATGTTTGGTTACCATGGAAACAACGAAATTTTGCCAATTTTGTCAAAAATTGTAACCCATTTGGAAAAACATGACTTGATTGTATAACCAGTCCAAACTTAAAGAGATTATCTTTTGTAGAACAAAAGTTATAAGCTTACTAGCTTTCATGACTTTTTGTTAATTTATGGAGAGTATTTTATTTCATTACCAAATATTTAGATAAATATTCAATATCCAAGCTTTTTGCCATTTTCAGGAACACTGACCCTCCTGTGTTCAACAGCCCATAAATTCCTTGAAAATTATTCAATTTTGATGTGCCTGGTATCATTTGAAAGCTTAAAACATCCTCTTTAATGCCTAATTCCTGCCTGGAGCATCCTTTCTGTGTGGGGAGACATATGTTGTCCGAAAAACATGAATTTGCATTCTTTTTGTTTTGTTTCTGTGTATCATTGTTTTAAAGCTACTTGACACTCTATAAACATACGATTTGTAGACCTGATATAAAGTCGGAATGTTTAATCATTCAACGACTTTGTTGTACTCTTCTTGTATGAGAAAACGAAACAGTCCAAGCGTTTCACATCTTAGGGGAAAACATTATATTTGGGCAGATCCATATTTTGATTAATGCATGCAGAGGGGATCAATACCTTTTAAATTGTGTTATTAGATCTTAAATGAGGGTATTGACCTGGAACAATTTTGTATATAATGACCTTTCTCCATGGGAATCTGGAGAACAGGCTAAGTTAAGGCTGTCATTGTTTACGTCCCAACCGATTGGAGACAACTCTATAGACCACTGCTCAAAGAGTTGCTTCGGTCATTTGCACCTTTAAGTGTACAGTCATATACCTCTTTCTGTCCCTAAAGGGAGACAATCATAATTGTAGGGTAATTTTTTTCTTTTAAACATTGAAATATATCCTATGGCCATAGCCTAGGCCGGTGGTAAACTGTGAATACAGACTTAAACTATATTAAAATAAATTAAAACTTGTCCCTAGTCAATTTTGGTGACCCACCAAAATTGGTTTGTTCACAAACATTGCTGTCTACAGGCATCCTACATAACAAGAGTATCATGGAATTCAAGTGAAGTTTTAGCTAGTTATCATGATTTATACTGTACCGATGGCTTAAGTTAGACTTAGAATACTTTCATAGTTAGGCCCTATTTGAGTTTGCAAAGTTTTGTCACATTTTGGCACAACATTGCTTTTGGCTCCTTTTAGTGGCATATGGTACAAAGAATATGGGTATATATACGTCACTTTGGCTTTCATTTCAGTAACTTATCCCATTCTATGCCACAAGAGTAATCGGGTACAGGATTATGCTGGTGTCCTGAGTACTTTCAGTTATATAAGGCTTTACGAGCTTTAATGCTGGGTACCAGGTCTCAGAGAACTAAATGTGGCGCCATCTGTAGTGTCATATACCTTTCAGGACTGCAGTGAACACTTTGCTGGGCTCTGATTGGTCTATATTAGAATGAAAAATCTAGTGAAAAACAAAGGAAAAATTCAGGATGCTCCCCAACTATTCCTGAATTGATTTATATATCATACAGTCTGGTATCTGACTTTTAGAATTTTTGAGAATGCCTTTAGGACAGGGTGTATTCTAGGTGCATTTTGGCAGTGCGGACCTGTCAAAATGAGGGTAGGTACACATTTTTAGCCCTTATTCAAGATTTTCAGGGTTAACCTATGCTGAAATTTTGATATGTTGTGTATGAAAGGTCTGTCTAGAGGCTTAGAATTGAATTTTTGGGCAACACTCTTTCTGAATATTTTTTATTGGATGCCGTGTTACATTAAACTATACAGGAAAACATTTAGTTCCCTGAGACCTATAGTGAACATCCCAAAGTCAACCAAAATGACTTTTTGGCCCTGAAAACTGACTTTATCAGTGAATCAGCCTAAAATTAGAAGATATGGAGAAGGATTCCCTTATTGCATCTTTTTTTGGGGATTTTAAGCCAAAGTTCGGGAAATTTGGTCAAATGCATAGGTATCGGCACTGAGCCGTGAGCGTCACCCCAAAATCAAATAAATCTACTCATTTCCCTTTAATGTCACTGGTGTAGATATTTTGACCATGTATCCTTCTAAAATAGATAATTTTAAGTCATCTGAGACCTGTTTATTGTTCACTCTAGCTGGTCTAAGTGGGCCGAAGTGTCAAATTGGCCTGGCGCTGGACACTGGAAATTGGTGATCCTGGTTGAGACTTTAAAAAAATAGTTCAAATTGTCTCAAAGTTGCAGGGGATGGCCTTTATACATGTTGGAACTAGGATAATGCCCAAAGAGTGTCTTTTTCTCAGGACTTTCCACAAAAAATCTGGAGAAAATGTCATTTTTTATGATTTTCTGTGTTTTGGCGCCCAATTTTAAATTTTTTTCCCATTATTTCTTGCAAATTGGTTTCACAATTGTCTAAATGGCACTTATTTCTTGCTCAGTGATGGGGCAGGATCGCTCATGGCAATTTCCATGGTTTTGTCATGACTATTTCTGTACATGAGGGTCAAGTGATGACGGTGATGTCACATAGCGATAAATGCTAGGTGCATGCTTATGGGTGGAGGCTCAGGAAAACCTGTCCTGTTGTGGGAAATAGCAATGTGATGATGCTGAAAGTGGACATTTGTATTAAAAACAGGTGTGAGTGATGGAAAAATTGGTTTATTAAGAAAAAAAGGCAATCTTTGCTCTCTATAAAGGTCTCACAGAACTAATTGTGGTGCCATCTGAAGTGTCATATACCTTTCGGTCCCGAGGTGATGGGAATGATTGGCTTTGAGTGGCTGATAATGAATTAAAGAAAACTGACAGAATTGAATGAAAAGTCACAAGGTACCCCCTATCATTTGTGAGTGGTTTGGTTAAAATGAGTCCTTGATCCCTGATTGTTGGTAGGTGTTAGTGTGATTTTTAAATGGGTTCTGTGCCCTGTGAATTCGACCACTGCAAAACTTGCAAAATGAGGGTACATCCACTTATTGCAAAGTTAACTAAACCTTGTTTCCTGGTTCTGAAAACTAACTTTTAAGGTCATTTATGCTAAGATAAGAATATTTGGGGAAGGGGTTCCCTGTTGGATCTTTTATTTTTCGTTTTAAAACAAAGCTCGGGGAATTCAATGAAATAGATAGGCGTCAGCCCTGATTCTCATCCTGAAATCAATAAAATCTGCTTATTTTCCCAAATCTCCCTGGAACATATATTTTGACCCCTTTTCCTCCTCAAATGGCTGGTTTGATGTCATCTCTGATCTCTGCCTTGATCACTGGGGCTAGTTCATAATGGCCGGGAGTGTGCTTATTTGGGCCTAGCGCTGGTCACTGAAAATGGATGAACCAGGTTGAAACTTTAAAAAAATAGTTCAAATTGTCTCAAAGTTGCAGGGGATAGTCTTTATACATGTTGAAACTAGAATAATGCCCTAAGAGTGTCTTTTTGTCAGAACTTTCCACAAAAAATCTGGAGAAAATGTCATTTTTTATAATTTTCTGTGTTTTGGTGCCCAATTTTTCATTTTTTCCCCATTATTTCTTGCAAACTGGTTTCACAATTATCTAAATGGCTCTTGTTCCTTGCTCAGTGAAGGGGTGGAAACATTTCTACCAATTTTCATGTCTTTGCTGTGAATATTTCTCTAAAAGAGGGTGCTGTGAGGACGGTGGTGTCATACTGCGATAAATGACTGCTGAATTTTTATGGGTAGAGGTTTAGGAAAACCAGTCATTTTGTAGGATAAAGTAATGTGATGATGCTGAAACTGGATATTATTATTGAAAACAGGTGTGAGTTATGGAAAAATGGGTTTATTGAGAAAAAAGGCAATCTTCCCGTTCAATATAGGTCTCAGAGAACTAAATGTGGCGCCATCTGTAGTGTCATATACCTTTCAGGACTGCAGTGAACACTTTGCTGGGCTCTGATTGGTCTATATTAGAATGAAAAATCTAGTGAAAAACAAAGGAAAAATTCAGGATGCTCCCCAACTATTCCTGAATTGATTTATATATCATACAGTCTGGTATCTGACTTTTAGAATTTTTGAGAATGCCTTTAGGACAGGGTGTATTCTAGGTGCATTTTGGCAGTGCGGACCTGTCAAAATGAGGGTAGGTACACATTTTTAGCCCTTATTCAAGATTTTCAGGGTTAACCTATGCTGAAATTTTGATATGTTGTGTATGAAAGGTCTGTCTAGAGGCTTAGAATTGAATTTTTGGGCAACACTCTTTCTGAATATTTTTTATTGGATGCCGTGTTACATTAAACTATACAGGAAAACATTTAGTTCCCTGAGACCTACCAGCGTAGGTCACCGTCGGCCGTGCCCCACAACGAGGCGACGATGGCCTTGACCTTCCGCTGGTCCCTGCAGACGTCGCTGGTCAGCGGGTAATCAGCGAACACAGAGTACCTCCACCAGAGGCCGCCACTTGTCTCGTAGCGTCCCCTAGCGACCAGCGAACAAACGACCGGAAGTGATGAGCCCGCCCCAGATGACCCCAAGTTCATCTAGTCTCCGCTAGGGGATAGCTAACCTTTCCATGATTTCTGACCGAAAAGATCCTGCTTTTTTGTTTGAATACCATTATTTTTTAATAACTTCACAATACGGATACGTTTTATGAGCAATATAATATATACATATGTGTGTCATACACATGTACATCAATATTATCAGAAATGTATAGGCCTACTAATCCTTTGTATCTCCTTACAATTATATATGCGGTCAAATTCCGCATATCTAGCCATGCAGATGGGCGGGGGCGTGACTATGGTTTTGTCAGTAATGATTACTTCTAACTCCAATAGATTTTGGTCGATCTAACAACAAACAATAATTGTTTTTGCAAAAATTGTTTTCACTGAAACTGACATTACACCCCCAAACAATTGCATTCACTGCAAGATATATTGCCAATATTCCTATTTCTCAGAGATATATAGTTACATGTCAAACAATCAGTACTTTGGACATATTATTGTATGGGTAAGTTAAAATGACTGGAGAACAATGTGTATCGGTTGCAAATAACAGGGCCTTGTCAAGAACACTGGCTCATATCGTTCGCCCACCAGTAAAAATTAAATGATATTCGTTTTATATTAGGCCTACATGACAATTGCTAAATAATGTACCGTGGTTCGTATTCAATATTACGAACATAATGTTGAGTCATCTGCAACTGACATAGCAAGTAACTCAAATCAGAACAAAAGAGGGCACGCTATTTGCAAAGAGTAAACTCGATTACTTTCAAGGACAAGAATACAAGCAACAGGTCCATGTGCACAACCAAAAACTGTTTCACAAAGCTTGTACTTCTTTCCGATCCTTGAACTGTAGTACATGGGAAGCAAGCAAAAAACATTAATCTTTTTGGGGGAATCTCTTTTAAGCTTCTCAAGGTTTAAATATAGACAAGAATAGACAGGGGACAGTTATAACACGGATTGACCCTTGTACGCAAAAGACAGATAATCAGGCAGGAAGGTATTATGGTAGGAAAACAGATAGGTATAGGCAGGTAGAAAGATATGTATGCAGGCACACAGGTAGGCAGGTAGGTAGGTATACCGGCAGCCATGTGGGCAGGTATAGGTAGGTAGGCAAGTAGGCAGACAGGCAGGCAGACAGGCAGACAAGTAGGCAAGCAGGCAGGTAGACAGGCAAGCAGGCAGGTAATCAGCCAGGCACTGAGCCAAGCAGGTAGACAGTCAGTCAGACAAGCAGGAACAGAAAGAGAGCCTCAGAGACAGAGGCTTGGCTAAGAAAATGATCAATTAAATCTAGGACACTGGAGGAGGGGATGGGGGTGTAGTGAGAGGGGTAGGTGTCGGAAGGGGCTGTGCTGGCGATGATTTAATCAGACTAATAGCCCTACAGCGGCTCAGCCTCCTCCAGGGCGGCAGCTGAAGTACTTGTTACACGCCCCAAGCCCTACCAGGCCGCCACCAATGGAGGGGTGACCCTCTTCAATTTTACACTTTGCTTCATATATCATTAACTACTACTGAGGCATAAACACCTTTAATGAATTAGAAGTTAAAGGCACTTAGGTATTGCCTTAAGGCTACATTACACTAGTATATTGCCCTCGCTTTTGTTTTTCACACATTGCCAGTGGTTCTAGGGGTAAATCATGAAATGCTATATACAACAGGAAAGAGTTCTTCTATTTCTCTTTCAGCTGGGTCTGGCACTACAGTGATATAATACCCCGTGGGTTAATTACAGATTAACACCCACACACTAGAAGGGTTGGGATGAGCATGATCTCCAACATAGGGTCGGGCGAATCATGTCAGAGCAAGTGCCCATGTCCCTTAACTACGTCTTTCGACAATATGTCAAAATTTTGTTATTGAGAACTTCGGAATAGGACCTCACCGTTTACCTTTGTAAACAAATACCTAATAGGGCAATACAACTTCAGTAATTAGATGATCATTTTATTCTATTGAACCATTCAGGTTAGATGATACAACGATTATCCATGGATGGTCACAACGATGACAATCGCAATCAGAAAAGGAATCGTTGATGTCCAAATTGCCTGCATGCAAGGTCGATTTAACAGAACTGTGTCTATGTTCACTTGACATGACTTTGTTAAACTGGTCTACTGTTCTATTATAGTCCCATAGCCGTATTTATACACTATTGCTTAGTGCAATAGAAATTGCGTAGCTTCCAGGAAAACGTTGAAATTTGACAGAATTTTAATTCACATATATCCTGCTGCACGTGAGTCGATGAATGCAAACAGTATATCAAACAAAAAGGAATAAAAGGATCATAAATTTCTTACATTGTCCTTTATGGCATTTGATCATGTAAGTAGAGAAGCTGAATAAAAGAATGAATGCCATGATGAAAACACAAATTAAAAGTCCATGTTCAGCTTGGCCATTAGTAACTTGAAGAAAATTAATGTCTTGCTCTAGATTGAAAAGGTGACAAGACAAATAATACCGAGCCGCACCGGAGACATAAAATAATTTCTTCGCTTGCCTCGTTTCTATAATTAACTTCGATTAACCCGGAAAGTGTGGGAACCGGGAGCATTTATTAATGAAACCGACAGGAACATGGATATTTTTCATCGCTGTTTTTTAAAACTCCCTTAATGCAAGCTTCTTCAATATTGTCAGCTTTTCATGACGGGATCTGCCAAGTTGATGTCAACTAAACATGTCATTATATCCGATATACCTTTTTAGGTCTGGGAAGAAATGGTAGCTTTTTGTTGTCCAATCAATATGTTGCATCGGCTCGAGTCTTTACTCTGCCTCTATCCAGTAGAAAAATTATGGAACTTTGTTATTGTCAGATTGATTTTAAACAGTAGAGAAAATAATAAGTTCCTATAGATCGATTTTAGATATAAATGTCAAAACAACTTTATAATTTTGGACTTTTTAAATGACATAAAATGCATGGCACTGAAAATAAATCCCTTATTAATTGTGATTCATCATGCATGTAAAACACCAAAATATCAAGATTACAAATGTCACATTTAAACTGAATTCATGCAAATTATGTTGTTGCGAATAATATAACAACTCGCCCCATCAGTAGTACTAGTGTCACTGAAAATGCTATAAAGCAATACATGTGCAATGTTTTGAATAGGCCTCAAATTTAGATCCATCTCCAGTGTTCTGCATTATATTCCAGGCATTCAAAGCAAAACAGCCCTCTCTAAAATCTACCCCAGGCTAAAAAAGCACAAACAGCTGCCTATAAATGGCAGATAACACATCCCATAGAAGCTCGAAGCTGAGCTTGAATGTGACCCAGCAGTCAGTGATTGTGGGTGGAGGTGTTCTAATGCAGCTTAAATGTGTTAGTATAGATCCCAGTGCCTATGGTGGTGGCCCCTGGTCCATGCTGGGATCAATGGCCTTAATATACTTGATGAGAGAGCTCAATTAAACATTCATCGGGTGACATCAACAAATGCCCAGTCAACACGCCATAATCAATGCCCGGGACAAGGGCCCAAAGGGGATATAGTAAAGGCTCTATCACACCAGCTGACTGATGCTTGCGATTTCAACAATCAGTGAGTGAGTGATGGGTATTTTATGCCGTACCAACAGCCAGGGAAATATTTCATGGTGAAAACAAGTTAGGACGAATGCTGACTTTTCAGACATGTGTTTTGACTTGGTCAGTCTTGGGTGATTGTATCTATAGGATGAAGGTGACAGGTCAGGCAAACAGCAGGGGATCAAAATCTGAAAATAATTTTTGCTGTACCTCATCCCTTAGTGAACCCAGACACCAACCAGGAATCGACCCATTGAACAACTTGGTCAGTGGTGGGTCCCCTCCTATCATCACCTTTTACAGCAAGGGCTACTGAGGGCCTATTTATTAGTAGAAGCCCCCCCTGGTACACACATGAGGGTTCAATAATCATCAATATAAAGCAAATTAAATCTATACATTCTTGTTGCCATTAGAAAGAGCATTAATTTCTATTGCAAACGTATTTCTTGTTTTTTACCTCCAAAAGCTTAATTTGCTAAATTTGCATCCATCGACTAGTGGAATATAAACTTAGAGATGGTGTTTTGAGGGACGCATAGACTGAACTATACACCTTCCACACTATTAAATGGATAGGACGTAAAACGTCTAGGTTGAAGCAAATTAAATTAAGCAACGTCTGGGCTAAAATGTAAGCAATAACATTCTGTTCAATATCACAGTGATTTACAGGCCTGATTGTTGTTTTCTACCATTACATAAATAACTTATCAAATTTAGATTGTACAATATGATAACAATGTGAAAGTTTGTATAATGTATACCATTTGAACAGTAACTACTGTGTATCGCTATCAAATCACTGTGGCCCATCTTCACATTAATAACTTTGCTCTGAATATGTTTCCAGTAGGATTCAGATGCATTTGTTTTGGAAACTTGAATATTCTTGCAAAAAATAAAATCTCATAGTGCACTTCACCCAACAAAGTGAGACACACATAGGCAATAGTGGACTGTGGCCATTGTTAGTGATGCTTTCCACTACTGAAAATAGCGAGATATAAATCTCCCTTTACTATAGAGAGCAAATGCAATGTGTCCAAGGCTGATATTGTAGTGAAAAAGGACCAGCAGCACTGCTATATAGCATCATGTTTTAATCTCAGCGTACGATGCATCAAAATGTTTTTCTCAATCTATTTCTGTCTAGGTTAGCAATGTTTTTACATCTACGTTTTATCAATACACTTAACCCCTTTCTGCACACTTTGGCTCTCTACTCTAAAACGAAAAACAGCACAAAGACAGCAATCTGTTTGTAGAAATCTGAATCATTCAGTTATATTTTCAGAATGTATCACTACTTTTGACACATTCTTTTCTGCCCAATGCACGTGCCACTTCCTCTGTGGCTGCCCACCGCTGATACACAGATAATTATGGTTATACTGAGCGCTGCAATTGTTCAGTAGACGTGTAAATTATATAAATGCTCCTAGGCATATGGCCCAAAACACACATAAATATTAAGATATTTACCGGATCACAAGGCTGCGCCGCATGGATAACGCCACGGGTATATACACTTGCCTATTTCTGTAGTTTTTTTCAGTTCAGAAATGTACTTGTTCTTTTATGTATTTCTGAGGCTACGCAAATGGCCAATGCTTGTGAAGTATGATACCCCCACCCGCAATCAAATTAAAGGAATCACAATCACAATTTATTTTCATCTATCTGAATTTAATTCATATCCACGTGGTCATGATCATTATATGGTGCTCACCAAAGTCTGGTCAAATGACCTGTCTGTACAAGGTCTATATAAAAAGAAGACCTCCTTACCTCTGTTACACCTGGCCACCCCAACCCCCCTCTGATAACACTGATCACTATCTACCCTAATTAATCACTATATTATTGTTATGAAGCAGCCAACGTTTTGAGCACCCCCTCCCCCCATCCCAACGAGCACTGGCACTGGACACAGTGGGGGGATAGTCGAGTCACGCGCCCCTCACGCCGACTCTTATTGGGAGTCAGGATGAACTCACGAGTCACCGCTACGAGCAATACCGAGCAGCTCAGGAGCAATCATGCAGACGGCCATAATGCAATTCACTGTTAAACGGACGTTGGGCGGCCCGCTCCGTTTTGTTCATGAATGTGAATGTGTTTGTTGGTTTGTTGGACTAAAGATTGGTATTAGGGTAGGGTGATAATAGAGGCTGTTGGAGATAGGAAGGTTCATATATGGGAAGGGTGTTTTGTCTGCTGTATGTGTATGCTGGACAGGCCGGATGACAGTGCCAGCTTTGTCATACTGATGGTACTGAACGTATTGCATTTTCTAGCAATTTGTCTTTTACAATCCCAAAGCAAAATATCAAGGAACAATCATTCCTGTCGGAGGGCTAATTATCAGAGCAGTTATGTTTAAAGTTATTTCTTTCTTTTTCATAATGTTGTTTATCCTTTTCAAAGAACATTTACTATCCGGAGAGACATCCTCTAGTTACATGATATCAGATTCCACGTTACATTACCTGGTGTATTAATCACAATTATGTTTCATCAATACTCTTTTTCAATGCACAGCTGATGAGTACACACCGTCACGAGGACAAGGACGGGTACAACTTTTAGTCAATTAGATGCATATAAGTGAAATAGAGATTAATGTTTTCTTCATGCTAGGACTACTTTTTTTATTTTCTATAGCATGATATGATTCACAGCACTTTTCTCTCAGACCTTCCATCAATTAATAACCCCATGTCCTTGGATTTCCACTCCCAACTCTTATCAACCTAAATGGGCGGACCCAGGAATTTGTAGAGGGGGGGGCCCAAAAACATGAATGTACAGGGGGGTGGGCCCCCCATCAAACATGATTTAACAGGGCCAGGGGGGGGGCCAAGGCCCGTCCGGCCCCCCCCCCCTGGATCCGCCCCTGGCTTGGCTGCTAAGGACTCCTTAGCAGCCAAGCGCCTTTGAAACGCATTATGCATCAAAAGTATATTTGATTCTTGACGTACTCCAATCCAATCTGTAGGCATACTCAATGTCTTGAATAGCTCCCAATAGCTGCCTGTAAATGATGTAGCCTCAAATGTATCGCATGTCTACAGTATTCCTCTTATGCAAAGTCAAAAATATCCTGAGGGATATCAGAAAGTCCTGTACATCACAATACTCACCAGCCCCTGGTAGTGGTTCGTCACATAATCAGCCTTGAAACGGTGACATTATAATTTGGTAGTTAAAACCAGGTCACCTAGCATACAGATTTTGAATTTCAGGTATCAGGTGTGGCACTTTTCTACTTTTCTGATTTAAACTCTAAGACTATCATTAACATAGAAATATCATAATTATCCACTAATAATTAACAAAAACTTTATAAATCGGCCATTCTTAATATTTTAATCAACATGTCCTTGTCACAAAAAGATTATAAAACAAACCACTGAAGGTTCTATCAAAGACCAGATCAAAAAGTCTTCCTGCTACTACAGAATGGTCAGTGACCAGAAGAGGGGGTAGGAGAATGATGAAAGGCGTAGTAGAGGGCCAGTGTCTGTTCACGGCTACTTACTGTGATGTATGTGGAGAGTGAGAGCCGCCATATGTATTATAAATGACACTTTGCCTCACTCTCCCACCAGAGGTACCATATATCTTGTAAACAGCCGATCCCACAGGCTCAGTGGAGCTGGTGTCAGTTACAAGAGAAAGGGCGAATCCCAGCGGAACTTGATGAATTACAGTGCATGTCTGGATGCTATTTGTAGGATTTTCGTTTGAGTAATGGTATTCTTTATGCTCATGCATAAACATAATGGAACGGTTAACCTGTTTTGTATCTGATTAAATGGCATGGAGATAACATTGTCTTTTTATAAAAGTTATTTATCGTGCATAAAAACAGGATAGAAGTTTTTGGCAAACGTTGCTGTTACCCTAGGGATACATCCATGGCAATACTTGAAGCTGGCGGCTATATAGAATCAAACTTCCCCACCAATAGATGACTAGGCTACACGATTCTTATTAAGTTATTTCTGCCAACATACTGTGCTTATTCATATCAATGTAATAACCGGTCTACTTTTAATCCATGAGACGGTAGCGTGAATTTAAGTTTTTTTGAGTTTTTTTTGCATCTTGATAGAATCATGATAAAATGTGCTATTCCTGAGCAGAGATTCCGGCTGGCAATTTGGCCCGTCTGCCCCTGGAGAGACCCCAGGTGTTCGGAATACCTGAGCACTACAGCAGGGGGGTGGAGGTTGATAGGCGGTAACCAAGGCGACCCTAAAACTTCCATCATAGCACCACTCCCTCTACCCGACCCACCCAGACTCTGTGCCCCTCCTCCTCCTCCGTCCCCGTGCGCCTTCCCCCGTCTCCACTACCTACTTACTCCCTCTATTCCTCTACCCCTCTTTCTCCTCCTCCCCCTCCTCTCTTCTTCCTTTTCTCCCCCCCCCCCCACACCTTTCCTCACCTTCTTCCCCTTCCCTTCTTCCCCCCTTCCTCCCTCTCCTACTCCTCCACAACCACCTCCCTAGTCATTCCATGATCTCCTCCCCCTCTTTCCCCTCCTCCCCTTCCTCCTCTTCCTCCTGTCATTTCCTTCCCCCCCCCCTCCCCTTCTCGTCCCCATCCTTCCCCTTTCTCTCATTCCTCCTCTCCTCCCCTTCCTCCCTTACCTCCCTATTCCTCCCTGTCCTCCCTCTCCTTCCCCTCCTCCCCTCCTCCCCTCCTCCCCTCCTCCCCTCCTCCCCTCCTCCCCTCCTCCCCTCCTCCCCTCCTCCCCTCCTCCCCTCTTCCCCTCCTCCCCTCCTCCCCTCCTCCCCTCCTCCTCTCCTCCCTCCTCCCCTCCTCCCCTCCTCCCCCTTCCCCTCCTCCCCTCCTCCCCTCCCCCTCCTACCCTACCCTCTCCCCACCCCACCCCCTCCCGTACCTTACCCGCTGTGCGCCATCGACCCATAGATGGATTAATGTTGCATCGACTAGCTGCTTATTTAGTCTACACCCCTCCCCGGCCGCCGCTCGTTTTCCACACCTTGGACCCAGGCCAACTCCGCACCTCGCAGCGCCAGCGAAAACCCGCCGTTTCTATGTACTACTTAGTGTGAGTAGTGTAGCGAAATGCGGCCCTGATGCAGGCTCACTCCAGCCGACTGGGCACCATTCAGGGCCGTTTTCAGGGCCAAGTGAATCAATCTGTGCAGCATTCTTTCACCCATCAACGGCCATCTAAGTTCGAGGGACAGCCACTAACGCAGTCACCATTTAAATCTTGGTCCGAAAGTAACTGTGTCTGCGTACACTATGCTTGGATTCCCCCTGGAGCATCAACTGGTTTCCATAGAATTGTGAAGGTTTATATGTTGGATGTTGAAATGGACCATTCAATAATGTAGCCTACGTGACTTTATAGAGTTTGATTTAAGGATGAATTAAGCCAACTCTACCTGTCTGAACATGACTGCTTTTGATATGCGTTGTCATACTGGAAACTGCATTAAATTGAAGTCGTATCAAGTATATTTGTGACCAGTCACGGGATATGGTAACCTAGAGGGATTTTAGTCATTTTGCTCTAAGTCCATTATTAAGTGAGTTATTGATGAAAACAAGCTAATGATGCATATTTCCCTAAGAAATGTGACTTAGGCAGAATTTTCCGGAGATTAAGATTATGAGCAAAAAGTCATTCTATTTATTTATGAAAGTTGCATTGTGGGTAATTTTGTAGGGGACGTCCTTTTTTAAAAGAGTGCTGCAATAAGGAATGTTGTCATGTTACCATGGCAACAGAAAAAGGAATGTTCAGATTGCATAGAATATTTTTGTCAATTCTAATAACAGAAGTTTTTCACTTTCTGGTAGTAAAAACTGTTATTTGAATGAGGATCTATGTGAAAAGTTGTTGTATTTTGAATAATTTTGATAAGTAAGAAAATTGTAATTTTTGATTAAATATCGTTTGGTCCAAGGAGCTGTAATATGTAAATGGACAACAAATGGTAAAACAGTGGTGTACCAGTGTGTACCGCATATGGGATTTCAAACTCCCATATCTCAGTCTATAATGGGAATATTTCTAAATGGTTTGCATTGTCTGAAAGGTAGGAATGCAAATTCAAATTCATACTTTCCCCCTCTAGGACACCAAATCCCATGATTGGTCACATTTACGTAATCTTTTATAAAAACGACAAATTATGTGCCCATGGTGCCCTGTTTCAAATAAAAGTCAAATATCCTATACCCTATGTGAGCATTGCTCCAAATGAGCAACCTACGAGCCCCCTTGATTATCCCAGTCTAGCAATATGACAATCCTGAGAATTTAATCTAATTAATTAAATCTGTGAATTCCGAGATTCTATAGATTATGATTCAGGAAACACAATGACCGATTACGTGTAGGTGTTCATTTCCTGTCGCTGATTGTATTTGTAAGTGTGCTACATTTTCCAATCTAAAGTTGTTGAATTATGTTTCCGAGAATTCGATTCTGGCTACAGGCAATGAAAATATAACAACCGCCGTTAGAATGATTCACCTTATACTATACATCAGAGTTTTAATATGTGTTTCGCGTATTTTCCTAGGGGTAAATTTCTGTTTCCCTGTTTCAGCCACGGTTTGTCCTTCTATTTTTGTCTTCCTTTTGTTTTACAAAATGTAGCATTCAGTAATTCAGCACTGTCATTAAACATACGTATAAAATTGCTAATAGTTTCCTAATCCCTGCCCAGCAAACAGGGCTCGCGGTTACTTTTAGTTTAACATTTGTTTTATGTTCTATTCTGATTTAATGAAAAGTACTGAGATAATGTTCAATGCATTTATAACATGAGATTTGAGTCCATGTTGAACTGATGTCTCACACTGATATTACTGGGATTGTGAGAAACACGGAAAATGGGGACCGCAGAATATCGTGTGCAACATTAAACCTAGAAAAATAACACGTGTAACTACATGAACGTGTTTCCAGGGTAGACTGGACTTTAACATAATGATTATAATTATATAAGATTAATTTACCTGAAAGTCCCTGGAGACGACAGCACTGGACGTATCTCAGATGGTGGTTCCTACAATAAGAAAAGAAGGACATAATTAGCTAATAGTCTGTATTCTAGAATCTGTACCTAATGATCTGTATTCTAGAAACCTAAAACCACGGCCTCCTGTGGGTTGGTGCTTTCACCTTTACCAAATGGCCTCCTATAGGTCTTGAAAACCTGATGGAATGAGTTTTAGCAAAACAGGAATATCTTGATGCATTCTCTTGTTTTGAAACAGGTTATTTCCTAATTTTAGTGTAAAATATGATTTAACGCCTCAATTGATATGAGTCCCTTCAACGAAATTAAGGAGAAACTCATAATCATTAGAATAAATCGATATAATTATATCAAAGCATCTTACGGGCCCAGGGTTGATAACCAAATAAATTGGCGTTACTAATTCAACCGCAATTCTTTTCAAATCATATAATTCTCTTCCTGCTTCCTACAAAGACATTGGCTGAAACAAAACACTAGCATAACACGTAACAACTCAAATTCAAGAACATTAGCTTTAGACAAATTCCTATATTCAGGACCAGTGCGAAAAGGCCATCATAAAAGGACTCGACTATAGCAAAGAAAGAGGAATCAGAAGATAAGAGTGTTTTTAGGCCAGGGATAAAAGGTGTTATGAATTATAGGACCCGAGAGACAGCCTACTCAGTTTTCCAAAACATCTTCCTGTAGCTGGGTTTACATAGACAGATAACCACTGAGTTCTATCATCCCTTTTATATCTTTGAGGAATCAAATCTTGCGCAGTGCTAATTGTATTGTCCAAAAATCCAGATAACCGATTTATAATATGATTTATTTACATTCTAGATGTTCTGTTTAAATTAAATCCCTTAAATTTCAGGAACATAATTATGTTCCTGAAATCTAAGCGATCCGTATCAATATATTGATTCGGATTTGTACTGTTATCGTGCTCTTTTCAATAGCTAATTAGAATAATCACGATAATTGACACGACTCTGTATACTTAACTAGGGCCAGCTTTTGAGTGATTACAAATCAAGTTACACCATTGAATTACAGTAACCCACTCTAGATACATCAGTGATTAATTCAACGATTCATAAAATCTCCTTACACCTGTTAAGATGATTCTGAGAATAACATTTGAACCATGTATAATAGTTTTTCATATATACAGGTTCTCTCAATTATTTTGCAATATAAATGCTATACATGGAGCAATTGGCCAGCGATTTATGGGCGATTGGCACAGAAATCGCCCAGTGGGCATGGGGCTTTAAGTGCGGCCCCCACTGGGTGCCCTTTGACAGATGCTCTCAGGCTGGACGCTGGCTGGACCCCGCCCGCCTCCAACACCCCCTGGAGATCCCGTGCGATTAAGCAATAAGCGCGAGTGCGGCAGAGGTTTGTCAATATAAACCTGACAAATGTTATTGCCTGCTGACCTGACCATCGACCATTGGAGGATAGCTGGTGGGTGGGGTGGGGGTTGTGGAGGGATGGGAGAGTGTGTGGGGGTGGAGAGTGGATGGGATGGATGGGCTTGTGTGGGGAGGGGTACTTGAGGCCATGAAGGAGGGGTTGGGGTTGGGGGTTCTTGGTGTTGTACCTAGGTAGGGTTCAGAGGCTGTCTTAAAACTTAAACCATAGGAAATTTCGTAAAAATTCAAAATTGGGAACCTTCATACTGAGTTGAGATGTACCTTCAGAATCAATTTAGAGCCCCTTTATAGCTATCCACATGTGACTTCTCAGATCAGTTTTGAATCCGCCAGGTACAGCCCTACTTGTGGACAGAGATGCTCTTATGTGGGGGAGGATCCAATTGGTCCTTACGCTCCTCATCCCGACCCCTTCAGTTTTAAAGCCCTAGATTCGCCCCTTGTGGGGTGCGATAAAGTAGGTTGAGGTGATAGTTGGGAAAAAGGGGTGTTTAAACAGGGTACAAGTGCACTGTTCAACGCCACCGGGAGGCGAACCCTGGTCCATTCACACTGGAGGCGGACATCCTACCTGTAAGGCCACCGCCAAAGGGCCTGTGGGAAGGGGCCAGAGTGTGGGTATGGGAGGACATTTCGCTGGGTGTTGGTGTTCTCTCATTTTTTCCTAGTGATATAATTATAAGAGTTGATATACCAGAATGTATCACAATTGGCACTCTGCATCTGGCTCTGACTCATGGTAGCTAGCATTGACCAAGTGGGGCTTGATGAAGATTGGAAGCAATGCCATTTTTATATAAGGAAGGTAATCAAGAAACACACATTGACCCGTGGGACATACGGAACTCTTTCTCTATCCAGGCCTAGCCCCATCCTCCAATGCTAAATCTACACCACAACCTACCCCTCCTTCCCCTGCCATCTCAGCCCTGGCAAACCCCAGCGGCTTTAGCCTGACAAGAATGAATTGGACCCCTTGAACCGAAAAAATAACACCAAATGCGAAAAAGGGCAAGGCTGGGGGATACTAAGTATAAAAAAGAGAAAGCTAACTTTATGACGAACGACCTTGATATCGATTGTGAGGTGGGACCGGCATCGGACGACCAAGGCATGGCGGGGGGACTGGCACAGGATGTTTATTGGAGAAGACACTCTGCTACAGATGAATTATTCAGCCATGCTTTTTCGACTATCACAGAGGATGTTTGTGTGTGTCAGCCTACCCTAAGTTGTACTGCTCTCAATGGCAGGAACTAAGAGTACCCACTGAAAGCCTCAGAAGGTTGGACGCCCATATACCAATACACTCCACCCTTAAAGATGGCACCTCCAGGGCCGGCATAAAGGAACATGAGGAGGGTAAGGAGAGAAGGTCATGAACATTTCAGTAGAGTCATAAAATTTCAATAAAATCACAACTTTGAAGTCGGTCCTTTGGGAACTGCCGGCGAACGTGGGACGTACTCAGTCTAGCGGAGAGTTGCACGCTCATGAAAACGTGATGGACAGATATTATCCATCTTGAGTTACGACCCGACCAATGGGTGTCAGATAGAAATGCTGGACCAGGGGGTTGTCGGAAGAGTATGGGAGTGGTAAAAGAGCAGGGTCTCAACAGTTGCTGTGTCAAGATGTGAGAATCAGATGGTCAGAGATGAATCGATATGAAACCAAATTATACATAATTATGCATGGTTAAGAACTGTTAGTTGTTGGCCATTTATGTAGCTTACTTTGATCTATAATGATCATTCTGCATTTGCGCTCAATCAAATATGATTGGGCACTATCGTAGGAGCCTCTTTTACCTAAAAAGAAAGCTATACAGATAATATATAGATCAGTTATTGATACAATAATTTGCATTAGTATATTATGTACAGGGTTTCAGGCTGTTACATGTATCTACAGAGAAGTTGTCCATATAATTTTATCATCATATCATATCGTTGTTGATGAAAAATGGATTGAGAATGACACTTACATATTACATCAGAAACAATATGTCGGAGTCTGTGAAACTGAAAGTAATATGATGAAATAGCATCCCTTGTATGCAGATTATCCTCTTTGCCAGTTTAGCAAAAGCAACTAAAAGTTTTCTAAGTTAATTTCTTTCTGCCATCTTGGCGTTTTAAAAGAAGACTATATACTATACGTGAACACGGGACATTATGCAAAAGGCCTTTCATTAAGTACACACGCACCAAGGGGGCGGTGGGGGTCTGAATTTCCGGAACTATATGTACGTTCTGTACAAATTCAATACAAAACTCCAACCCAAGGGAGTGGGGGGGACCGACATTTTTGAAAATCTGCGTACGTTCTTTGTACGGCCCCCAATGTTTCTGTATTTAGAGAAACCGAAAGGGAAAGCATCTCACCAATGAAATAACACGACCCAGGCAGTAGCATACCCAGTAATCAATCCCCCATCTTCTCTGCCATCAATATGGCCCACTAAGTGGCCTAGCTGCCATCCCTCTGCCGGCGCCCACTGCCTTATTGATATGACCGGGGTGGGGCGTCCGGAGACCGGCGCTGGGGGTAAGGGGCTGACGGACCCTCCGGGCGGGCCTCCCGGGGGGGTCCAGGCACTGGAGGCGGTCTCAGGGTGTGCTGGGCCCCGGGTGGTCAGTCGGTTTAAAGCAGCTGAAGTGCGGAGCGCTAAGTGTGTGAATTATTAGATCCTAAATGAAATTCATTAAAAGAATAGGGAGTGCCTGGGGTTTGGGGGTCTTATCTTGACTACCAAATAGTCCAACGGAATTAAAATCTGACCGGAAATGGTAAGACTTTAGGTGCTTATGTACCCTTCCAAGTAAACTTTATTTCTCCTTTCTATCAAACTCGGGGCCCTAAAATCATGAAGAATTTTATATTTCAAAGTCAAAAGAAGATAAACTTTTGTGTGCCAATTACTTCTGATTTCGACAGATTGCACTCTGGCGAGCCTGGTGAGCCTGGTGGCACCAACGGTTGGTTTACTGTTTGATACTTGGTGCCCATCCTCAACGAAAAACACCATTATTTCTTTATTGACTGATCTTTTCCCCATGGTTAGTGAAAACTACTCACTGAGAACCAGTAATGGTTAATTAGTTGATATTTGGTGCCCCATAGATAGAGAGAGGCACTCAGTGACACCATTATTGGTTTATTGGTTGACCTTTGGTACCATAAAGTGAGAGAGAAAACCACTCAGTGAGGTAAATTATTGTATATTAATGGTGAGCATTTGGTACCCCATAATCAGATAGAAACAATCAGCAACAACTATCATTTGTTATTGGTTGACATCTGGTGCCCCATAGTCAGTTATAACCACTCAGCTACCTCCATTATTGGTTTATTGGTTGACATTTGGCGTCCCATAGTCAACAGAAGCACTCAGCGAGGACCCTGATTGGTTTACGACCACTGTAAATGATACATCGCCTCATAGAGGAAACAGCCAGGGGGTGGGCGGGGACGAGAGGGCAGGTGTAGAGGGAAAGTGGAGGGGGAATAGGTGGGTAGGAAACAGTGAGTAGAGAATAACGGGGTCCAGAGGGAAGAAGAGATGAATCCTGCGTCTGATCTACACATACACACAGAAACACACGTACTCAAACACATAATTATATATGCATACAGTCACACACACATTTATATACACATATACACATGCACATAAATAGAAACACATACATGCATAATGCACATTTGCAACCCATGGGGCTAAAACCAACAGCTGCAACATGGATGGTATTATTCATGGATACATGGGATACATTTATTTTTAAATAGACACCCTTCTTTGAATGCTTCAAACTTGTCAGGGCAGTTAAAGAATTATAGATATATCTCATTTGGACATTCCAGAGAACTATAGCTGGACATGACAGCTAATTATAATCGCGCTTGAACTAGCATGATATATATCAAGTAGGAAATAGGAATATTTATGATACAAGGTGGTCAAATTTGGAGGGTAAAAGAATCCAACTTCCGAGTAAATACATCTATACTGCCAAGGTCGTTCTATTAGTGTCGCTAATTTAAAATTGGTCTCTTACAGCAAGGTTTTATATCATTAACATTAAAAGGATGTCATTACCCTTAAGTTTTAACCTCTTTCGGTTTCAGTGCCTTTCCCCCAAACTCCCTGCGCAGTCTATGTTTGATTACATTATTCTCCTGACCCGCCCTTTCTAAAAAGACTCTTTCCATCCTCCAAAACCCACCCCTTCCCTGTGTCCCACATATCATCACATGTAATTCAATCTCCTCTTGATGGACCAGGATACAGTATATTGGGCTAGTTAACCAAGGCTAATGTGAAGTCTGCTGGACAAGTGGAGGTATCGTGCCCATCCCCCGGGCCTGGCCCCCCCTCCCTGATATCCTCACATGCGACCAAACAATCAGGGGTAGTCTAATGGTAGCCTGGCATTAGCCCTACCAATATTATCTTAACCTTGAAGGCGGGTTTCATGACCTGGACTCCGCACGCTTGTTGAATGTTTAGGGGTTACATGGTATGCATTTTGCTCTGGGTTATGGTGTGTTTTTACTCTAATGCTTGGTATGTTGTATCTTTTGTATTCTTAGACATCTTCCTGGTTTCTCTATTTTTTCTGGTAAAGAGGCTATGTTGTTCTGATGTTGTTGGTGTTGTTGTTTTTGCTGTTTTTTTCCACCCAACAACTTGGGGAAATAATATAATTCCTCATAAATTACCCATACAGTAAGGACGCTTTTACAATGTGCTACCCTTTGTGTCTCATTCTCTTCTTTTTACTAAATCTACACAATTGTTCTGCCATTTTGGAGGAGTTAAGTTTTTAAGGCATGAATTCTAGAACTCATCTTCCAATTCTTTCCCTAATAGCTCCTCGTGAAACTACCATAATATAGGAGTCGAAATGTGGCCCGATGTTGGTGCTGCCAATATGATTGTGTTCTCAACCCTAAAGGGGATTCCCCAGTCCAGACCCCACAGGCTTATTGCATGTTCAGTAATCGTTGCACGGCGTGGCCTTTCCCTTGGTTGCTTCTATTTATTTGAAGTTCAATTGTGCTGCTTTTTCACTGTACTTGGAAATGTTATAATTATATTACGTGATCCCCTCAATTATTTCACCATAGCCATAATTCACCACTGATAAGGTTTATCAGTCACTAATCAGCGTGATATGTTTAGTGCTCCAAGCTAAAGTGACTATACCAGCTATAGATAAAAAATGATTTGCATCTTTTTCTATTGAGGTTACCTACCAATGACTTTTGCTCAAGAGGTTGCAAACAGTGAAGCCGTTTACAGAAGGAAGGAGTTGCGAATCAGGAGACACAAATCATAAACAACGATTAATAAACAATAAGTTACAGAAGCAATAATATAATAGTTTTAAATTGCTCTCTTTATGAGGTTTAATTTTGTGTTTCTGTGTGAGGTTTAATTCAGAAACTAGTTGGTTTCTGGTTTTTGATGACTTTTTAAATATTTTATCAATTTGTTACTGGTGGTTTCTCATGCAAACAACCAATCACAGACCATCTAGAGGTAGCATGACATTTGCCCTGCCAAAACAATTATGTTCTTAACCTTGAAGGGGGTTCCCCATCCCAGAACCTACGTGCTTACTGGATGTTGCATGGTTTGCCCTTGCATTTATAGGTTCTTTCTTTCTACATGTACTTGCAGATAGAAGGCAGGTTTTACACCAAAAATCATCTGTTTCTCACATCTCAGATCTTAAGATTTTTCCAGTCAATACTCATAGTTAAAGATAAGTTACAGCTAAAACATCAAACCTGGGGATAACAAGTCTATAACGTTATCTGCCTAAAGTCAAACTACCTGATTTGACATACTAATCTTATCTTTGAAGTGGGACGGTTTTGAAGCGCTCTTTAATTAACTAACTGGATTGGACACCAAATATGTTTCGAGACACGTCCTTACATTTTGTCTTCCTTGCCTTATGTACATGTGTTTCTATTTCCCATTCCCATAGAACATGATCTTGCATTATTTAACGTCTGTCGGGATAAATACATCGGAAAGTTATTTATTTGATTGACCTCCACTGTCTGAAGATCATAAGTCTAAGTCTATTTCTGTTCTTGGTTCAGGTTTTCACTGTATCTTGTAATACCATTATTTTCCTTCATCTCTTACCCATTCCTTATTTATCTATTTTTTTTGTTTTGTTTTTTTGTTGTTTTTTTGTTTACACTTAATCCTATCCTTTTTCCCTTTTCCTTTTTCCTCTTCCCTTTATTCTACTTTTTGACTCCGCCCAAAGAACCTCCTATATTCATCCCCCTTCTATACTTCCCTGTCCATCCTACTCCATCCATCCCCTCCCCTTTCTCCAGTCCACTGACCGTTAACCCACACCGGCTTACCCCTCCCCCTCCCCACACCAGGCCGCCCACCCTGGGCCTCTGCCCGTATACAGTAGGGTGGTCGGGGGGCTGGCCGTTATGATGCAGTTGGCTGGACTTTGGACAAGGCTCTTTCACACGCCATGGCCAGGCGTGAACAAGGGCTTGTGCCCGGCTCAGGGCAGTAAAAGCATCATGCCAATGCCACGTTAGGCTAGGAGCCCGGGCTGAGCTGCTGCATCAAGTATGGGGTGCCGGGTGTAAACTGAGAAAGGGAAATTATTTAATGATTGAATGATCATCTCTGGAGCTAATTTCATGCAAAAGGTCGGTCAAAGATCCACATGATGCCCCCTCCCAATCTTCATCGCCTACCGTTAAGGCTTGATTCCTTGAGACCAACCGCTCATGTGTTTTACTGTAATAGAGATTGCCGTTACTTTTGAGATACGATAAAAGGAAACTAGAAGATATCATTTTAACTATATCAAACAAGAAAGGTATTGTATTTGAGACGCAGCAAGGAAAATGATTAGTTAGAAAGTCAAAGTCAAATACCGTTAAAACATAACACCAAGCAAAGTGCCAGAAAAAATCTAAAGTTTGGACATGTGAGCTTCAGCAAACTACGTTTTGTTATCACAGAGGAAAAGCATTATGCTTAGGATCAAAATGCTACAATCCAGTTCTACCTGTCCAAAGCAAATTCGATCCAATATTTACACCTTAGTGTCATTTAGATATCAGAGTTCAAGGTAATGCGTGCTTTTTTTTGTTGAAATATTACCCATAAAATCACCTGTCTCCCATATGGAGGCATGATAAATTTGATAATCTTTTCTACTTTGCACAAGCAAGGACTAATTAAGTTGCGTCGCTCTATAGCTTGTATAGATATCGTTTTCTATGTCATCAAGTATTCAATATTAACTAATTTTGATTTAGTCTGTTGACATGTGGCGCCCCATAGCGCAGAGGGAGGCGGTCGTGCACGGTGGAAGAAGCCTGACTAACATGAGAGGATTTCACTTACACGCAGGGATTTTACTAAGCTGGGAGGGATTTCACTAACCCGACTGTGATTATCTTAAGCTCGGTTGCATTTGCTAACTAGGAAGATGTGTCTGTGGCTTGGAAGTTTCTAGGGAAAGGTCTGAGACACAAACACATTTAGCAATAGGTAAATGTGGTGCGGTGGTTTATGTCTAATGTATATACTTCGAGAATAGAAAAATAATGTGAACTGTCATGAAGGAAAACTCCACCTTAACCTGGTTTTACATATGCTTTAGCTAATTCAGTTAAAATTATCATCTAGTAAATCGTTTTTGAATTATAAAATTCAATATTTTGCCTTTTCTAAACAGACAAAAGAATAATTCGTAAACTTCTGAACTTCTTATCAGTTTGATAAGAAAGTTCAGAAGATTAATATCAAGAACACTAAATAATCCAGTTTGTCCCATCAGGTCTTACCAGCTTTATTCATTTAGCATTTGGCGTACTTCTTTTCTTATACAATGTGATAATTGATACTATTTAGTTCCTCTCAGCTTGCTAAGTATGCAGTAATGTTATTCTATAATTTGCATTGTCCAGAGATATGTACATACCTGGTACTTATAAACACCTTTTTAGCGATAACTGCTATAACATTTATAGCATCAATTTTCGGCATCAAATTTCGCCCATTTCTAATAATTTTTCCAGGCTGACAATTTCAGGAATTTTAGATCTAGATGTCTAGTTTTCAGAACCGTTTACAGAATTAAAATTGGTCCAGTAGAACAGCCACAAATCAACAGCGGGACCCATCGCAACAGTGACGTTCTTATAGGGACAGTTTGTATTGTTTCAATTTTTGAACAGGGAGTGGTCTCGCTGTGGTGGACAACCCTCGCAACAGCGAGACCCGTTATGCGACAGACCACTGTAGTCTGCCGCATAATCTCCTCGCTGCTGCGAGGGTTGTTCACCACAGCAAGACCTGTCCCTGTTTAAAAATTGAAACAATACAACCTGTCCCAACAAGGACATTGCTGTTACGATGGTTCCTGCTGTTGATTTGTGGCTGTTGTACTGGACTGACTTTAATTCTGTAAACAGTTCTGAAAACTAGACATTTAGATCTAAAATTTCTCTGGAAAGATTATTAGAAATGGATGAAAATCAATGCTGAATTTCGCGTATAACAGCAAGACTTTTACCAAAACTTCGCTGTGGTTTGCACTGTTGCGAGACCTGCATAGAAGTCCTCGCTGTGGTCTCACTGTTACAAGGGTTGGCTTATGCAACGGAGCACTGCTATCACTGTTTAAAATAGCTTATTGTTGAATGTTGTAGCTGAGGTTGGTGTTGACTTTGTCAGAAAGGGCATTAAAGACAAATTGTATTCTATATCAGTATTCGAACCCCTATACCTTCAGCATTGTCCTGTCCTCTCAGAAACTGGTTAATCAAAGATCTAGTATTGCCCCAAAGGGCAATAATGCCTGTCTCTGAATGTTTATGCCAATTTGTACATTAACAGTAACGATTTTTAACATTTTCTGAATAATTGATGTAAAATACATAAATTACAGACTACGGGCACACTAAGCGATTGTTATTTTCTATGTTTTAATACACACGCCAGCTAAAGCCCTCGACGATATGTGTAAATCAGGGACATAACTGCTTTGTGCCCATTTGGGCTCTACAACGTATCAATTTTATAGTATACAGGCATTGTTTGTTCAGAGACTGTGTATATGTAAACCTATAACATTTTAGAACATGACCTACGAATGGACTGCCCCCCCCCCCCCCCCAATTCCCCTTAAGAAAATCCAAAATACGATCAGTTAGTTTGCAACAGGCCACTGTAGCCCGTCACATTATGGGTCTTGCTGATGCTAAGACTAAATGATATGGATATTCTTGTTAATGCCTCCTTGTGCAAAAGATCCTCCCACTTATAAATATCTTTCTGGACTGAAAATCTTGGTTTTTGGATGTACATATCTAGTTTCTCAAACTGTTTACAGAACTAAAATAAGCCTAAAAGTACAGCCACCATTCAACAGCCGGACCCATCGCAACAGGGACTCTGCGCATGCATGGCTCAGTACAGATAGTACAAACATTCCACCAACACCAATCCTAGTTTTAACACTCGGCGCCCCATAAGGGTGTGGCATGTGGTGGTTGTGTCAGTGGCATTGGGTGGAGAGGGCAGGTCTAGTGCTGAAACAGGTTATGTGTCAATCGGTGACCGCCCGGGGGCCTGCCTCCATTAGCGCCTTGTCCCCCCGGTGTTTTTTACCGCCTCTCAGGCTGCCTGACCCCTTAGTCCCGGGGGAACCAGCGACACCATATACCCCCTATTAGGGTCCCCACTCCAGCCACTCACCACAACCGTAAGTTGAGGGGTTATGCCATTTTTTGTTTCTTTGAAAATGTTGAAATGCATTTAGGTATACCCATCGCCTAATATAAGCAGTTGCTGTGTCCAGGGAGAAAGAATCGATATAGATATTGATGTAAAAGTAATGGCATGTTTTGTTATTGTGCTTAGAAGGTCAATGCAAAATATTCATGAACAGTAAAAAACAGTGGTATACCTGTATCTACACATGGAATGTATCCTGGCTTTTATCTGCCTCTCTTAATCCAACTTCGTGCTCATGAGTTTTGAATTGGACTGCTTGACCCCTTACTTTATCTCCATGCACCCTAATAAATTCCCAGCCACTGCGGTTCATGCATTCAGACCGTGTGATTGTATAATGTAAACGAATCCCTTTATCAAAGCTTAAAGAATATGAAATGTGTTATTTTCGTAAAGCCTTAGGAACTATTGATTTTTTCTTTCAATTCTCATAATTACAGGGTGTCCATGGTCTGTACTTGATTTCTTCTCTATAAAGTAGGCTGAGTTTGTCGAAGGTTATTAGAAAACTGGCATAAGCATGACCAGAAGGCATCTTTTCCCTTTGTGTTTTATACACCTCTGATTATTCACATACATCCTAGAGGGCTGGACAAAAGTAAAGGTATTGGGGTTGGTGTCCT
Organism: Lepidonotus clava; assembly: GCA_936440205.1. Taxonomy (NCBI): domain Eukaryota; kingdom Metazoa; phylum Annelida; class Polychaeta; order Phyllodocida; family Polynoidae; genus Lepidonotus; species Lepidonotus clava. Next base: position 17,675,162 of record OW387150.1, on the reverse strand, counting down.
GATATAGAATACATACACATTCTTCCACACTAACTCCCTCCCTTCTGGCGCTATTCCCAGACACAACCCCCTCACTCTCCCCCAACAAACCCCCTACTCTCCCTTAGCCCGCCCACTTGCTCTACCTCGGGCGATCACCACTTGGCAGGTCGATGGTCATGTGAGCATGGCCAATTCATGTGTAGACAGATATTGTATCACGCTGGGCTTGGGCTGGGTTCGCTCGGGTTATGTCTACAGTGGGCCCGATCGACACGGTGGTGGTGAAAGTGAGCCACTCTGAGCAACTCAGAACTGAGTTGTGGTAAATGTTAAGAGGACTTCTACTTTGTATCGTGACCTGAAGCACTGGCTAATGTTTAAGCTCTTCTGCTATGTATCATAAACTGAGCCAGTGGTTAATGTTAAGAGGACTTCTATTTTGCATCATCAGATGATGACCTGAGACACTAGCTAATGTTGAAGCTCTTCTCTTATGTATCATGGCCTAAGCCAGTGGCCAATGTTAAAGCTCTCCTAGTGTGTATCATGGCCTGAGCTGTGATAAATGTTAATGGGTACTCAATTTTGCATCATGACCTGAACCACTGGCCAATGTTGAAGCTCATCTGCTATGTATCATAACTGAGCCAGTGATTAATGTTAAGAGGGCATCTACATTGCATCATAACCTGAGATACTGGCCAATGTTAAAGCTCTTATGCTATGTATCATAACTGAACCAGTGGTTATAATGTTAAGAGGGCATCTATCCTGTATCATGGCTTGAGCCACTTGCTAATGTTAAAGCTCTTCTGTTATGTATCATAACTGAACCAGTGGTTAATTTTAGGAGTACATCTATCCTGTATCATGGCTTGAGCCACTGGGTAATACTAAAGCTCTTCTATAATGTCACAGCTCTTCTGCTATTTTTTGTGACCTGACCCAGTGGCTCAAGTTATAGCTCTGCTATGTATACATCATAAACTGAGCCAACGTTAATGTTAGGAGCTATTTGACTGTGTATCATTACTTGAATCCGTGAGTATTCTTAAATTATCTGTCCCTGTGTTCTAGGCTTACATATTTACTTTAGCTTTTATGAAATTCTCTGGAGTCCATTCCATTTCACACCGAGGGCTATGTTTAGGATGAAATGGTGTTAGAATTGTTTCCTTGTTTTGTCCCACTACATTTACCTTGATTCAGTTGTCTTAATAAGGTAAGGACATTGCCTGGAGCCTTTCAGCTAACCAGATGATGAAAGCATTAGGTCAGATTCATGAGATTGCTCAACATTACCACGTGCATGCTCCTCATGTTACCCTTAGCAATAACCCGTCCAGTGAACAGAATGTGATTACAGAACATTAGAGGTAGGTCTAAACTTAAGTAATTGATACACCTACATACCTGTGGCAGACCAATCAATACACCTTTATATGTAATACCTGTAAGTTGGCCCCTTCCCACTGGTACATAAGAGTAGGCTTACCGATTATTGAACAGCTCATTTAGTCCTGGGTCAACTTGATATGCTCTAATATGATACATTGGCTGCTGAAAATAGCCTAAAGACAAATATTTGTTATTGCTATATATATGGAGGACTAACCAAGCTTTGGATAGAAAGTATCTAGCTTTTTCGTGAGTCTGCGTGGCGAAACGCCCTATAGACGGTTTGATCAAAACACCTTCAGTCTGAGGCCAAAGGAATCCACCTCCAAATTCGTTGGTTCTGTCTTAGTATGCTAGTAGGGTGCCCCACAAGAAGAATAGGTTTACAGGATCGAAAAGATACTTAAATAAGCAAGGACCTGGTTATGTTCCTTTGCATATAACAGAGCAAATTTTATTAAATATAAGCGTCAGGGTTCACTCTCTTGTCTAAATCAAAACCTTTACCATATGCAGCTTTATAATATCCATCTTATCCTAGATTTTAAAATAACCCAAATTTGAGCAGCGAAGCCGACTGTGAATGTAACACTGGCATCAGTGATATCCTTCTATCGCTGTTTCGATACGTTTATATCTATGAGTTGGGTCACCGACCCTGTCTGAGACATAGTAAGACGCCACCGTAGACTCAACAGGGAGCCAGGTCCACAGGGAGTCGCCTAGTCCTATGTTTTCATCCGTCATTCCGACAAGGGAAGGAGAGGGATGGTGGGGGGGGAGGTTTGATTCATGGCCCCTCCCGGAGGACGGACAGCTATCATCCCGACGTACCCCTCTCCTGGGCTCCTCCTGCACCCCCTAGTGCCCCCTGCTTGGGGCCTATGGGGTACCGAGTGACAGAGAAGCGAATTTTCCTATGTTTTTATGTCTTGGTCCAAGTGAGCACATCAAATAAGAATGAAATTTTCTAATCCAAGCATTTTCAAATCATCCCTATAAATATGAATACAGTTTTGCGGGATGACAGCTGGATATATGGTAAAGTAATGTAACATAAATGTCTACAGAGTGAGTGAATACACATTATGCTATATTAATATATACAATTCTTTCATCAGATGTTTCCCTAACTGGCCTTTAGCAAATGAATATTTTGGTATTTTCTGTTTGGTCATTAGCAATGTTTTAAGTAATGAAAGTTACAAACCAATATTGCCAACAAACATTCTCTTGAGAAAGAAAGGAATAATCCTTTACACGTATTGTATATTTTACAACAAATGAAACATGGAAGCTTTCACATGTCATCTTTCTTCCAATGGTTTGCACAGCTATTTCCCTAGCTGCCCAAGCTTCTATCCTTACGACCCTCACAAGGATACGTCTTACCCTCAATCTATATGCCATCTTTTAGTAGCATTTCCCTCAGAGCCTCCGAGCCACGGATTGCTGAGCCCCGAATTTATGACCTTTCACGCTACCAGCATTTCTCGTTATGATAAACAAATAGATACCGGGATGGGTCGGAGAGGTGGCAAGGGGGATGAAGAGGATGAGAGATAAAATATGAGGAACAGGGACACATAGAATAAAGAAAGGAAAGGATGGAGGAAGCACTAAGGGCTGGTGAGGTAGAACAGTTGGAACACTGCAGGCCAGATCCCTGTTTTAGGTACATGTTCACAGGCGTTATAAAAGTTCATATTTTTTAGGGTTTCCCTATACCAGTCTTTAACATACTAATGTCTTAATATTTTGTGTTTATCATTTCAGTTATATGATTAAAAGTTGGAATAGAATAGTCAGCATGTCGAACAATCCAAAATGTAACATACGATGCCAGCCAAAATATTCCAGCGTGTGTTTCATACGTATAATCTTACAAAGTCTTTTCGGAATGCATAGTTTCCTCTGTTCACAATACCCATAAAAGCCCACATTTGCAATATTCTTAACCGTTATAACTCAACCCATCCAGCACCTAAATCCGTCTACCCTCCGACATTTAAGGAAAGATGGGTTGATTTAGGAGGTGTCTGGCAGGGAGCGAACCTTTAAGCAGGTGCGGCGGCGTGCTCTGGTATAACCTTACCATATAAAGCTCAGCTGGTGCTATTCTGCACAGGGTTCTCTCACACTTTGACATTAACCTGTGATCTGCGCCGTGTTATTATTGGTTTGTCGGCCGCAGTTCTGCTTACAGAAGACAAAAAGAAGCACAGATCACCACCTGTTGTCACCGTTGTATTGCCTTCATAATGTAGGGTTGCATATTTTATCAATTTCCTTCTGACTTTGCTAGTGTTCCTCTATATAATTTATTCTGATAGTGTCCTGATAAACATTTGGATATAGTGTTTGAGAAGTGTATAATCTGGATGTATTGATAGAATATATAGCCTCTTATAACAAAGGTTTTCTAGGAATTTGTTCCAATATTGAATATTTCTGAAATTTCTGATACTTTGGTAATATGTCCTCTGAACCATGGTTAGGGAATTTATGAGTATTTACAGAGAGATATCTTGTAGCAATGGTCTCTAAAGGATTTGAAAACCCACCTTTAATAGCAACGACTATAAACTTTCTTTTGCCCTTCCTTCACATGTTCCCTGTTGTGGCGGTCGCCAATTAAGAAGAGATATTTTCTTCCTTATTTTTAAAAAGCAAATGTAGGGATGGTAAACGGCAAAATAGATATCATTGTATTACCGTTACAAAAGTTAATGGCAGCGCTGGTGGTAACGAAGAAAACAACTGTCCTGGGTCAAAGGTTAAGAATGGGGGAGTTTTTGTTCTATTTTTAATCCAATCCTCTTAACCTGAAATTGAAAATAAATAGATGGGTAGAGATCCGGGAGCGGGTCCACAAACAGCTAATGCAGATTTAGAAGAAGCTGTTTTTTGTATCAGCTGATGGGAATTAGCTGTTATTTAGACTAATTCTGATGTGTCCAAACTGGCCCCCACCCGACACAAGACAAACACCCACTCAGACTCACAGACCACACAGCCTGATATATCGGTTGTTTTGTACCCCATGAACTCGACATTAGACTTACATTGAGACAGTCTCATTTTTATTAGAATGAATCTTTCTATCTACAAGTAAAGTTGCTTGAATAGATGTAAGACATCGGCCACACATGTGGGGTACATATTGAAAGCGATTTTTTAGAAAATATATTCTTCTCAACATTAATTTTATACAATTATTGTTTGGTAGTTCCCGTCATAAATACTAGATGATAAAGCCACAAAATGAGTTCCTTCAGAAATTTCAAACACCTCTGACTTTTCCTGTTCTAATATAGACAGTATAATATTTACTGCCTGAAACATAATGTTATACTTTGTGTACACCTCTATCATTTGACAAAATCTGTGTTTCAAGCCTCTAATCTAAGACAATGAAGTCACAAACTTTCTTGAATGCTCTAAGATTTTCTGTAACAAGCATGTTTCTCGAAGGGGTTCCAAGAAAATGTCAGGGTGTTCCAAGTAAAACTGTAGTGGTTGCTACAGAAAACATATAAATAAGTCTGAATGGATCCTAGATACCCTCGTGATTCACCTCCCCCCACACCCTCAGCTTCTCCTCTACATGTAGTATTTATTTGACCTAATAATCTGCTGGTCTAGACTCTCTATACAGTACTTCTGTGAGCTTTGTCCAGTGGCCAGCTGGCCTGGGAAATGCCTGCACGTCAGAGATGGGTGGAGGTGTATGAGGCGCCAAATGTTAATCCACACTGTATGTAGGGGTTGATCCAGTATTTGAAAGGGGGGTGAAAGGTCCAGTTTGATGTTCGGTAGTAAAATGTTTCGCTTTTGTGTGCCTACACTTGGAATTGGTACACCTTTGTTCAGTTTAATATATTTCATCAAAAAAGCCCTAATCCCCTTAAAAACCTTCTATCTGACCTTGAGATGAAACTCCTTATCTACACACTATGTACTTAAGGGGAGTCAAAAGCAATAATTTTATGACCAAATTTTGCTAACTGAAACAACCATGAAAATGCATTCTAAGAGTCTAAGATTAGCAAATGGTACAATATAAAACACAGTAACTAACTATAACCTTACTTAAATTCCATAATATTCTTGTGATGTAGCCTATGCCTGAATACAGCAATGTTTGTAAACAAACCAATTTTGGTGGGTCACCAAAATTGACCAGGGACAAGTTTTTATGTATTTTGATGTAGTTTAAGTCTGTATTCACAGTCTATATTTTAGCACAGGCCTAGGTTATGGCAATAGAATATATTTCATTAGTTAGCAGAATTTGTAAAATTTTGACCTACAATGCTTTTGGCTTCCTTTAAGGAGATACATATTCACAATACGTGGATATTAACATGTTATTTGATGTATTTCTGCTGTGTAACACTTGGCTTCCCATAGTGGTGTCTATAATAGACCAAACTCCGCCCCCACGTGGGACCCTGGCCTTCTCCCTCCTCCCACTCAAAACCTCACTTAGAAACACCTGCCTTCAACACTGGTGTCAAAACAAACCTGAACACAAAGGAAGAGGACACAAAGAAGTATGGGAGAACCAGTTACGACCGTTCACCTATAAAAGCATCAAGAAAGTAAATTGGACTGAGAAGGTTTTTCACTAAATCGTGCCATTTCAAGTTAGTACAACTGTCAGGTTAAGTTTCTGTTTTGATGTGGTCACAAATAGTCCCAGATCTCAAATCTCAGTGAGCGTTTCTGCTGACTACTTGTAGGTTGGCGTCTCTTATTAATTGTTCTGGCTTGTTGGTACTTTGATAGCATCTTTATATTGATCATACTATCTTATTTACAACTTGCTTAAAGATATAGGGAATTATAAACAACTTAGAATTAACAGTCCTAACCGTTCATCCCTTCAATCTGGATTGTGAATAACGAAAAGGAAATATTTATACAAAATAGAATAAGATAAATTGCTGTTATCAGCTTGTTATAACAATATTTCAACAATAGCTATGAGGATTTGCACATAGAAAATGTATTCTGGGGAAACGTGTTTTGGCAAGAAATTAAATCCTTTTAAGGTAAAACAAATTATTTATTTTACCTTAAACAGTTAAAGTGGTTTGATTTCTTGTCAAAATACGATTACCGCTTTGTCGTCAACGACATGGTCGGGGCAAAGTTCTACTCCCTTCCTAAGAGGAGTAGAGCTAGCTCATTGGTGAGACACTGGTTCCATAATCCAAGAGTTTGACCCTGGCCTGCATTTTGACCATGGTATCAGATTACGACGGGACATGTTTCCTTCATCTGAGTCCTGGAGTGATCCAAACCTACCAATGGCCGTGGATATGCACGGTTATGTTCTCTTTGCCCAAACAGATTCCAGATTCATATTTTGACAATTTACAGCAGGGAGTGGCCCCAGAAATATAGAATTAGACAGTTTTACTCTACCAATGGACTCCATCGGACACCATGTAGCAATGCAAAACATAAAGATATTGTTTGACTATACAATAGATAATCCCCACGCCCTAGACTCAACCCCACCCCCAGCACATGGAGGCGTCATCAAGCTGCTCAGAGCTACTCCTGAGGTAAAGAAGGGGTAAGGCCCCATCAGAATAAGAGTCCCCCCAAGGAGGGGAGCCCTTCGTTATAGGAGGCCTACCGCGCCAAGACTGCAGTGACATCACATCCTAACAGGGTGGATGTGTAGATCTGGGCACAAAGACTTGAAAGGCCCCCAGAAGTGGCACAGAGTCAAAGGGGTTCCTATTAGTAGGTTGGTGTAGGCGGGTGGTCTACCTTAGCACTTCTTGAATGGTGTGGAGGAAGGTTGGTTCTCTAGTTGTATAATGGGAAGAGTGGGTTCAGAGTCCCTGCATTCTTTTGTAGAATGCAGAATGGATGACGACGCAACAAACACTAATTGGATTTTCTTGTGATGAGCTGTATTTTTCTAACTTAAATTTTTGGTACATTTTAATTTTATTGCTAGAGGCTAGTGCCTTGGGTGTAATTATCTGGAGTCCAGTGACCCCATTATCGCCATGTTTTGGTTTAGGTTTATCGTTAACAAGACTTGATTAAAATTAATCCCAGTATTTGTCCAAGTCGTGGTGCACCCTTGAATAAGTAAAGATCATCATTATTGCTTTTGTGTGTTTTGTTTTCTCCTTTTTATCTGTTATCAGAAATTCCATGTTATCTAATGAGAAAAATATTTGTTCAAGCCTTAGTTGCCTCATGTTGACGGTGTGTTCTGACTCCAAATCAGAAACATGGGAAACAGGGGAAGGTTCCCTTTTTCACATCAAATCAAACTAATTCTGATCCTAGCATAAGATGTGCACAACAGAGACGTTGTATTCTTTCTTTTATGTGAGTTAATGGCATGTGCCATCCCTACAAAAGATTGTACTGTTTGGTTCTCTGGCTACTTGCAAATCTCTATTTCAGGTCTGTCTTTATTGATAAGTCCCTACCTACAGGGTTGTACCTGGCTTTGGATACTAGCCTACCTTTATTATATTAGAACATTGGGAGACAGGTATTGATAGTTATAGATTAGCAAATGTTAGCAGTAATCTGTATTTATAGTTATATATTAGCAAATGTTAGCAGTAACAGGTATTTATAGTAATATATTAGCAAATGTTAGCAGTTATCTGCTGCTCCATTGTACCGTGGGTAAGTTTTGTATTATCAGCCTAAGATGCGCAAAGTAGTGGCCCCAGTCTGTGTTTATTGGCGAGAATAGAAATGGTGGTTCATGTGCGAGATCAATTGTTGGATTTGTGTGTGATATGATTTGTGTTATCACTTTATTAGTTGTATCTTATTGAACTGAACATATTGCGTGACAGCTTGAATCGGACGGTCCTAAAGATAACACTTGTCAAATGATAGTGATTATCGAAATCCTTACGACTGGAACCCTACATTTACACTACACTTATTAATGTTAAGATGGTTATGGTTGTTCTGGTAGACAAGAAGAGAGACGCAAAGAACTTAACCGGACGATGGGCAGCAGACGATTAATTAATTTGCGTTTACAAAATCAGACATAGTAAATACAACAGGTATGATCCCGCACTTTAGGTATAAGCATGGGCCTAAAACCCTGAAGGATAATAAGTTAATTAAAAGGAGGGTTGTCCTTTTTTCATTGTTTTATGAAAATAATATATCTTCAGTAGATCCTTTTTGAATTAGTATACAAATCAATATTCTGCACCTATGCCTTTGTTGCTAGGTTTTATAGAAATATATGATGGTAGATGGCTGGCAAGTTGCCATAATGATAAGTTATCAAATCGAAGTTATATTTCTTCTTCTATTCCGAACTCTTACAGACCAGACGTTCTACAGTGTCGCTCACTAAGTGTACATGTATACGTGTCTCCCTGCATGCCTTGTCCAAGAACTAGTCACACACCACGCATTGAACCCGAGTACCTCAGCACCCTAACCGCCATACTCCCCCGTTTACCCCCCCTCCCCTATCAAACACCACACACTCCCCATCCCCTCATCCATTTATAGCAATAACGCCAGCCCAAAAAACAAACAATCAAAAACTCCCTGTGGGGTGGGGAATCAATAACGACGGTTGCAGCGAGAACAAACTTATCTTCTATTACGCTGGCAGGTTAATCGCTCATGGAATTTAACGAGTCGGAGCTGATCAAACTGCTCTGGTTATTGATAGGTGGGAGCAGGCAAACAGAGCGCCTCGCCGCCTGAGCTGCTCGCTAGGTATCGACGAGCAGATCGATGTGTAACTCAGCCATTGGGCCAGCTCAGACAACCTGGCTTCTGCGGCCCTTCCCTTGCTTATTTTAATGTAAAGAATACGCACATCATTGATATGAAAGACACACATATATTGAGCTTTGTGTTTTGAAGTGAAGCAATGGTTTAATGCCTGATTTTGGTGGTGTAGCTATGAGAGCCTCGCTTGCTAGATGTGTTTGTTCGAGGGCAATTTGATGTTATGTTTACATCGATTCATATATGTTTGGGAGGTCTCCCCTACTGGGTTTTTTTTATTGAAGAGAATATGAAGATATTTAACTTTATTTTTCGAACCAAACAATAATGATTTCTGTTGGTTTTACTCTGGGAGATGGACGGAATGTATCACTCTGGAATAGATTCTTGGTATTATTGTGATACATTGATATTACATGGCTGCATTAGTGTGGGTCAGCAGTAACGGTCCCCATCACTTGCCTCCCTCGCTGGATTGCTCAGACGCAAGATATAAACAATAATTAATCTTTGTCTTTAAGCCTCCATATCCTTTGAATATTCTCTGTATTGTTGGCAAGAACTTTCTAACATATATTTCAGGGATGTTTGAAAGTATCTCATGTGTGTAACCAGACAAATAGTACAAAAACCCTAAACATCTAAGAATTGCATACCGAAATGAAAAAAAAAAACATTTTAACTAAGCTATCAACATTATCATTGTTTCTCTGTGCACGTATACAATAGTCAGAATAATGCTATACATACGTAAACTCTAAATAAGACAAAGAAGACATTGAACGCGTTTTTCAATGAAAACCCTCGTTATCTTGCCTGAACCACGACCTGCTCGGGCAGCATCAACTCGGTACGTTAGGAGCAGCTCACTCCACGCACCTGCTCACCAGGCCCTACCTCCCGTAACCCACCCCCACCACTGAGCACTGAGCACTGCCTGCTGCTGCTAGAACCGTCCTGCTTGTTGGCAGTGGGAGCGGTGAAAATTAAACATGTATTTATCCTGCTAGGGCAGTTGAATTGATGGCAGACGTCACGGTATGGAGCCTGGAGATGTAAGAATTGCGACTAGGGTGGATGGAAGTCCAAGGATTTTGTCCAGTAGAGAGGAAATGAGTACACGTTTGGTGACTAAGAGTTAGATATATGTTAACAATTTATCTATATATCTTCTCTGTTTTTAGATAATGCATTTACTGAGCTACATTTCACTCAACCATCCCAATCTCCCATGTAATAATGTATGTACTTGAATTGTGATATGCATCCCCATATAGTAGCTATAACGATTATTTTTATGTTGCCTATGTGTTACCTTCTGACTTCAGACTATGTCTCCACTCTTTGCTTAGGTACTCCTCAAGTTAATGGCTCAGTTGTACAGAATTAGTTTCAAGGACAAATCAGACCCCATGTTTAGCCTACATAGACAAATGTAAGTCATTTCTAAGATGGCAAAAGGGAGCTAATTCCTTGCTAAATATAACAACCAATTATTTTAAAAGATTTAGATCGAATGAAGCACTTTAATAAATTAATCAACGGTGGCCCTGAAGAAGACCCATGAGAGTGGTCATTCTAGTCAGCTGAGCAAAACGTTGGTAGTCTGCCGTAAAATACGAGATAACAGTCCCTGTGTCATTGCTACCATCTTTGCCTGGACTACAACAGATTATGACCATGGGGTTCTTAGTCTGTTTTGCAGTAGGTGCCCAAATATAATCACATGATTTACCCAACCCCCCTCATGCAAATTTTCTTTTGTCCTAAACCTCTCTCTGCTTCCTCTGTCTAGTATTCTCTTCTTTCCTTGTCTATCCTCCTCCCATCACACCGCTCCCATCTCTACCATCCCTCCTAACAACCTCTCCATTCTCCCGTATGTTCATATTGTCCCCTTATTACATAATTAGCCTTTCCCCTTACCACCCTACAACTCTCTCCCACTCTGGCCCCCACCCTTCATTCAGATGCTCCCTTCTCCCTCTCCCCACTCTCCCTCCCTCTCCCTCCATCCCTCCTCCCCTCTCCATCCCTCCTCTCCTCTCCCCCTAACTATCTCCCCTCCCCTTCCCAGCCCATCTCTTGTCACAGGAGTGAGGGAAGCACGTAGGAAGCAGTCTTTGTCAATCTCCTGTGGTCATGTAAAATTCAGCCTGTTAGTGTTGTGAGGCTTGTCGCGCGGGCCTCCTGGCCTCCCCTAGGCCCTTCCCTAGGGCTTCCCGGCCGCCTAAAGTAGGCCTAACATGTCGAGTGGGGCCGGGTAATAAGGCGACCTGGGCGACATGTAGGCCGAATGATGGATGGATGCAATTATAGGCTTTATGGGGTGTAGTACCATGCTGGGGGTAGTATCAGGGTGTGGGAGGGGGAGCATGGGTTTTATATTAACAGGTCATCGGAAGTATCCTGGCTGGGTGGGGCCCTAAGATGTAACCAGGGTTCCTTCCCAGTCATGGGTATGACCTCGTAGGGCGTTCTTATAACGTCTCATAACGCTATATAGATCGAGTTGTTTGTGCCTATATGAATCGAAAATGTGTGAGTCATAGGGAAGTCAGTTTAAAATAGACCTTTCTTACTATGGGTTTGGTAAGCAAGAAGTTCCCCCTAGTACTTGTATGTGCTGTTTTTGATATTTTGATGTAACTCTGAACCTTAGGGACGATTTCCTGATGTAATTTGCAATGTAGTGCCATTCGGCTTGACAACAATAATTTGTGTAGTGACACCTGGTAATCCATAATAATTGCATAATTTAATATGGTATGACAAGAAACCTCTGAAAGTGGACTTGTATTTTTTCCCTTAAATACATGTAAAGCAAATGAGGTGTAACTTTTAATTTCTTCAACTTAACAGCTTTTCCTGCTTCTCTTTATATCGACATTAAGGTCCTGGTACAAAATTATTATAGATAAAAAAAACATTTAAATGAGGTTTTAAGAGGATACAGCGGAAACCAGTAGGATGAGCTACTTAATCTGTGAAACTCAATTTGCCGATAAAAAATACAAGTGCCTACTTTCCTCAAGGTCCTACTCTCATCTTCCAGTAAACACAATTATTCATTTCAAAGAGATAATCATTTCCGGGCTTGAGTTCAAAAAAGCTAATCATTAGATCTGTTTTTAACTTAATACGGTACCCGAGCTCATAAGGAAAACTTGCTTTTTTGAGCATCGTTTGGTGTTGGGTATCAATCTTTGACTAAAGGAATGGAGAGTTATTGGTTACATAATGATTTCTGGTCTGTTGTTACAGGTGACGCCTACAATTAATGATTCATCAAACAAAAACTGGAAAAAAATGTTTTTTAGTTGAAACGTTTTTGAATAGTGTATAGCTTGAAGTAGTGCTCATCAACATGTTGTACATCTTGCCACAAGACTGTTGATTGGTGATACGGAAAAAATAGTCATTTTAATTAATTGTGACCAACTTCATCCCTCCACCTACGTATTAACGCTAGATTTATCAACTAAGGATGATATACCCATGAACATATTAATTTTCAAAATTATAAACTGAAATAGAATGGTTAACAGACGTTACTTGATAAACCACAGCCCATTTATGATTGGGAATTTATCAGGTAAACTTATTTATATATAACACCTGCATACATGTATACATACATGTATGTCATTGAATGTACAAATAATCCAACTGACAATTGTAAGTTATTGATGTGTTTATCGGTGAATGTGAATATCTGCTTGATGGTTTATATTTACACATGTATAAGTGCTGATGAGAGGCTCCGCCTAGAATCAATACTTCATCTAAGGAGGCTATATAGATAAGAGGATCAGAAATTACACATAAGATGGCAGTGGGTCTTGGGCATGATCAATAATTCAATAGGCACTGGGCCGACAGGTGGAAAAGAGTCCTAATAAACAACGATGAAAAGATTTATCCTAAGTAGGGAACATTGATGTATTGAGTCAATTTGTCTATGTTTCTCAAGTCTTAATGTTACTTGCTGCTAGTAATTTCTTGTTCCTTCATCAGTAACATTGTTTTTTACTTTTGTAAACCTAGGAAAATAATTGTGCAGACCAATTATGTAATAAACATATATAAATAACGCTAGATGAAAATAATGATGAAAATAGTATTTCTCATAAAATTGTTACTTACCATCATTAATTCTTTCGTTATTGAAATTGAATCAACTGAATAAATACTTTACCACAATTACTGATTGTTCTGGAAACTTTGACTTTCATCATAATGATTATGATGAAAGTCAGTCTCCATTCTGTTACCTGTATCTGAACAACATTAGCAATAGTCCCCCTTTGACTATATCCCACAACAACAATCAAGAGTAACTTTTAAGTGATTCTCAGAACAACAGCCGATGCATTAAGCATAATCACGTACCAGCAGACACTCCAGACATTGTGCCCTTAAAAGCATTCCCCCCACTGGTATTAAATCCATATACTACCCCCTTGGCTTTGCCTTCTATTGAATGCTGTCAGCTTCTAATATGGTAAAAACGGAAGCCACATTGACAAAAGCCACCGTGTGGTAATGAGGGTGGTCTAAAGCATTGACAAGGTGCACGCTTTAGCCGTCCACCCTGACGTATATTGTCACAAACAGCTCCCAAATGAGAATGTTGCCTTGACAGGCGACCAGGACCCAGACCTAGGGGCTTCCCACTTCAAAGTCAAATGACGGCAGTTAAGGTCTGCGACTGTCTGGTCCTCATGTAAGCTCTGTCATACCGCTAGTAGGACATAAACTGTGAAGTCTCCTGTTGGTGAACGCTGTCACTTTCAGTGGTGGATACAGAGGGTGGTTAATTCATAGCACACGGAAGATAGATGAATACAAAGATTTCAATGTGATTTTATAAGTAACACGGTATTTTAGTTGGATATTAGTCACTTTGCTCTAAATCCACTTCTAAATGAATTATTAAAAAAATACAAGTTAATGATACGCATGGGAGAGCTTTCTACTTAAAATCGATGCACTTGTCAAAAGAGCAAGTTGTTATAATCATTGTAATGTCTTAACATAATATAGCATGCACCAAAGAATCAACCTTCCCTACTAATTAAGGTTAGACTACGGTGATGAACAGTCAATTTACCAAAATTACAATCTCTCCGTAACTATTGGTGATATTTTAACATGTAATACATCAGATGAAAGCTGATAATTTTCCGTATCCTATTATATATGACAGATTTAGTGAAGATGTCGATTTTGGAAAATATGAATTAAAATTGTATTTTTTCACTTTTATTTTTTGAACCAAAATTTCTAATTCAATATTATGTTTACAGCTTTGAAACTTGGTACTATTGTCATTAATATTCATTTGGAGGGAACCGTGTCTCAGATTATCAATATAGGCCTTAGTTTTGTTTTTATGACAAAAAACGGGTAACTTTTTGTAATTTTTTGTCAATTTTTACAACTTCATTTTCTGGATTTCATAAAACCAAAACTAGGCCCTGAATAAAAAATCTGAGACACGGTTCCCTTTATATGACTATTATCTATATGCATACCAAATATTATGGGTTTGTCTTAATTATTGACCGAGATATTTCAATTCAAAAAAATTAAGTAGTTAACATGATTTTCACATTTCTGATCAATTTATATTTCTATTCTAAGCCCCATATTTATATGATTTATATCAAAAGGTAGTCTATTTCAACACATATCTAATGATATGTAATAAATATTCAGGTAGATAGTAGGAAAATAATTATTCTGCAATTTTGCGAGACCAGCAAAATGGTCCGTCATCACAGTAGTCTAACCTTAAGATAGATATGGATTGCTCTACGTGGTAGTTATATAACTTAAACCTATAGAATAAATAGATGATAAATAAGAGAAATATAGATCTTGAATTTCCCGTAGGCTAGCACTGGTTTGTCAACATCTTAAATACCAATCCTTTCTACCAAGCATATTCCAAACATAATATGTTGTATTTCTCCGAAGATTATCCCAATTTTCCCATTTCAAAAGACAAGTTTATCAAATGTGGATGAAATAAATTAATAAACCTGGTTTTCAGCATTTGAGGATTTAATTTGGTACATGGTATATATCAGGTTGATTCCTTTCATAGTTGTTCTAGTTTCGGATTCGGCACAAATATCGTGGTTGTGAGAAGGATTTCGGGAGGAATAATTGATTAAAGTCAGATTTGAATTGTTTATTATGAAAGTTTCCCATGCGGCAGACCACTGGTCAACAGCAGATCTCCCTACAAGATAGGGACAAATAAACAGACGGTGTGGTTGGCTGAGTGCAATCAACATGTAGACAGTGACAGATGGTGATGCTAATAGTAAACGAGTTAGGCGGAGGGGATAGTGAAAACATGCTAATCAATGTCAGCACACGCCACCTGAGACTGGGGCCTGCGTCATATATTACAATGAGTCTGGTAAAAACAGTTACAGTATTAGGATATTGGGTTGTCCGCAAAATATAAGTTACATGAGCTTGTGGTATCATTAGTAAATTTGATAACGATACGCCTATGAATTAAAGCAAACTGAGTCCAGATTAGGGGCCTTTCATTTAGTACTCACGCATAAAGGGGGGGTAGGGGGGTCCGAGATTTTTGAAAATGTGCGTACGTTTTAGTACATATTCAATGCATATTTTTGCCTGAGGGGGTGGGAGGTCTGAAAATGTGTGTGCGTACTAAATGGAAAGCCCCTTACTGGAATTGTGCATGCGCTTTCCTGTTTTCCAGACCACGTGCGTCAGATGCAGGCTGGTACTTGTTCATGTTTGTGGACAAGAGCATAGCGAAAACAAGAGGAATTTGATATCTATAGGCTTTATTGAAATAATGCTGAAAACTTGTAGGCCTATACACCATCTTCAAAAGTATATATTACAGATACTGTGATATTCAAAGCCACCATTCAACTAAGTGAGATATTAGATGGTGCGATGAACGATAGCTGGAGTTATACGCGCAGACATAGCACCAGATGCCCGCGCCCATAGAATTGCTTGTATACGCAGGCATGAAATCCGGGCAAACAGATCTGATTACATACGCGGAGGTTGTGGTTGCGTATATATATCCTTTTTTCATCATAATATCATCTCTAAATCGGGGGCTAAGCCCCCGAACACCCTTTTCTTGTCATATTTTTGTGTTTTTTTCTCATTTCTGCACATATAAGATTTAGAAGATACAATACACGCCACCTCATCTCATGTCCCCGCATGTAAGCAGAAATGTATGCGCGGACTTTGTGTCCGCGTGTATAAGAAAGTATATATACGCTACCTCTGCGTGCGCGATTGTCGCGCATATAGCCAGTCCCATGGAGGCTGTAATGTAAGATGCTAATAGATTGTGATTCGAACTTCAGATGTCGACCTGTTACCTAATTCACACCTCAATTAGGCTGGCATGTACAGGAACAATCGCGTCTGGGAAAATTAAACCCAAGTCAGAATGATATGACTTTGCTGCCTGTACCTGGCAATGGGTCGCCTGTCCTCAAGCGACTCAAAAAACGTACAATGGGAATGTATTTGTTACCTTAACAGTTTACCCATGCACTAGGTGGTTTTCACCAAGTCGGTCGACTCTTCGGCGCTTTGATTTCGGTGAAGTCAACTAAACAAATGAGCTGATTTTAGCACCGATCCATATGATCAGGGGTAATGTTCAAATCACTGAGTGGGAATGGGGCTTTGGCCAAACATTATGAATGTATATGGTATCCTAGTAAAATTATATATAGGCTGCATGATGTGACTCGTTTCTGATGGCAGACCTTCAGATATTGTCCTAGTTGACAGAGACGCATCGGTACAGGTCGACATCAAAGACCTATCTGGGTGAACTGCCATTGACAAAAACAGCCCCCGTCCTTGGTGGATAAGGATAAAGGTGCACCTTCCTCCAATATGGGGTGATAAGGGTAGGCCTTCTTAGTGGGCCACCTCTGCAGCCAGGAGATGGGGGAAAGGGGTGGTAAAAAGAGAGAAAATACTTGGGTATGGCAGAAGTAACACAGGAAGTAGGTTAAGATGTATTGAAGCATGCATGAGAGAAGGCCACTTTTATGACGTGGGGGGAGGGGGGGGGGGGGAGAGGAGGGGGAGGGGGGAGAAGGGGGAGGGGAAGATTTTGAGGAGGGATTACATGGGGAAAATGATGAAGAAGGAAAAGAACAAAGAGGAGGAGGAGGAGGAAGGGGAAAGGGAATGAAGAGGAAGAGGAAGAGGAAGAGGAGTGAGGAGTGGAAGAGGAGGAGGAGGAGGGGAGTGGGAAGAGGAGGTGCGGCAGGAACTGGAGAAGTGGGATGCTCTTCATGGAATGGGAAAGAAAAAGGGTAGATGAGGAAAATCCTTACAATACTAAAAGTTTTCGAGTTCTTTTTCTTGTGACTTCAAACTGTGTTATCGTTCTGTAAAGGCCTAATTGGACAGATAGTATACGAATTTCCTTTAATAAGGTGACGTCTAAGAACATTACATTTATGTAGACCCTTATATCCTAAGTTTTTCATCTTACCCTATCCTTATGACTACTATAAGCACTGAGGACGACCAGAGAATTGAAGTTAGGTATGTGTTGGTGTCAGGTAAAGACACAGAAGTAAAGAAATCTATGAATGAATAATGAACAACACGGGACAGTATGATGGAAACACGGATTATTTCAGTTTGACATGAAAAATATCAGTAACCTTAACCGTTAGAAGAAACCAAACCCGTGACTAAAAGCTGTGACCCTCAGAAGTATCCAAATGGCTAGAACATCAGTGAACTTACACCAAACCCTTTTACATCCACCACAGCTGGGCTTCTCTTGAAGCCACTCTCCAAGCAGACCTTCTGCTCTACAACTCTCCCACACGCGACTACAACCCTGCTTGGAGAGCGCGCACCCATCCCGAGGTCAGCTGGAAGCTGTTGCCATGACAGTCAACATCCCATAATGTCAACCCCCATCCCATAATGTCAGCCCCCTCTTGGTGCCGGAGTTGGTGCTTTCTGATCCGGACGCGGACATAAACAGCACACGGGCGGAATAAATGTAGCCAGGCTAGGGCTTTTCTATATAAGTAAGGTTTCATGTTCGTTGGTAAGAACGATCGCTCAGCGGTCTTAAGGGGGTATATTCTACTATACTAGGGCCGTGTCCTTAAAGCGGCAGGACGGGGGATCCCCAAGGGACAGCGTGGGGCCTGGTAGGGCAGATTGTGGTTGGGAGTGTTAGAGTAGCAAGGTAGTAAGAGGTTTTCCCTATGGACACCTTAATGGCTTCACAATCAAGGGACGAAAAATAGAGGCAACGGCAATGGATGGGGGCAGAAAGGAGGACTTTCTACTCACCATGTAAATCATCAGAATGTATGATATGTGTAATTATTGATATTATATAGGAGGCCATTGCTCTGACCAATTAAAGAGATTTCCCGCACACCTTGACTTTTAGTGCTATAGTAGTCTCTGGTTCAGAGAATCTCTCACCGAGATAAGGCCATGCCGTGAGTTAATCATTATCTTTTTTAATGAATATATTTTACATTAGTCCATACATGTTGGTACAATTTGCTTTTTCAAAGAGCCGCTAAAGGGTATGGTACTCGCACAATATTCACCGTACAAAAGAGAAGTCATAATGGCTTCCATAAAAATGTTCCCTTTAGACCCCACAGTTTGCATTCATGAATTGCTTGATTTCCCCAGGATTTTCCAGGATTTTCCTCCAGAATTCCCTAAATTTTCTTGTAATTGAGGACATTTAAAGGCTGACCAACCATTTTCAATGAAAGTTATAAAATTGGGGTTTGTAGCATTGACTAGGAAATTAGATAAGCTTTCAAACGATATGTTAGCCGACATTGTATGTTAGATATTCATATGACAGTGTTCTCCTTGGGAAAAATTGGAAAAACAACCTTTTTCTGGGTGGCCTCGGCCGGATTGGGGAACACACCCTTGGGCGGCTATGGCCGGATTGGGGTCTAAAGGGCTGTACTTTGTCCCCTTTTCAGAGACTGTATGCTAGCACATCTGTAGAGAAACGTCACCCACCATCTCAAACCTACACTTTAGCAGCTGGATCTACAGTATGCAGCTCCTAGGGAAGTAAATGAACCCAATTCCGGACAGTGACCAAGTAATCGCCTATTTACCAGTAAAAGAACTGGTCAGATACGTTTCAAAGAGGGAGTTACTGTTCTTACTACTTGTAAGTTCTTTGGTTGTTAAGGACAATGCATTGTACCGCGGACTGATGGAATCTAAGATTTCAGGTACACAAAGTCTGGCGATAAGTGGGCGGAAGGGGACAGAACACCTTTGTAGCAAACTGAGTGCACCGGTGTACTCAGGTAGTGAGTCTTTGGAGGCAGCAGGTGAGGGGAGGGGGTGATGAGAAGGGGGTGGTGTTGGTAATGGGGCGCTATGTGTTTGCGTTATATGATGTAAAATCATAGCATATGACCTGATATGATATGACTTCTTGTGATATGACAAATCATAACATTCAATGGTGTTATATGAAATAATTCGGTATGACATAACATTGCATAACATAATGTAGGTGACAGGACAGCTACCCCTGGGACAACTACCCTGGGGACAACTACCCCTGGGACAACTACCCTGGGGACAACTACCCCTGGGACAACTACCCTGGGGACAACTACCCCTTGTCCTATAGGGGTAGTTGTCATACATATAAGGGTAATGGTCACAGGGTGCAGTTATTTTAGACGGGTATTTGGTCTTAGAGGTAGTTGTCCTTAGGGGTAGTTGTCCCAGGGGTAATTATTCTATAGGGATAATATAGTTTCTTTCAACATGAATTCATAAGAACAGGGAATGTTAGGTAACATATATATAATATTAGGTATTATATGATTTGATATGACACAAGGCGCCCCCTAGTCTCGATGGTGGTGTAGTCGGTCTGTAGGTATAGAGACCCCCTGATCAGTGATACCCAGGTAAGGGATGAAAAAAGATCAAAGGCGCCGACACTAGGAGTCTATTCCTGGTTATGTAGGTGTAGGTAGGAAGCCATGTCTAACAACCTACCCCACCCCCATCCCCTCCCAAAAAGATAAAGGAACAAAAAAGAGAGAGAAAACACGTTTACCGCCACTCCACTTCTTCTTCTTTTCAGAAGGTGACCCCAGACCTTCTCCCGCACCTCCCATATAAAGCTCCTACCTACTCCCTTAAACCCATATCCTTTATAGATTTACCCTCTATATACTAGCCCATGTGGAGCTATATAATCGTATAATCTACAAACAATGTTGGTAAAAGTTCCTTGTCGTGTGATCTTCAGGAGATATAAAGAATGTATGTCAGTCAAAAACAAAATTATGGGGAAACTCCGGGGGAATGCTGCAAAAATATCGCGATAGCGTTTCGATACCAATGAGATAGCGATAATAATTCATTCGCAAGCGAACCATATCAGTATGTAGACCAGTGCCTTTAAACCACCACACCCTTCCCCACCCCCATCACAGACCAAATAACAGAGGGCAGGAGGGATGCTCTGCCCTGGGTTCAATATTGTGGCAGCTTTTGATGCCAACAGATAGCTTTCTTCATATTACTCAGCCCCTCTCTGGGGCCACTCCCCCGCCTCAGATCTACCCTGCCGACAGACACCACCTCTGTCATGTAGGGGCGGTCAGTTTTTTTTTCTCTGATCCAAAAAGAAGTGGGGGTGGAGAGAAGAGTAGTAGTGGGTGGTAGTCAACAGAAGCTGCTTTTTTTTTGTTCTTGTAAAATCTTGTTTATTTTTGTTGTTTTTGTTGGATTTTGTTGATTTTTTCGTTGTTGTATTCTGTATTTTTTCGTTGTTATT
This sequence comes from Lepidonotus clava, assembly GCA_936440205.1. Lineage (NCBI taxonomy): Eukaryota > Metazoa > Annelida > Polychaeta > Phyllodocida > Polynoidae > Lepidonotus > Lepidonotus clava. Next base: position 17,654,164 of record OW387150.1, on the reverse strand, counting down.
TTCGTTGTTTCTAGAAGAGGTGACAGAGTTTAAAATGGCTAGTTATAGCCACTGTGAACGGGTGGGGCCAGGTTTGTTGGGGTTAATTTGTAAGGACGGTGTGGTGAAAGGTGTGCGGAGGCGGATCAAGAAGAATAGTACAAAGCGGAAAACTTATCTTCCTCTCTGCCCCTCCAGAAATAGGTAGAATATCAAAGGAAAAGATTTCTTTGAGTTTCAATACCAGTTTTGGGGTCATGGGGGGTATTTAAATGCTGCCGCTGTGTCTAACCAAGAAAAGACATGCATGACGTTTGACCAAAAGAAATAACCGAATCGTATATTAGTTGATTGAAATCAATATTCATCAATGATTGTCCTTGACCAATTCCATATTGTTGACTTCCATGTGCATTAAACAACTCCAATCGTATCAACAAATTCTATTCAAGACCCAGGAAAACTTAACTTTTTTCAATATCCAATATCAGAGTGTAAATAATACTTTATATCAATTCACATCTTTTCAAATTTGAATTTAACAAAAGCCTCAAAATGTGACATTTCCTGGAAACTGGACCTTAGCCAACTTAAATGCGAAAGGTAGAAATGTAGGCTCTGAAGAGTAGCCTATTAAGGAAAAAAAGAAGAAAGAAAGAGATTGGAAATAATACGTTTTCGCCTGGATGATAGTGTAACATTATCATATCTTTTGTGTACTATATTGAAATTTTTATATTAGTCTTTGTATATTATCATATCGTTTTACAAAATACTACAGTTATATATTTGATGTGTTTGGTATATAATGGCCCTTGCATGATAGTTCACGGAGCATCGCCATTTGTCAGTACAGAGCTGTGATTAAAATTTATTGTATTATAGGTAAACTAATAAGATGTTGGATTTGATTAAGAAGCGAGCCAGCTCTGCGCTAGAGTCGCCATATATCCAGAAGTCTTGGATTATGGCCAGGTTGTTTTCATATAGCATACTTATGAAGTGTATCACAAAGTACCAAAGACTTGGTCATATTTTTCTTTCCCTTCTGCTCCAAAAGAATCTAGCCTATGAAGGTTGAACATTAAAAATGTTGGTAGAAAATATGAAACCGGAACCGTGGGTCACATAGAAAGAACGTTTATGCGTTTATGCAAAACCCGTGTTTATGTCTGCAAATATAAAGAAGAGAGATGAACATTCACCATACTTAAGTCACGTCACAACTCTAAAACCACAAAGAGTCCCGTTAAGTTGGTAACCACCACAAAAACACCCCAGCCAACCCATGTTAATTCCTCCCCATAACCCAGCGGATTTACAGCCTGGATTATCCCAATATTCCTCCAGTGGCCTTTCGGCAGGGCTTTGGGGATAAAGAGCACTGTTTGCCATAGGGGTCAATAGCATAAAAGGGTCTATGGGTCGATGGCATAAAAGGGTCTATGAGGTGTTTGTGGCGCTAACCACAAAGGCTATGTGGATAAGACGGAGGTAATAGGCCTAGGAGGCGGCGCTAAGCGGCGGTGGCTTCAAAGAAGGCCTACCTACACTATTATTAGGTGGGTGTATTGGGATCAGGCATCCGGTGCAGGATGTCCATACGGGGCAGAATGGAGGGGTATCATAAGATGTGGACGGACAAGGGTTCAAATACAAGAAGGCATTGTTCTTGGGATACCCTTTTTGTACCTGCTTCATTTTTGTTGTGATAAAAGTGTGTTCTGTGCTAATCAATGGTGGTTATAGTTAGAGGCAATTCTTTGGAAGAGACTAAAGTCATCATGTCTCGGTTCAATACTTTCATTCATGTTTGCAATTGCAAACTGTATAAGATTGAAATAGAAATGATTACCCTACTTCTTCTAAAATGATGTCCTTTCGCATGTTACATACTGAACTTTCTTCAGGTCTTACCAAGAACTAGCAAAATGGGTCATAACCAACATGTCCATCTGGTTGCTGTTTTGTTAAACTGCTTTCAAAAGGACCTGTGGGAACCAGCAAATTGGGTCATGACCCCATTTCTTAGTTCCAGCCTAATCCTCCATGTGCATGGTGTAGCAGTTAAGACCCTCAGCTCCAAACCACAAGGTTGTTGATTCGCGAATCCTGGCAAAGCCACTTGTATAGACATAAATCTGTGTTGTAGTTAACAGGTTAAGATGAAACTATTCATTTGAGGTTGTTGTATATAATTATTTTGGGTACATACATTACTTCTGTTTAAAAAATATATAATGATGTAATCCTGCTGAAGGCCTTGAAGCACCTAAACTAGTCAATTTGCCAATTAACAACTTTAACCAAGCCAACCGACCGTCTGTCGTTGAGTTCTGTTTATCAACTTTAGAATTATCATACTGTCTGCGATCCTTTATTCTTTAGATATTGAGAGATAGAGCGGTATAATTATCGTTTTACATGCGAATAAAATGGATTTATAATTGTATGTAATGTCAGGGTTTATTAGTGCTCAGGTGAACCATAGAATTACTGTAAAAGTGGTTTATGGTCTTATTCATTTACTGCTGATAGTTTTCATTCTATAGTGCTCGTGAGTTAATCACTCATGGACTCCATAATTATTATGCTAGCAGAATAGGCTTGCTTTTTTCAAATCAGAACAAAATTCAAACTCCGATTATTTTAACAAATTACTAGGTCACTTCTTACAGGAAAACTTCCCCAAGTAATAACTGATTCCATAAAAAGGTAGAAAAAAGACCAACAGGAAAAGACTTTGCAGCCCACGCAGGAAACTCAGAGACACCATAACGAAATAAAACATTTGTGGCACGCCGATTGGAAATTGTATTTTCCTGCCAACAAAGAAGAGAGAGAATGCTTTTAGATGGACTATTGGCTTTTGTGATAGTCATGGCCGACTGGGATGGTGCTAAAGTCTCCAGAAGTTGGACCGACACAGCATCTTGAATCCATCTCTCGGACCAGACACAGACAACGTTCAATAGTATGGAGCGCCAAGTGTGAAATACTTAAAAGATTCTAAGGAAGCACTTTTTGAAATTTTGAATAATATTTGTTGAAGCATTATGCCATATAAATTGGTCAAACCTTGTCAATGGTAAATTTTGTCGAATAGTGATGATTTGGGATTTGGGATATAAAGGCAAAATCTCTTCATGGCAAAAAATAAATTCTGTAGGGCTTTAAAAATATTACGACATATAAGGGCTAGTGTGATCATCTGTGATGGTTACAATAACTCTCCCCGGTGCAAAAAATGCTATCTCTCCTTTATTTCTATCTTCATAATAATTTCTACTATATAGTCAACTGCTAACACTTGGCACGTCACTTCACAGCCCCACCCGGCATGTTGTTGGGGGGTCGACGACCTCCGATCATGGCCTATACAACAGGGTCGGCGCTCTGACTACTGGGGGTGGGCGAGGGGCAAGAGGGCAAAGTGCTTCTGGTCTTTTTGTGTATGTTGTAAGGGGTCCAGGGCTCCGCAGAGGACCCCGTCTGATCACGAAAACACCACCATGCAGACGGCCGGATGTGACCCCTGCTGACCCCGGCGTTCCCAGCACCCTCTGACCCCTGGCGGTGGCGCGCAAAATGACCACCAGGTGCATGGTTCTACTTGGGGTGGTGTGGTGTGGCGTCCATAGTTTTGGATATCACTTATATTGTATTTTTGTTTTCGATCACTCTCTCTGGCATATATCTTTCACTTCGGGGCTTCTGGCTTCCTAATCCAGACTGGGTAACAGAGATTTGTTTATATCTTAAGAAGTTTCCTGTGTTCCATCTGTAGGTCTGGCTTTTGTCTACGGATGATCGATTTCTGTGTATAAGTACTAAATATGGAATCTATCTCCCACCTATACACCTCTACACAGATTAGGAGTACGCATTAATCTTGCCGGTTAACCTTTTAGCAATCAAACACAAATTATTTTTGCATCAATTTCTTTTTCGAGTATTGTTTTACCGGCACAAAAGCATGCAACTCTTGATTATGAATTCTACAGACAGTTCTATTACTACTTTAAACATATTTTCCCCTTAATTTTTAATTACATTTGAGAAAGCCTTTTGATCGTGTATACTTGGTCGTACATGTTCAAACTTGATGGGCTATCTGCCCTTGGGTACCAAGCCACGACAATACAACTGCCTGTGACTTGTGAGTATAATTCAAAGATAGTTACACTTAAGCTTGATCAATATCAAACCATCATAATTATTCACCCATTGTGTGCTTATTAATTATTCACTCAATCTCCCTCTAAGTTGCTCACACAATCACACTACCAGCGCTCCTTTGATATTTTTTTCAATTGAGCAGAGCTCCTTTTATTTCAAGACAAATATAATACTTAATCTCTGCTACATTTCTGTTGGTACTTTAACAAAATCATTATCATCATTTAAAGTAATTATCCTTGTATTCTTTTTCCAGAGTCTTTTAACTCCTTCGATTTCTTAAGCGCTGACTCACTCACTAGCTCACTCAATCGTTCTTGCCCTAATGAATCAATGAACCATAATATTATATACTCACCTCCTTCTCTCACTCACTCCCTCACTTGTTCTTCTCACACTCACTCGAGTATTCACCTACTCATGCACTGTCACCCCTCCCTCCCTCACTCACTCGCTCACTCGTTCGCTCACTCAATCGTTCTTGCCCTAATAAATCAATCAACCATTTATACTCACCTCCTTACGCACCCTAGGCCTCGTCCCTCACTCACTCCCTCACTTGTTCCTCTCACACTCACTCGAGTATTCACCTACTCATGCACGCTCGTCCCTCACTCACTCCCTCACTTGTTCCTCTCACACTTACTCGAGTACTAACCTACTCATGCACTCGTCCCTCAAATCACTCATTCACTCATGCACTCACCCACTCCACACTCCACACCACAAAAGAACAACCAAATATCTGTCGTTAGGAGGCGCCTCTCAATCCACTTCCGGTTTGTACCGGAAGTCCGCTCCCTAGACGCGCCTTCTCCCACCAGGGGGCGGTGTGACGTGATGAGAATTGCCCAATACCCATTCACCCCCGTATGATAACCGGTTGAGGGAATAACGAGACGCTAACGACGAGTCCAGGCACACGCTCCAGGGCCAAGGGGAGAGGTTTTCCCCTGGATGTCAGTGGTTTTAGGCCTACTTGGTTTTCTAATGACTGGGTGGGCGGAAGGGTTTAATACTGGAGGGCTTTACTTAAACAATCCACGTTTGTAATTGCTAATTATGAGGTTTGAATGACTTGCAATGGGACGAATACTGTTCATTCACAGAACAGGCATTATGTTGAAGGTTCAAATCGGGCGTAGCCGACAGTGCATTTTGAGTCACCTATATAAAGGATATGTACAATACCTTTAACAATCTATTGCCAGAATGTGCATTTGGTTTCTTTCAGACGCCAACGTTCGCATCAGGTTCAGTTCGGTGTGTTTTACTTTTGCTGAAGTTTATTTGTTACAATTTCGAGAATCTATGACTCTTTTTTTTCCGGTACTCGCTGTTATTTTCTGTTCAAAGGAATGAATATTTTGATACTTTATCTGTTTATTTTCAGACTGTCATACACCTAACAAAGGAGCGACGTAACGATGACGTTCTACGGCGTCATATCAATGTTCTGTGGTGTTCTGCGACGTAACATCCTTTGCTTTGCAAAGTATTGAACGTTACAGGCAATATTCCTGGTCAGAATATTGTTATTTCTCGGTTGATTTAAAAAATCCGAAACAGAAAATCCATAATATGTGAGCATTAAAACCTCTCTTTGTATACATATTCAGGGTAGTACGGGGGGGAGGCATTGGTCGGAAATAACTGGCAGTTCAATTATATATGATTTGATTTCTGTAAAACGTGTCACAAGGGAGGGGATTAAACCTTTATCTTTATGGTTGTTTCAGTTCAAATGCCATCTTTTTAAAGTCAGATTTGTAATGGTAAAAATTGACTTTAGAATCAATAGTATGGAAGCATATAGGTATGTCCTTGTTAACCACTGGTTCATTTTACAATACGCTTATAAAGAGCAGAAAGGCGGGGCTGCGGGCCACATCAAATTTCTATACAGCCATGTTACACCATTTTCACACTCCAGAATTCACATATTGCCTGTTTTGAAACTCTGCCAATGAACAAAGAAAATTAAGCGAAGGGGATGGTGGGGACGTTCAGTAGGCTATTAACGGCAAAGTCCATACCAATTGTCCTTCTCCCCTAGTCGAACTAGAACCTTGGTCCCTGGATATACCCCACGTCACAGTGATGGATGGATGAAGGCTGACAGGGCGGATTATTGAGGAAGAACTACAGGCGGCCCGACACCCACGCCTCCTGTAGGGTATTGGGGCCGACAAGTTATTGCGGTCTAATCCATTTGTGCTGGCCATTAGACATGATTCCCAGTTTACAGAAGGGACCTGTGACAAGCATATAATTGTGTTGTGCAAGCATATTACCCATCCAGCCTATATTTAGGCTGGCAGCGGTCGTCTCCTAATTCCAGGGTGTGTGTGTTGGGGGGAGGGGGTAACTTGCATTTTGCATGGATGGATGTCCTTGTCGAGGGTTAGAAATGGAGCCATTTCGATTAACGCCTCTGGCTCTTAGTTGTGTTACACATATCCACAATCCAGCCAAGGATGCGACATTATTATGATGTTGCAGCAACATTCTGGTTGGTTCTGTATTTCGTTCTTGATACATTCTTCTGATGACCGAATAATGTTGCTGCAATGTACTGCTGTGACGTTGCACTGTGACATTATTACAATGCTCTGGTTACATTCTTCAACCCAAACAGAATGATCTTATAATGTGCTGTGTAGGTTTCATCCTAACCTCACCAAAAACGATGAACAACATTCTGATTAGGTGAGGTTTCAACTTTACCATCAATAACGCAATTCTTACATGCCATCTTAGTGAGTAACAAACTGACCATAAAAAGTATGGTTTCTCTTACGTCACAAGCTGGCTGGAAATGAAGCAATACTCTGTGTTACTCGTACATATATCAGGTGAAAATGTTAAGAAAAAGTCATTAATGCTTTGACTATACAAACATTTCTCAGATGGTATAATGTTCGTTTCATGTACTTGACTGGGGCATTATGCTCAACTGGTTCAGTAATCAAACTTCCATGTAGAAAAAATATTCCATGTTAGCAAAATATTACATCTTTTTCATATGAACCTTCTCACTCATTTTACACTTTAAACTGAAAAAAGCCCATGTCCTTCATTTGTTAACACCCAATACAGGCAAAGTTGAAGCCAAGTCTCCCCCTCCCAACTCCTCCCCACCCTCACAGCCTACTGCTTATCACTACAATAAAGTGTTGGCAGTAGATAGAGGGGGAGACCGCCTCATCGGTATTGGCTTTCATTAACATCAATATGCAAATATCAGATTAGTGCACGCGAGACTCATAACCTTATTAGCCAATATTGGAAATTATCACTTTCTGTCAATTTGGCCTAATGCCATTATGGCACTCTGGCTCATTGTGGTAGGCGGGTAGTAAAGATTTTCGAGTATTACCCCAGGCTGTATTGTGATGGTTCAGGAGCATACACAACAATCCATTGTGTGGGATTCACAATGGGTTTAGTAGAAGTACGTATCATTAACATGCTGTTATTGAAATATTGTCTATGCACGTTATGCATTTAAATGTGTTTACACGGGCCTTATTTCCTAATATTATATCCAAATTGCATTAAATAGGACGGTACTAAATCTCTAGGAAGGTCAATAGTGTCCTTGCCTGGTAGTTTACATGTCTTACCAGTAAGTACTTGATGAATGAAACATTCATGTGAACAACCAAATCTTGCAACTATACTGAATGGACAAAAGGGTGTGCAATGGTACAAAATGCTAAATAACCTACCTATGGGCAAGGTTAAGCAACGGTGTATAATATGACAACATTATTGGTTTCAGGTTTGTCCCGAACATGTTTGTTTACAGATACAGTTTCCAACATCAATTGATCACAAACATTTCGAATGGATGGGCACATATCAAAATTCTAATTAAATTCAATTTTCTGTAAAGGGGATGTCCCTGCTTACCTTTATCTATATAATCATATTATGTATATCAAAGCTGATCCTACACCCTAAATAACTGCATTTTTACTTATCTACAGTTTTCGCCTATAAAAGATTCGGAAAACCTGCTGAAACTTCATATTACAGGTCTGCATTTACAATAATTTTGCAACAGCTAGAATGAGCCAATATAATCTTTGTGCAAGGTGATCTTACTTAAGGATCTGCTGGGTATCCGTTAACACATCTGACGCAACTCTTCCTGATCAAATAAATACATGTGCGTAATATTGGTCATGGCCATGGGATTTCCCTTCCCTCAAAGTCTATGGGCCAGCCTGCATTCTCTGGGTTGCCGGTGGGTTGGGATTAATCCAATTAAAGGGCGTTTTGTTGTTTCTTTATCGCTGCCTGTGGCCAGGTTTGCCAGGTCACCCGAGGTTTTAAAAGAGCCACTGGGTGAAACATTTTTCTGCCAATCACGAGAGGAATTCACAAGCTTTCCATTGCCTGCGTGAACATTAGTCAGCGGTGAATCTCGGATTTTGAGAAGTAGGGGTTCCACATGTGCAGTCTAAATTATTTCAAAATTGTATGTTTTGAGTGCATGCATGCATCAATGTCCACCTTGATATGTTTAAGATCCCCAACAAAAGATGTCCTCTTGGATCTGCTTCGATACATCAGTGATATTACTATATTGTTATCTCGAATAATCCAAGGATTAAGATCTAAATAAAAGCCATTACATATCATGATCATTATTCGCCTTATTCTATGGGTTCTTCTAAGAAAAACAGATGATAAAACAACTCAAGTGATACAATAACGGTGACAATTCAGATAATTTTGGTGGGCAATTAACCAGATCGTTAATTCCATCCGATAAGTGCAATAATTGATTAATTATTAATCCCAAGCTTGTCTCAAGTACATACCAAAAGATCGTTTACATATCAACGGCCAGGTGGCCATTTGTTAAATCATCAATCACATAATAGATTATGTCACAAGTAGTATTAAGTAGGGTCTGTTCTCAGTCATCATGCGGCCGCTGAAGTGAAATAGTGTGAATAATGCAAAGTGAGCATTGTATTATCATTGATTAGGTTGTAATTCAGTTAACCGTGACCAAAGACAACACCTACAATACACATTGACGACATTCTGACCAATGAGGTCATCAATGCAAATTCCGTGAAAGCGTTCTTCAGTCTGACGACCCTGTTACAACGCATAACATGTGTGACCGTATTTCTATGAAATCAAAGGCGAACTGTTGCTTTAATCAAGAGCAATATTGAGCCTGCATCACAGCAACATGTGGGTTGCCTCCACAACATAACCCAAAATCAATTAAAATATTTGCTGTAACAATAGTACCAATCAGGAAAAAGTTAGAATACGAGATTATGGAAAGCAAGTCCTCCGGGGAACGGATCTATGAGGGGCTGTGGGGAGCAGAGCTGTACTCAGCCCTTAAATCTGAGAGGGTTCCACATAAATCTCAAGAAATATTCAAATATATCTGAGGGGTTTTCCAGTAAAACTGGGAGGTTCTTGATAAATCTCAGGGGTCCCGATTCTGACACAATTTGCTATGTCCGATGACTTGAATTTTGTGAAATCTGAAGAGTTTCAGACACCTTTGGAACTCTAATTATGAGTAGCGAACTTGGGGAGGGCTATCTTGGGGGTCCTGTCCCTTTTTTGGTCATGGTTTAAACCTTTAAAAATTTAGGAAAGCCCCTTTTCCCCAACAAAGCCAACCATCACTGTCTCCCAGCAATGAAAATCTCAGCACTCACCCACCCTGCTGTCACTTTTACCCCAACGTCGGGTGGCAAAGAGCTAATAGTGTCACAAGCAACAAAAAGGTGGCAGCAACGGCAAATATCATATTTGTAACTGCCCGACCACTGCCGGCTATTATTATGTTTATAAGCGGCCAATAATGCTCGCTACGCATGCGCCTGACATTTGTGGGCCGCGGTCTATTTTTAGCTCCTACCACGGCTCAGGTTGCAATGCTTGGGGAGGAGGGGGTAGGGGAAGCTGGAGGTGGGGGGAGGGGTGAGCAGCTCCAGTTTTAAAATGAGCGACTCATTACAAGCCATCCAGTGTCTAGTGGAAAATGGACCAGTTGGATCAAAGGCCCTTCTCGGGTCACCTGGCGACTAACCTGCATTTCGCCTTCCAAAATAAACAATTGGAACAGATCTTATACTGTTATAATTATTCTGGTCGGTATTGAAGTTGTTAAATGGGCATGATCTGTAGGTACAGTGGATTTTGAGAGATGTGGAATGTTACTTGTTGGTCTTTGCTTTTGACCTGGGTTGGTTAGGTCTTGACCAAAGTATCTGCATGGTTTACGAGTTAATTAGGTTGAATCTGTTAATTTCATATTGAAAAACAAGGATTTTATTGACACCGAGACAACCTGTCAGCTCAGCTCGAAATAATCGAAGGTTGGGAATTGGACATCCATATGTGCAAACAATAAGCAACGTCTGTATGACTTTACATGGTATAAGTCACTTATTTTATCCTGGATCAATCCTGGGTATATCTATTTGAAAGTGCTGTGCATGTAACTATGTGCACAGCATAGTGACAATGTTCTTTGATCAGTTGTGAAACTTGAATACTTTATGTACAGGTGCAAACGTGTTACATGTGACTAATAACGAGAAAAATGTTGCCCAAACAAGCTGAAAGCCTGTTTCCAACAAGTTGGCAGAATAAATATAAGCATTTCAAAATTTATTCTTATCAAACACTTTGTACCCATTACCCTTATTTGTTTCTTGAATTGAATTTCTACTATATGATTGTCACCTACATCGAAAATCAATTTTATTGAATGTGGTTAAATAAATATATAAAAAAAAATGCCACCAATATCCATTTTACCGCTACGAAGGTGTGTCCTGACCTCATGGCCATGAATGGTCTTGCAAAATCTGCTTCAGATCCACGGAGCAGATCAAACATTAGTATGCTGCATAATGGGCTCAGTACTGAAATGATACATAGTCATGTCGATATGTACGGCACACTCCCATGTTTTAACAGTTTGGCGCCAATCTGAACAGCTGGGGGAGTTGCATTATTTTTCCACTAAATCTCTGTTAGACCCCCGAAGAACCATAATGAATGGATCACCACCATAGGGTTGCATAAATCATTATTCTAATTAACGGATCCGTTAAACATAATTGTCTATATTCTATGGCAGTAGCAGGATTCATTAGCAGAAGATCCACTAAAAAACACCATTAGCGAACATTTCTTAACGGATTTTACAACACATAAGCATTCGTAATTCGTTTTGCAACAGTTGGTACCGTGATGGATCCGTTAGGCACCCGTTAAACATAACGGAAAGTTATGCAACCCCCTCCTTAGGGTAGGGATCCCTTTTGACCCTAATATGGTGTACTCCTCCATTCACTAAACAATCTTTATGTGCACCGTCATTCTCTAATTTATTTTAGAATAGAGGTTTGGACTACAATTAGTTGTTATATTAAAAGATACACTTCATAAAGATAATGCTAGGTGTATAATGGTTGGTCATAAATACACCAAACATCATCCAGTAACATAGAATAACGAATGTAGAACACTTGTTAATGTTGCTATAATTTCTTGTTGGCTGAACATAACACTTTATTTGCTCTCCAGTTCGGCCCCTCAGTATAGCTCTGATGGCCCTACTACGATTGTGTAACCCCATCCATAGTGGACGCACATGCAATATAGAGTTCACAATAATTACATTTACTAAGGGGACCTGGCTGACCACTGTTTGCATGAATGATGAGAGAGAGAACAGTCCATTGATGTACGGACAAGGCCAAATGACCCTATGATTAAAGCCACCGTCCATGTTAGGAACATTGAATCCCCAGTCTGGACCATATACATTCTCTCATTTTTCAATGTGATCACGAGTTCCCTCAATCTGTCACATATTTGTTTAGGAATTGACGTAACTAGAAAACTCTTCATTGTTCTACCCTTAGACAACAAAGAGGCGATGTTCGATAATTATGCTGGAGCCCCTTTTTACAAAATTTAACTATACTTGAACCAGACGTGTTTTAGTCTATTCTAACTTGCAAATACATCTGAGTCTCCTTTTATATCAATACGTATGTAATAATCGCCTGCCAGTGTCAGTCGCATGCATTTACCAGCAGCTTTCTCTCTTTTTTTTTCTTTTCTTTTTTTTTTTTTTGGGGGGGGGGGAGCAGATCACAAATATGACATAAAGGACATGGTGACTAGGCCTAAACATTTTTTTCAAGCACGAGCCGGCCTCCAATTTTGATTAACAAACTATTTTTTCCTCATTAGAAATGGTATTCAAATAATTACTGTATAAAACGCATGTGAATTGGTTGATATTCATGTTTAATTACATCTTACTTAACCACTCCAACCTTGCCTCTTCACTTAATTAAAGAAAGTTCATCTTGATGTTAATGTACATACATGTTGTTTTGATAAACCATGCAATAATTCTCGGTAGGGTCAAAGGTTCCTGGAATTCCAGGAAAGGTCTTTTTTCACCCACAGAACCCTCCAAATGAATGTGTTCGTTTGAAGTACGCTTGGCTGCCCTTGTGGCTTCCCGTTCACCACCTGCTACCCGTCTCCGTATCGATATAGTGGCCTTTATCAATGTAATGAGAGGGGGCACTTACATGGCCTAAATATACACTGGTCTGCAGTTGTCAAACATGGGCAAGGTGCTCCAGGTATGTCTAGTCTGAGCTAATGTGGTAATTAAGTTACAAGAGGTCAATAGAGGGTGGTTGGGTAATCCTGACCACCAACCCCTAAGGGCTCAAATCTCCGTTTCCTTAATTTTTTCATTTGGACTGCCTTCAAGGTATATTGAGAAGAATCATGGGTCTAAATTCACAGTTTTGTTTCCTAGCTCTATCATTATGTATAGAACATTTTATCAGCCTTTGATTTGCCACCCATGGAATGATGGCATCGGGGTTTTTTTCTCTAACATTTTATAACACCGTTAATGCTAATGTCATCTGCAAACCTTAGTTATTAGTTAATATGCTTCTGATGGAAGGTTCATTCAGAAAACGTGAATACTGTTTAGCACATGACGGGTAGGGTGAGAATAACTTCAAAAAAGGGTAAATTAGGATGGCGTGAACATTGCCCTTAGTTCTTTAATACTTCAAAAGACAGGGTCTGATTTAGTGTTCCTCTCTCCTCAATACACGTCATTTGTAATTGTGATAATCTGTTATTGTAAAGAGATGTATAAGGGGTCGTCAATTAATTATGTATATAAGTTCTTCTTGGACTTAAACCTCCAGCCTCATGGATTTAAATAATGCAGGGGCGTACTAACATTTCGCTGGATTTCTTTTATCCCGACCCCCTAGATGTATGTATATGTGGCCAGAAGCCCTGGAAAGACGGATACATTTATGTTTTGTCATAACATTTTCAGGTACGTGATCATAGCTCAGTGATTCAGGTTATGCCCTTATATATATATATATATATATATATATATATATATATATATATATTGCTCAAATTAGTCCAACCTTGTATTTATGATGAGATTGCATAAGTGCTCCCTTGTTCCCTAGAGCTGGCGGAAAATAAACATTGACAGACCAATAAATATGCCTGGTCATGTTTGTAAATATCGAAATATAACAGCCACAACAGAAGGGGGAGAAAAGAAGCCAAGAGTAATAGAGTAGATTATTTGGTTGAGAAACTGAAATAGGAGTATTTTGACTAAAATTATCTCGGAGGTAGCTAGGGTGATTATTACTTGGCATAATATGAATGCCTATAGCAACTTCAGCTTGTGTTAATGGTAGTTTGACAATGCAATTTTACCCTCCAGTGACCTTTATCACGATTGACGCCAGACACAATTAAATGATCATTTATCAGAATACACCCTCACGCTTCACTTATATATGCCCATTCCCCAAGTGTAAAAGCCATCGATGTAGATTACATGGTCATAACGCACAGGCCAAAACTACTGGTCCGTAAAATTTGATTCCAATTTGATATAACATGTTCAGGTGATTATAAATGAATCTCTATGGGAAGATCCATTTAGTCATGGCATTATTGCTGGCTGCAAAATACTATGATATCATGGCTGAAAAAAAACTGATCTAAAAACTTTTATCTGAGTTTTATATTTATTGTGAGTAGTTCGATGAGGATCATACGGTACATATATATGTATGCATGTGGTCATGCAATTATACAATGTGATTTCAATGAAGTAATGTATCTCATAATCTTTTATCGAATTTACAAGATAATTTTATGTTTTCGTGATTGAGCATATTTGTGGAGAACATAAACTTTGCCGAATTAGATGGTTGTATCCGATAATTAACCCAGCCAGCAGTGGATTTTGTCTTGACATTAGAATGGTATTGTGACATTCTCTTTTGGTTAGGTCTCAACCTCTCAGATAAATGACATAATAGTTATGTGAAATTTCAGTAAGTAACAGACAAACCTAAAAATATGGTCGCATGATGTGACCATTACATTGCACCTTGGCTGGGAATAAGAATTATTGTTATGAAAACCAATCAATTGTAGAACCAGCTAGGAGTGGAAAAAGATGATAACTATAGGAACAAAAATCCATATCACACACACAAAAAACATATGGAGATGGCTAAAAATAACTCTGGTGAGAGGAGGATATGTTCTGGCGAGGAAAAACACTAATCTAGTCACGTACATCTCTATCGTAGCGCACACAGTACATTTACAGTTGGATTTGGATAATCCTCAAATCGTCTCTGGCCGATTAGGATTGATCTGGGAGAGAACCAGACTTAATATGAGTATGTTAGCCAATGCCCTGTGGGTGGAACAAACAGGCCTTAAAAGAAAAACTCCATCAAACCCGTCAATAACATTGACATGTGTGCTCAGCCCTGGCCGTTCAATACATACCCCATGATACTGCCAATGCTGCTACTTAGCCAGGCCAGCCAGCAGTTGTTATTATTGAAAATAAAGTTGCAATTTGCGTTAGTTCGTTGTATTTTCTCAAACCAACATTTATGTTATTAACTTACCTGCTTACTACTTTGATTAAGCTTGATGCGCTTTGATTTCCAATTTGTTTGTTTTTTTTGTTATCGGACCAGGTAAGATTGCAGCTTAGATTTGAAACCTTCTTTTTTCATTTAGCAACTTACATTTGAAATGTTTCAGCAATTAGGTCTCTTGGTTCAGTTTAGCTGGTTTTAGTATTTGAAATAATAGTCTACAGAAATAGTTGATGTGTCGAAGTGTATCAATCATGCTAGAGCTAGTGTTCAGTTCAGTTCTTCAATCACAGTCCTTCAATACTGAAAATTCAATCAATGCATTGAATGCCTTAGGGTAAATCTAACATCACTGGATCAATACTTCTAGCAATGTTTCCAAACCAGCAAGGAAATAACCATGAATTATTTCTGTTGTTGTTAGAACAACTGGACTGGTCATGCAAAACCGTCTTCAAGTATCCAGAGGATGGGAACGGACATCGACCTTGAAATAGGCAATCAATGCCAATTTCCTGACCCCATTTCCCAACGTAGATCTATAGATATGGCCTCTAACAAGCCTTGGAAGCATTTACTTCAGAATGAAACACACATCGCATAACTATACTGGTGTGCTTTTGTAAAAAAAAGTCTGTTTTAAAATAGAAGGGCAAATGAAGTCAAATCTCCAGAATTGGTTTGGCTCCACTTGGTGATCCAACAAAAACCATTGCTACTCCAAACTCAAAAAGCTCTGTATTTTATATAGCCCTAGCCCATATAAAACCATAATCTCTACGAGTCTCCACTCAGCGATTGTATTTCATAATCACCATTTTATAAGCAATTACTATGCTGCATCACACCAGAATAATACCAGGGAATATACCCGTGAACATATACTTCCTGGGGTATAAGGCCTCACTATAAGAAGTTAATTATCCGCCATATCAAAGGCATTTCTTCAAATAATAGCCCTTTGAGATCATGTTTTACGTTTCTTAATAAAATGGCATATCCCTCTCGTTTTTTTCCACAATGTATTTTCTCCTCGCCACATAATTTTCTTTTCCCCTTTCCACGCCCTACAGATGGGGACGCTATATATATAGGAGGGTTTCATTTCTCATCAGACTTTTTTGCTAAAAGCGTACTGCCTATTGTCGCTTCATTATCAACGGAAATTAAATCGCGGTAGGGCACATTGTCGCCTACTACAGCGAGCCGGCAATGCCTGATAGCTATGGCTGACTGCCTGGGATTCATTATCTAGGTACCTGGTAATATCATATCTTGGTACCTCGTAAAAAGCATATTTAGGTACATGGTAGTTGCTAGGTCATAACATATTTAGGTATATAGTAAATATATATCTTGGTACCTGGTAATAGTTAACCTATTAAGATACATGATAGGTGGTTGGTAATGACATAATTATTTAGGTACATTGTAATGATATATATTGGTACCTAGTGAATGTATTTAGGTATATGGTAGGTGACTGGTATTATACATATTATTTAGGTACATGGAAATAATATACAAAATTATAGGGTCCTCATTATAATATATCGGAGTAGATGGTAACGACATATCTAGGTAGTGCATGGTGATAATATATCGAGGTACCTGTTTATAATAAATTTAGTTAACTAATACTAGTATGTTTTAATACCTGGCAGTATCATATCTTAGTAAAATATAATAACCCACCTATGTAGGCCTACTTAATCCAAATATTATTATAGTACTATATCGTAGGATACGGACTTTTTGTTTTTATTCTTCTTTCCAAGAGCAATTGAGAAATGAACTGAGTTAGAGTTCTCAGTACCATAGCTTGAATGATAGGTTTTGCAACATAATGACTTACAAAAAGACAATAATAATGGGTTAAAATCATTTGCATTGGTTACGCCTCTCCTCTGATATCAAGCTCTTCAGATGGCATCGCATTGAATATTTACATCTTTGAGATATAAACAAGTGGAAAACAATTTTCTATTTTCATATGATGTCCAGTGTAATGGCAAGTAATGACGACCTTCTAGAAAAAAAACAAACTTGTCAATAAAGTCGTTGAAAAACTATTTCAACTTACTATTCTCGAGTGCCAGTCCCCTCCATTCGTAGTCGATCCAGGCTGGACGTTCTTGAAGAAGATAAATTGTCAGGTTTCAGAGGTTAGGCTGATGAGGTATGAAGTAGTCTGTAATGTCCAAGCCTAAGAGTCCCGCTGCTGCACATATGATATATATATATAATTATCCTACCTGTAGCTTTGAACACACAGGGTCTCTGGAGGGTACTGTGTACAAATTCCCTCTCCTGGGTGTGGGATTCCTCCAGGCGTTAATGTGCTGATCCCGGCGGACAGTATGGGAAAGTGCCACATGTGGGTAGTGATCCGAGCCCCTCCTGCGTCTGGCGCCTTCCCACCACCACTACTACCGATGGCTCGGCCTTTCCCACGCTTGGCTAGAGAGGCGGCAAGGCGAACCGGCTTCTTTGCCCCTTGTTGCTACAACAATAACAATTACTCCTCCTCCTCCTGCTCCTGCTCCCCCCTGCCGCCGCTACTGTTGCAGCCAACGCCGCCGCTGCTGCCGCTGCTACATACAGTAAGCACTATGCACTGGAGGAAAACTAAAAGGAGGAGGCTGTGGCTGTGGCAGCTAGATGGATTCCGCCCTGGAGGACCCGTCCAAGTCTTGCCCGCAATCCTCCAGGCAGAAGCCGCTGGTTACGGCAGGGACAATCAGCTATCAGTAGTAGTCTCCCGCCACCGGTTGTTGCTATTTTTAGCTCCTATCAACAGCGCTGTTGCCCCCTCCCACCTCCCTCCTCCAGCTCCTCCTCCTCCTGCTACCTTCTCTCCTCCTGGAGAAGCAAAGGCTTAAAGCTCCATGGAGTATGGACGCGTTAACGGTGATGATCTCCCTTCTCCTCTTCCCTATGCTTACATTGTCCGGCCTTAACACCCTGGAGGAGGCCCTCTGGAGGAGCGTCAGGCCAGTGGTCAGTATCAGACAGGTAGTCCCGCGCCGCCCCACCTTCTCCTCCTGCGTTCTGTCGCGCCGTAAGCAGACGCGCCTATAAAGGGAAACGCGCGGCGATAACAACAATGGCTCCGCTCCGCTCGTCCCAGCGGCAGTGCCCACTCCAGGGCCTACAGGTGCTCCTCCGGGCAGGGGCAGGTGGGCAACTCAGGTGTATCATAATTACTCCTATATCCGCAATGGAGAGGGCAGGGAGACAATATGGTATTATACTACTTCAAATACATCACCCCATCTCCGCCCTCCTAATAAAATCACAACTGTTTGCTATTGTTTAGGAGGCTGTTTCACTGTTTCTCTTGTTGAAACAACAATCCTTATCGGTAATTGGGAGGAGGTTGAGCTGCTCGGTATTGCTCGCGAACCTGTTCGGTGCAGCTGTGGCCAGGAGGAGCCGGTGACGACAGGGACGGGCGGAGACGAGCTGCTCAGCTCAGAAGACACTGAGATGGCGGCGGGATGACACCGGGGCTGTACTGGGATAACGCTAGGATATAACGGGGTAGTACCGGGTAGTACTGGGACGGCACTAGGGTGGAACTATATATGAGTCAGAGAATTTATAACTATAATTATGTATTTATGTAAACTCTCTGCTAGAATTGAACTGGGATGGCAATGTGGTGGCACTGGGGTGGCACTGGATGGCACGTGGATCATGGTTAAAGGCCTGTCACTATGAGAAAAGAGATAGTTTGGTAAAAGAAACGACATTGGGTTGTTAATGTCTCCCAACCACAGATAGCACATTTCTTGATCAGGTTGTATGCTGGGTTGCATGTCGACAGGACCCAAGGCTTTAGCATAGGATTTTTCATAAATGTTATCATTATTTTTTATAGAGGGATATATAACGATTATTTTGTTTATTTTCTATAGTTTTTCCATGTGTTTTGTCAACAAAATCAGCCCAAATTAGTCTGCAAGTGCTTAAAATACTGTATATCAGCCATCCGTGGTAGGGATAAATACATGTATGCGTTCGTCTTTTGGCGATTAGCCGGTAGACTGTAAACGTTTACCAATCTTGCCGAGACGGGTGAACGGCTCTGCCTTGTACATTTTCACACGTTTGATTACATCCGAAACCGATTGATACATGTATAATTACAGACATTCGAACAATGTATAACCACCTTTGTAACCGTACATGACGATTTTGGTAAGACCAGTTATGTAACATTGGTGTAATCGTACATGAACATCTTGTAAGCATACATATATATATATATAAATATATATATATATATATATATATATATATATATATATATAATAGAAAGTGAGTGCAATCCGAGTGCCGAGTGCCGAGTGCGAATTTCACCTTCCTGGTAGGACAGAGAGAATGGCTACTGCATCATTGTTTTCTGGTACGGAAAGAGTAGAAATAATCAACATTTCTATGCAGAGGACTAAACATGTTATGAGACAGAGATATTATGATCCTTACCTTAAACTTAGGTCTATATAAAAGTGGTGCACTGTAATAATAATGAACGTGACAGATTACGTTAGGAAAGCCTTATAAATATGATTTCTTTCCGGTAAAATATTAGCTACATCGTCTGCTAGGAGGTAAGGAGCAGAACGGCCACCTACAGAAGGATAAGTATTTTAAGGCTTTAAGGGTTCGTTTTTTATTTCATGTTTATCTAATTATTTTTATTACCAATGAGCGCAACATATGTGCATGTGTTTCTTCTATCAAGGACATCTTTAAAATTGCTATTGGAAGTGGTTCTTACCGCATTGCTTGTTTCCTTTTGGCTGCATGCTAACACTGGGACATTTCCAGAGAAAATTAATGATAATGAAGGATTTTTGTTGAATGCATTTGAAAAACAATGAAGATGAGCCTCCTCTGTAATTAAGAGTAGACAATCCCTACCTCACCTGAAAGAGACCTTCCTCTAGGCCTTTTAAATTCAATGATGTCTCCCCGTGCAGGATTTGGGGTAATGTATACATACATTTACATGCATATAAACATACACATATATATATATTGCTTCTTACAGTAGCTGTTTTGCAAGTTTATTTGCAAAGAGCATGTAATAGCAGTGATGATTGCAACACACTTTACTCTGTTATTTTTGAAGACTTGATGCATTGATCATGTGAGTGCAGCTTTGTATGTCGACAAAATACTGCAGGCTAAATAGTAATTCGTCTATGGTTTATTTGATGTTCTTAAGTTTATGAATGCAAATGTATACCTATGCCGATACGCGTGATAATAGGTTAGTAGGTTTTCTTCCTGTGTGCATGGCATGATAGCCTGGGCATACATATATGGACCTACATTGAACCTCCCAGCACAGCCACCCCGTCATGTTGAATAGGATATTATTCAAAAGTGCCGACTGACGTCATCAATATGCAAATGAGGCCATAGACGCCCAGGTTAGTTTTAGATCTCTCCAGGGACCCGTGCCCTTGCGCCAAGGGCATTGCCCCATAGCATCCGTTTGCAGACATCCTCCTGAACGTTAGCACTTCTTAGAGACACCCATCAGGGCCTCTCACAGCACATGTTGGGGTTCTATTCGAAGATTAATGATACTATTTTATAGTAATATGTATTGTAGTTATTTGCTGTCGGTGTATGATTAATATGTGGTATGGAATGGAAAGTAGGAAGCGCAATCTCTTTGTGGACCGATAATGTTGCTGTGTTCAAATGCGAATGACATCATGTTTAGTTGCCAAAATGCTGCGACTCTCCATTAGAAGACTACCTAAGCCAGGCACCCACAACCCCTATGTTTCCCATCCTTACCCCCTCCCTACGCCTTCCTCCTAGGCCTCCCCCACCGGCTGGAATTATACGCGCGGACATTGCACCAGAGGGCCGCGTTCACACAATTACTTGTATACGCGGATGTCAGGTCCGCGCACACTGGTAGACCTATACGCGCGGGATTGTAAAGTCCGCGCATATAGGCAGGCCTGTACGCGCGGGGTTGTGTCCGCGTATACAGGAACAGTAATACACGCGGACGTACCTCATTTTTTTCATCTTTATATTATTTGTAAATCGGGGGCTAAGCCCCCGAACCCCCTATTTCTTTTCTTATATCTATAATTTATCTAAATTCTACATATATAATATTCAAAATATACAATATAAACTCCTTTATCTTATGTCCGCGTATGTAAGCATTATCTGTATGCGCGGACTTTGTGTCCGCGTGTGTAAGAAATTCTATATACGCTACGTCCGCGTGCGCGACTGTCGCGCGTATAGCCAGTCCCTCCCCCACCCTGCCTCTCTCCGTGCCGCCTGCCCTTCTCTCTTTCTAATTTCCATTTTCCCCGCCGCATCACATTGGCGCTACCGCTAACGCCATCTAGAAGCCAGCTGCAGAATTAAATTGCCTGGAAGTTTCCTCCTGGAAAAGCAAGGCGGTGTATCTCTGTGCTTCATGTGATTTAGTTTTCAATTTGAGGGAAGAGCGCTAAACTTATTGAATGTTACATTTGCGTCCATTAGGAGAATCTAGGCCTAGATCCCCAGACGTCTTGATAAGCTGTGAGGGATTGAAAATAATTATAGGCCTAGGCCTATGCAGTATAAGGGGCTTTACATTAAGTAGGCCTATGTACGCACCAAAGGGGTTGGGGTCTGATTCTTTTTTTTATAATTTGCAACGTTCCTGCGCAAATCCAATGCGTATTTTTGCCAAGGTATGTGGGGGGGGGGGTCCAAATGGAAGGCCTGTTAAGACACTAAGTCACATAGTGACCCTAAGTCACAAAGCACCAGTCTTTGTGACTTAGGGTCACCCTCAAGACCCTATCCCACAAAGGCCTAAAGTGACCCTAAGTCACAAAGTTATGTGACTTAGTGCCCTATGTGACTTAGTGTTCTAACACTAAGACACTAAGTCACAAAGTGACCCTAAGTCACATAGCCCCAGATTTTGTGACTTAGGGTGTTAAGACACTAAGTCAAATAGTGACCCTAAGTCACATAGCACCAGTCTTTGTGACTTAAGTCACAAAGACGTTTTGTGACTTAGTGTCTTTAGCACTTAGGGTTTTATTTGTGACTTAGGGTCTTGAGGTGGCCCTAAGTCACATAATGACCCTAAGTCACAAAACTTTGTGACTTAGTGCCCTATGTGACTTAGTGTCTTAACAAGGCCCCTTACTCGTATTGTCTGTCGAACTGACTCAGTTAGGATGATGATGATGATTGTTGGAGGTTAAGGTGTGTTCAGCAATGTTTCAGCTATATCAACACCAACTCACCAACTCACGTTTTTGTATACCAGTTGGGTGACCGTATCTATGGGGGTGAGAACAACGGCAAGGCAGGGTAGTCTAGCAGGCAGTACTAAGGCCCAGACTCGAACCAGCCAAGTCAGAGGCGAGCACTGTACGCACTACACTATCCCGCCCCCTGACTCAGTTATGATAAATGGATATGGAACACCAATACATTAATGTTCAAGACTAGTCTATATGCAGTTCCCTTAGACTACACAAAGTTGAAGCATAAAACTTGGCATTGCTGAAATACTATTTCTGCAAAATCGTATACAATTAGAAAGTCATAAACTATATATCATATAGCTGTGTAGAATATGAATCACTACCTGGGTCATTGGCACGTATTTTCATAACTGATTTGGCTAATAAGTAGGTTTATTTTGAGATAGATCACCTATCCTTCCATGAGGATATTTTGAAAATATGACATCATTATTTTTGTTAAATATAGGATTGCTCTTCATAACACACTAACCACCTGGTAGGCTTATTCGTTAAAAATTGTAGGCCATCACCTTGTCAAGTCCTGAGTCCAAAAAAACAACTTTAGACAACCGTCAATAAGTTTTTGTTTATCTAAACATTTGGTACGCATCGCTAGACTGTATGCACACTCCATAGACACCCCATTAGGCCCTTTAGACAAACAACATAGATATATGTAGAAATATATGACTCGGCAACCTGTTTCCCGTCTCCCATACAAAAAAGGGAAGTTTCCGCGCCAAACATATTGCTATTGATCTATAAGAGGTCGCCTACAGCTTTCAATCCCTGACAAGGCGGCTCTGTGCAGAATGATAATCGTCTGATCTAAGTATTGACATTTCCTTTGGCGCTATATCATTAATTATGACGTCGATACCTGGGCCTGTCTTGACTTTGGCAGAGATCTTGTGTATGTAGAGATATGTAGGCCCCTATATGATTTTGTTAACATTGAGTGAGTGAGTGAGTGAGTGAGTGAGTGAGTGAGTGAGTGAGTGAGTGAGTGAGTGAGTGAGTGAGTGAGTGAGTGAGTGAGTGAGTGAGTGGGTGGGTGGGTGAGTGAGTGAGTGAGTGAGTGAGTGAGTGAGTGAGTGAGTGAGTGAGTGAGTGAGTGAGTGAGTGAGTGAGTGAGTGAGTGAGTGAGTGAGTGAGTGAGTGAGTGAGTGAGTGAGTGAGTGAGTGAGTGAGTGAGTGAGTGAGTGAGTGAGTGAGTGAGTGAGTGAGTGAGTGAGTGAGTGAGTGAGTGAGTGAGTGAGTGAGTGAGTGAGTGAGTGAGTGAGTGAGTGAGTGAGTGATGGATGGATGGATGGATGGATGGATGGATGGATGGATGGATGGATGGATGGATGGATGGATGGATGGATGGATGGATGGATGGATGGATGGATGGATGGATGGATGGATGGAGGGAGGGAGGGAGGGAGGGAGGGAGGGAGGGAGGGAGGGAGGGAGGGATGGAGGGATGGAGGGAGGGATGGATGGAGGGATGGAGGGATGGAGGGAGGGATGGAGGGATGGAGGGAGGGAGGGATGGAGGGATGGAGGGATGGATGGAAGGAAGGAAGGAAGGAAGGAAGGAAGGAAGGAAGGAAGGAAGGAAGGAAGGAAGGAAGGAAGGAAGGAAGGAAGGAAGGAAGGAAGGAAGGAAAGATACGTGTTTACGACTTGGTCAGTCTTTGGTGATCATATCTATGAGAAGAGGGTGACAGGGCAGGCAAACAGCAGGGAATCAAAAACTGGAAATAATTTTTGCTGAACCTCATCCTACAGCAAACCCAGACACCAACCAGGAATCAAACCCAATGAACTACTTGGTCTGTGCTGGGTCCCCCTATCATCACCTTGTACAATCAGCTGGGGCTACTGGGGGGCTATATTCTACCCAGGAGCAGAAGCCTAACCCTGTACCTGGGGGTTTTGTGGTGAGTTCTCTGGGAAGGCTTTTTGGTGCCCAGTCTTCCCGGTCTGAGTTCTTTGACTTCCACGGATTGATTCCTAGGCGTGGCGGTTTGGGCGGGTGGGGGCCGACCGCCCTAGGGGGGTACAGGGAGAAATGACGTACATGTATGTCAAGTATAATACTATACGAGGGGTAGAAATCTACCATAAATCTTGGCACCATGGGCGTGCCCATTTTTCCTAAGTCTTTCTTTATTCCGTCACGTGTTCTTACAAGCTTATAATATGTGATTTTGAAATCCCCAAAGACATGTAAGTGACTGCTTTAAAGTATGTTTTACGTAATGCTTAGGTCACTTCATTTCACGACCAATCTAAAAGATTTTAACCCTGGACACTAAACATACGCACACTATGTTGATTAGTGACTGATTGATCTCATCAGCTACGTAATATTTTAAGTCCCGAAACCTTAAAATTGTTATTTCCGGGAGCAGGGAGGTATGTAACCATTTTGTTACCGTGGTTATGCAGATCTGTTGACATGTGACTATGTTAAGTTAATAGGGATATTTTATTAAGGGATTCACATTTAAGAGTTTAGGGAGACACTCCCAGCTATTCCGAAGTAAAACCTCCCCCTCCCTCAGCTACGGTACACAGGCCACCCTCCCACCACTGGCTGAGAGACGGTGAGGCCCCGTCGTGAAAACGATCACTCCAGGTTTAAACTTTGAAAGGATCGGACGGAGTTGGTTCGGTCCTCTGCCAGTACAGGCAATCTAAATTATCACCTAAAAGCCATATTCTAAATTATCTTTTCTAAAATAGTAAGAAACATTCATTCGTGGTGATCACAGCTAACTGTCTCTCAAACCTATCTGCTTGTGTTGTGTTTTCCCTTACCTCTTTAAGCTCATATATTTTAACATACAATAGTAGAGAAGCGAAATAAACTACAGATCACACATCAAGAAACATCATTTAACATTACATCCATCATAAACTTTACATTTATATAAACTCAGAGCATAGGCTAGCTGTTACTTTTCAGTTGCTTCCAAACCACTGACCTGATCACATCGTTGAATTTTAATTTTAGCTTACTGTAATGGGAGGATTTGATAAATATTTACCTTATTTAAATATGTCCAAACTAATTACTGTTGTTACTTGTTATTCCTATTCTAGCAAATTTATTAATAAATTTGCTAGAAAATCAGCCGGTAAATACAAATATAATGGGCCCAGAATTACGGCAGATTGTGCTGTCTGAAAATATCAGTCGGTTCGTTGTATGCATCCAATTATAAACATCGACTGGAAAATCTTTTTGAATTTCCAGTTATACGCTAAAGTACTGCCCCTTTCAGCAACACACAGATAGACAACGAGAAGGTAGCAGGGAAAATGAGTCAAATAACCACTAGCTTTAGGGCAATGTTTTCAAATGTCGAGCAAATTCTAGTTTAGCGAAAACTATAGCAAAACAATATTTTGGTATTGAGCTCCACCAAAAGAGAAGATAATCATCTCAATGCATTTTCTACACACTGTGTAAAGCATCGTGGAGACATAGATGTATAGTATGTCGACATTGCCCGATCTCGACGCAAATGCTCCTAAAACAGCGTGAGACCTACAGTCAAATGTCTACAACTGTTTATTTGTCCCTTGCTGCGTTTCAAGGTGAATTTTAATCCAGGTGCCATTTAAAAAAATCAAATTACTGCATTCAGTAAATTGGGCTTAGAGCAAGTCTCATAGTGTACGAGAGCAATATGTCGATGTTTTTATTACAGTTCTAACAACAACTGTGTTCATAATGGCGACGCAAAAGAAATTACCCTTTCACTGTGTAATGACATCGCTTGTTTTCTATATTTCGAAAGTGTAGGGAGGTAAGAGAAAAGCAAAATTAACTCCTAGAAATTAAAAGGACCCGAAGGTGTATTTCCATTAGCAGATTATCTTCTATTTTATCGCCAGTTTAAATGCGCAGATACCAGATTTAATGGTCGAATGAACATTAAATTCGTTTCGCATAATAGGTTACGCATACAATGTTTCTGTTCTTTCTGTTCAAAAGGTTATTCTCTGTTCAATTCAGCCATTACAATACATGCTTAAGACACAAGAAGATCAATAGGCTAAACTTTCACTGAAAAGAAATATCCTTAAGCCCTTGGCGTTAAAACACTCTCACCCTGCACATACAAAAAAGGATCGTTCAATTCCTTGGGAGGCACAGCCAAGGAGCGACGTAAGGGTGACGTATTGCGACATTCTAATAAAGTTCACCGTCGTTGTACCTTATAATAACGTCTTATGACGTCAACACTTGACTGGCCTAGGTGACTCCCCCCTCCAGCATAGTCCACAAACTTTTCTCGGCGCTAGTGAATTAGTAGTTTTAAAATGGTTTGCTATTTACCATATCCTATCTTAAATGCAAAACCACTGTGGCTATGCTCGTGTGTGAGAGAGTGTGAGGGAGTCCCCTTATAACTTCTGGTGAACTTAGCTTAAAATGTACAGTTTTTCTGTTTTAGCAAAATCCCAAAAATTAATAATATTTCTTTTTTTACAAAACACCTGACATTAATAGACATTTCAATTAATTTAATCTTCCTCTATCTGTGGGCATTTTGGGGGAAAGATCTGGGGGAATCAAGCACTTCCAACTGCAATTCGTTGGGGGTCAAAAGGGTACAACTCTATAAATTATGTCTGGGCGCCTCATACGATGTACCTTCTCGTCTAAAGAGCCCTTTCTTAGCGAATATCAAAAGGCCAAGAAACATAAAACAATGGCAGTGTCAGTTTTATTCTTTTAATACAAAGGGAGCAGTGATAGTACTGTGATAACATTTTTTCTATTTCTTCTCTCTTCCGTTTTATATCGTCACTTAGGCCTTTGTTGGCTAACTTCATAGACATAAAAAGGTCATGAAAACAAAGACAGTCTTTTCAATGCAAACACGACGTATTCTGTCTTTTGAATAGGGAAAATACGTACTGCTACCGTGTGAAATGTGAATGTTGAACATCTGACTATAACACTTAAAAGGATACAAAATAGGGCACACGATAAAGATATCCTGAATGAATTTAGTTAAACTTGAATGTAAATCTTATTAGATCTATTTCTATTGGAAACGAGTTCCGTGTAGACACGCCTTTTATTTATCAACGCTTATTAATTAAATTTCCTGATCAAACCAAAGTAAAATATTTTGTATCTGTTTTACAAGCAATTCCTGGAATGTGCGTGCTTTCAAGCATAACGCAAAGGAACGTATCAGAAAAAGGCACACATTCAAAAGGGCTTATTTACTAAAATTCTAAATTCTTTGACTGCCAATATTCTGTTCTAAATAACTACACAAAGTACTCACTTAAGAAGAGTTTAACTAATTTGTTGGTAACGTGACCAAATTGTGTTGGAAACTAAAAGTCAAAACCCATGGTGTGTTTAAGACGAGTTTATTTTCAACAGAAAGTAGCGCATTTATCATGCTGAAAGCCGCAGCTGACTTGGGCCTTCAGTGAGGGAAGCCCAGTAGCGACTTCTTCTGGAGAGGTAGTACAAACAGGACAAGGTCCAGCCTCTTAAGAATATTTATGAGGTAAATATTTGGTGCCATACAGATATGTGCCACGACAGAACTTATCTAGGTGTTTGTGGAAGCGAAGGGTTGTCCATTAAAAAGAGTGCATGTGTTGTGTGTGAGTGTCTTCATAATCAGGTCATGAAACAAAGTAAGATTTATAGGAGCCCCAGGAGCATATTTCTTTCTACAAAGCATGTTTTTAAAACTTATAATGATTATTTTTAAACCGACCAATTGTATCTTATATATTTGCATAATTTGTGCTGCAACTGGTATTTTGTCTTATTCTTACCTAAATAGATAACTATAAAGCTTACACACATTTACAGACAAACGCTGGTAGTGTTGGGAGGAGGATCATCACTTTTAAAAGCAAATCAAACAAAAATGGTATAATAAACAAAACTTTAATCATATTGGTCATAAAAGCATCTTAATTATATTCCACAAAGTAATAGCCTTAACTGTCCAGCGGAATGGGGTCCTCTTTTCCGCTGGTTTCCATCATGTCGGACCACCCTATTGCCATCCTGAAACACGCACATCGGGCACCAGGTCACGCGAGCTAACAATACCAGGCTACAAAGCCTCATGCTGATGTCAGCAAAATTTGACCCAACAAAAAGACGGTTTTTAGACAGGCCTAGATATGAACTAGATTTTAGGGCAAAACCCCTCTATAACCTTTGGAACATGCTACCTTCCTTTGAGGTCTTCTCTGGCGTAACGGGATTTTTTCCATCAGTTGTATTTACCAATGTAATTTCAAAAGAGACCATTTATAACATTCATTGCAAATTTAAGTATTTTGAGACTAAAGTGGGATCACCTCACTAATCAATGTGTTGGTGGAGGATAATCCGGTAACCGGTAATGTTTGGGTTAGACATTATTTCTGACAATAAGTATTTGTCTATTTACAAGAAAATACAAAACACCATCACTCGTTGGCTGAGTAACCAAAGGTCGTATATGACAAATGTCTATTCTGAGTAAATGTCATTTAAAAGAAAATGACGTATTATAAAGGCCTTTATAATTCTAAATATCTAGATTTAATTCCTTGGTAGAAAACTATGCTAAAAGTCCTTTGGTAAGTACAATGAATATATCTAGATTGTTAGGATGTTACTATAGTAACAAATATAGAATCTTTTTCAGGTTCGACCTTTGGTTACCCTGTTTTAAAGGAGAAAAAGTGGAAATCAGTGTTTTACTAGGTCGTATCTGTCATAATATATAAGCTCTAGATAAATGCAAATTAAATCAGTTTATCTAATACAAATGACATAAAATAAGATATCTGAAATACAGTCAATATTCTAGGATTTCTTACAATTGATGTCACAAAAATAGTAATAATTCATATGATATTTAAACTGTCACACTTAAATGCAGCCTAGATACTACCTTTGTTTAATCAACACCCAGACACACAAAAATTAAACAAAGGTCGTATATATAACAATTTATTATTTTAATCCTATATCTGGATTTTATTTTACAATTTCAACAATCATATTTTAGAATAATGTCTTCAGGATACTTATCTGATGATATTTGTATACGACCTTTTGTTACTCACTAAAAAGTGAAAATGTGCAGATACGACCATTGTTTATTGATCTATAGCCCTCCAAAGATTTGGTAAATTCAAAAAATTCCAATATTTTTAGAAACTTTAGGGGAACAGAAATAGTTCTAAAAATACAAATTAATTCAATTTTTTTGAGATACGACCTTTGGTTACTCAGCCAATGATCTGTTATCTGTAGAATAACCTTCTGAAAGAGAAATCATCCCCCCTAATAAATATATATTTAAATATCTAATCACCAATATTAATTTATCATAATCAAACAATCTCACTCATGTTACACTACAACATGACTTACTGAAACTGAAAGCCTTCATAATTATTCATAATTTACCCTTAAGCAGGGGGAGGTAGGTCCGAACTACATGTAGTGAATTCCAGAAGGTTACAGTTACAGTGACAGTTAAGGGTTCGGAAGGCCGTAGGCCTTCCTGGAGCAGTGGTCAGTGAGACCTTGCTCCTGAAAGTTTGGTATGAGATGGGTGGTGAAAAGGTGGGGTGAGGTGAGAGAATGTGAGGGGGTACCTTGCCACTACGAGAGCAGTGGTTCGGAGCTCCCAAGGATAGGCCCTTGGGAGCACCCCCGCCTAAGCGGGGACCCCAGTCCGACTACTTACCGCACTTTGTGAGCAGATGCGGAGGTCAGCGGGTGGGGGACGGTAGGCTGGCGACTGTCGGGGGGCGGAAAAGGAACACGGTCCTTGGTCTGAAAGAAAAGGAACGATGTAGGTAGTTAGTGCTGTAACGGAAGAGGTAGAGGATTAGCGGACGGGGAGGGTATTTGGGAACTCAGGCTACGGCTCGAGTTGGAATACCTAGGGTGTGGGTCGCTACAAAGGAAGAGAGAGAGTTTAAAAGCCGTCGGGGGCTACAATCAGCAGCTCTCTGAGGCCCTCGTACTGGCGACGGTGCTCGTTGTTGAGGATGGCGGCTGCTAACTCCCGTCTGCGGAGCCCTTGCTCTGCGTCGGGGAGGTGCTGGACGAGTAGTCGGCTTCGGAGGGCGGCGGTGGCGCTGCATTCCGTTAGGAAGTGGAGCGGGGGGGACTTGAGGAAGTCGCTGCAGTGGGGGCACTCGAACCCGGGATCCTTGAAGACCTTCAGGTTGAACGCCCGGAGTCGGAGTCTGTAGACGGCGCTGGATAGGGGTTGTGGGAGGACGGAGATGGCCTTCCTTGTGGCGACGGAGTGGTCCAAAGCTGCGTTCCACCGGTGGGATCCGGTTCACTTCGGGTTGTTGACTGCACTGCTCTGCCATCTTTCGATGACTCAGCGGTAGGTGGTGGCACGGAGGTGTTGGCGGCTACGGTGGGTGGGGACGAAGTCTGCTTTGGAGAGGGCTCTGGTGGCGGAGCAGTCGGCCATCTCGTTGCTCAGGATGCCGACGTCGCTTGGTACCCAGTTGAGTAGTGGGGGTACGAGGAGGTCAGAGGCCTTCTTGAAGATGAGGTTGACGAGGGCGATGTTGTCTGAAACGAGACGACGTTTGAGAGTGAGAATAGAGGAAAGTGAATCAGTGTGTATGACCGTGCGCCCTGGTCCCTGCGATTGGGCGTGTTCCAGGGCGCAAAGGATGGCGAAAAGTTCGGCCTGTAAAATGGTGGCACCGTCCGAGAGGCGGAAGACCGCGGCAGTGGCCCTGAGTGAAGAGGGCTGAAGCCACGCGGCCGTCGGAAACCGAACCATCCGTGTAGTAGACGTGATCGGAAACGCGTTCGATGGTGTTAATGTGGATGGTGGCGGCAGCGCGTGCCTTGGCCTCGGATAGGGAGGCTTTGGCTGCGGTGTGATGGACAGAAACGCGGACGGGGTGGGGTTCCCACGGTGGGCGTACCTCTGCTTCCGGTTCTACTTCCGGTAGATGACCGTTGAGGTCAAGGAAGGAACGGACAGCGAGAAGTCCCCAGTTACGACCCGACGGAAAGGCGGTTGGGTCTTTTTCGGCGCAGCCCCGGATTGCCCCGTATAGGGGATGGGCTGGCGTGGCGGCGATCTTCCCCACGAGGTGCGCTTGGGACACAGTGGCTCGAGTGCGAAGGGGAGGTAAATGGAGTTCGGACTCCATTGCGTCGACGGCGGTGGTTTTAGGAACCCGGGCGATAAGACGGAGGGCAGTGTTCTGGACACGGTCCAGCTTCGCTCTGTGAGAATCGTATGCCAGACTGAAGAACTGGCATCCGTACTCCAGGACAGGGCGAATGGTGGCCACGTAGACCATGCGAAGGATCTTGGCATTCACCCCGGATAGGTGAGCCAAGACCCTGAGGACGTTAAGACGTCTGTGAGCGTGGTCTCGAACGTAGTCAACGTGCGACATGAACGAAAGTTTGTGGTCTAAGTAAACGCCCAGGTACTTAGCCTCGTTGACCATGCGGATCGGAAGGCCGTCAAGAGTTAGGTTGACGGTTGATGCCGTATGTTGAAAGTGGACGGCTTCGGTTTTGACGGCGAGACCAGCCAAAATGGCGGTGGCGTTGGCGAGTTCGAAGGCTTTTTCTAGATCCACGAAGACCGCAATAGGGCGCTATGCCTTACTGGCGGAAAGGTCGTGGACTAGGGTGGCGATGGCGTCGGTAGTGCCAGATCGTCGTTTAAAGCCTGTGGTGTGACGGTGGAGAGGTTCGGCGCGTGATTAACGCGGTTGAGGATGAGAACCTCCGTGATTTTGGAAACGCAAGAGAGGAGCGAGATAGGCCAAAAGGCTCCCTTGCGACCGGGTTTTGGAATAGCGACGAGCGCGGCCATCTTCCACCCGACTGGGAGGCGATCCAGTCGGAGCGACGCTTTGAAAAGTCTGAGTAGGAGACTTTTCGTTGGAGGCGGCGTATGCTTGAGCATACTGTAAGTGATATTACTAACTGGAGTGACAGGAACAAGTTAACTATCAATATTAAAAAAACCAAGGTGCAGATTTTTAGACCCACGGTGGTCGACCGTAATCCAGCTTGGCTGAAAGACGTGAGATTGTTTATTAAAGGCATGCCACTACTGTTTGAAAACACCTTTAAGTATCTTGGGGTGGAACTGGATAATGCTTTGAATATGAAAACACACTTTAATAATGTTTGGAAATTAGGAAATCATAAATATTCTTTGTTGAAATTACTAAGACCTCAAATTACTACCTATGCTGCAACTAGCATTCTCAAAACTATGTTCACAGGAGTGATTGACTATGGTTCCATTTTCCTAACGCCTTTACCTGTAAACTGCCATGATCAACTGCAAAAATTACAGAATAATGCTATTAGACTTTGCTTGGAAGTGAAAGATCCGAGAGATGAGCATGTGGATGATTTACATGAAGCGGTGAATATTCGTAAACTTCATCACAAACGTTATAAGATGCTAATGGTTCAAGTTTGGAAAAGTGTATATAGCAATAGGGTGGATCTTGTTGATCATGGCAGGATCACACGCCACAACGATGGTCTACGAATAAAGCTGCCTGTCCCTAGATCACGAACTGTACAACTAGCTCCCTTTTTCATAGGATCACAAATATGGAATAGCCTTCCTTTAAATATCAGACAAATAGATTCAAAAGAACTGTTTAAAACACACATAGGACAAATGCTGACAAATGGGACATTGCAGACTGAGTTTGGAATTGCCTAATAATACTTATGTTGTATCACATATCAGAATCCATACCATGTTGTGGACTGTATCAGTCATCATTTGAGTCTGACAGGTTGGTTTGTAATTTGACTCGGTTTATAAGTCCATGAACATACTGACTCTATCTAGAATCTTTGTGTAATAGCAATCTGAATTGTCATCTCATTTCATTATTCATCTTACATATTTATGCTGACACTATAATTTTCCAAGATACTGTGTATCAACCCATATATGTATGTATCTCCATTGTTTTCCTGTATACCGCCGCAATGTAAAAACCAACTGGCTGGGCGGGGCCGGAAACCAGTTGCTTAAACTGAAACTCATCCAGCTAAATAAACACGTTTCAAAAAAAAAAAAAAAAAGAAAGTGATGTCGTCTTCACCGGGACAAGAGTCCTTAGGGCGATTCAGGGCTATTCCTAGCTCCTGAATGGTGAAGGGGGTATCGGAATCGGGAGACTCTGCGATTCCGATACCCCCTTCACCAGTTGAACTATGCTTTTTGACAAATGAAGCTGGCTCTTGCAAAACATAATATTGCTTAGAGCATTGTAAGTTAAAAGGTCTTTGGTAGTACGGAACTCATCCACCAGGTGCCCAATATAGTCCAATAGAACGAATAAAGAAAGAACACTACAAGAACGTCACAATAACGTTACAGTGCAACATTGCAATGTTAGGTTCTAAAGATGTTGTTGGGTGCCATCAAAATAATGTAACAAGAACCAAAGCAGAACTAACAGTAAGTTGCTGCAACGTTATTTTAACGTCATATTGGGTTAAGTGAAGGCAAGGGGGTAGAAGGAAGGGCCAACTGGGGGTTTAAGGCTAAGCTAAGGGGAGGGACTGTGGGACTTAGGGTTCAGCAGGAGGACGCTCAGTGGGAGGGGTTAAGAGGCAGTGGGAGGGGATGGGGCTCAGGGAGAGCTGCAGGGGTAGGGGTTGGAGCTAAGGGGAGGGACTAGGCAGGATGGGAAGGGGTGGGGGTAAGTATGGAAATGGGCTGAGCCTTAGTGGTAAGCAAGAGTTCAACTTGCTAACAGTCCAAGTAGGTTTTCTAAATGGGTGATAATGGTGCGCTAAGGGCACCTGCTGAACCCCATCCACATATCCCAAACCCCCTATGGCTAACCTCCCTAAGCCACCAGCCCAGCCCCTCTAAGACCTGACCGCCCCTCCCCCTAGGCCCCTCCCCTTAGGCCCCTTAGGCCCCTCCCCCAAGCCCCTACCCCTCCCCTACCCCTCCCTCTTGGCCCCTCCCCTTAAGTCCCTACCCCTCCCTCTTAGCCCCTCCCACTCCCTCTTAACCCCTCCCACTCCCCCTTTGCCCCTCCCCTTTTGCCCCTCCCCCTGAGCCCCTTCCCCATTAGTCCTTCCCACTGAACCCTGTGTCCCCGAGTCCCTCCCTTTTAGCCACTCCCCTCAGCTTAACCTTAAACCACCAGTTGGCCCTTCCTCATACCCCCCTGCCCCAACTTAACCCTTTAGCCCTGTGTAACCTTTGTTTGGACACCCTATTCTGGGTGTGGCTGGTTGCGGTCTCCCATCTTTGAAAGATGGGAGTCTTCCATGCTGGAGGGATGGGAGAGACATCACAGACCTCTCTCACCATCCTCCAGTGCCCTGGGCACAGGTCTGTGCCCAGGCTCTATCCACTGACCCACCCATGGTGATAGGTATGGTCAGGGAAAGGGATCGGAAGGACTGGCCTAAGCCTACTGCTCCACCTGACCAAACCTACTATGGCACAGAAAAGGTGTCTACCCAACTGCAATCTCCAAAATATCATTTTATCTATGGATAATGAACTAAAAGAACATATTAGATATTATAGAGAGGAAGTGTGAATGTTTTGGTAACATAATTTGTATAGCAGAACTGCTCCAGGAGAGTTTTAGGAAAAGAATAACAAATTGAAATAGTAAAAGATGATCTATTGGACTATATAGGGCACCTGGTGGATGAGTTCCATACTACCAAAGTCCTTTTAACTAGCAATGCTCTAAGCAATATGTATTGCAAGAAACACCTTCATTTGTCAAAAACATAGTTCAACTTTTCTCCACCAGGTGGTAGTGCACTCTTTGTAGTTCAAAGAGCTTTCCTCTAAGTGTTGATATAAATTCATTATAAAATTAAGAGCATTTTCTAAGTACTCTTGAGTGTTTAAGAAATGTATATTGAATGTACTAGAATGTATTTTGAGTTTAAAGAAAATTATCTTGTATGAGTTTTGAAGATGTACTTTGTTTAGACACCTTTTTCATAAGCAGTCAGACATAGGGACTTGGGCATCGGTCTCAACCTTCTGGAATTCACTACATGTAGTTCAGACCTACCTCCCCCTGCTTAGGGGTAAATAAAAATAAATGTGAAGGCTTTCAGTTTCCATAAGTCATGTTGTAGAGTTACATGAGTGAGAGTGTTTGATTATGAGAAATTAATATTGATGATCACTTATTTAAACATGTTAGGGGTAATGATTTCTCTTTCAGAAGGTTATTCTACAGATAATAGATGGTGTTTGGTATTTTATTGTTAATAAACAAACACTGATTGTCAGAAGTAATGTTTTCAATTTATGAGAGAGAGATGAATATATTGCAGAAAAAAAAAAAATGAAAAAAATGAAAAAAAGACATGTACACGTAATATACATATATTATATACTATAAGTGATTACCTGCATGATATAACAACACTGTCTGTGCAATAAAAATCATTTGAAAATATATATTTGACCATGACAATATCAGTGGATATCAAGGGCGGATCCAGGAATTTCCAAAAGGGGGGCATGCAATTCCGAAAATGTTGCCCTGCCCAAAGGGCAGGATCATTTTATATTAAAGTATCTAAATTTTGGTCACAAAAAAGGGGGGCATGTGCCCCCCCATGCCCCCCCCCCCCCCCCAATCCACGACTAGAATTAATATCCAGGATTTTTAAAAGGTCGCAATGTGCTATTCTTTTTTTTAACATTTTGAATGTTTGGTTGAATTGTACTTTAAAAAACACATTAGATGATTACCTCATTTGTCTTCATAATTATTTTAGTTTGTAAACTTTGAAACTTGAAAGGCACATTCACACACATGTGAAATAATATTATTTACGTCGCGGCTAGAACAACTTAGAATAAATACAGGACAACAAACAAGGTAAATTGATTTGGACATATAATAAATAACATTTATTTTTATTTTTATTATTTTTTTTTTTTTTTATTCAGCATTACCCTGAAAGGGGTCAAGCTTTCGCCTGTTCTCCCCCCACCTTCAGCGTTAACATACATACAACTAATTCTTAATGTACATATTCATTTCTTAATTAACATTGATTCACCATTATCCTCCCTGTAACAATAATTCTAAAGTTTAAAATTCTGCTGCGATGGTAAATCTCTGGTGGTTAGAACGAGAATGACCAACGGTCAAGCTCGGGCGATTTATATAGTCGAGGTACAACAATCTCCGTAGCGATGGAAACGGAGGGCGATGACGTCACGCTCTCTCCGAAATAAATAAATTGCTTAGGTATCGCTACACAATTTAATATCATTTACGTCGCGGCTAGAACAACTTAGAATAAATACAGGACAACAAACAAGGTAAATTGATTTGGACATATAATAAATAACATTTATTTTAATCCAATTCCTCCAAATCAATTACCTAACGTAGTGATAAAAATTTATCATAATTAATTTTATCGGAGATTGAAGGCCTAATATATTTGTAAATACAATCAGATGACCATTGGCCTCTCTCCTTAATATAGGTTAAGGAAGCACCCTTATTATACAAGTCTGTGGTGCCCCCCCTCCTTAGAGAATGGGTTGAAAAATTACCCTTAATTTTTGAATCTGATAACATTTGTTTAAATTGTTTATTAACCATTGTGTAGGATAAATAACCAATTTTATCTGTGGAGAACAAAGGATCATCCCTGGACTTTGGATGAATTTTAAATAATTTCTCCAATAAATACACAGCGCAGACTCTTTTATTTTCTAACCTGTTAATTGGTATCTCATGTACCTGGCCTGGCTTTTTTGTTTTTGAGGATGTAACCTTTACAATACAACCCCATTTATGAAAAATAACATTTTTCCTCAGAAGCATATGTTCCGACCTCACAGTGTGTTCTACTCTAAGTAGTGTCCTAAACAGGAAAACAATTACAATATATATCAATATCCCTAACTGGTCGGACCAATCTACCTTCCTATATAATTTTTCTAAATGCTTCTCTTTCAGTGGTTCCTTACTATCCACTTTTAAACTATCTGTATTTTTTATACCTTTTACAACCATTTTAATATTAACATCTGACCAGCCTGCGACTGGCTTGGCCTTGACATTATGATAATATATAACCGCTTGATAATAATTTATCACAGAGGATGCTTTCATAAATTTTGAGATATAAGAAATATACAGGCAGCCCTGGTTAGAGTCACATTTATAAGGCGCCCAATGAAATTTTTTACATACCTTTAGGTAACATTTCCATTGCATCCTCCGCAATTTCTGGGTATTTTCCCCTACAGCGGCTTTTTTCAACGTCACAACGCGCCTTTTCAGGCGTATTTTCTCTGCAAAAGTCAAAAATAGCGTTAGCGCAACACAAATTCGCACCCAAAATGCACCTTTTAACTGCGTCCTCACTTTTAAAATATAATAGGCGTGACAAAGTGTCAGCCACCAGGTTATTCTTTGTATTAATGTAATGAGGCACCAGTCTTATTTTATATATTTTGCAAATCCAAAAAATTTCTCTTAACCAACTCATGCATGTTGGATTAGTACTTATTCCCTTTCTTATCATATGAAATACTTGTGTGTTGTCTGTATAAATATTTACACTGTGACCTGCAAGTTGGCTCAGCCATTCCTGCAGGCCACGTACTATAGGGAATAATTCTAATTCATTAATATTTTTGTTATCATATATAATATCTGTAGGTGCTTGTAAAATATGATTACAATCAGAAACTGGGAAAACAATGCTATTGTCCCAACTACCTGCCCTCCAGTCATTCCCCATATACACTGCAAAGCCTTTCATAGATGAGTCTGATACCATAGGGAGGGGAAATTCTTTGTATTCGATTTTCCTTTTACCATTAAAATTTTCCAGAAATTTTTCCCACCATAACAGGTCGTCTCTACATGCCTGTCCTATTTTTATTGCTTTTAAATTATTATTTAAGAGGACTTTATATAGGTTATAAACCCTTCTACAGTATACCCTGCCTCCCTCCACAACATGAGCGCAATGGGACAATAGGCCCCCTAGACTTTCTAGTTCCTTCCTACCTATGGTTGCTTTTTGACCGTATTTTACTACCAAATTTTTTAATTTAACCAACTTTTCCTTTGGCAACCGAATTTCCATTTTAATGGAATCAATTTCCAGACCCAGGTAGGTACATACCTGAGATGGAGGGGTCACTTTTCCCCAGCTTATATGAAAACCTATGTATCTTAGAACCCTTATAACTACCTGTTGGGCCCAGGTAGCCTCCTCCAGGCTTGAACCAATGACAATAAAATCATCTAAATAATTCACAGTTTGAATCCCATATATATCTGACAAAATATGGTAAATAAATTCAGAAATTTCATTGAAATACATTGGCCCTAGCCTTAGACCAAATGCCAAGCGTGAGTCCTGTATATATTTATTTTCACCATTAATTTCCCATCTGATTCCCAAATATTTTTGATGGTCTGGGTATATTGGGACAGCCCTGTAAGCAGATTTGATGTCAACTACTGCCATATAATCTCCAGGATTTAACAATGCGACTACATTGTCTACACTCTTATATTTGAACTCCTCAATAATATTATCACAATAATTATTAATTGAGATTTTTTCAGGCATACTGCAATCTGTTATTGGCCTTATATTACCATCTGGTTTTGGGACTGCTCCC
Organism: Lepidonotus clava; assembly: GCA_936440205.1. Taxonomy (NCBI): domain Eukaryota; kingdom Metazoa; phylum Annelida; class Polychaeta; order Phyllodocida; family Polynoidae; genus Lepidonotus; species Lepidonotus clava. Next base: position 17,615,038 of record OW387150.1, on the reverse strand, counting down.
ATAGCATGAATACAAGCAGGTTTTTCTTGCACTATTTTTAGATAGCCCTCAGCTAACTCCTTGCCAATTATTTTGTCCATTTTTTTTCTATTATCACCTTCAAAAAGAGAATTGTAATTTCTGCAATCATAACTCAGACCCCCGCTTGGCACCGTGTCATCAACAATTTTGAAACCATCTGTTATCCCATCAACCATAGGTCTAAATCTATTTTTACATGCATCCGACCCAAGGGAAAGAAGATATTCAAATCTACAGGGCCTTAATTGGCATAATGCGCCATCAATATAATATTCGCAGGTGCATTCCCCACGAGCGCATTTCTCGAATACATTGACAGTTTGACCACCCGGCGAGCGCGCCGAGACCACAAGTTTATTTTCAAAATATTTAATATCTCTGGAACTACCCGATAGAATTTCTTCAAATTTGGGACAGCCATCGGCAAGGACCTTATCTCCCTCCCTATCGACCGTTAGACAAGAAGTATCGGCTAGAAATTCTATATTTTGAACAAAGTTACCTTGTCGATTGACATTTTTGTCCTCCTGCTCCGACACCGCTTGTGTACTTTCGACACGGAAACCCGTGACGTCAGCGGTATCGGTGCTTTGACCCGGGCTTGACCCCGGCGATGCAAAGTACCGGCGTGTACCGATCGTACCAATACTGGAGATAATATTTGAAATACAACACGAATCGTCGTCAACTACGACTGGATTAATACTTTCAACCTCTAAGACACGGAGGAAACCACCATTACGACCAGAATTTCTGGATTTACTGTATAATTTAACACTTTGAGCTGGCGAGCTCGGACACGACTGAGAAGAAACCCTTGTACCCGTGACGTCACTGTCAGATAAGTATTTAACGCCTGGAATCTTCTCAGATTTTTGAACGATATCCTATTTTTTATCGCTGCTCACCCGGACACAATCTTTTTTGCTGTGGCCTTTCTTGTCGCAGATTATACAAGCATGATTCAGGTTACATTTGCCAAAGCATCCGCTGTCAGAGTTGAAGCGAAAACAAATCTTATCGGAGTAAGACCTCCCACTCCCCTGACTTTGTTTACCTTTGTAACCCCCTCCAGATTTGGTACTGACACCTGCCTTGAACGTGTTGTCGAATGAAAAAGATGACATTATCTCCTCCTGATCGAAATTGCCAAATTCATCGTGTCCCAGCCTCCCAGCCCTTTCCCTTACTGAGATATCATACTGATTAAACGTGTCAAACGTGTACAGTCGTTTAGAGGCTTTCTCTGTCAATAGTTTTACGTGCTTGACAGCGGGGAGTGGATCTTTTTTATCCAAAATTAATCTCTCGATTGTTTTTAAACCAACCAGCAACACCTCCTCTACATTCTTAGGCTTATCGCCGCTTTTGCAATACAATTTCTGGGCGTATTTCTTTGTTTTACCTTTGTCTTTTGTAGGCGAAGTGGACCTATCGCTGGAGCGGCTCGATTCATCGCTTGACGACTCGACGGCGGGGCTGACCGGCTTGGGCGATGATTGTACCTTCCCCCTCTTCTTCGTCTTAGGCCTGGATTTTCTCGGAGATACTTCTGTCCATCCATCGCTGTCATCATCAGAATCCACTCTTGGAGGTGCCATGGCCGCCTCTTGCTTCTCCGCCAACCGGTTGACAGCGCCTACGAGTTTAGAGATGTTCTTCTCCATTACGCCCATCCTGTTGTTGAGGACTCCAGTCTCCGCAGCCTTCGGAGGCGATTGGATCGCCGCCGGGAAATTGCCCAAAAGGCTATTCCCCATCTCAATTCCACCACCAACATCGCCGAACAGGTCATCCGACCCGCCCGATGCAGAATCATCGCTCGTCTTCAGGCGATTGCATTTCTTCCCCGTCGGGGCGATGTGTCGAGTCTGACACTTTTTGCAGAAGTTCTTCTTCTTGCTCATCTTCGGTAAGTCCAATTAATTATTTCTTGGAATGATGTGTAGAAATAATACGGTTTAAACCCCTTAAAACCGCTGAGAAATTCAAATAATCTCTCTTAAAATTCTGCTGCGATGGTAAATCTCTGGTGGTTAGAACGAGTATGACCAACGGTCAAGCTCGGGCGATTTATATAGTCGAGGTACAACAATCTCCGTAGCGATGGAAACGGAGGGCGATGACGTCACGCTCTCTCCGAAATAAATAAATTGCTTAGGTATCGCTACACAATTTAATATCGTTTACGAATAATTTTGACCTTTGGCATGTACTGAACTGAATCTTACTGGAAGTATTTCATATCATTGAAATATCATGTTAGGAGTAAAGGTGCAGTATGTTCAGTTCTATGAATATAACTTGAAGTTTTATCTTTGCCACCGCAGAAAGGCTAAAAAATAATGCGTTGAAAGTTATTCTCCAGATCATTAAATCTACAAATATAAATTCATCATTATATGCCTTTTATAATAATATTATAAAAGGCATAATATATGATGAATTTTACACATTATGTAAAATATATGTAGCACAAGTTTGTATTCATAGCTTGTATACACAACAAATCCTATATAATTATATGGACCAAAATAGAGATTAATCCCTGGTAAGAATCAGTAACTAATTTAATCATCAAGCAGCAAGATGTTGTTTTCATAAAGCCAGGATTGATTGCCAGTAAAGTCTGCTTTGACTACTCCATGCAGCAGTGCGTTAGTCTAATAAATCCAGGCGGCGGAAACTGAGCAGAAACTGGATAAAAGTGGGCGCCTTTTATGCCAAGAGGCAGTGGAGAGGCGGCTTTGATTCCACTTAAAATGATGAATTCGTATTGGTTGGCTGAGTACTGGGAGTTAGACACGATAGTGTCAATTTGAACTGCACTCTTGCTTCTTTTTCCATCATATCCCCACTCCCTTAGTCGCTGTATTGCCATGAGAAGCCTATATAGGAAATCTAAAGAGAACTCGACTGGCTTTTGGTCAGCGATATTCTTCTATTGCTCTTAGACCAAATCCGTTCTCTCTTTTCTCTTAATTCTTATTTCATGTTATACTTATTTTTAATTTTCTGATTAATTTACTTTACTAACAATCTGAATGGTCGTTTTGATCAAGCACTTGTGTGCCCAGCACTAGTACAGGGTGAGTGCGTGCAGAGAATTAGCAAACGCATTTGAAAGTGGCACTGGGAACCAAACGGTTTAATCAATATTGGAAAAGGCAATGTACACTTTACTTAATTTTCTTATCCACGTTTAAAAGCTGACGTTGCGTGCCTAGGATTAATATTCAAGATGAATTGCATATTTTGTTCCTCTATACAGAGTACAACATGGATTATGTTGCTTTCTCCTTCTGGTTTTGCAATTTGAAAAGTGGTACTTCTAATGCCTGATAACGTAATTAATATCTCCTTAGCCTAACTTATAAGATTAATGCTCTAGCGTGTATTGATCGTAAAGTATTTTTTATTCGTTTAATGATTCTATATAATTGTTCGTTTGAAAAGCTAAGTTAACATTGATAAATTGTTCCTCTCAAGTGTCACAATTATAAAGATAATTATAGATCTATTTAACTGATTGGCCAAATCATGTGAATTTTGATTAGGGTCCCGTGATTCCATGATCAGCTCCATATGAAATCACCGGAAGACACATATATAATGTCACGTGAACAGTTGCGTCATGATTAGCATAATCGATTTTCACATGTTCACAGTGAACATGTTACAAAGAATCAGACTCCCAATGAGGTGGTGAAGTGGTTAGCGCGTCCGTCTACTATGCGGGCGGCCAGGGTTCAATTCTGGGCTGAGCTGGCTACTACTCCCCTCTGTCTCCCAGTCTCCCAGTGGCAATGACTGAAATAACGTAAGGTCGTATCTCAAATAATCGATTTAATTTTTATTTTTGAAAATGTTTCCCTCCTCTCTGAGGTATCTGGAACTTTTGGATTGTTTTGAATTTTCTAAAGATTTTGAATGTTATAAGCCAATAAAAAAAAAGGTCGTATCTGAACAATTTCAATTTTTAGTGAATAACATAAGGTTGTATCTGAAACATGCAAATGTTATAATTTGAGTAAGATATGTTAAATTCTACAAAATGAAAATATTTCATAATGCAGATTTTCTGATAACTATCCTGGAAACGTAATTGTACAATAATAATTGTTTGAAGTTTGATAACAAAAGGTCGTTTCTTGGCTACGAATCGAATGTCATATAAATCCTTACTATTTCAGTGTAATCAAATGTAATAAATCCTAGAACACTGGATTTACTTCAGAAATGCTTTTTTATCAATTGTATCTGTTAAATTGATTAAATTTGTATTTATCTTAAATTTGTTTTTGCCAGATACGATCTTATGTTAATCACTAGGCCTATTTTCAAACTTTTCTCATGAAAAATGAATGACATAAGGTCGTATCTTAAATAAATTCTGAATTGTTACCATGGTAACATCCTGATAATCTAGATATATTCATAACCAATACCAAAGGATTTCAAGTAATTTATACTTACTAGGAATGGAATATCATAACTGACTGAGCAGATATTCAAAATCATATATAGGCTTTAAAAGGAGTCATACTTATGTAATTGCCATTTACTCAGAATCAGCATAATGCATATACGACCACATGTTATTCAGCTAATGAGCTGTTGTGTGTGGCTCTGTCTATGGGACCATGCACATTAAAGAACACCTGCTTCGGTAAATGTGTAGAGGTATGGTCACTATCTTCTCATAGATTTCATTATTCCATATATTCGATCATCAAAGACTGAATTGTCAAAAACCTTGTTCTCACCATGATATGACCATAGATGCCGCTACGGCATTAAAGCAACCCACAACCAATCCAACTATATAAATTGTCACAAATTCATGAAAATGTAAAAAATTTCTAACACACTCCTTGGTGATTCTAAAATGCCCTCTATATTCATTCATGTGCCATTAGACACATTGTGATGGAGAAAAATGCTTTCAAAGTTTTGGGTTTGTTTTGGCTTGCTCAATGACAAAAATACTTCTGGGAAATACCCCATGTGACACCCAAGAAATGATGATGTCATTGACAAAGTACTTGCAAAAAAAACTTATTTTAAGGGAAAGGGGTAGTGGGTTAAATTTTGTAAACATGGTTTATATAACATCTATAGTTTGGAAGACCTTCTCCACAAATACAGCATGTTCCAGAAATAATGGATTGAAGTGAATAAAGCATTTTAATGATACATTACTAAAGAAAGAGGGCCACTCAAGTGCATTGATTCACTACTCCCCTGTCCTCCCTTGCCATCAATGGGTTGGTCTTGAGTTAATTGGCATGTGCACTGAGCCGGAACATGGTCAAGCGAAATGTACATGGTTGACCACAGTGTCATGTACATTTCACTGGTGGACTGAACTATGGCTACACTCACACTAGATGAGCTGCATCTCATTCTAATAACATACCTTATTAGAGAAATTTCTTCCACAACCTTATTGGTAATGTAGACAAATTTATTAGCAATCCTATAGTATCAATCTACTAGAAAACTTGGAGAGAATCCTGTTTGAAATGTATTATTTTGGGTCCCGAGACCTTAAAGTTTTTATTTCCAGGAGCATGGTGGTAACATAACCTCTTTCCATTACCGTGGTTATGCGGATCCGTTGACGAACCACTATATAAACTCGGAGCTTAACCATTGAATTTCAGTTGCTCCAACACCACTGACCCACTCACATTGTTGAAATTTAAATTTTAGCTTATTGTAATAGGAGGATTAAATAAATATTTACCATATTTATATATGTCCAAACTTATCACTGTTGTTACTTGTTATTCCTATTATAGCTGATTTATTAATAAGGACCTCTATCCGGTAAATAAATACAAAGTGTACATAGTGTGAACTGGATTAAAGTGGTTGGTGGTGGGAAATCCTATCATAGTGACGCATCACTTTTTGTTGTAAACAACTGAGAAGTTGTGTGGACCCACAATAATAGAAGGAAGACAATAACATTAGCTGTTTTAATGAAGTTCGAGCCACATTAAATTTTCACACTTTATACTTTTCAGAAGACTTCAACAATACCCCTACAATGTATTTCAACAGTTAATGGAACTTGCAATATTTTGTCACACTAAGAGGAAACATTGGTTGTGGGTTGCTTTAAACCCCAATAACCAACCAACCAACCTAATGATATTTATTTGTCACATACATGACGTCGCCATTATACGGAAAACCAAATACGCAACAAGGGAGAGGACGAGGAGGGCATACTCCATTATACTGCAATATACAACAGAACAAATACGTGCGACGTCACGTCCATTGATCAATTATACTTTCTACATGTTAGTAGTGTATGGAAATGAGAATTCATAGATGGTCACACCGTTTTTATATAATTGTGATTCACTGTGTACGCTGTTTATTTTGTAGCTTGTCAGTGCATGTATACACTGCCTGTCTCTAGTATATAAACGACGTCGCATACATGGCGTTGACGTCGTGTGTATTGGCGGTTCAGCACAAGGCGGTATCCTTGCGGAAGCGGTTGCAATTGTGTTAAAATGATAAATAGCTATATAGATCTGCTAGGATAACAAATCATTGATATAATATATGCGAGTCAAGCCATTGGAAGTTAAGATTAGCTTGGATAACTATTCGAGGCGGTGAGTGGAATTTCAACAACTAAATTGAAATGGTAAATGATGATATTATTTTATGAAAAGTGAAACATACACGATGTAAAACATGAGAGCTGACTGAACCTTTGGGAAATGAGTTGTGTACTCCAGTTATTTTGCTACTTTGCAGTGTGGTAATCCCTATTTCTTCAACTTTTGTTTTTAAAAAGTTGTCATACATTTGGCTAATAGTTCTCACGGAGTTTAGATATGACTCGCGTCATAAATATCACATACAATTCAACGACACGAGATTGTATATGCGTTACTCGTTATACAGTTACGAAGTTGCATTCATTTTCACCACTTCAAACTTCTAGCTAATCTTGATGTAATACCAATGTTAGATAGGCAAAGAATGCTACTGGCGTGTGCCAATGTTTATCCAGGATACATAAAGATATGTTAAGAAAGGGTAAGTATAAAGAAGTAAAAGCTTTTAATATCAAAGATTAAACCTGATACATACATTAACATTATAATTATATGAGGTCAAACAATAACATTAGAGCATCTGCCAAGGTAGTTTCCGCTATATACATAACTATTTAAAGCTATATATTCCCGTGCTGTGACAATACCCCTAGTTAACCCCATGGGGTCCTGCTTTCAGCACCCGTTCTGGTCGTCCTAATGGCCGTTACGTCCCCCCGTAATGTCCTATACACCCACCCGTGTCAGTAATAGCCTACTTATTAAGGCCAGAACGGTATCTGATACCCAGTGCGCCTACTTATGACTTATGGTTAATGTTGGATGTATTTCTTCATCTTGTTTACATATTCTGATATAATCTGTGTGATTTTGTTTAGGATTGTATTCCGACAGAGTTGTAAAGGTCCGATATTTGTCCGAGTGTTGGTTGAAATTTTAAGATGGATTGGTCATTTACCATCATGTCTTTTCAAAGAAAGACATAATGTCGTGAAGTTGCTTGCAGTATCTTGATTTAACCATTTAATTTCAAACATGTTTTCTTTTATACATATGATCACATTTCAAACATTTCCTGACACATGACTTTTAATAACCTGTGACTGAACGAAATCTACATGATTAATTAGTTAGGCCTACATCAATAGTTATCGAGACATGAAAAGCATTCTGTCTAACCCCGTAAACAAAGTAGCACTTTCAGTTATGAAAATATTTACATTATATTTTCCCGTATTTTTGTACAATATTAGATTAAAAGAAACATCAATCAGTGTCGTTCAATTAGTGTCTCCATGATTGATGAGTGCATCACAATAACTATTTACTCTGTAGGCCTAACGTTAACGTCTCTCTTTGAGATTACTTTCTTTAAAATCACTACTTGCACCGTATGGAACAATCACCAGAATACCATTGAAACAGAATCAGAATAGAGTTTCAGGAAAAGGATTTACATTTTTAGGTATGTTTAAGTCCTCAGGGGTTGACCTGTTTTCCTATAGCTTTTGATTGTAGATGTAAAGCCTCTTGTATGTCAGGAATTAAATTCACACTTACTGGGATAATTAGGTTTCAATTTGTAAATATGACTTCTAATGTACAACTAAACTAAAGGCTGTATTCCACATACTGAAATTGCATAACCGAGTTGCCGCTGCTTTAGTTTCAGTGCTGCCGATATATAATCTGCAGCATGTTGGTAATCATTTCCTGCTGAATTTTGACTGGTTGCCGATATTGCAATTTCTGCGGCCAATTTCACACTATAGGCGGCTGATTTTGCACTTTCAGCAGCAAATAGCGCATGTGCGCTGAAAGCATGGGCTGCCGGTATATGTTACCATGGCGCGGGTCAGTATTAGCAGCCCGCACTTTCGGCCTAAACGTAAGAGGAAAATATTGATTCATTAAAGATAATGCAGGATACTATAATCTACCCCTTTTTTTTTTACCTATATATACATGTACTTACATTAATACATACATACATAGCAGACTCATATCGGCCTTGTGTACACAGGGATCCAGCTGGGAGCCCTTATCATAATTGTTTAAACCAACGTCGCTGCACCCACGCAGCCATAGGTGCCCGACACCGCGCATCTGTATGGGTGGAGCTACGTGGGTTTAAACAATTGTTTGGCCCTACCCTAACAATGCCTCAGCTGCATGTGTGGCTGTAGCCACGTTGGTTTTAAGACTACTGATAAGCTGTTGTGGTTGCAGTCGCGCTGTGTGGTTGCAGTCGCGCTGGTTTTAACACCCTGCCTGGTTCCCTGTAGGGATGGCACCTACGCACGGCAGTGTTTGGGGAGGTACACTGCAGGCGCGCAACCCCCTAAATCCGCCACTGTACTAGACCGTCCGCGCGACTTTCACACCTTCTATGGGGGTGGGGCTGAAGGGCCGTTCACACCTTACGATTCTTCCGGTTACGACTAAGGTTACGACAGCATCATGAAATAATCTGAAAATTATTCTGGGAACGACTTTTGGTTCCGACACTTAGATAGTTTTCTGACCTTCTAAATTTATACAATTATGTTCACACACGTTCCCACAATCACTGTAACGATTTTATCACATTCCATTACCGATATTGTCGTAACCCTTGTCGTAACAGGAAAAAACATAAGGTGTGAACCAGCCTTTAGCAAAGAGAATACATGAGATTCGTTGGGCTTTGGGTAGGCCGGACCGCCCATCATCAGGGCATACCCTGGTCTTCCTGACAATACATGAAAATCAGTGCATAGTGAAAATGAATCACACATAAATAAGTAGTGAATTTATGGAATATGGACCAGGTAGGAAAAAGAGAACATCAAAATTAGCCATTTAAATTGCAGCATCATTAAATCAATTTTACATATGTTTGAAACACTTTTTTCAAAATCATTTTGCTGTATGTTCCCACTCTCTTGAATATAAACCAGCAATTTAGAAAAAAAAGGTGGTTAGGGACCATTGCCTTTAGCATCTATTTATCACGTTTTTTGCATTATGATGATATCTTTATGATTACATTTGGAAAAGCCTTATCGTGGCAAACAAACACAGTGCAGCGAGGAATTATTCCCATACTGAGCGGCAAACAAACACAGTGCAGCGAGGAATTATTCCCATACTGAGCGGCAAACACACACAGTGTAGCAAGCAATCATTCCCATACTGAGCGGCAAATGCACACAGGGCAGCAAGCAATCATTCCCATACTGAGCGGCAAACAAACACAATGCAGCGAGGAATTATTCCCATACTGAGCGGCAAATGCACACAGTGCAGCAAGCAATCATTCCCATACTGAGCGGCAAATGCACACAGGGCAGCAAGCAATCATTCCCATACTGAGCGGCAAACAAACACAGTGCAGCGAGGAACCATTCCCCTCGAAAATAGCCAAAGATGCCCTGTGTCCACAGCACGGCGAGGGTGTGCACTGCTCTGTTGTATACAGTGCAGTCAGGGTTGGATGCGTCTGACCACACTCTTGTTACCATCACCATCAATCCTTATTTATCGCTCACTCCAACTCGCCTTAACAGGACTACATAAAAGACAGCCATGAATTATGAATTCAAAACAGAAAGGGTGAACTGGGTAAGCTGTAAGTATATCTGTTCCCATGGGAGGTGGAGAAGTATATTCTCCTGAGCCCAGGGAACAGAATGGTTTTCTCCTGATATTAGGCCTATTATATCTTTTATCTCAGATTCTCTTTGGCATCTTGCTGCTTATCATAATCAGTCGTGGCAAAGTAATTAACAAGGGGCACTTTTATTTAATGCTTACTCACTCAAATAAAAATAGGAAGATATAAACAAATACTGCAGTATTCTTACGTTTGAATGAGAGATCTCGGTACGCTTTAAAACCATGCATCCATTTATAGTAATATTCGTCATGGGAAGAGAATAAAGCCTTTAAGAATCGTGTGCCAATTTTCCAAATTCACGTTCATATTTTAATAAAAAGCATGTACTTAGATTTTACAAATGCATATTTAATGTGATTTGATTAAATACCAGGGTTAAGCAATTTAAACCAACACTTAATCCAAGAAAAATTTGTTGTATCACCCACGTAACAATATTAAGTCATGAATGTCCTATTTTAAACAGGATTCCAGGAAATGTGTTCATGAAAAAGTACCGTATCTAAAAATAGATATTCTCAATCACAGCTATTACCAAAACAGAACACACAGTACGTTAGAGTAACAATTTCTCTTTTTTATGAGTTTTATTGTTAGAACTATTGGCCAGGCGCGGCTCTTGCAATAAAGACTAATTTTCCGAGCGACTGAATATGTATTTGAATGGAAAATAGTCTCATGTTGGCAGCAAGGTGAATCATAGCTGAGTAGTGCTGGAAAGGGCGAGTGATTATTCATGGTGAATAGACGTATTTATTTCTTTATTTAAAAAAGGTAATTTTGTTTAAGGAAGGTCACTCGGTTCAAAAAGGGTACTGATCTCCGCTGGAAAGTCAACTACATTAATAAATAAAACGCCTATAGCTCTATCCGATAGACAGTCTATAAATATTAATGACGTCTACATGGCGATTCTGACACAATCTAATCTAGAGATTTGTGATACTTATTAAGTCCAGAGGAATCTAATACGTTTTCTTCAATATGAGTGTATTACATTATCCTTCTTGAAACATGCCCATTGTTCTCCTGGAAAATGTTTTATGGATTATTATTCACAAAATGATAAAATGAAAACATCGGTTATTAGCCATTGTTTTATCTTAATGAAACGTTCTCTTTTCGAGGATGGATCACTAAAATTAATAAAATAGCATTGGATTACAACAGGCTCAACTGTTGAATCTTGAATTTCAAAGGTGTTGAGATACTTCTATAAGACTGGTGCAAACTACAATCCAAACGATTTTTATGAACATCAAAATAGCCTCACTCTAAATTTAAATAATTCTGAACGGCCAGTTTGTAATGCTGAAGCAAGATGCATACTGTTTTTTTTCACAATGAACAATAATTCCTGAAGCTATTCTCTCTGACACTTAACACTAATTAGGACAAAGACTGCCGGGGGCATTTGTTCAATAATGTACCAAAACTAAATCTGTTCATGACTCGGAGCAGACATCCAATATCAAACGAAACCGTTCCAGATACTGCCTTTCAACAAAGGCTATCTCACGCAGGGTGTCGTGTCAGTTATGACGTCACAGGACTAACCTACTTTCCACCAGGTGTCGCCACCTTCGTCAGTCACGTGACTCGACGCGTCATTTGATAGGCCGGGGTCGGAGGTGTTTTCTAAATGGAGGCTGGGTGGGGAATGGCCGCATGAGTAGTATATAGAAAAGTGGTTTTCTAACAAGAATAATATCAGACATTATTTTCCAAAATTTCCAACGCGGATGAACATGCTATTGGTTTGCCTCTGGTCTTAATTTAATCTAATTGAAATACCACAATAACACTGTAGATAGGATATTTTGATAAAGCTTTTCTTCATAGTTTATACCTAACCCTAATGGCTCCGGGTATCAATATAAGAGGAACAGTGGGCGCGTGAGGGTATTGGCCGAGAGATTTTTCACTGTCCAAGGGCAGAACCCGAGGGTCGTACCCGCCCGAGGACGACCCACACAGTATTCAACGTGTGGTAATAATGCTGGAGACGAGTGGTACGTAGAGCCCGTAATTCCATACCTCTACCTATATGCACTGCTCGTCCGCCATGTGGGTGATACATTAACAGAAAGGTATATCCATCTTTTAGTTATTTGAGTTTGTTTACTTGTGCCACTATTTAGCAGTTTTAGCCTTTGGCTTATATATAGTCTCTGACTAACAGGAAAACCCCTTCCGCGCGTGCCGTAACCAGACTCCCTACATTAGGCCTGCATGGTGTCTGAAAACAGGGTGTCATTTACCACGGTGGCGGGAAACAAGGGTTCATGACACTGCTTTTAGACAGAGAGATTCGGACACCCTTTTGGTTCTTTTACTGAGACGACATCTAAGGTTTAACATGGCATGGCTTTATTGGTACATCTCCATGCAGTGAAGGTGCGGATCCAGAGGGGGGGTCCAGGGGGTCCTGACCCCTTCCTTTTGGTGGACCCCCTAAACTAGGTAAAGAGAGAAAAATGTTGCATGCATGCGTGCAAAGACATGCGTTTTTAGTACTTGGCCTATATGCTGATCTCCTCCTTTTGGAAATCCTAGGCCTGGTTCTGCCTCTGCAGTGTACCATGTTAAATGAGGCAGATAAACTGGAGTGAAGCTGGGTTTTTTTCTTCACATCGTAGTGCATGTGCTAGTTCATAGTTTGAGATAGGTTTATATGAAATTGCGTTTTGTCTTGCATATGCACAATAGATGATGGATGACTGCAAGAGCGGTAATGATAGAAAGTTCTGTGTATAATTATGTAAAGGCTGTATTCTGCATACCGATTTTGATGCTGCCGATTTTGTGTTTGTTTGATTTCCTCTTAGAAAATCACATATGACCTTTCATCCTACACACCATTCAAAAGAGAATTGTGAGACCTTTCTTTTGATGTATGACACATCTATATTTGACCTTTATTACCACTACGGATTTTCAAAATCGGCAGGAAAATCGGCATGTGGAATACAGGCTTTAGGGTTACCTTATTTGTATTGCGCTGGATCCCTTTTGTTGAGAAATATTATAATTGCTACATTCTTTCTGGACCAAAATAGTCGGCCGGGCACTAAATGTTGTATATTCTAGCATTGGATATCACATCTGCAAATGACGTCATTCTTGAACCTCACATGTTAAACCCACCAATGACGTCATGCATAAACACTGTTGCCATCCCCAAATAACGTCAAGCCTTGCATCCATACGTTTTTGCATTAGTTGGAAACCCGAGATACATACAAACTCATCGGCAAAACGTATCCATAGAAAACGAAGATGGATGGAATTCATAAAGTATAGAGTCCCCAGACCGCCGGGAGGGTAGGGGAGGGGTAGGTAGGCGGTGGAGGTTTGTGGTTGGGGTGGGGCGGGGCTTAGAGGGCTGATACACCTTATCTTTCCTTTGATCGTCCGCCGCTAAGATTCTCAAGACGTTCAAATCAGCTCGCCGCCATTAGCCGTCGCCGGCCGCCGCCCGACCACCGGAAGTTGGTAAGCGGCTCCCGACGTAGCGGCTCAGCCAGAGCGGCTTCGACGATGACGATGTCTACGTCAGAGGGGGGGGGGGAGAGATGAATGGACGATGGGGCATCGGTGGTAAGAGTTTCCCATACATATATGTAGGGGTGACCAGAGCAGTGGGAGTAGTAGGGCAGTAATATAATTGTAGTATAATGGAGAGTATAGGTGTCACAGGGCAGTAGGAGTGGAAAGGGCAGTGAGGGTAGTTGCAGCAGTTGGGCAGTTGCAGCAGTAGGGAAAGTAGGGAAAGTAGGCAGTGTAGACGCAGTATGTGCAGTGGCAGAAGTAGCAACAGTAACAGCAGTAAGAGGAGTAAGTGCAGAAGGAGCAGTAGGCGCAGTAGGCGCAGTGCGTTAATGCAGTCGGGGCAGTCAGGCAGATGGGGCAGAAACATTATTGTAAGAGGGAGGGTCCGCACATAGGCTGAGTACTAGAACATGTTTGTGTGAATTTGTTCAGAATATTTCCCATTGTGCAGTTTAAATACCTGTATCAAACGTGTGTGTTTGGGGGGGGGGCGGTGTTAGAACCCCCTTGCTCCACTTCTGTCAATAGTCGAAGCAGTTAGGTCAATGGCATTGGTTATAATCGCAGGAAGGTAGGACCAGTAGTAGCAACAGCATCAACCCCTGTGCGATGCTCATTTAGATGGTACCCCGATTAAGGAGGTGGGGCGGACGGAGGGAGCAGTACAGGCCGGAAGGTCCTTCTCAATGAGTCCAACACAGGACGCCCCGACCCTGGCCACTCTGCCCCCCACACACAGCCTCTACTCCCTCCCCCAGACCCAGCCCCGACCTGCAAACTTTGTTAGGCCCGGAAATTGCCTTTCTCAATAAAGCGCCGGGCGTGGCGGCCGACGACGACGACTGGCAATGGGCCGTCGGAGCTTAGCGCGCCTATCGCTAAGCCATTACTACCTTAGTGAGGATGGGATGGGGGAAGGGAGAAGAGGGGGGAAGGAGAGGAAAGGGTACAGTGTTTGGGAATGGGAGCTTGGGGGTAGGGAAGATGTTGATGCTAGAAATGAGGTTGATGTAGGTTGGATTATAGGGAAAGTGAGTGCCAAAAATGAAACAGAGAACTTCGTAGAGCAGCAAGGGGAACAGAAATAATTTTTAAATTCACATGAAATCATTACCTACTCTACGGTCTCCTGACCAAAACAACTTGCGACATCACTTACTGTCTACATCAAATACCATATTCCTGTTTATCTCGCAATATACACTCTAAGGTCCCGATGCACATTAGAGGTAATGTCACCGATGAAATTTACCAATATGTCGGTGAATTTGATCACTTATACCTTGCAACCAATTAGCTTTAGATTTGTCGCATTTGTCCAATACATATAATATATATTGCTCAACAAAATTATAATCATCAATTGTGACTTCATATGGTGTATTCGCGGCATATTGTAATGGGAACATCGTACATTAGTCTGATTAAACTATATGCTTAAGGAAGGAAGGGCCCTGCAAGTCAAAGTGAATAAGAAGATCGTGCAGGCCATTGTATGGCAGGGACCAACACCCAGGTCCACTGTAAGAGGTCTGAAAAGGTGGATTCTCCGTTCCAAAGTCATGAATCGACGCCCGGCCACAAAGTGTCTCTGACCTAAGACAACGATCTTCCCCTTTATCGCCAAAGTTCGATCATATGATTGTTAAGGGTGACAGTCCCAACCACATTTCTAATGGTAGAATATATCGTCTAGAGTTTACATTAGAATTTCTGAAATTTTCTCTCAGTTCTCTGCCAATAATATCATAACCATCATCGTGAGGGTAACTATCAGACTGTGTAAACTGGGCTTGACCTGTTAATATCAAACATGTGTAAACCCGCGTCAAGTATAGAAAATAGGGCCTGGAATAACAAGGATTCGGCTCTTTAATGACCTTATTTATGAACCTAAAAAAAACATTTTCCAGGAGAACAGAACTTTAAGGATAGGACCTGCTCATAAACTCAAGAAAACACATCCTTATTTGAATTAATTTCTATTTTGTTTGTTTTAATGAGTGGGAAATGAATTTGTGCATCGTACTCTTTATGAATACCTTAAATGATTTTATTCACAGGGAAAGCCATGTTGTATGCATAACCACGTCAGCATACAACCCACATAGTAATATGATTTAGTTCTAGATCTATTTGATACCACCTCGGGGAATGCTTGCATTGTGAAAAAAGGTTCAGATTTCAAGCCATTAAGCGCAGGAGGTGGCGCTACTCCTGTCAAGTGTCAGGTATCTGTTTGGGAGGAAATCCACTAATTAGTCGCATTCCATATATAGCAAGTGATATTTGGGGAAAAGGGGTTATTCAATAAAGGCTTTGGGCCGACTTACAATGGCATTGTGGATGAGCGGCAGGTCAGTTAAGGGGAAATGTGTTTTGACATATTGTTGCATTATAGATGTTGTTATATTACACTCACAGACATTATTGTGAGATCAAAGAATAATTTTTTTAGTTTTTTGCCTAGCAAGGCTCTTATGTATCGGCTTCTTTTCAGAAGCATTCAATGTGATTTGAATTAATACGCATGATAAAATGATGAATTTTCCGAATGATTATCAATTGAACAGGATTAAGTGAGAGTCACATTTGAAAATGCAGTGAAGGGTATATATATACATCTTTTAGAAAAATTAATGTTGGGGGCGCCCCCACCCGTTTACCTGGATTTCACTTTTAAAAAGTCCAAATTTTGTCCCCAAAAAAGGAGAAGCCCCCAAAGCCCCATCCCCTAAATCAGCCACTGATAGATAACAAACCCCACACAAATCTGTAAGATATTCAATAAACAAGGTACAATGCTTATATCGTTGCTCTAGAATTATAAGGTGCTAACTCGAATTTGGTGTTATAAGGTGCTAAATGAGATTTTTAGAGAAATGAAATATTCATGTAACATTACATCATCTCTGAAAATATTATTTCCATATGATACCTATAAAGACCTTAGATATGTATTTAGTCAGCCAATGATAATTCTATTCCCATTTGATAAGACTTAGGTGATTTATATATTTGTATGCAACGGAAATTGATTTTTAGAACAATTTTGTACACTAGTCTTATCTCAAACGCCCACACTCGCTGCATTTGACTATATGTCAATACTCGATCACTTGTCGTCCTATCATGAGCTCTAGATCTCCCTTATTATCTAGAGCCTGACGATAACAGCAATCACATTACCTTTATTCCGTGGATTTCTTATCGTTTTGTTGATGGTAGTGTTCGGCCCTTTATAAGTACCATACACTATAAATACAGACAAAAATCAATCGGAATGCGCTGAAGTATTTGAATACATTTGGCAAGTGTATTTTATATATGTAGTAGGTTCTATCCGCAATGTAGTATCATGTATAAGTAAAACAAGAAACCTGAGGGCTGTATTTATAAATGTACCCCAAATCCGATTCTATTCTAATTCCGGATAGTAACCTGAGAGTTATCAGGTAAATCCGAGTGTTCTTATAGTATTCTGAGCCCCCTTCGTACGAATGGATAAAAACTATTTTGTGTGAGGACAATAGCATCCTCACCCGAAGCATTGTGATGCCGTTAACCTGTTTACAGTTGAGAATCATTGTCATGTGACATTGTAATTATCTTAAATTTCCGTTTGGTCATCACATCTATACTACTGAGATAAATGGTTATGCCACAGGACCATTCTGTGATATTCACCTAATATTACTGATTGCATTCAAACTGGTTGCACCCAAACAATCATAGTCAAACCTTGAAGGTGCTAGGAAGTGATAGTAAGAAAAAACAATCAGTTCCAAAACAATGAGTTGGGGAGGTGATACACAATTCATATTGCTTTGGTAGAAAAGGTTACATCCAAGCCCTACAGTGCTGTTTCCCATCCCTCTCCTGTTTAACCCAGCTGCCCCTAGGGGGAGCGGATGAGTATCATGGGTCGGTTGGACCTTGTCTCATGTAACATTTACAGAGTCATCACCCGCTGACGATGTGCTTCTGTAGCTATTGCCAGTAGCTCTTGTTGCTCTGAGTCGTTTGAGCTGCTCTGAATATGCTCTGAGATGCTCTGGAAATGCTCTGAATTGCTCCTAGCTGCTCATCAGGTAAGCTGAGCAGTTGGCCTAGGAAGGAAGATAGCCTGCTGCTGCAGGAGCATTCACCCCATGGCCTCATGACCTATTCATGACTTGAGGGTCTTCTATGGCCTCATGACCCATTACTTGATGACCCATTGCCCATTGACACCTCACCCAATGACCCGTTCACCAGTGATTCATTGCACGTGGACAATGGGTGATTGCCCCTGGCCTTTTGTGTAGGTGATGGTTAGGTATGATGTTTTCTTTGGATGGTTTGAGGACAACACGGAATCATCACCAAGGGATTAGAAAGCATGGATAAAGCTTACTGTGAGAGCCGTGGATCTCTTAGCCGAAAGTCCCCATATCATTGTACCCAGTCTATACCTTACTCAGAATGTATGTATGCCTGTGTATAACAACATGACCTTGTTATTTATTCCAGATGGGCTCAAAGCCAAGTTCTCAACGTCCGTGAGTATACAGGATCTAAGATAATCATTTGTGTATAAAGTATACTCAAAGTAATCACATTAAGTACAAAAAAAGTATTACGTAAAACAAGGTTTTATCTGAATGGAGATGTGAAGTGATCAATATAAAAAAAAGACGCTAACATTATGAGAAGTTTCTTATCGAAATGTCATCTGATGTCTTCATTTTTCCTTCTACTCCGCCAGTTTGAGTTACTTTAATAATTTGTCGCATGAACCGGTTTCTCTAGTTACTAGGGTGATCTAGCTGAGCGCACCTTCAATCATTGCTTCTACTTTTAGGTTTAGTTCAGATAATCGTTTAATTGATTTACCTTAGACACTAGATACCTTTTCCGGTAACTCAATAGATTATTCCTTTGCTTCATAACGTTCAAAACATTGTATACAAATGTCATAATCAGATGATGTATATAACATCGCTTGCATGACAACACACAGAGAGTCAGACCTTCATATTGCCTGTTAAATCCAGCTGCCTAGGTTCATTTGAAAATACTACTCAGGTGCATTACTCTTTATCAAAACTTCCAATAATGTTGTGTATAACATTTTGAAGTATTTGAAAAGAGAACGCCTATAAAACGTATGTATGTATGTATGTATGTATGTATGTATGTATGTATGTATGTATGTATGTATGTATGTATGTATGTATGTATGTATGTATGTATGCATGCATGTATGTATGTATGTATGTATGCATGCACTAACGTAGCAATCTACCAATGCCACCAGTGAAATTCTTGGCATTCTGATAATCAGATCTCAGGCTCACAAATGGCAACACTTCATCATTATTGGCAATTGGGATATTGATTAGTTAATTGCTTAGTAATCTCTCTTTTTAAACGTTCACTGGAGCCAGTGTGAATAGCTTTTTCTGCCAGCCGGCTTATACAGTGCTGGATAGCTCTTCACAGTAGTAATCAGGACCCATATTTCTGTTACTGGTTAGTCACTTATCACTGCAGTTTATTATGATGACTGCCAATAATGGTTAGCAATTCCATCTGTCACAAAAAGTATATACACATAACAGTTCCTCTTCAGAGTCATTTGATAATGATATAACTTTATGACAGAAAACAAATTGTTACTCATGAAAATTAATATTAACTACATACACTAAAAAACAATGGAACAGATATGAAACATGGGGCAAGAAGTGAATTATCAATGGCAAATGGGGATATTCGATGTTTTATTGTGTTGCAACAACTGAACATAAATTGGACAAAATGTAATTGATACCTTGCTAACAGACAATTCAGTTGTGACAATGTTTCGTAAAACAAATATTGTGAGGTGCTGTATTACTTACACATTTGTATCCAAGTGAATTAGTCTTTTTTCTGACAGCACCTGATCCCAGCAATAAGGCCTTGTTTGATAACGGTCTGTTTGTGTTTGTGGATGATGGATTTGTTTCCACGTAAAGAGAACACAAACACAGGTTCGTGACGTCGGCTTCAGGGTAGGTAAACAGAACAGATTAAATGAAGTCCAGCATTCAGCTTAAGCCTTAGGAGTACAATCTATACTAACCGGAAATTTACCGGATATAGGTCGTTATTAAATATATAGCTATGAATAGGAATAACAAGTAACAACTGTAATTAGTTTGGACATATATGAATATGGGAAAATATGTATCAATCCTCCTATTAAAACAAGCTAAAGCTTAAAATTAGAAGGTGTGAGCAGGTTGGTGGTGTGGGAGCAACTGAATTCAAACCGTTAACATCCCAATTTATATAGTCACATGTCAACGGATCCACATAACCACAGTTACAGAACGGTTACGTCACCTCCCTGCTACCGGAAATTATAATTTTGAGGTCTCAGGACCCAAAATAATACTTACTAGTCAACTTTGAAAAAGAAAGTCTGCAAGGATCATGTTGAAAATGTGACACTGTCAATAAAGAGTTTCATACAGATTAAAAAGGTTAATAAAACGGCTGGGGGGAAAGAACGGACTAGATGGACGTGAAAAGGCAGAAGAAATAGTGTGAGTGTACCGTAGTCGTAAAGAAATTACCTTGTGCATCAGTTATCTAAAACACTACATACAGTCTAGAGTACAGTATCAAAATTCTTCTTTGCCAGAGTACTAAACGGGGTTTTTAAGATGTTCGTATTTGCAAGAAACATCCAGTGGGTTTGGCAAGGAGATCAGTATAGAAACTGGCAACTAAGTATCGAGATTTCTTTGAGATAATTGTAAGCAATGGCTGCGATTTCTGTTGCTGCGAGCATGAAGAAATGTTCAAAATTGCAAGACAAAGTCTTTTGCAAGCAAGATAAAGTTATCTCAAGGGGAATAGCATTTATATTGTAGGAACGTGTCCCCTGCGTACACATCCGCACTAAAGCCCTCCCCCTGAATTTGTAATGTAAATTTCATGGAAGAATATTGGTGGATATTTGCTCTCCTGTAACTTCGCTGTGCTTTCTATTCAGAATTACTTCAACCATGTCTAGAGCGTGGCAAAGAAAGCCATTGTATTATGCAAATGTGGCTTTAAGCATAAATCTGTACTCTATGACACTTTATGGGGCTTAAGGATACATTGTCTTTGTTGAAACTGGCGGCTGATATGAATTGCAAATTAAATCTGGCTTATGTCTCTGGAAATGAAGTATATTGTTCCTGTTATCCCGCGCTAGAGCATTACACGCGTTTTACCATTGTGACCCAGGCTGTTATGTCGTAAACAGTGTTGTAAATTGGACCATTGTGATTTGTACTTAACAGTCACAGAGTTGTTTTAAGTGAGGGGTGCATCTATATGGGTCTCTACAACTTGATTATGTTGTTTGTCAAGAATTAAAATGATGGATAGATATTAGTACTTAATTAACGAGTTTACCATGCAGTAAGAATGCGCTCTGCAAGAGTATAATTTAGTCGCTGACTCAAAGCGACTAATGGTACACATGTTGTGTCAAGCTGGATAATGCAATAACATGCTCTTGTTTTGTGAAAAGTACCTGGGAGTTTCTGTTCCTTATTCCCCAGATACAGTGGCCTCTCATTTATCAATCATTTAACCGAGATCTGTCAAACTGAAGATTATGTAAAAGGTAGGTTAAGAGAACAGAAGTGAAAGTTACTTGTGTCATAAAAACTGTATGCTAAGGCCTGAGAGGTCATTTAAAGGGAACCGAAAGCAACGCAGTCTTATAGACAAGATTCTGCAATCTCCAACAAGTAAAGAAATGCGTTCCAATAGTCTAAAACAAGCTGGTGGTAAAGTATTAGCCATGAAAGATTTTATAAAACAGTATTCTAATGCTGGTTTTCTTTTTTTTCTATTCTACCATACATCTGAATTGGATAAAATGATAATTATGAATATATTGATATCGTTAATATCGTTATAATAGTAGGTGTGTGTATTGCTTTTTGGTCCCTTTGAAGGGAGGTCTTCCCCTCGCTGCAATGAATATCATAACATTAGAGAAAATGGTTAACATATTTTCTTGTTTTCTAGTATTCAGAGAAGATTAATACCCTGTGCCAGTCACACCCCAGTAATGTTTCAGCCCGTTTATTCGCTCCCCAGACAGTGTTAACTCATTAAGGAAAGAGATCAATCATAGCAACAGCTTGATGAAAAGTGCCTGTCAAACTCTAATGAGCTCCTGAGACTGCTGCCAATAAAAGAAATTAAACACCAAAGTTTGGTAACTTGCAATTCTTTTATCTGGCTAGATTGACATATTTCTTATTATAACGGTCATAATTGAACGATCTTTTAATTAAAAGCGGGCTTGACAAGTGCATTAATGTTAAATTTGGTTGTTTGTTTTTTTACAGAATTGGCAGGGATATGCCACGCTTTTCTTGCCGTGACAAGCACAATGTTGTATGTGCCACTTAATTTAACTTGATATTGATTTTAAAATGAGATTAATGTCAAATTCACCAAACTGCTATTTTAAGCATTATTTAGTATAACTAATATAATGGGAAATATCTTCTTTCCCTCTGTAGGTCTACATACATCATCCTTATTATATCTTTCAGTCAGGGATTATTTAACCAGCTAGCCCCTTCTGTATTGACAAGATCGTTTTACTCGATCCTTTTACATTTAAATGATTAATTCTATTGAAGCATCACTTTTAGCTCCATTTCAGATTATTGTCTAAATGATTAACTCGTTGCCTTGGAGGGTGGCGCACGAGGAGCCTCAGCTTGAAGAGTTGATGTTATTTGGTTGTTTCTCAACATAATCAGCCTTAATTATTGTAGCAATACCGTTTCACTTTCCATGTGAAATGATGTGGCTGCAATGTTAGAGGATGTTTCGTAAACAGCTTTCCCATCTTGAGAGGTCTTTAATGATATCATAGACACTTTACAAATGTCACTGCTTGAAACATATAGATTGCCAACCACTTCTCAACTAATAACAGTCCATGAGATTAATCTATGTCGGTGTGTATGGTTTAACCTTCTTTATTCTTACATGATTAATGCCTGTTTATTTTTGTAAGGTTTAAAGAGAACCACATCCGTGCTGAATTGTGTTCTAGATACTAATATGAATGATCGACGGCTTTATTTATGTTTGTGTATGGATATAATAGGAAATAATAGTATACAGATAGTTATAACCTACTGTTATATTATAATATACTGGATATAAGAAAACATGCCTGAGATATACATTGCTCCATATTAAACTTTACAAAATCTATAACCTTATTTAAAAAAATCTGTTGGCAATCACTCAATAACGGCAAGAAATCGTGAGAAAAACATTATCATTCAGGAAAGATTAATATTGACAGAGAATCTTAATGAATAGAGGCTAGGTATAGCTCAAGGCGCTGTGCATGGTTAAGAAAGCCATATTCTCATAAAGCAGAATTAATTACTTCAAATTCAATATCCTACTTGTTTTTGGCATCTGTTTCTTTCCTTCTCGTCTCTTCTTGCAAGAGTCAATAGAAGTAACATACTTAAGCGGACTTAATCAAGACAGATTCTGCCTTAGACAGTGAACGGACAAGTCCTCTACTTCAATAAACTCTTCATCAGTCAAATGAGACGTTGTCAACGCAAACAGGGTATGCTGGGGGCCCAGCGAAACTATGACAATAATAATCTGTATGTCGGGTACCAGCGGGGGCCAGACAGTGCTAGCGCCACCGTCCGGGAGTTGGGGGAATCAAATAGCTAGGGTCTGCCGCTGGGCGGCGCTTTACAAGGAAAGGGGTTATACTTGAAGCGTGACGATTGTTACATAAGGAAATAATATGTGTTGGATGACTATAGTTATCGCGATGGATCTATCAAGGTCGCGTCATACCTTTGTGGTCAAAATGTATTCAATCGTATTTGACATAAAATTATTTTAGTCCGCAACATCTTCTATCCAAGAATTTATATTCCTATCCTCTATCCAAGATGTTTCGCCTCACTGGACGAATCCAAGTTATCAAAACAATCAGGTTCTTGTTACTATTAGACCTACAAAACATTGACTTCATGTTGTTGGCAGAGGATGGTTTATGATTTGAATAAATTAATGCAACCTATTTAGTTAGATTCATTTCTACATCCAGACCTTAATCACAAATATTATAAACAGCCGTTTTCTGCTGCAACCTCCAAATCCATGATGAAGTTCCTTCTCGATCAGCCCATTTCTCTGTCTAAATTAACAAACGGTATTCCATAGCGAATTCTGCCCCTGTTCTTGAACTAATTCGCCCTCGGCCCATTCCTCTTGTTTGGTGGACGCATGCCTAGACCAAACAGATGTAACTATGGGATAGATTGGTACGTCATGTCCGGTCAATAATCCACTTAACAGGTGCCCCGCGAGATGGCGCCACCAGTACGGACGCTGTTTGCATCCGGCAGACGACTTCTGGGGTCAAATAGGCGAATGAGGAATGAGTGGCGGGAAATAAGATGTCCGTGGGCCACAGAGGAAAGTCTAGGTCTATAATTATAAGTGTGTTTCTCTGAACTAGTTATAATCAGAAAATTACTCATTGTTACATTTTGAAACAACCTGAAGAGGTCGAAAAGGACTTTGTTGGATATAATATTGATATAATTACAAAGAGTGTTCAATGTCATCTTGAATGTGGATGGTCAAAACAGCTCTCTTCCTTTGGGTGGATCGATCTACATGTAATCTGATTACCAAACATATTGTTTTCAACAGGTATCAGGAGAGGATCCAGAAGCTCTAGTTGGTTCTAGCCATCCCTCCCCCAATGTTTTTTTATATAATTTAGTTGTTTAATTACAAAATAATAAGGCTAATCTACGACGTTTTAGAACTCAGCCTAAAATGATAATGCCCCTACCATCCCATTTCCCCTTTTCCAAGATCCTGGGTACTCAAAAAGCATCATAATTCCCCCCTCAATCACGCGCTGAATAAACATGACATATTTGTCTTTATTTTATGTAAAGGACCAAGAACTAATCTGGCATCAAGGGCACGGCATACCCATGTAATTATACAAACCCTGTCTGTCAAAACTACCCCAATATCTGGCAGCGGACTACATGAACCAGCGTGTATTCTGACCACGTTCACGTTGCCCGGCCCCAATAAAGTGTCGGCCAGAATAGGCTTATCCCCCAGAAATATGAACACAGGGCAATGTGTCAATGTTTAGATATGACAGGCCAATCAAACACACCCGTGGGAGATGGCTGACTTTGATAAGAAGGCCATGATGTTGTATGGAGATTTAGTATTATATCATTGCTTGACGCATGGTTTACATGTTATGGTTACGGCAGTATCAAGATTTGCAACATGATTATGACCAACTGATTGTGAAAAGGACGTGTGTGGGAGAGAGAGGAGATGATTTCTGATAGCAAAAACTTTATAATAAACAATCATGTTCATCTAGAATTGAACATGATTGCATTTGCTAGTGATTAGCGTCCAATTTTAATCTTTGAATTCAATAGAAACTAGGACCTACAGTTCCCTCCACGGTAATGTTTTTGTACTGTCCGTGAAGTTTCAGAAACTATTTATGAAGATATTGACATTAAAAGAAAAAGTGAAAAGTTCACTTTTTATGTTTTCCTAATCCCCAATTTATTTAAAAACTGTGTGTCTACTGTAGCATAGAGAAGAAAATGGCCTTTCACATGATATATAATACACTGATCAATAAGCATTATTAACAAAACTGTTGATGTTTAACTGAAAGGCCATTGATTACTATTCTCTATCCTTAATGTAGCTCCTTTGCTTTGTTTTTCCCTATGTTCCGCTTAAACATCCTCCAGTTAATGTTATCAATGATTTTACATGACAGCAGTTATGATGTTCATCAAGGATTAGTACATTGTGTTCAAAATCCTTGAAACCTTATATGATGGTATTTAAGTTATGTAAGGGAGATTGAAAAGATTGTACCATAGTTTTTATATAATGATAGCAGACTTTGTAATAGCGAGACAAGTCACTGCTAATATAAGTGAAGTATTCGTTAGTAGCCCTTGTAACAGAAGGCGGTGCACAGAACACTTCTGTATGTTCTGTGCAAGCGTATGACGTTGCATAAAGATGTCTCTCCTGTCCGAGATGACATTCCATCAGGCTGTTTCAGATTACTTGTGTTCACAATGCTGAACTTTGTTCAGCTTATCAGCAAAAAACTATGCACACGACCTTAACCCTATGCTCATTCATCTTTCCCATCCCCACCCCAAACTTCTGCTTAGAAATTTCCCAGAGATTGTCATTTTGCACAAATATAGACATTTTGCAATGCCTGTAAAGGATCCTAATTTACGAATGTATTCATGTGTAGATGTAGTAACTTCTTGTTTCAGTGTGCACTTTAGGAAGAATCTTTGATGTAGGTCACACTAGGAGGATCATATATATAAATGTTCTCCTGGATGAGAGTGCGCAAAGGTTGATGTGTAGGCACATCATTTGAAATAGATATCAATCAATCTAAAAACAAATTTCATATGGAAATGAAAGGGACAAAGTCTAAATATTTTTAGGTTTATAAGCTTTCCTTTGTTCTCCACTCAGAATACAGAAATGAACTAATGTATAAGACATGGAAATTTCCTATCGTAACATAGTGTATAGCAGCTACAAACATGCCTTCAGTCTCTAGTCATATGAGCATAGTAAAGTGTTATTTTCTTGTATGATTCAGCTCAGCCTCTCACAGCTGTATATATATGCAAGCAGGGGTAGATCCCGGGAAGGGGGGCTAAGGAAGCCTGGCCCTCCCCCCTTCCCCCACAAACATTTATGTTTTTGAGGGGAAGAGGGACATTGAATTGCCATGTCATATTCAAGTATCAATTGTATTCATAATGCAGAGGCGCTCTTTTTAGTAGTTTTTCTTTCGATTTGGAGATCCGGATCCGGATCCGGATCCGGATCCGACCTCACACTTAGTACCAAAAAAACATACATAAATCATGACATTTATGTAATAGACTCTAGACAACAATGTACAATAATTGACACAAGTCATGCAAGTATCAAGTGATGAACACTGATACAAGCCAACTACCCTGGTACAAGCTATGTTTCCTAGGTAGGTTGGTGTGGCCAGACGTCATCCATTCATGAAATGTGGTAATGCAGTATTCAGTGTGTGCCCGCGGAGCTGAGACAACTAATGGCTGAACGACATGGCCGAATCTGTCCTTATCTCCTCATCTGAGAAGATCCTAGCCCTGTGGCGATTGCTTTTCCCTTTCCATCTCTCTTCTGCCTCCCTCCCTCCACCTCCTGCCTATGTTCAGACCCTTCATGAGGTGCCAATTGTCAATGGGGAATATACATGTTACCTGCTTATTAGAAGAACAAACAAGTAAAATCAAAATTTAAAAAAAACAAAATTAATTACATGTGTCATCGAAATTGTTATCATAAGAGGCGGTTTACATTGGGATTTCAGTTATACCCTTAGACAAGATTTTCTTCAATGGTTTAATGAATGACTAAACTTTTTACAAATCTTCTCACTTTCATTTCTCAGACCACAGTTACTAAGTCTCAGTTAAATGTTCACAACTTCATCAAACCAAATCTTTACACATTTCATGAATAGATGATGTCTTTTTACGCGATCTTACTCAGAAAACATTTGCATGGCTTTGTGTCTAGAAGGATACTTTGTTATACAGAGCCAAATGTTTTAATGAGATTTATCATAGCAATATCATCCTTGTCGCCATCAGAGCTCAGACAGCTGAACCATAAGATAAGACTACCTCTGATAAGAACAATCACTGAGAGAAATGAAAGGATATATTTGTAACACTCCATTAGGTACCTGGAATTCAACAGAAAGGAGAAAAGTGTCAGACAGTCTGAACATATCTAAATAATTATATATTAACCAACAAAGTTTAGGCTCTTGAACGCAGAGATTGAGAAATTTATGATCACCGAAAAGCCAATATAACTATCCTTGAGATTGGTAATGGGAACCCTCCTTTTCCCTATTTAACTTTATTAATAGTTTTAAGTTCCAAGTCTCAGCATGCCGTATATGTTGCAATGCTTGATAGGATCGGCAAAGTTAAGTGTTACTTGTCAACCAAATGATATAATCTGCGGCAAGTTATCGACATATAATGTTCAACTGATGTGCAAAACGTTTGGATGATGTGTCATTTTCGCTATTTTTTATACAATGTATTGTCCTAATATCTGCCACAATATTAGCGTTATACCTTGTACAGATGGGGTCATATGACTAGATTTTGGTGATTAAAATGTGATATCCATAACCAAGTGGTTGAGGAAGAAGAAATAAATCAGAAATTTTACCAAGGGTTGAATTACAATTATTGACATGTGCCTGAAAACACCAACATATATTTAATCATGAAAATGTAATCCAATGGCTTTGAAAAATCAATGTTCAATTGATCAACAAATGGTGGTCAGTCCCTTTCTGGCTACTATGACCTCATCTGCGCACCACCTTATAGGTTTTTGAGAGCAAATTGGTATACATTTCTCTTTATTGTGTTGTGTCTCTTAATTGATAGTGTTTGGAGTGTCTATGGCTAATGAGTGACTGTTGTTAAAATTCAGTAAATTCCTGATAAGATAGTAATGTTTTCTTTAGTGATACCTATTAATCAAAGTTGATGTTTCGGGAACTGCGGTGACATAACTGGCCGTCTCTATGGTTATGCAGATTTGTTGATGCTCCACTATATAAATCCACATTACATAACCATTGGTCATTGGCATTCCTACCACCATCAACAACACTTTGCAGCAGATTTTAACTTTTAGATTTGATGTAACTAGGAAGATAAAATAAATATTCCTATTTATTAACATCCAAACCAATCACCTGTTATTCCTTGTTATTTCCAATCACTCTAAACATTTATTCTACCCATCTGTCGGTTGACACTCTGAGCCCCATAGTCCTATTGTCGGCCTGGCTAATCTCTGTTTCGTGTAATCTGATTAAATGATATCAGCTTGCTCTTTTACTGCCGGAAGTCATGCGAGCAGGTCTTCTTCTGGCCCTGCGCATGCGCTCTCGGGTCTCATAGCAGACAGCAAAAATACCTATCTAAGCAATGGCCTCTCTGCTAAGTTCTTTGTATGTGATTGTAGTGTCATAACGGAAAGTGTAGTAGACAAATATGCTCTTACTGGAATTACGATGTAACTTTTTGGTGATTCCGCTTTGGACTTGCGTCCTCTGATGATTTGATGTGAAAAGAAATTAGATGATATACTCTTGATTGTGTCATTGTAGGAAAAACTACCTAGAATTTTCAGATAATTGTATGAATTGCCTTTTTTAATAATTCTATTTTAGTGGTATTTTTGTTACGCTTGTTTGTCACCCTGTACGACCATTTTTGTTTTTTAAAAATCACACAGTAATGTTCACTTTTCCAGACAATATCCGTGTAGGCAATTCGACTATATTATTCTACCGTCTCCTTCCTCTCAATATCATTATAATGGCCATAGAAAGAGTTTGGTCCTCCAGTATAACAAGACAAAGAGGAGTACCATCTTTGTTCTCCATATTTAACCCGTTCTAGCCCTCTTTTCTATCCATCCTTCATAATCCAGATTCTTATTATTAATTTAGTGTCACTTCCATTCCTTCCATTTTTAAATCTAGCCACTACCATTAAATTAGGCCTGAGTGCATCTATCCCAGTAATGCATCAAGATGGATATTTTATGACTTTCCATGTAATTAGAGACATTTCCTAATGAACTTGAGTCTTGTGAAGTATTAGCTTTTCATGATAAATTGGTTGAAGTTCGTCTAAGAAACAATCAAATAATATACATTATATGAATTTTGATGCTTATTTTGGTGTATTTCATCTTCCAGAAACAAGACTTCGAGGTTGAAGTCACAGAAGGTTTCTGCTCCTTATGAAAGGCAATAATATACTAGGTCAGCTAGACAGTGGATAATAACTTTGGTTGAACATCTAGGATCATAAGAGTGCCCATTGTCAGATAACAACCGGCGAGAAATGAAAATGAGAATGCAATAGTTTTTCCATGGATTATATTCATAATCCCATTTCATTTAAAATCAACCAATAGACTATAGGCCTATCAGTCACGCGATGGTCGGCTATATAACTGATTATCTTGCTACATTAAAACCTTCCCTGAATATTGAGGGACAGGACATAACAACATCATGAATTCTTTTCTTAGTTGACTTTAGTAATATCTCCTTATAATTATGTTCCGCTGTTTATATCTGACCTATTTTGCATTCACACAAATATAAAAAGGACCCTTATTACATATACATTCATTGCGTTTAAAAGAAGGATTCAAAGATACCTTCTTTGAATGTGGAGACTAATACTATAAGAACTTAGAGCATAGACAATGATACATGTACCAAATGACAGCAGTGCGTGTTAATATGCTATAGGGCTTCCCATATTCTTATAAAAGAGCATTATTTGTGGCTGTTCCATCAGAGGACAACAAGGGAGCTTGATGTGATTCTGTCTGCAGGAGCTGCTGAAAACACCAGGTGACCCCTGACACAGACACATACATCATGTCTCTAGGGCCCCTCCAGCCGTTTGAAGGTAGCAAAACAGGTTCACGTGGGTAGTGTTTTAATCGGCGGGGGTCACCCACAGAGGGAGCTGCTGCTTTGGCCAGGTCCACAGGCACAGTGGGATCCTGTATGGGGGAATGGGTATCCCCTCCCTACCCCCTGCTCCCTTTGAATTTGGCTCTCAAATGAAAGTGAAGATTTATGTCAATGTCGCAACTAGGCATCAGTGTTGTCAAAGTCCAGCAGTTTCTATGCATGAATAATGGAGGACAGGGGAGGGCGGTTCTGTGAGTATCTAATGCTCATCTCGATATGTTTCGGGTCTTCAAATATCAAAATCATTTACAACGTTTTTAATCGCTCAATTGAACCCCCAACCCCCGGGTTATGGTATAACCCCCTCATTCATCATATTGCAATAGGCCTGTAACTTTTTTAGTCAGTTTGGTACTTACTGAGATAGCACGTTACAATTACGTTATTCATGGTTAGGTTGAAACGTTAGTAAATCAGAATGTTATTAAAAACATTATTTTTTGGTGAGGTTAGGATGAAACGAAAACAGAATAGGCCTATTATTTTAACGTTCTGTTTAGGTTAAAGAAAATAATCAGAACAGCAGTGCATTGCAGCAATGTTATTGGGAGCCATCAAAATACCATAACAAGAATCAATTCAGAACCAAACAGAACGTTCCTGCGACGTTAAAATAACGTCACATGCTTGGCTGTGACCCACTTCACTTTGTAGGGAACCCAAGCATTTGGGTGGCTAGCCTACGTCCGAGCTGGCCCTCTCTTCAGAACCACAACCCTTTCCTCAGAAATAAAAAGCACCACGGCAAGTAGGCCTAAAACCCAACATACTTTTTGTCCCCATTTTGCGGCATACAGTACAAAGGCAAGTTGTGGGATAGTTCTGGTTGTTAATAGTTGACGATAGGGAAGACGGATTGCCACCAGATGACAATTGTCCTATCAGCGTCTCCCAGAGAGCATTGGCACCGGAAATGACCACGCATAGACCTCTAGCGGCGCCCCGGCCAATCATCAGCGCCCGGAGCGCCATCTGTCGTCTCTGAGCGGCGTTAGTCTGGCTTGTGACAAAAAAGACGTCACAGCACGTCACTGTTATCAGTAAGACGTCGATACGACGCTGGAAAAGGGGAGACAAATGGATCGACATAGGGACAAAGAGTCAGAGGTAACGTGCAGGAAGAAGGGATGTTGATTGGTTGCTCGAATGCCCTTTGTCACATTATTTTGATAAGGATGATCGCAGCAGTGAAGGGCGGATCCGGGATTTCAAAATTGTGGGGTCAGTACATAGGCTAACATCTCTTGTATATATTATAGGCCTAATCATCATTATCATTTTAGACCTATGCATTGTGCCCTCTTTGCCCCTTACCAAATGGGATTGCGACCCTATAGAATCGCCTCTGTGCAATGCTGCTAGTCGACTCCTTAAGATGATTTAGGACTTAAAAGCATATAGGATTTTCAAAACTTTAATCCAGAACAGTAATATACTTTTTTCATACTTTATCATTTCCATGTAAATATTTTCAATTCAGGAAAGATTATGAGGCTAAATTATATGGATTTATGAATAGGAAAAACCAGAAGAGGTAGTCACAATCCTTCCTGGATATAGTGGCCCCCTGGATCTAGCCAAGGTGACAACTATACCGGAAGTGCACCGCGGTAACACTGAGTTCCGAAATATATATGGGAATTGAGCGTTAATTCAAACAAAGGCAATTCTAAATGCAAACTTATTTTATGGAAACAAAAGACTTATGGCCATCATTCAAATCTTACTGTCCGCTTATATTTTCGATCTTTTCGTTAATTTAGCATTATAAGGGGAAAGCATCTGTAGGCTTATATTGTAAACAACACTTACCAAGGGAATACTATATCATTGAGAGTTCGTTTCGATAACTGAGGTTCTTGGGCAGTTTACTGAGGTTTCCTTTAAGAAACACCTTTATCATTCTATCTTTCCGTTAGAAAATCATGAGTTCTCTATAAACGCTGACGTTTCCAAGAAACAGACTACTGGCTTGCTAAGAAGCTCAACGATGGTCAGATTGTCCTTTGCAAACAGAAAATAGAACAGGTAAAAAAGAAATGTTGCCAAGAGACCCATCCAAGGTGCCTGAGCCTCGCGTACAATGACGAGAACAACCCACTCAGACGGTCACCCCACCTGGCGGACTTTCACAGAACCATCACCTGATTAGGCGCCTCTTATTACGCATGCGTGGAGGCTGAGAAGGAGGTGGGAGTAAAACCAGAGAAGCCGGCCATTTCGGAGACGACTCCATAATAGCATTAGGCAGTGGGAATAGCTGGTACCCGGCAAGTTCCTTAATCAGATTGAGAAAATAGGCAGGAACCGGTCCAGTCCCGGCCCTGCGTTTTCCACTACGGCTTTCGGGATTTTATAGACGCTGTATCCACTTATGGAGTTGAAAATATCAAGTTGCAATTTCAGTTTGCAAAATAGCTTGGTTTTTTTCCCTAGATTGCCAGTGTTGTGTTTGTCCAGTGTAATACCATGCAGCTATCTTCTGAAGTTCCGAGGCCCCCGCAGTGTGTTTTGTTATACTGTAGAATATGTTTAACAAGACTTGTGCTCTTGTATCTATGTTATATGTTCTGGTTTTCAAATGCCTAGATGGCTTACTTTGGATTACTTAGTTTTATCTCTAAAGGGTAGGTAGTATACTGCAATTATAGAATTCCCTTCATTAAAATAAGTGCAACGTTTAGAAATAATCTGATTATAGCATGAACCCTGAATTCTATGACAGATCTAATGTAAAATGATACCCCAGGCAAGCAGCAACGTAACAAGAACCTTCTGTGATTGTATCTTTTTAGTTAATCTGAAACCTATCCAATTGTCACGTAACAATAATGTTGTGTTAGGTATAGTTACAACTTATCAAAAAAGAACGTTATGATAACGTTATATTTTCGTCGAGTTGTGACCCAACTAATAGAGAACGTTATAATAACATTATTATAACGTGAAAGAACGTTTCAATATGTCACAATAACGTTATATTGCGATGTCTCAATGTTAGGTTGTAAAGACGTCTTTGGGTGCCATCAAAATAACGAAACAAGAACCAGAACATTACTCACCAGAACGTTATAATAACGTTATTATAACGTCATATTCTTGCTTGGGACGGTAGTATGTCTCCTGGATCAAATTAAGTATCACTTAAACCATTGGAATCATAAGTCTTATATGATAGCACCGACATACTAGTAGTGAATTCAGAGTAGATAAGTGTGCAGGTGGGGAGTAGGCGCCCGTCCCGTTTTCCCAAAAACATAGATAATTCCAATGTTATCTTTTGACCACAACCATTTAAGTTGAAAAACGCTGTTAACTTAGGCAAAAAAGAATCCCAAGTTGTCATGGAATATAATTATTTTTATAGTTATTTCAGTGCAAAAGATTGTCACTTTGAGCATTCCATTGCTTTTCTCAATAATTGCAAGATTTCTTTGTCTTTTATTGCCATGCACAATGGAGACAATATTTAATGTAACATCAACAGAACTATACAAAAGTTGGAATCCATTATGCTGTTAATGTATAATATGCAAAAGTGCATTTTATAGAATAGGGAAGGGAGAATGGAAATTAACTGACCTTATAAGCCTCTCTAAACATAGGAGATTACAGTATATAGGAAGGGCATCTAAAGGATTCTAATAGCAGATTATACAAAATACACTAACGGTACAGTCTGTGCCATGGGCTACCCTGCTGATAGTGACAACTAAATCTCCCAGGGCCCTCAGGCACGATATCTGCAGATGAGTGGAATGACGTCACAGTTCCCGGTATCTATATGCTTTCATTAATGTAAGCAGGAATGATATCATTGTTTGGTCATTTGGAAACTGACTTTAGGTTCATACCGTGCATGCCAGGAACTGCCAAGAAACATGTCTAATATTAATGTAGGCAAATGATGAAATTGCTCTGTTATTCCGTAGACATAATATAATTCTCTATGGTCATACTACACAGTGCAGTTTTCCAAAAGATGTGTGATTGATGTTGCACTCTCGCAAATTTTATTTAGAAATAGTTATATACTATACACGATATTCTATGTCCCTATAGTAAAATGTCACAAAGTGACAGGATTTTTTTTGCAACCTAAATTGTAAGATACCCACCGCTCCCTCTGATCTGTCACCCATTGTACCTACTCCCTTAACCCCTCAAAAAAATAGACAAAGTAGCACTCCAAAATTTTAAAAACAATTTCTATGGAGCCTAAAAGGTCCCTGGATTCTCCCAAATTTCTATATTTATGTGAGCTGTTGGCAACAACAACAACAACCCAGAGAACCCGCTCCCAAGACCGACTGGTGGGTGGATGTATAAATCAGGGGTGCCCGTTCGCAGGCTAAAGAGCTGGGGTCATTTGTGTATTACCATAAAGCCTGGCAGAACGTCGTCAGTCAGCCGGCGCACCCTGGAGGAGGCGACAGGAAATAAGACGCTTGTTAGGGGGCATTCATCACCCCGCCCCCTGGTGGCCAGCCCAGGCGCCGGAAGTGCCCCTCGCGCATGCGTGGTGGGGCCAACTCGTTATCTTTGGTTATTTGGATCCTGGTGGCTGAGCGATATTAGGGGTAAATGGACCCTAGCGTCCGAGCTGGCAACGCCAGTCGACTTAAAGAGTCAACCAATAGGTCTTCTGGTGAACGGTGCTCAGATAGGTCGCCATTTTGTGGCTTTTTTCCACTCTATTTCTTAGGGGTTTTTTTCTATAAATCATTATGTATTCACATTCGGCTTTTGTGTGACCCAAGGTTTCATATGGTTCAATAAAACAGAAACGAATGCTAAAATCCTTTATGAAGTGAAAAAAAACTTATGAAAGCCTCTTGTAATTATGATTTAAATCCAACATATTTGTATCAGTTTATTATTACTCGAAATGATATTCATGGGTAGGCCTACAGGTGTGTGAATTAATAATGCCAAGAACAAACGTCATATAATTATTGCCAAGTTGGAGAAAGGTTGACCAGTACCAGAATCCATATATCCCATAGTTCCTATAACTTAGGCCTACTTGAAAGATATTTCAGGTATTATATGAATTAACAACGCATACCAGTTGGTGTGTATATTTATTGATTCAATAATTCAAAATGTTTTGAAGTAAAATATATTGCCTTAAAATAGACTATTTCTAATGAGCTTTTCATGCATATATAAATGGTATGCTTTATAATTAGATGTGACATCAGCTTTGATGCTATACTATATATATCATCCGCAAATTCAAAAATACAACATACTCTATTATATAACTTCTCCTATAGTGTTCCTTCACTATATATAGCTATGCACTTTATAATCCTCATCAGCTGTACATTCGGTAGAAAAAATCTTTTGTGCCGAACCACGCAGATTTTTTATGCTTACCTTGCATTTTGACTGCCTAAACTAGTTATCAGTAGAAGGCCTGTTCCTGATCTGGCTCCAGTTTCACTGGTCAATAAATAATACTCGTCTTCTTACAAGCTTTAAGCTTGTCAAGTATTAAAATATAAGACAATAAATCAAGATGATAGAAGGGTATGTATGATGCCATATCCTACAGTTACATTTTCCATCAAAGAATGCACTAAGAAAGTGAAAGGTCCTTATATATAATTGTGTCACACAATAAGCCAGAACTTTTATCCAGTAGTATGATAGCAATGTCTACCTTATCCAATAATTTGAAGAAGCAAAAAGAAACGTCTTTTAATCATTTGTGACTTCTATAGTATACAAGGCAGAGGAGTTCTATAAACCTTCAACAGATGACTCTGCTGCATATTCTCATTACTACAGAGCCGGGAGGTGGCGGTACTGGGCCACTGTGAACATTCAGTTATGGCTGAGAGCAGCGTATAAAAAGCAATTAGTATAACATGCCCGACGTGTTTGAAATCATGTGCGACATTGGTCTGACGTGGGTTCACATATTTTGGGATACAATATTTGTATAGCTGTTCCTTAGGCTTGTCTCATATGATATATAGATATTCATTGTTTTCTATTAGAATTATTGTAAATATCCTGGTGTGAGAGAAATTAAACTTCTCAATGTGAGAAATAAAATGTCATGAATACGATATCTGCATCCACAAGGAATA
Source organism: Lepidonotus clava (assembly GCA_936440205.1). Lineage (NCBI taxonomy): Eukaryota > Metazoa > Annelida > Polychaeta > Phyllodocida > Polynoidae > Lepidonotus > Lepidonotus clava. The sequence goes on along the minus strand of OW387150.1, from coordinate 17,578,399 downwards.
GGGCTCTCTTGAAATATTCTTATATAAGACAGCCGATGAACACTTTCCGAAATAAAAGACCGTTTAGTGCCTTAGTGTTGACCATTGTGGATATGATTATGCATGACCTTTTTAATACAATTACCATTACAGTTTAGATGTTTTGAGTGACACAGTCATATACATCACATTTTCCTACACTGGAATGCAATAACATGCTTATTTACATCAGGGGCTGCTCCAGATGTTTTCAAAGGACGGGTCCTATCGCAAATATACATTCGGGGGCAGACAATTTAAAATTGAAACATGGTATTTTGCAACAATTGAAGGATATTTGCCTCCTGCGCCCCCCCCCCCCCCCCCATTCAACAATTAAATGAATATGGCAACTACATATTGATTAGAAGAGACAAAGATGTACCAAGAGTTTTTTATGATAACAAAAAAATAAGTTTAACCAATACATTTTTGATAGTTATTATCAAAAGGTACAAAAATAATGATCTCAATTTTGGGCCATGTCATCCCAAGGCGTATGCTGCATATTGGTTAATATATATTGAGTTTTTATTATTGGCTTTAATGAAGATATTCGTAAAAAACATCTTATTTCTAAGCCGTGTCACGAAGGGAGCCACAGCTGTTATCATCTTACCGTTTAGGCTACATATAGGGACTAATAGGGTTCTTTACCTATTTGATGATATCTCTCCCAGCTGCAACGATTGCATTGTATGATAACCCAGAAAAACCAGCACAATAACACCCCTTTCTTGGAGTACCTACCATTCAGTATATATCATCGTTTTTGCACTTAGTAAGCTGCAGCAAGCACATTCTGAGAAGGCACTGTGATAGATATATCTTCAATCGTTTCATGTCTTTTTCCTCTGACAACTGACTCAGCTTCGGTCTTTATTTTGCACCTTGGTTGCGCAAGCCCCATCGACATTGATGCCAACAATCTGGTCGCCTTCTATCTTGAGCTGGCAGTTGGCTACCCCCAGGAGGGGGTCTTTACTCCTGAAGCCCTCGATGTAGACAACCTTTCGGTGCCCATTCAGGTCCCGGATGGCGTAGCGCACCCTACCGTCAGGTAAGGTCTCATGGCGCCCAATCATCCAGTCCTCAAGGCCTAGAGGGTAGAAATCACAGGTTTTTTTAAACAAAGAATCATCTCAGAAGGTGCAAATCTTTTGATATGAAACATATTTACAGTAAGGGAGGTAACATACTAAAAATGCCTTAACCCTTTAGACCCCACAGTTTGCATTCATGAATTGCTTGATTTCCCCAAGATTTCCATGGATTTCCCTCCAGAATTCCCTAAATTCCTTTGAATTGAGGCAGTTCAAAGTCTAACCAACCCCTGAAAATCAATGTTATAAGGATAGGGTTTGTGGCATTGGATAGGAAATTAAATAATCTTTTAAACGATCTATTGGCCAATCTTGTATGTTGCATGTTCACAAATATGTCCTGCTTGGAAAAATATGGAAAAATTATCGAAAAATCATCATTTTTCCAGGCGGCTACGGCCGGATTGGGGAATACACCCCTGGGCGGCTACGGCCAGATTGGGGCCTAAAGGGTTAATTGCTTTTGGTACAATGATTCATATAAAAATAAGAAATATCTTAATTCAAATTGTTGTCTTTAGGGGTTTTTCAAGTTGGTTTGAGAATTCGTTCATTTCACATAGAAATAACGCAAATGTTTGTAAATTTTCTATAGTTTTCTCTGGGTTTCTGTCTACAAAATCAGTCAAAATTAACCTGCAGGTACCTAAGATACAGTCAACCAGCTATCCATGGTAGGGAGAATTCGATCCAAGTGTCTTTTGGGAATTTCTTATTGGAGCAATTCTCAAAAGTTGCCCTTGGACTTTGTAGGTTAAAAAATAACAGAAGTATAATAATATATGTATCAATTGATAAAGATGTTGACACACCAATCCCTATGCCGTTATTTCAGACTGTTAAAATTTTGATTAGCAGCGAATCAATACACATTCCTGGTTTTAACTACAGGTGTCATTCTAGTTATGTGCTGATTTACCGTGACCTAAGATAAGTAGACTGCCTTGACATAAATTGGCTTAGCCTGGGGCTTAGCTATCTCATTACCTCAAAACTACGAACAAAAATATAATTATAACTCACTAGAGATTGGTTACATGATAGACAGTCCTTTTTACGTGTTGGGTGTCTTGAATACCTCAGTATGAGAACAAAATGACGCTTGTGATAGAATATCAAAATTTGATAAAAAATATATAAAAAAAGAAGAAGAAGAAAAGAAAAGAAAAGAAAAGAAAAAGCCTCAGGAAAATATATGTATCAAAGGTCATTGGGGGGGAGGGCACTAATTCTTTGAAGGTGACTACCCACCGCCAATCTACCACCCCTGCTTTTGACTGACCCCAACTGAATGTTAATGGCCCCCTATTTTGGGGGGACACAGATAACGGCCCCAAAAAAACATGGTGTGTCAATAACAGAAAATAGATAAATATAACCGTAACTGCCTAGGAAACCTTATTATACAATCTTATTCATTTGTTTGTGAAAATGAGGTAGCAATAAAGCAAAGTTTCAAGTTTTTGCCCATATAATATTGTTCTAGTTCACCTCCCCCCTTTTTAACCTAAAAGGTGGTTGACCATCCCTCAATTTTGATGTATACCACCCCTGCTTAACAGTCCATTTGGTAGTGGGTATAGCTTTTCAAGCCCAAATGACACCCCCGCCCCAGAATCAAAACATTCCCCTGAGAAGGTATGTAGTATCTTTTACGTTTTCCGTTTTGCTCCATATTTATGTTTTTAAGTTTTTTATGATAGGATCATAAAAAATTACTCATGGCTCGTTCTTGAATTATCTGAGGTATAATAAGCTGGGGGTTCGTTATTAATGATAGGGCACTCCTAAGGTAACTCTGGCTTACCTTTCAATTTGTCTGCATCTGCTGTCTGCCAATCCTCATTTAAGGTGTCCAGTAGATATTCCATTATAACGTTTTGTTTAGGTTCTGCAAGGAAAGGGAAATCATAATGAGTATAATTACAATTTTGACGACCAGTTGTTTTATCAAAATACACCCTACAGGAGCATAATTCATTCCTTAGCTTGTCATTATTCAAATTTGATGACAAAGCAGTAGTTGAAAGATTTGTTTGTTGTTGATTCAAAGTGTGTTTCTAAATATTTTTTGTATATTTTGGTTTACTAGATCCACAGACCACACAGGCTACATCCCATTGAACAAATCTAATGTCTCATTCAATTATGAATTGTGAGAGGCTCTGACAGATGCCTGCATTATTATCTATATTACAGCAAACCTAGACTCATCTCTAACAGTCTCTTCAGCTGATAGTAAAAATTTCTGAACCAACAGTATTCTTTTACTTGTATAATTATGGTCTTGCTTATAAGAAAAACTGGTCCTTTTCTTATCCTGTTCCTAAGGTCCTCACATACATATTTATTTTTAGTTTAAGTTTTATTCTTTCTCTTTCTTTGGGGCAGCAGAAGTTTTAATTTTTTATTAGGTTTAGAGTGGTGTCTTGGCATGGGTTGCTCCATCTAACGTATGGCCTTTAGGTTCGACAAGTATCACTGCTACCAACAAAACTACCTACCATGTCTGCTCATACTCTGAAGAAAGTATTCGCAAGACAGTGGGCCTTAACGTGATCTAAAACTTCTGAAAGTTGAAGAACATGATGAGGATGGTGCAGGGGCGGATCCGGGGGGGTGGGGGGGTGGGGTCCTGCCCTGGGGGTCCTGCCCTCTGTATTGCTAATGAATGTTGATATGATAAGGTACAAGTGTCACGTACAGCTAACAAAATATATATTGTTACTTTATACATTGATAGTGAGCTTTATAGTGGAGCAGTGGAGAGTATCGCTAGAACATTATGTCTAGACCTTGGTTGTGGTTTAGAGAGATTGCAAGGATACGGTAAGTATGATTGACTTAAAAATGGAGTCAGCTCAGGATTTTGATATCTTCTGGTGACAAGTGATTGAAATGAGATACTATAACCTACAGCGTGTGCATGTGTCTGTGTGTGTGTGTCTGTGTGTCTGTGTGTCTGTGTGTCTGTGTGTGTGTATCTGTGTCTGTGTGTCTGTGTATCTGTGTCTGTGTGTCTGTGTCTCTGTGTCTGTGTCTGTGTCTGTGTGTCTGTGTGTCTGTGTCTGTGTCTGTGTCTGTGTCTGTGTCTGTGTCTCTGTGTCTGTGTCTGTGTGTGTGTGTGTGTGTGTGTGTGTCTGTGTGTGTCTGTGTGTACATCTTTACTATGGGGTAATACTCAGTAGAACATCCTTGCAGTGGGAGTAAACATTCCTTTATAATTATAATGCATTAAAATGGACCTCACCCTGGACACCCAGCAGGTAGATTCTACTCCATGGGGTGGCAGGCTACCTGAGACCCCCTGTGAAGTGTTCAGGTGCGCCAGGTGTGGTCTTCTCAGGTAGATATCAAGGTGTGACAATAGGGGGGCAACCCTTCACTCCCCCTGCTCTCCCGTTACCACCTTTGACAAGGACAGGTATAGTCAATGGGCACCTTAAAGCCCTGTTTCCACCAGCCGATTTTACTACCGACTTCAGAAATCGGCAGCGGGAATATTGGTTAATCATAAACAAGCTATATACCATTAGAAAGGTTTTTAATTCTCTCTCAAATGGCATGTAAGATATATAATCCTTTGCCATATTGCCAGTTAAAAATATTAAATTACCAACAAATCGGTAGTAAAATCAGCTGGTGGAAACAGGGCTTTAACCCCCACACCACCACCCCACCACCATCACCATCACCTTCCGTTCACCTTACACTGAGAGGCTATGACTCAGTGTCCTCCATTGGTGTAAACACTCTGGCAAATATTGCATCGGACAAATTGTTATATAGAGGTTCTTAGACTTTTCTTAACGCCTATAGCTAGTTCACACTGTCCGATTAGTATCGCTCTGAAAGAGTATGACATTGAATGATTTAATCATAATGTATCTTCAAATTCAGCACCAGAATAAAATTGGTCGAATGAGACTTTTGCATTTCCATTCTGTCATCGCTAAGGGTTGTTATTATTTGGTTCACGCCATCAAGGTACTTTAATTTAAGATTTCAAAGTAACCCAGTTGGCCCTGCCAACTCCTATTTCTTTTTTATTTCTTCTTCTTTTTTATTCAAATAAATCAGTCACAAATTAGAGTGCAAAATATATGTGTGTTTAGAATAAGCCTTTGTTAAAAAAACGTCGTGCACTATGTAATATACATATGGTGTGAACAATCAGAGTAAGAGCCCGCATGAATTGGGTATATAGACCTAATTATAAATCAATTATCCTTTTTCTGCTTGATAAATGAGACATAAAAACGTGATTCATTAATTTAGCATCAGCCTACTACAAGGGATTTGTTTTTTTCAGCGTAGTTATTTCGTGAGTGCTAACCAAGTGGGAATCCAAATATTTGACCCCTACTATTGGTCCTACGTTAAAAGGAGTTTATGGTGATATTACAAAAATGTTACAATGCATTCAGTTTGCTCCAAACCGTATATGGAATCATATGGATTATATTTTTCTGGGAATTGCATGAATTATATTCTTCGCCTACAGCTGAGGAAAATAGTGGTTACGACTTAAAGCATAATTCCGCAGCATTCTGTAGTTCAAGCAGTAATCATGATTCGACAATGTTGACCCAATTTTATGATCGGCGAATCCTGGTTCAATAATTATACCCTCATACTTATAACAAATTAACATTGATCAATATGAGTCAGAGTGGTGGTAAGGTTAAGGACATAGATTCCCATTGTCCCTACTCGCCTCTCTCACATGTTCTACATGACAAAAGAAACTACATTCCTCTCCGTCCATAAAACAAAACCTGACGGTCCATGTATTTACCTTGGGTACACATTAGGACAAAGACTGCCACTTGTACTAACCTTGGCTCGCTTACAAACAAACTAATAATACATATTTTCGCCAAGAACACTCTGGTAAAAAATTGGCATATATATTATCGACACATAAGATTATATATAGCCCAACATTGTCTGGAACACTGCCACAGTTCCAAGCTATTAGCATTGCCAGCTTATTTAACTGTACATGTGTGCCTATACTGTGCACTGAATGACCGCTTGTGTTTTTATGACTTATAGTGATTGGCAGATTGGGAGTGGAAGCCATATATAGGATCTACAAGGAAAATCCATCCCCTATCTGCCACAACCACATGTTGGTTATTTCTAATAAGGATGTGGGATGCTTGGTCAGGCAATCCTTATTGGAATGAGAAATAAAGCATGTCTGATAAGCATGACTGATTCATGCTTTAGAGGTTAGTGTATGTGTCTCTCAAATACTCACTCGTCACAATTGTTAACTTAAAGTTTCTTTTTGTAAAAACTACCATCGGCAACACATCAGAATTGGTCATCTTTGTCATCCAGGGCCCATATCTTTGTAACTGATTTTAGTGATTAGGCTAATTAGCTGAAATTTGATTAGTGTCTCATAATACCTGATTCTGTCTTGTCACCAAAAAATAGTGATGGCATTTGAAAATAACCTTGAAAGGGGATTGTTAAATGTAGCTACCTTAATTTACAAACACAATAAATTATGAATGAGACAAAATTCATCTTATTAGTCTAATCACAGAAACAATAACGGAGATATGATTTAATGCTAGATTTAATGCTAGACACACACTACATCATAGACACTAACATTATGATCCAATTGTGGATACGCGTCATTGTGATTAGTGCGGATCGATGAGGTTGGGTTCAGCAGTGTTATGTGTGGTTAGCTTCACACATGTTTGAAATTTTTATCATTGGAATAATTACTCTGGAGGGTCTTCTGGCATTCTTCTGACAGTGTTTTTTTCGACTGGGTTGAAAGAGAATAGTTTACTTTTCACATTTTGAAGTTTTGGGATGATTATAATTGTAAAGCCAAGTAGGCCTACATACCTTGTATGATTAAAATTGATTATTGCTCATATCTCCCTATTCAATGCACACTGATTACATTGCCAAGTATAATCTAGAGGAATTCAAACATTGTCAAATATTCTTTCAATATAAAGATCGATGGCTGTTATGCATGTTGTTGGATTCAGGGGCGGATATAGGATTTTTGAAAGGGGGGATCAGTATAAAGGCTAAGTACTAAAACCGCGTGCAATTGTGCATACACGCGCAGGGCCTTTTCCCCTCTTTTTGTTTAGGGGTCCACCAAAACAGGGGGGGGGGGACCCCTTGAACCCCCCACCCCCTGGATTCGCCCCTGGGATTTTCCCAATATAAGAAGGGTCTACTATATAAGAATCAGAACAGAAATGGCTAAGTGTGTAAAAGCATCTTAAAAGGCAGCTTTGCCTAGAGCGTTTTTTCTGACTAAAATGTCAAAAAGGATGTGGTTTACGATGCTGAACTCATGGGCATGGGAACACTGTGTCACTAAACATCTGATGGAGAGATGGAAATAACACTCATACTTGTGTTTCCTCCCCTCCGGGCAGTTTTCTTTACAAGAGTCAAATTGTGTCTCTGCTCTATGTATTTAATCGTCCTGTTTCTATGTTTAGAGAAACTGAAAAACGTATAATAACCAAACACTTAGCACTTTAGCGCCTTGAAAATTGTCTTGTGGCTATAGATAGTTACAACATGGTCGTCTAAAGTCTAAAGCGTTTCATTAATCACTTTGGAAATTGAAAAACGTTAACCTTATTGGGATAGAAGGAAAACCATATCTCAGACTCAATATTATTCTATTAATGTATATAAGGTAACAGCGTTATTATGTTATAAATAATGGACAACCATTATATATAATATAATTATATTATGTTATAACGAGATTCATATCCATTCCTTTTTTTTAAGACCAATAAATTTTCATCAAAATAATCAAAACTAACAACACCCTGAAGCCAATATGCAGAGAATAAATAAATTAAATAGTAATTTATATAGGTACAAATCTACAAAAAGAAGTAATGTAATACATACCCAAAGTACCAATATCTACCAGTTAGTATAAGCTGAGCCTCGGTCAGTCAGTGTTAAAGGTAAATATGGGTGTTAGGGGTGATTTTTAAAAAACCGTGACAAAATTCTGAAATTCACAGGGTAGTTAGGTGGATGTATAAGGAATATAAAGAAACTTTAAAAATCATATGTCACCATATCAATTTCAGAGATATGAGCATCTGAAAAAATGACTGTTTAGTATTGGAGTCTATGGGAAAATGTAGTTTTTTCAACATTCAAAAATAAATAACCATGGCTTTTACTTTAAATGCTGAAAATGTGTGGCTAGGACCCCAATGAGTATTTTAGGCCAAAGAAAACCTAAGGTCACCATGGAAAATCTCATTTTATTCCTAAAAATAGGGAAAAAAGGGCAGAAAAACTGCTTAATCAACCAGATGTGACTACTTATCCTTATATTTTTTATTTTGCAAGATCACATTCATCATTCCTAAGTACTCCATGAAATATTTGTGAAGTTTCAAAGAAATCCTGCAATAGAAATAAAATCACACCAGGTGGCGCTGCTGTGGTCACCCATATTTACCTTTAAATCCTCAGACTATAGCCAAAAGAATAGGGCCTATATGAAGTAGTGTACACCCAGCCAACACACAACAACAAGTAGCAGCCACCCCCAGTGGTGTCTAGACGATAATACCAGTACTAGTGTAACGGGAGAGAATGGCAACCTGTCACTGAGCTGCAGACAGAGTGTGAGAGGCCACACACCCAGTTTCCTGTGTCAAGATCCTATACAACTTAGGCGTGTTCCGCCATCTCAATATACATTTTTCTTCCTATTCGTTTATATTCTACATATGTACAATGAGAACTATTTAGGCCTTAAAATTGGGCCTACATGTATAAAGTTCAATAGTTCCAGTGGCAGATTTAGAGGGAGAATGGGTACCTGCATCATCACCACCACCCCTTTTTTTTAATGGCCAAATTTAGACTTTTTAATGTAAAATTCGGCCAAAAAGTAATTAAGGATTTTTTTTCCAATAGCGCCCCCCCCCCCCCCTTCAAAATTCTCGATCTACCACTGGTTTCAGTTAGATTCTCTTGCTTTGGTTGTTACAGCATAGCCCATCAAGATCCGGTAAGGAAAAGCCAGTGCCGGTATTTCCAAATGACTAATCGGGACCCACACATAGTGGCATGTAGCAATCACATAGTATAAATAAATAGAAGATAGCCAGCCAGTCCTTTTTTCTTTTCGTATACATTTGGAAAATGGTCTTGAGGTTCCATCCCTGTCCTGGATGCAGATAAAAAGTTTACAATATAGTTAAAAGAACTAACATGGAGGAGCTACCATAGACATTTTTTACAGAATGTAATGTTTTTAAAGCCAAGTGATACTGACAGACATTGGGACTGAAGGATCACTGTGTGGGTAAGACTTGCATTGGGTGTTGGGTGTGTGTTACTGGTAGCGCTTTGAGGGCCACAAAAAGCAACTTGAGGGATTACACAGTCATTGTGATAACTTCCTCCGGATTTTTTCTTAATGCTGGCCTCCAATAACCTAACAGACTATGCCATTTCTTCTAGGGGTATATATATATGGAGACAGCTTTGGTATACTGATATTATTGTGATCTCCCACAATGCCCTATGGTAGAATGATACTACTTTTAGACTGTTATTGCACTTGATAAATTGTCTATTAGAGAAAAGAAAAAAGTTTGTTGTGTGAGATGGCAGCATTGTGACCACTTTTCTAAGTGAGGAAGCCAGCATAATAAGAGAATTAGTGTGAGAACCTAGTGGATCCTGACAGGTTTTGTTAGCATCAGTGAGGTATCTACTTTAATATCTGTAAGTTTATAGGATACTGTGTGGTATCTACTGTAATATCTGTAAGGACTGACTATGTCTTTTGTATGCCTAATCTGAAACGGCCATTTTTAGGCTTCCTGTGTCAATTGAAAGAGTATAGGATGAACTATACAGAGGAGCCTAAAAAATGTGTTTCTAAAAATTGTGAAGGAAACGTTTTTAGGGCCAAGAAAAACTAGTCAGTAACTAACAAGCCATCTTTCAGAGACCCATCGAGCTTTTGATATGACGTTTCAATGACATCTTTTCTCTATCTAGGATTAGAATATCTGTTTATTTTCATAATTTTGTTGTAATAGAATATAGTTTTAACCAGTATTTATCGGTGGAATTTGATGTATAGGTTATGACACCATATTTCTATACAGTGTATGTATGTTATAATATCTACAATGGTAATTATGATTCACAACGGTAGGCAAGATAGTTTACACTCATAGCGTCTGAAAGATCAGACACCTCTGAAGACTCTAGGAACAAAAAAGATTTAAAAAAACGACAGCCTCTTATATAAAATGCTGTTGTGACTATCTAATTAGAAATGTGTACCACCTCTCAATGTCATTAATTACACTATTTTGGTGCTTTTTATATCACCAAATCCCGTGACATGTTTACCATGTAAGATGGCCATAAACATACACAAACCACTAAGTCAGCTGTCACTCCTTTAACGACTAAAAAAACTACCAACTAGTTTTGTTTCTGTCTAAATATTGTGCGTGGGATGGTCCAAACACAAATATGGACCCCTGGTCTGCTAATGCATGTATGTAGATATACCCTTTTCATATGGGTGTGGTGCGACATGCTGGTCTATAAACACGTTGGAAATACTACATGTATGTGCTGCTATACTAGTTTTAGGGACCATTCCCTCACATTCCTGCTTATTTATAGGCTTCAGGGTCTTTCTAGAAGTATGACATCTAACTTGAAGTTTGGATCACGAGTGGTGCATGTCACATCGGGCGGGGAATGACATATGTACAGCTTTTTATTATTACCAACAACTTCAGAGACATTCTTACACCTAATAGACTTGTAAAACATTGCTTTATCTACAGAGGAAAGTAAATCAGTTGGTATGTTTATCAACTCCCGAAAACAAATACCTTTTATGGTACTTTCATAGCATAAGCTTTCCTTATTTTGCCAGTAGAATCTACGTACTGTAACTCACTATTTCTTTTAAGAACTTAGGAGATGGACAGTGATGTGTATTTAAGCTCATTGACCTTCTGTTTTCTTTTCCTGCTTCCTTAGTATCCTTTGAAGCAGACTGATTTTGGGCTGGAAGTAGATAAATTTATCCCCCCCCCCCCTAACAAAAGAGAAGAACTTCCCAAGGTTAGGGAATTGACTATTGTTGATTTTGCTACTTGTATAATTACTTTATTCTAGTCATTAAGGAAGTTGTTTTCAATAGCGCCACCCACCCCCCACCCCCCCGCCCTTTTTTCAAAGTCCTGGATATGCCACTGGGGATGGTTTGTTCTATGTAACCCAGCTTACCTCTTCTTTTGGAATAAAAATAGTACAACAATTCTAGTGTGATCTGACTCAGCCCTGTTTTTTCCCTAATGGCCTAGGTCACATCTGTGGCACTGTATATTTTTACCCAAACCTGTAAAGTAAACCAACCTGGTTGATTACACTGGAACACTTTTCAATCTGAGGTTCAATAAAAATAATATATCCACTTAAATATTTATTGTACTATCTGATAAGACATAAACACGGATGATGACCTGTCCTTCTATAGTTATGTAAGCATGATATCATATACTATATAAAAAAAAAATAGTACTATTCTATAATGTAGTGTATCAAATGTTTACATGCAAGTTGATTCATCAAGTTTAGTTATGATTATCCATGTTCCAAGCATAAAGTACTCTTATAAAAGATAAATGATTGACACGCATTGAAACTCACCTCTACAATTCAAACCTAATTCAGTCTGTAATTTAATAATTCTAAGTGTCAGTTACAATATTGAACCTGCCACCTCAGTGGGCCTCCTACAACCTGAATGTACTTAATTCTGTATGATTACAGGGGCAGATGTCAGTCCCAATAATAAGTCAGGCTCATCAGTATTGCCCCCACATGTTAACGTGGTCCCTAGACCCTTATGTTGGTATTCCTTAGGCCTATATCTGGGTCGGCCTCAATGGTTAGGCCTGTCCATCAGCTACCAACCTGATGGAAATTCTGGGTCAGTAAAGATCTATGGCTCGTACTGTGGCTCATCCAAAAGATCGGGTTTAAGTGGAGTCCTTTGATCAGAAAGATCGATGTATGGCTGAGTTGGATCTCTTAACACTTCATGGAAGGCATTAAAACGTGACGATAACCCAGTTTGGTAAGTGCAACATTAGACTCTGATTTTTAGAAATTTCAAACTGGAAAAATCATTTAATATTCCAAATAAAATATCTCAATTTCAAATTTCCCTCAGCTCAACAGGTCTTTGAGTTTAGTGAGAGAGAATTCCAGCCAAAATATAAATTATCACAGTAAATCTCATAGAAGACGTTACAGAAAAAAAGCACTTTGAAAAATATCTATAAAACTCGAGGTGGGCAAACTGGGAATTACGTTGACATAGTTTAACTTACAAATATTTGCAATGAAATTGTTTAACGTATAAAGATTTGTGTAGCCTTGAATAATGCAAAAATCATTGAAATGGAACTACTTTGCTCACAGGCCGATGATGAAGAGGCCACTCGATCTTAGTGACAAATTAAACAGCCACCTCTGACCACATAGACAAGCCCCGTACGAATGTCACACAATATTGTGACTACGTCTAATTATGTACAGAAGGTGAACCACAGCTACCTGATCCCAGATTAACCACTTTTAAATACATTGGCATTTAAATATCAAGCCCATATCCAGGGGCGGTGACATGGGGTATGTGACATCCCCCCTCCCTTTGGCTAGGTTGGGTTCACTTTTTGGAATAAAAAGGTTCTCATTATCTGTTTATAGCACCCCTTTCTATAGAACATGTTGTCATGTATCAGAGTTGCAACAATTAATCAAAACAAACTATTCTATCAAAAGTTATCACATTTTTTGTATTTGTTATACCTTGAAACATAATATTGTTCTTGTCCAAATGAGGTTCAAGTCTAGGTGACATCTGCATACCTTAATCTAGGACGAATCTGCATACCTTATTGTGGCATATTCATTGTGTTAGATCCTATATTCTCTTCTTACACTTTGAATTCCATTATTGAAAAATGTCCACTTTTTTTTACATAGACACCCACCCGCAGAAATTCCCGGATACGGGGCTGTATATCGAGTCTTCTACTAGATGTCAGATGTTCAGCTTTACTTTGAGCCGATATAATAGACAATTTGTCATTGTTTGATTCCAAACAGTTTTCTACTACAATAATTCTACTCTACAGTGTTGAAAATAGATAAATGACGATGATTGAAACCAAATCCAATATCACTTGTTGATGTCACTGAATCTGGAAATAATCTAATCTAATAAGTTTAGTTTTGTTTCATTTTGCAAATCTTTGTTGTGTTGTACATTTTCGAACACCTGTCTCACAGACCAAGATGTCAACGATTACTTTTGCGAACAAAAGTATTTATATACCTTTATAAAACAAAAATAGAAAAAGGTAGCGATCTGTGAGTTCATCCGTGTTTGATTTCAGCAGATTTTAGTAAATATTACAATAAATATTGTATTCTACAAAAGCAATACCTATATTTAGTGTCAAAATCAATAGAAACTAGTAATTTTCTTCTGCATATAATACAGCATCTCACAAGACACATCATGGTATATATTAGTTTGGACCACTCTAGGAGTAGTGTGTATGAAAACATCTTAACCCTTGACCCCAGTTTAAAACTCATGCCATTATAGAACCAAGGACCTTCGAGACAATAGGCCAGTATTGTATCACTGAGTTACCTCTCCTCCATTATATCTATCTACACACCATCCTCACACTAAAAAAAGTGTTTTTCTTTTCTTTTTCTTCTTTAACCCTCCCCACCACCCCTTTGTTATGCTTCAGGTGTCAGGTGTGTTGAGTGTGTTGGCACCTGGCAGGTGTGCGATTGACCCCTGTTTGACACCTGCCCATACCTTTCCTACTTTTTCCTACTTTTTTCTGGGTGACACTAGTAAATGCTTACATACCTTATTGCGACTGTTGTTCTTGGCTAAGTCACACAACTTATACATTAGAAAGCAGGTGTCCCTGCTTGGCGAATCTATTTAGGCATATCCCATGAAATATTGTGTGTTTTTTTCAACTTAATGCATTAATAACCTTATACTCTTAGCAAGTAATGGGGTTAAGTGGTTAAATTACCTGTGCTTATTTTGTGCTCTCGTTACTGAATATTTGTGGATGTCTGATTTTGTTTAAATATTATTATTCTTAGGAATACAAGGACATGTGTAAATGCACGAATACGGGAACCAAAGTGGGCTGCAAGAACATGTCCTTCAGATATAAAGATATACAGAAAATCATCTATAAAAGGTTTATCATTTGATGTCTACTGCATGTCCATGTTTTCTATACGTAAAAAAAGTAAATATTATCCAGAGTTCTTGAAAGCTGTCTCTCCACCACTTCAACGTTATTAAACAAAATAATGTCGTTCCAAAACCACTGATCCAAAGCTATTATATTCTTATCAATCTCATTCTAGAAACCAGGGATGACCCTGACGAAAATTGCAAAATAAAACTATGACACCAGCCTACTATGACCCCAGTCTACATGTACATACATTATATCATACCGTTGAACTTTGCAATCAAACTTACAACTTCACTACCCTAAGGCGTAACTGCCTTTAACAACACCCATCCATCTCAGTAACGATCCCAACCTCTTACCTTTAACGCCAAGTCCGGGGATGACCTTATAGGGTCAGTAGCAGGCTTTGCTCCAGGGCCTAAGCACCTCTCAGGTCCTCAGGTCACTCCTCCTCCAGGGCGTAGTGTCCAAGGTGACAGGAAGCAGGTAATTAAAATTAACACCTGGAGGGCTTCAGAAACAATCACTCCTGTGACCCTATACTAAGTTGGTTGCTGCTGAAGTGTGTATGTATTGTGTACACAATATAAGATTGGGATGTATGACTCCACTGTTAGGGAGATGAAGACTGTGGTAGTAGTAGCACTGGAGGACGCTAACGGTCTGTGCCTTCTCTTAAGGGGATGTGGGAGATATATGGATTGAGCAGCGTTAAGTGTGGTGTCACCCAAACACTTGTGGTGGGCCCTACTGTGTTGTGGTACTAGGACACTACACAATGTTCAGCCTACACACTCCCACCCGGCCGGCCCCACCGTAGGCTCCACCCACCCCTCTCTTCACCAGCTCCCCCTGTATGAGGCACCGAGTGGTAATGCTGGAATTTGTAACGATCATGGTTATGGGATTTTGACTTTGAAATTGTATCGATGCGAACAGCCTGGTGGTGAGCAAGCAACTGAAATGCAACCGTTGGTGTCGCGATTTTTATAGTGTTGCATCAACAAATGCTGGTTGCTAAGGATATGGAATACCTGACGTCAGTGTCGCATTGCAGAAATAATTATTTTGAGGTATCGCACCACAAAATCCATGTTATTGGTTAACAAGGGAGAAGAGTAAGGAAATGAAAAGGTGTTTTAGTATCAATCACGAGTTGATGCTATCATCGATAAATTCACCTACCATCTTTTGTAATTTATCTTATCTATTCAAACAAAACTCAATTGGAAAAGTAAGTCTGCATATCAATATATAGAAATAAATAGGTTGTAAATTCAAAGGGGGATATGTACCATTCAAACACAGAAATATATTACAACTTGTATCGTTCCATTCATGAATAAATTGCCAAAGTGGATTCGAATGGAGTGAACTTCGTTTGAAAAGATAATGGTCATCAACTCTTTCTCCGTTGATTCTGGGATTTAAAAAAAAAAACTATCTGAAGGTATAGCTTTTATTCTTAATTTGTTGTCGAAGCAACATTTACGAACTATTCTTAGATTGCTGTTGAGTTAATTTTGGATAATACTACTCGGACCTAGAGCAGTTTCTCATTTTCTAGGTGTTATGATTTTACACTGTTTCACTTGAAAATGTAGGATAATATTTTTGAAAAATGTCTAATTCATTTCTGTGAGGTTAACAATTGGCCTGTTCTACCATACCCTTCGTCCCACGCCCTACCCCATAGGTGCACACGTACGCCAACACTTAACATAGGCATAGCGGCGTGCCACCAATGTTCCGCATGCCCAAGCGTCTAATGCTTGATAAGAGTTAAGCAATTTTATTGTACCCCGTCCGTGAGCCAACATTCCTGTTCAACCATACTACTTCACCAAAATATAAACCACTTTCCTTCTGCAAAATCACTTCAATGCCACCAAGCCACGTTTTTGTTGTTCCCCTTCTGCTGTTGGTTTGGTTCCCAATTGCGGACACAGTGGTGGTTCCTATAGGAGTCTAGAATGACCTCAGATTTTATCACATGTAGGTAATAGGACCTCAAGTATAGTTGAACCTCATCAGGTTTAGAGAGAACCCCCTCACACTTGTCTGAAGTCTCCTTGTAAAATTTAGGATTAAGTACCCATAGGTTTCTATTACAAGGTAAAGATGTACATCTACCTCCCTTACTGTTCCCTCTTTCAAATTCGTAAAGAAATATCCACATTTTCTTCATGGTCCCTCAGTTATCTCTTCCACCTTAAGCCTCTATTCCGCATGCCCTTTTTGCTGCCGATTACAAAACTCGGCAGTGGGAAGTACGTTTGAAGATAGACATATTCCCAAATGACATTAAACAAATACAAAATCGCCAGCATCAAAATCGGTATGTGGAAGACAGGCTTTATGTTATGCATGTTCATCTTCAATTCTGTTACTTTTCTTTTATGCTTTCCACCTACTGTATAATGCTGTCAAAAGTCCCAGATCTTTCTTTCCTCCCTTTTCCCAGCCCTCTTTGACTCACATAGTTACGTTCTCATTAGTTTTCTTTGATTAAATTTTTTCCATTTTTTGCACCTCACTTACTCTCCCTCTCAACAAAGGTGCCCTAGTTAAAGACCATTAATGTGTACAGTCCTCGGAATGTGTGCCGTCTACAAATATTTACCTTTATGTGCCTTTTATTCGTTTAACTTGAAAATCGATATCTTTAATCTTTTTTCGCTCCCCTAAAAAGACGATTATCAAGAAATGTTTACGAACCGAAAACTAGTATAATGTTACCCACATATAGGTCAAGATACAACTAGGACAACTGAGTCCGCCTCAGACATTCCAAGTTTGCTGTGTGAAAATTGGTTCTAGTAGGCACTTATGCTATTTACATTAGGTTTGGAATACATTTGCATGCTGCCATAGATTGCAATAAAAATCTTCAAAGGGAAAAAATCAACAAACTATAAGCTGTAATAAAGATAGTGATCTTTTAGATCTCGTTATCCTGACAGAGGTATAACTTTTTAGATGCTAACTGAATGCCATGTGTGCTACCTTTGAAGTAAAAGGCATAGCTTTATAGAATTAAAAACATTTATGTGTATCAAAGAATGCCGTTTATTCTATTATTTTAGCTAGTTGAATAAAACCATTACAAAGAGCCTTATTTGCGCAGAAAAGATATTGTGAAGGCTATTGAAGTATTTGCGAGATATCCAGTGCTCATTAAAATTAATATGTAAGCATTTTATAAGGTTTATGTTGACATTGGCAGAAAATGCCATTGGAAGATATAGTCTCTTCATGTGAAATGAGAGGATGAGAGTCTGATCCAAGTTGGTGGATTCTGAAATAAAAGATTAGATGAACATTCAATGTGTCTGCACACAAATTAAAGCACGTTTTGATGATAATTTCTATCTGTGGAAACATCAACCCCCGCCCCAACCACCACCACACTGGTTTCGAAATCCTGGATCTGTTAGTGGTCTGACATTATCCAACTTTAGCATAACATGTACACTATCAAACGAAAATGGAACCTCATATATCGAATTATTTTTATTTGTTTATGAATATCATTGATCTTGGTTGAGCGATTGTATGTAATCATGTCACAAATTTGGGAATTCTGGAGGATACGTGTATCTACGTATACTTATACGTTGGTGAGTGTGTTAAAAGGATTCTGTCTTTTACTAGATTTCATTTTACATATGTTTATCTAGAGTGTCTGCTTGGATTTTGAACAGCTAATGACCTTGTAAAACATGGGAATGGTTAAAGAGCTGAGAGGTAACCACCGAGACAAAGAATGTTGCCTTTTTTGGTTGCGCCATCTAAAATCACAGAAAACACCAAAAATACACCTGCATATATGTTGAAGGGATAGCATAAATCTTATCCCTATAGAGTTAGTAAGGAAGTGTAGGCCTACTGAAAGAATACCAAATATAGCATAAGGTAAATATGGAACATGCGGGAATTTTAGTCATGATCCTCTACTTGACAGAGACGTACGTATGAGTGGCCCTTTTTTAAGCCCAAACAGTTGTCCAAACCAGTGGTTGAATTACAGAATGCTGGTCCGGGAGGCTAAAAGGACTCTCATGTCTATGCTACACATACTTTAATAGCCACTTCTTCGAACAAATCATTTTGATATTTCAATGATTTACGGCAACTAGACAACTATAGGTGCAAAATCAAGATATACCAAACATTTTAAGACAAATAGCATCCTGATTGTCCATGAAATCCACTGGAATAGGACTACAGATGACCAATCTTTGGTGTGCTATATTAATCGTGCTTACTTCATTACATGAACTTGCCCCCAGACTAAATACCTCATCACTAATACTTCCTGTTGGCTAGATGTAGCCGAATATAAAGAGATAAGTGTGTGGCATATACATACAAAGTACATACAAGGCACATACCAGTTATAGTATCCTACAATAAGCCATTGTGATTCAAGCTCTAGGTATGAGGATATGTCTTTGATATTACTACTCACTGCGCTAAGTACCTCAGCTATGTCGATCCTTACAGCGGGGTCTTTTTAATCTTCCACGTCCGGGCAGCTTTAAGACCCATTAATACACGTCATCGCCATTCACTGTCGACCAAATATGTTTCTATACATATTTTATTACTTTTATGTGTTTTTGCTTAAAGGAATTATTCTATGAAGTACCTACAACGCCAACTTTAAAGCCTGACATTTTGTCTTTACATTCACCATAAACAAGGACGTTATTTTTATTCATCTGGGGACGGATATATAATTATACTGGAGGTCCTGATATTTTTTCACCCCAATTCCCACCCCCGAGTCCGTTCGGACATGGATTAGCAAGGGGGGAATGCTCCGACGCTTGTGCATAATTTATGATAACAAAGATAAATGATATTATATCATATGCACACCGACACGTTTTATTACTTTGAAACTCCTATATTTGCCAGTGTTCTTTATTGTTCTATGAATTCCGAAGCAAATTTACTATAATGCTAATTGTCTTCACTTTGAAGTGGAAATATAAAGGCTCAGAGAAACTATCTGCACCTAACATTTCAGACTACATAAGGTTGGCCATTGGAGTTTAAATTTAAGCCATACATGAAAGAAAAATGTGTAAAGTCAAACGTAATGATGGAAAACTGTGCAATTATCGTTTCAGTGAAATGTGTTCATTTAAAGCTGGAGTATCGTCTGTGCGTTTCTAACGTTAGAGGCCCCACCCCTAAGCCTAACGAAGTCGCAGCTGGCGACGTGTTTTGCGACGTTAGAACGTAATCCAGCGACGTTATTGGTCATGTCACGAATTTGGCGCCAGTGAAAGGGAGTTACAACGTCGGAAATAACGTCGGCCACACGGACGATACCCTCGCTTTAAATGCATACGAATGCTATGATTGAGATTTGGCATTTAGACTTAGATAAAGATCTGTACTATTATCACAGGCAGTCAGAAGATTAAGATAAATGGGATCGTACCCCATCCCTTCAGTCTGGTATGTAAACACCTCGGGACACCTGTTATATACGTACTGGATCCTTTTGACTACAGATCCAGGACCCGGGGGGGGGGGCGTGGAGGAGCGGGGTAGGGGTGTTCTGATTAAAAGGCAAGGGGGAGTAAGTGAGAAAGTGGAGGTCGCCGGATAATAAAGAAGTAAGCGAAATGCAAGGGGACAGATAGAGTCATAAAAATAATCATATAGATGCATTGGGAGAAAAACTGGAATGGGTGGACAGGCGGGTGGGTATACCTGTGGAGATGTTGCCTCTAGGGGCATTGGGGAGGAGAAGGGACAGGAGTATAATAGGGGTAGAGTTGGGGAAGGGGCAGACGAAACAGGCAATTACAATTGCAACAGAATCAAACGGGGAAGAAGGGGATGAAATGGGGAAATGGAGAAATGGAGAACGCAAGAATGTGAAAAAAGCATGGCAGCGACAGCCAGGGGTGAAGTGGTAAGAAATTCAAGGAATATGTGTGCACATGCAGGAGGACAGAGGAAACAGACATGAGGACAGTGGTGAGCATGAGGGGGCACCACTGAATGGAATGGACATAACTGGGGATGAGCAGGTAGTGCTGGGCACTCAGGCATGGCCAGCTTGCGACCTAACACAAACGTTCTGCAACCATACTTTTTTAGCAGTATGTTACTTACTAAAATGGCACTTAACAATTATGTTATTGACAGTGAGGTTGAAACCTCACCAAATTAGAACGTTATCATAACATTATTTTTTGGTGAGGTTAGGATGAAACCAAAACAGAATGTTACAGGAACATTCTCTTTTGGTTGAAGAACATAACCAGTATGTTATAATAATGTCGCAGTGCAACATCACAGCAGTAGGTCACAGAGACGTAGGCCTAATTAGGAGTCATCAAAAGAATGTAACAAGAACCAACTCAGAACATTGCTGCAACATTATTATAATGTCACACCTCCAGCTGGGCAGGAGAGGACATTACTTGGCATGAAGGGGCAACACTAGGCATGGGAGCTAGGGCAGCACTGGGACAGAAGGTGGGCAGTGTGAAGGGCATGAAAGGGCAAAATCCCTCAGGTGGGTCAACAACAAAAATATCGGAGGGGGGCAAGGTAGAAAGCAATTGACGTAAAAGGGTAGCTGAAGGTAGAGGGGCCTTAACTCACAACCAGTTGCGACGCCCCTGGCCCTTTAGTCCTGCCAGGTCAACCATGACCGCCCAAAACACATGCACGACCCCAGGTATTCCAAGCATCCCTCCTGCCTGTATGGGGCCTGAAACACTAGAACAAACGGTGTGCTGTAACCTAGGGCCCTAGGCGGGCAGGGCACCTAGAGCAGGGACTCTCATAAAGTAACGGGGAAGTTCTAGCCAATATAATGAGCGAAAAAAAGGTTCAAAGGGGGTGGAACGAAGGTCATAAACACGTTATTACTTGTTTGCATTGCTATTTTTCATTTTGTATTTTCGTTACTATTATCATTCCAATTTTCTATAATCCAATTTTTCGTATGCTTGTAAATTTGCTGAAGGAGAATACTATATTTACTTATTAATGGTAATACCCTTTGTCAAAATTCCTTGGCGTTGGTATGTCTTGAGGTACAAAATTTAATGATGTACCTAAACTACTTCATGACACCTGTGTACAAGTCCCTTGATTTGAGACACACAGTCATGTACTAATAGGGCATTCACGATTTAGATTTTTTTTACTGCTTTCTCCCTTATTAGATACTGATAAAAGATGCCACAGTATAATCTTAGTATGTGTATCATGGGGCCTTATGAGGTCACAAGGCCGGGGGTCACAGTACCAGGTCAACTGACCTTTTAGGTCATAAGGCAATGGGTCAACTGACCTTTTAGGTCATAAGGCAATGGGTTAGGTCAACAGGTCAAATGTTATGTGTTGTTATTTTCTGTCCTTTTAATCAAACACAGATTAATAATTCATCTAATTATTACGGTATTTAGGCTTTCTGCCTTAGATTGGTGTTCTATTCATTGGACTACCTGGGGGAGGTTAAGGATGACATCTACATTATAGAAGCATCTAGATGCCATCTGAGATGAATTGGAGAAAAAGAATTTCCAAATTTGAATAATCTTCTTTTCATAGGATTTACATGCGAGGGACAAAGCATTGAATTTCAAGCTTAATACCAGTTCAAGTGCTCTGTATTTTTTGTCTGTGTGTTTTAAAGCAGCGAAGGGAGGTATGAGTATCCTGGTGCAAATAAGATTACCATTGAAATGTGTTGTGGACTCCTCTACACAATGACAAACGTGATATAGTTTGGAAGACTCAAATCAATGCATGAATAATCAAACACTCATACTTATAATTAAATTATTTTCAAAGAGTAATTGCATAAACCAGGATTGAGTGAAGAAACTTTAGACAAATACCAGTGTGAATTATGTTCCAATAAACTATTTGATTGATATATTTTCTATGAAACAAGGTCTTAAATTGGTAGTTCCTACCTTAATACCTTCAATCTGAATGTAGTAAACTTAATTTAAGACAATTTTAACTAAAAAAACAAATTCCCAGACTGCAACCAGGGACTTTTTGATCTTCAATCGAATACTCTCCAAACTGACCTGGCTAAGCATGCACAAAAGCTATCAATGCATCAAGACATTTTCGCATATCACAAAGGCATAATGCGCTCTAGTAAATTCCATGCAGAAACACTGTTTGATTATTTGAATCAGTGCAATACTTGAGGTGATTTTTATTTTTATGGCAGGTCATACAATTCCAATTACCATTGGAATACTACATGGTCATGGTAGGGAATGTTTCTTATGGATCCTTTTGACTGTGTGAAGTATTTGATATTGTCTATGATCTTGTTATATTTCTTTATAACCCTAGCCTGCAAATCGAACTTTCATTGATATGTAGATGAAATATGTTAAAGATATACTCAAATTAGAATGTGATTTAAATAGGGGCCTAGATTATGAAATTGTCTCATAAAGCAATATTTCATAAAGCAATAGCCCAGACCCGGGATTGAATCCGGGACCTTGTCTAGATCATTGGAATATAATTCTTGTACTGCAGAGTCAGGGTAGAGAAAGTGTTCTATACAGACCCAATTCACTATGGGAAGTAGTTATTATTGTAAATGATTTTGTTGATAAAGAATTGGCAGCAACCTACAGATGGAACTGAAATATCAATTAAATGTGTTGAAGACACACTTACAAATCAAAAAATGTATAATAAATTGTAAGTAAGAAGTAGTTTGCTATTTGCATGCATCAAAGAAGTCATCCCTGATACTACCATACTAAAACAGTGGAGAATCCAATATTTCAAAAAGCAATTGCCCAGACCAGGGATTGAACCAGGGACCTTTAGATCTTCAGTCTAACGCTCTCCCAACTGAGCTATCTAGGCACATAAGCTATAAAATTTAATGTTTTCATTTTTTTTTAATATCTCAACAGAATAATAATGTATAACATTCTTATAGTCCTGATTGAAAATGTTGGTAGTGCAACTAGCTGGTAACTCAATTTGCTGAGCATGTAGTCAAGAGTTGTCCCATGACATCTTAATTACATGAGAACCCCTTCATTCCATGCACATTTCGGATTTCCATGGGGGAAGAACTATTTGAAAGATTTGAATAAGCTTGTTTTCTGAGGACTAAGCCATGGATAAACCTTTTTTTCTAAGCAGAGTGATTTGCGTTGGTCACATACATAGTATATGTAAAGAGAAAGAAGAAGAGAGGGGATTTCTAGGGATCAATCTTTATTCCAATGTAAACATCAAGAAAAAGTGTGGATAAAATCAGGTAGTCCCTTTAAAAACAAATAAGTGTTCAATGACTTAGATTTTGTAGTTTTAATTTTGATGAAGTATAGGGTGAACTAAAATGTGGTAAATTCCTGATGAAAGGTTAAATATTGTTTATGTATTATCTATAAACATGATTGTGATATAATAAGTAATTATGACAGTCGATTAGGACTGCCAATATTTCATGTCCCAAACAACCTTGAGACATAGGGTTATGGAGTATGTGTACTCCAATGAACTTTAAAATACTATCACTATACACTGTGGACCAGGATTTATTTTGATAACTTTGTTCATAATTATTGTAAGGACATGCGGTAATATTGTTTTTTGCCAAAGAGCTATTGGATATACATATTTACTTTTCATTTGAGGCAACTCCTTTTAACTACTGAACTACATGGTTTTACTTTATTGCTATTTGTAGGTGTAGCGTTAATAATCATGTTTCATTAGTAATTCTATTATTGCAGACATAGAATCTCTGGTTATAATAGTTACCTGACCACTGGTATTTAGAAAGATGCGTCAGTCAAGACTATATATGGACTGGTCTTTACTCCTAAATTAATCCAAAATCCTTCATACCAGTGGTCTGATGCATGGTAAAGCTTAACAAGAAACTCTCTTGCTATCCAGTCTGGTTGTATAGCCTATGACATCACTTATTATTGGGGCCCTTGATAGGGGGTTCCAATGTCGCATGTCAAATTTAAAGACGGCTCTGAAATAGTCATATTGCCCTTTCGAATTTAAGAAATAGCAGTGTTCCATGTCACTAGTGCTTAAAATGACCATGTCGCCATGTCAAATTTAGGAGTCTAGGGCCATATTATTCATAAACGTTTATTGATCAACGAAACTCATGTCCGACCTACAATATACATGAGTCAAACATGGAGTGACCATTTTCACCAAATACAAACTCTTTAAGAGTATAATTAGAAGCTTTCTAATGTAAAATAGCTGCCCAGACCCGGGATCGAACCGGGGACCTTTAGATCTTCAGTCTAACGCTCTCCCAACTGAGCTATCTAGGCTTGCTTGTCATAATTATAGAAAAATAAATAGAAAATATTTTACAAACACACACAATTCTTAATGTTTTTTTAGATTTCCAAGAATCACAAGTAACTGTTACTATCTTACAACTGTCTTTGATGTGAGAAACATGCACCAATAAACGTGGTTCTATACTGGGTGTATTTGTACTAGTATCAGGTACTCAATACAGTCCAAAATAGAAGTAACTTCAAATATGGTCTCTGTGTATTGCTCCTATCAGTTTTTGCACTTCAGAATACCTTTCCAAACTGGACAAATGTATTCCGGATTCTCCAGAACGACCGGGGTTTCCCCTGCCTTCCTCTGAAATAGGAATCTACAATTTATGTGTGCCTGGGAACTAAACTTGTATTATATTTGGCAGGTTGTTGTTTTGTAGTTGCCAGTGTACTGAATGTACATACCTGGTACAGGTTTGACCTTTTTTCCTGGGGGGGGGGGGGGGAGACCAACAAAGTTTCACGTATCCCAAATTCAATAAAAAGTCACGATTCCAAATTTTGGGTTCATGATGGATTCATGGTCACGAATCTCAGGTATTCATTTTTTTCAATTTTTTCAATTTTTCAATTTTTTAAATATTCCATTATACTCTAATGTTCTTCTCAGAGATAAGACAAAGTAATTTATAATCAGATAAATACCTTTTAGAGGTAATTTTGGATGTTTTAGAAGGTTCGTAATCACTCACAAAGGTTCGTGAATGTTTTCTGGACACACCCTAGGTTCGTGAGATACAAAAATATTACCACAAATATTCGTTAAAGTTTTTTGGTCGCCATACCTGGTGTGTCAAAAGTTTTCCCTCCAACAATGTTTCTATAGTGGGAGGATTCCGCTGATGCAGTTATCAGTAACAGCGATACTATAATTATAGGCCCTATAGTTATGATCCTCGAAAAAGCACACGTAAACTGCATTGCAATTATAACTCATTTGGAAAGATTAAGATTAGCTTGAATGAATAAAATGTTCATTAACTTTGAAAATATTCATATTGTCCATTTGTTGTAAGAGATGGTACAGTTGGTACAATTGGTACAATTTCTTCCCAGTACACCATAGAAATCTATTAGTTTGGCCAAATGTCGGGTGCAACTAGCTGATCAACACTGGAGAAATTGTAGTTTGATACATTTTACTTTCTGTACTTGCAGTCTAATATGCCTACTGCCATAATTTGGTAGTAAAACAAACAAGAAAACGCCAATATGGATCATGTATCTATAATAAATACATAAAATTAATGTATTCTTCAAAGAAGATATGAAATGCAGCCAATTGCAGGCAATACGGGTATAGGAAAAATTAACCATTTTCAATAGATAAAGCAAAATATGCTATTCTGAAAAACCAAATGTGATTTATGTCTTAAGCTTGTGGGGGAAGTGCTCGTGTTTATATTAGCCGATATCACCCATAATGCATGCTGATTGCCTAGACTGTAGGTGCCCCAAAATACCTGGAAACACTTTGACAGTCATCCAAGTCTAAAGTGGGTAAAATTGAGAAACTCTTATTTCTTAAATCCTTATTTAAGCAATGACAATTATGATTGAAGGCAGTTACATTTTAACAAAACTGAAAGAAAAGAGTACAATGTGATCACGGTGAAGGTCTCAGAGAACTAAATGTGGCGCCATCTGTAGTGTCATATACCTTTCTGGACTGCAGTGAATATTTTGCTGGGCTCTGGTTGGTCCATATTAGAATGAAAAATCTAGTGAAAAACAAAAGAAAAATTCAGGATGCTCCCCAACTATTCCTGAATTGATTTATATATCATACAGTCTGGTATCTGACTGTTAGAATTTTTGAGAATGCCTTTAGGACAGGGTGTATTCTAGGTGCATTTTGGCAGTGTGGACCTGTCAAAATGAGGGTAGGTACACATTTTTGGCCCTTATTCAAGATTTTCAGGGTTAACCTATGCTGAAATTTTGATATGTTGTGTATGAAAGGTCTGTCTAGAGGCTTAGAATTGAATTTTTGGGCAACACTCTTTCTGAATATTTTTTATTGGATGCCGCGTTACATTAAACTATACAGGAAAACATTTAGTTCCCTGAGACCTATAGTGAACATCCCAAAGTCAACCAAAATAACTTTTTGGTCCTGAAAACTGACTTTATCAGTGAATTAGCCTAAAATTAGAAGATATGGAGAAGGATTCCCTTATTGCATCTTTTTTTTGGATTTTAAGCCAAAGTTCGGGAATTTTGGTCAAATGCATAGGTATCGGCACTGAGCCGTGAGCGTCACCCCAAAATCAATTAAACCTACTCATTTCCCTTTAACGTCACTGGTGTACATATTTGACCCTGTATCCTTCTAAAATAGATCATTTTAAGTCATCTGAGACCTGTTTATTGTTCACTCTGGCTGGTCTAAGTGGGCCGAAGTGTCAAATTGGCCTGGCGCTGGTCACTGGAAATTGGTGATCCTGGTTGAGACTTACAAAAAATAGTTCAAATTGTCTCAAAGTTGCAGGGGATGGTCTTTATACATGTTGGAACTAGGATAATGCCCTAAGAGTGTCTTTTTCTCAAGACTTTCCACAAAAAATCTGGAGAAAATGTCAATTTTTATGATTTTTTGTGTTTTGGCGCCCAATTTTTAAATTTTTTCCCATTATTTCTTGCAAACTGGTTTCACAATTATCTAAATGGCACTTATTTCTTGCTCAGTGATGGGGCAGGATCACTCATGGCAATTTCCATGGTTTTGCCATGACTATTTCTGTACATGAGGGTCAAGTGATGACGGTGATGTCACATAGCGATAAATGCTAGGTGCATGCTTATGGGTGGAGGTTCAGGAAAACCTGTCCTGTTGTGGGAAAAAGCAATGTGATGATGCTGAAAGTGGACATTTGTATTGAAAACAGGTGTGAGTGATGGAAAAATTGGTTTATTAAGAAAAAAAGGCAATCTTTGCTCCCTATAAAGGTCTCACAGAACTAATTGTGGTGCCATCTGTAGTGTCATATACCTTTCAGTCCCGAGGTGATGGGAATGATTGGCTTTGAGTGGCTGATAATGAATTAAAGAAAACTGACAGAATTGAATGAAAAGTCACAAGGTACCCCCTATCATTTGTGAGTGGTTTGGTTAAAATGAGTCCTTGGTCTCTGCTTGTTGGTAGGTGTTAGCGTGATTTTTAAATGGGCTCTGTGCCCTGTGAATTCGACCACTGCAAAACTTGCAAAATGAGGGTACATCCACTTATTGCAAAGTTAACTAAACCTTGTTTCCTGGTTCTGAAAACTAACTTTTAAGGTCATTTATGCTGAGATAAGAATATTTGGGGAAGGGGTTCCCTGTTGGGTCTTTTATTTTTCATTTTAAAGCAAAGTTCGGGGAATTCAGTGAAATAGATAGGCGTCAGCCCTGATTCTCATCCTGAAATCAATAAAATCTGCTTATTTTCCCAAATCTCCCTGGAACATATATTTTGACCCCTTTTCCTGCTCAAATGGCTGGTTTGATGTCATCTCTGATCTCTGTCTTGTTCACTGGGGCTAGTTCATAATGGCCGGGAGTGTGCTTATTTGGGCCTAGCGCTGGTCACTGAAAATGGATGAACCAGGTTGAAACTTTTAAAAAATAGTTCAAATTGTCTCAAAGTTGCAGGGGATAGTCTTTATACATGTTGAAACTAGAATAATGCCCTTAGAGTGTCTTTTTGTTAGAACTTTCCACAAAAAATCTGGAGAAAATGTCATTTTTTATAATTTTTCGTGTTTTGGTGCCCCATTTTTCATTTTTTTCCCATTATTTCTTGCAAACTGGTTTCACAATTATCTAAATGGCTCTTGTTCCTTGCTCAGTGAAGGGGTGGGAACATTTCGATCAATTTTCATATCTTTGCTGTGAATATTTCTCTAAAAGAGGGTGCTGTGAGGACGGTGGTGTCATACTGCGATAAACGACTGCTGAATTCTTATGGGTAGAGGTTTAGGAAAACCAGTCATTTTGTAGGATAAAGTAATGTGATGATGCTGAAACTGGATATTATTATTGAAAACAGGTGTGAGTTATGGAAAAATGGGTTTATTGAGAAAAAAGGCAATCTTCGCCTTCAATATAGGTCTCAGAGAACTAAATGTGGCGCCATCTGTAGTGTCATATACCTTTCTGGACTGCAGTGAATATTTTGCTGGGCTCTGGTTGGTCCATATTAGAATGAAAAATCTAGTGAAAAACAAAAGAAAAATTCAGGATGCTCCCCAACTATTCCTGAATTGATTTATATATCATACAGTCTGGTATCTGACTGTTAGAATTTTTGAGAATGCCTTTAGGACAGGGTGTATTCTAGGTGCATTTTGGCAGTGTGGACCTGTCAAAATGAGGGTAGGTACACATTTTTGGCCCTTATTCAAGATTTTCAGGGTTAACCTATGCTGAAATTTTGATATGTTGTGTATGAAAGGTCTGTCTAGAGGCTTAGAATTGAATTTTTGGGCAACACTCTTTCTGAATATTTTTTATTGGATGCCGCGTTACATTAAACTATACAGGAAAACATTTAGTTCCCTGAGACCTATAGGTCTCAGAGAACTAAATGTGGCGCCATCTGTAGTGTCATATACCTTTCTGGACTGCAGTGAATATTTTGCTGGGCTCTGGTTGGTCCATATTAGAATGAAAAATCTAGTGAAAAACAAAAGAAAAATTCAGGATGCTCCCCAACTATTCCTGAATTGATTTATATATCATACAGTCTGGTATCTGACTGTTAGAATTTTTGAGAATGCCTTTAGGACAGGGTGTATTCTAGGTGCATTTTGGCAGTGTGGACCTGTCAAAATGAGGGTAGGTACACATTTTTGGCCCTTATTCAAGATTTTCAGGGTTAACCTATGCTGAAATTTTGATATGTTGTGTATGAAAGGTCTGTCTAGAGGCTTAGAATTGAATTTTTGGGCAACACTCTTTCTGAATATTTTTTATTGGATGCCGCGTTACATTAAACTATACAGGAAAACATTTAGTTCCCTGAGACCTATAGTGAACATCCCAAAGTCAACCAAAATAACTTTTTGGTCCTGAAAACTGACTTTATCAGTGAATTAGCCTAAAATTAGAAGATATGGAGAAGGATTCCCTTATTGCATCTTTTTTTTGGATTTTAAGCCAAAGTTCGGGAATTTTGGTCAAATGCATAGGTATCGGCACTGAGCCGTGAGCGTCACCCCAAAATCAATTAAACCTACTCATTTCCCTTTAACGTCACTGGTGTACATATTTGACCCTGTATCCTTCTAAAATAGATCATTTTAAGTCATCTGAGACCTGTTTATTGTTCACTCTGGCTGGTCTAAGTGGGCCGAAGTGTCAAATTGGCCTGGCGCTGGTCACTGGAAATTGGTGATCCTGGTTGAGACTTACAAAAAATAGTTCAAATTGTCTCAAAGTTGCAGGGGATGGTCTTTATACATGTTGGAACTAGGATAATGCCCTAAGAGTGTCTTTTTCTCAAGACTTTCCACAAAAAATCTGGAGAAAATGTCAATTTTTATGATTTTTTGTGTTTTGGCGCCCAATTTTTAAATTTTTTCCCATTATTTCTTGCAAACTGGTTTCACAATTATCTAAATGGCACTTATTTCTTGCTCAGTGATGGGGCAGGATCACTCATGGCAATTTCCATGGTTTTGCCATGACTATTTCTGTACATGAGGGTCAAGTGATGACGGTGATGTCACATAGCGATAAATGCTAGGTGCATGCTTATGGGTGGAGGTTCAGGAAAACCTGTCCTGTTGTGGGAAAAAGCAATGTGATGATGCTGAAAGTGGACATTTGTATTGAAAACAGGTGTGAGTGATGGAAAAATTGGTTTATTAAGAAAAAAAGGCAATCTTTGCTCCCTATAAAGGTCTCACAGAACTAATTGTGGTGCCATCTGTAGTGTCATATACCTTTCAGTCCCGAGGTGATGGGAATGATTGGCTTTGAGTGGCTGATAATGAATTAAAGAAAACTGACAGAATTGAATGAAAAGTCACAAGGTACCCCCTATCATTTGTGAGTGGTTTGGTTAAAATGAGTCCTTGGTCTCTGCTTGTTGGTAGGTGTTAGCGTGATTTTTAAATGGGCTCTGTGCCCTGTGAATTCGACCACTGCAAAACTTGCAAAATGAGGGTACATCCACTTATTGCAAAGTTAACTAAACCTTGTTTCCTGGTTCTGAAAACTAACTTTTAAGGTCATTTATGCTGAGATAAGAATATTTGGGGAAGGGGTTCCCTGTTGGGTCTTTTATTTTTCATTTTAAAGCAAAGTTCGGGGAATTCAGTGAAATAGATAGGCGTCAGCCCTGATTCTCATCCTGAAATCAATAAAATCTGCTTATTTTCCCAAATCTCCCTGGAACATATATTTTGACCCCTTTTCCTGCTCAAATGGCTGGTTTGATGTCATCTCTGATCTCTGTCTTGTTCACTGGGGCTAGTTCATAATGGCCGGGAGTGTGCTTATTTGGGCCTAGCGCTGGTCACTGAAAATGGATGAACCAGGTTGAAACTTTTAAAAAATAGTTCAAATTGTCTCAAAGTTGCAGGGGATAGTCTTTATACATGTTGAAACTAGAATAATGCCCTTAGAGTGTCTTTTTGTTAGAACTTTCCACAAAAAATCTGGAGAAAATGTCATTTTTTATAATTTTTCGTGTTTTGGTGCCCCATTTTTCATTTTTTTCCCATTATTTCTTGCAAACTGGTTTCACAATTATCTAAATGGCTCTTGTTCCTTGCTCAGTGAAGGGGTGGGAACATTTCGATCAATTTTCATATCTTTGCTGTGAATATTTCTCTAAAAGAGGGTGCTGTGAGGACGGTGGTGTCATACTGCGATAAACGACTGCTGAATTCTTATGGGTAGAGGTTTAGGAAAACCAGTCATTTTGTAGGATAAAGTAATGTGATGATGCTGAAACTGGATATTATTATTGAAAACAGGTGTGAGTTATGGAAAAATGGGTTTATTGAGAAAAAAGGCAATCTTCGCCTTCAATATAGGTCTCAGAGAACTAAATGTGGCGCCATCTGTAGTGTCATATACCTTTCTGGACTGCAGTGAATATTTTGCTGGGCTCTGGTTGGTCCATATTAGAATGAAAAATCTAGTGAAAAACAAAAGAAAAATTCAGGATGCTCCCCAACTATTCCTGAATTGATTTATATATCATACAGTCTGGTATCTGACTGTTAGAATTTTTGAGAATGCCTTTAGGACAGGGTGTATTCTAGGTGCATTTTGGCAGTGTGGACCTGTCAAAATGAGGGTAGGTACACATTTTTGGCCCTTATTCAAGATTTTCAGGGTTAACCTATGCTGAAATTTTGATATGTTGTGTATGAAAGGTCTGTCTAGAGGCTTAGAATTGAATTTTTGGGCAACACTCTTTCTGAATATTTTTTATTGGATGCCGCGTTACATTAAACTATACAGGAAAACATTTAGTTCCCTGAGACCTGAAGTAAAGCTGAGGAAGTTCCAGACTTCGTCCAGTCCTGCCATCTGTTGTGAAACGCTATTAACATAGACATATTAGTCTCCTAACCCTCTGCTAGGTGTCAGCCCGGTGGTACTAGGAGGTTTGGCTTTTTCTTAGCTTTCAATGTCATTATCTTCCAATTTATCAAAATTTCGAGGACGAATCGGAATAGTAGTAAATTATGATTTAGTAAGTGAAGAATAATACAGACGGGAAACAAGATATAGGCTAACAATAAGTATGTCTGTTTAATAAATCTCATTCTAATAATAGATGCATGTTACTATTATAATATCAAAGATATATGACGTCTATAACCGTTTTAACGGACTGCAAACATGGTTATTATATCTCTTTTTTTCAATTGTTGTTGGACTTCAATTTTTCATAAGGGCTGCCCAGACCCGGGATCGAACCGGGGACCTTTAGATCTTCAGTCTAACGCTCTCCCAACTGAGCTATCGAGGCTGCTACGATGGCCACCTAACACTAATACGAGTCATCGGAAAGTTTCAGTAGGATTATTTAATTCCATTTGAAATAAAGACTGTTCTTTTCTAGTTTAAAGTATAACCATTTAGGTTTCTCAGTCCCCCCAGTCCCTCTTTATTGTCTCTTTAAGAATAAGATACAGGTTGACACTTCATACACAAACCTCATACCCTCGGGAAAACCTGAGAGTATAAGAATGCTAGGCATATTTGACACTTTGGAGCCCTTGATCATGATGGGGTCCCCCTAATGTCGAATACAAGAAAAGACCATGTCAACTGTCACTTAATTCTCCATGTCCCATGGCGTCACTAAGAGATCCTTATGTCCTATGTCGAATTTGAGAAAATTAATAGGCCCTGTCATGTCTTTCATTTTTTCTTCATGTCACTAAGCCCCAAGTCGCATGTCGATTTTGATGTTCCCACCGTGTCGAATTTAGGGGTCTAGGGCAATACTTTGGGGGGGGGGGAAAGCTGCAATTATCTTTTGTAACCTACAGGCATGACTAGAACTAGGACACGGTATGCAAATCGTAGTCCCTTATATGGCCCTAGAACTTTAAGTTAAGGTACCCTTGTCGTTCAACTTCTCATGTCCCATGTCTCCTCTAAGGCCATCCCATGTCCCATGTTAAATTTGATAAAATGGTCCCTGTCATGTCGTTTATCTTTTTCTTCATGTCACTAAGCCCATTGTCGCATCATGATTTTAAGAAATTGTTAATGGTCATCTGGTCATGTCGCCTTGTCGAATTAAGGGGTCTAGGGCCCCAATATAGGCCTAATGGCATGAGACATTTTCTTAAATTTGACAGGGCAACGTAGGGACCCTCCCGCCCATCAAGGGCCACCCCCCCCCCCCACACACACACACACACCCCATATGCCAGCTGGCATTTAATCTTATAAATCCAAAGCTGGTGTAGTGGATTAATGAGCCGTGACTTATATCTAAAGTGATAACCAGCTTGACAGCTGACCAGGGATTAAATAGGATGTGTTATTATCGCTCAGTGGGAGGTAAGGGAAGACCGTGCAGTAGTTATTACAAAGGTCTGAATGTAACTGTATTAGGAAGAGATATAGGGGGAGTTATAGTTTGAGTCTGGCCTAGGTTAATCAGTTAATTACTATAGCATAGGGATGTGGTATCTGTAGAGTTATTAAGCCGTTGGATCAAATTTAGAATTGTTATATTAAATCTAATTTATTTTATCGTAAGTTACATCGTTTTTAGGGCTGTGATATCAGATTGAATGATCATGCGCAGATGCAAAGTCTGAGTTAATGCTTATAGGAATTTTGACGTCATATTAAAGTAAAAGTGAAAATCTGGTGCTTGCAAATTGTGTACTTCTCTTTGAAGTAAAGCTATAATGTCATTCGTTCCTTTTAATTCTAAAGCCAGGGATTCATATCAGTTTCGTTAATTGCCATTTCATCCGGAGATATTTTAACTCAAACGATAACCGTTATCGGTGTCATATGTAAAGATGTAAACTTTCTGAGAAAACTTCATAGAAAAATCTACAACAGCCTCTTCCTATAGGCCAAGATTATGTTTATTGTCGTCTCATCATAATAGTTACATCAAAATTGAAATGAAGCAGTCCTCAGATCAAGACCCACCACGTTTTTCACTTTTAGCACTATTGGCAAAGGGTATTACTATAATAGGCACCGCGTCTTCAACTTCGCACCTGTGGCTCAGAATATATATACATGTACATACATACTTACATGCAGATATATATATACATGTATATATAAAAAAACATTTATGCTTACATGCAATATACTAACGTAGGTGTCTGTGTCCGATTATGATTAAACATAGTCCCATTTTTGTTGAGGCAGCATAAAACCTAAGAAGTAAAAAACATCATATCTAATGAAAAATGACATCTTTGTCATTAGATAAGTAAAAGGTCTTCCTTAAAATAATGACCATCATGAACCCCCATGGCTAATGTAAAACCCTTGCTTTCCCACGTGCTGGTCCCAGTAGTTGACCCCTTCCATGCTGGGTCAGGGGGACTGACCCATGCTGGGTCACGCTCTATTTGGGTCAGCGGTCATTCAGGTACTGGAGGCACCTACTGGCAGGTGCACGTCAGTGGCCACCGGGGTGCGGGTTATATTACTGGGGGTGTGGATGGGGTGGTGTCCCAGTGTCGCATATCAAATTTAAGAAATTGTCATGTCGCCAGTACTTATAATTTCATTTTCCATGTCGATTTTAAGAACTTCCCATGTCGCATGTCAAATTCAAGAAATTGCCATGTCACCAGTACTTATAATTTCATTTACATGTACTTATAATTTCATTTTCCATGTCGATTTTAAGAACTTCCCATGTCGCATGTCGAATTTAAGAAATGGCCTATGCCATGTCGTTTAGGTTCTTTTCATGTCACTATAAGCCTTATGTCGCATATTGAATTTAAGAAAAGGCCATGTCACCCTGTCGATTTTAGGGGTCTTTGCCCATGTAACTGGGGTCAGTGCCATATCCAGGTAACGAGGTTGTTGTTGTCCGCTTTCATAAAAGATTCAGGTTTCATCCAGCCCCAATGTTCTAAGAATATTTCCAGATTTGAAAAAAAATATTGTTTCCTGTTTCTGGTAGTATATTTTTAATTCACAAAAGAAGGTTAGTATAATTTAGAGTTATACCGGCTAGGGTCTTGAATGAGTTAAATGCATGTCTCTTATATACCGTTATTGGCGATAGACCTGGAAATGTATGTATACAATTATTCTTCATTGCCATCATATTAGCATATTTATTGCAAAACACATAATTATGGTTGGTGTATTATATCATTATTTTTCTTTCATGGATTCTACTTTCTAACACTCACTGCCTGTACGTGTTGTATTTTACTTCTTACATGCATGGATTCTAATAGAGTCCATTCCGTACCTCTCTAACTCGTCACGGTCCAGTGGAGGTAGGACAAACAAACCCACGTGGTGGTAGTAGCGCGACACCTGATTGGTTGGGAGTCATTACATAACACTGATAAGGCCTTTGGGCAACCTTCCCATTGGCTAATGATTAAATCCAAACTTTTAATATTGAAAAATGTTTTTAAAATACAAAGCTTACACCCACAGTAATGATTCATTTATCAGTGAAAAGAGAAAGATCTGAACTTTGCACCCATTGTTAAGACATTATTTTACCTTGCATGTATACAAAGTTGCAGGTGGTTAAAATCCACCAATTTAAACATACCCAAAGAGAAAATAATCCCAGGCTTGTCCAACCAACCCCTCTGGAGCTTGGTTTCACACTAGGTGGCGTGGTCTGGAATCTCATTTATTACTAATCCAATGGTCCCCATTTAAATGGCAACCCTCATAAGCAGCCACTCTCTTATCTTAATATACATCTCCTAATGATGTAGTTATTCACCCTTGATAGAGATGACTTAGGACTGTTACATCCACTACATGTGTATCCAGACAGTGAATCGACGACTGGAGGCAGTAAAATCAGTGCAGGTCAGAGGTCACTGAGTTCAAGTTGGCCTGGCCTTGGGTGTGGCAGGAGTGGGTTGGCCGTTGGCATCATCCAATTATTAATAATGTAACAAGTGTAACAACCAAGTGGTTGTATTCCGAAAGCCTGATTACTGGCTATGACTTGGTGAAGATTTAAAACCATCTTCAGAGTCAACTTCAGTTATAGCCTAACTACAATGTATCTATAGGAATCAAATCATTTTGCGCTTAAAGGGAGCCAAAACCAATAAATTCAATGAAATTTTCCAAACTCAAATAATCATGGAAATCCATTCCCTAAGCCTATTCCTGGCCCATGTTAAAATCTAAACCATGAAATATGATAAAAAATCATTAAAAACATGTTTTTCTTGCTCAAATCAATTAATGTGGATCCACAAAAATAGGGTTTGTTTACAAACAAATGCAAATATGACCATCTCTTGTGTCATTCTACTTAAGTTTGAGCTAGTTTTCACAGCTAATACTTTACCACTGACCTTAACTGGACTCATCCAACATATTTCGATACTTATCTGAGTTTTGAAAATTTGTCAATTATATTGGTTTTTGCTTCCTTTAATGGGGCGTTCTATTATGAAATTTTTGACAAAGGTAAAACTGACAAAGTCGGATTTTATGCGGCCTAAGATATGTCCCAACGGTATTAGAACGTTTCACACAAATAATTTAGTACATCCTAAATTACGGCAGGAATTGAATGCATCGATTATTTATGATATCTTGATGGTTACTACAATATAGAGACTAGCTTCATCACTTTTGCTTTGTTTGTATTAACCAATAACTATAAATATTCAATATGTTATTTTTGATACTTGTTATTTTCCTCTTCTATTGTGGCCAATTCGTTGGGTACAAGAAAGTCATATGAGAGTACGGTACTTCATTGTGTGAACCATCTAAATGCGGGTTGGTATATCTTTTCTTTTTATTTAGCACTATACAATTGACAAGTTTTTTATGAGTAGTATCAACAAAGCTGGGTTTATCTCAGGAGATATTACAGACATTACAAATTGATATTGCATATTGACGTATATAGGTCGGTACCCATTGCGGTTTAAGATAACATTCTTAAAATTCAGTAGGCCTACTTAGATAATAGTTTAGTTATGAAAAGGAGTAATACGAGGCCGTGGGAAAAGCAACGCACGCTATAAGGCTACCATAGGCCACTACGACCAGGACCGGCCTAAAAAATATTGTCAATTGACAACCTAGAAAAATGAAATAATGGGGGGGAATTCTTCATATCTCTCGATCCGTTACTGCACACTCTTATAGTAAGTGGCCGTTCCAATTATTCACTTTTTCCTACATATAGCGGTATATTACATTGTCCCAGTGAGGTTAAATCTGTGTTTGTGTATATTCTAAGTAGATACACCAGCCTATATATTCCCCTATAACATAAATAGATTAACATGCGTAGGGCCTATACTTAACGTTTGGCCATCTGCTAGGCGTGGGCGTAGGCCTAAACATATGCCAAAACAGGGCACGCGCTTAGCACGCTCAGCACGTGTCAACACATACGGGGCGGTGGACCGGTGCCTTTGTGACGTCACAGGCGTGACGTAATGCGCGTGGTCACCATTGTAGCGCGTGACACGATTAATGCGCGTGCGCATATGACGTCACGGCCTTGGTTTGGTTCAGGTATAGGCCACCAGGTGGGGGCAGCTGGTGGTCGGGGGTCAGTGTAAATGAGAGAAGTATAGCCCCCCCCCCCCTCCCCCGCTTTGTAATTGAATGGCCTGCCTCCTAAGCGTATAGGGTTCCTTACCCTCTTACATTCAAAGATCCACTTTGAACTTTATGGTTTCACCTATCCTAAGCCACAATTTACCTTCATTTGACACTACATAGGCCTAACAAGTATAGACACTTCCATTCACATTGAATTGATGTGCAAAATATTCTTATTCTTGCCATTATGATATATTAAAAATGTTGCATTACTTGTTTGATATCATTGTTGTTATAACGAGTAATTGACATCGATTAAATAATTATCACTCTCATATTTTTCTTAACTCTTTAGTTGCTAATAAATACGAATGCAATTATGAAGTAAGGGGATGGCTATTCAAATGTACTATCTTACCGGACGAAAAATCCAACTTAAAGCGAAATAATCAAATGCTATTTTCCCAGTTTATGACATGCCATTTTATCGTTGTTGTTTCCTCAAGTATATATTTGTGTATACCATATGTCCCGAGTATTGGACTGTATAATGTATGCCACGCGCCGTCTGCCGGATGAGCTTTAGATACAAGTGCCATATGTCCCAGGAGTGGTTGAAATATCAGACCTCCTGTATTCAGATTCCTAGAAATAACCTCGAACCAATAACACACTCACTGCCAAGGGGGTCCAGAGATTCTAGGAACAAAGGCCCGCGAGTTGATTACATTAGCCGATTTTATCTTATACTACTATCATTTGGCAATCCGTGGAACGTTAATGGGTACTTCAAATGTAGTATACTATTTAAAAACAAGGGTTATTTCATCTTTGATGATATAGACCATTTCTACTTTTGCTTTAATGTTAATTCTCCCTAACACGGATAGCCAATTTCATAAGTTTTACCTGCAGGTTAGCCTTAAACAGGATGCATGCTCGGTAATATGTCAATAAAACTCAATGTTTTAGCATAGGAATTTTCATGAATTATACTATCATTTAGAGATTAGCATTGAATAAAACTAGCTATCATTATTTTCTAAATTGGTACCCATATACATTTATATTTCCTGAGTTGTTTGAAAATTCATTCATTATAGATGGATGAATAGCAATTATTTGTTAATTTTCTATAGATTTTCTAGGGGTTTTGTCGACAAAACCAGCCTAAATTAGCCTGCAGGTTCTTAAAATACTGTAAATCAGCTATCTGTGGTAGGGAGAATTGACGATGTATAAAATCGGGGGTAGAAATCGCCTAGTTGAATACAGCCCATGCAGCTTAGCGTATGGTCTGGTGTGTACCTTGGTGATTACCTGTAATTAGGGACAGGTAGAACAAAGCCTCGCACATAACACCTGCGCAGGTAAAGGGAGAAGGACGGCTTGACCTGTGGTCAACTTACCGGTCAAACCACTGGTCAACGTGGTGGTCAGCCATGGTATCAATGTACGTCCCTGTAATACCCGCCAAATTATACTCTCATCAAACGGGTACAAATCTTAATGTTGAAAGTTATTAATTTTGTTTAGAAAATGTATATTAACCTATCTTTTTTTAGAGGAATGATCCTATATAAAGATACATTCGTTCCCGTTAGGATGATAAATACACTGAGAGCAAAGGAATTGATTCAATGAGAGTTGATCGAATAGATCTAACTCACTCTGCTTCAAGTCATAGCAACTCTGTTTATGACAGAGAGCCAAAAGCAGCCAGGAAAATTAGACAAAGGTCTACAGTAAAGTTAACACTGATACAAATTTCATGTAAGAACCAGTTGAAATTTATGCAATACCCGATGACACTTGATTACAATAATCGCTGGCACAAATGTAGTCTAATTTGACAAGTGAATGCGACAAAAAGTTCAAAAACACACTATGCAATGTAAACCAGCAAGCATGTGGAGTATATAAGGTAGAATATACCAAACTCAACGACTGGATGTAGGACGACTTGTATCTATCATATGACAAAATATTTCAGGTTACAGCAATATCAACATGTTTCGAACTGTAGGTTCTTCATCAGGATATGGAGTACATGTATTCATAATGAGAGACAAGAATGTAGTGTTGATACTCAAATACAGTATAAACTGACACAGAACAACATTCAGTACCGAAACAGAAATTCAGAGTCTATATCTCAAAGATCAATACTTCTCAGCAGTAGGCCTACAGTTTGGGTGTACTTTGAGTAGCTGGAGGGTTACTAATTCATTGAGTCGGACACTGACCTGCTCAAAGGCACTCTGGGCATGCGCCAATGTAACCTGAGCTGCTCATTTCTAGCTGGTTTCCGGCGTCAGACACAGAGAGGTATATTATAGGCCAGTCCAAACATACCATACAGGTACCAGCGGAATGTCTGACTACATACCGGCACATTGATGTTGTTATAAGAGATTAATACTTAAATCAAAGGAGCTTCTGTCTAATTTGATATAGTTATATGAGACTGGGTTGGAGAGGAGTGAAGAGATAATCAATAATGTAGAAATCACGCTCCTTGTATAATTGATGGGTGAGTCGATGATAAACCTGAATGACCCTGTTTTCAGGCGAACTTGATCATCAGAGTCTGGGTATGGGTTCTGCAGCGCACTCGATTGGAGCAGTAGGCTTAAAGGAATAGCTTACCAGGTATTTAGCAACTCATCAGAAGTATAACCGTAAGCCTTAACTGAAGTTGACAGAAACACAGTTAGAAATGCATCTATGCCTACAATGATGTATATGAGAAAATGTTTTTATATCTATGCCTATAATGATGCATAATAACTTCGGAAAACACATGCATATACAATGTGTTTTGTTTTGGTAACCAATACCTGTCCTGCAGTAAATTGTTAGTGAAACATAATTATTAACATAATTTGATAGTAGGCCCACAAAGATTTCCCTATAGAACATTTACTCTATCAATTGGCAAGAACATTACAATATGAAAAGGGTTGTTACTGAAGAAAAAGTCAGTGATTTTGAAAGAATGAAAAAACGTCGTGCATTCTTTGTACCAAGGGTAAAGGTTACACTGTTATGTGTAAGATTGTGGTACAAGCGCATGACATCATACATTATGTATGTGTGTGCT
This sequence comes from Lepidonotus clava, assembly GCA_936440205.1. Classification (NCBI taxonomy): domain Eukaryota; kingdom Metazoa; phylum Annelida; class Polychaeta; order Phyllodocida; family Polynoidae; genus Lepidonotus; species Lepidonotus clava. Next base: position 17,537,265 of record OW387150.1, on the reverse strand, counting down.
TCACTGGACCAATCAGAAGTTTATGTCAACATTCATAAGAGACAACTCATTCACTTAAATTTTCTCATATAAGACAAAGAGGTGCTCTGATACAAATTAAGTCTACTGGCTGGTATATTCTGTGTGATTAGTCTACTGCTAGAAGCAGGCAGTCAGGAGAACCAGTTGTAAATGAGACCTTGGTATTTGATTTGACCTGGGGCAATATGACTAGCTGGTTTAGAGTTGCCAGCTCTAGTTCCCGCCGCCGCCGCTCCTAGATGCGCATGCGCTGCAGTGATTCGTCAAATGTCGTCTGCAGAACGTCTGCTGGTTCCCCGGTTGCACGTGGCGCTGCAGTGATGCACGCCGGACACAAGCCGAGCGGAATGACTGAGTGCGCTACGTATACATATTTAAAATGGCGTCTCCCATAGATTTGTGGCCAATCAGGCGAAATAAGTATTGATTTAGTTCTCCTCCCACCCCGACTGAGATCGAGCTCATTTAACTAGCTTCCGAATGTTCTGGCCAAGCGGTGATCAGTTCAAGACTCGTGGATGAAAAAAAACTTATAATTAGATGTTTGTATAATACATATGTAAATTCCAGTTAAAATGTTGTTTTAGTCTTCTTCATGTTAATAAAATGAAGAAATATTTATACTTATATATTTATATATATATATACTTATATATATATTTATAAGAAATATTTACACTTATAGAATATGCAGATTTTGTGTATGACTTGGGCATTAAGTATATTAATAAGGAAATTCAAAAACTTCAGAATCAAGGGTTATTAATCTTGTTTAATCAACATATGAATAAGTATGACAATAGAGACTCAACTGATGATTTACATGTGAATGCGGGAATTTTTAGATTATACCATAGAAGGTATATACATTTGTTACAATATGCTTTCACTTTAAAAGAAAATGATGATCTTGTTGACCATAGGGATATCAGAACCAGATTACATGATGGCCTAAGATTACTTTTGCCTAAGTCAAATCACTATAAATATGTAAACTCACCCAAATATAGAGCTATACAGGAATGGAATCGGCTTCCAGGGAATGTCACATTGATGGAGGGGAAAATTGCATTTAAAACCGGTGTCAAAACTACTATTGCAAACCCCTACATTAAAGTGTTGTAAATAATATCTTCATATAACAAATTGTATCATTATTTCATCTCATCTCATTTCATCATCATAATTATGTCATTTTTATGACGTAGTACCATGTCTATGAGAATTTTGTGAAATCCACCGCTCCCATATTATGAGCAAATGTATAATTCCAGTGGGAGCGGGTGGAAGACCGGCAATGCCGAACCTGAGAACCCAATAAAAACAACCTAAAAAAAAGAATAATAATAATGGCTGGAACACAAATAGTTATTGGTCAAATGAAGTAGCTTTGATATTAAGAATATCAAGTTTGTTTTATAATTTTGATTTCCGATTGTATGACAAGTGCTCAGTAACAGGAAGTATGGATAAATGATATTATCTATTATAAATCTATGGTAGTTTTTGTATTGCATTTTCTACTCACACGGACACATTCTGCCGGATATGTCATGTGCAATATATAGGCCTATACATTCAAAGACATATATGGAGTTATTACCCACGTTCAGCGGTGCACATGGGGCATACAGTATTTTTTTCTTTTTTTGCCTAATAGCAGCCATGGGCGTTTCAGAAATCCATGTATGGCCTTTACTAGAGTAATTTCGCAAATGCCTCCTTCCAGCGACCGGCTAGGGAGCTAAGGAAAAAGATTCATCTCGGAGGTTTCTCTGTGAGTAGTTTACTACAGTGTGACTATCCCTCAGGCATTGCTCTCGGGTGCGCGAACAACAACATCCTAAAATGGGAAACCGAACTGTTACATTGCTACCGGCATTGCTAGCTAACCAACACATTTTTTCCCTGAAATTTTAACTTCTTTTCGTCTTATTGCATGGCATGATAATACCAATATTAATATTTGGCAGTGTTGACAGTTTTGTAAAAAGATTGTATGTATGGGGTTTCGAAATTTTGTATTTTGTTGTTGGAAATATAACTCGATTTTCAAAGAATGTACATTTGCACTCATTTTATTGAAATGAGAAGAGAAAATAGTCATTACTTCATGGGAGAAGAATAGAGGGAAATTAATTCTGTTGAGATTTCTAGATGTTTGTAATCAAACTCTCTCCATACCTGCATGCCTTTCCCACCTCTCTATAGTCCGGAAAAAATGTTCAAGGTATGCCACATGCGTGTATTGTTGTAATTCATATTATGAACTTTAATTAGTTGCGCTCGTTGAAAAAAAAAACTAAATGAACTTCCTCTCGTGTTAAAGCAGCGTTGTAACAATTAGTGGACATGATTCTACAGGTGTGCGAAAATGGGTAATCAAAAATTCTTACATTTCATTTAGCCTATAGAAATTAAAGATGTTGAAGATACACCAAACTTGACGACATTGTTGATGGACAAGGTTGATATTTATTCAATTAGACATATGAATAAATTTGTGGCAGATCGACATGTTTCGACTTTTGACAATTTTCATGAGGATCATTTATTTCATTTATAGACAACGCATTTGGATGCAACCTAGTTAACGATACCACTATTTTCTTTTCTACGTTTAACATATCAAAAATAACATAAATAATTCGTGGTATATTGTGCTGATAGAACAACTCGCCTTTGCATTTCTGAGAAACTGTATTCTGCATTTGTGTTTCATGTTTAGAAAAATCTGAAAAATAAAATGCGTTTCATTTATGTGCATTCACACTAGATTTTGACCAGGAGGATACATACGGACGAGAGAGACTGAAGACGTCACACACAACAAGCTGAACAGACCGGAGGTTTGTTGCTTATCAAAAGTGATGAGATAACATTTTCAATTAGGCATGACACCTGTGAGGACGTGGGCGTCTCGTGTAGATATCTTTCCGGAGATTACAATCGTAATATTGTCAAGGTCAAGGTCACCATGAGTGGACGCTAAAAATACGCTCTCGTCTCAGATCGGGCAAACAGACAATTATTGCTGAGGTATCAACGAGGAAGTTCTGTAAAATTACTATGAAAGCTCAGTGAGCAACGAGGATTAACAATTTACTGGACTACGTGTAAATTGAGAACATAGCGACGGAAAACTAAATTCAAATGCCGCGCGCAAAGGGTGACAAACAGGACAACATGGCGGATTCTCCAATCGGAACGGGCGGTCGTAAACGCGGTTTTGTAGAAAGTCCTACCGCTGAAACACCGTTGAAAACACACGTAGACATTTTAGACGATCCAACAAAGGACTGTCCGACTACAAGCCCCCCAACAAAACAACCTTCAAAAAAATTCGTGACAAATGCTACGAAAGCAACTGTAAATGCGAATACGAAACAAGCGGGAGAAGAAGGTACCCAACCGGATGTGACGCATGAGGTAAACAACATGGCGACCGAAACAAGTTCGGATCATGGAACGGTGAAAGTGTTGGGGAAAAAAGCAAAGGATACGGATCCTACTGAGGGAATACAGGGACACGAAGTGCCTGTGGTGGAAAAGGTGACGAAAGAGGTGAAAGTACCTGGACGAAGGGGTAGACCGAGGCGCAGGGCGATGAGTGTCGATAGGGTGGACCCTAACGAGAAGAAACTGGACATCATGGCCGTACTGCTTGAGATCAGGGAGGATATGACCAACGTAAAAGAAGGACACTCAAGGATAAAAGAGGAAGTTGTAGATTCAATTGAAAGTAAATTTAGTGAGTTAAATACAAAACTTGACGGGGACCTTCAGAAAATAAAGGTACATGTACAACAAAACTCAGAGACACTGCAAAATCTACAAAGATCATCGGAAACCCAAGATCAGAAAATCATAGACATTGAGAGGCGAGCTGACGAACTTGAAGACGACTTGTTATCAAGCCGTAGACGGACTGACAAATGTATGGCAGGTATCAACGAATATGTTAGCAATGTTGAGAATGTGTTAGCAACTGATATCCAAAATGTAAAGGTTAATATAGAAGAGAAATTGTACGAGGCCGATCAAAAACAACTAAATTTAGAGCAGAAAATGAGGGAAATGACTGATGGTATCCAAAGTGAAAATGCAAAATTAATCCAGGAAATGGAGTCTATGAAATCAAATTTTGTAAAACTACAATCGCTTAGTGATAATCTTGAGAGGCAGTGTCATTTATCCAACGTACCCTCAACTAGTAGTCTGCATAGTCAGAGAACCGACCGTGAAAGTCATTCATCAGGCATTTCCTTTGAAAGTCCTAAAAATACTCTGATCATAGACTGCATTCTCGAACATGTGCATGAAAACCTTGAATGCATCGTACTGCATTTTGTGAATGAAATGGGAATTGTGTTACAGCCAAAGAACAAAGTTAGGTGCATTTAACCCAAACCGAAAATGGCCAAGACCGGTAAAATTAACGTTAAATGATGAAACACTGAGGGATCAAATTTGGTTGTTCAAATCTAGGCTTAGATTTTCTAGGCTTTTCAAAGATCTTAGAATCAACAAAGAAGAGAGTAAGGAAATCAGAGTAAAGAGAGCGAAACTGAGACAGGCCGCTATGATCGCACAGAGAAAGGGACATGAAGTTTTCACAAAGGTAGGGGAAATAAAAATAGACGGGGTTGAATTTGATATTGCTCACATAGATGAAATACCAGCAATTTTCACTATGGAAAACGAGGGCCTACCTACAGCGGACGATTCGGAATACCCAAGACAACTAAATCAATATGAGAAGTGCAGAAAAAAAGCAGCCAGAGTAACCATGGTAGGTCCTAGTCTTCAAAAAACTCCTTATGGGCTTGCATTTTTCTCATCCCAGTGTTTTCTCAGCAACTTCTATAAGTGTACACTTAGAAACAGGGGTAGGATTTTTAAATCTGTCGAACAAGGGTTTCAAGCCACTAAGGCTATAGTTTGTAAAGATGAACAGGCTTATCATATGATCATGGATACTGAATCACCGGCTGAGGCCAAACGGTTAGGAGGAAATATAAAGAGTACCCCCGAGTGGGATAGAGTAAAACTTAGTGTCATGGAGGAACTACTGATTTGTAAATTTAGGCAGAACGAGTTCTTGTTCTTTAGACTAATGAATACCAGGCCTCATCAACTGATAGAAAGCACCTTGTGTGACTTTTGGGGTTCTGGTTGCCGCCTAGAGAGTATAGCATTAGAGGAAGGCTCGTGGACAGGTCAAAACAACTTAGGTAAGTTGTTGGTAAAGATTAGGAATATGTTTGAGTCCGAAATGGAGTTAAGTAAACACTGACGTAGAATATGTTAGATTACAGTCTGTTTGCCCGATTGACTGATTAATATACTGCGTAATACTGAGAATTTGACTGTATTGTAAAATTTAACTCACCGGAAAGAATAATTTCGTACCACACGGGGACTTATATATATGATATTGCCCAGTGGGTGATAGTGTTCCTTAGGAAAAAGCAGCCTATCACACTTGTATTATATGTTGAATTTCGAATTTTGTGAGTTGTTTGTAGTAAACCGTTGTATTATTTGTCTTTGTTGTGAATATATTATCTGGTGACATAATTATGGATGGTAAAATTAAAGGTTTCTCTATTGTGATGTTAAATATTAGAAGTTTATACCAAAATCTGGATGAGATGTCTGTACAATTAAAACATTTCGATGTAATAGGTTTATGCGAGACTTGGTTAAACTCCACTCATCAAAATGAGATGGTACATATCGATGGTTTCCGTATGTATAGACTAGATAGAGAATGTGGAAACATTAAAAATTCTCAAAATATTCCAAAAAGAGGTGGTGGGGTTGCAGTATACATAAGGGATAAATACGCTCGACACACACAAGTGGTTCAGGAAATTTCAAAAATTAGTTCACATCTTGAGCAAATATGGGTTACTATACTGGTACCTAACCAAGCGAAGAAATGTATAGGTGTACTATACCGGCCCCCATCTGGTAATATTGACCAAGCTATATATGAAATGACAAACTCAGTGGAATTTTTGGAAGCTAATTCTAGTATGGAACTAACAATAGTAAGTGATTTCAATGTAAATTATAGAGATAGAAATAGTCGAAACTTTAAATCTCTGAAAACTTTTGAAAGGGATTTCAACTTGACACAATATATCAAAAGTTATACGCGTGTAACTGAAAAAACCAAAAGTACAATTGACCTGGTCTGGTCAAATATGAATTTTGTATCTCAATTTGGTGTACTTGATATAAAAATATCAGATCACTTGCCTGTATTTATTATTAAGAAAAAGGATAGGATTAAACCGATATACGATGAGATTTATGGTAGATCGTATTCAAACTATAATGCTCAGGATTTTCAGCAAAGTATACTTGTAAATCAGCTTTGGGAACAGTTCTGGATAAGAAATCTAGATGTTAATGAGTTATGGGAGATATTTATACATATATTGTATGAAAGCGCTGAAGTGCATTGTCCGATGAAACGTATGAAAATTCGTAAAGATTCACCGCATTGGTTTTCACAAGAATTAATCGAGGAAATAAATTATAAAAATGAACTGTATAAGATCGCTGCATATTGTAATACTGCGAGAGACTGGAAAATGTATGCTAATCAAAAGAATTATGTTAAAAAGTTAATTAACAATTCTAAAGAAACCTATGTAAAGGAACAACTGGAGAACACTTCTGGAAATCCTAGAAAATTTTGGCGACATATAAACGATTTAAGTGGACTAGGCAAAAATAAAGGTAGAGGTAGATGTAATTGATGACAATGAAAACTTTCTTTGTGGGAGTGATGCTGCTAACTACATGAATCAATTTTATGTTGACGCTGGTCCGAAACTAGCAAGTGTATTCAAAGATGATTGGATGCCTAAGGACATGAATTTTGTGACTGATAAAGTTTTTCATTTTGACTTCATTACCGAGAAGGAAGTTGTACAATTAATACGCAGTATAGACTTATGTAAATCGAGTGCTATTGAGAATTTAAGTACTAAAATTCTCAAAGATGCTTTTAAGGTGTTAAGTTTTGAGCTTACATATTTATTTAATAGATGTATAGATACAGGATTTTTTCCAACTGCCTGGGGAATTGGATATGTAACCCCTATACCAAAGGTTGCAAACGCTAGTAAGCAACCCGAGGACTGGCGTCCTATTTCACAAATAGCTTTACCAGGAAAACTTCTTGAAAAATTAATACACAGACAAATATACAAATACTTCTCTGAAAATGATTTCTTAAGTAATCAACAATATGGATTTAGGGAAAATAGGAATACTTCTATGGCTATATTTGATGTATTAACGAAATTGTATGAAAACTGGAATAGCAGACTTTATAGTGGATGTATATTTGTCGATTTATCACGCGCGTTCGATTCGATTGACCAGAGTATTTTGTTAAAAAAGTTAGCACAGTATGGCTTCGATGTGAGTTCAATGAAATTTATGACAAGTTATATTACACATAGACGACAATGTACTAAAATATCTGAGGTTGTATCTGAAGAATTACCATTATTGTACGGTACTGCTCAGGGCTCTATAATGGGTCCTTTACTATTTATCATCTACGTGAACGATCTATTCAAAAACTTAGATAATCCCACAAATATATTTATGTATGCTGATGACGCTTTGTTGATTGAAAATGGTAAAACTATTGATGCTGCTATGTACAATACACAAAGAGAATTGAATAACTTTGTGTCATGGTGTACGAAAGGGAAACTTACTATAAATAAGAAAAAGACTAAAACTATGCTAGTATCATACAAGCAAAAAATAGATTTTTCTTGGAAAATTTTTATTGACGACAGTAGACTTGATAGTATACATAAATATGAATACCTGGGTTTGTGGTTGGACGACAAACTTAGTATGGATGATCACATAGACAATGTATACAAAAAGGTAAATAGTAGGCTAGGTATATTACGGAAAATTCGTAGATATTTGACAGAAGATACAGCTCTGAAAATATATAAGGTTATGATCCGTCCTCATTTTGACTATGTCGATTTTGTTATCGAGTCAAGTAGTCAAGAAAATGTAATAAAACTAGAGAAACTTCAGAACAAATTAATAAGAACTATTGAATTCTGTAGAAATGGTTCTGAAGTACAGAAAATTAAAACTCTTCGACAGCGATATGGGACAGAGACTCTGTCCTTGCGTAGGAGTAGAAATATGCTAAAAATCATGTATAAACAAAGCAAAAATGTTAGAAATATTGAGGAGAATAGACCCGACATTGAGCTGAGAAGCAAAAATAAGGTTAAATTTAAGCAAAAATTCACGAAGCTAAGTAAAATACAAAAAAGTCCTCTCTATAGAGGAATCCACTTATGGAATGAGTTGCCACAAAATATACAGTGTGAAGAAGACATAAGGAAATTTAAATCATTTCTGAAGAGTTATACGGGGTGAATGGTACCTCAAATATATAAACTTGGCTTTGTATGTACAACAAGTTACGTAAATGTGTGTGATTATAACAGATTACCTGAATTACGAATATTATCCTTTTGATCTGGTAATGGTATTATAAAAATGTATGTTATTGTGTTAATATTTCAATGTATAAAATGTGTACAATATTATTCTGATTTACGATTATTGACTGTATTATGAACATAGTAATGATGTATTACTTACGTACGAATTGACTACTGTTGGAAGATCTTGTAAAATACAGGAAACAGTGAAAATAAAAATTAAAAAAAAAAATATATATATAGCTCGGACTCTACTGGGTTTATGAGATAAATATTATTTCTATCATTACTGCTAGGATCTATTTTAATTTGGATTAGTGTTACGCTTCTAGTCTCCGTAGGTATTACTTCAATACATGATATCCCTGAAGAATGTTCTGAATATCGGACAACGTGTCATTAGAAATGTGGGATAACTTAAGCTTGGAATGCTAGGTTTCATAATGTTCTAACTGAATTCTGTATCAACTGGAATATTTAGAATATCATAAAAAATAAGAAGATTGTTATACGAAGGAAGCTATAAGCTCTGTCAATCTCAAAGAATACCCTGTTGTCTGATATTACATGCAGGTTCCTATAGAAGAATTAGATATTCTATGGTTTCTTCTGATGCAATACACGAAAATAGATTTTGAAAATATTGGTTTGCAAGCTGTAATAATTTCCCATACCTAAATTGTGATTGTCTTTGATGAACTATAAGCTTTATGCATGATCCAAATGAATGATAATGAATATAATATCAAGTTACATTGGATTACATATTATGTCTTTTTCTTGCAATTTTCGAGGACAGAATTATCATGTAGAATGTAACAACCTTATCTTTCGGTATACAGGACATTTGCTTCTTCGGAGACCATGCAGTATCAGCACATGCATTCTGAAGCTCTTATGAATTGTATAAATGGACTTTCATGTACAATATTGAGACACGACTAAAGTGAAATAACTCCATTTTGAAATAAACGGATGGTATGACTGTGTTCTCCATGGTCAGATGCTGTAGATTAGTAAGGTGGCAGGGATCATACTGGTAAGGCCTGGATTAAGTGAACAGGCACTCCCATATCCGATCCCACTTGATAATCAATTTGAAAGGGATTATATTACTCAACCATGAGCTTTGGTGCTGTGTCGGTATGATCTGTGTCAGATTATGATGTCATAATCTATGCTTCTATTGGGCAAATGTTAATGTGGTGATGGATTCAATGGTAGAGAAAGCTTTCTTAAATTTGCTATATCTTATTTGGCAAGTTTGTCCCAGTTTAATGCCAAAGTGCCCATTATGGTATCAGTCAAGGGGTATCATATTTCTTTATTAGTTTTGAGATATTTTCGGCTTCTCCATTATTGCTGATTTGGTAGGCGCTATGTAATGCATTTGGTATCTAATATGCAGATGAAAAATCGGTTGGAGGTAACCTGCTTAATAAAGATTAATGGACACTTGTAATTGTCCCGGTCTTCTTAACAGAAATAATTGTAGGCCTACTCTTGTAAGTTGGATTCAATACTTTTCAACTAGGTCTTTACACATAGACCTTTTATTGGAAAGAACAAAATATGAATCAATATAAAATGAAGCAATTACTGTTAGTCCGAAACGCATGAGCAGGCATTTTAGGTCTGGAATGGGTCAAATGTAAAGGTTTAATTTTCCTGGGTAATTATTGATGCAGGTGGAACCTAATGAATGATTTATTCGTGATCCTGGCAGTTCTCAGAACCCATTGACACATGTCAGGTGACGAGTAGTACAATGTGGTACACTCATTATCAATGTAGTCCATTAAGTAACAATGAATTACATTATCAGTTTGATACATTAATTATCAATCGCCGTGAACAATGTCATATTTACCTGGAAATGTAAAGTGGGGATGAATAACATGTAACGAGTACTTCATGTATGTTTTTTTCGTTGTTACACAACCTTTTGTTATTTTTCTTAGCAATTACTTTAAATCCTAAAATTTTCAATTATGTCCTAATACTCATCGTTCACAGTTTACTTTGGATGATTAACAGGATTGATCAGATTCAGTTTAAGAAACTCCTTCCTCCTCATTTACCCCTCACCCCTTCTCTCCCCACTCTCTCTCTCCCTCCCCCTTCCCAAAACAACCCTATCCAACATCCCCCTATCTCCCTCCTACTCCCCCTACCTCCTTTGCCTTTTTCCCATCCAGCTCCCTGTAATGTTATCCTTCACCAAATCTACAATCCATGTCCTCTTCACTCCCCTTCTCACTCTTCCTCCTCCTGTCCTTCCCCCATCCCAGTCCCCTTCTGGTCCCCCTCCCTATACTTTTCCACCCCCCTTCCCCTTCCCATTCCAACTTCCATCCCTTGTTTTCCTCTGACCTCCCTCCCACCCCTAGCTTCTCTCTACCTACCAACCTCACTGCCTTTTCCCTCCTGTCCCCTTTTTTTTCTCTTTCCCCTTCCCCTTCCCCTTCCCACCCAACCTTCAACCCTTCTTTTGCTCCTACCTCTCTCGTGCTATTCTCTTTACCTCCCACCCTCCCCTATCCCCTATCCCCTCTTCCCCATCTCCTCCCCCTCCCCCTCCCCCTCCCCCTCCCCCTCCCCCTCCCCCTCCCCCTCCCCCTCCCCATCCCTTCTCCCTCCCCTCCTCCCTCCCCCCCCCCCCACCTGATCCCCTATCCCCTTGATCCAGTGATAACAGACACCAGACACAGGCTGGGTACCAGCGTAAACGTTGGGCGCCCCCGGCACCAGCCTGCACAGACACCGGCAACCAGCTCGGCCACCCGAGGCGATAGGAGTCAATAATCTCCCCCACCACGTCACCACACTATCACCCGGCCTCCTACAGCACTACGGTGGGCCAGAAGGACAAATCAAAACATTCCCTGTATCTCCTCCAGATGTGTTTCATCTGTGTAATAGTGGTTCTTCAAACATACATGCAGTGCTTCTCATATCTGTGAGTAATCTCTCCCATCTAAAAATATGTCATATCTCATCTAAAAGTGTGTGGTCTCTCATCTAAAAATAGATCATCTCTCATCTAAAATAGGTCATCTCTCATCTAAAAGTATGTCTTCTCTCATCTAAAAATAGGTCATTTCTCAGATGTTACATTCAGGTTAGATAGAAGAGGGAGGTATGTTTAGAGATACCCTACTGTTTAATGAGAAAAGAGCTACATTCAGATGAATGATTGAGGTATGTTTAGACAAATGCCATACTATTTGATGAGACAAGAGCTACTAAACTTTACCTTCAGATGAGAGATAATGGCACCTTTAGACAGAGGCCATAGAAAAGCTACATTCAAATGACTGATAAAGGCATATTCAGATAGAGTAAATAAGTTACCCGAAGGGGCATTTCAATTGTTGTACTTATGGGCCACCGCCCCGCCCCACCCCTCCATGGCCTGCCCACATCACCACATCATCACCCGTCCTCCTGCTGCACCATTCCACCTCGAAAATGGACTCACAATCCGTTTGGCGGGAGGTGGGTGCACTTACTTGCTCAATGCTGATGTAGTAATTCCCAAAATGATAATTTCTGCACCCGACCATAATCATGTGCTTCCAATGTTAGGTGGTGTAATACGTTCTATGGGAAAGGTATGATGAGGATCCAAAGAGGGAAGGGTTTGATATTTTGATCCCATTGCCTAATGTTTGTTAGTAGGCCTACTGTTCCTGCCACATTCATTGCTGGAAGGCAACAAATACTTATCATACTGTAATACCCATATGCGCCCTCATCATAAAAGGAAAAAATACTATTTCAATATTAGGGAACTTAAAGAGGACACGCTCCTCCCTTTTGTCAGATCGTTTTAAATTCAAAAGTCAGCAAAAAATAAAATAGTTCTTTTTTCAAAAGCGCCCCCCTTACCCTTTTCAAAATCCTAGACCTGCCATTGTACCTTTTCAGACCCAAGTACCCTCCCCCCTTCCCCTCCCTGAGCGTCCCTCTATTGATCCCTCTCGTACAAAGCGTTCCCCCTGTGACGTCATCGCCCATCGATCACTGTCAATCAGATCTCGTCCCGACTCTCGGCCTCGCGTGATTTGCAGGGGCCTTTTTCTGATCCTCTCTATTTGTTTTCACCCGAGATGTACTTGATGAACAAAGTAGGTGACATGTAATCGTCCTGGTTTGTTTGTAGTAGTGTGAGTGTGGGATAGGGTGAGGTAATCGCCCATTAATATCTTTGTTTAGCCTTGGTTTTATCTATATATGTAACGCGCGCGAGCGTTTACGCATTTGTCTTTCGAAATAGTGTAGGGAAGCCATTTGATGAGATCTTTTTAACTATTATACTTATAATGATGTTATAATTTGAAATCTGTGATTTATTATTTGCAATGAAATGTATTAACTATTGCGATTATAAATATTCATTTTTTATCTGTCACTTCATTATAACTATAATTTTATAACCTACCTCTTATATAGGTATGAAATAAATGCGTATAGATATGATATATGATTCTTATTTTACCGTCTTCTTATCTTGAGTGTACCTACTTGATGCAGCAACGCCAAAAGTAAAAATTGTTTAAAACAATCCTTTATCATGAAGTCGTGATAGGTCGAAGTGTCATTTTACCATGACACTACCAGATTCCAAACACGCACACGACTTTAGATAGAGGTAATAAGGACCCCTACACCTGTCGCACCTGATGAGTAGCATCGTCTACGACACGTGTACTGAACGTCCAATAAATACCTGACCAAGCGGCTCCGGACTACCGCTATTTCTGGCAAGGCTGAGCGAGTCCGAGCGATGGCCTTTGGCTCCAGGGGTCACAGAGGTCAGCAATCCGGATTTCCCTAGGCCACCTTAGGCCTGATAAAGGCCTAACGACTCTGGTTTGTTCCTCATGACTGAGTTCCCATGACCTTAACATCTTAAAAAAGACTTAAATGCCTTATTCAGCTTTATAGATTTATCTATACTATATAAAAATTAAATCAGTGGTGGAGTGCTGGTCTGCACAGCTTAATAACTTTGGTTCAATGCCTTATTTTTCTATCTGGATTTCCAGAAATTTCCAACATTTATTTCTGGCACGTGTTCAAATGCTTTTTCAAGATTTTGGAAACTGTGAATCCCCGTATGTAAGATGTGAGAGAGGTGACCGTGATATACTAAAGCTTACAGAAAAAAGCTCCCCACCTTGAAAATACAAACGTAAAACGAAAATGTTTACATGTACTGAAAATTACTGAAAACTTACCCAAGGGACAAGGTATTGCCACCCTCTCAATTAGTAGTTGTATACTACCCCAATGTGGATCAATTACTGAGAAGGAAATGAGGTTACTGGTAAATCAAATACACTCAAAAGTATTTTGAGCTACTCTGAGTGACTCCCCTATACCTACCCATGCCAATTGCTAAGTACAGAGGATGTTACATCCCTGAGGGTGTTTTCTTAGGCGCCATTTTGGCGTAAGCCATACACTTGTCTGGGGAGAGTCGAACTTATTGATTGAGCAAGGCCAAGACTAAAAACAGGCCTTCTGATTTTGCCAATGATCAGAGAGCTTGGTATCCAGACCCCTTTGCTGGTATTCGCCCTACATGGAAAGTGGCCAAAGTCTAAGTGCTTTGCCATGGAGTGGTGGAGGTGAGGCCTTCAAATGCAGTAAAATGGGAATAAGTCATTCTAAAAAGAGCCCCCATTATGGTTTGGAGTCCACAATACATTTTGTTCAGAAAAGCCAACATAAATTTGGTTGAGAAAAGCCAACATAAATTTGGTTGAGAAAAGCCATCATAAATTCTGTTCAGAGAGAATGGCCAAGGAACCTGGAGCATGGTAGTAGTGTATGGAATCGGGCCTACTTTTCAGGATTGTTGAGTCAGAGGGGTTGGTGGACAGCGCTGGCTCATGGATATACCTATTATAATATTGGAAAATGTGAAAAATCAGTAAAAGATTAAGCTGTATATATGACTGTAGATGAGAGTCTGTAGGGCAGTTTAAAGAATTTGAATGAGCAACTTCAGAATGTATTTTACAAACTCTGATACTTGATTAACTCTGCTACTGTCAGGCAGTATAACAAAAGATTGAAAATAACTATAACAACTCTAAAATTTAATCATGTAAATAGTACCTCTCAAGACGTAGCTCTATTGCAGGTTTGCACCTGTTAATTATAACGTAGAGCTGGGCCCCATCCTTGGTTAGGGTAAAAGGAGTAGTTTTATGATAAATCAATCCCAGGTGGTAATGAGAGTGCCCCACCTGCGGGTAATGGACCTGGTGGCCTTGAGGCAGGGAGGTGTAGGGTTCATGCTGTACCAGGTCAATGATGGCAGTCAGCCTCACATAACGTTGGCCAAGATATAATTGTAGAGGAAGCACGGTTCGGCTACTCTGCCTATATCAGTATATGAGAGTAGTTTCGGCACTATATAGCTGCCTCTTGGTCTGCAACATTGGCTTGGAAACCACCAGCGAAAACCGTTGGACTATTTTTAAGCCACAGGGTGTAATAATCTCATGATGCCAATGTATAGTGTAGGAACTATATAGGAGAGCTCGTTAAAATTAAAGGAAGTACACTGAAAAAAGTGAAAAGTTAGAAACTTAAATCTGGATTTTACCAGCGAATTTATAGGTTAGTCATTCAGTGTCTAACTTTCTAACCTTCACCATGTCCATTTTTCTATTATAAGACTAACCCCCATAGTCAAAGTGACTAACTTTTTAACCGTTAGGTTAGTCAAGTGTTAAATTCACCTAATAATCATTAAAAGGCGTCGTTAAACATGACCATGATCATGATACAATTATGATTATTTTGTGATATGTTAAATTTGACCAACCCTTAGTCATATTGACTAACTTCTTAACCTGCACCACTCCCCCCCCCCCTACTTCCCCCCTTCCAAGCCTATAAGGGACATTTTCACTCTATCATAATTTCGCCTTTTATGAAGTTCAGCGGATTCGTGAAATGCACAAAATATCCATGGCACCAAAATTAATATGTTCACAATATATAGGCCTATATATTCATACTGCTAAACTTTGTAAGTCCACTTCTAAAATTAAGAATTGATTTGCAGTATTAGGCTATACATCTCCACAATTTTAGATATTTCTAATAGGCGTACATCCATGTTTATTTCACTCACATCATGTTTTAATGTGCAAAAATATCACAGCATAAAAATTCATACAATCACAGTAATTGTAGAATCCAGGTAATCTTTAATGTCCTAATTCGAATTTAAGCAATTACCAGTATGTAAAACAATAAGACTGATTAGCAGTTGTAGGCAAGTTGATATTCGAGAAATCCACATGCATACTAGTCCTATGTGGCTGATAAATTGTCGTTTTGGAATACGTAACACACCTAGCTACCATAGGGTAGTGGTTATAGTATTCACCTCTCATGCAAAAGGTCCCGGGTTCGAGCCTGCTATGCTCTGCCGTTTTTTGTTTTTAATGACCAACCTTTGCTTATAAGGTTAGTCAAAATGCCTATAGGTTAGTCAAAAAAAGGGTTAGAAAGTTCGGACAAAAATGCACCGTCAAATGTCCTAACTTTTTGCCCAAAGGTTCGGACATTTGACTAACTTTCCAACGTCCACTTTTTTCAGTGTAGGAGCCGAGGCGTGGCAGAGAGTACAGTCTGGGCAGTTCAACTGATCATTTCCTAAAATGTTTTAAGGTAGTTTTTAATCTAAACCAATAATCGGGATATTAGAAACACTGGGAAATAGTTTCGAGTATGATGCCTACAGACCATATTCCACTTTGCGGCGTTTGCTCGTGGTGGGCATTTTACTAGTGGTGTTTGGCCCCACCGCAAGTAAAACCAAGCACCGCAACATGGAATATAGGTATTTGCTTGCGGTGTTGCTTGCATTGGTACTTGCATTGACCCAACGCAAGTACCACCACAAGTGATTTTCTATGGTTTTCTATGGATCGCTTGCGGTGGCAGAAACGAACATGTTCGTTTCTGAAATGCAAATAGCTTGCGGTGGGAGATGGGCCCACCGCAAAGTGGAATATGATTAGTTCAGTAGCTGCTCAAGCCAACAACAAGGTTCAAATAACTTGCAAATTTTAGAAATGTATATGATGACTGCACTTTTGCATCCCTTTGGTTTGTTCAGTAGTTCAGTTTTCCGCATTTCATTACTGATTCCCTTTATAGAAACTCCACAAAATTCAAACAACAGAGTACTCTTTAATTTAAATAAACTTCACCTTTGAAGCTTATTATAAACACTTGGCTTTTAAACTCCGGTTCGGCCGGTCCCCAAAGGAGCTCATTGCGTTTGTGGAGTTCTTAATGATAAAATCGCTTGGTAACCTTTCATACCATCATGAAACAATGAAAAAACTTCAGCTCTTTTTTCCCTTTTCTCTCTGAAATGAAAGACCACTGTGTCCCTTGTCCATTGACTAGAACAATAAGGAAGTGTCTTGGATTTCCTACTTGATCCAATGTGTTTTATTTTATGATACTTCGAGTGCCAGTCCATATACAACGACCTCGCTTTGCTACATACCTATTAAAAAAGCTCTCCAACTACCCGCCCTAACGATTCTGGTAGACAATTAACTGAAGCATATCGATTATATAGACAAGATTATGTATTAGGTAACATATCTAATGTTCAAAAGGAAATACCCACTAGGGCAATACCATGCATCATTTCTTACCTTATAAGTATAAGTTAAATTCCAAGGGAGCATCCAATGGTATGACACATTGAGATGAGTGTATTATTTTTTGCTCTCGTGGTTGAAGAAAAAACAACCGAATTCAACCGAATATATAATAATAAAATTATGTATCTGTGTACGTGTCTGTCTATCTGCATCCGTGTTTACAAAATTTAATGTGGATCCATAGGTGGGTTTCCATAGAACGACCAAGTGTAGCAGATTTAACTCAACAATTGTTAACCCTTTCCATGATGGGTGACAAGTGCCTGTTGCAAGCATCGGTTGTCTTTTTACAAAATAGTTAACACAGTTGGTTGGCTGACAAAACCCATCTGCTGCAATTGGCTGTTCTGTGGAAACTTGCCTTAAATGTGTCTATGTGTCTCTCAAGTTATACGCACAAGCCTCAGGGACTCAATCTCTATATCAGGTAGAGTGTTATGTTAACAGGCACGTCCTCTATAATCTCTACCATCAGAGATGATATCGCTGTCTCCTATATCTTATACCTGGTGTAGTTAGTCGAGGACTTCTTATCGGGAACTTGCAGTGATGCAATGACAACAGGTTTGCAAGCTGAAGATTTTTTTCTCATCTAAGAACTGGTGTCTTGTAATTCTACTAACTTTTCTTTGATACATATTTTCTAAGGTACTTAAACTCTCTGGTCAAATACATTCAGGAATATGCTGGTTAATTTCATCAGCAACTCCCTGTGATTATTTATATCTTCACTTGCAATAAGTGGGATATGTATAAGCTTTACCATAAAATACTGGCTAGGCCAGGGCACATAGCTTTAGAAAGTCATGCACTGTTAAAAAAAAACGTAAGTTTGACAGTAATATACTGTAAACCTCAACAGTATAATACCGTATTTTATTTTACGGCTATCTACCATAATATCATCGAAATTTACAGTATATAACTGTATTTATTACGGAAATTAGGCTCACAGTAATATACCGTATTTGGGAATTGTATATTGGTATGGAAAAGAAAAATGGACACTTTGGGATTAGAACCCACATTCTCCACATTCAAGGCAGAAGCCTAACCAACTGAGCTAACTTGGACTGCATGCAGTGCACACTCTCATTGTCAGTACCAATGAGTAGGATCAGTACTTCTGTACAGGTGTTCAACATTGCACAGAAATTAGGTCAGTACTCTCATACCCCTACTCAGTTAAGTAGTAAAGCCAGGCACTGTCTACCTACAGGCCTCCATGGCTCAGTGGTAGAGCATAGGCTTCACATGTGAGAGATCCCGGGTTCAATCCTTGGCAAGTCATGTCATCAAATTACTACTATGCAGTAGTGGTACTATTAGTATTAGTGCTTTGCAGCATGTCCTCTGAATTTTTGGCCATGATTAGTAGAATATCTTTTTCATACAGGAATTTGGAATTTGTGATTAAAAATGTAGATATTTAAGTTATTGAAGTGTTATTAAGATAATCACCTCATTGGCCTGCTATTTTTGGTATGTCTAACCAACCAGAACACCCCTAAAACATTTACAAGATGTTTTAAAACACCTTTTCAGTAGGATTGATATGTAGACACCTTTTTAGTACAAGAACTTTATCACCTATACCCCTGCAGGTTTTACCTACATCACTCAAACAACCCATGTAAGGTTAACCAAGAAGGAAGGATGTACTTGGTTATTGGCTCCATTATCCTGTAGTGTGATTGCAGGAAAAATAAAACTTTCAATGCTGTTAACATTACATCCCGTGTAAACTGTATGGTATAGTACCATAGTATGTATTACAATATAATATTATTATTGTTGAACTTTAAACGGTTTTAATCTGTAAGAATAAAAGTCCACTGTAAGTATTACAGTATATTACTGTTGAACTTAAACGGTTTTGATCCTTCAAAATGAAAGTCCACTGTACATTTTACGGTACATTACTGTTCAACTTAAACGGTGTTCACCTGTAAAAAATACGGTCACACAGAATTACGGTCAGCCGTAATATTTACGGTAAAAGTTCGGCAACATAGTTGCCAGTACTTTACCGTAAATTTGACGGGTTTTTTTTAACAGTGTGCATATGAATTGTGATTTTTATACAGGCGTGTTAAGACTATACCGAACCATATAAAATGACATTAAAAGACTCATTATTAATTTTGTAATTTCTTCAAACCATTTCTTGGACGCATAATGCCTTTATGTAGTTTCTCATAAGATGAGTATGTGAGTGCTCTTCTATTATGGTACATGCTAACAGCTTGTTAATACCTTAGACCAATGCAATACAGGCCCATGTAGTACAATGAATTAGGGCTCCAGGAGGGCACCATGGCTATTGGATCACAAGCAAATATTAATTATAGATTTAAGGCCCCACAATCTTTACAATAATGGCTCTTTACCATCATTTTCTAATTCATTTCCGTAATATGAAAATAGGTTTACAGCACACTTTTTTCACAACAGATCCAGTATGTTGCTGCAAAAAGACATAACTATGCAAATGACTCCATAGATGTTAAAGCCTAGGAATGAAGATTCCTCACCTTCAACCCAAGCTCCAGCTATTGAATATGTGAATGGAGCTCTGGAGGGGTGGCCCGTCCTGCTGTCCCATATCCAATTTACAAAATAACCCTGTCGCATGCCCTTGTTGCTTATTTATTGCCCTGTCACCTGTCGAATTTAAGATGTCACCATGTCGCCCTGTCGATTTTAAGAAATCTTGATGTTGTCAAATTCAAGGATTGGTCCTGTCGATCATCAATAAGCTCAAAATATGCCTAGCCATATCGTCCTGTCGATTTTAGGAGTCTAGAGCCAATGCGAATGCACCAGCAGAGGGAAGGAGATGGCACAGAGCCAAACTTGGAGGGGAACCTGGCCGACACTGCCAGAGAACCATCAGAGAAGAACCCCCAAGAATATGGAGCTTATATAGCCAGGATGTGCTGTACTCATCAGTCTGAATTCATTGTAAAACATTAATATAGTTTAGTGCTTGTCTTGTGGTACAATATAAACTTATGGTCTAAAATTTAATATTGCTTTTTTGGCTCGATGAGACTGAGGTTTAACGCTTTATCTACATTTTGGCTTAATCAGTCATAAGGTGGTATTGCACCTCGAAGGTGGTATTGCACCCCGAAGAGAAAATTAACACATTTTGTGAACCCAACATGAATTATACGGGGTTTCCTTAACAACAACATCTCTAAAATCTTAAAGAACGCGTTTGCGTTTTCATATACTCATGTTTGTGTTTTTTGTCCAGTGCAGATTGATCTGATTTAATCACATAAGTGTGTACAAGGCCTGTTGTTGAATGCAGAATTCTTTTTGCCTCCTCATATTCAAGTAACATCTTCATTTTCATCTAAAAAAAATCTACAAATACAATAGTATTTTAAAGAATCCATCCTATGGTAATAGCATGGGGGCTGTATGGTATATATTATAGGCATATCTACTGCACCCCCTCCTAAGACCCGACCATGCAGTCGTACATCTTCAACATCTCAAGACATAAGAACCAACGATGCAGTCTTAGCAAAGTGCGATGACTCTAGTCGTAGCACTGACTTTACTTTAGGACTGAGTTCAATTCACCTCAACTCAACTCAACTGCCGGGCAGTGGAGCTGGGGCTTAAGACTAAAGGGTAGCCCAGGGGACCAGGGTAGAAGAGAATTTTTTCTCTTGGTTGGAAGATTTTCTCCTTTACTGTTTCATGTATATACAATGATCCGTTATGAACAAGGAGGGCACGGCATCAGTAGGCCTTCTCCACCAAGTCCTTCTTGATATTGACCATAAACCATTTGAGAAGTCGATAATAGCTCTTTTTCGATAGATAACATGGAAAGATCATGTTTTCAATAGCATTTCATTGAAGAGTTTTCAAAAAGGGTTGATTGACTCGGAACCCGCCATGCAGTAACATTAAATCAAACAGAAGCCTTAATTGTAGCTTTTAACATGCATTTGCTGCCTCTTTACCTAAAATATTTCAATTAAAACATAAAGGGTGATTATTTAAAATAGTCAGTTGCTCTGTAATATCTTGTGAGAACCACTCATTCAGTCTTGGGAGCGTTTAAATACCTGACGAACCGTTTAGCTTTGTTTACTTGAAGGTTGAGAAATGCATAGAAATAGACATCACCAGTTAGGGGCTTATATTAATACAAACTTCTTTAATTGATGTCCATTAATAATATTGATTGCACTTCATTAATCAATCTTTTCTTCGAAAACTGATACTCAGTTACTGGTTGTAAGACTAAAATAGTAAATGAAGTTAAAAAGTGATTACTCTCAATCGTAACCGTGTCTATCATCATGGTACAGTATGAATTTATTAGACAAAAAAGTACCACATTGTATAGTAGAAATTGTTGTATCTAAGATTTAGACGGGCATGTCATTGAATGTGATTTAATTGTAAGCAACTTTTAACTTCAGTCTGAAAAGGGACTGGACTCATTACAAGTTGAAAACAATAACATACTTGAATACCCTTTGGATTAGTTAAAATTATAATTGTTCTCTGGAAGACTGACATGCCTGTCTATAACACCTTTTCCTTAGATTTATTTACTGTAGAACACTCATGCCAGAAATAAATTACACTACCATCAATAGTGATGCACTTGAACAGCTGTCTTGCAAAAGCTTCTGCAATATTGATGTATATATTCTTTAAAGAAAATTCATGTAAAAATAGTTATGACTGATAGAAATTGTATCCATGAGGAAATATATACATCTACAGTTAGAAAATTACAGACACACATTGAACATATTGCTAGAAGATAAGCACCATTTTTCCCATAAAACCATAGTATATAAATCTCTCCCAATTATGTTTGAATGCATCTTCAGGCTAACTCTTCATCGCTGCAGCTGTCTTCAATAGTCATTGATCTGGTCTATATTTGGCTGTTCAGAATAAATCCTTCCTATATGTGTCCTGAACGTCTGTCACATCTTGTAAGAACCTGAGAATTTGTAAAATATATCGCATCAAAAGCGAACTGACAAGCAGGAAATGATATCTTTGTTCGCCAACTTATTTTGTACCTGTATTACTAACTTAATAGGGGTATTTATATAACCACTTGTCATTGGCTTTGCATTGTTAACTTTTTATATCACAGACAATTTAATTTCTTGAGACTTGAAATTCAGAAATCTGCAGTGCAATGTGTTTCATTCTATTAGCCAGTTTGTTTCACTGCACAAGCTAACATGATTTGACCAGTATTGGGTCTAATCATCTTAAAAATACTGTATAAAAGTGTTCAATACTTTCATGTGTTGGGTTACCATGCAAATTTTACTTTAAATTTCCTATGATAAGCTTTACACTTTAAAGTAGTGAGAATGTTTTTTTAAAAAAATTAAATCAATCTCGTGGGGAAATGACAGCTGATCTTAAACATAAACTGAGATGCCTTGCATTTTACAAATCAAAAGAATCCATTAATTGGTAGAAAATGAAATACAATGTAACTGAAAGTAAAAAGAATCATGGTTCCTGTTGGTGTTTTTTTGTAATACGAACCTTTCTGTATCATTTTCTCTGTGCTCCATTATGCTGTATTGTCCTGATCATATCAGTGTCAATTGTTCTCAGAACATGTTAAACCTTGTGGTAGACTAATTTCTTCTAGAATGTTAAGTTTCTGGCCTTCAAGTTTTACAAGATATTGTTGAAACACGTCTTACTTTGAAATATTTCATTATATCAATGATATGCTGAACCTTACTTCAAGTGTTATACTTTTGTAAAAGAATCTGCCATTTCAAAACCCTTGGAGTAGGTAAAGGGAATGCACTAACTCTGGCAATTTTCAGTTGAACCTTGTTTCAAAAACAAAACCCTGAGTATTTAATCATTCTTTCCCCTCTTCTTACCATCTGTATTTTTGAATAGGATATTCAAATCGCAAAAACCAATCGGCCAACGGAATCTGTACTTGACCTGGAATAGTTTTAGTCGTGTTGTAGCTTAGTTTTTCTATTTTAGCTATTGTGCAGCACAGACTTTCGTTATGACTAACTGTAATTAATTTCTTTGGATGTTAGGTATTTTGAGGTGAGTGAGGAATGCCAATAGGTGGCGTGCTGAGACGGATGACCTTTGACCTTGCAATGACCTCTAGACAAAAGCCTGGATGAGGGATCACACACTAGAACGCTACAACACAACAACCAAGCACATCTGTCTAGAGTAGTAACCTTTAAGTGTTAATCATTAATGGGGGAGGAAAATATAATGTATAAAAAGGTTGAAATAAAAAAAAGGTCAGGCTCAATGACCTTAGGGGGAAAGGTCAAGGTCATCCGATAAGGTGCACACATCTAAAAGGACGAAAAATCAGAGAAGCAAACACGAGAAAGAGGTGGATCTCTTCCACGGAAAATGCCATGTGATGAATAAAACTTTATTACAAAAATAATGCTGAAAAATACACGCGACCAGGATGAAAGGCACAAATTTGCATTTGTGGGAGTGGATTCTTGATATGACACTGAAGTTTCTCTTCCTCTTAAATCTATTATTTCCTCATAGGTTAACCCGCTCAGAAACCAAAGGTCAAACATCAAGGTCACTCGAGTGGTGTGACCTTGAATGGGTTTATTTTTTGACCTGGTTCTTTCCTCTGGGCCTGGGGCCTAGAAAGAGGACCTTCAAGGAGACAGTATATGGAGGAACACCACGCTACACCAACCCCCATACACACACATCTTGTACGACGGCAACACACTCCAGAGTCACACAGTATTTTTGTACGTTTTTTTTTTAGTTTTATTCGTGTTTTTTCTTTCCTTCCTCTTCGTCACAATAATTTTTTTTTAAAAAGCCCCTGTTTGACTACCATGTGTAGAAATACATGAAACAGACTAGAAAGTTGGAACAATATATCTAAAGGAAAACTTGATTCTTTTAAATGGCATTCCACTAAGAAAAAAAAACAACCACGGCATTCTACTGATATTTTCGAACGAGCACATCAACAAGATTTTGCCATTTACTTGGCCTACGGGTAAGTAAGAAGAGAAAGCACATCAAGAAAAACAAACTATATTCAGAGTGAAACCTAACAACATACAAGAACCCGACAAACCAGCACTATTGTTTGCCGCACCCCGTCCAAGTTAATCGGGCATTTGCAGTGTGAGAAATGAAAAAAACAATTTTACAACTAGAAAATACAAGTTAAGAAGGGAAAAAAGCTACAACATTCGGGTCAAGGATTCCAATGCATCACAAACTATCAGTTCAAAATTGCCTGTCATGATACAAACAAGTTTCCCTGTTATTTCTGAGCATTTCATGCCATATTCAATATTTTATTTCCCCTTTTATCTATAATATGTATATTTTAAAAAAGACCTCAAGATCTATGTTTATAAGTATTTCTGTGTTCTACTTTGTGCAAAAAAACTTACCTCATATGGGTAGACCTGAGCCTATATCATAGGCTTTTTTAAACTGTACACTTTAAATTCGTCTGATATACTCTGGCCAATATTCTAAATTTCTACAGCCAAAATGTGGCGGCTAAGATATGTAAGTCAATGACTATTACCACAGTAACAGTGAAACCCTTGTTTCCTTTATTGCAATAATTAAGAATATCACGTTCACACGCTTATTCTATAATGGATTTCTCATATTGACTTCTTTTTTCTTTTTCATTTTTTAGGAAAACATAGATGAAAATTCACCTTGCAGAGTTAGAGACAGAGATTGATAAGCCTATGCTTGAATATGATAAGCTCGTATGTTTGTATAATTATTTGAGAACATGATTCTCCGGCTGCCAGGACCACAAATTTCAGTAGACCTCCCCGTCTACCAAGGGTTAATATTTGTAACATTTTTTTTTACACATTTTCTTTTGAAATTCATAAATTTGCTCATGCCCCCAAAAGCTAATGCGTTTACTGGCTGTAACAATGCATTTAGAGGCTGTAACAATGCATTCCGAGATCACACAAGTGTTAGGTGCCAGTCACAAACCACATGACTCCGCACGAGATTTGGAATGTTACGAGACTCATGAAACAACACAGCTGACGCCGTCCGCGCATGCGCAGCTCATTGACCTGCCCCTAGCACGCCATCTGATGAGAGAATGGCGTACTAGAAACGTGTGAACCGCGTATTACTATTTTTTTGTTTCCCCGATTTTCTTTGAGAAGAAACCGGGAAAACATGGACCCTAATTCAAAATCTACACGAGTTGGAAAGCGTAAAAAGCTCATTACTAAAAAAACATTTATCTTGTCTTTATGAAAAGGGAACCATTTTGCCCCCCGAGAACAAGCCGACAAGGAAAGCCCGTCGCGGTTGGCTGCACATTCGCACCTCAGGACCCCCCCATGGAGAGACTAGATACTGTCAGCATTGAAGCGGAACGGTCACACTTCATTTCACAGTCCTATTTCCCCCTGACCTAATCATCATCTACAGAGCGTCATTAAAACAAGAGAGATGATTAAACAATTGTCCCACGTCAACAAACAAGCACTCACTGAACCCTACAAAGTCCCTGTGTGTGGATGTGTTTTGTCGTTCTGTTTATACACAAACATAGTAATATATTATTATTCTGATAATATTCCAGCGGGTTTAACCCTTGTTTTCTGAACATTTTCTGTTGTGTATGTATGTATGTATCATAATCTATTCTTATCATAATGTCGCTATCTCCCGTCACTCATGTACATTGCCCGCACCTTCCTCTCTGTGTTTGCTGAGACAGTCTGTATGTATAATGTTAGGACGTTTCCTGACTCTCGACAACAGCTGCGGACGTCCCGTTGATGGCAGTGGCGGCGTTCGGCGACGTACTGTTCTGGTCGGGGACCAGCATCTGTGCGTAGTGGTGGGCGTTTAACAGTTTCTGGGGGTCGTAGTACTGCTGCTGTCCGTACGCTGCTTGTTGCTGCTGGGCAGCCGCCGCCGCCGCTGCCGCCGCCGCCGTGGAGGGGTGCTGCTGGAGCTGCTGGAGGTACGGGTGGTAGGCCTGGGCATAGTGGGCGTATAGAGCCGCCGAGGTGGGGTCCATGGCTAACGCCTGAGGCTGTGGCGGCTGCGCCTGGGCCGGCAGTCGGTAGGCCATGCCACCCATGCCGGCCGAGCTAACCGGGATGAGCATTTGGCCGTAGGGCGTCTGTACCGCTTGGTGGGCGGCCATTTGCGGGGCGGCAACTTGGGCGGCGCGGGCGGCCGTCAGGGCCATGGGGTAGGGCTGGACTTGCTGGGCGGCGGCGGCGTGCACGGGGGCCACCCGCTGGTAGGGGTGTACCACCGGCTGCATTGTCCTACGCTGGTGCCGCATGAGGCCGCCTCCGGGCAGCAGCATGGGCTGGGCCGCCATGCCCTGGAGGCCGTGCGCGCCCATGGGCGCCAAGGCCCCCCGGGGCGCCGCCGACGCCGCCATCAACTGGGCGCCGTAGGGGAAGGGCATTAGGCCGGCCTGGGCGGCGGGCATGTGCGCCGCGTACTGCGGCTGCGCGAGAAGCCCTCCAGGTAGAGTCCGCGCCCCTGGAGGCAGCGAGCCGCCCAGGCCGGCAGGGACATGCACCTGGAGGGGGTGCGCCGACGCAGGCGACGGGGAGGATGTCAACTTGTTGGACCTGGCGGCGGCAGAGAAAGAAGAGGAGGAAGAGTTGGAGGCTGACGAGGTGGCGGCGGAGACGGAGCCCTGGGGCTCAGTGTGTGGGGGATCTGCTGGCGGTGCCGAAGGGACTCGGTTCGGCCCGGAGCCAGGGGGTGTTCCGTCGGTAGCCATAGGAGCCGTTGTAGCCACTCACTGGCTTGATTCCCTGCATGAACTGGGCATGACCATCCACAGTCTCCCGGGAGTGCCCTGTGAGGGGAGAGAGGGAGGGAGAACGCAGTCAGTAACAGCCATGGACATGACAGGTAACAAACGATGAAATAGGAAACAGGTCTATCTAATATGTGATCCAGGGCACACACGACCAATTTGCCGATGACATTTTGATTTGATTTCATCAATATTTAAATGTCAATTTTTAAAAAAATTCCCACGGGGTTTACCGTTTAAAGTGAAAAAACTTATCAATGTTTTGGATCTTTTCGTATTCCTTATTATTGTCTTATTGGTTAACATGAGACATTGGTCATTCAGCAAATTGGTAGCGCCATCCTTGAGATATCATAAGTTATAGTAAGAATTAGTCAAAACTAGATAAACAAAAATAGTGAAAATAGCAATAAAGTCGAAATCTGTAATGCATAAAATTATTAGCATTTCATGGTAATTCAATGTAAGCGTCTATATCGTTCAATACCAGACATCACAAACATGTAGAAACATGAAATGTTTTTCGATGTTATAACTGTAACTGTAACACGCGATAAGCAGTCCTATTCAGACTTGTTGATTATGTCATACGATTAGTCACCAACGTGATGCACCTTGTGAAATAACATGTTCTAGTACTGGATTGAGATATTCATCTAATAAAATGCAATCCTCTGCCAATGTTTTACAGTCTTAGTCTACACACATCACAACTACCCTGTGGTAGATAATTATTAATGCTAATTGCCTGACACCATTCATAATTGACAGTGATAATTGACTTCAATATACCACTAAGTACAAAAAATGTGTAGATTACAGATAAAGAATTAAAAAGAGAAAGACGAAGCTCAGAAATTGCAATAACACACGCAATAGCATTATACTAATGTTGTTCTTAATGACATTATGCGTTCTATTTGCAACAGCTATCATAATAATTGCATTCTTTCCAGACACGTACAAGAAACACAGTTGGTACACACATGTGAGGGCTATACAGATTGAAATAGAAGTGAAAGATTATATTAATCAGTGCAATTACTATGAGAAATTGACATAAACTGGATATCAACACAAAACTGGGTATCAACATAAAATTGAGTATCAACATAGAAAGGGTATCAACAAAGAAGGGGGTATCATCATAGAACTTGATATCAACATAGAATTTGGTATCAAAATAAAATTGGTAATTAACATAGAACTGGGTATCAACATATCATTGGGTATCAACATAAAACTGGGACTCAACATATAACTGGATGTTAACATAGAACTGGATATCAACAAAGAACTAGATGTAAACATAACAGTACTGAGAGATGATGTAGTAGCCACATACCAAACCCGTATATCACCTGAGTGTAAGTAGTAACGCAACATGATAATAGTGGTGATATCTCATGGCCCATATACTGGTGATGCGAGAGATAAGGTGGAACATGATAAGAAAGTATCTGGGATTCAGGGAACAGATAACACTAGATGAGGTGTGAAAGTTGATATACTGAACATTAATTCACCCCCACCTCCCTTGACACACACCAACCGATAATATATATATTATAATACTCAAAATCAGATAAGTATTTCCTCATGCTATTGCAATTGAAGCGTTATTTGAAATAGGATACTGCCTCTTATAGACATTGTTTCACATATCAAAAGAGAATTGATATAAAGATTATCATCTGTAGGAACTATTATGTTCATCTAATGACAGTTTCTAGGCAATTACTTAGTACGTTCTTTCAACATTCTTAAAATCAGGGAGTCATTGATTGAGAGCAGCACTGTTCGCAGCACTAAACTGCAACCATTTAACGATTTTGCCACCTTGATAATTATCAAAAGGATTTCCGAAGTATCCGGGGTCGACGCTTATGACATGGATTGGATATGGATATTGTACAAGTGGTGGTACATAATATATGACCCACCCCTCATAGGATCATCGTCATACCAAATAATTACTGGCCAGCCTTTCATTTACATGTATTTCACTTATTCAGCATAAATAGGCTCAGTCAGCGAGTGACTCTTCCGACTAAATTAAATCACTGCTGCAGTTTAATATGGGAAGGCATGATACTGCATTAAAAGACCATCAATGTTGATAATGAAAACGATGTCTCGGAGAGTTTGCTATGCCCTGACAGGATGATATTGCAGATCAAGAATGCTATGGTGATACTGCCCAATGGGATATGGTTTGGATAGTGTTTTCGTGGGATAGGGAGAGATTTTCAGGCTTATGATATTCTACAGTGATTGCTTTTTGTTTCTGGGGAGTCTGTAATCTATAACATATATTCATAAATTGACAGCTCCTATCTAATAAGGGAATTAAAAGCAACTATGTAACTATGTCATACATTCCTGCCATATCAATAAAAATCGTCGAACTATTCGTATATGTACAGCATGAATTTATAAGACTTTAAAAATCCTGAAAGTCATAACTCATGTCAGTTTTAAGGGTCTAGACCCATAAGAAATGTAAAAGGGGTTTAAGAGTAAAGACTCCCTGTGGTGAGAGCGAGTGGGGCTTCTATTTTCAGGCATGCCATTCATCATACCTCCTTATTGTGATTAATAGAAGGAAGATTGGAACACTTAAGGCCCAGCGAGAGGTACGTATGGGATGAATGATGACTTATTGAGGAGACAGTCATGTATCTTCATCAAACATGCTTTTAAAGAAAATATTGTAGCTAGTAGAGCAAGAGTGCTAACAAATTCCGACAAATGGATCATGTCAAGTGTAGCCAAAGTCAGGATTATACATGTGCTGATAATGAAAAACAAAGTGCTTACTTAGCTTCATTGTGTTAAGTTTAATATGTTACTTGCCATGCAATTCGCATTGCAATTTACAAAGCCAAAACATCCCGGTTAACAAAATCTATTGTTAACTTTCTAATCACTTACATAAGGGCCAGAACAGAATTCATCTTTTAAATGGGGACCACTCGGACAGTTAAGATTATTTTCTCTTTTTCAAGCAAACTGTTTTCAAGGAAAAAATCAATAATATCTCCTTCTTGGCAAAATGAACTGACCAGACAGAGTGGCCCTATGTTGTGCTTCAAAAACCATGCCTTCTACTTTAGACTTGAGAACCCAACAGAAATATAATAGCCCTGCACCTCTACCTTGCATTGCCTGGGAAAGATGTTTGCTTTGTCTTGGTTCAGAGTGGGAGACTGACCCTAAGTGCCCTTGAGAAGTGAACCCAATGACCTCTGGGTACAGCATGTTGTTCTGTTGACTGAGCCTGACCCCCTGCAGCATGATCAAGGTCTGCCTGTGACCTTTGACCTGTGACCTTCTGAAGTGCCCTAACTGGGGCGGTTCAGCCTTCAAGTGCATCTACAAAGCTCTGTTTGCTACTACATAAAGTGTAGTCTTTATAGAATAAGCCATAATAGTTCAGCAGGGCCTATATCTACATGATTTATCGGGCTGATTGGTCACTTATCAGACAGTACATGTATAGTTAAGATATTGGGGTATATATAATGTATATGCTTTTACTTAATATTTATCAAACTGTCTACTGATAAGTGCCAATTTTTTCATATATTTTTTCACTTATTACTATATAATATGTTATATCCGTTTTACAATGATTCTGAAATAATCATATAGTTGATCGTTTTCCAAATCGATTTCAAGAATTTTCCAGGATATTGCTTTCTTCAGTGTGGCTTGCAAAGTTTCCAACTCTTAGAAATCCATAGAACAATATTACAGTATATTCTCCGCCGCCTCAAAAACTGTAGGATAACACACACAGTGGTCTTCCTATCAGAGATGTATTCAGCAATACACTATGTGTAAACAAAAAAGGCAGTGTTGTGCAAGGTCGCTTATGGCAGTACAGCGGATCAATAGAGGCATAAAACACGAGATTACAGCCTAAAGATCAAACAACAAACACGAGATCAGAGCCTAGGGATGAAGCAACACTTCCCCCTGGTATAACAGAAAACAAGCAGATCGACCCCATGCTCTATATACCTCCCCATTACGTGATATTGTCCCATATTTCTGACGTCATCATTCTAGCAGAGCCCCTAGTGGCAGCGTCCGGAACTAGTGATCAGGGCTCAGGGTACAAATGGGACTCTTAACCCCTAAAACCTATATTCAAAAGTAGATTTTTTAAATTGATTTGGTATATACAGATACCTGCCAGAAATGACGAGAAAAACAAACACCATAATATGTGACCTTTTCTTAAAATTAAGATGGCATTTTCAGTTCACAAAAACTGAAATTCAGACCAAAATGGTTATTTGTATTTTTGTCATCTGATATATTTTTTGCATGCCCTTGGTCTGGAGCCCCATAAATGGCGTGCTGGTAATTGGGGCTGAAAGATGTGGCATTTCGACAACAGACGGCTCGGGGAGGGCCGGGGTAATCAGCCCCGTGATCACCGGCCCACGGCCCCGATCAATGAGCCTCACTTAAGGACCATTTACACCGGGGTGGGGCTTGGTTAAGGTTTACGGCCGTGGCAACTTCTTTGGTTTTCATGATTTGGGGCCTTCTATTAAGTATGTAAGCACATTTTCAAAAATCTCAGACCACATCCCTCACCCCTTGGGCAAAAATACACATTGGATTAGTAGTACTAAAACGTACGCACACTTTAAAAAATCTCAGACCCCCCCCCACCTACCCCCCTTGATGCGTACATACTTAATGGAAGGCCCCTTTAGAAATGGCAGTTCTTGATGGAGGCCTATTCCTACTTCTAGTAAATTAGTGATAGTTATTTGATGTTGTTGGTTTCTAATAAGAAAATACAGATGACCTTATTGTTACAAAGCTCCATGTCCATTCAACACCTCTATAGACTGTTAACACGTGTAGCTATAAATATGACGTGGCTTTTGCATGGTGAGTCTACAAAGTACGATTTATGGATCCTACAAAGAAACGTTTCTGTCAGTGTTTCAGATACACCAGGGAAACTAGTTGTAAAATGATGCTGGCAAACTAAATAAAGCATCACAGTTTTTCAATAGACAACCACTGCAATTCACAGATCATGATATGACATATTAATATAAAAGTGTCGGTTGTTAGGCTACAAATACAGGATGTTCGGGTATAATTCCAGTGTTTATGTTATTACACTTGGCCTAATTGGTTGGTTGGTTGTTTATTGGGATTTAACACCATAGCAACATCTATGGTCAAATCACAGCAAGAACAAGGTTTTTGACAATTCTGTCTTTGATGATTGAATATATGAAATGATCGAATCTATGAAAAGATAGACCATACCCCTACACATTTACCAAGGTGTTCTTTAATGTGCACGGTCCCATAAGACAGGGCCACACACATAACAGTCGGTGGTTCCCTAAGGGACCTTTGATAACCCTGTCTTTGTCACACAGAGACATACAGAAGGCCTTATTGGTGTTGATATACAAATTGAGATGTAATACAGGCTAGATACCTCCACACTCATGCAGTTGGTTTTACTTTGCTTCGCTCTGCACTGACCTCTGGGAGGGGTATAACTGACCTACTTTTCATAGTGTCTGTGCAGTGTTGCATGGCGTGCAGAGATCCACTACGTACTTGTAATACATTCGGTGACCCTGTTGTTAGGGAACACTGGGGGGAAAATGACCCATTACACCTTGTAAACATATGTACGGCCTTCCACAGGCTGCATGCAATTTGTAGACAGAGGTCGCAGCAACTATTATTACTGATGGCCTGAGAATAGCCCTGTAAGCAGCCAATGGTGCTGTTGTACTATCTTAACCATTAAAGGTCATGTTATCGTAAGAACAAGGTCTTGGGTCTTTGGAATGGTTATTGTCTTTCATAATGATAAAAGTTATGAAAAGATCGATAAACACCTTGCCCCTACACATTTACTAGTCAAAGTCAATTAAGGCTTTTTTGATATCCCATACTGCAAAGACACAGTACATATATGTGGGACCCTTATATTGGTGTTCAATAGAGAGAAACCTAATGAGGGGTCTTAATATGTTACATCTGGGGCCATTGACTTTATCGAACTTTTGTGGTAATACTGAGTAGAATATGACAAATTCCCATCACTTCTGCTGGACAGATTACCACGATGGTAGGACATAATATGAGCTTTAAGTATAAGGATATAAATATGATCCTATAAAGATAAGGTATCTAAAGTTACTTTAGAATATTATAGTATATATTATATTCTTATCTAAAGTATCTTTAGAATATAATACTATAGACTAGCATATTCTAAAGATATTTTAAATACCTAATCTAGATAGGATATTTGTAGTCTTATACTTAAAGCCCATTGTCCTATATTCTAAAAAAATAAATCGGCTGCCATCCACTGGTCAAGAAACCTGGAGGTAGTGATAGTTAACTTTGTATCAGGCAACCCTTCAAGGTACTGACCTGGTCATTTCTCATTGAATGTGCCTTGTTTAAAAGTTATGAGAAATAAGATCCCTCAGTAAAAAGTTTCTTTTGTTGAAGCCTCGTTCAAATTGGCCTTTGGTGAGCGTTATTGCAATAAGCTCGAGCCAGACATACACAAATTCGTGGCAATATAATGTCCTATCGGCTGCAGAATTTACTTCATGAAATATGGTTTAATGTGTATACAGCACCCGTATATGTAAATACTAGTAGATTATTATGAGGATTTTAAAGGTTTCCCAGGTCTTCCGAATGCAGAAACCAATACTTGCTCGGATCATATAGCACAGTATATCTCCAATAGATATAGTAGTCAAAATTAAATGGATTTTATTTACAGTGGCATGTCCGATATTTGTTCGTCAATGCCTGATGTTTTACCCCTTTCATCGGACATTTTGTCTGACGAAATTGTCATACTTTGCCTTCATAAAATGACATGTATATCTATCATCTTGCTGAATTCTTGTAACTATTTATTTGATTCTGACATGTCCGGTGTGTCAAGGAGGTGTCTGCTGTAATCCCTTTAATTATCGGACAATTTGTCCGCCATTTGGGAAATAAATGTACTTTACAGAAGTTTTACCACTTGGCAGCAAATCTCAAGGAACGCATCGCATAGTGTGATATCTAGGCGACCAACAAGTATGAGTATGGTAAAATTTAATGTGGATCCATATTTTGGTCGATTATAGGTAAACCGGAAGTATATTGAGTGGAGCTACGTCACTAAAATTAGGCTTCCTCCTTTTATGAATTTTCTATTTGATTATAGGTGAAAGTATCTTTGACAAATCCACCGCGCCAGTCCAAATTGGTCCGGGTTGATGCTATAGGAACAACCCGTGGAACTAGTGCCTGTAAAAAGGATGAAACACCACTCAGGTCATGTAACAAAAACTATTTAGGTTTATTTTCACAGTTACGGATGTTTGTGTATCGCAGTATACGTTATGTTTGAATGAAAGCCTATGTCAGGCTGAAGAATATATTGGGCAATTTGGGGTTCCACAGCAAACCACGAAAGGTTCTATAAATAATCACTACAAATATCCGTCACTGAATCTGACCTAGATGTTCAGGACTAACCTATTTAATATCTGATCTATCTTCGGCAGTTGTCGTAAGATCGGTGCGGGGAGGGTATGTCTTCTGTACATAATCACATGTGAATCAGCCCAGAACGAGCTACGGGAGAACCTCTGTAGGCGTAATCAATGACCCTCTGAAGACTCACTACCGACCTATCCCCACTTGAACATATACAAAACTCCCACTTGTGACAGCTAGACCCAGTTCAGCCACTGCTTCGTCAGGTGAGAAATACGTACCAGTCAGAATGCAACTGGTAGGACATCGAATCAAAAAAGCGACTTCACGCCAAATCTAAAAAGCTCACTGTATTTAAAAATCCGTCGGACTTTTGGAAATGTCCCACTTTTTCTATTAATGTCCGATACTATAAACGAAAACGTCAAACATTTTTTGTCTTAGAAAATTTTGCAACTTTCCATATTAAATGCATGGCATTAATATCTCGCTAAGTTCTTCACCTCCATTATAATATAAGTTTATGGCATAATAATACACCCAGTATTCATTCACATGAAGAGAGAACATGGAGATATCGCCTGCTTTCGAAAACAAGAAAAAAAATGTTCGGTAAAGACCTTTGGATCTAATGTCCCCATTTTCGTGTGCTCTTCATACATATCACTAAATCAGTCCAGGCTCAGTGAAATAACATTCAGCTCGAGTATCCCACTTTCTATAGAGTTCACTATTAGATGACAAGGATTTATATGGATATAGTGTATGAAAGGACACAAAAGAGGGAAACATTTCATTGGCAAGTAGGGCATAATTATTCTAGAATTTTCAAGCATAACTCTTATCCTGAATCATAAGTCTGAAAAACTTGTTCTTTCTTACAAAAAAGATATTCTTCTGTAATATATAAAGGAATTGTTTAATGAGTTGAAGCAATTTGGGGAAAAAAGTCTGACAGCAGTAGGACTTTTAATAAATTTATTGTGTTGGCGAGGAGTTGCCACAATCCTTAGCCCAGATCAGAAACTAATGAATGGGTTTGCTCCAATTTTCTCTATTAGTCAGATCCATCATCGCCATATAAAAAGTAATGGGAGTTTTTCTTTTCCGCAAGAGGCCGTCTGTGAGGTTTGTTCAAATGCGACACGGACGTAACGAGTCTATTTTAAAATGTGTTTCAGAAATAATTAACTCAGTTTTTCACTTCTGCACTGGATTTCCGTGGAACATAAACATTAAAACATAAAAGAACTCTTGAAAATGTAGGGTCTTTTGAATTGTTATGGAGTAGGATAATGCAACATTTATCTCAATTTTGGTATCATTATTCATTAAAATACAATGACTTTTCATCATAATAACAATTCGATGTGTTTCCAACAGCTAATAAATCAATGAAAGTAATTAAACTGGAAAATAAACTATAGAAAAGCTAGCGGAGTAAGTGTTTTTGTTATTGACTTTTGACATGACATCGTGGACTCTCTATTGAAATATACCCAATCTGTCCATTAAATATTTAAAATGTATGGATATTGTCCACAGAACGAATTTAATTTGCGGTCGGCTGAGTTTTTGTAATACAGTTATCAATATGGATTGAATTCTGAAATTAATATAGGGCTAATGTATAACTTAAATTCGTAAATGAGTCAGTCATAGGCCTACACAATTATCTAAAGAAAAAAATTGTCGGTAGATTCTGCCGGTGGGAAGGTTCCTTATTTTAACTTTTACTTGGTAAAGAAAACCGAAACTCATTTTTATATGTTATTATTGCAAGTTTTCAACAACAACAAAACTAACGATTAAAAAGCCGACATTTTCTTTAATGATCAAAAAATCGATAAAAACGTTTGCCGGAATTATCTTTATCCCAAAGATACAAAGAAAATCTATATCCACCTCTCATAGCATTCTACATTTAGATACTAAGTAGGCGAACGCCTACCTCTTGGCATCGATTATAGCCGACTGTATGTTAGCATAATTGCCAAATCAATGACAGGCAAACGACTAAAACCAAGCCAAAATATCAGCTCAAACAAAACAGAAATAGCTTCAACCCGGCTAGACATTCAATGCAAACGCTTTGAGATGTACAAATAAGCTTTATGGACTAACTATGTAACCCTAGAAAGTGTTACTATGCAAAAGCAACTTCGTGTGCTGAAATAATAGTGCTACTCTAGAATTGAGTGCAATTAAAGATCTTTGTTGCTTTGCCAGGGTTTCCTCTAAGGAAAAAAAGTTTCTTTTACGAAGATAGACTGCTAAAGGTTATTTGCTGATGGGATATAATTATATCTCTGAACGAAAAGGATATAATGAGTGCTGCTCCGATGCCTGTGGCCCGTCGCATGAACACTCTTCCTAACAACAAGAGTTATAATCACAATTTAATCTATGTTTCCCATCGATAACGATAATCGATATCCTTGTTATGGGACATGTAATCATTGCTGTTCCACTGGTCCCATTTGAGTTCTCTTAATGGTTATGGAAAGATGGAAGCTAAAACTACTTTGAGAAGAAAAGATACAAATATCAATTTTTGTGCAACCTATGCAGGTTAGAATATGCCAAGCACATGGGTTCCATAGACCTGTTTATCTCATTGCCTTTTGTCAGTTTTGATCATTATTTGCTTATGCTTAATAAGAAAGGTAATCAGTGATCCAACGTTACATTTTTCCAATTGAATAATTTTCTAATATTTATCAAGATATTCGGTTTTTAGAGTACCTTTACAGGCAGTTCCGGTTAAAAAAGCAATCAACTTCCGGTACTTTCATTGGGGACCCTTATATCCCGTATTGACAGAGCAGGGAATGAGTACTATAAACCAGACATAAATCACGTTTATAGTTCTGCCTATTCTCACCACCCCTTCCCATTGGCTGGTTCAAGGCAAACATGCCATTTTTATGATCATCTTCCAACATATCCCTGGCCAATGGTGGCATTATGTGCTTAACCCCGATTATAACAACGGCGTATGCTGGCGGTTTGTTGGCAGAGCTGGGGGATAGTAGGCCGGGTCACTGATCACAGTTGACAGAGATGCAAATCTCTGAATTTACAGTCGATCTGTGAATTGACAGTTTGCTGTGGGAGTATGTGTGTGTGTGGCTGGGTGGTGGAGTTGATGAGGGTTATGTGAGGGGTGACAGGGTGCCCCATTATCATTATTATGGGCGTCAAGGGGTTGACACTGCCCAATGAGAAGTGTCAATAGTGGTGTAAACAATGCTGTCACTGTGTCACTGAGGCTGCTGGGATTTCCGTTTTTTAACCCAACATGTCTGACGCTCCCATACGTAAGAATGGCAATATAAACTTCCTGTTCATTAATGGCCTACTTCTCTTTCAGAAATTGGAATTATATTGTTGTATGCATGTCGTGGGCCTGATTTAAATATTCTTTAGGATATATAGAAACAAAAGGGGGTGGGGGTGGGGGTGCATGGCTGTGTCCCCTTTAGGTCTAATTGTTCGGCTGAAACCACTTTAAAACTACTTGAATCTTTAAAGAATCAAAGGCACTCCTCAAACAGTATGGCCAGGTAGGTTACTGACCCAGTGATATTCAGTCATGTATTACAAGCACGTCTGTTCATCAATACACGACTAAAATCCATACATAATCATACTATAAGTGCGCGGCATTCAGGAAATTTATCATGTAAGCACACTTCACTGGAAAAGTGACATACTTTCACGTTTAGAGTGAGGATCCTGTTGTGAATGCGAGGCCAGGGAGAGTGGACGGGAAGGCGGTGGGAGGTTCGCTTGCACCGATTGACCTCCATCATGCTATGGCCATTATACATGTAGCATGCACATGTCAATACAGGATCTTTCAACCAGCCCATAAAAGTGTGGTGATTATATGCAAATGTTTCGAAAGTTCGAATGAATAAGTCCACCATGTGGGCCTCATTAGACCTTGTGAAACCTATGCCTATGGCTTCCTTATGATTATCAATAGGCCTAGTGTTGTTGTTAAATGGGCCTATAACACACTTATAATGCAGGGATTTCCCTAAGTGTGTCTGCAGGCTGGGGGGTGAGTCCATCTACTAGGCCTAGCATCCTTGGCCTAGCATTATGAAGTACCCTCTGGCTCTGAATGTAGTATGACCCACTAAGCTCCCCTCCGCTAACACCCCCTCTCCTTCTCTCCCACCCCCACAACCCTTGGCATTCAGGTGCCTCGCCTGCCTTACTCATTGTGTACATTCATATTTAAAATGGCCGACATACTAGGAAACTTCCAGCAGCTGCATCTCAGCCTCAAAGCCTGGCCTATAAGTTAAAGTTACACCATCAAAGCAGGTTAAATATTAATTGTGCAAGTCACAGACTTCACTCTGTTCCGCGTTGGTAGTAGAAGGATGAGGAAGTATGGGGTAAACTTCACAACCAAAAAGGGAAGAAAATGTGTGGGTGTCACGGCGTGTGGGATAGATTGATTGTATATTCAGCTGTGTGGGTGTACACCTAATGTTTTGGGGGTAGTTTTTTAACATCATTACACATTATATTATTAACAGTTCAAGTCACATGCCTACTAGGTCTGTTTGTTGGAAGTAATAAAGGACTGAGGTAAGCATGTGCAGAACTTCATAAAAATAAGAGGAGAATGTTTGTGTGTCACACTCACACTGTGTTGGATGGATGGCTTATTTTTAGTTGTAGCAGGGTAGGCCTACCGCCATGTGTTGTTTTTTCCCAGTTGTGAGGGATGGTGGTATGTACTACTTGGTACTAGTAAACGTTGCTGATGGGGGGTACTTGTACTCGGCGTAAGCTTGACTGACACAAAGATATATGGGAGGTGTCACAAACACCGGCCGGGAACCTGCCACGCTGTGGGCCGAGTCATGCCGGGAACCCCCTTGTACTCCTCCTGTACACTCCGTTAGCTACACCTGGAGCGCTTCTCACGCCCCAAATCAACCAAGAACCGGCCTAAAAACGACCCTAACATCCATAAAAGTCCCATGTGTATGTTGTAGAACTTCGATGTAAACTAAATGGTGTCTTAGTAGTGGGTAGAGTAGAGAACGGGAGTGGGTAGTGGCGTTTGTTTGGCCCGTTGTTTGACAGCTAAGACGCTGCGTCGGCGGCCCAGCGTTCGCTCAAAATGGCCGCCAATTGCGAGAACTGGTTCAGACTCGATCCGCACCCGGGTGTATTTCGGCCGGCCGGCAACGGGCATCGAGGCTATATCCACGCTATTTACTACTCCCATACTATTCCCAAATATTTCCTCTGTCTAACAGACCCTCAATGGACCCCCTTCAAGTCCCACAGTCCACAAACAATGACATTCTATCTGCACTACCGACCTTTCGTCCTTGCGTTCCGAGCGAGCGATAATCAGTGAAGTTGGCGGTGTATTTGATTCCTAGACAACCGGTGGCGTCATGTGCAAGCGACCGTGCGCCGCTTCCAAGTTTCCCAGCAAGCACAACTCCAGCAATCCTTTCTCTATATCCACAAGGCCACACCAAAGGGTAGAAATCCTAGTAAAATCCGTCCAATGTGGACCATCTGACCCGACGACGCGGTTTTAGAAACAGGGGTTTCTCTGAAAACACAAGCGGCGTTGGGTGTCGGCAGTCGGCAGTGGGGGGGTGCTTGGGCTAGTACTAGTCGATATGGCGAGTTCGGTGTTTGGCCACCAGGTGGCCTGTCATAATCCTGGTGGTGGCGAAGGCCGGCCGGTAAATCCAATACCTGGATTGGCGTACGGCCCAGGTAGTGGTTCCCATCGGGCCTCCGTCAGGTAGGGGCGGACCGGGTGCAGCCTTATTCCAGCGCCAGTAGTAATAAGTACTCGACTCGAGCTATTATAACCGGGCTAAGTAACCGCTGCGGGCATACCGATATCATCTCCAGCAGAGGTGTAGAACTCTTATTCAGAAGCAGGACATAAGGACGCCCACTGCCGTTCTCATATTGAATCATCCTTGAGATTCATTATTCTTTGGCATTTTACAACAACACAATCCTGGGAATTACCAATATGCATTTTTGCTGAATCAGCATAGGGATATCCTGCATTATCTTCCTATTCATTTCTACTGCTACACTGTGATTGATATTATGTTGATAATTTAGTATTTGGATTACAATGAATGGCAGAGGGAATTGTATACAAGATGTAACACTAACCTTAATGTTGTGGAGGCTATTCATATAATATCCAAAGAAATCAGATGGAGAATCGGCCACAACCTAACGGTTGCATGTTGTGATTGCAGGTCGTTATCATTAATGGTGCATACCCTGGAGAAGGTATTGCCCTTTACCTGTGTTTAGTACCTGTGTCATGCCCCCACCTGGCCGCCTCCAGCACCGAGCGGCAGGTGTCGCTACTTACAGAGGTGGGAACGCGCGACACCGAGCACAGTGCGACGGTCGCACCCCCGGGTCGCACCCTCTTCCCCCGCAGCTGACGCTTAGCACGGAGGGGGCGCTTGTACAGTGTGATAGCCCTTTTGCAAATAGAGTGTGAAGGCCATACATATGTCCAATATCCATTACGGAAGCGTATGTTCATGTAAGGATATGCAATGGATATTAGATGGAATATTGTCTATTTATATATGATAGATGTTTTGGCCTTCAGTGGGGGGTGGCGTCCATGTTTTGACAAGTTTGGGGGGTAATTGGAATGATTCCTTCATTATAATGAGTTTTATCAAAATTTTGCAACATTACCTTCCGCGGAAAAAAAGGAGGGGCAAGCACACCAAATCCGCCCATGAATAGCGATTCCTGCTTCATATGTTGTTAACAGATCTGATATTGATATGTGCAAATTGTATGTTGTGAGAGACAACCGCATAATTATTCTATGTGTAGTGATAATTCCCCTAGACATTAAGGCGTTCTCCGTATAACTAGACTGATGGTCGATCATCATTCATTTGAACGATCACCTGAACGCCCTCTTTACTTCAAAAGCACATGCTTGAAATAATAAATAATGGATATGTGACACGCCAGTGCAAATAGTCTATTCAGTAAGGACAGGTCGCGGCTCGTCGCCCATTCACGCCCTTACATACGCCCCAAGTCCGGATCACTGTGGGACTTAACGGGGGGACTGGTGGGAGTGAGGGCTGGGTGAGAAGATCAGTCTCCGCTACTGCTTAAACCTTAGACAAAGTACACCTAATTTCTGGCCGTCGACTTAAGACCAGGTGGATAATGTTATATATCGGGGGGTATATCTGTGGCGCATTAGTCATTGGACACCGGTGTGTCCTTTGTGCATAGGGCCTATTGTGGGCTGAGCCAAGCCAAACAATCGCCGGCTTAGGTGGGGGCACCAGTCGTTTGTTGTCATTCATGTGGCCATTGGGCTTTTCTAAGAGGGTGTGAGGGGCCCTGCTGAAGGAGGGGTGGAGTATGGCTGAGTATGTGTGGATTGGTGGTGGTTGGAGGGGGGGGGGGTAGTTGAAGTATAGGGGGCGTTATGGAAGGGGTATGGGTTGTCAAAGTAGAGGGAGGGGG
Organism: Lepidonotus clava; assembly: GCA_936440205.1. Taxonomy (NCBI): domain Eukaryota; kingdom Metazoa; phylum Annelida; class Polychaeta; order Phyllodocida; family Polynoidae; genus Lepidonotus; species Lepidonotus clava. The sequence continues at coordinate 17,495,143 of OW387150.1, read as the reverse complement.
GCAGTGTGGGGGGTGGAAAAAACTACCGGTGTGTACTTGATCTGAAGAAAATCCTGAGGCCAAGCCAGACTGATTTATCGGAGATATAGGCCCTTGAGAAATTAGGCATTGTTACATTTATGCAGGCTTTACACTATAATAGTATGTGCATGCAATTTCCGAGGCTATTATAGCATGCATGCACTAGTATTACTATTCAGCAGTTTCAGAACTAAGACCCTCAGGAAATCAGCTGTTTCTGGAAGGGGTCGAAACTCCCCAGACCCTTTCGCTTCCTATACACTCACGCACCTATATAGCAATTAAAGCTCACTTTCATATCATAGTTAGGTTTGTCACAGCTTGCATACCCCGACCAACAACCTCGCCCACTTACTCAGTTTATTGGACATAATTACATGCCAAGGCCCCCCTCGGCATGTCTGTTGTATAATCAGTACTAATAGGGATAATAGGCCCGCGCATAACCCATATAATCAATTGGTAATTGCTTAATTATACACGCTATCCTACATGTAGTATATATATCCATCAGGTTATATAGTATACTATATGTATAATGTGAATAGTTGCTAGTTATAGCATAAAGATTGGTTACGAAAACTCTTTGCCATTAAAGTTGTTTTTTTAATATGGATCCTGCAATCTCATATTCGTAATGCTTTTAGCAATAGGAGGATGCATGATATATTTGGAAACTATGCTTATGTTACAAAGCAACCAATAACCAACCAACATACATTGTAGAAATAGCGCTGTACTGCATTTAACAGATTGCAAATATCAAAGTACGCATAATATTCAATGTCACTTACAGCGAAGATACTCGATGCCTAATAAACTAAATAATCTGGTAATGCCAGCTACATGTATATGCTATTTGCAGCAAAGATTTCCACGAATATCATCCGCGTATATTATACATCTCTATATTTAAAAAATAGCTTATGAATCAAGTACCATATGTTCTTTAGGTATTTCTTTACCTGTTTAAATTTCCTAAAACATAATAAAGTTCAAGACAGAGCTATATTGTTATAGTGGTTAAATAGGCAGAATAATAAATTGTGGCTTTCATTAATCGATATTGTTATCAGTTTCCATGCTATTGTAGTAGATGATTTACTATATCAAAAGAAGGGTTTCTCGGTTCATTATTGTAAACGTTTAATTGTAAAATTACGATCAAACATATTGTATCCAAAAAGCCCATATCTTATCTTATTAATCAATTTGATGATGTGTAATATTATAGAGACGCCCCCTCTATTACCTTTATCATGATACCCTACCATCATGTAATAGTATAGTGGATTTAAGCCAAGGTTATATTCATTGTGCTAATAACGATTAGCTATATGCACTTTTAGTTAATTTAGATTTAGTATAACCTAATTGCAGAGATACTCTGGTCAGAGCGATCCATATCAATATGGGGATGACAATACAGGAAGTTATAATAATTATTATTGAGGACACTGGGAGAAGACTCGCAGGCAACTGTTAATGTGATTAACTAACACTGTGCATAAATAGACCTTTACTGACCATTGAGTTTTGTAAAGGGGCTATTACAGTTCATTTGCGGTAAATTTAAGGTAATTGAAAGGTCACCTTTCCATTACCTTTTATATCATTTGATGTTAATATGAAATACAAATAATCATAATATATGATTTTGTATCTTATATAAGGTTCCAAAAAATGAAATGACAATAATTTGAATGCATCTAATCTGCTAGTACGTCTGACTCGAATTCATTATGCATAATCTATAATGTACTTGAATATATAATAATTATATAGTAACACTATACTCTAAGGTCGTCCTCAACGTGAGGGTGGACGTATCCTCATCGACCAGGTGGGATCAGGTGTGCCGGCCCTGAGAGAGCACCCAGGAGGACCCTCCAGGTGCTGGTACCAGCCACACAGGTAGGCTTCACCTTGATTGGCTCATACCCCGCCTGGAGGCCGGCGGGTCTCAGGTAGTCCGCTCACTGTGAAAATAACTACACCAATATTTTCTATGCTAATCTGCGGGCTGTAACTGGCACTAGCCCATTGTAGCTTACCTGCACAAGGCAAGGACTAAGCCTCATGCCTTGTAGTTATCCTTGGCACAGGGCACCATGGCTAATTGGCAATTAATGCTATAGCTACAGGGCCCAAACTACTGGTTTGCCTGCATGCCTGTTAGGTTTATTGTGAATTGTTTTGATTATATCAATTTCCATGTGAAATACTTAGAATTATTTACAAGTGATATGGGTATTTTGAGATAACTGATGGTTCTGACTACATGGTTATCACATTCCATGAACAAACTAACATAATTATCCATAATGTAAGAATAACATATAGTATTTTCCCAGGACTGAAAATGCGGTGCAGTTGTTTTAACCACTTAACTACAACTTAAATCATATCTTATGCTTACCCGATATGAATCATTCAAAGATCTTTTACAAATATATCATTATTGGTTTATGAATTTAAAAAAAAGAATAAATGAGAGAGGGGTAAGTATTTCAGAAACAGCTGTTACTATTGAAAATTATAAGAACTATATTGTACCTGGAGTATGAACATTTCTAAGATTTAACAAATTAATCATGATACTGGGATAAGTGAGCCACAATTCCACAATAAGATCAAGAGTACAACGTGATGAACAGCAATGCATCAGACCATTATAGTCAGCCTTCAGCTTATCTTTAAACCAAGACCGTTAGCTAAACTGGATGCTGGGGGAAAAAACTGTTGGTAGCCAAAAGGTTGTTGGATGTCGACTACCCCCAAAGGTCATCTTTGATTGATTTTCTCATTGATTTTACACGCCGGAGGTCTAATCAAAAATTGTAATTTCATGAACTCGATGAAATATGCAGAGAATAATGGGTGCCGGTTTTCCCCACCGTTAAAAGAGGGCGCTGCAGTACCAAAAGGAGTGGGTTTTCAAATACAAAAAATATTCCCAAACATTGCTGAATATAACGAATAAATCATGTCAAATTATGCCATTTTCTGGTATAATGACATTGATAGATTCATCATTTCGATAGAAATACTGTGCAATAGCTTAGGTTGGGCAAATTTAACATCGACGCTGGCGGATCCAGGGTTTTTAATAAGGGAGGGGGGCGCTTTTGGAACTTTTCCTTGATTACCTTTGGACCGAATTTTATATTTTAAAAACGCAACATTTTTCGAGATAAGAGAGGGACCCGCCAACCCTCCCCCCTTCCCCCGATCCGCGCATGAAGTTGTGGCTGTTTTTCCATCTATACCTATAGCGACTTATACAATAGAGGCATGCTTCAGTAGTTTTACTTTTTCATGCCCTGCTAAGAAAATAATCGTTTGATCCATGGACTAAAGTCATGGATCCTGCGTTGATAAGGTGTCTATCGACTAGTACAACCAGAGCATGTCTTTCAAGCTGTGAACATCAATGGCAAATCCATATGTGTTGTTCATTTACGGGGATGATCCATGATGCGATTTTGGGCCGAATTTGAACCGATCTTGAAAATCGGTTTGTTAAATAATGTTTTTTTTTTAATGAATTATACAATTTTCCAAAGAATTTTGAATAATCCATATCAGAAAAATGGTCTTTTCACAGGGAAAAATCATTCCACATATGTGAAAAATGCATGAGAAGAAAATCGGTTGGTGTTTTGTCGCATCGTGGATCATGGCCTTTAGTGGTTTTACATCTTTCTGGATTCGGTAAGTGCCAGTAGATGGCGTGCATTGAAGGTTGCCAAGGCGGACAAAGATCTCGAGGTTTTGCCACCGTATATTATAATGATATATGCCTTTTTCAAAAGTGTGGCGCCGCTGCTAGCAGCTAGCAGATATACCTGAACAAATGATTGGTTCCGATGGCCAAGGCTTAAATGGTTGGGAATAAGGCATCTGTATGGGAGGGTTCAGTGAGCAAGTTCGGAGAAAAATATTAATGTGTTTTGGGTTCCTTTTTGTTGGATCTGCATAGACATAATGTAGAGCGATGCCCCCCCCCCCCCCCACGTCCCAACCTGCCACTCCTGTAATGTTTCAATCATTTGGCTATTTAATTTATTTGATTTATTACTAGTAGATTTATCTACTCGGGAAGTGGTCCCTACCATCTTTTTCTATGAAGAAAACCAACAAGTTGACATAATCATGAAATTATCCCCATGTAGACACTGTCACACATCATGTTGAAAATATCTCAGTAACCATCGATTCTAACCCATGATATTATAATCACAATGGTAGCAGGGTTACGAAATAATATCATTTCAACTTATTGATTATTGAGACCTGCCTGTTTTGACAGTTTTCACACACATACACTGATACAGGTATGCTTCTGATACAGAGATGTCTCTCTCTATATATAAGGAGGACGAGCGTCTAGGTGTGTTAAGAGGGGCGTACGTGGTAATCATACCAGGACAGACATTCAATAATGTATAGGAGGAGGCCGGCCGATTGTTGGGGCCTCGTCAAGTGGAAAATGGACTGACAGCTGTACGAGTAGCAAGCACTGCACCACTTCCTCCTTGTCCTGGGGAGCATTCCCATACACGGCTCGATCTATAGGTGTGTGTCTGTTTTGTCTATATAGGTTATATGGTTATATGGAAACAAGAGGGTCTAAAAAGAAAACTAAGAAGTTATGCGGGATGGGATGGGTTTCACAACTTTTGACCAAACCCATGCACCACCTCCCGCCCCTACCCACCTCTAAATCCTCGACCCCACGCTAATCCAGGGGGTGGTGTCAAGAGGTCCTGAGCCCCCTTTCTGGTCCCTTTTAGTCATTATCGTCATTGACAAGATGAGAAAATACTGCAACTGTGCGTGCAATTGCAGAAAGATTGCTCAGCATAAAATATGCGGACACCAAGTCACCCTCAGAAACGAAATCCTTGATCCACCCATGGAGAATGTGCTTTATATCTTTGCCATAGACTTTGCCATGTTCATTTTGGAATAATACAAATATGCTGCATAAAAATTGATAAATTCATATCAATTTTTGTGGATAATTTGATTATGATGTGGTTTAAAGTCACACGAGGTTGGTGTCTAAACATATAAGGCAAGGGACTGTGCAATCGTGCGTGCACTATATATGCAATGAAGTCCTGCATGTGTAACACTAACAGTGTGTTGGTGGGACACGTGTCTTTTGCATTATTATATAGATCTATTAAGGTGTCTTCAGGAGCCTAACCTAACTTGAATATGTTAAATCTAAAAATAAAGCATGTCATATTTTGATTTTAATACTTTGCATGATACTTTCCCCACTTTTAAGAAATGGTCAAGTAATTGAATTGGACTTCAGGTTCTGTGCAGCAAATCTGCTCCAAAACTGGAATGGGCCGGAGCCAGCAACCCGCCCCAGTTCTTAGGCGTGACTGCAGCACTGACATCTGGTGTAGAGAATCAAAATCACAGCTAACCTAACAGCCCCTACCTACTGGAGGAGTTTTTACCTATTTAAGTTTTTATTCCACAAGGCAGTACTGACTGTTGGCAATATGGTAATTTTATAATTTCCCCTCAATATTGCAAAATATCTTGTATCCGTCATATCATTGGGAAGAGAATAAAAAGCCCTTCAGACAATATTCAGCAAGATTATTAAGAAGTAAATTCAAAGCAGCAAATGTTTGTAAAATTTACACTTTCTGTTTACAACAAGAATTAAGCTAATCATGCGCTACTTGTGAGGAATAACACAAACCAGTGACTGGTTAGCCTATTTAGTTTCATACGAGCCAATTAGTCTTAGACTAGGAAGTAAACCCATTTCTTTATAAAAAGTTTAACATCAAATCGTAAAGAGACACTTTGATGGTATATCGGGATGCACTTACTCAAATACATGATATGATCAATGGAATAAAGAAAAACTGAGGTGTAACATGAGGGAAACTAACTTCGTGATATGACAGATATAATTTAAATTAGGAAATAGGAAACTCCCCCATCCTCCACCATCTAAGGCCCCGAACATAGGCAAATTAATTAAATTAGGCCTATTCTTAGTATCCATTCTGAGACAGTTTTCATAAAACTTTGAAACTATCATAAGTATATATATTATATGTGCAAAGCAACGGACAGGCTTTCACTAATCTTTACAACACGATTATTTCTCGAAGGTCTTATTTCCCTTTAAATCCATGCACGTAGTATTGTACTCGTTATAAATGCCCTTGAGGAATCATAGCAAGCCTAACGCCATTCATTACTTCTGTTAGCCCGCGGCCATTTGGCAACATGGTTCATACAACAACATCAGCTTTGATGGCAAACAGAGAGTTTTGGTCGTCATGTTTGCTTTCTAAACAACATCTTTCTCTACTGTTCTGGCAGCGGTAAGTTCGTGATTTGAAGTTGTTGAATGTATACTGCTACAGGGCTTGTAACTTAACCGATTTTATTTCTTGAGTGTCAGCTCCCTTGAAAATATCGATCATTTACATTCATTTGTACTTATAACTTTGTATTAAGTATATACACATCAAAGGATTACTTGATTATACAATTCAAACATTGATTATCTTGAGTAATATTTCAGAAAGTCCCACATTATAGGCTACTGATCTCTATTGTTTTCCAGCTCTTTTTTTTTTTTGTATTCCTCCTGATTTTTAACCTCTGCATATAATGTTAATCGCTCGGATATATTTTAACCATGGTTTGGGCAAGTGTAACCTCATTGATCTTTACTCTAAATCAAAACAGTGAAAAGAATGCAATATGTACAGTGTGAAGGAACAGTAAAAACCTGAAACTCCATACATAGTAAATAGGAAGTCAAGCCAACAGTGAATCAAGTCCTTTATTCAAAATCATTAATGGAGGAAGATAGCAGTTATTCGAATGGACATAGGAGCACATGCATTTTTCAAACCAGCACCTCTTAACTGTATGAACAACACTGTGACAAATCCACATACCGATTTTGGTGCTCCCGATTTTACATTTGATTAATTTTCTCTGAGAATATTGCATTAACCTTATATATTATATATCATTAATTTTGAAAGAGAATCATGAGGCCTTTCTAATGATGTATAACATTAAATATATTTTCTATTTTTGACCTTTATTCCCGCTGCCGATTTTTAAAATCGGCAGCAACATCGGTATGTGGAATACAGCCTTAAACAAAAAGCAATGCTTCATTTATATATCAACCGTAAAAGAAGAGAAAAAGGTCACCTATAGAGATCTAGAGCAACAAACGTAAGCATAAAGGGAAAAAAATACGTCTGGAAATAGAATACAAGGAATGCCTATGGGATGTTCATTTATTGCGTAAAGATGGAGCGGCCAATAGTACCAAGATTCAAAACAAATTAAAGGGTCAATGAATCTGGTAAGAGTAAATGTTAAGGTTAGGGTTCAAGATTAGGGGTTCTTAGATTTAAGGGGGTGATCCTGGTTAGATTCTGGGCCGACCTTGAAACGTTTTCGAAAATCGGTTTGTCAAGTTATTGTTATACCTTTTGGAATCTATCAAAGAGTTTTGAATATTTTTTCATGACAAAAAGCATAATAATATTATGTTGACTAAAGATTATAATTCGAAATAGAGCAAAAAAATCATTGAGAAGTCAATTGGTTTCTGTTTGGTCTCGTCTTGGATCATGGACTGCTTATGGTGTAGGAATGATAAAACCTAGGTAACAAGGATATTGGACTAGAATTTTGGATAATGATGCTTACATAATCAATGAACATCCCATGCAGAAAAAAGGCATTAGGTAATGTGACAATGAGAGAAAAACGTAGGTGAAACAACCACACACAGTCACTCGGTATACTCTTCACTCAGGAACGTCTGTTCAAGATGCCTGTCTTCAATCACAGTACTGCCACCTGGTGTATTCTACTGAATCCCTCTATGAGATCCCTCGTGATGCTCTTGTAAATCCCACGGGAAGTGTTTGTTTCAAATTGTCAATTTCGTCTTATTTGTTTGAAAACACAGGTTAAAGGTAGGCCTATTCATGAACGTGATTATCAATTTTATTACCAAATACCGGATCTTTTTTTCTATAAAATATTTAGTAAATTTATGACATTTCTCATGAAAAAGTGAATATCAGATTCAACCTCAATAAATTTTCATATACCGCTTGGTAGGGACAAGAACCTTAAAGGATCTTGAAGAAAGGGCGTTGACCAGGCCTCAGCGTCTATTGTCTATTAGTAATAATTTTTGTTTATCAAATCCAGATCTACATAACAGGGAAGTCTGCACCCCTTTCTTCATTTACATGGAGAACAATATAATCTTTCTCCAAACTCCGAGGCTGTCCCTATAGCCTATTATTCGGCCACTACATGCAAGTAATGTTTATAAGGAAGATATAAGTGTTCTTGAACCAAGGATGGGTATTTTGTTAAAACTTATTTTTTCCTAAAACATTGGCAGATTCATGCATTTATTTTGCAATCTCGGAGAACCTGGAATAAAATGTCAGTCACTATATTGATACATGTACTTGAGACAACCTGCAGTGCTACCATCCAGACCTATTTGCGTGCATTTGTAAGATTATTCTTCTGAAAAATCGACATAAAAGGGAAAACATGGTATTTTTCGTGGAAGCATTGATTCCCATCCCGTTAAATGTTGAAAACGTTGGCTGATTTTCTGAAGTTTGGTGTTTAGAATGTGCTAAAAGTATTCTTAGAATACTAGTACATGCATGGTACAGAAACACAGCGTGTCTTTCTCATGGAAATCTTTAATTCTTTTATCCAAACAGTAAACAGTGAATTCCTTTTCCCTTCTTTAAACATACAAAAAAAATATAATAATCAATCATCACTCGGAGGATTCAGATTAGGAGATATTAAAGCTCAATCACGTTGTTTTAAGCATGCGAGATTGTCCCAAGTACATTCTGTCATTAAGATAAAACAATGTTTAACTCAACGGACAGGTCGCGACCTGTTTCGAAGAAGTCCCAAAGAAACCTACCTGCGCCGAACTGGTTCCTGAGGCTGAGGTAGACCGTCCCTGCGCCCTTCTCGTGGAAGTAGTCCATCGCCTTCCCCTCAATCGACGTGCCGGGAGCCGCCTGTAAGTCGGGAAAATGTACAACATTAGCCATTTTATCAGGTATACTTTATGGGATAAGACTAGCCGTGTTTACTACTGTATGGATTAATTGGAACCAACATCCACGCTTTGTCCAAACGTGACTTGGATTTCTCAATGTTGATCGCATCTATAATAATTATTGTTTTTATTTCGGGTTTGGTGGGTTGTCGTGCATGATCTTCTTGCCCCTACGATATACAGAAAAAAATATCCATTTGGAGGCTTCAAAACTTCATATGTTCGCAACTAATTAGGATGACAAGACAAATTTAGATCATTGTCTCGTGATTAGAGATTGTTTTCACAAATCCATTATTACCTCATAAATTTACTCATTAATTTGTGTTGAAGATTATTTTTAAAAAAAATATATCAATTGAGCAAACCAATAGAGCAAACTTATTAAAGCTATCCAATGGTTGTTACCATGGCAACAAGATTTATGATCAGCCAAGTTTGTTACAATGGCAAGAAAGAACGCGTTTTCCCTTTTTTTCCTAACGTCATCCTACATTTTGTTACATAAAATTCATTTCATCTCTTTTGTTGCAATATAATATACGATGATTAACTATTATATTTATGTTATAAAACCAGCTTTGGACGTCAGAACCTCATATCTATGACGTCATAACTTATATTTTGTGTTTTGGCCTTTCCATGGTTTCCAACGTTCCGTTTATAGCCATTTTCCCAATACTACTTTAGGACTAATTCAGTGCAAACCCACCCTCGAATTTCGTCTTTAGTTGCTGTTCACACTGACAGCCTTAATTTTACAACAGTATGAGATGGGTAAAAATATTATCATTTACATTCTTATAGTCAGATTATAACACCGGGGGCCATATTTTATAACTAATTAGACTAAAAACTTAGATGTTCGAAATCAAGCAAATGATCTATGTCTTAGCATACCGGTCACTGAATACTTTCCTTAGTAGAGATAAATATCGGTCATATACTGCTGAATTCTATGTTAATGTTATTTTATTTTGAATTGTTTCCCCTGTAGATTCATCAAAAATCTTTGATTGTTAGAAAGAAGGAATGATTTCTCTTCCCTATGATATTTCCATGATCGCATCTTAAGCATGCTGCGCATGTATATATCAAGATCCACGAAGAGTGTTATCATTGTTCATCGACATTATGTCAACATTTGTCTTAATATAACTCCACAACAGGGGTAATCATGTGGTCCGCTATGTGCATGATTAGCATCGTTATTTGACGGCTCCACGTGCTATGACTTGAATCGGAGCACATTCAGAATGCGCTTTGATATAACGAAAGTATAACTTTTATATGTAGATAAAACTAATTTACTTATATCTAAATAATGTTTTAGAACTAGTCATTAACCAATGTTTTAGAACTAATCATTAACTGTACATTGGTTTATTTAGAATATTATTAATGTTATATCAATAACCCAGTTAAGATAATTACAGATATATATATATACCTGAACATAATTGTAATATTTTGGGTTCTGATACCTTATAACTGTTATTTCTGTGAAGCGTGAGTGACATAACCATTCTGTAACCATGTAACCATATGGTTCTGTTGACATGTGACTATAAATATCACACTTCAAATGCTCATATTTCAGTTGCTCACTCACCACCAAGCTGTTCACATCGCAAAATCTTAAACTTAGAGTTGATGTAATAGGGTGATTAAATAAATATTCCCTATATCTATTCATGTCAAAACTAATCACCTCTTTTATTATTATTCCTATATTCTCTCTGATTTATCAATCACGATCAGCACACAGTAAATAGGGTTGTCTTTCCTTTTTTATCATGAGACACTACTTGATGCTAGCGTCTATAGATACCGGTTGTTTTCCATTTGCCCGAGCATTGACACATGCAACATGATCTTAATGGTAAGAGCAGGAAAAATACATCAGCCCCGAGAGATCCGACTTCTGCTGGTGTTTCCCGGAACACTGATCCTGGAACCACCTGATGAACTTAGAGTAGCACAGGCATGATATATTTCGCGAACATTTATATTCGCGAAATATACAATTCTATACAGACTTAAACTACCATCATAACCGATTGCAGCAAATTTAGTAACTTGCATGGATTAAGTCATGTAGAACTTATGGTCAGAATTTGTTTGAAATGAGAATCTTTTAGGGACGAAAATTATAAAGTGTGAAAATTCATTGGGATTGAACACGGAAGCAGTACAAAAGCTGATCGTGCTCCATCCTTGTAGACAGGGGTGAGGTCTGGATTCCTGCAGTAGATTAGTTTCGCCCCTAGACTCCTTCTCATTGATTTTTACCCACTGATTGATCTCGAAGACCTAGATTACATGGGTAAGGAGATGTAATCCTGATGTAAAAATGATTCAAGGAATAAAGAATTTATCAACTTTCTCAATTCACAATAAGGTAAGGAACCCTAGCTTAATAATGTTGTTTTATTGATTGATTATTGGTCACAATGGGTAGAGTAGACTATAACATTAATCTCTGTGTACAGGGCCCATATCTCCGTAACAGATTTTAGTGATTAGGCTAATCAGGTGAATTTTGATTAGTGTCTCATAACACCTGATTCTGTTTTGTCATCAAGAGAAGTGATGTCATTTGAAAATAACATTAAAAAGATTGTCAGATGAAGCTTTTTTGGTTTAAAAACAGAATGAATATGAATGAGACACCAATCAAATTTCACTTGATTGGCCAAATCACTGAAATAAGTTACAAAGATATGGGCCCAGGATCCATATATCTTCATAACTAATTAAGCTAATCAGGGAAATATTGATTAGGGTCTCATGAATAGAAATTCCATCTGTCATGAATAAAAGTTACACTTGATGATCCCTCCTTCAGACTATCCTGCCTGCAATAACATCATTATTCTTTTGTAAAAACAAAATTGCTTATCTTGAGACCATAATCAAAAGTTCTCTGATTAGCCAAATTATGTAAGAAAATATGGGTCCTGTTTGTTTTTTGCGTGTTCATGGTGATGTTTGTCCGTAGCTAAACGTTTAAACTGCAAACATCTGCAGGAGGGGCTACTGGAACAGTTAATAACGGCTTTACTATAACATAATGAAGGACTACTCTCAATAATACGGTGAGGTCTTCAAGACTCTTGTTGATCGCCATTTATGTTGTAATCAATATCAACAGCAAACCTTTATCGCGGGAAGCCACAAGCGTGGCTATATGGTAAAAATCCCAGAGGAGTAGCATTTGAAGAGGGGGACTTTAGCTTTGAGGAACGGAAATCATTTACCAAAAATTCTAATTAGAACCAGAGATATGGTCATTTCAATATTCTAGCATCAATTCATTAAAAAATAATAGAATTAGGAGAACTACCTGTCTTGGCCACTGGGTACAAGCAGTAGATTATTAGTGTAGCACGCCGGGAACTTTCTTAGCCGCTGGTGCCCATCGTGTACACCAATAACCTATGGCTGGTACCCAGTGGCCAAGAAAAGTAGTTCTCCTAATTGCAATTGAGCAACCTTGTAGTGATATACATAAAGAAGGGTTTGCCATCATTACTCAAATTCATAGAAATTTGTTGAATTGTGGATAACTGTATTATTTTCAAAATGTCATAACTTTGGTTTTATTTATGATGATCACAAATAGTTTTTTTGTGTAAACACAATAAATCTTTTTTGTTCTCTTTAAATCAAATAAAATCAATATTTCACCAATAGTTGGTTGCCAACCAATAATTGGAACATAATGTGGATAATGTGGTAGGATGCCAACATTTGGAATGTTTTCATTCAACTTAGATGAAAACAATTTCTATCAAAAGAATGTAGAGAAATTTTGAGTTGTAGACATGAACCTTTTTAAGACTTATTTTTATATTTTGAGTCTGTTTTTTATGTCTGTTTTTATGAACTGTAGAATGATATATTTAGCAGTGAAAGGTGTTGGATATTTCATTAAACAGGAAAGGAGAATACCCGTGCAAAGTCAGATTATGTTTATTCATATCGAATAGAATTCTATGCGGATGGACATTTGTATTTATTTTCAATGTATTTCTAATCAATTTACAGGTTATCAATAAAATTTTACCACATAAATTCGTGAATTCTAGAATTACAGAGTAAAGTTGGCAGAAGCCACGCCGCTAGCAGGTGGCCTACAGAATGTCTACTAGTAATGGAAACCACCTGTATCCATTCAACAACTGAGCCAAATGCCAGTACAAGGTACAAAAAACATAGTGCAGCGATATCGACCTGTGCCAATGAATATACCAGCCGTATAACCAAGTTTATTACTGAAGGTTAGTACCTGTATTTGGTAGTGGTACTGGTAGAAAAGGTTCAACCCTTGCTGAGCGGATTTGGCTTAAACCTATCGGACGTTTTGGCATTAAAGCATACTGGTCAAGTTGTGTATGGTGCATGAATAATGACCTTTACCTTATACCAGGCATGCTCGTACATGCTGGCCTTACATGTTTTAGGACGAGGATTATGAGGGAATTGTTTCTTAATTGTTGAATATTGCTGAACTACTTTTTATATTTGGCTAGAGCAATATGTTGACTGTATAAGCAGAATTTCTGACGAATAGTGTTTTCTTACGCTATAATTGATTTATAAACATTAAGATATGCAAAATGTAAAGAATATGAAAGGAGAAAACTTTTAATTATCATTATTGTCTTTTGGGAAAACATACACGGTAACGTAAACTGTTATTTCGATTAATACAATTTATTTTCTGGTTACAAACTAGTTCGACACTCATAATCGATCAGAAGGAAGAAACGAAATACTTGTTTGCATGGCCTCGAGGTTCAAGAAAGTTCAGCCTTTGTATATATATTATAGTTATGCGAAACTCACTTCCATATGATACCAGTTCATTTATATTGCCGTCAGCTACGTTACAGAAAGGCACTATCAAAATTTTATAATACGATATCAACATACGAGATGATTATCTGGCAACATCATGATCGGTGTTATAAAAATAATTTCACACAAAGTACAAATGTTTTTACACTCATGATATGGACACATTTCACCATATCCATACATTGCGTAATACGTATATATTCCCTTCACGACAGTATGATTCATTTTCACGAAACATTCATTATCACTATTATATACAGGTATAACATTGAAAATACAGAGAACAATTTTACACAATTAACTCGTATATTTTACAGAAAAAACATCACAGTCAATATAAGATCCACCTGACCTTCCCTTTAGATACCTTTCCGCACTCTTCCCAAACAAAAAACACACACTCAGAAAAACTTTGTTCAAAATTAACTTCGGCGAAAGTTGTCACCTTAAACTGAACATCCAACAAAAATAATCATTACTAACCTGACCAGTCTTGGCAAGCGTTTGTTCAACTCCGTGGTATTTGAAATACTTTTGTGGGTGCGAATCTTTGTGTGCATTATAAGGGGGGAGAGCGGGGCCGAACTTAGGGTTGGCCTTAGAAGAGTCAACGGAAACGCTGGACACAGCAATGCAATCCAGGGTGAAACCTTTTTCCTTGTCCATAACCTCTCCTGGAGGAGGGGTGGGTGGGGACCTGTAGATCTTATTGTGGCGTCCTTTACCTCCCTTGGCACTCATCTTCGCTGGTTGGTGAGGTGTGGCTTAACGTCCTTCTCCCCCTGGAGGAAAATAATGCACAAAGATAAGTTTTTTATGTCTCTGAGGCAATTGCTGTACCGAGGAGTCAGTCAATGAAAGTTAGCAATCTCCAAGTATATGCTCCGTTTTTTTGCTGTTGTATGTATGTTAGGCACTGTTGATATGGTGTGTGTGTGTCGCAAAATCCAGGTGGATTATCAGAAACAATAGGTAAACTGTGGTATCTCTGGCCTATCAGTAGTCACCACTCTCTATCTATGACTGCCTCTATGGGTCTGGAGTTAAGCAGGTAACTTTTCCTGGTTCGGGTATATAATATATTGTCTCTGTGACTCTGCTGTAGCAATCAAGCTGTTAGCAGTGCGACTCAACAATTAAATAGGCGACCTACTCCAAATAGTGGACTGAAAGGCACACAGGAGCCTGTTAGTGTGTGGTAGGTCCGTGTGTAGAGTTTGTGTAGGCTTTAGCTGGAGGGGGGAGGGTGTGGGTGCTACTAGCGGGACTAAGGCTTGGTTGCTATGTCTAGCTCTAAAGCCATTCGCCCAGGAGCATACACGGCCGGGAGGTAATGGTAGGGAGGTCTAGGCTGGGAAAAGGTGCCAATGCTTGAAGGTATGAAAGCTAAGTTGGGAGGGGGGGGGGTCTGTGATTAAGACGGTGGATGTTAGGGCGGGATGAGAATAATGATTATTTTGATTTGTTGATCAATTACCCCCTCCCATGGCTCTATATAATTTAAGATATGTCATTGTCATATCTCATATACTGTGATTTTGTATTGTAACACTCGAAATAATGCTGCACATGTATATTATCAAGATGCCATTTTGTTAATAACTTTTATTACATTACATGTGTATCATATTATAAGAGTGTGTACCAGCCTATAGAAATTATAAATCAATTGAATCATGAGTACTATAAGTATAAGTAAATAAACCATATCATATAATAAGTATACGTGTATTAAAATAAGTAAGTTGGTGTTCTTATATTATTTCCTGTTTAGGGGTAGTGGGCGGGTAGATGGTGATATACCGGATTAAGGCTTTGGACTTAGGATATCAAGGATTAAGGTCTGTGTACTTGGGCACCCTGGACCAGGACACTTACAATATACACAATGTACATACACATAATCATACAACATATGAGGACCCTGATTCAACCAATCAAAAGCTCCGGAACTTGTATGTGTTTGACCGGAACCTGTATGTTTTTGACCAGAACCTCTTTTTGACCAGAACATACTAATATATAATATGGAACCACTGCAATCTATTGCTATTCTAGCAAGTATTTAAGATACATTGTCTGTCTTTGGCTGAGTAAGTAAGTGTTAAATCATGTTCATAATTGCAGAGAAAGGAACTAGAATTAATCATGTACATGATGGAAAGCGCCTTGGCGGTATACATTATTAAAGTGGCTGCATATATGGTCATCTCATTAGTCTACATTCAGTGTTCTCTTCTCCAGTCCCCACCTCAGAGCTCTCCAATGTCGAGTGTACAATATGTGTACACGGCCAGCTTAACCCTGGAGTTTCCGCACCTACTCCTGTGCATAATACCTTACCTGCCCAGGCCTCCTGGGCGGCAGGTCCACCTGTTGCTAGTGTGAAAGCGTCCCTGGTGACAAGGACCCCCCTCCCCCCACCACCAAAACCTCACCTTCAACACAGTGGAGAAAGGTGTACTAGAGTTGAGTGATGATGGCATGTGATTTGGAGGTGTTTTTTTGTGTAATCTGTTGTTTTTAGTAATTGGTGTTTGACATAGTGAACATAGAATGTAGTTTTGTAGCAACGGAAATATTTGGGATTGTATTTTCATTTAGATGATTGGATGTGTGTATGTAGCAATGATTATGATATATATATATAGGTCTATCAAATATGTAGGGTAAATATCTTAGTCCCCGTTGGTGGATCGAGTGACCTATGGATAATGTGTGTGTTACAAGCCGATACATTATCACAAATAAAAAGAGATAAAACATAATGATGGTGTTTTAATTGACTGGTAACACAAAATCGCATGTGAGACATTTAACGGGGTTCATTGGGACAAAATAGTTGTGGATAGATTGAGTAGAGTAAGTCACATTGTTTGTTTAGTTGAGGGACCTTATAGCAAAGGATATCAAATATGTATAAGTGTATTATTTGCCGTGAATGTCAAGCTACCTATACCCAAACAGAAGTGGCAGTGGCGGTGTTTTTAATAAGTCATAATCAACAGCAGTGGCTATAAAGAATTAGTAAGGCATACTGTCTTGTGATATAATCCAAATCACTTCAAATCCTGTACTGAATAAGGCCAACATAATGAATTGTTTAATGTATAATTATATTTTCACACAGGTTTCCTATTGGTATTAAAGTTATTACTGATTTCTGTATCCAATTGAGGTCGCATACTTCCCCTTTTTCTGGTTGGGGTATTAAGGTTGAATGGGGGATGTGGCAGTATACGGAGCTTCACCTTTGGGTAAAAAATCATCCCCACTTTTATACTGAAGATTAATTCTTCATGCCAGCTCTATCAGATTCGAATCTCTCTCCTAGAAATATGCGCACTCAAGAGACCTGAAGTTTCATACTATTGAAACTATCAAGGGTAACTACGTTACTCAACATTACAATTTATTATATTCAATACTAAATAGATATAATTTTGTTCAAATCTTTATTTCTATCTTTACATTTTAGACAATTTTCCTCATGTTCTTTAACCAAAGTTAAGCCCAAATGGTGAAAGTGAGTTTTTAGAAAGTTAAAGGGGTTCATATTCTGATAAGCTTTTTTGTTTGGTCAAAATGTAAAGTGTTATGCTTACTCAGAATATTCTTCATGTTTTAGATGTGACATCACAGCTTACAGCTTTTCCTATAGACGAAATCGAAAGGTTATTTTGATTATCTAATGTAACTATGCAATGATTTTAGTCGATTGCAAACTAAAGGTGCCTATGGCTACATAGAATGATGGAAATATACTGTTCTGTAAGTCTGATTGTGTAGCCTGTTGTAGGTACAGATAACATACAAATTTCAGATGCGCGGCCAGCGCCAATTCTCTGAGACTTCTACTTTAATGAGCCCGTCCCACATTCGGTTGAAATAAAGTGTAACATTGCCATAATCCGGTCCGGACAATGGTGAGAGATCCAAGTATACGGAGTAAACGGGTCAGCGGTATCCTCGTTATTTTCCGCATTGCGCGGTGAAACACTGGGCTCCAGAAGTGACCCTACTTAGCATTGGAGCCTATGGAGAAAACGCGAATTTTCGCGATTATGCGAAAAATTCGCAAACTTCGAAAATTTGAAGGGCTGTATCGCATTCCTGGGATTAATTCCAACCTTTTTCTTATTTACAGTATGAAGATTGGAGCTAAATTGACAACACCACTGTATTGTCAATGTATAGTCCCAAGTATTGTTGTTGTATAGTCCTGTCCTGGTAAATCATTGTTAAACATCACTGTATTGTCAATGTATAGTCCCATGTATTGTTATTGTATAGTCCTGTCCTTGGTAAATCAATGTTAATTAAGAAATGAATATGTACATTAAGAATTAGTTGTATGTATGTTAACGCTGAAGGTGGGGGGAGAACAGGCGAAAGCTTGACCCCTTACAGGGTAATGCTGAATAAAAAAAAAAAAATTTAAATAAAAAAAAAATATTAAAAAAGTTAGAGCGAAATAACATGTTTTCTCCCATAGGATCCTATGTTAAAAGCACCCCCAACGTCCGTTCGCGATTTCCGCGAAATTTCGCCGCGCGATGTCCTTTTTTTAGACCCGCATCTTCCGTATATATAGCAGTCATGACACACACCACAGGAAAGGTTCCCTGCCACCCTACACCAAACAGTTCCGCCACCTGGTGTAAATCGACGTATACAACTGAAGCAGTGCTGAGTAATCAGAAAATGACCTTAGTTTTATTATTTCCAAAACGTATTCTGCCACACTACCCTCGCTTCTGGCTGCTATGAGTTTATGAGTTTACGCCTCTAGGCTACAACTATTCATGGTCTTTTATTGACATATTTTGTTATTTTTAAAAATTTCTGGGGAAAATTTTACAGAAGGACTTCCTTCGAGTCCGATACTCAATTTTTCGCACAGTGACATTTAGGCCACTTTTTTAAAATCCAAAGTTTCTCTAAATCTGCCGCTGTTTCTCATTGTTGATCATCACCCTAGCCACCCCCCCCCCTCCTCTACCCCCTCAACTCACCGGTTTTAGCGTCTTGGTGACGGTGATGAGCTTCTTGACGTCTTGACGTTTGAAGTAGGCGCGGCAGTGCACGTCCTGGAATCCGTCGTACTTAGGTAACACCGTATCCCGGTACTTGGTCCTTGACCGCTCCGTCGGCACCCCGTCATTAACGAACTCCTCCTCCCGCGCTGTCAGCACTTCCGGCGGCGGCGTGGGCACGCAGCGCCCCCTGGAGGACATCTTGTTCAAGTTCCGCAGCATGTAGCTTGTGGGTTTCTCCGCTAGGGGGACTTCCGGGAGGTTGGTGCGCGACGTGCGCACGTCATGTTTACTTCCGTTGGAGGAGCGGCTCGTGTCGGACATGGCGAGACGGTGTCGACGGTGACCGGAAGTGACCGAGCGGGACCGGATGTGGGGTGACCGCAGCGGGTGCGGACTGCTACTTCCGGTAGTGAAGGCGCGGAGCTGGTCCTGGGGGCGGGCGGTGGTGGCGCGCGGGTCGACGGTGATGTGCGTCTGACTGGAGCAGGATTTGAGCCGGATTCCGCCCTCTAACTCGTAATCCGTGCCGCTACCACTCTTCTCTTGCTGTGAGGGAAGAAACAGAGGATTCTATATAAGTTACTCGCATTTCTTCTGAATGACAGTACTGCCTTGCAATTGGCCTGAGGTACTCATTTGATTTATGGATTAAGGTACGAATGTTTATTCAGAATATCTGCCTCCATCCTCTTGATTTCCATTAATTTTAATTAATTACATTTCTCTCATTCATAGTCAATTCACTTAATGTATACTAGTATAGCACACCCTCAGTGCCACAACCAACCATCTTGGTCACAGCACCAGATAATGTAGCGCTCCTTTAGGCTACTGGGGAGACCCAGGTGTCAACTAGCTATAGGATTGATGCAGGAGCAGATACAGGATTTTCGAAAGGGGGGTTCAGGATAAAGGCTAAGTACTAAAACTGTTTGCATTTGCACATACACTTTAAAAGTGGAGGATGGGGGGGGGGGGGGGGGGGTCTGCCCCCCACCTCGAATCCGCCCCTTTGACGATAGCTGACAATTAACCAGACAACCACACCTTTAGGAAATATAAGGTTTATTCAACTAAGTCTCTTGTAATAATGACACTTCAGTTCAAACTCTGCACTCCCTCAAAACTAATACTGGTTAAATAGAAATTACTGCTAAATAGTCAAATCCATTACAAAATGGTCTGGGAACATGATCCTCCACAAAAGCTAAAGTTTACCCCTTCAGGCCAATCTCTCACCTAGAATTCAAGGCAGTCACGGAAGAACATACAGTCCCTGGAAAGAATCATATTCTTAGGTCCAAAGTCTCCTAGCAGCCAAGTTAATCTCAAGAGCTGGAGCTACCGTCATGGTCAATACTCCAGATTTATGAGACAGTCTCAAGCTGGTGCTACCTGAGGGCCAATCCACCAGTTATAAGTTGAGCCTATATACCTCCAGACTGATGGGGGTATATTTCTCTAGATCTTATCAAATGAAGATCGTTTGATTTTATGCAAGGGAGTTTTCAACACAATAAGCATCAATATAGTAAAAGTCATTTTCTGACGAATTATGTATTGGTAGTATTTGTTTAAGTATCAAAATTAATTAGATTTTATTTTGATGATTTTCTTTTGTGTTTTAAAAAGTATCAATGTATGTTTTATCAACATTTGAAAACCAAAACCGTCTCGACCGCGTTGCAAACAGTACACTGCCAACAAACCTCTTGTTCACTAAATACCTGACAGGGGGGCGTTAGTGGCTTGCACTGTTAGTCACATATTTTGACACTAGGGGACGCCTAGCGATAAAGTTTGAACTTCTTGCGGCTGTGAAAACCTACTGCAAGCAGTGTACTGCTAGAATGGATATAGTATGGGCTGGTTCACACACATTAGTAAATTGCTATAGACCAAATACATTGCTGGCACATGTATGACTTATGAACAAGATGATATTATGACAATATTCATTGGTTTTTTTTTGACAAATATTACTTCTCTCTTTTTTTTGCAATTATGTGTAGAAGACGGTAGAAGACCACTGACTCACAAAAACAAAACAGCGACACAGTCATTTAAAAAATTATGGATTCACTGACATTAGAAAGAGAATAACAACCTGGAACCTCTTTTCAAATTCTGATTCAAATTGCTTCATATACTAACTTTGGGACTATTACCTATAAATATAAATTGATAACTATTTGTCATTTGAAAGGGGGGATTGAGCAATGCTGAAATAAACTTTTTTTCTCCACTTAGGCCTATGTTTCAAATTGTTCATGTGAAAAGATAGGTGTCGTAACCTGTCCGAGCCGATGTAGGACATGGTTTTGGCCGACTGGTCGATTTGTATTTTTAACGTTATACAACATGCATGTTCATGAAGGGCCAACTTAGAACCTGTGGCCTTATATCCCATGTCCAGATCAGAGATTAATTTGGTTTATTGTTTGAGAAGACCAAAGGTGTCTGCTAAGAACACAAAGTACTTCCGTTAGAGACGTGTCGTTTGGTGCACGTAAGCATTATCTGTGAATGCCTGGGTTGTGAAGTCAAAAACAAGGTCTTGGATAAACGACCACTTTTTCAATTATATATGCATGTACTTCATTTTCAGTCCTTATAGAGGGAAAATTACTTTTAATAAGGTGTACTGATTGTATGTCGAACATCTTAATTTCTATTTTTATTGACAACCTATTATGCGGACTCGTTGCCATTTGATATTATTGCTATACAAAAGGTGTAAAATAGAGAATGCGCCAGTAAAATTGCGAGCATGTACCGTGTAAAGAAGAAGTCTGTGTAACACTTCGGTAAAGATCACCAGTATGGATTACCTATACGGCTATCAATATAGCTATCAATTTGTTATATGTTTTGATGTGGAGGGAGCGCAATATAATTGCAAACGTTGTCGAATGAAATTGCTGCAATTGCCATATATCATATATATCTTTTTTACAATAACTGGTATTTGACACCTCAGATGAGGTGGTTGGTTCTAAATCATGTCATACAAATCTCAAGAAACATTCGGGGACAAAAATAGATCATTGAAAACCCTAATAATAGTGTTACCAATTAAATCTTTGAAACAATACTTATACTACTTGTAATGACGCTTTTAGAAGCTGACCCTAAAAGGGCATTTGTTAGAAAATTGAACACTTACTTCCTTAAAAAGAGCTTAAAGCGTCTATACCTTGTTCTGTTATTTCAACACGTCCATCATGTGCCCTTTTGTAATTCAACATGGAAATGATATGGGCAGGTGGTTGCCAAGTCGTTTATCCCACACCCGTTTGAAACAAAGAGCCGTCTGACAGTTTGGTTGCATTTTTGACGGCAACCGCTACCACATAAACTGTCATAATGCATAAACTGTGAGTCTTTCGGGTTGTGCTAAGACTGTTACGATTTTTCACCAACCCACCCACCCACTCAATCTCCCTTGGCTAAAATTTGCAATAGGTATTTGATCTTCAAATACTCTTGTTGTGGAACTACCTATCAAGTAACCTTTGTTATGTCTCTGTAGTGCTTGAAGGGTCCTTAAGTGTATCACGTTATCGCTACTTTTGTAGGATAAGCACTGGGAAGTGCATGATCACTTGTTTCTCACGTTCTATATATATTCGTATGGAACAATCTCATTGCATATCCTAGATCAAAAAAATTATTCCATGGAAAAGCAATTATTCATATGGATATTTAGAATATTGCTATTATTGCTTATCTTGATATGAAAAACAGAAAGAGACAGCAATTTTGGTAACGTCTCATTATTATTCCCAGAGACCAATTAAGAATATTTATTCAGCATGAACGCCCCGCGGCTAAGGAAAACGCGCACAAAAATTGATCATTCCAGAGTTACTAATGCATGACACGAAACTTTATCTTTCTCAAATAAATCAATTGTAACATGTATGACTATGAGGCGTTCTGCCACTTTGTTTGCTTACCTACATGTACTTATATGCCCTTACATCACGTTAGCTCATATAATAACGTCCAATGAACTGCCGTCACGAAGTTACAATAAGACTAGCAATTTGTTTGGAGAATCGATTAGATACATTTGCTTGCACAAACACTTGGACCCTGTGTGTCAGTAATTAAAAGTAAATCCTGGCTTACCATGGGGTGAAGTTTGGTCATAGGCTGTAACGTATGAACCAAGTGTTTTAGTTCGCACTACCATTAAAAGTATAGGCTCGCTATCAGCTGAGAGGGCAATTTTTTGACCAAAATGGCCATATTTCGAAAGTGGTAATGCCCGCTGAATAATATTAAAAATGCTTCATAAGATATTGGCTGCGCTAAATTAAAAAGGTCTTCAATGCTAACGTTGCGATTCATATCGATCTGCCCATGACGTTCTTATAGTTGTATGACCAGGGACAAGTTAAGGTTTCATCAGCTGTTTATGGGTTATTGCTATGGATGCTAATTACTACATTGGTGTGCCGTCTTATTGCTGTCTGTTTCATAATAACGTTAAGGCACCTATTCTTATGTGACTGATTTGATAACACGTTGCCTTGTAAGCCTACTTGTATATAATTTTTAGATGCACCCATGGTTTCAATAATATTGACGAGTTTTTAAAGTGATAGTAATACCAATGCAAATATCATTGCCAAAACACTCAATATCTTTCTATTCCTGGCAATTATACATGTAATTTCTAATGTGTTTTGCTACAAAGGTACATGAATATTTGGCCCTCTTCCAAAATGTATGTCATCCCGTTTTCTATATTTTTAGAGAAAATCAGAAAATAAGTGCATGGAGAACCCTAGAAATCGAAGGCCTGTACTTCTTACCGAATCAAAGCTACCCAGAAACCTCAGCAGAACGCCCGTGGTCTTCCACTTCCGGTTCTTCCCCTTTCCCTTCCGGTCAGTTCGCCTCTCTTCCGGTGGTGGCGCCACCTCGCGGGCGGCGAAACCTTTCCGCATCATCAGCACATTCTTGGGTTTCCTCCAGCTGGCCAGACGCTTGGACCGACCGGATGTGGAGGCGGCGGTGATCGTCGTCGACTTTGCACCCTTTGACCCCATGAGGCGCATGACGGTGCGCGGTTTCCTCCAGTTGTGCAGATGTGAACGCGTGTAGGTGCGATCGTCGTCGGACCTCTCCGGGTCGGACGCGTCGGCCGGCGTCACCTTCGACGATGGGCGCAACCGGAATATGTTGCGCGGCTTCCGCCAGCGTCTCTTGTGCTTCCGGTCATCTTGGGTGACCTCCTCGTCGGAGGCGTCCTTGGAGGCGGACGCCAGCCCGGGGAACAGACGCAGGAGGTGGTGCGGCGCGCGCCATTTGCGCAAGCGCGAGTGGGTATAGACGCGCCGACGACGGCCGCCACCTTCCGGTCCTGATTCGTCGCTACTTCCGCCGCCGCCGCGTCGGCGCCTGCGGATGCCCACTTCCGCCAAGTCGATGCCGTCGGGGTAGTCGTCATCGTTGAGTTGTACCTGACAGAGCCCGGAGGGTATGGAGCCCATGTCATTCCTCCATGGTGTGAGCTGGGGCCTCACAGCCCTCCACCAGGCGACCTCAAGCAGGGACAAGGTTCGGCCCCGGTTCGTTACTGTGGCATTAGTCCCCTGATTGATTGATTAGAATGGAGGCTGGATAGTACTGGTCTATGTATGTTTGGGAATGTCCGAGAGACGTTTAGTGGGTCTCTGAGGGAATTTGCGTTATGCCGTTAATTGCAAAATCCCGATACATCAAGTGACGTTTAGTCCTAATCCATTGGCATCTCACAAAGGCAATATATAGCATTTGGATTCATCCTTTTTCCATTTCAATCTCTTTTACTCAGAACATAGGCCGACTGCTGTTAAAAAATGTCGATAAATTGTAATCCAGTAGATATGACTACGAGAATAAAGTCATATGAAGCACTAAGCCTTAGATCACCCAAGCTGAGTCGGTAATGGTTGATCCAAATCGACATTTTGCAATAAAAGCCAATACAATTCCGGTGTCCTTATAGAGGTGGCTTGGACCAGCGCCATGCAACATTAGCCCAACTGCCTGGAATTCATCCAAGAGCTAAACGCCCTCAGTCCCCATAAAACTCCTGTTCGTTTTCCATTATATCCATTTCATTTCGATACAACTCCTGGCTTATCTTCCTTTTTTGTAAAACAAATTTTGAGTAAAAATATTGTCGCTCATCATGAAAATATATCGTAGATCCAGTCGTGCGTCGCTGAAATATTGCAGAGCGTATTTCCATTTCCCAGACGACAATTAATCCCGTTTTCCCGCTCTTTCTGTGCTTCTACACAAAGATGTCCTCCCTTTGACAGACGTCAGGCATCTGACCAGGGAAAGCCCAGAATAGACTAACCCGGGTTTCTACTCAACGTCATACCTCAGATTTTAATATTACATCGATTTTATTGTGTCCCATTTCCCTGCCGCCATTCAGAACACAAATAGCACCGGACAATTACCGTCTGCTAGAGCCGCCGCCCACCAGCGAAACGAGATCACGTGGTGCGCCGATAATAAGGGAGGGCAGTTCTGGCAGCCTCTGCATGGTGGCCAAAACATTGATTATTCTTCATTTTGTGAAGAAATCCGAATCTGTTGTATGCTGGAGGTATTACCATATTACTAGAGGAGGTAGGTGAGGTAAGGGTATAATGATCTGCAGAGAAAATGCTAATAATATCTGCGGATGAAACACATATTATTATATATGACCATTCACATACAATATGTAATTCATGATTTTGATCTTGGTCCAAATGCCTTTCTAATTATATTTCCTATAATTTATGGTAAATTCCATAAGAGAATCAATCAATAGTATGAGACTTATGATATCATCAAAAATCCAAATATTATAATTCTGGGCTGTCTAGGACGTAACCTGTTACTATGGTGATAACTTAGTGAGTACATTCTTTCATATGATGCTAACAGTTTCCATGGAGAATCGGAAAACAGTTTGTTCAAAACTGTGGGTATGGTCCAAAATAGTGGTTAGAGAAGATTAAAGAACTGCGGATTGCAGATTTGTAGACACAAAGATAAAATAGGCAATAGGAATCAATAAATTGTCTAGCTATTAATATTGTAAAGAGAGATTATTTAAACTAACTTCAAAACATACACCTACAAGAAGGGTAAATAGGCTCACTAATTGCTTGGTATAAGTCATACCGAAGAACATGCCAACAATAATGAAAATGGCATTGTTGAGATAACAGATTTGTCGACAGACCTCCTAGAAAGGACCTGTTCTGCTTCCTTTCCACCCCCATCTATTCCCCCCCTCACTCCAGTCCTTTTCGTAAATGTATCCTCTTTGCTTCCCATAAACTACTTACATCTATAAAGTCAAACCACTCCCCAAGGATTACACATAAGTGCCTATATTGACACAGTTCCGACTAGTCCAGATTATGTTGACTTATCAAATTTACCAGGTCAAAAGACCACTCTGGTTCGTTAGTCTGTGTTGCTATCCCCTCTGCAGTATGTGCAAGGCATGTTTTGATACTTACCAAACCCTACCCCTGACTGCCCCACGTGCTAACACCTTGGTGTTCCCACCAGGGGGATTGTCCTGAACGCTGAGTCAGGGGTTGACTGGGGGATTGGGATCAATGGTAGGTTGCCCAAGTGTTGCTGGTCCGGTTTTTACTGTTGTGGATTTGTCCTTTAAACCATAACCCAATGGGCAGACGTTTAGTACCGGTATTCCTTATGGTGGTATAGCCTTTTAGTCTAACTACCATTTCGCTTAACCACCAAAGAACAATTCGCTCAACCACTAAGGTTTCTAGGAAATCTAAATACATGCATAGCCTATACTGTATGCTACATTAAACCAAATGCAAGTGGCAGGGGCCGATTTTAAGATTTGTTTGGGAAAATGGTGTGTTCTGGATATGATACCAATTTGTGGGAAACAGACGCTCATTCCTTTGCACAACCCCCCTCTACTCATTTTGTCTTCTTGCATGGTCTAAAAGAGAAGTTTACATCTGCCCTGTGGTAGGTCTAAGCATGGAAGGGTCTAAATTTTGCTGAATTAACACTTTTCTTTTCTACTGAGAACGTTCAAAATATCGGTTCCTGTAAGGGTCAAACACCATCTCACTGGTTTTATATTGCTGTTGCACGTGTGTAGCACCACCTATGAGCATACATACATTCAGGTATGTACTATACATCATGGTTTATGGGAGGTTCGATGTCCATTACCCATACAATGGGGTTAATCCCCTTATATATGCCCAATATACAGCTCGTCCAGGAAACCCTTTGTCGTCTATGATCAATGTCACTTTGGTACCTGTGCATGATATCCTATGTTACACATGTATACTGGATGGTTCTGAGACACACTGTGCTAATACATCACTATGCATGGTTACATGGGTCATACTTATATTTCAGGCCCACTTTTTGATAACTTGATTGATTCTTTATTGCACTTTTTAGGAAAGATGCTATCTTCAGTACATATCAGATGTAGGTATAGGATCTACGCAAAATTACGTATCATATAAATCATTTTACTGCAATTACGATATTTTGGAGCTTGTAACCCATCCCTAGCTATGTTGTCAGGACGGTCAGGACGGTTAGGGTAATCTAGGGGTGATACCACTCATCGCAGAGGCTGCAAGTGCATGCACTATTAATTTTAATTAGACTAATGGACGAAGCTAGACGAAGCTAAAATGGTTGAGGTTAATTATGACTGGACACTTAATATAGACTGTCTGGCTTCGATTATCACTTACTGTATGTCGATCGTGAATTCTACAATGTGAATTCTTTCCAATTTTATGAGTAATGGACATTATTTTGGTTCATAATGCAAAATGTTATTCCTACTTTCCAACGTTTGTATGTACCTAGGTGGGACGTCTGGAAGACGTATTTGTGTTGGTTCATCTAAAGTCATTTGAAGTGATAATTTACCAAAATTGTTACCTAATATCTATGTCATTTATATCAATTTAATGTACACGTAGTTCAGATGAGCATATAGACAGGACTAAGTAGTGGTAGTCTGCTCAATGCCTATGAATATTATATTTGTGTGTGCTTATAATTGTACGATTATATATAGCTCATTTCGCAGTTGCTACAATTCATATGTTTGACACAAGTTTCACACCAAGAATAACACATAGCACCAAGTTACCAAATCCCTCCACCAAAGCTAAGTCTCCAAACCCATCAAAGTGGACTTCTCCTAAAAGAGGTGACACCGTGTTTGCACAGTTTGACTTTTCGGCCAGCGGTTGATCTCGATGCCAAGTTAACACCTCTTATAAACACGGCTCCATCGTCCAAGGAGCCACCCTACACTGGCCAGCTACGCCTCACCTGAATTCTCCCTAAATGCCCATTTGTTAGAGTCAACATTTTGACACAGGGTCCATTAGGCAGGGTTATGGTGGTGGGTTGGACTGAATGGGATCATCTGGTAGGTAGGGGGGTGGGTCGTGCGTTTATGTGGGTGGTGAAGTAGGATCTGGCAGTTTTTTGGTTGTTCTTTTTTCTTTTTCCACTGCAACAGTGAAGGTTTGGTAAAAGGATGATGCATGCGCAAGAGGTTGGTTGGTTGGTTGGTTATTGGGGTTTACACTGTATCAACATATATATGGTCATATCACGGTGAGAACAGGGTTTTGACAATTCTGTCTGCTTGATGATTGTATATATGAACTGATCATATCTATGAGAAGGTAGAGACCGTACCCCTACACTTTTACCGAGGCAGGTGTTCTTTAATGTGCAGGGTCCCATAGGCAGGGCCCTACACACAACTGCCGGTGGCCCTCTAGGAGCCTTTGATAACCCAGTTGTTGCCTGCGCAAGAGGAGTTGATGAAATTTTCTGGGGGGGAGAGAACATACTGCAATGCAACTTAGAGCGGCATTGCTAGAATAGCAGATATCTTAAGACAATGTGGAAAACAATGTGGCCAATATACATTTGTATTTATGAGCAGCTGGTTAGATTCTGTTCAACCATTGATCATCTCTAGTATATCCTCAATTCACACTCAGGAACTATACATTTCCAGCTAACTACTACAATAGATATTGTTGACGAGCCATGGTTTCACCATGGTTTCATGTAAAACAGATAATCTAAGTACATTACCCAGCAAACAAAGTATCATGTTCCAAACGTCCAGCTCGCAAGATCAATGAAGACAAACTCGTGTAGTAATCTCGTGTCCTACTCAGGATTCTGTTAACACCATTTCTGGTGTCTCAAACGAGACACACGTTTCTGTGAAGTGTTTCCTTGATGTAATCTCATGTTTTTAAGAAACAACAAAATGTTTTAAAATGCCTGGATTCGAACCAGGGATCGGTCCATATGAAGCAAGCACTCTACCCTTGAGCCATTGTGGATTAGGTAAGTGAGGGAGTTAGGACAGTTACCTTTGAATGTTAAGTAACATTTTCTATCTAGAAATTGCATATTCAAAAGATATATTGTAATTAGATTTATCATTTCAAAAAGTAAATTTAAGTATGTAAATCTTAAAGAAGTAGATTCCATCAGTTTAGGCTGAGATTGACCTATCATAACTAAGGTAAAACTCGTGTGGGACCTTTGTTAAATACATGTTTTTCACTGGTATTACACAGGTCCAAAACGCGTGTCACAGAGAGGGGGTTTTCTCAGATAATTCGCAGGGTTTTACATGACACCAGAATTACATGAAATAACACATGTAAAAACAGGTGTAATATATATATATGGTTTACATAGAGATTATCACTACACCAGAATGTAAAGCCCCATACCCACTAGGCAACTTTTACACAATCGGCCGATGGATCGGTGCTGAAATCGGCACTGGGGTAGACTCTAGGGGTAGAATCAGCTGACTTCAGCATCGATTCAGATCAAACATGCAACATTCCAATATAATATACCCACTGGGAACCACCCAGCTGTCAGAGTTGCCATCCGATTTGACCCTCGTGCCGTCGCCTGTTGCAGGCAAAATCGTCGAATGGGTATGGGACTTAAAAGTTTCTAAACAGCTTTGCTAAAGCATAATTAAGTATAGCATGATGTAACTTGCCATATGATATACAGAAACAGTGTTGTAGAAAAGATAATTACACATGTGCATAACTATGTGAAAACGTATGGACAAACTTGGTATAATACTAAAATTACTCAGAGATTACAACCACACCAGTAACACATGAATTAGCACGTGATAAAATGGGGAATACACGTGTTCTGTTTTCTGGGTAAGAATTTCATAACAAACTACAGCAATTGAAGCTGTGTTGTGTTGTCATTTGATTTCAACCATTCTAACTTTCGAATGGCAGCATATTTTGTAAAATAATTGCAGAATTCCAAAATGGGGCCAATTATTGGGCATGTCATCAATCTCCAATAAGCGTAAAATGTGTTTCCAACGTATATCTAAAAGATAATAGTGTATCATTTTCAACAGCTCAATGCAATGGGATAGTGCGGCAAAAAGTCTCGTTGTAACAAAGTATACCATGTATGAGGTAGCCCAGCATCAGAAATAAATAGTTATTCTTTAGAGTCCATACTTATCTCAGTTCTCTCAATTACAATAACTACATAAGATATCACAGTTTGTCCAGCTCTCTCGTTCTACTTTCTACTTTCATCGTTTCTTTGTGGCTCAATAAAATTGGATTACATATGGACTACAGAAAGTTAAGGAAGAGCCCAGCAAGTCAAAGTCCAAGTTTATTTGTTGTGCTCTACTGCATAATTCATTAGCACTGCCATTGTAAATTATATCTGCAGAGAATTAAGGTTAAAGGACCATGGATGTCTGTTTTCTTTAGATTAAAAAAGGATATTTCACCAAACAAAATAACCCATGTATATTAACATTACCTTACTGGAGGAGGCGTCTATAAAGTGTAGGTGGGCCTTCCACTCACCTGAGTAAACCTCACCTGTATGGGTGAAAACACCTGTGGCCGGCCCACCTGGAGGAGGGTCCTCCAGTACCTGTGGGGTGGGAACCCTGGCCTCCAGTGCTATACACCTGGTGCAGGTAGGAGGGTCGGAGAGGACCCTTCTGGAGGTAGGTGTGGTAGGGGTAAGGACCTCCAGGCTGGGCCGGGAGGAGTTTGTGCCAATTCCCACAATGTGGTATATATACATCAATACACCTCCCCTACTAATCTGGGAGTTGCCCGTGTATGGTTTGACCATTTTTGGTCATTGGGAAGGGCTGGTTGGTTAGTTTTATGTTTAAACGCGGAGGAGGCAGTTGTCAAGGGAGATTTGTTTATATAATGTTTTTTATTGGAAAATAGAAAAGGAAAGATAAGTCTATAAAGTGACAAATCTTTCCATGACAAGGAATAGTTTATTCCATGCTTAATCTTACTTTAAATGCATCTTTATATTTTTTGTTGGTGTAATAAACATTTGGCTCAAAATATTGTTAGTTATTTTCTTTTCCATACCTGAGTGTCAGTGTCTGTAATAGCTCACGTTCATTATCCTGGTCTATTTCTTTGTTAAATAAATTTATATGCGCATGACCTCATTCCCTCACAATTAATGTTCAAGCCCTCATTAAAATTGATTCCTGACCAAAATGTTTTCCTATCAATTAGGTTAATATAGTGGTCTTTTGCCTATCGGAAATATGACTTCAGGATGACAAACAAATACGATTTGTCTAGAATTCTGAAAAGGTCAATAGAACCAAGATGGATAGTCCCGAAATAGTCTGGAAGAATTTAAAAAAAGGAAATACCTGTCCTTATTGGAGACTACAATGTATTTCAAAGTCTATGTTCACTTACTATATAATCATATCTAAATTTCTTCTAATTTCCTGGACTTTTAAATGTGTGTTTAAAACTAATGAGTCAATCTAACTCACAGATAATGATGAACCTGACATTATAATGTTGATTTATTACCACGACCATCTTGACATTGCTGCTATCATCATTATGCTGTAAATAGCATACCTCTCAAAATAACGGTAAACAAAACTAGATTACATTAGGATTGCACTGAATGAGAACTGAATGCTCCTGTTCTGACCGCCATAGACACACATGGTTTACGAAGCGAGAAGTCTGCCTTGAACTAAGCTAGAAGTATATATAATTGATGTGTAATGTTCCTATTGCACTGGTTGTAGTCATGGTCGTTCAGCGGATCTATCATTGTTTTCATCTAATTGATACAACTTTAACATAATATTATAGGCCTAACGTAAAATCATTGACCGCTTTTGTGTAAGAATTAATAAAGTTGAGGCCTTTTTTTTATCTTAAAT
This sequence comes from Lepidonotus clava, assembly GCA_936440205.1. NCBI lineage: Eukaryota > Metazoa > Annelida > Polychaeta > Phyllodocida > Polynoidae > Lepidonotus > Lepidonotus clava. The sequence continues at coordinate 17,462,781 of OW387150.1, read as the reverse complement.
CATGTTAATCATATAATAGATGGATTTCAATTCAACGTCTGTTCCCCCGCACTGTCCATGAAATGATTGGTATGTAAAATGCAAGGCCACCAAGGTTTGAAAAATACAAAGATATAGACCTAAATAATATTCAACTCTAAACCGTGATGTTCGTCTAGATTGTTTTAAATCCACTCATCATTTAAGATAGCTAATGTTTATCCTGCCTGACCTCACCACAAGGCAACTTCGGCCGTGGTCAAAGAACAGTCCAAGCAATCAACTTTTTATACAAATTCACTTAAAAATAACGATATTGATTTGCATTCGCTAAATTTCAAGTCATCTTCTTTTACGTCACCCTTTGGTTAACATATTGCTAGACACGTGGAGATCTTTTTAAAGGATATTGTATGGAAATACCCCCAAAGACAATGTGAAATTCTACCCTAGAAGTCTGTAGGCCTAGTTTAGGCTTATACCAGGTTGCTATAGCAGGTGTAGGCCTGAAGCACCTTTAGAAAGGTGCCGAGTTTGTTTGGTTGGTAACCCGCCTATTGTGCGAATTTACACAACCGTTAAAGGCCTGATTATTATGATACCAAGACGAGTATAGACCTTGATCATTATTTCAGCGGTAACGTTGCTGAGAACTATGAATTGTAGATGTCATGAAAAGAATAATGGGAATCCCCAATGTCGTAAATCATATGGTCATGTTAAGAAAAGAACTGTTGATTTGAAAGATTTTGATTTGAAGACAATGGGTTTGACAAACCTGATTCGTGCTATCCCGTCATCCTGATGTTGATACAATTATCCCGTGTTAATATATTGAAAAGTTGTTGGAAATAGTTTTCTTTTACAATTTGAAAACCAATAATTAATTTGAATGCGCCTTGCTCATTTCACTTCTAAAGTATACCTAAAGTATCTACTCACATTCAGCTCTGTTGAGTACTGAGAATACCTTAGAGTTAGAACGTAAATTGTAATAATCTCAATTTAGAATTACTGATTTGTCAGCTTATACATCCAAATCGGTCTATCTTACCAAGACAATCATCTTATTGCTGTTTTGAACTTGCTTTTATGTATCTTATCCCGAAATAAAAATCTTGCGATGTGTGTAATATCAATGTAACGCCAATGTGGTAGGCCTAGATAACACAAACAAACCCACAACCCAAATCCCTTTAGACTTATTACCCTTCTTGTTACTTGATATACAAGGCCTAGCCTCCCCCGCCCTAATCAACCACAAATCAACTATTTCCCTAATCAACCAACACCCAACAAACAATCCCAAAATCTTACCTTTTCAGCAGAACTAGCGCTCCTTGAAGATCCAACACCTTTGATCCTGTGGCTACACTTATTATCCGATGATGATCCAATGGTTTCCCTCAGCAGTGCTCGCACATCTCCCCTGGAGAAGTAGCCCTCACAGTGTGGGTCGGTGCGTCCAGAGTACTCGGGCAGTAAGGTCTCCTTGTACTTGGTCCGCCTCTTCTCCGCCGAGATAGCGTCCACTACAAACTCCGTCTCGAGCTTCGCCAGTTCGCCGGGAGGGGGCGTGCGGACACAACGTCCCCTAGTGGAGAGTTTGTTCAGACTGGGCTTCTTGGTTTTCTCACCAGGTGGCTCCTGTGTCTGGACAAAGAATGTGGGGTGAGTTTGAAATTTGAAGCAATATGGTAAGAAAAAGTAAGGAAATGCATTCACTTAATTAACAAAGCTGCATGTGCCTGTATAATGTAATCAGTAGAGAGTCATTAACTGTACATAGTCTTTGAATGTTGGCCCACCCTAGGGTTGTATACATGTTTGAAACCATTAGAACCTCCCCAATTTGAATTCCAAGTTGGAATTGTAAAATATTGTAATCGTGCGAGGATATACATGTTTATGTTTTCTATGCTAAACCTAAATCTTTGAATAAAATTCACATTTATAATACTACTAACATTTCATCTCGAAAGATTAAGCACCCTACCCACTAGGCCATTTTACCGGCGACTGGGGACGGGCAACTGCCAAAATAGTGGTATTATCGTTACAAATTCAGGTTACCTGTTAGTATGTTACATTTCAATATTTCATACCAACAGCTAATCTGAATTGGTAATAATATTACCACTATTTTGGTAGTTGCCCATCCCCAGTCGCCGGTAAAATCGCCTATAGTGGGTATGGGACTTTAATCTACTGTTTCCACTGTTCCAGGAACATTAGCCGATAGATTTTATCACAATCATTTCAATGAAACATTTGCTCATATCCGAAATAAAGGGTAGTCATTATCATTCTATCATTAGACAGATGGCGCTATTCTAGGTATGTTGGAATGATAGTTACGGCCCATCTATGAAATACTTTATATTTTGTACCACAACCAAACGTATTTAACAGGATCGTAGAAATCGCCACGAGCAGTACAGGCATGGCTGCAGCAATATTTTCCCTAATAGAAAGACAAAGTAAATGAGCCAATCAATGTTTTCTCATCACTTTACTTTCAGTGGAATTTAAACAATTAAATTCTGCTCTACTTACCTTGTCTAGAGAGCTGATCGGGCTGGACGTCCTTGACCCCGTAACCCCGTCTTCAAATGAGTTACTCAAGGTCAACTCCAGGGCGCTGACGGCCACCGGCGACCGGAAGTAGGCGCGCGCAGCCGGGTCCTCCAGGGCGTCGTACTTGGGAATTATGGGAATACCCCGCGGCACGTTGTACGCATGCGTGGCCACCGCATCGTTAACAAAATCCTCCTCCCGCGCGCGCATCATTTGCTCATGCGCGCGCATTTCCTGTAACGATACAGGACTTCCGGTTGAGCGCCGATCGTCGATGATGAGCCCGGCGTTTTCCAGAGCCAGGGGGCTGCGGTAGAGATTGACATTGGCGATGAGGCGGGAGATTGTGACGTCGCTGTTTTCTGTGTCGGTGTAGGATCTGCTGGGTATAGGGCTGTGGTAGTGTCGGGACCTTTTTAGGTCCTGACGTCGCGCTCTTGCGTCATCTGTGACGTCACTTCCTATACTTCCTGGAATGGTACCTAAGGTCTTGGAACTCAGGGTCGAGGGTGGTCTTGATTTGGTCATTTTGAGGTCTGGAAATGAAGAACATGTAATGGAAATGTGATACAGGTGATAATCAGAGTATCATTTTCATATCATTAAATGCATGTTTAGGATAGCTCATGATGTCGAATACAATCTATAGGCTTACTGGTGTTTCTATGTCTGAGATATCCGTGACTATCCTCCTCAATAGAAACCACTTTCCTCTGCATAGAAATTGCTTTCGTAATAACTGCTACATGGGTATCTAAATGCGTAAAGGATAGCTATACTGTTCCTACTTGGTACCAAAGGACCACTCACTCCATAGAGCCTTTCCATAGCATTCCACACTGTCAATTAACCCATTTTGAAATAATATTATGAAAGCGGTTAGCTATACCACGCTGCAGGTGCTTTCGTAGAACAATTTCTTTTTATTGAAACATCTTTTCAAATACAAGAAGTTCTTCCGATGCTATGATTGGGGACCAAAGTAATGAGCATTTATGATAATATGTCATGTGGCTCGATGCCATATTACAAACAATTTCCTTCACATCCAGTCCTCTATCTACAAGAACCATTAAATCATTTGTTTAAAACCCAAATTATACTAAAGTGCCAATTATGATCCAAAACTCTAAATATTTTATATCTGGCACTATATATGTGATAATAAGTCACATACAAAATTTTAGGTCTCTATCTATAGTAGAAGCTGAGATATGGGGCGTCCTACATGTAGGATGCTAGCATAATCCACTTCCACAATTTCCATAGTATTTAACCCTTTGCTGATGCTAAAAAGAGCCTTATTGGCAAATATATGATAACAAATAAATCATACTATTGATTTTGAAAATAAGTATTCTAGCAATCCATTTAATGGAAAGCCAATCATAATTATAAAATCCACTTTCGGAAGGTGTGAAAAAATTATTTCTTATCTATTTTTGGAGTTACCATGGTAACCAAAAACCTAATTTATTGGTTATCTATGATAATATGCCTTTATCCGTCATTAAAGGGTTAAAGAGAGGGGCCAGTGAAATTTCAACATTGTTAAATTCTCGTATCATATCGTAGGTATAAGGCCTAATTATGAGTATGTGGCATTATTATAACTTTGAAGTGTTCCCTTATAATAGAAAACTGTGTCCCTTTATCAGACCACACATTGAGCCCCCCGGTCACCTGACATAGGCTGTCTGTGTGTGACGTCATACAAAAAAACTGTTATATTTAAATTTCAAAATTTTGGATTCCATAATGAAATAAATTTTTGATTTTTTCTTTCATGAATCCATTTATTTGATAATTTTAAATACTTTTAGGGTCATAAAAAACACTTTGATAAATTAAATATTGTTATTTTTTCAGTTTTATTATTTTTCAACTGTTCTGCTTGTGACATCACATACAGATAAATGGTCTGTGCAGACAGTGTCAGATGCAGGCAGGGGAACTCACTTTGATATAGACAAATGTACATAAAACAAAAACTATTAGAGATAAAGGTTTAAAATTTGGTATGGTTATTCCCCGGATGTTAGAGATCACGACAGTATACTACTGTATGGTCACTGGCCCCTCCCTTTAAGGCAAAATAAAAATTTGTTCTAAAATGCAGAAAGAGCTTTAAACTACTAAATACTGGACTTTTATGGGTATCTACTACATACTTTGTATGCAAAACGTGTGAGTAAAATGATGACAAAACTTCAAAACAATGCTATATCATGTAGTATCCACACTGATGCAGGGCACAAAATTAAGGTAGTGGATTATGCTAACGTCCTACATGTAGGACGGCAATAGAAAATTCTTAATATCTCTGGACATTATTATTTGATTAAGATAAAAATTAGCATGTAAATGTAGCTCCATAAGGTCTATCTAAAAGTCAAATTTTGTTCCAAAATATGTATTATATCATAGGAAAAATAAACATTGATTTTTCAAATTTTCTATCAACTCTATTTGTCAATTTACCTCACTGTTTGTTGTCATGGCAACATGATATTGTGTGGTATATGTTCTTATTTGGAATTTTTTCATGATCTATAGGTGTTGAGGTCATATTTACACTAAGATTTTAGATTGTATTCATATTTTGACTACCTTCAACAAGTAGCACAAAAGCCATGGTATAGGCGTCCTACGAGTAGGACGTTAGCATAATCTAGGTTAAAAACTTGTATATTGTCAGACTTCTGTATAGATTCCTCAAACAACGTGAAACGGTTAGGGAATGAATAAATACATCTACTGGTAGAGGGACACTTTAAAGTTGTAGAATGATTGAGATATGCTGTAGACCGTAAGTTATATTCATTTTAGATTAATTCTTCTACAATTGACTAAACATATTCTGAAAAAGGTTTGTAATTTAATGTTCCCGAATTTTCCATTGGCGCCCCTCCGCCCTTTGAAAATTGGACCCGCCCCTGAAAGATCCGCCCCTGCATGTACAATGGTGGTCAGTCATAAACGACTCTATATATACATATGTTTAAACCAGAGTCCAGACGAAGAGAAAACACCCCCAAACCATGAGCTGGTAACCCTCCTCAACGCTGATCGGGGCCGGGGTAAAATGTTGACTTAATACATCAACTAGTGAAAACAAGTCATTAATCGGTTTTAGCACCAACTAAGATATTTCAAAGTAACATATTTTCAGGATTTTAGGTTAGCATTGGTAACTATCCTTGGTGGTGGAATGAGCGCATTCACTTTTAAGGTAATATTAATCTATATATTTTTTCTTCGTTCAATTCATAATATATGGTAACTACAGGCTCACAATGATTTTCAACGCCTTCCAAAAGGTAGTCCATTAATTTTGCTTTCCCTATATTTCCGAAACCTATCCTCCTATATTTGTGCAACTAGGTTGTTTTTTGGAGGGGGGCAGAAGTAAATTATTTCTTTTCTCCTTCCTTCAAACAGGTATTATTCAATTCTCCCTACCAAGGATAGCTGGTTAACATTTCAATCACCTGCAGGTTATTTTGGCCAATTTTGTCTACAAAAGTACATGGAAATCTATGACAAATATACAAATATTTCTATGTGTGATGATTGAATTTTTAAACCAACTCCAGAAATGATAAACATATACAAATAACAAGTGAAAATATAGTTGCTATATATTGATATCCACCATCTTAAACCACAAATAGTGCCATGATTAGTACAATTTTCTATATACTTAAGCCCCGTGGTTTGTCAACATATTTCCCGTATGCATTTTGATCAATGCTAACCCGCAGGTAAAACTCAAGAAATTGTCTATCCATGGTTTGTCGCCATGGTGACATTTTAGTTCTCGGTAGGGCCTCTTTAAAAACATAAAACAAGAAGTACAGGTTGTAAGAAAATATACCCGTGTATATTAAGCGTTTCATCAGACATGATGGCATAGACAATTAGCTAGATATCCTAAACTTTTCTAGGTGAAAATGTCTGATTATGAGAGATATTGCAATTGGCCGCTAGCACTTTCAATACTTACTATCAAATTATAAAAGATACACCAAATAGAAACACACACCTTACCTGTTAAATCCTTTCAATGCTACTCTGGGAGATCCACTAAGCGAAAACACTTATCCTTTGACCTGTACCAAATTCCCGTTGTAAAAATCTCGTGCAATGCTAGAAATCCATTCTCCAGTGAAAAGTATGCCTTCAATCTCTGCTGATTATTAAAATTACGCTGGTCCCAAACGACCTACACGAGCTAAGCTTACACGACGGGAACTAGCATAGGTTTTCGGTGGCGCCACAATACGGGACGCACTGAGAGTTGTTTTTGTCGGTTTGCGTTACGTCGTGCCAGGGTAGTCAAAGTGACGTGTCAGGGTAGTCAGAGTGACGTGCCAGGGTAGTCAGAGTGACGTCAACCCGTGCCTGACTACCTGACTATGGTCTGTTCCGAACGTGTCAACCCAGCCGTCATTTCTTAGATTTACTAACTGTCAAGGGCTGTTGACCGAAGTTCAAACAAGAGTTGGAATTTTTATTTTGTTTTACCATTTTTGTATGTTTGTTTGACCTGTTCCATGATTTATTATGATTTAAAAAGTGCAAATGCGTGTGAGATAATTGAACCGCATTAGAGTATGCATAGGACAAGAAAGTCTGACATGTGGTTTCTAAATAATACAGGCCATAAGCGCAACTAAATTTAAGGCCCTAAGTTATACAAACTGTTACGGTATATGGTGGGACAACTATTAAACATTGATTTAATTAAAAGCCTTTTTTTTCCCAAGTATCAAGCTTCTATAAGTAGAATTGCCATTTTGGGTAGAAGTTGTATCTTTTCAAAGGTTTTTGTTATGTTACAGTTACAGCAATTTCCCCTGGTTTTCTTTTTTCTTCTAAACTGACTCTAAGTGCCCTAGACTTTGAAATTTCTCATATATTCGAGTTCCAAATAAAGAACTTTTGTATTACACCCAATAGTGACTTATATGATTTCCGTTAAGTATAGGTTCATACAACGCAGTGACGCCGATTTGTCTCGGGATGATGGCCACACACGTTTCGCCTCCCGGTTTGTTCCGTGACAAACTGATAGACTGACGGAACATGAAAACTGTCGGAGGGGGTCACAAGGCCTATAAGGAAAACTGTAACATACACAATACTTGGGGCCTACTACACTCACCATTCTCCACATCAGGACACCAACGTGACCAGCCTGACATATCAGGTTAAACATAACCCCCTCCCCTTATCAGACCTGACGATGAAGAGCCTGTAATAATTTATCAAGAGCTTCCCAAAGAGCTTCCCAAAACATTATGATATGTTCAATGTGTATTAAGTATTAGGCCTATAAATAATAATTATGCTATATTTACGTAGTAGTAGGTGGGTTATTAGGGGAAGGGACACAACGATGTTTTGCATCATGGCCCCAAATAGGAGTGTAATAACTTTTGACCTATAAAAGTATGGAGCAGTGTTTGTATCATGTGATGGGTTGGTAATGATTGGTTTATATTTAAGTCCGAAATGTCCTCACTAAATTTGAATGTGTTTTGAATCACGTAAAGTTTGATGCGAAACCCTAACTGGAGGAATTGTGAGGTGGGGGGGTGTCTGGGTTTGGAATTTCAGTGCTCGTTATGATGATAGTTAGGCATATAGTTCACACACTGGTCGGAGATGATTGAAGCTTAAACAACTTAATATTATCTTTCTAGGCATCTTTATATTAACAAGTGCGTTCCGAAGCTGGGAGGAAAACCCCGGCCACCCGTGTTGCAGTCCAGCACCCTACCTATTAGGCTACCACTGGAGTGGCCTGTGGAGGGGCCAGAGTGCGGGTATGGGAAGACATTTTGCTGGGTGCTGCTGTTCTGCCTAGTATATTCATAGTGACAAGTGTGAGTTGAGATACCAGCATTTATCTCAACTGGCACTCTGCCTCCTACTCTGACTCACTTGTATCCTATGGTAGCTATCTTTGAATAGGTGGGGTTTGGTGTAGATTTGAAGCATTGTCGTTTTAATATAAGAAAGGTAATGACCTGCAAAAGTAGTGCCATAAATATATTGGGAAAAATAAAGGAATACATTATGTGATACGCATGACTATGATATTGTTCTACATGATATGAAACACTGTTTAGCAACCTCAACGAGTTCCAGTGGATATTTCTCAGTAATCAATTTTAAGGTGATTGACTAACGTGTTTGATGTGATTTGAGTACATCAGACGACCGAAAGGTTACGTCACCTAGTGGGAAAAGACACATACATGTAGCTATAGGCCACTTTACATCATGTACTCCCCCTAGTGTCCTCTCTGAGAACTAAGTTATGTAATCAATGTTGGGGGGTGGGGATGGGGGATACTTTTGCCGCGTGTCGTTTCTCATATATAAGAAATAGCTTTGTCAAAGTAACTATACTTCTCATTTTGATATTTTTTAGAAAGTTTCATATCACAATCATGTTGAACACAAGAAATAACATAATAGTCTTGAAACGTGGCTAGATGTGATCACTATCAGTTGCTACCGCTTAGCGCCTGGATGCAGGGATCCAGGCTGTGATTGGTGCTCAATTCAACATCTCCATGGCAATGGCCAGGGGCCATTTGCTCTGGGGCTGCAGGCCTGCCAGGGGCTCATATATCTGTTGTGGGGGGTCAGCAGCCTTGCAGGGTGGTGCAAAGCAGTCTGACCAGTGGTGGGGACTGGTGTGGGGCCAGTTCCACTAAATTGCGGTTTCGACAAGTGGCTCTATGGGCAACAAAATTGATAGAACGGTACCTAAATCAGTATTATGGGGGCCTCCATGTAAAAAGAGAGGTCTCTAGGAGGATGTCCAGCGGGTACCTGTTCTCAGTGTTTGTGGAGAACTGGAAACCAGAGAAGTTGAGGAGCACAGAGTCAGTTCCCGAGGTGGGGGCTGACCTCCTAGGGGCCTAAAGTTCCAAACATGGGTTTAAAAAAACTTTGGTGGAAAAAAAATTAATATTATGTTATGACGTTTATGCTTCTTTTTCATGTTTCTTGGTCTCATGTCGAATTTGAAAATTCGAGAAATGGCCATATCATTCTGTCGAAACCAGTCGGGTTAACATTGGCGATTGTTAGAAGAGGCAGGAGAAAGTATTAACTAATTATATTATTATTTATGCACAAGTACAAGACTTACAGTGATATCTATATATAAATTAAAAAACAAGCTCTAAATTACAATTAAAGTTATCCCCAAACATTATATATAGTGTACGCGCCTGAGCAAAGGTTGATATTTTTATGCCTTTTGTCCAAATTAAAGACATGATAGAGCTAAATAGAAAATTAAAAGTGGAAATGTTCACATCAAACCCGACACACCCTTTTTAGTGGACTGTTGATTTATTCTTGGAGAGAAGGTAGCAATCTACATGACTGTGTAATGACTGTGTAACAAATGTCCACCGGAAACACTATTTCGATCGTTCATGATCTTCATAAGGTCTGAAGCTTTACTAGGTAACTGCATGAATTATATTTGGTGTATGTTTTTAACTATTATATATGTTGTAACAAGGGCTTAATCAGGAGGTTATAGCTCAATGATATAATAAGACAGTATACAGGCCCGTATACAGAACTTTCTGTGGGGGGTGACCAATTTCAAAAAGTGGACCTTTTTATCAATGATGTAGATCTTTTATATGGGTCACTCTCCTCAAATGGCAAAATACAACAATTTGGCATGGGCACAAGAGCAATGCAGATCCAGGATTTTGAAAAGCGGGGGGAGGGGGTGCTATTGGAAAAAGTATTCCTTTATGAATAATTTTACATTAAAAAATAAATGTCTAAAATTGTCCAAAAAGTGGAAGATTTTAATAGAGGGGTCGGGGGAATGCCCCCCCCCCCTCTAAATCCTCCACTGAAAAGGACAAAAATGGATAGCTGAGGGCCACCAGGAGTACAGGAAAAAGTGGGAGATTGGGGGGGGGGGGGGGGGTGACACATATACCCCACGTCATCCCCCCTGGCTACGGGCTTGGTATATAGTCATTCTATCCATATTCAGCGCAGGCCCGTAGCCAGGAGGCTCATAATTTGAGTTACTTTCCAAGTGTTTACATAATCCAGGTTACTTTTTTGAGTATTTTACACAATAATGTATCTAATGATTTCATCTATGTACATTAGAACATCCATACAATCATGTCAGGGAGTATAAATCTAGATAGGGTAATGGAAGAGGCCTGGACCTAAGCTTTTATATATGTAAGGGGAGGAGATTAGATTCATATAAACGGACCTTGTGTGTGACGAGGGTAAGAAACATGAATCTTGCAGAAACCCACCCCTCACTCTCCAAGCACAGGTGTTATCACTATGACAACTCCCACTGTAAATTATGGTGAGCAAACATCTGGCTTGGTAGAGTGACAGTATTAGTTTGATTATAACTTACTTATTACATGTATTATGTAAGATAGAGCCACACTCTAAGTGACAGATTTGTTCAAAATTACATATAGTTTTTTAAAACAATCCTGAATGTACTTTGTCTATAGAGGGGTTTGAATCATTTAAGATTTTATTTGTCACGGTTCAGTGACCTCCACTGTTTTCAATGGGCACATGGTGGTTTGTTTAACCCCTGTCCAGTCAGGTGTAACCAAAATGACGTCACGCCGGTTATTAGAATATGAGGCCGGTATTTCCGTTTTTCATGTCAATTCTGAAAAAAAACACTTTATGTTGTATCTCAAATTTCCTCCCACTCACGCCCACGCCCTCGGCCAACCACTGATGCCTCTGCACATTTGATTACTCATGCAGGTTTTCCCCAGTCGCGCGATGTAGTTCATGGCATTTCAGACAGGTGGTGCCACATTTCTTTATGTGCCCTCTGAGTCCCTTCGCATCAAATTACCAAATATTGAGTTAAAGTGCCAGTAAGACACAGAAATCAAGTCAAGGTATACCAGGCACACTCAAATATGAATAACTGTTGTGTCCCTTCTATCACTTTAATTGAACAATTGTTATAAGGGCTTGAAAAGTTTAAATCATTTTCATAAAATATTTGTAGAAACCTTGTAACTATCGGAGGAAGCGATGATGGATTATACAATAATTATTGTTAATACCCACCACTGATGAGATTTCGAAACCATAGGTGAGTATTGTGAATGAAACAGTCTTTTTATTTATGGAATTATTTTTCTCTTTGGCAAGTTTGGGTCTCCACCAAAAGGATGGGGGGCAGGACCCCCTGGATCCCCTGGACCCCCCCCCCCCCCTTGATTCGCCCCTGTATCTCACTATATATATGCACATCCTACGATTATAGGTAATACATAAAAACCTAACAGTCTAGAATTGACATGTTGCAGAACCTCCTCAACCTGGACGATAATAAAACATATGTTATTGATATTTCTAAGCAAACCTACTAACAGGTTCAAGGTGTTCATTTAATAATTCATCGGTTGAATTCTACTATTGCACTAAAACCGGAAGCGTGGTTTAGCTTGAACTACCTGCACGTACATGTATATGAACCATGGAACATATTGGCCACACTTGTGACATCATGGGCAGATCCAGAGGGGATGGGGTCCTTGGAGTCCTGACCCCTCCACCCCCGCCCCCTCCTTTTGGTGGACCCTAAACTACAAAAAGAGGGGAAAATGCTGTGTGCATATATATGCACGATTGCATGTGGGCTTTTTTTGTGTGCATAAACTTGTTATTCAGTAATAAACATCAGAGTTACCTCTGTTTTTCAGTTCATTACAAACATGAAAAATGAAAAAAGGTGACCTAAATAGTAGTTTTAGTACTTAGCCCTTATGCTGACCCCCCCACCCTTTCGAAAATCCTGTATCCACCCCTGTGATATTATAATGTGTAACTTATAATATACAATAAGATAAATGTGAACTACCGGAAATCCGTAACAACGAGTAACGGTAATCATAATAACCTCAGCCTTCTATATAATGCATGGTGTTGTTATATTCCCTCGTTAGTCCTATTTTATGACCACTTCTAGGTGACAGATGGGTTGTGGGCCGATGCACAACAATAAAACTACCCCCGTCTTTGTGTACACCTATGCAAAACCCTTAGCTACCATCTCCCGCCAACTGGTGGAAATTGACCGTTAAAACTTGTATGCCAACGAATGCGAAATACCTCAAATGTCCGACCGGATAAGGTATGTGAATTGATGTCGCTATATTGGGAGATATGTCCAATATTTTGTCTAATATTTTGCCTCATACAAGAAGCCATTACATTTCTTCTAATACGTCACCGAGGTTATCCGTTGGTAATATAGAGAATGGTTTAAAAGAAATGGCGCATTATGCACCTTTTATACCAATATCGATTCTATATTTTTCTCCTCTGTATTTATGAGACAATCTTCGGGTCAGGATTCTCCGGCCCAAGATGAGTCGTTGGTATGTATGAAATTGATTTTGAAGGGTGTGAATGATGCTGTCAAAGAGCTTAATCAGCTCATTTGGGCAACAATACTAAAGTCATATATTGTCCAAAAACACATTTTAGATCCTTTTTTTAATATATAAGATGTTCTGACATAATTCAAACCAATCAGTGAGTCTGCTAAGGCAATATCACCAATTGAAGTTGTCCCGGCTGCCCAATGTCGCGTTTTGGCACTCCCTTTAGTTTAAGTGTGTTTCCATGATGACCAGCAAGACGAAGACTCTATCAAAATATCATGTTAACGTTGAATCTTTTTTTATGTATTTGTACCACTATGCCTATAGAGTTTTTCCTGGGGGAGCTGACAGAATTGTGCTCTGAACAAAACCAAAAAGAAAGCTAAGTCACAATTTCTTTAGATCTACTTCTTCACTCCTTTTTCCCTATTTGCCTGTTGTTTGCATTGTGTCTCATCTCCAGATTCTCCTATTGAGATTATGAGACTGAACAACCAGTTTGCCAGTTTGTCATTAATTAACTTGATTAACTTACTCAGTAGTAATAACGACGGTGAGACTGCAAGTCAAGCTCCTCTAATTTACTTATTCATGACCAAATGCATTACCAACAAGGATAATATCTAAATTATACCAATAATGCAGCTGATTAATACACGATAATGGCTTTGATATGATGGACATGATAATGCTCTAGATGTCATCAACGCCATCAACGTTACGGATGCACAGTGCCACCGCGCTAGTGTAATTTGTGGTCGCTGTATCTAGGCAGGGGGCATCCGACAATAACAATTAGCATTAATTTGAAAGTTTTATTGTTTGTCGTTTTTTTGTATGGAAAAGTAGAAGCATATGTCCTTTTGCTATACATGTATTAGACCTACCCTTAGGTTTTAATGTTTCGTGCAGAATAGAGAAAGTATTTTTCTTTGCAGCAATCCTACCAGGGATGTTAGATACCTATATCTTTCGTGACATTTAGGCCTACTTGTTTTTGACTAATGAATATTACATGTTTGAGACGGAACTGGTTCAAAAGTGTAACCTTTTCCTTGCCCGTCGTTAAAAATTGCATAAGCATAATTGCAAGAACCAGTGCACCTAGTAACATTAATTTTACTAATCTGACTGCTTATACTTCGTAATGATCCACTTATAATCCTATACATGTATGCAAAAGTGAAAGGAAACCTGGCGTTTTTAGATACGTCATACACCCCAGTCATTGATCACGTAGTCTACAGGCCTAGTGTTGTAATCATGTTCTTGAAATCTTCTCTCACAACACTGGCAACCCTTTCTGAATAATTCACTAACGTTGGAGGCCGAGCAGAGGCCGCCCAACCCTCCTGCCCGGGCAGATCCATCGATTTGAGAGTCGAGCAGACGGCATTTCGCCCACGTCACGCGCCTTCTCGCCGACTCTCGCGCCGCCTGCGAGATCTGGCGGCCCAATCAACCAAGGCTGCCATATTTGTTGACATCATGGACGACAGAGAATGTCGGGCCGGGAGTTTGGCGGGGAGACAGACGACATTTTGGAGCTTTTACCGCCCTCGGCCCGCCCTTTTCGGCGCCCTCTCGGAGAGGTGTTAACCACGCATAACGGGAATACTTTCTGATCGGGATCTGTGGACCGCAGACCGGGCATTTCGCGGGGAGTTTTTGTTGGTAAGTAGGTAGGCCCTATCGATATCAATACACTGCGCTGACGGAGAGTTCTGCAACAGGCGCAGTGCTTTACTAGGGGCAGAAGTGAGAGGGGAACCGAGTTCATATAGGGGGGAGGGGCAACATTATTGCGGTGCATATTTATTATTATCTTAGATTGCCAATGACGGCTGTACAAAACGGCTGATTTATGATATTGATAGGCCCCTATTGTTGTTAATTGGCATTTTGTCAAATCTATTTTTATTCTTGCTCTTTGAATATTTGTTAAAACATCTTATAATGTACTAAAGTGCGTTTATGTTATTGCATATGAATACAAAGATAGGGCCTACCGCCAATGTAGGTATCTGAAGGCGGGATGTACCAATAATATGTAGGCTATAGGTATGCCTACCTCTGCCTGCCTACCTTTGATACTGTATGTCCTTGGAGAACAGTGGCTTCATCGTAGTAGCCTATTTATGAGCTAATGACCCAAATGATTCAAAAAACAGTAAAATAATTATCTTTGAATTCTGCAATTCATCGTTTATTCTCGTAATATCTAAGACCATGCTGATTGACATTATAAGTGATCGATGATAGATTGGTGAAGTCAGGGAGTCCGTTCGACCCGTCAATATCAGATAGGTGTGATCAAAGCTCATCTAACAGGTCAATATAGAATCTGGTCGATATCCTTATACTCGCCTCCAAAACATCACACACTCATTTGTATACAACCCAAGGTGGCATGGGATGTTTTGGCAAAATATCGATGAATATGTATTGGTCGACAATACCCATTCTGGCTGTATCATTGTGAATTATGGTAACGGTGGATAAGTAAATTGATTAGTGAAATATATATGCCCGATTGATTAGTTATATTTGATTGGCAATTAGGCCTATTATCAGCAGTTGCAAAGGTATTATTTTTAATTGCCTTTCCATATAATTTATGTAATTGATAGTAGGTGGAACGATAACTGTCACAGGATCGAGGCCAATCATGATTATCGTTGCAATAATACGACTGTCATGACATTATTAGCGCGCATTTATGTGACGAACTTTGATAATCTACTCATTAGGATTTTCATTGAATCAGTTGTGCTCTGCTACGCTCAGCTATGATCTGTAACCTAACTTGTCCCTGGAATAGAAATTGTCACTGAATATTTAGCCAATATTATTAATTTTTAATTGGCTTTGATGTTTTTTTTCTGTTTTCTTTTTTTGATCTAAGAAAACTCTTGTTAGGGCTATGCTGGTTTTCTATTTTAATGTTGTGAGTTCTGTTTTGAATGGAAATAACTGGTTCCTTGACATGTGCTGTCATTTTAAACATTCTAAACATGTCAACCTCCCGCTTGTGCTTCGATAAATGTCATCAAGCAAATCTGATTGCCAAAAATCGACGATCCCCTCGAGCAATTATAAGAATAATTCTATTCTATTGGTCTTTCAGACATATACCGATATAACTGTGCCCTTAGGCATTATTGGCTCTCTTAGACATGGTATAACAAAATAATAACTGAGTGTGACCCTGCTGACCCTATACAGTTCCCTATACTCTGATATACTTATTTGTATTAGTTGAAGACGCAATAGACTTTGGGCTAGCATTTATGTGGCGCAATTGCTATCTTCAAAGTATTTCTCATTCTTTATAATGGGCCAGCAATAAATAGTAGATAGCTGCGCAGAAAGTCGTTTCCGCACTGCGCTTTACTGTGATGTATTAGAATTTATGCTTATATAGTTATATGTAACTAGGTAAATTAATCACCCTGAGTTTTGGATAGAAAAATCGCATTAATACAACAAAAACATTACCGGAAGTTATGCCATTATAGCCATAAATCACGCGCACTCAAAACATTGTTATGATTTAATTGTGGCCATTCATGCTTGTGTTTCGGTGAACCG
Organism: Lepidonotus clava; assembly: GCA_936440205.1. NCBI lineage: Eukaryota > Metazoa > Annelida > Polychaeta > Phyllodocida > Polynoidae > Lepidonotus > Lepidonotus clava. The sequence goes on along the minus strand of OW387150.1, from coordinate 17,446,189 downwards.
TCGTTTCCATAAATTCAACAGACGTCCATCCCCATGACCACATCCAAAACTTTTTTTATCCATTATATACGTACACAGGGAGGGCACTCTTACAATGTCGTTAGTTTGGCCTTGAAATACGCATGCACTTCGAAAGATGAAAATTGGTTTTTTTCATAAGGAAGAGTATTTGTCAATATTATTGGCAATTAATATAATATCATAACCAACAAATTCTATCTAAATATCATTCAAAGTTGTGAAATGATAATCTAAACCTACCTATAACATTACAAAGAGAACTCTGATAATTTATTGTCTATAGGTCTTTTATCAATATGTATGAAATAATAATAGCGTAGACGTCCCAGATACCTAAACAGTTTCCCCACAGGTTCGATACCAAAAGAATTCTTATATAATATTTTCATAAAAAGTTTCGTGGGCTAATGCACTAAAACAGATCTCCTCCACCTCTTCCCACCTCCTCCCTATTTACTCTTGGAATTAACTCTTTTTTGAAATTAGGATTTGGGTCTCGACCATCTGGTCATCAAAATCAGCACCCTTTACATTTGAGGGTCATAAACCAGGAACAACCATGTCGCCTCTTTGTCCCAACGGATTAATTATACAAGTGTATGCCTTCATATATGCAGCTGTCCTAACCTTACCTTCCAATAAATCCTCAGTTCTGTGAATGGTGCTTAGTTAGTATAGACCCCCTCCCCCTGCCCCCTTTAGCCCCCTACCTCCTTTCCCACTTCCCTATCCTTTGACCAACAATATCTGATGCTCCAATTTTAGGACCAGAAACCTTGGTCAAAATAACTCAGGTGGCTTTGAGCCTCCACCAATGCAACATGTTGCGAATTTCTTCTGAGAGCCCACCTAGCATTTCTCCATTGACTCCCCCTCGGAAGATTTGACGCGCCGTTTTTTGTGTACTATGGTCAATGAATAATCCACCAAGAAAACAGCAGGCTCTGTGTGACGTCCGTCGGATTTGGGTGGTCGTATAATCTTGATTACATGGCATAGAGGTTGTATCCATTAATGGTTTAAAGCGTACATATAATTTCATTAAGGAACCCGAACAAAATGTATCAATTACGATTTCATAAAACTAACAAATATAAAAAGAATAAAAAGCAATTTGATGTAATGAGCTACATCTATTAATAGAATAAAGGTGAATTATTTAAATTCTTGAAAAATACCGATGATTTGAAAGTTCTCTGCATTCATAAATAAAATCATTATCCTAGAATATTTTGACAGTCATGTAGTTGTGCTCTCCATCGAATAAGAAGAAAATGTCCAATTTATCTAGTGAATTAAGATCTTTGAAGAAAACATACTGTAATCAATATCAAACATGCTATTCATTGGGATTTATAGTTTTAGTGCCAACAGGTGTAACCATTATATGGGTCTGCCATAAGTGGTGTAATTGTTCACATATGGCCTAATGTTTGCTTAAGGTTTCAATTAATGTGTTGCGATGTGGTTCTTAACTCAAGCCGCTATGCTCCAAGTACACAACAACCTTCTGAAACCTGCCGCGCGCCAAGTACAGACTGATTACCTGTGGATTAAACTGGGTGTTTACCTGCTTTTAAATCTGCCAAAGCTGACTCGACTAAAAGGTGTTAATCCTATAAAATAGAGGAGGATGTGATTCTTTTGGGGTTTGAAAGGTCATGGATTCCCCCTAAATCTTACATTGAACACTGCAAAAACACATTCCTATCATGCACGGTAGATTCGCTAGTGTTTTCCAACTTTCATTTAAGATATTATTCTGATGAATTCTGAAATATTGTTCTAAGTCTACGTAAAAGAAAACGTTTCCTTAATCTAGATGGATTTATGGTTCCGGTCTTGGCAAAATGCAGAGGTTAAATGCAATTTACAAACATGCATGTACATTTCTGTCAAATAGAAGAGTTCTGAGCAAGTTTCCATCCATTATACAATTAAATACTTATAACCCGAATACTCAAAGAAATCACTTACTAGAATCAACAATATTGAAACAAGGCTTACAGACTGAAAGCACAGCAGTTTAACAGATAGTGTCTAACGCGTTATTTCAATATTCCGTTTCAGAATATATCATACAATTAGTTATCTCTCTTCTGAGATTAGCCTCATTAAACTCCTTCAGGATAACTCTTAATGACAGCATGCAGTGTACTCTATTGGCGGAACGATACCTCATACAATTGATTCTTATGTTTCTTGTTCCGCTTAACTTACGGTTGGCTGCAAGCTAGAGCTTAAACCGTTATCTTGGATCTTTTGCTAATATCAAAATGCTTTACCTTTCCAGGCACAGGACGAGTACTGATGCAAATCAATTGGTATTTCAATGCATGTCAATAAATTTATTGGATCCTATAAGTAATAAATTAAACTCTTTTTTCAGATTTATGCTGAACCCGAATCTTCTGTGATAATAGAAGACATTGTTGGAGATGTCTTCCTGAGCTGATTCAAAACGAGGCTATACAGGTGCATTGTGGGACATGCATCACTTGCCGTCGACATGCATCACTTGCCAGGAACCAGCTACTTAAAGGCCTAACGATCATTTCTAAAGGTAACAGGGAATTACCTGGTTGACAAATCTAGGCCCTTTAGGCCTAGAGGGCTTCCCGTGGATTCCTTTAGGTGTCATTGAAGAGTCGAAAAATGGCGGGACCTTCGGCGGTTGCTAGGAGACACTATGGCGCCAACCATAACGTGTCTCAGACGCACCGTGACGTCACAGATGACCGTTACCGAGACCTCCGAAAGCCCCGTCGAGTTCGGTTCTTTTGCAATGGCGACCGTTATTTTAAAGGGAAGAAGATGTTCATCACCCCTCACCGCTACTCGACCTTCAATGACCTTCTGAATGACCTGACGGGAAAGTTGCCCTCCTCGGTACACCTGCCCTATGGAGTACGAACCATCTACTCGCCGGTAGGGGGGTCCAAAGTCCGGGACATTGAGAGTCTCCAAGATGGCGAGAACTACGTGGTGGCAGGATTTGAGACCTTCAAGTCTATCAAATATGGAAAGAACGCCATTGAACCCTGGTCCCATGGTAAGTGAAATTTGCATTTCTATTCTGATTAAGGCTTTTTGGTTAAGTGACAGTTCCTATAATTATTTTCATAACTGATTAGGTTGACTCGTCACTAATCAGTGATTTATGATATCCCAACTCTTAAATTTGAAATGGGCACATGAGGCCTTAATGACAATGACATGGGCTTTAAAATTAGAATGACATGGGACATTAGCTTTTCTTAATTTCGACATAGGACAACAACAAGGGACAAAGACATGTGACATCGACATTTTAGAAAATTAACAACCGACATCAGGACGCCCTCCCCCACCCCCATCAACGGCCCCATGTTTAGTTTCTCATGGCCAGCAAATCTCTCTGTCATTAAAGTAGCAGAATAACTGTAAGGAAACTTCCTTTGATGTCAAAACTATATTTATTGTTGACAGAATCAATAACTGCAAGACATAACCATAAGACACTGATTAGTGACCAATTAGTATATAATCATAAGACACTGATTAGTGATCAATTAGTATGATCGGTTGAGGAAAGAATACCCCAGGGAATTAAGTTAAGAGGGAAGAGAGTGATGTCAAGATGTGGAGTAATTGAATGTATGTTTCCCACAATAACCTCAAAATGGTCTGTTAAAACTAAGTTTCTTTCCTTTCTTTTTTATGATGATTTATGACCTAATCTTTTGCACATAATTTTCTCTTCTTTATCAGACACATTACCATGCGAAATTTAAACGAAGGAAATACCCACCAACAATATAATTAGAAGGAAGTTGATTGCCTTTTTAAAAAGAATCTATCTATGGACATAACCTCTGTTTAAAAGAAAACGTCTTTTTCCTAGCAAAGAGGTAATCATACAAAGGGAATACACTTAGATAATCAGAGTATGACTTCATACTTCATTACAAAGAGCCGCATTCCACAACATTTTACACCCCATGTTTGTAGGATCCCTGAAAAATCTGACAAATAAATTTGATAGGAAGCCATTAATTTTTCTGATTATATGGTAGAAACAAACATGTCCTGAATAAGTCAAGTTTCTCCTTTTTTGGTACATATTTTTCAACATTAATTTTACCATCTTAGTTTGTGATTTCCCCAAACACAATTACTTTGTGCACCAATTCCTTCTGTCTTGACTTGTTCACCACTTTGTTTTGTATTTTTCACCCTACATCCACCTGCACATTGATTTCTGTCACACCTTTTTTCACACTTTTGAATCATTATATTGCTATTGTCCCACTTGCATTTGCCACTTTTCACCAGAATTATCCCCTTTTTCTTCCCTTGTCACTTTCCTCCCCACTTGCACAAAAGAAGACGGTTCGAAGCCGACTTTTGAGAGGAAGCCTGGTAAGATAACGTCATCTTACCGTCGCTGAAATGCATGCTTCGTAGTAGTAGATCCAATCACTAGTAAGCAGAAACCAACTTAGAAGTCACATTATATTGAGAATAACGCCAAGTCCAGAACAATGTTTTGGTGGAAAATTCAGCATTGCGCAGTAAACTGTTATGCTTTGTATTTTTTCAAATTTCCCTCTGTTTAATCAATTGCAATAAGGATAACAAAGCAATTACAGCTGCAATGCTTAATCAGCTTACTTCTTAAATCTAGTAAATCACACAACATTATGTTGGTGTATTTTCGGAAATCATTTGCTGTTTTAGATAGTACTATAGTGTTTTCTCTATGACGTTCTTGTTGGTATCTGCATGGCATCAATGCACGGTTGCTCGCTTCTTCCAGCTTTTGTTGCAGCAGTGAGAACGTTAACGCCATCAGTACATTACACTACCCTGAGCACCATAACGCAGGGGTTAAAACAGGGCCAGGGTTAACCCCTTACATCCTGCAGCCTTAGGGGGGGGGGAGATAACAGAGTAATACATCGCCAAAGTAGAGTTTGTGCTTCCCTTTTAGGACGGAACTTAACCCTTTAGCTGAATGATTCGCACTGGGAGAAATCCTTGTAAGTTTAAATAATAGTTCAAAGCCACTTTTTAAAATAGTGAAATGGTGAAATAGTGTACACACATTGCATTTAAGGCAGATATATCGTCGTCCAATGGTCGTCTATATTATAGAAACTATTCCAAAACTGCTTTGAAAAAAAATAGGAAAATATTGCTAATGGCAATTCTTAAGTAGTCTACGTCTTTTCGTATTGTAGTACATTCTATTGATTACTGTAATAGTACATTTGCAAATGTATAAGAAAGCATACAATGTCATGTGTCCATCCCAGTGCGAATATATATATTTGGCACCAACCGAAATATGTAACGATGTACAAAATTTAATTCGTTTAGATAGAGTCTTAGAAATAATTTTATACTGAGGACAAAGAAGGCTACAACCACCGATTGTCATGTTTAATTTTGTTTAGGAAAATGCTTACTTACGTTATCCAGTAGTGCATGGAATAGATTTTATTGTTGTTATTTTAATCATTGCATGCTTTTTCAACATTTGACGTGTTTTATTTTCCTAGCTCATATGTAATCGAGACGTTTGCCTTTTTGTCAGTTCTACCATGGTGACCTTCTATAAGCTTGTATGTTTTGCTTTGGAATGTCACCCAATTGCTTGATTTCATTCTATGTTACATTTTGATTTGCTTTGATTTCACTTCATATACAATTTACTTCAATTTTGATAGACGTGTCAAAACTTTTATATGATATAATGATCATCTTTGTTCAATGATTATACATAGGTATTACATGTAGACTTTGTTATTTTGGATCTTTTGTGTTGCTATGTGAAGTCCTTTACACAAGAGATCACCACACAAGGATTGGTCGATCGACCATTGCTTCCTGCCTTAGTAGACTTTGGCTTTGATCGATCCCTTGTTTTTAGCCTGTATGCATAAAGTACTTTCTGTCAATGATGTATATGCCATACAGGCACTAGCAGTTATTTGATATACTCTTCTAACATGTATTGACTCACAAAATAGATATTTTAGTGTACACGACTGTATATTCTTTATGTCTGACCAGAATTAAATGCATTTTTAACATCGTTATTATTGTCAGGAATCATAAGAAGTGTACAATCAAGAGCTGTGTAGGCATAAGATAAATGTTTTTAATTAATTTTATTTCCTAATGAATGTGCGTCAGAGAGTTGATATTATATTTCATCTTTATTTGATTTACATATTGTGAGTCCCCTACATTAATTCACCTATACCTAGGCCTGAATTAAATTAAATATAAATTAGAGTAATTGCATGAGGGAGAATAGAAACAGGAACTTCTAGTACACGGAATTTCAATCTACTTTCGGTTGAACTTAGATGTTAGAAACACCAATAATAGTTCAAATAAGATGAAGCAGTATTCAAGAGATAACGCCCAGAAAGTTCATGGATTAGCTGGATCAAACCTGTGCTGCTATTATTGGGCTAGGCGAATAAAGTATTACCAAATAAAGAATGTGTTCTTGAAACAAAATGTATTTCCGAAGATCAAATCTGAGTTACCAGTGGTGGGTTATGCAAATAAATCAGTACCATGCATGTATAAAGAACACGTTCTTGAAACAATATGTACTTTTGAAGATCATGTCATAGTTTTCCCTTTTGCAAGTTTCTTTTCTATTCCGACTGCTTCAAAGTGATTATGAGAAGACTTGAGGGTTGGTCTGTTGTTTTAAAAGATAATCTACATTTATATGTTAATTACCTGAGTAACTGAATATGCGAATTATAATATGTTACTGTTTGCACGATCGATCATACTCATGCCTATGTGCTTACAGACATCTATAAGAGGAGGAATATACCTATGCCCCTCTTGCTTTAGGTTAAGCCGGTTTATTTGAGTAAGGCTGTACCGATCTGTATAACACACGGTAAACAACCTAACCTATACAATATATTGATACTGTGATAAACCAATGCTACTTGGTATTGTCAAACAATATGCCATTTGCAAAGATTCCTTTTACTTCTTTGTTCCCACTATATAGATCTTCAGGAATTTAATACAAAAAGATTATAGTCAGTGATATTTAGTTTCCTGGCAGTTTGATTTATTCGTCGGCTCAATTATTAGTAAAATGACAAGAGTCTATTACAAGAAGTAGTAGGTTTGAGCGTGTCCTCTTGATTGATGCACCCCCACCAGCAAAGTATAACTTAGACTAGAATAACTTAGACTATTACAATGCCGTAGCAACATCTAAGATCATATCACAATAACAAGGTTTGACTTACATGTATTCTGTCTTTTCTGATTGTACAATGATGGTCAAGGCTGGGATAGGCACAGAATGTGTAGGACGGACCTTTTGTACAGCTGGTTGTACAGCATGTCCACGCTTTGGTTTTGTATTTTTTAAGATCAAATATGTGTCGCCAGTGCTGGGATACACAAATAAATTAGTGCTATAAAGAACAAGTTCTTGAAACAATATGAACCCACACCAACCCAATCTGATCATTTTATCACTTAGAGCCTTGGCCACCCATCCCACTGCAAGACTGGGATGTGATTGGTCCTACATAAGGGGTAAATGATTTAAAGCAAAGAATGAGAAAATAATTATATTGAAGATTAGAGGGGGCAGCATGCATGGGCGAAATCATCCAGTGCCAAGTTTCTGATAGAACACTGGCCAGATACCCCGATATAGCATTCAGTATCATAGTCAAGTGATGTTCAATCATGCATGCCCTATTCAATTAATTAGACAGAACACATTCTGCGTGCCAAATGCCTATACTACATCAAATATTGATGTACTATAATTAGGTAGGAGCCTTCCTGTGTGTCAGCTGGTTCCAGTTAGTAGTGTCAAATTCTACGTGGATTATTGCGTACCAAGTTGATTATTGCGTACCAAGTTAGTTCCCTTTTCTAAAACAAAAATAAACACTTTTCCTGCAGACATGAATAATTAATTTTCTTATAAATCAGCCTATTTGGGAACTATTTTTCATTACCGGTAACCATGGTTCATCAGTTGATATAAGAAAATCAATATGTGCGAATAAATGTGAAAATTATCTGTATCATCTGATAATGGCATCCCCTATCCTCTCGTATACAACTCAGCTTGTAGGGCGTATACATAGGACCTCCTGCATATATATAGGCGTGCAGTAGGCCTATACCTATATACAGGAATGCCTGGCATAGGCCCATCTTCCTCTCAGCTAATATTCACAGTGCCCCACTGCACGGCAAGGGAAAGGAAATTGGTCTTTTGAGACCCTGAGGCAGTTTGCTTGCCAGCTAGGCCCAAACAGATTAGCTAATCAGTATTGATTTGACCAGGCCTGACTTTGGTCCATACACCAAGCATGGGGATCGGACCAAACTGCAGAAAGCTGCTGCAAATATGAGACCATCTCAGGGATTCCAAGTCTTTAGATAGTATTTTGGCAGCCCTAGAGGCATTAGCTAACTCTGAATGAAATGAGCACATTTGCAACATAACCAGATGCACTTAGGTTTAGATTTGTATATGTATTGAAATATAGCAATTCAGTGGTCTGTGCTCCGGACAGATTTGTATTTCCATATAATGTTAAAGACTATGGATTCAAAGAGTAGAATGGTCCCATACCTATCAGTACAGTATATAGGTATACCACCAATCAATATTATCAGCCCTACTTTATGAAAACAATATCATCATTATAAAACATCACACCGAGAGACGTGAAGCAAAACACTAAGGCAATAAAAACAACCTACAGATGACCTCTTGAAAGATTGAAGAGGAAATTAGTCATTTTGAATCAACAAACTTGTCAGACTGTCATAACTAAGTGGCCCAGATATCAGTAAGTTGCAAACATGTAAAAAAATATCTCATTCTGATTTATTATCTCTCCTAACTGATAAGACCCATGGTGAATGTAGGCTTTGCACCTGAGCACTAGAACAACACAGGTATGGCCTGTAAGCCTGTTAGGGTCAACCCAAACCTGGGGTCTCCCTAATCATACCTCTTATCTCCAATGCCAAATCCAGGTTTACACATTATCATACCTCCGGTTATGACAGGGGTTACGACAGGCTTGGAGCATAATCCGAATGAAATCAGAAGAGAATGTGTCCTCTGATAAGCATAATTAAATTTCTAAACTCTGTGTTTCCAATATTTTCATTCTATGTTATCTTAGTTCTGTCCATATTTCAAGATAATCATCATGGCAAAATGTCCCGTTTAAAGATCTGAACAATTACAACGATCCTAGGTGGATTCTAATAATCCTGACAATGTAACCCATCTTCATCTCTGTGTTCCTGCTAATGATAACTGCCCAAACTTAGCTACTTTACATTGATACAGAAAACTATTCCGGAACTACTGGGAACTATCAGGCCTATCATTAGGGTGTCAGAACTTACTATGGGGAAAAATCCTCAGGAAACTCAAGAAATGTCCAATCTAGACTTCAGCCTCTTTTTTTCGATAATATTTTTATTTGACGTCTTCAGAAATTGTCTGCTCTTCCAGACGGTACAAAGTCATAATTCCATATTCATTTTCTTAATATAACTTAAGCAATCATATTGTAATTTAAACAATCATAATGTGTAAACTGGACTCAAATCTCCCAGCCTTATGTAACAGAATGATAGAGCACCGTTTGACCTACCGATGTATAACTCTCAGTGCCATCTCTACTGTAATAAGCCTAGCTTTGTGAGTGTTTATTTGATGTGGTTAGGTGAGTGTGGCGGTATGATTTGGGTCTCAATGGCTCGGTTGTTAGAATAAACGACCACTAATCTTTGTGGTTTTAGGAGCGATTCCATTGAAGTTGATGCATCAAGGGTGATGCATTGTACTGCAAGAATTCCATATTCAGTTCCATTTTCTAGATAGCATGTATTATAAGTGATTGATTATAGGTAATGAAAGAGTACAAAATATATTTAATTCCAGTTATTGATATATTTAAATCAGTGAAAATAAAGTAGGTGCCTTAACTGTCAATCAGTCGTCACTTCCCTTTTAATATCAGAATATAGCTATATTGGAGGAAATTATTGGAGGAAAATGGGTTGAGTGCCTTAAAGTACCTGTAAATGCAAAGAATAAAGGGTCGCTAGTTTACAACGATTATTTAGAAACTTTGATGAGCATCATTTCGTTAAAAATTAGGATATCATGTACAGGTCCTATAGTGCCGAGGTAAAGATTTGTTACTAAACTGTCTACAGTTAACCTATTTGAATACAAGTTATCATTTTCGAGGTGCTTTATTCCGACTAGCTGAATGAATATATTTTGTGAAAAATATTTCCTAAGTCAATTTTGAACCATATTGAAGGATAGGCTACACATATATCAACTCCTCCCAGCTCCAGCCAAGAGGGCAGTCTTGTAAGGTCTACCATTTGGAGAACCTTGGGCTGGCAGTTGTGTCATGATAAGGATCTCTCGTGTCAGAATATTGATTCCACTCGCTCCTTTTTGATCAGACATTGCTTCTCTTCATAAAACATAAAAAGGCCCTCTGAACCCAAGCCTTGCAGAGGCCTACTCACTATAGGCAACTCCCTGTGCCTTTTCTTTATAGTATTTTCTCCTTTGAAACCTATGTTATGCGGTTTAGAAAGAGCTATATTGATTGGGAACTGCGCAACATTTGTTCTCGAGTATGCAATTTTTCCTCGCATTCTATTTGGATGATTCCAACGTTTAGTAGCAAATAGTGTAAAGTTATGAAGCTGATAATTACGTCGTCATGCAGTTAAGGAAGATTGAAATTCACTTTAAATAATTTAAGCCAAATTTAATGTCAGCAGCCTTTGCGAGGTCCAATGAACTTTCCGGTTAAATGATTTACATTTTGATTTTATCAATTTATTATGCCACGTGTAATAATGCAATGTTATTATCACACCATCGATATTCAGTTAAATCAAAGTGCAATATGAGAGATCTTACAATGATGACGATGGATTTATTATTGCCTTCCAGTTAGCAACTGTCTTTGTCTGATTATAGTGTAAAACCATTGCAAACCATCTCGGAAAGATACGACCAAATAACTTTGATAGTTATTTGGTCGTATCTTTCCGAAATTGTTTGCAATGGTGTTACACAATTGCAGATAATATTCTATTAAGGGATTCAAATGTTTCCAATATTCCCTGAATAGAATAGATCCATGTTATGGAAATATTCGAATCCCTGAATAGAATACCTACAATTTCTAGAACTTTAGTATAGCCCTTGAGTTATTAGCGCTGTATATCCAAATCCAAAACTGGATGCCATTAAGTGATATACATGATATGTAACCCTTTCAAACTAAACTACAGATAGTACACTAAAAGAAGTATTTAATGTTTAAAAGGTTCTAAAAAGGCAAAAGGTTTTGAATTTAATTTTTTGATAAGAGCGCCTTATGTACAGATAAAATCATCTATGGCAAGCACAAGAGCCAATTTCTTTTGTATATTTTCTGTAATGTTTTTGGTTTCTTCGTGTAGTATGAACTGATGAAAGAAGATATTGAAGTATGATAAGCGGATATTCCATGTGGCTTACCTGCTAGATGTACTGAATGAACCCGAACCCTTCTGCAGCCTTCTCCAGACCTCAGACCCCCTCCCCCCCGACCTTGGAGAGGGTTAACCTGATGTGGGTTCATTGCCCTAGAATCATGATACCACAGGATCACTCATCTAAGGTCTATGCATTTCGGAACCATTATCTTTGGATGAATCCTATTTTCATTTGATAAATTTTGATACAGCACACGAATTACTTTTAAGCACAACCGGTATGACTGGTGTATAATAAATGGCATGTTTCATAAATGCAAAATAATTGGCTTTGGTATTACAATATATCGGCAATTATAAAAATGGTTCCTTTTCCTTGACCGTTTGCACACATATTTGAGGGTTTACAGTCACCAATATTGAGGCTAGAAGGTGCGAGGGGAAAGCACTGCATAGATATATAAAGGTCAATAAAAGGTTAATGTTCCTGGAGGACAAAGGTAAAACTAATGGGTAATAGTATGAGATAACTCAAGCACTATTCACACATTGTATGACAAGCTTTGCAAAAGCTTTTTTGCTTTTCATGAATAGATGTATATTTTATGGAATTAAAAAAACTCTTGTTTGATATAGTAGCCATCTATTGATTGCTTACGCACAGAGATGCGGGAGGTTCTATGGCTTTAGTACATTGCTAAAGCTTATAACATGCTAAAGGGGTGGGGGTCTTGAAAACATGTGAAAATGTGGACGCAAATAATTAATCGTCCCGTGCCTGCTTTAGTCAATAAATAACTTACTATTTCCTCTATGATTCTTCTTACTTAAACCATTTTACGCTAGCCACCACAGAGAGTAATATATAAAGGAATAATCATAAAGGTGAAAAATAATATCTGCCCAGATGCGCAACCCTTGGATCTATGGGGGACAAAGCCTTTCAGTGTGGTTTGTCCTGTGATAAAGGAATAGACCATCCTTTGTAGATGGGGTCATGTTTTATGTATGGCTGCCTGCCTCCATACACTGATGCAGCTGGGTTGGGCATTGCTCAGCCTTCCCTAATGCCACTTTATGAAATATTCACAAACTCATATAAAAGATTTACCGAGTATAATTTAGCCATAGATCTATCCACTTCATAAAGAAGTTTGAGAAAGGATCTGTTCGCCTAAGAAATATCACTTATTTTTGTGAATGAGCAATCAGTAACTTGCTTTTACTCCCCTTGGTGCAGCCCTTGTTCTTACATATATAGACCTGGTCTCAATAGTAACTACTAGAAAAGCGTCGAAAAACTATGAATTTATATTATGTTTTGGTCAAACTGTGATATTTTACATTTTACTACTATTGCACACAAGTCATATAGAAGCCCTTTATATATAGTCATTAGGAAAAATTTACTTTTTGGGGAGACTGAGATCTTAAAGGATAACAATTGGGTCTCCAGGTGCAAGATGCTAAACCTTTTTATCTAAGAGTGACCATAGGGGATTCCTATACCATAGCAATCTATCAGAGATTGCATGACATATCATGGCATTTGATGGAAACCCCAGATTGACTTATCAACAACCAATATCACACCTTCTTATCTCAAATTTCCCGATGATGAATCATAACATTGCCTCACGAACTACTACAATTATTTATATTTGCTGATTTTACATTTTTTTGTGTTTGTTCATCCATAGCAGAATTTTCACACTAGCCCATAACCTTCCAATTAAGTGCAACAGGCTTAGTACAATTGAGGCACCTTAGTTGTTTGCAAATCGGTTTGAATATAGAAAAGTGAAAAATGTTATTGTCATACTTATTCGTTTGACTCATAAACTCCCAATTCTTAATCTTCTAATTGTAAAAAATACTATCCTATATTGACTAATTAGCTCCCCATTGTACATGTGCTAATTCCATCAGACGAACATCAATATGGCTTCAATATAGGTGATTTATGTTTTGAACATACAATACACTGCACCAAGCATGGCATCGACCTGCAGGTGGGTGGGGAGGGGTAAAAACATTCCCAGAACCAGGAATCGATTCTAGGCCCCTCAGGTACCTTCACTTGACGGGTACCCTGCCAAAACTCTCCCCACCCCCGTGTAATATTGATGTTACATTGCGCCATCAGGGATCCATGTAAAAAAAACTTCCTATGTTACTGACTTCTAATTTCAAGCATTCAATAGAACCTAATTTCGACCTTCCATTTAATTTGCATTGCTTTTTTGTCCACCTGCTTATACTCCATAGAGGGTACTGTGGCCCTAATTTGATTCCTATGACACAGGTGAATTGCACCGCATCAATGGTGATAGATTTCTTGAGTGAATGGACAGTAAAGTTAGGAATTCCCCAAAGGATAATGATATGACAAGCAGTTTCCCATCGAGAAGTTTTCTTTCCTTTAAAACACGATCCAGGTATCAGAAATAGGCACAGAAATGTATTAAGGTATGAGGACAAAGGTTAAAAACACAATGTGAAATTAGTTCATTGAAGAGATATTATAAGAAGGTAAAGGAAGTACTCCCTCCAAGGCTTATCCAGACATAAATTTATATATTTTCATATATATCTTAACATAAGAAAAAAATCTTTGATCACATAAAGTTGAAGAGTCCTTCCATGTCTATAAAAATATAATATATCAATACGGCTTATCAGCACGAATCTCAAGTTTGGTTAAGGATCATAGTTATCTATTCATGAACTCATTCTGGTATTGAATATAATAATTATTTGAATATATCATTCGAATAACCTAGGTACAATTATAGAGATTATAGAAATTCACTTAAGGTGTTTACTGTAGCAAAATACTTATGTTTGAAAGCTTCTTTTTTCCTGTGCCATTTCTCTACTAGAGTACATCTAAATATTTCAGTATTACTATCAGTAGTTAGTTCTGGATGTACATATTTCTTGGTTCTTTGGTTTTCCAGGCAAGCCTAAGTATGAGGAAAACCGACTTTTCCAGCGGTTAGCCGATAACAATACAGGTAACCACTCGCCTGAGCTGTCCCTTTTTTCGTGCTTGTGTGATGTTTTAGATCTTTAGAATGCAGTTACCCATACCCATATTGATGTCTTCTACTCTCTCTTATACTGTGCAACAAGCCTACACCATGTCTGGAGCGTTCTCTGTGTCTCTAATGAATTCAATAATTGTGTTACACTTCTAGAGTCATATTCAAGCTTAGCTTAATGTCACAACCATTTTGCTATTACAAAAGACGTGCACAATTATCAGCTTTTAGACAAAGTAGGAAGCGATAGATGCGAATGCATTGCTTTTTAGCCATTTTGCTGCAACAAAAACCGTTAATTCATAATGTGTGCGTCCGGGTATTTCTTTGGCTTTGTGTTTGTTTATATTAACACAAGACTTGATATATTTAGAATGTATCTATTCTTGATTATGTTTGGAAGGAAATGAGGTAATTAAGTAATTAGTGAGGTAATTAAGTCTATCTGGGTAGAATCATTATAGATATACAAAAAATACCGAACTGAATAATGAGCATCCAAAGCTAAACAGAAAAATTAATTCTGTTCTTAAAATGAATCAATCATCAAACAATATCAGAACCAAGAACTAATTTGTGACGTCGGTGTAAGCTTGCTGTCGATGCCAGGACATCTCACCCTCCCCACATTCCTTTCTTTTCAGGTTCCATAGAAGCATGTACATAGTTCACAGCCCCTTTCGTTCTCTGCCCTCTTCCATATATCTAACTTCACGTACCTGGGGCTAATACATTTACAAAAGCTAACGCATTTCTTTCAATCGAAGGAAGATGATTATGGGCGCCAGATGTTTGAGTTGAATGTTGTTTATGGATTTTCAGCATCTATGCTTGACGTTGATATTGTATGTTCTGTATCGCAATAGTATGTACTGATAAGTATAGTGACTTACAACTTCATTCTTGATATGAAATGTGGTCAGATACTTCAGGGTAGAGTTAGCTCACTTTGAATCAAAGTTTGATTCATGTTATGGGGCTATAGATTGCATTATAATGTGTTGTCTTACTTCATGAGTAGTTCCCAACTAACCAGGACCATGGGCTAGTTGTTTTTTTTACAATGAAAGATCTTGGACCTATCATTGGAATAAAAGGAGAGTCCAGTCCAATATCCAGTACATATAGGAATTTCATTGGTTTTAATAACTACATATCTGTGGAACGATTTTGGCTCCATACAATTTGGGCATGCAGAAATGCCCCAGGTGTAGTATCCATATAATAATGAGTATTTCATTGAGTTGCTCGTAAATTCCTTATCCACCAACTGAGCTGCTCCTGTGACCTACATGGGAGCTCCTCCAGGCCATACAGGTACACACACCTGGAGAACCACCTGGATTTTCAGCTGTCTGTGAATATAATCCTCTCTCCCACCTGCATTTACAATTCTTATTGATCTCCAATTTAAGCCTGACTGGGCAATTGCCTTATAGAAAACACATAGGCCTACCATATCAACTAGAAAATGCATGGAGATTTTACAGTACTCAGGACATTAGTGGTGGTTGGTATGATGCTGAGAAGGTTACAGTGGAAAGGTTTGGGGTATTTAGCCTGAAGGATGAGTTCTACCTGATATTACAGGTGTGTTAAGATCAAAGGGTCTGAGTCATGGCGCATTGAAGGGAAATGCTTTATAAAGGGGATGGTGTATTTGGTAACTTTGGTTCGTTCCTACTACCTCTCATGCTATTAAAATTTTAACACAATATCCAAGAGCTTAAAGTAAAGGAAAGGCTGCTGTGCTATAGGGGCCTTCAATCGGTACACATGTATTGTATCAAGGAGGGGGGTGGATTTTTTTTGAAAATGTGCTTACATTCTACTTCAAATCCGATGCGTACTTTAGCCCAAGGGGAGTGGGGGATCTAGGATTTGTTAAATGTGCTTTTTTACTTAATGGAAGGGCCTCATTTCAAGTTGTAGGATAAGGAGCAATTATTATGTAACCAGAAAAGGCCATACAATCTTTTTTTAATCTACAAACTGAAACGTGTCAGATGTTCAGTACATGCCAGTTAGAATAATATGATAATAGGGCCTAATAATCTAATATTCTGAACCATTAGTCGCGATTATTATGAACATTTTTAACAACCTGTGCAGAAGATCTAAATGGAATAGCCCCTGAGGTCTTTGTTTCCTCATACTATGTAATAAGCTAACGATCTGAAGATCTTAGCTCCAACTGTAGGCCTATGTTCAACCTCCCACCTGAATTTGCACCTGAATGAAATTATACCCTCCCATCCCAAGTTTAACTCGTCCAGTCAGATAGTCTTTTAACACGTCCGGTTTTCGTTTTTCTGTTTGAGTAATATGATATTACAAAGTGATTTAAATGTGTATTTTATATTACTTGTCAAATCTGTTTCATGCAATTGACAGGTGCTCGTTCGGGTTACACATTTATATGTTCCACCTTCTGCCATGCTTTTATATACGTAATATATTTACATATATCACATAATTCCTCCCCTAAAATGCCATATTCAGGACCCGAGAGAACATTGTCTAAAACTGGAGCAGGTAGAACTTAGTTTGGCCGGGTACCTATTTTTTTTCAACAAGCCATAGTCTACCATATAGTATTTTTAAAATGCAGTAAAATTGTAAGTTTCTAATCTCGAGGATCCTGGCATGCATTTTCACCTGCATCTAGGGTGAAAACCAAAAAACATCCAGGATAATTTAGCCCTGCGATACATTTAAATAGCCACAATTATGAAATTTGTGGTCGTGAGATTTTAGTGAACCACGATATTTCATGAATTTTCATTTTCTTTTTTTCTTTTTTTTTTCTAATCCCAAATTGTTTCCATGTCCTTATAACATACATTAAAAGTATTGTATATGAATTCAGATACATTGTCAATGATTTTAATAAGATTTATCACATCCAAAATTTATCATGGATGTTTTCTGGACAGCAATTTTGTATCATGCTCCCTAAAATACACCCCACGATAAATATTGGTGTATCATGGAGGTTTTTTTTGGTTGGCACCCCTGTCCAGGGTCAACCTTCCTGAAATATTGAGCCCAGTGAAGCCATTATTCTTTGTTCCTATGGGTCATGTCAGTTGCGCAAACAGTAAACAGCAGGATTGTGTCAACTACCCACACCTTTCAATACCATATACCACTCTCAGAGTAAACAATGCTTTGTAATTTTACAATATTCTCTCATTACTTAACCCACGCATCCTGGTTCCAAGGCCAATAAATAGTACAGAGCAAAGAGTTGTAAACTTAATTCAATTAGACAATCAGATTTGGTTCAGTCAGAAATGAGGAAATGTTATGTATCACCATGGGTGCAGAGCCCTAAAATGACTCAGCCGTCATAGGCAAATTCAAATTTTGCAGTTTAAAAATGTTTAACTTTTATGTTGTATATACCGAAACTAGATGAATTGTCCCACATAATAGAGCAATGATGACAGGTCGTCAGGGAAGGTTACCCATATTCTGTGGGATGGACTCATACCACTATGTTTACGAATGTTTTTTTTAACCTATATAGCCATGTGTATGGTTCTTTTTCAATATTGATAATACTGTCAATATTGATTAAGTACCTTTGCATTTAGTCCCTGTCCATCCAGTCAAGACAACTCCATTTTTAGTTGTCCTAATTTGATAATTTATATCATCAAAAGGCGTTTGTTGCCATACTCCTCAGGTACATATTCTGAAATAATTTACCTCTAGCAACATCACAGTCACAATACAGTGCAATTGCCAAACTTTGGACTATCGAAGCAATGTGTTGCTTTCTTTATAAGTAAATATCCAGAAATCATTTACAAAGAGCAACACTTGAAAACAGCTTCACAATAACAGTGCCTAAGGCAATTTGTCATCCATGTTATTGGATTACACACCCCACCTGTTTGTCAATATCATATTGCAGGGTCAGCCTCCAGCAGTTTGATCGGTGGAAGTTTATTTTGCGGTCACCATGACAACTCCTCATCCTTTGTTTAAGTCAATTGAAAATATTTTGTTTATACAGCAGGTGACTCTTGGGATATGGACTATGAAATGAGTAAGTGTTTCCCTGACAGATATAGTTAGATGCATGAGATGTGTATACAAAATGAAAATGTGGAATAAACATGTACATCAGGACTTTGCTTCTAGCTATAGACCAAACAGAAAGTAATCTGATTACAAATAAATGTAGTGTAGATATATAATAAACAGTAGTATAATATGCAGCAAAATGTAGGTAAAACATAGTAACATTGTAATTTTAAATCCATTTTATTATGTATATTTAGTTATGCAGATCTTTCTAGATAGCTGTACAGTTGACACTTGCTATCTACAGAACGTCAGGGGAAAAAACTTATAAATACATGTACATATAACCACCTGAGAAGGGGGTATGAGGGGGGTTAGCACCCTGAGGCTGGACCCCGATATCAGTCTGACCTTTTTTGTTAGATCCGAGCTCCCAATGAAGGATGCACAGCAATCAGTGATGGTGGGGCTGTGATGCTGCACATATTTTTAGGATATACTTCTTCATATAACTTTTTTGATATCCATCAAATCCACAAACAGTAGGCAAGTAAAATGTAGCTAGGACCTTGTGCACATAATGCATATCGTAGATTTTTTATTTCTTATTGATTTCTTCTTTTTTTTTTATGAATTATTGATATTCTTCTTCTTCTTTATTTTCTCTTGATTATAGGACTCTATCACTATCTCCATTCAATCAGATTGCATTATTTTACCTGAATATAAAAAAATAATCATATAAATCCATTCAGAATTCACAAAATTAAGAGAAAACATTTCACAACATCAAGCAAGGTGGGCAGTATACATCAATACTGCCCACTGTGCCAATACACCAAAAGTACTGAATGGCAGTGTCCAATTAGTATTCATTACATATTTCAGCATTGGTATTTAATATAGTCCAGGTGGGGGCTGAACAGGTGAGGGCAGTACAGGTGGGGGCTGAAGAGGTGAGGGCAGTACATGTGGGGGCTGAAGAGGTTAGGGAAGTACAGGTGGGGGCTGAAGAGGTGAGAGGAGTACAGGTGGGGGCTGAAGAGGTTAGGGAAGTACAGGTGGGGGCTGAAGAGGTGAGAGGAGTACAGGTGGGGGCTGAAGAGGTGAGGGCAGTACAGGTTGGGGCTGAAGAGGTGAGGGCAGTACAGGTGGGGGCTGAAGAGGTGAGGGCAGTACAGGTGGGGGCTGAAGAGGTCAGGGAAGTACAGGTGGGGGCTGAAGAGGTGAGGGCAGTACAGGTGGGGGCTGAAGAGGTGAGGGAAGTACAGGTGGGGGCTGAAGAGGTTAGGGAAGTACAGGTGGGGGCTGAAGAGGTGAGGGCAGTACAGGTGGGGGCTGAAGAGGTTAGGGAAGTACAGGTGGGGGCTGAAGAGGTGAGGGCAGTACAGGTGGGGGCTGAAGAGGTTAGGGAAGTACAGGTGGGGGCTGAAGAGGTGAGAGGAGTACAGGTGGGGGCTGAAGAGGTTAAGGAAGTACAGGTGTGGGCTGAAGAGGTGAGAGGAGTACAGGTGGGGGCTGAGGAGGCTAGGGAAGTACAGGTGGGGGCTGAAGAGGTGAGGGCAGTGCAGGCAAGGGATACACAGACAAATGAATAGAGGAATACACCATGTGATATAATCATAGACTGTTTCAACGGCTATTAAAAAAATATGTATGTCTCAACATACCACTGTATGGCCTAATTTGATTAGAAAAGTCAAACTAGTAGACAATGTCATCTTTTAGATACTTCCAACTTTCACCTTTCAAGCGCTCTCAACTTCACTTTGAGAATTGATAATTGATAAAATTCCAACTTAAAAAACTCAATCAGTTGTCAAACTTCCCAGTCTGGGTGCGGCCAGTTGACCGGGTTTAATCTGAGGGGTGGTATTTTACCACGGGGATTGCCCTTTATGGTTCTACTCCTGGTAAAGGTCACACCCAGCAAAGGTCATAGCTGGTAAAGGCCATACATGGAAGTTGCTACCTGTAACCAACAGGACTCTGTGGCAGTATTAACTATGTGTTGTGTCAGGAGGGTAAGGAATATCCATGTTGGGAAAACAAAAGGATAGGATTAGTAACCGCAGGACAGTATCTTCTCTATCGTCATCTTCATTGTCGTCGTTATCATTACGTGCATCACCGGTTGTACCAAAGAGGAGGGAGGTTGAGGTGTTTCCGTCTTGTTGGATGGGTTTCCTCATCAATGGTTAGTAGTTATTTGCATGCAATTCTCTCCCCCACTTAACACTGATCTTTTGTATTTAAACGTACCTGAAGGTTATTTACGCAGAATGTTTCATAAAAATAATCGTGGTTTCATCCAATGTAGACTGTGCAAGAATTGATTTTTTTGCAGAACTGTATCTAAAGAAACACCATGTTTGTAAGATATTTATATATACAAGACGAAATATTGTCTCCTTCTATGCCAAGCAAATCAAACAAGCCAAAATCGATATAAAACTATGTGTAAAACAGTAAGCTTCTGCTGTGTATGTCTCCGATTTTCCCTGAAAGCACTCCCCTAGATGCATTGACATACAGGAAGTCAGCCTTTCCTAAAATAAAAAAAATAGATTCAATTAATTTTATCTTTCCTTATCTAGAAACATATATGTTTTAATTATTAGCAAATCAAATATATTTTGCAAAACTGAGCCAAATATAATATTCTAGAGGTTTCATGCCAAGAAGGGTGCCTATTTCTTCCCTGTAACCAATAGTAATTTAACAGGAAAGGACAATAAAGTAATAAAATTAGTCATGTGGTATATATGAAGCTTATTGGTAAAGGTAATGTAATAAATCATTTTCATTTGATACCTGTTTACGTAGCCTCTCCGATCCGAATAAGTAATTAAATCTCCCCCTCTAACCCCTACCATCTATGTTTCAATGTTTTATTTTGCGTCTTACCAAATTCGATTGAAGTTCCTGGCTTTACATTTTTATAAACTGTATCCCCTGGTTTTAGGTTTACTTAAACTTAGAAAACATTTCTGTAATAGATTCAGGGAAAAACCTAGTGATGGCATTACAGTTCGAGTTTAAAGTAATAACAATTCATATCTACCAAATAATAATAGAGCGAACCAATTACGTATCAGCAGGCGTCACTTTTCTCAAACGTCCTTTCTACTAACTTTACAGAAAGTTTTTTGGACGCTGTTAGTGAAAACACCATTCTAAATTCAATTGCTACTTCCATAATTATATTCCGTCAGCTAGTGATCAATCTAAGATTTTGAAAAAGGGTGGAGGCACTATTGGGAAATGGAGGAGGCGCCACCGCCATGTGAGCAACAGTTATTGCTTGTTTCTGCTTACTCAGCTAATGCTTCATTGGGCGCCATAAAGAGCTATAAATTGTGAAAACATAAGAGTCTTTGTGGTCAAGGTGGGCGTTGTTAGGATGGACACTGACTGCTCTCTGTGATGCAAAGGTCAGGGCATAATTAAGCCTGGTGCTGATGGAATGAGTAGGAAGCTACAGCTAAAGATTAGTCTCAAGATCTTAGATCAAAAAGAAGGGACACTCCCAGGGTAACCTGTGCCCAACCTTAAGCCCCATACCCACTAGCCGAATTTGACTGAGTCGGCCGACTAATCGACACTAGAATCGGCTAAATTATTCTCATAGAATTGGCAGATTACCAGTCAGTATGTTATATTGGAATATACATGCATGTTTGATATGAGTCAGCGCTAAAATTGGCCAACTATTCTAGCCCTTTAGCCCCCAATCCGGCCATGGCCGCCCGAGGGTGTACTCCCCGATCCGGCCGTAGCCGCCCGGAAAAACGGAAATTTTTCCATTATTTTTCCATATTTGTCCACTGACAACGTTGTAGTAACTAATCAACATACAAAAACAGCAAATATATCGTTTGGAAGCTGATTTAATTCCTTATTACACACTTCAAACCAGATTTCTATCATTTCAATATTTAAGGGTGGGTAAACCTCTTAACTTTCTCAATTGAAACAAATTTAAGGGATTTCTGGGGGAATCCTGGGAAAACCTGAGGAAATCCAGCAATTCATCCTGGTAATCAGTGGGGTCTAAAGGGCTAGTAAAGTCGGTCAATTTTAGAGCAAATGAGTCCGCCGACTCTGGTCAAAATCGCCTAGTAGGTATAGGGCTTTGGTCATGGTGCTATCAATTTTGGGTTGATCAGTAACGATATACACCAACATGGGCTAGCTTACTACACATGCTTCTTATCATGGGTTTTACCATTAGATATATGTTGATTTTGTATAGTTGTTGTTATAAGTAGACATTAATACGATTCTTGGGATGGTTTTGCCATATTTACTAAATAGCATGCTGTTATCTATACAATGTTTTATTGGCTTCTTCATATTGGTATGTTCTTCCAGAAGTTCATATTGGGAGTGACATCTATGATGGGGGAATCGATTCTTTTGAAATTATTTTTATTCAGATTGCAGGCTATTCAAAAATTCAAGATACTTTATTGGCTTTCAGTATACAGCAGGAATGCTTCTTGGTCTTGAAGTTGAGTTGTCAAGTAGGAATTGTTTAAATATATAGAGAGAGTTTCTACAATATGTCATGACTGTAGGATCTAAATGGCTAGTTTGGTTTAGCACCATTCAATATGGAAATATTTTCATAATAGACATAAATAAACATGGATACTGTTTAACATTAAACAAAGGAACAAACCTTTCCTTGAATTACAAAACGGCCTGGTCTGAATTTAATAAGATTAAGACATGCAGTATTCATTTATCGAACCAATATTGCTTATTGGTGGCACCAAGGTGTTACCCAAATGTTTCTTGTAAAACGGGAGTATGTGTTTAGCTGATTGCAGGTGTGGGGGCTTACAATGCAGGGGGATGGGTGCAGTATGGTTAGGGTAGAAGGTGGGTAACACAGGGGCTAGAGTACATATTGATTTAATCCCTGGTCGGTCGGGGTGCGGGGCCAGGCCTTAGAAAGCTGGCCCTGGACAAACTCCCGTAAACTGCACCACAAATCTGTGACAATATTGACCTACTGCAATGTGGTCCACTGGTCACAGGCGTCGCCTTGGTTCTAATCAAAGACAGACCGGCCTGCATGACTTATATGTCATAGAGCGGACCGAGTACAAGCAGTGAAGGCTGGTTATTTTTGCAGCACCACCTGTTGGACATTGGAAAGCTTTTTGCAGCACATTTACTTTTTAAGGAGACCATGTATCTTGATATTGTGGATATGATATGAGTGCATGAGGGTCAGACATTCCAGACGAATTTGTAAGTGGAAAATACCAAAGCTATTGTGCTGGGGGTGAGGAAAAACAACAGGAAGTTATAAAATGTTAATGGAAAAAACGGAATGAAACCGGAAGTGCCTTTAACGCTGTTTCAAATACCCGGATATTATAAATGGCGCTCCTCCATATCAACAAACTCTGAAATGGAGGACGGCTAAGTTTGACCACTTCAACACTGAGAAAGAGCAACATAAAAATCAGCATTTCCTTCAGCTGGGAAGGGTGTTTAAATGCAAATGAGGACTTTTTGTTGGACGACATAGCTGAACATTGTGGACACTAATGTATGGAAGAGAAATTGGATATGTTTTCAACAGTCAGTCACATCTACTTTCATGAGCAAAGACTGAGGACTAGTTCAGAACGCTTTCAAAGCTATCTATCATGCCTTAAACCCTGGACATTGGAGTCGGTTAATTCTAAATTAGACTGGATGAGGCAATGACATCTAGGTATTGTTCTTGGTATAGGAGTAAGATAGAGATATAGTTGTTCATTTAGGACTGAGACTTAAGTCTCTCCACAAGACGTATGATTCCTGAAAACATTTGGGAGAGGGCACCTCAAGTCATGGATAACCCAATGAAGTCTTCCCTCCGGAAGAACTCTGTATACAAGAACCCTTCTATCTTCAAGAACCCCTCAATGTACAAGAACCCCTCTATGTACGAGAACCACCCGTACCTTGAGAACTACAAGGTGAAAAGGGGCACCAAAGTCAAAGTGATCAACATTGGGCCCGACAAGCCGGGTACCTTCAGAACCTACATCTGGGGGAGGCAGAGTGAGTATTTGTCCCTTTTAAATCCTTTATAATACGTTTATTCATCCATACTGGAAAAATGTACTCTTGAGTCTATGAAGCGGCAAAACAGTATTCCGTGGTGGGACATTTCTCCGACCATCATTATTTTTCCGCACAGATTCTGAACAGCTTACGTCAGACATGGATTTTGGATTGTCCGACATAATATCATTAGAGAATAATGGATAAAATGGTGTGTAAATCACCATGGTTGATCATGACAAGATATAGGTAGTCAATGGGTATTTAGACTTCTATGTTCAAATACGTTTGAACTTACGTTTGAACTTGATTATTCCATTGATAACATGGGAATTTCAGAAAACCGATTTCGTATTTGCTATTTTGGACGTTTGATTTTTGTGGAATCTATCTTAGAAGTTTTCTTCGAATTTCTCTTTTCGCCCAGATTATTGAACGGACACGCGTCAATTGTCGTTCTTCTATATTAGGGGCATACCCATCCCGAATATATATAATGTTCTTCTTCTATATTATATTAGTGCACCGTGTGCATTGGGCATTCCAAAATGCATCGTGTGCATTGCGCATTACAAAATTCCCCCATACAGACATATGATGCGGGAAATGCATTAGTTATTATTCGAAAGCAGGTTTTGTTGAAATGAAGGTATAATTATATTATCTAACCTGTAGCTCAAATTAAAACTTTACCCTAAAAATATTAAAGCAATATTTGATGCAATGCAACGTTTGAAGCATGTATTCCACACACCGATTTTGATTCTTGAGATTTTTAAATTCTTTTTCTCTCTCCAAAGATATGGTACAAAACCACACATCAAACATATCGTTCAAAAGGGAAAAAGCATGAAGCCTGCATTCCACTTAATTGTATCCCCCTTTCGATGTCCTACCAATATATTGTTGCAAGTGGCGACATAAAATTGACAACCACTATGTAGTAAATTGTATCTGTAATATTCTAGCAAAAATGCATCACCAGTTGAAATATTACATTACAAGATAAGATCGCCAGTTCAAATGATATTACATGCAGGTTATGGCATTGGGATAGTACTGCAATAGAGGTATAGTGGCTATATATGTCCTTTGTTCCATCATTGCAAGAGGACATTATTGAATATCGTATTACTGTAACTGTCTTCGAATTCATCACGATCGTGTGAATGATCACATAATAATGCCTCTAGATGTACATGGATAGTAATATGGAAATATAAATAGAGGTCAGGCAATTAAACTAAACATAAGAGTTTCGAGTAAGGATTTTCCTTACAACACTATCCAGGGACCTAGTAGAACGCATGCAAGACGTTTTCAATTGATATGAATATTAATATAGTTTCATAACCATCGGTAGTGCGTAACACTTCATATTTACTGTACATATCACAGGGTAAGGAATAAATTGATAATATGATGTAAGGTTATATACCCGGGTTATATAAGATCAATTCAATTAGTTGACAAAGTACCTTCACAATCAAGGGTAGATCGTGACATTTTAAGCCCATTTTAGTGAATCCAAAATTCACTTTCAAAATATAACTGTTGGGTAATCAAATTACATTACCCACGCTTTCTCTAAATAAATGCTTCTAATTAAACCTTATTGTAAATCACTATACCCAGTCCATTATCCCATTTTCTGAGGGGGTATTTTGACTTAACTGGCCGCTGTTCAAGAACCCAACGCGTGGTTAGACATAAATTATTCTCATCCATAATGTGTATTTCTCACACCATTGGGTATAAGCCGTATTACGCAGCACCCTGCAGCCCGCCATACAGTATCGCTACTGGGCCTATTACACCACCACATTTATGGAGCATTGTCCAACCCTAACCGCCACTCGTCTCTACATAAATTAGCAGTTTTATGAGATTCATATTGAATTGCTCTCCAGGCTTGATTCTGCTTATTGAATAGCCGCAATCTCACAAGGCCCCGTGGCCCTTTTATACACCAATATAAAACGTCAAGCCCTGCCAGAAGCCACTTGCAATGCAAACAGTAGCCTAACAGGCAATGGCTGGGAATTGTAAAGGCCTGTGGAGGTGTGTATATATACAGCACCAACAGGCTGCCAATTTAACCACACTTTGAGGGTGGAATTCTTTGTCCCTGCTTTCTGGGTTCGAGCAAAGGATCCTGGAAGGCGCCCGTTAATCCCCAGCTAAATCTTTTGATCCAGATGCAAATGACCAGCTGGCAGTGGGTAATGCTAAGCTGGGCGCCGGCTGGATTTACAAGTTAAAGTGAAGTCTGGGTGGTCGACTTAAGTTTTTGTATTTTGTAAATGGTCCTGTGAAAACTTTTGTCACTCTTGGCATTAGATGCAGGGTGATATCTTAAAGACTAAATAACAAATAGGTGGCTTCCTACTAGAAAATAAATCGCACCCATATATATAGGGTAAAACCGGGTTGTATCGCGCACAGTGGTATATCGCGCATTTTTTCTTAATTGCCCTAAGATATAGAAAAATATATGAAGTGACATAAAACCGCTAATAACGGGTAGAACTTGGCATTATGCTTAAAACTATTCATAATATCACTTTATAACTTTCATAAATACTTAGTAATAACAGAAATATTATTTTCACATATATGGGCTGCGCGATACAAGCCTGATTTAATATTTCTATAATATTCAATCATTATTTTGTAAATGTTTTATGACATATCATGTCCCTATTATTCGCACATCCCATAAACCATGGCAAGGAGGGTATCAATGAAAAGAATTGACGTATATTGGTACATATTCAACTTTAACTCATTTTTCATGAACAAATCATTATTGTCTATATTTCCTGACAATTCTTTTAAGAATGCGCGATATAAAACATAGTTATCCTCGATATAAGCCTGATATGCAAGATATGAATTTTTAAAAATAGATAATAACATTTTCACTGCCTACCCATACAGGGCGAAAAGTAGAAACTGTTATATACCCCTGGCAGATACACCTAACATGGTTCTATATGGAGAAATACAATTTGAGGTAATGCTTGAAGAAACTAATAAATAAAATACCAAATTTTGACTGAAAATTTTTTGATTTATTAATTTTCCTGTAAAATTCAAATGGAATTTTGTAAAATTTGATTAGATATCACATCATCAATGTCGGTTTGACAAATTCAACCTTAGTGCAATGGGTTATAAAGCCAAATATCAATATATAAAGACCTTTAGTTCATGGAAACCTTTTTTATTGGTCAGATCGTCATTTTAATCATTATTTTATTTTGATTTTATGAATAATGCGCGATAAAAGGCACAATAAATGCGCGATATTAGGCTGATGTGCGCGATACAAAGCCTAAAAATAGTTTAGAACATTATCCATCCCTATTTGATAAGGGTTAAGGCTAGAGACAAAAATATGATGGCAATAAAAAAACATCGTAGTGCACTATAACACAAAATAAATCCGGGAGTAAGTATTGCAAAATCTTATAAATGCAGGAGAAAAGTTTGTTAGGTAAAAATATAATGCGCGATATACCCCTTTTTTACCCTATATATAGTTTGCCTGTCTATGATAATGTTAGATAAATATGCTTTTGACATTATCTTGCGCAATAACGTGAATACCAATTACTATTTCTAAAAATGTCATATACACAAGCTTTCCTAACTAACACATTCTTCCATTGGATCTTTCTTTTGATATGATAAACGAAAAACACTCAACAAAATTGATTTGGCATTATCAAAATGATATCATGTTACCACAATTGGTCAAGGCACTCGGGCCTTATCATGTTATGTCGTGGTAATGCAATGAAAGAACCTAATCCGAACGAGCATAGGCGTCAGATTATGTAACCAGGTGATTTTTCATTTATTTGTTGGTAAAAATCACAGTATTCCCAAGAACACTTACAGTTAAACCGTTAGAGGTATGGCAATAAATGAGCCATAGTATTAATTGTTTGGTTTTAACTGACCGACACTTTACTTTCCCCCGAAAGTATTTGCTATGTAAGGCAAGGGTTACTGGTCTTGCCATTACTACAAAGTAAACTATCTGTTTAATCCCTTCATTTCAACTAGAGGCATACACACCCCTTCTATGAGAAAATGTTTAAGTTGAACACTTCATCTTTGACAACACTCAAAGTGCCGGTACATTGTTGCGAGTCCGTGACAGTTTCTGTTGGTTTTTCTGAACACCTAGACCAAATAAGACAGGTAAAATGGCCTGTCATCCTGAATGCTTGTTTAGCGGATTGGTGTTTTCCTTGCACCTACACCAATTGGTAATGTCAATTAGCGTCACACTTTTTTTAACCAGACCACGTATATAGTGGGCCCATAATAATATAGGCCTATGGTCAAGTATTGAAAACTTGTTATTAAAGACTTATATTTTGATTTTCTAAATACATGTTTTATAGGTTAGATAAATTTATCTGTTTTTCCCAACCCCAAATTTGCCTACGTTCGCGACAGGTTGATCAAACCATTGGCCATTGTGATATCAAGTTCCCCTTTTTTATGGTTAAGGCCTAGGCTATTCTGAAATGTGTGTCTAATCATAAAATAACATGTACATAGGCCTTCATAAAACGAAATTGAACGGTATAGCAATTACTTGACTCGTGTCTGGAGGTTTTAGAGTGAGGTCATTGAGGTGTTACAAGGTATTGTTACACTTCAATTCCATATTCTATTGTTTCCGCTTCGGCCTATTAAATGCATGCACATTTCACCATAATGTATAGGTCCAATCTTCTAACTATAATAATAGTTTTGTTCATGTCTGCACCTTCGCCCGATTCCCCATGATAGATAAATATAGATCTTTTTATAAAGTAATCACTTTTCTTTGCTCAATTCGCTTAAATCGATTAAGTTTCCACTGGCATTTCTATGCTATTAGGCCTACCATGTTAGAAATAGTTTTTTCATTGTCAAAAGATGCCATCTTAACCGGTGTATGACCATCTGCATGAAATGCGCTTTTGCAGCTCAGCCACCAATGTATGCATTGTACTTGTACAATGCTGATTGTCATGTGTTTCAAACTTTTTTTTCTGAAATAACAACAAGATTTCCTTGAGTGTTTTTAACCCACTGGCCTTTGCATTGCAACATTACCATTTACTCCCCCAGCCTCCCTGCCCATTTTTCTCCCTTTCTTTTCATCATTAAAGGGCATTTGTCTACAATAAATTGTCAAGAAAAAAATCAATACATTGACTCATATTTCTCAATTGTACCCCTCCAGGTCGCCCTCACCAACATGACGCGTATTCCGACTTCGGCAGCAGCCTGGGCAAGAGCGGTTATGGCGCCTTCCAGCCGGGGCGGCCATTGCGGCAGTCCGTCCCGACGTCACGCCGACTTCCGGGGTCGTTCGCGAACCGCTCCTGGAACAACCGGGCCGAACAGGCCGCCATGAAGCCCCGGGTCATCACAGTGGTCCGCCACAGTAACGAACGCCCCCGCACCAATGTGAAGATCCTGCTGAACCGGCGCACGGTGCAGTCTTATGAGCAGATGATGAAGGATATATCTGAAGCTTTCGGACCAAAATGGAGGAATAACAAAGTGAAGAAGTTGTTTACTTTGAAGGGTAAGGAGGTGCAGGGAGTGAGTGAGTTCTTCAGGGAGGAGGAAGTGTTTATAGCCGTGGGGAACGAGCCACTCACCTCCGGGGACGTGCAAGAGGTGATCCAGGAGGTCTACCCGGACAACCCCAACGCCAAGAACATGGTCAAGGACCTGGAGAAGAAGAAGCGGCGAGCTGCTCTCATACGAGCTCGCGAGCAGGACGACTCCAAAGACGACGCCACCACCACCTCCAAACGGGACAGTGGGTTCGGGAGTGACTCCAGTAATAGGGACGACGGGGAGAGGGATGAGGTGTACTATGAGGGGGTGAAGCGCAGGAATGAACTGCCCGAAGGACAGGCGAGGATAGAACGGGAGCGACAGAAGGTGGCCGAGCTAGAGAGGGAGAAGGCTAGGAAGAAGATGCAGAAACGGTTAGAAGCAGAGCAAAGAAGCCTGGAGGAGGAGAAGAGAAAGAAAGGACTGCTGCCTCTTAAACCTATCCAGGAGAGGGACTCTTTCCGAAAGGTACAAGAGGAAAAAGAGAGAGAAAGAAAGAAGAAAGAGGCAGAGATAAGGTTACGAGAAGCAGAGGAGAGGGCGAGGAAGGAAGAGGATGCGAGGAGAAGGAAGAGGAATGATGAGCCTAAAGTGATTGTGGTCGTCAAAGAAGATGATAGGGCCAAAAAGAAACCCAAGAAAGCCCCCTCTCATGAGGATGGCTACGAAAGTGACGATGATCTATATCTGAGCCCCAGGAAAAGTAAAATAAGTCCCAGATCAAATGACTTCGACAGCGATGAGGAACAGGAGAGAAAGCGGAAGGAACAAGAAAGGTTAGAAAAGGAGAGACAAGAAAGAGAAGAGGCTGAAAGAAAAGCCAAGGAAGAGGAGGAGAGAAAAGAAAGAGAGCGTAAAGAGCAAGAGGAGAAGGAAAGAAAAGAAAGAGAGGAACGGGAAAGAAAAGAAAGAGAGGAACAAGAGCGATTAGAAAAGGAGAGGAAGGAAAAGGAGGAACAAGAAAGGAAACTAAAGGAAGCGGAGGCAGCCAAGAATAAAAGAGGGGGCAAAACCAAACTGGAGCGGCAGATCTCCAATGTATCCCACGTTTTAGCTAAGTATGAGCCGGGACGGACTCTAGGGGATGGGAACTTTGCTATTGTCAAACAGTGCCGTAGTAAGGACGGCCAAGGCCCGGACTATGCCATGAAGGTCATTGACAAGTCCAAGTTGAAGGGCAAGGAACACATGATCGAGAATGAGATCGAGATCATGAGGTTGTGTGACCAAGAGAACATTGTGAAGTTAGTGGACGAGTTCGAGACCAAAGACGAGATCTACCTCATTATGGAACTTGTAAAGGTGGGTCCATTCAGTTGATAACTTTTCAAGGTATGGGATGCTTGACAATTAAACTTGTCAAAGTAGGTCCACTTGACAATTAAAATTGTCAAGTAAGGTGCTTGATAGTAAAACTTGTCATACTTGATGTTTCAATATTTATTGCGTAATTCAGCTGTTCATGTGAACTCTCACTTTTAATTGATTCCCTTCAAGGAAACACAGTCAATTCAGCATGCTTGTTTTTGTTCACATATAATCATACTTAAATCAGGCATTAAAAAGTACAAATGTAATAAACTATTGGTCACTGAAATGCATGACAGCTATATCCAATATACAATAACACTTTGCATTGTACAAATAACTCAGGATTTTAACGTTTATTGTATATTTAAGTCAGATAACAATATTTCCATGTATTTTCTATAGGGTGGTGATCTGTTTGACGCCATTACCCAGAGTGTCAAGTTTAAGGAGGACGTGGCAGCCCGGATGGTGTGTAACCTAGCCAATGCCCTCTTCTACCTCCACACCCGCCACATCGTCCACAGGGACCTCAAACCTGAGAACCTACTGGTAAGGGCCTTAAGATCATAGAGGGCTACTGGTAAGGGCCTTTTACCTTAAAGTAAACATAGCTAGTTCATAGGGGACTACTGGTAAGGGCTGCCGGATGGTGTGTTACTTGGCCAAGGCCCTCTGCTACCTCCACACCATCCACAGAGACCTCAAACCTGAGAACCTACTGGTAAGGGCCTTTTACCTTGAAGTTAGCAAAGATCAAAGAGGACATTTTATAAAACATAGAAGATAAAGGGCTACTATATCCAAAATACAGGGCTTGGGGTGGCCAGCGTCATTGAGGTATCGGTACCACTCGTTGGCATTGGCACTGTATCGGTTAAAGTCCCATGCAGTGCAGCATGGAAAATAGGACATTTCGATGACCCCTGCACGAAATTGTGCCCAGATGCTCCACAGGACCACACTGGGAGACCAGACACACTGTTTGAGTCATATCCTGTATAAATTAAAAAAATTATAATAAGGGCCTTTTATCTAAAAGGGAACATAGATCATAGAGGACTGCTGGTAAAGGCCCTCTCTCATAAACGAAATAATATCATAAAGGACCCCTATTGTAGAGGATTACTTGTAAGGGCCCTTTATCTTAAAGGAAAGATGATATATCATACCATAAATGCCTCTTGGTATGAGGCCCTTTAATACTAAAGGGAACCTAATGCCGAAGCCCTTCATGCCATAGGAAACCTTTCGGTTAGGTGCTTTTGATTACAAGGAACCTTAAGGTAAGGTCCTTCCTTATGCAGGGAACCTACAGATAAGGCCCTTTAGTACTTTTATTAAAGGGTCCCTAAGGATAATGCCTTTCATATGAAAGGTAAGAGCTCTACAGGTAAGGTCCTTTATGGTAATGCCCTTCATATGAAAGGTAACTTACTGGTTAGGCCATTTGCATTGAAGAAAATCAACTAGTAAGGTCCTTCATACCAAAGAGACTTACTGGTAAGGGTCCCCTAATATATGTTTCTCCTGACATGGACCCCAGAGTATCCCTAACCGATTACGTGAGATTACCTATCAGATGGGCGCTTGGGATCTTACGTTTCATTTAGCACTTGAAGAGAAGCTGTTGATTGTGTTAAGACTTATGTATTACACATTATATCAAAATGTTCCTTTTCAATGTACCCATACCAATGTATGTATCCGCAATCATTAGATATAACTTTGATAATGTTCCATGCATACTCTTTTATATGAGGTATGGGATGTAGAGAATATTATGTAGGCCCCTTTAAGTAGACCCTATCGATCTAATAATTAGTGGGATATTGATCCCGCTTATCCCCTGCCGTCTCGTAACCTACAGCAATAGTTAATGCAATTAGGTTTTCCTCGGAGCTAGTGCTTCAAAGCACCCTTGAGTTCCATGCTTTTCAAGTTTGTATGTTATTTTCTGAAGTTTTAGAAAACAACGTTGATTTGTTTCTCAAAATCTCGTAGTTCTCATATAATTATATCGATTCATGAAATTTGCCTAAAATTAGGGCTATCGGGACAGATCCTTAGAGATGTGTTTTCCATAAGTACTGTAGATCGATGTTACTATTTTGGTGTTCTAGAGATTTGCCTGATAATATTGTATGTAACCGAATATTAGATAGGTTTGTTGTTATTTAATCACTGTTAATGTAATCGTACATGACATTGTTATTTGTTTGCCAAATTGCTATAGATGTATCCATGTTACAGTGTACAGTGTACCACAATCATTGTATGCAATCATACATACTCTTACGTGTAGGTGTACAATGATGAGACAAGAAGCAACCCATCATTACAGTGCAAATAACTGTAACATGACATCTTTCCTAATCAGTGTAAATGTAATGTAACCATACAATACTCTCACGTGTAGGTGTGCAATGATAAGACAAGAAGCAACCCATCATTACGGTGCAAATAACTGTAAATGTGATATCTCTTCCTAATCACTGTAAATGTAATGTCACCGTACATGTCGCAGGTGTGCCATAACCATGATGGTACGATTACCCTGAAGCTGTGTCTATACC
The DNA here is from genome assembly GCA_936440205.1 of Lepidonotus clava. NCBI lineage: Eukaryota > Metazoa > Annelida > Polychaeta > Phyllodocida > Polynoidae > Lepidonotus > Lepidonotus clava. Next base: position 17,411,964 of record OW387150.1, on the reverse strand, counting down.
TCATCACTGTAAACATAATGTCACTGTACATGTCGCAGGTGTGCCGTAACCGTGACGGGATGGTTACCCTGAAGCTGTGTCTATACCTAATCACTGTAAACATAATTTCACCGTACATGTTGCAGGTGTGCTGTAACCGTGATGATTACCCTGAAGCTGTGTCTCTACCTAATCACTGTAAACATAATGTCACCGTACATGTCGCAGGTGTGCCGTAACCGTGACGGGACGATTACCCTGAAGCTGTGTCTATACCTAATCACTGTAAACATAATGTCACCATACATGTCGCAGGTGTGCCGTAACCGTGACGGGACGATTACCCTGAAGCTGGCCGACTTTGGACTGGCCATGGAGGTGACGGAACCCATCTACACTGTGTGTGGCACCCCCACGTATGTGGCCCCCGAGATACTCTCAGAAATAGGTGAGTCCAAGTAACTACACTTTCAGAATAAGAAAAAGGGGGGGTCCTTGATTGATCAACACTATTTTCATTTTTGAGAAACTCCAAATTAATAATGATCAGTTAAAGAGCTGGTCAGCCAGAGACAGCTGAAATTAAATTTTGTGGAGGTATTTTTGTGACATGAGGATGTTTAGGGTATTTGATTTAAATGGTATTATTTCATCTTATATGAAGTGCTGTATGTTGACAGAAGTCATATCATCAGTACTTTAACTTTGAGTTGCAGATTATTATTGAACTGAAAAGAATACAGGGGCAAGAAAGGAGATGGTAGAAAATACTCTGGTCTTTGATTGGTTTCTGATATCCCAGATTTATAGCAGAGGGGGGTGGGATGGTGTAGTGGATAAGGTCCTCACCTCGCCCTTGGGAGGTCTGGGTTCGAGTCTGGGCTGTGCCTGTTACACCACCTTGCCTTACTGTCATTTCCATCCCCATAGATTCGATCAATGACCTGTAAGTCAAAAACCGTAGTTGGTCTTGATATAGCTGAAAAATTGCTGAGTAGACTTTAAACTCCAACACATCATCATTCTAACCTCAGCAATTTACCTGGTTGTACCCCTACCCACCTGTAGACGTCAACAACAGGTGAGAAACAGTCTCAGCCTCATTAGGTTCAGGTGTGTCGGGGTAGATTGGTTCATTATGGAACCTGTCTGCGGAGAAAACAGCTCATATTTCTGGGGGCATACGGGGCCACAGTGGGACCTCAGGTGATAATCACATTTATTCTGTGGAAAAACAGCTTAATGAAGTGTAGGTATGCATGTTTACCGTCACGTATATACCTGTGAAGATTACATTAACCATCTTTAAACTCTGTCCTCCCCAGTGTTGGCTGACTCCGTTCTTCCCAGCACCATAGAGAACACTATGGAGAAATATTCTTGGGATGCAAAGAGGGATATATTCCGACCTGACCAGTCAATGACTATATTATACCAATGTACATCTATGAAAAGTTATTAATTATTATTACAACTAATTGAACACTGCAATATAGAGAAACAGCATTTGTAATAGTACCAAGTACCGCTGGCGACAAGGGATGACTGGAGAAATCACACTTTTCCCAGGATAATAAAAATGTTTTAAAAAAAAGAAGACAAAAATCTTCCAAATTAAGCCATAAACATGCCTTTGATGATGGTATTGTTATTCGAATATTTTACTCTTCAAATAAAGTACTTAAATTGATTGATTATGGACAAATATTTTATTCACTTAGGATAACATGGGGGGATTGAGAAAGGGCAAGGGAGGCGTGCCCTCCCTTTTTCAGAAAATATGCGATTTTTAATGTAAAATTCGGCCGAAAAGTCATTAAGGAAAGAACAATTCCAATAGCTCCTCTCCCCCCCCCCCCCTCCCACATCCCACATATCCACCACCAACTCCATGTTTTTAATGTTAAATTTGCCTAAAAAGTCTTTTAGGAACAAACAATTCCAATAGCTCCTCCCCTCATCCCTCATCCCTCATCCCACATATCCACCACCACCAATCCCAGGTAGGCATGCGTGGTGGTGAAGTGGTTAGAGTGTCCATCTGTTGTGCGGGCGGCCCAGGTTCAAGTCTGGGCTGAGGTGGGCTGGCTGCTACTCCCCTCTGCATGTATCCCTATGACAACAACAGGGTTATCAAAGGCTCCTAGTGGGCCACTGGCTGTTGTGTGTAGGGCCCGGCCTATGGGACCCTGCATATTAAAGAACACTTGCCTCGGTAAATGTGTAGGGGTATGGTCTCTATCTTCTCATAGATTCGTTCATTTCATAGATGCGATCATCAACAACAGAATTGTCAAACCTTGTTCTCGCCGTGATAAATTATGACCTTAGATGTTGCTACGGCGCTAAACCCCAATAACCAACCAACCCCAGGTTTTTAATGTTAAATTCAGACAAGAAGTCATTAAGGCACAAACAATTCCTATAGCTCCTCCCCTCATCCCACATCCCACATATCCACCGTCACCAACTTTTTTTATTTCCTGAATGTGCCACCCAGACATACATGCAACCTTGGATGGACCATTGTCGTTTTTCGAAATTTAAGCAATTTATATATAAACAACAACTGGTTTTCAGGTTACGGGCTGGAGGTGGACAACTGGGCCGTCGGGGTGATCACCTACATCCTGCTGTGCGGCTTCCCCCCCTTCAGGAGCCCTGACCGTAACCAAACCGAGCTGTTTGAGTTTATCAAGGCCGGGGAGTTCGAGTTCCTCAGCCCCTACTGGGACAACATCTCCAAAGGTAGGCGGATTTACATTGAATGACATGAGTTTATGTTATCAGATGAATTTGAATTTTGGTTAATTAATGAACGATTAAGTAATCGTATCTAGATGAAAGAAATACCTGTATGTTTTTATTTGTGCAATAAAGTGAGCACTGCCCAATTTGGAAAACAAATAATCGTATCTAGAACTCATATGGACGTGCAGGCGCCACATGTTTAACGATGAACAATCTCGTCGCAACTCTCAGATTTAGAAGTGATGAATAGATAATTCATTATCTAAAAGGAATGCCCTCCTACCATTCAACAAATTGTTTTTCAGTGTAAACCTAAAGTAAATATGTTGTGTGTAAGACTATAGTCATTTTTTAATGTTCTTTCTGTTCTTTCTGTGAGTTTTTCTGTCAATTGCCTTATAATGTTAACCCTTATTTTAAAGTGATAAAAATTAATCGTATTTTAAATCTTCAAATCCTTATGTAAAAGTCCATATCAAAGCAGTAAGGTTTATATTGCTTCTTTCCCACTTAGACCGTTCATTTTGTTTACAAAAAACATGTAGCAACATATATTCATTCCCCTCAATATGCCAAAGCTATTAATGGCCATTAGACAATCAGCTGCATTTGATGTAGAGCCTTTTATTTCTTTTTTAAGGTTTTATTTGCAATAGCCATCAGGGTTGCCCCTGGTTTTCAGATTATTACATTGATTAGTATGTATTATGAAAAATGTACCCATGTGGAATTGACAAAACAGTAATCAGCGATATTACGTGACCAAATTAAGAGTGGGAGCATAGACATCATAACACATCATTGCACATATATATAATCAATATAGATTTCAGGAACTCAGTACATACATACACAGGCATTTTATCAACACTAGAGCAAATCTTGATATTGCCTATGTAAAGCCCCATACCCACTAGGCGATTTTACCGGCGATTGGAGATGGGAAACAGCAGAATTTCTGGTAAAATCGTCACCAATTCAGATCACCTGTTAGATTTAATGTTGAAATGTCACATGCTAACAGGTGCTCTGATTTGGTGATGATTTTACCAGTAATTCTACTGTTGCCCATCTCCAGTCGCCGGTAAAATCGCCTAGTGGGTATGGGGCTTTAGACACACATTTTTTATTTGAAGGAGTCCCTACTTTTATATATTCTTTAGTTTCCTTTCTGTACTCCCTATGTAAAACTTCTCAAAATGAATATGAAAACTGCATTTAATGCTATGTGGTGGGTGTTTGTTTTCCAGATGCTAAAGACCTGATCTCCCGGCTGCTGGTGGTGAACAAGGCTAAGAGGTACACGGCGGTGGACGTACTGACCCACCCCTGGATCATCACCCAGGGGGGCAGTCTCCAGCCTCCCCCCAAGATGGAGGAGTACAGGAGGAACCTGCGCAGGGACCTGGACATCCAGGCCAAGGCCAACAGGGCCAAGTACCTGGAGGTGATGAGCAGGAGGTGAGACTGGTCAGCAGGGATTATCCTGAGAGATTACCAAAGGACATAAGCAGAGATTATTTTTGTATAGTGAGTGATTTGAGGACTCAGCTTGGTGATACCTATTATGGCTATGAGAAATGATATATCTATCTATGAGAAATGATAATTGATATATTATATATATCTTAGAAATGGTAATTGATATATCTGTGAAAAATGACACTTGATATATCTATAAACAGTGGTGATCGATTATATCTATGAGAAGTGATAATCGGTAAATCTTTGCACAGATATACTTAAGCAAAATGATAGACCAGATGTCGCTGAGCAATGAAACTTGATATATCTATAAGTAATGATAATAGATATATCTGTGAGAAGTGATAAATGATGTATCATGAGAAATGATAATAGGTATTTCCATGTTAAACGAATCACTAATATATCTAAGCAAATTGATAATTGCTACATGCCTGATATATGGCAATGTTGGATTCTATTGACATTGGTAATGTATATGTACGTACTAGTAGGTGTCGCGTGCCTTTGGTTGCTTTTAGTAAGCCTCAACTGACCAGAGTCTTTGTAATGAAGGACCAGAGATGAATATTTGTTTTATACCGAGACAAATGCACACTGAATTAGCTGTGATAGCTTTTATCCTACATATTATACATACTTGTACGGAATACTTATAGAATATGATATTATGTGTATGTTATGAGTTATAGTTAGTGCAGAGCATTACGTGTATTCAGAAAAAGTTGTTTTTCGTTCTCTATATAGATATATTATCTGTTGATTAGAATTGCCCTATCTTGTACCAAAGACAGAGGTTAATGTTTGCATTTCGATTATTAAGAACAGAAACTATTGAAGGTTAAGTATGAAAACACAAAATGTGTTACCCTTCAAACGCATCAGCTCAATTGGTTATAAGCCGCTTCCCATGATAGCTCCCAAATAATTTCTCTGTACTTATCGACAATATCAATTTTAATTCTATACGTTGGCCAGTATAACAAAACTAATTTCACCGATTCTGAATAAAATTCTTTATCTTCAATTATTATTATTTTTATAAAAATCTATTTTAAAGTCAAACGCCACTTGCTGGCAGGTGGACTGTGTATCATTTTACTAGTATTTTCAAATGCTACTGAAACCCCCATCAAGTTTTGAAAACATCGATTCCAAGTACTATTCATTCTTTTCAATGTTACCTTAGATTTGATAATATGCAATGAGATTTGAGTCATTGACATTTTTATCAACAGCCTGCTCCCTTATTTGTTAGCATACTTTTTTCTTATTTTTCTGTAGATATTATGATTTTAAAGGAACCTGTAATGCTACTGTATATAACCAATACCATAGAAATTTTAGAAATATCCCTTCCATGAGGCAAAAGTATAATATACTTTTAGTGCTTTTTAAAAAGCGTCTTTTTTTTATTCGTGGAAAGCACGGTGATAACTCACGCTTAATTCTCTATGTGTGCATCTTATTCCTGTCAATTCTGTTTCTTGAAATAACTTGACGTTGTTTGAGAGTTTCTTGAAGTAACTTGACGTTGTTTGAGAGCCTGATGCGGACCCTAGTGCCAAACATGCGAACTAACCTGACCAAAGTGGGATCTGTGATATGTCGGAGAGCAGCCCTGTGATGTGATAATGTGTGTTTGTACAGTCGCCCATTTTAGTGCTATTTTACGTCAGTACTTGTTTAAATGCCGCTTTTGAGGTAATACGGATACTTCATGGAATAAGGCATATAACTGTTATAACGGGTTCTGTGATACATAAAGAGTTGAGGAGGGTATGATGATTATAAGAGTGATTATTATGTTGCTAAGGCCAAACGAGAAACATAATTGTGTTCGGGTAATATTCTTCGGCAAAAAAGGATAATTTCCAATATCCATGGTGATTTTCTGATATTTTCACATGGACTTGAGCCGTGGACTTTATCCATACACGTTCTGCAACAGTTTCAACTAGCTACAGAATATGCTTTTTCTGGAATAAGTAGCAGTTTCTATCAATTAGGCCAGTATTTTTTATTTTTCATAATTTCCTGAAATTCAGGAGGAAAAAAGTACAGCTGTATGGTAGGTCGGGTTACCTGAACATAATTTCTTTTCCATTTGGCCTCATAACTTCACAACCGTGGTTTACCGTTGCCACCATCTGATCGCTAGTCTGTTTGGGAAATTAATATAATTCCCTCAAAATTAGCGTATTTTTCGTGTGGAGTTTTATGGTTTACAATGTAAATTTGAAAAATGGAATGTTTCGATGAGGTGTATATATTGATTCGTTGGTCCTTATCTTTTGTTGTATTAGAACCCAAAAAGAATGTTTTGTACTGCTTCCTTTTTTCCGTGATTGTTTAAAAAACAAGTCGATTATATGCGACGATGAAAAGAAATCGTAGGGTTTTCTAATGATGTGTTTCGATCAACCCAACATTAACTTGGAACTTGATATTGGGTTATTACAAAGAGCTCTGCAAATGCAATACATTTAACAAGTTTTCCTATAGGGTACTCATTTATAAAGTAATCAAAACTGCAAAGACATATTTACATTGGGAAATATTTTGTATTTATACTTCGGTGAATCAAAAATAGTTGTTGGAAATGCATAACTAGACCTAATTGTATTGCTATCTTCCAAAACTGTCTGTATCAGTCGATGCCTGAGAGAAAAATTGCAAATGAAATCTTGTGTCATGTTAGCTCTAGAATGATTTAAGATTTCGTTTTGGAGTATTTTTTCCAGGTTTTCCGGCTATGCATGAAATGAACTTTCGCTACTGCTACATACGTGTACTCTATCGTTTTCTCAGAAATGATCTCAAACAGGAAAAAAAGACACATGACTCTGTTCTCAACAACTTTAGTTGATATTCATTGACTCTAGTTAACGTAAGTAATATTCACTAAGCTAATAAGTAATTTAATTTATTCTAATTAAAAATTTGGGGAAAAAAACAACTTCGAATAATGTGATGTTTACAATTGAACACTGGTGATCTTAGATTTACGTATTTCATTGAGGTCATTTTATGAAACTTTACCCAAGATTATAAATACCGCCTTTAAGATCATGCAAAATGTATCATTATATGAAATTAGTTATACAACCTAGATTCATAAGCACGTGTCATTATTTGTTCTTGTAACTTTGCCATTCTGTGTACAAACTTATATATTCCGTGTAGGCATTTCTAATAAACAAAACAGGTGCCAGTGGTCAGCTTTGTTTTAAATTGTGATTGTAATTTAAAGGATCAAAATGAGGTCAACAAAATTGTCAACACCTGATGGTCAAGACCTGTGTTTGTTTAATATATGTGACAGTTTCTGGGATTTCCAGCCTTATGGAAATGCCTATTCATGGCTCTACAGCCTTTAGTTAGCTTAGAAATCAGACAAATAAGAAAAATAAGCTATATCCATGCTATAAATGAAATTTTTCATAGTTTTCATTTCTTGTGAAAAATTTAGGATTTTTTTGCATTTTGTTGCCATGGTAACCGGAATGTTGATAGAACGTCCTAACCGGCCGAAACTACAGCTATGCAAATGTTGGTTTCCATGGTAACCATGGAACAAAATTAAGTTTTCAAAATTTGAAATTCTGAATCAAGGGACTGTTTGGCCATATTCAGCAAAAAACTGATTCTGAATATCTTAAATAGAAAGAAAATGGCAGGATATTTCCTGAAATCATATTTGAGATTTCAATTTTTTGCCTAGATGATATGTAAGTTATATCTTTATAAATACCAAAGACTTGTCTATTTTAGCATATTTAGCAGATCCGACCTTTGTGTCCTCAGATTAAGATAACTTTTTTTCTAATAAGAATATTTTCCTAATTTTTTCAGTATTAGATTCCCCAAGACACAATCTTAATTTGATATTCCAGGCCATAAGACTGCTTTTCGCAGAGGATGTCACATATTTGTTACCTTAAGTTCTATTGGTTATTATTTCGTGTATATTTCTGCTTTTACAATGTATGCAGAGTGTGATATACATTGCCGCGTGATAGCTGGCATACAGATGATCGAGTTTGAAATATTAGTTTCAGATTTGTCATCTCACGAGTAGTCTTAACTTTTAGTAAATGTCTGTCATCTGCACACCAACAGCAGAAAGTAATCTAGTAAGTTTAACTTTCAATTTGAGGTCTTTCTACCATCCGTCAAAAAAAATGTTTTTGTATTCGAAATCGCCGTCAAAATGTTTTTCTTATGAATGAATCAATAAAACACAGATAAATTGCCTGTTTAACGCACTTCTAGAGTCATTTCTATGTTCTCCTGACTGGTTCTCAATATTATTGTACGCTTGCGGAGAAATCTGACGGACATGACTGATATTGATGCCATAAGGACATGTGTACCTCATGTATTGAACGCAATAAACTATTCATACCAGATACATCTTCACAGTTTGAGAATTATTTGATTCATTATAATATATATAGATTACTTTGGGTTTAGTTCGACGAAGTGTAAAACGACTCGGCCTTCATTTACATGCTCAATGAATTTCACAAAAGGAAATGATTTGTCTAAACACATTGCCTATTCATAAAATTAATGTAATGCCTTCTTTAGATTGCAATTAAATCCAAATTGGGCTTGTTTGGGATACCTGTTAATCAGCTGAATAAAAATAACTCACAATATGATAGGTTTTTTTCCACGTTTTTATTGACAAGTGATAAAAATAAAATAACGTTTTTGTGGTACAAATTTGATTTTCTGAACACAATTTTCATTTTATAATAAAACAATCTTTCTGACAAATATAGCGCATTCTCAAAGTATATCTACATAAATTTCTCCTCGTAATGATACAACTAATAGGCAGTTTTATACCCTCCAAAAATATTTTGCCAGTCATTTCCCCCTGTATTCTTTTCCTACACTATGAGTCACGATTCTTTATAAATCTCTCTTGCTCTTCGAGAGAAATTAATGCAAAAGTATACAAATGTTCGTTTTAACCAAAACTCTAACTTTTAAACCAAAATTCTATTTTTCAAAATAATTATGTGGTTCTTAATTCCTGGCAGTTTGTTCATTATACCATGGAGAAACATACACCTAGAATATATCTGACTAAGATAAATATATCCGACAAAGCGTAAGCCCCTGCGCTCCTGATGTATCTATGCAGTTTAAATCAAGGTGTTTCGAGAAATATTGCTCTGTTACATAGAATGGTTCCAAGAACATTCTGAAGACTGAATAATATACAATGTGTTCTCTGTGTAAGTAGGTCTAATAATAACTGAGTGGTCTAAGATATAGTAAAAACTGGCTGGTTATGTTTTATATACTCCTCTTTCATCTATGTAGACCCAGTAATAGTTGCCTGGGTTATCTATACGGGCTCCTTTCACAGAGTACTAATAATAACTCTGTGATATGCATCTTAGGACCCCTCCCCCCCTTTAGGTAGATCCAGTAGTAACTGGCCCATTTCTTACAACCCCTTTCCCTCAGGTACGATTCAGTAATAACAGTACCATATCTGCCCCTATGTCGCTTTATCCAGTAAATGCGTTTTTTTACTTCTTACGACCTCCTCTCTCCTTGAGCTGCAGCTGAACTGTGGCCGTCCGGGTGAAGTTATAGAATGCCAGACTATTTGAGTCTTTGATGAACAGTCCCTGCAATATCAAACAAGAATCATGAGTAAATCTATTCACTTATGTACAGAATATTGCTTTGACCCCCTAAAAGTCCGTTTATCTCTATATGTTTCGAACATTCTTATTTTGCCTGTTATAATAGTGCTTGAATAAAAAATACAAGGGGGGGGCAACCAGTAGGGCACCAATAAAGATGCTCTTTTCTTCATATACCTCGAACATAATTTGATTTCGCGTAATTATTGGTGCCAAAATAAACAATATAAGGGGGCATAAACCTGAAATTTTGGGCTATATAAGGACCCCTAAAAATGCAGGACTTGTTTTTCGTATATCACCAATTATATACATAAACTTATTTTTTGGGGGGTTAATTATTAGTGCCCTGTATGTAGTTAAGTCTGGGCTACTTACATCGTACTGCAGCTTCTGTTTACCGGCCTGCATGCCGATCGCCTCGTGAATCTTGGCCTTGATGACAGACACCTACAAATACAGAACAATGTTAATATATAATCAGTGAATGAATAACTAACAACCTGCAACTAAAAACAATATTAGCAGTTTATTAGTGAATGAATAACGAACACATAATAGCGAAATAACAGTGCAAATTTACAGGAATTTCAGTTTCCAAGTCCTCGATTTGTTTGTAAATTGTTAAGATTTTTTCCGATTTGGGCATACGTTTTACGATTAAGTAAAGATATCCGAAGTTAACTCAGTCTTAATCGTATTCCTTATCTGTGTTAACAGCTGAGTAGTGGTTTAAGTTCAAGTAAGTTTGAACTTGTCCCTTTATTCTACGCGAGTCTAAGAGTCCAGTGTTTGTGAAAAGTCCTTTTTTGCCGGACATGTCCGACGTTTTGACCATAATGTCCGACACATTGCCCTAAAACGTCGGACATAATGTCAGTCTACGATGGTTAGTGTCCATATCTATACGTAATTTTTTTTTTTTTTTTAATTTCAAAACCACTTCATACAGGTATGATCTTCCAGTAGTATATTTGTTAGTAATACATTGATAAGACGACAGTTTTAATGAAAGGATATCTGTTTGGGTACATGGTGTGGGTAATTACTAATGACAGACTTACCGTGTCCGTCAGCGGCATGGTCAACATAAGCACCTGGCCGTTAGCCTTCCATTCGGGCTTGTCGGGTAGACTAGGCACGGCCACGCGGAACGTCACGGGCCCCTAAAAAAGATGAGGAAGAAAATATTATAGGGTTTTGTCATATGCGTGTGTTTCAAATTAAGCAATATGGATATATCGAGTATAAAGCAATTTAATTTTATGGCTTAGAGGCAAGAGTGAGGTGGTTCTTAGAATAGAACATATTAATCTACTAACCTTTTACTTTCTAAGCTAAAATCTGAGGCGAAAAAACGTTTCAATTCTATACAAAATGTTTGATTCTTATCTTCCCACAATTTCTCCCATCTTCCACAATTTCCCCGCAGTTTCTATCATCCCTTTTAGCGTTGGGAAGTGAGCCTTGCGCAGATATTCAATTCTGCTTCTTGTACCATGCCGGATTTGTAAAACTAAAATTACGCGGTTTTCTTATTCAATACTTAATAAAATTACAGTAATTTGCTATGCTAAATAAAGTGTATGTTTCTCCCCTCAAGCTATTCCGACTCCCTACCTTGTTTCTCTTGAGGAACTCATCCTCGGGCATGAGGTCGTCCTCGGTCTTGGCCTTCTTGGCGGGCGGTTCATCTTCGGGCGGGGGCGGCTGGTGTCGCTGCGGGGGCGGTGGCTGCATCTGGGCCATCTGGGGTGCGTGCATTGGGGGCCCGCCATGCATGAAGCCCGGGTGGGACATGTGGTGACCGGGTGGCATCGGGGGCATGGGAGGCCGCATCTGGAACATGTGGTGCCGGCCTGGGGACGGGCAATAGGAATAGTTAACGAGTGAAGCAAGACGACTTGATTTTGGGATAACTCCTGATCTCAGTTAAAACCCAGGAATACCTGTCACATACCTTCTAGAATGCATATACATTTTTTGTTTTTTTCCGATATTGCAAGCACTTGTAGCCACGTCGAACGTATATACATGTATACGCTGGCAAGATGACTTGAAATTATGATAAAAATGCTTACCACCTTACATACAAAGCACTAAAAAAATTACAAGAACTCGACTGTAATAGGTTGATGTAATTCTAACTCTACATACCGTCTGGGGGGCCTGGTGGCATGGGAGGTCTCTGGGGTACGAGCATCATCTGTGGGGGACGGGGCGGCATGGGCACTGCGGTCACCGTGTGGGTGGGGGGCCCAGACGTCTTGGGGGGCGGCTGTAATGGTACACCAATGAGTTGTATTATTTGTAAACTATCGAAGCTGGCATTCGATGTCTGATGTTTCAAGACAAAAACACATGGTCATTATCTATTCCAAATATTGCCTTCATTGGGTTCTTTATTTCAGTTAATTTGTGACTTTCTTAACTGCCGCAATAATGCACATATGATTGCTAACACATAGACCATACTATCACAGACAGGGTTATTTGTCTTTCTTATAAAATTTGTCTCCTTATGTTTGCCAATTTAAGCCAAACGTCTAGAAAGATTAAACATAACACTCTCATTAAAATGACATAAGAACTGTTTTCAAAACTAACGTCCGCCTGTTGGCCCATGTGCGCAAACTTTACTTAAGGGGCCACAATTTGAGAGAGAGAAAAAGAACAATCATAATCGGTCGGATCTTTAAATATCAATAAATACCCAGGCCGCCCTGTCAGCCAAGGGTCCAAATGGTTTGCGTCAAACACTGCTTTCAAACAGAATACATCTCTAACAAACAGTATGGCTTATACTCACAGGTGGTTTGGGTTGGGGCGGGGCGGCCCGCGGAGGTTGTGGAATGGAGCGGGGTGGCATGGGCTGTGACATGGGAGGCGGCGGTGGCTGGCGAGATTCGCCACCTTTGGGCATGGCCGGACCAATCTTTTCCTTCTCCTCATCAGGCCTGTAAATCAACAAATAGCGCAGTTGTTAACGTTTTATTATCCTATATCAGTGAATATCAATTTCCAACATTGCTATTTGTCCTACTTCAAATACTTTGCTATATACTGTGAGACATTTGGGAAACATTGATGTTTCAACTTTAGCGGTCACATAATTCACAAGAACCGATGAACGCCCAGTAAATAGTTATACTCAATTTTGCTTTTCTATTCCAAAATTATATGGATATTCTTTTAAATTATTTTAACTTACTACGTATATACACAACCCTTGATTCCTTTCGACTTATAAATCTCTACCAGTTCTACACTTTTATTGTGCTTCGACCTTTTTCTCATAGGATACACTAAATTTACCATTTCCGTTTGTATAAGCACTGCGAAACAGTATATCTAAACATGGGATTCCTTAAAGTATCATTCATACGCCCGAGTATCGAACAGGCAATTGAACCAAAAAATTGAGTTGTACAACGCGTTGTACTCACAGCAGCCCCTTGACTTTGTGGATGACGGCGATCTGCTCCTCGATCGAGATGTTCTCTCGGGCCTTCTGAGTGACGCGCTCCATGGAGGCCGTGTGACCGTCCCACGTCACCTTCTCCTTCACCCGCCGCTCCTCCTCGCCGATCTGATGAGAGATAACACGATTTAAAACATGTCTAACAGTGTTTAATAAGTGCATGAGGTACTGTATTATTTTGTATATTGTCATTATGAAAAGCTGAAAAATTGTAATAATTTATTTATTCTTATTTTCCTTTACAATTACCCTCACGCCTTATCATCAACTATATATATTCATCCTGTAATACTCCTGAAAACCAGGGGTCACCCTGATGGATATTATGTAATAAAATCATTAAAAAAAATATACTCTAAGGCCTTTGCAATTTGAACGTTTAAGAGAAGGTACGTATTCGGGGCACACAAAATTCCCTGATAACAACATGTATTTACATTTTGTCAAATGTTTTCAAATTATGTATTTGCACTGAAGTATTGAATTTTGCTCCTAGTTTCTTTTTTACTTGTTGTGATTTCCATCGAAGGGACGTTTTTGATTTTCCAATCAAATACATTTCAAATTACTCGTGGCCTGCTGAAGTGCATTTTACTAAAATGACCAAAACTGACACAAGCAAGTTCAGCCGTCCAGAGAAAGTGGTTATGAACGCATTTTTATAGGAAAATATAATAGTTCTGGTGAAACATAAATGAAACATCATATGAAACTACTAATGGTAAATTTAAGTTAAAAAAACACAGATAACTGACCTTTTTACCGATCTGGGCCTCCTCTGCGCCTGAACCGAAGATATCGGTACGGCGCTCGGCCAGCTGCTTGAGGTTGGAGCCGATGGAGGAGCCGGCCGCGTACACCTCCTCCTGGTCCCGCTTATCGGCCAGCTGTCGGTCGCGCTGCTCGATCCACTTGGGGTCCAGCAGACCTGAGGGGGGGAGGGAAACATGTGAGGTTTTAATTGGATTTTTCTGCAACAACTAAAACCGTATTTTCTTTCAATATTACTGCATTAATACTACCTCGATTTGAGAAATAATATAACAATCTGATTAAGGATAGTCCCTTCATAACGAGTTTCCACTACTAAGAATAGTCCCTTTATCACGAGTTTCCACTCCTAACGTACTCGGTAAATAATTGGATTCTATGTTTAAAGATGTTAGCATATGTTGGAAATTATGGGAGAAATTCTTCGAATTTTAAAATATTCTTTATCTACAAGTACAACCTGAGCAGAAAAGTGGTAAACCTCGTGTCATTCTCAGTTATCTCGGATTCATTTATGATTTCTTTTTTCCGAACTTTAAATTAGAACCACGGCATTACTAAAGTACTTGATGTAGAAATACATTTATTACTACCTTCAGCAAATTGTTGCATTTACTTAGGTTATTCCTTTAATCCACACACAAAAGTGATGTATTTATAACTCACCAATGCGAACGTGCTCGTGAATCTTGGCGGCAGGGATCTTCTCTCCAGTAATTGGGGAGATAAGGAACTGGTCCGGGGCGGGTGCGGCCTGCACCTGTTTGGGGGCTGCACGGGAGGAGAGATGGAAGGGATTAAAGAACTGTGTGTAAGTTTTGTTACATGATCTTTATCATCAGTTTCTAAAATATTTCACAGGTCTACATGCATAGTGAGATTATAGATGTTTTTAGTTTTTAGTTTTTCGGTTTTCTGTCTGCCTTGTTTGTTTAATGTCACACTTATTCATAGACTAATTTTCATTTTTTTCTATTATGGCCTCATAGGGATTTACCTTTCTTTTACTCCCGAGATGAGATTCTATGCCATAAGAGTAACACCAGACATTTCTCCTGTATTTTTCTCAAACCGTTTTTTATTGCGATTCAACATTAAGACCACTACGTCAAAAACTGTAATCATATATAATAATTAAACCTAATTCAATTAAACATAAACCTTATATTCATACTTGACAGCCCCATAGGACATTCGTTTTCACTCTAATGAAAGGTGTAAATATCAGGCGTCTACCTTTGGGGTTGTAGTCCTTTTTGATGATGACCTCCGTGGGCTGTGGGGGTAGGGGCGGTGGTTGGGGCTGGGAGGAGGAGGATGGTGGTGGTGGGGGCGGTGGTGGTGCCGGTTCGCGGGGTCGGACCGGTCTCCGCGTGTCCACCTCCTCTTCTGAATCGGAGTCTTCTTCCATATCCTAAATTTATCAAAAAATTATTTACTTGTACTAATTTCTCCATGAGACAGATTTATTTCACATCCCGCTATAATTTTTTCATCAGGGATCTCAGTAACACCTACTGGCACAGGATTAACGAAAAACCTTCGTTCTTAAATCATTTACACTTTTTACTCGAAACATTATGAAAATAATGGCATCAGCTGAAAAGTCTTGTAGGAATTGGAATTAAAACTTTCTTCCAAAAGTATTTTTCTTTTTAAATTCAAAAATGAAATACTTTGGCTTATTCAATTCCTTATGTGTCAATGCCACATTTATATTGAATAATTTGTATCAAACAATAACTTTCTTTTGAATTTCAAATGAGTTTTTTTTTAGAAAGCCACCCATACCTGTATTTGGTTGTCATCCCCGGGGGCGTTTGCGTTAGACCTGCGGGGGGGCTCATCGTCATCGCCCTCCTCGTCATCTGACTCCACCTCCATCTCAACTGTCTGGTCCTAAACAAGAATCAACATGAAATGACTATGTGCTTGATACATAAATCATATATTGCTTGAAATATTATCCATAATTTCTTTTTAAATATATTCTTAAAAGTTTAATATTCACTCTTCCATGCCGGATTGGTTGTATATATTTCACACCAGGGTAAAGTTACTAAGTAACCATATACAGGTAAAATATTTATGGCATTAACCAAAAAGGGTTTATCTTTTGCAATATTTCATGAGTAATTTGTACACAATGCATGTCTTCGCATGTATGGTGTAAATGAAAACATAGGAAGTGTTCACGGATTGTGGCGACTTTTTTTTTTCGACGGGTAACTAGTAAATCAAGTAATGATCTTACCTCTTCCCCATCGACTTCAAAGCGCTCCTGGGCCAGAAGTCGGGCTCCCACCTCGTCAGGTGTGGTCGGGGGCGGCAGGTTACCTGTTGAAATGAAATGAAATGATATTGGGTAGTACTGCGGGTATCACATTAAAATCACAGAAGATGCAATGCGTTGGAAATACCGTCCCAAAATCTTGCCCCGATCCTACTTCCTTTTTTTAGAAATCTACATAGAAAACAAAACACCGACTGCTTGGGCAGTCAGCCTATAGATCTATCACTTGATGTATTAAACAGCTGTTAGAAGAGTCTATGGCATTTTTTACCTTTCTTTTTAATTGACTTGGGGTCCTTGTACCCTTTTAAGTGAAATGTTATGTTTCATTTTGTTTTCGTGGATAAAAACTTAAAGATCGATTTTGATTTAATACATTTCGTAGTCAAAGTGATAAAAATGTTGAATACCTTGTTC
The DNA here is from genome assembly GCA_936440205.1 of Lepidonotus clava. Lineage (NCBI taxonomy): Eukaryota > Metazoa > Annelida > Polychaeta > Phyllodocida > Polynoidae > Lepidonotus > Lepidonotus clava. The sequence goes on along the minus strand of OW387150.1, from coordinate 17,395,115 downwards.
ATGTGGCGGGAAGTCCACTGTTTCCACGACTACGAAGTCATGCCAGTCAATCTGAGCGTAGGCCACTGTAAGAAATAAGAGAAACAGGGTATACAAACAACAGAACAGTTAAGTAACTTGCGATTCTACCCTGAGGAAGCCTGTCAAAAGGCAAAACATGTCAATTCTAAATGAAAAGTTAATTATTGTTAACAAATTTGCTCGTCGTTGTCAGTTTGCCTTTAATTAGTTCAAGACTCCTGAGCTTACCAAAACCTCAGGTGAATCTAAACCATAAAATCGACCTAAATATACTCATAAACGGGTTATTCACACCAACTCATCTAATAGTTATCTCGTGGACACTGTTGGAAAAACTGACGAAATCAAATGTTTTGGCCCATTTTTCATGACTGACTTAAAATGTACTAGTATAGAATTGAGCTATAGAATTACATTTTATATTAATCCATGATTATTTACCTCGTTCGCGCTCGGCGGCCTCCTCCTCCTTCAGCCTCTCCCGCTCCTGGTGCTTGGCCCATTCCACACGATACTTCACCTGGTCTAGGATCTGTATCGAGGAAGCAAAGACAGTTGATTTATTGTAAGATGAAAAAGGGAAAGTTTTAAGGAAAAGGTTTTAAGGGAAAGGTGTAAGGGATCAGCATAAATAGTTGAGAAAGTGGGTCTAGCTAAAACGGAGTTGCCACTTAGAAGAGTTAAAAAATCCAGAAAAGTAGGATGGACGTTACCAGATTTCCGTTTAGAAACTAAATGGATGGAATAATCACTAGAAACCATAAAGTTCCGGTTTAAGATTGCTTGAAAAAGATATAGGAATAAGTTGAAAAACAAATTTGGTGACTTGGCTAAAGTGAAATGTTATATCTACTTTTATACTGAACTAGCAAAACTCTGGAAATCCGCAAAAGGAAAGAAAAAATGTATCTTTGTAAAAGTCAATGTCATACACATAATGCTTCATGTTTTTCTCTCAATATCAAAGATTTGTAACTTTATCCAACAACTACCCCTGAAGAAATCTAGTGAAATATTTAGTTTACAGCCATGTCAACCATAACAATGAGGTACTTACAATGTTCGGGTTATCCGCCTCTTTTCTCAATTTGGGCAGCAGGTCCTTCGGTGGTATGAGAACCTATGAAACACAAGATACACACACTTTAATATAGAAATACACATTTAAAGGTGGAAATATTTTGGGAATAGTAAACCATTTTGGATTGGCTTCGTTCTAGTTCAGAAGAACGGGCTTAAGGTCCAGCTACAGGATGAATATGAGAAATCACATCTAAAAGAAAGAAATTACGAATCAAACTGATTTAGTCCGAAGCTTATTTTGAGACGATGGTGAACGAAACTGGATATAACAAGTTTCTATTAAATGATACAAATATTTTACCATTATGCTAAATTTCAGTTTACCTTTGTGTACTGCTCGACGAGCTTGGTGAAGTAGTTGAACAGGTTGTGCTGGGGCCGCAGGAAGTCGAACTGGTAGTTCTTCTCCCGGTTCATCAGGTTGGTGAGGAACTGACGCCCGTTCCTCGCCACGAACTGGGCCGTCAACTTCACCACGTCTCTGTTAGTGAAAAGAAGGAAGGAAATACAAACTTCCATATTTTCTGCAGTTTCATTTGTTGTTTTATTTCTGCTCAGGTTAATTTCTTAAAGAAGTAAGCAATACATGATTTGATTTTCAATTTAGGCCACCGTTTCAACTAATGCATATATTGTTAGTTTTACAAGCCAAAGGATTGTTTCAAGGCTTCTAAGGTCTGGAGGTGTGCACAACACTATGAGTGAAAATCTAATAATTTAATTGACAAGGGGGAAATCGTGGGGTTTTTTTTGTCATTTTTGTCATAATATTTCATTTGTGTCTGACATAACACAGTTCAGAGAGGGTTTGATTTAAATAGCACGAAAAACAGAGTTATACATACAGGTCAAACGCAGAGATGGATTGTGGATCTGCGATGAACTCAAACTCCGGGGGAGGTTCTTTGGGGACGACTGGTTCAATGAATTTTGGGGTCGGCTCATAGCTGGGACGTGTCGGGAGAGAAGGCTGAAACCAGAAGTTCATTAGATAATCATTAATTTCGTTCCTTTCTGGATGCACCTAAAAAATGTGAATGGGTTCAAATTCATCAATATATATATTCATCTAACGCTATACAAACAGCTTCTTTGCGATTTTTTGTCTACATTAAGCTACCGGTACTGTTTTTCTTGAACGTTTTTTTTCTGATGGAATCGTTTTAATCTTTATCTTTTCTTTAGATAAAACAAATACATGTACAGATTTTATATGAGTGATCACGTTGAAATGAAACATACCTTCGGAGCTGCCGGCTCAAGACCTGAAAGATACACAATCTTTGAATTAGTTCAAATCCACTGAGTACAGAAAATTAAATATCCATATCTTCGAGTAAAATGTATGAACTCTAAAATTCTGGTAAAAAATGGTAAGGTTGGGTTAAATCAAATCTTATATTCAAAAGTATTACATCGTTCTTGGCACTAAATCAACCAGCTAAAGATATTCATTAGGTCAACACATGACGTGTTGGACGAGGTAAAATCATTAGTTTTAGTGGTTGATTATCTTAACCCTAAACTTACCTTTCCCTTCCTTAAACTCCTTGACTTTGTATTGGTAGTAGGAATGGTAAGGGTCGCTTGGATTCAAAAAGTTGAACTTGGGGTTGTTCAACTCATTTTGACGAATCCTTGTCTCAAACTCGGGTCCATTTCTTGCGACGAAACTTGCAGTTTTATCAACAATATCTGTATATCGTCAAGGTCATTTAAAAGGTAATGGTTTCGAGTACAAATAATAATCAATTGTGAAACTTTACCAACAACATGCTTTTCTTTATTCATAATTGATGAGCATCACAGCAAAACTGAAAATATTATTCCAAACGTACAAGCCAACATTTGCTTTCAGTAGCCATGATACTGGCTTTACAACATGACCCAACAGATGCAGATTGAAAGACTCGCTACTAAGTGGGAATAGAAAATAGTTGTGTCATGGAAAAGTTAGTCGGAAAATTGGATAGGCCTAGAGTAGGGCAGGTCGAAATTTTGAAATATCATTTTGGAAGTGTTGAAAATTAAGGATTGCTCAAAACACAATGAGCAATTATTTTTACCGTTTGAAATAGATACAGGTTTTCTGATGTCATCTTTTTACCATTACGTATTTTCCTTAGATTTTGTTTTCACTTTTTTTGTTGAAAAACTTAGTCCGGACCATTTGGTCGGGTTTGGCTGCTGAACACAACGGTTTTTTTTTTCTATTTTCCCAGTTCATACTTTCAAACCTTTAAGACTCTATTTTACATTTCTACATTTTGTGTACCGTTCTTCACTTACCTGTGTGCCCCGTCACTTAGTAAAGTGTCAGGAAATGGCCGTGACAGGGTCCATACACGCCGGCTGAAACCAACCATAAGGTGCACCCGTCAGTGTTTTGATGTTGTTGTTTTTAGCTACAGGACATAGATCTAAATTCTATTTAAGCTGGATGTCAAAATGTGGAATGCGTTGAACTTGAATTTTATTTCAAATCTGGCATCTTTATTTTGACACAAGTAAATCTAGTAATGATAAGTTCAGAAATAGACTATGGTGTATTAAAACGTTAGATCTAATAGATCTACCTGCGTGACTACTCTGAACTAGATTTTCGGGTACTGCCGTACCGAAGGAGGCGGGCGGTGGATTGTGCAATCATTATAACAAGTTACCATTTTAGTACTAAACATGTGCCTGGAGAGTGTGAGGAATTTGACACTGAAACCCTCTTTGTCAATCTCCATGTATCCCTATGGGAAAAGAGATTTGCTGTGTCTGGAGAGTGATGACCTACTTTCTTTACTATAGGAAATTCCTATTTCAATTTTGTAACAAAATGCTTATGGATTGTCTCCCAAATTACAAGAAAACAACCAAATATTTCAGAATTTTGGAACCAAACCACTATATACTAGAAACAGAAGTAGAGAAATACATATTGTTTGAAGATTATAATGCTGGCATTACTGAGAAAAGTAGAACGAAAAATTTGTCACAAAATTGTAACAACTGTTTTGACCCCCATTGAAATGCATTGAGACAACCTGGTGTAGAAAGAGTCTAGAGAAGGTCGGCGGCCTAAGGCCCGCCTCCCAATAAATAGAAATCCTAGAGCTAGGCTATGACTAGATGCATCAAAATATTGAGGAGAGCTGTCTGTAACTTTTGAACAACTGAACATAAGAGACAATATTCAAAAGACATAGGCCTAATAAATATTCTACACGCCAAACTTAGTTGGTTTCATGTCCTCTGCAGTTTTCTAGATCTACATTTCTACAGTCTACCTATCATTGACATTGTAAAATGTAATAACGTTAGATCTAGATCTAGACTAACGTTATTCGTTAAGAAGAAATGATGTTCTCAATCAAAATCTGACTTCTCCTGAGTGATGAGAAGACTGTCTAAACTTGAACTTAGTCTATCAAAGCTAAAACTAACACCATTTTCATCAAAATCAACGTACATTTCTATATTTCACCGCTCAATACCATCACTGATGGCATCAGAAGTTTTGCAGTCACAACAACATTGTGAATGTGGCTGCTTTTTTGAAGACGGGCACCTGCACAAACAAGCGCCACTTTTAAGGATACTTCGTACTTCTGGAGGAGGATGGATGATACCGATGACCGGCTTCACGTGAGTCTCCCCTTCTTCGTTTGTCTCTAAAATCGGTTCTGGCTCTATGGGCGGCATTTTGGCGAATTAAGAGAAATTCACCACAAAGTCCACCACGTTTTGCGTCCAAAACACGATCCTAACAAAGATGGCGGACACCGGGCATCCCACAATGCACAGCGAGTTGGTCAGTGCTGCCACCTTGCGGGTCGCGCTCTAACTAAGCAGATATGAGTAGTAGTGGCAAAAGGTGCAGTTCTTCAGGCGGCGATAAATCATTAGAAAATTGAAATAATTGCATTATTTAATAGGGCCGTAGTCTAGATAAATTACGTCTTTGGTTGGAATAGATTTAGATCTAGATTGACCATTATGACAATGGTAAAAATCACAGACTGTGGTGCCAACTACTAGTCCAAAATTCTAGATTGTTAGATCTAATGTTAGATCTAATGGCCAGACCCTGCAAATGGTTGACTGAGCAAAGTCATATAATAAGCTGCGCTGGTCCTCCTAGTTGGGTTTAACAAGACACGCGGGAAATGATCACATAGGGCCAAAAAGGAACTTTCAAGTCTCAATATATAGATCTGGGCCTACTTTGAATGATCTACATACAATACTAAAAGCCGTTCTTTTTTATTTTTATCTATTTTTTTTAATGCATCTACATTTTATCAATAGTTACCAAATCTTAGGAATATTCAATGATAGGAATTTCAAAAGCGTTTGATCTATGTCCTTAAACAGTCTTTAGATTCGGAGAAAAAGAGACACGAAGTAATGACTAATGTCATTATATCATGAGTTAACAGTGCCTATAGGCCTTTAACCCTTTGCTGTTCCACAGTTTTGACATTTTCCATTGTAAGATGCAACATCTCCCACTTTGGCCTTTGGGTTTACCAACAAAAAACAATGCCATATAAGCAATCTATATATCATTTGAAAGTGTTTTATCCAAGGTAAGTTATCAAAAGATTAAATTTCTAAAATATTTATTTTTGGGTCATGTGACCTAAGGAATTTCCAAATTTTCAGTAAATTTTCAGCAATTTTTGAGAAAATCAAGGAAAATATGATTAAATATTAATCTGAGAGAAAAATGTATTATTGATGAATTGTAGGCAGTGAAATTTGGAATAACATGATATACATTATGAAAATATATGTCAATGTGTTCATTTGATTTTTGTTGGATCAATTTGGTATTCTTGGTAAGAAAATTTGAGAAATTTAGCAAAATCGTGACAATTATTTTAGGATGTTAAGGGTTAAGGACACCATGCAATAGGAAATTACCTTAGAAATGTACTGGATGTCATATAATTATATGTATTTATGGTTTAAGAGGTTTTGCTTGCAATATGAAATGTTAAGCAGTCTTTTTCTGGAAGGATGAGCATTTTATGACAGGATGTGTGTATGACATGGCTAGATGCACAGCTGGTGTAAAATTTTTGGTAATTTTGAGCCATTTAGGGAAATTGAGTCCAACAGTAATCATAATAAAGAATCATATTAAATCAAAATTTTACTAAATGGAACTATTTGATAATTAACAGAAAAGCTTCTTAAATCAAAATATACCACTTTTACCAATATAGTTTCATTCAATACAATTGTTGACCAATATTTCAAAGGTGGTGGCACACAGAATTTATGAAAAACTTAAAGTTGTTTTTTTAAGTTTTACTCAAAAATGCTGAAACTCAACCCTTAAAGTCCTCAAAATCATATCAGTCAATATTTTTTTGAAAATGTTACTGTCCGAGGATGTATTGAAGGACGTAAGGATGAATTTAGATTGAAAAAATTACTAAAATTCATTGAATATTAAAAAAATTATGCCAATTTAAAAGTTTCAGACACATATGACCGAAATTTGCATTAGAGAACAGCAAAGGGTTAATGAATCACAAACATTTTCATACAATGAAAAAATAGATTATGATTCAACATGCTGCATGTAAAGAAAGTATTCAGTTCCAACAATGGGCAAAAAAGAAAGTATTCAGTTCCAACAACAGGCAAAATGTATCAGAACTGCATTTATACAATAACAAACATTTCTGATGCTCACTTTCTAACATGTATAAATATATAATTTATACATAACAAACTATATATCATTTCCAAAAGTGTTTTCATCCGTTCTGATAAGACCACTGATATTTAATTCTCAATCTTGTTTAACTTTGATAAAGAAATCAATTTGGACTACCAGTATCACATCTTATTCAAAGTGATCGTGCATAAAATTTGTAATATTCTTGTAGATCTACAATAAAAGTCTATTCTATACTATTAGTATACATTAACTATTTCAAAAAGTTTTGAAAGACTCATTGCTATACGGAAGATGCGGGTCTCAAAAAAGGACATCGCGCGGCGAAATTTCGCGGAAATAGCGAACGGAGGTTGGGGGTGCTTTTAACACTGGCTTCTATGGGAGAAAACATGTTATTTCGCTCTAACTTTTTAAATATTCATCCTATCTTTATACAGTAAATGAATAAAAGTTGTGAATTTATCCCAGGCACCCCATACAAGCCTTCAAATTTTCCTAAGAGGTCAATTTTCCGTACTTTTACGAAAATTCCGTTTTTCCCCATAGGCGCTAATGTTAAGTAGGGTCACTTCTGGAGCCCAATATTTCACCGCGCGACGTCGAAAATGCCGAGGATACCGCTAACCCGTTTAATCCGTATAGACAAGTAATTATTGCTCAATCTGGACAGAACGCAAGCCACCCTCCAGTGGGCATGTTTTCCTGCATATTCTAACCTGGAATACCTTCAAGGTTCCATAACATTAGTAAAGGCTTCAACGGCATTTCATGATCATAACATTGTAAATACGATAAAACACATAAGGAAAACTAAAATTGCTGAAATCGATATCTAAACATGATGACTCATTACAGATGGCGTAAACGCTATGTAACTATCAAGATCCCTTTCCTTGCAGATACATTTACAAATTTCTAATTTTTGTGAAAATCACTCACTCACATACTCAAACATTAAAAAGAACATAGACCAAAAGCAAATTGAAGAAGTATAAGGGAACTATTGAAGAACAGAACTTCAATTGGAGTTTTCAATAATCCCTTTGCTACGTCATAACCATGAGAATTTGTCTTGAAATAATTTTTAGATTCTCAGGTGAATTAATTTCTGTAGATAAGCAAAAGCTGCAATCAATAGCCTTTATGGGACTTAATATACATATCCTGCGTTCAAGCAAATATCAATATTCCTCTCTGTACATTTTTTAAGATTGAGGATTCCCTTTCCCTGACAGATAGGTTTCCCAAAAAGTGCCTTGTGACCTAACAAATTTGAGGGTTTCCATCAAATAACAAGTTAATTTTTAAGGTCCTACAGCTCCCTCACCTGTCACTGAATAGGTTGAAACTAACACAAAAGTACCCTAAAACAGATATGAAAGTTATGTAGGAAAATCAGTTGTGCATTCCAAAATCGGCAAAAAGTAGGAAATCCCACAAAAGTAGGAAAAGTGGCATCTCTGTTTTGTAGGGGGACGGGGCCATGTGTCAAAATGCGCCGGCCACAAAAACGTGATTATTTTTTATTCATTGCCACACAAAATATCACGCCAAATTCGTGACATGACTAACAACGTCGTCGCACAGCATGCCACAACAGCAACATCGTCATGGCAAAGATTAGAACTTAGCGATGGCCATGTCATCACAGCCCTTGCTTCTGATTGTTTCAGAATCAATACAAATAGATAGTGTTTCATTCATACTGTCCTTATAAGCTAAGAGGCAGAGCTTCTGGTGTTACAATAAAATAGCAAAAATAAACATGAATCAGACCAACAACAAAAACTGTTGTGTTCAGGAAATTTCATATAATATTTGATAAAGAACCTGATTCTAACCAATAACAAGTATTGCAAATGTGGTGCAGGTGGAATAAATAAGTACAGGGGGGGGCTTTATTTTTGTCTTAAATACTGAAATATGAAAAGACTACTATCTGGGCGGTCCTTCGATGTCAGTGAGCGGGATCCTTTGTTTTCACCTGGGATACCTTCCTGTTGGTGTAAATGCGCATAATGCTACAAGCCTCTGAGATCTCATCTTCTTTTCGTACAATCCGTTTACCACCCTTGCCATCCGCCGTCTGAAATCAAATAGGTACAGATATGAGACCTGAGTTACTGACTAGGAAAATCTGTGTGTCGAGTATCCTCAACGACCAGAAAATCATGGGTGTGTGCAACAAGAAAATTGATTGAAGTCGTCCTCGCGACAGACGTGTAGACCTCATGAGCCGTGGGCCAAGACTATTTTTAAATAGGAAAGGAAGAACATAATCTGACCGACTAAGATTGCTCAAAATCGGGCTAAATATAATTCTTAAGCATGGAGTCTATGGGGCTGTGTTCATCAAGATAACTGCTAGTACAGCGCCATCTATGCTAAATACCTGGATAAGGCCGAGGAAAAAAATGGTTGCGTTCCGGTAACATCAGTCAAAAAAATAGGCTAGGTAGGTCGGGATATTTTATTTTTTTAATACACATGTATTTTTAATGTCTTCATAGTGAAAAAATATCACAACTTCTGTGATATTTTACAAAATTCTAATATCTTTTACTAAAAAGTCTTTAAAAACTTTAGGGTTGCGGCAAAAAATTAGGGTAGGTCAGGTTAGCGGAAAGTAACTATTTTTTTGCTCGGCCTAACCAAATTGGGGAATCCAGCAGGTACAGACCTCAGCCCGTATGAAGTCCCCGGCCAGCAGGTACAGCGGGTAGTGGGACAGAGCCGTGTAGACCTCGTGAACCGTGGTCCGTGACTTCAAACAGACGCAGTCCCTCAACACTCCGGGCGGCCGGTCCCTGAACTTGTCGATGGAGGTGAGCGAGTCAAGGCACTGTACGGGGTAGACGTACTGGGGGCGGCGGAGCTGGACAGCCGCACTCAGCGCGCGGTGCACATTGGTCGACTCAAACCTGTGCAAAGGGGAAAAGGTACTGAGAACTGGGATTTGAAAAAAATATATGTGAAGATGGACAATTGTCCATATGTTACGCTGTACACAAATCAATAGGCATCAATAGGGAAAACTATCAGCAGTTAAGAGTACGACTATGAGCATGGGATGGGCATTGACAAATTACTGCCCAAGGCAAATTTAGGGCTTTATCATTATCTCCATTGAATCAGATTGCATCATTTTATCTAAGATTAAAACATAATCTTACAAATGCATTCAGGATTCACAAAATAAAGAGAAAAATATTTTTTACACAGTGGAGTTTGATGGGCCCTACACACAAATACTGCCCACTAATGCCAATATAGAAAAAATACTTAATGTTCAGGTATTTGTGTGGATTCTTGCGTCCTAGATCTATAACCCGGTGCCCTCGTGTACCAGAAAGCTTAAGAAAAGCCCTGATTTAGTCAGGCTGTGTTTACCTGTGTAGAACGTGCGTCTGTATGTTATCTAGGTGCTGGGAGTGAGTCGCTGAAGGGGTGGAGTTGACAGTGAAGGTTTTATCGCCGGGCTCGTAGTCGATGATTCCGTCTTTACGGAGGCGCTGAAGGAGACATTCAGACCACGCGCTGACTGGCAACATCAGGGCCTCCCTGTACACAGACTGCAGCCTACAGAGACAAACACATCAATTATAGAACTTTCAGATGTCACGATAAAGTTAAATATACGAAACTTCAAAGTGAGTGTATTGACAAGGAATGTTGTAACTTTCCCAAAGTTCGCCGGAGGGAGCACAGATGCCACTCTATAACAGGTTTCATGTTTGAAAATCAATTTATTCAGTTTCGTCTGATATGCAGAATGAAATTTGTAAACTTTATATGTTGCCTTAAAAAAAAAAGCAATATTCTGTTCTTAAGATTGACTTCTTAGATTTTAGCTATAGCTAAAAATCGAGGAAAATTAAAAATGACAGTCTGTGGGAGCTATATTCGTATGCCTTCAAACAATGTCATAAAATTCAGCTTAATTTTGAGTACTAAGAGCAGAGTTTTAGGTTATATATAAAATGTGAAAATATATTCATGGCGCTTCTTTCACGTCATGCAAGGCGTTTCGCATTCACAACTGATGTTCTATAACACTTGGCTTAATGGCCTCAGGCATTCTAACATTCCAGTCCCCACCTGCGGCAAGATAAATGATTCTTACATTATTCGGTATCTCCCATGTAATCATTTTACCTTTCTATATTGGCTGCAGCGGTCGCTGAATCAGCTTTATTCAATACGAGGAATATTGGAAACCTGATGTCGAGAAACCGCTTAACGACTCGATTTAAGACTTCAGGCTGCCAGTTGGGAAGGTTGGCCAGTTCCCTGATAATAAAGAAATGGACATACGTATATTCATAATCATGATGAAGGCTTTAATCTGCCGAAACATGTAGATTACTGCGAATCAACTCTCATCGTAATAAACAACAATTTACACAACAACTGGAATCGAGTTAAATGTGATGTAATTCTATTTTTAATCTATCAATAATAAACTTTATATTACAATCGTTTTAGTCTATGAATCGTGGTCAAGCCATCATAAGATGAAATCATTGTGACTGTAATAATGAAAAAGTTTCATAACCAATTTGCACTGTAGTGATGGATCATTTTTTAAATAAATGGCCTAGAAAATTAGATCTGGCATCATCTTTATACAAGTTAATAGATATACATGTCATTTCTGAGAAAAAACGACATACTTTTGTGAATAGAGTAACACATTTGCTGGTACCTATCTTACCAAAAGAAATATAATGCAAGACGATAGCAATCAGCATGAGGCAGCAAAAGTCATTATAGGGAGGCAGCAGCGCGGTTTACTACCATTAACCTCTCTAATTTGGCTAACACTAACAGTTAATTTTCATTTCATATCAATTCTTAAGTTTTTTTTTGGCTTTATACATTTTTTTATATATTTGTGTTTTCTCGTATACCATTAAAGGGTCGGTACTGCCTCTAATTAAGGGTATTCCAAAAGAATTTTTTTAACCTGTTTTTGGACCACTTTCGTGTAGATAATTTGGCCTAATCTTATCGGTTGGCAGTGCTACCAGCTTACTTTTCATCTACCCCGGCGGCTGTGAGAGCAGCATAGATGGTGGCGCGTGTGGCGTGGTACCCTGTGAACATGTCGACCAGTCTCTGCGGCCGGCGCTTCAGCCCATCCCACTTCTCCATGATGTTGTCATAGATCCAACGACTGGATGAAAAGAAGAAATCACATGATTATATGAGATATTTGTTTCTTGTCTATAGGAAAAAACAACTTGAGGGTAGACCATCTTTGACATTTCTTTTATTTAGTCTACTAAATAAAATTATAGGCGTATTATATAAAGGGTAGTTTCTGGCTATAAAAAGCAAATGTAAATAATATCTAAATTCACTGAGATACAATTTCTAAAATTGTTCAGGGCTAGCCTCTAACAGGGTATCTCAGTTTCTTAATTTGAAATGGGAATTCTTGGGATATGCTTTGAGGGAAGCCTGTCTGAAAGTGTGGGTCTTTTCACCTAACAGCTAGGTATTTGTCGATATTCACCAATTTCATTTCTCTCATTACTTCATTATGCTTCTTCTTTATGAAAAGTACACATGCGATATGGTTTGAACCAATTGACTAAAATCTAATATTAATGGTCCACATCCCCCCCTTGCCTTCACCTACTGTATCTCATTGTGCAGCCACTCTACATCCTTAGCGGGGTCGTAGCCGGTCGTCTCCTCCCCGTTCTCATTGGTGCAACCGGATACGTCTACAATGTGGATCAGGACGTCAGCATCAAGCAGGTCGTGTAGGAAGCGGTTACCCCGGCCGCGCCCATCGCACGCCCCTGGCACCAGCCCGGCCACGTCCTTTATCCGCACCGGTAGGTAACGCTCCCCGCAGAAGTTGTGGCCAAAGGCTGAGGAGGAAACACTTACATTAAGTTTGCGTGAATAAAGATACATCATTTCTGTTGTAATACAGTCATCTATAAGGTTGTATTGAGCTGTGTACATATATAATTAATTCGTAAATATGTTACTATTATAATATCTGATCCACTGGAAGATCGTGTACACCTGCAGGAAGTGGTGATAATAAAAAATCACAAAAAAATCTAACTGACGGCAAATAGACAGGAATGTAAATCAAAGCTAATACAATAATTTAAGGGTAAACAATTGATATCTGCATTTATCTTAAAACACCACACGATGTGATTTTGCATTAAATTTGATATCTTTACAGTTTGGTCTGTTTGAGAGGAATCATCCTGAAATCTTATACTCCTGAGTAAACAATCCTATACTGGATCTGTAACAGTTGTTACAGTAATCACACCAATAGCATTGGAAGCTGCGGTAGTGAGGCTGACGGTGATTTGACGTTACAACTCTTTGTATTTGAAAGTTACTTCATTGAAAAAGATTTAAAGTATAAATGTGATTATACTATAACAGTACCTGCGTCACACCGCTGACTGAGTTTAATACAGGGACAGGGTAAGGTGTAGAAGCCCCGCCCGATGTTAGGTTCTATCGTGGTAAATGGGTGTGCCCCGGTCTTGGCCTGGTCAAGGTGTGTGGCTGCATTAAAGAAGGTGGACTTCCCAGCAGACGGCTTCCCCTGAAATAAAATTATTTTTATAAGGCCAGTTTCAACACTTTGAAAATGACATTAGGGACAGAGGCCAGTGTAATCTCCAAGTTACTCACAACTCAGGGTTCAGTATCTACATAACATGGTCATCTTCATGCCTTTTAATGAAAACCCTTTCACCTTATTACATTGACTATCAATTCATCAATAATTTGTTACAAACTAAATTAACAATGTGCCTAAGTTACTGAAAATGTATGTTTTTTTCTTATTTCTTAATATTCTCTCAAGTGTAAACTTTTTTTTATCAACAAATACAATTAGTTATGATGTTAACAATACCATACTTATGAAGTAAATTTTGAAATGATAATCATTTTTATTGCAAATATTTTCATACTGATATTAATTTTTATTTCACAAGTATTATAACCCGCCTATGCCCTTACCACGAGGCCAATGACAAAGTCCCATTTGCCACCCGCACTTTTCTCGTCCGGTAGGGGTACGTTGACTTCAGCTTCATCAGGTTCCACCTCAGTATCCTGTGAAGTGTGAAAGTACCAGAGTACAAGATCGCATTCAGTCATGGCAAAGTTTCATTGCAATTTGGAGAATTCCAGATACTAATAGACTCTTTTTAGACGACCATTTCATGATTTTTCAGATTCATTTTCCAATTCGTCCAACGCTAATCTCAACACAAATTTTTGTTGTTGAATATAATGTTTGTAATTGCAGCATTTCTTAGCTGATCTAGATTTAGTAAAAACAAAATGCAAAATAAAACCACATTTTGTGAAGAAAAAGATCTTCAAGTAATTTTTCACTCCCAAATTCTGAAACTTGTCCATTATAAAAGTCCCTTTTTTAGTGTTACAAGTTGCTATGCAAACTTTGAATATAATTTGTAAAAGGATGAATGCCCTACTGACTAAGGCATATCGTCTCAGTATTGAAAACGAAATAGGGATTAGATAGATCACAAGAGGATGTACATTGGTATCAGCAAAATATCACTGCATCACAAAAATGTTGAATTGCTTGCTACAAACTTTGACATGTCGTTTAAAAGAAATATAATATTCTAGTGTATACTGACAGTTTCTTAGCTATAATTTACACTTAGGAAGTACTGACTACACTAATAATGTTTACTTACATTGTGCAGGTTGCTCGGTGTATTAGCGTCAAGATCGAGGGTCTCGAGGAAGGCTCGTCCCTCCTCCACAAGCTGGTACACCATGGCCTCCCCCACGCACTCCACAGCCTGCAACGACCAGACAGCACAACAAGGTTAGGAAATAAATAGGTTTTTTTTCAGTTAACTCCCTCCTCAGCATCCCCACACGAATTTCATAATTAAATTCCCTGAGTTTTCCTTATGTTTTCCCAATCCGGTGGCAAATTTTCCGTCATCGTTTTTATGATTTGGTTTGATCTTAAAGTGTTTACATACTACTTCTAAAACAGTCTCCTTTCGCATGTTGCAGTCTACAAAAAATCATACCAAGAACCAGCGAAATAGGCTCTTATCAGACAGTCCCTTTGGTTGCTGATTTGTTAAACTGCTTTTTAAAGGACTTTTTATGTTAAAGAAATGTCATTAAATGTGTGTGAACATTCTCATGCGGCCATACATCAGATTCAAAAATCAATAAATTCTGAAGGATAGAAATTGTCGATACAAGTCAGGGAGTTTGTTTAAGTTTGTTTAAAATATTGCCCCAGTATTTGTAATTCTCAGAATTGGTATTATAAATTGATCACCAATATGGCTGCCAACCCATATTAAGCGATGTTTTATCATATATGCACAAAGTGTATTGAACACAATTCCTTTACTCACCGCTTGATTTAGGCAAGTCAGCAGTGCACCGTGTTGCTCAGTGCTTAACAGCCCGGACCGCAGAGGAACTTCGATGCTTGGCACGACATCTGGGTATGACGCAGGGAAACCCACCTTCATTGCCAATTTACCTATAGAATCAGACCGTTTTATCATATCTCTATTTTAAATCCATATTAGTATTGATTAGGACTGTAACACATACCTTTGCACGCTTGCTATGAATGTTATACCTACAGTTGTGGACATAAGTCCTCAAATTTGGGGGCCAGTGGGGCCTCTAACATTTTGATATCTAGGGCCCTCACCAAAATATTGGGGCCCTCACGATTAACTTCGAATATACATGAACATGTCTTTTTTCTTACGTTTATTTGACACTATAATTAACCGAAATCTCTGTAATTGACTGGATCTAGAAGCAGTAGAATCAGAATCGTTTACACAAGTTAGCTACATTTATTGCATAATATCTATGTAGCATGGTTCAATGACTGCTGTGATGCTTATTGTACAATGATAATAATCACTTTCGTACCTCATCTCATCCCATTATTAACCTTCTGAACTGAAATTAAGTGGAAATAATTGCTGATGTAAAATCTGCATTACTAGGGAGACCGGGGTTCAATGCTTACCTCGAATGTAACCAGTATAAATAAGTTTGAAATAAAAGAAAAAGAAAAAAATATTTCTCATGAATCCCAGGAATTTCTTGGGATCGATCACATTGTAAGGCTCTCTGGTTATGTCCAGCCCTGAACTTCTCATCAGAAAAGGGTGGGCAAACCCCTTGGTACATTGTGTTCTTTCTAAATCTGAGGCTATATCTTAAATCCATTAAGATTACCATTAAATGTGCCTAATTATCATTATGATAAAATCTCAAGGCTTTTTTCACTTATTTCTCAGAACTGTACATGTGTGACAACTAAAAATGCACAGTCCCGGAAACCGTTACAGCTAATCCTTTCATATATCAAACAGATCTTACCTTTGAATTTCTGCTTGAGTTCATCGTTGGTGAGGGTGACCATCACTGTAAGGGGAGATGGGGTGACCACTGAAACAGTACAGGTAGACTGAGTTAGTACTATGAGGGGAGATGGGGTGACCACTGAAACAGTATGGGTAGACTGAGTTAGTACTACAAGAGATGGGGTGACCACTGAAACAGTACGGGTAGACTGAGTTAGTACCATAAGAGAGGGGGTGACCACTGAAACAGTACGGGTAGACTGAGTTAGTACTACAAGAGATGGGGTGACCACTGAAACAGTACGGGTAGACTGAGTTAGTACCACAAGAGATGGGGTGACCACTGAAACAGTACGGGTAGACTGAGTTAGTACCATAAGAGAGGGGGTGACCACTGAAACAGTATGGTTAGACTGAGTTAGTACTACAAGAGATGGGGTGACCACTGAAACAGTACGGGTAGACTGAGTTAGTACCATGAGAGAAGGGGTGACCACTGAAACAGTATGGTTAGTCTAATAGAGTCGGTCCAGTGTTCGAGACTAACTGTTTTTTGCTCTTGGCCATCAGGGCCAACAGTACAAAAAGATTGTCACCCTGATGGCTAGTAACCATTAACTGTACCTAATAGCCTGATGTTAACTAAGTGTTCATCTGTTGAATAACCCATTACGTGAAAATGCTTGTTATTAGTCACCAAAAATATGAGAACTATCTCTTGGTTGCCCCCAGGGTTACTAGCCATTAGGGCCGACAAACATTTAAGAACAAGAGCTCACAATCTAGAAATTGAGAGGGATTGTTACACCAGACCAAAGACAAAGTTAAAAATAGAATTTGTAAGACATGCAATGGAACTGAGAATGAGAAACATTTTGTTCTGCATTGTAAAATACAAGGGAAAGAAAGGAGAAAAATGCTGCATGACATTATGAACTATGACCCCTCCTTTACATACCTAGACAGACAACAACAATTTATCTACATTATAAATTCTACTAAAGCCCCAGTTGCCTCAATTGTTCAATCTGAATCGTTCATTTCAGAGGACATTGTATACCATGTAAATGGGGAGCTGTAATCAAAAACAAAATGCCCTTAAACTGCATTAAATCAATACAAGTTTATCCACCCTCCCATACCACTTACAAGTTACAGGGTAAAGAAGGTTCTGCTGCCATCTTTTCTCTTTCGTTGTGTACTAAAAAATTGTTGATTAGTATGTAGCCACACTTTATTTACCTTTGTGTTTGCAGTACTTGTAAAAGTGTGTAACAGAACTGCCCTTCTGTTGTGCCTTTTCACTAATGTGTTGCGGTGTGTGCGGTGTGTGCACTGTGCACACCGTGCACACATTCTGCACATTCTGGGAAATGTGCGCGCTGTGCACACCGTGCGCACTGTGCACACTGTGCGCACTGTGCACACCATGCACACATTCTGGGACAATGTGTGCGCTGTGCACACCGTGCGCACCGTGCACACATTCTGCACATTCTGGGACACTATATAAGAAGCTGCACCGCAGCCATTCGTACTCATTTGGCCAATAAACTTTGCCAAGTACACATCTAAGAGCACTTGTCTCTCCTTCTTTGGCACTTGACCCTGCCCTTAAGGCAGCCACAGCCACCACCCCCACCTGGTGGGCTCACTGGTGAACTATAGCCTGTGGACTACTACCCTACTTCCTCCCTGCTCACACCAGCAGCCTACAGGTCGCAGCTTATAGTAGATCTTTTAATGACGAATACGACACACTACCAATATAACGCCGTTTAATATCAGTTGATCAGCTCAGAGTCGTAACAGGTGCGCCGACCCTATAATACACCAATACAAGTGCATTAAGAATTAAGTTACTACCAACTTGAACTCTTTTAAGTTTTGTTACCCTAAACAGGATACTTGAAATTTTGTGTCCTGTTAACGTTAAGGGTAATAAAAGAGAAACGTTTAAATGATTTGTTAGTTTCCCCCTGGCTGACATCAATTGCACAACCACAGAGTAACTGAGACGTAACACAAACACTCTAGAAGACCAGGTCCAGAGGTAGGCCAAGTCACCTCACAGGTTCCCCAATTTTCGCCCACTTTAAGTGACACTCGTCAGTCTTACCTGAAAATTCCTCGTCAAATATGGCCTTCAACACCTCTACCTCTTCCAGTTGTCGTTCGTCTAACACCTCCATCCTGGCTGCGACGATCAGTTTTGGTATTTTGAGTCAATTCACATATTTTGACATCCTTGCAGACGACACGCCTTCACCTTACGTCGCTTCCGGTGGAAAGTGCTCTTAGTACCCGAGATTGCTACAGGGGGCGCTGTGGTGGTTTCCCGCGTCGATTTAGACCACTACAGGCCACTACACGTCACGAGGCGCGACGGTCAACACGCCGACCCTGTGCTGGACACGGAGGGGTGTGCATGGGGTTAGAGATGTATGCATGTGATTTTAAAATGGCTTTCCTCATTCTAAGTAAAGCCTGTATTCTACATGCCGGTTTTGCTGCTGCTGAATCAGGACCGTCGGTGTAGCTATAGGCCTAGGCCTATTATTTTTGGTCGTACATAGCCAGGGGGGGTGGGGGGGTTCCGACCGTTTGTATGAACCCCACTTGAAGGTCAGGAACCCTCTTTTGATTTGTTAAATATGACACTAAAAAAAAAAAAGTATTTTAGACCTATTAGGCCTATTACCAAAAAACGACACCAGTAGTATCCTTTTTGGTCGAGTTCAACACATCGAGCAGAAAATAGGGTCGAGTTCGACACATCGAGCAGAAAATAGGGTTGAGTTCAGCACATCGAGCGAAATTTAGGTCTTGTTCGACACAATTAATGCTTGAGTCAATGGTAGAATGTGCCGGTCTTGTTCAACTCATCGAGCAGAAATAGGGTCGAGTTCAACACATCGAGCAGAAAATAGGGTTGAGTTCAACACATCGAGCGAAATTTTAGGTCTTGTTCGACACATTTAATGCTTGAGTCAATGGTAGAATGTGTTGGTCTTGTTCAACTCATCGACTAGATTTCAGGTCGAGTTCAGCACATCGAGCGAAAATTTAGGTCTTGTTCAACACACGAGTGAAATTTTAGGTCTTGTTCGACACATCGAGCGAAATTTAAGGTCTTGTTCGACACATCGAGCGAAATTTAAGGTCTTGTCTGATTCATAAGTTTGAATGGAATAATGTGTTGTTCGACTCAGGTCTTGTTTAACTCAAATGTAGTTTCAAATATGTGGTTGCCATCTAGTGAAATGTTAGCGAATTATTAGTTTAAACTGCCATCTATTGGATTGTTATAGAGTTGCTTGTAAATGAATTTAAATAACGTGATTGTTAATGAAGCATATAATATTAAATAGTTTGGTGATTGGTTTTGGTGATTATATTTAGAGGTTAAGAATCATATATAATTCATTAGTAGATATATTTAAAATGGTTTATATAGAGTTTTGGTGTTGTTTGTTTTTATAGATTGGTATAATCTATGTATCGTATTAATGTTTTATTTGTATTGTTTTTGAAAATAAAACTGTTATGTGAACATAATATGAGTTGATTAATATGTTATTTTTAGATTTAAAAGTATTGATATTGAATCTTTTGTTTTAATATGAAAATGGTATTGACCTAGATAATATAAGGAAATCGTTGTGACAGCGTATAACATTTGTTGTTGTGTTTTTATTATTGAGGGTCTAGATTCTATAAATTGACGTGATAGTGCTACTTATCAGAATTCTGTTCCACTGGAGTAATGAGTTGCTCTTAATGACCTTCTGTTTAATGATTATATTATCATTTAGAGATTTAGTTTCAATGGTTAATCTTAAGAGAGTTTATGTTGGCTATTGAGGGTTTGGTCTAATTTGCAAATTGTGATTTTCATTAAATATAGGTTAAGAATAGCGTTTTGGAAGATTATTTCTGGAGTTTCAGGATTAGATTGGTAGGTAAAATGTATTTTATTTTGAATTTTGAATTTTTATCAATTTGAATATGATTTCTTTTATGTGTTTTTAATTATAGTTTCTTTTATAGGTTTATTGAAGACTGATCGTTGAGGGACGAAACTTTTTTTGACTTTGGTAAGGTGGTATTTCAAAACTATTAATTTCGTAATCTAGATTTTCGATGTTGAAACTTAAAGATTTCCAAATTTGTATTGGTATTTGCGTAATTGTTTCTGAGCTTGATTCTTAGTACGTTGGGCGGACGTCGAACCAACGCCTCTCTTAAAAATGTAATGTTTTGTTATAGCAGGTAATAATTCTTCTTCTTATTTGTCTTCGGTCCTGTTTCAGCGTAGATCTGATTGAGGTACTGAAAGGTATTTTATTCAATAAGCCTTTTACTTTGAAAGTATTATGATGTTTTGAAAGGTATTATTGAATTTTTATTAAATTATTAGTAGAGTTTAGTTTCTTTTTGAAATAGGTTTGATGTAATCTTATTTAAGAAAAATGCATTATATTGTTTGTCATAATATTTTTGACTGAATTTTGTTAGATTATTTTGTGAAATGTACATGGAATATAAAGTTTGGAATTTTAAAATTATTGTTTGATTTTGCTTGAAAATTCGGTATTTCATAATCTTTCATAATCCTTTCAGTTCCTCTGTTCCTTTGGAATGTTTGAACGTATTGTGAACGTACTTGCTGGAATTTGATTGGCTGATATTTTGGGACTTGGTATAAATAGTTACGTAGGTATAAATGGTTGCGTCACAGGGGTTGTTCGCTGTCGTAATCTGAATCTTCTGATGGGATAAGTCGAAGATTTGTTTTATTATAGTGTGCAGTAAGGATTCCTTAGGATCTCTAGTGCGGATTCATAGGATAATTCAAACAGTACAAAGACAATTATACAGAGAACAATTGAACTTTATTGGATAATCAGTACTTGGATATTTCTTCGAGACTCTTCTTCGTTACAACACCGATAATACGAGGCTAAGGTAAGTTGAAAGTTTTATATTTGATTTTAATAGATATATTGGTTATGCATTTTCAGATATAATGTTAGGATAAGTATTCTTGGATATTATAGGTTCAGATTATTTGTTTGTTTGTTATATAATAGATGAAGTTTAATTAAAAGGTCAGTTGTATATTCGATGAAGCTTTGTTTGTTTAGTAGTTCAAGATTTAAAGAGTTGTTTGGATCGTTGGGAGTTCAAGGGGATCATCATAGAGTTCAATGGTTTCGGGGGGTAGTAAGCGGGGAGTGTGAGGTCTATAGTATTGTCGGTTCTTTATTTTTCTAAGTCTGTGGATGGTGCATGATAGAAGCGTTATTAGGATGATGAGAATTGAGCACAGAGTTCCGCCAGCAATTTTAAAGATCAGTGATTTAGTTGGAGATCGGGTGATAGCCTGAGGGGTACTTGAAGGTGTTGAGTTTAGAGAGAGAGGCTTACTGGTAGATAGTACTGCCGAGGCGGCTGTTGAAGGCTTGGGGATTGTTTTTTTGATTGTGATAGGTGTGGGATTTGTTGGATTTGGTGTTGGAGAGATGGTTGGTGTTTTGTTTGGAAGAGTCGGTGACAGGATCATTGGTGTTTGAAGGGTTGAGGCTGGCTTAGAAGAGGTTGCTGGTGTTAAGGGGTTTGGAGATGGTAGTGGTTTAGGGGGAGACGGTTGTGGTCTAGGTATGGGTGCAGGTGTTTGAAGGCTAGGCGGCGATCGTGGTTTAGGCAGGTCTGTTTGAAGGGCTGGTTTAGGCAGAGTGGTAGGTGTTTGAAGCCGAGGCAGCGAACGTGGTTTAGGCAGGACTGTTTGAAGGACTGGTTTAGGCAGAGTGGTAGGTGTTTGAAGGCTAGGCGACGGCAGTGGTTTAGGTAGGGCTGTCTGAAGGGTTGGAGATGGTTGAGACGCTGGTGTTTGGAGGCTTAACGATGACAGTGGTTTTGACTGGATCGTAGGTGATAACGTTGGTGCTTGAAGTGTAGGTGATGGTTTAGGTGGAGCCGTAGGCCATGTCAGTAGTTTAGGCGAGGTCGTTGTTGTTGTTAGAAAGGTAGGTGGCGGCAGTGGTTTTGGTAGAACTGTTGGTGCCGGAAGAGTTGGTGCTGGAAGAGTTGATTTTCTGAAATAAAGAATTAGTTTGGTCGAATTTAGCTGAAATTATGTTAGTTGGAAGTACGTTGTAGCTAATAAATAGTTGAAATTATTATGTGATTATCATAGTGGTGTGGTCAGAAAAATATGTATTCCAACAGTTAAACTTTTTATGGGAATTTTAAAATCTGAAATTCAATGTGTCATTTATAAACATTTTCTGCTTCTTTATTACGCCATTTATTATTTCAATGTGCTTAGGATGCATAACACGTCCTTAACCTGATCACTAGGTGGTAGTTTTGGTTATAGGCCTATAGCTGAAATTACGTTGTGATAGGCGGGTTGATGAGCAATGTGGTCTGGTAAGATGACGAGGGTAAAGTGACTTGAATCTTAGGAGGGATTTCTTGATCATTTTTTGAGTATTAAGGCAGGTAGGGTTTGCGGAAGTTATAGGTTTGATGAGTTTAGTGGTAGTTTATAATTATGAAAGTTTGTAATTATGAAATTCAGGCTTGTATAGGGTTAGGAGCCTCAAGTAGTTTCATTAGTGTTCGTAATTTGACTAAGCGTTTAGTTACAATTTAAGTATTGATTCGTTCTTACATTTAGCATAAGTTTATGAGTTTGGAAATTAGATTGATTTAAGTAATAACTTACGTGCATATTCCGGATTCACATTTGTACTCTTTTTCGTTGACGGTCATTGTCGTGAGAAAGGGAAACGCCGCAAGATCGTAGTTCAGTTGAGAATTTGATGGGTCGGCCGTTTCCAATTTCAGTAGTTCTGCTTGGATTGTTTCAATCGATAGATGTGTTGGAATGCAACTGCATTCTAAAATTCCTGGTTCTGTAATGGTCTCACAGTTGTTTTGTACAGTGCACGTGGTGCATATTTTCGTACAAATCATTAAGAAAACTAGGCTTATGAGAAGAATTTTCGCCATTTTGTAGTGTTCTGGGCTCTAGGTTAGGCTCTAGGCTGCTGCTGGTTTGAGTGCTTGACGGTTTGATTCTGAGTATAATCTTTGTGGGGCATTCTATCAAGTATTAGCGTTTTATTTTGTTTGCTTTATCTTAATCTTAGGGCAAGATTTATCTAGGGGCAGAAGTATTAGGTTTAGTCATTATGTGCATCTGCTGAATTGCTGCCCTCTGGTGAATGTTAATGTCGGTAAAGGTTTTGTAAATGTGCTGCCATCTATCGAATAATTGTTTAGGTTTGGAAATGTATCGCCCTCTGTGGATTAAGATAATGAATTTCTAACAGAGGTCTTTGGTGTTTGTTTAGATCGTGCAGTGCTGGTTGGCTAGTTTAAGCTGAAGGAATTAAGCAGTAAGTATAATAGTATATATTTACAAATGAGTATTGTTATAGATTTTGTAAACGAATTTGGTATTAAGTGTTCTTGTTTTTTTTGTAGGGTTATTGTCAAAATTATTAAGCGGTGTTCTTTTTATTCGGAGTTGCTTAAAATTTGTCCTTGTGATAGTTTAGTTACTTTTTCAGTTGTTGTTAAAGCCGCGACATTAGCTCAAGAGATTAATTCAAAATTATATAACAAGATAACATTAAAAGATTTATGTTTAGAAACAATTGTGAATATTGCTCCTAAAATTACTAAAGATGAATTAGACACTTTAGGATTACCCTGGATTTTAAAAGAAGAAATTCTGAATTTTGCTGAGTCACAATCCGAGGAGTTTGATGAATTTGCATATTTGTCAACGGTTGTAGTATTGTTTAGACATCATATAGGTTTTAATGTGCTATATACTGAAATTTAGTCAGCTTTATTAATGGGTTCTGCTTTTAGTTTTAGCTGTATTAATGAGTACTGCATTAGTATTAAATTTTTCTGAGTCAAAGTGTAAATTTTGTTATTTTTATAAATTGAAGAGGTCAGGGAATTCATGTAAAGAAAATCGTTGTTTTTGTAAAGTTTGTGCTAGTCATTTTTATTCTTTAGATTTTGAATTGGTTCCACCTTGTATTCCTATTTTAACATCTTTAAAGGATAAAGTTGTTTCTAAAAGATATATTTTGAATTTAAATTTTAGATTATTAACATTTTATAAGAAAACTCCACTATATAAGAGATTTATAGCTGATATTCAGCTTTTGGTTTATTTGCATTTTGCTTACTTTTGTTTTCACATTATAAGTCATGCGTCATTTATACTTTGTTTAGATGACAAGTGAAGCAACATATGTTTTAGTACCATCTAGTTCGTTTCGATATCAGACTTGTCTTGATTTTGATAAAATTACGAGGCTGAATGGTACAGTTACTGAAATAAGGTGTTGTTGTCACACTTGTATTAGTTTGTATCTTTATTTTACACTTTTTGATCCTATTCCTCATTGCCATCTTATTTTACTTTATTCTAAAGGCAGGTTTATTTCAAAAAGAATTGCTTTGAATGAAAATTTAAAGATATGTTCATTTTATAAAAAGGTAATAAAAGAGAATTATGATAATGTAGCTGAATATTATAATAGTTTATTGTTTGCTCATTATGCTTTTTTTTCTGCTGCTATTACAAAGCATGTCGGCTATTCTTTAGTTTCAACATTAAGTGAATGTATTGTTGTTATGCCATTTTAGTATGCGATGTTTTGAATGAAATCTTTTGAGCGCTTTCAGTTCAAGTCTTATCTTTGTTTTTATAAATCTAAGCGGTTGAAGAAATTGGTTATAGAATATAAGTGCAATTGTCCAACTTGTATAAGTTTATATCTTTTTTCTTTTCATTTAAAATTAATTCCTCATTGTCATTTTATTTTATTGAGTTTTAGGGGTAAAATAATTTCAAAAAGAATTGCTTTAAAAGAGAATTTCAAAATATTATCATTTTATAGGAAGTCAGAAAAAGATAAATTGGTTAATTTTGTTGAATTGCAACGAAGTTTATTGTATATCCATTGTGCTTTCTTTTGTTCAGTCATTATAAAGCATGTTGGATATTCAATAACTTCAGGTTAGGTTGTGGTATGAGAAGAAGATTTTATTTTTATAAATATATTTATTCAAATACTTCAAAACGTTTTAGAAAAAGAATTTGTCATTGTGCGCAGTGTCAACATTTGTTGGATCTTTATTGTTGTAAGAAATCTTGTCATTTTATTTTATTGAGTTTTAGGGGTAAAATAATTTCAAAAAGAATTGGTTTAAAAGAGAATTTCAAAATATTATCATTTTATAGGAAGTCAGAAAAAGATAAATTGGTTAATTTTGCTGAATTGCAACGAAGTTTATTATATATCCATTGTGCTTTCTTTTGTTCAGTCATTATAAAGCATGTTGGATATTCAATAACTTCAGGCTAGGTTACGGCATGAGAAGAAGATTTTATTTTTATAAATATATTTATTCAAATACTTCAAAACGTTTTAGAAAAAGAATTTGCCAATGTGCGCAGTGTTATCATTTGCTGGATCTTTTTTGTTGTAAGAAATCTTATACAGGTTTTTTTAGGTTTCATCAGATTCTAACTAAACGTGAAATTTTGAATATTAATGATAGAATATTTGAGTTTTGTCGAATGAATCCAGCAGAGTTTCTGATTCGATCATCAGAGTACATGTTAGGATATTCAGAATTTTTTATCAAAATTGCTCAGATTTATTTAATTGTAGTGCAGCATGAAAAATATAGATTAGCTTATAAGCGTCGTAGGAAAATATAGTTGAGATTGTTATTCAGATAGTGATTAATTGTAGTTCAGTATGAAATATATGCATGAAATATATAGCAATATATAACTATTATAGGTAAAATTTGCTTAAGGTTAGGTGTATCGTTTATAGATGCAGATAAGTTATAGTATAAATTTAGTTATTTTCAAAGTCAATTTTTATCCGAAAATTAATTTTGATTTGTTTGCAATTCATAGAAATATTAATGTTTCAACTGTTCTTTATAGAGGATCTTTAACATTTAAAAGAAAATCTTATACATTAAAAGTAACAAAGCATGGATTTTGTACATTTATTTAAGGAGGAATTTTTCAAGTTTATTATCTGATATTTCTAAATTAGCTTTAGAAGTTTATGATTTTATTGAATTATATTGTACATGTGAAGAGGTAGCAGATGATATTTCTATTTTTATAATGCCAAAGAATATTCAGATAACTTTTCAAATAATTTTTGTTTCAGAAAGGAGTAAAAGTTTTATGGAATTTTGTTTTAAGATAGTGGAAAGGTTTTCAGATAAATATAGTTTTGAGATTAAAGAGTCAAATTCGAGTGATTCTGTTTGGCTGCCATATACAGGAACTGGCTCATCATATTTTTCAAGTTTTCGTTTAATTTTGAATAAGCTTGAAAGTAATTGTATTTTAACATTTTCACATACTTTTAAAGGTAGTTGTTTAACAAGTAATGTTTTATATTTTTCTGAAGTTTGTAATGATATTAGGACCTGCAATTTAGGTATCTAGATATTTAACTTATGGCCAGCATTTTAGATGAATTGCTATTGTTAGTGGTGGGGTTTTTATTGAAAGTTAATTCTGATAATAAGCAGTTTTGGCATAAAGTAAAAGTTGATGATACTCATCCTTTTCATTATATTTTTTTGCAGTTGAAAGAGCAATTTATAAGTGAAAATAAATTAAATATATTTAAGGATGAATTAAAGGCTACTCTTCTTGAACATTTAAAGAGTAGTCAAGCAACAAGGAATGTTGCTTATTTGATTATTTTTAGTGATGAAGAGAATTTAAGATTAGAGTTGCGGTCTTTTCAGAGTGTTATTTTGCAGAAGCTTGTAGATATTTTAAAATTAAGTATTGTAGTATATACTGGTTCTGGTCGATCTAATCATTTTTCACCGTTTGACCACTTATTTAGACAGGGTTTACCTTTGGTTATTCAGTGGAATAAAGATCAAAATAAATTTGTTCAAACAAATTTAGGCTGTCATAAGTCATCAAAATTTTCAACTAATGAAGATTTGATTACTAAGAAATCTTTACAAAAATCATATAAGAAAAGAAAGATAAATGGTAAACAATATAAGAGTGTAGAGAGGTTATCTACAAGTGATTCATCTGAATCAGATGAAGATAGAAAAAAGGAAGATATTGAATTGAAGCGAAAATGTAAGAATGTTAATAGTGATTGTTCTAGTGTAAATGATGATTTGTGTGTATCAGATACAGATGAATATGAGGAGGTTGAAGAGGTTAATAAACAAATAAGTGACAAAAAGGTTAATGATTTCCTATTTTAGCTTAACAGATTAAAAGAGACTCAACAAAGTTTTGATAAAAGTCAAAATGATTTTGTAGATGAAGGTAAAGAAATAGGACAAAGGAAAATAGATAAGAATTGTTTTGGTAAAGAGTTTGAGGAAAATAAAACAAGTAAGAGGAAAAATATATCAGTTAATGTAAGTGAAAGTGGAAAACATCTTCAAGATTTTTCAACATATTCAGTGTTGTATCAAGAATCTAAGGAAAAGATTGATGCTAATATTTCAAAATTTGTTGAAATTACTGACCGATTACGTAAACATGCATTAGTTATTCAAAATAATCTTTTGCCAGGAAATATTGAAACTTGCTTATGTTGTCCTGTACATTGTGCTCAGCCTTTGATTAAAGCTACAAAAGATAAGAGAGGTCCAAAAAAAAAAAAAATTTAATTTTATGTAGCGAGTGTAATAAAGAGTTATTGTCATTTTCGTTATTACGTTTACATAAATTACGTTTTCATTCAAATTATAATCCAAAAAGTCATTTGTTTATTCCACCGCCTATAAGAAATTATTCTACCATTTCTAGGAAATTTCAAGCGACGTAATATTGTGAGTACAAGATGAGAATGTGTTCTTTAGCTTTTTTCCAACTTATGCAAAGTTGTTTGTACTTTTCAGCTTTGGTTTCTTTCTATGCAGGTAATATTGATCTTCCTTTAGTAATTGAAATTCCAGAACAAGATAGTTTATCAGAACAGGAGTGTATTGGAATAATTAAGGTTATTTCTGAACATGACGAAGAAGATTGGTTTCGAATGTTTAATGAATTTTCTGTTCAAGCACTTTTATTTTTTTCATCTTATTTCCATTGTGATGCTATTTTGAGTTATATTCAAAGTACTATGTGGACAAGTAAGAAGAGAATTGTAACTACTTTAAAAATGAGTTGTTATTTATTTGGCATAAAAGACAAATATACTCAGAGTATTTTGAATTCAATATCAAATTATTTAGGTACGCCAGAAGATTATATAATTTATCTTGTTAGACTTATCCATATTAAAGGAGAGAGACATGCAATGAGAGCATTATATAGGAAATTGAGGGATGTATCGCGGTATAGAAGATTGATTTTTTCAAAATTTGATGTGCATTGTTTATTTTGTTCGTTTCCAATTATTTTTTCTTATAAAGGCCCAAATTGTGAGATGGTTTTCCTTCAATGTTGTTTTAGACCAGTTCATATTGCAGGTTGTTTTGAAGGATTTCTTTCTCAAAGTTATGATATGGAAGTTTATTGTTTTAAATGTAGAACTAAATGGCGCGAAGGAAGACCTATTTTAGATAATAGATCTAGATTGCATTGTATTGAAGAAAGGTTAAGTTATGTTCCAGATCATTTAAGACATATTCAGAAATATTCTTCAGAGTTTTTATTTGACAGGTAAATTGTTTGATTTTATTAAAGGAAGATCAATATAACGGTTTTAGTTTTAAGGCATATTTAACTATTTATAAATTGCTTTGAGATTAATTAAGTATGTGAATTAGTTAATATAGGTTAATGTAAGAAAGTAGTTAATATTTATAATAGAATAATGACTGGGAAGATAGTTGATGGGTTTTATTTATCTTTAGTATCAAATGTTACTCATCCTACACGGCATAATCTAACAAGCCATTTTTTTACTGAGTTACCTGTTGAAAAAACATGTAAGGGTTATTGGGAAGTGGCATTAGTCGAGATAGACTTTCCAATATCCTGGTATAATGTGCCAAGACATCCAGAACAAGGTCGAAATTGGGTTTTAAGTAGAGATATTTTTAAATTAAAAGATCCTCGTTTTCGTGTAATTAAATCTATAGATCAAGTAGATATGACTTCAATTAAGAGGGTTACCAAATCTTTTGCTCATAAGTTTGGAAATTATACAATAAAGTCATTAATAAAAGAAATGAATGATAGATTTATAAAAGCAGATAAAACTGCATCGGAGGGGAGTGAAGGTTATCTTAATTATCGGAGGTGGACAAAACTTTATGTTGATGATCAAAATTTGATTTGCTCATTGTATGTCGGAACTGGTGATGCCGTATTTTTGTCAACATATTTAGCTCAAGTTTTGCGTTTAGATCAATGTAAAGGAGTTATAAATTGGGGACATTTATGCGAATTTAAAGGTAATAGGTTAGGTAGTACTGTTGGAGGTTTTAATGATGTATTAGCTTTGGATAAGGGAGGAGCATATAATCAAGTTATACAGGCTCAATATGGAACAGAATATGTTGGATTAGGTATTCCTGTTTTTCCTACAGATTCAACAAATATTTATATTTATTCAGATATTGTTGATTATGAATTTGTAGGCAATGTTGAAACCAAATTATTAAGAACTGTTCAAGCGTTTGGCAAGTTTGGAGATAATGTGAAGCATCGTTATGATTTTCCTTTATATAAGAAATTAGCTTATGATAGATTGAAAGAGATAGAAATTGTTATTAGAACTGATCAAGGAAAACCTGTTGAATTTGAGTATGGTAATGTATCACTTACATTGCATTTTAGGAGACTTGAGATATAAAAATTACCTTATGATAGATATAAAGAGATTGGAATTATTGATAATTCTGATCAGAGAAGTATGTTCAGGTTGAAGTCTATTCAGATCAAGCAAGAGAATGTATTTTTACTTAACGTATAAGGAAAATTGATATGAGGCCTAAAAGGGTTTTAAATAAAGATTTAGTGAGGAGACGTAGGGCTTTAAATAACCTCTTAGTTGATTATGATTTTGTTCCACAGAAAAAGCGTATAGATATTGAGTTATATCTGTATTTAAAATCTAAAGTTTTGTATAAGAAACTAGTGAAAGAGCTTTCTCGGCATGGAGGTATCAAATTTCAACTTTCTTTAAAGGTTTTATTAGGTAAATATAAGGTAGATACTGAAGAGTACTTTGAATGTCAACCATGGTTTCAGAGTCGTGTTACTCAGTTGTTGACTTTCCATTCTATTAAAGATAAACTTAATGAAGCTAAAAGATTAATTTTAGCATTTTTTGATGGGTTTATTCAGATGGGGTCAGGTTGGTTTTTGAAAGAAATTCAACTTTTACGTTTATCAGTTTATAGGTTTAATCCTTTTGGCGGGTGTGCATATATATCTCTTCCACTTCCTAATAAGCATTCACTTGTTAATATATTATGTGAAGATAATAGATGTTTTGTTTATTGTGTATTAGCTGCCTTTAAGAAATGTAAGAATCCTAGCAGATTTTCAAATTATCTTGATATGGTTTCTACTTTAGATTTATCTGGTCTTTCATTTCCAACAAAATTAAGTGAAATACCAAGATTTGAAAAGAAAAATGGTATAACTATAAACGTTTTTGGTATACATTTTGTATCTCTTACGTATGTTCCTTTTCCTATGTATATTTCAGTGAATTTTGAAAAAAGTAATCATAAGAAGCATGTTAATTTACTTTTATATAATAATCATTATATGTTGATTAGGAATATTAGTTCATTTCTTACTCCATTTTTTTGGAAGAAATCAAGATATTTCTGTAAAAAATGTCTTATTTCATTTTCAAACAAAACATCATTTAATCTTCATGAAAATGCTGATTGTACAAGTAAAGTATTTACTGGTCAACTTTATCATATGCCGTTACAGGGAGAAAGAGCTCGTTTTGTGAATTATGCTAAACAAATTAAAAACCATTTTATTATTTATGCAGATTTTGAAACATATAATGTTGCTTTGAATAAACAGAAAGGTAAATCAACTTTGAAAACAGAGCATAACCTTAATGCAGTGGGAGCTATACTTTTATCAAAATATTCTGAATATTCAAAACCACCTTTTATTTATGTTGGACCAAATGTTATTAAAAAGTTCATAGAATATATTTATCAAATGAGGGCAGAAATTTCATACATATTTGAGAAAAATAGGAAACCATTAAATTTAACACCTTCGGATATTTTGCATCTTTCACAGCAAACATGCTGTTATCTATGCGGCATTAAATTTAGGAAGGGGATGAAAAAAGTAATAGATCATGCTCATTTAGGGAGAGAGGGGAAAGGAAGAGATGTCAATTACGCATGTAATACATGTAATTTAACATATAGTGCACTTAAATTCCCTTTGTTTAAAATCCCAATCGTTATGCATAATTGTATGAATTATGATTTACATTTTGTTGTTCAGAATATTTATAAGTTTATTGCAGATGATATTACTGTTATTCCAAAATCTTCAGAAAAGTTTCTGACAATGTTTTTTGATAGTTTTTACTTTATTGATTCATTTCAATTCTTACCAAATTCTCTTTCTAATCTAGCAGATTTATTAGTAAAAAAAGATGTAAATGATTTAAAGGAAACAAAGAAATATTTTCCAAATGAGAAATATTTACCTTATGTAATGCGTAAAGGGGTTATGTGCTATGATTATATAGACTCATGGAAAAAGTTAGACGAGTGTAAGTTACCTTCACGTAAAGCTTTCTTTAATTCATTAACAAATAAACATATTACATCAAAAGATTATTATCATGCTTTAGAAATGTTTAAAATTTTAAAATGTAAGACAATAAAGGATTATTTGAAACAATATTTGAAGATAGATGTTTTACTATTAGCTGATGTATTTGAATCATTTAGGGAGCAGTCTTTGGATTTTTATTCTTTAGACCCTGCGAAGTATTTAACAGCACCATCTTTGAGTTATGACGCGATGTTAAAGTTTACTGGAGTTAAGTTTGATTTATTAACGGAATATGACATGTATGAATTTTTTGAAAAGGGTATTCGAGGTGGAATAACAAATGTTATGAAAAGGTTTGCTAAAGTTAAGAACAAGGGGGAACATATACTTTATGTTGATGCTAATAATTTGTATGGTTATGCTATGGTTCAACCTTTACCTTTTAAAGATTTTGCTTGGATAGATCCTAAGAAATATTGTAGTTTTGATGTTTTGAAAATAGAAGATTCAGCACCAATAGGATATGTATTAGAAGTTACTTTAAATTATCCAATAGAGTTGCATGATTTACATAACATGTTTCCTTTGGCGCCAGAGAAGATAAGTATTGATTATAGTCAGCTTTCGCCCTATGCAATTTCTGTTTTAAAAGAGTTTGATATTAATTATACTAAAAGTACCGTTAAGTTAATTTCAACGTTATCACAAAAGAAGAGGTATATTTTACATTATAGAAATTTAAAGTTATACTTGCAGCTGGGACTGACAATTGAAAAAATTCATAGAATTTTATCTTTCAAACAATCTTGTTGGATGAAGCCATACATTGAATTTAATAATCAGAAAAGAAAGGAGTCAACATCTGATTTTGATAAAGAATTTTTCAAATTAATGAATAATTCTACTTTCGGCAAATGTATGGAGAATGTTAAACGAAGGGTTAAGATGGTTTTAACGTCAAATCAAAAGAGATGTTTAAATATAATAAAGAAACCAACTTTTCAATCATTACATATATTTAATTCGAAATTTGTAGGTGTCCAGTATAGGAAAGCAGAACTTAAGTTAGATAAGCCGATTTATGTAGGTTTTACTATATTGGATTTGTCAAAAATGCATATGTTTAATTTTCATTACAATGTTATGTTAAAAACATTTGGTTTAGGTTCATTACAACTTCTTTATACAGATACAGATTCATTGATGTATAAGATTATTCATAAACGTTTCGATGCACTTCTTTATGAAATAAGGAATAATTTTGATTTTTCAAATTTGGATAGAAATAATGCTTTGTTTAGTAAGGAAAATTTTAAAGTTTTAGGGAAATTTAAAGATGAAACTGCAGGGAAAAAGATACTTGAGTTTGTTGGTTTAAGGCCTAAAATGTATTCTATATTGTTGGATAGTGGTAAGGTTATAAAGAGAGTTAAAGGAATAAAAAGAAGTTGCGTTGAAGATTTTTTACATTCTGAATTTAAAAAAGTTTTATTTAAATGTAAACGAACTTCAGTTACTTTTCATACAATAAAAAGTTTTAAACAAAAGGTATATACAGTAAAGGAACATAAATCAGCTTTGTCTCCATTTGAAGATAAGAGGTGGTTGTGTTCTGATGGGATAGATACTTTAGCTTATGGTAATTATAAAATAAAAATTCGGAAAAGGAGATATAAGGACATTGAAGATGATAATGATATTAGTGAAAAATTAGAATGTGATTACTTGTGTTTGGACTGATTATTACTTTGTGTTTGGACTAATTAGTATACTTAATGTTAATATAGTAACTTATTGTTATTATAATTGTTAGTGGATAAAAATGGATAAAGAAAGGGAAAAGTCTAATAGCCATTTTGTTTTTTCATTTGGGAGAAGGAAGCGACTAGATATAACAGATTTTAAAGATGAGGTTTATATACATATTAATGATTTGTATAAAACTAAAAATTTGTCATTTACGAGACAAGAAATTAAAGAATTGTTCGGATTAAAAAAGCAGGTAGAAAAGAAAATAAAGAAAGTTCGTGCTGTGTTAAAAGAAGAGTTAAGGGGGAGAAAGGATGAAGAATCTTCTAGTGTTGTATTAAGTAGTGATGATGAGGATATATCTGAGAAGAAAAAGAGGAAGAAGAAGAAGCAACGTAAGAGTAGACCAACTAAGGTTGCGAGAGTGGATATGTCTTCTGCTGATGAGGAAGAGGAGGAAGAGGAGGAGAGTTCTTAGAGAAATAACTTTGTGATAGGGTAGATTTGTAGCTGTGATAGGGTAGATTTGTAACAAGGTTAGGATAAGATAGGTATAGGCGTGAATGATATTAACATAATGGAGACCTGTAGAGATAAGAGTTTATCGTCAATATATAGGACTGTGAGATGTTTTAAGTGTGGTTTAGTATATGATTATGCGTATAATTTTAATATGGATGATGAAAGATGTGATTCATGTTATCAGCAAGACAAGGCTAAAGTGACTACTACTGTTATTTTGGATGATGATGATGGTGATGATAAGGAAATGGAAGAAGTGATTGCAAATGTTGATGAGGGTTTTTTGGATTATAATGAGGAAATATCTGAAGATGTTAGTATTTTAAGGAGTGATCCAGTCAAGACTGAAAAGGATTTGCCAGATAATTCTAGTATTTTAAAGAGCAATGATTTGATTGAAAAGGATATGCAAGATAATACTAGTGATAGTGATAGTGATTGGGAGATGACACCTGAACAACGATTAATCACTAATATGTTCATAGCAAAATGGAAACGATTAGAAAAAGAACGACTATGTAAGATAGCTTTAATGGAGAGAGATAGTGATGATGATGATGAGTTTACACCTGAGGAGCTAGAACATATAAGATTAATAGATCTTAGGCGTAGAAGGCAGGAAGATATGGCAAATGATGAATAAATGTTTCTGTGATTAGGTTAGTATGACTGAAGTATCAAGCATATTCAACATTAGGTGAAGTATCAAGCATATTCAACTTACAAAGGTAAAGTATTATTATATTATTTGCTATATATCATTATGGTTTTACAAAATTGTAATTATTGTGGCGATGATCGTCCATTTGTTGACGGTAAAAAATATTGTGAGATCTGTGAGGAAGGAATGTTTAAGGAATGTATTAGGTGTCATTTACCATATGATCATCCAAAATATTTTACTTTGGATGATAAAAGATGTAATTCATGTCAAAATAAGTATGTGAAGGAGAAGGATAAAGTTGCATCAGCGAGGATGACAAATTTAGAAGAGAGTGAGAGTGAAAATGAGCTTATAGATGAGGATAGAGTAAAGGAGATGGAGACTAAAGATATGAGTGAAGATGATTATGATGATGAGGATCTTGTTATTAATCTTCCAAAGAAAACAAAGAGGAAAATAGTTAGTGAGGATGAAGTTGCTCCAAAAAAGATTAAGAAGACTAAAGATATGAGTGAAGATGATGAGGATCTTGTTATTAATCTTCCAAAGAAAACAAAGAGGAAAATAGTTAGTGAGGATGAAGTTGCTCCAAAAAAGATTAAGAAGAGAGTTTATAAGAAGAAGAAAGATAATGTAAATGATGAGCCAGTTCCAAAGAGAAGGGCTCCAAACAAAGCAAAGAGTGCACCGAGAAAGCCTAGAGTTCCACCAAAACAGAGGTTGACAAGACAGGCACAAATTTATGGTTGTATTCCACTTTTTTTTGTTAAAACTAAAGGGGGGGAGACTTTAGCAATGAATCCTAACTTTGTAAAGTCAGGATAAATCATATTATATTATAATATTATATTATATTCAGCGTGAAAGCGCTGAGGTGCTTACGGACTCCCGGAGCACTATATTTTAATTTACTATCATGTTCTAGATCTGAGTTTCAAATAGTGTTTAATGGGATGTAAATGTTTGGATAGCCAGCTTCATCCTACCAGCTATTTGAAAAAATCAGTGAAAGAATGTGAGTTTTGTATATATTGTATTTAAGCTTAGCATGTGATTGTTGTTTATATTAAGCTTAGCTTGAGCAATAGTATATTAAGCTTAGCTTGAGCAATAGTAATTAAGTTTTGCTTGTGATTGTTTAATACTTAGTTTGAAATATAATTGCTTTAATTGAGTAAAATGGAAGATTATTTGAATAAAAGGGATTTATTAGCATCTATATATTTCAATCCCTTACATTCATCTTCATTTTCTTCTATTCGAAAATTATATTTATCTGCAAAAGCTATTAATCCAACTATTACTTTGAAAGATGTTAAAACATTTTTACAAAATACCGAGACATATACTTCATTTAAACCTGTTCAGAAAAATTTTCAAAGACGAAAAATAATTGTACGCGGAAGAAATGATCAATGGCAATTAGATTTAATGGTAATTCCTAAATTGAGAAATGATAATGATGGTTATACTAATATTTTAGCTGCTATTGATTGTTTTTCTAGGTTTGCTTATGTTGAAC
Source organism: Lepidonotus clava (assembly GCA_936440205.1). NCBI lineage: Eukaryota > Metazoa > Annelida > Polychaeta > Phyllodocida > Polynoidae > Lepidonotus > Lepidonotus clava. The sequence continues at coordinate 17,358,701 of OW387150.1, read as the reverse complement.
CTATGAGAACTAAAATGTCTTCAGAAACATTATTTGCTTTTAAAAGAATATTGCAAAGAGCAGGGGTTAAACCTCATTTAATTCAAACTGATTCTGGTTCAGAGTTTAAAGGGGTTTTTAGCAATTTTTTAAAAAAGAACAATATTCAACAGTTTTCAACTTTTCAAGATCCAAAATGTGCTATTGTAGAGAGGTTTATTAGGACATTTAAAAATAGACTGTTTAGATATATGAAAGCTAAGAAGACACGAAAATACGTTGATATTCTACAAAATATTGTTAATGGTTATAATCGATCTTGTCATAGAACGTTAGGTGTAAGTCCAATTGAAGTAAATCAAGGAAATGAGCAGGAATTATGGGAAAAACAATATAAAGATTATTTATATAGTAAACAAAGATATCAAGGCTTAAAAGTCGGTGATAAAGTGAGACTAACTAAATATCGAAAAGCATTTCAGAGAGGATTTTTATCAAATTGGAAAAAAGAAATTTTTCAAATAGCTTATATTCTTAATACAAGACCAGTTACATTTGTTTTGCAAGATAAAGATAATCAGATATTAACAGGTGTAGCTTATATTCAGGAAATAGCTAAAGTTGTAGGGGCATAGTTATGTCGTCGGAAGAGCATTTTAATATTTTTGATGCAAGATTGAAAACTCCGTTTTCAATGATTATTGCTGGTCCTAGTAATTGTGGAAAGACTACTTTTGTAATTGATTTGCTTAAGAATAGTGATAGGTTAATAGATAAAGATTTTGAATATATTCATTGGTTTTATGGTGAAACATTTCCGCATGATAAATATTTGTTAGAGAAAAATGTACAATTTCATCAGGGTTTACCTGATTCTTTTGATAATTTTGTAGATTCTAGCAAAGAGGGTCTTGTTGTGTTTGATGATTTAATGGCCGAATGTGGTAATAACAAATTGATTTCAGAATTTTTTACAAAACGATCGCATCATGAAAATGTTAGTATTGTATTTATAACACAGAATTTATTTCAAGATGGAAAAGAAAGAAAGAATTTTTCAAAAAATGCCACTTATTTGGGTATTTTTAATTCGCCTCTTGCTCAAACAATTCCTTATTCTCTTGCTAGAAAGCTTATGCCAAAGAATCAGCGTAGTTTTGTTAATATATTTGAACATGCTGTGAATAAACCTCATGGTTACCTTTTCATTGATGGCCATCAAAAGACACCTAAAAATGCAATGCTTCGTGCAAATATTTTTGGTTTAGTGCAGCATGTTTTTATTCCTCAAGTTAAATAGTGTTGAGATTGATAAGGTTAATCTTTGAAAAGTAATTTGTTTGGATATTATGGCACCACAAAAGAAGTTGATGGCTCCGCAAAAGAAAAAATCACCTCAAAAGAAAAAGCAGAGACAAAGTAAATGTAAGAACAGTGCTTATGTACATAGACATTACCTTACTTTACTTTGTTGTGCGGGCCATAGTGTAAAGAAAAGAAATCAAATTTTAGATTTAGCAGATGCTAACGATATATTTTCAATTTGTGATTGTATTCATAATGTTTTGAGAGGTAACGTTAAATTGACTAAGTCACAGTTTGAAAAAGTAAAGAAGTTTAAAGAGGTTATGAGATATTTACTAAGAAAAAATCTTTCTTTGAAGAAGCGAAAAGATACTTTAAAACAAGACGGTGGTTTTCTTCCATTTATCTTACCTTCAGTGTTAGGTCTTTTATCTAAATTTATTATGCCAGTTGCAGGTGGATTACTTAGTAAAGTGGGGCAGATTGGTAAAATTTTATCATAATGATTAATTGACTTAAGGTTAAACTGGATAATATTGGTATTACAAGATTATTATAAATAGCTCAGATGGCTTCTTTTAAAGAAAGTGTTATTATACCATATGTAATGTTTAAAAGTTGTAATTTTGATGAAAAAACGAAGAAAGATAATTATGTTTTATCTAGACAAAATGAATTAATGCAGGAACGTATGTTTCAAAGACAAAGTTATCCTACTTTTTCATCATATATTCCTCAAGATTATGAAACTATGAGGAGTAAGCATACAAATATTTTTGATGAAAATGAATTAACAATTGAGGAAATTTTAGAAAGAATAACTTTATCACAGAAGCCAAATGTTGGTAGCATTTTAAAAGCAATGAAAAATAAATCTGCATCATGGGATGAAAAAGGACAATTAACATTAGGAGATGAAGTAATTAACGGTTCAGATATTATTAAATTAATGCAATATTTTTCTAAATCAAAAGAATTTAAAGCGCAACCAGTAGGAGCTGATAAAGTGTGGGATTTCTTAATGGATATAAATATTCCAAAATCTTGGATAAAGTTAAGACCGAAGAAAGCTTCATCTATAATGGAATACTTTTCGCGTTTTCCAGAAAAAAAAGATGAATTACCTAAACCTAGACCTACTAAAAAAATTGAAGAATATTTTCCACGTATTCCTAAAAAGTCTTCTCCAGTTTCAGTAGGTAAATATCCTTTCGAAGAAAGTAATAGAGCTTGGATTTCTGATGCACTTAATACTCCTTACTTAATGAAAGATAAAAATGAAAATTTAAATCAGGGTAAAGCTGGTGTTCATGTGGGAGAAATAGTTGAGAAGAAACCACCTAAGTTTGATGTTAGTGATTTTGAATCAGATAAGGAAGAATTATTTCATAAGAAAGTAGCAAGTCCTACATCAGATGAAGAATTTGTTACTCCAAAATTAGATTTAGTTAAACGTAAATCCAAAGAAACTGGAGGAAAAAAGGAAAAAAAGAAAAAAAAGAGAAAGGTAACTAGTGTTACAAGTAATGTAGATGAGGAAGTTTCAGTTCCAAGTCCAGAACGAACATCATCATTTGGTAGACCAATTAAACGAACTTTAAAATGGGAATCTTGGAAGCCTTAGAAAGTGAATCTTGACCTACTTGAAATTACTTTAAGATTATCACTTTCAGACCATTATGAATAATTTCATTAAGTAATAAATCTCAGTAAATTTATGTTAGGTTTATGAAATAAGAATGCAAAAGTATTGTGGAAAAGATTATGTTGGGCATTATAGAAATTTCTTTAAAAATAATGCAAAGACTCAGAAAGGAGGGTATGCAACATTTATTCCTCCATATATTGGAGTTCAGCATCAACGAGGTTATGGCATTGGAAATATATTCGGCTCTCTTTTAAAGGGACTTTCTGGTATGGCGTTACCAGCTTTTGAATCTGCTAAAAAGCATTTTTTAAAAAGTGCAATAAAGGGTGGTCAAAATATAGTTAAAGATGTTATTGTGAATCGAAAAGGTATTAAAGATGCATTTAAAGATGAGGCTACTAAACAGTTTAAACAATTAGGTTCAGATTCTATTAATTATTTAGCATCTAAAGCTAAGAATAGATTTAATGATGCAGATGATGGTGAGTATGAAAATAGAAGAAAAAGGAGAAAGGAATATGATGAAGTTCCTAAGAAAAGAAGGAAAACAAGAAAAAATACTACAAATAAGAGATCAAATAGAAATAAAGATATTTTTAGTTAAATATAATTCAAGGAAATCTGCCTGAGATACACTTTATCTTATGTTATGTTATGTTTATATCAATTATTTTTGATCCTATAATTTGCTGAAATTTTGAGTTTAATTAAAATGTCTATGTTTAATGAGTCTTGTGTTTGTGTAGATGATAGTTTTGATTATTATAATGTTCCACCAACAGATACAACTGCACGTAAAAGTTTTTATTCTAAAGTTTTTCCTATAAGCTCTTTAAGTCAAGGCGGTCCAATTGAGTTTGCCTTGAAGTCAAAGAAAGCTGATTTTATTGATTTATTTCGAAGTTTTTTACAATTAAAAATAAAAATTTTAAATTCTGACGGTACTGCTCCTGCTGCACCAGCTGTGGATCAACAAACTGGTGCAGTTGGTCCTATTCCAAATTTGTCAAAGGTGTTTCCTGCAAATTATTTCAGTGGAGCTTTGTTCAAAGAAGTTCAATTGTATATAGGAAATAAATTGGTTTCATCAAGTAATAACCTTTATCCCTATAAGGCATATATTGAAAATCTTTTATCTTTTAGAGAATCTGTCTTAAAATCTTGGGGTGACTTGACATGTTATCATAAAGATACAAAAGATTTTAATGAAGTTTCAAATTTTGATGCTGCGCATAACCAGGGAGCTAAAAAGAGATTTGAAAAAACTCAATATGGGAAAAGTTTTCAGTTAATTTGTAAAATTCACAATGATTTGTTTAATCAGCAAAAGAAATTTCCTGGAGATATTGATATGAAAGTAAGGTTAATACGAAATGATCCAGATTTTGCATTGATGGCCAAAATTGAAGATGCAAAATATAAAATTGAAATTGAAGAAGCAATTCTTCAAGTAAAAAGGTGGACATTAGAAGACACATTTTTAGATGAAATAGAGAATAGTAGAAAGCCAGATAATTTTATGAAATTTCCTTTTCGGCGAGTTGAGGTAAAATATTCAACTCAAGCTCCTAACAAAAGTATTCTTCAAGAAAATCGAATGATTTCAAACGATGAATTACCAAAAAGAATTATAGTTGGTTTTATAGATGCACGTGGGTTTGATGGAAATTTGAAACATAATCCATTCTATTTTCAAAATTTTGGACTGACAGACATTGTTATACAAAAGGGTGAAGATGTTTCTCCTTTTTATGAAATGAAGTGTGACTTTGACGCTGATAAATTTTATGAAGCTTATATGGCAATGCTTTATGCTACAGGTAGACTTTTTGAGAACGATCCTATAAGTATAACTCCTGAAGAATTTAAAAATGGTAACACATTATATTGTTTTGATTTATGCAAAAGTTTACCAAATTCAAATTCATTTGAATTATCAGAAAATGGTACTATTAATGTAATAGCAACTTTAAAAGAACCTAAGAATCATGGTATAGTAATGGTATTCTTTAATGAATATGACAGCATGCTTGCAATCGGACCTGTAAATCAACCTGAGGTTGTTATGCATTCTTGATTGCTTACTTGTTTGTAAATAAATAAATAGTAAATAAATATTTGACTAAGTGTGCTGGAATAATAAGTATGCTTGGATCAGATATTTATAGAGTTTTAAAATCTAATATAGTTACGTCTAAGATTTTTAAAGGTGTTTATTCTTCGGATAATTTATCAAATATAAGAAATGTGAGGTATCCTGCTGCATTTATAGTTAATACAGATGAAAGTTTTAAACCAGGTGAACATTGGGTTGCTTTCTTTTTCAAATCTTCTAAAGCTGTTCCAGAGTATTTTGATTCTTATGGTTTACCTCCGTTTAAAAAAAGTTTTTTAGTTTTTCTACAAAAGGGTAAACATAAGGATAAATGTAAATTTAAGTATTCTTCTAAAACTTTACAAAGTTTGTTATCAACTGCGTGTGGGCAATACACTATTTATTATGTGTTTCAAAAATGTAAAGGTAAAAGTCTTATAAAGATTTTGCAAAGATTTACTAAAAATACTTTGAAGAATGATGATTTTGTTACTCGTTATGTTGAACGATTGAATAAACAATCTATAGATAAAGTTGTACGTAATGTTGATAATTTAGAATGTCATTATCAATGTTCTAAATATATGCAAGATGTTATTGAATCTTTAAAAACATGATTAAGAAATATGATTAAGATTAATATTATTAACTATGTTTAAGTATTATTTGAGTAATAAGATTAACAATATGGATATAATTAATAAGAACAATTCGAATGGAATTAAACCATCAACAAAATTAAGTATTGGTGGTTTATGTGTATCGGCTGCTCTTAGCTTAATTGTAATTGTACTTGAGATAAAAAGACCAAACTTAACTCAGCAGAAATACTTGTTAAATTGTGTGATTACTGGAGAATATAAACAAATGTCAAGGTTATTTCTGAGATGTGAAACTCAACAATTACAGTCTATTAATCAATTAATGCAACCTGTTATTGGAAAGGTTTCTGCGAATGCTTCGCAGCTTATGCAACCTGTAATTGTTAGGAATTTTTCAGTTACTGAATTGCAACCTGATATTGCTAAGGTTTTTGTAAATGCTTCACACCTTATGAAACCTGTTATTGACAGGAATATTTCAGTTTCTGAATCACGGTTGAAACTTATTAACGGGAATTGGCCGACCTTTGCAAATACATTGCAGCAAAATATTAACAAGAATAGGTCAACCTCTGCAAATATATTGCAACCCGTTTGGTAAATTCATGTAGGAGGAAGTTTGATTTACAATTGTGTAATAGTGTAATATGCATTATTATATATTTTGTTGACATTATTACTTATATGCAGACAACATTATTCTCAGAAGGAGTTTGATTGTCTGTGTAGCAATAGAGCTACGCTTCATAAGGAAGTTTGTAAGTAATAATGTTTCAAACTTTTTCCTTAAACTATATACATGTGATTTCAGTTTCTGAAAATGTATTTTAACTAAACCTATCTGCATTGTAACCTGATAGGTAATGGTATTTAACTAAAATGAGACCTGTTATTGGCAGGAATATTTCAGTTTCTGAATCACGGCTGAAACTTATTAACGGGAATTGTTCGACCTTTGCAAATACATTGTAGCAAAATATTAACATTAGGTCAACCTCTGCAAATATATTGCAACCCGTTTGGTAAATTCATGTAGGAGGAAGTTTGATTTACAATTGTGTAATAGTGTAATATGCATTATTATATATTTTGTTGACATTATTACTTATATGCAGACAACATTATTCTCAGAAGGAGTTTGATTGTCTGTGTAGCAATAGAGCTACGCTTCATAAGGAAGTTTGTAAGTAATAATGTTTCAAACTTTTTCCTTAAACTATATACATGTGATTTCAGTTTCTGAAAATGTATTTTAACTAAACCTATCTGCATTGTAGCTTGATAGGTAATGACCAAGACCACAAATTCATGTAAGAGGAAAAGTTTGATTTACAATTGTGTAATAAGTGTTACATGCATTATTACTTATATGCAGACAACATTATTCTCAGAGAGAGTTTGTCTGTGTAGCAATAGAGCTACGCTTCAGAAGGAAGTTTGTAAGTAATAATGTTTCAAACTTTTCCTTAATGTGTGAAGATCATATATTGAAATAAGAGGAAAGTTTGATCTGACATTATTATTCTCAGGAGTTTGATTGTCTGTAGCAATAGAGCTAAGCTTTCCTCAAACTTAAATATTATCATAATCTTTACCGAGACATCTTCGCAGAATTTATATTATGTTTGCGCAAACTTGAAGGATGTGCGGTTCACTCAAGACTGGTTTGAAGATCGTGCGCGGTTCAATCATGACTGGTGTGAAGATCGTGCGCGGTTCAATCATGACTGGTGAAGATCGTGTCAGGTGCGCTATAAATATGGTTGAAGATCGTGGAGAAGATGTGCGTCTACGATGTTTGAAGATTGTTGTAATCAAGACTTGAGATGATTATGAAACTAATTGTTTGTATAATTATGAAACTAAATGTTTGTATGATAAAGCTAAGAGCAGTCCGAACATATTTTAATGTAATGTTTCAATGGTATATGATAAAATTGGAATTTAACAACATTTATGCTGTTGTGTTTTTATTTTTATAATATATGGTAAACATAGCGAATACTTAGATCACATATTAGATTAAGTAAACCAGTAACTAAGTAATATATATATATATATATATATATATATATATAATACCATTAAGATGAATATATCTGTCAAGTATTAATACTATTAGTAACCGAGTAGGAAATATTTATCGTCGTGACAAATTATCGAATATAACTACTAGTAACCGAGTAGGAAATATTCGTTTGGATCTATTAACTTTGGTTTGTCTATTGACTCGTGGGTTGTGTAAAGGGCAACCAAGTGCGTGACCTGCAACACTTCCAGCACGAGTCTATCAAAAATTACCTCTAGCCTACTGACAACTGAGAGGGCGTATCGGATTAACGCTTAGTTTGAATGTGAATGGATGACAAATTATAATGTGTAAGGAGCTTCATTCAAGTAATTTGGAGTAGGAATGGTGTTCCTGAAAATGTAGTTTTAATAACTGAATGTTTACGTGCTTTTGAAATTTATGATTATAAAAATAGTATCGTAAGCATATTTAAGATGTTTATTTTACATTCTTATATTTAATTCAATTGAAGATTCTTTAGTTAACATCTTTTGTTAAATTGACGTGCAACGTTATTCCGCGAGTAGTTGTGACGACATCTTGTGAATTACTTGACCTTAATTGATCAATTAGACATTTGCGCCACCTAGCGTATATAATGGTGTATTGACGTAAGTGACTACGTCACTAGAGATTATAATTATTATAAAGTACTTAGTTACTGGTTTGTACTTGGTTGCCATCTACACAACTCATGAGCCGATAAATAATCAAAAGTAATTTAAGTCATTCGACTCTTATCTTCCCTTAAATTATATTGTGATTACTGATTATAGTACGATTGATATAGGCCTTGTTATCTGCAATTCCAAAATGAAATCTAATCGTGAACTTAAATTTGCTAAATTAAGTACTGAGGCGATAACTCCAACAAGAGGTTCAAAAAAAGCAGCTGGATTTGATTTATACAGCGCTTATGATTACGTTATAGCTCCAAAAGCAAAAGTATTAGTTAAAACTGATATTCAAATTGCACTTCCTGAAGGATGCTATGGCCGTATTGCTCCACGATCAAGCCTTACATACAACCATTTTATTGATGTCGGTGCCGGAGTAATTGATCCGGATTACCGTGGGAATGTATGCGTTATCTTGTTTAATTTTGGTGAAGTTGAGTTTAAAATTGCAAAAGGTGATAGAATAGCTCAGTTGATTTTAGAGAGAATTTTTATTGCTGATTTGATTGAAGAAGTATCATTAGATCAAACTGAGAGAGGAATAGCTGGCTTTGGTTCAACTGGAAAGTAAAGATAACCTTTGATTCATTTGTAAATGACCTAAAGATGTAAAGATGTAATGATTTTAGAGAGAATTTTTATTGCTGATTTGATTGAAGAAGTATCATTAGATCAAACTGAGAGAGGAATAGCAGGCTTTGGTTCAACTGGAAAGTAAAGATAACCTTTGATTCATTTGTAAATGACCTAAAGATGTAAAGATGTAAAGATAAATAAAAATTATCATATGACTTTAATTCTAGTGTTCTTTATTTATCAATTGCATAACCTTTTAACTCATTTGTACGAGTATGTAGCGAGATAGACATACCTTGAAAACTATTAAACTTTCATTTATATAGAATCTCTTTTAAAACAGTTTGTGGCATAGGAAGTGAGTGGAGTTTAGAATGTTCCGCTCACGAGAAGTGAAAATTAAAGTCCAGCTCGCATCTTCGACGCAAAAGTCAGGTCTTGCCCGGCTCACCAGCTCCAAATCAACCAAATATAATCAAGTCTCTTTTATAGCAGTTAGTAGTAAATGTTTTGCTGGTGAGCCGGGCAAGACCTGACTTTTGCGTCGAAGAGGCGAGCTGGACTTTAATTTTTACTACTGACACCCCCCCCCCCCCCCCAAAAAAAAAAAAAAAAAAAAAAAAAAAAAACTACTCTAGTCAAAAGAAGAACCCCCTGAGAAAAGCTGGCAACGGCCCTGGCCTGTGAATTTTCAGAGGGAAAATGGTATGAATCCATTATATTATCCCCATTACCAGTCAGAGGATTTTATAACATTTTTTTCCTTTCCTTAACTCTAAAAATTGTAATAAAAAGAAATGTTGGTTTGTGTTTCTGACTTAGAATAATTCAAATGACGTCATTTAGATGTGCAAAATCATTTTAGATCTAGCCAATGTCATTTTGTGGACTTCAGGGACCATATTTTCATAACTGATTTTCATGATTAGGCTAATCAGCTGTAATTCGATTAGTGCATCATAATCTGATAATGTCTAATTCTGTCTGTTGCCAAAAGTAGGGATATCATGTCAAAATGACATTGAAAAGGGATTGTTAGGTGTTGTTACTTTGATTGACAGACAAATTGGATGTAAATGAGACGCTAATCAAACTCACATGGTTAGCCTAATCACTGAAATCATTTACAGAAATATGGCCCCTTACAGACCAAATATTACACCAAATAACTAAACATTTTGTTGACGTCTTTATGAGGTCAGCGGTCTACCTGTGGTATTGTCAATGAAGGCATAGTTGACAAACAAAACCCATATTGAAATGTCAAGAAAAACGTTGCTTTTAATTATTGGAAAACAATTTAATAGACTACAGGCTTGCAGGCAGTATTACCATATCTCATCTTAAAATGTATTGGGTTACAAATGATTATGTTGTGAATACATAATATTGCACTCACTAACTTTAAATGTTTTATCATGGATCCACTAGACATGGTCAATACATTAAAACAGACATTCAACAAACACAACGGTAAAGAATAATCAATAGACATCGTGCTGTATTTTGTTAGCAAACGTGCCAAATGGATGAAATTGGAAACTGCCGAACAAACCTTATTTACATAAAGATTAATAGCTTCGGCACATATATCATATTTTCACGATCACTTAAATTGTAAACATGAATATCAATATCCAATTTCGATATTTAACAGTTGGCCTATAGTCCCCACGGAACCTACCTAAAAAAAGGCATTCACACACTCTCGCCCGCCATATAACGTTTAAGGGTACATGTTCATAAGAAGTAAAGAACATCGCAAAAATAATATCCTAAAGGATTAACCCCTTCTTTTCACATGAAGAGATTTATGCTTGTTGTATTCAATTTAAGGTAAAATAATCTTGTTAAAGATTTCTTTTTTTCATTAACCACGAAAATATTTGATTCCAGAGAAAGCAATGATAAGAATGCGAAAGTATACACAAAATATCATACATTTTATGAATTCCTGAGGCAAATAGCCAATCATTTTGCCATTACCTGAGATGATTAGCTACATTTCCTTTAGAGACAAGCCATTGTCAGATATATTTTTCAAGATGACCATAATAATTTATTATCATTATAGAAATTAAAATCTAAAAACAAAAACAGATGTAAGTTTTCACTTCAGTAGCCAAAATTTATAGTAGCAGGGACGAGAACGGTGAGCTTAATTTGCTCATTCACATATCATTTATCAAAAGCGAGGAAAGTACCCCAACTCTAAGTTTTTTTTCCATGGTACTAATGATCTCATAATTGGAAAAGGGGATTTGTTGGTGAATCTACACAGCTGCTACAAGCGTTATAATCATCTATTAACTGAGGATCCAGGGGGGGGGGGCAAAGGTGGGCAAAAGGGGGGCAAAAGGGGCAATTGCCCCCCCTAGACCAAAAATGAACTCTCGTAGTTTTGACAAATCCAAGGAGAAATTTTGGAAGGTAAATCATGGGGGTGGGGGCAGATATCTTGCCCCCCCCCTAGAAGACCGACTCTGGATCCGCCCCTGACATATGATAATAATACTTGAACCTTACATTCAAAAGGGCCGTACATCGTACATCCAATACACGATAATAAATGGTACCTCTCAGAATTGACCATTATGGGGAAAATAAAATATGATAATATTATTTATGTTGAAGTAGTTTTAGAAGAGTGCTGAAAAGGGAATGGATGTTCACAACCATGCGTAACCCTAACACCCCTTGTCCCTCTGTTGAAGCCTGCAAAGCTTGAGGTTTGGTACTGTAAGTAGAGGGTTAACAAAAGCACACTCCTGACAATATCATCAGGTAATCTGCTAGTGTCCGCTATTGGTGCAACGACTTTCTGTGATTAATTCCCTCCAATCAGGATAAATATGTACAGAATGATTCACATAAACTATTCAAATGTCTGTCGATACAAAGCTGTATGAGAACAGGATCATGATGCCTACTATTTGTATTCATCCGTTACATTAACGAGAGGAACTGCGAACACAATTGTCAGCCTTATTTGGTTATCCTAATCCCCAACTGGAGGCGCATCGTCTTTTTCAAGTCATCTTCATGAGTGCAGGTGCTGTCAAATCACCAGAAGCAAAACCTAACATCCACAGTGATTGCTACCTGTTTGATGAGCCCTCTTCTACATTAGATTACTTCTGACACAATTGGTGTGATTACTGACTGCTTTGTCTACCTTACTAGACATAGGACTATATCTGAAAACTAGGACAAACTAAGTACTATGAGCAACATTAACCAGTGTGAGCCAAGGAGACATATAAGTGGTATGGCACTGGAAGCTCTATTTAAAATGAATGCAAATTCATCAGCAGAAGCTATCAAAAATGCAGCAGCAGAAGCAATAACTCTTGGTACCGGTGAGTTGCAGTGGGATTTTTTCGAAAAGTGGTATAGCATAATAGAATCGGATGAGATTGAATCCTTTAACTATGTTCTCTCTTTGTGCAACACTGAAGAAACTTGTCTTTTGTTAACTGGCAAATTTGTATATCCAGTCATAACGGAATCTTACCTCGCAAATTTCTTTTGGATGTCCAGGTCAAACTACAGCTCAGAAAGATGCAACGTACAGAAGCCTTTAATTCTTGCAGCTATCTTCGGCGCTGTAAAAATCTTTCGAAAAATGGTTTCCGTGATTCCAGAGGAACAGATGATTGCTGTTGATTACAACAATAACAATGCAGTCCATGCCCTCATTCTAGCTCTTAATGAGACCCAGAAACATTGCAAGTTCAATCAAACAAATGTCTATTTCACTATTTACAAGAACCTCATGAGAAAGGTCTCTCTTCAGGGTAAACTCTCTCTTCTCAGGGAGACAAATAAGAATGGATTCAAACCATTGGAGCTTGCTGCTCATCTTTGTCAACTTGATATGTTCATGACAATTTTCAGAGAAAAAGGTATTTACAGATTTCCTCAAAAGAAGCATGGAGCGATGACCTGCGTGTTGTATGATGTTACAGATTATGAAGCCTGGAAGCCAAAGGGATCAAGGGCTCTCCTGTCACCACTACGACAGTTTTTGTCCTCATTCTCCGTTTTGAGAAGACGTCCTCACTCGAACACTGTATTAGAACCAGTCATTGTGTCATGGATGAAAGCCAAATACACCATGAATTTCCCAATTATATTTATAAAAACTCTTTTCAGAATTATCCTGTGGCTGTCTATTTCATTCACAACTCCAGGCATAAAGGACGTAGACGCTTCTAGCTTTAATTCTGATGGCCCTATTGATACGTGCAATACAACTCTTAGAAGCATTCTTAAAAGCACTGGAGAGGGTGATCCGCTTATTTGGTTTAATGTTTCATTCAGTGTAATTTGTTTAGTGTGGGAGTTTGGACTTCTAGGGTGGGGGATACTCATCACAACTTCTGAGAAGTCCCAAAGTCTGAGAAGTATATTCGAACCTGAAATGCTTCGAGACACTCTATTCCAGAAAATATTATTTTTGGCTATTGCAACGTATTCAATATTAGGTGTGTTATCAGAGTATGGGGGCCATGTTTTAATAACTAATAAACTTTTAATGTTTCACAGTATAATCAGTGCAACATGTATATTCTGGCTAACCCATATACTTCAGACTACACCTGGCCTTGGCATATATGTTATTTGCATTATAGAAATGATTATAGTGATGGCTTCTTTTCTACCCCTCTTCGCCCTGTTCTTTATTTCATTTACTTTTAACTTCAGAATGACTAATCTTACAGTTCATTATTGTAGCAATTACTTCTCTGGTCTCATAAATTCGACATACAGCACATTCAGAATAATGTTAAACTTGCTGGACCCCTATGACTTTATCACATCGACTCAGACTCCAATTTACTTTCTACATGCTTTATTTGTTTTGGTCGTTCCGATTCTCTTGCTGAACTTTCTCATAGGCCTCATGTCCAATGCTGTTAATGAAGTGATGTCCTCAGCAGACTTTAGAATCTTAATAAAGAAGACACAGCTAGCATTAGCAGCCGAAAATGAAACCTCCTTCTTTCTGAGAAGGATTTTTGCGTGGAGGGCTTCTTATTTCTTCCTATACAAGAATGACAGAATTTATCTAAAGAACTTTGAGGTCGAAGCCCTTAACAGGGAAAATAATAAGGGAGATGAATAACTGTTGGCGTCATAACACATCCAAGCAGGACTTTTACAGACTACTTTGTAGTTGTTAACCATTGAAAGTATATTGCAATATTCATAATATATGCTATGATTGAATTCATTATTGGAACTTTCCAAATTCGTTATACATGTACTTTTAACATGGTGTGTTCCTTAAATTATTCATTGATATAAGTATGACTCTTTTAGTATACTATCTAAATTCATGTTTGGTGTGCTGTAATTATTGGTATGTGTATAGAGTTTGTAGTCTTTCTTTCTTTTGCTTTTGTAAGGTACCTTTTAGCTTCTGCTAATGACAATATCCAATCAGTTGAAGTGCAATAAAAACCATTTTGCATTGAATAAAAACATAATCTGCAGTTAAAATACGAAAAAATGTAGGTTTTGTAGACTATTGTTCAGCAATTTTAGATATAAAAGTACTCCAACTAAAATTTATCCAATATAAGAATAAACTATTACTAAATTTGCTTACAAAAGATTAAGTATAATACATATTTGTCTGAATCTTTGAATACTACCGTTATATCCAATGAAAAAAACTTGATTTTCTACTTAGAATAATAAGAAGGGATAGTAGATCGGTTTTGTCTCTGAGAAATGATATATTCATTTTTTTTATGCTTGCAATTAGTAATATACATTATAGGGTGCCAGTAATACAAGACAGGTGCCGATAATACACTCCAAAACATGAAAAATAATCAAACTGATATTTTCCATGCTACTATTTGAAAATGATTCACTGCTTCGTTTATGAATGTTAATATGTACAGACTATCTTATGGTACACGTTATGATTACATATTTGGATAAATAAGCAAACAGTGATACATTATGCCTTAAGGTGCCGATCATACACGCCACTACTCTAGTCAAAAGAAGAACCCCCTGAGAAAAGCTGGCAACGGCCCGGGCCTGTGAATTTTCACAGGGAAAATGGTATGAATCCATTATATTATCCCCATTACCAGTCAGAGGATTTTATAACATTTTTTTCCTTTCCTAAACTCTAAAAATTGTAATAAAAAAAAATGTTGGTTTGTGTTTCTGACTTAGAATAATTCAAATGACGTCATTTAGATGTGCAATTAGATCTAGCCAATGTCATTTTGTGGACTTCAGGGACCATATTTTCATAACTGATTTTCATGATTAGGCTAATAAGCTGAAATTCGATTAGTGCATCATAATCTGATAATGTCTAATTCTGTCTGTTGCCAAAAGTAGGGATATCATGTCAAAATGATATTGAAAAGGGATTGTTAGGTGTTGTTACTTTGATTGACAGACAAATTGGATGTAAATGAGACGCTAATCAAACTCACATGGTTAGCCTAATCACTGAAATCATTTACAGAAATATGGCCCCTTACAGACCAAATACACCAAATAACTAAACATTTTGTTGACGTCTTTATGAGGTCAGCGGTCTACCTGGGGTATTGTCAATGAAGGCATAGTTGACAAACAAAAACCATATTAAAATGTCAAGAACAACGTTGCCTTTATTTATTGGAAAACAATTTAATAGACTACAGGCTTGCAGGCAGTATTACCATAACTCATCTTAAAATGTATTGGGTTACAAATGATTGTGTTGTGAATACATAATATTGCACTCACTAACTTTAAATGTTTTATCATGGATCCACTAGACATGGTCAATACATTAAAACAGACATTCAACAAACACAACGGTAAAGAATAATCAATAGACATCGTGCTGTATTTTGTTAGCAAACGTGCCAAATGGATGAAATTGGAAACTGCCGAACAAACCTTATTTACATAAAGATAAATAGCTTCGGCACAGATTCATCATATTTTCACGATCACTAAAATTGTAAACATGACTATCAATGTCCAATTTCGATATTTAACAGTAGGCCTATAGTTCCCACGGAACCTACCTAAAAAAAAGGCATTCACACACTCTCGCCCGCCATATAACGTTTACGGGTACATGTTCGTAAGAAGTAAAGAACATCGCAAAAATAATATCCTAAAGGATTAACCCCTTCTTTTCACATGAAGAGATTTATGCTTGTTGTATTCAATTTAAGGTAAAATAATCTTGTTAAAGATTTCTTTTTTTCATTAACCACGAAAATATTTGATTCCAGAGAAAGCAATGATAAGAATGCGATAGTATACACAAAATATCATACATTTTATGAATTCCTGAGGCAAATAGCCAATCATTTTGCCATTACCTGAGATGATTAGCTACATTTCCTTTAGAGACAAGCCATTGTCAGATATATTTTTCAAGATGACCATAATTTATTGTCATTATAGAAATTAAAATCTAAAAACAAAAACAGATGTAAGTTTTCACTTCAGTAGCCAAAATTTATAGTAGCAGGGACGAGAACAGTGAGCTTAATTTGCTCATTCACATATCATTTATCAAAAGCGAGGAAAGTATCCCAACTCTAAGTTTTTTTTCCATGGTACTAATGATCAGCTGATGATCTCATAATTGGAAAAGGGGATTTGTTGGTGAATCTACACAGCTGCTACAAGCGTTATAATCATCTGTTAACTGAGGATCCAAGGGGGGGGGGGGCAAAGGGGGGCAAAAGGGGGGCAAAAGGGGCAATTGCCCCCCCTAGACCAAAAATGAACTCTCGTAGTTTTGACAAATCCAAGGAGAAATTTTGGAAGGTAAATCATGGGGGGTGGGGGCAGATATCTTGCCCCCCCCTAGAAGACCGACACTGGATCCGCCCCTGACATATGATAATAATACTTGAACCTTACATTCAAAAGGGCCGTACATCGTACATCCAATACACGATAATACATGGTACGTCTCTCAGAATTGACCATTATGGGGAAAATAAAATATGATAATATTATTTATGTTGAAGTAGTTTTAGAAGAGTGCTGAAAAGGGAATGGATGTTCACAACCATGCGTAACCCTAACACCCCTTGTCCCTCTGTTGAAGCCTGCAAAGCTTGAGGTTTGGTACTGTAAGTAGGGGGTTAACAAAACCACACTCCTGACAATATCATCAGGTAATCTGTTAATGCCCGCTGTTGGTGCAAGTACTTTCTGTGATTAATTCCCTCCAATCAGGATAAATATGTACAGAATGATTCACATAAACTATTCAAATGACTGTCCATACAAAGCAGTATGAGAACAGGATCATGATGCCTGCTCTTTGTATTCATCCTTTTCATTAACGAGAGGTACTGCGAACACAATTGTCAGCCTTATACGGTTATCCTACTCCCCACCTGGAGGCGCATCGTCTTTTTCAAGTCATCTTTATGAGTGCAGGTGCTGTCAAATCACCAGAAGCAAACCATAACATTCACAGTGATTGCTACCTGTTTGATGAGCCCTCTTCTACATTAGATTACTTCTGACACAATTGGTGTGATTACTGACTGCTTTGTCTACCTTACTAGACATAGGACTATATCTGAAAACTAGGACAAACTACTATGAGCAACATTAACCAGTGTGAGCCAAGGAGACATATAAGTGGTATGGCACTGGAAGATCTATTTAAAATGAATGCAAATTCATCAGCAGAAGCTATCAAAAATGCAGCAGCAGAAGCAATAACTCTCGGTACCGGTGAGTTGCAGTGGGATTTTTTCGAAAAGTGGTATAGCATAATAGAATCGGATGAGATTGAATCCTTTAACTATGTTCTCTCTTTGTGCAACACTGAAGAAACTTGTCTTTTGTTAACTGGCAAATTTGTATATCCAGTCATAACGGAATCTTACCTCGCAAATTTCTTTTGGATGTCCAGGTCAAACTACAGCTCAGAAAGATGCAACGTACAGAAGCCTTTAATTCTTGCAGCTATCTTCGGCGCTGTAAAAATCTTTCGAAAAATGGTTTCCGTGATTCCAGAGGAACAGATGATTGCTGTTGATTACAACAATAACAATGCAGTCCATGCCCTCATTCTAGCTCTTAATGAGACCCAGAAACATTGCAAGTTCAATCAAACAAATGTCTATTTCACTATTTACAAGAACCTCATGAGAATGGTCTCTCTTCAGGGTAAACTCTCTCTTCTCAGGGAGACAAATAAGAATGGATTCAAACCATTGGAGCTTGCTGCTCATCTTTGTCAACTTGATATGTTCATGACAATTTTCAGAGAAAAAGGTATTTACAGATTTCCTCAAAAGAAGCATGGAGCGATGACCTGCGTGTTGTATGATGTTACAGATTATGAAGCCTGGAAGCCAAAGGGATCAAGGGCTCTTCTGTCACCACTACGACAGTTTTTGTCCTCATTCTCCGTTTTGAGAAGACGTCCTCACTCGAACACTGTATTAGAACCAGTCATTGTGTCATGGATGAAAGCCAAATACACCATGAATTTCCCAATTATATTTATAAAAACTCTTTTCAGAATTATCTTGTGGCTGTCTATTTCATTCACAACTCCAGGCATAAAGGACGTAGACGCTTCTAGCTTTAATTCTGATGGCCCTGTTGATACGTGCAATACAACTCTTAGAAGTATTCTTAAAAGCACCGGAGAGGGTGATCCGCTTATTTGGTTTAATGTTTCATTCAGTGTAATCTGTTTAGTGTGGGAGTTTGGACTTCTAGGGTGGGGGATACTCATCACAACTTCTGAGAAGTCCCAAAGTCTGAGAAGTATATTCGAACCTGAAATGCTTCGAGACACTCTATTCCAGAAAATATTATTTTTGGCTATTGCAATGTATTCAATATTAGGTGTGTTATCAGAGTATGGGGGCCATGTTTTAATAACTAATAAACTTTTAATGTTTCACAGTATAGTCAGTGCAACATGTATATTCTGGCTAACCCATATACTTCAGACTACACCTGGCCTTGGCATATATGTTATTTGCATTATAGAAATGATTATAGTGATGGGTTCTTTTCTACCCCTCTTCGCCCTGTTCTTTATTTCATTTACTTTTAACTTCAGAATGACTAATCTTACAGTTCATTATTGTAGCAATTACTTCTCTGGTCTCATAAATTCGACATACAGCACATTCAGAATAATGTTAAACTTGCTGGACCCCTATGACTTTATCACATCGACTCCGACTCCAATTTACTTTCTACATGCTTTATTTGTTTCGGTCGTTCCAGTTCTCTTGCTCAACTTTCTCATAGGCCTCATGTCCAATGCTGTTAATGAAGTGATGTCCTCAGCAGACTTTAGAATCTTAATAAAGAAGACACAGCTAGCATTAGCAGCCGAAAATGAAACCTCCTTCTTTCTGAGAAGGATTTTTGCGTGGAGGGCTTCTTATTTCTTTCTATACAAGAATGACAGAGTTTATCTAAAGAACTTTGAGGTCGAAGCCCTTAACAGGGAATATAATAAGGGAGATGAATAACTGTTGCTGTCATAAAACATCTAAGCAGGACTTTTACAGACTACGTTGTACTTTGTAGTTGTTAACCATTGAAAGTATATTGCAATATTCATTATATATGCTATGATTGAATTCATTATTGGAACTTTCCAAATTCGTTATACGTGTACTTTTAACATGGTGTGTTCCTTAAATTATTCATTGATATAAGTATGACTCTTGTAGTATACAATCTTAATTCATGTTTGGTGTGCTGTAATTATCGGTATGTGTATAGCGTTTGTAGTCTTTCTTTTTTTTGCTTTTGTAAATCACTTTTTAGCTTCTGCTAATGACAATATTCAATCAGTTGAAGTGCAATATTCCCTGAGAATGAAGGGAATAAAAAAGAGAGATTGTACTGATGTGGCATCAGTCCTAGCTTAAAAGCTCATAGATATAAAAAACAGTGATAGGGCATAGGCAGTGAATCTCCATGACTGCATGGAGAAGGGGGAGTTAGATCCACGAGGTAGGCAGTGAGTTAACTAGTGAGACCACTGTGCAGCAGCTTTGGAGATGTTCAAACTGTCGGCCAGTGAAGACCTTGTGTGTGTAAGCTGGAAGGCTGGGAAATAGAGGGAGCTCTGCAGATAGGTACGTGTTTGTCTAGGAGTGTTTTGGTTGAAGGGCTAAGTGCACTAGCTCAAGAATTGGTGAAATGCTAATGGGAAGTCAGTGACATATATTGCATGTCTTGAATAAACAATAAATTACTTCCTTTTATGTGAGTGTTCTTGTCAACTCTCAATGGTCAAGCTACATCAGGGGCTGATTTGTGGTCTATGGACAGGAAGACTGTGACTTGGACTAACATAACTATTGGTATAATGAGTTAAAGGAAACAATGTAAATACTCCATATGAATAACATCAAAGTTAAACCTCATATTTCAAGATATCCAATATAGATGCTTACATACAATATGGATTCCTTTTCAATAAAATTTCTGAACACTATCATAGGGTCATTATTTGAAAACCATCACAGCTGTACCTCTATATTTCTAATTTATGAGATTGAGTATAATTATTTTTCATGGCGTCAGCCATTCCAATAGAATAACACGAGTACCATAATATGGTTGCTAACAATTACAAAACAATACAATCATTTACGCTTGACTTATTTTTTCTAGCCCTTAGATTCTTATTTTTGCCTTTGATTTTCTTTTTTTAACTTTTGTTTCATAGTATTGATATTTGATTAATTTTTTCTATTTTTCCTTCAAATCTAATTGTTGACTATGAACGCTTCTTTTTGACTTTATAAAAAAAAATTCAGTTAAGTGTTCTTAATTTTAGACTTCGAATTTTTATAGATTTTTCACATTGAAGGTTTATTCCAACTGTTATCAACTCTTGTTATCTTAAAATTCTCTTATGTATACCATGTACTTAAGAAATAAAGGAAATCCAAACTGTTGCCCCTCCAAAAGGTTCATATTGAGTGTTGTCTTTGCAAAATTAATGCAGGGTTATTTGTTCAGGTTTCGTTCTGTCTATAACTAAATAAAGGATTTTGTATAATTACATTCGATTTTTCTACAGAAAAAACATCTTTAATCTTTCCTAACAAGGACTAGGTGGTAAAATTGCAAAATTTGTCCAGTTTGACCTCAAGTTTGCTACGATGTAAACTTATTCCATTTGTAAATGCTGGGACAGTGCTACCTCAAACCCCTCAAAGACCACCCCCTTCTTATTACTAAACACATAAACTTTCTTGTTGTACAATTCTTTGCGCATTATGCACAATAGCAATCATGCGCAAAAATCTTAATTCATTTCAAGAACTAGGCCTATTCATTACAAAAACTATGTATTATGAATCTATCACTATGACAACCACATATATAGGTCTACATTCAAAAATGTCACACCAGACATTAACCGTCTTTTTTAAAAGATATCATCATATTGTCATAATAGCTTTGTTATTTACATGATATCAACAATACTTTGTGACATTTTGGGTTGTGAGACCTAAAATTGGATATTTCTGCAAGGTGGTGAGTGATGTAACCGTGGTTCCACGAATTTGTAGTGGGGTCTGTTAACAACTTTTTCGGTACAGAGCGGATCCATAAAAGCACCAAATTTTGCATGAGGCACCTCTGAGGCATAACTATTAAATCTAGAATGCGAGCCACCTTGAAATATCAAAATGAAATTTTGACAAATTTTGTATGTTTCTAGAATTTGAAACTTAAGGTATTTAACCAAAAGTATTGAATGTCTTGGGTTAGGTCTCTCGTGTAGATCCCTAAGGTAAATAATTGAATTCTCCGACCTCAAATCTCCCAATTTTGACACTAACGATGTGTTTCTAGGCATTTCAGAAGCTGAAATATCAGGTTATTTCACTGAAAATCTGCCATTTTGGATTTTTGGTCCCAATCGGGGTTGTGTAGATATTTCAAGGTGGCTCCTCTTTTAAATTTAATTAAGGGGTCCTAGGGGATCATCAAGCCAAATGAAATTAAGAAATCTTTTGGTAAAAGAGTAAAGTCAATATCCCTTTCTTTTGAATTATTTCGGAATCTAGCGGTCATTGTCAAAGGTATCATGCTAATAAATTCAGCCATTTTGAAATTCATGGTATTGTATTGGATGAATATTATATTTATTGAGCCCTCTAGGCTATAAACAACTAATATTGGAACCATTTCCTCTTGCCTTATACATAAGTAGCTAAAAATCATAATATTTCTCAAAATTGGTCAGTCATCTTGGATTTTGGATTTCTGCATTGACTTCAAACACAAATAATTGAATTCCCAGACCACTTATCTCTCACTTTTGACACCAACCATGTCTATTTAGTTCTTTTAGAACCTGAGATAGACCTGTAGATTTTTTTTCCTAGCAAAAGTCATATTGGACCCCACATCCATCCTATTGATATTTCAAGGTGGCTCCCCTTCCAGATTTGATAGTTATGCCTCAGAGGTGCTTCATACCAGATTTGGTGCTTTTATCCCCTGCGTAATGATTTTGCTATAAAAAAAAATCCCTAACAGACCCCACTATTGTTGATGCCTGACTATCTAACTAATGGGACCAACAGTTATTTTTCAGTTGCTCACTTGATGCCAAGCTGCTCGCATCGTCAATTTTAAACTTTAGAGTTGAGGTAATTAAGAAGCATTTAATAAATATTTGCCTCTTTATTTATGTCCAAACTTAATTATCTAGTTCATTGTTATTTACCACAATTAATTAATTACTCTATCAATATTTAACAGGAAAGACGAAAATTAAATATCCAGACTCTAGATTATGAAGTCCATAATCATATATTTTGACACATTATTGATTTTGACACGGATATAATTATAAACACACCTTGAAGGGGTAGACTACTTATAATTCAAATTATAATGATTGCAATTTCATACACTCCTGCTAATTCGTTTTTTCATTAAATCCATATCCTGTGTTCTTCCATCGAATTTATTCTAATCTAATATTAATGCTCTGAGGGGGATTTTCCCTATGCCCTAGGACTAGCTAGATATGAGTAATTCAATGGAAATAGTGTTAAAACTGTCTTAGACTAACTTTTTGTATACAATTCAGCTGACCAACTCAAAAGATGCTATTTCATTCATAATATCTTTATTTGGAATGTCAATGGAATGCTTTATTCCCAAAATTTACCAAACTATAGTAATTTCGTTGCCATGGAGACAATCATTTTAGTGATTTATCAGAAAAATTGTGACACATCATGTTGGAAATTATAACTTGATAATATTCCAGCTTCAAACAGATAAACAATACCATTTTTAGTTTAAGAGTTATGATCACAATGGTATTTGATAAATAGACATTTATGTTTTTCAAGAATTATGTTTTGCTATTAGATAGCTCAGTAAATACTGAATAATTCATGTTGTTATCATTTTCAGGAATATTGCCATTCTTAGGTTCTATAACCTGTAACTTCTTTGATAATTAACACAAATTCACAATTTTGGTATCAATTGAAAGCTTATTGCATCCTTTACATATTGAGTCAGGATTTATGTACCTTTATAATAATTTTAAAATTTCAAATCATTAGATGTATTTTGTAATTCTTATCCCATTATAAGCAATGGGAGCTTATCCCATTCCTTGAGCCCTTGTAAACCCTTTAGACCCTAATCTGGCCGTAGCCCCCGTGGGTGTGCTCCCCAATCCGGCCGTAGCCACCTGGAAAAATGGCCGTTTTTCCATAATTTTTCCATATTTTTCCAAGAGAAACAACTTGAAAAGTATATAACATACAAAAATGACCAATATATCATTTTAAAGCTGATTCAACAGTCTATTGAATTCTACACACAATATTTCTATAATCTAAATTATTAAACATTGATCAACATTTGAACATCTTTAATTAAAGGGAAATTGAGGAAATCTGAAGGGAAACCCATGGAAATCCCGGGAAAATCAAGCTTTTATGGGCACATTCTGTGGGGTCTTAAGGGTTAATAAGGGTTTTCTGTAGTTTTTGCTAGCCTGGTAAAACTGTAGTATAAGTAAGATTATTTTTTATCTTAGCCTTAGATATAAATATTTTCTTCCTTCTTATTTTGCAACTCTGAAGGCATTTTTCTGAAGGAAATTTTAATTTACAAGAAAGGTAAATATTTCCGTGTCTCTAGAGAAATGAAGGTACAATAACTTCAATTTAAGATCATATATGGAATTATTTCCCATCAAAAAATATCTATGAAAAAGAATCACTGTTGAATCAATGGGCGCTCTGCTCAGTTGGGAATATTTTATTTTATAAAATTTTAATGGACCCCCTCGGTTGTAGGTTACTGATTTTGTATGGCTGGCTGTACCATTACAGTATAGATGTTGTGCAGGTGACGTCAAAACTGGTCAAACTGGATGGCAGCCATATTGGTGATCAGTTAAAAACCTTTGTTTACTAAAGTTTAAACTATTTTAGATATAGTTATATGCTACAAATAGTCTCATTGAATAATAGTTATCAACTATTAATGCTTTGAATTGATTTATTTGTATCAATTCTGTAGCCACATGGTCTTGATTACCACGTGGTGATCACCAAAAAGTGATCACGTGACCACGTCTGCACAAGGTCTATAGAGTGCCAACGTGTTACAATTGCTTGAAAACATAAACTTTTCTTGCTCAATTAAATAAATGTGGGTCCACAAAAATCGTTTTGTTTACAGTCAAATAAAAGATATAACCGTCTCCAATGGAATACCACCAAGGTTTACGGTACAACTGACCATCATTGGACTCATGGAGCATATTTCTATAGTTATCTGAGTTTTGAAAAATAATGGTTTTTGGGAAAGGCCTTTCATAAGCACAATATTAACACAGTGGTGTATTTTTTTAGGAGTTTGAATTTCAATGAAAGTTTTCACCAGGTAATCTGGTACAGAGGACATTATAAATGATTTCCTAATGTTAGAAGTTATGCCATGAGATTTATCTGTGTAGATGTTAGATAAAACATCAATACCATTATCATGTTTACCTCATTTCATCAAATTTGTTTGCCAAACTGCCAAAATCCTCTTAATTCTATTTGCATGAGGACTGTGCAAATGTGAGAAAAGGCCGCATTTAGATCGGTAGCTAAGCAACAGAGATTGGGTATCGGTCTATAAATATTGTTTAACTAGAGCAGTGTGGTCATGAATACAGAGTACAGTTCAATGCTCCCAGCTCAGAAAGATGAACTACCAGGTAAATTCAGATAATTTTTCTCCTTTAAGTGCTAATATTTTGTGTTGCTATAAAATTTGACAACTTAATTTAGCTCTCTCATACACTGCAAAAAAGATGTTTAGAATTTAAACATGTTAAGGGGCTAAACATGTTTAGAATCTAAACAAAACAAGTCTCATGTATTTAAAAGCTAAACACTTGTAATTCTTAACATGTATGGATTAGCTATGTTTAGAATATAAACACATTAAATTGCAGGTGTTAAAACCCCAAACACTTTCTACTCCTAAACATGTATTGGATTGAATATGCTTAGAATCTGAACACATGAAATTGCAGGTGTTTAAAACCTGAACACTTTCTACTTCTAAATATGTAGTGGATTTACCATGTGTGTAGTCAAATTGTACTCCTTTAGGTGACACTGTATGCCAATGCTCTGTAGTTCTTAGATATTTTTATGTTGATATAAATTCATTATAAAAGAAAGAGAATTTTCTAGGTACTGTAGAATGTTTAAGAAATGTATATATGTAATAAATTAGAAGTATTTTGAGTTTAAGGAAAATTATCTTGTCAAGGTTTTGAAAATGTACTTTGTTTAGACACCTTTTCCATATGTAGACAGACATAGGGACTAGGGTATGGGTCTAAAGGTTCTGAGACCCCGGGTCTGAGACCCACTAGAGGTAGCTAAGCCCTAACTCAGTTCAGAGGTCATTTCTGCATTTCTGCATTCTGCATCCTCTTTGTTGATCAAAAGTTATCAGGAAACATGTTTTCCTCTCTGAGTTGTAAGTACATAACAATCTAGAATAATATCGGTGAAAATTACCAAAGAAATTGGTTTTATTGATTTAAATGCCATGCTGTCTAAATACTTTGAAGCTTAAAATTATTTGCTAAACATAAATTAAATTCTAAGCATTTAGACTAAAACGTATTGAAGACCTAAACACTTCAAGGTGAACACCTAAACATCACACATTTCTAAACACTTAACCCTAAACACCAAAAATTTAAACATGTTTAGGGAAATAAAGTGTTCCAACACTGGATGCGCCGAAGTGTTTAGGAAAGCGTTTAGGTTCTAAACACTTGTTTTAACAGTGCATTGTATTTCTCTTACTCTTAGAATAATCAAAGCTCATTTCGATCTGTCGAGGCATTTGTCTCTGGATAGTTTCTAAATGAATGGCCTTATTAAATATTTTTTTCTATCTTATGAAACCTATATTCATATCCTTTCATCAGATTAGAGTATGATGGGATGGTCGTTTTCTGTTAGTTGCAGGAACAGGATTTTTCTAATCAACACTCTCATAATTATCATCCGCACAAGTCAACGCGCACTCAAAAATCTAAAATATTTTCAGCAATTGTTTTGGGTTATAAAACCCATAACTATGTACAGGGCATACATCAATGGGACATATCATTAGTCACCTGTTTTGAACTACTAATTAAATTTGAAAATTTTGCTTAACTTTACTTGTACTGTGACTGGAAATGTTATCACCAATGAGGGGTTCACAATTGCTCAGTTTGCTGAAGAGCAAGAAGAGTAAAAATTAACTTGCTAGTAACTTTATTTTCTGGCAAATTTAGGGAGAATGAGAAATAATAGTGTAAATTAGGTACAACGTAAAGTGAACATTAATTCTCGATTTCGAAAAGTGGGAGAACAAGGCAGAGGAAAAAGGAGCACCAAATTAATAATTTGATTTAAAAAAAAGGAAAAACTGGTATTTATAGATGAAAAACTTAACTTGAATGTTATCATATTTCTATTGTATTTGTGCACATTCGTAGTTGTTTTTTTCAATAATTATTGATGTGTAATTTCAGTCTCCTCCAAAAGGGACTGGGTAGAATTTCTTGACCTGCCTACTGACTTATGAAATTTATTTTATTTTTCATTGCAGGCTTCTTAGTCTACTTTTAAGCAATACATGAGCACAGACCGGCTGGACTTACCCAGAATGAAGGTTAATTTTACACCCTCAGAAGTTATTCCATTAGGTGAAACTTCAAATGTTCCAGGCACCATCAAAAGAGCAGTAAATAAAGCACTTCTTGAAAAGACAACTAGCTTGGATTGGGCAACATTTCATCAATGGTACAGAATAATAGAGACGGACCAGATTGAATGCTTTAATGAGGTTCTTTCTTTGTGTAACGAGGAAGAGGCTCAACTTCTACTTACTGGAAGTTTCATTTTCATGTTTAAAGAAAGGGACCTTTTAAGTAGAGTAGGCATTACTACCAATATACTAAACTCTGAAAAATGCAATATTCAGAAACCTTTCATTCTCGCAGCAAGTTTCGGTTCAATTAACATATTCAGTAAAATGATTTCAATCATTGCAGAAAGTGATATGATTTGTCTTGATTGTGACAACATTAATGCAGTCCATGCCCTTATTTTAGCTCTTAATGAACAGCAGAAACTAGATCATATGTCTCGAAGAGATACCTTTATTACCCTTTACAAGACTCTTATGAGTGGTATATCACAGGAGGGCAGGTTCACTCTTGTCATGCAGTCCAACAATAAAGGATTCAGACCATTGGAGCTTGCTGCTCACTTTGGTCAAATTGATATGTTTATGACCATTTTCCGTGAAGAAGGGATTTACAGGTTTCCTCAACAGAAGTTTGGAATGATGACATGTGTGCTGTATGATGTGACAGAGTATGAAGCCTGGGGAAACACAGGATCAAGGGTACTGATGTCTCCACTGCGACATATTTTTACAAACCAGACCAGTTTCAAATACCAAGCCAGGGCTGATTTAACTAAAGAACCTGTCATACATTCATGGATGAAGTCAAAATTCTACATGAATATCCCATTAATTTTCTTAAAGTTTCTGTTTAGACTAAGTGTTTGGATATCATTAATGTTGACAACACCAGGTATCGACAAGGTAGTTGCTGCTGACTTGAGGGGTGATGGTAATATCACAATATGTAAAGCTACTGTCAAAAGCATACCAGTAGATTATCTGATATGGTTTAACTTTTAAATGTGTTTGATTTGGCTTCTATGGGATATAGGCCTCATATTTTGGAGACTTTATATAATTATTTTTAGAAAATCATACAATTTTACTTGCTTGGTTGCACCTGATATGAATGCTGAGTTTATCTTCCACAAAATGGTGTTTGGGGCAATAGCAGTATATTCATTAACAGTTACAATATTAAAAGTAAGTATAAGTGATTTCTTTGTTGCTACAAGCACACTACCACTAATTCACAGCATTATAAGCGCAACTAGCATATACTCACTCACCTATACACTTCAAGTTTTACCTGGGATAGGGATTTATGTCATATGTATCATAGATATGGTTATTGTCATGGCCTCTTTCTTACCGCTATTCCTTATTTTTGTTATTTCATTTGCTGTCTACTTTAGAATAACAAGCTTAACTGTTAACTTCTGTAGTAGTTATTTCTCAGGTGCTATCATATCTTTTTACAGCACATTCCGTATAATGCTCAACCTTCTTGATCCTTCTACATTCCAAACTTCTACTTCTTCTCCTATTTACTTCCTTCACATTTTGTTTACATTGTTTGTGCCTATTCTTTTACTGAATTTCCTCATTGGCCTGATGTCTAATGCTGTAAATACTGTGATGTCTACTGCTGGTATAAGAATGCTTCAGAGCAGAACTGAAGTTGCAATTGTATCGGAATCCGACACATTTTTCATTCTTAGAAGGCTTTTTGAATTACGGGCTCCTTTTTTCTTTGTGGGAAAGAAAGGCAAACTTTATATCCGATGCTACGAGGTTGGAAACTGTGATGGCAACAAGAGACTATAATTGCCTATAGGACTGCCTTTTCATCATAATAGGAGCAAGCCAACTTGAAGAAATAAACGTACATAGAATTCATAGAGTTTCAAAAGAAGCGACCAAGCTACCATTTAAACGGCCCATACGATAAGGAACAAAATGAATATATATTGCAAGTATATACTTTAGACTGTTGGTAAAGAGGTTGCTATACAACCATCGATTCGATGGGAACTTGGTCAAATTTACGGGTAAGCAGGGGCGGATCTGGGGAGGGGAGGGGGGCTTTCTAGGGATACTGCCCCCCCCCCCCCTTTATATATATTTTTTTCTTTTATTGGTACATGAATGCACACAAGTTTAGCCTATATGCTGACCCTCCTTTTGGAAATCCTGTATCCGCCCCTGTAAAGTATAATCAGAATTCGGTATACCAACATTAGAAGTCCATCCCTTATCAGTTTGTCAATATATCAAGCAATAAAATTAATAATACTGTACTTTCATTTTGTAGAGGCACTATATTCTGGGGTAGAATGAATAATGATGGAAAACATAAACAAACTGATTGTCACATGTCATATCCTCATTGCAAAAATATTCCAAATATGAGTTTAATATTAACATACATGTTACCTATAGGTGATACATGGGCCTATAATATAAATATTTATTTATGTGACCAGCCAAGGGGAAAGGGTACTATGAGGTTCCTATATTTGCTATCCTAAACCTAAAGCACTAATTATACTATGCATCGGGTCCGTGTTCGCATTTGGTCCTGATGCCCAACGCAAGTGCTTCGCGTCCAGGCCATATTACACTACGCATTGGACCCAACACGAAATATATTACACTACGTGTTTTGGTCCTGTTGGGGATCAAGTTAGGCAATTAATTTGTTTTTTTAATTTACTTTGTAGTTGTTACCCATTGAAAGTATATTGCAATATTCATAATATATGCTATGATTGAATTAATTATTGGAACTTTTCAAATTCGTAATACTTTTAACATGGTGTGTTCCTTAAATTATTCATCAACATAAGTATGACTCTTATAGTATACTATCTAAATTCATGTTTGGTGTGCTGTAATTATGGGTATGTGCATAGAGTTTGTAGGGTTTTTTTCTTTTGCTTTCGTAAGGTACTTTTTAGCTTCTGCTGATGACAATATTCAATCAGTTCAAGTGCAATATTCCTTGAGAATGAAGGGAATAAGAAAGAGAGATTGTACTGATGTGGCGTCAGTCCTAGCTTAAATGCTCATAGATATAAAAACCAGTGACAGGGCATAGGCAGTGAATCTCCATGACTGCATGGAGAAGGGGGAGTTAGATCCACGAGGTAGGCAGGGAGTTAACTAGT
Organism: Lepidonotus clava; assembly: GCA_936440205.1. Classification (NCBI taxonomy): domain Eukaryota; kingdom Metazoa; phylum Annelida; class Polychaeta; order Phyllodocida; family Polynoidae; genus Lepidonotus; species Lepidonotus clava. The sequence goes on along the minus strand of OW387150.1, from coordinate 17,328,338 downwards.
GAGACCACTGCACAGCAGCTTTGGAGATGTTCAAACTGTCGGCCAGTGAAGACCTTGTGTGTATAAGCTGGAAGGCTGGGCAATTGAGGGAACTTTGTCTAAGAAAGTTTTGGTTGAAGGGGGGTCGGGGTGGCCAGCGTCACAGAGGTGTTGGTACCACTCGTTGGCATTGACACCCCATGGGTTCGAGTCCCATGGGGTGCAGCCTGGAAAAAGGACATTTGGATGACCCCTGCACGGAATTGTGCCCAAATGGTCCACAGGACTGCAGTGGAAGAACATTTAATAAAGTGAACTCAGCCTGGATAAAAATCCAATTAAAAAAAAAGGGCTAAGTGCACTAGCCCAAGAATTGGTGAAATGTTTATGGGAAGTCTTATTGCATGTCTTGAATAAACAATAAATTACCTCCTTTTACGTGAGTGTTCTTTTCAACTCTCAATGGTCAAGCTACATCAGAGGCTGATTTGTGTTCTAAGGACAGGAAGACTGTGGCTTGGACCAGCATAACTATTGGTATAATGAGTTAAAGGAAACAATGTAAATACTCCATATGAATAATATCAAAGTTAAACCTCATATTTCAAGATATCCAATATAGATGCTTACATGCAATATAGATTCCTTTTCAATAAAATTTCTGAACACTGTGCTGATGCGGGTGGCCAGTCCATGTTTGTTTGGGCACTACAGCGTGAGCCTTAGACTAGCGCACATGCTAGTTATAATTCTCTGTCAAAGTAGGGAATTAAAGGAGGAGTCAGTGTGTGACATATCATACTAAAAGCACATACGCCACTCTAGCCGGTCAGAGTTAGCTGAACATTGAGTGAGTAACCATCCTGGAAAGGTTCAGTCTTAGAAGCTGAGTCATGTTGTTTGGAATAGAGTCAGTCAGGCTGTGCTAGAAGGCGGGAGCAGTGACTGAATGTGTTAGAGAGGATTCCTTCCTTGGAGCTGATCATTGTCAATTGAGATCTTGTCACGGAACGGCAATACATATTAATAAAGAACAACCTTTCACGCAAGTGTTACGTCTTACATGATGTGAGAACTATGATTATGTATTGGACGACAGCAGTCGAACGAGGAGGAGACTGCGTTTGGAGCTAGCTATTATCTACAATTTATTATGACTAATTACGTACACCATATACAACAGATAATTAACTCCCTACAATTCAACACTATCATAGGGCCGTTGTTTGAAAACCACCAGTTCTACCTCTATATTTCTAATTTATGAGATTGAGTATAACTATCTCTCATGGCGTCAGCCATTCCAATAGACCTTGTGCAGATGTGGTCGCATGACCAGATTTTGGTGATCACTACGTGATTCCCACTACCACATGGCTATTCAAAAGTACAGAAATTTCTCAAATCCACATTATCAAAACTGTTTAAGTGAGTTATTTGGAATCACATCTTTTCTAAATTATTTCTTTTAAATATTTTAGGATAATAGATAATTGTGATTCTATATTGATCACCAATATGGCGGCCTCTACATTTTGAGAGATATGACGTCATCTGCACAACGTCTATAGAATAACATGAGTACCACAATATTATGGTTGCTAACAATTACAAAATAATACAATCATTTTTACTTGACTTATTTTTTCTAGCCCTTAGATTCTTATTTTTGCCTTTGATTCTCTTTTTTTAACTTTTGTTTCATATTATTGATATTTGTTTTTTTTTCTATTTTTCCTTCAAATCTAATTGTTGACTATGAACACTTCTTTTTGACTTTATAAAAAAGAATTGAGTTAAGTGTTCTTAATTTTAGACTTCAAATTTTTAAAAATTTTTCATAATGAAGGTTTATTCCAACTTTTATTAATTCTTGTTATCTTAAAATTCTCTTATGTATACCATGTACTTAAGAAATAAAGGAAGAGGATGGCATTTAATTCAAACTGTTTTTCCTCAAACAGGTTCATATTCAGTGTTGTCTTTGCAAATGCAGGGTTATTTTTTCCGGTTTCATTCTGTCTATAACTAGATAAAGGATTTTGTATAATTACATTTCATTTTTCTACAGAAGAAACATCTTTAAACTTTGCTTAACAAGGACTAGTTAGGCCGTATAATTGCAAAATTTGTCTATTTGTCTAATTTGTCTAAGTTCACTACGATGTAAACTTATTCCATCTGTAAATGCTGGGATAGTACTACCTCAAACCCCTCAAAGATGCTCCTGTCGTATTGGTAAACACATACACTTTCTTGTTGTAAACTATTTTGCGCATTATACACAATGGCAGTGATATGCAAAATTAAAATATGAATACTAGAATAGAATCTGTATGATACATTGATACAGTTAATACAAAAATGGGGTAGATAATGAGGGAAAATTTTTAGCTGCACAAATGGGTAAATTCACACCTTTGGTTATATCTTTTATTTGATTTATTAGTATATCTGCAGTATAGAGTGCCAAAGTGTTACAAGTCTCCCGACCACGGATAGCTAGTTTCATGAGAGTTTTGCATGCCGGTTAGCCTAGATCAGGATGCATGCCTGGTAATAGTGTAGGAATTTTCATGAATCATTTCAGAGATAATTTTTTTCTAAATTTGTATCCATATACATTTTGATATTTCAAAGCATTTTGAAAATTCATTCATTACAGACAGATATATATTAAAACAATTATTTTGTGATGAATGTCTATTCATCACGTGTCAAAGCAAATGCGAAAGTGTATTTTGGTAGCGGGCCCGAAAAGCCCGAAAGTGAAAAGTGTATTTTGGTGACGGGCCCGAAAGCCCGAAGTTGTAAGCCCGAAAGGAACGAAACCCGAAATGATATGTAAACCGGATATGACGTCATAGTGACCACATGACAACCACGTGACGGCGAATAGCCAATTAGAGTTGACCTGTAGACTATAAAAGGGCGGTGAGGCCCGAGAATAAAGGAGTTCTTTCATAGTACTCATGGTGTTCGGATGTGTCTTCTTCCTTTAGCAGCGCCCCGAAGAGGGATTCCAGTCAATAAGATGATTTAGTAGGACTAGTAGACAGAGGAATAGATGTAATCTTGTGAAGTTATTGGAAAACTTAGATAAAAATAGTAGTAGGCCCGAAGGCCCGAGAGACCGAAACATGGCCCGAAAGTCCGGCGCGGCACGACACATGGCCCGGGAACGGAAGACTGGCCAGGTACGAAAGCCCGAAATAGTCAGCAGTGGCCCGAAAGCGGGAGGTATTAAGGCGTGACCGGCTCGGCCCCACCCTACCAAACAATAGGCCACCGTCGGCCCGAGACCCCCGATAGAGAACGAGCAGAGAAAGGAACGGCCCGAAGCAGAGGAACGGACCCGGACCCCTCTACAAAAACACTGTCTATTGTCGCCCCGCCATCCTCCGCTTGATGGCCGAAACCCCCCGGTCCCATCCGACCAACCCTCCCCCTCCCTCGCAGCGAATACCGGTCCCCCGACCGACCCACTCAACCCCCCTCGTGCGCGAGGCACGACTCTTGATCTCACATCTCGGCTTCTTGCTCGGCCGCCGTGCCCAGCTGAGAACCGAAATAACCCCCACGTCCCCCGATCGCAGCCCCCGGCAACCCTGAGCGACTGAGGAACGTCACAATTTGCTTATGATCCATAGAATAAATTATTCTATTCTGATTTTGAAAATTTGATTTTGAAGGGATTTTGTCTACAAATTCAGTCCAAATTAGCCTGCAGGTGCTTAAAATACTGTAGATCAGCTTTCCGTTGTAGGGAGAATTGCTTGAAAACATAAACTTTTCCTGCTCAATTGAATACATGTGAGTACATAAAAATCGTTTTGTTTACAGTCAAATAAAAGATATAACCGTCTCCAATGGAATCCCACCAAGGTTTACGGTACAACTGACGATCGTTGGACTCATGGAGCATAATATTTTTATAGTTATCTGAGTTTTGAAACATAATGGTTTTTGGGAAAGGTCTTTCATAAATACAATATTAACACAGCGCTGTATTTTTTCGGAGTTTGAATTTTAATGAAAGTTTTCACCAGGTAATCTGGTACAGAGGACATTATAAATGATTTCCTAATGTAAGAAGTTATGCCATGGGATTTATCTGTGTAGATGTTAGATAAAACATCAATACCATTATCATGTTTACCTCATTTCATCAAATTTGTTTGCTAAACTGCCAAAATCCTTTTAATTCTATTTGCATGAGGATTGTGCAAATGTAAGAAAAAGCCGCATTTACATCAGTAGCTAAGCAACAGACATTGGGTATCGGTCTATAATATTCTTTAACTTAGAGCAGTGTGGTCATGAATACAGAGTACAGTTCAATGCTCCCAGCTCAAAAAGATGGACTACCAGGTAAATTCAGATAATTTTTCTCCTTTAAGTGCTAATATTTTGTGTTGCTATAAAATTTGACAACTTAATTTAGCTCTCTCATATTTCATTTCTCTAACTCTTAAAATAATGAAAGCTCATTTCGATCTGTTGAGGCATTTGTCTCTGGATAGTTTCTAAATTAATGGCTTATTAAATCTTTTTTCTATCTAATGAAACCTGTATTCATATCCTTTTATTAGATTAGAGTATGATGGGATGGTCGTTTTCTGATAGCTGCAGGGACAGAAATTTTCTAATCAACAATCTCATAATTAACATCCTCACAAGTCAACACGCGCTCAAAAATCTAAAATGTTCTCAGCAATTGTTTTGGGTTACAAAGCCCATAACAATGTACAGGGCATACATCAATGTGGCATATCATTAGTCGCCTATTTCGAACTACTCATTAAATTTGAAAATGTACTATGACTGGAAAGTTATCACCAATGAGGGGTTCACAATTGCTCAGGTTGCTGAAGAGCAAGAAGGGTAAAAATTAACTTGCCAGTAACTTTATTTCTGGTGACTGCAGGGAGAATGATAAATAATAGTGTAAAATAGGTACACTGTAAAGTGAATTGATTCTCGATTTCGAAAAGTGGGAGAACAGGGCAGAGGAAAAAGGGGCTCCAAATTAATAATTTGATTTAAAAACGAAGGAATAACAGGTACTTGTAAATGAAAATCTTAGCTTGAATGTAATCATATTTGTATCATATTTGTGACTTTTTTCAATAATTATTGATGTGTAATTTCAGTCTCCTCCAAAAGGGACGGGGTAGAATTCCTTGACCTGCTCACTTACTTGTGAAATTTCTTTTTTTTTAATTGCAGACTTCTTAGTCTACTTATAAACAATACATGAGGACTAACCGGCTGGACTTACCCAGAATGAAGGTTAATTTTACACCCTCAGAAGTTATTCCAATAGTTGAAACTTCAATTGTTCCCGGCACCATCAAAAGAGCAGTAAATAAAGCACTTCTTGAAAAGACAACTAGTTTGGATTGGGCAACATTTCACCAATGGTACAGAATAATAGAGACGGATCGGATTGAATGCTTTAATGAGGTTCTTTCTTTGTGTAACGAGGAAGAGGCTCAACTTCTACTTACTGGAAGTTTTATTTACATGTTTAAAGAAAGGGACCTTTTAAGTAGAGTAGGCATTACTACCAATATACTAAACTCTGAAAAATGCAATATTCAGAAACCTTTCATTCTCGCAGCAAGTTTCGGTTCAATTAACATATTCAGTAAAATGATTTCAATCATTGCAGAAAGTGATATGATTTGTCTTGATTGTGACAACATTAATGCAGTCCATGCCCTTATTCTAGCTCTTAATGAACAGCAGAAACTAGATAATATGTCTCGAATAGATACCTTTATTACCCTTTACAAGACTCTTATGAGTGGTATATCACAGGAGGGCAGGTTCACTCTTCTCATGCAGTCCAACAATAAAGGATTCAGACCATTGGAGCTTGCTGCTCACTTTGGTCAAATTGATATGTTTATGACCATTTTCCGTGATGAAGGGATTTACAGGTTTCCTCAACAGAAGTTTGGAATGATGACGTGTGTCCTGTATGATGTGACAGAGTATGAAGCCTGGGCAAACACAGGATCAAGGGTACTGATGTCTCCACTACGACATATTTTTACAAACCAGACCAGTTTCAAATACCAAGTCATGGCAGATTTAACTAAAGAACCTGTTATACAGACATGGATGAAGTTAAAATTCTACATGAATATCCCATTAATTTTCTTCAAGTTTCTGTTTAGACTAAGTGTTTGGATATCATTAATGTTGACAACACCAGGTATCGACAGGGTAGATGCTGCTGACTTGAGAGGTGATGGTAATTTCACAAAATGCGAAGCTACTATCCAAAGCATACCCGTTAATCAACTGATATGGTTTAACTTTTCAATGTGTTTGATTTGGCTTCTATGGGATATAGGCCTCATATTTTGGAGACTTTACATAATTATCTTTAGAAAGTCATACAGTTTTACTTGCTTGGTTACACCTGATATGAATGCTGAGTTTATATTCCACAAAATGGTGTTTGGGGCAATAGCTATTTATTCATTCTTAGTTCCAATATTAAAATATAATGGTTTATTTGTTGCTACAAGCACGCTACCACTAATTCACAGCATTATAAGCGCAACTAGCATATACTCACTCACCTATACACTTCAGGTTTTACCTGGGATAGGGATTTATGTTATATGTATCATAGATATGGTTATTGTAATGGCCTCTTTCTTACCGCTCTTCTTTATTTTTGTTACTTCATTTGCTGTCTACTTTAGAATAACAAGCTTAACTGTTAACTTCTGTAGTAGTTATTTCTCAGGTGCTATCATATCCTTTTACAACACATTCCGTATAATGCTGAACCTTCTTGATCCTTTTACATTTGAAACTTCTCCTTCTTCTCCTATTTACTTCCTTCACATTTTGTTTACATTGTTTGTGCCTATTCTTTTACTGAATTTCCTCATTGGCCTGATGTCTAATGCTGTAAATACGGTAATGTCTACTGCTGGTATAAGAATGCTTCAGAGCAGAACTGAAGTTGCAATTGCATCGGAATCCGACACATATTTCATTTTTAGAAGGCTTTTTGAATTACGGGCTCCTTTTTTCTTTGTGAGAAAGAAAGGCAAACTTTATATCCAATGCTACGAGGTTGAAAACTGTGATGGCAACAAGAAAATATAATTGCCCATAGGACTGCCTTTTCATCATAATATGAGCAAGCCAACTTGACGAAATAAACATATAAAATGCATAGAATTTCAAAAGTAGCGACCAAGCTACCATTTAAACGGCCCATACGATAAGGAACAAAATGAATATAAATTACAAGTATGTGCTTGAGACTGTGGGTAAAGAAATTGCTCTACAACCATCGATTCGTTGGCAATTGTAATTTGGTCAAATTATGGGTAAGCAGGGGTGGATCCAGGTGGGGGGAGGTCTTTCTAGGGATCCTGCCCCTCCCCCCTTTTTTTAAATATTTGTTTTTGGTACATGAATGCACGCGGTTTTAGTTCAAGTTTAGCCGATATATATTATAACAATAGAATTAATAATACTATCCCTCATTTTGTAGATGTGCTGTATTCTGGGGTAGAATGACTAATGATGGAAAACATAAAAAAACTGATCATCAAATGTCATAATTTTTTATCCTCACTGCAAAAATATTTCAAATATGAGTTTAATATTAACATACATGTTACCTATAGGTAATACATAGGCCTATAATACAGATATTTATTTATTTATTTATTTATTCTCAATCTATCATGTTGAGGTATAGGTCTCCTCCTTAACTATGATACATGGAGCATGTAATTGTACCATACAAATTATTTCACCAATATTTTCATCCGATTTAGTTTGTGGGAAGAGTGCGCATACGACCTGATTATGAAAATAATTTGGGCTAATTATGTTGATGAGCACACCATCCATTACATTACAGACTGTGTTGAGCACTGCTTTTTTGTTATGTAGGATATACCTACGGTAATTTTCACGTTTATAGACGTTGCCTCAGCAGCTTGTTGGCTAAGCTTGTGGAGCTTGGATTCTGAGCATGCTATATGAAGTTTGTAGAATGACTGTGTTGAATGCTTTCAATAGGCCTACACATTTATATCAAAAATATTATAGCTTCTTGTAGGCTTGTTGTCCATATCTAATTGAAAATCAGATTGTATTATCTAATTATAAACCTAATCATAAAGTTGATTTGTTGGATTTGTAACACCTTGTGGTATAGATTTGATATAGATTGTGAAAATATGTTTAAGAATGAAATAAACGCCTATGTCAGCTGCAACAGTGCCTTTGTTCCTAACTCTGTTTGCCCAAACCATACTTCAAAAGATAATTAATTCAAAGCAGTTTTCTCTTTTCTCTTTTTGCATGTATCTGTACTTGTACTGTTGGTGTAAATCATGAATATCCCGTCCGCCCCTGGTCACATCCAAGGAAACCAGTCAACATAATTATATCTGATCTCATAATCGAGGTACACCAGTAAATTAGATATAATATTATTTCCGTTAGACGTGTAATAAGCATAGCCTTTCGGTTCTTTGGATCTGTTCCATCATCTGTCAGTACATAGACATATATAATATTCTTTGGGTCGGGCCTGGTTCATCCGGTCACGTGACCACGTAGCAACTGGTGAATACAACTCCCTGGTAACCAGTTCCCGCGCTTAATATAATGGAAATAACTCATAAATTGCTAGCTTAAAAAATTTGTGAATAACATATTTTATCATTTATACCATTTGGAGGCTTTAAATGAGCTGTAAAGTCGCCAGCAACGCGAAAACGTTGCGAACAGGACATGTGAAAGCTAGCCAGCACCAGGCCCAGGAATAGGCCGTCTCAACCAGGTGTTGTTACCGGACACCTACCCCCACACCAGCCAACAACAAATAGGTGGTGAGCGGCCTGTGCTGGCCATTTCTCGCACGTTTATGAGGGTTGATACGAATATATCTGTGATATTTCTTTCTGTGTCGTTATACTAAGACATATTTTCAATGTTCCTGGTACTGGCGACCAGGGAAGAATATATTTATTCATTATTTAAACTTTGACAAGCCAGAATACACGTTGCTACGTGGTTGTTTGCACCAATCGTCAAGGGGCCGACCGTAGCGCCACCTGCAAATGCCCGGATTACCGACTCAAAGAATAGATAGGACGCTTGTGTTGTTTCTAAGTTTTCCTTGTCTCGGCTCACTCTCCAGGTATAGGCCAAATAGCATTGGTTGGGCCACACCTGCTTGGAGAGTGTGAGGTGTTAGACATGGATTTCACACCTTTTTTTAGTCTAGTACCCATATGCTCTTCAAAATTTATGTCACTACAATCAAAATTTACTCAAGAGAAATTAATAGAAAACAAAATTCTGATTCAAAAGATACCAAAAATGACAAGTTTATGTCAATTAGGAATAAAAATATTGACTGATGAAAATTGAAAAAAAATAGAGGAAAATTACAAATTTTGTCAAAGTTTGGGAATTAATGTTGAGCAAACCACAAGTTAGATATCTAATTAGGCTATTGTTTCTACAATTGGTAGTTACACTCTATGTGGAATAATTGGTTTTATTTGTGGGAAAATTTTTCAAAAGGCCGAAATCTGACTTTGAAGAAATGCCGTAATTTAATGGTACATTCTTGGGAAAAGTGAAATGTAGCCACTGTAGAACCCCAAATATGATTTTATTCTCCCCAAAGAATCTAATTAGGTTATTACATGATAGGAAACTGTCTCATCAATCACACTGGTGAATATTATAGCAATAAGTTGCATATAAATGGGTTTTGGGGATAACCACTTAACCCAATCGAGCCAATGTCAGAATCCAATGAGTCTGATGTAATGCAAAATTGGCTATGTTTGGGACTTAATTTTAGGCAAACCACAAGTTGGATATCCAATTAGGCTATTGTTTCTACAATGAATAGTTACATTCCATGTGGAATAATTGGTTTTATTTGTAGGAAAAATTTTCAAAAGTCCTAAATCTGACTTTGAAGAAATGTCGTAATTAAATTGTATGTTCTTGGGAAAAGTGACATGTAGCCACTGTAGAACCCTGAAAAGAAGTATTAAAGGCTGGGTATTTTAGTCTAAACACAGTTAGATATTTTGAGATGAAATATCTCAAAATATATAAGAAAGTTGATAAATTCTGATTCTACTTGTTCATATCTTTTTATTGATACATAATTTGTAAAATTGTGACCCGTTTTGGCGAAGTGAGTCGGATGTCGCACGCGGAAGATTTTTAGTTAGGTATACCATCAGAAAATACTAATTATTAGCTTTAAAACGAGGTATAGCATGTCTAGGTCCGATATCTAGGGCCTGAGATAAGTTGCGACGAAAATAAAAAGAACCGCGCCTATGCGGGTATAAGAAACTGAGATAAATGAGTTGAAAGTTTTTCTTACCGCGCGCTACCGCGGTCGTCCGATAAAGCCCTAGCAACGTACACTTGTAATCAATCCTTGGTCCTGAAACTTTACATAGTCATTCTACACTATTCTAGCTAACAAATACCAGTAATTCATGCGTTTATATACAAAACTTTTATTCATGCCGGCGCTGCAAAAAGTGACAAAAATCCAGATCTGAAACAACAACTTAACCTAGAACGGCAAGCATAAAGGATCACAATACCTCATCTTGGCTGCTTAAAAACAACTCTGTGATGACCCTAAGTACCCTGGGTATCCATAATGTGTCTATAAAAGTTCTTGGAATGTTCATGATTGTCTTTGGTCGTTAAAATAGTGAAAAGCCACCGAGGTAAAAATCTTAAAATAAGAAAAAGTCTTAACAACTAAAAATAAGTTAACAATGTTCAAAACGGATTCTTAATAGTTCTCAGGTGGTCCTGGGCCTGCCACGACCATGTTTAGCACGTTTACTAGGACGGCCCCTGCCCCTAGGTGGGGGTGGGGGGCATCCTCCTCTGAGTCAGATGAAGAATTTGATTCCCTCTCCAGCTGTCTGACCAACTCCTCCTCCTTCTCCTCCGATCCTGATGATGTGTCTGGAGTCTGTCCTCTGCCTCTGCCTCTGCCCCTGCCTCTGCCTCTACCTCTGCCTCTGCCCCTGCCCCTGCCTCTGCCCCTGCCCCTTCCCCTGGCTGGCCCATCCCCCTCGCCAGCCTCTGGCTCTGATTCTGCATCTGGTTCTGGCGGAGGTACGGCACGGGGGCCTGGGCCGGGTGCTGGTTCTGGTACAGAGGGCTTAGGGCACATGATGTCCTTCGTGTCCTCAGTACAAAAATCCCGAATGTTCTTGAAGAGATACCACTGTCTTTTGGCCGGGAGGCCAGGGGATTCGATGGGCTGAGGGCCTTCCTGGGGGACAGCTTCAGGGGCGACAGTCAGCATCTTGAAGGTCTCGGGGGCCGAGTCGGCATACTGCCGGAAGGTGACGTGGCCCTTGTTCTGGTCAGAGAATACAAAGTGGTGATACTGTTTTATGCCCTTGACTGGCTTGATGAAAGGGGTCAATAAAGATTGCCAGTCATACGACTCGACAAACACCTTCCCATTCTCGTCCCCCACAAGTTGGGCAAGGTTGACACGTTCTTGGGTACTCTTCACCACTGTCGCCTCCATCTCCGAGAGGCTCGAGACAGGCTCACGACGAAACCTTTGTTTAAGCAAACCAAAGTACCAGTCCGGGGCAAACTTGGTGTGCCCTGTGATCAAAAAGTTTAAGGAAATGGACTGGTGCCGGCCAGTCAGGACCCGCCAGAGAAGATACGCTAGCACAAACTTGTTCTTGTTCTGACCACTACAGTTGTCACAGTGCATGTCCACCGCCTTCTCCCCCAGGGAATACGTTTCAAAATAGTGGTACAGGTATGAAATAACTGCATTTGACCCCTTACTACCGCAATGGCTTTCGTCGATCAAATAGTTCACCTGTTGGGGGATGGCCTCGGCACAGACACCGAAAATGCCGACCTTGCGGGGGACAAGGAAATACAATGGGCCAGGCTGCATAGGAAAGGAGGGAAGGTGGACCTGCTGGGCATAATCAAAACTGATGTGGACCTTCGTGTCAGAAGAACAAGGGGGGTGGGGGCCAAGGGGAGGGGACTCTGCTTCCTTGTAGGCAGCCTTGGCAGACTTGACCATGTCCTGATAAAAGCCCCTCTCCCGAGCCACCACCTCCAGGTGAACTTGTTGCTTTTTCAGCTTGGCCTGTTTCACAACGTCAGGTAGGTTACTAGAGGCAGAGATATCCCTGTTGTTGCGCTGGCATTCCCAGCAGAGGTCAGTCATAGGGCGGGAACACACTATGCGAGGGAGGAGTTGGAGCCACAGGTTTCTAAAGGTTGAGTCAGCCACACACCTGAAGTTAGCCTCCTCCATGGTGTTGCTGTACAACCTGTAGATGTCGGCCTTTGTGGAAGAGGAGGGGAGGAGGAGGATGTCATCCCGTTTGTGGGAAGACACACAACCAGGCAGGACGAGGGTGTTGGTCTCGGCATAGGAGTTGATGAAGTCCACGACCCGCCTGATGTCCTCCAGCTGGAGGATGATTGCAGTCGCCTGTCGCCCGCCAGACTTCTTTTGCCTGGTCACCACCCCGTAGCACTTGTACCACTTGATGATGGACGTCAGCTTGTTCTGGCTGATGCTGGAAAGGTCACAAGGTAAGAGTTACATTAGGCCAATAATTATTGGACACAGGCAACAAGTACAGGTAAGTATTGTAATATTATAATTATTAATATGGATGATTTGTGATGGTAAGTGCCATGATCAGATTCTGTTATGATTCATTACAGTTCATCTTGTAATTTACCTCAAGTAGTACAATAATAGTAGGGATATCTAGGTAGACCTTAGTTGAGCAAAGAAGTTGAATATCAAAGCTACTCACGCGTACATGAACTTGAAAGTGTCCCTGCAGACTGGCCGAGAACCGACGAGGTAGTGGCTTCTTTGGTGCTGCCTCTCCCCTCTCCCCTTAATCCCCTTCTTCCAGGTGGACAGCCTGCTGCTATTGTCTGTGCAGGTACTGGCGATGCCCAGTAGCAACATGTCCTTCTCGCCTAGAAAACAAAGTAGATTAGGATAATAACAATCTGTACATGATATGCATGTGACTCAAAGAATGAGGTTTCTGGATTGACCCATGAACTAGGTTAACACACCCTAAATACTAACTTAAAAACGGTCTGGTTGAGTGTTAATAGTTGTCTGTTATACTTCAAGACGTTGTCATGGATTATGAGATAGTTTTGAGCGAGAACGACATAGCTACATGGTCGCGGCGACAGGTTTGCATAACATGTATCTCATGAAAAACTTACCTGAGGACAGCTGAAAGACCTCCTGCCGATGCGCGACCAGCTCCGACGTCGTGAACTGTTTACTGCACTCCTTGTCTTTGTAGTGCTTGCAGGAACATCTAAAGACAACAACATACATGATATTAGACTTAGTTCACCTTCCTGAGGGCCACAATGGCATGAGACATGATTGATAACCGTTACAGGCCGGCCGGATCAGCTGACGCCATTAAGTAGGTCACCGGACAACCCCGATGGATCATCCCTGTTTATGGCATGAAATCAACTTTGAAACTTGATAAAAACTAGTTAGGCAGTTAGAATACATACTAGGGCACAATCGTAGGCAGTTTCATCAACATTGAAAGGGATTTAGGCACTTTGCGTACTTGTTTCAGAGATACGGCAACCGACCGCATGTCTGCCGTTATAAAGTTTTTCAAAACTCACATGAAGCGTTCGCAGTCGTCCCACTCCGCCTGTAGAAGGTCGTCTGTGGGGTCAGGGATGACTAGTGGCTCATCCTCATCGTCCTCAGCATCTTCTTCTTCCTCGGGGGCATCGTCTTGCCCCTCCTCCCCATCGGCGAAGAGAAAGTACTCGTCGACCAAAGTCCGCCATTGCTGTGGCTCGGCTATACCACGTAAATTCGCCCGATTTATCGTATTCAGGGCATCCGCGACAGCCTCCTCGCGATCCATGTCCTTCCCGACGATGTTGGGAGGTAATCCACATCAAAATCCAGCAGTGATCCAGGATTAAAACAGCTAAATCCGTCGGAGAAGTGATGTCGCACGTCCGTCCTGCTCGCCATGCGTCCCTTTAAATTTCCACAACAACTGAAACCGGAAGGCACGCGAGGCCTCTCAGCCAATCAGCGCGCCGCATTCCGCACACGTGACCTCCTTGACGACGATTGTTTACAGGACGACGATCGGGAAAACACGTTCTGACTGGTCCTTGCCGGCGCGAATTCAAAATCTGAGGCTGTCATTGGCCAGTTCACTTCGCGCCCTTTCAGCAGGTATCCGGAACATGGGGCTGGGATGGGATCCAGAACGACAGGCAAGCCGCGAAGTTAGGGAAAAATGGCGTGAATCGAGGGTCTTTTGTTTCAGATCACTGAGGCGTTGCGCGTCTTTGGGGCCTATTTAGAGGGACTTAGAGATGGCTTTGGGACCTAAAATTTTTTTTGGGAAGACTTCTGATATAGGAGATATGAATAAAAGAAAAAAACCATTTTCGATAAAAAATGCGAAATGCGACTTCAGAGCCCCATATCTCAGTTCGACTTTCTGCGACATCCGACTCATTTCGCCAAAACGGGTCACAATTCTGATTATTTTTGAATGAGTTATGGCTTAATCTTGTAGATACATTTCTGCACTTTTGCAGTAGGAATTGCCCAATGAGCCTATGACACCCCTCCCAGGCCTTATCATGTGCTAATTTGCATAACAATACCGAGACAGACGTGGCTCAGTCAGCCCAGGCCTTGTTTCCTCTCTATCTTATGTATCTCTATGGTCAGTACTAAAATAAGAAATTCCTGTTTCTATCATATCGTTCCTTATCTTCTGATGGATAACACACATAATACATGTATATATATTTCAAACATTGCTAATTCCATTGCTAAATCCATAGTTAATCTTAAGTAATTCTAAGTAGATTAATTTAAACCATAGACATACATGACAGAAGAAGCGTTAGGTAATCGCACTGAAAGACCACGTATACACTTTTAGACGTTACAAGAAGAATACAGATAACAAGACACCAATAAGGCAAAAAAAAATTTGGTTGTGTTCCGGTACCCCAACTGCCCCTATGTTTTTTTTATAGCCCCGACCCTAAAGTCTTTGAAGGGGAGAGAAACGGATTGTGTGTCTGTTAATGCCAGCACTACCACACCAAGTCTTTGAAGGAAACTGTAGGGAAAATCCATTGAAATGAGGCTAAAATGAAGACCCAGTCTACCATTACAGTTTTAACAAAATATTAAAAAAAAACAAAAAACAATCCCGACTTACCGACCCTAATTTTTTGGAGACATGAAACCTGAACGCAACAATTTCTTTTTTTTGGCCTAAGGACAAAGGGAAAGAAGAGTGCACACAAGCGTATAGTAGCGCCATCTATAGTCGATGAGAGAGAATTGGAATTTCCATTGCCTTGTCAATGCTTAGCAAAGCAAATTCTAATCAAAAAGCGTCAATAAGATCGGGTTTTTTGTGTTCCAATCTCTGGTCCGCCGATGTACCTGTTCTTTTCACATCAGGCTAATTGAACTTGGGTTGATATAGGACTAAATAAAGTTGTTTGAGTGTGTTTACAATTTAAATATTTTTGAGATTGAGGTTATTAGAAAGAAAGTTTGATGATACATGAAGATTGAAGGATACATTTTACTGAATAAGTATAGTAGGGAAGGGGCACGCCCCCCCCCCCCCTACGTTCCCTAGCCATCAAAGTGTTCTAGCATCATATTCAGGGGCATAATTATTTTTATTATAATATATTTCAACTGATAAATTCGATTAGCTAAAGCTATAATATAGGCCTACATCTCACACCAGTTATTAGTTGATGATACAATTTGTTGTTGATAGGTTTTGTATGTGTATGCCTATTTGTATGGCCAACCTATCGTAGTATATCCCCCTAGTATGCTATCCCAATGCCAAACAATATTTCAGACGTTTTTTTAGAGTTGGAATTTTGCAATGAATACTAATAACCTCTTACACTTAAGTTATAGGCCTAGGCTAGCTCTGTCCTATACATTATAACATGTTCCTGTGTAAACAACCATAGGAAATGACCAACAATAATTAATTTGTCATTTCTGTAGGAGTAGTAGGTATTTCCCTCCAATGACGTCTATACCTACCAGTCTTGAATAGGTCATGACTATATATGGGGAATCCCTAGCGTGCTCTACTTTTTCCATGACCTCATGAAAATTCATGACCAATGACGTCCCAGCGGATTCCCAGTACCCCTAAATAACGTGCTTTTGTTGTGTTCCCTATGCTAATGTATGAGGTCATGACCCTGGGGCCATGTTTATCTGCTTTTCCATTGGGTGAAATGTGAACAACTGAGGCGGGAGTTACCTACACTCTCCTAGCAGACGCCCAGGCGAACACGTGTCTCAACGTTGGATTCAATGGACTGAACCCATCTGCTTGGAGACGGAAAGATCACGCGACGGCCTCGTTCAAGAATTTCGAAGGGGGAGTAATGGAGAACCAATTGGAAGGGCTTCTTTGTAATTAAAGGTTTTACACTTCAAATTTATATCAAATACATAAAAGCATACTCTCATTTAATTATGTTGAATATATATTGTATCTATGTATCTTTTAGGGGAGGGGCAGAGACATAGTTCGCTTCGGAAAAATAAGTCCGCTAAGATAAAACTGTACATGGTTCTCCCTAAAAGAAATGGTCAGAGACAGACAGATTCAATCATTCGATTATATTACTCAGTAATACTCAAAGAGTATCATGGAAGTAGGTCAAAAATCTTATTATTATCTATGTACCATATAAACGTGTAGAATAATCTTTAAAACATTAGAATTTTGATTTTAAAGAGGATCTAAGCATTCAAAATACTAAAATATTAGATTTTTTACACATTACATCCTGAGTTTTACTCAGTCTTCAGTCGAACAGTCATCATTCACACTTCCGGCCCCCGACAGCGGATCTCTCAGCGAGACAGGAGAATTATCAGTCCACGACTTCTCTGCAAGCCATCGAGAGGCGAAAATCGGCTCTTGAAGAGATTACAGACTCTAAACACAAGATAAGCTTGTGTATACTAACGCTAAGGACTCAAGGAAAGTGAAAGAATCATGATAGAGGTAGGTGGTCAATGAAATATCTTCGTTTTCTTCCAGAGTTGTCCAGTAGACATTCATTGATTCAATGAACACTGATGAATGATGTTCGGTCAATGTCAGCTGTTTTGAAGCCTGATCCACAGTCTTGGATTTTTCTCTATAAAAAAATTACCTTGCCTCATGAAGATTTACCTTGTGTTATAGAGGTTGGATAGATTCGAATGATATGGTTTTACTTACAGAACAAAGGTCAACTCAAAGCTAGATCATCTAATGATCTCTGCATCAGTCTCGGGATTGACCTACCTCCACCCTCTCTCCCTCCAAACCTCCTTTCCCCCCCAACATTCAATAATTTTTAAATGTGTATTAGTGGTTTAGATGACGTATATATGTGCAATCACTGTATTTGTATGGATCTCTCAGTTTTCCATGCTGTACAGTTCAATATACAATGTGTTTTTCAGTATCTCTACACCTCTGTTGTAAAATCTAACAAGATTTCTATGCAGAGGTGTTTGTGTGGAAGTGGTGGGTAATGAAGAGTCTATTATAGATATATCATTTTCATAACTAACGTTAAATTACTTTTTAATCCAAATTATCTCTTCCCATTTCAAACATGATCTCGATCTAGTTCGATCTATGAAGACGTTTGCCTCCAGTTTGGGCACACAAGTTTGCAATGGCAAGGAGACACCTATCACCAAGGAGACAGGAACATACTAGACAAAACAATGTGCTAACCTGCTAATACTCACTGTTTTCCTGGAATATCAGTTTGTTGGCAAAATAAATTACTCGGTTTCCTTAGCGACCTATTTGAATTGATATTTAATGAAATCGTTGAACCCACGTCAAGAAGACATTTTATATGGATTTCTCTTATTAATTGATTATGCTTCTTTTGGACTGCTGCCCTGCAGCTTATAGTATATACTAGTGGTTTAACTTGAAGATGAGAATATAGATCTACCTATTCTAAACTATAGACATAGCCCATCTTATGTTGGAGCCGAATTGTGGTTGAGATTGCCCCGGTATATGTAAGACTGAGTGATGAAAAATACTCATTTTAAAAGTGCTGTGAAGACTTGGTTGTTACAAGTGGTAAAGACCTTACATAAACTCATGTTGGGTTTTCTTAGTTTTCTTTATTTTCCTGACTGTAAACACTAATATGACTGATTATGAATTACTAGTTAATATTGTATGAATTGCTATATTATTTTAATGTACTTACAGTATTACCTACCTACATGGAAGATCATTTTTAATGAATGTAGTTCAGTAAATAATTCTAAAAAGCCACTTTCATAAAATGCCTCACCAAATCCAGCGTCCTAGGTGTCCTGCCCACCCCCCTAAGTAAAGCCACAGGACACCATGATAGGACCCTCTTGGTGTTTGTAGGCACCGTGGAAATCATACCCTATTATCAAGGTTTAGTCCCACCCCCTATTGTTTATGTGCTGGACACCTGGTTGTCATAGCCTTGGTGTTTCCAGTTCAAAATCCTGTGAGCCCTAGTGTTAAATCTTATATTTTGATAAACAAAGCGTCAGTCCAGTGAGTAACCACCCATGAGGTGACTGGGGTGGGGTGGTGTGATTCGCCCTCGCCAAGTTGGTGTGATAAGAGAATAACGTGAGAGGAGTGACTCAGGGCTGGGTACTCCACGCCCCTCCACGCCACTTCTCGGCTTGTAATCAGTCTATACCACTGAGTAACAGTCCTTATAGCGTCTTAGGAGGACTATAGTCAGATATCAAGACTTCCTTACACAGATATGAGGAGCCTGAACTCCAGAGGTTAGGGGGAAAAGATAAAGTAACTCAGTGTATAAAGCACTGGTTCGCTATTAAAATCTCAACGACCAAAGGTTTTGAATGTGAGCCCTTGTCTTGTTTCACAAAGGAGCAACCTAGGAATTCTGATATTGTTTCTAAAATCGATAGTAAGACAGCGGAAATCCAGCTGAATAAGCTGAACTGATAAAAGATCTGGAATAAAGAAAGGGGTTAGAAAGAATTTTTCCTATTCTAATCTGACAAAGCTACCCAAAGACTCATTAATTTGCACCCACATACATAATGACGACAACGAAACTCAATAAGAATGGTCTAAGACAGTTATCATGCCAGTTCCGTATGCACAGATGCAATATTTACAGAATGAAACTACGAAATGAAAGAAAAGAAAAGAAACAAAAAGCATCATTCACGATTCAGTACTTATGTTTTAGATACATGCAGTTACTATTGACAATGTGATAGCACATAAAAATACCCGTCATTTTCTTCCGGTTAGATAACCAGTAAAGAACGTGTTTCGTAGAGATAAGGACACTCGTTTCACTATCTAAGGCACATAGGGCGTCACATCCTTGTTACCATCGCCCTTTTAGCAGGACGGGCCAGTTTTTGGAACTCAATTTGACCCCCTTTTTCAACATAATATCACCAGTTACATTGCTGTCTAGACACCTATTTACTTATGTAAAATTAGTAGAATTGCTCTCTCGTCAACATGAAAATGTGACCAACTATATATATATATATATATATATATATATATATATATATATATATATATATATATATATAATGAATTTGAATATCCTTTAGTTCGATACAAATGAAAATATCAATGTGAATGGAATGCTATACAGTATTGTATAGGAAACCATATTAAAAACCAGTAAAAGTAATGTTATTTCATCTGCAGTAGCCATAGTACTTAGGTCTAACAGATTATTGTTCTGTCAGTACCTGAAAGTGAAAGGGAAATATAATTAAGGTGGCATTTAGGAAATGTCCATGAAAGTTTACTGCATGATGTTTATCTAGTGTGTATTACGTTTGTAATAATTAAAACCTAGGAAAATGTTCACAAGGAATCTTTGCTTGGCTCCTTGACCATTATTTAGGAGAAGAAACCCGTCTAAATTGCTAGCAGTGTAAGTACTGGGGTGTCGATTTGATATCAATAATGATGATGGTTATCTTTTGTTTTTCGCATCAAGAATACAAAAACATCTATAATATGATAAAACACAAAACAAAATCAGAGTTTCCTGTTTGACCCCAATCTGAAAAGGGTGACCACTTTGCCCCCCCTTGAACACGAGGTCTTTGTTTGACTAAACCCCTGACCCCCCCCCCCCCCCCCCCCCCTCCTCTAAACACACAGGTATAGTCTAGTCTGTCATTACCGTAGTTGTGCCCCCTTGTCCTCTCTCCAGGCCTACCCTAAGCAATAAATATTTCCTGTCCGGCGGTTGTGTATGTGGCCTTGGGTCGGAATCCCAGTCGGGGGGAAGGAGGGGGGGGGGGGGGGTCGAGATTTTGTATATAAATGTATATATTAAAGTGCAAAACCAAGAATTTCTGAAGATTTTTGTTGTTGCCAATAAGGATAGAATAAAAATCTTTCAATCTGACTGGAATTTTCATATTCAAATTCCCGCACAGTGATCATCATTGAGGGGCCATCCCCCCACCCCATTCCTTGTATATTTTCTTTGAAAAAATTGTAGAGTTCTCGCGTTTTTCTTACAATCATAATAGTGGCCTAATGAAATATGACCTTTTCATTCTTGAATTTGATTCTCGGAAAATCTCCAATCTGAAATGGAAATGAAACTTTTGGGGTGGACAGGAAACAGGTTACATTTTACTTCAGGGTGGTGCCAGGTAGGTGCCTGTACGTGGTCACGTCTGCCTTTGTTTGTCAACCCGCTACCAATCTGTTACCTTGGTCTACTTAGCGGTTTGTAGCCAAGCATTGGCTCTATAGGCCATCTGTCACAGAGCCTCATGTATTAGTATACGACATCTTATTATAATTGTTTGACGATCCTATGAGTTTCAGAGTGTTAACGTGTTTTGGGGACACCCTTGAATAATAGATTGTTTCCTGTCCAGCGGGTGACAAAATGAATGCCATAGTCAGGATTGTTAAGTGTTTTACAACATATGTACATCTTTTAAAATAAAAGTATCAACGGTTCTGAACAAAATGTATGCCCAAAAATGTTGGTTGATAAGAATTGTTTTTTACCCAGCGGTGAATCGGGTAAACATATTATATGATGTTATGGGTTTCCAGATCTATGGTGATCTTATTTTTAGCATTCTCCGGTGATATATCTAGGCATGTGTGTGTAATAAAGGATAAATGGCATTGTGCTGACCATGGGTGAGATACTAGGACATTATACTGATACAGATAAGAAAAGCTCAAAAACTCTGACACGGATTAAAAAAGGGCATATTTTTCAGCTGCTTATGATTGTGTATGAGCTAAATTTACCTGATAATATCTACATGTAACATCTTAGAACAAGAAATTTAAAGATGGCGATTCAAGATCAGAGAAAACCATGGCAGTATTTGCACCGAATAGTTTGATTAGATAGCCTATTGAACAAGGTCCACACCTAAGTAAATCGTGTCAGTGGGTGGGTGCCCAATTGGTCAACCTTTAACCCTCACTATCCCACGAACCAAGGTCCAGAAAATATCGGTTGACCCTCGTGTCCATACGACCACGACTGACCCTCGTGTGTCAAGACTTTTTAGGTTGAACAAACTTTCGTTTCTATAAACTTCAGGTCTTCAAAAATCGAAAGAAAAAAAAAACAGAAAAAGGTGACGGGCAACCAGATATGATGGGCTAGTTATCCCAAGGGCAACCAAGATCAGGGATAATAGGGATAAAAGATCAGGGATAAAATGGGGCAACCATATATGGGGCTGTAGTCGCCCAGTAGGCAACCAAGTCAAAAAAAATTATTCGTCAAACCCTGAACGTCATGAACATTTTAGAGCTAATCCCAAATCAGTTTGTGTAGATGCATATCTTTAGATTGAAACAAGGTGCTTTTGACAGTCTCAAGAAATCCTTTTAAACTGAAATGACCTGTTCCTAGCAAAACATATTCAGATCAGGAATTGTTCAGGAAACTGCACTTCTATCCAATTATAAGGAGGAAGTGGTCAAACTACCCACCCCACACGCAGGGGCGGTCAGTTCCGCCATCCGGTCAGTAGGTAGTAGTCTGTGGGGAGTCTGTCTGTGGCCGACGAAGGGTGTGATTGATGTGGAGTACAGGCAGCACTCATGTGGAATAATCAGAAACCACTTTGAAATAGTTGTAAATATTTTTTTCCCTGTTTTGTGATATCCACTCTTGTGGATCTAAAGGGCCTAGGAAATATGTTGTGAACTGATTTACATAAGAGATGGACATATTTTTTATATTCAAGTTTATGAAATATACTCGAAAATATGCACAGTGTGAATATATCTAAAATGACACTAAAGGGGCAGTAATCCTTTGAAACACGAAATTATACCAAAGATGCTAAATTTGGTTTGGACTTAAATCCGCAAAACTGTGTGTAAACACGAGATGTACGTTTACAATTACATTTACAGTGTGGATTTCTGGTCTCATTGTTCAGTTTTGTATTGGAATCTGTTTTTCAGATTTGTAGTAAGGATCATTAAAGGCTGGGTGTGGGGTGCCCTTCCTATGAGACATAATAAAAGATCCCTTGCCACTCTTCAAAAAGAGTAGGATAGTGATCCTGGTAGCAGGTTTCTCCTATATTATCACATATTGTGACATAGATACGATTATCCAAAGCTGAGAAATGTTCTTTACATGGAGAATTTTCCATCCCAATGAAGAAATAATCAATATTTAGTGTAAAAAACAAAACTTATATCGCACAAATAAGTCTAGTCTAGTCTCAGTGAGTATAAGCTACAATAATGAAATGGAAAAGAGTTTTTTTTCAAATAAGCTCAGAATGCACTTTTAAACTATCCCAACAAACAAACAATATAATAAATCAAACCAACTAAATGCAGGTTGACTATAGACAGATGGTTTAAACCTCAGTGGGATTCCTTAATTGCTGGTACATGCTGGTACAGTTTCACATGCGTCCATACAGTTACAGCCGTTATCCCTAACAGAGATCACTATTCATTGGGCTTTGTGCTTTAGCGTCTACCGTGGTAGTGTTTTTTAACCGTCTTACCAGGATATGCCACGTAGTGTCTCTATAGAGGGTCTCGTACAATCCCTCAGTGTATACAGTTAGCTATAAACGTACGTATTTTCGCGCAGATACATTTTAGCGCTACCAATGAGAGACATTTCTGTGTATTCACATATTTGGACGCAAGTTTGGTCCTATATAGAAATCTCACTTACAACACATAATACGTAACAATGTACATAATATGCGAAATTTTGTACATTGTAAAGTTTGATATCTTTACTGTTAAGACTGCTGTTTGTATAGAGGTGTGCGTGAGGTAGGGGCGTGGGGGACCTGCCTATCCTTTCACCAACATGCCGTTTTGTTGAGACCACTCCCCTCAACTAAATGTGAACAATTAGTTAAATGGGGCATCATAGGTGGGGCAAGAAAAGCTAACAATTTCCTTTTGTAAGTGACACAATAGGCCGGAATATGGTGCATATTAATCAGGTGGCACTGTGATTTATGAAACGTATGCTTTTGTATATAAAAGTTGTGATATTTTGTTGAGATAAAATAACAGGAGTTCAGCGTAAATACCATTAATGTAATTGCGTTTTGTAGGTAACATGATCACTGTTTTGTCTGCGCTCGGTAACGACCGCAAAAGTTAACATTTTTGCACCATATGTTGGGTAAAAAATAACTTAAACGACAAAAAAAAAGTGAAAAGCTCTTTGTTTTCAAACAGTTTGGGGCCATATGTTTTTTTATAACCATTTAAGAAAATCACGTGAATTTTGGTTAGCGTCTCTTTTATGAATAATTCTGTCAAAGACAAAATAAATCTATATTTCATGATCCGTCTTGTGGGTCAGTTGGCAATGACATCAGAACATTTTTGTGAGATATATAATATCTCAAAATTTAAGACCCTAATCAAATTTAAGTGATAGGTCGGATCATGCAGTTAGGAAAATACGGCCGCTGGTTTTACCCCATGTATCGTGGTGTATCGAATACCTCCGGTAGTACCGTTTTATTAATGCACCAGTAGGCACAAAGAACGGCAAGTTCTTGGCAGGTCACCCGAGTCCTAGTGTCTGACCCTTCAACGTGGCCAGTTGACCCAGATGGCCCCAAACGGCCTCAGATATATATTGTCTTTGTTCATACTTGAGTTCACCTCGATTTAATTGGGACTTGATGTCTTAAATAAGGTGTAACGTATGGTAAGGTCAAAGAAAACTCAATCCTTATCCTCTGTATGCTGATAAATTCATTGGCACAAGCTGGTATGAATTTTGTCAACTAGATCTAACTGTAGTCGTACATGTATCGAGAAAACGTTTTCTTTCTTTCTGATTCCAGTTTATAACGTCATCAGATTACAGTTTTGGAGGATAATAACCATAGTATCTCCCGGCATGTGAATAGAAAACAATTTACAGAATTCTAGGTTGACTTCACATTTTATTTATTAAATTGCCCTGATTTAAATGTATCACATTCGCGGCTTCTTTTTCCAGACTTGTATATCTAATCAATATGGAGGCAAAAAAATAGAAGAACATGTTGTTTGCGTGAATTCATGTTTTTCAGTAAAAGAAAAAAATGACATTTTGTATTGTAGAAGCCGTACACAGATCTGGCCGAGGAGGCGTGGGAGCGGGCGTGGAGCATGTTACACACAGAAGACGGGTGGCACGTCGAGTCGGGCCGGGACCCCGTACACGGCTGTGTGTACGCCCGACACTTTAACAAGCAAGGCAAGGTCTTCAAACTAGAGGTAAGCGTAGGGTCCTATAAGTTCTAGCTTTCCTTACTCAGTCTTTATGTAAAATCCGTGATTTTGGGGGTGTTTTAAACACCTAAACTTTAGGTGTACGTAGCGATGTCTTCCGTTGATAAATGACAGAGAAAAAGAATAGCACTTGAGAAATATTTATGTGAAAAAACAAAATGAAAAAAATGAAACACAAATATCACATAGAAATGAGTTTGACACGCCCAACATACCTCCCACACCTTTCTTTTTCTTAAAACTTCAGCTTATAGATGACTCATTCACCCATCTATCATCTAGAGCTACACCTATATATATGTGACCAAAGGGTGTTGCCCTTTGAGACATTTGTTAAGAATATATTATTTTGCTTTACATATACATTTAAGATAACCACTCCTTGTTCTCTTCAGGCCACGCTAGACTTCTCGACGACCGAGGTGTTCGATGTACTGGTACCTGGTGTAGAGGAGTGGCCCGTGTGGAACCCCACCATACTCGACTGTAAGGTGAGTGACCAGATTTTGATTTTAGCGACCTTTACAACCCCCTGAGTGTCCAGCTAATTTGTCGTTTCGAATTAAAAAGTTCCTGGCAAACCTTTGATATATAGATTTGTACTAATGGCTTAGTACTTTTAATACATTGTCATAATATATAATCCAACAAGGATCAGGCTTAGCAAGTCTACTTCTAGTCTACTCCTAGGAGAAATATCTTACGCTCCTAGCGCCACCTGTTAACCAGTATAAAAGGCGCTGCAAGGTAGGGAGCGAGCAGTTAGTGAGTTAGTTGGTTAGAAGAAACATGTTTAACCAAGGAGTTATATCTGGAGTAAGTACATCGACTCCATGTAACAGACTGGAGTTTACCAATATCCACTACCTCGGACATAGGATTGTGTTAGAGCTAAATGCTAGAATGGTCTAGAAGGCGTTGGAGCAACTCGTGTTCTAAATGTGGTTGATTGCTGATAGGAGATGGGAGGTGGACTGATGAAGACTTATACATGGTGGCTTTGACTCGGGATGAGATGTTTATTGAATAAAACCCTTTCATATTAAGAAGCTCCCTCATCGTTCATTTCTTTTGAACTATTGGGAAGTGAATGGACAAACTTTAAACGCGGTCTGAATTACTCAGACATTCTGGAAAGCAACTTACGAAGACTTGGATATACACGAATCTTACGCAGTCTTAAATCAAACATTAACAATAGTTCATTTGGTGGAGATACCCGAAACATGACTTGTGCCGTTTTGCTCATCCTTGATGTCAGCCACCGGTGACTTTGAGGCTTCCTCTAACCCCAAGCCTCAATCTTTGCGGCCCGCAGGACACGATGTGTCAACATCATATACAGGGAATGTGGAAAACCGCCACCTGGTAGGTAATCCCTTAGACGGGGAGGCACAGAGACAGGAGGTCGCAGCCAGACCCAAGCAGCTCTGCCCCGAAGGTGCACAAAATTACCAAACCCGTGGCAAAGGTAAACCATTTCCCTGGCACCTAGGGTCCAAAGATAGGCCGGTTCTTGACGAAGGACTTGAAACCCTAACACACTCGGGACGAGTTGAAGGGAAGAACCGTCTCACGGAATATCAGCAATATTGGAACCCAGGGTACGTACCACCTACGGACCACGAAAATGGTACTAGCTCTCGCTCCACCTGTGAATCTGATGTGAACAATCCGTGGTGTAACCAAAGTGTTCCTTATCGTTTACTGCCCGCAGCGGGAGGTGAAGGCGAACAGGAAGTTTCCAATGGAGATAACCTATTTTCTTCAGGAAATCTAAAACAACGACAAAACACCGCGGATAACTCCAGCCCATCAGGGGGAAAACGCCCCGAAAATCCGGTAATCCTACCTGATGGGAGCTCTCTCACCTATCCATTACCCCAACGACTTGAGTTTATCAGTCACCCACTGGTAACACCAACTCACCCCAACCCGGGGGCGTCCATTCCTTATTCCACTGTAGCTAAAGGAAAAACAGTGGGAAGGGATAGGGGAGTGGGAAGGGAAGCAGAGGGAAACAGCGAGAAAGTAGGCAATTTACAACCCTATCGATTAACTTACGGTGTAGAAACGAACTTAGACCAGGCTGGTAGGGGAGCGGAAGCTCAGGCCTTTGATCCAGCCGAAATATTAAAGCAGTGGGCAGACTCAAGCCCCGAAAAGCGCATAGATTTAGAGAGGCTAAGCGATCAGGATAGTGAAGAAAATGTAACGCTTAAAGCACAAGATTTTAACACTCTAACTCATGATTTGTATGGAGAATACGAGGACGAGTACGAGGAAGAAAATAGCGAGACAGAACAAGCAGCCGCAGCGGTCAGAGGGGGTGGTCCTGATAGAAAATTAGCTAGAGAAGATAAATCAACCTCGTCTTCATACGAAATTATTACCGAGGATGTTTTAGACACGGGTAAGAAAGCTAAACTAGAAAGTGAGGACGAAATTAGTGTAGAGGAAATACCTGTGAAAGAACAGTGGGACGATCACGATATACAAAACCTCCACGAAAATAATATGGCGGAAGGAGGCGTTCCTTTGATGGATCTAGTAGAAGAAAGAGAGGAAAGAGATCAACGCCAGCAACCCGATGAAGGGGGAGCTGGGGGTGTAGATCTGGGGGCATGGCATCCTAACCGTGGGATGGACCCTGGGGGACCTCAACAAAACAATGGGAACGGCCAGATCCTAATCCAGCAGCCGGACCAAGGCGTGCAGGCAGGACTTATTCCTCCCCTTAATCAACAAGTTCAAGGGGGCCAGAACGATCAGGCCAACCCTCAAGGACTTATTCCTCCCCTTAATCAGCAGGTCCAGGGAGGCCAGGATAATCAGGCCAACCCACAAGGGCCTAACCCTCCTCAAAACCTTCTCAACAACCCTCCTCAAAACCTTCTCAACAATCCCCCTCCGAATCAGCCCAATCTGGGGATAAACCCTGGGGGACTCCAGCAACCCGGTGCAGGGGGAAATGGTGGTGTGAATCCGGGAATACAGCAGCCTAATCCTGGGGTAAACCTTGGGGGACTGCAACAAAATGATGGGGGAGGCCAACCGGGCCAACAGCCTGGCCGGGCCGTGCCAGCAGGGGGTGGGGTCGATCAAAACCTGCTCCCTCACCTATTGCAGGCGATGGCACTCGCTGCCAATCTTAACGCAGGCCGAGGAAGAGCGAATCAGCAGGGTCAGCAAGCCCCAGCAGGCCAGAATAATCAGGTAAATCCACCAGGACCCAATAACCCTCCCCCGAACCAGAACAACAATCCTTTCCTTAACCAACTCAACAACCCCCCAAACCCACCGAACCCTCCGCCGCCCGGACCACCAGGTCCGCCGGGCCCACCAGGTCAGAACAACCCTCCAAACCCACCGAATCAACCAAATATTTGGGAAATTCTACCACAGTTGAGCCAGGCACTGGGGCAAACACCAGCGCCAGTGCGTGAAACGACTCACAGTGGTCACCAAAGGGGACCAAACATTAGGTTACCGTGGTTTAGTGGAAAAGAAGACGAGCAAATAGAAAAGTATTTCAGGGAATTAAAACGACTGAAAGCTATCTATGACTGGTCGGACGCCCATCTCCTGAATATGGCGCTGTTAGGCCTAAAAGGAAGGGCCGACGACTGGGCAGGAGCGTTAGCTGAAAGTGAGAAAGACTCGTTTGAGAAACTAGAAGCCCAAATGACCAAGATCTTCGGTGATCGAAGAGCTAAGTGGCAGAAACACGCAGAATTCTGTGGCCTTAAGCAAGGAAAAGACCAGAGCGTGATCGAATTTGCAGGTGTTCTGAAACAAAAGCAAGTGAAAGCAGAGGCGAGTGAAAGCATGATGTTAGCTGTGTTTTTAGAAGGATTAAAACAGGGCGTAGCCAGACAAGTAGCCATACTGGACCCTAAGTCTTTCACCGAAGCGGTGGATTGTGCAACGAGGCTAGAATCGTTGGACAAAGGCAAAGGGGGAACTAAAATATCTAATGCAGTGAGCGAACTGGCTGGAAGCCAAGAATCAGAGGAGACCGCGGCCCTAAACTCCATCTCCGAACGATTTGGAGTGGTGCTGGCCCGACTAGAGGCCGCTCCATGGTTCCAGAAACCAAAGCCAGGGCAAAGCGGGACTCCCCAGAGTGGTGGTAACTTTAAACAGCAAGGTTATGAGAGAAAAGATAGGTACGAAAACCAGAAAAGTGAAAGAAATTCAGATCAGAAGCCTAAATCCAATATCGCCCCGAACAGAGAGGCAGATAAGGGAAAGAATCTGCCAACTCAACAGAAAGTAGAGAGACCCAGGTTGCCTTTTGATGAAAGTAAGTTTTGTATCATTCATCAACAACATGGTCACTCTACAGAAGCGTGCTTGTGGTTAAAGAATAGGTTGAGGGAAAAACCCCCGCGGATCTACAAAGATAGCAAAGCCAGTGGTACCGAACAAAAGAATCAGGGAAACTAGAGGAAGGGTCCGTTCATTCCACGATAGAATTAGGCGCAGTGGACGGACCGGCTAGGAGAGAGATAGGAGACGAAGCATTTTTCTTAACGTTAAGATTTGATGATCAGAAGGAGGTTAGATCTTTAGTGGACACAGGAGCGAGCGATTGCTTCATGTCCACCCATTGTAAACGACAGATCCCTAAACAATGCATTTTAGATGAATGGAAGGTATCAAAGGGAAACATCAGTTTGGCAGACAACTCGTCTCAAGTAATACTAGAACAAATTAGATGTAAGTTTTCAATCCAGGGATCGGTGGTCTGCTATGATTTCAACATAGTGGACGATCTATGCCACCTAATAGTAATTGGGAGAAACTTACTGACAGTGCTTCGATCAGATTTATCTCTACCAGGCGCAAAGATAGAAGTGTTTTGTGGAAACCCTATAGTTAGCAAAGAAACAGTGAAAATTCCGCCGGGAAATGAATGCATCATACCGGTAACCACTCGAGAGCCGCTGGGGTTAGACTCACCGGTAGCTTACTGCGCACCGGCGGTAACCGCACCAGTCCTAGTGGAGGGGTGCGTGAATACGGTGGGAAGCCAGTGGTGGATCAAAGTCATGAATCCGCTAGATGTAATGCAAGAAATCACTCCCCAGGAAGTATTAGCTTTTGCGGAAGAATGCGCAGTGCCTGAGGTAAACCAAAATCAGATAGAGGAGTTCCTAGACTTGTGTTATCTAACTAAAACAGAGACCCCAATGTCCATCTGCAGGATTTCTGTAGAAGTAATGAAAGACGCAGTGCAAATGGAAAGCCAAACCTCTGAGGAGAAATCCCGAGGTAAAATGGATGAGAATGTAAGTAAAATAGATCTGACCGAGTCGTGCTTAAACGAAGAACAACAGGTAAGGTTTAGGCAAATGCTTAATAACAATAGAAATGCACTAGCGTTCTCAATGGAAGAGTTAGGTCACTGTGAAATAGCGCCGATGAAAATCATTGTGGATGAGTCGCAGGGAGTCATAAGTTCCAGGCCATACCGATACTCTCCACAGAAAATGGATATCATCGATGAACAGGTTAGGCAACTCATAGATATAGGTGTCATAGAGCCCAGCGAATCGGCTTGGCGAAGCCCGCTGGTGGTAGTGCAGAAGAAAGATGGCAAACCTAGGCTCTGTACAGACTTTCGCATGCTTAATCAAGTCACTTTTAAAGATAAATTCCCCATGCCCACGGCTCGCTCGCTTTTCCTATATATGGCTTACAAGAAACCCACTATGTGGACAGCTTTAGATCTGTTGAGCGGCTATCATCAGTGTGTTACCGAGAGGGATGAGCTCCTCGAAGGGTAGCACACAACAGGCGGCAGTGGGCTCGCGAGAGTCCGGGGACACGTTAAACTTGATGATATAGTGCAGGGGAGAGAACTACTGAAGGCCCCCGTGTCTAGCGAAGGATGAATCAACATCCTACTGTGGTACCGTCTAGTCGGCGCACATATCGGGCTGCCGGTGGTTTCGTTTTCGGCCACCTGTAAGTGGTACGTGCGTGGTACGGGGTTGACAGACCTCACCTAGCTCCTGACAGTAGTTCCATCACTCAGGAGTGAACAGGCAAGGCCAGTGAAAACGGTCAAAGTTCAGTGTGGGTTTGCACGATTCACCTGGATCAGACCGTCGGTGACCACCCAGGGTGACTTGGGACCGGTAATCGCTATCGACTGGGTCGCTGGCCGGTCGTCTCTGTTTGACTGGTAGAGTTGGGTGCAACCTATCGGCATCAGAGAGGGCTCAATGTACAGTCAGGCCATGGTAAAGCTAAACATGCCTATTCAAGACCTCATTTCTTGGATTAGCGTAGGTTATGGTTGAGCCATGCTCTCTGTGATCAGAAAAGATCTGGTTTGAAAAGAACATTCTGGGAAGCAGAGAGAGCCTTATGGCTGGAAAGGATCCCAGCTCAGGTTGCAATCCACTATGTCTGATGACATAAGGGAAAACCGAAGGGATCAAGCGAATCGAAGAAGACAGTAGAAAATATACCGCTTTTGAAACCCCGATGGGTGTGTATCAGTATAAGCGTGTACCATTTGGCTTAGTTGGCGCACCTTGGCAGTTTACCAAGGTAATGGCCATAGCGCTAAAGGGATTGATTCCTAGAACATGCTTAGCATATTTAGACGACGTAATTGTCTACGACACTACCTTTGAAGAACACCTGGCGAGCGTTGAGGTGGTTCTCCAAGCTTTGGCGAGAGCTAATCTCAAACTGAAACCGTCAAAGTGTGAGTGGTGCCGTAGTGAAATCAATTTCCTCGGCCACGTAGTAAACGCGGAAGGTGTGGCTACACAAAGGGTAACCACAGAAAAGATCACAGCCTTTAACCGTCCACATAATGTGAAAACCATTAAATCATTTCTGGGACTGTGTAACTACTACCGATCGTTTGTCCCTAATTTCGCTGATCTAGCAAAGCCTTTAAACCGGCTGCTAAAGAAAGAAGTCTATTTTGAGTGGACAGAGGCCTGCGAGGAAGCGTTTCAACAGTTAAAGAAATTGCTGACCTCGCCACCCTTACTAATTCATCCAGATATAGGAGGGCATTTCTATCTACTAACTGACGCATCAGACGCCGCGTGCGGTGCAGCGGTTTGTCACAAACTAGATGAAATCTATCGTCCGGTTGCTTTCTGGGGATGTACTCTCCGGGACGCCGAATTAAATTATTCGGTAACAGAAAAGGAGGCTCTGGCAGTAATTAAAGGCATTAAGAACTATGAGGACATGTTGCAGGGAGCTAAAATCACAATAGTAACTGATCACAAACCGTTGATTCCCCTGCTACAGAGTGCCTACAAAGCCCCGTCAGCCCGGCTGAGACGGTGGGCTTTAGCATTATCAGATTTCGATTTTGAAATCATATATGAGCCAGGAGCGACTCATTTTCTACCGGACTATTTGTCTAGAGTCTATCATGAGCATGTCCCAGGTGAGGAATATGAGCCCGCTGTGGGATGTGAGTTATTTGAGGCCGAAGTTCAGGAGGAAGAGCTTTCTGTGGCTACGGTATTAAACGCGCAACTCCAAGATGCAGAGTGCGCGCAATTGATAGACTACCTGCAGGACGGAGACCTACCAACAGATCCCATTGAAGCTAGGCGAATAATGGACCAAGCCGATTTTGTGGGAATGGTGGCACCGGGAGTACTATGTAGGTTCAACATCAAAAGGTATAACAAGCACCAAGACCAACTGGTCAGACTAAAACCCAGAATGATAGTTCCAGGTAGGTTAATTCCCAAAGTCCTGAGACTGTTACATAATGACATCTTAGCTGGGGGACATGTAGGGATCAGTAACCTCACTACCAAAATCTCTGATAAATTCTACTGGCGGAACATGAACGCCGACATCGTAGACTATGTAAAAGCTTGTGAGACCTGTTCTCTAAGGAGACGGGCCCCACATTTCAAGGCCTTAGCTAAGTCTTGGGAGAGACCAACCCGACCCTTTGAGGTAGTACAGTGTGATTTCATCGGGCCGCTAAAGAAGGCTAGGGATGGGTCAAAATATATCATGACCTTCATAGACCTACTAACAGGTTGGCCGGAGGCTTTCACCACTAAAGACTCCACCGCGCAGACCGCGGCTAACTGTTTCCTAACCGGAATAGTGTGTCGGTATGGGCGGGTAAACCGCCTGCACACAGACCGGGGGGCGGCCTTCCTCTCAGGGCTATTCAGGGAAATCACCACACGACTAGCGTGCAAGCAAACGTTCACTACCGGGCGAATGCCGACTGGCAACGCTCGAGTAGAGAGACTACATAAAACCATTGAAAACCTGATTGCTTATTATATCCCTGACGATCACTGTAACTGGGTCGATCTACTTCCCATTGCATTATGGACAGTTAGATCCACAATCAGTGTACGGTCGGGGTACAGCCCGCACACCCTGCTGTTTGGCAGAGATCCAATCAGTATGGGAATGCCTGAGCAAGGAACAATTCCTGAAACGCTGAACGACTGCGAGTTTTTCATGCAAACCAAGGATAATATTGCTATGTTTAGGAATATGGCTGAAAGAGTAGTTCAAAACTACGAAAAAGATCTGAGGCTGCGAATTGACGAGCGGGCGCGGCCCACTCAGATGTACGAAGGTGATATGGTATACATGTACGACCCTTTAGCTAGTGAAAATAAAGCGTCTAAGTTCTCAAACAGGTATACGGGGCCATTCAGGGTAATTGAAACAAAAGGAGACCACCTTGTTAGACTAGTGTCTTTAAAAACTGGAAAACAGGTCCCACATCTAGTAAACATTTCAAAACTCAAACCTGCACATGGGCCCTGGTCTCCCGCTGTCCCTCATAATATTCCCAAACTGGTGAGAGAAGCGAAAATCACTAACTCAAAAGGGGCAGATCCTGACCGAAACCCTGAATTGCATCACACTCCGACGGGTGAAATCGCTGAGGAAGATGGCGAAATAAGGGGTGCTGAGACTGAAAACTCAACGGGAACGACCGGTCCCCGTGAGCATGATGCAGTTCCTATGACCAGGAAGGTACCTACACAAAAACCTGGCCCAAGTCCCACTGATTTAGCAGAAACGGATGGGCAAATCACTGATGGTCAGGGCACCAGTGCGGACACCGCGCTGTCCACAAACTTATCCTTTGTTCCTAATAAAGCCGCCTGTGAACGGGGAACAGCTGGCGCTAATGGACAGAGGAAACGCAAACGAGCTAAACGAAGGGGCAAAAGCCAGCCGTTGGAAGGGAGATCCCCTCCAGGCAACAACAAGCCCATAAAACTACCCTGCGGTGATGTGCCGATCTTGGATACGTCGGAACAGAGCCCAGGAAAAACAGTAAAGGACCATGTCCCGACGAAAGGTGGCTATAACCTACGTCGGAACCGCCGCCCTAACTACGTCGCTCTGTCCAACGGCGGAGAGAGCGACGACATGGATGATTAATGCAGGAAATTTAGCCGCCCTGTGAAAATAAAGGTTCGGCGGAGCGGCACCGTTAGCATCAGCGCTAATGGAACAGGTGGCCTGCCTCACGGCCACCTTGCCGCGCCCAGGGGCGTGGCAGAAAGGGAGGGTGCGCACGCCAAGAGAGATGCCAGTGGTTGGGCGTCATCTCTTGGGACCGGATGCAAGCGTTCCCCCCCACCTGAAACAAGATACAGCTCCAAATATGGAGACGGCATGGACAAGCGGATCGGTTATAATTTCGTGGGATCCGCGCCGATCCACCAGTCGGTCCGCAACTCTGCTCCTAGACGGTCACCTCTGCTGCAGGTGATTGTGCGCGCAAACCAGCCCGGGACGAAACGGAGATAGATATTGATTCTATCTCTGAACAGAAGTTGGAGATAGAAATTGTTCAGCCTCCGACTTCTCCTGGAAGGAGCAGAAAGAGAACTTAGCTGGGACACTGATCCACCGACTCATGGGGAACTGTCTAGCCCTCCGGCCACATAGCAATCCAAAGGGAACCACTACTTTCCCTGCGGACACGGAGGGAAGGATTATCGTCCCCCTGAGAAGGAAACGGATTAGCCGGCCCACCCTGAGGGCGCTGCCTACCAAGGGAAGGTTCGTTGGGCCATTCTTTTAGGATTTTACCAAATGAAAGAAAAGGCAGTCGAGAAGAAGAGTGCTAAGAAACAACCGGCTCAGACCCTTAGGCGGTGGAGTTGGCCGGGCCGGGGCGGTGTCCGTCCGGACTCGACCGACGCCGGGATTGCCCGGAAGAAGCCAAGGACACCAGCCCGGCGGCCCACCAGAACGACCACAGGCGGAGCCAAGAGGTCCGCTAAATCGGCTCCAGCCAAAAAGAAGACAGCAGATAAAGACTTCTACAATTTATCTGAGGTGAGTGACTCGGAGCCCGAGCCAAGGCTAACGGCGTTGGCCAAGCCGGTTCAGAAGGAGGAAGCGGTCAACCAACCAGTGCAGATACAGGCCGGCTGGTTCTGGGACCTTACGCAACCACTGTTCCAACTATTCGAGACTGTTGACGAAATTAGGAGAACAGTAGGACTGGATGTGCCAAAATCAAACAAACAGTTAGCTGAGATTAAAACTCAGATAGCTCCTTTCATTCAAAGGACCACACAAAACTCTAAATGCGTCAAGGAAAGTACCAGCCTACAAACAACACGAGGCGGCCGACCTCTGCCCACTCTGGAAAGGCGATCGGGAGGGGAGCAGCTAACCGTCGCCGCTCCAGGACTAAAAGTGGAGGTAGCACCCGGTCAACACGCGCCAACCCCACCGGTGGGGAACGGGCCAGCGGGAGCTCCCCTCCTCCACCACTTACAGCCTGCGGACCCCGCTTGTTTAGACTTGAGCAGCTTGACAACGAGCTGCAACGCCAATCCCTCACCACTACTATGGAACCAGCAGCAGTGGACACCAACCAGCCAGCCGGGGGGTCCACTGTGGCCGAGCCCACTCCCAACGACAAACCCACCGCAGGTACCGAACCAATACCCCTCGAGCCAACCGTCGTACGATCCAACGGGGGCCGTTTCGGACTGGAACCTACTAGGCCAAGACCCCTCAGAGCAATGCGCCCCTCGTCCTGCGAACGTATGAGAGGCTTGAGGATCACGGTCACCAAGGACGAGAGCGGGATCATCAGGCGAGTGGTAAATGACAACGGGCAAAACCTCTACGAGCATGTCCCAAACTAAACAAACCCGGAAGCCCGAGAGGAGAGCATTTTTCGGCGCATGGATGATAGTAGTGCGCAGAAAAATAAGGTAACTTTGCTGTGAACATGTTTTAGATAAACTGCAAAATTAACTTTCTCAAACTATCGCTAAGGCCAAAACAAAGACAATGAAGTGGCTGGTGCTGTTCGTATTAGCTATAATAGGGGGCATTAGGGGAGTGCATAACGACTCCAGCCCACCTGAAGGGCTAGCCCCTAACGCTGAAGTGATAGCTTTAGAACAATATGGAGTAGTGTTAAAACCAGGAAAGTTAATGTCCACCGCGGATATAACACACGTCCGACAAGGCTTCCTAATCACTATCCCAAGGAGGCGCTCCTTCAACAAGGCTACCTTTGGCCAGGTCTGCCACCGATATCTACAAGGAGGAGACGCCCTTGATCGGGCCTGCTACCATATCAGGTCGCTGGTCAGTTGGATGGATCAGACGTCACAGGCGCTTAAGGGTCGGTACCGAGAAGTTCTTAATGAAACCTTAAGTTCCCTAATAAAGAACACTCAACAAGACCTTCAAAATCAAGAGTCGGAATTAAATCCAGGTGGAAGGGTTAAGAGAATGAAGAAGTTGCCCACAATGCTAGACGATCCAGGGTGGCCGACCTTTCCTCTTCCGACCTCTTGGAATCAAGGGCTGGCGGCTGATGTCAAATATAACAGAGAATTGATTAGAGTATTGCAGGAGTCTTCGAACCAAATGATCGAAGACTTGGCTCTGATGAATGAAAAACATGACGAGGCTGTCGAAAAGGTTAACCATGTCGTGATAGGCCTACTGGACAATCTAAGATCACTAAATAAGGCACACAACACGACTCGCCGAAGGTTGAAACTCGTGCAACATAAGGTGGATTGGATGGAACTGTACCTGAATATGATACCGGTCGCTCTAGAAGACAAGTTAGGAGAGATGGTGTATCTTCAACTAATGGTAGAGCAAACTCGCGTGTTCAGGAAAGGTGTACAGCGACTGACGCGGGGCCAGCTGACTATGGACTTGGTACCCCGCCAATATATGGTCGGAGCGGTCCAGGAAGTGAACAGATATCCGAAGGGGATCCACCCCAGGTTCCATGTCGCGTTCACAGATCCTTCCTTCTATTACGAGAACAGTCAACCTTCGTTCAAATTCAATGAAACCACTCAGGAATTTATAGTGTATGTAAGGGTGCCTGTGGTGGCTGATGAACATTTGTTCCGGGTCTACGAAGTACTAACTTTTCCTGTGCCAGTGACGGTTAGGGGGCGACTTAAGAAGGACGCTCTCCAAATTGTTAATTTACCCAAAAGTGTCGCCATGTCCATGTCCCGCCAGTATTACGTACCATTGGCTAGTGGCAGTTGGTCAGGTTGTTATGGACAGACCATCACGCTCTGTAAGGACCTACCTTATATGAAAAAGATTACAGACAACACCTGCACTGCTGCGCTACTGAGGCGCGACGACCTAGCGATCCAAGAAAAATGTGAACTGGACTATCTACTGGAAGCAGACTTCGGAGAGATGGCAGTGTATCTAGACGACGGAGATATGCTAGTGGTCAGCGCCGACACCCGAGGCCAAATGATTTGCAGAAACCAGCCTGCGGTCGGAGTGAACATAGAAAATTATGCAAGGGTTCAGGTGGAATGCGACTGTGCATTCCAAACACAAGGAGCATGGATACCGTATAGCTTGCGAAATTGTGACAAGCACACCAGGATCACCACGGTTGTGTACCCACATAATGACCTGTTGGAAGCAGCAAGTCGTGTGAAGGGGTGGGACATGAATTTCACGACGTCCAAAAACGAACCCACTATGTTAGAATCAGACCCTATCCCTGAAACAATTAGGAAAGACCTGCTGGAAATCGAGGAAAGCCTGAAGGCCAAAATACCTGTAACCTCCCTGGCCAAACGAATACAAAAACACCGTAAAGACTTGGCCAAGGGTATCAAGAAAGCGACTGACCGTTATGAGGTAGAGAAACACGCCCCGTGGTTCTCTATAGGCAACTTCGGAGGCGGTTTTGGTCTCCTCACCATCTTTTGCATAGTGGTAGCTGTGACAATTATTGGATGTGTTCTCTGGAAGTGCTGGCGGAACCACCAAGGCAAGGCTGCCCTGGCCGGACTAACCATGACTTTACCTCGGGCCATGGCCTTGGAGGCGGCGGACCCGGAGGAGCTGCTGCGCAGTGAAAAGGAACTAACTGGATGCCCGGACACGACCGCTAACCCCACTGCGGTGGCAGTACTTGCTATATTACTGGCAGTACTCGTCATCGCCATAGTGGTCCTCGTGTGGCGAAAGTGGAGAAATATTAGAAGAAAGACTGTGGATGGGTTGTACGTACAGTTTGCCAATCCACATATGATAGAAACAATCTTCCTAGGCGAACTGGCTATGCCTTCAGACCACACTTATACGGAAGGCTATGTGCTCATTAGGGATCTACTGGTGACCCAGCTGTGTCTGAAGTATACTCTGACGGTAACCTGGGGGGCGCAGCTGATGGGAGCAGCAACTAGACCTGGACAGCACCCATCTAAGGTGCCACTACCCGACACCCTGAGGGTATCTAAAAAACTAGCCCGTCTGATGATGAGTAACTTAAAATACAATACCAGGGCCAGACTACTGAGATATTCCTCGGGGCTAGCCACTCCTGTACCCATGGGAGTACCTCGCCTCATCGACGCAGGGTGGTCCGATGTCGGAGCGGACTGGCCTCAACCGGTGTTGGGACAAGGAACAATGCCTAACGCTCCTCCTAGATCGACCACGCCCACCTCAACAGCGACCGGAACAGGATCTGCACGAAAGACAATAAGGCCAGGGACATCCGAAATAAATCCAGGAACGGTTTATGAAGTTATCATATGACAATGTAACGAGTGGTAAAACCTGACCTAGTACTGTACAGGTAAAATTGGTGAATTAATAACACAGAGGTACGAATACTAAAACTAAAATGTTACAGGAAGTTCGCTGGGCGATACCTGTTTGGGTAGGTAGGGTTCTGTTGACTAGCCTGAGCAATAAGGATTCACCAGTCAGGAAAAACTTAGTTCGGGTAGGCTGGTCCAACCGTCTCTCTATGGACCCATGGGTTATCTAAATTTCTCTCAAGTCGAGTGTCCCATGCCCGGTAGCCTAGCTCAACACTCTAATTGTTATTGATTTGGCAACTCTTTTAAAGTAGGGAACCATTTGGAACCGATCCTAGTGTCGCAAAATTTTAGCATTTTAAAAGAAAAACTCAAAATTCTGTATAAAACCTAAGAGCGCTCAACGGGACCAATGCTCCCAACGAGCGAAGTGAACTTCCCCAAGCAAGTACCATCTACACCTGGCCCCTGTGCTGTTGTTACCGCTAGGATCGGGCTGCAGTACAGGAGCCACTTGGGGAACGCCACTGTCTATTCTTTAGCATGCTTACATATATACTCTTCTCCAAGATGAGGGGGTTGCACAAGCAGCAGGAGCCTGCCCACAGGCCTGGTGTCAGTGGTGCCTGACAGGAGGCAGGACGTTGGGGTTACGCGTCACTGACGCTGCAAAGGGCACTGGGGTGGACGCCCGACCATGGCAGTCACTATGCCCCGGGTGGATTGGCTCCTGACAAGCGGTCCCTTCATCACAAAAAAATCGACGAGTAGAAAGAAATTTACCTAAAAACTAATATATAAAGCAAACCAATATTTGTGTAACTAAGAGCTCTTCCTCAGGGAATTTTGGGCAAAATATAATAAGAACGCAGTATAATTAGGAACATTCTCGGGGGGGACGCTCCGTGACAGCACACGAGAGTACCTTATACGTGGCTCGTTTGCTCCTGGCATAGACACGCTGCAGCGGCAAGGATATGTGCAAATCCTGACAAGGCGTGCTATATTTGGGAGCTATCACGGAGGTCACAAGGAAATGTAGTTAAGGGACAACGGCGAATTGGTAACATTCACAGGGTGCTCGGCTCTCTCTCACTATATTGCGACTCCCTCAGACGGGATAAGCCATCCCTGGGGGGGGAGAAGCTGTAGCGAAAACTCACAAGGCGGTGGAGCGAGGTGCTGTCCTTATTAATAGCCCCGTCGTCTTGGTTATGTGTAAATGGCCACTGGATCACCGTATGTCTTAGGTCAAAGGATCCTGACTTTAACATAAAAAGTCAGGATCCAACGACAACTAGTATATAAACAACTGCCATAATTCAAGACTAAATTATTTAGACCACTTTTAGACCAGTTTTAATCGGGACAGAGACAAAACGGCAAGAAGTCAAGTTTCGACCCGGGTAAAAAATTAGAAATAATTAAAATTAATAAAGGAAATGAGCGGCTTCAGAACTGACCGCCGTCGAGAAAATAAAATAAAATAAATGAATGAAAATTAGTCTTGACCGCCGTCGTGGCGCTAAAAGCATCCAGGTCTCCGCTCAACAGTTGAGCTGAAGAGGGGGGACATGGACTACTGATTCCCTGATGAACAAGCTACAATAAACTTGGTTGACATCCTGAGCTGATAAGTTTACCCGATCTATTAGAAAGGAGATAAAAAAAATTCTAACTCTGTCTTTAGCACTACCTATCCCTGCCCGGCATGCGCATAGTTAGGATAAGCTGGGGGCGGAGTCTTTTCAGGAGTAGTCTTGACTCTCCACAAGAGAAACGGGCATAGACCTGAACAAGAAAACGGGTTTAACCTTGTACTGTACTTCGGTAAAGGCCCGACTTACTAGGTGCTGTCTGGAAGTAAGTGATCTAAGGAGATGCATTTACACATCTCTATAATTTAAAGGGGGTGTAGGCTGCATATTAAAAAAAAAAAATATATATGCAGTCTGCTCCCAATTATAACAATGGAAACTCGGTGCTGCCCATTCTGGTCCTATGAATGGGAGAGTACCGACAAACCACATGTAACTAATGAGGACCGGGAATCCGATCAGAAGTGAACCTGAATCTGAGACCCGATCCTCTAGTGATAACAAATAAGGAACGAATAATCTCAGCCTCCTTTGTACAGTTACTACTTAATGTCCTTTAATGACATTTATACCTCACGGAATGAAAATGCTACCCCAACCGCTTGCCATGTTGGTTTTTCCCATGTGATGTAGAGTATAGGGTAGACAGTGAAATGTCACTGTTAACATAGGTATAATATCTATTCAGTGAACCGTTTGGAGTTAGTGGCGCACCAGTTTGCATTATCAGAAGGGCGCCACTACCCAATATAAAGTGGAACTCGGTCTTCAAACCCCAGGCTGAATGTAGGGGGTGAACGCCGAGCTACCACCTGTAACTAGCAGGGAAAGAAGGGATTTTGTCGTAACAAAATCATTCAATAAGAACAAAACTGGGGTTTTAAAGCGCATGCTTCATAAAATGGAGTCAAATATGTTAGAACAGTTGTCACCCTTGAAGGGGGTGTTAACTTGTTTGCGTATAAATCTTTGGAGTGTGTTGGGTAATTATTCTACCACACTGTACAGAAAGAGTGTTATCAAGAGTATTGAACCTTGTGACCTCTTAAGGTAAATCACCAGGGATCCAATTCCTATCATTATTCTTATCTCCCCATGAGGTCGGTTAGGGAATCTGAGCGGGACAGTTTTGCATCACCTCTCGGGCACTCATGAAACCTTTGTAGGTGGATGTTCTTGTAACGGCTCAGTCCCGACCTGTGAGCATAGGCTCCCACTCATTCATCACAAGGATATCACTGTCTGAGATGTTTGGCAATCTCGGGCACTGATAAGCGTGGCTTCTGCGTTCAATGGAACGGCGCCTACTAAGGCCTGATCTATGAATGTACGAACTCCCACGGTGCACACACATGTATCTCTGCTTGGGACGCTTGATAATCTTTATGGTGTTGGTGCCTTTCCAGCTCTTAATGAGGATACCATTCCTTCTTTCATTATATTCATACAGAATCTTCATCTGGGAGTTCATTCAGTGTCTTAGAGACTTCATCTCGGTCTCCTCACAGTAGTATTTTTTCCTCTTCGAGACGACTCTGGACAATAATACTCACTCTAACACTTATTCTAACACGATGACACTGACGAAGTCTTGCTGTTAGACTAAAACATGGGATGGGTATCTGTGGCCTTCGCCACTACATCTCAAACTTACCTTGGAGTCGCCAACGGCTCGTTGGACGGCTCCACCTGTGGTGTCGCCTTACGTGGCCGACACGTCAATCTTTCCAGTACTCTGTAAGGGGGACAACTCATCAAAGAATTCTGTCACAGCCAGTCTAATGCTGGGAGGTCTGAACCAAAATACTTGGTCACCTACTGTCACTTAAACTTACCAGGGTGAACACCCTGGGAAGCGCTTGTTACCTAGGGCACCCCATGTGAATTGTTTCCAATAAAGACATTTACACTAATGCCCTGTACGTATAACGACTAAACAAAGAATCCTGTTACAGCAAATCTTGTGTTGTACAACTCAGACCGGAATCTCTGGCCACCCATGCCTGATTATCATGTGCAGTGTCAGTCCCCAACAGTTAATAGTATCAAAAAATAACAATACGATACGAATTACCCACACTCCAGAAAACCTACTTAGATCGGTAATGTCAACAAACCGCTAGTCAGAAAACCCCCTAATATCGCCCAACCACGCGCGAGGTAAAATGCTTGATCATATTAGCCTAAACAATCCGCCCACTAAAATTATATAGCCTGACGCTTTCCAGTGCCAACCGTGTCACATTGCTTCATTTACATCACCCTAACATACCGCAGGACCTGGAAAAGATAATAAGTTTAGTACGAAAGATCCTGACTCTCGGCCCGCGCCCACCATCTTGGAACCAAAAGTAAACACTAGGTGGCCGCCCACGCTACCCGTTACTAAAATTACCAGCGAAACACAGTTTCTGGTTCCGGGAGTGACATCAGCTTCCGGAATACAACCACGTGAAGGCGAGCCGAGAACCACCAAGAAGAATTTGGCCAACAATCTCCTTAAACCCTACGAGTTAGTAGCCTGCCTAACATGCAAAAGACAGTAAA
The DNA here is from genome assembly GCA_936440205.1 of Lepidonotus clava. NCBI lineage: Eukaryota > Metazoa > Annelida > Polychaeta > Phyllodocida > Polynoidae > Lepidonotus > Lepidonotus clava. Next base: position 17,285,213 of record OW387150.1, on the reverse strand, counting down.
AGAAACGAAGGTTGGACTTACCCGGTCTCGGAGCGGTCGGAGCGTGGACCAGCTCGACGGAAGAGGGACGACCCCAGCAACGGACGAAGGAGAAAAAGCAAAGAACAGTCTGTAGTCCGTGGGTCCCATGTTAACATTCCGGCGTGGCCTCTGGAGTAAAATAATGTCCGGGGTTCCTTAAAAAGAAATTAGTGTCCTGGGCTCCAACCAGGAATTGGACCTGAAGAAATTAATTGGTGAATCACTATAAATTACTATATACAAAGGTGAGTGCCGGCGGTCTATGTCCTAGCCAGCGGCAAGCGGGCGACAAGACGCCCTAGGACTCGGGCCCATCGCCGAACCAGGCGGTCCGAGGGCATGTATCCGTCGACCAGTTCACGAAAATCGTTGATGGTGACCGTCCCGTCCGCGACTGCCTTGACCACGTGAAGGACGCGGCCTGTCTCTGCAGTCGGCACCCCGAACCAGTCGTTCGCGCGGCGGACTTCTCGGCTGACTTTAGGCACTACCCGGTTTATCCACTTTTGAAGGGAGCCGTCACTGTCAGTAAGTTCCCAATGGCGTGCGTCAAACCCCGAAGGGGTAGTGAAGATCAACGTAGCTGGAGCTGGGTGTGCTTGAATGTTCATAAAGGCTCGGCTCAGGGCTTCCGCGTAAAATTTGGTCACGGCGTCCACGTTAATAAAAAGCGGGATGTAGAGCCCGAGTTCCTCATCCCATGTCAGTATGTCGAGAAAGTTGCACATCACTATGAGTATGTCCTCCGGAAACATAACATGATGAGCAAACGCGTAACCCGCCAACTCGGCGGTGGTCGCGTCGAGATGAGAAAAAACTACTAAAGAATGATCAGTCCCCGCTAGAATAATGTCCGGGTGGGCCTCAATACCCTCCTCACGGTTGGAACAGAAGATGGCAACTCGCACCATGATGATATTGAAGATAAACGGAGTAAAAGACGAAGGAGTTACAAAATCCACGTCTTGACACGTTAAAATACCGCCGGCACTGATTAAAATGACGTCAAAACGAGGCTAATTTGGAAAACCCCTTTTTGATCCAAAAGATCCAAATTCTGAAATCGGCTAGCATGATCAAAGCATCGTATAATTTCTTATAAAATCTGTGCTAAACTAAAGTTTAGGTCCCCAACCAACATAATCAAGCGCCAGAATTAATTCATATCGGCCCAAAATATCAGGTCGAACAATCAAACTTGAAAGTTTGATCGAAGCAGAAATTTGCCATCCGGGCGCTTCGCGCCCGAAGGATCCAAATCGAGGTCAAACCCTGGGGGGGAACTCCAGTCAAGCGTCCCGCTAAGTACACGTGTACTAAGTATAGCTGGCGGACGCGTGACGGGAATGGTGGTATTTTCTGGTTCCAACTGCTCGGTATTACTAAACCTGATACAGAGACCTTGTATTTATTGTAAATAATGTGGTTCTGGTTGAAATTTGATTGAAATTCGACACGCATTGTATCATGAAAGTCGTTCGTTCAAAATGTCCGAATTCTCTGAATTGACTTATGTTGTGTTAATTTGTTCTGAAATTGGATTTGATGTACACTTGTTACTCTTAGAAGTTTAAGACAACCCTACACTGTATATATGTTGAGTTCTGTTGACTTGTGTTACAAATCATAAATATCAGAAACTGTACATGCGCGTACTAAGTCAAAACTGAATTTGTCACCTTATGCACGGGTGTCGCAATCTTTGAATCTTAAAATCAGCTAACGATGCTGAGAACTGACTTTAATGTACAAGGCACGTACTAAGTGAATACCTAAAGATGACGAATACTTCATCCTCTAAAGTTGACTTTGTCATTTTGTAACCATGATTATGTCATCATCTACGTTGTTATCCAAATAATCATGTTATCAATTTTTTAACACTTACCTTGTCATTTTATGAACGAGTTCTGCTAACCTTGAGCTTCAAAATGTGGAAATCAACTCAATGAATAATTTCACTGTGAATTTGTGTTGAAACTGGATCTACAAATCTATTGATACTGTGTTGAATGTACCACGAGAGTCAAGGCCACCCCACCATGGTTTAACAAATATATCCAATCATCAAAATTGGGAGTTCATTATATTCACTTGGTTTGAGCTATGTCGTCCACCTCCTTAAACTCAAACACCTGACCGCCGTCGAATGTACTAATGGCTTAGTACTTTTAATACATTGTCATAATATATAATCCAACAAGGATCAGGCTTAGCAAGTCTACTTCTAGTCTACTCCTAGGAGAAATATCTTACGCTCCTAGCGCCACCTGTTAACCAGTATAAAAGGCGCTGCAAGGTAGGGAGCGAGCAGTTAGTGAGTTAGTTGGTTAGAAGAAACATGTTTAACCAAGGAGTTATATCTGGAGTAAGTACATCGACTCCATGTAACAGACTGGAGTTTACCAATATCCACTACCTCGGACATAGGATTGTGTTAGAGCTAAATGCTAGAATGGTCTAGAAGGCGTTGGAGCAACTCGTGTTCTAAATGTGGTTGATTGCTGATAGGAGATGGGAGGTGGACTGATGAAGACTTATACATGGTGGCTTTGACTCGGGATGAGATGTTTATTGAATAAAACCCTTTCATATTAAGAAGCTCCCTCATCGTTCATTTCTTTTGAACTATTGGGAAGTGAATGGACAAACTTTAAACGCGGTCTGAATTACTCAGACATTCTGGAAAGCAACTTACGAAGACTTGGATATACACGAATCTTACGCAGTCTTAAATCAAACATTAACAATAGTTCAGATTCGCAAAAACAAGATGTTATGCAGCTGGAAGATCATGTAATTTACGTGAAGCTGCAATAAATAAATAATAATAAAAACAAAATCAATAATTTGATTCAGTAAAACTTATGGAATATCAGCATTTAAAGGAATCTGTCAGTATGATGTTTGAATTTCCTGAGATATCAAGATATCGATAATCTTTGAGCGCTCAGAGAATATCCTGCTGTAAGCATTTCCTTAAAATTATTCCATTTCTCTATTACTTTCCCTGACAGATGATTGAAACGATTAACGAGAACACTGACATCTCCTACAGTGTGGGGGCCAGCGCTGCCGGCGGTCTGGTGGCCAGCAGGTAACTACAGATTTACAATTTGAATTTCACATTAATATAGCATCGATAACTTCAGCATGATATATGACATCAAGATATTTCTTTCAACTTTGCATAACTTAGGAAAAGTTGAAGATTACTTTTTTGTAAATCAAATAATCCTTTTGAAATTTATTGTTCCAGGGACATTGTAAATCATTAATATCTTAGTTCCAATAGTTGTTTTAGTGACACTGCTTAGTTGTTTTAGGGACACTGGGATCCCTTAATTCATATATAAACACCTATCAGAGTTCTTATTGTAGGGACTTTGTAAACCTTTAATAACAGTTTAATCCTCTATTCTTTGGTTTAGGGACTTTGTGAACCTTCGTCACTGGAAGAGCCGTGACGGTATTCTCATGTCGTCAGCCTGTCACGTCAAACACCCAGGGATGCCCGTCACCAAGAAATACGTCAGGTAAGCACATCCCATTAGAGCTTAGAGGAGATCATAAGTCGTAGTAATAGTTTCTAAGTCATTGCAGTACTATTCAATATTAAATGATGATATTTTGATTTAGATTTTAGCACATTTATATGTCTGTTTTCATTAACATCTAAAAGAAAAGGACATACATACTGGTACTCTTAGCATCTAAGAAAGATAAAGGAAGACATAAAGAAACAAAACTAAAACTAGACAGGGGAAGAAAATTATTTTTTGTTTTGCTAAACTGAAAAGAGTTAATCTTTTGTTTTAGAGCTGAGAACAAACCAGCGTGCTATGTGTTCGAGAACGTCAAAGATGAGCCCAACAAGTGTAAATTCACATGTATCCTCTGCACAGATCTGAAGGTAAGGAATCCCATTCTGTTAGTTTTACTTTCATGTTCAATTTCATATTTCTTAAATCCATTCAAGTACAACCGTCTGAAATTTACAGTTTTTCAATATGCTATTTATAACAATAGGTTTAATTTGTAATTTCTAATCGACTTTTCAGGGTTGGATGCCTCAGTTCCTCATAGACCAGGCCCTGTCGGGCGTTCTCATGGACTACCTCAAACACCTCAAACAACACCTCTCCAACCGGAAGGTCTCACATGGTTAAAGCTCATTGGTCCAGGCAGCACCACGTGACCCGTCCTCATCGTCACGTGACCCGAGTCCTCATCGCTCATTGGTTGTCTGAAGTCACGTGATTTGACTCAGCGTGGTATGCCTGAAAAGTGTTGTTTTTAGGCGTGGATGTATATTATTATTTGTGAATGTGAAAAGTGTGAAAAGTATTATGTGATAACCAGTAGAGTGAAACGTATGTAACGGGGAAAAAAGTGTACACAAGTTCATCATTTAGAGAATTCATAGGATACGCACATGTATATTTTATTGTTGCAAATCTATTGATTTGCATTGAGAATTCTATACAGATTGAATAGAATAGGAGTCTGAAAAAATATAGATTTGACTCTGTTACCACACACAACATTCTATAGCTAATATATATAGGTTATACTTTGTACGTGAAGGGAACGATTTCCCTGACTGATTTCTTCATCTGATTCATGAGCGTCAAAAGTAAACATGACTGGTAATTCGTATGAGAGGACTAATAGTCTGGTTCTAGTGATTACAGTTAATACTAGTATCAACAAGGACTCATCTTTACTATCAATACTTCATAAACACCTGGTCGCAAGTTGTCAATTCGTGGAATACATTCATAAGTATTGTCATGCGAATAAGCAGAAGTAGGCCCAAAGGACATTTTTGTCTGACATTCCTTGCAGACCAATCCATTCGTAATAATAACAGAAATGTTCACCATATGATATAGGTGTGGTGCTTAACAATAACAGTTAAGGCCTAGTTTGTGATGGTTGAAAGAAATATCAGTGTAAATTTGAAACATTGATATCTTCATTTATTTTGAATTACTTGGATTGACATAGTTTATTAGAAAGTGTTTCATTACATAATTGAATAACAGAAGAAGTACATACTACAGGTTCTACCCAATGAGCGTTAGACTATAGGTAATTCTCACTTTGGGTATAATGTGGAATATGGCCTTAAGGTTGTTAAATCGGTTGAAAAGTCGAAAATATCCATTGCTACCAATAGGGATTTACACTGTTATCATTGCCAGAGTTTTACACATTGTTTATGGATATTTGTATGCAACATAGTTACACGTGTGATCTTAACACTGGAGGGTCAGCGTGTTCTGAGTGTATTGTAAACCTTATGGACAGCTATTCAGGTTTTCTGAACTGTCTTTTGAGAAGTGTATATCCACTTTCAGTTTTTCCCAACTATTGACACTGCATTGCTTAATGATGTGCTTAATTATATGTATAGAATTTACTGAGTTTTTTGCCACGGCTGAGCAACGTCCCAAAAGTGTTTTTTTTCAGTTTTGCTTCTCGATTTATAAAATGAATATACACCGTTTTAAATTAATTTACTGCATCATAATTTATTTACTGCTTTGATGATTTTGGACACCATTTGAAACAGTATAGAGAAAGAAATTTGACAACTGGTACTTGATAAATGTACAAGCTGGCGCCTACAAAAGGCTGAATCTCACATGGTGTTAAAATGCCAGTTATAAGTTTGACGTTAGTACCTAGTCGATATGATTAATGTAGAACTTGCAACAGTCCCTGTTGTGATAAGATTGCAAGACCAGGATGAGAACAGTATTATCTGATCGGTATCCATTGGTTACGAAGGTAATTTAATTTACAAAAGGGATGCCAGGTAGAAAGAACTAACTAAAGTCGCTGCACATGTCACTTGTTTACAATGACCATCTTGTATGGTGATATTTTGCTGTTTTAGTCTCCCTTCATTCCTTACAATCGAAATATAATTTAATGTAACTCGTACGGCGCTGGGCATTTTTTGGTATGACAGTATTGTCGGCACTAGGTTTATTTGTTATTGAATGTAACTAATTTATGGTATGCTCTGCCTAAGGAGGTGTGTCTATAGCCAGCTGCTGTTCTTTGTTTATTGTAAAATTGTATTTAAAAGCAAACTAAGCTAGAATTAACAATTAGTTGGATTAATGTTGGGTATGTTAAATACATTTTCAGTGCTAAAGCATTTGGAGTGGAGAGTTTTATTCATCATCCGAATTGCAGGGATTTGTGAAGTCTTCCAATGAATACAGAGGAATAACGACTTGTATCAAGATATAAGAAAGTATTACATACATGTTGAAGGTGCGCGTTTTTGGTTCTGTTTGAATCAAAGACTTGTTATCTTGTAAGAAAATAATATCTCTTTACAAATAGAGATTGTTGTAAAACAGTACCAAAATGTTTGTTGATAGAAACATGAGCAATTATCACTAAAGGTCTGGTAAAGGCGTTAGAAGACTTGGAGATAAAAGCTAGTGATTTTTTGTTTTTAATTTGTCAAGAAATGTATGTGTTGGTAAAGCGCAGCAAAGCAAAGCAAAGTTAAATGTGATTAGGTGTCACCAAAATCAAATTAGAACTAGGTAGTCGCATAGAGAGGGTTCCCATACAGATAAGGGAAAAGGGATATAGAACTTATCTTGGAAGAGAGACTTTAAAGAACTGCCAAACTTTCATTATTGTACTTCGATCAGAAAAGTGTACTTGAAAACGGAAAAATAACATACAAAATCCGAGATATGTGTGTAAAACGAAATACACGAAAATGTTGTCTAAGTCCGAGGGAACCTTGTTAAAGGAAGGTGGCTGCATTTTAACAGCCGTAGGAAGGAAATCGGTAGTGCCATCTGGCGTGTGGAAAGGAAAGCAGTATGTCACCGTGTCAGTGGTTTCATCAGTGCCTGTCAGATGTAAGCATATAAATGTGTGTATGTTTCAGTGCAAAGAACTCATTCGTTAGTGGCCCGATGCCTATGTAAAAATACGAGCCATTCCATACTCTTTGCTCAGACAATTGAGGATTAACTCTCTCCCATTTATTTTCACTGTGTACATGCAGGTAGTGTATAGAGTGGTGTGTTAAGGTTTTGATTGTTATTTCTCATTTAAATGAAAACGTTTTGATGTTTTTCTTTAATTACAGAAAAATAGGTGTCCATGTTGACATCCTCAAAACGGAATTAAGAGTGAATCAAGTTCAGAGTGAATGCATCAGTAAGAGTTCATTTGTATCATTTATCAGGAAGATCATAGCAAAATGTAGGACCAAGTAATATTGTCACTTGATTGCTATTTTTGTCTGGGATACAAAACAGTGGAAGACCAAATATCCAATAGGTGCCAAGAAACCTAGGAAATGAAACAAGGAAAGATGGAAACATATATTCATCTACGTTATATAAGTTATGTGTTATTGTATCAAGACTTGCATCATTCTATTCACCGAAATATCAATTACAATATGCAGCACTCTAACTTTATGTGAAAAATATATTTGTGTTATTTATCTAATCCACGTCTCCCTTTCTTGATCCGACTGCGTTAATACATCTTTTAATCTGATGAAAATGCTTTATGGATGAAAAGAATAGTTATGTACTTGCGTTCTAATTTGTTAGATGTGAATTATTTCTCAAGATAAGAAAATAAACACAAGCATTCACTCTTAATAGATTTAGAATAATTATCAGCTCATTATATACATAATATAACATTTTTTTTAGTTACAAAGCAAAGGGAAAGGTATTGGGATTTACTGAAAATGGTACATGTCTAATTAAACCTTATAGTTAGCCAATTTTTTTTACATTGGAATGACTGGTCATTTTTAAATGACACTATTTTTTGACAGGATATTTAGTCTAAAATAACGTTCCTAAATAATTAGCAGTAAATATTAACATCAATTTCCCTTCCCATAAGAATTGGTTTAGTTCTTTTATTCGTAGTAACACGAATATCAAAGGCCAAGATATACTGACCAACGCCATTCATTATACCCATGATAGAAATACAGTTTGGTGCGGCTTAAAATATTTTAGCCCTGTTCCATAAGGCAGTGCCACCTGGTGGATTCTTTGAGAAATACGAGGGAACAAAATAATACCCTAGTCACATAGGCTGGTTCCCGCCCCTGTCCGCTACCGCTAATACTAGGGGCAGGTACGGAGAGGCGATGTAGGTCAGCTGAGCGGTCTTTGCGAGCGGTGTCAGCTGTTACATAATCTGTCGCGCAGCTTGGGCAGAGGCCAGTAGAGGCTCAGCTGACACCTCTGACTTAAGAAACCACCCTCAAAGTCACACAGCATTTTACCCCCAAACTGTGAAATAACTTCAGAAATCCCCCTCAAAGTCACACAGCCTCTCATCCCCACCCTATGAAATAACTTCCTATACCTTAAATGCATTGAGATGATAATTTTTTAATTGTTTACATAGAGTGGTTTCTGGGAAGGTCAAGGCTGTACATTTCTCCATACCAGTGGTATATGTAGAGTAGCGGAATTACCACGGGGAACCAGTGTACTAGTCACATAGCACGAGAACTTTCAACTTGTATTTACAAAATTTGAAAAAGGTCCAACAGCAGGATCAGTTTGGGGGAAATACATGTTCTTATGCAGAGTTGCGCCACGTGGCCGCTAAATGGATTTGGGTTGGGCCTAGCCTGCGACGCAAGCCTCCCCTTGCTACCCCACCCCCGCCGTGTCTGGAATGGCAATATACAGAGACGAATACTTTGTCTATGTTGGGGCTACCTTGACACAGGTTTCATGAGAAAATATTTCCATCATTTTCACAAATCCATTTTCGAAAGTTGAAATATGCATTCTTTTTGCTTATAGTATTATTCGAAAAAGTGGCGAGTTCTCTTTTTTGCGAATTCTCTTTTTGCTTAGAGTGTTATGCATGCAGGAATACCAGCTACTTGGTCATTTCAGTAGAACCATGAAAAACACCTTTATACGTTTTTAAGAGGAAAAGGTCTATAATGATAGGAAACTATTTCCGTTTTAAACCGGCAGGAAACTGTCCATAAACCTCTAAACAAATTTCTATTTTGGTCATCAAATCAAAAAATAATAATAAAAAAAAAATTCTCCTCGGATTTGTACGAATGTCAAAAACTACCCAGCATGTTTACAAAACCGCTGAATTCCGGAATTGCCTGTTATGCCAAATTTATCGGGAAATGAGACGTCATTAACTGATGGACAGTTTCTTTTTCCTTGTCTCGAATGCATATCAAAATTTCTGGACATTTTGTTATCTTCTCAAATTCCATTATTTTATCACCTCTTTTCCGGATCTCCGGTCTCGGTCGGAACCCTGATTGAAGCACGCTTTATTTCTATACACTAGGGATATGACCACAGGCTCAGAGAAACAGCAGTCTTCCTATAATAATTTTGTGCCGGTACGACTTTCCTCCTTTGTGTGCTTTAGGATTGAAAATGACAAGTTTTGTTATAATGTCAGTTTATTCAAATCATTTGAGGTTCAGAAAACGCATATTTTCTACAAGAAATGTGGTACCATCAAACTGCATTTTTTCCAACTGAAGAATGACAGCAAACTTCTAAAACTGTTCAATGTTGAGAAGGAAAACAAATGCAGGTCTGTCGCTTCAGTTTTTATCATAATATAAAAATAGCCACATTGGTGGACCAGCCTACAGGGTTTTATTTCGGCGACTTTCAAGATAAACTTTGATTATGAGATACAGTAGAAAAAAAAATCTAGGGATAAACAGTATCTTTGAAATAATTCTAGGGTTCAAAAGCGTAGCGCTATGTACAGACCCAAAGTATCTAGAAGTCCAACGGTTACGCTTCAACTGGAAACACCCTGAATCTCACTTCAAGATATATCGGCAAACGACCACTATCTTGCATTTCTTCTATTATGAAATATTCCTAATTTGGGTAAGATGTATACGGTTGGAATTAAATAAGAATTAAGGTTACCCAACACTCCCTAAAAAAACATTACTTTAGATATACGGTGATATGAAAATTGATTGCCTTGTGAATGATATACGACAAACAAACATAAGTTATATTTGGCTATTTATGGTACAACATTTCGCAAACAAGATTACATTTTTTTGTTGGGTTATAAACAAAATATTCCTGTTGAAAAGAGACATTGGCGTTCAATCAATAAGCTTCCATTTTCTTCACCAACCATAAACTGACAATGATTTTTCTTCTGTCGACTCAAAGTGAAGTCAGTTATATCTCTGTATAGTTCAAACAGAATAAATCCCCGTAATATCCAATATAATATAACGGTTCAACAGTCCGCATAGAAACAATGTACAAACCACACTTACCGATCACCCCACTGTCCTCTCTATCACAAGCCATTTTCCGACTACGAACCTAAAGCACTGTGTACATTTCAAGGCGTATGGCATAAACTTTCAATTTCCCGTCCTTGCATCTCTCTCAGTAGAATTACCACGGGCTGTGGTTATAGTTAAGTGGGAACGATTAAATCTCTGGATAGTTACTAACGTGCTGGTTAGAGTTAATACGGAGCCAACGTTGCGATACAGCAACGCCACGATAGTGCAACGTTGCAATAGTACAACGTCAAAAATCAACGTCACTTCGCGTGTTATATATTGAGGATTGAAAGAACATCACGAGTGCATGACCGCACAATACTTTAATTATCCAAGCACTTAGTGGCATGTAACCTTGTTCGGCCAACTGGCTTATCATCTTGTTCGATCCAGGCTTTTAAGTACACTGGTTTCTATGCGTCCTGCTGCCCCTCCCCCTCCCCCAGTATCTGTCAAGTTGCACCTCTGCCCCTTCAGCCCCCTCCCCCCATTCTAGGCATGCCTCCTCCCAGTCACAGAAGATGAATAGGTCCTAGGATTCATTCATTGCTGCTACGTGGACATATCCTTCAAGGGAATCCGTCAAAGTCTTCGTCCGCTATCTCCTTAGCGCTTTCAAGTTCCTGTTGTTCTCTCTCCCTGCGCTCCTGTAAAGAGGATTGCATGGAACAATGATAGAAGATTTCAATATCATTATCTATGTAATGACGCACCATGAAAACGTCAAAGTCGATATTTCACATCCTGATACCATTTTTTTTTATTCAGAAAGTGACGTGCTACAAAAATTTAAGTATAGAAACAAGCTACTAGTACACATTTTCCCCAGTCCTTGAAAAATTGAACAAGTCCAAACGTCTAGCCATACTGATCAATTCGGCGGCATGTTTTAATGTTTTAATGACTTAATGTAATATATGGTAAAAATGTTTTATATGGTATCAAAGCTTCCAGCTTTGTTACCGATGAGGCGGCGGATCTAGGCCTAATAATATTAATGTCTAATTTATTGTGGTAGGTCTGAACTGACACTATAGTGTCAATTTCACAAATAATTTAATCTTTGAATAATTCACTGACAGCACCGGAGAACTTATTGACAGTGTGACGCCTATGTTTTAACATTGAATGGGAATTATTCAGACACTGACAGTGACTTAGGCCTAGACATATTAGAACTCAGATTTAATATTTTGATGGTAGGTCTGAAAGAATGACACTATAGTGACAATTTCACAAATCATTTAATCTTTGAATCTGTCCGACACTGACAATGACAGCAACGGAGAACTTATTGACAGTGTGACGCCTATGTTTTAACATTGAATGGGAATGATTCAGACACTGACAGTGACTTAGGCCTAGACATATCAGAACTCAGATTTAATATTTCGATGGTAGGTAAGAAAAAATGACAATATAGTGACAATTTCTCAAATCTTTTAATCTTTGGATCATAAATAACTGCTTTCGGAGCCTCCATAATACATTGACAGTGTCGGAGGGGGCTTAGGCCTAGCCTTATTTGAATTGCTGGAAAATATATATGTACCTACCTGTATAACCTGAGTCCTGAATGCTTCCGAATACTTAAATCCTCCACAATTATTGGGTTTAGTCCAATGTCATCCTGGTTTTCTGAGTTCATAGTATCGATGCAGGCGTGCGGGGAGAGAACCCGGCGAAAGGTTGACGGCGCCATGTGACAGTGCCTCCACGTGTCCGATAAATCCAATGTTTTCCCTTCGATACGAACGCATAGTTCCCGCATGAATTGTCAATGCGTTGTATGCGTTTAAGGGTGTCCAGTCGTCCAAAATATATATATTGAAAGCATCATATAGCGCTGTAATCCAGGTATCGAGGCGGCGAAAGAAGAGCCTCCCGCCAACACGTCCGACCGCGGCGACTACACCCGGCCGAGTGACAGTGTCAAGCGGTGGGGAGGCGAAGGATTGCAAGAAAATGGCGCGATGCATTTACGCGTTTAGACGCGTTATTTCGCATTATTTTCGTTTCTGGAACAGTGGGATGCTTATCTATGGGTCGAAATCTATCTGTGTATACCAATAACTAAATTTAGATCGACCGTTTTCATGGTGAAATAGGTCTGCATAGGTCCGATTCCCGCGCCCCAGATCGGAGAAGAAAGACCAAGTAAGATGGCGGGCGCCCGATGTTCACCTAACGGTATAACGGTTTGGATTTCGCGCTTGAATGTCTAATTTGGCCCGATTTGGACGATTTTAACGATTCCTATGTCTTCTATATATCCAAATCTCTGTGATATAAGCCCAAATAAGCCAAAATATGTGGTCATTTAAGCTCAGAAGCGATTGTTTCACCGGGTGTTACATATAAACGCGTCACCGATTGTCGTATAGACGAAAGGGGAATTCGGCGGCATAAGATCTTAAGGTGATCTAGGCCTGTATTTGATTTTAAAGCCTTGCCGCCTCATAATAAATAGTAATGACTTATGTGGATTATGCATTTGAATTTGGCTGTTGTTGCTGGAAATTAAATTTTCAACTTACCTCGGCTGATTCCAAATCCTTGTTGTAGGACTTCGGCGGGAATCGCATTGCCTGGAAACAAAATTTAAAGTTGATACGCTTCATGATTTTACTGGTGGATATAAAAATTTAGAAGAGAAATTAAAACAATATTTTAAATCCCTAAATCATACATCTCACAAGTTTCCTTATTTAGTTCTATTTATCATTTTTGATTATCTGTTATGCTTCACCAACAAAGTATAGCATGACGTATATTTATTTAAAAAGCTACAGAATCGAAATATTTGGAATTACCCCCCAAGTCAAACGAAAAGGTGATTTGTTTACAGGATAGACAATTTTCATTTGATGTTACTGACATGCTTGTAATAGACTTTTTTATATATTTTTTTTATAGCTTTTAAGGCTAATAAGCAAACCATTTTTATTGATCTCCTTAAAGGTTTACCTTGATGGAACTGTTGTGGATGTCATGGCAGAAGCTGATGCGTTGATGGAAGGCCGCCATGGGTTCACGAGTACTGTAGATGTCGATGTTTTCTTTGCTCTGCACGTAGCCGTTCTCGTGGTCTATTGTCGCCTCGATTACTCCATCACGGATTGACTATTGAGGAAGAGTAAACATGATTAGTAGTTTTATTGGCATCCAGTAATTACCCTGGAAATAATATGGAATCACAATTATGCATGATTTATTTTGTTTTGCAGAACAACTCAAGATCAAAGCCTGTATTCATCATGTACCATTACCAAATACATGAAAATATTCTAAAACAGATATGACAAAATGCTACCAAAATAAGTTCTCAAGTTTCCAATTTCTTCAAAAACATCCCATAGACTTGTGCTTCCATTTTTCTTTTGTTGGTGCTATTCCCACTTACTACAACAAACTGCTACACATGCGCTTACTCATCAATTTGAAATTATTTTCAGGATTTTTTTTTTTTTATCATCAAATATATTGTGTCCGTTTTCATCTTATTTCCTTTATTTCTATGATATTATAAACCTGATGACAATTTAACCATGCCGCATAAAAGTACATCAGTGAATCTTACCTTGGCAACAATGTATTCGGCATCTTCTGGGCTGTCCATGAGAAGTTTCTGCGCGACGTCGGTGAGTGAGATCCGTGAGTAGGACAGGTTGATCATACGGACGCCTGTCTTGATCACATTGTGCCTCAGTCGGATAATCAGAGTGTACGTGCCCTCGGCCACGAACTTGTCCTCGAATGCCTCCAGCACTTTGTTGAATTTTGCGAGCATGCCATCCCTCACGGCTGGATTATGAAAGGTTAAGTTAGATTTATGAATTTAAATTTGGATAAAAAATATGTCTACATGAACTATGTCACTGGGAACAAAAGATCCGCCAACTTTCAAGCTTGTGGTTAAAATACATAACCCAAATAGTCTCCATCTTCTTTTTGACTTCTTTATTTGTTCTCAACAAAGTACATGGTCAAGCAGTCTCCGTTCAATTCAAATATTGATTTTTTAAAATTTTCTGTGCGTATATAATTGGAATAGAAATACTGATTTATAAATTTTTGTAATAGTAATTTAAATGTCAATTAAAGTTTACTTTCGGTGTGAATTCATATGAAAATACCGACCTTGTGTGAGCTGGAAGTAGGGGGCCAGTGTTTTTCTCAACATGGGTTGCCGGAAGATGGCGCGGTCTGGAATGTCTCCTAGCAACAACTCCACTGTGATGGCCAGCTTCTGGACCTGTGGTCAGAGATTAAGGAAAATCGGTTAAAATAAAGATTTTCAGGCAATTCTAAATACTATCACTACTTCACTGTATTTATTTTTTTAATATAGAAAAATATTTCTTTTGATGTAATGACAAAGAGGGATATCATACTGAGCTTAGGATACGTTAATGGGAAACTACAGTAAATTCAGAGTTGCCACTCAGGAGGGATGAAAAATCCAGAAAAGTAGGAAGGACATTTCCGTATTTTCAGTTTTAGATATAAAAGGACTGAAATATTCAATATAAAACGCAATTTTACGGTTTAAATGGCTTAGAAACATTAAAGGATCAAGATGAGAAGCAAACTTTGTCACTTCAGTAAAGGGAAATGTAAATTTCATTTTTTATACTGAAGTTGCAAAAAGCCGGATATCCGGAAAAAGAAGGAAAAAAGACATCTCTGAGTAATGCTTCTTTACATTTTCAATGTCTGGTTGTTTGGTCTTTTGGGAACTGAAGCGGTAGCAACATCAGAGGTCATATGACAGTGATAACAAGGTTGTTGATACATTCTGCCCTTCAAGGGTGAAATCTATAAGAACGTGGACACCATGCCCCTACACATTACCGAGGTAAAGATCCTGTTACTTTTATGTACCGTATGTCCCATAGACGGGGCGCCTCACGCCAGGTATTCTTGATATTGCTGTTCTAAGACCAGAGAGACGTTCAATGAAAACATTAGGAATGTTTTACTTTTAGCAGTCTTGAGTTCGACTTACTGTTTGCTTGAAGCCTACAGCCGTGTGTTGGGGAGCTTTGCGGATGGCCTGGACAAGGTTCTTATGAGCCTCTGAGTATTCCAACTGGACAGCTTTGATACGACCTGGTTAAGAAAAGGTCAGACGTGAATATTTTGTAAAATCTGTGGAAATATGTAAACCACTGTTATCCTTTTAAGATTTGACCGACACATTTAAGACACTCAAAGCTAAGTATTTTGAGTTTCGATTGATGTTGAATGCATACAGACGCACTAAACCTTGTCAATGAACGCACATTTGTTCATATCAAATATGTAGAGTAATATGAAGAATTGATAATAGTAATTATAATAGTAATATTCGATAACATGTAATTACTTGTTTATTTTTGGGTCCTTTATCATTATTGTAATGTTATCGGTGCCGTATTCCAATATGGAATTGTACTTGTCCCCCCCACTCCCCCCTCCACTACCCTCGTCGTTGTAATGATCTAATCTTGATACAATGAGACCACACACATCCTTATTATTATTCACTTTAAACATAGGTAGAATAATAATTTACCTAGGTAGTAGAGGAACCGTGCCCATTCATTGTTGGAGGCGGACTCTGGGAACGTCGACTTGGAGACGAGCTTATCGGCCTGATCGTAGAGATCGTACGTCAAGTAGTTCCTGAGAAGCAGGTTGAGGAGAGTGGCTTGACCCTCGTAGTCCGACCGAAGAGTACTCGTTCTCAATCGGGAGTGAAGGAACCTAGGGGGAAAATAATGTGATGGGTATTTGAATACAAACGTATGGAATCATACAGGGAGGGTACAATTGTTGTAAAAGCATACAAGATTTAAAAGTAACGTAGAAGTAGATTCATAGTTTAACAATGAAATAACGCATTCTCTTGGAGGCATTATGAAATAGGTAAATCTAAATGTCTTTGATTTTTTATGTTCACAACCTCCCTTCTTTGTCAGTTTGTGCTAAATAATGGTTTTGGTGTGATTGAACTATGCCCTTTTGTTAATTCAATGATATCTGGTATAAAAGGCAATCTTTTCTGTTACGACAATTATTCAGATCGAATTTGCACTTCAATATGAAGAGAGCAAAACTTAATAGTACCAAAACGATGCAAAGACTGGCTTCTTTCCTTAAAAGATACAGGGAATAGAGTTCACTGGGCTTTCATTGGCCTCCATGACCTTAATCCCAAATGTTTAACGCATACTCACCCTCTGATTCTGTCTAGCTGATTCGTTAGTTCATAAGCACGGGCATGGTAGAAATAACACTTGGCGCTAATTATATCTAGTGTACGTCGATTATGACTCGTATTTTTTTCCATTAGTAGATCTGAACATTTCACGGCCTGCAAGAAATAATACAAAACGGTATAACTGATTGTCAAATACAATATTTAATATCACTCTGTTTAGCAGACAAGGAACGAGGTTTTGTTGTTGGCGGCTTGAAATAGGTTTGACTAGCACACTCATCGACAAAGTTCAAGTCGACATTTGCAAACCATTACAATTCTCCCAGACGCGATTCTCTGCTTTGTTGTATTTTGATGTACCTGCAGGCTAAATCAAGGTGCATTGTGGGTAACATGTAACAGTTGACAAGTCCATTTCCTCTCAAGCCTTTAGCATAACATTTAATTCTTTATGGTATTATCTGTCATTGAAGGTCCTGAACAGGTAGCATTTGGACTTTTTCATTTTTCATTTATATATTCTTACTATTTCCCATGTTAGTTTTGACAATTTGTCTTTAGACATTTTTATTTAGCAAAAAAATATAAAATTCCCATTGATTTTCCCCAGTTTTTGTCAAAAAAATGCTCCAAAATTAGCCTGCAGGTGCTGGCAATTCGGGGGAAAATGGAACTGCGACTGCCTGAAATTTTAACCTGAAAATGCACAAAGAACTTGCACCGTGAATATACGGGAGTTATGTACAGAACTTAAACCCCTAAAGTTCGACACTTATAAATGTTCGATTTAACAACAACAATAGTGGATAAGCTTTTGTCTCGCTTAAAATTTAAGAATTCAAAATCTCGTAATTTTTGGTAAAGTCATATTAACGTAAGAGGTACATACCTCGTCGTGCCTCTTATTGTCTATCAAGAAGATGACCATCAACAGGTGTAGGTAGGCGTCCACCTCGGGCAGCAGCGGCTGGTTGGCAAGCTTGCCGGTCCGTGGACGGAAAGGTGTGTTGTTATCAGTCTCCATCTCCTGCAAATTTGATGAAACACGTATAAATGCGTAATCAAGAAAAATATTTCCAAATGAACAAGATATAGGTTTTCAAATGACAAATTTGTTACAGTGTGGAAGAACACGTCCACTGGTAATTAAACACTTAAATGAGATATCTAGAAATAAATGGTTTTCAAGTGACAAATTTGTTACAGTGACAGAACACATGAACTGACAGTAGTGGTGGGGACGGCCAGTCACATAATTAATTGCATCGAAGTTTTTCGTTTAGACGCCTAACTTAAAAAAAATTTCTATAAAATAAAGTTAAAACTAACAACACATTGTTCGAAATTTACTGATATGGATTTACGTATTCTTCACGAATAAAATTCCCTATGTTTTGGCAAAAATGGTAAATTCCCTGTGTTTTCCCTGTCAGGGATTTTTATTTGCCATTCCCCTGTTTTCCCTATGCTGTGGGGACCCTGCATAATTATATTTCCTGGGTTTGCGTTAGGTCTCATTTTAGGCTCGCCAATTTTGCAAATTTATAGCGACAATGTCAGATTAGCCAAATTTCATATAGGATCGCCAAAATATTGAATACCTCCCAAATGTCTTTTCCTCCATTTTCCCTGTGCCGCGGGACAGTGTAAAATTCCTTTATCGTCTCGAAATTCCAGGAGTATTAAATGCAAAACCAGCACAATTTCTTAAGCAATATTAGATCAATTTAGTTTTCGATGCATATTTCTAATATCCAGGCAGTGTCTGAAATTAAGCTGCGCCCTGCACCCGGCGCGCACATTTCCGCGGACGGGCGCACGTTTTTTACACGTGTGCGCCCGGAATGTGCACAATTTTTAGACCTATTATCAATCCTATATACTAGGAGGGTGCACTCACCAAATTTCGGGCGCATAGCTTAAGGAATTGTGCACCCAGCGGGTGCACAAAGTATATACTTAATTTCGGACACTGCCAGGTTTTCATCCCCCCCCCCCCCCCCCGCCTCAATCAATATCCAGGTCTCAATCAATATCCAGGTTTTCAAGCTCCGTTGGAACACCTTTATTAGAATGACCTTATTATGAGCCGATTGGGATGATTCATATTATGTATTTGAAATGAGGGTTACATATAACATTAAACTCGACCTCTCTCTCTTTCTTTTTTCATTCACCTCATGCATAGGTTTGAAAATTGTACACTCAGCAGCCCTCCCATGCACCCCCAGCAGTATTTACAAAGCTACCTAATCGGTCTTAAACGCGTGCAATCAATGGTCGCACACTTCAAAATGATGCTGCACTAAACAGACTGTTTTTTCTTACCTCTCCTAGATAGGCAAGCAGAGGCTCTTTGGCGGTGGATGCTGCAGGGTGATATCCTACTAATGCCTTACGTAATACATTGTTGTTTAACTTTCGTCGCACGGTTACGAGAGCCCTCAGTGCCCGAGATATGAAACGTGGCTCCTTGGTGGAAACACCTTTTTCTATATGTCTCACATGCTCCCGGATATCTGAAAGAAATTGAAATAAAAATGAATAACGATGTAATGTGGGTCAGAAAATTCTCCTAATTCCCTTTTTGTTAGAAGATGAACAGTATTGAAAATCTGGCATACAATAGGAAAAAAAACAGACCTAAGTCAAATGCACGCCCTGCAGGGTTTGACCTTAGCATAGATTTACTAGTACCGGGTACTAGTAAATATTATGTCGGGCTAGTCAAATTTGTTAGCAACTAGCCAGATTGGCCAGTGAAAATCTTTGAAATTACAGTAAAAACGTAGTAAATGGACTAGTTGAACTTTGATAAGGGCTAGTGGAAAGACAAGGCAACTAGTCCGGTGGACTAGTGGACCAAATAGTTAAGGAAAACCCCTGCCCTGAAATAATTTGTATCTACCAGTGTCCCATATAAAGCTTATATTTTATGCACCAATCAGGGGCCATATCTTCGTAACTGATAAGGCTAATTACCTAACTTTTGATTAGGGTCTAAAATCTTGAAATTCTTCAATTTACGAAAAGTAGTCATGTTATTTATAAAGAAAAACTCCATAAGGGGAATTACTGAATGTAGATATTTTTGGCCCAAACATAATTACTAACGATCATAAAACACTAATCATAATTCACCTGATGTCCCTGATTAGTTACGAACACATGGCCCCAGGTGCATAATTCCTTAAGCTGTGCGCCCGGAATTTTGGTTATAACCCTTACTAATAAATAGTAATTATACAAATAATGAATGCGCACATTGTGGGTGCACATCTAAGAAACAAGAAGCAAATTAGCTACAAAGTTCCGCTCATGCATGAGCGATGGTCGTCCCTCAGTAAACTAAAAGCCCTCCTAATACCAGAGGGCTATGTGTAATATGGGCTAGAGGTGCTGACCACCACCACTCCTACTGTCATACACAGCTCAGGGAGGGATTTTAAGAAAGGGCTACTACTAGGTCCTAGTACTGACTGACCTATCACTCACCCACCTGGAACTCCTCACCTGCAGGTGATAGGGGTAGTCCTAATTTGAAGGGGTAGGGGCTGTTTAGCTCAGGCCCCCCAAAAAAATAGTTGTGTTCAGGTTTCCCGACCGACCCTAATATTTTGCCCCGACCCTAAAGATTTTAAGGGAAAATGTGGGGAAAATTTACTAAAAGTTGACTAAAATGAGCATTCAGACTATCATTGTAGTCAAAAAAAATTATGTAAAAAAAAAAAAAATCCCGACCTACCGACCCTCTTTTATTTGAGGTATGAAACCTGAACGCAACTATTTTTTTTTTTGGCCTCAGGCATTGGTTATGTAACCTACTTCTTGATGTCCGAAATTAAGCTGTGTCCTGCGCGCATATTTCCGCGGCCGTGTGCACTATTTTGAAAGATATGCACCCGGAATGTGCACAATTTTTATATAGATTATTATTCTTATATGTTGAGTGGGTGCAAAGACGACCCCCAGGGTGCATTATTTCCGTGATTGTGCACCCCACGGAAGCACGAAATAAATCCTTAATTTCAGAGACTGTTTTAGCTTCTGACACTGCCTGATTCTAACAACAATTCGAGGACAATGCCCTTCAACTGCTGACCATGAGATTGTGTAACCGGTCATTGAGAACAAAGAGAATTATATGGTTAAAGACATAACATATTGAGGGAGTCCCCACCATTAGCTACTATACTATATAGATATAACTAGGGACTCCCCAAAACAAGTGCACCCAGCCTCGAAAATATGCTTGCCGGGCACAGGGCACAGCCTAATTTCTGGCACTGATCTATATGCATATTTTGGTAGCTGCCAGAAGGGCAGCCTCACTTTTAAACTCCTACTTTGTGCCCTCAAAGGATTTTGTGTCTTTCAGAGAAAGTATATCAAATATCAATACTGAATATCCCTTACATTTAACCATCTGCCGGCTGCAAACTTGAAAAAAAACAACATGTACCTGGCTTCAAAAAATATGCACCTGGCCCTCAGGTGCAGGGTGCACCCTTAATTTTGGACACTGCCTTAATTCAAGCAGAGGGCCCCACCCCTTTTTTGGAGAGCCTTATTCTACCGCTGGAAATAATATAATCTTAAAAGTTTTCATAGTGAAAATAAGCAGTCTGTTTTGGCCTTCTTTGTCTTTGATTCAATAGCAAGCTTGCTAATAGATATATCCTTTTCCTATTCTTAAGTTAATGTTCCAATTTAATTTGACCTCAAGAAGCCTGAAAAGCCAAGATGATCAAATTCAAAGCACTTCCAGATTACTAAAGACATTCGGGGCATCATAACAGTAGGAATCTGCATGTAATAAATGAATCATCAAAGGCAAGGACAGACAAAAACATAGAAAAACATGCTCATCTCGTATCCTAGTTGACAATAACAGTTAAGTTGTAGATCTATTGACTATTGTCATCAGATTTAAACTAAGGTGGGGTTTCCATATTGCCTTATTAAAGTTATTTGTGCTTTTATGAATATAGATCTTCATACAACCCGATCCCTTCAAAAATTGTTGAGCCCAGGCTTGTGGGCCATCTGTGTGTTAGCAATACAACTTTCAAAACAGTGGAAATTAGATTTGACAGTGACAGTGACAGTGTCAAACCAGTCATGATTCAGCAAACTAGGGCGAATGGAACACAAGTGTTAAACTTGATTGCTGAGCCATTAAAAAGGTTTTTAATGTAAATATGAGAACGGAAAGTATAACATGATTAATAGACATGTGTTTCAGTTTATTTCATGACACTTTCTTTTTATAATCGTAGTTTAGACCAATGTTTATTTACCCTCCAACGTCAGTAGATCTGCGTCTTTCTTCGGTTCTTCATTGTTACTGTTTGTGTCAGTACTCTCCTTTTCAGCGTCCTTCATATCCACCTCCATTGGCTCTTTCTTTGCCACTTTTGTCTTTTTAGATTCTTTCATTGCTGCGGTTCCGTTCAGCGTATCTCGTTTCATCCTAGGTCTTCAAATTATTTAGTTTCAGGGCCTTGTCACTAGTATTCCTTGCCGGCATGAGCAAGGAAAATCATCAACATGGCGGACCAACGCAGTCCCGCACTTGAATAAATGTTTGTTGGAAAGAAAAATATCTAAGTACCGTATCTTATCATTTGTAGATTAGAATAGATAAATTAAATATTTATAACTGCTTTTCAAGCAAATGCTTTTTATTTTGATAGACATAGTAGACAATCTGGGTCAGGCCGAATGAAAATTTCGACCAATCAGAGACCAGCTCGCATTCACTTCCGTGGAGTTAGACTGTACGGCCTGAACATGGCGGAAAGTGGATCCTCAAAGGGTGGTACGATTGCCAAAGTTATACAAAAGCGGGTGGTCCGGACCAAAGAAAAGGTAAGATAATAATTTTCTACAACGCCGAAATTATCATCCAAGCTAGGTGTCAGGCGCGCTAAGGCCTGGGAAGAGGAGTAAACAGACCAACTGCCGGTCGGAGTGGGCGGTGGTGCCTCCTCCGGGTCGGACTGAGGCGAGCTCGGCCGATCCCCCAAGTCGGCTGGGCCGCCGACACTCAGGATTACGGCTTGGCTTTGTGCCCGAAAATCGGCCTGCAGAGCTCTTCTTTACGTGCTGCAAGCGGAATCCCTGCTGCATCTTTAATAAAACCCTATCGACCTGGCAGTTGCAGCGTTTGGCAGCGGGGTAAATGTTTCCTGGTGATGAGGGATGCTGAGAGTGGGTTCAGTTGCCGGCCGTGACTCGAGGGGTCCCTTGTTGGCCGACACAGTGACTGAGACTGATGCGAACTGGTGCTAAATCAAGCCCTTGTTATTGTTACTTGTCAGCAGACATGTTTTGTTCGAGAGCTGTGACAGCCGTCATCAAAATCTGTCGTCTGCTAGCCCATAGGGTTAGGGTGAAACAGTAAACAAACGTTTAGATCTAGATTTAGAACCTGCCCTATCAAACCTCCCAAACCTTGTTCGGTTCCTAGATAAGTCTGTAGACCTATCCCCTTTTGCCATGAGATCTGAAGTAAAGAGGCTCGTTCACCAATAGCGCATACTGACTCACTCAAAATAACGTTAGATGTAGGTTCCTCCAGATCTAGAGTCTAGACTATATTATATCTAGAATGTAAGCCATTTATATTGTTTTGATTTGAAAGGAAAAAAATTGAGTAAATAATGAAATCTTGAGAAGTGAAAATAGAGTGGGTGTCTATTAGGTATTGAAAGGTGAATCAATCCAGAGGCCAGACTAGGCCTAATACTGCTATCATCATACATGTGCAGTAGACTCCGTCACTCAATAGATCTAATCTGAGATTTACATTTATGGGCATGGGTTCAGAATGACAACAACAATAATATCATATTGCAAGCTCTATAATAGACTATAGAAAGTCATCTTATATAACCTAAACAACCCCATAGCCATATAATTGTAGTTTTCCCTCAGCCAATCACGTTCAGTGTTGGTGAGATCACGCGAGAAGTGAAGCGTCCGGGAACCAGCAGTACATGTGGATTGTTTACCGGGATAGGACGTGTTTAACCACAGGTGAGTAGTTTATTTCCAAAAAAGAATAGTTTAACTGCGGGAAAACTATTTCTTTTGTTTGAATTTCATTGTATCCAATGTTCGGCTGCTGCGGGAGTGAACATTTTAGTTGGATATTGATTTTTTGACTTTGTTTTTGCAGTTTGCTGAGGCAACGGTTGCAACGCAAAAGTCGCCATGTTGGGCAAAGGTCGGAATACGAATAATTCTGCGGCTACTCTCGAGGAACAGAACAATATCTTGGAGGATGTTCTGGCTCTCAATAGTTCTGACAGTCATAAGACTAAGGATAAGAAGAAAGTTACTAAGAAAAAGAAGGACGAGACGTCTGAAAAAGTCTTAGAAAAAACGAAGAAAAAAGTACAGCCGGTGCCGGTACCTAAGGAGGGAGCCGGTGTAAATGAAGACGAGGTGGATTCGGATAATGAAGATATTCATGAATGGTCTTGGGCTGATTATCAGGCGGCTCAGGCTCAAGCTCAGGCACTTCAGTACCAGAACTATGGTAATTTTGTTCCGAATTTCTCGTTTGGTTTGGGTGCAGCGCCACAATGGGGTGATTGGTCACACGTGGGTGAACATCCAAGGGCGGCTCATTCGATCAGTGAAGACGAATCAGATTTAGCGTCGGCTTCTGATGTCTTTGTGGAACCTTCAGAGTCACAGGAACCTTCGGTTGAAGTGAAGTCAACAGGTATGTTAGCGGACTTTATGAAGGAACAGCTGGTTCATGTTAAGGAGTCGGAAAAAGTGGCGCCTAAGCTAGATGACGAAGTAGCTGTTGTGATGAATAAGATTCTCAAGGATTCAGTGTATGTATCGGAAATGGACAAGTTGTCTAAAAATCATCCGCGAATTGAGAATGTAGAATACATGAAAATTCCAAGGTTGGATTCAGAAGTGTTCGAGGTCATTGATCAGAAAGTGCGTAATATGGATCAAGGTCTACAGAACATACAAAAGGCTGTTATGGGGGCTGTGTCAGCGTTAGCACCTGTGTTAGCTTTGGCTTATACTCGTGAGGAGAAGGATGTGGAACTGAATGTGTTAGGCAGACAGTTAGGAGAAAGCATTAAATTGCTAGGGTTCGCATCAAATGCTATTTCAGCAAAGCGCAGGGAGTTGATCAAGCCATGTTTGGCTCCGGTGTATGCCAAGACTCTCACGAAGGGACACGAAACTACTCCCGATTGGTTATTCGGCGGAGATTTAGTGAACACAACAAAAAAGTGTGAGGTTTCTCAGAAGATCGGAGAGAAAATTCTCAAAAGGAAGCCAACAAATGATGCTCAGCAGAAGCAAGGAATGGCCAAGCGATTCAAGGGTCCTAGGGGGCCTGGTATGATTAGAGCCTACAACCCAATGCAAGCGTTCAGTCAGGGGATACGCATGCCTTCACCTCAGATGTTCCAACCAATGTACCAGTCACAGAACATGGGGTTTCAGGCTGGGTTCCAACGTCCATACCGGCCGCGACAGCAGTT
Source organism: Lepidonotus clava (assembly GCA_936440205.1). NCBI lineage: Eukaryota > Metazoa > Annelida > Polychaeta > Phyllodocida > Polynoidae > Lepidonotus > Lepidonotus clava. Next base: position 17,260,123 of record OW387150.1, on the reverse strand, counting down.
TCAACAGAATCAGCAGCAGAGCTTTCCCAAGAAACAGAACTTTCCTATGAAATGAATGCAGAGGTGAGTCCTGAGCCAGAAGTTCAAGACTATTTTCAAGGTGGGCAAATTGCTAATCATTTGTACGCTTGGAAAAACATTACTCATGATCCATGGGTGTTAGATGTAGTCAAAGGTTTAAAAGTACCGTTCACTAGTATGCCATTTCAACAGTTTGAACCAAGGCCTTATCGTTTGTCACAAAAAGAGTGTTTTGCTGCTACAGAAGAAATAGAAAAATTGATTGAGTTAAATGTTTTGGAAGAAGCAGATGAATTAGAAAATCAAGTGATTTCTAATATTTTTCTTAGAGATAAAAAAGATGGTACGTATCGTATGATTTTGGATTTAACCTGGGTTAATGAGTTTGTCGAATATGAACACTTCAAGATGCATGGTTTACACACTGCTGTTGATATGCTAAGGCCTAATTGTTGGATGGGATCAATTGATCTACGTCATGCTTATTATTCGGTCTCAATTCATGAAGAATATAGGCGTTTCATGAGATTCAGGTGGAATGGGAAACTGTACCAGTACAAAGCTATGCCAAACGGGTTAGCATGCGCACCAAGGTTTTTTACTAAGATATTAAACCCGGTATTTGCATATTTGCGTAAGCAAGGGCATGAAGTGTTTCAATACTTGGACGATTCTTTTGTTGTAGCCGATACGGAAGACAAATGTAGAGAATCTTTGCAGGTTTTGGCTGAGACGTTAACACGACTAGGATTTGTAGTTCATCAGAATAAGTCAGTCTTAGAGCCTACGAAATTGTTAAATTTCTTGGGGTTTCGGTTGAACTCGGAACAAATGTTAGTACAAATAACAGAGGACAAAATTGAGAAATTTAAGAAGGCAGCATTAAATGTTTTGGGAAAAAACAGGTTGTCTATTAGAGAAGTGGCAGGGTTAGTAGGTTTGATGATTTCTTACATGCCTGCTTTTGATTATGCTTTAGCTCACATAAAGTATTTGGAGGCAGATAAGATACAAGCTTTACAACTCTCGAAGGGCAATTTCAATGCTTTAATGAGTATTTCTAACCGAGGGCTGGAAGATATTCATTGGTGGTTACATAATATTAGTGTGGCAGTGAGACACATAGATATTATTAATCCGGACATGGTACTTTTCACTGATGCTTCGGAAGAAGGTTGGGGTGCAAATACTGATGATGTTATGACAGGAGGTCGTTGGAATTATTTAGAGATGGAGGATCATATAAATGTTTTAGAGTTAAGAGCTATTTATTATGCTTTATTGTCGTTGTGTAAGGTGAATGGTAGTCATATTAAAATTATGACTGACAATACTACAGCTTTGGCATATGTAAAACATATGGGTGGAGTTAGGTCACCAAAATGTAATGAGCTAGCTCATTTAATTTGGAGTTGGGCTGAAAATCATAATATGTGGTTAACCATTGCACATATACCTGGAGTGGAAAACGTAGTTGCAGATTATAAATCTAGAAAGTTTTCAGATAATGTTGAATGGTCTTTGAATGGACAAATTTTCTTAAAAGTTTGTCGTATTTTTGGTCAACCAAATATAGATTTGTTTGCGTCAAGATTGAATTATAAGGTTGATAGATATGTTTCTTTCAATCCAGATCCATTTGCGTTTCGCATTAATGCTTTTGACATGTCATGGAAAAGTTATTTCTTTTACGCTTTTCCTCCTTTCAGTTGCATTCCAAAAGTGATCAAGAAGATTCTGAAGGACAATGCCATGGGGATACTGATAGTTCCGTGGTGGCCGACGCAGGCTTGGTGGGCAAGACTCATGAATCTGCAGCTAAGACATTTAAAATTCCGTCCAAAAAGAAACAATTTGTTGCCAGTGGGATCGCCCAAAAATCAAAATTTCTTAAACAAATGCCCATTGGGGGCCTTCCTTTTTATGGACAAGTATTGTTAAAACAAGGTTTTGATTACAAAACAGTTTTGTTGATTATGGATTCTTGGAGGTTTTCTACCAAAAAACTGTATACAACATACTTGAATAAGTGGGCCACTTTTTGTGTGGAAAGAGATATTCAGTTGTTGTCGCCAACTTTACCTCAGGCTTGTTTGTTTCTTCGATTGTTAGCAGATACTGGAGCCAGTTATGCTTCTGTTAATTCTGCTCGATGTGCTTTATCTATAATTTTGCCAAATTTTGGTGCTACAACATTTGGTAATAATACTGTGATTTGTAGATTACTTAAGGGCGTTTATGAACGCAATCCACCAAAACCTCGCTACCAAGAGTTTTGGAATGTAAATAAAATTTTTCAAATGTTCATTTCATGGGGGAAAAATTCTCAACTGAGTTTAAAGTTTTTGACCATGAAACTAGCTGTACTTTTGCTGTTGGTTACCTCGCAAAGAGGTCAAACTATTGTCAATTTGTGTATTGATGGTATGATTTGTACTGATGTGGTTATCTTCAAGATGAAAACTCTATTGAAGCATAATAGGCTTGGAGATCCACTTGATTCAATTACTCTAAGGCCTTATAATAATTGTAAGGAAATTTGTGTTGTTCGTACTTTGAAGATGTATTTGAAGAAAACTCAATTTTTTCGTTCTTATAGTTTGTTGCTTTTGAGTTATGTGAGGCCTCATAGGCCAATTTCACGTGATACTTTGTCACGTTGGACTTTGTTCATTATGAAAACAGCTGGTTTGGATATTTCCAAATTTAAGTCACATAGCACAAGAGGTGCTTCTACTTCTGCAGCTAAAAGGTTGGGGGTGCCTGTTAACATCATTATGAAGCAGGCATCCTGGAAAAGTGTGCAATCCTTTGCCAAGTTTTATGACAAACGGCTTGAAGGAGAATGTGAAATTATGCAAAATGTATTATTGGATGATGCTGTGGCTGTCTAATATTGTTCATTAAAATTGAATGGTTTTTTGAAGTTATTGATTGTTTTATTTTTATTTTTTATAATCATGAACATTTATAAGCTATGAAGTTCTCGCGTGATCTCACCAACACTGAACGTGATTGGCTGAGGGAAAATTTTAGAATTATACGAGACTTACCTTGGTAAAAGTTGATGTAGAATTATAATTTTACCGAGGACAACACGTTGTGTTGTGATTATCATGCGCCCTCCGCGCCCAACCCGTAATTTACTTAATGTTTATTATGTTAAACATTTGTTGTAAGTTGGTTATATGGTTTGTTTATCATAAATGTTCATGATCAACTACGAATACTGCTGGTTCCCGGACGCTTCACTTCTCGCATGATAATCACAACACAACGTGTTGTCCTCGGTAAAATTATAATTCTACATCAACTTTTACCAAGGTAAGTCTCGTATAATTCTAAAAATTTACAAAGTAAAGCCTAGATCTGTAATGTGTGGTCAAGTTTATACTGTAGATCTGCTCTCAACTGAAGGTGTGAATCAAGTGCCAGGGGCTTCCAGTAGTAGACATGCAGAGGCCAAGTCCAAGATAGATCTACCACTTTAGATGATTATATTTTTATCCCTTGCGGCTACGGTCACTTAGTCTGAGTACATCTACAGGGGGGTGGCAAAAGTCATTGGTTTTATGGAAACAAACTTTTTATGTAACCCAAAGTACGCCTTAGTCTGTTATCATCTAGATACCATGTTCGCTAGATACCAGTACATAATCTTTATAGTATGTACACTCATCTAAGGTTTGATACGGTTGGGTTCAATGGAATAGAAAACTCCAGTTGAAACAAACGAGAGGATTGACCATGCACCATGAGAAGTTACAGGAAAAGCCGACTGGAGCGTAAAGCAGGTGATCCATATATGGTTTAGAAAAGGAGTCTGTATTCTATGTACACTGCAGTGCAAATGTAATGTAGAGTAAACATACTGACTGGGTAAACATGGGTATATATTTGGTCAATGTACTATGTATTACCGATTACCCTATCAGCATACAATATTCTGTAAACGCTATCCTTTCTCCAGTGTGTGCATCATTTCCGCCTTAACTGGTCGTGTATTTTTGTTAATAGGATCAGTGAATATGTATACTTTATCTTTTATCTTTATCTTAGTATTGACAATCTTGTGTCACTTAAACGCATTAAGCCATTACTCAGTACTTTATTCAGCTATTGATCAGCAGAGTTGCTTATTCATAGTTCTGTCCTATCCCACTGCCATATCTAAAAGCAATCAGTTGAAATGGACCTCATGTTTAACACATCCAGGGGCGGATTCAAAGTCAGTGTTCTCGGGGGGGGGGGGGGAACAGACCCCGACGCCCCTTTCAAAAATGTAAAAATGAAAAAAACCCACCAGATTTCCACTTTCTCTCAATTTTAAGATTCCGAAAATTACTCTCATGGGCTCAGGGGGGGGGGGGGGGAGTTGCCCCTTTTGCCCCCGGCCCCCCTCTTGGATCCTGACTCATCTAAAGGACCGCGAACACTTACCATTGTACTTATTTGCTATAGGCACCAAACGGTATTACTTTCAAGTTTCAGAGACATTGATTTGATTTGAAAAGATAGCAAAATAGACAAAATTCAAAAGCAAAAAGACTATCGAGGCATTGATTGAAAAATGATAACCGCACTTAATCTGATTCTACAGTTATTCAGAGGAAAACTTGGCGTTGATAATAATAATTAACATTTACTTTTTTCACCTTTACAGCTATTTCAATACCGCTGCCTTTTAATCACAAGCGTACATCACTAAATGATCGCATGACAGGTCAGACCCCTGTCAAAAACCTTCACAACAAGGCTAGCCGTTTAAAAAGTGCCAACAGGCAGGGAGGACCTCTCTATACACTAATAATACAGTGCGGTGACGCTGGGGTGGACGGGGATGATATGTGTAGTCATTGATGTACTAAGGATGTGTCCGACCCGGCGACTTCAATGTAGGACATGTGTCGGTCGTCGTAGTGGTACTGAACCCTCGCTGTTATCGTAAAACTTCTAATAATAAATATAAGCTGCTCTCTAATATAAGCCGTACCTTAACCTTTGTCAGACTTCTGTAAAAAAAAACACAACTGTAATAAGAATAGTCAATTATTAAGAGACATTATCATTATGAAAAAAACCCAAATCGTTGGATGGTTTCGAATATCAAGTTTATCATTAATCAGAATAGCATAAATTGTTGCAATTGAATGTGAAACAGCAAAATCTATGTGCACATGTACAGGGTTTGCCTACCTTTCACAACCTGCAAATCTGTTAATGTCTACCCTAATTCAAGCCTTGGTCTAAATTAAAGGTTTTCAGGTAGTACTGTTACATGGTCGGCTGGGTCCTGGAGGAGGGGGCGGCTTAGATGTGGGTCTATACAGAATGTGGGCCAGTGGGCGCCCCGGTCCCCAGTATCTGCCAGATGTAGCTTCGGAATTTAACTTTTCAATGCAGGAGAACAATTTCTCAAAGTGAGCGATTTGTTTGATATTTTCTGTTTTTGATGAAAAGTTTTTCCTCACAATCTACAAGTATCGCTGAACATGCATTATTTAAGCCAGACCGACTAGTTTTTAAAAGGGCCACTCGGGATTTTTTAAAGAGTTCTATTTTTGTTTTTGGTATGGAAAATAAGAAAAATTTGGTCAATTTCTTTGGTCTTTTTTTTTGGAAAATGCGAATTGGTAACGTTTGAATAATGCGTGTGTTAGACCCGTCGTTTTTGCATGACTGCCACGGGCGTCGTCTAATGCAGTTAGTCTTTTTAAGGGTCAGCGAGAGAGCAAACGCTAATAGCTTGGGACATGACAGGATTTGATAATGTTTTCATCAGTAACTTGAAGCACTTTTCTGAAACAGTTATCCTGGTTTATCAGTTCAGAGTTATGTTAATAGTTGTTATCATAGCCGTACTTGACGTTGTCGTGACCTCAAAGTACGTGATGTCTGATATTTTATCATCGTAAATGACATAAAAACACCTCGAGAGGTTGAGTAAGTTGATCATGAGAGTTCACTATACATTTGATAATTCCTCCGTATGCTGTATGATGAATTATCAATGTTATGATACTTGTAAAACTATAACTTATGTGATATAGGAAGCTATTTCTTATAATGTACCGGCACAGATTAGAAACATATTGTCTATTTTCTTCCCCTCCGAATTTCATAAAGGACACAAAGAATCAAATCATCAGTTCAGTAAGGTGCATATTGTGTTGATGCACATTTATTTATGCCTCTAATATCTTTCCTGTATGACATTAATTTATGATTGATTTTATGTCTTAATACAAATTACAACTGATCTTGTTAGATTTACTAAATATCACTCTCTTATCCACATACAGACAGAGAATTCAATGCATATAAAAGTAAGCTAGAAGGCAAGGTCCACCCTCCACACACTGCAGTAATAGTATATTCATGAGATGCGTTGCGTCACCGTTTTAAAGGGAGGCAATAAAGGTCGCATGTCCATATGTAAGTTGTCATGTAATACCTGATGTACATAGATGTATTGGATAACTACCAGCTATTGCTGTTTATATTAACGTGTAAGTCCATAGAGGTCCCACATATATAATTTAGACATTGCCGCTTTTTATCTGTACTGTAGTTGACATGTATTTGGGGGTTTCAATATACAGGGAATATCATTCCTTCGTAGGATAACTCTAGATACCAGTTATGCAATATATTTTGTTCAGGTAATCCAACCTAGCTAGGTTAACTTCCTTTTAATGAGAAATTAAAAAAAACAACTATGTAACGTATTTTGGATGACGTGAGTCTGGAAAGGGCTTGGAGTTAATCCTTAAGTTTGCCTTAACATACAAATGCATAAAAACTAAAGAATTTTTTTATCGATGATACCTGAATAAAACTATTTTCTGGGTCTTATTTGAATGGAATATATTGTGAAGAATCTACAAATTACTGTTTAAAAAGACATTCATTTTTTGAGTTTAAAACTTTAAAAAACGATCTTTATCTGGCCACAGAACTCTAATTAGATATCAACTCTTTGTCAATCTATAGGGGTCACCAACGGTGTACTCCATGGGTATCCACCCTCCTAACCCATCCAGGGTCTCAGGGTTCACGTTGTCACATGACCCCCGCATCACCATGGCAACCTAACAACAACATAGAGTAGGCGACTACAAAACTACTTTGGTGTGTCGAGTAACTCGAGCTAGCCACTGGTAGAGGATAATAGGGCTTTGCACTACCCGGTCATGTCCTGCTACTAGTATCTATGGCTACTAATCTCTTAATCTACAATAACCATATATACCGCAATAGTATCCCTACACTTGATGGTTAGTTGTGTTTTTCTAGGCATAACTCTGATAATAGATTGTATCTCCATTGCATTTAGTTTCCGTAACATTTTACATATTTATGGTGATCATTGTATTCTTTTTAACTCTACAAGTACAAGAAATATTATGATTATATGACAACCAATAGTATTACACTCTGATGTTGTAAAATATAAATAATATGCAGAAACAAAAGAACCAAATAGAGAAAGGTCTAACCTGAAATGGCTGTGCAATTACAGAATTCTAAAAGTAAAAGGGAAAATGGGGAGTAACTGGTTATCGAAAAACATTGAGAAATGCGCAGAGTTCATCGGTTTGTATTGAATCTCCTGAATTTTTAATGCCATGAATAAAGGTGGCCAAGAGGAAGCAATGGCCAGATCTTTTAATAGAAACGCGGACCAGGATATTGACTACTGTCCTATTTACGGCCCTCAACCTGATGGAGGTAGGAATTAGGTCAGTTAGTAGGATACTAACATGCTGAAGGCACCTTGTTTGTTTTCTGCTATTGACCTGACATGGGTTTTTTTAGAGAAGGAAAAGTTGTTTTACAAACCCAAGTTGTCCACTGGGTAACTACTTAGTTGTTGCAAATGTTGTTACTGGACTTACCCAAAACTCGATGTCATTAGGGTATCGTCCGTTCAGTACGTTTACATTTTGACATGTTTTCTAGAACCACCACATACCTGTAGCATCTAATATCATTAGAAATGTACTAAAGCCCTTGACCCCCTCCAGTTCCCCTTTGTGCGTAGGTAATTAATGGAGCACCCCTAACGGTATGTTTTCACTGGTTATTAAGAATTAAGTTTCGCAGTTAGCAAAACTATTCTTACATTTATAGCTGCACACCTATGTTTCGGCTTGTCTCGGGCTATTGGACGACCAATTTGTCCTTCCCTAAATTTTACATTCATTCTCTACCCAAATTGATAACAGTCCTTAACAATGACCATAGATACCAATGTACTGCATATGATACCGAACTCTAACCCTACACCATTCACCCTGGAGGTAGGGGTAGATCAGACCCAGCTTGTACCTGGTCTCCAGTGTTTATATGTCCCAGGCTGGTAGAGGTAAGAACAAACAGGGGGTAGGGGTAGGGGATTGGGGAGAGGAGGGTGTGGGTGGGTGTGGGGGTGAGGGTGGCTTAGCACATGTAAACACCACCCTGGAGGACGGGATTAAGGAGCTAACTCGCACAGTACTGTAACAGCCCTGGCATCTCTATGCAACACTCCGCATGCCCTAGTCAGATGTATACTTTCTATAAATATTTTTACTGGGTTGCCTAATAAATGCAATGCCCAAGTGTTTAATTTGCACAGCCTTAGAGCCCCAAAATTAGTTATGCATCGAATGATATTTAAAAGATTAGAACGGATTACCGAAACGCAGGCGTTAATAGTTCCTTTATGAAAAGTTGATATTTGCACATAGCATCATCATACTAGCGGTTGAGTTTGTCTCAAAGGTATGAAGAAATCTTTTATTTGTTCTTTAAGTGACATATGCACTAGATTCACTGTATTTTTTTTATCTAACACAAACAACATTTAACTAAAAGTTTCTCAAGTATAGCAATTAAATATATTATCTATATCAGTATATACTTGAGTTCACTTATCACGTAAAAAAGGGCTCATTATGATTCAATAATTGTCCGTAGGTTTGTGAATGTATCAAAAAACGTATGAGTATTTCTTTTCTATGTAAGCAATTTCTGACCAAATTAGATTGAGAACATACTGCACCATCAGCGAATATTTGCCGGAGGTTAAAAGGTCATCAATTCAAAGGCAGGACGTGACTACCAGCCCCTCCGGCAGCCCGCAAATGTCTCGTCATTTTTGTTCTTCTCAAACAAAAGAAATGCCAGTGCATGGTTTGAGGCAGCGTCAAATCGTCTATAGACTCGTTGCAAGGTGTTTCTTATGATAATAGAATATTGCTGGTTTAGCACAACGGCAAGGACACTTGCAGGCATCATACCATTCCTTTATTTTAAAGGAATTTCCTTTAAATTCCTTTATTTTTGTGAAAATAGGCAAAATTCCTTTATTTTCCTTTATTTTTTTTGAAAAATTCCTTTAAATTCCTTTATTTTTTTTCTAGAGTAAGAAAATATCACATTATCTCATAAAATGCATAGATTTCCATATTATTAGCAATAAAATTGCAAAATTTTCTAGCCGTCGATCAATCCAGGTTGACATCTCGATCGGCATGAGTCGACGCATTGATCCACACGAGTCGACGTGGGTCAACGCAGTGCTGCACAGAAAAAATCAACAGGAAGGCAGTCCTGTCACAATATTATTTGCCTTATTTCATGTTTAAACTCTCTAAACGTTCTCTAAATATTCCTCTTTTTTTTCATTTTGAAGTCAATAAAATACTTAAAATTCGGTAATTATTCATAAAACCCCAAGTATTCGACAACATTAAACAAGGGCGGACCCAGGGGGGGTCCAGGGGGTCCTGCCCCCCCCCTTTTTTTTTTGGTGGGGACTTAAACTTGCCAAAGAGAAAAAATATGGCGGCGTGTGTGCGCGAATGTGCGCGAATACTAGTACTTAGCCTATATGCGGACCTCCTCCTTTCCAAAATCCTGTATCTGCCCCTGTAAAGACACAAAAACATAAATCATTCGTTGACGTCCTATTAGTTATGTGTGGTTACTTTTAGGCTCCTTGTATTGAGCTTATACGAGCAGGTCCTTGCATGGGTTTGCATATGGCGGGGGAGAGGTGAGCAGGAGTGAGCAGAAAATGTCAGGTGTTGGGTGGGCGAGCAGCTCATGTCGGTAAACACGGTAAAGGACACGGTCTTTGCCACTTTACCAGCTCCTGAGCCACTCCTCTTTAATGGGGGGACTCCGTGGTAAATGTCATTTTGGTGTCTTTCTTTATTAATGCCTCTCGCAGACACTAGGCTAGAAACGATGCCTTAATGCACTCCTTGGGATGGGAGGAAGTGGCACACATGGTGGGGCTGTTTGGTTATTATGGCATCTGTTTATTGTGTACACCAGCTTCTGTTAGCTGTGGGTGTTCAAGAGGTGGGGCATAAGGCATTATATGGGGCAGAATGTAGAGGATTAATTATTGCATGCCTAGGCTTACTTTTTAGCATATATGCATGTGTTATAGTCAGTTCTTTGTGAGTTGATCAAGAAAATTGCACAGTTACGGAAGGGTAACATGCTGTAAAGATTTAAAAACGAAGGTTATTCCACTAAGCTTAATGAATATTTTAACTGCCTATGGTATTGATATTTTCTAGTGCAGTGTCCTTGAATGTGTTTATCTGATGACCGGTATGTTCAGAGTATATGAACCCTATGGTCCCCATATAACTTGGTCGATTCATACCAGTATCTGCATGTCTTTGAGTGTATTGGCAGGAGAGGTGTGAATATATATTATAACTATCAATATGCGATAATAATTACACTATTCTCTTTTCTTTTTTCTAGATAATGAAACCGAGAATGAGTATACTTTTGGGCGGTTACAGTAGCTGGGTACCAGTCACATAATTTCAGTGTACGCGCCGGCAACTTTCTCTGCCACTGTTGCCAGTTATGGTACATTAATAATATTATATAGCTGGTATCCAGAAGCCCAAGTTTTGCTTCATTTAGATTAGCCTAGCACCCGGGGTTTACCTGACCTTTCGATTTAGTTTTGAGGTGGTCATAAGATTTGATATCTAGAATGAATATTGATTTAATCCATATCATTCAGGAATGTGGGTTATCACTTAATTGGCTCTTTTTCTTCGGAAGATCGAACTCAAGCCTCAGCCAAGTACCCCTTAGATCACTTTATTGACCAGTTTCTGATATCAAAGTGATCACATACCGTATTACTCCTTTAGAATAGTACAGTGTCAATCAAAACACATGGTTGAGAATAAAAGGCAGTCTATCCATCATTGACCGATGATTTTATTTACTATTTTATTTCGAAAAATCATTGTTGAAGCAGCTTGATTGGCTAACGACATTTTGATTTAGACTTAAACAGTCTCATTAGCCCAGAAAGCTGGTAAGGAAAGACATATTTCTCGTCCTGACATATTTTCTATTTCTATGACTATTGCTCAAAATTAATACCTTCAAATAGCAGTTTCGGTAGAGAATTTTTTTCCAGGAAGTACTTCCGTGGTGATCAGATAATAAAATGTATAATGTCATCAGACGATACAACAATTTGGGGAAAGCGAAAGGAATCTTGTTCATCTCTTTCTTACGTGTCACCACGTCCCCATGATTCTAAATTTAACTGTGACTATGAACACATAAACAAACTTTGTAGTAGCACAGTCGATTAAAGTACGCGTGTACGGAACTTCCTCATGTGATGCATACTAATCAAACCCAGAAAGTCCAAGAGTATGATTTAAGCAGCACCTTACGTTTGCAATGATGTCATATTACTGTTACTCTTGAGGCAAGTGATGTAGCTTATATGGACGGAAAAAGTGTAGAGTATTGAATTAAGCTATGAAGCCTCAAACCATTGAAATGCTGCGAACATTGACTTTTTCCTCTTGAGAAAAACGTTATGAAACACAAAGAAAATATATTAAAATTAAATGGGTGAGAAAGTATGTCAAGTTGAAACTCCAAACGCGAATTGTTTTAATAAAACAATAAGAAACAAATATAAAACAACAAAATAACTTACTAATAAGATTGTTTGATTTATTCCTCTGATTTGAAAGAACAGAGAGGGGCTGATGAATTAATTCCACATTCCCTATATTTTATGTAGTAGTTCACATGTACAGCTAAGCTGGTATATACATCCACTGCTAATGTTATACCCCTAGGACACTGAAAATGCCAGGTGGTGTTCCTTAATGGCTGTATGTTAGCAGGAATTGTCCCCCAGCCTGTACTGTCGTTCACTAGATCCCTACTCCCCCACTACCACCGTGTCAGCATGTTCTGGTCTATTGTAAGGTGGTTCGGGTGGCCCGGGGTTATCACACCACATATGTTACCGTGGTACCCACTTAATACACACCCACTCCCAGCACCGGAGACCCCGTTCATACTAACAGAATTTCTGTAAGCCACTGGACGAATAATGATGCAAATTTTGCCTGTCAATGCAATAACGTGCAATATTTCCTTTTAGAAAATACCTGCCCATTATACTTTTTGGGGAGAAAGGGGGGGGGGGGGGCCTAAATGTTTGACTTTTAACTTTCAAAACACTTCTCGGTCTAAATTAAACAAAAGCATTGATCAACTGAAATAAACTCATCAACTCAGGCGTCTATATAATTCGTAGATGAGAATCGCAAGTGAAAATCGCTAAAAGGATGGTGAAGAAAATCGCTGATTAGAGTAGGTTAGTGTGAAATGGGTGTTACTCCCGGGCGTGGAAAGACCAACTTTCTGCACCAGTACCTTATCGCTACTGCTTTATTCCCGGAACATTGGTGTTGCAGTATGTGTCGATAAAAAACTGAGTTAGTGAAAGCATATGGTAAGGTGATAAAAGCGTATTGGTAGCTGATATTTCCATAGCGATAATACATGTAGATTGGTTATAAAAGCGTGTGGTTACATAGTATAATTTTCGGACTTAAACTTATATCCGAAATTGTATTTATATGATGTCATGGAAAAGCTAAATAATTCTATTAATTGCTTTGGTCCATTTTTTGATCGGTCAACATAAATAATTGTCTCCCTAAGATTAATTTCCGTCTGTCAAGTGGAAATTTAATTTGAACGTGGGAAAGACGAAGAGGAGTTTTTTTTTTACCGAACTCCAAAGGTTCGGCCCAAACCAAGCAGAGTCAGAGTGTACAGTTTCATGTATTGTGTTTCCCTTTTCCTCCTGCTGAAGCACACTAATACTTGAATGATGTTAAATGGTTTCCGTTAAATAATTCAAATAGGGGAAACTGAAAGTTGTACAATAGGTCAGAAAATCTATTAATGAATTCCTCTGTGTCAACAAATACCCAAACGTAGCTTTACTCTATTCAATAAGTATCTCTTTCAAATCATTAACAATAACAAAACCTTCAAATTGTCAACATATTTAATAAATATCTGATCTCATATAGACTCATTTAAATCCCACAACCACTAGAATCATTCCTACACTAAACCATGTAAATCAGATTCGGACCCTCAAATCAGCTGTAATTCATAGTTAACGAAACTCGCTAATTCTTGTTTGATAATGGATAAAAACGACCCAAGATAATACATAGCAAAAAGGACACTCTCTCTGACCTACTCTCTCTTCCACTGTTCACATTCCACTCTAACCTAAAAGAAATTCATTTTTTCACAAGGAAAATCTATATTTTAACCGAGTCCTAAAATTAGCTCTGGCCGGAAGCAGACAGCCCCAACACCCCCGCCCTCCAGGGCCATCTGGTGGTGACCTTGGGAGGTGGGGCTGTGACCCTGCGGGGGGTAGACCCTGGAGGAGGGGGTAGCAGGGACAGGGTTATATTGACTGGCCATCGGCACTGATCAATATCTGAAGGTGGCCTCTCATCGCCAACCCTCATATCTGGGGCTCTCCTGTGGGTACTTCAAAGCTATGCAGAGATATTGATTTAAAATTATTACTCTTTTAAACGTGTTTTTATTGGCTATTTTTGGAGGAAGGATCGATAATTCATATAGAAATAAAAGGAAATCACCATGGTAGAGGAAATAATCAAATTCAAAACAAACAAGAAAAAAATTAAACAAATAACAAAAAAAAAAAAAAAAAAAATAAGCGTAAATACGGTAAGCCACTAGTTCTCAAACCCAGTAGCTAGAATCGAACTATATCTAGATCTACTCCTACTTGAATACAGTAGTAGTAAGCCTTATGGTAATTCCCTTGGGGAATTTCTAAGATTGCTACGGAAAACGTCTGGGAAATGTCCTGAGAATGTGACCACAGGGAACATGCAGCTTGTAAAACAGCCAGGCAATCGGTGGCTGATGTCCTGTGGCTGTCTGCCTGTATGGGGGCAGGTAGTTAGAAGATGGATGGTCGCCGGGGGAGGGCCCCATTACATAGACCAGCACCAGCAGAACACAAGCCTAACAAGCCTGTCACCACCTCATGGAAAAATAGCAAAATCATCCGCTTCTTTCCGTTCCTCTCACACGAGAGCGTCTTAGCAAAATTGCCCAAAATATCACCTTTTGGTCTTTTCCATTTCAGTGTTCATTAAAAAAAATCTAAATTAGACTAGAAAAGCAGATTATATTGTCTAATTTAGATCTTGTTGCAATGTGAATTCCTATGCGATTTCTCTTATATGCCAAGGAGAGGCTTGTCATAGATGTTTGTGAGGAAAGGGTTAAAGTGGATTGTTGTCATCAGCCATGGGCTATTCAGCGGCTTTGGGTATAGTGGGGTTTTTGCTTGATTAACCTGGGGTGGCTCCTAAATGCCGGTAATATATACGAGGGCGGTGGTTAGTGTTATGGTCCTATTCAGGGGCTGACAAATGAGAGACAAATCCTTTACCTGGCTCTGAAAATTACCTGTGTGAGGTGACGAGTTGTGACGGTCTGGGCACGGGAAAATAATCCGTTCTGTGAGGCCAACCTTAAAAAACTGTTTTAGTACAGCGGGTCACAAAGAAAATGGCCTGTCAGGGATCAGGATTTTTCTTAAAATTTATTTTTTCCCTATAGTGGAAAGAGAGAAGTTGCTTTGGGAAAAAAACTAATGAAAAGTATGGGGGAAAAAACTGTGTCGGTCGGCAGTAAAATAGCCAGTTGGGCGTCCCACTGGAAACAATTGTTTTTTTTCGAGTGCTGGCCTCAGTCTGTTTTTACAACGGATCAATATGGAGATGACTGAGACCAACCAACAAGTTTTATCATTGAGTTCTGAAATTAAAACGTAAAAACAAATTAAAATTTGAAAAGGGGAAAACACGCACCTGCTGACCTAGAATTCCAATTGATAAATAGATTCGAGAAAAGAAACAGACATTTTCAGTAAACATTGATGGAAATTGATATAGGCCCCAAGAGGAAAAAATCCGATATTCCCTAATTATTTTTGCCCATTCCCTATTTTGTGAAGACTTTGATAATTAAAAAATACACTAATATAACCCTGATTGCTATGACCTTAAGTTGATTGAACATTGTACAAATCAAACGAAAGTCCATTCCATGTATCCGCTGTTCCTGAATAATGTAACCTGAACGCTCTGATGTTTTCATCTTTGACTGACGTAACTTCAGTCGGTCAACGTTTTCATCTTTGGCCTAAGTGAAAAAAAAGACCAACATAAATCTCACACGCTGGTACTTAGAGGTCAATGCCCTACGTGGGCACAAGCATCTCGCGTGAGGCCCTTTGGTGACCGTTTTCTGTTGGAAGCTGGTTTTTGGTGCGATACCTGTAGTAACAGACAAAATGCATTACACTGCCCACTACCAGCGGTGACAATGGCTTGTGCCATATTTTCGTAACTAATCAGGGTCATCAGGTGAAATTTGATCAGTGTTTCATCATTAGTCATTATATGTAGGAGAAAAAGTATCTATATCCTATAATTACCCTTATGGGTTATTTTTCAATGACATTACTACTTCGTGTGAAGTATAGAGTCTCAAGATTATATATGAGGCTCTAATCAAAATTTACATGAAGAGCCTAATCAGTTACGAAGATATGGCCCCTGGAAGGCCCCCCTCCCCAGATGTAGTATATAGACAACGGCCACTCTAACTGTCCACAATATTGACTCCCTTACAACATTAATAAATAGACTGTTATCAATTAAAGTCATACTAAGTTCATTTCAGATATACATTTAAGCGTTTTGTTTATTTAAATGCATAATACCATCCGGATTCGCCAGGATCTTTGTAAGCCATTTGTTGGAATATTATGATGTAGTATTGAGGTATCAGTTATATTGCATTAGGAAAATATGTAATTCATGTTTAGATTAATGTTTTAGTTTGGTGTTGGAAGAATTTATATGTATTTATACTTATAGGAATCAGAATGATGGGTGGAATTCAATGGAAGTATTTAATAAGTGAATTAATTATTATGTATGCATAAGTGTGACATTTTTGATATTTATGAATAAAAATGTAAGGCTTGATTGTGGTTTTAGCCACCAGGGGGGAGCATGTAGGCATACCCACATGTTTCATTCAGGTGAGCCCTCATGGCACTGTGATAATGCCCTCATGGCATATGAAAGGAGATGACACTGAATGTGGGCCAATTGCAATTACCCCTATGGGGGCTTTTCTTGCCATGGGTGCCAGACCCCTATGGGGGCTTGTCATGCCAAGGGTGCCAGGGGTGTCAGGTGGGCTACTCCAGGGGTATAAGTATCTGGACTGACCACTAGAGAGACAGACTGGCCTTGGAGGCCAAGGAGAGCAGAGGCCCCTCCAGGAGAGAAGACCCAGAGACCCAGCATGGCCCAGGATGTATGGCTCTACTTGGCCAGGCCAGGCCAAGACCAGAGGAGCCTGCCTGCCTGCCCGGCCTGCCTGCCCGGCCTACCTGCCCAGCACCTGTAGGCCTACCTGCCTAGCACCTGTCTACACCTGTGAGTTGAACTGGTTGCCATGATCACACATGCCATGATCACACATCAAAGCCATTGAGTACCATTGTCACCGCATATACCTTCGGGTATGTCACTGTGAATAAATAACCTCTCACTGTACCCCAGTTGTTGAGTTCTGTGATTCCGCATAGGGACACATTGATATCTTAACATCGACTGGTGGAGTTCCAACCCGGGTACTACAGTGACTAGGTGACAGTGGATTGTGATTAGGTGACAGTGGATCCAGGATCAAAGCGGCCAACATGGACAATGAGGACTACAACTCATGATCACTTAGTGGTTGGAGTGAAATTCAAAGTGACTAACAGGTATGTGAAAATCAAATGTTTGGGACTCTGAGAGATGTTCACAAGGTCATGTCAACAGAAGAGGGTTTGACATCTCATCTCTCTTAGCCAGCATGGACATGGATCTTCAACTGTCAACCCAACTAGACTTTATGACAAGATGATGATCCAATATGGATCAACTTTACTGGACAATGACTTTATTCACATGCATTAATGTTGTTGCTATTGGCCCAGAGGAAGAATGGCCAGAATGTTTGATTTCAAATATTTAAGGGATAGAGATTAAGTGTGAAGTACCTGATTTGAGGTAAATGAAGACATGATAATGTTTTGTGTAAATATGTATATAGTTTAGTATTAAGTTTATCAATTAATTCCTATGATTAATATGTTTAAGTGAATGGCCGGACCATGCCACTGAACATATTCCAAATTATCCTATGGTACCTATGATCATGTCAGTGCTAGCTTTAAGACAGATTGTAGTTTTGAGTTTAGGATAAAGTGACAATTTGATCAAATCAGAATGTTGAGCTGTGTTTCAGTTCCATTGTGTATGTTCAATTATCCCGATGTTGACAATGGTAAAAACATTTATATACTATTTATGACTTTTTGATTTTCATGGATATGATGTTTTAAGTTTTTTTTAATATTGCCCTAGTATATTTATGATTGGGTAGGAATAAGACATTGACACCTTATTTATATGGAGGGAGAAAAGTCACTCAATACTGAGAAAAGGGACTACTGTTTTTGTTAGCTATTAGCCATTTGTATGTATCTGGGGAGATAACATATGAGTGTAGACAGATAGCACATAGACCCCTTACATATAATAAGGTAGGAGAAAAGTCACTCAATTTTGAGCAAAGGGCTACTGTTAGTGTTAACTTTGTAGGAATTAGCCAGCCTACTTAGTGTTTATTCCCCCATGTTAAGTTATAATTAGTGGTCATATATTAATGTCTTTCTAGATCAGATTTTACCAAGTGATATTGATGTGACACAGATTAGATATGTTCTCCTTGCTTAGATGATATATATTAGAGTTGGTGCAATTATTGGTGTTAATAACCTTCAGCATACTGGCTAGTAAATATATTATCCTAAAGTAAGCATATATGTCCTAATCATACTGCCACCTTTTGTTTTCATAAACTAAGCTGAACAATACTAAGGTATTAAGAATGTTTTCTGTGAGAAAAGCTTTAAATTCATTTATATTGTACATCATGTGAGTTATTGTAGGCAGAGGACACAACTTTAGAAAATGTTCTGAGAGTGAACATAGTATTAGTAACTGGATAGCTATGTCAGGCCTGGAGAGAGCCTTTGACATGGAGATGTTCTGAGGTAGAACATATTTATTGTGATGTCATTGTATTGACAGAGTTGTGTTAAGTTGTGTTAAGTAGCCCAAACATGTTTGAGGTAAAACATGGTAACTCTAATGTACTTTATTCTATGAAAGGAAAAGTGACCCTCATTTGATAAGTAACTGTTCAAGTTTGTTTTGTGGGAAGCTTATGTTGACTGGAAATATGCTGAGAGAGTATACATACATTGATAATTTTCTATGGTTGTATGTTATGTGTACTTGCTAACTATTGCCTTGTTATCCTGCTACTGTTTATGGGTTTGAAGAAAGAACTTGGATGAGTTGATTATTTCATTATGGTTAGTTGCATTAATGTATTGATGTCTGATTTAATTATGTTTTCTTGGCATAGTGGTAATGCCTAATTTTCCCAAGGGGGGTGTGATGTTGGAATATTATGATGTAGTATTGAGGTATCAGTTATATTGCATTAGGAAAATATGTAATTCATGTTTAGATTAATGTTTTAGTTTGGTGTTGGAAGAATTTATATGTATTTATACTTATAGGAATCAGAATGATGGGTGGAATTCAATGGAAGTATTTAATAAGTGAATTAATTATTATGTATGCATAAGTGTGACATTTTTGATATTTATGAATAAAAATGTAAGGCTTGATTGTGGTTTTAGCCACCAGGGGGGAGCATGTAGGCATACCCACATGTTTCATTCAGGTGAGCCCTCATGGCACTGTGATAATGCCCTCATGGCATATGAAAGGAGATGACACTGAATGTGGGCCAATTGCAATTACCCCTATGGGGGCTTTTCTTGCCATGGGTGCCAGACCCCTATGGGGGCTTGTCATGCCAAGGGTGCCAGGGGTGTCAGGTGGGCTACTCCAGGGGTATAAGTATCTGGACTGACCACTAGAGAGACAGACTGGCCTTGGAGGCCAAGGAGAGCAGAGGCCCCTCCAGGAGAGAAGACCCAGAGACCCAGCATGGCCCAGGATGTATGGCTCTACTTGGCCAGGCCAGGCCAAGACCAGAGGAGCCTGCCTGCCTGCCCGGCCTGCCTGCCCGGCCTACCTGCCCAGCACCTGTAGGCCTACCTGCCTAGCACCTGTCTACACCTGTGAGTTGAACTGGTTGCCATGATCACACATGCCATGATCACACATCAAAGCCATTGAGTACCATTGTCACCGCATATACCTTCGGGTATGTCACTGTGAATAAATAACCTCTCACTGTACCCCAGTTGTTGAGTTCTGTGATTCCGCATAGGGACACATTGATATCTTAACACATTGTTTGGGCCAAAGTAACGTTTCGGACGCAAAATATTCTTGTATAACATGTTGTATACATTGCCCTCAATGTTCCTTAGCTATTTCTGTCATCAGTTAATCGTTTGAATGTTGTGCTAAAATATAGCTACTAGGTAAAGTAATGAATTCTTGGGTAAAATTGAAATATAAGTAAAATCAGGACTAACATTAATTGTCGTTTTAACTACTTGCAATAATGGTTACACATGCAGTGATACATGCACACAAATGCTTTACTTAAATTGTTATTTTCTCTCTTCTTTCAGGTATGTGTACTTGGTTTATTCGAGGTGAAGTGATTGGCAATTAAGGGTAAGTAAGCGCAACGGCCCTTTCAAACTGATTCAGGTTTTCCTTTGCTTAATATAAATCTATGGAACCCTGGAGCTAGGTGATAAGCACTGATACATGCACGTAGATAAAACTTACTGATTTGTGTCAAGCTAGATGCTTTGAGCACTCATGATGATCCAAGTGATGAACCTTATTAGTCTACATAATGTATCCTTGTGGCCTTGGATACAAACTATGTGCACTGAAACTGATACAATGTGTGATGTGCCAAATTGGCCCTTGTGCAGTATTTCTAAGCTGTACCTATATTGCACCCAAAACTGCCCTCTGGTATTTGCCAGACTAATTCAAAAGCACTGGTTATATGCCATGTGCACCCAAACTGAGCCTTAATTGTAATGTTCAGTATAGATTGGCCTGAGTGACACATCCCTATGGCATTGGTTGTGTGCCATGTGCACCTAAACTGAGCCCTGTAATATATGCCATATTGAGCCAAGTGACATCGCTATGGCCATTGTTAAATGCCAAATGCACCCAGACTAAGTGCTGTTCTAAGTGCTGTAATGTGCCATATTAGCCACCATGAAATATCCCAATGGCCCTTGTTAAATACCTGAGCGCTGTAATGTGCCATTTTAGTCCCCATAACGCATTCCTATGGCCCTTGTTAATGTTATGTGCCAAGTACACCCAGACTAAGCGCTGTAGTGTACCATATTAGCCACCATGACATATATCCCTATAGACCTTGTTATGTGCCAAGTTCACCCAAATTGAGCGTTATGATGTGCCATATTAGCCACCATGGCATGTCCCTAAGGCCCTTGTTATGTGCCAAGTGCACCCAAACTGAGCATTATAATGTGCCGTATTTGCCACCATGACGTATTCCTATGGCCCTTGTTACGCACCAAGTGCACCCAAACTGAGCCCTGTAATGTGCCGTATTTTCCCCTAGGCTGTACCGAACCATTATAGCATCCCATTCTAACAGAGGCCTAAGGGAGTCGTGTATAGCTGGCCTGGGGGCCTTAAGGGTCCTGATCTTTTCAGTGATAAAAGCAGAGCTAGGGGAGCGATCCCAGGAGTCGAGACCTTTTACCCTTACATCTCAGAGTAATTGGTTTCTGTTCAAGCAATAAATCTGACATATGCAACCACATTGTAATCACGTAATTGATTGCAATCATATTATAATATGACTGCAAGTACAGTATAATTTGATTGAATATGATTACATTTCCAACGGTGAGATTATTGAAGACATTCGATGTTGAGTATCTATATTCCAAGTATCCTCAATTGAATAAAGGGAAATTTAAAATTTCTAATCAAATCTGAAAATTATCCAAAGCTAGGACGAGGCAGCCCAGTTTTACTGCAGGGATCCGGCCGCGGCCGATAGACAACGATCGTGAGAACATTGCATAATGATATTATTGTGCTTCTTTGGCCTGTACTATCTATATGTCCGTCTCAATATCGCTTCTTGTTTAATAGTACACTTCTACGTATTCAACCAAGGTTTCAAAAACCTTTGTAAAACAAATGTGAAGTCCTAATAAGTCATAGAAGACATCTAGTTCGTTTGCACGGGAACCCTGTGTCTATATCAACCTGGCAGATATGGGTCCACACAGCTAACATAGCATCCTCTCGGAGCCTGCAGTGCCACATGGAAGCTACAACTGACCACTGGTCAATACACATTATACGTGCAGAGGACGCGGTCAGTAATCACCTGGCCTGTCCTAATCAGATTACCGCCAAGGCCCCCTGGTGGTCAGGTGTGGGAATTAGCCCCCAGCCCAGACCCCCCTACACCCCTCCCCTCATCCCCCAAACCCTCACCTGTCGGTTACCAGGGTGGGACCACTCCATCTCACCTGGTGTAATGTTATACCTGTAGGGGTTGGGTACTGGAGGCAGGTTACCCCCAGGGGGTAGGGATTATTATCAGGATAGGAGGATTGAGGGAGGCACTATTGTTGAAACTGAGATAATGATTATTGTGGATGAGGCTATCCGGTTCTAATAGTTTTCAGTGTTATAACAGCAGATGCTGAGAATCTATGTATGCTGATAGTGGCTTTTGCCTATATTGATTAATTTCAAGGTGGAAGCTGTTAGGGATTTTATTGGTTTTAGTTGATTTTAAGTGCTAGATAAATGTGAACATTTAGAATTTTTTTGCTATAAGAATTTCAATTCAGGTACATATCATAGATATGGGAAATTTTAGTTTATCCGTGTCATCAACAACGTGTTTAGATTCTATAATGCCTGGTCAGCCAACTCCTGAAGGATGAGAATATAGAAAATTAATGGCATTTAAATATATTGTGTGTATTAAATGTATTATTCTCTGATAGAGCAACACATGATTGTTTTTAGTTAAATATGTATTCCCAGTTCTCAAAAGAGAAAATTGGCCATTTGCATGCCCGCTACCCTGGTCTTTTAAGTGACCACAAATTACTAACCATTCATAATTAATAGTGTTAAAAAGGGACAGTCACGCAAACTTTCCCTCGGTATATTTCCATATGAGGAACTTCAGCTGCAATAAGATTCGAAACGTTTCTGTTTCATCAGCTTTTTCTAAGTCAAACCAATATCTACTTATTTCTCGGACAGTTTTAAATCTCCCCAAATTTTGTAGAAGATATCGTGTGAATTAAGATAATAGACATAAATATAATACCAGAACGTTTTCCTCCCTCTCTTTAAGCAGGGAGCCTTTAAGCATTTCAAGTATATTTTCATATATAGCTGAACGTAACTGAATGCACGTGTATAAAACGGAATGAATTAATATAAACAAACACGACACAAAAACAACAAAAAAAGCGACCAAAAATGAAAAAAACAACATTGCATTCAAACGGCGATTTGCATGGAATTTAAGGATTCTCCTTCATTCAGAATAGAAAAGAGAGTTTTTAGGAGCTATAAAGAAAAAATGTAAACAAAAAACAACAGGTGAACCAGTGGCCCAAAGGTTAAGGCTCACTAAAGACTTATCTGTAGAGTAGTGCTTTGTTCGTGGTTAGATTCTTTGGTGGGGTAACGGGTTTGGTCTTCAATGAAAAAACTATTTGAGAAACCCTATATACAGACCTTTTTTGTGAACGCACTCAGTACATGTATTGTGAGGCTGAATTCAGATGGGCTTCCTTAGTATTTATGCCATACCACTCTATGTTGGACAGAATGTGTAATCCTGGTTTGAAATGCAAATTTTAAAAAGTTATGTGATAAATATATTTTACTCATGCAATCCTTATTCAAAATGCAAGTGTGCAAGTATATTGTAACCATTTCTTCCTTTGGTGAATAACAAGGGCAATACTTCAAACTATTGACAGCTCTCCCCCCCCAAAAAAAACAACAACAAAACAACAACAACAACAACAACAACAACAAAAAAGTATAAAAAAAAAGCATTTGAACTACAGTTTTTCCTTTGATACGATCAGAAGAATTTTCCCACTAGGCCACCCTGAAAGATGAATCCCTGCCTTAATAATGTCAATGGGACATTAAGAATCAGATACCCGTTTTCTGTGGCTATGTGCCCTGCATAGTCAAGTTCAACCTGAGATGGTCGCACAAAGGTGGGCTTGAAGATCTTGCCCTCACCACCTGTAATGTATGAGAATTATACACAAGAGGCTATTCTACTCTTGTTAATGGAAACAAACGCAAACCTTTGCATATTCAAACATGTGTAAACCCTGAATGGTATCCTCGTATAATTCTACTTATGTTTCACATTCATACCAAGGAAATCCAAGAATTAATATTAAATAATTTTTAAAAGATAGTTTTTTGTCGACAAGAGATAGGTCTAAAAAGACAGGATTACTTTAATTCAGTGAGGGGATTTCCCCTCCTCTTTTGTACATCTATAAAGGTACACGACCAGTCGATGCCTTATAGATTGGCAGTTTCCCGTTAGCCCGAGGGGCATGCAGACTATTGGCGGGGCCAGTAGTACTGTGGGCCGCTGCACCTTTGTAGAAGAATCACAGTAAAGACGTGCAGGTATCTCCTCGAGGCAAGGTCTTTTTAAATGAACTATAGAACGTGTTGCGTGATCTTAGGACCCCTCTGGCCAACGGTGAAAAACAAAACTCTACCCCTGGTCTGCGATTATCAAAAAAATTAGCTGTAATGAAATGGCATACGTCAACTGAAACACATTTTTATGAAGGCTATTTGATTATTTAGTAGTTCTTTATATTGAAGGCTTATTAGAAAATCTAAGTAGTAAGCATAATGTATTGGTGTGATCTTCATTTTTCGTTTGATAATGTAAATCCCGTTGTATATTTAATGAAAGATTTTTTACCACTTGTGGAACGTTAGGACTGATTAAATGTATGCTATTCATTTGGGCTGCTTATAAGCAAGTTATTGACGTCCTTAAGAATTGGTATTTATACCAACCCCATCATACCTACCGAACATCGAAATCCTACCACGTTTCCCATATTCTATGGAGGATTTCTAAACAACCTCGGCTGTCAGGTTTAAGATACAAAAAAGCACTTGAAAAACGGTCTAAAGGTCTCTTTTTGCAATCATGCAACTCTAAGTCAGATTACCGAGCGGCACAAAACGTTTTGTCTTTGTAGTTTGCTTAATTTGTTAATCATTTAATTGGTTGATTTCCCTTTTGTCTTAGATGAAGTTAGTGTAAGCGGAGTGAAAAAGGTGTTGTGTGGGTGTAAGATTGGGCAGGGGGACGGGGGCGGACGCAAAGGTCACAGGTATAATTGCCACAAACAGAAAATATTGTCTTCATTATGCCCGCAAACGGCAGATAGGTCAGTGTACTCCGCACCGCGCCTTTTTTCAAAGTCGTCTGCTAGTTCTCCCGCCAAAACGACATCTCAGATCTTTCTGCGATGTGTTTGTTAGCATTTCAACAAAAACTCCAGTGGGATCAGGAACATTAACGATGAAGATTTTTGCTATAAAAAGTTTTATTTTTGTTTGGATTATTGATCTCTTAACGTCACTGCTCGCTAAGATTTACCATATTATATTGATTGAGCTCACAGATTAATGTTTAATGGGGAAGATAAACTGCCGGGGGAAGTGAATAACATGCTTCTAAATGATATTGATTAAACTTCAGGTTTCTCATCAATTGAGCTCTTTTTCTTGCTTTTAAGTGCAACCGCCTCGGAGGTGTTATCCAAGGCAATTGATCTGGAGAATTATAGGATGTCTTTTTGTCAGTTTTTACTTCTAAGTGCCAGTTATAATATCTTTGTAATTGAACAGTAGCAGCGGCAGAACTGTCGGTTCTCAATAGATCCAGAGCCATTTAAATGTGGTTGTGAGTGGGGAGGCGATTGAGGGGAATCTTGGCATTGGATTCCAAACAGCCGTTCTTCAATGACATGTAATCTGCTTCCCATTAAACGCTATCAGAGCAAATACAAACTATTGCTACTACTACAAACCACTCCTAAACTGCACGAGGAATTCGCTTTGGTATTACTCATCATGTGTTGCCACTTCTCAAATAGTCAAAGGTAAACACATCATCAAAAAAAAAGAAGCTGCTTTGATTTTGACAGATGATAATACGAGCAACCGACACTAGAATTGAAACGAATCAAAATCAAGCAATGACTGAAAATTGACAGAGAACTAAAGAAATGTGCATTTCACTTGTTCAATTCTCCCTATCACAGTATAGGCAGTTTATTGAGTTTTACCCACAGGTAGGCCTAGAACAGGATGTTTGCTGGGAAACATGTGGGCAGATCTAATGGCTTAAGCAGAGGACCTTTAATTAATATTACGATTTCTTGTAGATCAGCACTGAATAACACTCATGAATTTTACCATTTTTTGTAGATCAACATTGAATAAAACTAGCTATCATTGGTTTTTGAATCACTATCCACACACGTTTAATATTTCCAGAGTTGTTTGAAAATATGATCATTACAGATGGATATATCGTTTAAGTAATTGTATATTCTATAGTTTTTACTGTGGGTTTGTCGACAAAATTGGTAGAAATAAGAAAATACAGAAAATCAGCTATCGGTGGTAGAGAGAATTGCAATTATATATTTTACAGGCTGAAGAATGTTGGTAAATGGTAACAAAAGAAACGCCTATATTCTGTTGTGTATAATATACATGTCAGTGAAGCAGGGGTGGTCCTTGGTGCTGTGGCTGTGTTAATCTCATTAGTTCCACCTCTGATAAGGCCCTCACAGGCTGACCTAATAACCTGCTAATTAATCTCGTCAATTACAACATTCCTTGGCCCAGATTTGGGAAGGGGCGCCCCATAAAAGCAGTGGGACATTAAGGAACTCATTGTCTACCTCTTACAAACATATAAATGTACTGACAGAAATTGAATGGCAAAAATGGGGATTTATGGAGAAATATGGAAAAATATCCTGTCAGTCGGCAATAAAATAACCAGTAAGGTGTCCCTTCGGAAACAATAATGTTTTTGAAAGTGGTCTCTTAAGCAAAATAACATGTTCTGTTTTTGTACCTAAAATAGTGGTGCATATTGTTTTTCTTTATGCCTTTGGAAACAGTTCCTGGAAAGGTGTTGCCATATGTATACATGCATGCATTTAGAATAAAGTGACACTTGATCTATTTATACCATGAATGAACACACGATCTGTGTGTGATGTGCCAATCGTCAACAGTACCCCACAAGTGAATACGGCTTGTTCACCCTTTGATGTGTATGTCAGTACCAAGTCCGCATGCACTGCAAACCTTGTTGAACATAGTGCCTACATAGTATCACAAACTACCCATTAATATACTTCTTAGAGTGTGATACATGACATATACTTTTACCACACCCCTTCCTTTGATACACAATCCACATGAGTAAAATATGTCCGGCATCAATCTGGTTCAATTTACGAATGTGCCAATGCTTAAAATGATCCATTATAAATAATGACAACGACAGACATTCCAGATACCGTCTTATTTCATGATCTACTTTGCAATTAAAAAAACACATTATCATTTCTCAAAAGTGAGAAGCACATGAACGGTAGCCAGAAAATAGGAAACATATCATCTTTGATTAAATATTCCGATCCAGTCTATGAACAACCACAATACAAATGATTTTCCAGAGTGCACAATTGTAAAGTCAAGTAGTGCTAGACCCTTAAAGGTTAAAGCCTAGCTTGTGAGGTGAGTGTACTTAGCCCCTGTTCTCCCCTATTAGCTGGGATCAGGAGGCAGGCCCCTTCTGTACTAACAGTCCCCACCCAGAGCACACTGTGTGATGTAACAGTTACACAGACTGTATAGAGGTGAACAAGTCCTGGTTTTACAACAGACAAGGCCCTCGTAAAGTTGCCTAACATCTGCTGGATGATCATGATATTGTGGGAGGGAACTTAGTGCAGAGACTGAAATATCTATTACAGACTAGGTCATAGAAGCCGTATCAACGTACATAGATCGAGTGTATGAATTAGTTTTTATATACCCTTTACAGACTGGCCTCAGAATGTATATGACACCTGTTTTGAACTGTAAACATATCACCTAATCAGTAAAGAGTGATCGTATGATGCGTCTGGAATTACATGCATTCTACACTTTAGCGTACGTGTCAATACACTTTACAAAAACATTACATGCTGTGGAATGGTTCTGATGCAAAGTGATGTGAAGCAAAGCTGAGTTAACCCTCTCCGGATGTACATGTATTACCCTTCCAGCCTTCACGATAAGTAAAGCAAGCCGCACTGAATAATGCCTTTTACAAAAAAGCTTGAGAATGTGCATTATACCTGTTTTGAACTGTTAGCATATAGCCCAGTCCGTAAAGGGTATTAGATCCTAATATTCTGACCGGGCTGTATATTGACGTACCTATATATCAATTGTATTATTCCAACAAAACATAAAGACATATGCAATGTGATAGATGTTTTTTGTATATATATATTACAGTAAAGTAGTTTGTTTTGATGCATACCCTACCATAAGGGTATTGCACGTGTAGCATATAGATTCTATACACAATAAGGTACCTCTATAGGGTTAGTGTAACGCCCGTATTACCTGCAGCAGAGGGGAAGGTGCAAAGGCAGGAGTAATACTAGGATTAGCCCTGATCAGTTTGATCCCAACCTAACGACCCAGATTAACCGAATCTACATATAAAAAAAGGAAAAAGTCCCAAAACCTAAGCTTTTACACACATGTAGAAAAAACATTGATTGTGAAAAATTATGATAAGGATTTATCAAAAACGATCTGTAAAATCTGAGCTTTTATTCCATATGCCTAAATTGATGTGCTACTCTTTGCATTACTGGTAGTATTCGGTATTGATTATATTGTGTATCAGTGGAGAGATAGGCATGTCTAAAATCAATGAATCATTACATCCTGATGGATTGTTTTAACCACAGTGGACCAGATTGGGGTTGCAGTTGATGTAAACTCTAAAATATAGCCCTGCATTTTGAGTTGGGATTTAGGAAGATACCTGTTACTAACACATATTTATCTAACAAAATATTGCTCCAAAAATCCATCCTTGTACTACTATAAGCAGAAATTTATACCTCTACAATATGATAGAAAATGGAGCATAATTTCTGATGTCCAAAATACAATTATGATATCAAATGAGACACAAGTTTAGGGTTTCAATATAGACCCAGCATCTATTAATAGAAAAGAGCAACAAGCAATCTTCATACTATTTGTAGTATCTTTAAGTAGATCTATCATGCAATGCATTGTTTGTAAATGAATGAGAATTTCCCTATACCAAGGCTTTCCACATGTTACAACACTGGGAGACTACATATGCCCCAGCTGTGCTAACTTTTTAGTTTTGTTGCCATAGAGACTCGGTTATAACTGTGTTTGTTCCATCTCAGAAATATACATTAAAGATAATATTTTACATTGTCCGAGTCCTTACTTGATAGCTAAATCCTTTGCCATGTCAGCTATAGATAGATTCGTTCTACCTGTTTCAAAAACATGCACGTTTAGAGAGAAAACCACAACACCGAGGAACCCAACAAACAGAACAAACACATTTAGTTAGAGTGATTAGGGAAAATCATATCCAGATGCATCTAGGCCATCTAGATACTTTAATCTTTGTTGGCAAAACTTTAAATTGAGTTGCAATCGTTTGTGTCAGCGATATTTTCCTGCAAACAGCCCATTATATTGTGAACTTGTTAGGCCCTAATTAGGTTTTATAGAAAGCATGGCTAATGCGTTGATAATATTTTATTCAAACATTACGATGTAGCACTAAAGCCCCTCCATTATTTCAGATGGGCACATGTATATTCTATTATCCTGGTGTAATTATATGCCCACAGGCAGATCAGACTTTATTTAGGCCTATACTAGTTGGAAAAACATTGCTGTAAAACAGTTGTTGTATTGTTGTGTTTCAGCAGTCCCTGATCCCCTGATCAGTGGAGCCAGATAGTCCCCATAGATACTAGGCCTAGCGCCTAAATGTGGTCCCTTACGTCCATTAATCCCAGAACACCCCGCGGCTGCGTCTCCTCTGACGTGACGTCACGAATCCACATCCGGGTCCTTTGATACATGGCTTGGCATGGAATTGAGATAAAGCAAATTACATTAAGTAGAAATCTGAGAGAAGTTTTCTCCTGAGATGAACCACACACATCAACAGAAAAAGAAGAAATAGAAGAAATAATAAGAAAAAAACAATAGTTTTAAGGGTAATGAGACACTTGTTCCTGATGCCCTGCTGGAGGGTACAACTACGTCATGTGGTCTTGGCCAGGTCATGTGACCCGCAGCGGTCATGTGACCTGGGAACAGGTGCCCTGGTCCATTGTATGCAGATCCCGGATGATGAAAGCGTCAAAATGTACAGCTCAGGTGCAGGTAAAAGGGGGAAGGAATGTGAAGGAGACGGAATGCCACTCGCCCAGCAGTGGGTCTGTGTGTGTTTGTACAGAGGAAGTGTTTGTTAAAAGAGCCAGGACAATGAGGCAGGTCATTAGGTCAAGGAGCCGGCTGGGACTTTTATATACACATACATGGGCGGCCCTGGGAAAGTCCCCCATGGGTATACTTGAAACATGGAGATTTATACAACTGCTACTATCAAGGGTTAATGCACCTGGGTGCATTTAATTGAAACACCAAGAGCTGGTGTTTGTTCTTTTAAGTGGGAATAAAGGATCATGTTTATGCACGTTTAGTGACGCTTGTTGTTGGTGTGGTTTTCCAATAACACCGTTCGTTCTACGTTGAGTCATATTGAATAATATTTGACTTGTTCACACGAAAATACTTTTAGATTGGACAACGTGAACGTTGTTTTTATGAACCCAGATATTATTCATTCAATATGTGGGTATTTAGCCGGAGAAGAGCTGTGAGAAATGTGGGCTTAAAACCTTGAGGTGTAGCTGCATGGGTTGACGAGGGGAAAAATACGTGCAATTTGAAAAAAAAGTCTTAGGTGAAACAGAGCCAGCGAAGTCCATGGTATCACGTCTTTGGTCCGTGTCAACCAGGAAGATCTTGGTAAAATAGTCACCCAATCCAGTTGTAGGGGAATTCTGAGGGGAAATACGTAAAGACACGTAATGAGGGATTGATCATGTCACAGCCCTGAATACCTTACAAGGGCAAGGAAACGCTATGCAAAGACGTAAGGGATTTCTCAGTAAAGTTTAACTTCAGCAAAAAGCAGCAATTTTATATAAAAGTCTTATTAATGATACATTAAGTAGGAAAAAGTGTTTCCTTTACACGTGGTGTAGGAATGATATACAGGGTGATTATCAACGTTTAACAAAATACGGGCGCTCTATCTATAGATAGCATTTCCAAGTAATCATATATTTGAAATGTGTGCATTCTGTATGGAATGGTTTGTATCCTGTACTTTTAAATGGCAGAGAAAAAATAAATTATTTCCCTATGGCTTCTAACAGGCCTTCTATACACATTTTATTCCCTATTTAATATCAAATTGTTTAAGTAGCTTTCCAGTTCTCTCCAATCAAGTAGAAATGCTTCTCGAATGAAAAATGTTTTAAAAATGTTTAGGAGTACAAATAGACCCATAATATTTGTATTCCTCGTCTAAACATGGGCGGTCCATTGCAATTTAGTAAATGTCAACCAGCTAAGAAAAGAACAATTAACCTGCGAGAAAAAAAGGCAACGACCCAAGGCAATGTCTTCATGTATTCTATCCAGCATACATTACACCTGCCCTACATAACTTAAGGCTACTTGGACGACTGCCATCGAACAGATAAAAAAACGAAAATAAAAGAGACAAATACAATAAAACTATTCAGGTAATTAGTCTGTATACAAATATTTGCCTGCTAGGCATGAAGCTAGGTTAGGAGTGATTTCTAAGAGTAAGTGTACAGATTCCATATCAACGGATAAGGGAAGGATTGAATATGGAAAATACTATACTTTGGTTAAGAGTTTTTTAACGTACCTTGGCTACGATTCTCTTTGCATTTTCAAAGGGGACATTAGCTTCAGTCATATACTTTCTGAGCCGTTAACCATTACATGGTACAGAATAGAGTTTTATTCCAATATTCAATAGAAAAAGAAAGGAATTAAGAGAAGAAAAGACATTTCAGAGTGTATAACAACAACAATTGTTATCTATATCAGATTCTGATATCTAGTAAACTAGTACAAAAGTTGTACTCCCAATCTCTACCCAATCACGACCTATCAGTCGCTGTCTTGTGGTTTGTATACAGTTAGAGATTAGAAAGGTAGGAACTTGGGCCAAATGTTTAGACTGTCAAAGGCTATAGGTGGCCCGTTAGCGTTATAACTGCGTTTTTTAAGTTTACGTACTTCTTTGTGATCACCATGTATTACTAATACCCCTTACTGACTGGCCCCATCATGCCTATAGATATCAACTGTCATTATGAGCGTATTGTGAGGCTATATAGTCTGTATACGAGTACCAGACGTGTTTCACACAATCTCTCAGACTTAAAATAATGAGGCGTCAAATAAAAAAAAATCATAGAATTGTATCCCACAGTTTCTAAATGTAGATAATGATACTAATATGATAGAAAACCACAGAAACTAAATATTTTATTTGAGCTACGAGACAACAGAAATTTACGACTGGGAAAATTAGCTGTGTATTAATCTGATCTATGTATATACATTGTATTCAAACGAAAAAAATTAATACAAAGTATTTCGGGAAAGAACAAAAATAGGTTATGCCACAGGCGATTAGTTAATGAGATTTTTACGCTGCCGTTTTCTGAAGGAACCAAAAATAGAAGGCATCTGATAAATGTATACCTATCTGGTCAGTTACCTAAAGGGAGAGCAGAACCCATCTAGACAAATAGATGGTCCGTTCCGAGCCCAGAACAGGCCTGCTTTGAACTGATAACCGGCCAAAAGTATTAGAAGACTTCAGGGCTTTCCTAAGGGAATCGATGATACTTAGAAACAAGACCGCTAGACCTACCCAAGATTGTACTCTACTACGTTAGGGGAAGGTTATAGGGTTACACATATGATTTTGTCTTTGTAAATTTCGTTATTGATTGGCTGATATTAAAATATCTGAAGGAGAGAACCTAGCACAGGGACACACTGCCAAAACTTTACAACATTTTCTGCACCTGCAGGCTAATTATGACTGAATCTGTCGACAAAACACCTAGGAAAACTATAGAAAATTAGCAAATAATTGTTCTGTATCCATGTACGATGAATCAATTTTCAAACAACTCAGGAATAATAAATGTATATGGATAATAATCTAAAAAATATCAATAGCTTGTTTCTCACAATGTTAATCTACAAGTAATGA
This sequence comes from Lepidonotus clava, assembly GCA_936440205.1. Classification (NCBI taxonomy): domain Eukaryota; kingdom Metazoa; phylum Annelida; class Polychaeta; order Phyllodocida; family Polynoidae; genus Lepidonotus; species Lepidonotus clava. The sequence continues at coordinate 17,227,090 of OW387150.1, read as the reverse complement.
CAATTTTTATGAAAATTTCTATACTAAAGCATTGGGTTTTGTCGACATAATACCCAGCATGCACCTGGATCCAGGCTAACCTGCAGGTACAGTATAAGAAATAGAATTTAAATCGTTTTAGATAGAGGTGACCCTTACATGACAGTGTTTTCCCTTTGGAGTATATAGTTACAGAAGAAAAAAACAGAACTTCCATATGCTTTCCCCCGACTCCTAATGAGGGCGTTTCGTCCGGGTTTCTTTAAGGGAGGTCCATCTGGCACTCTCCAAGCAGAAGTTGTATAGGTCTCTTTACCACCTGTTTTCAAGCATTCATTTCCCAGACTCTGCTAGGAGAGTGTCCACGTCGCCATGTTTCAGGGTGAGGTGCATATTGACAGATGACCTCCCCTATATGCGGCCTGTTACCATGGCAACCAACAGACTTCTAGTGGCTTTTCTGCATATTTTTTCGCAGAGCATGGATTACATTCTTCTTTGGTGTGACCCCGTCCTTGACCCCAGTTTACTCTGGGTCAGGTGAGGTTATAGTGGGAGCCAATGCCTGGTGGTCTTGATGGAGTGGGCTTAGACAGCTGATCCAGTGTATTCACTGAATGTCGCTGTAACACTGGAACGTCAATCTAAAGGTGTGGGGTTTGATTTCGAGCTGAGAGATCACCCCATACTGGGAGCAGATCTATTAACATTATACACCCTCAATACCTGCGGCATGCTGAGCAGCTCATTGCACTATGACCTACTTACTTTACGAACTGCTCATTCCATAAACTATACTCTCTCCATCGCTGGTCAATCAGTGACATGCTCACTGTATGATATGCTAAGCAAAGTTGAACTTAATCGTCCTGCAACCTATGCCCTCTACAACCGGCTCAGTCGGACGCTCAGTGCATTCGCTCTAAAAACATCTAACCTATATAGTGCACTGCACAGAAGGATGCATTGTACACGTGTAAGCTGCTCATCCTGTGACCTGTGATATATATCCTAGCTACCAACTTTTTTGTAACCTGCTTACCTTATATCTTAGAAAAATAGAAAGTCCACGAAGTTAGGTTAAAAGGGGCACTTGTTTAATTGCTGTTTAGAATTGCGATGGGGAAAAGGAGTGAGCAGGTCGTAAAGTGAGCATATTTTGGAGTGAATAGGTCGTCAAGTGAGCAGGTCATGAAGTGGGGAGCTGATAAAGTTAGCCCGTAGATTGGGTGCTTGCAGAATGAACGGATTGCAGAGTGAACGGATAATAGAGTGAAAGGGTCATAGAAAGAGCAGCTCACTCTGCAATATGTTCTCTCTAGAAGCATCTAGTCTGCGAGCTCCTTACTTAACGACCTCCTCCTTTCATGCCCTGCTCACTTTATGGTATTCTTTCTGTGAGTTGCTCCCCCTCTGCCCCACCTGCTCGCCCCACTGACCCGAGCCTACCATGAAATATATGACAGTCGGCGCTCCCAGCACATCTGTCGTCAGCTCTTTTATGTCCCGGGTAGGGAGTGGTCCATGATTGTTGGGCTTAGGCAGTAGCAATGGTGTTTTACATATTGTTTGTTCAGTCCTATAACATCATCGAAGTAAATAAATGTTAGTTGTACGTATAGTATCCAGATATTATTTTTAGCGTTTTTTTCAAGTAAACAAAACAATGCAAATAAAAGCAACTCGACAATCACATTTATGCCGATAATGAAAACTAGTAAGACCAATAACTAGATACACAGAGCTTAGAACAGCGAAGACAACGTCAAGATAACTTACACTGCATTATCCCTGAATCTGCTCTAAAGTGCCACCAGTGTCCAAAAATAGATACACAATACTCTTTTTTTCTGGTCTTTTTCTGATTGATCTGACCAGCTCCGATAGGTGTGCCTGAGCAGCGCTCATTGATCAGGGCCCTGTCACGGCTGATTGATTCTCGACTCAAGCTGCTCTATCGATGAAGCACTAAACGTGCCATAGATTATTTAAAAGACTCACAGAAGTGGCTGTCATCGGTGATACATGCGCTGTGGTAACGGATAGGGGAGTCAGTGGACTTAGTGTAGATAAGGCTAAAGGGGGCGTATTGTATTATAACTTATAAGTGACTGCAAGTAGGTGCTTAGGAGGGTGGTTGAAAAGTTAAAGTGCTATCGTAATGACTGTGTATTTGTTTGTTGTTTTGGTGAATGACTATTTGTACAGGAATGAAAAATAGCATATGCCGAAAAAGTGGTATCGTGAATTGCATTACGATTATGATATGGCTGATATTTCCTAGCCTTGAGAGTATCACGTATTTTAGATTGATGGTCCGTTTTCTAGTACGTTTATCACGGTAAATGCATTACCAATGAGACTTTAACTTATATAACAGGAGCTCCAGTATCGTAGAGAATTCTATCCATTCACCAACGAGAGTCCAAATGATAATTTATTGAAACAAACCATTACATCCATTAAACAAGATTCCTTTTTCTTGCCAATGTTGTGACCGATTTAGATTTTTTCTAAATAACAGACATGCAAAATTAACACGGTGTTTTTATGTGCATATTTTGTTGACACTAGTACTTCTGAGCTAGACGTGGTATGTGTGTTACCTGATACTCTGCACCCTGCTCCAGTCTGAAGGATCACCAGCCTTTGTCACTCTGTTTGACACATCTGTGTCTAACCTGCACGTTCTATTCTAACAAAATCAATTCAACTTTTAGCTCACATTTCGCCCGTTCTGTAGTTTTTAGAGCAGTGCTGGTTAAATGGTTTGAGAAGGCAAGTGCTATTTATGACATGATAAATGAAATGAATTACAAATGTTATTAGATAAAAACAGAAGCACAAAACATACACTTCTAATGCATAATATATATATAATATATACTGTCGCATATACATGATATTGTATATCATTAAAGGAATAATCTATAACTGTGCTTGGTAGGAAATTGGTTGCACCGATTTTGCTTGAACAAGTATGTTGTTACCAGATTTTTGTCAGAACTTTTACTGTTGAATGACAAGAACAGGATTTATATCATGCAACAAAAACAGCGATTACATTATAAACTGGCATTTTTCGTTTCATTCGTTAATCATCACCGTTCATCCCATGTATCCCCAACTATATATTAACACATTTCTATCCGGCGGAACTCAAAGCACAGCCCATCTCATAAAAGGATTTCCTTGTCGAGAACCGTTCCCGGAACTCGCCCAGGGCAAATGGGGCCATACGGCCGGCCGAGGGAATGCTCCGGCCAAGGTCGGGTCTACTTAAAGTACTTAGGTCGAGTGGTGGGATGTTATATACTAGGTATATCATAATTGTATTAGATATATAACTGCTGGTGTTATTGGATGAGGACATTTAATATCATGTCCCGGGTAAAAGAAGTTTCTAATTTGTTATTCTTTAGTTTTTGTGATCAGATCATTAATGCCTGATAATTTCAGATTGAACTATAGAAGTATTGGAAAATTTATATCATCATGAAGAGCACATTGTTGTACTATGTGATGGTGAATAATGAAAAAAACACTGAATGGAAAGTGTCCTTTATCAAGGAATTTTAAGAAGGTGAGATGGGGGACCTAGCAGGCAACACAAACTGAGAAATTTAATAATTATTCGGAGTTGCCTAGATCTGGACATGTACGGCTTCGGGGGATTTTGTTTGCGGAAGTTGCGATTTTTCGCGGTGTGGCTCGGCCTACTGCTATGTGTCGTGTATCTCGTGGTTGTGATGTTGGACATGGTCACTGACCCAGCAGCCAATGAAAACCAAGGACTTTCACACCTATATAGGTATAGCAGTAACAGTACTACAGCCCCAGGGAGCCTTATTACCCGTGGTTTACGAGGTTATACAAGTGTTTATATTTAGGTATGATACTAACACTGTAGGCAGTTGTGGGTAGGGAAACTAGGCAAGACTGCAGGGTTGAATCATCATCTATAAAAGTAATGAATTGGATATAGGTCTGATGTATCTTAAGTTAGAAATATATGTTGAAAGGATGCATTCGTTTAAAAACATTCCCCCCCCCACCCACATTGGCTTTATGTTGCTTAGGGCACGTCAGGATGAATATTGCTCCGATTAGAATCATATTATCACATTGAATTTTTCAAGAACTAGATCGATTTCCAAAGGGCAGAATAAATCACGGCAAATGTTGTTTATCCGGAATATGAAATCATCACTTTCAACAGAGTTTAGCTAGTGTTATTAATAAGAGTTACACTTTGATCCAGTCACGAAGGCTTCCTATTCGTATCAGATAACACGTTTCTGACAAATCAATATTCATAACCAGAGTAGCTGGAGGTAGGTAAACGTGAACTATGTACCCTGTATTGTAAGGATTGATCGTCAAATAACCCCTTGCCCTAGTACCTTGGTACCCTTTATCCTGTGTATTTATTTACAGATTCGGTCATATTTGCTCAGGCAGCATTCCAACTTGTCCTATGCAGATTTTAAAATCATATTTTTGTCTTGATTTGATTTCTTAAAAGTTGCACATTGACAGCGACGGAATTTTAAAACATTACAATCTCATTAAAATAAAGTGCATACTCAGCCATTCCTGCCCATTAGGCATTTTCCGTGAATTAACACAGATCTTGGTATAATGTGTCATTGGATGTCTTCTTTATAAGGTTATTCTATTCAAGACCATATAGAAATAGGAAAATGACTATGTGTACGACCCTCTGTCTTCGCTGTCACAAAATAAGGTATCCCTGTCACTGTATATCTCTCCCTCCAGTTATTTGACTAGTATAACCTCTACTTTTTATTGGAGATTGAATTTCATGTCGACCTGATCATTCTATGCGGATTTAAACGGCGGAGATGAAGTTTCAATGGGACTTTTTGATTATTTACCAACCAGATGTTGCTGTAGGGTTTTTGTACCGCTCACATAAAGTTGTGGGACTAGTGAGGAGACTGGGGGCCTGGGCCGTGACTAAGGATTCAGTTGTATTAAACACTCCAAACATCTAGGTAACTGTGTTAGTATGTTGTCCACATTGCCCATTAAAAATTCACAGACCTTTATGTGGTTTTCTCAGATAAAAATCAGTCACCTCTTTGCCAAATCAAAAACATTAAAAACTACTTTCTGCCGTTCCGGGACATTTAACACTGTCGAGACGTGTGTTTTAAGTATTAAATCATAAAGGGAGTATGAATAAAACTAAGATTTTTTGCGCCATGAAATTTTGGCTGCCACACCACCCACCTGCAGACGTGATGGTATGTATCTGTTTGTGGGTCACGTGATCTTAAGGAGATTCCCTGTATGGAACATAGGGCTTCCCTCATATGAAACCAGGCTAAAAATAGCCTTCAGTGGCCTCTTATTTGCTCTGATTAACATATAAATACTCCCCACAGGGACGTGTGGAATGTAGCTACTTTTATCAACACAAGGTAGGTCAGAATTGGGTGATCAAAGCAATGCTTGTAGAATGTGGTAATAAAGGGTTATCCAAGCTTGTCTTAATATGGGTGGAAGTAAAAGAAACCTTAATTTACAATATTGTTCATTAGCTAAAAAGAAAAGCGACATCTTTGAAATAGAAACTAATCTTAATTTGATATAAATGTTGCTAAACTTCATGTGAAAGTAAACACAGGAAAAACCCATTTTCTCATTTGCATTTTCTTCCTTTAATGGGTTCATTGCATTATAATATTATCATTGGTTATGGGGCTTCTCTCCCGCACTTGTCTTGAGGGTTATCGGAAAACATACAAAAAAGAAAGAAAGTTTGAGTTGAAAATGTCGGACTATGGGTAGATGACGGCCTCGGGTGAAAGCGTGCATGTTTAGGCCGAGGTCCTAAACAATGGGGCTGCCATGGTTTTCTTCTGTGGAAGTCGGATGTGGTTACTTTGCCTCCTGGCACATCTATTCTGACCTCATCTACAGTCTGACCTGTATAGAAAGACCCTGGATTCCTTACAAATTTTGATAATTTTGCTGATAATTTATTTTGTATATCTTTATTTTTGGAATAAAATGAAATCTTATGTTAAAAAGAACGGGATATGTATATTGTGTAAGCATAGAGATGCATAAGATATCTATGGTGGGAAAACAGGAGTGACGGATTGTTGGTCTACACTGCCCAGCACTACCACACCAAGTGACAGTTGTCACTTAAAAGTTGCCAACAGTAACCTGCGTAACAACCAAGATTTGTATAGCAACCAAGGTTGTGACATCACCAATCTGTGATGTGATTCAGGTAAACTTGTGCTCAGTTGGATCAATCATGTTACCGTCCAAAAAGATATCTATGGTGTTAGATACGACTGAATAACTAAATAACTAAACAGAAATAATATATATAGAACGGCGTAGCGCGTTAAAAAGAATTTTTCTTTTTAATAATTAAACTACCAACTAAAACACCAAACTTTCCATAGCTTAGTGATAACTTGTTTAGACAAAATATCTCTGATTAGGTTTTCATCACGAACATTAAATGTTCTTGGCTTAAGATCCGTTGGTGCATGTCTTCGCATAAGCGGTAGACTGTAGGGTCTCGTGGCAGGTTGGGGATGCGTTTTCTCCGAACAACCAGGAGGGAAAAAGTTTAAAAATGGGAAGTAAAACTGTTCTTGTCAACTTCAGCCGTTTTATGAAATCCGAGGAGGCTCATAAGACCACAAAACCATCGTAGCACGAGATATAAGTGGCAGAAAAGGATTATATATTTATGCACGGGTATTGGTGACATCTTTTTTTAAATAGCCGCCATATTCTTTAGCTCTTATGTTTCCATTGACATGGTCTATAGGTCGGTTTTGTGGGGGCTGGGCTGGGGGCTGGGCTGGGGGGCTTATTATCAAAATAATCATCATTGACAATATCAAGACTTCTATTTGAAGCAAGGAGCGGTAAAGTTTGCTACATTGAAATTTATTTGTAAAAGATAATGGATGCCAAATTTGTCTTGACTAATAATATACGGATGCTGGAGTGCTAATAAGTGGAATATTGATTGTAACAAATGCCCCTCCTACTTTCTGGATGGGAAAGATAATGTTCTGTATAACAAGGTGAAGGTGTTGCCAGTTAGGTTGGATGAGGGGAGGGGACCCCATACCCCACCCCTTCAGTTGCCCTGTATTTACCAAACACCATGTAACTGAATACACCCTTAACTCAGTCCGTCAACATAGGACCTACTAATGATCTATTTTAACTCTCACCATAGCACATTATACCTGCTTTCGATATCCTTTATGACTTCTTACATTTCTTGTGTACTGTAAACCAATTATTTGTGAACTGCTGTGAACTGCCATTTCACTCGGCGACATGCTTGACGCCCATATTTCTTCGCACCTGTGTAACGACTTAAAACCTTGTTAGTTTCGAGACAGTCGTTAAATAAATGTCAAATATGAAAAATAACCTTTACTCTGAGTATGGTTTAAAAACACTCGACAAATTAGGCAGTGGCTCACTTTCTTCTCGTTAGCTTTGAACATTCTCAGGTTCCTGTAAGGATCTCAATACGCACACTTGTTTTTCACCTTTTGTCCAAAGGTTTTAGGTTTTTGATCCTGTTATACTGTATTGGTACACAAAGCTAAGTCAACCTCATTGCTTGGTTCCTTTTTCACGCGTGCAGATCGAGTCATATCACAAACAGCAATTGGAAATAAGTGAAGCCCCTGTTAGAATTATAGTATTTGTTCAGCTTTTCTCTCTTTTGAAGGAGAAGGGATGATCTTATCTTTATATCTCGTGCCCCACTTTTTTTTTCGGTTTTCAACAGATCTTACGGTACATCGCACTTATCTATAATCAAAGGGTTCTGCAATTCCTACCAAAGTATCTTGGTCAAATTGTCAAATTGTCCGTTATAAAGAAAGCATTGTTTCAAATTTGCGCTGTGCAAAAAAAACACACAATTGATTGATAAATAATAGCTCCGATTCAAAAGGAAATGTTTCGGTTGCATACACACTGGCCACATGCATGGTTATAAAAATATTCTGAGAAAATGTGTTAATTTCGTGGTCTTTGAACTTCCTATTCCTATTTGTTTGTTGGGTTAGTTTAACGTCCGGCTAAAAATATTAAAAGAAAAAAATGTAATCAAAGGTTTATTCTCTTTTTTTCTAAACCAAAATATTACACTTTCTTTATTCCACTCAATCACAAGCACGGTGTTGTATATAACCCCCCCCCCTGCATTTCTTAGAGTGCATGTCATATATATTTGATTTTGGGCTATTTGGTAGATCTCCTACGGATCAGTGGCCATGTCTGACAGAAAGGTTCGGGGTCATTCCTGTGGTGGGTGGAGGGGATTGTTCACTACTAATGGTGCACCCAGTCATGGCCATGTCAGGGGGTGTACGTCATACAACACCTGGGCACCTGGCACTCCCCCAGACCAACACATGTACATGCAGGGGGATGTTTTTGTGGTATTTTTTATGTGTGTAGGGGGTGGAAAGGGAGAGTGTCAGGTGTTTAGTTGTCCTAAAAGTAATACAAGAAGTTGTCAGCAAATCCACAAGAATTCTGTTGTTCCACAGAAAATTGGTTACCCAAAAATTAGGCTATGTTAATGTTGATGATGAGGTGATTTTCAGGATTTTTGTGCTGAACAAGTCCTTCCAGGATTCAAACCCACAACCTAGGTGTTTGGAGGTGGTTACTAACCCTTACACTATGAAGCCATGCAGAGGATGAGAGAGGAACTAAATAATGGGGTTATGACCAAATTTGCTGGTTCCCACATTTCCTTTAAAAAGCTGTTTAACAAATCAGCAACCAAATAGACTGGCTTGTATCAGCCTATTTCCCTGGTTATTGGTATGGCCTGAAGTAAGTTCAGCGTCTAGACTGTAACATGCGAAAGGACATCATTTTTAGAAGAAGTAGGGTGCCTGGTATTCGGGTTGTTTCAGGATTTTTCTTGATCTGACATAATCGTTCATAATTTCATTTGCGACCTGATAGACACACGGGAATCAAGTTTTTATTTGTTCCACTTTGAATCTTCTCCAAAAGTTCACACCATGACGATATACCCTTGGATGATACTTCATTTTTAAAGGTTATTTGAACATTATTTATTTCTAGCTTTAAGTCTAAAACAAGGCCTATAAAAATGAAAACAAGAAAATTAAGAAAAGAAACCAATAAAGGTGACGATATAACATTGCAGGCTTTGCCATCGAGTTAAAAGGGAGGGAGTTTTCTGTTTCGATATGTCTAAAGGATTGGTAAGTTGGTTGTCCTTGGGCATTAACACTTGGAGGTGTGTAAAAACGTATTAGGGACGATTAGGCAAAGACTCACGGAGATTTTCCTGAGTAAACAAACACTTAGCGTAGTCTCAATTATAAACAGTGCTACACTAGGTCAGTTTGAAGCTAAAAGTAACACAAATTACATTAATTTTATTAACTTGCCTTCTTGTCATTTTGCCAGTGTCTGGCGATATATCTAACGTAGTACATACGAGCATAATTGGAAGTCTGATGTAATGTAGTATTGATTTAGACGGAGGCACACATTATGATGCAGAAAACAAAAAAATGCTGAGAGGAGCAAACTTATAGATTCACAGTTTCTGACAATTATTTCAACTTAATTTTAATATGTTTGTAATGCGGAATTTGATGGACGAATGCAAACTGCAATAGAATATCAATGAAATATTTGATAACTACATAGACATTTTCATCTCTTCTATACAGGGTTGATTGTAAGATAGTACACTACAACTGGCTGACGAGATCTTATGGGTTACAAAGATACACATTGTTATTTACTTGGTCTATATTAGAGCCAGCTCAGTTTTGTAGACTCACCAGTTAAGGTAGGAAAGAGAAACTCCTACCCAAATAGATCCTATAGGATTCAGTTTCATAGCCAAACCACATGCCTCAACTTGGTATAGGCCTTATGCCATACATGTGGGTATTGTGCAATGTATTGTTTCCAACATGATAGTGTATAACTTGTTTAGTGTTACTTGCATTTATTTATCATAATCTGCGGAAATAGATCTTGATACAAGGATACCACACCGGAGCTACGCCTTCAAAGTTCAAATGGATAATCCGGCCTCAAAGTGAAATAAATAAATGTAATTGTGGTCTTCTATTGCGGAGCCTTCTATAAGTATCAGTAAAAAAATAAATGAATATAAAGAGCTGTATATAACCGTGATGCTCCCAGCTCTCAGGGATATAGAATTGTATAGAAAATGCATTGTGTGTTTTTGTGTGTTACCTAAATAATCTTATAAAAAGATATTTGATTATTAATAGATTATTATTTAATGCATAGACATACATAACCTCATGAAAAATTAACGAAAAAAATCCTGGGCAACCACAATATGGGTTCGGGCAACCAAGTCAATCCTGTTAGTTGCCCTTTTGAAACGATTTGTCAAGCCCTGCACTGTCAATTTACATTTAGCACTTTAGCAATATAAGTTTGATGTCATTAAATGCTAAGAGTCTGGCCAAACACGAGAGCACACCATCCATATAACTGATCTGAATCATGCATGCGAGATTAGATCGTAATTATCCGAAAAGTAAGGTAAGAATGCCGACAAACTAAAAAGAAAAACCGATAATACCTACTAAAAATGTGTGGGCAGGTTGCCAGCATAATCACTGTGAATATGAGATGTTTTCGTTAGAGGTCGCTGCCAAAGACAACATGAAGTAACTTCTGGTGGAGAGTGTACACAGTAGGCTGGACACCAGCGAACCCAAACATTGATGTATAATGCAATCTTGTCTGGCTCGCCAGCAACCAGCAGAGCCAAGTTATTGGTATCTCTCCAAACTGTCGGATGGTTCTCGGCCTGATCTGAGAGAATGCAGGTGTAATACCCCACGCTTGCCAGGAATCAGCGCAGTGATGACTTTCTTGCCTCCTCAGTATATATGTCATATTCCCACACCTACCCACAATGCTATAAAGTTTTACCCAGGAGTGCTGAATTGATTTGATATAGTTAAGATTTTCATTTAGAATGATTGATATAAATTGTTAAATAGGTATTAATAGACTAATACTAACAAGTTATTTGGAGGTAGGGCTGAATATGATTTAAAAAATGCATACTTTACAAAAAAAATTGGAAGTGAACTGTCAATATATTAACTTTCTTGTCATCTTTGCCAAAATATCCACAGATAAGTTGCTTTGAAATTCTGAGAACTGCTTTATATAAAAAGCTTAATATTAAGATGATGCATAATGGTAATAGGGTAATAGGACATTTAATTACCAAGCAGTTTATCTGAGGAACAATTCGAAATCTGCTGTTTTTGTGTAATTTCTGCTAAAATACCTGGAAAAATAGTGTCCGGAGAAAATCATGCTTATTTACCGTGGATAATGTCGTTTAATGAGGGCCAAGCCATACCAGTGGCAGCAAATTTGAGAGTTGGGCAAATGTCAAAGTCCACTCAAGAGGCCAGGCCTGAAATGTCATACTAAAGCAGTAAACGGCATTATTTCAAAACATAATTAGTGGATAAATAATACGCCGGTCGAGCCAGTCTTCACGAATACGCACCTTTCTGTGGGTGCAAAAAATTGGCGTCACAGATGTGTTTTCCTAAAACACTGATGGGGATGGCTAGATTTCTCACGATCAATTCTGATATTTAGAGTCGTGTGGAGTTTCTTTTTCTCGTTTTAGATATGGTTAATGATGTTGGTGCTATTGTTGTTGTTATGGATCAAGGGTGTGATTTGTTGCTGCTGTTAATGTTGTTTTAAAGTTTCTGAATCTTGTTTCTGTTTTTGCTGTTGCTGTTGTTTACTGTTTATCCAGAGACAACTCTAGCATAATGCAGACGAGCAGAGTGTGCTATAGATCATTCTTCGATGAAACCTACTAAATTTATTCTGTTTAATTCGTCAATCTGGACAAAGTTCCCTATAAATTTCTATTTTGTACGCCTGCAGGCAAACATTGACATATGTTAGTGTATTCAATAAATTTTATGGGAGACCAAATTAGAAACATCTATTGTTTATAAAAAATTATGACGCTTCCACTTCATCATGAAAAGCTAGATTATGATAAGTAGTACATTTTAACTGCGAAAGCCAAACATATACATCAAGGACGTCTTTAGCATGTAGGCAGGTTTCTGAAGATACAGGGAAAGAGTGATTCGTGTCTGAGACGATTACTCGATATCAATATATTACTATTGATTTCAATCTGAAACAGATATATATTTATATATTTCTCTTTGATAGTTACAAAAAAAAGAGAAGACATAACCAAGCTTACTTCAGCAGGTCTGTTCCAAGGATATTTTTTCCTCATTCGAATAAAAAGGTCAACAGGCGTAGATTATGTAAGGTTACAGAATAGAGTCCACCGTGAATGGGTGCACCGTGGGTTTATTTTGAACGTGGTCTTTGCTCTGAATGGCTCCCTGTGGTTTGTGGTCTATCCGCCCTCACCCCCTTAAGGCCCGGCCACACTCACCAACTCAACTCAACTAGATAGTCGTAGACATGACGGCATCAGTAGACTCCGACCATTCAGTCTTAGCTCAGAAGCTGTACTATGCCATAGAGTACGACCCGATAGTCGTAGATTCAAAGATATATATACATATACATATATATTGCACGCCCCCCTACAACCCGACTATCCAGTCTTACATCTTCTACTTCTCAAGATCTAGGACTCAACTCAACTGTCGGGCCAAACCAGTCGTAGGTACCGGCCACACTGACCAACTGAGCCCAACTCAACTCAACTCGACCATCGAGTTGGGCTCAGTTGGTCAGTGTGGCCGGGGCTTTAGTGGTTCTACTTAGTGGCCCTCAGTAGCCTTCTTAAGCATAAAGAGGCCTACACTGTGATGGAAATGCTGTTCTACAGCTGGACTCAGTACAATAACGTAAACGTACAGAAAAAGAGTTTTAGGATCTGTGTTTCAATTGCATGAGCTTTCCATACCTAAAAACTCAAAGACAGTTGGAAAATAAGGAAAACAAACATAAAAAGGGGGACCAAATGTGTTGAATTGTGCTTTTAGGAATGTTGTTTACTTATCTATAGCAAGATAATGAAGAGTAAAAGTGTCTCAGTGATAAGAGAACGGGACCTCCAAGGGCAGTCTTTTCCAGCATGATCCTGTATAAAGAGTGAATATTAGCATTTTCTTCCCTTGCACATACCAGGTGTGCTGATAAAAAATAGTAAGCTGTCCCAAAGTCCCAGTAAGTGCAATAAGGTTGTAACCTCCTCTTTTTACACAAGCAGGCACAGCCATTATTACACTTGAGTGAAGAAGTAATTATCCATGAGTCAAAATGGCTGTTGACCTCAATGTATCTATGACTTTTGGAGTACCATAGTTGAAGCCGAAAAATGAGAGATACCTACTTTGAATAATATTTGGTGCATTTCAAATTTTGAAAAACATTTTTTCCCAGTTTCTAATTTGCATATAACAGAAGGACAAACATGTCTATACCATAGAGATACATGATATATATATATACTTATATATTCCCATGGTCTATACAAATAAAGTTAATGATTTACTGAAATGTGTATTTTTGTGTCTTTTCAGGTATGTACTCTTGCTCTATTAAAGACGAGGTGAACGACCTAGGTAAGTAGGGCAATAGCCCATTAACAGTGTACTACCTTTCCCTCCTATCCAAGACTCCTAACATTTCCTCAAAATTACTTAAAAATATTCAATGAACTCGTACTTTCAACTCTGAACGGTTTTGATTTTTCAATGGTAGGCTATAGCGTCCGTTGCCAAAAGCTTTATCCCATAAGATAAATGTATTGAAATAATCTGCTAAGACAGAATTGATATCTAGCTAATAAACATATTTTAAGCCCCTGTTTCACTAAACCAATAAACAGGGGGTCTCTGACAACCAGAAGTAGTTGGTTGGAGGGGATGGACTGTGTTGTGCGGGAGACGAGGGTACAAAAAATATCCAAATGTGGCCTCCATAGGTATGGCGGCAGGTAGATAGGCCGCCCTGGAGGACTTAACACCTGACAGTCCTCAGTAGATGGTCACAAAAACCGACGGGAGGCTGTCAACGTCTCTCCAACTGGGGCTCTAGAAGGAGGTCTCTGAACGTGTCAGATACTTGGAAATTTACCAGATATGTTCGTAAATAGTGTTTGTTTAATGAAGCTTGGTGTACCTATGATTGGTATATGAATAAGGAAAACAAACAATAGAATATGTGTAGGTATAGTTGAATGTGGTTAGCCTGAACCATAATTATATACTAAGACACATTGAGGAATATTTAACCTGTGGAGTACCCAAAATACATTGTTTTGAACCAGCCCAACACGGTTCCCACTGAGACGAGAGACTTGTAAAATGAAATTGATCAGGGGGAAGCCATGAGAGAATATGGAATTTTAAAAGCTTACGAGAAGTCATGTAATATTCATAGGGCTAGTGATTGTAAAACTTTGAAAAAAACAACTAAAAAAAGGCTACTTTGATTTTGTAAAGTACTGAGACGAATCGTAAATGATAACCTTAACGACCTTCGTACATTCATCAAGAAACCTTTTACTGGTTCTATGATAGAGTACGTCCATGCAATCAACCTCCTTCATGGACTTTCGATAAGAAAAAAACTTGTTTGACACATCGTTGCATCACTTTATCGGTTTAGGGCCCCTCTCTGCACTCCCCCGGTTCCTCTGCTTGTATTCACATCTTGTGTGTGATCACAAATATCAACAGGACCCAGCAGACTCCCTCTGACCCAGGGAGGGTGTGGGGGGGGGGGGGGGGGGAGGGTACTAACTCTTTGAAAGTAGCAAGCTGAAGGGAAAAAAACGCACAAAAATAACAGCCACACCCCAACACTTACACACGCTATTTTAATTGCTGTGGCTCTGTGATAACCTTGACATAAATGGTCCAATTTTTATTTCACACCTTTTTTCCACAACAAAAGTGTCTTGTTTTATATGTATTTTCTTGGTACCGAATAACTAATTGAAAAGCATTTGAAGGAATTGTATCACAGAACTGACCTTTCATAAGGTGTATTAAATGTCAATACTTGACATCCCTCAAACAAAAGAACTTTAGTTGATTGGTAGCCTCTTTTCGTCCACTTTACTTCACCATCTCATATTTCCAAGGGATGGGGTTGCTGCGGCTACCCCTCTGACCATCAAGTGCCCTCCCTGGCCCTGATGCCTCCTTGTCTCCCACCGGAAACAAGTATCACACGTTGTTTTTATCTGTGTGGCACACCTCAGACGTACATAACATCACGTCAGTGAGTCGTATACATACCTCACTAAGATGTAGGGTATTTGTAGTCTAAACTACCTTTCTACGACAACCTTTGTGAAAAAAATCGTTTTATAGATCTCAAAATGAAAATAAAATGAAATAAATACATTTACCAGTTTGAGCTACCTTGGCTACACCTGAAAGACCAATTTGGAAATAACCCAATATGACTTTTGTAAATATCATTTGGTTGGGGAGTAACTGAGTATGCTGAGTATAAAAGTAGGTAAATCTCGAAATTAACTTTATACATAAGCTGATGATTCGCGGAGACAAACTAGAATTGAATATTGCTATTCCATATGTCCGTAATACAACAGCCTCAAAAGAGCTTTAGGTATGATTGAACCATATAACCTGTATCACCTATACAACAATACACCTATACCATCCATTTCTGACAGAAATGATTTCCGTCATCTAGTTACATGTGTACACATTGGATACTTACAAAAACACTCTGGAATTGTTGGTGTTTGGGGCCGTCATTAACTAGTTTATCCATCCTGGCAGAAAACATCAGACAGCTGTTTAAAAGGGTTTTTACATACCCACTGCCCGAAGGCCGTTTTTTACTATTGTTTTGATCATATATCATCTGAATGGGGACTGTTTAACTTTCAAAGCTGGTCTCCCAAATTGTCCTAGGTTAGTATAATACCATCTGCTGTGCAGTATTACTCTGTTCTTACCAATCAGACTATGAATCTGGGATCTTTATGTGCATAGGGGACAGAACCATGTATACACATCCATGGCCTTTGGTAAATTGTATGCCACTCCATATATATACGAGTGAACTCTGGTCATATAATCCATATTGACTCCAAAATAAAGGTTTTTTGAAAAATAACTGGTAAAACTTGTCTGTACCCAAATGACCTCTGTTTTTAACAACAGAAGTGGGTTGGGTATGGGTTGTACACTTGTACCCTGGTTTTACCTATATACCGACCATCCATCCCTTGATCTCATGCCACATCCCTGCCTCCCCCCAGGGGGCAATGTTAACAACCCAGTGCCCGGCCAGAACGACGGCGGCCTGCCCAGCCTGCCAGAGACCCTGTAAATGTAATTAATCAATGGAATCCACACACACCTCCCCTGGCAGGGGGGAGGCATATTGATTAGAGACCTGTAGAGGTATCCAGGAGGCAGGGTACCTGGCTCTCTGGTCTCACCCAACTGGTGTATACATCGCCAATGGGAGTAAAGGGCCATACCCACAAGGCGATTAATTATGCCTGAGTCGGCCGACAGATAGGTGCTAAAATCGACTGATTCTGCCCTTAGAATCGGCTGATTTTACTGGCGACTCAGATCAAACCTGCATATTTCAATATACTATACTAACAGGGGATCATAGGAATCGGCCGATTCTGTCCGTTTCCCATTGTCAGTCACCGGTAAAATCGCCTACTGGGTATGGGGCTTAAAGCCCCATCCCCACTAGGCGATGTCTTTTTTTTAACCGATTGGTTCTATATAATCAGCCGATTCTACAATCTGCAGATTTTTGCGCTGATAATGACCAAACATTTACAGCGTATATATAGTGACGGGCTGTCTTTCAAAAACATGAGTGGTCGGCACATCACCAAAGTAGGCATGGGGCTAAGCCCTTTAGCATGCAGGTTCACATCGCCACGATTATCAGTTACCGATTTTCCTGCCGAAAGGAACTAAGCGGTCGAATGGCAGATTCCAAAAGTTGACTGCCCAGTGGATATGGGCTTTTCGGCTATCGGTTTACAGGGAAGAGCATCCCATTCTTAGATTTTGTCCGGGATCGAAAATGTAAATTAAAAGGTTGAAGTTGTGGATGTTTTTGCGATAGATTAAATGGTAAAATTATCAATACAGTGCCACTATTGAGTTGCTTTTAAGCACGACACTTAAAACACAGAAAAGAAACTGTTCTACTGCCTGATACACAGATAACAACAGTCTTACATGTACTTCTGATTTGAATGTGTCGAAAAGATGCTTTAAGTAAACAAAGAAACTGTCTCTCTATATAGTGTGATATATGTGTTGGAAACATTTATAAAAACGGTCTCTCTTGTGCAAGGTACACAAAACACATGAGGATTGTCTTCTGATGTGAGATTGTAACACCGGCAGTATGGTGCTAACTACCTTTCCTTTGGCACAATACACTAAGAACATGAACTTACAGACATTTGTGGTACATGATGCAAAAATCATATGTAGGAATTCCATGCAAGATCCTTAGAAAAAATATAAAACCTGGTAGTCTAGCTGTCACAGTCTTGGTTAACTAAAACCATCTGCCATAATCGATGTCAAGCCGAAAATAAGAAAAAAGTGTACCTTGTTAAGTCTATATCATATCGAAGATGAGGAAGATATGTTTTGAGTGGTTCTAGAGATAAAGTGGGAGAGAGTCTGTGAAGTCTAGCCTTCTGAGGTTTTTGGTCTAAAGATGTCATCAAAAAGTTGCTCTTAGATAGTTATATGTAAGAGGCTTAGCCGACGCCTATATACTGGCACAGCGCTCCTCTTAAGATGATAGGAAACGACAATGTCCCATATGAAGCCTAGAATATCATGTTTTGGATTAAAATAGCATGATATATTTGTTGCGCTATGTTTCTTAGAGGCCCATAATCTTCTTTTTTTCCATAGATAAAACGGTTTTTATATTCCAAAGATTCGCAGGACATACTATTTTAGAAATGAGTGGTTCCTTTAAAACACGTATGACATGTTAACTCGATCGACAAACCAATGTAATTTAAAGTTTACTAATGTTTTCTAGATGATTACTTTATCCACATAATTCGTACATAATATTGCAACAAAAAACAAAAAGAAATCTGCAGCTGATATTGACGACGACTTAGCAGAAAGTTTCACTAGATGTAAAGCTGGCCAGTACGTGTTACCCATGACATAACCAGGGTTTATACTAGCTTACACGTAGCGATTGGAGGATTATATGGTTAAGCCTCATTCTTTCTATTTTTGTATCTTTTTAAAGTAGAACTCTGTACTGCTGACTCACATGATGCACTGTGGACGTAAAGAGTGACCCCCTCCTGTACTTAAACCTCCACTAGGGAATGAGTGACTACTTCATAATTATGAACCAGTATACTCCTGAGAGAATGAGAATGGAATAGAAACGAGAAATAATAAAATTAACAGAAAATGTCAAACCCCCCCCCCAAATGTATCGAATTCCCTACCAACATATACCCACTAGGCGATTTTACTGGCGACCGGCGACCGGCGACTGCAAGAATCGGCCGACTCTTATGACCACCTGTTAGTATGATATATTGAAATGTGCATGTTGATCTCGATTGGCTTAAAAATCGGCCGACTCTTAGAGTAGAGTCGGCCAATTTATGGCCCAATAATCGGCCGACTCTGGACAAAATCGCCTAGTGGGTATGGGCCTTTAGGGTTAAAGTGATTTATTTCAGGAATATGTTGAAAAGATAGGCAAAATTCCATCCAAAATTGATTCTAACGTATATTTTGCAGCATTTCTATACATTTGAGCTCCGGTTCATTATGCCTTCGATGTCGGTTTTAAATCCTAAAACTTTGGTCTAAAATTTAACTTAAAATGTGTTTGATATAATAAGATATCCCAAGTTTGGAGCTGCCCTACTTATCCACCAGTGGTCTTAAGTATGGTTTACTGGTTCGCCCTCTTGTGGACGTAGGACAAACTATATGTCTCTTTCAACCCCCAGTACTATCTACAGCTTATGTACAGAGAGGGTGATACAATGTCGCTGTGCACATGTTATTTTTAGATCTAAATCCGACGCCAGCAAAGATGTAGGAAAATATCCAGTAGGCTATAGAGGGTAAAAAGCGTAGGAGGAATTGCCGAAAAAAACATTCGCACTGTTTACAATCACCTTGTACTAGATCTACCTAGATGACAGCAACCTGGAAAAAATCATTAGTAGACAATTTCTTTCCAAGGATATTCTTTTTAACATGTATAGGCCTAAGTGACAGGAATCTTCAGAATGTGACTTTTTCCATGACGTTTTTATTTCGAGTCGGATATCACGGAAAATAATGCTAATTAGCAAAAACTAAGGTGTTGTTTAAAAATAAATGCAGTTGAAGTTGGCAAGTTTGTTAATCAGGTAACCCTTAATAGAAAGAAAGAATAAATTGATTTTAATGAGGGGGTGATGACAATTGAATACAGGAAAATATTTCCAGACAGAGAAAGAAGCTTGTAGACTGCAGGTAATTAAAAAATACAAAACAGACTCTGAGACTACGGCTTCAGCAAGAATCAGTGCAAAACAAAGTTTCAAATTGATGGCCGAACAAATACAGGACGATAAAAACTGAACCAAAGTACAGAGACTGAGTAGGTGGGGGTGGTTCGTGTCTTTGCCAACAGGTGGCTCTGGGGTGCCGTATACCTATCCGTCCTCCCGGTCGGACCGCAGTGGGATGAGAGGGGAGGGGCCCTAGGATGGTGGGGAGGGTGCTGGAGGTTTATGTACTGTAGGCTAGGGCTACAAGTGTATGTATACTCTTGGTATCGCCACTTTTTTTTCTGTTTGTAATCAACGCCACTGACACAGTAGTACAAAAAGTTCACTGTCAGTGCAGGCGGTGGAAGTCTGGGAATCTCACCTTGAAAACTGGGAGTTTTTTTGTGTGCACATGTGTTTGTATGGGGATGTTTGGTAGAAATTGAGGAAACTTGTCTAAAGATAGTGTTGTTTATCCCAAACACCTTCTCTTCTGAAACTGCTGGAAAAAATGTCCAACGTTGAGCTTCACTAGTATGTTGAGAATGTGTCTGTCATGTCGGTTACAACAAAATTTGTTTACGAGAAAGACGCAAGTAAAGAATAATCAATAGATGAACAATTCATTTAGTACTGAAAGGTATGTTTCCTAATCATCCCAGCCAAAAAGACATAGTTTAAGGTCTAGTACCCTACTCTGAAGATTTTCTGAAAAAATAATCCGGACATTTTGGCTCGGAGTTTAATAACCGAATCTTAGACTAAAGAGACACCATATAACAGGAGTTCAAATTCCATATATAAAGCTCAAATACACCTATAAATTCATTAAAGAAAAAATTACTCTTTTTATATGAACAAACAACGGTGAAATATTCTATATGAGATGCTGTATAACATCCACTCGAAAATGTAATTTTCAGCTTGTTCTAGCTCAGACCTCAGAATTAACCGGGTCTTCCATTCTACCTCCATTTTTTCCCTCTATTTTCTTCTGTAAAACAATAGGTTACCGAGTTCCTGATATTGGGCCAAGCACGCACCCCCTACCCCCATTCTGTATGTTTATCTCCTGGTAGGTGTATATGAAACACTAGTAAGAAACAACACTGTTTGTGTTGTGGTGGGCGGATGCTGATGTGGACTTAGTGCAACGGGGACGGAAAATATCTCCTGAAAAGTGATGCTACATGCCCTATGTCATAGTTTTGGCCACCAGGGGAGCACTTTGCACAATTAAGTACAATGACATCGCACTAGGAAAAAAACGGAGACTTTATTAAGGACGTATTCTTTTATAGACTCTAGCAAATGATTTTGGCTATAATTATGTTGGGTAATATTGGGCATTACATCAGTTTAAAAAGGCTCTCTACAATATAACATTTGTACATTATACGTGTACATTCCATTTTAATCTAAATTAACATATCTAAATTAAACATATTTATAGTTCAGTTTGTTATGAGGCGATGGCATTATGAAGCTTTTTTAGGCTTTAGACCTCGTTAAGGCCTTAAAACCGCCATCGGCGAATTCATATACTTAGAAAGCGGTCTACGATTTGTTGAGTTTCAGTTCTACGGTTTACCGCAGCGACCTGTGCTGGACCAGCAGCTTCAGGCAGAGATTGAATACCCCTCCTATAATGGAATCTTCCGGACCTGTCCACTATAAAGATATACCCGGACGAGTCTATTGCGAAGACAAAGGGATGTTAGGTGCTTTAACCTTTAAACTGACCTCGCTTTCATCGGTGAAGAAGGTATCTGGGTCAAAGTTTGCAGACCTATTTCACCATGAAAACGGTCGATCTAACTTTAGTTATTGATACCAATAGATAGATTTCGACCCATAGATAGGTATCTCATTGTCCAGAAATTCATAGATTGCGAAATAATGCGATAATTTGCGCAAATACATCGCGCCATTTTCTTGGTCTTTCGGTCTCCGCCCCACCGCTTGACACTGTCACTCGGCCGGGTGCAGTCGCCGCGGTCGGACGTTATGGCGGGGGGCTTTCTCTTTCACCGCCTGTTTACCCGGATTACGGCGGTATCTGATGCTTTCAATATATACTAATGGAATCTATGTGGACCTGTGGACGCATACTAACGCATGAAGTGGCCTGAAACATGCGTTCATATCGAAGGGAAAAGATTGGATCGATCGGACACGTGGAGGCTTGACACTGTCAGACTCAGACCGCTCCCCTCACACCGGCCGGTGCAAGCGTGCCGGTCGGACGTGTTGGCGGGAGGCTCCTCTTTCTTCGCCTGGATTACGGCGGTATCTGATGCTTTCAATATATATATTTTGGACGAATGGACACCCTTAAACGCATACAACGCATTGAAAACTCATGCGGGAACCATGCGTTCGTATCGAAGGGGAAACATTGAATCGATCGGACACGAGGAGCACTGTCACTGTCAGACCTAACATGGTGGCGTCATCCTGCCCGGGTTTTCACCCCTCACGCCTGCATCGATACTTTGAACTCAGAAAACCAGGATGACATTGGACTAAAGCTAATAATTGTGGAGGATTTAAGTATTCAGAAGCATTCAGGACTCAGGTTATACAGGTAGGCACATATATCTTTTCCAGCAGTTCTAATGATAGGCCTAGACAAGCTGCTGGACTCAGCCTCTCAGGCGTTCGACACTGACAATCTCAAAAATAATTATTTAGACCTTATTAGGCCTATCAAAATGAAATACATGTATATATCTATGTTCTCATATATGTGAGGGTCCTACATATCGAATGGTCTGATTATTTTAGGCCTGGAAACGCTTGCAAGAATGTTTTACAGTTGGTCCAGGCTTAGGCCCCCTACATCGCATAGGCTTTGGCACGTTTGCATTTCAAATATCATGAGACCAGGTTATACAGATTTAAATGATTCAAAGATTAAATGATTTGTGAAATTGTCACTATAGTGTCATTTTTTTCAGACCTACCACCAAAATATTCAATCTGTCTAGGCCTAAGTCACTGTCACTGTCTGAATCGTTCCCATTCAATGTTAAAACATAGGCGTCACACTGTCAATAAGTTCTCCGGTGCTGTCAGTGTCAGTGTCGGACCCAGATGTCAGATTTCAAAGATGAAATTATTTCTGAATTTGTCACTATAGTGTCATTTTTCTAGACCTACCATCTAAATATCTGATTCAAAATGTAAGACATATCTAGGCCTATTCTATCAGTTTACACCTACCCTAAACAAAGGCATAAAATTCATCGCCTCATTTTGTATCTTTTGATACTCTCAGAAAGCAATACTGACCCCTAACTAATTTGGACTTGTTTCAAATGACCATTACCCAAAATACATGAATTGAACTCGTGTATATTTCTTTCTCGCCTCAAAGAATTTACTTTTATTCATAAACATATTCCATTATTGCGTTTCACTTGGATCAAAAACTTGTATGCTATATTTCTTCTAATTGGTCTGATATAGGGATCTAATTGTTCTGATATAGGGAAGTTCCCCTTTGCAACTTTCTGTACACTAGTGTATGCCAAGAACAATAATTATGAGGCGGCATAAAACTTTTTAACCGTTTTACGTTTAAACGTTTAAACCCGCCGCCGAATTAGAGGATCACACTCTACTAGGTCGGTGTAACGCGTTACCATGTCCCACCCCCGAATGAAACCCTGTCACAATCTCCTGGAACGGCTTAAATAACCTATATTTGGGCTTATTTTGGCTTACATTACTGAGATTTGGACATATAGAATACAAATAAGTCGTGAAAATAGGCCAGGATGGGACAAATTTGACATTCAAGCCGGGAATACAAACCGTTATATCGTTACGGGAACACCGGCGCCCGCCATTGTGTCCCAATCGGCCGATGCAATGAAGTCACGCTCTGAAACCCTTCCCGAAATGGCTTAAATAACCAATACTTGGGCTTATTTTGGCTTTTATTACTGAGATGTGGACATATAGAATACAAATAAATTGTGAAAATGGGCCAGGCTGGGACAAATTAGACATTCTAGCGCGGAATCTAAACCGTTACATCGTTACGGAGACCTGGGGCCTTCACCATCTTACTTGGTCACGTGACCGTTTCTTCTCCAATTTGGGACACGGGAACTAGGTCAAACTCTGAATATTCATCAACCTATGCAGACCTATTTTACCGTGAAATCAATCATTCTTACGGGGCTAATATATATAGGCAGGTAGATTTGGATACAAAGATTGCAAAATAACGCGACAAATCGCGCAAATACATCGCACTATTTTCTTGGTATTCCTTCGCCTCTCCCCGGTGACAAATCTGGGTCAGACCGCTTCACACTGTCAGACCGTTACGGCGGGAGGCTCTCTCTTTTCCCCTCTGTATACCTGGATGGCATAGACCCAGTGAAAAGTTCTCAATGGCATAAACCTGGTGAAAAGTTCTCATTCAATGGCATAAACCCGGTGAAAAGTTCTCAATCAATGGCATAAACCCAGTGAAAAGAGCTCAGAGACTGATGAAGATGGCGTCGGCAAAATGGCCGGGTTCTCACCCCGCATGCCTGCACCGATACATTGAACTCAGAAAACCTGGATGATATTTACCAGAAACCATGAACTGTGGAGGATATACCCATTCGGAAGCATTCAGGACTCAGGCCGCACAGGTAGGTAGATTTTTTCTAGCAGTTCAAATGATAGGCCTAGACAAGCTGGACTCAGCCTCTCAGGCGTTTGACACTGGCAATCTCAAAAATATTTATTTTAGGCCTTATTACCCCTACCATAATGTGACGGTATATCAGGGTCCTATATATCATATGGTTTGGTTATTTTAGGCCTGGAAACGCTTGCAATGATATTTTACAGATGGTTACAGTCTTAGGCCTAGAGGCTGGATGTCAAAGCTACTCGGGCGTTTGGACATTGGCAATATGAAAAAAAATTATTTAGACCTTATTAGTCCTATCAAAATGAAATTCATGTATATATCTATGTTCTCCTATATCTCAGGGTCCTATATATAATATAGATTGAACCATTTTAGGCCTGAAAACGCTTGCAAGAATATTTTACAGATGGTATGAAAAATGACCCCCCAAAAAAATTGTTTAGGCCTTATCCAGCCTATCGAAATATTAAAATTGTCACTATAGTGTCATTTTTTCAGACCTACCATCAAAAAATTAAATCTGCTATGTGTAAGATACCATGTGTAAGACATAAAGAAAAATGCCCTTAGGCCTAAGTCAATGTCTAACCTATATAGGCTTGAAAGAAAATATTTTTTCAGATTGTCACTATAGTGTCAGTTCAGACCTACTACAATAAATCATTAATATTATTAATACGGCCGCCTCATGTGTATCAAAGCTTGCTTTGATACTTAATTTTTACCATATAGGCCTATAACATCAATACATGCCGCCGAATTGATACAATATTACTAGACGTTTTGACTTGTTATTATTGCTATCAAAACAAAGTGGGCTTGGAACTAGCATCTTCTCCTAGTCGCCTGGGGTACGTATAAAGCATTTTGTACTGGTTGGTAGCCGTTGCCTTGACAACAGAATTTATTCACCAGGGTCGGATCTAAAACTGTCCCGCCAGGTAACGGCGTTCGTTCCAAAGGCCAAAGCTGTCGCCTCGCCCACCCTATTATTGCAGAGTATTTCTGTTTGTGACACAATTGCCATTGTGCCAAATAAAGTTAGTTTTCTACTTTAAAAGAATATAAGAAAAAAGGCCAATATAAGCTGGTAACTTCTGCGGCCAGGTGCCTGCAGCCAACAGGTTGACTTTATTTTCGCGCCTTTTTTTCAGGGAATGTCGTCTGCTTAATCGTAACTTTGTTTATTCAATAAATTATTATTTTTTTGAATTGATTATCTGATGAAATGTTTTCATAGCCAAAGGATATATCTATTATATTATCATTAAGAAAACATTTCGGATGAATATTTTCTGCCAGGCTCACTGACACTCCCATTAGCGGCGTTGGCATAGAATGGTCAGTCTTTTGTTGGACGCCTCTATGGTTGGCATGGTAACAGAGTGACCACTGACCAGGGTCCAAGTACTGGTCAAACAGAGCCTGCATTGTTGACCAGGGGTCATCTGGGTGGATCTCTCTGATCTGACCACACAATGCCGGATTTACAGCCGAGAGGGGTTGGGGGGAGGGAGAGGGGTCGATTGGGTAATACAATGTCTTTGTCTTTTACCATAGGCCTAGGCCTAGGCCTAATGATTTTGTTGTATGATATTGATATTCATTGTTTTTGTTAATCCATTCTTGTACAGATGACATTGTAAAACAAAGTATTTACAAAGGCATTTACAACATAATGTATATTGGGGTATAGACTCTTAAGCGTATAAATCATTTTTCAATTAAGAATTTTGGAAATTTATCAATCGATTGATCGACGTATTTCGTACAGTGATTGCTTAATTCTCATGGCACAGTCGATAAGCTCATTTCAGTGACATGGGCATGACAAGTTAACGACGTCTCGAGACGTCACTGGTTAGTAAAGGGCATTGGCTAGTATTGATATCATGATTTTGGTCAATGTGACATTCCCTAAATTGAAATTATACCACCCCACCGTACAAATTTGCAGTTAGCACAAAACCAAATGATATAAAGAATAAATCTGGTAAATAATAAAATTACAGACCCTGGCAGTCCAGATTAATGGTCCCCAGCGGTGACGGCTGGGGGACGGCTTTTTACGGACGGCTTATTCCACCAGTCGAGGCCGCTTTTTCCATTCCAGGTTGTTTTTGCCTGTATCATTGCCAAACCATTGCTGGATTGGCAAAGAGGGTAATTCACTGAACATATTATTATACCCTAGAGGTTTTGGACAACATACGTAGTTAGGTCAGTTAATTCATTTGTACATGTGTACATACATACCTAGAATGTTTCCCCTTCAATGTGGAATGTATGGCAGATTTCTTTTTAGAAGTTTTCTACTATCTTTCTTTGGGGGAAAATATCAGACAGTTTTCAAAAGACATCGCATATATATATATGTCCAACGGAATTTTGGGTGTCACTGGACATGTCACATGCAATCATTAGGAAAATGATTTATAGAGATTAAATACTAACTATTTCATAAGAACATCGCTGCTATGAGTATTAAACTGTCGCATAAACAAATTCAAACGCACACGCTATATCATACAGGTTCATGTAAACTATTTTTAGATAATCAATACTCAATAGAAACAGCCATTCCTGCCCCGGCCTAAATCTGCCCCAGTTTCTACCGGCCAAAAACACTCCACAACCCTCAGAAGACCTCAGCAGCTGCCTTGGTGTGCTTCGACAGGATAAGGCTATAGCGATTGAAATTTTATGCAGAAAAGAAAAAAAAAGAAAGACACCGTAAAATCTCTATTCTGAGCTGCAGTTTGAACAAGAGTTATCTGGAAATTTGGTTTCGGTTGAGAATGGTCTAATTGATGATTTTTTTTTTTATCTTTCAATAGCATTTAAAAAAAATCACATAATCTATACATCTTGACTACATTCTAATTTGTACGGCTGTCTGCTATTGAAATATTCTAATTTGAAAATAGATGGTTTTATCAAGTTTCTGTTTCTATATGAATGAAATATTACTAGAAATTATGTCAGAAATCGGGTGTAGTTCATAAAGGGATGCACTTTAAATCAGGGATTTTACAATAGAAATTAATTCCTCATGACGCCGTCCTCAAAGAGCGGCGCTTACATCGCCTCAGGTGCCACCATGACTAGTTACTATGGAGACTTACCTATTCCCAGGGTAATCAGCGTAATGGACTGGGAATGAGAGGGGTACGGCAAACGGTAGGGGGCAGATAGGGTGGTGAGAGATTATCTCACGAGGAGGTAGGAGGAGGATGGCTGCATGACTAGTGGGGCTGTATGAACAGTTATAGTTATATTCAAATGAAGTGAAGCCTCTGTTTTGTATAGTAAAATATTCCTTTATATTTCATATTTCATATCGTCAAACATTTTATACAAAAGAACTAGTATAGAACTGTCCACTTTCTTTTCTTTTTTTCATTATTGAGAGAATTTCTTATTGTAAATTTTTGGACAGGATTGCCACTGGTCAGGGAAAAGTCAGGGAAAAGTGTTTTTTTTTCAAGGTCAGGGAAAAGTCAGGGAATTTTGGAGTTGGTCAGGGAAAACTGGAATTTTAAAAAGATCAGGGAAAATTGACCCCAGTCAGGGAAAAATGGAATTTCCAAACCCATGAGTGAACAGCTGGCCAACTTTGACACTCTCAAAATCTGTGTATTTCTGGTTGACATGAAAACTAACAATACAATCTTATAAATTGTGGCCTCCTGATAGTCATGTTGGGATTTTAAGGGGCGTTGATGTGAGCCAGGAGCACTGCCTGGCTACAGGAGTTGCTAAGAAGAAATTAAATTATTGTGTTTTGAAGGTTCTAGACTAAATTGGCAGAAAGGACTGTTCTATGGGTATTTCAAGGATGTTTATTGAAAGGATTTTCTTATCTTATTAGTCAGGGAGAAATGAAATTCGTCAGGGAAAAGTCAGGGAAATGTCAGGGAATTTTGACGTCTCTGGTAAGTGGCAACCCTGTTTGATCTCTGTCTAAAGAATTGTGGTCTCACTTTAGAACTCATGCTCTGCAGAACATGCAGAACACAAGGTCACCAGTTCAGAAGTATGCATATCTACAGCCAGGAATGTAACCTTCACATCGGTGTGGAGTGGGTTCAAATCCCAGTGCAGGCAGCTCGTTTTCATTTCTCACAGCGATTTGGGCATGCTGTTATACATGTACGGAATGCCTGTCTCATACTTAGACCATGCACTCTCTGTGCAGTATGTGAAAATTAAGATGTCTGGAAATGTATAAGAGCAGGATCTTTACCTTCTCATAGGTCAGCTCACCTTCACAAGGTCATATGACCTTGGAAGCTAAAAAGGGCATTCAACAACCAAACATCCAACCTGGTCAGTTTGTTTTTCTCTGTACACCAGAGTTGATTCAACTGTCTGTTTCATCCACTTATTCCTGGCCCAAGTTTTGTTTGTTGGGCCATTTCCCAGCCCCACCTCAATGCTCTCACACGCTAAGTTAGATGTAGCTTCTGATGCCAGCCAAGCTGACTAATTGCTTTTGTTGTTAAGTGACTGCGAAACTTTCTATCAAGATTCAACTTTGTTATGAGGAGCTGGTAACATCATACAGTGCAAGGCACTTTGCGTAGACCGCAAGGAATATTTGTAGTAACAAAATAGATTAACGATAAAGAATCTAAAGAATTTAAATTATTTGTGTTGGTCAATTGATTTCACAATCTATCAGTTGCTCGCTCACTCGAACCCCCTCACTCGCTTGCTCACTCACTCGCTCGCTCGCTTGCTTGCTCGCTCTCCATACTCTTGACTCCCTATCCCTCTCTCAATCTTATGATACTAAGTGAGCAAGTCAGTGAGGTGCTCATGAGGTCTCTCACTCAGACTCACTCACTTTAATACTGGTTCAGTCACTCATGCCCAATACTCTTGGCTCCTTGTCCTTCTTTCAATCTTATAATATCAAATAAGTAAGCCGGAGATGTGCTCAGAAGGAGATTCAATCAGTTCAGACATTGCAATGGTGAGAAATCAGATTTTCTGCAGACTCTTCAGGCTTGTCTCTCGTTCTTGGGCATTGATTGGCCGGTCTGTGTCCAGACTCAGCCTGGTGGGTGAGGGCGTGGGGCCGGCCGGGCTCTGAACAGCCCGCCCGGGGTCCTTAACAGACATACTGACCTCCCACCGCCCCCACATTGCCCTACCACCAGCACTCACTTACCAAGAAGGTTGCCCACCTACACCCACACGCCCCATTCTATGACCTCTCCTTAGCCTCAGCGTGAAACCAGACTTAATGCATCCCAGAAACTTCCATCAGTATTGTTTTGTGTAGGAAATATTAACAGAAGAAATTCTTTTTTTCATTAACACAACTGAAAAATGTAATCTTGTGTGGGAAATCTTAATTCATATATACCTGTATCCTAGAACCATGCTCCAAATAATACTTTTGGAAATCCATTTAGAAATGGATAAACTGCCGTGTAATTCTTAGGGACTCCTGTATAAGAACATTATTATGCGCCAAAATGGGGTGTCAAATGAATGTTCGCGTGCTTTCATGTAGTATATTGAAAAAAGAATCTGTGGCACCATAGGATACATTGGTATCCGCATTAGAGTTTGACGTGACACTGAAAATAATGGGAACAGTTTAAAATGGGCGGTTCTGAATATGTAGGCTGGTTCCCTCCAGTAATACTCACCTTGTATACAACAACACTGGGGAACCAGCCATGCATCATCCGGTTAGTGGCGCCACCTGTTGCACCTCATGTTTACAAAGGGTGACGTTTTTGCTTTACTTCCTGTTCAGACATATACACCACTGCTGGGCATTCTGTGTCCACTCTCCAAGCAGGTATTTCCATTATAGCCTTTGTTAGCTAACAAACCCGTAAATATGCTTGGCAAGTGGTTGGTTCACGCCCCCTCGTGGCTTTTTGTTTAAACAGAGGATGGTTTGTGTATTCTGCATCAGATAAGTTACTCTGCAGAAGTAAGTCATAAGCCTGCAGACCTAGAGAATAGTACAAAAACAATTGGGGGAAGAAAAATATCTAATATTAAAAAAGACAAGGTATTTATAGAATGTAATGATAATACAAAGAAGGTCATGCATGGGTGGCTCATATATCCTGTCAGTGTCACCCTGTGCTCCCGACAGGGTCATCAAAGGCTGGGTGTGTGGTGTCCTTTCTATGGGACATTGCACACTAAAGACCCCTTGCCACTCTTCGCAACGAGTAGGGTATCGCACCCGGTGGCGGGTTCCTCCTAAACCATATCATATATTCAGTCACCGCCCTTGTGGCGTAAAATAAGCTGAAAAGTTTGACCTTGTGCAGTCTGGAAAGAACCCATAAGGGTTGGCCGGACGTTAAACTACCCCAACAAACAAACAAGTTCCAGGAAAACATACTTTAGAACCAAGACAGTTTCTTTCTTATGTAGTTAATTAGCCTACCTGGTACCAAATACTCATATCTTAGAGCCATTATTCTAGCCTTGTATAATGTTAGGCTTGATTTATGCAATTCTTTTTTTCCACAGACACTTGATATAAGAGGTTACATCAGATTAACACTCTTGTATGGTTTGCCTTTTCCCTCTGCATATCCTGCTAGAATTAAGCAGGGTAATAGAAATATCAAAGATAAAAACCAGGGAGGAGAGAAACGGGCACAAAACCCGGCTTTAATTGTAATGGATTATAGTATGATTAAAATATCTTGATGTGATAATGGAAATACTGCTTCATTTCCTTACTAACGAGTCACTGAAAGGTTTTTGACCCTTGTTTATGAAACAAGATTTTCAATTCAAGCTCTAATGGAGTCAGATAACACGTTCACTTGGAGCAATACCTATGGTCCGTTATTCACGTATACATCAGGCATTGCTTGATAGCTTGCTCGTATGACGCCCAGTCTGGGCCCATTAAATGGCTTATTTAAGAGCATTCCACAGGCGATATCCATTTAATGAAAGTTTAATTGGAAGTTGGCAGAACGCCTCATTTCGGTAACTCAGCCGAGGTTCCCTAGTACTTATGCACAGATTGATTCTTCCTGGCAAATCGTTTTACTTTTTTGCTAGGAAATACAATAATAATTTAATAAAAACTTTTAATGTGGAATATTAACAGTATCTAATCAGTTAAGAATCTATTAACATTACAAGAAACAATCCAGAAGCAGGCTAAGATGCGATCCCTAGTTTCTTTTGTAAAAGGGGTAGAAAGAACGCTTTCTATACACAATGATTATTGATATGTGCCTATTACCAATGTTAATGTTAAAGAAACCGCGTACTGTGATGATATAGGCACCTTTTAGACATAATGCAATGCGTCTTTTAGACATATTGCAGCGTGAAGTGCTTCACTACAGCCTGTTGACCCGTACCTCTCAGGCTTAAGTATTAACACCTCTCTGGACGGGAGAAAAACAGAGGTAGATAAGAACCACTAAGACTGGTGATAAAAGAGAAAGGCTTGGAGGAAGGGGTGGAGATTGTTTACTCCCGGAGAATGCAGCTGGGGTCTCACATAAAGATGGGTGGAGTTAGGTTAGAGAAATAGTTGTGTACTCAAGTACAAAATGGGAGGGGTATGTCTCCACCCAAGGACAAGGAGGTTGGTTGAAAGGGCATATCTCCACCCAAGGACAAGAGATGGGAGGGATGTGTCTCAGCCAAATGAAAAGGAGATGAGTCTTGGTTCAAGGACAATGGGATGGGATAGATGTGTCTCCACCCAAGGACAAGAGATGGGAGGGGTGTGTCTCAGCCAAATGAAAGGAGATGAGTCTTGGTTCAAGGACAATGGGGTGGGATAGATGTGTCTCCACCCAAGGACAAGAGATGGGAGGGGTGTGTCTCAGCCAAATGAAAAGGAGATGAGTCTTGGTTCAAGGACAATGGGATGGGATAGATGTGTCTCCACCCAAGGACAAGAGATGAGAGGGGTGTGTCTCAGCCAAATGAAAAGGAGATGAGTCTTGGTTCAAGGACAATGGGATGGGATAGATGTGTCTCCACCCAAGGTCAAGAGATGGGAGGGTGTGTGTCTCAGCCAAATGAGAAGGGGATGGGATTGATGTGTCCTGGTTCAAGGACAATGGGATTGTCTATAGATGTGTCTCCACCCAAGGACAAGGACGTGTCTCCACCCGAAGACAGATGATTGGGGGTGTGTGACTCAGCTAAATGAAAAGGCAATGGGAGGGGCATATCTCCACCAAGGGACAAGGAAATTGATGGATTGGGCATGTCTCCAACCAAAGACAAAGACATGGGAGGGGCATGTTTGTCTTAACCCAAGGACACGCAGTTAGCCTAGGGGTGTATCTCAGCCCACGACAATGAGATGGGATTAGTGAACCTCTGTACAAGGACTTGGATATGGACGGTTATGTCTCCAGTCATAGACAATATTATGTGGAATGGGTGTCTCTATTTTAAGGTAAAGGGATGGAAGTAGTTCTGTCCTCAAGTGCAAAAAAAGAAACACCCAGGGTAATTTTGGCATCAATATACATGTATATATTGCAGTTTTCCAAACAGAGATTTATGAACTCCCGTACTACCAACATCTCCACATAATATTTGGTTTGAAATGTTCATGGGTTTTAGTTTTAGTCATATAACGTATGAATATGGGAAAAGACAATGTATTTGCAATTGTGGGCCTTCTATTCAAATGAATCAACGAAGAATTCAATAAATACTATCGACCAGATTAAACTATTCAACTGGTTATAACTAGGACATCATTCATTAGATTAAAAAAAAGAAAAAACCTCGAAACGTAACTGCGGAGAGGGAACGGCCCAACTTGAATGCTGTACCCTACCTTTTGTGGCTACGTCCGGTAGGCGTGACACTCGGCAAATACAGGTGATTGATTGGCTGACTGCTCTAAGCAGGTTAGCCAATAGCAGCCCAGAACCTGGCCCACGTGACCTAAATTAACCAATCAGCACACAGAGAATGGCTGATGCTCTGTCATGGAAAACGGAGAGGATTTTCTATGGAAAAGGCAATTGTTTGAGAATCTATATTATCGATCATTGCTTACTAGGATATTGACAGATATATTTCTTTTTGTGGGTTTCCTTTATGCATTGGTATGAACTCATATTTTAACGGCC
Organism: Lepidonotus clava; assembly: GCA_936440205.1. NCBI lineage: Eukaryota > Metazoa > Annelida > Polychaeta > Phyllodocida > Polynoidae > Lepidonotus > Lepidonotus clava. The sequence continues at coordinate 17,193,732 of OW387150.1, read as the reverse complement.
ACTCATTGGCCTTCCGTGACGTCTGAATAGGCTGACAGGGGATGGCAGATAACACTAGTTTCCCATTACTAACTCGGAGCTACTCATGGCATTAACAGCCTCCTCCAACCAGTCAAACTGGAGTGGTTGATTGATTGATATTTAGTAATGAAATAGGGTGTCGGTTTTATAACCATATAATGGTGATTGATCACTAAAATCCTTTCCTGTAAATCATACTCTCAATTTGGTTTCTCGTTTTAAACTTTCACTTTATTTTGACAAAGATAAGAGTGAAATACAATATCAATATTCATGATTGAAATAAGCCCGCAAGAAACTAGAAATATGATGAAGAAAGAAGTCTGATAACTATTTATAATGACCATGTTTGGTTGATCTATCTTTTCAAATTTAAGTATCCAAATAAAGACTCAAAGCCTTTTTGTAATGAGTGGTTTGTCAATTAAGCGGGCATTTTACCTCAATTTTAAACCACCATTACTACGTAATACCGTCCTCTTACGATGTTACTGAGATTGTTTTTCTGTAATATCGATAAAACAGGGAAATAAACAGGATTCCTTACTGAGACAATAAATCCAATATTAAGGACAATGGACATTCAGCCAATTGGCCATATGAATGCAAGAGCGAAAAAATAAAAAAATTATAATAGTCAGTGGTGGTCACCGTGGAAACCACTTATGAGGTGGGGCAGACTGCTTCCATAAATCATCTTGAATAAGGCTTGCATGGTTATTACCATTAAAAGAAAAACAGACAAAATTGTCTGTATTTTTGTTAGCATGTTGGCTGAATGACTGTTTGCAGATCTACCCTTTTCTATGGTGCTATGGCAGTGAGAAATTTTGCCAAGCAATACACGTTCCTGCAATTTGGAGACGTAATTGTTGAATTGTCGTCTTGGTTTTCCCGCCAAAAATATTCAGAACCCTTTTATTCCATTGAACATGAAAAAATGCAAGTTTATCATTGAGTAAAGATTAACCATCCAGGTATTACAAAACCCCAAAATAATAAATAAAAAGGAATTAATTCAAGATGAAAAATTGGTGGGAACAATTCCAGTTTAAAGTAAATCAGGAATGGTGCGTGCGGTATTTGCAGGCGTTTAGCACGCTTCATTAACAATGTATTGGGTGTGGCTGTGCTGGGAGAGTGTAAAAGGCGGGCCGACAAAGGCTGTGTGCTCTCACGCCACAGGCGGTGGGCCATTTGAAGCCCAAACTGACCGATTCACAATAACACGAACCGACAACATTGGGCCTGCTGTACAAACCACAGCCCCCGAGTCAGTAATGAACCAATGGGGGCGAATCGGGTAGAGATCTATTATAGCCATAATTGGGGGAGTTCTGAAAGAAGTGGATGTCTTTATGATGTGAGGATGGGCCTGAGGAGACAAGGTGCTTCTGATTAAATGGGGGAAATAATAGCGCAAAAACGATAAGAAAAGAAACCAATATAAATGATTTAAAAAGGGCTTAAACAATATGTAGAGGAATGGCTGATGTGGTTGAAGTAGATCTTTATCACACCCAACAGTTTATAACAAAAAGTGTAATGTAAGTTCGGATTTGCGACGTAAAATCGGGAGATCAATATGCATACAAAAAGTGATCTTAACATTTCAGGTTTTATTACGTTTAACGATCCGCCACGCATGTCCTAATAAGAGACATGAACAGAAAAAAGACGTAACCTTCCTTTGAATAACACTTCCTATTTTAACTCATTAATAATCCAGACCTCTACATAATACACTTCGCCCGGGAAAGGGAACAATTTACTTTTAGGTGTATTGATTCTTTTGTGTGATCCTTACATGTTTGAGCTGTGAATCTATACACCCCTATTATTGTGGTAGTTAAACTCTAAAGTGTTAGGTTTGGTCCCCTCACCATTGTTAGGGATCAATGAATTTTTAAAGTTGGCACACAAATAGACCAAATGTCAAGCTATCATTGTGGACATGGTCAATACATGTAGCTACGTTTTCGTATTATTTAATGTAAGAGTTCAAGAACTTATTGACTTTTATTTGAGAATAAAATGTTATTTTTATATTTCTTTGAAAATGTCTTTATTGGTGCACATAGTATTTCAATGTCGCTTTCTTTTAGATACTGTTCGAATCAATGTACACAGAAGGTTACTTTATCAAACCAAATACACTATAGCGTGGGATTCTTTATTTGCTTTGGAACAAAGCGTCCGCATAAGTATATGGATTAAACCATTTGACCACCATACTCTTATGGGGAATTGAAATAGTTCCTAGATACAAAAGAGTAAAATCGTGATTTGTCTAACCTTAGAAGTACTTTACTCGGATCAAATTCTTATCAAATATGTGACCCCCCACCACTAAATGAGGCATAAGTCGCTCAGATCAACTATGAGTAAATGGCAAAACAAGGTAAAAGAGTCAAAAACTTGAAAATTAAGTTTTTTACAGAAATGACCTGGGAAACACCCTAATATTATATTTTAGTCACAAATGTAATGAAATATTGGTTTTAATATGTGTAATCAATAGGTTGTCCTGAATCTGTAAAGTCATATTTCCAAAAACAGGGTAGCCCAAGGATGAGATTTCAAACATTCATAACTTCAGTTCTAATAATGTTAGAATACTATTTTTTGCACCATGATAAAGATCAGTTTGTCAGCTCTTACAATCCTTCATAATCTCAATTTTCATATCTGCGACTTATGCCTCACTATGTGATGGGGGGTCACATATATCCAGATACAAAGTTGAATAAAACAGTTTCTCAATTGTTGCTGAATGTTGACTTTTGTTCCTTATAATGCTGTTAAGTATGTACCAGTAATTAGTCTTCAAACTCGATAACAGGCAAGTGCAGGGAGGGGGAGGTAGTAACAGATCTGGTCCCTCCCACTGTTTGTTATGATAGATTCACACCCCGAAACCTGACGAATGAAACGCCCACCAGGAAGCAGCACCCCACGCTCCATACCTTTTAATATAGGACTTTTCACAACACGCCACCTAGTGTGCAAGCCTATGCAAATGAGCTAAATCTCTCCAGTTGAATAACAAGTCACAGATGTAGAGTTTATATAAGGAGAGAATACACAAACGATTGCAGTTTTGCCAAACTTGTTTACGTCAATTAGTTTTTTGGACAACAGCCATCTGAATTGAAGACATATGCCGTAGTTCATAGGTTACGTGCTCAAAAAAAGCCGATGAAAAATGACTGCTCAATTGATGTTTATGTTCTGCTTATAGCCTAACCAGCGGTCCTATGCCAATAACAAATAGCAATTAACGTAAAACAAATAGCGTAAATAAATGGCCCATATAATTAAACCCGAAGCAGTAAAAAGACTGGTAAATAAGTGTAGGTAGCCAATGGCACCCATTCTCCACATTGCGCCAATTTTATTCAGGCCTGACGACTAACAACCAGAAACCGACCCCTTACAAAAAGGTGGGCGTGGGGCGGTAAGGGCGGAGGGACCGTCTGGTTTTTACCTGGCTGGGTGAGGGGCGGGCAGATAAAAAGTGCCCCACAGTAATGACATTACAGGAAGCCTGTCAAAACAAGCTGCGAGCTGATAACAGCTCTGGTCTCCCGCCTACAGACAGTCTTTTAGCTTATTGTTGCGGGTACCAGCCTCTATCTAATAGTTAGGTAGGGCTTTCTTTTTGATACCATCAGAACATAGCGGTCATACGTTGATTATGGTCTGTCCTGTGTATGTTGAATGGAGTTTTGAAATAGTCAATTGCGTTTTAGAAAGTCAAAGAGGGTTTTACTGATTTATGAAGTCATATAAAACCGATGGGAAGCCACTTTGAAAGGTCCTGCAGGAAGCCACATTGGAAGCCATATTTGAAGCCACTTTGAAAGGCCTCGCAGGAAGCCACATTGGAAGCCATATTGAAGTCACTTTGAAAGGCGACTATTCTGGTAAACGTGCAGTTTAGCTTTCTGTGATACTATGAAAGGTGCATGCACCCGATTAACGTGATGTTCATTCTATAACATAAGGACTGACTAAACAACTTAAACTACAGCCACGTTCAGATCTGAACATTTACCGAAGAGGGACCTTCTTAGTTTAGTGCCAACTAGGTTTGTGAGTTCTTTATATTTCCAACAAGAAAAGGTTTCCAATAGTTCATACTACCGGTTAGGTCATCAATTGAGGCCCTACGATAGGTACCCATATTGCAAATAATAACAATGATGATATAGATTCTGCATAGAGTTTTTAGAAGCAGGGTTGGTTAGGGTTAAATGCTTTGACCTTTATTGTGGTAGCACAGTCATACGGCTTTCATTGCATAAGGCATATGACCTTTATTAACTATAACTTGGATGAATGAGCAAAATGCAACCACCTGATATAGTAAACAGAAAATCCCAATGATAAGGTTAGGGTTGTAGGATGGTTTAGTGGTCAGTAGCAAGTCTTTGCATCACATGCCGGCTTAAGTACAATATGCAGAAGTGTCCCTTCTGTCGTTCTACCCACTACATACACATATATAGACCCATCATCAGAACTAATACAAGTCGAAGATATGAGGCTGTTCTGTAGCTGATACTCCCAACAACAACCACCATACATCTGTACAAACGTCCATAGAGGCAGCGCCTGGGGACATGAATGCTCTCTGACGTCTCCATGTGTCTTTGGGTAAGATCAGTGGATTATGTCTGGGTGTACACCTGGAGGGAGGTCACCTCTCTGGGCCTGTAGACGGCCCCACCCAACGTACCGCAGACCGTGGAGGAGGCTGCTACTTTCTACCACCTGCAGGCCGGGTACCAACCACACAGGGAAAACAGGGAAAATGGCAAAAGAAATTCCCTGACAGGAAAAACACAGGGAATTTGCAAATTATACCAAAACACAGGAAAATTTCATTTACCAAAACACAGAGAAAACAGGGAATTTCATTTGGCCAGGTTCTAAATTCCTGATTTTCAAAATAGTAAGGATTTGACTTCTTGTTCTTGTGTCCAAATATCTTCTGCACACAAAAGCTTTTCAAACTGAACAACTTGCTCAATATGGCACAGGGGGAAATTGTTGCAAGACAGGGAAATCTCAGGGAAAACACAGGGAATTTGAAAATGGATTTTCGGTTGGTACCCTGTTAACTACTACGTACCACCTGGAGTCTGCGGCCCACCTGGGTCACCTGAGGGGCCTAACGAGGTACCTGCAGGTGACCTCTCCGAGTTGGGGGGGGGGGGTGTTGTACAGGTATTGCACACCTGCAGGGATCACTTTATGTATTCTAGCCGAACATATGTGCAAGTGGCTGGGTTAAGATAAAAGACTGAAATAGAAATTTAGTTTGATTCAAGGGATTTTTCCAATGTACTAGTAACCCTCAGAGAGAATGATGTGGTAGGGCCAGTAAGAATAACGTACACTTTGGTGAAACAAAAAAAAATCACTTACAAGGTAGACAAGCCCCTCTGAATGGTACTGTGCAGGAAAAACATTAAAATGAAATTAAGATATCCACAAACATAATGCATCAGTCGAATCATTTGTGACAAAACATATTGATACCGTAAAAAATCTTAGTTTTTTCAAGATTCAAATAAATTTATATAAATGCAGTGCCTACAAAAAGGCAATAGGAGAAATGCGAAAGTTGTTTTCCTCTGATTGATAAGAATGTGACTTCGTATGTGTTTTAAGTACCCGACGTTGTTATTTCAGCTGAACTTATACAAACAATACATATTCAAGGGCAAAACAACATGACTCGTTCTAAAAAAACGACGTCATGTTGACAATAAATTATTAAAAAAAGACTGTCCATCCTGAAAACAAGATATATTCATGAATAGAGATGGCTCTTTAGTAAAAACAAAGGACTGTACTGAATTCATTGCACCTGTCCTTGGGGCCAAAAGAAGAGGAATGTTTTGTGTACGGGGGTGGGGTGAATTAGTGTTGGCAGAGTGTCCCCTGACGGCTGGCTGGGGTCCACACCCAGGGAAACAACTCACAGGTGGGTTTCCCCCTGACTTATCACCAGGAGAACTACTCTCTGATTGAATGAGAAACTGCTGTGTCAGGTTTGTGGTTAGATCTTAGGCAGAAGCAGTGGAATAAAATACACATAATGTTTGAAATTGATGGAAAGTTCTATCAATAATTCTTTTCGAACTGCCCTAAAAGGTTTTGATTTACTATATGTTACATTTATCTCTTCCCCCTATACAGAGACTACAGAGCCTATTCTAAGGAAGGAAAACAGCTTGAGAAAAACATGTTTTGCACAGCTTTTTATACACGAGTATACTACCTTGCCACCAGTTGAATCAAGCTGACCATTATAGCCGTTGGCCTATTTTGTGTCTGTGGTACTACCAGGCAGTCTTGGATATTGTTATAATGACCAGACAATTGGTCATGCTAGGCAGGTCCAATCAAAACACTGGAACGGCAGCATAGGGTATTCAGTCTTAATATACTGGACTTTAATTGAGACTAGCTTTGTAAATATTTCAGTTAAACCATGATATATTATGTGCCTTCCTATCTTCTATCATCAAAATTATAACAAAAAAGAAATCTTTTACAAGGCTTAAAAATGGACATTTAAGACCGACCGGAAAGGAAAACCTAAAGTCACGTGATGCTCAGAGACGCTCCGTCTAACGTCACGTGACTTTCTAGGTGGCGCTGTGCAACTTTCGCTGGTAAATGGCGTGCTTCCGAGCAATAGGCGCACCAGAGGAGCCATATCACGAAAGTAGGCTGGGCACCAGTGGCTGCCCAGAACCGATCCTGAAGCCCGGAGTTTTTGATACGGGCTATAAACGCTCTTTCCTCATGTACGTGTACCTCACACAGTAAAGATAACTTAGGAGATTATTTGGGGATCAAATGTGTTGCAATGAAAGAGAAATACGATGAAAAAAAAATCAAGCGGAAAAAATCATGGAGGTGTTGAAGGTTGAGCCTGGTTTCTGGTCTATCTTTCGTATAAACGATTCAGCACAAGACCCTTATGTTTTCACCTGCTGCAAAGAGTTTAAACATTTAGTTTTCTTTTTGAAATTTGCCTGCTGGTCTATACGTTAACGATACATCCCGTTTCCATGCACTGATATCTGAGCATCTGATGTACAGCTATAGATCAACATCAGCAACTATGTTTCTAGGTCATTGAGTTCATGTTAACACATAATTTGGATAATTTCACCATGCATGCTATTTACTCTTTATGCATAAATGCGCTTGTGTAAATTTCGATATCCAGTTCAGATGTAACAGCACTCTTAAAAACAATTATGTATAGTGTGTAAACATTGGAAAAAAAGAGGGAAAATGTGTAGTTACAAAGCAGAATGCTTATATTTACCCCAGTAAAGTCATAAACATGAGTTTCCTCCTGGGCAGCGGTTTTAGCTGAGTCACGGGTCTCAGTGGCTCCCCCGTGTGGCCGACCACAGGTATTGACATCAGACATGTGTTAGGGGTCGGGGAGAACGTCTAGAAACTGGGAAATGTATGTATACACCATACAGATGGTGACCACAAACTGGGATTGGAATTAGAAATGAATCTGAATTGAGTTTTTGGGTACATTTAGACACTTGTTCCTTCTGTCCAAACTTGGTATGGTGAGCTGCTCTTTTGTCCAAATCTATTGTCCTGAGTTGCTCATTCGGTCCAAATCAAAAATGCAGAGTTGCTCCTTTTGAATTTGTCCAAACTAAGTATGGTCTCTTCTCATCATAGTACCAAAACTAGAACTTTGTTTCCGAAAATGCGAAACCTGGCTATTGATTCACTTGTCAAGGGTCTAGAAGCAGCAAAACTGAGGTTTCTCTTATACAGGGTCCTGTAGTTAGATCGTCTCACAGATTTATTTGCACTTCCATAACTATTATCACAATGAAAAAGCCATATACCGAGTCAAAACTATGTAAAAAAGAAAACATATTTTACTCGCTCCTCATAGTTATAATCATACATCAGGTCCTGTCAAAATGCTCTTGATTAATTATTATTGTTCTCTTGCAGGTAAGCGTGTGTGAGTCCAAGCTCGTGTCCCAAGAAGGAGTTTGACGGTAATGTAAACTCGTATATTCCTGGAAGTCAGTGCTAAAGCACACATTCATATATAAACACATGAAAGTGATTCCTGCACGAGGCATGTGTTCTGAGTAGATAGATCTGAACACAAGAATCAGTCAAGTGTTAAAGGCTGTCACAGCAGGGTACCAACCACAGAGGGAAAACAGGGAAAATGGCAACAAAAAAATTCCCTGACAGGGAAAACACAGGGAATTTGCAAATTTTGCCAAAACACAGGGAAAACACTAGGAATTCCATTTGGCCAGGTTCTGAAATTCCCAATTCTCAAGATATTAGGGATTCAACTTTTTGTTGTTGGGTTGTCCACATTTTTTCTGCAGGAAGATGCTTTTAAAATTGAACGAACTGCTGAATATGACACAGGGAAAAATTACTGTGGGACAGGGAAATCTCAGGGAAAACACAGGGAATCTGAAAATGGAACTTTGCTTGGTACCCTGTCACAGGTAGTTCTGACCGAATCGAGTGTAGTTTTCTGAGTGTAAGCCTTATTCAAGCATTTCAAAAGCGTAATTCATTGTAACCAGACAGACTGCTAAGCACTTTTGTGTAAGAAAATAAGCACTACGGAAAGAGATATATGCCAAGAAAAATACTCGGTGCCAGTCTTTCCTATGATCCATCAATTTGGCCAGGGACATTGATAAAAGAAACTACAGACCTAAAGCCCCATACCCACTAGGCGATTTTACCGGCGACTGGAGATGGGAAACAGCAGAATCACTGGTAAAATCATCACCAAATCAGATCACCTGTTAGCATGTGACATTTCAACATTAAATCTAACAGGTGATCTGATTTGGTGACGATTTTACCAGTGATTCTGCTGTTTCCCATCTCCAGTCGCTGGTAAAATCGCCTAGTGGGTATGAGGCTTAAGCCACAATGGCGATCACTAGATCCTCAATCAAATCTCATTCTGCTAAACAGTGAAATATACTATCCAAAGCACCCATTCTCCCTCTAATAATCTCCTGTTACGCGTCTATACTTGTCAATTCGCGCACCCATCTGGATGTATTTTTCTATAGACAACATGAAAATAAAATAAAATAAAAGTTGAAAAAGGATAGAGCCTTTGCTTGTTGCATGCTTTACATTGGACCCTTCGGCTTTGGCCGGGCCATACCAGAGCTCATCCCAGAACGGGACGGGCTGACTGGTACCAGAGTGCACCATACAGCACCACACCGGGAACCGTCCCGCCACCACCACCACCACCCACCACCCACCACCAGCACCACCCAAGCCAGCAGGACCAGACAGCACCATTACCACCACCCTGTCCCCACACAGCCACCACCGCCACCACCACCACACCACCACTACCAGGATCCAGCCTGAGGATCTAGCCTCATATCACCCCTTGCCAGCAACAAGCTCTCTCCAGCCGTCCAGAGCCCCCGCCATCCCTACAACTGCCCATTATTATAATAACCATGGCAACGCTTCTCTGGAGGAGACCCAGGAGGAGGAGACTGCTGGAGGGGCCCATCCCAGCTGCTGGTTGGATCTAGGTCATGTTGTCATGGCAGCCGGTTTCCTGGAGCATCAGGGCAACTGGAGGAGGAGGGGTTGAGGCGCTGGAGGAGGACTGAGGGCTACTACCAGGTAGATCGGGGTGGTGTTATATGTGTCTACTCCTGGGTGGATCTGTGCCTGGAGTAAGACGAAGGAGGAGGAGGATACCTGCCCCTCCACCACCACCACCACCGCCTCCACCCCAGCACCACTCCCTCCAGGTGATACAACAGCCCCCCGCGGGTCCGACTCCTCCACACCGTTTACCCACGCCTCCAGTAGGAGCGGCCGGCCCGGAGGAGGGTGTCGGGGCCGCCTCAACCTGTGTACATGTGTCGGCCCGTATTACCCCAGCCCTGGAGGAGGCATTCAACTGGAACACTGGAGGATGGATTAAAAACTGACTGCATGCATTGTTAGGATTATACTGGATCTGTGTCATATGTATACGCACTGAACCCACATACTGCAACCTCTGTGCCTGAAACCAGCATCCATTGCTGTATAACAGGTTGTATGTATACAGCGTTATACAATGGTATGGATATTTAATATGTATATAACCACATACCATACATGTGGAAATATATGCACCCACTGACTGAGGTTGCGTCAGATACACTACAAAACAGGTGGCTATATATGTAATATACGTAACGGATGCGGCATATACATATGTAATAAACAGCAGTAAGTGCTATACAAACCAGAACAATTTGACTGACAGTCATATAAGTGCGTCATATAGGGGAGCAGTCAGGGGTGATCCGTTGACTACAACATACTGGATCCTCAATACACTGGAGTACACACCCTGAATGCAGACCCTGGAGGACTGTCAGGATCCAAACAGCCCACCTAATCCGGACACTGGATCCTCAGGACACTGGAGCCAGATTGACGGGATCGCGGTCCGGACAGGAAGTGGATTTTGGCGCCACCGGAAGCGGATCTCCGCTGACGGGACATCCGGTCATACCTGAACCTGAGGACTGAGTGGCGGACGGGAACCCCCACTGCCACCTCTATAGTTCTTCCAGCTTCTCCGGACTTAGGGTTGACTTCACCTGAGGGTCAAGGCATTGACTCAAAGATTGGATCCAGTATAGGCTTTTATATCTTGGGTTAAGCCCTAGGGTATAGGGCAGATTTAATACCGAATGGTTCTGCCCTCATTCCATCCATATAGGGGGACAATTGGTTAACAGTAATAGGCAATTGGATGGCAAATGGTAGACATAAATGGGCAATCAATTGTTCATAAATATTTTGTGATTGGATTGGATGTGATATTGGGAACATTTCGCGGATTGTCCATCTATTTATGGGAATAACTGATACGAACTCTAGGTGGTAGGAGAGTACCATACTGCGTCCCACACCTATATTAGACCTGTGTACCGCTGTACGGCCGACCGTCCTCCAGCCACCCACACAGGGATCAACCACCCACTGGAGACGTACTGGAGATTACCATCCTCCAAACCTGACTGGGATTTTAAATCGCCACCAGACCCTTTCGACCTACTGCTCTCCTCTCGTCATTATTATACTCGACATCGGCTGGAGAGTGTACTCCTCATACAAGGCTGTGGTGGAGAGTGTATGGACCAATACCTCCACCACCCGAACACCACGTGTGCGTGTGAGTGGGCCTATATGGGATAGGTACATGCCCAGCTCCAAGGTACTGGAGGAGTGGTGCCCTCCTGGTTAATGTTCACATACATGTCAGCTTGGAGCCCATAGCCAACAACACCGTGTTTTCCTCCAGCAGGCTACCACCTGGCTGGACGGATCCATCCTCCACGGTTGACTTTCGGTTTATGTTTTTATCCGACGTGAAAAAATTGGAACAAAACACAGGAAGTGTGTCCTCCCCGAGTCAGGGGGACATGGAATGTGAAATGACATGACGTTTTTCGTGGGAATATATTAAAAAAAACACGGTGACGTTTATTGAGGTAATCATTGGTTGGTGGAGGAAAGTCTCATACGGCGTTTATATGGTTCCTATTATGGTATGACATGGGGATCGTGTAGTATGTAATGCTGACAGTAAAATAAGAATATTATGCACTGACACCATGACTGGGGGCAAGTGGGGCACATTAGTGATGTACTAACAAAAAGAAAAGCACATGACATCGTTAAATCATACTCTTAACAAGCGACCCTAATGCCATATGACACTCTTCGTGTCCAGCTGATATCTAGCCAATACAAATAGATACAGAAAAATACAACCATAAGAACACTGCACCACAACTAAAGCACATAGATATAAATCGACATACTATTATCAAACATGAGTAAGTTTTAACTAAAAAGGAAATCTGGATAAATAGTACTCCGGGACAGAAGAATCCGTGTGAAACATTTACAATACGGGTATACAAGTATACACGACATCACTACACCATAAAACAGAAGAACACAGTATAAATAAATAGGAAGATCAGCTCATGAGTATTTATAGTCAACAGTCCTGGAGGCACAGAGCGGCTGGGACGACCCCTTTAATAAATCACCATAGAGTGGCCGTGACTTGTAGACCGGCCCATGTAAACCAAGGTCTGGTTGTGGGGGCTACGGCCAAGTAGGGACTGTAAGTCAGGACAAGTGGTAAGGACCGTTCCAAAGAAAACTGCACAACTGCATGATCACCCATACAACCTTTTCAGTCCTACCCCTGACAACGACAGGGTCCTTGGGCACGCACAGGTTGTTTAGATTCAAGAAAAAGTGGCCTTCTAAATGCCAGATTCCCATGAACACTTTGTTTGTGCATGGTGGTTTTTCAGCCTTGCAGTCAAGCGGTGTTGTCTGTATTTAAATGAGGTAGGCAGGTTGGATCCAACATTCCAAAACACCCAGGGCAAGCTGTAGAAAATTAGTATTGACATTTCATTTATACTAATGAAAACTAGAAAAAAGATATATTTACTCCAAAAGTAGAGGCGTTCAGTACATGAAAACTAGCTTTAATATTAAACACTGAATGTACATAGTGCTCAACTGCGCTCATTGGCAATTAAGGATAGATAACTGGTAGGGTGCGATACGGTTTGGTTCTGGTAGAATGAACCTTTCCTATCTGCCACCGCCCACCCCCTCAATAAATACCCCCTCCCCCCAACCCACACCCCCTCCCTCCAGGGCCGGGCTCCCACAGGGCCGCTGATGGGGATCAAGTCGGGTTGCCATGGCAATCAGAACTGGATCAGAATTAATTAGAGGAACACAAACAGAGGACATTGGCGTTATTGGGGTCATAGCGGCCCTATACAGGCTGCGGCGATAGGTGCCATCAGTGTATTAGCGACCACAGCCATTGTACCGCCTAGGAAATTATATTGACTGAATTGTAAACTTTGAAAAATAAGACTATTCCAATAATTGATGATAAATATTCCAATTTGTCCAGAAGGATATTCCAATATTTGCTAGACAATTAGAGAATTGGAATATTATAATAGTAAATGTTATATTAATGTGATAGACACTTTAAGAAGGGTTTAACCCTAGCGAACTTAAGGAGGAAGAAACATCCTTTCCATGCATACTTAATACTTCAATGTTACGCTCTATAACGAAGAACATCCCTATAGACCAGTGCATTAAATACAAGCTGTGGGAATTAGAATAGGGATTTATTGATCAATTCTCTGCTAGATAACGTCTATACACGATCTATTCTGGGTGGTAAAACTAACTTATCAAGTCCCCTGGCCTTAATGAATAGATGACGGATAGAGTGAGATTGTTATCTGACAAGGCAGTGATAGCCCAGCCCTCATTGGGATCGAATTAGGTAGAGATAAGCTAACTCATGTAATGTAAACTGGGATTAGCCAGTCACCGCCATACAACTACTAGTGAGAGTATTGGGTAGGGAAAAAAACACAACCTACCAACATTATCCTACCAAAGCGGGAATATTCATAGAAAAAAGGGCACATGTGGGCATTTGAATTGTTCCCAGCTGACGCAAATCTCATGACTGATGAATGTAATTGATTTAGATTACAGCAACAAACACAGAAAAGGGCAACAGTCCCAGAACAAAACAGCAGTCCCAGAAAAGGAAGACAACAACAACAAATCAGGAAAAAACAACAAACACAGTTGTAATTACAATAACATTAAAGACAAGTCTAGAAATAATTACTACAAAAAAAGCAAGAAAGGACATTTTTATTTCCCACTTGACCCATCTACTGCGACCATCTCACAAACCTCACAAACGACAGTAAATACAAACCAACAAGTAATAACAACAAAAAGAACAACAACAGTTAATACAAACACAAATAATAACAACAACAATAACCCAGAAAGGACATTTCTATTCACCACCAACCCACTGCCCCCCAACGCAAACCCACTTAGCGATTAGGCCCTGAGGGTATTAGGCATTCTATTAATTACCTCCACCCCTTTGATTACATTAATCACTCACCAAGCAGAGTAATAACCGTGTATATACCTTCAGGACCTGGTATACAAAGGAGACAAGACAACACCCTTCGGGGGCAGACTTTTCTTGGCGGACCGGCCGGTCACGTGACGTGCGGAGAAGCCGCCTGTTGCTGGCGTGTTGTGCGCTGGATCAATCAAGACGCCAGGCACCCCACTCTATTGATTGGTTGATTGACGCTGGACTCCCCCCACCCCCCTTTTACCCCCCTTTTACCCCACTCCGACCCACCTTTCCCCTGGTAGAGGTCGCCACTGTGGCGTGTCCGGACACCATTCTGGATCAGCCTTCGGGATCACCCTGAGGGCTCGACGTATCGCGACTGATCTGGATACGGATTCATTCGCGATAGACTGTCAGCTGCTTTTGGGATTCGTACCACTGCCTGAGTACAAATCTGATAGTAAAATATGCCCTAATATTACACCCAAAAAGCCCTGATATCTTAATTGCCTATAATCTATCCTAAGAAAATCTGACTGTCATCCCTTTTATGTAGCGCTCTTCCCCCTCCCCCTTTCACCACCCCCTCCCCCTATACCTAGACTAAATCAGGATACCATGGCCCAACACCTCCAGGCTAGCCCAGATTTGTCCTCCATGGTCTGACATATTGACGTGGATCCCTCACGCCTCGACCACTCAACACAATTGGATCATCATCAGGTCTTTGTATAAGTGACCGCGACTGGCGCCAGGAGGAAATACTCCCCCCCCCCCCTTCCCGTCCCCTCCCCTCACCTGCCCACTCCAGGGTGCCGACCCCTACTACCTCCCCTACCATCACCTCCTCCAGGGCAGACAGTGGAGCCTTTATGTGGCCCCATCCCTCGTGAAATCTACGCAGATTGAGGCCTAATAGGCGGTTAACGTGTAGGCCTAACAAACAGGCCTATAGGCTGCAATACTACCACTACCAAGAGGCCTTTAGGCTGTTATAGTGCCACTACTGCGCCTGACGCCTTGGTAGGCAGACTGGTAAATATTGAGGGTGGGAGAAGGGAAGGCTCAGTTCCCTGTTATCAGTGCAGCCTACATACCCATACACATTCACACAGTGGGATATGGTTCTACATGCCCACCCCACCTACCCCTGCCCGACTCACTTAATACAACTCACTCCGTCAATCAACCCGTCGGGTTCTGCTAGGCAAAAAGGGGAGCATCAGTAAACAAGCAGGACTTGGCTGAAGTACGTGAACGATCCTGTAAATGTGTTTTAAGAGGCAACGGACATAGGAACACATTCAGACTTAAATGAGCTTGGAGCTGTGCAGGTTACTCGGATGTTAGGAGGATAGTGTTATACGGGGTGTACCACGGTTCTTCTGTGAAAGATTCTGACTCTACTCCGCCATCATTGGATTGGTCATTTCATGGCATCAGTGTTACTGCCGTTCAACTGACTGGGTAAACAACCAAGGCTCCGCTTGGTGATGTGAAATCGTTATAACCCCACTTACAAGGGCCATCAATCTTCCAGCACAGCTTCGCTAACAGCATAGCGGCAGCAGCAGCAACAGACCGGCAACCAGCAATACGTCGCCACACTCTTCAGCCACAATTAGGGTTGGTAGTTCGGGCGAACAACCCACAAAGGTGTAATTGGCCTTATACCCCAGTCCCGGAGCGTATTCACCACAGGAGCCATTGGGACGGTCTGCATGGGAGTTTATGGCTACTGACATCGGCCGTTCATGTTTGAGTGATACGTTATGTGTGCTGCAGCAATGATATCATCTGCTATTTATAGGCCAACAATTGGACTAAATTACTGCTTGTTTTCTATTTTCACCAGGTCAAGCTGAAGCCCATCGTGGGCTGTATTGGAGTACGCGAGCAGCTCATTGTATTGGAGGGATCTGCTCTCAATGTGCACTCAGTGTGCAAACAGTGTGCGCTAAATGTGCTACAGTGTGATCAGTGTGCACCCAATGTGCACCCAACAGCTCTAATAACTATTCAAACTGAATTCATACAACAACCCCTCACTTTTTCGATCATCAGTGAAACAACAAAAAACTTGATGTTTATCGCAAAACATTGATTTACGACCAGCACCCCATCACCTATGAATGGTCCACTGAATATATCACGTCAAATAACGGCCTGATCAACTCCAGCTCTGTTGGGGGTATACTAAAAATACAAAAAACAGAACAAGGGAATAAGAACTGGTAGCAGTTGTGGTCCGGGTCCAGGACCATTGTTTACCCAGGACCGGCCAATTGGGGCTGTTTTTCGCCTGTACCCACCGCCTGGTTTTGTCTACACGGGCTGGGCAGGCCGGGGGCGGTATAACAGGGGTGGTTAATTTGTAGTCAATCGCATTCTGGTTGTACACTTGAATGGGGGGCTTAGCGGCCGCTTGGGGCCCTCTAAAGCGAACCACGGATCTGTAACTGGGTCTGGGTGATCCAAACCCATAAAGTTATCTAAGGTTGATAAGTGGACCGATCCGTATTTTCGGCAGCTGCTGTGTGTCTTAATCTATGGTAAAGTTTATTGTTACTTGAAAGTGAAAAAGTTTGATAATTATTTCGAGGTGCCATTGATTTATAGGTTTATGTTTGTAAATCAGACACATATGAAAGTCAGAACAGAATCATTGAGATTTATGTCACGTTAATTATTGTTCTGCTCCAATTGTTGACCAGTCCTTGCTCTTAATACGTTAACACATGCTCACAGAATTATCTAGATTCGTGGGAATACGATATAAAGAGGTAACATTTAATTGAAGCTTAATATATGCATATCAGCCAGACGTTCACTGAAATATTATGTAGATAATCTCATAGGGGATTACTAATATTTGATATAGACAGTTTACTCTAACTCTAACTGCTGACAAGCCCTTGCTCTCACTACCTTTGTTACATGCTCACAGAACTTACAGGGGCCTCTGAGGTAGGTTGGTACGTAGTCTCAATCCTCTTCCTCCTCGTCCTCTGGAACGGTGTGCTCGACTTTTCAGCTGCCATGTTCTCAAAAGTCACCACGGCCACGATATTTGCACGAAGACTCCAAGAGGAGCCCAAACTCGAGAGACAAAATTCGCAGTCGGGCGGGGTGGTGTTCCCGCCTAAGAAGCGGGATGCCAACATCGAAGCCGCCTTCGACCGGAGGAAAAATGCGGTCCGCAAGGCCATGGATTATTTGACTGAGCGAGAGCGAGAAGAAACTGGAGGAGAGTGGGATGTCGCCCGGAGGAAGCTGGAGGCAGACCGGGCTAGGGATTATTTAGCGGAGAAAGAGTGGGAGCGGGAGCAGGAGGAACTCCAGAAGGAGAGGGACATGGAGAAGGACCTCCTGTACCAGAAGCAGCAACTGGAGAACGAGCGCCTGGAGAAGGAGCAGGCGGCAGCCGCCAAGCGCGAGCGGCAGAGGCAGCAGGAGCTGGAGCTGCAGAAACAGCGGGAGTACTTGATGCACGCCCGTAATTATGATGATACAGGGTTATTGTGGCCGCCTCAGATACCTATAAAGATGCGCCACCCAAGCGGCTCGACGAGCCGCGAGGAGAGTATGGAGTATTATAGCTCTGATTCAGACGATGAGGGAAAAGGAGCGAAGGGTCAGCATAGTACAGAGAGTGCCTCGGAGGAGGAGCCGGTTATTATGGGGCACCTCCAGAGGGCAATGCTTCGAGCAGAAGAGCGCGCAGCTGAGCGACTGACTGGGCGACCCGAAGGACCGCGACCATGGAAGTCGCCCGAGACGACAGCTGAAATTCACCATTATGGTGTGCGCACACTACCGCTTTCGTCAATTGGCACTGCCACTACGACCACCAACCCACAAGGCTCGACCAGTGGTCAGTCGTCCAGTTACGACCAACTGACCACTCCTGAGGGCCAGAGTGGGGACGAGCTCAGCAGTAACGACGAAGGCCGGAAAGTGCACTTCGGTAAGAAGTCCAACGGTCAGGGAATCAAGTCTTCGCGGAAGGCGAGTGGTGCGAGCGGTAGCTCGGACAACTCTGGAAGCACCGATGGCATTCTGAAAAATAACGGTAAAACAGATTCCCCTGGGGCAGCCCACGGAGGAGCCAGGCCCAAAACCAAGCTCTGCGGAGCAAACGTCGATGAAAAATATAATAAAAAAAAAACTCAAAGTACTAAATCCCATAAGCTTTCACCGCGGCTGGATCACAAGGAACAGTCGCCACAGGCTAGTCCGGACTTAAGGACAGAAAAAGAAAAAAAGACTGATAAAACTTTTAGTTTCACGCTAGGTCAAAGTGATATTGAGAGGGGTTATTTGCACCACATGGGTTTAGACGTTCTTGCAGTCGACCCTGATGATTCAACCAGGTGGAAGGAGAAAATAGAGAGGCACGAAAAAAGGACTTCTCAGAAGTACCCCTCCAGCCCTTCAGAGAAATACCCCCTCCCTGCCGAGAGGGAAAATATCACTGTCGAGGTGCACGAAACCGACCCTAGCGAAGAAATCAAAAGTAAAAACGTTAATTCTAAACCTGCGCCTGCCAGTCCTAGAAACATCATAGAGATTCCGGGAAATCTGGACGGCCAGCTGGAGGAATTAACCAAACAGTTCCGTGCAGGTCGCACAAAGAGTACTGACCAACCGCCCGAAGAGGAAGGAGGAGACGGATCCGCTATGGACGATAAAGGGTTAAGTGACGGTCAGAAAGGGTTAAGTAGAGATTCTAGCTTACGTGGATCCGGTCGTAGACACGCCCTGAAATCGCCCAAGTCGACCCGGCAGGGGCCCATCCTGGTACCCCCTAGTGTTATGAAAGAGGCCATAAAGTCGCACGGCACCATAGGGGTCCTGACCCCCCGGGTGGGCATACCGGAGGAGGACGCGGGCAAACCAGAGCCAGGCAGCGTCCTCCTGAAACAAAGTAGTATAGCCGAAGGGAACCCAGGCCCGGGCGCCGACCGCCAATCTAGTGTGAAGAGTTCGAGGAAACATTCCGTAGACTCTGAGCGGCGCGAGTCGTCCAGTAGAAGTAGGAACCCCTCCGGGTCGTCCGAGTTAGAGAGGAGAGGGAGCTCTAAGTCCAGAGATGGGAGGTCTCCAGGGCGGCAGTCCGCCCGCGACGCGGACCGGAGAGGGAGTACAAGTAGTAGGAGTAGTGGTAAACTTACTAGAGGGGACTCTGAGCGTCGGAGACACGAGGATAATCCTGAACGTAAAGGACACACAGATAATCCTGGAGGTAGAGGACACACGGATAATCCTGGAGGTAAAGGACACACAGATAATCCAGGCCATGGTGACAGCTCTTCACGATCCCACGGATCGTCTCACGAGAGGAGGTCATCGGAGCGTGACTCGAGCCGACGTCACTCAGAGAGTGGGAGTAGGAGAGACAGTAGGTCGAGGAGGGACTCTGAAACTAGCCTCAACTCCAGGCGACCTGGGATACCTCCAGAGTTAAAGGGTGACCAAAAGACGGCCCTGGAGGAAGATAAGGGCTCGGGGAAAGTCAGGACTCCTGACGTGAATAGGTATCTCCAAGGCGATAAGAAGTATGATAAGGGGCAAAAATCAGCGAATCCTGGTAGGGAGCATGATAAGGGACAAAAATCACCGAATCCTGGTAGGAAGAAGGGGGCTTCAAGTAAAAGTGATTCTGGTTTAGCGCCACCAGTTGCTCCAGTGAGGCGGAACCGAAGTACCTCACGGCAGCGATACCTAGAACGTACTCCTGAGATGAGCGAAGAAGGGGAGAATCCGACCACAAGTGGATCACCGACTAAACAATACAAGACAGGGCTGGCAGGATCGAAATCGGTTGAAAACAACATGAACAAGTCAGCCGGCAAAGAGGTTAGTTGGGCAAAGGAGATAGAGCGCGGGCGGGAAGAGAAGAGGGTGGAAGCGCCACAGAGACCGAAGCGCAGAAGAGACGAAAGCCGGAGTGTGGAAAGAGGGGAGGCTAGAAGTAGTACAGAGAGAGGACGAGAGGGTGGGACAAGGCTAAGTGAAATGGGCACCAGCAAGTCAGAAGGTAGTATAAAGTCACTAGCCAAGCCTGAACCTATCCGGGAAGGAATCGCTCTTGATAAGGACAATCCATTTCCGAAGCCACCCGCCAGGCGCTCGCGGGGAGCATCGTCTGATGCCAAACAACGAACACCCCGAGAATCTAAGGAATCCACAGGAGAAAGTACTGCTGATTCACGGGTTAAAGAACAAGAACCTTTAAGTCCTGAGGCGGAGAACACTTGGAACATTCCCACCCGACCCGAGAGGAGGGCTCGCCGATCTGACCGCAAACTTCACAAATCTGAGTCGGTGAAATCTCAGAGTTCTACCGAATCTAAAGGCACAGATGATGTTAGTGGTATTCAAACAAAGAAGACTGAAAGTTTTGAATCAGTTGAGCTCAAGCTGAGACTGGACGAGGATGAAAAGGAAAAGAAAACTGAAACTGAAAGGAAAGATGAGAAAAAGGATAGGAGTCAAAAAGATACTCGGAGTTCCATATATGAGAAACGAGCGGATTTTCTCTCTGAAGACAAGTCAAGTCCGAGAGAAAGTGAATGGAAGAAAGGTCATTTGACCTCAAAAGATAAAGACAAGTCAAGCCCAAAAGAGAGCAAACGAAGCAAAGGCTCAACATCGGAAACCAAAGAAGAGAAAGACAAGTCAAGTCCCAGGGAAAGTAAGAGAAGGAAAGGCTCGACGTCCTCCAAGACTGAAGATGTATCCTCAGAAGAGAAAGATAAGTCAAGTCCTAAAGAAGGTAAAAGAACGAAGAGTTCGCCACCTAAGACTAGCGAAGATCCAGCTCCCGCAGAGGAGTCTGAAGCAGTTCCCAAAGAAGAAAGTAAAAGGAGAAAAAGCTCGTCATCTGAAAATAAAGTAGACGTAGAAGGTGAGCCAAGTCTCCAAACTACGAGAAGCGAACGTGATTCTAAGAGGTCCTCATCTGAGGCTCAAGTACCCACAGAAGAGAAAGAGGGGGATAATGGTGTAGTGGCAGATAAAGATAAAAGGACATCGAAGAGCCCGTCCCCTGAGGCTGAACAGCTTGAAGATGGCGATAAGAAAGGGAAGGAAAGTCCCAAAATGAAGAGAAGTAAAAGTATGAGTAAGAGCCCATCCCCCGAGACTGAAAAACGTGAAGATGGTGATAAAAAAGGGAAGGAAAGTCCTAAAATGAAGAGAAGCAAAAGTATGAGTAAGAGCCCATCCCCTGAGACTGAGACTTCCGATGAAAAGGAAAAGTCAAGTCCTGACACGAGAAGAAGTAAAAGTGAAGCAACTACAGAGTCTGAGGACCAGCACTCTGAGAGCAAAGACAAATTGGATCCTGAAGTTTCAGAAGAGCCTTCTAAGGGTCAATTGAGAGAAGAACCTTCTATTGAAGCTGAAGCCCCACGAGACAAGTCGCCCTCTCCACCGGACCAACTCACCATAACTCCAACGATGGAAGAAGAAGAAGATGTTAAAGGGACCGTTCTGTCGTCTCCGGATACCGGGCCTTCTTCTATAGAGCCGGATTTTCCCGAGCGCCCGCCTCGAAAAACAAAGATGAAAAAGAAGAAAGTGGACGAAGAAAAACCTGACCAGGAAGACCTACCGCCTATCAGGCCTGCTAGGAGAACGTCAAGGGAGAAGGGGGTGAGGAGTCCTGAGGTCAAGCAGAGAGGGCGAACAGAAGAATCAGTTCCTCCTGTGAGAACCCCAACCTCACCGTTGTCACCTGAGCGTTCTCCAAGCTTCAGAGATGCTGAGGGAAAACCGCCACCTTCTCCTTCTGTACAAAGCCCAACTTCACCAGTAGCACCTGAACGGTCTTCAAGACGCAGGGAAGGAAGGCCGAAAACAGAAAAAGCAAGTTCCTCACTGAGGAGTCCAACCTCCCCCCTCTCCCCTGAGCGGTCACCAAGTTGGAAGAGTCCAGTGGGGAAAACTTCATCATTAACGAGACAAACCAGCCCCTCTGTTAGAAGCCCCACTTCGACGCTGTCCCCTCATCGTTCGCCAAGTCTGAGGAGTCTTGGAGGAAAACCAGTAAAACGTGAAGGCTCCACCCAGTCACTTCGGACCCCCACCTCGCCCCTCTCACCCGACCGGTCGCCACTGACCTCAGTCAAACTACAAGTCACCAAGTTCCTCAAACCTGCCTCACAGATGCTGAAACCCGCCACGCAGATGTTCAAGAAAGACAGGACGTCCACGAAGCATGATATTGATTTCAAGAAGGCGCTAGCATCAGCGCAAAAGGTGATTCTTTGCACTTCGGTAGACGTTGCCTCGTCTACTTCTGATGATCGGGCTCCATACTCACCTACCAGGAAACGGGCATCTCAAGATGGAGAGGAATTGGTTTATTCACACACAGATCTTAAAGGAATGCAACATGTAACTCGACCAGTGATTATTGATGCTGAAACTCAGACGGAGGACTTTGTCACTTTGACGGCGGAGTCGCCTACCGTAACAGTGTCGCCTGACCATTCACTTCTACCATCAGACCACGTCCCACAGCCATTGGATCATTCGCCACTTCCATCTGACGATGCGCCACTGCCTGCAGACCATTCGCCACTTCTCACTGTCCACTCGCCACTTCCATCTGATCATTCACCAGTCCCCACTGACCACTCGCCACTTCAATTTGACCCCTCTCTTCTCTCACCGGTCAAACCGACGTCTGCTGACCACCTTAGTGTAACGTCTCACTCGTCCAAGGATAGTTGGGCCTTTGCCTCGGGGGCTGACATTAAGGAAGTGTCCCTCATGATCGATGAGATATCGCAGAAAACCGTGACCTTAATGAAACCTTCTGGATCCCCAAAAGTGCTGAGTAATGACGTCATAAAACAAAGGTCACCAAGAGAGCTAAGACAGAGATCACTATCTCCAATGAAAACGTTATCCCCCACGGATTCCGTCAGACAGACTGACACAGAGAAGAGTTGGACATTGCCGAGGGCCTCTGCAGAATTAGCACGTGATACAAGAGTACTAACATCACCAGTGACATCAGCTGTGGTGTCGACTGCAACAGGACCACATATAACATCACCAGTGACATCAGCTGTGGTGTCGACTGCAACAGCGCCACATATAACGTCACCAGTGAAATCACCAGTGACATCAGCTGTGACATCAACTGTGACATCACCCTTGACATCATATGTGGTGCCGACTGAAACAAGATCACTTGTAACATCACCTGTGATATCACCAGTGACATCACATGCACCTGTATCACCTGTGACGGCAGACTTGACATCAACTTCTACAACATCACGTGTAACATCACCTATGACATCACCAGTGACATCACAAACAACTATATCACCTGTGACTTTATCAGATGTGGGAGCGTCACCTCTGACATCACCAGTTTCGTCGACTTTTACCTCAGCAGAACATCGGCCGGAATTAAAACCTAGACGAAAGCATGCCGCAAAGTTAGCCAACTTACAAATACATACAGCAGACTCCAGTATCCCTCTTATAGACCAAGACGTGGATGAAGATATATCTGGCAATGATCAAATTGAAAAAGTAGATGAGAAATCCCCTGCTTCTGATGTTCACGTTATTCTCCGACCTGGTGATTCAAAGAGTTCATTACGTGAGAGACGGGACAGAGCGATTCCTCAAAATCAACCACTGGCTGACAGGTTTTCAACATTGAAAGCTGGAGAAGACATTGACTTGAAAGTCACAGAAGAAAAACGACCTCTTGCCTCAGCTGGATCCAGTCCACAACATAAAGCCCAAATCTCATCTATCTCTTTTTCAAAGTATCCCGCTGGTGCAGATCGAAGAGTAAGCCCTGGACAATCTCCGCAGTTTGAGCGCTTACGAGAAATCACTGTTCCGGATAGACCTCAAGTACCTCACAGTTATGAAGACACAAAAGGTGACACTGTGGAAAGTGTGAAAAAGGATGCCCCTGCAAAGTCAGAAGATTCTTTGGTAGATCGCAGTGATTCGTTAACCTCATCAGTTGGTTCGTCAGTCAGCTTTGCCCCGATGGACACAGTTTGGTCTCCCGGCGAAACAAAGCCTGCAATGAAACCACCGTACACTTTGTGGGGAGAAGATGGATGGGTTCGCACCAGTCCTGAGCGATTGACCGAACACCATCCACACTTCCCCAACCATGCCCCACCGATAGGCGATATTGGGGAATCACGGAGAGGGTCCACAAAAAGCGACTCTACACTTGAAACAGACCGAAGAAAACATGACTTCAGATTAGAATCTGACAGTGGAGCTAAGTCAGATTCAGAACTACTTGAAAGCACAGACAAGGAAGACGCTGACACGTTTGTGAAAATGGAATCAGAAAGTGTTATGAAGAGTATGGCAACACCAGCTCAAATCACATTAGAATCAACCTCAACCGATCAGCAACTGCCAACAGAAGAAAAAC
This sequence comes from Lepidonotus clava, assembly GCA_936440205.1. Taxonomy (NCBI): domain Eukaryota; kingdom Metazoa; phylum Annelida; class Polychaeta; order Phyllodocida; family Polynoidae; genus Lepidonotus; species Lepidonotus clava. The sequence continues at coordinate 17,169,238 of OW387150.1, read as the reverse complement.
ATGTTGATTTGGACATAGAAGGACCAGAAACTCAAGACCAAAAGATGACGGATGTTGAGCCGGAAATTGATCGTTATCTAGAAAAAGTTGAAGATATTAGCAGAAAATTGTCAGACACTGTTGTAGTTGACCTAGTAGCTAAGTGTGAAGTTGAATCTGATGATACATTTGAAATCCCCGAGACTGAAGAACACGTCCCAACTGATGAACCATCCTCGTTGGGTGAAAAAGTGCCTTTAAGTGAAGTAATACCACCATGTGAAGAAATATCTTCTACACCAGAAACTACCCACCCAGAAGAAGCGGTTTCCGGGACTGAACAAGAAACAGATGAAATGGCTTCTTTATTGAAGCGTATTGGTGAAGAAAAGGTTGCTGCAGCTGAAAACGTTTGTTTGACTTCAACAGCTCTAGTAGAAGAAAAAGCTCCTATTGCTCTTGCAGAGTCTAATGGAGAAACAGAGATTGGTATTGGAATCCCAGCAGAACAATTAGATCAGTCAGAAGAAGTACCAACAGAGGAATTTGTGGAGGCAACTACAAAAGAAGAAGTTGAATCTCTGTCCTGCACACCTGAGAGCATTCCTGCTAGTAAGACAGAAGAGGAATTCCCTTCTAGAGAGGAAGAGAAAGTTGAATTCACACCTGTAGAAATGTCTGATAGAATTCCTGCAGAGGAAAAACTAGAATTTGATATCCAAGAAGCAAGTTGGAAAGAAGAAGAAAACTTGAAAGCTACACTTGAAGAATCGTCCTGTCCACTTGGTACAACTCCTACAGACAAAGCAGAAGAAACCATACAGACACCCAGTTCTTTTGAAAAGGATCACATAGAAGAAAAAGACCTTAGTCTTTTTACTGGTGAAACAGGCTTTGGAGATGAAACCCTTACTTTAACGATACAAACTGAAGGTAAAACTATAGTCGATGAACCAGTAGTGGGAGATGCTTCAAAATTAGGTCATACGGACGAGAAAGAACCTGCAGCTGACGTTTCTACAGTGGATTCACAAACAGTTGAGGAAAAAGAAAAGGCAACTCCAGATGATCACATAGCTGATACACAAACCACATCCGAAACAAATGTTTCAGGAGTGGAAATTGCTACATCTGAAGCCATCATAACTGAAGGAACAGGTCATCCTGAAGAATTGATGACAATGTCTACTGAAGCAGAATCCTTGGCTGAAGTACTTCAAACTTCTGAAGCAATGCATGATCCATCTTTAGAAGAAACAGCATCGTCAGCTGAAACAGAAAGCCAAGAAGTGCTTTTGGATACCAAAGTTATTTCTGAAACAGACACTTTGGACAGCTCAGTGGTACCAGATGGGAGTGATGTAGATGCGACCCAAGCTCAAAGTAAAACTGAAACTGCTGAAGAGAGATTATCCTCCGAAATTGCGCCAGAGATGGAGGAAACCTCAAGTTATTCTGAACCTGCCCCACAAGAGAAAGAGTCCTTTGATGAGATTCCATTATTGCCTTGTGACTCAAAAGGAGAACAGTTGAGTGAAACTCCCCTCAACGAAGGGGAAACACAAGAAGAAACTGCTTTGAAACCTTGTGAGTCTGAGTCAGAACAGTTGAGTGAAACTTCCCTCAAAGAGGGGGAAACACAAGAAGAAACTGCTTGGACACCTTTTGAGTCTGAGCCAGAGCAATTGAGTGAAACTACTCTCAAAGAGGGGGAAACACAAGGAGAAACTTCCTTGAAACCTGGTGAGTCTGAGCCTGAACAGTTGAGTGAAACTACTCTCCAAGAGAAAGAAATCCCCAAAGAGGATACAGGAATGTCTTGTGACTACCCCAACAATTGTGACTTGGAGCCAGATCAGCCAGGTGTAACCCCACTGGAGGAGACAGACAGTCAGGAAGTCGCTATTGCTTCTAAAGGGACCTCAATACTTCACCAAGAACCAGTTGTGTCAGACCCTGAGAAACAACAAACTGAACTAGAGCTGGATGATGATGTGTTCCTTCCTGAAGAAGCCTACCTGGACAAAAAGAAGGCTGATACAGTTGATAGTAGTATAAAGGATAAAGCTATACTCAAGGATGAAAGTGTAGAGGACTGTGGGGATAATGTTAAAGCAGAGGCCCCTTGTGAGGATAGGGATATGGGTCCTGAGGGGGATGGTGGGGTAGCTATAGATATTGAGCAAATCCAATCTGCTTATGAATCAGTCCAAAGTGAGCATGTTGAAGAAAGTACTAAACCACAGATGGATATCAAAGAGCTTTTAGAGAGAGACCAGCCTAGTGATGCTGACTTAGATACTCAGAAAGAAACAGAAAGTATTATTGAGAAATCAGATGAAGCTGAGACAGAATTAGCTGGGAGTGAATCTGATGTAGTTGACAAAACAGAACAAGTAGAATCTATAACTCCAGAAGATTACAGTAGGGAAACTCAAGATGGTCGTTTGGGCACTGAAACTGTTGAAGTAGAATACACACAAAGTGATATTTCTGTAGCTGGATCTACAGCTGACCCTCAATATATTAGTAAAAGTATTTCTGGGGTAGATAAAGTGCCAGACCCAACCCTAGAGGGGATAGAAAGTATTGCCGCTCAAGAAGTGGAAATAACTTCTATAGAAAGTGGTAGTGAGTCTTGTGCTGAGCCAAAAGTTTTAGTAGAATCTCCAGATAAGCCTGAGCATGAAGGCATCTCTGAAACTGACAAAAACAAACTTAGCACTATGCATGAGGCCCACCTTAGCACTGAAACTGAGGATTTTAGTGCAGCTGCTAAGGAAGGTCAGGCTCCTCATTCAGAAGTAGCTGAACATGACCAAAATGTTTTAAAAGAAACAGTATGTGACAAGAAATCTGAAGATCTACATGGAGAAAGTACTGAGTCTGAGGCAGATGTTGAAGATGACACTATGTCACGATCTGAATCCCAGATTTCCCAATGTACTGTTGTAAGTGTTGAGAGCAAGGCTGGTAGTGGCTCAGAAGCCGGTGAAGGTGGTATTAAAGACAAACCAAAAACTGAAGAAGATATGGCAAGAGAGGTTGCAGAGTACATAACGAAGGCAGTCATTAAAGATATATCGCAATCTGTTGCAGAAGGCTCTATGCAATCTGGTAAAGATGATAGTGAAAAAATAACTGTTGACGATAACACTGCAGAAACTGTTATTGAAGATTCAATGAAAGCTGCTACAGAAGAGACTGATATTGCAGACTCAATGAACACTGTTACTGAAGAGACTGTTATTGATGATTTAATGAAAACTGTTATTGAAAAGTCTGATTCTTCTGTAAATAATGTTGTACCTCATGTTGTGCCAGAAACTCAAGATGGGGATTTACCAGTGGATATGGAGGGTTCCTCCTCATCCTCTACAAGTGTTGAAACTGTTATTGATGAAGCATCCAAACGCGACCTTGATGATGACTGTTCGGGTGGGAAAAGAAAGTCAAGCACTGATGACTGACATCAAATCAAACTTTTATCATTTGAATATTTATCTTCCAGACAATACCTAAGCTTCAGCTGCTTATGATATTTATTGCTACATCTTCTTAGGGCTTTGCCATTTTACCCCCGATTATTATATAGATTTATCTGTACATTTTATACATCTATGCAGCCTACAAAACTTGAAGACAACAGCTATTTGACCTATTACTATTTATTGTTAGAAGCTTGATATTTCAAAGTGTTATTGTGAGCTTTGTAGACTTTGTGTACATACTTGGCATAGATTGGTGATCTCAGAGGGCCTTTGGCTTTGAAAGAAGTCTTTAATATATTCATGAATTCCTATGCTTTTTATATGCAGTTACTCAAGAAAGACAGTGATATTTTAGTGATCCAGGCTATGGCTAGTATTGGATTACCTGTAGAGATTCACACTGTATTTATCTTATATGTACATAAAAACACTTTTTGCATTGCATTTTTCTGTGACTTCTTTTTTCAATAAAGAATTTTATACACCGCCATTGAAGCATTTTTCATAAGCAATTGCAAATCTAGAAAAGTTAACATAATATTTAGAGTATACCACATACAAACTATATATATAGACTTTAACCTACATTGACAACTCATTCTGAAAATCATGTCCCAAAACTATACTTAAAACTTCAAGATATGTTTAGTTTCGGACTAAGAATGCAAATACAGTATTTCTATGAAACATAAACAATCCCTTTAAGTTTACGTCATATATCAAATTTTCTTTTTACCACTGAAATCGTTGATGAGGCAAAGTCACAAACAAAATGTTTAACAGAATAATATATTGCTCTAATCAGGAATCCCATGTCCGGCTTCGTTCAGTATGGTATAATGATATCTGTAAATCGGCTAGCCCCGTCATATCCGCTTCCGACAATAAATGCTTGCAAATTGTATACATGTAATTTACACTAATAAATTATTCAAAGTTCTCATTAAACTTGATGAGTGGATGCTTAAATTACGTTTCCATGCAGCTGCTGTTGGATACCAAGGATTATGAAATATGCGGCACACGTAGATTAACTACGATGACTGTTCTGTAGGATGGGATATGCTAGAGAGTTTACACTCGTCGTAAACGACTCTGCGAGTAATTTAGTTTCCACAGTTCAAGGCTTTTAGAAGAAGTGAAATTATTTGTTAATCTTTAGATGACACGAGTCCCATATCAACGCATATATTTTCATAATTCTCTGTACTTTCGGGTCTTAGGAAATTGTCAAGGCATATATGCAAATATAGGAAAGTATGACGGTAATATTTAGTCTACACATATATTGTATCTGTTACGAAGAATAAAGAAGAGATCATTAAAAAGACTATTCGATATCGCAAATGTATGAAAAGTTCAGTAATATCATGCTACAACAAACGTTTAGTAGCTGGGCAATGCCAATGTATTGCCTGGTGGATACAAGAAAATCTACGGTAAAACATTTGGAAACATAAACATAGTCTTCGCAATTGAACGGTCAAGGTCCACAACAGGGTTAACGCTTGCAGTGACAACCTTCATTTCCCGATATGACTGGAAAGGTTCACAGGAGACGAACTACAAACAACATCGAACACCTTGGACAACTTTTTTGTTTTCTTTTTAAATTCGCTTTATTTATTCTGGTTTAAAATCAAGTACACTTGGCTCCACTAACACAACAATCAGGGATAATGTTCAATTAAACAATCGATCTTTATCTTGCCTTAACTTGGCTTCATTATGCTATTGTCAAATTGAAATGCCTGAGTTGCCCATTTTAGGAGAACTTATTAAAGTAAGTAGTATAGACAAAAACATCTCAGTCTCAGGTAATGAATGTCTGAGTGTCAGCGATGACGGCTAATAACAGTGAGATTTTATTTCCATCAAGCAGCCATCGTTCTAGTTACTCTCGTTCATAATACCGAATTTAGTATAATCTGAATATAATCATAGCCAAATGTTAAGAGAACAAAGATGTAATATATCCGGGTATTTGATTTTGACCAGATTATCTCAGATTGGGGAATCTCAGGCCAGTCATTCAGAGATTATTACTCTTGACATATTGATATTAATTCATTAACTGTTCTATATGGAGCCTTTTGTTTTTTTTATTCTTTTTTCTCTTTATAATCAAAATTAGACTTGGATAATCTAAAATTCCTTTTGACTGAGTCCCACCTATTAATACTTTTGGTTGTTACCTCTCATTTGGCATTCAATCAGGAGTACTGATTCAAAGAAAAGGGATTTAGTGTTGTCACCTTTCACGAAACCAAAGTAATTATTTAGATATCCGTGATTCTCTTGTTATTACTAATTTACACAGGTCATTATAAGAACACCAGTAGTTGGATTAGTGCTCACTCACAGTCAACCTAGAAGAGAAAAGACGACCAGTAATAATGGTCAAAACTGACCTTTTGAGTTACACTTTAGCATTACACAAATGACTTACAGGGTTGTTTCTCTACCTTACAGTTGCTGGAAAATTTAGGCAAGGCCGACCGGACCCTCGATGAACAATTTGAGGAAAATGTCCAAAACTTCAAGAAGCAAGAGGTAAGTTAACATTCACGTCTTGAAGTACAAACGAACATCTTTATTTCTGAACAAGTTGCAAGAATAACTCGTGAGGTACAAATTATTGTCTATACGTAAAACACGTATATATATAAATAACAAATTTTATTTGAAAAAAAAGCTTCTTTTTTACTTTCTTTTAAGGGATTGATCAAGCATAATACTTCCAATTTCAAAACAATATCATTCTATAAGACATTATTAAACAAAAACAAACAAGGAACCTTAATCTCAGCTGAAAGTAAAACTAACATGGTGTTCAATGCTTCTTCAATAACAAAAAAAAAGTATCCTTGTACAGCTCCTTGTCGGAGTGGGGAGGTTTTGAGATAAGTTACAGACAGTTTTTGAATTGTAACATTTAAAAAGGTCGTGACATCTGCTCGCTTTGAGCCTGTATCCCCCCACACCGACTTGACATCTCCGTGTACTGACTGCCGGAGTCGCCAGTCCGCACTATTTATAGGGCACTGATTAGCTCAATTTACCAGCACAGAATTAAGCCGCGGTTATTATAGGTCTGATATTTACAGGTTATTTGTTATTTGAGGCAGTTTTTTTTAAAGGTTTCGATACGTATGGTTTGACTGCGGTACTCGAATTCTAACATAATTCATACATTTTTGTTTCGTAATTTTTCCCTATGGAGTGCAAACTAAATTATCTTTAAATATTTTATACCATTTACACTTAAAAAGTTGTCATTAATAGAGTTATTTGATTTTTAACTATGTTTCATAAGTCTTACGTGCAATTGGACTAGAGTAGAGGTGCCAGATTTCGCGCATTGCTAGTTTTCGCGCATTTTGCGCATTTTTATGAACGCATTTTTTCTATAGGTATCAGAGATGTTATTTCTTATTATCAGACCAATGAGAACGTTATGATGGATTAAAATTGAAATTTTTGTCATCTTTCATGAATATTTGAGTATTCTACAGACGAAAATATAGTTTGATGTCCATACTATCTAGGCACATGGCGGGACCCTTATACAATTCATATTTTCTAAAATAATTAATATAATGTCAATTTTTCAAACCAAAATAATATTTTCAAAATAAAAATATTATAGAAATTAGTTTTAAGTGATATATGATCATTTGAATAGCAATAGCAGACAATTTCTTCTTTACATTGGAAATTGGACCCCTGCGTGAAAACTAATGACAGAAAATAAGGCAGTTGTCAGTTTTCGCGCATTTTTGGACGTATTTTTCCGAAATTTCCGAATTTTCCGCGATTTTCCATGCTAATAATTCCATTTTTTTTCTAAAACAAGCTTCAATGAATCATGAAGACCTTTTTCTGGCACCATGAGAACCTGTGACATGAGACAGAATCTGTATTCTATCTTATTCAGTGAATTAACAATTTAATTAGTTATGAAAATGTGCAAAATATGGCTAATCTATACCATAACCATATATGGTCTGACTTTTCAGGGTTTGCAAGACAACATGCCATATAGCTACTCATTTTATGAATCATTTAAAATTCGACTGTTATTAAACGTCTAACTAATATGAATAGATAATCTTTTTCTGATGCTCAATCAATGATATTTTATAACAATTGAATATTTCACTCGTTGTACACCTAAAATATGGTAAAATGCGCGAAAATTGGCTACAAACTGCGCGAAAATAGGCTACAGTGCGCGAAAACTGGCTACAGAACCCTATTATGTTATGTGGTACATTCTGGCAAAAATATTTTCAAATTTAATTTTTTTTTTCAATAATTATTTTCAAAGGACTTATTCCATTACGTATATCTGAGAAAATATGATAGGAATTTAATTTTTCTTTAATTTGTCATCCATTATCCAAATTTTCGTTGTTAATGCGCGAAAACTGGCTACACTACTCTATATTATATTTGACTTAAGTTTTAATTTATTTCTCAATTTATCCCACCTGAATGTCCATTCAGTTAAGGATTATTATCTTGCATTTAAATAATCATCAACCAAGGAGCTTCTATCCCTAAAAGATCAATGTGCTTGAAAAACGGTATTTAGAAAGCTGCCCAAAACACTGGGAGGTTTTTAATTTCCTGATCATTACATCATTATCTGAAAATTTTGCTAGAACTCGAATCCTCATGTTTTACCAACAGTAGTTGTGTACTAGAAGATCCAAATAAATCTATGAAAAAAACTACCCGGATAAATAGAGTACAGGATACAGTCTTAAGGCCTTATTCCACTTTGCGGTAGGTAACATTTATGGCCGCTATTTTAAGGTGCTGCAAGCAATTTGCGACTTTGATACCAACATGTTGGTATCCCTGGCTGCAAGGAAACCGTAGTGACCGCTAGCAGAGGCTGCAAGCACGTGCTGCAACTACCTATATTCCACCTATAAGTTTGCAGCCATCTGCTTGCATCTCGTGGCCCCAAGCAAGTGGAATATAGCCTATATAGCAGGTACTGAAACAGTGGCCGCAAACAACCTATATTCTACCTTATGGTAACGAGTTTGCGGTAGTTTGCTTGCGTTTTTTTATGCTGCCGCTGCCGTATAGTGGAATATGGCCTTCATCGTTTCTAGACATCTTTAGGGCCTATTAGCGAAATAACTCTGGTCAAACATTGTTGACCCTGGGGTCAGACTAAAAGTATACCCTGCTTGTTGTGTCCCATTCACCGCCACTTAATCCCAACCGGATGTTGTGCCGCCGCCATTTTGAGGGGGCCATAGTACTTCCGCTGGGCGATAATAGAAGAATGGGAGGCGGGGTCTCAGGGGAAATCTGCTGTTGTATAAATATAGAGCCCATCTCCTATTGAGTGGGAGGGGGTAGTGGAGGTGGGGAGTGTAGTTTGGTCATTAGCTTTCAGAGTAGAGTGCCACTGACAATATTACTGTTGTATACTTGACAAACGACCTGTAACTCCAGAGAATTGGCCGAACTGTTGGTGTGGAAAAAGATGGGTGATAATGGTCCAAATACACAGCTTTTAGCAAATACTAGATTTCAAGAGTAATGAAAAATCAAGAATCAATTTTATATCATGAATATATTTTACACCTTATAATCCCTCTCTGAGACCTTTTTGCCATGACACCATTATTTTTGGTAAAAGATAAAATTGCTGTCTTCCAGTATACAAAACCCTGTCTATTCATATGAAAACCGTTCAAATATGGTAACCCAATAACTGTCTGTATAATTTGGAACTAACCAGTGCGATGTAAAGAATTATTAATAAGGTTCTGGGTCCATCTGTCACTACATATATAGTAGTTATTACGAAGTGTGAAGTTATCAATCTTCCATGCAATGCCTGATTATCATAATATTATAATGATTGTATGTATATATTTACTATTACTGTTATAACTCTGAAAACCAAGGGAAGCCTTGAAGATTATTACCAATGAAACCTTTTTTAATAAAATCAATATTTAGATATATTCAGGGTCACCATTAGGACAGCCACGTAATATCTAACATTGTCCAGTATCAAAGGCAAAATACCTATTAATTTTCCATGTGGTTTCGCTAATATCCCCCTTTACCGGTTACACCTAATTATTCGGATGAGTCTCACCCGGAGTATGAGGTAACATGCTAACGATCCACCACCACCCCTACCAGCCCACTCTGAGCGTGACATATTCCCATTTGTATTGCCCGCTACACATCCCCTAGAGCGTCCATAAATCAATTAAATTACTGCCTCAAGAGTTCATTAAACATCACTGGCAGGGGAGGGGGGTATAGTGGCCAACTCATTGGCTTGGGGCCTTTTTAGCTGACCCTAACCCACTACCTTTTATTCCCTAGAGATCCATACCATTGGATTCCACCCCTGAAGCTGAAAAATACCTCCTGTGTGGTAGCCTGTAGATAAACAGTGGGAACGCCCTTTTTTCATATGCCATTTGAGTTGTGGGCTAAGCGCTCATATTTTGAGTTGGGAGTATCTGTATACAGGATTATGGGAGGGGGGTGGAGGTTAGGGAGTGTAAATGTTAGATAACATGAATACATAATAATAAAGTCGCCCATTGATAATCATGTTACTATGACTGTTATAGTTTGAAATTGTTTTGTTTGCCTTGAAGTAACAAGTTCCTATAGTTTGTACAAAAATGAAGCATGCGGTTTGATATTTATTCAGGTCATTTGGTTATAGGGCCTATCGAAATCCTCATATTTAGTTCATATATGCTTGGATAATTTTGCCTTTTCACTCAAGTGCATATTGAAAAGGAGTATATAACCAACATTCGGCCATAATGCAATCAATTTGAGATTAACCTTGTTCAGTCGGAAACTACGTCCGGGAGCTATTTCTGAACCCTAACACTCAGAGATACCTCAGTGGTTCATGTCGGGGTGGGTTACAGTGGCGCCACCCAGTGGGAGCGGTTGGTACCAGTCTCAGGTTGGGTTCAGGTGTGACTGGTGAGATGACGGAGAACACACCTGGTGTCAGGGGGGCAGGGTAAACGTCAGGAGGGGTTTGGTTAGAGTGAATGAGTGACGGATGTTTTATGCTGTACTGACAGCCAGGGTAATTTTTCATGGCAAAAACAAGTTAGGAGGAATTCTGACTTTTCAGACACAATGTTTGGACTTGGTCAGTCTTTGGTGATCGTATTATATGAGATATGAGATGAGGGTGACAGGGCGGTCAAACAGCAGGGGATCAAAACCTGGAAATCATTTTTGCTGTACCTCATCCCTTAGTGAACCCAAATACCAACTGAGAATCGAACCCAATGAACCGCTTGGTCAGTGCTGGGAGAACAGCACTTACATACTATTGGTTTATACTATTTATCAATCTTGCATCTTTCAGTAACCACTTTGTAATTATATTGAAATATTTAGTTTTCAACTGACCTAAATTATTATTAGTTTACATTTTCAAATTACCTTTTTCAAGGGTATATGGTGCATCCGATTTTTTTTGACTCTTGCTTTAGAAGTCCATATTAACATCCCTACTGTAAAACATTGATTTTTATACCGTTTGTCTCTAGGTTTGATATATAAAAGTCTTATGTAGGTTCGTGCATCATGATGTATATTGTTCTCTTTCAGACGGCTGCCAACAAGCTGCAGAAGGAGCTGCAGAATTACCTCAAATGTGTCAGAGGTGAGTGAAACATGAGCGAGATGTTTATAGCGTTTTATGTTAACAAGTATATCAGCACAATTCTCCAAATGGCTAGTAACTGAAAAAGTGACCACTTGGATATGGTAATTGACATTATTATATCCATTAACTATCTCACTAGTGTTATGATAACATAATATTTTGATAGTCTTTTTCTCGTATCCTATCTGGTAAAAATCGGTCTTATTCTATTAGTAGCACAAAATAAACATCAAATAGAACGCATGTTTGTCAAAATTATGCGCCACTTTTCCATATTAACGATCTTCTGAATGACGTATGAGACAGGTTTTTCCCACTGAATTCTAGCCTCGTGCATGTGAGCAAATACTATGTTACTATAATGAGTAAAAGGTAAAAACAGGCGAAGCAGTTGACATTACAATTTGAGTACCGTTTCCACCAATAATTGGGTACATTACTGAACGGTGAAAACCAATAAAGCCATTTTAACTCGGAAAGACGTCAGCATCGAATGATTAGCGATCACGTAACAAGGTTTGGGCTGAATGTTAGATCCTGTTTCGTGAGGAAAAATGAAGAAAAATACCAGAAGAATCTCCAAATGACAACAAACCGTTGGGATGGTTGTAATTAATTATTCTGAAGCCTTCAGAAAAGACCAAAGAGGCGCTCGGAGCTACTCGTAACGACTCACCACAACCAAATTGAGTCTATTTAAGAGGTTTTACCTTGTTGGCCCTTTGTTGTGGCTACACCATAAGAGGAAGTTAACTGTTGTGGCAAGACTATAAGAAGCGGTTAACTGCTAGGCCAATACCATAAAAGTCAGTTAACTGTTTTAAGTACTGTTCTATTGTATACACACTCAGGTAATGGTCATTCGTTATAAATATGAAGTATTTTAGGTGTAAGTTATGGTTTTCAGTAAAACAAACAACAGAACTTTGATATACACACATCTATACTTTGGCAAGATAATAACTACTCAGTTCATGGCCAGTTCAGTTATCCCTACTTAGAAGATTGGTATCAAACTTTTAAGTAGTCAATATTATCATAACATGAAAGCCAGAGGTAATATCATAGGACTGTAGGTAATATACATCAAGATTGAAAACATAATTTGACTTTCAATGAAAGTTTCACGAACAAGAATGATAGAAATCTAGTGAGTGGGTTTGCCTCTTCCCACTAGTCGGCGCCACCAGACGACGCCAAGTAGTTTACAACAAGTGGCCCGGGCAACAGGCGTCTCGCACTGATCACAATTTTTTTCCCAAGTTCTCCACGCATTTTGAATTCTTCGAAAATAATATGTTTTACGAATTATTCGCCCTTATGAACCTTTAATTTCTATTATTTCTAACTGTTTTTAATTTGTTTGGCACAATTTGCATCTCTTTCAATTGTGCCATACTAAATAGTACTAGTGTTTTCCAATCTATTATTCATTTAACTATCTGTTTATGTAATTGTTTTTTCAAGGATTTAAAATTCGAAATATATCTTCCAGCTATGTCCGTGGCGAGCAACAGCTTCTATGCAGCGATCAAAGAGACCTACGAGGACGACTGGATCGGCTACACAGAAGTTGTCAACGCAGTTGAGGTAAGAATAGAATATAAAGATCTAGATTTGAACGACAAAAAGCATAGATCTAAAACATATTGTCTCTTTGGAAAAATACTTTGGATGAAAATTAGACTTTTGTTGTCAGATTTCTGATAATTTGATTCATTTTAATCATTGGAAAGACTAAAAGAACTTCATGACTAGATACGTTTTATTGATACTTATTATGAAAGATGCAAGTTAATTTGAGTGCCGGTATGTGACGAGGTTGATTGACTGAGATTTTACAAATCGTTTCACAGTGACCACCATGGATGATCTTTTTTCCAAAGAAAAAAGCAAAGTAGATTTCCCCATAACGTTTCTCGATAATCTTTAACTTTTTCATTTCAAAAATTCCTAAGGAAATAATATGTTCCAAATAACGTATCAGTATGAAAAGAAAAAAATAACCCATAATCTACTCGCCTGAAGATTACTCCCTCCACATCTAGCCTTGTTCTTTACCTTGACCTTCCCCCGTTTCCAGTCGCTGTCAATGTTGTGGGAAGACTACCTGACGACCCTGGCCGAGCAGGTGCAGGCCCCTCTCCACGCCTACATAGGACGCTTCCCAGAAGTCAAGGTACGTGTAGTTACTTTAAAAAATATCATTATTATCAGCATTAACAGTGGTAGAAAAGATCAAAACCTAAATGACACAGGAGCCAAGTCTAACCATTATATACATCTTTTTCATTAAGATGGCGCCCCCTGGTGTATCAAATTGCAAACACACTTTTAGGGCTTTTCAATAGTTAAGGTATATGAAGTAAAGTGACCCAGTTACCAAAAACCCTAAAAGGTAGGCAAGGTGGGGGACTGCGCAGGGTCATGGGAAAGGTGTATAATGGGGTTCCAAGGTAAGAAAGAAACTAGGGGTTTTACGACTAAAAGAAACCTTGAAAAACGAAGAAGATATGTGGAAGGAACAATAGGTGACCAAAGTTATGAGATGTAAATGAAAGTCTGTGAATTTTTGCAGATACTATAAGTAAAGCAATAGCTAGTAATATCATAACTCTATCCAAGATAATAGACCGGAAAGTGTAATACCTACTTGATACCTTGAATAGATATTCAATGAGATAATCAGGTAAACCGGAGTCACTTCAATTCAATGCTGTCGACGAGATTTACCATCTAGAGTTGGAAGTTAATATCGCCTCTTACTGATTCATCCCTTGCTTAACTTAACGAGGATTGATTGATTGATTTATATGTATGTGTTTTATATCCCAAGTACATGACAATTATTATCAAGGTGCTGTTATTATTAAGTCCTTCACGCTTAACTTAGTATGGACTGACTGATTGTAAGAATATATTTTTGAATCATCATATGTGTATACCTACATGGAAGAACACTTATTAAGTGATTGTGGTTAATAAAAAAAAACAAAAAAAACAAAAAAAAAACACAAAAACAAAATATTTAAAAAAAGCAAGGGGTGAGCAAGACAAATCGATCTATAAATAGTATGTTGTGGCTACTCCTGCTGACCTCTAGTGGCCTTGCGGGAACTCCCCCTCTCCGGGCGGGAGGAGTTGCCGGGAGAGGTAATCAGTTAAAGTGGGTGGTGGGGGGATGGACCAGGGTCGGTCCATGTATCATTGAGTGGGGCCTAGGTCCCCTGAGATGGCCAAACCCTCCCTGACTGACCCCCTGAGGCTGTGGGCTGGGTAAGGTTAAAGTATCTATTCTTTGATGTTTTTGGGTAAGGTTGAGAGCTGTTGGATGGTTGATGCTGATGTTTGGTGGGAAAATGGGGAGAGGGGATATCTGATGTCTTTTGTTGGGGTGGAGGGAGGGATATGATAGTAAATGACGTGACTCATGTGGAAAAGTGGGTGAATTAAAGTCATGGGGGATGCGGTGTTGCCTGATGCTGTTAGGTGGAGATTTGTCATAACTCAAGGTCTTTGTTTACTGGTTAAGGACATATTTGATTTATCTGCTTTTGCTAAAAGTATTTTGGGTACTATGGGTGTGTTTTGTGATGCAAGGTGCATCTGAAATAAAACATGCCTGGCGAAACGAATGACTGGTAGATTTGGTCCATAGGCATATGAATGAAATCACCATATCTGTGGCATAACTTTGACCGTCTTAAAGTGGGAAGGGATATTCATTATAGGTATAGAAATGTCGGTACAACGTTTTTTTCTGTAAGTGTAAGGATTGCACAACAAATTACACACATGTGATTAATGTCATAACTTTGAATAAAAGTCACACTGATTTTGTAAAGATAGTCCGTTATTTCTTTATCACCAGGACGTTATTAGATTTAGTTAGTTAACTAACAGGCACTCACTGTTCATGCTCATCCCTCTCATGGCTTTCATTAGTGGTTAAAATCGTGATATATTCAAGTTGGCCTTTCCCAAGGAATCTTAGAAGCGTGACACATTTCACTTGACCTTTACGAATGCAATACTCCAGATATGTGAGCGATAAAATCTTGGCCGTCATATAAATGGCCTCATTACTAGCCGGCCTACTGACTTACAGACATTCAGTTCCTAACATGACATAGACACACTTGTATACATATTTACCCAGGGTCGATTCTTGGTGTATTCTTGGTTTGTTTGCTTGTTTTTTTTTGTTTTTTTTGTTTTTTTTGTTTTTTGTTTTTGTTTTGTTTTGTTTTGTTTTGTTTTTTCTCTCCCCTTTTAAGTTAATATCGATGTAACATTGTTATTACTGTATATATTTATGTATTCCTGTGCCTCATGGAGGTTGTGAATAAAGTTCATTGTCATTGATTATAGATCCCTGTAGTCCTATATATATCTCCCCAGCTCATACATATTGTAATGTAAACCGTCCATTGAGATTAATTTTGTCCTTTGCATTCCAACCTTCCTCAGAAATTAGACCTCTCACTGCCGTAGAACCTCTAATGGAACTGCACTCAATTAAAGAGATGTTGAATTTCGCTTTTAGCGCTTTGTCATTGATCAAAATACTTTTATAATTGAGAAGTATGAAAAGTAGAGGAAATTTCATCAAATTTAAACCTTCACAGGGGAATATAACATGGAAAAACAAATTTGATATACATAACATGTATAATTTGAATTTGAATATATTTACAAATATCTGTTTAAATAGGGCCTTCTTTTCGAAATAATTTACATAACAGAATACTTTAGTAGTTCTTGGTCAATAGATAACTGCTTTAAACAGTATTGTGGTTGACTGATACAGTGAGCGTGAGGGGTAGGCAGCTGCCAATAACTAATCTCTGAATCTTTGTATGGTAATGAAGCGGGGCCTGGGAGCGTTATCATCCCGAAACATGGCCCTATCCCACCTGCTTGTCTGCTCTGTTTTTTGTTGCTTTTTCATATATATTTTACCAGACATTTAACATGCAATGTGTTCATTTGGCCTCTCACTTTATCATGGAATAGTATACTACCATCTATCGTTGAAAAGAGAGATCACTATACCAAGGGTTGCCTTCTGAATAGGAATGTGGTATCTGTTTGTGCATAGGGGGCAGTATTCTATAGAACCACGGCCTTTTGTAAGTTGTCTATCACTCCAAGAGTAAGATGTATGTATCATGCCTGGTCAAAATCCATTCGTTGGGAATTAAAACCAGGAACTTTGGATTAGCGAACCTGTAGTACATGCGACTCAACTAACTCTCCTCTATTGTCAATGCAATGTTCACTGAGAGAAAATAAAAGATAAACTAGTGGGATTTCCAGTCAGATTAAAACGGTTTACAACTCAGCCTTTTCTCAATCCTCCCACTTGTATTAGGACTTTTCTGGGGTGTATAATAGCCTTCCAAATTGACCGAAGCATAAAAAAGTCATTGATGTAATAAAATTGTAAATTCTGCTCCAAAAGTGGTAGTTCTCCTAATCCAGACACTAAACATTCAGAATCACAAAAGATATTTATTGTTTGACACGATACGTCTCAGTCGTATTCTCCCAAACTGCCCTTTTGCTATACTACTTCTATCTAATCCATATAGGCTGACATTATTGCTGTATAACCGTATAGCGCCGGTCCTTGCCGTCCAAACCAATCAGGCCCAAAACGCTTTATCCCACCCCTAGTGGTACGCCCGCCAAATCGTGTTAGAATGGCGTCCACCAATATGTAGACCCGTGTTTTAGATTTATGAGCTGAATGACAAATGACGCCCAGTTAACCCTATGGACAGTACTGCCGATGCTGAAATTATTTTGTGGCTATGCTGGTTATGCTCAGCTGATTCAATGTTGCATTCATGATTGCAGAAATTGCCGGTTCTGATGACGTCATCCGTGCTACCATGACAGTAGTTGTATGATTATTAAACTGTAATTTAAATGAAGGGGTTTCGTAGACGTGCACTACGTTCGGTATTGTGCAAAATTCAGCTAAATCCGCGCACATAACATTGAAAGATACTGAGATATATATCAATTATTTTTTTTCAATTTTATATTACTGTATTGATATACAGATGTTCTTCAGGCCTATTTACTGAAATGGTGCATGAAGGCATTAGACATGTATCCTAGTAAGTATTTTGAAAATTGATTATATTCTTCAAACAGTTTGGAAGGGGGGAATGTATCCTGATGATGACTATCTAGAGGCATCCGGCAACATAAAGGGGTAAAGTGGTACATAGATCACGACCACGATAAATGCCCCACGTAGGGCTTGTCGGGGCTGATCTATACAGCAGTACATCCAGGGAGTATCCCTCAGTGGGACCCTGGAGGACACCTGTTTGAAAGTCCTTCCTGCACCATGTACATATTGTAGATACACCTTCTATAATATACCTAGGCGGAAAAGTATTTGAAATTTTGAGATATTCGAATCCTTGATTATCCTTGATATAATTATTCTTGATTGAAGGTGATCTCTTGGATTTTAATTGCAGAAACCTTTGCCATTCTATAATAACGGTTTAGACCTCTAGCCCAACATTTGTTATCCAGTAGAAACGGATTTTCTTGAATTAACTCGAGTCTCGAAAGGTTTGCCTCCATCCGTTGCCGTCGTAATTGTTTTTAATTAATTCGACCAATGTCTTGAATGCGTAAAAACCTCTGAACCTTAAGAATTGGTGCTCATTGAAACTTCATGATTATTAAACTTAATTGCCACCAACAATTTAGTTAAAGAACTGAAAAACGCAGATCGTTAGAAGCCTATTGAAATACATAGGCCTACTAAATTAATAAGGATTCTTTGATTCAGGATAACATCATTTTTTTTTAAATTTTTTTTTAGATAATTTTATTTATACTGAAAGACATACAGTTAGCTTGCGCTAGTTTTCACATAAGTCCCAGTGTATCATAGTTATAGTATTCAAACAGAAAATTTGTCACAGTGGGCTGATTTGGTATAGTACATATATACATATACAATTTCTAACAGTTATTTCAAAAGAAGATTTTAAACAAAAAATAAAAAACAACAATTCACAGATTACGATACATAATCCTAGTTACAAAGAAAAGTAATTAATAAAGTAAAGAAAAGAGATCATGAATCGAAAAACAAAAATTAACATAATAATAACAAACAACAAGACATCACAAATACAAGTTGATCGATAAGCAAAGTTAATGATAATAAAGCATAGTCACATTCAATAATAAATAGCCACTATATAGATCAAACAATTTTATACACACAGTCATGACAATCAATACATTTCCAATTTAGATAACAGTATGCCCTTAGTTTTATTTTTAAAGGCCTTAGTATCCTCAGTAGATCTTATATCATTTGGCTGAGAGTTCCACAAAAAAAGCTCCCTGGTAAACGATACTTCGTTCAAAAGTCACATTATTACTAAAAGGCATCACTAGCACAGGAGCATTATACCTTCTTAAATTTAGATCCCTAAGATCCAAATATTGCACCATTTTAGTCCTACTATGTACATAGTTCAATAAATGAATTTGCCTTCTATCAGAAAGATAATTTATACCACTATCTTTGTGTAACTAAGCAACATTACATCTGTTTTTCCTTTTGAGGGCAATTCTAAGTCCTCTGTTTTGAAGTTTCTGTAGTTTGTCAGTCGTCTTGTTGCTCAGTTTCATCATAAAAACATCACCATAATCAAAATACGGAAGCAACTTGCTCTTGTAAATAGTTAATGCTTGTTTTTCACTAATACATTTTCTAATCTTAGAGAATTGGTACAGACGATAAGCAACCTTGTGTATGCATTCTTTTGCATGTGCTTCATAAGTCATCCGGCAATCAAGTTTAATACCAAGGTACATGAAATCCTTTTAAACCTCTTCAACAAGTGAAAATTGTAAAATGTTACATTGGTTCTAGACTCCTTCCGCTAGAGATCCTGCCCCATTTAAAAAAAAGCGCAGTAGAGTTGAAATACTGGTTCTTGTTGTTTCACAGCTTTTAACAGGCAGTCATGTCGGGACACAGCGAGTCATTGATTTTCTCCTCAGGTCGATTCGATATGGACGGACATTTCAGTTCAGCTTCAGGCTAGTTTCCACTGATAGCTCTCTACACCTCTCAACGAGAACTATTGATTTCGCTTCTGTGGTTCGAAACAAATTATCCTATATAAACAAAAGTTTTTGTTTGATCATGAAAGATTACATGTCTGCCTCCCTCATTTCACGTTTCAAATACGGAAGTGTTTTTTTCAGCGACAATTCTTTTTAAAATTTATAATTACATTAATATTCATCTCAAACAAATATTTTGCAGCGATGGGCAAGGCAATCTTGCAATTGACTAGAAAGCTCCTGTACCATTTCCTTTGATTTATTTTGTCAATTCAGATTGTTATAAAAGAAAGATTGGTTCAATTTTGTAGTATAGTGGTAGAACACCGGCATGCTGATTGATCAAAAGTTGTCCGGATTGATTCTAAACCCAGTTTTACAGTTTCTATATAGCCTAATTTCGAGTGGTCCACTACTGACCATACGCCGTAGCTTTATAGGTCCTTTTCCATATGGGCATAAAATCTTCTTTGTGGATTCATAAGAACATGACCCTAGGAAATTTGGTCCCACTCTTCACATTAGCTAGTAGTATACTACGTACCTCTCTCCAATATGGTACATAAGCCACTTATTAATATGAAGTTCCTGGCTAGATATATGCACCTAAAAGCGATGCTATAGTAACTAAACAATAGGCCAGGCATAGGAACAGAACAGAACTACAGGAACAAGAAAGAGAGAACCGGAGGACAGGGCACAAATAGGAAAAAGGGCAACTGGAAGACACACTCGGCCCATCTTTTCATAAATACTGGAGGAACACAGGAGAAGAAGGCCCTAGACGTTTTATGTCACAAGTAGACAGGCAAATCTGTGTTTAATCTTGGGCTGTTTTCAAGATTTCCCTGGAGTCACCCAGGGCCCCGGGGTAGGACAATGTCGCCATGTTTACATGGGGACAACTTGTTGGCTGTGCCACGCTTGGGAGATACTTGAATGAATTGGAGGATTTGGTAGATATAATAACAAAAGGAAAGAACAGGCGTGTGGTGGTTAGAATAATGAATTGGGAGCAAAGGTATTCTTGTAAAACGCAAGGGTGAAATTAGGCCTAGGCCTATAGAATATATATATATTTATAAAAAAAGGTACCATGTTGAAATGCAAAGGTCTATTCAAAAGACGATAGAAAGGCCGTTTGTATTAAAGTAAATGTCAATGTAGAAAAGTAGATATTTCTTGGATCGAAAAAGGCAATGTGCTGAAAAAGGTTGAATATTATGCCTTTATCGCGCTGTGGTCAAAGAACTGGAGGTATCAAGGTGCACATTAGGAATTAACTTATTCGCCTCTTAACCAGAATTAAATCTGCACAAAAACCGACTAGAATTATTCATATGTCACCCTCTTGCTCCCCAGCGAAGCATACAGATGTTGGCTCGCCCGTCCTTCTCCCAAGCAATACAGGCGTCAACTGTAGCTTATCGGTTTGTACCACACACTAGGGACTAGGTCTGTATATAGGCATATATGCCACTCATGTGACCATCTTATGGAAATGTACAAGACGTGGGAAACTGGGTGGAAAATGTGTATTTCTATTGGAGGGCTTGCTTTCCAATATCTTTGAAAGCACCATTTGAAGCTCTCCCATCATTTCACATACGCTTTTGCTTTGCTATAGGCCTACAGGTTTGTTTGTCACACAGACCATAGCATGTTTTTGCGCATTCGTATACTTTTAGGTACCTGGACGATCGATTTGAACCTAAAATCAACATAGACAGAAATAAACACCCGTTTTATTGGTCTCTAAATCAAAAAAAGTAGAGTGCTGATTGGGCACTTGAACAGCGGGGCGTTAATATTGAATCTGACATCGATCCCTCCATCAAAAAGGCTCTATTTACCCAACAGGTCCACCCAATCGTTATGCTGTCAATAGACCACTTTACAAAAAAGCCACTACCTGTAAAATATTCATCAGCTGATCTCCAGTGCTTTCTGAAATCCCAATTATTAGTCCAGGACAAATAAGTATAAAAAGAAGTAAACATCATTCATCTCCCCCCTTTGGTCGCTGATGTTTTACCCAGCGATATGCGCTGGGGATTGGGGGTGTCTGTCTGTGTGTCGCGGTAGCCATGGTAACCAATCATCCCCTGCGCCCCCTGTCGACGGTTACTGGCGTTAGGGGGTATTGGGACTGGAGGCAGGAGAACCAGTTTGGGTCTGAAGAAGGAAAGGAGGAGGATGGAAGAAAGTAGAAGTGGATCTTCACCTTAAACTACGCACTTTTCCTTTTCGGATACGTCACAGCAGGGATCCTACGGAATATCATGGATTTATTGGATTACTCTAGGATCAAAGCGATATTACACCTAATTTGAATTGATCTATTGATCAAATGTACCTACAGCAAAGCTACTTTTTCACTACAGTACTGATACAAAAAAGACAAGGACTATATGGATTTGTCAGTCGATTGGAGAGGTCACAGGGAGTGAAACGATGACAGGATTATAATTGAAGCTCGGGCACATGCAGTGCTATAAATGTCATTTCTGGAAACCCTATTTTGATTGCATTATAGATTGGAACCCTGATCTCAGCGTGATCGAATGTTAGATTTCCAGTCTGTAGTGAAAGGATTGGTTATACAAAGGATTATGCGTCGATATTAAAGGGGCCAGTCAATTTCACTTTAAGCATGTGATGCATTTGCGAATGTAAATATATATTTTAAGAGGTATTGGAAGGGTCTGGACCCCTAAAATCGACACGGCCATTGAACATTTCTTAAATTCGACAGACAACGCCGTGAACACAACCCCATCCAGGGCCCCTATTGGACGTTATGGACTGAATATTATAATATAAAAACTAAGACACACAGCTTGTATTTATACAAGTTAATACAAACTTAAAGAACTGAGAGAATCACCCCCACCACAACATTCAGTGGAAACCACAGATTGGCCAATCACTATGACTAGGTTAGATATTTCCAAGTCGGTTACCAGGTTAACACTTTCAGGTACATAAATTTACATTGGTTTGTACATAGGATCAAAACCACTATAAGTCCAATACACTGATGTTACCGTTAGACCTAGGACCCTTGGGGCCACCAATGGATAATCTTTTTAGTCGATCAATCAAAAACATGCATGTTAACAAGTTATCCTCAGGAAATTGAAGGGGAAAAACTTAATAGAAGAGGAAATAATATTATAGAAAAACCTAAGTAGATGACTGCAGAGGGGAAAAACCCTAGAAGAAGCGGGAAAAAAGCAGCATAAGGACAAAGTGTGAAAAAGAAATCTGTTGTACAGTGCATACAAATGCCTTAATGTAGCACCAACAACATGCCATAGAACCATATGACCCAAGTCTCATAAAATATTCACCTCTCCCCATCTAAACAGCCGAGCGCGCGTGAGTCTGCGTACTGGGCTGCCCTATAGGGGGCGCCACTGTGGGGGGACTAAAGACTACCCATCAGGCCATCCGATGAGCACTTCCGGTTTGAACTTTTGGACCGGAAGTCCAATCTTCATGCCAGCGTCCAAATCAGAATCCCCACTAAAGCCTTTGGATTAATGGAGTTTCCCAGGATTTTGGCTTGGGTGAAATAACTCAACTTTAACTTTTTTTTTGTATGTGGATTCACCTGCATGGAGGAAAAACTACCTCGTGGGTAGAACCAATTAGGATAGAGTATTTTTGGCAAGGGTACAGCCCCACAGACGCTGGGCAGTGTGTTTTGTATGCTAGTTGATGGCAGCAAGTCATGTATCAGATACAAAGTGGGAATAGTATTCTATTCACCAAGGGACCGACCGCTCCGAAAATAGGTGTGTATAATACAATCAGCCAGATGCATCCAAACCCGCACAGGGATGCACAACCCTAGTCTACTGGTTACTCCAGGAAACCCAGGAGTCTGTTGCTATTTCTTCTTTATTTAGCCTTAAAATTGGACTAAACACACACAGAGGGAAACACCAATGACTCTAAGGTCCATTCCTACTTGTGATTTACTAGTTGGAAGATCGACTTTGCACTTATAACACCAAGGGATTAATTCTCAATATAGCTGTGAATGTGTCACACTTACTCTTATAGTGCAGTGTTTCATCATTACAGTGTATTGGATATTAACAACCAACAACAACCCCTTTGCAGCTGAGAGCCAGGATATTGATTACTAGCCATTTAGACACGTGGAAACCTGTTAACAAGGTTTAATTCACATGACTGATTACACCAAGACGGTTTAAAAGGCCTGTTTTTGAGTCTGTGTACTGAACAGATCATCAATCAACTCAGTGGATCAATAGAACAGCTCAACAGGCATCATGGAGCTCAAGTCGGCAAACTAATCGACTGGATGAAAATTACTTAATGACATATTAAAGACATTATGGGAACCCCAAGAAGTCTGGCATTTATTCCTACAAGTGTTGTTATAATAGGAGATTCTGCATTAGTCACACCAAAGGAGCTGTTGTCTACAAAGTTGTAAATGTCTCATCATAACAGTGTATTTGATATTAACCACAACAACTTCTTTGTGGCTTAGAGTTCGGATATTGATCACCAGCCATTTAGACATTGAGAGACCTATTAACATTATTTACTCTACATGACTGATTGCACAAAGGCTACTAAAAAGGCCTGTTTTTGAGTCTGTGTGCAGACCCGATCATCATTTAGCCCAGAGGATCAATAGAACAGCTCAACAGGCATCATGGCGGTGGTCGGGAAGCTGATCGACTATATGACCTTTGGGATGTTCGGGACCATGGTGGATATCGTGTTCATGCGCTGCTTCAGGAAGGAACTTATTAACAAGGAGCAGGTAAAAGAATAAGGGGTGGACTGTTCAGAAAAAAATATGAAAAAAATCATAGCAGGTATGTGAAAGAAAGGTGGATGTTACTTGGGAAAGTGATAGTGAGCAGGGTTAAGGAACAAGGGATGTGTTGTACCATAACTTGATAATTATGAAAACTTAATATGAAAATAATAAAAATCAGGTTTACCTAATCGCAGTGAGAAGGGTTTCATCCATTTCCTCATGATGTTAAACTTACTTCGACCAATTGTGGTAAATCCAACATGATATATTTCTATTGCCAACAAACGATTATTAGCTTCTCTCCAAGTTTATCGTCGTGTGAATCATACAGAGAAATAAGTGAGCTTTCATTCAATGTTTAGAACACCTTAGCAGGTTGATTATTTCCCAGTGGATTATGATTGAAAGATGGTTATAATTTGGAGAGGAAAAAGAAACTGTTTTTCCGGGTGACTACGGTCTGGTACAGTGGATATTGCCCCATATGGGTGTAAAGAATCAAGGGTTGTGTTGTACCTGGTTTTGAAAAAAACCAAGAGCCAGTAAAACAATTTATAGACCTGTCCACTTTGCCAGCTAGCTCACCCCTTATTTCTATATCAACATTTTTAGAAAAATGTTCGTCATACTTGATTAACAATAATTTTCCTAGTACTATTACCCCAAACTAAACTTTATAAGCTTTTACTTTCAATATGATGTTAAATATGTAGCTGTAGGACTGGAAAGCAAAAATGGCATTTTCCCATAGGGAACAGTGTTAAAGCCCTTCAGCTTTGCTCACAATGTCCAACCCTAACATCATAAAAACATACATTATTTCCGACCTCTGTATCATGCCAGCAATACATCCCAAAGTGGACAGGTCTATTAAGATGAGGTCAAAGAACAGGGGGTGTATTTTACATAAATCGCAAAATCATACCCTAAAGAAGCCTTTACGGTTTATGGTTTCATGAACGCATAAGTATATGTGACTACTTGAGGTCCTTCTGGCTCATACGAGCTACCGCGCTTTCCTTTCCATTACGTACCAAGCCTAAAACAGGAAATTAAAACAGAATATTATGCAGCATATATGGTTTTGGATCTCACGGAGGAACAATGTAGACTCAACGTAGATAAGCCATCTGTAGGGACGCGCTAAATCTCAGTTAAAATTTTGCTGTACTATGTCGATATTTGGTTACATTTATAAGGAAGCACGGTCGACTATGGTAGGTAGGAGAATAACGAACTACGAGTGCCACTATAAAATAAGGTCACGTTTGTAAGTCGCTCAATGTGTTTATTTGAAATTAAAACAAACTAGCCACTACGATGTTTTGTTTTTCTTAAGAATTCGGGAACATTAAGAAGGATTTCGGAGTAGTATATGAAATGTAACATTTTTGTCTGGTCAACTATTTTGGCCTGGTGTATTGGGACGACACTCCTAGCTCACAGGTCTAAAATACGTAACTCACAAATCTGGTTGTTTTCTGATTAATTTACTTAGAACTGATTTTTATGTCATACTATCACTAAACCACATGTCAGAACAATGCTGTTCTGTCTGTAATTTATCCAATCAATCTAATGAAAAACAGGTTTTAAAAGATTTGGGTTCAGTTCTGATGACAGAAATTGTGACGATACGACTGGGTAAATCAACTCATAGGCAAGCTTTTTTGCTTGGCCAATGGTTTTAGATTGTACTCAAAATTATTTACCTTTTTTTCCAGAACAAAGTCAGCAAGCGAAACCGAAAGATGACCGACTTTGACAGCTGTCGCCACAACCTAGCGGCCACCCAAAACGCCAAGAAACAAGACATGGGGAAACTACAAAGGGTAAGTGATTAGTCCTGTTAAAGCCCCATTTATCGGTCCTCATCAACGCCCATTTATTAGTCCTCATAAAGCCTCATTCACACTGGACACGCACCACGCCAACAACGCAACGCCAACAACGCAACGCTAACAACGCAACGCTAACAACGCAACGCTAACAACGCAACGCTAACAACGCAACGCTAACAACGCAACGCTAACAACGCGACGCTTACATCTGTGCAACGCGACGCTTACATCTGTGCAACGCAAGCGTGGTTCATCTTGGAAATAATCGTGTTCAGTGTGAATGGAGTCCTTGATTAACTTGCACTGAACAAAATCTGTTCACACACTCACATCACTCGAGTCACTTCCAGTGGGAACGGGCCTTAAACTTATATTACATAAAAGGCTGTAGCAAATAATTTCTCAAAGTGAAGTGCTTTACATAGATATTTTTCTGTCGCAATTGATTTTGCAATTTGTCGATGTTTTGATTTCTTTGAGATTTGTTTATTTTTGGCACAGATATTTTATCCCAATATATTATCAATATCTATAGATATGCATCAGCAGATTAATGAGAAAACATGCATAGAGTAGTATTTATCGCAAATACTTAATTTATACACAGCAGACGGTAGCATTTCATGAAATGTACCAATGTTGATTTAGTCAAGATGTGTCAGCACAAAACACCATGTACTGCATAAAAATCCATCCATATACAAAATTCTAGCGAAAAATTGGAGGTGGATATATGACATCTTTGAAACACGATTCTAACATCTATTTGCTGTTTTTGATAGGCACAAGAAGAACTTAACGAATCGAAACGGATCTACGAAGAACTTAACAATGAACTCCACGAAGAACTACCCGCACTTTACGACAAGTAAGTGTCACTGTAACGACTAGTTGTATGAAGATAGACTGTTAACGATATTATATCACCAAAAAAGATATCTATGGACATGATTTAAAAATATTGTCACAAATATATATATACTAATTGTCTTTTTTTTCTTTGTGAGTTAAATTTGCATCAATCTTTGCACTTATTAACTTGAGACCTGATTCAACTTAGTGAGGGAATACTGCCTCTGTACTCCCGTATAAAATTTGTGTTTGACACAGTACTAACTTTTTCGTGTACGAACGTATTATAAATTAAGCTAATACAATTCCTAGGGGGTAAAAACTTGGATTATGGAGCCATGACGTTGTTGTATTACCGTATACGTCCTTTACAAGTTTGACTCAGATTAATGTAGTAAGACGCAATATTTCTTTGTTTTCAGTCGGATTAACTTTCTTGCCTCCAACTTCCACGCGTTCTACACCACCGAGTCCAAGTTTCAGGAAGAATCAGCCAAAGTACGTGACTTCTTGTACTATCCTTACCCCCATTAGCAGCGATTCCCAAGGGCTTAATACTTTACTGGGTCCACTGACTAATCTCAGACCCCTATTTATACCAAGCTCTTCATCTTCTCTTTGTATTTAATCTGATCATTCCCATCGCTATCTTTAATGTGTCCTTCATATGCGATCAAATTATTTAGTCTATTGACTAGTACCTGTTTATGATAAACCAGGTACTTTATAAGTGACCACTGTGCAGTTTGGCCCCTATTTCTATATTATCAAAGGTACCCTAACAAGTATAAGCGTCTAGACAGTCTTGCTTTGAGTTAATACATATATGAAGTTACATTCCTGTCACTGTATGTGTTTAATCTCCTTTAACATTGTTTCAGTGTAAGACATCAATAGCCAACTGCGCAGAACGACTATCAGACGAATCCAGTCAACAAATGTTTGGCAAAGCCGACTCCATACGCGGGTAGGTTGTAATAAATTTTCACCTTATTTTGTTTCAGGTGATTGTAAATAACATTAGAAAGCTTCAGTGTATGATGCAAACATGTTTAAAATGGCCCTATTGTTTTTATACGTAATACAATTTCTCTAGTTTGAGGATTCTCTAACCACAATATAAAAGAAGAATTATTGTTGTACCATTATTGTTGTACCAATTGTTGTAACCCATCTCCATGGAGAGGTGTGGCAGAACTTACCAATCAGAGCAAGCCTTGCATCCAGGGCCCACTCACACAGCGGTAGCATCAGCAGAGAGAACTAGCCTCGTACTCACAATTAAAAGAAGCATTATGCGTCAGTTTTAGAATTCTACTTAGATCAACCTCATATTCTCGAAGTTCTTCAAGTCGACTGATAGAGACTAGATATAATTAGCAGTGTTGTTCATTAATAAATTATGCGCGTCCTAAATTCACGCTACTTTCGCGCAATATCTGGAAGACTAAAGTCTTAAGTAACCCCATGGTCTTTCTGATGAAACTAAATACATGTGTAGTAGAGTAAAACGACATAAAAACGTAGACTCTTTAAAAGATGTTAGTGGTCTTGACCAAAAAAAGCCTAACATTACATAAATTTTACACTTTTCTTTCTGATTGGTATTCTCTTACTTGCACTCAAAATAATTTGAAATACCCTAGGGTAAATTAATGACCCACTTGTTCCTAAAATGAATTAACCCCTTTTGGTTCTCCAGGGGTCGTGTGACGGCCGACCGGCAGCCGTCCGAGGAGGGGTCGGAACATTCGACCAACCTGTCCAACTTCTACAACGTCAAACTGCCCAACGACATCGACGACCGCAACTCGGAGACGGAGCGCAAGTCTACACCCAGAGAATCAGGTAGAGATGAGTATTTATTTAAAACGAGTATCTAGGGACAGATCCAGGTTGGAGAAATGCTTTACACTCGGGCTTGAACATACATTTTCAGGGTGCCTACCCAAGTCTTAAAAGGTCTTAAATTGATTTTCCTACATTTAAGGCATTAAAAAGAATCTTAAATTTCACATTTTTGTTTCAAGAGGTCTTAAAAAGGTCTTAAATTGGATCTGATATGAAAATAAAAATCACATTATAGAACAAACAAAATTGTTGCATTTTGCTAAGTTTCGTTACACCAAACCTGATGAGATCAACTTTGTCTTAACCTGTGGCATATTGGTCTTAAAATTGACAAACATGGGTCTTAACTAGGTCTCGTAAAGGTCTTAAACTGATTTTTGTAAAAGCGTGGACACCCTGATTTTGGTTCGTAGCATATATTGGGATCAGCCCCACCCCAAGTCATGTGATATCGCAATATCTCCATCCTGTTTTTCACTCAATTTTAGCTACATGTTTATTAATTGAAATATTCAAAAAGTCTTGATAACGGATATTTTCTCAATATGAACTGTTCTCATAACGTAGCATAACATAACAAATTATCAGACTAAATAGAAAAGTAACTAAACCACCTATAAACTAAAGAAATGTTTTACTGCCAACCATACTCAACCTACCCAATCTTTCAGACTATTGTTATCTTCTTTTTAACCTCATCTCATTTACATGTTGTTCCTTTCATTAGGAGCAGATTCCGACGAGCCAATGCCTTCACCACACGTGAACCACAAGCCTAACGGACTGGCCGGGGACGAGGACGACATGGTACATAGAGGGGACAGCCCGCCCAGCGCCCCGCCCGACCCCCCGACCGAGCCCGCTTACGAACCCGTCACCATAGGCGGGCAGGTGGCTGAGGTGATTCGTTTCCTGGTTGTACATAAACTAAATTCTGGCAGAAAATATTTACACAGAGGTTTTAACACTCTCTGGGTAAAAAATAACAAAATGAAAATCTATTGTTTTTTTAGAGAGAGAAAATTGATGTATTACTAAAGGGGAAAGTGCATGTTTATTTCTTGGGTTGTAAATTTATATTAGAGTTGAAGGTTTCAGGCAAGGTGTTGGGGTTCTAAACTAATATTTGTATAATTTGTTCTGTTCCTTCGTAGGAATGCCTCTAAAGTATATAATGTACTACACATTACGGAAATTGAATTTATTAGAAAGACGAATTTTTTTTTCATCTCTCCTGATGAGTCCCATTTGTGATAACAAATCGATATGTAGCATTTATTGAGCTAACATGTTGTCATTTCTGTGTGAGTCATAGACCGCACCTGCGCGTAGTTTGTCTCCATATTTGCCACACTGTAAAACAGTTAGATTCAAAATCATTTGGCATATTGTTGAATTTATTAATATTGAAGTTGGTAAGAAAATTTATGATTATTAGTAATATTATGAAGGTTTATTTTAAATCAGCGCATAGACAGAGACTTTTTTTTATAGTATCTTGGATAGCATGTATGTTTAGCGAAGAAATAATGTGTGTGACCACGGAAAACTTAGAAGTAAATACTCAATGTTCGAACAGAAATATACTTAGTAAAAACAGCGACAACAATATAAAACACCGATTCAAAGAAGCAGCATGTTTGAAAACTGTTTTTAACCTAAACAATTTTTTCGGGGGAAAACAATCAAAATTATGTTGATACATTAGTTTTTCAACCATGAAAGAAAAAAAACATAGGAAAAACATAGGAAGTGTCATAGGAAGACAACAAATTAATACAGACTTCATTTTCAAAAGGTGTCTTTTGGCAAGTTTTTTTGTATGTTTGCAGTTATTGTCCAGGGAAATGTTTTAAAATGTTTGTTTTGGCAAGTTGGCTGTTTTGACCAAGTGATTGCATCAGGAAACGAAGGCCGACAACCGGCGGACAGGGTCATGTCGTTTACGCACTATTTCGATAAGTGTCGTTGTAGACGTAGTGCTGTTGTCAACGTGCGCTTAAGTGTCAATGTCAGTGTGTTTGTCCGTTAATCAGTAGAATTTAATTACTTTCACCAATAGATTTATTTTCATAATTTCTGTTATCAATAGTATTTCATTATTTTCACCGATACATTTTTTTTTGCATAATTTCTGTTAATTCAAATTTAGATTTATTACTTAGTTTCAAAGACACATTATCCTTTGATGAAAAGAACACTTGAACTTTTTTATCAACAAATTTTCTTTCCCTCGTATCTATATCTTCTTTGACACAGACCTTTTTTTTTAATTCTGTGTTTTAACATTTATGGCACATGGTGAAGATCAGTGTTCTACTTAAGGAAACAAAATATATATAAGGACTTTTAAGAAACCCATTAATGATTTAACAGATCAGGTTTGATAATTCTGAAGCGAAATGATAGGAGACTTAACATATATAGCAAATCTTATGAAAGCTTGATGCCGCAGTATTTTTAATCAAATCTAATAAGAATGGATGAATGCGTGAATAACAACATTAATTATTAACAAGAAAAGAATTTCTAAAAACAGCAAGCATGCTTCATTAAACATTTTCCAAATTTTCAGATTTATCTAAACTGAAATATATTCTTTAAGAAAATTGAAAGAAATTGGCACTCTTCATCCTATGATTTTCATAATGTAATTATAAAATCCCCAAGAAAATAGAATAAGAATGTTAGATACCCCTATCACCCTTTATCAGATAAAATGGTATTGCCATAGTAACAAATGAATACATTTTGTACAGATAAAGCTTGACCCACCGCCACCTAGCCGGCGAAGAGCAATGGGTCGCTTCAGGCAGTTCGTACACGAGAGCGTACTCCCCGCCTTAGATACTTTACGCAGTAGACCCCACGTGTCGAGCCAGCCCGACTCATACGCAATGCGCAGTCAGCAGCCGGACTCGTTCCCAATGTTCAGTCAGCCGGGCTCGTACCCGATTTCAAGTCAGCCCCATTCGTTCCCCATGGCGAGTCAGCCAATGGCCGGTCAGAAGGTACACGTCGAAACTGATGCAAGTAGAATGCATCTGCGAAAGCCATGATTTTACTGTTTGGGAACTTGGTTTTACTGGAAAAGCTCATTTTAGAGAATTCCATGGCTTGGAATGTTTGAAAAGTTAAGAATGATCCCAGTTCGTGTCCTTACCATTTTTGCGGAGTCTCTGGCTCAACCTTCGGAATTTGAACACTTAAAGTTTTTTTTTGTATTATATTTTCAACCTGCAAATGATTCTGATTGGTTTAATAGTTTTCGGATTTTGATCCGATGTGTTTACCAATGCGCTGGGTTTTCCTTCATATGCAACTGCACGTTCTCTTCTTCATCTTCTTCTTCTTTTTCTATTTTTTTTGGTTATCCTCATTACTATTTTACACCCAATATTACTTATATGCGACTACTCGTTTGCCAATATCGGCATTATTTCGTGCATTTGTCGTTACTTTAATCAATATCAAAGATTTCAATTTTTTTTAAATGTGGTTCTCCTTACTCTTTACACACCGTCCATTGAAAGTACATTTTACTGTCCTGCTTCTTGCTAAAGAAAATAATCTAATACAAATTCTCCACTTAAAAGCACTTTAAGTTGCAATATGTCACTTGATATTTCAACGTTTTATTCTAGTTAATCCACATTTTTCATATACGTTACACCCATTAAAAATCCGTATCCCATTTAGTATTACCGTAAAACCGCTAGTATAAGCCGCACACTAATATAAGCCGCACCCTGACTTGAGTTTTGATTTGGCTGTATTCCCCAGTCCCAACCATAAGGGAAACCCCTTAATATTAACCGCACCTTGACTTCAGGAATAATTATCATTACAATAATTTTAGTATCTATATTTCCATTGAAAATTCCACTTCACAATCTCTCTTTAAAATAATACCTACAATAGAAATATTTTGGCCCAATTAAATCTTGAGCATCGTCAAACAATTTACTGTATTGTATATCACCCCACACAAAAACATCATAATAAAACCCCTAAAATAAGCCGCAGCTGTGGTTGTTGGGTCCAAAACTATCTATTTTAATCAGCAACCCCTCATAAAAGCCGCGGCTCATATTAGCGGTTTTACGGTAAGAAACATATAAAACCATCATTCACTCATAATACAAGTTTTATAAGTAGTAGATAGTCATTTTCCTACAATACACATGAAGTGTTTATCAGATAATGCTTCAGTAATTGCATTTTATTGCATTGTGGAAATACTAACCAGAATGTTTAACTTAACGAATCAGTACTTATTCAGTTTAATAGTAAAGTCAACTTTCAGTAAAGATATTCTACTGGAATTGCCTGTCCGGTACCCTAACGAAATTCTGAAAATAGGAAACTTGTACAATCTAAATTCTTATCAAATCCCCTTCAGACAAAGGTGGTTTGGTTAGTTTGGTTATGAATAAATTATACTCGCTAATATGATTTAAACTTATTGCAAATATTGAGTAAAAGTGTATTAGAAAAAGTATTCAGTCAATATATATTTCCATTTCCAATAACAATGAATATGGTAAAGGTCTACAATAACAGTTGCTTGTGATACCAAGAAGAATTATTATGGAAAATGATAATGATTCTAACAATCAGCTCATGTGAGAAAAAATATTTCTTGAGAAAAATTATTTCTTTGCAACATACGGTGAAATATGACAAAAATTGTACCGTAGACCTTCACTATGGTATAAGTCGCATTTTGCGTGTGACGGCCACCGAAGTACTGAAGTAGCTGTACAGTTTGGTAACTCAGGGTTGTTCTTGTAGGTGCCGGCAGGGGCCATGGGGTCGTCCAGTCCCTACGACGTGCCCGAATCTCGAGACGACGATATCTACAAGGTGCCAATCAGTAACCAACCCGTAGAAGATAAACTGCCGAAGGGAGTTCTGTACCAGGTCAGATAGAATTTCTTTTTATTGTCATTACCCACAATGTTAGGTCAATGTTTCTGAATATTTAATTACGAATAGTCATTGTAAATCTAAAATAATTTTCTCTTTTTTTTCAATTATTTTTTTTTCACAGTTATTAAACACATGAAAAAACATATGTTCACGATATTTTGGGGTTTTCAGTTAACTAGTCAAAACAGAAACCTTTCAGTCTAAACTGAAACATGATCAGAACCTCTATATAGGAAAGGCAGTATTTTTTGAAAATACATTTCCCCAGTTTAAAAGAAACTACTGTTCCATATCTTATTAATCACGTAAAATCGATATTTGTAAATGAAAGTTAAGTTTAAGTTTAGTTTTGAGAATGTTTTTGTTTTGAAACGGGCACGTTGGTTTATCTCTATACTTAAAAGATTCTATAAATGATTCATTAGTGTTATGTTTATATAGGAGGGAGATCTTTATTTGTAGAACAAGGAAACAGTTTAAACATATCTAAAGATGTACGAATCCTATTTGGACTCTCGACAACTTGAATTTTCAGGATGGCTGAGGATGTAAATCTTTATTGGTAATATTGTGTGATATAATTGTTGACGACATAAGGTGTTTACTAACGAAGGTTTTCTACAGAATGTATTTTGATTTATCGACTGAAAGTTCTTGAACATATTAGTGTGTGATTCTGAGTTGTGGTGATTCAAGTTTTGAAATAAAATGTTACTGTTTGTGTTATTTGGAATCATTTTTGAAAAGGTAATAAAGGGATTGTCTAAAAAGGAATGATATTTAAAAAAAACCATGAAACTTTTTTGTTTGTCTGTATATAAAAATGAATGAATTCAATCTTTTGTTTGTGAAATTGTTTTCTGAGGTTTTCAGGGTTTCATAGAATGTATGGGCTTAATAGGGAGTTTGTAAAACACAAGGGCTTTTGACTTAAAAAAAAAAAAATTACAGAAAGACAGAATTTGTAGTGTATCGGATGCTAGTTCTGACCCTAAACTCTTTGGGAACTTCATCTCAAATACAAATATAATTGCACTGCAGGATAGAACACCAAGAAAAGAGAAAGAAATATGACACATTTCTTATCTCGATTTGTCTACAAAGTTTCATCAGCCCAAACCTCTGTATAATGAATACAATTGTTAAAGTCTGCCTAAGCTAAATCTAGAATGACAAGCTCATCTTGTGTATTTACACTTGTAGGTTCAAGCGACTCATCCGTATACCGGAGAAGACACGGATGAGTTGACGTTTGAAGCCGGAGACATCATTAATGTTGTGCCGTTCGACGATCCAGAAGATCAGGTAATGGCCCTATTATTTTTCGCCATTGGTAACCAAAGCGATCAAAGCAGCATGAAAGCAAATCAAAGCGTATCGGGCGGAATTCTCTAAAGGACAGCGCTCGGACTTGCGCGTACGACGACAAGCAATAAACTAGAATGTATTGGATTTTGCAGACTCGCCGGGAACATACAGAAATTTAGCATAAAACTGGTGGCTGCATACCTTCCATACTATTTTCTCTATGTTTCTATCATTGCGGGAACCAGCTACCCATCCCTTGTTTACCGATTCTTCCGGTAAAGCGGTCGTGGCGCGACCCGCCATTGGCAAAATGCGACTGCATAACCTCGCAAAACCGCCGAAAACCTGCGGACCCGCTCGTCACGTGACAGTTGATGGCCGTACTCATCTCACAAAACATATAGAATCCGATAGAATTGATTGATTTCCTGTCTCATATGAATCGTACATGATGTTTGAGGTCCCATAACACCATAACTTGATCATTTATATCGATATTTGAGCAAATAAGACCAGAAATCCGCTCGTCACACGACTCCGTGTTAACCGGGTCAAGTTACGCCCACCAGCCTCGCTTTCGATCGGGGAGGAAGGGAACTGGGTCAATCTCTGAATATTCAACAAATTTGCAGGCCTATTTCACCATGAAATCCATCGTTCTCACGGGTCAAATAAATATGGAGGGGTAGATTTGGATACAGAGATGATCATGTCAAAGTCCAGGAGAAGATGTTTCGCGAAATAACGCGTCTAAACGCGTAAATGCATCGCGATGTTTTCTTGCAATCCTTCGGCTCTCCCGTTGACACTGACAGAGCCCAGACCGCCCTGCTTTGGCGGCGGGGACGGTTGGTTGATACCGGGGGCTGCGCCTTCTCCGCCTGGATTACAGCGGTATCTGATGCTTTCAATATATATATTTTGGACGAATGGACACCCTTAAACGCATACAACGCATTGAAAACTCATGCGGGAACTATGCGTTCGTATCGAAGGCAAAACATTGGATCGATCGGACACGTGGAGGCTTGCTGTCACACTGCTTCGAGTAGGCGTCAACATGGCTTCAACCCGGCCGGGTTCTCTCTCCCCGCACGCCTGCACTGATTCATTGAAATCAGGAAACCAGGATGACATTAAACGCATCAATTGTGGAGGATATACGCATTGAAACGCATTGAGGACTCCAGGCCTTAACGGTTAGTTTATATCTTTTTTCCAGCATTTGAAATCTAGGCCTAAACTCGGCTAGAGGCACTGGCAATCTGAAAAATAATTATTTAGACCTTATTACGCCTATCAAAATGAAATTCATGTATATATCTATGTTCTCATATATGTGAGGGTCCTAAATATCAAATGGTCTGATTATTTTAGGCCTGGATACGTTTGCAAGAATATTTTACAGATGGTATGAAAAAATGACTGGACTCAGATAGGCCTAAGCTCCCTCCGACACTGTCAATGTATTATGGTGGCTCCAAAAGCAATTATTTATGATCCAAATATTAAAAGATTGGAGAAATTGTCACTATAGTGTCATTTTTTCAGACCTACCATCAAAACATTAAATCTGTGTTCCAATATGTCTAGGCCTAAGTCACTGTCACTGTCTGATTCATTCCCATTCAGTGTTAAAACATAGGCGTCACACTGTCAATAAGTTCTCTGGTGCTGTCAGACACAGATTCAAAGATTAAATGCTTGTGGAATTGTCACTATAGTGTCATTTTTTCGGACCTACCATCAAAATATTTTATTCATTAATATCTCTCCTTAGGCTCAGCATCCTACGTTAATTCCAATCGGGCGAAATTCTCATTTCTTCAAATGATCAATCCTTTCAATCCCCACAATCGGCCAACTTGTGTTCAAGAAGTCCTATTTGATTCTGGATATACATAAGCCCTCGACGTTTTTAAAAAGGACTTTTATCAACATTCACCTCACATTCGAAATGCAATTTTAACATATGTCTAATGGTTGTTCATATTTCAAATATGTATTGCTTTTTTCCATATTCTTCATATTCTTTAATGAAGATTGGCATTAACATCTGTGTATATAATCAGATAATTTACTTTCATAATGGACCTATTGTTTATACCAAATACATGTATATTCTAAACGTAGAACTGATCCAATCTTTACAGCAATAAAACATATTGTAATTCTGTTTATTTGGTGCTTCAGTACTTGTCATTTTCATTACTAATACTTCTATATTCTATCGATTGTTATAACTCTTTTCCCCCCATGTTTTGCAGGACGAGGGCTGGTTAATGGGTATAAAGGAGAGCACCTTGGACAAGGGCGTCTTCCCAGCAAACTTCACCAAGCGGATATAACGTTAGCACCAGCTGGACAGCTTCTCCAGCTGATCGTACAACCAGCTGAGCTTATCCAGCTTTGGAAATCACGTCTGCGGTTTACGTTCCTCTTCAGGTTGACTTCATCACATGAGGTCAAGGTCACCGCCTAGGTCACGACCTTTGGTGACCTTGACCCGGTAGTGAAACACTTGTCTGACCTTCAGTGTCCCCCAAGGTCATTGTATATTGGTCAGAAGGCACTGTCCTTTCATCTACCCACTATCTTCCAGTCCTCAGGACGAAATAGAACAAGGGAAAACTTGTTTTTTTCCTACCAAGTGGAAAAAATAATGCTACTATAATTATTATCATTATTATAATAACATGTCGTTGGAACACTCAATTATTCTTAAGGCACACTATAGTATTAATACAATGTATCTTTCTACTAAGATGTCCAATGTTGGGACATAACCTAGTGTAGTTGCAATATCTGATGTGTTCATCGGAAAAGTTCTATAGAAAACTGGATGTGTGCAAATTATAACGCATATTCTTCTAAGATTCAATAATGTTATACGTGTGAAAAATGCAGTGGAAAGAATATTTTGCTTGTTTTAGGCTGTCTTAAGACATTTATATATATATGCGTTTTGAAGTTGCAATCAGTCAGAAGTTGGTTTACAGCCAGAATATTTAATACTTACTTGCTGTATTGGAATTTTTTGTGCATACCCGGTACTCACTATTATGAATTTATTCAAGATTATGTCTAAAATGTATTTAATGAACCTCAGCGCCTGGGAAAACCTGAATGATTTTCTTAATGACTGTCTACAAAGAATTCCCACCCTTCAGCATAAAGAGAAATGATATGACATTTACACTTCGTCAATGGTGACTATTTCGGCACACTGGATTTATCAATGATTTTAGAAATTCACAAAGCTGTGCATTAACACACCATACAAAAGTTATGGAGAATAGTGAAGCAAATTCAACGCTTTTCAAGTGTGAATTCTGTATTTAACCTCTCTGTTCAGTTCAAAATGCTTTCTTAATTTTTGTTGCACTTAAGTTTGAAAAGAATAAACTGATATATAAGAACACTAGTCAGTGAATGTCCCATGAGAGGCTGACTTGTATACATAGGCATGCAGCATTTTGGATGCAGTTGTAGTTATAGTATTCATGTTGTATTTGGCCTAGTGAGAAAAACAAAGATGCAGCAATTTCAGTGTGTGTTTCTTAGGTAATCTGTCATAATTAGCAGTGAATATTAAAATACACTGAAATGATACAGTTAAAACTGCCAACTAAGACCACATTTACACCAGGACCTCACCAAAATAGATGTTGCATCCTAAGCCTTAAGACCTTATAAATCTAACAATAAGTCAAACAATTTTTTAAAGAAATGCCACAGATATTGTACCCATTTTAGAGGCTCTAAGCTAGGTTCATTGTACTGTAAAGAATAACCTCAGCTACAATGTGAAAGACCAAAAATGGGGTAAAATACATCCAGTGAAATCATAATGAAAATTTAATTTGTGTTATTGAACAGTCAAAACATTTATCTGTATTTAAGAAAATAAGGATCATTTCAATTCTGCCATCAGTATTCTTTCGTAGGTTCATGAAGGTGCATCTTTAGGCCTGTAAGTTTATTTCATGGCCTGTTCGGAATGTCCCACACTTCACCGTGTGGCCTGGTTCAAGCAGTAATGTACAGGATGTTGTAACTGTCACCAGTGGAAACAAAATGTGCCTATGTCATAGTTGAAGTCAGTTGTAGCTTTGATGTCGTTTAGTAAGGCAGGCAGTTAAGGACTGAGGCCGATCGGTTGATATCAATGATATCCAAGTATTTCGGCATATATATGTATACATACAATTCCAAAATAATCTGCAAAAATATTAACGTAATTCTATGTTTATTGCTAGACTGTTGTGTTGAGAAGCTTACAGTTCTTAAGTCAGAATCGACCTGCAGAAATGAATATTATACATAATTTGACAAAATGGAGACGAAATTGTACTTGCTGTATGTTTGATTAAGAATGGAGGTGATATGGAAGACTGATGCAGTAGAAATAGATGTATGGATATTCTGATTCATGTGAGCACTGGTAATTTAAACGATACTAAATCCCAGTTTGATAAACACATTATGTGGATTGGGGGTTCAATATCCAACGGTTCTACGCCATGGAGGGTAACTGGGAAATACTGCAGGACAGCCAACCCTGCTGTCAGTTTAAGACGACAAAAAATATTGAGTATGTCAGAGGGTCCCACCGTATTCAGTGTATTATACCTAAAGTTCTAGGTGTAATTAAGTAGAACAAAATCCCATGACATATTTTTCTCCCCAATAGTTTTGAAGTGTGTAGGAGGGTAAATAGCTTCAGTTAATTGATTAATTTTACAAGTTATCAGTATTAATTCCCCATGTCTATGTCCAGTTCAGTATCTTTTAGTTTAGTTAACAAAACCTTAGAATTAACCGATGTATACGAAGTTAGTTAGGATTATTGTTTTAATTAAGTCAGTACCGAGCATATTTCCATAATTTATGTAGCATCTTCTACCAAAAAAGCAAATAATGAATAATTTATTGGAGTACACTGCCCTAACTTTCCACCGATGAAATATCCCACCATAGTCTTTTTGACATATTTCATATGCCTAATTGACATTTCTTTTTCTTATTAAATTGTATTTTGTTATGCTTCAAGTAACAATAATTGATGATCTGCAATTTCAAGAATTCACTATTCTGTTAGCAGTATTTGGCCTACACCTCTGCTTGTTTGGATAGGTAACTGAAATGTTGGTGTGTGGTTCTGTGTAAATCAGCCAATTGTTCAGCACCATATGTATTCTACTTGCATCAAGCAAATCTTTCAATGTATATAACACATTCAGGCACCTTATATTAAAGATCTGTACATACATTAAAAACACCATAATTTTCTGGTAAATGCCACATGCACCTAGTGATTGTATGGAACTTAACTTATGACAGTTCTTTCTAGGATAGTTGGCTTTCTAAATCATTCGCCTTGGAGGTTTATCTTTAAAGCATCTGTTACAAAGATAATGGTATCCATATTGGTACACATATGCCTCTCGTTCTCATAAGTGCAGTTAAAAACAATACATTAAAAAAGGTTTATGTATTATTGTCACAGTAAAGGGCTTCCTAATTCATCCAGTTAATAAAACATCTACTTCTGAAATTCTCCATTGACTCTGCAGGAACTTTGTGGATTGTATTCTAAGACTGATTGTACAATTGAAAGTATTCTGTAACGTTTGAAAATCAGTGGTTACAATTATGAGTGAAGATTTTGTTGCGAATTTAAACTAGCGAATTAAGGATGCCAAGCACAATACAAAACATGCTATCAGAATCCCATTATAAAGCACTTTTTTCAATGCATGTGCCAATCTGATATGTGTGTTTTCTCTTATTTCCTTTAAATATAAGGCTTCTGGTTAAAACAGGCCTTTTTTTATACACTTTGCTGCTACAAGGGTTTGTCTAGGTAAATGGACAATAGCTCTGTAGGTTAATCACTAAACTATTGCTACATTACCTTTTTCAGCCATTCTGTTCCTACTAAGATCTTCATCATTACCTAAGCATTGATTATGTCCCCCCAGGAAAGAAGATACGTGTTTATATAGTGTAAAACACATGTTAAACACTGGAATCTGTAAACAGAAAATCCTGTGTTAGGCAACAGTTTTTGGAACTAACACGTGTTTATTAGGGGTTAATCACATGTTAAAACACATGTTCTTACCTGTTCTCAACACCTGTTTAACACGTGTTTTTGTTTGCTGGGGGCCCACTTCGTTTTGGATAATCAGTAATTATCTTTTATGATATAACCTCTCAACCACCATTCCGCTACCACCGAAATGCTACCACTTATCATTCAGTTTTTATAAAGAGTATATCCTTTCTATGTATCCTAAGAGGTACTATTTCTTTACTTAAGACCAGAGTGTTTTAATTTTGCACGTATTTCTGAGGGAATCCAGATCGTATAAGTGAAGAATAAGAATGTTTCCAAGATATAAATCAGTGGTTTTGCATGGTTTCCAAAAAATATGGATTGTAAGCTTCCATCGAATACATGTGAAAACGAGCTTGTTAGGCCACTGCTAGGTTCAGTAAAAGAAATGTTAGATTCTTTTCACGCAGTGTTAGGTTCTGTAAAGCAGGGTTAGGTTCTGTAAGTGCAGTGTTAGAGGCCAAACTTACTGATGTATTTTTAAATACTTCGAAAAAAAAACTTGTTATTGTTGCTTTATTTGGTTTAGTAACAAAATCTTCAAAGGGTTTAGTCATGCTTGCAAATATATATACACACGTGTTTCCCTTATCATCCTTTAGTATTAGACGTATTTAGAAAAAGAAAAAAACAATAAAAGTAAAATGTGAAAATACTCATTTCAAGTTGCTCAACACCTGAGACTCAACTTGTTGGACTCTCTTCTTGCCCCCTGTAGACCAACAGGTTTCTGCTCCAAAAATAGACTTGTTTTTCTCCATAATTACTTTCTTTAAATTGAGGTTTAACTGACTATCAAGTGAACAGTGTAATATTGCCAATTTTTCCCTAGATGTTATGTATCCTTATCATCTTTTCAGATTGCCTGCTTTTTATAAAGAATGCTTCATTACCATATTTGTTGAAATGTATCCTTCACTTTATTGACCCTTTTGAAGCCTTGAGAATATAAGCTAGATATTGGTCAAAGCTGACTATTGATTTGTTTGGTGTGTTGTTAAGTATCTTATGTCACTTAGTAGATTATACTGAACCTGAAGAAGTCAATATCAATATAGAATGTAGTCAAATGGCAAGAATACCTTTATTGATAAACATTATGACTGCTAAAGGGGAATTTGCAGATCAAGTGGCACAGTGCCCATGAAATTAATTGGATAAAAGATGAAATGGTGCATATTCACACAACAAAAATCTTTATAACCCCATGTAGAATATTCAACGTTCATTCGTCATCTGTAAAAACAAAACTTGTATTATTGAATGTTGTCATTGTTAGTATTGAAGCATGTTCAGAGGAAACGAATAGCACTTAAAAACTGTTGTGCTTGTAAAGGTATATCTACTATGATTTCGTATTGCCAATGGTGTGTTTCCATTGTGAAACCCCTTAAGGTATGTTAGAAAACTTATCGGTTGTATAATGAAATGAAATGCTATTTTCTTGGCTTCTTCTCATGCAGATCAGGATTATAAAAATGATTTTTCTTTCAATGTACAATAAGTTCTACCTATGATTTTTAACATAAAATCATGCCCCACTCATATTTCACAGTAATATCATGTTTCAGTCAATGTTAATGTATCATCACTTATATATTATGTACTCTTACATCCGATTAACTTTCCCTAGAATTCCACTTAGAAACCACTTATTAATTATTAAGATAATAGTCAATGTGACAGCTTTGCTATGAAATCATTGTCTATACGTATAAGAATAAATTATTTTACCCTTCGGAGTATTGTCCTGAAAAGATTTGATATTTCCAGTCTTTACCATCAGACTCCGCGTAGCGATGGGTTGAACTGCCTTGCTGTAAATATCAGTCACGCTACCGTATCCCTGGCTAGTTAATCTTTTGTACGCATTTTACTAATAATGAATATACTGTATTAAATTGTAACTCCAACAACGCTTGCCTCTTGCTTATTTTATTATGTTAGTCTGTCTATATTTTTTGCTTTGAAATGCTTGTCACCAAGGGTTCGAAAGATTTTTCTAAAATTCAGAAAGTTTTAATTACGTATATAGCTCATGGGAGCTATATCAGGGGTCATAACGGCCTTCAGCAAAAATATAGGAATTTTTATAGGAATTTTTTAGCAAAAATATAGGAGTTTTTAGGGCAAAAATATAGGAAAATATAGGAATTTTTGACAGATCTTTTTCAAAGATATTCTTTGATTATGTTAGATACAGCCATTTCATAGGCATTTGGTCAGTTTACAGACTAATTTCAAAATTACTGTGG
Source organism: Lepidonotus clava (assembly GCA_936440205.1). Taxonomy (NCBI): domain Eukaryota; kingdom Metazoa; phylum Annelida; class Polychaeta; order Phyllodocida; family Polynoidae; genus Lepidonotus; species Lepidonotus clava. The sequence continues at coordinate 17,125,990 of OW387150.1, read as the reverse complement.
GGTCTGGGGGGCAACCCCAGGAAAATTTTGAAAAATGTATCCCTCACATATCAAATATGGGACCCTCTGAGTGAACTCAGATATCTACAATCTGATTAAGAATAGCACCCATTCTATGAAATCTTGGGCACTCTTAGCCAAGTAGGATACTGATTCCTTGAAGTTGAGATTTATATCTACTCTTGAGAAAATCTATTCACTGGGGGGTATCGGGGGTCACCCCCAAGAAAATTTTGAAAAATTACCCCCTCAAATATGAAATCTGAGACCCTCTGAGTAAATTCAGATATGTATAATCTCAGAAAATAACACCCATTTTATGGAATCTTGGGTACTCTTAACCAACTCTGATATTGATTCCTTAATGTTAAGATTTACTTCTGCCTTTTGAGAAAATCTATTCACTGGGGGGTACTGGGAAAATTTTGAAAAATTAACCCCTCAAATATGAAATCTGAGACCCTCTGAGTGAACTCAGACATCTACAATCTGATTAAGAATAGCACCCATTTATGGAATCTTGGGCTCTCTCAACCAACTATGATATTGCTTCCTTGAAGTTGAGATTTCTACCTTTTGAGAATATTTATTCACTAGGGGGTCTGAAACCCTAGTGAATTTTGAAAAATTAACCCCTTAAATATGAAATCTGGGACATCCTCACCAGTCAGCCCTAACCCTCCCTTCCTGCCCTGAGGGTACCTTGACCCTGACAGGGATATTCCTAGAAAAACATCTCGAGTATCAAAAGCCCCAGGAGCCTAGGTTTAAGGGGGGGCCATTCCCCATAATCGGAGGGGACTTTTCTCGATTTTCTTTCATGTATGTATCATTATTAATGCGGGAATGGCCCCCTCAAATGTGCTACAGTGCGGGAATTAAACTATCAATGCGGGAATCCCGCATCCCACACCCCTAGGGAGAACCCTGCCCTGACCTGGCGACCCTTACCCTCCCCTCAAACTCATGCCCTGACGATTCCCTGACCCTGACCTATGGCCCTTACTCTCCCCTCATGCCTTGAGGATCCCCTGACCCTGACCTGACAGCCCTTACTCTCCCCTTATGCCCTGAGGATCCCCTGACCCTGACCTTTAGGCCCATACGCCTGTATTCTACTGCAAAGAAAAACAAGAAGCAAAAGAGCTTCAAAGTTCCGCTCATGCATGAGTGATGGTCGTCCCCCAATAACCTGAAGGCCTTCCTACAACCAGAAAGCTATATGGGCTATGAGCACTGACCACCACTACCACTCCTGCTGTTACACACAACTCAGGAAGGGGTTTAGGAAAGGGCCTGACTGCCTGACTCTGACCGGTCATTGAGAACAAAGAGAATTAAATGGCTAAAGACATGACTGATTGAGGGAGTCCCCACAAATAGCTACAATACTATATAGATATAACTATGGACTCCCAAAAAACAAAAGTACGAAAGATCAGGAGGGGTTAGGGCCAAACACTGTGACTGTGTCAATTTCATTTTTACACCCCACGATGTTTATCATATGCCAAACATTGTTACTGACTACCAAAGGGCCAGAAGAGGAAGCAGCGGGCTCGGACAGGAGGCACAAGGCTGGGATGGGGGAAGGGATGGGATTTCTCCCTCTTTTTTCTTTTCTCTTTCTTTCTCATGAGATTTTGTGATATCATTCTGAATGACTTCTCAAAATATTGCAATTATACGCGGAACATCGGATTTTTCTGAGAAAAATATAGGAAATATAGGAAGTTTTTGCAAAATATAGGAAAATATAGGAGTGCCAAAAAAATATAGGAAAATATAGGAACGTTATGACCCCTGCTATATCAATAGATATTAAAGCTTAAATGTTCCAAAAGCCAAAGAACAAAGGCAAGGAAAATATGAAAATATGCTGCACCCCTTCTGTTACCTCTCATGAAATCTAATAGGGCATACACCAGAGCGCACAAGCTTTTTAGAGAATGACAATGATAATGGGGGATTATGTATTGTGCTATTTTAAGACTTCTCAAAATCATTAAATGAGACCTCTTTTAAAAAAAGACAGAAATACTAGTAGGACTGACCTTTACAAGGAAGTCTCCACCTTTTGACTATTCTATCTATGATGAATTGCGGGAATGACAGACAACAGCAAACAATTCTTATTTGAAAAATATTTTATTTCAGTATAAATATGTTTTCATAATATCAGGGTAAGATAAATAGTTTGGATGCAAGTTTTTTTACGAGCTGATTTTTCCATGTGTCACACAATACGTGTGTACCAGTAAAAAACATTTTGTCCCCATAAAATTGTCTAGTAACATTCTCCGTATCCCCTTTAATTACAATGATGCCCCCTATTCCATAGAAGGAAAGGGGTAGATCCTGTGTTTGCATTGTTCATTCATCTGACAGTTATATTTTGAACATTCTATTCAACTCTGCTTACAACAACGCCCAAACTGAGGCCAATACGATGTACACGCAGGGCCCAATTTAGGCACTGACTTAATTCAAGGTTAAACATCACACATCTGTCAATGTTACATGTTACCAACAGGGATGCCAGTGGGCCTCCAATGAAAACTCAACATTTTAGAAATATTCTTAAAGATTACCAATTTCTGGCAAGGATCGTTATTTACGAACATCTACTTCAGGGCTATGAGGAAATGCCTGAGGGCCTGAAATAATCTGACAACTGGCATCCCTGTTATTATAAACTTAATTTTTCTTATCATGACCCGAAAACCGAAAACACGAAAGGCACATGCAAATGTCCGTGCATTTCTAGAGCTTAGAAATGGGTAATCTGGGGATCGCAGGTGGTGCTGAATGAATGCACCTTCTGGACGAAACAAAATAAATATTCCAATATTCAGCGAAATCAATACGTATTACTGACATTTTTTTCCGAAGTGATAAAATGTCAATTATGACCATTCTGATAATAAATGTAAAGGTAAGAAGTGTCAGTTTCTTCTTAAGTGCAATTCACTTTTCATTAATAAATAAATGAAAGAAAGCGATAAAACAGTTTTTACCTAAAGTATTCCTTAAAATCATCCTTAAAAACTCTAAAACATCAATAGACCAATCGGAATTTCAATGTACCAATACTTTTGACAATATGCAAAATTGTATGTTTACCCTTTTACATTAATACAACATTTTTAAGACATCCAATTTCTAAATGTACTAATCTGTCGATAGGTAAAGCTGAAAATATGACCCTTGAGAGGGGATTTGCAAGTTTAGTTTGAGCGGTTGACAATTTCTTTTAAATAAACACAAAGTTTGAATAAAGAGCCCTCTATACAAATATCACCATTTCTACACTTTAGAGTGTGCCTATATTTTCTTAAGTTCTACGTGTATATACATATCTTACATGGATTTATACAATTTCCTACACATATTTACAAATATTTGACAATGGATAGCAAACCCTGTTTTGACCTCGCTTATCATAATCAGACCTAGAATTCGGTCAAAATACTATAGTAAGTGCGAAGTGTTTTTAGTTTTAAGATAGTTCTGTAAATCCTGTGTCAGAGCATTGTAACATTTCATCTTTTTATATGAATAGAAATAAAAGTCTAAAACCCTCCATTGAAAATAAGTTCGTGGGAGGGAATAACTGAGTTTTCTTTCAAACAAAAAAATTGAAATTTATAAAATCATAAATACTTTTTTTTTCTGTCAAATCAAATACAAAAGTCAGAGCCGAACTTGTTAAAATCTTGTAAATCTGAAATAAAAGGACTAAAACGCGAATATATATTTCCTAAGACGATACCTTATTCAATTGTTACAGTAAAATAAAACAGAAATGTAAATCAAATTTCAGTTACTCTGGTACCATTTCCCTGAAATAATCACACAAACGCTACATTTTTGGAATAAAAACGCCAAAAGTGCAAATAAATATTCAATATACGGCATTATCCGCTTGAATCTACGTTACAGATGTTAAATAGTCTAATAACATCGCTGTACATGCTAAATGCAGGTCTGCTCTGGTATGGTCTTCCTTATGTACGAACCTTCTTATTCAATCTAATTACAAAATACACAAAAATATATACTTTTGGCATAAAAGTTCAATTTTTTTCGATACGATTGGTGTCAGATCAGTGTCCCTTGGTTCTGTCCTTATTTTCATCCACCTTCACCAATGCCACGTTTTGTCCCACGTCCTCTTCCTCCCCCTCGCTTTTCTCGACAACCTTGGCAACAGTGACTTCCATCGAGAAGGTAACTCGCCGCTTGCGATGGCTACACTTCATAAAGCGGCCTCGCCCGGTTGGCAAGGACTGACTCAAAACCGACTTAAGCGGGTCCGCTTTCTTTTTTGTCGCTCCGGGTAGTGAAGAACTGCTTCCCTGACTTTCACAATCCGAGTCATCCTTGAGCTGGGAGAATTCCGAAGACGATGACTCGCTCTCTGATGAGTTACTGAGTTCATGCGAGTCGTTCAGGACCAGGGCCGAGTCGCTCAGCGAGCGATGCGGCGTACTGCTCATTAAGGGCACATTCGGTGTCTGACCGTCTCCGGAGAGGTCGGTTAGGTGTGAATCCCCTTTGCTGACTGGTTGCGGCAGGCTCGGGTTGCCCGTAATGTGTATGGTGATCTCGGCATCTGTTTCGTCTTGCGTGTTTTCTTCGGAGTCGCAGGATCCACATGAAGAGTTGTCGGCATCAGTCTCCTTCAGGCAAGTATCACACCTGTCAAACAATTGACAAAGAATTAGTATGATGCCTACTATTAGTAGTACTATGATTCAAGAAGTATCGTTCATTATTCAATGTCATTTCTTTAAAAAAAAAAAAACTATTTTATAGAAATGTAAAGACTCAACTTCTTAAGGGCAATCGCGCCATTTGTTAATACGCACCCACACTGCGCAGCCTAGCAGTGCGTGTGCAGTGGAGCATGACCAATGTGAAAATGCTTAACTATAGAAGTCTATGGAGGGAAAACGCATTTCTGCCCATATCTCCCTTGATTACCATCCAATTGTTCTGCACTAAGCGACAAAATTGTAGTCCTTAACCTTAACAATTCATATATTTCCTCAGATTTAATATTCCTTCATTTATAAATTAATTATGAATTTATTTGTAATAAAAGTGTTATTTTCGACTTTACCTTAGTTTTTTAGCAATAATTAGTGCCCCCTTTTGGAAGGTGGTAGAATTGGTTCTGCCCAATGTATCTTGACACAAAGTGGTATATATAATGATAATAGCATGTTCAATAGACAGGGGAAGTGCCACGTACAATTGGGATGTTGTGTGGATACAGTGTAATTAATACTTTTTCAAAATTTCAGAAAAAAAATGTCTAAATGTTGAAATGTCTGATTGAGTCTCCTGAAAAAGTTAGCTCGGTGACCCCTAATTTTTTTTTCAAAAAAAGATAGCTGATACTTACCCCAATAAAATGTATGCATTTCAAGAAATTTTCAACTTTGAAATTTTTGTTATCACGATTTTTATCAAAAATTCTACTTTTCTATTCAAAATATTCAAAAATTTAAATTTCATAAAAAACATTTATTTCCTAATTTTTCTTGAATTATTGATTCACTGTGAAGATTCATGTATTGGCTTTATATTCAAGAAGATTCAGAATATATTTGGTGGGTTTTGTCATTGTTTTTAGAAAATGTCTAAATATAGTGTAAGTTCATTTAAATACTAAATTTTTAGTAAATCAACACATTTTGTGGTACATTTTATTCAAAAGTTAGCACGGTGACCCCCTATTTTTTCATCATTTCTGGTATGTGCAGACCCTAATCTACTATTTCCCAAAGTTTAAAGAAAATCTCAACTTTAGAACTATAATGGAGCGATTGTCTTTAAGAATCTCAAGAAGACACGAACAGGTTTAATTTTCAAGGGAAATGTAGGGGAAAAAAACAAGAAAACTTATTGGGAACAATTTTTGTCACTTGTCACAATCATGGGTCAACTTTTATCAATAATTCTCATAAACTTACAAAGATGGATTATTTTCTTTAGATTTTTAACAATCTTGGCAATTTTTAGGGTAAAATCTGGAAAGGCAACCACCCCTAAATTTATTAAATTCTCCTTAGCTTAATTTATCATTATTAACAAAATTATTATTTCTTTTTCCGCTTTTTACACGGTAGCATATGAGGGGAGGGACTTTGCCTCGTATCTTATTTTAAATTCTCTTTACCTGTTGGCCGTCATACAGTTGGCGGCGGCCTCCAGGATCAGCTCGGGGACGGGCGTCTTGTCCTTCCCGTTGAGTACGTTCTCGATGTCACGTGTCGACAGGTCGGTCTGGACGAACAGGTGGAGGGCCCGGTTTGACAGGTAGACACGCTCCAACAGCACACTACATCAAAGAGTTTTAAAAGTGGATTTTACAATCAAGTCATTTGAGAGGTATTGGTGGCAAAACTCCTCTAAATCCTATTTACACCATTAGGAAATAAATTCTATAAAGCCTAGAATATAGTTATTATTGTATTGAGCACCTGAATTTTTAAATATTTCAGTTAATATATATATAGCTGAATTAACTGTATCTCATTATCAATGAAAAGAAAAAAGTTAGAAATCTCTATAACGAACCGGAATATATTATCATAAACTATGAAAAACGAAGTCAACATTCCTGGAAGTAGTTAATACGTATACCTATGTTTCAAAGGAGTAATGTGTGCTTTAAACAAAATCAATATTGCCAGTGGTACTCCAAATAGTATATTTTTATATACGAAGTGAAAATATTCTTATCGTAGAGCATACGTCATCATGCACATTTTAAACCTTGACGATCTTCTTTGTTTTCTGTATGATATAAGCCAATATTATATCATCGTTCAGTCCATTTGTATCAAAGGTACCCTAATAGAGCTTTGTGTACTCACCCTTGGAGGAAGTTGCGGAGGCCCCTCAGTCGTTGTTCTATGACCGGGGGGTCGAACTGCCCTCCCCACCATGTCTTCGGGGGTAAGGTGGGCGGAACACTGCAAACAACGAGACTAGGTTTTAAACAGAAATCAAGAGGCTACATTAAATTCAACTATTTTGACGTGATGTGACGAGAAAAGCTTGATAGATGGCATCTTAAGCTATATCATTTGATGCAAGGATAAACATCTGATTATAAGCTTAACTATTACTAAGATATCCCAACACACACAAAATACCAAGAAACGAGATTACAAAAGTTCAGTCTCTTGTACAAATTTAACTAAATTGCTGAATGGAAACCAAATCTAACAGGGGTGTAAGTAACAAGAGAAAATATATTTTTCAGTCCTCTGGACTGAAAAACCTTGGTTTGGTGGCGAAAAATAGTCATCTTTATTGATAATAACTTGTGATACCACCCTTGCTACCCCCTCTGACAAAGTGTAGCCTGGTGGTCTGGCCCAGGTCTGACCTCTGTGTGTCTACTAGGCCCTGGCTGATGCACCCGGCTGACGGCACTCTGCCACAAATAACCCTCCACGCCTGAATGAACATTCGTGGTGGTGGTGGTGGTGGTGGGGGGGGGGGGGGGGCGCAGGGTGATTGGGCTGACGGTTTGGGAGGGGAAGGGAGATGGCGGGGCCCAAACCACAATCACCTGTCAATTAGGGCCAACCAGAGGGGACTGCCTTGACCAATCAGGGGCAGGGGCAGGGGGAGGTTGGAGGGGAGAGGGTGAAGGGCCCAATTAGCATCAATTTCATGCCTCATGGTTCTACACAATAGAAAAACCTCCGACAGTAAGGCTTTGGGGGCGTACTCTACCAATAATCACTAGAAGACGCCCCCAAACCAAAAACTATCCAGAACAGTCTGAAAAGTATACTACAAGATCTCATTTTAAACACGACTTTTGAGAGTTACAAAATATAAGACGACTTTTGAGAGTTACAAAATATAAATCAAACTTAAAATCATGCCGCCCTGGTAACCAAGCGATTGAATTATGCTTGAAATATCAAATCAAATACAATACACACATGTCAGCGTGGTCGTGGGCGAGCTGACTCCTGAACCAGGTGAACTCGGAGTAGCGCCGTCGGACGTACGACTTGGGCAGGGTGAAGGCGATGTTGTTGGTCTGTAACGGGGAAAAAATGTTTGTTAAACAGTATTCAGAGACTCATTGTTTAATACAAATCCGTTTTTTTTTTAAATTGAGCACATCTAATTCAGGGTACCAACCGAAAGTCCATTTTCAAATTCCCTGTGTTTTCCCTGAGATTTCCCTGTCCCGCGGCAATTTTTCCCTGTGTCATATCCAACAAGTTTTTCAATTTTAAAAGTCTCTGCGTGCAGAAAAAATTTGGACGACCCATCAACAAAATGTTAAATCCCTAATATCTTGAGGATCAGGAATTTCAAGATCTGGACAAATGAAATTCCCTGTGTTTTCCCTGTCAGGGATTTTTTGTTGCTATTTTTCCTGTTTTCCCTGTGTGGTTGGTACTCTGCTCATTATATTTCAGATATAAAGTATACACATTGGTCAAGTTCTGCTACAATTTTTTTTTTAAATTCTAAATTATTTCAGAGGTATACATGTTGCGTAATATCAAGAACATTTTCTCTCATGTAATCACGTATATATTATACAACAGGAAAGAAAACATGGCGAAGATGCACAAGAAAACAAAACATAACTGTATCTACATTTATTTTGTCTCCGTATCTTGGAAATATAATATATTTCCAAGATATATCATTGTTGAATATGATTCAGCGCACGTAATCCATATTATGATGATTCCCCCTTCTTAAAAACGCTGTTGAAACGAGATTTCACCCATGAGCGGCCATGTTTTTTCGCTGGTATCAGCCTCCAACATTCATTTCTTTCAATATAAAAGTTGCACCTGCCGAATTACAATCCAGCGGAAGGAACTCACGGCAAAACGAGATTAATATTTTAATTCAAAGGTGTTTATGTAGCTGTAATATGACTTCATCATTAACCCTCAATACAGGTTCAATAATGATACGCATTTGTAAAAAGATTGCCGTATTCCTTCCGTGCATTTTCATGACGTTATGTAAATAGTGTTGTCACAGCAACAAGTGTTGTTACGGCGACGTGTAGCGATGGCGACGTTACTGAAGTCTCGTACACTGTTTGCTGTGACAGAAGGATTCACTGAGCGTCTTGTATAAAGCAAAGATTCCACTGCAAACGTATTTGAATAAAGCTGGCAAATATAGAAAACATATAAGGATTACGTGCGCTGAATCATATTCAACAATGATATATCGGAAGATCATAACTGGCTTCCCCTTACTTAAATCAGGCCTGACTTCCTGAATTCAGTACCCTCATATCATGGATGACAAAGGCACATTATATCCTACTTTCGCATCAATAACATCAGCGACATTCGCAGATTATAAATATAGTACATTTCCAAAATATTTATTCCCAGAATCAGAAGCGAGAACCACTAATGATGACTATGCACACAGATTATGTCAACTGTACAGAATATTGATCTGTACCTTATCGACAACTCTTTGTCATGTGGAGCTCTGCGTGCACACCTTATCAGGCCTTATCTATCACGGGGTCTTATTGAACACTTTCCCTGCAGAATGTCCCACATTCAGTACAAGGTTAGATATATATTGAGTACAGACACGCAGGCTCGCCGTTTATTGAATGAAGTATGAGTTTTTTCCCACTAACTCTTAGGAAGGTAATCTCCAATATTTGTCCTCGTCCCCTTGTGTTTTTGTTTGACTGGTAACCATGCACCCCTCAATGCGTCCTTACAATATCTACTGCGTTTTGCTTGTAAAATCACCCGGAAGGAGGCATTACATGGATGTTATCATCGGTCACGACATCCAAACAGGGTCTAAGATGCGGGAATCTGTGATGCCACAATAAATATCCATAAATAGTAATATTCTTAGAAATAACGCAGTTGGTTACAACTTCTGTTGCTGGCATTTCCATGCAAATAAAACCCCGCTATCTTGGTTATGTTGACCTTGAAGAACTACGTTATGCTCCTATTGTTTGGAGGTCATTTACGATATGATAATATTTCTCAGGTTTGTAAGTTGATATCCCAAGAAATATCAAATTCCGAAGTCGAAGTCTTGATGATAACATAAAGTTATTGGTTAGATTCATAAAACCCTCATGACGTCTGCGGGTGAAGATTGTTGTAGCATGTTTTCGCTGTTATAAATCCAGGGAATTAACTTCACTAAGTGCTGACCCTGAATTAATGTCAATAAAATTGGCCTATTTAACTATTGACGTTTTTGAGTTTCAAGTACTGCGAAGTTTGAAGTGGCCGAGTCTATGCTCGATACGCCTGATACCGGTTATCTTGACACTCACAAGTTTAATCTGCCGATCATTGAAGGTTACGCCATACTCAGTGCGAACATATTGGTTGAGATGACTGGCAATGTTGTTTTTTTCATTGCTGTCTTCATCACATACATGGCTGATTAAACCAGCATATTTATCTCAATCTGATTGGGGAAGACCCTCCAACTATGTGTTTATATGTAACATCATAACTGCGCTTGAACATGATTCTTTTGATCTTTCGCATATGAAGTTGTGAATGCTTTTAGGGATAATTGTTATTTTGAAAATCAAAGCTAAAACTTGTAAATGATATTTTTACATCACAACTGTCTGCCTGACAAGGAGCATAATCTGTGTTTACTAACAAGCCACTTTTTTTTCTTTTTTTTTTTTTACTCCAAACACACACATTTTATTTGGGGTCAATGATGGTTTTTTTTTTTTTTTTTTTTTTTTTTTTTTGGGGGGGGGGGGGGGGGGGGGGGGGGCAAACTCTAAATATGTAGATTTGATTAAGGTGGAATAAACGTTATGCATTCTCCAATCTACTCGATCCTCACAGATGCCTCACAGGGCACATGCTGTGTTTGATTGCAAACAAAGCATGTAACACTCGACTTTGACTGGCCAATGTTCAAGCCCAGATCAATGGCGGCGACAAGTCTTTGTTTCGGCCCAGATTAGTATACCAACAGTAGCTAACAATAGTATTGTTTGGGACTGGGTAAGGGTCAACGGTAGTCTACCTACCGAATGTTTTACGTAACATCTTACGTATGATACGGAGCTGAACTGCACTGTCATGGCTTATATTGCTTACTTTTGCGAGGGCAAATTCCATTTTTACGCTGTTTCCCCCCCCCCCCCTTCATTTCCCCTTCTTTTCGTTATATTTCAACCCCATAATAATTAGTTTTTGCAAGTTAAACTTAAAGAGAAATATCTATATGTTATTGGGGTCCACATCATAATAAAATATTACGATTGAGAGAGTGATATTTTTCGACTGATATCCCTTGGTGTGACTTTTTTCTCTTCGGGTCAGAAACTAGACCATCAAAACAAAGGCGACGCAACAAGAGTCAAGTTCTTCAAAAGCTGCACCAAACACCATAAATCACACCTGATTATTCAAACTAGTAACGGAAATAGGGGCCCTAGAAAGACATAACAAAGCATTCGTGTTTGAAAAATGCGTCAAAATTTAATCGGATATACCACTATATGAACATGAAAAATCCGGAAATTTTTTAAAGACTTTTCGGATTTTAAGCAGAAAGAAGCCGGATTTTAAATGGAATAGAATCACATAATGTCATGTGCGTTCTGACAAATAGACCTTTTAGAATTATGTTGCCCAAGAATACAAATGAACAGTTTTTCCCCCCCTTAAAATTACTTATGTCTTAAGATGTTGCTGCAGTAAAACATCCGGAAAAAGAAGGAAAAGTGGCATCTCTGTTAATAATGGAAAGAGTGGACTCATGTTTTCTCTTACGTTATCAATTCAATAGATTGTGGGGGGTAGGGGGGGGGGGGGGTTACATGGACCTTGACAGGAGTCATATGCGGCCAGGTGGACCCTACCACAGGTGATATAATATCATGTAACATGTAACCCGCCTACCGGTACGTCAATGTGCACCTTACACGTTATGATATGGGCCTGCTATCTAAAGACAAAATATTTCACGTATGAAATACGAATTGTCTACTTGATCACCATAGGACTCATCTTCTACTTCTAGAGAAACATGATTTCTAATATCATTCGTGTTTTTTTATGGAGGAAACAAAATCTGTTTTCTCGGTCGGGGATTCCAAGACCAGCGGCAAGGTCTCAATATCAGCATATATCCCAATTTCATATTATACTTCATTTCCTGACCATCCCTTTCAAATTATTAAGCTATTTAATTATCATTAATATAACAGGGAAATCCCCATCTTACGACATCAAGTATCACACTGAGCAGTGACCTTAGCATCGACTTGTAAAATCAGAATCCGAAGTCCTGTATTGACTTTGGAGGTGTGAACACTACAGTTCAAATTGTCGAGTCACGTACCGGTAGAAAATCAATATGAAAATATTTACAAAGCACATGTGAGAAGTTACTGATTTTTATCATTCTCGACTTGCAACAGCCGTGTCTATCGTTACAAAATCAGACAAACTTGAAATACGTACATGCAGAAGACATGCGATTTAGACTATGATTGATATACCGGTATTCTATTGTCAATCATTAATCAAGATATACGGGCTAGGTCCAAAGGACATAATCGGTTTTCTGCATTCCAATTAATTTACTTCAGCACGACAAAATAAAGACCGGCTTGAAATCCCTATACGGACGATATACCCTCTCTTTTTTCACATTTGTAGATTGTCAAAACTTTGCCCCCCCCCCCCCCACCCCCAACCTTCAAAGATATCACGGACCTCTGTCAATTTTATAAAGTATGTTCTCCACTTGGTACACGCACTAGTGGCTCGGCGTACCGTACCATTTCACACTTGACTTCAGAAGACACCACAGGCCCTAGATTTAATTTAGACTAAAGATTTCCCCGCCTTTGAATGTAATGCAAATACGAGGCTATAAATACAAGGGCTTGGATCAAGTAAAATCAGGCCTTACATACGTATAAGATATTAGACTTAAGATTTCCCCGCCTTTGAATGTAATGCTAATACGAGGCTATAAATACAAGGGCTTGGATCAAGTAAAATCAGGCCTTACATACGTATAAGATACTACCCCCTTTCCCCAGCCTTTTCTTTATTTTCAAAAGAAAGTATTTTTAGACCCACTATCCCTGAAACCCCGCCAAATGACCTCCTTACTCACCTTCCTCGACACCCCCTTCCCCCTCTGAACTACAAGACCCCTAATATTCTGTGTATATGCGTGCCTCACATTTACGTTCCAGTCACTTCTTCATCATGTGGGACAGATGATTGTTAACCTACCTAATCTACCTTAATGCGAAAGCACAATGGGTAACTAGAACAGAAAAATAGTTTAAGCCGGGGGGATGGGGGGGGGGGGGGGGGAGAGCAGGCAGCCTGAATATATATATATATATATATATATATATATATATATATATATATATATATATATATATACATGAACAGGATGAGGAGAAAAAAGACCTCAGGTGCACAGGGCTCTGGGAAACGACCCGGAATTTACCCCACGCCCTTCCCTTCAACCTCACACCTGAAAAACGTCTATTCAGTATTGGCGTCGCTGGGAAGCAAAGGTTTACTTAACTTAGGTCCTTCAACACTGACCCAAGCCCCAAGGCCCGCCGATTACCTAACAATACTACATAACGAACCCGCCTTGTCAACATTCATACAATGGCGTTTGAATCACCAAAGTCAACGGGAAGCTCGCCATAAAGGATGGGCCATTTATTAGTGTGGTTTCACACCAAAATATCACGGCGGTGAAAATAATCCTTTTTGTTTGAGCTGCGGCCTGGCCATTGGGGGTTGGGTTAAGTCCCACACGCCATAGATACTTGTGGTAGCCCGGCCCAGTCAAGGATTAGGTCGGGTTTACACAGGTCCGTTTTTATAAGTTGGCTCTGTGATCCTTCCCAAGCCTAAAACTATCCCCAAACTATCGAGTTTATTCTAGATAGGAAATCCTCTGGGCGAATAAATTGAAAATCCTACAAAAATAGGGAACAGGAATTCAACGAGGAACCACATATCAAACGATCCCAAACAGAGTACGGACTTAGGTGTAGTGTGATCACAGCCCTTGTAAAACACAACTCCCGTTGGAGGGAAGGTTGTGTGGGTGGGAGACTCTGGAGTCGTGTATTATTGTGTCTCAGCTTCGGGCAAAAAGAGTAGTCAGTAGGAGGTGGTCTGTTGGTTTAGAACTCAAAAACCGGGTCACCAACGTCAGGAATGTGCCTGCATGGAGGTACCATTAGAGGACTTAAGACGTCATGACATGAAAAGAAGTTGTACCATACTAACTTTATTGCCGTGGTCTTTTCAATACTTTTGTGAAGGAATCATTTTTCCAATACATGAAAATATGGGTCCTTTCTGAAGTAACTAACCAAATATCTTTGTTTATAAATGTGAATTCTCCATTTTAAAAACTTTAAAATTTTAAGGATATTTACATACTATATACAAAACGGCCTTCCTTCATTCTGGCTCCCTTATTGGTCTAGACCCTGCCCTGGTTGACCCATATTTGATTTGGGATTTTCGTGGGGACTCAACATGGGCCAATGGTGTTATAGCTTTAGTCTGGGTCCCCTTGAAACTGCAGGTTTCAAGGGGCCCCCCACGTGTTGGGCCTACACCCTTTACGACCGACCCTGGTCACCTGATACCCCCGGTCCCCCGCCCGGCCGGCCCTGGAGGGGGGGGGGGGGGGTCGGGGCTGGCGTATGGGGTGGCGGAGCCACTTGTTTACCTAAAAAAAGGTTTCCCAGAAACTATGTCCCTTTGCAAAGCGTGTATTGATTACCGCAAGAAACGAGGCAAACATCTTCTTCACCTATCCCATTTTTTTCATGACAACTCGGCAATATTCCTGATCACTAAGATCACAGACCATGCATAGACCCTCCCTCAAACCACCAGGCCCGTTCATCACGTTAACATCATCGGTTCACAAGGCGTGTCTCTACATGACCCCTGTTGGGGGCGTGACGGTCACACAGGGCTACTGAAACGTGCCAGACGAGGGCCGGCCTCGGGGGACTCATGTATACCAGACCCCAATGTCATATACAGTTGTATTATATACACTGACTGAGTCATTTCTTTTTTGGCCAAGTTCCATAGTATCACTTTCTGTGCTGGAATTGTTCTAGTAAGTGGTCTTCATCTCACCCCCTTTTTGGCTGGGTTTCACAGTATTCATTTCAGTGCAGGAATTATTATTTTTATGTTTTCCTTACAGTACCTGTTCAATTAAATGTATTACCAGAACTGATATTATGAAACGTTTAACCATTAATGTAGATGAAACAAATTATAATACGTTGTAATGCATTATACAGTGAGTTGTAGTTACAGTTTCTGTTTCTCTTTGATTTGAGTCACTCTGATTATGGTGGGCCAAAATGATGCATCACGTGCATGGTCAGGGATTGGATCGGGCTATACATGAGATGCACATGCGGCCAATCGAAGCAGGTACTGACGCCCGAGTTATCGGTACAAAACAGGATCATCTAGGTCACAAATATAGAGAAATATTAACCTTAACTATATCGAAATACAATAAGTTTTAGTTACAATTTCTATTTTCCTGGGATTTAAATCACTATATATTAAGCGTAAACAATGCAACACGTGCCTGGTATAGAAGCGTGACCGGGCTACGCACGAGACACAAGGATTGCACGTGCAGAGAGAGGAAGCAGTTACCGGAGCCCGCGATCATCCCGGATCATCCCTGTCTGGGACCTGATGCCCTGTGTACCACACCTAACACCACGCCTCGCTCCAACCCGATCGACTACTCCGGATCACACTGGTCACCGGATTAAGGGATTAACCAACCCGAGGAGGGTAGGAGTACTACAATGGCCTGCCTGTTTGGTTTTGGGTATTTATAAACTATTGACATACCCACTCCTTGATTGAACCTCCCGGGCTCTAATTATAGGTTTGGTTTACAGGTGCCTATGGTCTGCAGCAACTATTTTCTGCTCAAGGAGCTTGGGATTAATCCTACCTTAGGCAGGCCAGAACAGATTTATACACTCCAACTAAAGATCATCAACAAGTGTTGTTGAGTATGCACTAATTTTCGAGTTGGCAAATCTCCTAAAACAGAGAGTAAGCTTCACTTCGGTCTAGGATAGGAATTCATGACCCGAACAGACAATGGAAATCTAACAAAAAACTTTATTCGTACTTCTTTTCTAGATTATTTTGTGGTGGTTCGAAAACTATGCTGAGTGTATGAGATATCTACGCATCTGTTTAATATCTTTTTTTTTCTTTTTCTTTTTCCCCTTTTTATTAAAATAGATGTACCCTGAAACTGATCATATGATTACACGGTGCTAGGGACACCTCTCACATAAAACATCGAACTCCAATGGAGTTGATCTACTCATGAGTCATATGAACAGCTGGTCATAGTAATGTCCTGGTACAAAAACATGCTACAACCGGTGTTAGGAAGTACAGGTCTAAATATATTATCTCACTAATGTCAACACAACTTTGAGAGTCCCTGGCTAAAAGGACGTGCCTAGTTCCGCTGACCTCAGCTTTCCTTTTATCTCACTCCCGCCAGTATAATTCTGACACGGCTGTGAATGAGGATGTCTTTTTTTCTTTGAACAACCTTGTGATTAAACTTTTCCTCTTTGTCTTTTATAGTCCTGCACCAATAGTCTATATTCCATATTTGGCAAAACAAAAAACAATGAGCAACCTGCATCCATAGTCTATATTCCATATTTGGCTACGCATAAAACAATGAGCAACATAAGTATGGGTTCCCAAGTACTTTCACTTGGATTACTCTTTTTTATGATTTTCATTTCATGACATGTTCCAGCAGTTTCATGGATGTTTTTAACATTTTCCATTCTCTGTGGAAACACTGAAGTAAGATTTTTTTTCCAATATCACTGTATCGACTTGACCATAGCCATTTTGTATGTATCCGAATATATCAAAATGCCACGTATTTGTACCTTGATATTCCTCAAATTTTATGATATTGAAGAGGATAAATTTTTGCTGGTACATAAAAAAGGAAAGGCCACCCCTTGACATTGCTGGTATAAAACAAGCAACGCCCAAACGAGAAAAAAAACAACAACAAAAAAACTCAGATAGTACGTATTGAGAACTTACGCTGATGGCAATTTCGTAAGTAGTGTAGCGGCCTCCCTCGGTGGGAAGGACGGTGAGCGGGTTCTGTACGCGAACATCGAGCCGACTCCCATCGTAAGACACGCTGACAGCCAGATCCTTCTCACAGTTCTGTAAAAGGAAGAGTTTCCTAAAATAATCAAAACTGGTATGACTAATGCTGCAAGCCAGGAGAAAAGCCAGCTCTTCAATGCTTTTGTAAATTTGACCTAACTTCTAAACCAAATTTCTTTTGGATAAAATAATTTTTGGTACTCTTCCGGTACTTGGAATTTTCCACCAGATGAAGTTTAACATTATCTAGAAAAGTTGAGCAATACACCATTTCCATAGTAATCTTCTGTATGTTCCACTTGTGACGGCTTCCAGGCTCTTAGCGAATATTTTTCAAATCTTATAATTTTTTCTTAAATCATTAAATGTGAAATCTCTCAAAATTCTGATGAAACTTTGGTCTGAGTATAATCCATCGAAAGGAAAAAGGGAAAGGGTAACTAGAATGGGAAAGTCACTGAATCAAAATGTCAAATACACGTATTTCCTGAATAAATTCATATTGAATTCCACCATAGTTCCACCTGGGTATCAGGATTCACTAAGCCTCTTAAACCACGTGCGTGGGAGTGTGATTCTATAAAGATCTGTTAGGTATGAGATAAGAGTCACGCTGATAACAGCTGCAAAGAATTTGATATCCGATATAAATCACATGCTCCCATATCATTTAACCTGTCGAGGGATTATGAGTGGAGATGGGCGGCTATGATTGGAGAGTGAGTACTTGCTGATATGTCAAGGTGTGTTGGATCGGTTACTTAGTGATGGTCACGTAGACCATCAGGTAATTACCGTAAATCTTTCTGATTTAAAAATGTAAAATTTCTTAATTCAAAATAAATGCGAAAAAAAGGCATTTTATTCTTTGACAAGTTTCAACTTGGTGGTTCTGCGGTGAATCGCTGTTCCTGTTTTTTTCCTATGAGGTCTTGCTTGGGCAGCTGTCTTGTACCGTAATAGCCTAATTTTTACCGTGAATTCTTATAACTGAATTACCGATATCCAACTTTTATGGGGCATAATAGCACTACTTGACCCGTTTTCCCAAAACACTTGATGGGACGAATTATCAACCAGCTGAAGTATGTCGTAAATCTCATTTATACAGGTCAACTCATCATCGTAACATATTTATCACATCTTGTTTTACAACCACAAGTACATTAAATCCATTCAAATAGAATTTTTCGGGAATTTCCATTTAATCTACCTCTATTTTCTGGTTGCACTTGTGTCGGTATCGCTCGTAGCGTGCTCGTCTCCGTAAGATCTGGAGTTCTTTACGCCGCTCCTCCTCCAGCCTCACCAGGTGGGCGTCGCACACTGCCACCAGCGACCGCATCCTCCGTCTGAAAGAGAACCAAATAGACATTAAATGGGGAAAAAAGAAATAAATGTTGATAAAGTTTTAACAAGCCGGAGTGCTCGAATTTAAATAAAATTTGTCCGTCCACCTGTTTGTGCACTCTGTGTAATAAACATTCATTCTTTAGAAAAGAAATATGTGCACACACTGGTTGCACACTTCTCACAAATGTGTGCTTAAGGAAGAACACGTGCATGCCTAGAAGAGAGTGCGTTAATATTTTCGAACACTGATTCAGTGAATTTATCATAATGGCCTCAGACATCCGAAACATAAATAAGTAGAACCACAAGCTCAACACACTACCTTTCGCTTATGGGGGAAAATACCTTTTATTAATCAACGGATAAGCGTACAACCAAAAAAGTTATATGTAAAAGGCTGTTCCTTCAGCTTCTTAAAATCGTAGCTCATAAAATTCCCCTTTTCAAGATTGCATGCTCATATCTTCACTTGAGAACCCTCACACCCTCTTCAGACCCAAGACCTCCATGAACAATAGCACCGCTTTCATTCAGTTCTAGTTCGTACCGGTCCAGCTCTGATATCCCACCTGATAAGTTAACGTTCACTTAACTGTTAATAAGTTATACAGATAAGTTCATTGTAGCACACGTTATCAGAGAAACCTGTCTTAGGGCTGTCAAGTAGCCCATCTCGGGTCACACGCTGACCTAACTGTCACACTAACCAAGGACAGATTGGTTCTTATCTTAAACGTCGGGTCTTACGTGTGAGGTTCCATTGGTAAGAGCTGACAGAGGTAAAAGAAATGCGTGTATCCAAATTGCTTCATAGATTATCAATGGCATAGACTACCTACATTATTATGGCAAACTCAACATTTGCACTTTGGGAAATAGTTTTAAAGGGATAACTTATCATTTTTACACCATTGGCGAGTATATACATCTTGCCATTTCGCCATAACACTTTCGAATGTGCACTAGATATGCACATTTTCACATAATTAACGACTGGTATCTAGAGAGGACTACCAGCAACTAAGAAAACTTGAATTTCTAGTACCGAGTTAGAATTACGAAAATGATTTTTCAAATACCGTCTCTCTTATAAAGAGACATTGACCTTTGCCGTGAAACTAGTCCTCCGTTTAAGTTGTATATTTGGTTAAACTGTACTGACCTAAAAGTCGGACACTAGTATCTATAAATATCTCTCCTGAACATGATCATCTTTATGTTGAAGTAGAGCGTGGCAGCCGGATATTTTTGACGACTACGTCAACACTGTTTATTTGGTCTCTTCTTGGGCGGAAAAAAATCTGTTTTGTTCTACTTTTTTTTTAATTGTAGAGTTGAATGCACAGTTCCCGTACGTCTTTTTCTCTAATTGCAAACTGATCAGTACAAATTTAAAATTACACTTCCACCACACCTTGGTAGCTTTGAAGTTGAATCAGTTTAAGAGTTGCGTGTCTGCTATGATTTGATTAATAGGCCAGCATTCGGATAAAATACGAGGAAAGTGTTCGTCACTTTCTATGGATGCCACTAAGTGCATTAGACTACTTCATACTGGTACGCCCACTATGATGAGGGACCATTTTTACCTGATGTATTGAGCTTTACTTATTACAGCATTTCTTGACGCGTACCTCGAGGAACAATTCAAACCTAATTTATACACCAGTACTGACCGAAGATTTATTATTACCCATTTTACGTCGGTATTAAAAATAGACAGGTGCAATTGCCAGGCTTCAACGCGAGCTCATCTTAGACAATGGCATCCTCATCGTTCTCATTTGTTTTCAAAGACCTTATTGGAGATATTTATAAGGCGTACATTATTTCAAAGAACTTATCATTAAAGAGTATCAGAAAGTGCGTGGGGGTACGACAAAGAACCGATATTCTATATACATAAATTACTTATACAGCCACGCCTACCTATAAATAGGCTTAATTGCCTTATATTTATATTGCCTTTTTGAGCTGGCAATGCACAACAATGCACATATGAAAGCTCTAATTTTAGCCTACGTTCAAGACTTGTTAGTTCATGTAAGCTATCATTTGACTGGGCAATGAAAAACTGATATTACTATTTATCATAATCTCTCTTTTTTTTAAAAGAACCTGTATGCAACATTGTAAGACATTCAATGCACCATTAAACGCTATAAAAATTTTAGTAATAGAAATGGGCGTTTTCAAACAGCACTTTATAAAATCAAAATATCCATCATCCTCCAAAATTATACCAAAGACAGCAACAGCTTTCTCATTACTTTTGACTTTAGAATAAATTGCGAATGTTTTGTATATACATTATAGTAATACTACTACTATATTTGTAACTGTGTTCTTCAAATAGTTAACGTCAAATGCTCTTACTCACTCAGTAAAGGTATCCCAGACTATAAACTCCTAGAGCTGAGAGCTCACTGATGCTTCTCCCACAAGGCACCGCACGTGTTTGAAGCTGGTTCCCGGAATAGGTTGATATAGCCATGCTTAATCAATCACATGACGGGCGGTCACATGGCCCCTACCTCCAGTATTATCCGTCTACTATTGTCTATACATGGCGCCTAACTCCTGTTATCTCAGATATTCCCACGTATCATCCTTCCTCACACTGCACCCATAATGTAGTCTGTTGGTGTTATACTTCACTCAATTTATGTCCTAGTATGCAAATGGGACTAAGATCTCTTCCTGGTTAAGTTCGGCCAATCCCCAAAGCGGATTTTCCTTTATTCATGGTTTTATTCATAACCATGCCACACTATCCCCTAACTTATCAAAGTTTTTACACGTGATTATTTGCGAAATTAAATCATTGAATGATTATGTATCGAAAATTGATTATTGATTACATCTTAAAAGAGTTCCTAATTTCCTATCAATGTGTAATCTAAGCATACTATTCATCAATAAAGAAATTACTTTTGCGATTTTATACAACAGAAAATACATTATTACAGTTGCTTTATGAAATACAAGTGGCTTCGCCAGGCTGTAAAATGCTGGCAATGATGAACTCTTTGGGGATTCGAATCCACAACCTTTGGGTCTGGAGGTGAGTGTCCTAACCACTACACCATGGAGGATAAGGCTGGAACTAAAAAATGGGGTCATGACCCAATTTGCTGGTTCCCACTGGTCCTTTGAAAAGCAGTGTAACAAACCAGCAACCAGATGGACAGGTTGGTTATGGCCTAGTTCGCTGGTTCTTGGTAAGACCTGAAGAAAGATCATTATGTAGGCAGCAACATGCGAAAGGACATCGTTTTAGAAGAAGTAGGGTAACTAATACAGTGACTATAATACACATGTACATATAATTTGATATTCCCATTCCTATGGGATGCTGCATAAGGCTACGGCCCCTTAATTATGTCAGATTGAAAATGTAGCATTTCACCTACTTTGTCGGGGCCATTATCGATATTTCTCTTGTATAGGGACCCTCTTTAGGGATTAAGAACCTCTAAAATGTGTACCAATAGGCCTTTTGAGACCAGTAAGTTCCTTAACGAAATATCCCGAATAACTATAGCTTATACTATAACTGTGACCGAAATAGAGACTAGATACATGGACAAGCAAAGCACGTATCCATTAGTTGAGAGGATGCAGATTCAATCCACCAATTTAAACTGCCTCACAACAAAATATTTTTATAATGGATGTGGGAGTGAGTGAGTGTTGGGTGTTTTATGCCATACCGACAGTCATTTTCACAGCGAAAACAAGTTGGGATGAATTCTGTTTTTGGTAACTGAATCTATGAGATGAAGGTGACAGTGCAGGCAAACAGCAGGGGATCAAAACCCTGAAATAATTTTTTGCTGTACCTCATCCCTTAGTGAACCCAGCACCAACCGGGAATTGAACCCAAAGAACTACGTGGTCAGTGCTGGGTCCCCCCTATCGTCAGCAGGGGTTACTCCAGGCCTATATTATTCCCTGGAACCCCCGCGGGGTTCTTGGATGTGGGAAGATGCAAACTGCCAAACAATATTATACATGTAGTCACTTCCGCCTGATGGCCCTCGTTGCTAGTATTTCTCAGGCCGTCTAGACTATCTAATAGCTGCTATTGGTAGACCTCATTCGCTGCAAACACAATGTTGACTTACACAGTTTGCTGAATTTCTACTGTCTGAGATGATTGGATTATCCAGTATTTGGTTACAAAAATGGCCTTTCTCTCTCGACAGGACAATTATCCACGAAAGAAATAACCAAACTGAGTGTATACCTTTGACCTTCAAAACAGATATTTTGTAAAATCGATTTGCGCCTCCCCACCCCTCCAAAGAAAAGAAGAAGAAAAAAAAACACGAAAATCCTTACCGTGGTATTTGCTCGTAAAGTGACCGTCCTGTTGCCATCTTTAGCTAATAACTCAACCATGTACTTAACCATTTGTCCACAAAACTAAAATGTTCTCCGCGCAGAACACTAACTGACTAAGGTAGATCCGACCACTACGATGGGGACATTCTATGTGCCCTGCCCGCCTCATAATGTTGACTGACACCAGGTTGGGAACCGAAACTGGCGAGAAGTTTGGTGAGACGGCCAGGATCAGGTCAGCGTCTGTCAGCTACTCAGGCCTGAGTGGTGTGGGGGACAGAGTACCCACAAAATATGTCCTGGTTAAATCTGAGGTGGGCCAAATGTAGTGTAACTGGGAGGAAGGGGAGGATCAGAATACAAGATACTTTACTAGGACTGAGTACTATGTCTATGGGGCCGGAACAAAGGAAATCCACGGTGACATTGTATATATCCTGAAGTGACAAAATATTACTATCCTGTCTTTTTTATTGGAGCGTTTCTATATTTGGCCATATGAGTATGATTAATCAAATCATATATTTTTTATTAAACCTTAATCATGAAATCGGCTTCCAGCAGCCCTGCGCTCCTGGAAATGCTCGATGTGTCCCTCCAATTAGGCACAATTCTATTTCCTAGAACAAGTTCTCAGTGAAGCCATATTTAGACAAGAGACAAAATGGCATATAAACTTCCTAGAAACATCGTCTCCGATCACACGTGCCTTTGATGCCTAGAACCCATCTGATTTCTAGGGAAACAAGGGGCGGTACCAGAACAGTAATAGGAGACAGAGGGGCGGGACGGCGGTGGTGTAAACTTACTTGCAAAGAGGAAGTACCCCCCATCCTAAAAAAAAAACTAAGGGTTGTGTTATGGAAGCTGTTATTCTGAGCATATTCCTAAATGTTGACTGGATATATCCATCCTAATCATGGCACTTAAATATAAATAGATAGAACTTCAGTTTGTTTGTTGGGTAAGTTTAACTTCCGGCCACCCCTTTGAAGTTCTTTTACCATGATACTGCACAAGGTGATGCTTTTTAGCTGTGGGTTGGATTCACACACATGCATAACATCTACACTGTCTTTCTGGTACAGGGCGGATGTGCTTCTACTAAGCCGGACAAAATCTAAACATCCTGGACATCAGAACACTCAGAGGTAACGGAAACCATTAACACCTTCTTATTAAGATAAG
Organism: Lepidonotus clava; assembly: GCA_936440205.1. Lineage (NCBI taxonomy): Eukaryota > Metazoa > Annelida > Polychaeta > Phyllodocida > Polynoidae > Lepidonotus > Lepidonotus clava. The sequence goes on along the minus strand of OW387150.1, from coordinate 17,101,850 downwards.
GCTGACGAAACGGAGAAAGATCCGTAGATTTTAGCAGAGAGATAGGACCATGTTTGCTTTCACAAGAATATTTCAAAAGACACTACATTCTACTTAAATGTATGGATTTTCGAAACAAATGTATCAGGGAACACATCCAGTGTATTAATTTTACTGATAGTTTCCATGGGGAGTCTGCCGGGACTTTATGAGACACATTTTGTCCCAGTGCCCATTATTACCCAAGATATTCTGCCTACGAAAGCCTCAGCCCCTCCCACTTCTAACCGCTATGACGTCACTGTAAATCCGTCTCACAGTCTCCTACACAATGGAATTAACCCTCCTGTTGTTTTACAACAAGCTCAACATTAAACTAAGACATTGTATTCTTCAGTCAAACTTCAATGGAAAGTAGAAAGTCGCGAAGGTAATTCACTAAATTCAGATTTGAAACACATTCCAGAGCATATGGGCCAATTGTAAGTTATAACTAGCATTACAATTAGCACTGTATTCAACAAAACTCTTTCAAATTTGGGTAATCCAGTATGATATACCAGATCTCCAGTAGATCTACATATCTACTAGTCTTAGAAATATACAATTTAAACAAGATTTTTTTTCTCTGCCATAACTTACGAATGTGATCCCCTAGACAAAGTATTCGTCCTTGGATATTGCCATTCCAGGGGGAGGGGCTTGCTTTGCAGGCTAGTGATCCCCCAATGTGAAAAAGAAAATGAGAGGTACCACCTATGAATAGGCCATCCGTATTACACACATGTATTATCTCTTTGAATTCATGGACGACACTGACAGGCCATCATAGGATATGATGGACATAACCAAACCAGGTCAGAGCCCCATACCATTATTATGATAGCCCAAACCCTCCTGCCATGTATCTACTGGTGGGAACATTGTGAACAGGAGACAGCTGAGGTCAAATGGCGAGCTGAGGGGGATTTGCCTGGCACTCAGAAACCACTACTGAGTAATTAGCGGCCCACATAGACACAACAAACCCCCAGATTCCCCATGTCCTGGTGGGTGCGTCGCGCGTGCCTTTTGTTTCACCTCAAACAGAAGCCCCTGACGCTATACCTAAGCCTGGTGTATGTACAAAGCCTTGACACAGGGCACCTGCTCCAACAGCAACCAACACACGCCACTTGGGTTCAACCAATCAACGTCCAGACTGGTGTGGGTTGGTTAACTGTAACGCAGTTTGGAGTTACGTAAAATTACATAACAGGATTGTATACCATGCTGTAGTACCATAGTAGTAGAAAACTGACAGATGTCAAATGACCGACCAGCACTGGCGGTACTGGGCTACATGTAGCATTATTATAATGCATATAGCCTGGTTCAGGCAAGAATAGCTTGGGTGAACTCTTGATTAATAATATCCAATAATCAAATTGTCATAGACCTAGAAAGATAATGTAGGCCTAAAAAAGAAGTTGTGTTCAGGTTACCCGACCTATCCTAATATTTTGGCTCTAGACCCTAACTTTATTTTTGATATTTTTTCTAAAAACTATTAAAATTCGATCAAACTGATTTGGCATAGATTATTTGATAAATTGGTGTATTTTAGATCCTGAAAACTGTTACCGTAACACAACTTACTATTTTTGTTTGGCCTTAGCCTCACATAGTCACACTGGCCAACAAACAATAATTATTGGGCAAAAGTCACCAAAACGTTCTGCATATCTGAATTATTGTAAAATATGATTAATTCGTCATAGATATAGGCCTACCTAGGGCCATACTGGAACTATTCTAATCTAGGCCCCACATGTAACCTAACCTATCGATGTCTAGGTCTCAAGTAACGTTAATCAATGTGACCTTTCCATCAGGAGGGGAGGTCCCATCTCAGATCTGGCATCTCAAAACGGGTGCGTAGTCCACCTAAGAGAACAGGAATGACGAAGAAAAGTGAAGGACAAAAAAGGTCCGGAAATATACATTGTAAGTTCCTGCACTCTGTGTGGGTGAATCACCGCTCTGACGGTAACCCTACCCCCGGGTACGGACGTCCTGCTTCGGGGACGAAACACGTGATGAACACTTACTACGTTCCCCAAATCAGACCAAAATAAACGCAGTTTCAACGGGCGTAGAACCGCAATTTTCAGGAAACCTCACCTTAACCTCATTTTCTTGCAGCACAACTGGTTTCCTCGACAAAATGTGGCCGGGGAAAGGAGTGTGAGGAGTTTTAACGCGAAGTCTCCCACCGAGTCTGACATGAGTTGCAGCTGTCACTTTGGGCTTTGTCGGGACTCAAGTGTCAAAACTGGGCCAAGGCGCGAACGCACTTTGGACATTTCGCGATATCAGTTCAATTTCAAACCACTCTATCAACTGTGATATAGGTCAAAACACATGTGTAAAGTTCTTAGTCGCAATTTGGCGGCTTTAGAGAGTGGTTGGGCTTCGTGAAAACGGCCAGACTTGTTAGTAATGACGCAATGTCGAGCGAACTCAACTGAACCCATTCAAAGAAGACAAACTGCACGTGTAGACCAAACATTCCTGTCACAAATCCGACGGATTTTCTCCTATTTCCCGACGTTGTATGTTCCCAAAACACAAGATCTACTTACCTTATGATTCCGTTTGTCTTCTTTCAGTTATCTTTGCCTTCGATTCGTTCTAAAATGAGGATAATTCGTCGTTGTCTGGCACATCAAGATGCTTTACTCACTACAGGAAACCACTGTTGATGTTGTGGTTTCACGATCTCCAGGCCGATCTTTCCACTTCTGAATGAGATTAAAGGGACTAAACCTGTGCCAGGAGAGTGTGACCGGGGTCGTTTCTTATTGGGTCACGACCAGGTCAGGCGATCACGTGACACGCACTGAACATGGCGGGAAAAATGGGCGGGGCCGAGGTCACTCTGGAGCGGAGTCTTTGGGGCTGTTGAATGATTATGAATGAGAAAGCTTTTTGTTAAGGAGGAAAGAGTCTTGCTTTTGTGTCGGTTTAAGCAGTTGTGGATCCAACATTTTAAAAGGGTCGGGATGAGCTAATAGAAAGGGGGGGGGGGGGCACACCCCAATTTTTCAGAATTTCATTAGGTTCATTAGGCCTAGATCTAGATAATACCATAGATAATACCTACATAGTCTAAAGCTAAATTTGGCCAAAAAAGGAGGGGGGCACCCCCCCCCCCCGCTGTAGATGGGGTGAATACGTGAACCAAAACAATATTTTTTTATTGTTAAAAAAAATATTCATGGTATTTTTTTGATCCCATATGAATGAAACGTCCGAGATGTAAACAACGATTCTACAAAGGCTGTGTAGCTATAGATCTAATATTTTTGATGTAGGCCTAAATACTATAGGGACAAAGAAATAAGCTGTCAAAATTCAAATCCAAACTATCGGGGTAATTAGGGTAGCTTCGCGCATGTGTCTAATTTCACGCACAATACTTCTTTGAGGCCTAGCATTTTGACAAATGGATAAAATCAAAATATTTCTTTTGGAAAATATGCAATGCCGTCCATGTATTGATAAATTTTTAGTTTGTTTAATACCAGAGCCCTATATATATTTGTGTGAAATGTATTGGAAGTAGTTCCTTTTTCCCCTCTTTTTTTGACATATTTAGTAACAAGACATTATTTTTTTTAGGCTACAATATTCATAATTTAAATAAGACTATTTTTGATGAATTTTACATGAAGAGGAAGGTGGATTGAAACGAAGCTTAGGACTACAACATCCTATAGGAATTATTGATAACAAGAATAAGAGTTCATTTTAGTACCATTTTAGGCTTAATTTCACGCATAGGCCTATAATGTCCTAATTTCGCGCATTAAAAGCCTATGGTATCTATGAAAATGCGCGTAATTAGACCCCAATAGGCCTAAAATGAATTATTTTTTGGTATAACTTTGATGTGAATTATTTTATAATCAATTTGATTTAATACTACATACTCTACCATGATGTTCAATTAACCTCTTGTGCGACCAAATATGCAATAATAGGTTGAAGGCCTCTGTTCAAAATTTTTCTGCTTATTTGGTCATATCTATATTTTTTCATATTTTGTTTGCTATTTCAATATCAGGTAGAACTAACAATTACAAAGTATATGGTAGGCTAGGTAGAGTAGTAAGCCATATGCCCCTCAAAAAGTGTACAAATCTATTCATTTATTATTAATTTTTATGATGCATTTTCTCATTTTCAGTCATTTTTGCTATTGAAATGTATAGTGCGTGAAATTACATTAGCTGCGTGAAATAAGACTTAGTACATGTCCTAATTTCGCGCAGATAGCTTCTAATTGCTAAATTTTCCAGTGTTTTTCATTGTATGTACAATTTCCAAGAAATTACTATAACATAACATATTATTGTTTGTCTTCTACACCATTTATGTTTTTTGAATAAGTATTCTACCTGGATATGCTTTGACATTTTATTTTCACTAACCGTTCAGGGAAATATATTGTCCTAAAGGGTCCTCAGTCAGTAACAGGTCTAATTTCGCGCATCAGGTGCGCGGAAATACCCAAATTACCCCTCTAGGCCTAACGTACGGTCGTATAACCAATAAGTATTTACATAGAATTTTTTTTTTCAAAATCCGTGAACAACTGTTTGAGTTATCATATTTTCAATATTAATTTTTCCTTTGCTGTACTTTGTATAACGGCCCTATATTATATGGAATAGGAAAACATTACATTATTTCTTTTCTTTTTGGGTGAAAAGAATTTGAAACCTCCGAAATAGCATCTCGGACGTTTCATAGATGTTTCTGTATTTTATGCTTCCATGATTTTAGAGACAATAATTCATATATAATTTGTATGTCTTATATTCTTAGGTCAATAAGAATATAAGTGTTTTAATGTATTTTCTGCAAACAATTTTGTATTTCAATTACCATTTTTTCGAATTTAGGCCTATAACTTGAAACGTCCGAGAGGGGCCGTCCATAAATGACGTCATCCTATTTTTGACCATTTTTGACCCCCCCCTCCCCCCCTTGTCATGTTTTGTCATGCGGCCCTTGACTCCCCCCCCCCTCTAAAAATGACATCATGCGGAGAGGACCCCCCCCCCTCCAATCACAGAAAGAAATATAAGCAGGGATGGACCTAACAAAGGACCAAAGACCTTAAAAAGCAGATCGTCTTGCCTGGGAGGCAATCTGACCCTTAAAAAGAAATTTCAACATTGAAAAATCCCAACCTTACCGACAATTTCCACCTGAAATTTTCGAAATTAGAATTCTTCAAACATGATGTCATGCACCACATGACCCCCCCTCCCCCCCTTGTCATGTTTGGTCATGGAAGCATGTTGCTATATATGCTGATGATGCGGTTATGGCATATAGTGACAAGGATGTACATAACATTGAACACAGGTTGCAATTAGTATTGAATGAGGTGGGAAATTGGTGCCATCATAACTGTATTGATCTCAATGTATCCAAAACAAGATTCTGCTTGTATGGTTCTAGATATGCAGTCAATCACTCCGGTGGTATTAGTCTTTCATGCAAAAGGCAGGAAATTGGAAAGTGCGACAGCTATTCATATCTAGGAATTACAATAGATCAATGTCTCAATTTAAAGGTGCATTTCAACAATATTATACGTAGGTTTTCATATAAAATATTTCAGCTAGGCAAAATCAGGAAATTGATAAATAGAGAAACTCGAATTTTAGTTTATAAACAAATGATCCTCCCGTTGGTTGAGTATGTAAGCTATAGTTTGTATTTTTGCAACAAATGTGAATTGGACAAATTGCAGCGACTTCAAAATAGAGCTTTAAGGCTTTGTTTTAATATATATAACCCTAGAGATATTAGTGTCTTAGATCTGCACCATATGGCACGGCTGGATTCTTTGGATGCCAGGCGTGAACAACAATTATTGTTGTTATTTTATAAGTATAGAGGTGATGAGGATCTTTTGCAACATCATATTCGGCAAACGAGGCAGGCAGAGGGTATAAACTTCAGAATCAATCAGGTGAATACTGTGATATATAAAAAATCTCCTTATTATCGTGGTGCTATGATATGGAACAATTTACCTAAAGAGGTTCAAAAGATTGTCAGTCGCCGAAACTTCAAGTTGGCCATACAGTAGTTTTGTCTATATTAAGCTCCACTTGGCAAATAGGTGTTATTTGAAATATCATCTTATATTACTGTACCAGGATCTTCAATACCAACAATTAATGACAGCACATCATTGCTAAAATTTGTGTGGCACTTGTTACCTACGGAGCATGAACTATTATTACTATTGTTATTCATTATATCATTATTACGGCGAGGTATGTATTGTTCACTGATGCTTAAACTAGCTAGGTGGAGAATATATTACTAAGTCTTTTGCATGTATGTCATCTTATGTAACTTGAATACTTATACGGAAGATCAATTCTTGTGATTGAGTATGGTTGAATAAAAAAAAAAAAAAAAAAAAAAAAAAAAGAACCCCCCCTCCCCCCCTGCTGCATGACGTCATTTATGGACGGCCCCAGATATTATTTATTCTAGGACGTTTCATAGTAATTTAATATAATTAAGATTATGCTTTCATGATTTTAGAGACAATAATTCATGCATATATAGGCCTTTTAATCATAATCTTTATGTCTTATTCTTAGGTCAATAAGAAATAACTGTTTCAGTGCAGGTTATGCACATAATTTTGTTTTTCAATTAGGCCTACCATTTTTACGAACTTATATCAGCTATTGGATAATCAATTCCTGAAAAAATCATAATTTGATGCTTATTCATGTAAAATACCATTATAAACTTCAAAATATTGAAAATTCTGGAAAAAAAATTAGGCCTACTTCTTTTTTTCAATTAAAAGCTGTCTGGAATAACCAATAACTAACAATGGCTACCTAGGCCTACGATTCATACACTGCACTTTAAGAATGCTATATCCAGCATTATCAAAGTGCATTTTATCATACTGTCAGTTATATCATAAGTACAGATTTGTACATTATACTTTGGGTATCTCTCAATAGGGGGCACTGATGTAGTATGTTAATTAGTTCGTACAGTGGCCACAGGGTGGCAGCACTGATTGTCACACAAACCATATCAAACAGTACTTATCCTTGACTGATGAGTCTTATAAATAATAAACGTTGAACAACATAGTCTTCAATTTTCTAATTTTTCATACTTTTGAAAAAATCTAAGTTAGCTTTGAATCTAGGATTATCTCAATTCAATCAGGTCTCATTTCTAACCCTTAATTTTTTCAGATCTTGGAACTGTCCAAAGCTTTCCCACCCTTTGTAAACTACTTTAAAGTCTTATTATGGGGGATGTAACTTGATAATATAAGGTATTGCGCCCATGTCTTTTAAAGCATGTGAACACATAGGTCTATATAGAAAAACGCTGTTCACATAAATGAATTGAGGCGTTTGTGGAAATCATCCTAGTAGTCTGCGGATCAACTCAACTTCTTTCTATGATGACTGAATATCAAAGTAATGCGTGAATAGCTTATTTCCCTAGGCTTCTTAATGTATAGGGATATCATTTTAACCAATTCTTTTTTAAAAATATGCCTGTATCAATGATATGGATGTAGGTAAATCCCGACATCTATACAATTTTGAAAAGCTCATGGAATTCTCATAATATAGATTCTGGTAAACCTAGGCCTATCATACATATTTTGAAGGACACTGCGAAGGCCAAAATAATCGTATAGGCCTAGTACTTCTCCTTTTTTGTCATTGTATCGGATACAGCTTGTTGTTTGTCGTGGATACCCCTTCTCACTGTAATTGTATATTGTATATCTTATTTTTTCACAATTTAAATTGATATTTTAAGCCGTATTTTTCGGTATTAAAAATGTAAGCTAAGTATAAGTCCATACTTGATTCATCATCAAAATATTTTATGATAATTATTTAATTTACAGAGAGGAAAGCAACCATCAGCAAATTATCAAAATAAAGATTTCCATAGAAAACACAAGGAATCAAGTTTTTCCATGATTTCACATTTACTTGTTAGGATGACATCATAATAAAACGTGATATCTTGGTCATTTCTTTTTTTTATAGTCAAGAACATGATATTGCACTCATCAACTTGTACTATTTCCATATTGTTTTCTATCTTGTTGTTTTATATTTTTCCCTGGAAAAATCTATTGATATAGGACTATTAATTGCACGATACAATGAATAAATGCCCGATTCAACGGCACACTATAAGCATACTCATTAGTATGGGCTTTTACACAGTTCAAACACTAATATTTTCCACCTACATAATGATCAGTGATTATCTCATTTCTTGGCCTTAAAATATAAATGCAGGTGACAACACTTTTCGATGCAACAATATTGCATTTTTCTGCATTTCTTCACATGAAATATTTCGCTAGTATTCCTATCAATCACGCTGCTTGGTTTACCAGAATGAAATGAAACATAACAAGTGAGCTGGGCAGATAATAATTATAGGCCTATCTTTAATGACCAGAGACTATATATAACATAACTGGCTGAAAGAAAAGATTTTTCTGGTTGGTCCGAGCCGGGTGGTGTCCAGATCATATCTGAGGCCCACCTGCAATTGCTTAGTCATTATTTGGTGCATGTAACCCCCAGTAGAGGGCAGGCAGGGCACTGCCGGTGGCAACACCTGTGCTCAATAAAGTCTGGGTTCTTTATTTCCCCATAAATTATGGTTATCTCCATGTATCATAACCTAGAGTTGTTGTATCCCGCAGCATGTGCAGGCGGAATACAAGGTACATTTCCCTTAAGTGTTGCTTCATGCTTCTACTAACTATAGAGTTTATTGCTTTTGAACTCATTGATCTCTTCTTTAATGTACTGTTAGTAGACCTTATCTCCAAGGGCTGATATATATGTATCGAGTTTTATATTTAAAGAAACATAGACCTCTTTATTAAACCTTTCACCGCTTATTATGTCATTGTATGGTTCATAATTACTGAGATATTGCCCAAAATATGAAAATTAGTCTAAGAATTGCCTAAAACTCAAATTTTGTATAGATTCTTCTGGTAGAATTTATTTTTAGACAACTTTGTTCAAAACATTCCAAATGTTGGCACTGTGTCAATGAGGAACAGTTTTCTTTGTAGGCCAATAGCAGCACTATGCTTAATTCATGGGTTTCCATGCAACCCAACAATTGATTAAATGTCCTTTTTATTTGCTTTGAAGAAAACTTTAAGTATATATCTTGTTTGCACAAAAAACAGTTTGCGACTTTTTGAAAAACATAAATGTTTCTGTTAATTTGCATATTTGTTTGATTTTGAATAGTAATAAAAAAATTCATACTTGTGTGTATTGCTATTTGTTTGTTAAATTAGAATCCCATTATTTTCTAGTGAAATGATGCTAGAGTAATCGAAGGAGCATATCTTTGGTTCTAATTTTTCTGAAATTCTTTCAGTGCAAAATTCTTCCCATTGAAAGGAGGTTCTTAGGACAATTTACTATGGAGCTACTTTAGTGGCTTCCTGTGCTGAAAGGGTCAACTTGCCCTACAAATACAAGGTCCTACCTACAATTATCAGATGCACTGTGTATCAAAATAAATAATTCAATGTTATAATCAAATTAAAATAGGATAGGACTCCACAAGTCCAGCAGACTATGTTTAAAGTGTCTATATATTGCACTTTACTTCTGTTATTTTTTGCTTGTTTGCAAATTTCCATTGATTAAGTATTTCCATTAATTTACACTGGGATAACATTTTATATAACAAATGGTCAAAGCGACCTTGTGCTTAGCGATGATTACTATGGTTAGTCCTGGGGTTGCTCATTGTGACTGACCATTGAAATGGTTTGAGAACTGATGTATGCAAAAGGGGATAATGAATCGAAAACCTTAATTGTTATCTAGAAATCATACCTAATATGTGTTCTTTTATTTGTATTAGAAAGTCAGATGTGCATTGAATGTTTAAGAATAAAACTTTGAGTTTCAAAGGATTATCAATGTAGTTAAACATATGTGGTTGATTAGATGAGTAGGCATTTAAGAGGTCTATACCCTTCCAGTAGGTCTCAGATTATCATAGATTACCACCATTTATCAACTACAAATACCTCCTGAACCTCTGAACACATACCACAGATTTATACAGACTGGACACTTGGCTGTGATGGGGGGTCTACAAGTATGATGATTTGCTTTTATGCATGCAACCTGGGAACTTATATGAAACCATTTTAATGAACCATTAGGAATATGATTACTGTATATAACACTTTATAGTGATTCACTTTTGATAGTCTCATGATACAAATCGATGAACAGTAATGAACAGGCAATACAATATAGTCAGGTCTGGGCTAGTTTTCTCCATACAAGAAACTCAGATTTCGTTCATACAGTCAAAGCTAAATTAAACTTCTGCCTTTTTTAAGTATAGCACACAGCCTTTATTTGTTTGTTAAAAAGGTTGTAAGTAAGGAGGTGACTGTAGAAGGGTTGGTTGAGATCCTTTATCATAAAGGTTCTTCATGTAAATCCCTTCTTAACAATGTATAGTTGTTAAGATACAAAAATCCTCTAATGGAGGTTTATATTAACAACACCTGGTATGTTGGATTCTGAGGAAAAGTAATTGGACATTTTATTCAGTATCTTTCCTTTCAGGTTATTTCATCTACAATTTTTTTTCTGGGTTATGCTTCTCGGTCACCAAAAACAAACATTCAGCCTATGCAAACATACTCCAGCCCATCCCTGACCCCATTAAGCATCACGTTATACAGGTAAATGTTCATCCCAAAGAACACATATCACAGCAGCCCATGGAGTAAGTATTGTGCCTGTATGGAACTATAGTCTGTGGTATAGGTCAACCAATGAGTAATCAACAATAATACACACACAGATCATTGTGGAGAACATATTTACAGGGTAGGGACACAGTGACAGGTTGGTATATAGGTTTTAACTAATTTTTCCAACATACCATTGAAAGATTAATAGCACTTGACATACATACTTGTTGTGGTAGTTTGACCATTTAATGGCAGCCCCACTAGAGACAAAATTAACAATGATTTTCATTACTGTGTAGTCAAGGTAATTAATGCATACTTTCTCTTTCTAACTGCCAGACATCTGTCCAATTTGGTACTCATTAGCCTTAAATGACAGTTATTGAAGGATTTAATCTTGATCCAACGCCTATATGCTAACATTGCCTAGATATTTGATAATCAATCATTATTTTTAAAAATATTGTCAGCCATATTCTTTTCATTAATTTTTTACACATCACTTTTCCCTTTATTTATAAAAAGGAAGATTCAAGAACAGCAAATGAGTATTTTTGAAATACTTAAAGGAAAGCTTGCACATAACTGCAGGATTGTTATTTTTCAATGAATTCAATTCAGTATGTTATTTACCACTTGCACTATCAATGTTAGCAAAATGGAAGGAAAATATTGAGTTTACACACAGTTATGGGACATTAAAAAACTTACATTTAATTGCATTTTTAAGGGAAATTCCCCAATTTGTGACATAGCAAGTGGAGTTCTTGGGGAATCCCATCTGCCATTAGAAGGGAATCCCCATCCTTGTAGAATTTTTAATAATAGTTATGCTCTCTAACCAAAAGTATATATATTTGACCTAATGCAAGTCATGATAAATCGAAATATACATCCATCTACAATCATTTATTAATCAGGGAATCCCAAAATAACCTTAGAAGGAATTCCCATAGCTGTGACGTAGCAAGGGGAGTACTGAGGAGCTCAGCATTCAGGGAATTCCCAAAATTAAATTCCTTTCCTGAATAAATCCCTAAGACCTTGACATTTTCAAGTTTTCACTTTTGAAATATTTTCAGAATACGTAAGTCAAGTTAATTGCACAAAAAATTGCACTCAGTGAATTTATGTGCAAGCTTTCCTTTAATATTTTAGCATTAATTTTACTCCTAATATTTAGAACACATTTTATCAACAATGTTGATTCAATGTCAGATTTCAACATTGTATCAATTTTGAAACTTGATATTGAATCAATCTGAGCTTGTAGCTGAAAAAACCTCCAATAGCAAACCATATAAAATGTTGATTCAATATTGATGGCAAGCATTGATTCAATATTGAGTCACCATTAGTGTGTTTAGTGGGACTGATGTGCTGACATTATATTTTTTCTAGACTTTTGCCAACACTCATTTCACCATGGCTGCTCAAATCTCAGATGATGTGCTTGAAGTTCCAATTGATATTGTCCTGAATAGTTCGGGACTTGGAATTGACATAGGTAAGTTGTGATTCATAGTCTTCATTAGGCCTCATCTGTATCAAATACACTCTTCTTATCTATAAGATAAGATGAGTACACTGGTGGGGTTTTGAGCCTTCATGTCACTATCTTCTTCTGTTACGCATGAAGTGCACATGCACGTGGTGCCCTAGTTTTGCTCACCACCCTTCTCCACTCGTCCCTGTCTTTTGCCAAGATGTCACTAGACACATAATGATTGTATTTGCTGCTGATAAGATTGAATCTCTTTGACTAAGATCAGAAATTCAGTCAGATGTCAGTATAAATCACTGAGTATGACATTAAACAGTCACCTGTTTTTTGATAGGATAAAGGATATAATTATGCTACCAAAGATTAACACAAATCATGCAATGAATGGCTGCTTACATATCATGAATGGGGGCCTTCCATTATGTTGTATGCATATCAAATTCATATTGTGAAAACACAAAAAAGTGTTGGCACATAGCTGCTATTACCTTAGAAAATACAGCTATTTGTTGAGAATTACTGATTATTTTCCATGAAAAATAGTAACCTTCGTCATGTTTTTGATCATATTATGTAAATATGAATATTACATTAATAAACCAATAAACAGCATGGATACATGTACTGGCTCAAACTGGGACAAAACCCTCCATGACGGAGGTTATCCTAATAGTGGTTATCTTGACGGAGGTTACTTTCTTTTTATTATATTACCCCAAACATAGATTAATTATGAAGATTCAATTTTGATTTACTTAAGAAAATTATTTAACATAATTCTATTTATAGATGGAGATAAAAAATATGTTTTGAAACTTTTTCAAAGAAAGGAGGCATCCTGACGGAGGTTACTTTCTTAAATATTTGTATGATATATTCAAAAACCTTGTAACTTTTAGAGGTGTAAATCTTTTAAAGGATCTTTAATTGCATATTGCTGAGGAGCACCTACTGCATGATCCTGACAGAGGTTACTCAAATCTGTAGACAGTTTTCAAGCAAAAGGAATACAAGCAAATTTAGGACAATTTAACCAAAATTCATTAAAATGATATTTTCAAAGTGAGAAGTTGTCTTTGTAAACATTTGAGGGCCATCAAAACAAAAAGTCTTTTTGAAGATAAAAGAGCATGAAAAAAGATTTAATGGATATAGCATTTTCTAGGGTTATGCCTTAGTTGAAACATGTGGCTATGATAGGTTTTCCCTTAATATAAATATATGATTCTGAAGCATTTTATGTCAGGATTCTGAAAAAATTGATAAATGATGGAATTATACAAAGAGAATTATGCAAATTATGAATGAACTAAGGTAGGGCACACCAAAAGCTAGACTTAATGTGGAATGTGCCTTGAAACATTTTAGACACCCCTATTTGGTTGAAGTATGCCTTAAATTTATACAGGAACCAACCCACAATATCTAAAACCTCTGAAGATCCATCCCCGTGACGCATAAATACTTAATAAAAATTCCCATGTTGTTTCTTATTTCTTTTTCTTAATTATATTGTTTAAATTTCAAGGAAACAAGGACCTAATTAGTCCAGGAGCCAAATCTGAAAATCTTGATTTACCCTCCGCGGTGAGCCCCCTGGATTTTTTTGATTTTTTTCAACTTATAGCATCCTAGGGACCATGAAACAAGGTGGTTCCGAAGAATTTAGGTATGCGAACACTGTGTAATTACGCAATTTGTGGTTAATTAGCAAAAATTGAAAAACACGTTATTTCTTAATTTCTCAGGGACTATGTAAGATATGATAATATACTATATGTCATCTGAAAGGTAATTTTTTTTCCAGATTTTTTGGTATATTGTTTGTTATTGTCATTAATCATGGCAATGAGTAATTAAAGAAAAACTGTTGTTTTAGTCAAAATCATTACAACTTAAGGATCCAAGGTTAAACTTTTGAATTGATAAACCAAGTCCTATGTATACTTAGAGGGGATCTTTAGGCAGTTTTTAAAGAAGGTTACATTTGATTTCATTAGAAATATAATGTAGATATCATTTTTTGCTGATTAAATTCTAACCGACTACTGGTTCATTTTGCACTTATATTCTAAAAGGAGAGATGATATCATGAAAACAACACAATATATCCTAAAGAGATGGGAAAAGGATAATCATTGTCTCACTAAGCTGGTATTTCAGTGCTTTCTGAGCCATTTGGTCCACTGTAGACAACATTGGAGCTGTACAATAAATTTACGTTAGCAAGAAATATTTGTCCATGTAATTTGCAGCCAAGCAAATTGTTGTTGCCTGATCAAACTAGTATAGTCATTGATTTATTTACTCAAAAGGGTATTGGTGGCTCCTTATATTGCCAAAGATTCACACATTGACATAACAATGTGCTGCAATCTTCTATTTACATACCCCTGTACCCACTCATCATTAAACCCTACTCCCATTGGGAGAGTGGGAGTTGTAGGCCGTAATACTCTTTTAAATCCCCCCATTGCTGGCCCCAGTGTCCAAGTGTCCCTCATACCCAGGAACAGATAAGGCCTGGAAAGACAGAGGAATGATAAAGATGGCAGGCTAGGGTTCATATCTCCCTGTTGTGTGAGTTAACCCAATTATAAGACACTGTGTGCACAACCTAATAAAGGATCCCTCAGAGGGTGGGCCAGGCTTAAATTTTGGCTACTTATAACTGTCTTATTATTCCATTTTATCACATATAATTCCAAAAGGAACATGGGATTCATCACTGCAACTGGTGAGATAAAATGATAACTTTAACTGTTTAGAGGATGCTGCATTACAGCAGTGAAATGAAGGTAGTGGATCTATAGAAGCTTATCAGTGGTGGAGAGGTCTAGCCTTTCCCCAGAGTGACCTGGACTGGGGGATAAGGGCAGCCCCCATGGTACAACACACTACAGACTTATATAGTGTGCTCTAAACTGTGGGATTGCTGATCACCTGCTGTACTTTTATTAACATCCTCTCACCAATCTACCTAATTAAACGTTGTCATCCTTTTGCTTCTACTTGAGGGTTCTCAGATCCAGGCTGTATAGGCTCAGTGCTCAGTTAGCTTTATACCCTTTTGGATCAAAGACTAAGTATTCAGTTTTGGATTATTAGAACTGATCATAGATTAGAAGATTATTTATGTATTTGAGTAATGACTCCCTTTGTTTTTGGTCTCTGAGTATTTACCATAATTGACTTTTCCCTTAGTACCTAACTATAAGCTGTGTCTTGCTGTAGGTTAAAGAAATTGGATCCTTGTTCATAGCAGTTTAGAAATGAAAATGGTCAGTTATGTTTTGATAAGGGAATAATGTTGTTTGTGAGGCTTAGAGAACTGAAAGTTTGAGGCTACAACCAGAATCACAGCAATTTGTATAATCTTGTATAATCTCCTAATACCATAGTGTCATGGATATGATCTCATATCAAGGGTGCTGTGCACATGCTGCTCAATGTGGCAATGCTACTAGATAATATTGGGAAACCAGTAATGGCCAAGAACTTGTAATTTTGAAATAGAAAGCTATATCAGGTACTGCTGTATTGTTTCAGATCTTGATATTTGTTTGAGGTCTTGCCAATGATATTGATATGTATATACACACACAGAGGTCTCAGTCCTCCTGGTACACCTCCTGATAAAATTGGATATATAGCAGAATCCTATTAGTTGGTAGGATGAATCTGAGTGAAGCATGACCATAGTCTGATCATAACTTGTATTGGTAATTTGGGAGGATTGGAAGTTTGGCTCTTATGAAATAAACTGTGACCATGATCACAATTTGATATTAACTTACTAATACCAGTAACCCATAAAATATAAGATATCCATTTTGTGTAGGGTCAAGCCAAGCTACTCATTTATATAGGCACATGGGTCTAGAATCCTAGAGTTTAAAGTGCAATCTAGTAATTTGTTAAAACCAAATATTTGACAGAGGTAGCACACCTATCAAGTCCAACAAATAACATTCCTGGTCTTTTTGCAATTGGCATATTGATACAAGGACTGTTTTTTAAATTCAGAACCCTTTATATAATTATGACAACATACTTTTTGGGACTCATCTCTTCTTTTAAGTAATACTTAGAGGTTCCCCATGTATACCCTGAGAAACATAGATTGGGGCAGGTAATGGGTGAGTCTGCTACAAGCTATTTTTTTTTCTTTTTGTCAGCATGAAATAGAGAAAACTATATGGGGCCTTCCATTTAGTAAGTACACACATTTTCAAAAAATGCAGACCCCCTCCCCTTTGGGCAAAAGTATGCATTAGATTTGTACTATAAAGTATTCACATTTTCAAAAGTTTCATACCTCCTTTCCCTCCTTGATGCATACATACTTAATGCAAGGCCCCTAATAAGATGGTTTGTAATAAAACTGAGACATAATCATGGTATTTTACTGAGGAAAGAAATCTTACTCAAACCATAGTTTTATTGTGACACATCTCTCACTCTGATCCAAAATGCTCTCCAAGCAGCCACTATATTACATGCATGTGCCCAAATGGCTCAGAAAGCACTGAAATACCAGCTTAGGGAGACAATGATTATCCTTTTCCCATCTCTTTAGGATATATTGTGTTGTTTTCATGATATCATCTCTCCTTTTAGAATATAAGTGCAAAATGAACCAGTAGTCGGTTAGAATTTAATCAGCAAAAAATGATATCTACATTATATTTCTAATGAAATCAAATGCAACCTTCTTTAAAAACTGCCTAAAGATCCCCTCTAAGTATACCTAGGACTTGGTTTATCAATTCAAAAGTTTAACCTTGGATCCTTAAGTTATAATGATTTTGACTAAAACAACAGTTTTTCTTTAATTACTCATTGCCATGATTAATGACAATAACAAACAATATACCAAAAAATCTGGAACAAAATTACCTTTCAGATGACATATAGCATATTATCATATCTTACATAGTCCCTGAGAAATTAAGAAATAACGCGTTTTTCAATTTTTGCTAATTAACCACAAATTGCGTAATTACACAGTGTTCGCATACCTAAATTCTTCGGAACCGCCTTGTTTCATGGTCCCTAGGATGCTATAAGTTGAAAAAAATCAAAAAAATCCAGGGGGCTCACCGCGGAGGGTAAATCCTTATTTTGACAGATTTCAGGATTTGGCTCCTGGACTAAATAGCCAAAGTTGACAAACATTAACCTCTATGAATCTTTGATGGCCTGATTAATCTCCCTACATCACTGTTATTCAAACTAGTGTGCTTAAACTAACAAGCAAGAAGATTTATGGTTGTTATGAGTACATGGTAACTTCAAATCGAGTATTTAAATGCTATTATTTCATAAGATCAAAAGCTTCCTTTTCTTTCTATCTACATGTGAAATGAATCTTTTGGGAGTAATCTTATTTCTGCAATATTACTCTTAACCCTCATTTTTTGTGATGCCTTGCTTTTGTAAAGGAGGAACTATCGCCAAGATTGTGTATAGGTCAAACAGAGAGTACAACCAAGGGAAGCCGATTCATAAACAGGTATTCTGATTACTGTATTTGATATAGCAATATTTGTCGAATTATCCCTTTAACTTTACAGTTGCAGACACACTCACATTTATCTCCTAAACAGTTCTACCATATATTTTAATTGTTACTTAAGCTAATTTTCTTGGCAAGCATTTGATATAACTGGCTAATTTGTTATGATTCTGCGGAGCTACTTAACACAAGAGAGGTTATTGTATTCCTGAAAAATTAAGTGACTGTATGCTCCACAAATTGGGATACATGTCTGCAATGATTTGTCAATCTGTGTTATTCTCTTTGGCTAAAGGCTTCAACCAAGACAGGCAAACTCCATTTGGCAATGTTTCCTCGCAATGAAACTGATAACATCATACAGTATATCTCTGAGCACTGTGACCTGAAGAGAGATGAACATGGGGAGGCCACGGTTTATGCCACTGGAGTAGGAGGGAGCAAGTTCCAGTCAAGTTTTGCTAATGAGCTCAGAATCAAGCAAGTCCAATAAAACTAGTTAAATGAAAGTTAATTTGAATGCTTATATAGATGGACTTTTATTGAAAATGAGGAGAGGAACTACTTTTCCAGGCCTTTGGGTACCAACAATATGTTGTCAATATACCGCACTGGGAACTTTCTTTATCAGTGGTCCCAAGTGAGGTATGCCAAAAGTCAAAGACCGACACCCAGTAGCACAGAAAAGTTGTTCTCCTCATTTGATTTCTCATTTGATGTACAACTTACTTATCATATAACCAAAACGGTTTTATTGATGCATTTATCAAGTTAAGATTGCCATCTCAGGTCAGGCTGAACCTCTGCTCTATTTTTAGGATAAAGGTCCTTGCAGAGTTTGATTGCTTTGTTCTAGCTTTCAAAGAACTCTCAAAAGTTCTACCAAAAGAAGAGTTCATTCACTCCTTATCTCCTGAAGCCCAAGCCTTTGGAGGGGAAATGCAGAAGCAAATGGAAGTAAGTGTTGCGATGTAGTGTGTGTTATTTTATG
Source organism: Lepidonotus clava (assembly GCA_936440205.1). NCBI lineage: Eukaryota > Metazoa > Annelida > Polychaeta > Phyllodocida > Polynoidae > Lepidonotus > Lepidonotus clava. The sequence continues at coordinate 17,083,021 of OW387150.1, read as the reverse complement.
GAAAGAAATATTCCAAAAAGCTATCGGAAATACACAGAGGGTTGATTGATAATTTTTATATTCTTTAACACAGTGTTTCCTGTTCTAATATAAAATTAAGTCATAAAATGATAAACAACAAGAACCAACCCTAACTGGTCTGATCCAATTGGAACAGCACTTACTTTCAGCGCACAAAACTGATTAATGAGAAAACAGATAGGTACCAGATAGACCCCAACTGGGACATGCGCCCAACTGGCGCCATTCTTGAATAGATTTGGTTCATTGTGGTCTTGACAAGGAAAGTACAAACGCCCCGTCTCCTGACGATAAGTGTTGAGATCTAGTTCACATGATCTTAATCATTTCATATATCATGCAGTAGAACTTTGCAATTAGATATTACTGCTCATCACCATCAGGAAAACTATCATTTACTTTAATCTCCCGTTACTAATCAAAAATGATATACAAAGACTGAAAACTAAAAACTTCATATAAACTAAAAACTTTATTTTTCTTTTTTTAAATCTTTATTCCCACAAAGCTTTCAAGAAATTTCTCGATCTACCAAGCTGTTGCAATATATTCCTAGTTTCAGGAAATTCACATTGTTTGTTTAGAGAAAATACATAAAAATAGAGAGAAAAATTTAAAAGATGACGGATGAAGTTTGAGATGTATATAATATGTCTCTATGTATCTACTTCAAAATCAAGGGGGTTTACCTAGTTTCAGGCATTAACTCCATTATTTGTAATTCTCAACTATAATTTATATAACTTCATAATCAAATTCATAGTTATAAACACAACCAGTCATCTGGAAATTCATTACTGGGCATTATGACATTTTAAAAGTCCTTAACTTCCACTACGTTATTCAAATATTATGTATGTATATATTTCCTATATCATCCAGGTGTGAAATGTGAAAGAAACAAAAAACAAAAAAAAAAAGGCAATAAATTCATTTTCATTACTTTATCTTTGCCTGTTATTTCTTTCCAGGAATGGATGTCAAAGTTTAAGGAATCAGCAGAATCTTCTGAGTCTATAGAGTCAATAAGAAAAGATTTGGAAAAACAATCGTTAGAAAATCTGAAGCCAGAGGCCGACGTGAGTGCTACTCTGCCGTGTCTGCTAGCAATGTGTGGTTCTGGCACTGGCATCATGCTGGTAAGTAATCAATTTGGAAAACCCAATAGTGCCAATAATATCATTCATCATTGTACAGTGAAATCTTCAAATTGCAAGGATGGATAGAGGATTTGAGAACTGGAGGAGTGTGGGGTTTGCATATAGGCTGAGTACTTAAACTCTGCACATGCATGTGATAAATACCCACCAAAAGCAGTGCATGTATTCACCAGAAAGACTCATATAGAGTCCTTTAGGTTAAGGGGGCTGGGGTCTTGGGTTGCTGTTAACCTTTCTCAAGTATGGTTGGTTATTGGGGTTTAACGCTGTATTAACATTTCTCAACTATGTATCATGCAGCGTTGAAAATTAATTTTAGTTATCTGCGGGTAATTTCCCCAATTTGTTCTATACATCAGATTTGCAACCCAAGAAATAAATATAAGAATCATGTTATCCTCTTTCTTATAATAAAATCTTGCCTGCTGTTTTCCTATATTTTTACATGGGGATTATTTATCTCCACAAGAGATTATGCAGTATTCCTCTGTACGATAAATACTTTTTAAATTAAGATAAACGAAGACGGCACTAGTAAGTTAGTTGATGGTGTGCAAATGGGAGGGCGCTTCTACTTGGGTATGATGAACCTACTCACTGGAGAGAAGGTGAGTCACATTTTATAGAGATTTCATTAGGAATCATTTACAGAGAAATGCCATCCGTACCTTAAAGGATGAAATCCTATTTAGTAATATTACTCTATGACAAGTTGGAAATAAGTTTTATACATTTTCTGATTCCATTTTACCCTGACACTGGTTTTAGTCCAATTATTGGTCTAATAGTTGCATTGTTATTGCTATGAATCAATGTTATCCTAATTATAAAGGTTAAAGATCAGGGTACAAAGTGTCAGTTCCTTTTCACTGTATTCCTGTATCCCTGTTTGCCTTTTTTACCCTCTTTTTTCAATTTTTTCCTCTTAAATGTAGTGTATAATGCATAATTCTGTACAAGAATAACCTTTAAACCATTTCAATTATTTTTAACCCCGTATTCGCCTAAAAGGCAAACAGTGTTACAGTGAAAAGGCATACAGGCTGTGTAAATACAAATCATTTCATGCAAATTTCTCTTCCAACTCCCCCTGGGGCAGGCATGGGGGATTACATAACCTTTCATAACAGGGGGTGGATTTTCACCCCTTTGGTTGGGTTTATGAGGGGAAACATGTGGAATTGCATAACATTAGTTGTCTTTTGCCACTGAAGTGATAAGATATGTAAATGAGATCACAGGGAGATTTGCATGAAATGATTTGTATTTACACAGCCTGTTTGCCTTTTCACTGTAACACTGTTTGCCTTTTAGAGAACCAGAGTATTTGGAATGGTTTAAAGGTTATTCTTGAACAGAATTATGCATTATATAGTACATTTAAGAGGAGAAAACAGGCAAAAGAGGGGTAAAAAAAGGCAAACAGTGTTACAGTGTTACAGTGAAAAGGAACTGACACTTTGTACCCTGATCGTTAAATACCCTACTTGATTTTGTTCATTTTTTACAAGTGTGAAAATAGTTTTTCATCTTTTCTGATTTCATCTTATCTGACTCTGATTTTGGATAATAGCTTAATATTTATTTCTATTAATTATGAACTATTGATTGGATTGAATTGTTATTTATTTGATTTTGCAGGACTATTCTAAACTGATTGAGATGGCTACTGGTAGAGATGGCAAATCGGCTGATACTTACATGAGTGACCTGAGAGGCGATACTTCTGGGACTGATCTGTACAACATGTCAACTGAGTTTGATCAGCTTGTGTACCCATTTGGAAAGGGATCCACATCAAAAAGGGGTAAATGAGCTAATCAAAGATGATTACTTGTAAATAGTATTGTGGGTGTTACTGTGCAGTGTCAGTACTTAAGATGGAAAAAGCTATCAATCAATCACCTACGTTTTCTGTATCAGATAAGGGTAACTGCAAGAATGTTGATTAAGGCCTCAAGATTAGCAATTATATTTTTGACAAGTAAAAATGGTGTTATTGTGGAATATCATCAAAGAGGGATTATTATGTGTAATATGTACTTATGGCAAACAAAATATCTAATCATGAGATACTAATCAATGTTTTCCTGATTAGCCTGATTAGTTATAAAAAGATGGGCCGATTCTATTTCTAGAGAATCTGTTTAAACTACTGACACTTACTTATCACAGTGTTGCACACAAAATTAACTTACAATTAACGTCAAGAAAACTAAGTTGATGCTAGTTAGCACCACAACTGAAAACAGCAGCATCACTAACACGCTGTCAGTGAAACTAAATGGAGTCCCTCTTGATATTGTTGACAGTTATAATTACTTACGGGTCATTATTGATTCAAAATAGAGTTTCGAAAAATTTGAGGTTGATAAATGCAATAAAATAACTCGCAGACATTTCCATCTGGGCAAGATATGAAAATATATAAATGGGAACATTGCTAGTAGTATTTACAAACAAACAATTATCCTGATTGCAGACTATTCTGATTTATGATTGATAGTGCACCAGTAGCAAAGACATCACGCTTACAATTGCTACATGAGCGAGCACTTCAAATCATGAACAACTCAGTGGTTCCAAACTTAACATTTGGTCAGATAGAAAAAATATATAACATAAAAATGCCTTCTACATGCCGAACTGAACACATCTATAGGCTAATGTTTCGGAAAATCCAAAGAGAAATCTAGAGAAAATTGTGAAGAGCCCACTAATGCGGGGGATCTCATTGTGGGATCAGTTGCCTGAAGATATCCAGAGATCGACTGCAAAAGCTAAGTTTAAGAAGAGCATTAATCGAATTGTGGATAGGGTCTTGATGTAATCAAAACCCTACCACAATTGATATATTGTGGAACTGTATCGTTGATGCTTCTGTCTATCAATATTAATGAGATTGCCTGTTGCTTATTTAGTTTGGCAAATGTGATTCATCTCATTAATCATATTCAACTCTATCACCTGGTCAACAGAAAGACCGTGTCATTACGTGATGTTGACAATAAAACTATTTTTAAAAAAACCCAAAAAATATGTGTGTAAAAAAACATTTTGAAACATTAGAACTAAAGTAAATGCCTACCCTATGTATACAACACTCCGGGAAAACAGATGTGACAAGCTCCTAAAGTGGTGTTCGTGTGAAAGAGTAGTTAGTTATCAGGGCTATGAGTATAAGTATCGAGTATCAGATCTAACTTGTGGGGTTTTGCTGGAACACCTGCCCAAACCAGCTTTCTGGGTTGCATCCTCAGGTGTGCTGGTGGTTGAGTTACTGGCACCACTTGGGTTTCTTCTTGTCCTGTCCTTGATTGAGTACCAAAGATTACACTGATTTACCCTCATGCAAGAAGTCACCTTTTATATGCAGCCAAGAGATACATGGCAGCTGATTGGGGCGCTTTAGATCACATATTAAGAACACTAGAATTGTTGAATCTACAATGTGTTTGCTTTTGGTTTAACCTTGATGGCCTGTGGTAATTTTGTTGTGAGTAGAATTCACTTATTGTGGCCTAATTGCATTCATATCATGCAGTAAGTGTGTCTATGCTTATGAACTATAAAAATTTATTTTCTCTTTGTATTATTCTACTCTTGCCTTTTCAGAGGACATTAAGGATGGGGACATGTCCTATTCTCTTTACAACTGCCTAGCAACAGTCCATGTGCAGGTTGCCTTCCTGTTAGCAGCTGCGCTCAAGGTCAAACGTGTCTACTTTTGTGGGAATTTTGTCAACTCCCAGTTTACCCGCATACAGTTCGAGAAGGTTATTGTCACGAAAGAAATGTTTGCTCCTCAGGTATGCATCCAATCTTTTTCAATTATTTTTCAGATAAGCTATTAAGGGGAAGGAGGATTCCAAAGGGGGAGGTCTTCATATGGGTTATGTACTAGATGGCATGCATTCGCATGCATTCATGCAACATTTTTTCTCTGTGGCAAGTTTAATTTGCAACCAAAAAAGGGGAAGGGTAAGGACCTCCTGGACCTCCCCTCATGGATCCATCCCTAGTTTTCATGTATCTAGACTGGCTCTGCTGATGTGACTTTACAACTAGGCCTATTAGGATAAAAGACGTCAGAATTCACCAGAGCCTGCCACATTATGTGTCAGCTGTACAGTTAACACAATTTTGTTAGTTAGATTGCAACATCTAGCAACCGGGAAATGTGATTACTCTCTAATTACTCTCTATATTAATTGCCATAACAAAAACCATTGCTATGGAAAGGAATTTATGATTTTGACTGAAGACTAATAGGTCTGTAAGTCAGAGCCTATTGGCAAAAGCTAGCTGTGGTCATCTTAAATTTTGGCATCAATTATAGAAGGACATGTTACAATTCATCCTGATTAGATAGGAAATCTAGGTTAAACCAGCTGATGAACAGCTCATGCCTCATCAATGATTGTCAAAGGTTCTACATTTTCTAACTTATTTCCATATCAATTTTGCAGATCCATTAAGTATACAATTGTTTACAATCTAAGATTCAAGGAAAAATTGTTTTTGAGTAGGCTCAAATTGAATGTAATGTTTTCATTCCATTTGATCCCTTCTAGGACATGAAGTCTGATATGCACTTCCTCCGTAATGGAGGTTTGTATGGCGCTATTGGAGCCTACCTTCACAAGCCTAAAGTGGAAAATCCTGAAAAAGCGACATCATTTTAATTTCATTTTGTGATTCATTATGTCACCAAATCTTAGTATGTATGCTAATTCCTCTTTGATTTGATAGAAACAATGACCTCAGTAATTTTGTGTCAGTTGAAATTCCTGTTCATGGAATTCTAATACGGGTATGGTTACTAATCGATTAGGAAAAGATGGGCCCTACTAATATATTATGTCTATCTTTATTCTCGAGCAGCATCTTCGTGTGTTTCTGCTTTTAATCCTGGCCAATTTCTTCCACTTGAATAATAGACACACAATGCATCCCTATTGTAACTCAAATTATGTCATCAAATAATGGAATCAGAAAAAAAACATGGCATAGGCCCATATGCCATGTTTGCCAAATTAACCTTTGATGTAAAATTCTGGTATATAGGAGGTGCCTGAATCAGCCACTGTACCCTATGATTTTTATCACAGCAAATTGTATTAGGTGATCAGAAATAGCTCATGACCACTAGCCGATGTCAGAAACATCAGTGATTATAGCACTTAGTGAATGAATCATAATTATACTTGATATTACTGCTTTAAAGGAAAGCTTGCACATAATTGCAGGATTAGTTATTTATCAATAAATTTAATCAAACTTGCTGTTCACAACTTGCACTATAAATTTAAGAAAAATCGCCCAGCTTACACACACTTATGGGACATTAAAAACACTTGTATTTTACTTCATTTTCAAGGGAAATCCTCTTATTTATGACGTAGCAAGGGGAGTTATTGGGGAATCCCATGTCCCCGTAGAAAGGAATCCCCATTCCTGTAGAATTTGTAATAAAGGTTATGCACTCAAACCCAAAATAAATATATTTGGCCAAATTAAACTCATAAAAAATAAAATATATATCCATCTACAATTGTTTGTTAATCAGGGAATCCCAAAGTAACTTCAAAAGGAATTCCCATATCTGTGAGGTAGCAGGGGGAGTACTGAGCAGCCAAGCATCCAGGGAATTCCCAAAAAATAAATTCCTTTCCTGAATAACTCCCTCAGACCATACCATTTTCAAATTTTTACTTTTGAAATATTTTTAGGATACCTAAGTCAAGTTAAATACACAAAAGATAGCACTTCGTAAATTTATGTGCAAGGTTTCCTTTAGGGGCATTCACGACATTTTGTTCACGCACATAATTATATGCATTGCACAGCTTGCTAAGATAGGGGCATCCTAATTTACTAAAGGTAACTATGGAAGGAAACTACATTTTTTGCCTCTATTTCTGTTAGACTGCTACATAGTAAGTACCAAAGTTGTAGTCCAGAACCTTATAAATCCATATACATTCTCCGATGTGTTAGTTCTTCAATGATTAATCAATTATGATTTTATTTGTAATAAAACTATTATTTTCGACTATTGTTCCATTTTTAACAATAATTATAGCTGAACTTTGGGCTGGTGTTTGATGCTTTCTGTGCAACTAATAAAGTATCTGTGTATAAATATTCACAGGTGCTTAGGTCATTGTAAGCTACAAATATAATATGAGGAATGATTTTAAATTTTACACTTTTCAAATATCTCAACTCTTTTGTCTAATTATTGTGATAAAAAAGCAAGTTTTCTGAAAAAGTTATAGAATAGTGACCCTGCACTGAGGTTAGCTCGCGCATAGACAAGTGATGGTAGATTAGTTGTGTCACTTTAAGGCAGACGGCAGTCTAAGTGCTGACTTATACTAGTCGCAATGAGTTTGACTTTGATCATAGGCAGTGTGTAAGGGAATATACATAAGGCTACTGCGACTAGCTGACCATAGCCATGGCAATAACAGTCTGGTAGAAAGAAAAGGGGCCAAAGAAAGACCATGGGTGAGAGCAGAGAGGGTAGGCCTAATGATAAGCCCTTACCACTTAGGATGACTGTAATATCAGGGATGAGTTGGAATCTGCTATACAAGGTTAAGATTCTATTGCAGAGTTTAATAGTGCACTTAGACGTATTGATTTGAGTAAACTGCATTGGTAAAAGCTGGTGCCACGCCACACATCATATCACATCATATTATTATCATATTATATTATGTATGTTTGGACACACATCATGATGAATATATCAATATATGTGTTGATTATAGTAACAATAATTCCTTACTTACTGTTGTTTATGTAGATATTTTGTGGTTGAATCAGAGAAATGTAAATTGAGATGTTAACATTATTGTATTTCCTTGCTTTTGGAAGAGCTCTGTACAAGCCAATAGTAGGCTGTGTTGTATGCAATAAAATATCATTGTGCCTCTGCAAGCGAACATTCTTCATTTGGACTTGAACCAGCAAGGTGAGGATAATTGGGGGGGCGGGCAAATATTAATGTAACTTTTCAAGTCTAGTGGGCCCGGGCAAAAACTATACTACAGCACGTCACCCTTTTTACAAATTTCTGGATCCGCCTCTGGGTATGAGAAAGATGATGAAAAGCTACTTAAATGTGAAGAAAAACAATGAAATATTAGGATATTAGGATTGAAATGACTGAAGGTTTGGTCAAAATATGTGAAAGCCCTGAACCAGCTCACAGTGACAGATTTTGCTGATGGGTGTTAAGCATATAGTGATAACATTAATCGGCACATAAATATTATGCCATATTGTATGTAAGCAAATGGGTGACAGGACAACTACCCCCAAGGACAACTTTCCCCTGAGACAATTACCCCTCCAGGACAACTACCCCTGGGACAACTACCCCCAAGGACAACTACCCCTTAGGACAATAACCCCCATGGGACAACTACCCCTTCGTAGTTACCCCTATGGGTAGGACAATTCCCCCTATGAATAGGAAAATTACCCCTATGGGTAGAACAACTACTCATAGGACAATAACTATAGGTCACTTACCCCTACAGATAGGACAACTACCCCATTGGTAAGACAACTACCCCATGATAGGACAATTAATCCCATTGGTAGTCTATAGTTATATAACAGTTATGTCACAGCATTGTGGGAACATTAACCCATTCCTAATGCCATGTACAAATTTAACTGGTGCTCTATTGCACCAGTTAAATTTGTAAAAGGGAAGGCCGGGGATCTGCCCTGGGCAAAACAGGGCACCCTAGTGCCACCAGATTGCTTAGTTAGTTGTAGTCTCGTCCCCCGACCTCCCTTGTGGTTGGGTCATGCGGAACCAGACAAAGTTAGTAGTTCCGTACTGCTAGTACATGATGTGGCTGCCATCTGGTGCAAACATTGGAATATCAATTTTCCATTTATTGTGAGGGCTTTGGGCATTGGCTAATGAATGGATAAAGGGCCTAAAGGGGAGTAGTTTTGATAATTAGGGGCAGGATTGTTAAAGAATTAAATATTCATAAATGAGGTGAATGAACAAAAAAGAAGATGTAAATTGAAAAAGAAATAGCAAAGAGGTAAAAACTATTGATCAGTGTAGGAGAAGGGAGAAACATTACAGATTTGAGATGGGTATGTAATGCACATTTATAAGCGGTTGGTGCATACCTTGGGGTGAATGTAATAAGGAAAAGGTATTTGTATTAGGTGATGAGGCTGATACAAAATTAAAAAGTTAAAAGTGAATAAAGGTACAAGTGTGCCAAAAAGCCAAGGCCACTGTATACCCTCACGTAAAAACTGAGAATTGTCTAGTATGAGGATTTGTTAATAATAAAAGAAAAATGAAAGCAACATGGTCACATTATTTCCTACAGGTTTACAAGGGACACTCGTGAATTTGAATTAGAGGAATATGCATATGGTTTGTAACATTAAGTAGGAAATTCAATCAGTTCTATATATTGACTGCTCATGTAATTTGGTCAATACCAATCAATGTGTCATCGTTTTTCTGAGAGGCAATGAGTAATCAACACATAGGCGGCTATGGCTGGATATTGGGAACTCTCGTGATGGTGATCACACATAAGACCATAATCTGATTTATGTTTTTGGCCTTTGAACCTAGGTCACTGGACAATAAAACCTGTAAGTGTTCTGTCATCTATAGACGTTGTGCAGATGACATCACTTTCCAAATTGTGCTGTCCAGAACTTCCCAAATTGTGTTGTCCAGAATATCGTCGATTAAACTAAAGCTATAACCATTCCCATTTCTAAACCATGGTCAAGACATGTACAGTTCACCTGAAGCAAACTTCTTCAATAATAACAAACCTTATAACTGATAAAATGTTGACGATACACATGTAGTTATGGCTACAACATGGTGATCACAAAAAGTGGTCATGAGACCACGTCTGCACAAGGTCTATTGGGTCCATTACTTCGCATGAAATTAGTAGTTATGTTACCAATTTCAATTCCCATCTTTTATAATCATAAATGTATGCATGTAGTTTTTTTTATCACAAAACTCCTTTTTCTTTATGCAAAACTTGGTACAAATACAAAACTCCATTTCTAAATCTTGCAGGGTATGTGTGCGACCACGCCACCTATTTTTGGTCAAATGTTGATCTTTTAAATATATATTCTTGGACCTTAGAGGGCTCCCAAAATTCTGCTCACCAAGGGAGGTCCCCAAGTCAGCTAAACAGAACTTTATTGTGATGTCCTGGGGCCATATCTTCTAATTTGGCTAATCAGGAAAAAATTGACCAGTGTCCACTACAGATTCTGTCTGTCATGAAAAACCTTTACTTCAAATTAACCCCCTTTGAGATTATTTTGAGCTAACCAATTTTGTTTAAAAGATAAAATTGCTGATTGTGACTAAAAATTTACCTGATTTGCCTAATTAGTTACGAAAATATGGGCCCTGCTTAGGTCGGATCATGTTACAAGTACGTTATCAGAATGTCACAATGTAATGGTGCAAAAGTTGGTTGCAGTGGACTTGTTAAAGGGACGGGCAAGTGAATATAAACTGTCAGAGGTACGTGATCCTTTCCACTGGAGTAGCCACCATACTAGGTTTTTTACCTTTATCTTCACTAGTTCTGATTTTATTTAACTTGTATAAATCATACTGAATGTCCTTGTGTGAACTGGGCGCACCCTCCAGTGTGGACTTATCTTTGTGTGACGTCACAAGCAGAATATGAGAAAAATATAAAAAGGATGAAATAACAGGATATCATTTTCTGAAGTCTTCTTAATTAGTCTTATGGTATTAGTATCACGAATTTAATGATTTAATATAAAAAAATTGTATTATAAATGTCTTTTATCAATTCTAAAATTTCTAAATTTGAATATAACGGCCTAAATGTGTAGTGGCACACACAGAGGTGCATTTTCAGTTGCACAGGGAACCCATAATATTACAAGAGGAGATACCCATATATTATATATAAAATATTTTAGGATCGATTGATTACCAACAAGGCTGCCAGTCATTTTATGGTGATCATGACAACCCAGGTAAGAATGTTACATTTCAACTTCTAGAATGAAACATTATCATTGCATTCTGTCTTGGTGTTTCACAACCTAAAATAGAATGAGGTATCTCTTATGTGAAAATGGGTCAAGTAGGAGACTGACCAAAAGAGTAGGCCTATGGACGCAGAATGCTTGTTACGTCACTGCTTGATTGGGATAATCTTTACTCTGGGCTCAGATAAGCAAAGATTAGCACTATCTATCAACTTATGATACCCTTTGAACCTCTGAACACAGACTATAGATTTATGCAGACTGGACACTCTGGTGGTTCTACATGAATGATGGTTTGCTGTGGTGCATGCAACCTTGCTTTTTAGAGGGGGGCGTGGGGTCCCTGAGGGACTAAGGTCTAAATAATGATTCTGTGGCACAGTTCATCACTTATGATTGTGGCCAATGAGTAGTAAGCAAGAAATCTGTGTTTGAAAAATCAAAGTTTGGAAAATGGTTACCCTAGCGTAATATATTCTGCAAATCGCATAATATATTATGATATTGTATTTTGTTCAGTGAGAAAGTCATGAGACATGATTGAAAATGGCCATCTGCGACTGCTGTCTGTTTCCCTTGAGAGTACTAGGCATTTATGTAGATACCATCTAAACATAGTATTATTCCTCTGGATAAGAAAACATAGGGCTTCTTTTAAAACTTCTTTTCAACTTTAAAAAAGTAGAAAGTCCCTCATGTGAAAAATATAAATGTGAAGTATACCTGTATAAGAGCTATACAGTTGTGGAAATGCTTAAACTATTTAGCCTAAAACCCATATAACTAAACAGATTAATATTTAACCAACGTTTTCATAAAATTATTAAATGACTAATTGGTGCATATTATTCTTATTGCTTTAAGGTCCATTTTAGAAGGACGATTTATATGATTTTTGCCAATTGTACAATTAGATTTCCTTTTATCCTGTAGATTTTTCAGGGGAACCCTGTTTGAATTAAATCTTTTTATATTTTGTTATGCATTCTCCTTCAAACTAACTGTGATTAAATGACCGACCGACTGACCACCCAACAGACTAACCGACCAGTCAAACAAAAGATTGACCAATCAACAAATCTCCATGACAGTGATTTCTCAATATTGACAGGTCTGAAGGGCAAGTTAAGATCCTATACCATAAAGGTCCTTTATGTAAGTCCCTTAATTTGAAATGTCAATATCAATACCCACTGAAATATATATGGTCGTAACCATAGATAATACTCTAATGGCAGATATGTATTAGTACAACTTGGTATGTTGGATATAATATCATACTGGAAAAATGCTTGAACATCTAGTCAGTCTCTTTTCCTCAAGGTTACATTTGATTTACATTTTCAAATACATTTTCTTTGACATGCTTCTCTGGACCAGTTTACCAGCCAAAGCAAAGATTTAGCCTATGCCAACAAACTCTAAACCTCCCCCGACCTCTGACCCTTGACCCCTTGTTGACTGGCAAATGTGGGTCCCCGTCACAGAGGAAGTGGCCTGTCTGTACAGAATTATAGTTTGTGGTGTAGGCCAACCAATGAGTCATCTACAATAATATACATAGAGGTCATTTTGGAGAAAACATTCAAAGGGTTAGGACATATTGACAGGTTGGTAACTTTTTTATTCCTGGACACATTATTGAAAGATTAACAGCAATTGCCATATAGGGTGTAAACTGTTGGCCAGGAGGAAGAATTCTTCCTTTACGTTGTTCTAAATCTGTTCAGAAGCCTTAACTTGTATTGGTTAACAAAGTGTGATATCTCGATATCCAAACTGTTTGATGTCCCTACTGCTTATAACCACAAGAGAAATCACCTCTGTAGTTATTGTACTGGTGGAGGATGATCTGATATTGTTTATGTTAGGTCAGTTAGTAAAACAGCCTTGTCGGTCACTTTTTATGAAGCAATATAAACTGGTACAGCCACCCAACCCTAATCGATTATTGTGGCTGTCTGACCTTCGAATGGCAGTCCCACAAGAGGCACAACTAACAGTGATTTTCTTCATTATGTGTTAAAGTTAGACTATGGTAATACAGGGCTATCCAGCGTTATTCTCTATAATGTTTTATATATATTTCATCACCACAGGTCTCCTCATAAATTATGATGTATATTATTGAATAGATAATTATCAGGGATTTTTAATGACATCAATTATATTATCATAAAGTAAGAAATACTTGTGCAGTCTTGCCAGTGAATTGAAAAACGATTTTTAATTAGTATTTTCAGAATTGAAATAACATTTTAATAATGAATAGAAACCTATCATACTTTAAAGTTATGTAGTTTATATCCATATGGAAGGAATTATGTCTCACATTTATTATTCAGGTTTTGGTTTTGATTTTATGAAATCTAGAAAATTTAGTTCAAAAATAAAACACAGAGTTTGCCATATTTTTTAACAAAATCAAAACTAGGAGCTGAATTAATAAGTCTAAAACAGGGTTCCCTCAAAATGAATATTATTGACAATTAACTCAAGTCTTAAAGCTTAGGATTAACATTATTTAGAAATCTGGGTTCAAAAAATAAAAATGAAATAATAGGTTTTAGAATGATTTATTCCTGAATTCGAATCCACTGTTAATATCGCCACTACCATGCTACAGAGAAAATTGATACCTTTAATTGTGATATAATTATTATATGTGTACATCCCATCAATATTGTGGGAGATATAACATTTTACAAAATCGGCTTCTCATCACCATAGTCTAACCTTAAAGGTAATTAATGTATACTTCCTCTTCCATCTGCCAGACATCCGTCCAATTCGGGACTTACACGCTTACGAGCCTTAAAAGACTGTTCTCATAAGGATATGTTTACTATTGTATAATTGAAATGAGTTGTAATTGATGTGTTTACAATCGTTATATTTTTCTAGCATTTTGTCAACACTCACTTCACCATGGCCAGTCTAATCTCAGATGATGTGATTGAAGTTCCAATTGATGTTGTACAAAATAGTTCGGGACTTGGAATTGACATAGGTAAAATTTGGTGTATACTCTTCATAAGGACTCTTCATATGTATGAGATAAGAAGAGTGTATATACCACTATCCTTGGGGTCTTGAGCCCTCATACCCCTGTACATATATATATGATTGTATTCGCTGTTGATGAGATCAAATTGTCCTATTTGACGAAGGTCAGTCATTCAGTCAGTTGTGAGCGTAAATCACTGGGTATGACATAAAACAGTCCCCTGTTGTTCCATAGGCCAAAAAGATTATTATGTTATCAAAGATTAGGATAAGGCATGCACTGGGCAGTTGTATTCATTATGAATGGGGGGCCTCCATTATGTATATATCAGGTTGGGGATACCACTGAAAAACAGGACGTCCTGTAAAAACGGGACGTCCTGGAAAAACAGGCAATTATGAAAAAATGTATTATCTAATTATTTTAGAAGAAATTATATGTGAATATTACACAAGACAAACATGATATGATACTTCTACAGATGCAAACTGCAAAAATTATGAAATTCTGCATTTAACATGAATTTAATGACATTTTCCATTTTGACAAATATATAAATATTAATGTCACAAGTAATATATTTACATAAATAAAAATGAGCTCTCAGAAAATGAGGAGGTTGCTAAATTCAAAAATTATTTGTGTTGAAAGAACAGATCTTGTGCATCAAAATGATCATTGCATTTTCAAATTCTATCGTTGCATTTTTTTTCTATTGATTTTTAATCTTTAAAAGTTACAAAAATCATACCAAGAAAACGGTCCGTCCTGAAATAACAGGACGGTTTCATGATCTGTTTTTACAGGACGTCCTGTTTTTTCAGGCAGAATTTTTAAAACCATTTAAACCAGTATTGTAATGATGTGATTCAATTTTAATTTGACAAAATAATTTTTTGTAATATAGGGCAATATTTGAAATTAAAAAAAATCACAATGGAATGTTTTGAAGTGATTTACAGGGTTGCGTCCTGAAAAAACGGGACGTCCCGTTTTTCCCGTCGTAGCCCCAACCTGTATATGCACAGTGCTTTTATCTTAAATACACATTTTAGACCACCCCTTTGGCTGAAGTATGCCTTGAATCTATACAGAACCAATGTAAAATGTCTAAAACTTCTGAACCTCCACCTGCTATATGCATTTAGTACTTAATAAAAAGTCCCTTTTTGTTTCTCTTAATTCTATTTCTAAATTCTATTGTTTACGTCTAAAGGAAGTAAGGACTTATAGCCAAAAAAATACATGTGTTAACTTTAAGTATAGACCTTGTACAGACGTGGTCACGTGATCACATTTTGGTGATCACCACGTGGTGATCAGGGTCACATGGCTTTGGAATAAGTCAAATGTATTACATTTTCAATGATTAAATTTGTTTAGTTTTATTCAGTAAGTCAATTATAATAAAAAGTGTTATTGAAATATATTCTAAATGATTGAGAATAGTATACAATAATGGTTATAAATTGATCACCAATATGGCAGCCAGGCCATTATGGGCAGTTGTGATGTCATCTGCACAACGTCTATAATTAGAAATATCCAACCCTTAATCCCGTTTGAGGTGTCAACTGTAAAAAGTACATTCCATTCCACACTAAGTGTAAGCGGTCAGTAACTGTGCCTGTATGAACCTCTGATGGCCTTATCAAACCTTAACTATTTTTCAATAATCTCTACATTACTATAATTGAAACCAAATGTTTAGACTAACCCACGCTTTTGTGCTTAAGCAAAGGAGATAATTATAGGATTTCTGGTAGTTATGCATACACAAGAACTTTCAATTGAGTCTTTACAGTACTTAGCTATATTTCATAGGATCAAAAGCTACTTTTACATTTTATCTACAATAGTAATGCCAATATATATTAAAGGCCTTATGCTACATACCGAAAGTACGCTGCCGATTTCAGGTTGATACATTTTCGGCAGCCTGCTGATAAGATTTACCAACATGTTGGTAAAATTTTCCTGCTGATTATGCATCATTTCCCAATATGTCACTTTTGGCGGCCAATATGTCACTTTTGGCAGCTGATATGTCACTTTTGGCAGCTGATATGTCACCTTCGACGGCCGATATGTCACTTTCGTGGCCAAAAGTGCGCCGAAAGTATGGACCGCAGGTAAAGAATGTTACCATGGAGAGGGTCAGTATTGGCAGTTCACACTTTCGGTATATGGAATATAGCCTTAAGGGTATATGTGGGGTTGGACTGAGTGGTATATAAATCTCTGGTCTAATGTATTTAGTAAAAACCATTTTGGATAAAACAATCTAATCAGGATTAATCTAATTTCTGCCAAATTGTTCTCATCATTTTCCTTATACCATACCTTTGTACAGGAGGATCTATTGCCAAGGTTGTATATAGGTCTAATAAAGAGTACAACCAAGGGAAGCCAATTCATCAACAGGTATTCCAATTACACCACTTAATAAAAAAACTCCCTTAACTTAAGTTACATCTATATGACATTTATATACTGATACTGACATTTTTACTTTAAAATTCTAATGTAATTTAAGCTAATTTTCTTTTTAAACATTTAACATAATTGTCTAACTTGTTATAATCATTAGGAATGATTTGTATCATTTCTTTGGCTGAAAGCCTTCAACAGAGAAAGGAAAACTCCATCTGGCAATGTTTCCTCGTAATGAGATTGAAAGCATCATACAGTATATCTCTGAGCACTGTGACTTCAAGAGAGATAACCATGGGGAGGCCACTGTTTATACCACTGGAATAGGAGGGAGCCAGTCTCAGACAAGGTTTGCTGAGGAGCTGAAAATCAAGTAAGTTCAATAAAACATGTATTTGAATGAGATTTAAATTGACCACTTATAACAAGGGACTTTTATTAACAACGGCGGAGGATAATCACTTTTCTGGACCTTTGGATACCAAAAATAGTTTGTTGGTGTACCACACTGGTAACTTTCTTTGCAACTGATTCCCAATGAGGAATACCAATAGCCAATGGCTGATAGAAAGTGGCCCAGGAAACATAATCTCTTATTGATCATATGTGACCCCCCAATGCATAGTGAGGCATAAGTTGCAGATATGAAAATTGGGATTGTGATGGCTTGTAAGAGCTAAGGAACTAATCTTTAACATGGTGCAAAAATTATTACTCTATTATTATCAGAACTGAAGTAATGAATGTCTGAAATATCAACCTTTGGATACCCTGTTTTTGGAAAATGACTTTAAAGATACTACTACTTTTCTTGGTTGTGCAAATTCTCATAGACTCTAACAACAGCCACCAGGACAAACTATGAATTGCACATATTAAAACCAATATTTCATTACATTTGTGACTAAAACATTATATTAAAGACAATCGCTCCATTATACTTCTAACGTTGACATTTGCTTTAAATTTTGGGAAATACAAGTTTAGGGTTTATGAATTCCAGAAATGAAGAAAAAATAGGGGGTCACCATGTTAACTTTTAAATTAAAATCATCACAAAATTAGCAAAAAACGAAAATTTCAGTATTTTTACAAATTGAATTAACTTTAAGAAATTCCTTAATCACATTAATGAAAATCATTGACTATGTTTTTAACTCATTTGCATATGAAGGCAATATGTTAATATGTATATATGATGCATTATTTGCCAAAAATACGAAAATAAAGTTATTTTGGAGGAATTTAATGGATGAATCTGGTTATAACAAACAACAAATTCTTATCAAATTGGCAATAAAAACATTATCAACGTTGAAAATTACTTGAAATTTCTACATTTGGTTTGGATAAGTGTTGGCTATCATTAAATGAAAAGAAATTAGGGGGTCACCGATCTAACTTTTTCAGAAAATCCACATATCTATTGATAGATTTAGACACAAATTTGTGAAAATTAGACAAATTAATCAATTATGATAGATGCTTATTCATCATTTCTAGCACATATGGAACACCCCTTTATATACTTGAACATAACAATTTCCCTATATATTAGTCTGTTTCATGTTGTACTGTGCATAACCCATGCCACACAAGCTCAAAAGTGGACATTAAAATAGCCAAAATGGGAGGACAGGGTTAAAAATAATACTTTTATTACAAATAAATTCATAATTAATTCATGATTAAAAATCTATTAAATCTGAGGACATACATGGATTCACAACGTTCAGGACTACATCTTTATCAGAACAGTATATTAATTGGATGCCAATTAAGGGAGCTATGAGCAAAAACGCATTTTCCCTCCATAGGGTTCTATAGTTAAGGATTTTCATGGTCATGGTCCACTGCACACCCATACAGCCAGGCTGCGCAGTATGGGTGCGCATCAACAAATAGCGCGATTGCCCTTAAGGTGTTTCCCAGGTCATTTTTGTGGAAAACTCAATTTTTCTGACTCATTTACCTTGTTTTGCAATTTAAAGAGTTCATCTGAGCGACTTATGCCTCATTTAGTGGTGGGTGTCACATATAACCCATCTGTTTTATTGATGTATTCATGAACTTAAAATCAGTCTGAACTTTCAGAACCTCTACTCTCTTTTTAGGATAATCGTCCTTGCTGAGTTTGATCTGTTTGCGGAAGCTTTTAAAGAACTCTCAAAGGTTCTACCAAAAGAAGAGTTTATTCACTCCTTATCTCCAGAAGCCCAAGCTTTTGGTGAGAAAATGCAAAAGCAAACACAAGTAAGTATTGAGGTCTAAATGACAAGATCCTCATCATTTCATTTATCACATAGTAAAACTTTGAAATTAAATCTCATTTACTGCTGATAACCATAAAAAATTGTTTTTGTCTTTTATCTCCTATTACTAATCAAACATTATATATAGACTGACAACTCAGAGATATAATTTAAACAATTTAAAAACTTCATAATTATAATCATAGTTATAAACATAATACAGTTGTCTGGGAATTCATTACTGGGCATATATGACTTTCCTTAACTTCTGCAATGTTATTCAGACATTATATATATTTTCTATATCATTTGGGGTTAACCTGATGATGAATAAGAAATGTAAAAAAAAAAAGAAAGAAAGGCAATGAATTCATTTTTCATTATTTTATTATTACCTACAATTTGTTTCCAGGAATGGATGGCAAAGTTTAAAGAATCAGCAGAATCTTCTGAGTCTGTACAGGCAATGAGAAAAGAGTTGGAAAAACAATCTTTAGAAAATCCAAAGACAGAGGCTAAGCCAAGCACTACTCTGCCATGTCTGATAGGGATGTGTGGTTCTGGCACTGGTTTCATGATGGTGAGTATTGAAACTTTTCACAAACATGCACACACAAACAAGAAGGCCCAACCAAAAAGGGGGTGGGGGGTCAGGACCCCCTCTCTGGATTTACCCCTGTGGTGGTCAGTGCCATATTTATATCTCTGAATGACTCAAACAGTCATTTGGGATTGGGCGGGGGCTGGGTATTGGCTCACTCTTAACCTTTCTGCGCTATGTGTCACACAGCATGAAAACTGATTTGTAGCTCCCTGTTGGTAGTTTTGCCAATCTGTTGGGCACGAAATCTGATAAAATATCTAAAATGTCAAATGCTAGAAAAAGATTACCATTATTTCATATTGGTGCTTTTGTCCTCTCTGTAATGACAATTTCATAACAGAGCAATTTAATTGTTATTAACAGACCCCACTATTGTTCTTGCAATAAAACTAGTGTATGCTGTGCACTTATATGTTCATGAGTAATTATCTAATCTCCACGAGACTTTTTTTTTATTTTTAAATTATTTTATTTATTATGACACATGATTAGCAAATCAATGCTAGTTTACATCACATATCAGTGACTTATAAACAGAAACATATCAAAAGAAAAGTATTTACGATTAATTAGACAAAATTGTACCTATATTATAAATACATTATACAGTCAAAATCAGTGGACATTCACAAGTGCATTGTGATAACAAACGGTGTACATAATCAAAGGGGATTCTTTTATTTTCTCATATCAAAAATTTTGAAGCGCAGAAAGGAAATTTGTTGAAAAAATTTGTAGAAATATTTACAGTTATATTCAAAAATAGTTTGGCACAATTGTACTTTTCAGCCAAACTTTTTGATTATTTTTAAATTTCTGATAAGTATCTATATTTCTAGTTTCAACACACAGACTGTTCCATGCAATAGCACCTTTGTACAGTACATTTCTCATATACAAAGAACATTTTGGCATACACGTCAAAAATAGTGGTGCATCACGGGCTCTTGTTCTAATATTTCTATTATTTACAATCACATTATTTGACAACTGTTTGTACATAAACAATCTTATAAACATAATACGTCTACATTCTAAAAAAAAAAATTCATTCAAAAAAAGTTCACAAATTACAAAAATCTGCCAACCCAGATTTTTAACAAACTGTACTTAGAAAGAAATTTGAAACACTTACATTCTAATAAGGCGATATTGGAATTTATTCCAGATGCAATGTATATTCAAATGTGTTGTCAAAATTCCTCTGTGCTTCAAAAAACACTTAAATTATTAATGTATATTTAAGCTGCATTGTCAGAGACATCTTGTAGTGTTTCTCTGTATTACTGAATGTGTTTTATCTTCAGATAAATGAAGACGGCACTTGTAAGATAGTTGATGGCATACATATGGGAGGGCGCTTCTTCATGGGTATGATGAACCTACTTACTGGGGAGAAGGTGAGTTACCCTTCAAAGAGATTTTGTTAGAATTTATTTAGAGAGAGCTGCTATCAATATCATATAGGCTGACCATCCTATTTAGCAACGTTACTCTATGACTAGTTTGAAAACTGTTTATACAGTCCTATGTCAGACTGGTTCTCTTTGGCTCAGATTGAGCTATTCATGACATCAGGATTGCCAGCAAGGTCTCCTGGGAACAGATTAAAGGGAACCAAAAGCAATGTTTGGTCAAGATTGAAATATATTCTATGGCCATAACCCAGGCCATTGGAAAAATATAGACTGTAAATTCAGGCTTAAACTACATTAAAACACACTAAAACTTGTCCCTGATCAATCTTGGTGACCCACCCAAATTGGTTTGTTTACAAACATCGCTGTTTTTAGGCATAAATAGCATGAGTATTATGGAATTAAAGTAAAGTTACAGTTAGTTATCATGATCTTTACTATATTATGGCTAACAATAGACTCTTAGAATGTATTTTCATAGTTATTTGAGTTTTTAAAATTTTGGCATATTTTGACATGAAATTGGTTTTGGCTCCCTTTAACTCTGGGGATCTCTACCCTAAGTTTATGCTAGTGATTATATTCACAGCCATTACCAAAAACCTACAGGGGGTAAAGTATCATTCACTGACTACTTGAATAAGTAGTTGAGAGCCCCAAACCCTGTATCATAATTATTTCTATAACAACCAAATGTTCAGTTCAGCCTTAGGTATCACACTTGGAAATGAATCGGTCTGACATAGGATTCTAGATTCGGTGGGGACATGTGAGGCTCATGGCATCTGTGGGTTCAATCATTGCTGCCAGAATATCATGTGACTTGCATGAACTCATGAATATTAATAAGATTGCCTCTGCTAATCGGACATGCTCCCAAAAATAGATATTAATATAATGACATGATAACTATATTACACATATACTTTTGTATTCCGTTTTAGTCTGATACTGGTTTTGTTCCAGTAGGTGGTCCAATAGTTGGTTTGATATTTATATGAAAAAATATTATCAGAACTATATAGGATAAACACCCTACTTAGTTTTGTTCTTTCTTACAAGTTTGAAAATATTTTTCTTCTGATTACATTTTATCTGATTCTGGTTTTGGTACAATAGTCCCATTGTTATTTCTATTAATTTAAGACTATTGTTTTGGTTGAGCTGTTATTTATTTGATTTTACAGGACTATGATAAACTGATTGAGATGGCTACTGGTAAAGAAGGCAGATCAATTGATACTTTCATGAGTGACTTACAAAGCGATACCTCTGGGACTGATCTGTATAGTGTGGCAGCTGAGTTTGATCAGATGGTGTACCCATTTGGAAAGGGCTCCACATCAAAAAGAGGTAAATTGAGCTTGAGCCAATTACATATTATACCCGTAACAAGTATTGTGGGTATTATTTTCTAGTGTCAGTGCTTAACATGAAAAAGCTATATTAAGGCAAAGGCCTACATTTCTGTAGCATATTAGGCTCATCACAGGAATGTTTATTAGGACCTCAAGATAAGCAATCATATTATTTTTGCAACTAACAACAGTGTTATTGTGAAAAATCACCTAGGAGAAATTATCAAGTGTAATATATATACTAACGACCAAATTGCATTCATTCCACACAGTAAGTATGCCTATACTTACTAACTGTAATAATTATTTCTCTCTTTGTGCTATTCTGCTCTTGCCCTTTTCAGAGGACATTAAGGATGGGGACATTGCCTATTCTCTCTACAGCTGCCAAGCCACGATCCATGTCCAGGTTGCCTACCTGTTAGCAGCCATGCTCAAGCTCAAACATGTCTATTTTTGTGGGAATTTCGTCAACTCCCAGTATGCCCGCATGCTGTTCGAGAAAATTGTTGTCCTAAAACAACTTTACTCTCCTTCGGTATGCATCCACTCTTTTTTTAGTTTTGTTTTTGCTATTCAGTTGAAAAGGGGAGGGGAGTGTCTGTCAACATTTGTATGTTAAGTACTAAAACAGATTGCTGATGCTTTATTGTCCTATGGACAAATTTAAGTTCCAACCAAAAGGGATGGGGTCAAGACCCTTTAGACCCTCCCCCCTCCCCATGATTCAACCCCGCAATTCATGTATCTAAACTGAATCCTCTGATGTGACTCACCAAGTAGGCCTGTAAGGATAAAAGACCTTGGGTAAGGGGAAACATTGAAATTCACCACAGCCTGCCACAGCACATGTCAGCAATGCAGCTAATGTTAGCTAGATTGCAGCATCTAGCAACCAGGAAATATGATTACCTTCTTATTACTATTAGATTGATACTAATTACCATTACTAAAACCAATAATGTAAGAATAATACATGTAAAAAATGATTTGAGGGGGTTTGATTGATTATTCAATTGGATATCAATAGATATAAAATGCTTATGTCACAATGTATTGCAAACATTTGGCTGTGGCCATCTTGAATTTTGGTGTCATCTTTCTATTAATACAGAAGGACATGTGACAATTCTTCCTGATAAAATAGGAAACCTGTAGTTAAAACACCTGATGAACAGCTCATGCCTTGTAGATAATTGACAGAGGTTCTACATTTTCAACCCTATTTCCATATTGTTTCAAACTGCATGTAACTTCTTCATTTTATCTTTTCTAGGACTCAAAATCTGATATGTACTTCCTCCGCAATGGAGGCTTGTATGGTGCTATTGGGGCCTACCTTCACAAGCCTAAAGTGGAAACTGCTGAAAAAGAGACAACCTCATTTTGATTAACGACTACCACAATTTATTCTTTCACCATAAATAAGTACATGCGCTAATTCTTTGAATCAATAAAATCATTGACCTTACTAATTTTTGTGACTGGTGGAATTCTTCTACATGGGATGCTGGTGTGATTGGAGTATAAATATTCAAATATCAATAATCCTTAGGGAATGAGTTTCTTTGGATTGACAAATCTAGTTATGGTATTTTATATTTGCACACACATTGTTCCGCTGACCACAAATGAAAGACTAGCTGTGATTGCCCAAGTATAATTCTATAGTTGTTAGGGTCCTCTTTTGAAACAAATATTTGCAATGTGTGGCTGGAGGATAATCCCCTATTGCTTAGGTTAGCTCGACCAGTTAACCAGCTCCGTTGGTCATTGTTTATGAAAGAATTTATAAGAAATAGAAGAAAGAAATGAAAAGGGGTGTTTGGGGGCACAACCCCCGAATTCTATCAAATATTTACAACAAATATTCAACAAAACCTGATAACCAAATGACTTTTCCTGCCTTAAAAGTGATTTGTGTAATAACTTTGACCAGCAGTGCCACACGATCCTCATTGTTATGGTACGAAAAACAGTGAATGACAGCCTTTCTAATGAATATACCATTCTACATATGAATAAAATAAAAGTTGCCAAAAACCTAGCGTTTATGTAAATAGTTGTACAGATCTATACACGAGAAGAAAATAATATTATGGAGAATATAACTGAATCCCATCGGTCAAAGGAAACCTATGGCCGTTCTCAATGTCAGTTTCTGCATTGAAGAGGTTTTTTTTTATAGTTTTTTTTGAGACCAAGGAGATTGGCACAGGGATAAAGTTCTTTCCAGACCTCGTGCGGCCGTCACGGTCCAGCGGAGATAGGACAAACAAACCTACGTGGTTGGTGAAGCGCAACACCTGATTGGTTGGGTTCGTTGCAAAGTGCTGATAAAAACTTTTAATAGTGAAAAATATCTATAAAATATAAGGCCTACATTACATGGCCATCTATAAAAATAAAATTTTACCATACTTTGATTAGAGTAATATCTTTTTTTCTGAGAAGACCAAAGAGTATCCTGGACAACATGCAAACGTTACAGAAAATAAGCCCAGGCTTGCCTAAGCTTCACCTCTGGAGCTTGGTTACACACTAGGTGGCGTGGTCTGGAATCTAATTTACTTGCCTTGGGCAGAGACCTTGAATGTATATATAGGATATATCCTATATATACATACAAGGTCTCTGCCTTGGGGCTGCCTGTTAGCGGTCTGCGTTGAACCATGTATTTTGACCTGTTACATAACACACTCTAACACACTCCCCTAACGGTCAGTTCAACTATACCTTTAGACTTTGATCAAGTGCTATGATACAACATCTACGACCTTGATTGCACAACCACTAGCTACAATCTTGTTTATTATATTGTAAAACATTTCACCATTGGAAGGGCTTAATATTTGCTAATGTCCTATATGGGAGGATTAATACCTACATTTAAGTAGTTATTCCCATGTTACGCTGACCTCCATAGTCTCAAAGGAAAGTTTGGCAAGCAACTGGCCGATTATAATCTACAAGGGCTGGTTAAACAGGTAGGTGAGTTGTGCTTCACGCAATACTTTGGGCATTGTGATTGAACATCCTTAGCTGTTTTATTAATGTTTTCCATAGTAGGTGCTTGTGTCAATCTCAGAAATAATGAATGGGCACTGTGATAATGGGGTTTCAAAACATATGGACCATAATTATTTCTGAAACTAATTAGGGTTATCGGGACTCTCATGATTAGAGTTTCATGTTTAGTAATCCTCTTAAAGATTTTTGTACACGCAACAACCCTGTTTCGGGTTATTCCCCAACAATGTTACTACTCCCACCACAGATGGTGGCACTTATAACGAGATATTAATCATAAATTATAATAATGATTAGCTTAACCTATTACCAAAAAAGGACCTAGGTCACTTATAGTATTAAGGGATTTATTACTTAGTGATGACTTCTGATTCTTAATTTTCACAAAACCAGTAAAAGCACATTGCCCATTGGAATTGACATATTATATACAATGTCATAGTTCGTGCACTCACATATGAAAATGAATAAAACAATCAAAATGGACTGGTTCTTCTTCCACCCCGTAAACCGAAAAAAACGTTGTCTCTAACTTTATGACCATAAATATGATTTATTACTATAAAATAGATTAGAGATATAGATCAATACGTTTGAAGGATTTTCATTATGTTTTCATCGATGTGTTTCCTTTTATTTTGTATATTATTGTATTCAGATATGGCAGGATTTGAGGTCCGACCTGCAGTCCCGTCTGACTATGAAGCGGTTCTGGATATCAACAGGAATGTCTACGCTGGTCTCGACTACCTACCTATTTATTACCACATCTACATGCAAAGTCCTGACTGCCATTCTTTTGTGTGTACGCTGAAAAAGAAAATTGTAAGTAGGATCGTAGGTATAGGTTATATCTACGATATAAAAAATGCACCATCAAGAAAGACCGATATATATATATATATATATATATATATATATATATAATTTTATAATATACCTTCGGGTTCTAGTGTCACCCTTCGGGTTCCACCATTAATTTGAGAGTTTTCATACCTGTGGTCTCTGGTTTTGAGCAATTATGGGCCCCTCGACTAGAGGAGGCGGGGGTTCTGATGCATCATCCCGATTTTGAGAATTTTCCAATGCTACCACCAGAATATCAATACATATAATTATTATAGGCCTAAATGCTTCTGTCATCGACCAATAATTAGTATTATAGTTTGGTAATTCCGTTTATTCACTATAGTAATATGGCAGTAGGGGAATGAAAACACAAACTTGCGACTCTATACCATCACCTATGATTTGATTACATTGCTAATAAATCTTTGATCATTCACCAGTATATTAACATAATATGTCAAATTACATTTAGGTGGGCTTTGCCACTCTGCGGGTGGTTGATGGAGGACTGACCATGATCTCTGTAGCAGGACGTGTGGACCCAACACTAAACAGTCAGGTGAGTCTCAGAAAAAAACACATTCGATTGAAAAAAGGAATCATGGTTTTAACATATTATTTCCTCTTCTTCTTTATTTATTTAATGCAATCCATAACATTAAGAAAATATAAGAGAGAGAGAAAAATAGGGCTAAAAGGTATATATTGAAATAATATCATTGTTATATCATCTCATCATGAAATTATTTTAACATGATAAATTCCTCAAAATATATTATCAGTATCATTGATATGTAGAAAATGATAGAGTGTTTCAGTCTTAAAATTATTCATTAATGTTGCAGGGCATTTTCGGGAGACTTATAATGCCCGCAGTACAAGAGGTGTTGCGAAGAGTGCCCACAGTTCGATTTGTCACCCATGCTGGTATTGGGGCAAAACATTTCGATAAATTGCAAGAAGCAGCCAAAGTTGGGCTTGCCCCTGAAAAGGTTATCTTAAGATGGGTAAGTGCATTAAGTACTTTTTAGAACTTCATTGAAATGATATGGCATGCAGTAATACTTTAAATGACTGGATTTGGGGTAGTTCTAGAATAAAGTGAAATTATAAACAATGTGGAAATTATAAATTTGTATAAGCAGCAAAAGATAGTAGTTTGCACTAGAAACCGTTCCTTAAATGTATAAATTTTATAATTTCTGTTTTTATTTCCTGAGAAAGATATGCTCTAGACACCAGTTCTTTAAATGTCGAAAAATAGAATGCTTTTTTAAATTTATTGTTATCAATTTTGTGTTGGCTAATAGGAAGGTATTATTTCATTCCAGAATATCCTCCTTTTCAAAGGTTCTGGTAAGGAGCTCCAATTATCAACGTCAAATCAGGGATCTTCCACTCAAACCTCAGTAGCCCTAAGCCTTGACACTGCCAGGACTGTGTTTGCTGACATCACAAACTTGGTGTCACTATTCCCCACTGGCTACCTCTTCTGCTACCAAAACTGGCGCCCCCTGAGAGCAAGTTACGACATCTTGATGGATGTAGTTAGGTCTCACTACTCTGTAGTCACGTTTAGAGACACTTCAAGTTCTAAGGTTACAGCAGCAAGCTTCAGCTACACCTTCAAAATACCAATTGGCACCCGGACAGATATTTACTATTTTGACATCATTCCCAGTCCAGAACTCCTCAAACAACACGTAATAAAACATGTAAACCAGGCGGCTTGTGCCACTAAACCTGAAGAGGAGTTGCACATAGTCTTGCACTTTCCTTCGAACCATAGTGTTGACTCAGCTAAAAGGTATCTGAAACCTTTTATTGGCGACAGTTTTTTGACAAGTGCCCTCACCCAAGAAAATGGAGCTATAGCTGAGGGTCCTCTTATCCCACCATTCAAAATGTCAAAGAGCAAAGCAAAGCTTTGATTGATTGATAAGGTTCATGAGTTTGCTTATCTGTTTTGAAGAGCTGTATAATGTTCATGTTCAAATCAAAGCTTTTAACATGCCATATAATGAGAAAGGAGTGATTTCATGAAATCAAATAAATGAACATCTATAGATATTTTTATGTTTCCATAAAACCAACTTTCTGATATATAAGTAATCGCTGTTACGATCGGTCATTTTACAACGGACCACCGGTGCTTCAATCTAGATTCTGTAAATGCAAACAGTAAGATCGTATTTATCTACATGTTATGGTGAAGAATTGATACAAAACACGGCATTTAGAAGGCCTTAATCCAATGTTATCAAGTCATTGCTGTTATTTCTTTTTTTAACAACGAGAGAATTTTCCACTTGTAAGTTGGGTCATCTTTGTAATAAACTTAAGTATTATTATTTGTGTTAACTCCAAGTAAAGTTGACATAACAACTCGGACTTATTGTAACATGATGATTAGAAGTAATGTTGACACCAAGTCTCGAAGTAATAATGCGTTGAAAGAATGAATTATTAGGCCCTTATACAGGTTCTACCATGGGGGGGAGGTTCACTAAGTGGAACTTTTGCTTATATTTTCAGTAATTTTCACTTCAAAAGTTGGGTGGCGAGTAGTAGTAAGTGGAACTATCAAATATTTTTAGAGGGTTTTATTTTAAATTTTGGAAGGAAAAGTAGAACCTTTTAAATAATCTCTTCGAAGGGAGGGGGGGGGGGGGCCGCCACCCCCCCCCTGTATAAGGGCCTGATTATTTTATATAATTATCATACCTAATGATAATATTGTTAACCCTTTGATAGTTACAAGCCGACCGATTGCCCTATAGTAAATCCAATGGAAACACTCTTTAATGAGTAAGAATTAAGCCAACTGCAACTGAAAGAATATATGAGAATTAGATGGATAATTATGTTATATTAAAAGAGTCATAATTTGGTTTCATATAATGATTATAACTACAAACTGTTTCTTTTGCAAACATGATATATGCTTGATGTTCCCTTTGATGCAGATAAAATAGATATTTCACTAATTACTGGGTTGCCATGGAAACCCATAAAATAACCATTGTACGGACATTAACCAGGCCCATAGCCGGGGGGGGGGGGGTCGGGGGGTTCGTACACCCCCCCCCTCGACAAACCCTTGTGTAAAATATGACTTATATGATCCCTACAAATAAAATAAAAAATATATTTTAGCCCAAAATTCAAAAAAATGAACCCCCCTTTTGAAAAAAACTATTAGTCAAAAAACGAACCCCCCTCTCAAAGAAGCTGGCTAAAGGCCTGTTGACCAATAAAAGGCAAGTTTATGACATACCCATAATGTCAGGTCTGGGGAAGGTGATACCTCATGAACAACCCAGTAACTACTTTAACAATGATTAGACACAAAACCAAACACTTCCTCCCAACCTTTACGCCAGGCCTAACTGCCCCAGTTTCCCGAGCCCCGAGCCCCTTACAGACCAGGCGTGTACATCTAGCTTGTAATTGCATATTCCTATATAAAAAGAAGGGTGGGGAGATTTACGACGTCCCCAGTCAGAGCATGCATTACCATGTCACATTGGGTGCATACTGTTTGTGTATTGAATATCAGAATATAGCAGTTTCTGATAATCAATCAATAGATAAAGCACAGGTTTATCAATCCACAATATAATCCTGAAGGAGGTAGCCGAGTGGTTATATCAAGCGCTGACACAAACGAGTGCTGTATCTGACATACACCATGATAAATTGCTATTCGCCTGGAAAGGTATAAATTATGGCATTATATTCATTTCACCAGGGGACAATAAAAGAGGCTATAGGAGAAGAAAATATTCAGTTCTTACCCCTGTCGACTGCTTCCCATCCGCACCCCTGCTCACCCATCCTAACACCCACCCGTCCTTACCCATGCCCACCCATCCTTACCCCTGTGCACCCGTCCTTACCCCAGTCCACCCGTCTTTACCCCTGACTACCTGTCTTTGCCCCTGTCAACCTGTCCTTACCCCTTCCCATTCGTCCTTACCCCTGTCAACCTGTCCTTACCCCTTCCCACCTGTCCTTACCCCCGCCCACCCGTCCCTACCTCTGCCCACCCATCCTTACCCCTGTCAACCTGTCCTTTCCCTTTCCCACCCGTCCTTACCCATGCCCACCCATCCTTACCCCTGTTAACCTATCCTTACCCCAGTCCACCCGCCCTTACCCACGCCCACCCGCCCTTTAATACCCACGCCCACCCGCCCTTACCCCTGTCCACCTGTTCTTACCCCTGCCCCTCCGTCCTTATCCCCGTGCACCTGTCCTTACCTCTGCTTTCCCGTCCTTACCTCCACCCACCTGTCCTTACCCCTGAGTTCCTGTCCTTACCCCTGTCAACCCTTCCTTACCTCTTCCCACCCGTCCTTAGCTCTTCCCACCAATCCTTCCCCCTTCCCAACCTCCTCATCCCTGCCCAATTCACCCTCCCTACACCAGCCTCACCCCTACCTCCTCTCACTTTATATATTGGCCTAGTACTATTGTTCTCCCCATCTACCTTACTTTATCGGAATATACAATCTGTGCAGCTGTTCATATTACTGTCCTATCCTGTTGATAATTATATAGACCTTGGCCTCATCGATATCACCACATTGTAAGGCGGTCACATTGTGTAGCAGGGTCAAGTTTTCCGAGAAGAGGATTTAAAAAACAGAAAATACTCCTCTTTTATATTGATTCTAACACAACCTTCACCTGAGGGACAACGTTCACATTTAACTACTCATATTCTCCTGGCAAATAGGCGGGCATAGACCAGGTATGTATTTCCTAACATTTTAACAATGTTTACGGAAACAATGTTAGGGGAATAGGGAGAAGTGGTTATGGGAAAATTGGGAAAATAACTGCATCCCTTCATTTATAATATACTTTAAATCAATCAAATTTAATGGCGTAGTGCAGGTACTTAATGTAAAAGTTAGCTGTATTTACTAATGTATGGTATGAGGATTATAATTTATGAAAAATATTTCTACTTGTGTTCCTTTTATTCAGATCAAGCATGGCCAACCAGTTTTTGGCAAGGCCCGCCCGTCCAGCCGACTATGAGGCGGTCATGGAGATAAACAGAAATGTATATAGTGGGTATGACTATTTGCCTGTATATTATCACATCTATCTACAAAGCCCCGACTGCCATCCGTTTGTTTGTGAGAGGGATGGCAAAATAGTAAGTGTAATAACTTTTACAGTTTGTTCTCTGTATACTCTGAGGATGTCTTTCAATATGTATACACATTTCTTAATTTTGATATTCACTTCATTTCTGTTATCTTTAGAATTTGGTTATTACAGAGCTCATACTGCCATAGCTATGTGCTGTAAGTATGTTTCTGGTACAGCAGCATGAAAGATAGTGTTGCAATAATTCTGTTTTGTTCTGTTTTGGTTATCATTACATTATTTTAATTGCTCCTAATAAAACTGTAGAAACACACTACTGTTAAATCGCATTGAAACACTATGGAAAGATTCTGGTTATGTTATTCAACCAAAACAAAACATGATTATTATGTATTGTTCTGTCTTGACTTAGTCTTGACATCACCGTTATAAAACATTATGATAACATTCTTATTTGGTGGGTTCTTACATTTTCATAAGAGATTGACCAAAAACTTATACAGAATGGTTCTTTTACATTGCAACTTTCCTTGATTGAGCATCTAGGCAGTATCATAACTTAATCTGACTATCATTTTTGTTCCCATGCACCATTATATTCTCATGCAGTTAAGATCACTTCTCGCCTAAATGGTGAAAGCACTTGTGATTTGAAAACGAAATATTCTGACGTCAGACCCGTCTACAGCCTTGTTCAAAATAATGTCTAAAGCCTGCATTCCACCAGGCGATTTTGGACATGGAAAATTTGGAAATTTCAGAAGTCCCTTTAGAAATATTACAGAAACCCATGCATGCTACACACCATCTGAAAGAGAATTAAAAGCCCTTTCTAATGATACATAGCATGCCTATAACAAGTCGTTATTCTCACTCACGATTTCGGAAATCGCGAGTAAAATCGCATAGTGGAATACAGCCTTAACACATTAACATTGTCTTCTAGGTGGCTTTCGCAGCATTGAGGGTCATCGATGGGGGACTGACGTGTGTCAGTGTGGCGGGCCGGGTGGAACCCTCACTCAACCGTCAGGTGAGATGTAATTTTTTCTAGAAAGTGATTAAAAGGCAACGGTGGCTTGTATTATAAAGACTTCTACTAACAATAGAAGCCAAACTTCCATTTGCAGTGTGTTACATAATACTACAGAAAGACATGCATTTAACTTTCTGTTTGGAAAAAAGATGCTCTCTAGAGCTAAAGAAGAAATTGAGAAAAACTCAAATCCAAAATAAACAGACATATTTCTTAAAATTCCGCGAGTGTTCTGCTAAGCAGCTAAGGCGGGGCAGAGGTCTGTATAGAACGGGAAGCTGAAGTAATTGTTCCAACCCTAAATTGTTGTATCTAGTTTATACTCCACTTCCACGATAGCTTGTTGGAGTTAAGGTATGTTCTCAACTGCCCATATGAATGAACTGAAATATACTATGATAATCGTGCCATGAGGATGTATTACAAATTGTGTGAACGTTTATGACTGTTTTTCAACAAAACTACTATTATAATACCCACTTGAGATTTTCCAAACTCACACATAACCTTCCTTGACCACTGATTAAGCTCTGGATTTATTTTGTCTGTTTTCTTTAGGGCATCAACCGAAGACTTCTGCATGCTGCTATGCAAGAGGTCAGGAAACGAGTACCAACTCTTCAATTCAAGGTTCATGCTGGTATTGGAGCCAAACACTTTGACAGAACAGAAGAAGCTGCAAAATCAGGAAATGCGCCAGAGAAAATAGCTCTCAAATGGGTAAGTGTAATAGAGCAATTCCACATCCCTGTCAGTTAGGGTTAGACAAATAAACTCAAGGATCAAAATCTGTACTGTGCGATTATCTTCATAGAATCTTTAAACCATTTGTGTATAGAACGTTATAAAGTGATTAAATTCATCAAATTACATGGGCTCAAAGAGAAAGCAACCCCTGCCTTGTCCGACTTGCAATTGTGGGAGTGGATTCCACACTAGAGCATATCTCAAGAATAGCACACAGGCCTATGATCAGTACAAGAAACAGCAAAGAAACGAGGAGAAACTTCCTCCATTTTTAACCCTTTTAAGGACTTTTCATTATTGATACGAGCTTGGCCTTATTTTTTATTAATGAGCTATTGGATAAAAATGATTCTAATAAAATATTAAAATAATTCTCAATAACTGTATGCTGGCTCCCGATGAATCACCTGACTTCATTTTAGAAATAGTTGTGTGATATTCTTCAGGGAGTTAGGGTTTCTGTTCTCCTCAATGAAGGGGAGTTTGGGTTTTCCGGTCTCGGACTGATCAAAGTTTCAGGGTGGGAGACCGGTTTTTGGGATGAGAGTCATGCCTTGGGCACAAGGGTGAATGGGATCAGGTGTTCAGTGGAGCTTTGAGGCTGGGGTTCGTTTTGCGAGGGTGGAATACAGGGGTTCGCTAGGGGAGGAGGATGTTTTGTTTTGTTGGGGGACTGGGTCAGGGTATTCGGGCTTGTCTTGTCTTGGCAATTGAGGTCTGTTCTTGGTTGATCCCAGTGCCGGGGGAATACGGGCTCTTGTTCACATTTAGAAGGTGGTATCGCGGAGCCGAATGGATCGTACCTTCATTCCCCTGGATCCGGGCTGACTATGATCTCGGGCTTGGGTATCATTCCAGGCTTTCGTGCTATGTCAGGCTTTCGGGCTATTTCGGGCCTTCAGGCCATGTATGGCTTGAAGGCCATGTGCCTAATCTTCTACTAGGTCTGAAACCCTACAGTTAGACCCTTATTTGACCAAGAACTTCTAGTCATCAAGATCCTAAGCTCAGGCTAAGTGGAGAGGAGGTACATCCCAAGAAAGAGGCAAGTGAACACAATGAGTACCATGAATGAACTGATTATTTCAGGCTACCCTGCCCTTTGTATAGTTACAAGTCGTTTCTCATTGGTCGATTCTAACCATGTGACCTACATGACATCACTTTCTGTAATACATGTTTTCATTCTCTTGTGCTTCAATTACAATTTTGGTCTACCTTCATTCCAATTTTGTTCCAGTAAATTATTTCATTATTAGCCAGCAATTACCACATCAGTCAATTATTTCACCATACAAATGGATTCTGCAAGATAATTATACCTAATTTCTAGCTTCATATTTTTGTACCATAAGGATGAAATAGGCAATTCATCACAGTTGCTATCACCTGATCAAACTTTAATAAACAGTTTAGGCTGATCAACCAATTTGTTTTCCTTTCAGAATCTCCTGGTCTTCAAAGGCATCCCTGAAGAGCTTCAGTCTTCCAAATCAAGTTTACCGTATTTCACAAAAGATGCTTTGGTCCTAGAAAAAGATGCTGCTTCAGAAATATTTGCTGACATTCCCAATATTGTCAACTTATTCCCCGCTGGCTACCTTGTCTGCTACCAGAACTGGCGCCCCCTGAGAGCAAGTTACAACATGTTGATGGATGTGGTCAGGTCTCACTACACTCTTGTCTCATTTAGAGAGAATTCAACTTCAAAAGTGCAAGCCATCAGCTTTGGCTACTCCTACAAGGTTGCACTTGGTACCCGACTTGACATCTACTACTATGATGTTGTGCCTAACCTTGGTCTTCTCAAACAACATGTGGTCAAACATGTAAACCATGCTGCTTCCATTACCCACTCTGATGGAGAAGTGCGCCTTGTCTTGCACTTTCCTATTAATCATGATATTCCTCCAACGAAACAGTCTTTGAAACCTTTTGTTGGAAATCCAATTGCCCATGAAACTTTCAGTCGTGAATATGCTGTTTTAGGTGAAGCTCCTCTTGGAAAACCTATATTTCATTTTGAAAGGAAGGCAAAACTCTGATTATTATATCCAACCATTCTCACATTTTCCAGTCACTCTATATCATAGATTATTTTGACAGCTTACTTTAGACAGTTTAACTCTATTTTTGACGTTTAAGGAACTTGTTTAGACGTTTTAAATCAATGCTTAACCAATGAAACCCCTCAAACGCTAACGACTTTAAAATCCAAATAATATGCTGTCAATTGTCAATACCTGTACTAGCTGTGCTTATAAGGTAATTTTGCAAATCACATTAAAAACAATTATTCTGCATTATTATCGTTCGTGCGGGCATGGAATCCTATTTTGCCACGTTCAGGATGTTATCACTCTAAAATGTGTTGTTGGATATTAATATGTCTACTATCTTTCAATAGTGGGGAAGGGTTTCCCTATTATCCAAACACTTCACTTATCATTCCTTTGTTGTGTTATGTCATAGTCCAGGTTAGAGATGAAAGAATGAAAAATAAATTAGCAAAATGATAAGGGCTAATCAAAAACATATTCA
Organism: Lepidonotus clava; assembly: GCA_936440205.1. Taxonomy (NCBI): domain Eukaryota; kingdom Metazoa; phylum Annelida; class Polychaeta; order Phyllodocida; family Polynoidae; genus Lepidonotus; species Lepidonotus clava. The sequence continues at coordinate 17,047,376 of OW387150.1, read as the reverse complement.
ATGATATAACTATTGAACCCGTGTCCTAAAATACTTACTTATCTAAGGAACTTCAAGGTGTTCATATACGAAGGGGCCCAATACCCAGCTTTACAGCGTATCCAGACAATGCTTTGTTTCTCTCTCAGTGGTCTCCGCATGGTGACAAATTCTTATGTAAGTCATCAGTTCTTGATGAAGAGAGTCACATGTCGAAATGATATGTTGATCTAGCCAGCATTTTTAATGTCAGCTTGAACTTAATCAATCCATCTATCCTCAGCACTGTCGTCCAGTTGTTTTTATTACACCTTTGTTCTTATTTCATTTATGTAATATCGAATTGTTTGCGTGATTGTGTTAATGTGAACAGGCGAGGGCTAGGTTGTTCTTTCTTTTTTCTGTGCTGTTCCTAATCTTGTGTCCAAAAGCCGAGAATTGTCTAGTACATAAGCATTTGTCTATAATAAAACAATTTAACAGCAACATGATAACGTTATTTCCTATAGGTTTATAAGGAAAAACATACACCTCACAGATTGCTTCAGTTAATTGCTGTATTTCCCCAGGAATTCTCAGAAACATGAAAACACAAAATGCTAAGAGTAACTCGAAATTTCAGATACCACAAAAGGTACGAAAATAGTACGGATAACACAAAACTTAGTATTTATTTGGGAAACACAGTATTTTTATATATAGGGTTACACCGTTTAATATGTAATGACCAATCAGTGTATACCTGTTGCTTATAAAAGGTGGATTTTCACCCCAAAATAAACTAGTGTCCTTCAAGGGGCTCAATTGTAAACATCTGATCTGTTATTCTCTTATGGTTGAAAAATAGATCATAATGACAAATATGAGCACCCAATGAAGGACCCCAATGCGACCTCGGGACGATACATGACTCGAGCACCTGCGAATATGAGAGCAACCCAGACCAAACTTGGGAGGCCTTGGGAAGGTGCCTTGAGGGCAGCCATGAGATGATTTGGGATGTCTATGTGCTCATGAATATGTAAAGGTTACAAAATGAATATAGTAGTTTATGATAGTAGCTCATCTGTCCAGCCCGGTACAGGAACTTATCATGATTGTGGAGATACCTATCACAAATCAAACCATATCATCTTGGCCTTTGCTCTCAGGTCACTGGACAATAATACTTGTGTTCTGTAAACTTCGCCAATCCAGATGCAAATTCTGGGGACAACACATACATGGCCTCGTCAGAAACTGGTCCATAATAATTCTACTATTTGATACTCTAGTCATTACTATCCCATAAATGTAAGTATTATCTATATTTCTAATCACACATGGTTCTGTATGTACATGAGTTACATATTGTTTCTGGTTCTTTAAATAAGTATTTAATCCGGAAAAAAATCTGGTTTGCGCTATTCAACAACCTAATACTGTAGTCTCTATCATCCTTAGGTTGTAATCATAGTTTTGTGGTTAAATGTTTTGATACGTCATGCAGTATTTAACTCGAATAAATCAAAAAATGACTCTATGCATGCATGTTGATATGCATTGGAATCTGAATGATAAGGTTTGATAATACTTAATTTATCCGTAATTCACAGGTTTCGTATAGCATAGAAAGATACACGTACACCCTAAAGTAAAGAAGGGATGAAATGAAGGCAACTGAATCCTGGTATTCAACGTTTCGGTAGTCTCAAATAATTAGAGCATGAACATTTGAACGTAGCTAACCTGAAAACATTAATAAAAACAGTAAACCCTTTAACGCTGTGTTTAGAACCTGAGGCCTAACCTAATACACTTAGAAACCCCCAAAGTATTTTAGGTAAGGTCACCTCATCCTCAAGCTTGACAAAACCTTAATGCCTCCTTCACTGAAAAGTATAGTATACGCAGTACTTTCCACCTGACTACAGTTAAAGTGCTTTGAAATAAAACAAACATTATCAGATTGGGGCTAACATAGGAATGGGAACGTACTGGTTGGCCCGCGAAGCCGGACTGACCTTAGTCCTTCCATGACCTATATACCTCTTACATAATATCACTTTGGGAAACAGTGGGTCTGAACCCGACAGACTAGACTGACCTGAGATTACCGCCTATTTTATATTACCCGCCCATTTTTATTGTTGTATCTGACCTCTCCTGGCTGGTTCTGGACGCCTGTCCCCCGGGTCAAGTACCTATAAATAGCCCTACTAAGGGGGTGTCGCGACCCTGGATGCCGTTATGTAAGGCAGCCCTGGCCTGCTCCTGCACACTGGTCCCAATCACCATAAATATACATAACATAACATCCTATGTATCTCCATGCAGTCACACAGTACTATAGGGGCCATAGGGGGTCTTATTTTGTGCTTTGTGAAAAGACGTGCACATTAAAGTTCAGATTAAACAAGTAGATAAGTACCAGGGCTAATGTATAACAATTCAATGTATCAGAAATTTAGCTATTAATTGATTAATACTCAGAGCTTTACGGAGAACATCGTTGGAAGATGGAAGGGGATCTGTTGGTTAGGGCAGCCACCCCAGCAGACTACAAGGCGGTCCTGGACATCAACAGGAATGTATATGAAGGCTTTGACTATTTACCGATTTACTACCACATCTATCTGCAAAGCCCAGACTGTCACTCGTTTGTTGGAGAACTTGATGGGAAAATAGTGAGTATGAATGATTTTTATTATGTAAATGGTTTATCTGGTTCGAAAGCCTATTCACGTTTCAAGGTTTGATAATTCACTGTAGAAATATTCTAGATATATATATAGATACTCACTACCATGAGCCCCTCTACTACAAAGTCGATGAAAACTGAAAGTACTTTTACCATAATACTATATTATAGCCATATATATGACTTCAATTATCGATGATCTGGGTGATTGTAGATGCAGGCCTAAGCAACTGCATCAGCCTTTTATTGCTTTTATGAAAATACACAATTACATAATATAACATTATGCGTATTCTCTATAAACATTCAAACACACATACGTATAATACACAAACATTCATACGAACATACATGTATAATATAATACCCACAAGACACACAAGACACACTTGGCAAACAATACACACAATACATATTATGTACAAAATGTACATAACAGGTAACGTACAGAATACGAGCACCAGAGACCTTGTATGTATATATAGAATATATCTGATATACATACAAGGTTTCCCGACGAGCACTTAACTGACGAAGGTAGCTGCTATTAAAGGTCAGGTAGAGTTAACTGTGAAGTTTGTAATCAACTTGAAACACAACTGCAACACAGCAGGGGGCAGCACTTTCCTCTCTCTTCAATCATACATTAACTTCTATCCCTAGACACAGTTCCTATTAATTTTATAGTTGGGCATATTTCTGACTCCTTGTCAATTGATACCATCGTAGGTAGCTTATGTGGCAGCTCGAGTCATTGATGGAGGCCTGACAATGATCACGGCAGCAGGACGGGCAGATCCCTCCCTGGGCCGGCAGGTATGGTAAAGATTAGGGTTCTGCAAATATATTTATTTTTCTAGAGATCCGCGAAGAGGGTTCTGTCCCGATGATAATGACAATTATAAGATATCTAACAAAAACTATAGGGTACGTCGCTTATGTTCTTTTGAATATTCTTTGTTAAGGAAACGAATATTCTAGGAAAGAAAAAATAATATAGCCTATATTAATTATTAATAACCAGCTGATAACCATCCATATAAATAGTTACATACATGATTTTTAATCATAATGTTAAAATTATAAAACTGCATTTTGATGTATGTTTGATTCGGATCGTCTCATTTCAGGGTGTTTTTGGTAAGCTTCTTTTCCCAGCTATCAAGCTGGTACAGAAGAGGGTACCAACCTTGCAGTTCTCGGCACATGCTGGTGTAGGGGCAAAACACTTTGACATCATGCAAGAGGCAAGCAAAACTGGAAAAGCCCCAGAGAGAATCGTTATGAAATGGGTAAGTTTGTATTGTTTGAGTCCAAGCAGATTAGGCAATATCTAATACTTTTAACCAAAGGCTTGACGTATCATCTTAAGATTCAACACAATTTTGACAGCCACTTATTGCTTACAATAATTAAAGAGCAAGAAGCAAATGACTATCAAAGTTCCGATCGTTGGAACGATCGATGTTCGCCCTTAACTAGAAATCAGAAATCTCATCATAGAGGTGGGGGTCCCAGTAGTGTCCATTGGGCAGTGCAGCTGTCCCGGGCAGCTGTACACTCATTGGTCAACCTGATTGACCAATAGGACTCCCTCCTTTATCACTGTCCATGCGCCCAAGCAACCATGACCCCCCCCCCTCCTCCTCCCCCTACCAGGCCTTGCATACACTTACTGCCTAGACCCTGACTGCCTCACCCCCCCCCCCCCCCCCCACCACCACCACCACTATGTTGAGTGGACTGTCAATGCCCCGGTCCCCTGCACCCACCCACATGCAGGTGACTGTGGCTCAAGTACTGGTTATGTAACCCACTTCTGGCTTCTCAAACTGCACCCTGCCCCACCCCCACTCCTTGAACTGAGTTCAAGGGAGAGGCCTGCCCACTAAATTACACTTGATGCACACTAATTGTCCTGCTTACAAATGCATGCTGGTGAACAAAGGCCTGTAGCTACTTGTATGTAAGATTGTGTAACCGGGCAATCAGATCAAAGCCCAAATACCTACAAAAGACATGACTGATTGAGTGAGCCCTTCCCATAAGCTACAATACTAAAAACTATAATTAAGGGCTCACAAAAACGATTTATTAAAGGCGATATTGTCTACATTACGACTCTCGGGTTAATTTCATATATCTGATTTCTCGAGTCTAAAGTATTCTGCATTTTTAAACATAGCATTGTTGTTGCCTCCTTTTAACTATTGCCATGGTACAATATTTCGATCTCCCAATTTTCTGTGTTTGCAACCTAAAAAAGTGTATGCAAAGTTAATTCATTACTGTATTTTCCATTTGTAAGTGCATGAATGCAGTCTCTTAAACTTCCCAGACTTGATAAGAATGGAACTTTATCAATTATATAACAAAACTCATAAGACATAATTATCGATTCACATACTGGCATTATATCAACATCATCTTCCATTCATTTGACAGAATCTACTCATCTTCCAAGGCACCAAAGAAGACATTGGTTCATCGGTTTCTAGTCTGATAAATCTGAGTAAAGATACAGAGGTTCTTGGGATCGATAGAGCAAAGGAGGTATTCGCTGACATCACAAATTTAGTATCATTATTTCCCACTAGATACCTCGTCTGCTACCAGAACTGGCGCCCCCTGAGAGCAAGTTACGACATCTTGATCGATGCTGTCAGGTCTCATTTTACATTGGTCACTTTAAGAGAGGGATCCACTTCAAAAGTCAAAGCTCTCAGTTTCAGCTTCACAGACAAAATACCACTGGGCACTCGTATTGATTTATATTACTACGATGTTGTTCTTACAACCAATCTGCTCCATCAACATGTTAGGAGACATGTTCAACATGCAGTGTCTATCAATAACAGTGATGAAAAAGTGCACCTAGTTCTGCACTTTCCTTTCGATCATGATGTTGAATCCACAAAGAAGTCTCTGAAACCCTTTCTTGGGAATAGTCTTTTGACTAAGACTTTCCATAGGGAAAACGTCGTTTTAGCCGAGGGTCCATTGGAACCACAGACCCTAGGTTCAAAGATGATAGCAAGACTTTAGATTAATGCTGAAACTATGTAAATGCTAAAGTCTTTACGGCTGTCTTAACGAATGTCGTTGATATCAAACAATAATACCTTAATGTATTTATGATCACAAACTTTATCTTGGGTAAAAGATAATGCATATTCGTACCTCTTAGTCTTGCATTAATTATCCGATTATACTTATACATTTTAATAGTGGAATGGATGGAACATGTAAATATCAACATCATGGAAACATCGTAGATATTTTAGTATGTTTGAGGGCTCAGAATGCAAATCTCACCAGAGCATATTCCAAGAAGCCGGGGATTAAAAATTACTGGCACTGTTTATTTATTGAGATATAATGTATAGGAAAATTCAACCAATGGAACGAACACCTATATATATTCTATTGAAAACACCTAAACATATCTACACCAAACTATTAGACTGTTCATTGATTAGAATATAAACAAGTACATCCAATTCACTGAAGAGCAACTACCTAAATGGCACCTAAAATAAATAAGTTGCCGGGGCAAATGGTCCAGAACTGACCGGTAGAATTATACCTATAGCGCATTTACAGTAGGTGGATCACAACAACAATCAAATAAAAAAAAGGCTGTTTGTGAAAATAAAAACATGCACAACTTGAGCTGGTGGTCTTTGAGCTTAAAATGTTCAACACTGATCTGCGAAAATTAAACTAATTTTTTAGAACAATTTCACTGATGGAATTGAATCCAGAGGAAATTTGATAGACATTGCTGGCTGAGCACATCTTATAGTATCTTATAGTATCTTAGAGGTGCTTTTTCTGCTTATTTTCTGCAATAAGGTGCTGAATATGAATCTACGATTACTATGGACCATGTACAATGATAGAGTCGAATATATTTTAATTAAGTTCAAGGTCCTTCGTTATTGCCAATAACTGGCTACCTATTAACAATTAAAAATGATCAAACCGTTCATTTAGCAATCGCTACCTACGTAACAAAAAATAATCGGTGATCGCATGAAAGATAACAAGACACCAAGTAAAATTAATACTCTCGGAAAAAGACTCGCAGTAACAACATTACATCTTTTGTGGACAAAATTCAGTGGGAATTTGTTTATCCAAACTGTGAAGGGAAAAAAGACTGAGAGGATAATAGCTTTATTGGATAGATACTTGGCGATGAAGATATGAAAATCTGATAACTCAAAGGTCTTTTGATCACTACGGTAGCACAGCAAAGGGTCTATCGAAACAGTGGGTAGCAGCATACTCCGAGAATGCACACCTCAACTGGAATTTAACCAACCGATTTTCACAGCCGACTCTAGCGGAATTCATAATCCATTCAATGCAAAATTTATGTAGGAGGAATATCGTACACAGTCAAAAGAACATTTATCATGCTTCGTGATAATGTATAGGATGTCCATATATGACAAATATTTTGGTTGCAATATTTTTAAATTGGAAATGAAATCGGTTAGTGGAATGCACCCTTCTTAGCAGAACTCGACTCACAGTACTCAACCTATTTACGACTTCAGGCAATCTTACAATACCAGTATGATGGGTTTTTGTCGACTCAGGGAGGACCTATTTCTCGGAAAAGTCACAAAAAGCATCAAGACAAAATGTAAGTAACTACGTCCCCGATGCAACCTTAGGAATATTTCTTAGGTGAGCAATTGCTGGTGGGTACGACAGCTCACAGAAGCAACAATAATTAAAAGGGAATCAAGGACTTGACGAGACCCAATACTGTAGTCAACCAACGAATACCTCATCTACGTATACCTCATCTAGGTATAAGTGTCTGACCTGATAAAAGATGGAAGTGCTGAAATAGAGCGTTGAAAAGCATTCATTTTTGGCATAGTTGGACAGTGATAATTCGTCCATAAAAGATGTAGCCGCAATCAGTGGACAGTATTCTATTTGTAAGTATAAAGGCCTACAAGAGTTGGCACTTGTCGGTGGAGGACTCCTTCCCTTCATTAAAACTGATATAGGGCCACAGGAACAACTCAAGATACTCTTCAATGCGAAAACGGACATTTAAAAACGATAAGTCATGCAAACTGTTGATATTTGCATGTGACCGCACTAAAATTAAGTGTAGATTTCTGCCCACGAAATGAGGAACATTACATAAGTGGCGTTGGACTTTTTCAAACCCTCTGTTGATAAAGGGGCAAGGAACGACGATGTCTTATCCCCATAAGGACATACAGTACGCCTCACACCTGGGATATATTCGTCCAGGACAAAACACAACTCAGGTAGGGGAACTTAATTATTTTCTAGGATGCTATGCAAAACATAACTAATCGCAGGGTAGCCCTGCTTCTTTTTAATCATATCGTAATTAAGCAAACTGGCAAAACAGAAGAGGAATGGACACACATCTAAGACAAGAACCACTCAGGTAGGTTTCCTGCTAATACACCTTTCCCACGAACATGCGCAGTGGACCCTCCCATAGAAGCCCTGTTCCTAGCCTGGGCGTGCACTGTATCAGACAGGCCCGAGCGTCCAGGCTACCCTGTTTCCAACAATTCTCATTGAAACCCATATTCCAATCGATTGTTTAGGCCTTTCCGCTAGCAGGGCGTCACTCTATTGAAATAGGTCTATAGTGACAATTCTCCCCATACGGATAATTGATTTACAGTATTTGAAGTATCTGCAGGTTAATTTTGGCCACTTTTGTAAAGAAAATCAAAGGGGACTCTATAGAAAATATACAAATATTTGCTGTACATACAAACCATCTTAACGAGAGTTGGGCCTAACTGCACCACTGCACGTTGTGGCCATGTGTCGATCATTTTGGACAGGTCATCACAGTACTTAAGGCGATGTACTAAAACATGTATAAGTTACCAGACTAACCACTATCGAGCACTGTAGTTTGTATTATTATCATAATCGCAAAAATACTATTTTGGTTTAGGGAGGTCAACACGTGGTTAATAGCCACACCGGTACCCAGGGGCGGATCCAGGAATTTTTAAAGGGGCGTGGGGGGGGGGGGGGGGGTCGTGCTATAGCAAACATTTTCCCCGGGCCCAGGAACTTTACATTAAAAAAAATGTAATATTGGGGCAAAAAAAAGGGGGGGGGGGGGGGGGAGTTTGCGCCCTGCATGCCCCCCGCTAAATCCGCGCCTGGTACCTGCAAATGGTATAGTTTATTCTGATTAGTGTCGACACCTATCAGATTCATAACTATATAAATACTAAACCTGGAGTTAATTCCTTCAATACAAATAATATTATATTTACATTACATGTTACTGTATCGAGTCTGAAAATCAATAACTATACATGAGGATTTTTTGCACGTAAATACCTTGAAAAATTGAAATGTGTTATTATTGGTATATGAAGAATTGTGATGCATACTTTTTTTTGTTCCCTTTTTTTCAAATACAAATGAAAACAAATTTCAAGGACGACACGTTTCTCATGCTTTACTTAACAAATATCAGGGACTAACTGTACATGTATCCTTATAATCCCTTCCAATTTCTTCTGCTGTAACTTGGATTCCTGTCACAAGGGGTCACTGGCGACGGTTTGCTGGAGGTGGTGGTTGTAGGACTTGTGGTGCCATCTAAAGGGCAAGGCAGGTTCATATATATTTACAATGCGTTGTTAGGAAGTCAGCGGATCACAAACCTGTCAAAAATACATAGGGTATTCAAACGGGAGCGTAACAAATATCATACATTTTTGTAGTAAATATAGTTGACTATGGTAAATAGAAATTGACATCTTTACATTTGTTCAATCAATTTCAATTTTCAAAATTGTTCAGGAAGTTTAATTCAACCATCCTATGACGAATTAGTCCAGAAATTGCCATATCATTTAAAGTTTCATATCCCGGGACATAAACACCTCGATCTGGGATATAAGCATCGATAAGGTTAGATCGGGACGGTTGGCACACCTAGTATGCCTTCCAAGTGGGGGGGCAGATACAGGATTTCCAAAGGGAGGGGGGGGGGGGGCGGGTCAGCATAGACGATAAGTACTAAAACAGCGTGTATTCGCGAGTACATGCACATTTCCCCCTCTTTTTGTAATTTAGGGGTCCACCAAAAATAAAGGGGGGGGGGGGGGGTCAGCCCCCCTGGAAACCCCCTCATGATCCGTCCCTGGTGGGTATAGACATTATACATTCATTTTGTACCAATATAAACTCAAAAAATGTGTCCATGTATAAACTATAATCAGATCTGGCATGTGCACAATTTATGAGAGTGTTTGGGGCTTCTAGCATAGCCATAGGGTATGATTTTTTCCCCCAAATAATTATGTTTATTGAATACCTTCATATAAATCTGATCTTCCAGATATTAGAGGTGACAGTTGTATGACTTGATGTTACATCTTCGTACTTTTACAACTCCTATATTACATAGATTTTAATGTATGAACAAGTGGATGAATATAATATTATGTATATAATTTTATAGATGAAAGTAATGTAATGCAATGTGTTTTATTATCATGGGATATGATTGCGACACAATTAACTAACTATAAAGGAGTCGACATTTGAATATCTATGAAATCTATGGACAAAAAATCTTTTCCGCCAGATGATGCCACCTTCGGGTGCCACTTCTAAAGCAGTTGGCATGACTCCTTCCAGGTGGCGTTAGTGGGCCGCATCGCAACCAAACCGTTCACAACTTACAAACTCTATCAGGAAAATACCTTTACTTGATTAGAAAACTATTGCAAATGTTGATTCAAATATAAATGTGATATTAAGGGGGGAAATTGATATCACTTGAGATGATTCTAGTTTATCAGTTTATCCTAACGTGTATATCAGTCTTAAATATCCAGTAGATACATGTATATTATCTATATATCAAAAACATTAAAGGCTCTGCCTTTTTCTCATGCATTGATTGCCATTCTAGAAATTGAAAATGTAAAAAATGCCCTATGAATATACGCGGATGTTAACTGTGATAAAAAAAACTATTCATAATAATTTTGTCAAGACGCAGATTCATGAAATCTTTCATGAAACATCTGATGATATCATCTTCTTTAAGTCAACTGAAATGCAATTAAGTCCATTACATTGGCAATTTCACTTATTGTTAAGTTATGATACACAAACCACTCCAATAACACTCCTGTTTAAATATGATTTTATTCAATACCTTTCAGGTCCTACGTTTCCCATGTACATGTCTCTTAGAACCTATACAAAACTGCCTCCAAGTAAGCGGCGTTCAGAGGGCGGGTTAGCAGCTATAGAAAACATGCAGAGCTTACAGTGAGGGACCATAAATGAATCAATGCAATAATAATGATAATATCTAAATTAAGAGCTAGATCTATCATAGTTCTATTGCCTTATTTACCCATCATTTCAGATATATCTGCAATGACAAGATTAGTGATGGTCAACCTAAAACCTTAAAAATTAACATTTCATTGGATATAGGGCGGTAACTTTCAGGTGTTGATCAGCTGATTTTGCGATCAAGCAAAACTCAGTCACAGTACAAATTAAGGCATCAAAGCTGTAGAGGTACAGTACCAACCATTGAAATATTTAGGCAAACAATAATGAACAAAGAGTATAGGAAAGAAATTGCTGTAATAATTTCTTTTGTGATTATTCCTAAGCTGGCAATGGGCTTTGATGCTAAAATACATATGCTTAAATCAGGACAAAAAAGCTAAGGATTAATGTAGAAAATATCATCACAGCTTAGCAGCAGATCCCATGGAGATACAACTCCTCATCCTTCTCTGGTAGAGAAGCCCCTGTGAAGACATCTAGATGAATCTTAAAAGCAGAGACACTTTTAGCATCCGAGGGCCTCTGACACACTCCAAGTCAGCATTTGAACACTTTCCCTGATAAGACCTACAAAAAGATATGTGTTTCAAAAACCAACTCCCTCTTTCTGATAAAAGAAAGAACAAAGAGGTATTTGAAATCATTATCATTTAAAACACATGAATTAGATGAAAAGATTTAAAGTTAAACCTTGGGGTATGCCCTGCAAGACTTACTCATTAAACTTCCTCTAATCCCTAGTGAAAATTCTCAAGGAAAATGGTCTTATGGACTTGGAGCATATACTAGGAGGTTGGCAAGGACCTGTTATAGAACCATATAATGGTTCTAGAATGATATCTGGCATAATCTGATGTACAAATCTTCTCAGACTACTTTTTCCATCTTAAATTGGGGCTCAGGACCTTTGACTGAAGGTCTGAAGTGAATAAGATGGGTATAATTCTAGACAAAACAACATTCACCAATAACTGGGCTCCATCCAGCAGCTAAAAAGGTGCCTGGAGAATATCATATAATGGGTAGTATATTACATCATGTAATGGGTAGTATACTACATGCTTGGATCTTACACCTTGACACGTCCCCCACATGAGTCAGGAAAACAGTTCACAAAATAGTAATACTTTTATGATATCTTTCTATTTACAGTTCATTATTTACTCTTTGAAACTAAGCTCACAGAATGTGGCACAATGACATAATACATGCTTATTTAATCCAAGGATTCAGCATAATATTTCGACACTTAATAACCTTTGTTTATTAAATTAATTTGTACAAGTAGACACTATTTTTATAACAGGATCATGAAGGTAGAGCTGGTATTTTAATCAGATGTCTGATAAGTTTGGGTGAGTGGGGTTGCTGTTGGGTGTGAATTCTGAGTCACACTGCCTCAATGAAGTAGGCAAAACCGCCTGCGACAGTCTGCGGATTTGCACCACAAATAATCCCAAAACATCACCACTGTTTTTACAACAACAATGTGACATGTTCCTCGTTGCTGTTGGCTGTTTTACCGGCGCTCACTGTTGTTTCTTTGCTTGCAATGGCGCAAGTTTCTAATTTGCCAATATCATAGGGATAATTATAAGAAAATTACATATCATTACATATAATTTAAACGCTTATTTTGCACAGAGTATGTCGGTGAAAACCGATTGGGAATCTGACACAAATAAGGTGTCAAATTAAGGTAAATTGGTTTCATTGCCAGTATAATGTGGCAAGGGCTTAAATATAATCAATTGAGGGTTTCTCTCTCTTCACGGCACACCTCAATCCTTGGTGTGGTCCTTGGTCCTTTACTTTTAGGTATTTTGGGTACCTGAAGACTAAGTGAACGTGCTATAATTATGCAAAACAAATATTTCCATCACAAACCTTATGAATCATTTTTTCTATATCCATAATATCATTTGTCTTTTTTCATAATGGAACATTAATAATGATTATCTGTTTCCCTTTTATTTCTTATTGACTTGAAAGCATCTGTATTAGATATGTATACATATCAAATATCTGGACAGACTAAATTGGTTTTCTCATACGGCTGTGGACAAGTTATTCAAATGTAAACCTACAGATGCATAATATACAGGAAAACAGGGATGCAAGTAGGGGAGAATTATAAATCATTGAAAGACGTACATCCATCTGAAAACTGTCCATACCCTAAGTCCCATGAAGGCAATTTGATTCAAACCAAAGATCACCCATCATTAAAGAGGTATGACAGTGGATTGTTTTCTTATTGACACTAGGTAAATTGTATCTTAAAATCTGTTGCGCACGTCCCTTTTTATAAAGTTAGGGCTAGAGCCATGGCAGCAACGTGCAGTGTTTCTCTCAACTCGTTATCTTTGAACACGACTTAATTATCATCGTTTGTCAATGTCTATGTACATGTTTTCCAACGTGCTTAAATTAGACGAATAGTAACAGTGAGAAGGTTCAGGGATCAAATCACCATGCAATCGACCAGGTTCCTTTAGGGAAAACTCAAGTGGAGTATTTAGGGTATCAATCATGCTAATTAATACTGATAAATAACGTAATAAGGATGTATTTTCACGGAATGACCGAACATCATAGTACAAGCGGAACTTGACGGCGACATTTTTCTGATTTTATCTCAACTTTCACAGGATTCTAATCACATCTGACTATTTCCAGAAGGATATATAACACTCACCATATCTAAGGGACATAAAATTAATAATAACTTTTGGGGTAATGACGTTTCTAGACTGTTGCAATATTTTTCTTCTTCTACAGAAAATGCCAACTATCATATAATATCAGGTGTAATATAAAAGGGAACTGTGCAGGAGGAAAAGTAATAGATACACGTGTAGTCTACCTTTCATTAGATGGTTGGTCCTTATGTCCTGTTTGATTGTGTGCGTTTTATCTTTACTGTTGTGTGATTTATTTTGTTATTAAAAACATTCCATGACAGCATTGGAAACTTGTGATATAGCTCACTTTGATAAGTCAAGCAGTTCCCTTGTGTCCATGGCTGGCAAAAAGTTCTGCTTTGGTAACTGCCACGTCCAAGTAGTAGAATACTGTGTAACACAAGTGCTTGCTATGAGTAATTTCAGCACGTGACTGAAATTTACTTGCAATTGGATATCTTTTATATGCACTGGAGTATTCTCAAAACAAAGTAACTATTGTAAGGTGTTTGATTTTTACAGTGTATCTGTTACTAATATCATAAAACAAAGAACTTAGATTATAGTAAGAAAAGTAACTCTCTCACTAACCAAATTTCCCTATAGATACTGGTTGGTGAAGTAGAGCATGGGCTCAGAGATTTCGAGTGGCAGTTTAGAGTGGGCATGTGATGCAAAAACCGATTCCTAAAACAATCCACTATTACAACACCAATGTGGTCAAAGGGTTAATTTGACTTGAGGCAGTGACATTTCTTACAAGTTATTTAAATTCCTTGTTGCTGGTGAAACGTCTATATTACTTAGAACACAACATAATGTTTTATTTAGAACTCATTATGTCCTTCATTGAAGCCATCTTTCCAGTTTCTAACCATTAAACTTGATGAAATTTACATGATTTACCCCGAAGTTTACCAGCTGTACAAATATCCTGGGGCTCAATGGTGTAAAGCAATGTACATGCAAGCTGAATTAAGATATATGAAAAAGCTGAATATGGGAGATGTACCCCACGTTGGTTCTTGATGAGGAAAGGAATTTAATCTTGTGCTTTCAGAGGTAAAAGGAGTAGTCAGCAGTTATGGTTGGAACAGAATCGTTTCATTTGAGTCTAGGTGGACATAATTGTTTGGTCTTTGGTCTTGAGGGACATAATTGTCGGCGCTTTAGCCTGGGACAAAACGTTTACATTGGGCAGTAGGTAGATCAGATGGGGAAGATTGTATTATTGGGGAAACCGATAGCAAGTTGAATTGAAAGGCAACAACCTAAATGGATACACTCTTAGTATACTTTGACAACCCAGCTGGTAATATCACGCCATGTTACTCCAAGACAATAGTACTAATCTCCAAACGAAACCGTTCACCCACTTCTATATGTGTGTGACTTTGTAGTGCAGTTTGCAGCCCCGACAATTAAAATTGGTAATTAAACGCAAAAAGGAACAATCCTACTTGTCATCATTGCCATTAATAACGCTTACTACTATGATACAAGTCGCCACCTACAGTCATTATGTACATTACCAAACACAGACATGTATAATTTTCCTTGATACTCGCCCATGTTGTGGCAGCAGATATATATTTATATACTAGTCATCCAGTCAAACATGGAGTCTACCTACATATGTTAATCCTAAATCTACCAATTAACAAGCTTATATCATCAATGACCAGTCCATATCTATAATTTCATTAATCAACAAGTTATTATAGGCAGCAGAAAAACCATTGTTTTTGTGACAGTACAACTTCACAGAGTAAAATCTATACTTCTTTGATAACACTTAAGCACAATACAACAACCCCCTCTCACTAAAATGTTGCATTGGCAGTTGTCTTAACAAACAGGAGACACTAGTTATCATTCACCTTTGCGAGCTGCTCACCAAAAACGTGAGTTTTTCTTTCGAAAACTTGAGTTGCTCACTTGAAAACTTGAGTTGCCCACTTGAAAACTTGAGTTGCTCACTTGAAGACTGTTCACCTAAAAACTTCTCATTTACATTCAGCCACAAATATTGGACTTTCTGTCATACACTTTATACAGTCCTATATGTATATGTTACCTTCACCACTCTTATCATAAGACACCACATACGATAATTTCACCTGTTATTCCGACTGAAGTGAGTACTTTCTTATTATAGGGTCTTATGTCGTATATCTTACATGAGAGCTCCTCAATAAAACATTCTTATTACCCGTGAAAGCTCATCGGACCAAATTGGAGTCTTGTTTTATAGTGTTTGAAAAGCGAGCCCGCACATATATCCCTGTCCTGATCCTTTCCTGACATTGATCCAGATATCCTTTAATAAAAATGTCCACAATACTTCTCCAACCGCTTGACAAAATTAATGTCTTAACGGGGGCTAGGATTAGATTAGAACATCAAAACCTTTACCACCGTTTTTTGTCCTTTTATAGTGGTCAGAACTATAGTGGTCCGGGGCAACATCAGGCTATACATTCACTGCCCTCTCCTCTCCCTTATCAAATCTCAGGTCATAGAAAACACACAGCGACTAGGCCTATTTCAAAGGAGTTGTCCATCCCTCAACACGCCTTCTTCACCAAAACCAATATCATCAGCCAGCGCCGCGACTTGAGCTGCTGAAAAAGGCGTGGGGCAAGTTTCATACGAGGTGTACAGGGTCTGTGTCCAGGGCCGTCAGCGGGATGGTGCCGTTCATCTGACCGTACTGCCGGCAGGAATGGCACTGCCCCCCGGAACCACCCCCAGAGCCCCCCACCGGCGCCTGCTGGTACTCCGGATCCTTGGAGAACTTCTTGCCGCGACTGTAGGGTCCATGCCTTGTCATAACGAAGCGGAACATATCCACGACTAGCTCGAGTACCTCGGCTAACGTGATGACGGATATGCCGACCCAGAGCCCTAACTGTCCGCCGATGTCGGATAGCAGCTGACTCTGCGAATAGTCCTCCGACTCCTCGGTCTTTAAGACGTTGCTATCAGCAATGTAGACGTTGAGTCGCGCAAAGTCCTTCATTGCGCGACGCCGGTTCGTTGGGTCGAAGTAGACTGAATACAGGTCGAACTTCTCAGCGTCTTCCGGCCCCAAGAAGCGCACCGGATATGCCTCCGACTCAAAGATGTCGATGTAGGCTTCCTCGCCGTCAAAACTCTCTGCCGGCCATCGGGATAGACTGTAGGTGATGTCGTAGGAGAGTTCGTGGCAGGGTGGGAAGCAGCCGCAGTTGCGTGAAAATGTAGCGTTGCGGGTCATTCGTGACGTGAGGTCGCGCACGCACAGGACGCGACCGTAGAGTCGCATGAGCGCCTCGAGGCATTCATCAGTGCCGAGCAGTCGGCAGCGCTCGGGAATGTCCGTGTCGTCGGTGCAGTACCGGACATCCGTCACGTTATCATGACCAGGCAGGTGGATATCCTTGCAACCACAGGTCTGGATGATTGCTCGTTGAAGACACTTCTTCTGGCATGATATCAGACGGTAGTCCTCCCCGCCCGTTCCGAACGGATCCATATCGGAACAATTCCCGTGCGGCGGACCGATTCGGATGTTTTGCCTTGCTCGAACTCCAAAGCTCACTGAATACCCAGGCGCTACGTCAAACCCCTCTGTATGAGGGTAGGGTTCTGTGTTAGGTGGGTGGATCACAACTCTAACCCCTTCGTTACTGGCCATGGGACTGAACCGTTCATGGGTCCCTGGGATCATGCGCAGATCGTCGTTCTGATCAAGCATGCCACTTCCGGTTAAGACGACCGTCGACCAGCCGTTCTCTAAGCCCTCGGCCAGGGTACTCTCCAACTCATTAGTCTTCGGCGCCACATAGGTAAAGCAATTATAATAATAAGAATCAAAGAACTGATTAAAATCCGCCGTGCGATTACACTCATGCCCTCCGAACCGGCAGGTCACAATAAACTCCTTAAAGGGAACCCCTGCACCCATCACCAGCGGTCGGTCTATATTCGTGGCAATTAAAGTTCGCGTCAGAACCGTCTGGAAAATTTTCATATCTGTGTCATTCCTCAGAAACATGGGGTAATACTTGGCCACCGTTAACATATAAGCATTAATAAACGGGTCTTTAGTGATATTGGTCCAGCTCAGCGGGTCGCTGGCGTTCTTAAAAATCCGGTTCAGGGTGTTGAGAACCATTATATCCAAATTCCTCATATTGCAAAGCGATATTGCAGGAAACGGCACAGTGGCCGGTACTATCTCTATGGTGACTTTCTTGGGGTAGGAGTAGTACTTTTGGAGGAGCTGGGCGAACTGCACACAGAACATGGAGGCGGCGGCCAGGCAGACCAGGGACCAGAAGATCCGCATGGCCGAGGACCGCGCCCGAATGGCCTTGGGGATACCATGCATGGTGGTCCCCCCGGCGAACCGGTCCATGATGGAGCCGATGGGCATGTTGTAGTCGTCCCCAGGGTGGCGGTGGTGGTGGTGACCACCACCACTGCCCCGCTCCACCTTCCTCTCGATCTGGAAATTCTCACGGAACATCCCCGTGATTTATAAGTTAGCAACTAGGTTTGTTGGTGTTTAAAAACTCATCAGAAAACTTGTCAGAACATGGCGAAACTTGTCAGTGTTTGGTAAAAGTCATGGTTGTTGGATTATATTTTCACAGAACGTCCCTCTGTTGTATATATGAGTATGCATCAAGGCTTTTTTTTATGGTTCAAACTCGTCAGAGTCGGTTGGTGAAACTTATCAGAACATAGTAAAACTCGTCAGTGCTAAGTGAAAGTCATGGTTTTGGATGACATTTCTCAGAAATGAATGGCACTGCTCACATTCCAATTATTGAAGGTGGTATTTATTCAGGGCTAATGATAATTAAACATATCAGAAGAAATTGGTGACTTGATATACCGGGAGGAACACACATTTTGTTATTGCCCATTTCTGTCAACCATCAAAGGTTCCCCGTTCCATCCAATTGAACGTGAATGAACCCATCATAAAACTTCATCTTTATCACAATATATCCAATATTCTGCCAAAGGTTTTTACACCCATTATTGGAGGCTGACACAACCAGCTTAATCAAGTTTGATTCTCTCCAGAAGATCTCACAAAATGGGCACTGTATTTCATAAGCTTCTATTTCATCTAGCAGCATAGGTCAGTTTTAGACATTGCTCAGTGGTAATACATAATCCATTCTTGGGAGACAACGATTAACCTACATAGTAGGGTGCCTATATTTGTCCCCTTTTAGTACACTGTACAGGCACAGTTGATACGCATTATTCCAGCTGTATAAGCAATCCAACAGAGGAAGAACACAGCCTCAGCAGGCGTTGTCTATGGCAATGGCCGCTGACTGCACACATTTCCAAATGAAGACTTCCCCTAGTGGACACTCTGTGCATCATCTCAGATAGGGCATTACGTCGTCGCCGCCCCCTCCTGCGTGCACGGGCTAAGGTAGCGGGCCCACCACAGATAGCCGCGGGTATTTCCCTGCAGGTACATAGGCGTCGTGAGGCCCATCTCATGGCCAAATAAGGCAGTACCAACTGACTCCGGCAACAACCGGCCGCCCCTCCGCCGGGCGGCTGATTCATACCACTGCCACTAGGAGGCGACAGCGCGCTACATCGCTATTACTGGAGGCCCTCTCCAGTAGGTGCTAACGCCCTTCGTCTTCCCGCACCTTTAAGGGGTGTAGGAGTGCCTGAAAATAAAGGAAATAGAGGTCAGAGTATGGGGGAGAGGAGTGCATTGGCACAGTTAAGGATAATGTACTTTTGGTTATAGAAGCATTGCATACTTGGTTGGACCCATGAATGTTTGTTGATTTTTATCTAGATGATATATAAATGTACATGTTTGACATGGAAACATTCAAGTGCAACCATTATCTGATGATGTAGAAAAAAAGTAAACAGCCCGCTCAGATACATTTCATATCTTCCAAGCTAGTAATTGGATGCGAGCATGAGATGCCTTAAACATGCAATATATCCTCCTGCATATATATTTTCTTGTTAGAAACTTTATAGGTAGAGTTCGTCTAATTAGCTAAGAAACAAAACAATACAAAATCTTAACATATGGCTATATTACATTAGGTTTAGAGAAACTGCTAAGAAATAATCATATTGATATGATTATACATGTTCATCTGGCAACATTTGAACTGCACAGAATGAAGCCTTCAAGCACAAAACCAAGCTTTAAGCTTGGGCTTTGTTGAAGAAATAATAGCTTAATTTCACACAATGAGCTCCAGTCCCCTGACTCCCAGTAAAACTGAACTGTTTGTTTAGCTCTCTACGAAGGACGTGGAAAACAGCTTTTAACGTGATCTGGCCGTGCTTGTTTGGGACTTTCTTAAAGGTCTACCGAGAGGGAAATTGAAAGGGGAAGGGAATGCTTTCTTTCCGCCATAGAATTGACCTAACAGGTTTCAATTTAAAGCCTAAATAGAATTGCTAGCCTTTAAGATACACTGCAGGCACTTAAGGTATGATGTTCTAGGAGACGTGGGTGGGCACTTCTTTTACTGTGCAGCTGGGTTTAGGCCCTGCTGGCGTGTTTCCAACACAACTGGAAAAACAAGTAACTCGCCATTCTCTGTCTCCCTAACAGGCAGAGCAGTGTTTTCTTACCACTGCTTTACAGTAGGAGATAAAACGTTTCTGTTCCCGCTATTACACATTGTCTAATACTTAACACGTGTACGAGTTCCTAAGCATACGTTGGTGGTTTTTATATTAGCCTCCCACCAGCGTTTTAATGATATACGATTCTTATGAGACACTAATGCACTTGCTTTTTCTAACTTCTCGACAGAAGCTCCCTAAGGTCATGTTAACTTTAGGAAGTCAGAGTGAAGATCTATAGTATTGTTTACACATTAAGGTCGGGTTACCTTCCTGAATATCGTTTGTTTGATACAATGTTTCTTAGTTACGATTGGATTATAATAGTGAACATTTCACGAATTAAACAATTTTCGATATTTATCATTGCGCGCATACTTTATTCACAAAAGGAATACATTAAAATCAAAGTTTCTCGTTGACTATTGCATGGTTGGAGCCATATGTTACTCCGTTACTCTTAGAATAGTTATCCTACTAATAACCATTTAGGAATTGAAACATTTCAAATATCTATTATCTATTAACATAAGCATCCTTTATTGGAGCAAGAGTTGAAGTTAACTTTTTATTAATGGTTGCCTATCTCTCTTTGTTAATCAATGTTTTGTTGGTACTATAATCTCCTATAGCTTAAGATATAGAGAAGTGATCAGGCTCTATGTAAATAAAAGGTCTCTGATCTCGTATTGCAAACTGTAGTTTGGAGTGGCAGATCCCTTAACCCCTTCAACCCTCTATTCCTGAGGATAATAGATAAAAATATGTGTGGACTACAGAAGAAATGCTTTCTAAAGCTGCAAACCGTTTGAAAATATTCCTTTTAGAAGCTTAGATATGGTCGTTTGAACTTCCCTACTTCGTGTACAATAGAAACCCCCCAGTTCTGATAGTCATCTTTGTTTCCATGTTATGGTAACTTTAACTTGACCTTGTATATTTAGAATAAAATGCATTTCTTATTCAGAAAAATGTTTAAGATACAATAACTTTTGATTGACTTGGTCTTTTATCTTACTGTTTGAAATATAAGGCAGAAAAAAATATTTGCCACATTACCCATGAAAATTGTTCCATTGACTCGGAACGTTCTTTTTCTGTAACCATGGCAACCTAACAACCTTATTATTTGAAGGATTTATATGAAAAAACAATCCATTGCAAATTTCCCATAATGCATTATTTGCAAAAGATTTGATATTTTTATGAAAATCATTGAATTCTCAGGAAATTTTCATCTAAGTCAAACTTTTCCACAAAATTACATGGAAAAATGTTTTTTCACCAATAATTCCTTAATTGATGCTTTCAGGGGGCTGATTTCCCAGAATAGGCAGATTTGCCCTATATTGACCATAACGGCCTTTACTGGAACACATGTTCTAAAATATCTAAGCATCATAGAATAATAATACAAAAAGTGTAAGGTTCCTTAGAACTTTGGGAATATTTTGATATTTACCTCATAAGTGTAGGTGAAATACCTATTTTATAATCAGAATAAAACCATAAAAGAGGTGCCATTTTGTGGGTAACACTCATGTGGTGGCCAAATATGGCCTTATGGGGTGGAAGGGGTTAAGAATATACCAGCAATTTCATCAATCATATTCATTTATTTTCTTATTATATTTGTAACTTTATTGTGGTCCTGAAATTAGGAACTTTATGCAACAGCTTGGAAGATCAAGTCTCGACTTGAGAGCTTTGTGGGAAATAAAGACTTAAAAAAAAAAAAAAAAATGTAGCCTTGATAAGTAAGATATCCACTATGACAATTACCATACCTTGTTCTGTCAATTACTGGTTGGTTCAGAAACATGATTACAACTTTATTGCAAAGATGAAAGCAGTCGAATGAATAATCTATTCAAGGGACTCGGATTAGCAGGTTACTTACAGCAATAGTATTGCATTTGATTTTAAATCTGATTTTATATGAATAATACCTTTTCTATGTTTTGCAAAGCCGGTGGTCCTCCAGGATTAGGGAAGCAACTGAGGGCTCCAAATACACAAAACTGTTTAAATGTCGCTCATTTCACGCATGGACGTGCTATTCTTGAAGTCTAGCTCATCACCAAACAGGGGGTATCAGTCAGGCCCCTCCCCACGTTGTCTTGGGTCCTCCGCTATGGGCTGAGGCTGTATACATCTTTTTCATTAAGATGGCGCCCCCTGGTGTATCAAATTGGTAACACACTCTTAGGGCTTCCCCATAGTTAAGGTATATGAAGTAAAGTGACCCAGTTACCAAAAAACCCAAAAGTGGGCAGACTGGTGGACTGCGCAGGGTCATGGGAAAGGTGTATAGTGGGCGTATTGAAGGCCTTACAAGATTTGTGCAGATGACGTCACATTATGCTGTAAAGACTAAATTCCTATATAGCTCAATAGAGCCTTTAAAACAAATGTGGTCCGGGTCACCAGAGGAACTAACTTCTATCAGCAGTTCCATAATGTTGACAATCAAGGCGTCCAAGGGCTGACTAGTGGGCAAGGAAATCTCAGAAAAAGCCAATTAGAGATTATCTATTTGATATAGGATATATTCAAAATATATAGTCAACCTAACTATAAATGTATACGATTATAGAGAGAATACATCCAGCGTCTTGACAATTCCACATAATCATAAAATTGGTTTGCAAGCTTTTCACACATGTTGGCGTGGTCTGAAAGGTAGGCGATTGGCCACTCTATAAAGATCCCAATATCATACAGATCTTATTTCTGTGAGCTGAGCACAATTCTTAAATAAGCTAGTATACATATATTATATTGTATTAAACATGGGTTTTTAACATAGGTTATCACATGACCATTGTAACCACACTGGTCAGCATACCTTGTCTGCAAAAGGTCTATACAAACACTACACACTATTTGTCTGAGCCTGCTAAATAAAATCAGTGAAATCTCCGAGGGTAAAACGGCGAGCAAAAGGCCAGAAGTCCCTCAGTGTGCAGAACATGCCTGGTCGTTTCGTGTAACGTTTTACTTTTTCAAATTGACTGCCGTGTGCAAATTTGCCATGGAACTAAAGTGCACTATAAGCATTTATTTAATGCAGCAACTTAGACGTCTTCCTCTAAAAGTGTTACAACGTCTATTCAAATAGCCTTAGTAAATATTGTAGCTGTACTTAACCCGTTAAACTGCCGATAGCTGCTTCAGTTGGCATGTGGAGGCTTGCTTAAAGAATATTGATACATTTTGTATAAATAGCTTATACAAACATCTACACTGTTTCAGTATGCAGTTAAACCCTTCATTCAAATATGCGAATGTGCTACTATGGATATTTTCATTCGAATGAGTGTGCATGAGTTATGAAGTACATTATTTGTCCAAATCGATTCCGATTTATTAATATTAATACAGTTAATTTCATCATTAGTTCATAAGACTACCATATAAGATACTTATTCTAAAAGGCCGGTAGTCCAACTTTCATGTGGAACTTCTAATAACTTGTCTTAAAGGTGTTAATACCGTAACACCTTTAATTCAAGCCGCTAACTGATTGGAAGCTGTTCACCTACACCTTTCACCTCAATTATACTGATGAAACAGTCTTGTATGCGTTTTAATACAATTGGAAACATTTTATTTATGCACACACTAACATGATGGATATCTGAAATGTGGTTATTATAAGTACAATTTTTTACACTAAAACAAAATTTCTAAAGGTTTTCTAATCAGATATGAGAGAAGCATCTGATTAGCATGGCTTTTCTGGTTTTGCCAGTGCAGATTCAATTATGACAAAGGATTTAATGTCATTGGCTTTGGGCTATTAAACAGTGAGATTATCTGCATTTCTTCTCTTGTGCACGCTAATTTCAGAATATGGGAGAATTCTTTCAAGAAAACGGGACAGATTATTCACCAGAATGGATTAAATGAGAAATTCTGAAATGGCCCATTTAGAAGACAAAAACCAATATCATATCAACAGAAAGGGGCAATCTCAAGACTAGAACAGAGCTAATTTCATTTCAAATTTTTCTCACGAAAATTCATTAGGTGCATTCCTCGAGGTTTACTTTGGGCTCAGCTGTGTGTTGATTAGAGAACACAATACAATTCTTCATCATCGTCGAGGAATCTATTATGAGACCGGATTGAAAGAGCCAAGAGCAATAGGCGTTAAAGGCATGCTAGCTCAATGCCGGATCACTCATTCACTGATCAAAAGAACTCGGTAATCATTCAATTGGGTGGAAAGTGTATTACAAAGGAATAGGTTATATTGAACTAAATCGGGTCAGACTGTGCTACAGGAAAAGGTTTCGTCATTTAAATGGAATGAACACGGTGTGATAGACAGAATAATACAATAATAAGTGAGATGGATGTTAGTGTATAGTGGAAAGGTTATACCAAATTAATTAGGATGAACACAGTAGTATAGCATGAGTTACAACAAAATAAGTGGGATAGACACTTGGGTATTAGGTATATATCGAATTAATTGGGACAGGCCTTGAAATATAGGTATACCAAATGAAATTGGATGAATACTGCAGTACAGGATAAGTTATACTAAGTAAAGATCGGTACAAATATTGTCTGATTCTATCAAGATCCAATTTTGAGGATATAGGCCTAATTATTTGATAGTCTCTAACAAATTACTCTATTGAAGAATAATCGTTATCGGTAAAACGATTTCTGCAATATGTATTAAGACATATGGCCAAAAGAAATGTATCTTATTTTGCAGTTCTTTTGCTACTGAAGCCTCCTGAAGACTCCTTCTAACCATTATTCTCACACGTCGTCAAATTACTCAATTCTAATGGATGTGCATACATGGCAAGTAAAATCCAAGTTGGGATATTCTCAAATACTGAGTTATTGAAAATAAACATGGGCACTTTCCCACTCTTCCTCCTGTCGGGAGATGTAGGTCAGTAACTCCTGGGTCCAGCAGTGCCTTGTGGGCAATGAGAGAAAGCCGCCTGCCCGGCCATACCATTATCGTAACAAGGACCACCACCTTCAGCCATAGACATACATAACATTTGTGTATCTCTATGCTTCAGCCTACCATTCCGAACATGACCCAACAGAAAAGATCTTCTTTTTGTGATTCTTTTCCTACTGAAGCCCCAACCCTCCCTAGGTTCATTATATTCCCACATGGGATGACGTCACTCAACAGGCCTTCAATTCTGACGAGTGCGCACGCGTGGCGGAAGTGACATCACAATTATACGCTCGGTGCGCACGCGCATTGCTGCCCTCCATTCTGTGCCGCTGTTCTTCGGCGATCTGTGTAATTTTATCAGAGGAAAGCGTTCCCGGCGGCCGGGGGTGATACGACCAGCACTTGTCTTTGTTGCAAAGCGGCCATTCTGAACAGGAAAAATATCAAAGTGACAATAAGGGATGTCCTCCTGGACAGCCTAGTCAATTGAGATGGAGATAGGACTATGTTTGTCAGCTATCCCATTTGTCGGGCATCTGCAGCAGGAGGGTTGTATTCTGATACAACTCCGTTGCCTAGGGCCTAAACATAGGCTTAGGCCTTTAGGCCCTATATAAAGTATAGCCTCTAGGCCTATATAAAGTATATAGGGGTGTGAGTTATTGAGTTGGTCATATATGCTTAAACTGGCATGGGTGTTAAGGAGGACCGTGTTTCTCCTTTTTTTGAAAATATTTAGGCCTACCTGATTTGAAATTCTACCCAATATGCTTTATGGAAACAAAATCATACAAAATCCAACGCGTCACATTTTCTGCAATCCTCGATCTGCAACTTGTAAATGTCCAGAAATAGAGAGGTGTCAATGCTAAGGGAGATTCACTCTAGCCAAATGCACCGAGTAATAAAAAAACATCACAAAAAATATCCTTGAGATCTGAGACATAATAAAAGCCTAGTATGTGTATCTCTATGTCAAGATCTTAGATCCGCCCCAGGGTTTACAAGGTTTGTCTTCACTGACATAGGGGTCACCGGAGGGGTCAAGAACCCGAGGAACTGGAACCTAGTATAAATCCACATAATGGCAGATTCACATGCTCTGTTATTCTTCGCGTTGTATTAAGTTTCACAAATGGTATAAAGTTTGATAGGCGAAGTATAGGATGGCTGTTTCTTTCAACAAGTGAAAGAGCAAGTTCACCCTATTATCACACATTTAATCCCCTGGTTCCTGTCCTATGCTTGGAGACTGGATGCATGGGTTTTCTTGTGAGTGGAGATTTTAGTTACATTTAGTTACATGTAGATGTGTTCTATGGCCTTTGACAATTCTTTTATTAGAATGGATTTTGTGTTGTTATAATTTTTTTTTAAAATACCCTAAAGGTATTTTACATAATTGTATTATAAGTTTACATGTATTTTGCTTGTATTCATGTTATTTGGTTAAAATTTACAAGTTCCAGGATAGTTAAAACAATAATAAACAACTTTGAGTTTTGGGCAACTCTAGTAGGAGAGTGTGGAACCCAGGTGGAAGTCAATTGCCTCTCATGCTATTAGCTGACCGGCAGACCAGAACAGAGGTGTCAAATCCCTACATTCTATTGTTATGGTGTGCCAAATGAGAAAAAGTTCACAATTTTGAATTTGTATGACATTTTTTCTCATTCCAGCATTTACAGAAGGTCATCAGACAAATTTGTCAGCATGACGGCCATGTTTTTAAGATACGTTAAGTGCCAAAAAATGACATCAAAATTTTTTATTTTCAAGAAATTTCTTTTCACTTCCAAGTTTTAGACAAGGTCACCAGACATGTTTATCAGTATGGCGGCCATGTTTTCATTCTGCGCCAAGTGTCCAAAAATGACTTCAAATTTTTTTATTTTCGAGAAATTTCTTTTCACTTCCAAGTTTTAGACAAGGTCACCAGACATGTTTATCAGTATGGCGGCCATGTTTTCATTCTGCGCCAAGTGTCTAAAAATGACTTCAAATTTTTTTATTTTCGAGAAATTTCTTTTCACTTCCAAGTTTTAGACAAGGTCACCAGACATGTTTATCAGTATGGCGGCCATGTTTTCATTCTGCGCCAAGTGTCCAAAAATGACTTCAAATTTTTTTATTTTCGAGAAATTTCTTTTCACTTCCAAGTTTTAGACAAGGTCACCAGACATGTTTATCAGTATGGCGGCCATGTTTTCATTCTGCGCCAAGTGTCCAAAAATGACTTCAAATTTTTTTATTTTCGAGAAATTTCTTTTCACTTCCAAGTTTTAGACAAGGTCACCAGACATGTTTATCAGTATGGCGGCCATGTTTTCATTCTGCGCCAAGTGTCCAAAAATGACTTCAAATGTTTTTATTTTCGAGAAATTTCTTTTCACTTCCAAGTTTTAGACAAGGACATTAGACATGTCTTGTTAGCATGGCGGCCATGTATTTATGATGCGCCCAGTGTATAGAAATCACTTCAAAATTTTTGATTTTTAAGAAATTTCTTTTCACTTCCAAGTTTTAGACAAGGTCATCAGACATCTTTGTTAGCATGGCGGCCATGTTTTTATGATGCGCCAAGTGCACAAAAATGACTTCAAATTTTTTTATTTTTGAGAAATTTCTTTTCACTTCCAAGTTTTAGACAAGGTCATCAGACATGTTTATCAGCATGGCGGCCATGTTTTTATGATGTCCCAAGTGTCCAAAAATGACTTCAAAATCTTTTATTTTCAAGAAATTTCTTTTCACTTCCAAGTTTTAGACAAGGTCACCAGACATGTTTATCAGTATGGCGGCCATGGTTTCATTCTGCGCCAAGTGTCCAAAAATGACTTCAAAATTTTTTATTTTCGAGAAATTTCTTTTCACTTCCAAGTTTTAGACAAGGTCACCAGACATGTTTATCAGTATGGCGGCCATGTTTTCATTCTGCGGCAAGTGTCCAAAAATGACTTCAAATTTTTTTATTTTCGAGAAATTTCTTTTCACTTCCAAGTTTTAGACAAGGACATTAGACATGTCTTGTTAGCATGGCGGCCATGTATTTATGATGCGCCAAGTGTATAGAAATCACAACATTTTTGATTTTTAAGAAATTTCTTTTCACTTCCAAGTTTTAGACAAGGTCATCAGACATGTTTGTTAGCATGGTGGCCATGTTTTTATGATGCGCCAAGTGCACAAAAATGACTTCAAATTTTTTTATTTTCGAGAAATTTCTTTTCACTTCCAAGTTTTAGACAAGGTCATCAGACATGTTTATCAGCATGGCGGCCATGTTTTTATGATGTCCCAAGTGTCCAAAAATGACTTAAAATTTTTTATTTTCAAGAAATTTCTTTTCACTTCCAAGTTTTAGACAAGGTCATCAGACATGTTTATCAGTATTGCAGCCATGTTTTTATGTGGGCCAAGTGCACAGAAATGACTTCAAAATCTTTGATTTTCAAGAAATTTCTTTTCACTTCCAAGTTTTAGACAAGGTCATCAGACATGTTTGTTAGCATAGCGACCATGTTTTTATGATTCGCCAAGTGCCCAAAAATGACTTCAAAATTTTTGATTTTCAAGAAATTTCTTTTCACTTCCAAGTTTTAGACAAGGTCATCAGACATGTTTATCAGCAAGGCGCCCATGGTTTTATGATGCGCCAAGTGCACAGAACAAATATATGATCAACTTACAATTATCTATTTCGAACTTTAGTAGTTCCTTTTTCATTAACATGCGAAGAATCTCGTTATTTTAATAACGATTTTAGGTTTTAAACGAGATTATACAGTTGCACTTGTATCTTTCGATTCTTTTTATACACCATACAGCTGCATCCTTCATCTACCCCCTCCCACCTTGTACCTAAGATAACACGGAAAAAACTCAGTGTTGTAATCAGTAAACATGCATAACGTATTTCCTTAAAGGAAGCCAAAAGCAATGCAATGTTAAAATTTTGCAAATTCAATTTGCTATTGAAATACACTCTATGGACATTACCTAGATCCGTGGTGCACCATGGACTGTGAAAAAAGGTCTTAAACATCATTGAAATACACATGAACTTGTCCCTTTTGGGGACCCACCAAAATTTCCAAACATTGCTGCCTACAAGCAGACATGACATGGATTTTCTGGAATTAAAGTGAAGTTAAAGCCAGTTTCCATAGTTTATGCCATACCACTAACAAAGTTATACTCATATATAGTCTGCGTTTTTTTCGAGTTTGAAACAATTTTTCAAACTTTTAACACAACGTTGGTTTTGGCTCCCTTTAATTGTATGATGTACGTTATGATATATATGCCTTATATCAATGAGAAAAAAAAGAATTACCCCTGGTTTCCCTTTCTACAATATTTCAAACCTCACCCCCTAATATGGGTAGCTTGCGTCGCACCTTATTTGGTCGGTTAATAGAGGCCATGTCGCGGGGCGACGAGCGACATGCCTGCGGCGCCGACAGAGTGGGCGACATGGGACTTCTTCCCTCAAATTTCATTAGGAGGCGTCGCGCTCGACAAGCAGACCAAAAACAGGTCAGAAATGTGCTGTCCGTCGGGGGTTTGGGTTTAAGGGGGTTTAGTAATAGGAGTGGCCAGCAGAGCTTAATGTAGGCGCATAGGGCGGCAAAGGGAGTAGTATATAAATAGGCACACGGTCGATGATTTACTATCCGAGATGCCCTCATTATTCTAAATCTTCAAAGGGATACTCTGTGTGGGATTATGGGCTAGCAATACCTGCTTACATGAATCTCTTTTAACAACACGGATTAAGTTTCTGATAAACTTGTGTTGACTATTGATAAAAAGTTTAAGATTACGATTTTCCATATGCTTTAATGAAATTTACATGTCTTACACTGTCAATGGGAAAGATTAGGCAACTTGTCTAATATATTTGTAGAATGTCTTTTATGACTTGTGTTGTTTTTACCCAATTACTATTATACTCTTTGATTTCCCGCTTGTTTGATAACGAATTAGAAATAGTTATACTGCCATTTTGAAATCCACCACGTTGAAAACAAAATTGATCAAAATGGATAGCCTATATTATGACCTTGATAAACCCATACAATCATAATAACTATGTCTCCCAAACAACTTCCGTGTCGACACATTTTATGGTCTTACCCCGTACTCAGTATGTAGGCCCGGGGATAATAGTGAGGGTGCTCCGGGCTATAACTAACAGGAGTAAATCACAGGAGGTAGGGGGGCTGGATTCCGGTACAGGGATCTTACCATAGCCGCCGGATTTGATGTAGATCCTGGATGATCCGGAACAGGATTTCACTGATATTGAACATTAATCATTTGTAGCATGATAGAGATGGTAGCTTCCAGGCTGGGAGCTAACAGAGAATTTCGGATGACGTATATATTAAAAATTTGCAATTGAAATGGTATAACATGAATTTGGGAAATGTGAATTTCTGCATTCCATCTTTATATCTGAAATTTGTATTGACTCTTTCTTCATTTGCTATATTTAATTAATCGTTTGAAATAGTGAAGGCATTGATGCCTTTCCTTTTCCCTACATTAATTGAGACTTGACTATTTGCACCAGTCTTAGTTGTGTGATGTTATACATGAGATATGAATCATGAAAGTATGAGCATCGCTTTTATTCAGGGTAATTTTACACCAACCTTACGTTACCTTATATAATATCTTTGGATACGTTAATATTGTTTATATTGATCGATATTTCAAGAAAATTGTCAGCTATTCCCCTGCTTACACTAGATAAGCCTTGCCTTACAATATACCTCATTGCATTACTATGCGCCAAACCAAAAACTACCACCTCCCTCCTTAAATCACCAAACGAGGTTAGGACAAGATTCCCAATGACAAATGCTCGTGTTTGTCCATACTGACTCGTTCATCCCGATTTGCCCCGATCAGTGGTCAGGACCCCCCTGTTTGTGGGGGCAGTCCCTATTAGTCAGCTGCCAGCACCTATTTAGTTCCCCATGCATCATGGGTAACAGAACCAGTGTTTTGTCGGACTTGTACTGCGAATAATACCAAACTGATATAAAGAAAGGGAGTTTGCTTCTTTGTGCAAATCATTTATGTTCAGGTTTGGTTTGTGTTCTTTCACATGGTTCAATGGTTCTTTACTGCTATCTTCAAGACTATTTTGATTCTGCACTCTGTGCAAAGCAGATTCAATCCTGGATACTGAGTAAGTATGTATTAGCTGTATTACAATCCCCTCAGTCAATATGCCATGGCTGAGAAACACAAGTTTGATCAGTAGATCATTATTTAAAAACGGGATAATAAATATGTTATTGTTCTTTGAATCCACATCGTGTATTTATGATGCATATTCCCATAACAGTTTGAGCTTATGTAACAATATTAAATCTTTTCTGACCTATATATACCATGCTGCTGTTCTTTCCCGACCTGACCTTATTGGCATATCCCAATATCCCTCGTCCTTTATTCTATCCAGTTCTGTCCTGCCCCTGCCCCTATACCAATACCTTAGACCTACCCTATAAATCTCATCCTGCCCTCCAGGGTAGGCAATTCTCTGCAGTTGCCCAATCGTGTCTTGTCCTTCCTCTCAGAACTTGTCACTGACCCTCCAGGATGTTAATTTTCCCATGTAGCTTCATCCCACCTCATCACATCAAACAATACCCCGCCCTACATATATTTCATTAACATGTCACTAACCTTTCCAATACCTACGTCCATATTACCCTCTCATCAAACTATCTAAAACCTCCCAGCCTGATAAATCCGTTCCTAGCCCACTGTCAGTAAGCCCGGAACTGGAATATGAGTGGCTGGCTGTGGTCGTGGTGGATGAGGTTCCGGCAGGTGGGTGGGGCTGGGGATGAAGGCATTTACCGTGTCAGGTCATCCATAACGTGTCCGGGTCTGATGGATGCAGCAGCCCACCCCTCTGTCCACTATTAGCACCCTCTCCCGGCCCACCACTGTATGTCTACCCCCCGTCATGGTCCTTTCTCTGGGGACTATAGTTCTACCAATTAAACCCCGTGGGTTTTCCATGGGAGAATACAGGCCCCCAGTAGCTTCTGCTGATCGTATAAGGTGATGATAGGGGGGACCCTGCACTGACCAATGGTTCTTTGGGTTCAATTCCCCATTGGTGCTGGGTTCACTAAGGGATGAGGTACAGCAAAAATAATTTCCAGGTTTGATCCCCTGCTGTTTGCCCACCCTCTCACCTTCATCTCATAGATATGATCACCAAAGATAGAATTCATCCCAACCTGTTTTCTCTGTGAAAATGACCCTGGCTGTCGGTACAGCATAAAACATCCAACACTCACTCACTCTCTTCTGTATATCGAAACTTGCAATATCAAATCGGAAGGTGTGAAGAATGCAGGATTTAAGTCTGTTTTCCACCCACTGAAAGTGCGTTTGTGATTTGCCTCAGATACACAATTACATATAGAAATATCAAATTGGAGGTTTCGATGATAGAAATAAGTAACGTATAAGTAAAGCTTTCCTAAAGATTATGTGCTGACAGAAGATAATGAAAAAAAGATTTGCTTTCTTAACAAAAGTGCTCCAATAATAGGACGCCAAAGTCTCGCGCAGGCGCGACTGGGATTTTTAGAAAGGAGGTAGGAAGAAACGTCGTTGGGTCCTCGTTGGGTATAACCACAGATCTAAGCCATTGATGTACCATTACGGCGATTTCAACTTATCATATCTCTTAAAAATAATAGGAATTCCGAGTTGATTTTCGAAATGTGAATAGGTCTAGATCGATGATATTGGATATTTCATACTTATGGGAATTTAATTTTGTTTAAATGCTGGGTTATATAGTTATTTCGAACGTTATTTTGTTATATCCTGTTATCACCGACATGGAAGATCATTACTGTAATGAATGTCGGTTAAATAAATAATAAAAAAAGACCGAATCTCTCATGATAATTGGGAGTTTCACTGGAAAACCTACTGGGGAAATACCCCTCATTATTTCAATAGATAT
Source organism: Lepidonotus clava (assembly GCA_936440205.1). NCBI lineage: Eukaryota > Metazoa > Annelida > Polychaeta > Phyllodocida > Polynoidae > Lepidonotus > Lepidonotus clava. Next base: position 17,014,101 of record OW387150.1, on the reverse strand, counting down.
GTTTTTTCCCGGTAAAATTTTTAATTTCTACGAGAGATTTAGTCTGGATATTTAATCTATTCATATTTCAAAAATTAACTCGAAATTTCAATCATCTTAAGAGATACATGGCAGGTTGACAATTTCCTCAAAAGACTTGGCATTGGCGTAAAATGCCAATGTCTCAAGCATCCAGGGGATTCCCCGTATCGTCAAATCTCACGTGAATTACTTCGGTGCCCTATGCCCTAGGAACATCACCATGGGAATGTTCCAGTGCAGTTCAATATCAACAGTGCATATTTCGGCGTAAAGAATATAGGATTATAGATTAAAGCCTGCATTTCTGATACCACTATTTCCTTCAGATTAGTTTGTGATTTCGCAGGGTGCGATATACAATCACAGGAAGGACAAGAAAGGTTGCTGATGTCCTACCGACAATCAGATAATGATCATTGTAGAGGAAGATAATTTTAAACACTTTTTGTTGCAGGCTCCTGAAATTGGTCTCTGGTAAAATGATAGGTTTGCGTCTGTGATGATGCAGCGGAACCTGATGGAGTATAGAGTAAGCTAAAAGCCACAAACAAAATATAGGCCAAAACTGTAGGCTCATTTCCACGAGACGTCACTGTTCAGTGAGCTGTGGTTAAACGATAACGACGTAGGCTATGGGCTGTCTGGGTAGGGAGATACTGAGCCTTATCAGTTGTTAGGTAATGAAGATGAGACATCTCCCAGCTGGCCAATATTCAAACAAGCTTTTGACGGTTTTCCCTTTTTAAGATATAATTTAAAATAATGAGCATATAGTATATGAATTTATGTTTCCGTAAGCATAAGCAGAATGACAGTTTTCCAAACTTTAGGACATAGTGGCACATACCATCATTTCCTCTTGAATAACATCTCAGAGGTTATACCTATTTCTGTTATCATGCCACTTGTTCAATGTTAATAGTACAGTACATGGAGTACTAATTAAAGGTGCAAGGTTCTTTTTCAAAACAAGGCTATCATATAGGCAATTGCATCAGTTCAGTAACATTTCTTCGGAAAATAGTGGACCAATTGAATGTCCACTTTAAATTGGTTAAACAGACTTTCACCAATTGGAATCTGTCTAGGACCTGTCTAGGACTTCAGCATATTCATTGCCTGTTCTCTTCCCTGAGCCTGTACACTGCCCGGAGCCGATTCTCCGCCTTGAGCCTGTTCTATTCTCTGAGCCTGTTCATTTCCCTGAGCCTGTTTACTGCCCTGAGCATGTTCTCTTCCCTGAGCCTGTTTTCTGCCCTGAGCCTGTTTTCTGCCCTGAGCCTGTTCACTGTCCTGAGCCTGTTCACTGTCCTGAGCCTGTTCAGACTGAAAATCAAGTTAGTTGTAGCGAGTCATAAACGCCAGCTTGAACCTCATTGGGAGTACAGGAGTTATATGAAATCAATTTCTTTGTAAATAAGGTGGAATTTGTCGGGCAAACATTAATTGAATTAAACATTGATGAAGGTAGTGTAATGATGTCTTAGCTAGATTGATGGTAAATATTTTAACATAGACTTCAGATAGCCTTATTGAACATATTTCTGTCATTTCTGTCATTTCTGTCATTTAAATGGCCCCCGTTCCTTTTGCAAAGGTCCCCTTCCCCTCCCACCAATATGTCCCTTACATGCGTGTTCTAAGGCCCCAATACAAAGGTTTCCTGCCTCTGAAGGCCCTATTACACTACACGACATGAGCTGCAATATGACAATGTCGTAAAAGAAATGACATATATTACAGACAAAATTCTTTGTAACACATAAATAACATGCTCCAAATTGCCAAATTTTGATAATTCTATGGTTGCATCATGCGAATTTATCTGTAACAACAACATAAATTATTGTGTCAATGTCGCAGCTCAAGTCGTGTAGTGTAATAGGGCCTTTACTCTCCCTTGCCTGTCCCTAGTCATCTAATGGAAACTCCAAATCTCTTACACCCCTTGGCCTCACACAAAATTTGACGCCCCTCACATTTTGCTTGCCCTTTACATGTTGACATGGAGTATGTCGCTTCCCTTCCCAAGAAAGTTATGCAAAGAGACCTTCTTAACTTTTACCAAGAAAATCAGCGGAAACACAAGACGTGGCAATAAAGGGAAATTGGCGATTAGGAAAAAAGTCGTAGGAAATTGTGAAGGTAAAAAACGACCAGTGGCACTCACGCTTGTGTGGTGTTTTTCTGCGATGCCAATGAGCGTGCCCCTGCTTTCTTTCCGAGCCGGGAAATACTAACGAGACTCTGAATGGAGCTTTCCTTAAGTGCAATCTCCAAGCACAACTTCCTTAAGCATAACCTTTGATTAGGCTACCTTTAAGCACAGTCCCTTGCATTTAAGGATACGCATTTGATCTCTGTATCAGGTTCGGCATATTTATGGAGTTTTGATTTTGTCTCTGATCACAATAATTTACATGGAATTTGGTACATGAAAAATACCGAGATTCAAAGCCATGAAATCCGTTTTTTTAACGGTTAGCATCTCTATCCCCTACATCGTTGAGTATGACACATTCAAAAATATATACTGGTTGCGCCTAATAATCATATGAATTCAATAACATTAATTGGAGTTATCTATGCTAAATGATTTACAGGGTTTACATAATATGCAAATCAAGTTTATAATTCGGATTTAGAAAATAAAACAATGTGTAAAATCAAATGATTTTTTTTGTTTTGACTTTTGTGGGTAATAATTTCCTAGTGTTTACAGGTCAAAAGTAATAGACTAATGTTAAAACCTCACCGAAACCCATAGATCTATCCTTAACCACAAGCTTCATACCAATTTATGTTAAGGGTAGAAACAGCACTCAATGAGTTTTCCTTCCGTGTCACTTTAAGACCTTTACAAACTTAGTTTTCTCACTTTCAGTGACCGTCTCTTTAAGTATGGGATCTTAAGCTTAAATCGACCTGTGATATTTGCCAAAGCATTAACGACCAATTTGACGCTCAATGAATCTTGTCCACTTGACCACATATGAAGTACATTTGGCTTAGATTGAAATTAAAGAAACGTTTTCCCATAAATAGGCTTAGTCACTATGAGGAAATAAAGTATCAAGTTAGGCTTTTATGTTCTCAAGATAAGTGGTATTCAACAGATGAGAGGGATTTAAAAAGCCGTAGTGTCAAAAATAAGGATTTTAACGCCTTAAGTATTTGGAATGTGTTCTTAAAAGCTTTAACGATTGACTTAGTTAAAGTGCACAAAACGTACATATCTGAGTAGCATGAATAAATATATATATGCCCTTTCTTGTTATTTCTGACTACATTTTTTCCAGTATAACAGAACGGGCGTACCGGTTTGGTCAAGCTTCTCATAAAAATAAGTATTTTCGTCGAGTAGATTGGAAAGAATTGATGTGGATTGAACTTGATACTTTTCATTTTATCAGTCTTTCCGAAAGGAGCCAAATAGTATAGACCGAGACTTAGGCTAACTTAATGCCATACAAATACAGTCTAGGACCCCACGACAGGACACTTAATTGTTTACTGGCTCTTTTAAAGAACTTAAAATCATAATATTGCATACGATAAAACGTCATTAAAATCTTCAATTACTTATTGGGAGGCAATGGTTACGAATAGGCAATAGGCTACGTGTATGGGGAGGACGAAGCCTAAATTCATAAAGTACGTGTGAATACCATATAAGTGTTCCGGTAATGTATTTCAAATTAATCTAGTTTTCATGAAACAAATGCAAAATAATTTTAAACCTTGAATTGGGATGATTGATTCTTCTAAAGGTTGAAAATGCCCTGACGCAAATTATATAGCGTGGGTATGACTAAAATAAGGTGCCAACCATTCTCACTCTGCTCAGTGCAAGTTGCCTCTCAGGCTTCGGTGAGATGTTTTATAGAGGTGAATCTGCAGCTATTTTTGTATCTCTATATTCACAATGTATTTGGTTTAACCACTTTTATTGCCATCATAAGTGGTCCTTTATAGAGGGAATGATTCAAATACAGTTCACGCAATTTGCTCGTTATAAACAGAACATCCACCCCTGTCCACTTTATGATATATTTCAAACACATCTTAAGGGTGGTCAGACCACCAAAATACAGCGATAAACTGTGTATACACAAATAATATAGCCATATTTTATTCAGATGGGTTCAAATGTAATTAATTTATGATATTCAGTAATAGTACATGTAAAGCAGAGCACTTATACAAAACCTAAGGGTATATATATATATATATATATATATATATATATATATATTTCACATCGAAATACAGATTGCTGTTGAGCCTTGATTGTTTGCCGATAGCAATACTTCTTTAACAGTATAACTTAACCTGTTAACATAGCACAATCATTAGGTTACACCGTGAATTACCCTTGAATACTACAATTTATCTAGTGCCATCTACTACATGTAGGCATGCATTAAGAGAAGGGAATTCTTTAAAAAAAGTTCTACTTTTCCTCTGAAGATTTGATATAAAACCCCTCAAAAAATGGGAGGAAGAATTTGAGAAGTTCCACTTGTCAGTACTCTCCACCCCACTTTTAAAGTGCAAACTAATGAAATTATATGCAATAGTTCCACTTAAGGATCCTCGCCACCCTCACAGCAAAACCTGTACACTGGCCTGCTACTACTATCATACCTAGTTAACTATCATACATGATTGATTCATTTTTATGGTAAGATATATCTATATAAGACAACTGGAGTTGGTTTCGTGACCGACGCTAACCTGGTGGTTACATCAAACCTAGTGGCAACCTAGTGGTAATACATACCTACGTACATAGAGTGTGAGAACAACAGGCCTTCTTACCTCAGTACACCAACACTAATGGAACAAGGAAATCTACCAGCACCGGGATTTGAATCTTACAATTCTCAAGGCTCTTTCCTTATCCGAATTCAAGTTAGATGCCATACAAGTACGGCTCCCTCGCTGTCAGCGAGTCACTACTGACACCTAGATAGTGCGGGTGCTGGGGCTAATTTAATGATATTGTTCTTGGCCTACTAATACCAAAACATTTGTTAGTTCTCTAGCTAACGTTAGTTTTCACTTATAAAGTTAGAGCTCGGATTACAGGGACTTAGGGGTGGTTAGCTTGAATTTTAATGACCAACGTGATTTGCTTCATTTCCCTATTAAATTCAACTTTTGCGTAAACGAATAATAATAAATAATAGAAATTAATATTTACCATTTTGCGAAAGAAGTTATTTTGAAGAAGGTTGAAAAAATGGAGTATCTCGGTTATAATTACTTAAGTAATTTGATTAGTATTTATTCAGATTGGAGAAAAATAACTTAGGTGTACTCTTTTAGAACAGCATAACCATTTTAAAGCAGTTAAAAGGTGTTAAAACATATTTTTATAAATATTTTCCTTTAGTTCTTATAATATGACCAAGGTGGCGCCATGAACGGCCGCGAATATCTTTAAACTAATATGAAGAATTTGTTAGCACGAACCTAGTACAATATATAGAGTTAGCTACACATGAAGTATGAGAAACATGCCTATATGGTGTTATAGGCCGATAACCATCAGTCGTTTGGACTTGGACGAATTCTGGCTAAATGCACAATTAGACGATAATAATGGTATGGCACAAGATTAGTACGAACTACCGGACAGGTACAGGGAATGAGATACCAGGTGCACAGCCAACACACTACCTCTCTTCTAAGATTGGCAAAGGCCCCACACCAGTCTCCTCGACCAGAGTCCCAATTGTACAGTAGAAGCAAACATAAGGCTTCAGTTCTGCCTTCTCATTCTCCTTCCCCTAACTTGTTCACCATCCTCCAGGACACTACACAGCCCACCCTCATGCATGAGGCAAGACTCCAGATGTCCTCTCTTTCGTCTCTTTTCTCGTATGCACTTGTGTGCCTAGGCCCGAGGACGAAGCAGCGGCGACTCCCATTTTCATATTTTGAACAATTACATCCAGACAATGTAATAAAAATAAGTGAATTTAGTAACTTGTTGAAGGCCTGTTTTCAGATTGGCCTAAACATATTGTATAGATGATTTTCTTCCGAACGTATGCTACTTCTTGTATCTTGCTTATGAAGTATCATTTCCATGTATATATTCCGAAGTAATTTCGTGGGAAAAAGATAGTTTGAAATAAGTAAAACCAGACGAAATAATGAAGTACACATGCAGTCAGGTTCAGATGGCAATTGATAAATAAGAATACCTATGGTGATGGAATGAATCCCTATACATATCAGAGAACCATATTCGTACTGCCCAAGGAGCCTGATATACAAAACAGAATCAATAGTTTTGTTTACATGTCTGGCAATACATTGTAGAATTAATCAAAAGTAAATATGAACTAAAAAAGACACCGTAGATAACTTACGAAAATACAAATGAGAGACATTCTATGCATCACTTCTGGCATACACAATCGTATACACTCCTATAGTTTATCATAACAGAAACGCCCGAATCTACAATATGTCGCGAAGTGCATTAGCATTAATGGGTGGAAAAGAACGTGGGACTTGTCGTCCTAAAAGCCAGAACCAATCAGGCCTGATGCACTTGAATAGAAAACCTGCTGTGTGCCGGTAAATGAGCTGACCTCCCGGAGGGCCTGTATTAATTGGCTAGTGACGGACGGCTTCGAGAAACTACTGCGCATGCGCAAAGTCTCAAGTCGCTAAGCGCCATCCGCATCCGGTTTCAGCGCCATACGGGGCAAATATGCTAATATCCCCTCATTGAATTGCGTCCGCTTTTTTCGCCCAGCCCTCCCGGCAAAAGGCCTGTTTTCGGATTGGCCTATCTATGGCTGGCCAGCCCTCTCCATAGGAAAGATCCCCAGCCACAGGTTTGTGTAATCGATGACTATACATCAACTACTGCTTGGTCTGGGCCCTTTAGAACATAGTTTCTGAATTGAAGAACATTGTATAGCGTTCGAGGAACCAACCACGATAAGTATACAGTACCCTGGATCCAGCCCTGCTAGAATGAATTCTTCCTACCGCGGATAACTTATAAACATTATTGCACATGCTGGTTAATTTGGAATGATTAAAATATAAAATATGATATCATAATTATATGTACACTCAATCTAAATACCTAATGGTACTTTTCTCTCATGTTAGAAACCAGGTGGTAGTCAATTATAATCCGACTACCCTCTACAGGCAAAGGGGAAGGTTATATGGGTGCTTATTACCTCCCCCGTTGGTACAATTCCAAACTACAAAAAGTGTACAAAAGGCCACACCCATGCACGTAAATGAACCGCGTCTGGGGACATTTATGAACTCTAGGAGTCATACCTGTTATGTTTCAGAGCATAATATGACAACAACAGATGATTGTCCTTTCATTGGCATCTAGGTTGATTTTTTTTTTTCATTATGTACTTTCTCAATTATTGAGTCAACACTTCAAATGAATAATACCATTCTGAGGACAGATTGTATTCACCGAAAACGAAACAAGAAAAAATAAATTCTCAAAGTAAGCACAATTATTCAGTGTAGATGCGTTTTAATCATAGGTGGAAGATGGCACTATATACCAACTATAATGTACCTTTAATCGTTTTCTTGAATTCCTTAATGATTTTTGGCTTTTTGAATTTGACTTTCTTTGTAGGGTGATGCCATCCTTTCACACCTCAGAATGAAACTACTTAAAACTGTTGTTTGCAGTAATATGAACCATTAGCCTAGTATTTTCTATCAGCAACACACAAAGATAAGTGGACGTATAATAAATTACTCTTTGCCCAATATACACATTAACATTTGGCTTGACATGGTAGCCTTCGTTGCTTGGGTGATATGATCTATGCTTTTTCCCACCACGAATAACAATTAGTCTGACTCAGCTGTGACGAATACCTTGACTCATACTGTAGTAAGGCTCGTACGTGCAATGTATTCTTCTCAGAATTCCAATGCCAGGGGCTAACTTTGCAAGTGCATCTATGAGTTTACTGCTTTGATAATTGCACTCGTTTTATGATGCAGAAAATACATTTCCAAGAATTTCTTTCAATAAACGTCCGAATAGGTATTCCCTTTCAACATAGGAAATAGGAATAGTTTTTAGGTCGCTATGATGTAGTTACCACACTTTGAAACAAAGAATGTGTGTTTACAATCGATTTGTAAAACACATATAACATTTTGCTATTTCTCACTGTTATTCATCATTGCATCGGCGGGCTTACTGTCGTTCAAAAGATGTAAATCTAAAGGAAATACACCATCAAATGTAGCAGAGTTATCTTATATGTACATAACAAGCTCTTTAACTTAGGTAGAGTATACAGAAGAATACTTTGATAGAAAACGCGAGACACAAAGTCGCATTATCTGTCCGTAGATTTCTACTATGCCCACACCAATAAGCACAGGAGAAATACCTCCAGTCCTTTCATATCCTTCATAGAAAACAGTCAAGCCTCAATCTGAGGGGAAGGGAGGGTTGTATGAGAGGTGGGGGTGGAGGTTAAAGTCTGTCGCTGTCATTGTTCATCATTATTCGACGAAAGGCGAGCCGAGTTTTCTTGGCTGTCCTTATTTGCCGACGTGGCGGACATGGCTGTTTAAATTCGTCATGCCGTCTGTCTTTTCATTTGATCCTGACTTCCGCTGACTGCGTCTCGCTCCCAAGGCAACGAGGGACGTTGGTGACGCTAACTACCGGCTAATGTAATGTAAAGGTGGTGGGTGGTGGGGTGTGTGTGTTGGGGTGGAGGTAGGGGAGATTCTGCCCTCTGTACATGTATTGATCCGAGCTGCTCATAGGCAAAATTGAAAGCAAACAGGAATACCAGAAGTGAGCTGGAGTGAGCAGATGTGGTTAGTTACAAGCCCCTTCCGAGCAGTTCCGAGCAGGTCAAAACAGCCATAAGCAGAACAGAGCAGTTCTGAGGATCCCCGAGCCCTTCTGCTTCTTTTCCGAGCATCTCTGAGCAGTTCAATGCCACAGCAAGATGTTCTGAACAGTTCTTAGACTGTAGTTACGCCCAAGTCCGCTAGGCGCTCAGACTAGGACTGTTTACCAGCTGCAGCAACCATTTTAGGTGTGAATTCCTACCCAAATCCCAGCATGCTTTGCAGCCACTGGTTTATTGCAGGTAGGACCATAAACCAGCCAACACTCAAATAACCAGCAAAGGGATTCCCCAACCCTTATATATAGGGCCGATAAAAGAATTCCTTGCAAATTTTAAGTAGCCACTAGTAGCCATGGTCTGTTGCGGATGTAAGGGCCTTTTATGCAAGAGCTATGTAGGTCATGAAAGGACTAAACAGTTATGAGCCACTCAAATGTAATCTGGGTGGCTCCGACCAGTTCCGAAGCAAACCGAGGTGTTCTGATGAGCTCCGAGCCAGGCCAAGGCGTTCTTAGCAGCTCTAAGCAATTACGAAGCACATCAAGATGTCCCGAGCAGCTCCGTGTCGTTCAAATAACTTGTCAACTTCATTGAGTGAGTGGAAACACGCAAATCATCTTGGTGTCGGATTGGGTGAGACAGTAGGCTTCTCCCAACATTCGAGCTGTTGGTCACTACAAGAAGTGTGGCCAAATCTATTCTCTAAATCAATCAAGGTTTCCCAGATGGACGTTAGACTGGAGGAAATCTATGTTAATTTTTCCAGCTTGTTCCCGTCTATTTACAATATTCATCCCATTTTTCCGTTAACGATATGAACAATCATTTTCATAATTACATATTTGAACCCACGTATCCCTTTTTGCATTCGAAATCAATGACTGGCAGTCTTCAGATGTATGATATTTACGAAACAATATCATGTGACATAAAAATGTGGAAAAGCAGTTAACCTGGGTATTTATCTGTCTATCTAGGTAGCTGAAACAGGTAAAGTCATGATGGAGACAGACCTTCAGGTTCCTAAACTTTGTTCTCCATGTACAAGTATTTCCCTTTAATTAAAACAACTCTCATAGTCTCTAATTAACCCATATTCTCATTGTCGAATTCATGAAATCGGGAGCTAAATCGGATAGTGAAATACCACCTCCTATTTGTATTATTGTCCTACTATAGTGGCCCCTCAACCGAGGCACTTCAGGTCAAGTGACACCAAATGAAGTTATGTTCAATGGGGTGACAGCAATGTGTTTTCCCTGACAGATGTGACAATGTGGAGGGGCAGTTTCGCCCATTCACTGGACAGGAGCTTCAACTTGAACTATATTTGGGCGCACAGCCGCTCAGTGAAATAGGGGTATAGTCTACGTAGGCCTAAAGTCTATATTCTACTTACTGATGTTGCTACTGATGGGCATGAAGATTAAGTATAGACAAGTTATGTATTTGAAATTGCTAAAAAGATTACAGGAGGAGGGGAACGTCCGAGTCCAATGGCGACCAGTCCAATGGCGACCAGGTTTAGACTGTCTTGGCGCCAACCAAGGTCAGGTTACCAAATGAAATACATGAATATTAATGAGATGACTCTGTCGAAAATATCTTAGAAATACAAAATCATTAATATGAATAACGAAAGTGCCTTCTTGTGATTATGGAACGAATAACATCTATATAAAATCTCGATCACGTCACTATGGCAACGCAAAAACACAAGTTTCATTTACTGATATTTGCTTGCACAACAGGCAGGAAAGGTTTATCATAATAACGGTAATATGATAAACCAACAGTTACTGCTGGAAATGTCTGTAGAATTGGTCAGACTGAAGTTAAGTAACACTTTATGCCATCCGCTGGGATGTCCTTTTTAACCAGCACTCTGCCCTGACTGTATTGTTGTCTCGCCAATGTCACCCAATATCGCCCAACACCTCTCATCAAGCCGAGTTTCACCTTCACCTTTTTGCACCGAGCACAAAACCTTTCATTTGCATCAAAGCTTTCTCTTTTTCTCTCATTTACTTTACCCAGGGAACAATCTTTTTCTTTTGTCTGAAAGTGAAAAGCGTCGGACTCTCGCTTCGCCTCGGTGTTAGCTCTGTTTTATTTAGTATTTCTTTTATTATCTTGCATCATGAATGTTAGGATTAAAATATGAATCGGAGTCAATGTATTTTTAACTGATTCTGACTCCCTAGATTCATTATAAGTCCCCAGACATGATCAACAAGGTTTATGCTTGTGCTGCCCTTCATTAGTTGTGTACAATTTTCAAATGTTAGTGTTTCTCGGACATAATGTCGAACAAGTCATTGGTTAGTGTATACAATATTTGCATGCGGTAATAATGATGACCTATAATAAATAACGACCATAATAATGGGATGGACTATTTACTAACCATACACCATAATTATAGTTTAACTGTATGGTTACCCATCGCTTAACTTAGTGTGGGCTGAACCAAGAAATATTACTATTGACAATTTACGATCTGTACAATGTTCATCACAACAGACATAGAAGAACATTAATTGTAATGAATGTGGTTAAAAGAGCAAATCAACAGAAACCTGCATCTGAAAGATGTTGTAAAACGCCCATTTGAAGGAGAACTAATTTGAGAAACACAAATTTCAAAGTAATAGGCTTTTCATGTGACACTAGTTATTGAGGTCTTATTAAGTAGTTTACTCTTGAAGACACCAGCTGCAGGAGTGTTATTCTTTTTCTTATGCAGGTATAATGGGTCTAGACCCCTACATTCCATATGACAACATATTCAATTTTTAAAAATTCGCAACATGGCCATTTTTGTGTGAAACTCGTAAGGTTCAGGGCAGTTTCTTAATTTTTGACAGGGCGACATGGCCTTTGCTTAAATTCGGCGCGAGGATTTCTATTAGAAAAGGAATGTGATTTAGTAATTTCTAAAATTCAACATGCAAAATTGCGATCGTCCCACGGAGAGCCTCATGTGGGACCAAAGAGAATTGTTCATGTGCAAATCCACACCACGCCTTGAAGTATTTGGGTACGCCCACGCATCCTACATACAATGCTGAAAGGTTACTTCGGGTAAGGTTTCTAATAGGGTCTTATATAACCAAGGCCCTTTCATAAGGTTAACTGACAATTTGTTGCAGAATAAGGCCCATTGCTTTATCTCAGCACACGTTTACATGATGTCGTGTTTGAATCCTTAATTTATGATATGAAGCGATATTTTCGTAACTAATTTCAATCACTAGTAACTAGGGGTAGTATTCTGTCTTCTGGCTTAAGAAGTATACAATTAATAGAATTTTAAGTAGGGAGTGTTAATTCTGTTATGTCAGACAAACTATCATAAATATACTGCTTACTATTTATCATACTACACTGATGAGTGACTTCTCCCTACCACATAGCTGATTTACAGTATTGTATGGAACTGCAGGCTAATTTGGACTAACTTTGTCGACACAATCCCTGGAAAACCTATAGAAAATAAACACATAATTGTTATAAATCCATCTACAATGAATGCATTTTTAAATGACTCAGGAAATATTAATGGATAGAGATACTAATTTTAAGAATAATGATGGCATGTTTTTAATAATGTTAATCTCCAAATTCATCAAGATTTATATGTGAAAGCCTTGAGCTTTGTCGACATATTACTTATCATGCACCCTGTTATAGGTTAACCTGCAGGTAAATTTAAAACTCCTGAAAAGGGCTATCCATGGTTGGGGACAAATCCTTCACACAAAAAGTGGCCATTGTCTCCTTTTTTTTGCCAAATCATTGGCTCTAATTTTCGTTATCATTGTCAAGCTTATCAAGGTAATCTAATTGTAATGTGAGGGGTCTATCGGAATAAGTGACTAATTGATATGTTAATCTCTCCTTCAATAATGGACTATGCTCAGCCTTAGGTAGAGAGCCTTTTTGTGGAATTCACTTTTGGAATTAAGTTCCTCCCATCCCAAATCTCATAATTATTCAATTATGGACTCATCATTTCAAGGTCAGAGTAATTTGTGTTACCAGAAAATTAAAACGATGCGTCACGGATTTGTCTGTCAGAGGAGTTATTTTCATAACTCCTTTTTAACAACAACACTTGTAGACTGTAACAAATTGAAATAGAGAAACAGGCATTTTTTCCGATTCAAAGCATTTCATATTACACTGAGACAATGCGATAATGCATTTTTATGCTATATACTACACAATATGATAATATGTATGATAACAGGTAACATACAATTTCTTTGTGTTCATGTACAACTGTACATAATTATTATTCATAACATGGATGATAAAATTAAAGTATAATATCTTCATTATCGACACTTAAAATTTCATCATCATTGTCTATCTCTGAAAATATTGCTTGCTTACCCTCTGACAATGTAATATAAACGTAATGAACGGTTGCAAAGATGCTGTAAAATGTTATATTTCTACTTACCAAGAGAAAGTAATTTTATTATGTCCTCTTGTGCTTTTTGAAACGTAGTTTCTCCTTGTGATAGAAGTAAAAAGTAATCCACTCAACGTCCCGTAACGCATTTGCCAATCTGAAACAGAAATAAAGATTTATTGAATAAAAAGTTGACACCCATTACAAATAATAATAATTTTGTTATGATAAACTTTGTCGTCATTTGATGTACGATGCTGGATTCAGTTTTATATGGACAATTCTGATTAAATTTGCTATATTCATAAGAGGGAATTGTTCTGAGGGGATTAGAAAAAGATACTCCAACTCGTAACACACCATGTTATAGCAGTTATAATCATAACTCTCTTAACAGCTCACAGTATGCCAGTTAATGTCATTGCCAGGATCAAGCATACATTTTTAGCATCAAAATCATCTACATGACTAACATATTCCCTTATCACAATAGGGCATTAACCATTATCATCCTAAGGATTTATGACCAATGATATCCCTGGTGTGCGCTGGCCTTATCTCAAAAGTTATGAATCATACTGAACTATGATAAAGATAGCAAAAAGAGGAATGACAGTAATGCATTTCTAATGAGAATAAGTGTTGCTTATAATCCAATAATTCCAAACTCCAACACCCTATTCCTTCATAATGATTAAAGATGAATCACGTTCAAGATATTAAAAGCCAATAGCAATATCAATTAAAATGAATTTGGCTTTTGAGGAGAGAGACAACAGGAAATTGACAACACTGATCAATGATTACTTATTGTATTATTAACGTTACAGTGCTATACCTCTTATCTCAAGAACATAATAACACAGGATGAAGACTACGTTTTTGTGATGTACGTTTCTGGCATAAGAGATCTTACATGTCTATATTCAAGTACTCTCCACAGAAAAAGAAGTAGGTTCCCAAGCGTCTGGATACAGTGCAAAGCAAATGACATAGCACATTGTTAGCATACAACATATGGCCTGTTAAGGGTTAAAACATTTTGACCAAGGGCACTGAAACTTGGTATCAAGCGTTACTTAGAGCCTTAGTGGCATAGGTCGATCATTCGCCGAAAATACTAATTATGTTTATGTAGATAATAATCTTCATGTAATTTTCGTAACATCCTGGAAATCAAACAACTTTCTATATTAAAAGATAGACAACTAGTGTCCTCTAGGAAATGTTTCAGATTTGAATTGCAATGGCTTATCAATATCAGATTACATGCATTCCTCTTCTACATATGCATCGTCTATTGACCATTATCTCTGACACGAAACATCAGTATTATATAAACATTTTGTCCATAATTGCCATTTCAGGGTGACCTCATAGTATCTGAAACCAAAGCCCACTTCCACAGAGGGGAATGTCTAAGCAATTGACACAGATGAGGGTTAGAGTAAAACCCTCCCCACTTTCCCACTTACCATAATAAATATAGTGTAACAGAAACATGTTCCACTATATCAGTAATCTCTGAACCGCAGTAAAATAACCCCTATTTACTTTAAGCCTGTCGAGTCGAGCCACTGGCTTCCTTACTACACTCCTTCTGAATTGTTTAATGCACCAGCAACATTAGTCAAGTTAGGCTCGAGGAAAGGCCTTACATGGGACAATTTGGGCGGGACTTAGGGGGAAAAAGTTGTTCCCCCTGATCCCATCCGGGGACCTGGCGTCATGTCTGGTTTAATGCAGCGCTAATAGATGGCGCTCCCAACCCTGGGGTAACATATAGTAGGTATCCTAAGAGGTAAAGTGATGTATGTAGTGTGTGGGAACGCATGGGACGTGAGGGAGGAAAGGTGGGTAGAGAGGACAGTCGGTGGAGGGACGTAGGGATATTTGAACATGATGAGTTACTTTTTTTGAAGTCTTGTATTTTATTGTCTATATATAATCTTTCGAGTTTGTGTCCTGGCCAGGCTTTACAGTTGGCTCAAGTATTATGACCAGGTAGGTTTCATGTATCTTATTCAGGAGTGGTCCATGGCTGACCAAAAGCTATGCATGTGTAGCATTCCCACCTTTGTGCATGCACATGAAGATGTCAGATTTTTGTACGATACATAAGAACTAGGGAAAACCACGGGGATGAAGGTTGGGCAGATAAGCAATAAGTGACGGGGAAAAGATTTTAGATAAATGTTAACTTCATTCTTGTTTTGCTTTAGAGTGTGAATCACAGAAATAACATGCGATATCAAATTCTTGTAACCGTATAAAATACTTTATCTATCGCTGCCGTTAGATAACTTTGGTAATTTGTTGTAGTGAAATGCCAAGGGGAGAGGGAAGGGAAGAAGGATAATGAAGAGGCAATGAATACGGGTGGGACTCTGTATCAAATTACAGCAGAAATTATATTACATTTGTTATAGATCGATACAAGTTTGTGTGAGAGATACTATGTGCAAAAATGGGGTGGCTATGATAATCACAATTAAGGTCAGATAGGCCTAGGGGTGATGGGGAGGGAACCAATTAGGCAGGGATGGAGTACATGTGGGATGTGGGAGGGAAAGAGGTGGAGGAAGGGAAGGAAGGGGTGGAGGGAGGGAAGGAAGAGGTGGAGGGAAGGAAGGAAGAGGGAACATTGATCATTGAAGATGACGGAGGAGGAACACGGTGGTGGAGACGGGGGGTAACACACGGTGGGTAACAGGACAAGTTACTTCTCCCAACCCCAGATAGCCATTTATTTTAATTCTACCTGCAGGTTAGCCCAGAACAGGATGCATGCTGGGTTATATGTCAACAAAGAAATTGTCATAAAATGTACCATTATTTGGAGATTATCATTGAATAAAACTAGCCATCATTCTTTTTAAGATTAGTAACCATAAACATTTATATTTCCTGAGTTGTTTAAAAATTCATTTATTATAGTTGGATGAATAGCAATTATTTGACTTTTTCTATATTTTTTCTCGGGGTTTTGTGGACAAAATGAGCCCAAATTAACCTGCAGGTGCTTAAAATACTGTAAATCAGCTATCCGTGGTAGGGAGAATTGGTGGGCAAGCAAAGAAAGGTGTAGGCATTTCATTTGTATTTGCCCTTTTGCAAGATCCCATGTCTGCTCTTGGGGGGTTGGGGGGCCATGCATTTGTTCTCATGAGGCCTCTATCACTGTATACAGTGATATATCATCGTTCAAACTCGACTTAATCCCTGATAACATTGAAGGGGCTCTAAAAAGAACATGAGTTTCGCGATTAGATCAGCTAAGAGTTCAGGGCACCATTTCTAGGGACCACACCCTACACCCGGATAGATAAAAGGGAACTGGCTAGGTCTATCAAAAAATGGACCTGCCGGTGATAAAGTCAAAGCGTCTATCAAAGAGTTCCCTTTAAAAGGTGGCTTAAAGGAGCGATAAGCCTAAAAAGGGAAAACTTAGATATGCGAAATCAGAATATATAAAAACGAAAGGCCCTATGTAGACTATTGGAGACTATTAAGTGATTGTAGGAGCTCTACTAGAATAAAGTGCCTATACTTTAGTTATTACCGTGGCCTGTATAAAACTAACTTTCTATTACCCTTGGCAATACCTTGCCAAATGCCTTCACAAGCCTCTCCAAGTAAGCATAGGGAAGGGGCCCCATCAAGTAAGTATAAAGATAGGATAAAACCAACATACTGTCTATCTACGTACTTATCCTAAATGTTATTGAAATAAAGAAAACGAAAAGGCAGAATGAGCAAATTTTCCACTGGAAACCTTCAACTGATGTTAGTATTAAAGCAAAGTTAATTCTAACAAATGAAACCTACAGTTTCTTCCCTTTGGCCTGAAGGCTTGCCGCCCGAAGATACAAGGGAGAATACATTTCCTATGTTTCATTCACACTACTTTCTAATGCCACAAATTTATAGGACAGTGCGCGCATATTTATTCTACACAAACACAAAAAGAAATGTCAGTCTTAGCTGTCCTTCTCGCTTCTTGCTGGTTTGCGTGACGAACTAGAAGCGATGCGCGCGCAGCCTAATGTAAACTTGAGTTTCCATGGAAACTCTCAGACACCGTAAAGGGAGACGGCACTACGCAGGCGCAGACAAAGGCACCAGTGCGCACGCGCAGCCTTCTGTTTCCGCTCAGTTCTGTTGGTATATATCACACTTCTCTTTACATGCAGGTTTTGCTGACGTATTGGTTTCCTGCAGGCATATAGTTTATTATAGCGGATCAGACTATTAAAGAGAGGGGCCAGTGAAATTTGAAATTCTCACCTTATAATCTAGATTTAATCATGATAAAAGGGTATATGACATTTCATAGAAATATACCAGTTTTTATTTATGAAATATGGTTATCTTCTCATGTAGTATCATTTGCTCCCTGTGTACCTGAAAATGGACGTCTGTGTGTGACGTCACACAAAATGACAGTTATATTCAAATTTCAAATTTCTAAATTCCATAAAAAAGCATATTTTTTCACATTTTCTTTTATGAATTATTCAATTTGGTGATTTTAATCTCTTTTAGACTTAAACAGAATATTTAATAAATAGTTTATTGCATTTTTTGACTTTTATAATTTTACAACTGTTCTGCTTGTGACGTCACACACAGACAAATGCACTGTGCAAGGTGCTCCAGGTGCATTCAGGAACCAGTCCTGGAAAGTCAGAAAAATACACATAAAATAGGAATTATTAGGAATAATGATATAAAACTTGGCATGAACGCTCCCTGGACCGTAAGGATCATGAAAATGTATTGTTTTATATTCACTGGCCCCTCCCTTTAACAAAAAACGGGGCAGAAAGCTACCTCTAAAGTTACATTATGAAAAGCGTAATGTTATTTCCTATTACAAATATGACTACAATTCCCCGTGTTTGTTCTCTAGTGGTGAATGTATATATGTCCAAGCTGCCACTTAATAAGCTTAATAAAAGGTTAACTGTACCAAACCAAACTCTGGGATTGGTTGACAAGTGCTGTTTTTATTGAGAAAGAAATAATACATATCAACATGCATATGTTTGGCCTTACCAAAGCCTTCATCGAGAAGCAATCTACATCATGCAAGCAACCATCATGGATTCATTTTCGTGATATCATATTAGAGATACATATTAAGATGTCTAAGGTGATTTGCGGGTGCCCTGTGACCTATAATTAGTTCTACTATGGTATTATTTTGTCCAATAATGTGTCAGCCTTTAATTGTAGGGCACTCCCTTAAGTTCATGACAGTGAACGTAAAAACAAAATTATATGACAACATATGGCATAACAATTACTTAAATGAGACCTACATGTTTGTTATTGGAAACTAGTATGACATTTGCATACTTTCACCCCATCTGTGCTCATTCCGGAAACAGCATGTGCCACGGAACCCTAATCTTCTCCACAGGGCGTTTGGCCTGTGATAAGAACTTATGTGAGGTGACATTCCATGGGTGTGAGTACACTACAGGGAACTGTGGGAGAGATTGTAGGTCAGATAGGACAGGCCCCACTAGAGTTATTGACAGAAGGGAAGGGGTTGGCGGTTTGGACGTAACAGAATCATATAGGGCCTATACCCCCTGCCGACTATAGGCTGCTGAATTAAGGGGCGGATCCGGTGGGGGGAGGGGAGGGGGGTCCTGGGGGTCCTGACCCCCCTTTTGGCAGGGAATTAGACTTGCCAAAGAGAAAAAACGTTGCACGCATGCGCGCAAATGCACGCCGTTTTAGTACTTAACCTATATGCAGATCCCCCTTTCCGAAATCCTGTATCTGCCCCTGCTGCCCCCTAAGTAGACAGGTTTAGTAAAAACCCTACTGGCAGTCACTAGTCCCGTAAACACTGAAAATGACCTGGATGGGTGTAGGTGTGATGCGGGTGAGAGAGAATTTGTTGAGGGTGTGGCAGTAGTTGTAGCACCTCTGTGTTGTAGCGATGGTCATTATTTTTTAATAGCTTACAACCCAGTTGTAGGGGCCCATAGAGGCAAGGGGGTGAAAAAACACTCATTTCTACTGAGCCATAACTTTTGAATTATTAAGAATTTTAAGAAAATAAAAATAACATCCTACCTACAGACATATATGTAACTCTCTGCTATAATTTTTGTTGTTGCCAATTGTTTTTATGTACCAGTACTCAGAATCAGGTGGTAACCATCAGGTATGTTTGTTGTGAGGGGAGGATGTAGCTTGTCCACCCACTAAGCTCAGATTGCGGCTCAGAGGGTGGACATAAGCCAAGATGGCGGCGCTCAAAGAGAGACTCCCGAATCTGTTTAGGCCTAGTATGTAGAAGACCACGTCAAAAATGTCATTATGCCTCAAAGGATTCGTTTTATGATAAGCACGTTTTGAATACATTGGAATACATGATGACCAGTGTTCCCCTTAAGAGTGACAGATTTAGTACGGTAGTTTTATTTTTCAGCATACAAAGTCCCTCAAACACAAATGAAAATGAAAAAAACGCAATCACAGGTTGTGCAATGAACTCTCTGTGTTTTACCTTTATATTTTTCCCTCATTTCATCACAATCTTTCTTGTCAGCAACTAACGTTTGTTTCTTAGAAGTCTACTGTCACAGCCAAATCCCATTCGATCCTTTTTGAACAAGGGTTTTCTCACCGAATAGTTTCCTTTAAATAATTTCAGGAGGGCATTCCATAAAGATTTCGCGATAATCGAGTTTGAAGAAGTACCACGATACCAACAAATGTTATCGCCACATGAAATTTTTGTTTTTCATTTTTTTGTTCAAATCTTTTTTTGATCAAACTTAAACTATACAGTCTTCTTCCTTGCTCACATGTACATATTTTGATATATTAATATTTGTGAAAATATATATTTTTAAAACGGCGATAATTTGTAATTATCGCCACGATACTGATTTGAGGCCTTGGCGACAATATTGTATCGCCAATCTTTTATGGAAGTGCTTTAACTGGCGATAATTATCGCCAAATCTTTATGGAATGCATACCAGGTCCGTCAAAACATTTATGCTCATTTATCAACCCTTCGATAACTATTCGTTTTAACGGGTACGTCATGACATTAAAAAACACAAAAAAGGAAAGGTCTGTATGGAATAAGGTAAGAGAAAAAAGACGAAGAAAAAAAAGAGAAATCTTAAAAAGAAATCCATCATTTTTAAACCCTGGTATTGATCCGCAGAGTGATCTCACGAGGTGTGACAAGGTTTAGCATGAGAAGTTCCTGTCCTACGGCATGTTCTAACCCCCCTTGTGACACACTAGGACGCCTCTGTGTGCCTTAGTAAAAAGACACCCAGCCAAGTGGATAATTCTCTCCCAAATACGATGCTTTCTGACAGGTTCACAAACATAAAGGCTACCCAATGAAGCAGAAGTGATGTGCCCGTCCGCCCACCTTTTGAATGGCGTTTTCCGAGAGACATCTGTTGGCGGAATCGGGAACCAGCAAGGTTTTCACACCTTCTGCGCCAGTTGCTCATTTCTGAACCTGAGTGAGTGAGCAGAAGATTAAGCACCTGCTTGGAAATTCTGAAGTAATCTTAAAACCGTATTCCACAATGCGGTAGACAAAACTGCCTTAGATTGTGAGGTTTTGGGCTAAAGATTGCGAGTGTGTCCATTTCAGGTAGGGAAAATTGAGAGTAGGTGTGAACATGTTGGTAACTATTGGTAGGAATGCTCCTGATCTTTAGTTCCCGAGCTTTGAAACACCAAAAACCGTGAGCTTTTGCATGTATATCCCACCTAACGATGTTTGGTATGTACTCCAAAAAATTGGGAATACCCCCCGATCTTTGGAATTTTTGTCAAACATCGGCAGGATTTCCATAAATATTATGCCAAATATTGTATATTGGAATACGGCCTTTATTACTAAAAACTAAAAGAACAGACAGCGTGGCACCAAAGTCAATATTTCTGGAACTTTAAGGGTAATCAGGCAATAATCAGTGTGTTAATGATAATTGTTCCATTTTGAGTTCCTTCTGTCAGATTTTACAGTTATTGTAACAAAAAGGATAGCCAGAATACATGCTTTTTTTAATGATAAGGAAGTGCAAGTGCCATGCTGATTAGTGACAAAATAATCATAGCCCTCGATTGGTTTCTGATGGGCATGCACCTCTTACATTACCCACCTATGACGTTTGGGTTAGTATTGGTGTTTCTTTTCTTGGTCTGATAATCTATTTCTGAAGCAGTTCTTTTTGGAGGCATCTTACCATTAGATTGGTACATACAAATAATGTTTATATGAGTATAACTAAAACAGAGGACCTACATATACATATTATATACATATTAAGATTCCCGATGGTCAATTAATGATCTTCCCATTCATATATCAAAAGATTCACAGTTCAAGCTGCAAACGGCCTGATCAGGTGTCTTTGTAGTATTTTGTAGTTTGTTATAACCAACATTGTTGGCACTACGTTGTCTAAACAGATAACGTTTAAGAGCTTCAATTTACTTGGGTAGAACAAAATCTCTTAGCTAACCGTACGTTTTGAATATCTTGTATTACATTTTCATTTCAATTAGTATAAATTACATTTGACATTTTGAATAGACTTTCCTTGACATTTGAAAGTTTCTGTCGAAGTTCTGCTCACAAAATACCTACAATTTCATCCCACAAAAGTAGACAGTTATCAGCACGCTCCTTCCCCGAGGCGCTGTCTAATGTATTTGGACTGTCTAATGTATTTGGACTGTCTAGGTCCCTGTTTTCCGATCGAATCAGCGGCAATTCACACTCAGCTGGTTGCCAAGGAAGAAGTCTATAGTAATGAGGTGCAGTCTCTCTCCAAGCGGAGATCTAGTTCATGAAGCCACTGCATTCCGACAATGATACAGAGGCAATAATAGAGATACTATTTTCTTTTGTTGTTTTGCACAACGTCAGCAATTTATATTATGATTCAAGCAAGATGGGTTTCTGGAATACAGGCAAGGAAAAACAAGAAATAACTGGAAATAAACTATGATGTCATACATAACCTGACTGGCCGATCAAAATCAAGTTTTGCCATACATAATATAATCACGGACTTTATTTTCCACAGACATCCCATTACTATCATTATATTATGTCGATAAAGTGCTTCCGTGACATTGAGATAGCCTTAAAAATTCTAATTTCCGACAAACCAGAATACCACTGCAACATACACGCACTTCATTGCATGTGAAATGCTAAACTCATGATACTACAGCAGGTGTCTAGAATTTATACTGTAAAGTAATACCATGAATAAAAACTCTTTCATATATTCTAACTTTTTGGATACGTCTTGCCATGTCTAACTGCCATATGGAGGGTTACAATATTCAATTTCAGCGTGGAAAGTATTGTAAGGAGAGTCGCACATCCCTAGGTTTCCTATGGTTACCAAAGTAAAGTAGTATAGGGAAAGTGGAAAGTTGCTCAGGGACTTTTGATGGAAAAAATGTTCAGGGATTGAGACGATGAGCTTTCTACCCCATGACTCCTGAAAATGTACTATAATAAATTATGTTTAGTTGCTGAATGGATGTTTTATAGAAACAAGCATCTATTTCGTTTTATGACCTGAATGGAATGTAATCTAAAATGCTCTTTATCAGTGGGTACATACATGTCTATGCCCTTGCGTCTAAAATGGTCCCGACCCGTGACGTTTATTATGTCAGTAGGTAAATCGAACATAGTCACTGGCCCGTTGAGGGTAGCCTCAATATTGTTCCCGTCAAGATCCTCTATCGTTAAATTCCTATCGTTCTTTTACAAACATTAAGTAGGTTTAAGGCAAAGTTCTGAAACGTATGAACAGCTTTACCAAGATAATACATACAGTAGGGTTTGTTCATATCACCGTGTCGATTTAGATTCCAGCAAATCACATATCAGCGAAATGTTAACTGTCATTCAGCTCACACTAAAATATTTAAACAGCAAAAGCCTGTGTTTTCAGATAAGAACCTTTCGTGAATTTACCGCTTTTTGTGGTGGGAGACCTTAGGGGTGCCTTGAGACGCTGGCTTGAGTTTCTCGCCGCCACCTAGCGGTAGATAAGGGAGTTTCTCGGCTAGTACCACACCTCGCCTGAAGGGGCGCTGCGACGCAAAGCTCATTTATCAGGTCACGTGACACGGCTGCCTCGTTCTGACCGCTTGGCTGTCATGGCCGACCACCGGATCTTGTCGGTGTCGCAAAACGGAGGATTTCCGGTTGAAGGGCTTCCCCTGAGGGCCACTAGAAGAAGTAGGCTACCTGATGATATCAGAACTTGCTTCTCTTTTTAAAGTGGGATGGCAGGGAAAGGATATGGTCCGTTTCAAACCACTATATATTCCCTTACCTTTAAGAAAAAGAAGACACTTCTTCACAATGAAAGGCAGTAGAGTGCTATAGATAAGACATTTATAGGTCTATATGTAGGGATCAGGCCTATGCATAAGAGTGCAAACCCGACGTTAGGTATTCAGGTTAACTAGCAAACCTCGACCAGGTTTTCTATAAAAATGAAACTCTTTTTACATTGCATTCTTAGATAAATCCTTTTTTCTGTTCCTCAATGAAAAGTCGGCATACTTCTCTCTGATTGGATGAGCTCAATAGAGCATGGTCGGTCGCACTTCCAAGCTAACCAAGGGAGGCTAAAGGTGACTCTGATTGGAGGAATTCATCAGAGTGCAAGTGTAAATATTCAGTTTGCATTTTGGGTTCCGGAACGGCCCTATGTGTACGAAGTGTCACTAGGGGCTGTATAGGTGAAGGAAAGTAACGGTGGTGTAATTGCCCGCTGACCGGAGCGGAGGGAGAGTCACGCCATTGGTTTCAGACGTAATTAAGAAAGGGTTGGTGCCAAGTTTATTATGGGCACAGGTCGGGTGACTGGGTCTATTGAACAAATCAGACTTCCAAATGGGTCCAAAATTGCTCATAAACCATCCAAAAAGTGCTGATCAATAGACTATAAGATGACAGGGCAATCCTTGACCATAAAGCAGTTTTTATTGGCGATTCAATGGGTAAGGAGCCTTCCATAAATGATATCACATACAAGGGGGTGAGTGGGTGGTTTGAACAGTGTGACACTGTCTGAAAGCGGGCTTATTTTCATGTTTGAATATGAAAGTTGAGTGTGACAGGGGGTGGGTGGGTCCTAAAAACACCCTGAAAAAGTGTGACATCATTTATGGACAGCCCCTAACAGTACCAAACTGTCAAGTGGGTATGGCCCTTCCTAGAAAACCCCTGCTGTTTAAGCCCAGACTCTCCTCCTGTAAGTTTAAACCCCACCCCCTGCCCGTCCTCCAGGGACTGCCCGGAGGTCTGCTGGATGTGGACAGTCCACACGTCTCCAGGGTGGACCAAATGAGCTGGGGACAGATACAGTAGTTATTAAATAATAGCCTCGGGGACTTGGGTCTGGTGAGAGCCATAGCAACCCAAGTGTTAGAGAAAGCTTTACAATAATTTACATCTTTGCTTCAGTAAGAAACATATTTTTTATCTTGATGTTCTTATTTATGAAAATAATTTTGGGGGCTGGCACATGATTGCAATACCTGGTAGCATGTCTTTAGTTTGAAGAATACACAATATATCTAAAATCATTGCAGGGGGATTATTGATTCGGCCAAAATGCACATAGCAGATCTTTAACTTCCAGTTCAATGTGTATGTTTGTGTTTTCATTGAGTATAATACCTGGAGTGATCGCTCAATGGAAAATAAAAGTGTAAAGCTCAATGCACAACAAATGACCTTTTTTTGAAGAACATTTGTGGGCAATTGGTTCACTAGGGTTCATTCGAAGATATACCTTTACAGATATTGTGTAAGACATTTTAGAATTTTCTCAGAAAGATGCTATATTCTTTAACTTTAAGAATCCTGACAGTCTTCTTTCCAAAATGCCTTCTCCTTAAACGTAATATTCTGCACAGAGAAGAGTTGGAAAGGGATTCGGATACAAGTCAAGTCAAGTATAAATGAGAAAAGTCTGATAAAATGCTGTCGGTTGATTACAAATCAGTTGAAACCTACTGAATTCATACACTGATGGGTTACACTTAAAACCTCATAGTTGAGGGGGGGCTGTCCGTAAGGACTGGGGCAAAACCGGGGAAAAATTGGATCCGTTGATGCAGTGTAAGGCCCCAGGGAACCCCTTCACTCAACTGACTTAAGGAATTGCTACCCCAACCACCACCATGCATATGCTACAAGGATACCCCTTCAGTCTCCAATCTAAATAATTGGCAGCCTGGAGGAGAATAGATCCACACACATGAATTGTCTATTATGGCCTTAAGGATTGGAAAATTCTTTCCTCGTCTTATCATACGGATTATTTTAACGACCTATTTTATTTGTTTTTTAAATTCTTTAAATCTCTTCTTGATTAATGGAAATTATGCTAACCATGTGAACTTGTGTGCTTTTTTAAAGAACCTTTAATGATGTAATACCTTTTGCATGTTAGTTTTCTATAAAGTTTATGCTTATCATGCAGTTATCTTTGGCGTTAGAGGGAGTAAAACTGCACACAACCTAGCCCAGAGTGTCTCTATTGTTTTCAATGTTGCAGGCACTGAAGTGCTTTCTATTGAATATTTTGCATAATTGTATTGACAGAGGTTCTGGTATGTGAGAGGCTTGCTTATTGGATGGAACCTAGTCTGGCGAGTTGGCTACAGGGAGTGATGTGTACGCCATACAACATTCATTTATTCGCCAAACAGGCCTTTTTTTCATGACTCGTTGTATTCTTTTTGTTCTTTGTCCTCTTGACAATGACCTTAGGTCATGAGTAAGGCAGTAAGGTCATACAAATTTAAATAAGACCTTTTGAAAATCAACCACCCAAGTTCAATTGATTTTACACGCATTCTATACCTATATGAATATGCTATCTATAGGAATTGACCCCAAAGAATCCAAATCGTATTTCAAAGTAAAGATCGTGATACTCATAGAATAGCAAATTTGGCAGGAATAGCTTGAACCCCTCAGATTTTCCAGGAAGATCCTCAGTTTGTCCAGGAATCTCCTCAGATTTTTCCAGGAACCCCCAAGACTAACTGGGTACGGCCCTGACTGGGACCCAGCTGACTATATTTCTCTAAGAAGACCGAATCCATTTTGAGTAATAAGCATCTTCCCTATTATATGATAAATGATTGACACACATTCTGCTGGCTGCATGCTTGGCTCTCCATTGTAGCCGGCCACTAACTGCTGGGGCCTGGGGTCCTAAGGGGCCTAACAGTGATGTCACCTGTCATAACTGCTACCTAAGGCAACGCCTCCCATCTGCTATCCACCAACCATCATAACCTTTTTATAACATTAAGAATATCAACTATCTTAACCTGTCATAGAAAGAAATACCAGTGTAGCATTCTCTGATGTACATTAGAGGCTGTAAATGTCAATAACTATCACACGAAATTGTTTTGAAATAAACCTGTTATGACAGAAATGAGGATTTGTGGTCTATAATCAGGGGTTATACATTGGCTTGTTTTTCGTGATTAGATTGTGTATGGCTCAGCTGAAGCCTTGTGGGCCCTTCACTTCCAATTTGTCACAATGCAAACGAACCTACTATACAAGTCACTTTCGCATTCAAGCAGAAAAAGGATGGGTGGAAGTTGAAAGAAAAGAAGGGTACTCATTGATTTGATATTCTTTTTGTTTGATATCTCGATAGCAGAGAAAGTATTGCTTGTGACGTAGGAAATGCAGTTAATTATCAATATGATCTTTGACGTTAGATGTCGTGGTAGTGAAGAAAGTATTGTGTTTAACCTAGAGAAAGGAAATGCACTCAAAAATCCAATGTTCTTTCCATTTCAATATAATTATAACTATAACAGCGAATGGATTAGATGCGACCTGAAGAGTAGGAACTGCAGTCAAAAGACCAATGTTCTTCCCACTTAAACATGAATATAGCTACCGCAAAGAATCTGATAACTGAGGATTTTAATTTATTATTATTATCTTGTGAAATGTAATATTTCAAATCTCACCTTACATTATCGATAGTGTCAGAATAAAGAATATCACACTAAAAAGGCTTATTATGTCTTAGCAGGAAAAGACCTAAAACTGTGCGCGTTGAGAGTTATGGGGTGTGAGTGGTGTTGTTGGTGGGCAGCCACATGTTGGGAGCAGGCAGGGGTAGGGGACAGATCTCCTCCTACCCTGGTCCTGAATCCCCCACTAACCCAGTGTCTGTCGAGGTGTCACTGCCCTTCGTCAGACTCACGGCCACTCGGAGTAAACACTAACTCCCACCATACAGTATGGGGAGCCAAGTGTTAACTGGCTTAATCGTTAGGTATTTTAGAAAGCACAAACATTGACCTCTTTTTTTATGGAGAGCAAAGTATCAACTGTCTTAATCATTAGTTATGCTAGAAGACGAAATTATATAAGTTATTGGTATCGTTAGAAAGCAAACTTTTTGGGATAGAAAGCCAACTTCAATCATGAAAAATAGAATCTAAAAAAAAGCAAAATGCAAAACGTTCGAGCGAATTGTGATTGATCCCTGCATCATCTGATAAAGTCACAAGCAGGCATTACTAAATAGGCGGGCATAACAGATAAACTAACATTTTAGATACCGAGCAATTGTTTATTTTCTTAGGATTTTCAACGACGTTTTACAAAATGAATACTTTTCAGGTAAGAAAATCTGATATACCAAAATCTAATTAAAAAGAACAATGTAGTATTGAACAGAACTTTTAACCTCATATTAATACTATCCATCAACCCTTGAATTCTGCCAACATCAAAACTCTCAAAACATCCAAAGGGTATCACTTGGCACTTTTCCTTCGCCTCCAGGGTCCTGTAACCCTAGAGCTTTCTTCATCTATCCCTCTCTCTCTCCAAGTCTCAGGGAGATGTTTCATTACTACACTTCCTGGCTCATTTTCTCTCCCTTTTCTTTGCTAGGGATTCCGCGGTCAGGTACAATGGTGGATAATGGGGTCCAGCTGTTCCCTTTAGGTGACACCCTCCCCCTCCAACTGTCCCCTACCAAATACCCACCCTCCCACTGTAGGCTCTGGCCAGTCTTTGAAGATAGTCATCCCGGCCTCTCAGAAAAGAAGAAAATACCCCTTACACTGCGATATGAGCAAATCAGCCTTGGTTTCTCGTTGCCTTGCTCTTTTGGGTACAGACCCAGAGTGGTAGGATCTGAGACAGCAAGAAGTATGCACATATTGACGCAAACCGACTTTCTATATTGGGATTAATATAAGCAGTCTTATGAATGCTACAGTCTAGTGTTTCTTATGGTGTAGAAGGGTGTCTTATTCACCATCTGATGTTGATATACATGTATTTGAAAGCTTTGTTCAAACGCCATATTCTACGTTCATTATTATCTTGAACTCCAATAGATTTACTGATTTGTGAAGTAAGTACGTCCCTGTTTACATTTCCAACATCCAATGTTGATACAAATCCCGCAAATACCAGAGCTAAACTACGACATAGTTGATGCAGATATAAATATAAAATACATATAGTCCCGACGAAGACTGTAATCAAGTCGAAACATGTTGATCACACCAAGACATTTATTGTCAATTTTACATAATAAAACTACAGCGTCGTCGATCCATCAATTTGACCTCGTTGAGTTTGGTGGTTTCCAACAGCTTTATTTCTGCAGATATAAGTACCATTAGAAGCCTCTAATTCAAGAGGCGATTCTCGCTGCCGGCAATCTGGTAATTCTTTACTTTTTGCCATATGGCCTTATAATCCTAATAGTAGAAGACCAGGTATCATACCCATCACTTAAAGCTGAATCAAAAACACCTTCCAGCAATAATTCCATGTATATGGTAAACTTTCATTCCTACTAGCCATATACGAAAACACAAGTAAAAACAACTAGTGGAATGCTAGTGGAATGCATCCTCCTAAGTGTCCTGGTCTAGGTGAGTTGTTAGGAGGCCAATAGTGAGCAGCTCGGCCACCTCCTGACCCACAAGGTGAGCAATAAACACCACCCTCAACCTGCTCACAGCTGCTCGGGGCGCCACCTGCCAACAGGGGTCGGGCAATGAGCAGCTCACTGGGGCTTAGACTTCGCCGAGGTTTGTCTAAGGAAAATATTGTACAGCTTCTGTTTATATAATGTCTAGCTAGGATCATTTGCGCTATCTGATGTTTTCATCCAAATGGGAGTAATTTAAAAAAGAAATGAAACTAGCTGTGAAATTTCAGAGACATATCGTTGTCACAGTTTTCGTCTGATTAAATGTTGCACATCCCAAAATTAAGTATCGGTGGGTTCACAACACAAATAATTAAGTAAACGTGGATTGGCACCTCATATAATTAATTGAAGGTGAGGTGGGACCTTTTAATAAGCTGAGTTAGCACTGAATATATCTAGTTCACTTGAGGTGATTTGTCACCTTACATAATTGAATGAAGGCGAGTTGGCACCCAATATTATGGGTTCAAGGTGAGTTGGGACATCATAATCAAGTGAAGGTGAGATTGCACCCCTTAAATTATGATTAGTTCTATATATTATGAGTTGAAGGAGAGTTAATACCTCATATGATTAAGTGAAGGTGAGTTAGCAACCCATAATTAGTTCAAATTAAGTTTGCACCTTTTGTAATTAAGTAAAGCTCAGTTGGCATCGGATAGGAGTTCAAGGTGAGTTGGCACCTTATACATTTAAGCGAAAATGACCACCTTTTGTATCTAGTTCAAGGTGAACCAATACTTTATTTGATTAAGTGAAGGTGACTTGGCACCCTATATAATGAGGCGAAGGGGAGCAGCTCATTGGATGTGACAGTCAGCGGCTTGTGTCAGTGCTCGAGCTGCACTCAGTCTCCGGGGCCTATAAGTTATCCCAAAGTGGAAGCCAGTGATTTGTGTAAGGATTCTGTTGCTGATGTCTTCAATGTCACTCTGGGACCTCTTATCAAAATTCATAGAATATTGCTTGAAATGGTTAGAGATAAATTAAAACTGTATTTCTTTAAATTACCTGTAGCAAACATCTATGTTTCGTTACTATAGTTCAAAGTTAAGCATCCTTGATAAACTTTATAGGTTTTAAATGCGAATTTTCAATGTCTCAGTTGTCAAGCTCCCTCAAGTCTATGATGGATATAATAGTGATACTAGCTGGCAGCACCACTCATAAGCTTGATCTATTTGAAATGTTTTCCTTCTGTCAACTAACTCTTTTATTCCTTTTTACCTGTCATTATGTATAAAGGGAAAATATCTGCCTTTAGTTGTGGACCTCCCCTTAGGTACAGATTTCACAATAAATATGATAGTTGGTACCTAATAATATTATGCTATACTATAGGAAAGCCTTAAGGACCTTGAGTGTCTTGTATATCACTTCTTTGAGGAAAAATACTTGAAGAACAAATCAAGGAGAATGTATATTCTCCAGTGTGATATACAAGGAGGCTGACAGTGATTGATGGGAGATAAACTGTAAGACGACGACTCTCTGCACAGCCCCCACACTCTGGAGCAGTTAGATAACACAGGGGAAGTGCTCCCCACCCTGGAGTTCATGACAACTGCTAGCACTGCTGCTTCCCCTGGGAGAGTACCCCAATAACAGCAGGAGCAGGCTTGGCAAACATGGCCAAATAGACCAACAACTATAGAGCATTCAGTCTGGACTCAATTGCAGGCAGGCCCAGCTGTAGTAAATGATCAGTCTGCAGTGAAATCAGGTATGGCAGGATCTATTTGGTGAACCTTCACCTTTTGTGCCTGATATTCATACTTAATATTGTTCAAATATTAGCGGTTTGGTTGCATTGGCTTGGGTTTGGATAAATGATATCCATTGGGAATTGGTAGTGGATGCATGTAGTCGTTTGAGCAAACATTCATGGTTTGGGGTGATAATGTTTGGTTGTTTTCCTGCTTCCAGAGCTGATCGGTCTTCCCTACTAAAGAATAAGCCCTTTCAACATTGTTTCATAGTTCATATTGAACAAAATACTTACTCTGCCAACCCCAGTCTCTGCAATTCTGACTGGAATAGGGAAAACTAATGTCATGGACGTCCTATGAAATACTTTAGGTTCTATCTAGCTCTGATTAAAAGTACAGCGGTATAGTTCCTGAGCCTCTCCTTTGCCAGAAATTTCCTATTACTTATTCAGACTAATGTTGCTTCATCTAGTTTAGCTTTGTGATTATATACTTTACATCATACATGTGAAAGAGTTAATGGTAACTCCAACTTAAAAAGAACTTCCATTTTTGGATTCCTATCAAGTATTTATATAAGATATAATCTTTATACAGTAACATGCATACATGTACACTTCCTTAAACTAATGAAATACCAGGGTCTGACCATGCACCCAGACTGTCATTTATTCCATGGACTAGCACTTAAAATCTTCCACAGACATACAATGACAAATTGCATTCCTGTTCAATGAAGTACTTGTATATATAATTAGAGCAAACACTGGTGGATTTGATTTTTTAGTAAAAATCCCCAACTATTCATGATATCCTATGTTTAAGATATACACTCCTGAATTAAGTGGATTCTAATAGTATCTAAAGCTGGCCCCAATATTATAGAACTCTCATTTAGGTTCTTGATCGATGCAGCCACATTACGTAGTGTGCTCAGCGAGTCGTGAAATGACAAAATGGTTTGCTGATAAAGCTGCAACAAGCTGCAGGAATCTGGCCAGAGTGTGGCAGGTCCCTCAGGCACTACTTGGTCCTTTTTGTGTGCTCATAAAACATAGAAAATAGACCCGAAAGCACTTTACGATTGCCTGTGCTTGATGAGACTGCCTACTGCGCTTCTGATTCAGCGCGTTTGATGGGTGTATGATTGTGATGTGTCTGTTAAGTGGGTGTAGCGCATGTCCCATCTGCCAGCTGTGTGTATTCTTTTATGTGCCAGGCAAGCTACGCCATTGGTGTTTGCCTATGGCAAGCCGATGTTGTAAAATATTCAGGAATTTTGTTTCTTTGATAAGGGAGAAACTTTCCTGACTAGAAACTCTGGTATTTAAGGTTTCTTTTGATAGAGTGTTCAGGTAAAACTAATTAAAATTCTACATATTTACATGGTTTTAAAACAATAACCCTCAATAAGTTTGAATGCTATTTCAAACCAATAGGTAAACTAATTTTGATTTCACATTATTTGGCATATAATTTTTATGATCATGTCTGTCTAGTAGCTGAAGTCCATGTCCCATAGGTCTGCCAGGTGTATGCTTTCTTATCTAACTACCTGTTAGACAGACTGTTTCATTGGTACCTGCCTTAGCCTAGTATGTTTAAGCAAACAATATTGAATTCAAACCATGTTTTCATGTGCATTTGGTTACACATCTATATATATAGGGGGACTCAAAATGTTTAAAATGAAAATGCACAATTGCAAGATATAAGAAGACATTATGATTGGATCAGCGGAAAACATACTTCTTGGAACTCCCAAATCCAATTACTTAGAAACTAGGCCAGTGATTCGACAAAACTATTTATGGTAACAAATGGAAGGTATCATGAACAAGCACTTTAGAGTAATAGGCTTTCCATACTTAGAACCAGAGGCCTCTCGTGGTTTAGTGAAGGCAGGAGTACTTGTAAGTTGATCAGCTGCCTCTTTCATAAAAACCTCTGTAGCTATAGAAAGTTCCTAACGGAAGCCTAGCGAAGGTTTGAAAAAAGGTGTTTCATAAAGAAGGCTCCTTATATGCATTCAAAATATCTGTTATAGGGTACTTACATAGGTTCTGAGGGTGCTTACAAAGAATTTTGGGTGTGCTTACACAGACTAAAACTCATTATAACGTTATGGAACTCTAACTTCTGCAACTATTTCCCAAACGTCTTATGAAAAGGTCCACACTTCCCTCTATTTCTAATTCTTTGTCCTTTAGGCCTAAATGTATCATTTGATAATTATTGTTGGTTAAAACACTTATTTACCATCCCCCACCCTGGATCACATGTAGGTAAGATGCAAAACAAACTATCTTATTTTAAGATTAAATTAGGAAGCTCACCCAGGACATCATTTCAAGTTTAAGGAAGGAAGGAAGGAAACAAAACACAGGCCATGGTAATGACAACTGTCAGGAAGACCTAGTTTCTTAACATTTCTGACAGATTGGGATAACATGCATATGCCAGGATGTGAAACCTGATGCTCGCCACCCACTACACCAAGAGATTGACTTCTCCTGATATGCAGCCTTTTAGCTTATAACGACAAAAGCCCGATTGCCATAAAACTCGATTTTAAGCTGTGATCTAACATATGACAAGACCTAACCAATGGCCTATTTTTTAATGGTCTTTATGCATTAATAGGTGACATTTCAGAATTAAATGAATTCTCACAATTTAGCAGTTTCCAATACAGATACACAGGGAGAAATGGAAATTAATCAATGTTTAAAAAGAATGCTTAATTTAGCTATGTTAGAGGGAATACTGAGTGCAAACAATTCTCTGTAATTTCTAAATAATTCAAGCCTGGCTACTAGAGGTTGTACATTACCCACAACAGAAATTACTTGTAAATTTCCTCCCAACAAATTGTTATTTCCTGGAGACTAAATGGTATCGATTTATTTCTGAAATGGGTTGCAAATGGTTCTGTCATGAATCTGCTTTAGGGCTTTTCCGAGGCAATTATTCAGAGGAACAACCCGTGAAAATGCACATAAAACGCTGTCACTCTGAATTGCCTCTCCCAGGAGTGAAACGTTACCTTACTTTTTACTGATTCCAAATGACTCTGAATCCCAGATCAAGTTATTCATTTTCTGACAGTGTTTTTCTCTCTGTGGGCTGATAGCAGCTGTTACCTGCATCCTATTGAATAATGCTGAAAGAATAATTGTTTTTGGCCAAAAATGAATATGCAGATCTTAAACATATTTCCATTGCATATTTTCTCATGTGTGACTGACATTCAGATTTCATCACATTAATATATGTGCAGAGCTACCTGAACAACTTTTGAGAGTTGTAGAGTGAGACACCCAGGTTCAATCTTGGCTACTGTTGACATTTGGATCGTGAATCATGACCTGATATTTCGATTTATTAAACTTCTCCAGAATATAGAACTTATTATACAGTGAAACGACCAGCTGTGGTGGTACTTTTGCCATATTACTATGATTATTCGGGTAATATGGAAAGGTAATGCACAATAAATTCTGGGACTGATTTGTAATGTCCATTTGCAAACCTGCGACCGTTTTTTTTAGGGGGGGGGGGGACAATTGATCAAAAATGATTCAAGAAAAGTAAAATAAATATATTATCGTTCTTGTGTTGAATATAGTGCACAGTGACATGGATCCAACTCGGCCCTACGTGATATTGGAATGAGTCTACAGGTTCGATTCACTCGGCTGCCTGTTGGACCAACTTTCCTAGCCGTTGTTCTCACCCCCATAGATTCAATCAAAGCACCGGTACAGGTGAAAAACATGAGCTGATTTTGATATAGCTCAAACACTACCGAGCCAATCTGAAATCCCAACAATCATCATCATAACTCCGAAACTTCCATGTCCATGTTCATGTCACATTATCCAAATACTCAACCAATCTTATGTATCAATATTTCTCCTGGAGTGGTCAACATTGTACCAAATGTCATGTGTGGAAACTATTTCTCTGCACTGTGAAAAGAGACAACCTGTCATAGCTTTGTATTTGGAATACTAAGTACATTGTTAAAGACCTAGCCCAGAGATGCTGGGTTTCTCCTAGAATTGAAGCAATGTACTTGTATCTATATAATATAATCATGAGATGAATTATGGGGTATGCATGTGGTCATGCTTGTATAAAATATATATAATATATATCATATATAATTGCTAGTTGACTTATGCTTCAGCATCATTCCATGTGATGACTGTAAAGTATTGAGTTGTTATTGCCATTAACCTACAATGTACCAGAGGAATAATATAAAAATTTATCAGGATAGTATTTTATGAAGACAAATCAGGGGTTCGCCTATTTGTGCTACCAAATTGTTGCAGTGCATGTCTGAATGAATCCCTTTTCGGAAGCATTGGTGGCACCACTGTTGTTCCCCCTTTTGTCTTTGGTAATTTATTACCTGTGGTATTTAGGAACTCCCATGGTACTAATCACCCGATACTGAGCGCTGGTAAACGGCTCCATAACTGTCTATCTCCCACTTTGTACTTATTAGATGTACCAGTATATC
The DNA here is from genome assembly GCA_936440205.1 of Lepidonotus clava. Lineage (NCBI taxonomy): Eukaryota > Metazoa > Annelida > Polychaeta > Phyllodocida > Polynoidae > Lepidonotus > Lepidonotus clava. Next base: position 16,978,477 of record OW387150.1, on the reverse strand, counting down.
CAATAGAGCTTTTGCTGATGGACGCCACTCTGATATTATAAGAAATGAGCAAAAATGACAGGGTTGGGTTGCTTTATGTTAGGGCACAGGAATGTTCCAAAAGCAGTGTATGTAGAACCTGTCTGCAATAACAGTCCGAGTTATATGCACTCAGATGAATATTATCTAAAAGATGGGGGCACCGAAGGAATAGCCTTCAATAGAATCTGATGGTGGTGTGGTAATATTTCATTCCAGACAATTCGGAAGGTTTGTATATGACTAATAAATAATAAACAATAGAGATGGAAATTATTGCGCAGTCCAGTATGATATAGATAACGATATAAAGAGTTCTTATCGCATAATGAGTAATGCATATCCTCTGCATGCTTATAAATCAATTGTAGAATATTTTGAGTCAAATATTATGATTATAATTATTAAGATGACGTGAAATGAACTGTATCGAACCCAATTCCAGTACTAGTTGATTGTCTAAGTATTATTTTATTATTTTACAAGAGGCTCCGCCTCTAAGCTTACGAAGAATTTACGAATTAAAACTTCAATCTCTTTTTGCCGTGAGTTTCTACCGCCGGATTGAAGTTCGGCAGGTATGTCTATCATATTGTAAAAGGGGTTTGAGAGGCTGAAACCAGCAAAAAAAAACATGGCGGCACATGGAGCAAATCTCGTTTCAACAGCGTTTTTAAGAAGGGGTAATGATTAAGAAGGAATCAACACGTTTCGGTCGCCTAGCTCAGACAGTCAGATGTTAGGATAATATAAATATATTAATATATATCAAAAAGTCACAAATGAACTTTCCTGCTTAGATTTGAACTATTCAACCACATTGTGGAGTGCTCTAAAATGACTCTATACTCACACAGATTAAAAAACAAGAAAAGCCCATATCTATGTAGGGAAGACCCAAGGGCAACATACCGGCCTAGCTCTGATAAGGCCAGTCTTCATGTAGCCCTTGTATGATGTATTGCAGAGGTCCTGAGGGAGGAATAGGATTACTTGACTGGTCCCCATTGTAGGATTAGGATACCTTCACTTACTTCCCTTTTGGGAATGTAATGCAGGCGTTTTTCATCAACAACGTCATATCTATATAGCATTGTCATTATTCTGTCGTCGTAGCTTTTTATTTGGCATAATGATAATTATTGATATGACCAAAGATTTATGCTCATAGGTGCATTTTACAGTATACCGACTATATTCATACCACCGTTAGGGGATTAGGAGAATGGAGAGTATTATGTTAGCATTACACTCTGTTTGGCTTGAGGATATAGATTAGATAGAGTTATTTATTTTAGTCAAATCAACACAAAATCAGTCTATTCATTTAAGCAATCTTAAATTCTATGATGCCCTGTAAAGGATCTGTAGACATTGAAGCTTGCCATGTTTGAATTGAATTTCTAAACGCTAATATCAAAGATGTACATTATTTTGAGCTTTAGCGTGAGTGATAAATGTTTATGGAGACTTGCGCATTAGCTATTTAATCTTCACCCTGCAAAATAGGAAGGGTAACTGGCTCTGTAATCCTAATCACCTTTAATTCATAGGTATAAATCCTCTTGGACCACAGTACGTCTTGTAGAGTTTAAAACTAACAGTGTTATTATCAGGGGCGAACCCAACAATTTTACAAGGTTGGGAGCAGCAGTTACAGATGCATAGATGTAGTATAAAAAAGAATGCATTCCTTGTAGATTTTCATTTCATTACGAAATTGAACCGCGTAAACAATGCCCAAATATGCAGACAAACATAAACAGTTAGTACATTTTTATCTCTCATACAATGTCATGATATGACACGCTCGAAATGGCATTAAGACGTTCTGGAGAGATAAAGTCAACACCCCAATGCTCATTTTTAGGATTTGAAATGTTTCAATATAGATGGATTATCCTCAATGGAGTAGAAACAATCCATTAACATGGACCTGTGTTCTTTAGAGGTATTGATAGTTTGGTATCGAACCTCTGTTCATGGATTATCTATACTAACCCACCGCAAGCACCACTTAGTGTGATCAATGTCGCTAAGGAAAACAAAGGTATGACATCAAGTTGTACCTTTCTTAAAACCACATGACAGAATGTTACATTGATGGTCTAATATTAGACCATCAAAGTAGCATTCTGTCATGTGGTTTTCTGAAATGTATAATTATACCCATTTATTTAATTCTGGAAAATGTTGTCGGCTTTATGCTTTTCACTATTCAAATCTGACAATATTTTGCAATATCAAACAAATAAAACAATACGTTTCAAGCTAAGCTTTTGTTGAAGCATGATTCATGAAAACAAAGTTTAATTTCCCTTCAGAGTTATCCAATCTCTAGTTCCCTGGTGGGCCGCCAGGTGGCTACAGGAGGACGCCATGACCAGCGGCCGCTGGTACCCGTGTTATCCCCACACTGCCATGTCAGCAGTAATTCCCGCTGATACCTGGCGTAATTAACACCCAGCCTTGATTGGTTTCAGCGGACCTCCCTTCTGTCCACTATTTGGCCCATGGCAGGTCCCGCCATCTTGTTTGTTTATCTATTTTCCTTGTCAATACTACAGATGGAAGGTTTCTCATCTTTGTTTTCCTATGAGAGGAAAACTAAACGTAATTATGTTTCAAATGCTTTCTAATTATTAATGAAAATACAATGAAGTCACAAAGGCTCCCAATGCAATTCCAGCAAAAAACAATGTAGTTTTTGCCCTTTATTTGGCTAAAATGGAACCCTCATTGGGGTTCTAGGCACAGTCTCCCTATTTGTCAATGTATCAATATGCATCATTTATATATCCTCGAACTGTTAAAATAATCATATTTTGGTTTAAGTTTTATATTTGTTTACATTTTAAAGTGAATGGCGGAATCTAGTCAAATACCATCAGGCAACATTTAACTGTTGAGTGCACGTTTAAGGTTACTTGAGACAGGCACCATCAGAAGATCACATAATTATTATGAAAAATACATATCATAATTTGTTAAAACTACGTACCGTTCTTCTCAAGCGCCACATCAATTAGTTTTCATGAAAAAAATATTTGGATACCTTAGAAAAAAATATTATGGACCTTCACGAAAACGTCCTCAATTTTCTTTGATTTCACGCTAGGCACATGCATCAAATAGGTGGACACAGTAAGAACAAATCGCCAAGTCAGCATATTCCTACAAAATGAGCTGCTCCCATTCGACTCGCCGGACACGTCAAGTGAATCCTACCTTACTCTGCATATCAAATCCCAGCGGCGCATAGAAATCTATGTCATCACTCTGCCTTACAGATGTTTTATCCACAATCTCCATAACCCATTCACCAAAAGCACAAAGTGTCAAATTAAGTCACATCTTCTGGGCTTAGAGATCCCGATTACTATCTACTTCATTTCACAAGCAATTTGCACCCACCTTGCTGATATTCTTGACGACAGATTATTTATTCATAAGATTTGTCAATCAGGTACAATTTCAAATTCACTGTAGGGATGACTTTGAAATCACCTAATGTAAGAAGTATCAGGTTTTGGGACATACAGCATTAGATTCGTTAGTTTGCCGCTACACATGAGTCTTCGAGTAATGTTTAATGTCTCCAAATGGCGAATAATTACATTTCACAATAGCTAGTAATATGATTATCGCCCTTTAGTCACATAACAGTAAGAAAAGTAACCCAAATCAGCCAATTATATGAAACTTTTGGAAGAACAGGATAGGCTCCTAATTTCGACATATAGCCAAAATGTTACTATCTATTCAGAATTATATCCAAACACTCTTGTATAAGCAATATATACTTCAACATATACCATACATATTTCGTTTGTGGAAGCAGGCCAGGGCAAGGGGATGATAATGTTTAGAAAAGGTTAATTTGATACAATTAGCTTAGTTACATGAATTATGGGGATTGTGGATAAATGAGCAATAAGAGGATTTGATGATATACATTTACAAGGACTACTAAGGTTTTATATTCAGAGTCAAATGTCATCAGTAACTGTTCTGCATTATGTCTCCAATGACCTTCTGCATGCCCCTATTTTACTGATAACGCGTCCTTTCCATTTCATATATGCATCCGATGTAAATCAAAAAGTGGGTTTTCAGTTGGAAATCCATGAATATTGTGACTTGTAAATCAACTTTTAGAGGAATAGCCTTTCAGAAAAGTTCTGAAATGTTTTACACGCTGCTCCCTGCATTAGATTCACCGCTCCAAACTGGAGCATTTTGTGCCTCATCATTTCCTTATTTAACTGAGGAAAAGTTGAGGTTTTAAGGAAGAGCAAATCAGGATAAAGGCAAAATGGATTTGCAATCCAACCTTTGGAAAATGTCTGATTAATTTCTAAGGATAATAAAACGACTCGAGACTAAGAGATGCAGAAGCATATTCCACTAAAGGAACATGCATAAAACCCTACGTGAACCAACAGATAAACGAATATGGAATATGGAAGAAGTGTGAGAACATGCCTATAGTTAAATAGTAGAACCGTATACCATTCTATAACCGTAAGCAGATTTATACATTTGCACTGCGTTACCCTTCCCTAAAATCAGGCTCGGGACAAGCTGCAAAATGTTACCATCGCCATAAACGGCATCAAACTCAAAGCTGGTCTCACTGTTGCACTCATATATAAAGGGAGTCGTTTTTATGATAATTTGCACTGGGTAAAGCACAAGCGCCGTGAGCGAGTCAGGTGGCTGGTACATATGTATGTATAAATCTCCTCCCGACCATAATTATACGGACGAATTATTGTATGCTAGCTCTTTTCAAAGATCTATGACTTGGAAAGATACATGGTTTTATACTATCCTCAAACTGCAAATCCCTGATGTACTAAAGATTAAGTCATGGCTGGCCGTGAAGAAATACTGGAGAAATCCATTTCACGTCATAAATTATCAAAATAAATATATATGTATAATCTTTGGGAGACCAGGTGGACGTCATTACGCTGCATGTTGAGTAATGGAAGCATTGGAGCTCTATGCTTCCGTAATTACTCTCCTAATATTCATTATAACTGTGTGTACTTTTCTACTTTATGAGCTTTGCCCTGAAAGGTGAATTGATAGAGTCGCGTTCCTAATATGAAAATTGGCAACACTAGGCAAAGTTGTTTTTGTCTACACCATTTTGCACTTGCCTCAGTGCTAAGGTCGTTAAATAGGTCCCACCCCAGGACCCGCGCCAGCAGGCCGTTAGAAGTAAGCCCCGCCAATTTATCACAAATCTGTTGTTTTCCTGCCAAAACCCATGGATTATAATCAGGCCTCAGGCTTATTGCACTTCACCATTTCAGGTCCACATATTTGATACTACGTATATGGTCCTGGATAACGTCTAGAAAGATTGGGTCCTATCAAAAGGATTTCATGATATCTTATGTATTGAAATGTTGATCAAAGAACAAAAAAGAAGTGCCTAAGATTTTAAGCTTTGGAAATTTTTGATTTTGAATAATGATAAATTTAATAGTCAAAAAGGGTTGTTAGCTGGAGCTTGTAACCCCATAAGAAACTGTTAAAAGGCTCTAATGTTTCAGATCACAAATTTGCAAAGCAAAGCCATCACAAGTATATAAGCTAGATGAATAAATCCATTATTTGCGGATCTTTACCAAAAGCGAACTTTTTCACACTAAATTAAGGAGAACCAAAAAACCTAACAACTTAAAGGGAGCCAAAAGCAATGTTGGGTCAACATTTTGTAAATTTTGTTAACTAATGAAATATATTCTATGGCAATAACCTAATCATGAGGTAAAATATAGACCGTGAATACAGACTTAAAATACATTAAAACACATTAAAACTTTTCCCAGATCAATTTTGGTGAACCACCAAAATAGGTTTGTTTACAAACATTGCTGTCTTTAGGCATAAATAGCATGAGTATTATGTAGTCAAGTTATAGTTAGTTATCATGATTTATGCTCCACCAATGGCTTAAGTTGGACTCTTAGAATACTTCTATAGTTATTTGAGTTTGGAAAATGTTGTCATAATTATTTTGACACAACATTGGTTTTGGCTTCCTTTAAGGCACAATTCATGCTATGAGTCGCACATGATATCAGTATACATTATAAGCAAACAAACTAATATCAACCAGTATTACCTGCCCAATATGACACGCACAATTATTCGAAGTACGGATCTAGAATCTTCACATTTTTTGTAAAGTTGAAGTCCCCAAGCCAAAATCATTGAAATACTTTCATCAGTGTTAACTTCAAGAAATCTGAATCAGCTAACATTCCGAGAGAATTCCTGGCAATGTTGCCGCTCTCCATCATAGCACGCAATCTACCATACGGTAGGTGAATTACGGTATCATTTAATGGCATGTCTACATGTCTAGAATCCCCACGCAAATGATCCACTCAAACTGGGTTGGCCCAGTTTACAAGGCTTCTTCAACCTTTCTAAGGAATATCCGCCTCATCTCCAAGCACATACAAGTCTCCCCCCACAATTTCCTCAGCGCTGGAAACCTAAGATTTTTCATCAACTCTGCGCAGGTCAAAGGTCGGCATCAGCCAATCAACGCCCGACTTACCCCGGAAGTAATAGGGCACTTACTTCCGGTTCCCATGACAGGACCTTGCTCGGCAGATGGCGCATTACCTTTTTGAGTTGCTATCTAAGAAAAGGGTACATTTGTCACTTGTCATAGCCTAAAGACACTATCTCATACTTTGCCTATACTGTGTGAGAATCCTTGATCTGTTAAATATGCATGGGTACGACGTCTATTTCCCTACAGAGTTGATCATTGTCTAAAGATACGATCAGTAGTGACTGGATAAAATTTAACGAAAAAACATGTTCTTACTTTGGTAAAATTTTAGATTTTGTAACAGCATTAAACCCCAAGGACCAACCACCAACCAACCAATCAAAATACAACTATGACTGCCACAATGTGGCGAGTTCAAATGCTGCTGAGATGAGAGCGTACAATATGGGAACTTATCTGACGCGTGGATTGCTACTTTCTGATACACTAGATCCGTAATATGTACCGATCCTGGTCAACTCAATTTCACTGACTGTAACATTCTCTACTTGAAAAATGATTTGATATCCCAACGAGTACCAAACCGATACCCTCCTCTGACTTTGTGAATCAATTACCCATCATTTAAAGAGTAGGGATGCATTATTCCGAAGATAAACTCATTAAAATTGACAACGCCATTTAGTCGGTTAAAATACTTTTTGTTTCATTTGGATAACCTCATTTCCCAGAACCAGAACACAAAATGAAACAGCCCATGTAAATTCCATCACCTAAAATGGTCAGGCTGGTTATTCAAATTTCAGCGATTAGGGGACAGATGAGGTTCCACCTGACTACAATTATTTAAAAAAACAGGTGCAATTGATGCCGATTTCACTTCATTAATTTTTTGGTTTAATTCTCTGTTTGAATGTAGTCCACTGTGTCAGTGAGACATGTGCAGGGACATGATGACAGCTGCAGTGGGTTTCATGGGCTAAACCTGTTAACTCTCTTCTAATGAACATTAATGAACATAAACATTAAGGAAGCTTTTTGTCTTGCCAAACAGATCTTCTTGAAAGCAGATACGAGATATCTTATTCAATGACAAAGGTTTGCTATCCTCGAAATAAATAATTTATTGATTTTTTAGAGAGCTTACATTTTCATATTTGGTTAAATAAGCAAATATTTAAGTTATATTTTGTAACCGCAATACTTTGAAATAAGTAAAGTTTGATTTGGATGTTTTGCAACAAACTAACATGTTCAAAGCCTAAATTTGCATGGTGTGATTGTCAACTTCACAATTTACATGGGTTTTCAGTTGAACTCGTCCCCATAAATCTAGCGAGCTGCATCATTTAAGGATAATATCATTAAACAGATAGATAGTTTCACAGTACTTGATGTGATATGAAAATAGATCTAGATTGCCTGCAGTTAATTTGAAATATCTTTTTTTCTTTGAACTGTATATTGTCAATGAATAAACCCTGACGAATGCTATCCAAAGTTTGACAAATCCTTCAATGAAATCAGTGAACTCTGCAGACCTAGCTGCTCCTCTGTGACCTATACCCTGATTCAAAGTCCAGCATCTGATCCTAATTAATCCTATTTCGGTCAGAACCTGCTCCTCCCCAGAGTTTCCTCAGACCGCCTCCTTTGACGCAATTGGTCCGTAATCCTGGCACTGGGCTCAGGGGGTTAAGCCCTCACCAGTGGTCAGGTTGTGATTAGGTGAGGTCCTGACCTCCTGATCACCCTGATTAAGCAGATCACCATTGATTTCTATCAGAGGATGCTTTCAGCGGGGAGCCCAGGGGAGAGCCCTTCTCGGAGGCTCCATACCCTTAGACACGATACGTGGATATTTCTTAATTATTACAACATGAATCTACCCTTTAAACACTTGTCACAGTATGTGCATTCCTTGACTGTTCACTACAGAACAAATGCAGATTTTAATACCCTTTACAGACTGGCCTCAAAATGCGCTCACAATGACAGTTCATTACAGGCATAGTGCACATAATGAGTCCAGTCTGTAAGGGTATTAGTTTGAAAAGGGCATTAGTGACATCCCAACTAACAATTTTATGGGGTGAATAGATTGTATTAGATGATCTATTTTGCAAGTGTTTAGGGAGATGAGGAATACGATGTCATGGGCGTTGGACATGTGATATGGGAATGCCAGGTACCCCATTCTGGTGGGAGTTATACTGGTGGGAGTTAGAACTTGATTATACCTTAGGGTGATACAAGTTTAGTAGTTAAGAGTTTAACACAGGGCAATACAAACCCGGGTGATAACCAGCCTTGTATCACACTGCAGTGTAATACAGAAACTTTTTATTTTTCTAAAATTCATGAAAAAATGAAATCATTAAGAAATAAAGAATCTAACATATGCATTATCTCCACAATGTTCCTAGCTACATTTTACTGCTTACTGTTTGCAGATGTGATGGATATCAAAAGAGTTATATGAAAAAATATTTAAAAAATGTGCAACATCACAGTCCCACCATCACTGATTGCTGTGCGTCCTTCCTTGGGAGCTCGGATCTAACAGAAAAGGTATAATAAATCCATAACCAACTGAGAAGGGAGTACTCGGGCAGTTATCACCCCTCACCGAGACCCCGATATCAGCCCTCGGCCGGCCCTTCGGGCCCTGGCCTCGGGCTGATATCGGGGTCCCGGCTCGGGGTGATAACCACCCTCGTACTCCCTTCTCAGTTGGTTATATGTATATACTACTTACAAAGTGGAAACGGTTGCAGATGTACGGTGAATACAAGAACGTCTAACGTTACAATATTTTCTTTTTTCAAAGTCACGGCTGTGCGTCTGAAACAAATCGTGATTTTCAAACCAACTCGCCTTTCAATTTGTCATCTTCAGCCCCATACATTCTAACATCAAATCTTCTACAGTCACAGAAGTTACACGCGTGTTATCCCGGATATAGGACATTGCCGAATGGACCTTAAACACCAATAACGTGTGTCATAGAATCCCCCCATCAAGAGCCCCATTCTTCAGTGGATGCAGATCATGATAGTAAAAGGCCGGAGCTATATAAAGATGGATGTGTGGGTGGGGAGGGGAATGAAGTTACCATCTCAACGCGATCATATCACCCGGAGGTGAAGCTATATTTACTGGACATAAACACGTATGGTTTATGTTGGAGAGGAAGGCAACAATCTGGTCATCTCCACCACAGGCTACAATCACCACCGGACGTCCTTGTCGCCAATCGGCCGCTTAATCAGTTTACCCCCGGCGCATGCGCGGGGACGGTCGGGCGAGTTCCGTTCAGAGGGCGCCTCCTTTATTATCGGCAATAGAGTCTTTTAAATACCACCCCATGTTTTAAGAACTATACAGAATATACTGGATTATAGTGTTCCATACTTTGAATACGTTGTATTCTTTTTTTTATCTATATTGATTATGTTTTTTCAATCGAAGTCTTTCTTACACTATGCAACCCACGAAGTACCCAGCCACATCTTTTCATTCTATATAAGGATTCCAGTCCCCATATACCATCATCATTGTCCTGCCCTCTCAGAAACTGGTGAATAAAAGATCGGTTATTGCCCTGGAGGGCAATATCGTTTGTCTGTGAATACCAATGCCATTTATTACATTTTCAGTAAAAGGTTTCAACGTTTTCGGTGTCATTGATATAGAATAATACCTCTTGTTATTGCCCCAGTCTACAAGCACCTATGTCTCAGGCTAAAGCCCTCCATAGTATGTGCAAACCAGGGTAATAACCATTTCTTCGTGCCCCACCTTGGTCTATGTATGTGTTAGGGTGTCATAAATTTCCATCATCCATTTGATAACTGTAAGAAGCAAACCCTGGGCTACCAATAACGGATGGCGTATCTAGGGCGGCGGTGAAATTTATGTGTTTCTTTGATAATCTTCAGACCACTCTTGCATTGTAATTGATTAACCCAAATTTTGCCCTAATAAGTGTACCCTCTGCCCTCCTTTTCAATCCGCCACTGGCTGCTTAAGTATGTTTGCTTCTCGCACTTCACACAAGTCACTCAGATCTCTACCCAACCGTGTCCTCACTAGAAAAAGCCCTATTTCAGGGGTGCTTTGTGGGGTTATCTGGTGGTTAGGTTATTTTATTATTCCTTAGGGTGGGCGGGGATTTTTTGTCCTGCAGGGCGTTGAGTGAAGTCTGTGACCGGCGGCCACATTGTCCACCCTCATCCACTTAAAGCTTTCGGCCTCGTGCGTCGGGAACCAGCGAAATCCGCCGCTGGTATAAGATGGGCTGATTACCGTCGTGCTGGCCCCAGTAGTCAAGCCGGGTCTGTCTAGGAACCTGGAAACTGTTTTCACTTAGAAAAAGGTGGGCGTGGGTGGGAAGTTTAGGGTTTAGGGTGAAATATAACTGGCTAGGCCGAACATGGCGTAACTATTATATAAACTAGTTCATATTCTTGTTTCTATATTTGTATATTTTATTCATGTGAGTATCTGACAAAACAAAGGCAACACGCATAGAAGCATTTGAGGTGCTCTAAATGCTAGCAATGGCGGTGGTGAATATATGAATACATTTGTATGTACACATTATGCACTCAGCAGTGAAATTGAATTATCTAAATGCTAACTGGACAAGTCATGTAGTTCTGCCTGAAATATAGGCTCTAAAGCAGGAAAAACAGTTGTTGGTGTATACAATTTACGTTTTTATAGTGTAGAACCTTTACAAATTGGGCCAGAAGTTCCGGTCAGAAGATCAATGGTCGTTAGATACATAGAATGACAACCCCTCCCCACCCTTATCACGTGGTATACGATTAACGGTTTGCAAAAAGTTAGTGTCATTAATTTCAACTCTCTCACATAAAAGTAAGCCTACCACATACCTAATATATTCTATTCCCATTTTTTTCATCCACCCTCTAAAACCCAGAACCCCAATACACCCTGTACAGCTATTTAGTATACTACTTACCTGCATGGGGTCCTTTCTTTAAACCCTCTTCTAGACGTCTCAAAGCAAAGATGGTAGCACCCACCAACCTGCACTCACTCCTACGGCAACTTGGTGCCCTCTGGTTATGACATGAGCGATAATAGGCATAAGGGCGGTGAACGGTCTGGAGAGGTGGGCCCGGCCTAGCCTGCCATTACCTCCGTCTGGAGGCGTAATAGGCCAATACTAAGTCCCCCGAGCAGCTCCGAGCAGCTCCGAGCAGTTCCGACCAGTTCAGTTAAGCTAGGAGCAGTTCTGAGCATATCTGCACTGGTTGCTTGGCAAAGACCAGAGTCACTCCTTTAAGTGCAGTTGGTAGCCACCTCTCCACCTCTCATTACTTGTTCTCGTCGCATAAAACAGGGGTCTTTCATTGTTATCAAATAATTATATCAAATATATTTATATAGTTTTTATACATAAATGGTCTAAAACCAGTTTATCTAGCTCATTGGTCAGAATGCCAAGTCAAGAACAACCGACATGTAATACAAGTCAAAAAAGGTAATAGGTGAAAACCTGCGATATCAAAATTGCGAGCCTGTGGTACAGCTAGCTCCTAGAGGTTGAAAAGCTATACACTCTAATGGACGAAGGGGTACCAAACATATGCAGATGCCATTAAAAAGTATTGAAATATGCTCCTATCCTACCCAGATTGGCAACGCCTGTAAGATTATATTCTTCTAAAATGATCTTGAATCGCCTGATGCATCAGATGAAGTCTGTTTTGCTGTTTAGTATTCTCCCGCTGTATGCAGGATGATCACTACAGCTCAGATAGGAGAGTGGAGGTCTCGGGGGTAAGAGGGCTAAAGCTGCAGCACGCTTTGCTCTCACATTCTGATTTAATCTATTAAGCCAGACTGCTGAAGCTCACAGAAAAACCTAGCTCAAGTGTCCCAGCAGTCCAAATACTATTCCTTAAGAGCCTAAAGTGAACCCCTACTGAAATGGAAGTAAGATGCAGGGTCCGTTTACCTTAAGTAATGCATTTTAATTTGTACATTTGAAACGTATTTCAAATATGTTTTAACTGTGCAGATTGAAATGCATTCCCAAAAGTGAAATTTTTCATTAATTCCCTGGGAAAAAGTGTAAGGTTAATGTGTGATGTGAGATGAAACGTGATGAACGTAACAGTATCATAATCTTATTTTAAACAGAAATTGGAGTCATTCTTGGCCAAACCTTGAACTTAAAAGCACATCTATCAAATATGAATAAAGTGAAATAAACTGTATCAAACCCAACTCCAGTTGATGGTCTCAGTGTTTTTTAATTACTTGATTATTAGGTACGAATCAACATTTTTTCGGTTGGCAAAGACCTTCATCAGGATTATCTCAAATATATATCCCATTCCAAAATTAAAAAGACACAATACGGATAAAATCACAACAACTATGGTAGTGCCTTACTTTTATTTCTAGGATGTTTTCGACTCACGACCTAACAAAAATGATCAAAGGAAACTTAAAAGGCTGCAAATCAAATGTTTGAAAACATGACTACAATTGCATATGTGATCAGACTCTTTTAAAATTCATCAAAGAGCTGCAGTTGATTTTTCAAGGGTATGAAGGTCACACCTACGTCCTTGGAAATTTGATCTGTTTTTTTACTACTTTCACGCCACCAAAGATAAGCATTGAAAGCTATACACGAAGTGTACATGTCCTCTATATATAAGTTACGGCCTCTGAAACATTTTGCCCAAAGAAAATTGCTACTTTAAAACACTTTTTGTGTACCAAAAGTAAGGTAAGGATAGAACAACTGATGAGCACAGTTTTATTTATATCAACTCAATCAGAATGGCAAGTGATTCAGACACTTGGTTCTGACGTAAGTTGCCTTCCAAGGCAGATAGTATTGTTAATATAAACTGTGTTGGATATGTAATTTTGAGGCGGAACATTGACGAAAACCATACTTGTATGAAATATGCTCAGGATAAATAAAACGAAATAAAAAAACTGAGAAAAAGGGATACCTTGGTATTCAAACTATACAAACTTGCCCTTCTCCAAAGCAGAGATACATTAAAGGTAAGTTCAGAAATGGAAACTTTGATCAACTCTATTTTAGAAAAAGTGAAATTAAGCATCTGAAATATATTTAATGTTTATAAATAATGAGTAAAGCATTTCTATTCAGCCAACAATTCGGTTTAAACAGCCTTCCATTAAGTATTAATGCATCAAGTGAGCGATGGGGATATTAGAATTTATAGAGAAAAATATGTCCCAATATATTTCCAATCCATATTTCTGACCCCAAACCATAACTTTTCTTTCAAAACCCCCGTTCTATATTTATTAGTTTGGCAAGGTTTTTCGTCAGCCCACCTGTCAGACTGGCTTTTGGCAGTAATACATTTGAGTGATTGTCGCTTTGACAGAGAAAGAGTGGTTTGATTAGGATACTTAAAGACAAGTTCAGAGAACTTGATTTATTCAGTCCTTGCTCAAGCTGCTGAAGAAAGCATTTTCGAAACGCTCCAAAACTTAAAAAAAAACACTGATTATAGAGATACGAATATGTTTTCAGTACAACCTTAATACAAGGTAACTCTAGGCTGAATCTAAAACCCGGAGTGTATTGATAAAAAAAAAGAATACTAATTATATATGATTTGCTCTCCTCCAAATATTCACCATGGATAAATCTACCTTGGGATATTGTGCTAATTATGATATTGTATATATATATATATAGTTTTCTTTACTCGTTGAGGCGACCTTTAGCACATTATTCTAGTTATGATGCCTAGGATTACTTTACTTGTTTATACGGTTTTGGGAAATTATTCTAATTATCATATCTAGGTTTACTTCAGTTGTTTACAACTGCTGAGGGGCTAGTACCTGCAATAGATATATACAACTCTAACATTATATCAAAACAGTCACACAAATATATAAGGACCAGAGGGTTTCTAAAATTAAAGAGATACTGTTGGCATCTACCCTTACCACCATCAGTCTCCTGCCAACCCCTCGCCACACCCAAACAGTTAACGGTGTTTATAGCACTGAAGGAAGTGCCAACTGATAACCAGTGTATGGTATATTGAGAGGGTTGGGGGTTGAACAAAGTCAGAACATATTGCAAGAATCAAAAGGGAGAACGAAAATCACTTCTTAGATATATCTGTGGTTTAGGAGGAACCTTGTTATTGTTGAATAGTAAATAGTTACAGCTGCAGAAGTGAATTAGTATTATTAGATCAATTTCTTTCCGTAAACCAGAAGAAGTGTATTCATGAATACAAAAAGTGAACATGGGGTTTGGAACCTTTGAAACGTATAAATTAGCCTAGGTATGCGAGCACTTCATACAGAATATAAAACAATTCCCTTTTCCCAAAATACAGAATACATCTCAATTAAAAGAAAAAAGCATTTGCATTTTTTTTTATCCAGCTGCCTTTTACTGAGTCAACTAAAATTCTTCTTATGATTAGTTGAAACCAATCTAGTTTATATCTGTCCTACTACAGATGATTTGAAAATGTCAGTGGTGCTGTTCTGGGATATTTCCTTGAAACGGAATTTGCATAGAAAGCCAACACAACCAAATCAAATTGTCCGTAGGCTATTGGTGGCTAAGAAGGCCGGTTTATTTACAAAACCGCGGCAGTATTATTAACTTGTGTGCGGCGGAATACGAATATGAACCCTCTGGCCAGCCGAAACCACAACTGACAATATTTGATCTGAAATACAGCTTGATATGATGATGCATGGACCACCCGGGGTAACTGCACGGGGTGTATTTGTTTAAGAATTAACTCCTCCACAGCCAACTCTCCCCACACATTCCTCCTTCTGATCAAAGCAATATGAGATATGAGGTACTCTGCTTGGAGAGTTTTCAGAAGTGGCCCTTGCTTGTAATTTGCCGCAAATTGCATTAGCTGTAATCTGTCCGGGTCTGACGCCACTAGCCTAATCAAAGACATTACAGTCTGATTTCTGGGAACTTAACTAAAGCCGTTACATTTATCGGCGGACTTTGAAGGCTGAATGTAACATTGTGGGGCCTCGCTATCACTAAGACTTCACCAAATCACAAAAACTGCAAAATAGACATGTAATTAAATACTTGATGAAAGTAATTTCTGATACAAGATCTTAGGCCCCTCAGTAGAAAATTGCGCAATCATTTCTTCCCTTTCGTTATTAGTTAGACTGGGTAGGGGTAAGCTAGTCCGAAGGTCCTAGGTTGAGAATTATTAAAATTCACCAGCGTTCTGAAGAAGTCTTAGCTGGCTATGTTGTGCAAAATTAGAGACTAGAAGTGACGTGTGGTAAGTTTGGCACAAGTCTGTAATATTTCTAGAACTAAAAGGCCTACATTCTGAATAGACAAGGTCTACCACATAAAGTTTTGTCTAAAATCAAAACAATCTCCTCATCCTAGCCAGTCACAATTTAAATTCACTAAAATGACCACCCTACAAAGGGGCAGTAGAAAGATCTTCACTCTTCACTCTATTTCCTTATTAGCTTGTACTTCAGTTTGGATTCTTCTCTCTCCTAGAGTTCTAACCACGCTCTACGCACATTTTATTGAGGACATTCCCCATTCTCTCTGCCTTGCCTCTAATTACTGTTGTTTTCACAGTCTTTGTCTACACAGCAACCTGACCCTATGCAAAGTTTGCATATGCAAGTACCTATTTAGGAGTGGCTGTGCGCCTGTGCAGTCTAAGTGCTCAATGATACAGTGTCTTTGGATTTGCTGTTTTGGTATGTAAGTGGGGACTATTTTTGTTGACCATGGCTTAGCTTTTTCTATGTGAAAGCTGAAGACCATAGAATTTAGCTGGTTTCTGCTGACTTACTACACGTATATATGCTATCCTGCTGTCGCGGATGACCACACATTACTATATGCCAGAGTTATAGGAAATTGGGGTGTCAGAAAACATTACAGGTTGGAAAATAATTGTGTTGTTTAGTCAACTCAATTTTTCGCAAGTTCTTTGTTCAGTTGGTGGATATGACATACATTCAAGTGAACCGAAGATAATGTACTACCTACAGCTATGTCTAAGACAAATTGTATCACAATATCATTATTATAGAAACTGAGGAATCGTTGGAATTGAAGATAAAAGATATGGGATAAGGAAATAATTATGGGTATTATAATTATACATGATATTGGGAATAGTTCAAGTCGAAAATACCAGAAGACCTCCAGAATGTGAAAGAACAGGGTTTCTCCCTCCCCTTCCCCAGGCTTGGGGCTATACCCATTGGCTTAATCGGGAGCCAGAAATAGCCGCGAGCTGCTCTAAGTACACCGTAGAGTGAGCAGCTCACGTCCAGGCCTCCCTCTATACCAACAACTCCTTCCCAAAGCCGGCCACAGCAAAAGGTGTCCTTTACTTTCTCATTACTAGGCCGTCTTTGTCACTCCCCAACACTGTCAGTCGTGGCCTTAGAACACTATACTTAAGCCTCAGATCGTCTTAGTGATCCCTGATTGGTGGGTAGGGAATACACCTTGAATCCTGGGCCAATCAGAAGAAGCATTGAGACTGATTATATGACCAAGCTTAGGATTCCCAATTCCCAGGCTAGTTCTGTAAGGGGACCACAGAATATAGAGTATTGTAGGTTTAGTGTCCATCTAGATGGCTTGCTTGCGTTTGCTCAAAAGGAAGGATGTTATATATGTTCTTCCTATCTTAAAATATATATGTATTACAAAATTGAGATAGATTAAAGCCCGGTCCCCAGGGGTGAAAGTACGCTGAGAATTCTGTCGCCGTCAAAGGGACCCCTGAAGCCAGGGGACAGTAGACAGGCTGGCACCTAGTAATTATAGAAGCCACATGATTTTCCGACGATGAAAAGGGACGACAAAGAATGTCCCCTCGTTGTCGACGATAAACATATTAAACAGGGCTAATTTTATGGTGAAAAACACCGACGATATAAGGGTTTATCGTCAGCCAGCCTGGCGCCGTTTTCTGGACGATAAACACCTCTTCATCGTCCAAAATTCATCGTCCATCATGTCCCAACGAAAGAAATAGGCCTAATATACTTTTTTTATAGACGATGAGTTTTCCGTCATCGACGATGAGTTTTTCGTCGTCGACGGCGGGATTTCCAGAAGATAAACATCCATCGGCCGACTACTTGTTCCCCGTGGGGACGGGGCTTAAGTGTATAAACCATGTAAAAAAGTACTTGCACCATGCTAAACATAAAGGAAATATGACAAATATACACAATTGTTTTTATATCCCATGAAATGATAGCTCTTTGATATTCCTTTCCCTTTGCTTTGTTCAAAGTCCCGTGCCAAATGTAATGGGCCAATTCTTGAATCTCAGCTCCAAGCTTTGCGAAAAAACTCAAGGGTATTATGTCTCATTGATCATATTGGAAAGTATCCCCCCGGCTAATATAAACATAAAACATCACAAACCTTCTGTCATGGATACTTATTGATTGCTAATTTTTAATGCATATCCCCATCATAAATTGTGATGTTTTCTTTTAATCATGGCCTAATTATCCCAACAGTGCAATGATTCAGCCAATAAATCTAAGAATGCACCCAAATAAGTAGTTTGATAATGTGGTTATGATGAGATTAATGGCATTGGTTTAAAACAGTGGACTATAGGGAACGTGAGGGTCCAGATTGCGCTAATCAAGAGACCGGAAATAGATTGTTTGTTAAACCGGAAGATGCCCTATAGGAATATTGTTCTATACTAGATATATATTCTACAAGATTAAGCAGGGCCCCTTCAGTTTTAAAAGATAACTTCAGGAATAGGTATTTTCTGTATTCCCTCATATAAGATCAGAAAAAAATAAAGCAACAAAAACAAAACGAAATGGTGGAACCGGCCTGGATGGCAGGGGTGACACTGAGAGGGATCCCATGTGTTCATTGCCATCATTGATGTCTCTGCCCTGGAGGAAGTCAGTTCTGGCACGGAGCCTCCTGTCCCCTCCAGGGTCTCTGTTTACCATCCACTTCTAGGCTCTAACCATCAGTGGTTGATTGGGTCTTACGCACCATACCCGAGTTGTGACCTACATAGGTATGGCTCCTCATGATATATATTTTATCTATAGTTATGGTCAATATAACCCTTTAAACTCCACAGATTGCATGAATGAGTCGCTGGATTTCCCCAGGATTTCCATGGATCTCCCTGAATCTCCCTGAACTAGGTTGCAACATGTATCAGTGAATAAATCTGCCTGTAGGGAAAGATTATGAAAAAAAATGTAATTTTTCTGGGCTGCAGCCAACGGCCGGATTAGGTAGGATTCTCGCCGGCAGATACTTCCAGATAGAGGTACAGAGGGTTATTGTAATATGGTAATCATTTATAAGTGTTAGGGCAATTAAATTCAATGATTATGATGGAGGATTGAAAGAGTTTCTAAATGCAAATATGGGATGTTGTTTTATCATAGTGTTTGCAGGTACCTGTAAAACAGAACGTTATCGGCATGGGTATTATGAACAGTGACGTTGCAGCAAATTGGAATGTCTTATGATTTCCTTATTTTCCTTTCACCCTTATAATTCGACCTTTTGAACAGACATCCCCTCGATGAATGTATTTTAACACCAGGTTAGGGACAAGACGTTATTCTAGCCATGATGCAAAAACCAATGTATGATTTTACACTTCCCAACTTTTGCTCTTTGCTGAATCGGCAAGAATATGAGTCTCGTTTTGTCGTTTTCTTGACGTCAAATGGTCATGAAAAAAAGTTCATGATAAAGATTATTGATTATCTTAAGAGTTCAAATTTATCACAATCATTGAAGGCTATTAAATTGCATCTTTCTGAATGAGACGTCGGCGAACAATATTACATGCATGTTATTTCCTTTAGAAATAATCCTATGCTGCTATTGAAAATGAAACGTTGTCATATCACAATAATGTCTGTGATGCAACAATTGACAACGTTCAAGGATATGACAGTCCTGTATGTTTCAGGCTTCTTCTTACCTGACTACCAATTTAATGGATTAATTACACTTTAAATCCAAATTAATAAATCCTGAAAATTACGCACTGGACTGAACATTCTTAAAGTAACTTGCATTTGGAGGTGTGTGGGGTGGTGACGTGGTAGAGTGTCCGTCTGCTGCACAGGCGGCTGGGGTTCAATTCTGGACTTGGTCTGGGCTGCTACACCACTCTGCAGGTCTCCCTGTGCCAACAACAGGGATATCGAAGGTCCCCAGAAGACCACCGGCTGTTGTGTGTATGGCCCTGTCTATGGGACCATGCACATTAAAGAACACCTGCCTCGGTAAATGTGTAGGGGTATGGTCTCTATCTTCTCAAAGATTCGTTCATTCCATAGATTCGATCATCAAACGACAGAATTGTCAAAGCCTTGTTCTCGCCGTGATATGACCTTAGATGTTGCTACGGCTTTAAGCCCCAATAACCAAGCAACCAATTTGTGTTTTGAATAACCCATCTTTATCAGAGATTGGCACCTTTACTAGAATCTATCGAACTTTGTACGCAGACTCTATGCATAAAAGACCTAGTCTGCTTCTTGGCTTGGCCTGTAGGCCTTTATCACCTTTGAAATAAGAAATAGCGTGGGATTAAACACAAAAAAAAGCTGTTTCTTTTCTTTCTACACAAAAAAGTACTGAATTGTTCAAAATCAATCCGAACCCTGCAGCTTCTATAAATAGCGCGCTTATCACAGGTTTCTATCCCCAAACCGGCTTTCCTTCCCAGATCCGTTTGGCAGCCTGCCAGACCCTTGAGCCAGCAGCCCACGTGATTAGATACGAGACTCTCGCGAGGTTTCCCGAGAACTCTCCGCCTGCCCCGTGGACACCCTCAGTGATCTCCTCCACAGACCCCCTCCCAGCACATCGACCCGTGGATCAGCAATCTCCCCCCACAGGTCGGACCGTTTACCCCAGACCCTGAGGTGTTTAACCCAATCACTCTTCAAGCACAGCTTCCTTACTACTCCATCAGTGCCAGGGGCCGTATGGATTATGGTCCCCCTGTGCCTGCTTTAAAACCCATTTGTTGTACTTTGAGTGTACACAACTCAGCCATATATCTGGTATTTCACAACAGGGCCACAGAAGATCAATGTTCTTGTCTAGACTGTTATGATACACGGGACTACAGTGTTATGATACTACATTGGTGTAGGTTTATTTGGTGCCTTTAAAGTGGGGTCTGACATTTTATATGTATTACGACACTGTTACCTCTGGTTGTATAAATATAAAATATTGACGGGTTTTATCTTTGAAGACATGCTTTAGAGGACA
This sequence comes from Lepidonotus clava, assembly GCA_936440205.1. NCBI lineage: Eukaryota > Metazoa > Annelida > Polychaeta > Phyllodocida > Polynoidae > Lepidonotus > Lepidonotus clava. The sequence continues at coordinate 16,957,586 of OW387150.1, read as the reverse complement.
TTAATACACTAAAAGAAGTAAGTAGGAATAAGTAGGGCATGTAAGTAGGAAAGAGAAGCTGGAAGATGAGAATAAAACCCTAGAAAACATTATGGCCAAATGCTTCAAATCTAAAACTAAAAACTTTTATCTTCAAAAACTATGAAAACAGCATGAAATTGATAAAATAAACTTTACAACACAGCGCAGGACATCAATGACCATCCCTCAAGCAGCAGTACTGGACACAGATCAATGACTGCATGTGTTTAGTCAGCGTAGTAGCCAGACCTGACAATAGTTTGTCTCTCCAGGCCGTCCTTAAGTATTCGAATTAGCATTGATCTACTAGGCAAAGTGCACCTGACGTCGCCGAAATCTACCCTCGGCCCTTTTTGATATTCAAGTGACCTTTTATGGGCTTCAGGAAAAGGGCCACCCTTGTCGCTGAGGGGGCCAGGCTTTGTGTTATGAGGCACCATATGCACATGAGTTAGTAGTTTAGTTTCTAAAAGATCCAAGTTTGACATAAAATATTGGTGACTTTTGGAAGATATTGTACAACATTGCTTTAAAGAGAACAAGGTAGTTAAGAAAAGAGGGGGGGGGGGGCTAGTAACTATTTGAAGTTTAATTACAATAAGGAAAGGGGCATTGGCGCCTTGAGCAACCCCTTGCATACAACCATGTGAAGTGGCATACTATGTATGTTTTTAATCCTACAAGGTAGTTGAGAAGTGAGCCTTAAGGCTATATTCCACTTTGCAGTAGGTCCCATTTGCAGCCCCTTTATTTACCCACCTCAAGCAGTTTGCGGTTCAGATACCAACATAATATTGGTATCCCCGACCACAAGCAATCAATAGTAAACCTATATGAAAGAGCTTGTACCGCAATAAACTGCTACAAGTACCTATATTCCACCTTGCGGCACCCTACTGCAAGCAAGTTTGCGTCAGTTTGCTTGTGTCTCTTAGTGTCGCATAGTGGAATATAGCCTTTAAGCTTTCACATAGCAATAAGTGGGCTATAGTACTTAAACGCACGTCTACTTATCAGAATATACTCACATTCTTTATCCTTTCGTAGAAGTCTTGACCTTTCTGATGGAAACATAACAACCTATTCCCAACGAAGTATTGCAATCATGAGAATTCATTTTCATAGTTTTGCTCGATTTCTTGACTGGAACACCAAGGAGGGCCACAATTCTTAATAACTATTCTCTGTTCACTTCTAAGGGACCAGATTCAAGACACTTCATTTAATAGCTTTAGTCATTTCGTTGCTGGGAATTGCCTTTAATTCTCGAAACGGCGAAATGCTTTCAGAGGATTCATAAAACAGAACAGATTGAAAACTTCTAAAAATAGAATTGATAAAACTCATAAAGATAAAAACTCATTTACCCAGCAATGATTATCATTATACACAAAAATCATAAATAAAAAAATTTACATTTGGCCTACCCTAGGCGGTGTGTCTGTGGACCCCCTGAGCTGCACGCTCGGCCAATACAAGCCCACATTGAGCAGCTCATACAAAGTGACGTACTGCTCAGAGCGGCTCGCCTCCTCTGCTGGTCCCCAAACACTGAAAGAAATCTGAGAGTGTTTTCCCAACTTTCATTTCACTCACTGTTGATATTTCAAAACACATCAAATTCTAGAGAGCCCCCCTCTCTTGTGCACTAGACTCAAAGCCTATACGTCGTTTTGATATATCCTTTGATAAGGAAGAAATAGATAATGGTTTATTTTTTGTACTTTGCGCATCTGTTGTCTTGTTCGGACAAATCCCCATACTGTGTAATTATTTAAAACAAAAGGGGCGAAGTAGGGAACGTTCATAAAACATTGACTACTGTTTCTCTCTATGTGGGCGTCTGTCTCTAATGAAATGTCACCGAATAAACCCTTTCCTGTCGGAATTCCACTACAGCTAAAAGCCCTCCTGATTTCCACCTATTGTTAAAAGGGCAGTCTTTCCTAATGCCCTTCTTAAAGTTCGGACCTTTTAAATCAGATGATATGATGTCGAAAGGCCAACCAAATGTTATTATCACAAAAACTAACTGGTTCTAAATGGTAAGGGGATTTTATTGAGATACAGTCAGATTAAAAAAAGGAATTGAAGTCAGCCTTCAAGAAGGCGGTTTTAGATAGTCTCTTCTGTATTCTACCTTGCCATTCAACGGTAAGAGCTCTGAATATTTAACTGAATCAAAATACTTTTGTATCTTATCTTCTCACTGCAAAATACCCATCATCTAGGTTTTCCTCTGTAACTTGGTACAGATAACTCCATCCAGGTCTGTATTACATTCCATTATCACAACAGTTATCATTGATCTGGAAGTTGTATGGGGTAACATATGGGATAGTTACAATAGTCTATGCTTGTGTCCTTTCAATGTCATATTACGTAACTTTACTCAACCCCTAGTCACAGAGTATTAATCATGGCAATAGGGCCACAATTGCAATATCAGTATTATTGACCACGCCGCTACAGTACAGTAGTTTGTGACATCGTCCTTACAACTTGACGTTGTGCGATCTCTGTGATAGTTAAGGCGGACGTGGCATGGCTTCCGCACTTCAGTCACCGAAATCAAGGCCCCAAGACTGGTAGCAGTAGAGTATTTTCTACATAAATGAAGGGCGTTTGGTGCCACTTGTCGTCGTACTTTGTAAAAAAGCCTTTATTCAACATTGCGATTTCGTTAAAGGTTTTTAAAATCAGCACCAGAAATTAGTGTTAACTAATAGATATGATATGAATCACAAGAAAGTGTTTACGGTTCTCTTCCGATCGAATGGTATAAAGGATGTATGGTCTAATACCAAATTGTCCGAGAAAATATGAAAATATGAAACAAACACCAATAGATACAAGATGGTGTTTATGACTTTGTCTGTTTATGGTGGCTGTTTGATACTCTTCATTTCTGCTGGCAATTTGCACTGACTGTACTGAAAAGGCGTCGCTTCACTTGAAAATATTCTGTCTGAAATAAGAGCCCCTTGATACTAGGCCTACAGCTCGCAGTCATTAGAGTCCAACTGGAGCTTTCTAAACCCACCTAATCTTATTATATAGCGGGTATGAGACAGTGCATGTCAACTAATTAGTACAGTATATCTAATTATGAAATGTAATATTGCAAGGATAGCTGATGAGAAGGTACTGATATAATAATCAGGCCAAGATTTCTGCTGATACGAATATACTACCGTTTGCTTATCTTCTGTAGGCACATTGCCTCGAGATACTGTTGAAAAATAATTCTTTGATCTATAGTTTGATGCATGGAACTGTCACACCAATCGCCATAAAGTACTGCACCCTAATAACAAATCCCTAAGGGCATCGTACAAATTATGCACTTGCTCATACTGTAAACAAGGACAAGGGTTGGGAAGGATATGTACGAGTCTGCTTGTCTCTGCCTGTCATTTAAAAAAATTAAATCAAATTTTGTGGATTCAGTTAACAAATGAATTCCCTAAGGTGTGAACATCTCCGCTCCCCTATGTACGACCCATCTCAGCTCCCCTAGATACGACCCACCTCAGCTCCCCTAGGTACAACCCATCTCAGCTCCCCCAGGCTAAAAAGCCAGAACACAGGAAAGCTAAGGCTTTTCCAGCCGGTTCAATGTTGGGCTTGCTATAAGCTGCGTTTATGCTTAATTAGATGAGTTATCTGGGTAAGGGGCGGGGAGGATTTCCACAAACACAGCTAAGCAAATGTTTTGCCACACCTATTTGCCGAGCGATCCTGGGGAAAAGATTCAAGATGGGCACGTTGAACAAACAGTCTCCCTCTTGGCGGAACGGCCAGCAGTTTCGTGGGCACCCACTGTGTATTACACCTCCCTGTCCGTTCAACAGTGCCATAAGGCCAACCAGCTGGGGAGGGAGATACGGTGGTATTACAATCTAAGACTTGAGCTGCGAATTGACGGTGTTGCAGCGTAGTCGGAAATATTAGAGACAAACTCTTTTGTTACACATATGTAAACCACTCCGAATTGCTAATTTTAAACAATAATATCAACCTTGGATATGAATTGTCTGTGAGATGCTCATATCACGCCGATTTTGCAGCACAAGTCGTCTAGTGTAACTAGGGCCTTTTTCTTCGCATAGGTTCTCATTGGATGTACGCTTAACAACATAGTGCATAGACCTCCTGCCAGTCACCTGTCCACCCCTATCAATCGCACAGAATAGATAGCGAATTGTTGACTTGTGGCCCATAGACCGAATGCAAAACAATCAGATTTAAATAGGTAAGAAAAAAAAAGTTTTATATATCTTTCAAACTCAAGTCCCAGTAAAAATATGTATAGGAGCAGTTAGCCAGACCCCAAAGGTAAAATATATTACAAAATAAGCTCATAATTTTGGGTAAAGATTAGAAAATGCGATTTGTTAATGCTAAAGCATATGGCGGAAGTCTACAATTTTACGGCCATGCGCAAGAACTGGCAAATGGACTATAGGCCCTGACGTACATTTCTTCAATCCAAAAAGCAATTTTCCTGTTCTCCATAGCTACATTCCCACTAAGTCATTAGGATGAATTCATCTTTGTATTGTTTGGAGGACACTGGTTTTCTAATACTATAATGATATTACCAATGCTTGGCACAGAACCTTCAACTTTATCTATTCATGTGCTACTCAAAGAAGTGAAAATTGAGAATGTTTGCATTTTCTGTTTTGCCTTTCATGTTTATTTGGCGACGAATCACCAAATCAGTTATTCAAAATTGGTGATTATTATTCGTTTGTGCAACATTTTTGGGAGTCCCTAGTTATATCTTTATTGTATAGTAGCTAATGGTGGGGACTCCCTCAATCAGTCATGTCTTTAACTATTTAATTATCTTTGTTCTCAATGACAAGTTACGCAATCTCATGTTCAGCAGTTGAAGGGCATTGTCCTCCAATTGTTGTTAGAATCAGGCAGTGTGTGAAGTAGGTTACATAACCAATGACTGAGCTTTAAAGCCCTCACCCCTTCAAATTAGGACCACCACTGTCACCTTCAGGTAGGCAGTCCCAGGTAGGTGAGTGATAGGTCACTCAGTACTAGGACCTAGTAGTGGCCCTTTCGTAAAACCCCTCCCTGAGCTGTGTATGACAGCAGGAGTGGTGGTGGTCAGCACCTATAGCCCATATTACACATAGCCCTCTGGTATTAGGAGGGCCTTTAGTTTACTGAGGGACGACCATCGCTCATGCATGAGTGGAACTTTGTAGCTAATTTGCTTCTTGTTTTTAATATTTAAGACAACAAAGAGTAATACAGAACTTTAAAGAACTTTACAAACGTCCTATCCATAAGGTAAGATAACCGTTATAAAGTGTTCTAACATTATTTCACAAAGTGTGTAATACCTCCGATACAGCTAATATAATTTATAACACGCTGTGTACGTACATGTAAACTAACAAATCGCATACCATAACGTTTTATGCTATGCCTAAGTGAGACAAACTTTATAGATGTTTGTACTGCAAAGTAAAATGCTGACAAAGCCGGTTGTAAGCTCCCTTTATTTGGAGTTTGTTAGATCTGGAGACATCTCATCCGCGACTATGTCTTTAAATAGATTGGTAACGCCTTGCTTTCGTCACTGTGAAAAGCGGACGTTATTAAAAACCTAAAGTATTATAAAGTATGTGTGTAAAGGTCTTTTATTGGAAATAGTCTCCTGTAAGCAACAATGAGAATAAACTTACCCCTTAAAGGCTTCTCTTGCTGGAAATTCACAAAAAAGGTAATAGCACTAGTAGGTATTTGAACATATTATTTTCTTATCCGGCTAACATTTCACGGTATATGAAACAGAACTATGAAGCCTAAATGAGCCGCGATTCAATTTGTCAGGAACTACACATCTGGGGTACAACTGTAAGAAAACCTTCACACGACTACAGTCTACTCGGGGAAAGTAAAAGGTTTTTAATTATCACAAAGCCTTGGTGATTCCCCATAAGAGGCAAACATCCATTAAGAGTGATCCTTGGAGTAAATGCAAGGCTGAGGCAGTAATGGGTTGTTGCAGCATAATGCAATAAAAACCGACTACAGCCAGAGCGACAGTCAACGGAATTAGAATGCTTATGTGATGGAAATTACAATTGTAGGATAAAGGATAATTGTATTTGAACTTTGTTAAGGGTTGGAGTTTCAGGGATATAAGGGAGATAGGTTTCAAAGATAGGTTTCAGATACATATAAGAGGCTCTCTATACTTAAAATGTGCTACTGATTTCCAATGCCAATGACTTACAATTGTTATGTAACAATGAGGTACTAAATCGAGTGATTTAATTGCTATTTTCCAAGATAGTCACTATGGCTTATGTCTCGCGGGTTAAAGTATGGCATGAAAACGAATTCTGCACAAAAATTAAATTGATTATTTTCACATAAGATATTTCCGCTTCTCGTAAATAGCCTAGGAAGTGGTTCAACTAGAAAATAATCATCGATTGAGGATGTCTATAAACTGAATGGCTATTTCCTTATTTTCTCAACTAAGTTGAATGTCAGCAAGCTGTCGATTTAATTCAAATGACAAACTTGTACCCTATGATCTGAGCTGGTCTCTGGCTTAAATGCCTACAAACTTCAACCACATTCTTACAGGACTGTAGGAAAACTACACGCTTTCAGAAAGTCCTTTTTAGAATAATATTATACTGATTTATATGGAATATACAATTACCCGATCCCCGACCATTGGTAACAGAGTAAGTTGAGGGACAGTTCCAGGATTTGAGAGTGGGACTATGTTCTGAGGTGGCGTAAGTAGTATATACAAATGACGATCACCTGTAGCTTAAATAGATCAGTATTATCTTAGCAAATTCAAATTCAAATGCAACCCTGCTATGGAATACAGGTATATGGTCCATATCCATTGTATTTATGTCTAAGAAACACAATCGGTACACGTATATAATATATAGTTAAACAACTAACAAAAGTATACAAGTCTGTGTCGTGTCCAGTCAAAAACTGTGCACGTATAGTAAATAGTGAATGCAGTAATGGTACACTTATTTCTTTTAATTTTCATTCCGCTTGGTTTTTACAATCAACGCTCAGGAATCAACTGACGGGCATAGACTCACACTGACATCCGATCACAACGACCCCTGTTGTGCCTGCCAGAAGAAAAAATTGCTTCCACATACACAATCCCATCCCATAATTTCTGTGACGCCCACTGACGGCGAACGTGTCCACTAGGACCAGTCACGTGACTTACTAGGACCCTGGGCACGGTGATATTGTTTTTCCTCTCTTGTTTCCTTATTTTTGTTATTGTCTCGAATTGTTTTTGTTTTTGTTGCCCCATTTCTTTTGTGAACCGAATCAGTGGCCAGGGTTTATGGTACTGATTTATAGGCAGCCAGTTAATGGAGATGATTGTGTTTCCATTTGTGATAAATATCATTCCTCTCGCCACCCGGGCTATCGCATTTTCTAACCTCCCACTCTCCCTCTCCAATTCCTTTGCCACCAGAAACGTCAGAAACAATAAGACTGATCGCCAATCGGCCTAGTTTTATCCAAGCTCATTCATAGGCTTGTTTTAGGCCTAACCACGAAGATCTATGACGTGGGGCAAAACGCCCCAAAGGTAGCAAGTCAGGGAAATTAGACCAGGTTTTCCTGCCAGGGAAGGTGTTTTAGCAAAGGATTGGTCCAAATTGGATCGATTGTTTAGACCGCTAAAGAGAATCCTTTTTGTTGGCAGGGAGCAGTAGGCTGCTTCCTAGTCTCATTGCTTTCCAATCCGTATCCAATTTGTGCCCGCAACCACCAGGGGAAATGACGTGGAAACTATTTAGCCGCGTCTAACTCATATGTAGACGCTATTGCATATTGACTTCATTAGATATGCCTTTCCAAGACGCAAATTCTTGTAAATAGCTACGCATGGTGCTTTAATTGGATTTGAATCCGACAGCGGTTGTAAGAAAGCCACTGGCGAAGGGCAATAGTTTCTAGTGGTAAGAAAGACCCCTCGGAGACTTAATACAATTTGGGTGGAAAACCTGATATCAAAAAGACAGTCTAAGTTTTGCCGTACGCTTACACCTCTCCCTATACATATTGGCTTCCATACAACCACTGGCACCTTGGGAGTAATAAGCATGTACATAGGCCTATATACCCGCTGTATTTACCAACTTCCCGTCCTAACCAGTTGGACACCAGTCACTTCCGGCGCTCGCAGCTCCCCCTGGTGATTGAGGAGCGCTGTCATCGACGGGTGTCCAGATTCACCGCTTTTCGGCTGTTTTACGACATAGGGCCATTGCGACACCCCCCTTATGACATGCCGTGTTTCGGCAGGGAGGGGTGGGTGTGGGTGGGAGGGTGGGAGGGTAGGAGGGCGGCAACACGTGGTATAGGCCGTCGCCCCACAGCCGACACCTCATCGATTATGTCGCCGGGCGTCCCCAAAGAGGGCGCTGCTGTATATACGGGCCTGATGGGAAACAACAATAAGCACTGAGAGCGCCCCCACCGGGGAGGCCCAGAACTACACTCTTACTCGGCAAACAGACAGGGGTTGGGGCGGAGGATTTTTTCTTTTTAGTTCTTTCCAGGGGCGACAACACTAGCAATACATATATACTGTGCTGTAAGGCAGACCCATATATTTGTATGTCTAATGGGTATGTATATGCCAGCATGCAGAACCTCAGTATATATATGATATATGTATATATACATGTATATATATCATATCGGCCAGAGGGACTCCCTATTCCCTATCCTTTCATCATCAACGCCTTGTGGCCCTATATACTCATCAAGTTGTCTACCCCAGCTACTGGTACTAGTAGTATATACAAGGGATATGTAGATTGCCTGCCAGGGGGTGGCAAGCCTGTCTGAATGGACGGCTGAGCCTACGAGTAATAAGACGAACAAGTACATGCAAATGGACAGGCGACTCTCACTTTCAGCTTTGCCCGGGGCCTCAGTAGTAGAACCGGACTGGCCCAAAGAATCCCCCTTGCAATGCCAATAAGAGGGCAACAGGGTCGTAATGAGAACATTACATGTTCCATGGAGCTGTTTGAAACTGCTGCGAGCAGCACAGAACTGCTCAAGGCTTCCGGAAACTGTTTAGAGTTGCTCTAATTAAAATATGGAATTTAGATCTTACGGTTGAGAAGACAAGACGCGCAATAGCTTAGATTCAGTTTGCTTACACAGCACTGACTTTTAATACACCCACTGGACATTCACCTCCTTCGGACATTTACCCATTAGGATATCCCGCTAAACCTACATACATCATGTATGTGTCCAGAGGGTAAATAAAGCTTTGGCCATGAATGAAATATGATTAGATTCCTAAGGGCACAATAAACATCTAAAGGGATGTAAAAATTACTACTGAAAACTGCCTGACAACATGTTCTGAAACTAAATCATTCCCAACACACCCCAGTAACCGTGTTTTATTGCTTGAGACTATTATTGGTGCTGCTCGAAGAACATTGACTCACATAACACAATTAGAAAAGTATTGAATACTGTAAATGGCCCATAATGGCTGTAGATTAAGCAAATACCATTTACCCATTAAGAATGTAAGGCCGCTGCAGCCCATAATATTATAAACCTACATACCTGGGGAGCAAATGCAAATATAGAAATCACCTACCATAATGGACTAAATCATATTAATACACTAGGATCATCAACTATTCCATAGTCCATTATCACCTATGTCTAGGACCATAATAGTCACACATTTATGCCTTAAGGAGTTTGAACAGCGTAGCTGTAACTCTGATGAAGTGCTAACACTTTTTGACACACTTTTGTCTGCCTGTAAAATGCATTATACTAATGGAAAAGATAGGACATCCTTCAAAGTACAAAAAATGAAACCAAATAGAAATGTGTATCATACTGGACTATCAAATTCAAAATGTGTATTTTTCTGTATGAACTACTAAATGGGCTGTACCTTGTATCAATGTGCCACAAGCGGCCTTTTAGACAGCTAAACATCTTAGAATGAATGTTTGAAAAGTAAGGACAGGCCTATACTACTTCTCATATGACTGTTTGACCTTCCAGGTGGGTACATAATTTAATTTAAAATTGCGCAACAACGTCTGGAGTGCGCGTTGATTGGTTCACTCTGTAATTAGGAAAGTGAAGCAAAATTAATGCAGAAGCTTCATCTTGTGGTTAGTCTGTACTCCAAACCCTGACACCCATATTACAATTCTAAAGGCTAATTGTGTCTACGACATCGTTTATGCAGTAGCAGGACAGATCAAAATCCGTGAACTATAACAAAGACCAATACTATAGGACGATTAAGGGCATATTATATGGAAACATAATATGGAAACTTTGTATTGCAGTGGTTAATCCACGAGGCAATTTTGGCTGGATTCTGGACTGATATCTGCATGGCTTGAAGAAAAAAATATCATTCTAAGAGAGTTTGTCATTCAATAGAATTTGTCAAGTGACTGTTTCTCTAAAAAGGAAATCTTGGGCTAGAAAATGTGTTTCTAAATGAATGACAGATGTTTCAGATGGGAATAGTTTGATACTTTTCCACACAGTAGATCACTACCACTTTAGTATTTCTAGCCAATATTTGATTTCATGTGCATCAAGGTGGTACAGCGGTGAATCATAAACAGACTTTCCTCCAACTATCACTAGTACTTTTAGTCTTAGGAATTTACTGCCGCTACCACACGGAACATGATGGTGGTTTCCTAGATTGGAAAGTCTCTGTATTATTAAAGTACGAAGAAAGAACTGTGCGATCCGACGCCATTACTGTCAGAAACTTGTAATACAATCTGATCCTCTAAAAGAGGCATCTTTAGCAACCAGCTGATGTCACTAATGTTAGGAGGCTAGCTCTAAACTGATAAGGCTCTAATATTGTCTGGTAGAAATTAATGTAGGAAAGGGGTTACTTGCTTATAATTAATGTCAAACATTTATTCTTTTGAAAAATAGAGGAATTTTTTACTGAACCATGTTTAGAATCAGCGGTAGAGAAAGTTCCTGATGTGTATAATGCTGACCGATTTGTGGTACCAGAATACTAGATCATTCGCTTTAGGAAATCTATTTCCGACATCAGGTGCATTTGGAACACAAATTGATCACACATACCCGTATATGTACAGCAGTTTCATGACAAGTTGTATTGGTCATTTCACAAACAATATATAAACACAAAGCAGAATGTCACTGTACCATAATCAGTGGGGCTTTATCTAATTTTAATCTGTTTTTAGCCCATTACTCAAATAGTATACGTAGCTTCTTGAGGCAGTGCTCAACTTTCTATTTGAAACCTAGAGAATTATATCTGAAATGCACATACGAACGTTTGCAACCAACTTTTTTTTCCTTTTTGGAAATTTTATTTACTTCTTCACGCGGAACATATGATCTTCCAGAGGTTAGATGAATAATAATACAATAATATAATATAGGAATATAAGATGGATTTTACACCTGGCTTTCCGGACAACATTCTTACTGAGCATAGAAAACGTTTTTCTCAATCAAAGGCATTATATTCATGGTGTAATCGTAGTTCTGTCGCCAGACATAACATAAAAGTAACACACATATTACTTGCGTGCATCACAGTATATCTGATTGTTTGCATGATGTAGTTCTCTCACTAAACACCTTTTACTGAACAGAGGTCCAGTGCAGCAGAGTGTGCCACCTTTCTGTAGATCAGAGGCTTTCTATGCAGTAGCGCTTCAGCTGTCCCACCTAACAGTACCAACTTGTTTCCTATCCTCGTGCTAATACCTAAACTGGCTGGGCTCCTCTACACATTTGTTTGAATTGTAGGTATGCTGTTCCCTTATCTGCTTTTATAGAGGTACTCTCGCTATAATCATGTATATACATTGTCCACTACCTTATCGAAATAAATGTTCTCAAGCTTCATAAGTATTGTGTCAGAAGTACAGGCTTTTGGTGAAGTAGTAGGTCCACACTGCATGGGAATAGGGACTCAAGCTGCCAACCTTGGGGTTCCAACCCATGTCCCCCTCGTTGAGCCACCTAGTGCCTAAAGCAGTGTACCCAAGAGGCATTTGTCACTAGGTCAGCCAACTGGTTGGTGCTGAAATCAACTGACTACCAAAATACCCAGCCGACCTTTGCACTGATTCAGATCAAACATGTACATTTCAATGGTCCATACTAATGGCCAATCAGTCAAGAGCGGGGTAAAAATTCGGTGGATCATTTTGGTAGAATCAGTCCTTTGTGTACAGGGCTTTAGACCCATAAGCCAACCCACATATGTCCCATACCTACTTGTTTAGTATTTCAATCATCCCATCATAACATCTATATAGGTAGCATTAAGGGTGACCTCAAAGTGACTTAAGGTTTATCAGAGAGTTTTAAATTGTTGGGAATTTGATGCACATCCTAAACCATTCCCTGGTCATTGATCACTCCTGACCTACAAAGAAAGTCTAAGAACTGGTGGTGTAGCATTCCCATTAGAATGACCTTAAACCACCTCTTCTCTGACTCACTACCTCCCAGGAGCATGTGGAGAGTTATGCTCTCCTTCAGCCAGATCGATGTGTTTAATTCAAATGTCGCGACCAGATCGAGGACGATCGATGTATGCGATCTACCCCATTTTGGCGAATCCGCCCTGGATTTCTCAAAACCACCACCTTATCAGCAAAGCCCGAATCAGGTGCTTTTGGAAATGAATGAGGAAAAATGGAGGGAAATTGAACCCAATCTCTGGTCCTACCAGCCTGTGGAACGTAACCAATTGCATAGTAAGGCGCCACAAGGGGATCTACTCTGTAGGGTTTTATTGAGAGAGGACAAGATAAATGACCATAGACTTAGCCTGGTTTGATCCTGGTACAGGTCATTGACCCGGTACATATATTCAACTATATCTTTTTTTACTTTCCCACGGTTTACTTTTGATGTTCCAAGGGAAATCAATGCTTATTTACTTGCAAAATAAGCTATACTTTCTCATGGACTTGAGTAACTGTGGAAATGAGAAAAATTAACGATTTCGATTGATTCAACTGAATTTGAGTTGCAATATCAAACAAAAAACAAGACCAATTTTGGTCAAACCATAATTATATGCGGTAATTTTACAGGATAATGCTGTCTTAAGCTTATAATTATTTCATTTTATGATTGTCAATCGAACTCTATTCTGCTACACAAATAGAACACATCCGAAATTGGAAAATAGGAGTCAGGAAAAGATATAAACATGCACAAGAAATCTGCCAGAGGCCAAAATTCAAAATGACTCTTTACCTTTTCAATTGATATTGTTTTCAACTTCTTCTTCACTGTGTCAAAGTTTAGTTGGAAATTAGAGTGTACTTTCATCATTTTGCTTCACATTTAAGCAATAACCTGTGGGCTCTAGATATGCGTCATGATCAGGGAGTAGGCCTACATTTATTGCCATTCCCATCATTCTCACTTCAGGTAATTTATTAAGTCATTTCTGAACAGTATAAATGTTCATTGTGCTTTACTCGATACTTAACACCCATGGAAAAGACTATAGGCCTACATTAGATTCCGCAAAGTATATGACATGATTATACCATCTGAACAATAGTGATGGTCCGACCGAAATTTGTTTTTATCTTGCACCTCCTCATTTTGTTTGTACTAGAAATTCTCATACCAACAATCATCATTTCATAACATCAGGGTCACCAAAACTGTCAACGAAATACCCAACAAGCCCTCACCGTCTGCTTGACAGGGAGATTGGTAATTTTGGTTTAAATTTAAAATTCCATCCGTCACCGTAGGCCAACGTTGCACGACAGGGGATTGACACTTGATGTTCACTTTTTGCCAGGTCTTCCAATCAAAGGTGGCTTTTGGTTATTTTCTTAATTCACCCAAAAGAGGTCCGCCTCATTAAGAGTAGGTCCCTCTGGGCCCTCCTGTTTTACCTAACCAGAGTCTGGAACCATATCAATCACACGGAGAACATGCCAGGGAACCTGGGCAGAACAACCATTGTATCAACCCTGCCAGTGGAAGCATAGATCAAGACTTCAAAGGGTAATAACGATATAAAGAGTCTTTTCCCCCTACTTTATTAAGCATAAATAGAAATGTACTGGATTAAAAAAGCGCTTCAAAAAGGGATAACTAGGTTTAAAGCTTATTGAGACCTCATTCTAAGAAAAACAAAAGAAACATCAATAAAGACGACATCTGACGCTACTTACTTAGCACTTCTCCTGTTTTTGTAATCCGTGATCCAACCCTAGGAAAAACAAAGAACAAAACATGATTAAATATTATGTGGTCATCATATATACAAATGCTACACAAGCTTAAGGTTATTATGTGTACAGTCATCGCAATACACTTCTTACTTCATTTCTTGTAAAGTTTCTACAAACCGTACATTTAAAATCTAACGCTAATTGATATAACTTCGGGCCAATTGTTTTGCTATAACTATGCTTTAGATTAGAGACATTCAAGATTTCTAGCAATTAGGGGAAATATAAACAGCAGGATTGAACTCTCCTCAAAGTATGTGTCATTGAGTAATAACTGCCTTGCAGCAAAGTAGACTGGACAAGCTCTATTGTCATACAAATCCACAAAATGGAATTACATGCCATTCAACCTTGCCTATATCTGTATCAAATATTTCATAATTATTTTTACCTCTAGGCTACTCATGAGAAGATCCTGCAAACTGTATACATCATCTAATGAACGGGAGAATAGAGAGAAGGGTCATCGTTTAAGGTCTGAATATCAATTACATTTCTTGAAGAATATGGTTCAAGCATGTATATTTGAGACATAACCTCATAATATGTAGTCACGCCTCATATATACACCTACTTGAATCATGTTCTATCTCAAGAAAATGTATTTGATATTCAATCCTAACTATTATAATAACAATTCAGCGATGGCGGTGTGTTTGCTATGAGACATAAATATTACATTAAATTGTTTCACCATTTCATTATGCGCCGGGCCACATACTGTTTATACCCTTTCACAAAATTACCATGAATCAAACACATAGAAGTGATAACCACCCACTTCATTTGAGTCCTTCTGCCTTCAGTGGTACTCCACTAAACAAGACCTATTTCCTTTATCTAAGCCCCTTATACTGCATCGCTAAGTAGCATGGTGGGGGATTGGGGTGAGAAAGTACGTGATGTGCCCTGCAATGTGTTACTTTGGCCGACGACCACCATCCTTACAAGCTTTTAGTTGTGACACTCACCACATGAGACTGGCCTGTCACACGCCATAACCATAACAGTGGCTTACTAGTGGCCATGTGTCAGAGAGGACTTCCTCCCCTACTAACTAGCCTATATATAGCGCACGGCTTGGGTTACATCGTCCTAAGCAGCCGTATTACCCAAACATATTGGCGGATACAGAGAAATTGCCGGATGCTGTTTATGAATTGATGGAGTGTAAAGCCGGTATTCCTCATTCTGCTGCTGGTTTTAAAAGTCAACAAGGGTTTTATATCTGTAAAAAAAGGTTTGATTTAATATCTTTGGTAAAACACCTTTATTTCTATATGATAAAGTGCCTACCATATTCAATTTTAAAATATGGTGTACTAAAGCCATTGCAAGAACATAATTATCAGAACCCACCATGTAAACTCAACTTTTATGCCCGTAACTAACACATTTCTAACATCCTTGAACCATAATTTGCATTCTGATTGTCCAAGTAACTTACCATGAAAGTTAGCATGCCATTCTATGATGCATAAGGCCATACTGCATAAATTATATACAGAATGCTGCAACTTTGACTGTGACATGTCCAACTAAATGTGACCTCACAATGCCTATACGGGACCCACCTCATTGGGTCGAACCACTGAATTGCAAGTTCAATACAGGCCTCTGCAAGGGCAAACTTTTGTTTTGGGTAAATTTCATTTAGGATTCATTGGGCTATTTGCCTTGGCAAATCAAATTGATTATTGCCAATCTATGGTAACTATGGGGGCAAACAGGTTGGGCTGGGTCAGGAGTGGGAGATTAGACATGCAGTGCTTACTGGGTGGGTTTAGGGGGACTCCCACATCATGTGCTCTAATTTGAGTTGTTAAATGACACCAGAACAGGGTCAATCTTCCCTGTTACATATTGAATTTGTTATGCCATGTATTTAGATTGACTAATTTTGCTTTAGTGATGATTTCTCGGATTAGTTTGATGACTATCTGGGTATAACATTATTCTTGAAAAACTTATATTTTTTTGGTTTGTTTATGGGATAAAGAATCAATTGGTTACTATCTGGGTAGGTTTCCAGCTTAATATTTCTGCTCTCCATTGCTGTGGAAATCTAATCAATCCAATTCTAAGTAAATATGCCTCGGTAATACCAAAAGTGAAAATTTATACTTCATGAAAAAGACAACATAGAAAGAAAAATATGTAAAGATAATCTGGTCCTGGGTGGTTACAACCGCATCATAGTAATCTATCTAATTTCTTGTAAGGCCACCTCATAAAACCACCTCCATCTCTGCTTCTTTTAGACAGTATTTGCTAGGCGATAAAAGAGGATTTTCCTGCTCTTCTGCTGGGCTTCATTAGTAAGCCCTTCAAGGGAAAGATGCCCCGACCCCCAAAGATTTATAGAGTAATGCTATGACTCATCTTTAGGCTAAATACATACAGCGAAACACTCTTCACTAGATGGTCCCTTTAAGGGCATTGTAATAAAGTAGTGGCCACACAGTATAACCCACCCACACCAGGCCCCATTTTGTAGATCAGAAAGCATGGATTGCCTGGCCAAGGTCACGTGCAAAATGTTCTCTTTTTTTTATGCCTAAAAAGGAAAACTCAAGTATTCCCATGTCTTGAGAGGGATTTTTCTTTTGAACATTGGCTTTCAAATTGGTGATTAATTCATGATTAAAGGGAGATCCCACACCTTTTACAAGAAAGGAACAGCGTTTGACCCTTTTTAATAAGCTGATTACAGGTTCTCTTTCTTCAACTTTTATTCAACATACAAAAGCCTCCGGGTGAAAACAATTGTTTTCTGAATCACTTGGTGTGAATACCGAATTTATGGAACTAGACATCTGAAAGACAGAGTATCATTTATTTGAATGAACATTTAATACATAAATTGTAGTTGAATTACCGTTGCAGTTCATGTGTTATTTCTGTTAGAGATGTATTAGCACACTGTCAGAAAAAGCTATTTCATTCTCGTTTAGATGGACTTTTGTTTTAATACCTACTCCTTTATCTCAAAAGCCATAATCATACACCTCACATATAGCCCTTCATGGAGCTCTAAATATAGGCCTATGTAATGCATATTATCGATAAGCTACTGAATTATGATGTAGATCAAGTTTAATAATCATACATTCTAAAATTCATACTAGAATGGTCTATTATAACATATCGAGCCATAAAATTGCATTAGTTGATTGAGTTATTCATATTTAATTCAATCAACGCTTTCAAACTATATACATTCTTGGAACTGTAACACAATAAAATCTAGGTCAGTACTAGTATTATATTATGACAATCCCTCCTGATTTCTATGTCCGCTCTGTTAAACGTGACGCGAATGGCACACAACATGAGCACCACAGCCACGTCAGTATTGCCTTTTTTCTTGGGGCCTTTCCATAAACCCAGTCCCACCTTTGTCTATAGACATGACACCCTGGGCCCTACCTAACGACAGGGAAGTCTGCCTTTTTCCCAGAACCCATGAGATAAATAATGACACGTGGGCGGAATGGTAACAATACACCCTAGACAATCACATGGGCTGGGTAGTAGGGTAAAAAGGGACGGTGAACTTTGGCCATGGGATTGCAGATACGTGATCAGAGGAGGACAGGATGGTGGGAGTCAACTTGAGAATTGCCTGTTCTCATATAGTTCTGGCATTAGAAGAGTATTGAGAAACAATTGCAGATTTGAGACAAACAATTGCAAATTTGATAGCTTTGTGTTCGACTGCTGTCTGAACATTATAGAACAGTGTACCCTGAATGGATTGTGACTTTAAACCAGTATTTCGCAACCTGTTTGTATGTCTTCATGAATCCTTTAAAAAAACTGACAAGAGGAAAACAAATGATATCTTGACACAACGTCCGACATGTCCGAGCCACCTGGAAATATCATGACATACTTACTGGAACATTCTAGTAATCTAAAAACAATCATTTATTGTCAACTTCAGGACACATACATCGTCTTCCAGCCCATCATTTGATATAACAAAATGAGTATGATGTAATAATGATGGTTAGAAAAGGTCGACATTCATATTTCCTGAGATGACATTAGTTCATTGGTGGTTCAGGTAGCAATCACATTTCATATCAGCTTACTGTTCTATTTACAAGCCGATCTACAAGTACTTTCAAACTTTTTTTACATTAAACTTTTGTGGCTGATTGTTGCAGACTTTTAGGGAAGTTATCCAAGATAGACAGACTTCTTTCAAGGTTTTTTTCTGAAAGTTTAATTGCTTCTATGTGGAATAACTATGTTCCTACTGCTAAGGTGTATTTTGAACCTTACATCATCTATCAAACATTAATTGCTGCATCTAGGATTCATGACTGCTGCCATATGTGTATTTTGCTATTGAGTAGGCGACTCTATTCTATAAGTCGTCGATAACGTTTCCAAACCTGATGTACTGTGTTAACCATCATTGATAATTTTCAAAGCCTTGTCATGGAGTTTTTGTAAGCACTAAATCAGAAGATAAACAGGATAGTTTGAGTATAGGCTAGACAGGCAATATTAGAACTTATAAATATATTTTTTGACGTCCCTAACCGGTAAACTTGACTATTTATTCTCCCACATTTTGTACTTACACATTTTCCAAAGTTAGCAGGTTGTCCACAATAACCCCTAAATAATCAAAATTATGAACAATGCCTCAAAACCTATAGAATATCGTTCGTTTATAATTAGTACATTAGTAAGCTCTATAACACTTCTTTATGCACAAGATTTCACAATACTGTTGGCCTTGATATCGCTGGATCATTGGCCAGTTGTCTGACCCATCTCTGAGCTTTCTGAGGTCAAGTCCTAATAATCAATGTCTCTACTTTCATTGGGTAGCACTTGCATTGTTATTAGTAGCCTCCACACGGGGTCGCGTTTCAGATACATATTATAGGAAATTGTTTGTGTTTTTCAAAATAGGCATACGATGCAAGGAATGTGATGAATCTCCACCATGCGCTCGTTGATATTTCTGGCTTTGATTCAATCGCCACAATGAACACCACCAACTTGAATCATAACGCACATAATACAATACAGCATTCAACTCTCAACAAAAGCTTATACGATATGAGGAACCACGTGCGTAATGGTTAACTATATAAGAGTTAACCCTCTGAGCGCTCAATCTCAATATATAAATCAAATATTTCTAATCGTATCTACTCATAAATCCTGCCACCTCCTTGTCGCCCCCTCCCTAACACCATTCTGTCGTCATTACCGCCTTACTCTCCTCCAGTACCCTATGACCCCGCCATCTTATGACGTCACAATTGATTACCCATCATGCAGCTGGTGACCAACCGGCCAATCGAATTGCAGATAAGCTGTTTGTGACGTATGCAGGGGTCTCCGGAGAGTATGGATGGTGCAATATTCACCGGCGAGATCGGGTGGTATTCCCATCATGGCCGGTTGGCCGGTCATCGGGTGAATAACCAAAACGGTCCTCGTAACTTACTCAGTGAGTCGAGTCAGCAGTTTGGGTGGATATCAGGTGTTGCTGGAAGGCTATGGGACAGGGTTTATCAAATAATGATATAGGCACATACATTCACTGAGAAATGGGGTTTGTGTTCAGGGGTGGATCCAGAAATTGAAAGGGGGAGGGCAACAAACATGAATGTACGGTGGAGGGGGGGGGGGGGCACATATTACATGGTTTAACAAGGGAGGGGAGGGCGGGAGAGGCAAGGCCCATACGCTCCCCACCCCCAAATCCGTCCCTGGTGTTCCTGTGTTTTTTTGTTAGGCCAAGGCGGGTGAGGATCGAGATCTACGTTGTACCTCTTGGTAGGGAACAAGCCTCAATCATGGTGGGGGAAATGTTGAACATGCGCGCACAATCAATGGTCACGGCGATTATCACCTGTCGCCCTTTTCTAATTTCAAGTGTTTCACAAGGGCACTACTTATAATCACCATACTGCTTTAGGCCACCGGGCAGAGGGTTCTTCTGTACCTGAGGGCCAAGGGGCGTGGGGTCTAAATATGTTTAAAGTGTAAGTACGTTCATGTACAAATTCTACTTAAGGGTGAGGTGAACTATCACCAAATAAAACGTCGCTCAGAAATCAAAAAGATTCCAGAAACTTTGATGAAACAGAAAGCATCTTTTATAATGATAATGTGTTAATTTCCGCTCTGCAACTAAAATGGTAAAATACATGGTGAAAATACACATGTTTACAGGAAACCGGCAGAAAAGTAAATCTCCATATGCAAATCACCCTAAAGACAACAAAGTTAGAGGTGTAAACGATTGCAACAATATCCGTAATGCTCTTCCCCATTTTAAAGCTACATGTATTTAATCCATATCAAAGATCAGTCTCAAAAAGGCAGTTACAAAACACTGGGCTCTGAGCGTGGGTAAAGCGGCCGCATCGGAAACCTATTTCTTCCTGCATAGGAAATCAATCAATGGCCTGGGCGTTGAACGGGAGGCGTCCCTATTTGTGTAATGATCGATTTCCTCCAGTTTAGGGGTCCAAAAACTACCTGTTTTTTTAATTGATCTCCCCTGTCGGCGTTACCGGAAGTCAGCAACCGGAAGTAGGTGGGGCAAGTATGCGCTGGCGGTACTGACGAGGGTGGTATTACTCATTGTAGCTGGAGAGTGCTATTAGTTCTGGGGTACTGCCGGAAGATCGTTATTTAGAACGGCTACAGTTGGAATTCGGTGATAAATTACTGAATGGATAGGTAGATGAATCATGTATCTATGAAAGAATAAATAATCATGTCGAGATGTACTGCAATTCATCCGATACGTTGAATAAGAGGTCCTAGTTGGTATTCAAGAGTACCACAGTTATACCTCTTAAACAAAACATTTACTATGCGAGAACTGATTAGGGATCTTACTTTTATTCTATGCCAACTTCTTAGTGCATGCCTATACCTTCATCATTGTCCTTCCCCGCGAGCAAAGGTGGAGTAACTGACAGTGTTATTTCCCCAGAGGGAAATAATCGAAAATTATTTCCCCATAGGGAAATAACAATGCTGGCTGGAGTGGGAACCACGTAAGCAACACTTAAACCACGCAAAAAAACCCACAAAGCCCTCGACCCATGCATGGGCTTCGACAGCGGGGCAATAATCATGGCTTCGTTTTCCTCGGTTAGTGTTGTGTATCTATGCACCTCCCTAAAATCTATATATACATATGTAGAAAAGCAGCCCAAGATTTTGGTTCTAATACTGGAGACGTAAACATATAAAAAAGGATTTGTATTATATCTTTCTTATTCATCATACCCTCTCACCTGGTGGAATCCTCCCCTTCTTTAAAAAAGAACTCTTTTGAAAATGTCAAGGCCACTGATAATTCGAATATCCTCAGTTAGCCATCCCTTATATCCAAGGGGGTTCCAAGTAAAACTGTGATGGACAACTAAGAAGTTCCTTATCTGCTTATATAAAAAAAATAAGGGGGTTCCAGACACCCAGGAACCCTCCCCCCTGCTACACCACTAACTGTTTCTCTTGAACCCTAAAGCCCCGGCTTTAAAGCCCCGGCTCCACTGCCTGGCAGTCGAGTTGAGTTGAGTTGAGTTGGACTCAATCCTTCAGTGGAGTCGGGGTTACGACTGGAGTCGTAGGTTTTTGCTAAGACTGATCCGTGTTAAGGGGGTGTGCTTGGTAAATGCTTTATAAATAATGACTACAACCATCGGGTCATACCCTGTGGCAGGGCAGGATCTTGACTACGACCAGACAGTCGTAGTTCTGGCGTCTCTTGGAGCTACGGCAATCGAGTTGAGTTGGGCAGTGGAGCCAGGGGTTAAGAAAGATAAACATTGCTATAAAATGCATGCACCAAAGTCATTTTTTTAAAAAAGGGGGAAAAAACATGACAGTCCTTCCTATCCTTATTAACAAACGCACCTGTGCATCTTTTGATTCATTTCAGAAACATAAAGTAATACTGCCAACTGCCACTACCATCCATATCTGAACTTAACTGATGATCTTATACTGCTGGAAACGTGTATTTTCCTTAAATCTAAGTGCACTCGGAGAGAGGCCAAAAGCGGCAACTGGAGGAGCCTAAGGAGAAGTTAATTGGCTCTCTCACCTAATTGGGAAGTCTCTAATTACTTTCAGGTCTAACTTTGAAGTGTCTATTTTGCCAAGTTCTGCTGTGGTGGAAACTGCGGGGAAGTAACTTTAGCTGGAGGTAGTGGGAAGTTGATAAAGGGAGCAGCTCAGGGGCTTGTAGTTAGCTGTGGTGAGCAACTATGAGTCGCTGGTAAAACCCTTATGATAGTTTAGGTTAAATATAAGTATACATTAAGTGTTACATTTATTAATCTATGTTAGTCTGTAAACACCAAATTTATCTGTTGTTGTTACCTTTCTTTCCTGTATGAAATATTATGATGTTGTTAAAGAAAACTGTATTATATATAATAAATTTATTATTTAACGTTTTCATATTGGATAACTATCTGTAAATGCCTTATATATTGTGAAAGAGATACATTGTAATAGTTACTTCAATCTGAAGGACTTGCAAACTTGTTGTGTAACTAATTTTAATGATAGAATGAAATTGATTGAATAAATGTTGAAGCTTTAGTTATAGATTAAAATGAGGGTTAAGGGTAACACTACCGTTGATAAATTGAATTTTTCTGAAAAACATTAATTGATTATCATAGTTATATCTACTGGAATGCTCTCCGGGAAGTAGTCCTTTTAGGTACTCTATTATCAAAGTAGTAACTGAAAGAAGTAAGATAAAGATATAAATGTGCAGTTTAACACCTGACTTTACAATCATAAGCATATTTATCTGCCTCAACGGAGGTATGTTGCCAGTCATCAACATTGGGACAAAAGTTCTAATGTTCCAGGAAAACCTTTCTAATACTTCAATGAATAAAGAACAAGCGAAACATGAGTCCTGAATAACACAAGCAATTCTTAAACGCCACCATACAGATACGAATCAACATTCCTCAGTCTAGTAAAGGTATGAAACTTTAAAGATGCTTTTACATCTCCACTTGTCAAAGACACTGAACATTGCTTCTTTCCGGGCTCATATCTTCTTTTCCGAAAACTTTACCCCAGGGAAATGCCTTAGGGCTCAGCTGGTGAGAACCGTCGGCTTTGCCTTATATAGATGTGGCAGTGCCTCTGTGGCTAAAGCCCACATAAGGAGCAGGTACTGTCTTTGTGTCATCAGGTCTTTATGAGAAAGGTGGTCCATGTTCTCAGCTTTCAGGTGCACTGCTGCTCCAGCCCAGACAGCCTGGAATCTATTACACACCTCTCACAGTCCCCGGGCTGCCCTTGTGTAATGCCAAGGACACAACACTCACCTCTCAGTATGCAATATACAGTGTCACCTACTGTCCAAATGTTTATATACATGTGCCTTTATCATAATTATATAAGGGTATATAATATATATGTATCCTCGAGGGTAAAGGTATACTTTTTGATGTAGTCGTTTGCATTTAAACTTAAATGCAAATATCTATTAAGTGAGTTTCAATAACATGTTTCAATGGATAATCTGAATCTACGGGTTCTAAGTTTAGATAGAGATTTATAAATGGTTTAGCCTTACCAGTGAATTATTTTGCAAACAACCATTCTGCAAGAGAGAATTTTTGTTTCGGATGTTTCACCACGAGAACCTATTTATTCGTATCAAGGAATTTGACTCACTTAGGGTTTATCATGTCTTTTATATATGACCGTTACTATTCTAGCACTCCTTTCTGTCTTATATATATAGGCCTACGTACCATTTAAGAACCTATGGAGATATATATGTTCATGCTCGGCTCGGTTCCATGATCAATTGCTCACAGGGCAGAGGCAGGGAGATATGGGAGCCTATATCATAGTTGGAAGTTTAGTAGTGCAGGCTAGCCTGCCAACCTTGCGCCAAGAGGGTAGGCATAGAAAGCTATATGATTGGCCCTATTGGCGGAGGGTGTGGCCTATGAGAGGGAGTACTGAGTATAGAATAGCTTCTTAGAGCTGCTCGGAGCTGCTCGGAGCTGCTCGGAGCCACTTCCAGTCTGCGGATATGGCATGGAAGTGCTGGACGGTGGCATAATGTGGTCCCCTGCTTCCATCCACAGTCAACCAAAGAACCTATACTGTGGAGAATGAACATTCAGGAAACTTGCTGTTGTGACTCACATTTGCGCCATCTGGGTGCTGGCATAATCACTGTTAGGCTGACCATATGCATTAAGCCTTGAGTCACAGTAATCCAAAGAAGAAGCCTACTTCCAACATTCCGACATCTACATTTAGGCCATTCTAATTTTTCATGGGTTTTGATCGTACAAACTTGCAATTGGGTTCCAATCAAAAATACTCTCGCAAATATTTGTGGAAATTGAATATTATCTCATGAACCTTTAGTATGTCCAGAAAGCATTCATTAATATTCGTGAACGTCCACAAACATTCTTGAACATGAAAAATACCATTGATAAAGTATATCTATATATTCAAAATGTTAATACGTAATGAAAGTATCTGGAGTTCTAAAAGCCCCATCATTAATTTTTATAACTTGTGATTCATAAGTTTTCTTTGGTCCACACCCTAGGCAAGTGATCACATGGGTTAAAGAAGAGAGTGGTCAGTCTCTATGATACACAATCTCTGCTTAAACATCCCACCACCATAGCCAGACCTGCTGTCCACCAAAACTAATACCCACACGTAAATAAATCAGCCAGCCAAAGCCAACAGGCCGGCCGGGCCGGGGGCAGGGGTGAAGGGCCAATCGGTAAATCAAGCAGGGGTGAAGAAGCAGTTGTAGTGGGCAGGGCGGTAGTCTGCAGGGGTTTATTGGATCCCACTTGACACTCTGACACATGTAATGGTTAAGGGCTGGGCTAGACAGCCCCCCACTTTCCCTTATACTGTTAATATATCAGTACAATGACCACTGCTAGTGGTGGTGTTGTGGGGTTGAAGGGGGCAGTATACAAGTTCACCTTTGACCGGTTGTCACAATATCGTTCCATATTCAATTACTTATAATTTGGTAGAGAGTTTGCTCACTTGGTATGGACCCTGTGGGGACGAGGTTACAGATATAACCACATTTTAAAATTCCCCATAATTATGATCACCATTACTAAATAGATCAAATGTAAAACTTAAAGAGAAAATATACTGTAGATCTTTCCCCGTAAGTCTGTTTAAGTGACATTTACGGTATTCAATGCGTGTTTAGATATTTCCACGTTTTGAAGGATTAAAACTGCACATTGATCACCAATATGGCGTCTGGTCCATTTAGGATAGATTTGATATCATAAGCATTTGTCAATAGCACTTTTGGGATTATGAGTTGGCAATGGTTCATAAATCCAAAGGTTTCTGTCCCCTTCCAGTCTGGATTTACACTGGGATCATGCATTATGATCCTCTTGCAAAAGGCGTGGTCCATGAACAATTTTAAGTGTAGTATTCTTCCTTAAATACTTGTAAGAGTCCACATTCATTTCATAATCTAATAGGATCGGTGGTGGGGATGAAAATCCGTGAACAATAAACACCTGAAATGAAATGAGGTGCATGACTAGGGTCTTGCAATAATGGTCAATACCTGTCCACAAACTATTCTATTACCAAATGAAACACCACTCTTGTATTCAAAATAGCAGGCTAATTACAAGGCAACAGTGGCATATTTGAAAACATCTTTATAATTGATAGTGTGGACACTGGCTTCGTGTTAACATCTAGGAAAAGGTATGCTTGACATGAAGTGTCAAGTAAACAATGGAAATGAGAATGAAATAGAAAATAAATATCATAATTACCTGACATGAGTCTCATTAGCACTGTTTCCCATTAATTATTAAGCTCTGATATAAAAACATGCTGCAAGTTGCTCAATACAACCCTATTTTGCTTAACCATCAGCAGCATCAATGAATCTTTGGGCATTTGCTACAAAATTAAAACACTAGACCAATTATATTCATATATGAAAGATAATTTGTGTAAATACCAGTATATCTTTAACCAAGTGGTTCCCAAACCATTTACAATATCTGAAAGTCACACATAATATTATAGTCATCGTTTTCAACAAGGTAGCAGAACCCTGGTGTGATACATTGGGCTTTTTTTGTGGATTTGATATTAAAGTTAATCTATATAAAGTTAAGTGACCCAGTTATCAATAGTCCCAATAGCTTAGTGGCAGACTGAACAGGTTTGTGGGAAAGGTGTATATATGCCACCATAAATTATTGTGCAATTGAAAAATAAGTTTTAAGAAAAGTAAAGGCAATAACTAAAATGATGAAATAGAAATGTGCTTATGCCTGAGTTTGCACTTTACATGTGGTTGGAAATATTGTTACCCCAATAAAAGAAGCGATGGGCTATTTGCTATATTTTACATGAAGAGAATGGCTATAGCAGATGGCTACTGGTAAATGCTTTTTCAATCCACAGTGTATTTGGTATTGTGTTAAGCTGAGCATAGTTCTAAGTGCTTCCGGTCGTAAAACCCTCATGGCTTCAATGTATTTTGTACTTGTACCATTTATCTGTGCCAAAGGTATCATTATGTTACCTGTTTGGTCTATGTATATGTCTGGAGATGAAAGCATAATATATCATGTTCTGAGCCCAGTAATAATGGGAATGAGGACCTTTTGGGACATTCGGCAGTCACTATTAGAAATCTATATGGGCAATTTATGAATGTATAATAGGTATAGTCTTCCCAAAGAGGAACCTTTTTGATGACAGACGTGCAATAATGTTCTCCACAACGAGCTACCCTTTTGATGACAGATGGGCAATATTAATGTATTGTGTGTATTATGGTTTCGCAGTTTAAAGATAGCTGCATATATATAATAATTATGTTTAGCTGGAGATGTGGAGGGGGTAGAGTGGATTTGATTTTAGACCCAATAAAGCATCTACTTTTTCCTATAAATAAATCAGAATGACGCCACCTCGCATTATGTCCATCGTGGTCTGTATTAATCAAGAGAAATTTCATTTGAAAGTGTTTTTTTGATACTTACATCGTGGAAAGGCATAACGGGCTTGGGAATGGACCAAATGTTCAGAATGCATAATATGTATAATTATTATGAATATGATTAATTATTATTGATATTATTATTTTCTTATCATGATTAATCATATTATTGTTATAATTAATTATGGTTAATTAAGGCTTATATACCAAGTTCTAAGTCAGAGACACGAAGGCATGAAGTCAAGTGTAACAATTCGATATATTTGAGGTCAATGTAGTCCTAAAAATGACAACAGTCTACAGAAGCAACATGAAATAAGATTACAGCATATTATGAGAAATCTTGGGGTGTGATTTGTTATTGTATCAACTTTATCTACTAATTATTTCGGATGATGATCACATTATACATGAGCAGTCCCTAAAATCATACATGTCTGGTCACTCATACAGGAGTCACTCTATTCTGATATAAGACGGTTGTAGCCCGGACAGCAGGGTTTGTTCAGTGGAACCAGACTATCTGTTGTCAAACATCGCACCAGGATTAATATGCCTGGCAGTGGGGGCGGATTATCAATTCTGTAGCCTCTCTAATCCATAGCCCGCCCACTGTCATATCAACAACTCTACACACCTACTCCAGCCTGGCCGGACGGCCCCCCACCTCCATTGTCTGTTAAACCGTTAATGGGTCTAGGCGCATCAAGGCCTATACTTGGCATGGCCGTAGGCGCGCCAGGGCCTATTCTCCCTATCAATACTATCCACTATGGGCCGACACTATAGAGTGTGCAGCGTGACAAATCTTTGCCTTTGTCTGGGTGGTGGTTTCTGCTGTTCTATGCGGACAGTTTTAGTTCTGCAGATCGTCATTTGATGGGAAACAATCATAAAACGCAGTCTGCCGATTGTCTTGGGGATACGTAGGGTTTATCTGAAATTGTATCTAATAGGTTCAGGGTAAGCTCTGTTAATCTGAAATTGTATCTAAGATGTTTTAGTATTGTGTTTGAGAAGAACTAGTATATAATTCTTTTGAATATAATGTGTGCAGTGTCAATAATCTGGCACATACAAGTTTAAGAAGAAATTTCACATTTTTGAGAAGCGCGAGTAGTATATCAAAAATACAATTACAGTCAGGCGCATGAACCCAATGGGTACATTTTAACACTACGTCGTCAAACACATCGCAAGCCGGCAGGAGCTGAAAATAATACATCAGCAAGAATCTCTAAGAGGTCTTGGAAGCATCTACGGAGTTTTACTAGCGATTCTGTAGGCAAGCAAATATATGTAATTTATGACTTTTTGGCGTGAACATCATGACACTAGCTAGCGCCCCCCATGAGAGTCCATGCAAACTGCTACAGTGCGTCATCTATTTTGCAATTTTTGTGACGCCATTGACATTTGTTTACGTTTTGAAAAATGACGCGCTGGTGTTTGTATCTGGTAGCACAGACCCTCATAGGAGGTGCCACCATCGACAGTGTCACACAAAGCATGTAGGCAATGGTCCCGAGTCACATATCTTTGTGTAGCTATAATAATATTTAGCATAGCTATTGAGATTATGATGGAATTGACCACTATTTACAACTGTGCCAGGCTGGTGTATGATGAATTTGGGAACGACTGCTAAGTCTTAGGTTCCAGTCCATGTCACAATAGGCCTAAAACCTACTGTCACAGGTCCCTTTTTTCGGTCGTCCCTGCAGATCACTTAAACACAATTATAGTCATAGAAACAGTTTCTATTAATCTAATCTAAGGCCGCTGGATGTAGCCTCAATAACTGCTAGAATTGATATGTTACCTCGTAGAAAGTAGTGAGAATAAGCTGTCTCCAATTTAGATTTACCTTTACTAATCGTAAAAGTCTGTCAACAATCACGATTATGCACATTGTCTTATTGCATTTGTGTGCTTCTCTTGCACAATTATAACATTGGCAGTTTATACAGAGATATCATAATTATTGGGTGGCTTTCAAAGGTTAGGCTTACGTGGCAGAGCATGCATAGCCCTAACTGCAATCACAACCCTAACATTAGGCTTGATCACAGAAGAACTATTATACTGGCTAATTTACAGCATCATTAGGTTACATTTTACAGTGATCGTGCAGCATGCCATCTGGTGTTGCTGCATCTAAATTGCCATTTACCATGTTAGGCTTATAAGGAGTCAACGTGTTAGCTTCGTGTCCCACGTCAAATCTCGGGGAAACAACCCATTTCTAGAAATCATGTGCGTTTTCAAATGAGACCATTGTTTAGTTTGTAAGCAAATCGGAATGGAATAAGGCAGAGGGTTAGGAAGTAGGACAGGAACGATGGAGAACTAAAGGAGAGAGAATAATCGGAAATAGGAAAAGAAGAATATACAGCCTTCTCTTTTTCTGTTTCCGATTGTTCTCTTTTCTTTAATATATATATATATATATATATATATATATATATATATATATATATATATATATTCCCCTAACCCACAGCAACACCAGGGGTTAGGGGAAGAAAAATGGGAATAGGAAATACTTATATTGTATCATAAATGACGATGTGCAGATGATATCATATCTCCCCAAAATAATCTAGCCCCCAGATTGGTCACGATGATATTTATACTATATACGGCGAATGTGTCTCAAACTAGCTTGAGAGATTCTAATTCTATATAATCACTTATTAGAATACATATGAATTGGAGACTAAGATGCTGTCTCTAGAGGGTAGATGACATCTGTTTGCACAGAGTCTGTTATACGTCACTAAATTTACCAATCTGCAGGACACTATCATAATTGCCCTACCCTATTGTATATATTCTGTTTGTAACAGCAGCCAAGCAACAGGTATGCCGACCATAAAGTTTTGACGAAAATGCTTTGTAGGTTCGTGAAGACCGAGTCACTTCACGAACCTCAGCAAAAAGTTTGTCCAGAAAACGGTCAGTCAAGTAAAAGATTCGTCATACCAAATATTCGTGAGTAACGTCACGAATCTAACGAGGTCCGTGGCCGCGAATCTAGGTCAGCCATTTCACGAATCCGGGTCAACCCGTCTCCCCGCCTTGTTTGTCAACTCGTCCTTCCGGTTTTACCGGAAACGCGCTGGTTACCAGCGAACCTGTATGTAACACCTAGCCGACTCGCTGGGTATCTTCGTCGCCGCTGGTTACCATCGTCTGTACATACGAAAAGCTTATCTACCTGCAAGAAACCAGCAACCCCCTCCACCGACATCTTGGACGTATGGCGTGCGTTGTTATCCAGCTTCTTGTTCCCTTCATCTTTTTCGCCATTTTCTGCCGTCTCACGGTAAGTAAACCTTGTACATATGTTTTCATCCGAGTTGTAGATTATCTATATCGAAGATTTGATAGTGTGAACCTTAACATCAATCCAAATTTCGGTGAAATAAGCCACTATCTGCACGAGATCCTATTTTTGTACATCTCTTTCATTACGCTGATGTCATTCTTTCAGTGAACTCTAATTTTGGTTCAACCTAATACTATAATTTTTCTATTCTTCCTTTCACAGATGGCGTCGTTCTTCGAGGACGACACGGTGACTCTGAACTACCGGATTCGGAGTATCAAGGCCATTCTGCAGAGGACCGATTTACCCCCAGATGATCGAGTCGGCCTCACGCAACTACTCGAGGAGGTCATGGAGGAGAAGAAACAACGTTACGGTAACATACTCGATAAATATGAACTTGTGCCACACTCCACACCGTTTAAGTCTGGTGCTGCGGCTTTTAAACCCAAGCCCGTTAAGCAAGAGAGCATGGATGACATCGACATCATCACGGTAGAGGATACCACTCCCAGCCCACCCCCTAAGAAGTTTCAGTTTGTGGAAGCGGCCGAAGAGGCCCAGCAGAAGGCTATCTCTGCCGCTAGTAGGAGCAGCAGTTCTCAGCCGGCCCGAAAAAAAACCAAAGTCGAAGCCGCAGGAGTGCCAGCCCAAGCCTTAACCACTGACGTATCCGCAGCAGACACTTCAGATTCGCCAACTCCAGCTGGTAGGGGTCGTGGTCGGGGAAAAGGCAAGTCGAAGACGAGCACCCCAGCCACGAAACGTGGGCGCGCGAGAGGAAAGAAGGCGGCAGCAGCACAGGCGGTCCAAAGTGAACCAGCCATCCAAGAAGTTCCGCAAGTAGCCGCAGCCGTAGCAGCAGGTGGTAATGCTGACCAACTTCCAACCATTGGTGGTCATCGCCTCACGGGGCGCCGGAAAGACTTTAGCTTCTGTTCCTCAGATACTGAGACAGACGGACCCGGCAGCTCCGACTGGTATACCCCTGAGGAGCTGAAGATCCTCTACGATACCATGGATGAGGACCCGTAAGTATATTTGCATCCTATAATTTATCGTATTGTTTTTTTTAAGAAAAGAAATAAAAAAACAAGCTGAAGTAGTCCTATACCAGAAACACAGAAAAGAACAAGAAGGTTAAGGTAACCACAAAATAAACTTTATTGAAAGTCTATAGAAATACAATTCATTGTACGTTAGAATAATTTGGAAACAAGACTAAAACATAGTATTCTCTAATACATCTCGAATGTCCCATAACAGTTACTTAAGATTAAATTATATAAAAGGAAAAACCACTTCCAAACCACTTAGTTGTACATAACTTAAATGTGATTTTTTTTTTCTATAGAAAAGCTGTGAGGGGGAACTGGAAGGAAGGTGAAGTCTCTCCAGAGCAGCGGATAGCTAAGCGTAAGGCGATCCTGAAGAGGGTCCAGGAGAACGTCAACGCCCACACTGGTCTGAAGCGACGTAAAAAGTACATCTACATTAAAATAAGGGACCACAAAAGTAAAACAATCGAAAAGGTAAATATTAGCACCTCACTTTTCTATTTATTTTTGTTCATTTCTTATTTGTTAATTGTGAATGTAATGAAAGCCGCGATAGCCACAAATAATCTTCAGAATTAGTTATTTAAAGAACAAATCTGACCAAGTGTAATTATGATTCTGTGTAGCGAAATGGTCTGTATTTAATTTTCGTTATAGAATTCAATGAAATTATTTATTACACACTTGTTTAAGAGTTCTTAAGACGATAATTCCGAATTTATTTCAGATGAGGAAGTTGGAGAATGAGTTTGGGGGTACGGGAGCTGCGCCCATTCCCCCAGAGAGAGTACTCCTTCCCATAGAACTCCGATGTCTCGCTTTTTGGGGTGTGGAATGTGCAGGCTGTAAGCATTATTATTCACTTCAAGCAACAAATACCTAACTATAGAGAAATATCGCAGAAACATTTCAAATCAGATTCGTCGTCACTGACACAGTAATAAACGAACCTGTCAGTTTGTCTACTATTACTAGAATCGTGACAGCGAACCTTTTCTTATTTAAATGCTTGTAACAGTTCAAATTTCGACGCCGTATAAATTAGTATCATTTGTAACTACCATATGTTTTGTAAGTCATGAATGTTGGATAAATGTCACCATTGTTTTTCTACCTGAACAAGTACCTAATAATGTTTTATAATTTTGTATGCCATATTAACACTTTTTACAGTTATTGCCGGTGCAACGAAAACAAAACTGGATGTGTCGAATTCGGACGTTGACTCGGCGGCTGAAGCGGAAGCGCAGGAAGCCGGCCTTGAGCTGCAGAGGCAGGCACATGCGCAGTACCGCAAGAAGCCGAGGGATACCATAGCCCACATCAAGGGCAAGTACGCCAAATGTAAATAACATAAAAAACTATTCCTCTATAGGCCTAGTTATAGTATTAGAAACACCTTAGGACTTGAATCATAAGAAAAATGAGAAAATGATAGAATAGCTATGCTGTGGCACTGTTGATTGTAGTACTCAACTAAAAAATATCTTGTAATTTAATGATTTTTTTCTGATGTAATTCTTCCAGATAATAAGGTTCACTTAAGAACAACGGTTCATCTTAAACCTATTTAAATGATACTATTTTATTTTTGGTAGGAAGTATACTTGAAATACTTAATGGCGTAAGGATGTTAACAAATGTAGTAAAAAATCTTTTATGAAATAAATAATACAATGTGTACCATTCCAGATATTGATCCGCAGCCTGAGGGTGACGAAGGAAAGGCGGCTGCGGTTGCGACGACCTCTACAGCACCTTCTGAGTCCTCTCCTGCTGCTGCTGGCAAGGCGTCGCGACTCCGGCTGAGGAAAAAGCAACCGAGAACTGTTCTGGTCAACAGCGAGGACG
This sequence comes from Lepidonotus clava, assembly GCA_936440205.1. Classification (NCBI taxonomy): domain Eukaryota; kingdom Metazoa; phylum Annelida; class Polychaeta; order Phyllodocida; family Polynoidae; genus Lepidonotus; species Lepidonotus clava. Next base: position 16,923,980 of record OW387150.1, on the reverse strand, counting down.
ATGACGACACTGCGACACCTGCTAAACGTGAGTAGCATTTTGTGTCTATTTTAATAAAATAATTCAAAAGTAATCTTTGGTATTAATTATCTAACTATAAATATCTGTGAAAAAATATTTCTTTGAACGTAATATATATCTTACTTCATTACCTTAGCTCTTACTGAAATGGCTGGACGAGTAGTTATTTATTAATCATAGTCTAAAGATGTTGCGTAAAGATGAACATGTTTCGACTGTTTAAAAATGTTCGTGAAATGGTATTATATATCATATTTTACAGAAGTACTCACGAGTCCAGTGCTGCGTTCTCGTGAGCCTAAGGAACGACGAACCTCCGAGCGTTTGGCAAGCAAAGCCACACCCGTCCCGTCCATAGACCTTTCCCTCTCCCAACTTGACTGGTCACCTGGTGCTGCCGCTGACGAATCCATGGCAAAGCGGTCACTCGACTATACCCAGGAAACCTTGGAAGACAGTTTCCTGCAAGGTATTTATGTCAATTTTTGTATAACTATTCATCATACTAACTAGCTTGAAGAGTTTATATGTAAATAAGTGAAACCAAATATTCGTGGACACAAATCCTTTGCGAACCTATAATGTTAAGGGTTCAGTATATTTTATTTTAATTTAGCGTTTGTGTAACTGTTTTGGTCTGCACAGAGTTAATACCTTACAACATTGGGAAACGTTCTGAAGACTATCGTTCTAACAATTAAAAATGGTAGTGTCTTAAAAATAGAATAAAATTGTTCTTACTTTGTATTTTGTTTCAGCAGGTGAAGGTCTCCCTGACTTGAACGACACCCCTCTGAAGGAAGTTGGCGATCTCGGTCATGGACAAGGTGTGGACGACAGCCTAAACTATATCTACAGATTGGAAAGAACTGAAACTTTTCAAGAAAAAGTGGCGGAGATGAGGAAGAAGGAAGGGACTGTTCAGCAGGAAAGCAATCCTCCATCGACGCAGGGGGGTGCTGGTGCAGAGGCTAGTATTGCGGCGGCCGAAGTAGTGACTGTCACAGAAGTGAGCCAAACGACAGGTCATACTCTGACTGAGCAGCACGTGTTTAACACTGTGGAGCAAACACTTGCACGAATAGGACAGTACGTCGATGGCCGAGTTCAAGATCAAGTGCACGTGGAAATTGAGCCTCTTATAGCTACGCTGAATGGTCAGTCTACACGGCTAGCGTCGGTTCAACAAGTTGTCACAGCGGCCAAAGGTGATATACAGAAGATGGCAAAGACGAACGCCGATATTAAAATCATTGGAAACAGTCTGGAAGTCCTAGAAGGTGACATAAAAGCTATTAACTCCGACATTACAGATTTAAAGTCGTCGATGGGGTCCGCCGACGAGAAGTTGAACTCTGTCACTGCGGATATGGCCGGGTTTAAAGGCTCATTCAAGAACCTCAAGTGCGACACTAACGCTTTGAAGACAGAAGCTCACAGTCTAAAGGGGCGCCAGGCTGCAAATGACAATCTCCTTCAGAAAGTTCATGAAGAGGTGAACACTGTGAAATACGAGTTACAAGTGATCAGCGGTGACAGCGACATAATAAGAACGGACATGGAGCTACTGAACAACAATATCACTATGGTGAAATCGGGTATGGACTCCTTGGAACAAAAAAATCGGGTGCTCCTTGTTGAACTCAATGCTGTAAGATCAGAGTTCAAGTGCGAACAGAAAAAAATTCAGGAATCACTAAACGTTGTTCAATCTATGGTGCAATCCCTGTTAATGGGAGGGCCTTTGGGATCAGTTGAACCACATCCTGGAATTCGTATCAAGTCCGACTCGGAGGGTGAGAATGAATCTACAAGAAGGAGAAGCCCACCGATGCCTAGTACGAGCACTCCTGTCACTGACAAAGGAAATAGCGCCAATACCTCAGAGGTCACTTTTAAGCCATCGGCAGGTGCGCATACATATGCACGGAGCACCGCGACGGCGGACGAGATCGCTAAAGCCCGACGTGAAATGATGTTTAATTTATCCACGGACACGCCTTCTTTAAATTCGCCACCACATCTACCCGCCAATTTAGACACCCCTCCGTGCACTATAAGTTTACCGACTACTATGGAACCCCAGGCAATTGAGTACGACTCCTCCACGTGGCCCACTACAGGGGAACAACAACAGGCAGAGCAGCAGGAGCAGCTCATTGTCCCGGCAGCTCCTACAACATCTAACACTCCTCCAGTCACTGTGGCGGAGCTTCAACCTCAAGGTGCGGCTGGTTTGATCCCAGTTGTTAGTGTTGGCGAATTTTACCAGCAGGAAACTATTGGGTACGTCAGTGAGGAAATTGTAAGTGCCATGCACGCACGGCAGCAACAAGAAGTGGCGGGACAGCAGCCACACCAGCCACAGGAGTAGATCATGGTTTAGACAGTTCTAGGCTTCACTTCTATAAGACTCAGTATGCAAAAGTTAATTCAGAGTTTCAGTAATAATTGTTCAGTTTATTCGATTAATTTCTCTTCGTTAAAGTGAAATGACTGGGGGTGTTCGGACAGTAAATGGTTACATGCTCACATTATAAAGTCTATCTCTAACACACAAGTTCGTTGATAATGAAGATTCGTGGTCACGATTCTAAGATACTGTTTTTCAATAGAAACATACTTTATCTGCGATTTGTGTTTGTGACTCCATGATGACATACTTGGTACCGACACATTTTCTTATATTTAGTTGAGTCTGTACTGACGCGCACATAATGAAACTACCGGCTTAAATGCTGTACAGGCTTATTTCTGGAAAAGAAAACCTAATAATATACTCGGTGCTTTATTTTAGATTGTTAACGACCATGATATTATTGAAAATGTGACTGCTGCTGCTGGTCAATAACATGAAGGTATCGTTATTGTGATAATATTTGTCCGTACTTGAGCATGTTAGATGCACTATCATGTCTAGTCAGTTTCAGCAGCGAGGTCAAGGTATTTTGTATTTGGAAAAATGTGTTTCAACTTCTGAAAAAAAATGTTTGTCAGGAGGTCACGATTCTAAAATACTGTGTCAGGAGGTAAATGAGAACAAACGGTTACAAAATCTATATTTTGAGTCACATATTGTCAATTGAAAAGTTTAAACGATGCCAGTTCGGCCACGGCCTCTTGTATGTCCCCTTGCGCCTCGACCTCGTCCACCGCGAGCGCCGCGGCCGCGAGCTGCTCGCGGGAACTCCGGTCTCGGGCCTCCATACTGGTTGAAGATGTACATCGCCCTCTTCCGCAGACCGGCATGTGTAGGTCCGTAGGTCTCACGGACAACACCTTCGTCTTCTGGTACGCTGTTGATGTCGATTCGACTGTTTGCCCGTAGGAAACGAGCGTATGCCTCGACCTGGATCCTAAGTTCATGCGTAGGATCCCTGTTTTGTCCAGGCTTCAGCTTCCGCAGGCCCCAGTCTAGGCAGCGATTGTGTAGTACACAGCACGCTTTGACAAGCCACGATGCTTGTAGAGGCTGCATGTGGATTGCCCCAACACCGGATTTGGACAAGCACCTAAAAGAGAGAGGGAAAAACAGTTATGTATTTCTGTGCAAATGTGTAATGATAGGAATGTGGTTACATTCTTAAGATAATGTACATGGTCGTCTAACGTTGAGGGTTGATGTTCCACACTGCCCTAATAGAGATTCTGTTAAAAATAATTAACGGCTATTTAGTACGCGTGTCTCTCAGTGAGAATGTTATATATTATGGAGTTGCGATTGAATTTGAAAACCTACCGCCAACGACTCTTGAGTTGGCCAATACAGCGCTCGACCGAGCTGCGAGCAGTGGTGTGGGCCACTTGATACTTTTGTTGATGAGGCTCGAGGTCCGTCAGCACGTTACACCGGAAGGGGGTCATTACGTTCGGCGTCAGCTTGTATCTGAATTGTAAAATATTAATTTTACTATTTTTTTGGTAGGAGATGATTATTCAGACTTCGATCGATCGCTTTTTTATAAATACATAATTAGAGAGCACGGACAAGTTGTATGTGAAGCGCTGACATACACTTACTTAGGCGTTAACATTATTTTGAATGTAAGAAGATTTGTTGAGTATATTTACCCTGAGTCTCCTAGGAGAAAATACTCCCCCATACGTTCGGGCCGATACGACATGTGGTGTCCGAGATCGGAGAAGGCCAGCACCGACTGATCGTGGTGACATCCAGCCATGGATGGCTCGACATACAGGATTCGCTCCTCAAAGTCGCTGACAATCTGAAAATTAAAAAGGCTTTTAGAAATACAGATTTATATGGTATCCGTTTGTAAGGTATTACTTATTCCATGGTGTGTATCAAGAGTTTGTTCAAGAAATTGAAAAACTTATTGACTTTCTTGAGGCCGAGTTTCGCAAATATAGGTATATGATAATGGGTTTACCGACTTGTATACAACAGCTGAGTTAAACAAACTAAGAATTTTAGAAAGGTTCGTAGTGACGATTTTTATAACACTATTCAGAAGTTCGTAGTCACGATTATATAATAGTATTCTGAATTACTTGCCATGACGTTAAGGGCATGGTACGCCTTACGACACACGTAGGTGTGTTCATTCCTGTATGGCCGCATGATTGGAACATAGGTCCCATCGATGCAACCTATACACTGCTGCACCTTGTGCCGTTGGGCGAAACGCACTGCAGCTTCGTGCATGGCCTGTCCCTGCAATTTAGTATAACATAATTGGATTGTAACTTTGTCAGCATGATTAAAGACTTCCGTGTAGTAAGTTATGAAAAGGAACAAGGTTTTTTATAATAAAGATTATTTTAATTTTATATGTTTGTTTGTGGCTCTTCTTGGTAAATATAAATGTTCACAGAGGTATGTAGGAATTAATGTATTCCAAAGTGTAGAGTTAAAAAAAATATTAATACCTTTGGGAAAATGACATGCTTCTTGTAACGAGATGCAAGAAATCGGATGAATGCTGTAACAGCCCGTCCAACACTCGATCTGGAGACGCCCCCCTGCGTGTCTCGGATCACTTGATACACTGACCCAGTCGCCATATATCGTAACGCATAGCAAACCTGAAAAAAAAAAATTATCCATTTGTTCAAATACAATTACGGCTTTTCATTAGTGTAGAAGTATTTAACTTCATTCTTTTTTTTAATTGCTAGGTGGCAGCACCGACAGGGCATGGTACAAAAAAAGACAATTTTTTTTGGTCGATATAAATATTTTTTTTCATTGACTTTTACTTCGAGAGCGCTTTCATTGTATTATTTTTTTAACTGTAGTATTTCATGTCATAATTACGGATTTTCGAGCACTATAGATATTTTTTTACATTAATTTACGATATTTACTTTGTGGAAAAGGGGTATTGGTGAGCCTCTCTTCTCCTCTTTACCCTTGCCCGGGCGGAAGATACTATTTTCGAACTCCTCAGTCAGTTCTTCAACACAAGAGGGAGGGAGTCGATAGCGTGCCTCGAAGTCTGCAATGCGGGGATACGCAACACGGGGGTCGATGCGCTCTCTGTAGGTCTTCATTGACCGACATCTCTTCTGCCCCCACTGTCTCCGGTAGCTCTTATTGTTCAGATATGTCTTGAGGGCGAAGTCCTGAAATGGCCTTACTCTTGCATTTTTTTTGTCCTGTTTCGGTGGACGTACTGAAAAAAATAAAATATTGCATTGATATTTCATATTTCTATTTCATTCAAGACCACAAATTTACTGTAGATTATTTATTAACAATGATATAGACTTATTAGCTCAGTGGGGATACAATTTCCCACATACTTTTAATAAAAAGTGATAATTCCTACCCTCATAAGGCGTACCTGTCTGGGTCAGTGTAAGCTACTCTCAAAATTACTTAGAATCAACCCATTATCGCCCAAAATGAACGTCGAACAGTCAACAAGTATCATATTTACATGATATTGACATGATATGACATTTATCACATGCTAAGCGATACGGTCAATTCACGCGTGTCTTATAAATCTAAAAAAATTTGAAATAGACACAATATATCATGTTTTGACACTCACCCATGTTGCTACCGACTTGTAAATCCTGAATCAGGTCCCGGATGCACGATATAATACGAATTAGATAGTTTAAGACACGTTTATTGCTATCACGTACCCAAAATTTGGGTTCGTCAAATTGGCAGGATACGAACCTCCGAGAGGTCCGTATCCTCTGCGCGGAGATTCGTATCTTTTTTCTGGACAACGGTTCGCGACCACGGAGATTCGTAACTTTTTTCTGGACGTACTTTAGATTCGTGACGGCGAAACTGCAAGAATTTGGGTTCGTCAAAACTTTATGGTCGGCCCCCCAGGCACTCCCGAATGTCCATAAAGCTTACTGACCGGTGCGACAGAAAAATCCTATATCGAGACCTAGATCTCACCCCCAGCCCATTTCCAATACAATGAATAACCCACCACCTCTGTCTCGTTGCATAGAAAAAGAGCAGACCTGCCACAGTACTAGTGTTGTGAATGTTACAGATGGTCATTTGCGGGGCACATCTCCGGGGGAGGGGTCCATTGTGTTGAAGAGTCCTGACCTCCCAACCATTCTGCTTTGGGACTCAATAAACACATGCTGACGGAATGATTGTGTTCATGTGTATAAATGTGCAACGTTTCTGCACTGGAAAGCTGAGCATTTAACACAAATATTCTTTGGCGTTTACTGAAATCTGGGATCCGCAGCTTTTCTGTATATATATTTGGTAAATAGTGTATCTGAATTGGTAAAATCTTTTCCTCCTTCAATTATTATAATTTTTGTCAGTCCTTGAGTAAGCCACGTCTGGGCCTAGCTCTTCAAACTTAAATAGTGTATACTAACACTAAAGGCGGTATTCCATGACACGAGCTGCGATATCGGCGCGATATGATGATATTACAGACAAAATTAATGTGCATACAGGAGTGATATAATTGTTTGAAATTGGCAATCTTTAGCATGTCACATATCTGTATAAGGAAGAACTTCTCTAACATGTACTATGTCTCTGCATCATCGTCATATCGCAGCCCAAGTCATATAGTGGAATACCGCCTTTACATCCAAAAAAACGTATATTCCGTGCAGGTCAATGCTCGGTGGTAACAGTTATTCTGTCTCTGTCAGAACCAGACAGGTAGGCCTAATTCCACCCACATGTCTAGGCTTATTGTCCTCACCTATTCATATGACATAAGCAGCCGGACTTAGGCTTTGTTTGGCAGGTGCCACGACCAGTGTGGGTTGGCTGGTCTTTGTTGGTTCTATAACTATTTACCTTTATGGCCCCCAGTGCACCCTGACAGGCACGTGTTCAGCATGGTTTATCAAGGAGCCATATTCATCCTAACTTTCACAGGTGAGGCACAGGGCCCCAGGGGAATGGGTCACAAAGGTACATGTAGAAGCTTCTGGAGCAAGTTAAATCCCCCGATAGTTTTTCATAGATAAATTCCTGACAGACCGCACTCAGTTCCTTCCCTATGATCATATCCTGAAGCCCATTTTATAATTCGTAAAAGGGCCTAGTTGTACCATCGTGCTCGGCCTGTTTTCCAACAATTTCAATGGATAGATTTGATAGCCATGCTTCAACGATGAAACATCTTTTTTTCATAGCTGCTTTAATGTGACATTATATGTGTAGATAAATACTTAAATACATTCAAACAAAACCTCTTGCTAATAATTACAGTTATTCTCAAACAAAATATAAATCCTATCTTTTATAAAGCTGTTATCATTCTCAAACAAGATCTAAATCTTATCTTTTATAAAGCTATTCACCAAAGTTTAACCTTTCGAAATCGCTTGCAGGAGTCACGGGTGCTTTTGCCCATAAAAGCTAACGAAAGTGAAACTAAAAAGAACATATACTATGTAACAGTTTCCTAAGAAAAACTTTAAAATGGTATTGTTCTATACTCATGAGATAGGCCTACCCTGATGATCTCCTACATGCTATGTTTTGCCCCAAGCGTTTTTTAACATTGGGAATGCGCCAAGTTCACGGAGTACTATTCAAAGGACTTGTATATTCTGTAGCCTTGGCAGAACTATAGAGAGCGTCTGGATTTAAATTAGACGATTTACTGAAATGGCCAATTCATACTGTAGAATGGCCAATTCATTCTTCTTAGAACTAAAACCAAAGTTTGCTCTCCTTTCTGTTATGTCCAATACTTTAACACGACGTTAGAGGGTATACCATACATCCTTACATGGGAAAAACGCATTCAAAGTATCTTTGAATATTATTTAGAACATATTTATTCCTATCTGCAGGCCTTGAAAAACTGAAGCATAAAGAAATTCTGCCCTTGAGGCAACGAAACTGTCTAAAATTATCCCTGTATACCTAAATCGGACCGATGCGTGACGGTTATCTAACGTTTGCGGACGTCACGCAATGCAAACGTCCGACCCCGGATACAAGAGGCAGGGGCTACGGGTGAACATTATTTTTAACCTATCCCGATGACGCACGCAGGCATGGGAGATGTGCTAATTTTTACCACCATACGCCTCGTCTGACAAGTCTATTTCCACCCAGGAGCGCATGCCCTTACGGCCCCTGCAACTAGAGAGGGCCCTGGAATTCAACTCCTATACGAAGCCATAGCTCTCAGCTCCCCCATTGCCCTAACGTAAACATAACATATCTTTTTTCTCAGCTTTGAATATTAGGTTTCAAAAATATTCAATTTTAAGTACACTTCTATGACTCAATCATACATTTAAACATTCAATTCTGAGCACCAAATTCTGCACTTTTAGCCATAGATATGGTTAGGTAGATGAGAGATACGTTGACGTATCGAGATGCGTTGTTGTGTCTTAAGCTCCCTATTGTACACTGGGATCCCAGTGTCGTTCCTGTAACATCCCATGGCCAGTGCGAACATCTTCGTCCTCCCTGGTGGTTGTTACAACATTCTTGGCCTCCAGGCATTTGCAGTTTCACATTGCTTCAACTTTACCAGATGTCATTTTGATAGTTGACATATTACACTGCACTCTCACTTGACATTCTACCAAGAAACATGCCTTACTTCATCGACCTTGAAATTCTGCATTTTGTACATAATTGTCGCAGGCTCTCCATTATGTTAATGTACGTTTCAGTAGGGGATTGACATTATACAAGTATAGCGCATTGTTAGCTGAGAATGCCTATGCTTTTATAGAGATCCGTATAATATGTACCTGTTGAACCTAATTTATCTTTTTATCTACTGTTTCCTGAGGTTATCACTGGCAAAAAATGATCGTTTCGGTCAATGAATTGCAGAAACCTTCAGTCAATTTCTGATGATTAGGACAACATTTATGATTCCGAACTCCAAAACGTGTCATTTGGGTACCATTTCATGTAAGCACTCACTACTACAAAAACTTGACAATTTCAAAATTATTTCCAATAACATTAATATTACATATTGCGCATGAAGATTCCCAAAAAGCCGATGCAACAAAAATGAGCCAAAATCGGCACCAAAGCAGCGTACGTTGGCCAAGAGGGCGGGCGTTACATCCATCTGGGGCCGACTTAGGTATCAGCCCAACCGTCGGACGCAAATATTGGAGCTGGCGGGACTCAGGAAATGGCCGGTAGGTTGTCAACAGTCCGTGAGCAGCTCCGACCGGCCCCGAGCAGCTCCGAGCAGCTCGCAGATATACGACTCAGGCTCATTCCTCATGGCTTAGCTTTAAGAGCGGGTTAGGCGAGCCCAGCCAGCGTCCATCAATTTAAATTCAAGTGCTCAGCTGACATGATATGCCGATAGGTATGAACGGCATTGAGAAATTGGACTGGGCGAAATGCATGATGCTTGGCTTTTTCGAATTCATGTGCATATATAGGCCTTCCGCACGTGATATATCTGGGATGAGGTAAACTTTAAATGTGGGAATTAAATGGGTTAGTTTATAATCATATGGCTGCCGTTTTCATAATTATATAAACATCATTATAAATGTGTTTATATCCCAATGTCACTGCAGTTAAATGTATAGACCGTACGTCCCGAAAGAGGCTTCTAAAAAACAGCACGTATTTCTGTGGACTCCCACCACCTCAGCGGAGAATAAGGAAGAACACTGGTCATAGTAAACAAAATCCAGATTATCTAACGGAATAGAAATTACCTATGGTATGCGTATTTCGGTCTGATGATAGATCTTCGATGGTCGCTTCCTCATTAATTGATAACGGGTGGGTTATCGACGGCTCTATCCAATCGGAGGCCATTGGGCTGTGGCGAACAGAATACGTTGCCGGCTGGACCACAGGTCCATATATATAGGCTCCCCCGTGGGGGTAGCGCGGTTCCCTAAGTGGAACTTTCCTTATAATATTATTTTCATTAATTCAAACTTCAAAATGTTGCATGTGTGTGTGTGTGTGTGTGTGTGTGTGTGTGTGTGTGTGTGTGTGTGTGTGTGTGTGTGTGTGTGGTGGGGGGGGGGTGATCTTCGAGCAGTAATAAATGCAGGTTTTCAATATTTTCAATAGATTTTGGAAGGAAAGGCGGAATATTTCTTTCGTGGAGGTGAGGGCGGGGTAGTGGTCCGCCATGCCCAACACACCCCTGTTTACATGTCTGTTACCACAGTGTGTTACAATTAACCTCCGCAGCTGGCCAGGGGTGGAACAGGTGATTTAACACCAATAAACAACAAATTAAACACATAGTTCGGGATACAAAAACACGTGTCTTGTTTCTGCAGTAGTGACCATCAGGTAGCACCCCTCTCATCTACAACCACACCTCTCCAGGGTTACATCATAAGCCCATTAAAACGCCCAGCGGGGAGACTACTGTAAGTACTATAGCATGTTCATGTCTTTCAATGTAAAACGCGTGTCTCTACACTAAAGCCATTTGATGTGAGGTTCTACAAGCTCACTACAAGTTGTCAGTCATTTGCAAATTTTTATAATATTGTGTCCGCCGTCTCCTCAAATCCTAGGAGAATATAAAGAGGGCATACCTAAGTGCAATAAATAGATTATATCTATTTCACCAATCGCTTAATGTTTTATAGAACCATTCTGTCACATCGAGCATCGCTAATTTCTACTGAAGAAGTAAAGAACGTTTGATAGGATCATCGTATATTCATATTTCTCAAATCTATAGTTTTTAAGTTTCTTTGGACAAGCTAGTTTTCATTTTATCACTACTTCAAAAGTAAACGAATACAATCATATCCCGGCACTACGCACTGATGATTAGGCCTAGTAGGCCTACACATACTTTAGAATAAGACTAAGAGCACATAGTTTTTCTCAATTTATTGGCACCCCTCGTAATGTCCTCAACTAATTGAAGACTAGGATAGCCTTCCATACAAAAATTGTGATAATCCTATTTAGGAACGATACGATACGATACTAAGAAATGCTATCGCCAAATCGATTTTTTTTTCATTTAAAAAATAAATAAATATAACTTCACCCATGATATAACATCCTTCCTTGGTCACATACATATATTTTCATACGTTATTCTTTGTGAAGAAATATATTTCTAAGATAGCAATATTTTGAAGAATTAATATCATCATTATACTACCGTGAGGCCTTGGCGATAACTTTTCGAGTATTGTGGAATTTTTATGGACGTGCTTAGACTAGAATTATCGCGAGATTTTTAGGGAATGGCCTCAGTTCTAAATGGACTCTTTGTAACCTGAACACAGAGCCCTACTCTGCGTTGGTACCCGTAATGGAAACAGGACATCAAAGGTCAAGTGTAGGATCTGCCCTGACCACCTGAGAGGGGAATCAGGTATTTATAAGGTCCAGACGTGAGGAGACAGTGGGAACATCTAGAGAACACAATCTGGTAGGCCTCTCAGGAAAAGGACTCAACAGGGAAATTACATGGCCTGAAAAAATAATTGTACAGGCAGATGTGTTGTTGGACCATTTTTATATATTTTTTCTCAGCAGCTTTATTTATTCTGCTACCAGTACTAGTATTCTCAGTTATTTCCAGATATTGGGCCTTCCATTAAGTATGTACGCATCAAGGGGGGGGGGGGGGGGCTGAGATGTTTTAAAATTTGTATATGTTCTTGTACAATTTCAATGAGTATTTTCTAACGAGTGGGGATCGGGGATGGGGTCTGGGATTTTTGAAAATGTGCGGATGTACTAAATAGAAGGCCCCTGTGTCATTTTGTAATCAGTATGAAATACATGTTCCTCAGGTAAAGTAGGCATAGGCAATAATTATAATAGTTCAGGGAATAATGTTTAATTTCGCATGTGGTATAAGCCTAGAATCACATAATTAGGCCTATGTGAATAACAATTGTTTTTACAAACCCATGCCTAATACATACCACAATTACTCATGAATCGGTGATCCATAGTAAAATAGCATGCAATTACCTCTAGATCCATCTAACTTGTCAACATGAGAAATAAAACAGTCGTTCAATTCATGGAGCAATTTCCTTGGTAAGAACCCCTATTAAAGGTCCGACACATCTGCCTTGCCTCCTGGCAGATGCCCTAGACATGTGATAATTGGGATTGAATGGGGACTCAGGGCAGTCCCCTCCCACCATAACACCTACATAATGTGAAGTCTATGCTATCTCTGGGCACTACACGTTGATTTACACCCCGATAAACTCACAGACCTCGGCGACAGCAATGGGGGATCTGGAGAACTTAGGACTGTCCCGAATGCCCTGTGTTTAAGATTCCCCGTCTGTTTTATGGATAGAAGTGCAGTTTGCGGACCTCGAATTGATCCCAGTTCACAATGGTGATCCTATCACATGGCCCACTGCCATGGGTCATCTCTCCAGAGTAGATCCAATGATATTCTCCATCTACTAAGATTCCCTACTACCGCAGCGGCTTATGTATTTTTCATAGCATTGCCGTAGGTGATGCCGCCTGCAACAGTCTAAGCGGAATGAAGTTGCACAGCATTTGCTTAAGGAACAATATGCATCGGATGTTATTCCTGAGGTTTGACTACCCCGCGGTGACAAAATATATTCCCACCTAGCACCACTGCAAGCACCATTATAGCAGTATATAGGTGGCGCTACGATCGTAACATTCAAAACAAAAGAGGTCACAAAGTCTAGCAGCCTTCCGAAGCGTACAAAGTTGTGGGTGGGGTTTATAGATCTTGGTCCTTGCGATTCTTTATCTCAGTTTATAGCCAATGTGACGATCTTTATGGACTGTTTACTGATTTCATGCAAAGGCTATCAGTTACAAATGTCACAGCTTGCCATTTATCTATTTGACTCTTATTCATCATTATTATATTTGCATTACATATATTTTTATTATGTGGAACAAATATGACTCGGCGAATGCTTTCGCTGGTTTTTCGCTGGTTTTAGTCAAGTACGGAAAATATGACGTTATAGGATACTGGCTGCAAAATTGGGCACCAGCATAAAATTGCATTCATAAATGCAAGATGTCAGACTGAGTATCCATGGAAATCGAAAGGACAATATTTCTTACATCCTCTGTTGCAAAGCAAAAACAACATTGGAAAGTGCGCATAGATTCTACAGTACTGCATAAGAAGCCAAGGAATGAAACGACATATCAAATAGCATTGCATATTCCAGTAATCACCCTTGGATAGACAGGACATTAATTTATATACACCGTCCCGTGTAAAGTCGCCATCCCCAGTAAAGATAGATGGAGGCCTATGTGTTGTTTTCCTATCAATATCCATTCATTGATCGTTGGGCCACTCTGCCTGATCCTTGCTTCAATCAAAGGGACATTTCTATTCCGGTAGGCCCGTCCGCCCGAATCCGGCGCCGAGATCTATAGCGCCACATGGAGTCAGAAAACTAAAGCCTCCCCAACCTGCTCCTTTTTTTCTACTCTTCACTGTGAGAATGTGTAAATCAACGTCATTTTCTGGTATGGTCAGTGTACATGGTCCTGAAGCCTGTATCATAACATCCTCTACCATTTAGGTAATCTGGGGATTTCATACATCCGTAACCGAAATCTAGCAGATGTATGAAACAGTGTTTCATAAAGAACACGTTAGTTAGGGGTCCCAGAATATATGTTAAAGGCTCCTTAATCTCCGTTAGGTTAACCGGAAAACTCAATGACAGAAGAAAACTCTCGTAACTAGCACTGCTAAAACTGGCTGTTATATCTTATGAAACACAAACTTCTGTCACGTTTTCCATTTTTCATGATGAAAAGGCTACACTGACCTGTGCTAGTTGATCTGTACATGGCAAGGATGTAGACATGCTGTTATATCTAGACTGACCGGCACCCTTCAGAGGGGTCTTTACATGTATACTGTAAATGACTGGTCTGATGTTTGTATGTGCTTGAGAAAATTGGGGGCTGAACGGGATTTGGGGGACTTGGGCTTATTGGGGGGACTCAAACTTGTTTGGGGTCATGAGAGTTTTCATGTCTTAGGGGTCGGGGGAAGCTACTTGAATGTATTCATTATGAAACCAAGGGGAGGAGTGGGAGGAGACCTATTCTATCATCATGCCGTCATTTGTATTTACTGCTACATCTAGATGTGGTTAACTTAGGGGATCAGGTTGTCTCGTGGCCATCCTCAAAGCACCTTGCTGAGGCCCACGTTTGGTCTGGGCCGCCCTTGGGATGGCAGGTGCTTGATTCACTCTAGGAGCTCCATGTCCTGGTTGGGCCTATACTCCAGTATTCATGACAAACATGACAAATCATTCTCAAACATAAGACAAACATGGATCAGGTGTTCACAGATGAGCGCCTTTACTGACACTGGTTTATTTTGGACAAATTGTCTGCCTTTCTCAGGCTACAGGTCAGGGGCGGATCCGGGGGGGGGGGGGGGGGGCTGGACGGGCCTTGCCCCCCCCCCTCCCCTGTTAAATCATGTTTAAAAAGGGCCCCCCTCCCCCGTACATTCATGTTTTTGGGGCCCCCCCTCTACAAATTCCTGGGTCCGCCCTGAGGTGAATGCTGATTGGCTGAAACATGACATGACATATCCCCCATAAATCTCATATTTACCTGATAAACCTCATTCTATACCGCATTAGGGAGTCCACGTTAGCGCATGCATACACCTTTAGCGCCACTTCCTGTGGGGGGTCAAGCGGGACTTTTCAGCCAATCAGGCTATCCCATTTGAGTTACGTTTTGAGTATTCAAGTATTTTGAGTATCTACAATACTTGGTTGTTTACATTATTCGAGAACTGCATTATTTGAGTACCTCAGGAGACTTTCTATAAATGTTATACAATCATTACAGTACAAGGCCTAATGCCCATTCTGGGGCCAGTCTGTAAGGGGTATGTGAAATGGGGAAGAGGTAGGAAGAAAGGGAAGGAAGAGGGATCCCAGAGAGGCAGGAGGTTGTTTCAAATAGCTATTCCCTCCCTAACATTCTTATTAGACAAGAATCTTTTGCAGAAATATAAAAATGGAAGTAAGATATGACTATCCATCTTATCTCTAAATCTCCACGCGTTAGAATAGGCGAATATGTCAGGTAAGAATAGGATGCTAATTCTAAATCATGTTACAATATATTCCATTTGTCTATAATTTAAGTAGCAGTTGGTGCCCCATACTTTTCTCGGCTTGCGGTAGCTAAGAGACCTCCCATCCTATAACCTCAAGAATTGCTTTCCAGGTAATACCTCGGTATTTCCTACCCTGAGTTATCCAAGTAGGTTTGGAAGTCTAATGAGGGTTGCATAATGCATGAGTATTTTAGTACCATGGACAAACATTTCCAGCACAGCTATGGATTTATATGTAGGGCTCCTCTTGCAAGTGACTATTACAGGAATTTGAGTTGCAAAATTGACCACAATCCATGATTGACCACAGGGGGAATTAGAACAAGATGGCATAACATATCTTGTTACCATTGACCTAAATTAGCATTCCATCTAACATATAAAGTGTAAAATAATCAAAATTGAAATTGTACTGGCCCCTCTTTTTAAACGTACCTTACTCTGTGGGATTATCAGTAGAAAATTACTTTACAGGTTACACTGGGTTGGCTAACTAAAACTAAGCTACTGGAGACTTTAATACCTTTCTATGTGCGCTGTTCCTGAACAAAGTGGCTCCAGTCCAACTTAATCTTGAGCCTTTTAATTGGCCGGGGGCGTGAGCAGAATGAAGAAGCCCACTAAACGACAGTTTACAGTGATGCTTTAGTTGAAGGAGAGCTTTCGCCTATACGGCCCACCCTTGATGCAATAGTTGGTTTGATCGGGTCTATTATAAAAACGCGGGCATCCTAACAAATTATTTTAGATCATCCCAGTTGAAATCAAAGGTAATACAATTATAATTATGCATGTGCGACAGGTTGTTGGTGGCATTGAGAGACACATTTTAAGAACATGTAGTACTCACCTCCTAAAATGTTTAGCTACTTCCTCCAACGGTCGATGGTAGACTGGGGCAAAACTGCAGATTTGCCCTTTGGGTTACTATTCATCGCATTCGGTTACACATGTTTAGTGAGGCCGACTTTTGTGAAGCGACAATGTTGACAGATTCTCACTTACTGTCTCCCACTTACTTTGTTGTTTGTGACAATTCCGCAGCCAATTTACTAAAATCACCTCAACGTACCATTACGTCATGTCAGGGTACCATTAGCATAGTGACGGCTGACAGGTTCATAGTCAACTTAATAAACATTAGCATGTTAATCTAATGGCATATTTTTCCTTTTTTATAGTTGTTATGCCACCATTTAGGTAATGATCAATGTCATCTATTGTAAAATAATACAATGCTCGCATAGATTGTTGAAAGTGTCGAAAACTCGTTTGGGGCACAATTCGCTTTTCATAAATGATTTTTTTTTCCAATTCTTAAAACTGCATTACTCTTCTATTGCGAGTGTTCAGATCCAACTTAACAATTCAATTAAATCAATCAAGTTTATTTCTGTTGAAAAATCAAAGGATACCCAAAGGAAACAATGCTAAAGCCTGTTGATGTTACGTAATAATTCCTACTTATAATTCAGCTGAAGTACATAAATTTTCTTGGTTGGGATACCATTGAATAGTTAAATTATATTTGTTTCTTTCAAGGAATATGTCAAAATTCACCAAAGCCTTTGGGTGTAGCTCACAGCCTTAAGCAGCCATTTGATAATAAGTTACCCTATATTAAATGATGTTACTGCTAAACTGACATAATTGTCATTGCGTAAATCAACTTCCAAATTGTATTGGTACACGAGGGTGAAGTGTGCATAAATAGGAAGCCTATTTGGAGTTCAACTGATTCAGATTGGATAAATTGGCTACACTAGTTATGCTCCTGGCCGTGAGAACAACATGACTGTTGTGTATTCAAATGACAGTAACAGAGATTAAGCGGTTAAGGTTGTCTGCCTCTTGTATTTTTTGTTTGATTTCAATAATGTATCCAGATTCGGATGGCTAATTATGATTAACTTTACATAATGTGTATCTTAAAAAATGAGTCCATGTCATCTTTATTGGGGTTGAGGTATATTTTAGTGAGTCCACGTTATATAATGCCCTATAATTCTGAGAAACAATTTGCCTGTCTGGTGTGATCGTAATAAGTAGGATCAGGTTTACAGTATAACCATTTATCACCTTTCATAAAAAGAGCCTATGGGACAGATCAAAGGGTAGACCATACCCTCCCTTGGGGCATATATAATCATTAACTACCCTGCTTAAAAAAGCAGGATCTGTATTTCGCTGAGAGCAACATAATTATTATGCAGGCACAGATATAATTCTCAAACAATTTCAATGCAAATTCAGATGCCTGTGATAGGCAGTATTGCAAGATATTGTGCTTTAAAGAGAAAAAACAACGGCATGTTTGCACGCTTAGAAAAAGAAACCAATTATTCTGTGCATCGTAATTGGAAAATTTGCATTCCTGGTTATAGAAGTGTTTACCAGAAGCGGTGTATAGCAGTTCAGATGGTATACAGTATAGATACTCTATAATATAGGATAAGGATGATAGCACCGAACAATAAGCTGAAATTTAAAATTTAAAATTTAAAAGAGTTTGTTTTTAAAAAAAAGACATGTTGTGCTATTACACTTATTCTCACAGAATTGTTGGTCTAAACCCATAAATCCGACATGGCTACAATTATAGCGACATGCGACATTCATACTCGCAATTACAATGTAAAAGGGACGAATTCAGAGTTTTCAAAAAGGGGGATCCCGCATGTAAACAACAAAAAAAAGGATATGGGGGACCCCTACGGTCAAAATTTTAGGGCATGACTTCTATATTTCTAAATGATAATGAATACTAAAAGAAGGACAGCAGAATTAGTTTAAAGTTTCTTAGTATCATCACAACAGGATCTAATAATCTATAACATCTACCTCCATGTCGTTTCGTCTACACAATACTATTTTATATACACCTATAGTCTATACCACAGAACATAATCAAACAATAAACCCAATTCTTCTTGATCCAGGGTTGACCCTGTACAGTTCAGGTAGTCACACGAACACGCACATATAAACCCTCCCGCGATGCACCCGGCGGACATCAGAGAGATCTCGTTCTTTCTCGTTGACCGCGGGAGACCACGAGAGCAGGGCGGCGACCATTGGCCAATGGGAGGGGGCCTTTGTGAGACCATTTGGCTGTTCTTTGTGGAGGGCCTAACGCCATATTGGATTACAGGTGACCACTTTCCCCTTCTCGTCTGTACGGTCATTTCCCTCCAGGACATCGGACATTGCCCTGTTTAGATCAAGTAGTTTGGATCATGAACCGTATACGTACCGCTATAGACATTTTGCAGGTGACGCCACATCTTCCCCAAATCTCCTGTGGGGATCAATTAACAAGTATGATCTTGGATCTGTATTGAATATAGTCATGATCAAACAGAATTGTGTGGAATCATAATTATTATCATAAATATTAATCATATATTTGTTCATGACGAAGAAAATCAATGTATAAACAATGAATTATTTCAAAATTTATTAGGTTCCAGATTCGATTAAAAACGAGGTGGTTATAGGAATCGTTATTATGTTGATCATCAAAAAGTAGCCACGTCACCATATTTGCTCATGGTCTACATTGTTTCGGTGAATATTACATAAATTGCATGTTTTCATAATTATTGAACACTTCGTTATGTAGAGTTGGATCGTGGATCATATTTGCCAGAAAACATAACCCAAACCCCTTAAAAAGTACAATCCTCAAAATTGCAATTCGAAGGTTAGGAAAATAACTTCTTTTCTTGATATAACCACAATAAGCCAGCGATGCCACCACGATTTATAAATTGGTTCTGCCATAGGAACCTTTCTTTATCATCTAGGGTTCAATTTGTTTTCCCCACATACTTCGAATAGCTCATATGAACCCTTATCATATCAAGTGAAGCCTATCCATGGCTGAACTCTAATCAGAAAAATCTGCCGGGCTCAACGTTTTTCTATGTAAAGAAAGAATTGTAATACATCATAGAATTTCTAATAACAGAGCCTTGGCGTCTCTGATATTGTAACCCAAGTGGCGGATGAAGAGGCTATTTCTGTGGAACTACGTCAGCAAAATTCTGAGGAAACATGCATTCTGTTTGATGTATTGTGTTTAATATCTTCTACAACGATGCAAAAGTTATTGACTGAACATGTACTATACATTTTTTGTGGTTATGATATACTTATTCTGAGTCACTTATGTCCAAAAGAAATATATGGAACATTTGCAGGGGCGGACCTAGAGATAAAAAAAAAGGGGGGGGGGGGATGCGCCCTTATTCTGAGTTCGAGACGCTCCTTTTGGAGGCTATAATTTTAGATTAAACATATCTAAAATTGAGAAATATAAAGGGGGAGGGTTGCCTCAAATCGCTCTCTTGAAAAGGCAGGGTATATTAAACATGCATTCAGAATAAGCGTTGATACTCTAGGAGAAACATTCAGTATTAAGGGAATTATGTCCTACTGGGATTCGAACCTCCAATACTCTTTCTACTGGTCTCGAGCTTTACCACCCGTAAAGACCTATTAGAACCATTAAATGTCTAGTCTATGCAAATCAGAGGGAATATGAAAAAGCCATAGCCGAGAATACTTGGTTCTGTTCTCCAGTAAGCAATCTTCTGGCAATCTATCACATATCCTTGCCAAGCTAACCACTTTGGTGTTGTTGTTTCACGGCTAGCACAACACTATTATGTATCATTAATGTGAGCGGGCTCATTATGGTGACATGTTCCTGTATCGGATACACCTAACACCTAATTGGATAATCTACCATCATTAGAGCCTTGTCACTGTATTGATCCAGCTAACCGGTCAATTATAGGGACCAAGCAGCAATTAACGTACCTTTATGTGACACACATGTGGTTGGGGCTACGGAGGTGAGAGTTAATTAATACCTGGACAGAGGGGTTTCACTTTGTTGACATAATAATCATGTGATCATATTCCCCTATTAACTGTTTGGTTTAAACATATATGTATTGATTTGAGTAAAGATGGCCTTTGATGTGGCTAGTTCAAAGTTCTCATTTTGCCAGTCTGCCGTGTTTTTATTAATTAGTACGTAGTTCGATCAGATCTTACATTGTGTGGTGTTCAGCCTATATATATATATATATATATATATATACATATATATATATATATATATATATACAGTTTTGGGGTTTCTGAATACTAATCAGACTAGTATAGGGCTTTCCTAATGTCTTTCTGAGAACAAGGGTTGATTTCTTTTAGCTGGGATGGTTCCTCATGTGTTTAGTTCTTTTGATACAGTATTATTGTCTTTCTGTTACGATTAGTCATGTTTTAACATGAAGTGTCTACCTTATTCTACTTTAAGATCAGGAAGCATGAATATATATATATATATATATATAAAGACTTTATCTTCCGTTTTCGACAATATGCCTCCATAAATCATAGTATATAATCAATATGGAACTTTACGCTGCATTAACATTTTCATATGTAACGAATTGCCATGCAGGTCAGCGCCTATGATTTGCACTGCCTTTACACGCGACTCGCTATCAATAGGTTCTACCATGCATTTATTTAAGTAGTATATGGAAATGGGAACTTAAAGATGGATTTATTGTTGTCTCGTGTATAGTTTGTCTCATACATGCGACGTCGTGTACACACCCTAACTAATAGTTACGACATTGTATATGCCTACACGATGTTGTGTATATAGCTGGTTCAGCAATGGCGCCATGGGTATGAGGAAAAAAAATTGACGCCTGCATGACCGAAACATAATAATTATATGTGTGATTAGCTGGATCTGAGTAAGCTTTTGAACACACTAGAGCACGGGTATGGGATCTTTACTATTGCACAAATAAGTTACCTTATGCAACACTGATAATGTAAGAAAATAGTACCACAACCCTGTCCCTGTTTCAAGCCAGTCTCTATACATTTTCCCTCCTTTAAAGATCGAAAATGAATGAAATAGAAAATGTCAAGCCCTACTCCATTATATTGCGACAAGAGTGTTAAAGCGCTGCTAAAATCTGCATTGCACAGGCCTATTTTACTCAGATTTTTAATGGGACCAGAAGCTTATCAAAGACATGTTATATATAATAAGAAAATGCTTTTAATTCTCTTTTGAATGATTTGTAGGATGCAAGGTCTGTTACAATTTTACTGGAGAAAAGTAACAAAATAACCAATTTACAGGCAGTCAGAATCACCTCTTAGAATTCAGACTTCACTCTTCTGATCATTGAAGTGCAAGCCACATCTACATTTAACGTGCCTTAATAGGTCCTATTACAAAGGTAATTGTAACTAACTGGCACTTAGCTCAAGACAATCAGCATCGGAAATGGAAGTAATTCTCAGTCTCTGAACACGTGGTTGAGGGCCATTTTACACCCAGTAATGAATGGAAACGACAAGTCATTGGTTCCCACGAGGGTGGGTTATGTTCGGGCCCTTAACTAGACGGTAATAGCTCATACCAGTTTTTATTTTCTTGCTGGAATTGTTTTCTTTTTGGAGACAATTTACCTTTTATTCTCCCGGATGCTAAAGCTTTGCTCTCGCTATTCTCGGATACATCGAGTGTTAGTCAACTTGCATATAGGGAAATGTGTTGATACATTTTGATGCATGCATTTTGAACGTGCATTCGAGGGAACTATTGTTCTCCAACCCCCTTGTCTTTGGAATCCCATAGCTAAGCTGGAACTCTAGATATTATTTTTCCATTCGTAGGAAGTTTGGGACTACTTTTCTCTACACTAAAATTGCATGGGAAATAGCTCCGAAATCACAGAGCAGGCCACGTTTTTAGATTACAAGAAGAGGCAACATTACTGACAAAAGATGCATATTTATAAGCCATCTTCAGTCTCTATCCACTTATCAATGAACATTACCCGTTAAAATCTAATGGCTCTATCGGGTAGAAAAAAATGATTATGGATGAGGGGTTCTTCTTTCACATTTTCCAGTCTTAAGCTAATAATTGGTAACTAGGTTCTGTCTCTTATACCTACATAAACAATACTTGAAGTAAGAGTGTAGCTAATATCCCTAACCCTGGACAGGGACGTATCCAGAGATTTCCAAAGTGGGGGGACGCTTATATAAGAATTTGAGGCGCCTACCCAGGGGCTAGAATTCTACAATAAAAATAACTAAATTTGGCATAAATTAGGCGATACGGACGCCTCAGGCACCCCCCTCTAAATCGGTCCCTGCTGGAACATCGGTCAAACTTGTGCTTCACATTAGAAGGTGAAAACCATCCCTTATACAGAGAACTATGAACAATACTACTTAGACACTAAGGATGACGAACAAGCCCAGTTATAATAAATATCATGAGCTGCTTTATTACCGTGTTAACAAAATAATTGACCAGAATGAGCAGATCTGGTTGGTATGGCCTGTTTTAAATGCTCTTTACATTGCACATTTCCCCAGCCAAAATGCAGGGGAAGCACAACGTCATCCTCAGACAATAAGGCACCATGGATTATTATTGCCTGTGGGACTATTTCTGTCCGAGCAATTACTGCTTACGTTTGCATTTCTGGCCTTATCAGATGAACTCACCTTTAATGGCCTGTAAGGGAACACCCTGCAGGAAAATGTTTGCCAGGCAGATGTGTAATTTATAATTATTTCCATCAAACATATGTTTTGATGCATTGGGATTTCAGCTTGTTATATAAAGTTGCGACAACAGCAATTTTAGTCCCTGTTAGTAATTTGCCTTTTATGGTGAGGAACTCAGGGTCAAGGGTTACTGTAGGATACTACCCCAGTTAATTTGTACAAATTGAATGCATGGCTTTACTAATAGAAATATTTGTAATCTACAAAGCACCTTTGTTTGATCTTGTAGAAAAGCACTTTCTACTATATGAAGTCAGAAAGGGTGAGATGTGTTTGCTCAAAGGAAATAGAGCTTTCATGAAAAATGCGTAGTTGCACCACCTAAGGGAGCAATTCTCAGCGATAATTGAAATTGTATTTGTGTTAGGCTGTGACGTCAAATTGCTTACATTCTAAATACATAAGCTATGCGAATAATAATTATTTGGAACGCTGTCAGTCCCATGGCGATTCATGCAAGCAGTACAATAAATCATAAATACAGTTTTAGCATTTTCTAGGTTTACTTTACAGAAACATTATAGAAACATTACAACCCTAAACTATGTATTTCTCTCGAAAGATTACGGATACAGGTTGAAAACAGTGAAGCAATGATAAGGTATTAGATTGGATCATTAATTAAATTTAGGAAGTCATTACTTGTAGCAGTGTGTAATTTAGTGGAATAAAGACCCTCTAATCAATTAAGCAGCAAAGACTGAGCTCTGCTATATGGTTATTTTGTCCACGACCATCGGTTTAATCAACAAGGGCCTATCAGTCTTAAAGGGAGACTGAGTTAGCTCCGATTATATTGATAAAGTCAATTAAACAAAGAAAGAATACATGTTTAAGGTAATAATAACAAGGCCTAGAATACAAAAAGACAAAATATGACTGTATACTGATTCTCAGTGAATCATCAGGTACAAAGACGGACAAATTTCATAATAACCTTAATCACAGTTAGAAGAATCAACATATAAGACAATATATAGAAAGACCTACATCAAGAAATGTAAAGGAATTTCGAGACCTGACAGTCAATTGGGGATGTTCCACGCTTCATTCTTACCTGTTTGGCCTTAAATCTGGCTTTGCCCTCATAGCAGGACGGACTGTTTAACCCTTTCACTGCCAGATATATCACAATGTAACTGATATTTACTGAAATATTGCCCAAAATACAAAAAGTAGTGCATAAATTCCCTAAAACTCAAATTTAGTTTAGATTCTTCAGATGAAAAGCTTTTTTCAATAATTTTGATATAAACGTTCCAAATGTTGGCACTGTGCCAATAAGGCAAATTTCTTCCGCTGATTAACTGTTCGTACTATTGTAATTTGCAGGTTACCATGGTAACCAATAACTCATAAAATAAGTATGACACTCTTTATAAAAGTAACATGAAAACATTATCTTTTTTGTGCAAAAGACAGTTTGTGATTATCATAAGTGAAAAAAAAGTTAGAGCAAATTAAAAATCATGTCATTTACATAAATTCACCCATTTTTCATGATTTTCTAATTAGTATGGCAAATTCAAATGTAAACACATTGTTTATGGTTTCTCGAATCGCTATTCTAGCATTTTTGGGTGACTTGATTATCCGATGTTCAAATACCTGTATCTCTGGTTCTAATTGGAATATTTGAAAAATTCTTTCAGATTCTGAAAGCATAATTTGCATTCTTTTAATAGTGTTACTATGGGATTTTACTATAGGGCCCCATATGAGGCCTCTGGCAGTGTAAGGGTTAATATAATCTTTAGCCTTGCACATCTATTCTTATATGATAGAGCATAATGTTATACTATTGACGTCACTGGTGTTTTCCTCGGACCAACTGTCTGTGTCTGTTTGCGTGAATACACCGAGGTATACTTTTCATTGTATACTATTTGGTGGAAGTATGAAATGTCATAATAATCTCCTAAAGAGTTCTTAGTGGAAGCCATGTTGGCATGAAGTATAGCCCTAACAAACTTTTATGATTCATAAAAAAGGTAATCGGGGTAGGGAAAACTTCTTGAATATCATTTCACTAGGGCGTAACCACAACAGCTTAGTATGAGCATGTTCTATGAAGAGGATTACATGCCACCTGTTATCACAGAAATGATAATTTCTGCTAAATGACCGACGGAAATGCAGAGACATTGAAGAAGAAAATGTTCTTTGCATATCAATTAGGTCAAACGTCCATTAAGTCTGTTCATGTCTGGGCCTTTTGTGATCACAAATTGCTATTTCTTGAAGCCATCCAATTATCTCAATATGCAAATCAGCGGCTTAGGGAAGAAAGCGCAGGACAATTTTAATACATTCATGAACCATGAGAAGAAATAAATACTCTTAAATGAAAGAGGGAAGAAATAGTCTGAAATAAAAGTAAACAGAGGAGGTTTTACTGGTACTTTTCGCTGGCCTAGAAAGACGAGAGGCCAGGGTCCAGATTTTCAGGAGACGTTGTATGGCTTACCGCCAACTGTTTAACTGACTTGTGGTAATTTCTGATTTTAACCGCGCACAATCCGATAAAGGAGAGGGTGTTTTGATATTGTACAGCAGGGGCTGATCCAGGTGGGGAGAGGGTCCAGGGGGTCCAGAGGGTCCAGGGGTCCAGGGGGTCCTGACCTCTAGCCCCCCTAAGTAGGCAGCCAAATTACACTTAGATGGGACAACATTGCGTGGCTATGGTATTTGGACACCCTCATTTAAAAAATTCTAGATTCCACCTCCGTAAATTGACCATTGACATGTTTTTTAAATGGAGAGTGGTCATCGAGCAACGTCACTTGTAGGGGAAGAGTGTTAAAATTAAGTGTTGTAAGGATTCCAATTCTACTGCTGCAAGATTGTTTTTATCTTCAGAGATTCCCAGCAGTTTGCTCAACCAAAGCCTTCTCCTAAAATTAATCATGCTTTGGTTTGGCAGTACAGGAAGTGAATAACCCTTTTCAGATAGAAGCCACATTGTCAAAAAACGTGTTAAGTAACCAATCAACCAAACTTATTTAACAATTCGGGCAATTAGAATTACAGGCAGAAAAAAGTGGCATTGAAGTCTTTTTATTAATGTCTGATAATGATTATTTTGATTCGGATACTATAAGATTAGGTAGTAGCTCTTTCCAAGTTGCCTCAGTAGCTGTAGCCCTGTTTAATTACTCACTTGTCTTATCAAAACTATAGTAAGTAATCAAAGGGTAATGCATTTATTTAGATAATTATTTGTGAACCAGGATAACTTCTAATAAGAAGGATTACAGAGTCATTGATTATCTAAAAATTATTGTTTGGCGGCTATCGTCTTCTCGTTGTTTGTATTTGCTTATATAATTATAAAGCTTACAATGCAAAACAACTTTAACAAAAAAAACAAGAGAAAAAGAAATCTTTCACTATGAAGCCCTGGCCTGGTAGGAAGCCAATGACTTCCTATTCAAGAACACAAGTAGAGAATCAGCGACGAAATAAACACACAATGGAGACATGAAGTATGATTCGGTTTCCTGCTGTCAGTATGGAGCAGTCTGGAGGTCGTGCTCGGCACCCCGTGTGCTTGGTGCTATTGGGCTCTGGTTTGAAACGTCAATCTGGCAATGATTCAGTCTGCTCCCTTAAGCCAGGGTTCCACATACCGATCCTGTATCCGGATGGACGTAGAACAAACAACATTGCGTTTACATTGTTATAACGATACTCATTTTCCATAATTATTCTACTTGCAGATTTTACCTTGTGATTGACAATAGCTTAATCAACATGTCGGTGATTTTATTAGTGATTCCCACAACGACATAAAAATCAGCTATCATAAATTACACATTTGTATGGTATATTTCTGTAGCAACATGTCGGTACGTTCAACAGCAATGCAGCCTGTGTGTGTGTATGTGTGTGTGTGTGTGTGTGTGTGTGTGTGTGTGTGTGTGTGTGTATGTTGTGTGTGCGAACACATACACATACACAAACACAGACACACCCGAATATAATCACAACCTTGGAGAGCATATCGAGGGAAACGTCAGTATGTGGAACGCAGGCTTAAAGGGGAAGGGGAAGTGGGAGTGTAGGAGGGAGCAGCTCATCTAAGGAAGGCACCCTCTCCCGAGCAGCTCAGAGCCGTGACGTCACAGTGTCAGCCTTTAGAGAGGAAACTGCCACCGTAGGGCGCCGGAAGTACAGACAACCATCTGCGCACGCATCCTACTCACAAGCGGGGAGCAGCTTCCGCCCAGGAACCCCTTCTCTTTAAGATCCTTTCTTGCGTCGGTTGGGTCTTGTGTTCCTCTTTTAAACCAGTCGTAGCTTTGC
Organism: Lepidonotus clava; assembly: GCA_936440205.1. Lineage (NCBI taxonomy): Eukaryota > Metazoa > Annelida > Polychaeta > Phyllodocida > Polynoidae > Lepidonotus > Lepidonotus clava. The sequence goes on along the minus strand of OW387150.1, from coordinate 16,896,486 downwards.
CAATCTCTTTGTTACCTTGCAAATCTGCTTCTTTGCTAACTTTTTGTTAACATTTCCCATACTGCTGTGCCCTATCCTATTATCTGCTCTATCATTTCTACTGTTTTCCCATTTCTCTTCTGCACATACGTTTTATCTATGTATTATCTGTGTCTTTATCTGTTGCTTTTGTCCTGCATACTCTGATGGCTCCAAGACTTGAAATACATTCTAAATATTTACAATATATGTGGCAGATTTAGAGATGATGAGCTCTCAATCTCCACAAAATAGTTGCATGGCGGTAACGCTAAACACATGACACAATAGATTTTGCGGGCATATTTTGTCAAAATTGACCGAATTGCTTTGACCAGGTTTGGTCAGGTCTATTATCCATAGAAATGAAAAGAAAGCAGTAATTCTGCGTTCTCAATTTGAACCTGTTAAACTACTAAGTTATATGAGTCACATTTTGGCTCACTTTACAATACCTGCGGTCCATTTGTCAAAATCCTGGTTTGATTTTAAAGCCCTATACCAACAGTACAAAGTCAACTGACAGATCCTCCGATTTTCCTATCACTCAAATGTACGATCGAAGATATATTATAATCGCACAAGTGGGTATTGGGCTATCTACAGTAAAACCAGGATTTGGAGTTTTCACTTGAGTATATATGATCTGGGATCACAAGAGCAGCAACATTGATTTCAGGGTTGAATTCCCCGCTGCCGGACCCTATGACTCACCCCATATATATAATCATTTCAATGTTTTTTTAACCGTTCTGGCTGTAAATATGACCTTACTTTTCGAAACAGCGCAAGACAACCATTACTCACCAAGTTTGCTGTATACCCCCTCTGAGCGTATACTGTCAAGTCCCTGTGTCTACACCATACATTTTGGTCTCCTTCGAAATGAAGGCAAATACCGCTCCTTCAAATAATGAAGGCAAATCCCCTCATTTTATCTAGGCAAATGCTACCCTTGGAGGTATGGTGTCACTTAATACAAGACCCTTTAGTGGCGCTAAGACACAGGGTTTGCCTTCATAGCAGGGGGTATGCGTGCACTAAGTGGAAGAGCCAGACTTTGCGAGCCTAGCTATTTAAGAAGAAACAGTATTCTCCATTATCTAGCTTTTCCGTCCAGAGCATCCCTTGCTGAGGTTGCTGGCGCAAATGGCACTTCGCTGCTGGAAGGTATATGTACGGAGGAACTTATTCCTAAGTAGGCATAAGTAGTCCTGGCATATACGATGCTTCCTTCTTCAAAATTAAAAATGCAACTAAACTTAAATTTTCTTGAGCATCCTGAATGTAGCGTTTCATATGTTTTTTTTTATTTATGAGAATCTGTATATTAATATTTATACGTGCCTTTAACATGCATTATCCAAAAATAGTGAAATTTGACATAGCTCAACCAAATGGTGGGTGGTACATGCGACTGTCGAGCTGCGACTATCGCTCATATAAATATTCTTTTATGCGCGAACATGTAACATTTGTGCAGACTTTGGATAATAGGTTGTGGATGGGGTTGGATTTAAAGTCCGCGCCTAAAGGTCACCTCATATAGCCTACGCGGACCTTGATAGATTTAATAGATGAAAACTAGGTTATCCTCTGTTTAAAAAAAGGAAGAAAAAGACAAATAAAAAAATGAATAAATATGATATTAAACACCGCGTATATAAAACGTTATCAACACCTTCGGACTCCATCCCCGCGTTCATACATGAAAATACTGTCTGCACTAGATTCTCATCGCCGTGCACGCGTGTATAACCCCAGCTATTTCACTGATTGGCAGCTTTTTTCATATTCAATCTGGCAATTTGTGAAATGTCTGACAGGCAAAAGAGGGGCCCATACTCTCTGTTGGCGTTCGGGGCTAGTAATTAGGTTGAAATACTTGAATATATAGACCACATTCAGTTGAAGCCCGAAGGCCGATTTGCGCTATGCACAGAGCTTGGATAAGTTTCACTCCGAACTCAGAGAATGTTCCATATAACGTTGACAATGTTTCGTTATTACTGACCTGATCGTAGAGGTTGCACAAATATATAGCTAGGGACAAAATATCGATGACGATGGATTTTTTTCAGTGATTCATTTTGAAAATAATCTCATCTAGGCACAGAGAAGCTTTTCTGTAGCTCGAGAATGCTACTTTTCCAACCATTTAAGAAATACCACGCCTACGCGATCATTTATCACAGCCAGAAGCTGTTTGTTGCATCTATGAGACTTTACAGCAAAATCGCATAGCCTAGAAGGCCCATTTGCTGTATGCAAAATTTTTTTTTATGACAGAATGCCTCAGGCAGCTGCAATTCCTCCATGGTTCTGCCCCTGAATTTCATTGAAACAACAAAACCAGATCTAATTTCTTGGTAATTCGTTTCCTTATAAATGCTTGCATTTTTTGGACACAGTTCCCTATAGATCTCCTTACAATAATACATCAGTTCGCAATGAACCTCGCCACATACAACGAATACGGCTTAAGATTTTTAAGGCCAAATCTGGTTTATCTAAAGACCGGTGCACGCGCACGATTTCCAAGACAGGTGGCACAAAATGGACTTGGCGCCATCTTTCCAGCATTCTGGAAGACTTGTGCGCTGTCCTAAAACTAATAACAAATTCATACCATGCTATGTAAATTACATGGAGGAGATTGCTCTGCTTTTTCATTTTCTGATTTTCTCATACATTATGTTTAACCATTTATTGAGATGTACCTAATTGATGCTACACAAAGGTCAGGTGCACTATTGTCATATTGGACTCTCAAGAGTACTGTTTTCATTAAACTGTTATTCTATAATATTGATTTTTATCTATTCACGTGACATATCATATTGTATTATCTAATACGCATTCCGGTAAAATGTGACCCCATTTATAGGCCTTTACATATTCCTTGAATGATATTAACAGAATGTGAATATTATTGTCAGGTGATAATATATTTAGAGACCATTACAGTACTGGTATCATGTGTATTTTTATACTTGTTTCTATTCCGTTTCAATAATCTTAGCCCATAACGGCACAGACCACACCCACCTTTGTGGAAAACGATACCCACATCTCCGTTACAAAGACCATCGAACCAATATCCTCAAGCTACGGCTTCTCTCAAATGATCTTGTCACTTTCAACATCCACAAATGAAAACCGCCAAAAAAATGCTCCAAATCTCACCAGGCCAAAGTATCGTGTTCGGCTGGAGGCGACGGATAAGTTTCCCCACCCCGGCCACAGGGCCATCAGTCAGAAAATTGATCATGAGAGCCGAAAAAAGAGAAATGTAATTCGATAAAGGCAGACAATGGTCCCACTGGTGTGTATGGCCGGTGGCCGAGTTTTAGGCCAGATTCATATTGAAACTTGGATGTTTTCTTTGCCACTTGTTATACTGCTCAAATGGGGATTTAGGATTCCCAGGAGGGCTAAGGATAGGCTCAGTACTAAAAATGTTTTATTAAGGGGATGGGGACGCTTAGTGGGGCATTATTATATCTTAGAAACTTAGGCAATTAGTCTAACCTCTGTCAAATTGCGGAAAGCATGTAGAAAGAAAGCATGTAAAATTGCAAGCCACATTAAAGGACACTTCAAATCATAATGCTATTCCTACTCACTCCAAGCAAAAATACATTGGCCGACCTTTTGTGGAAACCACTGCATGGCACACGGCACCTGATAGGTTGAATGTTCAGGTATGTTGGGTCTGTCGAGGCACCATGTTACTTGAGGCTGTATTCCACTATCCAATTTTACTCACAATATTGGAAATCGCCATTTGGAAAACGGTCTAATCATCGACATGCTATGATGGAATATGAGAGGATTTAGATGTATCTTTTAAATGATATATGTAGCATGCATGGGTTCATGTCATAGTCCTCAAGAAAATAGAGACCACAAAATCCCTGGTTGCTAAATCATGTAGTACAATACTGGCATCAGAAGGACTGGGTGTTGGACTGGTAGACTGTCTGCTAGCCTTCTCCTATACTCTCCTGCTGATTCAAAGATAGACCCCTACCAATGCTCTCTGCTGCCAAACGTCAAAGCCACTGAAACCGTGTTTTATCATGATTACCTCCTACCCTACTTGCCATTAAAGGAAAACTCATTATGTTATCAAAATATTCCTTATAGTTTTGAAGATTTCACAAAATTGTTATTGGTATAATCACCAAATAATGTAAATAGAAAAAACACACGCAATTCTCTATACATTTGTAGAGTTGTGGCAATAATTTGACGTAATAAATAGCTAATACTCTGAGTGGACTTACGGGAGACAATTTGTATTGGAGAATTTGATGGATTCTAAATTCCTGCTTTAAATTCCCATTTCAGAAAATGCAAGCCATTCGTTTATGCTGTGAACCTAACAGTTGAGATTCACATTGGGTTCCATTTAGCATTATGAAAAGCCTACAATATCTCTCTTAATACTGCCTGATTTATTCGAGAGCCAAAAGTGACAGTCGGCTGAAAGGCAAAAGTTGCTTCATGCCACTAATGGAATTCTGCCTCAGTCAAAAAGTAACTGCAACTGACAGCTGCAATGATGAGGACAGCAATAATGATTTCAAAAATGGCGCAAAATGAAACTCTTTGGTGAAAACATAACAGTCCGGGCGAGAAGTCCCGACGGGGGGCAGAGTTGGTGATCCTCATATTGAAAAACTAGTTTTTATTTTCAGCTTCTGCAACACAGTCTGCTTGTGCTAACTGTAACCTGTACATTAAGTTCTCCTGAAGCTCAGCTAATTGCTGCTAGGCCATTCCAGGAAAGATCAACTGGGAAGGCATCAAAATGGGAGGACGCAACTTTACGAAGACTTCTGTCGGCATACTGTAGTGCAACGTCACTTTTGCCCTGTGCCGGCTTTCGGCTCTTGTGTTCAGATGTGCTGGTAGTGCGTGATGTAGGTCCAGTCAGTTAAACCTACCTGCTTTCTATGGTGAATTAACAAGTCTATATTCATAGTGTTTTTGTGCACTTTTGCGTAAGACCTTGATCTGAAAATGTTATAGAACTCTTACTCTTTTAGAAATCTAAGATTCAATTGACAGTATATGTGGAAAAGAAAGACATCGCAGCTTTAACAAATAAAAGTGATATATGCCCCGAATATATAATGCATTTTGATTAATACAATACTTCAGAGTTTGAGTTGTGGAGTAACAATTCATTGTAGGTTCTGTAGATCCCATTGCTAGCAATAGATTTGACCTAACTTTATAGCATGTACAGATCCTGATGTTTTTAAAAAAACAATTAGCTTTGAAAAGTAAATATGCCTGTCAAACACTGTATGATGATTGTATATCGACGCATGAAATGTCTTACTGTGTCTTTTATCAAGTGCCTTTATCAGAAAATTGTATGGAGAGCCTTTGACCTATTGCATAGATATACCAATCAAAATAATATGGAATGAAGACAATTAAGAAGAACAAATCGTTCCTGCTCCCATAAAACAAACATTTAATTAACAGAGGAATTCATAAGATATTGATTTTACCTTAGGCTAAGAAACTTCATTCCCCAGTATAGTAGATCCTATATCCTGGTGGAAAGTAGACTCTGTTTCTATTTTCCTATAACCAACACTTATTATGGCAGTATCTTGTAGAGATATTTCTGATATTTGCCCAAGAGGTATAGGGGTACTTCTATATATTTCTTAATAAAAGGTTCATTAAGCAGCAATATTTGTGTAATAAACCAGGGGATAGACGATTGAAGTTAATATCTTTGTTTCCAGGGCATTCTTATGTTCTCGAAGCAATAACACAGTAATGGATAGTGTTAAATTCCTTTGTGCATTGAGACTTCACATACAAAACATACATCTAAGGTGAATGGTAAAGCAACTGGAAACTTCCATTATGTGTTTATAACTAAAGGTGATTTACATAATTATACCTCATTGGCATGAGATTCTCTAGAAAGATAATTGATCAACACAAGGTGTGGATATGCTTTTCCTTTCCTTTTGTCCTTTCCGTGTTCCGGAAAATATCTTATGTTCTTGGAGATTTAAAAATGCATCACAAAAATATTTGATATTCATCTTTTTTCAATTGAACCTAAGCTTTTCTTTACCATCACAACAATTAGTCAAAATCTGAATGTTTTACAAACATTTTGGTAACCTAGCTTTGGCCACGTATATTTAGTACCATCAACAGGTTTGCATAATATGCACTTCAAGAATATTATTCTTGAAGTGGGCAGGAAAGTGACCGGCTTTTCTTATGAACAACTTTGGCCCGGCTATATATACGCAACATTGTGTGTTCATCGTGTATGTGGCATCGTTAACACTAAAGGCAGTGTATACACGACAAGAGAAGCAATGTACGCGACAAGCATGAAGCTATCTGTACATTCCCATTTCCATATACTACTGACTTAACACGTGCACTATCGACGTCGCGCGCATAGGCACTGCCGTTTAAGGTGGAGCATTAATTTACAGGTTTGCACTTATCCAAAAGCCAACTATTTTTTTCCTAAATAACCTATGGTATTTATCTTGCTCTGCCGAAGCTATGTGCTTAAACTTTTGACATCATTCAATCCACAGTATATTTGGAAATAAAGTGTGTATGTTGAATCGTGTTTTGGCAGTAAAAACTGAATTTTGTTTAACGCATAGGTAGAGACTAAAGCCTGCGTGACAGTGCTTGTAATACCATATAATTATTCACCGTCACCACTTAGTATAAAAACGTTAACGTTGAACTTTAATTCTTCAATTAGTCGGGGATATACCCTTGAACAAATAGGTTGCAAATTGGTAAATTATGAATTGGTTTAATTGGTAATTTTCTGTGGCGGGGAAAGGGGGAGATCACACTGGGGGCAGAAAAACACATACTGGTAAACAATGTATTACCTGCTTTTTGACGACAGCCACAAAACAAGTTTATTTGTTCTTGGCTCTTCATTACACACTGAGCGGTTTTGTGTGTGACCTTCGTCATCATTGGTCGGTTACGTCACGTGGTCTCATAGTTGGCCAATCATGTCACGCGACACAAGCAAACTCGGGGGCATCAGTGACATTGACAAAGCAATAACGCCTGCATTCTGATCGAATTGGCTGATTTGTCCACCACCCTTGCACTAAATTGCGGCAATCCAGGAATAGAAACCAGATGAGTTGGAAAGGTCAGATCCCCTGAGATGGAAATTTTGAGTGTCTGATTTACTTGATAATTTCCCATTTGAAACTGTGACAGTATTATAAAAATATACTCCAACAACACGGTTTCATTTCATATAATACTGGCAGGGATCTCCTTGTATATTTAAAAAGTGGATCAAAGATTTTGAGTGGACCGGGGTCCACTGTAGTGTCATCATATTTCTCGTTCATGTACACGTTGGACATTATTAAGCCTCTTTCTTGTTCAGCCTTAAGTCATCATCAGACCGGAGTAGGCCTAGGGGCTGGGATCAGAAGGCCCTGGATCTTTTGCTTGACATTACGAGGAGTGCCGACAATGAAACCCCCTCCCCATCGATAAATATTTGGTTATATCGTAATAAAGTGACGATTTCTATTTGTCACAAGATTGCCGAACAAAAAACAAGATTATTGAAACAACATGATAGGTCTGGAACAACTTCCAGGCAGTAGCAAGCTATCATTGTGTATTAGCATGCCCTTGACATTGACAATGAAAGTCCTCACGAAAAGTCTATGGGGGGCCCAAGGGTAAAACGATCATCCAGTTTAATTGGGAGTTGGACTTTTACAAAACGATGGTGCACCTTATGATCTTTGACAGTTGAACCTTTGTTCTTTGTTTTGCAAAGTCATGGCCCTAGACCTCTAAAATCGGCAATGCGACATCGCGATTTCTTAAATTCGACTACCCAACATGAGACTTCCATTTGATAATAGTGGGAGCTTCAAAACATTAATAAGCTTAAGATTAAACATGTCCTTGGTTCGACATTCGATATTCTGTATAATAATGACATAGGCATAAGGAATTACCATTTAATTGGACGCAACATCAGAAAACCGTACGTAGGCCTAGTCCAATTTACCCTCCTCAAAAAGGATCCCAAAGTTCATATTGGAATCGATGCAACAATTACATTCAACACTGCCTTGCGGGCTGGGAATAAATGTTTCACCATGTTGAGGAACATGCTACACGCCGTTTCCTATGTTCACTTATTTCATTATATTTTGAAAGACGTCATACAAACCAATAGGCTAATATAATCTTGACTGAATCAAGAAATTGAATTCGAAATTTGCCATTCTGTTTTACCGCTGTTCATCATAAAACATTATCAATTACCCGCCTTGCGTTAAAGTAAAGACACACGGCTTATTACATTAATTTAAAATTGAGTAGATCATCAATGATACGGATTAAACAGACTCAAAAGAGGCAAATAGTCTGAAAACATGGACAAGTAATAAGACATAAAAAGAAAATGATAAAATGCAATTGCAGACGGGAAATATAATCAATATTTTATGATCAATTTTTTGTAGGCCAAATCATAAAACAATGTAGCACCTGGAAAACGTAAATTCAGAGGCCCACCATGTCTTGAGAACCAAAATACACCCTGTTTGATTGTTTTTGAGAATATTCATTTCCATGTCCTCCCAATTTTTCCGATCCGAGTTAATGCTTTGACACGTGAAAGAACGGGACAGATTTCCTCTCCCTGAAAACAGGGAACTGAAGTCACAATCTTTGAAACAGTTAGTTGTCTTTTAAATAACCTGATAAAAAGAAAAAGCAAAAATGATTTAATCAATGTTATTTCTGTAGTAGCTAGATTAACCTAGTTAATGATGTTGTTTCGGGAGCTTCGGGTATCAAAATTTAATAGGGCTCTCATGCGTATAAAGAATAACTCCAGACTTAAATCTCACCTCAATTTTAGCCATACCATGAGCATTGACTCAGTTCTTGGCAACTTTTCAACAATAAAGTACATCTTAAAATATGATAATAAGTACCCAAGCCTTAATAGTGTATATTCTCACAATGGACGTGTTCTATGTAATATAAAAACATTACAAAGTATCAAAAGGATGAAAAGTCTAACAAGTTATCAAAGATTGAAATCCGAAAGTATTTACTATTCTAAACCTATCTCTTTTTCCCTAGACTCATCCTAATTGAGGCCATGTCTACAGTAGTGTTTATAAATTTACATACTGGGGGTTGACAATGGTTGATGGATTTGCTCCAGATGAAGACGTTTTGATGCATTGGGCTTCAGCGTTGTCATGGAGATCCCAACCTGGATCATCACCTTGGGAAAAGTCATTTATCGCTCCTATCTCTTCGTACCTGACATACGGCTGAGAACTGGAGTAAAGCCTGTGTTCCACTAAGGAACAGCCGGGACAGATAAAGAACATGCATACTGCTAGAGCCAAACATCGCAAGGGCGTTCATTTCAATTATCAGAAATCTAGAATAGAGCAACCGATAGTTACCAGAATGTGGGTAACTTTTGATAGGAATCCTTCTGAACTTTTGTTCACTAATTTTGGGATGCCTCAAATTGTGAGGCTTTGCAGGTATATTCCATTTCACAATGCTTGGCATGCTCCCCCAAAATCATTACTGACTGAAGATGCCAAACATTATGCCAAACATCCTAGTGTAATAATTATGGCCTTTAGATAGAACCCACTCACATTTGGAGATTTTAATTGTTGATACCTTTGTTTCATTTTGTCTGAAGTATGCATCTCTCCAATGAATTTATATCACATTTTACCATCGCATGCAATTGTGATTCAAGCAATATGTTTAAACGATGCATAATTATATCCCTCCATTGTCGCAATGTCAATCCCAAGATTGCTCCAGGTTTTGTTGCAAAATCTCGGTATATTCAGTACTGAAACTGAATATGTATGTTGACAACCTTTCAGCGATATCCTTGCAATCAGTTTGTATCATCACTTGCAGTACAATAAAGTCAGGAAAATTTGCAAAGTGGAATATAAGCTATAGAAAAATATATATTGAAGATGAACATAATTATACCATTAGCTGAAGTCCAATATCACAACCAAAGTAAGGGATCTAAAGCAATACATTTAGAAGATTTGCAAGTCAGATAAGAAAGCGTGATGGTCGCTCACACTATATATGCTACAGATGTAAAGTATACCTTCACACTACTCAGATAAGTGTGTTTGTGCTGAATTAGCATTTAGTTTCTTGGCTACTACAGGATACAGAACCTACAGTCGTAATGTAATAACGACTTATTGCTGGACAAAGTGCATTAAACAGAAGTAAGGTCCATTGCCTAAAATACCCAATTTTCCTTATTTGATGCATCTCCATCCAATAAGGGTGAATTGATTGAAAACCGAAAAAAGGGATACACGAACTTCTTTAAACATAAACGATATTTTCAGCATTATTTTTATGCACCACCTATCAGTGTACATGGAAGACATGGTCATTTCCTCAAAACTTCTTAAAATGTGACCCTTTCGTCAGTCAGTCAATTCCAAGCCAATTATACTATAATACTTAAGTGTTATTTTATGGTTTTTTTTTCAAACGATAATATGGTCTTTTGGTTTCCTTCGGAGCACCAGCTCAAATTTATTCTGGTCTGTCTCAGATAATTCCTACATACAAAAAAAGTATGCCAAAGAAAAGAAAAACACATTCTGGTCAATACAATGGAATTCCTGAGGTACTGGAAAGTGTTGTAAGCTGTAAACCAGGCTTTACATACCACCAGACTTGCTTAAGCCGAGTCTCCAGGTATGGCTGATTTGTATACAGTAGGAGCCTGTGTACACTAGACTTCTAGTTGGTTATGCAACACAGAGTTGGGCTGGATCTATTCATGGTTCAATGGGGCCTTCCCTTCTAGACTTCATTTAGAGCCAATTCCCAGGGGGCCAGAAAGCTAGAAGTACCGCTTGCTATTTTGATAAATAAACATACACAATGAGAAACAAAGCTGGCATATTTTGCAATTAGTATTATTACATCACACGATTGATGATCTTTTAAATTATGATTGTCATACATTCTTTCATAATTTTAGATTATACGTTTAATTTGATATATTTCAGGGTGATAAGAGTTCAGTCATAAAGTAAAGAAGTGTAATGTGTAATGTACTTTGTATATACATTTGTAGGAAAAGTTTGCTGCAAAGATAATGCTTCATAATTTCTATCAGTTAAAGATGCTTTTATTGATTTTTTTTTTTTTTTTTTTTTTTTTTTTTATTTAGCCAAAATCCTGTTTACACAAGTTCTTCCTTTCAGCATTTACACCACCAAAATCAATATTAATATCAAATACATTTCACATGTCTTATCAACACAGTATTTAGTTATATACAATAATACCATTTTAGCAATCTACGTAAGTCTGTACATCAACTTCTATTTTAAAATTCACACCAATTCACATTAGTCCATACCAACATGTTTCAAATTAGAATAATTCCTTTACCTTTTGCGTAAACTTGACAATATCTGTTTCCTTTTGTAGGCTTTCATCAAGATCATCCCATAGACAAATCCCTCTATAATAGGGGGATTTTTGTATTTTTGATTGTACCGTAAATTTTCGTTTTAATTTTACCTTATTTTTACTTCTTAAGTCTATGCTTGGCCGATAGTTATCCAAATGTTCAGTTTGCTGACAGTATCTATGTATATGTTTTAATAAAGACCTTTTCCTCCGAATCCTAATCGATTCAATGTTATACTTCTTACGTAATATTCCAACATCTTTCCGTGCCGACAAGTCAAAACAATATTCAATGCGCCTGATAGCCCTTTCTTCTAATTTCTGGACCTTCTCTATTAAATACACATCCGCTGACTCTACAACAAAGTCAATGTATTCTAAATGTGGTCGTATCATAACCTTGTAAATCTTTCCAGCGGTTCTTTCATCAATATATCAATAATGCATAAAATACCCAATTTTGAGTTAGCTTGTTTATACATTGCATCAACATGTTGATTCATGTCCAATTTATCATTTAATTTCATACCAAGGTATTCGTAACTATGTACCTGTTGTATTACAGTTGTGTCAATTCGCATATCCACACCCTCTTTTCGATCCTTAGAACCAATTAACATATATTTAGTTTTTGAATTATTAATAGATAATTTGTTTGCAAAACACCAATTAAAAATTTTATCGAGTAGCAGCTGCATTTTTAACTGTGCATCGAAGGTGGATTTCCCAGTAGTGATAAGAAGTGTGTCGTCAGCATAGACATACATCTCCTCATTATTCTTTACTTCTTGAAACATATCATTGATATAGAGGATAAAAATTAAAGGTCCCAGGATCGAACCCTGAGCAGCCCCGTATGTCAAAGATTCCACCTTTGATGCATGTCCATTCACAATGGTCTTCTGCCCCCTATGTTCTAGATAATTTCCAAAAAATGACAATACAGTTTCATCAAAACCATAGCATTTAAACTTCTGCATAATTATCCTATGGTCAATAGTCTCGAACGCGCGAGCAAAATCTATAAATGTGCAACACGATATGTTGTGATTATTCCACTTATCATACAGTGATTTTAATACATCAAAAACAGCGATTGAGGTACTCATACCTTGTCGAAACCCGTATTGTTGTGGGTTCAAAATATTGTTTTCATAGAGATATGTGGTAATTTGCTGATGTATGATTTTCTCTAACAATTTACTAGGTAGTGCAATTTGACTTATAGGACGCCAGTCCTTAGGGTTTTTACTATCCTTAGTGGTTTTGGGAATTGGGGTAACCCAGCCTATTCCCCACCCCTTTGGAAATTTTCCTGTTTCAAGGCATTTATTATATAGATGGGTCAATTCGATAGTTAAACATTCCATCGCGTCCTTTAGAATTCGTGAATTCAGTCCCTCTACTGCACTGGATTTGGTGATACTAATCTCTTTTACAACTGCTTTTACTCTTTCTTCAGGGACCCATTCAAAATGGAAAATACAGTCATGATCCAATTTCCATGTGTCCTTGCTTTGTTTTACAGAAAAACAAGAAAGGAGAAACAAAATGCTGAATGTTTCATCTGAGCATTTGATGAAAAAAAATCCATTACTTAAAACATCAATTCAAGGCATCATTTAGTTGATGAAAACGTGTTCATCTTTGCCTCTGATACTGTTTTGTAAAGTACATCCCATGATCTCTTGGAATGAGTAATACACCACCATGCAAAGTGAATTGCCCCAAAAATAAAGATAAAAGGTATGGGTCATAGAATTTCAAGGCAAGAAGGAAAGCAAGTAGTATTCATGTGGCTTAACAATAGTACTAAAGTGGATTAGCAATCTCGAGGTGCAAGGTTTATTTCCTGGCCGGTGTAACTTCATGGATTACTTTACCCAGGACATCTTAGGTATGTGTATGGGTGACCAACATTTAAAATTACTAGGGGTAAGAAGGACAATTCTGGAGATAGATACACAAAACGTATAGAATTTCAGGAAAATGTCTTATAAAAGATATGTTTTATCAGTATTTTGTAATTTTATTCCTAACTTTCAGGAATGAAATTATATTATGGAGGGTAAACTCAAAAAATAAATGAGACGCCAACGTTTAACTTCAATCCTTGAATGATCAACACAATATGGGAAGCCTCAGATGTGTCTTTCTTGAACTGCACCAATCTAACAGGATCCAGATCTTGATATTTGGACTATATCAAGAGCAACACTCGGAATACTGGGATTCTCACTCGTGAAACTGGCAATATACTGCCTAGGAACAACAATCAACCAGCTTCGTAAGACCTAAAAGATTGAACAATGCACCTAGAAAAACTAAAGTTTCATTGCCATATAAAGCGTGGGCATCGACATAAAGTGTCCCTGGACCGACCTTGACAAGGCTGGTTCAAAAGAGCTGTGTCGAGGATGGCGGATTATATTAACAGTGCCGTTGTAATTGATGCATATATCATATACTCCAGGAGAGAACAGACCTGATACTTTTGAAGCATTTCCCCGTGAACGTATAAAACAAACTTTGACGCAAATACTTATCAGTATGTTGCTACATGGGCCCATATCTTCGTAACTAATTTGGCTGATCAGGGAAAATTTGATCAGGGTCCCATGATCAGTGATTTTGCCTTTTACCAAAATGTATTGTGTTATTGCAAAATAGTGTAAAAGAAGAGTTATTCTTTGTAAAATTTATTCATGACAGCCAGAATTTCTGAGCATGGGACCCTGATCAAATTTTCCCTGATCAGCCAAATTAGTTACGAAGATATGGGTCATGGTAAAATGCTTCAAAAGTTACATCCAAGAAATTTTATTGCAAAACTGCTTGCAAGCCTTAATTACTGTATCTTATTCAAGCCATAGTTTATCAAGATAGCTAGGGAATAATCTAAATATTAACTTAGAAGTCCATACAAGAGAAAATGTCTTTTCAGATACAAGTGTGTTCAGTAACGTTGCAATATCCTGTCATCAGACATTCAGAGATTTTGTAATATAAATCAGTTAGGTTCGTTTTGAGATGTATGACTGTGCATCTGGTTAGATACAAATTCTGAAAAGTAATTCTCTGTGGTAGACAAGACAGATGTGTCAATTATGTCCTCACATACATAAATCTGTGTTAATTACTTCTGCTACTGACACATACACTCATTAAAACGTTTAATTAGTGCAGTGTGTGTCAAAGCAGCTGAAATAAATCATTGTCCGAGCTGTATATACAGTGATAATGTATGATTTATTGCGCTTTTTTCTCATCCCTCATTCATGGTTGTCTACAAACAATGGCTATTAGCTATTGATGGGATGTTTCATTGACACTATGGACGGGCACACCAACTTATTGGGATAATTCATACTGTAATGTATTAGGAAACATTGATTGAGGATACACACTTTTACAGATAATTTTGATGAAATATTTTTCTCTCTGAAAGATTAGACGAATGTATCGTCTATAAATGCACCTAGAGATAGACGTTCTGGGGCTATTTAGTGAGTTGTTCGGTCGTATTGTACGATTTTATTTAAAATCTTATCTAAGATCATAGAACTGTACGCGCTTCGTACAGTTCTATGCTAAAATGTATCAGAAGAAGGAATGCCAATTCCCCTTATAATATCCGTCAACTATACACTCCGTACCTCAGACACAAAAGGTACCAATCATATTGGTTCATTAAGCTTTCTCACTGTTTCAGCATAGAATAAGGTACCAAAACGTTTTGCTGAGAGGGACTACTTGTTTGATACCATTTATCATCACTCCCTTATCTGTCGCCAGATGTCTCACTGGTACCGGTGCCCCTCGTTATCTCCTGACTTTATCATACCAACAGAGAAAAGAAAGCCGTACAGGGAGCAGTGGGTATCATGAAAGCAGTTTTTATTGAAATAAATCCTTCCCTGGGCAAACTTTAATGGCTTGCTGTCGGGACTTTAGGAAATTTATTGAGGAACCCGACCTCAGGGCGCAATTGTTTCCTTTAATATTACTGGCATGGATCCTTTCGTCCTTAAATGAAAAGGAATGTAGGCTTTCTCAGTAGATATTGAGCAAGAGGATGTATGAATATTGGCCCTTAAATGGTAGTACAATAGGTCTAAAGGGTGAGGTAAAGATATCTGGAATATATGTTCTACAACTCAAATTTGACATCCAAGATTATTTGCTCTACTTAAAACTATTGATCTCTTCTTGAAGGATATGTATACATGCGACCATGAGATTGTTTACTCTAAAACAGATAATAGGTGCTGTATGAAGTTGTTTATGAAACCTTTAATACCTACTCCTAAAAGTCACATGAACAAACACAGATCATCCATACTACCTAAATATAAATCAATTGCATAAGCTATGCAATATAGTGAAGCCCCAAGAAATCCCAGCTATGATATTACCTATTGCAGTAATTGCTTTGCCCCTATTTGATGACCTTGGCTGCTTTAGCTTGATATATAAGCAATATAAAGCTCCCAAGAAGACACTTAGAGTTGGATATATGGCAAACCCAAAGTGACATAAGATAAGGCGGGACATTCGAACGGTAGTACATCACATTTCCAGCAGTTTATGTTGCGTGATTAAATTGAATGCCACATGCAACCAAGAATAGCTAGATAGGCTTTACAGCACGTAATGTTACAAGTATCATCTACAAATATGGTAGATGATGAATATAAGGCCATGAAATCTTAAAATGTTGCAGAAATGCTATTATCGAATCCGAAAAAACTGGTACATCATCAATTTAGACCATTATTCCAAATAGGCAAAATGTTATTAATTCAATCTTTGCTGTATAATCAACCATCCGTGACCATAGTAAATGATACATGGCACATTGCTTTATAAAAGTGATACGCGGCTCTAGCTCTGGAAATCGCTTTCATATAATCTAATTTTTCGTTCTTTTATTTTAGAGTGCATGCACAAAAAACGAAAGTGCACCCTGGAAAAGTATCCGAATGTTTAAACATCATAGCATGTCTCTTTTAAATTTGTAATTATATCATCAGTTATTCTACACTTATTGATCTAGCATTGAATATCTCTTCGATCTGTAAAGATACTTTGTATTTCCGAAAATGAATGTGTTACATTTTAGTTAGAGAATGAAATAAGTGTAGAATTCAGATTAACTTTATTTTCTCACTATATCACCTGTCACTTCTAGTGGTGGTGAACATGTAAAAAGGTAGTACCAGATACTAACCTCCCTGTCAACTACTTAGGAAACAGAGATATTTAATACTATAAATGAGACTTAGTGTTGGAGATCCAGACATAAAATCAGGAAATTAATCACCAGGCTGTACCTGCATATTCAACATAGGCTACAAACTCGATCAAGCCCCATACCAACAAGGCGAATTTGACCAAGACGGCCGAGAGATCGGCGCTACATTCAGCCAATTCTACCAGAAAATCAGCCCATTTTAGCACAGATTCATATCAAACATGTAAGCTTCAATGTTGTATACTGATTAGTAAGCCCAATTACCCCCAAAATTTACTGATTCCTTTAGCAGTAATCGGGCGATTGGTGCGCAGATTCTGCCTAGTAGGTATCAGGGTATGGGGTTTCCTTCCTTCTAAGGCTAACCCAAGGGGTTTAGCCTGTCTCTTATTTTACTCTAGATTGTAGTGATCCTCTCACCTAATGAAGCCAATCAACGAGGTAAGCGTGCCATGGTGTTATCTAACAGTATCTCACCCTATACTGGACAATCTGGAGCACAGAAGTAGGTTCACCCGACCCTGGAGTAAGGACCCTGAGGGGATTGGTCTCCAGGGATCGACTAGATACATACAATTATGGACGGTTAGATACATACAATTATGACCTCCTAGATACATACAATTATGGGTGGCCAGATACATACAATTACTTCCAACGTCATGACTATTTTCTTAATGCAGGGATTCTCTAAGGAATACCCATAGTGCCCCTGTTCTTAGTGATTCCCTTTCTGAGTGTATCTTATATGAGCAATGCTGTAAGCTTTATTGATATACTCCGAGGAATATGATATGTCACAGAACTTAACTGACCAGGATCGCAAGAATGCCTGCAGAATATTTGACATCTAGTAGTTATAAGATATTTTGATGATTATGTATAACTTGTTATTCCAGGTCCGCCCAAAAATTATCAGAAGGTTATCATTGGCATATGTATGAATATTCCTAGTGTACCTTTTCCAATCACCCCATAGATTATTATAACATTATCTTATAGCCGGAAGTAAGGTTATTTGCAATAGAACACATTTTTCTTTCCAACATTACGATTACAGGAAACAGATATTATCTCGGCAACACTTTCCATATTGTTATTGACTGATGGAAGTAGATTACATTACCGTTGGGGTATCCACTGGAAGCAGAACGATTTGATTTGCTGCACTTCAGGAAATCAGAAATATTCGGCAGACCTCCCCTAAAAAACTTAAGCTTCCATCGAGGCAGTCAAGACTTAAGCTTGCCAAGAGGTAGTCAACAGGAGCCCAATGAGATTGACAAAAAGTGTGTTTGCAGAGAAACCATTCATTTCAGGCTAATGAAAGCAATTCTAATTCAGATCGATTCATCAGAGGAGTTTAGGACAATCTTGGTCTGACAATAGAGATTGAAGTACTTACTCAATGTGCTAGATCATATCACCCTACCCGTTGAACGGTTGCGCAAGCGTGTTCCTGATAAGCCCTAACGGCCCTTTCCCCAGTCTCATTTAACACCTTATTGCAACCAAAAGAGCATATTTAGACCTTTGATCAATGGACTACTCATGTTTTGCACAGTACAAGTAGGTCACCAACTCCCAAATGTTACAATAAAGGGCAGAATTTACTGAAGGACTCTACCATCTATTGTCATGAATAAGATAGCATCATGTTTGTGCATTACAATTTCGTATGAAGAAAGGTCATGAATTATGTAAATACTTCATCTGTGAAGGGTTGTTGGTGATCTTAATCTGTCTGATATGCAGTAGTGGGGCCTTTACACTACCCCTACCCTGGCCAGTGCTTATCTCTGCAGCGCCACCTTCCGTGCACAAACACGCCCAAAAGCCCTGCACAGAATACCACCGGTTGCACCCAGGCCATAAGAGCAATCCCAGCCCTCTAGCCATGGAGGCTTTGGTCACTTAATCCCAGATATCAAACACACAGCCTCCACCCTAAACACTCTTAGAAGGCCCCGGTCTTTCCCCCATCCCATTTCTTCTCAGGGTTTTCCACCTTTTCCGCTCTTTCCACTCAGAGCTTCTCCTTGTGAGAGACTCCCTCAAAGCGAGACCCTTTTCACCCCACTACCACTTTCAGTCCTTTGGCTCAGACCGCCAAAGCTGGGCTCACACTTAAGGGTGAGCTCATCCACAAGATCAGCTCACACAAAGGGGCTCCTCACACATACGTGCAGCTCACACAATCAAAGATTCACACACATAATATACACACAGTATTAGCCCACACAGTAAGAGCATCTCACACACATTACACATTCATACCATTAAGCAGTTTACATAAACGACATATTCTCAATGTCATGTAGCAGTAAACCACACAAAGGATCTATTTACAACTGCACCACAGCTTACGCACTGACTTAGTCCGCACACTACAAAAGCATACTGGATCATAAGAAACGGAGGACTAATTGAAACACAAAAGCCATTCACTTGCAGGAGCAGGTCACACATGAGCAGATCTCAAATACAAGAGCAGCTCACACAAGTGCAACACATGCAGCAATTATTTAGACAAAGGGGCAGATCACACGTGTATAAGCATTATATTATTAGAATGCACACACTTAAAGAACAAGTTTAATCCCTTTCACACAAATGTGATCTTCACAGTGGGAATAATGGTTTGAATAGATTTTATTTCAAACTAGCAGTTGGACATACACATAATAATTTTTACATATGCACAAGAATAATAGGTTTCCCCTCTCCACTACAGACGTCTAAAGACTGTAAGTACAGTTTTATTAAATAACTGTTCCCGAGATTAGTAATACACATTGAAAACAAAATATGCATGATAATAAAGTTAGTACAAGAACAATTCACATGCAGGAGCCATCCACATAGAGCTTGCAAATAATTAATTCACACAACCAGAACAAACACAAAATTAATTCATACATAATAATTCATTCAAGCAAAGTTATTCACATATACACAGTTCACACATAATCTGTTTGAACAGAGGGGCTGCTTACACACATGAACAGATTACTTAAATAAACAGCTCCCACACAGGAGCACTTAACACAACACTCCTCTGCAGCTCACACATTCAAGCAACTCACACACTACAGCCCTCCATCAAGCCTCTTTTCCCACCATCCCATCTCCTTCCTTTCACCTACCAGGATGGGCTTTCCTGAGCCCCTTCTCAGCAACATGCGATGAGAAGATCAGGTCTGGTTTGTCCACTCTATCCCCGTCTCTGATGGTAGGTAGCAGACGCTAGGCACAGCCGCTGAGGCTCCTCAGGGGATATAACTAGTGACCCCAGGTCAGCCAAAGGTAGTTACACATACACTGACCAATACAACTGGCAAATGACTACCAGACCAGACTGGGAGGTACATTCACAGTGAAACCTAAACCGAATCATGCTGCAGGTACACATCCCAGTTTTTCTTTCTAAATGGGACTTAACATGGAGTAAATGTTAGGAGTATATCAACTCTGTATGATCGTCCACTCGAAGAAAAATATCTAAAGGCCTTCTTCCAATGTTTTTGTGATGGATTACACGTTAGGTTTGGTTTCTTTTCACAGAAATACTTACTGTGTAAACAAAATGTTTCATTTATCTACTGAACATTGTTACTGAAGGTGGTGCAGTTACTGAAATCAACAAATGCAATAACTATTCAATGGCGGACTCCATAACTTTGAGGTTCACAATAGTAGTTCCCTTGTCTTTTTGAATTTGTCGACATTGTATCAGTCTAATACAACCAGATAGCTGGTAATATAACAGGATCTGCTACATAATTATAAGACAGGCATAGTTTTTACTTTTCATTGATCACTTTCACCATGAGGCAGAATGAGCTGGTGTATATTATAAGGTATTGGTAGTAAATCATCTTGACTTTCTTGTCTACTTCTCTGTGTAGGACACAGGGGAAATCTGACGGAAATGTTCAAAGATAAATAAGATGACATATTTTACCCAAGCGGCTGACACGCACTGACATCCTTACATGTACGTAGGATTCCTGGTATATTTCAAAGCCCTGCACAGCCTGGTAAATACATAATTTTCATCTTTACAAAATAAAGTTTAAGCCAATCTGGGCCGAGGTGGTTTAGTTGGTAGCGTCACTTAGCGTTCATCTCTTTGTCTCGTTTGGTACACCGACTCTAGGCCCAATCACGATTAAGGAGGTTCCCTATGAGACAGGCTGGAGACATAGATTAGGCAGAGAGAACACTATTTAAGCTACCTTGATCCAAGTCGCCCTTTTCCGAAACACATCCAGGCAAGACAAAAAAATCCCACAATATTTTTTATAATTAAAAAAAATATATATACCGTTTAACTGCTGAGTACAGTGTTTTTAGAACGTAGTTTTAAAGTGATAAATTTAAAAGTAAAATGGGATTTATGAAAAAGACTCAAGTAAACACATGTTCTATGTGATTGTTCAAAGTACGCTGGGGTGACGGACAATGCACAGGCTGGTTAAGTAGACTTTAAAAGCACTCCACCAGATGTTCGTTTAAATAATACTTACGCCAGTGTTTTTGCTATTACATCTCCTTTCTATGGCTTTTGTACCTCACAGATGTAATCATAAATCATCAACCATTGGATACAAACGAGTTATTTTCTCTTCAGTTGCTTAATTCACTACATGCACGGGACTGGGGCGCCACCGTCGTTCTCACCTCAAAACGAGGCGGAGTTCTCTGACAGGTGTGAATGCCACAGTAAAAATAGCCAATAACACATGCATGTGTGAAAAATTCGCGAATGACACACAAGTTATGCTACTGTACTCAACCAAAGGTTCATTACTATGAAAACATACTGTAGTTGTTGCAGTTATAATGAAAATAAAAGGGGAAACACTTTTAGTAGTGGCTTCAAAGCATGCATGTGTGCTTTCCACTATAATCTAATGTAACAGAATCAAACATATCTTTTAAGATATGAATATATTTTGTCTAAATGTTTTGATTATGGTTTCGCTGACAAAGGTCCTTTAATTCTAGACCAGACAAATATATATATTTGGTTTTGTCAACCTTTAAAAAACAATTCCTGCCCTATTATCGCAGGTAGACTTAGTATTGCAGACTGACAGGGACATAAGTTGGCCTCCTTTTGAGTTAAGGAATTCCCGGGGATTCCCCAATATGGCGGATGTGTGCATGTAGTGAATAATATTAATTATCAAATGCAGACTCTAAATTTTCTCTAACCATTTGAGATTAATATAAGGAACCATAATTAAGAGAAATTGAAAGAACTTAACAATTTCCTGCTACACCGGAGCAAATGATTAATCTGTCTGTTTTTAAAATGTGAAAATGATAGAACTAGACATGGTGATTATATTCTCAGACCTTTTCAATATGTACAGGTAAAAGAAGAATTTTGGATTTACCTATAATCTATTTTGTTGTAAATAATTTCTGTTAATCAAATTAATAAAACAAAAAGAACCTATCGCAGGTGCCTCATCATATTCACAGAACTCACGTGTGATATTCTTGATTATCTGAGAGTATAATTGGCAACCTGAAAAAATTACAGATCCATCAAAGACAATTAGGTACCGCCTAGAGTCAATGCAATAGATCACTCTATAAACATAGAACTGTCATAGGAAACCAAAAATAGCCAAATCTAATATAATCAATCGGATTTCAGGCTTTAGTCAGAAATGTACAGCTACTGAGCTGCATTTCTGAATGTCATCCGAAAAGATAGTTTTACATGACCAGCCTAGGAAGAGTCCAATATTCTTTTTTCATCCATTGGGATGGTATAGGTTCAGTATGTAAGGGTTAAATGCAGCTCTGAGACAGAAAGGGCAAAATTGTTAACATCCTGGGGGTTGCTGATAATAAATTTAGGAAGACGATGATTAGGAAAAGGTATAAAGAAAATAACACCAGGTACAGACAAACAGTTTGGAAGATTCGCTCTCAAAATGTCAACTGCTTCAGAGCTACTCACAGAATATACCCTGATTACTAACTCACCAACCTCAAGGATGCTACAAGTAGCATAGGTCAAGCGAGGTCAAAGGGTGAGGCTGAGGTCAAGGACACCTAATGAATGGGGTAAGGATTTCACTGGTGTCAAGGTCACCTGAGGGATGAGGCAAAGCATGATGGGTAACGTTGGAGAGAGGAAGGGGAAAGGACTGGCCATTATAGAGTAAAAAGGGGGGAGCTTGAGGGCAGGTGGGCAGGAGGAATTAGCTGGGCACCACCACTAAATGGCAATCAATGGGGCAATAGATTGATCACGTGACACAGACAGGTCGGAAGGGTGTTTCGTGGAAGACTGATGGCGTATGAATATACCGGGGTAAACGGTGAAGCGGCGCTCTAGGCGGAGCAACACGCACCCAGTGGAGGCAGCAGGGCCCTGTACAACTAGATGATGAATCTAGAGACAAACATCCCATTCCAACACCAATACTGGGCGTCGATTGTACCAGACCTGGTCAAATATATGCATGCAACTACTCCAGCGGGTCAACACCCCTATGTATACATACATACATTCCAAAGTGTGCTTGTTGTGTTTTTGGTCATAGATTGTATTGGCTTTTCCCACCCTTACTTGGTTTCCGACAAAAATATGTGTTTTGTTGGTTATATTGAATAGGATAGACTGGCTGTACGTAGGCTATGAATAGCAAGGTATTGTTTCCTGAAAAAAACTCTGAATGTGAAAGGATTTATCAAAACTATTGTAATTAAGTGCATACACTCTCTCATTGAATCATCCAATATGAAAAAAAACAAGTCTATTATTAGTATGTTGCCTATGATAAACAAAGTACTTAGAAACAATTAACTGTCGCTGTCGTTCTCATGTTACATGCACTGGTCATGTTGTACACCTGTTCTGAAACATATTCACATTGTTCTATCATGCACGGCAGTTCCTCATTCATATAGTAATAATCTTTTCTAACGACGATCTCATAATTTAAATAAGTACTGAGATACCAAAGACCTAGACATAAAAGTAGGCATGTCTATAGGTTGAAAGGTACTGCGCAAGGCCAGTAGCAGCCTAATGAAAAAGGAAATTATTCCACACAGTCTTTTTGAACTACACTATAATCCCCTTCCATCCAACGGAGTGACCAACAACATGTCAATCTAATTCCCCTCTTATGTAGGCTCATTTAACTCAACATATGACCAAGTCAATTCTACTCGACCCCTCTCTAGCACGTTACTCACACTCAAGTGACCCTTTCCAATGTCTGGGCTAGGTTCAAGTGACCCTTGAGTGACCCCAAGGTGGGTCCAGAGTGGGTCCATGCGGATCCTATGTGGGTCTTGTGTGGGACGTGGGTGGGTCCAGGGTGGTATGGGTCAATGTGGAACATGTCTGTTCCTAAGGCCAGTCCTGAGTTGGTTTGTTCCGGGCTGACCAGAGGTTGTGTCCATCGAGCTAACCCCTCTCCAGGGGAGACGTGACCACCTAATGTCAGGAGCTAGTGGTCAGTGTTCAATGTACTGGAGGACACTGCTTGACCATCTGGCGTTACGATCTATAAGTGGACAACGTGCTACTTATTAACTTATAGCTAATATGATAGATTATGCAACAATATAGATTATGACTCTTGGTACAGAATAGTAACACAACCTCCCAGATAAAGATACACTGTAGGTTGTTAAGTCTGTATTACACTAGGTGATTTTAACCACTGACAATTTGTTAACACTAATTTTACAAGGAATATTAAAGGAAACCTACATGCAACACATCATGTGAGACAAAATTCAAAATTCAGTTGTAATTGATTTGTAATAGGCTCATCATTAGCTGTTGTTGTTTGAGCAGATACACTAGAGTAAGACCTTATTCTTAAATTAAGCATTTAATCAATTTATGAGAATTAATTGCAATAATTATAATATATGTATACACTTAAGCAGTTAAATGTCATATAATATCATGTAGAGGTTTATATATGTATATATTGAATATTTTATCATAATTCATATCATATGCTTTATATCACAAGGCAAACGCCTATTTCTTCACACTACCTATAATTAAGGCATATATGCACTATATGTACTATATGTAAGTCTATGTAAATAATAAAAGAAAAACGTCCGCCTTGCAAATTGTTTGCACATATATCTGTGTGTGCAAACAAATAGCAAAGCGGACAGGTCATTTAGCTGCAGAAGTACTGGTGATGTACCGCATCGTCAGTCCAGTCTGGTCTAAATAGATTGTCCAGGGCTGGTCATTGTTGGTCATTAATAGATGGTCAGCTGGTCAGCAAGCCCTAGCGTGCTGACCAAGACGTAAGGTCAACAGTGGGGAGGGAACGTTATCAACCAAATCACTGTCGAACTTGGGGATACTGCTGAGACTTGCAATTGTGTTACCAATAGGCACTGGATCAAAACAATTATGTTACAAATAGGCACTGGATCAAAACAATGTGCTACCAATAGGCACTGGATGAAAACAATATACGCGTATTACTTCTATTAAGGAAGCTGAGAGTATAGGGAATATCCAGAGAGAGCTCAATCCAGAAGTAAGAAATTGATATATATGCAGTAGGCATGAAAGTTTTAGCACACTAAAACCTAAAGCCCGATCCCTGGAGACTGGCACTGCTCATGCAATTTGAGATATTTCTCACAATAACCCATTAAGGAGGTGAACACTCAGAAACATGGGAATGATAAACCTAGTATAGCCTTAGGGGTCTTCGATGAAGTACTTACGAATCGGGGGGGGGGGGGGGGGAGGGGGGGGGGGTCTGAAGCTTCTTGAAAATATGCGTACATTCCTGTACAAATCCAATGAGTTCTTAAACCCTCGGACAGTAGAGGGGTCTGACATTAATCTTAATTGGCATACGTATTTAACTAATAATGGAAGTGTCCCGACTGTTTATAAGGTATGGGGGTTCCTTTCAGGCACTTATTTCTCACATTTTCAGAATTTAAACAACCAGCTACAAATCTGCGGATGAATTTGATCTGCATCAATCCATCCTCCTTCTCAAATCTATGCTTCATATATCCATAGAGCAATAAATTGATGTAAAGAAAGTCCTTAGTCGATCCAAGGCTTAATATGGTAGGTAACCTTGGACCAGAACATTGGTTCATTGAGAAGGCGGCAGTGTTGGTCAGTGGAGTGACCAATGCACTGACCACCGACCAACCCCTCCAGCCTCCTCTGACCTCGGAATGTGAGCATTGTGGTCAGCCGCGTGACCACAGCGTCCGGTGACCATGTCGTGGGCCGCTAGCAGGGTGAATAGCCGGTCCAACGGCCGGCCGGCCGGGGGGGGGGGTATATTCTATGGGGTATGCGCAGGAGTGAGTGGGTGAGCGGGGAAGGAGTCAGTTCCATCAGAAGCATCGTGCAGGAGGCATAGCTATAGGCGCGGTAGGTAGGGTATAGGTGGTTATATATTATATGACCCGCTCAATGGGCGGGAAATATAAGTGAGCTAGTATTTCCATATTGCTTTTACATTGACATTTTTTTCTATCTAAATCCCTATTTTTCATAGAAATCTGGGCATAAAATAAAGAATGCCCATCAGTGGTGTTTTGTACAAATCCGTATGACGATGGACTCCTGGGCCTAAAGCGTCAATAGGCTCTGTGGTCATTCTCTTGTTTGATGGGGTAAACGTGGGGTGGTCATTCCGGCAGATCGGCTACCGCTGCTATGGATGGATTCATCCAAAGCTACACATTGACCTGCCTTTGCCTCTCTTTGGTTCTCAAATCTGATTGGTTGATGTTATTCTGTTGGTGCTATCTCTTGTTTAATATAAATAACCCTAGCGGTTGTTTCTTAGCTTAGTATTAGAGGGAGAGTGGGTTTCGGAAGAAGGGAATATCGTTTTGCTGTGACATGTAAAAATGTGTAAGTCGAGGCTTTGGCTGGTCTCCAGATTTGTTTAACTGGGCTTGTGCTGGGTGTGCGCCTTGTGGGGGCGGCGTGTGTGTGGCCTGTTCTCATGGAGGGACCTTGGTGGCCACCAAAAAAAGATTCACCAATCCCAAATTCAATAGCAGTCACGATTCCAATATTTGGGGTTGTGAAAGAATCATTGTCAAGTCATCCCTCCCCCTCATTTTTATTTCCAAACTATTATTACATTATTAAATTCTTCAAATAGACATAAGAAAGTATCATTTATATACAACATTATACAATATGCTTTATTAGAGACATTTCCAGTGTTCTAGAATGTTCGTTAACGTTATCGAAAATTAAGTCCGTGATTCCCGATAATACTCCCACGCATATTCGTAACAGACTTTTTCTTATATATTTCATTTCTTTATATCATATCATTTATAGAAATGGCTGCTCCGTCATATGACATCTGCTCTAATGTATCAGTATTGTAGGCACAAGTCATCACTGTCCTGTCTAGGTTAAGTAGAGGACATGATATTGGTTTTATCAACATTGGTACAAAGCATCAGGACAGTCTGGCGGGCTATCGGACTTGCCTTACCTAATGTAGCTTTTATGTATGAGACACAGATCTCTGGGCTGTGGCAACCCCAAAACTATGTAAAACCAATCCCCCATATTGAACACCAACCCTGGAAAACGCATGGGTGCATATGTGTGGGTGGAGAGGTTTAGGTACGGTGTCTTTATGCAGTCTTTATGCAAATGGGATGGGTATGGAGGCAGATCTGGTTACACCTCCTCTCCCCAACACCCACTGATTATTTACAAGGACTACTGATTATTTACAAGGAGACTCTAAGGGGTCCTAATCCCCCACAACCCCACTTTCGATGGAAACATAATGTACACAACGAGGGGAAGATGTAAAGTGTGTGTGCGCAGCATTTTAGTAATTAGCCTGGCCATATGCATGGTTTCTGACGCCTTTCCCCATTTATGATGGGACTTAAACTACACAAAATAAAAACATGACATGTTTATTTTCCTCCTGTGTAGTTTAAGGTCTCTTCAAAATAGGGGAAACATACACAACACTGTTGTGTACGTGCACATAAATGCGCGACTCTTACCAGTCCTGCACATCAAATGCGTATATGTCTCCTACTCAGCTTTTATATGTGGATCCCATCTCACTTTAGCAGAATCCTTGATCTACCTCAGCAGGGAAAAGAGTTCCAAATAAATCATCCAGGGTAGTATTCTACAGTGACCCTCGAACAATATATTTTTTTGAATTCAACATAAAAGGTGCTTTTTGACCCTGTAGAAAAAGAGTAGTCTCTGGGTAGGATTCTCTGTTGCCATTTGTAATTTGTTCCCAAAGGACCTTGGGGTAGTAGCCTGTAAGGTTTTATTCCTAGTTATAGGGTCATGTCACGCATTTGTTAGACAGGATCATCAACAACCTTGCTTGCACCATGAAAAGACCCTTGCTGGTGCAGTGGTGGAAAAGTCCCTCCCTCAGTCTCTCACTCAGTCATACACGACAGTTCAGGGCCTGTTCATTTTCACGCCAAAGCTTGGTCCCTGCCTCAGCAAACGTGTGTTATTCACATACGTGTGATTGCATTGGCCAAGTAATTCATCTTCCGGCTTGCCTGTCCTGTATATGTTCACAGCCCCAAAAGCCCAGCTGTTTTGGCACTTCCTCATTGGTGACAGAGCACTGCCACCGCATGGGCATTTGGGTGCATGCATGAGTTATAAGAGAAACATTTTAGCGATATGAGGTAGTGATATGAATGGTAACCAGTGGTGGATCCAGCTTTTTGAAAAGGTGGGGGCCCACTATTGTGAAGGGGGAGGGGGCACCGCCACTTTTTTCATAATAGTATATTTAAAAGTTTGGCCATGAAAGTAGGGTTACCGACCCCCGCAACCCCCTCTAAATCTGCCACTATTATTGTCTAAGTATACAAAGCAAAGGTTTTGTTCTTGTAAACCACGTCATTATAACCAAACTATAGATTAATTGGTGTATATTTACATGAGTGTGTATTGAAAATATAAATAGGAATGTCTTTTCATGGTCTGTAAAATATTATTAGTTGTACGGAAGGTGTTAAAATACATTCTCGAGCTCTTAGCTTGTATTGTCGTTTTAATCGCACATATCGGACAGTTAACAGTATGTTTGTACCATAATGCAACCATTGGACAATGTGATCGCTCAGAATCAAGTTCCATATTAGCCCTCCCAGGTTGCAGAGCATAGCCTTAATATTATCTCTCTGTACATAAACATATGTATATGTGAAAACAAAGTGCCAATCAACCAGTAATGAGAAAGTGTCCCATGACATATTCTCATTAAGTGACTGCAGGTTGACTGATGGGCATCCTGTTATCATTTACTGTAGCACAACCTGGGTGCTGGTATGATAATAACTTGTTTTGCCTCAGGTTGATCATTATGGCTCAGGTCACAGTTTACTCCACAAGAGAATTATAACATTCAAAATAATTATAGACATTATTAAACATAAGAATACTCTATCAGCTCTATTTCCAATATTTCTGAGAAATTAATAGAAAATCCCTATATGATTAGAGAACCGCGCATCTTTTGGCCATTTTTCTCTCTAAATTTCATTTTATGCATCCGCTACAGCTCAAAGATAACTTGTCCACACCAACAGCTAACACCTAAAGCATTATCCAAAGATATAATATACAAACATAATAGAAATCTCTTGGCTGCATAACATTGTAATTGTATTAAACTACCCTCAAGATAATGCTGTCCAATATGAGTTACAAAATAAAGATACGATGGGTCTGAACTGAGTTGATCAAACAATGACGTAGACTTCAGCCTTCATGGGAAACATCAAACGGTGCAGAACAATAAAAGATGACAGGAGGCCGGGATGTTCCCGTTGTAGGTACAGCTATGCAGCTGAAACAGGCCACACGCAAATAGAATAAAACACAATAATGTGCATCGACAGGAAATCGGCCACTAAGGACGGGGAAAGCTTAATCCAATTTGCATTGTTACTTACGTTGCAGAAACAGTGAGATTTGATAATAGCAGCTACAGATATTGAGTGGTAGCAGTGTAAGGGATGGGGCTTAAATGGCTTAGTCTGTCTGACATCACGTGCATCTGTCACGTGTTCAGTTCACGTGTGTGTCTGGGGAATTGGGTAGAATTAAAAGTTCCGGGGAGGCTTAGAAGGTTAGGAACAAGCACTGTTTAGTTAGTGAGACTTTGCGTATAACGCCATATGATTTAAAGGGAGCCAAAACCAATAAATTCAATGAAATTTTCCAAACTCAAATAATCATGGAAATCCATTCCTTGAGCCTATCTCTGGCCCATGTTAAGATCTAACCCATGAAATATGGTAAAAAATCACTACAAACAGGTTTACTTGCTCAAATCAATTAATGTGGATCCACAAAAATAGAGATTGTTTACAAACAAATGCAAATATTACCATCTCTTGTGGCATTAACTTTAGTCTGACCTAGTTTTCACAGCTAATACTTTACCACTGACCTTAACTGTACTCATCTAACATATTTCTATACTTATCTGGGTTTTGAAAATTTTGTCAATTCTATTGGTTTCGGCTCCCTTTAATGAATCTCAATAGAAGATATTCATAACTTGTATTCTCTGCTCAAGAGAAATATTGCAGACTACACTGATGTTTAGTCACAATAAACATTTCTGACAGAAAATCTTGTGATCGGGGGTTTATACATTTCGAATTTACACAATAATATGTAGAACCATGATTTTGTAACGTTAATTTTCAAGGTTTATCGCGAAATAATCCTTTTTATTTCACAGTTTCCCAATCATACCCTCAGACACGATTACCTAAGGGAAGACCCTGAACCATAAAAGTTTGAATACGAATATGTTGCGCTGCTCAATCCTTGTGTATCCAGATTGTGTATCATAGATAATTAACAAATAGGTAAATAATAAGTTTTTGGGATTAAGCTTTTTGTAAATAAACTTTTATGCGGTGTTCGCAGTATCAGACATGAACAAAACTGTGCACATTGTACTAACATTAACCAATAAAAAGGGGGCCGCCCTCTATACTGATAATGATATAAACCTCCATTTCCTTTTTTAGTGAGGTACATAACGAATCTTTTAAAATGTCTCTCTTGTTTGTAATTAGTCTTATGCGTTCGTTATCAAACGGACATTTGAGCCATTTTCAGGATAACTACTGACCATGAAATTGCTTTGTCAGCAAGCAAATGAAAAGGTGAGTTAAAAGTTCTCAAATAAAGTAAACATTTACCTTTCCCCTGCAGCAAATGTTAAAATTATGATTAAGAATCATTAAGCTGTTTTAATGCGTATGATCCTTGGCTTCAACGTCAAATAAGCAGAAAGTTGGCCTATTATCCGATCATTTTACAGACCATTACTTGCATTACTTTTTTCCACTTCGAAGTCGCCGCTGCTCATATAAAAAGAAAACTACACAAGAACAATAAAACAGAAAATATATTTGAAAAAACAACAGAGTACGTTGACTTTGAGAAGTTCTGAAAGGCAATGCATGACCTTGGACGTAGGTATCCGCCATGTTGAGACAGAGGGGGTCTAATTATCTTCTCGTGTTCTTTTGGCTGGGCGCATGAATACAGTTAATTTGGGCGGCGGTGATTCGCCGGCGATCCGCACCACTCCACACGAAGGCGCCGTGTCCCTGCGCACGCGAGTAGTATAATGAGAGCGGGCTGGGGGCCGGGCGCTGCTTGTCTCAGCCCAAAGAGCAGCTCACTCAAGACATGTGTTGGCGGCCTGGGGCGGCGTGAGTAGCTCGCCCGAGGTGTGCTCTGGGTCTCGGAGGAGTGGCCGGCTCCTGCCCGCTACCGTCACTTAGCCCCGCCGTCACTTACTGCCGCCAGAGGTCGCCAAGCGCCATCTTGGGCGCCGTGCGTTCCTATACTTACTGTGTCAGCGTTTTTCTATTCTTTTCACATTGAACTTATTAATTTTGATATGGTAAATATTCAATTATCATTAATTAAATATTATTTTATGCGAATAAACCCTTTTTATGTGTTTTTCAGTCACTTAAATGATACATGAATCTTGGAATTTCACTTTTCTATGGCTTCTGGTATTTGAACTTCCGGAATCCCGTCTTCGTCCCAGGATTTTTCAGCAAATCTAATATAGCATTATGGCAAGTTGTTAGAGCCTTAACTCCAAGTTTTTGTATTGATGGATAACCATCATATTTTAGAAGGACGAATATAATAGAAATATCGGTCTATTTTACTATTGCTTGACTACTATCGCATCTCGTATGATGAAGGGTAGAACTCTTGCAGTGTATGCCAAAAGGCTAAAAAGTGACAAATGTTGGACCAAGGTTCATTATCTTCCCCAATACATACCTGGAGTTCCTCTATGGGGAGCTACTTAAAAAGGTGAAGCACGAGATGTCACCATGGACACCGCCTGGTAGCGCTACCAGTAAATATACAAAAAAAGGCTGGTACTATCGCATACAAATGGTCGATGTATACAGCACTGGTGGAACCATAGAGGAGCATGCCCATGAGATCCTATTTCCATTGCACTTAAAGTAAAAATGGCAGAGACTAAAACAAGGTGTGTATGCACCTGAGGCCAGTGTGCTATGATCAGAGTAAATTAGCTTGACATTGATAGTACAATGTTTGAGAATAAAAGAATTTTGCACTGCAATTCTGCGGAAAGTTTAATTTAGTCAATTGTGCTTTTGCGTCACGGCAGAAAGGCTAAACAGTGGTAAATTGCAAGATATTTTTTTTCTAATCCATGTTGCGTTCCTGCAATCCGATTCGATTCAAATTACAGGGTTTGCTACTTATAGCCCTAGAGAGTTGAAGGCTACTTATTTCCCCAGGATGTTGAAATCTATAGTAGGCCGGACTTCCACAAAAAAAAGCCAAAAGGACCAATCAAGTACGCTGTTCTGGGGGGGATTGACTGAAGAGTATCCTTAATGATTCTTAAGTGCTCATCAAAGCGGCGTTAAACTGTTCAGGATAAAGGACAGGGTGCTGCTACCAAGCCGCTGCAGCACAATGATACACTGTTGAAGCACAGCGCCGTGGCTAGCCCCTAAAAACAGGTTTGGCGCCCTTTTTTGACGGTTGTCGTCTGCTCGGCTTCACCACTGTCAGTTGTAATTAGGGCGTCTGGCCGTGAAGGGCGGGAGAGGACGCACTCAGCATCAGCTGGGGAGGTTCGAAGTATGACGTCACTAGACATGTAAATGTGCTTATGACGTCATGCCACAATTCTATCACAATCTAAGTCTTCGTGCTAGATTGATGTCATTTCGTATGGTCAGATTTTACCCTTATTCTTTGAATTCAGCCAATGACGTAAGCGCTTTTTTTCCCCTGACATGGAAAGGAGAATCCTTGATTAAGAGGATGGTATATCTTTCATGTTTCGAGTGATTTTCTCCTTCTTCTTCGATTCTGGTTAATGACGTAAGTGCTTTTTGCCTTCGGTGTTTTTCATGATTTCAAGTAAGAATCCTTAATTGATAGGATTTTACATATTTCATCCTTTGACTGTTTGCGGAGTTTTAATGAATAGAGTTTAGTTTGAATAAGATTAAAAATACGTTCTTTCTCAACGTAATCTAAAATCGAAGTTTTAATCGGCATACCATAACACGTTCTCAGAGGTTAGGTCTAGCTTCGCTGAATAACATTTTTTTGTTTCTTGTGTGCCGTAAATGAGTTAAACCCTTGGTCTATACGTATTTCATATCCGTGCTCCAACAAGTATTAAAACACGATCGATGTGCTTATTTGAGTTGAAGTAAGTCACCCCAAATTGCTCAAAACCATTAATATGCCAGATTCTGTTTGATGAATGGTCGGTAGTTAAACCGGTGAATGAACTTTCCCCATAGCAGTAACCCAGAAGATATTCAACCGAGCTCGGATATATTAATTTTATGGCCAACTAGATTAGACTCACTATTCCTCCTAGAACATGTTACTAAATAAAAATGCCATATACTTCCATAAAAGTCTTTATACATACGACCAGTTAAATTGAGTTATAACCTAAGATCAGACAGTCACGTGACTGTCCAATATTCTCAAAGGGGACGCCGACATCGACCTAATACATTTCCCGCCAAAAGACATCGGAGCAGACGACATTGAGTACCTTGGGCGTTCCGCTGGTTATCGCGCGGCACACACACAAGGCATGTTGTCTTGGATAACCAGCGATGGAAACGGCGGGAAGCGGTAAAGGCGGGCCGATTGCCGTTTTGTTCTGGGGTCCTCCAGTACATTAAAGACATGATCCCTACCCCCTAAGGTCCGCCGACGCATTAGGCCTGGATCACTTAACGAAGTGGCGGGTTATAAGGAGCTCATGGGGATAGTGTTAGCGGGAAAGAAGTGGGTCTCCTTAGTGAATGTCTGCCGACGTCGTTGGTTACCGCCATGACCGCAGTTAGTCCCTCCTTTAATAAGAGGTCATTTATGGGTGATTTTGTAGCATACTTTCTTCCTACTGTTTTGTAGTTGATACTGGAAGGAGGCCAGCTATGGCTTTTGGAAAAGAACGAGTAAGCCCAGTTGTCGAGTGTTGTTCTTCTACAAACAAAAAGGGCATTCATTCAATCCCCAACCCCGTTCCGTAACAGTGTCTCTATTATAAACAATATGACCCAAAGCTTATCAAAGGCTGTGGCTATGTAGAATTATAATTCCTATGCACAACGGGATCCCAGGTTCCTTTTCAGATTTTCAAGAGAATGGGCAACCATGGGAAAAGTAGTTTCTTGACTTTCTAGGTCAATGTGCAACGTAAATATCTGCGTATATGACTGATGTTACGAGAGAAATCGGGAAAGGGTATATGACATTACCGTTAAAGTGCATAAAAGCGATTTTAAGCGTGTCAGTCTCGATGCTTTCAGGGCATGTTTGAAACGAACCGATCTAGAAGGCGCATCAAGTATGGTAAGAATACATGATTTTAGGCGACAAATGTGCAATGTTAGGCTAGAAAAACACTTTCTGTCCTGGCAGAACTAGGAATGACCAATGCGGCTCCCTTCAATTGGCTTTGCTTTGCTATGGTTTCTAAAAGGGGTAATACATCTCTGACCAGCTGAGCAACCCAAATATAGAATCATGTGTGCTGTTAAACCGTGAACATTACCCCAAAAGCAAGTTGCGTGGGTGGCCACAGATATTGGGGCTGAGAATTGTCATAGGAAACTAATGCATCAAAACGTACAAATGCCCAGTTTTCGCTGCCATGCAGACGTCTTGCAACAGCTATGACGTCATGGGATCTCGGATCATGTGACCGCAGAAACCAGACTGCCGGAAGTGGGAGCGGAAGTAAGGCAACAGTCGGGGAGATGTCGCAATCCCCTGTGGATTCATAAGATACTGACAGTCAGCTCTAAATATAGCATGTAGATCTGAAGTAGTTAATTTAGTAGTTTAGTAGTTAAGTATATAAGATTGGATCTCAGGGATGTATCCATTCCCAAATTTTATTGCAGGTACGTACTTCTGACTCTGCGTAAATGTGTTGTCATAATTGTTAGGCTGAAATAACATGTTCTGCAATGTACATATCATCATGAAATATGATCGATGTCCTCCATTGATAACTTTAACGTTAAAGAGCATCTTTTCGTTTGTTCTCTTTGTGGTTACCAGGTTACCTATCTATCAAGACTTTTATGATTGTCATTATTTCCTGTTTAATTATTATCATGGCTGAGTTTCTCATGTTCCTGCAGTTTGTCCATTGGATGATGGCAGGGGTGAATCCAGAAGCAGGGATTGCAAGGGATCACGATTCCTCCCTCCATTTGACGTAGACTTACCACACAAAGAGTATGCCTGTGTGGGTATGCTTGACGTCTCAGTACCTAGCTAACATGCGAAGACCCGTACCCTCTTTCCAAATGATGGTCCCTAATACTAAACTAAAGCATCTTGAAGTGCAGAATATTCTGCATCCACCAGAAAGAGTTTACGCTAAGATTGATTTTACTGCTCTTTCCTGTCAATTGTTGGCGACCATGTACGTCTGATTCACATCAAGCCTCATTCATATTCCCTCCCTGTCGTCTGCGACACATTCTGTAGACGTTTTATTATTTGGCGGGAAAAAAAGAAGGCAGACAACTTTAAGAATCAACACTGTGGCCCACTGTGCAGTAAATACCCACATTATGCTTAATA
Source organism: Lepidonotus clava (assembly GCA_936440205.1). Taxonomy (NCBI): domain Eukaryota; kingdom Metazoa; phylum Annelida; class Polychaeta; order Phyllodocida; family Polynoidae; genus Lepidonotus; species Lepidonotus clava. The sequence continues at coordinate 16,860,511 of OW387150.1, read as the reverse complement.
AGACGCCAAGTTTAAAAATACATTAGAATTAAGAAATAACTTTAATCATATATATACATAATTTGATTTGTATTCTTTTGTTGGTGTATGTGAATATTTCTTTTGGATTTAAGAATTTCCATTGAGACTGAACAGCTGAGGAATGATTTGAATCTGTGACAAAATACCTTTAATACAAATTATCTTTAAAACGTGTGTTTTATGGCAATTCCTTGTGAAACAACTTCCTTTGCATGATGGCCCATAACGTACATATAAGCACGACATGCCTTCATTAGGTCCTACTATTTACACGACATTGTTGCCTTGATAAATTCTACTATACACGCGACACGTTAGTAGTATAATTATGAAAATGATATTTCAGTTTATCACGTACATTGTTTCTGCTATACAGGTGACGTCGTGTACAAACTGTCTCTTATATAGGCGACGTACACATTAGAGTTAAGAATTTTCATTGGGACTCAACAGCTGAGGAATGATTTGAATCTTTGACAAAATACTTTTCATTATCTTTAAAGTTGTGTTTTATGGCAATTCCGTGTGAAAAAACTTCCTTTGCATGATGGCCAATAATGTACCTATGGCCGCTCGCCGCATACACTGCATGTACGCACGACGTGCCTTCATTAGGTCCTACTATTTACACGACATTCTTGCCTTAATAAATTCTACTATACACGCGACATGTTAGTAGTATATGAAAATGTTATTTCAGTTTATCACGTACATTGTTTCTGCTATACAGGTGACGTCGTGTACAAACTTTCTCTAATATATAGGCGACGTCACCTCAATTGGCTCCACTTTTTATGCGACAATATAGCTTGAATTGATGTTTTGATATATCCGACAATGTATAATAGTGAGAGTAGTATACAGACATGGGACTTTTGAAATTGTCATGTATACTATTTATCTTCACTATCATGAATACACTGCAGGGGCGGATCCAGGGTCTGTCTTCTAGGGGGGGGGGCAAGATATCTACCCCCGACCCCATGATTTACCTTGCAAAATTTGTCCTCATATTTGTCAAAACTACGAGAGTTCATTTTTGGTCGGGGGGGGGGAGCCCTTTTGCCCCCCCCCCCCCTGGATCCGCCACTGCACTTTTCCTTGTGTACACGACGACATGTACATAGTTTGCCTTTTGTAGGCCTATGCAACCGCTGGCATTGTAACATGCGTTGGTTCTCTTACAGATGAAATAAGTAAATAGTATATTAAAATGGGACTTTATAGATGGTTTGATGCTTGTCGTGTACATTGTTTCTCTTATTCAGCTTACATTGTGTATACACTGTCTTTAGTATAAAACTACATTGCATGCACGACGTCGTGTATATAGCCGAATCGCAGCGGGTGCATTGGTCTGGCTATCAAAAACACAAATCAATGATAATAATGTTTAACATAATAATTATCATGATAGAAATAACCAAATCGTCCAATTTGCTTTCCATATCAGTAATAAATCATCATACAATCTGAGAACTTAACTTTATGGACCATTGAGTTGGCTTTCCCTGGGAAATCCTGGAAGTTCCCAGCAGATCCAATCTAGTTTATTAATTTACACTTGGCATCTCGCCAACCAGCCCGTCACTGCGCATGCCAGTCACGTGACACGCTAATCACGTGCTTGTCACTTACGGCTTGTTAGCAGTGTCGCCCCCTATGAGCGCTAGCAGGAATCACCAGGGGCAGGTGAGCAAGAAAAGGTGGGCTTCTCACTAGTGCCAGCAGTGGCCGCCAGAGGGCCTGGGGTTGTCAGACGCCCTGACATGAGGTCAAATATCGGAGAGTGATTAGTCACATTTGCCAGGCAGCGGCCTCTCATAAGCAGGCATGGCGATCAGTTGGCGTGTCCCTTTCCTGACTGGGCTCGGACGGTGGAACAAAAGCAAAGGTCGTAGACCTATAATAGATGGCAAATGCATTGTGAAAATATTACGTGGGTGTTTTATGTTATGATTTGTATGATTGAAGTTTGATTAAAAACCGCTAATTGTCTCAAAAGATTCTTTGGTTTTTATTGGAGATTACCAATAATTTCATCAATAGCGCGTCTATCTTAATTTTGTTTCTTTTTATTTTTTGGTATTAAAAATGCTCTTTCGGTTCATAGGGCTTAACAGTACTAAAGTCCAATTACCTTGCCTTTGCGTAGTTGGATAGGTCGTTTTCCATTGTACTTCCCACTGATGTAATACGTTGTACATTGTACACATGTTCATAAACCGTATCACATAATCTCTATTGATTCTGATAGCAATTGCAACATAATTATTATTGCCGTTGCATAAGGTGTACGACAATAACCCTTTGTAAATACTGCCCCAAATCCCATGGGAAACAGTTCATAATTCATAACTTTATGCTCTTGAGGTACAATATTATGACTACACATAGATTAGTAACGGTTACAGCCTTGTCCCTTTACTCCTCCACCCCCTACATCCAGGTGAACGCTAACCTAATAATCGGCGTTCAGGGCAGGTGTTGTTGCAGCTGGTGGGCGGCTTTAACACCCTGGAGGGCGGAGGGTAGGCCACAAGGGGTTGGAGGTCTGACACCCTGGAGGCCCGCTCCGTTGTTCCTCCATGGCCTACTGGGCACTGGAACCTGTGTGTATACATATACAGCCTGGAGGGGGTCACACGGGTAAAACAGGGGGAGGGGTTAGATCATTTTGACTGGTTTTATCACGGTTTGGGCAATAGAGAAAGACATGGAGTTGTTTATCTGTACGCGTAAAACGTCAGGTTATTGAACAAGTTGCGATATATAGCAGTGGCGGCCTCTCTAGAAGGGTAATTCAAACACATTTATGGTATTCTACCCCTTTTGAAATTGTTGCAAAATAACAACGGTAAACTGCGGTGAGGATGGCCGTATATCGGGATGCCTGATTCAAACCCCCTTTTCAGAGGAGTATACTACTATACCATATACTACTTTACGTAGCAGTCGTTGTCCAAGAACTTGATTATTTCTTTATGTTGATAGCTTCATGAAGTGGATCTTATTTGGAAAAATAATGTACAAAGTAAGGACAAATAAATCATCCGGTAATCATCACTTTCATTTTAAACAGGATAATGGAATCTGTCCTTCGGTCTTCTTGAGCCCAAGAGAAATCAAGTTGAAGTTTCAGGTTTTGAGGTTGATTGCGGATTGGGGAGAGTGGCTTTAATCAAGGTCGGATATTGCCGGGATCATGTGTTTTTTACCCATGATAGGCCATAAAACAAGGGTACTACCCATTATCGAAGGATTAGTTCTAGCGGAAGTCAGTATAATATGGCGTCGTTATCTTTACCCTCGTGTGGCCCGCAGATCTTACAAGACAGCCTCTCTTTGAGAAAACCAAGATCTGAAAACGAGGTAAAAGTCGGCTGGTTCCCAGCATGTAACACTGCATGCCTTGCCGAAGCCCCTGATTAAGCTCAGTACCAGCGAACATTCCCTTTAAGTGACGCGGGAAGCCGCAACAGACGACACTTGGCGACGGCGGCTGTCTCGTCGGGTCTCGTGGATTCTCGTTCCAATGTCGTCTGCTACGTTTCCGGTCGGAGGGTTGTTCCTAACACGTTACAGCCAGATCGGATGTACGTATAGAAGGTGTACTTGAGCGTCAGCATGGTTCGTGTTTCATACAACCATGTTATCTCACCCATATAACAATAGGCTGTGAGGCTTCATACATGCACCGCACGTAATTGCAAGTAATATAGATAGAACTATTGATATATGGCGCTACGGGAAATAAGCATGACGTCGAAGCCGTAAAACGGGTAATTATCAGGTCCAGTTTGGGCCAATCTGAAGTGGAGCAGCCTTATGAATGCTCATCAGCTGATTAGATAACGAAGGTATACTTAGAGGCTTTCACGATATCCTATGTGTATACTATATACAATCAAACATAGGCGACCTCAATCAAAATATGGGTATCGATGTAGGTTAATACTATAAACGGCTTCATGCAAAAGTTGGGTTTTGCAATTATTGGATTTGGCTTGCTCGTTGTAGCCATCTCTCTAATCGCAAGAAGGTGAACTTGATTTAACTGGCGAGTTGTTCCATCATAGTTAATTCAGGCTATAGTTATTTAGGCTTCATGAATGTCCTTTTTCTTGATATTAAGGTTGATATTGTACAGTTATATAGAAACCTGAATAGATGAACCCCATCTTACATACATAATTACTTTGGAATCCTGATGAAGGCAGTAAAACGCCGAAACTACTTGATTCGCCATAATTCATGTCTATTTAATAATAAACACAAGTCAACAACAGCCGGAGTTGGGTTCGATGTAGCTTCCAAACTTTTAATACAATTACTTTGGTTATCACTCCTTATTCTGTGAGCGATACAATGTACTCCTTGACCCCGGAATCAGTGCCAGAATCTAAGTAGCTTTTACCTTCCGGCCATCATGACTCATATTTCACCCATTTATCGCATTACCCCAAAACGTCAATAGTCATAATCCGTCAAGTACGCACTGCGTACATTACCGTGACGTAATCAGAGGTAAACCGCCTCCAGTTAGCCTACATCACACAGGAGTTGACCCACCCCGCCCTACCCTCCCATATAGACCCACCCACCCCGCCCTACCCGCCCACATAGGCCCACCCACCCCGCCCTACACCCCGACATAGGCCGACTCAGGGCCCAGTCAATATGGTTAGGCCTATATACCGACCTTGCCAACCCCTGAGGGTTGAGGTAGGGGCAGACTTGGTCTCAAGTTTGCCCTATGTATGGGTTGAGAAGTGAGCGATGTTGGTCAGTTTCCATCTCAAATCGAGTGAAATGACTCGTAGAATTGCCTTCATATAATTATTATATTAAATATGTTGCAAATTTGCAGCTGTTTTTCCTATATTGGACCTGATGAACTATTGGAATAATAAAATGTAATTTCACAGGAAAGTACTCGGACTGAAAATGTATCTGCAACGTACTGTAGAAAAAAATGGAAAAAGGTGTCGTTAAACTACTCTATGAATATACAATTCAGGTTATGTATAGCAGTTAATTCATTTTAATTGCTAAATATGTCCTTCAAAATAGATATATTTTCAAACTCCTACATCTTTACACACACATTTGGGCCTACAATGTTCCTAGAAGGGTCACCCTCCCAAGAAGCATCGTACCGTTGGGCGCCCGTTGCCTCGGCGCCCGTTGCCCACCGGTCCGATGCCCCGGCGCCCTGGCCGGCGTATGCCCTAACTTGATTTCTGAGGGGTAGGGAGGAGTAATAGAAACCCGGTCTGCCTACAGAGGACGTTTTAGCCCAGATCTCACCCACTTTACACATTAAATCCCCGTTCACCGTCCGCCCTAATTCAATAGCCTGCCCAGTCGATAGGGGGAGCTTTATTAGCTGTAGCATATTCAATTACTCACGGGCCAATAATCCGCCTAAAAAGCCTAAAAAAGGGCAGAAGTTTAAGGCGGCTTAGCCTAGTATGAAGAGATGTTCAGGTATGAAGAGGCACCGAGATAGGGGTAAGATTTGAATGAAGTATGATGAAGACAACGTGAAACCAGGTGGAATTCAGACTTTGGAAGGCATAAAACAACTCAGAAGTAACATTGCCAAGAAAAGAAAGGAACACTAAGCCACCTCAAGTAGAAATAAGCACAATTCCGGATGTCATATGGACGTAACAAAGAATAACTAAAGTTTGGCCGACTTTGATCGGCGGTGCTTAGAAAAAGCCTTTATTCTGTAGTACAAGGTTTATAGCAGTTGAGCTCGCTCGGCCATATATATACCCCGTAATCAATACAGCCTTATTTCTTAGCATTGACCTCTATGCACTGTCCTCGTCTTCATTAAGTCTCAGAGGAGAATGTGGGTTATATCCCGGGGTTATATGCACCTTTTTGTATCATGTCACACATATTGCTTTCCAAAATGGCATTTTCTTGCTGCGGATCTATGGAATTTGAAGAGAAGTGAAGCAATGTTTGCCCTTGTAGAAAAAGGGGCCTTTGTGTACATATGGTGCCGCAGTTGCTAGGTAATAATTGATGTCGTCTGGGTCTAGGGGACACGGGGCATGCGCACTGGAACCGTATGTCAGAATGTGTTGGCGCCAGACTGATTATCAAAGTCATTTTTCTCTGACACAAAACCCTTTACAGCCCCATTCAGAGCTTGTGAATAAAGATTTGATTTCATCATTCTATTCAAATCAATCCAAATTTGAAAAGACGCAAACGATAAGCATGCATGAAACGCACGAGAATAGCATGCGTGACTCTTGTATGGACTTTAAGCAGAATACCCTGCGAAAGAAAACCTGACGGGTTATTCCCATCAATGTCTGTCAACACGTGTCGGTGGAAATTTTCGCGCTGTCAATTGGCGGTGAAAATGGCGCCAAACCACAGACGACAATTTTCGCGCGGTTTTGTCGGAGCGCGCGCTGGTTGCTGGCGGACCTGTGGTCTCGGGTGTCCTGCTGCACGTGCCTACACATTAGCAGACGGAGGCTGGCATATCATTTACTGTCATGCCACCCCGAAGACGGAGCTTTGGAGCCGCTGGACGGCCTGCTCCGACGCCAACCGAGAGGAAGAGCCAGCCGGATCTCCTTGCAGGAGTCGGGATAAACGGTCCGATTTGCCGATCGATTAGCAGCGATCAGCGCCCCGGAAATCCCAGAGGAAGAAATAGAAGAGCGGTCTTCCCTTTTTACTTACAAAGCAAAGCAGGTAACGTAAAAGGCTGCACACAAAAAGATCCGATTTGGCATGTTTAGGTATTGGATTTGCCGATACGCTTTGAGATGGAAGAGTAATCCCTTGAATGTGTTATCAAATGATATAGCGCCGTGGGTGTTCCTCCTTTCGACTAGTCAGAATAAAAAGAATAATCATAAATGCATTCCTGATTTTCTTATGTACCAGTATATCGTATAACCATACACATTCAGTACGTACAGCATCCATAATTAACGTATAGCTCCCATAGCTAATCCAGTTCATCTAGACAGTTTCATAATAAAGCCTAGACGGCCGGCCCATGAGTCAACCAATCCATGGCTTTATGTCAGATTATTAGCTAGCTACACATTGACCATGTCCGGAAACAATATTTAATTTCCTGCTATAGTGAGTCTGAATAGGAAGTGCCACGCATCAACCTGCCATTTGACAACACATAACCACCGATGACCCCCTTTATCGCTCACCTGAGTTCTCACAACGCCCTCTATCGGCCAGCGTCTGCTTGACCGGAAGTCCCTTTGTTCTCCCACAATCCTTTGCAGTTGGAGCCCGGATGAAGGTCGCTATGGAGACGATAGATATGGCCGAAAACGTCTCTTCAGGTTCAATAGAACTATCCTTTATGACCACTTCTCTACTAGATCTCCGCACAGCAGAAATTCTTTGTATTGAGCTCCTTATACTAGTTCTGTATAATACGTATGTCAATATAGAGAGATACAATCCCACATCTTTATACTTTGCGTCCATTGGAACCTAGCCCTTTTAGACCACTTGCCTTATTACAAATGGTATCTCTCTTCTTCTCACAGTCCATATTAAAACACGATATCCCTAAAGGCTGCACCAAATATGTAATATGATACATTAGGTGATAAGTCAGCAGTTTCTTAAACTGAGTATCACCACTTCATCCATTTGACATAGCAAAGATAAATGGAAATATAAAATATTCTATTAAATCCATTGCTGAACAGTCATTGAAAGACTCATAGATCTAATCTTAGACGTGACTGCAAACTCAATCTGATGATTAACTTGACAAATTAAGTTTGCAATGGGGAATTATATATATGGATAAGTTGCTATGTATTGCTATTGTAAAAAAGAAAAGTGTAACAATAGTGTTAAAGTAAGGATAAGGGCAAGAATGACCGAGTAGTTTGAGACTGCGCCATGAGATTGGCGTGGAATAGGATAAAGTCCTGGTTCTTGTATAGCTTATGTTCCTTTCTGTCAACAGTTTGGACATAATATACTGCTATGTCAAATGCTTGTTCTTATCATACTGTGTCTCTGCCGCATGAGAAAAAAAGAAACAATTTATTTTCTTTGTAAATGTTTTGGGAGGGATGTGGACCTATCTATGAACATGTTAAATCCTAAAGGATATCAAAAAGACCAAATAAGTTATGCTTGCCATAATATAAAATAGGAGAGATGCAACGATAAACAACCAAACAACTGGAATCAGCATAATTATATTATTTTCAATACATTGTTCATTGCTCAAAACCTCACAAATGAAGGAACCGTATGCGTCCACAAAACATGATTTTTGTTGTGTTTGATGTAAACACTTTCAAACCTTGATTTCAGAAACTGAAATTTCACCTTGAATAAGGAACACCATAGGCTAGTGGTAGTACAAGTCATAGCTCTGCATGCCATTGTTAATCATTGACTGGTCCTACTGGTCTGTCTGCCTCAATATTTGACCCATGTTTACAAGTCAAACAAGAGCCTGACCATGTTGCCCAGTCTCAGGGGACTGGTTACACGCGCGGACCCCGCACCGCGGACCTCGCGCATATACAATTTCTTACATACGCGGATGTAAAGTCCGCGCATACTGGCCTTCTTACATATGCGGATGCAAAGTCCGCGCGTTCAGATATCCTTAAATAGGCTGACATATATTTATCTGTCTATAAATCATGTTTTATTGTCGTGTTTAAAGAAGTAAAATATTTCCCCTTATTTCAAAAAAAGAAAAAAGAAAGAAAGACAAAGGGGGTTCGGGGGCTATGCCCCCGATTTTTCATAATAAGTCCGCGTGTATATTTTTAGTCCATATACGCGGGAACCGCCCGCGCGTACTAGGTACCCAGTATGCGCAGACATTACCCCCGCGTACACAAGAAATACTGCACGCGCGGAGTCCCGATGCCGAGCCCGCGCACATAACCTCAGCCCAGTCTCAGGGCTACAACAAAGCAGTCAATTAATGACACGGACATCCAGGTTGTAATTGGGATTTCCTGAATTGAGTGAGCCACTGACTCCAAAGACTGACTCTTGATTTGATTGTGCTCTCCCACGCTACAAGCTCATCTGCCAGGGCCCTCTATTACTAATGCTTGATGGGTCTATTTTTCATACTTTAACTACCTATCTTTAATAAAGGAGGTATTAGTGTTTCTCAGCTAATATTGATGTACATGGATGAAACCAGCTGAGAGACTAGGTCAATATGTGTTCAGTACATAGATTGGTACAAAGATTATGGATTATAGTGTGATGCTACTTGTGGAATGGCAACACTGCTCGAGCAGAATGTAGGGACAAGTTCTGGCGGGAACGGCTCTTTCAGAAAAATTAGAAAACATGTAGAGGCAAGGGTACAATAAGCCCAATGGTAAAGTGCTGATCTGCTAATCCAAATGTCTGTGATCTGATACCAGGGAAGGTGTCATACTACACGATTCGTGCACCATGAGACAAATACTTGTAGTATAATAAGTAAATAAAGATCAAACATCTCATAAGCCTTCTTTCATTTTTTACCAATCTGTATGAAAGGACGGCATTGTTGGGAGAAAAAGCTAGCATGTATTAGAACATTACAGTGTCTAAATATATTTTGTCATAGTTTGTAGCGATTTCTCCTTGGGATTTTATATTCACCTTATAAACAATAATTGATTAACATATTACTGTATATATTATATATTTCTCAGATAGCCTGCAGGTGGGCTTCCTATGACATCTTAAGGCCACATTCCACTTTGTGGTAGGTCCCATTTGCGGTAGCTATTTTTAGGGGCTCCAAGAGATTTGCGGTTTAAATACCAACATGTTGGTATCCTCAACTGCAAGCAAACTATGGAAAACCTATATGAAATAGCAATGGCTGCAAGCAGGGGCTGCAAGCAAGGACCACAAGTACCTATATTCCACTTTCCGACACGCTACCGTAAGCGGGGTTGTGGCAGTTTGCTTGTGTCTTTTCATGGTGCCACAAACAAATACTGTATGGTGGAATGTAGCCTTTAGGATTTAGCATCCAGTATATCGGAAAACTGACCCTGGTCAGAAATGGTAACCTCCGACGAGTTTTATCTAAGGTAGATTTAGGCATCTCTGTCCATGACATACTCTTTCAGTGTGCAAGAAAACACTTTCTCTACAACATTTCACCCGCAAAATAAAAGAAACATTGATCATAAACACAGGTCGCACAATGATATTTTTTCACAGTCTGCCTCATCTAACTTTTCCCAGGGGTCCAATTTCTCACCACAGGTTTTCCGTTGCTCAGCAAAAGAAGCTCCAACTTTTAACGTGCTTCTGTCAATAAACAGGCGTTGGCAGGACATAAAAGTTTGCCTCATTGTGACATACTATGCCCCCCCCCCCCTTCTTTTGAGAATTAAAGGTTTTACTGAGTGTTCAGCCAAAACTAAAAATCCATTTCAGCCTTTGAACATAGGTTTCAAATATGGGGTGAAATGGCACACAAATAGTTGTTGCCAAGAGGGGCACAGACATACAAAGAAAAACTCACGTGTCACCGCACTTGCCCTTCCAGGTAATCAATGATAAAAGTAAAGGTACTAACCATAGGATTCTGATATCCTAGAAGACTGTGGAATAATTGTATCAAATTTAGAAAAAAGGGAAGGGCCAAAGAAGAAATTCATCTACCAGAACCTATATCCCTATCAACTTAAATCATCCAAACGATTTTAGAATAAGAAAATCAAAGTACATGAGCAAATATTTGTGTGCCATTTCACCCCAAGCTGCTCCATTTCTTACAATGGTTTTCCCCCCATTTTTCAGCAAAGAATGTAAAAACCTTTACAATGTTTTACAAGAAAAACAAAGCATGAACGTCACAGGGGGCACTTCTTTATATACATAAATTAATATTATAAACCTCAATATAATCATCTGGAGCAATGCGGATAAATGTGCTGAGTTCATCATAATATACTATCTCCCAAACTTAGTATGCATTTCAATCTCCCTTTACTTCTAAACTGTTGGTGTAATTATTGCTGTAAAAGAGCATTAAGATAATTGCATCGAGCGACAAATAGCATTTTGTTTTCGGGTGATTAACGATGTTTGGTTGATGATGGATGTTAGTAAAACCTAACCTGATACAAGAACTGAAACACTCCTGTTACCCCAAAACATGACACACCCTTGGCCTGCTCATCAATCTTGTTCCTGATCATATTTCATGTAGAATTTGCAAAAATGACCTGGTTAGCTTGTTACTCATAATGATTTGGTAAAGCTCCATAACCATGCACGAGATAATTTTACCAGAAACTGGCATTCACTAATTGATGATCTGCAGCTGTTACAGAATTGTCAGTAAATTGGTCAGATGCCTTGTTGGGAATAGGAATATCAAGCGGGTTTAATAATTCTTTGCCAATTCCATTGTTCAATGTCAGCGAGGTGCAGAATTTAAATACCCAATAGGAATGCAAATTGCCAGTAGAATAGGCGATTCATCGTCGATCTTTGGCCAATAACAATCGCTGGTTACTGGTCACAATCAAAATTTCTCCCTACCACGGATAGCTGATTTACAGTATTTTTGGCACCTGCAGGTTAATTTGGACCTATCTTGTCGACAAAAACAAGAGAAAATCTGTAGAAAATTAACAGATATTTCTTATAATTATTTCCATGTATAATGAAAATATTTTTAAACAATTTAGAAAATATGAAATGTATATGTACACAAATTAAAAAATAATGATGACTAACTTTTCACCTTGTTCAAGAACAAAATAATGATAAGATTAATTAAAATTCCTATACTTAAGCCTTGTGATTTGTCGACATAATGCATATCATGGATCCTGATCTAGGCTAACCTGCAGGTAAAAGACAAGAAATTGGCTATCCATGGTTGGGAGAATTAGCAGGAATGAGACCTGAAATACTCTACATTTCGATGATCAGACACCCTATTAACATGTGGGCCTTAATGATCATACCATGTCTGACAACCTAAAGGTCATATTTTATTTAACTGCAGCTGGATGTGGGCGTTGCCCAATTGACTCAGAATCAACAATTTAAGGGAGAACATAAACCAAAGAGTAAAAAACAATGATGTTTCTGAAATGGATATCAGATAGAATCTATTCACCCACCCGTACATGTATACACATTCACACACTATGTAAATATAATTATAATCACACACATATACACACACAAACAAAACCTTTGGATGCTACTGTGATCCTCCAGTAGCAGTAACAACAAAAAATAGCTAGAAATGTTCGAACGCAAAGAAGTAAATACAAATATTTTGCCCTCTAAATGCCGACAATTTTTTTTCATAAATAGAGATAATAATATTTCAATAATATCTGAGACAACCTTATTTCTATGATATTCATAACAGTGTAAATTTTCATATATGAAAACTTGAACTACGAAAAAACGACCCTAAAAAGAAAATGTAAAAAAAGAAGAAATGAAATAAAAAATATGAACCTTCCATCTTCGCTACTTATGGTAGACTCCACTCTAAAGCTTGTGTGAGTATCCGGAGGCACATTTAATGGAGAGTGGTGCTATCCCACAGTGTACAGATATTGAGTTTACATTTGAAAATGCGAACAGTGACGCCCGCATATTTGGACTTAATGGGAGGCAGGGGCCCGAGTGACAGAACTAGGAGCTGGCAGTGGCAGATGATTTGAGAGAACCTCGTAGCCATCAGGGTTATGATACCTAGTCGTTCACCTATAATAATCCGGAATTGTATACAGCGGGATACGTATATATCATAATGCATGACTGTTTTTCCCCTCAAAACACTCGGATATTTATTTTACTGTGAGACTTTGTTTTATTATTGTACATTGTTCTCATTATAATTTGGAGGCATTAAAACACATAGTTTTATTATACCAACATAGATGAAAGGCTTAGGTAGAGAGCGAACTATGGATTTACCGTTCATAGCCAAACCGAGCCATGTATTTCTTTAGCAATAGCTTTAAGGAAGCTGAGAGGCGTACACTCCTCAGTAAGTATGTGGTCTCACTTGGAAATGACATGCGTACTACGCAGGTGTGGCTCGTTGCAAATATTTGGAGAGTCAACATAAGTTTTTATTCTGACCTGTGACGCTGGTGAGGCGAGGGCACAAGAAGCCCGAGACCCTGAAAAATAGGCTGAGACAAAGGACAATAATCGTGGCTGAGTGCCCCTGAGGTTAGTTCTTGTTTTATTCTAAATCAAATACAAATTTTTGATTATTCACCAGCGGGGCGATAACAACCCTCTGTTATTCCACCTTTGCTAATGGGGCAGGACAATGATGAAGGTATAGGCGCTAAGAAGTTGGTATAGAACAAACAACTTATATCAATGATATAAGGAGGGGATATGGAGTGAGAATTGTAGACATGATGTGAGACAGGCCTCAGGTGTGGTGGATTTCTAGTGCAAGATCTCGAAGCTAGAGGCAATTGAAGGTATTTCGGTGTACTATAAAGTGGGACTTGGATTTACTCTTGAAGTACTTGTTGAAGTGGATGAATGCAACGAAATTTCATGTTTAAGCGACAGTAGAATCTCCTGCTTTCCTGAACCGGAACACCTCATGAAAGCACTATCAGATTGTGTAAATTCACAGTTAACTCATTAACGTGAAAGTGGATAATAACAATATAAACTACAATTGAACCCATAACTACAAACCCCTTCATTAGCATATGAAATAATATCAATTCGTATACGTAAGATTATAATAATGTGTCTATATAGTAATATAATAGGCATAGAAACAATTAAGCAGTAAACTATACAGATACAATCCATGAGCCAACCAAATGAAATTCAACTGAGGATAGATAGTTTCATTGCTACTGACAATGGGTAGAGTCGTGGGGAATAATTCTTTAGTTATCGGAGTTTCCGAAATGTTGGCAGTTATATCGGCTTGGGATCATTTATCATTTTAGATAATCAATGGGAGTATCTACCAGCAAGGAATAAAGCATATTTTATCGTGTTTATCTCTGTATCTTGCATATGTAAGCTTTGATAAAGACCTGCAAAGTGCTACTTTAAATCTTCCTTGGAAATTAATCAATCGAAGATGCATTAACAATTAAAGCTTGTGCCATTTGGCGTTTCAGATTTGCTTCATGAAAACAGCCATTTGGGCAGAAGTTTAAAGCTTTGATTTGATGTCAATAATTTCAAACTCTCGTGCACATCGCCTTGAGCGCGATTCGATCGAACACCCCAGGCGTTAGGGAAGGGAATAATGCAATTGGAACAAAAGGCAAATCACATTGTGGCATCTTCAAAGCTTAGTGTTCCGATGCCAAAGAAGAAATATTAATGCTTTTTGTGTCGTGTTTCATTAGTTTGTCTTTTGTAAAATAAAGCTGGAGGTATTGATTTAAGTCACATTAGGTGTGCAGGTGATGAAATGGCTTATCTCATTTGTAAAGACGTTATGGAAACTGTGTTTTAAATGGGATGAGAACTATCATTTTAAAAACAATTTGAATTAAAATTTGCAGTAGTTATTGTATTCAATTGTGTAGCAAGGCGTAAGTATGTTTCACAAAGGAAACTTCGGCCCTTTTAACGAGTATTTTTTGTCAGGAGCATTTTTTGTCACATTGAAAGGAGCAAAAAAGTTAAAGTAATGAAGGAAAAAAAGGTTAAAGTTAAAAAGAATCGAAGCAGCTCTTAGCTTGTACGACTTGGTTAAGGGAGTCAACGCCGCCATCTTGGCCATTTCCAGCATAAAGATTATGCACTTTAGCCAGGATGCACCAAGAACACTAATGGCCCTTCCAATGGGATTTGGCGACAAGCCTATGAGGATTAGTCAGATTCCTTGCGGCTTTCGCCAGATCTGGCGACGAGCCTATGAAGATAAGTCAGATACCTTGCGGTTTTAGCCAGATTTGCTGGTTGCCTGGCACTTATGGCAAAGTGAAAACATTTCTTGGAAATATCATTGTGATGCATGTGCCAGGACCAGTGCAGTGTTTGTTTAAAAAAAGACAATAACAAAAACCACCAAAATCATGATTATGATCGGGTTGTGGTGCTGTAGCGTTGCTATTGTTGAGAGCGCCACTTCAATTTCTTATGATCATTGATACGCTAATCTGATGGGGGGGGGGGGGGGGGGGTAAATGAGATATGTATGGATTGTTATCAATTTATCTTAGAATTTTGATGAGTTCGGAAATAGTTGAGAATGCCGATCTAATTGGATATTTCACGTTATCTACACTTTTTGTAGTCTTAGGCGGTTCCATATTATCATCAACCTCCTACCCCCAATGCTTAACTCAATTGTAGTTTGTTCGGGAACTATATTTCCCATTCCCAGGATTGTCGATTAGTTTGTTTTCCACAACGGACGTAAACAACGGAGTTAATCGATGTAAAACCGACTGAATCTGACACAAGCCCGCTATAATAAAAAGTACATATATGTTCTTACCTTAGGTAGAGCTGCCTTCTCCAGGGTTTCCTCCAGTCCTGTCCTACCCCCAGGCCACAGACAAGGGGCTGTAGGGGGGCCCTGGAGACCCTGAAGCTGACAGCAGGGGTGGCGGCAGCGGACGGGGAGGTCTGGACGAGTAGAACCCACTAGTAATCCATGTCCTGGGTCCGTCACCTGTTACTGCTCCTCCCGCCCTGGAGGCGCCCTGGAGCAGGGCTCCGTCCTTTGCCGATCGAACTTTAATAACAAGACCCTGGGTTATTACAAACCTGTGTCTTCAGGGCCAAAGTAGCCCGGGCTGGGTCGAGCCACTCATCACTTCACTTGAGTTGCTCGGAACTGCTCAATGCACAGCGGCAGGCGGCGTCCGATGGCACGAGGGTAGAGGGTGGAACTGGGAGCGTGTGTATGCGTGGGTTAATTCCTTCAGGTTTTCAGAATAAAACAATTTTTTCCGCCGTCCTTCTATATAAAGCGTGTGGTCAGTATTTGTGATGTAGTATTCAGCGGTTTGTTTTGGGTGATTTCCAACTAGCCGTCCGAGAATAATTCTTGCTGACGTCAGCAGTTTGTGCTCGTCGTTGGCGCGGACGTCGTCGTTGCCGACCCCCTCTGACTTCGCTGTGGAGAGCAGAAGCCGAGCATATCATTACTAGTCCGAGCTGCTCGGGCGGGAACCAGAGGCTCGGCGGCCGGGGGTCGAGGGCCGGTGGCCGGGGGTCCGGTGGCCGGGGGTCCGATGGCCAGGGGGCCGGTGGCCTGGGGTCCGGGGGCCAAATATCCGAGTGGCCAGGGGTCCAGTGGCCGGGGGGGGGGGGGGGGGAATGGCCGGTGGCCGGGGTTTGAGTACGGAGGTTTGGGGTAGGGGGTCAGCGTCCAAGGACAGTTACAGTTATAGATGCCGCGTGGTGTTAAAGGGTCGACTTTCCTCCTCCTGTCACCTCCAGATGGTTAACTTCGATTCCCCTTCCGCATTAATTTTACCTACAATATCACAGAACTCCAAATTCTCAGAACTCAACACTCATATATCAACACACAAAGTCTCACAAAAGCATAAATCATGTGTACACTCCCAGGAAACTATAAAATCCGACCGATATTTTCCCATGTCCAATCCATGAGTGACACATCCGGCGCTCCTTGATAAAAGTAAATAAGAAAACTGACTTATTGCGTCTGAGGAATAGGCCTAACCTCGGTCGTATTATTTATAACACATCCGAATCACATTTCACTGCGATATCCGATATGTAATATCGCAGTGCTTCTCTATAACTAATCCTGAAGGTTGTCCTCATGTATACAACTGACCTTCAGAGGACTCGCTGGGGTAAGCTTGAAAAACGCCTGGAGGAAAAGGCTGTAGTGGTAGTTGACGCGCGGTCCATGTAGCGCGGCGCGGTCCTGCTCCTGCCGCGCGGCAAACCCATCTACGCCTCCTGCCGCCCCGACGTGCCGCCCGCGCCCCCTACAGCCACAAGGGCGAACTAACAAACTGCATTACGCCACACTTGTTGTGACGACTGTTGTCATTTCTTTGAGGGTATTTAACCTAGAGTTTCCCCGATTTGTCAACGCTTTGTGTTTCAAGAAATATAAGAATAATAACTCAAAAATTACTTGGATGGAGAAAGGGCAGAATCAGATTCAGATTCTATACATATACATACATACATACATACATACATACATACATACATACATACATACATACATACATACATACATACATACATACATACATACATACATACATACATACATACATACATATATATATATATATATATACAAATATATATATACGAACTGATAATGAAATAATCACCGCCGGTATCAGGAATAGAGGGTATATATTTTTGCTAACACAAAGATTTTGATATTCGCACTGAAAACCTCAATAAGCTTAAATGCCTCCCATTTATAAAATTCTGTAGAAGCCAGCAAAGTCAGTGATCAAGATCCAAATAAAAACACAGGCAACAGGGCAAGGCAACCAAACAAAAAGGCATACATGTATTTCTTCGTATTTCTTCTAGGGATTGCCGAAAGGTTGTGCATTACTTTGTAATTTTATACATTATGCATTATACCGTTGTCACTATACTTCATTTGGAGCACGCAATACTATTTAGCCATACATACCTGCATAAAGGTATGACCAAATATTACTACATGTGCCGTAGGGGCCTCTTTTGTATATATTATTGTAAAGAGGCCTGGTCCATTACTCTTCACAGTTGTTGCTACCAGCAGCTTATCATTCAGCATCCTGCTATAACAAATAAATAGTATTTATGGGCTATTAGATAATCAGATGTGGTTTCATTCGAATTCTGGGATTCCAGAACTCAAACATGTGTGAGCAAATACCGTTGTGATCATACAAACATGACAAAAATGTAGTCTCTAAGTAGTAACAATTTCATAACCTTTTAGACCTCACGTTTTGTGTATATGAATGGGTATTATTTTCCCTGATTGTTTATAGACTATTATCGATATCTATTTCAAAAGTCTACTTTGTGAAAATGTGATATACACATATATTGAAATTGACACAACATTTCATTTGATATGATAAGTAGCCAGTAACCTTTTACTGATTCTTTGTAATTATAGTGTATGTGCTCTCCAACACAGCAGGGGTGACGACCAAAGAAATTTTATGCATCTTATGCTCACGATTCCTAAATTTGGATGCGTGAAAATACACAAAATTTTAGATTCGTGACATTTTTTTCTTGGTTAAAACACTCCAACTAAATTGCAATTTGTTTCTAATAGATACGTTGAATCATTTTCTATAAATATTTATAGTTTATACAAGTTTTTATATGGACATTTTCCACCACGAATCCGTCACGCATCTTTTTTACATTTTCACGCATCAATTTTTAGATGCGTGCTCGTTTTCTGGACGAGGTTGGATGCAAAAAGTGATTCGTGAAATTTCTTTGGTCGGCCCTCCAGGTATAGGGCATTATTATTTATAATTATATTGATTATACTCAACCTATTCTTATTTACATCAAAACGTAAGACATAAAAAAAACGTCAGATTTGACATGCTTAGTTACCACGATGGTATGTATAAATGATATGTCAAGCACTAGTAATAAACTCCGTCACAATAATCCAGGGATATAAAATTAATGTAAGTTTTATCGTTTGTGGAAAATCATTTGTAATTTCACTTGGACAATGCGCATGATGCCATACGTTATATCAACCGGTATAATATACATATCATTAGATCCACACATTTACAAATTGCCCAAGGCTCTCATTAAAAAGCACACCAACCTGTTGCGGTGTCGCATGTGATTATAGTTTTTTCTTTCCTGGGAATTGACAGATGTCATTTTTCATGACACTCAAGATGCTGAGATGGGCGTAATCGTGTCATCGCGTTGGCAACCAGAGTATAGCTCTGTTTGAATCCCAGGAAACTGCAGGTAGTCTGATTCATAGCCAAACCGTTATAATTAATGATTTAAAAGCTGTATACCATTAGCCGATTTTACTGCCAAATTCAAAAGTCAGCATAGCGAATTTTGCTTAATCATAGACATGCTAATGTATGTACCATTTGGAATGGTTTTTGATTGTCATTCAAGTGGTATGTATTTTGCCATATTAGCCTACTTGTGACAAGTAATAAACAAAAGAATTACCAGTTGTTAAAGTCGGCTACTGAAATATAAACTTTATCTAATCGTCTACATGGTTCTCATTTTTCTTGCAATCATTTCTTTACTGACGTTCAGCACACACTTTGCAATTTCTATTTGAGCATTTAAACCTTAGATAATTATTTCTGCCATGATGCTAATTTCTACCGCCAGATTTCTGTCTCCATTAAAACCAATGAAAATGAAGTAGATATTAGAAGTGACGTAGTCAATTATTGGTCGTCTTTAGAATGGCGAGATCGTTGTGACCTTTGAGGGAGTAGGGAGTGGATTGCTGTCATTGTCAGTAACTTAGTTTAGTCTTTGAATTGAAGAATTACGTCACGTAAAGCGAATTGCTAAATATAATCTTTAATCAAGTTAGTCATGTTCTCTGAAATATGTATAGTTTTTTCTTTAATCCTTTGTAGATTAAACTATCACTCTATGACGGCAAGCCAACTGTTGTCAATAATATTGGACAGTACATCACTATTTCATCTACCTCTTGAAATGTCAAATCATGACTCAGGGCGGTTTTGTATTGTCTGATACACTATGAATTTTATATGATACAATGAATCTCAGACGTTAGTCATATACTGGCCTGAGGTCTTCAGAATAGGTGGTAAGTACTACCCCAGGACCAGGAGGGAAAAAGATAGCCAACTGTATTGAACATGGAACTTCCTTGCCAAACAGAAGTAAGTAAAACTCCTGAAAACAAATCATATTTATTTTGGTATATCCATGTTTTCTCTCTTAAAATTTAAGACAGAAAATATATGATTATTAGATAAATAATGTTTAAACACATATAGCGAGTCGTCAGTCATTCCATCTCACCCCACGCACCGGTGGGTTTTGGTATCTCACATTATCAGTGGGCTAAGCGGCCCACTTATCACTGTGGTCTTTTTGTCTTATTGTGGCCTGATGGAGCGATCCTAGCCACTCTCTGGGTCCTCCACGGCGTGTGCTGGAGAGCTATTGTTCTAAAGCCCCATATCAACTGGACTCAATCGGTGCACAAATCGGCTGATAACTACCAAAGGAACCAGCTAATCTTTGGGCCATATCACATCACCAATAGGTTTGCAATATTGAAATGTACATGTTTGATATAAATCGGTGCTAAAACCGCCATTTGTTGTAATAGAATCAGCACTGATCAGTCTGGCGACTTGGTCAAAAAGACGGCTAGTGCTTACGGGTGTGGGTCTTAAGGCCCTGGTGTTGTCTCAGTATAGGACTAGTTTTGATGGATAGAGACAGGTCAGCACCCTTTGGTCATCTACTGTCACTCTAATTACTGTGTGTACCCTTCAGCTATCCATCATCTGTCACCTAAGGTCCTTCTATGACTTGTATCTGTCTTTTGCTTGAATCATTTCATTGTTTATTGAGCTTTTTTAAATGGGCTACGATTTATCTATGGTGAAAGTGACAATTATTGGTACTATTGCACGTACATGAACAGACCCAAACATAGACTTAATTATACACACATAGGCCTACACGGAGAGAAACACACGCATGCAAGTATAAAGATATATTTAATCCTTCATTTCTACTGTATGAAAAAGGGTAGGGTGAAGCCCTGTCCCCACGACAGAGAATTGTACTAACGACAAACGCGTTATCGGCCGACTTTTGGAAAGTCGGCCGACAATGCGTTTATCGGCCGACAATAAAATGTTTTCTGTCGTCAAAAATTACATCGTTGACGATGAGAAACCTGTTGTTACTCGTTGGGACACAATGAACGACCAAAATGCCGACGATGAACAGGTTTATATTGCCCCAAAATTGGTGCCAGACTGTCTGACGATCTAACCAAAGATACACAGGTTTGTCGTCGGTGTTTTCTACCAAAATATTAGGCCTGTTTAATATGTTTATCGTCGACGACCATGGGGTCATCCTTGTCGGCCGATTTTATTGTTGGAAAACGATGTGGCTTCCTTAATTACCTGGTGCCAGTCTGTCTACGGCACATTGGCTTCAGATGTGTCTTCGTCGGCCGACACAATTCTCAAAGTTCTGTTGCTCGTGGGGACGGGGCTTTAAGCCGTGTCTCCACTTGAGCGACGAAGGACTATCGTACACTGGGTTCAGAGGTCCCGTTGTCGCCGAGTGCAACAGGATTCTTTATCGCCAAAGTGGAGACACGGCTCAATGCTCTTGTAGTTAATTGCCGGGCGACTAGAGGACATTTTAGTACGTCATCCGACGACTAACTAGTCGCCCGTGACGATGGAAAAACATTAAACATGTCAAATATTTTGCCCTAAACCCACGGCGATTAGTGGTTTAATCGCCAGACATCACCGCACCAGTGTGGAGTTGGTCACCGGGCGACTGGCAACCTTAAGCCGTGTTTCCACTTGGGCGACGGAGTTTGAGAACTCGGCCGGCGACGAAGGGTCCTCTGAAGCCAGGTGCTGGGAGACAGCCTGGCGCCGGGTAATTATGGAAGCCACATGTCTCCCGGCGACAAACCCTGGCGACGAAGAAAAAAGTCGGCAACTCCGGCGACAAACCCTATCAAACACGTTTGATCTGACGCCCAGAAACCCCGGCGACAAACAGGTTTTGTGGCCAGCCAGATTGGCGCCAGTACCCTGGGCGATAAACCTAGTTTATCGCTGTCCCCATGATCAACAAGAGCATCTCAACGTGGCGATAAACTTTTCCGTTGCCGGGCGTCGGCATTTGTTGCCGGGCATTAGGATTTTGTCGCTGGGCGTTGGGTGCTACCCCTCGTCACCCGGAGACGGAGCTCCGTCGCGAGCGTTCATCGCCTAAGTGGAGACATGGCTTAAAGTCATCCGTCGATGACAGGAATCTAGTCGCCCAAGTGGGGACCAGGCTTAATGATTAACAATAACACTTTATACAATAATTAGTAAACATCTATAAACTACTGTCAGTTGCTAGGACTAGACACTATTTGGGCTAAACTCAGGTCTGATATCCATCTTTTATTACTTGTATATAGCTAAAAATGTTGTAAATGTATCACATTACAGTGGCAAAGCTTGATTAATCTATTTGTAACAATCATAGATTCATTTACCCAGAACATGACACACATGACCGTCATTCACAAGTGACTGCTGGCAAGAGATTATTTCAGGAACTTTATGAAAACCAAACCCACTTCTCCCTTCACCTGTTCACCACACATATTTGTGAGATGTAGAAATAGTCCATTTGTACTTTATTGCAGTAACATTGACAACCTGGCAATACGCGGATGAACTCTTTATGACACTTGGACAGATGAAGGTAAGCCGACATGATGCCATTCACTTGAAAAAGGTTTCAAAATGAGATGGTCTGTGGGGTTTTGTGATGTCGGTATTATCTTACAGTTATTGGGCCACGTGTATTAAAACAGAAACCCATAATGAAAATTCACCCAAACCACAACAGAAAACCAACGAGAGTCATCTCAAAGTTGGTCTCAACCAAGAAAGACAACATTATGATTGGTGAAATTAATTTGAGTACAAATGCTTTTGCTATTTTATCATAACAGGACAATTTCTGGGTTTTCATCTTCCCAACTTTATACTTATTCAAAGATAAAGCCTTAAACTCTTGACTTTGTATTATCGACAAAACAGGGTAACACATTATAATTTTTTAATGTTTTATATATTAAACGAACATTTCAAAAAGTGATTTTACTGACTAAGCTACTGTTATTCGACTTAAAAAACGAAGAAAAAGAACTTTGGATATTACACCTTATTTTTAGTAGAGTATGTGTTTGCATCAAATGGTGTACATTTCAGTATTCTTTGACAACAGAAACAAAGGTATCAACCTCACAGCCATATTGCCAACCTATTGCACTGTGAACCAGCAATGTTGATGGCAGTCTTATCAATTTGATGGAAAAAGGAAAAAGGGAAACGCGGCGATCCAATATTTCAAATGTCTGAAATAGAGGCGACCTACTAGAACAACTCTAGATTGTATGGAGACAAACGTTTCAAAGACAATAATTTTCGAAGCAATTTTTTGAAACCATGTTACCCTATTATCAAGGCTTTGTAATGAATTATTTTTGAACATTGATAACAATTTTGTACGCTTGAAATAAGTGACATAAAATCAAATACACTTCTAAGTTGCGGATTTTTAATGTAGGGATGAATTGCACAAGTTATCTTTATTGGCTTAAGTTACCTCATTGTCTCAAGTTACCCTGATATTTCGAGTATCCAGGGTCTATGGTACTCAAGTGTCACTCACCTAAACACAAGTGATGACATGGTCCACACCATTCCCATTTTGTATCAACACCTAAAGGTAGGTAGGTGTGTGGGGTGGTGTGGTGGTGTGGTGGTCACAGTGTCTGCCTGTTGTGCGGGCAGCCCAGGTTCAATCCTGGACTGGGGTGGGCTGGCTGCTACTCCCCTCTACATGTCTCCAAGTGGCAACAACTGGGTTAACAAATGCTCCTAGAGGGCCACCGGCTGTTGTGTGTAGGGCCCTGCCTATGGGACCCTGCACATTAAAGAACACCTGCCTCGGTAAAAGTGTAGGGGTATAGTCTCTACCTTCTCATAGATACGATCATTTCATAGATGCGATCATCAAACAGACAGAATTGTCAAAACCTTTGTCTCACCGTGATATGACCATAGATGTCGATACAGTGTAAAACTTCAATAACCAACCAACCAACCTATAGAAGGTTAATGGCATAGAGGTTGATAGTTTTCAAGAGTATCTTAAAAGAACAATCATTTACCAAAAAGAATTGTGTTTTTTGAACCATTATGTAATTTTGAGAACAATGTAAAGACCTCGACCCCCCATCTTTCCCCTAAACTTCTCACCTAGTTCCATGCAGTTTCTAACTTTTAAATTATGGTTTTCCGGCCCTACTTATAATACAGCACGTAGTTTTGATGACTCGCCAGGTTAATTTAACCTCCCAATTAACTCCTTTAATTTCATAACAAATAAGCTGCTAATATCTCGCTTAAACGTAGGTCAGTCATTGAACAATTGCAAGTAGAGTAGAATAAAGAGAAACATCTTCATCAACCTGTATATTTTGTAATATCTAATTTCCTACTTCATCTAATGAGAAATCTGAATAGAGCATGTGACCTCCTGACAAATTAAGCTGAATTAATTGGCGTTAAATGAATAAGTCGTGACAACGTCAACGGTCTTGCATAAAGGTGTATGAAACTTTCTAATTAGGATTTTGCCATTGTTACTTATTCGGGTTGGGTTGTGAATAAATTTGTTCAACTACTAATATTAGAATCTAAACATCACATACCTATGTTTCATCAAAATGCCTGGTATTGGCATTTCAAAACTGTAATCACTATGACTCTTTTTTTAATTCGCTCAACCACGGAGAGCTCATTTACTTCATCATAACTAGTCTAGATCAAGATACCTACTAGATAATATGCAGGCCTTAAGCAAATCATTTTTCATCAATCAATGGAAAACTACAGTAAAAAGTATTATCCCAACTTATGCCTCGATGTATTAAAATCTAATGTTCTTTGGGTAGTTTGAAAATCTATCATTACAGATATAAATATGGCAAATATTTGCATATTCTTTTATATATATGATATTAAATTGTGTAGCGATACCTAAGCAATTTATTTATTTCGGAGAGAGCGTGACGTCATCGCCCTCCGTTTCCATCGCTACGGAGATTGTTGTACCTCGACTATATAAATCGCCCGAGCTTGACCGTTGGTCATTCTCGTTCTAACCACCAACGATTTACCATCGCAGCAGAATTTTAAGAGAGATTATTTGAATGTCTCAGCGGTTTTAAGGGGTTTAAACCGTATTATTGCTACACATCATTCCAAGAAATAATTAATTGGACTTACCGAAGATGAGCAAGAAGAAGAATTTCTGTAAAAAGTGTCAGACTCGACACATCGCCCCGACGGGGAAGAAATGCAATCGCCTGAAGACGAGCGATGATTCTGCATCGGGCGGGTCGGATGACCTGTTCGGCGATGGTGGTGGTGGAATTGAGATGGGGAATAGCCTTTTGGGCAATTTCCCGGCGGCGATCCAATCGCCTCCGAAGGCTGCGGAGACTGGAGTCCTCAACAGCAGGATGGGCGTAATGGAGAAGAACATCTCTAAACTCGTAGGCGCTGTCAACCGGTTGGCGGAGAAGCAAGAGGCGGCGATGGCACCTCCAAGAGTGGACTCTGATGATGGCAGCGATGGATGGACAGAAGTATCGCCAAGAAAGTCCAGGCCTAAGACGAAGAAGAGGGGGAAGGTACAATCGTCGCCCAAACCGGTCAGCCCCGCCGTCGAGTCGTCGAGCGATGAGTCGAGCCGCTCCAGCGATAGGTCCACTTCACCTGCAAAAGACAAAGGTAAAACAAAGAAATACGCCCAGAAATTGTATTGCAAAAGCGGCGATAAGCCTAAGAATGTGGAGGAGGTATTGCTGGTTGGTTTAAAGACAATCGAGAGATTAATTATGGATAAAAAAGATCCACTCCCCGCTGTCAAGCATGTAAAACTATTGACAGAGAAAGCCTCTAAGCGATTGTACACGTTTGACACGTTTAATCAATATGATATCTCAGTAAGGGAAAGAGCTGGGAGGTTGGGACACGATGAATTTGGCAATTTCGATCAGGAGGAGATAATGTCATCTTTTTCATTCGACAACACGTTCAAGGCAGGTGTCAATACCAAATCTGGAGGGGGTTACAAAGGTAAACAAAGTCAGGGGAGTGGGAGGTCTTACTCCGATAAGATTTGTTTTCACTTCAACTCTGACAGCGGATGCTTTGGCAAATGTAACCTGAACCATGTTTGTATAATTTGCGATAAGAAAGGACACAGCAAAAAAGATTGTGTTCGGGCGGGAAGCGATAAGAAATAGGATATCGTTTTAAAATCTGAGAAGATTCCAGGCGTTAAATACTTATCTGACAGTGACGTCACGGGTGAAGGGGTTTCTTCTCAGTCGTGGGCGGGCTCGCTAGCTCAAAGTGTTAAATTATACAGTAAATCCAGAGATTCTGGTCGTAAGGATGGTTTCCTCCGTGTCTTAGAGGTTGAAGGTATTAATCCAGTCGAAGTAGACGACGATTCGTGTTGTATTTCAAATATTATCTCCAGTGTTGGTACGATCGGTACACGCCGGTACTTTGCATCGCCGGGGTCAATCCCGGGTCAAAGCACCGATACCGCTGACGTCACGGGTTTCCGTGTCGAAAGTACACAAGCGGTGTCGGAGCAGGAGGAGGAAAATGTCAATCGACAAGGTAACTTTGTTCAAAATATAGAATTTCTAGCCGATACTTCTTGTCTAACGGTCGATAGGGAGGGAGATAAGGTCCTTGCCGATGGCTGTCCCAAATTTGAGGAAAATCCATCGGGTAGATCCAGAGATATTAAATATTTTGAAAATAATCTTCTGGTCTCGGCGCGCTCGCCGAGTGGTCAAACTGTCAATGTTTTTGAGAAATGCGCCCGTGGGGAATGCACTTGCGAATATTATATTGATGGCGCATTATGCCAATTAAGGCCCTGTAGATTTGAATATCTTCTTTCCCTGGGGTCGGATGCTTGTAAAAATAGATTTAGACCCATGGTTGATGGAATAACAGATGGTTTCAAAATTGTTGATGACACGGTGCCAAGCGGGGGTCTTAGTTATGATTGCAGAAACTACAATTCTCTTTTCGAAGGTGATAATAGAAAAAAAATGGACAAAATTATTGGCAAGGAGCTAGCTGAGGGTTACCTTAAAATAGTGCAAGAAAAACCTGCTTGTATTCATGCTATGGGAGCTGTCCCAAAGCCAGATGGTAATATAAGGCCAATAACAGATTGCAGTATGCCTGAAAAAATCTCAATTAATAATTATTGTGATAATATTATTGAGGAATTCAAATACAAGAGTGTAGACAATGTAGTCGCATTGTTAAATCCTGGAGATTATATGGCAGTAGTTGACATTAAATCTGCTTACAGGGCTGTCCCAATATACCCAGACCATCAAAAATATTTGGGAATCAGATGGGAAATTAATGGTGAAAATAAATATATACAGGACTCCCGCTTGGCATTTGGTCTAAGGCTAGGGCCAATGTATTTTAATGAAATTTCTGAGTTTATATATCATATTCTGTCAGATATTTATGGTATTCAGACAGTAAATTATTTGGATGACTTTATTGTCATTGGTTCAAGCCTGGAAGAGGCAACGTGGGCCCAACAAGTAGTTATCAGGGTGTTAAGATACATAGGCTTCCATATAAGCTGGGGGAAAGTGACCCCTCCATCTCAGGTATGTATTTACCTGGGACTGGAAATTGATTCCATTAAAATGGAAATACGCCTTCCAAAGGAAAAGTTAGAAAAACTCAAAAATTTAGTGTGTAAATACAGGCAAAAGGCTACTATTGGCAGGAAGGAATTGGAAAGCCTAGGGGGGCTTTTATCTCATTGTGCTCATGTAGTGGATGGTGGCAGAATATATTGTCGCAGGGTTTATAACTTGTATAAAGTCCTTTTAAATAATAATTTAAAGGCTATTAAAATTGGCCAAGCCTGTAGGGATGACTTAAATTGGTGGGAAAAATTTTTGGAAAATTTTAATGGTAAAAAACAAATAGAATATAAAGAATTTCCCCTCCCTATGGTATCAGACTCTTCTATGAGAGGCTTTGCAGTATATATGGGTAATGACTGGAGGACAGGTAGCTGGGACAATAGTATTGTTTTCCCAGAATCTGATTGCAAACATATTATAGCAGCCCCTTCTGATATTATATATGATAACAAAAATATTAATGAATTAGAATTATTCCCTATAGTACGTGGCCTGCAGGAATGGCTGAGCCAACTTGCAGGTCACAGTGTAAATATTTATACAGACAACACACAAGTATTTCATATGATAAGAAAGGGAATAAGTACTAACCCAACATGCATGAGTTGGTTAAGGGAAATTTTTTGGATTTGCAAAATATATAAAATAAGACTGGTGCCTCATTACATTAACACAAAGAATAACCTGGTGGCTGACACTTTGTCACGCTTATTGTATTTTAAAAGTGAGGACGCAGTTAAAAAGTGCATTTTGGGTGCGAATTTGTGTTGCGCTAACGCTATCTTTGACTTTTGCAGAGAAAATGTGCCTGATGAGGCGAGTGGTAGCGTTGAAAAAATCCGCCGTAGGGAAATCAACACAAAAGTTAAGGAGGATGCAGTGGAAATGTTATTTGAAGGTATGTAAAAAATTTCATTGGCAGCCTTTTAAATGTAACTCTAAACAAGGCTGTTTATATATCTCTTATCTATCTAAATTTATGAAAGCATCCTCCGTTATTAATTATTACCAGGCGGTAATTTACTATCACAATGTAAGGGCCAAGCCAGTAGCAGGCTGGTCCGATGTAAATATAAAGATGGTTGTAAAGGGAATTAAAAATTCCAATTTTTGTGAGGTGGATAGTAAAGAACCACTGGAAGAGAAGCATTTAGAAAAATTGTATAGGAAGGTAGATTGGTCCGACCAGTTAGGTATTTTGATATACATTGTAATTGTATTTTTGTTTAGGACACTACTTAGGGTAGGACACACTGTGAGGTCGGAACATATGCTTCTGAGAAAAAATGTTATTTTTCATAAATGGGGTTGTATTGTAAAGGTTACATCCTCAAAAACAAAAAAGCCAGGCCAGGTACATGAGATACCAATTAATAGATTAGAAAATAAAAGAGTCTGCGCTGTGTATTTATTGGAGAAATTATTTAAAATTCATCCAAAGTCCAGGGATGATCCTTTGTTCTCCACTAATAAAATTGCCTATTTATCCTACACTGTGGTTAACAAGCAATTTAAACAAATGTTAGCAAATTCAAAAATTAAGGGTAATTTTTCAACCCATTCTCTAAGGAGGGGGGGCACCACAGACTTGTATAATAAGGGTGCTTCCTTAACCTATATTAAGGAGAGAGGCCAATGGTCATCTGATTGTATTTACAAATATATTAGGCCTTCAATCTCCGATAAAATTAATTATGATAAATTTTTATCACTACGTTAGGTAATTGATTTGGAGGTTTTGGATTAAAATAAATGTTATTTATTATATGTCCAAATCAATTTACCTTGTTTGTTGTCCTGTATTTATTCTAAGTTGTTCTAGCCGCGACGTAAATGATATTAAATTGTGTAGCGATACCTAAGCAATTTATTTATTTCGGAGAGAGCGTGACGTCATCGCCCTCCGTTTCCATCGCTACGGAGATTGTTGTACCTCGACTATATAAATCGCCCGAGCTTGACCGTTGGTCATTCTCGTTCTAACCACCAACGATTTACCATCGCAGCAGAATTTTAAACTTTAGAATTATTGTTACAGGGAGGATTAAAATAAATGTTATTTATTATATGTCCAAATCAATTTACCTTGTTTGTTGTCCTGTATTTATTCTAAGTTGTTCTAGCCGCGACGTAAATATATATATATATATATATATAGCCAGAATTAACCTGAAGTACTTAAAATATTGTAAATCAGTTATTTGTGGTAGTGACAAGTATACCAGAGTCTACTCATTATTTGCATTTTAATAAAGGCAATAGTACTTCTATACCGAGCTCATACATGCACCTGTCATTACAGACATTTCCAAAGCAGATATTAAACCACTGGTATGTTGTGAAAGCAATTAAAGTAGGCCTATGGAACAGTCTTGCTCTATGCATTCTAATTTTGGTGTTTTAAGCAAACTTCTATCCATTAGTTAAGTTAGGATAATCGGATTTCTGCGCTAGTCTTTACAAGTAGATAGCATATTATTATGAACTTATCCTGAAGACTGAATCCTCTTTTCAAGTCAGTCTAGTCTGGCTTATCCAAACTATCGGAACGGCATCCAGTTATTATATATCTGTATCATGCTTCCAATTAACCTAGCGTATGATCCGACTTGAATAATAATTCCTTTTCGGACATTTGATGCTGGCAAATACATCTCTTATGTATTAGGTGACAATGACTTTCAATCGAGCCCTAATCGTGGAGTGAAACATTAAATTTTGTGATTTTGATATTGTAAGTCTTACTACAAATTATATGAATCTTTGTAATGCACCTATACGGAAGATCATCAATTTTCCTGTGAAGTGTATAGTCAAATAGATATTAAATTGTGTAGCGATACCTAAGCAATTTATTTATTTCGGAGCAGGCGTGACGTCATCGCCCTCCGTTGCCATCGCTACGGAGATTGTTGTACCTCGACTATATAAATCGCCCGAGCTTGACCGTTGGTCATTCTCGTTCCAACCACCAGAGATTCACCATCGCAGCAGAATTTTAA
The DNA here is from genome assembly GCA_936440205.1 of Lepidonotus clava. NCBI lineage: Eukaryota > Metazoa > Annelida > Polychaeta > Phyllodocida > Polynoidae > Lepidonotus > Lepidonotus clava. The sequence goes on along the minus strand of OW387150.1, from coordinate 16,829,953 downwards.
ACTTTAGAATTATTGTTACAGGGAGGATTAAAATAAATGTAATTTATTATATGTCCAAATCAATTTACCTTTTGTTGTCCTGTATTTATTCTAAGTTGTTCTAGCCGCGACGAAAATACAATGTATATAATATCCATACATCGACTTAGTATAGCTGAATAATATCCCTATAAACCCAGCCTAGACTCCTTCAATTGGGATCTAGACCAGAGCATTCCTTCTCTATCCCATATATTGATCTAATTGTCCTTCCTCCCTCTGCCTGTTTATGTTCCCTGTGTCAATGTTTGTCGTGAATGATTTGTCGGTAGAACAGGAGGCCCGTCAACTTGGACTAAGCCCTGGGCCAGTGGTGTCACCCCCCAACCCAATATTTGTAATTGGGCGAGGTTAAAACAACAGCGGGATAGGATAATACATGATATCTTTTCCCAAACAGCGGGTGTGAGAGGGTTTCTTATGGAAAGATATCGTATTACGCTAAGGTTGATCGAAGGTACTTGTTGTGTAATGAAAGTAAGGTCTAAGAGGATTTGGATTTCAGATTTTAGAGGCAATGGTCATAGTGGATATAGAGATATATGAGGAATGAGCGCGTTATTTGAATAACGCAATAAATGGTCTACAGTTATTGTAGATAATATAGATTAATTTGATATACTCAATTTATTGTGTCACTTATCGGTATCTGTGCTACTTTGGATATCCATGGCTAATATTCTATCTGACATATCATATTTTACTTATACAGGACAAGTAAAGAATGGTGAATATACCAGACTCAACGACAGTGTGACGGACGGCTTGTGAATCAATTCCAACAAAATTTGTTGAAATACGGAATAAAATGCTATAAAATATACAGGACAAAACACAATTCCAACTATAGTTTGCTCATGTTGATATTTTTTCACACTTCTTTTCAAAATCCAAAGTCACTTTCTAAGCGCAGCAACAACGTCACAGTCGTTTTGTAATTGGCATTACTTCTAGTTTATATTAAGAAAACGGCCGATGTTGCCTATACCCATCAAACTTGCTTCCTCATCTTACTAGGTCTTAAGATAAGTCACAGAAGAAAAAATAAAATAAATGAGACATAGAAATTTCAGGAGGGATGGACAGGGAGGTAGCTATATATAGACGTTGTGCAGATGAGGTCAGATCTCAAAGTAAGCTGTCTTGGTGATCAATTTAGAATCGTTTTTATTTAAAGGTCTGATACATTTACAACAAATATGCATACCGTATTTACTCAGGACAAACTGACTGATCAACAATAATTATTGATATTTTAGAAACCATACGGCCGCTTATTACGTTGTGATTTTTTCATATCCATCGGGCCATGATCACATTTGTTTTCAACCACACCTGCACAGGGTCTGAGGGTCAAGGGTGATCTGAGCACCTTTCAACACATACTGCAGATGTATTGAGAAGAGAGCGGTGTTAGGACGGACTCCACATAAGCAACTCCAGATCTCCATCTGTATTTTCTGGCAGGTAATCGATGGAGGACCGCACTGCTCACCTTTTTAGTAAAGCGGCGGCGGGCCCGATGGGTTTGGCGATATGCTAGTGGTTAAACCTTTTAACCTAGCGTTTACGGTAATACTTTCGATGTATCAACTGTGGTTGAAATTTGAGGTTCAGTACCATGATAATAATTATGTCATATCACATTTCAAGTAGGTTTTCGGGTTTGTCTGAGCCCATATTCCACAGGATCATGTTTCATTATTATATATTACCGCAGGGGCGAGAACAAGTGGGGGAGAAACTGTGGCACAAATGCAAGTAAAATTAATGTGCAGCGCTTTGGAATTTAGCATAATATTTGCCTTGTCGGTCCTTACTTAGAATCAATTCCAGAGTGGGTTAACAATTATGAGATATTCGTCCATCTGCAGTCACCAGTGTGTCATTACTGCCACCTGCATGGTGGTTCCCACAACATACTTTAAACTTTCCTTATACACACGCAATATCATTTCCCAATACACCTTCCACTCCTTCCTCATTCTTCATCAACAATCCTCCATAACCACAACCCTCTCCACAATTTCTCCTCCCACCCATCCTTATTATACATCCTTATTATTAGAATACAATTTTATCATTCATTTATCCATTTTTATATACCATTTTAATAGTAATTCAAACTAAAAAATCAAATCTTATTAGAATGAAATTTAATTTTCCCAAACTTGTGCCTCCGGTCATTTATTCCCACCGTGTGCAGTAATGGTGTAATCATTATAAAACAACCATATTCATGTTCCTGTAAAATTCCCCACTACCATCTTGATCATTTTACTAGGAGAGGGGTAGGACTGAAAGAGGTGTGTTTTGTGTGAGACTTCTGCCCTTAACTATACATGATACATCCCTAGTTCCTCTTTGCCAGTCCATGTCCATTTACCACAGACTCAGACGTCTTGTTGTATTAATCCATAACTCCCTGTTGCCCTTGGGTCTTTCATAAACGAGCAGGTATCAGATTACTAGTGAAATAACTACCCTCGATGCAGCAGGGAGAGGAAGGTATCCGTCACCTCTGAGTAGGTAGAGGTGCCTCGAAAGAGCAGTTTGTACCTGGAAACATATGGACCTGATTCCTGGGATTGCAGATCTTAATCTATACCTGAAACTTTGTAGTTAATCTGCAAAGTCTTGGAAAGCCATTGCGTTTGGATTGACTTCCCAAGAAGAGTTTAAATCACTAATGATAAATACTCGTTAACAAAAGTATATGTCGGTTCTTTTTTTAAAATACTTCGTTGTCCGATTGGTAATATAAGTATGAAGCTCATAGTCCAGGAGCCAAACCTGAAAATCTTGATTTACCCTCCGCGGTGAGCCCCCTGGATTTTCTTGATTTTTTTCAACTTATAGCATCCTAGGGACCATGAATCAAGACGGTTCCGAAGAATTTAGGTATGCGAACACTCTGTAATTACGCGATTTGTGGTTAATTAGCAAAAATTGAAAAACGCGTTATTTCTTAATTTCTCTGGAACTATGTAAGATATGATAACATGCTATATGTCATCTGAAAGGTAATTTTTTTCCTGATTTTTTTGGTATATTGTTTGCTATTGTCATTAATCATGGTAATGAGTAATTAAAGAAAAACTGTTGTTTTAGTCAAAATCATTAGAACTTAAGGATCCAAGGTTAAAATTTAGAATTGATAAACCAAGTCCTAGGTATACTTAGAGGGGATCTTTGGGCAGTTTTTAAAAAAAGTCGCATCTGATTTCATTAGAAATATAATGTAGACATTATTTTTTGCTGATTAAATTCTAACCGACTACTGGTTCATTTTGCACTTATATTCTAAAAGGAGAGATGATATCATGAAAACAATACAATATATCCTAAAGAGATGGGAAAAGAATAATCCTAAGCTGGTATTTCAGTGCTTTCTGAGCTATTTGGTCCACTGTAGACAACATTGAAGCTGTAAAATAAGTTTACATTAGCAAGAAATATTTGTCCATGTAATGTGCAGCCAAGCTCATTTTTGTTGCCTGATCAAATTAGGATAGTCATTGATTTATATACTCAAAAGGGTATGGATGGCTCCTTATATTGCCAAAGATTCACAAATTGACATAACAGTGTGCTGCAAACTTCTATTTACATATCCCTGTACCCACTCATCATTAAACCCTATTCCTATAGGGAGGGTGGGAGTTGTAGGCCATAATACTTTTAAATCCCCCCATTGCTGGCCCCAGTGTCCAATGTTTACCTCATACCTGGGAACAGATAAGGCCTGGAAAGACAGAGGAATGATAAAGATGACAGACTAGGGTTAATAAAGGATCCCTCAGAGGGTGGGGCAGGCTTAAATTTTGGTTACTTATTACCGTCTTATTCCATTTTATCACATAATTCCAAAAGGAGCATGGCATTCATCACTGCAACTGGTGAAGTAAAATGATAACTTAAACTGTTTAGACAATGCTGCCTTACAGCAGTGAAATGAAGGTAGTGGATCTTTAGAAACTTATCAGTGGTGGAGAGGTATAGCCTTTCCCCAGAGTGACCTGCACTGAGGGTTAAGGGGAGCCCCCATGGTACAACACACTACAGACCTATATAGTGGGCTGTAAATTGTGGGATTGCTGACCACCTGCTGTACTTTTGTTAACATCCTCCCACCAATCTACCTAATTAAACTTTGTCATCCTTTTGCTTCTACTTGAGAGCAGATCCAGGCTGTATGGGTTCAGTACTCAGTTAGCTTTATACCCTTTTGTATCAAAGACTAAGCATTCTGTGTTGGATTATTAGAACTGATCATAGATTAGAAGATTATTTATGTATTTGAGTAATCATTCCCTTAGTTCTTGGTCTCTGAGTATTTACCATGATTGACATTCCCTTAGTACCTATAAACTGTGTCTTGTTGTAGGTAAAGGAAATCGGATCCTTGTTCATAGCAGTTTAGAAATGAAAATGGTTATATTTTGATAAGGGAATAATGTTGTTTCTGGGGCTTAAAGAACTGAAAGTTTGAGGCAACAACCAGAATCACAGCAATTTGTTGCTCTTGTATAATCTCCTAATACCATAGTGCCGTGGTTATGGTGTCAAATCAAGGGTGCTGTGCACTTGCTGCTCAATGTAGTAATGCTACTAGATAATATTGGGAAACCAGTAATGGCCATACCAAGAACTTGTAATTTTGAAATAGAAAGCTATATCAGGTACTTCTGTATTGTATCAGGGCTTGATATTTGTTTGAGGACTTGCCAATGATATTGATATGTATATACACACACAGAGGTCTCAGTCCCCCTGGTACACCTCCTGATAAAATTAGATATATGGCAGAATCCTATTAGTTGGTAGGATGAATCTGAGTGAAGTATGATCATAGGCTGGTCATAATTTGATATAAAATTACTAATACCAGTAACCCATAAAATATAAGATATCCATTTTGTGTAGGGTCAAGCCAAGCTACTCATTTATATAAGCACATGGGTCTAGAATCCTAGAGTTTAAAGAACAATCTAGTAATTTGTTAAAACCAACAATTTGAAAGAGGTAGCACACCTATCAAGTTTAACAAATAGCATTCCTGGTCTTTTTGCAATTGGCATATTGATACAAGGACTGTTTTTTTAAATTCAGAACCCTTGATATATGACAACAGTCTCTTTGGGACTCATCTCTTCTTTAAAGTAATACTTGGAGGCTCCCCATATATATACCCTGAGAAACATGGCTTGGGGTCAGGTAATGGGTGAGTCTACTATGGGTTATTCTTTTCTTTAGAGAGAACTATATGGGGCCTTCTATTTAGTAAGTACACACATTTTCAAAAATCTCAGACGCCCACCCCCTTTGGACAAAAGTATGCATTAGATTTGTACTATAAAGTATGCACATTTTCAAAAGTTTCATACCTTCTTCCCCCCCTTCATGCAAACATACTTAATGCAAGGCCCCTAATAAGATGGTTTGTAATAAAACTGAGACATAATCATGGTATTTTACTGAGGAAAGAAATCTTACTCAAACCATAGTTTTATTGTGACACATCTCTCACTGTGAGCCAAAATGCTCTCCAAACAGCCACTATATTACATGCATGTGCCCAACTTGCTCAGAAAGCACTGAAATACCAGCTTAAGGAGATTTCCACCTCACTTAAGGATATATTGTGTTGTTTTCATGATATCATCTCTCCTTTTAGAATATATGTGCAAAATGAACCAGTAGTCGGTAAGAATTTAATCAGCAAAAAATGATTTCTACATTATATTTCTAATGAAATCAGATGCAACTTTTGTTAAAAACTGCCCAAAGATCCCCTTTAAGTATACCTAGGACTTGGTTTATCAATTCTAAATTTTAACCTTGGATCCTTCAGTTCTAATGATTTTGACTAAAACAACAGTTTTTCTTTAATTACTCATTGCCATGATTAATGACAATAGCAAACAATATACCAAAAAATCAGGAAAAAAATTACCTTTCAGATGACATATAGCATGTTATCATATCTTACATAGTTCCAGAGAAATTAAGAAATAACGTGTTTTTCAATTTTTGCTAATTAACCACAAATCGCGTAATTACAGAGTGTTCGCATACCTAAATTCTTCGGAACCATCTTGATTCATGGTCCCTAGGATGCTATAAGTTGAAAAAAATCAAGAAAATCCAGGGGGCTCACCGCGGAGGGTAAATCCTTATTTTGACAGATTTCAGGATTTGGCTCCTGGACTATCAGTGTTATGTTGGCGAGAGTTTGAAACAAAGTTTGAAATGTCTATTGCGAAGTATCCTCATTCTTTCGCCTTTCTATAACTCCATGATATTTTGACGTCAACCTTATGCATACTTGTAAAATTACATACTTTGGCCTTATTATTTACAGGTAAAATCAAAATATTGAGCTGATATAATTTTTTTTAAACGACTCATTTAAATGTTAGATCTAGTTTAGTTACAATTGATGTTAATTTTTGCAGTTTTGTGGTAGAAGTCTTATAACCTTAGACTAACATTGATATGAGAAATTAAAATTCATAAATCAAGCTCAAACTGACTTCATACAAAATACTTTAAAATGATTTTATAGAACCTCTCTTTTTAGATACTTCTCTGTGTTTCTGCATAGTTAAATTGCTATGGCAAAATGTCTGCATTCTTACCGTGGGAAGGCAGGGAGAAATAAATGAAATAAATCAATGCAGAAGACACGGTCATCCATTTCATGTCTTCAATACTCCCTGAAACGTAACTGGGAGAAACAAATACTTTGGATAGATTGACAATTATGACCGCTGACAGGGTACAAGCTTCTTCGTACGAAACCCAGTTAAAATATAGTCAAAGATAAATAATCCGCGGGCATGGGACATACAGAGTTGTTTTAATTTCAAATCTTTAGCTTTGTTACATTTCTGAATAGACCTAGAAGATACAACACAAAATGTGAAATGAACCATTCAACGGTCTTCAGAGTTTTTCAATCTAGAGTTATTTTGAAACTATTTTACCGTAACTTTATATACATGCACATAGTGTAAAACAGTTTTCATGATAGGCGTTCTCAGGAAAGACTTTTTCATTTTGTAAAATATGCTAGTTTCTCTGGAGGGTTCTCCATGTGTTCCTCTCCTAAATAGACCTATTCAATACAGAAGAGAGGTTTTACAAAATGTCTATGATTTGACATGTTCTACAAGTACATATAATTCTTTCGGCAGTTGACCTTGGCCTACATGGAGATACATGGCATAACCGTTGTCATCAACAACACTTAGCCCCATGAATAAACTGTGAATTTCCCATCCAAAAGGCTTTGGTTGTCTACATATAGAAATCTGAATACAATTTATAAGGGGCGGGAGATTTGGGTACAGCTGGGATGTGCCCTCCAGGCCAAGGACAGGGTGAAAGGAGGGAGATGGGGAGAGGTGTAGGAGGAATTGGGAGGGGCTGGAGAGTAAATTGGATTATCATGGGTGGTTGGGTAGGATAGCAGGTGGCGCTCAATGCTGGGTGACATCCTACAATAATTCATCTTTAGGACTTGTTGGTTGTAGCATGTTCTGCATCCCTCGGTGGGGCCAAACACGAATTGTGTTGATGATTAATTCATGTGACATATAGACGAAAGAAAGGACAGGACGCCCCCTCACAGTCAAGTAGTATCTAGATATATATGATACAACATGCCATAGCATGGTATATATGTGATACGGCATGCCATGGCATGATAACCTGTATCAGAAACGTATATTAAAATATCAGATTCTGTTGACGCCCGTATTGAATTGTGAAAGATAAGTCTCTCTAAATCCCAATTAGGTAATTGTATGAACATCACTCAGGGCAAGGTGTCAAACAACAAATATGAAATAACCTTTACACAAACTATGTTTTTAAATTAGGTTTAACAGAACCTGAAACGAATTGCAGATATTCTGGCTTGGGAAGTACAGAGCTACAGTATCTTGTCCAATCAGTATCCAGATTCAGATTTTTTTTGCTAATTATCAGTTGAGGTTGGATGTTCAGGCAAATTAAACCGAGATTCATCCCGTATTTAAGGACAATCGCGCCATTATCCAGATACTGAAAAAATCAAAGTCCTTCAATTGTTCTGATATCTTGCAGAAATGTTCAATAATGTTTGGTGTATCATAAGTGAAATTGAAAAATAGATTATCAAGAATACTTTTGTAGATACATATGGCCAAATAAGGCTAATTTTGTGAAATGTTGCAAATTCTGAAAATTGCTTTAAATAGGAAAAATTGAGTTTTTTTCTGTAACTCTTTTAATTCATGAAGTATAATGATACGATATACATCTATATGATTGTGAATGTATTGAGCATAATATTAAATACCAAAATTACCCGTCATGTAAATCTTTAGGTGAATTTATGGAGAAAACTCATATATACCCATTTTAACTAATTTTAGATCTCAAAATGAATATTCAGCTTTTCTGGCCAAGTTCATCTGGTGACCCCCTATTTTTTTGGCTCAAAATAATAGCCTATAGCCTTCTCTACAACATATGCTGATTTTAAGATTTTCTGGGTATTCAAATTATTTTTGTATGCATACTTGTTTTCAGATTTCTTCAATTTTTTACAATTTTTTACAATTTTAATTTGAAGATTTTAAAGATTAAAATGCATTTTACCCCATGACATTTTTCTTAATGCTCTCTAATTCACTTGCCTGCATCTATGGCCTTCTATTACTGACATCAATCTGTTTGCCCTATCTTTTATTTGAAAATAATATGGAATTAAGAAATTATTTAAATGTGATTCAAAATACTTGATTTCTTTCAAAATCACCACACAAAGAAACTGATTTCACTGAAAAGTTTCCATGGTGACCCATGCTTTTTTTGATCGTTTTGGGACCTGTAGAGGTAAAACTTGCATTCTGGAAAGTTTTGAGAAAATCTGGGTATTAGATCTATAATGGCGTGATTGTCCTTAAGATATTTTAAAAGTTTTTTTGTAGCACAAATTCGCAATTTAAGTATGAATCATAACATGTTCACAAATTTCACTTTTAGATTGCGTGGTCATATTTTTAGGTGGCATATTTGAACTGTCCCAAATCCGTTTAAAAGAAGCAAAACTTTCCAACAACGTTAACGTTATAAAAAAAAAGAGTATAACCGAGGACCGGCTGACTTGTCTACAAATCCACTGAAAGCTTTATGCATTCTTCGAAATGAGAGATACATGCAAATAGACAAAATAGGAAAACAAAAATAAGAAAGAAGTAAACAAACAAAAATACACAAAACAACAACCAGCAAATGACAGACAAGACATATTGAAAAGGAGCCTACATCTCAGTTCTCACCCCTACAATTTCCTTATCATCACTATCAACCCATTGAGGTAGGAAACGGGGAGGAGTTGCCCTAGTCCTCGGGGTGGCGCCCTCACCAACAAGCACGTGCCCCCGACGGACGTCCGACGGACCCAGCTGACGTCATGACGTCACTCCTACATCCGGGGACCTGTCACTACGACCTCGTGCCGACGAGACGCTCCGGAAATTCGGGCAGACTTGGCGTGATGAGCAGGGGAGGGAGGGGGGGGGGGGGGTATGGCCAGGGGAAAGGGTGGGGGGCGGGCGAGCTGTTTGCAAATATAGAATCCTATTTTAAAACTGCAGAAACGATATTTCTAGATGTACTGAAGAATCCGCCATGCATGTTCAGTCGAGAAATGATCATTGAAAATGGACTAACACTAAGGGTATGACTGGGGTTTTAATCATTACTTTAATTGATGTATGATCTTATGGAATTTGTTCAAATCGGTTTCAGAAAAATATACTATGGATACAGTCTTGTGACGCTTAGAAATTAAACACATGTTTAGGGACTCATGTGTTTAATATGTGTACACATGTGTTCTTAAAATGATATTGTGAAAAATGTTATACCAAGATATGAACTTTAAACTTCCCTTTTAGGGAATCAATCCAAGAAGGAAAGACCCAACATGAAAAAATAAGTTTGAAATAGTATTCATAATTATCAAGCACCATATTTCTGACAATTGTTGTAGGCATTCAGCCAGCTCGTGTGCTTTAGCAAAAGAACAGAGTTAGTCTACATCAAAATTACTTTTTGTAATAATGCATAAGGTCACTGAACTCTAGTAGATTCCACTAGGTGGCGCATTGATAAACTGTCATGTGGTTGATCAACAGAATCTCAGTGGACTGCAGGTTCTCAGACAGCCTCACGCCATGCTTTACCACCGTCTAACAAGGTCACGACATCTGTTCACGGAAAGGGTAAGTGGGGAGAGGGCTGGGGGGGGGGGGGGGGGGGGCGGGTTCTCTGGGGGTAGGGGGCAGTCAAGGTCATCAGGGCAGCTTAACATTATAGGGGTGCATCCAGGGTTGACCAAATTTCCATAATATTGATAATTTCAAAACAATGGTTAATTCTACATTGCTTTTCGCCGAGACGCCCTAATATATACAGAAATGGTTGTTCAATATCACCTAATGATGAGATGTATTCCCTTCTTGAAAAATAGGTCTATGATAAATACGTGGATGATAAACTAGACAAGTCTGACCATATCACATTATACTTAAGAAAAGACTGTGATTCATAATCAGCCAAAAAGAGGTTGCAAATAATGGTATATTATTTCACATTTAGGTAAACTGTGTAAAAATTGAATCTGAATATCGAGGGCATTAATGGGCGTTTGAAGAGGGTTGGAGGCCGTTCAGAAACGTTTAGGTGACGTTGAAGGGCGATTAGGAACAATTAGGGACATTGAAAGGCCTTGACATACGTAAAGGAGCATTGGGGGGGGGGGCGTTAAGAAAAGTAAACTATAGGTAGCATTGGCAACCATTGATGGATAGTGAAGGGAACTTTGACTTAACGTTGACGTCTAGAAACAGGGCGGCAACTTAAAGGGCGTTGAAGGACCTTGAGGAACATTGAAGGGCGTTGAGGAATGTTGAGGAACATTGAATGGCGTTGAGGGACGTTAAGTAGCGTTAGGGGAATCCTAGGGACTGTGAAGGGTGTTGAAGGGCGAGAAGACACGTTGGTGAAATCCGGACTGGAAGTGATTTAGTATATTAGCAACAGCGTGGGACGTGTGGGTAAAGGAAGGGCAGTCCTTGGGGATGGATAAGGAATGGCTAGAGGACTGGGGGCTACTGGAGGGCTGAGCAGAGCAACTCAGCCCCAGGAAGAGTGACTCTGATTTTGGCGAGCAGCTCATGACGGGGCCATATTAAGAAGGGATACGTAGCCTGGGGAATGAAAGTGTACATAAATATAATATATTTTAATTATAGGCCTATACACCATTTTTACGAGTCTGCGCAATGGGCACTCCAGTGGATGCCCTAATCCAAAGGCAACACCCTTAGCATGGGCCAAAAGCAGTCTATGTCCCAATACACAATGCATTGGTTTGGGAGTATAACGCTCATAGGGTGCCCCAGCTAAGAAGCAGAATTTAACATATTAGAAGAATTATTATGAATAAAGCACATAACTTGGATCAATATTCTCGTCTCCTTGACGTAAAGAATGTATTTATTTCCACCATGAAAATGTCAAATTGGGTGACAAATTATTCAAAAAGGTACCAAACCTTAGATTTGACGGGAAGGAACCTGGCTCTTTTAAGCTTATTCCAGGAATAGCGCAGAGTAATACAATGCCTTTTCATTAATTGTAGGTAAAACCAAAGCCTAAATCGTCACGAAATAGGCTAATAGCTAGTAGTAAGCAGTTGAGTGCCACGCCCTTTCTTAATGCGTGCAAAAAACATTACACAATTTCAGTACTTCCATTAAGGAATTATGATTAAACATCGGATTCAGCTATTTCAAACTCGCAATTCAATAGATATAGGCACAAATTTATCGGCTTATGAGCTATATTTTGCCCTACATTTATCACGATGGCCTTGCTCTTACATATTGAGACTTTTGACAGAGTAATGCGGGTAGGTATTACCTATTCATGCTTATAAGTGATCATCTCACTAATTGCACACGAACTAAAAATTGTGTAGTCTTGAGCAACACAGATATACTGCCCTACAAAGGATGTAAATGCACAGTAAACATGCTCATTATTCTGACAAAGGAACTGTACTGTGCTGTTTAAAAAGGAGTGCCATCAAAGACAACTACTAGACGTCAGAATAACCCTTTTCACAAGGGTAACCCATTATGGATCAGTCTCATTGAAACATTATGATTAAACAATCTATGCATATAACTGAATTGATGAAAATGAGAATGTAAAGATATCATTTTGCTAGTGTATGTGTAATTGCCCTTTAGGTATCATAGATATTCAGAAATGTTTCATGTACACCTATACATTTCACATACAAATAATATATATTGTCTATATGTCTATTCTTTTATAATTATCTGAAATATAAAGCTCCCTAAAGCTATTTGAAGCATTTTAATCATATCTGTCAATTTGAATCCAAGAAGGAAAGCTCCACGTGTGAGTTTCAGAGTGTCTCTACCTATTTATTTTAGATGGGATCATATATACTCCATATATGTATTTTAATTTAGGTATTAACACATCCACATGATATCTATATGTGTGTTTATTTCTATTCTTTTTTGTACATCATATGTGGTCCGGCTTACAAGAAAATTATTCAGAGTTCAAAAGTTCACTTTCAGACAAATATTTGCAGATGGCATGTTTTCAAAGGTAGTTGAAACACGAAACATCTTTCAGTATACATATACAACCTCCCCCCCCTGAAGATAAGACACACGAATTGAACATCGCAACGTCGGCACTAACAGGAGACTTCTATTTTGGGCTACCGTCTCCGGATTTACAGAGGCCTACGAGGAGGCTGTGGGGACACTGAGGTTGGCGGAGTAAAAAGATACCCCACACAGACAGAAAGTAGGCCTGTTGTAAGGCCCCAGCTTTTAGGCCTCAGAACATTCCGCAGTAAGAGCATCTAAGGTTCCTGATCAAAAGATAAGCCGCATCTTTAGCTTTGCAATGGTGCCATCAGTCAGTATGCAACAGGCATATTGTTTACCCCATAGTATTAGCACACTTGCATTAAAAGTTATATTATATGGTAAGTTTAACAGACTAGGACTTTAAAGTGAGCTTACATTACCGTATACCAAAATTGGTCTAGGTTCATAATGTAGACTATTGGCTTTTCTCTAAGGATGTGTAGACACTGACTTTTCTTCACATGTATCTTTGACACAATGATAATAATACCAATACGTTAAATTCGATTTTTGAAGACAGGTTTGTGACAAAGTTTGCTTTTCCATTTAAAATTCGAATGCGTTTCACACCCATTCATTTGTAATATATGTTAACCCACTAGGTTTTTGATAATTCCATTCTGTTTTTGTAAACAAACAATTTACGAAATGTTTTGCTTTATTTAAAAAAAGAACAGCATATCAAATTTCTGGATAGCCTGTCCACGATGCAAGTAACGAAGTAATCCAACGGCCAGCGAAGAAACAGTAGTAATGCCATTGATCTTTTAAAAACAAGACATAAAAGATAGACAGCAGACAGAGTTAGGCATCGATAAAGGGGGTATTCCACTTCACGACATCATGATCAGCTATGATATGGCTACGATACGGCTGCAATATGATCATATTGTGGTCAAGTCGTGGACCCTATGATCTTATTGGTGTTGCATTAGTGTACTAGGGTATATCATAGTTGGCTACGAGTTTAAATTCGCACGATACGATTTGTATTGCAGTAAAGTCATTGGAATCAATGTCGTGGGCACTATCCTAGGCTACACCATTTGTTCAGTATGTTTGATAATGTCGAGGAGGAAAGGTTAAAATTCCTGGAATTTCAGGTCATATTGTAGGTCAAGTCGTAGGTCATGTCTTATGGAATGGTGTGCCGATATCATGACCTTGCTGCGATATAAATATTCAAAGTTAGACAGGCTGTCATGACCTCCCCCTGCAATGGCCAAGTAATGTCATCATGTGATATTGGGAGCCGACAAAAAAAAAACGAAAATTTGTAGAGGCGATCCTCCCTAGAAAACATCTGCGAATTTGGTGGAGATGAAAGTATACATATATATCATATTCACCTAAAATACGTTTTACAGTGTGTTTGAAAGACATTAGGACCATTTAGGATTGGATAAATTTGAAAATAATTGAAGGAAAAATCCACGAAAATTTTCGGAGGCTTGAATTCCACGATAACAAATCGACCCATGGTGGATTTTAAAATTTTAGTGGGACGTGATTTTTTTTTTATAGATTTCCTGAAAGTCATGATGTCGTACGTAGGCAGCTGTTATCATGTAGTGGAATACCACCTTCAGCCTATGCTTCTACTCCTTCTCCCAGACGACGACATCCCTGGGCGGCAGGGCCTGTTGCCGACTCCCGCCAACAAAGCCCCTCTTCACCGAGATCAAAAGGCGCCCACAGGGGGCTAATCACCACATTGTGCGCAGGCGCGGCCCGAGTATTATGGGATGGCGTCTGCACCAAACATGGCGGACACTCCCCGTTTTGGAAGGACTTGGAGAATGGGGGGAGGGGGAGGAAGGAGGGGGAAGGGTGATGAGGGGGAGGGACGGGGGGGGGGGGAGAAAGGAGGGAAAAAGGGAGGAGAGGGAGAGGAAGGGTGATAGGGGCAATGACCTTTGACTTTGACTACAGGGGATATTGAGTTCAGGGGGTATGGGTGTGACTTTTCTCGTACCGTAACTGGACAGTTTTCAAGGAAAATGAAATGAATGGGATGAGGTTAAAGTGTTGAACTATAGTGGAAGTTTATGTACTAGCTCAACACTCCTTAATTACAGATGTTAGTTCTTAATGAATAAGTATGGTTTCGATCTTGTCTTCATCTCCATTCTTCTATCATTCATTCCTATAGTTTAATAGAACAAATGACAGTGAGCACAAGTGATAGGATCTTCTTATTTAGATCCAAGGTGTGAAAGTCATCGCACCATAATCTCATCAGATGGTATAAATCTGCTCAATACCTTAACATCAGATCCTCATATAATCGCTAACAAGGTTGGTTCGTATTCATATCCATTACAGACCATACTTCCACCTAACACCTTATGAATTGCAGACTTCACAGGAAGACCACAAAGCTTGCTCTGCTCTAAAACAAGACAAGCAGCTTACTAACTCATTAGCGTACCTGCATGGGCACATGCATTACCTCACCTACCAGGAACAGACATTACCTCTCTCTGTACATTACACATGATATGGCAGGTTTTCTGTATGTAGTAATGGCTAACGCATGTATAGTATCTTAATAGATGTAATTTCAATCAATGTATTTCAATCTGTACTTAGTTGCAGTAGGCCATTTCTGTTTCTTGAGGATTAAGCCTACTGGATTATTGGATGTCCATAAGATTTGTTTCTTGTTCAAAAATTCGATTACTGTCGAGATACAAGTTCTTCCATGGAATAATTCATTGTGTTTGGATCGAGGCTTTTTTGGATTAGTTTCCTGAGAATGCATGCCTCCGCAGTTTGAATCATAGATTGGTCTTCATACAGACAGAACAGTACGTGCTGTCTTAGTGGTTTATCAATTTATCGATGCTATGAATGAAAAGAAATCCATTGAATATCAGCAGGAGAAATAGAAAGTGACATATGAGCACATTTCCAAAAATCAGCAATGGACTTTTAATTGAAGCTTTATGTGGGGAAAGTGAGGCATTTCTATACCATCTTGTACTACAAGGCTGCTAAATTGCCTCTCAAAGGAGATGCTACACGGGTACCCCTATTCTACATCCCAGCTACACAGTGAGTCTTCAGGAGCGGGGGTGGTTTTGGGAGGAGGGGCAGGGCAGGTGGAGTTGTGGTAGGCGGGGAGGGGAGGAGGAGAGGGGAATCCTGTCTGGTGTCCTCAGCCAGGCTCTCTCCCAGTAAAGGTCACATGGCTAGGGTTACAGCCGTCTCTTCTAGGATACTCTCCCCTTCTAATGAAGCTACTTCATTTTTCGGCGCATCACACGCTTTTTCAGGTTTAAGACAACGTTGAAGGATTTCCTTATGGTTCAAGCCAATATCGTGATCTCAGCATGTGCGTCAATCTTGATCTTAATGTTTTTCCTAGCCTCAGGGTGGGTATGTCTCACAAATTTCGGTATTTTATCCATTTAATATTGAACAACGTATAGATTACCATCTGGTTCCAGTTAGAACCAATCTTCTCTGATTGGCTGAATTTAGACTATCATGAAGAAGAACGATCCCCTGTCTGATTGGTAGGCTGAAAAAATGATTAGTCTATGGACGTCATAGTTTGATGCTGAAGTGAAGAGGGAAGCCAAGCATGTAGAAAGATACTGATATAGAAGTCGGGAAAGGCGTTAAAAAGACTGAAAGCGTCGATGTGTTCAGGAGTATGCCCACAGGCCTGATCATCATACAATATGGAGGTCTTATTGTATAGCTGAGTCAGACATTCTTCTGTCTGTTTTAGTAATTGTTTTACAACAATAAACGATATATTATATATAATCAGTCATAGATAATATACATATATATATATAGATAAACAAATGTATAATATTTAGTTTACTTATTAAATAACCTTAAGGCCCAAGTCAATATCACTACTTTATTTCACAGATCCAGCCAAAATAATCTGCTTTAAAGATGTTATGGGTAATAGCGTAAAGATGTATCTTATATAATGAAAACTGAGATAGAAAAAAAACTGCCCACATAAAGGATTCGAAATGTGTCATTGTACAGGATTATGAGAGAGTTGTCAGAAGGACTTTATACAATTAATAATATATTTCTCTCGTGTATAAAAGGTAAGAGTAGATAAGGATTAATCAGCAAATTAATTAAAAATTCCGGATCATAGATTTACATAAAGAGTGATCAGTTCTTTCTAAGACTGTACAGCTAAGTGTTCCACTTTTTATTAATTACAAGCAATTGTACTGAGCCGGGGAGGCAGATAAGCCAACACGACCTGAAAGCTAGCTAAAGGGTATTTTTGAGCACAGAAGTAGTCCTTGGTACTAGCCTGTCCTGAGCTTGCACTGTGAGACAGGGCAATGGTCAGGGATGGTCAAGGCCATACCTTGGTGAAGGTAATTCATTTGGAAGTATGTCAGGTATACTAAGGACAAAGGCATAGGGACATATAAGAAAGGGATAGATTTGGTTATGGATTCACTTTATACCCTGAAACTTAGGTGAAACTGCCTCTGTAATATATTCAGGCTGGTTGAGGGACCAGTGTAGGGACCAGTCCCGGCACACTACCGATTGGAACTAGTCAGAGATTAATCATCAACCAAATCAAGGGCATCAGGCCCAGAAGACATCCTTAAAAAAGTAACCTTGAACTATAGACGTTGATTACAAATTGAGGACTGTTGCACTAGCTGCAATTGGTTGATTATCCTAATTTTCTAATCAAACTGAACATGTGAACTATAGCTGGTTTCCCTGCCAGAACGACTTTTGGTATCTCCATCGATGGGGGATAATCATACTATAATAAGAAGGCATGATTATGGAGTAGGAGGTCGGATATATTCACTGCAGGGGCTAATGCCCTGGCGGCGTGGGCCGAAATGGCCCCAGCAGTAAATATATCTGTCCGAATACGAGATGCAAGTGTCTTCTATATTCTATGTGATGGCTACACATGCAAACAATCAACACTCTGACATCACGGTCAGCGCTCCGACGTGTCGGCACTCCGACGTTACCATTGGTACGCTGACATCTTGTTTGTTTACCTAATGAGCAGCGCCCACAGGCTTAAATGCGTCATGTGGCGCACTTTTGTTTCGGAACGTCTCAAGGTAAATATATACCAGGATATATTTACCTCAGCTGCAGCAGGGCTTATTTCATTCGAAACGGCACTATACATACTGCTGCTCCCACTAGCCATTACATAAATGTCAAATTATATAAAACTTCCTATTTCAATATTACATTCAACCTTCACTTAACAATGAAGATATGCATCATTACTGGGCATAATTAAACTCGCTCTTTTTGGGAGTATATCTTAAATGTCAATTACTGTACTTGTTGGAAGTTATCCATTATCTAGGTCTTGCCACGAAATCATATAGTGCATAAAATCTGAAAGACCAACCCGTTGTTCAAACCAATCCTAGCAATTCAGAAAAGGCTCACCTTCAAATTTGTTCTTCATTACATCATAAACGATATTTCACCTAACATGAAGAGCTCGAGGTTGAGCAGGATATGGATACCAAAATAACATGGTAACCATTCACTAGTCGTCTGACCATAAACAACAGTTGTTTATGGACTGGGCCTTGATGACCAGGTTTATACTACACTGAGGTGCAAAACAGTTATGATAACTTTATATTGTCCTTATCATAAACTCGTATGCAACGGGACAGGCAGACAAAATGTGTCTTTCGGAGCCACTACCCAGAAAAATGCATACTCCCGAGCCTACTCAATTGTTTAACGTAAACAAATGAATCAATTGAATTCATTTTCCTTCATTTACCCAACTTTTTCCACATGTATTGCATCATGTTAGCATGTAAGCATGTTATATTTGAAAAAATACAACGAATCACAACGGATCAGGCGTGCCTTTGTTGTAAACACCTAAGACTAGGCAAGGAGGAATTGCCAGGATAATATTTGTGAGCCCTCCGCTCCCCTCTCAATTATCATAGATCTAGATCCGCTTGTAGTGATCCAACACCCTCGTTAACTCTCTCATTAGAGAGAACAGATAACGGATGCCGCCTATCATCACGCTTAATAGCTTTAACATGTTTCTATTAAACTGACATGCAGGACATACAGTATGTGTTAACATTATGACAGCGCGAGGAACTATCCAATATTTAGTTGTGAAGATTTCCACCAGGTGGACTACATCAAACCACCTGTAGCAAAACATACCAAAGGACGACACCCCCGCGCAGGCGCAGAGCTAAAATGTTGCTGCGCTAATGTGAACCGGAAGTACATCTGATGACATAAAAGCCTCGTTTTGGGATTTAGGCTTGGACCGTCGGGGTTAGAGCGCATGCGCTAATCTGTGACCGCCAGACAGGGTGTAAATGTAGTAGAGGAGTCTGGAGGGACAGGAGGGGACAGAAATGGGACAGGAGGGGACAGAAAGGGTGTTAGAACGACCACGTCATAGAAGGGTACTTGTAATGTGGGACCGAGGTTGATATTTAGAGGCAATATATGGAACACGTCAGATTTAGGAATAATGGCACTGTTGGGTCTGACGTGTTTTATGAGAAATGCCAAAGGAGGAATAATGAAATGGAAAAATATGAAGAAGAAAATAACCAGTTTCTGCGAATATTTTAGTACCAACTCGTGGTGACTTCCTTTCTGATATCCATCCATAACCATCATTCACATAGATGAATTGATAAATCAACTCACAACGTTTTGTTAAATTTTGAAGGTGTTGCGAAAAATGTAATATTAATGTCATTCAATCATTCGACGATTCATCTTTGATGCGGTACAATTTTAATTAGGCAAAGGGAATGTGGTCAGTCATAGATTAAAACTTATCATCCTATTTTCTGAACCGTGGGGGATAATCTATTATGAGGTAGTTGTTGCAACATTATTATTGTGTCTCAAAAGGGTTTTTAGTGGGTTGTTTTATAGCCATAATTAATTCCCATAATTATAAATCAATAAGGGCAACGGACTCTATTTTAGCTTTACATTGAATAGAGTAGGACTTAAACAGTTTATAGGGCCTATTAGGGGCCTTCCATTAAGCACTTCTGCATATTAACATGATTGGAAGATGATAATTATGTAAGTGTGAATGCCTAGCCTGATTTTGGTTCAACTCAGAAAAAGGGGTTAACGGTTCTTGGTAGCCTCAATATTTTAGGGTCTCAAGGGTTTTCATGGGTTGTCTGGGCCTTCCTGTTTGGGGCTTAAATAGACTATTACAAAAACAGATGAGGGTGTATTGAAGTTTGCCCTGTGGCTTCATCAGTAAATACACAATGTTACATAGTCATTATTCAGGGTTGAGAGCTGGATCTAATTTGTAGCCACCCTTGACTCACCTTCCTAGGGCCCTTATTCTGTTAGGACCATACTCACGTTGACAGGTGCTTGAGTCACCTAAGATTAGGTATCTTGGAGAGTGGCCTTTTTCATGTGAAAAATGCCAAAAACCCCTCAAAAAGGGCTATGTTCAGTCATCCCTCATGGCCATTATACTGAATATAAGTATGACAATACTTACACTGTTGGAAAGCTTGACTCAAGACGAGTTCAATGGTATATAGTACACTAATTATAGACTTTGGGAACATACTCAAAACCAGGCGTTTGTAAGGGTCATATTTAGTGAACTTTCAGATTTTGTCACACTGCTTTTTATGTAAGAGGCCTTTCTAACTTCTCTTGCATTTGTACCATGCTCACAGGGGCTTTTCCACTTATACAGTGACAAACGTCAGGTCTTGATGTATCACCCAGGCTATGGTACATTCTCAGATTTTGATTTTTTGTTGTGTAAAATTAGGTATTACCGAGAGTGCATTTTTCATCTGAAAAATGTCAAAATCTCCTAAAAAATGGCTCTGTTCAGGCATCACTCATGGACACAAACTGAGTCTGAGCATGATAAGACTTATACTGTTGGAAAGCTTGATTCAAGAGGAGTTCAATGGTATATAGTACAATAATGACAAATTTTGGGAACATGTTCAAATGTGGTAGTTTGTTAGAGTCATATTTTGCGATCTGTCAGGTTGTGACAAATTGGTCATAATTATGATTTATGATGACTTTTCTAATCTGTCTTGCATTTGCACCATGCTATATGGGGGTTCATCATATATACTGTGAGAAAGTTCAGGTCTTGAGGAATGGCTCTCTATGTGGCACATTCTCAGATTTTGATTTTTTTATTATATAAGATAGCACCAAGATTGCAGTTTTTATTGCATTTTTTGAAACAATTCAAATTTTCCCAAAATAATAAATATACAAAAATTCACAGAAAATCAAGTAATGCACCAATTAAGGAGATCAAAGTACCATTCTTATTCTTTTTTTATGCCCTTTCAGATGGTAATAACCCCATTAATCTGGGTTTAGCCCTTGAAAACTCTCCAAGATACCTACTAAGATCCTCGGGTCTGTTCTAGGATCTATCCTCTGGTATAAATTATTGCCATTGTGCTATTTCGATGGAGACCATTTCCGAGTCACTTTTTTTTTACTGTTAACATATTTCATACTATAGACACATTTCAACTATTCTTGCGTACCAATTATATTTTCCGTGTTTCACATAATAATCTAATTATAACATCAGCGTACCCGATACAAGTTAACTATTTATTGCAGCTTTTACATGATTTTTGTGGGGGTAGGGGCAAAATACTTACTCGGAAGATCACATTTATGTGACAGTGGTTTAAGAAATAATAATAAAAAAAAGAAGAAAATTATTGTCTCCGCACCCTGAGCATTAATGCTTATCTATTTCCAAAATCGTCCTGGATTTTTGTTTAGGAAAATAGTCACGCAGGAAAGAACGATATCAAGATCTATGGAACTGAAATCATACAAATCAAAGCTGTTTCACTGAGATAAAGGACACACGAAATTAAGCACAGCAGACGGCTATCTTTTTGGTACAAGTCCCCCGAAGTACTGTCTGGAAGGGACCATAATAATGAAGGTAGATTCAACTCAGACGTTCGCTCCTCTGCTTCCCCTAACATGGGAATTCTACCATCACTGTGATTCAGGGATCTAATCTTGACGTCACGCGAGCCTAACGCATGCGCACTGTGATAAGGACGACGTCTTGGTTGGGGTTTTTATCCGCTTAGTTTTAGCCTTGTCTAATGAGCCCAAGTGAGCTGTGAAGATAGGGGACTCACACCTCGTCGGTAAGACTGCCTTATTGTTTTGTTCACTGAGCAGTCTGATTGGTTAAGATGAAGTGATCAGAGTCGTGGGAAACGCTATGGCTCGCCTACAACTACTGATATCGTTTTGTTTAGAGAAGATCAAAATTAGGGAAGATGATAACCTAATTTTAAGTATTGAGACCAATCTCCGTTAGAATATTTCGCTGCTTTCATAAGTGACATTATTCGCTTTCCTTTATTTCAATTATATTAGATTCTTAGCTGCACTCTGCTGCTGATATAATAGATCTAAGATATACAACTAGAATTGATGATTATAGAAATTCTTTTGAATGATCGTGTTAGGCCTACATCATGTATATTACTTAAATCGATTACATTGAATACTACATCCATGGTCTAAGTTGTAATCAATTTTGTTTTTATTATTTCCGCTTAATCAAATTTTGCTGCATCGAAAGATTTACCCCTCTGAAAGCTGAAGAAAATCAGCTTACCTAAAATCCGTCTCAAAACTATTCCAGAC
Source organism: Lepidonotus clava (assembly GCA_936440205.1). Lineage (NCBI taxonomy): Eukaryota > Metazoa > Annelida > Polychaeta > Phyllodocida > Polynoidae > Lepidonotus > Lepidonotus clava. Next base: position 16,807,466 of record OW387150.1, on the reverse strand, counting down.
ACAACCTTTAGTTCCATCTCATGCCAATTACCGGTACTTGTAAACTTAGTCCCATGCCATTCGATGGTGGACGTCTAACATGAACATTGGTAGCAGAGTAGACTTTAACAGACAGACATTAAGATTTTACCAAGATGAGAGGGCACAGACGTATTTTTTCCTAACCCTGTCTGTCTTGCAGGTAATTGCGTGACAAGAAGCCACACTTTAAAGAAGCAGAGGGGTGACCAAGGACATCGGACCCAAAAAAGGTAAAAGCACCATTCGCTTTATGTGATTTTTTCCGAAAGTACCATGCGATTTCAAAAACGTATCAATGGGAATAGTATATTGTTTACTCTTTTTGAAACAAATATGACAATGCACATTATCTCCGCCATCTTATTACCTGTTAAAGCAGGGAAAGTGTCACCTGGTGACAATCTATTCATCATGGTTCAACCTGCCCAAAACATTGTCTTCGCCCATAGAAAAAAAACATGTATGTAAAGACAAGAAGGGAAAACACACATACATGTATGAACAGGCGCTGCAAAATAGATATTTTTTTCCCTTGGTTACCTTCTTCAAAGCGATTCATTTTGGTGGCAGCCCCGTTGGGACGAAGAAAGGCAAATACAGCCCTCTCCAGGTGAACCGATAGATTGGACGGTGGCCACGCGCCCATCCCACTTCAGGTTTGAAAGTAGCATTTCCATTTTTCCATTATGACAATTTACCTTGAATTGGAAAAGATTGTAGGCACATGCAAGCCTAAGGGCTGGGCAGGTGGAATCATTGCTGCCACCTGGTACCTCCCCTACCCTACTATTATACATACTACAACCACTCCCCCTATCTACTATCCACATAACCACCCTTCCTTACCCACAATTCCCTTCTTCTTCCTCCTTCTCCAATTCTCCTCCATTACAACAACACACCTACCATACCCCTACTCAACCAACCCTTTTTCATCCACGCCACGCACGCCTGTACGCCTCCAAATCAAAGGGCTACGCAGCGCTCCGGACCCATTCATCGGCTACGGCGAAAGCAGGTCACGCAAGTACTATTAGTTGTGTCTTGACGGGCCCGTGTACTCTGGCCAAACTGTGGGCGCCATGCCGCCGAAAACAAGGTCAAGGAAGGCTAAGGAAAAGGCTCAAAAATCGATTAGGGAGTCGTTGGTGGGCGAGGAGGACGAAGTTTCTTTCCATCCTCGGTATGAAGGGGATGATGATCAGACGACTGAGAGTGTGCATTCGGCCACCATTACATCGACCTATGTGGATCGTGTGAACACGCTCGAGAGCGACGTGGCACAAGTAAAGGGGGAGGTACAGGGCATAAACGCCAAACTCGACATGCTCATTAATGCTACCCTCTCAAACCCATGTACAGACTCTAGCACACCGGCTGGAGCGCGCAGCAGAGACGGCAGAAGGCGGCCCAGGTCCCCATCTCCGGCCCGGCAACGGACGCGCATCCCACAGCCCGCTGAACTCCGCCGCCGACAAGCACCATACGTAGATAGGGTCATCGCAAGGGAAAGCTTCGATCCCCCTACGGCTGAGGGTAAGCCCCCATACTCTATTGATGCTTATCATGATCGTTCGATAAATAAGCCATACATGTACATCGTGAGGGAGGGCTGTCAGACCCTTAAGCAGAAACTGGATCTGCGATGTTCGTTATCGGCCATGGAGTATGTCAACGCTACCCTTAAGCTCCTCAGGGACCCCCGCGCGTGTGAGCCCGACGATCGGGAGGACATCATGGCGCACCTGGAGGACGTGACCCATGACGCCATGGAGCGCCCGTGGGAGGGAATTAGGCGTTGGTCTCAGTATATCTGGGACGCAGTCGAGCGGGGCGAGCTAATGTGGCAGGACCACCAGGCCATCCAGAACCATAGGATACGTATCGCCCTCATCGGCCCAGGTAGGGGCGGTGCCCCCGCTACAACCTCTGAGCCTCTGGCAAAGCGTGAGGTTATATGTCGAAACTTCAATTCAAGGAGTGGGTGCCGCCAGCGCTCCCACCATGAGGACGAGCAGATACGCTTCATGCACCTCTGCTCGTTCTGTGATTCCATCAACAAGCAGTGCCCAGGACACAACGTGACAGACTGCGAGAGGAAGCTCCAGACGCCGCAGCCTCGCACGCATCACCCACAGGCACAGCACCACGCCCAGTACGCCCCACAGCCCGGGCAACGGCCCTCGGAGGCCCCACTGTGGAGGGCGAGCCCCGTATATGGCCAGCCGCCAAAAAAAGCCTAGGAGGCGTGCCGGATCACACCCCCCCCGAGCACGCCAGAACGTCCCCCCCGGGCCGCGGAGCCGCATGATATAGGTGCCAAGGGGTTCAATATGGATCCCATAGGCGGCGGCACGGGGCCCCGGGCTCCCCATGCTGGGGATATCGGTCGCGGTATTCAACGCGGTGATGAGGAGGGTGGCAGCCGGACTGCCCCCCCCGCAGCGTGTGGACTCACGGCCATTTCCACCCCTGCGTGCCCCCCTATTGTCGCGCGCGGACGGGTGCTTCCGCATCCTCCGGGCAGCCCCGACTTTGACCGCATACGACGGGGCTGCGAGGGCGGCCTTCCATTTGGTCAAGTTACGGACACCCGCCCACAGGTCGTCGCCCACCACAGGAGGGAGACCTGGCCCGCGATGGTGGCGGAGGTCTGGGAACCACGGATGGTAGATATATACGAAACGGTGCGCCGCACGGGCCTACCCAATGCAATGGGCGCCAGGAGGCCTGTGCCCACCTCACTTAACATCCCCGCCTGGGAGCGGCTGGTCACCCCACTGGAGGGAGGCCCACAGGTAGTAGACTTTGTCAAGTTCGGTTTCCCGGTGGGGTACGTGGGGCCAACCTGCGATACTCAGGGCGTCCCAAACCACCCTAGCGCCACAGACTTCCCACCCACATCGACGACTTTATCGAAAAGGAGCGGGTGCGCCACGGGGTGGTGGGCCCGTTTGCGGTCCCCCCCTTTGCTCCTTGGTGCCACGTCTCCCCCCTGATGACCAGGGAAAAGTCGTCGGGGGAAGGGAGACGCGTCATCACCGACATGACCTTCCCGAGCGATAAGTCAGTTAATGCATTTGTGGTAAAGAATGGGGTATACGGAGTCGAGTTGCCCCACACCCTCCCCACAGTGGAGGACCTGGCCTCGGCCCTGTGTGCGATGGGCCCGGGGGCTCTCATGTCATCTGTGGACGTCGCGAGGGCGTATAAGAACTTCACCTCCGACCCCCTCGACTGGCCCCTTCTCTGCTTCTCCTGGCGGGGGCAGGCATATTGTGATACCTCCATGCCCTTCGGGGCCAGGGCCTCCTCCCGTCATATGCAGGCGGTGGCTAACTGCATCACGGAGCTCCTCGGGAGGGAGGGAATAGTGTGCTTCATGTATTTGGATGATCTGGTCATCGTCTCCCCTGACAAGGCATCGGCCACCCGACACTACACACGGGCGAAGGCTCTATTGGCGGAACTGGGCCTGCCGGAGGCAGCAGAAAAAGCCCAGCCGCCGGCCCCCACGGTGCGCTGGCTGGGGGTCACGGTCAGCGCCCCCGATATGTCTATATCCATCACTGGCGATAAGGTGGAGGAGATCCTGGCCCGGGTCTCAGAAGTATACCATCGATCATACATCAACCGTCGCACTATGCAATCTCTTCTTGGGCACTTGTTATATGTGGCCAAGTGCGTCGGTCCGGCGCGGGCATTCATATCGCGCCTGCTCACTGCGTTGAGGGCGGCCCCCGGTGACCGTATCGTCATGGACTCGGAAATCAGGGCCGACCTGGCATGGTTTATCGAGTTTTGCCGAGACTGGAACGGCATCTCGGTCATCCCTCCTGCGGCCCCATCCAAGGTTCTCCTCGTGGATGCGTGTCTCACCGGCATCGGGGGCACCGATGGACACAGGGCCTATGGCCAGCAAATCACAGCTCATGATGACCCGGGCGCGAACATAACCGAACTTGAAGCCATGAATGTGGTGGTGGCACTCCACACCCTTATAACTGCCACTGACAGGGGCACACACATCAGGGTGCGATGCGATAATCAGGCGGCAGTGTCGGTACTCACTACAGGGCGCGCCCATAACCCCATCCTCCAAGACTGTGCTAGGGCAGTCTGGATGGTGGAGGCCATCATGGGAGTCAGGATATCGTACGACCACATACCTGGGGCCGATAACGACGTCGCGGATGCACTCAGTCGGGCCCACAAAGGGGGGCGTGACCGTCGAGCAGCCGATAACTTTGTAAACAACTATGCCCTGGAATGTGTCCCCCCTTGTATGTACTTCTTCTTTAACGTCGCATCCCCTGTCATTTCTAGATCCGGCGCTTGCATCGCTCCTCCGCAGGGCCGCGGACAGACAACTCAGAGCGCGGGCGCCGGGGACCATCGCCAATCACCGCGCGGCGGGGGCGACATATATCGCGTTCATGGGGTGGTTCCGACGGGATCCCTTCCACCCGTCCCACCACATAATATGCGCATACCTCGAGTACATCGCGGCCGAAGCACCTGCCCCGGCCACGGTCAAGAACAAGCTGTCTCAAGTAAGAACATTCCTTCGTCTCTCGGGCGTGTCGACCGCCCCCGTGGATCACATCAGGGTGAGGATGGCTGTGGAGGCGATGGAACGCGACAAATCGTACGTCCCACGCACGAAACCCCCCCTGCCGGTGGATGCGCTCGCACGAACGGTGCGGTCCCTGCCGGCATCAGTACACGGGAATGCGGTGAGGGCGGCGATCCTATGCCTATTCTACGGCGCCCTAAGACAATCAGAGATCGCGCCCTATACCGTGAGGACGTTCGACCCGACCCGCCATCCAACGCGGGCCGACCTGGTGGTACACGGCCAAGCGGCCAGGTTAACTATAAAATGGGCAAAGAACTTGCAGAAGGTTGGCCAACAAAAGATAGTGACTCTGCCACGAATGAACGATCCCTCCCTTTGCCCGGTACGCGCACTCGAGGCGAATGCGCAAGCAGTTCCCACAATGACACCGTCAGACCCGCTCCTGATGTTCCCCGACCGCAAGCCAGTGCCGGTCTCAACTATCAAGGCGGCGTGGTCGGCAGCTATGGCGACCGTGGGCGCGTCACACCTGACAGACTCGCTCCACAGCATCCGCAAAACGGCCGCGACCCAGGCCCATATTCACGGGTGCCAGGAGCTGGACATACAGCGCCACGGGGGTTGGCGCTCGAACGTGTATCGCTCATATATAGACACCCCAACTGCTCGCGTGACAGACGCATTGGCACAAGCCATTTCTAGTTAAATTCTTCCATTTCACATCATCATTCCCCTCCCTCCACCCCTTCCCTTCCCCCAATACATATTATTCACATAATTTATGGCTGGTTTGGCGGTTTATATACATTAAAATATATTAATTAACATATATATTATTCATAAAATCTTATTTATCAATACAAATTTTATTCCCCAACCACGCCTCTCTTCTACTTTCACCGGTGGGCCGCAATGGTAGGCACATGCAAGCCTAAGGGCTGGGCAGGTGGTATCATTGCTGCCACCTGGTGCCTCCCCTACCCTACTATTATACATACTACAACCACTCCCCCTATCTACTATCCACATAACCACCCTTCCTTACCCACAATTCCCTTCTTCTTCCTCCTTCTCCAATTCTCCTCCATTACAACAACACACCTACCATACCCCTACTCAACCAACCCTTTTTCCCACCCACCCACTCCTCATTTCACTCATTTTATCATATATACATTTTATCCCGCTTAGGCGGTTTATATACATTAAAATATATTAATTAACATATATATTATTCATAAAATCTAATTTATCAATAAAAATTTTATTCCCCAACCACGCCTCTCTTCTACTTTCACCGGTGGGCCGCAATGAAAGTGTATTTCGAATAATTATAGTGTATATTTCTAATAACATTGTTTTAAAATGATAGCTGCCGATGTCTAAGTCACTTATTTTATGAGAAAATAATTATAATATGAAAGGTCTTACTAGGTACGTAAGCAGCTGGTAAGAAGTCGCTCTGGAATTTATCATCCATTATTTAGGCATATCTTTTTCGTGAAACGTTAGGCCAAATCAAGACAGTTGATCAACTAACAGGCGCCAAAATAATAGCCTTAATACTTATGATATTATAATATTTGCATGTCGCGCATCACTGTAAAGAGACGTATAGTGTTTTTAATGGTATTCTTGATTGTGTTGTTCGATGTAGGGTTAAGTCGAATTAGCAGGTGGAATACTTTGAGCTCGGGGGTGTAGTCTTACAATCATTATCATCAGCTGGGGCTTTGGTTCTTTTTGTGCGTCAGAAGACATTATTCAGATGTCTACGAATACAGAAAAAGAACATACCGCATTGACTTTATTTCATATTATTTCAGTTTCATATTGATTCTATTGCCGTACCGCAAGTTAACGTAGGTATAATTCTAGTAATGGAATTCAATGTGTCAGTGTTGATGCCAATCAGTGTATGATTGTTCGAGGCAATTGAGACATAGAAACAACGTTCAAAAGAAAGCTGATGGTAGGTTGAATACAAGAAAGGACACTTGTCTTACCGCACGCACGCACGCACGCACGCTGAACACTTACACAAACATTTACTCACACACCAGGAGCGGATCCAGTGGGGGCTTTCCAGTGGGTCCTGTCCCCTTTGGTGAGGACTTAAACTTGCTAAAAAGATAACCAAAAACCAAAAAAAAAGAGAGAAAAATGTGCATGCACGTGAATACACGCCGTTTTAGCACTTAGCCTTTAGGTGGACCCCCCTCCTCTTTCTGAAATTCTGTATCACGCACACACACACACACACACCGCAAGCACACACAGATTCACATGAACACTCACAAGCACCCCCTATAAAATACATGTAACCTATATGAATCCATAGATACGACTGAATCACACAAAATATCCAATAATGATGTTACCATTAATGGATGAATTAAGTGATAATATTTGAGGGGTCACGTTTTTAGCTTTCATTAAATAAGGACATGTCCGGCTATTGGAAACGTTTTGGGTATGTATGTATAGGAAAAAGGGCGTATGTTGGTGCCTTTAAAAGGAGTTGTTCATATCTCTATTTCAATTGGAAGCTCCTATGTTACCATAGCCTTAATAACTAACACAAGCCACTGCTCAATAGCGCAACTGAGACACACTTTTTGTACACTTTAATCAGTATAAGCTTGCAACAGTGACTTCGATAAGCGATTGATTTCCGCACTTGCAGTGGTTATAATTAGCTCTGCGCCACAGCCAAAATCAAAAATGTCATTGCCACCAAAAGTGCAGTTAGTGCTATTCAATCGATATGGGACGCCTTGAATGTGAGATCAATGAACACTATTTCAATATGCTCAAAATACAACTATTTAAAGGCCCATTGGGACCTCGAACAAAAGTGAAATATATAACTGTATATATGAATAGAAAAAAAGGATATAGCCTCCTTTGATTATAGCATTGCGACACAATCAGATAATGGTCTATATTCTCAATAGTAAATAATTAAACGTCTGGCTGTCTGGGGAAGAGGAATGACCGTATTATATTTAGATCGCGACTGCATAGGAGAATTCAATGAAGAGGCATAACTGTGTTATTAAATTAGGTAGTGTTTTTTCCACAGGCATTGGCGGGATCAGGGAAATTGCTGAATCACCGTATTAGGGGTCTTTCTCCAGTTACAGCATGTGTTGCGGGAATTACTATTAAACTTCAGTTTTTTCTGGGGTGATGGTGTTTTGATAGAAAACTGAGGAATAAGGCTTCGCGTCTTTGAGAAGTTGAAAATGTTACCTGATTACAGACTGTTTATAAAAGGGTCACAAGAAGGAAATGAGAGTGAGATGGAAGTTATGATAGGTATTACCTATTTTTACTGATAACTGATGGATATAAGCTGACTTGTATTTGATTACCCATTTGCTAAAATTTGTTCATCTTATTAAAGCATTTTTGTCATTATATTCCAATCCATATAACTGATATATTCATCAACCTACTGGAAGAGCCTGCAATATGCATGCATGACCAACAGACTTAATAAAATTATTTTCCAGATAAAATGAATGTGTCTTAATTAACTATGTAACTTGTTGTTTATTGCTTTGGCTTCATTTGCTTCCTACAGCGACGTGTCCTGTTCATGTCCTGCATTTTGAAGTCTAGGCCACTTAAGTTCAATTAATACTTGATTAGTTCATTCCTCGTAACTTTCACAACACGAATAAGGCATTTTCTTCCTAACATTTAAGGCTAATGAAGTGATCCCAGGGGCTGGTAGGCCTACACTTCATATTTTACAAAAAATAAAAAACAAGTAGAATAAATTCAAAACATTTTTAAACTACACAACCTTATACATACAACAAACATTACCTAAACTCCAACCCAATCACTTCTGCTTTGTGACAGCCAACCAATATTATAACCATAACCCAACCCAACCTCCCCGACCTCCCCATGGCTTCCCTTGGCCTCCTCAGTTAACCCTTCCCCCTTGTTTCAAAAGCCCCTCAAAACCCCAAACGACAGCCATGGAGAAGCATTGTCAAAAAGGCCCCATCCGACTCCACTCGATCACGACCCCCCTCACTGAGTGAGCAGCTCCCTGCCAACCCAAAGTGGTTTTGCTTCGCGGATGTGGTGTTATTTTCTCGGTCCATGAGCTGCTCCTGACCTTCACGGGGTCACCACTAGGGGGAGCCACGGCGAATCAGGGTTTGGGCTGGAGTGGAACAGGGGTTATTTGTTTTAGAAGAGAGACATTGGGAAGCTAGTGTGGAAGGACACACAATTTGTGTTGTGCTAGTGCAATAATAATTAATAAAAACTGGTGTCCATACTATCTAAACCAAGTACCAACTATTAAAAAAAAAGCTTAATGGAACTTCAGAGGTTAAATAATTTATATATATATATTTCTAAATGTTATTAATTTTGACCTACTTCCCCCCACCCAATGCATATATATACGTACGTCCCTTTGTTTTTGCTTCGGGATCCCCCAGACACAATTCGAATTATAGTCACCAGCAAGATAGAGTAGTTAGACGAAGAAACAGAAGCAATAGTCCAGAGGCTTGTGTAATTTTTTCCTTTTTTCAAATAAAAGCTCTCAACCAAAAAGAATCCTGTTCTTTGGAATGCTGTGAATAAGAAAAGTTTTGGTGGCATTTTTCCGTTTGACCTTAAAGATGATTTCAAGGTCATTGAAGAAAAAAAGTATGAAATTACTTTAAAAATCAATTTTAAGAAGGTCTTTCAACAAAATATGAAAATAAAATGAGTTTTAAATTACCTTGAGCATGCACTAATATTGCACAAAAGAACAGCCATATAAGAAAATTCAAAAGGTCACTCAAAGGTCAACTCTCCATTGTTCTTGTATTTCACATAATAGTTGGGCAGCTAATGTCTCAGATAAAACATTCATAAACATGTTATGTACCTGTTAAGGATATACTCTTTACTACTAGCTACAATGCTTAAGTAAAAGTTTGTGGTATATACCGGACTAAAATTTGACCTTGAAGGTCACTTTCAAGGTCACAAAGGTCAAGAATATTTTATTTCAAATTTCACTTCTAATGTCAAATGCCTTTCAGGAAAAATAATATATATGACATTGTGATTAACCATTCTTCATCTACAGGCGCTTAAACTTTCAAAATAAACATAAATGAACAGGAAATCTGAATTGTATTTGCTGTTTCCTCAGTTCACCTCAGTTCACCTCAGAATGCATAAGCTAATGTCTCCAGTCATCAGCCATTCTCTACAATAAAATATTTCATATTAATTCAAATCAAGAATTCGGAGTATTGAATGCAGAAAAGACCATGTCGGATATTCTTCAAAGTTGTGACCTTCAAGGTCAATTTCAAGGTCATAAAGGTCAAATTCATTTTTTCTCATTATTTGAAGTTTACCATGTTAGGTTTAAAAGACACCACTGCTCATTGGATTTCATTGAACCATTTGCATTTTAAATTGCTAGTAAAACATGTCTGTATAGTAATGCCTGATGCAAAATACCATTTTTCTCAGTTTAACAAGGGATATGTATAAGTGATGAGCAGTTGACTGAAAAGCTAAAACAGTTCTATGGCACTTAAATGATTAACCAAGAAGTCATTGCATCCTTTAAAAATAAATTTAAGGTTATTGATAGGTGTGCTACACAAGTGTTATAAAGCAAAATTAAAAGAATACAATTTTCCTGTTGTTAAAACTGCAGTGGTTTTGCCTGCACTACAAATGACGTGGATTGGTAAAAAACATATTTTAAAAGTATGGGTGATCTGCTATTTAATGTGGGATTAGTAGCTACAAATATTCATCAATGTGGATGACATCATTGAAGATCACATCATTAATGAAACAGAGTCCACAGACATAACGTAACTGAGCATGATATCACTAAGAACCATGTCACAAAGATTTAACCACAGAGATGATGTTGTCTGCCTTGATCTCATATGGCATTATGTCAGCAAGGATACCATTACCCTAATGACATCATCTATCATAACTTCATGAATGGATGATGTCTACGAGGATGGCATAACAAGCAATAAGGCCATTTCCTATTATGTCACAAAAAGTTATGTGACCTAGAATTACATCCAAGACAAAACGTATCATTTGGCCTAACAGCACTTAGCATAACCTCATTGAACATGATGTCATGATGCATAACCTCATTGAATAATGATAATGATGTAATAAACAATGACATCACCAAAACTAATATAACTAGAAATATCTCCACTGAGGGCCACATTACCAAGGATGATGTTAACAGACACAACATACGAAGGAATTACATCACCAAGCTTAAGGATGACATAATTAGGATTACATCACTGTGTATGATGTCAATAAGGTTGGTATAAATAGCTCAAAAAAATCAGAACACACAGAGAGGTACACTTGTGCCGATGTATGATTTTATAACTGATAATGAAATCAATGGCATGGCAAACTGGACATAACAATACTGAGGATGACATTGATGATCATGACATCATAGCCATGATGTACCAAGGATGACGTATACAATGCCATAGAATATGCCATGGATGGAGGCCATTAAGGAATGTTACACATTGATAGTTTTTATTGATACTGTGAGTACTTAGCTTTTGTGTTTAAACCTTGTTATCTTGGAGTTTTTGTACTGATAATAGTGTAAATTATGTCTCAAACTTTGAGAATATATCCAGGAAAATTAAATATCATACATGCAACTTGTATATGGTCAAATAATTCTATATCACTCTCAATCACTTTATAGTTCTTAGATGCACTGAACTCATATTAAAAGATATCATTGTTATTCTCTTTCTATTGATTAAATCGAACATTTTATATTATACAAGAGGCTCCGCCTCTTTGACTTTGGCCAAGCCTCAGGGAAAGTACAAATCGTTGTGATGACCTGCGAACATTAAAGATTTCCCGCCACTCATCACCCTAGACCAGGGCTAGTGTAGCTTGTGATCTTTCCTGAGGAGCCGTAACGCCGTAACCGTAACGACGTTTGTTGTCCTGACGACGCTCGTCGCTGTGACGACGCTTATCGGTAACGTCACTATTTTTTTAAAATCACGCACGGGGAGGTGGGGTCAAGAACTAAAGCCCCATACCCACTAGGCGATTCACCCGGCGACCGGCGACTGGATGAATAATTACATAATCGGCGGTGTCCAGTCACCGGACGATTCTCCGTTGGTACGGCATGAGTTCGCATTATCAAACTTGCTTGATTTTACCTTCGCCCGGCGACGACGACGGCCGTTTTTACCGTCGCCCGTCGCCGGGCGACGGTAAAATCGCCTCGTGGGTATGGCCCTTTAGATAGCTCTGTGGACCCTTCTCTCAGGGCAAGCTGTGGACGAAGGTTAGGAGTAGAGGAAGCCCACGGCGTCATTTTGCCGGGCTTTCCGGGGCTTCGTACTAGTGTCGTTCCATTTGAAAAATACTTATTCCAGTTGTAACGTCATAAATCCGTCTTTTACCTCGTCAACATGGCGTAATTTCCGCTTCCGTTCATAGTCTTCAATCCGGGTACTTTCACCTTTCGCTGATCGGTAGCAGTTAACAGAGATCAAATAGATCACGGGGTAACAGGTTAACTCATCCGGGACGTTCAGTTCGAGACCCTTTTTATTACGTAGTGGAATAAATGACCTTGACCTAGATTAAGTTTATAAATGTTTAAAAATTATGCAATTGGATCATTTCTTGAACTTTATTTGGAAAGATACACAAGACTTAAGTATTTTCAGTAATTTATGTTTTATTTCTTTTTTTAATCATTGGCTGTTTGATATTATATTAAACATATTGCACCGAGTACTGTTGTTGAAATATATAGTCAACTTTCATATCTATCATCTCCATTGAAAATTTGCCTTATTTCATTTAAAGAATTGGTTTAAAAAAGAACTGACATAATACCTTTAATTTTTCTACCTATTTTCATCCATTAAACATGAATCAAATGACCTTGACCTTCACATTTATGGGTAAAAGTGATTTAGAAAAATGTATAGTCATAAAATGCTGCTTTGTACAAGTTTTCATGATGATTGAAGCTTTATTGAGGACACACCACCTAAATATAGCAAAACAATCAATTTCCTACTTTGTGACCTTGAGAGGTGAAAAAATGACCTTAATATCTAAAAGAAAAAATGCCACCAAAACTTTTCTAAAACAGCAGGACCTAAGGAACATATTTATGTATGATTGGAATCATTTTGAATCCAAAAGTGCATTTGCTCAAATTCTGACACAAGCCTCTGGACTACAAGGGAAATGAGCGCCTATTTGATTCAATGAGATATAAATGAAAAGGAAACATGGTTATAGTTTTCTCAGGACGTTTTCTTTTGACATCCCAACTTAAATCTGTACAGAATCAAATCATCTGACGGATGGCCCTGGCTCATAATTATTGCAACGCCTCTATTTCCGAACTTACTGTAAAAAAAAGAAAATAATGATTTACTTTTACACTTTATTGTCAGGTTTTGTCAAGACCTAGTTTTTGGTTTTATTTTAAGACTTAACGTGGGTACATGTTCATCTCTTCTTCTGTGTGATTTATGTACTTGGGTCAAGGTCTTCCGTGTCCAGTGAAGTATGACTTACATAAAAAGGGTTTCAGAATTCTCTATCAACCCTAGAACGCACTATGATATATGACCAGGGTTTGGGTGATTTACCGCCTCGAGACACCAAAAGGTCAGCGTGGTGCGTCTCAGAAAAGTATAAAGTTCGTAGAAAGGTTGCATTTTTATTCGATTGTTATCAGACAATTAGACAGATTAGGAGGAAAATGTCAACAAGCCAAATTTGGTTAAATTCGTTTACAGAGATAAAGTTCTCACACAATAAATTAATAATAATGATAACAGAGGACTGACCACGAGAAAATTTGAGGCCACCGTATTGAAACAATCGTCCCATGCAACGGACGCAACTACATGATTATTCATGAACCATTTTTGCGACCAGTCGCCCATCCGATATGGTAACATTTTGGCAGTCTATCATAAAGTTAGTTATTGGTGAAATAAGTGATGGTACATATTATCATGGAAATTTGCACCTTGATAGAATTTTGCATCTATTAATTTGTTAATAAAATTTGCATTGGTTAATTCAAACTTTTCTCTGTTAGGTCAATATCAACCAGAAAAAGAAGCAATCCAATCACTAACTTTAACCTGGATGCTTGTAACATAAAATGAGTGTGACCATCTCATAGTAAAAATATATATCCGACGTGGTCATGTGGGAAAGAGGGAACTTAATGATACTTATCGTAAATTTAATGGCTTCGGTGTTAAATGTGTACACACATTTCGAACCTATCTAAAGTAATTGTACATTTTATTTTGTTACGTTTCTCATTGAAACATGGTGTTTTCATGTTATGGAGTAAGCTAAAACATATAATAACTTTTTATTTTCTTTGTTGTTGTCTTTTGTTCTAATCCATGTGACTTTTGAATGATATATTTTTACTTTTTAGATCTGTCCATTCCATATACCTGTTTAACATCATAAATCCGAATGGGCTTTAAATGACTTGTCTCCAAATTATATATGCCTCGGTCTGGAAGTACGAAGCAGAGAGGAAAACAGAGATTCCACCCGGTAGACTTACCAGTTGGCCATAGCATATTGCCAATCATATTTCCCTCAACAGAGATCTTAGAGCCGCTCAGTCGGATTGATTTGTGGAATAATATTGAGAACACGCTACGGTGGGCACTGTTTGATTTGGGTTAGGGGGTCGTCCCCGTGTTGCAGGGACTATTGACCTTCTCCAATGACCACCAACGTGATCGATCAGGCTGCAAATTTAACGCTGCAGTCAATCGAACCGGCAAAGGTGATACGGCGCAATATGCATGGGAGCGCACCGCACGGAAACATGTATATCTTTGTGCAATTATATTTTCGAGTACCCAAGATGCAGTTTATGAATGCACCCATGTGAAAGAGGATCAAGAAATGATAAGCTTTCAAAGAACAATTTCTCCCTACAAAATGTAGCCCCAGATTAAATCTTATACATATTAAGTGAAACCTGGCGCACAGACGTAGAATAAGAACAAGAGTAAGTCATGGAATAAAAGATACGGATTCCAAAAGACGCACCACATTAGATTTAGGATGTTTGTATCCATTACTTTCTCCTGTTGGAGAGTGCCTTTAACCGCCTTAGATGGTTTTATAGCGTGAGCCTATTCCGTCTCAAGCCTTATCTCAACGTGGGGAGACCTCCAAGGGAGGGGAGTGAGACCAACGATTCTATTACAAGAAAAGATGCCCTAGTCTTGCTGCCGCCTATAACTAAAGATGCTAGACCGTACAATAGATCTAAGTGAGAAGACACAGTTTGGGATATCTGATCTAGCTATGTTCCAACAATGCTATTTTAGGTAATTGTATGGCTATAAATATTAAGATGTGCATATTGTGATGAACGGCTATTCAGCCAAAATACATAGAGGTTAAAATAATAGAAATAAGGTAATAATAGAAATAGATGTAAAGAACGAATATGTAAAGAACGAAGAACGAAATAGATGTAAAGAACGAATATGTAAAGAACGAATAACGAATATGTAAAGAACGAATAACGAAAACGTAATGGAACGAAACCCGGAAATATGTAAACCGGAAGTGAAATGTAAACCGGAAACGGAATATATAAACCGGAAGTGACGTCAGTTGAAGGTCACGTGACCGAAGGCAGCCAATCAGGGCTGACCTCTCTAGTATATAAAGGGGCGGTGAGGCCCGAATAAACAGAGTTCTTTAACAGTTCTCCTGGTGTCCAGACGTGTCCTCTTTCCTGAAACAACCGCTAAAGATGAGCCGAACAGAGTAATTAAGCCGAAGTTAGGACAAAACAGTCGAAGTTCGAGATAGGTAGTAGAAACATAGGGTAAGGGGCCCGATGGCCCGAAGAACGGGGAACGAGGGAACGGAGTAGGGCACGAAGGCCCGAAGTAGTACCGGAAACCGAGGCGTACTATGGTACGAAGACATGGGGAGCGGAACGAGGGAGCGAAGTCCGCGGGGACGAGGGCGCGGCATGCTCGGCCCCACGCTACCAAACAATAGGCGACCGTCGGCCCGTCGCCCCCGCGGACCGGAACTCAGGGGTGGACCGCCCCCCGGCCGACCCGTACCCCTACCATAATTTCCCTCCCCCGCAGTCCTCCGTCGACATCGAGTGCCGATTCCCGATCGATTCGCTCAGCCCCCCCTCGTGCGCGAGGCACGACTCTAGAAACACATCTCGGTTCTTGGCCCGGATTCCCCGTCCGCCCCGAGACCCGAACAACCCCCACGTTCCTCTGTTGTAAGAATCGGCAACCCCGACTTACCAGAGAACGTCACACTGGTGGCAGCGGTGGTGCTGAAATAGGCACATACGGACTTGTGGATCTTGGGTGTTTCATCGGTATTGGATACTCATGGCGACTGCGGCAGTCTTCGAGCAGATGGATTCTGACGTCGCCTTCAAGGAAGGTGGGGAGGAGAAAGGAGGTGCGAAAACCGAGACCAAAGGGGAGGACACGACCATCATGGGTAGGCAGTTTAATTTTATGGGAACGTCCACCCCGACGGATGAGCAGAATGTGCGGGCTCAACAACAACAGACCGGTCAGGAAGGAGCGAGTTTGAAGAAGTTCAGTTTACGACCAGAGAAGTATGACGGTAAACCGGATTTCGAGGGATGGATCAACCAGTTTGAGGAGTACGCAACATTGGGACGCTGGACGGCCGAGGAAAAAGCGGCGATGCTTTTTCTCTCGCTGACGGGAACGGCACGAATGTACTTTGTCGGACTCCCGGACAGGGAACGACTCCGTTACTCAGCGAGGGTGGATGCGTTGCGCCGGAGGTTCGGTCAGGAGAAGGACACGTGTAATGCTCTGCAAGAGTTGGCGGGCTTGAAACGTGTAAAGAACCAGACAGCGAAGGAGTTGGCTGATAATGCCCGGCGACTGGCATCGAGAGCCTACTTCTCCAACGACTACGCTAGCCAGGAAAAAGCAGCATTACATGCGTTCCAGGCTGCAGTTGGGGAAGACCTTCAGCTGAAGTGTGCAGAGAAAGGATGCAAGACACTAGAGGAGGCGGTAGAGGTGGTAGAAATACAGGAACGATACTCACGCCGCCTCCTGCGGGCAGTGAAGCCCGAGGAGGACGCCAATACACAGATCATGGCCTTGAACGGTAAGTTGGAGGAGATGATGAAAGAATTGGCAGAAGAACGGGAAGCTAGAAGACAAGCAACGGCCCGGAGGGAGGCGTTTAAGAAGCGAAAAGAAGATTTAGAGTGTCATCAATGTCACCAGAAGGGCCATTTCGCAAGAGAGTGTTCTCAGCGTCAGGGAAACGGACAGTCGCCGTCGCAGTAAGCGCGGGGCCCCCTTCGGGCGCGGCGAGAGAAGTAGTAGGCATGGGAGAATGTGGACTTTATGTGGCCGGGACGGTGGGAGAGAGTGTCGTCCGTTTTTTGGTTGATACCGGATCTATGATCAGTCTGCTGTCGGAACGCCTCTGGAGAGAGTGGGGACGAAAAAGGGAAGAACTGGATGGATATGAAGGACGTCTCTGCTCGGTGGATGGTAGTCCGTTGCGGTGCTACGGATGCACGAACTTGCCAGTAAAATTGGGAACACGTGTGTTGAAGTGGACGTTCATGGTGGCAGACATCGGTAGAGATGAAGGGATCCTGGGAAACGACTTCGCGGTGAAATACCGGCTGACAGTTAAGCCCCACGCGAGTGCCATCTTCCTGCCCGCCGAGGGGGAGGGAGAGGGGGAACGAATCCCGGGAGTAGAACAGAGAACGGATGGGATTCGGGCAGTTACCGTCGGAGGACAGGTCGTGCGAATCGAGAAAACGACGGAAATACCCCCACTCCAAGTGACCCGAGTAACAGTAGTAGCGAGAATGGACATAAGACAGGGTGGACAGCTGGCTGTCATCACCGGCGCTGGATTACCTATGGGACTGGAGGTGATCCCAGGAACGGTGACATTGGGAGAAGAAAATGAAGTTTGGGTGGCCAACCGAGGGACCGAGAGCGCGAAATTGGAAACCGGCGGGGTACTCGGAGAAGCCACCTTCGTACAAGAGGTACGAGGAATAGGAAGTGAAGCAAAGGAACCCCCAGGAGCGCTCGTTGAAATGATAGGGGAGGCTAAGAAAGACCTGACCACGAAGGAGGGCGAAGAGCTGGAGAAAGCCATCATGGCCCGGGAACAAATGTTTGCGACCTCGAAACATGAGTTAGGACGGACAGATTTAGTACAACATCGAATTAAAACGGGGGATCAGATGCCGATCAAGCAGAGGGTCAGACGGTATCCGGCCACCAGGAGAGAGGAAGAACGAGCACTGGTGGAGGATATGTTAAATTTAGGGATTATCCAGGAGAGCGGGAGTGCGTGGAGTAGCCCGACCGTTCTAGTCAAAAAGAAGGACGGAGGAACGAGGTTCTGTATTGACTACCGAAAACTGAACCAGGCTACGAAAGTGGACGCCTATCCGCTCCCGCGGATAGAGGACAGCCTCAACACTTTGGGAGGAAGCCTATTCTTCTGCAGTCTGGATCTCGCAAGCGGATATTGGCAGGTGGAGATGGCACCGGAGGACCAAGAAAAGACGGCCTTCGTGACTCAAGGAGGATTGTATGAGTTTAAAGTGATGCCATTCGGGCTAGTGAACGCCCCAGCCACCTTCGAGAGACTGATGGAAAGAATCCTCAGAGGAATCGTGTGGGAGGAGTGTCTGGTATACTTGGATGACATACTGGTCTTTGGACCAACGTTTAAAGTGACTCTGGAAAGATTGGTACGGGTTCTGGACCGATTGAACGCTGCAGGACTGAAGTTAAAGGCGCGAAAATGTAAGCTGTTCCAGAAGAAGATTCCGTTCTTGGGGCACGTTGTCTCATTCAACGGGATCGAACCCGACCCCGAAAAGTGTCGGCAAGTAACCGAGTGGCCGGTCCCGCGGGATCTCCACGAGGTACGAGCCTTCGTGGGATTATGTTCGTACTACAGAAGGCATATAAACGGCTTCACGGAGTTGGCTGCCCCCTTGTATGAATTGGCAACGAAGGAGGAACCATTCGTGTGGAGCGCGAGACGACAAGAGGCATTTGATGCGATGAAGAAGGCGCTAACGGAGGCCCCGGTGTTGGGATTCCCGGAGGAAGATGGACAATGGTGGCTTGACACAGACGCCAGTGACGTGGGAACGGGAGCCGTGCTATCACAGGAGCAGAGAGGGGAGGAACGGGTGATAGCTTACACGAGCAAAACCCTGGAGTCAAACGAACGAAAGTATTGCACCACGCGGAAAGAACTGTTGGCGGTGGTGCGAGCTTTGAAGCATTTTCGGTGCTACATCTATGGTCAACGCGTGATAGTCCGGACGGATAACAGCGCGGTCAGTTGGCTGCAGAGAAGTAAGGAACCGATGGGGCAGGCTGCTCGGTGGATTGAGATTATCGACTCGCATGATGTGTCGTTCCAACACCGACCGCACAGGAAGCATGGGAACGCTGACGCGTTGTCCCGGTATCCGTGCAAACAATGTGGAGAGGAGCACGAGAATACCGAAAAAGTGAGAGTAGTGACGCGGGCCCGGGGGTACGAGCCCGGATGGTCCCCGCAGGAGATGAGAGCAGCGCAGAGGAGGGATCGAGATATAGGGCCGATTGTCGCACGGATGGAAAAAGATGCGGACCGGCCAGGTTGGGAGGCCATATCTCCGGAATCCCGGGAAACAAAGATCCTATGGAGGCAATGGGAACGATTAAGCCTCAGGGTTGGCGTGCTGCATCGGAAGTACTGGGAACTAGAAGGGCATGGTTGGAGGAACCAGTTGGTCGTTCCCCGAGGGGAACGGGCCAAGTTGGTAAGGGAATACCATGGAGGCGCGGCAGGAGCGCATTTAGGAGTCGCCAGGACGACGGCCCTGTTGGAACAAGGGTTTTACTGGCCGGGACTCCGGGAAGACGTGCGGAAGGAACGTCGAGAATGTGATTGCGCGTTGCTGAAAAAGGGAAGAGGAAGACGGGAGCCGCTACATCAGTACATAGTGGGGGAGCCGATGGAACGGCTGGCCATGGATGTTTCGGGCCCGTACCCAGTCACCAAACGAGGAAATAAGTATTGCCTGATGGTGGGATGCTATTTCACCAAATGGTTGGAGTGTTTCCCGATCCCGGATCTAAAGGCAACGACAGTGGCGAACAAACTGGTTGAAGAAGTAGTAGCACGGTACGGCGCGTTTCGGGAACTACACTCGGATCAAGGCACGAATTTCGAATCCGAGGTGGTGGCTCAGGTCTGTGCACTATTCGGGATACACAAAACAAGAACGACGCCGTACCACCCCAGGAGTGACGGGTACATAGAACGAAGTTTCCGTACTTTGGGGTGTTGTTTGAAAGCCAGCTGCCGAGCGACGGGTCGGGAATGGGACGAGATGGTCCCGCTCGTGATGATGAGTTATAGAGCAACGCCGCAAGCCAGCACGGGAGTGACACCGAATATGATGATGCTGGGCCGACAGACCATGATGCCGCGACAGGCGATTTATGGGAGACCTCTAGGACCAGAGGAGGAACCCCGACGGGTAGGCGACTATGTGGAAAGCCTGGAGGAAGGGCTAGTCGCGGCCTATCGGGAGGCCCGGACGGGGCTGAAACGAGCCGCCATCCATCAGAAACACGAGTACGATGGGAAGGTGACTCGGCGGGAATACCACGCCGGAGAACTGGTCTGGGTGCACGATACGGTAGTGGATAGGGACAAAGGAACGAAGTTGCGATTTCCATGGATGGGCCCTGCACTGATCGTCAAGGTGCTTGACCGAGGACGGGTGGTAGTACGGAAGAAACGAGGGAAACCGGGGGGGGTGGTCCATGTGGACCGCCTGGAACCCTACCGAGGACACGCTGCGCCAGCCTGGATGGTAGCTGACCAGCAAGGATACGAGGCTGCACAGTAAATGCTTGGGGTGGGGCGCGCTAGGGCACGTAAGGAAACGGGGCACCCCTTTTTGTGATGAAGTCGTTTTCGTGTCTCGATTCCGCAGGTGGAAGAGGACCAAGGGAACGACCAAATCGGCGCTACACAAAAAGGCTTTGGCCAAAAAGGACTGATCAACCTGGGGCCATTGAGTCGTGGCGGTGCGTTGACCACTACAGTAGGAGTGCAGGTCGTTAGGCTGTAGAGATTTGCTACCTAGCTGAAGATTGGTTCTCTTGCGGATGTAATATAGGTGGGAAATGCGGGGTTGGAACGAAAAACGGCGTTCGGGAGCCACGACGGCCCGAATGTCTAAAGTAGTCCCACGGAGCCGCTTTCCGGTCAGTTCGGAGGAACCACAGCGTGGAAAAGATGGTTGGATTACAACAGAAGACAGACCCGGTGGCAAGCTGGTGAAGACTTCTGAAGTAATGCCGACTTGGTAATACCGCTTTACAGCGTCCAGGAGACCGGAGGAGAGTAGATGCGGCACTCTCGGGAACGCCGGAGGAACGAACGGACGGCTGTAAAAGGCGAGGCCTGAAACGAGGACGGGCTTTAAAGTAGGTCGTAAAAGGAGTAAAAGAGGACAAAGAGAACGGGGCGGCGGCGAGGAGATGATAACGCCGAGCCCCTGTGTTCTCCGGGAAGTGTGCGGAAGCACTGTGAGGGCCAAGATGAAAAAGGCAAGAGAAGGCGACGAGGGATGAAAGGACCGAGGGCGTCCGGTGGGGCAATAAAAGGCCTAGGAAAAACGCGTGGACGGGCGAAGGGCCGCGAGGTAAAAAGCAGGCGAGGCGGTGACCAGCGGCGGGCCCCGGGAACCGGAAAATAGTAGGAGGAGCCACCGTAGAAGTGGATGGTGAGTCTGACGCTAGGGGTCGCTAGTGCAGGCCACGCCCACTTCCGCCTGCGGCGGCTATAAAAGGCAGAGCGCTCGCCGGAGCAGGTCATTCTGGTCAGCCGATCAGGATTCATCGAATCGCAGACGAGCAGACTGAGCTAAGGAGAAGAAAACAAGAGGAAAAGCAGAGAAGCGAGACGAGCAGCATCACCACGAGACAAAAACGGAAACGGCTGACGGGACGAGCTTCAGGATTGGAACGAGCCCCGAAAGCCCGGAAAACAGACACGATGAGCGGACAGTGCTGGGAAGGACATTGTCACGGAAAGGAGTTTAAGCACTTGGTCAAGCATATTAAAGGCCAGCACGATGGATTACGGAAGCAGTACTACATGTGCCCGGTGTGTTCGAGTCGAGCCTATTCGACACACCAGGACTGGAGGAAGCACATGACGGACTCACACGAAGGGAACCTGCAGAGGGGGATGCCGAAGCAAGACCCCCTTCTGAGGCTGGAGTATGCTGCGGCGTTCGCCTTGGACCCGAAAGGACGACCGCCGTACACCAGTTTCGCTACTGGGGATGAAACGGCGGCCCGGGTAGCCAACATGGAACGGGACTACGCGGTGCGCCATCCGGAGGGGTTTCAACCCCCTGAGAGGGCGGTGGATAAGGAGGCACCGGAGAGGCCGCGACGGCATATCCGCATACCTTACTACCCAAGGGCGTCGAGAGGATCCGAGGACAGCGACGCCGAGCAGCTGGAGCAGGTAGCAACCGAAGAAGGATCAGAGGCCGACGAGGCCGGCGAGGGAGCCCAAGCAGCCAAAGCAGCAGGGAAGGGACCCCTGGCCGAGGTGGCGGAACGATCGACACCCACGCGTCGTTCCCCTCGGAGGGCCGCGAAAGGAGTACGGAAGGAAGACACCGAGTCGCCGCGAAGCGCGAGCCGGGCCGTGGTCAACCCGAAGCCACTCCTGACACCAGACCAAATATCAGGGTTAGTACAGAGCCGAATTAAGAAGTTAAACGCCCAGGGAGAACCACGGGAACCGAGAGGACGAGGACTCCCAGGCAGAGGAAAAGGACGGACATCCACACCCACCCCGAAGCCGGGTTGCTCAGGAATACCACCGGGGGCTGAGGTGGTGGAATTAGTGAGTTCGTCCGACGACCAACGACCGAAAGTCAAAGAGGAAGAGGAGCCGCTCGCTTTCAAGAGGCCCCCGACGCAGGGATGCCCGGCGGAGGAGCCGTCGCGAAAGAAGAAGTGGAAAAAGGTCAAGAAAGTCCCGAGAGAATTGGAGGAGGGAACGAGTTCGGACCAGTCGGAGTCAGGCAGGAGTATGTCGGCCCGAAGCGATTGGTCTTTGATTATCGCTGAGTCTAGTAGCACGGGAGAGCTGGGACCATCGCAGCCTGAGACCTCGACAGGAGTCAGACGGACCACGGGACTAGAACCACCTTGTAGCGACGCACAATTTACTATGATGACAGTTCATAAGAAATCAGTGATATACGAATCACGACACCCGAGGTACCCCGGGTATTTAAAAGGAACAATGAACCGGGAGGGATCGTTCAGGGGTTACCACGAGGCGAGATCCGACCGGGAGCTGGAGGACAGCATTCGGGAAGCACAGGGAGGCCGGCTGGTGGAAAGAGAAGCATTGTACCTAGGGAGGTTTCTACGCGAGATGGCAGAAAGGCAGGGACTCAAACCGTCGGGGCGAGTGGAGAAAGTAAAGTATGTTCGGCATGCGGCCAGGCCGGAGGACACGGCGTCGACGGCCTCGACACAGCCGCTGTTCTCTACCCCTACCCCGACGAAAGCAGATTCACCCCTGGAGAAGATGGTATGTAAGCAGCCGATAGTGCCGCCCCCAGGATTGAAACGAATGAGAGACATTACGGTAGCACCAGACACGCCAGAGACACGGGCGGCGGTTGACAACCTGACTCGAGCCAGTCTGGGGAGCTCGTTTTTCGGGTCGCAAGGATCGGAGGAGACCCCGGGACCACCGTCGCCCGAACGTATGGGATCGCCGCCAGGACCGGATACCCCACTCAAGGACGAGGATAAACACGGGCGGGCGCTACAACCGCGGGTTGTGATACACAGATTACAAATACCGGCTGCCCAGTCCATGGACGCGGAGGTGGAAGACTCAGAGGACATGGAGTTGGGGCAGGCCGAGACCAGAGGATACGAGCCGGAGAAACAAGAATTGGACGAGTCGGGAGCGGATTCAGTGTTCGGGTCTATAGGAACGGAGATACCGACGGCAGGACCATCTAGGGAAACACCGAGACTCAAGTTATTACGGACACAGGCCATTCACCAGGTCTTACAGGGACACTTTCCGGTGACGGCGCGAGCGGTACGAGACTGGGACGCGGAAAAGGCCATTCGGGTGCAACTGATGTGGCCCCCGAGGGAGGTGCGAGGAATGACGGCCAAGACAAGAGCAATGGCTTCGGCGTCTATGGCGTTCCTGATGGCACTAGAAACGGGCCGCAAGCCAGAGACATTTGAAGAAGCGATGGCGCAGTTCCCGACGGCGGCACTGGGGCCGTTGACCAGGGAGTTCCCGGGGGTCGACCGGCTAGTTAACGAACACAACCGGACCGTCCAATTGGCTCAGACCCTAGTGATGTACAAAAAAGAGGATCAACTGGATGACTTGTTGAAGGCGACAAGAGAGGCGGAAAAACAGAGCGGAATGGTGGATCAGCTTCTCGAGCTCCCCGCTAGGGAGGAGAGACTGTTGCTGCCGATCCGGCGCCAAGAAGAAGGGTGAAGTAGATGCTGCTCGAGGTCTTGCACGGAAGAAAAACAGCGCGACGGAACCAGAGGCGGAAGATGGCGCGTCGCGAGTCGGGTGGGGAGGGATTACGGGGCGTTGGCTCCTCACCCATAGTGTCAAACCCCCAGGGAGAGAACCGGGCCGAGGCGGAGGTACCTGAGCCGCACAGGAGGCCGAAGCCTGGATAAAAGACTCTCCTGGAGACCGCTGGACGGGCCCGAAAACTTTACTTAAACTCATCGGGAACGGACTGGCGGGCTCGAACATTCTTATCTTAATTTATTCTTATTAGTTTCTTTATGGGAATCTTCTTGCGGAAGTGAACGAAACCACATGTGTTAGGAGGTGTTGAGTGTAATCAGCGAGCTGGAGGGTCCATGACTGGAATGAACTTACCAAGCCTGCGGGGCGAATACGGGACGGAAGGAGGCGCTAGGAGGAAAAACAAGTTTGTAGCTGTTCCTCTTCTTCCCTGGAGCCCGCTGCGTTGGTTGGGACCGAGCAGGTGGAACGGGATCGTCCGGTCGCGGAAATGGATAGCGGGCCGGGCGGCCCGGGAGCGAGAGTGAAAGTTGGGAGGCGGAATCGAAGAAAGGAAATCAGAATGGACGGATAGTGTTGTCATTGTAGTCTTTGAGTCGACGGTCGTGCCGGGGTAAATAAGGTACCGGTGGGCCGGCGACTCGCCGCTGGAGGAAAGGCTGGCGCGGGCCAAGACTGAAAACCCTTCTCCCGCGCTGCCTTGAGCGATCTGGAGGCGAGGAAGAGACGACCTCTGTCCTCTAGCGGCACTTCTACTTCCTGCAACTTTGTCTTCTTGATTTTGGATGGATCGATCAGAATGTGGATGAACCCGGATTCATGTACCATCATCTTCTGAGTTTCCTTGTCTTCAGCCTCTTACCGCATACGAAGAGCGGCAAAATGGAATTTTTCGACCTGAATGCTGGTTTTATCGTGCCAGAGTTGATGCAGCGAGTCGTGAAGGGATTGCGGCGAGTCGTAGATGTCTCCCGGAGGACCAAGGCACGAGCAGGGACGATAACTTAGGGGCCCTGGCTCGTGACCGACCGTAATATATAGTAAAAGCAATACATGAACGAGAAACGAAAATTAATAGACTTACTAAAGCTTATATTAATCTCTTACCTGCAGTAACGACAGAGATTCCTTCCATGTCGTATTTCCTGATGTCTTCTTCTCGAGGAACGAAACAAAATAGTCTTTGAAACATATAGGGAAGTAATCTTTGCAATATACAGGGAGGTGGTGCTTGGAACGTCGGCCGCGGATGCCTCGATAGACACATCAAGAGGTCTGCAGAGAGCGACGAGGAGCGACCCTTCTTGGAGTTCGACATCGGATGAGTTCTCTATATATGCTATTTTATTGAGAATGGGCCCGTTCCGGATCTCAGAGGTTGACGTTGGGTGCAGGTCCCAGTTGATGTCGTCCATCTTCACTTTCTACGGCTTCTTCTTCTCCTTCTCACTAATATCTTCAACTTACCAACTTCGAACCGTCGTACCTAGGAGCAGCCCGGAACGGCTCGGAGCTGTTGTCTCGGCGTTCGTCATAGGCATAGTGGCTCCATGCAATGTGACATGGCACCGTGGACGACTGTGGCCTTACTCCAAAATCAAACCAGACCGGATCTTAAACTTACTTCTATTAACGAACTATTTGTTGGTATTACAGTCTCACGAAAATCGTCTAAAAGCACGGTCCTCCGGGAGGACGAAGAGAAAAACTTAGTAAACAGAGCGAGGCCCGAGAGCCTAGGAAACGAACGAGGGCCCGAGTGCCCGAAACAGGAATCCTCTTCTTAGGAAAATCATCTCATCAGTAGAACGAAGGAGCCTCCCTCTCGCCCCAAAGAGGACTGTCTTCCTGCCGTTGCTTACGGAGGGGGGGAGGGATGAGAGGCACCGGCTCCTGTCATCAAAAAGAAACTTCATCAAAATTATCTTCTTAATCAGGTCTCCGTTCCGGTTGTTGTCATGCCACTTGGGCCCGGAACGGTGACGGAAATACTTTACTATGGTGGACTCTCTCCGACATCTCTTTCTGAAATCCTGAAATCTTCAAATGTGTCGACGTGGTCGAGGACGGAACATCTTGATGCTGGGTTAACCACGAGGACATGTGTCGTAAAAGTCAAACTTCAGTTCCTGTACGGAAAACGGACACTTCATCGATAATTAATGATTCTAATCTTCTCAGTCTCACCTTCACCCGGACTCCATCTCAAAGCTTCACTGTGACAAGTAGCACGAAACCCGCGACGTCGTCTGCTGAAGCTTCCACTCTAAGCTTTGATGCATGAAGTTAAGTTCCTTTCCACATACAACGCCATCTTCTTCTTTGGGTACCTTGGCCTTTGGCTCGAACATGTTGTCCTTGCCAAACGTGAAAAAGTCACTGGAGGGCTCTGAATGCCGAGGCGACCGAGGGTGTGAAGTCCAAAAAGAACATTCTATCCACAAAAACTTCAGTCTTTCTTCTTCAACTCATCCTTAAAATCATCATCATCACCTAAGAGAACGCAGAGAAGAGTAATAGTTACGGAAGAACGAGGGGTCACGACCGACCGGGTAGGAGAATCACGACCGATTCTCTACCCAAAAACAACGGAGAACGTCTGAACGACGGTAGAACGGATCAAGGGTCGAGAGGACTAAGGGTCACGACCGGCCCTGGCCTCTGGGTGGGAGAGTCGCGACCGATTCTCCACCCGAACTAGGGGAGAACGTCTGGACGACGGAAAACGAAGGGAACGGGGGCACTGCGGGTCACGACCGACCCATCGCCCCGGGCAGGAGGACCACGACCGGTCCCTCTGTCCTAATGAGGGTAAAAAGGCGAGGAAAAACGCACCGAGGGGCTAAGTAAATAGAGCCCAGAGGAGAGGAGCGGGGGCGACGGGGTCACGACCGATCCCCAGTCCCGGGTGGGAGAGCCACGACCGGCTCGCTCATCCTAAAGACGGAAAAAAAGAGGAGGTCCTAATAGATCCAGGATAGAGAACTCTGACGAAGATAAAAAGAGACTAAGATATATAAAAACGAATTATATGAACTTTCATTAAGAAGAGAGAAAAACGAAGAGAGAAAAACGAAGAAAGAAGAGAAATAATAATTAGCCGGATAGGCCCCGGGGGCCCTCCGAAGTAGACCGGGGAGGACAGAGGGTGACACCTCCTCCTCTACCGATAAGGAGCGTAGGATTGAAATGTTTCTGGTTCTAGAGTATGTTCTGTTGTCGTTGCTGTATGAACTGTATTGAAATTTTGTATAACGTGTTTTCCCACCTTTCAAGAAGGTGCGGGAGGGTGTGATGAACGGCTATTCAGCCAAAATACATAGAGGTTAAAATAATAGAAATAAGGTAATAATAGAAATAGATGTAAAGAACGAATATGTAAAGAACGAAGAACGAAATAGATGTAAAGAACGAATATGTAAAGAACGAATAACGAATATGTAAAGAACGAATAACGAAAACGTAATGGAACGAAACCCGGAAATATGTAAACCGGAAGTGAAATGTAAACCGGAAACGGAATATATAAACCGGAAGTGACGTCAGTTGAAGGTCACGTGACCGAAGGCAGCCAATCAGGGCTGACCTCTCTAGTATATAAAGGGGCGGTGAGGCCCGAATAAACAGAGTTCTTTAACAGTTCTCCTGGTGTCCAGACGTGTCCTCTTTCCTGAAACAACCGCTAAAGATGAGCCGAACAGAGTAATTAAGCCGAAGTTAGGACAAAACAGTCGAAGTTCGAGATAGGTAGTAGAAACATAGGGTAAGGGGCCCGATGGCCCGAAGAACGGGGAACGAGGGAACGGAGTAGGGCACGAAGGCCCGAAGTAGTACCGGAAACCGAGGCGTAGTATGGTACGAAGACATGGGGAGCGGAACGAGGGAGCGAAGTCCGCGGGGACGAGGGCGCGGCATGCTCGGCCCCACGCTACCAAACAATAGGCGACCGTCGGCCCGTCGCCCCCGCGGACCGGAACTCAGGGGTGGACCGCCCCCCGGCCGACCCGTACCCCTACCATAATTTCCCTCCCCCGCAGTCCTCCGTCGACATCGAGTGCCGATTCCCGATCGATTCGCTCAGCCCCCCCTCGTGCGCGAGGCACGACTCTAGAAACACATCTCGGTTCTTGGCCCGGATTCCCCGTCCGCCCCGAGACCCGAACAACCCCCACGTTCCTCTGTTGTAAGAATCGGCAACCCCGACTTACCAGAGAACGTCACAATATCATGAAAGTTTCGACAGTTATAAAAGACAGTTATTAGGTTCAATCATAGTTTTGGCTTCAATTCATCTGCAGTCTACTAATTATTTTGTACGTTTTCTTAAACAAACGACATTTGGTCTTTTGAGAGCTTTTAGTAGGTGGATTGTCTTGTTCCTTTGTTAAACCATTACGAATAGTACATTTTGTAAATGTGTTGAACATAGGACGTTCCCAATGTTGTGTCTTTCTGTCTAAAGCTACGGTGTTTTAATCAATTTTATTTTATCAACAAACCCCGACTCAATATTTTATAAACAAAACCAAGAAAACGGAACGATTCGCCTTGTGAAAAAAGGTACAAATGTAATTAAGCATTTCCAGTCCTGTATTGCAACTAATCGTGAATGACCGTGAAATAAGTGCACATTTTAACTTCACTGTGCCCGGTTGCATAGTGTCGATGCTACTGGCGCCACCTATGAGAGTTTAAAGGACATTGAGACATTGCAAAGATTTGTTGATGGAATATCATATCCCAGCTGCAATTCTTGGTGTTTCGCGAATTCCAATAGGGTAATACTTTAGCCCCAGTCTGGGACGGATTTAGAGGGGTAGGCCTGAGCCCCCCCCCCCCCCCCCCCATTTTTGTGACAAAGTTAGATTTTTCAATGTAAAATTTTTGCTCTCGAATGGGGCGCCTCAAATACCATATTAGGCCCCTCTTTTTAAAAAAAATCTCTGGATCCGTCCCTGCCAGTAAAATTACTGTTATATACAGCGACGTTCACAAAGAAAATGAGACCATTATAAGACCATGCCATATACTACATATTACATTTCTAGATCTATTTTCCTCTTGTCTATATTACTGATTTATCCTACATGGTCTATAAATGTGCGTAATGCCATGGACTAAACGGGAAGTTTGGTATCATCAACTGAATGGTGTAATGCAGGGAACATTTCAAATGTAGAGATGGAATTTCTCTTTTAAACTTTTAAACCGAAAAAATATATAATTAGTAGAAAAACTTCTTAGGTTGATGAAACAAGTCTCATACAAATAAGTTTAATTTGCAATCCGTATCCCCAATTACCGCTAACGTGACATTGTCTTGAAAATATTAGTAGGTCAAGCATTATAGACAAGGCCAAGCCAAAACCTAGCAAGAATAATCAATGACGAAAGAATGCAAAGAGAACCACTCAAGGCATAACTCCCAACAGGTTTCCGTCGGAAGTTGCAGTGCAGTCTGAGCGGAAGTAACGCATATCATGCCGACAAGTGCATGCGCAGAAGACACCACGTAAGTTGTCATTGACACGAGGAGAAGGCATCGCCGTTTTGACACGCGGTGATTATTTGTGGTGATCCCTGACTCCAACCTGTTCAGAATACCTCGTAAAACGGAAAACTGTCAACATAACAAGTAGTACATCATTAAACATGTATATCAAGGGGGAGGGGTGGTGCAGTGGGTAACATGTGGGACCTCTGTGTGTTTGGCCTAGGTTCATTTCCTAGGGTGTCTGTTTCTTCACCTTTCCTTAAAGGTACTAGGAACATATATATCCCAGCACTACCACCTGGTGCATACCTGTGGTACCCTCTATGTGCTATTGTTATACTGCTTCTACGCACAAACAGTGTATCATTTATTACTATAGGGATGATAGGGAAGTCTATGATCAAAATGGTAAAACCCTTTGATTGTTTTTACAGGATATCAATAAAACCAAACTTAAAATCTTCAGGAATTAAAAACAAAACTAAAACTAAAACGTTTTTTTTTCTGGGATTTTTGAAATTTAAAACCTCAGGTATCTCCCATAAAAACCTATAGTAAATACCCCTAATGTTTACAATCCCCTAACTGAAAACCAAACGGTATAACTTGTTTTCCCTTTGGTTATGTATTCCTGATGTATTAAAGACAATTATTCTGAGGAGGTACGGAAAAAAATATCACTACAAATTCAGATCCTGCTGAATAGGTACAAGTACCTTTAATTGCTCTTGTGCTCACTATGGGAGCTGAAACGTCTTGATACGGCTGAAATAATTAACCCATTTTTCTTGTCGGATCATCGATAATCATATTTATCTATAGATGCGGCAACATGTCATTTTTGATCTTAAAAATCAGTTAACCAGGGAATGGATCTAAGACTAATATTAAATTTTAAGGAGATATGAGTAATTTAATGAAAAATAGTGTTAAAACTGTCTTAGACTAACTTTTGTGTACAATTTAGCTGACCTACTCAAAAGATTCTATTTCATTCCAAAATATCCTTATTTGGAATGTCAATGGAACGTTTTATTCCCCAAATTTACCAAATTGTGGTATTTTGGTTGCCACGGAGACAATAATTTTAGGGATTTATTAAAAAACTTGTGACATCATGTTTGAAAATATAACTTGAAAATATTTCAGCTTCAAACAGATAAACAATACCATTTTTAGATGACGAGTTATGATCACAATAGTATTTCATAAATAGCCATTTATGTTTTTCAAGAATTATGTTTTGTTATTAAATTACTCAGTTAATACTGAATAATTCATGTTGTTGTCATTTTCAGGAACATTGATGTTCCTATGTTCTATAACCTGTAACTTCTTTGATAATTAACACAATTTCACATTTTTGGTATCATTTAAAAGCTTATTCCATCCTCTTAAATGTAGTATTCCCGCCTGGAGCATCCTTTCCCCCTGGCTGGTAACAGTTGTTAACCGAAAGAAAAATCACACCAAAAGCTTCAGGCATTAGACTGCCTTTGACTTTCTTCATAATGACCGATAGTTCCCTTCCACTCTACCTTCTTAAGAAATAGAAGTCCTGTTTTCCATCACGTTGATGCATGGTATTTTGGGTATGTACTGAAACACTGAACAAATCCCACGTTTTCCTCGAAAAAAAACACAGCGTGTTTATAACTCGAGTTTGGGTGAATGTTTAAAATGGCAATCTTTTTACAGGGAGTTTAAAACTCAAAAAAGGCTGGTGAAACAGCGAAAACCACAAAAAAGTGTTAAATACGATACACAATCTCGTGTATACCACCACTTTGTGTCTTCTGCAAAGCTGTGTCAACAAAATGCTCTTGTTACTGGGGATAGTATTCACTCCTACCCTTTTGCTCCCCCATTTCTATCCTACTCCTGGCGCCACCATACCACCAAAGAATGCGCTGAAACATGAAACATTTCCATCCTTCATAGAAAGTAATTCAAGTCTATCGCCGTAATGAGCATGATCTGAATCTATCTTTTTTAATCTTAAAAACGGTAAGTGTGTGAACAGACGTTTAGTTCTCTCACTGGTGAGTGTGTGAACAGGTGTTTAGGTCTCACAGTGGTTATTTTCACGTCAGGCTCTTCCCCTCACATAAAACGTATACAGTCAGACCACACTTCTCTGAGTGTACCGGGAACACTATCTGAAGTACTCAATCTAATGATCCGAAGTCATGGGTGTCGCTAATATGAAAATAAAAATTGATCCTTGTTTTAGTGTCTGACTTTTGTCCCAACTAGATAAAGGTTCTATCCATAAATGATCTCACATTGAATCAGTAAAATTGAAAGCATATAGGCAATGTCAATACAAACATAAAAGCACAATTTTAGAAAAAAAACTAAGGGCTAGCTGATGTAGGGGGAGTACCTTCTTTGTTTGACTTACCTGAAGTCAATTTTTAGGGATTTCCGAAGTACTGAGTATAAAACAGAGATATTTCACCAGACCCATAATTGTTAATTTGATTTGTCAGCTCTTCTACATTGTCCATTGGCAGCACACAAAAAAGGAATATACTATTTTTGTCCATCGGGGCAAGAATTCTACGCACTCAAGTCTTTTGTTAAGTTATTGGACTAAGCCAATAACAATACATCCAAAACACTGCCTACCTGCATTGATTAACCTTACAGTCGTAGTTCCTAATTCAAACAGAGCCTATGTC
Organism: Lepidonotus clava; assembly: GCA_936440205.1. NCBI lineage: Eukaryota > Metazoa > Annelida > Polychaeta > Phyllodocida > Polynoidae > Lepidonotus > Lepidonotus clava. Next base: position 16,774,948 of record OW387150.1, on the reverse strand, counting down.
ATGATGTAGAGCCAAATCTTAGTAAACATCCTTTATAGGTCTGCAGGGCAGAGAGGGCTGGTTTTCAGTTCTATTTGAGTTCTACTTCCTAAAGATTTGTAGTAAGTCTTTTCATATCAATCAAATAAGTTCATTGGTGGGGAATACATAATTGATGACTTTTTGAATTTTTTAAACATATTTTGCTTGTCAATTGTGGCCATTTATCATCTGAACGTATTTTATATTTTCCCCCTTTGTTCCCATTAATCATTATATTTATTAGCAATGTCATATGGGAGGATGCTCGTATTTTGAAAACTTGTGCTGTCTTTGTAAGATTCTACTCCCATTTCTTTATTGAAATACTTGTGCCTGACAAACAATTTTGGTATTGAATGATAGGGGGAAAAACTAATCTAAATATACAAATTTTATTTTTATCATGTTATTAACAGTGCTGCGCTTTTAAGGCAGGTAGAAGGACAAGATATTTCAAGTTTTTCAGTCCTTTTTTGCCCTGCAGACCTATAGGCAATAGAGTATGACTGGACTGTCTATGCCTATACCAACTGAGATAATAAAGGTCACAGACATTCCACCCTACGAGCTGGTAGTATCTAAATTCTTAAAATGTAGTCTCATCTGTGGTGAGAAATTCTTGGACTGGAGTGGAAGATATTGATAAGGAGGAAAGAAGGGAATAGAAGGGTGCAGCTAGAAAACTGTGTATCTAGCGATTTGGGCGATGCCTGGCGTCGATCATACACTTGGAGAGATCTTACCATTGCAAAGTATAGCAGCCTGACCTAAACCAACGGATTTCTTTTTTTAATTTTGTATAAATCATGGTCATTTGATCAACATATTGGTATTATTCATACTTATTTCTGTCTAATTCATCGAAAAATCGGAATGTTTTATGTTTAGAAATACCTAAATTGTTATTGTTCTTGTTCGAATCGCTGCCTGGTTATAGCTATTGATTAAGCTTACTCTACTCTCAACATAGGTACCAGCTCCAAGCCTTATTCTACTTGTTCCTGGCGGTATTATAGTTGGGCATGGAAATCTGATACTGACCAGTATGTTTGAAACGGTTAGGAATGCAACTTTTACATAAAAACATTATGCTACAACTCTTTTCGGAGTACCTCATGGCGTACTGAACCATCTTCCCTTTACTTGGTCTTTGGTACTGGTCACAGTGTAGAACCAAATCAGCTTGATGGTCGAGTTGAGCATACTTGGGCAGTTTGACCGGAATTACAGATTCATGAAAAATTGATCCCGCTACAAATCTTAAATAGAAAGTAGTATATTTTGAGATTCTCTTTCGGATATTCATTTTTAATTGAATTGGTAGTGGTTTTGGGGTTGGGGGTGCTGGTTTTATAGGGTCTGACTGTATAGATCCTCCCAGACACTCGTAGTGAAGGCATAGTACACTTAGGACGGCTAGGGCAAAATCTGGCCAAAGTCTCATTCCTTTGCATGTGAAGAACGAGTGCAAGGCCTGATCATCAAAACCCAGCACTAACTGATCCTTTTTTATCAGAGAAAATGTCAAGGACTGTCTGATCAATGGACTGTTCTGGTCCACTCTTTGAGCTGCTCAGAACTGCTCAGAACTGCTCTGAGCTGCTCTTACTGCTGGGAAAATTGCATGTTGCTCTGGCTGTGACCATGAGAGAGCACTTCTAGAAGATGTTGTGGTCCCAGCGGAATCCTCGTCAGTTCTGTCTTTCATCCGATAGGGGCACTTTAAGCGGGCGTGGTTGGGGGTATAGACGTCGGGCGAACCTCACTCCAAAACAGCCTCACAATACTCCCTCCTCACACCTCCACGGTACAGAGAAATGGCCGCCACAGAGTAAAGGCTATAATCCACGATGTGTTCAGTGCCACTTGCGTTTCTTGAATCATGGAAATGCAAGTTTGATTGCGGAAATATACCAACATGTTGATATATTTCCGCAAGCAAACTTGTGTTTACATTATTAGAGCAACGCAAGTGGCATGGAGCGCATCATGGAATATAACCTTTGGTATCCAGAAGGCAAGCACACTTGCGTCGTTTCTGTAATTAAAAGGACGCAAGTGACACTGAACGCATCGTGGAATATAGCCTTATACTTGCGTTGATACTTGCGTCCCATGAACGCAAGTATCAACACAAGTATCAAAATGATGAACGCAAATACATGAACGCACGGTGGAATACAGGCTTAAGGCCTAAAACAGAGGGTGAACTTCCTTAGGGGCCTTCCATTAAGTATGTACGCACTAAGGAGGGTGGGGTGTTTGGAGTTTTTGAAAATGTGTGTACATTCCTGCTCAAATCAAATGCGCGCTTTGGGTCAAGAGGTTGGGGGGGGTCTGGATTTTTTAAAAATGTGCGCACGTATTTAATGGAAAGCCCTTTTGTATGCTGAAGTGTGTTTTGTTTTGCATGCACAATGATCTTCTGTGGGAGTGTGACTTAGAATGACTTAGAATGGCTTAGGTAGCATAGATGCAAAAATTAATTGTCAGTTATATAAAAAAAACATCACAATATGATATCGATTAAACTGTATGTTTGCCAAACGTCGGGGAAATGGCCTATATGGGTGCACCGTCTGTTGAAGTACGTACTCTATTACCCCTTTCACACTTGACGGCAAAGCGAAGTGAAGGGTACCGAACTGAAGCGAACCGCTCTAAAGCGAAGCACATCCTAGAATACGGCCCTTTCACACATTCACCTCTAATGAGTTCCTGAGCTTTAGGATTTGTATAACAACAGTACATATTCGTATAATAACAGTGCAGATTCGTATGATAACAGTGCAGATTCATATAATGACAACGTGAATTCGTATACTAAGAATGCGGTGCTTCGCTTCAGTGCGTTTCAGACAGACGTTTCGAAGGGAAGCGCAGCGAACCGTATTCTAGAGTGCTGGTCCAGGAGTGCCGACCAAAGAAATTTCACGCATCTAAATTCACCCACAAACTCGTCCAGAAAACGATTACGCATCTAAAATTTGATGCGTGAAAATGTAAAAAAGATGCGTGATAGATTCGTGGAGGAAAATGTCCATGTAGAAATATGTGTTAAGCATAAATATTTATGTAAAATACTTCATTATATCTATTAGAAATAAATTGCAATTTAATTGGACCGTTTTTAACAATGAAAAAATGTCACGAATCTAAAATTTTGTGTATTTTCACGAATCTAAATTTAGGAATCGTGAGCATAAGATGCGTGAAATTTCTTTGGTCGCCACCCCAGATACGAATTCTAGAATGCGCTTCTTATGCGCTTCAATGCGCATTCTAGAATCCCCTTCGTTTCACACAGAGTCCAGCAAGCATACTGAAGCGATTTGAAGCGATTTGATGCGCATTATAGGTGTAGGTCTGAAAGGGGTATTTGTCATCGTCCAGGAACTGCGGTGGTGGAATCGCCGTCTCCATTAAGAATAGTCCTTCTCTGACCTAGACACCTCTTGCATAATAGTTTGAGCAACTAGCGGTCTTGGATGTAACTACAGTCTCCGTTGAAAACAGGCCTGTGACCGTCACTTCACTGAAGGGGCCCTCGTTGAGCCGCGCGCTAAGAGACTGAGAGACTAGGACAAATAAGAGACTGCGCATGCGTCGGCATGCAGCGGACCAGCGATAATCACTTGGCGGTTTGGAGGGAACGCCGGAAACCAGCCGACGGGAGACGTCAGAGATGCGTACCGGAAGTTCCCCGCCCCCAGCTCCCCCAGCGCGACCCCTGGTGGCAGGGTAATGACGTAAGACACCGGAAGTGGTCGGAGAAAACGGCACCAGGGGTTCACCGTCGTCTTCCGGTACAGTTGAACCCCGGGAAACTCTGTGCTATCAAAGTGAACCGTGTTGAAGAGTCTGGGTGTCTTCAGCGCGGTTTCTTCTTGGAAAGGAATTGACGTCATTAGAACTTTAATGAGGATTCAGAGAAGCAATTAGAAAACTAAAGTTGTTGACCTAAAGCCCCAAACCCACCAAGCGATTTTACTGTTGCCCGGCGATGACACGGGCATCACGCTACCTGGCACAATCGCCGGACAATCACAATCGCTGGGCAACTCCCTGTGGATATTGTGTGATTTCTGGGTGACGTCATGGGCGACGGGCAAAGCGATCATCAGAAGAATAGTCGGGGAAATCATTGGGAAAATCAGCAGTAAACTATCAAACTTGATTGATAAAGTTTGTTAGTTTCATGTCCCATTTACATAGCCAACGTTTTAGCGATTTCTATATGAATTATGTTAATAGATATGGTTATTTATTGGGTAATAATCTGATTATATTTTAGCTTAGAAAGTAAAATAAGAAACAAATCTTGTGGTCACTGAAAGTCACTTAGAAGATGTTAAAACTCATGGCATTATTATTGATCCCGCAAAGGTAAGTAGTTAACTTCTTATATCATATTAATTGATACATAAATATTATGTAGCGTATAAAATGTTACATATAATATGTAAGGGTAGAGTTCTCATCTAGGTGGTTCAGGTCTAAATAAAGACTCAGACTTACAGAGGTACAATGTATCTTATTGTGCATCAAGTCCATAATGCTGAAGTGTCCAACTCTTGTCATCTACCGGTCTGACAGTCCAGGTTAACAAATGAACACTCCTAGCAAACTAACGGTACAATGTTCATCTCACTCAAGTATAACCCCTTCCTAAGGGACTGTGTATTATTCCCTTTTGCTAACTTCACTGTTGATGATATATGCTCCTATTGCCAAACAGCTACTCCAATGAAAGACTGTGTTCTGCACAGGCAAAATCGGACTTTAGATTGGTGGCCAAGGAATGCCATCAACACCAACGCATCCCACAATTCTCTCGAGTGTGACATGAGAACGAGGAGTATGGCACGACTGGGGATAGCACAAATCTACCAGCAAGCAAAGGGATCGGGATGTCGGGCGAATGACCAACATGCTACCATTGTTCTTTTATTGGTGAGAGTCCAGTATCCTGGTCCCGGAGTAGAATCCTATAGCTAATAAGACAGTAGTCAGCCTCTCACAAAGTGTAAAATACACTCAGGCTCATGACATATAGCCTTCCCCATTCTCCCCCCAAGTTTTTAGAATCCGCTTGCCCCATTAGAAATGAACTGTTTAGCCATTCTCATGCAGGAGGCATGACTCTGAGAAGCCAGACTCACCTTGAGACTGGGTGCTTGGTCTGCAGCCCTGTGCCTGAGCCCGAGGTAAGGACAATTGACCCACACCACGTCTCTGTTCTCTTATTTCATGAGGAATGGCTGGATCCAGTAAGCAAATGGACTGAATAGGAAAGCACGACAACAGACCCTTGTCCTTTGCTGTTACTTTCAGCACAATTTCATCAAGAAAATCAAGTTAGCTAATATTTGCAGTTAATGACCAGAATGGTGTCATTAATATTGTTTGGAAATCACTTGCCATTACATTATATTGATCAACAAAAAGAAGACTGGAATCATTGAAAGTTGGATTTTTATTACTTTAATCAGGTGACATTAGTGTATGCTTGTTATTCTGGGTTGTTTCCCACAAATACCTTATAATACCACTGCTTTTACAAGCTTCTTCTTAATTACAGGATGTATTTCCATCTAAATGTTTCTTTGTCCTCTTACCATTCCCATGTTTACTGTTTAGTATATACATAACGATTAATGTTTTCCTATATATATATATTGATATTAAAAATATATATGTATTTCAATGTAAAGGTGTGTGTTAATTGCAATACTATGGCTATCCCATATAGGGATGGTTGGAAATGTAAACTTGAGTAAACAAATTATATAACTTTCAGATGTGGCTTATCAAGTGATGTGAAAATCAACATATTTGCATTTTAGGGAATTCAAACACTGACTCTTAGGGGGCCTTCTATTCAGTACGTATGCACATTTCCAAGATCTCAGACCCCCCACCCCCCTTGTTAAAAAATATGCGTTCAAATTATACTACAACATATACACATTTTCAAAAATGTCAGACCCCCCTCCCCCCTTGATGTGTACATACTTAATGGAAGGCCCCTAGTTAAAACTATAATTAAGTGTTCTCTTTTCATTTAATAAACCTTGATATAAATTGATATACTTTCTTTTGTATTTCGTATTGTTGTCAATATGCAACAAATCTACAAATATATTCCTAAAAAACAAGCAATGAAACTACAAAATCAATAGAAAAGAAGACAATATTGGTATATCAAATAAAATGTCCCTCCATGATCTCAACATTTAGCTTAAAGGATGCAGTACACAAGTGCTATTTTCAGGCTAGTGTTTGATTCATTTCTTATTTTTCTTCTACCCCTTCACAATAATATTTTGCAAGATTTGGAAACCAGATCTTTCTTAAACCATCAAGCTCCTGTTAAAATTGTTATTAAATGTAAAAGTGAGACGGATTAATTTTTGCTTTTGAGCCATGAGAAACTTAATAATTCTTGAATACATTCGATGTACATGATATATTATAATGTATGTGTTTGTTTGTGCATGTGTGTGTTTGTGCGTGTAAAGCAAGAAACCAGCTTCTAAAGTGTTTGTTATCTTTCAAATGGAATTTAGAAATGGTTTAAGAACAACCGTAGGAACATGTCTATTCTTTCAAACCAAACTGTGGGTGTTGGCAGTGTAGCCGAATCCCCACTTGAATGCTGAATAAACAATCATTTTCAAAGGGTTTTAATTGTGATTAATGCAACCAACATTCTTTCAAAAACCATAAATGAAATCTCACTGGTAATTTTCACTGGTGAAGATTACTTATTTTGTTTAATGCCCAAGGTAGCATTCAACTTGGCCATTGACATTGACAGTGGTTTAACAATCTTCTTATGAAAATCAAAAGTATTATCTGCATAAGTTATTTTCATTTTGTTATTATCATTGTACTCATAGATTAAATCAATCTCATGGCTGTGATCCATGTCCTCAGTTGTCTTAACAGTCAGTGTTTTGTAGGTTCCATTAATAAGGCCCTTGAGCTCAGACTTAAGGACAGGAATGGTATGCTCATGGGGAATGGCATTTTTACGAGATGTGTTCAGTAACAGATCAATTGTGTCTGGCTCTACAAACTGGGCACTAGCTGCAGCGGCACATGCACATCCGTTTTCCATGTAGTCCTAGTGTGGTTGGAGAGAAGAGAAATCCAAATTAGCGGTCACCAATGCAGTGACCAGTTGCATAATGACTCATACAACAGCAAAAAAATACCCTTTTCAAAACAGTCAATGCTTTGAAAAATGCCCCAACTAATTAAACTCCTTCTGGGCTGAAAACCTCCAGAACTTTAGAAGGAAAATTTAAAATTCTAGTTTTTAGAACTGTTGACAGAACTAATATAAATTTGGCTTAGTAGAACAGTCAGAATTCAACAGCAGGGCCCATTGCAATTGGGATGTCCCTGTTATGACACACTAAAGGTAAATATTGGTGTTAGTGGTGATTTCTGAAAAAAAACCACAAAGTTCTCAAACCCATATTGTGGTTAGTTGGATGTATAAGGAACATAAACAAACTTAAAAAACCATATGTCACTATATCAATTAAGGAGATACAAACATCTGAAAAAATAATTGTCTACTATTGGAGTCTATGGGAAAAAGTAGATTCATGATCATTGAAAAATATGTTATCGCAAGAGTATATTGAAAATCTAATGTTGTCCTTAAGAATTAGGAAAACATGAAGAAAAATTGCCTTATTAACTAAATTGCCTATATTACTTATCATCCTTAGTTTTATTTTATAACAAAAATCATATTCATCATTCATATGTTCCCTAAAATATTTCTGAAGTTTCAAGAAATTCCTGCAGTAGAAATAAAATCACACCAGGTTGTGCTCCTGCTCACCCATATTTACATTAAATTTGTTTCATCATTGCATTATGCAACGGGCCAATGAGAAAATAGCTAAAACAGGTACCTGTTTTATACACCTGAGACAAAAAGTGGGATTTACCTAAATATTTATGAAAATTGAATAATTGAAAAAGGAAAATGGTGCTAAGTGAGGTTCTGGATCTGTTAATTACTTTTAATTATTTGTCATTTGATATCACTATCATAAGAGGACCTGAGATCATTAGATATGTGGACATAGACATTGTATCAGACATAATGGGAATTATAAATAATTCTGGATATTCTCTTAAACTTACTGTTAAAGCAAGGGACCTTTTCCAGGTAGGACTTCCTTCATAAGAGAAGGGCCCGATGGGGTAGCGAAGGCGTATCCCACCAATGGTGAAGATCCTCATTCCTGAAGCTGCCACAAGATGGGCTGTGCCTGTTGAGTCCAATACCCACACCTTAGTGACCCCTGTGTCTGCACTGGTCAACCCATCCGTTGATATAGTGCTGAAGAATTCAGCTGGTGTTTGAAAGAAATACCTACTACTGGTCCCATCGAAAGCAGTAGCCGGGGTCAGCCCATCACGCTGCTCGTTATCCCCAAGAACCACTTCACTGACGCCATTGTGTTTTCCCTGAAATAAATAACAATTAGACAGTTCTGGGAATTGAAACATATGCATATAGTTATGTCCTACAGTCTTCATATTTTCCTTAATTTGGTTTCCTTACTTAGCAAGTACACAAAGTACTTGCGAGATATTACATTTTTGAAACATTAACAGAATAACGTTACATTGAAGCTGCCTACATTATGCTGCAACATGATGTTGCAAAATGGACACAATGCACCAAGTGAATGTTTTATTCATGTTGTCATCGGCTGAATAACATAACGTTGTATCTGAAAAATGCATGTTCTGAGTAATTGCTAATTTTAATAAATTTGACTTGTTTGAAGGTTGATACAATTTTATATATTTGCTCAAACCTTATCATATTTGATTCTTAGGAAGAATAATCTGCAGAAAATCATTTGGTAAAGGTTATCAATGTGTAAAGATTTTTATGATGTTACTATGGTAACAGACACCGAATTTATTTCAGATACGTCCTTATGTTATTTAACTTGAAGGAGAAAAGCTATAGTGAATGTTATAAGGTCGTATTTGGCAAGTATAAGTGTGAAAAAAATACAAATTAAATCCATTTAACTAATACAAATTCTACAATGTAGTATTTCTGATGCAAAACCAATATGCTATAATATATTGCATATTATTATTCCAAAACAGTAAAGGTTTATGGTATTTACACTGACACATTTAAATGCAGTCCAGATACGTCCTTATGTTATTCACCATCCAGGCCATTTTCTTCAATAAGCAAAGGTCTTATCCAACATTTTGCAATTATATTCCTAAATCTATTTCTGATTTTAATAATTTGATCGTGATATTGCATAGTAAGGTTATAATGATAGTTTTCTAAAAAAAAAATGAGTTAAAAGATATTTATATTTAGCATGAATTATCAAATTTATCAAGAATATAACATTGACTTATTTCAGATACGACCTTATGTTTATTCACTGAAAAGTCCAACTGTACAGGTACGACCTTTGCTTACTGGTTGATAACATTCCAATGACTTGGAAAATTAAAAAGATTCCAAAGTTTCCAGATACCTTAGGGGCAAAAGAAACTTCCGCTAACCTTTGTCAGTATAGATAAAACAATAAAAGAAAATATAATAAAAATAAGAATAAAATCAATTTTTTGACATACGACCTTCTGTAATCAGCTGACGTTGTGTAGTGTAATGTTATTTCACAACATTGCAGCAACCATGATGAACCCTTCTGGGTCATACAGACCCCCCTCCAATGCCCACATGGTTCCTTTAAAAGGGGAAGATTTCGTAGGGTCCCAATGAATCCCTCCTGCTGAGGTTGTTACAACCTTAATGAGGTAATCTTGAGGTCAGGCGACTAATTGGGGTCCCTGACCCCTGACATAATAGCCTCAACAGGGGAGGGGTGTAACATCAGATGGGGGACTGCCACAACTTTCAGATTTAACTAAAATATATTCGAACACAATTCTCTGGAGGAGGTAGTTATAGGTAGATATTTCTCTTCATTTTCACAAAAATGAAGCCTGTTATGTTCATAAGTTAGTCTGACCACAAATCAGACTAGTAGAACCATTTATCACTAAGATATCTAAAATATGCCTAAAGTTTTCAGGAGCCATTTGAACTGTTGAAAGTAGTACCCCCCACTGGGTTCATGGTTGTTCTTCCCTTAATCTACACCCCCTTCACCTTTGAGTTTGATACATACCCTATAAGGGATATTATATGGGTTCCATTTGTTGAGAGGTGTCAGGTAAACTATTTCCAGGGGAATCGCATAAGTCCATCTTTGAATAACTTTGGTTTCTTTGTTGTTCTTCGTTCTGACAGTCTACAAAACAATTTTAAATCTATGATTATGATTATACAAGAATCATCTAGACCTTGTACACATTTTGTTAAGTGACCACTCTTTGCTTATCACCATATGAATACTATAAATATGTCATTGTCTACCAAATCTAGAATATTAATTTGTAAATGATTATCATGGTAATGTCATTTTTTTATTAGATTGTTTGAGATACATTTTGATGTTTCAGTTCTAGATGATTGAAAAATTATCGGTAATAATGATAGCTGTATATTATTGACCAATATCGCAGCTATATCATTTTGGGATAGTGTGACATCATCATCGGCACAACGTCTAAACCACAGATTACAATAATATCAGTGAATACTAGATAATTTCTACAATTTACCTAAACTGATAAGGACATGTAAAGGTGGGACCTCACTGGGTAATGTGACTAAGATTCCAGTTGAATTGGAAATTCTAAGCAATTGGCCAATTACTGATTAATTTCTGGTTGAATCACTCAATTTTAGTCATTTTTGAAACGTTTTGACTGTTATTCCTGATCACTTTACGGAGACTAGAATTAAATTTTGATTACACAATAGGTTTCCGCCTTTTAACCCTTTCCACCCGCCACCCCTAGCGGGGACCGCTCACACTGAGCCGCCGGTTAGTTCTAGGCACTCCCCACCAGACGACGCCACCTTTCGCATCATTGCGCCAGTCGGGAGCCGATCGACGAGTAAGGGAGGGGGATGCCCGCACGAATTTGCGTCATTGTTCGCAGTAATATGCGATTTGCATCATTCTTTTTGTGATATATAGATAGAATATGCATCAAGGATAACGGAGATACCCTGTTTTCTAGGATACATGCGGTATTTATCGCATTTCGAGTGGAAAACAATCGGCCAATTTGAAAATTTGTGCCAGCCTCCCCGGGATGGTGCCGATTGGCGAACAAGCAGGAGGCAGGGGGGCTGGTCAAAATGCAGAAAATATTGGATTTATCACCGTATGGCGATACATTATGAAGGTAGGATTTCTGCTTGTTGTGTATATCGCGAAAATTTGGTGCAAATCGATGGATTTTAAGCTGAAATCCGGCATAATTCAAGCTGTTCCTACCCTGGCTTATGGAGATGAAAGTGCTAGCGAAGGGGTGGGACGGATCGGGCCAGGACAGCCCGTTGCCATAGTTACAGCAAAAATTAATCTCGAGAAATTATGGAATTTTGACTTTTTATTTTAATCTGTAAAAAATTCTGGGCAATTCTGGGTTTTTCTAACGATTTTAGAGCGATTTTAAGCAAAATAAAGCCAAATCTCGCAAAAAGATGCTTGAAAGCATCGGGCGTGTTTTCGGCGGCGATGCCTGGGCGCATCCGGCACGATTACGGTGGCGATGCCTCAATGCATTTGGCGGGTTGAAAGGGTTAAGCTGATAGATTACTTACTACAGAAGGAGCGATATCTGTCTATGTGTTCAGAGCCATGTAAATAGCCAAATCAGTGTGACTACGTAAGGTTAACAAAATGTTACTTACTAAAGAAGGGTCAATATCCATCTGTGAAATAAAAACCTTGTAGATAGCCAGAGTGGCCACATGAGGTTAATAAATTACTTACTACAGAAGGAGCAATATTCGTCTGTGTTGTCAGAGCCATGTAAATAGCTGGGTCTGAGTGGCTACGCTGACGGGTGTTTGTCTGTGAGGCATCCTTGTTAAGCAAGAAGTCATGGTGATAATTGGCAGCATTCAGTAAACCTCTTGTAGTCGCATTCTGAATACCATGGTAACAAACAATAATAAATGTATATCATTCTCATGGTTGTCATGGTAACAAACAATAATGAAATTAATGTATATGTCTTTAGGGTTACCATAGTAACAATAATGGAATTAATGTATAACATCCTTATGGTTATCATGGTAACATGAAATAGTGAATTTGATTCAATATGAATGGAAATACTTACAGTTGTATCTATCCAAAAAAAGATTGGACATAATATTCCATAATATGGATATTTATATTCATATGATGTAAAAACTTTGTGGAAATGATGATATCATTGGTATGGTGTTACCCCCCAAAAATGCTTGATGTAAAGTGTATATCATTCTGATACATTTCATTGTGATGACTTTTCTTATCAACTCTTCCCACAGAATTACTGTCACCTATCAGAAAACATGTAAAAATGATCATGTATGACAATAAACCCATACAGCATTTGCAGCACTGTATTTCAGGACCAAATAGGGTTGGACATTATAAGTTTGGTTGACAGGCTTTAACATTTGTACTTACGGGGAAAAGGCTGATCTGTCAACCAAATTGCTTTGGTTAATTTTATATTATGTGTCTGTCTTCAGCAAATGAGCATGGAGGCATTTTTGAAAATATTTCATCATGAACTCTAATTAATGTTGGTGTAAATTTGTCTAGTCCATTAGACATGAAGGAAATACATACAACTATTATTAGCCATTCAAAATCAAGCTGAAAAGCATAGCGTACCTTAAAGAAAGGATTTAATTACTGTTTTATGATTCTACCTACCCTTGCAGCCTTGTTATCTACCCCTCTATCTTCTAGGAATGCTCCATATCCATTCTTGCCAGGGATCTCTTCCATTGCTTGATCCAGTAGCTCACGTGAAAAGGTTCCCTCACGGTTACAATTTTGTCCTTTCGGGGACACCTAGCAATGGTTTTAACAAAACATAATATTTATAGTCTTGGCCTCTTAAAAGGTGATCATTGCATCCATTTTATATGAATGCCCATAATCTATTATGCAGCTTTTATTACATATTCAAATTTTGGATACATGTAATAAATATAAAGAAAGGCACCCTAAACTAATTAATGATTATAAAAATACTCATGCTGCATGCAAAACAAAACCCACATAAAATCGTTGCTTTGGAAAAAGTTGGGAACAGACTTTTTACCTAGATTATGCAAAAGTTTTGATCAATTTTAGCCTCCAGGGAATGAAATAAGGTATTAATATTCATATAAAAGCCCAAGTTATGTCAGTTTTAGCATTTATTATCTAAGGAATGTTGGGGACCATGGAAATGTCTAGGATTCTTTTAAAATAAGTTATCACAGTACAAAGATTATGTTCTTAGGTTCAGAGTTGTTTATTCCTGTCCTTTTTCAAATATCAATTTCTAATTGATCAAATCATTCATAATCTTAAGCAAATCAGATAAAAACAAAACTTTCTTTTTTGTTGCCATAGTAACCAAAATGAATAAATTTTGCTTATTTTGAGTAATTTGTTGCCATGCAAACTATCTTTGTGTGCAAAAGAAACAGATCAGAACTGCTTTTTTATTTTACAATCGTCTTTGTTGGCTTAATCAATGTTATCAAAATATGTTTTCCCCCCAAAATATAACAATATCTTTTTTTTTGTGGCAATTTTACCACTAAAGATTGGATTACAGGGCATAAACTTTCATGAAAATTTTAATATTATATGAAGTCACACATTTTTGCAGGTTTGTTCTCCATGATAGAAAGAAATGTCGCCTGGCCTGCTGCCCTTGAGAAGGTCACCTGAATAATATAGGGTAATGGAATGTGAAGGTTGTGTATGGTGTGATTAACCTTCCTGGTAGCATTTGGGTAAGGTGAAGATCGTGCCAGTAGTATATGGGGAAAGGTGAGGGTCACTGCTGGTGGTATATGGGGATGGTGAAGGTCCCTGCCGGTAGTATATGGAAAGGTGAAGGTCATGTGGTATATTGGCAGGTGCATCCCTTTTGAGCCAGCTACAGGGTGCCGATGTAACCTTAGTTAAGGGAGAGTTGGCTTGTATGGCATAATTGGTTTGGCCTACCCTAAGATTCAAGGTTGGTGTTTGTAAGTGGCCTTATTTGATTATTTGTAGCTCTGAGTTTGGAATAACTCTTGCCTTGCCTCTTGTCTTACTTGTGGGTGTCTATACAGGGTCTAGTACAATACATTCAAAAGTCATTTTTGATATCTGATAATGATGCATATACCTTGAAATTTAGAATAGTTGACTTACCCTGAACCTCCCTGAACGTGATGCTAGGTGTTCCTCCATAGTATTTCCATGGGCCACTCTTGGAGTTAGGTCATCTATGGGACATAGCACCCCGGTAGGCACATCCATGGATAAAGGGTGACAAGCTATACGATAGTTCCACTGAGCCAAAAATGTATTTTCTCCTTCACCAGTGACAATCTTAGTTGGTAGAAAAGCATAGTTCTCTTCCGAATCCTTGCGCCCACTCTCTGATGCAAACCTAACCTGTTAAAAAAAAAGAAAGTTAGAAATTCTGTGAAGAGATTGTATGTTACATATCCATTTATAAATAGACTTTTTAGGATAGACTGCTCTGGTCTATGGCCATTTTGTGATCTAAGATTGGACCACTTCTCTGTGGAATTGTTAAAATATGTTTTGTTCTTGTGTTTACTCTATCTATTGATGTGGATCCATATACCATGTTACTTGTTTACAGCAAGATGTGATGACATCACTCTCCTAGGATTTCCCTCTACAAAATAATTTTACCTAATTTTACCTTTACATCTCTTCAGAGATGTACTTTTTCAATTTTTCTAGTAAATCAATACATTTTGGTTACTAATGTCTTTATTTCTATTTTATAGAAAGAAGTTTTGATTGCAAAGTAGCATAAGAATGAGATGTTACTGTAATGGACCAGCAATTCAACTAGCATGAGCATAACCATTAGGATCAGACCCACTACTGAAATGTATGTGACACCATACTTAATCACATACATTTCACTCAACTCAACACATCATAGATTGCACTTAACCCAGGGCCAGCCCATTAATAGGAGGGGAAGTTAAATGTATCCATCCACTTGAATGTCCCTTTTTCTTTAGAAATGCACAATTAAAATGTTTCGTTCACTCTGAAAAGTATTTCTAAAAGTCTTATCTTTATTGAGTACAAATGCTCCAACAAAATTGTTGCTGTAATATTCTCATGACTTAGAAACCAAGACAAACACAAACCTATGAATACATTCTTATATCAAAATGTGGATTATGAAAAAACATGGATGGGCATGTAAATGTCTTAAGAAGACTCAAGGAATAGATTAGGAGTGGATATACTTTTTCAAAAACTTGTGTCAAGTAGTTTGATTACTTTTAGGTTGCCCAACCCAAGGGAAAAAAAGGGAGGGGGGTCTTTATCTTCAAATAGATACAACATAATTAATTGGATTTGATAGGCCTACATCTGTTTATTAATGTTGACATTAAAACTCATGTTTAGAATAAGCTTATTTTCTTGTTATAGATAGTCAAAACCATTATACTCGTATATCATTATCATTGATTCGCAATATATAAAGTGTAAAGCATGCAATATTCATACTGCTTATAAAATGCATGGGAGTGCACTGTGCATGGATGAAAATAGACTTTTAATGACCTTTGAGATTTGTAAATGGGGCCATTAAGGTACATGAAATATAATTGACATCTGCAGATTTTGTAAAGGTCTTGTAAAAGTCTTGTTAACCCTTTAGACCCAACACATATTGCGACTATGAATTGTATTTCCCCAGGAATTCTGTTGATTTTCCTTGGGAATTCCTCAAATTTCTATTCATTGATTTTCAAATGCTCATCCACCAAGGACAATAAGAATTATAAACACCTGGTTTGAAGTATTGAGTAGAGAATTAAATAAGGTTTTGAATGATATATTTGCCATTTTTGTACGTTGAAAACATAATATTATGAAACTATGCTCATAGGAAAATATTGAAAAATTTAGGAAAAATTGTCATTTTTCAAGGTGGCTACCACCGGATTGGAGAATACACCCTCAGGCAGCTACGGTTGGGGTCTAAAGGGTTAAGATGACCTTTTCATTACCTGATAATTATGTATACCTGAATGGCCAAAGTTTTTTTTTATTTAGATTCGCTAAAGGTCAGATTTCAAATAATGGTACTCACAGGTAGTGTATATAATTATGCAACCTGATAATCACATATTATACTTACATTGTTTAACAACTCATGGTAAGACTTTGCTTCTATACGGTGGCGTTCACTATCAAATGGTTCATCTACAGATCCATCAGTTGGAGGGACAGTCCATGCACCTTCCAAGTAGCAGAGCGCAGCCTTGAAGTACGGACGGTAATCCCTAACACTTGTGTCCTGGTCTTTAAATGCCTTAAACCACTTTTGCATCTCTATTATCTGTAGATTAGAATGTATATAAGATTAATGAGACATAAACTGATTAAAGCAACAATTTCTTTGCCGGGGAATGTTTATCACACCACTTAGATACAGTCATGTGTAAATGCAGACACAAAGTGGTACAATGTGCCAACTGACCACAAAAATAATTATTATTATAGGTCTTTTTCAAAGGTTGGTTTCAGTTACAAGCAATTAGCAATTTGGAATATCCTCATGTATTCAAAACATTGATCACCTGACAAGGGCCACTAAATGGCAAAGAGTAGCAATTCATTTCTTTTTATCAAGCCTTCTTTGCTTGTAAAACTGTGATCAAACAATTACTGAATTTACTGATATCCTGTGTGTTGATTAGTTATTAGTCTCAGAATGTACTGGTTAGACAAGAAGAACAAATAAGGAACAGAACATCTTCATCAGTAGACTGTAAAGTCCTTCTTGTCATACACGTCCACCAGATGAAGACCTTATTTGTATTGGGTTATTTCCAGTTTAACACACAACAACGTGATCATAGAACAATTATTCTTAAATTTGTATTTGGAGAATCGTGTATGAAATGCAAGATTTGTGTGTCTGTGTATATTATGTGTGACCCCCCATAGGGAAAGATACTCCCTGTGGGAATTCAACATTTGAGAGCAGGTTTCTAGCTTTCAAATGGTACCAAACACATGTTGTTGTGTTGAATAACTTATAAGCTACTGGTTCAAGAACATAGGAATGTCTGTTTTCCTGAAAAGGCCAATACATGTATATTGTTTTATTCAGTAAATTTTATTGAGATACTTATTTGATGATATTATCTATTTTTTGAATAAATACATTGATTGTTCTAAAATGTTAGTATGACCATAACATTTGATCACAAAATGACTTTATGCTTCTGTTTGAACTTGCGATTTCCTCAAGTTACCTTTTTCACAATGTTTTACAAGAATCCCAAAAAGTATTTGTTTCCATGGCAACCAAATGTCCAGTACATGGTAAAATTTGAGAAGAAATTCCACTGACATTCCAAGTAAGGGATTTTGGAATGAAATAGAATATCTAGGATATAGTAATTTTGGCCTAGTCGCAAGAATCAGCCATGATATGTGGCTTCCAGATGTTCCCTTGCTGCATCCAGATTATGTTACCCAGACTCAGTTGCTTGAGTGGTGAGGAGTGCCTGTCATAAAAGGATTCCTGATGCTCCTGTCTCCTTTTCAGGTTATTACGTGCTTTGAAGTATTTTGGGCTGTAGGAGCTTTGGACTAATCAGTAGTTTGGAATGTAAGCCACAGCTCATAAAAAGCTGTGCATGATATTGGGATGTTCTCTGGGAAAACTTGTGGTTTCCCGACAGAGATAGTAATATTCTCTTCAGTCTGTGTCTGAAGCGTGTTCGATCAGCTGATGCACAAGTGGGACGGGATTTCATGAACACATGTCCAAACCCGTGATCTCAGAAACGGCCCCACGCATGGGGGTCAGTGGTGGATGCGGTATGGTCAGAGGGGTGGGCTCACAAAAGGGGACTAATGAGGTTCTCGTGTGGGCAGGAGCTCAGGATCGGCTGAATTTTGGGTTAGCCTTCTCGTACAACGTGCCAAACAGGTATCTCAAACAGTGGATCTAGTGCTCATGACGTGGTCCATGCCCAAAAAATTAAAAAAGTGGTAGCGTGTGGGCTGAGGTCCCATCACCATGTCGTCGTACCAGTTAACCTCTCGAGTCCGTACGCCGGACAGATTCGTTCCCATTTTCGTGGGGCCGAGTTCGTTCATACATATCTAAAGCCCTCTTTTCTTCTAAGTCCTGATCTTCTAATTTAACTGAACTTGGGTCTAATTCTAGCTCTTGAGCTGATGTTCTTCACTATTAGGCTCCTCTAAGTTGTTTCGTGCCCATTCCCATAAAGGTAAGAGGTTTGAACACAGTGAGTTCCAAGACGGGTTCTTATGTAATTACTTCTATTCATAGCCATAACCTGGCTCCTAATTGGTTACATAACATCACATGGTTACTTTGACCCTTTACTGAGGTCATTTCCGGTCAAGAATATATGATTCATTACAATTCCGTATTTATAAACTCGTGCATACGTTTTTGTACAACTCGTACCGTACGAGGTCAACATGATCTCTTGTACTTTGTAATTGTGTCCCAAAACACAGCTTTACTTACATCTTTAACAATGATCATTACATGTCTTTTAAACCTTTATTATTATTGCATGAACTCGTGTCACAACATTGAATTGATTACTATAATTCATCACAATATATAAGACCCGTAATTGGCATGTTATGGTACTCCATTAAAGCAAGTTGAGGGTCACAGCCATCCTTGTTGGCTTTCTTAAACACATTTTTAAGTGTCTGCTCATACCTCTCAGTCTGACAGAGCATATCCTAAGCTCAAAGCCATTACCTTAAAGTTGAGCTCTAAACTAATTTCGTCTGAAATCTGAAAGTTTCTCTAGCTTTATAATTATATTATATCGATCACCTTTGTCAGTAATACCTATAACACATCAGAAATTGGTTGAAATAATTTTGAGGAAAGTAATAGTTTCACAGGTACTAGTTGTGTTGACAGCTTTAAAAAAAACTAGTGTATTGTAATCTAATGTAACCTACCCTAAATTGTGGCCCCCATCCTAAAGTTTTTAAAAGATTATATGAAATATCACAGAAATACAGAGATCTTTTCACTATGAGCCACTAAATATGTTCCAAAATTAAAAAAAATCCTGACCTACCTACCCTATTTCTTTTGGCTGATGTTACTGGAACACAGCTATTTTCTCTCTTGGCCTGGTTTCTTCCTTGCTGCTTACTGGCCTCACTGCTGTGCTAGGCTTCTGCCTATCTCTGCTTTTGTCACCATGTAATTGTGCTTGATATAACTGCTTAGATTTTTTTTAGCTCGAATTACGTTAACAAAACCAAGTGCCGACAAGTTTGAGTCAAAACCTGAAATACTTTATTACTTCCCATTATGTAGTTTAGGAATCAACACAATCATGTTTCTGTATGTGATGCAAGTCAAACAGAAGCACACCTTAGGAAGGAGTGCTCTTACCTGTTCCTCTGTGGTTGACTTTGCCAAAACAGCTGGTGGTACTTCTGGAAACTCGATGGGCTCTAATGTGTTGTAAGGCATCAGGTTGGTATCATTAGCATCATCAATGTCATTACCTGGTTTGAGCAAAGGGAAATCGTTGTGTCTAGTGAAGAACTCTACTCCATTCAAGACTGCATGTACCTCAGCCATTCCCAAAACTCTCTCATTGTTTGCGTGGTCATGGATGGACTGAACCCTCGATCCTGTCGCTGTATTGAGGTGATATGGTTTTGTAGCTGAAAAAACGAATAAGTTTATTTGTCAGGGGCAGAAACAGGATTCGGAAGAAGTGGGTCGGGTGTATTCTAATTACTAAAATGTTGCGCATTCATGCAAGCTTTTTTCTCTTTGTCAATTCTAAGTTAACACCCAAAGTTGGGTTTCATAACCCCTGGACCCCCGTCTGGGAGCCACCCCTGATTTGTTAATAAAAGGATTCTGAACTTAACTGTATAGTGACATATTGAGTTTAGCTTTTCAAATCCCCCTATCACGGATAGCTGATCTACAGTATTTTAAGGACCTGCAGGCTAATTTAAGCTGAATTTGTCGCCAAAGCCCCTTAAAAACCTATAGAAAATAGGCAATTGTTTTGTTTCCATTCATAATGAATACATTTTGAAACAACATAAATTAAATGTGTATGGATACTTAGTTGAAAATAACGAAGGCTAGATAAGGATTTACCTGTTTCCTAAAACCAGATGTATGACATCATTGAATTCAGATGACGTCACAACTCCAAAATGTGGTCACGTGACCATGTCTGCACAAGGTCTATAGATGTACCAGGCAAGAAACCACCTGAGAACTTGACAAATTCCAGCCCTCTACATGTTTTTAGTGTGCTAAATTGTTATTTTTTATCCCATGTTAACGAACTTTATATCTCCAGATTCTACACACTTTTCCCTATCTATTGGTATAATAAAGTATGGTCATAACGTTATATTGATTTCAGGAATATTATGATGAAGCTACATAAGTTTTTAAAAAGTGCATACATTTAATATGAAATTATAGAATAAAAAAGTCTGATGGACACTATAACACATTCCACTGCAGGTAAATGCAGGGCAATCCCATTTTTCCTAATCAGCTGTTAAAATCATGCCACTATGCTCCACTCTCCAAGCAAACTCATTATAGTCTGCTTGGAGATGGATACATTAAGGGTGCTGACATAGCTCATGCAAGATTACAAACAGCAGCGTAGAATCCCAAAGATGCTGGAGACATTGGTATTTTGTACCTATGTTAAGTTTCAATATTATCTCTGTAAATACATGGAGCCTTTGGCTGATTTTTGATATATAAACAGATCATGACTACATCTCATCAACAATATTTGTTCTAGAAAATATAAAATATGTTGAAAAAATGAGAGGGTTTTCAGACACCATGGACTAGTAAATTTGTATCTGTGTTATCAAATACAAAAATAGCTGTTTCTTCCCTGTTAGATCTAGGTCTATTAAAAACCCACCACAACAGGTCAGCAAAGCTGCAGAAGAAGAACCTTTCTCAATCAAAACTGACTGAATAAAACTTTCAATAAATTGTTAACACCAGTATTGATTTTTCTTCAATAAATATGTAGCACTAGTATTTATTCCTGACTAAATTCTTACCACCAGTATTGATTCTGAGTCCCGTGATTCCTGACTGGCCCATAGAACGGACAAGTTCCTCATGGCGCAGCTCCAGCTGCTTAACCTGTTCAAGTGTAAAATGTGATTTAATGTGCATTTGTTAAATAAATAAAGAGATTTACCTGAAGCCTAGCCTAGATCAGGAAGCATGCAGGGTAATATATCACCAAACATAAGGCTTTAGGACATTGGTTTTCATGGATCATGATCGAATTGTTCTTTAAAATGAGGAAAATTGGCAATTTCAAATCTATAAATTTAACATTTTCTAAGTTGTTTGAAAGTATGATAATACTACATGGATATATATATATATATATATATATATATAATGTAATTTTTTTTTTTCTTTTATATTTCTGAGAACCTTGTCGACAAAGTCAGTCCAAATTAGCCTGCAGCACATAAAATACTATAAATCGGCTATCTGTGGTAAGGACAATTACCCTGCAATAGTATAGTACATGTGCTATGAATTATGATATTGTTGTATGCCTACATTGTATATAGTTTCTATGATGAGTATCATTCATTTATATTATGTATTTTTGGCTGGACCTGTCTGAAAACTTACTATATTGAAACAGGCTAGGATAATGAAGATATTAAAAAAAATGAATAAATACCTGGTTGGTCAGCTGAGCAAGGTCAAGGCCATGTGCAAATCCTATCAGTGTAAGGCCTAGGGCTAACACCAGGTGGCAGGACCATTGGGACCTATGTTTGTAGTCTCCCATGTTGTCTGAGTAAAGATGACCTGCCATGATAAGGTCAGATACTATGGCATGATAAATATATTAGCTGCACAATAATAAATGTAATGATCATATCATTGGCGCTTACTTAAATACTTTCATTACTCTAATGCCCACAATTCCAACAGTTGGATGCATGAAAAGACACTTAATTTTAGATGAGGGAAAGATTTATATTTATTTAACTAAAAGCTCCTTAATAACATTGCAATATACTTAAACAATGTTTACAATTCCGACAATTTGTTTAATAAAAACAAAATCTTAGATTCAAGAATTGTTTTGGAGTAAAACGCTGTCTGATAACAATGCAATATGTTTCTAACAGATGAAATGAAGTATCAAATATAAATTATCCATATTTTTCATATGGAATTTTACAGTCAGAATTTCATCGCACATCTTTTTACATGTTTGGGTCACTCTCCTTAAAGGTGGGTAGTTCCCTAAAATTTTCAATCATAAATAAGACAATTCTGATATGAATTGGTTTTTATTTTCTTTTTCTAGAGGATCTCAACATTTTTATGTAAGAAAATGAAATTTCCATCGTTTTTCAATTTCTCATTATTTCCATTTCTAGTTTTGGACTTTTTTGCAATTAGTCCAGGAGCCAAATCCTGAAATCTGTCAAAATAAGGATTTACCCTCCATGGTGAGCCCCCTGGATTTTCTTGATTTTTTTCAACTTAAAGCATCCTAGGGACCATGAATCAAGATGGTTCCGAAGAATTTAGGTATGCGAACACTGTGTAATTACGTGATTTGTGGTTAATTAGCAAAAATTGAAAAACGCGTTATTTCTTAATTTCTCAGGAACTATGTAAGATATGATAACATGCTATATGTCATCTGAAAGGTAATTGTTTTCCTGATCTTTTTTGTATATTGTTTGCTATTGTCATTGATCATGGCAATGAGTATTAAGGAAACATTGTTGTTTTAGTCAAAATCATTAGAACTTAAGGATCCAAGGTTAAACCTTTTGAATTGATAAACCAAGTACTAGGTATAGTTGGAGGCGATCTTTAGGCAGTTTTTAAAGAAGGTTGCAAATGACTTCACTAGAAATATAATGTAGAAATAATTCTTTGCTGATTCAATTCTAACCAACTACTGGTTCATTTTGCACTTATTTTCCAAAAGGAGAGATGATATCATGAAAACAACACAATATATCCTGAAGAGAGGTGGAAATGATAATCACTATCTCTTCAGGTCAGGAGTTTACAACAATGCTTTGTTTGAGTGAGGTCTGAACTGCACCTAATCAGAATATCATGATGATGTTCTGTTTTAATTTGATCTTGACCTAACCTCACAAGAATGTTATAATAACGTTCTGTTTTAGTTAGGTCTCAACCTCACAGAAAAATAACGTCACAGTTATGTGACAAAGTTTGGCAACCTAGGCCTGAACACACTCTAACACATGGTAATAATCAGATTGATCACACAGGTACCACATTAGGTTACCCGGATGAAGGGTAATGATGCTCCATGCAGGATTTTTTTAATTTGAGTTTTGTACAGTGTGTCCTAAGCTTTCAAATGATACTAAGCAGCCCAAATGCAATCTTTATTAAGTCGGTTTTGTCTCTTCAAACAAGTCATAGTGGGGATACAAGAAGATTACTAAAATCCCCACAATCCCAATTATATTCACCCAATTTTGATCTAGAAATTATATTTCAATTCTGTTTTCATTGTGGAGATCTTTAAACAATAGATTCTTTTGTATTGCCCTTTTAAATTTGAATTACCTAAAATATAGTTTCCATGGTAACGAAATAGAAAGCATGGCATGAATTTTCAAAATCAAAACGTTCCATTGGCATTCCAAATGGGGGAAAATTCCATTTATTATAGCTGAATTCTACACAAATAATTAGAAAAAAATTAACATTTTCACTTTTTTTTCACAAATTTACTCATTTCTTTTTAAATATCAGTCTTAGGATAGTAAATAGAGATACTTCAGAGCATCTTTTTAATTAAAGGATTTACATTTGGGACCTTTTACGGTAGACTCTTCCTTCCACAACCTAGCCTCCTCCCCCCTCCCTCAGTCATAGTTGGGTGGCCTGAGAGGGTCCCTCCAACAACCTACTGGGAAAGAGGCACGAGTAGACGTGAAATGATAATGAAAGGCAGTTAAAGGAAGCAGTCATCCATATCACGTAGTAAGATTTTGGCCTGTACCAGTATAGGTAATCAAAATGGAGGATTCCAAATTATTGCTAAGTTGTATAGCAAGCATTCATGGTGGTCACAGCTATTAAATATTCTAAATCTTATCAACTACATTTGCGCTGTCACCATGTCATTTGTCCTCTTACTCACTCTCGGTCAACAGACCCGGTAGATTAAAATCAAAGATTAAAAATCTCTCAGGGTATAAAGTCCCTGTATATATATCTAAACTTTAAAAGTACACTCCTGTCACATTAGATGATTATGGTAGACAAACTTGTAAACTATCTATGATTCATTTTGATAATTACAAATAAGTTAGACTAATCGAAAAGATATAAGTAATTTAAAACTTATGATAGCAGTATGTATATATAAGATCACTGATATAGATCCATTATGATTAAGAATGAACCAGCGTTGAAGTACACATATCTTTTCTTTTAGTTATGAATTCATATATCTTGTCTATGTGTGTAATGTTATGCCATAAAAGCAGGTAACTTACCGGGAGAACTTTGCTGCCAGTTGTGGTTCACTTCCCTAAGATGGTCTGGAAAACTACGGTCTACCAAAGTGCCTTTATAAGGCTGGTGCAATGTCGTTCCAAGGCAACTAATCCTAAAACCTCTATTACACAAGGTGATTGTGACTAATAACAATGAGGAAAATTTCGAAATTTCTCATTAGAAATGTTACAAAAACCAATGCATACTGAAGTTTTGCTGTTTAAGAAAGGACCTATTTTGTTTATGTGGCCTTATTCTATAAAGAATCAAATGAATGTGATTGTACCACCATGCGTTTGCCATAAGGCCAAAAAGTTACAAGGAAAATATGTTTTAAAGTTCTCAGATATGGATTAGATATTAACAGAAACGTGCTCTGCCTATTAATTATCATATTGAGCATAATATGATTTTTTAGTTGCTGGCAAGACAGTTGGTAATCGGATGATCAACTAAATGTGATCGAATGGTAGTGCCTTGATGTCTTTCAATCAAATGAATAATCGCCATGGTTATGTGGCAAAATACTTGACATGTTTGATATTTCCCCAGTTTTTTGCCCTTGGTCGCAGGTGAAAGCTACTATAGGTCAGGTGGGCAAATAGCGGACTTAAAACTAGTTTTTCCGGACCATCTTTCCTAATTTTAGAATACCTTTTCATATAATGTGGCTGCAGTATTGAATGATATATCAATTTAAAGCTAAGGATTCACCTGTTCTAAGAGTGCAACAGATAGCTATCCCAAATGGAATGTTTTCATTCTATAGAACTAAATAGAACCCACAATTTTATAAAAAGTTGTTGAAAATGTTGGACTTCCAATGTTAAGGCCTATAAAAATATTTCTGAACAGTTCCAATTGCTTGAGAAACCTGCATTTTCCAAAAGGCCATTTCATGAGGATTGTTTTGATATGTTATTTGTGACTATAGTCAGCACCAATAAAAAGTTATTCAGTTTTGAGTGCAAAATATAAAAGTTCCGAAAACCACTTTTTTTTGCCCATTTGGCAGCCCTATTATATCAATAGAGTTCGCTCCAAGTATGATTGGGATTCTATTGTCCTCTGTTCATGCACATTAATATTATATTTTTGTGTGCTATTGTAAATAGCAAAGAATTTTGTTCATCAGGTACACTAGCCTGACTTATTTAGCATGTAATGTTGTAATATAGATTCACAGAATCTGAGGTCAGTGAAACGTATATGTATTATTGTCGGGCATTAAATCTTGTAACTGTCCAAGACTTCCATCCCAGTGCAGCCTCAAATTTATATGGATTTTTTAGGATTTTTATTTCAAAACTGTTCTGAATTGTAAATTATGGAGATTTGCAAATGGAATATTGCCTATAGAAACATTAAATTCTATTATAGGTATAATATAATGGATTGTATTATGAATATAATCCTAAATACTAAAGAATATGTACAAATAATGGTCAGAAATAGTCATTTTTATGCTTAATGAGGTTAAAAATGCCCCTCCAAAATGTATGAATTGTGTTCTTTTCAGCATACAATACGTTTTTAGATATTTTTTCTCATCAATTTTGAAGGAAATTGATATTCAACCACATCCTCTAGGTGAATTTGGAATATTATGATGCCTATTCATAAATTTGATCAGGAATAACAAACTATGAAATAGATACCTACCAAGTCCCCTATTTGCCCACCTGACCTATAGTATGCACTATTTGGTATGGTTACTTGCCACGTGGGGACTCCACTTAAAATCGGATAGTGTAATACAGCCTTTACTTGGCAAGGTATGTTGGGGGAAGGGGAAGGGAGGAGGGAGGGTGGGAAGTTACCGGGAGAGAGGACAAATACTTTTATCTACCTATTTGTGTAGGTTCACTCCGAACGCTTAACATAAGGAAAAACAGCATGTCAAACTGACGCTTTCTTTTCTTTTCTATTAATACTTTTTCTACGATGTCTGGGAATGCCAGAATACCATTAGAATGTGATCTTAAGTTTAAGCCTGTCTACAATTCCACATGCCAAATTTATGGAGTATTTTAAAGATCGGCAGGGGTAATTAGGTTTGGTATAGACATAATCATAATTGTATCATTAGAAAATATTCATAATTCTTTCTTAAATACTATATAAGATTCCATGCAATGTTCCAGAATAAATACAAAGGATGTAGCCTCAAAACTAGCCTGTAGAATACATACTTCACAATTTAAATACCCCCTTGAGTTATAGATTATACCATGTTATTGTGACGTTCCTCGGTAGTTCCGGGTTTCCGATTTCTACAACTGAGGGACGTGGGGATTGTTTCGGGTCTCAGCCAGACAGGGAGTCCGAGCAAGAGGCCGAGATGTGATATTTACAGTCTTGCCTCGTGCACGAGGGGGGTTGAGCAGGTCGATCGGGAAATCGGTATTTGTCGACGGGGGAGGGGTGTATCTGCCGGGCTGGACCGAGGGGTCTCAGCCACCGGGCGCGGGGTCCGGGCACTTCTGTTAGCGGGTGGAGGATTGCGGAGGAGGAAAAATGGTAGGGATGGGTGCGGGCCATTTCCTTCGTGCTTGCACTCTCTTCGGGGCCCACTGCGGACAGTCTACCCTCGTTCTCGTCCAGTGGGGATGTTGGGCCGACGGTCGCCTATTGTTTGGTAGCGTGGGGCCGAGCCGGTCGCGCCTTCATACCCCTGGTCCCTGGGTTTCCGCTCCCTATTTCGGGCCTTCGTGCCAGTCCGGTCCTCTGTTTTCGGGACTCCATCCGGGCCATTTCGGGCCTTCGTGCCCTGTTTCGGTCTCTCGGGTCTTCGGGACCCAGTCCTAACTTTCGCCTAATTTCCTCTAACTTTCGCTGTTTTACTTGTACTTTCTAGTTAATTAGCCTGTATTGGATCATCTTATCGGTTACCGTAGGAAGAAGACACATGTTGACATAAGGAGTACTGTGAAGGAACTCTTTTATTCTCGGGCCTCACCGCCCCTTTTATAGTCTAGTGGTCAGCCCTGATTGGCTGTTTCTGATCACGTGGTCACAATGACGTCACTTCCGGTTTACATTTATCACTTCCGGTTTACATATTTCTCGGGTCATTCGGGTTTCGGGCCTTTACAATTTCGGGTCTTTCGGGTTTTTCGGGTTTTTCGGGTTTTTCGGGTCCGTTAGAAAATATACATTAATCTGTCGCATCGTCTTACTTTTCATATTTCAACCTTGATAACTGATGAATAGACATTCATCACATTATGCTACTTCAGATTTTAGGGGGTTGTATCAAAATGGGGTATAAGATATCCAAGATTGTCAGGTGCATAACTAGCGCTACACTTTATGCCAACAGTAAAATGAGTATTTCCAATAATAATTATTATAGACATAAGTTCTTTGGCTATAAATATAGACCTTTCTCAATAGTGTGGCACCTTATTAGCAGTCTTTGTCTGAACTTCTGTTTTGGGGCATGGAGTCCAATGGGCCCAGGCTAAAGGTTTTGAAAACAAGGTCCCTATGGGAGGTTTCACGGCGCAGGATGTTGGGAAAGGTGTATACGTCCACCAGATACTGGTGGATGTTACACCTAAGGGCAGTGCCATTACACACAATCCTCCCCACCACAGATAGTTGATCACAGTATTTTTGAGCATCTTCAGACTAATTTGAGTAGATTTTGTCGACAAAACACCTGGAAATACTATAGAAAATGAATAGATAATTGCAATATAGCCTTCTATACTGGACGCATTTTCAAGACACTTACACAAAGTTAAACATATGAAGATACTCATTTGGAAATTAATAATCAATAGCGTTTCATCCTGTTAAACTATAGATAAGATATAATTCATGAAAATTATTATGCTACAGCACTGTGATTTGTCGACATAGTACCCAGCATGTATCTAGAATAACCTGCAGGTAAACCTCAAGAAATAGGTTATTCGTGGTTGGGTAAATTGTAGGTAGGGCTTCATGGTTCAGTCTCATCTGGTTGTTTAAATAATATTGGTATATTCAATTTATCACATAAGCGTTGAAATAATTCTACACCAAGAGTTTTTCCACTGAATTACATTATATAATGTCCATGGTACCTATGGTTGCACCTTCACGAGTCAGTAGTATGGTGGTCAGTAGGTGAGGGGAGATGCTACTCAGGCCTGGATCAGTGGTGGTCAGTCAGAGTTTAGGACTGCTCCTACTTGTGTGAGCACGGACAGTAGGTGAGGGGGGGACGTCACTTAGGCCTTGATCAGTGTGGACATGCGGGGTATAGGACGGACGTGTAAGTGACGGGGAAGGACACCGTTCAGACCTGTTGTCAGTGGTTGACATAATTCTTTCACGACCTAGAAACCTCTTTGAGAAACTGAGCTCGACAGGCTATGGTCGACAGTTAAAGGTATGGTAGTGCCCCAACAACTTTTGGGTTTCATGCCACTTTGACTGCCAACGCAGTACCGAAACCCTGTGCAGGGATCCGGACAGTCGGGAGACATCCTGTCGGGAAGACCGTCCTGTGTTCAACAGCCTGTGACTTCCTTGAAAATTATATAATTAGTACTCATTTCGAATTCCTAAATGTCGTGCTACCATAATTACTAGGCTTCTAAGTTTGCAACAACAAATTCATCACAGTGTCATGATTTCTTGCCCGCATTTTCACATTTGATTTAAAGTGTACTATCATAAATCCTATGGAATGAGAACAGATGAACAAAGGAGTTGGGCAATTTCCTGGTTTATTGTCATTACCTGGGAAACCGAAGCGGCCCCCTTACAACCTAATTTTTTTTTAAAAAGAAAAAATTTTCCGTGTGGAGGGTTGTGAGAGCAATGAACTCCCAACTGCAGGTGGAATGTGGTGTACCTAGATCACCACCAGGGGTTCAGTCCTGACACCCAGCACCACCTGTAGTGAATGATTAACACTGTTCTTGGTTGTGTAGTCTTTATAATCAAATAACCCCACAGTTATCTTGCTCATAAATCCTATGGAATGAGAACAGATGAACAAAGGAGTTGGGCAATTTCCTGGTTTATTGTCATTACCTGGGAAACCGAAGCGGCCCAACGCCCAACTTGAAACATCATCTGTGCGAAATCAGTATACGGATGTCAATGTGTAGCAAACAGCTTATCTGCAATTACCCGGTCAAGATTAATTTTTGACTTAAGGGTACGAGTCAAGTACAACAGCACCGATATGCTTTTCCAGTCCCCGATCTCTCTGATATCCGTGAGAGACACACCTACTTCGGACATAGCAGTTGCGCCGCCTCTCCTTAACGAATGCGTAGTTAGCCTTGTCAAACCTAAAACCTCACAAGAGCGATTGATACGTTTTGTCAGCCAATTGTAAGTACCCCGAACATAAACATTATTAACATTGTAGCCTATCAAAGGACTGTCCATAGAAGGATAATTAACCAAAGCAAATATCAAAAGAACCCATCTACGTACACAAAACTTAGAATCTGGAATAGACGTAAGAGGTATTGATAAAACACGTTCATTAAATCTTATGGTTTTTGTTCGACGAATCTTGAGAAGAACACCCCAATCATGTACCTCTACATCACCTTTAAGTAAACACAACCCTTCCTCAACCACATTTGATTTCCTAAGCAAAGCACGAAAACACAATAATAAGGACAACCAATAAGCTAAATCCTCAGTGACAGACATATCTAAACTGTCAAAGATTAACTCCAGTTCTGAAACCAGAATCGGGTGAGCTTGAGTTACCGTATCACCAAGACTACGGCGAACACCTCGAAGTGTCATAGTGATATCGAAAGAACTTGGATCCACATGATCAAAACCATTAATTTTATGTAACAACCATACGGCAGAGAGATAATTGAGAATAGAAACGTACTTCAACTTATCACTCAAATAAACTATGTACAACAAAATAGTATCCTTAGACGCAGGTAAACACAACCGATTAAATTCCTGACAAAATCGGAAATACATCCTCCATTGAGACTTCCTAGTCGACTGAGACGATTCTGCCATACTCTGGGACTGGAACGTGCGCAGCTTCGTCCTCAAAGCATCCTCCCCTGAAACAGCAAAGGGATGCTGTCATTTCCGGAGGCAAGTCAGACTTGCGCTTTGTGTCATATAATCTGGACAAGTAATCAGGAATTACATTAGCATCAGTAGACACATACTTACTGATTAAATGGATGTTAAGGATAGCACATTTCCAAAACAACTCACGTAACCAAAACATACATCTGACACTTCTAGATCTTCCTGTCGTGATCATCTGACAAACCTGAGTATTATCTGACCAAACACAAACCTTATTATCTTTCCACTGATAACCCCAACGTTCCAAAGCTTCCACCACTGGCCATAACTCCAAAACGTTAATATCCATGTCTGTTGAGTATTCGTCTGGAGACTGACACAAATGATGAGAAGGAATCTCCAAGTCTGTCCTGATACCCGTATGTGACCATACACCTGCTGCCCAGTCCGATCCACATTTCATACCAAAACCTGTGAGAGATGAATCTGTTTCTACATGGAACAATATCTGACCAGCGGGAAAAATCTTTGCCTTTCCATTAAACACCAGCATGAATGATTTCCACCATAAAAGATCTAACCGTAACCATTCCGGAATAACAAAAGAAGTGACCGATTCTCTTGTGTATTTCAGCAGATTAACGATACGTCTAGAAAAAGTGCGACCTCCTTTAACCACCATACTGGCATGGGAAAGCTTACCGGCCAAAACCTCCAACTCCCTCCTTGTACATTTACTTTTCAACAGAAACTGGTCCAACATAACAGAGATGGATTCAAGTTTCCCTAAAGGCAAACGGACCTCCATGAGCAAACTATCCAATTCAATCCCTAAGTACACAAGAGACTGAGAACATGTCCTAACCTTTTTCCAAGCTATATGGAAACCCAGACTCCGCAACAACTCAACCAAGGTGCGGGTTCCTTCTTGACAATCTTCCAAAGTCTCACCAACAACCAAAAAATCATCCAGGTAGCTGAAGACTCTATCAAAACCTCTTCTCTTCATGCAACGCACTACAAACTCCGAAATCCTCGAGAAAATGTAGGGGGCGCATTTAAGGCCGAAGCAAATGCAATTGTCCGTTAAAAAGGTTGAAACCCCGTTGACATCCCAAACTAAACCTTGGTAAGTACGATGACTAGGATGAATGTTAACTGAGCGATACGCAGACTTAATATCTAAGACGGAAAAATAACAACCGGGGCTAATAGCTTCGGTTACATCGTCTAACCGAATAAAAGTAAAGTCATCACAAACCGTCAACATATAATTGTTAATACTCGAACCAATCGGCCTCTTGCAATCCGTAATTGGCCGCAACGTCCCATCTGATTTCCTGACCGCTCCTAAGCTGTGAACACACCGTGGCTGCTCAGTAACAACGGAAACCTTCTCTGACTCGATTTCAGATTTTATTGTCGAATCCATTTGAGCACGGAAACCAGGAGACAAGATAGAACTATAATTCTCACAGTAATAACTACCACAAAAATCATCATCAACAATTCTAAACCCCTGAGAAACACCATCGAAGATATAACCAGCATTCTGATCGATACCGCCACCATGAAGGAAACATTCTTCAAAAAACACGCATGGATTAAGCTGCATACGACATCCGCCTATGTAATGTGCGCCCACACACTCACTAGAACAAGGCTTAATATAGGTACCACCCTCAAATACCACCGTATCATGAGATATAGCCGTCCGAGAATCCAAATCCCTACAAGAACCGAGTGAAGCCAAACCAGCTTCATTCACACCTCCGAGAATTACTTCTGAATCACCAAATGTGGACATACTATGATCATTACAATGAACATCAACCGGACCACTCGAAAAGCCATTAACTGCCGGGTGTAACAGTTCAATGGTATCAACCTGTTCAAAATTAGATAGAAGGCTTGAACAATCCAAGCACTCGACCTCTGCGCTGGACAGCCGCGGTCCACACGCCCCCTCACCAAGTGGTAAAGGGACGCCCACGTAATCAAAAGTGTTAGTACGACTGCACCCTGTAATAATGTCAACCACCTCCTCATGTTCTATCATATTAGAAGACTGTAATCTGTATTTCTCCTCACCAGGCAAAGGAATGTCCATATCATCAACTAAGTTAACACTGGAACAATCTTGATCAATACTAACCCTTGACAAATCAACCTCAGGAGAGATATCAGAATCCGTAATGTCAACAGATCTAAGGGTAATACAATCCACTTTCTCCAACTCAGGTACAAGTATCTTACCAACACTGTCGGATTCCTTGCCAACAGGAATTGAATACCTCCCCCCGAATAACCGAGAGGAGACGTCCCCCTATTTACTGCCAACCTTGCCACATTCAGTAGCATGGTGGGATTCATTACAAGTACTACATTCATGCTTGTAGGGGCAAGGTTTCTGCTGACACACACGATTTTCGTTATAACGCCAACAAGTACCAAAAGACTTCTTAAATTTGTCTTTGAATTTGCCAGACGAGGCAGGGGTAACTGTGGGGGGCGTGGCCACCTTTGACTGCTTAACTTTGAGCGTCTCCATTCCCAAAAACATGTGAACAAGATCATGATCACCATAACAGAATGATGAAGGACCTAACATCTCCGCCTTCTCGCGTACCGCTTGATCATATCTAACCAAAGCCGAACCCTGATACACTTTCGATTTATCCACAAGGAACCGGACATGTTTTGTGTAACCCCTGACCTCCAGCCCTCTGACCATCATACACTCTAAAAGTGAGAAACTTGCTGACAAAACATCATCAATATTGCATGTCTTAACGTTCTCGCATGTCAAGTGAGGTTCTAGGTCAAAAAAGACACACTTACGCTTGTTTTTTGATGAGGTCGACCATGGCATATACTGCCCCGGATACACAGCAGGCCATGGCAATCCAGAAGTGGTGTAATAGTTCATAGGCCAATGCCCTGCGGCCGAACCCGTCCACGGGCTCGCCACCGACGAGACGCCTCCCGCTGTTCTCGGCTCCGACCCGGTCGGAATGTGAGCCCCCGCCGTAGCTGCAGAGGCCGAAGACGCCGCGTCCAACGAACCCGTCGCCACCGGAACGGGTGCCTCCGTTGTGGTCGTTGATGGAAATAATCCTGGGGGAAGCCGACCCCCGGCGTGCGGAATATGAAACTGTCCTATCCCCCAAGAAGGAGGATAAAATGATGAAACTTCTGGCGCCACAGCGGGCTTTTCCGCCAAAGTTGGTGCAGTGTATGTATAGCCACCCGACCCTCCTAGTACATGTGAAGGAGGTAAGTAAGGCGGCTGTAGTGCTTGGGGGATCAGTGGCGGACGTGCTGTTTTGTCATTTCCCGCCACAGGTGTCGACACTCCGCCATGACACTTTCCTTCAAATTTGAGAGCCAAATTCTCCATTTGAGACATCATTCGATCCATGCGCTCCTTACTCTCCGCTAGCAAACGTACACCCTCCTGGTAATCCCGCATCATTAAATGTAAAGACTTGGAATCTATTTGGTCGGTACCAAGAGTGTCATTCCCTCTGCTTGGCTCGCCGCCAACTGCCCCCTGTTCAAAGGGGTCATTACCAATGTCCAACGGCGGCAAAGTCCCAAGTTCAGGTAAAAACTCCACATAATCACTCACTGAGCGACCAACTTCTTTGCAGCGTGCCACTGCTGCTTTAGAATAAAGACACCTCGAATTAACAGGCCTATCATGGCACCTCAAGCAAGTAGTGCAATCCACAGCGCCAGGCATTTTCCATGTGTTCGTGTGGAGGGTTGTGAGAGCAATGAACTCCCAACTGCAGGTGGAATGTGGTGTACCTAGATCACAACCAGGGGTTCAGTCCTGACACCCAGCACCACCTGTAGTGAATGATTAACACTGTTCTTGGTTGTGTAGTCTTTATAATCAAATAACCCCACAGTTATCTTGCTCATAAACCAAAAAAAATTGTCTTCACTGGGAACCCATTAAGCGACTGAGCCAAATTCTGATCATTTTGACCAGTTCCTGTCATTTTCAATCATTTCTGGTCGTAAACGGTGTTCCCACTGGGCGAATTGACCAGGAATTTATCCAAAAAAAAGGAAAATCACTTGGAAGATATTGAACAGTGTTAGATATTTAGTCTTTAGTGATCAAGATCCCACCAAAATCATAGTCCCATCGCTCAATGGGTTCCCTACTTAATAGTATGAAAGGGTTAACACTATCTCTCTCACAAGTTGTTTATGCATCAGGTCAAAGTTAGATGTAGGAGGGGGGTGTTCCCAGCTTGACCCCTCCCCGCACTAGACAGACCTGGGTTGCCATCCAGAAAGTTTTCACGAAATATCGTAGATCCACGATACACAAAATACCCACGTTCACTTCACTTTGTGTCGTGGCATTTAAGCTTTTACGAAATTTCGTGGTTTTTCATTTCTTTCCACCCCCCAAATTTTCCACTTCCAAATTGTTTCAAACATCTTAAAATATACATAAAATAGTATTCTATTTGAAAATATGCCTATTGTAAATGTCTTTCTCACAAAATGTCATGTTCACGAAATTTCGTGAAAGTTTTCTGGACAACACTTTTGTATCGTGGACATAATTACACCTCTACGATAATTCGTGAAAACTTTCTGGATGGCAACCCTGATCGTCGTGATGCATGCAATGCTCTGTTTGCCCACTTAAACCATTTTAGCTAGTTAATAATTATACTATAATAAGAAGACACTATTTATGGAGTATGAGGGCAGATATATTTACCTCTGATCGATTATGGCCTGCACCCGTTAGGGCAAGGGCTATAATTGAGCCAGAGGTAAATATATCTGACCGAATACGACATAAAATGTGTCTTCTTTATTTTACGTGATGGCTAATAACATGAAAAAGCACTAATCTACTGAAAAATCGGTGATGTCGTAGAGCCAAGGCGATGTCATTGTCACAATGGTGATGTTGACATCTTGTTTGTTTACCTAATGCTGGATTCTCATTCTCCAATACCATGGCAACAGCGCTCAAATGGTACATTGCGGCCGACATTGCGGCCAACATTGCAGCCGACATTTTCGAACTTTTAGAGGTTAGTATTAGAACAGATATATTTACCTCGCTGCAGATGTTAATAAAAACGTTCGAACAGTCCTTTACTAACCTCTCCTCCCCCCAGCAATTACATCAAATATGGAACAGTAGAATTCCCAGGGTCACCCAGGGGCCTGTTGCATTAGCGTTTGTTGTTGGCTCCTGGCAAGGTATAGGCCAACAATGTGATCTTTGAGAAGTGTGTGACAAATGTTTCATTGTGTTGTTACATAGGAATTGTATTACACAAAAGAAAGTCTTAAGATCCTCATTGTTTTGCATGAATATCATATTATTGTCATGCTGTTCATTCTTTGTTGCAAAAACATGAAGGTTCCCATTGTTGTAAAAAATCATTATTTTTGTCTCTTATTCCACTTTTGTTACTAACAACACAACTCTCAGTTTTATAACAACTAATCGTGTGTGCTGAATGCCAATTTTTCCTTTTAATTTCTGCCATGGGCCCCAGTGACTTTGAGTTCGATGGTCCTGTAAATCCACTCCAGGAGGGGAATTGCAAATAGGGATAATGTTTCATAATGTAACACTTTCAGTACATATATATGCATCAAAGACAAATTCGGAAGGGGGTCTGAAATGTTTAAAATTGGGAATGTATACTTAGTGGGAAGTTGTTAAGTCCATATACGTTTCCAGTAGTCAGGTTAGCTACTCACCTAACGAAATGAACACTCACTCCAGGATGTAGATCTTAGTTTTAATGATTGTGTAATCCATGATAAGAACAGATAGTCCAATAATATTAAGATCATGTAATAGTCAAGGCAACAAATATGTGAGAATGTGTCGCAGACTTATCCAGAGACAATAATGTTTGCATATTGGTATTGCTGGGTTCTGGATGGTTGTCTCTGTAACCTTAAGCCCCATACCCACTAGGCGACCCCAATGTTGAGGGGCGACGGGCGATGGGGAGAATTGCCGTCGCCGTCGCCGAGCGACTGGAATATCAGGCAAGTTTGATAATTTCTCGGCGATTTTCCCGGCGATTTTCGCGGCGATCCTGTTGTCCGTCGCTCGTCGCCCAGAATCCTCACCATACCCACAGGGCGTCGCCCGGCGACTAGGATCGCCCGGCGACGACGACGGCCGTTTTTCCAGTCGTCCGTCGCCCGGCGACGGTAAAATCGCCTAGTGGGTATGGCCCTTTAGTAACAAGCTTCAACATAAAGTGAGTATTTCTTTTATTCCCAGGCCAAAAAAACATCCACGATTTCTCGCGGGGTTGATTTGATGTCCACGAGAAGAAATGTCCATCTAGAAAACATCCACGAAAACATTTGGATATGAAAGTTTCTTGAAAAACAAACTAAAATCATCCCTATAACATAATTATTCACTTATAATACTTTATAACGTGTGTCAGAGGGACATTGGTGTTGAAAAAATGGGAAGCAATCAAAACAAAATTCCCGAGAAACAAAATACCCACGAGAGCAAATTTTGCAATAGTGGGTTTCTTAACTTCTCGTGGATACAGAATTGTCAAGTATGTTTTTTGGTCAGCCCCCCTGCTGATATGTAAACCATACTTTTCTTGCCCTATACGAGAATGTCTTCCACACAGAGCCTTAGATATTCACAATAACATGTTATTAACCCCCTTGTAGTCTCTTGTTATTACCCCCCTCATCGTTTCGTAACAGAATAGATCTGTTGTAAACACCTAAGATTGGTCCTACAAATGGCTAGGACTGCCCTCGTCCCTTTTACTGAACTTCTGGCAGGTTACCCGTAAATAGATGTAACATTCTCTCTTTGCCTGAATCATGCAATATGGTGCATCATGCAATAGATGATCAATGACTTTGTCCTCTATCACCTTAAAAAGTGTCTCATGTCACACTCAAGTCATGTCTCCACTTTGCCTAAAAAGATCTTGTCACCTGTTTTGTGCGGATGGATTTGGCATGAGTATTAGCTAAGATATTTAAGGATAGAAACAGATTTATAACATGGGAGAATATGGGCAGAAAGCACTTTTTGTTTTGATTGAATTATTCAAAAGTGCAAAGATCACAATTTTTAGATCACGGGTCTGATGCACGAGGTTCAGGTCCACATATACTCGCGTCTGTATGCGAGGGTTATAAACATCGCTCACATTCCTATACTACATGAGCGACGTCGTTCACATATCCTCGCACCACTGGATGTCGGCTAGATCTGAACAAGTAAACAAGCGCAATGGTAGGAGTAGAGGTTAGCATGAGCCATTAAGTATAACGGGTCCTCAGGGTCCTCAAAGGGTTGTCAACATAGGTCTATAATTATGTTGTCATGTGGAACCCTCAATGTAGGCCTAACGTAAAATCTCTAGTCCAAGCCGCACTCTTATCTTAATATAGGACATTCACCTATCACACAAAATTTCTTAAAACATGATTTAAAGGAATGTGACATATGAATATCTATAAGGGTAAAATATTAAATGTTAGAAAGGATATAACATGAAAGAAATATCTGGGGCATGATGAAAAGAAAAAATGAACTGCTGTACCTCTAAATAACTTGTAAACTACTTGCAATGCAATCCGCGGCTCATACAAGACGTTTTACTGTAGTCAGCCTCCTGGGTGACAGCGGTCTCAGAGGGGTGGGGCAGTGGACACTGGTCAGTGCGTGTTGACCAGTGGTCAGTGATAAGGTCTGACAGGGCCCCCTCAGCCTGTCCCTTACCCTAACGACCTCCTGTCAGTGAGCCCAAATCTTAACCCACTACCTGCTCTCCTCCACTTAGAGATGTGGCAGCTGAGGGGCAAGGATAGTATTTAGGGGCAAAGGACGAGGTGGAATAGAGCAGAAACTTAGATAAGTCATTTCAATAATTCAGAAATAGAAAATGCATAGCCCCATGTAGGTTATGTCTTAGAACCATCAACAGACAAAATACGTTTACCACTACCTTAAGTCTTGGTTACAGTTAAGATATCAAACCAGTAACGAATTGTTATGTATTTTAGAATGGGCTAAATATGTCTTGTGTGACATTACTATTTTCTTTGATCACAATTCAAACAAACTTTAGACTAGTTTTATGATAATATTTCCATTTATAATTCTATCATCTTATAACTATTACATTAATAAAACTAATCTTTCAAATAGTCTTTTTAGAGTGTGAAAAGCCTCCCGCTTTATATCAAAGTTTAATTACACCAAAAACATGGCAAACAGCATAATAGCTTGTGCCTTACTCACCCACATACAATAACTAAGAACTTTTTCTCATAGGCCACTTTTTAAGTTGATATTTTTCGCTTTGGTAAATGGCTATAATGAAATGAACGTGTACTTCAGCCAACTGAATATCAAGACGACTTCTAATAGAATCCTAAATTCTACTCTAACCATAATACTTGAAAGAACAAGAAACATTTTTATAAATGTCAAAGTAATTTGTTGCATTTCCTATTCCTCTTTCATTTGAAATCATTTTAAATTTCATAATAAATCCGCACACATCCTCATTTTCCCGGATTCTGCTCCGATTCTGCCAACACACATTAAACTCTTTCATACTAGACCTGAACTGATTCTAAAGAATAAAGACAGTATACACCTCAGAGATTATTACTCCACCTCATTCAAAAGACCCCCTAACGGGCCCTAGATGACAGACACTACTCCAGGGCATTGCGCTCCTTTCTCCACGGTTAAGGTATATAAATATCTTTGCAGGGCTGGCATCTTAGATAAGACAGACTGCTTTTGGTCCATATTGGGGTTGTAGTGCGTCGTGGGCAGGTCCCACAGGAGGACTCTGATGGAAGGCTAAGCGTGGGTGACCTCTGCCCTGGTGGGGCCACGTGCTCGGAGCTGCTCCGAGCTGCTCAGTCGACTTGACGAATAACTCACTGGCCCCTCACGCGCATACAAGAACGTGCCAGTTGGATGAGGGTTGGGGGTTCACTAATACTGAAATAATGTCATGGGCATTCAATCAATAAAGGTGTTTAACAGATAATGAAGCATGAGTGAAATCAGAAAACGCGTAATTACATTGACACTAGGAATAAGAGAGCAACCAATAAAGGTGACTAAGTTTTACAAGGCAGACACTGCTACAGGGCTTGACAAATTGTGTGTCCAGTAGCCTCGAATAACCAGGAAATGCTACTGGGCAAGTGAGACGAGGGTCTCAGTTGGCCTATTGGCAACTACTGAGATTTTCAAAAGTGTCAAGTTATTTGACAACTGCGTTTTGAAACTGGGCTAAGTATGTGGTTGACCAGTGGGTAAACAGTTCGGAAAATTATTTGTCAACCAGAGAATGCCGGTTATTGATGGCTCTCCTGGGGAATTATTCTAAGAAAGAGTATATCATATCTCACCCTTAATTATTGCAGGCAGATATATACAAATCACATAATATGCATATATGATACAGAGCTAACTCCACACCCAAAGATTTAACTCTTCCTCAATCCAGGGGCTGACATCATTCAATAACATTCACATGCCCTCAACGGCCCAGTCTTTGGCAGCCCTGGGAATGACTGTGTATAGAACTCTGGCTTTTGCCTGTAATGACGTCACACCCATACTAGGGTAGGAGGTTGGCGCAGGGGACGCCGGGAGCTAGGAGGTGAGAACGTGCGGGTGGGCGATATTGGGTGATTTTAGTGAACACGCGCGGGACCGTGTCATGGCTGCATACAAGATTGAGCCCCGAGGGGAAACACGCGTGGATAAGATGGATTTTTTTTTCCAGCTAGGGGTTGTGGTGGGTTAGGGAGCAGTGGAGGTACTTTAACTGCCCACTGGGCAAACGGCTTCTTCATCCCTATGCCACTCCTCTTAAAACCGGTAACAACACATGAAGCCGTCCCTTACAATCAGAATTCCATAGAACAGACCACGTGTGAACGCTTCAGCTCTCGCGAGAATCCCCGAGGAGTCACGTGGCTCGTAATCCAAGTGGCCATTTTCCGGTTAGGCGCATGCCTGCCTTCCGGTCGTCCTAATCTCGTGTTGCCTCGCGAGAGGTCAGTGTTTCCCGTCAGGCAGTGCGGCGGTGGCCCGGATGTCAAGCGGTCAGCGGGGAATGACGGAGATAGGACAATATGGCTTCCGACGTAAACTATCCCGTCCACCAGCGGCGTCTTTCCGATTAAAGAGAGACATTTGTCTCCATACCAATGCACAAAGCTGGGGCTACAGACCCTTAAATCTTACATAGTTATTTCTTAAATTGTTATCTAAGATATCTTTATTATAATATTAGCTAATTTATATTCCAGTTGGAATTATTGTATAGATAAATTCTCATTTCTGAAATAAATACGGATAATATCAGTCGAAGATGGAGGCGGGGGAGGGCAGATTTGAAGGGTAAAGTGGATGGGGGGGGGGGGGGGGAACCTTCCAACCCGGACATTCATTTTTGGCCTAAACGCCAACGGTGTTCACCAATCGAACTTATTGAAGTCGGTTAGTCCATGTGCTTAGAGCTAAAAGGACACCTCCCTCTATCATCCATGTGTTAAGACCTACCGGGCAGCCATAATCCTAGGATTTGCAAATTTAACTCTAGATCTAGTATATCCTTTTTAATTATTTTGAGAAGTGCTACATTAAAGTAGCATAATGCACGAACAATAGAGTAGATTGACACGCCATATTATTAACAAATGATTTCATCGAACGTTTTACCTGCATTAGCAAGTCTTTTTTTTTTTACAACAATGCGACAGGCAATATTATTGGTAACTCGCAATTAAAAAATCGCTGGATAGAAGTTACCGTTAATGTTCCTCGATAAGTATTATGTACATGATTTCCTGAAAGCCTATAAACCACTTTATGGTTCAACGGTTTGGTAGAATACAATCATAAATCTCACACATTTGACCGAATTTTTCCAGAATATAAGTGATTATATTGCTGCAGCACATGCATTTCATTTTCAATAGAGATAATACTTATTCACATCAGTCTAGCTATATTAAATTAATCTAAAGCATGTATTCCACATACCTATTTTTGTGCTGATGATTTTGTATTTGTTTGATTTTCTCTGAGAATTTGACATTTGGCCTTACATCTTATGCATCATTAAAAAGAGAATTGTGAGACATTTCTATTGACGTTTGACATATCTATACTTGACTTTTATTCCCGCTCCCGAAGAAACCCTTTACATTGTCCGATTCTATTTTCCCCTCCCCACATCACAATATACAGGAAATCAATCCCTACAAAAAATGCATCCTCTAGTACCTCTGTATCTTACTAATATCAAATATCTTCAGTAAAAACTATGAAAAACTAATATTGGTTCAACACCAACTTTTGATATTGATGCAATGTTGAAATTCTATATGGAAACAACGTTCCTAATTATTAGATGCATATTAAACATTTAGAAATTGGACTGCACATAAAAGGTATTTGTAGGTTTGTTTTTTGTCATGCAAGACTTTTCCATAGCATATTCAATTAAATCTTATACAGGGGAACAAAGAAATGATAAAAAACCTATATAGCTTAGAATAAAGAGTAGTACTATTTTCAAATTTAAGCATTTTCATTTCAATCTAGAAACATCTTCTGGATTTCATGCCATGTTGAAGGCTTTAATATACTGGTGTTCTGCCAACCAAATCCAGGTTAGAAGGGGCAGCTAATGATAATGTCAGGCTACCTTACTGAAGTACGGGTTGAGCTGCATGGGAAGTCATACAGTTAAGCCCCATACCCACTAGGCGATTTTAGCGGCGACTGGGGACGGGCAACAGCCATAATAGTGGTATGATTGTCACCAATTCAGATAACATGTTAGTATGTTACAGTTCAATATCAAATACTAACATGTGATTTGAATTGGTAACAATGTTACTCCTATATTGGCAGTTGCCCGTACCCAGTCGCCGGTAAAATCGCCTAGTGGGTATGGGGCTTTAAGACCTCCATATTATTGCATTTCAATGGAAAAGGGGTTAAGACATGCCATGCACCAGATACAGAGAAAAGTGCAGGAAATATCTAATTAGTCTGTATGGGTCACATATTGGGATGGTAAACGCAGTCTTCAGAAACAATAATTGTTTATATAGAAGCTTAGGCCCCCCAGTATGTCCGGGGCTGGCTATACGCGCGATAGTCGCGCACGCGGACCTCGCGCAGATATAATTTCTAATATACGTGGACACAAAGTCCGCGCATACAGATGTCTTAACATACGCGGACATCGGTTAGGTGAATGTAAAGATGTATATATATGCTCAGAATTTAGATAAGACAAAAAAAAAAGAAATTAGAATAAAAAAGGGGGTTCGGGGGCAAAGCCCCCGATTCAAAAACATCAGAAAAATGATATAATAATGAAAAAAGTCCGCGTATGTTATCCCCCCTAAGTACGCGGGCACATACCCGCGTATACAAAGAATACGCGGGATCAAAGTCCGCGCACATAGGTATCATCATAAACGCGGACGTGACGTCCGCGCATACAAGAAATATTCTGTGCGCGGGTTTGCTTGCTGTGCCCGCGTGTATAATCCCTGCCAGTATGTCCTGGGGGAGCGTTGTTGTGAATAATTGTTTATATTATTGTAGTTGGAATAATTAAATGGAAGTTACTTTAATACAATATTATATCAGACACCATGCATTACTGGGATCTGTTGTCAATATAAATTGTCAAATATAAGAGAATTGACTTTAATTGACTTATTATGAAAGTGACGTGTTTGATATATTGAACACTGTGCAAAATGTTATCTACTGACATTTCGCATGTGGCTATTTTCGTTGACCAATAATCAGAATCATAAGTGGCATTTGGTAATTTTAGAAACTTGAGTTAAGCGTCTGTCAGAGTCAGCTGTCATCTTCACAGAACGCCTAAATCGACTTGTGTGTCACTCTTTCTTCGAAGAAGTTTGCATTTAGGAGCTAGTAGCCTTAATAGGTATCAATTTTCAAAGTAATTACGCTACGTAAAAGCCACTTAGAGGTCAATCTTTTTTTGCATCTTCAAATCACTGGCTGGCTTGGCTTTATTTCAATGGAAAAATATTGAAGATGCCTGAGGAAACGTAGCTATTAAGACAAAATGTATTCAAGTTTGTGTCTATGATATTTTCACTTTTTTA
Organism: Lepidonotus clava; assembly: GCA_936440205.1. Classification (NCBI taxonomy): domain Eukaryota; kingdom Metazoa; phylum Annelida; class Polychaeta; order Phyllodocida; family Polynoidae; genus Lepidonotus; species Lepidonotus clava. Next base: position 16,730,941 of record OW387150.1, on the reverse strand, counting down.
TTTTTACATTTAATAACCCATGTTAGGTTTCAACAGAATTATGATTGTTCTCTCGACCAATGAGATACTATGTCTCGATTAATCAACTTCAGAATAGTCATTTCTTTCAAGAAGCAAATAAGAAAGGTATCATTTTGAATAACCATATGCCTATAAACTACACTTTTCATAGAAGTACCCTCATCTGATGAACCTTCATAGACACGCGTAAGCGTTTTGTTAAGTAATATAAAAACATAACCAGAAGATTGATGTTTTGACGCGTCCATAGCACAAAGTACATAGCAACGACCTATACATATCATCCATAGTAAACGTTAATCATAAGCTACCATAAATCTCTTCATACGGACAGACTGATCAATAGCAGAGGCCAGTGCCCTCTCGGTGTAGGCCCATTAACTCACCTTTTTACCACCACAGCTCCCCCTAGTGACTGACTACTTCCCGCCTTCCTCCTGTAGGATGTCATCAATGACCGACGGTTTCCCAACTCTCACAATACCGCCCCTCACTGATCTTTTCGCCACAGCTTGTCTCCCAGCCATATGAATGATCCCTGCCCCACCCAAGAAGCAGCAGCAGGCTATTTAACAAATGGCTCAGCTTTTTCCCTCCCCTCAAAGCTTATCCTTTTTGCCTCAACCACCACCGGTTCGCTCCCAACTACCAAAGAGGAAGGAGGGTTACTACTAAGAGGTGTAAGGCAACTAGCTAGCTGCCTGGGGGGCTCAGCTACTGCTGCGGGTTATCTAATATCACCAGGCAGCTTTTTACTATTTTAGCTGTGCCCAGAAAGGCTACCTCCCGGAGCCTGTTAGCTTGGTGCAGAGAGGCTTTAACCTAAACGACCAACCTCCACAAGGACCTATCCAGAAAGGAATAGAAGGGAGACGGGAATATCCCTAATTGGGGAGATGGTGCCTGAGCTGTTGCTCATGTTTTATTCAGATTGAGGGTAATACTCAATGGAATCAGTCTGTTCAAAATCACATCCATTTACTTGGTTGTATATGAGGTATTATCTATAAATCTAATGTTATGATGGAATCTTTTAAAGATATCTGTATCTAACGTAATCAATTCATGAAGACCAACGTAAAAATGGTAGCTATAAAGTATGGCGCAAGAATAAACCCTTGCCCCAATTTTATCTTGAAGCTGTCCCAAGAGGCTGGCATGAGTAAATAAAACATTCTCGTCAAACGCGCGTTCAATGTACTGGGCATGATGTATACATTTTCCTATGAATTCCTCCGACTGCTAGTATCAGACTTCTCTACTTTCATTCTACAGATTATGAAACAAGATGAAACAGGATCATTTCACATTGGAATTATTGAATTAATTACATTTAAAGGTCGCTCAGCTAGGCCCTACATTGAAATAAAATAGTTCACTAATAATTCATGTGTATTTATAAAAAAAGATTAAAAAAACCTAGTTCGGCCATAACTCCTGGGAGTACTAAAACCACCTATTCATCGTAATATTCTGCCATGTCAGTGATGTCCTATTTTTCAGTTCTATTTGTCAGTGCAGTTTGAAAGCATTGATTTCAGAATTTTCATGTACATAATAAGGACATTATACATTCCATGGACATGTTCATTCCATGGACATGGACATTTCCGTACAGTATAAGGACAGCCTATTGCAGCTGTTGTAAAAGGTTAACTTTCGCATCTAAACATTATTTTTCAGATTATAAACATCACCAATACACTTTGATCTAGCATGCTGCTACATCCGTTTCTGATGCTGTGGGATTTAGTGGACTCTTTCTGAGCAGCTTAGATATCTGTCAGATCGTGTCCCCTAACCAAGTCACGCAGGTGCAATTTGACTGGTGGCCACTTGAGGCCGCCCTAAACAGCCCAGAAATAGCCACCTTCCACTGCCCCAGACTCTCCTCTAAAGCCATACACAACTCTGGTTTTCACATCAATATAACTTCTGCCCCTTCCCCTATGGCTCATGATAAACAACATTTTGTGACATGTATTTTATCGTGTATGTGCTTAAAGAGGACTAAAATCTTAAAATAGTTCAGATTTAGAGTTCGTAAGTGTTGTGTTGTGTAAGTTTAAAGTGAGGAATGGGGTTAAGGATGGAAGGTTTAGGTTTATTTATGTCTCCCTCTGCCACCAGTGCATGTCCAACAAGGTGACTCATCAATATTGAACCACTTTGAGAGTGGTTGAAGACAGACTTTAAATGACAATCAAAGTCGAATCTCCTTCTTAAAGGAGCTGTCCTGATTTTTTTCTGTGGAGCCCCTGTATCTATAATTTTGGCATTCCAGTCATTATTTAAGACATTTTATCTTGGATTATTCATATACTGTTTTGACTTAAACCATATATTAAATGCCTGATTATTCTGTATACATGTTCATAAAACCAAATTTTATTCAGAGGAGGGCTTACGAGGTCTTGCGGAAATACGCACTATCTTAATACTTAGCCTTTATATATGTGCAACCTTATACCAGGGGGCCATTCCACAAAAAGTTACGAACATGTGTGTTTTATATTATCGTTGCAGAAACAAGATACGAACAAAAATGGCATATCTACGTACTGTGCGCAGGTATGCAAAAGTGTACATACACCCCTAAAAGCTGCGACAGGTATTACAGTGTTCGTAGCTCATTTTTAATATTTAAAAAAAAATTCACCATGAAATCTTACTGCCAAAATTATGTATCAGCTATCATTAAAAAGCGTATTTTATAAGGAATTCATTAATGAAAACTAAATTAAAATCGGATGAAAACTCACGCAGCTATCAAAGAAAAGAGAGAAAATAAATTAAAATCCAAGTTTTTGTTAAATATGTACATTTGTGTACGAAAGTGTACGTAAGTGACGTTATGAACACTTTTCCTTACTTACACTATTTGCGCACATTTCAAAGAGACATACGAACACTTTTTGTGGAACAGCGCCCTGTATACACCTTTCCCATGAACTTGCGCAGTGAACCTACTCAAAGAAAGCCTGTACCCAACGATTTCCACTGAAACCCATATCCCAAAGGACTGTCCAGCCCTATTCCGCTATAGCAGGCCTAGGACGCCACTCTTTCAAAATAGGTCTATATTATATGCCCTCCCCCTCCTTTTCAAAATCCTGGATTCACTTCTATACTTCAGGAAATGTTAAAAATGGAAGCATTTTGGAGAAAAAGAATGCTTTAGAGTGGAGAGTATGCTCAAATCAGGGTGGGGCTATCAAAACAACCCTTTTATTCCTACGGGGATTGCGACCAGAGTATAAAGTAGGGCTGTAATAGAAAGCAATGCAGGGTCCACTTTAGGTGCTAGCCCTATCTTCTCCAGGTGCCAATCTTCTCCGCACGCCAGACGGTATCCCACCTTCTCCTTCAGACAGTGGTTAGATTCAGTGATGTATCAGTGCTATCTGATTCTCTAACTCAGAAGCAACAGGAAAATGGGTTTAAAACGGTGCAAATGGAGTACCATCCAGACAAACGATCTATACTACTTTCTTTTGTTCACTTGCTTCTCGTACAGGCATAGGGTGCTCCATGTTCAACTGACTCAGCTTTTGCTTCACGTTGTTAAGTTAAAGTGTACTTCCTTCAATCATTTTGCTGGTAGAGAATAGAATCTGACTCATCCCATTTTCATTGGTAGGTGTAAACCACACACCGAGTAACAATTGTCTATGAATGATAGTTCATCTTTATTTTACTCATATTCGATCTTAAAACATCACTTCGTTCTTGTTATTCATCTAAATTGAGTAACAGGATAATCATAGAAAAGAGAAACATAAGTGTTTTCGTTTTTCTTTTAATTTAAAAATATTTAAACCGACTTGACTACTACATCAATAGCATCAATGAAAATGAGATTTGTTAACGATAAACACAGACCCTCACACTCTCCTATCTGAGGAACACGTTATTTCAATAGAGAAGAGCGTTTTAATTCATAATAATCATTGAGAAGTAGGTATGGAATAGTAAAAGTAAGAAATATTTAAGAAAGAAAATTGTCATGTATTGAATTTTCTACCAAAGCACAAATATAGAGATGGGTTGTTGATGTGATTTGTCAGAAGGACATGACCGGGAGGAGGGAATCAATAAGTGACACCCTCCTCCAGGGTGTGGGGGCGACAGGAGGGGTGACAGAGCCCACTCCCACACCATTGGTTACCCCTCCCCCCCACCCCTCTCCACCAGAAGACAGGTCCTCCAGGGCAGTCCCTGCTACAGGGCAGGATGACGTGTAGATGGGTTAGGAGTGTGAAGATGGGTTTTGGATGTTGGTGACACACACACATCCACACTTCAATGATTAATTTGTATTTCCATCATTATGTACCAGGAGGAAATGTTTAGTAAACAGCAATATATTATCCGGATGTTATTCTGAAATTTACAAAGAATATCAATGCATGTTTTGGGATTTTGCACTTGGATATCTAACAATGTATTCAACAATTCAACATCCATATGACTTAACTGCATGACATGCACTTTGAACATTTTTTTTTTCCTCTTGGGCTTCTTCTATTATGTTGTATTTGTTCATCTAAATAAACATACCTACCATAGACAACACCTTTTCCGCCATGATGTGTTTTTAAGTTAATAGTTCTTCACTGGTCTTTTTGTCTATCATACCACTGGCACGGAAACTTTATAATACTCAGCTAAACGTATTGTGCATTCATAGTAAGATGGAGCCAGAAGAGACTCTCACAGTTATACATATTAAAGTACACATATTGAAGAGAGTATTGATACTGTAGAATGGTCATAGAAAGTTCATATCCTGTAACAGTGGCGCCACCTCTGGTTATTGCGTCTTCACAATGTCGTTTAAGTCGTCGTTTGGGGCTCCATCTCTGGATTTAATACCCTGACCACGAGTAGGAGGTCCACTTTGTAGGCCTCACGGTCGAAGTGTGTAACTTTTATATTCTCAGTTAATTTTTTCTCTTTAGTAAATATATTCGATATAGGTATTGGTTTTTACGTGAATGTATGTACATGGCACTCGAGTAAGCTTCTATTTTTTGAGTATCTTTAAAAATAAAATTGAATCCTTGAGAATGTTCATCAATGTTCATCAATTGCAGCTGTAAGTGTAGAATTACTGCAAATCACATTTTCTTGCAATAGGTAATATTGAATCAAAAGTCCGATTGCAACATAATACATTTACCAAAATGCTTCGTCAGTATTTATGATTTCATAACAAAAGTTAAAAGAGTAACAAAAACGTAAAATTAGAGATTTCTAAGTAACCAGATAACAGCTTAGTTGAGATCCAAGAATAAGACTCTAAAAGAAAATGAAATGTAGTTCAGTTACCATACTCAAGGGTGGACTCGTGGGTGAAGCCTGGATCCCCCATTGTCCGACCCCCAACTATGTCCATTTAGTTTCAGGACTTTGTCTGTTTGAAAATCCATCCTCTAGGTAATCCTTGATATTCCCAGTAGCTCTGATCAGCCATTTAGATCAGTATGTTTTTCTATCAATCCCACAAAAATAAACAATGTTTAAAGTTTCTTTATGGACAGGACACAAAGAAGCAGCGTATTCCACCAAAAATAAAATAAAAAAAAAAGAAAGGTTTCTTTAGTAAATCTCGTTCTGATTCGATAATATCAAGATATCTTTAGAATAGAATAATTCGTAGGCAAAAGTGAAGAGCTTTACGTTTTAAGAACTTCTAATTTTCCTGGACACCTATGCTGTTTTCTAAAGATATATCGAAATCAGCGGAATCATGTCCGTGCTAACTGGCATATTAAATTTCTCAAGTGCTCAACTTGCTCATGAAGCAATATTGTTTCCAGGTCCTGTGCAACTAATGGTGCGTGCATGAGCCATTGCGCACACAACCAGAAAAGTGTCAGATATATCGAATGACTGAATGTACACAGTTTTATCCCTTGAACACACACACAGTACCCGAAAGCGAGGCGAGAACATGTTTATTTTTTCTGAAACATTTTCTTTGTTTGGACACGCACTTCTGAGTGGTGGGGATTTAGCCATAATGACCCCCTGAACCCTGTAGGGCCTCAGCCTAAGTGGTTCTGGGATCTAGGTATTCTTAAAAGCTAAATCCGTTGCATATCCGTTTGTCTATTAAGCCGGTAACCCACCTTAAGCTTCAAACCTTCTTTTTTTTCAAAATTCACTTTCTACCTTGTGAAGTTACACTTGTACCAGTAATAGAGAGGTTAAGCGATTGTCTCGATACGTTAACGCATCTCGAAACCTCTTTGTTTTGTACAAGACCCCGCAGGTTCTTCATGTATAAAAATTGAATACACATCTATTAATTTAAACTCATTAATATATTCGTTGGAGCCTTATGCGATAGCACTGGGTTAACGAATAAAGTCATTCAAAACATAGTTTTGAATCAGATGAAGTTGTGTCGAATGATTAAAAAACACTAATTAACATATTTTTTTATGTTAAAATCGCAGGCCATGGTATGAAATAAACACGTTCCTCTACGATGATTATCATGATTCAAATGTAAAATTCATTTTCAGGCTCATATCTTTACATCGTCAATTTGTGTATCTTGCTGTTCCCTCGTGGAGAATTGCCTCCGTAAAGTTTGATCCTAACAAGTTCTCACTTCAAAGTTAGGGCCAGTAGGCAGTAGGGGTATAGGTCGAGACAGGAGTTACCAGAAAAAAACAACTTATAATTGTTACACTTAGCTTTGCTGATGGCAAGCATTAGAATCAAAATGTATTTCTACAGGAAACCAGACGTAATTGAAGGGTCCACACTATGAAGCTTGAATGCTATTGAATAAACTGCCGGCATGATTACAAAGAAAGACTCAAAGAATGAATCTAGCATAGAATGAATTCTTTTGTATATGGGTAATTTCAACTGAAACATGTCGATTGTTCGGGGTTAGACGGACTTATGCATCTTTCCAAAATTCAAAATTCCATACGGAACAGGACAAAAACATGTGTGAAGATGGGCATTCCTGTATTGCATGTCATATTTCAAAAACGACTATCTATCATATTATAAAATGAAATCATCTTTGCTTAATTTCTAATGGACTAAGTAAAATCATTATGAAAATCATTTGGGAGCATTGACATAATAATTAAACTCTCTTAGAGGGGCGCCTTAGAGGACTTGTTTCTTTGATGAGGGGCTGGCAGTAGCATAGGGAAGGTAGGAGACAACTGAGAGGACTTCTTTCTTTGAGGAGAGACCATCACGGGCGCGGGTGGGGGTCCACTAACAGGACTTTTCTCTTCAATAAGTGGTCGGCATGGGTGTGCAGAAAGTGTGGTTTGATTGACAGGGCTTCAGCAGAGTTGTGGAGGGGGCAGGGGGCGACTGACAGGACTTCACTCTTTGATAAGGGGTCGGCAGAGGTGTGGAGGGGCAGAGCAATATAGATAGTCTAATAGTAAAACCATATTATTGTGATGCCCAGCGATTCGACTGAATGTTGAATTGCTGGCCTATGTATATTATATATGTATATTCTAGTTCAGCACCAGCATGTTCAGACTAGCACAGATCATATCATCCAAACTAGATTTGAGCTAGTTCAGATAGGAGAAACTACCAATTACCACCTGAACTTAACACCCGCATGTATAGATGTAGCCAATTTGGTTTCCCAAGAATTTACCCGTACCTTTCTATTGTCTGAATTTACTCCTGATATCGAAAATCGCAAGACGGAATAAGCGCTAGTCATAGACATGGTTTGCATCATTAGAAGGGGTTTGGACTTATCTCCCAAATGGTGTGTAACATGATTGTAGGGATTCTTGTAATATTTCTAACCAAAATTTTAGAATTAGCAAATTTCTAGTAGTCAGATCGCCTAGTGGAATACAGGCTTCAGTTAATCCGGTTGATGGTCTACATGTCTATACAAAATGTTTGACTGTGCTCCTTGATGTGTAAGAGAAAGTCAATCAAAAAAGGAACTCATTAAGTACGTTCTAACAGGAAAAAGTACTAAATCCTACAAAAATCCACTTAGGCCATAGTCGTTTACGACAATACCCTGAACCCATAAGTCCGTTTTAATTAAGTCCTTTGTCTAGCATTTTAATTAGTTTGCGGCAAATAAGTCCTGGAGTCAACATTCGGGCGTTTGGGGCGGGTAAGCGCGGCCTGGGTCGGTAGAAATATGCGAATTGCTGCCCCGGGGATTAGGAGAGATTAACGGTAGTGTTCGACGTAAGGCTCCCAACAGATTAAGGCCCCTAATCCGCCGAGAAAACAGCGCCAAGTACCGGTACCCTACCGACTAACCCGACCCCTGGCTTAACCCACTCTCCCTCTTGTTTTCTTCCGGGTAAAATGGCAATATGTGCAAATCCTATAGCTGCCTATAACAGCTGTCTACATGTACTAATAACTGTTATTATTGATAGAACTTCGGGCATTTCTGAACTGTTCATTCTTGAACCAACTATGGCTACGCTAACCTTGTTGCATTCTTTTCGGAACATTCTGAAGATCCTGATAAACTTTTGATGAAAATTATTCTTCCGCGGGACTGGCATTGGATATTCAAGATGGACTTTGCGATCACACGATCACAAATATTTATTTTTTATTTGCATTTCAAATAAAGTCTGGTTTGTATAATGTACTAAAAACAGGAAGAACAACATTGCTTTCGTTTACCTCATGTTAAGTCTTATTTTGTTAATGTTTTGAAAGCGTGTAAATATACTTGGTACAGCCCATTTCCAATATACATGTTTGAATGACTCTTCTATCAAAAGAATTGAAAATACTTAGGGTCCAACCTCGTACAGTTTGTTATATGAGATCAGTTTACAAAACCCTACATAAATACAATGCTTTATTGGAAAATATATATATATCAACATAGGCCTAAATGAAGGGGTAAATATGTGAATGTTGACGGCCTTTGTGCCCGAGGCTGATGTGGGTGGGTGAAAAGCCTCATATAAGCCTATTAGTAGGCCTGCCCCAGTCAACATAGGCGGGTGGGGCGTGAACAAAGCCTAGGGAGCAGGCCTAGACCACACCCGCCACATCGATCGGCCTAAAATGGAAGCCAGCAATAAGTGGTTCTGTGGGAAAGCCACTGCTACATAATATAAAGAGGTGGGAGGTAGTGGTCAGTGAGGGACTGCACTGACCCCCACTGACCAGTAACGACTGGCCGATAGCGCTTAAAGCTGGCGCCGCATGTAGCAGGGGATGTGTGGGCATTCAGTGCGTCCCGACTTAACGAGTTCTTGAGAGTGATTTGCCGGTGACGACAAGACCCAGGAGGGGTGTGTCTCGGGCTGGTGGGGTAAGCAAACACTGGAGGAACGGGTCTCAAAGCCCGGCCATTGCCTGTTAGAGCCTCCTGCCCTACCCACTTGATGGCCAGCCAGGCAGTTTGCACTCCAGCAAGAACAACACTTTGGCTTTTGTTATTGCCAGGCATTATGTGCGGCCGCGTCGTGCAATTAGGCTGACCACCACCACCCTGGAGAGTTTGGTTTTAGTTGGGTAGGTGGAGTGAGTAAAGGCCTAGTCCTCCAGTACATGCCGCCTACCTACATACATAGGTGTGTGCTCCTGCAGCTACCACCACTAACAGACCCTGGAGGAACAGGTGGGCACAGGTAGTCTTTTTTAACTGATGATTCCTCTGTTGTTGGCGACCGTGAAGAGTTTGGCACCTGGTGGGTACTGGAGGTAACTGCTCTCCAGGGGGGCTGCAGGTCTCAGGAGGACCCCGCCGAGCTCTGTCCAGACCCTTGAGTGCATACATGCCCCCTGTACTACCCAGACACAGGATACTATAGCGTCTATTTCCTCCAGGTTATAAGCCAGGGCCAAGTCTATAACTTACAACATTAAACCTCTGGGTCTGTAACTTATATTATGGACATAGACAACGCTGGAATGACCAATGTCGACCCTCCACTGGTGGTTTATTAAGGATAGACGACCGCCGGCTGAGTCAAGTGGGACCTTATGATACCACTCAGGATACACTTCTGATAACGACCACCAGGACGGATCTTCAGATGACTCTTCCTTATCGGAGACATAGTTGTGTTGCTAGAGTACCCGCTGGATCGTTGACTTTTGTTTACGGATTAGGACGTCTCGGTGACTAAATAATGCCCAGATATAGATATATAATGCCAGTAAAGCCATGTTAGACTGAATAACGCCCAGATAGGCCGATGTATAGCACATCCTGGAGATTTGGTATCTGTGACTGATTGAGAGATTCGAAGGAGAAAAAGCACTGAGTTTGTTCTACACAATGCTCAGTACCGTACAGGATGTGAAAGTTGACCGACCTACCATAGGCCAGACGCTACTTTGAGATGTTTTATGATGGAGACTTATTGATCTGTTATTGATTCATTATTGGTGCCTATTTAGGCTTGACATGGGCCTATCTTAGTGTGGGACTTTAACAAAAGCATTAGAACTCAGGCACGCGTGAAGCCCCTGTCTGTCCGTTGTGTGAACGGTGCGTGAAGATAGAGGACTGCTTCACGGCTCGTTGACTTTTAACGTCGGCTTTGACACTACCGGAAGTGTTTGATGAACAAAGCTATGCTAAGCGTTCACCACCCTAGTGAGCACCTGGCCGCCGCGCCCATGGGGAAAAAGTCGCGCGCGTCGGCGGCGTCTCGTCCACCGACGGGGGCGTCCCGTCCGCCGACGGCCGGAAGTGCCCGCCCGACTTCCGCCGCTATCCGTCACGTGTCGGCGGCCAACATGGCGGGCAGTCCGCCGCCAGGGGCGCGGTTAGGGTCGGCGCGCTACGGCCGCAGCGCCTCGCCCTCTGGCGGGAGGGGGCCGCGACGGGCGGGGTCCAGATGTGCCCCCACGGCCGCCGTGACGGCCTGGCCCTCCGCGCCGCCCTCAGCCGCCGCTAGTCGGCGCGGCAGTATGGCGGCGTCGGAGGACGACGGGAACCTCTACCAGAGCCAGCAGCAGCAGCCCCAGGCCTGGGCGGCCTTTGAGAACTCCATCAAGGAAATCGCCGACGACACGCTCTATTTCACACAGAAGCAACACCGCAACTTCCGGTCGTCGGAGGCCTTCAAACAGGTGCTGACCGACATCAACTACGTGCACCAAGTGGAGGTGACCGGAAACGACGACGATGACGTCTCCCTTCTCTCCTTTCGGCCCGGGTCCGTCGCCGGAACTGCCGACGGGTCGGTGGCGCCCTCTGCCGCCGACGGTGAGTGGACTGAGCGGCAGAGCGTGCTCTCCTACGCCGACGACGACTGCGTCTCGGTCTCGCGCACATCCGGTCTGGGCCGGAAGTCGCCAAGCGTCGTCCACTTCATGCGCGGCGGCGGCGGCGGGGACTACCCACCCAGCTCAGCGATGGCGCGGCTCACCCCGGCCGCGGAGGAACCGGATGAGGTCGACGATGGCGCCGTCAAGGTGGCGGCGACCTTCCTTCCGGTGGCCGACCTGTACACAGAACCTACAGACATGCGCGGTGAGCTGTACCAGCGGTACCTGCACCGCCCTGACACCTGGACGGCCGGCCTGACCCGACACCTCCATAAGACTGTCACCAGGGAACGCTTACCGGCCTCCACGGTGTGGAAAACCACCCAGATCTTCCGGCCCAAGAGCGCCATCGTCAACGGGACGCGCTACGACAACTCGACGGTCCGCTTTAAGAGGATCCAGTCGGCCCTGAGCCACCTCCCCGGACATCGGACACACACCGAACGGAACGGACCGGACTATAACAAACGGGCCACTACGCCCGTTAAAGCCAATAATAAGGCATTCAATGCTTTTAGGTAATGGAGTATCCATACACATTCATTGGTAGTCGGTTAAGGAAAATGACTACATGTACAGCCAAAAATATTCATAATAATTATATCACAGAGGAAGTATTTCATTTTGGTAAAAAAGTTTCTCTTATGAAAATAAGAGAGTAAAACAATCAAAAGTCAAAGAAAACTGGATCTGATTGTCCAATTGAAAAGTTAAGCTTGTTATTATTGGCCAATTGAAATGAGTTAATTTCGTTCTGGCGGACATATTCTCTGCTTCAGTAGTCAGGCAGCTACTTAATCATTGTACTTGCCAGGTACTCGCATGCAAAGCAAAGTTATCCGCGCGCACATCGTTAATAGCCACAAAGGTCTGTTACAATTTAACGAAGCAAACAGTTTTGTTCGCTAGAAGCAGTCACAGACTAAATTATAGGAAAATCAAAGGTCATCAATGATTATGCAAAGTTATCGATTCCTATGAATAAAATTACATGTGAATAACATCTTTTGGCCATGGCATTTGTAACATAGAATACCCTGGCCACATGGACGTACAGCTGACTTACTTCATTACTGCAAAGAAGCTTATTGTATTGAAGAATTACACATTTAATAAATGCCTATATATAATGTACCGATTATTCAACGTTTCTCGCCTATCCCCACTTTATTGGCAATGTATTTGCGCTAGAGCTTGCTTTAAGCTCTTTCCTCATAAAGCCAAATGGCCGTTAAGTCTCTACTGCCCTTTCGACCCGAATGATCAGAGTTATTGCGAGTAATCGTAGTATTTAAAGTACATGTATATACCTATATTATGTATATAGAGATATAGGTTTTGCAGTTCCACATACTTACCAACGTTCACGTAATAGGAGCAGTGCCACTCTTTATGATTGCGTCAAATGCGTCTTAACGCAAAGGTTATACATTTAAGCTGCTTTTGCTGGTTAATTACATCATTTCAATGGGAAGCAAGAATCAGTTACGGAAATGTTTTATCCGTAGTTCAAGAACCCATGCATTCGATCAAAATATTTTCTTGTAATTTATGAGTGTTTGATTCTTTAACAGCAATAGTTGATAAATCTCTGTAATATAACAGAATGCACAAGTAACAGATTGACAGCGTTGTATACGCAGTACACATATTCCCCATACTCCTGCTTTAAAAAAAATCGAACTGGCCTGTACCCTCCGCATGAAGACGGCCTATCCTTCGTACTTAGAATTATAGTAAGATAAGTGGAACTAGCTTAAGAGCTCATTTCATGGTTTCTGTTAATGGAGCCAATAGCTTTATACTATTTGTCTTGTTATTATAGTACTAAGATGATTTAGATCAATGAAATAGATATTGCTAAAGGCAGTGTCATACAATGAGGCTAAGTACCTGAACTGTGTCCAGAAAGTTTCGAACAGAGTCTAGACTAGAAGGATATGGGTACTATATGATTACTTAGTTTTAAAAGGGATTTACTACCTATAACCTATACCTTTATAACATATAAAGAAAATCTATAATACAGCATGGCAGAAAAATTAATGTCTATCAAAACGTGCTCCGTTGTACCCTTAGCATGACTAGAGACATTTCTATATTGACTTTAAAACTTGACAATACAATAATGCAGGACTCTCTGCTCGGTAACCGCAGCTTATCTTATGGAAAGAAGGACCATTGGCTATCTTATTTTACAATAAAAACAATAGTCGATTAAACCACTTATATCCGATAGGCAAATATTCCATGATATAAGGGCCATTCTCCGGAAATCTCCTCAATTGATCAAAACAGTGTAAATTAAAGGAAGGTCTCTCTGTATGACACAATATTCACCTATATTAACTTTGCATATTACCTTTATGTAGTATAGACATTGGCAATTCAGAAAATGTATGGTTTTACCTATTCTCATTCAGAAAAAATATTCAGAAAATAGTAAAAATGTATAGAAAAGCACCAGAAAACGCCATGGTAAATTATTTTCTTATTTTGCTTATTTTCCTTACAAATGCAATTCTAATAATTTAAATGTAGTTAGAGCACTCTCGGACTCTTTCTTTTTGACACCAATGTATATTCAATCATTTGGATACATAATAAACTAAATTTCCTGTCTAGAAAAAAAATGTCAGCATTGGTTATGTATGTTACAAGGTTTGTAACGTACAGAACCAAGGTTTTGACATTTTACTGCATTGGTTGCAAAACATACTTTAAAATATGTAGGATTTTTTTTCCAGTATTAGAATCTATATTATAATGTTGCTGATAGCCAGACTTAAAAATATTTGTTTTTATAACCTTATTCAACAAACTAAGCTTGGTTCTGTATGTTACAAGCTTGGTTCTGTACGTTACATAGGAAATATAAGGCATTATTTTCAAATATTGATATTAGAAAGAATAATGATTATAAAGTTGCCCCCTTTTGGATAATGGTTACATATGTATATGCATTTAATATTATAGCCAAAGAACTTGATTTTGAGAAGTTTAATTTTTGAGCCACTTTCACCTTACAATTGAGGAATTTTCCGGAGAATGACCAAAAACCGGTATGCTGTATCACAAGACTATCATAAACATCTATAATATCTGATATTGATATCGGTAGAGGAGAATTTATTCATAACCATACATTTCACTGAAGCTTAATATTCAAGACCTTTTATTTGATAGAGACTGTAGGTATCGAAAGACGGCAATCCGTTGTATACATCCCATGCCCAAAATTTCTAATTGACATTGTGGGTGCTACGTGATGAATATAACAACCTTCAGGTATATTGATTCTACCACATAGTTCCATTACCTTTTCATTTGATTAAACTTTGTAACATAAATAGATCTCACAATCCAGCCCTCCTCGAACCTCGGTTGTATGTGTGCGGAATGAGTGGAGATTGGATGAGAGAAGATTAACAAAGAGCGGGAGTATAGATTCAGTAGGGTTGGGAGTATAGATTCAGTTGTTGTGAAGTAGTATACCTATAGCAAAGAAATACAATAGAGAGTGTATTAGAGTGCGAAAAAACCAATTGAGAGTGTATCAGAGTGTAAAACTTGGCCGGAGGGCTGTAACCAGTGGCTAATTACAAACTATAGACCTTTTTCACTTCATGGTGTTCCAATTCTGCAGTAAACTAACGGGACTAGATTTCTGTTGAGGTAAGGGAAAGATACTTTTAAAATAAATGCACATTCCAGCACTTTACACATTGGAAAAGAATATATTAAAACAGGAGAAGTGATGTATTACAACAGGAGAAAAGGGCAACAGTTGCTCCCCACAATACTTTTCTTCGAAGTTAGGTTTCTTGTCCTGGGAAAGAATGTTGCGATGAAGGTATCGAAATAGTAAAGAAATATTAATTCTCTGACTCAAACAACTTCTTTCCAGCTGCATGTAGGAATGAGTCAATGTACAACGAAAACACGAAGAAACCCTATGTGGTTGGTTTATCTTAGGAATAAAGTCAGCCTATACTATTATGGCAGACCTTTCATCGAATGAAAGGCAGTGGCGGATCCAGGAATTTGAAAAGGGGGGGGGCGCGTTCTTGGGAAACAATTTTTTTAACTACTTTTTGGCCGAATTTTACATTAAAAAAATCTAAATTTGGCCAAAAAGGGGGGGGGGGGGGCGCCCCCGCGCCCCCCTCTAAATCCGCCACTGAAAGGGGCATATATATAGACTGTACATTGGCGAAAAAGCAGGCTTCTATGCAAAATGGACGGATTCCATGTTCAATAACTAACGCCTAACCTCATCTTTCCTTTGAATGATATAATCAGGATCCTACTTCATATGCACGGAAGCAGTAAATACAATTTAGTGACTAGTAACTATGTTCATGAAGCGCCGACGCTAACTACAAAATGAAAGAAACAAACTGTCATTCATATCATCATAACTCGGACTTCGACCACAATGTGCCATCTAGGCATTGAATACGGCGCTAAATCAAAAGTGTTGATAACCATACAACTCATTTGAAAAGACTTTTACTTTTAGTCCTGCAACCCTTATATATTTGATTTTATGTTTCTAAAATAACCATTGACATTCTTAAACAAAGGTCTGTCTTCAAACTCGAAATAACTGAATCTCCCCATCCATGCAATTGTGATGAATGTCTATTCATCAGATAGGTAAAAGACCGAAATAAGAAAAGTAAGGTAATACGAGAAAGTAAAGTGTGTTTTATAAAAGGCCCGAAAAAGCCCGAAAATGTAAAAGCCCGAAAAACCCGAAAGGCCCGAAAAAGCCCGAAAATGTAAAAGCCCAAAACCCGAAAGTCCCGAGAAATATGTAAACCGGAAGTGATAAAGTAAACCGGAAGTGACATCATTTGTAACCACTCGATCAAAGACAGCCATAAGGGCTGACCACTAGACTATAAAAGGGGCGGTGAGGCCCGAGAATAAATGAGTTCCTTTACAGTTCTCCTGGTGTCAACATGTGTCTTCTTCCTTTGGTAACCGATAAGATGATCCGATACGAGCTATTAAACTAGAAGTTTAAGTAAAATAGTCGAAGTTCGAGGAAATTAGGCGAAAACTTAGGACGGGGGCTCGAAGGCCCGAAGGACCGAAACAGGGCACAAAGGCCCGAAACTGGCCCGGATGGAGTCCCAGAAAAGCAGGCCCGGAATGGCCCGAAGGCCCGAAATGAGGGACGGAAACCCCGGATCCGGAGGAACGACGGCGCGACTGGCTCGGCCCCACGCTACCAAACAATAGGCGACCGTCGGCCCGACATCCCCGCGGACTGAGACCGAGGGTGGACCGTCCACAGGAGAGAGCACCGGCATTAGAGAGATAGAAACGACTTCCCCCTACCCCTACCACTTTTCCTTCCCCGCAGTCCTCCGCCCGTCGACGAATACCGATTTCCCGATCGACCCGCTCAAACCCCCCTCGTGCGCGAGGCACGACTCTAAATATCATATCTCGGTTTCTTGCCAAGATTCCCCGTCCGTCTGAGATCCAAAACAACCCCCCGTCCCTCTGTTGTAGAAATCGGAAACCCGAACTACCGAGGAACGTCACACAATCATACTTTTTATAGAAACTTTTAGGGTAGGCAAACATGAACTGCCAAATAAAATGTTTCATGGATTCACATTAAAAAAAGTTGCTAAGCATAATCTAGTGTAATTTGTATGGCACATGTCCTTGTCCTGCAGATATATATATGTGTGTGTGTGTGTGTGTGTGTGTGTGATGAATGCCTATTCATCAATTGTCAAGGTCAAAATATAAAAAGTAAGACGGTGCGACAGAGTAAAGTGTATTTTGTAACGGGCCCGAAAAGCCAGAAAAACCTGAAAGGCTCGAAAGGCCCGAAAATTGTAAAAGCCCGAAACCCGAAATATGTAAACCGGAAGTGAAATGTAAACCGGAAGTGACATCATTTTGTAACCACGTGATCAGAAACAGCTAATCAGGGCTGACCACTAGACTATAAAAGGGGCGGTGAGGCCCGAGAATAAAAGAGTTTCTTCGAGTACTCCTTGTGTCAACATGTGTCTTCTTCCTATAGTTACCAATAAGATGATCCAATACAGGCTAATTGACTAGAAAGTACAAGTAAAATAGCAAAAGTTAGAAGAAATTAGGCGAAACTTAGGACGGGGTCCCGAAGGCCCGAGAGACCGAAACAGGGCACGAAGGCCCCAAACTGGCCCGGATGGAGTCCCGAAGATGGAGGACCGAACTGGCACGAGGGCCCGAAACAGGGAACGAAAACCCAGGGACTGGGGGTACGAAGGCGCGACCGGCTAGGCCCCACGCTACCAAACAATAGGCGACCGTCGGCCCGACACCCCCGCTGCACGAGAACGAGGGTAGATCGTCCACAGTGGGCCCGAAGAGAGTGCCGGCACAAGGGAAATGGCCCTCACCCGTCCCTACCATTTTTCCTCCTCCGCAGTCCTCCGCCCGCTGGCAGAAGTGCCTGTACCCCACGCCCAGTGGCTGAGGCCCCTCGGTCCAGCCCGGCCGAGACACCCCTCCCCTGTCGACGAATACCGATTTCCCGATCGACCCGCTCAAACCCCCTCGCGCGCGAGGCACGACTCTAAATCTCACATCTCGGCTCCTTGCTCGGACTCCCCATCCGGCTGAGACCTGAAACAATCCCCACGTCCCTCTGTTGTAGGAATCGGAAACCCCGAACTACCGAGGAACGTCACATATACATACATATATACCTTTTTCATTAGGGTGTGGCGCCCCCTGACAAAGTAAAATGAAACAATGGTTTAGGTCTTTTCCTATAGTTAACCTTTATGAATTAATGAAGTTAAGCATATAGGTTAACTATGGGAAAAGACCTAAACCATTGTTTCAATTTACTTCACCAGGGGGCGTCACACTCTTAATGAAAAAGGTGTATACGAGGTCAATTGTGGTCATCTCTCAACAAATGTTTCTCTAAAATGCATTAGGTTTGATCCTTTTATCATTTGTGCCCCCCCCCCTTTTTTTTAACCGTTTTTATAAGATTTCTTTTAAGGTTGTTGGGACCCCACTAGTTATTTTACCCATTTCCCCATAAGTGTCTGGTTTAGAATTTGATAAAGAACCATGTACACCAGGCTCTGTAGCTTCCTACTTAGAAACGACATGCATGGTTGAAAGTACACCATGAATTGACTATTTGGAGATTTAAAAACTTGAAAATAATAGATAATGTCTACTACGAATCATAAGACTATTACAGATGTAAGTGATAGGCAATGACTAGCTTATACTATTATCTCATGGCATAGTCATAAGTGATAGCCAACCCAAGAGACAATAACTGTTTTGTATCATGTCATGGTGTAGGCCTACTGGGAACGGTAAGCAGCTGGAGTAAACACCAGTTCCATCTATCGCCTTGTCTGGTAGGCACAGTCTTAGGCCTAGCTAGAGTCTAATCAGGTGCAGCCTTCTTACTTAGTGCCTATATCAAGACGCCCCCATAATTCACTGATTGAACATCAAGGGAAATAACCCATATAGGCTGTAGCTAACTTCATATACATATTACATGAGATAGACAGTAGGTGGTGCCTTTGCAGAAAACTATTACGCCCAGTGGTGCCACCTTGTGGGAAATATGTGCAAAAGCAATCATGGATAGGGTAAATTGGTTGGTTGGCTATTGGTTGCTTTACACCCTAATTTACTGCCAAGGTCATATCAAGTGTGGTGATCGAATTGTGGAGCCTGTACACTTTAAAAGAGGCAAGGGTTCTTTTATTTCCCATACTGCATAGACACAGCATAAGAAGGACAGACCTTGGATATAGCAGAATGTTCACACTGCTTGGGATAGAAAAGTCTATCTGCCAGGAACAGGATTCGAACCCCTGACCTCTCACGTTCTCACACCATCCCCCCTGGATAGGCTACTCAAGCTAATATTGTCCTCGTCGGATGGTTTTCGTCAGAGTTTGCATATGAATATTCAATATGTTATTATTCAAAACTGATTTATGAGTTATGAAGGGAACCACTTGTTGAATTCTCCCTACCACGGATAGCTGATTTCCAGTATTTTAAGCACCTGCAGGCTAACTTGGGCTGATTTTGTCGACAAAACACCTTGAAAAACTATAGAAAATTAACAAATAATTGTTATATATCCACCAATAACGAGTAGATTTTCAAGTTACTTAGAAAATATTAAGTGTATGTGAACACAATTTTTTTTTTGCAAATTTTTCAACAAATTTAACAACAAATAAGGATAAGATTTTTGAAAATGTCTATGCTAAATCCTTGGGTCTTGTCGACATATTACCCAGCGAGGAATTTGATCTAGGCTAACCTGCAGGTACAACTCAAGAAATTTGCTGTCAGTGGTTCGGAAAATTTAGGCTATCATTATGTGAAAAAGGTTCATCTAATTTATTATGTTGATGAGAGGATATATATAGAGAGAGAGTAAATGGGCTATGCATTACTTACCTATTTCAAGGAAATCTTTCCAAGTCATCTTTTACTTTTTGTTTTTTGTTTCTACTATTTATTACGTTTTGGTTATAACTTCTTTACTTATAGGATACAGCAATCCAAATGAATAACTAACTCCGTTTGATTTCAATGGTTTATTCATGATTGTTTTATTTCAGTCAGATATCAACTAGAGTTATTCGCTTGTCTAAGTAATGTATATTCGATCCACTTCTTTGATTCGATTCATGATTTTATTCTCTAAAATAATGAAGCCGACATGTTGACACAAACCGTGGATCGGTGAATTTATCAAGGGTTTGTGTCCTATAAGTTGAGCATGATCATAAAGAGATACAAAATAGGTCTTGCACTTTAAATGTGATACAGTGCGTAGAAGCAACTTTAACTACTCTGTATCACTGGAAACATCAATGGGTATGCTCATCTCGGAATGATAATCACACCCAACGGAATGATTATCAATATACATTTATGTGTGACCGGGATTGAGAACTACTTTAGATTTTTTCCTGGCAATATACAATTCTTCACATACGAAATAAAACATAATATGTTTTATTTCGTATGTGAAGAATTGTATATTATATATTATATATTTTTCGTTATCAAAATATACATTCTTTGTTTATATTCATAAAACTAGAGTTATATCTGTAAGTTTTATTTTCTACACATGCAATAATGTTTGGTGATTCTGATGAACTATAAAATGAGTGATGCAACCATCTGACATAAGTATAATGGCAGTAAATAATGATATGTCTCTACAAAGTATCACATTAGCAGTAAGATTAGGTTAACCTACATGGGTACAAACAACCCTAAGTGGTTGACTTTTTTTATAAATATAAAATGCAACAATTGACAGCTTTAGGCTAGTTTTATGATATAATATTATTAGAAACTTGCCCAAAAGCTAACATACAACTCTGACTCGAATAAATTGTGCTCGTAATATACATATATCTGTACACATATGTTTCTAGTTAAAATATGATTTAAAGTCTTGAGAGTTATTCTAATATCAATCATAATGGAAATATAGTTAGCCGTTTCGTTGAGGCACATCACTTTGGCATGAAACTTGATACCGAGTATTTCAAACAATGTACTTTACGAATTACAATGCTGTTATTTCTAATTATAATATCTACTCTATTACTGATGACCTCATTTTCCTTTAGATTAAAGGTATTGATATATGCATAGCTTTTTAGAACAATAATTATTGTTTACCCGGTTATTTTGAGATATCTGGCAAACATGGCCTATATTATTGACATAAATTACCTAAAGCCGATAGAAATAAAACAGGTTGATGAACATTTATCTTGCTGTTCAACAAACTCACTCGGTTAATTCTGCTGATCTCCATATATGTGGATAATAAGTTATTTGAGAATACGATGTATTCAAATAATATAAGCAGACCCTGGCGCCCGGGAACGAGGAGTATTGTATAGTGCACACGTATTAATTGCTATATCTTTTACCATAATAACCTCACTCGATCTCATACAGACAATTACATGATTACTTACACCTCGTATTTAATGATTCCTTATAATATGCACCTAATATATATCTCTATGGTTTAACAGCACCATACCTAACAATGGGGAGATGAACTCAGGTTCTTCCGCAGCAACAGTTGAACCAGTTATCTTTACAATAATTAAAGATAACTGTGATACTTTCTTTAATTTTTTTGCTTATTAACCAGATCGCATGGAAACATAATGGTTACCACAAAAGTGAAATAATTGTTTTCATAGTTTGTTTTGATAAACTGGCAAATACAATTTTTAGCTGCTAGAAAACACCAGGGCAAATAGACTAGGGGATTCCAACGAGCGCTCCCTTCGAATTCTTCTTGTTTGATCCTCTTCTAAGTCTTTGCCTTCCAACTCTGTAAATGAACAGAACACAGAAATGTAATTTTTATACTATGACACAGCTTGTATAAATAATCCATGTCATGAATTCATTTGTGTACAGAATGAAATTTGTCAGAAGATAATTGCGAACTACACAGAGAATGACGTGGAAGTCAGATCAGTCTTAAGCTCGCGCTATCCAATTGCAACGGCATATTTTGAAATATCAAGCAATAAGCTCACATAAAAGGAAAATCTATTATGTTAATTTTACTTATGGAGTTTTCTCTAGTTTGGAATTTTAAATCATTAGAAACATTTCTTCATTGTCATTAGAAACATTTATTCATTGTCATGCTTCCTAGGTGATGCAGATAAAGTTCGAATATATATAATATATATAACTTCAATACTAAAAAAACCCATGCAGATTCTTATCTGGCACTAGAATAGATATCCAATTTTTATGTTATCAACCGAGATTCCCTGCGGTGACTTACGAATGTTTGCGTGTCTGTAGTTTCCCCTTGGTGTCCCAGGTTGAGCTGGGGGTGACGGCGGTGGGCTGCAGTCAGGTCCACACCACTCGGCCCAGCTGGGATAGGCATACCGCCGTTAGCCGCCGGCCGAAGGTAATGGAACGGCCACTGGATGGGAGACAGATCATAATATGAGCATGAAATGGTTAACGGAAAGGCTACTAAATGGATGAAAATGACATGAATATCAAGTAATGGAGGGACCACGGTATGGATCATAAAACAGATGTATATCGAGTAACAGAACTGCCGCTGGAATGAAGAACAAAGACAACCAGCTTTTGCAAAGTTTATAACGGAACGACCACTTAATGGACAAACAAACACAATTATATATACTATAATGGTCACTAAATGGACGAGAAAAACAAGCAAAGAAGGACCACTGGAAGAATGCAAATGTTCACCCAATAGGCTACCGGGTCAAAATTTGATAGTGACTACCCAGCCAAGCATGTGACGTTATCATAACATTGCAGCAACGTTCTATTTGGTTCTATATTGGTTCTTGTTACATTATTTTGATGGTGTCCAGTAATGTTGCTGCAATAAACTGCTGTGATGTTGCACTGCAACATTATTACAATGTTCTGGTTATGTTCTTCAACCCAAACAGAATGTTCTCATAACGTTCTGTTTTGGTTCGGTCTTAACCTCACCAAATATAATATTAAAATAATCTTCTGATTTGGTGAGGTTTCAACCTCACATCAATAGTGTAACAGTTATGTTCCATCTTAGTATGTAACATACTGACTAAAAAGTATGGTTGCAGAACCTTTCTGTTCCGTCTCAACTTGGCTGGGTATAGACTAAGAAAAACCAAGAGCGCATCATTAAGTCCACTCACCATAGAAGGCCGGGGTATCAGCACAGGGCTGGCTGGGGGCAGGAAGGCCGGCCCGGGACGTCGGTTGGGTACCCTGATGACGTCATCGCCGGGATCCCTTGGCGCCATGGCGGCTCGCATGTTGTCGTATGACGTCACTCGGCGGACGGGGGGGAAGTCCCCGGCCCTGAAGGGGGTCCACCGGCTGGCTACGAAGCCCCTGCTGGGGGCGGGCCGACGGGCGGGGTCCAGGCCGTCACTGTCCCAACGCCTGGAGGAAGGACACGGAGGATGCGAGTTAGAATGTGTTTTGTTCTCTCAATAATTATTTAGGGCTGCCCTATTATGCTGTGTCTTTGGGCTTTTAATTTTTTTAATTTTTTTTTCTCATTTCTTTTCGTTTTTTGAATTTTTTTTTGGGGGGGAAGGGGGTATACATACACATTCCAAATGTACAGATTGATGTTTCAAGCCAATACTTGCAAATTGATCATGAAGGCTATGTATTCTCAATGCTATCATACCACATTTGTATATACTATACTTACAACGAAAGCACCCGGTATAGAGCACTTTTATACCGACATAGGCAACACACCACAGTATGGCGCGTCATAGTATAATGCAGTATAGAATAGACAGTCGTATGCTTTTCATTAGATATTGAGGTTGACACAATAGTTATATATTTTATAGACAAAGCCTTTTAAACGGAGTAATTGAAATAAACTATTAGGTATGCTACATGCCCAACTTCGTGTGCATTATGATTCAGATTGTTTAACAATATGCTAATGAACAACGAAAACAGGCCAATTGCCTAATTGTATTGCTCTCAGACCAATAAAGTATCAAAAAGAAAGGAAAAATTAATCCCAGTGCCGACTAACAACGAGAATCTTGCATATAAGGAGCACCGATGGTTGACCACGTATGTATCCCTCACATAAACTATTCTGGGCTCATTATTAAGTGATTACCGCCGTACTCCAGCGGTAGCAAAGAAGCGGTCAATTGGTCCTGTGCCAATGGCAATGTTAACCAAACCCACCTGTGCATGAGGCGCGCGCCGGGCATGTACCACTGCTTCGTCGGCATGGAGAACGCACCGGAAGTCGACGACGATGCGCACTCGGACGACTCGTCGGTGGTGGCGCCTCCCTCCAGGCGCTTTCGGCGGATGTTGACGACGAGGCAGGTGAAGACGACGACCATGATGAGGAGGAGGATGGCTAGGACCGACCCGACGGCTATCCCCACCAGCTGGCCCTCCCGGCCGCCGTCTAACGGGGCTCCTCCAGTACCCTCCGACAGCTGGAAGGCCCGGATTGAGCCCTCCTTCACTGCATGGGGGAAAATATGATGATGATTCATTATGATAAGCTGGTTTGAGACAGTTTCAGAAAATAGAAATCGGTACGTATTTAGTGTAAAAGTGCTATATCCACTAACTGATTTGCACAGCGTCGGTGAATATCAAAATCAGCGCACAAACAGGTGGAATGTTCTAATTTTGACCACCGATTCATGCGCCGTCTGTGCTCAGAGTCGGACGATGGGAGCATCAACAGGTCGACCGACGGGAGCACCGATCAATTTTGTGCATGCAGACGGCCAAGGCCGTCGGTGCATCGTACGAGTGGATATGGGGCTTAAGATTTCAAACTGTTCTGTTTCGGCGTGGTTATACAATCCCTTATACAGGGGATGGGGTGATGCGCCAACCATCCCCCACCTCGCCCCCGGGGAAGAAGTTTTGTTAAAATGTTCCACCTTTTCCCCCAAGAAAGAAAATCATTGGAAAATGCCTTAAAAACTAATTTCAGTCAAGAGTTCCACTTAGGGATATCAATTGTTGAGGGGGCCCTGTAGATAAACAGTATATTTACATTTATCTAAGGGTCAGTGCAGCATGATTTCTCGCAGAAAATTAATGTGCTTACCGAAATATTTGGTTCCACTGAGCCCTTGGAGGTAATCATTAGGAAACACACGTTGCATTGCGGTCGTCAGTTCTGTGGTCGACGTCTGAACAGTGGGGTAAAAGTTGGCTCTGAACGCGGTCAGCACACTCCCCTTCCTGTGGAAATATAGACAGAATTATAGACTTTTAGTTTATGAATAAACTTAACATAATGTACTAATTAATTTTGAGAAAGATTAAGACTTAATAATCTAGCAATATTGAAAGATATCATTGTTTGCCCCAATTCTTAGATATTTTATAATCAAAATGTGTAGTTTCAATAAGACCCAAATAAAATGCACTAGTGATGCTAAAAATCAACAATATGAGTGCTTATGATCACTGAAATTGAGTATTTCAGAAGTAAGTGGTCCGGCCTGCTGAAGCTTGTTCACTCTATTCAATAGGACTTTGATAGAAGTGGTTTTTGTTTGAAGGTTGAAGGTTGAAATACTCACGTAAATTCAAATTCCGTTGTCGTGGTGAAATCCAGGTACTGGCCACTCAATTGTGCATTAATCTATAGATAAAGTGGAAAGTCCTGTTATGATTTTTGATCGTGAAACCCGTTTTGTCTGATCCAGCAAAGGGACGTATGTGTAACATTCACAATTAAGCAAAAAGGTACACCATTTCTGATTGATTTTCTTACATAAAAATGTCTCTGCCAAATCATATTGAAAAAGTAGTTTGTTCAAACGATGATTAACAATAATGACGTTCAGTGAGCTTTGTCTATCGTATTTTAATGTTTTTAAAATAAAAAGTCAAGTATTAATGAAAAGGCAAACGATACACATAAACGTATACGTGTCCCGAACACCTACGGGCGCCATATTTTGCTGGTGTACAGGGCAATTTAAAAGAAAAAAATATTCATAAGATTGTTCTTTAGTACTGATAAAAGAATTCCCACGTATATAAACTTCATTATCAACTATGTGGCGCGCACACGTCTCTTGGACATGTCGCTGCTTCTGAAGTCACCGCCAAAAAAAGAAAAACGAACTAAAGCTAAGTAATGCCCCGTTTCCACCAGCCGATTTTACTACCGATTTGTTGGTATTTCATTACCTTTAACTAGCAATTATAACAAAATACTACGTATCTTACATATCATTTGAAGGAGAATTTAGAACCTTTTCTAGTGGTATATATACACCTTTCCCACGAACCTGTGCAGTGTACCAGACTGCCCACTTTTGGGGCTTTAGCTAACTAGGTCACTTCACTTCCTATACCTTAACTATGGGAAAGACCTAAAATGTGTTTCAATTTGAATCCACCAGGGAGTCCCAGCTTAATGAAAAAGATGTATACAATGTTCATGTTTAACTAATATTTCCACCGCCGATTTTTGAAATCGTTTGTAAAATTAGCGGGTGGAAACAGGGCTTAACAGTCAATCATCCACTGATCGCCTCGACACTTACTGGAGCCTGGAGGTCCTGGACCGTGGTGGCGTACAGGGCCGAACTGGTGTCCTTCAGAGTCTCGTTAAAGGTGTTGTTAAAGGTGATCCGTATCTGGTAGATGGTGTTGGTGCTAACCACCGGCACGACCGGCGCTGAGTACAACAAAACAAGTAGGTTAGGACTAATATATTATTTATTATGATAAATATAATATATTTAATAAACAATACATTATGTTATTTATTATGTGATACTCAAAATGTGACATGAAAGTAAATATGACACATAAATAGGGGATTGACGGTTACCTCTCTTAATCCCGTTAATTCACAATGCTTTGTTTATTTTGCATTAACAGATTCTTTCCCCTGAATAAAGCGTTGCAGAGGAGAGTGATATTTATTAAGTTTCCTTCCCATTGCAAACTGTGATACAGGGATGAGTTTGGGAATGCATTCTTGAGATCTATTAGAATAGAGGGATGTATAAAATGTTTCCTGTCCATTACAAAGAGATCCCTGAAGCAAACTAAACTGTATGGGGAAGACCATTAACGTTTGATAATGGTTCTAGTGTTTTGATAGTGACCCTGTGCCCCCATGCAACAAGCCGAGAACTAAAACAACAGGATAGAATCATGTAATAGTATCATTATTCTTCTAAATGGGCATAAAGCCAGGTTTCCACCAAAGTTCCTAATGACCGTGAACGACTGTAAAAAAAGATCTTTGCTCATTTTAGTTGTTGAGAAAGGAACAATTTCTTGTTTCCACTGAACGACTAAAATACTGATATCTGAACGACTCTCTGACTACCTGGACGACTTTTTCAAACGACAGAGGCCAGAAAAGGCAAGAAATAATAGATTTAATTGCTTTTAATTGCTCTTGGAAAAAGTCGTTGGCATCTGTTGTCCAGAAATATTTCACAGGTTAGATATTTGGTCATTGGTGAATCGTTCACTTTAGTTACAAATGTCATTTGCAGTCTTTAACAAAAGTCTTAACCAACGATTTTGTGTTTCCACTGAAAAATTTTCCGAATGACCATCAACGATTTCCTACTTTTTTCAAGTCTTGAAGTCTTGAAGAGAATGTCGTTTGGTGGTAACAGGCCTTAAGCTACAGTGGCGGGTTCCACCTAAGCGGTATACTCACGCAGGTCACACACGGCCCCCTCGTACCCGTTGAAACAGGTGCAGGAGAAGGTGTCGTTAAGGGCCGAACAGTTACCATTATCCCCACAAGGATGAGGTATACACGTGTCAATTACTGCAAGAAATCATACAGAAATCATACAGAGATTTGTTAGTTGATAACTATCGATAACTAAGATGATTATTGATAACTAATTTTTATGTTTTTTTTTTTGGTATTATTTTCTCACATTATTAAGATTTCCCCAAAATATATATAAAAAAAAAGATTATTGATAAGTAAACCAACTGGTAATGAGAAGGAAAACGACTTTTCTGGGTCACTGGGTATCAGGCTATTAGTGTACATGTATCTTGCCAGGAACCAGTTACAAAGGAAGTTCCCAGCATGGTACATGGATAGCCTATTACTGGTACCCAAAGGCCGAGAAAGTAATTAACTTGATTCCCCCCGTTCTTTGGCTAGAGTTGTAGTTGGTGCAAGCAGCTAAGGGGTAATCTATATTTAGCCTCCAAAAAGCAAATATAAATCAACATTTTGTGGGAATAACCATAACCGTTAACATAAATAGAATTTGAGGGCATGTTCCACGGAGATCCTGTAATGACACCTACTCGTTTGGCAGTGTAGGCCTGTGTAGTTGGGCTCACAGACACAGGTATAGTTGGGGCTGCCCACGATGTCCGTACAGTTACCGTTACCACAGGACACGCCCAGACAGGCTGGGGGGATCTCTGAAACACAGAAACATTTAATATAATTTAAGATTTGACGATGTGAACAGGACGGTGGTGTGGGAGCAACTGAAAATAATGGTTACGCGATGACTTTATATAGTGGGATGACAACAGATCTGCGTAACCACGTTGACAGAACGGTTATGTCACGCCCCAACTCCCAGAGATAACAATTTTAAGGCCTCACGCTCCAAAATAATATGTATGAAACACAATGATATACATTTCCATACCTCAATAGATAGCTATGTCCTGGATCTTGACATTGCCCTAAGGCAATGCCCTGCAGGAGTTATCTTTTAAAGTTCAAATGAGGGCTTGAAAACAATTTGTAATTTTGCAATGTTATAGCATGTTCCCGCCATGATGCTCTCTGGTATTATCAAAGATCATAGGCTGGGATGGGTGGATACCGACAAAGTGGCTACACAAGCATTGTCAATGATTCTGCTCTTGCCAGCACATGTGAAAGTGACCAAATGAGGAATGAACTGTCTGCATACATATATGTGTGTATGTGTATGTAAATAGGCTTCCTCTATATTTCTTTGACCGCTCAACATAACTGAATCAAATCAACATTTTTTC
Organism: Lepidonotus clava; assembly: GCA_936440205.1. Lineage (NCBI taxonomy): Eukaryota > Metazoa > Annelida > Polychaeta > Phyllodocida > Polynoidae > Lepidonotus > Lepidonotus clava. Next base: position 16,702,054 of record OW387150.1, on the reverse strand, counting down.
CTCTGCAAATGCCAATGGAAGCCTATTCCTTGCGAGCCACAGCTGAAATTGCAAAGGTTATTTTTAAAATATATATCATATTATTTTCTCACCTGTCTCACAGTTAAAGCCGGTATATCCGGGGTCACAGTTACACGTGTAGGTGCCCGCGTAACCTGTTGTGCAGTTCCCGTTGTTTCCACACGGTGTCGTGGTACACGCGTCATATTCTGGGTCTCCTGAAGATGACATGGGGGAAGGGTAATTAATTTTATGAAACGATCCACTGAATTATATAACTGATCCAAATAGTGATAAGAGGTTGATTTGCTGGTGTGATAAATAATGTAGGAATTTTAGGAAAAAATGTGCATCCACATAGGGAGTACGAGAAACTCCAATGCATTCATTTCGCCAATAGAATTGACTGTGTAAATACATCATATTATTTGAGGTGACTGAATATTCTCTAATTATATGATACTTTGAATTATTATAGCTTCCCAAACTTGGTATATTGAATCTCAAACATGATGACAAATTATGGGGGCATTACTACATTATGGGTATGGATATTATGTTATGGGTATTAGGGGTATTGATATGCTCTGTTGTGTGTCCCAAACTATAATTATATTACTCACGTTCACAGAGCAGTCCTGAGTAGCCGCCCGTACAGTTACAGGTGAAGGTGGACCCCTCCCCGGGTACACATGTACCGTTAGACAGGCACGGCGAACGGGCACACTCTGAAGCTGGAGGATAAATACAGGGATCAAAGATTAATAATCAATTGTAACTTTATTATAATAAATTAGTTTAACCACTTATATAACTATTATAAGTTAAAGAAATATCAGATAGTATACATCTATGCAGTCTTAATGACAAGATCTCGTGCAGTAGTATTCAGCATTCCGATTCTAAGTTTCTTTTTTACTTCTATAGTTTTGTCTACTTCTATCGCATACAAACAATTCAGATAAATCTTTATAGAGTCTTTAAAGAAATTTACAATACAATTTTCCTGTTATGAATAACGATGATTAAGAAAAAGTAGCCCTTACATCAATATTACATACAGATTATTAATTTTTCACCTATCCAATTTCCTTCTGTTTTAATGCACTGAACTTTGACCATTCTTGTGAATTGTTAGCATTTTGTTCACATAACTATTTGACTAGAACAATTTTTCAAAACCATCCACAATCTCAAAAAGTTGAGAAGTCTGAAATACCTCCGAACCAAAGATATCTCTGTTCAATGAGGGTGACTTGTCTGGTGAGAAGTGCCAAGTCAGCAGCAACCTGGAGGACCTCAGTAGTATTAGAAGGAGCCGTCGCCAAGACGTTGACTTTAAAGATGACGCGGACGCCGTCAGTGCCGTTCAGGACGATGACGTCAGTGTCCGTGACGTTACTGAATGTGACGTCACTAATACTCTGGTAGTCTAATCCGAGGGTGCTTCGCAGAAGGGGTTCAATCTAAGACAAATGCAGAAGTTTATTATTTCAGAGTCTCGTGAGCTTGAAATTGCAAAAGTGTCAGAATGATATTATTATGAACAGGTTTGCTTTGTAAATGTGACCACACATAGGCTTTCTTCTATATTAGGTCTGCCAATGATGACTTGCAAATCTTTCCATTATGCGAAATTTATATCCCTTTGATATTAATTTGAATGCCGATACTTGGTTGCTACAACACTGACATATCAATCTTACCTAACTTTGATACACAAAATTATAGCTTACTCCTCTGAATCTGCACCCCTCTAAATCCGTCCCCCAGAATCATTGACGTCAACGGTCAAAAGACTTACCGCCATAGTGAAGATCTGGCTGAGGTTGAAGTTCTCTATAGAGCCGGCCGTTACCAAGGCCGTGACGAACGTCTGGTTGGTCAGTAAGGAGGCGCCGTCAATGGAACGGGTTTTTACTGGTACAACTAAAACAAACACGAATAAAACAAAAATTATCAAGCTGTGTCCCTACGAGGTGATTAACTCCCAGCAATATACATTTATTGTCAGGCGAGGTTTAGTGACCCTTTCAAAACTGTAGGCTGCACCCACAACATGGCATTGAAGTAGTTTAAAGGGGTTTGATAAACTCCTTTTTGCCTCATGGCGCAATTATGGGGTTTGGGAAGACGTTTAGGACTGTGTGTCACTGGCGTGCTAATGTAAAGTCTCTCTATGTATTCAATTTGGAACAGATTTACCGAAGGATTATGTGCCAGATGCTGTCTATTCTTTTAAAAAGTAAGAATTGAAATGGTTAATTGTAGGATGACGATTTGATATTATCCCAGGGTAATGTGCTGGTATAATGTGATTTATGATAGGACGTGTGTACGTTGGCATTCTGCTGATGCTCACTCTGTCACTGAGCTGTAAGTATACCCCTGTGCACCAATCAAGGTTTTCAATGGTTGTTTGTGTAGTGCCCTTTATATTTGATTTTTCAGATAAAAGAAAGTGCAGTATTCAGCAACACTAAACATTTTCATGATAAAGATTGGGATGGTCATACAGCGCCCCAGACATTTTTAAAAACGAAGTGAATAAGATACACACTTGCTTTATATACCATCAACAATTGGAATAAAGAAACCTACCTGTTTCGCAAAGAGTACCGGTGAATTCAGGTTCACAAGTGCATTTAAAAGAGTTGACAAGATCTTGACATGTGCCGTTGTTCTGACAGGGATTGGACGCACATTCGTCTATGTCTGTAAGGAATGGAAATCGGAAATTATTAATGTAGGTTAAATCACTGGTGTAACTCAGGTACGCGGCATAAAAGGTTTTTTCTATTCAAATCCTAACTCGTGTAAAATATGTTGATATATTTAGGAATGCAAGTATTGAGGAAATCGGGCAATACTCAGAGGTTATGGTGATTACCTTATTCCATGAATGGTATATTCGTCAATACGACTATTTTTAATGTAATAGAATGTTTGTAAATCATTGGTATCAGGGTATCAATATTTTTATTTATTTAATCGGCAATAAAAGAACAAATCCAGGTTTTCAATACAAGTGGGTTGAGTTGTGGTGGGGCATTAGGGGTCATTACTAAACCATTGTGTATTCGTTTTGACATTATTGCAATGTAAACGTCATACTCACCTCTCATTCTTATTTATGTCATAATCAAAAGGGGGAGGGGCATTAGGACCCCTTGAACCACCCCTCCCGGATCTACCCCATGCAATACATAATATTCATACTCCAGAAAAGTGGTCTCTCTGACTACATGTACTCAGAAATATTATAGCTACGTTAAGATATGCAATTTCGACCGTAGCCTACGCACTCTACGTTGACGGTGGGAGCTCTCCATGTAAGAGTCCATACACATCGCTATAAGGCAATCTCTGTTGCCTTTTTTTGTAACGTTATAATGGAGTTCTTGATGTTATGGAAACGAGTGAAAAATGAGGTAAGTTGAATATTTGTGACAGTGTGAGCGGACTCTCATAGAGGGTGCCATTGTTGTGATATTCAAGGCGAAACATCACAAATTATCAATCTTTTCTTGTCGACATTAGGGAAGTTAAGCAAACCCAACGCATCACCTAACGTAAACGTAACGTATCTCTTATCATAGCTATTATCAGATAATCATAAAATGTTTCATCATAAATTTAGTATTTTTGACAGGTAATTATAAGATATAAATTCAAATTTCAGAAACCCATTAGATTCACTCCTACTGAAAGCCTTAGAGTTTAGAGATATGTTGACGTTTCGAGATGCGTTGGTGTTGCTTAACCTCCCTACTATCGTTGATGTACTTACTTATCTCACAGAAGGTTCCCTCGTATCCGTCCGGGCAGGTACAGTTGAAGTAATTGACGTAGTTATTACACCGGCCATTATTCTGACACGGTTGACTATTACAATCATCAATGTCTGAAAACAAAATTAGAACCAAATCATATCAAATGCCTTTACAATTCAACGATCAGTCACAGAACACTTTTCAGTAATTAAAAAGAGGGGGATCCGTACAAATTCAATTTCCCAAAGAAATCACACAGGGAGCAACTTTACCTTATTAATTAATCTCAAATAAGGGAAGTTAAGCAGCCCAAGGGTATAGTGCATGGATGTAACCAGTGAATAGAAAGCCATTACAATTATTAGCTTATGATGAAAATAAATATCCTTAACTTCTTTCAGATCATCTAAAAAGTAAAATCAGATCACCGAAATATAAAAAAAAAAACATAACAAAAGTATGAGTTATGAGCTTATTAAGATAGAAACGTAGGTTCTCCAAGTATTTCTTTTCCCCCGTAGAATCAATGGCCATTGAAAAATCGTCCTTAACTTTACCTAGTAGCATAACCTTTCTATCCTTTCTATGTCCAACTCCTCGGACACACTGCTGGCGCCATCTGATGAATCACTCAATTTTGGCGAGATTCTAAAAATCGAAAAATCTTCAAAAATCTCTAAACAGTAATTTCTTACCTACGCAGGAGCTGGGTGTGTCCAGGTAGTACCCCTCCCCACACATACACTGGTACGACCCTGCCGTATCCGTACAGTTAGCCGAGGCCCCACACGGAGACGTAAGACACTCGTCTACGTTCACGTCACACGCCCCGCCCTCCCAGCCGGGCACGCAGTCCGCACAGCCCATGGACGGGTCACACACTGTGGTTGAGTTCCGACAGTTACAGATGTTGGAGCAGCTCGGGCCCCACGTCTTGTCCGGACAACCTGCAAGTGTATGTGCATGTTAAGGCCCGGTCACATTATAGAAACTGAACTCAACTCAACAGTCTTAAGGATTTGAGACTGGATGGTTGCAAACTAACCAGTCTTAATGAAAAACTGACCAGTGGTAACATATAGAGACTGGACAGTCTTAGGTCTTCTTGCCCCTGCCTATAAACACAATCACTTATAGACAAAAGAGGTGTGGCTATTTGTCTTCATCTGATTGGATAATGGACTCAAGACAGTTGAGTTGAGTCTTAAGCTATGTCACATATAGAGACTGGGTCTTAAGACTGCTAAGGACTCAAGACTATCCAATTTTAAATCTTCAACACCTCAAGATTTGAGACCAGACTGATCAGTCTTGTGAAAACGTAAAGCTACAGTTTTAACCCTATGTCACATAGTTGTTATCTAGACTATCAGAGACCCATCTCAACTCAACTGTTGAGTTGAGTTAAGTCTCTATATACGACATGATCTTTACTTGGGTATCAGTAAAATTAATGCGTCCTACTAACTAAAGATTTTTTGATAATGGATTCATACAATAGATAATGCTTGAATAATCATTTGATGATGAAATATTATACTTGGAACGGTCTTAATAAACTATAATTACCTTTTTTCTTTAAATAGTTTATTCTGTACATTCATGTACATACACAATAATCTTCTAGTTAGTTACAATATAATTAGCGATCAAGGTTGGTGACAATAATTACAATGGCACTAATATATGATTATGACAATGATGATAATGAAATAAGCAAGTAAACTTGTCAAATCATGATTAGCTATTGCTTACAACGGGTCATATCTGTTTGACTAGTTCCTTTTACCACATTCTTAAACTTTAACTCTCTGCCCAAGTCATCATCAGAAAGCATCTTCCACACCTTCACAAATCTCCACGACCTGCCTCATATAATTATGTGCAGCTCATACTTTGTCCTTCAATTAAACTGATACTGATGTCTGATACTCACTGGAGCAGGTGCGTTGGTCGTCGTTGAGCAGGTAGCCATCCTCACAGGTACAGTTGTAGCCATAGTCCAGGTTGGCGCAGACACTATTAGGTCCACACATACTCGCACCAGAGGTACACTCATTTACATCTAAAACACAGAAAAACATTCACATGAAATGAAGTTTGGATATCTAAAATTATGCAGTAGCCTACTTTTTAAATACAATCTGTCATTCTACCAGAAATGTGGACGCTATGCACTTTGTAGGCGGTGCTCCAATGTTCTTACTTGAGCTATTTCTGTTATAACTTAACAGGAGCTGCCAAATTTAATTGAGTTTCTCTCTACTAACGTAGAATACTTAGGGTCATAAAGGAAGAGACAGAGACATAGGGATCAGTTAACCTCACAAAGTAATGCCTGTATCTTGTTTGAGGTTTGTATTCAAATATATGCATTATAGAATGTGTACATTTCATGGAAAGGTAGAAAGGTATATTTGGGAAGAAAATAGTGTAAAACGAAATACATATATGGTAGGTCGGGATACCTAAATCAAACAATTTTGTTGGCCCTTAGATAAATGGAAATATAACTCATTGAATGCCAACAAAATACTTTTGTTAGATAGATAATTGTTTTTAGTATAACAGTCTCTCAGTGACCGTACCTGTACAGTTGACTCCTGACGCGTCCAGTTCGAACCCACCAGGGCAGAAGCAGGTCACGTTCCCGGTCTCATTGGCACAGCCATAGGAGCAGGTCAGTGAGGCCATGGCACAGAGGTCAATCACTGGAATGATTGAAAAATGAATGAATAAATAAATGAATAATCAAGAGAGTATATATGTAAACAATGACAACAATATAAACAGTCACAATTGTGTATAATGATATAAACATTTACATATTATGTATTCATCGAGGATATGAGCCTGCTGTGACAGAGTTCTTATTGAGTACACGATGTGATAGACCAATTCTGAACATATACGGTTTGATAAGGAATTGTTTTTCTTCTCAAAATAATTATGTAATCTATCATAGAGCTTTAAACAATTTGTATCTCAGAAGGATACTTCAGACAAACAAATATAATTCCAAATATAGGCCCACCAAAAATAAATGGTTGAGAAACAAAATCTTGTATGGGATTTGTTTAGGAATGAGGGTGTAGTATATTTTAAGTTGTGGGTTGCATTGTGGATCACTGGTTTAAAGTGCCTAAAAACTAACTTACTCTGAGTACAAGATTTGCCGTCGCTGGCCAGGTCATACCCGTACATACAGCTGCAGATAAAGCTGCCGTTGGTGTTCTCACACATCTGCTCGCATCCCGACGTACACATGAGGCACTCATCGTCGTCTGAAGATATATACTACATTATATTTCTTTTGATAAGGTTAATTAAAGTATTGTTTTGTTCATTGATGATACTTTTATAACTCGGGCAATGACCTGAATCTAGAAATACATAATACTACTCTTAATTTTCAAGGTATATTGTATAGATAACAAGTATAAATATTTTCCTGACTGGATAGACTAAATGATTATGATTAGAGTGATACGATTTGTGAGTCATGAGTAACACATAATTTTGAATTGAATAATTATTACAATAATTCCTAGAACAATGTAGTTGGGATTTCCTTCAAATTGGCAGTGGGATCCACTAATCAATATAATTAAATGTTATATCAATATACAGAATCAGAAGTACGGGTTCAGTTCCTACCTGCACAGACGTCCCCCTGGCGTCTGTAGCCCTGGTTACAGCTACAGATGTAACCCCCTACCGTGTTGTCACACACCTGGTCACAGGTGTTCAGGCTACTGTTGGAGCACTCGTCGATGTCTGCGGACAAAACACCCATAGCAATTAATTTAGAATCCAATTTCGATTATTTGTTATATATAATTGATAAAATATTTTGCACACACTTTCAAGGGTTTTAGCCAGAGACATAGGTGTGTACTACCTTGGGCAATTACAATTGCTGAGTGCGCATGTGGTCTGTAATTCGATTAGTATATACCAATTACACAGAAAATGTTGAAAATCTTTATTGACAATACAAAAATTGCCATTAGCAATTACAGGCAAGCATTATTGCCCTTCTGGGCAATTACAAATCTTTCATTCACCTGCTTTTGAGACGGCATGACAAAACTGAAGGTATGGGAGTAGACATTCTGAAATAGACCAATAGGTCATTGTCCTACCTGTACAAGTTGCTCCCTCCATGACGTACCCACTGGGGCAGTCAGAGCAGTTAAAGGTCCGTCCTAAGGCCACCTCCTCGGCCGGGGTCAGGTCAGTACAGTTAGTACCAGGGAAGCAGGGGTTTTCCCGACAGCCGTCCAACTCCTGCTCACAGAAGTCACCTGTAGAAGAACAACAACAGAATTTAGAAAATAATTCTATACTCAAAACAATTATTACTCAGTTGTGACGAAGTAGACAATTGAAGTATTGTACTTCTTTTAGATTTTAAGTATGTTTTTGGCAGATACTGGGAACATGAGCAATTCTCAGAGGTTCATGAATGTTACTTCCTATTCATCAGAAGAGAAGAGAAGATTATTTTTGTCGAATGATCATAATTTTATATAAAGCACTTATCGGAATGTAAAGGCATTTGGTAGAAATGCTAGATGTTTAAAAGCGGAATATATTTAGTTGCATAGCTTCTGGGGGTCTGGTTTCATCAGTAATAAAGGACAGAAACTACATTAGTTAGATCCGAACCGGCTTGGGAAGCAACTCTACAGATAATAATTATTCTATGCCTAAACACAAAGTTAGGAGGAAGATATTTACTGATATCAATAAATAATATATACAAACAGTTTAGAACTAAGTTTTAAAACGTCACGTATTCATGTACATAGGCCTACATTCACTATGACCTCTCCTTATTGTAGTTTTAGATCCCCAAGTAAAATGGGATCCCCTGCTCCCTACCCCAGAGCATTGTGTCACCTACCTGTGTACCCCGTGTCACAGCTACAGGAGGCCACACTGAAGGTAGCCGTGTTGGTCAGGTCAGTCCGGGGGGTCTCAAACAGGCACTGACCATTGGTCAAGTTACAGTTACACAGGTTGATCTTCACCGCCCAGGAGGGAGCCTGACCTCCTCGGCTGTCCACTGCCAGGAACCTGCAATGGTAAAAGGCAATGATTTTTTGTGGATGTCAAGGCTTTTTGAATTTGCATTAGGCTTACATTTGTATCATCTCACCAATGAAGTTTGTAAAAAGGGAATAGAGAGAAATGTGGCAAAAAACGTCACTGTGATATTCTGGGAATATTAGGCCTAGATAACATTATTCACAATATGCTCACAATAACCAAAAATACTTCTTGGATAACATTAGTGATTGAGCAGCTCAGTTCCTTAATGATTGAGCAACTCAGCTTATACTACTGGATCACTGAAATTAACCAGCAATCTGAGTAGTATAGTGAAAGTTCCATACTGCCCAGGTTATTTATTTAACAGCACACATTTTCATTGTAAAAAGGTTTCCTTTAAAAGACACATTATCCCTTGAGTGGCTAATATAGAAACCTACAAGACCCAGCTATAGCATAGGAAATAGCAATTGAGCAGGCATCAGTCTCCGAATCGTAGTAGTACAGTAGAAACTCTCTAATGCGACCACCTAAGGGACTGAGGAAAAGTGGTCTTTAAGTGAGGTGGTCTCCTAAGTGAAGGGGTAGACCAGAAGCACGTTTTATATTAAAGTAACTATGGTCAGATCAAAGAGAATTAATGCAGATATAACCTGTAGTTAATTTTTTTTTCAGAGAATAATCATGTAGAGGAATCAAAATAATAATTTGTTTGGCTGTTCATACACCACCTAGTCACGTCTTCAACAAAATAATAATATTTTATCAAAAATCAGATATGACCATATGACTCACTGAAAAAAGAAGCCAGACCAGATATGATCTTTGTTTACTATCTAATAATATTCTAAAAAAAGAAAAGGAGGTCAGATTTAAAAAAAAACAAATTTTCTTTATGTCTCAGGTGGTCAAAAAGTGCATTCAATGATAAATTACAGGACTTCTCCCTTTGATGGGAGGCTAGCAGGGGTGTGCAGTGGACAGGGGGCGACTGACAGGACTTCCCTGTTTGATGGGAGGCCGGGAGAGGTGTGGAGTGGAGAGGGGGCGACTGACAGGACTTCTCCCTTTAATAGGAGGCTGGGTTAGGTGTGGAGTGGACAGGGGGCGACTTACAGGACTTCTCACTTTGATGGGAGGCTGGCAGAGGTGTCAAGTGGATGGGGGGGCGACTGACAGGACTTCTTTCTTTGATGGGAGGCTGGCAGGGGTGTGGAGTGGACAGGGGGCGACTGACAGGACTTCCCTGTCTGATGACAGGCCATCAGGTTTTTGATTTTAGGACCAAGCTGCCCTCATTACAGGGGGAAAATTGCCATTTAGGACTGGAGATCAGGTGGTCTCTTAGTGAGGCCCCCACTAAGAGACCGGTCTGATTAGTGAAGCAAAATCAAACATGAAATAGAGGAAAATATTCCGGTCTGACCAAAAGTGGTCTTTAAGTGGGTTGGTCTCCTTAGTGAAGTGGTCGTTAAGTGGGTCTTTACTGTATAGCAAAACTTCCCTACAACCCAGACAAAACTTGATTAAGACCACCACAACGATAACCTACGTCACATTGACGGTGTCCACTGACGTCGGCGTCCACGTCACACTTCCAGCGTCAGTGTAGTTGTTGAAGGTGGCGCCGGCTGGCGGTGAGTCGCGGAGGTAGACGGTGACCGAGTCCCCGTCCTGGTCGGACGCCGTCACGTTCAGCATGGCCTCCTCCCCCACCGTCACGTTCCACACCGAGTCACCCGACAGCCGGGGGGCCTTGTTTTCTGTAGGCACAGATTAGAATCATTAGAGTTAATCTTTATCCATTGGGTATGGCAGGTTGTCCGATGTCGTTAGGCTGATGTCGTTATGATAGGTAAGGGATATCTGTTGAGTAAGAGTAGCTGAACTTCTTATCCGTTGTCCTACCGTCAACATGTTTTTGACTTACCGAACTTGGGTTATTATAGCAAAGTCTAGAGAAATATAAGCTAAAGGAATATAAGCCATACATTCTAATATTAATTTGGACCTGAATTCCTCCCTTATTTTTAATTGCATGTCTTCTCTCAGACAATGCCTCGGTCAGTTACATTCTTTGAAAGAGCCGTGTCTTAAATATCATGTAATTATATATCCAAATTGTATTTTATTAAATCTAAAAAATATCAACTTTGCCTCGAATGTACCTAACCAATTATCCCTTTCTAACATGACATAGGAACTAGAACCTCAATTCAGTTCTTTCCAAATAATCGTCTGTAGGGCTGAGCTGATGTGAATATTGCTAATATGAAATGTGTAGGTCATTCAAGTTAGAAAGGATAAGCAAAGGAGTCAGGATTCAATCATATGGTCAAACACTTACCCAGGACCATAGCGTCCTCCGTGTTCTTGTTGTTCGTCTCCAGGGTCTGCTGGCCCACCTGGGTGCTGCCTGTGGAGGCTATATCAAAGAGACAGGCCTTGTCTGATCCACACACGGCCTGCGCCTCGGCCTCCTGCTCCGGGGTGCTGAAGGTGGGGGTGAAGGAGGGGGTGAAACCAGCAGGGTTGTACGTGGAGTGGTCCTCCGGGGGCCAGTAGATGAAGATGGAGGAGGACGGCGTGGTCTGCCCTGGAGGGGAGGAAACGTAGGATATGTTGACCCAGCCAAACATGTAATGTCATTATTTATAATATTGCAGCAATGTTCTGTATTGGTTCTTGCTACGTTATTTTGTTGGCTCTCAATAACTTTGCTGCAATGTACTGCTGTGACATTGCACGGTGACGTTATTATAAAATTCTGGTTATGTTTTCCAACCTAAACTGAATGTTATAAGAACATTATGTTTTGGTTTTGTCCTAACCTCACCAAAAAAGTGTTATACTAACATTCTGATTTTGTGAGGTTTCAACCTCATATCACCATCAATTATTACATAATTGTTACGTGCCATCTTAAAAAATTACAATCTGACTAAAAAAAGTATGGTTCGAGAATGTTTCTATTATGTCACAGGTTTGCTGTAGATATAACGGTTGGTTGGTTGGCTATTGGTTTCTTTAAGGCTCACTCCAGGCTTGTATCAATGGTGGTGAAGGTGATCTAATCTAATAGATAAGGTGCTTATTTTGTAGAATGGGACTTGGTGTCCTCTTTAGAATGCTGCCGCAATGAAATATCCTTTCATATATACCACAGACGGGAGTTTCATACTGGGCGCGGCCATATTGTGGTATATATGGTCCTGATTGGCTGAAAAGTCACGCTTGACCCCCCACAACTAGTGGCGCCAAAGGACTATGCATGCGCAGACCTAGACTCCTAACTGCGGTATAGGCCCACAGGATATCCCATCCGGTCACATTCTACTGATATTGGACCAACCAGTATTGTTTTGTGGTTCTAAATTCACACAGAGTGCTTGACAGCGTATATATGAATATCACGCTGTTATCGCAGCTCAAGTCGCGGTGTAAAACCCCCTATTTATTAAGGGGACCTGCCACGTGGCGATAAAAACAGATCAATAGTACAGAAACAGGTGGGCAACAACTATTCTGAAATGTCACTGCCCTATTGCTTATGAAAATTGCATTGCCTAGCTGTCGCTGAGAGCAACAAATGCAGTCGAACATGGTAAATCTAATGAATACACTTCAACCCAGGAATGTTATTCTTGAATAGCTAGTGGGCAACTGTGCAATTTACTTGTGTTTCCCAGTGTTGCTCATGAGACTTTGTAAATTTGGCGCCATGTTGAATCCCCACTTTACTCACAAGGGGTGCCGAACTGGTAGAAGATCTCGCTGTCTGTCATGTTGGTGGGTAGAACTTCGCCATCAGGGGTGGTGAAGTCGTCGGACGGGTCCTTATTGAACACCCCGAACAAACCCGCCGTCCTGTTCTCATAGCTCGACGGCAGGGAGACAACCGAACTCAGCTGACCGATGTCGAGGGTCACAGTCACAGTGATACCTGAAGAATCAAGCAAAGTGTTTGTTTATAAACATTTTTAGAATGTGGATTTAGTCAGGACAGGTAACATGCACCGAAATGGATATCAAATGGCTGACTCAGATGATGTTAAAAATTGGGCTAATTTGGTTGGTTGGTTGGTTGGTTGGTTGGTTATTGGTTACTTTACTCTCGAATTAACTGCCCGGGTCATATCAAGTGCCTAGTTGTGGCAGTGGGACCCAATGCCCTCTTTATACCTCAAACTGACACTTGTGTTGTTCCAGTCAAGCATGCAACATTATCATAATGTTGCAGCAACATTCTGGTTTGTTCTGTATTGGTTCTTGTTACATTCTTTTTTGATGAATCCCAATTACGTCGCTGCAACCTACTGCTGTGATGTTGCACTGTGCTGTTATTACAACATTCTGGCTATGTCCTTCAACAAAAACATAATGTTCTGTTATTTTTTGGTCTTAACCTCACCAAAAAATAATAATTATGATAATAATGTTCTGATTCGGTGAGGTTTCAAACTCACTATCAATAACGTAACTGTTATGTGCCATCTTATAATTAAGTAACAGACTGACCCAAAAAGTATGGTTGCAGAATGGTTCTGTTACTTCACAACTTGGCTGGGGTTGCTTACCTATCTCAAAGACGACGAGCAGGTTTCCACTGGAGTCTTGTTTCTGTATACCTGATGATCATCATGGCACACTGTTGTGTGCCATCATATAATTAAGTATCAGACTGACCCAAAAAGGATGGTTGCAGAATGGTTCGATTACTTCACAACTTGGCTGGGGTTGCTTACCTATCTCAAAGACGACGAGCAGGTTTCCACTGGAGTCTTGTTTCTGTACGCTGACCTTGGTGGCATCAATGGTGGACCCCACGGCCAGGGCCTGGATATCGTCTGTCTTGTTGTTGGTGTCAATAAACAGCTCAATACCTGGTGAAACAGTGAAGTGCACATAAAGCAATATCAAAGGTGCAAAGGGATAACATAAAGAAGTTATTTTTTCATATTTTTTCAAGTGATTTGTTTTTCTATAGATTGGTTTTGCATTTTCGATTTTCCAATCTAATGGATCTAAACGAGCGTAATTACAAAAGTCAATTGAGATTCCGTTGAATCAGCATTCGCGGTTGCTACACAAGTGATCCTATTAAGGTAAGTAAAACATAAAACTTGTAATGAATGTCATCAGTCTTGAATGAAGGAAACATAAAGCAGCAGGTATCATTCCTATATATATATATATATATATATATATATATATATATATATATATTTCATGATATATATATAATGATATATATTCCAAGTGAAATTATTGCGTGCACAAGGATAACTGCTAATGGCAAAATACCCAGACTGAAGATTTTAAAGAATAATCTTACCAGTCCTGTCTTCTGTTATTTCTATCATGACAAGTGATGATCCATTACTCTTCAGGGCAAACCCTCCCCATACGGTGGCTTCTTGGGTTAAAGTGCCATTGCCTGTTTCGGCCAGTAGCGTCCGGCCCTGGAGGTGAAATGAGTCATCATCGGTCTTCACCAACCAGTACTCCCCCAGTCCATTAAAGGTGTATGTCAGGTCATCCAGTGTACGCACGTGGGGATCTCCGAATCCCCAGCCTAGAGAAGAGACATGATGGACAATTATTTACCACACGCAGAAGCAAGCTCTGGATGTTGCCCTCTCATTACATGAAGCTAAGCATGGTTCATTGTTATCTACGGTCGGTTTAGAGGACCAGATGTGTGAACATAAAAAATGCCACAAACTAAAGAATGTGATTGTTGTTTCAAATGATAAAAGCATTTTTAATTGCAACCGATCGTTTTCACACATTAGACAATAGGAATTGGTGTTTTCATGTTTTTGAATTTTTCAATAGGCATTTCTGTATATCGATTAACAACAATAATCATTATGCAAGTTTCTTTTTAGAAGCCAGTATTAACTAGAAAGAGAAAGCGAATGGTTCTAGGACACATACACCTTTACATAACTAATTTCATGAAATCATGGATTTTCGAAATTATCTAGAAACCAACAAATAAATAAAAAATATTATCTTTATTATATGGAAATTACGTAAACCTACAATTTCAATAAAAGTGATCTTCTATAAATTTCCCTCCTTAAGAACTTACACGTGGTGGGCGCCACATAGGCCGAGCAGTCGTCGGCCGGTCGGAGGGCGTAGTAGCGCTCACAGTTGTCGGAGCGGTCACAGCAGTGCTCTTTGGCCTCAGCCTCCCTCTGCCAGTTGTTGGAGAACCAGATGGGGTGGTAGCGGTACAGGTTACCGGCCGACCCGTCCTCCACCTGGAGCAACACTCCTGTGTCCCGGTCATAGCAGCAGGTCTAGGGGGGGGGGGAACGCAGGATATCATATGTAGTTTTTCAAGCAACAATAATATGCAACGGTGATTTATTTTTGGTATTTTAGCCCTTACACTGCCAGAGGCCTCATATGGGGCCCTATAGTAAAATCCCATAGGAACACCATTGAAAGAATGCAAATTATGCTTTCAGAATCTGAAAGAATTTTTCAGATATTCCAATTAGAACCAGAGATACAGGTATTTGAACATCGGACTATCAAGTCACCCAAAAATGTTAGAATTGAGATTCGAGAAACCATAAACAATGTATTTACATCTGAATTTGCCATGCTAATTAAAAAATCATGAAAAATGGATGAATTAATGTAAATGACATGATTTTGAATTTGCTCTCAATTTTCTTTCGCTTATGATAATCACAAACTGTCTTTTGCACAAAAAAGATGATGTTTTATTGTTATTTTTATAAAGAGTGTCATAGTTATTTGATTAATTATCGGTTACCATGGTAACCTGCAAATTATGATCGTACAAACAATTACTCCGTGCAAGAAATTTGCCTTATTGGCACAGTGCCAACATTTGGAACGTTTATATCAAAATTATTGAAAAAAGCTTTTCATCTGAGGATTCTAAACTAAATTTGAGTTTTAGGGAATTTATGCACTAATTTTGGTCTTTTGGGCAATATCTCTGTAAATATCAGTTACATTGTGATATATCTGGCAGTGAAATGGTTAGAATTGTTCAACGGAGAATCCTAGAATCAATTATGTTGAATAGTATTTTAATGTATTTCTTTTTCAATTTCATCGATTATTATATTGGTGCATTGTAATCAGAATGTATTCTTACAAAATATTTGAATTTAGATACCTCCTCTTTGTTTTACTATAATCTGCAGAAAAATACATCTTTTTTGCGAACTTTTCTTTTGCATTTTAAAGAAGAGTTCCATTGCATGTATCACAGTTAATCAAATTCACCTGAAACATAACCAGTAGGCCTAACCAGGCTTAAACCTGCTGTATTTTAGGCTTAGTCAAAGACCCTACATGCTTTGGTTGTGTATTCTTAGAGTCAGAAAATCCAACATACCTGTGCAAAGGTAAACGTGGGGAAGAACTGAACAAAACAGGATTGGGTACTGCCCAACGTCCACAACCTCCAACGTGAGTCAGCAGTAGCCTGCAAGTAAGACCACACAAAATTTAAATTTATAATGTGCATTGATTGTTTGTTTTTAGATTAATTCTAACATTACCTTCAGACGTAATCTCACATTTATCTTTATGTCTGACCATTTGTTCCATGGTGCTTACAAACACAAAGCCATCTAGACCTCCTGGAAGACTTTATACTTTGTTAAAAACATCAACTGATATTTAGCGACACACATGTTCTATTACCCAGTGTTATATAAGTATACCGCATACGGGAGATTTGCCCTGGGCACGACAATATTATGTTGTGGTATAGGTGGACAAGGGGGCAGTCCTCATTGGCTGGGAGATTACGCTTGACCACCCACACTTAGTGGCATGAAAGGTGACGCATGCGTGATGCATGCGTGTTGCATACTAAAACGTGCGCTTCCGAATGTGATTCACCATACCAATCATGCCGGTTCCACCATCTTATTTGTTCATCCCTATTTCAACTAAGTTTATGGATTTCGAGAGGGACTGTTTTCATAATAATCATTCTGATCAGACCTAAAATAGTTTCATTTTAATATGTTAATCATATCCATGATAATTGAAAATGCCTTCACAGAATAGCTCTGGTAAAAAAAGGAAGTTCAGGTTCCTCTGATTGGCTGAATCAATTTATTTTACCTTAGGGTGATACAAGTTTAGTAGTTAAGAGTTTAACACAGGGTGACACAAACCTGGGTGAAAACCAGACTTGTATTGCCCTGCAGGGGGATACAGAAACTTTGTATTTTTCTAAAATTCATAAAAAAATGAAATCAGTAAGAAATAAAAAAAAAAAATCTAAAATACACATTTTCTGCACAATGTTCCTAGCTGCATTTTACTTGCTTAATATTTGTGGATTTGATGGATATCAAAAGAGGTATATGAGAAAACATAAAACATGTGCAGCATCACAGCCCCACCATTACTGATTGCTGTGCATCCTTCCTTGGGAGCTTAGATCTAACAAAAAGGTATAATAAATCCATAACGAACCTCGAAGGGAGTACTCGGGCAGTTGTCACCCCTCACCAGAACCCTGATATCAGCCCTCGGCCAGCTCTTTAGGCCCTGGCAGCAGGCTGATATCGGGGTCCCGGCTCGGGGTGACAACCGCCCTTGTACTCCCTTCTCGGTTGGTTATATGTATTGAACGTATAGGAAAAAAACAGCAGAAGGCATTGACACAATAAGTCAACCAATTTTTTTTTATATATAAAATGCGCATATATTTTTGAGATGAATTGAAATAAAGCCTGTGCATGCTATGCAGTCACCATTTTCCCTTACCTGTTGGGCGTTGCAGGGGCACGAATTTGCCCTGAAGAAGAGAAGTAGTGACGTGATAGAAAGGGAGCGCTGATAGGCCTCCCAGTTGTAACACAACTGGGCATAGTTGATCGTGTTAGCTGTTCCATCATATAGCGGGAACAACCATTTCCCCGTAATGCCTAAAAGACAGAGTAAAAAGATCATATTAGAAAGTTTGGTATATTATTGGTATTTGTCGTTGTCCCATATTTTGGGAAAATACATAATATTATATGCAATTTCAGTTTTGTTGTATTGCATAACCATAGAGGTTTTAAGTAAATGTTTTTGGTCATCTCCTAATGCACAAGCGGCTTTAAGGCAAATTGGCTAGTGACACATGAGATTTAGCCCATTGTTTGGCTCTAGGGTGTGTGCTTCTGTGATAAGCCTAACATTTCTAAATAGGGGGACAGAACATTAAAGGAGAAAGAAGAATAAAAAGAGTATGAAGAATTTTGAAATGCAGAGGTAGATTGAGGGGGGGGGGGGGGTTAAGGGGGTTGTGAGACCCACCCCTTTTTGATAGGTACATAATAATATTAATCATACTTGCCAAAGAAAAAAATAGGTTCTGTGTGGGTAAAAAGGCGCCATTTTAGTACTTAGCCTATATGCTGAGCACCTCACCCCCCTTTTCCGAAATTCTGTATCCACTGCTGCAATGATTTACTTTTTTGATACTTTGCAATGAGATTCTCACCTGTGTTTCCTTGGATGGCATCCAGCCTAAAGGCCTGACTACTCCCAGTCAGTGCCGAGTTGTACACAGTGGACTGGTAGTTCTTCTGGTTGTACCATCCCACCTGGTTAGGCCACCCAGTCCTCTGGTTCCACAGCAGACTCTTATAGTTGTACATGGCGAACGACCGCCCGTTGACCCCGTCTGTCACAAGGACCACCTGGTAGGTGTTGTTCTGCCCGGAGACGGAGCTGGGGTTACTGGAGGAGGGCTCCATGTCCACCCAGGTGGCCACTAACACCTCTGTGGGGGTGAACTCGGACAGACCGCCATAGGTGGTGACGTCATGGGTCGCCAGCGCCATCAAGCGGCGGACACGGTCATAAGACGCCGTGTCTGATTGGTCCGAATTGACGTCATAGAGCTGGGGGAATGAAAGGCAAAGGGGGAAAGATCAAGGATTGGATTCTTCTTTACCTTTTGCCAAGGGCGGATCCAGAATAAGTGCTCTGGGTCCTTCACAATAAAAATGCAAATTAACACTTTTGTTTTTAATTGATCTCAAAGGCTTCACATTAATACATGTTCTTCCAGTCTAACACTTGATTTCAATATTTTTTAATTTTCAGAGGCCAACATTTTCTCCCTTGGATCTAGTGGAGGGGTGGGGCGGGAGTTTGCAAAGGACACACTCTTTGATATGTCACTGTTTACTTAATTCAAATTATAAAATTACCAATATTGTATAGACCTGTGATATATAGCAAAAAATTCGACAATCATGGGTTACTTTCGAATTTAGATTATTTCAAATGATCACATTGAATCACATAATTATATACATTGTATAGCAAAGAGGAGAGGAAGGTGGAATAATCAATAGTCATTTTGATAATTTACTTGGTAAAAAAGAAACCTACCGTGCAATGAATGTCACCTACAACGTATTAGGCATTAGAGATATGTTTTACCAAATGATACACGTGTACTATTCAGTTATACCAAACGTTTTCTATATGGTTCCAAATGTTTTTTATATGGTACCAAACGTTTTCTATAATGGTAATGGGGGTTTAGTATATCCGGTAGGATACTTTATGTACCTGGTAATAGACGTTCCCAGCTGTTCCATCGTTACTTTCATAGAGAGGGGCAAAGATGGCTATTCCTTTCGCGTTGACAACCCGCGTCTCAAATGTACTGAAGGATAAGGGGAACTCTTCCGGATATACCTTCGTTAAGGCGAAGTTGAAACTGACATATCCATAACGACTGACCTGGTAAAAAAAGTGAAGTACATGCAAATGCTATGGT
The DNA here is from genome assembly GCA_936440205.1 of Lepidonotus clava. NCBI lineage: Eukaryota > Metazoa > Annelida > Polychaeta > Phyllodocida > Polynoidae > Lepidonotus > Lepidonotus clava. The sequence continues at coordinate 16,682,425 of OW387150.1, read as the reverse complement.
TAGGGATTCAAAGTTTGGTAGAACCATGATTATATAAACAGCTAGTAACATGACTTATTTTTGTAAGGAAATTAGTATTCAGTAAGTTGGTATACAGAGAGAGTATAAAGAATTGATTTGTTTGGCATCTGATTCCATGGCCATTTTTCTTTAAGCTTGATAAAATTCTAAACTAAGATTTATATTGGTTATATTCGGCGTTTACTTAAATGCATAAACTCCTGAACAAATATACTGTTGAATGCTCTGGGTAAGGTTCAGGAGGGGATGGGAAGTGGATCTCAATTATATTGGGAGGGGGAAGCATATCTTTAGCTGACAAAATTTCGAAAAACAGGGTCAAGAGCTTTTAATATAACGGCACAATAAGTCATCACATACTTACCGCCATTGTTTTGTAATCGTCTTGGAAAATATTAAAGGTGTTCCAGTTCACTATTGAAACAACAGCCCCATTTCTATCAATGGCTGTTGACGACGTATCCTGATCACCCTCCTCTGCGCCGTATGGGTACAGTATTCCAGTACGAATGACTGTAATGCACGATGAAGACATAATAATTAGTAAGAAGGTACCACTGGTCAATAATATCATTATGTTGCTTATCAGTAAATATTGCTGATAGTGTATGGACGAATGATGAAGCAGTAAAGTGGACAAAAACCATTTTGATGGGAATAGCATGATATTACTTAATCAAGGCTTAATGTGAATATGTCCTATGAAAATGCATGGATAAATGCCATTTAACTATACAGTTTGTTTTCCTTATGATTATATACTCAAATGTAAAGATGACGATCATATGAGAGATGTATGACACTCATGATCATCCTTCAAATACAATTGGTCCCGTGTTTTGCTTAATACTGATATAAATAACTGATACAAAGTGACAGGCCGCGCGTATCGATAGCAGGATCAAAATCTGATTAATTTTGTTCAAGAAAACTAGGAATCCCCATCATTAAATGTCTTCAAAATCGTTTATAGTTACCATTTTCACAGTTCAATCCTTCAAAGTAGGCAGTGCATTGGCAGGTATATGCGAGATATCCATCAACACACGTTCCTCTGTTCTGACAAGGGTTGCTAGAGCATTGGTCTACAAGATCTGGAACTATAAACAATCAAATATTAGTCAGCTGTTACGTTCTTCGAAGCCTGAAAGAAAGGACTAAGTGCTAAACTAGACCTGGGAGAGGGGTTGTGTGTCACAGATTAGAATTATCCATGGGTATTAGGGATTTTTTTAAGATTAAAAAGAGTGTGGTAATCTTGTCAGTACATGAGAGGGATAATTTATAACTGGATAAACACAAAGTTGAAAAAAGGAGAATTAATTATTTCAATCTTCAATAGGGAAGAACCTAGACGTCTCAACCACTCCTGAGATGGTGTGATCATTCCACTCATCGCTTACATTTGCATAGCAATTATATCTTTTACCATTTTGCAAATGATTTACAAAATAAGATAAAAAGAAAAAAGAAGAAAGTATCAGAATTAGATATTAAAAACTTACCCAATGTAGCTGTTGTAACTTCCTGTCTAGGCTGGGCAGAAGTTATTCTAACTGTTGAAGAGGTGGTTGTTTCAGCTTGCATGACTGGGGCTGCAGTTGTTACAGCTTGTACAACAGGTGCTGCAGTTGTTTCAGCTGGTATAATGGGTACTGCAGTTGTTTCAGATTTGATAATGGGTGCTGCAGTCGTCTCAGCTTTGATAATTGTTGCTGCTGTTGTTTCAACTTGGATAACAGGGTCTACAGTTGTTTCAGCTGGTATAACAGGGGCAGCAGTTGTTTCAGCTTGTATAATGGGTGCTGCAGTTGTCTCAGCTTTGATAATGGAAGCGGCAGTGGTTTCAGCAGGTATAACAAGTGATGCAGTTGTTCCAGCTTGTGTTGCAGTTGTTTCAGGTTGTAAGATGAGGATTGTAGTTGTTTCACTTTGTATTATGGGTACTGCAGTTGTTCCAGCTTGTTTATCAGGGGCTGCAGTTGTCTCAGCTTGTGCTGCAGTTGTCTCAGCTTGTGCTGCAGTTGTCTCAGCTTGTGCTGCAGTTGTCTCAGCTTCTACAATGGAGGCTGCTGATGTTTCAGCTTGTATAACAGGTGCTGTGCTCGTTTCAGCTCCAACATCAAGAGCTGTGGTTGTTTCGGCTGGTTTATTAGGTTTCACAGTTGTTCCTGCTTGTATTACAGTTGTTTCAGACATTATGACAGGGGCTAAAGTTCTTTCAGCTGGTATGACAGATGCTACAGTTGTTTCAGCTTGTGCTGGAGTAGTTTCAGCCTGTATTACAGTTGTTTCAGTTTCTACAACTTGGGCTATAGTTGTGTCAGGTTGTATTGAAGATGCATCAGGTTGTGCTGCAGTTGTTGGAGGTTGTTCTGCAGTTGTTTCAGCTTCTATAACTTGAGCTACAGTTGTGACAAGTTGTACTGCAGTTGTCTCAGCTTCAACAACTGGGGCTACAGTTGTTTTAGGTTGTACTACAGTTGTCTCAGCTTCAAAAACTGGGGCTACCGTTGATTCAGGTTGTGCTGCAGTTGTCTCAGCTTCAACAACTGGGGCTACTGTTGACTCAGGTTGTGCTGCAGTTGTTTGAGGTTGTACTGCAGTTGTCTCATCTTCAATAACTGGAACCACTGTTGTTTCAGGTTGTGCTGCAGTTGTCTCAGCTTCAACAAATGGGGCTACAGTTGTCTCAGGTTTAGTTGTAGTTGCATCAGGTTGTCCTACAGTTGTTCCCTGTTGGGTTGCAGTTGTTTTAGGTAGTATTGCAGTTGTTTCAGCTTCTACAACTGGAGCTACAGTTGTTGCAGGTTGTGTTGTAGTTGCATCAGGTTGTGCTGCAGTTGTTTGAGGTTGTACTGCAGTTGTCTCCTCTTCAATAACTGGAACTACTGTAGTTTCAGGTTGTGCTGCAGTTGTCTCAGCTTCTACAACTGGGGCCTCAGTTGTTTCAAGTTGTGCTGCAGTTGTTTCAAGTTTTACTGCAGTTGTCTTAGCTTCTACAACTGGGGCTACAGTTGTTTCAGGTTGTATTGTATTTTCATCAGGTTGTACTGCAGTTGTTTGAGATTGTACTACAGTTGTCTCAGTTTCTACAACTTGGACTACAGTTGTTTGAGGTTGTGTTGTAGTTGCTTCAAGTTGTGCTTCAGTTGTTTCAGGTGGTATTGCAGTTGTTTTAGCTTCTACAACTGGGGCAACAGTTGTTTCAGGTCGTGTTGTAGGTTCACCAGGTTGTACTTCAGTAGTTTGAGGTTGTGCTGCAGTTGTCCCAGCTTCTACAACTGGGGCTACAGTTGTTTCAGGTTGGGTTGTAGTTTCATCAGGTTGTGCTGCAATTGTTTGGGGTTGTACTGCAGTTGTCTTAGCTTCTACAAATGGGACTACAGTTGTTTCAGGTAGTGTTGTAGTTTCATCAGGTTGTGCTACAGTTGTTTGGGGTTGTACTGCAGTTGTTTTAGCTTCTACAACTTGGGCTACAGTTGTTTCAGGTTGTGTTGTAGAGTCATCAGTTTGTGCTGCTGTTGGTACAGGTTGTGCTGCAGTTGTCTCAGCTCCTACAACTGGGGCTACAGTTGTTTCAGGTTGTCCTGCAGTTGTTTCTGTTTCTACAACTGGGGCTACAGTTGTTTCAGATTGTGCTGCAGTTGTCTCAGGTAGTGCTGCAGTTGTCCCAGCTTCTGCAAGTTGGGCTACAGTGGTTTCAGGTTGTGTTGTAGTTTCATCAGGTTGTGCTGCAGTTGTTTGGGGTTGTACTGCAGTTGTTTTAGCTTCTACAACTTGGGCTACAGTTGTTTCAGGTTGTGTTGTAGTGTCATCAGTTTGTGCTGCTGTTGGTACAGGTTGTGCTGCAGTTGTCTCAGCTTCTACAACTGGGGCTACAGTTGTTTCAGGTTGTCCTGCAGTTGTTTCTGTTTCTACAACTGGGGCTACAGTTGTTTCAGATTGTGCTGCAGTTGTCTCAGGTTGTGCCGCAGTTGTCCCAGCTTCTGCAACTTGGGCTACAGTGGTTTCAGGTTGTGTTGTAGTTTCATCAGTTTGTGCTGCAGTTGTTTGGGGTTGTACTGCAGTTGTTTTAGCTTCTACAACTTGGGCTACAGTTGTTTCAGGTTGTGTTGTAGAGTCATCAGTTTGTGCTGCTGTTGGTACAGGTTGTGCTGCAGTTGTCTCAGCTCCTACAACTGGGGCTACAGTTGTTTCAGGTTGTCCTGCAGTTGTTTCTGTTTCTACAACTGGGGCTACAGTTGTTTCAGATTGTGCTGCAGTTGTCTCAGGTTGTGCTGCAGTTGTTTCAGCTTCTGCAACTTGGGTTACAGTGGTTTCAGGTTGTGTTGTAGTTTCATCAGGTTGTGCTGCAGTTGTTTGGGGTTGTACTGCAGTTGTTTTAGCTTCTACAACTTGGGCTACAGTTGTTTCAGGTTGTGTTGTAGTGTCATCAGTTTGTGCTGCTGTTGGTACAGGTTGTGCTGCAGTTGTCTCAGCTTCTACAACTGGGGCTACAGTTGTTTCAGGTTTTCCTGCAGTTGTTTCTGTTTCTACAACTGGAGCTACAGTTGTTTCAGATTGTGCTGCAGTTGTCTCAGGTTGTGCTGCAGTTGTCCCAGCATCTACAACTGGGCCTACAGTTGTTTCAGGTTGTGCTGTGGTTATATCTGCTTCTTCAAATAGGGCAACAGTTGTTTTAGCTGGTATGATAGGTGATGTGGTTGTTTTATCTAGTATAATAGGTGCTGTTGTCTCAGCTGCTATAACCGGTGCTATAGTTGTTTCAGCCTCTACAGTGGGTGCTTCAGTTGTTGCAGCTTGTGCATCAGTTGTCTCAGCTTCTACAATGGGGGCTACAGTTGTTTTAGATTGTATAGTTGGTGCTGCAGTTATCTCTGAAGTTGTCATATCCTGAACCCTTGTCATTATCCCTAATGTTGTCGTCTCAGTTGTTATATCTTCTAAAATTAGATAATTTAAGATTTTATCACAATGATTGAAAAAAATATCAGACACATGAATGATGTATCTATATCATACTAGTTTTTTTGTCGCATTCTTTGACTCAGTTTCATGAGAGAGTATCTGTTACCAAATTTCAATTAATAGTGACACAGAGATAACCAAGTCTTAGGTTGCAATAACATTTTCATGTGAAGATCTGAGGTAAGAATAATTACAATAAAGCTGTAATATTCATTAGTTGTACCTTCAGCGGTTGTTGCATCAGGAGCTGATGATCCTTTACTCTCTGTTGTCATTGATGGCGTCTCCCCAGTAGTAGTTACATTAGGAGCAGTTTCTGTTGAACCTCGGAGAGTTGACCTCACTTCAATGGCAGTTGTATCATCCGATGCTGTGGACGTGGAAGCAGTTGTTTCTGCTGCAAACAGAAACAATATGAATATATTACTACCATCATCATTGACATATTAAGAAAGCTTCTTTTTGGGTATTGGAGTAAATCTGTTACCTTTGGAACTTTATCTAACCTATTCATCAGTTGTTCATGTCACAAGGATATAGAATTGGGGATACTACATTCTAGAGGATAAAAATACCGAGTAACATAAGATGAAAAAGAAGTGAAGATAAAAATAAGAGAAACTTCCGTTTTGATCTAACAAGGCCATGCAATGTAATATTGTTTTGCCATTTCATTAAAAATATACACATTGATTGATTGAGGACAGACTATATTGACGACCCACAGTTTGAGATGTTGCAATATCCCTGTAGTTTGTCATAGATTTTAGTTTTATGATTTGACTCCATATACTTCGCTCTATATACATTTAAAAATAGATAGGCTTATTAACGATCATCCACTGTAGTTTTAAGCTATCCATTACAGTGATAAGCTTAAGTGTTAGTGCTCTTAGTCCTAGAAAAAAACTAGGAAGGCATTTAAAAGGTATAAATGAAGATTTGTTTGGACATCATTAAAGACACCTATATCAAATTATTGACACACTTTTCCATCCACAAACGTCTTTGTTGCAGGTATATCCCTTTCACTACTAAATATGTCATTCTACAGTTCATAATTATGGAGATATTGGCCAAAATATGAAAATTAGTCTTGAAAATGCCTAAAAGTCAAATTTTCTCTAGATTCTTCTGGTACATTTTGTTTTTATGTAAGTTTGACAAAAACATTCCAAATGTTGGCACCCTGCCAATTCTACAAACTTGTCTATGTTGGTAATATCTGCATTATGTTCCGAATATTGGTTCCCATGGTAACCATCAATTGCTGAAATATTGATTTTATCTGTTTCTAAGAGAACAATAAAGGTTTGTTGTGTTTGAACAAAAGAAACAGCTTGTGATTATCACCAGTGAAACCAAAGTTATGACAATTTGAAAATCTTTTTTTTTTCTCCCAAAAATCAATAACTTTCTATCAATTTGAAAAAAGATGGCAAAATCATCTTTACAATTATCATTACTAGGTAGCCCAATTGCAATTCTACTATTTTCTAATGAATTGACGCTCTAATATTCAAACGACAGTATTTTTGGAAAATTCTTTCAGTTTCTGAAAGCTGAATTTCTCCTCTTCAAAATTTAATGCCCTTCCTATGGGAATTCATTATAGAGCCACTTTTGTGGCTTCCCGCGGTGAAAGGGATATACAGTGTCCTTTGTCCATCTATTAATAAGCAGGTATCGCTGATTGAAGGAAAGACATGTTATATCAAGTTCTGGGCCGCTTATACTAAATTTGTGTAGATAGAGTTTGATATATCACAGCAGAAGAGGCCGTATCTGTGCTTTTGATATGTACACTGTACTTGGTGGCCAATAAAAACAATAATACTCTAGTGGCAAACGGATATCTATATCTAATCAATCTTGGGTGTGTTTGCAAATTTGGAATCATTTCTCTAAATGCAAACAACCGCTCTGGGAGATACCTGAATGTCAACGTGTCTAAGTTGTGATTTGTGCTCTTGGAAATTTACAACAAAAAATAAACGTGACACTGAAAATTCAATTCTGTATATCATGCTGGTAGCATTTCATAGTTAGTTCAGTAGATGGTGCTGGAAAAAGGTTAAATCAGCATGCAAATAGTACCACTACCCAAAAGTATGAAGATGCAGATCAGGATAACAGGAAGCAAAACATAATTATTTGACTATGAAGATTGAAACTATAAATGATAATAAAGTACATAATGGATCAATTTTGCTACGCAGTACTATGTCCTCCAGTTTAAGAAGGACAGCCTGTCTGTTGCTAAACCAAAAACAAAATATAAATGATTATTTACGAGAATTAATCTAATAATTCAAGGATATCATTTTTACTAGAAATAGAGCAGAAAACTATTTTCCATTAGACAAACATCTCACACGTCCTCATGCCAGAAATATGAGTGATGCATATCTTATTTTGGAAGAAAAAGACCAAAGGAAAGAAGAAGAAAAAAACAAGGAGCAAGTAGGCCACAAAGTGCAAATACATGTACATCTCACAGTGATTAACATACATTAAGAATGGACTGGCCAGGGGGCACACTGGTAATGCTCCAATGATTTCCCTAGCCAAGAAAATGTAGTTCTTTGCTGTCACGTAGGTGCAGTGATAGTCTTCATAAACATCCACACATGGCAGAAAATTCTTCATATCAAAGAGGTTTTTTTTCTCGAGGAATGACGAAAAGTAGATGATGTATCATTTTTTTAAAATGGTAGATATAAGTCAAAGTTACAGAAGCGAAAAGGTTGAGCCTGAAAGCCCATCATGGAAATACTATACCTGAAATGCTACACATAATGCCCTTAATCATAAGTTAATGGGAATATAAACCCTTTAAAAATTAACTTGGACTCTTTGAAGGTGTTCTAAATTCAAATTCAAATTCACAATGAAAGGGCTAACTCACTGATCATAATACACATTGATAAAAAATATACACTGCTTACCAGAAAATACAATATGCAACTAAATAGACACCTGAAACACCGGTCTTGATTCGCCAGTGCTTAGGCGACCTGGTCATTTGGCCCACATTTCTAATAACATCAACCCAGAAATGAAAAGAATTCCCTGGTGACTGTGTGACTCTCTTGTGAGCCCTTTACAAGTCATTAAAGGTTGATAGGGAGGTGGCCCAAATCCTAGCTGAACCGTCCCCTGGCTAATTACAAATTCATTATCATAATCTCCTTCCTCCTCCAATGAATCTTAAGTTACCCACACAAAAGTAATATAAAAACCGAGAAGCTGAGGCATACACATCTTACTATAATTATACGTATAGACATAATATACTTATTTCACTGTCCACGAAAACTGCCTGATAGTGTGAGCTATCCCTCTCGACCTAGGTGTAGCCATAATAGCTTCACTGGTGACTGTGTAACATATTTGGCTCTCTTGTAAGCTAAGTATTTGAAGGTTTTCATACTTTGACACCACCTCCCTCCTCCATTGAATTTAAAGTTACCCACATTTAACTGATACAAAAAAAAATAACAAGGTATAGTAGCAAACCTATGTATTACATATGAGAGTCTTAAAGTGAAGTGTTTCTTAAATCAAGAATTCAAAGAGTACTGATCCGCTAAGATTATTCACTGGCAAAGCTTAGAGCCTATGTACAGACTTATTCTATTGTAGCTGTTAATAAATATGAGCTACAGGAAAATGTCAACCCTTTAGACTCCAATTCAGTTGCAACCGCCTGTTGCTCCCCACTGATCTGGCTTCACCGACCTTAAAATTTGACAGACTTCACCGTATTGTCTCAAGATTTTTTCCATGAGAAGCAAAAGAAGAATAATCCGAATACATGGGTGGTCAATTCATTAAATAAAAGCACATTTAAATCCCTACAAAAATTGAAGACGTCCATATTCATTCTACTCCAATAAGATACAGTAGGCAGTAGTATGCAATTTATGATTTAGATTATTTGTAAAGAAATTCCCAGGAAACATTGGAAATGCTGGGGCAATCTGACATTCATTGTGAGGAGGTTGTTCAGTCTAAAGGGTTAATAGTAGTCTAGTTATCTATCACTACAATGTTTATCTTGCCTGTTCTTTGGGAGACCATTGGGGCAGATGATGTCCTTTCGTTGTTTGATGCAGCAGGTGTGGTTGATTCCATTACAGTTGTTGCTACCTCTAGTGTGGTGTAAGAAACAGGGTTTGCACTTTCGATTGTAGTTGTATCAGGAAAAAATGATTCTTTGACTGTTTGTGGCGGGTTCATTGATGTATATTCTTTATCAGGGGTTGTCAGTTGAAAAGTAGATGTTTCCGAAATAGATGTCTCTTTACTGGTCATAATCTCGGGAACATATGGTTCTGATGTTGTCATTTTGAATGTTATTGATTGTGAAGTGCTTATTGGAGCTTTATCAGAAGTTGTGTCAGGAACAAGAAGTTCCTTTGTTGGTGTTGTAACTGAAAATGTTGATTCTACAACAGATGTAGTTTCCTCAATACCCTTACTAAGAACAGTAGATTGTTCAGCATCATCCTCCGTTGTTAGTTCTGGATCAGTTGTTGTGTATTTGATTGTGCTAGTATCAGTAACAGTGGACTGTATACCCTTTGTTATTCCTTTAGCTGTTGTTGATTCTTGGGCACCTGTTGTTTCTTCCATGGTAGTTGTATTAGGATCAGTCGTTTCCTTGCTGGCTGTAGTCGTTTCAAGCACTTCTGATTCAGGAATAGATGTCATTCCATCAATTGTGGTTTTAACAGGAACCAATGCATCTTGGCCAACTGTTGTTACCCTGGGTGTCATGGACGTCCCTTCAATTATGGTTGTTTCAGGAACAACTGTTTCCTTTTTTGTTTGGCCTTCAATTGTAGTTGATTTTTCAAATGTTGTGGATTCACCCATGGTTGTATAAGGAACAGTTGATACCTCCTCTGTTGACACGATCTTAGCAGTTGTCTGTTTTAAAGTAGACGATTCAGCGAATTCTCTTGTTTCCTTACTTGTTGTTAATTCCAGGTCACTGTTTATTCCTTTAGTCATAGTTGCTCCAGAAACAGTTGATTCCTTGTCAGGTGTGGAAACTTCAAAAGGTGGTTCTGGAATGGATGATGTTCCTTCAATAGCATTTGTATGAGGGACAGTTATTTGCTCCACCTTTGTCGTTCCTGTACCAGGGGTTGTTTCCTTTCCTATTGTGGTCAAATCATGTGTCATCAACCCTTCTACAGATGTGGTTTCCTCAACTGCACTGGTACTGTAAACAGCTGATTCCTGGACCTTTGTAATTGGTTTCACTGTTGTTGATTCTAAAGTACTTGTTGTTTCCTCAGCAATAGTTGTTTGAAAAACACTTAATTCCCTGTCCATTGTGATCCCTCCCAGAGTTACTGGTTCTGGAACAGAAGACGTTATTTTAGTAATACTTGCACTGGCAGCAGTTGATTCTTGACTCGTAATTGTTTCCTGAACAGTTGAAGTTTCAAAAGCACTTCTTGCTACTTCACCAGTAGTTGTATCTTGGCCAACTGTTGTTTCTTCCAATATTGTCGATTCTGAAGTGGATGGTGTTTCCTTGATAGCAGTAGTATGAGGTACAGTTGATTCTTGGACCTTGGTTGTTGGTCTCATTGTTGTTGATTCTAAGACACTTCCTAGTTCTTCAGAAGTTGATGTTTCAAAAACAGTTGATTCCTTGCCTACTGTGCTTCCTTCCGCAGGTGTTGGTTCTGGAAAAGATGATGTTTTTTCCATGGTGCTTCTATTGGGAATGGTAGATTCTTGACCCGTAATTGCTTTCTGAGCAGTTGAAGTTTCAAAAGCACTTCTTGCTACTTCACCAGTAGTTGTATCTTGGCCAACTGTTGTTTCTTCCAATATTGTTGATTCTGAAGTGGATGGTGTGTCCTTGATAGCAGTAGTATGAGGTACAGTTGATTCTTGGACCTTGGTTGTTGGTCTCATTGTTGTTGATTCTAAAACACTTCCTAGTTCTTCAGAAGTTGATGTTTCAAAAAAAGTTGATTCCTTGCCTACTGTGCTTCCTTCCGCAGGTGTTGGTTCTGGAAAAGATGATGTTTTTTCCATGGTGCTTCTATTGGGAATGGTAGATTCTTGACCCGTAATTGTTTTCTGAGCAGTTGAAGTTTCAAAAGCATTTCTTGCTACTTCAACAGTAGTTGTGTCTGGGACAGTTGATTCATGGCCTACTGTTGTTTCTTCCAAGGTTGTTGATTCTTGAATATATGTGGTTTCCTTTATAGAACTTGTATAAGGAACAGTAGATTCTTGGACCTTAGTTGTTGGTTTCTTTGTTGTTGTTTCTAACACACTTGTAAGTTCTTCAGGAGGTAAAGTCACATATATAGTTGTTTCCTGTCCTACTGTGCTTTCTTCCAGAGTTGTCAGTTTTAGAACAGGTGATGTTCGTTCAGTGATACTTGGACTGGGGACTGTCGATTCATGGCCCTGAATTGGTTCCTTTACAGTGGAAGACTCAAGAGCATCTGTTGATCTTTCAGTGGTTTCTACATCTGGGACATTTGTTATTTTACCAGTTGTAGTTGCATCCAAGGTGGTTGATTCTTGAATAGATGTTGTTTCCTCAATAAAACTTGTATAAGGACCAGTTAAATCTTGGACCTTAGTTGTTGGTTCCATTGTAGTTGATTTTACCACACTTGCTAGGCCTTCAGCAGTAGATGTTTCAATAGTAGTTGATTCCTTGACAACTGTGCTTCCCTTTAGAGTTGTTGGATCTTGAACAGATGATATCTTTTCAGTTATACTTGTACTGGGGGCAGTTGATTCATTGTCCTGAATTGTTTCTTGAATAGTTGAAGCTGCTCCTTCAGTAGGAGTTGTATCTGGGACAGATTTTTGGTGATCTGTGGTGGTTTCCAAGGTTGTTAATTCTGGAATAGATGTTGTCTTCTTGACAGTACTAGTACTTTCTTGGACTCTAGTTGTTTGTTTGTGTGTTATTGGTTCTTCAGCAGTTGTTGGTTCTTCAGCAGTGGTTGTTTCAGAAACACTTGGATCCTTTCTGGTTGAACTTTCTGCGAGAGTTGTTGCAATTGGTTCTGGAACAGATGGTGTTGTTTCAGTGGTACTTATACTGGGGATGGTTGATTCTTGACCTCCAATTATTTCCACAATAGTTGTAGATTCAAGAGTGCCATCATTGATAGTTGTATCTGGGACAGTTGTTTTTTGGCCAATAACACTCGCTTCCAAAGTTGTTGATTCCAGAGTGGATTCCTTTGATTCTTGGACCTTTGTTATTGGGGTGACCGTTGTTGATTCTACAGAACTTGTTAGTTCTTTAGCCATAGTTGTTTCAGAAACAATTGATACCCTGCTTACTGTGCTTTCCTCAAGTAGCATTGGTTCTGGAACAGATGATGTTGTTCCAATGGTACTTGTAATAGGAGCAGCAGATTCTTGATTGCTTACTGATTCCTGAGAGGTTGAAGATTCAAGAGCGCCTCTTCCTGTTTTGATGGTAGTTGGGCCAGTGTTCCTGCCAATTGTGGTTGCCTCCAAGGTTGTTAATTCTGAACTAGCTGTTGTTTCCTTATTTGTTCTTGCATTAGTAACCTCTAATTCTTCAACATTTGTTGTTGGTTTGACAGTTGTTAACTCTAGAGCACTTGTTGGCCCATCAGCAGAAGTTGTTGCAGAAACACTTGATTCCTTGCCCACTCCGTTCTGCTCACTTATTGTTGATTCTGGTGCTGGTGTTTTCTCAGTGGTACTTGTAATTGGAACAGTTGTAAGATCTTCTACAACTGCTTCAATGGTAGTTGTATCTGGAAGAGTTGATTCCTTGACAGTTATGGCTGCATTTAGAGAAGTTGATACTGTTTTTATTTCCAAAGGACGTGTTGTTCCTTCAATTGTGCTTGTATCAGGAAGATTTGAATACTTCTGGATAGTGGTAATTTTGAGGGTTGTTGATTCAGGAGTAGTTGTTGATCCCTCAGTGCTACCTTTATCATGACTAGTTGATTCTTTGAAAACTGTTGTAAGTTCATCTTCTATTGACCCTTCTGCACTAGTTATCCCTTCAACAATAGTTGTATCTTGACCAGTTGACTTCTCCTTTGTTGTAATTTCATGAGTGGGGGGTTCTGTAGCAGATGTTGTTTCCTGAATGGTACTTGTATGCAGGAAAGTTGATGGTGCCAGGTCTTGAACAGTTGTTGCTCCTTGGGTTACAAAAGTCCCTTTAGATGATGTTGTAGTCTCTATACCTATTCCAGCATTCACCGTTGTATCTGTTTCTGTTGTTACTATTGATTCTAATGACATTTTTGTTGTAGTCTCATTCAAAACAGAAGTGTTTTCAAGTGTTGTTGTTGCTATAGAAGTGGTTTGATCATGTGCTACTGTGGTATCAGACGCTATGGTTGTTTTTGATTTCCCAGGAGCACCAGTTGTTGTTATCTCAACTCCTACTTGTGTTGTCTCAGCTGTAGCATCAATTGCTGAAAACAGATTATAGGAATATCTAAGCATGCAAACCAGCAATATGTTATTTAGTTACTCTAATCAAAGCCAGCTATTCTTTGCATTAGTATTCGGTGTTGAAAAAATGTATATTTAAACAAAAATTCATGACAAACCGAAAACCTTAAACACTCAGATGCTAAATCAATCATTGCAGCACAAAAGCCATAGGGTCATTATGATTAACTACATCTGACAAATTGAATTGTTTTAAAGCCCTCTTCAAAACATATGGTCTATATCTGAAGACAGTAAGGCCATAGGCCACAAACGGTTCAACACAATCTTCTGGAATTCGGTTTGATGGTAAATTTTATCAAGTGTTAGGCATCCCTGAGACTCAGGGATATAGTCTGATACTTTCGTAAAGATAAAATGAGAAATAAGCAGATGTCCTAGTGGCACCTGAGGGAACAACGTATATAATGATAATTATAAGCCTAAATAGAAGATGGTCTAACTCATAAGTGCTTATTCAACAGCCATAGCGGCTGTGTGTTTATGTCTGTATTGTAAAAATAAACAGTCAATAGTGAACATAACATTTGACTATATAGGAGCTCAAAACTCTTTAGGGGGTCTTTTTCTTGCTCTGGTTTATTTGATATTACATTGATTGATTTCTTGTTTGTTAGATATCCTGCAAAACACCTTTCCACAACCCTTATGTTGGTTGAATTACCAAAGCCTTGGTAGAAAAGACTACTTATGCAATAGAAGCAATTTCATTCTAGATCAAATACCCTGATAATGTAATCATTTGTCTGTCCCACACAGGATTTCAGAGGTTTTGTATAAAAACAAAGAAATAACAACTTACAAGGTGGTGTGTATTTGGTACCTTCAGTGGATATCTTCGGAGATGCATCAGTTGTAACTAAAAACGAAAAGGAAAATATAACTAACAGTGCACAAGGGGGGGGGGGGAGGGGGTCAAGGGCTTTAATACAATCTTAATGCATATTATATTCTGAATGGGAGGAGAGGAGAGGGGTCTAGATAACATGTAGAAATGCATGTACATAATTGACGGACGAACCCTGATGTGAAAAAATTCAATGCAGTAAGATTCCTGCAAGATTTAGAAAATCATTTATTTATCTGTCCTGCTGGTAATCACCAGTAACTCCTCACACATAAGCATTTGGGGAAAATACATGACAAAAAACGTGTGTGAGAATTGATAGTAAGTAGAAACATGCAGTAATGAGATTCTCTAATGGGTTATCGACTATAGGAGTTAGTATCATTTCTCTCACTGGAATGATCTAGTGTTGATCTATACATGCAGCTAAGAACAATAATTCATGCATAATGATATGAAAATGATCCATACTTCATTGTTTACCCTTTGAGTTCCGATTCCTTCATCAGTTGAGATAGAAAGCGATAGTAAATAGGCAATCAAAGACCACCAGACCCAAACCAAGCAAAACATTATACAAAGCAAACATTCACATTCAAGAATAGAAAGATTCACATTAAAAGCCTATTAAGGTTAAGCATCAAACTAACAGCACATTCAGATCAAGCGTCAAACTAAAACAATTTTAACATTAAGCACAGCAAAAGTCAACATGTGAAGAAAATGCATTTCAGCCTCATTGCTACCCAAAAAATATTAAATTGGTCATCAAGTATAGTATTCATTAGTAGAAGCAGTTATTTAATTTCAAACAAAAAGACGTCATGCGATAGAATATTATGTTTTCATATGAATGTACAATTTAGCTTTTGTTAAACCACTGAGCTCACCTGGTTGGTCAAAAGGATCCGATGAATATGTTGTCCCTGTATCTGTAGTTGTAGAACCCATCTCAATTGTACTTTTCTGTGACTTCAATTCATCAGACAAGGAAGTATCTGAAAATAGCTTTGGTAAGATAGATGTTGCCTCTGGAACAGCATGCGTGTCTTCTGTTGATGTTGATCTGACATCTATCACTGGTGTGCTGGATGAGGGTTCTTCTGGTGAAGGTGTCGATTCCTTGTTTGTTGTAATGCTAGTTGTAAACATGTCAGCACTTGTGGTGATTGGTGCTGAAGTTGACAAGTCCAATGAAGGCACCGACGTGGTTTCTTCTGTAGTTCTCCTTGTCCGAAGACTGGTGAACTCTGGAACTGTTGTTTGCTCTTTTCCTGCATGTGTCGTTCCAAGCCCAGTAATTACTTCAGTTACCTTTGAGGTTATAGTGTTATCGGCCTTTACAGAAGTAGGATTGAGCAAGGTAGAATTCACTGATACACTCTGTGGAGTTGTCTCTTCGAAGCTAGTTTCTTCATTGGCAGATGTACTACTTAATTGTGCTAAATTGTTTGCTGTTGAAAGATCAACTGCCAAAGGTGATGGGGAACTAGTTGTCTCAACCTCAGCTGGTAAAATTGAAGTTCTTGAACTATCTTCAGTAGTTTCCTTTGCTTTAGGGTGAACGCTACTAGTTATTTCTTGTAATATTTCTCCTTGTGTGGACTGAATTTCAGGAGCAGTTGTTACTGGACTGCTTGTTACCTTAGATTGTGTTGATATTTGATAAGGTGTACTTGTTGATTCAGTTGCAAATTTCTCAGCAATTGAAGTTATAGCCACCTCATTTGTCATAATGCTAGTTGTAAACATATCAGCGCTTTGAGTTATTGGTGCTATTGTTGATGAGGGCAATGTTGTTTCTTTAGGAACTGATGTGGTTTCTGCTGTACTTGTCCTTCTTTGAACGGTGGTGAACTCTTGAAGTGTTGTTTGTTCTTCTTGGTAAAATGGATGGCTTGTTTCAAGCCTAGTTGTTGATTCACTTGCCTTTGAGGTCATAGTATTGTCAGCCTTTTCAGAACTACGAGTATGTGTGGTGGGATTCTCTGATACACTTTGTGAGGTTGTATCTTTGAAGCTTATTGCGTCAATGACAGATGTACTACCTAAGTGTGTTGATAGTGAATTATCAGCTGTTGAAGAATCAGCTGCAATAGGTGATTTGAAAGTTGTCGTCTCAACCTCAGTTGGTTGCATTGAAGTTGCTCTTACTGTTGAAGCAACCTCTTTTTGTGTTGCTGTTGTCATTCCTTGCAACAGTTTCCCTGCAGATGATGTTCCTGTGTTATCTTCAGTAGGTTCCTTTGTTTTAGGGTTTACACTACTAGTTGTATCTTGGAATGTTTCTCCTCTTGTGGTCTGAATTTCAGCATCAGTTTTTACTGGACTGCTTGTTACCTTAGATTGTGATGATGTTTGATAAGGGGTACTTGTTGATTCACTTGAGAATTTCTCAGCAATTGAAGTTATAGCCTCCTCATTTGTCATAATGCTAGTTGTAAACATATCAGCACTTTGAGTTATTGGTGCTGTTGTTGATGAGGGCAATGTAGTTCCTTTAGGAACTGACATTGTTTCTTCTGTACTTTTCTTTCTCTGAACAGTGGTGAACTCTGGAAGTGTTGTTGGTTCTTCTTCTTGATAAAATGGATTGGTTGTTTC
Source organism: Lepidonotus clava (assembly GCA_936440205.1). NCBI lineage: Eukaryota > Metazoa > Annelida > Polychaeta > Phyllodocida > Polynoidae > Lepidonotus > Lepidonotus clava. The sequence goes on along the minus strand of OW387150.1, from coordinate 16,665,477 downwards.
AAGCATAGTTGTTGATTCACTTGACTTTGAGGTTATAGTATTGTCAGCCTTTTCAGAACTATGAGTATGTGTGGTGGGATTCTCTGATACACTCTGTGAGGTTGTATCTTTGAAGCTAACTGCCTCATGGCCAATTGTACTTCCTAGGTTTGTTGATAGTAAATTATCTGCTGTTGAAGAATCAGCTGCAATAGGTGATTTCAAAGTTGTCATCTCAACCTCAGATGGTTGCATTGAAGTTGCTCTTACTGTTGAAACAACCTCTTTGAGTATGGCTGTTGTCATTCCTTGCAACCGCTCACCTGCAGATGATGTTCCTGCGTTATCTTGAGTAGGTTCCTTTGTAACACTACTAGTTGTATCTTGAAATGCTTCTCCTCGTGTGGAATGGATACCAGCAGCAGTTGTTACTGGAATGCTTGTTACCTTAGATTGTGGTGATGTTTGATCAGGTGTACTCGTTGATTCAGTGGCAAATTTCTCAGCAGTTGAAGCAACAGCTTCCTCAGCTGTCATAATGCTAGTTGTAAACATATCAGCATTTGTGGTTATTGGTGCTGAGGATGATGAGGGCAATGTAGTTCCTTTAGGAAATGACATTGTTTCTTCTGTACTTCTCCTTGTCTGAATATTGGTAAACTCTGGAAGTGTTGTCTGTTCTTCTTGAGGAAATGGATGGGTTGTTTCAAGCCTAGTTGTTGGTTCAGTTGGCTTTGAGGTCATAATATTGTTGGCCTTTGCAGAGCTAGGAGTAAGTGTAGTGGGATTCACTTCTGAAGTTTCCAACGTTGTTATTCTATTTTTGGAAGAGATGTTTTCTTTCTCGGAAGTTACCTCAACTATGTCAGTTCGAGCCATTGTTGATCTAACCATAGAATCTGTGTCCTTTGATAAAGTCACTGGTATTACTTTGGTTGATTCTGCCATGACTGTTGAGGCATCAGTATTCATATAAGTAACACCTTCAGTTACTACATCAGGGGCTGTAGTAATTTCCTCAGTCTTGGAATTGGCTTGCATGGTACTTTGCTCAAATACTTCTGTTGATTTTTCATTTGAAGAATTGATTTGTGTTGACATTGGTGGAATGGATGCACTGTCTGAAGTGGTGGTTTGCTTCTCTACAGGAGATAAATCTTTTGTAGCATTTTCAGTATAAACTATGGTTGTTTCAGGTGATGAAGTCATTTCCAAGAACGGAATGTTGTTCGACGTTTCTGGAGTTTTTGCTGTTGTTAGAACTTTTTGCTGTGTGGTTTCTACTGGCAACGTTGTCATTCCATTGACTGAAGTACTGTCTCCTTGTATAGAGGATAAAGCAGCAGTGTTCACCTCTGGTGCACTTGTTAGCTCAGATTGTGAAGAAGTTTGATGAGCTGTGCTTACCACTTTTGTTGGCAGTATATCATCAGCCGTTGTTGTGTCCTTTGTTATTGTCTGTGATCTGGTTAGTGTAACTTCTGGCAGTGTAGAGGATATCTCTGGTATTTCAGTCGAATCAACTGAAGCTTTCTTTGATGTAATTGACCCCTCAGAAACTGTAACATTTGTTGTTAGTGGCGATGCAGTTGATGTCCCTGCTGTTGAGGTAGTTTCCTTAATATCAGGAGTCAACTCTATACTAGAAGTAGTTTTGGCTTTTGTTGTTTCTTGCAATATTGTGGTATCCTGTTCTTCAGTGGTATACTTGAAATCAATTTCTATAAGGGCTGATGTACTGACTATGGTTGTTGGCATTGTATCATCCCTTGTTGAAATAGCAATTCCAGCTACTGGTGAAGAACTTATTGCTCCAGTTGGAAGAATCGATGTTGTTCTTTCTGTTGATGCCTTCTCTTTGTATGTTTCTGCTGTTGTTCCTTGCGGCAAATCACCTCCAGGTAGAGATGTTCCTTTATCATCTACAGTAGTTTCTTGAGTTATTGAGGTGACTGTATTGGTTATTCTTTTATGTGTTTCTCTTTGAGTGGTTTGAATTTCAGGAGCAGATGTGACTAGAGTGTTTGTTAATTGAGGTAGTGATGAAGTTAGACGAGGTGTTCCTTCTAATTCAGTTGAGATCTTAGCAGCATATGAAGTTGATACTGTTGTGTCTTCTTGCAGATCTAGTCTAGCAGTGGTTGTATCATTTGATGCAGTAAGTGCAATGGCTCTTGAAACCTCTGGCTGTGTAGTATCCTGTAAATCAGGAACATGAACTGGAGTTGTTTGCGGTATTGTTACACTGCTAGACACAATGGTAGGGGTCATTATTGTGGTAACTGATGATGTAGTGGTTGTTTCTGGAGTTGTAGCTGTTACAGTCATCTTAGGAGTTAAATCTGCAGAAGGTGTACTCTCACCAGTTGTTGTTACTTGGAGTGTTGTGGTTTCCATTTGTGAAGTTGTCTCTTTGAAGGTTGTTATTTCATGGCTAGATGTACTACCTAATAGTGTGGATGGTATATTGTCTGCTGTTGATAACTCACTTGCTACAGGTGATGGAAGACTAGTTGTCTCAACCTCAGCTGGTAGCATTGAAGTTGCCAACATAGTTGAGGCAACACTTTGGGTTTTCTCAATAATTGAAGTTGAAATTGTTGATGCTTCTGGCAGTATTGTTTTAACTTCTGTTATGCTATCTGTTGTACCATCTGTCAATGTAGATACTACACCAACAGATGACGTTGAATGCAATTCTTTTGACTTGTCAGGATTAACGAATGTGGTGATTCTTGTTACAACTTCTGATACAGATGTTTCCCCCGGAAGTGTTGTTGTACTGTCTAATGTCCCCGATGTTGTTGATTCATCAACTGCATTTGTTGATAACCGATTTGAAGAAGATGTAACAATTGATTTTTGATCAGGACTTCCTTGGCTGGATATTTCTTTTGCTTGTTCTCCTGTGGTCATTTCAGCAGCGTTACCTGCGGTTGTTTCTCGCCTCTCCTCCATGGTAGCTTTTTGAGATGCTGTTACAGCCCTATCTTCAACTGTTGCTTCTGTTGAAGTTTTATCCTGTAGTTGTTTTGCTGCATCTGTGCTTTTCACAATATCTGTTACTTCAAATGCTGTCGTTGCCTTTTCTACAGAAGTATGTGCAATAGAGTTTGTAGCTGATTGTGAGGTTGGCGCTATAGAGCTGATTCCAGTTGTTGTAGTTACTTGCTTTCCTGTATCAATTTGTCTGGCTGTAGTTGTTGGCAAGTTTACTAGCATTGTTGAAGCATCATCCTCGATAACTTGTGTTGTGTGGCCTGACATTGCTTTTGATTCTTGGTTGGTTGATGCAAATGGTGACGAGGTAGTAGATTTGAATGGTGTAGTTGATGCCTCTTCATTAGACGCTCCTGATGTTGCTAAACCAAGTATTGTTATTTCTATTTCTGGTGTGGTTTGCATAGAAGAAGTCCTGGAGGCAGATGATGAGTCTGCTGTGCTAATTGCCTTTGTCTGTAATGTAGATGTGCCCATGCTGGTTGTCTTTGGCACTAGTGTGGATTCCATTAATGAGTCACTTCTTGCGCCATCAGTTAATCCTTTTGCCCCTGTTGTTTCTTGTGGCATCATTGTTTGTCTAGCTTCTGTTGTTGTTTCTGGCAGGGTAGTTACATCAGCTGAAGTGGTTGATATTGTTGAAGCATTATGATCTTGATTTGTACTCAATTCTGTAACTATTCTGGCCATAGTTGTCTCTAGAAACATTACTGTGTCCTGATCTACTTTATTGTTGTCTCCTGTTATTGAAGTTGGTGATGGTGTAGTTGCTGGTTGAGCCTTATCTGAGGATTCCTGTGCGGTTGATGATGGTGTTTCAGAGTATGTAGTTAAGAATTCTCCATCAGAAGCACCTGATGTTGCTAAACCAATCAATGCTATGTCTATCTCAGATGTGGTTTGCATTGAAGATATTTTTGACACCGTGGTTTCTTGTGGCATCACTGTTTGTCTAACTACTGTTGTAGTTACATCAACTGAAGTGACTGGTATTGTTGAGGCTTTATGATCTTGATTTGTACCCAATTCTGTTACCATTTTGGCCATAGTTGTTTCTTGAGACATTGCTGTGTCCTGATCTACTTTATTGTTGTCTCCTGCATTTGAAGTTGGTGATGGTGTAGTTGCTGGTTGAGTCTTAGCTGAAGTTTCATGTATGATTGATGAGGGAGGTGGTGTAGTAGTAGATTGAAAAGGGTTTTCAGTGTTTGTAGTTGTTACCTCTTTATCAGAAGCACCTGATGTTGCTAAACCAAGTATTTCTATTTCTGGCGTCGTTTGCATAGAAGAAATCCTGGAGGCAGATGATGATTCTGCAGTGCTAATTGCCTTTGTCTGCAATGAAGATGTGCCCATGTTGGTTGTCTTTGGCACTGATGTGGATTCTATTAGTAAGTCTCTTGTTGTGTCACCGGTTGATATTTTTGACCCTGTTGTTTCTTGTGGCATTATTGTTTGTCTAGCTTCTGTTGTTGTTTCTGGCATGGTAGTTGGTGATGGTGTAGTTGCTGGTTGAGCCTTAGCTGAGGATTGCGGTGTAGTTGATGATGGTGTTTCAGAGAATGTAGTTGACATTTCTCCATCAGAAGCACCTGATGTTGCTAAACCAATCAATTCTATGTCTATCTCAGGTGTGGTTTGCATTGACGATACTTTTGAACCTGTTGTTTCTTGTGACATCATTGTTTGTCTAACTTCTGTTGCTATTTCTGGCAGGGTAGTTACATCAACTGATGTGACTGGAATTGCTGAGGTTTTATGATCTTGATTTGTTCTTAAATCTGCAACCATTCTGGTCATAGTTGTCTCTTGAAACATTGTTGTGTCCTGATCTACCTTACTGTTGTCTCTTGTTATTGAAGTTGATGTCAGTATAGTTGCTGGTTGAGTCACAGCCAGAGATTCCTGTATGGTTGATGAGGGCAGTGGTGTAGTGGTAGATTGAAAAGGTTTTTCAGTGTTTGTAGTTGATACCTCTTCATCAGAAGCACCTGATGTTGCTAAACCAAGTAATTTGATTTCTATCTCAGGTGTACTTTGCATTGGAGAAGTCCTGGCAGCTGTACTAATCTCCCCTGTCTGTAACATAGTTGTTAATCCCATTGTGGTTGTCTTGGGCACTGATGTGGATTCTGTGATTGAGTCAGTTATTTCTTTAGATTTAATGGTTGTATCAGGTGGTATTGTCGCTGCTGCATCATGTCTTAAATCCGCTGTTGTAGATTTTGCAGAAATCGATGTTGTGGTTTCCCCAAGTAAATCTGTTGTTTCCAAATTGGCTGGTACTGTAGGTGATGATGTAGCATTTTGTAATTCTGGGAGGTCTGTTGATGGTTCTGTGTGAGGGATTTCTCTTTCTACGGTCGAAAAAGTACTGATTCCAATTCCTGTATTTACTTGGCTAGGACTTTCTGTCATTGGTTCTGTTTCTGTTTTAGCAGTCGTTTTTAAGTTTTCTGTATTTTCAGAAATTGATATGGTTTTTGATGTATCTTCTATTTCCTCTGGTGTTGATATAATGCTTGTCGTTGTCGACAAAACTGTAGTTTTTGCTGTAGTTAATGATTCCCCTGTAGATGCCTCCCCCTCACTATTTGATTCTGTAGATATTGTTGTTCCATTAACTGTTTTTGACTCTGTGACTGCTACTAGATTGGTTACTTTTGATGACTCTGCTACTGTTGTAGTTTCTAGTGTTGCTGGTGTAGTACCTGAAAGGATTGTGAAACCATGCAGGAATACAGCTATGTTCAACCGTTTTCGTGAAAGTTTAGTAGCTGTAATGCCTAAAAAGTGAGAATAAAGCACAATTGAAGACTCTGAGGAAAATGTTACCTTCAATATTATTTTCTTATGTTATCTACAGCTATTCAATACAGACAATGGTGAAAAGGAATATGTTCTTAACAATCTAAATTCAAATGATTGACTTGGTAACTACTAAATGGAAAATTGACAAACACAAATGTGTGTTACAAAATAGCGGGCAAAAATAAAACAACTTAGATACGTACCTTAACTATGATTTATCCATCGATTGCAGCAATATCAAAATTATGTTAGATAACTATGTAATTTACTACTAAAGAGTGTTAAAGCTAAATTTGTCCTTCCTAAACAGGTGATGTCTAGCTAGTATTAGAAATATCTATGCATTCAATTTAACCTTCGTCTAACAACGATTAACTACTGTTCTTAGCTTACATGAGTCTATTGTGCGGCATTATAAGAAGTTCACCAAATATTCAGATAAAATGAATGATATTTGACAAGCGATCTTCAGAAAAAAACAAGCTGCTTATTTTCTGTTTACATACCATTTTCATAATTAAAATCAAGAGTAAATTCAACAGTTGTCATTATGAAAGCACACATGGTTTGGTAATTGCAATTGTAAATTTTACATGTTAGGCCTAAGATTATTTACCTGCTCTGACCATTGAACACAGCACCAACATCACCAGTAAAATCCATATGAGGATGGGTTCCTTGACTAGACTGGTCATTATGGCTTATTTCCCTGGACCTAGAAAAAGAGAAAAAAGCAAATCACAAATTAATGTTTTATAAGTTCATAATATTATTTCAAAGGTCCTCCGTACCGTTCAGGGTGCCACCTGGGAGGTGTATTAGCAACTGAAAAAATATAATTTTTTTGAGACAATTTAAATGCTATTTTAGGAATTTGGACACTCAAGGGAGTACATTGCACACTATTTTCCTTTGAATTGAGCAAACTGATCCAAGCTAATAGTGCTCAAATGCTGACATTTTTAAAGTTGACTAATCTCACAAATGGTAACTTTTGTTGATTTTTCCTAACATGTGTGTAATCATCTATACATGTTATTATACTGAGTTTAGGAAGAACAACTCTGGTAGTTGCTGTGTAACTTTACATAAACTCATTTTTACCATAGAAATCAATGGTATAGATATCACACTGGAGGGTGATACAAAAATTAGTTCCAGTAGTAGGATAATGTTGCACTATAGTTCTGTTCGTCATCTCACTTTAATATTGTTTCAGGGTATGTTAGATATATCATAACGAACTGATGTTGGGGTCCTCAATAGGTTTATCAATCTTAAGAATGCAAGGGATATCAGCTTTCAGGTGAATCTGCAGGCACCTTTATCGGACTGATATTATTGACATACATTCGGTTGATAACCCTTCTAAAGTAGCTAATGATGTAATTATTTAGAGAGGGATCTAGATTTTAATCTAACGTGAACACATGTCTTGGTTATATAGGATTGGCGGAAGGTATTTTGAACTTTGATGATATAATATTATATCGTACTTAACAACCTATAATTATAGCCATTTCTTAAGCACACGTGATCCTTACCCATCGCTTACAATAATCGTGTGTTTTTGTTAACTCATTCTTCAAGAAACTCATGTTGAAGGTGCATGATCTCCACATGAGGATACCATCAATATTGAAGCCTATCTCACAAGGGCACATCAGGCAAAGTATATGAGTGTAGGCATAGTGTAAGTCTGTTTCCATGTATTCCCGACAAAAATAGTCATACACTGTCATCAATTAAATCTTGAAATTATAATTCATAGGCAGATCCAGAGTGGAGCGCAGGGGCGCACAACCCTCCCTTTCTCTCGGAAAATCTTGCGTTTTTTAAAATGAATTCGGTCAAAAAGCAATTAAGGGAAATAATTCCAATGGCGCACCCCCTCTTTTTTTTTCAAAACCCTGTATCCGCCAGTGTAATTGTTTATAATTATGATGAATAGAGACGTAGCGTATGTAACTTGGGTTAGAAGTTGATTTGTAAAAATTGTACCTAGAATACATTTTAGTTCGGCCTAATAATCAAACCCTCAAAAGTAGTTCAAGGACTCGCAGAATCTTACATCTATCACAATTTAATCAGAGGAGCCTTGGGGGGGGGGGGGGGGGTTACGCCCCCGCGCTCCCCTATAAATCTGCCACTGTAGGGGCGGATTTAGAAGGGAGGGGGGGGGGGGGCGGCAAGGCCCCCCCCCCCTTCCCTGTTAAATCATGTTTGTGGGCTCCGCCCTCCATTCGATTCTAGATCCCCTGTTGACTATAGCATCTCGGTTAACTTGTATTATGTCTTGGATACTTGGATAGTTTGGGGTCCTGACGCTAGGGTGGCTATCAAAGCATCTCTCCCGTAGTTTTGCTCACCTCAGTTCACTTGTCTCTCACCAGACCACACCACCCTTCACAACACTTTGGTTGGTTGGCAGGTTATTGGTTGCTTTACACCCTAATTAACTGCCAGGGTCATGTCAAGGGTGGTGATGGTAATCGAATCTATGAGAAGTAAGAGACCATGCTCCTAAACTTTTACTGGAGCAAGCAATCTTTAATGTACATGATCCCATAGTCAGGGCCCGACACTCAAACGCTGATGGTCCTCTAGGGATCTTTGATAACCCAGTCGATGCCACTTGGGAAAGGCAAAGTGGTGCAATTCACAATACTTTGGTGTGGAGCCTAGTATACATCATAAATAGCCACTGTTCCCGTGGAAATATTCTTACACGGACACTAATTCGATCTATCTCAAATTCATCATTGTCTACATTGACCTGATAAGTTGTGTTATGTCCTGCCTTTATCTTTTTCATTTTAAATTCCATGTGCCACATGCGTCCTCTTCCGTTATAATATTATACAGGTTTCTAATATCGATCTTCACCGAGGAGAATAGAGTATGTTTTCCTTTAAGTAGAAAGTATAACCAGACATGCTACAACTTCTTTAAAATCTGACCAGTTACTACGATATCCGCACCCTTATAACAAGTTATAGCAATTTTATGGCAAATTTCCATTAGTATAACATTGACTAAAATATGCTAACAGGAAGGTATTTCTGTCAACATGTGTACGGTATAGTTGAATTCTGTAAAGATATCATGCATTGTATAATTTCCTGGGGGACACTACTTACACAGCTAATCATAATTTTCTTTTTTAATCTAAGAGCTGTCATAATAATTGATGTGTAGGTATGTAATTGAATGACCTACAATATTTATTATTGTTGCGAGCTAGTCCCATTTTGGGTATTTTCGTTACTTCTTCCTTGGAAAAAAAACATTGGCTATGAAATTTGTTTATAATAATATTGCAACCAAAGGGCTGATGTGATATTTATCTTAGCCGAGGAGCAATGTTACAGTAACGTTCTAAAACATTCAAACATCACTCTGTGACGTTCTTCGACGTTCCTAGAATGTTCTGCGACGTCACATCCTCGTCCGGGATAGCTTTGGAATAGTGCATATAATTATATATATTGGCCCATAGACCTTGTACAGACGTGGTTACGTGACAACAATAATTTTTGGTGATCACCATGTGCTCATCTTATTCACGTGGCTAATATATACATCTTGTGACTTAGTGTCATTGTATTAGTATTTTCAGCAGAAGATAATGTCCTAGAATATTGAGAATTGGAAAAAATCTGGCTTTATCAATGATAAGCAATATTTCCCTTTCTGTAAATTGTGACGTTATTTGCACAACTGGAATAGTTTTACAGGGGCAGATCTAGGAGTTAGTGACTTACACTTGACAAAGAGAAAAAAAAGTTGCTCACCTGCATGCAAGTGTTTGGCATTTTAATTCTTAAAGGGACATTTTTCTAAAGAAAGAACAGGAAAATGATGTTCACACGACTCAAATTGTTCATTTTGTGCAGGTATAAAAGAACAAATGTGCAGGGTGTATCATTAACTGTAATAAAGTAACCCCAACCCCAATCTTCCTGTCTCACCATACTCTGCTCCTATGCTATCTGGTGGCCTTTCAGAGTGATGACATCACAACAGAACCATTATAATTACTCCTTAAATCTCCCTCCCTCTTTCCCCTATCCCCAGAGTCTTGTCGCTCTGTCTGTTTTGTGACTCCCAGTTTTCTACGTTTCACATGACTGGGCCACTCAGCCTGGCTGCTCAGGGCCTATCTTGTACGTTTCACCCTTTACAGCTCAGTCTGGCCACTGAGGGCCAATCTTGTACATTTCATGTAGAGGGGGGAGGAATTAGCATCGATGGTACAGGTATGATGTCATCACCCTAAAAAGCCACTGGGGGAATTAGTGGACAGCATGGTGAGACAGCAGGGGTGGAGCCATAGATTTTCAAAAGTTGGGGGGGGGGCGTCCTATTGTAAAGTTTTACAGTGGATCCTCTGGAAAAAAATTCACCCCTGTGCCCCCCCCCCCCCCCCCTAAATCCACCACCGGACAGTAAGCTGGGCTTGAGAAGCATTTCTCAAAATTAAACATAAACCCTGCACAATACGACACTTTATCCTTTTTCATGATAAGTACTTTAGATCATTTCATCATCTTATTCTAGTTGTTTCTGTAGAAAACTATCCCTTTAACCTCTATGCAGACCCGCTCTTTCCAAAATTCTGTATCCATACCTGTTTTACCATTGAACATGCATTCATACTTCATTACTAATGCAACTTTGGTCAAGAGCATGGTTGTATGTCGTACGATATTTTCTTGAAGAGGCAACGGGGCTATTTCCTTAAATTCAAAATAGCAACTTACGGACATGAAGTATAACTAATTTCCTACTTGTGATTACATTATTATTTTGATATAAAAATTATAAGTGACAGGGACGAGACACACATCTATTTCTTAAATTTGACATGTGACAATAGAACCTTGCCCCCGCCATACCCACTCGTCGATCTTCCTAATTTTACAAGGTAATCAAAACATAATAGTGTCATAAAAAGCACAATGATATCATAATGATTAGGAAGATTTAGAGTCGGATGTTTAGTCAACATGAATTCCTAAGGGGGTGACTATTACAATAGAAATAGGCACATCAGTGGGGGTTAGCCATTGAAAGGACTCTCGCTGACTTTCTCAGAATTTCTTTTCACTTTCCAGTCTTCTTTCGTACTTCAGTGAACTCTTGCATACCATATAATATAGCTTGCTCTAATGGCTGCAACAATTCAATACTCATCCTTTCTAATGTTTAACATTCATCATTATACAAACATTTCCTATTTCTCTCATGACGTATAGTTTAACATAGCTCCTCTTCCTAATCTCCCACGCTCATCAAATCAAGTAAAATGGGTTTTTAAACTAGAATTGATCATATCATGATAATGATCATATCTAATCGACACAGATCTGATTCTGATTTCCAAAATCAATATGCTTTTGAACGAAACTCTACCTTTCGAATTATACAGGCGAAATAATATTTCTTAAATGTGAGGAAATCTTAGAAAACTTACCAAATTAATCAACCCAATATCAAAGTAAGTGCCTCTACCGATGGCAATGGGGGTGTCACACTTAGTTAATTTGAAATATTTCAAGATTTTCTTCTCAATTTTCCTTAATCTGTCATTATAATAAAGGAACGCCGTCTAATAATTACATACAGGTTTCGTGCATCTTACTCATTGAGTGGTCCGCGATTTGCCGACTCTGGTAAATCCGACTATGTTGCATGATGTCCCTGAACGCAACATACCAGTTATCAAATGCTTGATTTTGGTGACCTATCTTTGAGACACTGTCCATGAAAGAAACATCATTGTTAGAAAAACGTCCAGAGGTTGATCCTATAACCTCTAATGGATCCGTTTGATCACCACTTTAGAAACTATCAGCAAAGATTGAATGAGTTAAATTAGTATACCAGCCGTGATATAAACTTGGATGTTGGGAGCACAACTCCAAAATGCCATCCTATTAAGATAACAGAGAAGGCTACACTCATTCTCATGTATGATTACATTTAATTTAGTTCAGAGTTAATCTAGAAAGGCCTCTTACTGCATGTAAAGTACATAATAATAATTCACAATTAAAAGATTATTCCTACTATTCTAGTCATCCCTGTGGCTTAATTGTAAGATTAGTCCTTGCAGAATAGAGACTTTATGGAATTGAGCAACATCATTAAATTTTAAGGAAGGATAACGGGATTTGGCGGAGCTTCACTGTACTTTAAATGCAATTGATTCCTAACATGTAAACTTAGTTCCTTTTCATCAGAAATAGTCTTTAAGTGTGAAATGTGTATACTAAAGAAGGAAGCGAGTCCTAAAACGTGATATATTACGTCCTACTTTTCATTTTATAAAATGTAAGAGTAAAACGTCATGTTAAAAAAACTTACTAAAGTTATCAATATATTGTCGTTTTTTAAACCTCAAAGGGCTGATTTGAATTTGTACCACGCCTGGACCTCTAGGGTATAATTATGTTATCGCTTTCAGCATTCTAGATCTGTTCAAGCTTAGTTGGAAAACCCCAAACCATAGCCCCATACCTACTAGGCTGACTCAGCGCACAAAATCGGCTACAAACAAAATAATCAGCCGATTTTTTGCACTGATTCAGAATACCAGTTAGTAAACAATAATTTTATTGAAATACAGATTTGATATGAATCTTTGCTATGATTAGTTGATTATTCTATTCGGCCAATTTAGTATAATCAGTCGGCTGATTTTGCTCGATCTCGTGTAATACGTATGGGGGTTATGTTAAGTGATTGTTTTTGATGAGCATATTGGAACTTGTCATTTTGATGAATACATTATTTTGAATGTTTTATGTTCTACAGAGAGACGACAGCACCGCTCAAGGGCCTGTCGTGAGGTAAGATAACCATTAATTATCTGTCTTAAGTTAAGTAAACCCTTCAACGTGTTTGATTTCCCGTACATGTTCGAAAACAATCCTTAGATATGGCAACAGGCGTTGCACCATAAAGTTAAAAGACCAATGCACAAATAAAGGGGTGTGTTTAAAAGGTGTGGGAAACATTATTTTCAGATAATCAAAAGTCGTCTAGAGATCAGCAGGCCGCATTACTATGTTACATAAGAAAGGATTCAGAATACAATGGACTCAAATAATAGTGACATGTTAAACAAATGTGTCCCTACAATCAGCTTCCTATTTCATTCCAAAATGCCCTTATTTGGAATGTCATTGGAACGATTTATTCCCAAATTTTACAATAAAATTATCGTTTGGTTGCCATGGGAAAACTATTTCGGGGATACGTGTAAAGATTGGGAAGTATTACTTGAGGAAATTCCAAGTTCAAAGAGATGGAAAATATCATTTCTAGATAAAAAAAAAAAAAAAAAAAAAAAAGAAGGTAATATTAGTATTTCAAACGTACCAATGAACTTTTGGGGATAATTGGATTCTTGTTGATGAAATATCTCAAAACAAAATACTGAATAATTCATACTGATATGTTCAGCAACATCAACATTCCCATGTTCCAGAGCCTGTATCATTAATATTAATTTTAAAAGCTTAAAACGTCCTCTCAAATGTCGATTTCCACATCGCCCATGCGTCACCCATGGTGGCTCACATATCGTTCATTGAAGAACCCATTCCCTTCACTAATTGTATATTTTCATATCAATCCTATGCTTGATCAATGAACTAGACTTGATCAAAAGCCAAATATCGCTGGGTCTAGACATATCTACACATACAAGGCAGCCAGAAACACTACTGCCAGAAACTAGCTGCTCGGTACATATTACGGTCTGTTGATTTTGGCACGTTCCACATGAGTGCACTTAGTACGAAACGAATACCTTGACCCTTTTGTGTAAAAACGCGCTCAATTCGAGGTAAGGAAACTGATTGAATGCTCGTGAGTAAAGGATTAGTCAATTGGGTGCCTTTAGATTAAAATAATGTATTTCGTTTTGGTTATTCTAATATTATTGAAGTCAGAACACTATGATCTTCTGCTCACTAGATTTGGTTAACCTATAGTACTATTGTTTTCGTCCAAATTAACATGTGCAGCATTATGAAATTGCCTTAAAGCTAGGTTTATATAATCAGGTTTCTGATTTGACAATATGTAATAATTATGAAAGGAGGGCTGAGAGGGGGAAGGATCTTTGATTATTTCATAAAGGTTTCATGAACTTGGATATCGATTGCTGATCGAATACTGAATACGTACTTCTGACTTCTGGATGTAAAACCACTATGTGATCTAAGACACTTGATTTTATATTCCATTTCATTAAGGTTTATGAAATGTAACTTTGAGAAAAGGATATATACATATTAAGTCGAAAAGGGTATTTTGGACCTTATGGCCGTTGTAGCTCAAATGTAATGAAATGTAATGAGTTCAACTTTAGACTCTTGACTGTAAATAAGGTAATGTCTCATCCTAATACTTGTACTAGTAAAATGATAATTATTTTGGACGCTGCATGCACCAATATCATACTAGCTTGTCCTACAGTTAAATGTATTTTCCAGTTAACTCGCGAAAAATGAGTTTTTAATAATAAAGTTTCAATGCTGTAATTAGTACTAGGCCTACAAGTGCAAACAAAATGTTCAGTACCCAGATTTTCGTAAATGGTGTGCAAAATAAAACTGCATACGCATACGAATCCTTCTTAGCAATGATGTTTTCTGACAGACAAAGCTGGCAATCGTAAAACACTATTTATAAGACACTGATTAGTGCCTTATTAGTATAACCAGCTTAAAGCCAGCTGAACCTCAGGTTCTATGTGCTTATGAAAGTACTAGACTTGTGTTATGATCAGTAAAGATTGATGAAATGATCAACGAACTCGTTTAATAGCATCATAAGATTCCCTTGGTACTTTACATTGTCTATAACTTAAGTAGCTTAATTTAGAAACAAGACAAATCTATAAATATGTTGATATATTTTGATCCATTCCACTTACAAATTAATGTTTATGGTGTAATATTATTTGTTATAATATTCTTAATATAATCTTTGCACATCTAAATCTATAATGATGTGTGAAGGTAGAGAAGGATTAAAACTCCATCATCATTTTCAAAGGTATAACCAAACTCGCAGCAGATTAGAAAAAGACAACTGATCACGCAATTAAAGTCAGCTGTTGTAATTTATAAGCTTGTTTGTCAATTCATAAACAAATAAGGCCCCTCCCATAATATCAGTCAGTCCAGAATTTTTCAGCCTCCAACCTAAGACCATGGAAAGATATGTCTATTCGGAAGGCCTATTGTCGGAAGGAAGCTATGTCAAATGGGAGTGACTAAATGTAATCTGTTGACACATTTTATAACTCTTGTTGTCAAGGTGACCATCGAAGGTCAACTCTTGCCTGAACATGACATGCATCTTTACACATCCTCAGCGTACTCTTAAAAAAGAGAGGCATTCTTGCTCCAAGTGAATAGATGCTACTCATTTAACCTTATTTCTGAAAGTATGAATAATAGATTTTTATGTGATACCTTTCATCCGCAATAGATTCACAATTCTTAAGGGATTCAGTCCGATCAACAGCGGTGCAGATATAGGATGCACATATATATATATATAGTGGGGGATGATAATTCGTTTTTTCTTTTTGGAGCAGTTTAGCAACTGATACATATGAGCACAGTATGAATTACATGATGACTTGAAGAAAGACACTAGACGAAATATGGTGATTGTTTTCACTGAACCACCAACATTTTTCCAACCACCAAGCACCAACAAAATATATTTATAGCCGTCCACATGCTATATAAACAATGAATGTACTACTCCGGTAACCATTTACATTATAAGACATAAAACTACCAAAAGAAATAGTTTCAGACAAGATCATAACCCTTTGAATCCTGCCTGATCAGTGATGGTAACCTGTGTGATGGCCTACACAAAGGGTGAAGATCATGGCCATCGGTGATGCTAAAACTCACCTCCGCTTTCAACGTAAAGGGGGTCCAACCTCTCCAGGTAATAGTTAGAGATCCAAGGTCTTATAATAATCCAGGTGTGAAGACAGAGACATCCCTGGTACACATGTCCGAGGTCCTGGAGGAACAGGAGAAGCCCTGGAGTAGTGGAATGACCGCTGTCCCTCCCTCAAGGTAATCCCACCTGCACTCGCACTTGACCACTACTGACCACCACCTCCCCAGTTCCCTCACTCGCCCCACCGGTCAGTGATATAACAGCAATCACTAGGCGTGGCGGGGTTAGGGCGTCCGTAAGGTAAAATGACAGCTCAGCGAAAATGGGAGTAAAAGAGCAAGGTCATCAAAATGAACTGGGAGGTCCTCCAGGTGATGTGTGTTGAGGTCGTGACGGGAGGGGTGGTTCATGATGTTAATGCCATTAGAGTACTACTGGTCACCTCCTGACCACGGCGTGACGGGACCAGGGGGACGAGGAGGAGGTTCCGCTTAAGGGGGTTCTGCTGTACCTGCAGGTCTACTTGTTACAAGTGGCGACCTCCGTGGGGAGGGGACGGGGAGAGGGAGGGCTACCTGTTTGGAAATCACCCAGGCGCACCCGCCTCAATCTTAAAATAAACTCACCTTTTGGGCGGCGGAGGAGGTACCCGGACCAGTTGACCAGTTAACCAACAGTAGCACACATGTACTACTACTACTAACCAGGGAGTGGTGACCACCCAGGCTTTAGAGCTCCATGGTGTGGCCCGCCAAAGATCAAGCAATTACACTGCATAAGCGCCCACCTTTTTTGACTCAGGCACTGTCAGGGATCAGCCCTGGAGTTCATGATTCTGCAGGGTTAAACCTTTGATCACGGCAGGATTAGACCAGTAGGGATTATAGGTGTGGCAGCAGTATCGGGTTCCGGAGTTAAGGCTGAGACATAGTAATGGTATGGAAAAGAGAGGTTCTACAATGTGCCGATCAGGTATTATTAGGACCTGAAACACATTATTAGAATGGAAAAGGGCGGTTTTATATTGTGCAGATGAAGCCTGTTGGGATCTTTAACGTGGTATGATAATGTGATTTAATATTCTACAGAGCAGACGGATATATGATGAATTATGTTATCCTTTGTGCAATAAAAAGCGTATAGTATCTATTATAATGAGGTAATGATTAAGGTAATGATTAAAAGATAATAGTGATCTCTGTCTTTTATTTCGTTTGTACAGTTTAATTTTGTAATTTGAAACAAAGATAATTTTCCTTTAATAGAATAATTAGCAAGTCCTTCGTCTACCGAGGAGAATAAAAGTTGAGCCCCTCCTCCCTTCAGACATGGATCGAATCAATTGAGAGTTATCAGTGTAAATTGCAATTTGATATACTTCTACTTCTACTTCTACTTTTACATATATTTCAGTAGGGAAGGAGAATCAGCGAAATGTCCATTAGAGAATCAAATCGCGCAAGCTTAAATGCCTGTCAATCGAATATTTAGAAGATAGTTCCCATCTCTACTACTATCTCACGAAATGCATGAAACATTATTTTTCAAGTTGCATAGCCTGGGGATGTTTTGTCAAGTTTATTTTCATCACCTTTCCATACAAAAGGTATTGTCTGAGGCATGCTGTTCGGTCACGAGTCAGAGTCCTCCTCGTCCCGACCCTGTCCCTAAACAGGCCGTGGGTGGCAGACGCCTTAAGGGACTGTACAGGGAGGGACTGAAGGGGCACTTAGACGGCAGGACCGGCCACACGGCCACTGGAAGGGGCGTCTGTACGGGTTTTGACCTGCTGACTGGTGCGGATCTATTTTGGTCGAGTCAGCAGTCTCAGGTCAGTGGCTGTCTGCCTGATGCCCTTCGGGTACTGAAGTGCGCGTTGCCCCATCACTGTAGATCCTTAGCGTAGTGTACTCATTTTCATTCTACTCTTTGCATATGTGTTTTCTTTTTAATTACACTCTTTCATTATATATTTGTAGTTCCCTTTTCCTGTTTTTTTTTTTTAATATTTCTGTCCGATTTTCATTCATTGTTTTACCTTAATTTGTATACCCGTCCCTTGTGCAACGACCTATAGGCCCTATCTCTAGTTCCACCTAGGTGAAATGCGTGTATATATAGTCAACTATTCCCTTTGTTTCTTTAATCAGTCCATGTTCCCTTACATTCCCTACAAAGGGACCTGTCAATAATTTTCGAAAGATTGCTTGCATGAATGAAAATTGCTGAAAAAAAAGAAGAAAAATCACAAGTAATCGGTATAGTGATGTATGCGTGATTAAGTCCTTGACTGTATATTTCTTAGGTTTTGTCTATGATCAAAACAGTTTGGGGGTTCCTCTCCTTAGTGTCCCTTTATTTTTTTCTGATAATCCGTGGTCAACCTAGCTGACCATGTAACAGTGTAAAGATATGCCCCTCTCTAAGAATAAATATTTTACAACTATTATAATTATAGGAAATTGTGTTAGGCTGTACCCTCATATATCAATATCTAAACTGCAAGTACTTTTTTATTTGTTAGAGACCAGTTGCCAGATCGCAATGCAATAACAATAAACCAATCTTAATCTGCCTAAATGATTATATGGACCTTTCACCCCTCCCAATTTCCGCACCTGTATCTCTTAACCTTGGCGCCCTTTCCCATGGCGGTTCACCTTGCGGTGTGAAGGGCATTATGTAAGATGACCTCACAGAGCTGTTCACGTGATGGCAGACTGACCCCCACCCAGCCCACCCACAGGGGTCACTTTCCTAACCATTGTAGCATTTTAGACGAAGCGGCCGACTTATTCTGATGTCGAACTGGGTAATTTGAAGTGTTTAGTCCCCATATGACGTCATTTTGATTACTGGGTAGGTCACACAAAGGCAAAAGCATGAGACTGGCTTCGTTTGTTATTCAGACTTATGCACTTCTATAGGGTATTTCACCAGTATGTTTCTGTATAAGCAAGAGCATGTGGGTATAACGTTCCTGACAAGAAGTTGCAGTCGCTTTGCCTGTATAAACACTGTCTGCAAATGTTATGTTTAACTGAATGATAATCTCTGTACTAATTGTTACGTCCTTCTAAGATTAGATGCATAATTGTAAATTGGTATTGAACTTCCAACATTATGTAGCGAGTGCCAAATGTGAAACATGATCAGCACATGCGGAAGACGAGGATTTAGTTTCGGAAAATTGTTGCTTCGGAATAAATACTTAAAAAAAAGAGTTAATGCTTTTAAATTAAGGAGCATACTTCCTCTCTTTAGCATTACCATGTCGTAAAGAAGTATTTTTGATATCACATTAAAATTAATAGTATTTGTTCTTCATTGGCTAGCATGTGAACAATATTTTCGATCCTAGTATGATCTTTTTATTTCAACATGCAAGGAGAGGAACATTTCCCCTATACCAATATCATAATTTTGATGATTGGAATGCGTTCAAAAATGGTTTGCAGCAGTTAAAACTGTGTTTTCATCAATGTTTGAGGTGAAGATATATTTGTTAGAGCTGTTGTTATAATCAAAAGTCCCCTAAGCAGTAATGCATAATTTATAAAGCAGTAGGCTTAAATCAAGAGGCAAATAGGCAAGGAAATGACATAATGAAGTGCTAGTGGCTCTATAAAGAGTCTCATCTAACCCCATAACGCCATAAATGAAAAAAAAGTTTTTAACTACATGTATTACAGAATGGGGAACTTTAAAAAAGAAATCCTGCCAATTCAACAAGGAAAACATTCTCTATATTGCCTATTTAAAAATTGTCATTGTCCCCTGAAGAATATGATACGGATTAAATCAAACCTGCCACAGTTTGGGTGAATTTTCAAAAGAGTTTACTATTACCTAATATCATTTCCACCTCAACAACCTATTAACAGATCACTGACCCTCTGCCCTGCGGTAGCTTCGTCTACTGAAGATACTTTCCACACACAAGCCGGTTCCCGAGCTGCAGAAGTTAGGTCTCAATAGCTCTCAATCTATCAAAATATAGCCCCATTAGAACTGGTACCATTGGATACCACGATCTTGATTTTGTAAATGCTGTACGGTCAGTGTTTATACATCGGTGACTATAGCTTTGGTACCTTCCACGTAATACGAGTACGCCACCCAGTGCATTATAATTATTGTCTTTTGATGTGTACTGTTCTATACAATTCAGCGTTAATTAATAGATAATACCTTTCCAATCTAATGAGGGGAATTTGACAAAAAAAGCGCCTGGTCAGAGCAGATATGAAATTACTGGAATCAAATTGATAAAGAATAATATCTATGAATCAGTTTAGGGGACAGGTTTGAAAATCATCAGATTATAAATGTCACCATAACATCATGACTAATCGAATTTGATAAGTATATGCTGCATGAAAGACCTTTGCAAATCACATACAACAAAATGAAAGTTTTGAAGGTGATAGTACAATCACTCTGAATCCTATAAGAACATGTTTGAATAACGACCTGGAGGAATGACAAGTCAAGAACCATATCTTTAGGATTTTCTTTATTTCTGGAATGCTAACATCGACGTTTATTGGAAAATCGTGTAAAAAAACACCGTCTCTCATGCTGCCACTTTCACACATACCATCAGCTTGGGCCTCCTTGAGTGGAACAATATGTGTACATTAACTCTAGCAGGTGTTCAGTCTGAAACAGGTGATTTTTGTAGTAACCTTTACACAATAATGTGTGATTTTTAGATCGGGTTTTAATTTGGTCAAATACTTCAAAAGAGTTGCAAAACTCGCATTATCATGGGATCAAAAATGCCTTATCTATGTCATTCAACATTATTTTTATGTATCCTTTAGATGATTTTATACTTTTGAAATATGTCCAGAGCTCTTGTTTGATATTACACGCCTCATTGTTTTTATTCTGCTTACACCTTCCTATGCCAAGCAAAGAGAAAAATTTAAACGCCCTTGAGTTACACATTGTTAGTCAAAGATATTAAAAACATTATTCAATTACATTTGCATTCAAAATCCTTTAGTTTTAGAATGTCCATTTGGAAGTAATAAAGTGAATCGGAACTTCCATTTTTTTAGCTGTTATTCTTGATTTTATAAATGCATAAGCCATAAAACGGAGTGGCTTTTTCTTTTATGATATCTTCTCATTCGATGATGGCACACAGATAGACACTTATAATCAGACCAAGAACTCGTGTTGAAACAAAGGATAGAATATTGTATAATTCAGGAAATATTCCTTTCACTTTATATTTCATAATTGAGTTGTACCCGTTCTATTGATGGCCAGTCACACATAGTTTAAAGCCTTATACACTAACACACCCGCTTTACATATATTGTTCAAAACACTCAAATAATTTTGATATAAGGATCCTTAAACAAGTAATCTTTTATTCCAAAGAACAAATCAAATCAGAAACACAATTGATTGTACCTGTTGAAGCTCTTAGTTCACTCGACTGCGACAGTTTCCATAACAGCAAAACATTAGAAATGCACAAACGTACATTATACACGTTAACCGCCTAGATACACATCATTATGTTGCTCACATAACACCCAAAAACTCGGGCAATTAAATGCTCGTATCCCTCACATCTCCTCATGTAACCCAATAGTGACACTGCACAAAAATAGTCTCTACTACATAAAAACCAAGCCTGCTATATTTCCAATTATGGATTGCGAAGCCTCATTCATACAGTCAATACAACTGTGACAACAGTTTATATGATTTGGACATTGCTTTTCTTATTTATAATTTCATATGTACAGTAATGTGTGGATTGCTAGATTCTCATTGATCAACCTATACCAGTTAATATTCTCATTAATATATCATGCACTGACTCGATTATTCTCACTCGTACTTGGCAATCTCTGCACAATCACTCACATGTATTTCTCCTCATCACAATTCATCCAAACACACAAGATGCTCTCCCTCTTATCTATATCTCTGTGGACTAGCATATCATATACATTGTACATAGCATGCTCCTTTATCTTAGTTATACAGGACAGAAGTATCTCCCCATAGACGAGGAGAAATGATTGCTCCTTCTATGAAAAAAACACATCGGTGTGGCCTACCATTCTTCTGGATTTAAGCCTATCATCTGAATTCATGCAGTCTGCTATTCATGAATTTATCCCGTGTTTTGTGGTAGGAAACAAATTGTCTATATTGTCAACTTTACACCACTTCTGGATCCCCACATAATGGATCTTGTCTTTGAAAGTCATGAAGCTCTATCAAAGTAATTATGATATTAATTATGATCTAACATCATCAACACGCGTGCCGTTTCGATTCTATTGTTCTTTGGCCTTGCCTTTGCACTAGTTGATAACGATATACCCCAGGTTTACGTCATAACCAGTAGTCTGACGTCACAACCAGCGTCTCTAGGTCACGTGCTCAATGGCGTAGACTCCCATTGGTGGAAAGCCGCTGATGACGTCACTCCGCGCATGCGCACTGCTCTGTTTGGCTTTGTACGACGTCGGCACTTGATTGAAAGACGGAAGATCCTTTAAAAGATTACTATTAAGCTCCCTGTCCAGTATCAGCTATCTCGGAGGGAGGAAGGAAGTATAAAACCCTTAGTGTTATTTTCTTTATATTAGAGGTTGTGGAGGCTAGGGACAAGAGGGCATACGGTGCGCATGTGTACTGTCCCTTGTTGCCCAATTCCTCCAGGCCTGTTACGCCTCGATATGTGAACAGTCACGTTGTCAGCCGGACGTATAGCCCTCAACAGTGGGCGAGTTCGATTTAGAAGTGCCGGCAGTCGCCGCTGCGCATCCAATCGGAACCCGCTATAGTATCCTGTGAAATAGATCTTGGGCAACTTCTTTCAACCGACGTCGCCACCCGAAGTCGTAGTTGTAGTATCAGTAGTTTGACTAGTAGTAATATGAGTTAGTAGTAGTAGTTCATGGTGATAAAAACAACATGGCATCACAGCAGAGTTATAGTGTGCGACCGGCCTATAATCCGTCGATAATCATATTTTTATATAGGATTATCTCACTGTTCCGGATGGCCTTGGTCGCTGGGCGCTGCCCCCTAAACGCCCCTCTGTCTCTATAGTGACGTAATCTAGGACGTCAAGGGGGGCATTATCAGGAGGAATCGATGATTGTTGTGGTGACTTTTTGTTGTGAGTTGTGCAAACTGTTCGCCATTGGGCCTCCATTGGTGGAGGAGCAGAGTGTGGCAGACCCCCTCCTCACCGTCCCCGCCTGGTTTCTCAGGGCCTCTTGAGAACGCTTCCTCGAGTGTCGGCTGAAAAGAAATAAAACAAGAGAATATTAGTCAAAATAATTATATCACCTGTTTATTTTCGGTTTAATGGGGTATCAGAATCACTGGAACTGAAATAAAGTCTTGATTAGACAGTTTCATATATGAAATGGAACTTTTAGTTCATGTTGGTCAAACCATCTAGTAACTATCACAAGTTTTTGACGGCGATGCACATATATAGGTATTTGAGTTGTGTTTTATCTGTTGAATTTGTTAGGGAAGGCTTAACAATTTAGGTACTGGATGTTATTTCTTCTTATTGTTAGCATCAACCGACTTGTTTTTTTTTCAACTGTAAATGAATAAAATAGTAATAAAGAGACGTTAACTGATATGCTTAGGTACTGACATTTATCAAAAATATATGGCAAAACATGTATGGCTTACTCATAGCAATATATTGCCTGTAGCGCGCGCTTCGTCTAATAGATTATCAAAATTGCCTTTCATTTTTTATCACGTTTAGAAGTTCAAAATTAGACAAAGCTTGACGTTAACAACATTTAAATAGTTTTTGGAATATGCGAATAATATAAGAGGTTAAGTTATATGGTTGAAATAGATATGAATTATAAATCAACCTAGAAATGTTTTATATGAATCACTCAAAAGTCGACATACATGCAAAATCACACTACAATATAATCGCCAGTCAAAATGCAAATAAGTATATAGAGTGAATAGGATGATGCAAAGAGTGAAATAGCCGAACTAGATAAAGTATTAACAGATAGATATACAATGCATAGCCGTCATTAGTTGTTAACTTGCTAGAATACAAATATATATATATATACAGTATACCTATCAAGTTATCATTTAAAGTCAAAATGATCTACTTAGAATTTATGCTGCGGTAATTTCAACTAATTTCTATTTTGCCATTCATCAGTATCAAAATAATACAGAAAAACTCTCGTAGCATATCAAATGCCTGCCTTAATTTATATTAAATGTTATATAAAGTTTGACTAGCATTCATTCCAAAGCTATTTGGATATTAGGTTCAAGAATGAACCCTAATATCTCATTGCGATAAGAATATTAGTAGAGAAAGTCAAACTTGCAATTGGCCAGAGTTGAACTGCTTCTAACTATTAAAAGCTACCAATAACTGTTTATTTCACTAAAAGCAGATCATGATCATTTCGTTGATGGTCTCTTGTCCTCTTGTCGTTCACAGTAAGGAGGAGAAATACCTTCTTTGACACTTGGTAGCAACAATAGTTTATCAGTGTAACCTCCAGCAGATAGATATGTCAGTGATTACCGGCATGGTACACTGATAGCCTTTGCTTGGTACCCAGATGCCCAGAAAGGGTTTCATCCCTCCAGATTGTCATACCGCAGAACTAGGCCTAGCAATATCAAAGATTTAACATTTTTGTTTAAACGTTATCAAAGTAAGCCAAACATATAGTGCTTCTCTAAAACTACCTTACTAATAATTTCATATTCAATTTTGCAAGTTTTCAAAAAGAAACGAAACATGTTGCTTAAAAAGGTGTGAGTGCTGATCATTAACA
Source organism: Lepidonotus clava (assembly GCA_936440205.1). NCBI lineage: Eukaryota > Metazoa > Annelida > Polychaeta > Phyllodocida > Polynoidae > Lepidonotus > Lepidonotus clava. The sequence goes on along the minus strand of OW387150.1, from coordinate 16,640,911 downwards.
CAGTGGCTAAACTCAAACCAAACATTTGCCTTAACAGTAATCACTTGCCTCTAAAAATTGCATCTTGCAAGCGTGTTTTCTACACATTATAATTATGGTAACCAAAGAGTTATGTATCTAATTGTGATTTATTCTAATCATCTTATTTCATATCACAAATATTGTAACTTTCTTACACGACTAATACTAGGGCGCTGTATGGCAGACCTATAATACAGAGCGCTATGGTTCTATATTTCTAGATGGTTTTAGGGCATACTCAATTCTGAAACTAATTTCATGGGTCTTGGCTACCAAAGAGGATTCAATTCTCTCTCCTAAGGTTTTGTACAAGGTCTCTCCTGGAAGGGTATGAGGTCGGTTTTCAGGTAGATGGAGAATACATCCTTGGAGGATAGGGGAAACTAAGATCAGGTATAGGAAGGGAAGGGTGTGAGCAATATTCAGCAAAGTGATAGGTTGGAGGGAGATTTAAGCCACCAGCAGTGATTCAGGTATTAAGCAGAAGCTGCCAATCACCAGTCATGGCCACGCCCCCTTTCCATATATGGCAGCAAAGTCAAGGTCAGCCGGAGGTAAAGTCAAACCAAATAAATGTAGAAATGTTTAAAGTCAGAATATAACTGTATAGCAGTCATCTCCATCAAGAAAGTCAATGTACACGTCATCAAACCATGATCAATCTGAGAAAAGTAAGGTCACTCAAGGTCAAACCAAGGTCAAGTCCTGATTATTTGTTCTCGGAAAAGGCAGAGGTTCACAATGTGTAGTATAGTAGTAGTAGTAGTAGAGCTAATTAAGGACTATAGTTTGTACAACATGCAGAGTGGCATTGTCATTCCCGGTGGTGGGTACCTTCGTACTCCGATTGTTGGTCGTACTGCGCGCATGTACAATTTGCGTCTCTACAGCGTTCAAGGCCTTCCTCAGTATATAGTTCAAGGTCATAATCGGAATCGACCACCCTGGTGTAGGGCTCAGGCCCATAGTCTGTATCGGTCAGCTGGTCATAGGGGTCAGGCACAAAGTCATCCACCTCTGTGACCTTGGTATAAGGGTCAAGGTTAAACTCCATATCGTCGACCTTTGTGTAGGGGTCACTCAAAGAAGAACTCTCCTTGACCTTCAAGCCAGGGTCACGGCCTTGACCCAGGAGAGCTGAGTTGGCTTCAGAAGACTTGGTGGTAGCAGTTAGCCTTCTCTTCATAGAGTCCTCGCGCATGCCTTTACTAAAGGTATGAGGTGTGCAAAAAGAAAATATGGCCCCAGGCTTAGTGACTGCAGTTTTAACTATGGCAAATGTCAGAATTGTGTTTCAGTAGAAAAAGAGGTGCGTGACAAATAGCAAAAAATACTTTCAGAAAAAAACGAATGATTGGGAGATAATTTATCAAAACACGAGTTAACAAAAGTCAACCATTTAGAAAATTACAAAGTAGAAATAGTGACTAATGCGCGGAGAGAAGAAGATATAGATGACGTCTTACAGTAGAAACAGATTTCAAAAGTCTAAAAGAACGCTATAATTATTATCATCATCACACAGCGTGTGTTGATGTTGCGATGTTCACGTAACTCTACCATTAAATTCAAAGGACCATTGATCTTCACCTCGTTGACATTGAGACTTATAATTTTCTTTTAAAAGATCCAAAGGTACCATTTTAATCATTGAAACTACGAGTACTTTGGTGTGATTTAATAATACATATTCGAGTAAAAACTCGTGTTTGCTAGATACGAATTGTATTCAAACTTCAGGACACTTTCTATTCGAAATAAATAGATCACCTTCTCCTATAAATTTAACACTATCATTATGGCGTCTTTCATAACCAAATACTTGATTAAAATAAATGTGCTGCAAGAAAAGCATATTTCATATATCGTTGGCAATTGCTTATTTCAAGAAGGAAAATAGTGTTAGGCAATTATGTTGTGTTAGTAAAGAATCAGTGAAATGTCATAGCAATATGTGTACTGATTAGAAAAGTTGCTAGCTTACCATACTGTATATAAGGCTACTACAACGAAGATTACGAAGGCGGACCCCGCAGCTATCACGGCGTACATCCAAAAGTTGGTGGGGCCATCTTCTGAAAGAGAGAACCCTCTTAACACGGTCCAGACTGGTCTGCCCAGCGCTAGTGGAATAGGGAGCACATTATCATAATCATGTGAGTTGGGCCAATATTATGATTTGATCTATCTATTTGATTGCATATCTATGTTTTTATTGTTTTCTAGATCTATTCATCTACTTAATTGCTGCCTAGTATTTGTAGTTTACAGTATGGTTTTTCTGGATGGAGTCAGTTCTTTTCCTTTTCTTTTTATTCATTCAACCACATTCATCAATGATGATCTTCTATGTAAGTATAAGGATACAAATAATGATGTTATAGTATATAATATCATAGTATAATATCACGATAATATAATATTACAGTTGGTGTGCCTATGCACAGTCTTCGTTACCATGTTACCATTATTATAGAATGGTTTAAGCATAGTGGTCAATGGAATGATGCCTGAAGACCACTCCCCTCCCCTCCATACTCTAGAGCTCAACTAAACATAAGGTGATGTTATTGCCTTCGTATATTGTACTCTATTTCTATATGGTCGCTTTAACCTGCTGAAAGATACTACAATTTGCAATATTCGTTACCTATGATTTCAGATATTATTTCTAAGTAATAATGAGCGACTGACAAACGATAAATGAACTATTGTTGATATTTTGGGAATGCAGTGCGCCTTAACACCATGAAAATATCAATAAGTGCAGTTTGCTATTTGCAAAGGGGTCGTCCTGATGGAACTGAAATCGGATTCCCTAAAAAGGTCAGAAATACTGAAAAATACCACCATTTGAGAACATTTTTAGACTTAACTTGATAGCAATTCTGGCATTATGCTGATCATAATTATAAGAAGTTCATGCCATGGCTGCCTCTTGACAATTTGGTCAAGATATGTTAGCGATTCTGTAAAGACAAATTTGACAGTTATGTATATAAATATAGATTTACTTGAGCTCTACTGAGGTGGAGGGTGGAGAAGAGGCTTAAAGGCTATTCTAGATCCATAATCCTAAGCTGAAGACCATTATTCTACCGTACTGTACATGAAGAATTGCAAGCTTTACGTACCCAAAAAGAAATAAAATATTGTCTCCCAGATAAATGAATGAATGGAGAGATAGATTAATGAATGAAGAAATGAACGAAATGAACCTCTGAATGGATGAATGAAGGAATGAAGGAATGGCTGCATATAAATGTGATGTAAATTGTGAAATTGATTTATGTATAGATTATATAACTGCAAGATTAGTTCAGAAATACAAAAAGAAAAAGAAAAAAGAATACATCTAGGAGTGACGTTCTTAAAACCGTTATCTATATTAAACGTGAATAAGGAAACAGCTGTGGTAAAATATGTTTGGATGAATGATGAAAATACAGCAAAGAAAGTGATAGAATCCAAAATAAAAACAAAATGACGGGGAATTATAACAATAGCCAAATAATCATAGGTTTGTGATGAATATCCAGTCCAAACAAAACACGATAAGAAATGGAATTAGTAGAAAATAAAAGATTGACAATTTTAGATTATAATTTGAACAGCATGGAGCGGGGCTGCTGGGCCCAGCCCCCCTGGAGTAACCCGCTGGTTCCCCTCGTACCTGGGAAGTAGAGCGCCATGTTCTCGGCGGTCATATCGCCCTTGCCCGTGCCGTTCTTGCCGGCCATTCTGCGGCTACACTCGGCCAGGAGGTTGTCCTTGGTGAAGACGGGGTGGTAGCCGGTCACACAGTCACACGTGTCCACGTCCCGGCAGTACGAGTGGGGCACGTTACAACCAGGCTGACAGATCTTGATGGTTGAAGGACGGTCAGTCTCCCGACAGCCTCCTGAAAGATACCAATGATGAGAGGACATGAGTAATGTGATTGTTTTTATGGGACATAATCACTGGCGGATCCAGGGTTTTCATAAAGGGGGGGGGGGGGGGAGGCGGTAACGGAAAAACATTTCCTTAGTGACCTTTTGGAAAAATTTACATTAAAAAAAGCTAAATTTTCCGGGGGAAAAAGGGAGGGGGCGCGCCCCTGCACCCCCTACCCTCCTCTGGATCTGCCACTGATAATGGAAGGTGGCAATGAGTGGAATAATTGTTTGTACTCTGGTGGCACTGCTGGAACAATATTTTTATAACTGGATTCAGTAGTTAGGCTAGTCAGATGGATTTTGATTAGTGTTCATTTAAATTTATTAAGTCTGTCAACCAAATAAGTCTGTCAACCAAATTATACACCAAGCAATCCCTTTTCACGTTGTTCTTCAAATGACATCACTTCTTTTATTGACAGACAGAATCAGACATTTTGAGACACTAATAAAATTTCACTTCATTGGCTTAATCACTAAAATCAGTTACGAAGATATGGGCCCAGTATGATTAATGAATGACATGTTCAATTACAAAGCAGTAATTATGACGATAAAACAAAAAGAATAATGATCGGAAAAATCAACCAGGTGGATCCCTAAACATCTTGTTCAACCCCATAAATAATTCTATACCATGATTATAAAACAACTTACATGGGTTTATTAAACGACATGTACCGTTATTCATGACTACGGGCGTGCCTATCTCCCATTCCAGGGTTAATCATACTAGTACATTAATTTTGTGTAACCGTACATTCCAATATTCCAGTGAGACTAGCTGCCATGACATTAGGTTGATATTTGAGCAAGCACTAGCTCATTCATCCCAATGAGACTACTCCGTGCCCTGTTAGACCCCTCATTTAGATTGACCGTCATGACTTCATAATTGGTGTGCGTTTTGTGAGCATACAAGCCTTTAACGTAGTGAGACCAACCATGCCCATTGAGACCCTAGTGAGGCCTACCAATGTCATTTGAGGCCCTATTGGGACTAGACCATGACCTTTTAGCCCCCTGAGCTTCATTGAATGCTATGCCCCGTGATTTGTATGTCCCATTCTTTGTTGAACATGAATCTTAGCTATAAAAAAGGAAGGATTGGAGGTGGCCGAATTGTTTAACACTTTGGGGTACAACCGTCATAGTTTAAAGAGAAGGGCACAACACAACCTGACATAATAATTATTACCAATACCTCATAACCCAACCAAATCTCTAAAGGTTATTGTGGTTTTTTTTTTCCAAATTAAGTGTTGGGACATATATCTGCACGCAGGCATTCTTACTTTGTGAATATATACAAACGTAAATTGTACCAAAGTCTATATATATTTGATTGATCATCACAATGTATCGGGCTAGTTGCTAACAAAAGTAGCCCCTACAGTGCCTTTGCATGGGTCTACCACAGATTAGTATAATCTCTTACAAAGACCTTATCAGGCTGAACGAATCGCAGCATAAATCTGACCACTTTCCATAGATTTTACCAACATTTAAGATAATTTTGTCCAATCCTCAAGTATTGACATAATTATGTTTGGAAAAGTATAATTTCATATTTATATTGTGATGAACGGCTATTCATCCAAAATACATAGAGGTCAAAATAATAGAAATAAGGTAATAGTAGAAATATATGTAAGAGAACGAAATATATGTAAGAGAACGAAATAGATGTAAAGGAACGAATATGTAATAATGAACGAAAGTATGGAAAGCCTGAAAAAGAGGCACGAATATGTAAAAGAACGAATATGTAAAGAACGAATATGTAAGGAACGAATATGTAAGGAACGAAAATGTAAAGGAACGAAACCCGGAAATATGTAAACCGGAAGTAAAATGTAAACCGGAAACGGAAAATATAAACCGGAAGTGACGTCAGTTGTAGGTCACGTGACCGAAAGCAGCCAATCAGGGCTGACCTCTCTAGTATATAAAGGGGCGGTGAGGCCCGAATAAACAGAGTTCTTTAACAGTTCTCCTGGTGTCCAGACGTGTCCTCTTTCCTGAAACAACCGCTAAAGATGAGCCGATCAGAGTAATTAAGCAGAAGTTAGGACAAAACAGTCGAAGTTCGAGATAGGTAGTAGAAACACAGGGTAAGGGGCCCGACGGCCCGAAGAACGAGGAACGAGGGAACGGAGTAAGGCACGAAGGCCCGAAGTAGTCCCGGAAACCGAGGCGTAGTATGGCACGAAGACATGGGGAACGGAACGAAGGAGCGAAGTCCGCGGGGACGAGGGCGCGGCATGCTCGGCCCCACGCTACCAAACAATAGGCGACCGTCGGCCCGTCGCCCCCGCGGACCGGAACTCAGGGGTGGACCGCCCGGTCGGGGTGAATGCTGGTCTGGGAGATAGAGCGAGACGAACCCCGGCCGACCCGTACCCCTACCATAATTTCCCTCCCCCGCAGTCCTCCGTTGACATCGAGTGCCGATTCCCGATCGATTCGCTCAGCCCCCCCTCGTGCGCGAGGCACGACTCTAGAAACACATCTCGGTTCTTGGCCCGGATTCCCTGTCCGCCCCGAGACCCGAACAACCCCCACGTTCCTCTGTTGTAAGAATCGGCAACCCCGACTTACCAGAGAACGTCACACTGGTGGCAGCGGTGGTGCTGAAATAGGCACATACGGACTTGTGGATCTTGGGTGTTTCGTCGGTATTGGATACTCATGGCGACCGCGGCAGTCTTCGAGCAGATGGATTCTGACGTCGCCTTCAAGGAAGGTGGGGAGGAGAAAGGAGGTGCGAAAACCGAGACCAAAGGGGAGGACACGACCATCATGGGTAGGCAGTTTAATTTTATGGGAACGTCCACCCCGACGGATGAGCAGAATGCGCGGGCTCAACAACAACAGACCGGCCAGGTAGGAGCGAGTTTGAAGAAGTTTAGTTTACGACCAGAGAAGTATGACGGTAAACCGGATTTCGAGGGATGGATCAACCAGTTTGAGGAGTACGCAACATTGGGACGCTGGACGGCCGAGGAAAAAGCGGCGATGCTCTTTCTCTCGCTGACGGGAACGGCACGAATGTACTTTGTCGGGCTCCCGGACAGGGAACGACTCCGTTACTCAGCGAGGGTGGATGCGTTGCGCCGGAGGTTCGGTCAGGAGAAGGACACGTGCAATGCTCTGCAAGAGTTGGCAGGATTGAAACGTGTAAAGAACCAGACAGCGAAGGAGTTGGCTGATAATGCCCGGCGACTGGCATCGAGAGCCTACTTCTCCAACGACTACGCTAGCCAGGAAAAAGCAGCATTACATGCGTTCCAGGCTGCAGTTGGGGAAGACCTTCAGCTGAAGTGTGCAGAGAAAGGATGCAAGACACTAGAGGAGGCGGTAGAGGTGGTAGAAATACAGGAACGATACTCACGCCGCCTCCTGCGGGCAGTGAAGCCCGAGGAGGACGCCAATACACAGATCATGGCCTTAAACGGTAAGTTGGAGGAGATGATGAAAGAATTGGCAGAAGAACGGGAAGCTAGAAGACAAGCAACGGCCCGGAGGGAGGCGTTTAAGAAGCGAAAAGAAGATTTAGAGTGTCATCAATGTCACCAGAAGGGCCATTTCGCGAGAGAGTGTTCTCAGCGTCAGGTAAACGGACAGTCGCCGTCGCAGTAAGCGCGGGGCCCCCTTCGGGCGCGGCGAGAGAAGTAGTAGGCATGGGAGAATGTGGACTTTATGTGGCCGGGACGGTGGGAGAGAGTGTCGTCCGTTTTTTGGTTGATACCGGATCTATGATCAGTCTGCTGTCGGAACGCCTCTGGAGAGAGTGGGGACGAAAATGGGAAGAACTGGATGGATATGAAGGACGTCTCTGCTCGGTGGATGGTAGTCCGTTGCGGTGCTACGGATGCACGAACTTGCCAGTAAAATTGGGAACGCGCGTGTTGAAGTGGACGTTCATGGTGGCAGACATCGGTAGAGATGAAGGGATCCTGGGAAACGACTTCGCGGTGAAATACCGGCTAACAGTTAAGCCCCACGCGAGTGCTATCTTCCTGCCCGCCGAGGGGGAGGGAGAGGGGGAACGAATCCCGGGAGCAGAACAAAGAACGGATGGGATTCGGGCAGTTACCGTCGGAGGACAGGTCGTGCGAATCGAGGAAACGACGGAAATACCCCCACTCCAAGTGACCCGAGTAACAGTAGTAACGAGAGTAGACATAGGACAGAGTGGACAGCTGGCTGTCATCACCGGCGCTGGATTACCTATGGGACTGGAGGTGATCCCAGGAACGGTGACATTGGGAGAAGAAAATGAAGTTTGGGTGGCCAACCGAGGGACCGAGAGCGCGAAATTGGAAACCGGCGGGGTACTCGGAGAAGCCACCTTCGTACAAGAGGTACGAGGAATAGGAAGTGAAGCAAAAGAACCCCCTGGAGCGCTCGTTGAAATGATAGAGGAGGCTAAGAAAGACCTGACCACGGAGGAAGGCGGAGAGCTGGAGAAAGCCATCATGGCCCGGGAACAAATGTTTGCGACCTCGAAACATGAGTTAGGACGGACAGATTTAGTACAACATCGAATTAAAACGGGGGATCAGATGCCGATCAAGCAGAGGGTCAGACGGTATCCGGCCACCAGGAGAGAGGAAGAACGAGCACTGGTGGAGGATATGTTAAATCTAGGGATTATCCAGGAGAGCGGGAGTGCGTGGAGTAGCCCGACCGTTCTAGTCAAAAAGAAGGACGGAGGAACGAGGTTCTGTATCGACTACCGAAAACTGAACCAGGCTACTGTGATGAACGGCTATTCATCCAAAATACATAGAGGTCAAAATAATAGAAATAAGGTAATAGTAGAAATATATGTAAGAGAACGAAATAGATGTAAAGGAACGAATATGTAAATAATGAACGAAAGTATAGAAAGCCTGAAAAAGAGGCACGAATATGTAAAAGAACGAATATGTAAAGAACGAATATGTAAAGAACGAATATGTAAAGAACGAATATGTAAAGAACGAATATGTAAGGAACGAAAACGTAAAGGAACGAAACCCGGAAATATGTAAACCGGAAGTGAAATGTAAACCGGAAACGGAATATATAAACCGGAAGTGACGTCAGTTGTAGGTCACGTGACCGAAAGCAGCCAATCAGGGCTGACCTCTCTAGTATATAAAGGGGCGGTGAGGCCCGAATAAACAGAGTTCTTTAACAGTTCTCCTGGTGTCCAGACGTGTCCTCTTTCCTGAAACAACCGCTAAAGATGAGCCGATCAGAGTAATTAAGCAGAAGTTAGGACAAAACAGTCGAAGTTCGAGATAGGTAGTAGAACACAGGGTAAGGGGCCCGACGGCCCGAAGAACGAGGAACAAGGGAACGGAGTAAGGCACGAAGGCCCGAAGTAGTCCCGGAAACCGAGGCGTAGTATGGTACGAAGACATGGGGAACGGAACGAAGGAGCGAAGTCCGCGGGGACGAGGGCGCGGCATGCTCGGCCCCACGCTACCAAACAATAGGCGACCGTCGGCCCGTCGCCCCCGCGGACCGGAACTCAGGGGTGGACCGCCCGGTCGGGGTGAATGCTGGTCTGGGAGATAGAGCGAGACGAACCCCGGCCGACCCGTACCCCTACCATAATTTCCCTCCCCCGCAGTCCTCCGTTGACATCGAGTGCCGATTCCCGATCGATTCGCTCAGCCCCCCCTCATGCGCGAGGCACGACTCTAGAAACACATCTCGGTTCTTGGCCCGGATTCCCCGTCCGCCCCGAGACCCGAACAACCCCCACGTTCCTCTGTTGTAAGAATCGGCAACCCCGACTTACCAGAGAACGTCACACTGGTGGCAGCGGTGGTGCTGAAATAGGCACATACGGACTTGTGGATCTTGGGTGTTTCGTCGGTATTGGATACTCATGGCGACCGCGGCAGTCTTCGAGCAGATGGATTCTGACCTCGATAGAGAAGGCTAAGAAAGACCTGACCACGGAGGAAGGCGGAGAACTGGAGAAAGCCATCATGGCCCGGGAACAAATGTTTGCGACCTCGAAACATGAGTTAGGACGGACAGATTTAGTACAACATCGAATTAAAACGGGGGATCAGATGCCGATCAAGCAGAGGGTCAGACGGTATCCGGCCACCAGGAGAGAGGAAGAACGAGCACTGGTGGAGGATATGTTAAATCTAGGGATTATCCAGGAGAGCGGGAGTGCGTGGAGTAGCCCGACCGTTCTAGTCAAAAAGAAGGACGGAGGAACGAGGTTCTGTATCGACTACCGAAAACTGAACCAGGCTACGAAAGTGGACGCCTATCCGCTCCCACGGATAGAGGACAGCCTCAACACCTTGGGAGGAAGCCTATTCTTTTGCAGTCTGGATCTCGCAAGCGGATATTGGCAGGTGGAGATGGCACCGGAGGACCAAGAAAAAACGGCCTTCGTGACTCAAGGAGGATTGTATGAGTTCAAAGTGATGCCATTCGGGCTAGTGAACGCCCCAGCCACCTTCGAGAGACTGATGGAAAGAATCCTCAGAGGAATCGTGTGGGAGGAGTGTCTGGTATACTTGGATGACATACTGGTCTTTGGACCAACGTTTAAAGTGACTCTGGAAAGATTGGTACGGGTTCTGGACCGATTGAACGCTGCAGGACTGAAGTTAAAGGCGCGAAAATGCAAGCTGTTCCAGAAGAAGATTCCGTTCTTGGGGCACGTTGTCTCATTCAACGGGATCGAACCCGACCCCGAAAAGTGTCGGCAAGTAACCGAGTGGCCGGTCCCTCGGGATCTCCACGAGGTACGAGCCTTCGTGGGATTATGTTCATATTATAGAAGGCATATAAACGGCTTCACGGAATTGGCTGCCCCCTTGTATGAATTGGCAACGAAGGAGGAACCGTTCGTGTGGAGCGCGAGACGACAAGAGGCATTTGATGCGATGAAGAAGGCGCTAACGGAGGCCCCGGTGTTGGGATTCCCGGAGGAAGATGGACAATGGTGGCTTGACACGGACGCCAGTGACGTGGGGACGGGAGCCGTGCTATCACAGGAGCAGAGAGGGGAGGAACGGGTGATAGCTTACACGAGCAAAACCCTGGAGTCAAACGAACGAAAGTATTGCACCACGCGGAAAGAACTGTTGGCGGTGGTGCGAGCTTTGAAGCATTTTCGGTGCTACATCTATGGTCAACGCGTGATAGTCCGGACGGATAATAGCGCGGTCAGTTGGCTGCAGAGAAGTAAGGAACCGATGGGGCAGGCTGCTCGGTGGATTGAGATTATCGACTCGCATGATGTGTCGTTCCAACACCGACCGGGCAGGAAGCATGGGAACGCTGACGCGTTGTCCCGGTATCCGTGCAAACAATGTGGAGAGGAGCACGAGAATACCGAAAAAGTGAGAGTAGTGACGCGGGCCCGGGGGTACGAGCCCGGATGGTCCCCGCAGGAGATGAGAGCAGCGCAGAGGAGGGATCGAGATATAGGGCCGATTGTCGCACGGATGGAAGAGAATGCGGACCGGCCAGGCTGGGAGGCCATATCTCCGGAATCCCAGGAAACAAAGATCCTATGGAGGCAATGGGAACGATTAAGCCTCAGGGATGGCGTGCTGCATCGGAAGTACTGGGAACTGGAAGGACATGGTTGGAGGAACCAGTTGGTCGTTCCCCGAGGGGAACGGGCCAAGTTGGTAAGGGAATACCATGGAGGCGCGGCAGGAGCGCATTTGGGAGTCGCCAGAACGACGGCCCTGTTGGAGCAAGGGTTTTACTGGCCGGGACTCCGGGAAGACGTGCGGAAGGAATGTCGAGAATGTGATTGCGCGTTGCTGAAAAAAGGACGAGGAAGACGGGAGCCGCTACATCAGTACATAGTGGGGGAGCCGATGGAACGGCTGGCCATGGATGTTTCGGGCCCGTACCCAGTCACCAAACGAGGAAATAAGTATTGCCTGATGGTGGGATGCTATTTCACCAAATGGTTGGAGTGTTTCCCGATCCCGGATCAAAAGGCAACGACAGTGGCGGACAAACTGGTTGAAGAAGTAGTAGCACGGTACGGCGCGTTTCGGGAACTACACTCGGATCAAGGCACGAATTTCGAATCCGAGGTGGTGGCTCAGGTCTGTGCACTATTTGGAATACACAAAACAAGAACGACGCCGTACCACCCCAGGAGTGACGGGTACATAGAACGAAGTTTCCGTACCTTGGGGCGTTGTTTGAAAGCCAGCTGCCGAGCAACAGGCCGGGAATGGGATGAGATGGTCCCGCTCGTGATGATGAGTTATAGAGCAACGCCGCAAGCCAGCACGGGAGTGACACCGAATATGATGATGCTGGGCCGACAGACCATGATGCCGCGACAAGCGATTTATGGGAGACCTCTAGGACCAGAGGAGGAACCCCGACGGGTAGGCGACTATGTGGAAAGCCTGGAGGAAGGGCTAGTCGCGGCCTATCGGGAGGCCCGGACGGGGCTGAAACGAGCCGCCATCCATCAGAAACACGAGTACGATGGGAAGGTGACTCGGCGGGAATACCACGCCGGAGAACTGGTCTGGGTGCACGATACGGTAGTGGATAGGGACAAAGGAACGAAGTTGCGATTTCCATGGATGGGCCCTGCACTGATCGTCAAGGTGCTTGACCGAGGATGGGTGGTAGTACGGAAGAAACGAGGGAAACCGGGGGGGGTAGTCCATGTGGACCGCCTGGAACCCTACCGAGGACACGCTGCGCCAGCCTGGATGGTAGCTGACCAGCAAGGATACGAGGCTGCACAGTAAATGCTTGGGGTGGGGCGCGCTAGGGCACGTAAGGAAACGGGGCACCCCTTTTTGTGATGAAGTCGTTTTCGTGTCTCGATTCCGCAGGTGGAAGAGGACCAAGGGAACGACCAAATCGGCGCTACACAAAAAGGCTTTGGCCAAAAAGGACTGATCAACCTGGGGCCATTGAGTCGGGGCGGTGCGTTGACCACTACAGTAGGAGTGCAGGTCGTTAGGCTGTAGAGATTTGCTACCTAGCTGAAGATTGGTTCTCTTGCGGATGTAATATAGGTGGGAAATGCGGGGTTGGAACGAAAACGGCGTTCGGGAGCCACGACGGCCCGAATGTCTAAAGTAGTCCCACGGAGCCGCTTTCCGGTCAGTTCGGAGGAACCACAGCGTGGAAAAGATGGTTGGATTACAACAGAAGACAGACCCGGTGGCAAGCTGGTGAAGACTTTTGAAGTAATGCCGACTTGGTAATACCGCTTTACAGCGTCCAGGAGACCGGAGGAGAGTAGATGCGGCACTCTCGGGAACGCCGGAGGAACGAACGGACGGTTGTAAAAGGCGCGGCCTGAAACGAGGACGGGCTTTAAAGTAGGTCGTAAAAGGAGTAAAAGAGGACAAAGAGAACGGGGCGGCGGCGAGGAGATGATAACGTCGAGCCCCTGTGTTCTCCGGGAAGTGTGCGGAAGCACTGTGAGGGCCAAGATGAAAAAGGCAAGAGAAGGCGACGGAGGATGAAAAGACCGAGGACGTCCGGTGGGGCAATAAAAGGCCTAGGAAAAAAACGCGTGGACGGGCGAAGGGCCGCGAGGTAAAAAAAGCAGGCGAGGCAGTGACCAGCGGCGGGCCCCGGGGACCGGAAAATAGTAGGGGGCGCCACCGTAGAAGTGGATGGTGAGTCTGACGCTAGGGGTCGCTAGTGCAGGCCACGCCCACTTCCGCCTGCGGCGGCTATAAAAGGCAGAGCGCTCGCCGGAGCAGGTCATTCTGGTCAGCCGATCAGGATTCATCAAATCGCAGACGAGCAGACTGAGCTAAGGAGAAGAAAACAAGAGAAAAGGCAGAGAAGCGAGACGAGCAGCATCACCACGAGACAAAAACGGAAAAGGCTGACGGGACGAGCTTCAAGATTGGAACGAGCCCCGAAAGCCCGGAAAACGGACACGATGAGCGGACAGTGCTGGGAAGGACATTGCCACGGAAAGGAGTTTAAGCACTTGGTCAAGCATATTAAAGGCCAGCACGATGGATTACGGAAGCAGTACTACATGTGCCCGGTGTGTTCGAATCGAGCCTATTCGACACACCAGGACTGGAAGAAGCACATGACGGACTCACACGAAGGGAACCTGCAGAGGGGGATGCCGAAGCAAGACCCCCTTCTGAGGCTGGAGTATGCTGCGGCGTTCGCCTTGGACCCGAAAGGACGACCGCCGTACACCAGTTTCGCTGCTGGGGATGAAACGGCGGCCCGGGTAGCCAACATGGAACGGGACTACGCGGTGCGCCATCCGGAGGGGTTTCAACCCCCTGAGAGGGCGGTGGATAAGGAGGCACCGGAGAGGCCGCGACGGCATATCCGCGTACCTTACTACCCGAGGGCGTCGAGAGGGTCCGAGGACAGCGACGCCGAGCAGCCGGAGCAGGTAGCAACCGAAGAAGGATCAGAGGCCGACGAGGCCGGCGAGGGAGCCCAAGCAGCCAAAGCAGCAGGGAAGGGACCCCTGGCCGAGGTAGCGGAACGATCGACGCCCACGCGTCGTTCCCCTCGGAGGGCCGCGAAAGGAGTGCGGAAGGAATCCACCGAGTCGCCGCGAAGCGCGAGCCGAGCCGTGGTCAACCCGAAACCACTTCTGACACCAGACCAAATATCAGGGTTGGTACAGAGCCGAATTAAGAAGTTAAACGCCCAGGGACAACCACGGGAACCGAGAGGACGAGGACTCCCGGGCAGAGGAAAAGGACGGACATCCACACCCGCCCCGAAGCCGGGTTGCTCAGGAATACCACCGGGGGCTGAGGTGGTGGAATTGGTGAGCTCGTCCGACGACCAACGTCTGAAAGTAAAAGAGGAAGAGGAGCCGCTCGCTTTCAAGAGGCCCCCGACGCAGGGATGCCCGGCGGAGGAGCCGTCGCGAAAGAAGAAGTGGAAAAAGGTCAAGAAAGTCCCGAGAGAATTGGAGGAGGGAACGAGTTCGGACCAGTCGGAGTCAGGCAGGAGTATGTCGGTCCGAAGCGATCGGTCCTTGATTATTGCCGAGTCTAGTAGCACGGGAGAGCTGGGACCATCACAGCCTGAGACCTCGACAGGAGTCAAACGGACCACGGGACTAGAACCACCTTGTAGCGATGCACAATTTACTATGATGACAGTTCATAAGAAATCGGTGATATACGAATCGCGACACCCGAGGTACCCCGGATATTTAAAAGGAACAATGAACCGGGAGGGATCGTTCAGGGGTTACCACGAGGCAAGATCCGACCGGGAGCTGGAGGACAGCATTCGGGAAGCGCAGGGAGGCCGGCTGGTGGAAAGAGAAGCATTGTACCTAGGGAGGTTTCTACGCGAGATGGCAGAAAGGCAGGGACTCAAACCGTCGGGGCGAGTGGAGAAAGTAAAGTATGTTCGGCATGCGGCCAGACCGGAGGACACGGCGTCGATGGCCTCGACACAGCCGCTGTTCTCTACCCCTACCCCGACGAGAGCGGATTCACCCCTGGAGAAGATGGTATGTAAGCAGCCGATAGTGCCGCCCCCGGGACTGAAACGAATGAGAGACATTACGGTAGCACCAGACACGCCAGAGACACGGGCGGCGGTTGACAACCTGACTCGAGCCAGTTTGGGGAGCTCGTTCTTCGGGTCGCAAGGATCGGAGGAGACCCCGGGACCACCGTCGCCCGAACGAATGGGATCGCCGCCAGGACCGGATACCCCACTCAAGGACGAGGATAAACACGGGCGAGCGCTACAACCGCGGGTTGTGATACACAGATTACAAATACCGGCTGCCCAGTCCATGGACGCGGAGGTGGAAGACTCAGAGGACATGGAGTTGGGGCAGGCCGAGACCAGAGGATATGAGCCGGAGAAGCAAGAATTGGACGAGTCGGGAGCGGATTCAGTGTTCGGGTCCATAGGAACGGAGATACCGACGGCAGGACCATCTAAAGAAACACCGAGACTCAAGTTATTACGGACACAGGCCATTCACCAGGTCTTACAGGGACACTTTCCGGTGACGGCGCGAGCAGTACGAGACTGGGACGCGGAAGAGGCCATTCGGGTGCAACTGGTGTGGCCCCCGAGGGAGGTGTGAGGAATGACGGCTAAGACAAGAGCAATGGCTTCGGCGTCTATGGCGTTCCTGATGGCACTAGAAACGGGCCGCAAGCCAGAGACATTTGAAGAAGCGATGGCGCAGTTCCCGACGGCGGCACTGGGGCCGTTGACCAGGGAGTTCCCGGGAGTCGACCGGCTAGTTAACGAACACAACCGGACCGTCCAATTGGCTCAGACCCTAGTGATGTACAAAAACGAAGATCAACTGGATGACTTGTTGAAGACCACAAGAGAGGTGGAAAAACAGAGCGGAGTGGTGGATCAGCTTCTCGGGCGCCCCGCTAGGGAGGAGAGGCTGTTGCTACCGATCCGACGCCAAGAAGAAGGGTGAAGTAGATGCTGCTCGAGGTCTTGCACGGAAGAAAAACAGCGCGACGGAACCAGAGGCGGAATATGGCGCGTCGCGAGTCGGGTGGGGAGGGATTACGGGGCGTTGGCTCCTCACCCATAGTGTCAAACCCCCAGGGAGAGAACCGGGCCGAGGCGGAGGTACCTGAGCCGCACAGGAGGCCGAAGCCTGGATAAAAGACTCTCCTGGAGACCGCTGGACGGGCCCGAAACTTTACTTAAATTCATCGGGAACGGACTGGCGGGCTCGAACATTCTTATCTTAATTTATTCCTACTAGTTTCTTTATGGGAATCTTCTTGCGGAAGTGAACGAAACCACATGTGTTAGGAGGTGTTGAGTGTAATCAGCGAGCTGGAGGGTCCATGACTGGAACGAACTTACCAAGCCTGCGGGGCGAATACGGAACGGGAGGAGGCGCTAGGAGGAAAAGCAAGTTTGTAGCTGTTCCTCTTCTTCCCTGGAGCCCGCTGCGTTGGTTGGGACCGAGCAGGTGGAACGGGATCGTCCGGTCGCGGAAATCAAATGGATAGCGGGCCGGGCGGCCCAGGAGCGAGAGTGAAAGTTGGGAGGCGGAATCGAAGAAAGGAAATCAGAATGGACAGATAGTGTTGTCATTGTAGTCTTTGAGTCGACGGTCGTGCCGGGGTAAATAAGGTACCGATGGGCCGGCGACTCGCCGCTGGAGGAAAGGCTGGCGCGGGCCAAGACTGAAAACCCTTCTCCCGTGCTGCCTTGAGCGATCTGGGGGCGAGGAGGAGACGACCTCTGTCCTCTAGCGGCACTTCTACTCCCTGCAACTTCGTCTTCTTGATCTTGGATGGATCGATCAGAATGTGGATGAGCCCGGATTCATGTACCATCATCTTCTGAGTTTCCTTGTCTTCAGCCTCTTACCGCATACGAAGAGCGGCAAAATGGAATTTTTCGACCTGAATGCTGGTTTTATCGTGCCAGAGTTGATGCAGCGAGTCGTGAAAGGATTACGGCGAGTCGTAGATGTCTCCCGGAGGACCAAGGCACGAGCAGGGACGATAACTTAGGGGCCCTGGCTCGTGACCGACCGAAGCAATACATGAACAAGAAACGAAAATTAATAGACTTACTAAAAACTTATATTAATATCTTACCTGCGGTAACGACAGTGACTGCTTCCATGTCGTACTTCCTGGTATCTTCTTCTCGAGGAACGGAACAAAATAGTCTTTGAAACATATAGGGAAGTAGTCTTTGAAATATACAGGGAGGTGGTGCTTGGAACGTCGGCCGCGGATGCCTCGATAGACGCCTCAAGAGGTCTGCAAAGAGCGACGAGGAGCGATCCTTCTTGGAGTTCGACATCGGATGAGTTCTTCTTTATATATGCTATTTTTGAGATGGGCCCGTTCCGGATCTCAGAGGTTGACGTTGGGTGCAGATCCCAGTTGATGTCGTCCATCTTCACTTTCTACGGCTTCTTCCTCTCCTTCTCACTAATATCTTCAACTTACCAACTTCGAACCGCCGTACCTAGGAGCAGCCCGGAACGGCTCGGAGCTGTTGTCTCGGCGTTCGTCATAGGCATAGTGGCTTCATGCAAGGTGACATGGCACCGTGGACGACTGTGGCCTTACTCCAGAATCAAACCAGACCAGATCTTAAACTTACTTCTATTAACGAACTATTTGTTGGTATTACAGTCTCACGAAAATCGTCTAAAAGCATGGTCCTCCGGGAGGACGAAGAGAAAAATTTAGTAAACAGAGCGAGGCCCGAGAGCCTAGGAGACGAACGAGGGCCCGAGTGCCCGAAGCAGGAATCCTCTTCTTAGGAAAATCATCTCATCAGTGGAACGAAGGAGCCTCCCTCTCGCCCCAAAGAGGATTGTCTTCCTGCCGTTGCTTACGGAGGGGGGGAGGGATGAGAGGCGCCGGCTCCTGTTATCAAAAGAAACTTCATCAAAATTATCTTCTTAATCGGGTCTCCGTTCCGGTTGTTGTCATGCCACTTGGGCCCGGAACGGTGACGGAAATACTTTACTATGGTGGACTCTCTCCGACATCTCTTTCTGAAATCTTCGAGTGTGTCGACGTGGTCGAGGACTGAACGTCTTGGTGCTGGGTTAACCACGAGGACATGTGTCGTAAAAGTCAAACTTCAGTTCCTGTACGGAAAACGGATACCTCATCGATAATTAATGATTCTAATCTTCTCAGTCTTACCTTCACCCGGACTCCATCTCAAAGTTTCACTGTGACAAATAGCACGAAACCCGCGACGTCGTCTGCTGAGGCTTCCACTCTAAGCTTTGATGCATGAAGTTAAGTTCCTTTCCACATACAACGCCATTTTCTTCTTTGGGTACCTTGGCCTCTGGCTCGAACATGTTGTCCTTGCCAAACGTGAAAAAGTCACTGGAGGGCTCTGAATGCCGAGGCGACCGAGGGTGCGAAGTCCAAAAAGAACATTCTATCTACAAAAACTTCAGTCTTTCTTCTTCAACTCATCCTTAAAATCATCATCATCACCTAAGAGAACGCAGAGAAGAGTAATAGTTACGGAAGAACGAGGGGTCACGACCGACCGGGTGGGAGAATCACGATCGATTCTCTACCCAAAAACAACGGAGAACGTCTGGACGACGGAAGAACGGACCGAGGGTCGAGAGGACTGAGGGTCACGACCGGCCCTGGCCTCTGGGTGGGAGAGTCGCGACCGATTCTCCACCCAAACTAGGGGAGAACGTCTGGACGACGAAAAACGAAGGGAACGGGGGCACTGCGGGTCACGACCGACCCATGGCCCCGGGCAGGAGGACCACGACCGGTCCCTCTGTCCTAATGAGGGTAAAAGGCGAGGAAAAACGCGCCGAGGGGCTAAGTAAATAGAGCCCGGAGGAGAGGAGCGGGGGCGACGGGGTCACGACCGACCCCCAGTCCCGGGTGGGAGAGCCACGACCGGCTCGCTCATCCTAAAGACGAGAAAAAAAGAGGAGGTGTAGAACGGGTCCTAAATAGATCCAGGATAAAGAACTCTGACGAAGATAAAAAGAGACTAGGATATATAAAACGAATTATATGAACTTTCATTAAGAAGAGAGAAAAACGAAGAACGAAAAACGAAGAAAGAAGAGAAATAATAATTAGCCGGATAGGCCCCGGGGGCCCTCCGAAGTAGACCGGGGAGGACAGAGGGTGACACCTCCTCCTCTACCGATAAGGAGCGTAGGATTGAAATGTTTCTGGTTCTAGAGTATGTTCTGTTGTCGTTGCTGTATGAACTGTTTTGAAATTTTGTAAAACGTGTTTGCCCACCTTTCAAGAAGGTGCGGGAGGGTGTGATGTCATCCAAAATACATAGAGGTCAAAATAATAGAAATAAGGTAATAGTAGAAATATATGTAAGAGAACGAAATATATGTAAGAGAACGAAATAGATGTAAAGGAACGAATATGTAATAATGAACGAAAGTATGGAAAGCCTGAAAAAGAGGCACGAATATGTAAAAGAACGAATATGTAAAGAACGAATATGTAAGGAACGAATATGTAAGGAACGAAAATGTAAAGGAACGAAACCCGGAAATATGTAAACCGGAAGTAAAATGTAAACCGGAAACGGAAAATATAAACCGGAAGTGACGTCAGTTGTAGGTCACGTGACCGAAAGCAGCCAATCAGGGCTGACCTCTCTAGTATATAAAGGGGCGGTGAGGCCCGAATAAACAGAGTTCTTTAACAGTTCTCCTGGTGTCCAGACGTGTCCTCTTTCCTGAAACAACCGCTAAAGATGAGCCGATCAGAGTAATTAAGCAGAAGTTAGGACAAAACAGTCGAAGTTCGAGATAGGTAGTAGAAACACAGGGTAAGGGGCCCGACGGCCCGAAGAACGAGGAACGAGGGAACGGAGTAAGGCACGAAGGCCCGAAGTAGTCCCGGAAACCGAGGCGTAGTATGGCACGAAGACATGGGGAACGGAACGAAGGAGCGAAGTCCGCGGGGACGAGGGCGCGGCATGCTCGGCCCCACGCTACCAAACAATAGGCGACCGTCGGCCCGTCGCCCCCGCGGACCGGAACTCAGGGGTGGACCGCCCGGTCGGGGTGAATGCTGGTCTGGGAGATAGAGCGAGACGAACCCCGGCCGACCCGTACCCCTACCATAATTTCCCTCCCCCGCAGTCCTCCGTTGACATCGAGTGCCGATTCCCGATCGATTCGCTCAGCCCCCCCTCGTGCGCGAGGCACGACTCTAGAAACACATCTCGGTTCTTGGCCCGGATTCCCCGTCCGCCCCGAGACCCGAACAACCCCCACGTTCCTCTGTTGTAAGAATCGGCAACCCCGACTTACCAGAGAACGTCACAATATCAAATCAATTTTGTATATGTTCAGTGCGGCACTTTTAATAATTTTATTGGCAGATATCTGTAGGGATCGAAGCCATATATCTAAGTCATTTCAGCTTTGCAATAATATGGACAACCTAAATATCACATGGATTGCTGGCTGTAAAGCTAGAAAGATAATCACGATCGTACATTGGGCCTAAATAAAAAGACATCAAAAGGTTTCATCATTTTATAAATGACATTCAGAATTCTGATAAAACAATACCCATCCAATAATTGATATAATTATGAGACTCGGCTCAAATATCTAATAGTGGACACATCGTTATTTTCCGAGCAAAATAGAATACCGAAATTGTAAATATCTTTACAACAGTGAGATTTACGGGGATGAGACAATTGGAGCAGTGCCAAAAGTGTCCATATCGCGATCTCCGAATACAACAATATCATCGGTCTCGGCCTTATAGAACAGTTTCTAGATATCAATCTCCAATCTGCGCATCACTAAGAAAAGAGCCCGATCACAAAGCTTAGACGATACTTCCTACTTTTAAAGAAGAGGGCAGTGTGTTGGCTGTATAGACCAGTCACCTAGCTCAAAGGGCTTAGTTACGGCTATCTGCACGCCTCTACTGTGTCCCTATATAGACCTGACTACAATACCCATCCTTTCTTGCTGACCAAGCAACACGCCTTAAGACCCAACATTGCAGTCTTGGTCGTGCACGCCGCATTAGTAGACTTACCATTCAACAGTGGTATAATAGAAAAAGGGGTAGGCTCTACAGTTTGTTTAGTGGCAACTAGAGTCCAGTCCAGTGGGAATAAGTGAAAACAAATGGTCATGTACTGCTAATCAGCTAAATAAACTGAATTACGGTGGAGATCCAATGGCAACGATATGTATTGCATGCTCCAAATATTTTGGTTAAAAATCTCTTTCTGATATGTCGTTTTCTTAATTGTGCTTTTAAATCTTCATTCTTAAGATTACGAGCTGTGGATTGAGTGTAGGCCAACGTTCACTTGCATTAGACAAGACAATTCCCTGAATATACCATAAATGCAGGATATCCATGAAATGCACATCATTACCTCTTCGCACATCGGTGTTTTCAGATTTTAGGTTATTTACGAAAGAAATAAAGCAATTAAATGGTATGCATATATACCAGAGGCTACCTGTAGTTTATTTTTTATTTCCACGAGCACGCTCCAAGTTAATTAATAGATAAGGGGAACTTTACTAAGAGTACAATTTTATATACAAAGGCCTAGAAAGTGAACAGTTGTACAGAGTGTACAATGTTGGAATAGTTTTCTATCCACCTTTCTTTTGTATCAAGTTTTTGATTTCCAATTAAACCCTCAAATCGTAACCATTTCACCTTTTGCTACAGAACATGAAAGCATCCTGTCGAAGCCTCCTACCCGGTATTGCACCAATGTATTAACCTATGGGGTATATTCATAGACTTCAATAAAGTGTTTGACACTCAACAGGCGGACAAGTACTTGGGTCGAGTACCTAGGCCTGTTTGGGTCAGGGGGGAAACATAGGCGCATGTATATGTAGGTAGGTGGTCAAGCAGCTACTGGGGCACTGGTGGCCACTGGACGCTGCTTTTTATATACCGGAGTAAAAATAACCACAGTCCTGATTGGACAAAAGAACCGGGCGTAACGCAACCCTGAGTCCAGCTTTAGCAGTTAATACTATGGTTTCGGCACATACTTCATATCTAATTGCTTGACGTTGCAAATGATGCATCTATGTCGTAGTTTAATTCTGACTCAGAATGTGTAAGATCTCTGATACTTTGCTTTTCTACTCATGACTGAAATAGATGCGCTATTGCACACAGAGACACAGACATGCACACAGACACGGACACAGACACGGACACAGACAGAGTTGCGCAGTTACTTTGACACCGCCATCTAATTCAATCTCATGTGGAATTTCTTTTTCAATAATTATAATACAATTGAATTCAGATCATGTTTATTGCAAACCGAAAACATTTGCTCCCAACTATTGGAAAATGTTTATAGTAAGGCATTAACAACTTTCTTATTTTGGGTTGTTGGTCAGCGAAATTGGAGAGGCCTTAATCCATCAAGGTTATGGCGTGTGAATGACCCCTCGATCCTAGACTAATTGAGATAGGTGTAAGACGAACACTCCCCACGGCTGCCCCCCCCCCCCCAACCACCCTCCCTTCCGCCTACATCTGCAATCCCCCTATCTCAGACCCAACCCTTTTAGTGTAGTCGACTGATCTTTAGTTTTCAGCATTGTATGAAGTCTGAGATACCGAAATGCAAATATGCAGGCAAAACACCAGACACAGTGGCAAAGATCCTATTGTGCATCTTTCAATGTTTTTTTTACTGTTTTTTATTGTTGTATATACAAAGTTACAATACATTTCATCTGACATTGGACCTCCTCCATGTATACCCCATGGCCAGCACTAAATCAGTCGGCAATAAGAGAGTGTGTTCTATTCACAGGCCAACAATGTGGCCGTCAGGGGGTGACTGAACCTTGGGCACGGTACCCTACCAATCATTTGGTGAAGCAGGGTAGGTTTTGGGCTGGTATGTTATATAACATCGGGTCTAATTGCATGCCTGGTCCGGGATCCAAGCTAATACTGAAGGGGATCCACATGAGAAAGGGATCAAGGAAAGCTTAGACCTTCCCCATATTAAAATCAATGGTGGTGAAATTGCGTGTAAGAAATCGATTTGGTTGTTTTAGATTTAGATTTTTCGTCAAGTGTTACGAAATGGTGTCCATGATGGTGTGTATGAAGTCTAAATGAATGCATTTTCAGAAAAAAAAGAAGATAATTGTCTCCGAAAAGAGCAATCGAAATCATCACGAAGATGAGAAATAAAAGTAGGAAAAATGGATTTGCCGTTTCTATCTAATATCACCATTATCACCTGTATTAGGCCTACACACTGTTTTAGAAAAAACGGTATAAACCCTCAAAAATTAAATCACATCGTATACATGAAATGGGACCTTTGAACATTTTCATAATTCTCAAACATAGGACTTTACTATGGCCTACATTGCATGTTGTACTGCATTTTACAACAGCCTATGCCATAGACCTAATCAAAGTCGGACTGTTACTCTCAGAAGTCATGGCCTGGCTCATTACTCAAGGAAAGTCTCCCCAATTTGAAATACCGAGACCCTATTTACTGGGCTAGGAATGTTTGATCAGCCTTAAGCTGAGGCACAGCCCTCGTTTAGGCTCCACGTGCGAGGGTCACCCACGTGGTTATTTCCTAACAAGTATGGTTAGGTTAAGGGTAAAGACCCCTAAAATTGACAGGGCGATGTGGATATTTCTTAAATTCGACAAGGCAAAGAAGAGGCTCAGCGACATATGACAACACCTTAAAAAGATAGCAACATGGGACATGAGAATTTCTGAAAATCGACATGGGACAGAAACCCACTAGCAGCAACGACATGGGACATGGACTTTTCTTTAATTCGACACAGAGACATGGCCCCCCCCCCCCCCAACACCCCAAGAGTTACATATGCAGTCAGGGTTTCAGAGGTCAAGGTCCCAGAGTAAGGTGATGACATAACCTCAATATAGCGATAGCCCAGTTGCAAAGGCTAGGGTTGGTCTTCTGTCTTGTGTTCTACTGGGGCCATATCTTCGTTACTGAATAGGCTAATCAGGGAAATTTTGATTGGGGTCTCAAGATCAGAAATTCAGCCTTTTACAATAATTAATAAAGTTTCGGCAAAATGGTCTCAAAGAAGAATGATTAGATTCAAAATTTATTCATGATGGACAGAATTTCTTATCATATGGGACACTAATCAAAGTTTCCCTGATTAGCCTAATTAGTTACGAAGATAAGGGCCCTGGATACTTCAAATTTTATTAAATTACCAACATCTCTAACATGGTGATAAAGACAAGAAGGATATACCTAACCCTCACAATAATAATCGGATTTAGAAAATAATGTTTGAAATTATTAAAAAGAAAGGTATTCACTTAAATTACTGTACATATCAATACTGTACATATCATATCATATCATATCAAGTTATTGCTACCATTATGGCAGCACAATCGTTACCCTTACTTATGTATAATGCTCATGTACATGAATCATATTTTCTTGTAAATAATGTGAAAATATAATTTTATGCCATCTGTTTTGCATCTATACATATTTCTCATACACTTTAAGTTAACTTTGATATAATTCTTATGCGTATTTTCATCATATACATGCACAGCTCTATCACATCGAAATGTCTACCTAATACCAGGCTATCAGTACACAACATTGTGTACCAGTGTGACCCCGACCTGGAAGTATCAAAGTTTCCTCCAGGGTCCTCCCTCAGCCTACACACTGGAGGCCAAGCGGTCGCCTTAGATCTGCATGGTTGAACTTTGTATCGTGTAGAAGGTAACCTATTGGTCTTGGGTGGGCTAATATTGTGGTTAGGCGTTAACCCTAGAAGCCTGTTTGACAGCCGTAACGTTCAAACCTGTTGGGAGCTTTAATCGGGCAAATATGGACCCTGCATGCCGACTTGACTGTTTCATAAGGACGTGTGAATACATTCACCGGGTCAGGTTTACCAATCTAGGTTCCTCGGTCTCTCCAAACCTAACCTTCCTTATGCAAGAGAAACGTATATTACTATGAGGTAATTTCTGCGATGAAAGAAGAAAAAGATATAGAATAATGAAACCAAACAAAACTAAAGTTTTCTCATGTACTGTCAATCAATATAACTGTAGATGATGTGATATGTCTTTCTTACACTGACAAAGATATAATTCACCAAAGGTGCTCACATCATTTTAATCTTATAAACTGTCGGTTTAAACTGCTAAAATACTGTTCACACAAGCATTTGTGATAATACATTCCATTTCGTATTCAACCCCCAAAAAACATGAACATATATTATTTTCGGAAGCGGCGTGGACGCTTTCTCTGTAGAAGTCGGGTAGACATTGAAAATAGAAGGTGCTACCACCTAGCGGATAAAGAAGTGAAGAAGTAGACAGCTTGTAGAAGTCATCTTGGACACTTTGCATAGAGGTACTTCACCCATCACCACTCATGTGGGGAAAAAGTAGTATTATAATTAAGAAACGTCCCCAAGAGTGAACGAAGCACAGCATATTATATTGTCAACGAACAGCAACATCGCGTTATACACATATCCGAGATACATTTCTATAATTTATACTATGGCTATGACCTTACTAAAATCTTTTCACCAAACTGATTAGAAGATAAACTCCTTTAAAGATTAGAGGTTTTAGGATATTACAGTTTTTCTGACGTAGCGTATCTTCACGTTAGTCTTTCAACATTAAGAAGCATCATTCATCAACTTTAACTGACAGGAAGGTAAGAATCACGGGACAGCATCAGTCGATCAGAACCAGCCGATAGCCCCGGAACATGGATAGAAAAAAAAACTTTTCTACCAAACACTATGACACGTGACCTCTCACGAGATCCATCATGGCGGCCAATCCTCGAGAGACCTATTGAATCTCGGCTGTGGATGAACCCGTATGACCAAAGCTTAGGAAATATGGCTGCTACAAATGCCAGTATTTTCCTTTGTCTCCTAAAAAAAGGCAGGAGGCGGATTTTGTGCGTCTTGGCTAATGGATTATTCCTGGCAATACCACATGGTCTACCTCTGATCAAATAAAACGTACCTTTATTCTTTAGAAGAAGCTGATATCAAAACAGAAGACACACAGTGTTTGCTCATTAACATCATTATATACTGATAGAATATCTCTCATGCATAGACATATATAATCTTATGTATCTCTATGTTTCATGTAAATATGATTTAAGGTGTCATCTTTACCAAGACTAGGTACTTAGACGATTATTGTTGCAAACACAGTAAATAGATTGGCATTTTAAACTTAAAAACATGCATTGCTTTCAGCTAAACTGGCATTTGCTCTTGGCCTAATGGTCTGGCAAACTGCTACATAGCGGCATAGTAAAGACCTATAAGTCTTTAGTAGGGCGGAAGGTGTTGCGTGCGCAGACGACAGACTCCGTTTCCCGCCCTGCGCCTGCGCTCTGGCGCGTGCCTCATCAGGGTCGGGTTTGGATGTCGTCTGCTCCAGGATTTCCCGCCAAGACCCCAGACAGAGGCACGTATCACGCACAGATCCGCTTATATGGCAGGGAAGGGGGGCACCGAATGTCTATTAAGGGACATAGGGAACGTCCTTACAAGGTGTTTTTATGCATTTGAGAAAAAAACGGTATTTTGTTACATAATTGATGTGAAACCATTTTGGAAATGTGCAAAGGGGATTGTAACCTCAGATCTAGGTCAGGTCGGGCTAGCCCTTTGAGGGTCAATGTGTAAACCCAAGATTATTTTCAACTGCCCCTGATAGTGAGGAGCTAGAGGAAGAAAGACATTATTTTTTTTGAGTTTACAAACACTAGTAAGCTTATCCCAGGTTTGATCATATTGGAGTGGGTCATAATTGTGTCTGTAGACGACTGACATCAAAATATGAGCTCAGATCAATCGATCATCCTAGAGCTCATGGGGGTGATTGAGGAGAGTCGACGTGTCCATATTTTTTCCCCCTTGTGTCTTTGCAGTTTTTCCTCCCAGTTTTCCAGTCGATCTTTGACAAAACTCACTACAAAATGCTTTCACAATAATTATCTCTATTCAAGTCAACAGACTTAACTTCGTCGGATTAAATGGCTAAGGCCAAGAGACTCCGTGTCCAATCCATTGACTGCCTTTTTGGCATCAAGCATGAAAAACAACTCACTAAAAGCGATTAATATCCAATGATGCTGGGATCCTGGTTACTGTCACCAAGTGTGATGTCACCAGAGCTGATGGTGAGGTTACATCTTGGACCTCAACAGACAGTTCTGTGGTAGTGCTCAGCCTGGAGAGTCGCTCTCTTAAAATGGAAATTTTCATTCAGAGGCAGTCTAAAGACAATTTCTGGTGCTTTGGTGCGTTTAATTGCATTAGACGCAGCACCTTGGTCCGGTTGATTGATTTGCAAACATGATTTGGGTTTTTTTCAGTTACCTAAAGGGCCATACCTACTAGGCGATTTGGGCCTCGTCGCCCGTCAGTATGCTATATTGAAATGTACCTGTTTGATCTGGGTCACTGGGAGAATTGCCTGACGATTTGCCTGGCGATACAGATCAAACATTTACATTTTAATACACCATACCCACTGGTGACGAGGCCATATCGCCTAGTGGGTATGGGGCTTTAGTCAATCAGACACGACACAGTTTAAGAGTTTGGACTTAAGATTTTATCCTGTGAAGCAAACACAAATACACACGCAAGTCAGTTAGAATGGCCCTTTGAAAGGGTTATTAAAATACATATGATAAGACAGGAAGACAGGGTGAGGCGGGTGGGTAATAAAAGTTCGTACGTGTTGCCTGTTCACCTGTCTGATCTAGAATGGCGGGAAGAGGTGGTAGAGTCACGTGGTACGGTGGTCTCGTTCACCGTGGCCTGATTAAAGGCAATTGAGAATTACCCGCCAATCAGACACGACACAGTTTAAGAGTTTGGACTTAAGATTTTATCCTGTGAAGCAAACACAAATACACACGCAAGTCAGTTAGAATGGCCAAGTATTGAGTGTAGAAAGCGCGGTATTGATGTGTATAGACGTTTTGGTACGTAGGAATTAATGGCTTCACTCGTCCATGTGCCGTGGATCATGAGATGGTTTTGTGGGGCGCCTCTTCGGGCGCACTCTTGGGCGCCTGAGCGCCGCAGTGAGTGGACCGTGACTCTGGCGGCCTGAGGAAATGAGAGGAGCTTAAGAGTCTCTCTCATATAAGTGTTGAGTCTATCCGGCGTTAAAGGAGATGTTGGTGTCAACATAAAGGCCGGAGTGTCTATAGGGAGGGGCAGGCGGTGTATGTAGTTCCGCCAAGCCGTAACAGGGCAGTACGGTGAGTTCACCCGGGAGACCGGGATGCTAACTCGGCGTTCTGGGGACATAATTGTCTTCGATGAGTTGACGGTGAACCATAGAACGTCGCCTTCATCTACAATGTCTCTACGCGTTAAAGCGTGAACTCCTCCGGGGCCAGCGGAGGGAAGAAGGTTTGATTGCCGGAGAAGCGTGGCAAAACCTATGAGAATGGCTGTCCTAGCCGTCCTCGCGTGGGCATCCATTGTGGCCAGTATATCACACATCTGCTTAAGGATGGATATTGGGATAGCCGGTGCCTGTAGAGGTATGTGGTTTGAGAGTCGAACCACGCCCTTGATCATGTTGGTGACATGCGGCGAGGTGAAGACCGAGATGTCTCCTCCAGCGTGGAAGACGTAGGTCTTGGCGCCCGATAAGTAATTCCTAACGGACGCTGGACTGGCATAGGAGTTGGCCAAAAACTGGATAAAAAGAAGTATATGTAGAAGTGAAGGGTTAATATATTGGTAAGAGTAGGCGATCATGAACCTGAGGTAGGTACGGGCCTGCCGGGCCCTATTGATAACGGTGCCCCGTGTGAATGCCGCCCCGTAAGTGGATGTCATCTGGTTGAACAGCGGCAGGGTGCGGGAGTCTGAAATTACAGCGACGGGGAGAGAAGATCAGTAGGGTTAACAGTACAGGCACGAGTCAGTGATAACTTTGCAACAAGGGCACGGGCGAGCCTATCGAGGGTTGGGGTGAAGGAGCGACGGCTTAGTGCATCCGCCAGCACCAGTTGCACCCCAGGGGTATGGACTATGATGATATCCAGGTCTTGGAGGGCCGCTAGGAGCCAGATCTCGCGTGCGCATGCCCCAAGCACCGGGTCCCGTGTCCGCCCAGTGTTCAGCGCATACATGGCTGCGATGTTGTCTGTGCGGACCAGGACCCTGGCGCCGCACATCCCAGCTGGAATGAGGGACTTAAGTGCCTGGACAACGTTGAGTGCCTCGATTTGCGAGATGTGGTAGTCGGCGGCATACTGGTCGGTATATGTCGTATCGAAGTAGAGGTCGCTTGTGAAACCACCACCGCCCCTAAGGCATGCGTCACATTCGATGGTGATGTCCACGCACTTAGGCGCGAGCATCAGTCGTCGGTTGCACGCGGCTGCGTAAGCCACGAACCAGTTGATGTCCTTTTTCATGGCGGTTGTGACGCGTACGACACCGCGCTCGTCACAGTTCCGGAGGGCCTCCAGGATACGGCCCATGAATTTCCGGCCCGGCCGGACACAAGTCGCCACGAAGTTGAGCTTCCCAGCTAGTGACTGCACCTCTTGTTTGTCCGCGTAGTCTCTTGATAGCCACCTGTTGGCTTCATCAAGTACATCTGAGAGGCGTGCTCGGGGAATGGTGATGGTAAGTGTCGTGGTGTCAAACCAGAGACCAAGAAACTCCAGTTCAGTAGTTGGGGAGACAGTTTTGTCCTTGGCCAGGCGCAAGCCAAGAGCGGCCGCGGTCTCCGTGAAGAAGGTGAAAGATCTCTGGGCCTCTTCCTTTGTGGGGGCTACGCCACAGAAATCGTCAACGTAGGCAAGCGCCTTATAGCCGCTTTCAGATAGGAGATGGGTGACCGCGTTAGAAACGCGTTGCTGGGCCCCTCCGGAGCAGCGGCATCCGAAGCTCGGGCAGATGTCTATGTATGTTGCTCCGTCATGGTGGATTGCCAGGAGAGGGTAGTCGAGGGGGTCAATTCTCATTTGCCTGTACGCCCGCTCCAAGTCGGCTTTCCAGAGCCAGCAGCCACGACCGGCGCGCAGAATGTCGTCCGCCAGGTCCAGAGGTGTGGGGAGGGTGTAGTTAAAGTCTACGCCTTGAAAGAAGTTTTTAAGGACTCCGTCATTTACGCTCCGGCCAGGCGGAAATGAGAGATCTATAATGACCCGCTTGCCGGCCCCGGATGGCTTGTCTCGGGTCATTAGAGGAGAGATCTTTGTCCAGGGATCAAATGGGTCTGACTCGAATGGGCCCAGCATGGCCTCCATCCTGAGTTCTTTTTCAATGAAATCCGTAACCACCTGCGGGTGTCTAAGCGCAGACGAGTGGTTAGTGGGGGTGGAGATCGGGGACTGGCTAGCGGTAAACGTGACGGGCCAGCCGTATCTGAGGTAGTCACATATTTGTCTGTCCGTGTAGTTCGCGAGAAGTTCGTCCCACCTGTCACAGTTTAACTGGGAGGGGACTTCCCTCCGGGTTCCCAAGTAGTTGGGAACACCCGTGGCTACCACGTCCTGGTACAGACGCATATGGAAAGGTGCAATTGACCTAGCGTGGTCAGTAGGTCGGGGCCAATTGGCTTTTACGTAATCGCGATACTCAAGTGGGTTCAGGCGAAGGGCCGAGCCGAC
Organism: Lepidonotus clava; assembly: GCA_936440205.1. Lineage (NCBI taxonomy): Eukaryota > Metazoa > Annelida > Polychaeta > Phyllodocida > Polynoidae > Lepidonotus > Lepidonotus clava. The sequence goes on along the minus strand of OW387150.1, from coordinate 16,609,781 downwards.
GCCATAATTGGCCTCCGTATTATGTTTTGGGACGGCGGCGGCGTGGGCGGTGGGGGTGTTTTGATCGGCCGGGCCAGTGAGGGTTGCTCGGCCGGGGACCGCAGTGGAAGGTCCCGTACAGTGGTCAGTGGGTTGAACAAAAGGAGCACTTCGGCTCAACGGTGCAGTGTCAGAGACAACGGAAACCGGTGTGTGCATGTGAGTTTCAGTGGTATCAGCCCGTAGGCTGTCAGCAAGAAGGTCTTCGGCGGCAGTGTGCCCGGCGGTGGCGTTTCGGCCACCAGGCCGGGAGTCCGGGTCGGACGCGGGGGGTTCTGAGGGATCTAGCTGCTCCCAAACCCCGACGAGCCGGTCTGCTTCTTGGCCTTCTCATTGAATTTCTTCGTCTTACAGCGATGTACAGGGTGAGGCAGGAGGCAGCATTTGTTGGGGAGACAATACGAACAAATGTGCAGCTGCCTGTAACCAGCCGTCACATGGCAGGCGTCATGTTGGCATTTCCCTTGCTGAAATTCTTTACATGGGGGACCAGGTTTTCCGTGCTTGACATTATCAGGGATCTCATACACACGGTCATCCCTAACCACCTTCTCTTTTCCACCTGAGGCTGATTCATGTTTAATGAGCTTGGAGTGAGACATTTGCGTCTGAAGGCGGTCTATCTCATAAGTGTCTGCCCACGTTATACGCTTTGCGGACACCCGAGAACAGACCTCCTCCGACCACGCCCTAACATTTTCCCAGTCGTAAGTCTTAGAGTCCTCAGCCAGCTTCTCCAGGTGCTGGTTCATGAATGGGGTGTCATCATCAAGAAGGTCACGCGACCTTATTAGTTGGATAAAACCCCAGAAATATTCACCCATCGACAGCTCGCCCATAGAGGTTTTTTGCTTTTTCTTGCCCTTTGTTACAAATTGATGAGGGAACTGACTCGGCCTACCTGTCGGTGTGGTGAACGGGGTGGCTACTGCCTGCAGGGCCTCAGCGACGCGCTTGGTGAGAGAGCTGTCGTCCTCCAGGTCCTGCAGCGTCGATGCTCTATCCCAGTCAGCGTGTTGAGAGCCGGACGGGATGGGTTGGAACGCGAGAGCTCCTTTTTGTTGGGCCGTCGGTTGGGTTCTAGACGACATGCCAGTCACTCCCCCCCACGCTGGTAATCCGGCGCGCGGGGCGGGGAGCTGGCCGTGGGCGGGCTGTCTGCTACGGTATGTGTCCGAGGATGTTGCCGGGGGTACGGTGTCAGGTATCACATGGGGCACAGGGAACTGTGCTAGGTAATGCGGAGGCCGGACCTCAGGTTGCGCAGTTAGATCCTGGCGGGGTTGGGCCTGCTGGGGAGCGAGGCTGTGTGTCGGGCGTGCCGGCTGGCCGCCATGTTGAGTCGGCTCGTCTTGGTTCTTGTCGGGCGCTGTGGCGGGGCCAGACTGGCCTGCTAACTTCTCCAGCAGCCCAGCAATTGACGTAAGCTGGGTTGACTGGGTCGTCAGCTGCTCGTCAACGCCAGCCATTCTCTTACCGAGGTCTTCTATCGCGACGGCGTTCTGCGCTACGGTCGCCCGCTTCTTCTTGGCCTGCGTGCCGTCCGCCATTACCTCATGCTCGGAAGCCGTGTCCTGGTCGGAAGCCGCTGCCTGTGCTCTCGTTCTTTTCGGAGGCATTTCAGTGGTTTTTAGGTACGAAGTACCTTACAGTGATCCGGACAGTGGGAATTCCGGAGTTAGACTGGTTCAGTGGTATCCGGGAGGAGGAAACCTCCGAAATTGTCTAATAAAAGTTCGTACGTGTTGCCTGTTCACCTGTCTGATCTAGAATGGCGGGAAGAGGTGGTAGAGTCACGTGGTACGGTGGTCTCGTTCACCGTGGCCTGATTAAAGGCAATTGAGAATTACCCGCCAATGTCTTGTATTAGTTCTTTATGCAATACAAGAGACATAGCCTCATACTATTATTCCTATCACTTTAATTCTCCCTACCACGGAGAGCTGATTTACAGTATTGTAAAGACCTTTCAGGCTAATTTTGACTGATTTTGTCGACCAAATCCCTTGAAAATTACAGAAAATCAACAACTAATTGTTATGCTCATCTATAATGTATGAATTTTCAAACAACTCAGGAAATATTAATGTGTATGGATAATTATTCTAAAAATGTTGATGCCTAGTTTTTCCAAATGTTAATCTACAAATTATGATAAAATTCATGAAAGTCTATATGTTAAAGCCATGATTTTGGTCGACATATTACCCAGCATGCAACCTGTTTGAGGCTAACCGGCAGGTAAAACTCACACAACTGTGGGAAAGGCTTGATCATCATTCCACAACACCCGGCACTCTACAATACAGTTCCACCGACTTCCCCACATTGAGCCTCAACCCCCCCCCCCCCCCCAACCATTCCCCCTGGGCGACCTTGACCTTCCTTCCGCCCGCCCTCCATCACCGCCATGTCGGCCGTCATCCGGGACTTTGTCCAACCCGAGACAGCACTCTCCAAGCAGAGACATGCGCGGTATGTATCAAATGGATAACTTCCCTGCTCCATAAAAGGGGTGCTACAAAGTAAGGTAGTGCGTATCCAATTGCACTATAGCGTGGGAACCTGCATCTGCATTTTTGTGAGCTTGGATGTTACCTGAGACTTCGTATTTGAGTATGTGCTTGGCAGATTTTCGGTCATCTAGAATTAGCTCACCAAACGGAAATAAAGGTTTAAATTACTTTATCGCTCTGTTAAATATCTGTGAAATTGACAAGGAAGAAAGATTAGAGCACGGAACAAATGAACAAAACAAGTTTATTTACATATACAATTTCATTTACTTAATCAAACGTTTACAACATTATTTTTTGTCAAACATCCCAAGAAAATGGGAAAGAAAATATGTTCTAAATTTCGATATGTAAAAGCAGTATAGTCAGCACAGTGAATGGACGCTGCATACTTTTGATTAAAGTGAAGGCGCTTGGCAAAGCATAACTCAAACTATAATAATCAACCTAAGGCTGGCTCTTCCCATAACTTAAAGAAGGATTACATTATATCCAGCTGCAATATTGCTCTTAAGTTATCTTATACCATAAATATGAAAATGAGTTTTCATATACAAAAGAAACGCTTGACAGGTTCATTCCTAATGGACCTTGCTGTTCAGATTAACCGATCTTATCCTACAATAAGCATTCACTTAATTCTTATCATAATGAGGCCACTAATTAACACTGGAAGGTATAGCTTTGCTTTTGCATTCTAACTCAGTACATTATCTTTCTTGAAATTGAAAAGGGTGGGCAGTGTATTTGCAGTTAACACATAAGATCATTACTTGAAAATTAAATACGTTCTCACGGAATGACATTAACATAGCCACATAATTCGTGTATAATCCGCAAGTGATATCGTTTAAATAATGGGATAAAAATTCACCAATTTAATATACTACTTACAATAATTCCAGTGGAGACCCTCACCATTAGGCACGAATCGAAAAGGCTGGTTAGTGATGATAATTATGCCTAATTAGTTGTGGAAAATAATATGGGCCTGGAATAGGCTATTCACAGCCTAGGAAATGGTCCTGACCCAAGGTGTAAGGAGTGAATTGACCCTCTGCATGTGAGCCTAATTACATGACATAGAGAAGGATGTCTCCCTACTGTGAACCAGACCTATCCACAACCAGGTTCTAATTTGTTCACCACATGTTATGGGGAGCTTATTTAGAGTGAGATGTGGTTGTGCAATTGCACCTGGCTGAATAGGGCTAACTGTAGGTGTACTAAGCATAGACAGGCTGTAAAAAGCACATACTAACATTTTAATGAAACCGGATAGGCCTGCCATGGCATCATTGAACTACTTCTTATGAATTGCAAAGCACCGCAATAGGCTTTTTCCCTGGAATAGTGAACAGGTATAGGCCTGTAATTACATTTTAGGGATGTTGGACTTGTAAGCGTCATATTGGCCTAGTTCCAATAGCAGGTGACAGGACTTTTGCCCTCTTGGACCTTTGCCCTCTGGACGGACTTTTGCCCCCTGGACTTTTGCCCCCTAGACATTTGCCCCCCGGGCCTTTTGCCCCCCAGACCTTTGCCCCCTAGGAATTTTGCCCTCTGGAATTTTGCCCAGGGCAGAAGTCCAGGGGGCAAAAGTCCAGGAGGCAAAGGTCCGGGGGGCAAAAAACATAGAACCCCAATGGCATGTAGAATGGCATGTTTTTCTGAAAACTATTTTTCTAAATCGTTCATTGTCAACTTCACGTGATACACATGGGCCTACAGTTGATCCTACGATTGTAATAAGAAGAAAATGTAACAAAATACTATGAGTACGGGTATTTACAGAGATGAAGAGTCAAATTAAATTCATACATTCAGTTCTCAACCGTTAATGTACAGTCAGCAAATATGAGCTGGCCCACACCCACAGGGTATGCATGAAAGAGCAATGTGTCTAAATATTGTTATCTAGGGTATCTTTAATAGGACACAAAAACTAAAATTGCCAAATATTCTTGAGAAATTGTATCTTGTTGGTGTAGGTCCAGCTTCCAGCTTCTAAAAACAGGTTTCTACATGCAGACCAAAGTAAACCCTGAGGAATAGTTTTTTCCGGCAGCTAGTAATTGTTGTTAACCCTTTCCATACGGCTATTCATCCTATGCAATGAGCAATATCCGGACAGGGTTAACAAAATTTTGTCAGCTGCTGATAAGCACTAGTTGCAAGGCTTAAGTCTGCATGTGCAAACCCACCTTTATTCCTTAAAAAAACATCTTTAGCTGCCTGACAGCACCTACTGTAGGTTTATTCCCATGGCCTAACGACAGACCGGAATCTCCTCTGATATCCTTATCTCTCTCATTAGGGCAGTGTCAGCCCCTCCCCTAGGTACTGGGCTGGGCGGCTTGAATGAGTTTCCTGAGCTGTCCCCATCAGGTGGATTGGTGGTAGGCATATCCCGTATCAGCTGGACCAGAGACAGGTAGAAGACTAATCCGACTACTGCCAGTAGTCCGACTAGTGTAAAGGCAGAGATCCACGATGCCATTATTGCCTAATTTTGAACCAATTTCAAAAATCGGTGCGAGAAGAAATCATCATGGTTATAGAGTATGTAATTTATCATATTATATTATTAGGCTGTTCTTTTTGTTATGACACCAAGGCAATTCTTAACCTAGAAATATATTTAAGTATATATGAAACACGCATGAGAAGAGAATCGGTTGGCATTGTATTGCATCGTCGATCACTGGCTTAAGAAGAATAAGACGGCCAGAGATGCATACGATACTCCATTATGGCAATCCCGCTGGAATCGCATCTCAAGCTCCAATGTGGCTCTATGAATATGATCAAATATTTAAGGATAGACAAGGGTGTTTTAATGTTATTGCAGCAGTTCCTCAAGTCTTAATCACTTGCTAGGAATATCTGGCAAAGGTTGAGACACAGAGTATGAATGCCACTGCACTGCCTGTAAAACCCTTTAATTATAGTCACTGTTAACTTTAACGCTCATCATATGTGATAGGGTAGATTAGAGACACGTAGACATTCTTCCAATAGATGTAAAAAGTAATTCATCGAGGTGCGTTATGTTTTCTGAAGCTCCCTATATCCATAGATTTAGTCAACACAAATGAGAGTGAACAAGTCAAAAACCTTCCTTTTACTGGGATAAAACGTGAATTCTGCTACAGCGTTAAACCTCAACAACCGACCGACCAATCAACGTTCCCACTCTTATACACACACCAGGAGGCAATGTGTTTTCTCTCCCACCCAAGCAGTGCCCAGCCCAGGTCAGCCCTTCTGTAACCTTCCCACAGCTTGCCACACAACCCAGCCAGATCTCATGTCATTTTGGCCTCTTCTGTTGCCATGGTAACCTACTGTCAACAGCCTGCAGAGTCCTCCTGGGTCCCAGGTGATGGGGTCCTGTGTAGGCTTTTAGTACTGGCCTGAAGAGCGGCCAGTAACACAATGCACTGCTATGGGAGTTCTCTCCTTTCCATCTTTCACGGTTTGGCACGGGGGGAGCAACACATTACGGTATTGAATAGTAACGGTGGGTCTGCTCGAGCTGCTCGCGCAAGGAAGCTCTCCAAATCTAGCTCACTGTGCTTATAGACTTGTTTGTGCAAACTCAAGATGGAGGCAAAGAGCACAGTGCATTTATTTTGATGATGTATAAGCCTGTGTGAAAGCGATGTTATGTTGTAAATATAATATGCTGTACAGTTGTTTTACCTTCTTTTTCTACTCTGCTTCATATACGCCCACACATTGATAAAAATGAACCATTACAAAAGTAATCAGTGCTTTTTTTGGGGGTGAGTATGTCATTTAATATTGCCAGCCATGCCCCCTTTTTTCTCCTTTTTATCGGGATCTCAATATTTAAGCTTCCGCACAAGAAGTAATAGAAACTTAAATCAAATTGTTCTAGAATTGCCTAGCCAAACATTTGAAATATAAATTGAAGTGAAATAAAACACTTGGACAACAATTTTACCTTTAGTTAAAGTTGGCTAAGCCCTATTGCTTCACTACCCCGTGTCTGATGTCGCCGACGCAGTCATTTATATCTGCAGACGTTACTGGAAACTATTCTGAAAACTTATAGGTCTTGGATCTTTACAATAAAATGCTTTATGTCAGAAATGTAAGTTTTTCTTCATATGACTTACTCATTAATAGCCAGCATTAACAAGCGGAACATGTGACAAAATCCAATGCATTAATGATGTGTATTGACATGACGGTGGTTTTACACTAGGCCTTTCATATTGTAAAGCTGTGAGCTGGGATATGTTGGGGACCCCCTGATTGCATCAGCAGCCTTGGGGTTGTCCACATTAGTGGTGCTCAGGTCGAGTTAAGGCCCACAACCCATTGACACCCATGGGTCGTTATCCCCACACAGTGTTCGGTAAAGGAGGAATGAAGAGAATTTAGCAGTCAGGGTAGGCAGTCAAGAAAGGATTCACGAAATTTCGTGATCGTGAAACCTACACAAAAACATTCACAATAGATATAATTATATCTTTATTTATAAATAATACTTCCTACATCTGTCTGAAGAACATTGAAACCGTTTGGAAATTGAGGTTTCATGATTTCAACAGCTTTTATCATGAGCGTTAACAGGTTGGGGCTACGACGGGAAAAACGGGACGTCCCGTTTTTTCAGGACGCAACCCTGTAGATCCTTTAAAAACATTCCATTATTATTTTTTCAATTTCAGAATATGACCCTTTATGACAAATAATTATTTGGTTAAATTAAAATCGAATTTCATTTTTAAAAAAATGGTTTAAATGGGTTTTAAAAGTCTGCCTGAAAAAACGGGACGTCCTGTAAAAACGGATCACAAAACCGTCCCGTTTTTTCAGGACGGTCCGTTTTATGGTATGATTTTTGTAACTTTTAAAAAATAAAAATTCATAGAAAAAAAATGCAACGATAGAATTTGAAAATGCAATGATCATTTTGATGCAAAAGATATGTACTTTCATGACAAATAATTTTTGAGTTTAGCAAACTCCTGATTTTCTGAGCATTTTCATTTGTGTACAAATATTAATTATGAATCATTATATATGAAATTTTCAAAATGGAAAATGTTATGTAATTCATGTTAAATGCAGAATTTCATATTTTTTTCTATTTTGCATTTTCAGAAGAATTTTTCATGTGTATCTTGTATATTATTCATGTGCAAATTCATCTACGATACTTAGATAACACACTTTTTCATAACTGCCTGTTATTACAGGCCGTCCCGTTTTTCCAGGACGTCCCGTTTTTCAGTGGTATCCCCAACCTGGTTAAGGGTTCCGTGGTTAATAATATTTGTGAATCTCTTTTGCTCACTTCCCTTTCTATATGGGCTACAACACCAATAATAATTTCACTCAACAAGGACTAGAGTGGGGTATAAGCGAGAACAGCCCAGTCAATTTGATTTTCTATTGGCGTTTCAGCGCACAGCTAGTTGGTTCTTCTAAACGACAATGGCAATCATCCTTTCGATCACGTAAAAAAAAGTTCTCTCACATCGGTTATACTGCAAAGGTGGCCAATGGTTAAGACCCCAGATCATTTGAAAACCAATGGTCTTTATAAGCACACAATCTGTGGTGATTGTGGAATGTAGATAGTTTATTGGTTTGTTGCGGGCTGCAACGATGGTCACGATTGGAACCTTCATAGATAAGAATGGGGGATAAGAAAAGAAAGCCTTGTCAAATTGACTTTGCCAACCAGTGGACAAATCGTGGCAGGGGTATCTATCCATCATGTTTTTGCCCCACAATCATAAAAAAAGAAGAGTTAATGTGCCTTTTAATAACGAGAAATAGGGTCAATACTAACGAATACTCACCTGACATAGATACTTCTAACCTGCCATATAACAGCCACTTCTTGTAAATATTAGTATCACTAGGTTCCTCTTTCGGCTTCATTGTATAGAGAGTAGATAATTGATTTTCACTGAAATACCTCCAACACACTTCAAAACATGGGCATTAATGAAGCAGTTGTTGCATACATATGGATGCCTATTACTTAATAGAATGGAACTGTATCCTATCAGAAATTGTCGGTGAAGTACGTGAAAGCCGTTCGCCTCTATCTAGTATTTACAGCTGAAGTAGTCTTAACCAAGTGGATAGTGAAAATTGATGAATGTTTTACTGTCTCTTATGTCATTCCACAGCCGCGGGAGACTTTAATTGTCCTACCCCATTAAGCAAAAGCCTACACTGCCATTGTCATCTTTCTGACGCATATTTCATTTCTTAATCACACAAAGGAGAATGCCCCATACATCTATTGTTATATCAACTTTACTTCCCTTGGCTGTCAGATTCAGGATATTGCGGCGCGCCTCCCAGTTATTATTGTTACTATTAATTAGGGTTTTATACAATGGTTATTTATCTAATTAGACTTTGTTCTGGTAATACCCCGTGGCGTTGGAATAAGAAATGTAAAACACCTGGAGCTAAGTAGAAGCTCGCCGTGGAGAAGTCAAGATGCATTCGCCCATTGATAATCTTGGAAACTCAAAGTCCTTAGACGTTCAAATTGTAAGAAGATTAATAATAGAAACGTTAGTCTCGAGCAGCAGTCTTCCAAATTATTTCCAGGACATGCCTAATTCCGGTTCAAATCTGCCTTGATTTAGATGAAAGAATCACAGGTCGTTTTACTTCGGACAGCAAAGGGGCCAAGGAGGCTTATCGTTTCGATTTTCTTCTCCGGGAACCTCTTGTGAAAGACGTACAGTGAGCTCAAATTACAAAATGTATTTCACTTTCGTTGGCCCTCTTTACATTACCAATCACTGAGTGGTACTTTCCTTAAGTCAACTGCAATGACTTCATATTGGGCCAGACACTTTACGTTTGTTTGATAGCTGTTTGTTTAAATCTGAAACGAAATCTCTGGTTTCACGAAAGCGTGATTTGAATCCTGTCTGCTGAAATGGCATTGGACAGCCACATAGAAATCGTCTGCAGTGTTTCAAGGACACGAGAAAGCCAGTCTGTGAGGCACACAGTATCCCCTTTCAAGTAGATGAGAAGCAATTCAATTGGAAGTGAAAAGGAACAGACACAGTCTCAGTTATTGTTACAATAGCACAATTATGATAATCCAATAATACCCTAGGACTAATTCCTGTTACAACGAGCCCACAATGCACAGACCACATCTAATAAGCTAATCCTATCACTAAGGAGGTTGTCCATTCTTTCTAAACCAAATGAAATTCTAACCCTTCAAAAGCAATAGTCATATTAAACTACACTCTTCATGTCAGAATGACTGGCACTGCAAGGTTTTAGAATATTGTACTACTAGTCCAGGAGCCAAATCTGAAAATCCTGATCTACCCTCCGCGGTGAGCCCCCTGGATTTTCTTGATTTTTTTCATCTTATAGCATCCTAGGGACCATGAATCAAGATGGTTCCGAAGAATTTAGGTATGCGAACACTGCCTAGTTACGCGATTTGTGATTAATTAGCAAAAATTGAAAAATGCGTTATTTCTGAATTTCTCAGAAACTATGTAAGATATAATAACATGCTATATGTCATCTGAAAGCTAATTTTTTTCCTGATTTTTTGGTATATTGTTTGTTATTGGCATTAATCAGGGCAATGAGTAACTAAAGAAAAACTGTTGTTTCAGTCATAATCATTAGAACTTAAGAATCCAATATCAAACTTTGGAATTGATAAACCAAGTGCTAGGTATACTTAAAGGGGATCTTTAGGCAGTTTTTAAAGAAGATTGCATCTGATTTTCATTTGAAATGTAAGGTAGAAATCATTTTTTGCTGATTAAATTCTAACCGACTGAGGGCACATTTTGCACTCGTATTTCAAAAGGAGAGATGATATTATGAAAATAACACAATATGTCCTAAAGAGATGGGAAAATGATAATCACTGTCTCCCTAAGCTGGTATTTCAGTGCTTTTTGAGCCATTTAGTCCATTGTATACAACATTGGAGCTGTAAAATAAGTATACATTAGCAAGGAATATGTGTCCATGTAATTTGCAGACAAGCTCATCTTTGTTGCCTGATCAAACTAGTAGAGTCATTAATTCATTTACTCAAAAGGGTATGGATGGCTCCTTATATTGCCAAAGATTCACACATTGACGTAACAATATGCAGCAAACTTCTATTTACATACCCCTGTACCCACTAATCTTTGAAACCATGTTCCTATAAGGAGTGTGGGAGTTGTAGGCTGTAATATTCTTTTAAATCCCCCCATTACTGTCCCCAATGTCTAATGTTTACCTCAACCCTGGCATCAGATAAGGCCTAGAGAGACAGAGGACTGACAAAGAAGGCAGACTAGGGTTCTTATCTCCCTGTTGTGTGAGTTAACCCATTGGTAAGACACTGTGCTTACAACCTAATATAGGATCCCTCAGAGGGTGGGGCAGGCTTAAGTTTTTGGCTACTTATAACTGTCTTATTATTCAATCTTTTCACATAATTTCAAAAGAAGCAGGGGTTCATCACTGTAGCTAGTGAGATAAAATGATGAAGTTAACTGTTTATACAATGTTGCCTTACAGTAGTAAAATGAAGGTAGTGGATCTTCAGAAACTTATCAGTGGTGGAGAGCTCTAGCCTTTCTCCTGAGTGACCTGAACTGGGGAATAAGGACAGCCTCCCATGGTACAATGCACTGCAGGCCTATACAATTATAGTGTGCCATAAACTGTGGGATTGCTGACCACCAATCTACCAAATTAAACTTTGTTATCTTTTTGCTACTACTTCAGAGTTCACAGTTCTAGGCTGAATGGGTTCATTGCTCAGTTAGCTCTATACCCTTTTGCATTATGGACTAAGTATTCAGTGTTGTATTATAAGAAATGATCATAGACTAGAGGATTGTTTATATATTTGAATAATGACTCCCTTAGTTTTGGGTCTCCGAGTATTTCCCATATTGGCCTTTCCCTTGGTATCTAACTATAAGCTGTCTCTTGCTGTAGGTAAGGGAAATGGGATTCTTGTTCATAGCAGTTTAGAAATGAAAATAGTCAGTTATATTTTGATAAGGGAATAATATTTTTTCTGAGGTTTGAGAAACAGAAAGTTTGAGGTTACAACCAGAATCACAGCAATTTGTTGCTCTTGTACATTCTCCTAATACCATACTGCCTTGGTTATGGTTCCATGGCAAGGGTGCTGTACACATGATGCTCAATGTGGTAATGCTACTAGATAGTATTGGGAAACCAGTAATGGCTATACCAAAAATTTGTAATTTTGAAATAGCAAGATATATCAGGAACCCCTGTATTGTTTCAAGTTTTGACATTTGTTTGAGGTCTTGCCAATGATATTGATATGTATACACACACAGAGGTCTTAGTCCCCCTGGTACACTTCCTGTTAAAATAGGATATGATATTATGGCAGAATCTTGTTAGCTGATAGGATGAATCTGAGTGAAGCATGACCAAAGGCTGGTCATAACTTGTATTGGTTATTTGGAAGGATTGGAAGTTTGGCTCTTATGAAATAAACTGTGACAATGATCATAATTTGATATTAAATTACTAATACCAGTAACCTATATATAGAATAAAATATATGATATCCATTTTGTGTAGGGTCAAGCTAAGTTACTCATTCATATAAGCACATAGGTCTAGAATCCTAGAGCTAAAAGTGCAATTTAGTAATTTGTTAAAACCAAAAATTTGACAGAGGTAGCACTCCTATCAAGTTTAACAAATAGCATGCTTGGTTTTTTTGCAATTGGCATATTGATACAAGGACTCTTTTCAAAATTCAGAACCCTTGATATAAGACAACATACTTTTTGGGACTCAACTCTTCTTTAAAGTTATAAATAAAGGTTCCCCATGTATACCCTCAGAAATCTAGATTAGGGTCAGGTTATGGGTGATTCTGCTGTGAACTATTCTTTACTTTTTATCAGTAAGAAGTAGAAAGAACAATAAGGGGCCTTCCATCTAGTAAGTATGCACATTTTCAAAAATCTCAGACCCCCAGCCCCCTTTGGGCAAAAAATACACATTGGATTTACTCTCATTTTCAAACATTTCATACCTCCCTACCCCTTGATGCCAACATATTGAATGGAAGGCCCCTAATAAGATGGTTTGTAATCAAACTGAAACATTATCAGGGTATTTTGCTGAGGAAAGAAATCTTATTAAAAACATAGTTTTATTGTGACACGTCTGTCACTGTGATCCAAAATGCTCTCCAAACATCTACCATGTTATATATATGTGCCAAAATGGCTCAAATAGCACTGAAATACCAGTCTAGGGACATAGTGATTATTATTTCTACATCTCTTTAGGATATATAGTGTTGTTGTCATGATATCATCTCTCCTTTCAGAATATAAGTGCAAAATGTGCCCTAAGTCGGTTAGAATTTAATCAGAAAAAAATTATTTCTACCTTACATTTCCAATGAAATCATTTGCAATCTTCTGTAGAAACTGCCTAAAGATCCCCTTTAAGTATACCTAGCACTTGGTTTATCAATTCCAAAGTTTGATATTGGATTCTTAAGTTCTAATGATTATGACTGAATCAACAGTTTTTCTTTAATTACTCATTGCCCTGATTAATGCCAATAACAAACAATATACCAAAAAATCAGGAAAAAAATTAGCTTTCAGATGACATAATTATAGCATGTTATCATATCTTACATAGTTATTGAGAAATTCAGAAATAACGCGTTTTTCAATTTTTGCTAATTTATCACAAATCGCGTAATTAGACAGTGTTCGCATACCTAAATTCTTCGGAACCGTCTTGATTCACGGTCCCTAGGATGCTATAAGATGGAAAAAATCAAGAAAATCCAGGGGGCTCACCGCGGAGGGTAAATCCTTATTTTGACTGATTTCAGGATATGGCTCCCGGACTATACAGTTGAATGTAGTAGATGGAAGATACTCTGCATGATGCTATGTTTGATAATTAACACCAATATATGTATATTTCTATATGGTAATGGTGTATTTCTGTCAATGAAGCAAGGGGAAAATCGTAGTCCGAAGCGATGATAAGAAGGTTCTGAAAATGCCACCGTTGTACATTGGCACCGAGAGGATATATTTTTAAGGATACATTTATGCGTCACAAGAAGGAAGCTATTACTGTCATCGTACCTTGCTCTTGGCTGCCATTACACCTACTTGTAGGCAGACTGCCTGTTCCACAAACTGCCACAGAGTCTACCTTCATTACTATGACTGTTACCAGACAATGTTTGCTCAAGGAAGTCAGCCATCTATTCGACTTATTCCAACAGTACAGGATAAAAACGAGTATATACTCATTCCGACTGTTGATTGGCATTCTCGAGACAGATTGTATTTGCAATTGGTGGCTTTGCGAAGATACAATCTTCCATGCTCACATGATGGCACCGCCCTTATTTGTCTCAGCTGTTTGGGTTGGACGATGGCTGTCACGTGACCGTTTGGTCCCAAGGATGCGATATTAAAATGGTCAATGGAGCCTTGAAAAATAAAATATGTTATAGTCCATTCACTATTCTGTACATAAAGCTTGATTTACTTATAGGCCACTATGTCTATTTTTAAACTATGTAGGATCAGAGTAGTCATTGTTATGAAATAAACCTTTTAGGAAATACACAACAAAAATTAATGGTATTCCCTTTCTAGTAGTCTCACCAACGATTGACTTGGGGCTTGATCTTCTCCACTCATTCGTTCCCTTTTTGGTTGCGGCCAAATTGTTAAGAAGACCAGAAAGCCAAAAGAGTAAGTATCCCCTCCACATTTTTTTTCTTCAGTGCTTATACCATCTAAACCCTCATTTCCCAGGTTCATTGTACACTACTGCACGACCTATGGGATTGAGAGATCATTCGACGAAGGTCATTAAAGGGCACCTTACTGCTAACCCTAGGGACATGAAGCAAGGTCCTCCCCAGCCGTAAACAGCATCTGAGGGTACATAATGAGAGAGTGGGCCAATGTGGGGGACTGTGATGTAGGCCAAGGTTGGATGGATAAGAGCAAAGCCTTGCCTTGTAGGGTGTATACCCTTGGTACACTACTTCCCCTAAAACCCCCTCCATACCCTGGGTACACTACCCCCCCCCCCTAAAACCCCCTCCATACCCTGGGTACACTACCCTCGTAAAAACCCCATCCATGCCCTGTGAGTGGGACCACGACCAAGGTCAGTATCGTATTTATTTCATCTCCTCTTATATATTTGTTCACTAATAATGCATTTTGGACAGTAATAATGCTTTTATTGTGCATATTTCAACTGTGAAAGTTTGGCCAACTGTGAAGAAGACTCTGTGTATGCATACAGAAAGTGGGTGAATGGCCCTCGAGCTAAGGGTGGGCTGCAGACCCCAGGACATGTTATGTAATGCCGACCCAGTATACGGCCCACACCACCTCTCCCTTATGGGTTAGCATCTGTATGTAGGATAGCAGCAAGTGGCAGCTGCTATCCAACAAAATATTTTGTTGGATAACGTCTGTATGTAGGGTAGCATCTTTATACTGCTGCATAAATAAAATAAAATTAGATATCTACAGGTTTGAAAATGATCTATTGATCATCACAATCATCGCATGTAGCCAAATGGCTGAATCCAGAGTTTACATATAGAGCAGTTTATGCCAAGCCACTCAAATGAAATAAGGGTTTTACACTCTGCGCCCAATACATGTCCCCACAGTTGCTACACAGATCAGTCTTTTTTCTGACTGACTCCACAAAGTCTACCACTCTGTAGGGATTATCCCACTCCAGTGATTTGTCCGTTCCCCTGCTTAAGGTTAAGTAGGCCTGATAACACGAGCCACGTTTGAAGTTGAATATCGCAAGGCGAGATAAGAATTTTGCCGACAAGGCCCCACTTTGAAGTCTACCACTTCTGAACCATGAAAGATCTACCATGGAGGAATAGGAATAGGTAATATTCTCCAGATTATGGAAGTTGATTAGAATAGCCTTGCAGCACTGGAGGTTTTTTAGTCTTGTATAATTATATTGGTTCAAAGAGTGTGGAATTGGGCCACGATGCTTTGTTTGCATGGTTCCTTGAGTCTTAAAGCTGTTGCTT
The DNA here is from genome assembly GCA_936440205.1 of Lepidonotus clava. Classification (NCBI taxonomy): domain Eukaryota; kingdom Metazoa; phylum Annelida; class Polychaeta; order Phyllodocida; family Polynoidae; genus Lepidonotus; species Lepidonotus clava. Next base: position 16,594,115 of record OW387150.1, on the reverse strand, counting down.
TTGCGTATGAATTTTCTATTAATTCTCCAGACAGAACGCCTGGAATATCCTATTGCCCCTTATTACGTGTGGTATTACTTTGTAATCATACGCGGGATTAACTCGCAATTGGAATGTCGCATCGCCAATGAACCGGTGGTGGGAACAACTCTGGGGATAAAATTAAATCAACGTCACGGCAGAAGCCTGAGTTACTGACAGGTGCTGGGGAGAGATGAAATTGGAATGAGATTGTCAAACAGCCAAGTATGAATTTGTTAAAGGCTCCGCAGTTTTGCAAGCCCAAACATTAAATGTCGTTTCTTTAGGCCTACATGTCGTTTACAGTTCGGTCATATAATAAAACAACTAATATAAGCCCCGGGAGAATGGAATTTTTCCTCTGAAAAACATGTTCATGAAATTTCTGAATTATTCTCGAGGGTCCTGATAAATACTTGTAAGCAATCTAATGAGTCAGTGGTAACTGTACTCGAATTATTGGTATTTCCACATGGAAACAACTTATAACTGCATGATAAAGGGATGTCAATTTGTTTGTCCTAAAGGTTATTCACGTGTGTTGTGCTTCACATTTACCACCTATACTATTTAGCTCAATCATTTTGAACTCAAGAAAAAAGGAAATGTTTTAATGGCGTACTTGTAATGATTTAGACATTTACAGATGGGAGAAATAACCGATCCGCTTTTTAAGTTCATTACTGCCAGGTGTTAATCGCAAGACAATTACTACTATTTTTAATTGTATCATATTGTTTAACGGAATTAATCGAAACGCATGCTAACTCACAAGCAAACCTCCCAAATCCCAAATTCCCGTGCTCCTAATCCAAAACTGAGCGTTTTTGAGTAAAACGATAATCTTGATTAATGAAATTGAGAATACAAAATGAATTTCAGTTTTTAGTCTGGACACTTTTCCCTGCCTCTGGGACAGCTGTAATTGTCGGAACAAACATGGCGTGACTTCCCTACCGGTTCTGTGGACATAAGACAAGTCAGGCCTGTCGGGGGTTACAAAAAGTACGAGCATGCAAACAGTGAGCTGCTCGGAGCGAGTCGTTCCCTTCCCTTTAACAGGTAATAACCAGCCGAGGCCCATCACGAGCACCTCATGAATAGTCGGCTGATGGAGGGCTAGTTTTCACTGGCCGATTTTGGTTGTACACTCGTACAAATCACAGAGGTTAATTACATGCATGTTACTGTCATTCAAAAAGAAAATTAATATCCTGTCAGACGATATGAAACATGTATGTTTTGTTTGTATTCAATTTATAGCAAAAGTTCTATGTTTGCCATATCGCTAATGCCAAAGAAATGTTTTGAGTCAACACCTTTCCTGTGGCCGTGAGAAGAATGAAATTGCAAAATTATACTTCTGCTACAAACCATTCGAAAGGGCTTCAATCTCCCATCTAGATAATATAGGAAGTATTCATTTTACTCAATTCCAGATTGAACGGTACCGATTTAACAATATCGCGAAAGGAAAAAAATCGGCAAGTGTGAAGTGCGCCCGAGACAAATGAAGACAGAGTGGCCGCTGGTCGGACGGCCCAGACAATAAACGACCCCCTGATCGGTATTACACCGGCCGACAGGGGGCGGGGTGGTAACAGATGACTGCTGGTACCCGTCAGACCCCCATTGTGTCCAAACAGATAACACGAGGACCAGCGAAGGATAGGGGAGGGGTTACTCAATTTCTAGAGTAGAATATAAGCATATGATATTGTGAAGCTTTGGTCCATTATAAAAAAAATAGTTCAAAAAGGTGGCGCTTCTTTTTGGTTTTAATGTTTATGCATTAAACTTTTGGATGGCTAAAGCAAAATATTTCCTTCCAAACCAATTAAAAGCAATTATTTCTTGTTTACTCAGGGTATTGGTCATGGATCATAATAATTCTAGCTATTGAAGTGAACTATAGCTTTCTAAAGGCTATTAAAGGTTGGCGCTATTCTCTTTGCCCTGTAAGGTTTACGTTATCCCTGCTGAGAAATACAGAACTTTGCCTCACCTTCTACAATGAATGACAATATACACCAAACGAACGTGGAAGGATAGTTGAATAATCTGAGCAAGAAGTGTCCTAGTTAAATCTAGAGGCACACATTACCCCACACAAGCAGGGAGAAACATTTTGTTTTTCCTGTCTGATATTGAGTAAATTATACATATAATTTCATAGGCAATGGACATATGAAGTGTCAAACACCTTTATCTTGATAAGATAATCATAGCTTGATTATCATTAGTCCATCACGTTCTTTATGTTTGAATGGTGGCATTGCATTGTTTAACACATTGTCCGATGAATTAACCCCTACCCCATAGCATTGGAGCTGCTAGTAGAAAAGCATGCTCTTTATGTGGCTGCTCACGAGGTATTTGGGATGAGAGAATGGTGATAAAGAGGTCTTGGGGCAAGCACGTTATTACAGCCGTGTATTCTAGGTAAAGGCTCAAGCCTAAATTTCAAATTCAAACGGTAAATTCAAAATAAAATCATGTCACATATTCCAACGATTTACCCTATGTCGAGGCAGTTTAAAAGAAAACACAATATTTGCATTCAAGATTTGACACTAACGGCTAGTTGAAAATAATTGTAGTTTAGTCGATTCCATATTGCATACTTGCATTCGTCTTCTTCGTTTCCAATCTCATCATATATACATTCAAACGCCGACCTCAGAAGATTTAAACAAAAACTATGCTAAAGTAACAATACGATACGTACACTGTTAAAAAGGTGTTTAGAAATTAAACATGTTTAGGGTCTAAACATGTTTAAAGCCTAAACACTTGTATTTTCTAAACATGTTTTGGATTACAGATGTTTATTATCTAAACACATGGGAACCCACATGTTTAAAACCTAAACATTAAACACCTAAACATGTTGAATGTCTAAACACTTGAACCTAAACATGTTGAATATCTAAACGCTTGAACATAAACATCATAAATTTCTAAACATGTTTAGGGTCTAAACATGTTGTCAAACTGGTTACAAGAAAGTGTTTAGGAAAGTGTTTAGATTCTAAACACTTGTTTTTACAGTGTACAAAACGTCAAATGGATAATGCAATCTTTAAAATTAAATTCCTTGCTTAGCTCCCCAGTTTGCATTATCATAGAAATAATGAAGCAGTTTGAATCCATTCATGTTGTATGTGGATGCGTTTGGCTCACTAAGTGAGACGAATAGGTGGCCGGGGCTGAGCCAGAGAGGAAGGCCCATTCTATAGACTTTCTGTCTGCGGTAGTTCTAGGAAATGACCACTGGAATGAAGGTATTTGGCAGCGGACAAGACTACGGCTTCCTGGTACGGTATTGAATTCCATTAATCTTGGACTCGATTGCCTTCATTCCCCTTAACAGCTTTCAAGGCGGGGAAAGTACCTTTGCATCCGGTTTTATTATAAGTTTTAAAATATATCGCATGACGACCTGTAGTAGAGATCGCGTAGGAAGATACGTAATACAATGTATCTTTTTTAATGTTCATGTATCTTTTCCCGACTACATGTATCTATAAATCATAATAGGTCAGAGAAAATCTTTGATGATACAAAATCAAATTGTTCATTGCAGGCAATCCCTTTTTATAGCAATGATGTTAGAGAACATGCAATGTAATATTACTTTCTTAAAGAACAAGCAATAGAGTAAAGAACTTAATTTACCCATTATCGGCGGCTTCCTCTTTTCGGTGGCCACCTTTTTAATTTCACGAGTAATTGGGGAGAGCCATGTAAGTACTGCCAAATTGTGTTAAATTACCCATTGAGTTATACCTTATCCCGCCACGTACCTTCCATCAATTAATTATGTACAAAACCAAGTGGGGAGGGAGTGGGAGAGTCAGTAGTTATGGGAAAGAGGCGCACATCCATGAATGTATCACTCAAGCATGTGAGCCAAATAAAGTCTACATTCTCGGAAAGTTTGAGCACCAAATTGTGAACAGTCCGGTAATTATGAGCACAAAACAAAAGTAAATGCAATATTATATAATCCAAGCTGAAGTACTTACTGGGAATGGTTGGTCTAGGAGTAGTAGTGTGACTGGTCGCCGCGTCCCCCTTCTTCACCAAGTACAATCTCTCCTGAGAGCAATAATTGACCAAGAACTACGTATACATCCATATCAACACTCCTGTAAGGTATGCTAATCTGTATATTTTACAACCAGTAAAATAAATATATATCCTGGTCATAAATGGAGTTTGCTCCTGTTTGTATTCCTGTAGCTCAAGACTTCGGTTATTTGTTCAGATAAACCATATCAATAACGTCCAATGAGCTGCTCATGTTTCCTTGACTTGCCCCCAGGTGCTCTTATTGCCATATCATATTGGCAGTCTCAGAATAGTATCTGGGTTATAGTGAACTCTAGCTTATTCATAGACTCTCCAATCCACATAATGACCATTGAAGCAGCTATATGATTTTGCTTTCCAACTGCCTCTTAATTCAGAGCAGCGCTTGCCGTGTCGGGTTCCTTATCTATGCCCGTTTTTTGACTTATTCCTTTTCCTTCCCAGGAAATAGTTGAGCGGCTCAGTGTTGAGTGGCAGGACGCTACTTCTCGTTTTTCCTTCCAGATTGGACGTCCTTTTCCTCTTACGTTATCAAGACTCTGGGGAGTTGCTGTCAACGAATAAACAGGCTTTGCTTTCCAGTATATCTCTGCCTTTTGGATCTAACGCACGGGAACATTCGTTTTAAAAGCTCTCCCTATCTTATCGTTTAGGATACTATAGTACGCATGGCCAAGAGTTTGGCATTTTACAGAGATAATATAATGTTTACTTAATGTAGCTTTCCCGCAAGTGCTAGAGCCGATTAAAGAATGAATGCCATTTCAATATAGGCCTAAGACTAAAAGTAAATCCATGCGTTAATTTTAGGAGATAAATTACTCAGTATAGACTATAGGTCAGATACATAAACCTAATTATTTCTTCCTCAACTGACACTTAGATTTATCTATGGGTTTTCTTTTCTCAAAACGTCCCAAATGAGACATAACCTAACCTATGTGCCTGCACCCTAATTCACTATCTAAACCCAAAGTTGTCAGCCTTAAACTCCAGTTGAATCCAGGTATGCTCCAATGTATCCTTAAGGGCATTTCAATATAGGCCTAAGACTAAAAGTAAATCCATGCGTTAATTTTAGGAGATAAATTACTCAGTATAGACTATACGTCAGATACATAAACCTAATTATTTCTTCCTCAACTGACACTTAGATTTATCTATGGGTTTTCTTTTCTCAAAACGTCCCAAATGAGACATAACCTAACCTATGTGCCTGCACCCTAATTCACTATCTAAACCCAAAGTTGTCAGCCTTAAACTCCAGTTGAATCCAGGTATGCTCCAATGTATCCTTAATGGTTTACAGGTTAATCCCAGTTAGATCCAGCAGGTGTTAAAGGCTCCTCCAGGGCGTGCAGCATTTGGGTTGTGTGGTTACCATGACACCCTAACACTCCGCATTACCACCACCTAGACCTCCTCCACGGCGGCGACTAACACCCTGTTACCACGGCAACTCCTGCGTCGCGACTGGAGGAATAAGAGCCGGCACTTCCCGAGAGCGCTGCCGTGGAGGGGTCGCAGGGGAGGGAGAGAGCAGCGGGAGAAGTAGGCCTATCGTAAACCATGGGCGTTATGTTCGTTTTCTTAACGTACTCATTGTTTTATACGTTGTCTAAAAGTAATTAGATGTTCTAATTACGGAAAAATGGTGATATATCATTCTCGTGCCTCATACTTGTTTCTTCCTTTTTTAATAGAACATTGAATTTCATTATTTACCATACTCATGCACATGTATACATGAGTTGAACAATTTGTGTAATTCTTAATGGTTTGCTTTGACAATTTCAATACAATTGGCGTTTAAGACTAACTGCGGTGATAGCTTGATTCTCTGATGGTTCCAAAAAAAGATAAGTAAACTATTGTTCTGAAATTTCATTAACTAGGCATGGCAAAGTGACATTATTCTTATTTTTTTCGCATTTACATTCAACTAGATCAACCACGACAAAATTATTGCTATAGAAGCTAAACAGTATGGAACAAGATAATGAATCATAGACAAATAATTTTACAACCGATGATACCTACCAGAGCTGGTTTCTCCGTAATACGGTGATTACTGACCATGTTCCCCACACACCGACACCCCTCAGACTGATTAAGGGCACATCCCCACCCTGGAGGAACCACCTGTGACGTAGTAGGCTGAGGCCCTTGACCGTTACCATGGTGAAGTGCGACCCTCGGGGGACTGGGGAGCGGGGGGTAAATCTCCCGGACCGTGGAGGAGCTGTTGGATGGGGGAAACATGATGCAGGAGTGGCCCCAGACCAATGAATCTGGGGCTTGGCTGCAGGAACGGACGCTGTCCTGAAGGGCTGTATATATTGTCTGCAGAAACGGCCGCGGTACTAAAGGGCTGTATATATTGTCTGCAGAAACGGCCGCTGTACTAAAGGGCTGTATATATTGTCTGCAAAAACGGCCGCGGTACTAAAGGGCTGTATATATTGTTTGCAGAAACGGCTGCTGTACTAAAGGGCTGTACATATAGTCTGCAAAAACAGCTGCAGTCCTAAAGCACTCTGTGTACTTTATTTGTAGAAAAAGGGCTGTACTAAAGCCCCATACCCACTAGACAATGCACTAATATGGCCACGCCGACGTCCATGGGGTGTTGACGCCGACGTCAGCATCAGCCTAAAATTATTAAACATGTTTAATAAGGATCGGCGTGGTCATCAGCTGATGCCAACGCCTACGTTGGCACTGATTATGTGTGGGTATGCACTTTCCAAGCAGCGTCAGCTGACGGGCACGCTGATGTTGGCGCCGATGTCGTGGCCGATTCTTCCCAAAATCGCCTAGTGGGTATGGCGCTTAAAGGGCTGTATATATTGTCTGCAGACACGGCCACTGTACTGAAGGGCTGTATATATTGTCTGCAGAAACTGCCGCTGTCCTGAAGGGCTGTATATATTGTCTGCAGAAACAGCTGCTGTACTGAAGGGATGTGTATATTGTCTGCAAAAACAGCTGCAGTCCTAAAGAACTCTGTGTACGTTGTTTGTTGAAACAGCCACCATACTAAAGGGCTGTATATATGTGCTGCCTGCAGAAATGGCCGTGGTATTAAAGGGCTGTACATATTGTCTGCAAGAACAGCTGCAATCCTAAAGCACTCTGTGTACGTTGTTAGTAAAAACAGCCGCTGTACTAAAGAGCTGTATGTACATGTTGTTTGCAGAAACAGCTTCAGTACAAAGGGCTGCATTGGCAGCGATCACAATACTTCAGGACTGCATACTTTATCTGCAGATACATCCAACGTACTTGAAACTGCACAAAGTGTCTGCAGATACAAACGCCGAATGAAAGGTTGAATATGAGGGAGAGAGGTTCTTCCAAATAAGATTGAGAAGAATTCGAGTAAAATGTAAGTGAATTGTTGAGGTGTTATACTTAGATATTGATGTCCATCTCGGATTGAAAGTAGTTTATCAACCAAGAGCCATCACTAAAATTAATTACTGTAATAAATAAACTTCCAGTTTTGTGATGTATACAAACTAATTTAGACAAAAATCATCATAATCATCCATCAGTTTTGTTAAATGATATGGTGAAGAGAGCCTCGAGCTATCTATAATTCACACCGGTTCATGAATAGTCTAACAAGAAATCCCCTCTGGTATGAACAACATACCCGTGTAATGGAAGGATTTGTCCTTATGGCTCCCGAAGCCTGGGCCTTAGTTTGTCATTCTGATCTCCGTGAAATAGACTACAGACACCCATGTTCTGCTCCCTCAGGCTCCCATGTCTCACACATTCTGAAGAATTCAAGCAAAAGGGTGACTCCTGTTTCAGAAATGTGGAACATAAAAATGTCGCTGCTGTATAATGGAAACCCAATCCAACCTGCTGAGTTATAAATACAATGTTGTTTGTATGAGAGGAAGGGAAGACTGATATCATATTCATACCTTTCCCTTCTGGAACGATGTGAAAGGGCCTTTATCCGCCAAACACCATAGATATTACATGAGAACGTAATTAAGAGTAAGGTGAAGAGCCTGACTATCTTTTTTTTATTTTTTTTTTTCCTTTTAAGTTTTCACTTAATAGAAAAAAGAAGAGCCTGAATATCGTTAATCAAAATGAACTTGAAACAATAGCCTAGTACCTGAATGCTAATCGTAAAATTATTGGACATGTTTCTATTTCTGAAAACCTCATAATGATAGTATCAACACTATAATACATATCTTGGTTTTTCCCTCACATGAGAATTACTGAGTAGCCGATCGCGATGAGTTGTTTTGAATAGTAAAGATAAAGTTACTTTTTTTTTTAAATCACTCTTTTTCTGTCTGTTTTACATCTCCTGTGGTCACAGTTCATTTTGACTCCCCTTTGGCACAGCATAATTGAGCGATCGTACTTGTTTTTGTTTAAGAATACCATCTACCTTTTCACAGAACTCTGACTGACTTGTAGGATTTTCTGAATATTTCATGTGTCCTTCGCAAGGTGTCACCCAACCTGTCTTAGCTATTCCCCGTAGGGTGAGGTTCCTCCCCTTGTCTGATCAATAGAGCTCTGACAAATACCAGGGAAGGGAAATTGAGATAGAACCTACAGTTAAACTGTCCCTGCCAGTCATTTTAATAAGGGTATCTGATGAGGTATTTGGAGTGCATAGATAACTAACTAATATGTTTTCTGTCGGTTTAGTTGAGCTGTATTTGAAGGTACTATTCACATCCCTTAAAATTATGTTATAGATCTATGATAGGAATCACGATAGAGAGGGTGTTGCTTATGATGGAAATGACTTTTGGTATAGTTGGATTTAGAAAAAAAGACATTTGAGAACAACATGAAATTGGACTGAAAGGGCCCAAAATGCTGAACGACACAGGGAGAAGAATTCTGCTCATACAAGGCAGCTACACCTCAGCACACTGCTGCTTGCATTATGCTGTTCATATTGTGCAGCCATAAATACTTGTCAGCACTGTAGACCCTGTGCACTTAGATAAAAAAGAACGCTTAATATCAGGCAATGGGACTTGTATTTATCAGTGATTTATTTCATTATAGTGCTTATGCATACATATTTATAGGAAAGTGTCATTTTTACTCTGAATATACTTCTATACTTACAGTGCCTTTATTATCAATTTCCCTCTGATCGTCTCACTTCTATGAGCAGCTCAACTGCTCAGCCCCAATGCTACAACCCCGATGAGTCGGTTAGTCATCTGGTGCCCCCCTGGTCCCTGAGCCTCTCCACGCCCAACCCGCTCCCACGCCTCCAGTAATGAGCAGCTCTTAGCAGGAGCAGCTCCACTAATGGACATCACCCCTCGTTGAAAGGGGGTGCCAAACGTCAATGTAAGAAGTATTATTTGTCCATATCTAGTTTTTATATTTTCTGGTGGAGATTTGGCAGTCATTTACGTAATTAGTAATTAATTATTTTATAATGTTATATCAGTACAGTATAATCTTCAAGATCAGTCAAGATATACATAGTCTGGTACCAAAGCCCAAATGCCAGTTATGCAGAGGTAAGTGAGGGAAACCCACCGTGAGATCTGACAGATGAGAAACTGGTTATATGGTTGGGAACAAACCCTTTAATTTTACCATCATAAATATCAGAAAAGGCATGGCTTACTCTTGACCCCTCATAAAGTTCTACTTGCTGGGTTTGAGGGTGAGTAGAGGAGACCAGCAGCCCCCACCACTCCCCACGTCAGGCGAGCAGAGTTAACCGGAACCTCACAGCTCACTCAACGACATGTCAGCCGAAACCCACAGCGATTAGTTGCTCACCTTACCAAACCACACATTCACCTCATTTCTAAAAGCTACACTTAAATCCAAGGCGTTAGAATTTCGCTCAAAATAGATCTGAATGTGGAGAGCATATTGAAGTAAAATCCCACCAAAACCTTTCTCCATGTTTTACCATTTCATGCCTAGTTCTTGTAAGATTATCTGGAGAACTTAAAATCCGCTGTTGGTATAGATCTTTTAAAGGGAACGACTATCTTATAGGTTTCTGAAAAAAAGTTTAATTTAATGGTTTTCACAATTAGAGCTTTTGAAACCTGCTTTTTAACATGATTACCAACATGGAAAATACCACCACTGAGAATAGAAATATAAACAAGTTGCAAATGCATAATCTAGAATCCGGAGTAAGTTTGAAGTTTTCAAATTAGCCACAACACAGCCTTCATGTCAGGGAGATTTGTTTCCTGACAGGGCCTATAAATTGCACTGTGTGACATGAGCTTACAGCTCTGAACCCCAGAGTCTCTTAGTAATTGCCAATCAAAATTGTCTTTTCTTCACAATGTTTAAAATCCCAGCTTCTCCCAGAAATTGCCAATAAAGATTGCTCTTTCATCACAACAGTGATATGGACTCAGCTTCTCTAAGAGAGTGCCAACAAAAATTACCTTTTCCTAACAATGTTTAACATGGGCATACATCTCTCAGCTCATCAAAGAATACCACCAGAATTCTTGTTCTAAAACGATGTGTGACATTGGCTCAATTGTCTTGCACATTGCCAACACAAACGACCTTTCCTCTCAAGATGTTTGACATGGGCTTAGGTCTCTCAGCCTGTCTTTATTGGTCTAAAAAAATCCTGGAGAATGATGTATTCAGGAGGCAGTGGCAAGGCCTTTTCTTTCCAGCAATGATGGAGATGTGTTTGGTCTTTTCAGTGTGCACCCGGATATAGGCAACGTACTGTTGACCTAGACTGGGGTCCAAGACAAACCTTTGCCTGACAGTCCCTTCACTCTGGGACTTGGTCAAATAACCTGGTGACAATGTCAAACCTTGGTACACGGAAGTCTTGGGACATCTGCAAATTGCAGCGTCTCTTGTGGTCTTCATAGACCTACTTTATACCGACTAGGCACGTTCCACCAAGTTTGTATTGTCTTCTGTTTTTTTCTGGTTTCTACATAGAAAAAGCTGAAATTTGTCTTTTAGCTTTTTAAGTGGGCTTACAAGCAGCGTGTCACTGCATGGATCAAGTTGTATTTCAGAATAGGATATTTAAGAGTGGCGTCGCCAAATAGTTATCAGATAATACTCAAAAGCCCAAGAGCGTACACCCAGTTCTCAGAACAGTATAAAATTCCATTATAAGAATTTGTTAAAACTGCAAATGTGTGCACGCTAAATTATTATAAATTGTATTGGCATCATGCCTCAAGACCCGGTAATTAGTACACTCGGTTTAGGGGATAGCCATGCTGCTGCAAATGTCGATTGATAAATCTAAGATTTACATAAATGTATATAATGCTGGATGATGCTTGTTCCCACCGTTTTGATGTTCATGAGTTGTCTTTTGCCCAACTTTAATGGGGAGCCTGGTTTGGGAAGTGTTATTGCAGGGGGCTCTCATGGCTTTACGCTCATTTTGATTCCTGTTTTCCCAAATCAAATGAGATGAAAAGCGACACAGCTCACATTAAGAGCGAGTAGGAGTCATTAAAACAGCATAAGGAAAATATTAAAAAGGGTGCTTTTTGACCAGCTCCTCTTTATTGTTTTTAAAAGAACATCAACACTGATTATGAAACCAAAATTGAAGGAAATAACCCAACGTAGCTTTCGCGTGTAATAAGTCAGGATAACCATAGCTATTTCACTGCAGCCAGTTCAGAAATTATTCTCTATTGTTTGCTCTCTTCTTTGTTTTAGCTTGAGATAAATATAGCTTTGTTTTAATCGTAGATAGGTCATCTGTATTTTAAATGGTCAATCAGAGTTATAAATGGTAACGGAGCCTATAATCTTACATGGGTAGGTAAGTCAGCATTAGGCTAAATGTTCTTATTTCCCCTAGTTTAACCCGACAAACATGGGGGGGGGAGGGGGAGTTCAGACTGTACCTAGACTATTTCATTGATCTCTCCTTAGTAAGCACAAACTACCATTAGTGCCGAACACTTTCTCTTCTATACCTTTTATGTACATCCCTCAGATACTTTGAATTCTCTCCCTTTTAGTCGACCCTTCTTCTAATTCCCCCTGTACCCCCTCACCCTTTCCCCAAGCATCCTGCTTTTAAAAACCACTCTCAGGGTTCCGGTTGCGTGCGCATCCTGCTCCTCCTGCCCTCTGGTGGCAAGATCTGTCGGCTAAGGAACCGGAAGTACTTAGCCCCCACTGACCCACCCTCCTTAATGTCAAGACGCCAGTCAAACAGGATCTGATTGGCTGACAGTCAGGCGTGATCTGATTGGTCGACCTAACGATCCCTTGGGTGCCTCGCCAATCACTCACTAGGTGGCGCTAAGAAGATGGATCCCACTGAGGTTTTAAATCAAACGCCGATCATTCGTACCTTATTGTCAGAATGCTGGTAAAGTAGACAATTATGAGATAAAAAAAACTTGAAAGAAAGTGCCCGGAAAGTAAAAGCTTTCCCAGAACGGTAAATTCTATTATTTTATCGAAAATGAGGCCAGTCCCTTGTTTGATCCCATTTTTTTTAGGATTCAACTTTTTCACTGAGCTTATTTCCTGCTCCAGGCACCCATGTTTTGAAACCCTCTGTCAGGAGGCTCCCAGACATGTTAAGTGCAACAGATGGTTTCATCCTTTTTATTTGGGGCGATTGTCTGTGCCACATTTGAAAGCCCTTAAAGGAGATAGTGTTGGTGATGACCATACATCTACACTTCAGAAAGTCACCCAAAACTATTCTTGTTTGTTTGGGGCATCACGTTTCCTAGGTAGTGTCGCCAAAATCCCAAGCTCTTTTATAGCAAGTAGTACAGGCAATGGTATATTTGTGTCGGGCAAATCACCAGAGCCAATCAGAGTATATAGTTACATGTTGACAATTGTACAAGTCTATCTTGGCCATATCTGGAGTGGTATGAGCTTCATGATAATCATAGTGCTGGGGTGCCCAGGTATTCAGAGATAGGCAAGATAGGACTGGGGCTCCAATGTGCTCATAGTAGACTCCTAATCTAGGTACATGTGTACTTAACGGTATACTCAATGTCTCTCTTTTAAATAAAAAATTGCTGACTCACCTGTGACTTTGACCCCATTGGAGGCCTCACACCAGACTGTCCTCCGGTCCCCGAACCAGGGCGTGGCCTGCCAGCTGTAGGAGACGCATGGCCCGCTGTTACATGGCCGGGTGGCCCACAGGTCGGCCTCACATGGTGTGCCACCTGCCCGCGGTAAGGAAAGAACTGCACGGCTGCGGGTCTGCTGCCCCTCTGTAAAGTAAAGGATAAAATTATGATTAGAAGATGTCTATAGGATAGTTTTAGGAGACACATGGCCCGCTGTTACATGGCCAGGAGGCCCACAGGTCAGTCTCACATGGTGTGCCACCTGCTCGTGGTAAGGAAAGAACTGCACGGCTATGGGTCTGCTGCCCCTCTGTAAAGTGAAGGACAAATTTATGATTAGAAGATGTCTATAGAATAGTTGAAGGAGACACATGGCCCGCTGTTACATGGCCAGGTGGCCCACAGGTCAGCCTCACAAGGCGTGCCACCTGCCCGCGGTAAGGATAGAACTGCACGGCTACGGGTCTGCTGCCCCTCTGTAAAGTGAAGGACAAATTTTATGGTTAAAGTTTGTCTATGTGACAGCTGAAGGAGACACATGGCCCGCTGTTACATGGCCAGGTGGCCCACAGGTCAGCCTCACATGGCGTGCCACCTGCCCGCGGTAAGGAAAGAACTGCACGGCTACGGGTCTGCTGCCCCTCTGTAAAGTAAAGGGCAAATTTATGATTAGATGATGTCTATAGGATAGTTGAAGGAGACACATGGCCTGCTGTTACATGGTCGGTGAAGGAGATTTTAAGATTAGAGGTAATGCCTATAATTATATGACATTTTGACTTGCGATACACCGTTGAAAGTTGTGATACAGAAACAGGGCATCAATGCCAATAAAATTGACAAACATGTTGGTAAATAGTATATGTGATACAACATCTTGCAGTAGAACATCAGTAGCAAATTGCAAGGAAAGAAATATAGCACATAGTTTACGCCGTTAATGAAAGGGTATGAGTAAAGAAGAGATTCATTGCTCATATAAAAGCAGAGGAATACGTATTGCACATCTGTCGAGGGAGGCGAAAAACAAAGCCATCAAAGCCAGTTATTTATGGCTTTGGTCTGCAACCAATTAAGAAGCATAATGTCAGGAGTTTACATCATAGTAGCTCTCCCCGCCCAAGGGAAATAATTTGTTAGCAGATATACATTTGGGAATCATTAAATCCATCTTGTAATATGGACCTCTTCCTTGATAACACTTCTTAGAAGATTCTGTTTCTTCCGAGAAAGCGATACCCATGGAAAGATCTTGGGTTTTCCGAGAAAGCAGTCGGAAATCGGTTAATTGAGATCTCAGACAGATTGCAATTGATTAGTACAAACCTTGCAATATTACAGGGAATACAGTTGATTGGAACGGACAGCAGTTCCCACTTGCTTGGATTACCAAGTAATTAGAATGTATCCCCCAGAATGAGTGGTGCCGAGCATCATTACCAGGCAAAGTCGGCCTAATAAGCTACTTAGCAAAATGAGAATCGCGTATTGCATTGTGTCGGTGAAATGAACGTTGGTTGCTTTTGTTTCCCTAATTCTGTAAACGTATAATTATATTTTCGCACTGCTAACTTTTCGCGGACCTATCAATGAATAGGATTTTCGCGCATTCATGATTTCTGCATTCAATAGTTAATTTGATTTGCTCTATAATATTTCGAACATTCATTCATGTCATATGTTCGCGAATTTATAGTGGTGCGGCAAAAAAAATGCACATGGCCAAAATTAATCATTTAAAGTATATAACATCTTAAATCTGTATCTGGATGATTGTTTCTTGAAACTAACTAAAACCAAGTTAACAGCTCTAACTTGAGGTTTCTGTAGGATTATAATTATGGGAAATACTTTTCCATTCTTTGAAATCAGTCATGTAAAGTGTTCTCATTGAGGGTATGCATATAAATATATTCAATAAAAACCTACGTTCATCTTGATTTGAAATACAGACGATTGTTAAATGTTAAAGAAAAAACATAAGTGAATTATTGTGCTTGTCGTGCCATCGCCTTGGAAAAGCCTTTTTTTAAGGTCAAACTTATTTGCCTAATTCATCGTCACTGATTTGTTCAGTTGGTCACTAACTAAAACCCTATGATGAGGTCTCTTCCATTAATCATTTCAGCCACCCACTTATCTCTTAACACATCAATAAGTGTTAAAACAAAATAGTTTGCAATTATGTCAGTATTCATTTGTTAAATACGAAGTCATGCTTTATGGAAAACATGATATATCCTGTTACTAATTATTTACTGTTTAGCCGAATCCTTTACATATACACGTTGGGGAGGTGGGGGCGCGGGGTGTTGAAGTGGCTAGAGCGATGAACTCGCATGCGAGCGGCCCGGGTTCGATTCTGGGCTTGGCTAGGCTAGGCTAGGCTAGGCTGCTACATATCTCTGCTCTTCCCCTTGTACCAACAACAGGGACATCAAAGGCCTTGTGCCACAGGCTGTTGTGCCTGGTCCTGTCTATGGCACAAGGCACATTACATTTTTTTATAATATTTGTATTGACATCTTCAAACAATGTCTGATCTTCCAGACCTTACAATCAATGTAAATATCACGGTAATGAAACTTGTAACACACATTAAAGAACACCTACGTCGGTAAACGGTAGAGGTATGGTCTCTACCTTCTCATAGATTTGATCAGTTCATGTATTCGATCATCATAGACAGAATTGTGAAAAAAAAACTTCTCGCCGTGATATGACCACAGGTGTTGCAACAGCGTTAAAAACCAACAACCAACCAAAAACCATATATGTATACACGTCGGTATTGAATGGACATAGTGATCCTCACCTTCGTTGCCCTCGGGTGTGCAGGGCCGGTGACAGGGCCCCCACTCGGACCACTCGGACAGGTGGCAGTCTCCGGGACACGGAGAGAAACACTCCCGGGACAGCTGAAATAACACAAAATACCATGGTTAGTAAGGTAGGGAGTTCCGGCAGTGATGTAACGTTAGGATTCAAAGGGGGCTGCAAATTCCCTTTATTCTCCCAAAAAAAGTATAAGTAATATACGTGAAATATGATATTTATGATTTAAATATACGAAGGGATCCCCTCTAATATACCTGCGATCACCTCAATCTTACCAGGAACCACCCTTAATTCATTTGCTATGCTCTTTATTCAACTAGGAGCCTGCATTGATATAAAGGCTGACTATACCCCTAGGCCTTTTGGTACTTGTGATCCAGTCAATGTCCCATCGAACATAGCATTTGAAATTGCTTAACCTTTTACATAAATCATGAATAAAATGTCGCTTTCAACTTAACTAAATTTTATTTTACGAAGATTGCAAAACAAAATTGATGTTTTAGGTTAGGACAAATGGGTTGCAGATATGATCAAAATTTGTTTAATGAAATGATAGTTGTGGAAATTTAAAATACTGTTAAAGTAGCACACCACGTATGAGACCAGATTCCTCATTCCTGAAGCTACATGCAGTAGTGCCACCTAGTGTGGTGTAAAACAGGGGCGCTAGAGCACCGCCTAGTGGTAAATGGACGGACCATTTCTCCTCTACATCGAACTAAACGATTGGTATGAAATGTAGGTAAAAGTAAAAACTTCCTCATGTCATAACCGAGGAATCTGCATAATATTGTGAAGAAAGGCTACAATACCACTGAGCGAGAGGCAAATGATATAATGTACATAGTGTGAATTTGGCCTTGTATTGTTTGGAATATGTCTCTGTATATTGGGTCCAACATGCCCATTGCCTTTTCCCAAACAAAATAATAACTCTTTTTCTTTAATTCAATCTTCATGCATCACGCTGTAAAGACACAATGATTTGCTATTGGGAAAATAATTATGGAGAAAAAATATCCGTTACACATGCCTTAAAATAACTATATCAAAGTGTTCCAATGCTAGACATCCTAATTATTTTTTTTGTAAAGTACGCTGATTTCTAAGACCGTACCTGTGTATGTGGCATCTCCACCTCGGCGCAGTAACTGGTGGGCATGAACTTCCCATTGGGGGACTGACATCGTAACGTCCTGGATTGGCTACCGTACCCACATGATTGTACCTAGGGAGAAAAATAAAATCACAGTCTGTACTGGGTGTTGTAATACTCCAGGTTAATCTTTTGCATGTCATTGTCGTATAAAACGTCATGTCTATTGAGAGTAGATATAACCATAGTATTTGCCGTTAATGCACTGTCTGTCTGATTGATCCTTTGTCAGTTCTCCTGTTTTGTGATTTTGTAACTTCAGCTGTGTTTTCATATCTTATTGAGACTGCTTTGAAAGTTCTTGTGAACAATATCGCATTAAGCTTATTCTGTAAAGTAGCTTTCAAATGGTAAACTCTATCCCGAAAGAAGATATACACAGGAAGGAAGTAAGAAGAAAATACAACGGAATGAAATTTATCAAATACTAAACGATTCCCATGGGAATATTAGTCAGCAATATTAGACTAATCAGACACAACGGTGTATTACAAGTCAAACAGGGAAATCAGTCTCCATAATCTTATTCAGTGATATAATAAAATGATATTATGCACATGATTAGATCAAAGAAGTTAAAAAAAGTAGTATAAAAATGAAAAATAAAAACACCAGATTTACACAGGTCTTCTAATTTTAAGATGCCAAAATAGTCAGGGGGGGGGGTCAATTGCCCCTTTTGCCCTCACCCCCCTTGCATCCGCCACTGAGAATGCATCCGCCAATGAAGGAATGTGTAACATCATATATCATTTATGTAAATTGAGAAATATATGCTGGGTTACAACGAAAAATGGCCTATGGCCAAGTTGTATTTCCCAGTTGAAAAAAATAAATAAAAAAATAATACCCTTAATTGACTAGCACTTAAAAGCTTTTATGATTGACTGTACTCACCGATACAAGGCAGTCGGACCACTCTAGCGGGGTCCACTGGAAGCACTCCCGGAAGGGGCAGGGCTGCTGCTGGGTGAGGGGCACGGGACACAGGCGCCCCCCATCGGCAGACTCGATCAACACACGCCGTGTTCGCGTTCGGAAACCTGTGAGCAGAAGGGACTCACCTGAGGTGTTGTTGTTGTTGTTGTGAGTAATGTTGTTGTTGTTTTGTTGGTATTGTTGTTTTTGGTGTTGTGAGTAGTGTTGTTGTTGTTATGAGTAATATGTTGTTGTTTTGTTGGTTTTGATGGTTTTGTTGTTGTTGTTGTTGTGAGTAATATTATTGTTGTTTTGTTTGTATTGTTGTTTTTGATGTTGTGAGTAGTGTTGTTGGTGTTGTTGGAAATGGTATTTGTGATGTTAATGCGTGAGTGGTATTTGGTGTTGTTAGGTGCGAAGTTGGTGATGTTGGTGATGTTGAGGGATAAAGGGAAGAGAAGAATAGCAGGTGTCTACTTAAGGGCATTCACTCAGTACTTGTAGTACATTCTCACTCATATAGTGTCCAAGTATAGAGTACCATTCAGGGACGATTTCAAGTACAACTATTTCAGTTCGCGAGGGAGCCACAAAAAAATATTCCGAATACAAAAGTCAGAGATGGAAGGGGTAATTTTGAAGGTTACTGTTACTTTAAGCCAAGTATGCAGCTAACGCATAGTAGCTTTCAAATTCGAACGTATCAAAATTATTCTTTAGCTGGTATTGTTCCCATCGAATTTTACTCATACTAGAGGAGTAGAATGGAATTCAAACAGTACAAACAGAAATACACAGATACAGGCACTAATGAAAGACAATGAACATAACTTTACTTTAATAGGAAAATAACACAGGTTTCCATGTGTCTTTATTTGAAAAGAATAAGAAACGCTAATAATAGTTGATATTTCAGAAAACAGTTCCACCATTCGTTCTCATTTTTCACACTAGGGGTCAGGCGTGAGGGTAACTTTGTGATATAGTTCGGGTGCTCCCCACTAGGGTGTAGCAGTGGGCTCTGAACAGACTAGGACCAGATCCCGAGGGTAAAGTGGATGTCAACTAAGGGGAAACCACACAGAATATAAATACTAAAACCAGTGAACTGGGAAATTTGGTTATCATGAAAATAGTAAGAATATAAATATGAAGATATCATTTTTACGAGTCATTTAGAGGTGATATAAGCATCTTATCGAGGAACAAAACAAGAAAATCATAACAAGAAAAACAAAACAAGAGAATCATGATTCTCTAACGATCCTCATTGAACAGGTTTAGGTAATTTGCAAGTGAACATATTGCCTAGAACACAACTAAACCTACAACTTATAACCCTTTCAGACTTCTTCAGATGATAGATTTAAAATCACCATAGACAGTAGGCCTAACCATCAAATTCTTGCCGCCTTATAAAATTAATAATGAAAGAACCAAATTCATTTTGAAGCCTGTCTTCCAATGGTATAAGGTTCACACATTAACTCAGGTTGGGAGATAATGGTTTGGTGGTTGACTTACCGAGCCCGCAGGTGAGACTGCACTCTGTCCACGACGACCACTGGGAGACGACACAGTCCACGGGACAGTTGACTGTACAGTGGTCCTCCCCCTTCCCCTCGGGGCTGCCCAGGTACTGAAACATTCAAACAGTTGGTCACTTAAATGGCAACTCCAGGGTTAGGGCAAAGGTTTGTTTAGTGCATAATGAATGGGGCTGGAGAGGCGCAACGCTTGGCAATTTAACCCCAATATTAAGTAAACTTAAATATTAATTATGTTCTTTTTAGTTGGTTAGTTGATAATCACCAACATATTCATATTATTTTGATAGCACATACCTGTAATCTAATAGAAAACAAATATCTCAGAATAGCTATTTTCTTTCAAATGGAATGGGCTCTGGTCTAATAAGTACGCTTCTTTTGGATGTTATCTGATGACAGCTGAGAGTGGACTAGAAACCACGTCTAACAGTCCTTAGAGTCCTTATAACAGTTTTCAATGGGCTGACTGCAGTGCTGACCTTATAACAGTTTTCAATGGGCTGACTGCAGTACTGACCTTATAACAGTTTTCAGTGGGCTGACTGCAGTGCTGACCTTATAACAGTTTTCAATGGGCTGACTGCAGCACTGACCTTATAACAGTTTTTAGTGGGCTGACTGCAGCACTGACCTTATAACAGTTTTCAGTGGGCTGACTGCAGTACTGACATTATAACAGTCCTCAGTGCACTGACTACAGCACTGACCCTATAACAGTTTTCAGTGGGCTGACTGCAGTACATGTACTGACCTTATAACAGTTCTCAGTGGACACTGGACGACTCTGCCGTAGACACTGTATGTACCGACGTTTCCGTCCATGGCCACAGGGGGCGCCACTGTCCAGGACACATGCACCCCACACAGACCACTGCCATTCAAATCTATAAAAAAGAAACAGTCATTACAACCTTTGAATGAAAGGTCAATTAAAAAGTCAATGAAATTGAAATCATATTTTCCCCAAAATTATATCATTGTTCATAACTTTGATATGGCTTCTATGTTTAATAACTACAGAAAACAATATAGATTTAGTTGAGCCTGGTGCTTGTGGGAAGGATGTCAGGAAGTCAGAAAAGCTTTGAAATGCTTTAGTACATGACTAAAAGTAGTCGTTACCATTTTATTCAAGTTCTTGCCTAATAGCCTTAACTTAATATCCATTAATTTCACTTATTTGTCCTATTCTGCATCCTTATCAAATCCGCTCTTTATCCAAACTCAATTAAAAGGAAGAACATTACAGGATAGAATCTAATGGCTTAGTTCAAACATTTTTAATTGAAGCCATTAAGGTTAAAAGGTGTGTGACTTTACCTCCAGCAGTTCTTGCCCTCCTCGCACGTCTCCTGTTCACTCAGGTGGGAACACTTGGTGTTCTCATTACCTGAAGCAGGGTGACGTACGATGCTCCTCTTCCTCTGCCGCCGGCCGTTAGGGTCACAATCCTACAAAATCAAGTTGCAGGTTTACAGTTATAACATTGGTTTGGGCCTGGACATGATGGGGTTTTATGACTGGGGTGATTAATATATTATTTCATAACTGGTTACAACAGAAAAATTACTATTCCCGGTCTCTATGATATGCTATTGTTTAAGTAATATTCATCAAAGCAATGACCACAGGATTACCAGATCACTATTGTGTCACACTTGAGAACAAATCATTGTAATAGCCTAAACCTATAACCCTTTGAAATACTATTCTCTTCGCTAAATTAATGATAACACTCTGCGATTGTACCTAACAGAATCAACAATACTTGCCACGAGATTGGCCTGTCTTATGAACATGAATCTCTGGGACCATACTACCTTGTAATAAAATCACCACGCACTATGAGGAAGACTCCATCTAACTTCTAAGAAACTATATTTATGTCCATTCCAGTAAAGCAAAGCCCTATACACCGTTCCCATTAACCTGCTCAGTGCACCCTCCCATAGAAACCCTGTTCCCAACGATTCCCATTGAAACCCATATCCCAATCAACTGTTCAGGCCTATTCTGCTAGCAGGGCGCCACTCTGTGGGTCTATAGAGGTCTATATTATAACTACTCACCCTGGGGCAGTGTGTCCAATCTGACCACTCAGTGACCACACAGTGGCCAGCACAGGGCACGTGGCAGTAGTTAATGTCCGTGGGTTTGGTCAGTTTGTCACACATAGATTCGTCCACCTCTACCATGTCTTCCTCCTCACCAAGACGACGCATGCACCTAAGACAATATACGTATTCCGAACAATAAGTTAAAATGCAAAACCTGCATTCCACTCACGGACACATCTAAATTTCTGAAAAGCTGAATATTAGATAAGCATGTTCATGTTCAACAAATATGTCTAACCATCTTTCAGGAAGTAATCGACTGATATTAAGTAAAGGTATGGAAATGGGGTTGCAAGGTTATGTCTCTATAGACACTTTTAATATAATATATATACAATATAGTAATCTTTTAGTTGGTGGTTAATTCCACCGATCAGTGTCCAGCTTACCTGACAGTGCGGGACTGTAGTCCTGGTCCGCAGCGCCCACTACCGGCGAGTGAGGAGAGTGGGTCACAGTCGGACCAGGTGTCGGTGACCCACGTGTATTGGTCACACGACACGTGACACGGCCGGCTCTGGTACTCCTACAGAGAGGGGAACATAAGGGGGAAACAGTGAGTCAAACATGGTGAATTAGTGGAACGGGTCACAGTCTGACCAGGTGTCAGTGACACACGTGTACTGGTCACACGACACGTGACATGGCCGGCTCTGGTACTCCTGCAGAGGAACATAAGTGGGGGACTTCGAGTCAAACATGTAAGATTGTAAGAGACGTAAGAGATTGTTAATTGGCGATTATGAATTGCTTGATATTGTACAGGTCTGGTTCTGAAAAGGTTGGCTTGTGGCTGTAAGTAAGGATATCAAACAGTGGTTGTTTGGGATAGGGGATATTCAATAACTATATATGTATTTCACATGTGTACATAATCTCTTGAGCTTCCAATCCCTTTGGTATGTAATACACATTCGAAATGTACTATAGCCGTTAGCGACCCATCCCCTTTGTACACACGTTATCAATTGGTGCCCCCCCAAGAGTTTGAATTCAAAGGCTACCACATCAAGGTCTATGTAAGAAACCATTTATTCCGTCAAATGATTCCAAACATTTTCGTTTTGAAGATTTGACTAATGACTGTGTTGAGATAAATCAGTTTGTGTTCGTTCACTCTTTCCACCACAAATAGTATTGACATCTTACTTTCTCTTGTTGAGATTATTTCGCAGTTATGACGCTAGTCTTTTTGAAAAATGGTTTCTTATCACAAGTTACTAGTCATAATTCCCAGTTAGTGACTAAACTTTAATAGCCTCATCATTTTACAAAACATGGTCCAGGTATGACTTTACAAGAACATAAGAATTGCAAAAATGTTGACTAAACCATATACAAGAAATGCTTTCATTTTCCTAAAAGGTCCAGTTCTTCCGAAAAGGGAATCGATTCTTGCTTAGAAAGAAGTCATATGTGAAAAGGAATAGAAGTAGGCGGAATGTACGTGTTCTGAACCTGAGTTATCCCTTTTTGCATGGTGAACTGGCTGACTCCTTGGTGCGCAATTCATTGTACCAGCACATTCTATTGGTTGTATTTTATGTGGTTGTAATAGTCGGGATATCTATCCCCGTCACGCGAAGCCGAGGTACAGCCAGACTCAGCAAGTCACGCGCGCTTAAAACGTCTTTACGGCAACTGAAAATCAATTTTATGTGCTCGTAAAAAGAACAATATCCCTGAAAGCCTATTGAATGTAGCCAAAGAGTACAGTCATCGCCTTTATGACAAAATGAGGCAATTGCTTTAAGGGGAAAAGAACTGACACGTGCTTACGAGTGGGTCGGAGCGGTATGACACGAGTTAGACTGGACTTATTGTGTATGACGGCCCGTTTGTGACGACACTGATATTTGTGACGTCATTGGAAGAAACTGAGTAGTTTCAAGATACGTTCGAATGCAGACTGAGCTAATTGTATTAATCTTATGATTATTGCATTTGAACCTTTTCTACTTACATTTGTAACGTTACTGACATTTGTAATGTTATTGGTTGAGACCGACGACAATATCAAAATACCTTTAAATGCTGAGTGAGCTTAATCTGTTGTAAACTCGATAGATATTTCGCAGATAGTTTGCAGTCTATACCCAACTTCCTTCACGGAAAGTTACAGGGTCAAGAAGGAAGGCAACTAAGATTAAAGCTTAAGAGGGCATCAACCATGGCTGATAGTCATTAATTGACACTTATGTAGATTAAATTACTTTTTATGTTAAACTAAAATGGACCATTATTATGCGAGATTTCATTTTAGCATTTACATAATTAGAGCAGCGAGCAATAGAGCAGTAATTCTATCACTGAAAGAAACTTTTCTCCATCAAGTTTTACATGCTTCATCGCGTGTCGGAAGATGTAGATATTTCTTTTTGAATACGATAGGAAAGATAAAGATGCATTGCGATATTGCATTTATTAAAAGCTAAGTCCCTGGGTATTCTAATCGAACCTGACTTTTTAATCTATTCACGATTCGTTCGGTCTATACCAAATCTACCAGCTGCATCATTTCCATCATGTTATTGCTATTTCATAACAACCCCAGAATTTCCCATAAAATATTCTCCATTTTGTTTGACTAACCCAACCCAACTACGCCCTTTTCCTCCTTGCCCGTCCCATGTTTAAGCAGGGACCCTCAGGGGGTCGCAGGGCCGAACAAGCAGTTACCCCCGGCCTCGGGGGAGGCTTGGCCCGTGTCACCTGGAGGCCGGCTCCTCCAGGGCCGGCAGGGCTTCCTCCAGGGCGGTAAGGCAGGATTAGCGTCCGGGGGCGGCATGAATTACGCGCCACCTCCGCGCGGCAAGGGGCGGCGCGGCAAAGTCGGTCCGCGTATAAACAGTCCTTAAGGTAGCACTATGAGGAGCACAGACCTAAAGCCCCCCTCTCTCAGTCAGGATGGCCTCTGATGGCGTCTTCCTTTATGGCCGCTAGAGCGCAGCGCCGTCCCACCACTCCCTTCACCCCCCCCCCCCCCCCCACCTTACCCCCACAGTCGCTCCATCTCTAGCCCGACCTTTAAGACCCCCTACTGATCACACAGTTAATGCCTTTTTGAGGTGTGTCCCGACTTTCAGAGATCAAGAGATTCCATCACACGTATATAGCTCGGCAGGTGTAAAGGCTCTGAACTAATATAAGAAGCACATTCTATGGACTATATTATACCTATATTTTATTACGAAGGACACCCGCATCGCGTAGAACCGATTCTTAAAAAAGGAGGAGGTAATATTTAAAATATATATTAGAATTGAATGTCATGTTAAAATGAAATATCCTTCCTTGGATACTACCATTATCTTCATTATGATAAGCACACAGTGTTATAGTCCCCCTAGATTCTTTATGTGTTTTACTCCATTTCAATTCCTAGGGCCATGTCTTACCCTGGAGTTTAATCAACATGTAAATTATTAAAATCTCATCATAAAAGGTATAGCGCTGATACATAACACTCCTTCTTTGAAGTTATTTCCAATCATTGGTAAAATGTTCGATGACCTATTCTTGGATGGATAGCGAACCATCGCCAAGGTATCATTTCCATAAACTACTATCCAAAATTTGAAATAACCAGATAATGCCTTCTACCCAATGATACTTAGATCTATGGGAAATAAATGTTGTTTACCACTATGTACACATAATTATATATCGCCAAGTTTTATGCAGAATATACATTTTCACATCATTTTGAATACATGCTCTCAATCTTATCCCTGAATAGGCCTACTGTTCAAATGTCAAGAAGCAGAAAGAAATAGTTTTATATTGGCTTAGTTATCTATATGTCCTAGATTTACTCCAGTAGACTAGTTTATGGCCGTAGGCCTACATGTTTGTATTTTCCTCCTGGAAAGGTCCAGACATTTACCTAAGGCCGTGTGTGTTTTCCCTTATGTTGCTTGTGAACAAGAGATTTCTGTTTGGATTAATGAGGAACAGGGGCTTCAAAAGCAAAAAAGGTCATGCTATTCTACATCGGGCACATTCTGCGCTTTCTGTTGAATATGAAGTGTCTGGTTTTTATATTATGTGCCCGCCTCCAACATTTAAAGAAAAGATTTAACTTGCCCCGATATTACCAGTGAAACTCCAGTTACCATCATCACCTAAACCGTTAACCTTGGGCCGTTCATCTTAACAGTTAGCCTTGTATCTACTTGATGTTAGAAGACATAGACCTACTATCACCGCTACACATATCAGTGGTCATCTGGTCATCTCCCTCACTGACCACCCCACCGACCAATCACCCACCTCTCCACTCAGCGCCCCCTACAGGGAGCTCCCCGCACGACCACCACCCCAACTAACAGATGTTTTTACCCCTAGATCTAGGTCTTAAATTCTAGTCGCATATCGCCGCTGTCGGAGTCGGTGGGAGCGTTTGATGCCCAGCGATCGGGGGCTGAATTCTAGATGGGAACAAACACACAGAGGGGCGGAAGAGTAGCTTGGCCCGGGCCAAGATTTGTGGATCTCCCGTGCCCCATCTCTCTGCCGAGCAGCTCCCGATGTGGTGCTTTCAGTGGCCGATGATTTACGACCGCTGCCGAGCGATTACGACAAAGCCCGAGTGGTTCCGAGTAGTTCCGGGCAGTTAGGAGTGATTTTGGCGGGTTGTAGAGGGGTGGTGTTAAAGTTAAATTCTTAAAATTCAATCTTATTTTTCCTACTCATTGCATAATATGGCAATGGACCCTAGTGCCAGTTGCAGATTCACTAATTCATTTCGATGTGAAAAGCAAATGTTGTGTGTAAGATTGAATTGTAAAGTAAAGACGAATTTAGAGGTGAAACATACCCATTACCAAAGGTCGGAAATAAATTTGGACGTGAAGATCCCATACATGCATTCCCATTTTTAGAGGGGAAGAGGTAGTACGAGGGGGAGGTGGTTGTGGTCAGTCGGGGCTGACCACTATACTGACCGCCTGCTGACCAGTCGACGCCCTGCTGGCACTGCGCAGGCGCCGGCCGTGTAAAAAGAGGGATTGTTAAGGACGCAGACGGAACAGGGATGGGACGCCCAGATCTGCTCATTACAAACGGAACGGACACTTATCTCCTCGGCGGCCTCTCTGATCAGAGTGACCGGCCATCCGTGACCGCAGGAGGGGGTTGTGGTCATCCGACCGGTCAGCCAGCTCTCTCCAGTGATGGTCAGCTCATCCATTCTGACCACTGGCCGCCCCCAGACCACATTAAACTTTAGGTCCACAAAAAACAACTGCCTAAAGTACTTCCCATGTCCCAGCTCTCACCCCTACCTCCGCCCCCTATCTCCTCATCCAATGCCCGTAAACGGCTAACATTGTCTGATTGAGTAGATTAATTATAAACCAACGGCTCCTGATTGGGTTAAACCACATAGAAAATAGACGAAATAACATACTTTCCCGTACCACAAGAGTTAACGTGAGCCGTTGGCAACCACCTATAATATGGACCTGTTTCCAATCCGGCACAGTCGAAACACTTACTCTCGAACCGATGCTATTTATGATTTAAGATGTAGCGGCTCGCCGATAGTAAAAAAAAACAATTTTTATGGTAATCCGAATGGCGGCGCCTCCATTGATGGAGGCCGACCGTAATTTTGGCCTAAGACCCCGGCGGAGGTGCGGCATATTGTGGGAGCTCTCATTACGAGGGGGCGGGCCAGTCTCGTTCTCCGGGATAAATGAGACCAGGGGTAAATTGGCCGGAAAAGATGATACTATCCGCCGCTGTATAATCTGCTCAGGGCCCGGCCCTAACGTCACGCCGACGTCAACCCGCACAGTGGCGCCATCTGTAGGGGGTGCGGGCTGTCGCCGGGTGGCGCCATCTGGTGGTGATTAGATCAACGACCACTGCTCGGGTTTTCACCACCTCTGGGGTAAAATGGCGGCTTGAATTGTACAAGGGTGGGTTATGTAGTTTGGTTGATATGATCATAATGCAGGGTTTCAAGGTGATTCACTTGTTGTTGTTTTTTTCATAACTGTGTGACATCAAACTTTTCAAATCTTTCTAATGATACAAGTCTTTCTTTGTACATATGAAAGAGTGGGAGTGAAGGCAGGGAGGGTAATGATCTCCTCTCCTCCGCCATCCAATCGAATATTTCTTCTTATGGCCCACCTTAACAAACATGTGAAACAAATAGTCCTGACTGAATCAAAAACCTTATCTGTAATTACTGCACCTTACTCTTAAACCCAGGATGAGTATTGATATATTTCAAAATGATATTATGTACATCAAATACTTTATTTTTAGGTTCTTTAATGTCATGGCATTTTTCAAAATATCAATATATATGATTCCTCTTTAGACCTAATGGACATTTCCCTTTCCCATACCACCTCTAAGCTAGATCGATGGCACCTGTTCTGCCTAGACTCTAGTTGGTCTGGGGGTTTCCACTTGATGGGGAGAGGATCCTGATTAGGGCCTAGAAATGGGAATCAGCTTAGATCCGATATGGGCCGATATGAAAAGTTAGGGTCGGGGATATAGGCAATAACTGCAAATGACTCAGGCACCTGAACAAATCCTGCAATAAGGGGGTAGGCGGCCAGCGGCCTAGGCATATGTATGAGGGCCTAGGGAGGGAGTTGGGAAGGGATAAGGGCTTATCTGGTTTTAGAAAACAGCTCCTAACTTTCCCACATTCATCCTGCATGTTTTTGGAATATGTTCAAGTTACAGAACCAGGCCATTTCGTGTCTGGTTTCGTACTGGGGTTGTTGGTAAAACCAAGTATGGTTTATAATGAATATTCTTTCCTGGAGTGGTCAGCAACCTATGAAAGGCCACGGGTTCATATAATTCTATTCTCTATGTACAACAGATTATTTTCCTATTAGGGTTATTTCGAGCAGGGGACTGGGCTCTATTCTCAACAACAAAAGTTCCCTAAAAGTTGCCTATGTGGCTAAGGGGCTAAACAGATATGGAAAAAAAAAATTTGTTTTTAGGTTAACTAGCAATGGAACTAGAGGGCACAGTTCATCTACGAATTAAAAGTCTTCAAAAACGTTTGTTTTGCTGTTCGTATTGTTTGTCGTGTATTGCAATTAAAGCGTCTTTTTAAGCTTGACGTTGAACTTTCAAAATTCAGTGAACTTTTAAAGTTCTTCGACAAGGGAAACATAAATAGGCAGCCCTGCCCTTTCAAAATACCAAAATGTTGAACCACATTTTATGTCCGCATTTGTCCGTACCTTCATCAAAGGGTAAAGGGCATATTTAATGCAAGACTTTTCTTTTACTTTTGATACAGAAGTTTTCTATCTAATTTCCTATGGGAACTATTTATATATGCGGATGCAAATTACGACACCTTATATATATATATATATATATATATATATATATATATATTTGACTGCATTGTAGTAACCGACAGCTCACCTACATTACTTGTCGACTGAAAACCTCCACATACAGGTTTTGGCCAATTGGTTTCCAGGAGTAAATATGTTATGAAAATGTCACTTTATGTGACACATCTAGGTGAAGCATCATCTATCTAAATTTCAAATAGTGAACTAAAGCTTGCATTCGACAGTGCGATTTTGTCCCCAGAAAATTCGAAATTTTTTAAGTGTTCATTAGCAATATGACAAGAATCTATGAATATTGCATACCATTGGAAAGAGAATGGAAAATCAATTCTAATAATATGTAACATTATTAACCTTTATAAATTCTACTTGCGACTTCCAAAATTGTTGAATCGGTGTGTAAAATCAGATAGTGTAATCCCGCCTTAGGGAATAGCCTTACCTCGCCTTGTGTTAAGGGTGGACACTTGCGGCCTCCGTCCAGCTCCGACTCGATCATGTAGCGGGACCGGTTCTGGTAGCCATTACCACACTTGAGCACGTGACACTGCGTCCACTCACTCCATTGGCTCATGATGCAGTCACGTGGGCAAGGGATGAAGCACATCTCCTCCATGAAGGCTGTGGGGTGGTGAAAACAAAAAATAAGTTTTTAAATAAGAAATGTTGCCATACGTACACCATAATATCATTGCAGAAACTATAGGAAACACTATCCTGTGAATCTATATAATCATTTTAGGACTATATAACATTGGTTGAAGACAATACTATTTCAATGTACCCCACGCAATGTCATCAACACAACAATTTTATTATGGAAATGAGAGAAAGTACTAAAGTCGAAAAGAAAATTGAATTAATTGAAAAGAGGCTCATTGTTATTACATTTTTATGTTAAATTTAATAAGATGGTTTGTATAAGATGTATTAATTTGAAAAGCACGAAGTACTAGATTGAAAGCCGCAGACGTATGTATTTGTTTGCTTTAGGACTTCTATAAAGGTCATTCGATATTCGAGCCATGGAGTTATAGTTGGCGAATGTTTTGATAATACTTGATTGTAAACATGAGAATTGTTTGTTTGAAGCATGCAATTCGACGAACTTTTAACCGTTTCGATGTGCCTGTTTATAGCAAACTATCTGTCAGGTAGAAGTCATGTTTGAAATGCTGTCCTATAATTATTTTCATTGAAATGAAAATCATAATCTTAGTTATCAGTACCCATAGGATTGAACTTTAGCTAAATAAAGGGAACTCCATATCGGTTTGGGATTTCCAATCTATAGTTTTATTCCCACAAATTATAAATATATATATATACCTATTGGAAAACTGTCATATCAGTGATATACTGTACTTCTATGTTGTAATTTATGAGGAGATATGTGGAGCATTTCCAGATGAATGTATGACATTTTCGATCATTCAGAAATAATTATATTTTTAAGTTGCTAAGATTACTTACAATGTATACTATATCTCAAGCCACTGATGTAACAAATGCATCAGTTAACAGATAACCCATTCTACATCCATAACAAAACAATACACCACTTTTTTCCTCGTCACACACGTTCTGCGCATGCCCAGCAGTAAACATGACCTCCTTTGTGTTAGCAATCGGAGCCAATAATACCTGTGACATGAATGATGAATATCGCCTTTAACTGGCCAATTATCTCTCAACATGACTTCGCGTGTACTTTAACGGCACTTAGGTCCTTCCATGGATGCCTTCAATTGGAGTTTTTATCGTCCCTGAATACAGTGTTATTTTAAACTTTAATGCAGAGACGGTTTTAATGCGGCTCCTCCGAGATCTCGGGGTAGAACTCTTTTTGTATTCTTAATTCAGGATTTAAAACATCACCTTTAAGAGTCATCGATCCATATGGTTACACAGATTATCTTTCATTTAATAATCTAATTCATTTGACCATGGCGTAAGGTTATCCGTTTAATGGAAATATAATAACATGAAATGAAATACAAGGTCGTAATATAATTTCCATGAGGTCTCTAGGCCAACAAGGTCAGAAATCAAATCAGAAGTTTGTATAAATGCCCGAGGATTTGATACTTAAATTTTCCCCATTTTTAGAGACTGGCTCTAAACATGCAAAATTTGAAAACATATATCATCAATTCATAAGAAAGGTTTTACGACCATTTAACAAGTATATAGAAAGAGGTATTCACGCGTCTCACGAGTCTGTGCAGTGTACCGTCCTATAGATGCCTTGATCACAACTACTCAAGCCTAGGTGCCATGTTGCCACACTTATGAAAAGGGTCTATACAATTACAACAAACCTAAACACTCTATCATTTAATCGTGACGATATCACTTTAGAGTATGATACCTAGACTCTTCTACCTGAGGCAAAAAAGGTCTCAACTCACGTTTCTCGCCGCAGACGTCGGCTGAGGCGTTGTAGTTGTTGTCGTCCCGACAGACGAGAGCCTGCACCCGCCTCCCGATCCCACAGTACCCGTCCTTACGGGACACCGTCAGTGCGTAACCCTGGGGCTTGACGCCGCGCCTGAAAGATTTTCTTTCTTTTGTAAATTTCATTCTGATAAAACATCGGCTGACGCCGGTTTTCATTATACAATCAGGGTGATAATAATTATATGGATATAAACTGTGATTCAACAGAACATGCCCATGAAACAAGCAATTACAAACAAACCTAGACACTATCATTTAATCGTAACACAACATTATTGTTTAGCATACAATTTAGGGGGTTTGGTATGGGAATGATAGAGTGATAGAGTGATGGAAATGATAGGGAAATAGAGGAGATATGCCACCTGGAATGGCTCCACATATCTCCTCTATATCCCTATCATTTCCATCACTTTATCACTCTATCATTTAATCGTAACACAATATCATTTTGTTGATCATCTAGGGGATTTAGTACATTATATTGTTGGAAAATATAACATACAATAAAAACATAATCACAGCATAGGCACGTCCAAAGAGCAAGCAACACGACCTTTCATATATGCTTTCTGTAGGTGTCAGTAAACATATCTGGTATGTGTAAATTATTCATTGACATTCAATCATATCGAACACAGCATGGTTTGTATTGCAAAACAAATAAGTTGAGTCTATTGTGACATTTTTGGAGGCTACTAGGTTGTCTGCAGTTCAGCAAGCACCGATTAATCGCCTGCGATTATATCTGCCTCGTTTGTCTATACACGAAATGTGCAAAGGTCCCAATGTCAAATTGATATGATGATAAGGAATGCAACATTGATTATGACAAAATCCCTTTGCAAATCTTACAATAATTATCTCGTTGATCCTTATGTGTCACGACAAAACATTTTGTAATGGAACTACAGTCTACATGCTTCTTGACCTCGACCCATCTGCACTGCATGAGGCAGGACCACCACTGATACGCTATACAGACATGATATAACAAGAGCACTGTCTGGATACCAACTAACCCTGTCTAACCCAGATGAGCTTAGAATAGTCTTTGCGTGATCCTATGCGATTTAATTGACATAAGAGTCATGCATCTAAATCACGTACAGTCGATTAAGAGTAAAGTGAAACGTCTCGTTCCTAACATGTTTGTCCTAAAAGAAAGATAAATGTGCACGTATAAAGGATCATTATAACATTGTCAGGCTAGATCTGCTGAAAACGTATGGTCCTTCCTCCTCAGACGGCTTGTCAGGCTAGATCATAATAAAGATTATATATGATCTAGCCTGACAAAATCTAGCTCAATTTTTCTTCCGATCAGTTCATGACAAGTTACCATTTCTATTCGAATATTTATGACAATATGCCTTGCCAGTACCTCCATAGTAAGGCATATACATATTCCAGAAAACTCGATATATCCTGATGAAAATACTACTGAATAACTGTCATGACCACAGGCAACCTCAACAAATTTGCCCATAAAGTCGGCATATTGCGCCAATATCGCAGTCCAAGTCATGTAGTGTAATAGGGCCTTAAGATTAACGCGTTGTCGGCTCACCTGAAGGAGTAGGTGGTGGGCTGGGGGTCAGTGGCGTACTGGTTGGTGTCCAGCACGCAGTGTGACCACTGGTCAATGGGCGACACGGTGTAGTGGGTGCACGGACACGGCAGCCGCTCCTCCAGGGGGTAGCGCTCCTTGTCGTAGCAGTCGGCGATCTTAGACGTGTACCCTGGAGGGAAATGAAACATTTTCGTTGAGTTGTATTGGGAAATAATTTAGCGTTGTGCGACGGTTAGGGGTATCCATTAATTCATTTTGTTAAATTTAAGACGAAAATATACATTTGCCAAACCTAAAATCGGCAAAAATATTTCTATGCCAAAATAGAAACATCATTATGAAAGTCAATCTTTCGAACCTATACGTGCGACGTCGCCTCAATAGGCATCACTATTTACGCGACGACCTACCGCTTGAATTGACTTCATTATAAATATATAAACGACAACCCAAGTAGTATAAGGGTGTGGGAATTTATAGATGGCCGCAATTTTAATCGAATCCACTGTGAGACACTTTATGATTACATTAATAGTCAACAGAAATGTAAATTAGGCAGATGCCTGCAACATTATCAAGCAACAATACAAGCGACATGTTAGTAGTATTCTGGATTGGGAATTTACAGAGGAGTTTATTGTCGTGTGTATAGTGTGTCTTATACAGGCGACGTCGTGTATACACTGTCTCTAGTATAAACGACACCTTGCACGTATAGCCGGTTCGAATAATGCGCTCCTATCGAAGCACTAAACAAGCAAAGTTATATATGATAAAGCTATAAGCCCTGTTTCCACCAGCCAATTTTATCATCAATTTCAGAAATCGGCAGTGGGAATTATTACCGGTCAAAAGTGTTAAATTACCAACAAATCGGTAGTAAAATGGGCAGGTGGAAACAGGGCTATAGAATTAACGAATACATTATAAAATCAGAGTTGCTAAAAAAAAACCGGGGTATACATCTTTTTCATTAAGGTGGCTCCCCCCTGTGGTTTAGATTGGAAACACTCTTTTAGGTCTGGGTATATCATTATACTAACCTTTCCTGCTTAAACTTTATACATATAATGCTAAAGTGTTTGATCAATACACATTTCATGTAGTATTCTCAAGTTGTATTCTTGTAAGAATTAGTAATAGGATGTAGAATGAAAGAATAGTATTCTATTACAAATGTAAACATCTTACAAGTGCCTGTTGAAAGGGTCAAGTGTGTACTTGTTTTGATTGTTGTGGAGAGTGGTGGTGTAAGGTGAAAAGTGGTAGGGTGGTCATTTGATATACAAGAGGGGGACACACTTTATTTTTGTGTTGCTAGTTTTGTGTAACTTACACATTGTTGGTGTCATATTTTATGTAGGGGGAATGTCTGATGTATTGTGCATGTGTATTGTATTGTGCACCTAGAGTTAATTGCTTTTAAAAAAAATAAACAAACAGAAATTAATTGTAATGATATTGTCAAGGCCTAGTATAGCATTTCTAATCATTATTTTGCACAGAGAATGTTCTTATATTGCACAGGTAACAATCAACAACTTATGATATTATACATATATTTTATAGATGTTTGCCATATTTTCCCCTTATTTTTCACATTTCATTTACATTTTAAAATCATTTTCAGCAGTATACTTGGTTTTCCCCCTAACCACCTTATCATTCACAATACAATAAATGTCCCTTCCCCTTTCTTGTATAATGGCCATGCCTGTCCACCACCCTGCCAAGCACACACTGCTAATCACCCAATTGATCTGAGAACCAAAACACTCACTCACCAATCAACTTGTTTTGACATTTGACCTCTATTCAGTTTTCAAGCCAGGTTAGTCTCAAAAAATCCTTAATGCATGCAAACTGCAGCATTCAACATAAAAACAGTTTCATTTATGACTAGAAGATAATGTAATACATAGTAATTTGTGGTTTTAGTAATGTACTTTTAACTCTTTAATAGGGTTTTGTGGACTTGCAGCCCAGGATTCCTAGCAGGTCCCTCTATAACCCTATATACAGTGAAGTGACCCAGATCACCCTTCCCCAAAAACACTGCAGCCACTGTGGAGTTGGGGCACTGCGCAGGGTCGTGGCAAAGGTGTATAGTCCCTGGCTCACCTTCCATGGTGCGTGTCCTGACCCTGTAGGTGCCACATTTCCTGGAACACACGGTAAACTCGGACCACTCGGAGAACTTGCACACCTGGACGTCACAGGTGACTGAGCAGGGCTGGGTGACCTCCGGCATCTGCCCCAGCTGGTCTATACAGAACTCGTCCGGCTCGGCCTGACTCCGGTGGTCCACGCACTTTACCACTGAGTTTGGGTGAAAATATGAAGATCAAAAAGAATGCATGGGAATGATATATATAAAAAAAATCAATATGAAAAGACAGCGAAAAAATAGCATTTCTTCATTTTATGTTCCTGAAGTATTTCAGCAACACCCATGCCATTCAAAATTTAGTGACAGGAATGAAAATAGTGATTATATGTCGCCAAGATGTTTGCATAATAAGAAGAGTGCCTAGGTTGGTACTTGATGGTCAGACACATGTGTTTAAAAAGGTATCCTGCACTTGCTAACCTCTCATTCTTCTGTCACCTCTGAATCTATTGTAATATAACAGCTGCAGTCGGCTGCCCGTTCTCAATTTTTTCTTTTTTGATGTAATTTATTATAGATTACGTTTTTCTTCCCTTGTGATTAATCACTTTGTAATGCAATAACTCTATACAATTTTTGAACTGTGAAAAAATGTACAGATTAATGAGTAGGTGTGAGCTGGTGCAGTTATAAAAAATAATTAAACCCTTTCTCAACATATTTACTGCTTTCAGGCGATACGACAAGTAGATTCCTGATACAGGTATGATTTTGATACGTACAGCAATAGGCCATCGGTCTAGAATCATATTGTATTGCAAACAGTCCCTTTTGAATATTTTGTTTCATCGATTAGGCTTAAAAAAGGAGGCGGTTTAGAAAAGAGTTTATCGGGCTTTCCAACACCTTTTTCGAAATACTTTTCTCAAATACTAGGCCTATATCAGTGTACATTTATTTCTAAGATTATTCAACATCTATACAAGATACTAAGATATAATACAACCAAAAACAAATCAATTGTGTAAACCATATTCCCATTCTCCTATGCATAATAGAAATACCCTGGAGATGATTTTCAAATAACAATTATGTCTATTATAGTAACCAGGGGCGGATCCTGGAAGTGGGGTCCTGGAGGTCCTGACCATCCCCTCCCCTTTTTTTTGGCACACCCCTAAACTACAAAAAAGGGGGGAATGTTGCTTGTGCATGTGCAAATGTACACTGTAACCTTCATGCTGACTCCCCCCTCCCCGCCCTTTAAAAATCCTGCATCCGCACCTGGTAATAAAAATAATAATAATAACTCTGGTATAAGCCTGACCTCTGGCCCTGTAGCCGTGGCCGCACTTCTCGTAGTGGTGGGGGAAGAGGCACTCGGACCAGGCCATGATGAGCCAGCGGTGTTTCTGACAGCGGGGCAGGGACTGACAGGGGCGGTGCTCCCTCAGCTCCGGGCACTGCTGGCCGTGCGAGTCCGGAGGGTCCAGGATGAACCGGTGCCGCTCCTGGTACGCCTGCTCCATGGTGGCCTCTGCAATTAGACCGTGGGGGATTTTAGTGTTGGAATCTTATATGTGGTAATATGAAAATAGTTATGAAATCTGTTTGAAACCTCATTGAAGTAATATGATATGTGAACTTTAGCTGGTGCGAGTAAATAATGCATTAGATACAATCATTTAATACCTATTACGTTTTCCCTAATAATAATTATTAAGTTTTTCTTTCCCAACGTTACCCCTTTGTTACCATACGCTGTTATCCTCAATATAATAAGCTATAATGGGAGATTTAAGAGCATAGAATAATAGCCTTTATGAAAAATGAGAATAGTTTTGAATAATGATTATTTGATTTGCAACTTCTAAAACAATGGGCCTAATTAACCAGAAAATTAGATGAGTAGAAAATAAGGAAATGGTCAGGGCGCTGGTCAAAGAAAATACAAGAACTTCTCCAATGGTAGAGGATAGATGCTGGGCTGATAATATCACAGTCCTTATCATACTATAGGAAAGAACAGGTGTTTTGTCACACAGTCTGGAAGCTGTGTTATGTTGTGTAGACAAAGCCCAGTCAGAGATAAAGAGTCACAGAGAGATCCATCAGAGTTAACCATCCTATCCCTCAGCCATCCACCGACGGTGTAGACAGGAAAGCTGCTAGAGTCCTAGGTCGGTATAAAGCCTAAGGACACATAGACCCTCTATTTTGAAACATTTTCCAGCTTGTTCAGATGATGAAATATTAAAAAAGAACAAAATCTATTCACGATTTAATGGAATTGTCTGGTGTAAGCAGTACTTGAAGTATAATCATAGGTATATACTTCGGATTGGCCGCTTTCATTAATCTACACTAGCATTGCCTTATTCATTGTGACTTTATCAGAATCTGATTAACTCCCGTTAATATTGAACTTACCAGATAAGTACTACCCTGTTCTTTGTGACCTCAAAAGATAAACATTAGCCTGTTGAATATGCCCCTACCTGAGCAACATTCTATCCCTGGGATCTTCCCAGATAGTGTTGCCCTATTCATTGTGACCTTCCCAGATAGTGTTGCCCTATTCATTGTGACCTTCCCAGATAGTGTTGCCCTATTCATTGTGACCTTCCCAGATAGTGTTGCCCTATTCATTGTGACCTTCCCAGATAGTGTTGCCCTATTCATTGTGACCTTCCTAGATAGTGTTCCCCTATTCATTGTGACCTTCCCAGATAGCGTTGTCCTTTTCATAGTGACCTTCCCAGATAACGTTGTCCTTTTCATAGTGACCTTCCTAGATAGCGTTGCCTTATTCATAGTGTCCTTTCAATATAATATTTTGGTCTATTCATTTGACTTCAGCATATAGCGTTGCCCTATTGCTAAGTGACTGACCAATATAATCATTGATATGTCAGTGGTAACTCTACCTGAGTAGCAGGTGACTGGGCATTTCGTCCAGTCTGTGAAGGCGCTCACTCGACATGACTTGGGACATGGGATGGTGCAGTTTCGCCTTGTCATGGGCCTCTCTTCAGCTGGACACCTTTTTAAAACATAAAGAATATAATTATATCATCAGCTTACAAAGGCGTGCTATGGAATTAATGTGGTTCTAACACAAGTGTTACACAGATCCACACAATTGCCAAATATAGAATAGTCACGTAAATCATAATGGTTTAGTGAAACATAAAACCTATAGTTCTCATCTGCCTTATCTACAGTTGTACAGCAGTTTCAAACATAGCCCCTTTGATATCTGATATCAAATTAAACAATGCACGCTCTCAAAATAGTTCAGACCTGAAGATATTAGGTGCCTTTTTGCATTAGGATGTGGACAACAAAGAAATAAAATCATAGTTGGGTTTGACCATGGTGAAGCCAAACAATCCTTTAAATAATGAATGACGGTCAGTTTCAGTTGTTATAATTGTATTTCAAGGAGGATAAACCCCTCAGAACTTCTTGTCAAAGACCTACCTTTTCGGGGAGACCTTTTCCCGCCCGTCCCGGTAACAGTGGACGTCACGTGACTGGTACCCCGAGCCGCAGCTGCGTCCCACCAGGTGGCAGTGGCTCCAGCCCGCTGGTTTCCAGTGGTACGTGGTACATTGCTGTTCGTTACACCGCTCCTTCTCAACCAGCATTCTCGACGGGGGACACGGGGAGCCACCTGGTGAGCAAAAGGAGAAAAATTATGACAAGTATAGTTTTTTTTATAATATATATAAATAGGCCTACCACATATCAGAATGTTAAGATTAAGGGCAATACCCTCTAGGCGATTTTGTCTGAGTCGGCTGACCAATCGTCGCTAAAATCGGCCTATTCTAAGGGTAGAATCGGCTGATTTTAGCGACGACTCAGATCAAACATGTACATCCCAATTATGGTATACTAACAGATCACCTTAAGAATCTGCCGAATCTCCCAGTAGCCCGTTGGTGTTAAAATCACCTAGTGGGTATGGGGCTTAAGTTAAGTGACCTGTTGTTAGCCGCCTGGTCGGTGGATGCTGCTGCTTCAACTTTTACATGAACTTCCAAGCCGGTCTTACTTTTGACCTATGGCACTTAAAAAAATGTGCACTCGTAAAGTCGGTGAAGGTTAGAAACCATACATGATATCAACTTCCATTTCAAATATCCTATTGGCAGGAATGTCGCGCCCTTTTCAGAAGGACATTCTATAACCTCGTGATATTAGGCTTTCTGAAGGAGGAGTCTCACTTGTTGCATTTGATAACAACAATAAAGCGGCACCTATATTCTCAGTTGTTTGTTTTCTCTGGGATTTCCAGCCTTATGGAATGCACATTCAATGCTCTGGAACCTTTATTTAGCTTAGAAATTAAAAAGATAAGAAAACAAGCTAAAAATCATGCTATGAATGAAATTTTTCATAGTTTTCATTAATTTTATAAAAGAATTGAATATTGATCTTGCCGTTACAGATCAATGTACCATTCATAGATCTGTCATACACAGTGGTCTCTAACATAGATGTATCCCCTCAGCCTTTATCACTGGAGGTGAGACGGTCACCTGGTTGTTCCCACATCACCATCTCAGAGGCGGAGGTGGAGGAGGGGGCAGAGGGGGTGAGGGGGTGAGAGGGGGTCAATGGGGAGCGGGGGTAGAAGGTGTAGCAGGGGGCAGGGTGTGAGAACAGAGGGGGTGCTGGAGGGGGTACCATCCTCATTATGGGCAAGTAATAGGTTATTAGCTGGAAGACAGTTTGACACTGGAGGAAGAGGGTGGGGGTAGCATCCCATTATTTGTTTAAAGTAACAGTTGGCATAACCAAAACACATGTCGGATGGTTCCTTAATTTGCGTATATAAATACATTCACTGACAATATTACCTTGACTTTTGGTAGCCAGATTCGTCATTTGTTCGACATTCGTTTTCTGGTTTAAAGTAGAGTAATTATGTGTGACATCAACTATCACATTGGGAATTGTACACAGGCCTGAGAAGATAGATCTAATCAAAATGATGTAATAGCAGGTTACTAAGTGTACCTGGTATATTGAGTAATTGTCGACAAACGAACCACTTTACTCCTAATTTACATGATCGTGAAGAAATTCTTCACTCAGCAATCTATCTAATGAGTCCATTTTGGTTCACACATGTATACCCTTGAGATAAAATATATTCCCTTTTTATAGGAGTAGATTATGATATAAGTACAGTAAACTGAACCTAAATTAAACAAAAATTGTTAACGAACCATAGAGTATATTTGATCAGTAGTTATTCCTTTTGTTTATAATTGAATTTCCCTTCATCAGGCGAGTTACCCCCGTCCCCCCGACACAATCTCCCGTTATCATACACCTGTATGTCGACTCATCAAAGGCCTCGCCACTCAGGTTCCCACGCCTGGAGGCCAGGTGCTACAGCCGGCCGCAACCCGACCCCCTCTTCATCTACCCCGGCCCACATCTCCCAAATGAGTTTGGAAATATCACCTGGTTGTCAATA
This sequence comes from Lepidonotus clava, assembly GCA_936440205.1. Taxonomy (NCBI): domain Eukaryota; kingdom Metazoa; phylum Annelida; class Polychaeta; order Phyllodocida; family Polynoidae; genus Lepidonotus; species Lepidonotus clava. The sequence goes on along the minus strand of OW387150.1, from coordinate 16,553,342 downwards.
GGGCCCACATTACCGATGAGCATGTTTTTATTTACTCCTATGGGTCTATTTTTAGATTGGTGAGCTGCTCATGACAGCAGGCTTGGCTTGACAGCTGTTCAGTGTCTGGTTGGATTTCCTCTGTGTCTGGTGCAGGTTTATTTGTCAACACTAATTTAGTATGAAGGGCCGATGTCAGACTATGCGAAATTGATCTTGTTGTTTGAATATTCCTATATAAAACAGACAGAATTTCTGTCGTCTAGATGGGATAGTCTGGAAATAGATGGTGTGATATGTATCCATATTATTTATTCTAATGATATTTGGATATGGTTACAAAGAGAGAACTTATTCAGCATGCGGAACCAACATCTGACTGAGAAACTGATATTGATGTGGAGATATGAAAATGTTATAAGACGGAAAAGAAAATATTTCTATCTAGATAAGGTGACGGGAAAATGGATGGTCCTTCCGATTGTATTTTGGAAGCCTGTTGTAGCACCATAATTATTTTGGAAAATAATTTTCTGTAAGATTGTATCGGGTTCATTCAAAGACCAGGGCCTATATATTTGCAACTAATATGGCTAATAAAGGAGAGATTCTGTCCATGAATAAATTTTACACGTTATGATATAATCCCATAATCCCTGGACTATTTTGCAATAACACCATTTTAAATTTTGGTAAAAGACAACACTGCTGATCTTGAGACGCTAATCAAAATTTCCCCGGTTACCCTAATTAATCATAAAGATATGGGATCAGGTAGATTGATGATATGACAGGTTCTTTCCAGAGTTTCCACTCTATGTCTATTCTATATTTGTCTATAACATTATGACCATTGTGTAAACGTAAACGATAGACTGAGGTGTCTGGAAACAGTCTAGCGCCTGATCAAATTGCTGTCGTGTTATGCTCACATGCCATGCCATGTAATTTGATAATTCTTGGACAGGACAACACTTATTCATTTACTGTTCAGTTAGACATGAAGAACCATTGTGCATTGATGGCAAATGGTGAGGTAGTTCTGTGGAATGGCTAGCTAGGTATCTGTGTTATAATGTGGATGCTTATTTCCAACTGCAAATTCTGTTAACTATTAGAATATATTCTGTGGCCATGTCTTAGGCCTGTGGTTAAATATATACTGCAAATACAGACTTATACTACATTGAAATACATAACTCATCCCCAGTCGATTTTGGTGATGCACCAAATTTGGTTTGTTTACAAACATTGCTGTCTACCGGCGCACATGACATAAGTATTATGTGATTCAAGTGAAATAATAGCCAGTTATCATGGTTTATACTGTACCAGTAGCTGAAGTAAGACTCTATGAATGTATTTTCATAGTTATTTCAGCTTGCAGTCATATTTCGACACAACATTGCTTAAAATTGGCTACCTTTAAGGCCTTTATTCCCAAGAACCTAGAACACTAGTTACTCACCGGGGCTGGCCTGAGAGAGGATCTCCTTCTGCCGGACCCGGTAGCCGGCTTGTCTCCCCAGCCCGCAGGCCCTGGAGCAGTCGGTCCACTCACTCCACTCACTGGTCACACAGTCGTTCTCACACGGGGCGTAGCACGCCTCCCGGTCCACGGGCCGCGGGTCGGAGCACAGCCGGGCCGACACCGGCGTCTGCGGGCAGAAATAAACATGATAATTTATTTTATTTAAAGGGAGCCAAAACCAATAAAATCAACGAAATTTTCCAAACTAAAATTATGTTCGAAATTAATCAATTCATTGAGCCTATTTCTGGCCCATATACATGTTAAAATCAAAACCATGAAATAATATGGGAGAAAATAATTAAAAACATGTTTTCCTTGCTCATCTCCCTTTAAGGGAAATTATAATAAGATAGATAAAGACAAGTTTCGATAGTGTTTGATGGGTTTAAATTATTTATGAAATTAAGAATTGGCTATAGTGAGTTTGCGATCCCTTTTATAATGTCCAAAGTTTGTTATCTGATTTGACGTAATGGTCTTTTGAAAAGCACCCTCTCCCGTTTGAAATAACAGTTATCATTCAATACTTGTAGATTTTTACTCAAGGTTAATTAATTAGCGAGCAAAGAATTAATTGATATCAATTACAACTACATCGTAGCACTTGCATTATGCGAAATACATATCAAGGGGGAATATTTAATTAGCATGTGGCACTCTTGTTACAAAATTTATTGTTCTAACGATAACAAATAAATGTTATCGAATGGGCACTATCCAGTCCAATACAAACATGTCAATAACAGGGCATGTTCCGAATCGAATGCTTTGAACAAACGTCTGTGTATTGATGATTTTCAGCATTAAATCAAATTGATTAAATGAAACAATTGCAGATTTATGTATTCAGGTAATACAGCTGTTTACATCTATTTATATCCTACATTCATACCAAGTTATCATAGGGATGTTTGGTAGCAGAAGAATGAAAACAGGGACTACATCGAATTAAACTTCCACAAGGTAAAGCAATAAAAGGGGTCCGTAGTTTTCCTGGTTCGGAGACACGCTAACACCTCATCAATATCCCACCGAGTCCCGACCTCTCTTTTATCAGCGACTTTACAATTGTAACACTTTCAATTATTCAAAATACACACTGATTTGTCTTGTAAGAGTCGAATCAATCTCATACAATGATAAGACTCTTACAGACCTCCGGAATAAAGCGCCTGGATTCCAAAGCTGCCTTTTTGTTTCAGAGCAAATTGAAACGTCTTAGGCTTAGATGTAACATTAGCTTCCTATTTTGACCTGTTCACAGGTTCGCTCCTTTAATCTTTTACACATTTGCCTTTGATTTTTATATTGAAAGGCGTCATCTATTACCTATGTACCTTCCAAATACTCTTGCACTTATATGTGCCTGAGGCAGCCTGTTAACTTACTGAGTCTTTATCCTTTTGATCACAGAATTATGCACTTACCCCTTTAAACTCATCCTTTGCCACCTCTCCTTTCGTCTCTACCTTCAGAATATGAAGTCAGTAAAATCCATCCTTCCTTAGGTAGCTCAAAACACCTTTAACCTCCTCAGATCTAAGACACTTCTAACCAGTCTCTACAGCCATCTATGCCCGTCTTTGCCTATTTACGAACAACTCCTCCGCTACACGTCTAGCTTAGATTCTCAATATTGTCCAATGTTCCACTATCTCTGCTCACTATATCATCTAATTAATTACCTTATTCTCTCATCTCTCTCTTCCTCTTTCCTCTTCCCACTTTGACCAAAACTAGTTTGTGAAACCACTCCAAAGATTTGATAACGTTGATATGTAGGGTAAATACTTATGTATAAGATTTTCCAACTGAGACCTCTGGAGGAACATGTAAATGCGCGAAGAAATTTAATAAAGCTACACTTTAAAAAAAAGGAAAAACAGAAGCAAACTCTGTTCATATTATATGATTCGATGTATAAGCCTAATAAATATAAGTGAAAATAAGGGAGGTAAAAGTATGGGCACGCAATCTTACGGAAATCGACCTAACACACTGGCGCATTAATATTCAGAGGAGGGGTTGTGGGTGCACACTCCTAAATCCTTTTGGGAAATATGAATTTTTCTTGGTAAAATTTGGCCAACAATTTAATCTAGCCAGAAATTGGAGAAAACTAAAAGAGTATTCCCACCTCGTTCATGCCCACACACTGGGCCGACCTGTTGGTCATCCCCTGACCACACTGCATGTCGGCGTACTTGTGGACGCAGGGCCCTGGAGGAGAGATCTTCCAGGTGTAGCAGGGAGGGTAGTGGCACGTCTGGATCTCCTTCTGGTGGGGGCAGATCTTACCTCCATACAGCCCATCCCTCACCACCTGCCGCTTACGGACACGGTAACCTGAGAGCAGAATAGAATTGTTAGCATAGATCTTATTAGCTTTAATTATTAAAGGAAGCAGAAAAACATAAGTGGGAGTTGGTTGCAAAGTAAACTAATTATTAAAACAATCCAATTTATTGCAATGGATACATTGAATCTTTAGCAAAGAATTTGCACTTTAATGTATTGCAATGGATAAATCGAATAGTAAAAATAAATCCGATGGCTCAACTATAAAAAGATTTATTGAAGATACGTTGAACTGATAGTATTAATCTCCACTGCAAATTAGTCGAAGATATTCAATAGATACAAGAAATGTGAGCATGCGCCATGCATGTATCCGATTTTGAAAGATACATTCAAAAATAAAAGGAATTGATTAAAGTAAAAATATGATTTTCTTTCAAAAAAAAAAGAACGAGAATAATATACCACAAAGTAACCTGATATGAAGGCCAAGGCAATTCATGATGCTCGAACAATATTGAGAAGAAGTATGTGTTAAATTAATTTTAATCATAATCCTTTAGCTTGTTTCAAGAACTCTCCATTAGCCTCGTTACAATCCTAAACTTTCTTGTTAAGGATTATAATGAGTCATCTCATAGTTTGATAATGAGTCATCTCATAGTCTGATAATGAGTCATCTCATAGTCTGATAATGAGTCATTAAGTGAGCTCACCTTGTTTGGTCTTGCCTCGGCCCACCTTACACCTGTGGGGCAGACACTCTCCCCACTCTGACCAGGGGGTGACCACACAGTCTTGGGGGCAGGGGATGGCGCACGTGCTCACCTGGTCAGGCTCAGGTAAGTCACACAGGTGGCTCGGCACAGGGGCGTTATCTGCAAGGCACAGGTAAAAGTAAACAGGTGTTATCAGGTGTGAAGTGGTGGTTTGAATTACATTGGAAGGGCGAAAAATAGAAGGCAATTATAGAGGAAAGTCGCTTCTTTTGTTTTGTGAACATTTTATTGCTATTGACCTTTAAGGTGTCACTGTTTTTTTAAAGTGGAAGAATGGTTTATGTTCTAGTGTTGCAATGAATTTAGAAAAGGAGGGAGAAAACAAAAAACATGTTTCCTGGAAATTTGGTCATAAACTCTCTTGTGGAAAGTACAGAATGACGAAAGACATTTTGATGACGATAGTCTCCTGCATAAATGCAACCATTATAATTCATACAGAAAAATTCGGTCAAACTTTTTGTAGTTTGGAATCACACATTGTACAATGATTTAATCATTGGCACAGTATACAAATGTCATGCACACTCAAAGTGAAGTACAAAGATAATTAACACGTAAAAGAACAGATGAGCCAATCACCTTAACTTCTATCTTCTGTTTGGCAGTTATGAGTGTTTTGTAGTGATGAATCATTGTCTAACCGTCTAAACCCCACCAGACTGCACCCAACCCCAGACAATCAGGAAAATCTCCGCATAAAGACTGGGTGGCCTTTTTTTCTGGTTGGAAAAAAAGGAGTATTCTCTATGGGCTACAGTACTGGAGGCAGCAAAGAGCAGTGTGCCTATGCCCACCTAGGATCACGTTTTCATTACCATGCTACTCACCGACCCACCATAGGGCTGGCGGGCTGGAGGGAAGAAGTATATGAAAATGGGAGATTGGCGATGGCAGCCAAGCATGAAGATAATGGTCTACCCGCTTGATGGGAGTTTTTTTATTGCTTTGATTTATCTGGCGTTTTGCAAATACTGGTGCTTCATCTTACAATGTCAACCCTAGGTTATCCACATAATCGTCCCAGTTGTTTTTCATCTTCATAAACTGAGTTTTGTTTAAAAACTGTTAAACGTTCATGTATAATGTAGAGGCCTCGTTTTGCAGGGACCAGACAGACTAAGCCTCAGCTTATAGATATCGATTTTCCGGTCTAGTTCTTAACATGCAAACGTGATCATTTTTCTTTTCTTTTTGAACAACAACTTTTTGCATATCAGACGAGCCTCATTACTTAAAAGGTTTGATGTAGATGACAGTGCAGTGTATCCTATTTATTGCCAATACATTTGTTTGCTGTCAGAATATCCGAATATTTCGCCCAGACTAGATATTTTATATCATTATCACAGCCTTCATGAGATGTAGGTAAGACATTGTTTTATCCATGCGTTGACGCTTTCTGTTCTAATTATCTTGAAAGCGCAGTCATGTCTGTCCCATATATTCATCCCAGCTATTCTACTTTCTTTTTTACATCTATTACATCTCTGAAATGTATCTTTACTTCTCATATGTAGGAAGCTGTTCATTATACCTATGTGTGACACATGTGGGACATGGCATTCGCATGCATTTCTTATTGGTGCATTCTATCAATACAATATATTAACATCATCCCCTTGCACAACAAACCTACAATAAAACTTTGTTTCTCACTTACCCATCGCACCTATCACTCATAGCTATACATCGTGTTAATGCATAAAATTGATTCATAACGCCTAACATTACCATCCCCAGGCTAGGGGTGATTGGCGGGGGTGGCCCACGTGTACCACCCTTACCCAAAATAACTTAGTTTCAAGAAGTTCCACCTTCCCCTGAAAAAATCAATGTAAAACCCCTAAAAAACAATTAAAGGAAATGGTGAAAAATTCCACTTGGCGAACGTTGCCACCCCCTCTCTAGGTTGAAATTATCGAAATTATAAGAACCAGGCAACCCACCCCCCCTTACACACAGCAGAAGCCGTACACAGGCCTGATCAGACATATGCATCATACCTGCACTACACAACCAGACATCACACCTCACACCTACACATACCATATTTTATATAACAATGGTACATGACACTTACACATCACACCTTCATATTACACCTATATATCACACCTGTACATCACACCTATACATCACACCTGTACTCCACACTTGTACATCACACATGTACATCACACATGTACTCCACATTGTACATGGCACTGACACATCACAGCGGCTACTTATATACTGCACACCTATAGATCACACCTGTGCATCACACCTGTACATCACACCTTGATGGACAGGTGTGATTTTCAGGTATCTCCGTATCCCTCACTCACCTGTCGACCTGACGCAGAGGATGACCCTGGTCTTGACGCCCGCTCCACACTCCTCCTCCTCCAGCTGGGCCTCACAGCTACTCCAGCCTCCTGTCACCCATTTGTACCTGCAGGAGAAAGGTGTCTGGTCAGGTACAACATATCACCTTACGGGACAAATGACCTGGGCGATCGTGTTCCCCCGGGGTACAAAAACACCCTTTACAGAGGGCTGCATGCAGGGTAATCAATACTCCTCATTTTGAGTGATTCACAGGTAAAGTTTCTGACCGGAGACGCGTATGAAGCGCTGTAAGCGTGGGGAATATTAGTTAAATCTAACTTAAAATGTTAATGTTAATTAGTATCTCATAGCGGTTGTATATTTCCATTTGTCCTGACAGGGGCACTGCCCCTAAAACGTTGTAATTTTGGGGTAAGTTAGTTTATAGATCAAGTCTACAACAGTGGTGAAGAATCGCGCTACATATAATTAAATCATTCCTATCGATTGCAATTTCAATTGGTGTATCATAGCGGTTTTAGAGGAAGATCTTCATGTCCGTTACATTTTATTCCTATGATTAAGTGTCTCTGCTATTATATTATGGTCCATGTGTATGTGAATGGAGACGTTAGGCTCATATATCGTATTAGTGTTATCATGAATAAGAGTAGGCCTACTCCCTGAGCAATCTGAGTTGAGATAATCTTCACACTCAAGAAACTGTTGACCCTACTAGGTTAACAATATTACATTGTTGGCACTGGTTTTATAACTTCGTCTCCCTTCATCCAATGTATCAAATCACCAAAATCAATGTTATTTTGCATGAAGATAGGTTATTGACTCAACAATCCTAGAAATAATCGAAGAATTTGGCTTTATGCAATTTCGTTTTCACCGCAATGATAGATTCTTGGGAAACTTTAATCCCCATTGAGTTAGTCTTAAAAAAGAATTGGTCATTTGCTACAATGTCTGAAAACGTGGATGAGTGCAGCATCACAGCCTTAGAATATGATTATAATTGTCAATTTAAAGTTATGATGTGGGACTTACATCAAGAGAAATCATTGCCCCTTCCACGGTAACAATTATTTTGCAAATTAACTCGGGGAGACCAAGTATTGGTAAAAAGACACAAATAAATGAAACTCTTTTAGAGAAAACAGGAAGATTCATTGGATTTCAGATCAGCATGTTGGGAACGGAAAAAGGACGTGTGAAAAATAGTTATTTGACAAAAACAGTAACAACTCCTATTTATCAAATAACATGAGCCTATCTACATCAATCGATTAAAGGATCACTAGTAAACCAAATTAATTAATTCATTTAGGCCTACTCAATTATTGTACACATGTTATGTTAGGGTTCTTGAAAAATTGAACAAACAAGGAGAAATGCCACACAACTATCCTAAATTCTATACAAAACCCCATTCCAAATCCAGAACCCAAGCCTAATTATCATGATTGTAATTCTCGCAGCAGGAGCAGTGAGTGTGTCAGAGATGATGTTGGTGTGACAGCTGACGCCTTATCTCAGTGACCTCCCCACACGGAGCAGCTCGATAGGCGCATGCCGCCTGATAAGAGCAACTCCTTATCAACAGTCCTGCGTTTGTTTAACAAGACTGAACGAGTGGCAATCCTGATTAAGACAATCGAACACGACACCATTAGTACTGAGTCATGCCACGTGTTGGATCATAATATGAGAGTCTGAGCTAATACATAAATAGTTTGCTGTCGGTGTAATGAGTGTATTTTGACAACCTACTAATGAGGCCTCCCATAGGTTGGTATGGCCTCCTGATATACACACAACATCCCACCCTCAATAATCACCGTCACTTGAAGCGGCGGCAAACCAACGTCATCAACCTTCTTTCAACCCCAGTTATCGCCCACAGTCGCAATTCGTCAATGTCGTAAACGCAGAGGCTCTATTTTTGCGACACCTTAAGTGGCGCACTCCTCGCGCATGCGTCACCAATCAGGGCGTTATTGTCGGCTTGGACATGGGAATTGGACTTGGTCGGGGTGGATAGCATTGGAGAACCCCAAGAGGCGTCAGGCATTCTGTTGGATGAACGGCAATGGGTAGTCAGAGGCGGTAAAGGTCAACAATATAAGTTACTGGGGGCAGCAATAGGAGGCTTGTAAAGGGCAGCAACATGTTGCAAAGGATAGTGTAAAAGGGCCAGGGTTGGCTATTAGTAGGAATAAGTCTAGGAAAAAGACAAAAATATTGTGCTATGATGCGGTTTGGGGACAAAGGGAGGATAGCCAATGCTTTTGCTAGTGTCGTGAGTATTTGCTTAGGGGAAATGTGGAAAAAAATGTCTATAGAGGAGGGCAAATAGCGTCACAGACCGTCAAGAGAGGAGAGTCTATGATAACATCAAGCTTGAAGAGGTGCGGCAAAGGACACCATTGGGCTATATCAAGGAAAATGGGGGAGGGGAGGGACATTGGGGGGACTATATTCCTGTGACAATGAGCAGGTAAGGTGGTAAATTTGATGACAAGGCAGAGGAAAAACGTGTCAAATTGTTGTTTTTCGGGGCGGGGGCACAAACAAGAGTCAGCGATGGGCAGCAAAGGATGACAGTGGGCAGAAAAGGGGGACAGGAGGTAAGAAATGGGCAGCACCAGGTGGAAGTGATTGGGGGAACAGGGCGCAGGGAGCAAAAGCAGACGGGGGGGGGGGCAATGTTGGCAAATCGCCAGCCCCCACTTCCGGTTCCTGCCAGACGCCAGCAACCATAAATCCATTTATTCGAACGTGGTTGCCATGGCAAACTGTCACTATTCATTACTGACCGCCTGCTCTAAGAAGCCGGCCATATCTCCATGGAATGTGCGCCCTCTTACCGACTCTGGAGGAATCCTAATGCGGCCGCAGCGCCCCCTTCCGTCGGCCCCCACATTTCGTTGTAACGGGTGGTAATCACAACCTTTTTGGGCCCTTTCACGCGGGATGTGACCCCATTCGTCAACACCGTGTTGGCGTCATGTCCCTTGATTGACGTCCAATACAACATAGTGCACAATGGCTACTCCCTTCTGCTTGGCTGCTTTCTTGAATGTGGGCCAGGGGTTCATTAGGACGGAAATCTGGTTAACTATCTTGAATAACACCTAGATTGATAGGTCATTGGGAGGACAGCTGCATTGCGTAAACAACGACAAATGAATGTGTTTGTTTAGAAATAAGCTCCAGTATGTGGGTATAATTTGGAGGACAATACAGGGACATGCTTGGAAGACAAGATGGTGATTCCACTTGATTGTGAGAACCTCAGCAAATGGTGTTTACAAAAGATATATTAAATATCATTGCCGTGCAGAATCTGTCCCCAATACGACGTACCATATACCATGGAGTCTGTAGGAGACCAGACAATTTGTTTGAAAGGTTTAGAAAATAAGATAAATAATTTTTAAAAAAAGAGGCTCGGTCACCTTCCTTCTGTCCTGAGTTTGTTCCTTTATACAAACTGATATCATCATATAATTGCAGTATCAATATTTACATTAAATGCCTACCGGCATCACCTAAATTAGGAGGCAAGAGGTACAATATAGCCGGAATACCGCAGAAACAAAGCATTTAGCCTCAGCAAGCAGCGTCTGCATAAAATCAGCATTTATACAATTTACTAAACAAAAAGGGGGTATAATTCTTACCTAAAACACATGTTTTTCATCTCTTCGTATGTGGCAAGGCGTGTCTCGGCCTGGAGGGGGCAGGCCTTGCCCTCCCCTCGGGGTAGCTGCGTCACCTTACGGATCCTCACCAGCAGGTCCCGAGACTTGTCGATCTGAAAGGACCTGTTCTGCACGGTCCAGTCACTCCAGCCCGTCACCAGGCAGTCACGGGTCATCAAGCACAGCTCAGACTCCTCCGGTTTGTCGTGCTGCTCACAGAATCTGTGGGAGATAGAGGGGATCATAATGGTTAGGATTATTTGGGGCTCGGATTACGACAAACTATTTCGCTTTTTTGGAACAATTTCATTTTCAACGTCACGTGCAGTTATATATATGGTCTTCCTGTTAGTTAAGTGATATGGTGAACAAGTGAATAGATAAAAAGAAATTCATAATACGATTCAAAGCAAAAGGTTTATAGTAACAGGTCTGTTCCAGAATATTATAATCTTCGCGACACAGTGATGTTTACCGCATCACTGTATATACAATAAATTCACATTATTTGCGCTTGCCCCAGAAATAACATGGAAATAAAACGTGTTATTCCTTTTCGATATGGCCATAATTTGTTTATCTTGTAATTCCTCATGCCCTTGTTGAGTGATGCAATTAGGCTTTAGGTGTTAGCTTCTTGCAATTGGGTACATGTTGTCCATTGAACAACATGTAAAATGAATAAGACAAGACAATAGAAAACAAGACTTTCGCTTTGTGGCTTCGGGTACTGTTTAAAAAGCAAGTCATGCCATTGAGTAACTTGCCGTTATGTGTCAGTCAAAATACAAGTTAAAAGTATAGAATTGAAATGGAACGAGGGAAATAACCATAGGGTATTTCCGGATCATGGCCGCAGCTGGTTCATTTCAAAACGATCTCCCAGATCATAACCTGAAAGGGGTTTGGGTGTCGTCTATAGCCAGGGGTGTCATAGTAATGGAGCTAACTTTAGATCTCAAAGCTGGTAGATGAGGCCTGCAGGGGTCAGACAATCTGAGGAGGTACCAGCAGTTGATTCTGGCAAAATTTGAGCCGTTTTGAATTCTTGTGGCCCTTGGAATCTCTTTGAAATCTGAGGAGATTCTAGACAGCCTCAGAAGCCAATTCCCCTCCCTGTGGTTAATATGGCACATACGACATTGAAACTGTCTCCACTGCAATTATTGCATTTGCCAAACGATTATTCCCCTACTCTATTAGACGAGTTTTCTTCTATGTGCACATAAGATAAGTGTTGATTCTTCATCATATTATTTGATAAGGGGAATTATCGTTTGGCTAACTTTCTATATATTCTATACATTTCATCAAGAAAAGAGCATCATGAACAGCCTTCCAACATGATTTTAAAGACAAACAGATCATGACCTCAGAAATATCATTTTATCTATCCTTATCTACCTAATCTTCCTTATCTACAACCAACCAACCTACCCACTCACAATTGAGTAGAGAATCAGAATTAACGAGCGTTACCAAATAATAAACTAAGGAACCTTTACTCCCCGAGCCAGACTACTGAGAAAGTGTCAGTTTCCTTGGAGTAAGGTAAAGTAGTCTGCTTGTGGTGGGGTCATTCCCGGCCCCTGCCTGGGTCCCGCGGCGACCCACCGACCGAAACCAGCCGTAATTGAAAGTATAAATCACGCCTTGTGGTTGTCATGGCGACGCTTTTATTACACGGTCGGGTGGTTGCCGTCTGCCACAGTCGGGCCGGTAAAGAGATATCAGTTTATTCTTGGCCATTAATGTGGTCACTGAGACAAGAAACTGACCATTGGGGCGGTGGTAGTGGTAAGGGTGGTGGTGGTGTGTAGGAGGGGGTAGGGTCGTATTCCTACCACCCCTCCCCTCACCTCACCCCCTGCTGTGCCGTTTCCATCTGTTAACCAAATCTCACCATCAATCATGTTCACGTACCAACCCAGCACTGACGTCAGGTCGTCTTATGGTGCATGCTATAGGGCACGAGGTGTGAACTGATATTTTAGAGATCTATTTTTAAGCTTCTGTGCGACAGGTCTCCCCGATCCACAATTTGTAGCAATTGAATCACACATTCACGTTGTTGCATATTATAAATGTGAGGAACAACTCGTAGAAAGATCAAAATTACACAATTTGTCCACCATGAAACTCATTTCAAATAGAAACTTTATGCATACATATTAATTTTTTGGAATCTAGTGTAACCGTAATTTCCTTTCTACTGTTCAAGCAAAAGGTATGGTTGGTTTAGATGTTCGACACAAGTAAAGGCCTCAACAGATGTTATGTAGCATTTGCTTGAAATGCTATGCATCTAAAATAACCTTTCTTCATATAGGCTGTGCTATTGGTTTGCCCAGACTTAAAGCTTCTGCTGCAGCTAGATCTGGTCAGCAAGAAACAGCTCATTTGGGTTCCTTTAGTTGTGACGTAGTGATAGTTAGGAGTTTGTGCTAGATAATAAAAATAATATTAATGTTATCTTTTTTGAAGTGTTGTATATAAACAGAACACATATTGTTATTACACTTTGAATGTCCCACTAGGGTTGCATTTTGGTGAGTTTATGAGAACATAGGAACAGACAATCTAGACTATCAGGAGGTGACAGAAGATGCACAGTTCTTTTTTAATATTTTTTGTGTGTCCCAGATAGATCCTAATTGGAAGTTGAAGGTTCAAGTTCCAGACACCCTACACATTTCCTTTTGGCCTGCTTCAATTAATTTACAAGTTTGTAACAAAACGAACACTCGGCACCAATGTAACATGACCGTTGACGGCTACCCCCGACAACCGCCGTTTGTCTCTGCCGCTAGATGTCGCCACAGGTCGGTAATGGGCGATAATCGGGGATCTGCGCTAATTTTGTAGCCATATTGCCATAATCGACGCACGCGCAGTGCGACTTGACAAGCGCGGATGATGTATAGTGGCGCCGCCTTTATTGTAATTTCATTTCAATAATGGCGGTATCGAAGCGCGACAGCTTCTAATAAAATCGTCGCCACTGGTGCACGATCTGCACGAAAGCTATTCGGAAAAGGGCAAGTCGGCTCAGTCAACGGGGTGGCGTTCTGTCGACTCCCGAATGAAGCGGTTCCTAATCTATTGTAGCTTCTTTAGGACCGTAAAAACAGTGAGAACCATGGAAAGCGACCTGTTTTTGAATTAATTGCTTTTAAAGGGCTTACAACATATTTCAATTTAGACAAACAGATCAGTAAATGATTTAATGTAAACATCAACACAATTGTCGTGAGTCGTGTATGTGAGATTTGGGTTTGATTAACAATGCAAAACGATCTCGCTCGACAAGTGCAACCTTCTCAATAACAGTTAACACTCAGAGAGAAATGCAATTGTCAAATTGGTTGTAGAACCCATTACATCAATTGTAGGCCTTCAATATTTTCGAGATTTCTATATAATGAATTGTATGTCAGATTAACGATAAACAGCCTCCTCTAATAATACGATCTGCTCATATAAGCCTTAACCCTCCAAGCTCCTCTTTAAATTCTCTCTTTAAAGAGAGCATCCCTTTAAGCTCCGCTATGCTTTACCGTTAGTTACGGTGTATATATAAGTAGCCAGCCTCCTCGTGCCTCATTGACGACAAGTAGAACATATTCCTAATCACCAACCTCGGGCAATTTGTCTGGTCCGTGATTGCATCCGTTGCTAGGCCCAACTAGGCCTCGACCGTGCTTTATTAGGCCTAAACTGAGGCGCTGTTCAGGCACAGAACATATAGACCCTTTATTAGGCTCCCCCATGAGGCTAGGCCTTTATCTTTGATGGCACTTAATACTGGCCCGACTTTATGAAGCTATAAGGCTCTTATACACCATTAGATTGGGGCTTGTAACTTGACGCAGAACGTGAAGGCCTATACACTCGCCCTCAGGGAGGTTGTAAACTGCAAACGGCCGTTTGATTTACGACCCACTTTTAGTTGGTTTAATTACAAATCAGACAAGATGAAGGCCTGCTGGTTAGATGGTCGACTTTAGGGCATGGGCTAAGGCATTTATCCCATGCAATATCATGTGATACACACGAACCAAGGGGTGTTAGACGATATTCTAATACCGTTCACACTATCTGTATCAAACTTCAAAGATCTAGAATATAAGTCTAAACGCAAAGACGATCTGAACGTTTTGATTTCAATCTTCATGTCGGTACTTCTGTGTTAATTGACACCATTAAATTTTAGCAATGTACGATCGATAGATATGCTTCTTATGTAAGATGAGGGTCTTTTTAAGAAAAGGAAAAATCATGTAAGTATGGACCCGATCAAGATTAAAATTCCTGTTTAAAATTGAGTTAGCATCCCTTCCTCGATGCTATTGCCCACGTTAAAGATGCTTATAGCCAAGAAGTAACATTCAGGCATTGCTTTCTAAAAGGACGAGCATAATAAACTCTTACGTCCAGGGGCGCTTGCATTGTGCTTTACCCATTGCCTTGAATAAATCCCAGACGTTGTCCTTTTTATGTGAAGAATGTCTACCTATACATACAGAGAAACCTCCTGTGAGCAGACAAGGAAATGAGCGGATGGTAAATAACGGAGACTGGAGCTCTGAGAGAGTTCCCAGAAGACTTTAATTAGTGCCCGACTCCGCCCCCTCTGTACTGTATGATTCGGCCGACATGCAGGTGGCTGCCTGGGCGGGGGACTGGCTTTTATCGCCCTGTGTTGGAATGTTATCTCCTCCTGAGGTCGTTGAGCGAAAGGTCAGTTGCTCTCCTTGGCTGATGTAGGAAGCCTCCCAATAACAAGGTGCTGGTCAAGGAGGCCGGACAAACTGGGGGGAACTGACCACTGGGCTGCTCCTGAAATGAGCAACTCAAGCTTGGAGTTGCGTCTTAAAATCTGTTTGTGTATATGTGTTGCCTGTGTGTGTGTGTATTTGGATTGCGTTTATAAAGTACCATGTACAAAATTGTTCATCAAGCTTTTAGATTTTTCAAGACAATTCAAATACTAGGTCAGAATAATTTCATCCTATTTCTCACTTTCTTTATGCTGATCAATGTTTTAAAGAACAATTTCACTAAACTGCATGATTTTAATCGATTGGTGCCTACAATAGACATGTGTTGCCTCTTATTAAATTAGGAGATCTTCAAGGACAGAATACTTCATACCAGGAACAAACGTCAGCACTACTGTCAAAGTAACTTGCTTCTTATAAAACCATTACTTGAATTTCTGTCAGATTTGTTCTATGCAGTTTTCAAAGAAAACATAATATGTGTTCTCCAAGCAGTGTTTTTACAGTTTTTCGATCTGCACTGACGCAGTCGATGACGTGCTACTATGTGACAGTTCAAGGCTAACAAGAAATCTAAGCTGAAGTTTACTTAAGGCTTCCTCTATCAAGGACAAACGTTCCTCGTTTCAGACATCTAAGAAAAGCTAACTGTCTTGAACTTGGAAAAGTCTGTGTTTTCTCTGACATCATGCAATTTTTGCCGCTGGCGGACGTTTGATCAGTGAAAATGGTTAATAGACTCTCCCATTAACTCATTTCTATCATCATGAACCAGATATTATAGAAAATGTGCAGGTGTAGGCCTACTTCTTATATCACAGTTTAGTAACTGAAATTAAAGTGTGTTAAAGAACGCTAATATTCTGGACATACGGTTTAGCTGCAATTCAGAACAAAACATTCCCAAGTAACATTCTAGTGTATTAGGAAGCTGTTTTACTTTTCACAAAGCATTGTTTGAAGTATGGTTCATAGTTTGTCATATGAATTGATAAATCGATTTCGCGGCTTGCATAGATAACAAATTTGCCCGTGCCATGCCCTCATTGTATACATGCCTCCCTCTCCTTCATCTTATTAGCTCCCAATGTACTAATTTCACAGCTTTCAGTTTTATTCACATTTGACCTACTGCTTTTTTTGTTGCAAAAAGACCCACGTGCCTGTTTCCAATCAACCCAAATAGTCCCTGTCTCTGCTTAAATTCCTGCTAATCACACTATACCTTCCTGTCTACCTGCTCCTTCCAGTACCTCCCTGTTCTGCTAAACTGTCTCTCTTTCTCCCTCCTCCACGGTTCCACACCTTCCCCACCAACCTGCCCATGCCCGCAGGAGGTTCTGCCCCCTAGCCCATAGAGAAATTAATTCCGGGGTGGTGGGGTAGGAGGGCAGGACACAGGAGGCCCGGGACTTTTTAGCACATGGCGCAGATGAAACATGGCCGCCGCGCAGGTCGCGCCCCCTGTCGGAGCTTGTGGTGCCACCTGGCGGCATAACACCGCGGTGGGGGCGTTCGTCAACGACGACTGGGGCGCCCCCACCGGGGACAACAGCTGGGGTACGTCGGGGAAACGGTCTGATGAATAAAGAGGAGGGGCGTCAAGGGTGAGGTAGGGCTCTAAGGTATAGGTGACAGTGAATGAGGAAAGTACGCAAAGAAAGTGATACAACAGTGCATGAGTAACTGGTAACTTTCTTTTGACGTCTGCCCAAAAGAAAGTATTTCAGGAGTTTGGACAAAGCCAGGGAAGAGCATTACGATTGTGGGACTGTCCAAGACAATCATACCCCCTCCTTTATCATCTCTCTCTGTATTTCCATTGTTGGGAACTGAAAAAAAAGAGAGGACAATCCCCATTGAATGAGCGCAAATTTATTTGCTGCGTTTTAGCAGGTGTTTAATACAGTCTGTGTGCGGCCCACGTCTTCCTTTTCGAAATCCTGGATCCACCCCTCCGGAATTGTGATTAACCACGACCATTTCATTTAAAATACATTCCATATGTGTACAACATGGAAAAGGAAAATGACACCAGCAGGAAAAAGTTGGGCTAGTTTAACGAACACGACCAGCGTTATGTTCTGTGGGGTTGAAGAAGCATAACTCATTGGCCGTTCAACTGACAGTCCTCATTACCGACCAGAGATACTATGGGTCTTGGGAGACAGGCCGCGGAGACTGGTGGCACGTCGGGCGTATACATCAGGGCTTGTTAACCACACAGAATACAGGGTTACGTACAACGCTCTGGGCATAATGAGACGTGCAAGACCTTTCGAGGAAACCATTGCCAAGTTCGGGTTAAAACTAAGATTGATTCATTCACATTGGGGGAGTCGTACCGCCTCGTCCCAACCAACATTAAAACGAAGATTTGGACTGACCCGAAAAGATGGGACACACTTAAATAAGAGGACACTAGGTGTTTTTGGATGTCTGTCTCACCGGGACGTCCTACTAAGTCTGGGTTTTAAACTAAGGATTGATTTCAGTGTCCAACAATCCCATTAAAATCTGGAATTGGTATTGGCACAAAACTTCGGATTCGGAGTAATGTTTAATTATCTGCCTATTGATAAAACATCATGTATTTACGTGGCCAACAAAGGTCTATTACTTCATTACCCATGTCTGTTGTAGATAAGACCCTTAGGTATCCAGTTATGATTGTGGTTGCTCCGTTCATAGTTCAATGAATAACCTGATACGCAGCTACATTTACATACACTACTCACCGTTGAATCCTGAGACACGTTGTCATTTACATACACTACTTCATCCGATGTTTGCATTAACCCGCTACACGCCAGATACAAAGATTCCTTTTACTATACTACTAGCGATATCAGCCTCGGACATGTATACAGAGTAATATTTTGATGTTCAACTCGCATAGATAACCCAAGAAACTCTTTACACCAAGAACATTGCAAGCGTGACACTAAAGTATTGTATACGTATTGTGTAGATCCTAACTTGCTTGCTTTATTATTCGAAAGCGAAAGAAAGAATCTTTAAGGGGTTTGTTTGAAATACAAACATACATACAAACAGAACTTGCTCTGTATTATAATGTAGTATTTTGGGTTGCGAGACCTCAAAATTGTTATTTCTGGGAGCAGGGCGGATCCGTTACCTCTTCCATCCCCGTGGTTATGCGGATCCGTTGACGGGTCACTTTATAAACTCGGAGCGTAACCGTTGAATCCAGTTGCTCCCATACCACCAACCTGCTCACTTCATCTAATTTTAAATTTTAGCTTATTGTAATAGGAGGATTAATAAATATTTATCATATTTATATATGTCCAAACTATTCACAGTTGTAACTTGTTATTCCTATTATGCTTGTTATATTTAATTACGACCTTTATCCGGTAAATACTTTTCATAATTCGTTATACACCAATCATATATGTATATTTGACTGTTACAAATACTACGTTTACATTTGTTATATCCTATCGGTTCATAGTCTATAATAGGTCAACTTTTTAATGAACACCCATTCATGTATAATGCCGTGCCCTTACCTGTATACACCCCATCCCTACCCTAACCCCTTTCTGTGACGCATGCGCAGACATAATCAATAATGTCCGTCGGCAAGGCCAATGACCTAGGGTCACGTGGTCAGGCCGAATTGACCATATAAGGAGATTAAGCCCGCATAAATGTAATGAACCGGGGATAAACGCCAGATAAGCCAAAATAATCTTCTTGGTTCACACCTTTTTTGTGGTCGATACAACGGATTCATGTCAATTGCTTCACAAAGCGCCCCACTGGCTAACAGGCCTGATATATAGGCCTCAGAATCGAATGGTAATATAATGTGTCAGTGATGTTGAAACTAAGGAAAATATAATTTATTCCCATGAAAATTCATTGTTTGATCAGATTGCCAACTGAGACAGAATAATACTTATTGCTTTAAGTGCGGCAGAAGATGTTGCACGTATCAGAAAACAAATTTCCCCAATTCATTTTTTCTTTCCAATATTTTATCAAATCGGCTTAACTTTCCACACTCTTGTTATACTTTTCAAACTTGAACGTCATTCCTGTGTCATATTTCATTGTTCTATACAAAGTGCAATCCACTGCAGACTGAGTGGAATTATATACAGCGAAGCAAAGTGTGCTACATTTATCACCTTGACAAAATACCTAAAACTTACTCGACACAAAGTGGCTAAAAGTCGATATACGAACAGAAATGTTCAGAATAAATTGGAAATGGACATTAGTAAATTGACCCCGGAGAGAAAGGTATAACCTGTTCCATTTCGCTAAGTGTCTCTCTGCTAGCAGGGCCATTTTGTATAAAGCCTATACTCAGACCTTTTGCCCTTCTCCCAACACCTATAACAAAGGACTAAGAGAATCTCAGTAGATGGTTTCACCAGAATGCTCCGCTGCACATCTTTAGAAAAAGAATACATAGAAGGAAACCTTTGAAGGCGGAGAAAGGGAAGGAAGAGTCATATTGTTTGATGTATTGGTTGCTGCTTGAAAGCAGCTTGGGAGGTACATGCAATACTGTATGGGTGGATGGATATTTGAGGAGTTAGCAGGAAAGGGTTAAGCCCTGTCAGCCCTGTGCATTAGGCCAGTATCCACTCGGGTCAGCTTCAGCCTTGCACCTGGCTAGGGGGAATCCAGGTAAAGTGTTGTTAAAACGCAACAGTTCTCTGGCTCATAGCAGTTCCCCACCCAAACCTTCATACCTTCACCTCCCCTCCACCCCTCTCCCATCAATAAACCTTTCCCACTAGACCCCAACCAACCCCCTCAGACAGCATACATAACCTTTCCAGCGGCACCAGGCTATTAAATCACAGCAATTCCCAGCATAAAACTGCTCCGTATGGGTGGGCCAACAGGCTGACTGTGAGTGCTTTACAGCCGCTAGCCTTCCGTATTGCTGTTCCCTGTTACAGTTTATACAATTTCCAGCAGTGTTCGATTGGGATTGAGGTCAAACGCCTTCGGTACGAATGAAATAAGCTGATCATAACTGGGTGCCGTTCGTTGGTAATAACATGGTTCTTTCAGCATGTTATTAGCAATTAAGCACCATCATTAATGGATAGGACTATGGCTTAGGTAATGTTTTATGGCATGCATACCTGCATTCCTGCAGAAGAAATGTACCATGGTCTATTATCATGCATTTTTCATTATGGGTGCAAATCCAATTACATGGATTAGCATTTTATGACAACAAAGTACCAGCCTGGGGAATTGTGCTTCAGCTGTGTAATTCCCAACTACCCAACACGTCAGGGGAAAGAGTGAAAGTTTAGAAGATTAGTTTGTTTTTAGGAGAAGATAACTCATTAGTTATTGCCAGCAGCGCTATGGGGTAACTGGAATTTACATTATGTCTTGGCCACCGGGCATACTTTAACGAATACATCTTCCTGTAATATATAGTTCTCAAAATCTGCAAAAGGAAAACTAAAACAAAACAAAACAAAAGAACACACACACAAAAACGCATTATTTTTGTCAATAAAGACCTATTTATGGCAGAACAAAAGTGTGCTTTTAGGTTGGGGTTTAAGTATTTTCTCAGTCAGTTCGGATTGTTCCCACTTATTTTGGAAAAGTCAACGAAATAATAACTTTTTGCACATCCTGCATGGTTTCCTGTACTTACAAAATACATTGGCAGTCCGGTTAGTTTAAACCGAGGTCACTGATTTATTTTAAAATCAGTATTGCACACTCCTTTCAGTGACATTTTGTGAGATTCTTCTAACGTTCTTAGATTTTCTGCGACGTAAGTAGGAAGTATGTCACATTCTTGGCTGGGAAGTTAGGCATCATACAAACTAGAATTACTTCAATTGTGAAGAAAATCTTTCCTGATTTAAGTCAAAGACTGAGTGAAGCCCGAGACAGCAGGCAGGTTTAGACAAGGCGTTTGTCCCTCAATCTCCTCCTCCTTTCTCGGAACACTCCATGCCATCAATCGACTAATAGAAGGTGTCTCCGGCAGGCCCAATTTGAGAGGGAAGCCTTTCTCAGCTACTTGGGGTGGGGGAAGGGGTTTTAGAGAGGGGCTGAGGCTGGCTCACATTTGGAGATTGACCGAAATAGTTTTATACAGTGGCATACTGCTTTGTGTTTTAAGCTGACCGGATCTTTAGTTCACGTTCAGTTAACCTCCTAAACCGATTAATTAATTTCTAAATTATATTTGAATGCAAGACCAAATTAATGTCACAGAGTTATCTTGGAAGTACACGAAGGTGTACTGTCTGTTTTTGTATGTACTCAGTGTCACGCCTTAAGTGTGAATTTGGAGGTGGGGGAATTCAGGGCAAAGCTTGTGACGTCACGTAAGGCAGTGGGAAAGCATTATTGTCAATAGCACTAATTAGAAATACTTCGTACTCAAAAAGATTTGAATCAATTACAAATTAATATTTCAGGATGCTAAGTTTTGAAATATGTTACCTTCATCAATTCTTTTAGCTATCTACTATACTGTCTGTATGTGATCGAACCTTTAGGGTATTTTAATGTAGACTGGGTCCCGTAGGCCTTACGTGTATATGACTGTGTGCTTTAATGAAGACAGGGCACTGTATGTATATGTGACCACACCATAAGGGGTGCTATCTGTGTATGTGACCACACCTTAAGGGGTGCTCTCTGTGTTTGTGACCACACCATAAGGGGTGCTATCTGTGTATGTGGCCATACCTCAAGGGGTGCTTTAACGTAGACTGGGTGCTGTCCTCATATGTGACCTCACCTCAAGGGTTGCTGTCTGCGCGTGTGCCCACACCTTAAGGGGTGCCTTAATTATATATATATAGGTGCTGTCCTCATATGTGACCTCACCTGAAGGGGTGCTATCTGTGTATGTGACCTCATCGTAAGGGGTGCCTTGATGTAGACTGGATGCTGTCCTCATAAGTGACCTCACCTTAAGGGGTGCTGTCTGCGCATGTGACCACACCTGAAGTGCCTTAATGTAGATGGGTGCTATCCTCATATGTGAGCGCGCCTTAAGGGGTGCCTCCACGCGCCCAGCGAAGGGCTTCCTTCATTAAGTGGGGGTCAACACCAATAAACGTGCCACAACAAACAGGCGGCGCGTGACCGGGCTCCCAGACATGTGCTCGGAGCTGCTCGGTGAGCTGCTCAGCTCGGGACACACACAGGGAATCTGTCAATAGGCTGAGTGATTGTAAGCTCCAGCCGCCTGGTCGTGCGGAAACCTCAATATTATTGGTTGGACAAAATGGAAGGGGGGGTTACAGATACAAAGATTGGATTGGTAGCCGAATGGTGAATGGGTTTTAAGTGGTTTGTGTTCAAGAGGGGGATTTCGATTTGATTACATGAGAAGTGATGTATGACATGCAATGATGATGAAAGTTCAATGGGAGTGTGACTCTTCGGGGGTTTTGGTGTTTGTCAATCACATTTGACGTCTTGCTCAATGTAGAACCATGCTAGATGTGACGTTTCTGGTTTCACTTTCCTACAAAACTATACATTTCATCAGTTTTTTTTCAAGTAAGTCTATGCCATGGACGTGAAGTGCTTACATTTCAGAATAGTTTAATTTCTTATCGGTGTTCTTATTGATGCTTTGAAGCCCCATCAAAACATATCCTTTACATTCCTGAGCTGTATATCACTTTTCACCTAAAACCTATGTTCCACTGGCCGATTTAGATGCCGATTTTGAATAGCGGCATGGGAAATGATGGTTGAATAGGCCTACAGACTGGCCGTGTTTAAAGAAAAAACGATTGCTGTGGCCTAAGTATAGAATATAAAGGTAAAATGAAACCGACAAAAATCTGTATAGGTCTCCTAAATGAATTTATCTTCATTTCTGTAGTAAAAAGAGTGACTAAGATGAATACCTTTAAAGGAACGTAATAGTAAAGGCAAAGCACGTTGCACATAAAATTGTGTAATTCCATCAATTCAGAGAATGAATTCGAAGAAGAGTAGAACAACTTTGCAAAAGGATCTAAACGTGGATGGCCTCGGATGGGAAGTAAAGTCGGTTTGGATTCAGAAGCTCAGCAATGTAATTGGAGAGAACTTTTAAATTCAAACATAAAAGTGAACAGAGTCAACGGAACAAGCTTGGTTGGACAGTTATGATACAAATCGGAGCTCTCCTGTGAATCATTTTATTCAATACCAAAAAATGGCGAATATCATTTTCAAACGATAATGTTCCCGTATCATTTGTCTTTGAAAGAGCCTCTTCTCACCTTTTCACATGTTAATTCTGTTGTCTAATTTACATTTGTATTTGCAGCCCAGAAACATGTTTGCCTCCTCATTCTCCGAAACTGCCATCGTCCCCCACCCCCACCCCCATAATCGTCCACGCTCCCTTCCCTC
Organism: Lepidonotus clava; assembly: GCA_936440205.1. Taxonomy (NCBI): domain Eukaryota; kingdom Metazoa; phylum Annelida; class Polychaeta; order Phyllodocida; family Polynoidae; genus Lepidonotus; species Lepidonotus clava. Next base: position 16,529,551 of record OW387150.1, on the reverse strand, counting down.
CTCTTGTCAGCTTTTAACCTTTTCATCCTATCCCACTTCCATTCCCATTACCTTCCACCCGTACCTAACCCTGCCTCCTTCCCCTGAAATATTCCATTCCTCCTAAACCCCTCTTCACCTTCCGACACCCCCCTCCCCTTTTACCCCCTCCTCCCTGTCCTCGGACGGTGGCACTCTTTCGTGGCGCGGAGGCTTTTTGGGGTCCACACCACTTACAGCTGGCGCATTAATCTAAAAGGCGGTGCACACTCCCAGCGTGTCACGTGGCCACACTTAATCACGGCGCCTGTTATTCCATTCAAGATGGGATTTATGAGAAGGTGTGACAGAAACATGATGTGGGTAAAAGCGAGTCCTCCAGTGCTCCAGGGTGGGGTTGGGCAGTAGGTAGGAGAAGGGGAAGACCCTGTAAGCTCACCGATCAGACCAGGCACGCTAATATAACTTTAGTATCCTTCATTTGGCAGCGGAAGCTCCGGGCGACTAGTTTGGATTCCGCGCATGCGTTTTGTGTCACATCCGGGGATTTGACCTGATTAGCTCCATTCTCACGGCCATTGATCATTTGAGGTGGTTTATGTTTCTGACGTGGCCTGACTTGTAAGGGTGTCTTCAAAAGAAGCAGAGGCTTCCCATTACGCCAGGGTTATGTCTAGTTTGTTTTGCATCAGGGACCACTCGACTCCAACGTTAACCGGGAGAATAGCACACCGCCTCCATTTTGTTTATAGCCTCGGTTTGACGCTGATAGGCGCCACCTGTTGAGTCCTGCTTGATTTAAGTTTAATGCGTAGGGTTTCACTAATGGGCGAGTTAAACTAGGCTAATATCTAAAGTTTTGGCCAACACGTTGAACATTTTAAACCGTGTAAAGCTGAATTGATTAAAGATCTGACTCTGCATTGATATGAGAAGCAGTCCGCATTTCTAATTTTGATAATGGATCTTTAATTGTAAGGGATACATAACAGTCCAGTAATAGAGATCCTCCATTGTCAATTCATTTTGTATGAATTATGTCTGGTCTGATAGAATTGTCCGGTTTATAATTCATGTAAGTTAAAATCTTTAGTAACTGTTATAAGAGCTATTACATGGTATTATGATACAGTCCTCATTTGAATTAGTCTTCCTTACACTGTTACAGGAACACATTTGAATAAAGATTGTGTGTGTACCCTGCCTCCGAAGAAATTTGAACAATGACACATAATTCCGTATACCAACTCGCAACAGTCAAGGTCGATTAAAGATATTACTTTTAATGTTTCATTAATACAAGAGAGTGGCGCTCTAACTGACTCGTATGTAGGTGTTCATCCCCTTCAATATAATGATTAAAACTTATGTTTTCAAAATTCATTAATACAAAATTTAATCTCCATCTGATTGACTCTTCCTTTGCTTAAGACAGACAGCCGATAGAAACAAAGAGAAATGACTGAGAAACAAGATTGACCCCGTGAATTCCGGCTTTTGACTCAGAAGGAAAACCCACCATCTGAGACTGCTTCCATATGTATAGTGGTATGCAACCATCGCACGCCCAGGGGGCGGTTGGTATTAACTATCTGCTTGTTGCACGACATACTCTGAAGTGGTCGGGGTTACCGCGTGCAAGTGTGGGCCGTCAGTAGGGCCGTCACTAGGGCCGTCAGGGACAAGGCCGTTACAGGCCGGTATAGTGACAGGCCCAGGCGCCGGGGGAGTCGTCTACACCCCGATTATCGCTCAGAAAAAAGGTCTTTATGTACACGAGCCCTGACATGCGGGACCCAGCCCTGTCGCTGGTCACTCGTCCTGATGGCTCCACGGTCTTAACCCAGCGCCATCAGGATGAAAGGCAACGGGACGCCAGGAACCATCAAAACCGGAAGCTATTAATTAGGCTTAGCACCACAAGCATGGGGTCTGCGCGCGCACCGGCGAATAAAACTGGATGAAAGAGAGGTCAATGCATGTATAACCGACTCCTAGTGCTGGCCCTTGGGGCAGCCCGACGGTGTCTATCTATATGTATATGACTGCTTACACGATGTCTCCTACAATACCGCGCACAGTGTGCCCAGGTATTTGCCTTCAATTTGGTCCATGTTCTGATGGAGCCAGACTGTTTGCCTCAATCTACCGAGCATCTACATTGAATTTCAAATTTATGCATGTAGCGGTTGGGAGACGAGCTTATCCTTATCCGCTACCTTTCTATATGCAAAATGATTAGGGCCTGCCTTGTTTGCTCCCAGAGATAATACTAGCTAAGTATTACCACCAATCCTCAGACAACCTTGGAAGTTCTCAGACAACCACGGCCATCATAAGACAACATCAGTCGTCACCAGACAAGCTTATCAGTCCATTTATAACCTCAACTTGTCTCAGGCCAAGGGTGGAGCCATACGCTTTAAGAAAACTGGGTGTACTAGGCCTAATTTGTGAAATTGTCAGTCCATGTACATTAACAAAAATACTGAAAGTTTTGCTAAAATAGGTGACACAGTCATAGCGGGTTCCTCCCTTCGGGTTTTTTCCATCCTTTGACAACTTTGCCTCAGCTTTGTCTTCAAACAACGCCAGCTGTCTTCAAACAATTTCGGTTGTCCTGAGACAAAATTAGCTGGCTTCACATAACCTCAGACCACACGAAACAACCTCAGCTGCACTAATATAACCTCAGCTGGCCTCACACAATCCCAACCTCATTCCTTCCTTGGGAATGACTCTTGGTAAAAGAGGCAGAGCACCTTTCATGCTGAGAAGCAGCCTGCATTGATGAGAACCCAGTGAGTGTTTCGTGCACCCAAAGCCTACATGGTGGTCAAAGTGGTTGTATGGACCCGTGACCTGGGTACAGAAGGCATGCAACAGGTCACAGACCCCCTGAAGCCTGTCTAAAGCCGCCCTCTTGCCGCCTACTTACTTGTCATGCAGGCCCCCTGGAGACTTTCCCTGGCTGACACACACCTTCTCCTGTGTGGTGAGGGAACTTGTGAAGGGGCTCTGTGGATGTTGGTGTGACCTGAGTTATGGCAGGATGTAACTGCTATTTGTTTGAGGTGAGTGAGATGAGAAGAAAGTATATATATATATATATATATACATATATATATATATATATATATATATATATATATAACCCAAGCTTGAAGCATTAATGCGCGTGCAGTCGAATATCAAACGTTGGTATATTAATCAACAGTTAATGCAAAAAAAAGTTTATGGGGACATTGTCATCCTTTCTTGCGCAGGAAAATATAATTATGTCTACCTCATGCCTTATCAATGTACATAACTTTGATAATACTTTGGGGACATATGTATTCTGTACCTTGTTTTCCTCTCTTCGTTGGATCAGTCAGCTAGACCGATGTAAACGGTAGACTATCATGTATCAAGCCGATGCGACTGGCCCAACCATGGACCTAAAGGTCCAAAGATACGACATTTGATAGTGGCCCTGACATTGTTACAAACAACTGGATCGTGTGACTGTTCCCTCCAGGGCCGGCTTAGTACCTGCCACATTACCATACCTTTCCGGCTACCGTCTAAATAATAGATAAATATTGGATTTTGTTTGCCAATCAACAAAGGGGAAAATTGAAATTTAACCCTGCATTTATTTGTGTCTGGCCGTCAACACTTCATAAGATGGACAATGATCCACATGAAGTCTGAATAAATGAGTCAACTAAGCAGATGGACTGCCTTTTTCAATTGGACTGGTTTCAGGATAACAAACGCAATAACACCTCACCAAATGATACTCTTAAAGGCTACCTTTTTTTCTGTAAATGAGAGCGATGTTTCTGAAATGACCAAAACTTTTAATTGTCCACAACTCCGGTTAACGTTGAAACGATCGCATTGTCCAGCCTTTTTTTTCTGAGACCACTCCCACATAGCTCTAACCTGCAAACACTGACCAGTATAGTGGTCAGTACAGGAGAAAGGGTCGGCAACTGACCGCCACGGTCAGCCTACATAAGGCCGGGTGCAATGGTCACTTTAGCACGGCTTGAACGCGTGTTAAGTCAGCCCACCCCGTCCTCCAGCCCCGCCCCTCTCCCCGCCCGGCCCGCCTGGTATGGTGTGGTAAGGAGCGGGGAGTTGTGATGTATTCAACTCCAGCTCATAAAAACACCAGCACGATCAGGCCGATTCATGGAGTTGACCTTTGGTGCCCTTTGGGACCTACGATTAGCCTTGCAATGAGGGTGGTGCCATAGTGGTGTTTATCCGGGAGTCTGGCCGCGTGTCTTTGTGCAACAGTCGCCGGGTTGGTTTTTTATTGCTGACGTAGTCCGTATACCCTTAACAGAATGAAGGGTCATCAGGTCCACTTTGCTCATTGTATGCATGTGAATTGGATCTTGTTTGGGGAGGCAGGGTACTCTAGGTTTGATAGTCGGAGTGAACTGGCCGATATGGGAGGGCTAATATATACGGGCCATGAGGGTCCCGAGTTAGCCACTCCTAGAAGCCGGAACTACGTTTTTTGTGACCGGAAATAGGTTGTGAAACCACTCTAAAAGATTATGATTTCCATGAACGATAAGCAAAGTAACATTGGAATGCTAAAAAAAAGGTGTCTCAGAATCGGGAGGAGGTACCAATCAATAATCTTTTAATAAAGGAAAGGTATAGACAAGAAAGGTGGTATCCTCATGGCTTGTATGGGATTTCGTGTGGCGACGTCCTATCACATGTACATGAGTACTTGTTTACAAAGCTTTGTGTACATTGCTTTTTATACACATGCAACGTTTTGAGAAAAAAAAACTTTTTATGGACGCGTCATATGTTGTCTTACTCATACTCTATCTGTTCAGGATCAACTAATTATTTTTCCTGTGGATAAGCCATACAATGCGCAAGGTAAGGTCCAAATCTCCATTTTGGTATACTACTTATACTGGCAGTACAAGTTGTTGAATCACAAAAGAATGTCGCCAATCCTACAGCTAAACCGATCCATTGACTGCCAATCTATAAGGAAATGTCAACCTATAAGGAAATATTGATCATTCCTGGACTGCCCTTCCCTTTTACATACAGGTTTCTATGCACGCGCTGAGTGACGACTCTTAAAGGTACTGATTGTTATGACAAGCAGTACATTTTAGATCAGCAGTAGCTTTTTTGACCTAAGCTTAATTCTATGGACCTATACAAAGACTAATATAAAATTCCTAACTTTTCACATTTGTGAATTTTTTAAAAAAAAGTAACATCATTCTCAACAATTAATTTCCGTTGGAAAATAGCTTTTCTATCACGTTCAATTCCTAAAATTGATAGAGATTTACATACTTGTTTGAATTTGTAGAAAATAAACAATATTAACCACTTGTGCGATAGGTTACAGTAAATTAACTTAATAATGGGAGCTTTTCAGCTCCATCCAAAGACCAATTGAGTGGATTGTCTTTCCTTGAGTATCTTGTGTCCTGAGTATTTAGCACTTGAATAGCCCTAAACAGTTTTTTTAAGTTGTCAATACCCCCATCCACGGCGGCGCCCCGAACGGCCGTCAGAACCTGTAAGGGGCATGTACACCATGGGACGGACGTCAGCTTTGATGCACGTCACCTCCTGGGGCAGCCCACGTCGTCTGACGTCGTCAGGTGACAGTGGGCGTCCCCCAGTCGTTATTTGTTTCCTTTAACTCGGTTATCACCCCGTCGGAGGTCGGCTAGGTGCGGGTTTCTAAGTCCCCCCCGCCGCCGATCTATCTCAGCGCCGCGCGCGGCGGACCGGCCAACTAAAGCTCAGTTTATGTCTTAGTTTCGACGACTGGGTCCTCAGCGGGCGAATACGAAACTAGGCTTGCAGCCCGCACCGCCAAAGCCTTAAAGACACTCAATTGTAAAATAGGGATTATAAAGTGAGGAGAGGGAACAATAACGGGCGTACGGTCACGTGACCTGAGTACGAAACGCTCCTCTGAGGGCGCGCCTTGAAGGGAAGCTTCTGTCGGCCGCCGGTGGGGGCGCTCCAGGCGGTGCGCATGCGTGGTGGTTCTAGTTGGGACAGGACAACAAAACTTGATGAATGCTAAATCCGACATTAGCTCTTATTGCTGTGTTTATTTAGCTGCTTATTTCTACATCAAAGGGCAGTATGTTAAGGGACAAATGTTTTATCTCTATAAAGGGATTTATCTTCAACTCCCTTTTTTTGCAATTGCTAGATGACTAAATGTGTCCAATTTGTAGAGCAGGAAACAGTTTTATGATTGTAGGCTCCGTATACTTTTGGTTGGATTGGCTTTCCATTATGTTGTTGTAAGTCGATCTTGGTTGAATTGTAACAGATGAATTGTCTGCCGCAGGCTGTAGTCAACTGTTCTTGCTGATCATATATAAATATATTACGCATTCAACAGAAAGGTTGCATACTTTGATACTCAACGCTTAATCAGAAGGATCGAATGTCAGGTAGAGACGTTCCAGACATTTATTTTCGGAAATTACAAAATTTAATCAACAACCGATTATTCAAAGGGACGTCTTTTCATATAAGAATTCAGAAGTTATTTCTTGAAGAGTGCCTTTTTTTTCAAAACCTAAAACTATACCACTGTAGTTCTATTTTCAAGTTTAGGATTGGAATTATTTTGGTATATTGAAGAACGTTTGGTCAGGCGGTTATTAGTAGTCCTAGCTAAAGCAAAGTTATTGTAAGGAATTTGTATACATTATACGATGCTCATAAACGCCAAAAGTTTGCATATAAAATTATTAGTGTTTACGTAGCTTAGGTATTAGGTAACCATATGAGAACCTCCGTGTGCAAATACTTTTGATTCTAACTACAAAACATTTATATTTGCTTGATGCATTTGAACTTCTATGGCTGGTTTGAGGCTTCCCCGAGAAGGGGCCGGGTTAGACCCCCCTGGAACCCCCTGGTACCCCCCAGAAACCCCAGGAACACCCTGGATCCGCTCCCCGTCCTACCACAAGACCCCATGGGTATATATATAGAACTGCAGGTCGGGCGATCCACATTTAATGTGGGCCGTCTATAATACATCCTTATTGGCGACGGGGCCGGTGGGCCCGGACACTTCGGCCCGGGACATATAGGCCCTCTCAGACATTGAGTAATGAATAAGTGATGGACGGGCCGACGGTGAGGGTAGTCGTGACCGTATCAGGTCGGTCGGTCCCGGGACACACTGTCCAACCTGACACGGCAAGTCAATCATATACCTTACTATGTCGTTTATCAGTTTTTTAACGTTGATCTTTTTCTGTAAGATTTTCTGCAATTGTTAAATCTATCTATATCTATCTATCTATATCTATCTATCCATATCATCTTTTATGATTTGGGGGTTTGTGTTAATTACCATTCATATTATACACTATACGAGTAATTGTTTAAAATCAATAGAAAACTTATGTAATTAGGGGTTTTTTTTGTAACGAAGTGACAGATCCATACAAAACACATCTATAGGGGCAGGGAAATGAAATTTCAGAAGAAAGTAACAATCGTTCTCTTTATTTTATTGTATTTTGCGATTGTATTCACTTTTATCTTATGTAGTTGTTAATAATGTAACGTACCTCAACTGCTATTTAAAAGCAAGCCTGGCTTATCATGTAAAGTATAACACGAACGTCTCTTATCATAGAAATTCTAATTCAGAGCTATATTCATACAAGTGCTACATTATGGACCTTGTGCAGAGGTGGTCACGTTACCAATCTTTGGTGATCACCACATGGGTACAGTAACCACGTGGCTACATAATAAATCTATAATTCATGAATTCTAAATGATAATAATTGATGATTATGATTATGTGAATTTGTGAGACAAAATATGGTTTAAATTTTATTTCTAGACCTTTGTTCCAGCCATTTTAAAACTGACCACCAATATGACGTCCCTCCCATTTTGGGAGATGTGACGTCACCTGCACAACGTCTATATTCGAAGCTATACTCATACAAGTACCACAGACTTGAAGCCGTGTACGACCCCGACCCCTACTTCCTAACTCACACAATCATATGCTCTATATTTCCCAAATAATCCAACTGATGCGTCACAATTCCATGGATAGACCCAATACTGCGAGACCATGAAAGTGTAGCACATGGAATACAGTAATCTCCTCTTCTTCTCCCAAACTTGTACCTTTAAGAACAAGAAAAAAAAGTCCAGCATGCCTATCACTTCCCCGGTAAATTAACGTTGCACTCCTCTCAATTAGGCTCCAAATTCATGGTTCTCCGCGCTGCAAGTAGCAGAAGAAATCAATGCCTACGCCGAGCTCCTAAAAAGTGGCCGGCAGCTGACCCTTAGTACCATGAATAATTACCAACTCAGCCATAAAGCCGGGACAGAGACTGACCGCCTCCAGTGGGCCGGCTGCCAAGGACAACAGGTAGTGGCTGTAGGGTCTGGACCCAGCCAGGTGGGGGCAGGAAGTGACCACACCAGGTGTATTGTTGATGGAGGATCATCATGCGTTGGGGAGTGACTAACTGTACAGGTAGGGATGGGGGTGAATGGATCTGTTGGCATCTACACGTATTGGTGTGTAATTGTGGTAGATGTTAAATGGGGTTGGTATTTTAGTCAATTGAATTGAGTAATGAGCTGCGCCTGTTTGGTAACATAAAACTAGTTTTAAAATGTTCCCCTTTTTGTGCGAATAGGATAAAATACAATTGTTCTTTTCAACGGTGTTTTTATACCAAAACATTCTCAGATAGGAACGTTTTTTGCCTCCAGTCCAATACCAATGTGTTGCTCGTGTACACAGTTAACATAGATAACAACCATGATGTTACTTTTATCTCAAGTTAATTTTTTTTGTATATGATCACTATTTATTTCAAAATATATTTCTGCAGGTGTAGATTATGTAGATACCATGAAACAAATAATTCCTCTATTTCCTATAAGGGAATAAAAAGATACAATAAACATCGGACATGTCTGTAAACGAATAAAACATCCCACGGTCCAAAGAAATATAAGCTAAAAGTACGTTTCTATTTCTTGTCCTTCCCTGTCATATGAAATACAAATATTTTTACGTACCTCTCGTCGACCTTGTCGCCGTCGGCGTTTATACAGGTGATATCCCGGTGCCGCTGACCCAACACCCCGATAAAGTCTCTCAGGCGGCGCTGTTTCTTACTGTCCACGTGCTGGCAGGGCCTCCAGGCGCCCACCTTGTACCTAAAGGCCTGGTGACCCGCTCGCGAGCAGCTCCCCCGGTACTCACACCGCTTAGACTGAGACAGCGACATACACTCACGACCCCCGTTTTTAGGCAGGGCGAGCACAGTGCGATAACGCGTCTGGTTGGCCATCCAGCACGCGTCACACGAGTTCCAGGGACCATAATCAGTTAGTATACAGTCCACAGGGCAGATGAGCTCACAGATCTGCTCAATTGGGGGCTTCTGCTCAAAATGCTGGCATATGGATTCAGATGCTCGGCGCTCGCCGCATTTTGTCACGCAGGTGACGTTGCGGAACTGCACGCCGTATTGGTAGTCACAGGAGGTGGGGCCGGACCCCGTGCGGGGCCGGCAAGGTGTCCACGGCTCTTTTTTCCAGAGGAAGTGGTACTTGTGGAAGGGGCAGACGTGGAAGCAGGGCTGGGTGACGGGGGGTTTGTTGTGCGGGTTACAGTTGTTCTCCAGGGTGGCCCAGCCTGTGACGTGGGCGCACCAGACGTCCCGGGCCTGGATGCCCCCGTCTCCACAACTCCGGTGGTCGCACGCCTTCCACGCACCTGGAAGGAAGAGAACATTTGGAGTTAATTTGAGCATAAAATTAATATTGTCATCTCGTAACATTTTTGTTATGTCAGTATTTAGTTTAAATAATATACGACGACTTATAATATCAGCAGATATATTATATCTGCTGATATTTTATACATAAATCAGACTGCTGAGAAATACACCCTCACCAACAGTCCAAACCACTGGTTCTCAAACATATTGCTATCCCTTTTATTCACATATCTTTTAATTAACGAACATTTATTATGAGTAGCAGACTTCCAGGCCCTCTAGACCTCTAGATGATATGATATTTTTTTAGTCTCACTTTGAGTCGTCATCAAAGTTGTTCAAAATTGAAACATCTATAAATAGTAATTTAGTATTGGGTATGAAAAGTAGTAATGTAACATGAGACATACTATTTTAGTTATATCAGTTGTATATTCATCAAAAGCCGTTGCTTCATTTAAGACAAATGATTCACTTGATACTTGATGATAATACGTGGACAAAAATAAAAATCCTAATTGAGAATGGTTATCATTCAGTTTTGTTACCCCCAAGTCATCTATAACCTCACCAAACCTCATTTCAAAAAGATGTCCCTTTAATATTTCATCATAGTTTATCATCTCAGGAAATGACCCTAGCCATAAATTTCGCCATATGCCAATAGGTGGCGGTGCTGGGCCGGGTGTCTCGTGTGTTGGCCTTCCACCTCAGCCCCCCTATTACAGATCTATCATCTCCCATCAGCCTTTGTCCCAGCCCTTAGATCCCGGCCCCAAATGAGCTGCTCACGATGATGTCACGTGCCCGTGACCCAGTGCACCTGACCCGGATCAAAGCCTGCCCCCTGCCGGAGACCTCTATTACAACCTCCGTATGTTGGCGGGCACGGACGCCGCGTCGGCCATAATGGCGTCCCACAGAATGTCTGCGGCTGATTCTCTTTTCTCTTTTCAGGGGGTATTTTTCTGTATAGTCCTCTTTTTTCTAAGCTCTAAAGTAGAGCGGGACGTGGGATTCCTCGCCTAGCTCACAGGAGTTTATGGCCGGCCTATATTAGGCCGATCACCCGCTGAGACGCGCTCTTACTCACATCCGCTTCCTTTGTGGTCCGGCGCATGGGCATTTATCTCAGGGCGGTGCCGGTGCGGATTTATATTCGGCCCCTGGTCATGTATTCTTGCGCTAACAGGCTTTGTTGGGCGGCCGGCGCTCTTGAGGTGTAGCCCACATTGGAACCCCTCGGAGCGAAGCTAATATCAAAAGAAACCAAGTTTGTAAACGAGTTTGGCCAGACTCAAGTAACGCCGTCCATTGGCCTTATATAAAGCCTGGCCGCCACGTCCACTCTCTGACCGGACGCGGTGACGTCATTGATGACGTATTGTGTGACGTGAGGATGGAGTGTGGCATGTAGAGTGAAGGGGTTGGGGTTTGGGGCTGGGAGAGGAAGGGTTGGGGTGGGAGGGGGTCTGGGCAGGTGGGGGTCTGGGTGGGAGGGTGTGTTTCCTCCTGGCCACCTTGACCATGTTGGTGAATGGGATCCGCCTGGAGAGGGAGTCGGCCGCCGGGAGGCGCATGGAGCGCTAACAAAAGGCTCACTAGGGGGCTCTGTGCGGCGCCTGGATGGTCTTACAGGAGGAGAGGCAGCCTGAAGGAAAATAGGATTAGACCAAGGCGTGAGAGGAGTCGACAGGAGAACTGTCACACCGTGAGAAAGTTTGAATAATCAATACGTACAGGCTGAGGCGGAGTGGGAGGCGGGCTGATAAACCGAGGGGACAGAGAGCCCTCCTCAGGAGGATCAAGACAAACACTAACTTTTACTTCCCTTCTTTGGGGCTTATTCGGGAGTACGGACTTTGTAATGAGGGCTGAATGAAAGGGGAACGCAAATGTGGTCGAGGCTACTTCCATAATTAAAGATAATTCCTATCTTGACTGGAGCTAAATGAACCAAAACTTTGAGCTGTGTAGAGAAATGTGTCCAAAATCTATCCCGATGTGTTTAATGTTTAAATAAAGGAGATAAACCTATGAGATTTTGTGAAGGTATTAGACTGGCTTTTGGCACATTATGGAAACACTTTTCGCCCACCCTGTAGGATTTGACCAGCTTATCAGTGCCACTATCGGTGAATGAATAAAAAGGCTGAAAACCCCTTCATTCAACGCCGTGTTCGCCGGTTTGCCTGAGTGACTCTTGTCACCGTGCTCATGCAGGGTGTTCGCCTGTTTGCCTGAGTAACCCTTGTCACTACCTTTATGCCGTGTGGATACTGGCGCCGGGCCTTTTTTAATGTACAGTGCAGGCTGGAAGGCTGCCATCCCTGCAGCCTTAGGGAGCTGCAAGCCTATTCTCAAGCCTATCTTAAACCTTGTAATGTCATATTTCTCATAAAGAATTTTTGTTTTACCTGTACATAACATTTAGTTTATAACAATGAGTTTCAATTATATTTATGAAGTTGGAACAATAGCAAATGTTATTATGGATATCTAAATCGGGATGCTTTATCAAATATATAATTCAGTCCAGCATCCTTATCTAACAAAGCAGTTATATATGTTTTTCGAAGTGCAAATTAATGTCCCTTCTTAAAAGATTATCTAAATTAGAATAGCAAAACACTCATGTACCAGAAGGTATTTCCTCATTAACTAAAGCCGTCCTTTTTGGCATCCTCCTAATGAATCAAATGCATGATGATAAATCTAAGTACTAGGACAGAAAACGTACATCTTATTGCTCTTGGATAATAATTTGAAGTTAAATAGTAGCATCCTCATTAACCCCATTCGTTAATCATTTCTATAGAAGTGTTAATAATTCTAGGGAACATCTTCACCTGTCAGAATACCAGGTACTGTTTGTGCAACACCCAATGCATCTTGTACCTCACAAAGTGCAAACCATTAAACAAAAGTTTGCCTCAAATTCCTGGAAATGCGCGTAGAATGTTATAGAAATGAATAATTCTTGTTTGAAAAGCCATTTTGGTAATTTATCTATTTCCTTCATGTTCGCCACACTGATTGTTTTACTGCCCAAATTTAATCCTAGTCAGAACATAATGGTTGGCTGAATGTGCACACTGAGCCGCGGGCTTGCAATGGATGGGGCAATAAACTTTTGCCAGTCAGAGGAAATTGTGCACACAAAGTGATGACGTAGTAGGGCTCTCCTTAGCAGCGCCCTCTGTCAGAAAATCCTTAAACAAGAGATGCTGCCTCAGAGACAAAGGGAACACTCCATGTACAATATAATTTGTATGCCTTTATTAATAAAATGCACCAGCATTTTAGCTTTAATGGTTGAAAGTGTTGCAGTGGGAAACACCCTTTTTAATCGTTCCTGCGACTGAAATGGCAGATAAACTGTGAAGTCCGTCTAGTTCCGATCTTTTAGTCTTTCATGTATCCCTCTTTCTAGCCCTGCATTTCTATGATAATAAACTTAACACAACCCAAGCTAATGTTTCATCGTGCGATGAGCCGAAGTGACGTTGTGAACACCTTTGTTTTACACTCACGATCCAAAAGCATCTAGCCCTAAGGGCGAGGACTGACAAGAATTGCTATTGTTGTATTTATCCCTTCTTGCTGAGGACTGTTTTCTATCGCCCAGTTTTTATTTGACTTTTTATTCTGGCGTGGGACTGTAGGAGTTGACAGACAGGACGGATGGTAGGAGCGTTGGGGTGGATAACTCCGGGGAGGGGCAGCCGCCCGGAGGGTATATTGGGGACTAGGTCCGAAGGCCGTGGAGGATTAGCCCCCACACCCCTCACCCAACCAGCACCACCCAGTCACCCAGCCATATGAACCGAGCCGCAGAAACTGTCACCGGGGGGAGAGTGTGTTAGAAGTGTGTTTGGAGAGTGAGGAAGGTCGTCGCTGGTGCCCAGTGGGCGCTGGTTGGCTGTTACTGTGAAGGACAGCAACCAGCTCATGTTCCCTTGACGTATGCTCGACTGGCGGGCGTTGACGGATGGGCGACGTTGAATGACGTTGGATGACGTTGGGGGACTGCCAAAGGCCCACCCTTTTTCCATATCCCTACCCTACCGGCTCCCTGTAGCCTGCAGGGGGTCCCATGATTGGTCAGTTTTTTCTCTGGGATAAATCACGGACAGCGAAGGGTTAGAAGGCCATAAGCCCGGCTTCCTTCTGATTTTCACTATGCAATTATTCTTGAAGCTTCCGGATCGCTTTGACAGACAATTCCCTTGAAAATCGCCTATCAAATGAATATATAATATATATAATCATTTGATAATGAGATACATACTATGTACCACATGAAATAAAAACGTCAAACTGTAACACAAAATTGAGAAGACAATCAAAGTTGCACATGACATTGTATGTCTGTGGCCCGTTGCACATAGAATTTCGTTGTGAGGATCAAACAATGAAAGCACAACGAACTTTTGCTTAACAGGGAAATGTTTCTTTGTAACGAAAATTTTCTATTGTTACTTAAATAGTAAAAATCTCTGGTTTTAATGAATGGAATTGAATTCTGTAAATTGATATAAAAAGGTTAGACATTAGAGAAAAGACAGTAAAAGTTACAACTCTTTGAGGGCATTCTAAATATAGAAAAAAATTTGTTGAAAATGTTTTCGTTGTTAAGAAAATAACTGCAAATAATTTATTAAGCAACTCTTTCGCTATTTATTATATTTTCTTTGTTACAAAACCCATTGTGCAAAGGGCCAGCAACTCTAAGGAATTCAAATTATGAAGGTATTATACTTTATAACTTGTGAAATAGCGATTGTGCTGTTTAAAATAATTTCTTTAATTCCATTTACATAAGGAACACTTTAATGGGTTGCAATTAAAGTTGAATCAAAGTTCTATAACCTTCATTCTAATAATCAAAACTACATATGAGATTAGTATTCAAATTAAAGATAGGTTGATACTTTTCACTAGCTTACCAACATAACTCCAGGTAAAGTCAAAACATATCAAAACAACACAACATGACTCCACCATAGAATACCCATCAATACGGCTCACAACATGCGTGTCTTTTATCTTGGTGTTGCGTGTCCTTTGTATGCCGAGATACCTTATCAGTACTATCTAATCTCCCTGTGGTAGTCGGAACAGAAAGCCTAACAATGAGATAATAATTAAAGTCTGTGGTGCCACTATTCACCACCAGCATCCCTAGAACCCCTCCCCCTCTCGGGACACCAAAATGGGATCCAAATCTCAGTGAATTACGATAGACTCAGTCCAGCCGGGATGGCTAGCACGCAAAGAACTATAGAAAGGGAAAAGTTTCTCCGGCGGTGCTAAGAAAGTCAAGTCTTCGTGATTCTAACAGAATTGGAAACCGATTTCATATTGACCAGAGTCTAATTGAATCTGTGGGTGTTCGTCCGAGTTATCTACTATTGACAGGCCCCTTCTCTGTCCCAAATGAGCCGCGGCTCGACTGTACACGGTGAAAACCCACTTAATTTGTACTCGCTGTTGTCGGGGCCGTCCTACAGTCTACTGACATGCGCGGTAGCTACCTTATCGATCCGCCAGGTATTGGAGATCGGCCATAGACCCATGCACCACTGATGGGGGGAAATAAAGTAAAAGAGTTCAAAAGTCGGAGGTTTGTGTTGAAAAAGGGATGCTGGCGATTGAGTGTATCAGGGACGTATTTGTTTGTTCAAATAGGGGGTACTCTAGTTGGTATACGTTACATGTCATCATTATTATCCTACCCACGTAAGGGTCAAACCTTATAATAAAGCTCCATACATGGAGGCACGCATATCTTTCAGCAACTTTAATCTAATCCCCATCTCTCTTGCTGCAAAAGAAAGTAACAGGTCCGCAACTAGTCCTAGATTGGAATGTCTAAATAATAACAGACAGTTAGGTCAATAATGCTATGTACATAAGATAACTATGCTATTCGTCACCCTCAGCATATTCTGGCCTTTGGAGAGGAAAAAAATATATTTCTGGTTAGGGGCAAAGTAAAACCTCCCCCCCCCCCCCCCTCAACAGTCTAGCCACTATATCCCATCAATGATTTTCACGCATAGCAAAATATATCAATTTCTCTCCAGAATCTTTTCTAATCTCCGTGTCCAGCCAACCCGTGGAACCCTTGACCAGACCATACCCTGCCCCTGTTCGTGTACCCAACCCGTCCACTGATTGTTCCCTCACCCTGGAGACCACACCATGCCGTGACGTCACGTCAAACCGTGGTCACGTGATGCGTTAGTGGTCGGCTGGTGTCGGCGTGTGTTTAGGGTCTGACATTAAAGCAGGCTGGTCTTGTGGGGGTGCTTGGTATAGATACAAATGAGATCAGTCCATGAGATCGGGCAGTCCCCTCAACATACAGAGATAGCATTATAATGCAACTAGAATATATTGATCAGGCAATCTATGGACATGCAAGGGAGCTTGTATAGATAGTGTTGTTGGTATAGGAGGTGCTGTGGTGATACTGATGGGGTTGTTTGCTGCAGGCCATACTGTCACAATCTTGGCTTGCTCATAGAAACTGATATCATATGAGATGCTTCGAAGAGAATGGTAGGAGTTCATCATGTGGGGACCAGTCGTTACAGAGTATTCATTGAGGTTGATTGCAGGCCAAGGTAAGGTTAGGGGGTGAAGGTAAGGGGATGGCGGCTTTGGGAGGGGTAGGTCTACACTGATTGGACGTCAGATGGGAGGTTAATCAAACCTGATGGACAATAAGATGTGGATTCTGGCGCCGATATTTCCTTGTTCTGAACAACATGTCTCCCTTAACATTCCCCTTAACAGACTGTAGACTTTGTATATAGACTAACAATGTCATAATTTGTTTCTATTTCGTTGTCACAACCTTTGAAATGCACATTTGGGGTTTATGAATAATTGTCTTTGCTATCGTACGATTACCTGAGATAATAACTACATTTTGCATATTTAACATCTCTTTCCCGTATACTTTTTAGAACATAAAGTACAATTTTAGAATGAATGAAATCTATACTGTACTGACGCCCCTTCCGAGCTACCAATAACAAAGCTTCTTTAGCTTGTGTCTGTGAAAACTACTGATCAAGGGCTGAACCCAAAAAGCCCAGCATTCTCTAATCCCTCTACCCACCCCCCACCCCACCCATACACCACATCCATCCTCCCAATCCACCCTCCGGCCAATACCCACAGAGCCTCACACAAAACAAAATGGCGGCTATTTCCCAAATTTCCCCAGACACAAGAAAAGGAGGTCAAGAGGTCGCATTCGAATCCAATCAGCGTCCACCACGGGACATGGGTCGGTCGGTGGGGCGGTGCGTCGGCTTCAATTTGTATAATAAAGTTCTGAGAGGCCTGCGTCCATTCTCTGGCCGTTAGTGATATTGTACTAAGGCATTATGAGATTGGAATGACCCGGAAGCAGATTGACGTGACCCCGATGCGCTGACCCCCGGCGGTACACGTGTTGTTGTTATTGTAATGCGCTGGTATCACTGCGACATTATTACTGCTATTTGGACACTGGTTATTATGCCCTACCTTATTGATTTTCCTGAAAGGAAATAGCCCTTGCCTATAAAAATACACATCCCTTATCTTATCTAGATCAGTTCCCTGTCTTTCTCATTTGTTTTCTATTATTTTGTCATGGGTCACATTACTTAGAACATGTCGGTGCCTTGGCCGATGTACAAACACAGCCCCATGTCGGGCTAACCCCACTTTCTCTACAAAAGATAAGTGGATCACAAAGAAGCCCCCATCCCCTTCCTCCAGGGTGAATCGTAGCCGTCACTTTACGCCGTGGCCCCTGTCCGTCGGCGCCCTACGTGCTGACGCGCAGTGTTATCCGCCCGCGCCTGGCCGTCCACTGATAGCGAGTGACCATTGTATCGCTCCGCCGGCAAGTAGTCCCTAATGGACAAAGCAATCTGTGGTATTGTCATCGGGCGCGAGGTGGCGCCGTTGGGCTAGAACTAGGGGGTAGGGATGTTAGGGGAAGGTTAACCCTTTAACCCAAAATCCGGCCACATCCGCCCGTGGTTAGTTTTCCCGAAGCTTTCGTAAAACCAACTGTTGTAAAACCAATATGTGATTTCAGGGAAAAATACACCACATGGGTCAAAACTTAAGTCACAAGTATAACGCTGATATAAGCCTCGAAAATATCCCCTATTTTGCAAAATCACAAACCTCGGTAGACGTCGGTTCCTATTCTTCAATTTCCATATAAACTTAAGAAACAATCAACACTCCCATTACAAATACGTCGGGTTTAGGTCCTAAAGGGTTAATACTGAGGAGGGGATTTGTTAGATCGGGTGGGATTAACGCTTTCAGTGGTAGAGGTGGGTCCAACAGGGTTAAATCCCTCCGCCCAGTTGACATAGCGTCCGCTCCGGACACCCCGAGGACCCCGCCCCCTAAACAGCACCCCAGACACATCCAACATTTAAACGGACGCCCCTTTAATGACTAAAAATGATGCTAAATAGTCAATAGGACGCCCACACGAACGGGGGACAGCGTCTAACCCCGTAATACCCTGGGGGGCCTCCGTTCGCCTGATTAATATTCACCGCGCCCCACCACATTGTCAGAGACCATCTCCCTACCCAGTTAACAGCCTGCAGTCTTATGCTTAGAGGAATAACTCAATATCCTAGTCACCTCTCAGAAAGCTTGCTTACCTTAGCAAGATATAAGCGGCAAACTCTGTCCCCTTAATTTAACATTTTATAAGAAAATAAACCCTGATATAAAGTCTACATTGTCTATACTACTTACGCCGCGTTCTTTTGTGGAATTTGTTTTTTCAGGACAGTTTTTGTGATTTGGTTTCCTTAAGGAGAATCTAAAGTATTTCTGTTTTCTATGTAGTATCACCTATAGGCAATTATCTCTGCTATCCACAACGTAAAACAGTTTGCCACTTAGTAGGACGACCTTTTCATGACATTTCCGTTTAATGTTTCTTTGTTTGTCACGCTTAGGAAAGTCCTTAGTGGACTAATCGTTTCTAAATGTCACTTAAACTTTTGCAAAAAGTGAACAGTTTGCTTTCATAACATTCAGTAGAACTGTGGTTTCGGCATGCATGTGACGCATTCTATCTGAGACATGCTAATTGACATGTTATTAGAGAAGGCCACTCGTAACGCTTGTTTATTGACATTTCCCCAGTGATAATTATCCCGCATTCTACGGGAATGCACCGCAGAACACATTGAATGTGAAAACAGTTAGTTATTATAGCACACATTGGACTACGTGGAAACCAACGGTGAAGAGAAATGCCATGAATGCTTTCCCAAATGGCTACACTGAATGGTTAAAGATTGATCGTTCGAGTACCTAAATATATCCGTACATGTGTATAATCATAGCTACACAATTTACTATCTTCATGATTATAATTCTATTTTCTATTGCTCGTCCCTCTTGATATGGGATTACATTCCTAATGCGGCATTTATACCATAAAATCAACAATTAGTTAACAAGACTTTTCACCGGAGCTAAAACTGGTTGTATTCGTTTGAATGAATATCGAGGCTAATGCATATAACATTGGTTGATCCACTTTGTGCTTTCAGCGTACTTAATTTCCTATGAACTCACACAGTCAAGCACCACTACTGTACCGTCGTGCCGACTTCCTGTTTTTGTATTTGATAACCAACACCTGTTAAGTAGGACGATTTGTAAAAAATACCTCAAAGGTACCTTCCTCAAATCTGTTCAAATTATCAACAAATAACTGAAAATGCATCTTCTAATTAATGCTTTGGATAAGAAAATGCTCTTTGAGTCTCGTTTGTAAAAACATCAGCTGTCGCTTTACAGCCTTTAAGATATCACATATGAAGGCATTTCTGTGAAATGTAGTCGATTAAACTTTTGTACACAATTCCCAAATCAATTTACTTGACTGAATCCGTATCCATCCTGCCGACTTAAAGTCTTCAATAGTAAATTATTCTATACGTTCTGATGTCATATCTTGCTACATTCGGAACTATCCATCCACTTGAAAAGGAACTTTAATGTATATGTCATTATCTTTGTTATGATTATATTTCCTTTAGTAAAAGTTGATTTCCAAAGCATTTAAGGTCATGCCTCAATAATCATCAGATCATAGGGTGTTTGTGCGACATTAGCGACAACTTATGTAAAGGATTTCAACAAATACAACCAAACTGAAGGAGTGAAAATTCAGCGACTTTCAGGGACAAGAAAAACTAATATGATAGGTAAGTATTGATGGAGGCAGACTCCCAATCACATGAACTAATGGAATTTGGGGATAAATTATGAAAGCCATACGGGGATTTCCTGGATATGATTCATCCTGCATTGAAAAGGCCTCAGGGAATATGGACCCATTGGTCCGCCCACCCCCTAACTGCTGTGTTGGTCGATTAAAGGGGAGGGGGGTAAAATGGTAAGCTGACATGAGGACTGCGCTGACATGATACAGGCAGCCATGTGATGACATGCTGCCATGTGTTGACATGCTGCAGATCAACACCTGACAGGCCAGGCAAGCAGATCCCTCTGACCTTTGACCCCTCCGCCAACAAATCCCCACATGCCCCCAGGTGGTGCACAGTTTAACACTTGTTGCCCAGAGAACACCCAACAACACTGCCTGTGCAACACACCACACACTAAACTCTGAAGCATCTAGGAAGGATTTCCCTAATGTAACCGGGAATGGTGATTCAAACCCCCAAATCCCATTTTAAACCGGTCATTCCCAAATGCAATTAGACGGCGCGGCCCAAGCCGGCGTGGGATGCATTTCTAAGGCTATGAATAATTATGCGCTATTTGGTAAAGGGTAATGACTGGTTGGGCTTGGGCATCGATTGGAGATCAATAGTACAGACCACCACAGGCAAGGTGTAGAGCTCATCTCACCCCCGCCTCCTCCTGCTACCCCCTGGACATAAGCCCCACAAGGTCAAGACGCCCTGGGCCACGCCTTGTTAAGAAACCAGGACCCTGGATGGTGTGGTAAAGGAGGGGGTTTTCTTGAAGTCTGCCTTTTCACCAGCAAACAGCATCCCTCTGTGATCATACCAGGAGTTTGATTATACATCACTGGAATGGGATCAGGGATGATTATACATCACCAGAATGGGATCAGGGATACACCAGATGGCTTTGGGTCATTCCAAAAGGTATTGGTTTGTGTGGACGAGAAGGTGGGCGGTTGGGTGTATGGTTTGGAAAGATAGTAGTTTGTATCAATACATCAGACCAAGAGCGAAGAATATAAATATATGCGTACAGTCAAGGGGAAGCCGTGGTTCTATCTGTGGCAGGGGTTGGACAAATACTATATGTCAAGGAGCCACTTTGGCATTATAGATATGATCCGATAATGATGTAAATCTAGTCCAAGAACAAAAGCGTAATGTAGCATTCTGCCCTGTATAATCTAGTGCATATGACGCAGCTTTCCAGACTATGTCCTGTTCTATCTCTTTTGAAGCACAGCTTTTACGTTTGTTACAATCTTTCCCCAGACTCTATCTCAAACCGAATATGCGTTTTTGAGGAGTAGTTGTGTTTGGTTTTATTGTCATCTAATTGATTGCTGGAGCTAACGTGCTGGAGCTAACTTTGTGCATCTATATACATACAGGATACATGATTCATGAATGTTAGTTTCATATCTGATATAAAAGTCTAAGACACAATGTCGGTGAAATACAAAGATAAATTTACGGTTTTCAAATAAACTGCATCACAGCATCCCTTTGTGATCATGTTTGAGTTGACTAATATAATCTGATTTGTCAGCAATGGTTCTTAGCATTCAGGTAATTATATAACCAATCACAATTTTAAAACATCCATCTATGCCCCATTCACAAACACCCATTCAAGTGGTACCTTCACTACCTCCTCCTGTACCTAGTGAGAAAAGCCTCCCCCTGATTGCGGTGATTTGACTGGCCCACAGAGACGTCATAGACCCGTTGCCCTCCAGAGGGCGCTCCCAGCGACTCCATCAACCAGGACTTCAAAGCGAGGCTACCCGTCCACCAATCTGTATCCAGGACCGTGTACTTTGGTGTGACACCCAGACCGGCCAGGGTAGTTTGTCGGCCACTGTAGTTTGTCGGCCACTGTTGTTTGTCGGCCATGGTAGTTTGTCGGCCACTGCTTGCCCAGGTCCGTTTGTGGAAAGGTTGTTGGTTGTTATTTTCCTATACAATCAGGTTCCCCAGACATGCTCTGTGTTATGATAGTCAGAGTCGTGGTACGACTATAGATCCTATTTATATGCATTAGATAAAAGTGTTCAGTTCGTAGGCCTATACTGATTGCTGTTGCCTTGCGACAGCTGAAGAACTGATTATCGAAGTGTTTGATATTAATGCTTTGAATCTTTATTAACCCAACACTGCCACAAGACACTAAAGATCTAGTTCCTGAAAGCTATCCAAGGAGCCTGAGAAAGTGGTCAGATAAAAGAGTTGGAGCTCTCTGTTAAACTGAATCCTCTACAAAGTAAGTCTTCCCTTTCAAATTGGCTGCCTACATGTATGCCGTACTTCCATCATACACACAGATTTTTTCCCGGTGTAATTATACTTTTGTTTCATAGACGTGAGCCTTAAGCCCTAATTATACTACGCGTCGGGTCCCTGTTCGTGTTTGGTCCTGGTGTCCAACGCGAATGCTTTGCATTCAGGCCATATTATACTTTGCGTCGGACCCAACGCGAAATATATTATACTACGCGTTTTTGCACGCGTTTGGGGCCGCGTTGGATCTCGTTGCCCAACGTGAATAGATGAAGAAACTTTTTTCTATATTACACTTCATGTTGGGCCTCTAGATTCACGTTTGCTATTTGCGTTGGCAAAAGCACATTTGAAACGGCCCAAACGTGAACCAGCCGACGCATAGTATAATACGGCCTTTACACGAACAGTGCTATTGTTTCGTCTTTCCCGTTTTATTGGCCAACAACCATATATAACTCAGACATAGATGGCTGACGTGGTCACTAATCAAGACATTACAATGGCAGGGTCACCATACATAGTGCTTGTTACCGGAGGGTCTCCTACTATAGATTACAAACTGACCATTACAAGTGGGAATGACCGACCGTTACCTCTTCACCACTATAAGTATGAGCCGCCTATTTTGCCACTACTCCTTAGTCAAGCAAAAACTTGCCACATTCGTCTTTCTCTAATGAAGCCAAAAACCGCAAAATGTACTGCCCACTTTTATCCTTTTACCGGCCCAAGTTTGGGGATAAAGCATGGAAAGTTCGTTGAGGCAGAATGCAGGGGTGCCCTGATAATATATTGGACGATCGCTCAATTTTCGACATGATGCAAAGATTGCAAGGGGAGAGCCGGCCCCCAAATTGAGTGGCGGCGAATGGTATGTTTGGCCCGTCAAACGCGGCCCAGAAAGCCGTCACTTTGCAACGCCTTGGTGGCAGTAGCCGCGGCCGGTCACCAGTAAGCATATAATGGCGGACAAACGAGCTAAAGTAGCCTCCAATGACAGGCGGATGAATATTTTACCGGCGCCGCCCGCATGATCCATTGGCCGAGAGGAGGGAGCAGTTTTCTGGCGACTGACCCGGCCCGGCGAGCTGCTCGGAGCTGCTCGGAGCGGGTGTGAGCGGGCTGAGAGTGGCCGAGGTCGGCCCAAGCAGACCGTGAGTGATGGCCCCCGAGGCCGCCGGGCCGCCCGGCCACCGCCCGCCGCCACGATATAAGTACAGCCATGGCCGGTGTACCATTCAGGTACCCACTGGTATAAGATACAGCTATACCCGGCCCACATCTAGGTATGAGGTACAGCCATGGCTGGGTATGAAGTACAGCCATGGCTGGGTATGGGGTATGGGGTACAGCCATGGCGGGGTATGGGGTACAGCCAAGGCTAGGTATGAAGTACAGCCATGGCTGGGTATGAGATACAGCCATGGCTGGATATGAGGTACAGCCACGGCTGGGTATGAAGTGCAGCCATAGCTGGGTATGAGGTACAGGTACAACCCAGGTATAAGGCACAGTCATGGCTAGGCATGAGGTACACCGTCATGGTGGGGTATATGATACAGTCCCGGCAGGGTATATGAAAGAGCCATGGCTGCTGTACTTACAGCAACCAACTGTTTGCAGACACGTGTGTGGTCCCATTTTTCAGAATGCCCGGCCCCATTTTAGGTTTGACCATACCCAATAATTTTGTACGTATGTAAACATTTGTATTTTGATATTTAGGCGATACTATCATTACTCGTTAACTGTTAAACCGCTCAAAGTGCTGTACGGAACGGATGAACATCACATATACTATGATTATGATATAACTGAACATATGGTGAATGCAAAACATAATTATTTAATTGGATGAATGACGTTATCAATCATATAGAGAACTTCTCATACATCCATGAACCAGGTGCGTATTAAACATCTATCATATCAGAACACATAATTCATACATCCTAGAATGAATGTTGTCCTATGAAATCCTAGTAAACTCCGTAAATTATTCAATAAAGATGCTGATGCCACAAGAGGACTGTGAAATGGAACAACCCACTACAATACTGCCTTTCAATACTTCCTCCTCTCGAGGCCTCTGGCATTAAACAGTTTGTTGGAATCCGAGAATGTCTGAGAGCGTCTAGCATTGTCCTTTAAGTGAAGGTATTGATTATTTGCGATTGTCGTATTATGTCGGTTCGTATTATGTGTTAATCAATTTTTGTTTGGTTATATCTCATTCTTTTATTTCGAAATTCCAGCGTCTGCAGTGAAAACACAAATTACCCTGGAGATATTAAAGTAGCTACTCAGGTCCCCAGCAAGATCTAGGAAAGCCGAAGATTTAAAAAGGAAATAATTAGTATTGTAAAAACATTCGGGGAAAATTAATATTCAAATCACGAGTGAAAGCGTCGCTAATACCGTCAAATAATTCATCCCGAGGAATTTGCTTAATCCGCGCCTTGCCATGTTGGTCTTCATTAATATTCCCTCTGCGTGAATTGTCACCGATCTGGCCTGGGGCCTTTTGCAAGCTGCCAGTTTGGAGGGTCTTATTATAGCTGGAGCTACCACTGCTCCACCTAAACACCCCCACCCCACACACACAACCCCTGCAGGCTCCAAGTAAGCCGCTGGGTCCTTTACTAATGGTTCACAACCGCCCCCTCTTTTTTGAGAGATAAATATGGCGTCTGTCAAGCAAAAAGTTCCGGTTGGAGGTGTGACCAAAACCCTACGAGTGGTTGGTAATAAGGCGGCGTTTCACAACCCTAAAGGCAAACACATTAAGGTTCTGCCGCCGACATGCGGTGCTGGAAAATAGTGCAGCAGTGGTTCAGTATTAGAGGCGAGGTAGTACTGATTCTTCCCTGCTGTCTGAAGCACGGTTTATACGTTCTGATAATTCTCCTCCGATTTGGTTACGAAATGAACCCAAAGAACCTCGTGATAACTATATAGCTCAAAAAGGACCCAGACACTATACTGATGTCCTCACATTGCATACCTATAGCTATCATTTTGGTGGGTTTCTCTCTATGTATGGAAGTTCTTCTTGATCATTATGTGAAATATTGGGATTTGTTGTAAGAAAAAGACCCGAATAGATATGATTATACATAATTTTCCCTGCAACATTTTCCGGTACATTAGCCATATTCTTTACATTTCTTTATCATTTCCATTTCGCTATATTCTTTACAGTTGTAGATTCTTTTGCAATTCTTAACGTAATCTTGTTCAATCTGTTTCCATCACCAAGTTTTGAAGTATTGTCGTAACAGAGATTTTCGTAACGTGTAACGTAGTCCAGATGTATGTAACAGTGTCTATGACGCATTGTGCGGGGTGCGGCGGGTTTGCAATCAGCCCTTCTATGTAGGTGGATGTATCACCCATTCCTGCGACTTGGTGTGCTTCCCAGATCAAGAAATAGGTGCCCGCCGAGGCCTAGCCATCTCCGCCAAAATCTCATTAGTGGGCCGCCTTTGGCTCGCCATCTAAAACCCCACGGAAATATGAAATCATTAGCTGCAGGAGGCCGGCCCCTTATAGCACCCCGCACCTCCAGGGTGCCTACAGCCCTGGAGGAGGCATGTTTGTACCACCGGCGTATCGAGAATATCAGAGTACCATTTCTCATACTACGAAATAGGGCCGGAATTATTATTCCAATTTATAACAGACTGAAGGGAGCGTCTTCATCAACGATAAGAAATTGTATACTGCCCGTGTTTTTGGTTTAATGTTATTAAGCACGTAGAACATATATTGCCAATGATTTACAATAGTAACCTTGAAAACTAAATACGTAAGAAGCCTTTTCATCTGTTTAGTTCCCAACATAATTAGTTATCAGCAATAATATTCTACGTTACCATATTCAATTAATATATCACAAAAGTCAAATAACTTAGATACGAAAACACATTTCACTGGATATAGCATGAAGCAGGTTCTTATTATTACGTTAGCATATTGCAAATATGCTATCAACAAATAGTGCTTACTATGATATTTGGATGAAATAAGAAGGAATGCGGTCTTAGATGATATTCAACAAACACCACAAGGGCTGATATGCCTCGGAGTACATTACCACAGAAATACATTACCACAGTTGCCTATCTTTGGATAATATAATTCATAGGATGTTGCGCCTTGAGTTCTATGAATGGGAGAGTCGGGGCTCCCATGTTTATTCCATTCAGATTCCAGACATGGACTTCATTCCCCTTATTCCAGATAGACAGACAAGAGGCCTCGAGTGTTCATTCATATTGGCGCCCTGGCCCCATTTCAAATACAACACATATGCATTGTTTCTGTACCAATTTAGACAAGTCATTTGCCGCAGGGAAACGATTCAAACGTATGAGCGAAAGGGAAAAGGAGATGAGCAATAGAAAAAGGAAGAATATAAAAAGGTCGTCAAAATACAAGTGTAAATTTATCAATTATTTGGTTTTACCGCTGTCACATTTTGACACGGTGTAAAATATCGCCATTCCATCATTATAGTATTTGTGATGTTTAAGAAAATAAAAAAGGAGCGATAATAATGAAACGCTTATTTTATCTGATATACATTTTTATGATCTCCCAAAATTACCAATTAGTTGTAGATTTCCTATGCTACACCAAATATCTTCTTTTCCGAACGGAGTACAGAACAGTATGTGGTTAATTAAGAAAAACACCAGTAAACTCTTTATATCTATGATCATATTATCATCGCTATGCAAGACGACGAAGATACGTGTCCCCAATACCCACAGCTGCATCATCCTTTATTGGTTTTTGATACTGCACCCAACATCGCCTATAGAGAGAACAAAAATTAAGGGGAAATCTCAAAAGAAAAATATTCCTTTAACCTTAAAATTCTGGTCTCACAACCGATAGAAACGTCCAGCGGATCCGTGTCCCGTTACCTACAATTGTAGCAGCTCTTCAGTGACAGTCTTTCCTCTCTGAGTGGCCATCTCCGACCCACAAAAAGGCGGCGAGCAGGTCGTGAGCAGCTCAGGTTAACCACTGAGCAGCTCACTCGCCGGCCAAGGGACTCCCATATCAGATGTCTGCGGTTTCAATTATGCCACAGGAGTAATTGCTTTTCTATGTAGCGTCTCGCTCCTGTTTATCACCATGGCTTGTTGCCCATAGCAACCAAGGCTACAGGAAATGACGAGAAGAGAGTCTGCGATAGGCTTTTTTTTTCATTTTCTTCTTGCTCCAAAAAGGGGGATGGAGTATCGTACTGAGATAGTTGTGGTAAGCTGCTCCGAGCTATGAGCAAATGGCTCAATTAGATGGAATCAAGTATGCCCTGATTTAATAGCTATGGCTTTGAATATTGGCTGGAAAAGACACAATCACATTGGTAGGAAAAAGTGATGTTTGTGATCGACTAGTGCACAGGGGTCATAATTGCTGTTAGGTATAAAAAGGCGACTTTTTAATAAAGGGAAACAGTTGACCGTTTAAACTGATAGTTAAGTCAGAATGGAATCAACTGTCTTGGGCATCCACTATTGTTTTTTTTTATGAACACCTGCTTAATTAATCTTACCATACATGTATTTTTTGCTAACTGCGTGTCAGATGTCAAGGTTTTGTATTGGGGAGATGAACCGTTCCCCATTGCAATGACTAGGCCTACATGTAATATGTATACAGACCAAACAACATATATCCTGGGCT
The DNA here is from genome assembly GCA_936440205.1 of Lepidonotus clava. Taxonomy (NCBI): domain Eukaryota; kingdom Metazoa; phylum Annelida; class Polychaeta; order Phyllodocida; family Polynoidae; genus Lepidonotus; species Lepidonotus clava. The sequence goes on along the minus strand of OW387150.1, from coordinate 16,501,527 downwards.
GGGGTGGGCTGGCTGCTACTCCCCTGCACATTAAAGAATACCTGCCTCGGTAAAAGTGTAGGGGTATGGTCTCTACCTTCTCATAGATACGTTCATTTCATAGATGCGATCATCAAACAGACAGAATTGTCAAAACCTTGTTCCCACCGTGATATGACCATAGATGTTGATACGGTGTAAAACCCCAATAACCAACCAACCAACCAAACAACATATTATTTTGAGGACAAACTATTCCTGGTCCAAGAGAGGAGATATGTTATAGGAGCCTCTGAGGAGGTTTACTTGATTACATGCATGCTTATGGAATTGGATTATGCCAAGTAAAAGAGTTTAAAAAGAAAGAGATATTTTTGGGAGGTAAAAAGGGCAGATTCTTACACTGAGTGAACTTGTGGAAGTACTTGTGAAAGTACCTAGTTTCAGTAAGTAGTATAAGAAAAAGGGCCATCGTCTACCCGCAGTAACTGTCAGTAGTCAAGTTGAACCCACCAGGTGGTTAAGTAGAGTGGTGTTCAATAGGGGGCGCTGGTTAAGGGTTACCTTAGGGGCCTTAAGGCGTGGGTTAGTGGGATTTAATATGACCTGCCCAGGCCTGGTATGGCGGGTTTAAGGCGCCTAATGTGAGTGGGGGCGGCTGTGGTTGATAGGTATTGGGGGTAGGGCAGAGGGGAGATAGATTAGGGTAATTAGGTGGGGTGGTTACGTGTCAAGGTGATGGGTGGGTCTGGGTGGAGGGGGTATGGTAGTGGTTGGGGGGTATGTGGGAAGAAACAGGGGGTAGGTGAGGATTGGACATGAAGGGGAGAGAAGTGAAATAAGGGGACAGAGAAAGAGGAGATGAAGGTGTGAAGGTAAAGGAACACGGACGATCGAAGAGAGGACATGAGAGAGAAAAGAGTGTAGCTTGGATATGAAGGTATTTTTTGTGTATACATTTTATTTAATAACAAACATCAGAGTTGCCTCTGTTTTTCACTGCATCACTCTGATGAAGGTATATGGGGAGGGGGGCAGCAGCAAACAGGGTTATGAGGAAGCTGGAAAGGTATAAGGAAGGTAGGGAGGTGTGGAAGATGGCAAGGAAGAAGGTAGAGAAGCTTAGGAAACGGTGGAGAAGGGTAGACTGGGGAGGCGTGAAATGAAGGTATAGAGGTAAGGGCGATGGAACGGAGGTACGAAACTTCAGAGGAAACCAAGTAGGGATGGAAATACAGAATATGGATGGAAAGGCATTTTGAGCAACTGGTCAAGGAAAAGAAGGACCATGGAGGTTCGGGGTTTGGGTGCAAGGTAGAGGAATGGGGTACCTGAGCAGAGAGATAATTAGTGGAATGAAGGGGTTTGGGGCTCGTGGCAATGGACTAGTCTCAGTGAAAAGGGGGCAGGTTTAGGCCAGCAGGCCTCCAGGTGAGAATAAGGAGGTAGCGGCCTCTGGCGGTGTCATGACACACTAATCACTCAGGAGGGGGACAGGGGCAGGTATGGAGGGGGCAATGAGTGGTAGTTAGCCGACCCTGGAGCACCCCCCTGTCACAACCCGCCTCCAGGGCCGCGGCAGGTGACAGGGAAACGCCATTTGGTGGATCATTAAGGATGACAGGTCCCGAGCCGAGCACCTGTATTCAGGTGAGAATTGGTCGTGAGTCAACTACCCCCAACTCCTTACACCCCAATGACACAACTAAGCCTGGAAACGTGTAGGGGGGCGGATCAGGGATATGGGAAGGATGGGGACCGTAAATGAAATTAATGCCAAGATCTATAACATCATTTTTTTTGATTGTCTCGTAATTTAACATAGTTGTTTGATTTATTCCCTGTTTTTATTATCCGATTCAAACCACTAATAACAAAGTGGATAGTTGCGTTGACATGTGTATATCATTCATTTGATGCATGCTATCATGTTTGAATAATATTAGAATAATCATGAAATTGATAAAGAATATCACTATGTAGTTCATCGTAGACTGACAGTCCTCCTATCAAATGGTCCAAATAAAAAGAAAACGCACCATTATGAATCAGCGTTACATCATTTGCATTGTACTGGTCCTTAAGGATGCATCATTTACAAGGAATGTAATTCTCCACGAGAACAATGTGTAAAATGAACATTCATCTTTATTTCAAACCACTATTTGATTTTTACTTTCTTTACTGGCTTGACTAATTATTTATGAGTTGTACTATACATGGTCTCCTTTTCTTCGAAGTAATATTTCACAGGTGCAATCAAAACAACTGTCTTCCTTATTGTTCAACATGAGTAGAATTCTATAGATTCGTTGAATAGAAAAGTGTCAATTAATAGAACAAATTGTTCTAGCCAGTGGCAGTTGTCAAATGCACCTGCTGTTTTTCCTCATACTGTCAGGTGAAGGAGACAAATGTCATCCAAATACTCAATATCATCATTGGATGATATCCTATATCGAGCTCAGTTATAATACGATTTCGGTGGGGCCTTTTATACTCGTAATGTAATGTAACCATGGCATCCATCCCCATTAACCTGTATTTTTAGTTGTTTGATCTGGTGGATCATTCGTCTTGTAGATTTTGCTTGACAGGATCTTGCCCTTAATGTCTAATCTTAGCACTGGATTAAATTGTCTAATTATAAGATTTTATTAGCCCTGATCTATCATTCAATTACAGCGATCTGACTGTCAGGATCACTCTACTTAGGAAGATTGCATTCCCATTCAGTGCATTTCTTCTACTTGAAATAAAGATGTGTAGATACACCCATCTCGATGGCAGTGTTGACGAATGACTGTTAATGTATCAATTGATTCTGATCGTTACGATCTAATTATTTGAGCTATTCATATTTGTGTTAATTTCAAGTTAGGCCTACTAAGAGAAATGTAAATCTTGATAAGTATCAAATACAAAATTCCACATCTTTGACACTAAACAAAACACATTAAACTTGATCAAATACTTGCATTAGACTACCTTCGCAAATATGCATTAATGCTTCATTCATAATGCATAATAATGCCTTTAAAAAGGTTTGTTTGGCATTCCACAATATTTGCATGTTAAGTCCGTCCGTTGGCGCAGAAAGTGGGACCATGGGCATGAGAAACCGAAATGAGCCAATGTGAACTGATTAAGTGCCTATGGACTTTGGGAAGGACTTTTGCCGGTCCGTGCATTTAAAGATTCATGTTTCTGGCCAGCACCACCAAGGGGAGGGGGGCTGCGAGCCGCCTTCGTGTCTTAACAGCCAATGGACCCTTTTGGCACGCATGCGCAGAAAGCAAGTGGCGTCTGCGCGTGACCGGAAGTCCCTGGGGAGCGCGAACAGACTGCGTTTTGAAATACAAACACCTTTCATTGTTACCTGGTCTCCCAATACTCAGCCACCCAGAAAGGGTGCGGCGTTGGTACGGAGGTAGCAGCAATAATCACTCCCACTAGACCCCCTACTCCCATTAACTTAAACGAGCCTGTAGCCACACACCTCCCGACAATAGGTCTGTCAATTACAGTAAATGCCTGTGTTGTATTGTCGGCAAATCTACTCTCCCCATAACCACCACCATCCCACAAACACACACACCTCCATCCCTACCACCACCACCACCACCATACACCAAACCCAGGAGATTAGGCCAGGGTCGGGGGACAGGGCACCATTGTTAAGGCTGGGTGAATAGGTAATCGGCCTCCAGTAGCCTACAGGAGGTGCCAGAACGTGAGCGAATGGTTAGTTATCAGGGGCCTCCCTGTCATGTTCCATCGCACCCACTGATCTCACTGCTCGGCGGGGGGCACTTATCATATTGATGTTTGATTTAAATAATTGACGTCAAATCCAGTCAGGCGGAACGCCCTACATCAATGACGAATCTCTAATGTCAATATTTGTGCAAGAAACGATAGCTAGGGAGCGATTGGCTCAGTCTGGGCGGTTGGCGCAGCATGGGCCCTGCCTCTACAAAGTTACACACTGGGCCAGGAGCCACTGGGGAAAAGCATGATTTGCCAAACACAATATGCCTGTTTAGCGTCAGTCTTGGATCTAAATCAAGAGAAAGGTGGTTAGGAATAATTGTATTAGGCGGCCATACTGGCGGGGGCAGCTTTTGACTTAACAGAGCATGCCGGGGGTATTTGGTGGCAGTAGACCTTTGGGAGGGTTTTGTTTATTTACTCAAGGTCAATGCATATCAATAATTATAATTATACTGACAATATGATAAAATTGTAAATGTTTATTTTGTATTTTAAAAGGTTAGTGGATTGAAAAAAGAACTATTGCAGCCTCTCAAAATATAATGAGTGGCATTGGCCTAATTTTGGTAGTAGTATATGATATAATGATAATAAAGTATTGCACACCATGCAGGTATTCATTAAGAAAACAGTTTTAGTTAAGTTATTCTCCTCCTGATAGGGTATATAATGTCTAACTTTGTGCCATAAGATAAACAAAGGAAAGTTCATTATTTGATATCAAGACAGACACCAAAACGCATATTAATACATCTGTAACATAATTAGGTATTATACTTTTGATATTGGCCCTAAACAATGTACACATGGGCAATCGAAGTGGACAATTGAAACATCTTGCTCTCAATAAAACAGATGTGTATTGTGCATTATGTCGGATGGGATTAGAGAAGATTCAACGTAGTATAGAACCTACACTGGTTTGTCAAATACAGATAGACTCGGGTAGGGTAAGGACAAGTTAAAGCCATTACTGTGACATTGCAATCTGATGCCAAGGATATATTTGCAAATTGGTATAATATTATATCGTCAGTAATTTCATAATAAGTGGATACTAGAGTACGCTGAGTTCATCAGACATCCGATACGAGAATCTGCTTATTGCGGCATTTAGGCTATTAATTTACATACTTTAGTTACGTGCTCAATGATACATAATGATAACTTTTATAGGGAATAGTTATTTATTAGTTCTGTGTACACGTACATAACAATTCAGACTTTGTTGCTGTTGGAAAAAGTGTTCTCATTTCATCGTTTCTAATGTTATTACTAAAGGTCATTTCTAATAAGATCCTATTCGATAATTGTGAAATGATATATCAGATTACGACAGTTGCCATTTTCAAGGAACATGTATATACATCAACTATGGTGTATTACACATGTATCACAAACATCGACTTTAAATCAGTCTATACGTAAAGATTTATTTGGTTGAGAGCCTATCTGATAACTAATCTTTGGTCTCCTGTATAGCTTCGACGGATAATATAAAAAAGTATCCAGTTACCCTATTCAACATGAAATAGATAATAGCTAGCCTGACACCTTCACTGAAAGAATAACGGACGAACTACTAAAGGGATCACTCACTAGATATCTTATGCATTTTTTTGCAGTTTAAATTTGAGAAATCACCTACCCTTCCAATGCAACTAGCCGTGTAGTCTACAGTTTTATACCTCTAACCTTGATACAACGCTACATGTCACCATATAGCACGTATGTTATCGACGGCACCACATTTTGCTGAGATTCTAAATCGTTTCCAGTGTCCATAAACAGTATCCTTTTCTCTCTGGAGAAAACAAGCGGCCACACTTGATGTATGACCTCAGCCCTGGAGGAATGTTGGTCTGCCACCCGTTAAAACCGTTTAAAATGGCTGTACTCCGTGCGCGCCGCTAGATGGCGTTGTTAATCTAGCCTGACCTTGAGCGTTGCCAAGGTCAGGGAAGGGGCCCTCTCCTTTACCCCCCAAAGGGCCAATAGCTCAGGCGCATCGGTGACAGCTGACCGCTGCCGCCGTCTCTGGAATCCCCTTACTCGCCGCGACAAATTGTTTTCGCTCCCGCCGCCGCATCGCCACTAGGGGGCGCCACGGTAGGCGGGGGCAGCCCACTTCCGCCGGCAGCGCCGACCGGAAGTGGGTGCAATAGGCAATGGGACCTTTAAGTCTTGAGCTGGTGATCAGAAGATGCCGTTTGACTCCTAAACAGGTCCGTTTGGGGGAGCGGACAAAGAGAAGGCGATGACACGGGTTACTGATGTCTGAGATCGAGACTCACTGAGAATTGTTTATATTGTGATATGTAGACTACTTTGTGTACGGCTGGAGTTTTGTCTAAGAAGTTCTTGTTCTTTAGGACTTATGCTTACTGTCTACTGCGTTCTGCTTCACATCTAGAACAACATATTTATACTTAATGGAAACTAAGCCAGAAGGCCTTTCACAGATACTTTACCAGTGTCTCTGGATCTGGATGTTAGGATTGTTGTAAAGCTTTGTCAGTCCTTTTGCATTGACAGACCTGCATGGTCAGACGGACGGTTTCCTATGGGACCATAGAACCAGTGACTGACTAATGGTCATAGGTTTAAGTAGCGATCTCCGTGGGACGTTTCTGTACAAGCTAACCTTAACTAAACAGTCAAAGCGATTGTAACCAAACTATAAACTGATAAAAGAAGGGAGGAGATAACACAAAATGAATAAGATATGCTAAGCTAAAGTTAATCATCGAGATCTGTTTCAATGTGACGTAGTTATAACCACAGTGTTTGAAAGACAGGCCTAATAGTTGCTTTTCTAAATCCTTTGCCCAACGTTGTTTCAACACCGTAAAAGACAGGGTAAATGCTATTCTACTCTTATTATCCGGAAATTGACCCAAAATCCGGGACCAGTTCAGTTCAATGGCGGCGCTTACCCGCCGCACAAACCTTTAACGAGGCATGATTAATTCAAATTTGTAAGATTAATCAGCATGCAGGGGATTAAATAAGAAGAGCCGGGCAACATTTTGTAATTGTAGATCAATCGGGTGTCCATGGAAGCGTGCTCTGAACAAAGGTTCGGGGACGGAGGCTCCGTCCCACACCCAACATTAGATCAGTGGGCCATTTCTCTTGGACCATTTCTACCCAACCCGCCCCCATTTCTCCTCAGCCCTCTCACCATTTCTCCCCAACCCACTTCAGTGAAGTGATCCTGGGCCGTTTTTTGACATGGGCTCCTTGTCATGGTCATATTTGGAACCACTTATTATTGTCAGGGTTCAGTCAGCGCTGGCGTTCAGACAAACACACGTTCACAAAGGCTGGAGAAACCCTGGGGAATAGGAACATGTCGGAACTATTGAGCACGAATCAGCAGGGGGGCAGGGCCGTGCCCCTCCGCTAATATTTGATTTCCCCTCAGCTAATAAAAAACGACCACGTCTCCGTTCGTTGGTGTGCCCAAGCAGAACATGTTGAATATAAAGATAAGGGAGGTAAGTGGGAAAGACCAAAAGAATAAAAAAAGAAGTAAAAAATATTGCTGACACATTACAAGGAGCCAAAGAAAAAGTGGTGGGACTCGATTGCCATCTATTGAGGGGAGTGTAATGGATGTTGATCACGTGTTTACACGTTGTCCACTGCGATAATGACCCCAAGAAAAGTGAGTGTTTCCCCTGCCGGCGGCCGGGCCCGGGGAGACGGGTGGGGGCACGTTTGGAGGCGCCCTCTGGTGCCCTACCTCCCGCCCCCACCACCACAGCGCCACCCAGCGGAATTCTCCGGTTTCTAGGGTAGCGCGCGATCCTAATCCAATCACGTGATCAAACATGGAGGATACCTTCAAATTGAATCAAATTAGGAGAGGCTCACTAGAGAGAGGGCTGGGATTAGACTGAGGATAGGACTGAATTTAGATATATAGGACACAAATGTATACAACAGGCATACGATACACTGCTCTCTGTTTGTGGAAAGTATAACCGAAGAAAAAATATACTTTGTATAAGATATACTTGTTAGAAATGTAGCATCAATAATTGTTATCTCTTTCTGTTATAAAAGACATATTTCTTCCATACAGAAATATATATAACTGTATATGGACCTTACTGGTCAGAGATCAAATACTGGCATAATGTTATCACAAGATGATTAAATAAATCTCTTATTGAGTGATATTTCACGATTACATTTTCATGTATAGATTTAAAATGAAAGCCACGAAACAGATCAAAGTAAGTATGCTGATGCATAAAAATATATCATAAGCTTTGAAAACAGAACAGTAAGAGTCTTCATAGCTTTCCTATGCAGTGGCAATGGCTTTTCCCAATATTCAGAATACTATGCATCTAACTCTGTATTCTACGCAAACCAGAAAGTTTTTGTCTATTATATGACCATACGTCAGTTTTGAAGGAGCGATATAGTCACGGCAAAAGCATTGCCTCATACGTCTACCTTTCTTTGGACCTGTCCAGGAGGTTTCATTTTTCCCCAACCTACGGACCCAGCCCTTCTCCACACCCCCACTGATCCATACCCCGGAGGAGGTAGGAGTAACTCAAGTCCACGCCACTATTGAGCTGCTCAGTGAGTGAGGTATTATAGTAGGCTTGGTGGCTCAGAGGTCTACCCCTAGAGACGCCCCGCACCACGGGGTGCTCACAGATTGTTTCACCGCATTTATTTGCCATTAATCAAACGGCTTTTATATCCATGCCGAAACAGTTGCTTACTGAGACAAGAGGAAAACTCAATAAGAGGAGAGGAGGTGGTTCGATACTCACTGGACGCCGGCGGAAGGCCCTGGACGCTCGCGCCTGTGCAGAGAGGGATTGGCGCATGGGCGGTGGGACGCCTCATCCGGAAATAGACCGCGGAGGGCATGCGCACAAGGGGTCGTAGGGGTCTTGGAGGTCATTTACAAGGTCAGACAAGGAGGTCTCTTACCGGGTTAGAGGCTGGGGTCAGTCTCTACAAGGTCAATACTGGAAGCCGAGTGGGTGGGTGGGTCGTTGGGGAGTGGGAGGGGGAGTTGGGGTCTTCTAATATGACTGTGAGACACCGAAAAACTAGGCAGTAGGTGAAAGGTTGCTAAGGTCAAGAAAAAGTGACTTGTGTCCACCATAGTTGTTGTTTGTCTAAGTCTAATGACACACCGGACTATCTCAAATCGACTGAGCTCTTACTTTTGTTTGAACGAAAAAAACTATTTTTTCAGTTGGGACTTCCATCGGCAGGTAAAGGTTTAGTAGAAAGTTTTAAGTCAAATATGAGAGAGGATACTCCTAAAAAACGATCATATCCCATTGTAATTATTTCATAATCCCCATTGCATGCAATTCATGTGACGGAAACCATTCAGATATTGTAATAGATAGAGGAAGCGGGGATGAATGTATTCTGTGGATATAATTATATTCTTTGTCGTGATTGGGTAATACATGTAGTTTGTTTTGGTTAATCATTAGAACTCAGGTAAAAGACAAGCCTATTAATATTACGTAGGGTCCTCGATAGTCATAAGTACACATGTGCCCAGCAGGGAATGTCTTTCGGATCTTGTATGTATGCAGAGTCTATTAAAGGCTAGTCCTTGTATGCAGAGTCTAATAAAGGCCGGTTCTTGTATGTAGAGTCTGATATTAAAGGACAGTGCCGTCAGGCCTATCACACACAGACAGACAACCCCTGGTTTGTACATAGAGGGCAGAGGCAGTGATTTCAGCACCAGCTGGTCACTTCTCACGGGGCGGCCCCCGGCCCCTGGCACTGCCCCTATGTACACTTTTGGGGTGCCAAGTATCACTAGAAAGGGAAAAATTATGCGTAAAAACTATTATTCTTGTTTCTTCGTTTAAACTAGGCCTACTTGTAATATTGTGGTAGAAATATAGACTGCTTTTGCTTCTGCCTTAAACAGAATTCGAAACTGTAGTATCACCATAATATTTGTTGATATATATTTCTTACTATAGTTCTCCTCCATCATTTTTGCCAAACCTTCCATGATAGTTATTATAATCCGTGTTGCTGTTCACTTAGCTTTGTAGCCAATTGACAAGTAATCTTGAAACAGTTGAGAGTGCACTCTGTCAGTTTTTCGACACAGTTTTTAATACAGAACATTAATTTTATACAAATCATAAGAATGGGTTCCTGATCATTTCCCACGTATTAACATACGCGCACGAGGTTTGTAGTGGTAAGAAATCTGTTTCTTCCTTAAGATACAATACAAATTCTTTCAGTGAAAATCAATTCATGAGATTTTAACATAGCAAAAACCTTAAAAATACTATAAAATTAAGTATTTAACACTTAACTCCCCAAACAGCATGCACCCCATGTGTCGTCCCTCCTGACGACAGTCCGTGAGAGTCGGGCCAGGAGGGGTCAGGCTCGTCAGGACCCCTGATGGCTTCTGGGCGGTGTCCGTTACAGCCAATCTTCACAGGCCGAGAAAAAAGTCAGCATGTTCATTAGGGGGAATCTACGTGACTGCTGAATCTTCGTAATAGGAGTTTTTTTTAGACCCGTCAGCAAAATGGGCGTTGTTTATTACTGGGGATATTTTGTAGTAAAAGCAGGTGGGTTAGAATAGATAAGAGGTTGGGGAATGTGTGAGGCATTAAATTTGAAACTTTATGTCAGTGGTGTGTTTACGCTGTCTGAAGGTTGTAGACAGGGAAGTGTAATCGGTATAAAATCACTGGGCTGTCTGGTGGTGGTTCTAATCCAGGTTCTGCTTTTCAATCAGAACTTTGTGAGTGCATGACTAAACTTTGTCCAGGCTTTTCGTTGCAAACAATATAATTTGCCAATGAAATTTCATTTTGGGATTAGAAAGAGATTCAAATAACGGCATACTGATTCCAAATTGTACATTGTTTCTGGCTTCTGGTGCCAATTCTCTATGACAGAGTAAGTGTGATAACAATTAAATTCTTGTCAGAAAATATGAACCTAAAGTAACTGTGCTGACACCTCACACGTACCCACAAAGTCCTGCTAGACGGCGCTATTTGGGGGCGGAGACCGGCAGAGGGAGCGGCAGGGTACCTGTACTCAGACCCAATCACCAGCCTACCTGCCTCACCCCCCAAACACAGGCAGCTTTGAAGTGTAAATTAATCAATCAATTAATCATGAGTCAGTCCGAGTTTTCACACCTTGCTGAAAGGGGCTGCTCAGTCGAGCGACTGATGCGCGCGCACGGCCGGGCCAGCAAGCAAAATGTTGGCAATGATGTTTGCGGCCCGCCATGGCGCCGCAGCAGGGGGCCGCTGATGTCTTTGACAACAGCAAAGAAACGAACCCCCTGGCCCCGTCCCGCGAGGCTTGGAGGCCGTCTCTCGGTACAGAAATTCAATATTCAAAGCGCGGCCGTTTGAAGGTGCGATGCCGGCCCGACTTCACTGGATCCCTCTGCTCATGTCGAGCCAGATCCAGGTTTCATCTTTTCTTAAGTGGAAGGCAGGGCAGTTTTGGGATGGAGGGAGGAATAGAGAAACGGACGGAGGGGGGAGATGGAGGTAGAGGTGGAGGAGGAGGAGGAAGTAACATAGGAGAGTCGATGGAGGTCCAGGAGGAGAGTTCAGTTGGGAGGGTGGGGTGGTGATACTCTGAATAGCTTTAAGACCTCGACCTCACCCCCGTTAAAGCAACGCCCTGGAGAAGAAACATCACCCGGCACATCCCCACTTCCGTCAGCAAATGTCAGCAGGACCCCACAACTTAAAACCAGCCACTCCTATTTTCTCCGAATTTCTGCCTGTTGTCACGACAGGAAAAACTAGCATTTGCACCGTTGCTTCTACATACAATACAAAAAAGGCAGTCACTTCTTGGGAGACTGTAAAAGAGTAAGCTTCTCCCTTCTTGGCAGTATTTCCATAAGACTGGTTGCTGGTGGATTCAGTTTTTTCAGTTGTCGAACTTTCTACTGCACACGCCATGCCAGAGAACGGAGTTAGGAAGCGGAAATGTCAGTTGAATGTTTTCTATATGCTAGCAGGATCAAATCATATTATCGATACGGATCTCAGTCTGCAAAAGTGCAGCATTAGCGGTATTTGCCAAGCCATATGCAATGTATCCACCTTTAACTCAAACTAAAGTCATTATATCTTAGGCGGCGGCCTATTTTTAAGCGGGATTAATGCCCCTACTAATTCAGAGTTCACTTTTTAGGACCTCCCAAGATGTGAAGAACCGGTGACCACATTACCGGGACAGGGAAAAAAGGCGGGATGAAGGAAAGGTCTGTCAACTAATTTCCCATGATGAGAGACTCCCTGTTTTATCCCACGGCGACATTAAAGTAACGCCGGCGTTAAAAAGTAAGAGGCTAAAGACATGCCTTAGCCGAGATAATTTGATCTGATTGGGCCATTTTGACACCCGGCTAGACTTCCGCTGAGTAGACTCCTCTGGGATTCTTTTGTCCCCGACTTAACCAAACTTAGCTTCTGATTCATCGTTTCCTTGAGTTTTTACACGGAAAACGCTTCCCCCAAGCTGCAAACAAGCAATTAGTCGGGACCCTGCAATTCCTGAGTAGCGACTCCAAAAAGTTGGCGTTGCCTTGACGATCGCATATCACCATTCGAATCACATTTCATCTGGTGAATTAACCGTCGCAACCTTGGCTGGCAATCTGTTATCTCAATTAAATCGTAATCCGACCAGGGGGTCTTTGGTGGATCATAATGAACACCTCTGCTAACCTGGAACGCTGCGGCTTCTGTGTAAATATAGATTAACCGCAGGCTTGAATAATATCACCGCCTCGCAAAGGTCTTTTCTAAATTGAAACTGCAAGGAAAAGAGGATTTCTCGGCGCTTGGTTTGAGTTGAGCTGGTCTAGCCTACCTCGATCCTCAGTGCTTTGGTTATTGAATACCCTTATTGTATAGGGCTGCCCCACCGTCCCAAGCCACCTTTATGTTAGCCGTCCTAGCCACCTCCAGAGGCCTTGAGACCCTTTTGCCTATACTGCCCCCTGCGCCGCTTGCCACCAGGTTCGCTTTAATAGGCGTTTAACAGCCCCGCCGCGCCCCTAGTGGCCACTGACCGTACCAGCGGGGGTCCTTCGGGAGGCGGGCAGATTCCTGGGGTCATTTCACGTCAGCTTAGTTCTTTTAACTAACGCTAGGCTTAGGTCTCGTTACCCCGGTGCGTTGTCATGGCGATCCGCCTTAGTTACAAGCTCGGAGACTGTGGACAAACAGGTTTAGACCCTGGAGGACGCCCGCTGGCCCCAACTACTGTGGGGTAGTAAGCAGGGAGGGTCAATGGTAACACACAAGGTCCGCTCATCAGAGTTTGTTTGTCACCCCATTTGTATAACTGTTCGTACCGTTAACGCCTGAAAACCAAATCATATTGTGGCAAAATATTTCAATGAAATAATAATGTTATTTTCTATTAAATCTAGTTCTATAGGCATAGGGTTTTACACGATAACAACCTTTGCTAAGTTGATGACCACCCAGTTGGCAAGATGCATGTGGCATATCTGATCAGAACTCATGACCCCAGTATAAAACCGAGGTGAGAATCAAATACGAGACCTTTAGATTAGCATACTAACGCACTGGTTACAGCACCCGTCAGTTGCTAGAACACATTACTGTCCCCTTCCTTTCAGGCCTCTCTGTCCGCCAACTGTGCTCCAGGGTGGCGGTAACCGTGGAGGCCAGGAAGTGGAGCGACACCTGCCGGTCAGTGTGTGCCCATTCCCCACTCAGGGCCCGATACCCGGCCCCCAGACATGTATCTCGGACACGGATATCACGTATCTGGTTCTCAGGAACAGTTGACCGTCCTTTGTTACTCATGAACAGATTTCCGGCTATTGAATCAGATTAACACTTTGCCGGTTCACACCAAGTTCCTTATGTCTGATGGAGCATCAGTCCGTTTCTTTTCTATTCTAGTTGATCCACTTGTCCCTTTTTGCCTCAATGTTTTCCTCTTTTTCCCCTTTTTATTTTCAATATAACGAGAATAGCGTGCAATATCTATCAGATGCAACCTTTTGTACCTGGTTCCAAACAAATCTTTACCAAATTGATGACACTGGAAAACTCAGGAAACCATCTCATTTACTTATGATATTCTCTCACTCCTAAACTGATGCCTTGTAGTCTATATATAATCTTAAGGGTCAAGGGCCGAAAGGGTAATTTAAAGTGGCCAGAATGGTGAGGCACATGATAGCCTATTAGACATGTAATGTAGTTAATGTAATTTTCAGGAAAGGAAAGTGGAGAAAAAGCAATGGAAAAAGGAAAAATGAGAAATAGTGTCAAAGTAGAAATGAACTGACGCTTCATACCTTCATCCTATATCTATTTACTGTCAACATTGCTGCAGATGTGTCGAAAAGGTCGATGAACGAAGTCTGGGGGAGATGCATGGAACTTATGTTATGAACTGTGGCAACGACATTAAGTAGGTATTGATCAGAAAGACTTGCAATAATGGCATATAATGCACCAACAAGTGACGCTATATGCCCGAAGCACTGTACAAAGGGCAAAGACCTCCATACAAAAAGCGAATACAAAAAGGCATATCATATAAACGGCAAAAGGATTCCCGAAATGAACAAAAGGAATAACACCATAGTTGTAAGAAGATTTTTACAAATACATACATATGTATAAAGCTGGTATATAAAGTGTGAGCTAAAAAATTGCTGTTATAATATTTTCAGGAAATATGGCGGGGATATCATGTACACTCTTTGGTAATTGTACAATCAGGATAATAAATGCCAAGTTATCGATGGAAACACGTACGTAATTCATATTATACGTCAAATCTCTTCATTTGGATATTTTCTAGTTATCATGTGTGTTCTAAAAGTTCAACTCAACCTAAACACTCTTTGCAAGATGTAGAACTCTACACTGACGATTGCAAAACATGTCTCTTAATTGAATTCCAGGCATCCTATTTCTGGTAGCTTCAGTTATAAACTTCAACAACCCAACCGCCCTGCAGTGAAATTGACTTCGTCTCGTTTATCTTGACTCTGACATCCGATAAATTGAATTCCTAGTTTTTAAGTTGGTGACATAGGCATCTATGATATATGAGATATGGAGGAATGACCAGAATCTAGGGAACCGTTTGCTGCATACTAGTTCAGGGTTGTAAAACTCAAGATATTTTGCTTGGCTTTCCTCATGCCTGGCATATGAATTGACATGACTAACTATTCTAAAAATCAATGGTTCCATGCGAACAATAATTGCGGGGATACAAGTATTTTGTCCGGAGAAATATACTTCTAGATATAGATAATGTTGTGTGGTAGAATATTATACTTGGGGATATATTGCCTCAAGGATTTTACTTGGTATATCATTTAAAGCATATAAGTGCACGTAGCTCCTACAGTTCTATGCTTAGCTTGAAGGTATATCTTGCCTGTAGGAATCTACGTGGTATGTCACCTCCTTGAGGATATATGTTGCAGGGAGAAATCTACCCGGTCATGTATTGCTTCAAGATATCATTATGGGCAAATATTGCCTTAAATCCTATACGAGAGGACATATCGCCTGCAGGAAAATACTCCGGGATATGTTGCCTTGCATCGATAACGATTACAAAAGGCTGTCTACTCTGACACAATAAATGTTGAGATGAATAGCCGTTGAAATTTAATTTGGAGGGATTGTCGTCCTATCGAAGGCGTCTGGGTATAGGCCCTACGTCCTCCAGTTCCTATCTCGGCGCGGATCACGCTATAATTTAATACCATTAGAGCGGTGGGGCCCCCCCAGAGATCCAGCTTAATGTCTGCCTTTTGTGCGTTTGATCATGTCATTATCTGTTGTGATCCGCGGCTGATCGCCCAGATACACACGCTGAAAGCTGTGACGTCATGACAGAGCCTCGATCGGGTGGTTTATGGAGGGGTATGGTGGCTGATGGGGTATACTAGTATCTATAGGGTAACCATGGGAGTCTAGGATGGGGAATGGGAAGGTCCGATAGTCATGGTAGTAGTTAAACATGCGTCCTAAACAACTATATACTAGCTTGAATATACTTACAAGAACCCCCTCTCATAACTATTTTTTTCTAAATGCAATTATACAGCTTCGAACATATTCATTTCATGTTTTAATATCTAATCGCAACAACCGACCGCTTTCTTTCGTATAATATACTTGCATGCGACTGCTTACCTTACTGTATTAATAAATTCACTTCTGCTATTTTCTTTTTTACCAAAGCTATGCATGGAATAGGCCTTAGACTATGTCTGTATAGGAATAAACATCCTGATTTTAATGTCTTAAGACCAAATTATATTTAGCGTTTTATGATTCTCCAATATAAACATCTAACATAAGAATCGTCTATTTCTAATGTTTTTCTAAGAGTTAAAAATAGGTTGTTTCAATTTACTTGCTGTTCTTGATATCATATTATGCCATACAAGGACTACATGACGGCGCTATATATATTTTTTAATTACTACACATCCTGACATTGCAAAACAACATACTGAATAACCAATACTACTTTTTACCATTATCAACTTCCCATCCTTAGTTATTATCAAGGTCCTTTAAATTCTCATCATGTCTTATTGGTTGTGTATGACTTGGACTCCATACAAAATCAATGTGTATGGGGTAGAGTAGTTAAAAGCTCCTCTTGTGTTTTTACTCCGTTATTAATGTAGTCCCAGTAAACGTGGGCTGTGTATGTTGGCCAGGACGGCGCCTTTGTACGGGCGGGGTTTAGCCTTAATCCATTTTTGTCATAATCCATTTATCCCTGTGTGGATGCGGAACGGTAGCGGCATTCAAAGGCGACATCTTTTTGAGTTTGGTAAGATCAAAAAACTAAATAATCCGCGAGGGGGATAGATTTATTACATGCTGCCATGCAAGAACCCCACCACCACCACAACCCCGCTGGCAACGTCTGGCTTCACACAATATGCCATTTAAATATTTTTCTTTCTCCGCCCAGTGCGCCTTTTCAGGCTCGCCATTGTTTTACCCGCAAAGTGACACTTAATGCGTCATGTTGGTCTCATTTAAAACGGGTCTGGCTTAGGCTAGGTTAAAGAAGCGGAGCCTTTGAAGTTTCTTTAATCCCCTTGACATGTTTCACCTCATTGAACATGTGATTTACATGATTTGGCGGTAGAGCCCCACGCCAGGGTTTGGGAGAGGGGGCTAGGGAGGGGTGTGTGGGGGGCGTTTGAGGTTGAATCCGAGGTCTTTTGCAGTACACAGTGTTAATGACAAGAAACCCCACTTGTCCCCCAGCCCCACCCCCCATTCTTCTTTCCCCCCCCCCAACCCCCCCCCCCCCATCGCAAAAAGGGCCATCAGTTGAATATTGAAAGGCATCAACAGCAACAGACAGAGCGTGCTTGAATGGAGAATGAATCTGGTGCAAAGCATCTCTCATCAAAAAAAGAAACCATAATAAAAGAAAATTAAGAAAAAAGAAAAAGGGAAAAGGGAAAAAAATGGAAAGAAACTGAGCCATCGTCCCATCACCTGACCCGACTAGGCGAACTGCAGATAATTGACCTAATCATGAAACCTAGACCATCTCCATTCCAGAGTCCAATTATCAATTAAAAGCAGACTTAACTAATTAAGCCCGGCTATAAGTAGATCCAACTCTTCCACCTGGAATCTCAGCGCGGTTGCGGTTTTAATTGTTGGAATTAATTTAGACAATCCCAGTGGTCCCCGAAGTGCAGCTTACCATAAAGCACCTGCAGAGGGTGGTGGCAAACATGCAAAGGGGGGGTCGGTTTAAGATAACTTTTATTCTTATCTTATGCAGATAGCATGATTAATCTGGGTGATTGCATGTCCATTGTGCTGTTATGTGTGTTTTACCTCAGATCTCTAATGTTTGGTTGCAGGGTTGTTGCTGATCATGTATAAGTTGATTCAGTGTTTATTCAATTACAGAGTAGATATTTTATCTTCGAATTATGATATGCACTTCCACCACGTTGATATCAACTCAAAATCAAATAAGAAGAAAGTGTGTCACGATCCTATCAGAGGTAGGAGAACAGATCTAGTTCAAGCTTGGGGAAGCCATTTTCAAGAGGGATTCTTGTATGTTTCAAAATACATACCTTCAAGAGAATCAACTTCCTCCGATTCAAGTACAGTATTATTTTGATTCCTTTTGATTTCAGATGGGAGTCTAATCCATTAATTTTTCAAATTGTATTTACAACCCTAATCTCCCGATACCTTTTTATTCTGTAAACTAATTCATCTCAAGGAAATCACAACCAAACAGCCCAACATTGAGACAGAGCAAGCAGGTTGGCACTGGGGACATTTGTTCCTCCAAGTGTTTGTGGCAGGCCCCTCACTCAGTGCTGTGACCCGCCGTGTCCTAGCGTCCCCTATGGTAGGCTGATGAGACCCAGGAGACGCACTGGACGTGTGGGCCTCTCCTGGTGGGGTTTTAGTGTGAAAACAGGGAGGAGGTGTGAATGTGGGGTGGGGGATGGGGTCTCTGCATGGATGGTCAACACTTCTTCAAAGAGATTTGACCATTAAAGCCTGAATAATTTGGTCATTGCATTTGTGAGGGTTGGTTATTCAAAGTTATCATACGTTCATGAGTTTTTTTACAATATGATTAAACGGTGGAGAAAGGAACATTGTGGGATAAATCTGTGTTATTTTATTGTTAATTTAAGTGATTCCCACACTCACAGGAGATTCCCACACTCACAAACATGCATGACTTCATGCATGTTTAAAGACATAACTAAGAGCAAAGGAATGCACAAGTACATTTACACAACGTCCTATTGACCTTTTAAGGTACAGATAGATATCACAGAAGACATAATTTGAGCTGACTTGGAGTAGGCTAGAGACCATGGAGCCCCAATTGTAAAAAAAAAAAGAAAAATAAAGATAAAAAAAAAGAAAAAGGGGATGCACTTTAAGTAAATATCCACGTGTTATGTATTATGTTATCCAAATAACACAATGTCATGTTGTATATATATGCTCATGTGCAGACATTTCCACATTTCAATGGAACGAATATTTCGTGTTTTTATAGAGAGCTTTTTCCTTTCGATCTAATATTAACTCAATTTTTTTCAAAGACATAATATAAGTCGGGTGAGGCCTCTATAGGCTCCTGTAACTGCTCATTCAAAATTCTAGAAAACTTTCAAATTAATTAGTTAACACTTGGCGCCTACCCCCCATCCTCAGACCCACCATCCAGTTCGTGCGCACCGGAAAACCCCTTAATGTCAACAGGCCCGCCAACCCCAGCTTCTACAACTCAAAAAGTCTTAAGTGACGTTCAAATGAACAGTCAGCACATTTCCGACCCTCTCAGTTCTAAAGGACGGGAGGAAGACGTGATCCTGACTTCACCAGTGTGCCAGCGATACACCTGACATTATCCCAGGCCTGTGCCAGCTCTCTTGAAATGTAAGACCATAGTTCTTGTACGTGTTGAGTCCGGGCCTCATCTTATTGTTCTTGTTTTTGAGCTTCGGGGAACGACTGTAAAAGATGAAATACGGTTTTCCGAATTTGAGATTCTTACCTTTTTTTTCATGAACTGCTGTGTGAAGATGGAAAGTTTTATTTCATCTTTAATTTGCCTTTTGGACAGTATCTTCTTATGAATACTCATGCTCCAGTTATGATGAGAGACAGATTAATGTAAACAGAGATTTAAGAGGTGAGACCATTAAATCTTTTTGGATATCATATATAATTCATCTGGTTATAATACGTACGTTTTATAACAAAACAAAGAATGCATATGAAGTGACATATAAATCAGTTGGATCCTGAGTCTTTATGGCAAAAACAATCCCCAGAACGACCATAAACAACATGTGTTTCTGACAGTCTAAATAAGCCGAATCTGGTGGTCCTTTGGGGAATATAGAGGCAGAGGGTTACTTTAACCAATGACCGTTAGCCAGGCCAGAAGCGGAGTAGGAAAGAGAATTACTTGGTGATAGAATATTCATGAGGTATTTGCGTCCTGAGAATCCCCAGGGATCTACCTGGACTGTGTGGCCATTTAACATGTGGTATTTAGAGATGGGCTATCGGGGTGGTAGGGTAGTAGGCGGGGAGAGGGATGGGGCGTGGGGATTGTGGTCCGTGCAGGGTATGGGAAGGGTAACGAGGGGGTCACATCTTTGTCTTATGAGTTATTCAAGGTGGTCAGGACAATCCCAAGCTATTTTATTCTTTGCTGAATCCCCAAATGCCATTAAATCAGTGAAAACGACGCATGCTTGTGAACGGATGAACTGCTGTAATTGGTAGATGTACACGGTCCCGCTGTCATCATTTACTAAATTCTGGGTCAACACGAGTATCATTTAAATTCATTCGTAGGTACAGACATGTCCCCAGTCTCTGATAAGTCATGATGAATTTGTATTTCAAGGGATAGTTTTACAAAATTATCAAACAGCATTCAAAATATTCCAACCGGAAAAACCCACCCAGAGAAGTATTCGTACTCGTTGCAAGTAATACAAAAACCGTTCACTGTGCTTGGATCATGCAACAACCCCTTAAATATTTTAGGAATAGAAACGTTAGTAGCGTGGGCCTCCGTTGACTCTTAGACCCTTGTGTTTTTTTCATGGTGGTTTCCCTATTCAATCTAAAGTAACCCCCTACCCCTTTCCTCCAGTGCTCCACATCCGGCGATGGGTGGCAGTAGGGTTAAGGTCTAAATCCTCTCCAGGTGAGGGTACCGGGGGTCACCACCAGAGGGCTCTGGAGGCCTCTTGTGGAGATTTACATACCAAGCATGAAGATAGGGACGTGCTGGTCGGACACTCTCCACCACAATGCCTGCACAGAGACCTCCTTGGGAGATGGCAAGATAAAATTGTGTTAGAATGAGAGTGACGTTTGGATGCATTTCAAGGTGCAACAGTCTAAAGTTCTTGAGATCTTTATTCTTGTGGCTGCTGTTCTAAGTACTGCTCCACCTTTACTTATAACCACCTTTTGTTATGATCAGGCTGCTTAATTACCTTAGAAGTGCATGGGTGTAGGAGAGGGTTGGGGTATAACGAGCAAACCATTATACACAAATTTAATTTGGTCTTTTAGAAATTAAAATAAAAAAGACCTATCAAAAGCTGCGGTGATTTATAACGACAGGTGAATATAATTAGATGTTGCAGAATGCTTGAGCTACCTAAGGTATAACAATCTAACTAAGATAAACCTTCTATAACCTTGAATCTGAGGAAGTGGAAAGTGTTCATTTTCATTAATTTCCCTAAAGGAAGTCAAAGGTTGTGTCCAAACGATACTGGTTTCCTTTCTGAACGTTTTAACTCAAAGTATTCTCTGTCAGTTCTACTCAAAACCCAATCGCCTCGACACCCTTACCTGTGCAATACGATATTAGATAATTATAGCTTGACATTTCATTGGATATCTTCAATACCTGGACACTCCCGAATGCTATTTTTGTTGGGCCATTTTCTTATACAAAGGCGTTTCTCTTGTTACTATTTTTTAAGTTTCGGCTATGGATTGTGTTCACTTCATCGTCAGGGGTGAAGTAAACTGAGCCTCCAGTCACGTGTTAAGGGAGTGGTTCAAGTAGTGTATAAAAAGGGTACTTTGTTGAAGGTTAGTTTCCATATCAACTTACGGGTTTTAATTGTAGGTAGTATATGGAAATGGTACACTGGTGCTGGTAATCATTAAATGTTGACTTATAAACTGAGCAGTATAAAAAGTTGGAAGGCAGAGATGGCTCTTACATTCTAATACGACTATATTAGGTTTGTAGTAAGTATCTTAATTGATAGGGTATATAATGGTGTTTGATAATTATGTGATCTCTGTAGTAATATAAAAAGTAGAAGCTTAAGGACATCCAATTGGAGTTTCAGAGACCTTCATGTTTAACTTTATTATCAAGTGCATTCCACTCTAAACTGTAGAGGTCATTTCAGAAAGGAATTTCTAGTTTATAATGTACATGATTATAAGTATTGAACACGCCGCACATATCACAAATCCCTGATGCCTCTGTTTACTTGCCTAAAACTAATGCTTATACTGCATTTCTGTTGAAGCCAAAGGTTGCACCATTACACCGACTCTAATCCTTTTTTACAGTTCATCCATCCGCAATGCAATGGTAAATCACCAATATTAAACAACCATAATCGCCTTACAATATAAAAATGCTGCTGTGAATGGAGGGAAAGTATTTGACCCGGCGCAATAATAGATGGCCCGAGCTATTACCCCTGTAACCATAAAGCGTAACCGTAAAAAGTAACCGTAACACAGGGCTGCCCATCATTGGGCATGATGGTGTCCGATTGACGGGCGACGCAGTACGTTTTGTCAGATAACAGTGGGGGTGATCACTAGGCCAGGGGAGGTTCTGACCTCTCTGGGCAGGCAGGGTGATAAGCAGGGAGATAACAGGGAGATAAGCAGGTAATCAGGGTACCAGTAAATGGGGTGTTAGAGCTCGCTGGCTGCACCGGCATGGCAAACATTGATGGCGGCAACCCCAGCACCTTTGACCCAACAGAAGCATGTATTTCACAAGCCGATTTTCTGAACTAGTTTAGTTAGCTCATATTCTCCAACACATATAATCTTTAAAATTATAAACGTTACTTATCATTTAAATGGAAATTGAATCCCCCCCTATAAGGGTAAAGAATATCATTATTTCTTCTCACACACACACACACTTACTGTACAATGATAAAATCGCTAGTAAAAAGTGGAATACAAACTCAACGCGCTTCCGTAACAACCAGAATGTGTTATCCTTGCCTAGTATCCAGACAACGGATCGGTCATTCACCCCGTGGAACCATCATCATTTTTTTGTCGGGGTGCAGCAGAGTGTGTCATGATAAAACGTGCCCGACGGTTAGAAACTACAAACTGACTTAACAGTATCAAATCCTCATAAACGTTATTTTCGTGAATGAAGGATTTAATGGGTTGCAGCTGTAGAATACCATAATGTAATAACAACATTGACTTTTTGGAGCAATACCAGAATCAATGGGTGCAAACGAAGGGGTATTCGCTTTGACAACCACGTTTGTATGTGGTATACACACATTGGTCAATCCATCCTGATTTAGCCTCGCCAGCCAATCAGAGGGGTCATTCAGGTCACGTGGTCACTCCCGGAGCGCCCTCTATCGGGTTTACACGGGTCGGAAGTTCAGGGTCGATGATAAAAGCCAACAAATTCACGCCTTTCCAGGCAGTTTCAATCATTAGCATCTAGCCGGGCTTTGCCACAAACCAATTACTTTTGATCTTGTTTTAGGTGATCTGGCAAGGAATCAGGGGATCGACAAAAAAGGTCAGGGTGCGTCAGACCCATCCAAACCCAAACTCAATCTGTTTTCCCGGATTAGTAACTGGAATGACCATGGCACTGACCACTAGGCTGACCTTATCCCCTCCCCCAGTGGCAATTTAGATCTCAGGGCAGCCCAGATTTTCCTGGGTTGATGGAGATTAATCAGAAATTCAAATTAAATCAGATAATTCTGCTAACAAGGCTTGGGTAATCCGCGGCAAATCCCTGAATAATTTGGTGAGATTGCTTGGTAAGATTTGCGCGCATTTTGATCACAAAGAGATTCTTATCAACCAGGTCCATTAGATGGGTTATACCATGGGATGGCCGCCAGTGCTAGATTGTAGACATGTGTCATTGATCTTATGCAATTGCTTTATATACCAAGTTCTGTCCACTCACAAAGTCTTGATGGTTGCCTAGACCTCAAATGTGTTTTTGCACTGGAATGACAGGTCAAAGATTTATCATAATCTGGAATGAAACAATCATAATGCTGCCAATAATTAAGGACATTGTTTCATACACTTTTGTGGTCTGTTCAGATCAGACTTATATGGGATACTTCGTACACTGATCTGCCAAAATAGAAAAATACGTGGGGTATGTTCTTTCAACAAAACCTACACGTACCAACTGCATTGGATATTATTAGAATAACACTAATGGCCTCATTATTAGCTTTATATTACAGATTGGTAGAAGTTATCGGAAAACATTATTACTGTATAGAGTTAATGGAAATAATAAAAAAGGCAAAGTAGGAAGTGAGTCATCCGAAGATAGTCAATTCTATGTTTTGTACGCCTACAGGATTCACCTGGCAAGTTAATGTTTGTATCACTGCGCTAAATAAAACTCCCTCTGAGGCCACCACTATTTTGAGCCATTCCTGTTACATTATGGGAACGAGAAGATAGAGCTACTTAGGCAAGTCTCATGTGAGGGGAACAGGTACCCGGGAAACTAGAATAGAACAACTTCTTTGAGTGTTGCCCTTTTCACCTACAAATACAAGCACACTTCCTATAGGATTTGCATGCACAATCATTTCTGTAAACATGGAGGTAGGGATCATTAATTTCTTTTAGTGGAATGGTGTAACTTTCTAGATCCGTCTAAATTGCATAGTTAGAATTAGGAAAATGTGTATGACTTTGGATAGCTTTATAAACAGCAAACAGGAAATACTCCATACGTTTAAGAAGTAGGATGTGAGGAATATGACAAAGATTGATGTCGTGCAAATCATAAATGAGAGTCTGGACATCAGTATTAATGTGTTTTATTTAGATACTGATCATGGTAATATTGTGGTAATTACCATGAGACTAAATCTGGTGCTTTTTAATACCATAAATCACTTGAAAAATTCCTAGTGGTTCTTTTGGGATGTAAATTCCAGTAGCATAAACCACAATGAGAAAGATGCGGTCTTTGCTTCTACAGATATCCCCCTGTGGCGTTAGGTGATCATTACCTGTCCCTCCAGCAGTTGGGGTTTTGTTCAAACAGTCCCCTTGCAGCGCGATAATAAACTTGAGCTGGTAGAACCGATCAGGTAACATGGGGGCCAGGGGGACATGGACTGAGGACGGGGATCTGTCCCTGCTGGAGGAGACAATGGGAGTCTGTCACGCCACCCAGAGACACCTCCGCAATAGGTACATACTCACAGGTGTATAATGCCCCATACCTACATGTGTGCCGATTGGTGCAGAGTAGGCCTATAAATTGGAGTACAAATCAATGGAATGTGCCAGTTTTCCACCGATTTTGCGTAAATTTTAGGCCAATAGTGTATGGGTATGCTATGCTAAACCACAGTCGACCGATGACCCAGTATAGGCCAACTAGAGTTGACCAACTGTTGAGCACCGATCCATATCAAATAAGTTTTATAATTAAGGCCAACCACCGACGGCCAACAGCGGACTCTTAAGTAGTCGATCTTCTCCAAATTGTCCCAAGTGGGGGAGATAAAGTCAAACATGCGAATACAGTCATAATCGATGTTTTAGGTATGTATGTATGTATGTATGTATGTATGTATGTATGTATGTATGTATGTATGTATGTATATGTATGTATGTATGTATGTATGTATGTATGTGTGTGTGTGTGCCTATGTATGTATGTATGTATACATGTGTGTATGTAAATTATATAGGTATGTATGTATACATGCATTATGTATGCACACAGACACAGACAGGCACACACACACTGTAACTCACACAAACACACACATATTTTCTTAACACACACGTTTTCAAGGGCCAAGGGAACGTGTGTACTGTGTGACGGGTGACATCGAAATTTAATAGCCACTGAGAGTAATATTATAATGTCATGAAAACGAGACATTTCTCTCTTTCTACTGATATCTGCTGTTTCACCTGTTTCACGTGTGTCTTAGCAACAGAGACTACCTGTTGTAGGGTCGGATTCCTCATAATTTGACTCTGAGATATCCCACTTAATTTTGAAGAGCACATTTGAAGTGGAATTGGTGTCTTGTCATGCAATGGTGATGGATTTTGACACACCTTCTTTATGTACTATAGGCCCTATAGACTGAAACTTTCTGATGTTTAGCAAGGTCTATCCCACAAAAGTATTCTAGTGTAAGTCTTTTTCGAACAGCGCTAACATGAAACTGGATCTCAAGCCGTCGTCTGCAAGTGACTTTTAGAAACATGTAATTTATCTTTGCAGTTTCAATTTATTTCGATTGGAAATATTGACTGGTAGGGATTTTTTCAACCTTACCCATGCCCTGTCGCATAACGGGTCTCGCTGTAAGGATGATTAGCACACTTTTAAGACCTGTCCCTGTTCAACAGGGAGCAAATCCACCTTTCAACCTTACAGGGATGGTTTGACCACTCCTTTTTTGCATGTCCCAGGGGGATATTTTAGGGTGTGAATTTTAATATTCTGTTTTCAGCAAATGATAGCAGCGTCCCTCATCTTATAAAATATATAGGAGGTAAGTGGCGGAAATGTATTTATCAATCAATTAAATTAATTTCAAAGTGTGTGCAAAACCATCACAACAGGGATGATTGGCAATGAGGGAAACAATGATAAAAAAAAACAGGGAGAGAAAAAACTAAACCATCCTTATTCGCTCGCTGTTGCGAGCGTTTGTTTATACAACGCGGCACCGCTGACGTAGTGATAATCTGCAACCTCAGGAATGAGTTTTTGATAACTTATATAACGAGGGAATCCTGTTTTTAAGTTGTATAGGTCCCCCTGCTCTGGTGAAAAAGGCATCACCTTCACGTTGCACCACTTGTAATAACACATGAATGCCACCGCCGCCCTCCTTCCTTTCTTTATCTCCTGTCACGAACCATCAGACTTCTTCTTGCCCTCGTTTCTTGCTCCCTGAGGCTTGCAATCAATGTCAACACATTGTCTTTCGCCAATAAATCTGGGATATTGCAAGACAAATATACTTCCACGTTTCTTTATCCAAACAAAAACGGGGAGTCCAATTTTCTTGAGTAAAATGAACATTTTCAATATTTTGAAATTAGGTACAAAGGTCATGGGCTTTCCAGATTGTAGTTGAATATGAAAAGGTCCTTCTCCCTCTGACTGCTTTCCAGATTGGATTTCCACCTAGTTACAAGTATTGAAGGTCAAGTTAACATGCGGTATTCAACTGACGATTTCATGTTTGCCTTCTTATCTGTAGGCTGACAGGTTCTAAGTACCAACAAACAAAGTCAAGCAAGTGACCTCGTATTACTATGCTGTGGTAGGGCAACAATGCAAAACATACGTATCTAAACCTTACATACTTTATATAAGGTAACCGTTTAAGTACCATTAAAGCTACCCATAGGGAGATGAAGGTCAGACAGGGAATGTTAATTAAACTTTGAAGGTTATTTGAAACAGTCAGGATCATGTTAGTTTGATCATCTCAAGCAACAGGATCCTTTAATATAATTATGTACTGAATCGTGTAACACATGCTGCCACTCAAGCCTACACAGAAAGTAAAGGGAAAAGCTTGGAGTGATATTCCATTAACTTTAACTTAATTACAGTGCAGAAAGCAGTATGCGGTTCTCTGCGATTTGTGTCAGAAACCACGGTAGGTTCACGTGCAAAACACGAAAGGGGAATTCGGAGAGCTGTTATTTGGAGGATTTCAAAGGTTTAACACAAAGTGAACTTGTGGCTGGCTGGGGTAGTAGGGGGGAAGGGATGACAGAGAGGCGTCAGTAATGGCCTTTACCTGCCAAGTAGCTTGGTCAGAATCAAACGCCACTCTGCCCTCAGCCAGTGCTGATCCGACGATTGCATGTTTCCCTGAGCCCTGCGCAAAACCTACAGCCACATGCCATTATGTGCCTGTTGTGAATGGGAAAGAAGTGTGTCTTGTGACCCGACCTTCCTACCTGTACTTGTATCGGGCGCCGTGTATTCATCCCCTATGTATGTACGTTCGTAGATATAAACAATAATATTTTTCCTACGAATTTACGTATACCGAGACGTCTTGCACATCGTGATTTTAAGGTTTTCAACCACATTTACAGATGTTCCTATAACTATGGGACCCATCGGAATGACCATATACATGATCTGAACCCATTGGGGCAATGATGTACTTTAACGAGACCCATTGGGACCCATTGGGACGAGTACAGTCATTGTAAACGTTAGTGTGTCACAGACATGATGATGGACATTGTGTTGTGTGGTGCAAATCTTATTATTACCTAGATTCTGACAAGTACTTGAAAGCGCACATTCTGGATACGTGTATCAGAATGGGGTGAACACACGGCCAGATATATACTTGGCACTGACATTGAGTGTTCCTTGTTGCCTACTATGTCTTGTGCATGCCAGGAGATTTCCAATTAGAGGTACTGACAGAAGAGCGTAAATACGAGGCACCTACAGGGACACATTTAAGAGCTGCATTAGGGGAACTCTGGTGTGGTTGGTTCACTGACAGAGGAACGAACTTCGTTGTATAAGGAATACATTTTTGTAAGCATTCGTCATTGGCATGTATGTGATAAATTCATCAGCTCTGTCACCTTAAATCAAATTCTTATTAGACTGCGTGGTCTAGTCTAAATTTAAATAAACAAAATTTAATGATATTCTCAAACTAAACTAGTCTGTATGTTCTATCTTAGGATCCTTTTACCCCATTACTAAACAATCACATAACCTCCCATACGTTTCCTTCATCAAATAAATGTCATACTGATAATAACCTGGACCCACTCTTTTAACTGCCATAGCATCTGAACACCCTCTGATAAAACGTACACTTTATAGGTCGTAGTATAACTAATAAAAACATCAAAGTCTTACAATGAGAAATCTAACCATCAGGGCAGGTTATAGGGTGCTTTATAGACCACTTTTTACAGACTCCCCCCCCCCCCTTGTTTCCCACTGGCCATATTTGCTGACTGAAGGCTTTACTGTTTGACTCATCCGACCAATTGATAATGTTGATTATAAAAAGCCAGGGCTAATTAGCTGGGAGGGGCCCACGTGACTAGAGGTAATTAAGGTGACAGTGATTAGGTGTCCCTGAGATGACGGATGTACAAAAGAAGTGAAGGCAAAGAAGGCTAATCCAACAGGGGGCACAACCTAAAGCTTGGTTTATATACACTTGTAAAATACAATTTATTGTTTTAGGTTATTTTGTTACACTGGTAGTAACAGTCCTGGCAGCTGTCTACAGTCTTATCAAAGTATATCATGAGTGTAATTATATCTTTTGATTGTCACAATAGAAAACACCAGAACATTGCTGGAAATATTAGGGCGCATGTCAACGTGTGTTAACAGCAAAAATATTCATTATTTCCAAGAATTTTGGACTAAGGAAACTGTCTTTTAATAAGCCTAAGCGATTGATGAGTAAACTGTAGGCCTGGGGCTGTCGCACTGAAGAGTCACACGTAGCCGTTCGACATGGAAACCTGCCTTAAGTGTAACAATGAAGTTGGAAGGCAATAGCTTTCTAGCTACATACTGTCTGCGTCCATATTATGTTTTTCATTTGCCTTTCACTGTAGCTACTGAACGACACTGTTGCATTTGCAATTCCGAACCCATGTCTCTTGAGCTGAATAGCTGTTTCAGGGGAATCGTTGAATATTGTGTCTCATATTTCCTATCATTCTGAATATAGTTGTCCCCCTTTTTCTTGTATGTCTGGGTCCGTTATGTTAGTGAATGTTGGAAATATATCCCTTCATGTCAACCATAGCTATGTGATGTTCTGTAGGTTTCCATTAAGTACAAAACTACTGTCGCAAATCGTCCTTTGAATTCTATATAGAGAATGGCACAATTTCTTTAAGATTGAATACGGAATTATAGTGCACCGCTATCTTCTCTTCAAGCATTTGATAATACATATTGAGGTTAGACGAAATTAGGGGAAGTATAACATTCAAGTTATGCTACCATTTATGTTTCTCAGAGGAATGGACTTAATCACAAATTCCTCGCTCTACATTTGATAGTTGTCAGAAGTGTGAATTGTTTGGCATCTCTTGATATACATTTCCTTCTTTTCCTCAACCTCTTCGACACATGTTTTTGCTATAAAGATCAAATTGTACACTCCATCAAATTTGTGGCTAGCGCCAGAGAGCAGACATCATGCCCAAATGTTTAGGATTAGGTCTATAACAAGATATTGTTATATGGAGATGGATCCAACTGAAGTTAAGTTTTGTGGTGCACAAACACATTAACTGCGTTGAATATAATTCATAAAATGTAAGTGGTATAAACTTTGCAACCTAAACAGCTCTCCCTATCACCACCACCTCCTCCTAAACAGACATGCACACCCTGCCCAACCACATCACCCAAACCACCCCCTCCTGGAGCACCAACCCCTCCCTAGACAATCCTAGATAATCCGGACTCCCTCCCTATCCGGGCGTACGCTGGAGTCATTGGCCAACAGATAGAGAGGACAGGGGGACTTCCCCTGGTTGGCGAATGACATCCATTGAGCAAACTGTTACATCTCTGGTTTCACGGCCGAGACTGGCTGAGCCTGTTTGAGTATGCCCAGAGCCCGGGGCGCCTGTTGGTTCACGGCTAAGGTATCTACCACCCCGGCTTACAACGGCTACAAGCCAGGGATAAGCCTGGACCACATCCACTATTCTTGCTCATATTTCACGCACTGCCAACAAGTTGGACATGTGGCAGAGTTGGGGAATGTTTTAGTAAAAAAGGGTGTAACTCTGTTGGGTTGTGTATTGAGAAAGTTTAGAAATAGTAACACTAAGTTTGATTTCCCAATCACTTATCTATTGGGAGCTTTTGTAAATATTATAATATTATAATATTATTATAAATGACACTATGTCATAGTGTCATTTATTTATATCAGAAATTTATTTTTCTGGGCCAGCTGAATGACCATTGCTAAAGAGATAAAGAAGGAACTCTTACATTGACGTTGGATTTTACTCAACTTTTCAAACTTTCTCCCAACATTTAAATCAGAATTCTGGTTCAGCTTAAGTTATTAAATTATCGCAAAATGCACCATTGTACACCAAGGCTAATCGTCAGTAGATTTCTCACATATTCCTCTCTAAAATTAATATGGCTTTCACCAACAGATACGTCTTGATTATAGGTGATGCGCCATGCATAGAACCAGGTTACCGGTTTAGTATCATGTCTGATAAGGGGCGATGTGAGGCCGATAAGGCTAAGATATCGGGTATCAGACCATCCCTTCTCGTCCCCAAACCGTACCCTACCACCTGAACGTCCCCAGCCTCTCCTGACCTATCTCTACCCCCTGCACATTTTCTGAGCCTCCCTGTTTCTCAAACTCTCCCAATCTCTTCTAAAATTCTTACAACCTTCCCCTACCTCTTCCCCGACTCCCCCTACTTGCCCCATACTTTTCCAGCCATCCCCTCAGCCTCCTCATAACTCTTCCAGCCTCTCCCTTTCTGGAAAACCTCCCCCACCACCCCCAACCCCCCTTTCCATCTGACATGTGTCTGCTGACCCCAAACCAGTCGCCCTCCTGGAGGTTAAGGCGGCTCCGGTTTCCGAGGCTCATTTGCATCCATCCTCAGCCTTGGCCTAATGATAGGCTACAGGAGGACGCTGGCCGCGCTGGAGGAGGGGTATGGGTGGTTAGCGCTGGAGGCGACGGCGAGCCGCAGATTGGATCACACGGTATGGTGGGCAGGAGGGGACCGTGGAGGCAGTGACCAAACGAGTGTAAATAAAGCGATTAGAGACCACAGGCACTCCCCGGAGGACGCCTGGAGGACGGCGTCCAGAAGCTACTGCTACAACCGGAGGGGTCATTGGCTGGGGGTGGGAAGGTAACATGGACACGGTCTGTACACCTGGGGTGACGACCATAGGAGATTTTTTTTTTCAAGAAACGCAACATATGAAAAACATCGTTTGTGCTCAAGGTGGAAACATGTACGATTGACGTTTGTTCTTTAGAAAATGTCAAGTTGGCGATAACGCTTTTTGTACCGTTAATTGTTTTCAAATCAATTATTACGAAACATTAATTTTATGGTCGGCATTCCTTGTGGTGTGGAAAGTCGAGATGAAACAGCCATATGGTTATTAGTATTTCTCACTTCTTTTGCTTTTGAATATGGATAACTTACAACTTGGCAAACAAGCTTCCTGCTGAGAGCTTGGAAAGAAGTAACATATGAGCAAAAGGTGTTATGGTGATTTTGGAGTGAAGGATAAAAAAAGGATAGTATTATACTTAATACATTGTACGCATAAGTATTAAGTAATGAACTTTTCATTTTCAAGTGGGTTTTGTTTCAATGGCAGTTTACTTTTAAAAGCCACTTTTAAATCCCTATCCCTTTCCTACATCCAAAGAGTGACTGCCTGCTCCCGGACCACGCCCAACATGTAAAAAAGACGGTCTAGGGTCATAAGTATCTATAACCGAGGGAACGTGCCCGAACGTATGATACCGTATCTAAGACCACCAGATACCCCAGAGATATTACATGCATAAATGTAAAGGGTATCTTCGATCGGGATATTGATGTATCCTGATTAAAGTCTAGCTGTCTTTTGTGACAATGTACAGAACACCATAATGCTCATATATACACATAGCCGGGGGCATGAGGTAAGATACATATATATTGGATTGTGAAACAATAACTTTCTCAAGCAATAAGCCTCCGGACATTGTGATATGATCATATATCGTAACCGTACCGGTGACAAATGGGTAAAGTTTCATTCTGAATGGGCTGAGTTCTGATTGCGATCAATGGAAATCCTTTGGGCCCTCCAACCCGGGCCAGAGGAGCCTTCCCGCCAAACAGTCTTTAATTAGACAAACAATGACTGTGTTAATTGAGTAATTACAGATTCATTCATTGCGACGGTCTCCTTACCAACCAAACAAGGGGGTTCGGTCACAGAATGTGGGTGGTGGGCGAGGAAGGAAAGACAAAGAAGATTATGGGCCTGGATGCTTAACACCGAAACTGCAACGTGAGCATTTCTTAAATTCGATAGCGTACGATATGGGGCTCAATTGTATCATAGGAGGGGAACAAACCATGGTGCTATGATACCTAGGAATTTCTTAAATCGACTCATGCTATTGGGATAAATGAATGTCGGTGACGTGCGACATTGAATTTTATTTAAAAAAGAAAAAAAAAAGCTTGACGAGCGACATGGGGACCCCACTGTGGATGGGCACAAGAATGGCTGGAAAGAAAGAATCTGGGCAGTGAGACCTATAACAGAGACGGAGAATCCGCTTGGAGATATGGCGGGGGACTCTGGGAAAGGGCTGGATGACATTCTGACTGACGTCCTGAGTAATTACCGCCTCGCCTACTGTTCATTTGGCCCGATGGGTGCCGGCTTGGAGAGTGAAGTAGCTCAGCTGCTACCCGGCGGATTGTAACACTCTCCAGGAATAGTAAGCAATCACTTGGGCCCAGCCCCAGCCCGCACTATTGATTCTCACACCCCTTATTATCGCCTATGATGCCTCCAGTTACTATCATCGCGCGGCAGACTCGTCTAGTCTCGTTATATATAGAGAGGAAGTTTCATATTTAGGTATCACTACGGCAATTTGTTACATATAGTGTGATACATCTTGCACATAATACACTATAAATCTATATGAACTATATGGATATAGTCATAAAACGTATATACTATGTAAGTGCTTAAAGTCCTAGCCACCTTATCCAATAAATTGATAATCAATATAAATGCTTGTGAAGAAATATTACCCTTTCATTATCTAGTATGTAGGAACGAAAGCCTGACGTACAAAAGAAACAGAAACTATAACAGCTGGAATGATATTTAATGCGTAGGCTCGAAATAAGGGCACAGTTCTGCAAAGCAACATCGGAGTAAATGAAGAGAGAATGTTAAACTATATCCAGCCCTACTTGCGTAGAGTAGCGTGAACTCATTGCATCCTCATCTATCTTTTAGCATAAATTATTACGTCATTTTGACAATCTAAGTTCATTTAAATGTTAAGGTGAAACTATGAAAGTTCACGGAAAAAAAACATAATTCCCTATTCTTTTCCTATCATCTCAAGGTATACTGTAGATACTTGCATAGTGTAAGTAATACTCAGAAAGGGAAAATGAGACTTTTAGAAACATTCTACAGAGGCGATACAAAAGTTGGGTATCAACTTCTATTGCAGTGTATAGTGCAATATGGCTGGCCATGCAGGTAGCATTTCCCCATTGTGGGATTCTGCTGTTATAACTGCAGTATCTCTGTTGAGGGGAGATATGTCTCTGTACAGGTATAAGCCAAGGAGAAGCCCTATATTCTGACACATTTACCTGCTTTCAGCGTCCTGCCAGCTCGACCATTGTTACACGGTTCTCCGATCACCGACAACATACCCAACTCAAAGGCAGGTGCACAAAAACGTCCCAGCAGATAATTTTCTGCACTTTTTGCTTATGGGAGATTGCCTGGGGGGTTAAGAGTGGTTTTACATGTAGATTGTGGTTGGGCTGATGTGATCCGGGGGATAAAGTGTTAAGGGCTTTTGGGAAAGTTTGTATGAGAATACTCCGGGCATTGACCCCCGAGTTGTATAAGGGGTCTTTATGTAAGCCTGTAATGATCCCACATTGTGGGTTGCTCTGTGCTGCTCTTGACGTCTGAGCAATTGGGGTAACAAAGAAATACCACCGTATGATATGTGCTGATTCGAGTGTTTTTGAGTTGGGATATCACACGCAGATGGTGTTGATTGTTTACAATAACTACTTACATAGTTATTAATCTAGATTTTCCTTTGGCAGCTTTTAACTACAGAATTAAATATTGAACTAAAGTATTTTAGCCCTTCAACACTTTGGGTAATATATTGAGTAATTATGATATTTAAAAACGAACTACCTTTGGTTGTCATGAATATAAGTATATTTAAGAATTCTGATTGCTTTTCAAAATAACTATTGTTTTCTTCAGAAGCATGGCTATTTAGGTTTTAAAACACATGGCATTTTAGACTGTCCAAAGCTGTAGCTATTCATCAAAGATGTATACCCAAACTTACATAATGGGAGTCATTGACCTTTCCATCGGTAGTTGTATCCGTTAACCACATTATACACTTGTTTACCTTATTAAAGCAAGTATACTCAAGTCAATCCCATACAAATACTTATCGATTTACAAAAACCTAAAGAAACACAAACTACTTTCCCCCCAACACAAACAGACACATTGACTAAAGAGTTGCTGTCACGGACCCCTCTTTGTCCAACCCACCCACCTGCCCACCTACCTCCTAGACCGTCTACCACTTTACCTCCTTCCGTCTGGCTTCAAAAGAAACTTACTGCCTCTTCCAATATTATCACGCCTCAACTGATGGGCCACCACCCCTGCCCCTTTTACCCCGACGAACAAAGACCTTTTTTACTTACCGGTCTTCCAGACAAATTCGTTTGCTTGTGACCTTGACCTTGCCAGCGCAAGGAGGCCGACGATAAGCTGGAACCACTTCCTGCAGTGCGCCAGTTTCCTCCAGGGGGCGCCACTGCTGGTGGGCACACGTAACTTCCTGTCTGCGGTTGTCATGGTGACGGGTCAACACCATAGGTATTCCGAGGAGGGCCCCTGGTAGGGTGTAGTTATTTGTCCGGCCGCCCTGGAGTACAAGGGGTCAAAGCCATCCATCATCCGGGGAATTCCCTGGAAGGAAGAGGAAACAATGAGCCAATCAGCTGGCAGCTCCACTACATACCCAAACATGGCGTCGGCGCTGATCATGTGATCAGCGGACCGTGCAGCGATTGGCTCATCCATCATGTGACGTCATGCAGAACGGACCAATCGATGCCGGCCTTTCAAGAGGCAACCCACGTGGGTGTGACTTCCGGGGACAAGGGGAGACAAATTTGACCGAAATCACCGTGAGCTGACCTAGAAAGTTATTGTCAACTTCTATACTAAATGAAACATATTAGAAGTGATATATAAATTTAATGGTAGATGTTATTCCATTTTACTTGATACATCATTTTGAACCCAAACATGATGTGTAAATGAGATACAGACTAATCGGATACCCATGACGTGCTAGTATAATTATGACACAAGCATAAACCGTCATTGATGCACAAGTGTGGACTGGTATGAAATTCAGAATGCCCTGCCGGTTCTGTGCAGAGCAAAACATTTGTATTTAGAAATTATAGAAAGCGGAAGCTTGAAAAAGACGTACACAGGTGGGGATTTTGTCTGAAAGGAATGGTTGGTAGAAGTATTGGAAAGATATTCTGAATTTTAGCGTCCACGCTCGAATTAGACGTTTAGGCCTTTATTTCTATGCCCATGTCTAACCAGAAACAGTCATAAAAATCCTTCCTGGTGCATCTGACATTCAAGCACCTGACAATATGTATCGTGTTTCAATTATAACTAATGGTGCTTGTTAGTGGCATACTATTTCTTCTGAAATAAGACATTGTGTCGCCTTAGTTTGCCAATATTTGACAGGTTCCTAAATGATTATAAGAATACTCGGGAAATGACCCTTTTTCTCATGTGAAGACAAACGACTTTACAAGAGATGGAAATAACAGATCTAGATGCCCTGTATCCCTAGTCATGTTACAAATTTAATCTACCTGTGCTAATGTTTTAGGAAGGAAATATACTGTCCAATCTTCTTTTACTTGAGAGTATGAGACCAAATGATAGACAGGAGAATATGCATCATGCTTCTAGTCATTAGAGTTGACACTTCCTTTCGCCAATAACTGGGATCAATCATATGTCATATGAACATCAAAGTATGAGGGGTTAGCACCAAAGCCTATCCATGTAAATTTGATTTACATTATCACGAATAGAAGAATTCATAACCGACGCTGCTTTTCCAGTGCTTTTCCAGTGATATAAGTACCGGTGAACATAGTTCATCGTATGCACTACACCCATTTGGACTATATCAAAGTATACTTATTGGAAATCCTCAGTATAAACTTAAAGACTTTTCCCCTCGAACACCCCCCCACCCAAATTCAACGAACGTCCTCCTTCTCCAACCTGTTCATATTTCCCTCCCATATTCCTCATTCCTTTCCCTCCTCCTCTTCCTTATAATTATCAACCCCTCTCTCCACAACCCCCCTTTCCCCTCCCTTTCCCCTCCCTTCCCACACTTCCACCCCCAATATTTCCCCAACTTTCACACAGAGAATTACCTTTGCCGCCATGTTGTTTTTGGACCTGTCTGCACCAGTGGCGCCCCCCGCGGCAGTCGGGCGCATCCCATCCGGGGGGTTTGTGACCCGTCCCAGATGCTATTATCATAACTTCTTATCATCATTCATTCGCGAAATAAGCCCTGGGGCGCACGGCGGGTGGCGGTCAGCAATAGGGGTGGTTATAACGGGATTATAACACAGATGGCGGGGTAGTGTAATGGGGAAGCCGGACGGGAAAGTGGGGGATGTATTAAAGCCGGGGAAAGGTAGCACCGGGTGCCCGCACCCCTACGGGGGTGGGGGAGTGAGGGGGACAGAGGGGATGGGGGTGAGAAAACCCCATCAGAAAGGTGGCGAATACAGGGCACATACAAAAGGGATAGGAAGCACCCCATCATGAAGGGAAATTACCGCCCGGGGTAGGGTTACCCTATCCTCGAAGAAATTAGGCATGGACTTGTTATTGTAGATATGCGACTATTGTGTTGAGTTGAGGCTTAATATTTTCAATAATTATAATGTTATTATAATTGTAAAATAATTTTGCTGGGTTTTGAGACAACATATTAGAGCCTATATCCAAAAGGTTGTGTAATTTACACAGTTTGAGGTTAATACTAGATAACAATGAGATTAGGTAACGTGGCGTTTTCTCATTACAGACTATTGTAACATATCTGCCCTGACTATTGTAACGTCTGTCAAATATGATGAAATCAGTTCAACTGACTCAAAGTACGAATGTTTAAAGACCTGTGCAAATAGGGTAGTCCAAGCAGGTTATATAGGAAAGCTAACTACATTCTGTCAAGATCCGATGAGCTGTATTAACTACGTATTAATGTAATTTCCTTTCTATTTCATTTTTAGTCATACTCTATTTTCAATCATATTTCAAAAATCATATTTGATTAATACTTAATAATTATGAATTTCTATGACGCCAATTTAGTACAGCAGAATCAATTAGTAATTTAGAATATTTAAAAAGAGTTTGCCATCAATATCATCCACAGTGTCTTAATAGGAAGGGCTAAAATTAGAAATGGGAGATGGGGCAGGGGAATGGGCAGGGGGAGACTGGAGGTCGAAGAAGATCGGGGGTGGACATTCCGACTGCATGCGTGGCTATGATGAATGATCAACCCTGGAGGGGGTATCATCCAGGGGATATGGATCTGCTATGTTTCCGGTGGCTTACAAAGCCTGGCGGCTGTCCTTGAATCAAGGGGTGGGGGGCACTTCAAAGGTATTACCAACTGCCGAGCGGACGCCTAGGGCGGAAGTGGTGAACTCGCGGGGAAATTGATACGAGTGTCTATACAAAATTACAACTACTTTAGCGACGGGATCTCATATCGAATTCAAACATTATGAGAATGTTCTGCGACGTCAGATCCTCGCCTGCGAATCAAGTTCATGTATGTAGGCCTACACGACGTAGCCTTTACGTGATCTTATAAATGCGACACGTCTCAGACACGTTGTAAACTATATTTGAATGTCAATATCCGTTTGACATTCACAAGAAAATATTGCAGTTCATTATGTAGCAGTTAAATGCGTCACACACACTGTGGTATAGGCGCGACATCGTAGCTTCAAGCTCCCATTTCCATATACTACTTGCATGCATATTACTTTCGCAGCCTTGGCTACAAATACTCATCGTTGTATAATACTCGCAAATTCGATCCTGTCAGTATCTTGACCACTATATAACTTTAGACAACAACAGGTTATGCACGTTTTAGAATACAGCGGTAGAAGTTGATGATATTGAATAAAGTTACTAATTCTAACAACAGATTGCATTTTGAGCAATTGTAAGAGTGGGCAGCCACGAAAAGAAGGGTCAGTATAGTTTGGCAGTGAGTACAAACATTCAAAGATGGAGTCAGTACCTCCCCTCCCCCCCCCGCCCCTTATACCTGGCTGGCACTGGGAGCCAGTGGTGGGAGGGGCCTGGAGGAGGGAGGGAGGGAGGGATCATTACTCCCCACGGCAGGGAGCTGTCATTGTGGCGGTGGCGGGCGGCGGGCGGGGATCGGTCATTGTAACAGATGGTAGACGTCGGGTCGGCCGCCGGCACACATCGCTTTTAGGACCTGCAGGCTGGACCCGCTGAGCTCCGTATCAGTCATACATACCAGCCCTCATTTAGGTTAAGGACCCCACCTGACTTGGCTTACTTATATTCCCCTTAATACAGGCCTCTAGAGTGGGGTTAGGTAAATTGTTTTGGTTGTTTTCTGTCCTTGTTTATTGTGTCTCGTTGGTCAAGGGAAGCCCTTTTCAACGGGCCACCTCTGATCATACAGAGGCTATTGGCTGGTGCTGGTGATTGCGTTCACTAAAAATGTGGTATTATCAAATTAAATAAAATAGACTTTAAACCTGGCTACTTTCATGATTCGGGAGTGGAGGGCAACAGCTATCACCACCTTAAGAAGGAAAATAATGAAAACAGTAGGCTATTGAGACAAATAAATGTATTTGTTGAAATAATAGATCCAAAACAATTGAAACTAATCGGGATGGAGAGTCCGTTTTTCAAAGGTTATGTGGTGTTTCCGTTCAACAGCCTAACCTTATATACCATGGAAAAATGTTTTGAAATTAAAATAGCCCGTGTTTACACAAAGATTTTATGATAACATTTCTTTGTAAAACACAGGCCTGCATAAACCATATGCGGTGAAACAGGCTTATATAAAAGGGGCAGTTATATTTTCAGTATGTAAGGTATAATTATTAGTATGACTTGGCTGTGAGAACGTACCTCCAGATACCTGTACGCCCTCCCTAGCCTCATCCCCTCCCCCACCACCCCCCACCCCCTAAATGTCGTCGGAGTATCAACCCAGGACACAGAGCCCTGCCCCCTACACCACCTGGGACCCGCCCTCTGGTGGTTGGTGTTGGCACCAGGCTGTTGGCAGGGCCCAGAAAGTCAGGGTCGTGTCAATGTTATCACAGGAGACAGGACGTAAGGGCACCGGGGTCGGCCAGGGGAGGGCTGGGGACGGGAGGTGGGAAAAGGGAGGGCGGACAAAGGGAGGGAGGGAGGGCAAGGGGAGGGCAGGCGAGGGGAGGGAGGGCAAGGGGAGGGTGGCTGGCTGGAGAATGGGCAAGGGTGAGGCGAGGGAGCGCAAAGGGAGGGTGGAAATCGAACTCAATGGCGACTGGCTGACTCGCACGCGTGAACATGGTGCTCTGGAGTTTTGGCTGATTATGGGGGACTGAGTACCTGTATATCAACCTTAATGAAGGAGATATCAACATGAACATTGGAATATGATACATAAATATCTGAAATGACAACTAGATCACGATCTAGGGACATATCAACAAATAGTGGGCATTTATCATACCAAACTTATCAGTTACTAATACCAAGTACGAAGACTGATCTGAACTACTGGCGTTTCCCGGAAAGGAAGTAGCTGATTGCCTCCATTCGCATTGCATCTCACTACACTCCAAACTTAAACTCATTGCTTTCCGAAGTCTTACTTTTGGCAAAAGCTACCCTTTTTGAAGCACAAGTGCCCCCGCCGGGCCCCCTACCCCACCAGTAGGGCAGATAAGAAGAGACTTGCAAAGTCTTTACCTTGGCACGCCCCCCTGCCAATACTGTCCTCCCTTACCCTGAATTTTGGACCTGGATTCTGCCATTTTTGTTGGCAGTGGTTTGTGGGTATACGATAACTCTTCGTGCTGGATAATTATAACCAGGCCATATTTTCTCAAAGAGACGCGCCCTCATATAATACTGAAGGACAAGCTTAGGAGATACGTAAGGGAAGATAATTGTACGCCGTTTGTATTATAAAACATGACTGTTTGTACCGTGTCGATTTCGGAGCAGTAACCCAAGGCCTCAAAGAGGTTTCCTTACAAGGCAATTGTCATAGGATCATTCAGGTAACTTTTCACGTCTATGGATATTTGCCAAGAAACAATGGCCTCCAATGACACAGGCCGTCATATGAAACTACTTGTATAACGAAGAAAGTTAACCTTCTCCATATTCCACGTGTATTCAATACCTGTGAAAACTATCCAAGGACGTGGATATTTTCACAGGTTCGGGTCACACTTTAGGAAATGTGGTCAAAATTGAAGTTGCAGCAACTCAGATTAGGCTGGCATCAATAACAAAATGAATAGAACCCTTGGAGATTATCTTTCCAGTTAACTTGGAACCCCTTCATATCTTATTTTTTGAGTTGAACAGTCCTATCCCCAAAAGTATCAATGCCATCACGCAGTAGTTGGTTGACTGACGAAAGTGCATTAAACCTACATCAAAATTATAGCACAAAGACAATCTTCATAATTGTAATACGAGCATGGGTTTAGAGTTGAGTAAAGCACTTTTCTGAAAGGTTAATATTGCAATGGGTAATGAAGTTGGGTGTAACAGTTGTCCCAAGGGGGAGTTCAGTGTGCGTCCCCTGTTGTGGCACGCCAACGAGAATAAAGAAGAACCACAATGAACTGGACGTCAACTGCTATATAGGGCCTACGTGTTATTGTTTCATCGGACATTCTGACACAAGTTGTACCGCCCCACTGAAGGACAAGTACGCCTATTCTACCTCCTTAATTCCCCCACCCCCTCCCAACCCTAACTACACATACCCACTCCCCCGGAGCCCCTCCACAGAGACAGGACAGTGTGTGACCAAAAAGCCCCAAACTGGGCGATAATGGGGCAGTGTTGGGGCGTTACCAGGGGCAACGCGCCGCTGACGACGTTATCAGGCCTCGTGTCAGACCACGTGACGGACGCAGTAGCCTTATCAGCGGCGACAGCTACAAGATAAAGGATGACAGAGATGAGGTGGGGAGGGGTGGGTTGGGGAGAGGATGGGATGGACCTTTGTCTCAGCGGCCTTGGGATCCAGGCCCAGGTTGTAGGATCGGTTTACTTGTAATTGTATTGCTTCTTTATCGACACTTGGGATTTTTTATTTTCAATCATGTGATTTCAAGGTTGAAATGAATTAATGGTTAAACCAGTATGAAAGAAGAAGAAATAAGTAATTAAACAGATAACTGCTAGACGTAATAAGTTCGTATGTTTTACAGGTATACGGTTTGATTAATATGAAAATTTTCATATGAGTGAACAATCTCAAAAACATACAATAAGACATAGCTTTTAAAGAATAATTTCAACTTTGAAAAAAAAATTATGTCCCCATAACAATTTGTTTAATTTATTGCATGTTCTCTTTAAAGGTTCTACACATAGTGAATGGCCTATACTTCATCATTAGAGCCTAGTGCGGGGGGGGGGGATGGGAGATCGCCCCCTTCTTGTAAATTGCGGTGTGGAACGGTTCAGACGCTCATTCAACATCTCCTTGTCGCACAGACAAAGGCCTCACCCAATACAGGAAATGCAGGGACAAAATCAAGATGATCTTCGAACAGTTCCCTTGCATCAACTAGGCCTAAATGTGTCAGTCCAGAATCCTGTCCAGAATCCTGTTAATTTTTACTGTTCATAAGTGATTCCCCATTTCACAATAAGGTTTGTCATTGATACTAGTAAGGTTTTCATTGTTCCTATAGTATCTATACAGAGGGACATTGGTGCATTCAGACTGGGGCCGTCAGTGGATCCTCCAGGGTCCCTAGCAGTGTAAAGGGCGCCCTGGAGACAAATGTAGGCGGTGTTGACCGGCGTCTGCTCCTTGAACCTCGTCTCCTCCCTTCCCCCCCCCCTCCCGCCCTTCTCCAGGTCCTATCCCCGACCCTATACCTTCAACAACCCATTCATCTCCCACCTCCACGGTGGGATTCCACGGTCAACCCTGGAACAACCTGAAAACGGCCGAGGCCGCAATTCGCACCAATTTCCTGCCTCCGGAATTCCAACCTCGAAGCCAATCACGTGATTCGTCATCGCATGACGACAGCCAATCAGTGCCCTCGTTTGTCCGGCCAATCAAATTGCCGTTCTCAAGCGGTGCGCGTCGGCCGGCCCGACGATTGCACTTGTTGTCTCCGTTACCCTGGTAAGACCACTGAACAAACCCTATTGGTTACCTAGCGGGCCGCGGGGCACGCCGGGACAGGGCCAATCTTAGGGGCCCCTCACTTAATTAACCGGATCGTCTGACACTTTCCCGCCATTTCATGTTTGGCCGCGTCCGAGGGGCGCAGACGACAACCGCATCTTTGTTACAGCAATCAGAGACGCCGGCGGTTTCCTAGAGGGCCTGCCGCCGCCGCCTGTGCCTTGATTAAATGGGCCGGAATGCCATTTGTCGATTGACAGGAGGATACTGCGCAGTAAGAACAAACAGTAAGACACAAATGGCGTCACTCAATCACCAAGCGTAGCCCCAGTGGGGCGCTGTCACGCAGGGTGAATGGAGAGTGTAACACTTGGACAGGAACTGCACATGGCGTCTTGATTTTGTCATGGCAAGAGCTCTTCATGCCCCCTGTGTATTTAGATAAGTCTCTAAACTGCATCGAGGCAGAAGGGATAACAGGAGACATTCTAGACTGTCAAATGTCAAATATGAGTTTCAATACACTCACAGCATCTAGAAGTATATAGATGACAAAAATGTTAAAATCTAGGTAAACATTTCTTCTTATTGCGTCTCGATCATAACATGCATTGAATAATGTATTTAGAAATATGCAAGTTGTAAGGCCGTATATCTTTTTGGTGACTATGAGATTAACAGGACTGCTGTAACAGAAGATGAGGTCCTTTTATGACAAAGAATAGTCCTCAATGCCCATTTACAAGTACATGCATGCGTGAATCACCTTAATTTTGTTTCATCTACAATGGCTTCTCCTCTATATATAGCGAAACAACAAAGCTATAGATTCCTGTTTATGAAATTAAAATCGATTGCATAGCCATTGAATTAATCAGCCGTTTATTGTTTTGGTTCATTAATCAATGGTACTTGGAGAT
Source organism: Lepidonotus clava (assembly GCA_936440205.1). Classification (NCBI taxonomy): domain Eukaryota; kingdom Metazoa; phylum Annelida; class Polychaeta; order Phyllodocida; family Polynoidae; genus Lepidonotus; species Lepidonotus clava. The sequence goes on along the minus strand of OW387150.1, from coordinate 16,457,646 downwards.
AGAGAGTAGTTCTTATTCATATTCATAAATTGTATTTGATATATCAGCCCAGATAAAAGCAACCAGGACTCCTATATTTTAGGTAATTTCGCTAATAGCTCTATGATTTGAATTAATCGACTGCCGTCTAATTAAAAGGACGCATCCTGCAGGGGCCTGATAAAAAGTGCCATGTCTACTAGATATGTAGTGTATCTCATTCTCCTTGAGATATAGTGTTCCGTATTTCCCAACCCTGGATAAGCTACTGAGAGGAAAGAAATAAACTATAGGTCTTCTGAACCTAAAACCTAAATGTGTTATGCCCTATAATAAGAGCTGATTATTGCAATGTCATAATAATGTTTTTGTGAATATCAATAATCTATATCTGAGAATCTTTTCCTTGTGACATTTTGTCCTCATGGTATATTCAAACACTCATAGTGTTATAATCAGATCCCTTTGATTCATTATAAGATAAAGTCACATGAACAAAACTGGTCCTGACCTGTAATACGTAGATGGTCAATGACCAGCGTTCATTCACATAGTTATCTCTGAAATGTAGACAAAATGCAATAACAATAATACCTATATTTTAGATATTGAAGAATAATGATTCACTCTTGCCTTTTTGTGGTAGCAAAAAAGTCGTGGATTGTGATAAGGTTTTTCATGTGAGATTCAATTATCCTTCTATCTTTTACCATAGTCGTTAAACTTAGAGGGAAGAAACATGTCAATCATGTCTGTGAAAATCCAATGTCTGTCTCCTCCATTCTCCTTACGGTAAGACAACCTTTGGTCAGGGCAATGGGAGAAAAAAAACTGATCAGATCATGCCATCCCGTGATCCGTCTTATACATCATTCAGGCACAGAATGAGAGAAGGTACACTAAGAAGGTTTTTTTGTAAGTTAAAAAGTGCCCTATGAGGCAGTTCCAAAGTAGGGAGGCGTATTCTAATCAAGTCAGCCTGTCTTAAACGTCCGTTACAGCCCACAGCACGCGGCCCTCTGGCAGTTCACATGTTAATGTTTAAATACCATAAACTACCAGGAGAAAACACAACTAGTGAGTTCTAGGCACTTCCTGGAAACGTAGGTGTTTATTTAGTTCTGACAAACAGACGCCAGCTGCCGAATGAGATTTTATTGCCTACTGCTACTGTGTGTATTACACAAGGCGATTTGGACTTATTGGCCGTCAAGCGTTTATTACAACGCATATGAACAGAGAAAAAGAGCATTTTCACTTAAAACTTAAATTAATATTACTCAGCCTAAATCTGTTTAATTTAGTTGTAGCTAAATTTGAGTTACATTTGTTATTCAGATGTGTTGACAAACCTTAGCTTCGTACTTTTTTTAGAATTTCATGCAATAATGATTTTATATCAGAATTAATATTATGCTACTTTTAGCTAGATTTAGATTGAATGTTTAATGCAGATGTTATATTCGTGACATCTGTACAACATCCACATTACTACCCGCAATAACTCGGAGACCACAAATCATTTAATGGAATACCGCCTTATTGCAAACACCCTATACACATGGTGAAATCAGGCCATCACTTATGCCGCCACCTTATAGTCCTAATCCCACTCTAAGTGGCAGGTCCGTTATAGATAACGACCGGGGCACCAGACTGCCGTATACCTTTTAAACACTCCATCAAAGCTCCAGGCTCGGACCTCCACTAATTCTGATCGATTCGATCCAGCTCCCTGGGCGATATTTCAAGTGAGATGGGATTTTTGACGTCGCTTACCGACGAGAATTCGACCCCACAATCAGGTGATTAATACCTGGCCCTGGACTTCGACATTGGGTCACGTGACCGAGTAGGACTTTAGGACCTTTTATCGCCACCAGGTGTCGCCACCGGAAGGGGCTAGGTTTTGGTCACGTAACCGTCATGGGCATATATAACCAGATAAAAAGGGAACTCAGGGGCGGATACAGGATTTTAAAAAAGAAGGAAAAAAGTGGGGTGGGTGGGGGACCAGCATAAAGGCTAAGTAGTAAAATGTTGTTCATACGTGTGTATGCATGTGGTATATCCCTCTTTTTGTAGTTTAGTGGTTCACCAAAAGAGGGGTCAGGACCCCCTGGACCCCTCCTGCATCCGTCCCTGGAATTGGGGGAATGTATGCAAGGTTATTGTTCGCTGAATAAGAGGAGTCAGTGTTAGAGTATAGGTCTGATAATCCAAAGGTCCGTATGACGGCCAAACCAACTGCTTGGGTCATTATGCTTTGGACATTTATTACCAGGTAAAAGGTAAGATGACTCTGGTAATGCTCCTTGTGTGAGCTTATGCTTGTAACATATCTTATATAATAGCTCTTTTAACGACTTTATAATATCATATGTATTCAAACACCTGCCCTATATTAGTGAAGAACGGCGCCTCATAGCACGAATACATTATGAATACAAGCCTCAACAAAAGTTTCCACCTACAGGCCTAGGAACAACTATTGAACTACAATAATTTAGTGTAAAGTAACGTTAACCCCTCACTCTGGTCCATAGGGTTAGCCTCATGATATTCTACGAATTACATTTGAACATGAGTCTTCCGTCACTTAATGTGTGACTTAACTTTAATCTAACCGTTCAATATTGACACTAATGGGAAGTGTGCATGGTATATTACCTTACATACATTGCCTCAGATATCAGTTTACTTGGAGTGATCACAACGCCAAACTTAAGAGTTTAAAATCTTAGTTGACGGATGAGGCTAGAGATACTATTGATGGAGGATTAAGTGTAGTAATGAAATTACGGTTTCAAATGCTGAAACCCTTATCAGATACCCAAGTTGAAAATTGATATTTGACATCAAGCTTGACTTATACAGGACCAAAGTATGATAATCTAGTCCAATGCAGCACAACAGGTATGATACAAGCATTTGACATTTGGAGTTATCCATGATCTCTGTATGCCACTTTTTTGTTGTCGAACTCTTTTTTTATCGTGGCCTTCTCGATATTGTAGGTATTCTGATAGGTCCAGTCTTAATTAACTGCTACTTTAAAGGTCGTGCACGACCAACAAGAAGCATCCTTATAAAACATCACATACAGGCAGTCAAAGTCAAAGTACACATAGGGTTTTTGTTGATGTAGGGATGAGAACTATGGAATAAACCACTCAATCCTAATGTTTAATATATCTATTAAAAGAAAGGTTACGAGAGAGTTTACTTTATTCATGTGACAGGAGAACAGTACACTTTTTCATCTTGGGCAGGATAGAGTAACTAAGTTTCTTAACTTTAATTTCCACCAACTTAAACTACCTTTAACATGGGCCATGCATTATCCATAACTGTAGATTAATGGTAAGGTATATAGTTCATTACCTACAAAACGCTTATAGCTAGCTCCTGATACAAGACTTCACCGTAGTAGTAGCACCCCCTTTCCCTCTTCAACCTCTTCCCTCTCCCCCAGTGGCCTTAATTACTCCAGTAACCGCGCCCCCTTAGGGCACCAAGGTCTGGGGAGTATGGCCGAGGGCTGGGCCCGTCTCTCCGGGCAGAGCCTGGAGGTGGTCCCCGGGGACCCTGCCCCCACACCCCGACAGGGCGGCAGGTGGCGCCACCGCCTCCAGGGTGCCCCACACCTGTGACTGGGGCGGTAATGAAGCCTAATGAAGCCGCCAGGTAGAGGGTAGGGGCTTAGCCACCAGGGGGCGTTTGTCTAGGTGGGGGCAGTAACGATTAGCACGCCTGGAGTAGGATAGCGCTGGTCAGGTACTGGAGGAGTGACTCAGTCGGAGCCAACACAATGTTGCTATGTCAAATATAGAACCCAGTCTTGGATCACCCCAGCCGGTGGTGTGATGTTATTATAACGTTGCAGCAATGTTCTGGTTTGGTTCTTGTTATGTTATTTTGATGGCTCCCAATAACATTGCTGCAACATACTGCTGTGACATTTCACTGCAATGTTATTATAATGTTCTGGTTGTGTTCTTCAACCTGAACAAAATGCTCTTATAACATTCTGCACTGGTTTCATCCTAACCTCACTAGAAATAATGTTATGATAACTTTCTTATTTGGTGAAGTTTCAACCTTATCGTCAATAACGTAATTTTTAGTGCCATCTTAGCAAGTAACAAACTGACTAAAAATGTAAGGTTGCACAACGTTTCTGTTATGTTGCAAGCTGGCTGGGACCTTACCCGACTTGCAATTGGTAAGGAAACTTTCTCAGACAGGATCATGCTATGACCATCCAGTCAGGCGTTACTCGGTTACCTTGTTGAGTATCTATATAAAGTCGCATGTCCTTGAAGGCCACTACGCATGTCACAATTAAATGCCCTCTCAATTGTTAATAATAATTATAGGCCAGATCTTGGATGTGACACACATATAACAATAAACCAGTTCATCAGGATTCAACTTAGTCGTCTGGTCGTTAGATGTGGCATGATTTCGATACTTTCGTTACTGTGTATTCCGAGTTCTGAGAAGCCAGCCGTATATACAGACATTGCTATCATTATTTTAGTGTCTTGCAATTTTCTATTCACCTGATTCATAAAAAGAACGTGATCTTAAAGATTATGAAGAGAGGGAATTAAAGGAAAACCCATGCACGTCTTCGTCCAAGACAGTGGGTTAGTAATGACATCCGAAGTGAGTGGAAAGTCATCAATATTTAGTGTGTATGACAATGAAAAGGCCCAACTACAAGATACAAGTTCGAAAGTAAGACAATGAAGTGTATCAGCCATTTGTTTAATCTGAACAGAAACACATGTACGGTTCAAAAATGTTCTGTTCGTTATTAAATTTTCAATTATATGAATTTTCACCAGCATGGTTGATTTTAACATCCTTGCCCTTGGCCGTTTAATGACTAGCTCAGTAGATTATAAATGCCCAAAACAATTAAATGGTGTTTGCATAAGCGCTCTTATAGTAATTTTTATAGATGCAAGTAGATCCAATGGGCGTATGGTTTTAGTATTATTTGCATCCCTTCCAGGCGGTTGCTGGATTTGTGTGTTTTGGTGTAATTGTATCCTGTCATGTTCAGCATTTAATTGCCTCTCTTTCTACATGTACACACCCCTCGGCAAATAGCCCCTGGCCTGTCGCGACTATTACCCCAACAAAAATAGCGTGTGAATATAAGATTTAATGCTGCTAAGGGAGGTTTATATTGTTCACTATCAATTCACACGAATGCGGCTTTTTAAAAGCTTACAAAATAGGTTTTAAAAACACGATTTAAAGATATGATATTTTCATTGCTACGTCGCCGAAGGAAATAACTGTGATTCTAAGAAAGCATAAGCAATAACCTATTATTTCTACAAACATGTAGCATATACATAAATATCTATATTACGAGCTAGTAATTTGACAATTAAATCTACACTTAATGAAGGCGAACTGAAAGTATTGGACTAGAGGTGCAATATATAATGCATATATAGACACATGTAACCAGTCAACTGTGTGACATTATAACGCAGCCGTGACATTCTGCTCTAGTCCATTTCATATCGTATTTTGTTATTTCGATGGCTTTGCTGAGATACCATCTTCAAATCGCCAATCCACCTCCCCCCTGTCCACCCTCACCAGAACTCTCGATGCTCTGATTCGGAATGAGGGCAACACTAGGTGGCACCCCAGCCCTTCCTGATCACGTGACAAGGTAACATATACCTGTGCCACCAGGGGGCGGGTGTTGTGGCCGGGGGCTAATCGGTTCACTGACAAAGTAAAACCGACTACCCCACTGGGGGAGGGGGGAGGGGGGTTAGAACCAGAGCCCTCTGTTCTACCAGCAGGCAGCTTAGAAACAGAGGGATTTAATTCATAATCACGCTACCAAACCACCTATCATATACATCAAAGTCATGATCACTCACCAGTACATAGACCGATCCGAGTCGCTACTTGGGGTGGTTTCAGATACAAAAAAAGCTGATGTTTATTGTTGTTAGATTGTCTAAGTCCATGCCTCAATTTTATAAATGCAGAGGCATATAATACCGGTAGTCATATTATGTGTTAGAGATTCTCAGATTGAACAGGGTCTGACAATACCCCAGCCCACCTTCTGTTGTTTGTATGCTGAGAAGATTTCTAAAAGGAGGTTTAACTCTAACAATTATCACATCACATATGCTGCTTATGGTTTTCGGTCCGACGAATTCTTTAACAATTAATGAAGCTGTCCCTCTTTGCCCTAAGGCGTCGTACTCGATGCCAAAACTCACGGTGGCAGGAGAATAGAACCTCTCGCCCGACTCCTTTTATGAGTGTTGTTAATAAGGCTATGTTAAGGTTCAATGGTGCTTAGTTACAACTTACAATTCCTTGCTCAGCAGCCTGTAAGTATATATCACTCCTAGCTGGCATATAATCTATACTTATTGTGAATGTTTAGTTTGCCTTATCTTTACAGGAAAAGACCAAACGGCCTGACCTTGGTTCATTATGTGCCCAATCAATAAAAGGTGTCATTTCAGGTGACAATATGGTTATTAGATGATACCTCAACCACTGATCACCCTCCAATCGATAGGAAACACCGACAGTTTGATTATCCTAATTAGGGGGTTGAAGCCGCGTGAACCTGTCAGGGGGGTATTACACTACACGACTTGGGCTGCGACATGGGGTGCAATATATTGATATTACAGACAATTTGCATACAGGAGTGATATAATTGTTAAAAAATGGTAATTTGGAGTATTCTACACATGTGTCTAAAAGAATTTTCTCTCTAAAATGCACCATTTCCCTACGACATCTTCATATCGCAGCTCATGTCGTGTAGTGTAATACCCCCTTCAGTATCACAAAGTATAAAGGCTGGATTACACTACTCGTAGGGGGAACGTTCACTTTGGGTCGTGTTTCCCAACACGAGTGATTCGTGTTATTTTACAGACAATCATGTTTGTAAAGCTGGGTGTCCAACGCGACCCAATGCAACCCAATGTAACCCAAAGCAACCAAACACAACCAAACGCAACCCAAAGCACGACCCTAAAATGCCTATTAATATCGCCGGGTCCGACGTGTAGTGTGATACAGCCTGAACACGAATCACTCCTGTTGGGCAACCTTACCCGACGCGAAGGTAGACCCGATATGCAGTGTAATACAACCTTAACTACCTTATGTACCAGTGTAGCCACTCAGTGGAGGTCCGATGTAAAAGTGTAGCTACTCAGTGGAGGTCACACATTTTCCTAACAAACTAGAACAGCTATGTGTTTCGACTTCTGAAACAGCAGTCCGAGAGAATGTTGTATTTTGTAGTCTACTTTTAAGTAGCTGTTCGATACATGAAAAATAAAGATTTTGAAGACAATGTTTAAAGTAAATAAATGTTATGCCTCATGTACTTCCATTTCCTAACAAAAAAAACCAATAAAAACAAGCTTTCACTTGAATAAACTAACAGGATTGAAAGGTGACATCTTTGCAAAAATAACATGTTTCAGTACTAGTTGTAAAACAAATGGACAACTTGAAAGTGTAATAGGAAATTATGAAGGTGTGCCATTAATCTAAAATACATTTCAGTCTTAAAAGGCCAAGATCAAGTATAAGCTTCCACAGCTACTGCGTCACGTTTTTCTAGGGGGTCAAGTCACGTGACATGGGGTCACATCACGTGACGTGGGGTCAGGTTATATAATCAGCTGGTGGCGCCACCAGGCGGCACGTGAAGGAGACACTGAGCCCCTCACCTGAATGGGGGGGGGGGGGTTCTTTTAGACAACGGGAATTCATCTTGGCAGAAGAAAGTTCTCGAAAATATTTCAGTGAATTAGGTTACAGAGTTGGAGGAAAGGTAACCAGCAAAGTTTTAATGTAATGGTCTACAGGATTAGGAAATGAATGAGTTTCATCCTTAATATTCCGTTGGTGATATTCATCTTTATATCATAGAATTTGGTCTCTTTATTGGCTTATAATTCTAATTTACATTTTGTGTTTTACCGACATGTGATTATTATATTGTTAACGGCGATTAGATGACCATATTAGTTGGATTTATGGGACGGATATATATTTTTACAATAATTTGTTTTTTTTAATCCAGTAGTTTTTAGGTCTTCGCAGAATTATTTAATATGCCTTCACGGTTGCACAGGTACATATGTCTAATAAATTAATCTATCGACAGTCACACTTTCCTATTGAATACAATATAGTCGCTTACTTCAAGGTAAAAAGCATTGTTATATATCTGCTTTCTGAAATCGGATAAGTGGTAGAAAGTAAACTTTTTAGCTAACTCCCTTCCTCAGTATTTCTTCTGTCACTTTGTAGTAAGATTAGATAAAAGTTTGATTGCATATTCCCACAGCGATTGGCGTTGTTCTCGTTCCCTTTTGTATACTCATCTACGACAGGGACATCAGTCGTTAAATATTATCATAGAAAACGATTGGTTAGTGATATTTTCTTTGTATACCAGGCGAAGCTTATACTGTTAGATGTCAGCTTAGCTTAGGGCGCAACTACGGTGTATACACTGTAGTTAACCTTAGGATCTTTTACCTTTAAAGTTAGAAGTCTAAAGTCCATCAATAATACTGCAATGAATAATACTTTATAAATTCATTGCAGCACAGACCTTTTACAACATTTTGTATCAACATCTTGTTTATTATCTGTATACTAGTAAATAGGCTGTTGTGCTATGTAACAGGGTTTTGACTGCATACGACTGCTTTTACTTGAAAGGAAAATAGCCCTGTGTGTGCTAATGTAATGGGTGTAAGTAGTATATGGAAAATGGTGTACACAGTTATCTTAAAGAGCTGTAACCCTCTTTACACCGTCCCTTCTGTCTACCCTGTCGTATAGCTATATACTGTGTTACAAACCTGAAGTGCACGTAGGAATCAATGGAAGGTTTCTGATTCCAAAAGGTTGTTAAACTGTGATGTGAAACAAAGCGATGTGAGTTTTATTTTCAGAGGGTGTTAAATATAAGCGTGTGGCCTAGTTCACACTAACGGCTATAGTAACCTTGCAACTAAAGTATTGCTTCTGTGAGCCGGGGGACTAGGTGATAAGTGATAAGTGAGGGGTCTTTTTTTAACCACCTCAAAACCACCACTCCCTGGCTATACTTGCGAGGTACGGGGGCCTATCTACCGTTTTGCTTGTGTACGTATGGGGCCAGAGGGAGAAGTAGGGGTCTGGGTCTGGATACCACGAATTGCGCATGCGCGGGGGGAGTGGTTAGGGGGGAGGGGGTTGCCTCAACAATGCTGACATTGAGTCCTTTTAACAGGCGCCCCACGCCCCTGCCACTAATGGCTTGGCAAATGAACACCGCGCTCCTTTTGTAAGCTCACCTCTGATTGGTTTATCGCATGGCGCTGGGTGCTTGGGCGATAATAGGCGCTGGTTGGCCCTGCACGCCCTTCCTGTCATATCTGAGGGCTGAGTGGGGCCTGGACCGTCTTATCTCTAGGGCCTTCTTTGTGTGAAGGACGTAGGGGGTAAGGGCGGACCTCACAGCCTGTGTGCTTGCTACTTAGACCTCAGCTGGCCGAGTCTACCATAGAGACCCAGGGTCAAGGAGTCCTCTTCAGACAAGTGGTGGTCTACATTGGCTGGCCTATCTGAGGAAATATCGGTCAACAAGTAGACCACTGAGGATGTTGACCGGAAATCATTGCAAATCTGATCACATTGACAGTCGTAATGGGAAAGTAAATATCAGGGCCGCCATAGACGTTTGTGAGAAAAATAACACTCAAGAGAAAATAATATTCCTTTGAGGAAATGAGTATGGGAAAGGGAGCACAGCTTGTGACTTGGTTAGACTTGTTTCAGATTGAATAGTATATAGTCCACCTGCTCGACATTAGATTTGGTAGTCTAGCTGGTATACTGCTAAATGCTGGGAGCATTTGGGAAAACATAACAGAATGTGAACAAGATGAAAATGAAATAATTCTCTTCTGATATACACCAATCGATTCGATCTTTCCACGAATAAAGAACTAACAGAATTATTATATACGACATTTTCAAGAGAATAAAGTAAGCCTTTTCTTATACGCCTATCGATTTAATCTTTACATAACCGCAATCAATCGACATGCAAGATGAAATATCTTTTTATCGTAGTATACAAACCCTTTGAATCTAAGGCAAGGTTGGAGCATGCAAACTTATGTCGTATCCCCTCAGTGATTTGACTCTAGCAAGACCTTTAGTTGTCGTGCAGACATGGTCTTTGATAAGATGACTATGCTGTATGAACGATGTCTTTATGAAAAAGATACATAGTTGTGACATACCTAGATGCTCATCAGACAATTTCGCAATGTTTTATATAAGCCTAGAAGAAGTCCCAATGAGTTATGGAAACTCGAAACCATGTGTTCCACTAGATCTTATCGGTTTAGAAATAACATTGAATCGTGCAATCATACTGTAATTCCAACGCTATCCTCACTATCTAGCCACATCTATTAAACCTCTGCTGGGGCGCAGGATTCATGAGGGCTTCTAGCTTTATAATGTCCTTTTGGTAGGGTCTAAACTAGAAATGAGAAAAGAATAGACCAAACAAGCACATCGACGTTAGGGGTCTAAAACTTAATACCAATGTGTGGGCCCTGATTTGCCTTGATCTACTTCTGCCATACAGTGTGAAGCATCTATTACGACACGCCGGTTATATTTAGGCTAGAAGATACTAAGAAATTCAGGACACATTTCGAACACACCTCTGACCCAGTTTTTTAATACCATCAATCCATAAACCGACATCCTACGTCTGGACAAGTCTCCCAGGGCGGAAGTGCCCAGTTTGGCCCCGCCCACAAACAGGATGATTGACAGCTCTAGTCTGACTCAGCGAAGGGTGCAAACCAGATTTCTCTAGTGGAGAGTGGATCCATAGTGGAGGTGGCAGGCTTAGGCTGGCTGGGAATATGAGTATTGAACACGTAGTCACCCCAGACCAGGAGGTTCATTGAGAAGCTACTCAGTCTGATAGGAGAGGCCCTAAGAGCTGAGTGGTCAAGTCTATATTTTCTGGGACCTGTGTAGAAAAATATCTTATACCCTGAGTACAGTAAGAGGATCGAGTTCTGTTGTTGTAAGTTTAACAAAATGTATTATTCTTATGGTCACAGATAAATTGTTTTTTTAAATCCAGTTGTAGCCTTATTTCCAAGTTAGTGCAGAGCAGGAATATTGCTTTTTAACAGTATATTCCATATAAATATCTCCGGAAAAACCGCATACTAGTGCTCTAAAACCCGTTATCTAAAACATGTATACATGCTGAAGTAATATCCTTTATCGATATATATATATATATATAACTTTGGATTTTAAAATTGAAATATGCCTCTCAAGTATTTCCTTTCAATTTCAAGCAATAAGTGGTGGCCAGGCGCATCATATAACCGCCTCATGTATTTCCAAACCACGTGATACTTTACGTTATACAAGTGATGTTGATCATATTGATACAGGTGGCTCACCTAAACATGTTCTTTAGTTACCCTAGGCCAAGTCCCATCAATGGTGAACTTGGTCAAGTTTGATATTAATGATGAAACAATGCTTGTTGTATCAGAACACACGCTGGAACTATACAACTCAGAACACTAAATACAAACAACATTCAGTTTCTGAAACCCACATTGGTATGGGTTTTGAAGCTTCCTTCTCAGCAAACACAAGCCTGCAAAGATCAAGTTCACCAAAATAAACTTTAGACAAAGAAACGACACAACCTGGGACCACAGGAAGGGCTGCGGTAGAGGGGTCGACTGACAGAAGTTGCCTCGACCTTTAGAGTCAAAAGTTTTAATTAGACAATATAAACCAATTCCCATCACGATCTCAACATGGTTGGTTTTTCAGAGTCGCCAAAGAAATGTCATTTAGTAGGCACCTTTGCAGTCGAGAATACCACTTGTACTTCAGGAAATCCAAGGACACTTGCTAAGGCAAGGATTAGCAGGCCTGGTTACAGTGTTTATATTAACAGACAGAATGTCTCAGCATTAAATGATTTAGTTTTTCATTTGTGTCAACAGGAATGTTGACTCAGCGATGCAAATGCTCATGACGGCATGTAACTATCTCCAAGGGTTTGATTACTATTATAAATGCATTTCATATCTAGATAGTTACTCAGACATAAACTTAATCTTTTGCCATTGTATGATTTATATGGCAGGGGATGAGCACGAGATTACACCTCATCCAGACATGATATTCTAATTCAAAATCCTAATGTTAGAAAGTAATCTTTGTTTGACATCTAATATTAATATCTGTCGAACAGATTTTCCTCGTTAGATATGAAGTTCTACATTACAAAAGCAATGTGAAAAAAACCAGTTTGCGTAGTCTTATAAAACTTTTAGGAAGTTGCACAAAAGCTGATTCAGGTAATGTTGTAAATGTTACTGCAGCTCAAAGAGGTTGATCAGCTTTGTAGTAAATAGCAAAGGTGTGAATCAGCAGGAGTTATCAAAGAGAGCACTGAAAGGTCGATGTTTTATAATTAGAGCCAGACTACAAGTAAATATAAGAGATAGGATATTGATCCACGCCATACGGTTATGTTAACAGTCTGAGGACGACTAATTTCACCTCTGAAATATTTTCTTTTATTTCGTTACCAAATAACAATTAACAGTAACCAAATAGACAATACGGTGGGTGGGTGTCAATCAGGCATCGGGAGAGCGGAATAATTTTCTCTGAGACCTCATAATATCAATATAATTGTAAGTCTTAACTGAATAACAATAAATTGAAAGAGGAAAAGGGTTGTCAAAAAATGGCAGAAAATACTCTGTTTGAATGGTCAGCAAACTTTTATACTGTACGGTTAAAGGTCCCTACTGGTGTTGCCAAGGCAACATACAGACTAAAGTCAAATTTCCCCCAGATAATTAGGCCAATATCATATTTTGCCAGTAGACTTATAAGTTGAAAATAAACTTTCTTCTATAGGTTAGAATCATAGCCAACATTTCGAACAACCTCTTAGGAACCCTGATCAACCAGGTGAATGGAACTCTCTAGGATTTCTAGAAAGTTATGAGGAGATAGGGGACTGTTTGGAGTACCTCCAGACTTCTAAGATTATCACCCCCTCCCACTACTTCCACACCTTGTTCAAACCACGCCACCACCTCCAAAGCATTAAGGGGTGTTCCCACCGGGTGCGGTGTAATGCGTTGACATTAACAAGTAGCGTTAACTTGCAGCATTTATGATTTTAACCTCTTTCTATTTTTGCTGTATGCTTTGCCGTACACCGGCACTAAACCCTACTCAAGTTACATAAGCTTTTACTTCGTCCTATTACGACCTACAGCGCCCTGTCCCAATCAGTGGCAGATACAGTTTTTTGAAAAGGTGGGGCGTGCTAATAAAAAGAGTGGGGCGCACCCACTTTTTTCCTGAATTTTATATTAATAAAATCTCAGTTTGGCCCATAAGAGGGCGGGGCGACCCCTGTAAATCCGCCACAGCCAACCCCAGTGCACCCAATGGATCTAGTGTGAAGAGGCCTTTAGTCGGTGGAAGGTAAGGGTCTTAAAGGAGAGGGGAGTTTCTAGACTGAGTCCTCAGCCCTCTCTGGTGGTAATGACGTTGATCAAAGCCCCAGGTGGGCCCCACTGGTAGACGAGGAGGGGGACACTCCAACTGATAAATGAATAGCAAATAATTAGATTATTCTGAGAGCAGCGTCTTTGGTTATATTGATCCCCGACAAGAACTGAGGAACGTGTGATGTCGTTAGTTCACGGAGCTTTGGAGAAGGTACAAAAAGTGGGAAAGATAGGAAGGAGATGGGTAGATAACAAGGTGTCTCAGAACTGTGAGACTAACAGAGAGACAGAAAGTTAGGAAAGAATTGGTAACTTTGCTAGCTTTGATTAGGTTGAGGACTGCGTTCAAAATTTGGGATGCTAAAGAAATTATTGGGAGGCACGACTATGCATACATGATATATGTATGACGGAAGGAAGACTATACCAGGTGCGGATATTTGTAGGTTTATTTTGATTTAAAAATGAGTACCTCTATAATAAGATATTCAGTTTTATCTTGGCCTGAGTGACATTTCTCATTAAACAAAGAAACATTACAAGGAAACAAAGATCAAATAACTTGATATGAAAATTACTGATTGTTTGTTTGGTTGAAAAGGGCAAGGAACGGGTGATTACTGAAAATCAAACTTTCGAACTTTTATTGTTGAGGAAAAAGTAAAAAAGTACCAATATTGGGCACATTTCTCCCGCATTTTCTAACCTCAGCACAAATAAATGTTGATATTGGTTATGCCAAGTAATAACCAAAACAATCAATGCAGTTTTCTTTTGAGGCGGAAATTGCTCTTACCGACTGGTCAGCTTCGACAGCATGAGGAACCAAATATCAATTGTTAACTTAGTTTTTTGAACATTGCCTCTTCTCTCTGAGTCCTTACCTATCTATGTGACTATTCAATAAGAACAACCCTATTTTCCGGCCGACATACCAAATTGCTAAGGCTTTTCTCCGTTAAAGTAAAAAGTCAAAAAAGTTTACATATTTCTATTCTAGTTTCCGCAATATAGGAGTCATAGAAAAAGTATTGCCATTGGCGTAACGGTATATACCGTTACGCTAACGGCAATACTTACTAAAAATTCAACGTTAGGAAGGACCATTGAAGATCTATAAACTTGGCCGTGACTCGTATGATGTAGCCAAAGATTTTATCACAGCCACATAATATTATTACTTTAAATACGACTGTGGTTGATAAAATTAATAAGGTATACAATTATCATAAAATAAAGTTTTATAAAGACTACATTAGGTGAGCCGAAGACTATAAGGTAATAGGTTTGGATAGGGGCGCTCAGAACTGTACGGAATACCTTCGATCAGTTCATCAACCCCTAATAAAATGTGTGATGTTACTCAGTATCCTACCTTGGTTACCATGAATATTTGGGGCTTTCTAGAAACCCCCATTAAAATATAACCCATTTTTCTTTTTCTGCAGCCAAAGTAACCATGCAACAATAAGTGATTGTGCAGGGGTGGATCCAGGGAGAGGGGGGGGGGTTCAAGGGGGTCATGAACCGCCACTTTGGTGGATTGCACATGTGCAATTGCGCACGTGAATGTGCTGCGATTTAGCCTACCTGCTGACCCAAAATCTTTTATCTACCCCTATTGCGCCAAATCCAATTCGAGAACGCACATAGCTATATTGGACCCTCCGATTTTCCCTGAAATTCGGATATGATATTGTTATTGTCTAGAGAAGTGAATAAAAGTTTGGTCAGTTGACAGTTGGCACCCCACGCCAGGTGTCCTGCCTTGTTGTCAGAGCGGGGCACGTGCGGTTGGCCTTCTGCTCCCGCCGGCACCACAGCCCTGATTAGCTCTGACATTCACCACCAAAGGAAACCGGCCTAGCTCACCTCCCAGAGCCGGCCTAAGTTTGCATCGGACGAAGGCCACCGACAGAGGAGCCTACCAGTGTCCTGTGCGCAGAGGGAGAAGTCCGCGTCAGCACTTCAAAGAAGTTCGAATGCTAAAAGTCAATATGCTGTACAGTGGAGAGTTTCCAAAACACATCGGCCTACTTTAAATACCAAGCTAGGCGTGGATTAAAGTGCAAAATGCTTTTTATAGGCTCAAGTCTGGTGTTTGGACATTGTGGTTTTCCTCTCTAAACTAGCAGATTATTAACCGATGTGTGGTTGTTAAATTCGTCCGGACTGTTTGAATAGACTCGGTCTCAAAGCTTCTTTTATTGCTTTTAGAAACAATCATTTCAGTGGGCTTATTAAAAGCTTTCGTGACACGGCATGGAATTATCTAGAATAGATTGCCAATGTTTGAACTGGCGTTCTACTTCTGGAAACATTGCACCAGTAACGGTAAAACCAAAAAGAATTAGCTCTAAAAATCCAGACGAGGGGAGAGAGTGGGCGATAAAATGTGAATCCGGCGTCGGTTCGGACGATGAATGGGGATGTTTGCGATGGGGCACGAACCACCTAACCAGTGGGCCTATCGACTTACACCTTAGGCTAGCATTAAACACCCCCAACTAGGCGATTTATGTCCCTATGTCATGTCAATCAGACCCGCTGGTAGGAGAGACTGGCCTCTCCTCCAGGCAGAATACTCCATTTAACCCCTGAATCAAATGGGTCCTCCTGTGTTTATTATCGCTGTAGCCACAATTACCCGCCCCGCTCTAGTCCCCTCCCCTTCCTCCTGACCACTATTACCTGCTACCTGGGAGACCTGGGAGCATGGAATGGCGCCTGCGCAGTGGACAGGGTGCGTGTTATCATTCGGTGTATAGTTAGTTTTTCTCTCCCGTCTCTTTCTGGCGGAGAGGAATGCTGTTGCTGGGGTATCTTACTAATGGAATGTGTCTGTTGATGGAATTCGTGGTCACAGGGCTTTCACGTAAGTATGAAATATAGTTCAAATACAAAGAAAATAATTAAATCAGCTCAGAGATAATTTCCCCCCGAAGCACATGTATAATATATAAGAAGAAAATCATCCTTCAAAAAAATAGAATTTCAAGTTTTACATAGTGCGGGCATTGCCAGTATAGCGTGATATTTTTACGGAGTACTTTAGAAACCCACACATGTTGCATGGTAAACATAACGTTTGCGTGGACGGCCCAACCCTATAATTATAACTGGCGCACCCTTTTATGGGAGAGCACCCACGTAGAACAGGGATTTAGATGGCATGGGCCTGCAACATTTCACAATAAAAACGAGCGCTCATGCCATCCCAGTCTACGTATGTTGCATTGCCACAGTAATTGTGTTCATTTCAGACAAGAATATTCCATGTCTGAATTGACTACTTCAATACTTCGCCTGAACTGGTGATGCGCAAATTGCTTCTATGTAGGCTATATCAATAATTATATTGAGTCACAGCATATCGAACATGTTCATTATCAAGCTCATAATCAATTTAGTGTGCATTATGATGTCTTGACAATAAGGTCATACCAGCTGAGCTTGCATCAAAAACATACTAATAATGTAATTACCTACATAATCTGTCCGTACCAGTTCATTTTGTACAGAAAGCGGCATCTACAGACGTGATAGTGACTGAGATTAAAGCCATAATGATTTGAAAGGTTACAGTCTGTTATATAAAGAACTACTCCCTTCCTGCCCTACAAAAAACAGCAATACTCTCCATTAATTTTAATCAACGATCGCTTCCGGAAAGTGAATTGAACATCTAACAGTTCATTGAAGACCGTGCAAATGCTTGAAATGGCTGGCTTTTAACAGCTTTTTCCTCCTCGAGGGAACATGTAAAAGTCCGCCCCCTCTAAATGTCAGGGATCTGGCTCCTCTCTCATCGTTTCAGAGTCGTCGATTTCCTGTTTAAATATTCACTCAGCAACAAACTGGGCCTGGGCACTTAAGGCCTTTATGACATTCAGACTTTTAGCCGACAACCTTTGCCGTGTGCGGACTGGGAGAGCTGTGATTTGTCAATTACTGCTAAGTAAGCACAACTGGGGCCCTTTGACTTCAAGCCTGGTTCTCGGGGATGTTAGCAGTGGTTGACAAGAGGTGACATAAGGGAAGGATCGAGATTACGTTCAAATGAAGCTTGTCGTAGACAGCTACCTGATTGAAGTAGGCCTATAATATATATTTTTAACTCCGACAACGAACCTGAGGTTCTCCTGCAATGTTCATAGCACTTCTTGAAATCAGACCTCTTGAGGTTCGGAGTGAGGTGTTTGAAACTTCATTATAGATACAAACAATTATCTCAGCTCTCCAAGACATCTCCAATCGTTAAATATTGTGTGAAAATGTGTTGGAAAGGTTTGAAATAGTAACTAGTAGCACGTTGGGGGATGAATGATGTACACTCCTTCAAACTATGAACATAGATAATATTCAGAAGTTGTGCAAGACGTCGCTGCTCTAAATTAGCCAATATCCGTGTGCACAAACTGTAGTCACATTTGACTTTAAGACATAATCGTGCAGATTTGTTCTGCAACTGTAACCTTTAAGTTACATTGCAATATGACAAAGCCACTATTCCTAATAAAAGTATAGACATATTACGAAATCTCAGGTAGTAAAAATCGCCCAGTGAAATACATTGTACAGGTTTTAGCAATAGGACTACTCGGAAGTGACAGGAAGGCACCTGCGGGGGACGCCATAGGCGAGATGGGGGTTCTGGGGTCAGGATGGGTTCACAGCACGGGCAGGAGTCACTGGGTGAGCTGGGGGGAGGGTGGGGGAGAGGGCTTAGGGGCCGAGCTTATTCCCGGATGGACACGGAGGGGGGTACTGAGTACGGAAAAATGGCACTGACGTGGAGTTCCATCTTTGACGAGCCGTCACCGTGAGGTGCCAACATCAACTAAAGGAATAAGGGGATTGGCTTCGGGGGAGGGGGTGGATGATCGGGGGGTGGGGATAGGTTCTAAAGATAGCGCAGCCTCCTTCGCAGTAGCATTTAAAGGTAGGTATGGGTAACAACTCTAGAGCCATCTAGTGTCAATATTATTTATTACACTCAATTTCTTTAAGACCTGAATCTAACTTAATTTAATCATCATTAATTCATAATATCTATGATTTTTACACACCAAGAACGTGTTTCTGTGGACGCATTAAACAAAACTACAGTATCATGTGGGGGTTTTATGGAACGTTTTTCGTATTTCTGAGATCAAATTTTGATTTCTTACCATAAACCCATGTTTTCTTTATCTTATAATGTTTTCTGTGGTACTATCCAATCATTTAGAGTTTTTAGAATAGAACTTATGGATATTCATTTCTAAAATAGATATGGTGACATATGGTTTTAGAAATTTCATAGTATTACTTATCCATACCCAGGTAACATCTCTGTGAGTTTGTGAATTTCATTATGGTTTTCCATTATGAAATTTCCATCTTTTACTACTTGTGAAAAGAGTTACAACCTATAATTGAAAATCACCCTTTACCATTGGTTTCTATAGAAAAAACGTGTTTCTGTAGTACTACCAAAAGGACTACCAGAGCTTTTCCAACTAAACTCAGTACATTTTAACAAATATAGACAACTACACAAATATTAGGAGAAAATCAGTGACATTAATTTTACTGTTGATTTTGTGAGATTAGTTGCAGTGAATGTGAGCATTTGAGTGCCCGTTGTTTGGATCATTTCAGGTAGTATTACTTCATTCAAAGAATGTGTGCAGTGTCCAAATACCTACAATAACATTTAAATATGTTTTAAGAAAAGGTATTATTTTCAATTCTTAATACACCTCCCAGGTGGCGCCTTTAATGATAATGAGTACCTTTAAATGATAGAGGACACTACAAACAGCTAATGATATAAATACACAGAACTAATCGAATGGGCACGAAGCCTTGATTATTGCCCCACTGTCGAAGGGTCGAGGGCTTTGCCCGAGACCTTCGACAATGGGCAATAATCATGGCTGAGTGCTCCCAAGGTTAGTTCTTGTTTTATTCTATACCAATAACCCTGAGAAATAACCCTTTAACCCATGAAAAACATTATTTACCAGCGGGGCAATAACACCATCAGTTATTCCACCTTTGCTCGCGGGGCAGGACAATGCTGAAGGTATAGGCGCTACGAAGTTGGTATGGAATAAAACCGTGAGCCTTGTAGGTTTCAAGTGGCTTCTCTACCTAATACAAAAGACAAAGTAGCCCCTCTCCCTTCCCCCGTCCCAGGGGCCCATGGCTGTGGCCCTGGCGGTGGAAACGGCCATACCTTCTAAGGTTTCACAGTTGGGCCTCACTCGGGCAGATCTCGCCTTGGAAGGGTCACCCAATCCCGGCCCTAAGTCGGGCTTTATTCCCATCATCACTGCCGTCAATAATGTAGGTTCATCCCGCTTTAAGGTGCCACGCCCTCCCAGCGGGGGCTCGGCCCCTCAAAGGTCAGCACCATGCATATTTAACTTTATGGACAGAGACAAGCTGATTCCTGATGTAGAAAAAACTCTAAACCCTTCAGGGAGGGGCTGTTTAGGGATTGGGGACGCTATTGAGTGATTTCTGTGATTTAGGAATTGCACGGATTTAGCCACCGTTTTTGTACCTAGTTTTGGACCGTCTCCTTAGAATACAGTGCTAGTGATGCTGACGTCAAAATTGTGTGTTTATTATCGCATTTCTTTCCCCCAAAGCATATTCCACGGAGTATATTTGGCTATAATATGGATAGGTGACCAAAAAAACGGAGATATTTTTGTGAATGTCTACAATAAGTTTTGAAAAAAACACCAGTCATTATGAAAAAAAGATTATCAACACAAATATGATGTAAAACTAACTCACCTAATTATTGTCACGCACACCACTGTCGCAATTTTTCCGTTTCACCTTTTTTTCCGTATCAACTTTATTCAAAATAGCTTCAAGTGTTTTCCATGAACCTCATAATAATAATAGCACGAACTTTCTTTGGGCCCCTTTCATGTTTCATGCTTCATAAATGGGATGGACTGATTTTTGATCAATAACAATTCAGAGTAATGTGTGGACAGTTGTTTTGAGGGTAAAGATTTCTGTACCTTTATAAACGGTTATCACAGCAATAATTATTATTATCTTTAATCAGAAATTGATAATTTAGAAGAAAAGTATGATTATAGACTAAAACCAAAGGTGAGATAGCAACCAAACTATCCTGAATAAAAGTGACTCACTCCGGCAGACTGGTGTTTTCTTTTTCAAATCGGATATGAATGACAGTATAAATGAATAATGTTGCGAGCCACGAGCAAGTAATGTATTCACAAAAACCAGACAAGCTTTCTAAAAAGTGAAATAAAAAGTAACAATAGTGTTGATCCTAAAAAAATGGCTACGGAGTGAAACAACGAACCAGAATGCCTATCAAACTCCAAAAACAATTTAATGTGGATAAACTCTTTTACCAGAATTAATTCCTACAAATTAACGCGAAGGTAAACCACTCTTATCCAGAATTCAGAACGTGATTGGCACAATGCTAAACAATTGTATTTCAAACAAAAAACAGTGAACAGTTCAACCTACCACATGCGTCTATGCAAACGTCCGCCAGGGGTTGTGTGAGCTTAATCCAATATTAAGTTAAGTCAAGTCCTATTCCTTCCCAAACTGGTATTGGTAAAGATCCATACAGTCCTCAATCAAAGCATTATGCTTGTTACTGGCAGGTGGGCCAAGAATCTGTGTAATAACACAGGTACTCCTCCGCTGGTTTCAGCAGGTAAATCCGTGTTCTCCGATCGACACCAAACCTCTGATTAATGTCAGTTTGAAGTCACGTGACCGGATTATAACTCCTCCCCAGACCACGTGATGATGTCGTCCCCCTTAGATCTCTGCGGTCCAAACACCACGTGCTCGCACTGAGCACCTCTGAGCTGCTCAACTCAACTGCTCCTTGTCTGGCGCTCTGATTGGGACTGCACAGCGCACGCCGCTTCAGTAAAGGCAATGCGAGCCATGAGGCGTCAGCCAATGAGCGGGCGTGATCCGCGCAAGCCCCGCCCCTGTTATCGAACTGCCGGGCCGTCATGGGCCGGGCGGTGGGTAGGCTGGGGGGTCGGGGTCAGTCTGTCGGTCAGTGAGTGGTCAGTCGGAGGGGTCAGTAGCAGTAGGACACGGCTCCTTGTCCGGCAGAGATCAGGGCTGCCCGCCGGCCTGTCAGTTAGTGGTCAGCGTACAGCTGCTCACAAAAAGGCAATACGTGTACCTTGTAAGAACAGGCCTAGGGACGGGCCGGCCGACGTAAAGTTTGGCCGTATGGCAGGTATAATGTTCTAAGGGAAAATGAATAACAAAAATAAAATGGAAAACGTTATAATGTTGGAACTGCTAAAAACAGAATGTTATTCCATTTCTATGATTGACACCTGCGTTACGAAACCAATGGAAAACGTTATAATATTATAACGTTTTCCATTAGTTTCCTAACACAGGTATCTCAGAGTATTAGATTGATATATCGGGGTCGTATTATGTGCCCATTAACCGCAAAATGTCCAAAACTGGGACATTTCTAACAAGCTGAAAAATATCAGAGTATACAAGGACTGACTGCTTATTGGTCAGACCTTTGAGGAGACCTTCCTAATTCATTAGTGTTAAAACGTCTGCTTATCAATTCAATTCTGGTCACTATCATTTTTGTTTAAATGCTAAGGCAGATTGTGGATTCCTGAGCATATTTCGGAATACATTTTATTTCTCTGTAATCCATCGTAAAGTTGACATTCTAGCCATGATTGGCATGGACCAATGAATCAATTACCCCACTGACCTACGAACCGGCCATTCATATCTTAGTCCCACTATTCCCACAATCTTAACTTATTGGCAGTATAAACATCCATAAGCATAGGTAACATTGCCTAATGAATCTTCTTACAATGCTTCTCCCTACGCTGAGATACGTATAGGTGTGGGTGTGGGGGCCTTATGCTATAATGCACCACCCTCCCTCACCCCACCCCCATCTCCCACATGGGCCATTAATACGTGATGCAATCATCTGACTAGTCAGCCAGCAGCTAATCCGATAATCCACACTAATTATGACACGTCTCAGACACACCCATTTAGGACAAGCTGATTAAGGCCAAGGCTTAGCTCAACCCCCAACCCGCCTAGGCCCGACCCACCTACTAAACCACCCACCCACCACCCATGCATTCTGCTGCACACCCACTATACCACCCGTGTAAAAAGCGTTTAAGGATAAAGGGTAGATAAGAGGCCATAGTGCATACTCAATGTATGTGATTTTTGGTCCCTTGATTAATTCAAACATATAGCATACTATAATAATGATGCTTACCATTTAAAATATATACACAAAATGGTTGATTTAACTAAATGTATAAAATGATGCGCAGAAATTTCATGATGCTTACCATTTAAAATATATACACAAAATGGTTGATTTAACTAAATGTATAAAATGATGCGCAGAAATTTCAAAAACAGTTACCTACCTTTTCTTGATGAACTACGAAGTCACACTAGTCTTGTGTCTAAAACAATGTTGTGAACAATCAACAACAGATTCATCCTAATGACTAAAGTAGTAAATCTTGGAGAATTTGACAGGTCTATCCTTTACCCTACATTACCCGACTGAATGATATCTATGTATTACCATCAATCATTATAAGGATTAACGCATATGAGTCATAGCTAGGGCCGCGGATTGAGAGACTCTCTTGGGGAAATACTTCACAATGTTACAGTTATTGAAGTATGTTCCCCTAGAGACTAGAGCATGTCATGTCCTGTCAAAATGTGGGGTAATTTCTAATGGCATATTAGCCGCGTATCCTGTCTAAAATTTATATGACATCCATTTTCATCAGAATTTTGATATTGTTCATATGTTGCGCTGTTTAATACAATCAAGTCAAATAGTCCATCGAGGCAATCAAATTTCCGACAGCTATTAGCAATAAATTTGTCCAATGGCTGTAATACGTCGGAAAGCATTTAATTTGTAACAAGCTGGATTCTGTATCAATCGGCGCTAATTACATTCTTCCTACTCAAACTGCTCTCAAAGTTGGAATTAAATGAACCGTCACTTTTCTGACATTTACATTGACTGAACATCGCTACAGTTAAAACAAGGGATCAGTTCGTCACTCTGCTTCTAAAAGTTAACTTTGTAATCATTGCCGACGCAATGATCGTTCTTGTTAATCAATATTCCACTGGCATCGGCGGCTAGGCCTTTTGTAAGAAAGGCACATTAGTTGAGACAATTATTGGGATGGTGAATATGGTTGATTATGTATGAGCTACGATGAAAATCATCTAGATTTGAAATTGTCTCAAACCAAGTAATATTTTGATAGAGTCTATCCAAAATCTTCAGTATCTTATCTCTCCCCTTTATAGATTATACATAGACAAATACCGGTACAGGAACCTAAGCCTTGTCTTAGCATCATCCCATCCGTGTATGGCAATACAATTGGTTTTAAGTAGTGTTAAGTGTTAACGACGATAATGCAAGTTGTATGTTGATTTCATGGCACGAGGCTTAAGACAACATATGCATGTCAGGAGATGGGCATCGCCATGTCAATGAAACCTGTCTTTAATTCCCTATCTTCGCATGCTATTCGCCGTACGGATTGCTGCTCTATTCTATGAGGTATCTCGATCTATCTCAAATGCATATAATTCTTTGCTTTACGTTTAATTTCATGGAAATATTTTTCTACGAGTCACCTTTACAACATCAGCGGTACATCTACATACAAACAGCTCATGCAGTTCGATAGGGTGAGCGGAGAGCCGCCCACGAGCAGCTCATGTTGTGTCTGGGCCCTGCATCCCCGGGTTAACCCTGATCCCTATTGATTGTCCATCGAACACCCCCGTCCCTGATATAATGACGGACCTTGACTGTTACTCAATTAACCAGACAGGATGCAGACCTAAGCTAATTAGGTTAATTACAGTCCAACCCCAATGCTATTTGGGCAGCCCTATAAACCCAACCTCCCAAGGGAAGCCTCTAAAGCGAGCGGAATTTTGGTCTGTTTCTCTATTGGGAGAAATTTAGCATTATCTACTTAAAGCTTCGCTTACTGATTAACCCATACATAATTCAGATTCTTTGGCGGCGTCGAGGCATGTCCATGCTGCAAATTGCTGCACTGCATTCAGGCCTCCTATCCTACCCTGCCTACAAGAGTACCCCGTCTCCCATACACAGGGTGTGTAGTGGACCCAGGAAGTGGATGAAAGCACATGAGTAACTCTCTTACACTGTTGGCATTGAGCTGCTCTGAATCGGTTCCAAAAACAACATGCTGCACTCATTCGCATTGACCCGGGGCCAAGAAGGAAGTTGGGGAGGGTTGTTGAAATAGCAACCTCCCCTCGGAGCTATTCATTCTATAGAAAATGCTTAAGAGTCGCTCCCTGTCGTTATTTTTTTTTAGTAAATAAGCCTTGGCTCTTTTGGCCCAGGTTCTGGAGCAACATTCAACTGTTTAAGTTCGACAAAGGAAGCTATTATTTTATGTATTTAATTAAATAATCATACATCTTCGTTTTATGTTTTATTTGCAATTTGCCCAAAGATGGCAGAGCTTTCATAGTTCCAGTGCATGATGTTCTCAGATGGTAGGTACATTTATTTATTTTCTTCTAAATTCATATAGTAAATAAAAAGCTTGAAAATGGCCGAAAAAAGAAAGCCTCTGATTATATCAAAGCAAGACGTGGATCTGGAGGCCTACTCATTCAACTTAAACTATGTTTAGTATCTTAAGCAAAAACAACACAATGGTGTTTACATGTATCATATCATGGAAGTTTCATGTTTTCAACAGTTGAAATTACCAAATCAAGAGAAAATTGGAATTTTAAAGTCGTTTAATCATCATACCTGTCGGCAATGCATATTGCCTAGGAACACTTATCATTGTATAAAATAGCCCAGGGTGTCCCCTGTCCAAAGGATGGGGACACAAAGTTCTCATAATATCCCAGTTCTCACCAGGGTAACTAATAATTATTTAGTTTTATTAGACAGATGGCCTTACTGGGGATATTGGAAGCTTAATTAGGGGGTGTCTGACCATTACAATTTGAGCGGATTACAAGCCCGCACTTGGCATGCTCAGACCCTTGGATTAACTCTCCAGGGAAACGCTGCCCACTAGACTATTTTCGACAACAAGCATAATGATTTAATAGACAAACTTCATAACGGTAATTGTTTTTGACATTTTTCTCATGAATAATTTGCCGATGTAGTAATTTGATTTTAGTGTCATGATTCCCAAATTTCGGTTGTGATGCAGTTTTGCACGCACTTCATTTTTTCTCGTTAAAATATAATTTGACGACCCCATAGCCTGAAAATGAAATTGATGTTAAAGGAATTATCTTGCAATTTCCCCTGACCTATAGACTAAATCACCAAGTAAAAATTGTATTAAATATCTTTGTACAGCCTGCAATGAAACTAGTAAATGTAGCACGTACTAATCATCAACCGGACGGACGGATTTTAGCAACTTATTTCTTCGAATGGATTTAACGATAGAACCCCTACTCATAAGGCTCAGCAAAACAATGTCTCTTGAGAGTATGCGTACCTAGACGTCCGCTTATGACATAACATGTGCGTCCTCAATCCATCATCTTATCAACATTGACAGATTGGGTCTGGGTACAATGTTTGTAGGTCATTTGTGTTTTAATACACCTAGTCATCGGCGAGCTGATTGCGGTATTTATTACAGAGTAATGGACTTCATGCGTCCAATCAGCCTGACCTACAATGGGGTACGACTGGGGCGGGCCCTCCAGGGGGGCCCTGGAGGGGTGGGTGTGGAGGAGGTGGGGGGGGGGGGGGGGGTGGGGGGATAGAGGGGGTTGTAGGAAGATGGGGCAGGGGGTAGGACAACCCATTAGAGACCTACATTCGCCCTCTCCACTGAATAACAATCTTATTCGCTTTTCAATAGCCATTGCTTTTTCGCCGTAATCTTTCTCGAAAAGTAGAACATGATAATTGCGACAATTTAATAAAAGCCAGCCCAGCCGTAAAAACAAACACAGTAATTGATATTACATCGTTTAGAAATTAAAATTAGTCACGTAATTACTATTTTTGATGAAATGCTATTTTCATCGTTGCATTACCACAGCGAATTATATCAATATGAGAGCATTTATTCAATACATTTTTTTCAATTTCATATAATTATGGAATCAAAAAAATCCACATTATCATACTCCTGATAGGATATACCGAAAGGAATTATATCTACCTGTACCACACATGGGAAAACATTTTATATATTTAATCAACACGAGCCCTTATACACAATGTAAGGTAACACCATACATGAGTTAACACGAGGTCAAGGGAAACGTTAATTATAAGCCGGAGCCAGCGCCTCAGGCTGTAAAGGGGTCATCCATAGGGTACGGGGGAAAAGCCTTAAGCCCCGGCCACACTGACCAACTCTACTCAACTCGACTGTCTAGTTGAGTTGAGTTGGGCTCAGTCTCAGAGTGTGGCATAGCTCTACGACTGGATTGCTAAGACAGTTGAGTTGAGTCTCACATCTTGAGAAGAAGAAGATCTATGACGGGATCGTCGGGTCTTAGGGGTGTGTGGTGTAGATATGTTTGTGTCTAATGTAGTCTAGGTGCTACGACCATCGGGTCGTACCCTATGGCATAGTAGAGTTTTGAGCTACGACCAGACAGTCGTAGAGCTCTGGCGCCTCTCTGAGCTAAGACAGTCGAGATGAGTTGAGTTGGGCAGTGTACACAACCCCAACTAGCCGAGATTAC
The DNA here is from genome assembly GCA_936440205.1 of Lepidonotus clava. Classification (NCBI taxonomy): domain Eukaryota; kingdom Metazoa; phylum Annelida; class Polychaeta; order Phyllodocida; family Polynoidae; genus Lepidonotus; species Lepidonotus clava. The sequence continues at coordinate 16,430,239 of OW387150.1, read as the reverse complement.
CTATGCAGGTCGGGTCACTGGAGGGGATTAAGATTAAGGGATGATTGTGTGGGATGAGCCCTGACACAACCCCAACCCGGGGACCGATTAACAACAGGGCCATGGTGGGTGTATGGATTATAAAATGTAGCCTGGGGAAGGGTTTAACTGTCCATCGTGGGATCTTTATACACTGGGAGTTGAGTATGGCATGGTAATGGCAACTTGTAGCATGGTATGTGAGCTAGCAATACATTTTGGGAGAACCTGGTTCCTTGTTCTCCCAAAATTAGATGAATATGCGTTATGAGTGGGATGGTGATGGTTCTTCCACAATCTGATTATAATTTTCGCCCTCATTTTCGAGTGAGATCAAAGCCTCCGAGATTAATATATATATATATATATATATATATATATATATATATATATATATATACGCATATCAATAAGATTTGTTGTTTTTCCTACCGTTCTGCTTTTATGAAACCTCCGGATTGAACCGATACGTACCTGAAATAAAGCAAACACATCGTAAGAGGATATATATGTATACAAGATAACATTGATAAATCAAAAATACATAGTTTTCAGAAAATAGAAATATCCCACTTCTCTTTTCTTCGAAGGTTTAATTGTGTAACCAATTCTAACTTTTAAGTATTTTGTAACTTACTTTTTATAGAAATTATCTTTAAACAATAAAAACTGGTATTATGTGTGACCTTACATTTCAACCGACATAACGCGCCTATTCAATCATTCTAAATCAATTTCACATGTAAATGCCAATAACACAACGTCACTCTTTCCCTCTTTGTAGGTCATTGACAACAAGACTAGGTTACAACTCGAGTTGTACTTGGTTGTGCAGATAGAGGGCGCGGCGGTCGGCCAATCAGTACGTCCGACCTCTCCGTACGTCACACTGACAAGGTAATGTTTCCACTATTGACGTTTCCCCCCACTTCGCCGATAACCAACGACACGGCTTTGTCTCCACCCTAAAGCCCTGTTTCCACCAGCAGATTTTACTACCGATTTGTTGGTATATTTTATTACTTTTAACTAGCAATTACGACAAAATACTATATATCTTCCATATCATTTAAAAGAGAATTAAAAACCCTTTCTAATGGTATATAAAATGTTCATAATTAATTAATATTTCCACTGCCGATTTTTGAAATCAGTTGTAAAATCGGTTGGTGGAAACAGGGCTTTACCAACCCGATTCACACCCAGATAAATCCACACCCAACCTGATTCACACCTCGATAAGCCCAAACCCGATTTAGATAGGGCCCGCGAGGGGGGCACTAACCCCCCGGGGGAAAAGGGCCAGCGCGTTTCTTTGTTTGCCCTGATGATTTTATTAGATAATGACCACATCAAAAAAGTGGCCATCCGCGCCAAAGGTCGACATAATGGGATTTTTTCAAACCCATTTGCAGGGAGAAATTTGAAACTTGCTTGATTAAAACCCCATTAGGACTCGCGCTCACCCCACATTAAAACCATGTTGTGCGTCTGCATGTAACCCGCGCTACCTTTCTCTTTGAAACTAGTGGTCATGTGTTTTTTTGGCGAAAAAACCATTTTGGAATCTTTCATCAGGAAACGCTATTTCATTGTCATTTAAAACGTTCGGGTTAAAAATAAAACGGATTGTTCGGCAACAGAAGAATGTTCTCTTTGATCAATTAACAGATGATTTTTGATAAAAAGAGAGGACTCCCACTCTTTGGCGTTGAAAGAGTTGAACAAACGTGCGAAAAACCGCTCATAGTAGTATACAAAAATGGGTATTTGTACAAGGCAACTGTACAGATTACAAGTAAGAAGTATATTGAAATGCATACTTTACGCAGGCTGCTGTGTCTAAAAATTTTAATGTAAAAGCAGTGCTAAAATTATACAACGATATTCACTTCTCGATAGATGTATAATACTTAATTAACTAGAATTAGTCATTATTCCAATACCGTATATATGCATATTGCATTACTCTAGGGCAAACAATGATTTATTCTCTTTAATTAGTCAGACATTTCTCAAACCATACTGATGCACCTGCAATGCAAAGTTTTTCCTATGTTAAGCAAAACCACGAAGCTGTATATCAGATATATGTAACCACAAAAAGCACGCTATATATACCAACTAACTTTGCATATAACGACCAGACTATACACTTTCACTGTGGCTCCCTTCAGGCAGGTCCCAGCCGATTAAGGCTCCCCCCAGCCCGGCCATTTTTCAACGTTTTCTATAGAGAATGACAGATGGTGGTCTTGTTGCGCCACCTCCTGGTATAAATAGGGCTGTAATGGATGCTTCTGGCCCACCGCTAACCCACACTTTGGGGACTGCTCGTGTAGCAGCCGGCGCCTGAGCGACTCGCAACTGCTCGGAAATGTACAAGGAGCAACTAAAAGAAAATCTGGATGAACCCAATGGTGGTTCCATTGATTATATCCCGTACTACTATACAATACAATGTATGTGATAAAAAAAATGCATGTCCGCAACTACCCGTAGAGTCACATGATATACTCATGGATTTGAAGATATTGTATTGCTGTGTGTTGGCAATCTAACCCAAGCGTTTTTTGTTCAGGTAAGTTAATAATGATGAAATTCAATATTTCGATATATTGCTTTTACTATAAGCATATTCATGTTTCAATATAATGCGTATCATATTACTTTAGTGTAATCAAATCATAAACCACTGTTCCCCAACATGTCTATTTTCTGCAAGGAGGAATAACGACCATCTGAGCACTTCTTTTACCCCTGCTGAGATTAATCGAGCGAGAAAACAAAAACCGCAGAAGATGAGTTTGAAATGACAAAGTTAAACGTTTATCTTATCGGGCAGGGCCATTTATATGTTTCATATTCTCTTTATGTGCTTTTTGCCGCCCGACAACGGCGGAGGCTGTAGAGCCTTAGTCATATGCTGTAATGAAGCAGTTTGAGAGAAGACAGCCTGGTTATGATGAGGTTTTTCTCGAGGAGATTGTGCTGGTTGATTACATTGCTCCAGCCTGCCGTGGGCTATATAGACTCCCACCGACCGAGCAGCTCATAATGTAGCAGCAGAGCTGCTCATTTATAATTACATGTTAATCACATTATAACCCTACCCTGAGTGACAGAAACGCTCCACTCCTATTAATATAGCCCAATATACCAGGCTAGATTGGGCTGATTCGATTAAATAGTTTCACAGCCCTTGTCTGGTTGAACGGTATGTGCATTTAGGGCAATCAATGATTGCAAAAAACTAATAAAGCCATGGTTATTAACATTAATGGTTATTGCTAAGTGGAGATTAACGGTCAATGGTTAGATGAATGCCCCCATTTTGCGGAATCGATTTGTAAAAAGTGTTTGAGGATTAACACGTTATTCCTAAACCCTCTTCGTGATATTCCCGTAGAAACAGCCTAATGCGTCGTTTGTTTGGCTACGGACTGTTTAGAACGCTTAGCACGCAATAATAGAGCTTGTGCTTTGCCTTTGTCAGCAAGGATAGTGCCCTTACTAAAGTGGTTATTCAGGTGTTAGCTCCATAATTTCTATGTAAATAATTTCGCAGAGCTACTGTATAGCATAAACCCAATTTTGAGATTTGAAAGTATTCAAACCAATGTAAAACAGCAAAACCAGTGTAATTTTGTAGTAAAATTCTCTTGATGTTATATAAGAAACACCTCATGTATAGTTTAACCACTATCCAAGGAATATCTATATTGGAAAAACTAGCAGGCAGTGTAGCAGTATGTAGCTCGGTTGTATAGTATACCAGCCCGTAGCCCTAGAGTACAGATTAAGACGGCGGTTGAGGCCGGCCTACCTCTCACCACCAGGCCCCTTATCTTGTTACCTAGAGGCAGGAGCCACCACCTCCTCCAGGGTCGAAGCCCACAAACTGGATGAATTACAACCAAATACCGCCAGATCAGCCCCCAAATGTGCTGCAGCGTGGCGCCTTATGCAAGCAATCTAGCTAACAGCACGGCGGGGATGGGCACGGGAAGTGGATAGGGGTGGTATAGGGCACTAGGGTAAGACGGGATGAGGGGTGGTAACACTTGGATAGACGCTGTGCAAACGACTTGGGAATACCAACCATTTTATTATTGGTTAACGTTTCATAGAGTAAGTCAGGATTTCTAATCTGCTAATTGGCAAAAGCTGGACAATTTGACATTTTTCATCTTTGTATACTTTATTTGTAAGTATTTCGAAGCTGTGGATAAATCCCCTTGTTTTGTTTGTAATCATGTTAACAATTTGATTATATCAAACTTTATTATTGATATGTAGGGAAATGGGGATAATCAAAATCATTGCCTTATTTGTACAATATCTATACACCTTCAGGATCGGTTTTCGACGATCACTACGCACATAGGCCTATATATGTGGTCCTCCTTTAGAGAACGATAAATCAGGAATAGGCCTATTTTAACATCACGATGACCATATAGATGTACATGCCTTGGTTCCTCAGATCTTTAAATGTTCATAGATAAAGCGTCCACGTTCTAGTAGGGCAATGGGAAGTCATCTGCAAAACATCTATAGCCTAGGTTGTGGAGTAAGGGGTAGGAGTATGGTGACATATCGGCGTGGGATAGGGTAAAGGATGAGGCGGAACGTACCAGAGGCAGGGTGTAGTGGATGGTGGGGAAAACTGGAAGGACGCAGGACTTAAATGGCAGTGAAAGTGCAGGACATGAGGACTATGACACCTTCCTGTACCCATTTCTAGTAGAAATCCTACAATAATTATCGTAGAGTGATATTACAATATCAAGATAATTGCTTCCAGTTAATTGCATGTCTTATATCAATATGAAAGCCCTACAAAATTAATATTGGATCCTAAAATCAACTTTCTCATCTGTCCTCACAAATTACAACCCGAACAGAGTAACTTTGAAACTTGTATATCAGACCTAAATGTATTCAGGCAACGGAATCATTTCTAGGTATTCTATCTTGTATCAACTTAACTTGCAGTGCCAATTTACCGAAGCATGTTATGTAGGCGTGGTAGAGAAAGTATGCATGTTGATGTATTTCAAATTAGTGGTGTTTTTCATAATCATAGTGCTGGGCTTAAGGATACAATATTACAATTATCCCTCTACAGTCTTCAGTAGATATTATTGGGCTGGCCATTCACAACTTAAAGTACACAGTACTATAAGCAGCTGCAGACACTCAAATTCAGCTAGATATTCTCCTATAGACTAAATAAATATGCACTAACAAATTGCACATTTTTCTATACATATTATGGCTATTAATCTTCCACTACTTTCTTTCCCTATAAACTGAAGGTGAAGTGAAAAGAAAACATAGTACCTTCAGTTGCTGTAATACAGCTGTGACACGGCTATTTGTCATACAATAAAACCAACACTCCATAAATCACATTTATCATATAGTCCAACCCATTCCTCCTTTGCCTGCTAACCCTGAGGGTATTGGTAGAATAAAGGAGGTATGTCATAGACTCTGCACAAATTGTTGTAGTCTGCTATTTTAGTAGGCTTCAATTAGATGCCTGCCTGTAGGACTGTAGTCTCGGCACCCTGGGGGGATTGCCAGAGCCTTTCTTTTTATGTATACAATGACACAAACGGCGGCGGCTGCCATAACAACGCTACATTTACCTTTTTGTTAGTTTTAAACATTATGGATGTGGGAACTACACGTGATGTTCTCTTCTATCAGAGTGAAGTTGTCCTAGAATAGTGTCTGATGTGTACACCAACTGAATAGAGGCAGCGACATGAGTATGCTATTTTTCTCGACTTATCTGAGTATTTGGGTTACTATGTGAATTCCACAGAAATCAATGTGTAATGCTTCCTTAGCATTGTATTGAACCCTAGGCCTATGAAATGTATTGAGATGTCAGGTTTTATGTGAAATGTACTGGCTAAAACTAAAAAAAGATTATAATTCATTTTGTCAATGACGTCACTGAAATCACTGAAATCACTGTTGCAACTTTCTCACAAAACAACATATTATTTTCACAACAGTTTGGACTAGATGCGAAGCAGGTGTTATTTCAACATCCTAAGAACCAATGGTAAAGTCAATTACACTTACTGCTACTGCTATTTGAATAGAATTGACAAAATATCTTGTACCTTCGGGCAGGTTTATTTCATCAGAAATTTGCCTTTGGGTTTTGCCATTTGGGTTTTGATATTAGACCTGTCCCCTATTCATAATCCCCTGCTGTCAGAAACGGATGCTGCACATGACCATAACAATAGTGGTTGTGACGCCACATTGACAACCGGACCTTTGCAACCCCTCCTTTCAAACCCCAGACCCCCAGACCCCCCCCCCCCAATCTTCCCCTTCCCACCCCATGGCCAAAGGGTGGACCTAGGCCTTCGTTATAATCACCTCCCTTGTACCAGGTCCTAAAGAGGACGTTAGTGTGTCTAAAGGTGACTGACATAGGAACCGCAAAATCTACGCTCAGTAAGTTAAGTGTTAAAGGGATTATGGAAGCTTGTCATAAGGAAGGGTGCCTTTTGAGGTTGAAAGCGTTCATCTTTGAAGCGCACTTTAATGCTATTTAAATGTAATACTTTGGCTCAGCAATAAAAACACACAGTGTCTTACTATTAACTGTACAAAAACATATGAGCTTTGACTTAATAACATAAAAGACGTATTATAATTTACTTCCTCGAACCAAGGTATTAAAAGGAATATTTGCCAACCAGCACGCTATAAAAAGACAAGCGGTAAGATGACATCTTTTTACCATTTCTAGGAAGCTGACGATTAGACCTTGGGGTGTGTGACAGAACTGTCTCAATCGGAAACAGATAATCTGGTTTTCTTGGTAATAAAACCCTTCCCTGGGCAGTTAAAATCTCCTATGATGTTTTCAGGTTATCGCACACAGCATGGTAAAACAACGTCAGTGTCTGCGTCTGATACCTTTTAGCCTCAAGCAAAATCCGTCTAACTTAGGGTGCTTTAAATGTCATCTCAAGACCACGGTCTTGTAACAGCAAAGTTCAATCTTTGGAGATTATTTCCAATGTAACCCTATCATAAATATGAATAACACGCATGTACAGGCTGAGTTTTGTCTGACTTGATGTGATTCCATACATAGTTGTGAAACATTTGGAGATGTTTAATACCTAATTCCAGTTGTATTCCCGGCTAGCTCTATAACAAACACTTGCACCTATTTCGGTCATTTGGCAGCAGTTAGACAAACACAGAAGCACTAAAAGCATGCAATAGGTAGAAATGATATACGACTTGTTTGCTGTGTGGGTGGGACCGTGACTGTAATACGACCAAACGACAGGCTCAGATCGATATCACAGGGCGCAGAATGAGGTTTCAACACGTTAGAACACCAGGTTAGCACACCAGGCATTTATATAACCAGATGAGAATGGGTCAAGAAGTAGATCGCTGCTCTACATTGATAAAAAATAAATGGCAGAACTATTATTGCTGAATAAACGAATCCTGAGTATAAGGTGGGTTAAGACAATCTTCAGCCTACAAGATTGTGTTTGTAATTTGTCCACCAGTGCCCAATAAAGTACCTTCTTATTCATCATCAGAAGTGATTCAAGATAACTCAATTTATAGCACGTTCCATTCTAATGTCATTCTATTAAAGTATATTAACGCCCACTGGTGAATGTAATGTATATCTAAACAATCTATCTATTCTAGTTATAGAAGCAAATTTCAAATTGATTTTCTGTATAGTGTGCTTCCCGATGAAATAAGAAGATTCTCTCTCATTCAAAGATGATGTTCTCGTTCTTTTCATGGTAAACATAGCTCTGTAATATTTATGAAATTCACTGACCGCAATACAAAATAGATCGCATGAAACATAAAGCTAATTATTCCCAATGCCATTTTCTAAAAAGGCGCACTCACTAGCCCCAGAGAGAACTATACAGGTTGATTCTCTCTGCTAGCTTAAATAAAGATTTCAATTTTTGTTTTAAATCTCTACATAGCCACCCAATGTTGCTATTGGAACCATCCTCTGTGTGTTTACCTCAATGGTTAGGTCTAGACGGGTCAGAACCTATCTGCCCTCCCCCCCCCCTCTCCCCCCCCCCCTCATCCTGCCGCGCCTCCCAGATGCTATTTTCTGGGTGATTAGAGGCCCGTGGACAACGGTGGACAGGGCCAGTGCCGTCCGGCCCGAACGGATCACCGAGAGGGACCTTTAAGGGTTAAAGCCAAGGGAAACGGTGCAATTTGGATGGACGTGATGGGGCTGAGTTTCCATCAGTTTTGGTGTAAAGGCACATTGGATATATCCGTCCAAAATCATTTGGATAATTGTTTTCTTTCACTTATAATGTTACGTTAACTTATTTGGATTTTCATGTTTTTTATATATGTATGTTTTGTAGATATTTGACTATTTCAGTTTGCTTTTACAGGAATTTCTTGGTAACTCATTGCATTAACCAGTTATATATACATGTATATGTAATATTAATAAGGATGTCATTATGTTTTTGATATACAATTTGATTGTAATAGTTGTTCATGAGACCATTTTGAATTGTCTCTATCAACAGAATATATACAAATAAATAAGGGGGTTATTAAAGAACTAGGGATATAGACATTTTAACTGGCTGGCCTAGGTAGGCTAATAAACAACGTAGCCATATCACCACGCACAAATAGGCTAGTGTAGTACCACAGCCGAAGACATAATTGTCTATATCTACAAAATGGCCTACGATGTCGACATTAGCTTGTGGGTAAGGTTGTGATATCAAGCAGCCTACTAACTGGTAGCGATTTAGAGAACCCCGATCTAATTATTTGAAAGTAAGCTGCCTTCACCACAATATCAATAAGCCATTAGTGCCTGGCGTCTGTGGGGGAGATTGTTGGGGGTTGGGGTGGAGAGTGTGGGTGTGGGAGGGGGAACATGGGGAGGGGAGGAAGTGAAACGATATGGAGACTGAACACTATCAGAGCCAATCAAACCAACCAAATCAACCCCCTAACAACCTAAGACACCCTCCCCTCATCACCTCCAATAATCAATGTGTATTAGCGGCATAATAGAAATACCTACATTGACACCCTAGTAAAAACGATAGCAGGGAGGAATTCAATGATATTGGAATTGGGTAAGGAGGTTGGAAAGAGGGAGGGGGTACTAGTATAGGAGGGATTGCTTTTCTGCTGCTGCGTGTTTCGCCTGGGGCTGAAATCGATGGTTGGAGCTGAGCAGGGCCGGGGAAGGTTCTAATTGTATACTTCACGCCCCACCGGCGCCAGCTATCTCTAACAGCTTTTAATGTGCTCGCCGTCAACACGAGTTACTCGGAGCAAGTGAGCCCCTCAGCGCCACCCGCACAGCGCGACACGCATCACTGACCCACATCGTCAACACACTCACTAATTGTCAGACCCCTCCTGATACTATAACCCTGCCTTTGATTTAATAATGACTGCCGCAGAATATTTTCTCAGTTTTTTTTTTAATTTTCATCGCTCGTGCTTTAACGTGGAATGAATTGAAATGTTTTTTATTCGTCTCGGTAACGCCCTTATAGCATGCCCTCCACCGGTTGTTAATATTGCAGGGGTTGTTTAATGAAGTCTTAATAGTTATTTTTGATTTTGATTTTTCCCCTTAGGTTCCCTGTGGGGTTGGGATAGGGTTAGACGCCCGGAGGGTAGTGGTAATAAAGTGTCCGGAAGAACATCGATCTACGTCAAACCAACAGACCGTGACGGCAATTAGATCAGCCAGTCATTAAGAATGAAATCACACGCCAGGCGGACTTCTGAGATAGCCATGAAGTTGAATTGAGTTAATGCTATTTTGTCCATTGCACCGGGTATAGATAGAGGAATAACTGTGATATTTCATATTTATGTGTATACATCCACGTGAAGATATATGATATTATAATATGTATATATTTTATATGCAACTTGTTCGTGTGGGCGTTTGTTTAGCCATAACGTGTGTGTTGATTATAACTAAGTGTTGCCCTCAAAGTTTCCTTAGTGTATTTTGCAATGGACCAAGTATCTAAATTAGAATTGATTTATTACACTGTCAAGTAACACTGAAACTTTCCACGAAATGAGGCTACTTGAAGTTCAGTATCAAAACCCAATGATACGGGCCTTAATCATGGAAGTACAGCCTGATAATCATCAAAACCAACAACTTTAATTTACACTCTAATCCTACCCGATAGAATCAAGATCCGCAGCCCATTGATCAAACAAAGTCAATTGGCTGACTATACCCAACTAAAAAACTCAATTCCCTACCTTGGCGAATTCCCATTTGACTCGGCGCAATCAATGATTAAATTTAGCTGCATGGGTCCTTTCACTGAGCTTAATTAAGTGATCAACATCATGTCGCAGTCAGACAGACAAGCGCAACAATCATTATTGATCTCCTGGCTGCCCCTTATCTCTACGTGTTATCAGTAGCCAACAGAGGGGTCCCACCGCCTTGAAATAGGAAGGAGATAGGAATGAAAGGATAGGAGGAAGGACAGAGACAGGTAGGTAGAAGGGAACAACACAGGTTGTGTGGCGTCCCTTATCTACCCACAATAAACAAATCAATGGTCTCTCCTGCATCCAAGCGCTGCTACGAGGGGCGTGCTATTGTTTTAAATGCACTGTTTCATCCCAGCCTTACACGGTTTAGGTGTGAATCGATGCTACAATCAATAGCCGAGTGTGAATTCTGCCCCAGACTGAAAGGCTGGGCTGCCTGTACGCCCGGAGTGTCTACGGTTTGTGTTGACTGTGTCGTTTACTCTGTTTGTGTCTCTGATATTGGAATATTGGTTGCGTATTCAGCCGTAGTTTTTTTTACTATTGGATCTGTCCTGATCCAGGTATGGATAAAGGGACGTGCTTGTTGTGTATGTTATTTGGATCAAGAGACAAGAGATGGGATGACGCAATCGTTTAAAAATAATTATATGAGTATGAGGCCACATTAAAGACTTGTTAAACATATATGAGTTTTCTAACCCTTTATAGAATTGTATATGACAAGTAGAAATGTTCATAGCACGCATGCTAAGAGTGTCATAATTGTCTTCGTGAAATTGGTTTTTCACCAAAGGTAAAGTAAAGACTAAAGCCCCATACCCAAAAGCTGATTTTGACCAAGTCGGCCGACTAATCGGTGATAAAATCGGCCGATTCTAGGGGTAAAATCAGCGGATTTTAGCGGCGATTCATATCAAACATGCAAATTCCAATATAATATACTTACAGGCAATCATAAGAATCGGCCGATTCTGCCAGAGACCCGTTGCCCGTTGCCGGCCTAGTGGGTATGGGGCTTTACTCTCAAAAGTTATTTACATTTAGTGACATGTTTTTTCAATTACTGACTACTATTTCATTGGTAGGATTAGCCCTGTTTGACATATTTTGACTGGAGTATTTGCTTATACCCAAAGACATGAGAAAAGGCTCCAAATAAATGGAAAAAATATGAAATCATTATTCGGCCTACGTTTGTTATGTTTAGTTATGTAGAATATAATATGATATAATGAAACTGTAATTAAGAAAGGGATAATCATGGACGTGTTGATGAATTGACATTTATACATGTAAGGTTGGTTATTGATTATGTGAGAATTGACTGGCTGACCTATCTATGATATTTACTGGGTAGAATACAAGTATTATAGAATCGTACGGGATATTCAATTTTCATTAAGCCTCATCTTAATTCTTTTCTGAACATAACTGAATATGTCATCCTACATTGTATTATGCCCATTTCGATAAAACATTTAGTAGGAATAGAAATACTAAACAGGTTGGGGCTACGACGGGAAAAACGGGACGTCCCGTTTTTTCAGGACGTCCCCCTTTAAATCATTTTAGAACATTCCATTTTCCTTTTTCTAATTTTGAAATTTGACTCTATATGACAAATGATCATTTGGTTAAATTCAAATCGAATTCCAGCTTTACAATAATGGTTTTAATGGTTTTTAAAAGTTTTCCTGAAAAAACGGGACGTCCTGTAAAAACGGCTCACAAAACCGTCCCGTTATTTCAGGACGGGCCGTTTTCTTGGTATGATTTTTGTAACTTTTAAAAAATAAAAATCAATATAAAAAAAATGCAACGATAGAATGTGAAAATGCAACGATCATTTTGATGGAAAAGATGTGTACTTTCATTACATATAATTCTTGAATTTAGCAAACTCCTCATTTTCTGAGCATTTTTATGTATGTAAAAATATTAATTATACAATTATTATTTATGTATTTGTCAAAATGGAAAGTGTTATTAAATTCATGTTAAATGCAGAATTTTGTAATTTTTGCAGTTTGCATATGTAGAAGTATTATTATTCTCTGTCTTGCGTACTATTCATGTATCATTTCATCTAAGATAATTAGATATTATACTTTTTCATAATTGCCTGTTATTTCAGGACGTCCCGTTTTTTCAGGACGTCCCGTTTTTCAGTAGTATCCCCAACCTGCTAAAGACGTCTTATTGAGAAATATGATCAGGTGTATACATTATAATCCGTGCAGCGTATATCATGTTGAAGCCTTTTAATATTCCATCCTCACGAACACAGTTAACGTTGTCTGAGAATTTGAATGATACGGTAGCAAAATCTTCCATTGTTCTATCAGCATATCAGTGTCAAGTCTTAAGAGTGGACTGCTTATTTTACGGTTCTACAATATCATGTTTTACATGACAATAATGTTTCTTTCAGAATGATTACTATACCACTACAATATTCAGACATTTTAGGCCGGTGGCTATCGCTATATTCATTTGAATCATTAATGCGCCAATAAACCATTAATTGTCCATAAACCATCGTGACTTTACATGCAAGGATAATGGGAATGATATGTTTTTACAAGCAAAATGTAAACATCAGGTAGATGCTTACATCAAACAATTACATGTTGTATCGACTTATCTGCATCACCATGACTGAAACAGTCAGTATGGCCATGGGACTATTTAAAATGAAAAACACATTAGTTGAAAAAAAAGTCGTGAAAAAGCTTCACGAATCAAACTGTGTTGTAACCCAATTCTTCCTCAGAAGTCAATACAACATGACCTGTAATTGCACAGCGTTTACATAATCGACAAGGCCACTATGGATTTACACTAAGGAAAAACAGGGAAATAATGATAAAAGGATGAAGTGTAATGGGCCAGAGGCTCAGTGGGTCTGGTGTATCAAAGGCTCAGGGGATAAGGAACAAAGCCTGCTTTAACCATTAAATACCCACCAACTGTCACACGGAGCTTTGTGATTGATTATGGCAAGCTGGGACTTCTTCCTTTAGGGATTTCCATCTTTTTGGAAATGTTTTTCTATGATTCGCATGTTTAATTATTTTTATTTTTTATCTATTTCTTTTTTCAGTTGTGATTAGACCCGGAAGGTCCTACTGACCACCTCATTTTCCCCTGTGAGAACCCTGCCCTCCTGTCAATGGGGAAACAAGAACAATTTAAATCCGAAGAAATTAATCTTTTATCTTTTTAATTGTCCCCACCTGCAGGTAAACACCGTCCGCCCTGTTTGTGTTCTCATCGGAAAAACGTTCAGGCGGATTTTAAAAATCCAAATGGGAAATAGTCGTTTAAATGGGCAAAAAGACGCACAAACCTAATGTTCGCATTGAAAGGTTTGCGGTTGGGAGAAACTAGTAATGAACTGACAGAAAGAAGATCAGAGTGAAATGAAGCATGTGTGAGAGTGTTCTGGACATGCCGGGGGCAGTGTTGGGGGTTAGGCCTACCTGACAATAAGCAGAAAATCGTCGGGCGCCTCCTGGTTTATTGTCGGGAAGGGGGGAAATTAAGAAAATATCCCTGCATTGTCGGGAGACTAATCTTTGACCTCTATACATGTCTGGGATTATCGATGAGGATAATCTGGAGGTGGAGGAGCCCGTGCATGATATGTGGAGCTGGTATAAGACTATTGGTAGGTGCCGCTCATGTGGGATACTGCCATGGAGGGGGTGATTCCCACTGTCAGTTGAAATTTGCCCAGTCATGCGGAGGGTGATGTGATTGTGTGTCCGGGCCAATAAGAAGGCGCGTCCAGCCGTGGGAAATGTTTTGTAAGGCGCGATCCGCGAAGCCGATTAGCGTGAAATTGGCGCCCCCACCTCCCCCTACCGGCAGATAGGGAAATTACAGCGATAGGCCTCAGTTTTAGGCCCACCACCAGGGGCAGTGATGAGTCGTCGACATGTGGAACTTTCTCAGGTGGAAATTATGTCCCCTTCCTCCCCCTCCCACAAACTGAAACTGGGATGATTTAGGCGTTGGTGGGTGCAGTAAAATAGAAACGACGCCATCCGAATCTCAAATTAAAGTCAAAACGCGTCGGACGTCCCCAGAGCAGAACGGAATTAAAGCGTGCGACGTAATGTGTGCATCTAACCTGGTTTATGTGACCGGGCCCCCGTGGACTTTAATGAGGGATTACTTCGTGATTACAAAAAGGTACTGCATTTCAAACCCACTGACATTTATGACTTCACCCAATTCCCGCTCTTGGCCAGAAGAACCTAAGGCCTAGATCTCCTTTGCAGGCGCCTATGGAAGGTTTGGCCTATTTATATTCTCACACGGTTGTCTGACATATAGGCCTTGATAGGGGGCAAAGCTATTTCAGGCGACATTTCGTAACCTTTCCTCGATTCATTCAATTCCTTTACTGCAATTCAAGTGCCCAGAATTCAAAAAAGAAGGGGGGGGGGATGTACATACCGTGTACTATATAGGAATTCTATACTTTTTTGCACCACAGGTGTGCGGGGGAGAGGACCCCCTTCACCCCTCTAAATCTATTCCTCATAGCTGTTTAGAAAATCCCGAAGCAAAATGCAATACAGTTAATCTCTACCACCATAATAATACAACAGTTCCCACATCATGAAAACAAAAATAAAAACCAAGGTCTGCCAATGTGTACGTTCATGCAGTTGCAACCTTTGGCTGGGAGTATAGACAACGGATCGAAGGGGGATCGAACCTTCGTCCCCTGCTCACCCGACCCCCTTTAAAGGTGTGAAAAATCAATCAGCCATGTTGGAAACCGTGCTACCTGCAGGCTGCTACGCCGCCATCTTTTGTTTGCTGTGCGCGTCGGACTGCGCAGAACCTGCAGGATAGCCCAGTTGCAAGACAACTCCGACAGCTGAACAGTGACTAGTAGCGGAAGAATACGGAAACACACCATATCATAATCGTTACTAAATCTCAGAGGTTCAAAATAGATGATCTTTAGCATCACATTTATAACTTGGATCTATGAAATCATTTATTAGAACGGGATGCTTCATGAAACCTTAGGAAATCTGATTGTTGCCGTTATTATATCCAATCTTAATCAGTTAATGGGAATTTTGAAACACAATGCAAACTAATGATTAACAAGAAATAACATAATGTCAGTGCTGTGTTCCATAGCGGGCCCAGCTAGCTGTCCCTGTAATAAGACCTCAATAATCAGATTACATTATTGTGAGGTGCACATTGGTTAAGATTTGATGTTTCTCTTACATGGATAGCTATCGAGGTAATGGCATCATTAAAGTGTAATTAATAATGAACAGGAGCTTCATTCAGGAACTTCATTATCCGATTTTTACGAAAAGATTAGCATTTTTTAATTCGTCCGAAAGTAAAAACTGTGTTTCTCAATTTGCTCTGTAGAGGTAGCCTTATCTGCAACTTAATTGTACGGTCATGCACTCCACTTAACAAATAGAATAGACTATGATAAAGTTTGTTAATACTGTATTAATCTTCGAGCCTGACCAGCAAGGGTTGGCATTTAGATATGAAATATAATGTATGGGAGTTTCAAATTCTAATACGTTAGAGAGTTTTGGATGTAGATAAGAAATTATATTACTCAAACTGTAAGGCACACTCAATAGTTTGCATACTAAGTATCCCACAAGCTTAAAAACTGCATCTTTAGCACATCGCATACTCGTAAGACAGTGATCCACGATGCAATTTTAGCCCGATTTTTAAACCGATTTTTCATTTGGATGATTGAAAGGTCTTACCCTTATAAATAAGGCAATTTGTAGCATACCGTCCAGCGATTGTTATCCCAAAACAGCCTATTATGTCAAAATAGACGACAATCTCATGGTAACAGATGACATTTTGTACCATAGCAAATCACCCGCTTAAAAGTCCCTATTGCATTAAGGTCTTTCTGCAAAGGATCTATAGAGGATGTGCTGGGAGAACAACACAACACAATTACCTCTCGCCTTCTGCACTCCACTCTCCGACCACCGTCCTTCCCGGGTTGGAGAAGGAGGGATGGGATGCCCGTAATTACATCACACTCGAAGCTTTTGTTTGCAATCTAATAACATTACTGTCAATTTCTCTAAAAGCCACAAAATTCATAACCGATGCGGCGCTAGCACAAAGATTCCAGCCGATTCTGTGCGTTGAAGTAATAAATTATCCCTCATTTGTCGGAAATTATCAATAACAAAAAAGGGGTTAGATTCCTAGTTCCTATCAGTCGTTCAACTCTTCGCCTCTGCTTGGTCATTTTGTGCTAAGCCTTGTCACAATCAATATGTTATTCGACTTTTAATAACCCGGCGCTTGTCTACCTAGATGTCATCCTTCATCCGAGGCAGTCTTTATATTGTTCCCTACGCATATAGCTGGCGTAATTTGCCATCCATAACGCCTACAATGGACCCTACAAATCACATTCCTCCTGCGAGTTTCATGATTAAACCATCAACCGGCAATACGGCATTAATCAAAGTTTAAATTTGGTCCCGCGGCAACAAAGGATGGGTAGCTTGCTGGCTGCATTATTATCCCTGCTCTGGCTTTATAGAGGGCCATTATAAGAGCGGACACTGTATGTGTACAGGTAATCGGCTTTGAGGTGTATATGGCATGTACGATGTTTGACCCTGGCCTTTTAATATGTTTAGGGCCATGTAAGGTCATGTAACACGACCATTATAGATCGATAGCCTGCATGTCTTCACGACTAAACCGCTTACCTCAGTTTGATAATGTAAACTGATAAGGCAGGGATTATATATACACAGGGGAACACTTGAATGGGTTCTCTCCATCCATTCCCCAGCCAGGTGCAGTGCTAGGACTTCATCGACTATTCACGGCATATCACAGTGTAATTTGTTAGTGAAAACTTAAAGGAGGTGCAGGTGATATGGTGAGCAGCTCGGTGAGATTGAGGGAGCTGCTCCTTACAACTGCAGGGCCTTATCTGTAACATGTTTGTCTTATCTATGCAGCCCCTCTCTGATGAGCACCAGCCAGGACAAAGGGCGAGTTGCTCTGATTGATTTGCTCCGTTCTCATCCCCTTATCACCCTTTCCAGCAACTGGCTGACGGGACTAAAGTTGGGAGAAGTATTGAGGTAGCCATCCTTTAAAGACCGCCCAGCCTTTATAGGCCATAAAATTAGGCACCAGACTGAAGAGGACCACCCATCAGGCAGTGATGCTACCCATGACCACCAGAGGGCCTGTATTAAAGGATTTATAACACACTTGCCTTATTATTTTAACAATAATTATTGGTGGAAAAACTGGTCAGAAATACTTGTATTTAATAATATCTTTTGGTTTATATTCTTGGAGCTTGGCAAAAATATTTCTTTCGAATAAAATATTACATTGGTTAAATCAACATAATTTTATAAAATCACGGGTTGGGTTATGGGCAATAGTTAAAATCGGCTTGTGTAAATCAGGCCTTAATACCCGCTCACACTAACGGGTGGGGCAGCGGTCAGCGGCGGGCCATCAGCTTAAGGCCGCGCACTAAATGCATGTCCAGGGCTGATCTAACGCTGGCATTGATTAGCCCGCGGATAATAGCCATATCTAAATGGGGGTTGGCTGACTTGTCCCATTGTTATCTCTGAGCGGCTGGAGGGGTGGGGGGCTGGGAGTGGTATCGGCTCTAGTCGCGCCATCCATCTTACTTAGCCCCTTAGCGCAGCCTTATCTCGGTCACCCTTAATAATTCAACCCAAAAGGTTAAGGTCCGTCCGACCCCCCAGCCAGACGGGCGTTGAAACGGGTAGACAGCGCCGCGTTAAGACGGGTTAGGGTGGTGACCGGAAGGCGCCCTTTTCACCCCGCCATTCACCTTCCGGCGGCGGTGTTGGGTATTAAGCGACGATCGGGGGATCATTCATTTTACCCGGCGTCGCAGAACGCAGCCAATGGCGACTGGCCACAATACCCGATTCCCCAATACCCTATCACCCCTATCGGCCCTCCGCATACCCCCACACCCCCAGTGTTATTCTATTTTGTATGAGCACACTTTGACCGATGAGTGATTGAGAGTTACACACCAGATCGGATTTACTACCACCAAATCTATTTTGCATGGACCTAAATGGATTGCACGGCCGACCAGATTGTATTACTGCCCTGTGAACATAGTTGAGGGTATGTAGCTGGGAGATCTCACTCCTTCCTATCTCCTTTACCCGCACATTGCTCTTACATCAGCCCCGAGAATAGCACCACCCGACACCCACCCACCGCTATGCCTGGTTCACACTTCACGATCTTCCCATATACGACAATGGTCACGACGACATGGCATAGGAATATAATCATGACCTTTTCTGGCATATTTGTAAATTTAGTCTGATTCATAGGCGACCCATTCCAACTAGGTGGATATTACACATCCAAAGAATCGTCGCTAAAATCGGCCAAGTATTTGAGTAGATTCAGCCAATTTTAGCACCGATCAGTCGGCTAACTTAGTGAAAATCGTATTATGGATATAGGGCTTTAGTGCTTATTGAGCACATTTTTCCAAATTATTAAAGTGAATAGCTGTAGGAAACTCCTTAAGTAACTGTAGCCCAAGTTGAAAGGTGTGGACCAGCCTTAAAAGGACGGGTACTCGTGAGCCCTATTGATTGTACCTATAGGTAGAGTAGAGGGAGCTGGAGGAGACGCCCAGGTAGAGTGTATCAGCCCCTTTGTTAAGGTGATAGGATACCGGGAACACTACGCATATATACCCTCAATATTGATAATCTAAAAAGCAGACTAGCTGGGATGTGGAGGCTAAGTAAAAAAAAAGTGATCATAGTTAGGAAAAGGCGCAGAAAAAGATAACAATGTAATATTGAAGATAGGATAAATGTAAGTATCTTACTCATGATAATCAATAGATGTACAGCTCTGAGATGTTCATACCTCTGTTTTCTTTGTTTCTTTTTTCTTCTTCGGTCAGGTAGTTTTTTTCCATTTATAGGTTCATATGCCAACGGCGTAGTTTAACTTTGAACGTCCCCATCTGCATTTAAATACAAGCAAATCTGGACCCTGCAGAACAATTATATATATATACGACCTTTTTTGGCTCGTCATTTTTCCTGCTTGTGAAATATTTTCCCATATTTCATTACCAATATGATCGGAGAGTCACTCTTGAGTAATAGCTGTCTCACAAGATAACCTTATCTACACTTTGTTCTGCCTCAAAGACAAATCATTAAATGTTAAACTCCTACATCGCCTTGGGATTGTTAAGTGTTAAACTGGGACAGCGGCAGGGGGTAGGGTTGGACAGTAAATCTGCGTTGCGTCAGTGTGGCCACTTGCAGGCGGCGTCATGCGAGCTGCTCATTGCTGAGTAGGTTAGAGCAAATCCCCTTTTGTGTCCCTCCACAGTGAGGGGAGCAGTATAGGGAGGCGCTTTTAGAAGGGTCGACGTGTCTGGACCAACGCCTAACTATAGAAGGGATAGATACCAGCCATATTAAAGGGGATAGATCTATCCTAACTATACAAAGGGACATATCCTGTATGGGTACAATGTGATAGAATGATACCAAGTATAAAATAAGATAATCTGACCCTATTTAAGAGTAACATGAAGAAACTTGATGTGCATAAGTTTGATTGGAAGACGTGAGGTAGTCACTGAAGAATCTTTTCCTCTATGGCTCAATTGAGAATGTCATGAGATGCACTACAATCATTCATCTATTTTCATCAAATTGTCTACTAACCATTATTCATGTTGCTAACCTGTAGGGATAAAATGGGATAGATACCAAGTATAAAATGGGATAGATCCTTACTATACAAAGGGATATATCCTGCAGGGGTAAAAAGGGAAAGATCTTAACTATGCAAGGGGATGTATCCTGTAGAGTGACAAAGGGATAGACCCAAACTATGCAAATGGATAAATCTTGTGAGGGTACAAGAAGATAGATCTCGACAAAGCAAGGGATAAATCCGTGCACACAAAGGAATGTATCCTAAAATCGTTACTTAGTTGGGGGATAGACCTTAGCCAACCAAAAATCTGACATCGCAGAACGTTGTTGTAATGTCGTATAATGGTATTAGAACGTTGCAGGTCCTGATAATAATACAACGGAATTCATTAAATAAGCAAGGAGGTGATATACATTATAGGGGAAGAGTACAACAGGGATAAGCTCCGACCCAACCATTATCTTACGTCCATCTTTTTAGATGTTTTACTGAAGGTGTGCTCAAACACTCAATATACCTAAGTTGAACCATCGTAATATACGACTTCTGAGACTTGTCTGTGTGATGAATTATAGTTATCAATTCAATGTCACGACACGAATCATGGGTTAAACATTGGTGCATAACAAGACCTAAAACAACTCAATAAAAATAGGTAAAGTCATCAGCAAAATGCGAGTGAGCGTCGTAATGCCACGTAAATGAAAAAAGAAACTTTGGTGAAACTGAACCGAAAGACTGTCATACAGGATAATGAAAGAAATACACCTATAGATAGAATAACATCGATGGGATAATGAACCAATGGGGCACTTGTAAAAACCATCTAAGAGCCGGTAGAACATAGGGAGGAGAGCCAAAGGAAGCCAATGCTCATATAATCCCCTAGAATAGCGAGTTTGTAAGAATGAATCTAGATTTGTCTATATGGAAGGAAAATAGAATAATTAAATTAGGCTATGTGCTATTGCATAAGGTTAATTAGGTAAACAAGAGTAAATCGATGATTTCATTAAAGGGCCATACCAACTAGGTGATTATCCCGGAGTCTGTCGACAGATCACCGTTAAAATCGGCCGATTTTACCCCCAAAATCGGCCAATTTTAGTGCTGACTCAGATCAAACCTACGCATTTCACTTACAGGGGATCATAGGAATCAGCCGATTCTGCCCGTTTCCGGTCGTCGGTAGCCGTCAAAATCGCCTAGTGGGTATGGGGCTAAAGTATATAATTTATAAGTTTAGGTGATGAACTAAAAGTCATTCTCCCCTGCGCTCCCCTGAGTTGGATTTTTTTGCTCTTTGTGTAGGTGCGGGGGAGGTCAGAACCCCCTGGAACCAATCCGTACCAACACACGCGCGCGCGCACACACAACACAACACAACACACACACACACACACACACACACACACACACACACACACACACATGCACAGGACACGCTACTGTGTCTCAGAATACATCCACCATGTTGTTATAATAAAAAAAAGCAGTGCAGGCACAGTAAGGTAGACGGTGGGTGCGGTAAGCCTGGTATAGTGACAGGGATTAGTCAGCTCGGATTGACCAATATTCATGAAGAGCGCCGTCTACCGACCAGGGCCATCCACCATTCGTGTCAGGTGGTGGGTATTTCACCACCAGACAGGGGTGGCGGTTTTTGAATGAGAAAGCAGAAGGCAGAACGTTCTGCGATGGACCCACTAACAGGATGGGAAGCCTGGGTCCGTTAGACCGCCTCTATACATGGCCATTTATAATGTTGTCTGACTAGGGGACTCGGTTTGGTCCCTGGAGAATAGGGTTATTTTCGTATACTACTCATCTTCTGGTTCAGTGAAATTGAAAATATTTGTTGGGTCGCTACAATATGATACCTCAGTTTAATGGTTTTACCTTATATTTATATTTTCTCAAATAAACATTTTAAGGTTATGGTGGCTTGTGAAAGCTTGTTACCATAGACAGAGGGTGATGAAACATACATTTGGTAATATTTAAAAACAATCATAGATTTATTATGAATCATTTTGAAAAAACACAAATATGATCCCGGTATACCGCGAAACCGGATACAATTTGTGATTTAATACCGAAACCCTTTTAGGCTCATGCAATGAAAACTGCACTATGATCAGCTGATGATTTAGCGAAAAAAACAGCAACACCTTGTAATGTGAATGTGTATCTCCCATAGCAAATTACATTATCTGGTGGGTACGTACAGAGCTTTATGTTTAAGGTGTTTTGTTGCATTTACTATGGCTATGCTCTTTTTCCCTTATCTGAAACAGATACTTAGTAATTTGATTTCTTGATTAAATATTGATTAGCAATGTGTATTAACCTTTAAAATTGAAGCCATCGTATTTGCTGATTTTGCTGATGCGAAGCTCTTTTTTGATAATAGTTGTGTTATTATTATTGGAAACACAAAGAAGGATTATTGGCAGACTCAATAATTACACATTTGAACAAGTAATTAAAATTCATAATTAAACTTCCATGCTCTGATTTCAGGGCTGATAATCAGTTCCAAATATCATTTTTCAAAGAATGATGAACACAAAGTTGTTGCCTAATAAACCTAAGTTTCCGTAAGATCAGCAAACGAGGCCCCCAAAAAATTGGGTTCAGATAATTCAACCGTCCGCAGATTATTTCTTGGCCCTACCCTAACTTTTTTAAAGGAACTTTTTCAAAAGTTTACTAAAACTTAATAAAAAAAAATGACATAATGGGTAGAAAGTGACATATTATTTCAGAAAACCTATCGTGTAATTTACTAAATATTGTAAAAATTGTAAAGACGAAAAACTTTAAGTTCAAAACAAGGCCTTAAGCGTAGGTTGATAAATTGTGTCTGTAAGTCACGTATTAAAATATCCAAAATAATACTCGGTTTAATACTTGATCTTTACGTACTCGTCGGTTTGGTTAGCCGTATTATGCGGTTGACAATCACACAAATAGACCTATGCATGCAAAGATGGGTAAGGCGACACCAAGACGAATAGAGGTGACTGGGGGCGTGGGATACACCTCACCAATACCCATAGGGAGTTCCGAATGTAAACATGGAAAATGAAAATGTGTAGCATTGTGAATTATGCATATTTTATGCCATACAAATGCGTCATCAAGTATGTAATACCAAGCGGTCATAAAGGAGCAATCGAGATTCCAGCACACGATATGCATCGTATTATCGTAATCTTTAAAGTGTAATAAGCTTCATCGATAAAGCTTTCCATACGCATTACTATGACAACTATGATTTACATGACTTGTCATGGTAATGGCTGGTACACAGTTGAGAGATAATCCAAGTATCATTCATTCTCCATTATAGGAAATTAAAAAGTAAAAATTGGGTTTTCTTTCCTGACCTTACACTTGGCACCCTGTGGTCAAAAGTAGCTGGGCGACTACCCGAGGTTTCACCCACATCGATATGAGCAGCTCAGTGAGCCCATCGACCTCAAACGTCTTGAATGAATACTTCAAGGCCCGAGGAGACGGTCATCTGAGCCCCCACCCCTCAAACATTTACAGCATGGGGGTGACAGCAGGAGATCTTCTACTTATAGAGAGAATGGTCACTCTTTCTTTGAAGCAACGTGACCACTATCAAATATTATGACTTTAGATTCGATACACCTTCTATATACTTCATGATTCTTCTTACCACGGATAGGTCATTTCCTGTATTTTGCAGGAACTTAAAGCAAAAATCAGCTACCCATGGTGGGGGCAACTGTGCCACCTAGTCACTGGTATGATGCATTCTTGATTGACCATAGGCACTATCACCACGGTTTACTGCATGAGGAGTATTACCATTGCTTCTAAAGTAGATGTTATGAACCGTGAACTCTTGGGTTCCTTGATACAATCAGATAGTGAGCTTAACACATAAAACCAGAGAGAAAGTGAGCATACTTTATTTACAAATCTATACTCTTGCCACTATCCTATTCACCAGTACTAGTTTAACCAAAACTAATTGCATTTTGGAAGTATTGGAAGTAGACTTCTTTCCAATGAGCTGCAGTTTTAAGTATGACAGTAAATTCAAAACCAGACCAGCACCGAGATATCCCAACGGTAAACAAAAGCAAGCCAGCCAACGATGGGTTCCCTCTCTTTTTGATCTAAGTTCTTTGGTCTAAAAGACAGGAGCAGCTCATACTGTGGCCAGAAACACAACGCCCGCCCTGCGCCCAATTAAGGCAAGTGAGCAGCTCGTGAGCTGGGGGAGGATATGCCCCGGGGATACGTGATCCAGCGAAGGAGCAGCTCGATCGACCCACACCCATTAAGGTGAGCAAACAGGAGAAAGGTGAAGAAAGCAAATGCCTCTACACTTGGGATGGGAGGGGCCGATGTAGGCTGAGTAGTAGAGGGATGGGCTTTGTTGTTATAGGAAGGGGTCAACGATGGGGAAGATTCGTATAGGTGTCTATGATTGGGTATTCTACACTGGTTTCATAATGTATTATAATTATAAAAAGGGAGCCTAATAAAAAGAGTACAATGTTTTGTAAATTCGGAAACCTTTAGTCATAGGTTCCAATAGTCCAAATCAAGCTAATTGTAAGTACTATTAGCTAGCATTATGAATTAGCTTAAGCTATATTAAAATTCCATATGAGTCCTGTAGTTTCTATTAGTTTGCAAACCAAGTCTATTATTTCTGGTCCCCATAAACTCTAATGGACAAGAACAGAGGTAATTTCCTTATCTTAAAACTAGCTTTTATTCTGGATATTTATCATCTGCCCGAATTAGGCTAGTTGAATATGTCTTCATAATTATTTGAATTTGCAATTTGTTATGAGGTTCTAGCACTTCATTAATATGTGAACAAACGAAAGCAATGAGGCTAGAAAGTAGGGCAGCCGATTGGTCAGCTGTGTCATTTTACCTTCTTTTGTACCTCTATTATTGTTTTACTCTTAAAGATGAAAAAAGAAAACAATTATATTAAAAAAAAGATTTCTGAACCCAGGTTTTGCCTAGCATTTTTATGACTTTCTGAGTATGAGAGATGGGTAGCAAAGATTAATACCCAATGGATGCGGAGAATCTTACACGAAAGAGAAGTCTTAAATGGACTTCTCCCCCAGACGGTCTGCTGATTTTGCAATTAACTCAGCCTTGATGACTTGATAATTACGTTGGAAGAAAGCGTAAAGACAACTTCATTAAAAGCCTGGAAAAAACTCAGCAAAGTTTAAAAACGGGCGATAAAGGATAACCTGGGCCTTTCATGTTTAATTGCGTTGACTTTTATTGAACTGGGAGTCAAATTCTTGCCAAATATTAGACCTCTGCAGAAATTACACGTTTCAATAGAGAACTAGTGGACTGACTTGTTTTTTGATGTCTGCTGCTGATGTATAGTTTATACTTTGTATCACTTTCCTATATTTAGAATTAAAGTAAAGAATTGACCAGAAACCACGTTTACCCTGGAACCTTATCTACCATTAGTATTTCAATGAAATGGTTTTGTAGAAATCTTACTTAGTGACTCGTCTTTAGAGTCTGTTACGTTTATGGGCAATACCATATGGCCCGTAAATTAAAGCATGGCGTCACACGTATTTACGGCCGTCATTACCTTATAATGAATGTTTACCCTGTAAGCTAACCCCTGTCATGGGTATTTGGATAAGACCGTTTATCCCCTGAATACCTCCACGGCTTGGGGGGAGGAGGGGGGCAAGTGCTTTCAGCCCCCTCCAGTGGGCGCGGACTTCATTTACAGACCAGCTGAGGGCTAAACCAATAGGGGCGACTTACAATGGCTGTCAATATCTATGTCTACGCCCGTTAATCTTTGTCTCCGAGGACCCAGTAAATGCGTCACGGCACACAATGCGGACCCCGCCGCCGCCGGCCTACAGCACATTTACATTTTGTTCTTAGCGCCATTGCCCCTTCAGGCTTTCCGTTACAATGGCACGATAGCTATTTTCTCCGGCATATATAACGGCCTTCAATGGGGAAAAATATCCACAGGCCTTGGGCGATTACTGCATTAGTCGGTGGGCGCCTGGACAAAAGCCTGCCCATCGGGAGTGAAGGTGGAGTGGAGAAGGAGGGAAGGCGGGAGCTTTCTGCATTGCATGGCTCCCCACCACGCCATATTGTTCTATTGCTCGATGGCTGTGCTTCTTTCACATGGCTCTAAGTGCAGGTCTAATATGTTTAATTGGCTCTGAAGGGGCGCCTAGCCTACTTTAATCCTTCCTTTTTTTACCAGTCTTACCATGCAGCTCCTCCTCCATTGCCACACACACTAACACATGTCTCGGCCATTCAATGTCGCGCTGCGTGAAGCCACTGCGTGAAGCCACTGCACGAAGCCATGGCTGGCGTTGTATTTCCATGTGGCTTCTGTTGGCAAAAGGGGAAGACAAAAGGAGCGATTAATCCGCGCCGGCTGCGCCCAGCCTATTGAAATCGGAGGGAGGTGGAAAAAGAGAGGAGAAGGGGAAGGGCTGGGGGTAGGCGGACCTGGTTGGGAGGCTGGCCAGACTGCACCCTATTCACATCACTCTTTATTAACCGACTGAAATGGATACCCCCTCGCCCTCCCCCCGACCAGCCTGAATCGGGCCCAAATCCCTGTCTCCGGCCGGGAGCTGTCACTCAATACTGTTTTGAGCCGCTCCCAAACGACTGCCAAATGTAGGCTTTGGGAGGTATACAGGCCCGGCCAGTCGGCACTGATCTCTGGTAGAGAGGGGCAGGTTTAGAGGAGTATCACAGTAGATGTATCGATGGACCTGTGGTGAAAAGTGCCCTTTTGCTTTTTATGGCACCCACTGTAACAGGCAGTCCATTTGTCTAATGTACTATGGACCTTAACTTAATTTAGGTTGAAAATGTACCGTTTCTTGATTCAATTAAAATAATAATCATGTTAGGCGCTCATCACCTCAACGTTTCAAGACCTAGATAATAACCATAGGTGAACATTTCGGGGCAAGTAGCCTTCTTCAGGACCTAAATAACAAATAGATAGGTCCCCTGTCCCTAGTGAAACTAGACAGTTGTCCTTAAGTGTACAACACTTATCACTTTTATTGCAATAACGTGATGACAGCATCGTGAGCAATCTTGTTGGTGATACGTATCATTACAACCTTGGCTGACCGTTCAGTTTGTCGCATGTTGGGACAAAAAGTATGTGCAAAGGGAAGGACCAAGAAGAGGGGTGAGGGATAGTTGAAATAAGAGGATATAAATAGTAATAATGGTAATATAAAGGCTGGGGTGTGCATATTTGATTCCCCATCCTGCTTGGAGCCCCACGTCTTAATACATTTAACACTCCAAATTGTTACTCCATTATCTTCCCTCTCCCTTACATTATACCTAAAGTGTCACTTCCCTGTGTTGTTATGGTCCGTCCTTTGCCCTTCCCTTGTCCCTAAGTTGTCACTCTATTATCCCTCACTTGTCCTATTCCTAATTTATCGTTTCGTTGTGTCGTCGCTTACCTTATCCTTTTTTATCCCTTCTTTGTCATTCTCTTTCCCCTTCAACTTGTTTCTGTCCTATGCTTGTTCTTCCTCTACTGTTGCCCAACTTCTCTTTTTTCTCTGTCCAATACCTTTGTCCAACTGACTCCCTGTCCACCAAGACCATAATCAGTAAACTCCCTCTCAGAACCTCAAATAATAAGTGCTTAAATGATGGTCACACATTAAAGATCAATCTCTGATTTCACTTGTACTAAAGCGGGAAAGTGGCTCACCATGAGTATATTTAGAAATATAAATACAATGTTTGGCATTGACTTTCTTTTGAGCTGACTTCGATACAAAATGAAAATGTGATGGCTCTCAACATCTTATCAAATAGCATTTGGCTGTATGAGTTCCACGGTTTGAGTCAACGGGCATTGGATTAATACAAAAGTCTACATTCTTACTTCATAAGTACAACTGCAGACTGAATTTCCAGATGATCCACTTTATATATGTCATTACACTACATTGTTAGCACGTGAGCACACGATTTATGTGGCTGCTCCATAGCAATAAAAGGACGTACGTAATGATTTTGTATTCTGACTTTATAAAGACATTCCCTTATGTGTTTTTTATACAGGCTTTCTTTGAATCACCACGTTCTCTGGTTTGTAAACATCATGCAACATCTTTTCTAAACGTGAATCAGAACATGAGTGTACACGCCAAATAGCAATTAGGAACTCTTCCGTCTAGAATCTAACATAAAGCAGTAACAACACAAAGTCGGCTCTCCGTCTTAATAGTATATCAGAAGTTCGACAAAAAGAGCCAATGCATGTTTTGGAAAGCAGTTAGATTATTTTCTCCATAGCATTGTCATAAAAGTGATCGCCTTTCAATAGGACCTTCTTCCAGTGAATTTCTTTTATAATCTGTTCGCGTTTTACCCAAATATAATATTATATAATCTTAATGCTGAAATATTTCTTGCAGTTTTTACAAGATAGCTCTATGAGTCTCAGGTAAAACCATGTAGTGTATTTAAAGCAGATTCTTGGAAGAAATCTGCCCTAGCTAGATGAATAAGAATTGGCTTCATGAAAGCTACCACATTTTTAATGTAATAAATGTAGCAATACATCATATCATTGTTAGTAGTAGAAGAAGAAATGATATTTATTATTTCACTTCCTTGAGAAATGTATTGAATAGGTTATATATATAATACATGCAATGTATACGGTTATTTCCGAATTGGTACTATCTAGAGCTAAGGTGGTAGTCACAGATATAAGAATATTGAGCCATATAATATAGTGCCAGAAGATGCATTGCGGCCAATATAATCTACACCAGTGGGCAGGTATTGGATCGCATGTAGGCAGGAGACCAATGCTATAACATCTCCAACCTTTCCCCGCGCTCCAGACACTCTTACCGAGCACCAGTAGAGGGAAGATCGCCAGTTAATTAAGATTTATGGTCTTGCCGGCGGCTATTGTCATCATCCCAGCTGATCAGATACAAATAATACAGCTGCCGACAGAGAGGAACGGCCGGGCCCTGATGCACTCAATAGGTGGGGAGAAGGTGTGTATTGAGACTGGGAATGGGTATAGGGAGATGGATAGGGGGAGAGATAGGGTGGTAAATAGGAATAGTTGCATCTTTATGGGCGCGAAAGAGGATTAAAAAAAGGAGGGGGAATATGTAGTATGTACAGGAAAAGGAAGAAAACTGAGGCGAGCAGTGTATTAGTGGTGCATGGAACATGATTAATACGATGGTTTTATATTGACGTCTGAATAGCCAGTGTTTAGATACGACCCATTGACAAAGTTTATACAGTATTGTTGCCAGCTATGTTGGACTTCTAGCGGATACAGTTTCTGAATGTATGGCTTTATTCAAAGTTGAACAACAAGTATAGGTTTAGGTAGGAATAGTGCATTAATAACGATTGAATAATGAAATGATCCTCAAGAATAGTGATAGATAAAATAAGCTACTTGCTAGCGTAATACAGACCTTCTCAGTGATACTGCAAGGAGCTCATCTGATAAATTACACAACGATACCAGTAGTGTATTAAAGTGAACATTCATTCTCCAGCTGTACCGGATTTAACATATCTAATATATAGGAAAAAAGACAGTGATATTGTAACACAAGAAAAAAACAGAGAAAATTGCATGCGACCTACACCATAATAGCAGACCATAATCCCTGCATGGGGCCACCTCTGGATGGCAGGTCTTGGTATTATTGATCAGCTTTTTTCTGCTGTGACAGCAGTAGTCTCTGTGTTTTACATCTGCAGCTGACGTTTGCAAAGGGGTTTTATGCAGTGTGTGGAAACGGTGTTCTCCTGACATGGGATATGACGACTAGGTCCACAAAAGGGGAAAGCCGCATATTGCTAGGTTTGTATGTTTTACCAAATTCTGGAGGGAAGAATATTAGACTATGAACTATGATCAATGATATATCTCTCTCTCTGTCTCTCAATCAATCTATCTCTGAATATATCTAACTATATATCTACCTATCTATCTAAGTAGTATCAATGAATCTATATGTTAACTGCCTATAGACATTGTACAGATGACGTAACAACTCCTAACACAAGGTGACGGCCATCTTGGTGATCAATTAGTAACCATGATTATTTGCATTTTTAAGGCATTTAGAACATAGTTTTATAAACAAGTTACTTAGGTTATACCACTGAATAATAATAAACAATTACTATCAGCTAGAAATTATTCATTTTGGATCGTGGTGGTGATCACCACGTGGTGATCACCAAAATGTTACCACGTCTGCACAAGGTCTATACACCAATCCATCCACACTAGTATGGCCCACGCACTCAACAGACAGATACAAGTGCCATTACCTCAACCACTTATTAGGCAATATACCTGACGCCATTTCCATTAGCCTATTGCCATCTACTCTCTGTCTTTACTTGTTTACAAATACATCCATCAATAGCCTGTAATACATACAACAAATAGCTTGCCTCCAAGGCTCATAGATTAAGACTAATGGTTGTTCACGAGGAAATGATAAAGGAAAAGCGATTAAATGAAGACTACTGCTAGAGCCTAACCCAATAAATATCCAAGAGAACAATAGCTTACAATAACAATGATAAATTGTTCATCCCAATTGCAACCATCACGTTTGATCCGTATTTAACATATCGACTTGGAAACAAAGAAGTTCCTACTTTAAATGATTTTCTACATTTTCCTTAATTCTTCCCAAATTTAAAGAAACTTATTATGAGTGCAATCAATGAAGATTATTACCCATTGCCTCATCCCCCTTTTCTCATCATTAATGTAGAAAGTTTGATGTGAAGGATCTTCTGTCGGAAACAGACCAGATGCTCACTCCACTTCAATTTCGACAAATAACACAAAAACGTGTTGACACTGTTTGGATTTTCCACACAACTCTCTCAAAGTTAGATAGGAGTGGGCGGGCTTGCCAATTTTCAGGTCTCAGAACGCAAAATCTACGGTGTGACATCCTGAGCGATAATGAAGGTTGTGTTGTGAGGCATGTCCCTGGCGTGCACTGCCTAGATAGAAACATGTTCATCTAAGGACCAGCGAAAGCCTTGTGTGTACGTTATGACGGTCAAACATCAAATCCCTAGGTAATATTCTTACGCTCATTCTTAAGTGTACCTAAACAGCCTTACTAAATAAAAGGGAATCCCACACCTTTGGCTTTTACAACCTTTCAAAGGATTACGTGACTTTCTTAGCTCTTCAACAAAGGAGTGTATTTTCTAAATGTTTAGATTGCAAAAAGTTCCACCCCTTGGGAGGATTTAATTAAAGAAAGTCTACTTTTGAATTATTAAACGGTACGATTAAATAAGCACTCTTTGGGATGACTCGGCAAGTAATTCTAAGCATCCTCTTTGATAAAACAAGCTTTATCACATCTTGATCATTAAACTAGTTTTATTACATCGGATTTTGATCGTCACAGAATTAAAGAGACGTTCTCGTCCATAGAGCCGTCGTCATTTGCTACGTTGTAACCCCCTGCCTGCCGCGGGAAATTCGTGACGTGACCAATCACGTCGCAGGATTACGTTCTAACGTTACAAAACACGTCGCCCGCTGTCCCGTTGCCTAGCTGACGTACGCGGACTCATGGACGAGAACGTCCCTTTAAACGGTGAAGGTTCATAACAAGGATCTTACGATCTGACGAGGTAAATACATTGAAACATCCTAAAAGACAAAATTATGCCAAATTTTACATAATAATTCATCAGACAACTTTGATAAAGACTATTCTGGATTAAATAAACAGTCAATGGCTCAAAAGGATATGGCGGAAAAAGTAACACTAGCTAGCATGTGTTTATATGCAGAGGAGTGGGGTGATGTGTCTCTAATTCCGGTGAACTATTGTAGAATAAATAGCGAGTAAAACGGGGACTATTTAAACACGGGGACTCCATGTTGCGGAACGAGCGCACATTGTTAATACTATTTCTATAATATCATAATAATATGCGCAGACATTTTGCAATAATTCATTTGCCGTGAAACATGCACATCTTCATAATTATTTTCCTCAAAATGTGCGGTATCGTATACGCAGATTTTGAAACTTTAAGTTCAAATCTTTATTCATAGTGTGACGTTCTCTGGTAAGTCGGGGTTGCCGATTCTTACAACAGAGGAACGTGGGGGTTGTTCGGGTCTCAGGGCGGACGGGGAATCCGGGCCAAGAACCGAGATGTGTTTTTAGAGTCGTGCCTCGCGCACGAGGGGGGGGGGGCTGAGCGAATCGGTCGGGAATCGGCGCTCGATGTCAAACGGAGGACTGCGGGGAAGGTAAATTATGGTAGGGGTACGGGTCGGCCGGGGTTCGTCTCGCTCTATCTCCCAGACCAGCATTCACCCCCACCGGGCGGTCCACCCCGTGGTTCCGGTCCGCGGGGCTGTCGGGCCGACGGTCGCCTATTGTTTGGTAGCGTGGGGCCGAGCCTGCCGCGCCCTCGTGGACTTCGTTCCATCGTCCCGCCCTTCATGCTTTCGTGCCATGCTGCGCCTCTGCTTCCGGGACGGTTTCGGGCCTTTGTGCCTTACTTCGGTCCTTCGTTCCTCGTTCCTCGGGCCGTCGGGCCCCTACCCTAAGTTCCTCCTATTTATCTCGAACTTCGACTATTTCATCCTAACTTCTGGTTAATTGCTCGGATCGGCTCATCTTAGCGGTTGTTTCAGGAAAGAAGACACGTCTGGACACAAGGAGAACTGTTAAAGAACTCTGTTTATTCGGGCCTCACCGCCCCTTTATATACCCTAGAGGTCAGCCCTGATTGGCTGCTTTCAGTCACGTGATCTACAACTGACGTCACTTCCGGTTTACATTCCCGTTTCCGGTTTACATATCACTTCCGGTTTACATCTTTCCGGGTTTCGTTCCTTTACATTTTCGTTCCTTTACACTTTCGTTCCTTACATATTCGTGCCTCTTTTTCGGGCTTTTTACACTTTCGTTCATTCTTACATATTTCGTTCTTTTACACTTTCGTTCCTTTTCGAACATATATACCTTTTATAATATCACCTTATTTTCTCTTATTTTGATCTCTACATATTTTGGATGAATAGCCATTCATCACAATAGTATAGGTAACATTCATGGAAATCCGACTTTCAGATTTTACACTTTGTTACTTAAGACTAGCATTGTTTTTTATGCTTATAGCATGTGCATTATACCTCTGTTTTGGTAATTTAAGAATGTGTTAGAACAAGCGCATAAGATAGAATGAAAACAAAATAGTTTTGAGACTTGCAACTACTGAAGGGCTAGCTGTCAACAGACAAAAGCTGAAGTATTGTATGCGTTATAACTCTTGATAAAAAAAAGTCTTTCAAAAGAACCCGAGATGATGTGAAATTCCCATTATCATAAACTCGAAATTTATAAGTAGCAGAGTAGCTGCATACTAGTAGTGGGTGTGGCACCAAAACAAAACAACTTTGTCATCACTAGATGCCTATAGAAGAATCCCATACTTTTACCACCATTAAACCTTTCATAACACACATCGTCTATTGATCGGCTTTGTCTCGATGCTTCATAGTGGGAGTTAATGGTTTTGTTTGACACAGTATATGCTTTGATCTTTGCCTGCATGTGTAACAAGATCCCTTTCACAGTTTCTTGCATTAGGTGTTACTGTCTATACCAACACTATTAATGTTTTTCTCAGAGAATTCTCTCAGATATTTTTCTTTGAGGCAGCCCGCCAGCCAGCCAGCAACGTTACCTGAGACTGACGATACAGATAATAGACATATTTAGATATTAATATGGACATAACCTTCATATATAAATATTCATTTGATATATATATATATATATATATATATTATATATATATACTCGGTATACATAATTGGATAGGTGTTCTAAGATTCTAATGAGACCGGTTTGGTCAAGTTGTTTCTCAGGCGACCTTGGGCCACACCTTTACAGGTAATTCCTGAGTCCTATTTGACCTATTTTCAGATTTAGATATTATTTCAGAAGAACAGTGATATAAATACCTCATGCAGAGTTGGTCCTAAACCATAAAAACGCACATGTATAGATATAGAGCTCTATGCATTTTGGGTGTTTTCTTTGTCTTAGAAAGGCCACGGAATATCGCATAGAGTTAAAAGGGGCCTACTCCAAAAAGGCGAAAGGCGCAGCATCCTACTTTCTAAATATATGAATGTCTCTAACAATATTCTTTTCTAAATAATAATAAATAAGTTACATATAGTTTGGATCGGATGTGTTTTTCAAATTTGTCCGAGACAGTACTAGTCTAGTCCTATAAAAGAAAAACAAGTCAAACATTAAATCAGAGGGAAACAATGATGTATACAACAAAGTATTTTAGACCTTACATACAGGTTAGGTTTCTGTCAAACGATACATTTATCATCTAGGCTCCTTAATCGATTTTTTAAGCTGAACGTACTACTAAAGAAACATTGTATATAATGACACCACAGCACCGTAAGAAGTGAACTAGCTATAGAATGTAATGATTAATATTCGTGTTACTCCGGGCGTTTTTTTCAGACACAAAGTAAACTGGTAAAGGTTACTTGGTGCGTTTGCCTTATCAGATAATTATTCTAAATAGCTTAGGGAACACCCAAACACTGTCGAAAATAGCGTCTTTATTTCTTTTTTCTTACACCATAATATGGTATTATTTCACCAAAGTCACACGTGAAACTTTAAAGTCTTTCCAGTATCTATGGACAATAATCATTGGTCTTCTTTGATAGCACTTTTCCGCATCTTAATTGCATACGACTATCTTATAAAGTACATACGGGATATATCATAAAGTCTCCGACGTATATCATAGAAAACATTTTTCAGTGATTCTTCGTGCCAGGTGCATTTCGATTTTAGAAAAGAAATCCGAGACAAGTACAGAAGAGAGACCTTTAACAATTCCGGAACAGACTGAAGCAGGTGTTATTTCTTGGTCCTCAATGGCTGACCTTCACAACCTTCGGAGACTCGTAAGTTGTCTGCTCCCATTACGCTTAAAACAGTCAAGGCCAGGTGACGTCAGGAGTGGGATCTGTCACCTGGATCCATCCCCTTCACCTAACCCCATTTACCTTGATTGGTAAATTTATGCGGCGCCAAAATATTTTAATGTAGCAGGCCAAATTTCATGTATTTTACAACTTTTATTTATTTTATATATTTTTTGGGCGTTTGCAATTTCTGAGGTACGTTTTGCTTTAGAGAGAATTGGGGTATCCATAATACATTTCTGGCATATTTAGACAATCTTTTTTTTTTCAAAAAGAGGCAGAAGTATTAGTTTAACTATGGGGTTGCGATAGGTATGTTGAGCGGTAACAATATAAAACTCATATTTTTCTTTTATTCAACAGATCTGAAGGTTTTCCCTATTCTCTAATATATATATATATATATATCGTAGACGTTGCGGATGTATGAATGGTTTGTACATAACTTAAGTGATGATATAGGAACAATCACCCCGACCCTTCTTCAGCTGTTCACTGCGTTTCAGACGACTTTTCTAAACATTGACGTTCATTACTCGCACTATAATTGCTACTTTACTCATGGTGGTGGGAGGGGTGAGGGGCAGTGTAGTGGTTAGCATGTCCGTCTCCTGCGCGGGCGGCCGAGGTTCAATTCTGGGCCTGGGCTTGGTTGTTATACCCCTCTGAACGTCTCCCTGTGGCAACAGCAGGGATATACCATCATCTCATAGATGCGATTATCAAACAGACAGAATTGCCAAGACCCTGTTCTCACAGCCATATGACCATAGATCGTTGCTCTAGAATTAAAAGGTACTAAGTCAGTTTTGGTGTTATAAGGTGCTAAATGAGATTTTTATCAAAATGGAATCTAAGGGTGATGGTTAACATTCTGTAAAAAAATAATTCCCATATGATGTTTTTAAGTACTCCTAATTGAAGCATAAAAAATGTATATTGAATAGGTTTTGATTGAGTCCTTATATAACTAAAACTTGCCCCTTTTAGGCTATTTTCTTCAGTCTAATAAGGGTCTAAGTTGATTTGGTACCATTTAAACAGACTCTTTTCCCCATAAAGAACATCAAGTGTTCAGTGTTATAAGGATCTAAGTTCATTTGGTACCAAATAAACAGACTCCTTTCCCCATAAAGCACCACAAGTACCACAAGTTTTTAGTGTAATAAGGATCTAAGTTCATTTGGTACCAAATAAACAGACTCTTTTCCCCATAAAGAACATCAAGTGTTCAGTGTTATAAGGATCTAAGTTCATTTGGTACCAAATAAACAGACTCCTTTCCCCATAAAGCACCACAAGTACCCCGAGTGTTCAGTGTAATAAGGAGCTAAGTTCATTTGGTACCAAATGAACAGACTCCTTTTCCCATAGAGAACCATATTTGTTTAGCGTTATAAGGTACTAACATCAGTTAGACCATTACAATACAAGATTATAATTATATTTGTATCTTTAGCCTTAAGTATTTTAAGTGTTATAAGGTCCCAAACAGGTTTAGTACCTTCCTACACTATGCATTCCATTCATTGGTCCCAGAATGCTCAATCCTTATAAGGCACTAAGGCATATTAGGGCTTTGTTACGCTTAAAATGTAGACTTTCAATAGGTGCTAGGTCAATTTTCTTTAAATGCATTAGATTATTTGATTTGAAACTACATCTATTATGTTTCTATTACTAATATATGAACATATACCAAATATAAAGACATAGTCTTGGATATTTTTAGAGGGACCAACAGAAACATATAGTTTTCATTCTGAGGGCTTTTTCTCAAATCATGGTCTCACTGGGGAAAGTGGACTTAGTACCTTTTAATTCTAGAGCAACGAGATGTCGATACTGTGTAAAACCACAATAACCAACCAACCATGGTGATTGACGTTAAGGTATTGTGAGAAATTAATTTTGTTTGAGTGCATATTATCATATGATTGTTATTAACATACCATGCTTGCCATACGTGTGCATATCCGTCTGAATTTGTTACCCAAAAGATGTTTTTACGGACATTCATGTTTGTATATACCTCAACCAAGGATCACCCAATACAAACTTAAAATAAAACTCATGTGTAAACAAAATTTTCTGACGAAAAAACATGTCCAACTATCCTAAAAAGAGGCAGCATTGTGTTTATTTTTCACTCGACGCCCCGTGTAAATGGACCCCTTTAATCACCCCCTCACCTCCAGTGCCTGTCAACCAGAGTCCCCCTTAAGAGAGGAGGGGGGCGGAGGGGGGGGGGGGGGGCAGCCGCGTCCGCCATCTTAACATTTCAAACGGTCACGTGACCTGCGCTTAGGGCGGCGCGCCCCCGTGTGGCCATTAGAGGAGGCTGAGGGGCCGGCGGGGGTTGTGTTGTTGGCTGTTTGATTTACAGCTGGCCCTAAGACGAAATGACTTAATGCATCCATTCAATGGCCGTAAACGATTGCGGCCGACACGCACTTGGCGGAGAATAGAGGGCCACGTGGTGGTGGTTACACCTGGTGGTGGGGTCGGGTACTAGACGTGCAGCACCCTGACCGCTAAGTGGCGCCACAGGGGGCAGGGGGCACTCTGATGGTCAGATTTTAAAGTTAAACCCCAGTGCAACTTTAGCAGGGGCGGAGGCAAGATTTTCTTTTCTTTTCTTTTCTTTTTTTCTTTTTCTTTTCTTTCTTTCCTTCTTTCTTTCTTTCTTTCTTTCTTTCTTTCTTTCTTTCTTTCTTTCTTTCTTTCATTCCTTCTTTACTTTCTTTCTTTCTTTCTTTCTTTCTTTTTTTTTTTTTTTTTTGGCGGGGGGGGGGGGGGGTTCAGCATAAAGACTGTGTACTAAAACAGCAGTGATTTGTGCGTATGCATGCATGGGCCATTCTCCCTTTTTGTAGTTTAGGAGTCCACCAAAAGAGTGTAGGGGTGGGGTCCCAGGACCCGCTTGATCCGCCCCTCATCAGTGTGGCATTCTGTCATTGAGTGATCATACAAGAACACTCGATTCTGAGTTATAAGTATAAGTGTACTCCTTTTCAAGTGCCCTCTATGTCTTTTTGCAACAGGACACGCACATACCCAATGTCCTGAAAGGAGTAAGTATGGCAACATTGGCCATTGTAGGCCTACTTAATTAATGCGTTAGTCCAAAATTCTATGATATATTCAATTCTGGTTAATTCTAAGGGGGCACACAGTACGACGGGCTATTACAATTAATTACATTCAACTTCTTTACAGAGTTGTAACCTTTACTTAAAGAAAACAGTGAATACATGTTTTCCACTTTGCATAGGCCCCCTTCAAGCATAGACGACCACCTCTAGACATGTCCAGCAGGTCAAAGTAGTGGTTATTCAAAACACCAAAGTACTTTTCAATCTACTACTCGGCACATTCATTCATCCCATTTTTTGGGGGTCTTGAGTGATAGTGGTATTTCACAGGACCTGTTCTATTTTGGGCCCCCAGTAAGTGGATATATCAATACAGGTCTCGCCGAGGGACGGTACCAACTCTACCCCTCTCGTTAATCAATCAACAAGTCGATCGGAGCCAACTTCCATATACCAGGCCCCCACTGGGACAAGCTGGTAGTATTTGGATTAAAGCATATAAGGCCAGGACCGTGTTGATCTAAAACAGATCCACCAGATTTGACCCTGGCCCGGTGTGTGTCATGTGTACAGGCCACTCAGCAAGGCCTGAAGGTGGTATTACACTACACGACTTGGGCTGCGATATCGGTGCGATCTGATGATATTACAGACGATTCCCCCTACCACGGATAGCTGGATTATAGTATTTTAGGCACCTGCAGGGTAATTTTGACCAATTTTTTCGACAAAAATACAGGAAAAACATATATGAATATCTGTTATATAGCAATGTTTAATGCACGAATTTTCAAATGAATTCAAAAACCATTCGAGTATACATATGTCAAATGAAAATAAAAGTTGCTATTGGTCTCCACCATTTTAAATCACAAATAATGCCATGGTTACTAACAATTTATATACGTGAGACCTCTTGTTTGTCGACACATTACCCAGCATACACCTTGAAATCATAGGGATAGTCTGCAGTTCGAACACAAGAAATAATAAAATGATTTCATCTGAAATATGTGCGACTTCTATGCGACATCGTCATGTCGCAGTT
This sequence comes from Lepidonotus clava, assembly GCA_936440205.1. NCBI lineage: Eukaryota > Metazoa > Annelida > Polychaeta > Phyllodocida > Polynoidae > Lepidonotus > Lepidonotus clava. Next base: position 16,390,884 of record OW387150.1, on the reverse strand, counting down.
CAAGTCATGTATAGTGCACTACCACCTTGAGCTACTCGTACCGCCAGGAACCAGTGGCGAGCAGCTCAACACACCACCATTAGATACACCGACTCGTTTCGCTGGTTTCCAGACTCCTGCGTGACGCACCAGCCACGCCACCAGGGACCCATCGACCAGAGCCTATTTGATCTGGCTTTATTAGCCTTTTATTTGATAGGCAAATCGTACGGAGGGGGAGGGGAGGGGAGGGCGCTGTTGAACACTATTTGTCAGGGGGTAGCGCTTTTTGAAGAGGTCTGTATTGTTATCAGGAAGCAATTGCCCTGTGGCATTAGAGACGGAAGCCACTGGTATACTTTTACATACAGACTCGGCTGGTTGCTTTACAAACCAAGTTCCGAAGTTTTCAGAACACCTCATCACCACCTCAGGCTACTGCTATATCAAAGCCACACAGGAACCTATACCGTACATACACAGGCGTATCGTTTGAACTCGTAGCTGGAAGTCAGAGCCATCCCTTTGAAAACATGAAAACTGAGGGTTTCATTGCAGAGACGATACCCTTACCTTAGGCATGCATTCCGGATTATCATGCTATAATATGAATAGCCACAATGTACTTTTTCAAATTACATATGTATGTGTAACATATAATATTATGTAGGACGGCACGCCATGGAAAGCATTCATGTCATACTACTTTAAGGTTTTATGTCCTGGCTGCAAAACCCCATGTATAATAATTATTTTTCTTCTCAAGAAATCTCTTACCTGAAAGCTTTTTTTTGCTGATTGCACGAAACAAGTCGTTTCTTTAACATGTAACTTTAACTCATTTGCTTACTCATTCAAGTGGGTGGGATTCAAACTCCAAACTGCAATTTTCGAAACTCTTATCAAGCATACAAGCTATATTTCTTTTTATAGATGCATGCTTCTTATTTCAGGTTTCCAACCTGTGCCAAGCTTTGCACTCAGGATACGTACTGGCATTATAATCTAGAAACTCTCGGAGAAACCTTGAGAGTTCAGCTTACGAAACCAATAGTATTCGCTATTGCCTGATAAGATGCATACTTTTCAAATTCCACCTATGTACTACAGATAGAGTTATACTTATTAACATGATATAAAGGACAATCGCGTAACGCAAATAATCCTAAATGATACTATATTAATGGTAAATGGAATAGTCCTTGAGGTTATAACTGACACAGTCTCGATGTAATATTGCATTGAGTGTATAATATCTCATTGCTGATAACGAACATGCATAAGCAACGTGGCCCTATATATATGTATGTTTATCGTTAATGTTATCGACATCGATATCATTTTCTCGACAGGCCTACTCTATCAAGAAACCACGTACATGAAATGTCATCTGCGAATAACACGTCATGGCAGCCACCTATATTGGCTACTTCATAAACAGCAAGTGTATTATTGGTCAAGCTACATGGTCTGTACTTCACGTTTTATAATACCAATATACATATAAAGGCCTACAAATTGACGTCCTTCAAGTATATATTATATCACAACCTATTCCGATTTTGCAATACTGCCAATCCAATATAAAACCACTAAAACTATGATATCATGCACTAAAGCCCCACACGCGCTAGCCAATGTACCGATGGATGATGGCCTGGGTGCAGAGTAATAGCACAGACAGCCATCGACGTCAAACATGGTTGATAAAAACCAACTGGTGCTCTCATCGGTGCTCCTGTTGGCCGACTCTGACTTAGTAAGCCATCCCGACAGTCAAGACACATTGTGAAAAATCAGCACATTTCACCAATTTGTTTAACAATTTATGCACCGAAGCCATTACAATCGGCTAGTGGGATTGGGGCTTTAGGGTGAAATTTCTGTTAGTTAGATCGATTTAATTTGGATTTATCTCAAATGTATGTATGCCAGATACGACCTTTTATTATTCAATAATTTCCTACTTTCCTCCTTAAAGTTGAGTAATGTAAGGTCGTATCTGAAATATATTCTTATTTGTTACCATAGTAACATCCTAATCATTAAGATATATTCAAAATCCTGACCAAAGGCTTTTTGAAACAGTATTGTACCTATGAATTGTATATTATGATGATTAACTAGCAATTTAGAATTATATATCACTTCAAAATATGTCAATTTCCTTTAATTACCAATTAATATTACTCAAAATGAGCTTTGCCAGATATGACCTTTTATTACTCAGCCAACGATACATTATTATCTTAATCAAGGGGATTCATTTTAGGATGTATTATGCAGGGAGGCCGGCTCCATTAAAGTAATAAACATCACGTTTTCTTATGAATACACAGCGTTCACCTTATCTACAACGTTTTTCTTCATAAATCTGTGCATACATTTAACTTTTCTCCTACCCCTGATTTCACTGCTTTTTATTCTTTCTCCATACGGTCAGTGGCAGCATGACCATACTTTCAAAATTTAACATGTCTCTATGATACAACTTTCCCATGTATTTTGATATAGACTCAGGTAGAACCTTTACCTAAATTCATACCACAACTGCAATACATTATACAAGCCACAACGCTGCTCATGCAAATGTCTTGTTGGCGCTGGGCTATGTGCCCATATTGTGATCCCCTGTGAACGTGGGTGGGATGGACACAACAGGTCCCCCAGGCCTATGTTTAGTGTACGTGGTCACCAAGGCAGATTGGACAATCCCAACTATTGACAATCGTGTCAGGACAAAATAATCCCATGCTTGGGGACCCCAGAAAGTATATGGTGAAACACGTTTTGTCCACTTAAAATGCCACCACACGATCGTTGGCCAAACACAAGCTTTATGTGTTTAATGGCAACATGAATGTCCTTTAGAAAAGAAAAAAAATGTATTTTGTAAGGCGTCTACAGTTTCCGTGCTTTTTAAAACTCAGACAGTGCCTGTCCTAGTTCTGGGCATCCCTGTTCCGTTTCTGAAAAAAGAACGTAATACACTGCTGGGGAGACATGGGTTATATTTCACCAGACATCAATGTAGTCAGGAAGTCATGTTCACTGAGCTTAAGAAAAAACACAAGATTGTAATGCAGCTTCATGTTGCTTAACAGGGCTGGATCCAGGCATATGTTTGTATTTTAGGCGGGGTAGGGGGTATGGCAAGCCAAATGAGTAAAATTGTGAAAACAATGTTTCCTGACCAGAAAACACTGTTTTGCCACCAGAACACAGTGTTTTCCCCAGAAAACATTGTTTTCCGGTCGGAATCAGAGTTATTTTGGGAAAACAGTGTTTTCCAGTCGGAAAACAGTGTTTTCCAGTGGGGAAACCCTGTTTCCCCAAAATAACTCTGATTCCCATGGGAAAACAGGGTTTTCCCCGAAAACAGTGTTTTCCGGTGGGGAAACACTGTTTTCTGGGTGAGAAACATTGTTTTCCCAAATATTTCTGTGTATATGATGAGCTCTCTGGTGGAGAAGTGGGGAAGTAACTCAAATCATTATTCAAGTCCTATTTCTTGATACACCTTCAGATCTGTTCTGCCTTCTTGAGAAAAGTAGTTCCTCTAGCTTGACTAAGTTTAACATCTCAATTATAACAACCGTTTTCTCTCTTATTTGATTTCATGATAATATATCCTACCTGCCAAAACCAATATGAGTAGGTAGCTTGTTGTCTATCCACCCATTTTCTGTGTACACTGAGTATGCAGCTGCAGACCCAGGGGCACTACTTATGACAGCCATTCAGAATCAAAGAGGAGCTAACTATAATCATAGTGTTAAGGTTGTATCCCATTCTGCAACACGCTGTTCTCAGTTTGCACCAGTGAAAACAACAGGACTATTTTAGCCTGCAGGGCATAGTAATCTTATAATGCCGGCGTATATTATAGGACCTACATAGAGTCAGTTCTCAAGGACTATCATTTCTGGCATGGAGGGTGATTCACCACAGAGTTAGTTGTATCCAAGCACTGCCAAAAAGTAGTATTACTAGAAAAATCTTTCCACAGGGTAAATGATGAATTCGATAACATATTGTGACGTTCTCTGGTAAGTCGGGGTTGCCGATTCTTACAACAGAGGAACGTGGGGGTTGTTCGGGTCTCGGGGCGGACGGGGAATCCGGGCCAAGAACCGAGATGTGTTTCTAGAGTCGTGCCTCGCGCACGAGGGGGGGCTGAGCGAATCGATCGGGAATCGGCACTCGATGTCAACGGAGGACTGCGGGGGAGGGAAATTATGGTAGGGGTACGGGTCGGCCGGGGTTCGTCTCGCTCTATCTCCCAGACCAGCATTCACCCCGACCGGGCGGTCCACCCCTGAGTTCCGGTCCGCGGGGGCGACGGGCCGACGGTCGCCTATTGTTTGGTAGCGTGGGGCCGAGCATGCCGCGCCCTCGTCCCCGCGGACTTCGCTCCTTCGTTCCGTTCCCCATGTCTTCGTACCATACTACGCCTCGGTTTCCGGGACTACTTCGGGCCTTCGTGCCTTACTCCGTTCCCTCGTTCCTCGTTCTTCGGGCCGTCAGGCCCCTTACCCTGTGTTTCTACTACCTATCTCGAACTTCGACTGTTTTGTCCTAACTTCGGCTTAATTACTCTGATCGGCTCATCTTTAGCGGTTGTTTCAGGAAAGAGGACACGTCTGGACACCAGGAGAACTGTTAAAGAACTCTGTTTATTCGGGCCTCACCGCCCCTTTATATACTAGAGAGGTCAGCCCTGATTGGCTGCTTTCGGTCACGTGACCTACAACTGACGTCACTTCCGGTTTATATATTCCGTTTCCGGTTTACATTTCACTTCCGGTTTACATATTTCCGGGTTTCGTTCCTTTACGTTTTCGTTCCTTACATATTCGTTCTTTACATATTCGTTCTTTACATATTCGTTCTTTTACATATTCGTGCCTCTTTTTCAGGCTTTCTATACTTTCGTTCATTATTACATATTCGTTCCTTTACATCTATTTCGTTCTCTTACATATATTTCGTTCTCTTACATATATTTCTACTATTACCTTATTTCTATTATTTTGACCTCTATGTATTTTGGATGAATAGCCGTTCATCACAATATCATGAATATTTTGATAAGGTTATGCTGAATTATAACATAATGTAAACACCTAACCTGCTGTCTGGGAGTCTGTATGGTTTTGGTGGGGTGTCCAGGGTTTGTTTTTGTGGCTCAAGTAGACTATTTGAAAAGATATAAGGGGGTTATTGAGGATTTTCCTATGGCTTCATTATTTACTCAATGCTACATTGTCTTGATTGAGGGTCGTGAACTGAATCTACTTAGAGGTTGCCCTCGATGTACCTTCATGGGGCCCTCCTTTGGTTAGGGCCACACTCGGATTGACAGGTGCTGGGGTGGCCTGAGACCTTTGGGTCTTGTTTAAGATCTGTCATCAGCTATCAGTTATCATCATGGTGTTGCTTTCCCCAAGCATAAGTTAACATGAGATAAAGTTTGACAGTTGAGTGCAAAAGAGGACACTGACTTTTTTGAGGATAACAGGTCATCTTTCATAACCTTCTTGAGACATTTAGGCCTAAATGCCTTCTAGGCATTTACAAAACCCTGGACATTCTATATGGCCTATTCCTTTTTACCTCCTACATTCTCTGGATATACATACCCCTTTAATACCCTTGGTATTCTATACCCCCCAAAACCTCTCAATACCCTTAGTATTCTATACCCATATGTACAACTCCCTTCTCCCAATCTTCCATTAGATATTCACTGGGGGAATGCAGGCTTCTGATTGGCTAATTATCAAGCAAACCCTTGGTCTATAGTGAGTGGGAACATGGCCCTCAAGTGAGCAGGTGTATCATGGAATGTTAACAACAATATTATTTGCCATCTAGTGGGTAAACAGGGTAACATAGTCAGAAAACACTGTTTTCCCAACCATAACAATGACTTCCCATGGGAATCAAAGTTATTTTGGGAAAACACTGTTTTCCCAAAATAACTTTGATCCCCATGGGAAAACCCTGTTTTCCCGGAAAACAATGTTTTCCGGTGGGAAATCAGGGTTTTCTGGTGGGAAAAGAGGGTTTTCCGATTGGAACACATTGTTTTCCCAATTTTACCCATTCGGCTTGCCATAGTCTATGGGGGTCACCACCCCTCCCCCTTTTTGGTGACTTCAAGTGTATATTAGGTATACCGCATGCGGGCTGAAACACGAGGGGTGTGAGTGCAAAGCCTTTATTATGTTGAACCGTCCCCCTCATCCCGAAATCCAAGACACACCCAAGCTTAACAAATAAAATGGAACATGTATATACAATCAACCAAGCAACCATAGATAAGCGATTTTTGCCTAAACAAGTGTTTCTAAATGTCTCTCTTGTTTCTAAATAGTTTGATCAAGGTTGTGATTACAGACTGAATCTTAGTCCGATTTGAACCGAAAACATGTTTACAAGCTAGCGAAAAATATATAATATGAGAATTGGCTTGATTTCATCACCTGATGAATCAATGGCTTTAGTGGTTTGTTAAGTTCACTTACAGCCTTCTAATATGATAGCCTACAACGCCCACGTGTCTGAACCTTTTTTTGGTCCGACTTCCGGTGCGTCAGTACCACCCTAATTGACATTGGGAGTGTACCTGACAAGTTAGTTTTTAGTCAGGGACAACAAGTAGATGTCAAGTCCAATTTAACGGAGCTTTGAAGTAGATGACCGTTTAAAAGAGAAAAGAAACATAAATATAAGTTATTTGACTTGTTTTCCTATGCTCTTCCAATATCTGCTTTGTCGGATTTGGTTTCATAAAGCTTCACCAAAATTCATTTTAGACTTTAAAGCAGTGTATGTAATTATAGTAATCCGCCTGTCAATAAAAATAATTTTCACTCTACTCTGAGAGCAGCCAGTGGATATATAAGGGGAAATTAATAATATTTCAAGAATATTTCAAGAACATGTAGTCTTCGTGTAAAAACATAATTTCAACATGATTTATTGGGTCGTACGCGTACTTAACCCATTTCTCAAACACTTGAGCTGTTAAATCCTAGTTCGCCATCCTCATTGAGAATTCAAATATTGAACCTGTTTGTGATTGGGAAAACATACCCTACGTCCACAACTACTCGGCCAAGTTGCGGTATAGTCCCCTAGATAGGTCCTTAAAACTGTCCAAGTACATCCATTACCTTCATGTCTCAGAATGAGACTAGGAGCCCTAGCATCAATTGAGCCTTTGACTACCATGATCGAACTCTCTCCCTGATAGACATTTAAGACGTTTAATCCTTAAACATTTTATCGATCCCACAGAAACCTTTTAGGCCATAGCAAACAGTGTAAGAAAATATGCACTGCCTCTAGCATTGAAAGCCTACGAGCCGACTTTCAGTGCCAGCCACCAAAGAAATATGATCAAGAAGAGTGGGTACTTTAATAGGGGCATCCATGTTAAAATGCACTGTTGCGCCGCCTAGCAGCGCCTTAGTCAGGCACCCCTGAGAGTTTTGTTATATAAGTAGACCTACTTATATATAACAAAAATATAACAAAAGGATATGAACAGGGTATGGACAATCAATGATATAGACCCATTTAATTTACCTGCTATAGGCCTACCTGCTTGGTTATCTTGCTCTGCGCCCCCCCCCCCCCCTTCCCCCCCTTTTCTTTCCAGGGCTGGCTACTTATCTGATAAGCTTGTTCAGTTCGTGTTGAACAACAGACCGATGGTCACAGTTCATTTCATGAGAAGCAAACTTCAAATACTCTCTTATTATCCATATAAGCAATGGCCAGTCTATAGAGACAGCACTCTTGCGGGGAACGGATACTATAGTACTTGTACTAATTGCTTTTACCAGAATAAACATTGATATAATAGAAGAAACTCTGGATTTAACTACACCCAGGGAACTAATCAAACTGACACACAGTGAAAGTGAACCCTCTCTACAAATAAAAGCTCTCTGCCCTTCAACAACGCCAGAACCGCTGTGGTTTTAGTTGGCGCGCGGCTAAAGCTTGTATATAAAGATCCATTGTGGCCACACACGCGAGGCCACCATAGATTGTAACAGGGGTTGGTTTGGGGCAGTCACCCCTGCCTCCAGTAACCTCCAACCCCTCCCCTTTACCTCCTGCCCCCTCCCCGGACCTGCTCCTCCAGGTTGGGAGCTGCTCGGCCACCAGGGGGCACCACTCGCGTCAGGGCTGCAGGAGGACGCGGGGCACAGCCATGTAGTTAAGGACAAGAAATTGTTATGGGTAAGGAAAATAAATGGCCAAAAACTTGAATAAATGAGGAAGAGGCGCAGATCTTCCTGGTAAACAGGTTGTTTTGATAGTGTTTTGGGGGCTAAAACATGTTTTTGATTGTTAATAGAACGTTTAATGTAATATATGTGTTTTGGTTGAGTAAGACAATACATCATTTACAGTTCATGTTAGACGCATTATGACAATTGGCTGAACGAAAAGAATATGCGTGGAAGTAGGGGATGGGCTGGTCTAGTGGGTATCATGCTGGCTCTGCACGCAGCCAGCCTGGGTTCAATCCCAGCTGATGCCTGTTAGACCACCTTACCTTGACATCATTCTCACCCCCATAGTTCCGATCATGGTACTTTCTACAAGCCAAAAACCATGAGGTGGTCCTGATATAGCTGAAACATTGTTGAATTGACCTTAAACTCCAACAATCATCATCATCATAATATATGCATGTATGTTGTTCGAACAGCTAAGATTTCTACTTATAATTATCTATCAATTGGAATATGATTCAGTGTTCGTTTCACTTTGATATCAAAACAATACTCAAAATTTAGCTCAGTCCAAGAAATATGTAAAGGAAATAATCATAATGCCAAGTGACTTGAGAAAAACAATATTAATGTTGTGTTCTGAACTTTAAAGTATTGAAATGATGCGGGGGAGCAATCAAGGAACGAGTTTAGTCGTATATCTTCTGTCCTTTTAAAGTGTAGCAAACTACAACCAATGCAAATCTTTGTTATAGCAATCAGACATTTTATAGGCTATCCAAGGTGTCCCTATAAATCATTCGTTTCAGTTTCCAATGTTCATGTGGATAACATTCTTGATGGAGGTGATTTAGAGTATTGTTGATGTCGCAAATAGACCACAATGTATACAATGGAAAAGGTTGAATGTTTTTGTGATATTGAGAAAGGCAATTTGACCACTTCGTGTTTGGACTTCATGAGGCTTACTCTAAGTTATCCCTTAGTCAGTTTACATTCCAATACACGCACCGTTTGCCTCCTACAAAACGAGACTTTAAAACGCATGAATCAAATTACAACCGTTAAAAGCTACTTACAGCCACACGGAAGTCTGGTACGCCTGATACAACTTACCTGAAAATAGAAATACACATTTTTAGAAACAATTTATTCATATAACAATGTTTTCCAACTTCAGCAGTAATGGAACAAACAATAAATCATAAGCAATAATCTTAAGGTCATTCAATAGGCGTTTGCCTGAAAAATATAGGTATATTAGGAAAGCTGTGTATCGACATTTGAAATATAATCCCTACATCAAAATGTGCAGGCTATTTTGCTCTGTAATACGCCTCCCCAGACATAGCAAAAAGACAAAGTGTTTCATAAGAGAAAGAGATCACTATATTTTTCCATTAATACATCATTTCCCCGCGAATCGCCCACCCTACTCTTCTACTCAAGTGTTTTGTTCGTCCTCAGACATAAAATACATTGACTTGTCCCTCTGAGAGCCTCCGCTGAATTCGTTCTACCAGATGAAATAACCCTAAGACCCTGGGCGCCTCCAGGCAAAGGCGACATTCCCATGGCTTGCTTATTGCTTTTTCTTGGTAATCATACTTTCGGTGCTTTACATTTCCTGTCCATCGGACTGCCATCCCCCAGACCAGGTGCTCCAGGGCTTGGGGGAGACCTCCAGGTTGCTTTTGTAACCATGGTGACCAGGGAGGAGGGGGGATTGCTGGAGAGGGGATGGAGTGAGGGGTGTAGGGTGGGGTTGGGGGGGGGGGGGCTTTTGACGGCCAAGTGTTTGCAGGATACAAAGATGTATCATGTAAAAGGCATATATGAACTATGAATTCAGAATTTACCAATTTTCGTTTTAAGATGTAACTTAATCCCTTGATGATATTTGCATTCACCTAGGTTCTGCAACAGCCATGTTGGTATATGGATAGAGTTTAACTATTGTTCAATGAGCTTTAATATTCTTTTCCCCCTTATTGGATCAATACTAGTACAGCAGGTATACGTATCAGGGGATGTACATACATATCGTTGAGCAACCATAATGTGCATTTAACATTTGATTATAAAGGATTTTGATGAAATCTCTACCAAAAAAAATATCAAATTTACGTTTTTGGAGATTTACAGTTGGCCGACCTTTACAACAGTAGTTCTGATGAGGGTCGCCCTGTGTATGGTGAAAGGTGGGCTAGCTTCACAGGCTAGTTCTACCCCCACCCTAACCCCTCCCTCCAACCCCTCCCCACTCCCTCCAACCATTGACGCTAATAGTTCCATCACCCACCGCTGATAGCGCTAGTGTCGGGGGTTGAGGTCAAGGTCGCATTAACTTGACTGACTGGGCGGCGCGCCATCAGCTGCCATTGGCCAGATAAAAGGGACTCCATTGTGGGACAATTTTCCCAAAGTGGAGGGCCACAGAAGTACACTATTTACAGGAGGAATGGGGCGTCTTGATCGCCACTACCTCCTGTTGACGTATATGGCTGCCCAAAAGGCAAAGGAGAAGAGGCCTGGAGGCTAGGACTGTTTTCCATGTAGTCACTGATAGCCTGCCTGATGGACTGAAATGTGCTGTGCTTCTATCGCAGAACATCTCTGATAACATAAGTGCTTACATAGTACTGCATGTGCCCCCTGACATTTGGCCTCAAGGAGCAGGCAATGGAATAATAAGACAGTGTGTCAACTCTGTATGGGCAGTTGTTTGTTTCCTATGGAGAATTTCAAAGAATCCATAACCTAGCTGTGGATCTGTTCATTTATGGAATATGAGAAGTTTTAGAAAGTGGTAAAAGAAACATTGTAATGGAGACAAATGGGGAGTATGCTTGTTCCTGAAATTATCATAGCAATGGCTTCCCCCATTTACATCAGGTCGTTTTAAAGATTGTTGGAGAAGTGGAATATTACTCATGATAATTATAATCCAGTATTTGTTATTGATGTTTCACTCAAATTTACCCACCCAGCCACTAGTTGAATACCATACATTGGTTTATGTGGGAATCTGTTTGTAAACATGTTGATCTCAGCCTTGTGTGGGTTTTCTCACAGAATTGAATGGGCTATGACAATCTCCACACTTTCTGAGGTCACCATATCCCAGCCACACTCCCCCACCCCCACCCCATGATACAGCCCAGTAACCATGGTGAACCATGGAGGAGAGTCACATGCTGCTGAGTCATCCCATGTTCATTACATGCTCATTACATGGAGATAATGGTGCTTGGCTAACCCAATAACCACCTTGTTGATGGTGAGCAGGTCTGGCTGGGCTGCAGACCCCCTAATGGTAAAGGGTGGGGGTGCAGTTGAGCTGCTCACTACTCAAGCCGAGCAGCTCCATAATGGTTGACAGTAGTCATCAGGGTTGCCACGCCCACTGTGGCGACCCAGACACCCCTCTGCATTGAGGCAACCCAGGCACCAGCTATGGTTCTAGTAAAGCAGATGAGCAGATCAAGGAATTAGGAGCAACAGGGAGGTGATCTTTTTAACAGTATGGCTGTGTGCGTGGCCATGCACAATTACAATGGTGTTCCAAAATGAATGATCAACTTGAGCCAATATGCTATAAAGCCGCTGGTTTTCATATAAAGGATACAACGTGAACTCTCGTTTATAATATATGAAGACTAAATTATCAATAAGAACTGATAGTTAGTTGTACCCCTTTGTTGATGTGTTTGAAAATGTGTACGCATCTCTGAGTATTTAAATATTGTTGTCGCATAGTATCCTACAAGTCTTCCCGAATACAGATTGCAAAGGTTTGTATAAACTGCCTCCATAAGATTAACCCAGGGGCGAATTCAGAGAGGTCCAGGTCATGATTACCCACTCTCTCCCTCCTTGTGGTAGACATCTTATCCAGAAAAAGAGGGTGAAATACCGCATACACGTACACGAATGCGCGTCTAAGTCTCTAATGTGAACCCCCATCCCCTCTCAAAAATATGCTTTTTACCCCTTACTGGTCTTAACTGTTGTACTTGATTGACTACTAAACCGCAGCTAGACGAAAACCTTCATGAATGTACTCTTTTCATTTATAAAATAGTATTTAACCCCTCAAAGCTCATCAGAACTGGCTGCTTCACAAGGATGTTTCATAAAATGGAAATTATAAATTATCAGTTATAATTTCGGTTGGCCAGGTTGTAAGTTTTCACTTGATAGAATATCTAAGCAGTTACACCATAAACACAATAACCTTACATTCTTATCATTTCAAAATTGTTCGGCGTTGGCTAGTATATCAAGGTCGTTAAACTGATGCACATCATACTCCGAAGAAACCTTTTTTTCCCGAGTTACAGAACTGGTTTACATAATCATGCTCCAACACATGCCCCACATTAAAGCATTATCTGGGCCAGGTGTTAACATGTATTTTATGTCCCATTAAATCCAAGCTAATTCCACTGCCTTCTCCTTATCCATGAATGGGAATAACCTTTAATGAGTTTTATTTGATCCCAAATGCCCTCCTGCTTGTTGTCATAGGATTCAGGGTTCAGGAAGGAATCCAGCACACCGGCAGTGAAAATGACACATCATTCTTTAATACATGGTTTTAAAAGTCAGATGAAGAGAGGGCTCTGCCTAATTGGAAGTTAAACGCGGCATGGAATGTGGGGCTTCATAGGGATGCAGAACGTTGAGGCTCATCTCCATTTTGCCTGGAGCAAAAACGGACAGGAAAAGAAGTCAGAAAAGGGGGAGAAATTATAGACCTTTTTGATAAAATAGGATTATGTGTGGATTCCCATTTCTTAAGGAAGTCTGGGCGCCCGTCTTGGATCTGGTTGTTCTTTTAGAATAAAGGACACAGAACTGTATCTTGAATACAAATATAAAAATGTATATTCCCCTGCCATTTACATTAACTTATCAACTATTCTTAATCCCTAGTGTTTATACAAGTGAGCTCAGCTACGTCGCCCACTAAGTCTGGCTTAATTTAAATAGATGCACTGATTGTAATTCCATAGTTAATTACACGTGTATTGAAGAATAAAGACACTGCAAGCCCCACTAAAACAAGAAGAAATCAGGACACAATTCCCTTCCTATCTTTATCCTAGGTACTAGGGAGAGTCTGGGTGCTTGGGACTTGTTTTTTTCCTTATCTTAGTCAGCGCCATTGTTAAATCGATTCTTCGCTGTAAGCCTCAAAAGCAAGTTAACGGCCACTTTGTAGTATTTCGCTCACCTCATCTTGGATAAATATTTCTTCACTAATGAGAGGATCAGACCATGAAGCACTTGTTAATTAGAGGATACCTCATTAATGTACCAGCTTGTCATCATTGAAGAATCCCTACCAGTTTTGTCTAATTATCAGCGAAGGAGTCAGTCAACAAAAATAATCTATAGTTAAAGTACTTCTAATCACTACTTAGTGCAATGAATAACAACCGTGAAAAAGACACCTGGGAACAAAGTGTTAATTCAGAACCTCCTACAAGTGCATTGAATCTGCAACTATATGGAGCAAATGCGTTTTCTTTTAAATAACGCACTAGAAATGGACTCCATATAACATTAAATACTAAATTGCCACTAGTATTAAGATACAATAAAAATTTTGCTGATATACATGCACTGATTGCTTGTTGTTGTTATTACCATGTCTTTGGCGCACTAGAAATGGACTCCATAATATTATAACATTAAATACTAAATTGCCAGTAGTATTAAGATAAAATTCAAATATTGCTGATATACATGCACGTACTGCTTGTAGTTGTTATTGCCATGTCAACACAACTGCGGTTTATGTATAAAATGGAAAGCAAAGGAACATTACAATGATCAAAGACAGCCAATTAATTGAATGGAACACTATCATTCCACAGTAACAGACAACACCCAATTGCAAAGATGAATTGCTGATATACATGCACGTATTGCTTGTAGTTGATATTATTACCCTATAAACAAAACTGCGGTTTATGTATAAAAAGGAAAGCAAAGAACCTTACAATGATCAAAGACAGCCAATTAATTGAATGGAACACTGTCATTCGATAGTAACAGACAACCTCCAAGGAAGATTCTTCGAGGTCCATCCCTTTCCTACCGCCAAAAACACCACTGATCTGCTTTTTAACAATGCGTATTTCTACACCCTCAGATGCTAGTTATCCTCAAGCTACGTAATATATCTTTTGTACAGTTTTTACCCTCTGAGTCCCAGTATGGGAAAACTACTTCAAAGAGCAGTGAGTTACGAAGAGGCCATTTTTCTACTGCCTTGCTGCCAGATGTTAATGAGACTATGAACATACAGGGTCCAGGGACTGAGGCCTAATTATCCTTGGGGCTGAACATAAAAGGTTTATGATAGGTAGTCCTACTGGAGGGGACCACTGTCAGGTCCTGACACAACAACGGGCATCATTCATGGCAGCGTATCGGCGAAAGATTCCCAAAGGACCTATACTAAGTGTCGGTATTCTGACGTTGTTGTTGGCATAAACAATAGACTCTTTTTCATAGGTGATCTCATCGGACTCCAAGCACCTAGTGAACCTTGAGGAGTGCCTTCTTTCAAGGATGTAATGTGCAGTGGGGTTCTTTATTCAACCAATTAGGTTTCGTTTTGATTCATCTACAAATGAATCAAGTTGTAATTACAGGCAGTAGGCTTAACATAAATCAAATAGGTTAAGGAATCCATGGTCTACATAATACCATTGGAGAGTATTCCGACGATTATGTAAGGTAGTTTCTTCAATTCGTGATGTCGATGCTGCATTTCAAATGTTATCCAACATCTTTTGTTAATATCTTTTTGTTAGTGCAGAGTTTAAATATTTGAGTGTCCCAATCAAAATCTGCTCCAGGACAATATGCAAAAGCCATTCTTCATTGTAGAAATAACAATGTCATACTGCTGCGTCTTGTAACACAACCTAAAGGTGCAATCGCAGGCCTACTTTCTGTAAAACCAGATTATTCGTACCGGTCGCGTGACACTCAAGCCCAGCGAAGGACATCGATCCCAGACAAAAGCTCTATGACACTGTTTTCCCCCGGTCAGCTTACAGAAACCAACCCAAGCCCTGTTTTATTAGCTGTACCATCACTTTTATCCAATTCCACAGGAGAACTCGCCAAAGTTGCCTCCTCCCCCTCCCCCTCTCCCCTTCCTCCAGGTCCAGTTTTTTTCTTGTCGTTTCTTCATCCGATGTAAAACAGAGCGCTGAGCCGGGATCGAAACGCCCGTACCTTGGAGGGGCCCTCAAGCAGCTTGTTTCTTCAAAGTGGTCATCTTTTATCTGAGCCTGTCGTCGAGGACTCTAACAAGGCAAGGCTCTCAGAAGGTAAACCTTTGTTGTGGCCGCCTCAGAAAGCTCAGAGCCCATGTGGGGAGGGGGCGGGGAGGTCTTTCTTTGCGCACACAGGAGGGTTTACCCACAAGTTTGGGCAACAGAGTATGAGGGCCGGAATGTAGGGGTATACAAAAAGTGTGTGTGTGTGTGTGTGTGTGTGTGTGTGTGTGTGTGTGTGTGTGTGTGTGTGTGTGTGTGTGTGGTTAACATTTTATATTTGATATCTATGTCCGTGCTTCTCAGATTGATGATTCTTTCTAATTTACAATGTGTGTTACTTTTTTTTCAGAATTTACAGAAGGCAATGGTTATAATCTTATATCAACTTTATGCTGAGACCCAAGGAGCACTTTGTTCTAAATAAAGCATTTCAGCGTTGTATTCATACTATTAATAATATACTATATGCCCACAGTCCATAACAAACACAAAAATGAAATAATGTAACCTCTATAGGTTTTTAGAAACAATATGATAACTTCTGGGGCGGATGCAATGGGGGTGGGACGTCCAGGGGGCCCCTTCACCTATCCTATGGTTGAAGACTGAGGAAAAAAAACTATTTTCTGTAGTTCTACATGCGGCGCCCCATAGCCCTCCCCACCCCCACCCATCAATCCCTTGCCGTCTACATGCTGTAAGTGATAAGTCCATCGATCATAACACCACAGAAGAGGGCCGGCTTGTCGACACAGACCTTACCACTTCGCCCTCCACCCCTGAATGGCAGCATCACATGCCATCAAGGGGCCCAAGAGCCCCGCCGTTATACCTAGTTAGATGTGACAAAGTTAGGCTGGCTTATCATAAATGGTAGATGTATTGCTTATGTAACTTTGTCAAGGACATGATAAAGGAGTTGGAAGCCTCAACGTCCTCCTCCTTGGGTCATGTGTATTCTCTGACCGTCTGCCAATCTCTTTGTAAAGCAGCCTTCAGATAAATGCTCATCTCTCTGATATGATCAACCTCCTGTTCAGTAGAAAACCCAAGAAAATCGTCCTCTCAATAGAGGTCAAAGAAAGTACACAACATTAAATTTTAAGCAGGATAAGGGTTGTATAATCGTATGCATCATATTTGATTCAGTCCAGTGGTAACGTATCTTTTAACTGGTTGCTGTAATCATAATCAAATCGAAAACAGCATAACTTTTAATCAATGTTTCATGATATCCAGATTCTCAAGTTCTTCCTTTAATACTCAGTCACACTTTAACCAACATAATAGTTCAATCATTAAACCATAATCTGTTCTACAATGCTTACAATGTTATAAATGACATTATGATAAAAAAAAACTTCCTAAATGCACCACCACCTTTTTTATAACAATATCATTCTGGAGTTAAATAATGTGAAAGATCCAGGCATCAAACGTATAGGTTGCCTCTTCACCAAAGACTCTTTCCTATTATCAATTAAATAAATCATAGAACCCTTATGCCATGAATGCTGGCACAGTTCTCCTTGTCACCTGCCTGTTTCCCAACATATAATTCTACAGAATGAGCTGATAACAAACCATTTGATATCTATTGGCAAGGGAGTAAGACGGTTACCTTTAAAGGCAATATGTTTCTTTAAGTCTTTATGTGCGCATATCTTATTTAACAATATAAATCACAAGCATGTTTTGCTGGTTTTTGAATTTATACAGTCTCCTAGTAGGATATTGTGTCCATGTTCACTTAAGTATAAACATTATTTTTGAGCTAAATATTCCTTTGATTAGTATATTATTAGTTGATGTTTTACCAGCAGTGGAATAACATAAGGGCCTCGCTTTCTGTGTTGGACTGCCTATATAAGCTAAAAGAGTTCAGGGTAAGATGTAGGGCTATCATAACAAAACGAATATTGAATTACTCAGTGCCATCATAAACATAAACAACGGGCAAAGATCTATAGGTACTGTGCCAAAAATTGCTCTGTAAGGATAATTACCAAAAGTAGGGCATATAGCATGAACGGATCCATTCTAACAGGTAGTTGAGAAGTGTTTTTAACATTCATGGACAGGGGAAAAGAAGCCATCTTCCATTTCCCTGGTGATCAAAGGAAACCAGACCCACACCCAATTTGTCTACACCAGCCCGTGGAGGGCTGAATGGCCCGAGCCGGCCGGAACCACCACACATATTGATTATGTATCCACTGCACAAAGGTTGATACTAGACCAGGGTAGGGATTTACAACATATTGATTTGTCATAAACACTTATAGCAGCAAGCAGAAGGCGAGTAATGCGCGATGGAGACTTCATTTTAACCAACCCGGCTCCCACGCCCCAAAAACTATCATAGGTGGCTTCTCTCTTGGACGCTTTGCTCCACTATAGTAGGGCTGACTGTGTGCACAATTTGTGACCGTTACATGCAAGCAAGTGCTAAGGCTGTGGTGGCAACCCACTGGGAAAATAGACAACTAAGTGGCAAATGGGCGTCCTATTTCAATGTTGACACAATGGCTATGTAGACAGGACGTGTTTCGTTGTAAGCATACACCGAACCAGCCATACCGCCATCACCGTAACTCCCTGGCCGCACGTCAAAGTTCTGACATTTTTTGTTGAAAATGTTGAGCAAAGTTCAATCCATTTACATCAGTCTGATATTTGATACAGCATGCCTTTAGGGTACACACTCACAGGCTTTTTACTCCGCTTATTTCAGAGTGTCCGGAGTCACCGTAGGCGGTTCGGTAACATCAGATATAGTTTAAAGTTAAAAAGCAGACCCATTCATGCTGCAGCCATATCATGTGGACCCTGCATTGATTTCCAATTCAATGAGAATGTGGTTATAAATGTACATGTAAACGGTACGATTTCGGTGCAGGCTTTTAAAATGATGGCCACTGGGTTAAAGTAGAAACTGAATGGGGGAAGCATGCTAAGATGCCTGCGCTTTAATGGGTTATGTGAAGTTTAAATGAAATAGCGTACTGAGAAGCCAATAGCCACTTCTCATTACCTTGTCTCTTACTCTGATCGATTATGTGATGCCGTGATGCTATTCTATCTGATCCTAACTCTGATATCACTCCACTCTCTCTATAGTAGCTCCAATTCAACTTCCAACTCAAATGGATGTGTCTGAGCCCACTAAAAATCTGCTGACATCATCATTGTCGCTAGCCTATGGACTATGGGTAAAACACTGACAGGAGGTAATGGTTGTAAGTAATAGATAGGCTCGGGTATATGGAATTTTAATGAGGATTGACATGGTTAGCACTGCTTGGTTAGGCACACTATGGCATATTATAACTACACTCATCTCAGCCACCCAGTCACATGGCGTTCTCCTACTAAACCATTTTCATTTATCTGCTCTGTGATGTCCTTAATTTAATACTAAATCCAGATATGTAGAGACAAACAATTAATAGAACATCAGAGGATTCAGAGCGAGTGACGTTAAGTGCAACGTAACCACAAAATTATTAGGAACCATTAAATCTATATGAGCACCATCTCACTGTCACATAATCTAAATCTGGTAGACACGAAACTACCCAAAAAACTTAACATTTCCTGTCATCTCCTGACAGGTTGTCTTTTCATGTATAAAGTTCTACGAACTGCAATTGTTGCTACACATGCACCATATAGGTCCACTTAAAATATCCGTTCCATTGATGTACGGCACTTCATATAAATAAATTGGGATATCAAATATCAAATACAAATCTCTTCTCATGTCGTGGGTAGTAACCATGAAAAGAGATGTCTCTTGCTAGTCAGGCCTATATAAAAGTTAATGAAAGAAGAACGAATGAACAATGTCATTGTGACGTTACATAAACCCTACGTATTTGTCTGGAGCAGTACCTGGCATTGCCTTCCAACTACCTTTCTCCCTCGTTTTAGATCCAGACATGGTTTAAGAATAACTGCATGCAAAGTAGAATCATTTCTAAGTCGCCCTCAACAGGCGGCCATTACGTCCCCGCCGTACAAGTTGGCTAAGGAGAAAAGTCTTGATCAGATATCGCCTCGCCTATATGTTCAGAATGAATTGGATCCTGATACTTGGATATAGGCCTCAAAGCAGGCTGAAAATTAGGTTTACATTTAGATTGGGTCTAAGGCCGATACGGGCGCTCATTGGCTGACCGCCCGCTGGTGGGGTCACCAGGTCAGCGTCTATGCATCGACGATGAGTCGGCGTGTCTGTCTGTGTGTCCACCGGAAGACGCCCTATCGCGCCAATCGATACGTGTAACGAAGGTCTTGAATACCTAAGCGGTCCTCCTCCAGGGTGGGATAGGGGATGGTTGGGTGGGGGGAATGGTCAGATAGAGATAGTGGTTGGGGCTATAGGTATCTATTGGTGAAATTAAGTATACCACTTAGGAGCGTTCCGCCGCTTTTTAATATGTGTTTTCTTTGCAAGTTTCAATGGTCAATGGGAGCAACAATAGCTTTTTGTGATCCAAATCTGCTGCTCGGCGAATCTTTATAATGATATTCTTTCCAAACTATTTTGCAATTATAATCAGGTGGTAGGTATACAATAGATGGAAATAAACCTTATCTATTTCCGGATGTAAAAGAAGAGGCCGTTTTTCTTCAAAAATATCACCTCAACATGGGTGAAAAATGAAAGGTCAAAATGCAGAATCAGAATTATTGGAAATAGTTGTCTTCTTAGACATCTTCTTTCCTCTTTAGGCAGTAATCAGCTGGTAATACATGCAATGTACCAGCTATGATTATCAATAATGTAAAAAACAATCATTGGAAAGTGTTTCTTTATTAAGTAACATTTTCCTTTCAAAGCACAGGAATGTTAATGGGAAGACATCTCTATATATCGTCTCTTCAATCTCTTCTTCAAACTAATCTCAGAGAATTTCCCAGTAATAACTCCACTTCTAGCATTTCGTTTTTCTGTGCAGTTAAGTCTAGGAACCCTTCATGAAACAAGTGTTCAAATAACAACCATCGTGTATAGGTCCAGACATTGTAAAATGACACTGAAAGAAAAGTATCAGCAGTGCTTTCAATATATATATATATATATATATAATATTTCTAGACTTTATTTGATGCTTTCAATTGAAGTTATTGGTATAGGAGTGCTCACGAGTGTTACCAAAAGCTATGCCTTTGATTAAGCCACGAAGTGTGGATTCAATCCAATCGTTTCAAATACATGCTCTAACATTCAGTCACTGTAAATTGTAGTTGTACAGGTGCACTTTGTCAGTCCGTCAGAAGAATAAAATTAATATTCAATTAAAGAATACCATTTTATTTCTTGAATATAATTATACAACTTACAAAAGGGACATGACAAATCTCAGCTTCCAGGAGAAAATAATATGGATTGTTCTTTAAAAAAGACACAAAAATAGAAATCAGTGTTGTGCAATTTAGGTTCCTCTGTGAATCCCTTTGCCAGCCTACCTCTACTCAGCACAAGCCCTTGTGGTATCTTTTTCCTCCAGGGTGGGAGAACTCCATACCTCCGGGTAACGTGATAGCCTCATTAGCGCCGGGAGGATATAGGTCTAGAGAGAAGCCCACTTCCCTAATAAGCCCTTACACTCGCCGCCCTTCTGTCCTGCAGACAACAACACCTCTCCAACCCTTCCTACAGTGCTGCAAATATGGCCTTGATAGAGTATTGGATTTCTTCAGTCACTCACCTATCCGAACCTTCTGAGATATCATGCACGGATCTTTTTTCTTTGGACAGAAAAGTTTTTCCTCATCTTTAGTTGTTTACCCTAACTGAAACAATGTTGTTTCCCTTTGAATTTTAAGTTTCCTGTTTTCCCTGGTTGTCCTATTCCTTGCCCGTACTAAAAGAACCAATACAATTATTTCGTCCAATTGAGGGCCAGGCAGATCTTTCTTTGCCTTCTCGTATATTATTTTTATTGAAATACTTTCCCTTAGAAGTTCTCGTCACCCTCTTTCCTGATTTGCAGTGAATTATGTAAATGAAGTTAGCTTACCATCTGCCATTTGACCTGTCTAGTTCTTAGTCAAAGCAGACTCGGTTCTGTAGAGTATGGGACAGAATCTGTGATGTGGACGTTATGGATTGATAGGTTAATAGATGGGCTTAGGTTATCGGGTCATGGATAGAGCATTTGTTATGGCTGCCGTGTCATGGGAGGGATGGGCATGAGTCTGGTGTACATATGACCCATGAACCAGAGACCCTGAATCAACCACCAACATGAACAATACGCCTACCAACCTGGTTCTACCAGAAACAGGGATCTACTGTTTTAAAGTGTTATCTATGAAATACGCGCATAACATTCTCAGTCTTAGAAATTGCATTTGATCATCTAGGGGTCCTTTGCAGCGATTCAAATCAATATGTCTTTGTGCAATAATTCACACCCATGGGCTTTTAAACACACACAAATAAAATATGTTTTGAAGATACCCAAGTCGATTACAGTACTAGGGTTGATGGACGATTCATAGATTTATAGGGTACAAGTTGAAATTAAAAGTGTTTGGTACATGGATATAACTAATATCTTGAGTAAGGAATTGATAAAAGGGAATAGGCCTTAAATTGAACCCGTGCGTTTTTACCATCCAATTCACCAGTCTAATCTAGGTACGAAAAAAAGAAGCTGAGGAAGGTGAGGGTGAAGGTCGAACAATCACTACCCCTGGTTCAAAGGGGTCAGCCCTGGAGGGGTTTGGGTCGGAGGGGATGGGGGGAGCAGGGGAGGGGGTGGTCTAGGAGAAGAAGGGGGATAAGGGGAGGGATGGGAACGTCTCAGTGTGTTTAACCCCTCCAGGCTGCTGTTGCCAATTGCTGGCAGAACCCAGATCGATACAGACCCAGGAGTGGGTGTCCCCGGCCCCTCCAGGAGGCATTGTGAGCAGCTCACCGGGAGGTGTGAGCTGTATACTCAGGGCACACCCGGCCCGAGTGGTTACATGAAGTGTATGTACCTTCCCTATGTTGGAGTCGCCACCACTGGCGGGCCGTACGATACAACCCGTATTGACCGCCAACAAGCGCACACTCGTGGTCATTCACACACACGCAGTTGCTAGTATGAACCGAGGGCTACTGTTTGACCACTTGAGATGTAACTCTGATGTGAAGCTTTCCAATTATGACGAGTATTCTCAACATTTAAAGCTTGTCAGTCTTATTTAGTAGAGTATATTTGTTTTGTCATTACTAGTAGGACATAGGATACAACGTTTAAAGTTTAGTAATCCATATCTCCACTACTATGCATATTCATAAAATATCATGTTTATTATAGATAATTTGATATGGAAAATTGCATGTTCTTTTTCTTTCTTTGATTCTCCATGGACCACCATTGAGCAATATGGCACAATTTGATAAGGCTGCCGCCAAGTATATAAATCTGTTCTAATTCAAGTGAACTTTTTGTGGTATAAACCACAGGCTCCTATCCAAGTTCTAGGACCCTACTTGTGCATATTTTTTTTACAATGATACAGTTTTTTAACGTATTGGCCTAAAGCTTGTTATTCTCATTTGTCTGGACATGTGTGTCTTACAACAACCAGGCGGGAATATGAATTGGCCCTCATTGATCACCAGCATGAGTAGACCTGTGATCGGTCACATACTGTTGCTAGTATGATACATTGGCCGCTACCCAAGCATCAAAGGTCTAACTCCAAAGTGCTACATGCTTTCTAATTATGACACATAATGCGGAAATTATTAGTCTCATTAAACGGAACAATACAGCCCCATGCAACATGACCGATATTGACCATCAACAAGCGCAGACTCGCTACCGCGTATTAAGTCTCAGTCAGTCACTATAGATCTGGTCAGCAAGAAACAGCTCATTGTGTGTTCCTTATATTGTGACATAGCGATAGTTAAGAGTTCTGGCTAGATATTAAAAATTTTAATGGTTTTATTATATGATGTGTTGTACATTAACAGGACACATTTTGTCATTGCACTTTGAATGCGCCATAAGAGTTGCATTTCTTGAATTTACAAGAGCATAGGAAAAGATGAACTAACAGGAAGTGACAGAAAATGTTCAGGTTTTAGAGTTGTTTCTTGTGTCCCAGATCTATAGTATGAACCATGGGCAACTATCTGATCGCTGGGGATATGACTCAGGAGTGCCACATGTTTTCTAATTATGACACGTAATCTCGACATTTAAAGCTTATTAGTCTCATTAATTGGAACAAATGCTTCTTCCTCAAAAAAGAGTCTTCCTCCTTCTGGGAAGGCCTGGATTCCTTGGTCTTCCCTGGTACATTCTATTCCAGAAATATCTAGAAACCTAGCCCAGCTTGTGGACGGACCTACGCAAGTTCTCTATTAAGGATAGCCAAATGTGTTTATTAACTTCATATTGTTGCTTTAAGTTGGAGTTGTTATTCTAATAAACCTCCCTGTGGCTTTAATGTTACCACAGTAAGGTTATTGTGTGTCGTAAATGGAAGTGCAAAGATGGAAAGACAGTACTCATCAAATGTAGTCGGCAACGCCCAAAAGCTAGACTAAAGGGTTTCTCTCCTATGCTGTAGTTTTCTAGCAAAGGAGATTCGCTTTCAAAGACTTCTAATTAAATTATCACTAACAGAAAGGTTCAGTTAGACAGTGTATGACACACAGTCGAGACACAAGTCAATAGATAATGAATAAAAAGTTGAGAAAAGTTCTGATGAGGAGAGATAGAGTATTGTGTCATGAAGTACAGATGAAAGCTTGCTTCGACTTTTGTAAAGTCTTAACGTTAACGTGGGAACTCAGGAAAGAAGCCATATGACCGGTTCAGACGGGCATAATTTATTATTTCATATGAACATCGACGGACTCTTGATAACATAAAATGTGTTCTAAATTCATTAATTTGTTTGTGATGCGCTTATGTCCTGGTTCTAAGACTAATGGGGAACAACTGTGCCTCCCAAACGTATTAATTAAAGAGAATTTATAGTAAATCACTTTTATATTTCCCTTCGTTTATCGGCTCCGGAGGGGTCACCCAAAACTACAATATCCCCCTCCCCTGCTCAAAATTGCTGGTTCCGCCCTTGGTTGCTTAATCAAATTAAATAAACAAAAAATAGTGTTTGAGAATTTACGTGTGCAACAAAGCTTTCTCAACATATTCCCGATTTACTTAATCAGTGAAGAAATATTCTTCTAGACGAATCATGCTATAATACGTCTGCAAGTAATCATTTGTAGGTGTATTCTGGCGTTAAATAGTGGAAGTAGTAATTATTCTGACGTTAACAGGAGGCAAACCCTTATTATTTTAGTTATAAACATCTATCGGAATTCCTTTGAACGTGTTGTTGGTTTTAAGGTATCATACATAGACTGAAGAGACAACCCGATGTTAAGAAACTCATTCAATCAATATTATGCTGTTGCAAAGAAGGTTGTCAAGTATATCACCTACTTCCTATTTCAGGAACTCAACACACGCTTGAGTCATCTTCTTCTGGCCGAACAATGGCATTCTCCAACCTACATCTTCAGGTGGGTTCTTTACCTGTTAATACATCCTGTTTTATTGTTGCTGATCTCAGCTTGTGAGGGTGTTTCTCTAGAAGATCAAAGCAGACAGGTAAAAAGACATATCTGGTGACTTCCAGAACATAGGCCTTCTTTGATGGGAGGAGCAGGTGCCACCGTGGATCTATAGAGTGTATATGGATACCACAGTTCGCGCCAAATTCAGCGCTTTTTTCACACAGACAATAACCCTTTGTGATAATATACATTTTGTACCTGCTGAATCTTGTTTGATGTATCCCCATTCACTGCCTCTTTTGTTCAGTCCTCTTAGAAGTTGAACCCTAAATTTCCAACCCAATGGTTTTAGAGTGGTATAAAAAGATTTAAGGAGGTCGTAGCTGACTTTTATACATTTCAAAGAACCCAAGAAGAAAGCTGCAGAACAGATTCTTATGTCTAGCGAAAGTGATAAAAACCTATTTTGTCAGATTCTGTTGTCAATGTGTGGCAAAGGGTGAGAAAAGTGTCATATTACAATAATTAATTATTATTATGAACTGCATATTAAGCTTTTCTTGGATAAAGCCATCAGTCCGAAACATCTTCTGATAGAATTTCCGTTATTTATTCTGTTTGAGGCAGCTACACATTGAGACTAAACTTGAAAGTAGCTTATACAATACTGAATGGTAAATTTTGATTATGCAAAAAAAAACGGATTTGCCTTGTTTGTGCCACATTGCGAACAACCGTTGGCCGGGGTCTAGGCCGCTTTTATGTAACTGATTGTGGCTTTCAAGCATCTTGTGCTAAGTGTCTCATAAGGAATGCTATTTCAAAATCATCCCAAAGCGGGATTGCGAAGTATTGATACTTGTGGTCACAAGCTGAATTCCTCACCATGACATGAGCCTCTTATCACAAAAAAAAGCGCGAATAGCTATAGATCTGGTCAGCAAGAAACAAATCATTTTGTGTTCCTTTCATTGTGACAGGCAATAGTTAAGAGTTCTTGTTAGATATTATAAATGCTATTTAATATGTAGTGGTGTATATTAACAGGACACTACATTTTGAAAAGAGATGCATTTTGGTGAATTTACAAGAATCTACGATAATATAGGAAAAGGAACTAACAGGAGGTGACAGAAAATATTTTTGAGTTATTTCTTTTGTCCCAAATCTATAGATAAGTTATAATTACAAAAATGCGGCCTGGGTCTCATACCTCACCTCTGAGGTGGTTTTACCCCACCTCCCTCATCCCACACCCACAAACGGCGGTTACACATCAGAGGCGTAGGGATACAGCCGCACTGAGGCCCTTCTTATTCATAGGCTGTGCTTTGAATGTGATCACCCCAGGAAGTAGTGCCAGTAGAAAGAGTATTGGCACCTCCTACTGAGGTGGCTTTCATGGGAGGATCCTGGTAGGGTGTGATGGATTAAGCCTAGCTCGGATATTACACTCCCAATGTAGGGGTACGCAGAGGACCAACATTAAAGGTAATGGGATAAGGATCGGTGACGTCATGGGCTTTCTGTCACAACGATGTCTTTTATAAGAGAAAGGCTGTTACGTGTACAGATACATGGGGCATGCAGTTAAAGTTATGGAGGTCCTGTATGTCGGTACTTAGCATTGTTATGCAACATACATGAAGCCCATTTGTGGTATTTTCTTATTTTTCTAGTTTTAGTGCGTTATGTTCTACAAACCACCTTTTTCTTTTTGAAGAATTGAATCAGTAGTATTGATATAACTGTGTCATCGCTAGGACTATATCACTTTATTCTTATCAATCTGACACTCTATTGCCGTTTTCGATGCATACTCGCGACCACATTTTGCAGCAAGATTACCACATTCTGGTAGTTCCCATACCCAGATTGTCACTTGCAAAATATTGGCCGCAGTTCTCAAGGCAAGCGTTGCATCGTAGAATTTAGGCTTTAGGTTTATTATGGGAAGACACAGATGTATGAGTACAGTTGTCTTTGACGTTTAGCCAACATTGTGCAGATATTGCATGGCTAATAAGGTCCATGCTCTTTGATTTCAGATCAAAGATTTCTCCTCAGCACCTGCTTTCAAATGGTTTTAACGTCGTCATGACAACAGTATTAATCTTAATCCCAGGTCCGTTTTTCTGTCTTTGGTTTTGAAGGTAATCAATGTGCCTCCGGACCCGGAGGATTGACCCCTCCCTTTTGGAGAAGAATGAAACAGCTCTGGTTAAAAAGGCCCCAAAAAGTTTCCGTTTAAGGAAAGCGTTTCCAACCCTCAATCAACTCCATTGTCGGTCCCATGCGTACCATTTTTACCACCACCAAAACTGTAATTGTGCCACTAAAGCTCAGAAAACAGTGACAGGTTCTGATTGAAAACCTTTGAATATTTGTTTTTTCCTCTTATTTTGGCCCTCTTGGGCTTACAGCTCATATTCAGTAGTCGGTATATTACAATGTTGCTGCTTTAGCTCATGATCTTGTTCATTCTTGTATCTTTCTTTGGTGCACTTAGTTAAGGAATCTAGTAATATTTACGCATATTTCTCCTAAAGTGGAAATGGCCATCATGTGCTCTGGAATTCAGAGTCTCTAAGTCTCGATGTTCTCTGAAAATGAAAATCTTAGGGCCCACAGTGCAGCAGCCTTACTTGATAAGCTCAAAGGTAAACCATCCGTGCACAGGGACTCAATTGCATCTTACTGGCTCTTCGTACACTTCTCATAGTAAAAGAAATCTACCCTTAGGGTCCCAGACTGCCCCTTAGCTATAGGTAAATCCAAGTTAACCCCAGACACAGGAGACACTTCAAAGACCAACAATGGTTTCCGATTACTTAATTAGGTCAGTGCGTCGCCTTGTCTGGTCCCTGGTGGTAGGTCGATCGGTCGTCGTTCAGAGGGGCGCGGCGTCGGGCAGGAAGTGGCCGTCCGTCGGCGGCGCCCCGGAAGTGACGGCCTCTCCCCGTGTAATCACCACTTCACTGGACTAATCAGACCCCCCGCAACGCTTCCGGTCGGGATCACGCCGCTCCCCCTGGCGGTGGGACTCGTACTAACGTTTTGAGGGGGCAAGTGGCTTCCGGCACCAGTGGCGGATCCGGGGGTGGGCCAAAAGGGGCAATTGCCCCCCCCCCCCCCGACCCTGAGGGAAAAAATATTGACATCTTAAAATTGGAAGTTCTGGGTAAATCTGGTGTTTTTAATTTTGATTGTTATAAGGGGGGGGGGGGTGTCAGAGTGCCCCCCCCCCCCCCCCCCCAGAACACTGGCTTTGGATCCGCCCCTGCGCACTGGGATGAACGCAAGTTGCTTGTACTTTTTCAGGTGCATCAGTGTATGGCTTCTAATTTTGCGGGATAAACCAGCGCCTGTACTATCTCACCCAAGTATGATAAAATTATTTTATATGCCGATGATACGGTAGTATACGATACAGATAGGATACAATTACAAATTACTTTAAATATTGTGGCAGAATGGTGCAACCAGAATCTCCTCACCATAAACTGTAATAAATCGCAGTATCAACAAACAACAATTTTTGGAAATCATGAGAATGAGAACTCCTCATTTAAGTTAAATGGTATAGCATTAAATAAAGTTGAGGAATATAAATACTTAGGTCTAACTATTGATAAAGATCTAAGTTTTGCTCCACATAGAAGAGGCCTGTATAGTAGAATCAATCTAAAATTGAATTATTTTAGAATGATTAGGAAATATCTTGATATAGATACTGCTATCTTAATTTATAAGTCGACAATTCTACCTATACTTGAATACGCAGATTTTGTTTGTATCCCTGACATTAAATATATAGGTGAAGAGATTCAAGTGTTGCAAAATAGGGGCTTGTATATTGCTTTAAATCAACATTGTATTCCTTATAATGAACGGATGTCAACTGATGATGTACATAGGACGTGTAAATTGTTTAGATTACATCATAGAAGATATATGCACATGCTGCTTTTTGCTTTTCAATATAGCTTTGTAGATTCTCTATTGGATAATAGAGATATACAAACTCGTAGACATGGAAGAAGGCTGTTTACTGTACCAAATATAACTCATTTCAAATTTAGATCTGATCCTTGGTATAGAGTCATTACCTTATGGAATAAGCTACCTGTGGCTTTAAGGGTTTTGAATAAGAAGAGTATTTTTAAATCACGATTGGTTAAAAATATTGATCACCCTTATATAAAATTGTAGGTTAAGATATAGTGCACACATCCCATCTCATTTCATATCTGCACAAATGGGTTTTCACCCTTGTAAAATTGAGTGAAAATATGTAACAATCGATCAAATCTGCTCCCACATGAATTATGTTATGCGTGAAATTAAAGTGGGAGCTCACGGAAGAACGGTGATAAACCGAGTTTGTAAACCCAAGTTTTTCGAAAGCAATAAAAAAAAAAAAAAAAAAAAAAATTGACGTAGCAGAGCGTTGTGATAACGTCTCAAAATCTCGCAGAACATTATTAGAACGTCGCAGAACGTGACCGTTACTGAGCATCCTGGCTATGATTAAAATCGGTTAAGGAGTGTTTAATTCCATTCACACATGTATAGTCACATGTACAATAGGACAGAGGCGAATATGATTACATGTGATGTTTCCATGTACATATGCTGTTGTGCAATGGTACCTGCTCCGCTGCAATTAATCTTACATGCCCTTCTGTGGCCATATGTCCTACATTTGCAGTCATACATCTTACAGGAACCAGGTATCATCCCAAGGCCTTCCCTATGGGATCTAAGTGCCTTCCCAATGCGAATATCTTCTTTCCCTGATGGAAGATCCCCACACGGGACAGGCTAAGTAGATGACGTGTCGTTCGTTCAAATCGATGTTGCGTGTACATGTGCTGAGAATTGGGTAAAGAGGACAGGTCGAGGTCGGAAGCACACAACCACGAGAGAAAAAAACATTGAAATACATTTAGGTGGAGGTCGCTACAGACAAGTAGTTCACTTTATTTTCTATCATGATTTCTTATGATTAGGATTAAGGATGAGACAGTGAGATTTGGAGTGCATTACTTCCTCTAATGGCAATGCCTTCTACATATTACAGATTATCTTATCGATATGCATGTGCATTCACAGTTTCCCAATCCACATCAGAATATTGTGCACGTGAATAGGCAGAAAACACAGGACATCAATGTCATAAAGTAAGAGCTTAATAGTCATGTCCTAGTTATTCTGTATCTCACACACGAGCTTTCATCTCTTGTTCCCAGACTCCTCTTTGAATACTAATGCATTGTACCCCGGCTTTTTACCGAGTAAAGATTAAACAAGAACGGTCTAAAGAAAGCCTTTCTTTTTTACCGATGGCACCTCTCCACGCCTTGCCCGCGCTTGTCATTATCAATAGTGACAACTACTTAAGTGCGTGCCTGAAGCTTACACAAAAAAACCTCACATAAAAAAAGCCTAAGAAAACAGGTCGAATCAAAGAGGACAATATAGGGCGTGGGTCTGCCTGTTTGTTTGGGATTCCGCCCTAGATCTAGACATTCATAGTACAATTAGAATGAATAATCAAGGGTAGATAGTCTTAATGAAGGTGTGTTTACATTCAACCCATTGGTGATAATTTGCCAAACTCTTAGTGTGTAATGAACATAATTATTATTGCATTAGCCGTTATACAGCTGCATTAACATTTAGATATTATAATTATGATGATGTTGCCCTACTCAATAACTCAAGGTACTATGATTGCACTATGCGGTAGATCGTGAATTATAGTGTTACATAGTATTTTCTTTAACAATACGGCTGTGAACAAAATTTAATTTCTTTATATTGGCTAGAAGAACATCTAATATAATGTTAAGTCAAAACTCAATAAGGAAAATGAAAATGTATTCAATAAGGAAACTGTAAATGTATGTACGTGCCCTAGCTGTAGTTTCTCATCCTCTAGTAAACATTGTTTCAAGTCAAAAATAATGTAAGTTAAGGTTTGTTCCTATCCCTAATAATAGACTAACCCTGTGCGTCTGACCATCTCACTATTTGCCGTGCTTGTGTATTCAAAATGGAAAAGCATTTTCATGAAAATATAAGCAATACTACAGAGCAATACAACATAAGAACACCAAAATAGATATTTACTTTATGTGGTATTAGAGGGAAGGATAAGGCTTGGATTCTCCCCACATGTGGGGTGGGCCTCCCTACATGTGGGGTGGGCTCCCTACATGTGGGGTGGGCCTCCCTACATGTGGGGTGGGCCTCCCTACATGTGGGGTGGGCCTCCCTACATGTGGGGTGGGCCTCCCTGCATGTGGGGTGGGCCTCCCTACATGTGGGGTGGGCCTCCCTACATGTGGGGTGGGCCTCCCTACATGTGGGGTGGGCCTCCCTACATGTGGGGTGGGCCTCCCTACATGTGGGGTGGGCCTCCCTACATGTGGGGTGGGCCTCCCTACATGTGGGGTGGCCTCTCTACATGTGGGGTGGGCCTCCCTACATGTGAGGTAGGCCTCCCTACATGTGGGGTGGGGCTCCCTACATGTGGGGTAGGCCTCCCTACATGTGGGGTGGGCCTCCCTACATGTGGGGTAGGCCTTCCTAAATGTGGGTGGGCCTCCCTACATGTGGGGTGGGTCTCCCTACATGTGGGGTGGGGCTCCCTACATGTGGGGTGGGCCTCCCTACATGTGGGGTGGGCCTCCCTACATGTGGGGTGGGCCTCCCTACATGTGGGGTGGGCCTCCCTAAATGTGGTGGTAGGCCTCCCTACATGTGGGGTGGGGCTCCCTTGGTGTGAGGTAGGCCTCCCTACACGTGGGATAGGCCTCCCTGGGTGTGAGGTTGGCCTCCCTATAAGGGTCGATGGCCTCCCTACATGTGGGGTGGGCCTCCCTACATGTGGGGTGGGCCTCCCTACATGTGGGGTGGGCCTCCCTACATGTTGGTTGGGCCTCCCTACATGTGGGGTAGGCCTTCCTAAATGTGGGTGGGCCTCCCTACATGTGGGGTGGGCCTCCCTACATGTGGGGTGGGGCTCCCTACATGTGGGATGGGCCTCCCTACATGTGGGGTGGGCCTCCCTACATGTGGGATGGGCCTCCCTACATGTGGGGTGGGCCTCCCTAAATGTGATGGTAGGCCTCCCTACATGTGGGGTGGGGCTCCATTGGTGTGAGGTAGGCCTCCCTACACGTGGGATAGGCCTCCCTGGGTGTGAGGTTGGCCTCCCTATAAGGGTCGATGGCCTCCCTACAGATACAGAAGCTCTCCTCTCATGGCGCGCTAGGTTCGTGCCGTCGCCCCGACTTACACCCTGTCACACGGCTTTTGTCGACAGCGGAAGTCCAGTGTCAGCCATTATCACCACCACGTGACCGGAAGTCTATTTGTGTTGCTGTTGGCGGCCCCGCAGAACCTCTGCTCATTCACGTAGGGGGCCTCGTTTCGGGGCGGAACATACGTCACTGCTCGGCTTTTCATTGGCTGGCGTGTTGTACGCATAGGAACCTGGTCGACCGACCCTCCCCTCTATGCACTCGCTTCATGGGCTCTATTTATCCGGCCAGAGGTTTCAAAGGGGGCCTATTCAGGGGCCCCAAGTTTTGTACTTTTAGTTGATTTGCACGCTGTAGCTCCGTTAGCATAGCCTCGTATAAAGGCCTCTTTTGTTGCCCTGGCCATGGGGAACATGGCCGCCTGTGTACTTAGTTTAATGACCCGATTAGTCAGCAGTTTCTAAACCTACATGCATACAAAATGTAACGTGTGTTGATGGCATCGATTATTAATCGGAATCGGCGCCTGATCGAACATTATTCGCTCGTATTGTGGCACATGGTTCGCATTGTTGGTTTTGTCAATGATACAATTATAATTGATAATGCCTCAAAATAAGTTAAAAGTATCGGAAAGTACTTCTTTGTATTTCAACCTGTACGTACTGGGTGAACTGATGATCTTTTAAGATACTTATAGCTAGTCACACACCTAATCAAAATCGACAGGAAACAATTTGAAATCGGTGTATAGATTGAATACGGTAACTGCAAGCCTAATGTATAGTAATGCTATTTTATGTCAGGTGATGTAAGTGTGTCTAAATGCCAATTACTAAATTAACAAAATTAGAGTGCAACTTTTACATCTATTACCCATGATGTGAAACGATATCCCAAACACCATTTCGCCAATACTATTGTATAATTACCATAACCCATTTGTTGTTTAAACAACAGACAAGAAACTTACTTATGATAGGACAATGACTTTAGAACTTTCTCATCAGGAAAGATTGGAATTGATGATGAAATCCTATAGTATATAGCTTCCAAGACACTGATTGGTCATCCAAATGTAGGGTATGGCCGTCACTAGAGAAAACAAATGAGAAAAAATTCCCATTGTTAGAATTCAGGCAGTGTTAAGTCCAACTGTCCTTAACACGCGAACTATCCCTACCCCTTCAGTGTCTAGAAAGAACTGTTACAATTGTGTTCAGGCTCGATTTTGACGGTTTTGGAATCGTCATCCGCCTATGGCATATGCTTTACTTTAAAGCAGAGTCACCACCTAAGAATACGTAGATTCATTGGGTGACAATGGTGATCTATTATTCAGAACGATAAGAAAATGTTAGAACTTCTCAACCCAAGATTTTGCAACAATATCATATGCTACATTCATCATTAACGACTAGAAATATAATAAACACTATTGTGGTAGATATATAATGATAAATGGGGAGGCCCAGTGGCGGGCACGTGGCTTCGAGCACGTCTGAGCCGGTTTGACTTTATTTGAAGGAACACAGAAAAGCTCTCAGTCCCGAAACCCAAGCCGGCTGAGCCAATGCTGGCCCCACCAGTAGTTAGTCAATGCTCGCAGCTTATCTGAGCAGTCCCGAGCAGTTCCGAGCAGTTCCGAGCAACTCCGAGCAGCTCTCAGTACGTGGCCACTAGGGCCTCATTGACGCCACACTTCTTTTTAGACCATTATACGATTTATATGTTCAATAGCAGTAGGCAGGTGGGGTGAACGTTTGGTGGTAGAGGAAGGGTGCCGTGTCTCCCCAGAGATATGAACAATATCGGGGTAATACTCGTGGTAAAGAGGAAGCCACTGCATGGGTATTGGAGATGGTTTGTGAATGATCGTACAGAAATGTTTACTTTTATTATATCGGACGATAAGATTTGTGATTGTCTCTTTCGTTCTGTTTGTATGTTATATAATTCTACTGAACTTTAACAGCAACTATAAACTTGTGACACTTTTTGAATGACTTATGAATCATCCAGGTCTAGAAACCTTGGGGTTCTTCTACAAACCTCGCTTTGATTTTGAAAACACAAATTGACCGGTCAACTCCGCAGAGGGCACATGATATCTCAGCGAGCTATCGAAACGGCTATCCACACCGGACTTGATGCACATATCGTCCCCTTAGTGAAAAAAGGTTGTAAACAACACTGCATGGTAATACAAGGTGATACAACCTCTTTGTACCAAGGGGATGATGTTTGCTTACACTGTAACACACATATGATCAAATCTGCATTGGGATGCGGCACGAATGATGCCAGGCATACATGCTTATACTTATGCTTCTGTCCGCTTTAATAATTATCTAGTCCTATTATCTAGATTACCAGTGAGAATTTTTTGTGACGCGCTGTGTTCTAATTCGTATTTTTTTTCAATCTCAAATGTCGTTTCTCTGATATATATTCTGGCTTGAAATGGAACCTGGTAATGTCCATTCTGTGCTTATTTTATAAGCACAGAAATTTATTTTTTCCAGGCTGCGCACTGTGGCGGTAGGCTACAGTGAACTCCGACCCCCTGCCCATAGATAAACCCAACAGGTCACAGACCCATACTAGTGAGAGCAGATGTTGTCGGCTGTGGTGAGCAGCTCCGAGCTGCTCCCTGTTTACTCGAGCTGCTCACCAAGACGATGACTTGTTTTCTGCCCTCCCGGCCCGGCAGCCGGTTAATTTGATCAGTCAGAATTAGATCATTGAGGGTGTGGATGTCAGCCGACGGTGGAGATAAAAACATAGCCGCAGGGGATCGGGCGGATGCACGAGTTGAAAGCTTGTAACTTGTTGTTTTTTACTGTCCTCGTGAGCTGCTCTATATGGAGGAGTTCAATTAAAGACTAAATCCTGGGCGATTTTTAATCACAATTTTGCAAAATGGCACAATTACAATTGTTGTTTATTGCGCCACTCATAATGGTAATAGTGTATATCTATGAAATAAAAATCATGTTCTCTTTCGAATGATATGTAACATGAGTGTATTAACCTTCATTTCCATAGTAAATTCAGAACTGTCTCAGGACAATCTTGAAATTGAATTTATTCGGATCCAAGTGGTCTCAGAAAACAGCTCAGACATGATTTGCCAACACCTCATCAGTCAGATAATAAATTCATACGATCTGTTTCTAGCCTGTGACGCCTTTATGTATCCAAAGTCCTCTAGTCCGTACCCATCCCAACGGACACCCCACGGAAACTAACCTAATCTTCTTTCATTCGGCGCAGCGTCTAATTGCATACAATGCTAACCTTCATATGAATAAATCAGGTTATGTAATTTATCGGCCCACCGGGACTTGCATCTGCAATGCAGTACTGCTCCATCAACTTCGCTGGGGATCCTTATTCTATCCAAAGGGCCTTGTTTTTACTACTTTAGGATGGCGACCTTGACATGTGAGTTTTATTTCCAATACAGCCCGGTGCATTCAGGTTACATCTTCCGTTTGTTGTGTATTGACCAGCAGATACTGTTAACGGCAAAGGTTTCCACATTGTTTTGTTATTCATCGGATGTGTTTCTTTTGTTAGATTTTATATCATGATGGATGTACAAGGCCGATAGGTTGAGGGCAGAAATAGAATGAGAGGTAAATATAAATGACAGATAACAATATAGAAGTGTCTGCATTATTTTGGGCAATGGCGAAAATAGGAAAGTTCTGAAAAAATATTGAACCTTAGGTCATCAAGGGTACGTATTCAAAGTGTGAATATACCAGGGGTAGAACTATGTTTCCGAATATACAGACCTCTTCGCCAGCGGTACATATAATTACGAAATTGTAAATATGAACTGCAGATACAACTAGCCATTTAATGAAATAGAAGATTGTGTGGCATTACAAATATAACATAGCATACACGTGCACATGTCCAGCTCTGCTTTCAATGAAAAGTGAATGCTCTATACATTTGGCATGTTTGGCTGTTCAACCCCATTCCATTGAAGTTTCCCGAATATGCTTCAGTTGAGGCCTCAACACCAACATCAGCCATCCACGGGTCTCTATTTTACCTGGGGCAAAGCTTGGAGAGCGGACCCAGCCAGGCGTGAACTGAGAAATGAATAATGTCTGTTTGTATGCACCTATTGCCAGCCCCCCCTCCACCCTCATCTATGATTCATCTGCACTCTTTAATTAACACCTCCTGGCGGTGAGTTACTCCCCCTCTGACCCCGAGCTGCTCCGAGCTGCTCCAAGTTGCTGGTTCCCGCCCCCGGCACTACCCGTCTGGGTTCGATCTGTTACCTGCTGGCGACCAGCAGTGGGTTGTATGGTTACATTGATGGGTATGGTGGGTTTGGCGGGGGCGAGGGTGTGAACTCGTATGGTGAGCCGAATTGGTAGAAAGTATTTCAATCTCAAAATATGAGTTTATGATTTTAATTTGACGATAAGTATCGCATAACATGATTGAATAGATTATCAGTATTTTCAATCTGATAGTCAGGGTCGGATTTCCCTTAAAGAACATGCCCCATAACATAAGAGCATTCAAGGAAATATTTACTGATTTTAATTTATAATATTTGAGAAAGTCCAACTGGCTTGTCATAGATAGAGGAAGATGTTGGGGTCGAAAACTACAGTAGTTACATCAACGTAAAGTAAAGTGGGTGGAGGTGGTAAGAAGGAAATGGACGGGGAGGAGCTTGGGAAAAGGTCAGAGGCCAACTAGGAAGGAAGACATGTAGAACTTAAGTGATAAGTGGTAATGTGGACAATGTTGAAGAAAACAGACATAGACCTGAAATAGTGTAAGGACATGTACAACAAGTTGAATTCAGGGTGGCCTCCAGGCATTTCGGATAACCTTTACACCCTTACGAGATGAATAAAGGAGCCTACGAAAGCATCATCAGAAGGGGTTGCGTCTATGATATCTTGGGAAAAATTTAATCTCAGGTCCAGTTAGTTAGTGGGTTCGGAATTGAGGAAATGCTTCGTACATGCTTATGGGAGTTTTGAAGCAAATGTGCAAACATTGAAGAAGTTTCAGCTGATAAACCAAAGAGTTAGGGTCTTGGTTTTGGATCAAGATGGTCCATTAGATGAAATGCTAAAAACATGATTGGTGTGAGGACTCTAATGCCTCATATAATTCGCCAGGTAATAATAAAACCGCGTCGAACAGTTAACAGTCAGTCATATTTGCCTCATACTGCCTGATTTTAAGGGGGCTACAATTCCTTGGCGTACTGAGCATTTGAAAACACGCCTAGATCTAATATGATTTTAGAGGCGTAGGTGTAAGATAGATACCGATCTAATAGAGTTAGTGTAGGTTTTCTGTTCCTACACAAGTAATTGGATATTACAATGTGTACAGATAGCTCTATGGAAAGGTTTCATTAGGTATACAAATTTTCTATTATGATGTTATCCACAAAGTTGACTGAATACATGTATACATAAATATATATGATACAATCATAAAAGCAATAGCGCACACCTATTGGGAGTCTAGAGAATGAAGAATTATTTCCCCGGGTTTCTCTTAATTACAATAATCAACAGAGGAATCTTGGATCCCTTTGTGCATCGAGCCCTTTTTTATCGAGAAGTTGTGGACCATGCTATGAGTGAGATACAGAAAAATGGCATGGCCGTGCTGCATAGCTCAAGATTGAGACAGCCCTCGAATAGAAAATTTAGGTAACTTTGGAAAAGCAGACCAGTGCTCTCACATTTAGCTGACTATTAAAGTATTTCCAATATGGTGTTCAGTGCAGCAATCTAGTTTTACCTGAAATAAACCACCTGCCTACAGCGCATCCAACAGTCCCGGCATTCACACACGTCATAGCAGAGCGCCAGGGGCTCTAGGGCCCACATTATTATAAATGAGCTGCTCAGTGGGACCCGGCTAATATAGGCCGGGACATGAGCTACTCACGGGACTGTGTCATCACTACGACGTGAACGAGTCCCCAGCGGCTCCAATTTAACCTGGGTTCCACTAGGCGATTCTGACTGCTTCGAATTTTTGTAATGTTTAGTTTCCTTAACTGCTT
This sequence comes from Lepidonotus clava, assembly GCA_936440205.1. NCBI lineage: Eukaryota > Metazoa > Annelida > Polychaeta > Phyllodocida > Polynoidae > Lepidonotus > Lepidonotus clava. The sequence goes on along the minus strand of OW387150.1, from coordinate 16,352,458 downwards.
AATGAACATGCTAGGACATCACGCATGTTACATATCATTCGAAAGGTAATTTGAAATCATTTCTAACCATATGTTACATGTCCGTACTTTACCTTTATTTCTTCTGCCAACTTTTGAAATGAGAGTAAAAATCGAATGGTGTAATACAACCTTCACTAGCCATTGTCTGTCTGCTCTCGGTCCGCCCCGCAGCAGTCAAACAGTGAAATACAACTGTGGGCTTAATTAATACATTGATTCAAGTGGTGGGCTGCATGAATAGAGACTCTGCAGGCTGGAAACAATCCCCATCAGTCCACCCTGTTGACCCAAACTAATTAGTGTTGTTCTTTAGCGCTGATAAAGCATCGTTAGATGGCATTAATCGCTAATGTTGTCTCTCTGAGGGTGTCAGGCCTAGGAGTTTTAGCTTCCTAATTGAATTTGTACATTCGGCCTAATTCATGGACACGGAAAGGATTACCTGAAAGGTTCTGTTGGATTTCTTATGGAAGTTCAGTTTGCTTTTACACATAGAGAGTATACTATTATCCTTTTATATTTGGGGAGTAATTGGATGTGGGAAAGATGGGAAAAAAAGAAAATGAAACAAAAGGGAAATTCTGTAGAACCCAACAAGACAAATTGGCCTTTGTTAATAAACAGGGCCAGAGTCAAATCTCCAAATTCTTATACTACTGGGAGCTATCCATACGTTATCATTGCATACTGAACCTGAACATGTGCCCCATTCCCATGTGCTACTAGCATCCTAGATGCAAGACTAGATGTTTGATAGTAGGAAATCTTACGTTTATTAAAACAAGAATTGTTTAAATTAAAGGAACCGTTCTAGGTTCAATACCATTCAATGACGCTTTCATGCGACCTTAAGTATTCTGAAAAAGTATCGCAAAGTTATGGGCAACGTGGAAGACCTTTCATGAATATCAACGGCCTAATTCACAAAATAAACGGTATTAAAATGTCTAGATTCACATAGTTAGTTAACTAGATAGCCTTGCTGTCTTGCATTACAAGTTGACATCATAAATGTTTCTTTTTTCTCTACAGGTGACTGAAATATCTTTCATAACCGTAAATCATGAGCTTGTCCGCAATGTAAGAGCAATTCCGATTGTATTGTGTGGTTATAATTATGTCACTTTAGAGAGGCATGGCAGTACTTCGCGCAGGTCATTGTCATGGAATATCTTTACCAAAAGGTCATATACGCCATAAACTCTGATATAGATTCCTTCCGCCAACCACGTCTCGACGACACGCCCTTCCCTATAAATATCAACGCCTACGCCTACGCCAAGTCTTAAAGTTATAAGTTATTATGGAAGCCATGACAGGAAATTGAGACTCTACTGGTCAAATCGTGATCATACAGCTTTATATCTATAAATAATCAATAATTGTGATATAAGAACGGTAACTCAAGTAGACTCTATTAAAGATAAACTTTTTTTCATACCTTTATACTTCTGTAAGAAAGCATGATAGAGAAATTCATAAGGTACCGTAGACTTTCGAACAGAATAAGATAGATATATCTATAAAGTATTTTTCATTCATTTTTCATTAGATGAAATACAAACATGATAGAAGGTATGTATTACTCTTTCCGCTACATCTGAGAGACCCGAGTGAGGTTCAGCTATAAATTCTAACTATAAAAACATGGGCTACAAAAACGTCATATCATACGTCATATCGTTCCCTTACCCTAGGAGTTAAGTGGAATAACTCTCGGTGAAGACTATGTATGCAGTTGTAAGATGCATCTTATCTCTGTTTTATCCTCAGACACACCCGTTTGAATCAAATACTTCTTGTTCAGTTTGTTGTCCACTAAGACGTCTACATCTACCGTATCAATCAGGTATATAGTGCCTTCTTGAAAATGCAGATTGTAATGGAACCATAATGTTAAGACACTAAGTCACATAGTGACCCTAAGTCACATAGCATCAGTCTTTGTGACTTAGGGTCACCCTCAAGACCCTATCCCACAAAGGACTAAAGTGACCCTAAGTCACAAATGTATGTGACTTAGTGCCCTATGTGACTTAGTGTCCTAACACTAAGACACTAAGTCACAAAGTGACCCTAAGTCACATAGCCCCAGATTTTGTGACTTAGGATGTTGAGACACTAAGTCAAATAGTGACCCTAAGTCACATAGCACCAGCCTTTGTGACTTAGGGTCACCCTCAAGTCACAAAGCTATGTTACTTAGTGCCCTATGTGACTTAGTGTCCTAACACTAAGACACTAAGTCACAAAGTGACCCTAAGTCACATAGCCCCAGATTTTGTGACTTAGGGTGTTAAGAACCTAAGTCACATATAAATCCTTGAAGAGAGGCATTAATTGTCACATATAGATGATAGTGTATGTTCTATGATATCGACCGTCGTGCTATCCGATCATAAATTCATAATCACTGAATTAAACTACTGTATATATACAGCATTACAGTTTAACTAGCATATATGCTAGTTTTATGTTATATAGGAAAGCAAAACAGCAATTGTACACTACAATGTATTAGCCTACTCATTAAATCCCGTGGAATGGCAGCTCCCGTGCATCATAGATAGAGTTAAAAAGAACCAAAACAATACCACTGTGACCAGAATCATCAGCTAAGGGGCTCGTTACTTCCGACTGCACTGGAAGAAGGTAATGGACAGGTAGAGGTTGTTGGAGCTAGGTATGGATAGCCAATCTCCATACTTCTACTAGAATAAGCCCCATTACTCTTGCTGATCTGTACCCCCTGCACCTCTACATTAGTGCCCTTTCCCCCCTGTTGATTAGTACCTCCTAGTTTGTGCCCTTTTTCCTCCTGTATATTTGTGCCCCCTTCCTCCTATAGAATGTTCCCCTTTTGTGTAGTAGATTAGCAAGCCCCTCCTCAAAATCCTTTGGATCGCCACTTTGCTACTGTATATTAATTAGTGCCCCTTTGCTACTGTAGACTGTGGCCTCTGTTCCCTCTAGATTAGTGCCTCCTTTCCTCTTATAAATTCCCCCCACCTCCCTCCTGTATATTAATGCCCCTTTTTTCCAGAAGATCAACAAACCTCCCCTGATCCTCTTCAGATAAGTGCCCTCTTCCTTCTGTAGATTAGTGCCCCTTCCCCCTTATAGACTATAGTTCCCCTTCTTCCTGTAGCTCAGTGCTCCTTCTTTCTGTAGTATAGTGCTCTTTTATTTCTGTAGATCAGTGCCCCTTTCCTGCTGCAGATTAATGCCCCTTTGGTCCTATAGATTTGTGCAACTTTCTTCTTGTAAATAAGTGCCACAATTCTTCCTGTAAATTAATGCCCCTTTTCTCTAGTCGATTAACAATCCCTTCTTCAAGGTCCTTTATAATATGGTGTCCCCTTCCTCCTGTAGGTAAGTGCCCATTCCTCCTATAGATCAGTGCCCTTTTCTCCTGTAGATAAGTGCCACCAAACTCCTTTAGATTAGTGTACCCCTTTACTCCTTTCATTTAGTACCCCCCTCCTCTAGTAGATAAGTGCCCCCTTACGCGTGTACAGGTTTGGGTGTGGGCGGTGGAGGGTGGAGCCCCCCCCCCCCCGTCCCCCCGGCCTCTCTCATTAGGCGGGATGTAGTACTTACTGTAATGAAGCGGCCTAGATGAGGCCCACACTCAAACAGGACAAAGCCTACAATGAGAGTCCTACTTAAACCTACTTAGATCAGTCTGACATGATTCTCAATGATTCTACAAACAGTACATTTTCGACGGATAATATGGGTAAGTGTTCACAGAATAATTTGGAATACAAATGTTGTCCTTTGAGAACAATATGCTGCATTGTATCTTCTACCTCATGACCTGTAGATCTTATTACATTATCTAGCACTACCCTCATATGTCTACATATGAATTATTTAACTGTCATGATGTTGTCTCATTTATACAAAATAGTAAAAGAGATAACAATATAATAGTATCTATGACGATATATTGATATTGTGTCTATGAAGATTCATTGATGGCACTGCACACCAAGTGGATTATTTTGAAATTAAAGTGATCTTCTTTGAAGATGGCCCAGTTTAATTCCCAGAATACAATAATCAAACCCATATCCGACAGTAACCTTAATTACCTGATGAAACGGAGGAATTTCATTACTGGTACCCACTAACGCAATCTTGCAAATTAAACCGAAAAACGCCCCTAGAATATACAATTTCTCCAAGGAAGAAGGAGTATCTAATCTAACGAGCATCTGATGTTGATTAGGTCTCCACCCTATCTCCCTTCCTGGTCAGAAGAGCTCTCCACCAGAGACCGTTTTAGGTGATTGAACTTTGGGGGAGGCTCCGTAATTAAACCTTTAGATGGATGCTCCTTCTGATTCCCGACGGTAGCTTCCACCAAAAGGCAGCTTCCACCAAAAGCCCCAAGCGAACCTCTTAACCCCCTATCCTACTCGTCAACCCTGCTCTTGAATCTGGGATATTTTTTTTATCTAAACCTGCAAAAGACAGTGCACGTGGTTCTCGGAGAAGGACCGAATACGTGTCCGAAGCTGCATTATGATTACTATTACTGATCATGGGTGGACAGTGCTTTCCCTTGGCCTATTAGTCATCTAGTAGAGGTAGGGGCTCTAGAGGCCCCTGGACTATTTGGGAGCGGTTTAGAACTGCCCTACCCCCTTGTAATGTTTGACTAAAACACCCCCAAAAAGAGGTGGAAATGCAACACTAGTATGCACATAGGCAACCTTTTAGTTTTAAAAACGACCCAGGCCCTACTGTTCTCTTCGCGAAATAGAGAAGCCGTCGCTGCTCCACCCCCCATTTTCTCACTCCCAATCTTCCCTCTTGCCGAGGCCGGAGCACTTGAATAATCCGGGTCTGATAACGCGGGCCCCTGATAGCCGCCTTAACAGCAGCCCTTATCTAATTCCCCTGCCTGCCGCCCCCGGCCCCAGCCTCCTTGGTCGGCCCCTTCACAGCCCACTTGGCACCGCCCTACACGGCTACTAACTCCAATTAATGGGGCACCAAGTGTCAATCTACGAATTTCATTCTCTTTTCAGCATTTTATTTCACGGATGTTTTTTCTTTTATTTTTTTCAACTTTTCTGATGTTCTTGTGATATAATATTCTGCACCAACAAGAGATAACATCAGCAAGTATTTGACAAAATTGTGCAACCTTATCTATACTTTGTACATAGCATTTCACACAAATACCACCACACTCTCATACTTGGGATTATTCTGTCTAGTAACGTATCTGAGGAAAGTGACTAGCCTTATACATCTTCAAAATAGAATTAGGGAAATTGATAATTCTTATAAAATGCATTATCTGTTTCAATACTTTCCCAACATTTATATGGAATGAGGGCAATTCTGATGGGGACTATTTTTTAATACAAGAAGGAATGCAATAAATGGCATTGCTTAAGAGATCTCGGACCAATAGCCAGGTTGTCTCTGAAAAAAGGGGCGGCAGAAGGTCTGTACAGCAGTTCATTTTCTTCTTTATCAAAAGGCACAAGTGAAATAATCTTAGAAGAGGTTAGACCTGTCCAAATTAGAGAGAAAGGTATCTCTTAAGACCTTGAATGCATCTTATACACTTGGCGCTCTGTACTTTCCCCCTAACTATCGCCTACCACTCAGCCTGATCTGGGCATAGACGGGGCAGCGGCCGTCTCTCAACACCTCCCTCTACTCACAGCCCTCTACCTGACAGTTCGCCCCTTTTTAACATGTTTCAGGTTACATACCTTCTTATTGCCTAGATGAAAATCACAGAGTCCTTATGTAGAGTATGAAGGGCCTTGCCCTTGGGGTGCCCCTAGATCTGAGTATTTATTTGCCAGGGGATATGTTTGTCTATAATAACCGTGCAATATCACCTGATATTACTACTTATGTTTCTGGTCATGGGATAAAATACAATCAAGTATTTGTGCATTACGACTCACACCAGTGTGTAGACCAGCCGGTCAAACCAACTCTTATTTCAAGAGTTTTTATTTGGACATCTTTTGGAGGAGCCAGGGAGATGTGGAAACTAATTTGAGGTTAAGGCTTAGATCCTAACATGTATGGGTATGGTATCTTTGGAAAGCCCCATTTTCGTTAGAAATGTCGTTAATCATATATCAACCTGTTATCCCCCATCACGGAAGCATAAGCAGGCGCCTGTGCCGAGGGGTAAATTACCCAAATTAAAAAACATCGGCAGGTATTGTAGTCATAGTGGGGGTAACTATTTTTGCGTATTTCTTGACAAACCTTTATCTTGATACTGATAATTATATTTTATCTGAACCTCAAGGTTTTCCTGCAAATTAGGGCAGAAAATCCGAAGATGTGCATGGTGCACGTCTTTGTTGGTGGTGTCTTGGTGGCATCATTTATCAGAGTGCAGTACCTCCAGTGTGGACGACGGCCTCTCCCCACGTTTAGTGCCGATTTGTTACCCGCCATGCAGGACTTCCGCCTTCCAGACAGAGTGGTACCAATGATGTTGTTCCTCTGCTAAGATACTCAACTTTGTGATGTCTGATGATAATGCTATGTGTTCCATACTGCCAGTGGGGATGGAAGCCTCATTGTATTCTGAATGGCGATAGTACTTTATTAGGGGCGGGGCCAGGGGCAGGTTCAGGGGGTCCTGACCTCCGGGACTGGCTATACGCGCGACAGTCGCGCACGCGGACGTAGCGTATATAGAATTTCTTACACACGCGGACACAAAGTCCGCGCATACAGATAATGCTTACATACGCGGACATAAGATAAAGGAGTTTATATTGTATATTTTGAATATTATATATGTAGAATTTAGATAAAATATAGATATAAGAAAAGAAATAGGGGGTTCGGGGGCTTAGCCCCCGATTTACAAATAATATAAAGATGAAAAAAATGAGGTACGTCCGCGTGTATTACTGTTCTTGTATACGCGGACACAACCCCGCGCGTACAGGCCTGCCTATATGCGTGGACTTTACAATCCCGCGCGTATAGGTCTACCAGTGCGCGCGGACCTGACATCCGCGTATACAAGTAATTGTGTGAACGCGGCCCTCTGGTGCAATGTCCGCGCGTATAATTCCAGCCCTGACCTCCCTCCCCGCTTTACCCATTTTGGCGGACACTTAAACTAGGCAAAGAGAGAAAAATACTGCACGAGTATGTAAGTGCACAGCTTAAATACTAATATGAGAAGACCCGCAGGGGTTGTCCTCAGGTGCAAGTACAACCCATAGGGGATCGTCACGTACCAAGGGCAGAGCCCGAGGTACGTACCATCCCCATGGGTCGTACAGGCACCCGAGGATGACCCCCAATCAAAGCTCTAAACTTTCTAAAAATAGTAAATACAAGGAGCGGTATGCTCAGCCTATAAATACACACTGCCCCTCATACGCACCGCTTGGCAGCCGTGCGGGTGATAAATAGCTTATAAAATTATGCTGATCACCCACCTTTCGGAAATCCTGAATAAAATTAATGGAAGCAATTGCGCATCATTTTAGTTCTTAGACTCTTTCAAATCCTAGATCCCTCACTGCGTCTTTTTAGGGTCCCCGCAGGGTTAACAGCCCTTTTGAAATGGTCGAAACATCATGAACTGCTGATGCGTTTTTTTACCTTTAATAAATACTTTGCAACAATCATCTTCGCATACTCTGATTGGTTGTGAGACCAGCACATACATTGTGAATTCTAAGATAGCAGCAGAAGTCAGGTATCTTACCATACAGGATCGTTGGTAGGCCCTCTACCCAGCTGCAGATACGTGTTCCTGATCTATACAGGATCTCTGCGGTCTAGACCGAATATCCCCATGTGATGCATTTCGGGGATTGAATGGTTCGTTTCACCCACTACATACAACAAAGATATATGTGCCGCATTCATAACTGTACTGGTGCAACACGCGATATGTAGTTTGTTTGTCTCTATTCATCGCAAAGTACGTTGACATAATATGACATTTCACTATATTATAGTGTGTTGTCTTTGGTTGAGATGCATTGATTAACCATTTTAAGACAGTCATGTTCTCATCTGTTTATTATTGGGACCCTACCAGAGCAAGATTCAACATGACTTAAAAGGGAACCTTTCATACCTAAATATATCGGGTCATAGAACTAATGATTCTAGATAATTATGACGGATACATACCTGTCGTGAATAACTTTCTCTAAATCAGGTCATTTATCGATTTTTCAATATTGCATCTCAAACATAGAAGAATTTTGATTGAAGGCAGGGGATCACGAGGAATAGTGTTGCCTCTAGGCATCAACACTTTAGGCAAACGGTGTATCTAAATGAAGGCATCCGTGTAAACAGGTAAACAAAGGGTTAAAACTATAGCTTCTATCTCATCAGAACGTACGAAATATGGCGTATATGAACCGTAGACATATTATACACAGACCATTACGTATGACAGCTTCAAAAAGAGTAGGGGGAAGATGCCAGCATTTCTCCACTGTGCCTGGGCTGGGGACCAGGCTGTGCTTCTGATTTCTATGCCAAGTCCGACTAGCAGGCTTTGAAGACGTCCCGCTTTTGTAGAGGGAGCCGACAGCCACGCTGCTTTAGTGACAAGACCACCCTGCTTCTGGATTCTCTTTTAGATTCTTGGGCTGAGTTTCGATCTGGATCCTGAGCCAATGACTGTCAGTTATCATCATTTCAATCCTATTTCTATTGTTATTACTTATTGATATCAAGATCATTATTGTGGCTTGTTTACATGTACCTTTTTTCAAGTCATTCTTTAAGATGTGGAACCATGTTCACAATTTTGTGGAACTTATTCCGTAAACAAATTACCGCAATGTACCAATAGATGTTTATTGGTGAAATGCAGAATTTAAGAGGCCAGCTACATAGACGAAGCTATAAGTACTTAGTTGTATCTGATACAGCTATACGTATATAGCTTTATTGGCCACCTCCTTTATCATGATTCTTATTAGTAAAGTGATATGAGGTTCAATTGTGTTTTCGATTAGACAGTTATTTCATATCAAATATAGATAAATAATCCACACAATCAGCATTATTTCATACGAAGACAGTGCACAGCTGTTTCCTCGAAACTTGCCCTGCTCTGCCATGGAGACTGCTATTACTGTCGGTAATACCAAGATGATTTTAAAGGGTACTTTTTATGTCTGTGTCTGGCAGAAGTAATGATGAGCTCATCACGATTGTAAAGAGGAAGATATAGCATATTCAGCATGACAAAGCGCTTAGTTCATTTACAAGGTTATGGAGAATGTGTTCTCTCTTTGTTGTGTTACCTAACAGCTATAACTTGATATCTACATCAAATATCAAACGTATATACAAACATTTATCTGGTTGTAATAGATGGACTTATCATAAAGTTCCATTATGTAAGCGTGGCTGGGTGCTGATGTTGTTTATTGATAGACCTTTGTGAAATTGGCCAAACAATTCCAGTTGAAAAGCAGGTCCAGGCAATTCCTAATTCAGTGTGTGGGTTTTCTGTGGGCAGGAGAACAGGCGGTGTGCGAAGTAGCCCCAGGGACACAACTGGTCAATGGAAAAGAAGGCGATTTCATTTCTCAGAATGATTGATGACTTTTTTTAAAGATTTGAATGCTTTGAATATTTCAGAAGGCCGGTAAAACTTGATGAAGTAATCAAGACGTAAGCGAATGGTGAATACACTAATTGCCGTCATTTGTGATATTGGCACAGCTTTCCAGTTGGCTCCTTTACAGCCTACTTAAACCACCTTAAGTGCATACAGCTTCTTGGGGCAGGGCCCAAATGTCGCTTACTTTATTTTTTCCTCAATACAAGGATCAGGAAAACCTGTTCCCCTCCTCTGGTCACTTGAGTATCCTTTGGCCAAGCTGTAGTGTTAAGGTAAATTCAGTTTAACATGGCCTCTCCCAGCTGATTAATTCGCTCCATTTCAGGGATTGATATGGTTTTCTCACCGTTTGGCAGGCCTCCTTTTCGCCCAGCCTCAATGTGTTTTTGTCTTCCCTTATCCATCAGCACCCTTCTTCAGATTAGGAAGGACAGTGTTTCTGTCGGGATGAGATTTTCTTGCCATTAACACTTGAATAACCACACAGATGCTCATTTACAGCCCACTGATTCAGGCATTGGGAGCCCACTGACAAAAGGATTCAACCCAAAAAAATCGAAATGGATGTTGAGGATATTTTTTTTTCGCAAACCGGCGAAGGCGAAACGAAGCGGGTCGAGGCGGCTACAGCCTCACCGATCCCGATGAACATTAAACCGAGACCACTCGAATGCACACCTCAGTTTCTTGTACCGAAGAAAAATTAGAAAAATATTTACAGCGAGAGCCTTAGCGCTTATACCATTTCCCTGAAAGTTGTGAATAATAGGCTGGCAAAAGTTCCAAACGCTGTAATGAATTTACGTTCCGAGTTAGCCTCGGGCGATATTGGGAATCGCTTTCAAGGCTGTTGCAGGAGATTGCTTTTATTTGGGTAGAACACTTAGGGAGAGTGCAGTGTTACCAGATCGGTGGTGGAGATTGGATTTCCTACCTGTGAAGATAATGCTGAGAACAGCAGCTTAAATGGTGAAGGAACGGTCCGACGGTAGTCCAACATCTATCTAAGATTGTGATACCACTAGTCTCAAAAATTGCCCCAGCTTTTGAGGCTTTTTCAACTTTCTAAACCCAGTCCTGACCTCCAAAAGCTGTGCGTTATTTGCCGAATGATAATTCTCTCTCTGTTATAGTTTTAAGGGGCTAAATCATCATCATTTTGGTATGGTCGCAGTAATATGCTCTCTACTTTAATATCCCAAACATCATATTCATATATCATATACCACTAAATAGCCGAATGAAAACCCAATTTATTGATATAAATGATATAAATATATGTGTATCGGTGCCTTTGTACGACTGCCGAGAGTTAGAAAATTTCACTTTTTGTGACTATTTTTTGAACATGGATATCTCTTTTAATATTGCATGTAGGGATTTAAAATTTTGAATACATTTAGATGAGAACCATTCAGAGGGAAGCTTGTCTCAGATTTTTTAATTAGGTCTTAGTTTTCATTTTATGAAATCTAGAAAATTAAGTTTTAAAAAATAATAAAAAGTTTCCCGTTTTTTGCAATAAAACAAAAACTAGGACCTAAATAAAAAATCTGAGACACGCTTCCCTGCAGAAGAACCCCATTAGGAGCCATACAAAGTTTGAAGTTTGTAACCTTAATACTAAAGACGATGTCCATGTTCAAAAAATAAAAGTCAAAAAATTAGTTTTTAATTTATTATGTCAAAGATATTGATTTCACTATTATTTCATTTATGTCATTAGAACGATAAAATTATTACCTTTCATTTGATATATGAAACGATACTGTACCTCATCAATTAAGAAAATTAGAGGAGGTAGTGCAAAAGACCTCCTGTCAACTGTTGTCTATCCTTAATAACATTAAATATTACATTTTGATCCTTAATCCATTATACAGATGACCTACAAATGCTTAAGAATTCACATATCAAGATCCATACCACAGATACCAAAGTACAATATGCCTCCTCATATCACTACCGCCAGTACAAACCACTACCGTTACCAGTGAAAGCTACTTACCCTGCCCACCTACACCAAAGGCACCAGCCCCAAAGCCCGCCCACATACTAAGCGCCTTACTCAGCCTACTCCTGTGATCTGTACCACCTTGTCTTTGATGATGGTTAAAGGACCAGGTGAACAAAACACGGCGCAGAAGGACTGCGGGGGGAGGGACTTATGTGCCCGTCCCTCTCTCACCTCTCAATCGTTGGGTTCGACTGCTTCGAAGGTCCATGCGTCTTACTGGTTTGGATGGACTGTACTTCCTGGGTTCTCACTGACTGTACTATCTGAAGGGTGTAAATTGTAACAGAATGTGGTAGTCCATACAGCCTACTTTATGGTGGGCTAGGTCGATAGGTTACTCCCCTGCACAACCCCACCACATTCTGTCTTTAGCCTCATTCGTCCTGGCCAACTTTTCATTGCGATGTTAAAATCACAAGCATGAAAAATTGGTGTTTTGATTAAATAACCACATAACCTTATACATTGATACCTCCCTTGTAAACCACAAACGTGTTATCCAAAAATGTTAATTCTAGATAAAAGAAGATATCAATTATATCTCAGAACGTAATGAAAAGTTGGCCACGGCGAATTGGGCTTTACCACCCATGTCACTACTTGCCTGTCTCTGCCTAACTGGTCAGGGCTGGTATGCATTCCATAAAAATTTTGCGATAATTATCCCCAGTTAAAGCCCTTCCATAAAAGATTGGCGATACTCAAAATATTATCGCCAATGCCTCAATTCAGTATCGTGGCGATAATTACAAAATATCGCTGTTTTAAAAAAATATATTTTCACAAATATTAATATATCAAAATATGTATATGTGACCAAGGAAAAAGCCTGTAAAATTTAAGTTTGATTGAAAAAAAATTGAACAAAAAAAATGAAAAACAAAAATGTTATGTGGCGATAACATTTGTTGGTATCGTGGTATCTCTTCAACCTGGATTATCGCCATTTTTTTTATGGAATGCCCCCCTGGTTGCCTGCCTGTTTGGATGCCTTAGTATTTCCTAAGCTACCTGTTTAACTGTTTCTGTCCATGTCTGCCTATATCGGTGCCTACCTTTCTTCTTTCTCTGCCTACATCCCTACCCGAGTAATTAATATTGCTATCAGTGTATTCCGCCTGCCTGCTTGCCGGCCTACCTGTTTCCTTCCCCTTGTTCATTCCCCTTTGTTCTATTTCTGCAGTTCGTCCACCACACTCGTGCAGGGCTGGATCGAGTCCCAATTTTCTTTTTTGGCAGGCAACTAGAGGGAAATGTCTTTTGGATCATATTGTTGTCTGTTTATCTCATCCGTTGTCCCTGTACCCATGTCTTTCTCATCCATCCTCTCCTGTCCCACTGCTCTCTCTCTCAGCCATAACCCTGAATCTGGTTTGTTTCCATGGGTGTACGGAGGACCAAAAGGAACTCAAGGGCCCATAAATACTGACAAACCACTTGACAAAAAATTACAAATCAAAGCCTGGATCAGATTTTGAACACACGTACTTGGACTGAGAAGCCTTATTTAGTAACCTAGTTTCAGTGATATTTACTGAGGAGCCTGAATACGGGCAGCACGGAGGCCTTCTTTTACCCACGTTTCCTTTTTGGATGGGGCCCAGGAATTTCCATCAGGTTCATCAATGGCGGCTGCAACAGTGGCAAGAGGGCGGCGTTTACTGGGCCAAAAAGGATGGGATGCCAATGACACTAATCTGTTTAAAAAGATGATTGATTTTGTCACAAACACGCATTGATTGGAAATAATGGAGGCCCCGGACCCTTTTCTTCGCCACTCCCACCCACATCCCCATCCCCACCGCCATCTCCCAGACCTCCTGCTACTAATGTCCCCGGCTTTCTTTACAAGAAAACACCCGTCCATTCTCATATAACATTAACCTTACGCGTGGTGTTTGTTCAGGATTTATTGAGGCTATATGGCACCTGAGAGTCCAGATAGATTTTGACCCGGACTGAATGTAAATGGGAAGGTCGGTGGCCGATATTGGGGGCGGGGGGCGGCCGGCAAGGGGCGCCCGCCCTCAATTTGGGCTAAAGTATTTTTAGTGTAAAATTCGGAGCCCTGGGGGGTCCGGCGAAAACATATTCGTAAACATGCCCCCCTGGATCCCCCACTGGTTATATTTCAAAATATTGTTGATCCGCCTAACACTAATGGAAACTTCAATGAAATACGTTTTAGTAACTCGACCATTAAGGTTACAGGAATAGCCTCAGAGAGAAAATGTCTCTATAAAATCAGCAGTAGCGAGACATAGGCCTAAGTAACAAAACAAAAACCCAATAAAACCCACCTCGGCGGTATATTTCACGATCTCCATGGTAACCAGCTGGGAGCCATCAGTCGACACGCCCCCCTGCGGGAGGTGTGCGCACTGAATCAAACATTCATTTCCTGTCTGTCAGAAGGAGTGGGGGCAAGATGGCGATCTATCAGTCTGCTCATACCATTATCCCCTCTTCAGTATGCCCCCAATGCCCCAATATAGGTAAGGGGGTCCAGGTGGACGGGTTAAGGGTAAGATGTAACTTTGGAGAAATATGTACATTGTTACAACTGTTTAATTTTAGGATCATGATAAACTTACCCACGCATCCAACGTCAGTTTACAGAATCTGTCATGCCCTTATTCATAATCTATTAGTGGCCATTCACTTCCAAGAATTCTGTCTGTTTTGTATATTTATTGTGAGCCCTTAATTATAGTTTTTAGTATTGTACCTTATGGGAAGGGCTCACTCAATCAGTCATGTCTTTTGTAGGTATTTGGGCTTTGATCTGATTGCCCGGTTACACAATCTTACATACAAGTAGCTACAGGCCTTTGTCCACTGGCATGCATTTGTAAGCAAGGACAATTAGTATGCATCAAGTGTAATTGAGTGGGCAGGCCTCTCCCCTGCACCCTCCCCCACCCCCACTCCTTGAACTCAGTTCAAGGAGTGGGGGTGGGGGAGGGTGCAGTTTGAGAAGCCAGAAGTGATTTACATAACCAGTACTTGAGCCACCCTCTGGGTGGGTGGGTGCAGCGACCTAGCACTGGTAGTAGGAGCCCCTTTCCTAAGCCCCTCCCTGAGTTGTGTGTGACAGGAGGAGTGGTGGTGGATGTCTACTGGTGGTGATCACTACTCAACACAATGAAATGTCCATTGTTGTGTTAAGGGCGAACATCGATCGTTCCAACGATCGGAACTTTGATAGTCATTTGCTTCTTGTTAATTGCACAGGTTGTTTAAAAAAACAACATATCCTTCTTTTGTATAGGACTATTTCACGCCCCCGTGAAATTTGTTATGCTGAGGGCTGTGTATGAAATCTTAAACTTGCGTTTCATGGATTGTGGGTGGAAGGAACGAGTAAGGATTGCATAGTAATATTGTGTCTGTATCAGGTTATATGTGAGTGAAAGCTTACAGTGAAAAAGATGTATTTGATATAGGACAAGAGTCAGTATCAATGACAAATTGACTCAGATAGTCTGCTTGCAGACGGTACGTGATAGTGTTGTTAAAACAGCAACGTGTGATAAGTAGCATAACTCAACCACAGAAACCATAACTAGGGAACTTGTACTTACTGAGAGTGTTCACTCTCACTCTCTCTTTTATAGTTTTAAGGGGCTAAATCATAATCAAAGCAAGAAATCTGAATAAAAATATTTCCTCTCGTGCAATTCTCTTGTTTTTAAAGTAAATATATCCTGTCTTATTGCTATTTGATAAATTGGTATTATTTATCCAAATGTGATGTCCTCTGCGAAAAGCAGTCTTATGGCCTTGAATAATGAATTAAGATAGTGTCTTGGGGAATCTGATAATGAAAAAATTAGGTAAATATTCTTATTAGAAAAAAAGTTATGTTAATCTGAAGACACGAAGCTTGGATATGCTAAATATGCTTAAATAAACCAGTCTTTGGTATCTATAAAGATATGACTTATATGTAATCTAGGCAAAAAATTGAAACCCCAAATATGAGTTCAGGAAATATACTGCCATTTCCTTTCTATTTAAGATATTCAGAATCTGTTTTTTGCTGAATATGACCAAGCAGTCCCTTGATTCAGAATTTCAAATTTTGAAAACTTAATTTTGTTCCATGGTTACCATGGAAACCCTTGTTTGCATAGCTGTAGTATGGGTGGGTTTGGACGTTCTATCAACATTCCGGTTACCATGGCAACAAAATGCAAAAAATCCAAATTTTTTCACCAGAAATGAAAACTATGAAAAATTTCATTTATAGCATGAATTTAGCTTATTTTTCTTATTTTCATGATTTCTAAGCTAAATAAAGGCTCTATAGCCATGAATAGGCATTTCCATAAGGCTGTAAATCCCAGAAACTGTCACAAATGTTATTATTATTAAGTTTTGGATATATACATTCTTTATCTATGCCTGGCGATCTAAACACTGCTTAGTGATGACAACCATACTAGACGGTGACCCTCAAATTCTGGTCATTTCATCCTGTCTACACCTGTGGCCCGTTGCACAATGAGTTTCGTAACAACGAAAATATCAAAATAGCGCAAAAGTTTGTTGTTACTTTGGTCATAACGACACACATTTTGACACTAAAAAACTACTTAGAATGATTGGAATGAGCTGTAATCTTTACAGGAATTTTTTACATTGTTTTCCCTTTTTACATCAATTTACAGAACTTAATTTGATCCAGTAGAAGCAGAGATATAAGGGGTTCATAATAGCACAACCTTGTGCTGTAGCACAACCATTCTTAAAGTTATCCTTGAACTGTTACTGTGCTGTTACGAAATGTGTTTGTGCAACGGGCCACAGGTCCCACATGACACAACATTAGCCCATTTCTTCCAGATCTAAATTATTTACCACATTCAGAGATTATATGGTTATTTAGAGCCCATACATTTACATATATCCTTTCAAATACAAACACATCCTTAGGAAAACACAATAAAATATTGAACAAACTTACACCAGACAAAACACACCTAGGGCAACGCCAGAAATATTGATGCTATCTGCAAAAAGAGGGCATAAATATGGCCAATGATGTGTTTGCATTGGTTCGCACGTCCCCTGGCTCTCCCCGGAGCCTACTTGGTGCCCCCACCGGCCTGCAATACAATGTGCAAACGGGAGAAACAAGAGGAAAGGTCCATGAAACAGGAGAGATCCCAGGGCTAGGGTCAATTTACAGCGGTTGGATCGCATTGCTGGCCGGACCAAACATACTAAAAGCCCAGAGTATGGTTTCCAAACAGCCAGAATGCTGTGATCTGCACTGCAACAAATCTCTCTGATATGGCTTCCATCTTTTTTCGCTAGATGAAGTCGGTTTAGAACTGGTATAAAGTCAAAATTGTTTGATATATAACTGAATTTGAGCTTGTGACAGAATTGTGTCATCCAACGGGGAAAATTGTTAAACATATTTTTTATTCACTATCTTTGTTTGCAATTAATAATTCTCTATCGGATATACACATATATTCAATCTGATATCTTTATCCTATTGTAGATGAGTATTATATGTATCTATAAAGTTAAAGGGTCTGTATCACCCGTGAAGACGTCGCAATTAGATACTTTGTAACTTCCTTAATAATGTCCGGTAACGAATGACGTTACAGAATAATGTCCTGAGAGTGCAAAACATGTCTCCAGTGAGGTTGCTTCCAAGGTTAATGTCATCATACATAATGTAATAGGATCTTGTGTAGGTCTATATAAATATCCATTTGATAGAAAAGTTAATGTGCGGCATGAGTAGGAATGCCTGGATTTCATAATGGATGTCTTGGAATGTTTACTTTACTTTATGAATACAATGCGGCCTGAAATTCCATTTCACTTCTTGATTCTCTGCAGCTTGCAATGACCTTCCCTAGTTACATTTACTTTTATTAAGTTCGGTGATATGGCTGTAATTGCCGTTAGGGGACTGGATTTCTGGGAACCAACCAATAAGTATAAAGAGGTGATGATGGCTTTCACTGATACATACTTCCTTCACTGATACTGACATATTCCCCATTGCCAACAATTATGGCAGCTGCACAGTCTCTTATGGTTTTTGATAGCCCGTGTTAATTGCCTACATTGTTAGAACAATGGGTTCCGAAGCAATTTAATTATCTTTGCAGTACCCTGGAGGGAAATATACGTACGCTCAGCCCCAAGGCCTGCTACTTTACTGTATGTATCAGATAGTTACGAATGGGCACCTTGAGAAATATAAAGAATCCTACTTTGTAAATATGTAGATTTCTTTGTTTCTGGAATAAAATCATTATATCTGTACGGCACTCGTACACAGACACACACAGACACACACACAGACACAAACACACAGACACACACACACACACAAACACACACACACAAACACACACACAAACACACACAAACACACACAAACACACACAAACACACACACACACAAACACACACACAAACACACACACAAACACACACAAACACACACACACAAACACACACACACACAAACACACACACACACAAACACACACACACAGACACACACACACAGACACACATACACAAACATACAAACACACACACACAAACACACACACACAGACACACACACAAACACACACAGACACACACACAGACACACACACAAACACACACACAGACACACATACACAAACATACAAACACACACACAAACACACACACACACACAGACACACACACAAACACACAGACACACACACAAACACACACACACAAACACACACAAACACACACACACAGAGACACACACACAAACACACACACAGACACACACACACACACAGACACACACACAGACACACACAGAGACTTGAGATGGTATTACGTAGGTCAATATGATATATAGTAGTTTTTTAGGAACTCCATAGAGTACGCCAAAACACATTCTTTTCTAATCGTACAACCTTTCCAATTTTACTCTTTAGCAGAAATTTGAGTAAAAGTAAAGGTGAGAGCTAACGGTGCTATGATTGGACGGTCCTGAGATAAGTGGTCACGTGCCCAGTGCAGACCTCGCTAACACTCAGTATAGGGTCTAACACCTAAAGTAGCCAAGACGATAAAGACTTAGATTTGCACAGGTCTTTGTGGATTGTATATTCTACCATTGATATTAATATAATTGCATAGAAACAATTAAAATGTATACAGGAAGGAAAATGTAGATCTAATATTCTCAATCCTTAACGAGATGCATTGATTGGTATATTTCGGGGGTAGCTGCAAAGTTTTATCGACAAAGGTACCATATGAAACGTGACAAGGATCAGAAAAGCTTCTAGGATAGAGCATCTTTCTCTAAACCAAGTGCAATTTCTGACTGATTAACATTCATTTCTTCATAATAACAAAACAAGGGGTCAAATAAACACAGCCCCTCGATAGCGAACTATCAAACCACCACCTAATAAAATCGCCAGCAAAGAGTCGTGTACAAGTCTAGGCAGGGATCTATCTGTGGGATCAGCCTTGAGCCCATCGACGTTGGCCGAGGCGGATGGCGCTGAAATGGTGACGTGAGACCTTAAAAGATCACCCTGGTGACCCCGACTACCACCTCCAGCGCCTCCTGGTGGGATCCCGTGATTTCCCGCCAGATCACGTGATCACTGGCACGAGAGTTGGGATCTTGCGAGACGTGCATTCTGGGGACGGGAAGCCTTCCTCAAGTGTGTCATTAAGTATAGGAGGAGCCGGGATATGGTTGCATATAAATTATATGCATTGAGCACTTATGATATTGAACCATGTCTAGAGCTTCGCTGCCATTCAAGATGTAATTAAGTTGAAAAAGTTTACAGTCTGATATTCCGATGAAAATAATTATGTGTAAAGTTTTGAAAAGATGCATTTTCCCTTCCAGGAGGGGTTGCCCATAGGTATCAAGGTGTGTCGTGACTGTACCCACCTGACTGAAGCTCCCCCCTCACCTACCTTGGTGGGGGAAAAGCAGTGCATACAAATGCACAGGTGTAGTTGTATTTTAACCTACGTGCAGACCTCCTTCCATTTCCAACCTTTTATAAATCATGGATCCGCAATTGACTGCGTATTAATTTTTCTAGGCGCTTGTGGTTTGCATGGTGACACTGTCATATTGTTTCACGTCATCATACGGCATGGGATGGAGTACCTTGGTTTCATATAACCAAAGGAACATGGCCATACAACTTAAAATAAACATGGCGCATAGGGATAGAAGTATAGTGACAGCAGCGACTTTATGACATTGTTTGTCTTATAGCTCATGAACACTGCGATATCTCGCCCAGTCGGCTGAAATTGTTAACATAATTATAATTATAATGTAGTCGTTACTGTGAGTTGTATTTAGATAAGTAGGTGTGTTTTCATGACCATTGACCTCTTCGTGCGAGGTAATTGAGCTATTGTTTTGACTTTGAATTGCAGAAGTTATAGTACAATAAGGTTGCAGCTACATAACCGACTCTCTGTTGCATGTACGTTATAACATTGTTTTGTTCTTCAACTAGTTTGATACAGACATCTCGTATACGTAGTCATTCGTATAGCCCGTGCGTCATCTCATAAAGTCTTTATGATCTTTACCATAACAAAAGAGTTATTTATCCCGAGGAAAAGAATATGCGATAAATGATTCATAACAAAGAAGTAAATCTCTCATCCCTATGTCTTTTATGGACCCACAGTGTTCCGTATTCGGTGTGGTCGTTTTAAAGTAAGAATTATTTAGAGGCCATCTCCCCATATTTCTAACAGTGTGTTCCGAAAAGGGCGCATTAATGCTTCCTTTTACAGAGGAAATGACGGTCTTTCTGAAATTGTTAGCGAGGTCGAGATTACAGATAGAATTGAGATGTTGCAAAAAGAATACAATAAAAAAAACGTCGAATTTTCTCCAGTAAGCAGGGAGGTAATCCTCAGCGTCTGGCTTTGAAACACCTGCTTTTGAGACCTGACTTAGTCAGGTGTCTTCTACCCATGGGACATTATTATTTGATCACTATTCCTGAAGATTAACATCGATGAAAAAATACCCTAAGTGGGAAGATGCAGACATTGTTTAATCTTCTATAATTGTGAAACCTTCATGAATATTATGTATGATAAAAACATACTAATGGTAATATAATCCTAAGTACGTATTTCTTTGAGAAGAATCTCTCAAATCCTCTGGAATAATTAATGGGATTATAAGTTGGGTTATATTAGGTGTGTCTCATCTAGAGTGGATAGTGCCCCTCCCCAGACATCCCCAACTTTGGATAGGTGCATATCATGCTGAAGAAATTATATCAACTTGCCTATTGCAAATGGGTCATGGGATCATTATTGGACGACACCGTTATAAGGTACATTATGTCTAAACTAATGAAATTGAACTATCCGAGTATTTGTCTCCGACAGTCGTTCTAAAATGAAGTAATGTCAGTTTAAACAGCGGGCGCAAACTATAAAGGTGCCCGTCCACAGTGTATAAAACCGCGACTACACGTAAAGGAGAATGGGTTAATATAGAACATGAATTTAAAGGATGATAGCAATTTAGACAGATCTGTCGGCATCAGCCGGGGGCTCGCATTGACGGCTTGATATCCAAGCCGCGCCTGACAGTGATTTTGATAACAATCGCAGGATAGGAAATGCTGGGCCGTAAGAAATCAAAGCAGCTGCACCATAAATAAACCTCTGAAATGTGCGCCCATGTTAAGGAGTGGGCCCCAACACATCAACTGGTTTCATGTTATGGCGTTGGGAGCTTTGTGTGGTGGGGAGTGGAAACACTGGGCAGGTGTCAGGCATCAGAGACAGACAGGAATATTAATCAAGTATGCATCTGTTTAGGTTTTAAGTTTTAGTTAAAAGTTCTGTTGTAAATGGATTTGTCTAGACTGAATCTAGCAAACGGTTCAAATTACTATCGTTTGTACTGCAATGACGACATTCTTCGACAAATGTCAGGCTAAGTACACTAGTGATGCATAGTTTGGATAGATGTTTCGCTGGATCTCGAATGGCCTCTAACATTTATTATTAGACCTTCGCTTATAGCATACGAGGGCAGTTATTACCTTTATTGCGTCTAATATGTTGATCAATATCTTAAATAGTGTGAAGTGCCAATTTACTAATCTTGGCACCCCCTTTTGTTTTAAATCGAGATCAAATTTAAGCAAAACTTTGTGAGGATTACGTGTATAAAATATACACATGTTGTAGATGGATGAAAAAAAGAAATATAATCATTCCACCAATGACTTTTCTGTTAAAATTGTCACAATCAAATTAAACCGACCTCACATAAAAACACAATAGGCACAACATCGAGACAAATAACGTTGTTCAAAGAATGCACTATAATAAAAATCAAGAAATTGTTAGTGTAAACAACCGAGCACGATTTTGGTTATCAGTGATTTCATCCTTCAAGTCCACAACCCTGGACGAATGGCAGAAGAATTCTCTGATTCCATCGTGTATCAATTTACACTTAGATATTCATTGATATTCCGTGTTTGGGTTTCTCTAATTTCCTCGGGAATTACGTCTAATTAGTGCACTTGTCGATGGAGGCGCTGCTGTCTCCAGGGCATTAACCTGAAGCAACTGACTGGTAGTGAAGATATTATTACACCTGGATGGAGGACAAATCGTTACTGGTACTTTAAAGAGTGCAGTGACACCTGAATGAAGTGGGAAGTGGCTGTGGAAACCTAACCTAATTAGGTGTCCTAATAAACAATTACACATGCATGGTGATAATGCTAACTGCGAAGAATCGCCAATACAAATATGACGTGGAAAGAATTTGCAAGGATAAAAGGGTAAATGTCAGTGAGGATATTTCACAGTGGCGGATTTAGAGAGGGGATTTTAGACTTTTTTAATGTAAAATTCTGCCAAAAAGTCATTAAGGCAGATTTTTTTTCCCAATAGCGCGCCCACCCTTTTTTCATAAACCTGGATCCATCACTGTTGCATGCACTTGCATGCATCACATGTATGATGAAAATACAATAGAGTTGTCAAGAGAATATAGGATCACTAGCACTACTGTTCTTTATTCGAAATCATATTTCTAATGAGGCTGTATAAAGAATGGTCATCAGTACATTGGGAAATCGAATAGAGGACATTTTAAAATGGCGTCGACTAATTATGCAATCACAAAGGGGAGTGGAGAGGGGAAGAGTTTAATAAATGTTTGAAGCGTTTTAGATGCTAAGGCTGGATGGGTCTTGAAATTGAGTCAAAATGCCTACACGGTTAATGGGCGTGTTTCATTTCATGTTCAAGTATAAATAGAATGTATACACATACTCTACCTTTAAAGATCCAACAACAGCAATACTGTTGTTGGTATTCGCTTAAGATCCTCCTACGAATATGAGGAATTGTTTACCTGTACCTATATTACACCATAGAGGCTTTTAGATGACGAACGTTATCTGATATATCCAATCACAGTTCTGTTGCTCAAATTGCAATGATCAAAGAATTTAATCTGATGTCCTTTTAGCAGTTTTCGTATTTCTCATTTATATCAGAAATGAGGAGTTGTATAATATGTGATTGCCACAAGACGATCCCCTTTCTTTATTCCAGTGTACTACCGTTTGAGAGAAAGGTAATATTCATAATCCTAAAGGGCAATGAGTCTGGAGAAACACACCCTTACTGGCCAATTGCCTTTGCCAGGTACGCGGCTATAGGGCAATATCCTATATTTGTTTCATAAACTGGGCCTGTGAGTTTCTGAACACAAGAGGTATGTTATTACCTTATTCCATACCGTATGTAGCTTACACCTGGCCCTATTCATTGACTCTAATCGGCACACCTAGGATAGGGTTATGTAGTACAGGATGAACTGAATTGTTTCCCATTTTGTGAAATATGTTCGTACAAAGAATTGTTTTCCTGACATATATATTAACTTACGAAGGTCGTAACATAACCTACATGGAAATTATGTTCCCTTTATAACCCTATGTAAGCTAGTCTAATACCTAAGGTTGGACCTTTCTTTGTAAATCCATGAGAAAAGCAATATATGAACACCTTTTTGTCGAGTCTGCGCAGGTGAACAGTCTCATAGAAGTCCTGATTTTAAAATAAGATAATGCAAGGCCTGCAAGGACCCATCGAAAGCCACATCCTAACGCATCGGTTTGGACTTATTACCCTATCAGGGCTCCACACTAATGAAAAAGGTCTAGAGGGCCTACCTATAGGCGCAACGGTATAACAGTAGTCTAGTTGGGGGAAAGGGGGAAAAAGTAAGACGCCTAGGTTTATTGATATGCCTCCTGGGCCGACTGCTAGACTGCAATTATCACCTAGGGCTATGTCTTCTGTCTGTATGTGGAGGGTAGAGGGGTGAAAGTTGTATGCAGTCTAAGGGCCAATAAGAGGGATAGGCTGGACGAAGACCTAGGCTAATTCCCTGTATAGAGAGACCCTCTAGGAGTCTCTGCCATCATTTTATATACAAACGTGTTCTGGTTTACGTAGGATATGGATGTGACATGCGTTATATAGAGCAGTCATAGTTTTATTTGGTTTGAGGTATATCAGTAACAGTGTTTATAATTTTACATTATCAATCGCCATTCGGATATAAACGGAATCATAAGATTTGTGCAATTGGAACGGAAATACAATCTGACACACTAGTACACATATTCCATTAGAATAAAACTCACAATTTTGAAATACTTTTAAAAGCTTAGAAATATAAATTAAACTTCTGAAATACATGAATGTATGGGTGTGGTCAAGCCCTGGCACTATAGAGGCGTGGGAAATGTCCAAGCTAACTATTACCTGGGGTGGTACAGGTGTGTGATGGTCACTCAGTGCCACTGGTCATTTGGCACTGACCACCAAAGGGTCCACCAGGTAGGATGTGAATTGACATGTGGGGTGATTCAATAGGCACTGGTGGACAATCCATACCCTGCCTGGTGGTCGTGGTAAGGTTAACATTTACCTGGCTGGGTGTTTGTGTAAAGAGGCTGGTGTGGTTCTCCTGGCCTGAATGGTGAGCTGCAGCTAGTGGGAAGGAGAACAAAAGGACTAATAACATGCTGAGGTGTCACATTTGTACCCTTTAGATGGGCTGAGTACTTGGACCACTATGTATCGATTTCTCTATATTATAAGAGCTTGTTAACGATTTGTGGAAAAAAGTAGGGCACTTATTCTGACAGGGTTTTTCTATTGAATAGATATGGCCCAAAGGCAGAATAAAAAGAGGCATGTCCTCGCCTCAATGTTTAAAATAAAGGTTTTGATTTCCGCTCAAAGAACAGATTTAACGTCCGGGAAATCGTATATTTAAAGTCATGATATTGGATTAGGAATGATCTGAGGATTGTACCAATTTCATTTCAAAGTCATATTTTGGGAAACTTTATAGAAAGAATATAATCTGTTGGTTCCACTGAAAGGGAAAATGATTACTTAGGACACAAAAATTACTGGAACTAAGTGTTAAATTCCATATTTCTCTGGGCTATTCGCGATAAATATAACTGTATCATTGTCACTGAATTGCCGTATATAAGCGCTATTCATAAAGGCCCAGCCTTTTGATATGCTAACCTTGGACATAAAACGGCTTCTATTAGACCAAAGTATTCGCCTTTGCTGAAGCCTGGCCCTCTACATATCACCATTTCAGAGAGAGAAAAGATCTTTAAAGGTAGAGTCGCCCGCCTTTCATGCCGGGCAGTAGGTTTTTTGGGTAAGGAAGCCAAAGCCTGTTTGGTTGGGAATAATGAGTGCATTATGTGCATTATGATAGTAATGCTGCCAATAGGCCAGCCCTGATGGGGCGGCCACACAGGGTTGTGGTCATTACCAGCAGGGCCGAATGACCACTCAATGACCAATCAAGGTCATTAGCTGTTTTTTTCTACCTAAAAGGATCTGCCCCCTTTTGGTGCAACTCGGACTGCTGGCCAGGTGAACCCATCTCTCCGAAGTGGGGCGCCATATGAGGGAAAAAAATGTCAAAATAAATATGCGGCAGTACATGATTGGCGATGTTTGTTATGTGCATTTGCATACATCCAGTAATTCATGGTCTTACAATACTTCTGATGTATAAAATAACTTTATTAATCAAATTGTATATAAGATAACCAACAGGAGACAAAATCTATTTGAATCACTTTGAAGGATTAGCCTATATGATCCTTATAAATCATAATGTTAACTGAAGCAACACTACTTTTGGAAAAATGTCATGTAGGTGGCCATGTCAGGGACAGATCAAATGTTTTGAAAAAGTGTACATCAATTTATGGAGAATGTAAAACTCATTGGGGACAGAGGTAAACCGTTTTCTATTAGAACACCAAAAACCGATGTACATAGTTTTATGTCATACGCAAAGAAAAGAGATTGAACGGAATACAGAATTGTTGAATACAGAATAAGGAACGCCACTAGTACCCCTCGCTATTTCTCTCTTTCACATTGACACTAATATAGATACACTTTGACTATGTGACAGCATTTATTTTGACACTCGTGGCACCTCTTATTCTGACACTCTGGAGACCGAAAACGGACCCTGGAGGAATCAATAGGGACTCCCTGTGATATACCATGTACCCAGTCAACCTGCCACACGTCTGGGGATCTCACACAGGAGCTACCCTCCACTGAGGTGCTTTAAGAACACCTCCAGTGTTATAAGATTGGCTTTACTTCTCGGAGATGAATCCTGTGTAGAAAAGAATAAAAACGAGAACAATTTTTATCAGCGACTGCAGACTAAGTATTCCCTTTCATGTAGTCAGACAAGGGGATTTCTATCTTTCAAATGGGGGTAATAAAAACGGCTGGCTTGCTCTGAATGACGATTCAATCCCTTCTCTTGACAGTCACTGACTAGGAAGATTTGGGACTAAAAGCTTTGTGCTCGAAACAATATTCCGTCCTCTCCTTCTATGCCAGACAAGAGGAATAGGCACAGTGTTATTTGTATTTTATATCAGACTTCCATAATTATATTAAGTTTCTGAGGATAACCAAGAGAAACTGACAGAAGAATGTAGGATTCTACTTGCTGTCAGTGTCGCTATATTGAAAGCCGTGTAGAGTTACGACTACGATATTCTAGGTTGAGTGATAGCACGGGCTGTGAAGGTTTCATTTAAAACGGTCGGGCTGCATGGGGAATGTTAATCATTTTAGACAGGCAAAACATTGAAAAAAAACTATAGTACTTTTTATGACCTTTGACCCCATTAATATGCCACCCAGGCCCCGTCCGTGCTAAGTGTTTGTGTGAACTTTTCCAAGTCCCAATCCATCCAGGTCTAGGGACCTCGTTCTTAAAACCTGCTTTTTCTGGGGCCTCGTCAAATGCCAATCAACACACCTTTTTTTCATAAACTCCCAAATCAAAACATCCCCTACTCCCCCTCCGTCTGGTAAAAAGCAGCTCCAAGAGGTGGGAGAGTCAGAAGTCGCGAGCTGCTCAGTTTAACTCGGCGGCCCGAGCTATCTTTGTTTCTTCTCGTTAAGGGAATAGGCCGCTGGGTGGAGCTAGTGGGATAATGAGAGGAATACAGCTAATTGCCAGCTGCAGCGGGAGGTAATCCCAGCTGACTGCAGGCCTGGGTGCTACCAAACCTCGCCTCAGATTAACAGCATCAAGTCTTTGACGACTGACGCCCGCCAGTTAATTCTCTTCATTATCGCCAGGAATGTCGTCCACGGAAAAAGGCCACAACTTAAGCGGGCCCCTGCTTTAGCCTTATGAAAATGCCACGGTACCGACGACGGGTCGATTGACACTCCGTCCGCGTGGCTTGGTAGACGCACGGAAAGAACCCATTGGGTTAACGTAAAACATCGGTGAGCCATGGTTCGATTATTATTCAATTTACAGGAGATGTTTTCTTTCTGAATTAGCATAGAAGAAATGGTGTTCAAAATAGTTCATACAATTTGTTTCGTTTTCAGATGTCAGTCTCTCAAATTTTTGGTGCATGGAAATTTCGAAAAAAAAGTCTTGACCTCTGAACGTCAAAGTAATCGTAAAAATCTAATTCTGTATATTAATGACCTGTATGAGGTTGCTCGTAATTCTATAACTTTCCACCGAAAGAAAACTGCGCGTCATAAGTATATGACATTCACAATGACATTAGATTGCCTTTCAAATGATATGCAGTATGATCTATGGCTTTCATTCAAATTTGTCATTGCCAAGATTCTAACTCATTCGGTGGGTAGGTTTGTTACTAGTAGGTTTTCAACAACGAGACCAATGAAACCTTTGATAGAAGAAACTATTCGGGTTAGCAGTTGGATCACTAGATCTGTGAAGCACGTGTACTTGATGAAAAATAACCCAGATAGATCCAGGTCCTAGTACAGAGAATGCGTTGAAACAGTTGCCAGCGTTGCACTTGAGAAATAAATTTGCTGAAGTTCACAAATTCACAAACTACCTTAAACTGAGAAAATTGGAAATTGGTCGCTGACATGTGAAATAGATTGTGGTGCTTTGGGTTCGGCTTACCAAATCTCCTCCTATACGGCTTATTAGGGTATCCATCAGAAGGACCGGAAGTGAATGTCCTTTACCGGAACTATATAGGAAGTAAGACATATTTAATTTGATATGTCATACATTTAAGGAGGGAAATGATGGATAACATAAACATAATCTCCCTGTGTATTGGGGGTTTATATCAAACTTCAGCATGTCTAAATTCCAAGAAAAAAAAACAAGCAAATTGTGAAACTGGCCTCGGGTGTATACAGGAACTACCCTCCATATTGTTTAGCAAGGGAGATACCCTAATTTACTTCTTTGGGTATCCTAAAACTATGAGTGATACTAGACATGAAGACCTATGTCAGCAACCACCTCATGGGTGTTGAGATTATGGCTTTACCCCTAGGTGATTGTGCTATGAATAATTTACTTTAGACTGAAATACATGCATTTCGTATTTATGAATTTTAAAGGCAATATCATCGAAGTAATACGTTGTATCTTACATAATTTGCCATTAAAGACAAAGTGACGGATACCAATGAGGTGAATGATTATGTCGGTGCCTTAAGGGCCAGAAAATTACCCCAACAAAAAACGTGGACTTCAGACACTGACAATATTGTTGGCCCTTGGAGTCGATGGATATATTTCTTCATTAGTACTCTAGAAACCTATTCGTTGGAAAACCATTCTGACAGTAATAATCCAACTAAAGCACCCCATGCTGTGCTACAATATAAGATAAGTAATCAAAGGTAGACTGAGTTTTAACCGAACTCTTTCCAAGGTCTTCTGAAGGTTACAGAATTGTGTTAGCTTAAGCAACTCAAACGCATCTCGAAAACGTCAACATGACACTCTTATATACATCTATATACTTCTAGGCTTCAGTAGGAGTACGGCTAAGGGAAATAAAAAATGTAATTACTATTTCATTATTACTAGCTAATTACATTTAACTCGTAATGGAATGTATATCTATCGTTTCAAAACAACAAGGGAGATAATAGAACCTTTATGTTTATGTTACCTGATGCATAGATGTTGCTTACCCTCCATTGTGATAGTTTGGTATCTCTTACGTATTAAGCACTTTTGGTCGGAGGTCGTAAAAAACCTTCATTCTTTGGGAACAGCTTTCAATATGGGTGGGAGAGGTGTTGTCTATTGTTCTCATCCTAGAGTTATGATCATAACGTCCCCCGGGTTAATTATTCTTGTCTTTATGCGATAACTGTGCCAATAATGAACCTCGAGGTGCGAGGTGCAACACACAAAAAATCACTTACCTTCTGTAGGTGAAATAGTACGTTGTCCTTTTTTTCTAGGCGTCTGGCAGCGTGAAGCGAGGCTTGGGTCCGACAGTGTATGTTTTGTATAATTCAGAGGATTTATCCAGCTTTGTATGCTTTATGAATGCAGGTAAGCTCGGAGTAGATCAGCATTAGGGGCTTGGGCTGCCATCCAGCATGTTTTCAGGGCGCCGCCCCTTTTGACTCGTCCAGTTGCTCAGTAGTTGCTCGGCTTATGAACTGAGCAGCTCATATAACAGCCGGAGCTAATCCCACAGAGGCCAAATCCACCTTTTACCCAGACCCGGTCCCGCTTTTTATTACAAGCACCAGGCCAAGGCGGCCGGCGAATCGCTTCCGCTTTATGTCGGCCGCCGAATAGTAATCCTTTCCGCCTCTACTTCCCGCGCGCCGACGACGATGACGGCGACGAGGGGGGCAGGCTAAGTTGCCCGTCGGTCAACCGCCGCCATTGGATTTATGGATGCCCTAGTTGGGGTGGGGCGGTGTCCGGCCCACGTACTCGTCTATAACGAGTACCTTGTCCCTCTGTCACCTCCCCTGACCTTTAAGGGCAGAGAAACACAAATAAGTCAGGTCCTTCTTTTTACGAGGCTTCTCGTTAATTCCCTCTACTCCGAAGTGCACCTATCACAGCGGCGCAGTCCAGCCTGTCGTGGTATATCGGTTTCACCAGGAGGTTTGTCCACCTAGCCTAACGACGTTGTATGGATCGGTAACCCACTGGAGGTATCCTCTAGCTCCTGTCCACAGCACTCTGTTGACCCTCTCGGCCCCCAGTGTTGGTCCTACTGTAATCCGCGTTTATCTAGCGATAATCTGTCCACAAATACGTCACTTGGCCGCTGATACGAGGCGGAGTCGTATCGGAAACCGTGTGGCTTACCAGTCACTAGCTTCAGGGAAAAAGTTGGTTGGGGTTTCAGGTATGTGGTAGATACAGGTGCCAATTCCTCCTGTGTGCGTGGGACTGCCTCCAGGCATGCACCTGTCTCACCTTTAATATAGCTATGATGGCATATTATGGAGACGCCTGTATAGATATGGCATTGCTAAAGGTGTGGTGATAACTTCCTCTGATATATCCCTATGGGGCCCTTTAATAAGCTGTTACTAAATAACAGGAACTAGCACTAATGCAAACGGATTGTGACTTCAGTACCTATACAGGATTCCCCGAGTGTCAAAATAATTGAATAACAATGTCGTGTAATCCTATAATTCGTTAATGCCGTCTTCAAAGCGTCATATAAAACGTACTAATCTCTTCACAAGTCCAGCAACAGCTCTCTCTTTGATCCAATAGTTTCTTACTCCTGTCATTCCGACTTTATTATGTCTTTATGATACCTACTTCATTTATTCCCAAGGGAGTTATCCTTGATGCAATATCAGAGAAAATGAAGAGTGGCGACTCGATGATGGTCGTTTTATGAAGTGCTCTCTGCACAGATGACCTCTCTGTCTATTACTCGAACCTGCTCGGTGGCTGTAATGGTGAGCTGACATTCAGCTGGCGAGCTGCTCGTCCTTTGATCAGGAGCCACTCCAATTATCCTGACCCTTGTCGGGCGACAGACGGTTGTCGGAACAAGGCTTTGGTCCCCGCCGAAATCACTCTCTTTGTCTCAGAGGAGAGGGGAAGGCGACAGGTGTATGGGGTGCGGGGAGTGTGGTGGTTACAGCTAAGTCAACCGGTGCAAGGCGCAGAAAGCCGAGAAATGAGCAGCTCAGAAGGAAAACAAGCTGCCCCGAGCAGCTCAAGTTGGGAAACTACTCCAGATAACGTTAATATTGAATAAAATCAATAAAAAATTATCTTTAGTTTGTATAGGGATAATAGGTCCATATAATCACAGGTGATTTAGTAATAAAAATGTTGTATAATTTATGCATTTGGGCCAATTGATTTAAAGTGTACTGTGCCCGATGAGGCGTGACGCTGTGTCCCTGGAGGTCCCGGGAGGCAGTGTTGAGTGACTCCCGGCAGGCTCAGATCCCACTCCCGGCCGTCCTCGTACCGACCCGGGCAGCGCCTCACCGGCCACCGTCTCCTACCCTGAGCAACTCACAGTAACTCACACCAACCCACGAAGCGACTCACAGAGAATACCTCAATGCCATGCAATCCTAGGTGATTTTCGCAAGTGAAGCGCAACGGCGGGTGCAAGCATGTGTGTCCAGGAACGAGCAGGGAACATCAAAGAGAGCACTTCAGCGCGAGCAACTCCCCTCTGCTTACAAACACAGACCTGCTCACAGACAGCGGCGAGCAATAGGATTAACTCCACTAGTCCTGCTCCAGCAGAGTAGACATACGCGCTCGGAGCATCAGTGAACGTTCTGTAGTCGGCGTCTGCTTGGGACGTTCCCTCTAGTAGTCAGCAGGGACCTGGCGCGTTGGGTTGACGCGGGGCGTCAGGCGTCGGGCTCCGGGCGTCCTCCGCCAAGCGTCAGTTCGCGCCGACTGACGCTTCCAAGCGTCAGCGTTCGATGCCAATAATAATTGGCGGGCCGCGTTGCGTGATTTGGCCGGCAGGGGGCAGGTGCGTACTGCGGCGGGGATGTCGGGGTGGGGTGGGGTGGGGCAGGGGCCAGTTGGCATTGGGTACCGCCGCCCCGGCGCGGCCTGCATGGAAAGAGTCTATAACAACATGCAGAGTTCTAACTGCATTTGTTTCATAGGAATGTATTTTTCAGATAGCCATGGCCCATTTTAGCCACCTACAAGTATGCCCGATTTCATTGAAGACCTGCAACTGTATATGTGTTTGTTTTATAGGAAAGCATTTCTCAGATAACCATGGGCCATTGTTTCCCACCGACACATGTATGTCTACTTGCAGTGTTTTACTTCTGAATTATCAGCACATTTATGTTGTACCCAGAAATGTTTTCCTATGTGCTGACCTAGAGGGATGTATGTTAAAAAAACAGTTGTGCTAAAGCATAACCCTAATGGCAGGATACATAATTATGCATGAGGGACAGTTGCCACTAGTTATGAACTTACCATAAATAAAGCTATGCAAGCAGAGAACAGGCTTCCTTTTTCAAGGGACTTTTTAGCCCTGTTCGCCATATCTCACCAGTTCGCAGAACCTTGCTGCTAACCTCAGCTATAACCCCCATTTACACGATGTAGGCAGATTTAGCATAGAGTATAATCAGAGTTTCTTGATTGAACTGTTTTGTCTTTAAGCCAAACATTGAAAACATTGTGTGTGAATGTGTGCGTGTGTTTTACCAGCCAATTGATGTCTATCAATAAGTATACTCCTATTCATATGCGGAAAGATTCGGGAGAGTGTTCTCGTTGTCTAATTGTCATCCATGACCCTTACAAAAATCGTGAATCTAATCTAATTTGATTAGGGACCAAGGTATCTAGCTCTGACGTAACTGTTCTTTTTAACCACGGTTCCTGATTACTTTGGAGTAGGGTCATCCGAGCAGCCCATGTTCTGGTTTAATCAAATTATAGTTCATGGTCAACCGAAAATTGAGACAAATCCTCCTAAGTTTTTCTTATGATCTAATATAGATGATCCACCAACGAAGTCACCGGTGGAAGATTAAAAGCGCCAAGTAAAATCCAAAGGGACCGGGAAAATCCTTAATGGCCCAATACTGATGTTTGCCCCAAGAATATAGAGAGAATTATTTTCACATTCTTTGAATAAATTGTCAATTATAAAACGGATATATGAGTTCACAATCGGTAATTTTCACTGGATTATGAACAAAATGGTCGTTCTTTGATATAAAGAATTATTTGTCCTCAAGTTCAACCTCGAAATGTTTTTGTCTCCTTGGCACACGCTGGGGACTTTGATGGGATGGTGTCTAATGTCGAATTAAAATTTAGGAAATGAACGCTCAAGGTTTTACTCAACAGGTCGGTTTCGACGATACTGATTTACTATTACATGTACTTGGTTGTTCTCTTACCTACAATATTGCATATAGAATCATGGATTCCATATAATCCATTTTAATGGTTCACATTAATCATAACTTTACTTTGCCTGCATTACCCCTGCAGATTCTAAAAATAATGGCAGCAAAGTCGGCATGTGTCAATTGGATCTTAACATAGACACTCGTCAAAAGCCGGCCCTATACGCCTTGCATATAGAATGGATGAACCCTCTACTGTCTCCGCATCTAACAGAGGAGTCTATGGGAGACATCTCATGAATTACTTATTTAGGGACAGAACAATGTTCTTCGGATAACATACGGAGTAAAATATAAAAAGAAACCATCTCGGTAGCCAACAAACTGGGGGATATTTACAAGAATTCGACTGGTGATGCCTTCACACTGTTACACCAGGTCTCAGCCAACACTCAACAAAAGGATAAACCAAACTAAGGATGTCCCGTTACAGGCATGCAGCATAACAGGCCAAACGTTCATTTGTGTTGCATTAAGTCGGGAAAAGTCTTAAAGTTTTATTGGCGCCAAGCGTAAAACAGCAAGGCCAGATTCAGTATTTCCGAACAAGGAGTTAGCCTGCAGGATAAGTACTAAAAAGAAGGTGGAATGGGCGTCCAATCTCCTGGACCCCTTCTAAAATTTCTCCAAATACAGTTAGACTACACACCAGATTATCAAGGTCGAATATGGGTGTAATATAGAATCGGTCTTAAAAGTCCATCCCTTAAAGTATCAAATAAAATGGGACAACAGTTAAATCAAAAGCCTGGCCTCATGGTAAGTGAGTGACCTAACAGTTAAATGGGGAATAAACCACGTAATGAAACCTCCTAAGGCCTGCCCATAAAGCCCATTGCCTGGAAGTTACCACAGATAAAGGTTACGGAGATGACAGACTCAGGCAGCAAAATCTGTCCTTTGGGCCACTCACATAAACACAAGATAGACTAACACCAACCAGTTTAAGTGCAATAAAACTCACAAACTCCTATTAAAATCAATTCTCCATGAGAAGCTAGACTACCTACACAGGGTAACAATCCAGTAAATTCCTCTGTAGAAAACTGTTAAGATAGAGTGAAGACAAAGGCCACTAGATCTATATGGAAAACAGAGGAGATCCTTACTTTGGAAGACCTCCCCTAGGCCAGGGAAAGCCAAGAGAGCAGCTGCTGGGTCTCCCCTATCATCGGGGAAGGTCGGAACAATACATACAGAAACAGCAGTAGCCAGTTACAACAATGGCTATTCAGAGTACATTTTGATAGTACAGATTCTAGGTATGGAAGAAACATACACAATTTCGATTAGATCTTTAAGGCTCATCCCGAACGCGATTACAACCTGATAACTTTTTAACATTGAAATAACATACCAATATCATTCTAATAACATTGAAAGTATCCAAGCTGACAGTAATACTCACAATAATAAAACCTGATTGCCTCAAAACAGTTCATAATCAGTTCTTTTGTTGTTAGTCATCATCCAATTGCATAGCAGGACGACTTAAGCAATCCCAAAAACCTAAATATGGCGGTCCTGTGGAGTGGGAGCGAAGAAGAAACAGGCGTTTTGGTTGGTTGGTATGACAACCACGCCCTTGGCCAATGGAAACCAATGATGGATGACCACGTGGTCGGCGGCCACGTCAGAACCTCAGTCGTCGCCATGGTTACACCCACTCAGCCACTTCCGGTTCACACGTGGCGTTTCCGGTTCTGTTTGGAACTGTGTCGCATGCTAATCGAACCCTCAGGCCCACGTGACCACCAGCAGATGGACCCAACTTAGTGGTATTCCAATCGCTCAAAGACCCAAAACTGCCCGGTCACTTACAATGCCTACAGGTTGTGTGAGTTTCATTCAAAGGGGTTAATTTCCTATACTTTGCAACTATTGATTGAACATTGAAGGTTAACATTTTGGGAACTGGAAGCATACATATGTGAAAGTATCCTCACTGATGCTTAAAGCTTTTTACATTAATACTCATGACTGTATAGTCAAAGTATCATTATAGTATCATTGTGTAAAATACATCCAACTCGATGACGGCTTGGTGTAGATTTGATATTTATTGTGACATTAAAATCATGGTCGAATCAATATGTTTCGGATTATTACATCCTTCACCAGAATTGGATTCTACCGTAAATTAGACTAGGTATATCATAAATTAACAGTGTAAATTCAACGTGTTAATTTAAACCTGGTGGAAATTCACAGGTTGAATAATTAGTTTTAATGGTGTTGAATCAGAAAGTCCACGGGTTTTTGTAATAAAGGCTACAAACATTTACCAGAGTAAACATATATATTAGTTGTTCGATTTTTTTAAGGAATATGAGGAATATTATAGTATCGATATGATGGTTGAATTCTCCTGAAATATAGACAGTTATTCAAAATTAAAAGTTTGGGTGATATTTCAGCGCTCCCTATGCTTTGTCACTTTAATTTAAAGTGTCAATCCGTTACCTTCTATACTTAGCCAGTATTTATTGCAAACATTGACGGTTGACATTTTGTGAAATGCAGTCGGAAATATGAAAATGAGCCGTTACTAAGAAGCCTTCGCCTTTGTAAATGCGACATAATCGAGCATATTTTGTTACCAATATGGTTACTTACTCCTTGACAGCGGTAGCAATGTCAACTTTTAAAGATATTATCAAAACATTCACCTTTAATAACTAATCAACAACTCACCCAACCACGGATAGATTATATAGTATTTTAAGTACCTGCATGCTACTTTTGACCAATTTTGGTGACAAAACCCCTGGTTTTTGCCAGTAAAACTATAGAAAATGCATGAATACTTGTGATATCTCCACCTATAATGAATTTATTTTGAAATAAAAATGTAATCTATATGGATACAAGTGTAAAATGTAATGATCACTAGGTTTCTTCATGCCCACTCAGAAAAAGTACTTAACATGATTAAATGCAAATTCCTATGCTAAAGCCCTGTAATTTGTCAACATATTACCCAGTGTGCACCCTGATCCAGGCTAACCTGCAGGTAAAAATCAAGAAATTGGCTATCCGTGATAGGGTGAGTTGTAGAAAAATTGCCAGTAATGCACCAAACCAAAGTTGTACGAATTACTTGAAAAAAACAGAATACAAGGTCGCTTAAAGCATCGAAGCCTAAATATTGATGTTGCAAGTCAAAGGCGGACCCCGCACTTCTACTACATGTACTTATAATGTAATAAATCATTATCACAATTTGTGTGTGTGTGAAATGTATACAGTCAATCGAAAATTAACCCTGGAGATAGCCAATCGGGGAAGTTTGTAGTACTGATACTTTTGGCGGACCCTTTCCGGAATACGGGTATAGTAAAGCGGCAACACTTTAAGAACTTGTCAACGAATTGCGTAATATACTACCCTTTGTGAGATGAAGATATGAAACTAAACGCGAGGCTCAATACATACACAAACATTCAATGTAATGCAACGCCTAACCAGTAATACCTACGCCCCCTCCCCCCACGCCGTGTACACCATCCAATATGGAGCACAGCTCATTCTATGCAACTGATTGAAAATGAATAGCTATTATTTTCTTTCATAAAGTACTCTAGGATGTGTCGACTATATGAAATTAATTAATAAAACGATTAAGAAATACTCCCGAAAATCAGTCTGCTGGGTTTCAATAGTAAAACATAATTGATATAACCATTCTAAAAGGCTGTATTATTTTTTCTAAGGGGAAACAGAGATGTTGTTGAGGGAGTGGGGTTGTGAACAAAAGCAGTTCATGATTCATAATATGATTTTCTATGTTAACCTTTTTTGTTGTCTGAATCAACTCCTCTTGAAACAAAATTACCATGTTCTAGCTTTTATTTATGAATAATTCCGTGGATACATCTAGAGAGGTGTTGCACCCTCGCTCTACCAGAGGCTATATATTTGACTTTCTTTCTGCTATCTACTCGTAGGTGGCGGTCTGCCTCAGTGCCTTCTCTGGGATTAAAGTCAATATTTCCTGTCAAACGGTAAACCCAAGAGTTTACCCGGCTAATCAGGAAGTCAGGGCCGGGCTGGAAAGGACCCGGGGCCCCGCCTTAGGCTTCTGTTTGAACGTCTGAATTTTTTAACCCTGAAAGACGGACTATTTGTTCCCTTAGCGTAGGAAATCGATGGAGTGGGGTGTGTGAGGGGCAGGTCTTGAAAGTAGTCCCATTGAGGAGTCCCCCGCGGAAGGCTACATTGACGGCGGGGCGAATTACCGAGGCAGTTGTCAGTTTGTCGGAGCCCTCCGCGGTGGACAATAGGCCCCCAGGAGGAGCTGCTCCGAGCAGTAAAAGACCCACTCACAGAGAGCACCTCCAGGGTCTGATCAATAAATAGGTCAGCCTGGTCACCAAGGTCACGTGACAAGAGTCACCTCCCCAGCCCGGTCAAGGTGTATGACACTGGAGGAAGGAGGGTCGGGAGATGTAGGGCAAAGAGGGGCATGGGGAAAACAAATGTCGTGTTGACCTATGCGACATTATCCTTTGTGTCATATTTAGGTCTCATCCCCGCCTGCTCAGTTCTTGACATTTATCTAACAAAGTTCTATCTATATGACCTTCCGTGTTCTATCAAGGATGTGGGAAAAATGTAAGGAAGAAATGTAATGAAGGTCATAGAAAATATAATGGATATCTTAATGTCTACTGGTTCTTATTCTAGGCGTAGGATTGGTTATCTTTCTTTTCGTCATAATTATTTTGACATTTTCCCGAAGTCTTCTTATATGCCTAGATGACCTTGAAAAGTGTCCCCTACATAGGTGTATTGCCTTGGCGCAACTTCGTTATTTGTTTGTTTTAATAATGTACGCATAGGTATATATGGTAGAATAATGATAAAGAGCGGTGATAAAGTATTAAGCTAACTGCATCATAATAGGGGTGTATAATGAGATATGACTTATAAGCAACTATTAGTGTCAGCTCCTAGGTACCCTTACAGACTCAAACCCAAATACCCCAGCAGTAACCAAGTGTGCATTATTTATTGTGTACTCATTTACGAAACATGTTTGTATCAATTCCTAGAAACGTCTATACAATGAACACAGGTGGTCTCTACCAAGAACTAAGAACATGTAGTATGCAATAACATGGATGGTATTTCTCAACTTATAAAATCAGAACCTACGAGGTCTATTTAGCGACGTTACCGAAGTGCAAGTTGATGTACGAAAATTAATATAATACCATTGGTTTTCTTACATAAACTCCAAAATAGTCAGCCAATAAATTATGAAGAATGGGTATATTTAATTGTATAATCGACCGAAACTAGACAAGAAAATATTTGAGAACATCTACATGATACTAGTTTCGGTCAAATAAATCACCTGTATTTAATTCTAATTGATATATGATTTGATGACCACCTGTTTACATTAAATATTTTCATAGTAATGAACCCACAGACTAATCATTGAAGCCTAAATAATAAAAGAGGAGCGATATTTATTCGCCTCCTGTTAACAAACAACTGGCAGACAAATGAATAGAATGGCGGAACACGCCTAAAGGGTATAGTCCAGTGCTTAGGCGCCCAGGAGTGGTGGTTGGACAGGTGTCATCCTGTCGACACGAGGCCCCCAGATACCATCACTCACAGCAGCTGGAGGACCTCATGTCACCCCTCCAGAGACAGGGTAGGGTAACACAATGTGTGAGAAGCCTTCATGCAGGGATCGGGCATACAAGGAGATGCAGCACCAGCTACATCACACTTTCTCTCACAGTTATTACATGTATATTGCACTGATGCATTTGAATATGTGTGACTAGAAAACGTTCATCACCATATGAGATTTCGTTTACCTTTAGGTGCGGTTGTCTACGTTGCACAATGTTTTACCATACGTACATACCGTTACAGTAATACAGTGAATGAACTGAATGGTGAGAGGATATTCAGGAACGGATGCAAGATTTCAGAAATGTGTGGCAAGGGGGTTGGTCCAAATAAGCAATAGGGCTAATGGGGTTAAGGACCCCGTTAAGAAAAAGGGAAAACTCACATATAATACTTCTATGAATGGCATTAAAATTAAAGTGAAGGCTTGAGATTATCATTTTCCATGGGCGTTACATGAAAAAACAGCATACACTATCTACATGCAAAATAGTGTAAGATCCCTTTGACATCATACCATCCCAGCCAAGGTGTGACGTAACGGTCACGTTATGCGACCACACTTTTTTGGTTTGTCTGTTACTAACTAAAATGTCACGTAACTGTTACATTATTTTTCTGTGAGGTTGTGACCTAATAAAAACAGAATGTTATCATAACGTTCTGGTGAGGTTAGGTCAAGATCAAATTAAAATAGAATGTCATTGTGACATTCTGATTAGGTGAGGTCTAGACCTGACTTAAACAGAACATTGTTGTCACCTCCTGACCAGGGGAGGCCCCAACCTTATCTAAACAGAACATTATTGTTATGTTCTGATTATGCCAGGTTTTAACCTTACCTAAAAAGAAGGTTACTGTAACCATCTTTTTAGGTTAGGTGTCACCCTAACCTAAACAGAATGTTATTGCGACATCCAAATAATGTGACACAAAAGTGGTCAGGATGTCACAATGTCACGTCGCAACAGTTGGTTGCAGCTATGTAATTGGGAGTCATCAAAAGAACGTCGCTATAACCTGACAGTGTGATGTAACAAGAACCAATCCAGAACGTAATTAGAATGTTGGCTGGGATAATATGTTCTCGTTAACCTACTTAGTTACCCTAGCATATCATACGTCTCGTAGAAACTGACTTAGAATAATTCTGCCAATTAAAGTATAGAGTGTCAAAATGAACATAAATTTAGTTTCTCGGATGAAGCATCTTCAGGAAAAAACAAAACTAATCTTTTGTAAAACCCTCTAGGTCTGTCCATTCAGTACGTACGTACGTCAAACATTTCCCCCGACCCCTCTTGGTGCGCACGTACTTAATGAACGGCCCCGCTATCTTTATTTTATTGCTTCGTTAATCCCATTTTTGAGTACTGTTACTTCATCTTCATAACGTCTATAGTTATACAAGTATCATAGTAGATGAGTGGACACAAGACATTATTAGTAACATTATCTCTGAAAATATTAACTCCACCTTAAAGGACATGTGTCCTTGAATAGGTCACTTAGTAAAGAAAACGTGACCGGCAAAAAGAACAGGAAGAAAAAGTCTGAATGTGTAGGCTTTGATTAGCCTGGAGTCAGTGACCTTCAGGTCAAGGTCTGACCCTGGAGGCCCTGTCGACCATTACTCCATGGTAACTCTAGAGTCAAATGGCTGTCTTCATATTATAGGGGCATAGGGTTATGATCAGCCTCGTATACTTACAGAATACTGGGTGAGGGTGGGGGTTGATTACACTGGATACTCTCCGTAGGAATAACCAACAATTTAATGATTTATAACATGTTCCCTGTTTGTTAGAGTATCGATATATAAACGGAATATGTTAAATAACATTATAGAATATTATATAACAACGATAACAAGTTAGGTTGATTTGGACATAAATATAACAAATATTTATTTTCCTTCCTAAAATACATCGACTCTAAAGCTTAAAATGTTGGCTTGATGGTGGTTGGAACTAGAATGAATGGTTGGTAACGCGCCCCAGTATTTATAGTGACGTGACAACAAGTGAGCGGAGCCATGGTTACGTCGCGGTGACGTCAGCGGAACCGTTAAAATAATTATTTTGTTGAGGTCTCGCACCACAAAATATTACATTTATAACATGTTCCCTGTTTGTTAGAGTATCGTTATATAAACGGAATATGTTAAATAACATTATAGAATATTATATAACAACGATAACAAGTTAGGTTGATTTGGACATAAATATAACAAATATTTATTTTCCTTCCAAGTGTCCAAACCAAACCTAACGTAGTGAAAGAATTCTATCACATTTAATTTTCTGATTAATTGAGGGCCTAATATATTTATAAATACAATCTGAACTCCATTGGCCTCTCTCTTTAATATAAGATATAGAAGCACCCTTGTTATGAAGATTTGTGGTGCCACCCCTTCTTAGGGAATGTGTAGAAAAATTACCAATAACATTTGCTCTAGATAACAACAACTTGAAACATTTGTTAACACCAGAATATGTTAAAATTTCCACATCTCTGCTAGAAAATAGTGGTTCATCCCTAGACTTTTTTTCAAGCCAATATACTGCACAGATCTTTTTATTTTCTAGTCTATTCAAAGGTATTTCATGAGTCTGGCCTGGCTTTTTTGTTTTAGAGGATGGAACTTTCACTAGGCATCCCCAAGAGTAAAATTTTACATTTTCTCTTTTCAACATGTGAATTGACTTTACAGTGTGTCCCACTCTTAAGAGTGTTCTGAATAGAAATACTATTACAATCCATACTAAAATGCAAAATTCATCTGACCATTTTACCTTCCTATACAATTTCTCTAAGTGTTTTTCCTCCAGTGGATCCTTACTGTCCTCTGGTAAATTTACAGAATTTTTTACGACTTTTATGGTCATCTTTACATTTTGGTCTGACCACCCTGCTACTGGGTAAGCCTTGACATTATGAAAATATATAACCGCCTGATAATAACTGATTACGGATGAAGGCTTCATAAATTTAGAAATATATGCTATATAGGCCTACAGGCAAGCTTGAGAGGAATTACAGTTGTAGCGTTGCCAATTAAATTTTTTACATACCTTTTCATACATTTTCCATTGCCTTCTCCGCAAAAGTTGGGTGTTTTTCCCCACGGCGGACTCTTTCAACGCTCGCAGGCGCTTTTTTATCTCCTTTTCCTCTGCAAAATTCAAAGATTGCGTTAATACAACACAAATTTGAGCCGGCCAGGCATTTTTTGGCCTCTTCCTCACTTTTTACATATAGAATTCTAGACAGAGTGTCAGCTACTAAATTATTTTTGGTATTAATATAATGAGGCACTAACCTAATTTTATAAATTTTACAGATCCAAAACAATTCTCTAAGCCAGCTCATGCATGTAGGGTTAATACTAACTCCTTTCCTGACCATGTGATACACTTGAGTGTTATCCGTATATATATTGACACTATGGTTTGCAAGTTGGCTCAGCCATTCTTGCACTCCCCTTACTATAGGATATAATTCTAGCTCATTTATATTATTTCTGTCATAAATAATATCAGTTGGTGCATTTATTATGTGACCACAGCTAGACCCTTCCAGCTCGATGCTATCATCCCAGCTACCAGCTAACCAGGCACCACCCATGTATATTCCAAATCCTTTCATAGAAGAGTCTGATACCAGTGGTAGGGGAAATTCATTATAAATTAACTTTCTCTTGCCATTAAAATTTTTTAAAAATTTTTGCCACCATAGTAAATCATCCCTACATGCCTGTCCTACCTTTATTGCCTTTAATTTATTTTTTAACAGCACTTTATACAGGT
This sequence comes from Lepidonotus clava, assembly GCA_936440205.1. Taxonomy (NCBI): domain Eukaryota; kingdom Metazoa; phylum Annelida; class Polychaeta; order Phyllodocida; family Polynoidae; genus Lepidonotus; species Lepidonotus clava. Next base: position 16,309,524 of record OW387150.1, on the reverse strand, counting down.
TATATATCCTCCTACAATATATTCTGCCACCATCCACTACATGAGAGCAGTGTGATAACAAGCCCCCTAAGCTTTCAAGTTCTTTCCTGGAAATAGTACATTTTTTGACATGCTTTTCTAGGAGTTTCTCGAGTTTCTCGAGTTTCTCTTTGGGGAGTCTCACTTCCATTAATACTGAATCTATTTCTAGGCCTAAATATTTACATATTCTGCTAGGAGGGCTTACTTTTCCCCATGATATATGGAAACCAAGGTATCTTAATACTTTTATCACCACATTTTGAGCCCATTCGGCCTCTTCTATTGTCCCAGCAACTACAATGAAATCATCCAGATATTTCACTGCTTGAATACCATACATATCTGATAAGATACTATATATGAACTCAGATATTTCATTAAAATACATTGGCCCTAGCCTTAGACCAAATGCCAGGTGAGAATCCTCAATATATACTTCTTTATTGTCTATTTCCCACCTAAGCCCCATATATTTTCTATGACCAGGAAATAGTGAAACAGCCCTATAGGCAGATTTAATATCGACAACTGCCATATAATCCTCCTTGTTTAACAAGGCTAAAACATTTTCAATGCTTTTATATTTAAACTCCTGGATTATTTCATCACAATAATTATTTACTGAATATTTTTCAGGCATTGAACAATCTGTGATAGGCCTAACGCCGCCGTCTGGCTTTGGGACAGTTCCCATACTATGAATACAAGATGGTTTTTCTTTTACTATTTTTAAATAGCCTTCAGCCAGTTCTTTACCAATAATTTTGTCTAATTTCGACTTATTTTCACCCTCAAAGACTGAGTTATAATTTTTGCAATCGTATCTCAAGCCGTCCACAGGCACTGAGCCGTCAACAATTTTGAAACCGTCAACGATACCGTCAACAGTAGGTCTAAACCTATTTTTGCATTCCTCTGTACCTAAAGACAGGAGATATTCAAATCTACAAGGTCTAAGTTGGGCCAATTCACCCCCTATATAATGCATACAGGTACAAACGCCTCGGGCACATTTTTCGTAGACAGTAATGTCCGCCCCGCTAGGCGAGCGGGAAACAAACAAGATATTATTTAGAGAAAAACCAATATCTCCATTATTTACCAATAGATTCTCTTCAAACTTTGTATTTTTGTCGACAAATACCCCATTATATAGATTATCGACACTAACCTTGGTTCTATCGGCTAATTCTTTGTTAAAATCCAGAAATTCATCTTGCAAAGTGACATTTTTGCCCTCCTCCTCCGAAGGGCTATGTGTACTATGAGCACACGAACCCGTGACGTCACCGCTTTCCGTACCGGCTTGTCCGGTCAAAAATGCGGACGTGCACGAGTAACATTCATTTTCAAGAACAACTTTATCATGGATTACCTCAATTTCAGGTGTGAAATTACCATCTTTGGGATTAAACTCGTCCTCAAGAACACGGAGGAACCCAACATTACCCTCACATTTGCGAATTACGGAGTAAAAAGGAACATTTTTGATCTCAGCAGCCGGCTGAGTATCCCGCGACTGGGTCACTACACTACAATCGATGACGTCACCGCTTTCAGATAAGTCGTAGCTAAGAGCTTGCGCGTCTAGCAACCCAGATTTTAAGGCCCCATCCTATTTCTTGGTCGTTGTACTACGCCCACAATCTTTTTTGGCATGGCCTTTCTGATCACAAATGATACACGCATGCAATAACCTGCACTTTCCGAAACACCCTGCCTCGGAATTGAAACGGAAACAAATCTTTTCTGACCCGTTTGCACCCCCAGAATATTTCTGTTTGTTCTTGTACGAGCCCCCCAACTTGTTAACTGAGGCCTTGTAGGTATTGTCAAAGCTGAAATTTGAGAAGACATCTTCTTGCTCGATGACCCCAAACTGCTCGTACCCTAACCTATCCGCCCGTTCCCTAACGGTTACATCATACTTGTTAAAGCAATCGAAGGTGTACATCCTTTTTGAGGCTTTTTCCGCGAGTAACTTAACGTGCTTTACTGCAGGCTGAGGGTCTTTCTTATCATGGATTAATTTTTCAATTGTTTTTAGACCAATAACAAGAATTTCCTCTACATTTTTTGGTTTCTCCCCCTTATTACAGAATCTTTTTTGTGCAAAATTCTTTGTTTTACCTTTTTTTGTTTCAGGTGAGGAGGAGGGGCTGCCAGAGGACGTCCGAGAACGGTCTGAACTCGTCGGGGAACGCTCCTTGTTTCTAGATGGGCGCTGTTGCCGTCTTGACTTGGTTTTCTTCTTCACCTCTTGCCAGACCTCTTCTGATGACGAGTCGGCGTAGTCTGACGACCCATGAACCCCTCTTGAAGCTTTCCTGCTGGCCTCCGCCAGTTGTTGAACGGTTGCAGTCATGCAGGTAACTGTACGCTCCAGTCTTGACATCCTGTCACCCATCCTGTCCGTCGGAACTTGGTGCCGGACTGCTTTTGGGCTCGTCGAGGACGATGAACCCCGGATCGTACCAGAACGGCTACGACCCCTCTTCGCCCCACCACCATCTTCTCCTGCAGCATCAGAATCCACTGACACTACCAAGGTATCGGTACGCTCACATTTTTTGCCTGTTGGAGCTTCATGTCTCACTCCACATTTCTTGCAAAGATTGTTTTTTCTCTGCCTTTTCCCCATAGCTGGCGCGTTGAGGAACCTCTAATGCGTTGATAATGCGTTAGAAAATGCGTTAAATGCGTTAAATAGTCGTACTAAAACTTCCTAAACCCCTTAAGGAAGCCTGCTGGAGATGTTGGCTTGATGGTGGTTGGAACGAGAATGAATGGTTGGTAACGCGCCCCAGTATTTATAGTGACGTGACAACAAGTGAGCGGAGCCATGGTTACGTCGCGGTGACGTCAGCGGAACCGTTAAAATAATTATTTTGTTGAGGTCTCGCACCACAAAATATTACGTAATATCATTTCAATGAAACACATTAAAGACAGAACATTAAGTAATTAAATACAGTTCATATAGTAATCATGACATAAGAATATCAAATCATAGGCACATTCTTACCTTTCAATATCGGAGTATAAAATTATTCATATCACAATGTTGCACGGCCATACCCTGTTTGAATAAGCATTGAAGAAATCTTTCATACACCATAGAAAATGTGAAGTCCATGCAATCTGAAACGCAGTCCTGGATTTATACGACTACTAGCTATGGCACAGTTTTTTTCGATTGCAAATGCCTAACCAATGAAAAGGATGTAAGCCCTTTATCTGTTCATAAAGGTTTAGAATATATGATACCCCCAGGCTAAAATATGTTTGTGTGACAATCATATATGTTGCATACTTGAAAATGCTTTCATTTATGAATCTATATTTAAATATAGATTTGCAGAGCGTAGCAAAAAGATGTTCAGGTGCTATAAGTTCAAAGGAAAATCAATGAAGTCAATACAAAAACATGTCCGTGACTGTATTAATGGTGGGAAATGGTTCTAATAAGTATGCATATGTCTTGCGTTTACCATCAAATATTACGGAGAAACCAAGTTCAAATCTGAATTAAAATTAATATTACATTGAACAAGACCGAAAAGCCTTATGCAGAAAACGAACGTAGAACAGTATATTTGTCAACGATATCAATTATTTCTGAACATAAGTGTGATATTCCTCTTTACTAATGCTAGGATATCATTATCCATAGATCAATATGAGGGTAGCACATTATTTTTTAACCATTCTGTTTCTATCATAAAAATTTCGTCTTAATTTACATAACTATCCAAATACTAAGAGATACCTTTTATCATTAAATGATTGATAGGTAAGACTTGAGAACTAAGAAAATGCTGGAGTCTAACCAGTCCAACCAGCCCACCTTACCCTCTGGAGATATGACACAACAGCCTTGTGTATGAGCCAGGTTTTATGACTCAATCATTTGCAGACTGGAGCCTTCGCCAGACCTGGTGTGGAGGAGTGGCTTCCTCAAGGGTCCTTCACGGGAGGAAGCCATCTGACCCTGGCTTCTCCAGCCGGCAGCAGTCGCTTTCAGTGACATCTGGGCCCAGCTTATTGCCACCTCTCAGAATCCTCCAACCCCTCTCAACTTCTTCCCCCAGCCCATTCTGGCCCCTGTTCGTCTGCTGGCGCATATATCCATAATGCCTTCATGGCTTTTTAGTAATATCTCAACTGACCCACAAGCTGTTTACAAAAGAAACATTTACAGTTTTTGGTTTGCTCTTTATCTGCTGATTAATGCCATTGTATTAAGTGATAGTCCCCAGAATCCAAAGAGTTATCACTAAATGAGAGAGATTCATGATGTAAGAGGAAGGAAACAGCGCTCGGGTAGAGAATGTTCCCAACTCCTTCTTAGATAACCCCCTCCGCCACTCCACAACTCAAACACCCTTTGCTTATAACAGCTCAGAACACATCAATATGAGACCCGCTGATATGAAATAAAGTAAGGAAAGACGTCAAAAGACGGCACAGTCTGCCATAAGAGATCAGAGCATTAAGAAGTGTTCACTTTAATACACATTTTTTCCGTTATTTATGTGGTTTTGCAATTTCGACGCATTGTTTCACCCACATCAACTTCCATAGAGTACCAGGGTATACCCTAAATACTTAGGGACCTATATGGAGTGCAACTGATTCATTTGAAATGTATGGTGTCAACCTTGATACTACTAACAAACGGGTTTATTGAAGTATCTGATATATTGAAGATTGTTATAAAACAAAATTAAGAACTTGTTTTATGAACCTGTGTATCATTTAAACTATGTATTCTGTTTCAAATGGAATATGTCACGATCAACAGCTCAATCCTTCAAAAAAAGAATCATACCTTCCCTTAGGGCGAGTTTCATACCCTCATTCATATTCCATCAGCTTTTAAAGAAAGTAAAGGACTAGGATCCGAAACTGATACTTGTTGAAGTTGGTTTTTCACAAGAAAGCCGGACGTGACGTCACTTGTCACATGTCAGTGGCGCCCTCTCCAGGGGTCGGCGTCCAATCGTGTCTCCTTTAACTTGTGATGGTCACAGCTCCCCCTGGGGACGCCCCCAAGATGGAAAACGCTTGTCGCCATGGTTACACTGCTAAGACTTCAAAGTGAGGCCAAGACGTCGCCAGCATCCCCAAGAGCCGACAGGACATGGAGCAACAGAACTCTCTTCTGTTTCTGCGATTGCTTCCGATACTGCGATGAATAGGCCGATAGAGTGAGGCAACTGTAGAAAAGTCCTATCTTAGCATCTCTATCTGAGATGTCTCCTGATATGGAAGGTAGGGATACAGTATAGAGTTTGTTATCTGTGGGAAATGGGAGAATTAAGCAAATGATTGATTGGATAGGTTTTTGATATTGTAAATGTATTTCTTACAATCGGTGAAGAGGATGAGATTGTAGAATGGTGAGAACTAAGTCAATCTAGACACCATGTAAAATATGTATCATAAACAATGTGAAGTCTGGATTAATACCCATAACTGAATAGTTAAATGATCAGTTAGTCCAATTAAGGCTAATTAGTCAATAAATTACATCATAGTCAATACAACATGCCTATGCATTTCTATTTGCTAGCAGTACTGTCTGCATGGAGAAGTCTCCGTAACTAAATGTTTGACTCAGGACGCTTACAGCTCTACGGTCCTGCATGATTGATGAACACGTCAGAGTGTCTCCAAGAAAAATAACTGTTTTGAAATGAAGTAAACTGTGTGTTGTCTGACATGACTCAAACAATGAAAGGATGTCAAGTATCATGGGGGAAAGAACTCTGAAATAGGGACTTAAAGCTCAATTTGCACTGAGGAGATTTATCATTGATTCGAAAGAAAAATGCCAGCTTGCCAAATTTGGGAATCATCATTCATCATTTCTGTTTTCTGATACCTATTGTTTGTACTTGGTCTATTAAACTGAAACACAATAACCTCGATATCGTGAGCTTCTCATCCTCATAATTGGTACGTTTCTTCTAAATTCTAGTCCATACACTGTTAAAATGGTGTTTAGAATTTAAATGTGTTAAGGGCATAAACATGTTTATAATCTAAATACATTAAACCATATCTGTTTAAAACCTAAACACTTGTAACTTCTAAACATGTGTTGGGTTAACTATGCTTATAATCTAAACACATCATTAGTTGTGTTTAAAAGCTAAACTCTTGTAACCTCTAACCATGTTTTGAATGGGATATGTTTAGAATCTAAACACATAATATCAATTGTATACTATGGAAAAGAAAAATGGACACTTTGGGATTAGAACCCACATTCTTTACATTCAAGGTAGAAGCCTAACCAACTGAGCTATCTTGGACTGCATGCAGTGCACACTGGCATAGTCAGCACCAATGAGTAGGATCAGTACTACCATACAGGTGATCAACATGAGACAGACATTAGGTCATTACTTTCATACCCCTACTTATTCAGTTAAGTAGCAAAGCTGGGCTGTGTCTACCTACAGGCCTCCATAGCTCAGTGGTAGAGCATAGGCTTCGAATGTGAGGGGCCCCGGGTTCAAATCTCGGCTACTGAAGTTACCAAAATACTACTATGAAGTAGTTGTACTATTAGTGGTTTGCCATATGACCTCCATATTTTTGGCCATGATTGGTAAAATAGTTTTTTCATACACTTAGGAATTTGGAACTTTGTGATTAAAATTGTTAGATTTTTAAGTTTTTGTAGCATCATAAAGATAATCACTTCATTGGCCTACTATTCTAGGTACGGTCAACCAACCAGAACACCCCTAAAACATTTACAAAATGTTTTAAAACACCTTTTTAGTAGGTTTAACATGTAGACACCTTTTTAGTACAAGAACTTTATCAGCTATACCCCTAAAGGTTTTACCTCCAACAATCAAACAATCCATGCAAGGCTAAACCAAGAAGGAAGGCCATATGTGGTTATTGGCTCAATGATCCTGTAGTGTGATTACAGGAAAAATAAAACTTTCAATGCTGTTAACATTACATCTGGTGTAAACTGAATGGCATAATACCATAGCAGTGTTTTACATGTAAGATCTACGTTTTTTTACACACTACGGTATATTATTGGTAAATTTAAAATGGTTTTCATCCTTAAGAATGAAAGTACACTGTACATATTACGGTATATTACTGTTTAACTTAACACCTAACCCTAAACACCTTGAAGACCTAAATGCTTCATAGATAAACACCTAAACATCATAGTTTTCTAAACATTTAACAGCTAAACATAAAAAAAAGTATAAGCGTTTTGATTCTAAACACCTTGAGGACCTAAACACTTCATGGTTAAACAGCTAAACATCACACATTTCTAAACACTTAATCCTAAACACCGATAATTCTAAACATGTTTAGGGAAATAAAGTGTTCCAAAACTGGATGCACCGAAGTGTTTAGGAAAATGTTTAGGTTCTAAACACTTGTTTTAACAGTGTACCCAAACTATGATTCATGCACAATGTAAGGTTTTTGATTTAGAATTATTCTCATAGTGTAAAATAGGCTTTACAAAGGTTGTGCTTGCAGCTAAATCATTCCCTATTTAAGGACAAAACAGAGGTTTTAAGATTTGTGTAACAAACCTTTAAGATTTATGTATTTAACCTTGACGTTTTACTCAATAAACATCCTTTCTCTTCCAAATGTTATTTCATGTGTGCCTGGTGTTATAAGCTGTATTAGCCACAGAGCTCATTCAATTTGAACAAACTCAGGTTTTATGAATTTCTTCCTCTCAGTTCCTCTCGTTCAAATTCAATTGCCCTCTAGACCCACAAATCACTGTTTGACTGATGGATTGTTCCTTGTGTTAAAATGGTTAAAACTATGAACTCTTCAAGTTTGACTATTTTAAAGCCACGATCTCGTCCCTGAGACGGACCCAGATTGATACGTTGTAGCTCCCTCACAGCCACGCCAAATTCGTGACGTGACCAATAACGTCGCTGGGTAACATTCTAAAAGTGAAAAACACGTTGCCAGCTCTTGCGTAATGAGGCACGTCCGCAGAGGTAACAACGGGAGGACGAGACTTTTAAGAATGGGATGGCGATAACATCTTAGCTGAAGGTTTGCCACTCATGGATACAAAATTGGTATTGGTTAACTTTAAAGCCACTTCATCTGGCCAACTTTGGTTACCTATTAAAGTAAGGCTGGTAAGGAGACCAAAAAGGAAAATCACGAATCTTATGTCCAAGATTCCAAAATTTAGATTCGGGAAAGAACACCAAATTTTAGATTCATGACATTTTATGTGGTTAAAATCTCTCTGATAAAATTGCAATTTGTTTCTAATAGATAAAATAAAGAATGTTGCATAAACATGTTTGCTTTATACATGTTTTTTATATGGACATTTTCATTCACAAATCCGTCACGCATCTTTTTTACATTTTCACGCATCATTTTTTAGATGCATGACTGTTTTCTGCAGCACTTTGTGGATGCATGGATCAAAAAAGAGATAAGTGGAATTTCTTTGGTCGTCACCCTTGGATTTTACCTGCCACCTTTTGCTACCGAGTCAATGTCGTTGTAGTTGTCACTTTGTCACCTTACAATACCTCAATAGGGCCAGGTATCATCTTCCTACTTTAGTGTACCTTATTAATGTCAATTCTTATATACATGTCTTAAATAAGGCTTGGTCTCAAACGGCCATCTTTTGTAACCAATTTATTAAAGGTCACTTCGAATCTACTCGACTTTGGTTACTTCGTTGTTAGGACATTTCACTTCTGCTCCAAATCAAACATTATGAGATCTTTCGAAAAAATGATATTTTGACTTTGATATGATGAAACACATCCTCACGATAAATTCAGTTCTCGGCAGGCAACTTTTAGTCCAAATTAATAGTCAAAGCCACTTCTCAAAAGGGCATCAGTTTACGAGGCATTTTCTTAAAGGGAGTCAAAAAGCAATGTTGTGTCAAAATATGACAAAATTTTGCAGTCTCAAGTAACTATGAAAGTGCATCCTAAGAGTCTAACTCTAGCCATTGGTACAGTATAAATCATGATAATTGGGCAGGGATGAGTTTTTGTGTATTTTCATGTTTTCTGTTTTGACATTCTATATTTACCACAGGCCTCATTTATGTCGATAGAATATATTTCCATTGTTAACAGAATTTACAAAATTTTGACCGTAGATTGCTTTTGGCTCCCTTTAAGGGCTACTAAAGGTATATACTATGCCAAGTGCATATCTGAAATTATGAGTTAGAAATTAGGAATGTATGAGTCCCCTTGGTAGACCTGTACTTCTATTTGTATGCAGAGGCCCATAGTTAGCGGTTCCCTTCCTATTGAATATTGTATTATCATAGTCTTTCCTTGCAGGTCTGGATCTTTCCCTATCTGGTAGAACCCCGGGGGGTAAAACTAAACTCTAAACTAAACAAAATAATTATGAGTGAGGTCAGTTGCAAAAATAACTAATACCAACTATATAGCTTCTCTTCCTGCACGTATTTTGAGGTGAATATAAGCTATAGTTTTTCTTCAATGGAATTGAATGGTTAGAAAGCTAGAATCCTATGGCTAATTCATTTTACCTTTTTTGGCTATGCATTTCATTGGTACGACCTTACTGTACTGCCTGCAGTTTCATGACCTACTGTAGTTTGGCATATTATCTGTTGAGTCCATTAGAGAGCAACACAATATTTAGATGACTCAGCCAATGTCAGCAGCAAAGGCTGATTCACCCTAATGCTGATCAATAATAATCAGTATTCAGCATTCTGTATCTGCAGAGTGTTCAGTTGTCATGCGATACCATAGGCTGCATACTTGATCACGATGTAGTTCCTTGTATCCTGGACGGATACAGGGATAGAGATGTCCAGAGGGTCCTGACCCTCACCTTTCAATGGGCACCCAAATTCAACCAAGGGGGGAATTTGAGGAGTGTATGAGAAAACAATACTTAACAAATAGCTTGAACTATTTAGAACCCTGGATAGGCTCCCACGATATTTTCAAAAACGGGGTGTGGGGGAGTGTGCACCCATCTCTTTCTTTTGTAAACTCTGCGTTTTTTAATGTACATTTCGGTAGAAATACCATTAAAATAGTTTTTTCCTACCGCACTAAACACAATTCTAGATCCACAAATCGTTCCTGATTGGTTAGTATTTCAAGACATCTTTAGAGCAGATGGACATCCTAGAAGTTACATTACCTGATTAGAGTAGCAACTTATGAAGCAGTTGTGGCCAAAGGTAAGGCCTATAATTACGATGATTACTATTACCTTTTCACCTGAAGAGGTAAGTGTGAACGTGTCCAAACCAGAACAGTGACAGAACACACGCACCTAGCCATTTTAGTGCTACTTAACAAATGCGATCCGAATGATAGTGTTGCAAAAACCTAATCAGTAGTCTTATTTAATTAGCTTCTGGTTCCTAGAAGCAATTAATTCGCTTGCAGTGCTGGCGGCGATGGATGGGTGCATGGGTTCGCAGTCCAAGCCATGGCTTCTTCCCAGGAATTCAATTAGGATTCTGTTTGCATCAAATAGCGGGCAATGTGTATGGCTGGAGTTCGGGTAATCAGTGGCGGAAAGCAAGAACCTTTTTGGAAGAGGTCGTGATTTCTATACCACTCGATATGTCAGGCAAACAAGCAGGCAGAGATAGTAATACATTCAGTGCCTGCAGGGCTGTACCTAATCCAATTCCCTCAGTAATTATAGGGATTCCCCTACCGTAAAAGGATTTTGAAACAGGAGGGCTAAGCCTATACCAAGGCTTATTAAAAATATATGTAAATTGCATTTTTGTCAGGGATGTTCCAAGGGAAATTGGATCGCATGGTTAGGCCGTGGCATATATTCAATATTAGTACAAGGGTGCTAGGCTGTAGATAGTTATTATGTAGAAATGGTACCGATCGTTGCCAGTAGAGGTCGTCACTGTCATTGTTTTCCCTCCAGGGGGCGCGGCGACGGGCCTGGGGGGCACGTGGTTTACCCAGAACCCCCCGCGGCCTAATTACCTCTTCTTCCGGTCATTATTCAATTGAGACAATTGGCCTGAGATTGGGTCTATTCGTCATCACGTGGTTAGGGCAGGGGGACGCATGGCGATACACGCCCTAGTTAGAAGACAGGTGCTCTAATGGTTTTAAGGCTGTATTACATACTACGACTTGAGGTGGGATATCAGCGCATCATGATGATATAACGGACAGTATGCATTGAGGACTGATAAATGTGGACTCACGTGTTTACAAACAAGTGAGTGGGCATTCATGGGGAACCAACCCCCTCCCCACTGCACATGCCGCTGCGCGTGCACACACAAAGACGCATATGAACTCCCGCCTTTTCCTCAGTGCTTGGCGGACAGTACACCTGTATGTATACACGTTTGTGTAGCGCGCTCCTACGGCCTAGGCATGTCGCCCAAGCCCCACACGCGATCCAAAGCAGCCAGAGCACTCAAACAAGCAGAGGCTGTCTATAAAGCGGCTCATCGTCCCACAGATGTGCGGTCGGAACCTCCTCGTAAGCGGACTACCGAAAACACGAAGAAAAAGAAGGACCAACACATGGATTACCTTCAGGAACAACTGACCGCCCTCACCACCATGATGGCCAAACACCTGGTCACCAACACCCCCCGGTCAGTGACTTCAGACCGAACACCGACCAAGCGGATGGATTACTCTCTTCCACGCCCGGTCCCTCTCATGGATAAGACGCCTGTACGCCGTCAAAGCTCCCGGGAACGACTGCTATCTCAAGCAGCCCCGCCACCGCCGGAGGCCATGTTGGACGAGCCGAGGGTGGCTGAAAGTATCGCAGAGGCCCTCAAGTCGCTGGATCCAGCGCTAGGTACAACAGGAGGTAAGCGCAACGGAACTCTCAAGCCACATATGTTCATTCCTACGCGATTCAAAGCTAAGAAAGTAGCAGAACGGGAGGATGTATCCTTCCCATTATATGTTAACGGCATAACAGGCCTGATTCTAAACGGCCTGGCAGATCAGGCCTCTCGCTCCGCGGCTGCATGCCGTCACCTGAGAGAGGTGGCAGAGGACGTCGTCTCTTGCCCGTGGCCGGGTGTCCGCGAATGGACCAAGGCAGTGTTTGACCGAATTGACCGTGGCGAGATAACCTGGCAGGATTACGAGGAGATACAGCGTGAGAGAATGAAACTCTCATACAGCACTCCCCCTACGGAGGTCATGGTTACTATATCCCTCCCCTTCAACAAGCTGGAGTGTAAGGAGCCCGATACCCACGTCTCAGACGGTGTCAAATGCCGTCATTCATGTGGATATTGCTACTTCACAAGCAACGGGGGCTTTCAGCCCCACGCTGTTAAAAGCTGCAACAACAAGAAAACTCACCAGGCCCAGAGGAACCCACACCAGCAATCCCATTCTGGTAAACAGTCCCCACACAAGCCGAGGGGCAACTCTAACGAGGACGCCCCCCCAAAAAACTAGCTGGCCCCTGCACTCCCACACGTCGACACGATGTTCGGCGCGGCAGGAGGCAGGACGAAGCAGTGCAACCAGAGGACGACTACCCTTCCATCCCCCGACACGAGGGTGACCTTGATAGCCCCCCCGTGAACAGCGTTACTAATTGCCAGGAGGACCCTGACAGTCGACGCATATGTATTAATAGCAGCGAGGTCCGCTGTTACCCTCTCATAGCCGACGGTTTACAGAACCGTACAGACCACTCAGCGGCAGGTCGCCGCGACTGGCCCACCCCCACTGAGTTGGTGGTGAGCCAACCACACTTAGCTGAGATATACAACACAGTACTAGCCACTGGGATACCCAATGCGGCCTGTGCACGTGTTCGTGTCCCATCACAGCTGTCGACAGACCATTGGGCTGAAATAGCCACCGGTCATGCCGACGACTCACTGGTATTGGATGGCGTAGCATACGGATTTAGCCTCAACTACGACGGCCCTCCAATACCCTCCACTATGGACGTGGAGAACCACTCGTCCGCATCGGATTACCCAGAACAAGTCAACAAATACATACAGGTTGAAATGGGTCACCAAGCACTTGTCGGCCCTTTTGTCCGACCCCCCTTCACCTGGTTTCACATATCCCCCCTGATGTCGCGCCCCAAGGGAGAAGGCTCTGACACCAGGAGGATTATAGTTGACCTCTCCTACCCCCCTGGGAATGACGTTAACTCGTGCGTGGAGAAGAATGTGGTTAACGGAATTACGTACACACACACGCTCCCCACAGTTGACAACCTTGTCGACATGGCGCGCGCCTACGACTACAACTGCTATGCTTATTCAGTCGACATAGCCCGGGCGTATAGAAATTTTAGAAGCGATCCCCTGGACTGGCCACTCCTGGGCATTGCACACGACGGCCACGCGTACCTGGATACAGCCATGCCTTTCGGGGCGAGGCTGAGTTCATTATATATGCAGCGCATAGCTCAATACATAGCCAGGCATATGGCTACACTGGGCGCGCATGTTATCATATACCTGGATGACGCGGTGGGCGTGGCACCCACCTATGACGAGGCAGTAGCTCACTTCAACAACCTCCAGCAGGTACTGAGCCGACTAGGACTACCTTTGGCTCCCCACAAGATGGTCCCACCCACTCGCGTGGTACAGTGGTTGGGCATAGTATTCGACATCGACTCCTGTACCTTGCACATCCCAAAGGCTAAGATTGAACAAACACTACGGGACATGCTATGCCTATATAAGGCACGCCGCATGACCCGCAAAGACGTACAAGCACTTGCGGGACGGATAAACCACCTCGCAAAAGCATGCAGGCCGGCCAGGCTATTTATGTCACGCATACTGGCCTACCTGCGCGGACATCCCAGAGGTCCGACCCCCATATCCGAGGGCAGCAAGGCGGACATCCGCTGGTTCTTGGATTACCTTCCCGAGTTCAACGGCACCACGACGGTCCCAGCGCCTGCCCCCATCATGGTCATCGAGGCGGACAGCTGTCTAAAAGGGGGCGGGGCCCACGACAACACAAGGTGCTATATATACGAGTACCCCGCGGAGCTCCAGGCCCTCCATATATCTCAACTAGAAGCCGTGAATGTCATGGCCGCAGTGAGAGCCATGGTTGGCCCCCAACATAAAGGAAAAACCATTAGTGTTCTGTGTGACAACTCGGCCGCGGTGGCTGTGTACGCAACAGGTAAGGGCCGCGACCCGGTTATCCTGGCGTGTGCCCGTGCCCTCTGGAGACACGCTGCCCACGTCGACGCGAACCTGGCCTTCACCCATCGCCCGGGCGTCCTCATGGAAACGGCCGACACTCTCAGCCGTGCCCCTCTCTCACCGGAGCATGCTGCGCGGGCGAGAGCCCTGATCTGCCAGAAAAATCTAGTGGAAATTGTGCCTGACTCTGAATGGTTTAAATACACCGCCTTTATTTAGTTCCAGCATATGACGCCCTCCTCCGCGCCGCTGAGGCAGCGCAGAAGACGGCTTACAGACCCGGGACTGACTACGCTCACAGGAGAGACATCAAACTGTTCGTGGGATTCTCCACATACTATAATCAACCCCACATAAACCCCAACTCCGCACATGTGCTCGTGTTCATCCAGTACATGGCACAGCATATGGCTAGCCCCCTGTCGGTTAAAAACATAATCGCATCGCTCACCACGGCTTACCGTCGAGCAGGACTCGACGCACAGGCGCTTACTAGCCACAGTGTGCACATGGCCCTTCGATCGCTCGATGTTAATACCAGGTAATATGTCCCTACCCCCAAGAGGGCTATTGCCCCTGCGGAGCTTGATGCGGTCATAGACACACTATATTCCACTACCCATGATACCACGTTGGTATGCATGCTCGCCTTTGCATTCGTTGGAATGTTCAGACAATCAAACCTGGCACCGCAGACATCTGGCCGGTTCGACGCAACACGACAATTTACGCGCGATGACGTAACCAAGCAGCCGGACGGATTACTGGTCAGGCTGAAGTGGTCAAAGACTATACAGGTATACCGAGACGCCACCACTGTCCACCTCCCACGCATACCGGGCCGGCGGCTATGCCCGGTACAGGCCTACGCCCGAATGCTCGCGGACCGCCCAGGTAATGACACTGGCCCACTGTTTAGGTTCAACAATGGGGTAGCCGTCTCACTTGGTTACCTCAACAAGCGGTGGCGGCAGGCGGTCGCGCAGACAGGCCTCTCCACAAAGGTACTTACTATTCACAGTTTGCGTAGAGGCGCGGCTACAATGCTATGGCAATCAGGCATTGTCTCGGACACAGACTTGATGACCCACGGTACGTGGGCCTCGAGTGCCTGGCGGGCATACGCCAAAAAACCCGCCCACTCATCATCTGTTACAGTTGCCTTTAAGGGCCTTTCAAATTAACCTTCGCGTTCTAAGTTCTGGTTTTGGGTCATATTATTGTCAATGGTCTTACTATGTATTACTTTTCAACTTGTCTTTGATTCGTATACTATTGTCACTGCTTTCACGTGTCAACTTACCATTGTCTATATAATAAATTAATTATGTTCCCAAAACTTATTCTCACTCATTAATTAATTAAGGGTGGTTATATAACATTAATGGTGGACTCACGTGTTTACAAACGAGTGAGTGGGCATTCATGGGGAACCAACCCCCTCCCCACTGCACATGCCGCTGCGCGTGCACACACAAAGACGCATACGAACTCCCACCTTTTCCTCAGTGCTTGGCGGACAGTACACCTGTATACACGTTTGCCACCATCCCACCCCTCATCTACTACTCTATAATGCTTGTGGACAGCCGAGGGGAAAGGGTACTCCAAGGTTTCTATATTTGCTGTCCTAAACCTAATATTTAAGGGGATATGAGTAGATTTATGAAGAATAGTGACAATTTACTCTTAAACCAACTTTTTGTGTAGAATTCATTTCCAATATCTAAAACATTCCATCACGATGGAATCTTCCCTTATTTGGAATGTCAATGGAATGTTTTGATATGGGTTATTCACTGAATTCATTCTATTTGGTTGCCATGGAAACTAAAATTCATGAGATTTTGATAAAATTGTATTAATTATGAGAAAGTATCATTTTCTGGTCTCTACATTGAAAACAGAATACATTTATCATTTCCGGTTGAAAAATAATGAATAAAATAGAGTTTTTTAATATTTATGCATAATTATGATAATTTATGATAATTTATGCAAAATTTCAATAAATACAAGGAAATTAAGCTTTTCCTCATTTTCCGCTATCCCGACAGTGTCAGGTTTAAGGGCCCATAACTTCCTTAATAATGGTCGGATTTGGACATGCTTGATATCATTTGAAAGCTAAGTACATGCTCTACAATATCAATTTAATATCAAATCCCGCACGGAGTACCCTTTCCCCTCGCCTGTCCACATATATACAACCCAATATAATTATGGGTCACATTATTGTCAATGGTCTTACTATGTATTACTTTTCAACTTGTCTTTGATTCGTATACTATTATCACTGCTTTCACGTGTCAACTTACCATTGTCTATATAATAAATTAATTATGTTCCCAAAACTTATTCTCACTCATTAATTAATTAAGGGTGGTTATATAACATTAATGATTAATATTATTGTTACAAATTAGCAACTTGGACTATACCACATACTGTAACAAAGAATCTTATCTCTAATATGGACCACTTCGTTGGGTTCGCGACGGGTTTGCTTTAAACACAATGTTTTATTGTGTGATGAACGGCTATTCAGCCAAAATACATAGAGGTTAAAGTAATAGAAATAAGGTAATAATGGAAATAGATGTAAAGAACGAATATGTAAAAGAACGAATAACGAATATGTAAAGAACGAAGAACGAAATAGATGTAGAGAACGAATATGTAAAGAACGAATAACGGATATGTAAAGAACGAATAACGAAAACGTAATGGAACGAAACCCGGAAATATGTAAACCGGAAGTGAAATGTAAACCGGAAACGGAATATATAAACCGGAAGTGACGTCAATTGTAGGTCACGTGACCGAAGGCAGCCAATCAGGGCTGACCTCTCTAGTATATAAAGGGGCGGTGAGGCCCGAATAAACAGAGTTCTTCAACAGTTCTCCTGGTGTCCAGACGTGTCCTCTTTCCTGAAACAACCACTAAAGATGAGCCGAATAGAGTAATTAAGTCGAAGTTAGGACAAAAGAGTCGAAGTCCGAGATAGGTAGTCGAAACATAGAGGAAGGGGCCCGAAGGCCCGAAGAACGAGGAACGAGGGAACGGAGTAGGGCACGAAGGCCCGAAGTAGTACCGGAAACCGAGGCATAGTATGGTACGAAGACATGGGGAGCGGAACGAGGGAGCGAAGTCCGCGGGGACGAGGGCGCGGCGTGCTCGGCCCCACGCTACCAAACAATAGGCGACCGTCGGCCCGTCGCCCCCGCGGACCGGAACTCAGGGGTGGACCGTTCCCCGGCCGACCCGTACCCCTACCATAATTTCCCTCCCCCGCAGTCCTCCGTCGACGTCGAGTGCCGATCGATTCGCTCAGCCCCCCCTCGTGCGCGAGGCACGACTCTAGAAACACATCTCGGTTCTTGGCCCGGATTCCCCGTCCGCCCCGAGACCCGAACAACCCCCACGTTCCTCTGTCGTAAGAATCGGCAACCCCGACTTACCAGAGAACGTCACACTGGTGGCAGCGGTGGTGCTGAAATAGGCACATACGGACTTGTGGATCTTGGGTGTTTCATCGGTATTGGATACTCATGGCGACTGCGGCAGTCTTCGAGCAGATGGATTCTGACGTCGCCTTCAAGGAAGGTGGGGAGGAGAAAGGAGGTGCGAAAACCGAGACCAAAGGGGAGGACACGACCATAATGGGTAGGCAGTTTAATTTTATGGGAACGTCCACCCCGACGGATGAGCAGAATGTGCGGGCTCAACAACAACAGACCGGTCAGGAAGGAGCGAGTTTGAAGAAGTTCAGTTTACGACCAGAGAAGTATGACGGTAAACCGGATTTCGAGGGATGGATCAACCAGTTTGAGGAGTACGCAACATTGGGACGCTGGACGGCCGAGGAAAAAGCGGCGATGCTTTTCCTCTCGCTGACGGGAACGGCACGAATGTACTTTGTCGGACTCCCGGACAGGGAACGACTCCGTTACTCGGCGAGGGTGGATGCGTTGCGCCGGAGGTTCGGTCAGGAGAAGGACACGTGTAATGCTCTGCAAGAGTTGGCGGGCTTGAAACGTGTAAAGAACCAGACAGCGAAGGAGTTGGCTGATAATGCCCGGCGACTGGCATCGAGAGCCTACTTCTCCAACGACTACGCTAGCCAGGAAAAAGCAGCACTACATGCGTTCCAGGCTGCAGTTGGGGAAGACCTTCAGCTGAAGTGTGCAGAGAAAGGATGCAAGACACTAGAGGAGGCGGTAGAGGTGGTAGAAATACAGGAACGATACTCACGCCGCCTCCTGCGGGCAGTGAAGCCCGAGGAGGACGCCAATACACAGATCATGGCCTTGAACGGTAAGTTGGAGGAGATGATGAAAGAATTGGCAGAGGAACGGGAAGCTAGAAGACAAGCAACGGCCCGGAGGGAGGCGTTTAAGAAGCGAAAAGAAGATTTAGAGTGTCATCACTGTCACCAGAAGGGCCATTTCGCAAGAGAGTGTTCTCAGCGTCAGGGAAACGGACAGTCGCCGTCGCAGTAAGCGCGGGGCCCCCTTCGGGCGCGGCGAGAGAAGTAGTAGGCATGGGAGAATGTGGACTTTATGTGGCCGGGACGGTGGGAGAGAGTGTCGTCCGTTTTTTGGTTGATACCGGATCTATGATCAGTCTGCTGTCGGAACGCCTCTGGAGAGAGTGGGGACGAAAAAGAGAAGAACTGGATGGATATGAAGGACGTCTCTGCTCGGTAGATGGTAGTCCGTTGCGGTGCTATGGATGCACGAACTTGCCAGTGAAATTGGGAACACGCGTGTTGAAGTGGACGTTCATGGTGGCAGACATCGGTAGAGATGAAGGGATCCTGGGAAACGACTTCGCGGTGAAATACCGGCTGACAGTTAAGCCCCACGCGAGTGCCATCTTCCTGCCCGCCGAGGGGGAGGGAGAGGGGGAACGAATCCCGGGAGTAGAACAGAGAACGGATGGGATTCGGGCAGTTACCGTCGGAGGACAGGTCGTGCGAATCGAGAAAACGACGGAAATACCCCCACTCCAAGTGACCCGAGTAACAGTAGTAGCGAGAATGGACATAAGACAGGGTGGACAGCTGGCTGTCATCACCGGCGCTGGATTACCTATGGGACTGGAGGTGATCCCAGGAACGGTGACATTGGGAGAAGAAAATGAAGTTTGGGTGGCCAACCGAGGGACCGAGAGCGCGAAATTGGAAACCGGCGGGGTACTCGGAGAAGCCACCTTCGTACAAGAGGTACGAGGAGTAGGAAGTGAAGCAAAAGAACCCCCAGGAGCGCTCGCTGAAATGATAGGGGAGGCTAAGAAAGACCTGACCACGAAGGAGGGCGAAGAGCTGGAGAAAGCCATCATGGCCCGGGAACAAATGTTTGCGACCTCGAAACATGAGTTAGGACGGACAGATTTAGTACAACATCGAATTAAAACGGGAGATCAGATGCCGATCAAGCAGAGGGTCAGACGGTATCCGGCCACCAGGAGAGAGGAAGAACGAGCACTGGTGGAGGATATGTTAAATTTAGGGATTATCCAAGAGAGCGGGAGTGCGTGGAGTAGCCCGACCGTTCTAGTCAAAAAGAAGGACGGAGGAACGAGGTTCTGTATTGACTACCGAAAACTGAACCAGGCTACGAAAGTGGACGCCTATCCGCTCCCGCGGATAGAGGACAGCCTCAACACTTTGGGAGGAAGCCTATTCTTCTGCAGTCTGGATCTCGCGAGCGGATATTGGCAGGTGGAGATGGCACCGGAGGACCAAGAAAAGACGGCCTTCGTGACTCAAGGAGGATTATATGAGTTCAAAGTGATGCCATTCGGGCTAGTGAACGCCCCAGCCACCTTCGAGAGACTGATGGAAAGAATCCTCAGAGGAATCGTGTGGGAGGAGTGTCTGGTATACTTGGATGATATACTGGTCTTTGGACCAACGTTCAAAGTGACTCTGGAAAGATTGGTACGGGTTCTGGACCGGCTGAACGCTGCAGGACTGAAGTTAAAGGCGCGAAAATGTAAGCTGTTCCAGAAGAAGATTCCGTTCTTGGGGCACGTTGTCTCGTTCAACGGGATCGAACCCGACCCCGAAAAGTGTCGGCAAGTAACCGAGTGGCCGGTCCCGCGGGATCTCCACGAGGTACGAGCCTTCGTGGGATTGTGTTCGTACTATAGAAGGCATATAAACGGCTTCACGGAGTTGGCTGCCCCCTTGTATGAATTGGCAACGAAGGAGGAACCATTCGTGTGGAGCGCGAGACGACAAGAGGCATTTGATGCGATGAAGAAGGCGCTAACGGAGGCCCCGGTGTTGGGATTCCCGGAGGAAGAAGGACAATGGTGGCTTGACACAGACGCCAGTGACGTGGGAACGGGAGCCGTGCTATCACAAGAGCAGAGAGGGGAGGAACGGGTGATAGCTTACACGAGCAAAACCCTGGAGTCAAACGAACGAAAGTATTGCACCACGCGGAAAGAACTGTTGGCGGTGGTGCGAGCTTTGAAGCATTTTCGGTGCTACATCTATGGTCAACGCGTGATAGTCCGGACGGATAACAGCGCGGTTAGTTGGCTGCAGAGAAGTAAGGAACCGATGGGGCAGGCTGCTCGGTGGATTGAGATTATCGACTCGCATGATGTGTCGTTCCAACACCGACCGGGCAGGAAGCATGGGAACGCTGACGCGTTGTCCCGGTATCCGTGCAAACAATGTGGAGAGGAGCACGAGAATACCGAACAAGTGAGAGTAGTGACGCGGGCCCGGGGGTACGAGCCCGGATGGTCCCCGCAGGAGATGAGAGCAGCGCAGAGGAGGGATCGAGATATAGGGCCGATTGTCGCACGGATGGAAAAAGATGCGGACCGGCCAGGTTGGGAGGCCATATCTCCGGAATCCCGGGAAACAAAGATCCTATGGAGGCAATGGGAACGATTAAGCCTCAGGGATGGCGTGCTGCATCGGAAGTACTGGGAACTAGAAGGACATGGTTGGAGGAACCAGTTGGTCGTTCCCCGAGGGGAACGGGCCAAGCTGGTAAGGGAATACCATGGAGGCGCGGCAGGAGCGCATTTAGGAGTCGCCAGGACGACGGCCCTGTTGGAACAAGGGTTTTACTGGCCGGGACTCCGGGAAGACGTGCGGAAGGAATGTCGAGAATGTGATTGCGCGTTGCTGAAAAAGGGAAGAGGAAGACGGGAGCCGCTACATCAGTACATAGTGGGGGAGCCGATGGAACGGCTGGCCATGGATGTTTCGGGCCCGTACCCAGTCACCAAACGAGGAAAAAAGTATTGCCTGATGGTGGGATGCTATTTCACCAAATGGTTGGAGTGTTTCCCGATCCCGGATCAAAAGGCAACGACAGTGGCGAACAAACTGGTTGAAGAAGTAGTAGCACGGTACGGCGCGTTTCGGGAACTACACTCGGATCAAGGCACGAATTTCGAATCCGAGGTGGTGGCTCAGGTCTGTGCACTATTCGGGATTCACAAAACAAGAACGACGCCGTACCACCCCAGGAGTGACGGGTACATAGAACGAAGTTTCCGTACTTTGGGGTGTTGTTTGAAAGCCAGCTGCCGAGCGACGGGTCGGGAATGGGACGAGATGGTCCCGCTCGTGATGATGAGTTATAGAGCAACGCCGCAAGCCAGCACGGGAGTGACACCGAACATGATGATGCTGGGCCGACAGACCATGATGCCGCGACAGGCGATTTATGGGAGACCTCTAGGACCAGAGGAGGAACCCCGACGGGTAAGCGACTATGTGGAAAGCCTGGAGGAAGGGCTAGTCGCGGCCTATCGGGAGGCCCGGACGGGGCTGAAACGAGCCGCCATCCATCAGAAACACGAGTATGATGGGAAGGTGACTCGGCGGGAATACCACGCCGGAGAACTGGTCTGGGTGCACGATACGGTAGTGGATAGGGACAAAGGAACGAAGTTGCGATTTCCATGGATAGGCCCTGCACTGATCGTCAAGGTGCTTGACCAAGGACGGGTGGTAGTACGGAAGAAACGAGGGAAACCGGGGGGGGTGGTCCATGTGGACCGCCTGGAACCCTACCGAGGACACGCTGCGCCAGCTTGGATGGTAGCTGACCAGCAAGGATACGAGGCTGCACAGTAAATGCTTGGGGTGGGGCGCGCTAGGGCACGTAAGGAAACGGGGTACCCCCTTTTTGTGATGAAGTCGTTTTCGTGTCTCGATTCCGCAGGTGGAAGAGGACCAAGGGAACGACCAAATCGGCGCTACACAGAAAGGCTTTGGCCAAAAAGGACTGATCAACCTGGGGCCATTGAGTCGGGGCGGTGCGTTGACCACTACAGTAGGAGTGCAGGTCGTTAGGCTGTAGAGATTCGCTACCTAGCTGAAGATTGGTTCTCTTGCGGATGTAATATAGGTGGGAAATGCGGGGTTGGAACGAAAAACGGCGTTCGGGAGCCACGACGGCCCGAATGTCTAAAGTAGTCCCACGGAGCCGCTTTCCGGTCAGTTCGGAGGAACCACAGCGTGGAAAAGATGGTTGGATTACAACGGAAGACAGACCCGGTGGCAAGCTGGTGAAGACTTCTGAAGTAATGCCGACTTGGTAATACCGCTTTACAGCGTCCAGGAGACCGGAGGAGAGTAGATGCGGCACTCTCGGGAACGCCGGAGGAACGAACGGACGGCTGTAAAAGGCGAGGCCTGAAACGAGGACGGGCTTTAAAGTAGGTCGTAAAAGGAATAAAAAAGGACAAAGAGAACGGGGCGGCGGCGAGGAGATGATAACGCCGAGCCCCTGTGTTCTCCGGGAAGTGTGCGGAAGCACTGTGAGGGCCAAGATGAAAAAGGCAAGAAAAGGCGAAGAGGGATGAAAGGACCGAGGGCGTCCGGTGGAGCAATAAAAGGCCTAGGAAAAACGCGAGGACGGGCGAAGGGCCGCGAGGTAAAGAAAGCAGGCGAGGCGGTGACCAGCGGCGGGCCCCGGGGACCGGAAAATAGTAGGGGGCGCCACCGTAGAAGTGGATGGTGAGTCTGACGCTAGGGGTCGCTAGTGCAGGCCACGCCCACTTCCGCCTGCGGCGGCTATAAAAGGCAGAGCGCTCGCCGGAGCAGGTCATTCTGGTCAGCCGACCAGGATTCATCGAATCGCAGACGAGCAGACTGAGCTAAGGAGAAGAAAACAAGAAGAAAAAGCAGAGAAGCGAGACGAGCAGCATCACCACGAGACAAAAACGGAAACGGCTGACGGGACGAGCTTCAAGATTGGAACGAGCCCCGAAAGCCCGGAAAACAGACACGATGAGCGGACAGTGCTGGGAAGGACATTGTCACGGAAAGGAGTTTAAGCACTTGGCCAAGCATATTAAAGGCCAGCACGATGGATTACGGAAGCAGTACTACATGTGCCCGGTGTGTTCGAGTCGAGCCTATTCGACACACCAGGACTGGAGAAAGCACATGACGGAATCACACGAAGGGAACCTGCAGAGGGGGATGCCGAAGCAAGACCCCCTTCTGAGGCTGGAGTATGCTGCGGCGTTCGCCTTGGACCCGAAAGGACGACCGCCGTACACCAGTTTCGCTACTGGGGATGAAACGGCGGCCCGGGTAGCTAACATGGAACGGGACTACGCGGTGCGCCATCCAGAGGGGTTTCAACCCCCTGAGAGGGCGGTGGATAAGGAGGCACCGGAGAGGCCGCGACGGCAGATCCGCATCCCTTACTACCCGAGGGCGTCAAGAGGATCCGAGGACAGCGACGCCGAGCAGCTGGAGCAGGTAGCAACCGAAGAAGGATCAGAGGCCGACGAGGCCGGCGAGGGAGCCCAAGCAGCCAAAGCAGCAGGGAAGGGACCCCTGGCCGAGGTGGCGGAACGATCGACACCCACGCGTCGTTCCCCTCGGAGGGCCGCGAAAGGAGTACGGAAGGAAGACACCGAGTCGCCGCGAAGCGCAAGCCGGGCCGTGGTCAACCCGAAACCACTCCTGACACCAGACCAAATATCAGGGTTAGTACAGAGCCGAATTAAGAAGTTAAACGCCCAGGGAGAGAACCGGGCCGAGGCGGAGGTACCTGAGCCGCACAGGAGGCCGAAGCCTGGATAAAAGACTCTCCTGGAGACCGCTGGACGGGCCCGAAAACTTTACTTAAACTCATCGGGAACGGACTGGCGGGCTCGAACATTCTTATCTTAATTTATTCTTATTAGTTTCTTTATGGAAACCTTCTTGCGGAAGTGAACGAAACCACATGTGTTAGGAGGTGTTGAGCGTAATCAGCGAGCTGGAGGGTCCATGACTGGAATGAACTTACCAAGCCTGCGGGGCGAATACGGGACGGAAGGAGGCGCTAGGAGGAAAAACAAGTTTGTAGCTGTTCCTCTTCTTCCCTGGAGCCCGCTGCGTTGGTTGGGACCGAGCAGATGGAACGGGATCGTCCGGTCGCGGAAATGGATAAACGGGCCGGGCGACCCGGGAGCGAGAGTGAAAGTTGGGAGGCGGAATCGAGGAAAGGAAATCAGAAAGGACGGATAGTGTTGTCATTGTAGTCTTTGAGTCGACGGTCGTGCCGGGGTAAATAAGGTACCGGTGGGCCGGCGACTCGCCGCTGGAGGAAAGGCTGGCGCGGGCCAAGACTGAAAACCCTTCTCCCGCGCTGCCTTGAGCGATCTGGAGGCGAGGAAGAGACGACCTCTGTCCTCTAGCGGCACTTCTACTTCCTGCAACCTTGTCTTCTTGATCTTGGATGGATCGATCAGAATGTGGATGAACCCGGATTCATGTACCATCATCTTCTGAGTTTCCTTGTCTTCAGCCTCTTACCGCATACGAAGAGCGGCAAAATGGAATTTTTCGACCTGAATGCTGGTTTTATCGTGCCAGAGTTGATGCAGCGAGTCGTGAAAGGATTGCGGCAAGTCGTAGATGTCTCCCGGAGGACCAAGGCACGAGCAGGGACGATAACTTAGGGGCCCTGGCTCGTGACCGACCGTGATATATAGTAAAAACAATACATGAACGAGAAACGGAAAAAAAAAAAAAAATTTTTAATAGACTTACTAAAAACTTATATTAATCTCTTACCTGCTGTAACGACAGAGACTCCTTCCATGTCGTATTTCCTGATGTCTTCTTCCCAAGGAACGAAACAAAATAATCTTTGAAACATATAGGGAAGTAATCTTTGCAATATACAGGGAGGTGGTGCTTGGAACGTCGGCTGCGGATGCCCTGATAGACAAATCAAGAGGTCTGCAAAGAGCAACGAGGAGCGATCCTTCTTGGAGTTCATCGGATGAGTTCTCTATACATGCTATTTTATTGTGAATGGGCCCGTTCCGGATCTCAAACGTTGACGTTGGGTGCAGGTCCCAGTTGATGTCGTCCATCTTCACTTTCTACGGCTTCTTCTTCTCCTTCTCACTAATATCTTCAACTTACCAACTTCGAACCGTCGTACCTAGGAGCAGCCCGGAACGGCTCGGAGCTGTTGTCTCGGCGTTCGTCATAGGCATAGTGTCTCCATGCAATGTGACATGGCACCGTGGACGACTGTGGCCTTACTCCAAAATCAAACCAGACCGGATCTTAAACTTACCTCTATTAACGAACTATTTGTTGGTATTACAGTCTTACGAAAATCGTCAATAAGCACGGTCCTCCGGGAGGACGAAGAGAAAAACTTAGCAAAAGGAGCGAGGCCCGAGAGCCTAGGAAACGAACGAGGGCCCGAGTGCCCGAAACAGGAATCCTCTTCTTAGGAAAATCATCTCATCAGTAGAACGAAGGAGCCTCCCTCTCGCCCCAAAGAGGACTGTCTTCCTGCCGTTGTTTACGGGGGGGGGGAGGGATGAGAGGCACCGGCTCCTGTCATCAAAAAGAAACTTCATCAAAACTATTTTCTTAATCAGGTCTCCGTTCCGGTTGTTGTCATGCCACTTGGGCCCGGAACGGTGACGGAAATACTTTACTATGGTGGACTCTCTCCGACATCTCTTTCTGAAATCCTGAAATCTTCAAATGTGTCGACGTGGTCGAGGACGGAACATCTTGATGCTGGGTTAACCACGAGGACATGTGTCGTAAAAGTCAAACTTCAGTTCCTGTACGGAAAACGGACACTTCATCAATAATTAATGATTCTAATCTTCTCAGTCTCACCTTCACCCGAACTCCATCTCAAAGCTTCACCGTAACAAGTAGCACGAAACCCGCGACGTCGTCTGCTGAAGCTTCCACTCTAAGCTTTAATGAATGAAGTTAAGTTCCTTTCCACATACAACGCCATCTTCTTCTTTGGGTACCTTGGCCTCTGGCTCGAACATGTTGTCCTTGCCAACCGTGAAAAAGTCACTGGGGGGGCTCTGAATGCCGAGGCCACCGAGGGTGCGAAGTCCAAAAAGAACATTCTATCTACAAAAGCTTCAGTCTTTCTTCTTCAACTCATCCTTAAAATCATCATCATCACCTAAGAGAACGCAGAGAAGAGTAACAGTTACGGAAGAACGAGGGGTCACGACCGACCGGGTAGGAGAGTCACGACCGATTCTCTACCCAAAAACAAGGGAGAACGTCTGGACGACGGTAGAACGGACCGAGGGTCGAGAGGACTAAGGGTCACGACCGACCCTGGCCTCTGGGTGGGAGAGTCGCGACCGATTCTCCACCCGAACTAGGGGAGAACGTCTGGACGACGAAAAACGAAGGGAACGGGGGCACTGCGGGTCACGACCGACCCATGGCCCCGGGCAGGAGGACCACGACCGGTCCCTCTGTCCTAATGAGGGTAAAGAAAAGGCGAGGAAAAACGCGCCGAGGGGCTAAGTAAACAGAGCCCAGAGGAGAGGAGCGGGGGCGACGGGGTCACGACCGATCCCCAGTCCCGGGTGGGAGAGCCACGACCGGCTCGCTCATCCTAAAAGACGAGAAAAACAGGAGGTCCTAAATAGATCAAGGATAAGAGAACTCTGACGAAGATAAAAAGAGACTAAGATATATAAAAACGAATTATATGAACTTTTAGAAAAACGGAGAGAAAAAAGAAAAACGAAGAAAGAAAAACGAAGAAAGAAGAGAAATAATAATTAGCCGGATAGGCCCCGGGGGCCCTCCGAAGTAGACCGGGGAGGACAGAGGGTGACACCTCCTCCTCTGCCGATAAGGAGCGTAGGATTGAAATGTTTCTGGTTCTAGAGTATGTTCTGTTGTCGTTGCTGTATGAACTGTGTTGAAATTTTGTATAACGTGTTTTCCCACCTTTCAAGAAGGTGCGGGAGGGTGTGATGAACGGCTATTCAGCCAAAATACATAGAGGTTAAAGTAATAGAAATAAGGTAATAATGGAAATAGATGTAAAGAACGAATATGTAAAAGAACGAATAACGAATATGTAAAGAACGAAGAACGAAATAGATGTAAAGAACGAATATGTAAAGAACGAATAACGGATATGTAAAGAACGAATAACGAAAACGTAATGGAACGAAACCCGGAAATATGTAAACCGGAAGTGAAATGTAAACCGGAAACGGAATATATAAACCGGAAGTGACGTCAATTGTAGGTCACGTGACCGAAGGCAGCCAATCAGGGCTGACCTCTCTAGTATATAAAGGGGCGGTGAGGCCCGAATAAACAGAGTTCTTCAACAGTTCTCCTGGTGTCCAGACGTGTCCTCTTTCCTGAAACAACCACTAAAGATGAGCCGAATAGAGTAATTAAGTCGAAGTTAGGACAAAAGAGTCGAAGTCCGAGATAGGTAGTCGAAACATAGAGGAAGGGGCCCGAAGGCCCGAAGAACGAGGAACGAGGGAACGGAGTAGGGCACGAAGGCCCGAAGTAGTACCGGAAACCGAGGCATAGTATGGTACGAAGACATGGGGAGCGGAACGAGGGAGCGAAGTCCGCGGGGACGAGGGCGCGGCGTGCTCGGCCCCACGCTACCAAACAATAGGCGACCGTCGGCCCGTCGCCCCCGCGGACCGGAACTCAGGGGTGGACCGTTCCCCGGCCGACCCGTACCCCTACCATAATTTCCCTCCCCCGCAGTCCTCCGTCGACGTCGAGTGCCGATCGATTCGCTCAGCCCCCCCTCGTGCGCGAGGCACGACTCTAGAAACACATCTCGGTTCTTGGCCCGGATTCCCCGTCCGCCCCGAGACCCGAACAACCCCCACGTTCCTCTGTCGTAAGAATCGGCAACCCCGACTTACCAGAGAACGTCACAATTGCGTTTTCTTATGCTTTAAAATGATACCAAACATGTCCAGCAATTATTATCAAGCAAATCATAGCCTACTAAACATGCCATTTCCAAGATACACGGAAACAGGGAAATGTTTAATAATCAAACACGATATTACTAGATCGATAGTTTCTAGCTTTGAATTGTGTTCCAGGCAATATCCATCTCTCCCACATATTGTTTGTCACCTTTTATCAAACGTATGACAAATACTCGTTAATATTAATGTTACAATTGCAATCAGGATTTTGTCGTGTTATATAATTTTTGTGATGTGATATTGCTGCTTTTGTTGAGTCTGGGGCAAATTACAAATTCCACTTTTTGCATTTCTCCTTTGTATCACTTCCAGGTACTGTTCTGTTTATCGCATTAAGGAGTTTATCCCATACCAAGATGTTTTTTTAGATTCTTTGGTTTATGGTAGCCTGCCTCGAAGTATTTTTTCTGTATAGACGTCATGTATACTGCAATCATCTGCGAATACAAGTTTGTCAACTTGCTCAGATTGAGTTTTCGTGGTTGAAACAGGCTGTCAAGTGAAAAAAAAGTATATTTTCCTAGTCTGGTTTTTGCTGGTTTTCATTGCTGCAGAGCAGTTTATTCATCTCTTTCATCTGTTCTTCTCATTTTCGAAAATATATGATACGGCATTTGATTTAATATTTACATCTGATTCGTTGGAATTATATTATTCAAGGAGCAACAACCCAATACAAAACTAGCAATTTGCCCTTATGCTAACAGTATGATTTCTTTGTGAAGGGAGCTACAAAAAACAATAATATAGCACAGGAAGATTACGCCGAGGCTCTGACACGATAAGGTATGATCAGAGGGCGAATGGAGCAGTAAGAACATTGGATTCTACATAGGGATTGGCGTGCCTGAGCCCATCTATATAAAAAGTCCTTTCAGCAATGAAGGGTTTCTTCCTATCAATGCCTAATAACTAATCAAGTCTCCCCTTTTTGAGTGCTCCCCTAGCGGAAAGTAGAGTAACTCATGACCTATCAGCAGAGGGGCTTAGTCTGTCATTTGCCCAGGTAAATCTAAGTTTGTGATGGCTAAACAAAAAGTGGTGATTTGTATGCAAAGGTTATCAACATTGGGTGATTGTAGGTCATGGGTATTATATACAGGAGCACGCAAGGTCAAAACAACGGGTAGGGTACTGAGTGTTACAGATTCACAGTAGGTATGCATGTGTATGTGATGTTGTGACATTAGGGAGCTTAAGAAGCTCCAAGACATAATGTAACCTAAACGCAATGCATTCGTTATCTGGGAGTTGATGCTGCATTTTAGAAGTGTTCCAATAGATGCATACATCTGTCAGTTTACCATAACTTGCCGTTAAATTTAAAGTAACCCAGCTAAGGAAAATGAGACACTTCCTCAATGAGGAATCCTCGATGTTAGTCTACAAAAACATGATACTACCAATACTGGAATATGGGGATGTATTTCTAATCTCCACAACGAAATTTCAGAAAAGAAAGTTACAAGTATTACAAAATAAGGCACTGAGGTGTGTCCTAAATACTAACAAACTGGAAGGGCCATCAACAAGTGAATTACATGACCTTGTCAAAATCCAGACACTTACGATGAGAAGGAAAGTACACCTTGCATAGCATTACTTTAGACTCTCCCATACCTCCAATTCAATAAGATGGAGAACTAAATCAAAGGGCATAAAAACCAGAAGCAGCAAGAAGAAAATTATTGACATTAAGAGACCAAACAGTGAATGGTTTAAGAAAAGCATTACTTACCAAGGACCCATACTCTGGAATTCATTGCCATAAAAACATACAGAAGCAAACCAACCCTCACGCATTTAGAAAATGGTCTTCACACCCAAGGCAGAAACAGAAAATACCTCAAGTGCACCCTCTCAAAATCCAGAACCACCTTTCTAAATGTCAAGATTATCCTGCCACCATCAACCTCATCAACTTACATCACCTCTCGTGCTCCAATATATTTCTGATATGAAATTGTTTGTATATTCATTTTAATGTTGTAAAAATACTTTCTTTCTTTCTTTCTTTCCTTCTTTACTATGTCAAGCAATGTAATAGCAGATCACCACCCCAAATGTACTGTTTGGTCCTTATTCAATCTACTTAAGTGTGATACAGTAAATTGTAATGCTGGCAGCTACTGTAAGAACGGCTCATTGAAGTTGAAGGGCTGTATGATGATAGTTAATAAACTTAATAAAAGAAACCAAAAAAATTGATAGGCTTTTCAAATGTTGCCCCTATGGTCTTCAATATGACCGGAAAGATTAGATATATTATGTCAATGTATTGGAATGCGTCCTGGTTCTGAAACTACCAAGTATGGACAAGGATACATTCTGCATACTATTAAATTTCTGATGATATCAGCTGTCGATAGATAATCTCCACGTAATGTTCATCATCATGTCGGCGAATTTGATCAGCGATTCCTGCAATTAGGTATCGCAACAAACGATCGAGGTATATCAGCGGAAAAATGGGAAACGCACTTTTGCATGATATGTTGAATCCGGGCTTTAAACCTCCCTTCCGTTTTGGCACCAGATTTACAATAATATGATATTGGTGCATTCAATGGATCATCTCTCCCACGCAGCTCGTACATACGTTTTGGTTAAAACGTTATAACCCACCCAAGGATGTGACGCCGCAGAATATTCTAAAGACTTTACAGAACGTAGCAGCTTGCATTGAATGGAGTGGCTAGAGGCAATGTTGTAGTTAAGTGACAAGACATCTACTTATCCCAATTAAGGGGTTTGAGTCTCTAACTTCTTTAAGTTGATTCCTCCATTATCGTTGGCGCTATGTAAGATTCAATCCATGTCATCAGTAAACCTAAGATTCGCTTACTGAGATTATGAATAATTTTGCCTTGCTCACATCCAAGTCAAGGATGTAAGGTCGCAGAACTTTCTAATATAGTTTTTGAAAAATAAACTAGAGCGTCACATCTTTCCTTGCCTAGGAATCCAAGGTAAGGCTGAAACTTTGCCGTGAGACTGTTTTATTGAAAACTGATCAGATAAGATAGGGCCCTTTTAAAACCTTTTATTATTGTCTGGGTATAGTTCTATTTTGTGTAGGATATATGTAGAATGCTTCATCTTTTAGATTGTTCCATTGAATTAATTACATTGGAATAAGAAAATGCCGTTACCGGTCTGTCAGGAACAAATAGAGATGTATTTCGTACAATCGAGATATCTCAAACCTTTTCGTTGGCAATCTGTGAACTTTTCCTGCATTCAGAAAAATTCTCCTTTTTAAATCTTGGATTGCCCGAGACTACAGTCAGTGGCGGATACCCCTACCCAACTACCCCTTAGGACAATTACCCCTATGGGTAGGACAACTATCCCTATAGGACAACTACCCCTAAAGGACAACTACCCCTCTAGATAGGACAATTACCTCTACAGATAGGACAACTACCCCCCTTAATAGGACAATCACCCCCATTGGTAGGACAACTACCCCCATTGGTAGGACCTGCCCTGGGTGTCCAGGGCTGGGCAATGAGGGGGAACTGATCTGGGTGTAGTTAGGGGTAATTGTCAATAGGGGTAGATGTCCTACCAATGGGGGTAGTTGTTCTAACAATGGGGGTAGTTGTCCTACCAATGGGGGTAGTTGTCCTACCAATGGGGGTAGTTGTCCTACCAAGGGGGGTAGTTGTCCTACCAATAGGGGTAGTTGTCTTACCAATGGGGGTAGTTGTCCTATCAATGGGGGTAATTGTCCTATCAAGGGGGTTAGTTGTCCTATCATAGGGGTAGTTGTCCTACCAATGGGGGTAGTTGTCCTATCTATAGGGGTAATTGTCCTAAAGGGGTAATTGTCCTACCTATAGGGGTAATTGTCCTATCTAGAGGGGTAGTTGTCCTATAGGGATAGTTGTCCTATAGGGGTAGTTGTCCTAAGGGGTAGTTGCCCTAAGGGGTAGTTGTCCCAGGGGTAGTTGTCCTAAGGGGGTAATAGTCCTAGGGGGTAATAGTCCTAAGGGGTAGTTGTCCTAGGGGGTAGTTGTCCCCAGGGTAGTTGTCCCAGGGGTAGTTGTCCCAGGGGTAGTTGTCCTGTCACCGATTTAACAGGGGAGGGGGGCGGGCCCCTCCGCCTGCCCCCCCCCCTCCCTGCATCCGCCACAGCTCTGCTTTACTGTATTCACATTCAAACGTCTTTATTTTCAAAATCATTCCCCTATTTCTAACAGTCCCTTCTTTTAATACAAATTAATGCACCATGTCCTTCACCTTCTCACAGCTTTATTCCTACAACTATGTTCCCTCTTCTCCCCCTCTTCCCTGATGCCAGTCCGCCTTCCCCACACACCACTTTCCGTGACCACCCAGCCTCCCCTCCCGTCTCGCCTCATGCCAACCGTCGATACGATCGATCAGCATTTGATATGCTCGCGATAAGCCAGTGGCAGCGAATTAGCCCTCCATTCTATAAGTAGGCATAAAAGAGAACAATACAATTGCAAGCGGTCGACTCTGTGCAGATAATACCTAATGATTCCTATGATCAAGTTGTCCTCGCTGGGTCTTCTCGTGAGGCCTACCCGACCCATTATAACAGAGCATGCGTGGATGTTGGTGGGGGTTAGAGAAGGGCAGTCTGAATGCTATAAACCAAAGAGCTGGGCTTGGGGGAACGTTATCGGTTAATGCGCTGGCCAAATAGTAGGCAGTGATTCGGTGGTGTATACATGACCACATGCGAGGTTTTAGTCGATCTTTGCTGGGTGGTGGTACATGGGGGGCCCGGCAGACAGGGCACGACATGCCGCGTGTAGCAATCTACTGACTGGGAACTCCCCTCCTGTCCAGGGAGCCGGCCCGGGGAGCCCGGGTCCTTGAACCAGACTTACCTGCTCCTAACATCGTACCATGCTCCTTCAGTACCTTGCACTCAAATTAACTGATTGTGAACGTTCTTCCACGATAGGTTTCTTAGCGCGTAATTAAGAGGGGTATGCCTCTATCCTTTTAATATTGTATTCCGATTGTTCTTTTTTGTTCTTTTTGGTTGAGCAATGCGTCAAACTCTTCAGAGACCATCCTAGCCAAGGACGGCGGGGCAGGGGTCGCACAGCTAACTCTTCGTGTGTCTAGATTTGATATACCCGTATCTCCCCACACAGAAAGGATGCCCCAGGCGGGAATTAAGCATTAAAGAAGAATTAATATCAGATTCGATGGACATTTGTCTTTTTGCTTGAACCAACCAAAACTCTCGATTTCACCTTTACAACTGGCGATGTAGAAACATACAAGGATGTTGTTACTAAGCAAATGTGGGTTCTTAAATTCGCTTGCATGCTTTGTGAGAGCACCGAGGCCACTGATCCACACATCGTCCCTTCGTTAATGGGCGATGATTCAAGAAAAGGGAACAATGCAGGTGTTATCTATCAAATCAGGATCGCGCCGACCGGTCTTCTTTTCTCCCCACAAATCTCCAGGGACAACAAAACAATCACACCATCCCAGAGTCCAGTGCGCGCTGTGTTAGTGCCGATTACGCATGCGCCATTAACGCCAAGCGCCGTCCCATCATGCTTTGCGATGCTACAATCGCCACCTATCGGCATTTTTCATAACTAACGACAAGAGGGCCGCCTGCAGGTCGAGGTCACGTGATGATATCGAGGCTGGGGTCAGCACACAATTCGCCCATCCGGGTTACTAGGGCGGAAATGGGGGCGGAAGTGGGTGAGCTTTGTTGGTGCGCATGCGCCGTGTGATTGTTGGCAGGGGGAGGGGGTTGAAAGAATGTCGTGAATTAAACTACAAAACACATGTCGCCAGCAAATCGTGCCCCGTAGGGATCGATGCGTTTATATTGACGGGAGATGCCCTGGCAAGGAATTAAAAATAGATGAAACAGAGATAAAAGAATTCTTGTTAGTGAGACCTCATTAGGCTATTTCGCCCGAATGTTATTTCTTCCCTCCATTTCAGCATACCACAAACAAAGGAACGGTTTAATTTGGGGGGCGTTTCATTACCATACCTTTAAAAGCAGTTCGTTTGTTGTTTTTTGACTAAACATATTGTCATTTACTCCCTACATCCGGCCCATTAGGTCTTCTAAACGGACTACATTAAAATCCCCATACGCTTGCCTCCGCTCGCCGCCCAAGACGGCTCCCAAGCTGATGCCGCATTACGAGCTGACATAGCTGACATGGCCATGCATATTTCATGTCTCTCTATATAAATACACCCATTGCCGGTCCGACGGTGAGCTAAGCCCACCTTCCGCACTGTCTATAGATACACTTTTACCCGCTACCACGCGCCCAGACCGGGAAGCCTCTGGGGAGCTTCTCTTTAAACGCCGAGCTGCTCAACAGCCGGTAACGGTCCGCTCCAGGCTTCATTATAGGCAAATTAAGTTAACGTGCCTCCCAGATGCAACTTTAAACAAGGCTCACAGCTCCCTGCGGCGCCTAAAACGTCTTCTTACGTCGAGGCGTCTCGCCTGTATTAACGAAAAACACAACACAACAGCACCTTTATGTAATCTGCGAGCGACGGTGGGGTCGTAAACAATAGCGTGTACGTGCTGGGAGGTCTCATCTGATATTATTTATTCATTAATTTTGATAACTCACTGTCCCTGTTGGGACTGTGAAAAACAGGGCACTGAAATAGAGCGATTCAAAAGATAAGTCATCATTACCGTTTTATGAGATAGCGTTGGAATTATTTGTATTTAGTGTCTGAAATTAATTCTGTCATAAAGTCTAATCCAAACGACAGTCATTTTGCATCATGAATTATGCAACTGTGCTTCACTTTCTATATTTCCTGATTCTGAGGGAAATTCGCTGTTCCTCTTTTCCCAATTGCATTTTGAAAGACCAAAATGCAATTACAAGACGTTAGAAAAGCTAACAAGCCAAGTTTTCAAAACGATATGATCTAATCTAGCTATCTCAGACTATCGATAAAGACTCTTTCTTTTCCATGCTAGCCTTGTTTTACCGAACAGAGCTCATTTTATTTCTCTCGGGCATGATATGAAAGTAAACCTAATGGATATTGTCTCATCCAGATGGCTGCCTTTTTGTAGCCAATATATTAATCAAAAGAAAACGACAGCTGGACCATTTAAATCTTGCCTTTGTAAACCCTGAGGATACAGACACAATCCAACGGCTGTAACGTTTTTCAGTCCCACTCTCCCTCACAGATTAAGCTGCAGGAGAAAAGACTGTGGTGAATAATTAATCGGCAAATAAGAAACGATTAGGGTAATCCTTTAGAGGTGT
Organism: Lepidonotus clava; assembly: GCA_936440205.1. Classification (NCBI taxonomy): domain Eukaryota; kingdom Metazoa; phylum Annelida; class Polychaeta; order Phyllodocida; family Polynoidae; genus Lepidonotus; species Lepidonotus clava. The sequence goes on along the minus strand of OW387150.1, from coordinate 16,273,763 downwards.
ATTTATGTACAATAGCACCCAGGCGTGGTGTGAATTATATTATGGACTCTGGTATATACTGACGGCTGCCTATGTATACATACATCCGACACATCATACCATTTACTACACTACTTATGAACGGATTGCTGTTTCGTAATGTTGAAAAATTAGTATCTTCCTTCGTAGAAGGCCCCTATCTTTAAAAAGAAAAAGTAATTCGATGTATTTTTTTTGTATTTTTTTTTATTGATCAACACAATGTATAATATATATGCATATTGCATAATAATAATAAATATGGTGAAAAACTAACAATAACAAATTGGAGCTTAGACCTTTATAGCAGCACTCATGCATGGTGATATTTCAAATTATTATACATAATTTACATTGCTACTGCTTATACTAAGATATAGTTGGCCTACGACATCAGGACGCTCCCCATCATGGGCCCCACGGTAGTTAGCCTCCCCTAGTTGATGTAGGAGCAGAGGGCCGATTGATAGGGCCGACGTCCACCCTTTAATCACCCACGACGACCTTAGTCCTTTGTGTGCCCGAACCCCTGATGACGACTTTTGTCCAGGCCCCAATATGTATTGACACCCACCCTATAGGACCTTATGTCTGTACTCCCATGCCGGGACGCAAGGTGCAGTGAGCGAGAAATAAAGGAATTTCAGGTGAAAATCAAGCTAATTCTACCGGGTAGTTTTGAAGATAATAATCTATTATGGATGATATAAGATCCTCATTTCTTGAAGCAAAATGACAAATGAAATTAGTCCTGAAATGTCTATAGTATGGTACTAGGTGGTACGTCCTAACCCTAAGTGATATATAGCGCTCAGCGTAATGGCCTTGGGCAATGTAATGTGCCAGCTAGTACATGTATCATCTGCATTTTACTTCAACTTTAACACCCCCTATTGACATATCCTAGGGGGTTCTTGGCCAATATCCTAACTTTAATGAAATATGATATACACTTCGATGTAATCCTTTCAAATGGAAACGTTTTTTTTTAAATGTTTATCAAGTAAATCACTTCAGGGTTGCCCCTGGTTTTCGGTGATATTACAATGAGAAAGTGAAGTAAATAAACATTTCAGGAGTAAAATTTAATTTTAAGTATGTACATCAAGATCAATACAATATATATTGGACCTATTGGATTGAAACGTATACGTTATGACATATGTTGATTAAAAGAGAGAAAAACAAATTTAAACGCGAGAACGTGGAACAGATTTTTCTAGAATCCTACGAAGGATGAGTTTCTTGTTGGCGTCATGGTTGACCGCGGTCTACCCATCCCATAATAAGGTCCTCCCGGTCACGTGCCGCACACGTGCCTCATACGGCAGCCAATCAAAACACGCCGTGACGAAGGCCCTTTTAATAGCCGCCCGTAACGAATAAACTCATTAGGCCGCCTCTCGCGCCACGCGCGAGAACCGGAGAGACTTGGGGGTTGACACGTGACCGCGAGGCGAGAACGAGGCGGCTGTATCGTATCTCATTGGTCGGCGGTGTCAGCGTCGAGTGGCGACACCCCGTGGTGGTTGGAGATAGTGTCAGCGACACAAAGCCGACTTAATCTAAAAAGGTGAAATATGTGAGCCCAGCCCCCGCTGCTGCCTGGACACAGACGGCCTGCGGATTATTGGGTTAATCCGAGGGGGACCCACCTATTGTGGGGGACGGTGAATAGCACGCCCTGGACGTATATTAAACGGCTGGACTATTAGGATGTCGCCCCTCCTTAGAAACGCCGAAATAAGCCAATATAATACATATTTGCGCTTGCAGAATTAATCCTAAAAACCGTGAAAAAAAAGGAAGTGTGAATTTATAGCATACTTGAAGGTCGTTTTTAGAATATGCCGTGGTGGATTGCAAATGAAGGCAATAACTATATCGATATTGTGTTATTGGTTATGATTTTGTATTGCATTAACAATTGAATAATAACTTTTCTCTGTATTGATTCTATTGTTACTCTTCATGGGTTGTGATTTAGAAGTGTACGTCATTATTCGAAAGAAAAACGTTTTAGTATTTAGGAAATTGAGGGTCGGTGGGAAAAAACATCTGGCAGATAATTAAAAACACCATACATTCCTCCCTGACCACGCCCTTCTTTGAGGCTATAATACCCTTTAATATCACGTTGCTAAGAGATCAAATACGAAACCTAAGCTATTCATATCATCTGGCTCTTGATATATGAGTTATGCCTGGTAGAATATTATACTTGATAATATTGTCAGTTTATCTTTATGATATCCACATCATATTTTGGGTTTGCCACAATGCGATGATATGTGTAAAATATAACAACTGCCAATTCACAATACAACCAAAGTGCATCAATGTTGTTACTGTAACACAAGGTGTGCCAAAGAATTTGATTTTAGCTGAATGATGTTGTACTCTCATAGTCGCTGACAAACGTTACACTATTCTAATTCATAGATTCCCTGTCTGTCTGGAAGTATAAGATTGAGTTATTTATCCGCGACGTTGGCATAAAACCGAAGGTAAGAGCTAGCTATAGGATTGCTGTCATAAAACACAGATGTTTCCATTAGCACAAATATTTTATTCTACGCCAGAGAAACATGATGAGACGGTAGGCTATACTATCTCAGATATGGTAATTTCTAATCAGAAAATAAATTAAGAACTCTGCTGAACTAATGTTTTCCCGGTCTATCCAATGCAATTATGTAAATCAGAATTGGTGAAATAGATAAGAAAGATGATCAGAAAAGAAAGATAGTCAGCTTCCGTTTGATGATGATTGCTATATCTATTTATGAATAAGGGCTAATTTCGCCTGCTATAGACCAATTTATGAAGTCTGTGTCCAGCAAGTTTGCGCTGGTAATATTCACAGCTTTTAGCCAACTCATCACAAACGTTGATCTACTTACGAACACGTCGAATCAGTTAGCTTCACCGTCATTTCCATAGGATTACTTCGGTATGTGCGGCTATTTACTTCATGCTCAGATATCTTTTGCTTAATCTGCAATTTCGCTGGTGGACAGATGAAAAGAATATGTAAAATCATACCGGCAAATCTCACTACGGAGACAAATAGCCCACTCCCTGAATAAAAAAAAGAAGACGACAAACAGCGCTTGCTAGTTTGGGACAAATATGTACGGACTTCTCGTGTACGTAGGAAAACTGTACACCATATCATATGACCTATTCAATTATAAATGAAATTTCAATACAGAGGCTGTAGACCGGCCTAAATTAACTGCATACTGAATTGGACGAACATGACATTATGTGACCTTTTACGTCTTTATATTTGAGTTACACCTGGCATTGAGAAGGATAGTCGAAAAAAGATAGGCAAGTACATTGCATTTGTTTACATTTAGTTATTCTTTTAATATGAATTGCCATTCTCTGTATCAGCATGATAATATGACTGTTTCGTGTATGATATATTCATCATGGAGGAACCGATGATAAGCATTGTGAGAGATATCAAGCAGTTTTTAAAAGTGGGCATAGTTTATAGAGTGGCATCTACATTGTATACATTTCTAAATATGCTGATCACTGAGCCTAAAACCCCTATTACCCTGTTTTTAAAAAGCCACAATGTTTATCCTTAAGCTTTTTTATGTGTACCCATTTACAACTGAGTCACATCTTCTCACCCTACTTTAACAGTTTAAGCAGGGTAGACTAGTAGTCTAGGGAGTTGGCATTTTGTGGCGGGTTGGGTCGGGTAGTTGTGAAGCGTATGAATTAGGAGGGGGGCGGGAGACCCTCAGGGATAAGAGTTAGGATGTGGGGATGAGGGTACGTAAAATTGGGGAGTTAGTGGGGTGGGGTGGGCGATTTGTGTGTGTGTGTGTGTGTGTGTGTTTTGTGTTTTTTTTGGGGGGTGGGGTTGTGGGGGTGATCGATGTTTTTTGTTCTTGTTATTTTGTTGTTGTTGATGTTGTTGTTTTTTTGTCTTGTTTTTTTTGTGTGTTTTTTGTGTGTGGGGGGGGGGGGGGTTGTCGGTGGGGGGAAGGGGTGGTAGTATGGCAGTGCTGGTGGTAAGTGGAAAAGGTGGGGGCGTGATGGGCGGGGCTACAGTGTTGAGTAGGAGGGGCGTGCGGGTGGGATGGGCGGGGCAGTGGCGGTAGGGGGCAGGGGGCAGGGGAGGTAGAGGGGAGGGGCACGTCCCACCCGTCACCCAGGGGACACGGTAGGCGGCAACCCCCGGGAAATCAGCGGGACCAAGGCCCCACCTGTATACTGGACCCCTCCCCCCAACCTCCAACCGAGCTGACCCCTTCTATACCCCACACAGAATCCCCTGGACCCTTTTACGGATGATATGGTCAGCCGTGTGTACACATATAAAACTAGCAATTTGTTTTGAAAGTGCTTTCCTTTTTAAAGATCGACGGAACGACTTTGCAGCGGCCAATACGCATAGGGCGGTCACATGGTGACTTTAGAATGTAGTCTTGATTTAGATAATTCTTGGAGAAGGGAGATTATCTGATGCATTATTAGACCATGACTGTATCGTAAAGATTGACACTCTACTAGCCAAAGAAGTGTTTTATAATAACAATTTGCACAAGTGAGGGAACAGAATCTGATAAATTCATATATCTAATTTTGGAGCTTTTTGGAATGTTTAAGCAGCTGACTTCCAATCGTGTGCTAGATGTCAGCGAGAATTAAAAAAACGGGTGGGTAATTATATATGGCCGTTGAATGGTAGTCTACGTACAAAATTGACTGTTTGTCTCGTGGCTCACCATACATCCATGCACCCCTTCCTCCACTCCTTCCCCAACCAAACCCCACCACCATCTGAGTCAGAGCAAAACGTGCACCGGAAACGTGATGAATGCCTTCACGCGCATGCGCACTTGATGCCTGACCTCCAGGGGCCTCCGTTGACAACGACCGACGTGATGGTGAAGTGCAATGTCCCCCCCCACCCCACCCCACCCTGGAGGCCCCACTCCCTCCCTCTCACCCACCCTGGAGGACGTCAACCTCTCCAGACCCAGCCAGTTTGCGACTTAACAGAAACGTTCTGCAACCATACTTTTTTTTAGTCAGTTTGTTACTTACCAAGATGGCACGTAACAGTTATATTATTGACGGTGAGGTTGAAACCTCACCAAATCAGAATAGTATTGTAACATTATTTTTGGTGAGGTTAGGACGAAACCAAAACAGAATGTTATATGGACATTCTGTTTGGGTTGAGGAACCTAACCAGAACATTGTAATAGTGTCACAGTGCAACATCACAGCAGTACTTTGCAGCAACATAATTGGGAGTCATCAAAAGAACGTAACAAGAACCAAACACAGAATCAACCAGAACGTTGTTGCAACATCATAATAACCTTGCATCATTGGCTGGGTAGTTAGTACTCGGTTTCCACAGCAAGCCAAGGAATAACGACCATACACATTTCGTGATAATCATTTTGAAAATGATTAGCATTTTCAAAATGAATAATCGTGAATTATGCACGATTCTAAAAACTGCTATCGCCAACTTGATTTTATATCATCAAAATATCGTCGCGATGTTGCCGCCAAGCCTTGACGAAAATTCTAGAGGTATCGTGAACGTTTTAGAGATGGGTTTGGATGGCGGTAATTATCGCGAAAATTGTATGGTCCCCTTCGAGGTAAATACTATAAGAGATACGCCCCCAGACGGGATACCAGAGAAGTAGGATCAATTAAACCTCTTAAGGGAGGCACAGGCGCATGCCTAACTAATGATGTTCATTTTCCGCGTATACTTGTTTAATTGTTTTAGCGGCCCCTAAATTAATAGAGCAGGCAACTGGATACAAATATGATTAAATGCGTTAATATGAGCGCTATCTGGAGGTGTGGATGATGGTCGAGATGGGCGGATTGGGGGGGGGGGCGCCTGGGTTGGAGTGGAGGGGGTGATGTGAGGGGGACTATACTTGTTCATGTTTTTTGGCCGATCCGGCAGATGCTTAGGATAGCCCTCAAGACACCCCACTTCTCTACTTTCCTTTGCTCGTTTCTTTTTAGGTTCTGGATTCGCTGCTGCCTGGTATGATGCTATAGACAGAGGCGGATCTTGTCGGTCATATCCCAACATGTACAGTTAAAAACCATTGAATGATAGTGGATGTACAGGATTGTACAGTTCAATCCATAATTTAGCATTATCAATTGAACTACAAGCTTCACACTTTGACCATACTTTGCCAAAGGGCATCAATGTGCTTATATCATGTCTATTTGAATTTTATTTTGAATCAATAGTTTCACACATAGTCTTTTCTCAAAAACTTTTCTTAAACCATTTGTGAGTTTTTTGGTTTTGTGTATACATACACTATATAGTTACTGATTTCGGGTCAATATTTTTTTTAATTTTTTTTTTTATTGTATTAAACATCTCTTTACATTCATAAAGTTCTTCCGATGTAGTTGAATACATGGTATATACAATGATGACAAAGTATTTTACATGAGTATTGAAGATATATCTCGCATTAATATCATTCGAATTGTATAGTACATGGTTATAGAAGATACTCCCTCTTTACAGTAAGTACCCTCCCTCCCCTTCCGCCAGACATTAGCACTTTAGATGCTGGTACAGAAGACTGGTCCTGTTAATTAGTTTGTCTCCGTAATCTTACCAACACATAATTAACAGATATAATCAGCGTCGCCTCTGCTCACTCCGTTTGGTAATCAACCTGACATGGACATTTTTTATCCTCAAATATCAACTCATCTTTTGGGTCATACTGTTTTATAATCGGCCTTGATTTGTTGTCCTCCTACCCAAAGTGGTGGCCAATATCGACACATAAAACCTGTTAAATCTGTTGAGCTGACAGCATGGGGCTAATAGGGATCTGCTTGGTCTGTCTTCTATTAGATGACTAACATCAAATTGACAAACCGTTGAAGGTATTTTAGTTTATTGTGATGAAGTTCAAGGCGTTTATGTGAATGCAACGGTCTGCAAACAGAAATGGCGCACTGCAATGCAATGGGATGACATTTCAATAATTGTGTGTCACTTCACGAATACTCTTTATTTCTATGTAATTAGTTTCTTAAGCTGTTAAAAAGTTTGGAATTTGTATTCAGTGTACCCTTACATTAAGAAGTGCTATGTACGAGGTAATCATGAAATATATTCCGAACAAATACACATGTATACTTAATTATCATTGCGATTTATCACTCAGAAATATTTGGCTATCTGCCTTCAATCCTTTGTTATCGACTATCACAGATTTTGTTTCCATTGAAGACTGTGGGATGAAATACCTGAGCAAATTCAATGGGCAACAACAAAGGTGAAATTTAAAAAAGAAATTAGAGCCTACAGGACTGTCAAACGGAAACCGACAAATGATTGATCTATACCCTATCCCTATTGACATGTTTATACCGCCCAGACTTTGCTCTGTAAGTAATCTTGAATTGTAAAAATCGTTTTCCTTCTGAACTATAACCATGTCTTACCTTTATACCTCACTTTCTATACCTTGCTTTGCTCCATCTTGTTCATTAACTTGTTGTTAAATATTTTACTTCTCATCCTCATACCACCTAACATCAACTGGAAGAACATAAACTTTTTGTATGTGAAGTTGATTAAAAAATAAAAGAAAAAAAATTGAAAAAAAAAAATTGAATTTTTTTTGGGGAAAAACAGCTAGAAACGAGTTGTCACTCCTGTTCCGTTTATAAATGGCAAAAATGTAGATGCAACAGAGTTGGGCATAGGCTGACGGGATATCTTAACGTAGCACCTGACGATTTGATCATAATATTCTTACCACATACGAATCATAATTTGCCTGTTCCTTGTCTGCTAGCTCAGCAATAACTGTTAACCCTACTCCCCCTCACTGACCCTGGAGTGTCTGACCATGATGCAGTGTGGCTGTAAACGAACTGGACCCCCGCCATATGAAGTGCCTGACCCCGTGACCCGCACTGGGCACAGATTACTACGCCACGCCCTCCCTCCGCCCAGATAAATAGTCCCGTAAACAGGGGCGCAAGGACCCCAAGTAAATTGTCTCCTAGCTGTACCCCTACCCCCACCTCCTCCCCCACCTATTTCACGGTTCACTGGGTCTCCCCTACCCACCAACCCCGCCTTGCCCTGACAGAGTGCCCCCTAACGGGTAATATTAGCATCCCGTTGACACAGGGGAACAAGGGCGTGTGAAAACGAGCCTTATGGTCGGGGCTCTAGAAGTTCTACTAGAAGGGGTGGAGAGGTTGAGGAAGGGATTATTTAGAAAAAAAAAGCGGGCATGGTTTTCGACCTCAACCTATATCGGTTCAGCAGCTAATCCATATGATAATCAGATTGGTCATTGCATACAATTACTGACTCTTTCATAATCGATTGATAATTAGATTTAGGACAAAAGCAAATATAGGTAATATTATAGGAGGTCACCCAAACGTGTAGCTTTGTACAACAAAAAAGAAAAAAGAATACGCACAATTTATTGGTATCAATGAATTATAATTTGTAACAGCTACCAGATAAAAATAGACAAGAGTAGAATTCTGGAACCTGACGCTCCCCCAAAAATCACAACCCACCCAATCACGCCGTTTATGTCACTTGTTGTCACTTGTTCATAAAACTAAAAATGGGACAGTTTAAGAAATTACTTGGTCGCCATAATGGGTATCGGGGTCTGGAGCCCCATCGAGGGGCGGAAATGCTTTAATTACACGCATGCGTGGTGAGGGCGCAACTGGCAAAGAGGGAATAGGGTATATTGGCATTGGCTGATGCTTGGTGGGTAAAAAGATGAGAAAAAGGGTCTTGGCAGAGGTGAGGGGAGGGTAAAAAGGAAAGGGTGTCGCCCAGTGCCCGGGTACGATCGTTTATCTACCTTTCTGAAGCAGAATAAATCATGCTCATCCGACCTAATTTTATTTCTTCAGAAAAATACTATTGTGGACCTTATTCAAACCTGGCTATACCTCATCACCATGGCTACCAGTACAACCAAGCATGTGCTTTTGCATGAATGGGAACTGAACCCAGAATGAACAAATGAAATCAGATATATGCTTAAGAACAACAAGTTGCTATCAAAATAATACATACAAGCAAACAGCACCGGCGTGTCTAATATCTTTTCAATATGGCGGCCATGGTTGGTTGTAAACAAGCTAAAAGAGAAAATCCCAAGTTTACACATGAAAATTCTGTATCTGTAACAAGAGCTTTTGATTAGTGTTAAACCAAAGTTTTACCCATGTTTTACTGTGATTTTTATACCCGATAAGTTACAGAATACTCAAATCATAAAATAATGTTGAAAACATAAGAATACGCCCTGAATGTCACTTCTTTTTGATCAGTGAAAACCACTTTTCAGCTCGTGTATTTGTTTCTAGGGATATAATTCATACAAAGTGTTCATCCTTCCTATATTTCTAGAGTTATTTGTGCTAACAGTTCTAGTTTGAATTTGAAATAAATGAGGTAACCATCAAGATACAGGCTGCTACTTTATCTGGGGAGATCAACAAGGTATGAGAGCAGGGAATCAGTTGAGCTGTCCATAACTCAAAGAAAAGTTGGGTGGTGATACAGTGATTTAAGTTGTAACGTTGCCAACGTTAACAGAGACCGCTTTGAGGTAAGCTTAAGGTTCACTATATGGGACGGAAACAGGAGAACGAGGTACAGACGAGATGACTCCTGCACAGGGAAATGACTGAGGCCTAGATCTAACACAGAGGAAATGGTGGGATTTAGGCTTGTTCTTTACATAGGGTCGCCTGGACCGTGAAGGCAAGGGTATTCATTGGAAAGGGGGGGGGGGGGTATTGACATAAAAGGATCGGTTAGAGGGGTTATATATATACTGTGATATCAGCTGCTGTTTGTATGTAGAGCATAAACCCAGACTATATACACTGTAAAAACAAGTGTTTAGAACCTAAACACTTTCCTAAACACTTTGTTGTAACCAGTTTGACAACATGTTTAGACCCTAAACATGTTTAGAAATTTATGATGTTTAGGTTCAAGTGTTTAGATATTCAACATGTTTAGGTTCAAGTGTTTAGATATTCAACATGTTTAGGTGTTTAATGTTTAGGTTTTAAACATGTGGGATCCCATGTGTTTAGATAATAAACATCTGCTGTAATCCAAAACATGTTTAGAAAATACAGGTGTGTAGGCTTTAAACATGTTTAGACCCTAAACATGTCTAATTTCTAAACACCTTTTTAACAGTATATACTGTTAATACCACATGAGGTATTTCTTATGCAGACTAAACCTTTCGAAGTAATCACAATGCCTTCTGTTATGCTGCTCCACTATTGAAAGTAGACGTACCGCTGTTATACGCATAAAGTTTCTTTAACCTGTTAGATGTCCATTAGATGTGCACATGTGATACACTTTATCAAACTTATGTTCATATTTCAGTTTCGAGACATAAGCCAACATTTAAGATGCATATATAGCGTGCAGCAAGCATGACATGCACATGCACACGCATGCATTTAGATATGCTGCATTTCATTTGAAAGTAAACTGATCATATTCGTTTCCTCAAACTACACACACGCTTTAGAACGACTTGTCGACTCCTTAACTTGACCGACTAACTGTCCCCATTACGCCCTGTAGGTGAGTAGTAAAACTAAGTACCCCCTCCCATCTCCTGACCCCCATGGGGAAGTGGTAGTGTCGGGGGAGCATCAAGCCTGTATTCTACTAGGCGATTCTGACTGCCCAATATTGGGGTAATTTATAAGTTTAACAGTAATATCGTAAAAGACCATGCATGCTACCTATCATTTGAAAGAGAATTTGAAGACCTTTCCAATGATATGTAGCATGTCTATAATTAACCAAAATTTCCACCGCAGATTTGTTTTTGTATTGGGAGTAAAATCGGCTAGTGGAATACAGCCTTAACTCAGGCGCCGCCGACGCCATGAGCAGATTACCCCCCCCCCCCCCCAGGAGCTGCTCACCCCGCCCGGGGAGCCCGAGCAGCTCCCTTCATTACTCCGCGTGCCGCCCGCATCCCGATGGATCTGAGCTGCTCAGTAAACGCCCCTCTTTTCTTGTTTTCAGTGGGTTATGTTTGTCATTGTTTGCTTAGACCACAAGGATGTTAGGTGCATTGCATTGTGTTTTCATATATGTTAATGAGCTTATTTTTTAGGGTTCAAAACTGGGTCGGAGGTGGGGGAAGTTTCAAGGTTTGGTTTTGACAGTGGCATATAACAATATCATTTTTAGAACAATGTCTTGACCTTTTAACTAGCAGGTGACCTTTTCTATTCCGATTGAATATCTAAGATGACAAACATCCCGCCCTTGAACTTTACCTAGATATAGGGGCTAAAGGTTAACTCGCCTCTCTTCAGAGATACGGAAAGGGAAGGATTGGCCATTGATGTATAACTTAATGCTAGCAGAAAGAAAAACGAGCTACCTGGACCAGGATTTCAACCAGCATCACACCAACGTTAGGTTCTATCCTACTACCAGGGGGCATCTATTCAAACACATACTTGTTGGGTGCGTGCACATGTATTTACTCCCATTGCAAAGTCTTACTCACCCTCAAGATAATTATGCCTGTTCGCGATAGGGTATATATAATTATGGAGCCTATATACATTTCATGGCTTCTTTAAGTAAACGGGTTGCTTATGTGATATATAATTCCAGTTTGATTAATGCGAGCGTCTCTTGCATTAGCAATGCACGAATCAATTTAAAGCACAGATTCCTTCCTGCGCTTGTTAGGTACATGAGAGCATTTCGAAGTGTTGTATTCAGTTGTAAGTAGTATATGAAATGCACTTTGAGTCAGGCATTAAATTCATATGAATTCACGGGTTATCCTTTTACATAGGTAGGCTTAATCACTGTATACAGGCCTAGTGAATAAAATAAAGCATAAAAGTGATCAAGTTATACAGTATATTGTATATGAATAAATTGATATATAAACGTGCATACCATTTAAATAGATAAACCTTCAGAAAAATCTTCGATTTTGCTTGACCCAGCAACCTATACTGTTATAGTACAAAGTCATTTTGCTCTGCTTACTCGACGTGGAGTTTAAGAAAAGCAGAACTGGTAAATAATAAACCCAAGAAGATAACAAGTAAAGTAGGGTTGAATTGAACTTTGTATACGTTCGTGCAGGAAACCGTTTCCTTGCATGCACAAGCCTGTTTTGGCCAGTTTTTTTAGGGTTTCCTTTTACTGTGGACTGGAAAGTACGGCAGTTTTTTTTAGCTGACGAGCATACGTGGTACGGTCCTACGTACTTTGCTAAGTCGAGTTTGTCAGTCTTATATAATTTGTCCTAGTAAATCTAGAGCTGTATTTCAAAACCTTGGCCACTTTACCCATACGTGCTGCTCATGAATGACTGAATGTGGTGTGATGTGCCCTTTGGTAATTTTGTATAATCCTAAGAATAGTGTATCAATTGCATCATAGTGATAATTAATATAACCTTAATCACGGTAAGGTCTTGCAAAGATTTGACATCAATAAAGTTATCATTTTATCAAAGTTTGCTGGAATTCGCCAACATTATTACTATCATCGGTTATCTAGGGAGCCTTAGTGGCCTCCATCATACCCCATGATAGTTTCTCAAAAGATATCAGTTTTTTTTCAGACAGTTACAATCAAGATTGGACCTTGATAAAAGCTTTGGCATATTCAATATTATGACATGTCACGCCATCACAAAGATCTCGAACCAGGCTTACCCCATGTCATGTGTAAGTACTACAAAGAGAGAGAACCCTAGTTCATACGCCGATCAGAAAACAACTTCTTGTCAAAAAAAAGATCATCAAAGATATCCCATGTTGTTAAGAAAATACTTTCAACCCCCTCCCTCCCTTACAAACCAAAAAATAATTGAGGGTATCAAATCAAAGGACTGCATGTTACTGGTAGGCCTATTTTTCTAGTATCATTGGTGTGTGTCATGGTTTAGACTTCCATTATTATCGTCGCTCAAGAGTTCCTTCATGCCCAAACACATTCCAGTAAACAGCTCCCATTTCCTGGAGCATGATCAAGGAGATGGGTCCACCTCCATTTATCCGACAATGCCTTTCTCCTCCCCAGACGCTTCCTAAACCGTTATGGACCATTTAACGACGGTGAACACTAGGAAACCTCAGCAAATCCCTCCATTTAGTGAGCAGAATATGACCATTCAACGCTTTGTAAAGGTTCCCCACCTAGTTCCTGTTTTACTTGTAATTTGGTGCCGGGTTTAATCCGGGCCCTTTCAGTTTGAACGCGCAGACGACAATCAGTAATTTTGGCGGGAAAAATTCCCAGGAGGGATATCAAAGTGCGGCGCGGCGCCTACTTTCCGCATTTGTTCATCAGGCCAGCGTTCCAGTGCAGCTCTCTAATCATTAAGGAAGGAAGCAACAGGAAGCTGGTCACATGATGGAGCCTTAGGCGCCGTGTGCGCAGGCGCCTTAAAGAGCCCGCGCAAAGTAGAGGGGTTCGACTGAGCGGGAAGGAATGCGCCGTGAAAGGCTGAGGGAGAAACTGACTGATTACTGAGGGTGAGTGGGGGTGACACTGTGTAGCGCCAAGAACCCTCACACCCCTGCAGCCCTCAAAGTGATAGTGTTATGAATAGAAGAAGCTGTGGGTAAAAACATGGGACGCTGTGTGGGACAATAAGTAAACACCGACCCACACAATGGGTAAAGTTCACAGACTCCAGAGTCTGGGTCGGAGCCATCTTGATGGATGCGATTATTACTCCAGGGTCTTAAGTCGGCGTTTATACTAAGTGATGGGGCAGAGATATGCCACCACTGCTCCCCTGCCCGGCCTGATCCATCATCCTATTGTTGTCCATCGTCTACTCCTTTTTAGTTTTTCTTGTTCGTTTTATCTCCGATTAAAAATGGGTAAAAAGAAGGTAGATTGGGGATTAGTGCACAGTAAGGCGGTGATGTGATAATGTTTTAATGGACGTCTAGTCGTGGCGCATATTGTCCCTTGTTGTCTATTCTAGAGTACTGTACTTGTTTCCACGCTTAGATATTATTCCGGGTAACAACACTGGTACAAAAATGAAATTAATGTACCTGTTACATATTCTAAACATCGAATGAGCATACAATTATTCATTTCTCATATACGTTCTAGGTGACAATTAATTCCAATATACGAATACCTATCGTGTTTAATAAAGGAACCATATCATAGAATTATGATATTAAACTGTATAGAGTTTGCATTATAAAAACAGGTCACAGACTAAGTATCTTGCAAGCATTTAAAAAATGACCTATGGATGAGCTATTGATGTATCATACGAGTTTGAATCGATCTTACTTGTCAGGTAGATGTAAATCCTATTCTTATCAAGACCATGACTGTATGAGTTCAGTCCCCGAAAACAACTAAGAAGTTTAATCACAAATATCAGTAATTACACTCACAATTTATTTTGCTGGCATTATTAAGTAAAACTTGCTTTGTATTTGTTTTTCACCTATGTGCCCTATCAGAACCAGAATCAATCTGAAGGAAGAGGTGTAGGGTGTGTGTGGGGGGGGGGGGGGGGCAGGTTGGATAAAAGGTTAGGGGCGGGGGGAGCAGTTGCTGTGAAGTGCATAAGGTGCTCAGTGAGTGCAGAGAGAGCAACCCTCCCACCCCCTATAAGGCATGGCCTGATGATCGGAGCTGCTCGGAGCTGCTCGGAGCAACATGCAATTTGTACATCAATACAGGCCGGTGTACTTAAGTTGTTAAAGAAGGTGGACTTCATTAAGTCGCCATCGGTTGCTATTGTGAGGCCTGCCCGCCGCTAGGACCTACTTGGCATTAGGAGACTTTTTCCCTATTTTGATCTCCCACTGTTCCGCCTTTGTCAGGCACTCTCACATATAAGCATTTTATCTCAGAGGAGACGTTCTGGCCTTAAGTGCATTTGCAACCTTTCAAACTATACAAGTGTGCAACCGCTGGCTGTGAGGCTCAATACCCCCATCAAGACGATAGATGGACCTGCAAGTTGTCCAAACATTAGTTTTTAAATGGCCTTTTATTCTTTTATTCTGTAACTCTAAGATCAGGCAGCAGTGCAGCTCTAGCAAGCTTTTAGGATGTCTTAGCAATACCTGTTTGTCTACTGGTCTCTTGATTGAAGTGTTAGCAATGATGTCTAGCAAAAGTGAAGTATTTGCGTGTGCATTGTGTTAACTAGTAAGTGCTTCGGAAAAAGCCTATGTCCTATGAGAGGGATGCTCGAAGGAGAACTATTGTGCAAGAGTGATATTTCGTTCTTTAGCAATTTGTAGGGGCAATCTGCGTTAACTGTAGGTACTGTCTGGAAAAGTCTATATGTGCTGGCAGATTACATCGGGAACTGCTGTAAAAGTGATATTTGAATCTGAGAGGATAACAGAACATGTTCCAAAATAAATTCCTCTTTTTGGATTAAGGGGAATATTTGTCCCGTCACCTCACTAACTAAAAACGTTTTACAATGTGAATAGAAATGTCATATGAGCTGTACTTTAGCGATCATGTATACGTTTGAGTTATTGACCTCAAATACGGATTATTTGGTAAACATTTTATATCTAAATTGTAAATACAAATGGACTAAATATCAATGCAATCACCTACAGATATGGCCGCATACTCACATACTGTTCAAAGCTTGAATCGTATTACAGAATTTGTATCGCATTCACTCCGATCAGAATCTAAATCTCGAGTAAAAAGGGTAAAAAATGGGTCTGCATACTTCCCATTTAAACATAATTATTTCACAAAAGGAATTGTCTCGGACAGGGACACACTTAACACAGAGAATCTAGTAAAAGTAAAACATAATGCTTGCAAATTAACTATTTAGTTTATACCTATAGAGGAAATTTCTTTGATGTAACTTACTCATACTAGAACGAGACTAAAAGGAAACAAACATTTAGGAAATAATTGTCGTAAATGGGATAAAAATGGAAGATAAGCTTTGAGAGAGAAATATTAAAAGCCCCAAGTAAAAGAACGAATTCAGAGAGCCCCTTCCGATAAGATAAGGACAGATTTCGAGCCTTCACATCAAAAGCATTAATTTTGGTAATGCAAGTATTGTGTCTCATATTTTGGTAATGTGTACTGTAGGGTTCCTATCTTCCAATAGATAAATCCTCTGTTGATAAGTAGCATTGAGTACAATCGTAATACATGTTTTGTTTTAACTTTACCTTGCCTATAGCCCTTTATCGGTGGTCAGGTTATCTCTCTAAAGCAGTTATTCCCCAGGAGATTAGGGCACTAGAGCAATTTCTAATATCATAGTTATGAATTCTAGACGATTAGTATCGATTACAACACCACAAGACACACTTTACCATCTAAACAACATTTAACTTATAATTATAAACTCTAGGTTGTAAATTGACATTTTAAAGTCTTCAATATCTTCTCCTTGTTCAAAAGGCTGGTAAATGCTAAACTGGACGTCTGCAATAGGCCTATGACACAACATTGACACGTTTTGTTTGCACTGAATTTGCAAACTTACGCACATCATCAAGATTTTACATCAGGGATTACACATGACAGATAGAAAGAAAGTCGGGGACATTTGACTCGACAAGAAGTGCATCCATGAGTTATCATGGAATTTCTTATTTTGTGGATATTATCAGCAAATCACAGGAAAGTTCAAAATTGTAACAAAATGTCTATGTCTGCCTACGTGGTTATATCGTTACCTTCTAGAGCTGCGGTCTTTCTTTATCAATAACTTACCTTTCTAACGACATATGGTAAATTATTTGGTCAAATTCAAAGAGCAATCCCTTTTTTATTTCATGCCATGGCCTTTATGGAATAAATACGAAATGATTATATTGAATATAAAATTCATGCCTGGTCAAATTTGTGTGTTTTTAATGTACAAAGATGTCGTGATATTATCTGTGTAAAACATACATACCGTCATTTGTTATGATATTAATCATCTTTTCTAAAATAATTATGATCAATTGGAAGACTATGTTTACAAACGTGAAGTTGAAATAAACAATTAAATAATAAAAAAGAATCTAAATATTTGACTCTACATAGTAGCTAGCACATATTTCATTATTATAGCTCATCATCATCATAAAGTCAACGGCTATACAGCGACACATCTGCTGTTTCTTAACCCTCCGCCTGCGTCCACCCACCACTCCCGCCCACGCTGACCCCTGCTCACACCTACCCGTCCACTCTGTTGGTAAGGACGGCTTCCCTTTGATCTTGTCTCTGCTGTAACCACCCAGTTAACCACCTTAGTAACGCCCATTTGGCTTTAGGAGAGGCTCTCCCCACAGGCGTGTGACTACTAAGGTGGCTCTTCATACAATCAGGGGAAATATTGGCGTGAATAGTATATGGAGTAATATGTTTGTGACAGGCCAACACGGTCATCTTTTGTGATAGACTGAACCAGAAGACAGCTTTCATTGTAAACTTATTAGCATTCTCTAACTAATAGAATTTAATAAGGAAAAAGAGATTCCATTGTCCGTCACCAAATATTGCTGAAATATTATGACTTTTCAAAGGAAGTGAATGATTCAAAATGTTGAGAGTCAATCAAAAGACCGTCTCTGTTCCTAAAATGGTAAAACATCATGAGTTGAGTAGACAGGACTTGATATTGAGTCCCATGGGAAATAGGCTTTTAAATTGAGTGTGGTTTTAGAAACTTTGAATCCTCACCAAAATATCATTAATTTCTCTGAACATGGTAACTGTATTTTGTTGATAGTGATGCTCCCTCAAATTAAACTTGAACTTTGACGAGAACTCGAGTTGATCTTTCATGTATGAAAACGATATTTTCATATTTGATCCTGATACATTCTTCAGCATACGCCATACATAGCCCACCCCAACCTCCACCCCCAACCTAAGATTGGCACCTTACAAACCATCTAACCTGAATGGATACACTTGCCGGGCAAAGGACTTAAGGACCCAATAGATGATAAAAGGGTCTTCTACCCGCGACTAGCCTTAGGTTAGACGGGCGTGGGCGTCGGGGCAGTCAAGTAGATGGACGTAGATTTAGGTACTGTAATCAGGTTTTAGGGCCTAAGTGGGCGGGGTGTACGTGTTGGGCGTGGCTCTACCTGTATACCTCGGTAGGGCGAGGGATGTGAGACCCGCAGAATTTAGATAAACTGCCCTGCAGGTGCTGAAATGAGTGTGAGGGCGGATTCAGTATGTATTTTAACAGGTTTGCGGGGGTAGGGTAGGGGTCCCCAAATGTATAGCCCTAATAGAAAAACAAGCTTTCTTCCTTTTTGGTATCTAATGAGTATTATCCTCAAAATTCCCTGACCCTTCCCCAGATAATATCGTCTATTATAATCTACACAGATCTAGTATGGTCAGACAGCTCTGGCATGCCCCGCTCCTGCTGAGTGACCTTTTGGATAACATTGGAAATTGAATTATCTTCCCGTTGAACCTAAGAAAAAGAGTGTGTAAAATTGCATGCACCGCTATGAGCTATTATAGGCTCAGATGTATCTGAACGCAAAAAGCCTCAGAGCAACGTCCAGCAACATCATTACCTAGACCATCTCTTATTTCGCCAAGTCTGGTTGTCCATCTTTTAACTTTTAACCAGACTGTATATTATACTGGTGACATTGTATAATACAAAGGCTGAAAGAGAGCTGCAATGGTTTTGTATTAAAGTCTATATCATTATAAACGTGTCATACTCATCACCCTCTCCCTGTCTCTTAAATATTATCTAATCATTGACACCTGCCTTTGTTTATGGGTGTAACACCTATTATGTTTGGAAAAGTGATTGACAGTAGGGAATTTATCAATCAGCAGAATAATAGACAAACACAATAATCATTATCCATCCGTAAACATGTGGCGTTCACGGCAATGTATTATAATTATAGTATTATGGGTTTAAGTAAAAGGGGATACATTAGGGTATCAACAAAATCCAAATCTGGTTCGATCTCAAACGTTTTACTGATAGTTGTTCAATCACGGAGGTTGGAGCCACCACACGTGTGGGTGTTCCATAAAATCGTGTAAGTACTTATTATTAAGTAGGAGTCGTATTAAGGTCTTCCCTGGTTCTCGAATAGAGTACGTGCTATAATATGAAAGCAGGGTTTTGGCGGCATGAGTTCTGACTTTTGCAACAAAATAAATGAGGGCAGAATTATGATTAGTGCTTAGGGGAATTTGATGGTATCTTAACCCCATAGCAATGTTATACCCTCAACACAGTTAAGTCACTACTGAATCGGTTTACAGTGAGCCATCACATAATTAACACCATTTGACAAGCAACGAGAGAAAGTCAGTGCTATACCAGATTATATATCAGACACCTAACATACACAGAGTGATTGTTATGTGCACATCGACCCTAGAATAGAGTGGTGTAGTATGCGGGTAGGTAGCATGAGTGGGGACGCCTGGAGACATCCTTGGGGACGGCCTAATGGAGGAGGCGGAGCCGGGAGGGGGCCAGGGTAGGGGTAGGAGGGGGCTGGGAGGGGGCTGGGAGGGTGCTGGGAGGGGGCCGGGAGAGTGTTCGGAGGGTGTCGGGAGGGGGGCAGTGTAGGGGTAGGAGAGGGTCGGGAGGGTGTTCGGGAGGGGGCCGGGAGGGGGCCGGGAGGGGGCCGGGAGGGGGCTCGGATAGGGCTGGGAGGGGGCCGGGGGGATGGCCGGGAGGAGGCAGGGAGGGGGCTGGAAAGGGGGTGGCAGGGGGCCGGAAGGGGGTCGGGAAGAGGCCGGGAGAAGTTGGGAAGGGACCGGGAGGGTGCCGGGAGTGCATGGGTGGGAAGGGGGCCAGTGAAGGGCCAGTAGTCGGGAGGGTGGTTGGGAGGGTGCCAGGAGGGTGGTCGGGAGGGGGTCGGGAGGGGGTCGGGAGGGGGTCGGGAGGGGGTCGGGAGGGGGTCGGGAGGGGGTCGGGAGGGGGTCGGGAGAGGGTCGGGAGGGGGTCGGGAGGGGGTCGGGAGGGGTCGGGAGGGGGTCGGGAGGGGGTCGGGAGGGGGTGGGGAGGGGGTCGGGAGGGGGTCGGGAGGGGGTCGGGAGGGGGTCGGGAGGGGGTCGGGAGGGGGCCGGGAGGGGGCCAGGAGGGGGTCGGGAAGGGGGTCGGGAGAAGTCGGGAAGGGGCCGGGAGGGTGCCGGGAGTGCATGGGTGGGAAGGGGGCCAGTGAAGGGCCAGTAGTCGGGAGGGTGGTTGGGAGGGTGCCAGGAGGGTGGTCGGGAGGGGGTCGGGAGGGGGTCGGGAGGGGGTCGGGAGGGGGTCGGGAGGGGTCGGGAGGGGGCCGCGAGGATGCTGGGAGGGGCTGGGAAAGGGCCGGCAGGGGGCCGGCAGGGGGCCGGCAGGGGGCCGGCAGGGGGCAGGGGGCAGGGGCCGGTAGGGGACCAGTAGGGGGCCGGCAGGGGGTCGGAAAGGGGTCGAAAGAAGGCCGGGAGGGGGTAGGGAGGGTGTCGGGAGGGGGTCGGGAGGGGGTCGGAAGGGGGTCGGGAGGGTGTCGGGAGGGGGTAGGGAAGGGGTAGGGAAGGGGGCCGGCAAGGGGGTGGGAGCAGGCAGGGAGTTGGCAGGGGGCTGGGAGGGGGCCAGAAGAGGTAGGGGGTAGGGGAAGGCCACTTCCCACCACACTTAACGACAAGGTCGCTTTGCGTGACGACGACTTGGTGTAAGTGGCCGGTCTGTTCGGGGGGAGTTGCTCTCAAGTAACGCACACCTACCCAAATACTCACATCTGACATTCACACACACCTTGTCTATACCGAAGGTTTGGTGGTAGATTATATGCCTCTGGAAGGAAGGCAGGTTTCTCATAGTTTTGAAGGTTTGCTTTCCTATATATTATGTAAAAAAATATTTCTTATAAGTTGTAGTTTTTTCATTCATAATTATGATGAGGGTATCGATGGATAAAGGTAACAAAAGAAGAGTTACCGGAGACAGTTACAGTAAAGTTATCTTTCGAGATGTCAGTACTTCAAACCTTTTTAGAGCAGTTGTGATGTAGCTAGTCTTACAACTTTGTAAAATTCGATCACATCCAAATGCAATCGATAAGGTTAAGACCTGTAACTCGAATCATTATTTCCTGAGCCATAAATGAATTATGCTGACGATAGATTCGGAGTTATTTTAGTGCCCTTTAAGGTTTAAATAACGCTGGTCAGTATTGTGTGCACCGCAGATAAACATGTAAAACCTCAGGATATCCGATCGCATTGCAAGGTTTTGGCGAACGGCTCCATTTAAGGCTAAAGGACAGTATGGCTTACACATGAGGGGCTACTACTCAAAGTAGATCCAGTACAGGAATTAAAGAGATGAAGTAGATAAATGTCACAAGTCGTAGGCATGTCCAGGCGGGTATAAAAGCTGGGGTACAATTCACACTTACACCACCCTCAAGGGAAAAACAGCAGGGTCGACCCATGTGGCACCACTTTTTCTGTGAGAGAAGATTTATTTGCCATTAAATGCGTTCGAATTCCCTGAACATTAAAACAATTTGACTGAGAACGAGCCGGAAAAAATGGCCTTTGATCTTGATTAGGCACAAAGGTTTCAAGAATTGAATTTTTGATTAGTCCCATTTATCACGGTGGGTTTTGTCAAAATTTCGGATGAAAACAAGCCAAGGGGCTTTAATCTTTTGTTTTATTAAGTGTAGGCGCCTGGCACGGTGTGCAAAATGTGAAAATAATGAAGGGCACCTTTTGCCGTTCTGTTCAGTGTTTAATAGGATTTTAAACTTACAAAGTTCGTCTAATTGATTAATGGAATGTAGATTATCCGTTCGCTCTTAAATAGAAATGTGTAAAATCAAGGTTGCTTAATGTCTGTATTGCATTGAAAAGATAAAGTAGAAACTACAGCTTTGGTTCGAACAAGAGGCACTGTAACTTTATATGAGTATACGACAGATAGAAAATGAACAGTCTATTTAATGTAATGTATTTTTCTTCCCATGGCAAACAAATTGAAATACAAATCCCCCATTGACTTATAGACGCCCCTTTGTTTTCCTTCTATGGCAAACAAATTGAAATATAATTCTCACACAGACGTCGACTCCCTTGTTTAGGGTCTCTGAAACCGGTCAACCTAGGTAAGTTTTAGTATTTCTCCACCGTTGAGCCATCCGGTTGCTTCACTCAAGCTGTTACTCCAGGGTTGGCATACTTGACCACTCCGGTAGATCCCTCATAATGGACAGATCGTCTCTGTAAGGCCGTGGAGAGGGTTGGGGAGGGGGTCGACCCTAGAGGGGAAGCTAGGGATCTCCTAGCACGGGCATTGTGGCATCATCAGCTATAGGGTGGATCTTTCACTTAAAGTCACTGATCTAGGAGTTAAGAATCACTCTCCTAAGCTAAACATGTTTTTTAAACGAATAATATAGGCATACTTTATGCTTGCCTATAAGAGGTATTTTGTGTTAGTTTAGCTCCAAAATGCGATAGAGCATTGAAGAATGCCTGTCTCAAAATTTGGGGGGGAAAAAAACTCTAATGACTTAGCCTAATTGGTGCTGAAGTCTACGCCAGTGATTGGGTGTAAGTTTAATGTGTTATTGCCTGGATCACATTGTATATTTTTTGTTTCGGGGATAATGTTCACAAGTTCACATTAAACAGTTTTCAGCGAACTATTCAATCCTATTTCAGTTCAGCGTGTTACAGCCCACACAACCCAAATACCTAAAACCACGTTGTAATGGGTTCAGTGGGCAGGTTTACAGTTTTACCTCCCTTACCGAACTGTCGAAGCTAGGTGGCGCTTCATCAGAAGAAAAGGAGAATTATTTCCTGTGAGGCGGTGACTGGTGATGGGTTTATGTCCTAATGTCGTAGCATTGTGTGTCAAGACAAGCGATAGTGCCATCTCACAAAGGAAATGCGGCGCGCGCAGAAGGAACCTCATTATTGCCGCCAGGCGGCGTGCAAATGGGGCGGAATGGTGCGCGATAATAGAGTAACCAGCGGCTTACGACCAAGATGGCGCCCACCGGAAATAAGCCGCGCGTTTTCGCGTCGCGCCGTTGGGGGGCGCGATTTTACTTTGGGTCGGTCTCTGCACGACTCGGGGCCAAGGTCAAGGCCGCAGGACAGGTGCATGATGGGAAGATGGCGCCCGCGGAAGCAGCTTGAATGACACATGATTTTCGTGGCAAACCCTGACCTTAAGGTCCACAGTTGCCACCAGGAATCCGGTTGCCATGGCAATTGGTATACAGCTAGATGATATGTCTATTATCAGCGATAATGCATTGGTATGATAGACATATTGGTTTGACGTCATATGACTTGTTGTGAACTGTGATAAAAGTATATTGCAAGTATAATTATATTACCCTTTAACATCCTTTATACATTAGCCTTCAGAATCCGAAAGGTTCATTTTCTAAGAGTAATAATCAGTTACTATGACTATTTCGGAGGAAATGCTTATTATTCAAATCATGAGACGCCATTCATGTCATTGCACGGATTCTAGATTGCAAACTTGAGACTGTTTAAATCAGTTTAACTTTCCAATCAGAATTTTCCAAACTGCCTTTCCTCTGGAAAAATATCAAAACACCGGTTGATTTGAAACCATTTGAAAGACACCCATACACGTGCTTAAGACCAAATCGAATGGTATCATATTCTTCCTCGAACCAAGCCTCCCCCAAAGGGTAGAATTCTCTAGACAGAGACAATCTAACGAAATGAAAAACTTAAAGGGGCTGGGCGGTCATCTGTGATAAAACTGAATAATCTTTTGTTGAAATGAATGACGCGTGATTAGATCGTTTTTAATCGAGCGCACAAGTAATAGGAGAAGTGGTGGGTAAATGCGTTTCTTCTGCTTGAGTTGGGACCACTGTTTCTGTCGAGGCAATGATAAACCAATCTTTGTTTTACACTCCAACTCTCGCTGAATCACGGGGGATTTGGCGTGAACCGCGCCCGATTGGACTCACCCGTCGCGGCAGAGTTTATGGTTTCAATCTCAATATTTTTTCAGTTTTTTTTACCCTCAAACAATCCCTAACCGACCCCAAGGTGAGGCAGAGGGAATAGATACATGTAAAAAATAGAATAGAAAACACAAATTGGCTTTCATCATGATCCAATTACATAAGGAGCTATTTGGGGAGAACTATTTGGGGCAGTCATATTTCATGTTAGAGGCCCACCCAACTATATGGCAGGCTCCGTAGGGAATCACCCTTTCAACTTTCCCTGTGCGTGGTCAATTTGGTGTGTGATGTTTATAGGCACCATAACCATAGCTACCATACACTCTACAATATACAACAATAGGCCAGCCCCGCACCTACCACGAACCACGTCGCTGATTGGCCGAAAATCTCCGAGAGGAGTCGCGCATAAACTAACACCTCAAGCTGTGATAAGACAGTGGTCGCTCAATTATACCAGCATTGATTGGTCCGTTAGGGGGAGGCTTCTCACAGAATGTGTCATTTTCTTCTCACCCAGGAGTGGGAGGTTGACATAAGGGGTAACTAATACCGGCTTACGCTGACAATAAATTGCCAAATAAATCACCACCCCACGCCCTGATCCGCAGCCCGACCGGAAGCCGACTGACGGCACATTGTCGTAAAGCATGCATCTTTTGTGTGTGCCGTAATAGCATCTTATTTTGGAGTAAATTTCTTCATTAATGTATTCCCTATTTGTCGTAATTTATTTGCTGTTATGTTTAATATTTTATGGGATGAAGTAATGTTGCTGATTCATCATTGCTTATTTCATACACATTATTGTTGTATGCTGAGCAGATACAATAATACCAAAGTTCACACAAGGGAATCATGCCTTTTTAAGTACCATATATATCTGTCTATGAGATGATAAATGACAGAAGAAAAGAAATGGATAAGAAGTCAAATAACTGAGAATGAACGATTCTGTGACTTTAAAAGGGACTAAAAGCCAGGTGTTATTAAACTGTTACCTATCAAAGAGAGAGATTATTTGGATAATAGAGAGCTTGAAAGCTGCCCAGAAATGTCAGCATGTATGATTTTTTACATTTCTTCGTTAAGTGACCAACTATTGTCCAAACTGGACTGACTGACACTTCAACTGTACTAGTACTGGTTCTTGCCCAGTACGCTCATTCCAGGACAGTGAGTGCATAACAATGGTATAGAAATATTCATAAACTGCAACTATAACCCAGGGATGGAAGTTACAAAATGAGACCGGGCATTACACCTAAAACCCGAGTGTACCCTTTCTCCTGACCTGGGTCACCCCTTCTCCTATTGTCAGCAGAGGTCAACGAAGCCACCATCCTAACGAGGGAAATTGTTTGCTAAATAATACAAAGATATCATGAATAAATCCGGTCGCGCCTCTCCGGGCCGTCCTAATAAATAGGACCCGACTCCCTCTAAGGCGGCTGACTTGATTACCAGGCTGACTCATCAGTTTTCAATCCGGGTAACTCCCGTCGCATTTTACCCTCCGCCATTCCCGTAATCGCACGGACCATCCGAGATTTCTCGAGACTACGACGGAGAAAGGCTGGTAACTCCTGTGTCGGATTAGGAACCATCATGTCCCTCCAGGGCATAACCGGCTTAGTATGGTCGCCTTAGAAGGCGCATGCGCAACATTAAAGGACTTCCGGTTGCCCGGAGGTTCACCCTGCATGACCCACTTCCTGTTTATGAAATAACGAGCTTTTGTTTAGGGATAACATGGACAAGTGTGTGTGCGTCTACAGCTTTGATTTTTACGTTTTACTGCTTGAAACGCACGGCAATTGATTACATTATTCATGCACATGTATTGAACAGCTCTTTGAAACTCAGTTTCATGGTTAACAGAGGAAGGAACAAAGAGGAAACAGGGGAATCTGACTAGTTTAGCGTCCTAAAAACTATAAATGCAAGCCTGTAGAAGTTATTAGTTCTTTGGCACATTGATTAAAGCTTCATATGGACTTTCATTCGTCCTAAACTACAAGGGGGATTAGGTAGACAATAGGATAACACCTAATCCGTAAAGCATAGGGAAGGGGGACTTTTATTCTATAATTTGCTGTGCACCATTGCACATCAAGGCGGTAACGCCCCTTTATATCATCTTTGCTTCACACACTTTAACCCTTCAAGACGTAATATCAATTCAATGTGTACTTTTTTTACTGTCGCCAGCCAGATTATAATAAAGGTTCAAAGTTAATCGATGTTGCTCATGACCTATGGAAGACATTATGCATAGATTAGTGCTAAGTTATCACCAAAATGAATAAGAAACATTTCCCCAGCATCAGTGAACATGTCATAATTCATGTTTTCAGTTGGTTTTGCCACACTGTTCATTTATATCAGTTTTGTTTTAATAACTTTGGCAATTTATTCTAAAATGTCATAACATTAATGTAATAGTGGGGACATTTCATGTATGCATCCTCGTCACTACATGAAAGCATCTGACGTGAAGAAAGGGTTAAGATCACTCTCCTGACTAATCTTCAGAGAACCCATCGTAGCGGTAAGGACGTCAGACCAGTAATTGTCATATTTGACATCATCGGCTAAGATCTTTCCCGACAATAGGGCCATGACCCATCGTAACTGGATTGACCCTGACCCATATCGACCGATGACCCATTGAACCTGACTAATGCGGCCTACACACCCTTGACCCTCGTCAAACGTGGCCAAAACAGGTAGCTGGACTTTAAATTAAAGGTCTTAGGCCCTATATGTGATGTTATGAGTGATATGTTATTTGACATAAGTCATGTCATGTGAAATGAGACGGAGAAGTCGGAATGAGTTGTGTTTACAATGAAAACATACGGTATGAAAATATCTAATGTATTTTGTGTTGATTAAAGTTCGTTCTAAAATGAGAAAATATCAAACAATCATGAGTGGTTTTAAATCAGATGGTACAAAACTTTGAGAAGTTAGTCACTTAACTATGAATCACATTCCTCATATATATTTGGGTGTAATTTCCATAGCGCAAACAGATACATCTTACAATCATTGCCGTTTTTAAGAAAGCTAGTCCCAGAGACTAGTTTGGGCCAGAGATAAAGCCCTCGGACCTACTTAGGGCCCTGTGTGGGAGTCAGCCTCGTTCTGATCACTGGCTGGTGCCCGGTCGGGCCTGTAGGTGGGGGGCCAAGCCCTCAGATCACCAGCCTGTTCCCTGGCACGCCCCGCCATGTTCCAGTAATCATACGACGACCGGCGGCCATATTGGATTCCTCCCGGGGCCGTATTGATATCCCATAAGGCGGCCGGCTACATATAGCCTTCATTTAGCGTGATTAGCAAACTTCAGAACGTTAGGATTATATCGGGGCCGGCGTCGATTGGCTCTCTGCCGCCGCCCATAGCCGGGGGCGGGCGGCGGGCCATCCGTAAGGTACTTGTATTATCGCCCAGGGAGCGGCGAGTTGGCGGCCAGGCTACCGGTACTACTGGAGGAGGGTGGCGGCCATGTTTGCTCTTCTCCTCCAGTAGGTAGATTGGGGCGTGGGAACTTGTAACCTTATTACAATAGCCAGTCGACGGGTCAGGGCTGCGTGAAGGCGTGCAGGTGTCGCGGTGGCTAGGGCAGGACCAGGATTTCAAAATGAGACCCTAGTCTATATGAATAGTACTGTAACATAGCTAGTAAATGCGTGCATATATATGTGTGCACTATCATATTCCCTGCATTCAAAGTTCATCCCTGTTTAAAAAGGCATGGGTAAACTCAATGGAACCTTCGCACTCTGATATACCAAAGAACTTCCCCTAGTAAGAGGGGGCAGTCAACAGAAAACCTGCTGTCCTCATCCCAAGACTCACTTACCTGGGCTCTGAGAGGATCAAGTTTGGAACGACAATTACAACATTCATGTAGCGGGAATGTTGTTCAGTGACTGATCTGGGATTATGATTTCAGGGTTTCTCTTAGGGAACAACAGTTTCTTCATTGCGTTATAGGCTGAACTGTCCAAACGCAGATCTCAAGAAGAAAGCGGGGATGGAATCTCCCCTCCCCATCAGTTACTGGTACAACCAAAGGCCCCTTACACACACAAAAATAGTGTATAAAGCGATGATTCTTCCCTATCTTGACTACCATGATGTGGTGTTTGCATGTGCAAGCGATACATATTTGTCAAAGTTACAGAGGCTACAAAATAGAGGTTTGAAGCTGTGTTTGAATGAATCTGGGCTTTATCCAACCAGAGAAGCGCATTGTAGAACTAAAGTTGCTTATTTAAAAGATAGGAGAGAAAATCATGTTTTAAATTTCATGTATAAGAGAACTGGTAAAGAACATAGGCTGGATCAGGGTAATATAAACACAAGAGCGCATGATGCTCCTCTCTTTAAGGTTAAGATTCCGAAGCTGGGTGTATATAAGCTCGGGGAAAAAAAGAGAAGTGAAGAATATGCCAGTTCAACGGCATGCAACAGTCTTTCACCATCAACTAGAAATATACCTGAATTTATGACCTTTAAGGCTTAACTAAAGTCTGAGTTAGAGGCGAAAATTAAGCTGTACTGAATGTTGTATGATCCCCAGTTTGACTTATATTGTACACACAGATTTGCCCACTCCTGAAACTAAAAATTGTATAGAGGCACTGTTAACACACTGTAACAACTTCTGACTTGGGACGGGATTGTTATAATTATGCTCTCAGAATAAAGTGGTTGATATTCAGAGTAGGGGTGTACACTGAGGCTGGACACTGGGAAGATATTGTACTATGGCGTCAGAGCTGGGTTTTATTTTGGGGTAGTAATGATAAAGGTAGTGATGGCAATACCACCACTATTGTTGTTATTATTGTTCTATCATTACTATTCATTCATTCATTCATTCATTCGTTCATTCATTCTATTCATCCACTCAGGCTGGTTCTTGCCCCGGTGTTTCTGGGCCCATTAATTGAACTTTCTAATTTTAAGATGTTAGTGAACCTGATGAGTGCTGGAGATGAGGGTGGCATGGCCCGGGTATGGCTAAACTGAGACCGTCCACAGATTGAGGGGTTGGGTCCATGCCTGGTTCTGTTTGACTGTTATTAATTACCTGTATGTTATTAATTACCTGTATATTGTATCTTATCATATCATTGTATTTTACACTAGTTGCTGTTAAGAAGTTTTAATAGGGCGTAATTATCATGTTGAATGTGCTTGACGAAGGACTGTCATACGTCTTCTGTAAACCCAACGAAAACCGGCTTCTGCCGATAGATTTTCAGAATAAAGAAAAGAAAAAAGAAAAAAAGGACCACAAAAAATGGTATCCAACTTCAGGTCATATCCCACTGGTTTCGATCCTTTTCATCACACAGACCTAAACAGGTGCTGCCCAGTCTCTCTCCCTCCATAGTCTCTGGACGCATACTGCAAGCCATCTTTCAGTCACCCTCGAGCGGCGTTCAGGGGGCACTATTTCTTCTTCCTTGACACGGGTATTACTGTGCCAAGTCAAAGCCCCCCACATCCCCGTGCCGTGCCGACATGGCCTGTGGTCACTATTTCCTTCGCCTCGCTTCGTCACGGACGCCGCCGGCTGCGCACGCATATCTGACGCGCGGGAAGGAATCCTACTTCCGGTGGCCCGCGGTGACTGACGAGCTGCGATCTGATTGGTGGCATCTTGGTGAACCATAAAATAAGGATTGCCAGCAGAAATAAGCCGGTGTCAGCGGAGGTCTGAGGTCATATCACAATTCATGATATCTAGAGATTATAGAGAAAAGACATGCATGAGGCCTGATAGTGTTGACAAGTTTCAAATGGGGATAAACAAAAAAGTAATAAGTTTATCAAATCAAAGATACTCAGTGAAAGGTCTCCCTCAGACCACACCCCTACATTGATATAAACAAAGCTAGGGATGTTTAGTCGATGTAAGACAGTTCTTTAATAAATTCAAATAAGACTTTGTCGGTATTTTATCGGAAAATATTTTATTGTATCTATTACTATTAATTTTGCGTGTATATCTAGATAACTGGCAAAGTGACATTTGGCCAAGGTCATGGCATCTTTGTGTGATGCAGAATATGTGACGACTATTGGCAAGATATATTGACTCAAATGGAAAAGAATATTTCTTGCATGTTTGCAATTATTCTGCAATAACTTATGAGCTTCGGTGGGAGACAAAGACATAATTATAGCAACACAAAGAAAATAATATCGACATTTCTATGTGAAACTACAGGTACAATTCATAATGTGTGTCTCCAAAACAAGAGAAATGAGATCGGTCATATGTTTATTGGCTTCAACAAACGCCATACCTTGTAAAGGTATTAACAACCCTCAGCCTGTGCAATCCTCACATGCATACAGATACCGATTTGAGTTAATACCCTTTGAAGCCATTTTCATACCAAGTAAAATCACGCCTCCTGAGAATGAGCTGTTGTCGTAAGACGTACGTGTTTTGCCTTTGTAATCCTGTTTTCTCTTATCTATTCCAATCTGTCTCAGAACTTGTAGCTACAGTGTATGGGGCACCAAGTGAACAGTACATTTAGTGAGAAGAGAATTGTTCAGTTGTTTGTGTTGAAATTGTCTTTGAGCTCACTATATCGAAAACTGAACCTTTTAGGTATACATATCTCATTCTGAGTGCATGTGGGTATAGTTCTTCTGTGATTGGTAAATTTTAGGTTTACAGTTGTCAATTACAAAGCATCATTGGAATTAGACAAACACATCAACTTTCATAAGGTACACTTTCAACGGTGCGAACCAGGCTGACAAGTCTGAAAATTATGATAGGGGCTTGGAGGCTTCACATTCATATATATATGCATGAATTTAATAATCAACCAGAGCTATATAGAGTGCATTAATATCAACCATATAGTGCTCATGAGCTCTCATGTATACATAAAACCAGCAAGGAAGACTGCACAAAGTTAGTGAGAAGGGGTGAGCCTCTTTTATGCTCTTCCGAGTCCGACTGCCGTATCCATGATGGAGAACTCAACTCGGACACTCATGTATGTCCAAACACATACTATTGTGGTCGGGTTGTAGGCTGAGTCCCATAACCTATTCTCCAATTTTGGCTTGTGTTGTGTGCCCTATTTTTCTACTACGAAGAGGTCTGCATTATAATCATTAGATTTTATGTATCTTTTCACTTGTTTTCTGTGTATGTGTGTTATTTGCCTTTTCTTTTCTTCCTTATTCGCTTATAGTCGTCGCCCCATAAGGAGAGGAGCTACTGCCCCTTCCCCCTGCGGCATATAGCTCTCCTTTAGCAGTGGCCCTCTCTTACCTGATAAAGCCAATTAACTGGAGGCAGAGGCAGAGATGACAGTCCATGTAATGCAGAAACAAAATCCCTGCTCCTACCTCCTGAGGGGAAAAAGCCCTCGCGTAAAGCCGTCAACAGTTGGTGGATTACAGGGGTTGGGGATAAGGAATCGGACTAAATACATAGGGATGGACTGTTCGGGGATTTCTGACAAACAAGGAATGTTGGTTGTTGCTTCAAGCAATACCTCTTTCCTGAATGGGGATTTCTATGGTGAGGTATACTTTGTGATATGATTGTTAGGTAGGGGGAGATCAGAAGCCAGACATGGGACCTGTTCCATAAAAAAAATTCGCAGTAATTATCATGAGTCGAACCCCGTCAATAATACTTTCATAGTACTCCAAAAATGGCTTGGAATCATTAGCAAAAAAATGCTCGTCTAACAGTAACAATCGACCTATACATGCTTAACATGGTTGTAACTCCTTTTAAGGGCCATACCCACTATAGGTGATTTTACCATTGCCGGGCCAGGGCGACTAGGAAAATGGCAGTTGGGTGAGTAACATAAGGTCGTTTTGGACATAGGTTAACCAATGTTAGATACGACCTTAATATATTACTCACCCAACGCCTGAGTTTACCTTTGAGAGCAACTCTTTTATTTGACATGAAACCTAGTCATGATTTTAGGACCGGAGAAACCAGTACTTGTACTCGCTCCCTGATACAACGCACTCCGTGAAAACCATTCAAACAGCATTGATCATTATAAAGTAAATTGTTCTTTTGTGT
Source organism: Lepidonotus clava (assembly GCA_936440205.1). Taxonomy (NCBI): domain Eukaryota; kingdom Metazoa; phylum Annelida; class Polychaeta; order Phyllodocida; family Polynoidae; genus Lepidonotus; species Lepidonotus clava. Next base: position 16,241,602 of record OW387150.1, on the reverse strand, counting down.
CACATATCACACAATTCCTACCATGTCCTGACATAACGCAATGAAACCATGTGATTGAACAGTAGGTTATTTCTGTTTGGTGCAGAACATTTTTGTTAACATGGCGAGTGGCGGAGAAAATGCAATTATCAGCAATCTGACAAAGCGCTTCAGTGTTTCTCCGGATACAGGTTATTCCTACTTTGTGACAAGGTCTAAAATATTACCTGAGGTAATGGACTGGTTGCATGATCTGGCTGCATTTGGTATGGCATTGACTACAATTTACATCCTAATATGCCAGTTAACTTGTCAAATCTATATCAATAAGAGAAGCACACAAGAGGTGGCCTCGCGACACGTTTAGTAAAAGAACTTGTTTCTGAGAGATCTGTGCCCCTTTTTAGTATTTTGTCTAAGTTTAAAGCAGCCTACTTCAACTTGAACCATATTGCTACCTACTCAAGACTAAGGCCATTTTTTCCTGGTGGTGAGGGGAGGGGGCACTTGTACCTAACTTGAAAATACCAATTTTCAAGATGTTACTGTTACTGAATGGTGATGTCAGGGCAAATACCACGAGACACTGTGTGCATATACCCCTACGAAAATTAACCCTCCGCCCTCCAGTAAATGTTAGAGTTCTAGTGGTCAAGAGTTTTTTTTATGACAACATGCCAAAGGGGACTTATTTTGTCCTAGACTCTCGATTAATACAGGGTAGAGGGTTAGATTTATGGTGAAGATTACTGTTCATGGAGTTTTCAATATCGTGTCAATAGACATAAATCCCACAGAGACTTTAAATGTGATCACCGTATATTATTCACAATATTATTCAAAGATACTTATAAACGCTGAGCTACTTACAACCCACATGGTGAAGATAAAGTCAGAGAGTTTAGATAACTATCTAAACTCTCTGGTAGAGTCAGTGCAGGGTTTAGATTAGGATTACCAAGCGGGGATAGGTACTGGTACAGTCTAGGGTAGGGTTAGGTAATCAGGCATTTTTGGGAGGGCGGGGGCATTAAAATGCTGTTAAGTTATATGGTACATCTTCTAGTTTGATAGACGATGGGGCGAAAGGGGTTTTAATTGAAAAACGTAAGTAGTATAGGCCGGGGTTAGTCCAGGCTTCCGCCATCTTGTTGGTAGAACTAGACATTAAATTCGACCACCGAACCCCCAATTGCAAGTGTTTCTTCGTCCTCATTTATGATTGATGGGTTCCTCAGGAACTAGTGCGACAACTGCCCTCTATTGCACTGCCAATATATGAGTGACGTCGCGTTTGTACGCTTCACAATGTAGGCGACAAGATCGTGTTGATAAACTTTGATGTATAATTACATGCGACAATTCTCGCGACCACGGATAGTCAATTCAATACAAAATACCTGCAGGTTAGCCTTAAACAAGATGTATGCTGGGTAATTTTGTTGACAAGTCACAGGACTTTAGCATACACATTTTCACTAATTATTGAATTATTTGTATATTAACATGAGGAAAAACGACTGCCGCTCGCTAGTCAACGTATCACAACATTGGGGTTAAGTAGGTGGGCGGGGGGTGGGGGATTAGGCCGCCGGGTCGGTCGCCCTCGGTCCACTAAACTGTTGTACAAACAAAACCGCGTTTGCTAGAAGTGTCTAAAAACGCCCCCGTTAGGCTTAGGCCTAGACCGTGCTTGTGGCGCAGACCGGCCTTCAAACCCAGTCTGACCCGCCAGCGTTGTGGCCGAACCTACCGGTCCGACTGCCCGGGAGGATATTTCCCCGCACGGTCTCTCCGCCCCCTCGCTCGGTCCCTCCCCCCCTCCCCCCCCCCCCTCACTTCTTTAGGCCTAACTTTTTTGTAAACGCGGCGAGCCGATCAACTTTTAGTTTTTTTTCTAAAACGTGGCGAATGATTAATATGCCGGTCAGACTGGGTTTGAAACCCAGACTGAATTAGGCAGTTCAAGGTTGTGTACGATGGTAGGGTGTAGGGCGTTAGACTTGGTTTCAAACGCGGCGACCCAAACGAAGTGTGGTTAGGCCCCGCCTTCGGTCGGTAGAAACACTGCCTAAGTTAGACTGGGTTTCAAATACGGCAATGAAGAAATTTTGACGTGTCGACTTTATTCTGGTCAGACTGGGTTTCAAACCAAGTCTAACACTTTGTTTTCGGCGTTAGACTGGGTTTCAAAGCCAGCCTTCATTATCGATTGTCGTACATCAGTACTAAAGAAATTTTTACGTGTCGTCATTATTCCAGTCAGACTGGGTTTCAAACCAAGTCTAACATTATTTCTTGGCGTTAGACTGGGTTTCAAAGCCAGTCTTCATTAATAAATCAGTACTACAATTTGGCAAAGAAGCCAAACCTGGGACACCTTGCTGACGTCGGATTCGCTCTTCGGTTCTTTCCCACGGTATCAGCGCCGACTTTTTCCCTAATAAGGGCACGTCATCAGGCGTGGCGTCACCCCACCCCCGGGGGCCATATATAAGGGCCCGCACTGCGCCGGGTTTCAAACCCAGTCTGACCACAGCCCGAATATAACGTTACTACCTATCTTAACTTTACCATGGACCAGGAGCCGACTTCTTCCGACCCTTCTTCCCCTTCTGAGACCGAGTTATTTGAACAACAACTGGTTGAACAGGACGACGAGATAATGCGTCGTCACCGAAAGAGGGAAAAGAGGAGGAGGCGGAAGGCACGGAAGGCCGCGAGGAAGCGGGCGGGCAGGCACCCGGAGGCGGCCGGCGGTGAGCCGGAGGGAGACGGCGGGGACCAGGAGGGGGAGGCAGACCTGGTACCTGGCGAGGACCCGGAGGCTGGCGGGGAATCAGGGGACCCAGACCGGGACTTACAGGAGGCAGCCGGCAAGGACCCGGCCAAGATGGACTTACAGGAGGCAGCCGGCGAGGACCCGGCCAAGATGGACTTACAGGAGGCAGCCGGCGAGGTCCCGGCCACGATGGAGGTGGATCACCCTGCTCCCCGCGCCCAAACACCTGAGTACGCGCAGCGGGTCTCCGCGGCTGGTCGGCGAAACCTGCCACTTGTAAGTACAATTAATTTTATTCTTTGGGTTAGACTGGGTCTCAAACCCGGTTTGAGTAGTTCACCCTAGTACTTGACGTTAGACTTGGTTTGAAACCAAGTATCATGCCAGTAATGTCTAGCCCGGTCAGGGGTAGGTCAATGTCGGGAAATCTTTGTGGGGTGGGGCGGGGGGGGGGGGGGGGGGGGGGGGGGGGGGGGCTCGGGGGGGTTTATAAGGTCACGTCGTATGTCCGCATCGTAAATTATAAGAAAAGTCATGTCAAGTCATGTCATGCCACGTCTCCTGTCCGATACGCATGTCAACATTTTTTTTTTTTAATTTTCTTTAGACTGGGTTTCAAAACCGGTATCGATAGCAGTTCATAAGCTAGGGCCTGTTTTTACTGACATCTGGTAGGCTGGGTTTCAAAAGCAGTGTTACAGTCATAGATATTGCAAAAGGCACTACCCATACAATCCTATCTGTTGATTTCAGGTGTTGGGGATTCCGCCCCTCCACCCGGGCCAACGTGGGCCAAACAGGGCCCTCTCACCACGGACGGCAGAGCGGACCGAGGCATCCAGGGAGAGGCGAGCCCAGAAGGCCAGGGTGAGTTTGATCTCAATGAACTTAATGCTTATAATTTTTGAAAACCATTATTGAGAAAATTTCGCTCTAAACACCGAGTTTGTTGCTACTAATCTCTCTCTAGGATGCCGGGTATTGGTAGAAACTCACAAACTGGAACTGTTTGTAAGCTGATGTTCATGTTTTTACAGGCAAAGTACGTCCCCCACAAACTAGAACTGTTTGTAAGCTAATGTTCTTGTTTTACAGCAAAAGTACGTCCCCCGCAAGAAAAAGCCTCTGACGCGTGAGCAAATGGACAAGAAGAATTTTTTTGACCGCCAGAGCGCGGCGGCCCGGCTGCGCGACCAAGGGGTGCCGGCGCGTATGTTTACGGACCGAAGTAAGTGCTTTTTTTGGTTTATGACAGCTAGACTGGGTTTCAAAGGCAATTTACCCGCTGCTGAGTCAGACTGGGTTTCAAACCCCACTCTTATTGCATTACTATGGAAGAAGCAGAAGCTGACTAACAATAGTAAAATAGTAAAGTGGTGGCCCCCTGGCGCCAAATCTCAGAACTAGGTTATACAATGAACAAAAAATCAAGGATACAGTGACAAGTCAAGTATGTATTGTAGATGGCAATATACTCATGCTAATATATGAACCTTGCTATTTCAGGCATTGCCGGGTATGAGACCCCTCCACCTGCTCTCCTGGAGGAACTAACCGCCAAGGGCACCGCCAAAACAGCAAGGGAAGGCCAGGGCACCCGGCGGAGGAGACGCAAGAGGGCCAAGGCGGCCCGGGCCAAGGCTGTCTTGGACCACCAGGACACCTCTGGCCAACCAGCACCGGAGGAGGAGGAGGAGGAGTTTGTCCCCCCCCCCAAGCTCCCCGCCCTCCCGGTACAGAGAACACCCGGGCGATGACGACCAGGAGGGCGGTGGGGCAGCCCCCATGCAGACTCTAACCATGACCCGGCTCATCCCCAAGACGTTGGTCGCCCCCTTGTAAATAATTTTAAATAATTTGGCGCCTGTGTAAATAACCACTTGACTTGTCACTGTACCCTTGTAAATAATTTTCTCGTGATCTGGACTGAAGTCTGGGTCGTTGACATCTGCCAATTCTTCACACCTTCCCTGAAGCACAGTAAAACTAGATTGTGTGGCCTCACGCTGTTCATGCGGAATAACATCTGTACCCCGACTTCTCTGACGTCTTGGATGACCAACTTCTCCTAATTTTCTTCTTGTTTCAATGTACTCTCCTGAATATTTATAATCTGAGACTCTAGGAAATTTCTCCTAATGTTCTTCTTGTTTCAATATACTCTCCTGAATATTTCTAATATGAGAATCTCTCCTAGGACATTTATCCTAATTTTCTTCTTGTTTCAATGTACTCTCCTGAATATTTTTAATCTGAGACTCTACCCTTGGAAATTTCTCCTAATTTTCTTCTTGTTTCAATGTACTCTCCTGAATATCGATCGATAATCTGAGACTCTCCCCTATGTAATTTGGCGCCTGTGTACATATTTTTTTTAGTCTGTATATATTTTGTGTGTCTGTATATATTTTGTGTGATCCTTGTAAATACCTGTATATAATAATAATAATTTGTTTGGATTGGAAAAAACTTGTTGTTATATATGGTATAGCTATGAAACAAGAGACTGTAAATTATTGAGAGATAATTGAATATTCCTTCGAATCTACGCGATTACTTAAGCAAAATATGTACGTGGGTTTGAAACCAAGTCTAAATATCTAATTATTAAGTTAGAATATACGCGCTACACTTAGAAAAATATATCGGCGGTATTGAAGTCTATAATGTGAAGTTCGTAAATATATCTTCAAAATAATAAGTCTAAAATATATCTTCAAAATAAACGCTACACTTAGAGAAATATATCGACGGGTTTGAAACCCAGTCTGACGCCTACCATAGAATGGGTTTGAAACCAAGTCTAACATAGATCTTGAATTTACGCGCTACACTTAGAAAAATATATCGGCGGGTTTGAAACCAAGTCCGATCATCGACCCACTAGCCCGGCTTCAACCCCAGTCTAACTTTAATCAATAGCCATACAACCACTCAGACACACATACACACACACACGCACACGATCAATGAGTAAAGACCAACTCTTATGAGAGTGGTTTGTTGGCCCTGAAAAGGGCCGTTTTGGTCATGGGTGGCAGATGTCGTCTATACTACACTTCATCAGGGTAAACTGGGGCATTGACTGGGAGGTCGCGAGGTCCGGGCTGCCCAAGATCACGGAAATGGTCTCTGGCCCATCTCAACTGAGTTAGTGCACGGTCCCTGGTCGTCAGGGTACTGAGCTCCCCAACAGTGCCGAACATGGCCCAGAATCTTCCAGGTATAGCTGGTGGTCCTTGGGCACAACGTCCCTGGATGGCCATACATGTGAGGTTAGTCGGCTCGAACACACCCAGTGCCTTCTGGGTCATGGCAGGAACCACCTCTCTGTTGCACTCATCGTCACATGCAGCCAACAGCATTTTCCAGCAAATAGAAACCGACAGGTATTCAGGCCGTATGAAGTTGACTACAGCAGAACTTGCTGTCAGCAGGTGTTTTTCCGGGTGGCCCAAAATAACAGCCACATCCTTCTCAGTGGCCTTCCATGGTACATTCTTGAGTGGCATCTTGGATCTGAGTGACCCCTACCTGCCCTATCAGGCTTATATACCTGTGGCCTAACCAGGTGAGGCCGGCTCTTATCATACCACCGACTCACAGGTGCTCCCCCCTCCCAGCTGGCCGGCAGGCCTGCCAACTACGCGTCGCCTTGCTACAGCCCCAGTCTAACGCCTAGCCTAGCCTAGACCGGCTTTGAAACCCAGTCTACCGCGTCGGCCAGGTAAGGCCGGCCCTTATCATACCACCGACTCACACGCGCTCCCGGCCAGGTGGGGACGGCAGGCCGGCCGGCCGCGCCACAAAACCAACTACGCGCCGCCTTGCTGCAGCCCCAGTCTAACGCCTAGCCTAGCCTAGACCGGCTTTGAAACCCAGTCTACCGCGTCGGCCAGGTGAGGCCGGCCCTTGTCATACCACCGACTCACACGCGCTCCCGGCCAGGTGGGGACGGCAGGCCGGCCGGCAGCGCCACAAAACCAACTACGCGCGGCCTTGTTGCAACCCCAGTCTACTGCCTTCCTTATCAGCCCAACAGGTCGCCGGGTTTCAACACCAGTCTGCCTGGGAAACAACTTACCTGTGACTACAGGGGCAGGCGCGCAAGTGTAGTCACAGGTAGGTTGATTCTGAGGCAGGCGCGAATGGCCTAAAACAACAGCTCATGGGAGCGCCTACTAGGTTTCCCCATCTCTTTGGTTGAAACCCAGTCTGACTTATCAAATAGGCGCCGCTATTGGGGACTTGAATGGAAAATATATTTTTGGTTTGAAATTTTTTGAGATTTTAAAATATAATATCGGTTGACCAGTGGCGCCGCCAGTGGGGACTTTGGGAGAATCTGTTACTCTGGGTTTGAAACCCAGTCTGACGACTTATCATATAAGCGCCGCTAGTGTGGACTTAGTGGAAAATATATTTTTGGTTTGTAATTTTTTGAGATTTATAAAATATAATATTTTATATTTTATACAATATAATATTTGATAGCGACAGTGGCTCCGCCAGTGGTCGTTTGACCAGTGGCGCCGCCAGTGGGGACTTTGGGAGAATCTTTTACTCTGGGTTTGAAACCCAGTCTGACGACTTATCATATAAGCGCGGCTGGTGTGGACTTAGTGGAAAATATATTTTTGGTTTGAAACTTGTCGAGATTTATAAAATATCATATTCGATATCGCGCCGCTGATCGGTTGACCAGTGGCGCCGCCAGTGGGGACTTTTGGAGAATCTGTTACTCTGGGTTTGAAACCCAGTCTGACTTATCAAATAGGCAGTATGAGAGCGGAGCGCCGCAAGTTTGAAATTATTTAGAATAGTTTAAACATGTTAAATATGTTATACTGGATTTTGAGCTGTAGGGGTATACGAGTGATCACTTTTGTGAGAGTATGGGGCCCTGAAAAGGGCCATTTTTGTGGTGTATTGGGAAACGGAGAGGGGCACTTCAGTCATCGAAGTTGGCGAAGTCGTCATCAGCTGGGTCGTCTGGGTCAGCCATGTCTGCGTCAAGCTCGGCATCGGAGACAGGTGGCGCATCCTGTGGTTGGTCAGGACCTCCGACCAATTCTGCTGGGTCAACTGCTCGTTGATCCAATCGAGCCTTTGGGGGGTGGTAGATGTCGACGACTCTATTCAGGAAGATCATTAGAGCCTCACCACCTAAGTAGTCAGCCTTTGCTTCCTCTATTTTGGCATTCTTGATGCGTTCTTGCAGACGCTGTGGACGCCGCCTCTTATGTTGGCTGCCTTGGATAATGTCGATTCGTGTGTTGTCGATCTCGTGAGTGAGGTAGGCCAATAGCCGGAAAATGTTTGGATGTGCGGTCAGCTGATTGTTGATTCGCTTGTTGTACGACTCGACATGGTTGTTGGTGCGCACGTCCGCTTCGAACACATTCCAACGCTCTGGGTGGTTGTTCAGCCAGTTGCGTTCGAAGTACCTGAGGAACTTGCGCATGTCACGCACCACAAACATGGGTAGCACATCCCATCCATTTTCGCTGCTGAAGGTCCGGTAGACATCGACTACTTTGTGTAGGGGGACAAAGGGCAGTGCGTAGATGCGATGTTTCACGCTTTGCACCGTACCACGGTGGTGTGCAAACCGGGAGAGGCCCAGTCGAGAGAACCTTTTTCTCACGGCCTGGCAGTAATGGAAGTAGCAGCCCTGAATCCGCACGTCTGGGAACACTTCCAACAAGCTACGGTGAATCGCACGTTCAAAGTCCACCAACACTCGAGGGGGGTTGAAGCGCACACCAAGCTCCACTGCCTTGTCCTGCAACAGCCGGAAGAGACGAGTGTACCTAGTGCTGTTCTTACCGGGCAAGAGGCAGTACAGGATTGGGATTACAGTGGACTTGACCAACGCGTGGATGATGAAGAGTTGAGAGAACAGGGAAGGGCAACTTCTGAAGGTACCATCCATGTGCACCCGACGCGAGTCACACATCAGGGCAAAACTGTCCTTGTCACCGACCACAAGGATCCGATCCTCCGCTCCGTCATCGATTAGGACGTTGTGTAGGTCCTGACAGTCGGTGAGATCGATGCCTGCCAGGGATCTTGGGAGAGGAGGCTGCTGTGTCTTCCGGATGCGTTGGAGACTAGCAGCCATACTGTAGTCGGTGGGAAGGGCATCCACGATGGCGTGACTGTCCTCCATGTGGACAATCGGACGTGTCAGTTCTTGGTAAATGGCCCTTACTGGGGTCTGAAGATCGTCCCGTGCACGCTTCCTGATCTGTGCCTCGATCTCCTCCGCCTTCCTCTTGTTGATCTCTGGGGGATGATTGTGCCAACCCTGGATGTTAACGTTGTCCATGTCTTCCCCGATGTAGTTTGCCTGAAATGGGAACAAAACCCGTGTAAGTTATTTGTGAACGTTGTTTGGTAATACAGGTGAAAAACATACACATTATAGTTAGACTGGGTTTCAAACCAGATGTAAAGGTACACACATGGATCAGACCGGGTTTCAGACCCAGTCTAATTGTTAAAAAATACTACCAATTTGATAGAATTAATACAGTCGACAGTGGCGCCGCCAGTGGCGAATGAATAAGTCTTATTATAATAATGATATCCCACTATGCGACATACGACATAAGAGTATAACTTGCAACAGATTTACATGGTTCAAGACGGTCAAGACCCCTGTCTGTATGAAATGCTGTCATGTTATTTTGATAAAAAGTTAATACCTTGGCAGTACATTTGGTGACCTTGTAGTGACTGCAAATGAACTTTTGTTTCCGGTTCTCTCCATTCCCTTGAGTACCGTTCCTGTAGAACTTGTACCCGCCGGACTTCAAAAGCAATTTCCCACGTTTCCCCTCAACAAATACATGCCTCTCATCAATCCCTAACTCCTCTTGATTGTTCTGGTTGGGCCCTTCCATCAGTCGGCGGCGTACGGGGCGACGAGGACGGGCGGCAGGCCATACAAGCTCAGGTGATGGAGGAGGAGGAGGTGCAGGGGCTGCCTCAGGAGTCCCTGGGGGCGGGAGTCCAGGTATGAGGGGCAACTCCTCTAGGATCAGGTCCAGGGCAGCAGGATATGGTTGTGGTGCATCCAGTAGTTCTTGTTTGGCTTCTGGTTCCAACAGTAGTAACTCAGGTTCAGGTATATGGTTACCTTCACCTTGGTTGACTAGGTCGATGGCAGCAAAGATGGCTTGTGAAAGATCCATGCTGGAATGATGACCAGTATGAAGGTTTGACCACTATTTAAGGGGAATCGATGTGCCCGTATCAACTCACTGTGCCAGACAACAGTAGCTCAAGGGAAGCCCTGTTAGTAGACTGGGTTTCAACCCCGACATTGACTGAGCGCGCGCCGTCGCGCTGACCGGCCGCTGACCAGTCGTCGAGTATGTCAGTTGAAGCCCCGTGCGTAGGCTGGGTTTCAACCCCGACTTTGGCTGAGCGCGCGCCGTCGCGCTGACCGGCCGCTGACCAGTCGTCGAGTATGTCAGTTGAAGCCCCGTGCGTAGGCTGGGTTTCAACCCCGACTTTGGCTGAGCGCGCGCCGTCGCGCTGACCGGCCGCTGTGGGTAGACTGGGTTTCAACCCCGACATTGACTGAGCGCGCGCCGTCGCGACGACCGGCCGCTGACCAGTCGTCGAGTATCTCAGTTGAAGCCCCGTGCGTAGGCTGGGTTTCATGGACTGAGCGGTGCCTGCCTCTGGTCAGACTGGGTTTGAAAACAAGTCTGTGTGGTGACCGGCGCTGGTCAGACTGGGTTTGAAAAAAAGTCTGTGTGGTGACCGGGACGGCGCTGGTCAGACTGGGTTTGAAAACAAGTCTAACCTCAGCCAAATTCGATTTTATATTTAGGAAGCACGGTGATTTGTAGACAGCAACGATGGCTAATGGAAACATTCCTTCTTCTATATTAAATGCCAGGGTTCTGCGTGCCACCATGCCAATCTCATTGGAACGTCATGTCAGACGAGTGCTTAGAACGGTGGGACCTAGTAGACTCTACATTGTCATAGAGTCTAGTGTGGATCCATTCCACATGGTTGTCCAGTACCGTGACCACCTGTACGACCTACCAGGCTGGGGTACATGGACCGACTTCCAAGTTGCCATGTTTGAAGACTTCAGAAATCTTCTTGATCCAGACATGTCCCTGCGCCTACCACAGTACCAGTATAGAATGACATTTGACCTAGATGTTTTCACTATCAGAAGCCCTCTGCACGATGAACTCTTATATTTAGAGGCGTGGGACTATCACCCCTTCTTGGCGGACCTGATACAGAGAGATCAAGAGGAGAAGAGGATGCAAGAACAACTATGGTCACGTGGGAATTAATTCCAACATTCCCCGACTTTTTCAACGGCCCTTTTCAGGGCCAACAATTTTACAAAAAAGTTACTTTCACTCAAACAATGCAATTTTTTGACAGCGCGACTGCACGCGTAGTCTAATTCACTTCGATTAGACCTGGTTTCAGACCAGGTCTAAAAAAAAGATATAATCATGCCTGGGTTTCAAACAAAGTCTACCAAAATCTTTATTAGTAATACATTGGGGACGGGGGGGCTGTGGTGCAAGCTTTTTCTAAATACGTAATATGGTCTCAAATTTGTTAGACTGGATTTCAAACCCAGTCTGACGGCGCGCCCAAATTATGCTGGGCCAACCGTTGAAACAAAGTTGTATTTTTTCAAAATACGTAATAAGGTCCCACATTTGTTAGACTGGATTTCAAACCCAGTCTGACGGCGCGCCCAATTTAAACCCGGTAGACTGGGTTTCAAACCAGGTATGAAAAGAATATATGTGGCAAATAAACTATAACATTTTATATCGATAGTGGATCCGCCAGTGGGGGGTTGACCAGTGGCGCCGCCAGTGGGGACTTATAGAAGATCTTTTTCTATGGGTTGGTGGGGGTGTAAGGCAGGGGTGTATGGCATAAGTAAAGCAACTTTTGATGAGTTTGTTGGCCCTGAAAAGGGCCTTTTATATAACAAATGTTTAGGCTTGGACACTACTCGTTCCTGGTCCACTCTTGTTCCTGTCCTTTTTGGGCTGCCCTGTCATAGTCCACCATGTTTGACACGAATAGAATGTACCCTTCCATGTCTATGGTTATCACGTCATCATACATTGGACTCGAGATATTGAAGTCGCCATCGAAGTCGCCAGCTTCATACCGCAGGTGGTACCGGTACCGTGGAAGTCTGAGGCCCATGCCAGGATCCAATAGGTCACGGAAGTCCTGTTGCATGCTCATTTGAAAAGAGAACCAGTCTGGCCAGTTTGTGAACTCGTACTCTGTATCTCTGTATTCAATACACAGGTAGTAAGGATTCTCGTGGAACTCAACCTGCCTGTAAATACTGCCCCCGGTGTGGCGCATGGTACGCCTGAAACCCCGCATGACACGCCTCGCATGGTCAGCAGCGGATTCTGGCCTCAAGGCGCGGAGTAACCTGGAATGGTTTAGGGTATTAGGGATGTACCTCGCCATGTTGTCGATCAATAGAGTGTATTAGGGAAGACTATAACAGATGTTTATAAATCCTGTACTTGTCACCATTCACTCTGAGCGCGCTACGTCGCGCTGACCGGCTGACATTCGTCGAGTATCTCATGGGAAGCCCCGTGGGTAGACTGGGTTTCAAACCCGGTTTGGCCACAAAAAAAAAAAAAAAAAAGCAAATGGTTAGACTGGGTTTGAAACCCGGTGTGGCCGGCTAACCAGTCGTCGAGTATCTCGTGGGAAGCCCCGTGGGTAGACTGGGTTTCAAACCCGGTTAGGACACAAAAAAAAAAAAAACACGAGAGGGGGGGTTAAGCCGCCTATGTTGGAGTAAATCCCGCCGACAAGACCGGGTTTCAAACACAGTCTAACCAAGAGAGAGAGAGGGGGGGGTTAAGCCGCCTATGTTGGAGTATAGCCCGCCGGCGTACCATATGTGCGCACGGTCTTACCATCGGGATCCTCATTTTGAGGGAGTTAGTCACCCCTTCACCGGGGTACCAATTTTGGCCATTCTAGCCAACGCTTTCAACTCCAGTCTAAACACACCCGGCGGGGGGTGGGTTGGGGGACCCTCGACCCGAGCTCCTTCCCCAAACATTCCCGGATTAGCCTCTGTAAACACGTTGACTAGTGAGGAGCTCCCGGAAAAACAAGCATTCAGTATTTTTCAGTTTGTATCCATGATTTAATATTAATTTTTCTGAGTTGGCTTAGAAAAATACTCATTACAGATGAATATAAAGCAAATGATTGTATATTTTCTAGAGTGGTTGTTGTGTTTTTGTCGAAAAAATTAGTCCAAATTAGCCTGCAGGTACCTAAAATACTGGAAACCAGCTATCCGTGGTAGCGAGAATTTATGATAATGTGAGTAGTGCATAAATATGGGAAATTTATGCTTATCACTTACATTGTAGACAATGTCGGTCATATGGCAGTACACAGGGCGTCACTTTGAACAACAAGGTTCAAATTGACTATCATATAAATGAGTAGGGTATGAACAAGTTAATTTGAAATTTTGTACATGTAACATCACTTATATTTTGTGAATAATACCATACAGAAAATCTCATAAACAAAAATAACTAGGTACCAGCCACTAGGAAGTATTTACATGTATGAACCTTTTATTCATATGTGCATAATAAACTGAATTGTACATTAAAGGATTACTTTGGCTCTATCGTCCATAATTTATCTATTCAGATCTATACACACTCTACATAATTTAAAGGGCATCACCTACACGAAGTCGCCCACATAGCCGGTTCGCTCCTTTATGATTTAGGCGATTTGTTCATTTTTAGAAAATGTGCCTCCCATCCCCCAGTCTCCACTCTACTAGCCCTCCTCATCCTCTTCCCCAACTAGTTTAGTCGGCGGACATTCTCCTCCCCTTGTTGTGAGGCCATCACTCAAGTTTTCATCCATATAAAAAATGGATTAACTGAACTGCTTTTGCCTGCCTAGCTTCTTCGTGCATTACCCTATTTACCAAGGCATTTTACTATCAATAACCCGATTCGCCGCCACTTAGACGACGAGTTGGGTAGATGCCCCAAGGCCTGCAATGAATTTGAAAGCTGCATGAGGAAAGGCAGTGTAAAAATGAAAGTAACTGAGCTGGCCTAGTTGTACTAAAGTGGATAGATAATATGATTTTAACATGGGAGCCTAGAATACAATCCTAAGGGGACCTCCCTTAACGGTCAACATAAACCCTGTAGTGAAGCACTTGTTGTTGTTCCACTTGAGCATTATATTGAAGTGTACCATCTAATATTCAACGTGTACAGTTGTTAAGAGTAGGAACTGCGAATAGTCTCACAAGAACAGAGAAATACGTTTCAAATGCTAATTGCATGGCTCTTGTAACTCCCTAAGGATGACTATAGATTTTTCTGCTGAAATCTTTTCAAATTAATGAGGAGAGTGCCGTTTCTTGTCTGGAGTCCGAATACCAATGTTTTTCAGCGCGGGGATATGTTGTATCAGAGAGAAATTCAGAAAGTATCAAAAAGAATGCTCGGCAGTTGGTACATCCTATCCCCTAACGACATGACAGGAAATCCTAGAAATCTAAGAAATGCCTCTGCTTGAAATTAAGGTAGAGTTCTTCTAGATCAAAACTTTTATTAAAAAGGACACTTGGGGTATGTTTTGTTCGCAGGTTTAGAAAAACGAGAAAGACAATAATAGCATAGTTTTGAAGAGGGAAAAGAAAAGGCACAGCCATGGGCTGGCTACAATATGAGACTTAAATATTGGAATAAATCTTTGACCATTCCATCAGGTCTTAAGCTATTCAGATTCAAGTCAACTCAATTAATATTATCCCATAGTGCAGCCGGCTCCTGAGGTAAGACTGGTGTTGTGCGGTCGATTTAGTAATTCTGGGACTAAAGATAATGATAACGCATTAGCGTATTAATAGTAGTAGTTTCCACCCATAATTATTGAATATAGCAACATTCTGAGAAAATGCCTAAGCCTGTTGGCTTAACTATTAATGTTCTACTCTCATTTGATTGAGCATTAGTCAATCGGTCCATGAATGCCTAGATCACTAAATCTCTAGAAAGATCTAGCGGGAATACCAACCTCCTTAATGCCTACCACTGGTGCCTGTTATTTAACACTGACAGATTCATAAATAAGATAATCTCCAAGGAAAACATTCCACTTTGACTCTAGAACAAGACTATAATGATGATAATAGCAGCTTTAGATCTAGGGAAGAGAAACACAGAGCAAATCAACGTGCATGTACATGTTTAACCTAATTGTAAAAAAATAAAAAAATTGAAACAGTTTTATTTATACTGAAAACATCTCAGACCGGGGTCTGCTCTCCCTCAGTTGAATTAATTCAATCAATACTAACCCTTTCTTTTGCGTTATCTGGGTCACTATATCAACTATTGTATATATTCATAACTCAAAAATCAGCGAGTCAGCATAATTTATCATGATGTTGAACGAAGATTCGAAAAACCAGTTGCACTATAATACATAGAGAAAGTCAATCAATCTCAACTTTACAGTGAGGTTTTGTCGGGATGGTCAGTGTAGCTAGCACTCAATATTAAATCCCAAAGATTATGTTTAGCCCTTAGCAGACGCGTGTAGTGTTGGGGAGCCAGAAACTAGGGTTTAATTAAACACCAAACTCAATCAAATATCCATCTCCAGACCATTAAAGACCCTGCATTCAGCCTTCCCCACGGAATCATCAAATATCATTGACTCAAAGGCAAGCATGATGACTTTAATATCATATTGAATTCAATTAGTGCCGCAACAGCACCGAACAGCCAAGGTAGGATGTGCTCAGTCGAAGCCTGTACGTAACATTTCTTAGCTTTCCTTGGAAGGAAGTATTTTTACTGGCTGTCTGATACTATCGCATGTGTAACTCAATCTAGTCCATCATTTAATGATGACAGATTACCTCGCCAGGTGGCGGTGCAGGTCCGTTCTGCGCATGGTCACCATGGATGTGCAAGTCATTTCCGGTTTAAGCGACAAGAACTAATAACTCGCTGAAAGATTAACCCAAAGATATCAGTTCTATTATTAAAGTCCCTCCCCAGCCAATTCCACCAGATGATAGGAAGGAAAAAAACTAATCTATTTTATCTTGCAATTATAAGATGCCTTCTAAATGATTACTTTATAGGAGTGGTATAACTTTATTCAGGGTTCCCTTTTAGTGAGAAAGAAGTGAATCATTTACAAAATAATTTTAACGATAAATACCTTAGCGAAATACCAAATCATGGTTCATGATGTATTTTTTTATTCAAGACCACTCAATTATTCTTTATCAAGATTTCTTTCTAACTCAAGCTTTATAAAGACCTACGGCTGCAATATCACAAGTAGACTTTAGATAATTGGCCTTTGTAGACAATATTCAATGTCTATCGCTAGTGCTCATCAATAAATGAGAAGCAATAATTCTGTTATTATTTCTAATACTACTGAACTCCGTCCTCGGTCCTCGGGGATAGACACAGTATTGTCCGAATGATAAAAGCCGATGTTATGCAACAAATATTTCAAAACTAATTTACTTTGCAAGAGATTGGATTTTTTTCCCAAGGCGAATCATAACTGAATAATGATACAGCCTAATGGAAAGACGCTGATTATCAATTTATTTACAATCATTATTGTTTTACATATTAAAAGAGAAGTGTGAACAGGAGTATAATCTAGTCTCTGTAGCCCCTCACTTTGAATTACAATTGGCAACAACAATCAAGAAGAGGGGTCCTGGGAAGTTCTGAAATTCAAAGTTCACATGAGACCTGATTAATTTTCACATCAACACTGATCTTTCAAACACACGTTAATTGTCTCAACTCTACACCATCGGAAATATGTATGCCTGGCTTACGATTGTCTGCAAACACATGTTTAGCAATAACACAGAGTATTCAATCAGTAACGGACGCTCACAGACATACAAGCATAGCAGAGCACAAGGGACCAGACACAAGTCTGATACATTCTCATTTTACCCTCTGGTATTCGTATTGCTGAGACCGCATAAGGTTTCTGTTATTTCAAGCTTTCAGACAGTTGTTGCTAGCCAGAACGGAAGGCCAAACGGTGGAAGGAAATGCACTGGGAATCTTGAAAGATGTTCATCTTATTTTATTGTTTTGAAGATGAGAAATAAAAATAACCGAGAAATAAAAATATAACCATAGAATTTGATAAAGACATAATGGTTTAACAAAAAAAATAATTTATAGCGATGGTAAAATAGAGGATACGTGGCTGAGTGGTTCAATGAATTGGGAGAGAACATAAGATTTCAGTTTTGTGTGGTGTTATATTGGTTCGAATTCAGTACAGGCAATTCTTTTTTTCCCTAAGACCTTTTACTAGAAGTGCGCAAAGTATACTGCTATAACAAAAGGTCTCTCCTTTATATACTGTGTCTATGCAGTATGGGACATAGAAAATCCCTCTGCATTTGTAAAATACTTAAGCTTGTAAATGCAGGGTCTCCTCTTTCTCATTGATCCGATAACCATCTTTGCACTTGATGTGAGCCTGGCTGTTTAAGGGAGGTTTACGCAATCAATTGACCGAGCAACAACTACTCAATAGAAAAGAATAAAATTTGATTAAAATAGGAGAAAATTATTGTAAGTTTGTAAAATTTTGTAAATCACATTTGCAAAATTCAATATAGCCACATATTTGAATGTTGCCTGTGCATGATGGCAGAGAGAAAATACTCGTGAACATCCTTGCAATAGGAATTTTCATTAAAAAGGTGACAAAATACTGAAATGAATTCAAATATAATATTTGTAAATAGAGATCCCAGTACTGTACGGTACTGTAAACGTCCACGTTCCCCCCATTTCGTGCAATTGTCACGTAACCCATTTGAATTAGCGCTGGTAAAACGCGCCATTGTAAACAGGCGAGGTATTAATAACGATTTGTCTGAGCAAAGAAAACACGCCGAGCAGGAAACGTCGTATGGAATCTTCACAGCAATTAAAGCCCCTTTAAAGTGTGCAGGGAGACAATTAGAGGCACAATGAAAGGGCGTCTTTCTTTGGGAGAGCCGAGACAATGAGCGCAGCCAGTTCATTCAATACGCTACAAGGAAGTGGGATTATCTCAAGGCTTTTAATTAAAACTCAGTTTATCGGCCGTCCTCTAATTATTAGTCATAACAATACAATAGCCAACTAGGAAGCCCTACAGGTGTACCAATTAACTCCTACCTCCTGGAGGAGGTGTGGGGAGACACCCTGGAGGAGGGATCCCAACCTGTTGTTAGGACGAGGGACGCTGCCCATCAAGTGATAACACCCCCGCGGTCAATTTATTTTAGCGACATGAAGCAAATGTTCCTAGGGGCAGCTGGCATCTTGGGAGATGGCCCTGTCAAATAATTAAAGCGGACTGGCTGAATAAAGGGATTTTAATGTTTGGGGATTGCATTGGCAGATTCGAAGCAATTAGTGGGGTTTTTCTGTATGATTTAAAAAAAGTAGTGGTTCGGGAACAGCTATATTAAACAAGGATTTCATTTTTGTCTGCTTTGCAATTAAGAATGGATGTAAAAATACTTTTCA
This sequence comes from Lepidonotus clava, assembly GCA_936440205.1. Taxonomy (NCBI): domain Eukaryota; kingdom Metazoa; phylum Annelida; class Polychaeta; order Phyllodocida; family Polynoidae; genus Lepidonotus; species Lepidonotus clava. The sequence goes on along the minus strand of OW387150.1, from coordinate 16,223,218 downwards.
CTAATACTAATCCCATGTATTTTTGGCATGATAGGATTCCTATTAATTAATAAATAATCGTTTTGCATTAACTCAATAGCCTAATAACCAGCATGCAACTGAAGCATCGCGATTTATGGAATGAAGCTATGAGCAATAATAACCTAAAACAATTCAAAATGATTCTGTTAGAAGTGAAATTTCGAGTTTGATACCCAATGTAAGACTAAACAATTATTTCTAAATTATACAAAATTCTATCTGATGCTCATTTTGAACAACTGCAACAGTTACTTTAGTTGACAGTAAGAAATCTCTTTTGGAAAGCAATAGCATTTTGTTTCCTGGGCAGTTTTATGTTAGGTTCATCTCAATGTTATGTGTGAGTGTCACTAATATTTTCAATAATAACCTGCATGTGACCAGTTAAAAGTGTTTAATTATTATCAGTTGGACATCAAAATCTGATAGCCGAAATGCATCTCGATACGTTAACATATTTTTAAACGTTTCCCTCTTTTTCGATAATACACTTGTGCGAACTATGCGGACAAAACTACGTCATTCAACATTAAGTTGAACGTGTTCCAAGAGAAATCCCAGGTTTGTGTATGTATAAGTACGCTTGCAGCTGCCTCACTGATATACTGAAAAAAAACATCAGAAAGCCAAGATAACAGACACATTTTGCTTTCACATTACTTTATGAAGTTTTGAAACTGGTATCAGAGTAAAGGACGAAGTTTATCAATGTGTGCCTATTAAGGTGATTGCATTAGTCAATTCAGTTTATTGGGGAGATGGTGTTAGTCATTCCCAGGCTATGCCTGTCGATGAGTCAGCTTGCAAAAACTACATCGGATATGAACCTTGCAGTCGATAAGGTTGGATGAGTATTTGTAGAAGAAAATTACAATGTGGAACGCATTCAAAATTAATTAACAGACATGTACGGAATGGTGAAACAATTGTGTAATGTAAATATAAAAATGATTAACGTTGCTCTGAAGTTGGCCAGAGTAGCTATTGATAATTTTTGTTCAAATCCTCCTATCCCTGGGACCACAATGTGTTTTGTCATTCATGGTTCTAGTTGGAGGGGGGGGGGGAGGTCTTATGGCGGGGGTACGAATTAGTACATGCATAACCACGGAAAAGATTACTTGTTCCGGCCTCCTTTCACTACTTATCATGCTACAATCATGTAACCTGTACCTTTAATAACACACTAGAGTTATCAAATAGAAAATCTAATTGATAGACTAAGCAATCAAGATAATGAGCTTATGCCCTCAGTAACTATGATCAACATTTGCCTCCAGGTAAGCTTCATGTGAGGAGATCTAGTAAATAATTGTACTTAACAGCTTTAGTCTGTCGTTAGGTGTCGTGGGCGCTATTAAAGCGCGGGAACCGGTCAGCGACCGGCGTGCTCTTGGACAAATGTCGTCTGTTGAAGAAAGAGGAGGGGGGGGGGGGGGGCATTGCAGAGACTGTCGGCCCTCACCCCACCCCCCTACTTTCCCTCAGCCAGCACGCGATCCGAATATCCAACATTCTCTCTGACAACACCCATCAATAACCCATGAACCTTGTCAATGTTAACACTTCACCCTTTAACAATTTAAAAAGGGGGAAATCTCACGCCAGAAATTAAACACTGCCTCCTCCCAGACAACTCCCAAAATCCGATTAAAATTTAACCATCTAGACCACAGATGTCTGATACAAGCGCACCACGCTCCCGAAATATGCTCCCCACTGCCAGGAAGGCTCCAGGAAATCCGGCGCCACTTTGTTCCTGATGATTTCATGGAACGGGTTTAATGGAATAAATGTCAGCGCATGCGCCTGGGAGACTTGGCAGAGGTGACATCATTTCTTGCTGCCGTGTGTACTTGGTTCGTGTGACAACATTTGCGCTGCGGCGTCTGATGTAGAGAGGCTAGGTCTACATGTGTACATAAAGGATCTGTCCCCAGGATGGGAGAATCCTCTCATTATCGCCCGATAAAGCGTCGCCGGAAGTACCTTTTGCGACAATGTGTTTTTTCTGTCTCCTCAACCGCCGCCATCCAGACCCGAACATAGCGTGAGGGTAATACCAGCATGCAACACCAATTATAATAATGATTCCACAGAATAGAGATTGTGGATCTTATCAACTCTATGATATGAAAATAATGACATGAAGTGATATGAACTTTAGAAATCCACTGCTATTAAAATATACACTGGCTGTTTAAAATCTGAGTTTGAATTCACTTCCATAATTATGTTGAAAGGTCAAGGCTATTCAAATATAAAAGGTGGTTTGTGAGACAGATATTTATTGGAAGTAGGGATCTAAATTCATAATTTTAAGGCAGAACTTCCCTTTGATATCTGCAAAGGAAAGCAAGCCGTAAAAGGGCGTTAAAGTGAAGAAATCGTTGTGTTATGATGTACATAATTCACAACATAATTTGAAAAATTCAAAACTTCCTCAGAAAGTATTATCCCTTAATATAAACTGACGACTTCACTTTTTACTTTTCGTAAGAACTGAATTTTTACGTCACTTTCCAAGTCACTTTTACTGTTTAATTGTTATCAAACGATGCCAGATCAAAGAGGACAAGCGCGTTGCCTAAAAAGAGCATCAATAAAATTATCGTGCAAAAATGAAGCGGGATCGCCCAGAGAAATAAGAACGGGCGAGGAAGAAAAAAATGCAAAAGGAGAGAACGCGTCCGGAGTTCTTTTCCAGACGTCACGATATGCCTTAGTCCTGCACGTACACAAGGCATAGGAATGGATAGGGCTTTGAACTAATGAAGTTCTTAAGGCAGTTTCTTTTCTGTGAATGAGGGGTGCATCTTAGACAGAGTCATGTTTCCGTATGCAAAACGTCCAGATTTATTTGAATGAAATTGTGCCCGTGCAGTTTCGTGTCATTATTAAATTTTGTACTCCTGATTGAGATGCTTAGATGTCGCACCTCATTTTGTTTTAGTTGTTTCCCTATACACTGATAGATGTGATTGCATTTTCTTAGTTATAAATGACCACCCCTCTCGCATTTGATGATTTTTGTAAGAGGTATTTGTCATTGATTATGATATTTACACACCTTCATTCCAATTTGAGGTAAGCATTCCAAACATATTCAACCTTCAAATCTCAAATTAGAAATCTCTCCCCCAAAGAAGCATAAATCTGTTTCTATCAGATAATATGCATAGGGTTTCAAACTCTAAGTTGACGAGAAATACCGCATCTCTTGAAACTGTGAAATCATAGAGAATCATGAATATCATTGATTACATTATGCCATCTAAACAGCATCTTGCTTATTGAAATAAGCCTTAAAATCTGAGTTAACCTGCACCCGCCCGTACAAACATTCACACAGTGAAATAGCATTAAGAAAATGTGGAATCGTTGATTGACACATCAGAAGTGTTGGCCTATGTTCCGACCCTTATCAACCATCGATCATTACAATTTCTACCCGGATACTTCTATAGATTAGCCCAATGCTCATTGAATCAACGTTCATTATCAATCAATTCTACTAGTATTTTTTCAGTACTTCTTTCTCGGCGTACCCGGAAGAGTGTCGGTCGGTCATGCACCATTAATCTATGAATATTCATTTTCCGCTTGGGAGCAGGGCCTAAAGATGTCTGCTTAGACAGAACCGACGTTAACTGCCTCGCTACATTTCCCAATTTCCGATTACGTCGACGGTGCACTGTAGCGTTTCCTTTTAAGTAAACACTTTGTTTTTTCCCTTCAGTTTTGATTGACAGCCGGTGAGGGGTTGGACACGGCCCCTATTGATATCGATCCTAGCGTCTACATCAAAAGGGGGAACCAAATGAAACGGTCCGCGCCGTGTAAAAGATGGAGCGGGGAGAGGGCTAACGGAAGGGGAACACTGTTTAACCCCCTCCAAGTAAAGATGGGAGCTTTGGGTCGGCCGTAGGTAAACTTCATTATTGAGGGGTGAGTGGGGTGCAGCAGGAGAGCAGGGGTCTCTGTGTGTATATCTAGGACCCACCTACAGTTTTATATGGGGATCATGGATCTTTCCAATCTACCAATGTTTAGGTGGGCCCACGCACGGGGGGTGGGGTATATAGGCTGCTAGAATTCCCACGCTTTGAAAAGCACAGCTTGAACAAAAGGTTCCAATAGTCTGGCGCGCTCATGCAATAGCTGCCGGTGGGGTTTTAATGATTTATGTCTATGGACACAACCATTGGGACGTGTCATCCACTAGTCAAACAGATGTGCTTACTGAGCTGTTTCTTTTAGCAAAAACGAACCGTTAATGGCCCGTAATTGACGCGTTTTGCATACCTTTATTTGAATGGTCTAGGCCCCAACCGATTGCCTATTTGGATGAGGTAAACATGATAAATAATTAGCGAACTTACATGCTTCGATTTTTCAGTCCTTGTGCTTACATTTGTGGAGAGCGTCTTTTTTAGTTTGATAACAAATTTTACGAGGGATTTTCTAATTAATATTTCTGGTAGACGTCGATAGCATTATTAGATGCACTCATTTTTCTTCCAACTAAACACATTAGTAGTGGATGTATGTTTTTTTGAATATAATCTCTCAACAAAAAATTGTGTGGAGTGCTCAGGTAACTCACCATAATATTGTATACACGCAATTATTCATATAGATTCTTTTAAATCTCAGATCTGGTACATAAAAGTTTGATGAGGTCCATCGTCTTCCTCTTACTTCTTCTTTATCTTTTTTTGCAGTATGGATACAAGAATAGGATTTCTTTGGACCGAAAGGTCTTGTGATCTTAGAAAAAGTAGCATTTTATAAAAAGACAAGTTGCAGGATTATGATTGTAAAAACGTCAGAAAGCTCATAAATACAGAATCAAGCCCCCATAGAAAAGACGGGCATCATCCCACCCCAATGGGGGCAGACGTTTGATTACCTTACGCCAGGAGGAATTAAATACCTCTCATCACGCGGTACCGGCGCCATGTCAGGGCTAATCTTTTTGACCTTTTGACCCCTTGGGGCAGGTAAAAAGACAGCTTGCCGCCATCAGTAGGTGTCCCCGAGGACAGGCCGCACCACCTACCTGTCCAGGGACCAACCACCTTAGTCTGATCGATGTGCAATTGAGGGTTTTGTTTTGGCCTAAGGGACGGAGGCCCTGGACAGCAGGAGAGCTGCTCTTTTTGGGGCCGAGCAGCTCTTGGCAATAGGAACGTAATGTTTTGCTTGTAACTGAACACTGTGACATTGCTCGAATGATGACTTAGTATTTTGGATGGTGAAATGTTAAATTGTATGTGCATATGATCTGTTGTAATATACCATAAAAAGGAAGAGGTAGACGGTTTCTTTATATATGGTGATTTTTCTACAATGTCCACTTATGATAGTGTAGTTTTATACAGTAGTTACGAAATGTTTCGTGCCAAGACCACTCTTCTTCGTTTTTTGATTCGTGGTCTCTCCTGCGATTAATTCAATGTTCAAATTTAGAACTAATCTTATAATATATTGGGCACACTTTCTCAATTGTGTGCGAGGGTTAGATATTCCAATCCTGTATTTCAAATTTTGATCAGGTAAAGGTTACCTGATGGATGATGAGTGTTGAGAATGATACAGGACTATTTCTGATATAGACGAACTATTTTCCTTTTGGCAAAGATACATAAAACATAACCCTAAAGTAAAGCTAAGGATATTAGATAAGCTTTACAACAAAATTAATGATTTCGCATACCTGAAATGCTATCACAATCAGAGAGATACAAGGTCATAAGCAAGTATTTTTTGTAACCTCACTTTCGAGTTAAATGCTGCGCACAAATGTACATGTACACATATACTCATAGTACAACAATATCGGCATATGCACACCATCTATATGCTACAGAAAAAGGATCCTCATATGCATAGTTCTCCGCGAAGAAAACTGTTTCTTTTTTCATTCCTTGCTCATATTACAGCAACATCTCCCTTGCCCATTATCCATGTGCTCAGTGCTTAGGCCTGTAGAAGGTTTTTCTCCTACGCTTTCTACATTGGATATGTATTTTTCTTCCCTCGGCGTATTTCTCTCAATCAAAGACATATGGCCCAGGGAGGTGGGCGTCGTGAGGTCCCCCTAATGACTTAATGGGTCATGTTGAGCGGCAGTGGCGCCACCTATAGGGCCCTATATGTATACCCACCTTAAGTGGCCTAAAGGTACCCTGCCGGGTTCTTAGGCTGACTCTATAACCGGCCTAAGGGGTGGGCAGGCCGACTTCTGACTATCAAAGGCCCTCTGCACTTTCTATTTCATGCCCAAGCTTTACTAAAGAACTTCCATTGCAAAGAATGGACACTCAGGGTTCTGTCTGTAATCGTTTACTGGTGTGCCACCTGGATGCTGGTGTCATCGAGTCTAAGTTGTACATCAACTACAGGCCTAGAATATCATTTCAATAAACAAGAGGTCAGTTTCCAATAGCCCCAAAATACCAAAATTAGCAATGACCAGTCTTTGATCAAATTTCTCCCATTTTAACCATACTAGAACATTGAGAATAAGTCCACCTACCCCAAAGTGGATTGGGGGAGTCGATATAGTCTCTACAAGTACAAGGTCTCTCTCAAAGGGTTCCAGCAGAATTGCCAGAGGAAAGAGGCCACTACCCCCTCCCCCTTCCTTAGGCCCCTATTACAATTATTACCATGCCTGGCTTGCTCTCAACCTTTTGTCCTTCCTTTTTCCTCAATCTCATGAATCATTGCTTACTCCCGCCTCCCCCATTTTGTTAATCGTCCCCCGATCTGCCGGCAAAAAGGAGATTCTATAATGTTGCTTTCACATGATTGCATGTGAGGCTGAGGGCCATTTGACATGTTTAACATGACTGTTATCAGCGCGCATGCGCACTGAAATAATCTTATCACGTGACCTCACAATAACCTTGACCTTAGAGGTCATTCGCTTTTTCAACCTTGACCTTCTGCAGACTGCAGATCACTTGACCTTCAGGGTCCAAATAAGTGGAAAACTTTAGAGCGTGAAACAGAACATTGTTCTTGATTATATCCTACCCAAAACACAGAAATTTACACGTAAAACTCTGTCACTTGAAGAATAAACCCCAAAAGCTTAGGTGTAACCCTGATTTGTGAAATCGGAGAAAAATCCCAGCAGACGACATTTTATTATGGCGCCGCTGACCTCTGACCCCTGACCCCAAACATGGCAGCCTCAGACCACCAGACCTCCCCTTGAACAGGCGCAGACCCATGCTATGATCGGGTGGTCTGGGGTCTACAGACTATTCTACAGCCTGCATCAAAAACAGGTAGTCACAGTTTACACCTCGGATACAATCAATGGAATTTATCCAAATAGAAAAATCATTCATATCCAAAGCTGAAAATAAACTGTGAATTATAATGTAGGAACTTATTTACAAGGATACACAGAATTTGATCATTGTGAATGAAAATGGTTATTACTGAAAAATCGTCATCGTTAGACGAGTTATCTAAGACCATATTTATGAGGAAATAATAAAGAGCTTTTCAGTAAATGATTGATATTCTGGTGAAACCCAGTTGAAAGAAGAATTATCATTATTATAATATTCAAATATTTAAATGTATATATATATATATATGATGGGCAATTGGTTTTTGCAGTATCGAAAAGTGTGTTTCATCATCCAACCATGGCGGACATTGCAAAAGCTCTATTAAATGAACTAGTCCAGGCAAGTAGGTCACTTCTCGAGGTGGAAGGATACAAAGTCCAGCCACACCACCGCCCAGCCGAATCAGTGCGCGCCGGATCTATATGGCCGGGTGTTTGATATCAGCGTCTGCACCTCGTGACCTTTGGGACGCCACACTCCGGGGTTCTCATCTTTGGGCACAGGGGGGCCATGTGTGTGGTCTGCGTCTGTCCAGGGGCAGGTGGGAGGGATCCATAGGGGTCCTGACCCCTCCCCCACACCCAACCTTTCAAATCCTGCATTCACAGCTGAATTAATATAGTACATGTAATCCCCTTTCTGACAAACCTATAGTGTTCTACAGACTGATTTTGGTGGCTTGCAACAGTGCTCTGATACGTCTAACCAGCAAACTGTCACGGCACTTTGCATTATCTAAAGTATGTCGCAAAACTGTCGCAAAGTTTACTTAATAGCAGTATTACAAATGCTGAGTTTGTTCTCTTGCTGTAATGAAATGAATTGTTTTCGCTGTCACATAGATTACTCAATGCTATCGGCACACTTTCGTGGAAATCCTCTGAATTTGCCAAAGAATCTTTAACCACCTGACCTTTGAATTCTATTGATATCATCAGATTATAATTATTAGTTATTGCCTATAACCATATATTTCCCGCAAATTTCAGGAAACATTGTATAAAGGAAAATAGGCTGAGGTCCTGTAGCAGCAGGTAGGAGAATGTTGTTGGCAAGGTTACAGTATCTAGAAGCCACACAGCAAGATGCCAAGTTATCTCACTGCAAGGGGACGGTGATGTTTAACTGCTAGAGAAACACTTCAGAGTGAATCCGTTTTAATAAATAACTGTTTCAGGTAACTAGAAATATCAAGTAACATCCTAGGAAACAACGAGCAAGCCTTTCAAATGCCATCAGCAGTAGAATTTCCAATCTGAAAATAATGTCACCACAAAGCCACAGTCACCTAATCCTGAAGTGAAATTGCCTTCTATTCTACTTGTTGTACTATATATGCACTGCAACCCTTCTACTTTGCCTCAGTAGACGAGCTTTTAGGTTACTGAAGCATATTATATCCACTGGTTGAATAAAAGACATGGGCTACACATTCCAAGGTTCCCTTCGTTCTAACGATATTTTCTTAATAATCATTAGGGTGGTGTAAAACATGGACAAACAACATCTTTGTATATATGATGCAAAGAACTGACATTGCAAAGAATGTCATTTTACAAGAATTCTGGACGGACTTTTGAAATATTGAATTTGATCTTAGAATAATAGAATTGAGTGTCTTTTTTTCTATTTTCTGGTACGTTGACTATTTTCCTTATGCATGGTTAGCGTTAGATAGGCAAAGTTTTATAAGGCGTATCACTGAGTTTGACTTCTAAAGGTGATTTTACATTTGTTAGTAATTCTAAAATTAGGGTTTCGGACAATGTCCCATATGACCAGTGAAAAGACACAGGTTTCAGGTACAGAACAATCACTGGTAAAAAAAACTCTTATTGAGATTAAGCACATCAAGAAAATAGCAAGAGACCGAGACATACATACAAGATACTAGTCCTAGAGGACCAAACCAACATCAGACTGTCGTCTAGCTGGTAACAGTAAGGCGATGCCTACCGTTGACCCTCCTCTGTCTGTGTTAATATGCCTAGCATGTACGTGTACACAGCACTCAGTCCTAAGGCTTCTTTCACGGGTTCATATCGATGTTGCCACATTTTTTCTTTGGCTGTCTGTGTATCCACGTCTTGTGCTTAGTTACAGTCGTTCTCAGTTGTTGTAGATAAATGGGATTTGAAAGTAAGAGCTGTTTCAGCTGGTTCGTTCCCACCAACCCCCAGTCTCTATATTAACGGTCAGAGACGGTAGCCTCATTTACTGTAGACATTAAAGACACCTTCTCTGACCATCTCCTCTTATAAATTGATAGACATTTTTAGATAAGATAACAAACTGATTTGGCTGTGGTTAGAAATATTGGTTACAAAATACATTTATAATTCTTAATTCTGCATGGGAATGACATAATTATGTCTCTGACTATCATTAATCGCTTGTATTTCAGTTTGTCCAATTGGTAACAGTGGTTGGCCAGTGATTGACATTATATTACAGGCAATGTGCAAGCTAGCCTCTTTGTTTTAGTATTCAAAACAAAAATGAATCGCGTGAACGCACCTAACTAACACGTTGACAATTCAAATCAGGCATAATGCACATTATCAAAGTAGAGCTAATCTATGAAGGATATTTGACACCTTTAATAAAGTGACTTTTACTTTTGAATTGCTATGTCATGGAAAAGAGCAACAGGCGTACATTTTAAACCACACGTTTGTAGATGACTTGTAATTTCACCACATCTTCACCTAACAACAACAACAACAACCACAACAACAACAACAACAAAAACAACAAGATGTTATTTTGTGTAGCGAGACCTTAACTAAGATTATTATTTCTGATGCAGTGGTGACGTAACCATTCTGCTACCATGGTTATGCAAATCTTTTGTCATCTCACTATAAAAATTTGCCGGCGTGACCGTTGCATTTCAACCACCACCCTGTTCACTTCGTCTGATTTTAATTTTTTAGAGTTGATGTATACTATGAAGAATTGTGTGTGGCCGTGGCTATGTGCGCCCACTTTCAAGACCAATTTTCTTTTATTTTAAATCAAATGGAAAATATCTGTGAAAACCCATCGTAAGATGGCAAAGCACAAGAGAGAATTGGTTTATTACAAAAGAATTAAAATCATTATACTTGGAAGGATTCAATAACTATTGTCAATTATTTATTGACCAAACTAATCACCCCATATTCCTTGTTATTCACAATCCCTCTATATACTATATTTATTCACAAAGACGACAGTAAATGATAACAAAAAAAAACAACTACAACAGACTTACAGTGAATGTTGATATCACGAGTTCTAATTCCTTCTCAGATTTATAGGTTCCCATGTTAACATAAATAAAGAATCCTCACTCCTTGGACAAACAAGGTTTGAACTCCGATAATGCACTTCTCTTCAAAACAAAGCCATCAGAACGACAGAGGCGTAGAATTTCTACAGAGTCTTTAAAACTGCAGGTAAAGCCGACACGCCAAGACAGGAAATAGCGCCAGGTTTCTTTTAAAAGGACATTCAGAGTATGTTGGCAAGGGGAGCTGAGTGGTCGGGAGCGACTGGAAGGGGCGGCCTAGCAAAAGATAAAAGTACAAGTGGATATGATTTCTGTAGAATAACCTTGTTTTTTTTTTCTCTGTGGTGAGTGAAACTCTGAGAAATGCTTTGAGATATTTAGTAGCTGTTCCAAGAAGGCAACAGTCATTCTGTTTTAATCTGTTTTCCAAGATGTCGTTTTACTTTGAGACTAGGACCTTTGTGTTGTTGAAAAGCCTGTGGGAAGATAGAGACCCCAGAGTTAGGCCGCTTTTTCCTTATTCATGTATTATTTCTTGGTTATGAAGAAATAATTGGTCGAGTAATTAGCCATAAAATGTTGGTCCAATAATTCTTGTTTCAATCAGCTTTTGACCTAATCGCCATTTTGACCTTAAAGGAAGCTCTCACTTAATAATCCAGAACTGTATTTATGTCGATAACGCTAGGTATGAGATGCAACTATTTCACAAGCAGGTGCACCAATTATTATGTTCACTAACCTTTCCATGCTTCCAAAGCCATGTATAAGTGAAACATGGTCAAATTTACAATGGTTTTTGGTCGTTAACATGTAATACGGGAGAACTTGATACGATCTTTAATCTTTATAATATCACACTAGTGCTCCGTCGTCAGAAGCCATTTATACAAAGATAGTTTAATATTAAAGGTTTGGAAGCTACATCGAACCCAACTCCGGTTGTTGTTGACTTGTATTTATTTAAATAGACATGAATTATGGCGAATCATAGTTAAAGAAGTCCACACATTTTTGTGAGCTTCAATGAGCTTCAGGTATCTTCAATGAGTGTTTATGAGTGTTTATGATACTCATTGAAGATACAATGAAGATATCCATTGAAGTTTCTCATTGAAGCTACTCATTAAAGATTCCTTGAAGATACATCGAAGAAGTTGGATAGTTCATTGAAGATGCCCATTGAAAAGTCCCAAGAAAGTATAAAAGTGTCACTACGAAATTCCTTTATCTTTCCTCACGCCCAGTTTGGACCCTTGCCTACAATGTGCCACCTGTTGGGATAAACCAGGTGTGACAGCCCAATATGTGCAGCCCCAGAACGTCTCCAGGGTTTGTTCACCTTACCTGAATGTGGGCCATGTACATGACACCACCTGTTCACAGCCTTTCAGAACTTAAAACTCCAGGGATACAGTATAAGGTGCAAGGTGAGTGGAACTAATTGCTGGAGGGTGTGATCATGATGTTACCCGATAGAGTTTAAGAATGAAGCCAACGTCAACGAACTGTATAACTAGATAATACTTACAAAAGCCACCTATACATCCTTTAATCACATTTCAGTGACAGGTAAATCAATGTGTTTTGCCTATTTCAGTTATGCTGGGACTTCTGCTATATTCGAAATCCTGCTGTGTACCAAACGGTAGTCTTTCATCTTGTTTCTGTTGCAATATAAATTGATGCGTGCACTTTCTTTCTTCCTTTTTGGGAGTCCCTAGTTATATATATGTAGCATTATAGCTACTGATGGGGACTCCCTCAATCAGGCATGTCTTTAGCCATTTAATTCTCTTTGTTCTCAATGACCAGTTACACAATCTCATGTTCAGTTGGGCATTGTCCTACAATAGTTGTTAGAGTCAGGCAGTTTGAGAGGCAAGAAGTGGGTTACATAACCACTACTTCAGCCAATCAACCCTCACCCCTCCACATTAGGACCTCCACTGTCACCTGCAGGTGGGCAGGTCTAGATTGGTGAGTGATAGGTCACTCCAGTAGTAGCAGCCCTTTTCCTAAACCCCTCCCTGAGTTGTGTGTGATGGCAGGAGTGGTGGTGGTGATCACTACTCATAGCCCATATAGCCTTCTTGTAGGAAGGCCTTCAGTTTATTGAGGGACGACCATCGCTCATGCATGAGCGGAACTTTGTAGCTCTTTTGCTTCTTGTTTAATACAATAACCGTAACTCTTTCAATGAGTGAACCCTTACTACTTCAAATGTAACTTTAGAAATTTCTTTTGCTCCTCGTCCGTTAACATCTATACCAAAATCATACCATCAGCACGGGCCCAATCAAAGAACAGAAAGGGTAAAAATAAAAGGCCGTATTTCTTGCATGTAATGTTACGTGACTGCGATGCTGGTACCTGGCTGACAGTAGCAAATTGGCTGTGGACCGGATGGCGTCACGTGTCCGACGGAAACCAGCGAAAAATGCCGGAAGCCCTTACTGCGTTGTAGAATTCAAAGCCAGGGCAATTATTTGCAATTAAACTGAAAACATTTGAAATCGGATATATTTTTAACAAAATCAAATAATGTCATCATGGCTGTGTCATTATTTTTAACTGTTTTTTTTCAAACTTGGGGGATTGCGTTGCAATATTGAAAAATAACTCACAGTGTAACGCATTCAACTGCCGAAACCCCACCTCTTTTGCATTTGAGAATATATAGGTACCCGTTAACAATTCTCCCTACCACGGATAGCATATTTCCTCCAGTTTACCTGCCTAGATCAAGGTGCATCATGGGTAATATGTCGACAAACCATAGGCTTATATATAGAAAATTTCAATCATCATGACATTATTTGTGGTTAAACATGATACAGATCAGTATAAGCTATTTTAATATTTTGTATTCATGTATGTTTAATATTTTCTAAGGTAGTTTGAAAATTCATTCATATATATGGATGTAGAGCAAATTTTGTTAAATTTTCTATACATTTCCCTATGCTTTTGTCGACAAAAATCGGCATGCATTGAGAATTAAGTGGCGTAGAATGAGGTCGGTGTGGAGTGGAGGAATGAGGCAGGAGGGGAGTGGGGGAGTTTAGGTGTATAAGAAGATTCCCGGCGCCGTTTGATGAAGAGCTTGACCTCAGAGACCTCTGGTGGTAAGGTGAGGAAGGTGCGAGAAATCCCGTGAATGGAACGGGATCACACGAGATCTTGTCATCCGGGCATTAGCGCCGCCATATTGGAAATCCTAGGAAGGTAAATAGACGCTGGGATTTCTGGCACCCGGTGGTGGAGGTGGTCGGGGATTTGTACGTGCCCTGGAGGATTACGGTGGGGCAGATTCGACAGGGGGGGGGATGGGATGGGAGGATGGGAGGGGGGGTGGGAGTGGGAGTGGGAGTAGGAGATGTTATAGGAAGGAAGGTGAAATTGGAAGTGGAGAGATAGATGGAATCATGAGGGATGTGACCGTGGCATAGATTGCAATATATATATATATATATATATATATATATTCATGTATACCATAGATTTATCTATTTACATGATTAGTGATGCACAAACTGAGGGAAATGATGATCATGTACACGGAAATATATAATATCTTTACCAATATGCATATGGGGTGGATCGTTGTGGGTGTCACAGCCATTAGAAGTCATAACTATTACTCCAATTATACCAATTAATAAAGGGAATTCACATCAAAACCAAACCAGAGTGATTTGTTGGTCCTCTTGAATGCAAATATCAACTTGACACCTGTGTTCGAAGTGCAAGGAATGTGTGCTGGGATGTTAGTCAAATGAACTATTTTACGTGCAAAAGATATTAATGATATTTTGATTTATGAAGTTATATCGACATTGATTTTCCATAAGGGGCCAGAGGTTATTTGTTGTTCAAATGCATTTACATATACGTAGAAAAGGGCGCATAATTATAAGAACCAATGCAAGCACTACTAGGTATTGTGAAATATGAAAGATTTACATACATTTCTACATATTTCTTACAATGGCATAATATTCTTTTTTCAAAAAAAGCTTGCGCATATGGCATTGATTGTAGAACCTTGTACCATCTAGTCTGAACTTTTCCCATCCCCTACCCTGACCACCATATCCCACCCCATCCCATCCTTCCTCACTGCTTCCAGCACTTACGAGTATTTTCTCCGAGTCTTCACAAACATACAGTAAATCACGTTTGCTGTTTGCTACAGCGATCACCCATAGCAGGCTGATTGATCCTAAAAGCAACGGCTACGTCCGATATGCTGATCTCAGCAAAATATACACTTAATCCAAGAAACGTTTATCACATGCCATTAATGTTTTCCCTCTATTTTCTATCCAATATTATGGAAGTAAAGTAGACAGACGGGTAAGAAAAGACTCAGAGTTTCGCCATCTAAGTTGCTGATGCATAAATGGGATTGTTTCGCCGAGTTTCTTTTGCTGTTGATCCTGTGTTGGGATGATAAAAGCGTTGGACAGTGTTCAATTTGAGTTGTTGTAACTGCACATATTACAATGTTCCGCCATGTTCTATCACCCTGTTGGCTGTCTCTATGTAAAACAACCAGCACAGTAGTGCTGACGACAGGAGATCTATAGACCGGGCTGGGAAGAGAGGGTGACTTTGCAGTTGTTGTGGGTCAACAGTAAAGTTGCCATCAAATGTCTAGCAAATCACTCTAACAAAGCTAAAAATAGATTTTGTGAAGTCAATTTAATCTAGCATTTTCGGCAATTCAGTTTTTGGGATGTTTTTATGAATATTAAGAACAAATTGGTAACATATAGATTACCATGACAGTTTACGTCAATGCTATTCTCAGTTTAGTATCTGCTTTTACCTGTCTTCTCCACTCTGTTTATGCCAAATGGCCTTCAGATGATTAAGATATCATAGTAAAACTTTATTGTTAAAGCTTCTCTCTAATGGACCAAAATGAATTCTTCCACTCTCAATCATATCACAAGATGGGTTATTTAGACTATAGTCAATATTGAGCATTAGTATAAGAGTATAGGTTAGGACTGCACTATTTATATATGTATATTATATAAATGTCATCGCTGTGTCATTTTAATCTATGACGACTTTAGTTTCTATAGCTATGTGAAATAGACTCTGTTAACAAAAATAATGAGTAACCATTGAAGAATGTATTTCACCAAGGGACCTTTTCTCAGTACATGGCTCTATACAAGCATCTCCAGGATCAAATCTGGGCCGTGCAGCAAATTGCCTTTGAGTAATCCCATTGCTTCCCTGGGAAACGGCGGCGCCCACCTTGCGCTACTAAGCGTGCAGATTTGAAATTTCTTCTCCTGTGGAATCATGGAGCTTAAGAGGGGTTGAATGATTAAACTTAAGGAGGGAGAATGATTAAGCGGCGTGGGAAATGGTGGGAGTGGTGAGGGAGGGAGTGGGTAGGGAAATGGGATGTGGGATGGTGGTGGGAAGTGGGGAGAGGGGGAGCTGTCTGAGTGGGCAGTGGGAATATTGGGAAAATAAAGGCTGTATTCCATATACCGATATTTACTGTACATGTGTGGTTGCATTCAGAAAAGCTCTGGGGGGTTGCGATATGACATTGTAATTACTAGATAGCCACATTATTAACTGTATATTGAGATCTGTCAGCGATGCTGCTGTTACTTTGCATCAAAAATGCGAAAATGTAAACAATAGAATAATGCCATTGGTAGATAGAATACGGGCTCTGGTATTGCGATAGTAATGTGATTGCAATTTTATTTAGTACACCTTACGATCATTGCTTTGCGATTATGTAATCACAGGTTATCGCCAGTTAATTGATTAAACAAGATGTAACAACCTCCTAGCACTCATCTTATGGCAATGCGATATCAACAATATAGTTATATTGGTGGCACACGAAATCCCTGTAATATCTTTGTGATATTAATTGTAATTTGCTCCATTGTCGCAAATGAGAAATATCTTTACGTGTAATCCTGGCTCAAAAACATTGGCCACCAGACAGGGAATGGGGGAAAGTGGCGTGTGAGTTCTCACGAGACCCAATAATCCATATTGACTCACTACTGCAAAAATGCAAACAAATCGTTCTTGTTCCTTTCGGGAATTACGCATGGAATTAAAGACTTGGATAAATTGGTCTGCTGCATTCGATAGAAAAACAATTATGGCCAGAAAACAGACGCTATTACCGAGTCGGTCTTGCTGGATGCTGGGCTAACACAATGATCATTCGGCCCCAAATGGTGTGACTGCTTAGAATATGGGCAGGATCATGCAACGACACTGCTTGTCCCTAGATGGGATCCAATACAGAAAAAAAAAGAACGCTTGGTTTTGTTAATTTGTAGTGCCACAAAACTGGTACTGCTAATTCATAATTAGTAGGGCGTCTATGTTTAATGGTGTTGGTTATAAAACGGACTTGTTGATTGAGTAATCATAAACATTAATTGGGATTCAATATAACAAAGCCATTTAAATTTAACAAGAAAGTAGACTTAACTAATTTTGATGAAATGGTAAACTTCTCACCTTTACAGAGTGAAATAAGGGTCTTAAAAAAGCAAAAATAAAGTAACCTATTTGTCCTTCATACCTACCATTGTATTTCGTAAAACGCATTTGAAAACAGCATTGAATTACTGTGCCTGCATCATGATGTGTTCGTGAGAGGTATATACAAAAGGTGTATGTCTTTTTTAACCATACCTTCTCCGATGTGTTAGATAGGCGTGAGGTGAAGTGATGGACTTTAATTTGTTTCTCATATCTCAATATTTTTTGGATATGTAAGTAGTCTATCCCAGTTGTAGGCCATGGAGCATTGAGTGTCCGAATAAGGTCGATGTACCTGACCAAAGGAAATACAGACGTTGAAGATTTTCACAATCGAATTACCAAAACTGACCACAAGTGTATGACTGGACCTTCAACAAATGGAAATGAAACACTGTGAAAACAATGTTTAATCTTGACTTATTAATCATTTTATAGGAGATTTCGAATGATATTAACAAAACATCTGCCTATACCCAGCCTCTCACAAAACATGACTGCAGATTTAGGGCCGATCCAATAATGATTATTTGTAGAACTAATTTATCGACTTGTCGATGTCCCACGTGAATGTTCTCATGATTATGACTATGTTAGGTTCGTGTGCCGGCGAAATTTCTTTCGTAAATCCCATGCATGTTTTTCATGCAGTAGGGAGTTTCATATCCCATAACGCATCTTGATACGTCAACGCATCTCAAGTCTCCCAAACCATATCAAAGGCTAAAATTGCCAAATTTGGTAATCTAAATTAAATGGTTATGTATGATGGAGGCACAGTAACTGTTACTGTGCCTCAATCATACATAATCATTTAATTTAGATTACCAAATTTGGTATTTACAACTGTTGTATACTTATAATTAAATATTCTTTAAAGACCTTATCAAAGCTTAGAAAAAAGATACATTACGTTTACGTTACGTCATGCCTTGGAGGATCTGAAACTCCCTAAATTGGCTTTAGTACTTGTTGTCTCTCTCAACAGATGACTTCTGAGGGCCCGACGAGGAAAAAACACAGTTCATTTCATCAAAATTGTCAAAAAAAATACTTAACGACTAAATAAATAATGTCAAAATCTATTGAATCGCTGTGTCCCTACAATATATTCGAATTGTTTATATTACAATTATATATTAATTTCAAGAAATTGAGAAAACCATCGTAGACCATGCTGGGAGGTAACCCTGCGTTGCCACTTTTTTTTCCAAAGCTGTGTCGCTAGTGACCTATACAATAATCCTCGCTATGGTTCAAACATATGATGATGATATATGTTAGAGTTTAGGGTCCACTCATTAGGTTTTCAAAGATATCAAGACTCTTGTTGTTGCTAAATACCGATGACCCAATCTATGCGGGTGAGCATGAAAAAAAGGAAAGATAGGCCAACAAACAACCAAACAGTTCACACATGTATGATTATCACATAACATACGTTAAATCCATGCAAACAGTTTTCATTTGACCTTGATAATCATAGAATAGTATATCAAATTAACCTTTTATGATAGCATATAGATCTAACATGCCTCTACATGATATCAAAACTCGTCCTTCTTACATGTACGTATTGGCTCGGATAACTCAATACACTGCATATATCAAAATGATTCTACAGTCTTGTGGATTCATCTCCTGTTTAATAGAAACTTGAGAACATATTTACTGAGAACATAATTATTGCTTGAAACCTTTCTAAAAAAATCCTCCTGAACATAATTATTATTCTATACACAAAACAAAACGATGATAAATTGAAATCTTGATGTATAAAACTTTATCTCAATATAGGTGCTGAGTGGGCGGTTGTGTGAAGTTGGTGCTGTTGCTAAGAACATGGCAGGTAATTACTACAGCACGTTGACCATTTGAACAGGTTCTGTCTCCTGGGGTGACAGCTAATTAATACTGCACGGCTGATAATGGCCACCTCCTGCCTTGCCCGGATCTATTAGTGCAGCCTACTCTGGTCTCATTGACACCTACTGAAGGAGATGCGAAACGCCTTTATCGACTGGTAAACACATTAAAGAAACCTGTAAGTTCTGGTAAACACCTATAAACATGTGTTAACTATGGTGAACACCTATATTCATGTGTAAAATCTGGTAAACACTTAGAAACATGTGTAAACTCTAGTGAACACATAAAATACTTGTAAACTCTAGTAAACATTTCAAACACGTATAACTTGGGCAACCACCTGTAAGCACCAGTTAAGAAGTTCACAACATTTGGCTCTTGTTAAGATTCCCAACCACTGGTAAACACTTGTTCAATCTTATGAACCCAAAGACTAATAGACATGTGTAAACACGAGCGCTGATGAGCACAATCATGTCAATACTGATAAGCATATTTTCCACTGCTAAACAATTGCAAATTATATGTAAGCAAATTAGTATTTTCATTATTTATTAATAAACTTCATAAATACTCGAGCAGTTTATGAATTGCAGCTAATATTCTTCAATTCCAATCGAGCAAAACTGACATTTTCGTATACTACTTAGGACTATCAATCAAATGAAACAGCTGAACCCATGATCATCCAATGTTTTTTAGTCCTCCATAATACTTGAAGTTATAGTCATACACTATAAGGCACGTCAATGTTTGTTTAACGTTGCTTTTATTCTTACTCAAAGTTTTGGCTGTAAAGGAAACTGTCATCAAGTCTAGAAATATGAAAACATTTTCCGCATTTCTGAAACTTCTATCGACGTATAGAATTTAATACTTCGATTTCTCCTCTCACACAGAAGGTTTCAAATCTGAACTGAACCTAACAGAGGAGCAGCTCTTCAGCTAGAGCACTTTGGCAATTCTTACCTGCTCGGAGCAGTTCACGGTTGACTGGTCAGCCAACGCTGATGCGTTACGACGTCTCTGACAGTCGGAACACGATCAACCACCTCTCGGAGCGACGCCAGCCAATCAGCTGTCCCGTCACATCAGGCCTGATAAGGCCCGACATTGATCACCTATTTTGGCCTATTATCGCTCACCCTTTCGGCCATCTTGTCGACTCCTAATGGCCCCAGAGGCGCAGTGAAAGTTATTTTCAATTCAGACAGTATTGTTAGTAAATCCTTTATCTTAATGGATTAACATAACTGCTGCTATGGCTGTAATCTGAAAGCAAACAACGTGGGTGGTATGTACCCTATGACCCCCGGATTAACGGTTAACCCTCTCTCTTTCTCCCCGCCAACATTCCCTTCAATATAAAAACGCACCCATATCCTCGAAATAAACAACAAAACAGAAAAATTTACTGATTTTAAAATTCGCCAAAATGAAATATTGACCCCCACTCAAAAACCTCTCCATAATTAACACGAACCTTTGACTCCTCTAGCCCAACACTCTGAGTTGTACCGATGTAGCAGCGGTGAATTATTCAGAAAGTGATTGTTGTGTTGGTAAATTAGAGATGATTAAAACCACGTTTTTTTGGCGGCGAGTTGTTGGCGCGGACGGGGAATGGGTGTGACGGGCAGGGCCGACTTTGTGTGGAGGTGTTGGAGTGTGACAAATAACCAACAGGATCAATCTACAATCAATAGGCACTGAAGGAGGGTAATCTTGCCCAGGGCCTGCAATGAGTCAATTCTCCTTTACTCTCTCATTGCCTGCCGTTTATACCGTGGTCTTCTCATACCGCTGCACGCATCAAAAGAGGAGATTTAGGCAGTGTTATTTGAAAGTGACCGTAGTCCGTTCAAGTTTCCTTTCTCTTCATAAAATTCTTGATAATATTGAAAAAGTATATCAGAGGATTAGTTATCTAATATCTAATTATGGTTTGTTTAGCTTTGTTCTACACACATAAGGCTGTTGACAGTGATGAACACTTGCAGTTTCGAAGTCCTTCAAATCATACCTCTAATATCAACGCATGTCCTTTAGATATATAGTAACACTTTACTGTAGCTATTCACATCTGTACATATTTGTTAGCCTACATAGTAGATCTCACTTTGAAAACCGGTGAAAGATCGTCTGCTCATGCTAAGTAAACATGTACCTTTCTATTCTTTATAATTTGTTATGACTTTCACATGTGTGATACCCTTTTAACTAAGAAAATGAATAGATACTAAGGGCTATTTGTGATATTCTTCCTTACATTAGAACGTTGAAAATGTGAATGCAAAATATCAGGAAAATTAGTTATAGTTATGGGATCCATAAGGCCTATTTCCACTGAACGACAATCTGGTAACGACCATGAACGACACTGAACGATTCACAAATCTTTTTTGTGGTCATTAGTATAATCGTTCAGTGGAAACACAAAATTGGTAATAAAGACATTTTGTGAACGACTGCAAAAGACATTTGTGAACGACCAAAGTAAACGATTCACCAACGACCAAATATCTAACCTGTTTAATATTTCTGGACGACAGAAGCAAACAATTTCTTCCAGAGGCAATTATAAGCAATTAAATCCATTGTCCCCTCAGTTTTCTGACCCTTGTCATTGGAAACAGTTGTCCAGAATGTCCCAGAGTCGGTGATTTATCAGTTTTTAATCATTCAGTGGAAACAAGAAATTGTTTCCCTCTGAACAACCAAATTGACTAACGATTTTATTTGTTTTAAGTCGGTCATGGTCTTTAAGAACTCTGCATGAAAGTCGTTCAGTGGGAACCTGGATTTACCAAGAATACAAGAGTTCAAGACAATGTCTAAACAATAACAGCATCCCTAATAATATTGTCATAGACTGAACTTTACTTGAAATTTATTCAAAATGAGCCATATTGTAATGAATTAATGTGACCGTGTATATATTTTTCACATTCATAAGTGTAATAACTCTGAAATTCAAGGAAAACCTTGAAGATTATTACTTATAAAAGCCTTTACAAAATATCATTATTCCTTAATCCCGGTTAAGGCAACTTTGAAAGAGGCTTATTTTGGTTTCGCCGTGGTAATTGGCCTCTTCGTCTTACAAAACAGCTACATGTATTTCTATCTATTTATATCAAACATAATATCATAAATATTATATTGACAGTTTACGTCTAAGGATTAACAGGAATAAGAAACGTTCATTTTGACCACCATATTTCGAATATAAATAACCGTCTTACTCATCTGTGAGAGGACTCGCAATTAGAGATATAGAGTACATGTATATGAAGTGAGGCATTTCTAAGATTTTGATGATTTCTTAGCCAAAAAATACATTAGCATGATCCAATTACTTTATATTGAAATACACGAACTACAGCAAGTGTCACCGTCCGACTGAAATTCCGCAGACCTTCGGGTGTAATTGCTCAAATAATCCAAAAAATCTTCCATCGTTATCCAGGCCCCAACACCTCAAAATCAAAGCGGAAGGGGAGTGCCCCCGGAAATACGTCTCCGGTTACAAGTTCCAGTCCGGGTCGTTAGGGGTCGCGGCCGGCGGCGCCGACCTGGAGGGGACAGGTGGCGCCGCCTGGTGGCCGAGTGGTCCCTCACCCACTGGAGCAGCCCTGCCCCTTTAATTAACCAACCCTGGAGGAAGCCTCTCAGGAGGAGGGTATGGCTTATCCGGGGCGGGGTCAGGCCCTGAGGCCCCATGCCCCCCTGGAGGGCTCGCGGGAGGTCGTCACCAGGGGGCGTGGTGAAGGGCAGGGGGCAGACGCCGACATCGTGATCAAACCACTAGTGGTGCCCTGGAGGAGGGTGGAGGGTATGTGAAAAAGGGGTCGCGTGGAGGAGGGACCAGGGGTAGGACATGCAAAGAGAGATTTTGGAGATGCCCACTCGTCCTTGACCAACTTATATCGGTAATAAGGTGAAACCCGCCTTACGTAGGTAATAAACCGACATCCCACTTACATGGGTAATAAATCGACACCCCACGTAGCCTACATGGGTAATAAACTGACACCCAACCTACACTTAGGTAATATTGTGACACCCTCAAAGTATATTGGTAATAAACCAATGTGCTATAGTCCTTACCTGTGATATATGTAAGGAGGGAAAGCTTAGTGCAGTTATCAAATAAATAGTGAGATCCTTCTTCTGGTTTCTGGTTCCTGGTTTGAGGAATAACATAAATGTTTTGCTAAAATTACTCACCATGATTACTTGTATGGAGTATTACTATGGGACATCAAGTCATTGTTGGAAACAGATCTACTTATAGCATGGTTGACCTACAGAACATGAGGTGCTAAAGATACGACCAGGGTCCTCCCATAAAGCCGGATGGAGGCTGGACTTGGTGGACCTGACCTAACCAGACCACCCTGCCAGCAACCAGCACCCACCACACCCCCTGGGGGAGCACCAAATATGACGAGCCGATAGAAAGTTGGCAGGACCCAGGAGGAGAGTGGGCCGACTCGCTGACGGGGGTGGGCAATCCAATACGGCCCCACGTGCTGCTCAATAGCCAATCGATGAGCAGCTCAGGCCGCGCATGCGCACCTCGCTCCTTCCGCAAACACTCCCCACCTGACCTCTGACGTCACGGCCTCTCACGGCGCAGGCGCGGAACCACTTAGCGCCGCATTGAAACGACAGAGGGCGTTGCAGGCGCCTCGGGGCGGGAATTAAGTTTGATCCTTCGCTCTGCTTGGAAGGAAATCTGCCTCTTCTTTATTAGATCGAAGGCTGCTAAAAGTGCGCACAATGAGGGCGTTAAAACGATTATAGGCGAGGGGGATGAGCAACAGCCCACCGCGAAGGGGCTTCAACGCTGAGAGGATTCCTCCGACAAGAAACTGTGAAGAGGTTTCCAGGGGAAATGCCAGAAAAATCAACTGAATTATTCCCAAATATTAAAATTTCGCGTTCAGCGCACCGTCGCCGGGTGCGCGTAGTATTTCTGTCAGGGTTTAATGAAATTTAAATGGCAGGTTTCTGCGCGCATGCGTTGAAACCGGTAATCGTATTCGAAGCATTTAGTAATACTTTTTAACCACCAGCATTTCCCCACGCACTAAGTATCATGTTACTCGTTTTGTAACTGTCCTCGTACAATGGTTCAAGGCAAAATGTTGCATGAACGTGCATTTCATATTAGCGTGTTTTTATTGACCGCTCACGGTATACCCTCTTAAGACGCAGGGAAATACCTCAAATACCATAGCCCACATTCTGTAGGTGCAGGTGCTTTGAACATGCAGGTCTTATTACTTTTTGCTACTAATTAACCCCTATTACTCATGTTATCATGGATCCCCTAGACAGTGATAAAAACATCCCAATTACATACCAGTGGTTATGCACTATCTCTTTATTGTTTAGTCATAAAAGTTGAACCCAAAGAGCAGTCAGAATCCCTGGGTGTAAAAATGTATTTGGTATTTCCAATTTAGGATACATGGAAATCAACCAACATCACCCATCCCCTACAGGTTGTCTCCCACAAAGAATTCCTGAGAGATGTTTATCATTTTCTCACTCAATAAGTGGCGTGAATGACGCACATATCATTTGCAACAAGTTGTGAAACGTGTTTTGACATTTTAGAGAAGGGTTAAAGAGAGGTCAAAGTAGGCAGTGTGTAAATTTTGTTAATTACCATCCACAAGTTGAGAATATACTGCCCTTTGTCTGGAATATTTGCTGATTTGGATTTTTTGCAGCTGAACACATCATGACAATAAAACTCAGTATAGCTTATAATATAATTGTGTTGTATAAGGCATGTCGTCAATCCAGCTATTGGCAACAGGATGTGACGGATAAAGCAAGTATATTTTTATTACAATCAAAATTAATACAAAAGTTCCCAATATGCGCTCCATTGACCTTTCATTGATATTAGCAATAGCTATTAGCAAAAATATCAAATATATTTGCTAACGGAGGAGAAGTACTTTCCTTGGCTGCTGAGAACCGCGCCAGCTCATTTCCCTACCACTGGTTTCTCAGCGCAATGCTGGGATGAATTTCGACATATACCCCGTGTCATGTCAGAATCGCTCACTTGTTCCTTTCTTTAGAAAAACTTTTTATATATAATATCAAACAATGTGTACACCTCCCATATTTTTTATTTTAATTTGATGTCAATTTGAAATAAAGAGGCTTATTTGATAACAACCCAGCCAAGGATGCAACTTTTTTTAACATTGCAGCAACGTTCTGGTTTGTTCTGTATTTGGGTCTTGTTACATTTTTTATGACTCCCAATTACGTCACTGCAATGTACTGCTGTGACGTTGCACTGTGACATTATTACAATATTCTGGTTATATTCTTCAACCCAAACAGAATGTTCTTAATAATTAAGTTTTCAAGGGCAATTATCACTTCCGTATTATTTCTGTAAGCATTGATAACCTCCATATAGTTACCAAGATTCAAAGCCAGCTCAGATTCACAAAAACAGAACATTATAATATAATGTTCTGTTTTTGTACCAAAAAGAAGTCCGGTTGCAGTACGTTTCTGTTACGTCTGCGAATCTGAGCTGCCTGTGAATCTTGGTAACTATATGGAGGTTATCAATGTTAAGAAATAGTACGGAAGTGATAATTGCCCTCGAAAACTCGCGTACCGATGCCCCAGGATGAGGATAATTTACGCAAAAGTGATCAGAAACGCTATAGTCTTTATTCCTTATTTCACTGTGAACTAAGCTGCAGTTGACGTTAGGGTGAGCAACTAGAAATCATTTTAAGTAGAGCTGAAGCACTATTTTCGCACGTTGCATTAACTGTGAATGTATAACTCTAACATAGATCTAAATAGGATTTTCACATGTTAGTCCCATTTTATCTTAAGCTGCAGCTGCCTACCAAATGGAATCTGAAAAGAAACGCAATACCCATGTCTCTATAAATGTATATCACTGGAACAAAAAGCGCAGCTCAATGGAACAATGGCGTGAGTTTAGGTTGGTAAAAGAGGGTTTATTGCCTTGCTGACGTAGCTTTTACTTCCTAATTGAAATTGCATTATGTAAATGTATATTTAAAAGCAGGCTTAATGGACTCATTTGTTCTCCAAGGACTTTTTTAAGTATTCTCTGTGGGAAGGTTTTGCCAAAAGTCTGAATTTAAATATTGGTACATTTATAATTCTTTATATTGGTTACTTGTAAACATGTAAGCAGGTAAAGTTCGCCGAGTGGACAAACGGAGCCTTATGGATAGGTTTTTCATCAATTATCTGCTGCAGCTATTCGTTTCTTCTTTCCGCTTTTAAATTGTATCGGCGATAGGGATATTTCTTTTCCCCAAGGGGCAGGGGTTTCGGCAGATGAAACGAAGAACATTTTCTATACCAACGACTAAAATCGTCAAAAGGGAAACGAGTAGTGAAATGGTTCATCTTTTGATAAAACCAAGCCAGAAAACAAGTATCACGATCGCTTTTTTGGAATGTTTTTAACAGACAGACAAAGACACTAACAGGCATCAAAAACAGGTCAGGGGTAGGTCGGATGACCTAGACAATGTCCCAGACTAACTTTGCCTCCTTGCTACCTGACATTAAAGCCCATACCCATTAGGACACTTTTAGTCAGTTGACCGACGGATCGGTGCTAAAATCAGCCGGTCCTTGTGATTACCTGTTTGCACAGTATATTGAAATGTGCATGTCTGATCTGAATCAGTGTCAGAATTGGCTGTTTCTAGGGGTAGAATTGGCTGATTTTAGCACTGATCCGGTGGCCGACTGTCCAAAAATGTCCTAGTGGGTATGGGGCTTTAGGTTACTGCTCTCTGTCCGTAGTTGACCTGCTGACCCCTTGTGACCTCACCGACCCCTAACTACTAAACGGATGTCCGAGTCCGACCCCGCGCGTCTCAAAGAGTAGCGCCCCCTTACGGCCTGGTCATTGTCAACTTCAAAACGAGGCCATCCAATATGGCGGCTCCTTGAAGTTTGCCGAGCGATCGATCTTTGCGCATGTCGACCGAAGGAAACGTTATAAGGCTAATTGAGTTCCGCTCCCATTTTCCGCCGTGATTTTTGTTTGAAGCTGAGAGCCTTTGTTGCCACTGACATCTGTGGTTTTGCTGATTGTTGGGGATAGTGTTTCTCTGATTAAACAAGGCGCGCACGCCGCACGGCCGCTGTCCACGTTTACTGAGGGCCTGATTGATGTGCGGCGTTCTGTCCGCGTTGGAAACGAACACCGATCCTCTAACCAACTCACAACCTGCTCCCCCCTCTTTGAGCAGCTCACCACAGACCCACAGGCACCCCCAGCCAATCACTACCAACATCTTAGTTGTCCATGCTTAATCTAGGCAATATGGTAGCCTTATATAGTTACGATCCTCAACCTTAGTTGCCATTGTTAACCCACTAAACCTACCCCCATATCTAGGCCAGATCGAGCTGCCACCGTATTCTAAAGTTATGACTTATCTTGATAGATAATTCATTTATCTTTTTTATCAAGTCGCATGTATCATGTAATGCACGTGAATTGTACAATATACATGTAATACCATCATGTATCCTGGCATGTCAACTACTAGAAAACATAATATAGATCATGTATATATACATGCATATATGCCCTTTCAATTCTTCATCCAGTCATAATGATAATAATTCCTGTAGGCTTACGATAAGGGAGGATTAAGTAATGAGTAATGAATGGGACTTCAAATGAATGATAGAGAAATATAGCCACACTATCTATAATTAACGAGTATCACTATTGTAGTCTCGATTTATTTTGTTTGCATCCGTAACTTTATTCGTGCACATATACATGAGTTTCCACGTTTAAAAGAAACAAACATTTCAGTATGGCTTACTGCAAACCTTCAACTTTTGTGACAGAAGTGTTAACATACACTTGGAGTTTACCATGTGACACCTATGTATCAGGGTCTGATGGAGTGTTGCCGCACCCTTCATGCTCTGATAACTCCTGGGTCTAGCAGTGATTAGTGAGCCCTCCAGCTGGTAGAACGGCACCCTGGAGACACTCCCTCCAGTGCGTGAGTAGTATATGGTGGAGGGGGTTTGCAGCAGGGACAAAAGATTACATTTTTTCTATAGTCACGTAGGTACGGTGAAACACTAGTAAGGACCTTAATAATTAAAAAAAGGCCTACCAAAATTGGCTAGGAATTTTGTTTAATGGTTTTGTTAGTATATTTTAATCAGATGTGAGCGATGCTGTGTCCCCACTCCTGTTATCACACTTACACTTCAAAGTCAACCTAGCTGAAATTTGAATATCATAACTGTTGCCATATGCCAACATGATTGGTGATTTCTAGGAGCCAATTATACGGCAGAATACGAAAGACTTGTTCAATATTAGGCCTATGTTGATTCCGAATATTGTATTGATCAAATTGGTATTCTCTAAATATTAACTAGTTAAGAAGTGACAACAGTGATTTGACAATCATTCCCGTTTCTCCGTATGAGCATTTTGATATCCTCTCTATCAAAACATTAAGAATTCTTTTCGGCCAAATTCTTTCTACTGAAATGTTTAGTGCTGTACATTTCCACGTGAATGGAGCGATCTTTTATAATTAGGGGTCTAGATCTTTAAAATGACATCATTCAAATTGGTACATCGTATCCTTAAATCCAGTGGGAACGGCAGAGTTTCAGAGTATTAATTAATTGACCCAAAACCTTGCCTAAAGTACAGCTCCATTGCATAAAGGTAATACTCATTGCTGGCCGGCCAATTTAATTTGCCTTGAATCGGTGCAGTCCGCAACTATTCAAAAGTTGTAAAGGTTATGAACTTAACCTAAACTCTTAACTCTCAGAGTTTCAGGTGACATCGTGTTAAATGCTGTTGCTGTAAACCACCTCAAGCCAAAGTAGAAATATTGAATACGCTTGATTGCAAGAACGAATACGAAACTTTAACCTGCAAGCATTGACTTGGTCTTATTTGAATTCCTAAAAGTTGTGGTGACGTCAAGACAGAAACGTTGGTCACAATTGTCAATGGAACCCTCTCGAATTTGCTTATGCACATGTCCAAAAAATGTTTCATATAAATTTCATGTCATTGTGACGTTCTCTGGTAAGTCGGGGTTGCCGATTCTTACAACAGAGGAACGTGGGGGTTGTTCGGGTCTCGGGGCGGACGGGGAATCCGGGCCAAGAACCGAGATGTGTTTCTAGAGTCGTGCCTCGCGCACGAGGGGGGGCTGAGCGAATCGATCGGGAATCGGCACTCGATGTCAACGGAGGACTGCGGGGGAGGGAAATTATGGTAGGGGTACGGGTCGGCCGGGGTTCGTCTCGCTCTATCTCCCAGACCAGCATTCACCCCGACCGGGCGGTCCACCCCTGAGTTCCGGTCCGCGGGGGCGACGGGCCGACGGTCGCCTATTGTTTGGTAGCGTGGGGCCGAGCATGCCGCGCCCTCGTCCCCGCGGACTTCGTTCCTTCGTTCCGTTCCCCATGTCTTCGTGCCATACTACGCCTCGGTTTCCGGGACTACTTCGGGCCTTCGTGCCTTACTCCGTTCCCTCGTTCCTCGTTCTTCGGGCCGTCGGGCCCCTTACCCTGTGTTTCTACTACCTATCTCAAGCTTCGACTGTTTTGTCCTAACTTCTGCTTAATTACTCTGATCGGCTCATCTTTAGCGGTTGTTTCAGGAAAGAGGACACGTCTGGACACCAGGAGAACTGTTAAAGAACTCTGTTTATTCGGGCCTCACCGCCCCTTTATATACCATAGAGGTCAGCCCTGATTGGCTGCTTTCGGTCACGTGACCTACAACTGACGTCACTTCCGGTTTATATTTTCCGTTTCCGGTTTACATTTCACTTCCGGTTTACATATTTCCGGGTTTCGTTCCTTTACATTTTCGTTCCTTACATATTCGTTCCTTACATATTCGTTCTTTTACATATTCGTTCTTTTACATATTCGTGCCTCTTTTTCAGGCTTTCTATACTTTCGTTCATTATTACATATTCGTTCCTTTACATCTATTTCGTTCTCTTACATATATTTCGTTCTCTTACATATATTTCTACTATTACCTTATTTCTATTATTTTGACCTCTATGTATTTTGGATGAATAGCCGTTCATCACACCCTCCCGCACCTTCTTGAAAGGTGGGAAAACACGTTTTTACAAAATTTCAAAACAGTTCATACAGCAACGACAACAGAACATACTCTAGAACCAGAAACATTTCAATCCTACGCTCCTTATCGGCAGAGGAGGAGGTGTCACCCTCTGTCCTCCCCGGTCTACTTCGGAGGGCCCCCGGGGCCTATCCGGCTAATTATTATTTCTCTTCTTTCTTCGTTTTTCGTTCTTCGTTTTTCTCTCTTCTTAGTGAAAGTTCATATAATTCGTTTTATATATCCTAGTCTCTTTTTATCTTCGTCAGAGTTCTTATCCTGGATCTATTAGGACCCGTTCTACACCTCCTCTTCTTTTCTCGTCTTTAGGATGAGCGAGCCGGTCGTGGCTCTCCCACCCGGGACTGGGGGTCGGTCGTGACCCCGTCGCCCCCGCTCCTCTCCTCTGGGCTCTATTTACTTAGCCCCTCGGCGCGTTTTTCCTCTCCTTTTACCCTCATTAGGACAGAGGGACCGGTCGTGGCCCTCCTGCCCGGGGCCATGGGTCGGTCGTGACCCGCAGTGCCCCCGTTCCCTTCGTTTTTCGTCGTCCAGACGTTCTCCCCTAGTTCGGGTGGAGAATCGGTCGCGACTCTCCCACCCAGAGGCCAGGGCCGGTCGTGACCCTCAGTCCTCTCGACCCTCGGTCCGTTCTTCCGTCGTCCAGACGTTCTCCGTTGTTTTTGGGTAGAGAATCGGTCGTGATTCTCCCACCCGGTCGGTCGTGACCCCTCGTTCTTCCGTAACTATTACTCTTCTCTGCGTTCTCTTAGGTGATGATGATGATTTTAAGGATGAGTTGAAGAAGAAAGACTGAAGTTTTTGTAGATAGAATGTTCTTTTTGGACTTCGCACCCTCGGTCGCCTCGGCATTCAGAGCCCTCCAGTGACTTTTTCACGTTTGGCAAGGACAACATGTTCGAGCCAGAGGCCAAGGTACCCAAAGAAGAAAATGGCGTTGTATGTGGAAAGGAACTTAACTTCATGCATCAAAGCTTAGAGTGGAAGCCTCAGCAGACGACGTCGCGGGTTTCGTGCTATTTGTCACAGTGAAACTTTGAGATGGAGTCCGGGTGAAGGTAAGACTGAGAAGATTAGAATCATTAATTATCGATGAGGTGTCCGTTTTCCGTACAGGAACTGAAGTTTGACTTTTACGGCACATGTCCTCGTGGTTAACCCAGCACCAAGACGTTCAGTCCTCGACCACGTCGACACACTCGAAGATTTCAGAAAGAGATGTCGGAGAGAGTCCACCATAGTAAAGTATTTCCGTCACCGTTCCGGGCCCAAGTGGCATGACAACAACCGGAACGGAGACCCGATTAAGAAGATAATTTTGATGAAGTTTCTTTTGATGACAGGAGCCGGTGCCTCTCATCCCTCCCCCCCTCCGTAAGCAACGGCAGGAAGACAATCCTCTTTGGGGCGAGAGGGAGGCTCCTTCGTTCCACTGATGAGATGATTTTCCTAAGAAGAGGATTCCTGCTTCGGGCACTCGGGCCCTCGTTCGTCTCCTAGGCTCTCGGGCCTCGCTCTGCTTACTAAGTTTTTCTCTTCGTCCTCCCGGAGGACCATGCTTTTAGACGATTTTCGTGAGACTGTAATACCAACAAATAGTTCGTTAATAGAGGTAAGTTTAAGATCTGGTCTGGTTTGATTCTGGAGTAAGGCCACAGTCGTCCACGGTGCCATGTCACCTTGCATGAAGCCACTATGCCTATGACGAACGCCGAGACAACAGCTCCGAGCCGTTCCGGGCTGCTCCTAGGTACGGCGGTTCGAAGTTGGTAAGTTGAAGATATTAGTGAGAAGGAGAGGAAGAAGCCGTAGAAAGTGAAGATGGACGACATCAACTGGGATCTGCACCCAACGTCAACCTCTGAGATCCGGAACGGGCCCATCTCAAAAATAGCATATATAAAGAAGAACTCATCCGATGTCGAACTCCAAGAAGGATTGCTCCTCGTCGCTCTCTGCAGACCTCTTGAGGCGTCTATCGAGGCATCCGCGGCCGACGTTCCAGCACCACCTCCCTGTATATTTCAAAGACTACTTCCCTATATGTTTCAAAGACTATTTTGTTCCGTTCCTCGAGAAGAAGATACCAGGAAGTACGACATGGAAGCAGTCACTGTCGTTACCGCAGGTAAGATATTAATATAAGTTTTTAGTAAGTCTATTAATTTTCATTCTTGTTCATGTATCGCTTCGGTCAGTCACGAGCCAGGGCCCCTAAGTTATCGTCCCTGCTCGTGCCTTGGTCCTCCGGGAGACATCTACGACTCGCCGCAATCCTTTCACGACTCGCTGCATCAACTCTGGCACGATAAAACCAGCATTCAGGTTGAAAAGTTCCATTTTGCCGCTCTTCGTATGCGGTAAGAGGCTGAAGACAAGGAAACTCAGAAGATGATGGTACATGAATCCGGGCTCATCCACATTCTGATCGATCCATCCAAGATCAAGAAGACTAAGTTGCAGGGAGTAGAAGTGCCGCTAGAGGACAGAGGTCGTCTCCTCCTCGCCCCCAGATCCCTCAAGGCAGCACGGGAGAAGGGTTTTCAGTCTTGGCCCGCGCCAGCCTTTCCTCCAGCGGCGAGTCGCCGGCCCACCGGTACCTTATTTACCCCGGCACGGCCGTCGACTCAAAGACTACAATGACAACACTATCTGTCCATTCTGATTTCCTTTCTTCGATTCCGCCTCCCAACTTTCACTCTCGCTCCTGGGTCGCCCGGCCCGCTATCCATTTAATTTCCGCGACCGGACGATCCCGTTCCACCTGCTCGGTCCCAACCAACGCAGCGGGCTTCAGGGAAGAAGAGGAACAGCTACAAACTTGTCTTTCCTCCTAGCGCCTCCTCCCGTTCCGTATTCGCCCCGCAGGCTTGGTAAGTTCGTTCCAGTCATGGACCCTCCAGCTCGCTGATTACACTCAACACCTCCTAACACATGTGGTTTCGTTCACTTCCGCAAGAAGATTCCCATAAAGAAACTAGTAGGAATAAATTAAGACAAAAATGTTCGAGCCCGCCAGTCCGTTCCCGATGAATTAAGTAAAGTTTCGGGCCCGTCCAGCGGTCTCCAGGAGAGTTTTTTATCCAGGCTTCGGCCTCCTGTGCGGCTCAGGTACCTCCGCCTCGGCCCGGTTCTCTCCCTGGGGGTTTGACACTATGGGTGAGGAGCCAACGCCCCGTAATCCCTCCCCACCCGACTCGCGACGCGCCATATTCCGCCTCTGGTTCCGTCGCGCTTTTTTTCTTCCGTGCAAGACCTCGAGCAGCATCTACTTCACCCTTCTTCTTGGCGTCGGATCGGTAGCAACAGCCTCTCCTCCCTAGCGGGGCGCCCGAGAAGCTGATCCACCACTCCGCTCTGTTTTTCCACCTCTCTTGTGGTCTTCAACAAGTCATCCAGTTGATCTTCGTTTTTGTACATCACTAGGGTCTGAGCCAATTGGACGGTCCGGTTGTGTTCGTTAACCAGCCGGTCGACTCCCGGGAACTCCCTGGTCAACGGCCCCAGTGCCGCCGTCGGGAACTGCGCCATCGCTTCTTCAAATGTCTCTGGCTTGCGGCCCGTTTCTAGTGCCATCAGGAACGCCATAGACGCCGAAGCCATTGCTCTTGTCTTAGCCGTCATTCCTCGCACCTCCTTCGGGGGCCACACCAGTTGCACCCGAATGGCCTCTTCCGCGTCCCAGTCTCGTACTGCTCGCGCCGTCACCGGAAAGTGTCCCTGTAAGACCTGGTGAATGGCCTGTGTCCGTAATAACTTGAGTCTCGGTGTTTCTTTAGATGGTCCTGCCGTCGGTATCTCCGTTCCTATGGACCCGAACACTGAATCCGCTCCCGACTCGTCCAATTCTTGCTTCTCCGGCTCGTATCCTCTGGTCTCGGCCTGCCCCAACTCCATGTCCTCTGAGTCTTCCACCTCCGCGTCCATGGACTGGGCAGCCGGTATTTGTAATCTGTGTATCACAACCCGCGGTTGTAGCGCTCGCCCGTGTTTATCCTCGTCCTTGAGTGGGGTATCCGGTCCTGGCGGCGATCCCATTCGTTCGGGCGACGGCGGTCCCGGGGTCTCCTCCGATCCTTGCGACCCGAAGAACGAGCTCCCCAAACTGGCTCGAGTCAGGTTGTCAACCGCCGCCCGTGTCTCTGGCGTGTCTGGTGCTACCGTAATGTCTCTCATTCGTTTCAGTCCCGGGGGCGGCACTACCGGCTGCTTACATACCATCTTCTCCAGGGGTGAATCCGCTCTCGTCGGGGTAGGGGTAGAGAACAGCGGCTGTGTCGAGGCCATCGACGCCGTGTCCTCCGGTCTGGCCGCATGCCGAACATACTTTACTTTCTCCACTCGCCCCGACGGTTTGAGTCCCTGCCTTTCTGCCATCTCGCGTAGAAACCTCCCTAGGTACAATGCTTCTCTTTCCACCAGCCGGCCTCCCTGCGCTTCCCGAATGCTGTCCTCCAGCTCCCGGTCGGATCTTGCCTCGTGGTAACCCCTGAACGATCCCTCCCGGTTCATTGTTCCTTTTAAATATCCGGGGTACCTCGGGTGTCGCGATTCGTATATCACCGATTTCTTATGAACTGTCATCATAGTAAATTGTGCGTCGCTACAAGGTGGTTCTAGTCCCGTGGTCCGTTTGACTCCTGTCGAGGTCTCAGGCTGTGATGGTCCCAGCTCTCCCGTGCTACTAGACTCGGCAATAATCAAGGACCGATCGCTTCGGACCGACATACTCCTGCCTGACTCCGACTGGTCCGAACTCGTTCCCTCCTCCAATTCCCTCGGGACTTTCTTGACCTTTTTCCACTTCTTCTTTCGCGACGGCTCCTCCGCCGGGCATCCCTGCGTCGGGGGCCTCTTGAAAGCGAGCGGTTCCTCTTCCTCTTTTACTTTCAGACGTTGGTCGTCGGACGAGCTCACCAATTCCACCACCTCAGCCCCCGGTGGTATTCCTGAGCAACCCGGCTTCGGGGCGGGTGTGGATCTCCCTCCTTTTCCTCTGCCCGGGAGTCCTCGTCCTCTCGGTTCCCGTGGTTCTCCCTGGGCGTTTAACTTCTTAATTCGGCTCTGTACCAACCCTGTTATTTGGTCTTCTGTCAGAAGTGGTTTCGGGTTGACCACGGCTCGGCTCGCGCTTCGCGGCGACTCGGTGGCTTCCTTCCGCACTCCTTTCGCGGCCCTCCGAGGGGAACGACGCGTGGGCGTCGATCGTTCCGCTACCTCGGCCAGGGGTCCCTTCCCTGCTGCTTTGGCTGCTTGGGCTCCCTCGCCGGCCTCGTCGGCCTCTGATCCTTCTTCGGTTGCTACCTGCTCCGGCTGCTCGGCGTCGCTGTCATCGGACCCTCTCGACGCCCTCGGGTAGTAAGGTACGCGGATATGCCGTCGCGGCCTCTCCGGTGCCTCCTTATCCACCGCCCTCTCAGGGGGTTGAAACCCCTCCGGATGGCGCACCGCGTAGTCCCGTTCCATGTTGGCTACCCGGGCCGCCGTTTCATCCCCAGTAGCGAAACTGGTGTACGGCGGTCGTCCTTTCGGGTCCAAGGCGAACGCCGCAGCATACTCCAGCCTCAGAAGGGGGTCTTGCTTCGGCATCCCCCTCTGCAGGTTCCCTTCGTGTGAGTCCGTCATGTGCTTCTTCCAGTCTTGGTGTGTCGAATAGGCTCGATTCGAACACACAGGGCACATGTAGTACTGCTTCCGTAATCCATCGTGCTGGCCTTTAATATGCTTGACCAAGTGCTTAAACTCCTTTCCGTGGCAATGTCCTTCCCAGCACTGTCCGCTCATCGTGTCCGTTTTCCGGGCTTTCGGGGCTCGTTCCAATCCTGAAGCTCGTCCCGTCAGCCTTTTCCGTTTTTGTCTCGTGGTGATGCTGCTCGTCTCGCTTCTCTGCTTTTTCTCTTGTTTTCTTCTCCTTAGCTCAGTCTGCTCGTCTGCGATTTGATGAATCCTGATCGGCTGACCAGAATGACCTGCTCCGGCGAGCGCTCTGCCTTTTATAGCCGCCGCAGGCGGAAGTGGGCGTGGCCTGCGCTAGCGACCCCTAGCGTCAGACTCACCATCCACTTCTACGGTGGCGCCCCCTACTATTTTCCGGTCCCCGGGGCCCGCCGCTGGTCACCGCCTCGCCTGCTTTTTTTACCTCGCGGCCCTTCGCCCGTCCACGCGTTTTTTTCCTAGGCCTTTTATTGCCCCACCGGACGTCCTCGGTCTTTTCATCCTCCGTCGCCTTCTCTTGCCTTTTTCATCTTGGCCCTCACAGTGCTTCCGCACACTTCCCGGAGAACACAGGGGCTCGACGTTATCATCTCCTCGCCGCCGCCCCGTTCTCTTTGTCCTCTTTTACTCCTTTTACGACCTACTTTAAAGCCCGTCCTCGTTTCAGGCCTCGCCTTTTACAACCGTCCGTTCGTTCCTCCGGCGTTCCCGAGAGTGCCGCATCTACTCTCCTCCGGTCTCCTGGACGCTGTAAAGCGGTATTACCAAGTCGGCATTACTTCAAAAGTCTTCACCAGCTTGCCACCGGGTCTGTCTTCTGTTGTAATCCAACCATCTTTTCCACGCTGTGGTTCCTCCGAACTGACCGGAAAGCGGCTCCGTGGGACTACTTTAGACATTCGGGCCGTCGTGGCTCCCGAACGCTGTTTTTCGTTCCATCCCCGCATTTCCCACCTATATTACATCCGCAAGAGAACCAATCTTCAGCTAGGTAGCAAATCTCTACAGCCTAACGACCTGCACTCCTACTGTAGTGGTCAACGCACCGCCCCGACTCAATGGCCCCAGGTTGATCAGTCCTTTTTGGCCAAAGCCTTTTTGTGTAGCGCCGATTTGGTCGTTCCCTTGGTCCTCTTCCACCTGCGGAATCGAGACACGAAAACGACTTCATCACAAAAAGGGGTGCCCCGTTTCCTTACGTGCCCTAGCGCGCCCCACCCCAAGCATTTACTGTGCAGCCTCGTATCCTTGCTGGTCAGCTACCATCCAGGCTGGCGCAGCGTGTCCTCGGTAGGGTTCCAGGCGGTCCACATGGACTACCCCCCCCCGGTTTCCCTCGTTTCTTCCGTACTACCACCCGTCCTCGGTCAAGCACCTTGACGATCAGTGCAGGGCCCATCCATGGAAATCGCAACTTCGTTCCTTTGTCCCTATCCACTACCGTATCGTGCACCCAGACCAGTTCTCCGGCGTGGTATTCCCGCCGAGTCACCTTCCCATCGTACTCGTGTTTCTGATGGATGGCGGCTCGTTTCAGCCCCGTCCGGGCCTCCCGATAGGCCCTGACTAGCCCTTCCTCCAGGCTTTCCACATAGTCGCCTACCCGTCGGGGTTCCTCCTCTGGTCCTAGAGGTCTCCCATAAATCGCCTGTCGCGGCATCATGGTCTGTCGGCCCAGCATCATCATATTCGGTGTCACTCCCGTGCTGGCTTGCGGCGTTGCTCTATAACTCATCATCACGAGCGGGACCATCTCGTCCCATTCCCGGCCTGTTGCTCGGCAGCTGGCTTTCAAACAACACCCCAAAGTACGGAAACTTCGTTCTATGTACCCGTCACTCCTGGGGTGGTACGGCGTCGTTCTTGTTTTGTGTATTCCAAATAGTGCACAGACCTGAGCCACCACCTCGGATTCGAAATTCGTGCCTTGATCCGAGTGTAGTTCCCGAAACGCGCCGTACCGTGCTACTACTTCTTCAACCAGTTTGTCCGCCACTGTCGTTGCCTTTTGATCCGGGATCGGGAAACACTCCAACCATTTGGTGAAATAGCATCCCACCATCAGGCAATACTTATTTCCTCGTTTGGTGACTGGGTACGGGCCCGAAACATCCATGGCCAGCCGTTCCATCGGCTCCCCCACTATGTACTGATGTAGCGGCTCCCGTCTCCCTCGTCCTTTTTTCAGCAACGCGCAATCACATTCTCGACATTCCTTCCGCACGTCTTCCCGGAGTCCCGGCCAGTAAAACCCTTGCTCCAACAGGGCCGTCATTCTGGCGACTCCCAAATGCGCTCCTGCCGCGCCTCCATGGTATTCCCTTACCAACTTGGCCCGTTCCCCTCGGGGAACGACCAACTGGTTCCTCCAACCATGTCCTTCTAGTTCCCAGTACTTCCGATGCAGCACGCCATCCCTGAGGCTTAATCGTTCCCATTGCCTCCATAGGATCTTTGTTTCCCGGGATTCCGGAGATATGGCCTCCCACCCTGGCCGGTCCGCATTCTCTTCCATCCGTGCGACAATCGGCCCTATATCTCGATCCCTCCTCTGCGCTGCTCTCATCTCCTGCGGGGACCATCCGGGCTCGTACCCCCGGGCCCGCGTCACTACTCTCACTTTTTCGGTATTCTCGTGCTCCTCTCCACATTGTTTGCACGGATACCGGGACAACGCGTCAGCGTTCCCATGCTTCCTGCCCGGTCGGTGTTGGAACGACACATCATGCGAGTCGATAATCTCAATCCACCGAGCAGCCTGCCCCATCGGTTCCTTACTTCTCTGTAGCCAACTGACCGCGCTATTATCCGTCCGGACTATCACGCGTTGACCATAGATGTAGCACCGAAAATGCTTCAAAGCTCGCACCACCGCCAACAGTTCTTTCCGCGTGGTGCAATACTTTCGTTCGTTTGACTCCAGGGTTTTGCTCGTGTAAGCTATCACCCGTTCCTCCCCTCTCTGCTCCTGTGATAGCACGGCTCCTGTCCCCACGTCACTGGCGTCCGTGTCAAGCCACCATTGTCCATCTTCCTCCGGGAATCCCAACACCGGGGCCTCTGTTAGCGCCTTCTTCATCGCATCAAATGCCTCTTGTCGTCTCGCGCTCCACACGAACGGTTCCTCCTTCGTTGCCAATTCATACAAGGGGGCAGCCAATTCCGTGAAGCCGTTTATATGCCTTCTATAATACGAACATAATCCCACGAAGGCTCGTACCTCGTGGAGATCCCGAGGGACCGGCCACTCGGTTACTTGCCGACACTTTTCGGGGTCGGGTTCGATCCCGTTGAATGAGACAACGTGCCCCAAGAACGGAATCTTCTTCTGGAACAGCTTGCATTTTCGCGCCTTTAACTTCAGTCCTGCAGCGTTCAATCGGTCCAGAACCCGTACCAATCTTTCCAGTCACTTTAAACGTTGGTCCAAAGACCAGTATGTCATCCAAGTATACCAGACACTCCTCCCACACGATTCCTCTGAGGATTCTTTCCATCAGTCTCTCGAAGGTGGCTGGGGCGTTCACTAGCCCGAATGGCATCACTTTGAACTCATACAATCCTCCTTGAGTCACGAAGGCCGTCTTTTCTTGGTCCTCCGGTGCCATCTCCACCTGCCAATATCCGCTTGCGAGATCCAGACTGCAAAAGAATAGGCTTCCTCCCAAGGTGTTGAGGCTGTCCTCTATCCGTGGGAGCGGATAGGCGTCCACTTTCGTAGCCTGGTTCAGTTTTCGGTAGTCGATACAGAACCTCGTTCCTCCGTCCTTCTTTTTGACTAGAACGGTCGGGCTACTCCACGCACTCCCGCTCTCCTGGATAATCCCTAGATTTAACATATCCTCCACCAGTGCTCGTTCTTCCTCTCTCCTGGTGGCCGGATACCGTCTGACCCTCTGCTTGATCGGCATCTGATCCCCCGTTTTAATTCGATGTTGTACTAAATCTGTCCGTCCTAACTCATGTTTCGAGGTCGCAAACATTTGTTCCCGGGCCATGATGGCTTTCTCCAGCTCTCCGCCTTCCTCCGTGGTCAGGTCTTTCTTAGCCTCCTCTATCATTTCAACGAGCGCTCCAGGGGGTTCTTTTGCTTCACTTCCTATTCCTCGTACCTCTTGTACGAAGGTGGCTTCTCCGAGTACCCCGCCGGTTTCCAATTTCGCGCTCTCGGTCCCTCGGTTGGCCACCCAAACTCTATTTTCTTCTCCCAATGTCACCGTTCCTGGGATCACCTCCAGTCCCATAGGTAATCCAGCGCCGGTGATGACAGCCAGCTGTCCACTCTGTCCTATGTCTACTCTCGTTACTACTGTTACTCGGGTCACTTGGAGTGGGGGTATTTCCGTCGTTCCCTCGATTCGCACGACCTGTCCTCCGACGGTAACTGCCCGAATCCCATCCGTTCTTTGTTCTGCTCCCGGGATTCGTTCCCCCTCTCCCTCCCCCTCGGCGGGCAGGAAGATAGCACTCGCGTGGGGCTTAACTGTTAGCCGGTATTTCACCGCGAAGTCGTTTCCCAGGATCCCTTCATCTCTACCGATGTCTGCCACCATGAATGTCCACTTCAACACGCGCGTTCCCAATTTTACTGGCAAGTTCGTGCATCCGTAGCACCGCAACGGACTACCATCCACCGAGCAGAGACGTCCTTCATATCCATCCAGTTCTTCCCATTTTCGTCCCCACTCTCTCCAGAGGCGTTCCGACAGCAGACTGATCATAGATCCGGTATCAACCAAAAAACGGACGACACTCTCTCCCACCGTCCCGGCCACATAAAGTCCACATTCTCCCATGCCTACTACTTCTCTCGCCGCGCCCGAAGGGGGCCCCGCGCTTACTGCGACGGCGACTGTCCGTTTCCCTGACGCTGAGAACACTCTCTCGCGAAATGGCCCTTCTGGTGACATTGATGACACTCTAAATCTTCTTTTCGCTTCTTAAACGCCTCCATCCGGGCCGTTGCTTGTCTTCTAGCTTCCCGTTCTTCTGCCAATTCTTTCATCATCTCCTCCAACTTACCGTTTAAGGCCATGATCTGTGTATTGGCGTCCTCCTCGGGCTTCACTGCCCGCAGGAGGCGGCGTGAGTATCGTTCCTGTATTTCTACCACCTCTACCGCCTCCTCTAGTGTCTTGCATCCTTTCTCTGCACACTTCAGCTGAAGGTCTTCCCCAACTGCAGCCTGGAACGCATGTAATGCTGCTTTTTCCTGGCTAGCGTAGTCGTTGGAGAAGTAGGCTCTCGATGCCAGTCGCCGGGCATTATCAGCCAACTCCTTCGCTGTCTGGTTCTTTACACGTTTCAATCCTGCCAACTCTTGCAGAGCATTGCACGTGTCCTTCTCCTGACCGAACCTCCGGCGCAACGCATCCACCCTCGCTGAGTAACGGAGTCGTTCCCTGTCCGGGAGTCCGACAAAGTACATTCGTGCCGTTACCGTCAGCGAGAGAAAGAGCATCGCCGCTTTTTCCTCGGCCGTCCAACGTCCCAATGTTGCGTACTCCTCAAACTGGTTGATCCATCCCTCGAAATCCGGTTTACCGTCATACTTCTCCGGTCGTAAACTAAACTTCTTCAAACTCGCTCCTACCTGGCCGGTCTGTTGTTGTTGAGCCCGCGCATTCTGCTCATCCGTCGGGGTGGACGTTCCCATAAAATTAAACTGCCTACCCATGATGGTCGTGTCCTCCCCTTTGGTCTCGGTTTTCGCACCTCCTTTCTCCTCCCCACCTTCCTTGAAGGCGACGTCAGAATCCATCTGCTCGAAGACTGCCGCGGTCGCCATGAGTATCCAATACCGACGAAACACCCAAGATCCACAAGTCCGTATGTGCTTATTTCAGCACCACCGCTGCCACCAGTGTGACGTTCTCTGGTAAGTCGGGGTTGCCGATTCTTACAACAGAGGAACGTGGGGGTTGTTCGGGTCTCGGGGCGGACGGGGAATCCGGGCCAAGAACCGAGATGTGTTTCTAGAGTCGTGCCTCGCGCACGAGGGGCGGCTGAGCGAATCGATCGGGAATCGGCACTCGATGTCAACGGAGGACTGCGGGGGAGGGAAATTATGGTAGGGGTACGGGTCGGCCGGGGTTCGTCTCGCTCTATCTCCCAGACCAGCATTCACCCCGACCGGGCGGTCCACCCCTGAGTTCCGGTCCGTGGGGGCGACGGGCCGACGGTCGCCTATTGTTTGGTAGCGTGGGGCCGAGCATGCCGCGCCCTCGTCCCCGCGGACTTCGTTCCTTCGTTCCGTTCCCCATGTCTTCGTGCCATACTACGCCTCGGTTTCCGGGACTACTTCGGGCCTTCGTGCCTTACTCCGTTCCCTCGTTCCTCGTTCTTCGGGCCGTCGGGCCCCTTACTACCTATCTCAAGCTTCGACTGTTTTGTCCTAACTTCTGCTTAATTACTCTGATCGGCTCATCTTTAGCGGTTGTTTCAGGAAAGAGGACACGTCTGGACACCAGGAGAACTGTTAAAGAACTCTGTTTATTCGGGCCTCACCGCCCCTTTATATACCATAGAGGTCAGCCCTGATTGGCTGCTTTCGGTCACGTGACCTACAACTGACGTCACTTCCGGTTTATATTTTCCGTTTCCGGTTTACATTTCACTTCCGGTTTACATATTTCCGGGTTTCGTTCCTTTACATTTTCGTTCCTTACATATTCGTTCCTTACATATTCGTTCTTTTACATATTCGTGCCTCTTTTTCAGGCTTTCTATACTTTCGTTCATTATTACATATTCGTTCCTTTACATCTATTTCGTTCTCTTACATATATTTCGTTCTCTTACATATATTTCTACTATTACCTTATTTCTATTATTTTGACCTCTA
The DNA here is from genome assembly GCA_936440205.1 of Lepidonotus clava. Taxonomy (NCBI): domain Eukaryota; kingdom Metazoa; phylum Annelida; class Polychaeta; order Phyllodocida; family Polynoidae; genus Lepidonotus; species Lepidonotus clava. Next base: position 16,180,370 of record OW387150.1, on the reverse strand, counting down.
TGTATTTTGGATGAATAGCCGTTCATCACATCATCATTGTTTCCCTCATTAAAGACTATCGGAAATTTCATCCTATACTATGCGATATATATTCATATCACTCTTAGACAGTCATTTTAAAAGGGCAAACACAGGAAATACGAGTAGTCCAGTTACTGACCCCCTCCACACCCACCCAACCCCTCCCTTCCCCTTCCCTCCACGCCTTCCTTTGAGACGGACAACATCAGTGTCTACCCAACTCGCCCATAATCACCTGAGATATTCGCCGCTATAAAATCCCCATTAATATGAGCAGGGTACATCCATCACCCTGTCGCTCCCCCTGCCGGCCGCCCTGATAAACACACCGTCCTGTCACTCGCTGAAATCGGAGACATAAATTAACCGGCCGACAGCCTCGTTACCGCGCCGTCCGCCAGGGGGCCACGTCGACAGCCGCCATCTTTTACAGGCGTCTGATGACGTCACGAGCACGCTTGAGCGCGCATGCGCCCTGGCTGGTGGCTGTTTTCCTGACGTTTTCAGAAACCCTGGGCTTTCAGCTGATCACACGGCGGTGACACTGTGTATACAGTGAGTCCATGCCTTCATGTCACATCAGTGCCACCTGGTGGCCACTTTACATAAGCCCCATTACTTACTAGCACGTTGTTTTTGTTGTTGGCATGTTCTAATAGACCTTGTGCAGACGTATAGTCACGTGATCACATTTTGGCGATCACCACGTGGTGATCATAACCACGTGTCCAATGTTAAAGTCTGAAATTAATAAATAATAAATACTAAGTCTTTAACATTTTATTATTTCTTAGGTTTGTTTAAGATGAATTTAAGATAAATATGTGATCTAAATGCTTATTGACTGTTAATTGCAACAAAATTTAATTTAAATTGATCACCAATATGGCGCCCAACCTATTTTGGGCATATGTGACGCCATCTGGACAAGGTCTTTATGCAAGTGTAAAGTCAGTGGACACTGTGTCACAATACGCTAACCAATTCTATCTTAATAGGATTGTCTTATATTCATTATGTTGGAAGGCCTATATTTCTGGATACTAACTCCCCTACTAATCGGTACAAAATATTACGCTGAATTTAACTTTTCTTAATAACAAAATCGTTATCCAAATGGGCACAATGATCGGACGGTAGGCCCCCACCTGCATCCTCGATCAACCACTTAATTAGTATGCTTTAACTGTTTAAAAAGTTTCTGTGTTGAACTGGCAAGTGAAGTCCGTTCAACGAATTCGAACAAAATGACTCAACATAAAGACATCAATCTTCAAACAGCAATAAATACTAAGGCTACTCTAAACATTAGTTATATTAACGTGCCCAGCCGGTTTGATTAATTAGAAAGAACATCATTAGGTCCTTGCTATTAAGAACACATATTCAATCAGTTGGATGCACTAGTTACTGCATTTCCCGATATCTATAATTATTACTATATTTCCTTTTTGTTTAATAATTCTCTTAACATTTATGTTTTGCTCTAAGTCTGATGGAAATGTCGGCGTTTGGAAATGGTAAAACAAGTGCACGGTATCTATTTCTAAAGCCAAGTGTCCCACAGTAAAGGAGACAATCGGGCCTGAGGGAATTAGTGTGTAATGTCAATGCACAGCTACAGGTCATTGTCCTGTAATAAAGGTGTCGACGTAACAGACACGACAGTTTTTATTTCTTAGACACAGTTCTGATGAGAGAACTAAACTTTAAACCACTGAAGGCATATATAGGGTATGCGTGTATAATTTATAGTTGTGCGTACAATCATGTGCTTACCGTTTGAGTGATATGTCTGATGACTTTTAGTTTATAATGCATGTATACGAAACATCTTCTAATCCCGACTAGGGCTGTTACTGTTCAGAAAAAGTATTAGAACATGAGAGAAGGGCGTGGACAAATTCTATTCCTTGATTTTCCTCTGTTACAATACCCATGTAAACCGTTATATGCATGCATGCCATATGAAGGCTATATCAAATTTTGTATCAAGACATGGTCTACCTGCAGGTGACGACTTTTGAATACACGAGATCCGATGAATGATTATCACAGCTAATTAGCCATAGTGGTATTGTAAGTGTGGAAAAACACAATAACTCCGAGTATCAGAAGAAAAGGACAAGTTATCTATCGCCTATATAATTAGCAATAATTCTAGACATCTTACACTCGCACTAGGATCCAATTTAGTTTAATGATCTTATCAAGAGAACGCTTCACCTCTACAGACTTTCTGAAGATTAATCATTAAAGTGAACCGGCGAGTTTCCGAAGCATGGCAAAGGGTTTCACTCAACTCTGAAGGAATGCAGACCGCCGCATCCTTTCTGTTGCCTCTACAAAGCTACGAGCGAGGCAGAAGAGTCTCATATAGAAACCTGAACAGATGCTCCGACCTTGGAGTGCCCTTGGCCTACATTGGCGCAATATGATTGGCTTGTCCGCAAGGTCTTGGCCCACGTGATCTGAAGTCTCGCCAGCCGAGCTCAAACACTCCTTGCTGGAGCGACATGAAAAGTGACTTTGACGGAAGTCCTGGTTTTGTCTTATTTCCAGAGGAGAATACTAATAGCAGCTGATATAGTCTTGTTCTGAATCTCTCAGAGAAAGAACCCCATTCCACCTCAAAAGGTTGGAAAGCAGACCTTTCTACCCCTTCCCTCCCTCCTTTCCCCTCAGTCCCCATAACGCCGACTCTCTCCTAGCGGCCTCTACTCTTGACTCCTGGCTACCATGCCTCATTGCAATACCAAAAGCTGGCGTCTTGAGAGGACCTTTTCCTCCAGATTAAAAAAAGGCCAAGAAGTGAAAAGAGAGAAGGCAGCATCAGGATATTGCGGCAATCAAACCATGTCTAAAGATTCCATCTTTGCTATTTCGATATGGCTTAACGGCTTTCATCGTTAGCATATCAGCCACTGGCTCTTCCTCCAAAGGCACTCCCTCCCTCTTCCCTCTCCCGAGTCTCCCTGTCCTCTCAGCCTCAGTGCTTTCCTCCATCCGACTCCATCCCGCGCCGCCTGCCGTCACCCTCACCCAAGCTGAAAAATACAATAATCCCCTGGCGGCAGATTCATCAACCTTCGCTGGCGGCCTTGACCCATGACCCCGGCGCCGACTGCTAAGACGTGACGCTATCTGGACTTTCAGTCGACTGGAGGCGCTGAATGGTCGGCAGCAGACGACATTTTTGAAAGGTTGAAAATTGAGGGTGGTCTGGGATTCGGCCCGGGCAAACAGGGCTCGACAGGAGTTCTGTCGGCATAATCACCAGGGTGCAGTTTTTAGTGCCGGGCCTGATTAGAAACATTGATAAAGTTTCTAATCTAAATCCCTGGGACCTAACTTGGCTGAAAGCGTGCTTTCTGTGTCCCTGAGTGTCTGGTGTTATGAATTGAATTGTTCGTTGCATCTGGTTTTCGTTGCCTTAATTTGCCATACGAACGACAATAGTAAGGACGCACCAAAAGATTTCAAAAGGGTGATAAGACTTTAGTAAAAATCAGCAGCGATTTTATATTAAAATGATTTAGCAGCAGATAGGGGCGGGGGAGGTGGGTGGTCGTCTCAGGCATCAATGCCCACCCTACATCCGTCCCTGTTCCACTAAGAAATTTTGAAATATCATGTGGCACACAAGCAAAGTACGGTTGATCTTCATCTATCTTCAAATATCTTTTGTAAACTTTTGCACTCAAATTCAGGCTAACGTACAAATACCATAATTCATTGTTATTGAACTATTGTTAATTTTTTATTTAAGACTGCGTAAGGTTCGTGTATATCCAAGTCTTCATGAGTTGTTTTTCCAGAATGCCTGAGTAATTCAGACTACGTTTAAAGTTTGTCCGTTCACTTCCCAATAGTTCAAAAGAAATGAACGATGAGGGAGCTTCTTAATATGAAAGGGTTTTTATTCAGTAAACATCTCATCCCGAGTCAAAGCCACCATGTATAAGTCTTCATCAGTCCACCTCCCATCTCCTATCAGCAATCAACCACATTTAGAACACGAGTTGTTCCAACACCTTCTAGACCATTCTAGTACTCAGCTCTATCACAATCCTATGTCCGAGGTAATGGGTATTGGTAAACTCCAGTCTGTTACACTGAGCCGATGTACTTACTCCAAGTATAACTCCTTGGCTAAACCTACTAAGACTTTAGTGACTACTAACCACTAACTGCTCGCTCTCTACCTTGCAACACCTTTTATACTGGTTAACAGGTGGCGCTAGGAGCGCAAGATATTTAGACTAGAAGTAGACTTGCTAAGCCTGATCCTTGTTGGATTATATATCATGACAATATATTAAAAGTACTAAGCCATTAGTACATTATAACCCATTTTCTATAGATAAGGTTGTAACCACAATCACTAAAGAGCTATTAATTTAACCACTTGACCATTTCAAATAATTTGAAAATTACACAAAGCACCAATGGTAGAAATTATAGGGAATCATGCCTAATTCGTACCAGAGGTAGAGGGAGTGTCGATATTATACCGACTGTAATCTTATGCTATAGTATTATTATGTTTTGCGGGATGTTTTGCGGGATAATTTCTGGTTGAAAAGTTGCGAGAGAATTCGCATTACAATATAATTGGACTGAGATATAGCTTTCAAACATGATAACCTTCAAAGAATAATTATTATGTTTTTTTATCGTATGTAATATCCCTGCCCTAGTGTGGAATAAAGAGTGTACGGAGGTTGATATTTCATCTGTCAAACATCCATATGTACATACAATCCCAGTCTTATGTTACAAGATATTTTGGTTGGTTTGTTGTTGGGGTTTTGTTCTACATGCATCGCAACATTTGAAAATGCATAATGACAATGGTATCATGACAATAGTAAGATTTTGTATTTTCCTCCTTAGATGACTGTGTCTATGATTATTGGATCGAAAAGGGAGAAAAGTAAAACGGGTCAAATACACACTCCCCACACCTGAAGGTTTTATCAATGTACGTTTTATACTCGACCATCCCATCCTAGTTATTTTCAGATTTTTTTTTGTGGGCAGGTTCTATTATTTTCAGTCCATGTATTAGCTGAGATAGGTCATTGTTACTTGATCCAATGTCATCGGATAGCACACTGAAATCGATACGACCGGAAGGGTTTGCATTTCATTTCTCTGAAATGAGCCATTTTAACAAGTAATCGGAAACTTCCGGGAATATCTGGCAAAGAGGAATACACTAGGAATTGGTGTTTCCTGACATACATCGACTATCCTAGATAAGTTCAAGATTGGGAGTGAGCTAATGATTAGGATCAATGACTTACGAGCAGCAGATAAGAAATTACAATCACTCGTACCTATATTTGTTCATGACCTTTAACTTAGAAAGGAAAGCTTTTAAGGGGGAGGTATGGCTTGGATGTCTTATTTGAAGGTGTATAGATATCAGGGGATGTATTTCATTTTCAGATGGCAACAATAGGATCCAAGTACAACATGTTGTATCTATTTTCTGAGAGGATCATTGCTTGTGGCTGAGGTAGCTTACAGAAGGTTTTGGTAGCTTGTAGTTTGTAATTTTGTAAGTGCAAAAGGAAATATGTTTTCAAGTGAACAAAAATTTACTTATTATTTTCATTTTACAAATCAACGAAAATGTGATCCTATATAGGAAAATATGGACATGTATTCTTAATTTCTATTCCATGATATAGATGTCCTTGATGGTATCTATGTTCAAAAGGTAAAATAGAAACAATTCAAAATCTTTAAGTTGCTTTATTCTTGGCCCATTTTATTCCATATGTAATTCTTATTATTGAGCAATTCTAGCATACGATATGTGGTATAGGCTTACTATTATAAAGACCATAGTTGGGAATGCATCTAGCCGACAGAAATGAACAGCTCCGTATCCGATATTCTTTGTGTGCCCTTATTAAAATTGGATTTGTAACATTTTGACCGTACACTGGTTTTTGTTTACCCTAAAAGGTTGTTTTGAATCCCCCTTACGTCAGCACGTGCCCCATCATTATAGTTGACGTATTCTGACCCCTTGTCACGCCTACGCCTTGCTTTCTTCACCACAGGCTGCAAAGGGTCCTTTTACTTTAAAGCTATACGCGGGCAAATAAATAATCAACTAGACCTCCCTACGAACAAAAATCTGGAACATCTATTAGGATTGCCACCAGTAAATAAAAGCTGCTTCCCATTTATTTTATTCAAAGTATGCTGTTTCAGCTTTTGGGTTTCTTTAAAGCAATGACGTATGAACATGTCCACTGGGAGATTAGAACAAAATATCCGCCCACATTTGGTTATAAAGAGGCTCTCCAATAAATGTGGACATATTGTGTTCCTGGAACCTTGATTTGGAATCCATCATACTCAAACACACACTCACGCACACACGCAAGCACAGACAAATAAACAAATACTACATTCACGTGTGTGTGTGTGTGTGTGTGTGTGTGTGTGTGTGTGTGTGTGTGTGTGTGTGTGTGTGTGTGTGTGTGACTGCACATACATGCACACACACATACAGATTAACACCTTCATATTATAAGCACAAAGGGACTCACACAAGGTTTTGATTATAATATGATATAATTATATTCCTACCCCAGACCCATTAGAAGACACGTCTTATACAATTCTACTCTTTTTTAAATGTCTACATTTGGTCGTGCAATCCCATGATTATCCCAGGCCCAGGATTGTGGCGTACAGATTCTGAACAAACCATCTAAATAAAACTTCCATATCTTTACCTTGAACCTATTCCCTTTATCTTTCCTCCCTATCTTCCAACATTTTCTTACATTTCCTGCATGCAGCCAAACTACCCCACAAGGTCCATCTTCAGACATTATCCGATGATTTGGTTGTGACACCAAATACCATGAAATTGCGTGAATAGAAGTTCACGCAATAATTCTATTTGACTAACTGATTGGGAGGAGAAGGGCGAGCGTGAGTCTGGAGATGGAACCTTCATTAATGTTCCATGAAAGTTGGGGAGTAACCCTACACCTGAATCGTTCTTACCCCCAGAGAGGGATGTGTGTGTGTCAATGTCCTGAATGGAGCCACCAACGAAAAGAAAAAAGAAAACGTATTAATTGGTTCGCTTTCAAAGACTGGCATTCATTCGGTTAATTATTTTTCTCTTCTTGTTCAGTTATGGTGTTGTTTTTTATTCTTTGTTTCGTTTTGGCTGGGATCGCTTTTCTTTTGTGATTATTCATTCTTTTGTTATCATTCACTGGCCGGATCTGTGTGATTCTTGGTAACTGGTAAATATTTGCTTTTAGATATAACTATATTGATGCAGCAATTTTTTGTTTCTCTGTGTTTATTGGTTTCATTACTAAAAAAATCATCTCTTCAGATTGATTTATAGATAATGATAATATGAAAACCATGGAATATTTCCATCGGCGGCAATCTATATAATTATGACGTCCTGTGGCGTTGTGGGGTAGGGGGAGAGAGGTAGCAATTGTCGAAAATACAATGACGTCACTTATGGACGGCCCCTTATCTTCATGATAATCTTTACATCTTCACATCTCCTAGTTCGATAATTCAATGATATCTCGTTAAGCAAATTGGAGTTTTACCATAATTGAAATTCAGCAAACCTATGCTGTTCCTCTTGAGAATATGAGCTAACGTTTAATGTACAGATTTTACTTTGGTTCATTTCCCTGAGTATAACGCCGGTTTCCCTATACTGCTATGGCGATGTCATACGCAACCCTCTCAGCCTCTGACCAAACATTACACTCTATCTTGGAGGCCAAACGTAAGCTTTATACCACTTATATAATTAGTAATAAAAAAATTGTATTTGTCTTTGCCGGTAAATACAATTATACCCATAGTCAGTAATCATTCGGAACTAATATAAAGAGTCTGTGACAATCATTAAACATTACGATTAATCAATTCTGTTTTTATTTCAGTATCATTTTTCAGTGCACAATCATAATACAATTCAACAGTTTTATTATACTTTTTCACATTTGTTTACAGGTCACATAGGGGATACAACCTTCAGAGAAACGCCTCAACTCTTAAGTATTATCTGGAAAGGTTAGTGCCAGTCGAAAGGGCCATGGTCATATCCACTCCCTATTACAAGGATGCCGTCTGGTGAGTAATCTTAACACTAAATCTGCACTGCTAGTGCCCCCTTGTGGGATATTCTACCCTACAGTTGAGGTGCAGGGGCAATCAGATACTGTCACATATTATACTTATATTAATATTGTAACGCTTGCAATTTACTGGTTACGGCAAGAGCGATGATTATAATTATTATTTTTGATGTCCTTTTCTTGTGTTAGGATTATCACTTTTCTTTCAGTTCGTCCCCTATCTTGTAAGACCGATTGAATTTCGTTGAACTCGAATCCAATAGAAAGTAGGTTGGCATATTTGACTTCCCCTGAAAATAAGATATATTGTTAGGTTTAGAGACAAGACACTGCTAATCAATTAGCATAGAAAGAGCACTAATGCATATATTATGCACATGGTCGGGATAATAGTCGAGGTTTTGGGCGAAGAGCTCTGGTAGATTTAAAAGCATTCATACTGTAAGCTCGGGGTTTAGGTCTCTACTATAATTGTGCTTGTTGTAACCCATTATATATATATATATATATATATATATATATATATATATATATATATATATGACCAGTCATGGGATATGGTAACCTAGAGGGATATAAGTCATTTTGCTCTAAAACCATTTTTAAGTGAGTTATGAATGAAAACAAGCTAATAATGCATATTTCCCTTTGAAATGTGACCTAGGCAGAATTTTCCAGAGATTAAGATTTTGAGCAAAATGCATTCTATTTATTTATGAAAGTTGCATTATGGGTAATTTTGCAAGGAACAGCCTTTTTAAAAAGGGTGTTACAATAAGGAATGTTCTCATGTTACCATGGCAACAGAAAAAGGAATATTCAGATTGCATAGTATATTTTTGTTAGGTTGAATAATAAAAGTCTTTCACTTTGCAGTGGTAAAAATTGTTATTCAAATGGAGATCTATGTGAAAAGTTATTGTATTTTAAGTAATTGTGATAATTAAGAAAATTGTATTTTGTTAACTAAATATGGTTTAGTTCAGGGAGCTATAATATGGAAATCAAGCACAAAAGGTAAAACAGGGGTGTGCCAGTGTGTACCGCATTGTACTGACGCGGGAGGCCAGTCCATGTTTGGGCAGCATAACGTGAGCTTAGAAGCGCACGTGTAAGCCAATGTTTCACTTTGACAGTAGTGAAATGAGGGAGGAGTTAAGGTGTGACGTACCACCATATAATAATGTGTTCCGCTCTTAGCTAGCCAGAGTAGCTGCAAGCACTGTGTGAGTAAACATCCTGTGAAGGTTGGACCTTTAATCTGCAGTCTAGGTTCTAGAGAGAGGCATATAGAAATTGTGTTAGAGCGCGGAGCGTTGACTGAATGTGTTTGAGGGAACTCTAACCTCGGGACTGATCATGGTCAATCGAGTTCTTGTCACGGAACGACTAGACATTGGATAATAAACAACAAATCCTTTCACAACGAGTGTTCACGTCTTACATGATGAGGGAACTATAATTATGTATTGGACGACCGCAGTCGACGAGGAGGGAGACTGCGAATGGAGCTAGCTATTATCTATACAACGAAACATCACAAACACGCATTAACTTTAAATGGATAATTAAACCTCTATAGTTCAGCAAAGGGGATTTCAAATGTGCATATCTCAGCCTACAATGGGAATATTTGAAAATGGTTTGCATTGTCTGAAAGGTAGGATTGTAAATTCATTTTCATACTTTCCCCCTCTAGGACACCAATTCCCATGATTGGTCATATATATATATATATATATATATATATATATATATATATATCACTTTTTCATGAACTGTAGAGTTACTTTAAGTATTTACAGTATCATGATCGAGTAAATGCTACCTTAATGGATGTTTCCCCACGGAAATCCAAGGTGAAGCCGCTATTCTCCAATAGCAATCCATACGTAGACTGGGAAACCTAGAAGAAAACGATTTCTTAAAATTGACCTACAAAATAATGAAAGTGACCAGGGACAATGGCACGTGTCCTTCATGACATTTTGTTAAGCTCTACACAGGATTTTGGGACACCATGGCCACTTCTATCGGAGTACCCCTAGCAATATTCTGGAAGTCTGCCTTCATTAGATGACAACATATTGATTTTCAGATTCAAAGAGAACGGGGAAAATCAATTGATTTTTATCTCATCTCATTATCTTATACATAAATATCAATAGTTCATTGGGTTTAGTCAAGACTCCAAATCGAACAACTACATACCCACTCTTATCCAAAGACAATTGTAAGTGGGGGAGTTGGAAAATCGGCCAAAGATATATTCAACATAAAACCTTTTTTTATCAAACTTAACTTGAATACATGTGCTACTTTACCCATTTTGTGTGCATTCGTGTTTATTCTCTTGTTTTGTATGTGTTGATGATAATAATTCATTAATCTCCGTTAAAAGAGAAAAGAGAAATTGAGGCTCACCTGTATTCTCATTGGCAAGGAGGTAGACTCCATTCGGGAAGCAGTGTTTACTGTATCCCCAAACAGGCAGTAGCGAGGCATCTTCGACCCCACCACCCCAGCCACTACTGGCCCAGAGTGTACCCCAGCACGTAGCTGCACTTTATCTTCTGGCTTATGTTGGATGTGGAATGTCTCGACAGCCTGCAAAAAGTGAAGTCCCATATTGGCCACGCTGGCAGCATGACGAATGCCATTACGCTCTGGAAGGCCAGATATGACCATGTAGGCATCACCTATAGTCTCCACCTTGTAAACGTCATACTTCTCTATGATCTTATCGAAGGTGACATAGAGGTCATTCAGGAAGGTGACAACATCCATGGGACATGAGTCAGCGCAGAGTTGGGTGAAGCCCACTATGTCCGAGAAAAAGATGGAGACGGAGCTGAAGTTCTCAGGGCAGACTGGGCGGCCGGACATTAGCTGACTGGCTACTGAAGCAGGTAACATTTGGTGAAGCAGCCCCGAAAGGTTCTGGTTTACCTTAGCCAGCTCAGCACTCCTCTCCTGTGTTTAATAAATACACCATGTGAGCAAATTACAGGATCGAAATGGATTGTTAACTTTGTTTTATGTTTGATTTAAATTGTCATGACATTGTTATTTTAACCCAGATATTGGTCTACAGCGCTAGCGAAGGGACCCATTCTTCACGGACTTAGAGTGGAGACAAGTTAGAAATCCAGAGATGGTTTACGGGAAGAGAATGATAAATATACAATTGCTTTTACTCTTTGGGTCGCAAATAAGCATGACCATTGCTGAAGAACATGAAAAGGGGAAAAAACAAATGACGATACACAGATCCATCAGATCGAAAGAACTCGAAATACTCTGGTCTAAAATAGTTCCATGCAAATAATGTGTTCTCAGTTAACCTATTTTTGCATGTATCAAGTATAAAATCCATCACTATAAAATCAAGCTATTATATAGCTATCCCTTCCCTGCCTGCCTTACTTGAACCTTTTCCTCCAGTGTGGTGACGTAGCCCTCCAGGGTCTCCATCATACTCTCTATCACTGTCTGTTTGGAGGGTTTACGTGCTGCTAACCACTTAGTCACCTGACCACATGTCGGCCGACGTGCGGGGTCCGCATCCCAACACTGACTTATGATGTCACGGACAACCGCAGGCTGCAGGTCCCGGATGTATGGTCTCATGTTAGCCTTGAAGTAAATATCAAGTATTTTTTGAATGGTATAAGTGTTTTTGTGTTTCCGTTTCTATAAGGAGATAAGGTTTAATTTGGTTATTTAGGCTTAATGCTGTAGCAAAAATCTAATGTCATAGCACAGCAAGAACATGCTTGGGCAATATTATTCTGTCCTTAAATAATCAAATCTATGAGACGAAAGACCATTTCCTAACATATTTACCAAGGCTAGTGTTTGTTATCATGCAAAATGCTATTGATAGGGCTCTACAGACAACAGCCGGTGGTCCTTAGACCTTGGATAACCTTTATGTTAGGGTCTCAGAGATGAGATAATATTTATTTGTGCTAGTCTCTTGTAGTATTTAATGTATTCTCATTCGCCGATGAAAATAACAATAATAACAAGTAATCTTTCTACAACAGCTCCAATAAAGAATTTACATAAGTCAGTAATACACAAAGCTACACATGTTAAAATCAATAAAGTTATTAATGACTTATTATCAAACTTCGCAAAATAGACGACAAACATACTCTACAGGTTAGTTACCTTGGCCACAGCCTGGATGATCTGCACCGGGTCCACCCGTCCCTCCAGGAGGTGATAAGGGTCCTGACGGCTGAACACCTCGACCAACACAATGCCAAGACTGTAGAGGTCAGCTCGTCTGCTGGGCGTGGACACTTTATCCAACAGGATCAACTCTGGGGCCATCCAGTAACGCCCACGGGCAATCACATCAGGATCGCTACCAACAATGTTGCAAGGCTGGTCTCCAGTAAGTGTTAAGTGTTCCCAATCAGCCACTTTGACTGACCATCGGCCATCAAGGAAACAGCAGTGGGACGTGAGTCGGCCATGCACCAGCCCCTGTCGGTGGAGGAACTCCATCCCTGAGGTTATGTCAGTTGCCATGGAAAACTTGATGTTGTCACATAGTTGATACTTGTTGTCCTGCAGGACATCCACCAGTGGACCCTTCTGGGCAAATTCACTGACCAGATGCAGGACTGAGTCATAGGCAGTAAGGCCATGACAGGTCAGTATGTTGGGATGCAGCATCTTGGTTCGCCACTGAAGAACCAATCTCTTGGTCTTGAGTGAAGGAAAACGTAGGCCGGGCTGGGGTAGGCGACGTACCAATACACGCTGTGACCCCCAAGTACCAACTTTGGTCACTGACAAAGGCCATGCACAAGGGGTACTGGACATTACTGACTGGTTGCCAGAGACTCCAGAAGGGAATCCCTTAGTCTGGTCTAATTTAACTGAAATATCTTCTGGTTGGATGAACCAGAGGTCTGCGGAAACTGCCCTTCGCAGTGCCAACTGTTGGTATACCATATAGAAACCCAGAAGTATGATGAGTACTCCAGCAACCACCAGTAGTATGAGCACTGGCACTTGCCATGTCTGCTGCTTCCAGTACTCTTCATTTTTTTGTTGCTCTACAAGATCGTGTAGCGTTCGCCCTGTACAATGCATTTTGCTTAGTACTTGGGACTTCACAATAGCTGAGATTTTGGGTGTCAGCTGGGAAAAGTTACTGTCTCTGCTTAGTTCAGCAGCATATGGGTCATCTAGGATCCATTCCAGGTACCGATACAACTCTACAGCCACTCTGCAGTCTGTAATATTATCTAATCTGATTAGAAAGTAGGAATAGCCTAGGATAGGATATGCCTGGGGAAGAGGAGAGTCCACTAGGTTGCATGTCAGTTGATCTGTGAAGCCATTTTGTCTCTCGTCCATGACATCATTAATTGATGATGTAGTGATAGGGGCCGCGTAACCATTACGGTTAATAAGAGTTGCAAAAGTCATATCAGTCATTGGGGTCTCAGCCACACTCATGTAGCCAATTGACAAGACATACGAATAGACAATGCCTGCCACACCCCTATTTGTCCGACCCCTCAGGTGAGGAACGAACCCCGCCCACCTCCCTGTGTCCTTTTCGTCATCCACACCCTCGCTGAAACTACCGTAGAGCTTGGCCCACTCTGTGCTGAAGGCTGAAAGTGCTGAAGTGAACACCTCTGTGGTCCCAGAGTCATCAGCCCGGACCACCACCCTGATGGCACCTCGGGGAAATGCAACCTTGGGGTTTAGGGCCTGTAGAAGGGGGTCCCTCCATGACTGTATAGTGCCATTGTATATACCGACCACTGCCTCTCGGGACAGGGACAGGGAGGTCACACCGGGCAGGTTGAAGGCTAAGACCACTGCTCTGAAGGAGAAAGAGAGAATCAAAATGAAAGAGATTTTACCATTAGCTATAAATTATGTTTAGATGCAGAACTTGACCAAACATCTATGAATATTAGAAATAAATCTGTTGGCCCATCTTTAGCAACACATACCCCATCCTAACCAGCCAAGGATATATAAATGTCTACATAGAGTACCCTTTTTTGGCGAAGCGAAATTCCCATACACCCAAACCGACTTTCTTTTGAAACTCCTATTTCTACCTTGAAGTTATTTTAAAGGAGGTCATAGTGGGTATTTGCCTTTTTCTCCATGTTATTGGTGGTTAATAGATTACGTACTTGTGATGATATCCAACTCATTATATTTAAAAGTAGAATCAATGCCCGTTTTGAACTGCTCTGGCCCGTTTTTATTATTACGATTAAAAGTAAAAGTATATTTAAGCGCCCTCACCCGGCGACAACAGGAACCAATGTGAGGTGCGGGGACGCCTCTCGCTCAGTGTCCGTCAAAATGGCGTCTGTCCCTCCGTACGCATGCGTAGTGGCCCCTTCCACCATACACTCCTTTCCAGCAGCACTCCCCACCTAAACATAATGAACAGTTCCACGTTTGTTAGACCTGTCTCTCCCCACACAGAAAGGATGCTCCATGCGGGAATTAAGCATTAAAGAGGATGTAGGCCTATTAAGCTTTCAAATGATACCAAGCACATCAAAATTGGATAATTTTCAAGTAATTTGAACACAGGACTGTCAATATTCCTGAAAATGGCAAAAAGCCCGGATATTGAATATTTATCTAAATATCTAGTAATAAAATAAAATTTCCCCATAAATTAACAAAAAGCCTTTTAAAGCTATCATGTGAATAACTTTTGATCTAGAAAAGATAATCTATTATAGTGGTAGTAAGTAACAAAACTAACAGACACACCAAAATTATGGATGAGTTTTCTTTTAATGAGACAATCAAGTACATACACACTGGGGTCCAATTGGCTGAGCCATTGACTCATGATTTCCAGGGTCTCGAAATGACACCAAGAGGGTTTGTTATAATGTCACAACGTTTTGGCGGTGTGGTTTGCCTTCATCAGGTGATGATTAATTTTGATTTTAGGTTTATAAGGTACTAAAAAAGAGCAAGAATATGGCTTGTTGTCATGGTAACAATAACAATTATCCTTTGAATTAATAGAATCCTCTTCTGTCTTCAATGTTAATTACAGGGTATAATCTATTATAGTTTGGACTGATAATATAATGAAGTCATGTTTATCCAAATGGGTTACAATTTCTGACAAAATCCAGGAAATGTTGCCATTTCCATAGTAACCAAACATCCAATGTAAGGTAATATATGGGGGAAAATAATTCCATTAACATTCCAAATAGAATGTTTTCCAACCTATATGGAATGTCTAGAGTGGGATAACTGAATTCTACACAAAAAGTTGGTTTAAGACATTTTCATCCCTATTTTTCACAAATCTACCCATAACTCCCTTAATATTACCTGTAGAGCTTAAGATATACCCCCTCGGAGCATCCCTTCTGTGTGGGGAGACAGAGTCCTTATCATATAATTAGTTAAAACACGTAACAGCAAATAGGGTATACTTATCTAACTGCTGAGTTATAACTTTTATAATTTCTTTAAGAACCTTTTTTTTTCGTGTATTTCAAAATCAAAATATTGATTGCGCAACCTACAGCCATGAGACCATTAATATAATTCTGAAAAAAAATCAAGAAATAATTTCCAGTCTAAGGCAAATCAAGTTATATGATAGCTGCTGGTGTTTGACTACCTTTCATATCTCTTTCTTTTCTTCTATCTTTATGTCACGTTACCTACCTCTTCATATTCCAAGTCGATTAATGTGAACTCCGATCTGTAGTACTGAAAGGCCGGCATCCAACTCTCGTAGATGTTGGCCGGGAATGTCGCCCCGATACCAGTAAGGCAGACACTCTCCGAGGTCGCCTTGGCTGAGTCCACAGATATAACAAAACATGATAAAACTAAGACTAAATGTTGCCTATATGCAGCTGCTTTTGCCATTTTCTAGGCCTTGGAGTTCACTTAACGTCTTCAGTATCATAGAAATACTTGTAAAGTTTACCTGGCTTTTCCCTCTATAGATAACCTTGTGGAGCGTATTATGTTAATGCTTTAGGTTGGTCCTACTGGCCATACGATGTGCTTGTAAATCTCTTTGGGGTGATGACTGATAAGAAACCATGGCTAAAGTGGCACTTCATGTGGAACCAAGTGTAAATTACGTTTTCGCTTATTGTTGGTTTTCTTTTAGCCAAATGACTGTCTGGTTAGGGTTTCGGTTTGAGTGATTCTAGAAAGTCAAAAAAAAACTTTAATTAGACACTTGGGCGAACTAGAATATATAGTGTTTTACCGTGGTGAACATTGCGACAAATCTGTTGCTGCATATTCTGATAATCATCTGAGCGTTTCGTCTTAGTCAGAAAGTTTCGTCAGAAAAACATCATGTGGTTCTCATGCATTAGTTTCTACAAAATGTAGTAATATTCCGATGAAGAAATATCCATACATGAACATATATATATATATACTTGAATTCTACTTGGATCTAATCGTAATTGACCAGGCTTGCTATCGGGTTTATGTAAATTAATTAAATTAACTATCTTATTCTCTTTTTATCTCATCTTTCTAAGTTTAGGACAAAAATCTAGATTTATTGCTTTTGAAGTCCAAAATAATGAAGGGGAAACATCGAATAGAAATCTCCATTGGTAAGCATTGAATGATAAGGAAGCTCTTTGAAGTTTTACCCATTTTTCCTGAAGTTTATAGGCGGCTGACTCGATTTATTGTCAATCATAAGAATGATAATCTTTAAGCCAAGTGTCCTATCACTAAAACCTTATTTCTACTGATCCAGGAAATCTCCCTTGAATCTTGATATAAGCACCGACATCAACAACCTCAATATTCTTTAATCTGCCACAGGTGCATGCCATATAACAACAGTGGGTTATCTGTTTGTTCTATACCAGCTGCAGGTGGCTTTCGAAAGAGCCTCCCCTCCACGTGAATGACTATGTAATCACCCCCTCCTCCAGGGTCTGAGATAAACCACTAATTACAGGTGCCTCAGGTGAGACATCACAAGCAGACCTACTTCACCTAACCTTTACTTGGAAACTACCGAAACGTATATTCAATTGGGACGTTATTCAAAGTTGGATGTTTCTGCAATGCAAAATTAATAAAGTAATGAAGAATGTACTGACTATTTTGCCAGACTTCTACGCTAGAAAAAAAGTCTTTGTGCTAAGGTAATACAAGGAGACGATTCCATAATTATTCAATATTTGAAAATATCATTTGGAACGAATTATGATTATTCATGGCTTTTATTTGGATGAATTTTATTTTTCAGGTTTTAGAAATAATAAGACTTTGATCGAGATTACCTCATTTGAGGAGTCCTCTAAAGTCACTGTTAGAAGGCTTTGAAATATAATTGGTCACTTCTCAACATCTATGAGGCATACGCACATTTTCAAAAGTCTCAGATCCCCCGACCCCGACCCCTCGGGGGAAAATATGCATTGGATTTGTATTAGAAGGTACGAATATTTTCAAAAATCTCAGACCCCCCTGCCCCATGGATTCATACTTGATGGAAGGAGAATCGCGTTCATGTGCAAATAACTGGAAGAACAAGGAAACCTTTTGACATCATTCAATATCAAATTGTGATTGGGCCGCCACATCAATTTAGAACAGAACTGAATTTTGCTAAGTTTTGCCGCTGGCTCTTTGGCGCCCCCTGCTTATCTAGTTCTCCATTCTTCAATAGGTGGCAACACTGGTGTGTACCCAGGCCAAAAGCCTGTTGGGCTTTAGTATAGTGTACGAGGAAAATTGTGGCTGTCTATACCAGTTGAACTCAGAAAAATCGATAATAGATTTGAATTTAAAAATCGAATAAAAAAATATTTTGAACTAACATAACAGGGCATTGCATTCATAAAACTGATTTACCACTTATAGGCAAACAATTCTCAATGTTTCAATACAACCAGCAATAATGATAGTGCTACTGTTGAATATATGACCTATCTAAACTAGCAGTTCCAGAATACTTTATTGTGTATAACTGAACATCATTGTATATATGATTATCATACAAAACAAAAAAGATAATATTATTCACTTTAAATTTCACAATGAAACTTCTATATTGTAACGTCTGGAAGATCAGACACATTCCTGAAGACGACAAATAAAATATTATCAAAAAAAGAAAAAAGCTTTTTATGGATTTGAGCTTACCACATCTCATGAAAATGAAAATGATCATGTTCCTTTAGCAAGACGAATCTATACACTAAATTTTTCACGATTAACAAATATCAATAGATGGTGGCTGCCAAGACGCAGGGGGGAAACATGAATACGTTGTTGGTTGACCCCCATAGGTAGGGGCAGATAACTGCCTAAAATAACACAGTTGTTAATTCTAAACGAAACCCAACACAGACGATTATATTGGTGAGGATAAAGCAGCAATCAACACGTATTCTTCGAGTCGGTATTCCATGCACTTTGTCATATGTTGTGCTGCTGTGGTGGCTTTAATTTCTTTAATATTTCTTTGTACTTATTTCAGTGTATCATGTTTTCCTATCCCCATTCTCCATAGGCGTATTACTGATCGCTATGCGAGTGTTTGCATTAAGCCCCATACCCACTATAACGGTGGTGAGAAGGCTGACGGACGGTGCCAAGTTATCAAACATAGTATTACATAATAGTGATCAGAACTCCACGGTCGACCGACCATAGTCGGCCAAATCCCCGTAAACAAAATTTCAGATAACACACATCTCGAAGTAGGAAGGAAGCCAACCATGCTTTACATTTGAATTGACCTTATCATATTCCCAAGTTTAATCGCTATGAAATATTCTGGAAATAACTACGCGAGTTTGTCTGACCTCCACTGGACCATGATGGTTGCACAAGGTCTGGAACAGTCTATTGAGGACCTTGATTGCCCAGTGGTAAACTTCAATATACAGCAGGATGTTTTGGAACGAACCTCACACCCTAACTGGGCAATTAGATCTGAAAACAATTTGTCAATGTGGTGCAGGTAAGCATGCTTCCACCGATAAAACCATTGTTTATAATTTCAATGATTCAAACTTTGAAAGAGGGCAGAAAGGTTAATTCAAGAAATCCAGTGGTTACCATGGTAGCATTGGTAACTGGGTTCAAATTATAGGTATGAAATGAAAGGTGCTCAGGCGTACAAAGTTTATGGAGTGTTTCAATTTGATTCTAATTCAAAAAATATGTGTTGTCAAGGTAACTGATAGTCGAAGTTCACAAATTTCATGCCAATTTTTAGATTTGACCTTGCAAAACATGACCTTTACCTCTAGTCAAGGTCAAATTCACATAATTATTCATCATTTGCCCAAACTAGATACCTACCTTTGGTGAAATATGATACTTCAATCATGAATACTTCTTGATTTATTGATATTTTTTGTGAATTCCTCATTAAATGATGTGGTTGCTGTGGAAAAAAGAAAAAAGAAAATGTTTCCGGGAAAAAGAATTTTTGGAAACATCATATTTTTTCAACTGGAGATCTTGGGCTTTCCAAGATGTCATCAAATTGCTTTTACCCCTCCAAAACCACCTGACCACCTTTTTATACATAAGGAATCCCACTGTGCAGTGATAAATTGGCACTTTTATACGTCATCTTACTATTTTTAAGGGTTTTTACAATGAATTTTGGAAGCTTTCTAAATATTTTCCTCTAAGGCAGCAGTTGAAGGAAAATTTGTAGGACATGGATTTAGAAATTCAATACTGTCTGTCACTTGCAACATTTCAACAATTATGAACTGTTTATTAACTTTATGAACATATCTAGACACCCAAGTGGATTGCAAGGGTGGACTTTCACTTCCTACATTGTCTGTCCCCAACCGCTGAGCTCCCACCCTGTCTAAGAAGCTCAGTACTCCAGTCCCCTGGTGGATAGGATTGGTATTACAGCGCCTAACTTCCTACTTTGCATTAGAAAATTGCTTTGTTCACAATTGGCCACATTATGAAACGTTATCATAAAGGAGGTATCGTTCAAATCTTTTAGTGACTTTCATGCTGTAACACATACCTATTGTCTTATGTCTTAGACTATAAGAATACAACAGGAAAAGAGTGTAGAATTCAAAATCAAAGCCAGCAGGGGGTTTGTTAAATAAGTCTGTGTTTTACAAAAGGTTCTAATGTTACTGTTTTTGAAATGAATCAATTCAAAACCAAGGAAGTCTGCTAAAGATTAAGTGATAAGGCACTTTGGGTGGTGTCACATGTGACCATTAAAGGCCGTGATCCACGTTGCGACATTTTCTAAACCAACAAAAAAATTGTGACTGAGCCGATTTCAGAACGGATATGTTTTTGTCTGTTGAGAATCAGTTGGGCAATTAAACCTGTTGGTCCTAAAATCAGTCCAGAATCAGTCCAGAATCGGTCCTATACCCATGATCCACAGTGAAGATGAAAACCGATTATTTGCTTGTATCCTGGTTCAAAAATTAAAAGCACAAAAATTAAATTGTGGAAATATTTTCACATTTCATGTCTAAATGTGGTCAGTACGAACAGAAATATATATTATTTAATCTGTTTGACTAATAAAAAGTAAAATAGTAAAATACTTGTTGAAAAGCATTAAAAATATATTCTGTGAAAGAGAATTCATTTTGATATAATTATTTTGATAACATTCTGATTCTATTATTCCCCAAAATGAATGAAATAACATTGAAAATACTTAGATATAATAAAACCGGTCCACAATCGGTCCACAATTGGTAAAAAAAATATTAAACATGATTAATTATTTTGTTCGGCCATCGTCGGTTGGAAATCAGTTGGAAATCGGTTGGAATGATTTAGTCTCACATCGGTTGGAAATCGATTTGAAAAAGTTGACATCCACGTCACAATTTCTTTTCAAAGTGGACGGATTTTGAACCGATTTTGAACCGATTTTGGAGAATATGGAAAATATTTTGAAAATCGGTTCACTATCAGTTGTCACAACGTGGATCACTCCCTTGAGAGGCCTTCCACATACTGATGACTTCCTTCAAGGTGAGCCTCATAATTACGTTTACCGTCCATGTTAATTATGCCATATTCACAACTAAATTCTTTGTTATAGGCCTATATCAAATAAGTTAACAATTCCATTTGGATTTTCGCAAGAGGGATGTGCTTAAAATGGGAATCGTTCCCAAAACAATCAATGTGAAAAGTGTTAAATATGAGCTAGTCTATCAAATGAAATTCAATGATAATCCTTCCAAAGTGTCACCTAATTCCTTCCAGTAGATTCACGCTTGAGGGCCCAATCTGTTGTATGCTGCAGATATACCGCATAGATTTGACCAACATCGCACACAAATCGTCATTGCATGTCCTATAAATGGGGTCACTATTTATTTAATGCAATGGGACCCACAGGTTGTGTAATGTTTGGACGATTACTCTTGGATTTTCTAAATAAATATTTCTGATTAAACAATTAAATGAATAAATAAGGGGTTCAATGGGCTTTTTGTTGTGTTGGAGAGTATTTGATTATTCTTTATTCTTAGTATAGAGCACTTGGGTGCTAAAAGGCTAGTACTCTTACATTTACATAAAACGTTATTTATGTCATAGTTATTAGATATGTGTGCTCCGTTTTACAAAATCTAAATTGGCGTACACTAGTATTTTCTAGTAAATATCGCAAACGTTGATAGATTGCAAGCTACGATGGTTATGAGGAATATTACGGTATGTTAATTCATTGTGAAAGGAATTTTATAACAATGTAGTTGTGATGCCATTCATTCCGTCATAGCAAGAGGACAAAATCGGTACATGGGAAGCTGGCTCGGGTTTTGTTAAAGAGAAAATAGTATGGCTATACAAGGTGAGGCAGTACTATACATTGGTAGTCTCTCACCCTGGTGCTCCACTTGAACCTGTGCTCTCCTTTGACGTGGGAATATTCCTACTCCACTCTCCCCCTTTAGAAGGACTGATCCCTCATTCGTCATCATTTCGCTACAATCTCCCCGTCTTTGCCGCCATTTAGTCCGATTAAATTTGCTCTACCCTTTGCCACCTTCTCCATCTCTAACCCGTTACACCGCCAAGAAATCAGCCGCGCCCATTTCGCCCCCATTTTATCGGCCTGCTTACGCGCATGAGCATTAAGAATAGCTGGCCAAGTGCGCATGCGCGCCGGAAGTCGGGGCGGATTTGGCGCATGTCAAATAGAAGCCAAGCTGCGTTCGGTCTACAGTCCCGGATGTTGGGACATTGTGGGGGTGGCCTTTATGACCACTGTTTAAATACGGCTTGTCGTTGGGAAGGTGTGTTTAATCAGTCTCTGCTGGCAACAAAATGTTGTGGTGCCCCCCAAGGTCTGACCAGGTCCCTCTCTAGAGTTTGCCCTACGGCCACATCACACCACACCCTGTGAAGCATCCTGGGTGGACCTCGTTATAGGACTCCTTTTCCCCCTTTTTACTCATTCCAATATCGGATTTAACATTGAACATTCCAAGGTACCTGCCCCTCGGCCAGGTGCATCTTAGGTTTTAACTGCCTGTTTTTCAGCTTTCCTCAAATTATATGGCCTCTTCCTAATATGACACTTCCAAGTATTGTTCTGTAGTTTACCCCCTCTCAGCAAGTCCTCTACGCAACACTCCGTCTTCTTCGTCTTCATCTTCATATAAGCTGATGATTGTGCAATATTCGATATTTTTAACATTTCACTTTCTCATATATTTTTTGAAACTATAAAGAGCATGACACTTTAGGGTCGTTCCTTATTTTACCGTTGGGTCATTTGTTAATGAAGTAGTACAGTGAACTGCGATTTTGCTTTGTTTTGAAACGATTGCCAAATATACAGAGATATGAGTCAGAACATGTCAAAGCACATAGTACCTGTATAAGCAAAGGCAAAACAATACAGCACCTTGTGTGTATGTGTTGCACAAACAATGCATTCTCCCTGCCAGTTCATGGTACTCCCCTATGCATGTTGGGCCCTCCATCTCTATTGGCGAGTAACTGCTCACAGGAGCAGTTGTCCATTAGAGAGCTGCTCACTAAGCCTGGCCTCCCAAAGCCCTGATTGGCGCCGGTCGAGCCCCGTACCTTATTCATGGGCGTTAGATTGGCCGCACATGTATGTATAGCGAGGGGGGGCTAAAGGTAGAGAAAATCAAATAGCATGGAGAGAATAGGGGCAGAAACAGGATTTTCGAAAGAGGGTGGCTTGGTTTAGTGGAAGATCAAAAACGACATGCATCCCTGCGCTTCTCCTCTCTTTTTGTAATATGCTGTACCACTAAATAGATATCCTTGATCCGCCCATGTATAGTTTTCTCAACGAGTGGTTCAAACGTGAGTACCACCATTTATTTATATTTGTGAGAAGAATTTTAGGTTAATGACTAGGTATAATCCTGACAGTTAATACGTGTAGTACTTGACAAAGCCCATTTTAGAGGAGATCCAGACGTTTGAATCCAGCACAACCTGCCGCTGAAACTCCGAGGAGTGTAGCGTTAAGTCTTTAGTTCTATAACATCACCTCACTTGTGGTAGAATTTAACACGGACTGCAACATCTATAGCCTACTGCCACCAGTTGGACTTACAGTGACGGGCTCGGATCTCAGCCTTCAAAAGGCAAAGATTTAGAAAAGAGGATATTAAGGTCCGTATAGAATACGTGCTAAAGCTTTGCACTCACATCTTCAACACTTTTTTGTATCCTCCTGGGTCTATTTCTATACGGCAAAGTTGGGTATGTATCTTTTAACCAAATTAGCCGACCTTCTTGTCATATATAATCATTTAATAGCATTAATAGAGCGCAAGAGCACCTTTTTCAGAAAGACTATAAAAGAATAATTGAGCATGTATTCAATTTTCCCAAAGCGAATGAAATATTCTGATTCGGTATTTTACCTTATAATACTGTTGCGAAGATTCAGATTTCGTTTTTCAAAGATGCCTCCTATCCGACCTTGTGAATAGGTACTATAAGCCCCCAAGCATTATTCTCTTTGTAATCGAGGTAAAGACGTCAAAGGAAGTTACCGTACTGCTGTCTTTGTGCAGGGTTCTGAGAAACACATGGCCTCGAAGCAACATCCTCTCTGCCCAATACCGCCCTACCTCATCCGAACACTGTTACCAGATATCAAACTAACGTTATAGATACCGCTACTTTAGAGAAAATCAACCTACTGACCCAATAGCCCATACCTTTTTGTTTTCTTTAGTCCCTGGGTTGAATACGCATTTCCTCAGTGGTCCTGATCATGACCTCAACCAATGTTGCTTTTTGCCTTTCCAGGTATGGCCTTAGCAAAGCCTTTGGAAAACTTAGTTATTTAAGTTTACATAAGGGTATTTCTTATGTGCACAGCTATAGGCGCACATTGGGACACTGTGCATATCACGTCAAAATCGCCCAAAGGGATCTGCAACCATATTCGTGTCGATTTTAACCATCCTTATTCACAGTTCTAAAACTTTAAGAAGAAATGTCTATGCCGAATTCTCCAATGGTATAATGATAGCAATAGTGCTTTAGTTAATAGCCACAGTGTTAATTGTGATGACCATGCGGTGATCAAAAAGAAGTGCTCACGTGATCACATCGGCACAAAGTCTTATGAAAATGGTTAGGCAGACAGGGCCTTGAATAATTTAACTTACAAACTTTGCCTAAACACAACTACTTAAGTTAATTGGATGATGTTGTGCAACCAATTATTAGCTGTCAGGATACCAAGTCGAAAAGAAACACTGAGTCACAAAATCTAAAGTCTGGCAACTTAGAATTAAGTGCTATCGTCTTTCGGTACAGAGAAAAATTACCAAAAATGCTCTAGTTAGCTATAATTTTACTAGAAATCAAATTCAATTATTGTTTTCAAACATTGTTGCCACGGTAACGTAAAAGTTGATGAACATTCCAAACGTAGAAATAATGGTAAGACAAAGCATTTTAGTTGTCATTGAAACCAGATCATGTGACCATTTCTCTAGAACAACTATAAGTAGACCCTATTAATAGAGCTTTGCTTGCATCATAATTTACGAAGTTCATCATGGATCCACTCTATGTTCAAATGCTTGTAATTTTGTTGATACTGTTCATAAAGTAAATTTGATAGGTTTATGGTGCCTGACCATATCATATTCAGGACCCTATGGCTCAGCTTTCACTAAGAATATCTAAAAGTTGCTTACACTGTTGGAAAGCCTGATGCTTGTTCTACTTTGAGTATCTATGTCAATAAGCCCCACAATCGTAGAGCAGGGTATATAGGCATAGGAACAGAGAGCCCCATTTCCTAATTTGAGGTAATGTTTAGAAATAATCTAGAATTTGAAGGAAACTCTCTCAGAATACCTTCATTGTAACAAGATTCGAATTTCCAATAAATTTGGTTATTAATGGTTATTATGTTTGATGATCCAACTAATAACCTTATTTTTTCATTATTTCAATACATAACTAAAATGTTAACGCCTTAACGGGAGGAACTGGTTCCTTACATACACCAATTATTTACGATACAAAATTGAGTAAATACAGACCCATTAATCTTAATAGAGCTTATTCCAACATGGTACTCATGGTATACATGGTACTCAAAAAAAAGGAATTCCACTTTAGGAGATTGTCAAAGCTCAGTGCTACGGAGTTTATCTCTGACGGAGGGTGCCAACCTTTCTGGATGTGCTTAGAGAAGAATACAGGGACTGTATAAGGGAAAGAAACACTACTTGGTGCCACCTGGACCACTGACACACAGGCCAAATGTCAGATGGGCAAATATAAGCCTTTCCTGACATGTCTTCTGATGTGCACTTGTGTGGGGAGAGGGTACACTTAGGTGAGGCCGCCTTTGAAACACTTTTGTCCCTCCCTGTTTGGTGATGTCAAACAAATGTCACAGCATCCTGTTGGCAGGCTGAAAAGAAGGTACTGGATGTGACGTCCACATGCATGACGTCATGTGCAATGACAGGAAGGAAATGTTCTCCCTTGTTATCTCTTTACTTGTTGTCCTAGTTCTCATGGTGTTGGGCCAACAATGTGGTGACAGAACGTTACTAGATTTATTTACCACCGGTATTGAAGGCATGGCCTCCTGAACAATGTATTTGGAAAGCTAGACAAATATAACCAAGCCAAAGTACTCATTAAAATTAATAGTTTTCGAACGATGGGATGCAATTTTGAACAAGGAGAGTAGAAAGAGTATAGTGCAGCGAAAGAACATCAGTAACTTACCAATTTAGTTACAAACTTATTAGGTAGATGGCCTCTTGAACAATAAATTCGGGCCTATAACCCAGCTACTGATTGCAGACTTACTATGCTTCTCCTCATTGGCTAAAAGGTAGTTATGATTGAATTATTCAAATTGTTAACTAACTCCATGAATGTGACACCTTCTTACAAATTTAAAATCATATTTTATTTTGTAACATCAACAAGTGTTTTCATCTGCAAAAATAGACATTTTGCATCCGGGAGGTTGAGAAGTGCTAAGGTGACAAGATAGGAACACGTAAACGACTAGGGGTTTCGAGAATGACCGACTTTGTATTAAGTTCTTGTAATAAATGATTGGCATTTACATAGGCAGATAAAAGCAGGAGCAGTGTTTTATACATGTATAACAGTGGAATGGCACTATGCTGTAATTAAATTAAAAATAAATATTTATCCCTATTGACTGTCATTTATATGATGGAAAATAGCTATACACTGAATGAATAAATATCACATGTCGGATCCTCGCAATGATTTGTTTTCCCATTTCGATGAACTCATCTGTATGATTATTACTTTAGATTTCTCAATCTCATTATAATGAGACAAAGTCTCTGAATAAATTTGAAGTATCTGTTCTCATCTTCTCTGTGACAAACCACAGAACCGCAGGTGAACAGCCCCGGATGTAGATATAATGACGTAAGCAGACGTCATTCTGAAGTTAGTTTGATTGGTTTACGTTAGGTGCCGCCAGCGGATGAGGCTGCTACGTCACGTGTTGATGACGTCATAATCTCGCCGCAGTGAGATGTGGCTGCGATGTGAAGTGTGACGCCCTCTGGTGGTAACTTCAGGGACTGTCGGACGTCTTACGGAGAAGGAGAGATATTAGCCTGCAGAAAACAAAAGAGAAAAACTTGAGGCATGAAATTGACATTTCGTTCTGCCAAGTTCTAGGAGGTTGTGAAATGTTGCAAAACATCTTCTTCTTTACATGTTATCTATCAGTTATCCACATCTGCTACAAAAAATACTTATGGAAATGTGTTTTTATTTTGTATTGATCATATCTTTCAATGTTAATGGGAATCCTTATAGTTATAAGCTACAAGGTTATATGTAGGCCTATACAGGGTATTCTCAAATAAGCGAAGTGGCTTCACCACTAAATGAGCAGTGTAGCTTCTCTACTAAACCTGATGCACGAATGAAGGGACAGAAAAGTAATAATTTAATGACCCAAGTTTCACTATAATGACTTTGATAGGTAAAACGGGTAAATGGGGAGGGGTCATCTGAAATGATTCGTAATGGTGACATGAGGAGAGTATTTTGATGAGAGGAAGAAGAAACATCTTTCAAATTCAACCAACAAAATACAAACGGTATGTTCTCTTAACGCGGAGTTTCTATTGGATAGTTTAAAGTCTTTTCACTAAAAGATGGTCAGATGTTCATATCAGCGAATTGACAGAAATGGGTTACCATAACAGTTTTCAGGTCTAAAATTTCAAATGTTATCTAT
Organism: Lepidonotus clava; assembly: GCA_936440205.1. NCBI lineage: Eukaryota > Metazoa > Annelida > Polychaeta > Phyllodocida > Polynoidae > Lepidonotus > Lepidonotus clava. Next base: position 16,152,431 of record OW387150.1, on the reverse strand, counting down.
CATTTATCAAGTGAAGGGAATATATCAAAATATACATGAAACATACTGACTATACTTATAGTACAACAATTCTTTCCATTGCTTTTTATAAAGTCATGCTCATCCCTCTAAAGAGAGACCTGTCTAATCGATCTCACTGTTAAAGAGGTGACAGTCTGTGGGGTAGACCTGCACTCTTCACTTTGTCTCTTCATTTTGTTTAGTCGAACGTGGGCACAAGTGAGCGGCCATATTACATTCACACCCAATTCAATTTGCCCGATAACCACGTTGCCACAGAGTCCGACACCTCTTTGTGTACTCTAATTTGATTGGCTACCACTAAGAGACACCTCAGGCGTGTTTGGTGGCCCTTTTGAAAAGGACTCTGGGAAGGTGTGGCACGTGTCGGGTTCGTCTACCAAGTATAGGCTGGCCGAGTCTACCACGTGCAGTTTGAGACTGTTACATACAGTCTTCGTCTGCCATTTTTATAGTCTTAAGCCCCGGCTCCACTGCCCAACAATCGAGTTGAGTTGAGTTGAGTTGGCCTCAGTCTTATAGTGGAGCCGGTATTACGACTTGAATCATAGCTTGTTGCTACGACTGGATCGTCGGATCGTAGATCTTAACATGTTGAAGATGTACGACTGGATCGTCGGGTCTTAGGGGGGTGTGCAGTAGATATACATACATATATATATCCTCCAGACTGCGACCATCGGGTCGCATCCTATGGCATGGTACAGGTTCTTGGCTAGGACTAATTAGTCGGAGCATACAAGCTCCATAATGTCTATGACGATCGAGTTGAGGTGAGTTGGGCAGTGGAGCCGGGGCTTTAGTCTCCCACATACAGTCTTAGTCTGCCATATACAGTCTTAAGCCCCAGTTCCACTACCCGACAGTCGAGTTGAGTTGAGTTGACTTGGACTCAGTCTCATAGTGGAGCCGGGATTACAACTGGAATCATAGCTTCTTCCTACGACTGGATCGTCGGGTCGTACATCTTAACATGTTGAAGATGTACAACTGGATAGTCGAGTCTTGGGGGGGGGGGGTGCAGTAGTGTAGCTATACATAATTATATATTGATAAAGGCTCCAACAGTCGGGTTTTATCTTATAGCCGGGCAAGGAATCTTAGCTAAGACCAGACAGTCGTAGGGTATGGCGCCCTCTGCAGCTACGACAGTCGAGTCGAGTTGAGTTGGTAAGTGGAGCCGGGGCTTTAGTCTGCCACATACAATCTTAGTCTGCCACACACAGTCTTAGTCTGCCAAGTACAGTCTTAGTCTGCCACACACAATCTTGGTCTGTCACATACAGTCTTGGACTGCCACCTACAGTCTTAGTCTGCCACGCACAGTCTTGGTCTGCCACACACAGTCTTAGTCTGCCACATACAGTTTTAGTCTGTCACATACAGTCTTAGTCTGCCACATACAGTCTTAGTCTGCACTTACAGTCTTTGTCTGCACTTACAGTCTTCGTCTGCCACATACAGTCTTAGCCTGCCACATACAGTCTTAGTCTGCTACACACGGTCTCGGTCTGCCACACACAGTCTTGGTCTGTCATATACAGTCTTGGCCTGTCATATACAGTCTTAGTCTGCCATATACAGTCTTGGTCTGCCACATACAGTCTTGGTCTACCACACACAGTCATAGTCTACCACATAGTTTTAGTCTGCCATATAATTATATAGCCCTGGTGTACCACATTGTCTGGTATGTACAAGTCAGATCTATTTAAGACTATTGGAAATATTCTATTCACGTGATTTAGTGTGAAAGCTAAAGAACAAAATAGCTTTTTGAAATAAATGTATTTCATGCAGACTCTTTCTTGTCACACTTAAGTGAAAACAGGCGGAATGGTGGTGCGAGTCTGCCGTGAACAGAAAAATTCTTATTTTCAATTTTATGTCTTGAACATTACTACAAGTGCTGTACTCCATAATAATAAACAAAAATGACACACATCTTTTTAATGACCATGTAGCTGGAAGTGCCTATAAGATTTTGGTATTTTTAATGCAGTAAAGATTGATAATCGTATCTTGTTTTATCATCCCTAAATATACCTGCCCAAAAAATGAAAGTGAACAAAATTGTTATAATAGAGAGTCGTTTATTATTTTGATAACAGAATGTAAGACCTTTAATCTGGTTAATAATTTGTTAGTGTTCCTAGCTATATATAGCATGACCACACACTTTTTAAGATTACCGAGTTTGCATGAATTGAGGTCTATCAACAGTTACATTTCCTTGATATACCATCCAGACGCCATCCTTACTTGGCGAAAATACATTGGCCAATCAGAAAGGCATTGGTTTGTTGGAGGTGTAAGATGCTTACTCTGAGTGGGACTTGGCTAGAAATGGATCTCCGTGTACACCTCGTATATTACAGGGTGAAACTGTCCAACATGAGGTCCCTAGGTATGGGCCTCCTTTCGGCCAATAGTGCCTTATGTGCCCAGGGATTCCCATTTGGGGCCTAAGACGGATGGACTAAGGGGGGAGTGTGTTCAGATAGGTACAAGCACAGAGGATAAAGTACAATATGTACTGATTTGGTATCAGGGGTACGAGCATAGGCCCTTATGAAGAAGGGAGCAGTCTTTTGTTTTGTATAATCATATTGGATAACAAAAGGTTATCAGGGCCGCACCTAGCCTTAAGACTTGAGGGGGTTCCTGGAAAATCTAAAGGGGTCCAGGTAGATTTAAAGAGGAACCTAGAAAACCTCGGTGGCTCGTGAAAAAATCTGTAGGGGTTCCATTAAAGGGACCAAAACAATATTGGGTCAAAATTTGACAAAATGTATCAACTATTGGAATACATTCTATGGCCATAACTGAGGCCCATGGTAAAATATAGACTGTGAAAGCTGGCTTTAACTTCATCAAAATACATAAAACATGTCCCTGGCCAATTTTGGTGATCCACCAAAATTGGTTTGTCTAGAAACGATGTTGACTACAGGCAGAAAAGACATGATTTTGTTTTAATGAAATTTTAGCTAAATTCAAGTTAGTTTTCATGATTTAAACTGTACCACTAGCTTAAGTTAGATTCTTAGAATTTATTTTTATAGTAATTTTAGTTTGGAAAATTTGGTCACATTTTAGCACAGCATTGTTTTTGGCTCCCTTTAAATCTGAGAGAGATAGTTCAATGTGACCATTCGGGTCAAGATGGCTATAATTCAAGTCATGTGACCTATACACTTGTCAGAAACTCGTCAAAACACACCTGGGTAAAGCACTGGTCAAAGTTATCTTTAGCTTATAGTATCTTCCCAGTATGTCGGAGTTTTATAAAAAAAATCTAAGTACCGCCTTTGTTCCGTGTGACACCGCCTTAACATAACAAGCTTGGAGCCTACGAACTTAACTATTTTCTTTTCAATTTATGATCAATATCTTCTTTATAGAAGAGGCGGAACCAAGATAATGAGTGTGTCTTAGGTGTCATGGCGCCTAGAACACATCCTTCTACCATTATATCGCATGGTTGTCGCATAATACAACAGGAAACTTATAACAGGTGAGGACGTCGGCCTATTCTATCAGGTTTTGAAAGGACGATCACGACCTCCTGATAAAACGCAATTGTGATGCATTTGGTATTCAAGGACATTCTTGAATAATAAGGTCACCTTAATTAATGGATAAAAAGGATCTTCACAAAACAGTACATTATAGACAAAAACAGTATAGACCTAGATAGAAAAACTGAAACTGAACTTTTTTCCATCGTACTATAAATACATTAATAGACCATAGACTCCATACCTGTTGCCAACTAGTCAGAGAAAAGGGGACTTATAAGAAGGTTAGGTAACTTATAAAAATGTACTCAGGTGCTCAGTAAGCTAAGACAGATATTGTATTGTTCAAATATACTTTTTTTCAGACTGTGTCAGCATAAATAGTTCGTGTAGCCTTTCCTGCATTGTCTGCATATTGATCAAGGAAAACCTTATTCTTTTGTACGCCATTGTCAGTGGTCATGGTAAGCTAAAGTAAGACTGAAGATCTGCTGGTACCACAATAGTAATCTTTCTTCAGTCATAACAATCACTAATCAAGTACACAGATACTTAACTTGGGGACCAAATAATCACCCATAAGATAAAAAGATAAGTTTATATCATCATCGACTTCTTTACCGGGTAGCGGCAGATCCAATGGGTGTTCAGGGGTGGATATATGATGTACGGGGGGGGGGGGGGGCAGTATAAAGGCTAAGCACTAAATCTGCGTGCATATTGTGCGCACACGCACGTCAATTCCCCCTTTTTCCATAGTTAAAGGGTCCACTGAAAGGAGGGGGTGGGGCAAAGGGCCCCCCGCCCGCCCCTGGACCTCCCTGGATCCACCATTGGTAACTAGTGGGGAGGTTCTTACTCCACCGTTACTTCCACCGGTACCATTACTACAGAACGAGGTAACATACTGTTTTTGATCATGTTGCCGTGAACTCAATGTTTTAAAACCTTAAGTTTGACCGATTCCCTCGTCCCCTTTTGTTGGAATCTTGTATCAGCCCCTTGAAGAATATCTGAGGAATAGCATGAAACCTTTCACAATCAATATAGGCCTACTTATTATATTCCTGGTGATAAGGCAAAGATAGGGTGACCGAACCCAGGGAACCTCCCTATCTAGATTCTAGATCAACCCATGAGTTATTTATCTCTACATTACATTAAAATGAAGAATGATGATGCAGCAAAGGTTTTAATAATTATGTGCCGCAAATCTTGCCTCTTATGCCATTACATGAATAGTGGCATATCTTTGCATGAATCATTGCATGTGATTCTGCACAGGGGAAAGTACATGATGCACCCAACTGTACCCTAAGTGTGTTTCAATCCCGGGGTTTCAATATTTCAGAAACGGATAAATACAAGGGAAAACAACAATTTATCTGATGGTTTCGCCTCAAAGTACGTAAAGCTTGCCTAACAAAACTATATTTTTGAAAACCACGCAACAGGTAACTCTATTTCCAACCTATCATCCGACCTATTATCCAAAACTTCATCATTCTTTTATTCTTCACCCTTTTTTACAAATTAAGATTAACATGATATAATTGTGTTTGTGAAAGTACATTGTGCAGTGTTATGCTCAGTTAACAGTACATCAGGATGTGAGAAGCGCCCACTCTCTTCCGGTCGTGTGCACGCCCACTGATGACGTCACAGTCTAAGCTGGTATCGATAATGACGTAACCAGCGCTATGTGTGGTAGCGCCATCTGTGGAGTGATCCATGAGTTAACATTCCTCACATCCATACCCAGGCCGCCAAGGCTTAAGGGGTTTATTGCATGGCGTCCACCTTGAATTATTAACGTTTTGTTCACCGCGTTTACAGTTGTTTCAATACGCGTATATCCTTTGGGTATTAAGTGTACAATGCCACATGTGTCAGATTATGATCCATGGGACAAGAAATAAATCTCCGTTGCCTAATTCTATAATAATGAAGGCAATAAGAAAAGAGTAATTGCTGACTGGTACAGTGTTCATTCAGTTCACTCATGCTTATTGATAATAGCTATGCAAATGAGTAGATGATTATATCGTACAATTACCAAATATAGGATGATTCATAGACAAAACACGCATTGATATTCAATAAAATTTTAAATATTTAATCAAGGACATTTTTGCCTTCCTTTGGCCAAAATTTGTATGACATAGAATTTCTTGAAAAATCACTGCACACATACATCATGTGTTGTGAATAAGATTCTTAATCGGTATTAGTCATAGGGGTTCTTATGCTGAATTATGCTGAAGAAGTATATAAGGCAACTGAAAAAAGGATTCATCATTAATTTTTTATTAACAACGCTGTGGAAAATATTGCATTGCCTTCATATTTGTTTGTAACCTTCCTGAACCCTTGAACCCGTAACCACATCGCGTCGCTTTAGATCATCAGCCATTGACTTGAGAGGCATTTTCTTTTTCTTTTTGCTACTTCAATCCAAATAAGGGGTCCGTAGAAAGATCCTGATAACATGTGTTTCATCTATCCCTTATTCAGTTATATTTTATTCTTTTCACACCATATCCATGTCTTTTCGAGCTGATGCACACTTCCCCAAACTGCTTCTTTCTGTGCTTGTCCCGAGCATACTACCACTGCACCATCTACATACATAATTATTATATTATTATAGTAATTATCACCCATCACCTTACAAATAACATTAACATTATTATATAATAAATAACAACAATTTGATATAATTAGTATGTCTACCATCCTTATGTATTTACTAGGTGGTCTAGGTATGGAAAGTCAAGGGTTGAAGTTTCCCCATCACAATAAAGACCCCTTTTAGGGTTCTGTTCACCCTTAAGTCGGAGGCAGAAAGTACCACTTGATTTATTGGCTCAGCGACCGAGGGGTCCCATTTCGGCTTGGGTTAAGTATGCTCGGTCCCAGTGGACTACATGGGACTCTTGGATCCATAAAGTCTGTGATCCACGATGCGACAAAATGCCAACCGATTCAAGCCTTTTGTGGCGAAATATATTAAATTCTTTGAAAGATTACATATTCCGTAATAATACTAATTAAAACCCGATTTTCCTAATCGGTTCAGAAACTACCCATTAATGACTCTGCATTGACGTACCTTCCACGATGCATAAGCTGATATGCGCAAATGAATAATCATACTAAATTTCCAAAATTTCCAAAATTACACTGTAGAACATGATCAAAAGGTTAAAGGGATTAAGGGGTGTTTCACCTGAAGTACAAAATTCATTGGAGATGTCTGAACCAAGTTTGAATGGGTACACTAGACCAAGATGAACATAATAGAACAAAATAAAACAGCTGACACCATGCTTATTTCTGAGTAAATGCTAGAGGAAGAGAATGGCCTTAACTATAGAAGTCTATGGGAATTACCAAATTTGCCACACTTAAACATGTCTTTGAGACTCAATATCCATTAGAGCCCAATCAAAACTGGTCAGAATGTGCCTTAGTACCTCCCCAAAATGTAGAGACCAAAAAAAGTATAGGTTACCAGTGAAATGAAATAACTAAAGGCTCTTAAATTCTTATAACTGCCTTATTTCAGTACATTCAAGTATGAATAATTTCATCCTGGACTTGTTAATTTTTCATCCAGAGAAGTGATGTTTCATATTCTGAGTGGTCTCAGGCCCCTGGCAATGCATGATAGTCAATTTTGGAGTTTTAAGAAATTTTATTTTTCTCACCAGGTGACGCTAGCGAGCAAAGACTAATATACCTTTGAATTTGTTGTGCCATTGCTATAATCTGCTTGTTTAAACACTAACATAAGTTATAATCTAACCGATGCTCTTGGCTAAAAAAAAAAATGAAAATCTAAGCAATTGAAATTTGCACACCAGGGGGAGCTTGTGCAGACACCTCTTAATCCCTTAAAGTGAAAACACCCACCCCTGAAAACAAAAGAGAAGTCCCTGGATTTCACACCTGGATTTTAGAGCCAGCCCCCCTGAAACCCACGTACGTATGGTCTGTATTTATAATGATTATAGCCTAATGGTTCTTTAATTGACCATTGTGTTAATCATCAATCACTATACACGGACTTGTAGATTACGTGATGTAGACACCCACGTCATCACGGTGATTTTAATAACGTCATAATAAGTACACTCTATTGTCCCCTTCTTATAATTATGTTATAGTTGTTATGATTAACTTGTATCTCGTCAACAGGTGTGTCTTCATAATCACCTGAGAAAGGAACTATTGTCCAACAGGATAATTATGATTACATTATGGTACATATTTGTACCCTATAAATACATCGTTTATATTACAGTACTATGTTATATATTAGTAATTTTCATATTTATGATATTGAACAAATTAGTTAATGCAGCTAGTTTTGTTTGTGCACTCTTAACTGTTCAGACATTTCTTGCTATGACCAGCCCAATTTTATATTCAGCTCTACATTTAGTTCTGAACTGACATTCCAAAAAAAAACAGATTATAAATGGGACGAACAATACGTTGGCGGTGCGTCATTATTGTATAATCTATTTGCCGGTGTTTATAGCGGCTTCCATTCTGCAGAACTTAATAAAGACCCTCTGAGCTTTTAATTTTATCCATATAGATAAACTATCATAGCCATTTCTGTTTCGTATAAATAAAGATGAGAAATATTTTTGGCACAATTGCTCATGGGGGTAACTTTAGATGACTATTTTTCAAACCTCAACCTTGTAGGCTTCCATTTTATCTTCTGATAGCATAGCTCCAAACGGTAGTCCGGTACCATTAGAAAAGCATTGGGGTGTGTAAACTACGATTGAAATAGTCACAAAAAAATAGTGAATCCATCATGAGGTATAAGAGAGTAACTATTCCATTTAATAGGACATATTTGAAAATCCTACAATTCCATCTGGAACGAAAAGAAGCTGTTTTATCTATATGTAAACCTCGCTGATTTCAAGTAGGTCCAGAGGAGAGTTCTGGGTTGGCTTCGTCAGAACGTATCGAAAGCCTTACGACAACGTGTAACCCAACACCTTTAAGATGTGGCTTGAGCGATAATAAGTGCAGCCACGAGCTCCAATGATTAAACGTCGACAAGCTTCTAAAAATCCCTGAAACGTCGGCTGATTGGCAATTTCATCATCTACTCTCCAAATCTGTGCCGTTTTATCAAACGTAACACGGATACCTGCTTCTTCCATTTTCTGGCGCGGTTGGCACCTAGCGGAAGTGACGTCACACACACACTTCTTTGTAAAGGAGACGTTCATTGGTTGAGGTTTCCTGACCCTGATAGCAGAGAGCGGGGAATGGAGATGTTTTAGGCCAAGATAAGGACCCGATTGTGGCAATTAGTTAATGGTCCCCCCACGCTCCCCATCCAGGTAATAACTTAGGAATTGTTACAAGTGTCCCTTAAAAATTATGATTGGAATAAAAATGCTTAAGAGCTGCCCGTAGGCCTATAGATGCCGGTAGCAGTGGTGGATCTGGGTTGGACCCGTAAATTTCATGGAGTGGGCGTATGCCCTGACGAACAAAATTGTAGATCTGAGTCTCTGACATACGAAAAATGCTTAGATCGGAGATCAAATTAAAAAAAAGAGGGCTCAGACGCCCCGGGGATCTCGACACAATAGACTGTCTGAGCGTCTGTTTAGAATCTTTGTAGCATGTAACCAGCCCTAAAGTCTGAGGGCGTATAAATCAAATCTGAGGGAATCGAAGCAAAACCGAGGTGCCTCCGACTAGATGTTTGGATGAAATAACCTGTATTTTTAAGTTCCGTCATTCAAACTTTGTGAAGTCTGAAGGGGCGTCATATACCCACGAAAAAAAGAACCCTAGCTCACCACTGACCCTCGACTCAATGGTAACAAATAGCTATAGGATGGGTTCTCATGCGGACATCATTTTAGAGATGGAAGGCAAAGCCTTTACTAGCTAAGGTTAATCTAGGCTATACCTATGGCCCGTAAAGAAACCTCACAGAATTTTCGCAAAAATGCATCTCGTATAAACCCTCAAAAGGGATGACAAAAATCCTGCACGCCCTTTATTAATTGATCAATGCATGTAATATATCCCTTTACATTTATTTTTAAACCATTTTAATTCAGGAAATTATACGATTATTCCATTGTGTATTTCTATAGATTTGTAGACTTATGACTACTGGATTCAGTTATATTAACCTGCATTACCTACCATCTGCATTTTCCAGCACAATCTTTCAAACTATGCGCTAGAAAAATATCATTATTGCAATGTGCAGTGCACTAAACACTTCAAGTTGGATCTGTTTGAAGTTATGAACATTTGACACTTAGCTGCTATACGTTCTATGACCCGCACAAATAGAACTCTATGCTATATCTATTTGCACTAGAATCTTATGTATTTCCTTCTTTTTTTGTCCATTCATAACAGTGTTCCTCCTTTCATTTCCTACAGTGCTTTGTTGGAACATCATTAGATATATTTCACTAGTAAATATACCCTAAACTCCTATGTGTGTGTACTTGTATGTATGTACAACTAGACAATGTCCTGAGACAGACTTCAGGCTGTGAGCCTCCCCCTTTTCACCCCCACCCCCAATACACAACCCCCCGCCCCCGCCCCCGCCCCCGCCCCAACCCCCACCCCCATCTCCTACCAACAGCCAATTAGTAGCAAACATGTCGCGGTTTGCTAAAACTCAGGTAACAGAACCAGACACCCCGACCCCCATCCACCCAAGCCCCAACACACCTCCAGGGTGGGAATATTTGCACTAAGGCCTGATGGATGACAGGATTAGGGCGGATTAGGGAATTACGGCCTGCTCCAGGGCAGGGGAAACAGGCATGTGGGTCGTGAAATAAAATACCCCACTTCTGATTCCAAGATCAGACATGGATCACATTGATGCTTCCTTCCTATGTTAGATTATATCAAATTTTGCTAAATTTAGAAGTTGTGTATGTGGGTGCTATAAATTCAGCTATAACCAGTGTCGTTACTTAAAAACGATAGATATACTAACATCCATCATAATAAGTGAATATTCTTATTTTTGCTGCAATTCAGATCAAACATAGTTATATCATTTGATCAAGGCATACCTTTGTGTATTCATTCAGAGGCTTGATCGTAAATTTATGTAAATTTCTAATGTGGGTTATTAGTGATTTAGTAATTAGGTGTTGGCGTTTTCCTAAGCCTGATTTATTGTATGATAAAAATAAATGGATAAAAGGTGAAATATTGCATTTTCTATCTCTTTTGCATGTTTATGACGCAGAAAAATAACATAAATAGTGTTAATTAATTTCCACCAAAGATTAATCTTTAGTTGTCAGTCCCCTTCGCTTTTTCAGTTAACGATGTGTATCTATTCGCAAATTGGAAAACTGTTCAATACAAATCAGATTAATCAACCCTTTTCCCATCGGTAATCAGGCTATGTGTAAATATCCATGATTAATTGAAATGAATCAATTGGTCTCTAAAATGTCCACTGACCCCACACGGAAAGACATGAGCTCCAGTCTTAGCAAACACCTTTCTGAGCTAAAGTTTCATTTCATTTTTATTTCATCATTTATCGCTAAGACTATCACCGCCGAAAAGTACAGTGTAGGCCCCATTGCCACAAGAAACCAGTTGTAACAGCAGTAGTTATTATTTAGGTTGCTCATTAATAAGTGAGATACTAGCTTGAGGTATCTATGTATCAGGCGTGCCGGTGGACCGTATGCGTCATGGTGGACGGTCCGCCGGGGCGGGAACGTAATGGGTGGACGTGATAGGGGTGAGGATAGAAACGTGTCCAGGGTGGATCTTAGGGGAGAAATGTTCTGGAGGAAAGAAGTAAAGACAGCCAGTTCCTCTGGTGTTCTCCTCCAGGGAGTACAACAGGAAAACACTCCCCGATTACACTAAATATTGATACTATTGGTGGGACACTGGACACATCCTAATTTGCCCAAATTAGTCAAAATGTTTATGTCTCATACAAATTGAGTTTGCATTTATTTTTTTGCATGAGAACTTTCATGGCCTGTGTACTTTTTTCTAAGGCTATTCAATCTAACACAGGAGCGGCGTAAGATGAGTAGATAGCCTAAAGCACCACTCCTGTTTTTCAAAGGTTTCTGGTTTCATTCTCGACGACCGAAAATAGTGAATAATCTATAAACGTAAGAAAAGACTTGAACTAAAATAAACTTTCTTTCGAATATATTAAATTAAGGTAGATTTGGGAGATCTGTCGATAATTCTATTCAGTCAACAACGGTTAAATAAACGTATAAAAGGATGTTGGTTAATTCCTTTCGTCACGTGTTCTTTAACGTAATTGGAAGCTAACATTTACTATCCTATCAGGATGCATTTTATATTATCTGAAATCTCTCATGACACGTATATCAAAGAAGGAAACTCTAGATGTTTTATACTATGTTCATCTGGACTCTTTCGGCTGACTTTGTTAATATGCTGGTGCATAAAATACAGGAAATAAAGTACCCCTGGTAGGACTAATTTAATATAAGTAGTGTGACAAATTGAGGCACACTCTAAGACATCAACAACCTTTCAGTGTATCCCCTGTCCAATGGGTATATGTGTAAGATTCCTATTTGTATTGATATTAGCATGGGGGAATCCTGGCAGTACTAGTCTCTGCCTCTAGAATAGATGGCAAGATCCTACTCAATATATTATATCATCATACAATCGATGGTATGCCAACCCTGAGCACCGTACAGGAAATGGTCAGATGGACTGAAACAACCTATTTCAGCTCTTGTATTGCAGGCACATAGGCATTTCAATCAAATAAACAATGTTTTGTAATAGAATGGGATGAATACAAGCTGTCTAGATTCTCCCAGACACCCTATTTGTTAAGCATGATATTTTAGTGACTCTGTAAATCAAAGACAGCAGATGTGGCTCATACACCAGGAATTAACTTTGTTTTACATCTGCAACATGTCTACTGATTATTGGTTTATTATATATTAATCGGCAACACCTTTAGAACTACTCTAGGGAATGTGCAAACATATCAGCTTCCCGAAATCCTAAACAGTGCCTGTGGATGAAGATTTTTTTTTTATTTTGGCCTGATGGATTCCCAATGCTGAAAAAATAATTCCATTTCATAGAAAAGAAATATGTCAGATATCTAATGATTATTTCTTTTATACTGGTAAACATCTCAATGTTAAATGTTGTTTGTGTCTCACAAACACATTTCAAGTATTCCTGCTTCTTTTCTATTTCAATGCTGGGTGAGACAAGCGATGGAAGGACTTCTTAATGCTGGCTTGCTAGGTTGGCATTTTGATTATCTTTCTCTTTATGCTTGGGATAATACCTTTTTCATGTTTGTGCAGTTTCTTGTGTCATTCACATTGTGTGGGAGTTTACATTGTGTAGAGACTTGTGCGCAAAGGGTGCGAAAGGTCTTACTAATCATAAAACTCTTCATTGACCTTTGTGAATTGTTTTACCTGAATGTTTCTGGACCTATAGAAATTGCGCCATTTGGCTATTACTCAGGCAGCCCAGGTGTTAAGAGGAACAAGACAATTCTCTTTGCAGAATATTTTTCCTAGAAAGCGAATCACAATTGTTGTATTCAGACTGTTATGTAAGAATGATTGGACACTTCAGTGAGTCTCACTATGGAAGTTCTAAAAATGATAATGATTGGTACGTTAATATCAAGGTAATAATGATAGGAATAAGCACACATCCATTCTTAGCAAATGAGTCATATGCATACTAAGCGTCAATTTCGCCCCAACTGATTGTCTGAAATCTAGGACTTTGGTCATGTTACTTTGATTATCAGCCTATTAGAATTATGTAAGTATGTTGTTAGGTACGCAACATTAATCATGTAACTTTTATTAACGAGGCAGCCTGGACGAAAAATTAACGTCTCTTAAAACATACGATTTTGGCATTTTTTAACCGTTTACTTTTTTTCAATTACACTTTGTTACTCTGTTTCGTCAGTTTATTGTGCTTGATCTTTAATACAAAACAACTTATTTACTTATTTCCGTTTAAGTCATCCTTATTGTATGATTCATGGCTGTTCTAGATAATGCCAAAGAAAGAAATCACTGATCGTAAATTATTATATATCCAACAATCTATGAGAAATCCCTGGAGTTCCCTAACAAAAGCGTATTTCTGCAATACCTTCAGTACTATTAATAACAGATGTTTGAAATACTTTGTTAAATGGCATCGAATCGGACCCCCTGGGTGGATTTTCTATATGCATCGAATGATAAGGTTTAGAATCCTCATTTATTTCACCCCCACCGGATCGAATATTTACTGATATTGATTTATTTTATTATTATTTTTATAAATGTGCCTCTTTTTTCTTGGTCATGTAGCCATAGCCCTATAGTATCTGTCTATAAGGTCAAATAGAAAGTAATGAACAGAAAATGGAATAAATCAACTGGACGATAAAAATGCTTATACAAGTGTGCCAATACCTGACCTCGTACGTTTATCTAAAATCTTACAAGAAAATTGAATAGATTAGCATAACCTTATTTTCATGTAAACCAAATGGTCTGTCCTATTCCTCAGGCCTACAGCATTCTTTGGCAGTCGCTAGAGCTCTATGAAATTCAAATCAGGTACCAAGCTGGCCTAGGATTTCCACAACAATAGGGCAGATAATTTTCAGATGTTTCAGAGCCTCTGCTCATTCTTTTGAGTCACTGGAGATAATACAGTGATAATACAGATCGTACCCTGTGTTTCAATATTCGTCAGGGCAATGCATATCCCAGGCGCTTCTATAGAATTTGATCGATGAATTGAACTATATCATCAATACCGACCCCAACCCCCAACCACTTATTCCATGTGATAGGAATGCAGGAGGAAAGGCAAGGGCCACTTCTGTTTATGTCAGTATGCAGAATGTCTATTTTTATCCTCTTGTTTTATGTAAATCTGAATTACATCATAAAATGGCCAGTATAGGGAGGCGACGCTATTTGGGTGTTATTGTCACCATGAATGACGTGGTGGTCCCATGAATGACGTGGTGGTCTCCCACGGTCACACTATGCATAGGCTGGTTATAGAGGTGTGCACTGCAGCATACACACTCCCCATCCTACCCTGTGAAAATTTGCTAGAGGCCCATTCAACGCTATGTATCATCATGTTTTTTTATGTATATAAGTATCATGTAAATGTAGTATCAATTACATTATTAAATCCTATCGTAGTATGCAATAATGATTAAATAGTTAATTGTACTATGACTTGATGTTTCAATTGACATAGAAATTGTAATTACTTTATAATTATTAGTTATCCAACCGGTTCTATTCTTGGAGTAATACTCTTAGAGTTATTTGACAAATTCTGTTTTCAAATAGTGTAGGCTATGTCTAAGGCATGTCTATGTTGAAAGCAATGGGAAATTGGAAATGGGTTCGTTCATTTTCGAGGTTTGCAAAATTTGCTAATATTTGTAATGATATTTCACAACACACCTAAATCTCGATATAAAGTGGAATGGGCTTATTTCCATAACTTCCGATGAAATTCAATTTCGGTGAGCCAACTCATCAAACTGAATGATAAGAAGCTGTACTCGAAAAGGGAAATTTATTCAGGTCAGCAAGTTTGCTAGACTGACATATAGGCTAGTAGCATTTGGAGAAGGAAATTTGAATCAGGGCTCTTGATTTCCAATTAGTAAGTAGTATTTCAAATGGCTCAAGAATTCAAGTCATGAGCCTAATTGATAGTAGCAGCTTCAGAAACGTACTTAGATGAGTATTATGTACCAGATCAAATTCTTTCAAAGCGCTGATGTTTCAACATAATAATATAAAGAACGTACTATGCCTATGATGTATGACCTATTTTCAAGTGTTGGGTAATGCTGTTTTATGTTAAGGCTGGCAAACATAACTTTTATAGAAGTGAGGGAGACTTCTTGATGATTTTTGCATCCTTGACGGCACATTGCTTGAGGAAATGAGTAAACAGGCAACCCTATGATATTCACTTGAAGCTCACGCGAAAAAAATATTTCAAAAACCCAAATAACCTTTTATATTTATTCTGTAATGTCTATTTGTATGTAGCACACATGAAATGATGACAAAGCTGTATAACAATAGGTGTAAAGGCTATTTTGGTATGTGCGAAGCCAATCCCACACCTCAAGTGCGAATCTGTAGGAGGCAAGCCTAGGCAAACCTGGTGACGTCACCTGAGGCACTGGGCCTCCAATATAAGTAATGGGCAAAATGAAATTCCTTGTATTCCAAAAAGTATATTCCAGATGCATACATTTAATGTAGAATGAATAGATATGTACCGGTTCTACTGCCATGAATTTCTTCTTAATTTTACAAGTTACAGTTTCAGTGTTATTATTTTTCTCAGCCTAATGAATCCTCTGGCGTCATAGACCTTTGGTTACATGGACCATAAGGCAGGGAGCTTCGACCAGCGCGACCTACTGTCATTACCAAATTTGTCATATTTTGGTATAGACAAAAATGAATGTACATTGATTAGTGAACTAGTGTTAGCTAAAGGAAAACTCCCAAAAAGTTGTTACACATTTGTTACGGCCGGGTAGCGCCACTTTATTGAAAAAGATATATGACAGTGTCATTGAAGTAAATGACAATAAAATGATCCATAGCATTTTCAACATTCTCTCGAGTAGAGACCGTGCATGCACATACGTCTGGGCCCAAATGGGAGAGTTGAAAATGTAATTTTGATGTAAAAAGAAGTCAACTGTAGAGTAGGTCTACCAACGGGATATTTTTCTGTCCGAATGGCCCTCAAAAATCAACAAGGACATGTTAGAAATTTCTTGTATCTCAATCGTATTGTTTCGACCAAAGGGGCCTTCAATTCACACTACGTATGCATCAATCAAGGCGGGGGTGGAGATAGTCATGGCACACAGTTTAGTACCTGATTATGTCTACATTAGTTAGAGATAATGAGTCTTGTACTCATTCCCAGAACAAGAATGCCCGCTCTGGTTTTCATATGGACCACTTTAATGTCTTCTCAACACTAATAGCATGTGTAACTGAATCTGACTAATTCTAGCCAAATATGGAAGTATTTTAATTAATTTTAGCCAGAATGGTATGTAATTAGGAGATGAATAATTGCGAATTATTAAAAGTATTAAAAGATAGCAGGTGAATGCATTTAGGTTTTCTATTGAACTGACTACTCATCCTGTGATGAGGTGTCACCAATATAAATGAGAAATGTTATAGTCAGTGTAACCCCTTTATGCACTGTTACTATCGTAATTATGTTCTATGTCAAACCTTTTCTCGGTGATTTTAATGCTATAACTTTTCATATAGCGTTGTAAACAGCAATTTGTGAATATTTAGCTTAACAATTTAAATAGGCCTGAGTATGGGGGCTGGTATACTTAAACTTAATTGCCATTTATACAGGATTTTAGAACATGTTGGTGGTGTCATCACAGCCAAAGCTGTTGGTCTTTAGAATAATATTATGCTAATTACAGAAGCTGGCGTTCCAATTGAAGAGTAATTTTTGGCATTGGCTTATCATCAGAGAGGACCTGGAGAGTACATAACTATCAACCAGCCATGGCCAGCCAACCATCACTAGGGCCACTACTTTACGCTAATTTCTTTTACCTATACTTCTTCATCTTTATGTTTTTATGTCCTGTCAATTCAAATTGTCTATATTTCTAATTAATTTATCCATATTGCCCATGTCTTCCTCCCTGATTAAAGACCTGGCCTTACCACATCCATCTACCCTATGCCTATAAATAACCTGGCCATCTATTTCCCAGGGTGTCTCCTGGCAGTATAGTGACAGTTCAAGCAATAACAACCTGTTAGCAGATTGAGACAGAGGCCCAAACAGGCCCCCGCCCCCTCTACCTGCATCAGAAAACTAGGAACCGGCCATAGTTCTCTAATAGCTGACGAATGCTTGGACCAGGGTGGTTCCACTCAGCCGATGGCCTTAATGTATATTAGCCACTGTCCACTGCCATGTAAGTATGGGATGCATATGGCAATAGACCAGTTTCAGTTAAGGGGCATAACAACTAGAGAAGTCAGTGTACAAATCGTTGCCATGTGATGGTTGAGCACCGACTGGGTATGCCTTTTCCCGTCAGAGTCGGCCGACGGGACATAGTTGGCCAACTCAAGTCAGCTAACTCACACTCGTCCTAGTGGCGATGGGGTGCTATAGCCATCACTTTATACCAGATATTATGAGTATTAATTATCATACATTGTCACGGGAATTGACTACTTTAGTTATGATATCATTTTCTTGAAAAACTATCTCTTTGATTTTATCAAGTGCTATTGCTACTGATGATATGATTTGAGGGACCTCTACTTTATTGGTAGAAATAGCATTATAAGTAACACATTGATTCTTTAAGTCTTAATACAAAGACGCCGCCTAGATACAGCAATATGCCTTCACATATCAAATTCCGGATGGAAATAAAGAACCAAATTGATAATCACATTGAAACCAGGTTATGCTGCTCCAAGAGATCATGTTAAACAGTGTGGGCTACTGCGGAAACGTCAAGAACGGCTAATAGGTCTCTACATCGGTCCTCAAACAGATATCCCATTCAATCATGAATTCCATATGGGTAGGGATGCCGATTTTGATACTAGCGATTTTATAAGCCATAAAGTCTATATTGAAAATGTTGTAAACCTTTCCAGTGATGGGGGGGGGGGGGTAGTCAGCTGGGGTAGTCTAGTGGTTAGCGTTCTGGCATTGCTGGCCCGGGTTCGATCCCAGTAGCTACCTGTTAGACCACCTTACATTGCTGTCATTTCCATCACCAAAGATACGATCACCAGTACTTTGTGCACCCCAAAAATATTGAGTTGGCCTCGATATAGCTGAAAAGTTGCTGAGTGGACCTTAAACTCCAACACATCATCATCACCTTTCCGGTGAAAGACAAAGTATATAGGGCCTTCCGTGTTAAATTCCTGTTACTGACTTTCAAAATTGGCAGCAAAATTGACAAGTGGAATATAGGCTTTAGAGTAAACCTTCTGAGCAGTTAATAGAGACTGCATCATTCTTTGCTTCATCAACCACTGTCAACAAGGACAGTAGAGTTCTATTGCCTTTACATATGGGGGAAGGGCGTGTACTGAATGCATAGAAGCTGCGTATATATCGAAGTTGATTGAGGGGTATTTTTTGCCGACAACTAATAGCATACGATGGCTAGACCATGTTTGAAGTGGTTCTGTCTTTGGTTACCTGAGCTCATTTGATAAATAACAATTAAGGATCTGCAGCAAGGAATAGAACTGCACTAACCGGTATGCTACCGTATAGGGGCCTTTAGGAATTCCATACACTGTTAAAATTGTGTTTAGAATTTAAATGTGTTAAGGGCATAAACATGTTTATAATCTAAATACATTAAACCATATCTGTTTAAAACCTAAACACTTGTAACTTCTAAACATGTGTTGGGTTAACTATGCTTATAATCTAAATGCATCATTAGGTGTGTTTAAAAACTAAACACTTGTAACCTCTAACCATGTTTTGAATGGGATATGTTTAGAATCTAAACACATAATATCAATTGTATACTATGGAAAAGAAAAATGGACACTTTGGGATTAGAACCCACATTCTTTACATTCAAGGTAGAAGCCTAACCAACTGAGCTAACTTGGACTGCATGCAGTGCACACTGGCATAGTCAGCACCAATGAGTAGGATCAGTACTACTATACAGGTGATCAACATTAGACAAACATTAGGTCATTACTTTCATACCCCTACTTATTCAGTTAAGTAGCAAAGCTGGGCTGTGTCTACCTACAGGCCTCCATAGCTCAGTGGTAGAGCATAGGCTTCACATGTGAGGGGCCCCGGGTTCAAATCTCGGCTACTGAAGTTACCAAAATACTACTATGAAGAAGTTGTACTATTAGTGGTTTGCCACATGCCCTCCATATTTTTGGCCATGATAGGTAAAATAGTTTTTTCATACACTTAGGAATTTGGAACTTTGTGATTAAAAATGTTAGATTTTTAAGTTTTTGTAGCGTCATTAAGATAATCACTTCATTGGCCTGCTATTCTAGGTACGGTCAACCAACCAGAACACCCCCAAAACATTTACAAAATGTTTTAAAACACCTTTTTAGTAGGATTAACATGTAGACACCTTTTTAGTATAAGAACTTTATCAGCTATACCCCTAAAGGTTTTACCTCCAACAATCAAACAATCCATGCAAGGCTAAACCAAGAAGGAAGGCCATATGTGGTTATTGGCTCAATGATCCTGTAGTGTACAGGAAAAATAAAACTTTCAATGCTGTTAACATTACATCTGGTGTAAACTGAATGGCATAGTACCATAGCAGTGTTTCACACGTAAGATCTACATTTTTTTTGTACACACTACGGTATAGTATTGTTAAATTTAAAATGGTTTACATCCTTAAGAATGAAAGTACACTGTACATATGACGGTATATTACTGTTTAACTTAACACCTAACCCTAAACACCTTGAAGACCTAAATGCTTCATAGATAAACACCTAAACATCATAGTTTTCTAAACACTTAACAGCTAAACATTAAAAAAGCATAAGCGTTTTGATTCTAAACACCTTGAGGACCAAAACACTTCATGGTTAAACAGCTAAACATCACACATTTCTAAACACTTAACCCTAAACACTGATAATTCTAAACATGTTTAGGGAAATAAAGTGTTCCAAAACTGGATGCACCGAAGTGTTTAGGAAAATGTTTAGGTTCTAAACACTTGTTTTAACAGTGTAGGTACTAGGGAACTAAACCCAACAGGTTATGTGACATGTAGTAAAACAGCTCATAAATACACCTCGAACATCGATTTTAACGAATATGAGAGTTTTGATTGAATTGGTCAGCTTCCAAGTAAGATATTTCCGGCGTGGGCATTTGTGCGTGGAAGTTTAAACCATTTTGATAGGATAAGAAGGAAAAACATATAAAGGAGCATGAGTATTCCGTGAAAATTATACACCACCCTGTGTTGGGTTAAAATATTTTCTTAATGATTTCAAGGGCATGAAGACAATATTTCATGTAAAGATCGAATGGGATATCAGGGGGTCCCTCCCCTCCCTCTCCTCTTTAGCTGGAATTTAGAGGGACTTCACAAAGAGAAGAAAATACAAATGTGTAATGTTCAGAATATTATGCTCCGTTCTGAGTGGGCGCCAATTGTCACTTTGCGTTGGAGGGTAATACTAGTTTAAACCAGGTATAATGAGTGTGTGATTTAGTAGGGTGGGGCTTAATGTACTATTTATATCACGTTAGAAAACAGATTGATTTGTTTTGTAATCTTTTTTAGTATACATGTACTTATTTTAGTGTGTGACCCTCAATTATTGGTGTTTCAATCTCATTCATATATAATTATATATGTATATGCGTAATCATAAGCATATATACGTGTGTGTGAGGCGGGTGTGTAGATGTGGGCGATGTGTGAGATTAGTGTGAAATATTCTTTTTTTGAAAGAAAAAAAATATGAGGTAATGTGTATTGATATGATTATAATGTGGGAACTTCAGGATGCTACAAATAACTAGATAATCAGGAATAATGGCTCAATTGTGAAACAAAGTCTAAACTTAAGAACTTGTACTTCAGAGCCCTTTCTGATCTCTATATCAAAAGGGCTTATTCAATACGTCCAGTTGATACTTATGTAATCAACAACAGGAAGTTCGTCTTAATTAGGCTAATGTTTTATTGAATGTGTCTTGGCTCTTCAGGTAAGTATGAAAACTATCTCCCCTTAATCATGAGAAAAAAGTGACAACTCCAAAGGAGCGGTATTGTCAATGGTTCCCCTTCATTATTCCCCGCCCCTGGAAATGACGTCCGCTGCCTATAGAAAGTCTCAGTCTTTGTCCTCCTTCTATGGGTGTTGAAACATTATTCTACAGCGCTCGTTACTTACACTTCACCTTAGCTATATGTGAGGTTTTTGCTCTTCTTCTTTTCTCTTTTTTTCCTCTTGTTTCCGCAGAATTATTTAATATTTGAGTCTTGAAGGTTTTGGGATATCTCAATGAAAAGATGCTTCCTAACAAAAGGGCATATATATATTCGGAATGTCTTGGTGACAGGACATATGACTATGACTCAAAGCAAAAAGATTAATTGTAAATTGATAAACGTAACGGAGAGTATAGAACTCGGGGCCGCAAAATTTAAGTGTCCTCAAATATTAAATATCTGCCCTAATATGCTTCCTCTGTATGAATGCTTAGCACAGCATAATAATTATAACCAAAATTCCTCGGACAGACTTTGAACAGAATATCAGATATATCTTCCATACTCGCCTAAACATGCCCATGTTCAATCCTCTCTATATGGAATTGAATTGACATTTTAACGTTACTATGATCCTAAGTGTTATTCACCTTAAAAGTAGTAGTATGGATATTTAAATAGATTACCAGTGAAATAAGATAGATGTTTGCTCTCATTCTATGTATGTGTGACATGCTACTTCCATTCAATGTGAATTATCAAAAGCTCTTACTTGTACTTGGAACGTTACAATAATTTCTCACCTGTTGAAATGCCACATAAACATATAAACACATAAACGTTCATGTGTTTTGTAGCAGTCACAACCTTCAAAGAGGCAAATGCCTTGTAGAATGAGTTTATGCTCGACAACCTACCATAGCCCCTTCAAGAAAAGGTCATATTGCAGTGTATTTGACTCTCACTGCTAGTAATGTACATTTTCCTAAGTGTAGGCCTTTTCACCTGATCTAAGGCATTTGTCATTTCCAGTAATAAACACTTATTTCAATGATATTAGAATCCTGTCTTTGTAAAAGCTAACTTTGCTGTTAGCTAAACATTCCTCAACAAGGCTTTCTGAAAAAATAATAGAAATGGCAAAGGACGCAATTGCATCTAGCTAGGCGCAACTCATGCATTTTACATTACTTGTCAGAAGTATTTCTCTGGAATTTCAGTTATTGATGGCTTAACTGAGTGCCAGGTGACATAGGGACCCTCCATTAAGTACATGCGAATGAAGGGGGTCTGGATTATCTGACAATGTGCGGACGTGCGTAACTACTTTAACCTTATAGGGGGGATGGGGGACTTATGTAGTTAATGGAAGGTCCCATGGAGATCTGATAGAATGATAATTCGAAATACTTGATTTCCATTTGGTATTAAATAAACCTAGTGTATTAAATATTTCACAGGGAGAAAAGCAAGAACGGATTGATGATAAATGTATATAGATTTCAAGTACCATAACGGCGCTTATCGCCCCCAAAAGAGGGAGCCACATTGAGCCGCAAGTCATAAGACGGTTCTTTATAAATTTCAAAGAGCATTCTCTTGTAAGTTTAAGTTGGCTTCTATGGGTCATTCTGAGTGGTGAATACCTTATCCGTTTTGCCATATCCAAATGTGCCATAATTACCGCCCCCCCCCCCCCTTTTGTTACGCCACTATTGGGCATGGGATCTGAGGACCTGAGGACCCCTCCCTTCAGTGACCCTCTCCTCCAGTAGGCATACTGCTTACCTTTCCAGGTGGTCCTTGCTCTGTAGTTGGGGAACCGCGAAACTGTCTTTGTCTCCTGAAGGCCTGGCTTTTCCCAGAAGGCTCAGCAACCTCTCCACCAGCCTGCTCCGGGCGGCGTCCAGGTCGCCCGTCGGGCCCTCCAGGGTCTCCTCGTCCACGTCGTCGGCGTCCTCCACGGCGCGCCCTGGAGCAGAGTCGGCAAAAGCGACGGACGGACTGGGCAGTTGGCGTTTGCCGGCAAAGTGCACGGCGCTGCACTTACACAAGTTGCCGCCCCGACCCCACATGCACATCTTCCTACAGTAGCCCGAGTACTCGAAGCCGTTGGACCATGGAGTGGTCAGCAGGAGGACCAGGCAGGAGAGTAGCAGCGTCTGACTCCAGGTGGACACCATGCTTGGAGAGTGTGGTAGTAGCGGGTGGTCTGTAGGGTCCGTCCGCTGGGATAATGGGAGAGCGGACCTCTGACCGGGCTTTAAGTATGGGGCGCGGGGTGGGGTGTGGAGTCAGTAGGTGGGGGATGGACGGAGGTAGGCTGTGCTCTGTCCTTGGGGATCCCACTTTCCGTTAGTGCCTTCTTAGTTAGTAGTAGCCGCTGGCGTCAATTGGCGTCGTCTCTCACTCACTACTTTCCCGCGCCGCGCCCAGTACCAGTGAGTGTGGGGGAGGTGGGTCGGCTAACTTGCACAAACTCGGTGCATCAGTTATAAAAGTCACGCACAACGACGCCCACCACCTACCGGCAGAGGGGAGAACCACAGCGTCATGGCGGCTTCTTTTTGAAGGGGGGGGGGGGGGGGGGTATGCGAGAAAGAGGTAGGGGAGTGGGGGGAGGGAATGTGGTCACAGACAAGGCTGAACTTGAATCGCCTCCAACCCACGCCCAACCCGCTCGACCAACCAGACTGCTGCAAAGATTCGGCCCCTCTCAGCCAATCAGGAGGCAGCTAACATACAGGTGCAGATAGGTGGGTAGGTCGTAGGTAAGAGACGTTAAAAAAAAACAGAGAAAAAGGGGTGGGGTTGGGTGGGGGGGGGCGCCCTTTGGGCAGTGGGCGTCGGGCTCCATCGCTCAAGTGGCACTGGCATCTAGCGGTCATCACGGAAATTAGATTTAGTGGTTGTCCTGGGGCGACTGTGATTGGCTGATAGAGCCCGGGACGTTGGGGACCCGGTGCAACATGGGAAGCATGGTAACCACCTTGTCCGTCCCCAAAGAGAGTAGAGACAGGTAAAGTAGCCGGGTCGGGAGAGAGCCCTGTGATTACCGATGTCTATTGAATATCATTTGTGTCACAGATCATACACGTGTTACACAGCTTCGTTATCCCACATCAGCCTTCGGTGACAACCCACCATTTGTTCTCTGTGCTTATAATCCATAGATCAGACAGGGTTTACCGTTGGCAAGGGTTTAGAAATGTGTTCAAATATTTCAGATTGATTTGGGATTGAACTGGCTTTCAAGGCACCAGTTTCATTTTATCTAAATTACAAGTTATTTGCTTTCTCATTTTGTAGTCATGGATGGTATTGCACGTTAGAAATACTTTTATGTTGAATATGAACTTGCAGAATTTGTTAGGCATTTGACTTTTGAAACTTTATTTTATTATGAAAAAAAAATATTTAAATGCATTAACATTAACATGTCCTGGGTTAAAGATATCGCTGACCTAAAAATGGTTTACATTATATATCGTGATGAGTCCTTATCATTCCTGTAGTAAATAGAATATATGGTTACACACAGGAGGCTTAGCCATTGATGTTATTTCCTTTATTATATTATATTGCACCTTAAACATATTTTCACATTGTGTTATATGTTTTGTCTGTGTCGACATAATATGGATCCATAGGAAGATCTTGGTATTAGCAGGAAGTGGTGAATACATTAACAAAAACGTTTTAAAAATCCAAAATAGCCAAAAATGAATGCTCATTAAAACAACGGCCAGACCTCCTTACTTTCCTGCATGGGAGTTATATAAATCATCTGCTTAAATTATATGCTTCATACTTTCCAGGACCTGAATGCTGATAGTTCACTACCTTTTCTTACTGGCAAAATATGTATAAAAGACAGTGATTAGAACATCAAAAGGTCCTGCACCTATCGTTTGTTAAATTGCCTTTTCTCTTATTATCCATTCCCGTACGTAGTGTATGTACCTCTATATAGATACCTGATATTATCCCCAGATAACCTATGAAGTAAATGTCTAGTGTCAGCCGATACAAATAAAATTAATAATGTCTCTCACCTTTAAAATATTTAAGTAATATTGATTATCCGACAATTTTTTGTTATTAGGTAAATCCATTTCACATACATGTGCTCTTTCGACTGACATAAAGGTGATAATCTAATTAGAGAAATGATATATGAGATTATGTAGTTAGGTGAGTAAACAACAAATAATACATTTTACTGTCTCTCTCTAGATTATAGTTTCAAACTGTAATTTCAATTTCTGCTAAGGAATAATCCTCTGCAGTGGGTCAAATCTAATTGTATAAAGAATATTCTTGGTAAGGAATAATCCTATACAAGAGACTAGTTTCAATGCATTCCAGTGTTAAGATAAAATCCTAATCAGTGTAACCAGGTATAATTGGATAAATCCAATCCTTTTATGGCTTTTTTAAAGTCATGTAACGCAGAAATAATTTGTATGTGCTGGGGTATTTTATCCCACAGTCTGCACCCTCTATAAGCCAGGTTTAAACGAACCCATAATTAGGTGACTTCATAATAATATTATGTTTCATAACACATTTGCATTCATATGCCTATATTCTATTATTCAAAAAGTCCCTATAGTATAGTATAAAATAGTCAAGCGTCTTCCCCAATTTCTGGAGTTTAAGTATTATGAAACGTTTCCATCAATTCAAATCAGGTTGGAATATGTATCATATTACATTTCTTGAATCAGCTATAACTGATTATTGATACGGCTACTGCAAGAAAAATGAGAGCCCTACCAACTGAGATTAATGTTTTCTATCAATAATCTTATGGAACTCTACTACGCCCTCCGTCTCTAGAACATCTACCAAGGCATTTTGCTGTGTTGAAGTATTCACTAAAAGGGATCAAACAGTTCATATATTTCACTATGTAAATATGCTGATTCAGCTTTGAGTACCAATGGTCAGTGCAATGGGGTACATTACTTCGCTCACAGACACTGCCAAATTAAGGAACAACGACTCTGGGTTTCTTTCATGGGAATCTACATTTAAGATAGCGGGTTTAATAGACAATAATTGCGTGATCTTGCAACTTGGATGATATGCCATAATACCAGTGTCGTTCCAATGACGCCATTGTTATTCGGAAGTAACACTTTCAAACTTTTAATTATTACATATATGATTCGAATTTTGTAAACTGATCTAGAAGAAGGACAAACACCCACTTAAAATGCTGTGAAAGAGCCATGTTTACAGGATATAGTCCTCCAGTGTTCCTCCGTATAAGGATATCAATCTTAAAATTACCTTAAAGTTGTCGTTACTATGACTGGTCATTGTGTTAAACCCCATATAAGCAACGATGGGCAATAGGCAACTGGGAGAATTGGCCGATTCTGAGAATCGGCTGTAAGTATATTATTATACTGGAGTGTGCAGGTTTGATCTGAGTCGCTGGTAAATTTGGCCAATTCTAAGGGCAGAATCGGCCGATTTTAACGGCGATCTGTCGGCCGACTTAGGGATAATTGCCCTAGTGGGTATGGCCCTTAACTGGCCACTGAGCTCTTTTCCATGATCAAAATCTAATAATTCTCCAAGCTATTTTATTTCTTTTCTTGAGGAAGAACCATTGATTTAATTGATATTCTGGTCGTTTGAGCAATCTCAGATCTAGTCAAACTATCAGGAATACTGTTCCCTTTGAGTGATGCGATCAGAAATATGAAAATGAGTGAATAGCATGGAAAATATCTAACAATATGATATACTTGTCGCTAGCGATCTTTTATTCGACCAAAATTCCAGTTGCATCGCTAAGTGGGTCCCTTGATTGTTCTCTTTGATTCAGCAACACAATCGGCAAACAAACATATTTTGAAATTTTAACGTATCAACTGATTCATACTAGTTATAGATTAAAGCTTTTTCTACCAGAGCTTTCTCTTTTGTTATAGACACTTCAAACGTTTCCAAGACAGTTTGCATCAGAGTATAAATGATAATCAGTTAAACACCATGTAAATGTTGCTTTTACATAATAATAGGTTAAATTATGATTGCTGCACACTTTTATCACTAGGTTAAATTATGATTACTGCACCCTTTTATCAACTATTGCATACCAATGCCTAGTCAATATTTCTCTGCTGAATATTTAATCTATGAGTTCCAGAAGCCGTAAGTAAGAATGCCCCCACTGTATAAGGATCGCCAAGTAAGCAATTTACAAAGCGGGGGCGTCGGAACAAACTGTGCACCCCAACCTTAACCGCGACACCTCTCTCCTCATTTCCGCTAGTTCCCCCAGTTCCAGGGGTAAAACGCTTCAAGATAAAACAATGTAAAAAGGAATCACTTTGGTTCCATTTGCCCGCTGAACTAACAACGGAAAACATGTTGTTGATCATTAAAGATCGTTCAAAAGCTGCAAGATCATGTCATTTGCAAATCACAATCGGTTTGAAACAGCATTGAAACCTCTGACAGAACAGAGAATTCAATCATTGGAAATCATTATGAAGAAAGGCGACCAGTTAACGTTCCAAAGAAATACACTGACGTATGTAAAATATTATACCTTACAATTCATATGTAATAATATCTATGAAGAAACGGTTCACATTTTTTAAATACGATTTTGTGCTCTTTTCTTTCTGGATTGCATTCATATGTAATTATCAAATTCACATGTACTGCCATTTTAACCCCTATTGCCCTTCCTCATACACCCAAACTTCATGCAGCTTTAAGGTAACGTGGTCCACGGCGAGCTGTTGTGGATGTTATAAAGTTGATGGACAATACGTCACACGTATAAGATGAACTGTGCATACAACACAAATCAGAGTACTCATAAACTACTCTCAAATACTCAAAGTCATCTGCTGGCGGGTAAGCAATTTATACAACGTGTATTTATAAATCAGTAGGATACAGTATACAAACAGACTGAGAAGTATTGTATGTATTATAAAACCATAATTGGGCAACGTTATGCACTTCAAAGGTTTTCACATTTACACACGTAAACGCGACAAGATCCTAATTCCCATTTCCATATACTACTAACACGTCGCTTGTATCACAGAGTCAATTCAGACATTAGTATTCAAACATTGTCAAAACTATGTGGGACATATTTAAGAAAAGGTCGTGGGCAGCCTATATAGTGACTTCGATATCTATGACAAACACTAAATCCCCCTTTTCGTAAACCAGTATGACTGATATCGTTATATATTGTATTGTCGTGGGGGCAGTTTTCTGTAACCTCAAATGAGTATTGTGCTAGTTTGTGAAATTCTGTCACACGCTCATAGTAAAAGTTTTAAAAACTGTTACTAGGGAACCCTGTGGTCAGTCTATAGAACCAAATTGATCAGATACACACACAAGAACCAAATAAAGCACAGAATTAATTAATCTGGGCTCGAATTTCACTTAGCCAAAACCAATTTACGTGTATTATCCATATATCGCCATAAAAGGGCGATTCCAACCTCCAAGTATTTCATCGCACATTGGAAAAACTTTGTTATTACTATAAAAGAGACGTTGGGAAAAAGGTATGCGTAATATCACGTGAACATGAACATTCCAATTGATGTGGATCCAGAAAATAACAACTAGAAATAACAGCTTAGGGAATTCTAATGAGGATAAAACCTTGTTTTAACAGCTGATATTAACAACAATTTTTATGAGGTTAAATTATTCCGATTTTCCTCTATACAATGCCGTAGTAAATAATCAGGCAGTTAAGTAATTATTATTACATAAGGTCAAAATGGTCACACGAATAAATTACGACGGGAAGGAACCTTGAATATGGCCTAATTTGACAAGGTGAGTCTCCATTGTCGTTCTCACTATAGTGCACCCTTGTTCCCGCAGTCATCTTCTAAAGCCGCCATCTTGAAGACGGCCGCCATCTTGAAGACAGCCGCCATCTTAGAGACGTTGACCTTTACACACGTCACTTCCCAACGAGAACAATGACTTCCGGCGGAAGTCGTCTTTGACGAGAACGTCTCGCAGCGTCTGACGTGGTCTCGCGAGATTGTTTGTCGGCGAGATCAAAGGGGAAGTCACGTGGTTTGACCTTTTGGGGCCGCTAAAAGAAGCTGTTGTCATCTCGGACTGGTGTGCGCATGCGCAAGTTTGAAAAAAGGCAACTTGGAACAATGTTTAGGACGGTCGGTTATTCTTATTGTCTATAGACCTATACCGCTAAAGTATCACTGCTGCAAATTCCCGCAGGGGATTGTACGTCTTGTATTGTGTGCTTGTATGTGTTTGTGCCTGTGCCTGTGCGTGTGCGTGTCTGTGTTTGTCTGTGTTGGTGTGTCTGTCTGTCTGTCTATCTGTCTGTCTATCTGACTGTCTGTCTGGCTGTCTGTGCACTCACATATTCACATCTAACGTACTCTTTTTATGTTCTGCAAACTGTGTAATATTGAACGTTTTTATGTTGTTTTTTTATTTGGACAATTCTGTTTTCAATAACCACAAGGGTTGCTTATTCATTCTAAGCCAAGTGGAAAACCATTGAGAATGACAAGGTTTTAACCTCGGCGAGAGGATCCATAGGCACGATGCGTCATACACCAAAGTTGTTTTCACTTCTGTCAGCAAATTATAACTTACCTTTGACATGACAGGTGAGGTCTATATGTACAGAGGAACTAATGTTGTTAGAGAACTATCGATATCATATAAGACCATTAGAGGGTTTTTGTTGTTGTTTGTCTCATTCTACATCATTCACGTGAAATCTTCCTTTCCATTTTGTTTTGATGGCCTTCAGTATCGTCAATTCTGGCTTCACATCTCAATGACGTTCTTTCCTTTTGTCCATATACCTTTAGAAGTGTCATGACTTTGTACACCCACTAATCATGAGACTGTATTTTGTCGTCGACTTTAACATTGAACGAGTTACATTCAGGTCAAATACTTGTTCCGCGGTCAAGTAAAACAACATAGATACCCTCTAAGACTCTGTTCAGACTGCCAACTGTTTTTTACAGCCAGTCAGATGAGTCTATGATTTGCCAGGCAGTTACGCGTACGTGTGCCTTGCAGTCTGAGCGTTGGTCGATTCTGAACATAAAGTCACCTGATGTTGATAGCCAGTCAGCTAACTCTAGCCCTAAAACCATATCAATCATGTTCGATATATGAGAGATGGCCAATTTCAAGTTGGCCAGTAGTATATCTATTTTGTCATGGAACTATACTTATTTGACGATAGAATTCGGGCAATTGAGGTACGTAGTCAATGCCTTTATCATTTGCATTCCAATTCTGGTTAACATGAGGCAATCGTTCCTAGCCGAAGTTTGTTTTGATTTTTTAAATCGTTGTTTAAATTCTCAGAATCCCTAAAAACTAAGTATTTGATCAACAGTGGCGGTGTTTTGCCCTGTCACAGATTCAGAGACCATTAGTGGTCCCATTGCCTGGAATCCTGTCCCAAAATACCTGACTCTCCCTCCCACTCCCCTACCACATTGCAGGAGCTGCTAACGATATTGCCAACCCTTGCTGTTGGTTCCATTACGGCTTGTGTTAACTATGATACCTCCTCGGAGTAATGACCCCTGGGAAGGTGTGCAGCTATAAAACCCTGGCCATAATGCAGTGGAAAACACACAGCTAATTCCTTAACATGAACCAATTGCTAATTGGGGGTGCTACTAGGTCATGGGAAGGGTGAGGAGGTCATCCTAATTCCGGTGATTATGGAATGTTTGTTCTTAGGTATATCAATAGAATCACTTTTGTAAATACATTTTGTAGTGCATTTACATATCATGACATCATGATTTATATAATATAGGTTTGTTTGTATTTACTTGTGTAGTGATACTCTGAATGAAATTTACTATTTCATTTTTTAAGATTTCGTTCCGTTCTTTCATCATAATTTTGTTTTATAAAATAGATACAATGTCCGAGAAACTTTAAACCTCTCTACGAAACTTATCTTATGTGGGACAATCCATAAGGTCACATTTTTATTAGGGCACATGTTTCGTCTAAACAGCCACTTCTATACGAAGCTCCAGACCCCATGGAAGTTTGCCTCCATATCAGAGCTCGTGGAGACCTCTCTTCCACGTCGTCATCGTGCGTGGGTCCATAGTGCCGTAGCTGTAGGTGTGGATACGCCACGCGCTGATTTCCGTCAGTGCGCGTGGCTATTCTTTCAGTGCACGTGGGCCTCAGTGGCGGATCCAGGGGGGGGGGGGGGCAAAAGGGGCAATTTTGCCCCGTCCCCCTAGACCCAAGGGACAACATTTTGGTATCTTAAAATCAAAAGATCTGTGTACATCTGGCGTCTTTTATTTTCATTTTATAAGGGGGGTTATCCGCCCCTGTGGAGGCATGGATCGAGGTGCGTAGCCACGCGCGCTGACCCGACGACCACGCTCGCTGACGCGACCGCCACTCATATTATTCCACATGGATTGAAAGACGTCCTTCACTGCCCATAGAATGACCTTACTGTTAGATATTGCGTTTTTCCACACTTGTCGGTTAGATTAAGAATGATCATAACAGACAGTAAAGGATGTTATAAGAATTCTTAAATATCTATTTACGTAACGGTTTTAAGGGAATCGTGATGCTTATAAGTATAACCCAGAGCTAGCTCCAATCAATAAGTGCTAATTATTAGAACGTCATAGAGTAGTCAAATGTCACGCGACAAAATTTAATACGCGTCATTTGTATGATGCCTGGGAACTACATGGCATATTTTAACATTCTTGGGTGACGACAAATGTTGTTGTTCACCGCATTCTATGTTTCGGTTATTCAATACTCTTGTACTAATTATATAATATCATGATTGCAAGTCAATGCAGATTAGAATAATAGACAGTTTTAGTGACCGAAGTACACAATGCATGATTAAATGCAACATGAACCGTTCGATTCCCTGACTGTACGATAAGTTTGAGGGTAATCACTCTTAAATTAATGTCATTAGTCATAGCATAGACATACATAACATGTTTATGGCTATAGTCGTGTACCATTAAGTCATACGCAGATTGGGTAGTATCCGGATATATTATTTTCTCGCACTTAGATATGGTTACGATTTGTTATATCAACTTGTTGACGTGGACAACTGACGTCCTGTAAATGCCTTTCCATGAACGTCTTTGTCATTACAGAAAAATGCTTGTGTTTGAACAAGGGTTGACTAATTTGCATAAATGGATAATGTCATTATGGGAGTGTTGTTGTGTAATATAATGATATATTTTACATTTGACATTAGTGACATTAAAAAAGATGCTGTAAAATAGCTTCGACATGTCGATGACATTTCCATATACTACTATCTATGAGGCTCCTGAAGTTAACAACTATGTAATATAATAAGAAGCATTGCGGGGGGCATCCGAGGGTGGCTGTACGACCCATAGGGGATCGTCACGTACCGAGGGCAAAGCCCGAGGTTCGTACGATCCCCATGGGTCATACAGCCACCCGAGGACGACCCCTAAGGTGCTTCTATATTTTATCACCCAAGAAATCTTCAAAATCTGATATTTACTGAGTACAAATAGTCTTCAGTGAGCGGTGCGTATGGCATGGCAATACGCCCTCCCCCAAATATGCACTTCTCGTTTGCAGGGCGGGTGATAAAACATAGTGATTTGCTTTATCCCTTTACTTTTATATGAAAAATTAAAAGGAAAATAATCAGTTGTCAGGTTCGGTAGCAAAAGTATGCTACACTTAGTTGCATAGATTTGCAAGATAAATAGCTGTGAGTTTGATAGTGATGACTTTCCGAGCTGAAGATTCTTGGCTGCCATGCACAATGTTCCACGTTTTCAGCTGAGGATATATCGTTAGGTTCAATATATATGATATGTATGTATTACCCAAAAGGTTAGAATAAGTTTTCCGTTGATATAGACCACAAGCACATAGACTGAGATCCTATCAGCGAAAGCAAAAGTTATGTTTTTCATAATTATAATGTATTAAACATAATGGTTGGAAATTTTGAATATGTATGTGTAATTCATTCGGCGAGAAACTATCTCAATTTCTTCTACTGAGGTGGTATTTTCCTTATGATAAATGAAAAAAGGTTATGTACAAATGAAAATAAAAGCATAAATAATTATTTATTTTGATATTATAAAATTAAAACTATAACGTACTTCGGGGGTTGTATATTATAGACCTGTCTGTAACATGTCCTTGTAGGTCATACAGTGCTGTCAATAAAGATTAAACAGAAAAACTGAACCCTTAATCATTTCTAGAACAATATAGTCCAATATTATTGCATCATTCTCACATATAATGTGTATATACATTCGTCAGATAATGTTGACATGGATAGATAATTTAAATGGATATTTTGTCAGACAACGATAGCAATCCAATAGCGCCTTGTAATTAGTATGTGCATGTAGATTTCCTTTTAATCTGTTAGTTGTCTCGTAGATCTTCTTCCTGTTTATATATATATATGTAAAATGATGATTATATTTGCTGCTGAGAAATAATTGAATATGAAATCAAATTAGTCGAACACTTATTTACACTTTATTCAGTTTCTTTTGGGAGGAAAATCGAAAATAGCCCCACCAGTGATGAAACTCTTCCCAACTTCGTGCTCCGAGATGTCTGTTCTATAATTTCTTTTTTTTTTCAATTTCGTCTAGGAAAATGCGTTGCGCATTTTAACAAAGCAGCAAGTTCAGTCTTTAAGCAAGCTAAGAAATCACACGGTAAGTCAAGATGTTCGCTTTAGAGAGGAAACATGTTTTCCGGTTTTGACATGTTCCTACACAAACTCAATATGATACAAGAGTAATTCAGTCACTTCAGTCAACAGATTTTCCATTGTCGATCATTTCTGAGCGGGTATAGTTTGGCAAAAAGCTTCCTAAATCGTTATACCTAGAAACGTCGAAGAGTTGATTTTGTTGAAACATTTGAAAGGCAAGACACACATTGATGCAAATAGCAATGATAATGGGATATTTTATATTTCCTTTTTCAGTTTTTTGTTGATGATTTTCCTCTCCGCTATAAAGTGCGTTCGTTATCAGCAAACCTTGTAGATAGTAATATAATTGATTTTTTATATAGTTCCACTTTTGGGTAATGGGACATTTCCATTCGTACATGATGGTCTTTCAAACAAGGTCGTAGTTTGCTTGGAGATCTAGTAGCTACTTATGATTCTGTCTAGAATTGCATCACATGTCTTAATTGTAGACATATGTAAAGTGATATAGTTTAGGTGGATTTGTCCACGCCACTCTGCTAAATTCACGTCCCTAAGAAGTCCATTCATTTGCCAGTGGCAAGAGACTTTCGGATTCCTGATGTAACACCAGTGTTATGAATCCAATGTCATCCAAGTCTCCCTGGCCTTGCTCTTTGGTGATGAGAAAGTTTGTGATCTTTAAATGGATCACGGTAGAAATATGATTAAAATAAAGTTGACGAAAACAGCCATCAAAGAGCTAACAATCGAAACAGTTTGGTTCAGCAGATTTCCCGAGCCAATCCCAACATATAAGTTGGTCATCCTAATGAAACAGTTCCAGAAACTCCAATGAAACAGTTCCAGAAACTCCAATGAAACAGTTCCAGAAACTCCAATGAAACAGTTCCAGAAACTCCAATGAAACAGTTTCAGAAGCTCCATTTCACAAACCAGAGAATGAGTTCACGCAGGAGTTTTTCGCTTCTCCACACACAGTTTTTGTTTTTAACGTAGAGGGACCTAAACTTCCCGACGTGAAAGCTAAACTTGGACTGTGGGTGGGTTGGGACAGGCAGTGAGTTGGACGAATTGGACAAGCTGGGAGAGGGGAATCAGGGGCAGAAATGTACATCGTTCTCTCAGCTCTTTTTTCATTTAATTATGCATATATCTTTTATTTCATGTCAGTGATATGCAAGAATTATTCAGGTAAGTTTCTGTTGTTGCAATTTAAACTTTTATTCTCTAAGATAAATTCCAGATGAAAAAGGGAAAGCATTTACTCTGGATGACATACCGTCTGAGATGTTTCTTAACCTAAATTATAAATATGTAATCACACATGTCATCTATAGTGGGATTCGGGCACTGGAAAAGAATAAGTTAATTTCGTGACCCTCCGTATTAAAAATCTGAATTCAATGAAAAAAATATTTATCATGTAATTTTTTCATATTATTATCAGGTTAATTATCATTTGTCACTGGGTCTCGAATCTAATATGTGGACCACTGAAGTGCCATATTCACACACCCATTTAAACACCGCTCCTGTACACAACTTGGCTAGAATTAAGTAGAAAACGCCATAGAATTTAGAGGTCACAGTAGGGAAGTGAGGATTCCATATGGGACGGTAAGGGGAAGGGGTATTTGGGGGGCGGGGGCACGTAGGTGTATGCTTGGGTCTCCGAGCTGTCGTAGAACTTTCTCATGTCCGTTTTGACCGACTTGGTGGAGACTAGGTACGGGGTGAGGGAGGCGGGGTCGCGGTGCACGTCGGGAACTTGCTGTTGGGTGGCCGACTGGGGGATAAAGCCGCGCGCCTCCATGGCGCGCAGTTTGGACATCTGCCAGGGCTTGATACCCTGGTCTTCGACCACCACCTGCCCGGCGTAGGCACCGGAGGCCACGTTCTCATGGGGTTTCTTGTAGCCCAGCCCGTAGCGCTCCTGCCACGGCCGCAGCTCTCCTCCGGGCTTGGCCTTGGGGGCGAACTCTCCAGGGGCGCGCAGGTCGGCCGGAACTCCTGGTTGGTGCCCGATGAACTCTCCGTAGCCGCGACTTCCGGCGCGCGGCGACCCGTCGGCCTTGGCCGCCGCTGCCGCTGCTGCCGCCGCCTGCTGGCGCTGCCGCTCCCGTTCCCGCTCCTGCTCCTGCTGCTGACGTTTGATGGCCTCCTCCTGTCGCCGCCGCTCCTCATCCAGGCGCGCCAGCTCCTGCTGCCGCTTCCGCTCCTCCACCGCCATCTTCCTCCTGTGTTCCCGCTGCTGCTGCTCCAGCTCCTCCTTCTCCCGCCGTTTGCGCGCCTCCATCTCCTGCTGCTGGGCGGCGGCGGCCTGCGCCAGGAGGGCCTGCTGGGCCTTCTCCCGGTCAGCGGCCGGGCCTCCTCCATGGGGCATGGTGGGCGGTGGGAGGGGCGAGGCCGTCGGGGTGACGGGGAAGGAGCGCTCCGAGCCCTCGGTCAGGGCGTCGGCCAGCGCGCGCTCGGCGTCCGTCGGCCCAAGCTCGGGCGGCGACTCGTCGGGCGTGACGAAGCCGTCGTCTTCGTCTTCCGGTGTGATGGCGTCCGTGGTCACCATGGCGCGCGGCGGGGCCAGCTCGGCGACTGGCGCGACCACCACCTCCACCGGGGGAGGCGCCACCTCCGCCGCCTTCTGCGCGATGAGGGTCAGTCCCTCGGACACCTCGGGCTGTGGCTGCTGACCCCCCTGCTGACCAGCGGCCAGTTTCTGTTGGTACTCCTCCACCAGCTGGGTATGGGCCTTGATGGGCTTATCCACGGTCCTCTGCACGTCGTAGCTCACCTGGCCCAAGGTGAACGTGGGCAGACCGTCCAGTAACTGCTGCAGCCGCTTCAGGTCGTAGGACAGCACGTTGGCCTGGGACCGCGCACTCTGCACCAACTCCCGGCCGCGTTTGTCGGCGAGCCGCCTCTTCTCGGCCTCATCCTCGATGACGTCCAGGTTGAGCGAGCGCCGCGCCTGCTTGTCGGCCACGTACACGCCCTCGGCAAGAGCATTGCCGATGACGCTGCCCATGCCCGAGAAGTAGAACAGGGTGTCGTAGAACTCCTCCGGGGCCGGCTTGAAGGCCTGGCCCGGCAGTAGTTTGCCCATGATCACCTCGCGTTCCTTCTTGGGCGGCGGCTGGGGTTCTTCGACCACATCCACCTGCACGTCGGCCAGGTCCCCCATCTGCACCACGCCGTCGACCACTACGATCTCCCCCTGGGGCTGAGCGGCGCCCTGGAGGCCTTGCACCATGACCTGGGCCAGCTGGGCCTGGGCTGTAGGGGCCTGGGCGACCACGGCGGCCGGTACTGGAGGCTTGACCACCTCGTCCGTCTCCACCTGCGCGCTGATGGTCAAGACCTGCTCCTGGCCGGCGGGCCCCCCATCGACGGACATGACGGTGACGGGCTGACTCACCTCCTGGACGGAGACGTCGGAGGTGATGGAGAAGGTCATCTGCTCGTCTGGGGTGGTCACCTGGGGGACAACCTGCACCGCCGCCTTGGGAGGCTCCACCTTGGCCACCACCTTCTGCTGCTGCACCTTCTGAACCACCTGCTGCTGCTGCACCTTCTGAACCACCTGCTGCTGGCCCATGGGTTTCATGACGACTGGCTGTTGGACAATCACCTGTTGGGCAACTTGTTGGCCACCAACCGCTTTTTGTTGAACCGGCTGTTGGACAACCACTTTTTGTTGAACCACCTGTTGGGGAGCCACTTTCTGTTGAACCACTTGGGTAACCACTTTTTGTTGTATCGCCTGTTGGGGAACCGGTTTTGGGGGAACCACTTGTTGGGCAGCCGCTTTTGGGGGAACCGCCTGTTGGGGAGCTGCCTTAGGTGCTGCAGCAGCGGGCTGCTTGGCTGGTTCAGCTGGTTTAGGCGCAGGCGCAGGTGCTTTGGCAGCGGGGGCTTCCGCTGCCTTCGGGGCCGGAGGCTGGGCTTTCGGCTTCGGTGCAACAGGTGGTGGGGCTTTCTTGGCAGCCTCTGGTGTCTTAGGTGCCTCTGCAGGCTTCGCAGGCTCAGGAGCTTTAGCTTGTGCTGCTTTCTTTTCAGCTTCAGCTTTCTTCTGATCTTCAGCTTTTTTCAACTCTTGCTTTTCCTTCCATGTCAAAGGTTTAGCGGGTTCAGCCTTAGGCTCAGCCTTTGGTGCCTCAGCTTGCTTTTTAGCTGGTTCAGCTGGCTTTTTAGCTGGTTCTGCTGGTTTTTTGGCTGCTTCTGCTTTCTTTGCAGAATCAGCTTTCTTTTGCTCTTCTGCTTTCTTGGCAGCTTCTGCTTTCTTTGCAGCATCAGCTTTCTTTTGTTCTTCAGCTTTCTTGGCAGCATCAGCTTTCTTTTGCTCTTCTGCTTTCTTGGCAGTTTCTGCTTTCTTTGCAGCATCAGCTTTCTTTTGCTCTTCTGCTTTCTTGGCAGCTTCTGCTTTCTTAGCAACATCAGCTTTCTTCTGCTCCTCTGCCTTTTTCGCAGCATCAGCCTTCTTTTGCTCCTCTGCTTTCTTTGCAGCATCAGCCTTTTTTTGCTCCTCTGCTTTTTTTGCAGCTTCAGCTTTCTTAGCAGCTTCAGCTTTCTTTCCTGTCTCTGCTTTGGCAGCTTCTGCTTTCTTTTGTTCCTCTGCTTTCTTTTGGTCCTCTGTTTTCTTTAAATCATTCTTTTCTTTCCATGACAAAGCCTTGGCAGGTTCAGCCTTGGGCTCAGCTTTCTTGGCAGCATCAGCAGCCTTTGGTGCTGCTTTTGCCTCTGCTGGCTTTGCCTCTGCTGGCTTTGCCGGCTCGGCTGGTTTTTTGGCTTCGGCTTTCTTCATATCTTCTGCCTTTTTCAGCTCTGCCTTTTCTTTCCAAGACAATGGTTTAGCTGGGGCGTCTTTCTTCTCTGCAGCTTTTGACATTTCTTTGGCTCCTTCCTTGGATTCAGATTTTTTGGCTACCTTTGCAGGTGGTTCATCGGCCTTTGGCTTTGCTTTCTCTGGCTCTTTAGCCTTTGCTTTCTCAGCCTCCTTGGGTTTGGGTTTCTCGGCTTTCTTTTCTGTTTCTGATTTCTTAGCTACTGTTTTAGATTCAGTAACCTGTTTCTTTGTTTCTTCTTTTACTTCGGTTTTTTGTTGCTTCCATTTAGGGGTTGGTTTTTCAGCTGTTTTCTTTGTTTCCTCCTTCTTCTTGACCTCACCTTCCTTCTTCGTCGAAACTTCAAGACTTACTTCAGCTGGGACTTTATCTTGTTTCACTTTTACTGTTTTTGTGGTTTTTGTTTCAACTTTGACGGTTCCAGCGTCTTGCTTCGTTCCGGCACCGGGCGTTCCCGTGACCTTCTTCTCCACGACCTTGGTCTCGACCTTGACCTCCTTAGGCCCCCCTCCAGTTTTAGTCACGGTCTCAGTTTTCTTTACCGTGGACCCTTCTGCAGACGTGGTCACGGTTTCAGTTTTCTTTATCGTGGATCCCTCTGCAGACTTTGTCACGGTTTCAGTTTTCTTTACCGTGGTTTTACTCTTTTTCGGAGGAGGCCCTTTACTGCTTGACGTGGCCTTGTTCTCGAATTTGGCCAGGCGGTCCTTTGCACTTCTGCAAAAAAGAGATGAGCCAGGTTTCAATTCATGATATTCATGACGAATGCTCAATTTGCATTGTGTTTAAATTATTTAAATATTGTGTATTTGTAGCAATGATAGTATGGAGACCTACCATAGGTGGCCTGAATATAATGGTTATTGTTAGAATATTGAAGTTCAAAGGGCTGCAATAACTAGTGATCCAGTAATAACGCCATACAATTGCTTTAATTTTAACTATAATCATACGTATTTTTCAATTAGCCAAAGATAGGATGTGGTAATGAAGGTGCTTGATAAGGATTCACCCACATAACTGAATGTCAGTTTCTACCTCTACGTGATAATGTGTTGCTTTGTGTAATCATTATGTTGTGTTATGAAATTGAAAATGTGTTAATGTTGCTGGTTAAATATGTTGTGTGTTAATTTCCATGCAGTCAGAGACTGAAGGGTAATGACAGTGGTCCCTGGGCAGGTCAGTGAACCATGACATGTACCACACTTGACATTATCTACTCTCTACTACGAGTATAGATAAGGTACAACACGAGTCAGCACAACCTACATGTGTCCATCTACCTAGTAAACAGATAAAGAAATTACTATAGATCCAAATGAGTACATGGTGCCATGGAGAGCGCTGACAGAAAATGAGGACAGGCGATTTATGTTTCAGTGTAGACCAAGTTGTCACATTGTTGACTATCTAGTATTCTGAAATGATATTGACACAACCTATCGGACAATTTAGATAATATTGTTGTAAAAATATAATTCTATAATGGCAAATGATAATCAGACTACAGATAACAGAAATTTTAGTATTTCTATAAGCGTCATCAATCTGATCTTTAGATAAGATTTGATGAATCGTTTCCTTTATATTTGAATAGTCTCTCCGAATCATCAAATTATCAAATTATTATATGAATACTAATTTATCATTCATGACATTTCTACAACAGTCCAAGAAATAATGTAGCTTGCCTTTGTCCACATCATTTCCATGTACTCATTTGGTATAGTGAAAAATATAAAGTATAGCGCGCCGCAGCGCATTTGCCCCTAAGGGCAACGTGTAATACCTGGGCGCTATGTGAAAAAAGGTAGAATGACGACGCGACATATGAATAGACATGAGACATAGAAATATTATGACAAATAGCATACCAGAAGGCGGTTTGTTCGAGACATAGACCTTCGAGACAATGATCTAGTGGCAGGGTGAATAGCAGAAACGTTGTTAGATAAAATAAAACACCAAGAAGCAAATGAAAAGAAATAGAAGCTGAAATGATAACAATGAGAGAAGTTGAAAGTACCAAATGTGGCATATGTGATTTCATTCAATTCACATATTCCCACATCGGAGCCTCAACTTCAAAAGCAGTCTTCAAATAAGGAAACATAAAATGATAACAGCGTCCAAATTAATATCCAATTATGATGATTATTAATTAGATATGAGATGAAAATGCGCTGCACGATAAGCATACAGGAGCAGCGATATATGAGAGGGGGCGCGAACACAGCAATGAAAAAGTCATCAGAACATGTGCTCCTCGACCGGTGACGTCATCACTACTTACAGTCCAAACATCTTTGCTAGTTTACGTTGGCAATGCCCTCTGGTGGAAAAGACTAGAGCTACTGACAAGCAACTCAATGCATGAGGAAGGCAGAGCGCTTCGGTTGAATCTGGAAAAATAACGTGTTTTTACACTAACCAAGCATATGCATGTTATTAGATAAAGAGCCCATAACTAGGAAAGAATATGGAGGTAAAGGTCCTGTTGGTGGAAAGAGTAACTAGGATGGATAGTCAACCTAGCAATAAAGGGGGCAAGCAGAAGGTATACAGTGAAGTAAATGGGTTTAACGACAGCATGATGCACTTTTCATGACAATACCTCTTGAATTTAAGAAATTTTGAAGCGGGGAAGGAACAGATACAGGAGCGAATATATGCAGCAGTAGTTGACTATTGATACTATATTGTGTGGAGGTAGCATACTATTATCTTATATAGTGGCACTAATAGCACTAAATGATTATGGCTTACTATCATTCTGAGAAAATCTAAGTGTCCTATGGATACTAAATGAATACTTATGGAAATCAACAAAGCATTGAAATCTTTGGACATTCCTCTGTCAGATTACGTAAGATTCTCTGCCACATAATAGGTCAGGAAGGCAAATAAGGGAGTCTGATAATCTTCTCTAGTATATTGATTTATTCAGAAGTATAAGCTGATGGAATAATTGCACAAATTCGTATGATGAAAAAGTCTTAAGATCATGTTCCTTTGAAGGAATGGACCACTTTTCAAAGGAACATATCTTAAGCCATTTTAGATGTCATGTGAACGCACCACTAAAAGACACAGATTTGGTCATACAATTGTGCCAACTATTATCAAGACATGTTTTTTGTACAATAAACCTAGACACTTCATAAATATACATATGATTGAGAAAAACATTATGCTTTAGGTATGTCAAAGGCACCTGTGTCTTCAAGATGATCTCCGTCCATCTAGAAATAGTCCTAAAGCTCATAATAATTTCAGTCCACTATTTGCCCCCTGACCTTTAGCTTATGAATGATTTTTATCCTATTAGGCACCTAGAGTCTGAAATTAAATTCCTTGGGTTATTTCTAAAGCTATGATTCATACAGTAATGTAGATGGCAACGCATAGTTGATCTGATGCTTGGTTAAACTTGAAGCTTTTCACCTACATTAAATAGAATTAATGAAATAATATTATTATGTGCCTTACATTGAAATATATTGCTGATCGTGTTGGCTGTGAAACGTATCTCCTCTAAACGTGGTTAAAATCTTGGAAAATGAGATTTAATTATAAAGATGATGTATGCGTCCTAGGAACGGACATAACAGGTGGGTCTTTTTCAGAGGATCTGTGTCTTCTTCGATGGAGGATATCTATTTCTGTAAGTTGCATGATTGACTTATACAACGATGCAATCGGTGCTTGATATATTAACAATGCCCAATTAATCAACGATTCACAGCCAACAACTGTTCATCTCCAACAATATATTTCTATTACTATCAATTGCTGAGTAGTCTCTAATTAGGTTCCGAGCTAAATTTGTACCATAGTTCCATAGATGTTGTGTTCCTCCATCTTCAACCTAAAAAGACAGATAAAATTATTTAGGACCGAAAGGGATCAAATTCCATCAAAGGTACATCACATAAAAGGGTGTCCATCCATTGCCATTCATGAAGAGTTAAGTGGGTCATTTTTGGGTGCATTGCGGTTTTCGATATTGCAATCAAAATGCTTTTACTGGTCCCTTTTTCTACGAGGGTCCGGAAATATCTTTTTACCCTTTAACTCCTTTAATAAAAGCGTTCTTGGACAACACTGCAACGGGATTCCAGCGTCACATCCAAATGCATTGGGGAAACTGGGAACACGTATGACTTCTTACAGTGGCTAAAACTGTAAATCAGCCACATTGCGTTGGTGCAAACAACCCAATAACAATTGTCGCGCAGAGGCGGAGGCACGAGGGGGGGGGGGGACATGCCTACATATATTTTGGTAAACAAACTGGGGAAAAATGTATTATAGTAATTTAATACACTTTGTTGCCATTCCTCTTCACAACCTTTTTAGTACCGAAGTACTGATCAATGCTTATAATGCGCGATGTTTACTGCCGTAATATAAGTAAATTGACATTTACATGACATTTAATTGTATTTGATTTGAAGTTTTTCAATATCTGTATGAACACCACTTAAAAATCTTATACATGTACTACACAGAAAGGGGTTTACATCAATAAAAAAAATACATGGAACTGTTGGATGTGATTTAAATCGGTGGGACAAAAATTATCAGAATGGTTCTTTTCAAGATATAACAGAAGAATAAACAAGCTTAGAACGGGTCTGCAAACCTTGACCCAGACTTAGACGCACTCTCTTTTTCGCAACAACCCCTAATATCACTCGGGGTGGATCTATAGGGGGTTGCGTCTATCCCAAGGGACCCTGAGCCCTTTCCCCAACCCCTTTTCAATATTTGTGATCATTCCACCAAAGCGTACGATTTTACCAATTTCTCCCTTTGATCCTCCCCGGCATGGCTTTAGTCGCGGGTGGTCTGAAGGCCATGATCCACGTTGCGATTTTGAGCCGACCGATTTTCTTCTCATGCATTTTTCACATATTTGGAATCAATTTTCCTGATGAATATACAATTTTTCTGATATGTATTATTCTAAACTCTTTGGAAAAGTGTATGTTGTATAAGAAAAATGATTATTTAACAAACCGATTTTCAAAATCGGTTCAAAATCGGCCCAAGATCGCAACGTGGATCGTGGCATTTATACGTCCACCGATCTACTGGACACAAGACCAACGTGGAGTTCAATATGGCCACGCTGACAGGGTAAAACAAGCTTGTAGCCCATCCTCATTATTTCTCCGAACAACTCCCACAGTTTCGCTAATGACGTGGTAGAACAGCAGTACATATGTCTCAACAAAAACTTTGGTTTAATTTGCGGGGCAAAAAAAATACCTCACTGCTAGGGAGCATTCAAAGAAGATGGGAAGTCGTTACAGAGATGAAAGGACCCTCGCTCCACTGACCCGTCCTATGTTATATTCTCGGCTCTGACAGAAATGCTTTCTGTGCAACCCCTGCTGGGACTTTGGCCAACTACAACCGTTTTGAATGTCACCCCCTGTGGCGATATCATATAATTGTGTGCAATATGTCTTATTAACACACCCCATTTAGTAATGTGTTACTTTGACATTATCAAAGGCCATCTTCAAGGAGGTAAAGACAACATATATAATTATGTGGTTTTTAAATTGCATGATTGCAAGTATAAGAACCGTGGACTTAAAATAGGACTGTAATTATAACGGCTGTTATGGGAGTTGAAAAAAGGGGGTTGGGAATGTTCCATATAAAAGCACAGTTGTAATTATCAGGGTTCGGATAGAATAATGCCGCTTACTTATAAATGTCAATACTAATTTTACCAAACAGGGGCGGGTGTTTCAGAAC
This sequence comes from Lepidonotus clava, assembly GCA_936440205.1. NCBI lineage: Eukaryota > Metazoa > Annelida > Polychaeta > Phyllodocida > Polynoidae > Lepidonotus > Lepidonotus clava. Next base: position 16,107,647 of record OW387150.1, on the reverse strand, counting down.
TAACCACACACAATATCGAGTTCTAGGCTTCTGGGCATTCATAAACTGACACCAGAACCTACGCTAACCCATTCAGGGGCGGATCCATAGAGTTTCTAAAGGGATATGAGGGCGCCCTAATGTAACAATGTTCACCGGCCCCTCCAAGTCCGAGAATTTTACATGGAAAAAAACGTATATTTGGACAAATTTCTTTTAAAAGGGGTCGGGATGCATATCCCCTGGGCCCTGCACATCCTCCCCCCCCCCCCCCACCCACACACACACAAATCCGCTACTGTCCTTCTTATTGGTCTCTATGGCAGCGTCCGCAGTGTACTTCTAATACCCTTTACAGACTGGGCTCAGAATGTGCTCATAATGACAGTTCAATACAGGCATAATGCACATTCAAATATGGCATTGGCCCTATCCTGCCTCGATGCAAAAGTGCTGATGCATAGGCGCAAGAGAAGGACAAAACAATTTGGGTAATGAGGGTCAACAAAACAGGGTAGCTATTGGCCGAGAGTGGCAATAGGATTACCCGTCTGGGCCAATGTTGACTAAAGTTTGAGGGACTGCATCTGGGTGAGGTGGACCCAGGTGGGACAACACTTGAAGGAATGAATTTAAAAAACAACACCAGTTTCTTCAGAGCTCAAGTGGTCCGGTCAGGAAGACCAAGTTCACTCTGTGTGCAAGCACTCCTGCATGATCTTCAGCAGTCACCACACCTCAATATCTCCTCCTAGTGGGGACAAGGAGTGCTTCACGGGGACCCTGAGCAGTGAAGCAGAAGGTAGGCATCATGGGGTGATCTGTGTAACTTTTGTTTGGGTTTCTCTGTACCATATTGAATCCTGGCTAAATATTTATTCTACCATCTAGATTAATTAAAGGGTCGAAACTGGACTTGGAATGGTGTGACTTGTCATTGGATTTAATACTAGTATCAGGTCCAATGGGTAGGCCTTGTTAAGACACTAAGTGACAAAAGACACTAAATCACAAAATTTTGTCACTTAGTGCCATTGTGTGACTTAGAGCCATAACAAGACACTATGTGACATAAATAATCCTTAAGTGATGAAAACACTAAGTCACAAAACATCAGATGGCACTAAGTAACAAAATAAGGTACGATTCATTTGAAACTTATATATGATGGATAATTAGAAGGCTATTTCAATCCCTCAATTTTCAATAACTTACATTAATATAAAGAAATCATAAACAAAATCTATAACTATGGTGATATATATAAGGAAAGCTTTCCTATGAGCATATATTTCTAGACTTACATATAGATAAATATGAATAGATTTCATGTAGCTGAATGTGCCTATATTTCATTCTGGTCATTTAGTTGGTACATTACATTGTACTTAGGAATAGCTCTGATTTAATGATTATATCAATAATTTATCAATTAACATTGTCAGAATATAGAAATTGATATTTAAGAAAAATCAAGTGTAAATGTTCTCATGGAAATATTTTTTGTCTTGGTAAATATGATGCACATAGATCTACAAAACTTTGCCTACTCACATAATTATATATATTCTAATAAACCTGATTTTATATAGTCTTACATCCTTATAATGTAGGCCCTATTTGATTTAAATTCCTTCAATTTTGTGATGGTGCCTTTTGTGATTTAGTGTCTTAGATAGGAAGAGACTAAGCCATTTTGTGATTTAGTGTCTTAGATAGGAAGACACTAAGTCACACAAACTTTTGTGACATAAAACATTGTGTGACATAGTGTCTTGACAGTGGCACTAAGTCACACACATATATTTTTTGTGACTTAGTGTCTTTGTGTGACTTAGTGTCTTAACAGGCCTGCCCTCAGTGTGTGTGTAAAGGCGGTAGAAAAACTTCCCTATGAGACTATGGTATGCAATGTTGTGAAACTAACTGTGAAGCTCAAGATATTTTGGATAAACGAACACCCAGGATCCCTAAGCTTATAACTAACCTAAATCGTATGTCCTATATCTTAAATTCCTACCAGTAGGACAAAAGATCTGGCATAATCTGGCCGGGTTAAACATACTTCCAGGGCGCATTTTGATATCGCAAATAATGGTTAGCCACCAATATAGGAGCACAATTGCATCTGTACCTGTCAAAAGTACCAGCATTAAATTCAAGTCTATGGTTCTTCCCTTCCCCACACGGTGGCACCACCGTCAAAAGTAGCCAATGTAGGAAAACAGAAAACCTGGCAACCATCCAAGAGAGCCAAGTTCTCCTCTTGGGCGAGAGAAATAAGAGGTGGAGAAAAAAACGGAGGGCTACAGGAGGGTAAGAAATTGTTGTCGGAGGCATACATTAGTGTAAACTCGTCACTAAGCCCACAACATGATGGGCCGAGAAATGGTGGGCTTATGGCCAAGTGACAGGCTACGGCATGAGCAGATGGCGAGCAGATGGCGAGCAGCTGAGGAGCAGATGATGTTAGCCCAAGCTGCTATTGTCTAAACGGCTTTTTCTGAATTAAATCGAAGAGAGGGTGGCTATATAAAGCTGTTTTGCAGCTCTAACGCACTAGATGATATCATGTCTTCTATGTTTTGGTCTGTTTTTAAAAGAACTTGCGAAGCCACTCCCACCCGAATCCCCGCCCACACCTACACCCACACTTTCCGTATATCTTCCTCTCGAACTCGCTCAGGAAATCTGGTCACTTGAGACTTGAAAAAGACAACAATTTTTACCGTGACCTTAGGTAAAAAGTGTCACCCTAAACATTCCTGTTATGTTTGAAGCTATCCAATCCATGCAAAAAAAAGGATGTAGCCCCTTATAGACATTATCAGCATTCACTTCTTTCTCGGTGGCCTCTCCTACGCATGCATCCTAATAGATATGGTAAAAGCGTTCATTAATAGTTCAATACATACCTGCTACAAAGACAAGGGAAAAGTGTGTAAGAACATAGGATAGAATTATGTAAATATCTATCTATATATCATCAAGAACGCACATAAAGAGAGAATTGGGCCCTATATCTATAACTACGGACCTTCTACCATCGTATTTATATATTTACATTGTACTTTGTTTTTCTCACCTCTGTTTTCTAATATATAACCAGTATACATAAGAGGTGTATTCTCGATCTTGAAAATGTAGGGAGGGTTTCAGAACTATGGAAAATGCTTATATTTGTGCACTTTATGCGAATTTTGCTTCTTGGTCCCGACCCCAAGTTTCAGACTCCGGAGCGCCTTGCTTATGAGAGGCGCCGCCTATATTTTGAATTTACCCACTGAAATGTAAATATTGTGATTAATGAGGAATATCTTAATCAAGCTCGCAAAAGAAAGTGATCACTAAAACAATATTGAATTCTCTAGCGGTAATACTCTAATTATATTCAAAATGAATCGTGTGATATTTATGCCATACTTAAAGCTAGGTCTAACTTTTTTACAGCTGTTTGAAAGGTGAAATCAATGCAATTTGATATTTGAAATAATCTTTTAAATAATTTTATTTTATACTTACCGGAAAAGGCAGGTCACTGTGTCGGACACGGCTAAAAGTAGGCTACCCGAAAGTCCTTCCTACTTTTACTCCCAGTTACCTGAAATAAACAGAAACCAAATATTAACACTATGATGATACTGAAGGGTTTCAAGTAAGGCCCAAGGTCGACCAGAAGATACTGTGATTTTAAAGTTTCTGATTTCTGATAAACACGGAAATTTTAGCTATGCAACTTCGGATATCCGATAAACACTCGTCTAGAGAACCAGTCTGTCTAATTTTAGTACCTAACTTGAAATGATATCAAAGATCTACAATTTATTTTATTTATATTCACTAAGCAGGCACACATCTTGTCTATAAGTTGTAGTGACAAATAATTGCAAACTCCACATATAGATTATAATGTGCTTTTGTCAATGGGTAGGGTGTGCTTTGATTATTTTTCTGATGAAATGTAGGAACCTAGAAATAGTTCGAAACGCAGTTTTTTGATTGAACAAGAAACAGATGTACTGTTATTTACATAATTTAAAATACTCTCTCAATCCATGTGATTCTGAAAGAACATAATTATGTGGAAATAAGGATTTGTAACGTTGAACGATTGTCATACCAAATGATATTGAGAATCGATATGCCTTTTTGCATTATAGATATCTAGTGTCACATAACCATTGGATTGCTAAGGACTAGATTACCCATTACAGAGAAATCAACCATTTTGCTTTGGGGGCGTCCTATGGTTATTGGTTAGGGTGCCCTCAAAGGTTTACCATCAGAACTTCTGCATTGTGTAAAATCAGAGAGCTATAATTTTCTTTTTGTCAGGCCTTGTTCCCAATTTGTAACAATTATCTCTTGATGTGCCTGGGCTCTTGGCACCTGTCACTCACTGTTATTGCCAGACAATTGGTCACCTGCCTTATTATTGGCTGTCTGCAGGTAGGGGTCAGTAGTACCATGCCTAGGGGGAGGGGCAATGTGCCCTGATTGGAAAGTACCCCCTCCCATCCCTACCTCTTTAACTGTGGCCCATACCTCTAGAAACGACCGTATTGTAATAACCCTTGACATTACACACTGACATTATCAAAGAATTTGCACCTGAAGAGCCATTTAAGGTGAAACCACATTATACCAACAATAATTCTAACATATCTTACAACCCCATTCATTTGAGTTACCTTAACATTTCATCATCCCCATTGTACACAAATTCACCTGAATCACATCATAATTATAATGATAATTAAACGAGGGTTGCTATGCAGGTTACTGTTGGCATCTTCTAAGTAAAACTTGGTGTGGTAGTGCTGGGCAAGAACAGAAACACAACCGTCACTCTCAAAACAGAATTTGATAACATTAATTTAATCCATCCATCCAGCAAGAACCAGGGTGACAAAAATGTTACATATGACAAATTGCTCAACCAGTTATTGCCTCTGGACCCCCTGGTACATGATCACATAATTACAAGTGGAAACTATCCATTACCATACCCTAGGGTGATACAGGTTCGGTATTTCAGTTCAGTTAGCCTAAGCTTTAAAATGTCACTTTAAATGATAATTCCATAGCCAACTGGGGAGGGGTTATTCCATGATGGATGTAGACCCTTAAAAGCGACAGGGCAACATAGCCATTTCTTCAATTCGACGTGCAAAATAAGCTTAGTGACAGGAAGAAAAAAATAAACGACATAATAACGTGGGCCATTTCTTAAATTCGACATGCGACATATATCCAGGCAAGAAGCGACGTAACAGAACCGTTCTGCGACCATACCATTTTGGTCGGTATATAACCCACATAAAACTACGTAACAGTTACGTGATTTTAGGGGGATGTTATGACATCCCATAAAAAGAACGTTATAATAACGTTCTATGAACATCAGGTTAGAACCCGCTTACAATGTAACATCACAGTGACGTGCCAATCAGGTCTGGTTGAGACATAACTCAAGCAGAACGTAACTGATACAAACTAATTATGTATGGTTATGACCAAACCTAAAAAGAATGTAGTTATGATGTGTTGATTAGGTGACATAGAGACCTAACTGAAAAAGTACATAACTGATATGTATTGACTGAGTGAAGTTGTAACCAAACCTAAAGAGACGTTCTTGTTACGTGAGATTTCGACGTTGTAGCGACGTCTATTTGATGGCTCCCAGAAACGTCGCTGCGACCAAAATTGTGATGTCTTTGTGACATTCTAATTAGGTTAGGTCTTAACTACACCTTAACAGTACGTCAAAAGAACGTTGTGTTTAGGTTGGTCTGAACCATACCTAATGATGATGTCACAGTGACGTTCTTTTGAGGTAAGGTTTCAACCCTACCTAATTGTGACATCACAGTGACGTTGTGCTTAGGTTCAGTCTTGACCTCACCTAATCACCATGTCTCAGTGACGTTCTGGTTAGGTTAAGTCACAACTTAACTAAATCAGAACGTCACAAGTACCTTGTTTCCTAGTCTGGCCATAACCATTGATAGTACTGTTTTTCAACACCAGGGGACAGTGCAATACCATCTAAGTTAAGAAAAGGCTAAAGTTCAAGGTTTTGTGCTTAATATCACTATTTTTCGAATATGTTTAAATGCTGCTAAAACACTATTCTTTATGAAATATCAAACAATCTTTTAGAAATGTATTTACGGTTTAGTTTAATTGTTTTGGCTGAAATAAATGACCAGTACCATGAAAACACCTTTTTCAATCTTTCACAATGGGATACTGAGTGGGTCTGTTCCCTGGCCTGATATCTGACATTTGCCAGCTATAGAAAGGGCCTGGGTACACAAGTACTTACTTCAAAGGCCCCAAGTCATTGTGACCAAAGCTGGAAACCAAGATTTCTTGTCTTGGGAAAGATATAGTATGATGTATAGTGTAATGTTTGGTCATAGGTGGGTCACAAAATAACCTTAACAGAACCTGTCACAAAATAACCTTATTGGAATATAATTTGGGTTACAATATAATTTTATAATCATGTCGCCAGTATGTTATGGTACAACGTCGCAGCAGTAGTTTCTAATCCACATAATCATTCTTTGAAAGTTGCAATGTGACGTCGCAGAAACACGTACCAAGAATGTCATTTTGTGACGTCGCAGAAACACGTGATAAGAATGTCATTCTGCGACGTCGCATTGGAAGTTACAGAGACGTGATTGGGTGCCCTCAAATCTACGTCTATAGAACGTCAAAATGCGACGTAACAAGAACCAAAAGATGACGTCACAATAACGTTATTATAACGTCGCATTCTTGCCTGGGTAGGGACCCCCAATCTACACCGCCTAAATGGGTTATCAACCCTTGGTATGCAAGGGATATCATCCTTGGGGCAGCCCTGTGGGCCCTGCCCTCAGGCTGATATATCTGACATACCCATCCCCCCCCCCCCCTCCCTTCCCAGTTGGTTATACATGTATATTGTATGTCTCAATATACGTACATGATATACTAGAATGCCTCTGGTCTATAAGCCTGAGAATTATCAGCGCCATTAGCTCCCTCTTCTCACCCAAGCCGGACATCTGGCCTCCAGGTTTGTATGCATTAGTGCACCCTATGGTCAGTACTCTACTCCAGATGAACAGGCACCCCCAGGGTGGAGAAGAGAGCGATCAGGGATCAACAACTCAAACTAGGCCTATCGATAAGAAACTCCAGGGTTTTTGTGTAGGTCTGATACTGTGATGATACAGGGTGGGGCAGCAGCAGGAGAGACTCCCGACAGTCCTTAAGCAAACATACAACTTTCTTAATGGGATGAGGTGGGGTGGCTTAGGTAGATAGTTAGTGCTCGCTGCCAGAACCTACATAAAAAGTAACTTTACTTGACTGCTGACAAACTGAGATGGTTTACAGATGTTTTATCTATATTGAAAACCACACCATACCTAACGTCAAAGAGAGGGACGTGGTAATATTGTCAATATATTGAAAGGAAACTTGGATTCTCCGTTTTCGTTAACCGTGAGAAGAAGCGCCGTGCAAATAGTACTTGAAACGACTTAATCGTCCATGTATTGCAAGTGTTAAGGGCTCCACCCCTTGGTCTAACAATGCTGTAGCTGGTGTGATGTCTTACGTACGACGTATCTAAGTATGACGTCCTCATGGACAGAACCCTAGGCTTTAAATGAACAAGTTAACCATGAAGTGTTGTTATCCATCACAGATAATACACTTGAATATAGTAAGATTTGGTAACCATTTAGTTTACGTGTATCTCTGCAAGCTCCAGCAAAATAAGCCAAAATTAATGGCAAATAACTCAATCTGCTGTTTGTAAAAATGATTTTACAATAGCAATTGAAATGATTATCATCAAGTGAGTCAGGATTCCCTAGTTTTCTGTTGCAGCTGTACACTATGGAAGATATTGTTGTATGTAAGGAGAAGAACCGAGGGAGATCTTATTTTATGTAAGTTGTGGATTAAAAATATAGTGCGTTATACAAGAGAGACGATGTGTTTGTAAACACTTTCTACTTGTGTACTGTTTGTTTTGGTAATCCAAGTCTGGTTTTAGGGATGTTGACACGACGATTGATAAAGGGTATAATATAGGAATACAAGAAACCTACCTTTAGAAAGAGATCAGCATATTACGCATTGATATGTGTAACACTTCTCATAAAATGAAAAGATGACCTACAAAAATTGTTAGCTATTCCAAGATACTCCAGTATCAAGTATGCCTGGTATCCTTCATACATCCAATCCTTAGTGTTTTTCCTGCCGCTGTACTGGCATTTTACCCTCCCTTCAGCAGGGGGTCTAAGTGAAGATTCTACTTGACGTCGGTCCCATACAGGCCCTACCCCACGTCCTCCACGTACCTCAAGGGTTGTGCCATCTCCGTATATTTTGAGAGGGTAACTGAGGAGATATTGAGGCAGTGAGTTGACCTCCCCGTCCCGACCCTCCCACTCGGCTACACCCCGGGCTGATCAAAGGCTACCACTGGGTGATAGAAAAAAAGCAACAGGAATAATTGTGGGCGGCAGGTGATGTTATTTTGTCAGGGAGAGCAACAGGGCGGAAAACAATGCTCCCAAATAGCCTTCAAGATAGTTGGCAGGGGTAATATTGAACGTGTTGTCTAAACAAAATGCGATGTGACAGGAGTCTATATTTATGTTTTATACACATAGTTGTTCCCATGACCCTACTCCTACCTGTACTAATATTATTCTCTCCCAAACCTAGTACTCCAGAGGTAGTTTGATTTCAAGATGACCCCCTACACCTTCGATATTGGTTCATGCTCTTTTCAGATGTGATTAATTCAAACCTTTTTCTCGCACACCAAATAGCTCATATAATGGCAAGGCTCTGATAGAGCGGAATCTTTCTTACACAATTCATTCAAGCCTATGGTACGATATGGCTATCAGACCTCTATATCCCGAAACAACTAGCTCACACACAAAGGCAGGTCCTCTATCGATATGCATTAACTCCCATGGTGGTTAGTTAAAACATGGAACTCGGAACAACTCATACTGGTTGTTATACCGGGTTGTTATAGCTCATTATAAGTAACTCCACCTCACATACCAATCAGCTCACATACAAAAACTGTACCTCCGACAAAACCCATAAATATACATTTTTCAAAGAGGGTTATTTCACAACTTGCCAGCATAAGAACTCTGTACACATGGTTTTACCGGGCCTCCAACCGTACACTAAGTTTTCTAAGGCGGTATCCCGAGCAACTCAAAACAGTTCGGTATGGCTCATTACTTATCAAGTTCTCATACCGATAATCTCACATACAAAGGTCACACCTCTGACAGTACACATACCAAGTTGCCCAGGTGGGTACATACGTAGTCCATGCCTGGTATTCCGAGCAACTTTTGACAGTTTCGTATGGCTCATTAGATGATTTTAAAACGATGGCTCATTAGATGATTTTAAAACGAACCGTCAGCTCACACAAAAAGGCCGGTTCTCTAACTATGCTCGTATCAACTTCTGTAAGGAACAAACCTCAAGTCTGGCTGGGAAACCAACCCAGTACAACTCGGTACTGCTCATTAGATCCCTATCTCCCATACCAACCAGCTCACACACAAAGTCTGAGCAGCTCCGGCTTGCCTACATCCACGTATCGGGACCACTTGTTGTGGGAGTGAGTTGAAAAGCAGCTACTCGGGCTGAATATTTCCCAATGATACGGAAGGCTCGGCGGCTCAAAATAGTCGGGGTATCTTGACGTGGTCGGGAGAAGGCAGTGAACGGTGGGTCGTGTACCACTGACTTAGGGCCTGTAGGGGGCTTTAGGAAGGATCTTACCCAGAGTACTGAACACACAATGATTAGTATTCCTGCTGGGTTTTAGTGAATGTGTTAACATAGTTGTTCAATTTGTATTAGTAATCTGTCTAATCATTTTTGGCAAAAAGTCTCTAAACTACTTTTTTTTTTACTATAATTATTTATATTTACAAAAATTACAATTTTTACAATTATTCATAATAGTTAGCGTTCCTCCCGTGATTACTATTACTACTAGTTGACGTGTTTATAAAGAAATTATAACGGCTTTGTATTTTTAAAGAAAATAAGGAAAATGAAAGATTTGAAACGAATAGCTTATTCGTATTCATTGTCATTAGTATGTATGGATATATATTCCTGAAATGTGCCAAAGAGACACCATTAATTCAGGAGTTGAACATTCCATACAATTCCTATCCATACAACATGTGTAAGTATAATGCTGTTTACATGATCAATATCTCTGACTAAAGAAATAAAGGTTGAACATTATGGTTCTGTGTATACAACCTTTCTTTTGTAGTTTCTTGTATATATATGCAAAGGAAAAAGGCCCTGATACTTCACATGCTTATTTATAACCCACCCACTGACCTTCCGAATATAAAAAGCCCTGATTTTACGCAAGACTCTGTCCCAATGCTATTTCCTGGACCCTCAAGTTTGTTCCCATGGCGACGTAATCTCGCCTCCCACCCACAGAGAAAACAATCTAAAACACAGCGGGTTACATGCTCAAGGCATTACTAGAGAGGTAGCCACATTAGCCTTATTTTCGCCCACAATAGCCACCACTTTCTGTTATCTCACTTTCTGTTTCTGTTAGGGGTTTTTTGCCTACACTCATGTGATTCTATGTAAACATCGAACTAAGAGTTAAGGGTGAAGGTTCTGTGGCCCGTTACATAAGATTTTGTATTGCCTAAATGTCATGAACCAAACAATGTTGCTTGTATGATAGGTCTCGCTGTTTAATTGTTCTTCTTTTTCGATTTCAAAGTGTAAATATTTTATATTGGATTTTTGCACAACAAGGACTTCAGTGCCCTAGGCAGATCAGAACTACCTGGCAGCCCCTCGAATTTATTTGGAACTTCAGGGGCGAACCCAGCCCTAAAATTTCAGGGGGTTCCAGGTAAATCAAGGGGGTTCTATGCAAAACTGAGGGGTTCCGACTAATTATTTTGATAAAATTCCCTATATTTGTAGTTAAATTGTGTAAACTTTCATAAATCGGGGTTCCATACACCCCTTATTTTGATATAATTGACTATATTTGTAGTTAAATTAGGTAAACTTTGAGAAATCTGAGGGGGTTCCAGACACCCTCGAAACCCCCCCTAGGTACTCCACTGGGAACCGTTTAAGTTTAATCGTAGAGAGGAATTGGCCTAACTGTACTGTATGTTGCTGGATGTTGCTTTGTTCCTCATGATCAGTTATGTTCGTGTCCCTGGACCCTTACGTGACATAAGAAGTTGGTGTTGACACATTGAGAACCAAGTAGGAACTGTTTCATACTGTTTCATACCAAAACTAGGGCTTTTATATGCCTAAGACTCATGGTGATTTGTAAATACAGGTTACATGATCATTATGACGCCTTAATAAGTTATTACGTCAATTCTGGTGACATGTTCCTTACTCTCGTCCCATGTCATGAACACTTGTTCCAGAAGGGAGCCTTCATTATTTCATAAAATTACCCAAATAATCACAGATATACAATCATTGGCAGTGAACGAACAACAGTTACTTATACAAGAATATAACACGATATTACTACATTAATTAATCACTAAAAGCTCATACCTGAAGAGGTCTCTGAACACTCGTATTACTAGACTCATCATGAATGTATATTTTATGTGTTGCTTATTTAAAACTTAAGATCCTATCAATATCTTCCCTTTGTTTGTATCGCAAAGATTTGGTATCTTGTTTTATCTGCTCTAAAAATGGAGTCATTATGTATCTGTTGTAACTTTAGTTATGGTTATAATAGACTATACTATCACTCAATGTCTGACCATACGCTAGCTCTAGTTAAAGATTCTTTTTTTTACAAAAGCTCAATAATTTCTTTTCTTCAGGATGAAATCAAATTCTGTTAATTTATAAATGAAGGGACAGTGGAGGTCAATATACTGTGAAATTTACAGTTCGTTTACATCACTATAAATATATTTTAGGGGTGAAAAATGGCCTAACAGTGCTCAAAGTGGACAAGAAACACATTCGTTGTTTACCTATACTGATCGCTGTTATGATCGGTATTGTGCAACGGGGCACAGGTAAAGGTAAAGGATAGACCTAGTTTAGACCCCGTTAACTGCTTGAGAGCAGAATGGGATTCACAGCGTTTTCCTATTACCAGCAACCTAACAGTCAATTATGGCGGCCTTAGGTCTTTGCTATAAGACTTATAGACATTATTCATGGCCAATTTCTTCATAAAACGTGTTTTTCAGGAAAGTTCATAATATCATAAGCACTTCCTGAAGTCATTGCAGTTAACATTGAAGTACCTTCCTATCTGAAGCTAAAAGTGTTGCATCTCGAAGTCTAGAAAGTTCGGAGGTGTTATAACCTCTCTCTTACAATTTCACTGAGGTATAGGCCCATAGTATATAATACATTTATTTCAGGCATCGGATTTTACTCCAATAGCACTGAAAAAAGGCCCATAATGCATCTGCCCTTCCATCCTTTCCTTGGAAGAGAACAATATTGACTGAATACTATTTTTTCTTTAATATCAGCTTAAACTGGTTAACCAAATGTACTATCCTGATATGCTAATTACAAAATACCTGCATAAAGCTACATTAACAAAGATCAAATTAATGTGTTCAGCAAAAACGTTACACTCACCAACTGACCTTTACAAGTATTTCTGAAAGTTGTGAGCCTTTGTAACTCAGACCCTGGTGCGGATCTAGGAGAAATTGGGGAGGCCCTGCCTGCACCCCTTTTGGTAGAGACTTACACTTGATAAAGAGGAAAGAAAGTTGCACATAACATGTGCGCAAATGTGTAACATTTTAGTACTTACCCTATAGTATACGGATCCCTCCTTTCCAATTCTGTATCCACCCCTGATAACTAACTGGATCCTCTTCCGCATTCCGCGGCCCAGTGATTCATGAGATCAGTCTCTCCGAGGGTCAGGGAGTAGGAAAACATAGAACAAGGTAACCTATCTTATCCAATCAAATTCCTGAAGGCTGGCTTACTGGCCTGATGTGCCTGAGAGCATTCCAGGTGCATCATCTGTTCAGCAGTCTAGGGGTGAATTACTGAGGGTTTACACAGTGAAATCAGTATAGCGACATGGTCACTTTTGATTTTTCCAACATTTGACATGGAAAATTGCAAGAGGTCAGCCAGTAGAAATGGACACTCAATATAGACAAATCCTAATGTCTGGGGTCCATATTCAAGCTTCAAAATAGTATTGCTAATCAGAAGGGGTTACTCAAAGTCCAGTATGAAAATATCATTCTATTGGCCTGCTTAAATATACTTGAAACTCGAATCATTGTGACCGGCACCTATAGCAAAGTTGCTGTCAAAACAACTGTTGTCAATGATATTGCTAACACGGCGAACATCGCATGAGCATGATTTCCTTATCGATCTGAATGATTCCAGAGAATGGAATAAGGACACTTAAAGTTCCACGTCCATCCTTTCGCAAAACGTCAGGACGTAAAGTATTATAAACAAACACGATAATATAAATTAATGAGCAATAATGGGCAACTTGTCGTCAATAACAATTATATTTGATAGGTTTTATGTGCTATGACCTAAGCCTCTTCTTAGATTTCCAGCACAAAGCGATGTCTCTAAAGAAGTCATCCCTTTTGTTATTCAGCATTCTTTGCATAGGTATCATTTTCCTACAATGTACGCAGTTCTGCCTCTGATCAACAAATACATTACATTCCAGGACATCCTGATAAAATTATCTAGATCTTTCAAACATTATCAGAGTAAGTTCATTTGAATGATATCATCGAATACAAATTCTATTTAGATTCCCTGTGTCGCGCTTCAATGGTCAAGTATTAATTTGATCTCAATTACTAGTAGCATATATATATATATAGGCTACAGTTTAGATCCCGAGTGAGAATATGTCATGATAACGTATTCTAATAACTTGCTTACATGATGTACAATAAAACCTAAACGTCATCATTCACAAACACAGAGCACTTATACATAAACAAAGACAAACTACTATCAGCCACACACTTGGTGTATCTGTGTATTATTTCTGTAATACAAGTATATGATGTTGCCTTAAGTCATATATCACATGTACACAGCCCTTTGCCTCTCCCCTGGTGACCAGGTCACCATGGCAACCAGATAGAAGCTCATCCCAGGAGGGGGTGAGGCTATCATGGCGTGGAGGTAAACAACGGCTGCAGAGGCGTTTGGGAGGGCCATGTCATAACCATGTCAGGCATAGGTACGCAAAGGTGGGGGTTCACAATAACTGCCTTGATGGTCAAAGTATGGCTCCAAGTGTTTATCTGGCATATCTGTTGGTTGGAAGGGAAATAGTATGACTAGTGTGCTACTATTGGATTTGGAATATGGACAATTTGCTATCTGTCTGCAATAGGGCCCCAAATGTGCCAAACTTTGTCTCAATGGAGAAGTTCCTCTTCGACATTGAAACATCATCAATGTGCTATTCATATTTTAACTAGATTTAGGGCCTGTGTGATTGAATATGAGATGTCTGTCAGCACTAGTACTATATAAGCTGTAACTTTAAAAACATAACCGAATAAATTGTCCTTCTGCAACTTTGACATATAAATTAGAACGAGATGTCTCGACCCCCTTCTGAATGAACATTTCTTTATTTATATTCCCATCGGATCTTATCTTATTCTGTTCAAGATACATGTCCTTTTTTACTATATAACTATTTTACGCAACTGCATGTCTGATAACTTTTTGCTACAAAACAACATAACATGTTGTTTTGTAGCAAACAGTGATTTTAGTAAACAGTTATAACAGTTATACAATATTATTGTATTTCATTTGAAAGCTTATTAGTACGCGTCATAATGAAGCCATCACTTTCTTTGTAGACTACTTGTCCTTTCTGACAAGCTGCCTACATTATTGTGCAACATTTCAAAGGAAAGTGTCTATTCAAAGTTTCGAGTGGCCATACATACAAATATCAGAAGTGTTTTCTAGCAAGAGAGCAACATGATTTACCTAGATTACATTTTATATATTATCATAGTTGTCCAGAGACAAAAATACACGTCCTTTCAACCTGTCATATTTTCCGACCTCTATAATTATGTGGCGGATTTCATTGATGTCTGCAAGAATCGCATGCACGTTGTTGCCCAATTTGAGGGAATCCAAAATAAGGATAAAGCATATCCTTTAAAAAAAAATTGTTAATATAATATATGCAGTGTACATATGGACAGCCGAGATAGACTGACAGACACATGTGTCGTCAAGGTTGCGATAATGACAGAGAAATAATGAATAACCCCTTTGTTTTCCGAACAAATAACAAACATTTAGATTCGTCTGAAGGATTTCGTTCAACATATACATAACTTATAAAACAATGATGGTACAATAAATTTAAAACAGTCAGGCACGGACTTGCTCCTGATCAGAGTTAAAATGATTAACTGATGATAAAATTAATAGCTTAAAATAGTAACTCAATATCTGTCCGTACCAAAGAGGTCTCCCACGCATTTCAGCTCGGCACCTCATCTTACATCCTAAATCTGATTGATATCAGGTTTGATAAAGCATTTATCCCACTTGATATCGTGTTTATCAATCTGTTATGGGAAGCACCTCATATGATTTGAGGGAAATGAAATGTAAACTTAACTATGCTAACGATGGGCTATACTGACTAATATAGAAAACACTAAGTTATTTCAAATCGTTAAATGATAATTATAGTTTGAAAGTTAGCAAAACGGAGGAATATACCGGTATTAGCTTTTAAATCATACGTGCTTGCTTGGTTTCTTCATACAGATCTCAAGTTACACTTTGTGATTATCATAACAAATTGATTGCTTCATAACAATATACTCTGGCAGTGACATCATAGGTTTGAGTAAACCCGTCTTGATCATTACATTCGAATGACGTTCATAAAGGATCCACATTCTTCGGTTCATGTCATACATGTATGGGCATAGGTGATGCCAAGACGCCTCCCTTGGAGTGACACTGCCCATGGTATGAAGACGTTGGAACGGATTTTTTTCATTTACAGTTACATCAGCATGGGGCAAAGTAGTAGTCTATATGGTTTGCAAAAGTATAATGCACGTGTTAGTTGCCTTTGAACCATATTGATAGTCTGCCCATCTTCATGAAAGTGTGTGAGCTTCAGGTTGCAATTCTAGATGAGGCAGAGCTACATTTTTGTCCTGGCCTTTCAGTTTTTCATCATACGTGTGACCCTGCAGGATACGTCTAGAGATTTGGAATTGCCTAGGTACTTCTACATTGATGCCATCCTACTTACCCCTAAAAAATGGTTTTGATGCATATAACATGGTCTAAGATTATAATCTCTTGCTGGCGTTTAGTGGGTCATATCAAAGAGTGTTAAAATAGTGATGAGCTCAGCACCAATGGGTGTTAGAGTGTGGTGGTCTGAGGGGCTACCTGTAGGTCTGAAACGACCTGTTTACACGTACCACAGCCTGCCAACCCTTCACACCCATCCCTCTATGTCAGCTGGGGCTCCAAGACCCAGTTTACAAGAGTTGAATGTCGAGAAGAAAATGTAAAAGGGATCGGGTTTTTATTCTAAAACTATTCATGTACATGTCCAAAGTTGTTCTCCTTCCATGACCGCCCTCTCATATAAACTGTACATGTCTCCTTTGACATGTTTCTAAAATGTAAGAATAAATGCATGCCAGTGAAGAAATGTGAGACTTCTTTATTTCCTGAAAATAGCCAAATATATTTTCCTAGTGTGAACTGTGTCCCTCCAGAGGAGTACTTCACGCTGGTTTTCGGACATTCCCCCCGCCTGTTTAATGTCAACTGCATGCTACCTGTCGGAAACCAGCAAGTCCACTCTTCAAGCATATATTATAAATAAACCACTGAAGCCTCTAAATTCTTGAACTTGACGCCACATAACTACCTACGCCTGGAATAATTCAACAAAGAGATTCAAGATCCTTTCATTTTTTTTTGCTGATAAGCGTGAAAAAAAACTTAATAATTGTGACATTCCATGGGATTTTGGGGCTTAATGTCATAGATGATGAATGTAGAAGAAGTCTCAAACTTTTTATCGATGAAAACAGCTTTTGAATATTCCAAGTAGAAGCTGAAATATTGATTTCTGAATATGATAGGGTCGGACACCATAAATCCATCAAAAAAAGATAACAAAGAGTACCAAGCGAGATACAAAAGGTTGAATATAGAGCAAAATGCAAGTGGTAGGCCTATGACCCATAATTAGAACAAAACGCTATATTTATTTTTCCCCATAAATCCATCAAAAAAAGATAACAAAGAGTACCAAGCGAGATACAAAAGGTTGAATATAGAGCAAAATGCAAGTGGTAGGCCTATGACCCATAATTAGAACAAAACCTTGCACATAAGTACAGAATCGTTATTTTTCAATGAAATTGGTGCAGCATGTCATTTACATCTTGTACTTTTAATCCCAGGAAAATCTAAAGAAAATTCCGCATTTGAACACAATTAGGGGATATCAAAAAACTTGCAATTCATATCATTTTCTAAGAGAAATCCCCAAATTTGTGACGTCACATGGTGAGTAATTGGGAAACCCTATGGATCAATAAAAGGGAATCCCCCAGTCTCAAAAATAAATAGAAAGAAAATTGAAGTTAGGCATGAAATATTTGTATTTAGGCCCAGACAGGCAATCATTTACTGTAGTTTTCACTACCCTAAATATATTCAATAACCTGAAATTCCCATTTGTTTTTTAAAGGATTTCCCTTTATTATGACGTAGCAAGGACTGAATTGAAATCACAGAAATAAAGGAATTCCCAAATTTTCTCTTTTTTTTCTGTATAGTTCACTAATTCTTCAACTTTTTTCCATTTTTCTCTTTTGGAATATTTTGAGAATACCAACGAGAAGTCAATTGAATAAGAACTAGGCTTCTGAAAATTTATGCGCAAGGAACCCGCTGTTTTTTGCACAATGTAGCTTTAATATCCTTCTTTTCTGTTTTCCTAATTTTCTCATTTTTGTCAGATGATCTAGTTTCCATGGCAACCCGTTACTTCAGTTTAGCGTCATTTGTATGTATTGACGTTCTTTCAACATTCCGGTAACCATGGCAACAATATGAAAAATTTGTAAAAATGTTAACTATCCAATAAAACTACACAAAATTTCATTTTTAGACTAATTTTTGCTGATTTAACTATTTCTGGCCATTTCCTATGTAAATATTGACCCTAGACCTATCAAAGTGTATGCCAATAAGCTTGGAATTCGCATGGAATGTCACAATTGTCAAATCATATTAGCAAAGCATGTTGAGCCCTAAGCCACTGAGGTAAAAAAGATGGATTATTACCAGTCTTCTGAGATTTCTGGTATTGTTAAAAAAAGTATATTTTTGTCTTGCATTTTGACTTAAATTCTAAAGTGTGAGAGTCTTAAGAATAATGATAACTAGTAAGAGTAATAAAGGGATCGCCCTAACCTAAATCCTATTACTAATGCCTTCAGACAGAAAATGCCATACATGACATAAATAGTTTTATTTCACCACAACATTGTCACATGACTGTTTTTTTATTCTCATATGCTGCTAGTTTACATAGTTTTTTTATTCATATATATTTATTCATAGGTTTTTATATTCTCATAAAAAAGTAAGACGAAAACGGTTAAAAAGTAGATCTATAATGGCGCGATCGCCCTTTACATCGAATTTCTAAAAGGCAGAACAATAAACAGCCCACCTCATTATTCTCTTCATTCAAAAATAACATACATTATAAAGCTTCAATTTATCTCTGACATCAAAACAAGGAAGGAGACAGGTCTGTTATCATTGGACTATAGAATAGGTAAACATGTTTGTTTCGTTATTGTCGCACTTACTTTGTTGTCCTCTTTCTAATTTGTTATTGTTTTGTTGTTATTCTTGATTTGGAGTCACTCCAACCTCGGTTTGGACTAATCAGCCCTAAACTAACTTTGGGTGTCAAGGATTATTAAGACAAAACTGTCACTGTAAGTATACATTAGCACACGCGTTTAGACCAAAGTAACGGCATGGGAAGGGATGGGCGGCTAACGTATGGGTACACTACGTACCACGGAGGGTGAGCCGTTGTGGTTTATACCCAGGGTGGTTACATCTAGGTATTTTCTCCTATCTTTTCCCAACCTACCTATACTATCATGATGAACATTAAAAAAACAATGATAAATTGGCACTCTAAAAACTAATCATAATATTCTTTCATCATTGCATATAAAGATGTAATTACTATTTATGACCAATTTCTCAGAAAGAGGTCGCCACTTACCTAAGAATTCATAAAAATAAAACCTCACCCCAACACATGACCTGGAAGTTTTTTTCTGGACCTCTACACCCAGTACAGCTGGGTATATAAGTGTAGAGTTGCCACCTGTTTTCTGGAGAAGCTGTGCTATACAAACCTTGTCTAAGACTAGTGGGAAAAACTTACCGGTGTGGTGTATCTGAATGTGCTGCCAATAGGTGTTGTGCCTTTTATCACATGCTAGTCTTTTAATAGGTGTACCGTAAAATACTTATTGTCCGGGATTGTATTGAATAATAAGCCCATCCCACTTTTACATTAAGATTTAAGTTTACCATCAAGTAATATCATAACTACCTCCTGACTTATTCTGCACAGACAGGTGCATCATACAAAATTAGCTATACAAATCTGGTTGACAGACTACTCCTAAGGTTTGTAAAATACAGCATGATATAATGTTTTTTTCCTCACAGGAACAAATTCTAAAGCCCAACAGCCCGACCTATAATTTCCAGCCCTATTTTGCCATAGAATACAGCATTTAGATTGGCTGGTTAACCTGTAAACTGGTCAATTGATCAGATTTAAGAAATGATAAAGACAAATTTGTTTATTTTACCCAATTTGTGAAGATGGCTTTATGATGTTTTAGATTTTTGTCCACCCCTAGTCTAACCCTGGTACATGCATAATGTGGGATGGGTGTTGAGGCACTAAGTCACAAAAGGCCTTATGTCACAAAGACCTGTGACTAAAGCCCCATACCCACTAGGCGACTTGACCATCAATGGGCGACGGGCGACTGGGAGAATCACCGGTAAAATCGCTGGGTGAGTGAATTATCAATAGATCGCCAGGCAATTCTCTGTGGGTATGGCATGCTTTCTAGGCGATGGGTGACAAGAAACCCCAAGAAACTGAATCAGTGGGAAAATCGGCAGGGAAGTCATCAGAAAAAATTCCAAAATTGCTAGATATTACAATTACCCAGCAGCAATGATGCCCATTTACCCGTCGACGGTAAAATTGCCTTGTGGGTATGGCCATTTAGTGCCATTAATTTTTCTTATTTTGTGCATTACTCAAGACCCTGACTAGCAAAAAAAAAGTCCTTAATTGGTAAAGACACTAAATCAGAAATATTTTGTGACTTAAGAACACATACGAACGAGGTGATCATCAGGGGTATCAGGGGTTAGCAGGGATCTAAGGGTATCAGAAGGGGTATGCGGGGGTAAGCAGGGATAATAGGTGGTCATTGGGGTATGACGGTTATGAAGGGGTCATGAGGGGTATGAGGGGTTGTAACAGGGATGTAAAAGGTTCAGGATGTGTATGAGGGCTATAAGGTATTCAGGAGTAGTAGGAAGGGGTCATGAGGGTTATGGGGGTATGAGGGGTACGAGGGGGCCATGAAGGGTATAAAGGATTCAGTCGGGGTATGAGGGGTGCGGGAATACGAGGGATATGAGGGATATAAGGGGTTCAGGAGAGGTATGAAAAGGGGTTCAGTAGTGGTATGAGGGGATATACAGGGATATAAGAGGGTAGGCAGGGGTGTAAGGAAGCTGACAGGGACCCCTAACATTCCCCAGCCCTCCACACTCCTCCACACTCCACCCTGCCCCTCCACATCCCTCCCAATCCTATTCACCCCCCCCCCCCACAGCCCCTTAACAGCCCCTCCCACCCCTCCCTCTGCAGCCCCTCCCCACCTCACCAAAACCTTGCACACCATTCTTTTATTATGTGGCAACTACATTGCATCTCCCTGTGTGCACCCTTTGCCATATAAATGAAGCTCTGACCTGCTAAGGCTTTACACAGTGACCACTTTCTATAGATCTAGGCAGCAATATGCAACATTATCTTGTACATGTATAATATTATTCAAATTCATACCCCTCCTCACCCCAGCATGCCTATCTATACCTCTTTCCATCCCTTTTGTGACTTAGGGCCTTTGCGAGTTAGGGCTTTGCTACTTAGTGCCTTGAGGCTTGCCCTGAGTAGCAAAGGCCACATTTTGTGACTTAAGGCCTTTTTGTAACAAGGTGCTTTAGTACCTAGTGCAAATGTGCTTTTCTTGGAACAGTCACTATAACCGTTCAAAAGTTCCACGAGGATTTGGCGGTTAGGACAGTGGGTCCATGTGATAATATGGCAGGATCATGGGTTATAACCAGTGATGTTTCAGACATTACTTACTGTTCAAAGACCTTTTGTTTCTAGGATTCTGTGTCCTGTGTACATGTATATGATCCCAGATTCACTATTTCAATTAGGTTTATCATTATGTATTGCCACATTTAGAAAACACATTCAGATATGCTCTTGAAATAAATAATTTACTTAAATTCTTCCTCAGTGAATTGAAAATCTACTAGCTGGAAAGAAAAAACGAACGAACAGGGAAACAAAGGTATACTCTATTTCCCATCTTTCTCTTAAATTCTCCCTACCACGGATAGCTGAATTAGAGTATTTTGAGGACCTGCAGGCTAATTTGGGCTAATTTTGTTGACAAAACCCCTAGAAAAACTATAGAAAATAACCAAATAATTGCTATTTATCCATCTATTATGAATGAATTTTCTAACAACTTAGAGAATATAAATATACATGGGTACTAATTTAAAAAATAATGATGGTTAGTTTTATTCAATATTAATCTCCAAATAATGGTAGAATTCATGAAAATTTCTATGCTAAACCTTGAGTTTTGTCGACATATTACCCAGGATGCATCCTGTTCTAGGCTAACCTGCAGGTGGAATTCATAAAACTGGCTATCCATGGTTGGGAGAATTCATTAAATTTTCATACCGTTTACCAATTCTGAATTGGTTAAAGTAGAGGAAAAGACAATCTGATAATTTTTCTAAAAATCTGGATTAATAAAGGTTAGCTTTATGTCTTCAGGTCGATAATCCGGGTAAAGTGAGGATATTATTTTATATCCATCAAATTCCTACTCCGTTTATTGCACAGAAATTATTCTTAGACCCCCGAAGAAAGCGAGAGAAAAATGATAAAACATCATGGCTGGCAGCTATCAGTCTGTATGTTTTTATGGTGAATATGAGCAGAATTTGTATCGTATCACAGATAACTCACAAAACCGAATTCCACCAAACAAATATCGGAAGGTTTTTCCTTATAATTACTAAAATAAACGTAGTTTTTTCTGAGTCAGAATGTCTTGGAACTCTCACCTTTCGTCCTTGAGTTCCGATTATTTCAATCTTGCCAGCTTACATGTCTTTAAGTCGTTGTATTTGGGAGGCTACCGAGGTGCTCAATGTATTTAAATGTGAATACTAGATAAGGTTGGACTCGCTATAACAGGCATTTCCTCGACGGTGGATCAACAGTGATTGAATCATGATATGAATGTCATCAGGACCACTAATCCACTCTTCCCATAAACAAGGAAAGGCCTTTTTGCCCACTTTCAAATTAAAAGAGAACCATAGACCTACGCTATGACTTTTGATGCGTAGTAATATTAGGAAATGTGTCATATCCCCCAATTTTTCAGCTTTTTCAAATGGAACTCTCTACCCGGTGTCTATTGTGGGACATTGCTTCTCAAGAACCGAAACTTCTGCCTTGACAGGTTTGTCTAAAGGAAAAATTAAGTATTCAATTAAATATGATAGCCATCATCCTATGGTCCTACTATCAAATATAACGCACTGAAATGTAAAACATAGGTGTGTTTGTGATGGGATTCCCGGCCAGATAGACCATTGACCATGCCTCGACTGACACCTTCCTTCATCGTTTATTGAACAACGATTAAAAGAAGTAAAGACCATTAAGGTTTTAATTTCCTTTGGTTAGGCTTACACACCACAATATTTATCACTGTTCTTTTTACAGTTTGTTTTCTGTCATCAGTGCTGAAGTTGATCATGATCTTATGACTCAGTAAGAAACGTTGTTATCATAAAAGTAGCTCAGTCAATATTGATAAAAGACGAATAAGGTACTTCACCTAAACAGACATAGAGGGACCAGCAGACACACATGACAAAGATCTATTTGTCTACCACAGATGGTTATCAATGTGACATAGATACCTAGTCTAGAAATGAGCCACTCCATAAGTGAAGCCTCAAGGATGAGCAGCTCTCTAAGTGACCACCGGACGAGACATGCAATTAGTCAAGTAATCCGAGTAGATCTTCGAAAAACTAAATCAGATATAAGGTCGGATTTCACGTAGGCGAGAACGGTCAGAATAATACTTTTCTATTTTTATGCCATTATGGAAATTGGCTATATCTTCTTCCTGGTAAAATTTCATGTTTTTCAAGTTACCTCTATATCTTCAAAATATATTTATCATTCCTTAAGGATAAAGAGTGGTGATTAACGGGCATTTCAGTAAAATTGCAACAGGTTTGCCAATATTGCTAACTGATTAATGTATTATACATCAAATGAAAGGACAGATTTTTCTCTATCTAATCATATAGATAGATTTTTAATGAAATGGAGATAAGAAAAAATATATATGAAAATGTGATTTTTTCACTTTTATTTTTTGAATGTTGATATCTTCATCAACAGCTTCTCTGGAATTCTGAGACTTTGCGGGTAACGCAAAAACATTACTGTGGAGGGAACTGTGTCTCAGATTTTTGTTTTAGATCCTACTTTTTATTTTATTGAAAAAAACAGGTAATTTTTTAATATTTTTTTCATATTTATTTTCAATATTTTCTTAAAATTTAACTAGGACCTACATCAAAAAGCTGAGACACAGTTCCCTGCATAAGAATGTTTTGAATATATCTCCAAAGAGTCCAATAAGTACCTTCAATATTTAGTCAGATATCAACCTTCAAAAAATAAAAGTTAAAAATGAAATTTCCATTTTTATCGTTCTTTTTTTCAGTCAATTTTCAATGAACAATCTTATTTCATATAACTTTATGTGGAGGGCATATTCAAGTGTAGATATGAGAAATATTAGGCAGATATTTCAAAAATTGAATCATTGATAAATCAAAGACGCAGTTACTGCAAAAAACGCCAAAACCACCACTCTCTATCCTTAATTCAGTATCCTTGGGGGGTTAGTCGAGGATGAATTGTGTAGCTGACATCAAATTAATCACAAGAGGATGCGCTCAAAGTTATTGATTCACTGATCATTTAATTAAGTTATTCCTAATAATCATTTAAATTGATTCAACCTATTTTCATGGTAATGTTTATATTTCTATCCCCAATATGTAAGACTGTATAACTGTAGGTTATTAATTATATGATTACGTCAACATGGCCATGGTCACCGCAAATTTATATTCTAAAGGTGATTAAATCCATGTACGTATCATGTCTGCACAATGGCATCTCTGAGTCTGAATTGAACACATGTTTAGAGATATGAGCTGATGAGGTGACACTATATCCCATTCAAAACATCTTCCGGAGACCTTTTATAAAAAGAAACGCCCGATAGCTGACTTTGCAAGAAGAAAATTTTCAAAATATTTATGCGAGGTATATGCCTGAGGGATAGAATGATGCTTCACTGTGGAACGCTTGGATAAATCTTCCGATGTTTGTCGGTACATCATTTTAGGTTTTTACCTTCCAGCTTATCAAATCTTTACCATCTATATGGTAAGCACCAGCGTGGATTATATATAAATGTCAATGGAATAAAGAAATTATAATAATTATAGGCTATTTTCAAGGAAACGCCATTAATATCAATCAGCTTAGGTGTCTGTCAATGTATAGATCTATAACAACCGCTACATCCCAATTTTGGCTAGCGTACCCTAACATTTTATTATCTAAAGACTAACTACAGATGAAGGAAAGTATACAGAAATTAGGCACAGTGTTTATGTCATGACATATGCCTGGGATTGCCGTTACATTTTCAGAAAACAACCCTGTTTTATTCATTAATCCATTAATTGTAGTATATACGTGTGAGGCAGAGCTGATACATGTTAGAGAACCACCCCAATGAGTTTGATGTGTTTTTGCCGTGTATAAATCCGTCAAGTGGGCGCGTACAGGCATACAGGTGTATCTGGGTCTGTATGAGTGGCTCGTGAGTCGCTCGCAGAGCCGCCATCTTGTCCTATATGCATCTCAGCCATGAAACACGATCTGAGCAGCTCGCCTCCCACTATCTGTGTACATTGAGCGCCTCAGGCAGCCCGCCCCAGACCCTACACACAGCCCGTCTGCATTATCTTACTATCCAACATCAATTAGGTACTCAACGGCTCAATCAGTGCTACTTATTTGATTCTGTTCTGCTGGACATAGTAGACCTTTCACAGATTTATCTACATAAGTAGAACGTTCATTCCTCATCTCCATCGCTTTCTTATTTATTCTTCTTATTTTGAAAACTAACCTAAGCAAAAAGGTACTTATGAAAAAATACAGTTTAAAGAATAAACTTGTAGGTTCTTTAAATTTGAAATTCAACTTTTAAAAGGTCTTGGGGTAACTGAGGATGGTTGAAACAGAAAGTATTATCATACATTATTAGAATTAGATATCTTTAAAAGCTATAATGCTTTCAATCACCAGCTAAAGTGTATTATTGTTGTTTTGTTGCAGATATCTGGCAGATCTCTTTTCATAGCACAGAGAGTTGCAAGGACCAAGTCTTGGGGAGGCTGCACTAAACTCGACCTTGGTGCTCATTGATTAAAGAATAACAGATAGGCCATATGGAATATGTGTGTAAGTATATCTATGATGTTTCCCATGCTTATCCCGTCTAGTTACTACTAAAGGTATATAATGGTATGGGCCTGAATTGTGGAACACAAAACAGACAAGGGTATACTGGTGCACCCGGGTGTCCCAATACAGCAATAAGGCCGATATTAAGATAACCTTTGGCTGATCAAGGAGCTTAACACATAAATTAATCCCCAAATCGGCTTTTTTTTTTATCCCGCTATCAGGTTCTTAACGATTAAAGGGTGAATATGGCTACAAAGGTAGGCCGACTGCTTCTACAAAGGTAGTCTTGAGACTCTACAATGTCAGCTGAAGAAGAGATCAGGTCTTAAATAGACTTGTCCGATGAATGAATATAATTTTAATGGGGTAGAGATGACGTTGGTACTCCATAATCTTCAAAAACTCGTTATGTATTTGACTCAGTGTGCTTTGTTAATTAGCTGGCGTCAGCTTGATGACAATTCAATCATGTTTAAATGATCAAATGGTCAATCAAATTACCCTAAATCATTATTTCCAATGGATGTATAAAGCAGATCTTCATAGGTGTATGGTTGTGTATGATACTGATGTCTATATTTGTAGCTATATCTAGTATTGATTTTTTTATTTGCCTATCCATTTGGGGCCATGTTGTCATGGTCACCATCAAGAAAAACTTACTTTATCCTTAAACCATTATCCATAAACTTACATTATCCAAAAATGAAAAGATAGGCTATAGACTTTGTGTACATCTAGTGCGATGAAGGTACTGAGAACATATGTCAGAACTAGGAGCTTATTTAGCAGAAAAGTCTAAAGCGGATCAGCTTCTTGTGCTTCAACAAAACATCAATCAAATGATGAGTTGACAATTCTTATTGGATGAAATACAGAGCTATCTAAAGTAAGTCTGTGGGGGCTGTAATATGATCAAAAAAAGTACTCATTGTGGCGGTCAAATATATAGGCTAGGTTTATTCTTTGGTTTGAAATATGAGGTAGGGATCAGGGTACAAAGCGTCAGTTGCTTTTCACTGTATTCCTGTATCCCTGTTTGCCTTTTTTTTACCCCTCTTTTGCCCATTTTTTCCTCTTAAATGTTAAATATAATGCATAATTCTGTTCAAGAATAACCTTTAAACTATTCCAAACACTTCTTAACCCCATATTCCCTAAAAGGCAAACAGTGTTACAGTGAAAAGGCAAACAGGCTGTATAAATACAAATCATTTTATGCAAATCTCCCTGTGATCACATTAACATATCTTATCACTTCAGTGGCAAAGACAACTAATGTTATGCAATTCCATATGTTTCCCCTCATAAACCCAACCAAAGAGATGAAAATCCTCCCCCTGTTATGAAAGGTTATATAACCCCCATGCCTGCACCAGTGGGAGGCAAAGGGAGATTTGCATGAAATGATTTGTATTTATACAGCCTGTTTTGCTTTCCACTGTTACACTGTTTTGCTCTTTTGGAAGAGGGGGGAAATAAGGGGTTGAGAAGTATTTGGAATGGTTTAAATGTTAATTATGAAAAGGATTATGTATTATACATAACACTTAAGAGGAGAAATGAGGGAAAGTAGTGACAAAAAAGGCAAACAGGGATACAGGAATACAGTGAAAAGCAACTGACGCTTCATACCCTGATCGGTAGGCTCTTTTTTCTAGATGTAATAGATTTTTTTAGATAATTATCTCTTGGTATTAATCTAAATTACAATCTCCGATCTTTCATGTATGAAAGGACATAATCTAAACATCTACATTAACTAGAAAGCTGTACTCCAGAAGCAAGATAATGATACTTAAAGTGCCTCGTCATAATCCATGACAATTCGATTATCTATTCCGACAAGTATTTATATAAATTATGAAATTATTGCAATAAGCACAATCTGAAGTACCTCTGCTCGTCACCAAACCCAACTAATTCCCACCTCTATACCCTCCTTCCTCGTATAACACGACCTATGTGTGGGGGAACGTGCCAACAACGTGGTGGCCACGCGGGATAGCTGTAACCTTTCGTACGTGGCCCATTGGCCTAACCTTTCCCCACAAATAGCCGCTGAATGAAGACGCGTAACGTGGTGTGAAACTGGCCTAGTATGCCGCCTATTTAAAAGCCTGAAATATCATAACCTATCGAGGACTAATGTTATATATTATAAGAAAACAATCGTTTTTCTTTTGTAGAGTGTTTTAACACGTTGATGCTGTTTTATGTAATTCCCTGAATTCAAATTGTAATTAATGTCATTAATATCATAAGTATGATACATGCACTCCGTGTGAACACCTAAAATAAATTTTAAAGCTTTAGCTTGGTGATCATTTGAAATTGTGTTTTGCCGAATAGGCCTATCACCTGTTATTTAATGTAATATTTTTAAAACATAAAATCTGTACGTGATAATTGTATTATAGAAAATGAATATGAACATTATACAAATAGATACAGAGAGGATGACAAAACCAGGGGAGGTGTATTTGGATTTATTTACACAGGGTATACAGGTAAGAGGTTGTCACAAAAATGAAATGTTAAGAGAATCAGAATCTGGAAAGAAGAAGAAAGAGACAAAGTTGTAAAGATACAGACAGGTTGGTTTGTCAGGGATATAGGTCTATAGTGTATGTATTTTGCTTAGTCAGGTGTGCTGCAGAGAAGTTTGAGAGCCTCGTCGGCAAGGTCAAAGAAGGGCGACGGATCCAGATACTCAAGACATTTCTTGTAGGTCGAATTTATAAGCAGGACCTGACGCCCTTGATCATACCAGAAAAATATCACAAGACTTGGCTTTGCCTATCCCAAATTGTATCGGCAAAGACCACGTCCCTAATTAAGATCATAATGCTTTGGGGTATATATCCGTGTAAAGAGTTTCCCCTCTAACGTATAGCTTTTTCATTGTATTAATATGTAAATCATATCATGTTTCAGAGGATCAGTTTTCTTGGTGGATCCCCGTTGGCATCATGTATCGCCTATTCATCTCTGTAGAGCTTTTGTCATATTTGTTTTGTAGGAACTTGTGTCAAAGGACGGTATCCATGGTAACGTGTGAATGCCACCTGACAAAGGTGTGTTTTGTCGACCTGCTGTTTGCAGGGGTGGTGGTGCAGAGTGGTGCCAGAGGTGGTGCGGGCGGTGAAAGTGGTGGTGTCTGCCAGTCGACATTCCTATTGATGGGGGCCCCGACTTTCTCCGGTGTCTCCGGGCCCTGCCGCCAGGTGTGAATGTACAGGGGGAGGTGTGAATTGCAGGTGTGACAACTTAAAGAAGGGGGATGTGTGGGGGTGGACAGCACCGGACATGACGCTGACAATAGCATGTGATGGGGGTAACATGTACTAAATCAGAGCATGGCAACTTACTGACGCCAGCGACGCGGCTCCGACTCCTCCAGGCACGCACAGGAAGGTGATGCTGGTATCGGTGAAAGATGCTCTCCCAGGAGGAGGAGGAGCACTAGGAGGATCACTGGAGGAGGTTACCAAGACAACCACCACCAACCAGTCTCTATGGTAACGTCCCAGTAGCGGCCGGTGCGCGGCGGTCGTTGTACAAGTAACTCCGGATGGGCCGTGAGCAGTTCAGATAGGCGTATACCAGCGGTGAGCAGCTCCGAGCACCTCCTGCTCCCACCTCGGGGCCGATGAGCAGCTCGGGCCTAACGGTGAGCGGCCCCTCCTCACTGGCTCAACACCGACCCGCCGTATTTTGGGACCGGCTAAATATACTGCGGGGGTCGAAATGGAGCCATTCTCCATCCAGACGTCTTGGTAGACTGATCGACAGTCTCTGCTATACTATGGGGCCTATTGATGCCTATACTGCAAGGGGAAGAGAGGGTGGATGGGGAATGTTACATTCAAGTGGGTTATAATAGGGTTATAGCGTAAAATTTAACCGAAAAATATAATCAACATGTATCTTTTTAAATGTGATTAACATTCAATGATTCATACAAACTTTTAGCAAGTGAAACATTCTTGACATTTTTCCGATTTGCATAGTTTAATACCCCCAACAAATCGCAAAGTTAAATAAGCAACACTGTGTAATAATATATGATATACAGGTATTTTTTTTTATATAAAATAATCAGATTATAATTTACAAATTGATACTCTCTATCGTTTTCTGCCAAAATCGAAGTTTTTATGTTTTTCCAAAGTATAATCAAGATTTCTTTATGAAACTTACATGGACTTGAAATAAGAACCTTATGAAATGATAGGTCGCGGGTATAGCTCAATAAAAAAGTTATTTTCGCCTTACTTAATACAGCGCAGCTTGTTAACGTTTTGTATACCCGGTCCGCACTTAGATATAATCTATGTATCTTATACATTTGGTAAACATTGGTGAAAAGCCTATCTTGCTTGCCACCTTTTAATGTGAACAAATATTGTATATCAAGTTCCAAAATCTCGGTGACGCGCCCTTCCTTCCTTTTTGTTGCTTTTCATTTTTAACAGTCTCGAATTTTCATTTTTAAAGCATTTTGAATAAAGAAAATGTTGAACACATGTACATTTGCAATGGGGAAATACATGATTTATGTGTCGTTCGTATGTACAATGGGGAACTGTGTTATATGTCATACACCTACAATAGGGTACTATATGTTATGTGTCATACACCTACAATAGTGTACTATATGTCATACACGTACAGTGTCATGTGTTGATCGGTCTTTGACGTCCACGGGCGGAACATGTAAATAGTATACAAC
The DNA here is from genome assembly GCA_936440205.1 of Lepidonotus clava. Lineage (NCBI taxonomy): Eukaryota > Metazoa > Annelida > Polychaeta > Phyllodocida > Polynoidae > Lepidonotus > Lepidonotus clava. The sequence goes on along the minus strand of OW387150.1, from coordinate 16,076,811 downwards.
CCCAAAATTCTGGGTATAACCCACAGCATGGACTTCTCATGTTATCTTTTTCTTTTTGACAATTATGTGATTAAGTGATAGGAGTGATTGCATTTGTATTGTGTTATCATTATATTGTTATATGCCTTATTGTTGCTGCTTTACCTGTATCTGGGATCTTCCAACATGAAGACAATAATCAAACGTAAACAGAAATTGAAATTAACCGAGAGGCAAATGATAAAATATTTGAAATGAAAGTCAGGACGACCAACTTCAGAACGGCAAGTATACTTCATAGAATTATTGTAATGGTGAAAAGAAACCACATTAATATAACATATACATGTATTGTAATATAAAATTGGTTATTGCTTCTCAAGTGAACCCAAGATTAAGGAAAATGGTTGTAGTTTATTTTCGTTGAGCAAATCAGAGGCGATTATTCTTTTGATGATATGTACGCCAAGTGCTCCCCGCTCCAATATAAATCAGTTAAATCTTATTATTCAATTTAATTTATTTTTTTATAATAATGATGTCATTATTTGATTAGATTTAATACAATTGACATATTAATTATTAGGGGCGTCCGATATATATTGTGAAATGTTTCCAAAAACGTTTTTAAAAAGTTTATATTTGGCCCAAAATAGGAGGGGCACGTGCACTTAGCGCCTCTCTCTAAATCCGCCACTGGTTACATTATTTGCATTAAATTTAAGTCGGACATACTATCCTCATCGGCGGTAGTATAAGTAGCACTCTCGGGATCATATATCATATACATCTTCTACGTTCCATATGCCCAGATGACAGATGCATCTAACACCTGTACAAGCGATAATAATCCTCTGTTGTTGCCAAATCACTTTTTAGGAGACGAAGAAAGATTGCAATATTTTTGTATGCGATTCTGGGCTACCTGACATATAATTTCAACAACCACGTAATAGCCACATCTCGTCTAGGAGAGATTCGTTCATGTATAGTAAAATTATGGTAACAGTACCACAAAATTAATGCAAAACAAAATTAGCGGTCAAAAATGCGTTTAAGAAGGCAGTTTCCCTACTCACACAGGTTATTCTGATTTTAATATACAGATTATACACAAAAGAATGACAATACCATTGCAGTAATAAGACGTGCTATTACGATTTAATAATGCATGCATGGATAGGCCTTTATAATATTAAAGACTATGAAGAAGCCAAGTTTTAAAAGTAAAAATATTGTCGGGACCAGCACCGTGAATCTAATGCGGATCCGGGGGCACACTAAGGGGAAGGGGGTGAGGGGGAGTCCAGCGGGGTCCTGACGTCCGCCCCCCCCCCCCGCCCCCCTTCCCCTTTACAGTTACAGGGGTGGACCTAGAGTCGGTTATCTCGGATACAGTCCCCCACCCCTTTCCACCAACCCCCATAATATGAAAAAATAGATGAAAATGAACATTTTCCATGAATTATCTTAACGAATTAATGAATGCATGATACGGTGAGGGTATAGTAAATTTGTGTCAGATAAGGATGAAAAGTAAATGTTAGATTGGGGTAGGGTAGGTTATGTAGGGCAGGGTTAGATCTAGAGTAGCGCCAATGTGTGATGAATCAAACAGCCACTAGGGGACTCTCTGTATCAGTGAGTGGTTTTCCTTTTATGATATCAATTCTGCTTTGGACATTTCGTTTATAATCTCTTATTATAGTATCTAATAAATATTCGTCCTGTATGGTCCTTAAGTTAGAATTCTACTTGATTTTTGACATAAGTTTTGAGTAAATTGAGGTAATTTTCACAAAAGCTCAGAGCTTTGTTGCTGGGTATTGCTACTCCTGTAGTACGGAACATTTCCACCAGGTGGCCTATGTTGTCATCAGATCACTTTTTACCATTCCAAAATTATTATTTATGCCTGTAAAACTCTTTCTGTGATATATGTTACATATATCAGTCCGAATCATGTTACCAAAGTACTCATCTCTCCACTCTAGGGCTTTGATATGTACTTTGATTTTATTTCCACTACATAACTTGGTATTTTAGGGAGAAGTGGTTAGGTAGACACCTTTTCTATAACTCATCAATGTTGGTCTGGTGTAGCAGTGAGGGCATATATTTGTTCTTACCTGTCCCTGGCCATACCTGTAAAGGGTAGGCTGGTGGATTGAACCTGGGTACAAACCTTTTACACAGGGTTAGTACTGAGGGGTAAGTATAGGAGGGATGGGAGAGGGGGTCGGTGACATCTCTCCCATCCTTTCAGAATTGATGACCACACCCTTTCTGGAAGTAGGGGAAGTCCTATTGACAGACTGGGTGTGGTTTTTAGGGCGTGGCAGCCCCACCCTATTTGGGTGTAGTAGCCCCACCTTAGAGCACTGTGGCCCCACCCAAAGAAAGGGTGTGGCTTCTGTGCTTACAGGGTGTGGCAGCCGGCCTTGAGGGGTAAGGTGACCCCACCCCACCCCTAAAAATGGTGGGTCCACCTTGCCCTGCCATAGGCCCCCTCCGGGCCCTTTCAAGGGCTTCCCCCTCATAGGGGAGGAAGTTCTTGGTGGGACCCAGGAGGAAACAGCCCTTTTTAGGGCAGGCTCTTCTAAGGGCCATTAGGGGTGGAGGGATGGGATGGGATGGGATGGGATGGGATGGGATGGGATGGGATGGGATGGGAGGGTGGGGTAGGGGGCAGGGGGGATAGGGGAGGGATAGGGGAGAAAATGTGAGTAAATGTGAGTTAGAGGGGAAGATTGTCTCATATTCCATCCCCATCCCATCCCTCCCATCCCCCCCATCCCCCATCCCCCATCCCCCATCCCCCCCATCCCCCCACCCTACCCTACCCTACCCTACCCTCCTACTCCCTCCCATCCCCCACCCCTAATGGCCCTTAGAAGAGCCTGCCCTTAAAAGGGCTGTTTCCTCCTGGGTCCCACCAAGAACTTCCTCCCCTATGAGGGGGAAGCCCTTGAAAGGGCCCGGAGGGGGCCTATGGCAGGGCAAGGTGGACCCACCCTTTTTAGGGGTGGGGTGGGGTCACCTTACCCCTCAAGGCCGGCTGCCACACCCTGTAAGCACAGAAGCCACACCCTTTCTTTGGGTGGGGCCACAATGCTCTAAGGTGCGGCTACTACACCCAAATAGGGTGGGGCTGCCACGCCCTAAAAACCACACCCAGTCTGGCAATAGGACTTCCCCTACTTCCAGAAAGGGTGTGGTCATCAATTCTGAAAGGATGGGAGAGATGTCACCGACCCTCTCTCCCATCCCTCCTATACTTACCCCTCAGTACTTACCCTGTGTAAAAGGTTTGTACCCAGGTTCAATCCACCAGCCTACCCTTTACAGGTTTGGCCAGGGACAGGTAAGAACAAATATCTGCCCTCACTGCTACACCAGACCAAAATTGATGAGTTATAGAAAAGGTGTCTACCTAACCACTTCTCCCTAAAATACCAAGTTGTGTAGTGGAAATAAAATCAAAGTACATATCAAAGCCCTAGAGTGGAGAGATGAGTACTTTGGTAACATGATTCGGATTGATATATGTAACATATGCCACAGAAAGAGTTTTACAGGCATAAATTATAATTTTGGAATGGTAAAAAGTGATCTGATGGCAACATAGGCCACCTGGTGGAAAAGTTCAGTACTACAGGAGTAGCAATACCCACCAAGTAGCTTTTACTTGAACCAATATAGCTTGAATCTTTTATAAGAAATAACTCACTTTACTCACAGATCAGGGAACTCAAAATACCAATTTCTGTACCATTTTTATTCTAGGACTTTCATTCATATTTTCATTTCAAAGGAACCCTTAATCCCTTTCAACACAAGTAGATATCCCTAGAATTAGTTAACAATAAGGAAATAATGCATAGTTCTTAAAGTCGGCAAGTATCTTATATAAAATATAAACCAGTTTTAAATAGGAGGCAGCATTTGGTTGTTGGAATTAAAGCAAAAGGATGCTAGAACTACCAGAATTATAAATCTGTCAGAATAATTCCAATTTCAGAAATAACCAAAATAATCAATTTTTTAATATTAATAGGCCTATGCTCACACCCTTTCTGGGGCTCGTGGTTGCCAGCAAAGTATTGACAATCACAAAGTAAACTTCTCATGTGAAGGCAGGCATGTCATGTCATTTCTGTTGAATTCGAGAAATCATGAATAAAATCATCTCCCCTAAAAAAAATAAAAAATAAAAAAAATCCCCCCAAAAATATATAACAAAATTCATTCAGGTACACAAAACATATCAGGCCCCCACCCCCTCCCGTATATTAAAAGAAAGTTTTCCTTGGATAATTGTGGAATTCCGTAAGTCGGGCACTAGGTAGCTAGCGGTCTGTAGTAGGGGAAATTCCATAACTGTTCCTCAAACAACATTTGACTAGGGCAGCGTATATATGTACTACATAATAAAAATGCTGACACAAATTGTTAGATTTTCTGTCTTTATTTCAAAAACAATATTCATCTTTTATATGGCATTTCTCCTTGTGATACAATTCTCACAAAATTCTAGATTCAGAAGCGAAACTGGGAAAACTTGTTTTTATGTACAAAGGAATGAGATCGACAGCTGTGGGAATGGTGACCCTACTGAACATCCGAAGGAATCGCTTGAACCTGCTACAAGACCACGGCTTGGGATCCTCTATGTCAGGAAGAGTCCGAAACATGGTCGAGCTGGCTTTGCTTTGCATAATAATCTATGATGATGCTTCGTATAAGTAATACAATTGTTCGCAAGCATTTTGGCTTATTCCAAAGAAATAAGAACAGCAGGTAACATGATATACAATGTGATAGTCATTTATGTAAATGAATTGGTTTTAACCTTAGATTTAGTCAACAAATATACTCTTTGTGTCTTAACACAGATACACTCGCACTTTTATCACTTTTAACAAAACACATTCATAACAAACTTACTTAGTTGTATCCTTCTTTGAGGATCCTCTCATAAACATTGTTATTATCAAAAAGTGCCCTTTTACAAAAATTAGAATGCAAAACATTTTGTGGTAGGCAACTTATTAGCATATAAAAGTTATAGTGTCATGAACAAAAAACTATACAGGTATTTACATAAATACGATAATCCCCTATTTTCGTCTTCTTTTTTACTTTTCTTTTCAGTATTTTCTAGTTTTTTTTTCTGTTTGGCCTTTTATATATTTTTTTTTCTCTTTTTGGCTGTTTACAATTATTCAGCGCTGATTGGCCCTAACTCACGAGAAGACACAACTAAGCGTCACGTTAAATATTATCATCACATCGCCTTGTAAACATTACCAAAATATGGCAGTAAATCTCTGTGTAGGCCGACAACACTTAGGCTAATCGGCCAGTGGTAGGTCCCCAGGCTACACACGTTACGTGGGAGGTTAGACAAACCCAGCCTCAAGGTTAGGCCAATAACACATTTAATCCACGTTTCTTTATCATAAATGCTCTCGTTTTTGTTTTGTTTCCCCTACATCTGCTAATTCAGTCCTCCTGGGAACAAGAATTGCTTAAAGCTAATGTGTGTTGTGAGAAACGTCAAACAAGTAGCCGAGGTTAGTGTGAATCGAAAAAACAGATACCCTTTGGTTCTGTTTGTGAATAGTTAGCTTTAGACTTGTGTTTTTATCCAATGCGTACATTCAGTGATACTTCAATTCTTGTAACCTGACGAACAACCACCGACTTGGTGCCTTCTGTGGGCCGTATCAAATCAATTCAAGTCTTGCAGAAGTGTTACAGTGCTTGGCGAAGTCAACGGTGAATCTACGACACCCAATCTAACCACTAAGTGTGACGGGTACTACTATACTTGCCAAGCTTTGCTTTAATACCTTATCAGAGGCCACTAACTGCACGTGCGTCTAAATCTAGGGGCATAACTTAAAGCCTTTTCATTATTATTTTGTTTGGTTGACCTAAATACTCAATATACATTTGATAAACCTCTGCGAACCTTGTTTGGTTAGCGCAGGTTGGTCTATTGTCGATTTTCTTTTTCTGATATAGATAGCTACATTCTCAATGTATGATTTAAATTAGGCCCCTGGAAATGCACGCATAAAACCTTGGGACCAAGCCTCAAGCTTTCTTAGCATCTGGCAATACTTGTCGCCATAGTATACATAAATAAATCATTAAATCAACAGTAATGTTACCTGTAGGTTACATAATAGTCCACTTAATTTGTGGTTGCCCTTTGTTGAGCAGTTCAACACGATATTACACTTGCATGTATTTGAAAGTATTGGATTTCTGTACAAAGTTTTATAAATAATATTAGAATAATTAGCGGCTTAATAAATAAAGAACGAAAACTGGAACATTAGTCATGACATGCAAAGATCACAGTGCTCTTGTGAAAACCAGTGCATTTCAACCAACTTCAAAGTGTTAAGAACCCGAGGAATGATAAGGACCATGTCCCAATATTCAAACGGTTAATTGTTTTCAGTCAACGCACCCATTTCCCTGCATTACATAAAGGGGTGTTCTGGTTCGTTCTGATTAACATCTGTTAGGATTACTAACGGAATTCCAAGCACCGACTCAGTAAAGATTTGTATTTTTGTTCAAACCGACTCAGTAAAGAATACAGGTAAGACAAATGTTCAACTGTTTTTCAACCCTTTCAAGAATATACCCTAGTACAGATTTTGATTGCTAACCACACGTTCAACTTGTTTTCCCAATAGAATCAGGTGTAAATGACCATAGTTACATTGATCAAATTTCTAGAGCCTATCATAAGGTTAAGCATTAAATGCGTCTCAGTGTTGGCTATAGCTTTTAGCGTGTGATCAGCCAAAAATAGTTCTAGGGTAAGGGCCACTTAGTTCTTGATATTTGAGGCACATAACCGGAAAGTAGCACTCACAAAGTGTTGATTGCATGAGATTGGAGCCGTAAATCGTATAGAAAATTAAAGTCGGTAGCATTTTTCTATTTGGCTTTGATGAATCTACATGAATTCTACGAATAGTTATCAGCTTTCTGTTTGCTACTTCTCAGATGAGATCTCAATCGAGGTACAAAGTTGAACTAAAGTGAAACTCTTGCTGGGTAACTACAGCCTAAGATACAAGTGTCTGACGTGTGCCATTACAACTTGGGCACGAACTTCGATACCACGTTGTCATCCTTGTTTGCTCCCCCTCCAACTGACTCACTTTTATACCCTTCACCTACTATCTGAGCTTCCAAAAGGCACCTAGGCCTTGCTGCAGATATAAAACGAGTGCGGCCTGAAGAGGGAGATGGGCGAGGCTGGGCACGCGCTGTCCATGGTTAAGTACGTGGCCGTACCCAGGCCAGCAGAGATGTGAGCGGCCGCCCGCGGCCTCCTCCTCCCAGCCACGCAGTTTACTGCTTTTTCAGCTCATAACAGCAATCTTTGGAATGCTTAACCTTTGAGCCATCACAACTTGCTGCTTCTACTGCCCCGGCTAACTATTATTCTCGAGTTATAATGGTAGAACTCATATGCTTCTCGGTGTATAAAGCTGCATTTTGTATATTTATATAATAAACACTCAACCATGTTATTGATGGGGATTAGTAGCTCAGTTCTTCTTGCTGCTCTTCTTCTTCTTGGGGGCTTTCTCTTCATGGTCATTTGAGGTGGACGCATTGCGTGGAACAAGAAGTACGCTTCCGTCCTCAGCGTGTGTTAGGAGGTAGCGCCTTGGGTCGTAGGGCTGGCCATTCTCATCACGCAGTGAGCTGAACACCTCACGATACATGACGTCCAGCTTGTCCTTCATGTTGCCCCGCTCACGTGCCATTGACTGCCGCTTACGAAGCAAGTCTTCCTTCTGTTGACGCATGCGCATCACCTCCTGCTCCAGTGTGGTGATTACATCAAGCTTTCGCTTGCGGCAATTCTGCGCTGCCACTTTGTTTTTGCCACGCCGCCTTATATCCCTGATGAGCTGGAGCTGTATTTCGGACAAGTCGTGCTTAGCAAGGAGCTCATTGAACTCATCGACAGCCGAATGAATGATGGTGTCCATGCTGAATGGGATCTTCAGCTGGCGCGCCTTGCGGGCATCCCGAGCAGAGGCGATCTTACTATCGTAGATGTCCAACACTGATTTCCTGCTGTTACTTCTGCCTCTGCCAGTAGAGCTACCACTGCTGCTGCTGCTGCTGCCCTGTGAAGCGGAAGCCCTGCGTGGTTGTGGCTCCAGCTGGTGATCGTTGCTCGCTTGGTTGCTGGCGGGTATCATCGGGTAGGTGTGATTGTGTTGCACCTGACTAATGTCGGCCGGGCTGTAGTGGCTGTCGCTGTCGTTGGAGGCACTTGAGTGGTTCATCATGCCATTGTCAGACATACGGTAGCCGAAGTCGTGTCCGTAGTCTGGGTTGTAGGTCGGTAGGTGCTTGGTTACCTTGCCTGATTCGCTCGCTGTGTCGTAGTCACTGCCTCCTGTTGCCCCCTGAAGACCGTCATAAGTTGATGCCTGGTCCGAGAACATGGATGCAGTCTCGTTGACATCCTAAATAAAAGACACATCATTAGTACTTAGACTTAAATCATTATTATGTGACTGTATCAGTACTTACTGATGTAAGCTTTGTCATGAAATAGCTTAGTTGCGCTAAAAAAAGAGTGAATTATTTTACGTGCATTTATATACCTGCTATTTAACATTGAACACATTAGATATTAATACATATAGTTAAGCTAAAAAGACCCCACACAAATAATTTCTTGAATCCCGCTGCACCCATCTATGATGAAACCACCGTTATTGGCTACAGTGTTATATCATTCCATTTCATACATTTATTAAGTCAAACCAGTCCTTTCTAAACATCTTTTTTCTTCTTTGGATGAAATTGAAAACGGATTTAAGGCTTACCTGCATATGGGTTGGGGAGGACATGGAGGAAACTGCTGAATCGCTGCTCACATCTTCTGTTTTCAGAGAGTCCTGGAGAGCTGCAAATGCAAACAATTCCGTTTAAAACGTTTTCAACCTAACAAATCTTTACAAATAAATATTAAATTATGAATTTCCTGGTAATATATATATTTTTTAATTACTTTTCCAAGTTGGTGTGTGTGTGGACATCTCTTTCAATAGAGTGGCGCCCTTCTATTATAGCGGAAAAGGCCTGAACAATCGATTAGCAAGGAAACAAGGCTTCTATGGGAGGGTTCCCTTGATGAGAAATGTGTATGGCCATTCAATTTTAAACGTTTGATATGGCAAACGACCTATAAACAGTTCTTTTGTCCTGTGGTCAATTCCTCTTTGGTTACGAATATACCCTGATAGTCCTTTCGTTTATGGTATGTTTCTTGCCATATTTAATGTTCAGAGATGCCACTCTATGAAAAATTCGGAAATTGTTGAAACAGGCTATCCGGATTTTAAGCAGGAAGAAACAGGATTTTGGGCAGGACGAAATAAACGGAATAGAATCAGATATTGTGTACATTGTGACGATGCAGTCAAAAATCAGGAAAAACAAGGAAAAGTTGCATCTCTGAATTTTAAAAAAAAAGTTTTAAAAATCTGACTCATTCTTCACATATGCAATTGGATTCAAAGGATATATGATGGATTTGAATTTCAGCTTACTTGTTTAGTTCCATTTTAAGAAAATAATCTATTTTTAAACTTAAGAAAATAACGACAATAGTCCTACTCACTTTGCATGAGAGCAGGGTCGATGGGGTTAAAGTGGATGTTGGAGAGGTCAGTATCCATCAGTTCCTGCAGCAGGTTCTCTGTGTGGTTCAGGGTGCTGTTACGGTCAGTGGAGACGGCCTCGGTGAGGTTCGAAAACATCAGGTCCTGCGGGCGAACAGAGATGGGGGTCATTTTTGGAAATAAGGTTAGGTTATTCCAATAACTATCTACCTGAAGTTTGAGTCTTTTGTTATTATTACTGAGGATCTCATTTATATGGGAGAACAGCCTAAATATTCGAAACTTTACGACTACGTTCCGTTTTTGTATGAACTACTTTATTAAGAGATACAACATGGGAAAGAAAATCCGGTGGGAAAAAAAGAGGAATTTTTCGGAAATTTTATGTACCTTTTTTTTATATTCTAACTCATAACTGATATCAATAAGTCATAATTTTGATGAAGTAGCAAAAGGGGCATCTGCTTATGTGTTACTGTAGCGATATGTTATTGAAAGGTAAATGCTAGCCTATAAATGATCCACAAAATATTTAATTAAAATAATCGATAAAGATAATCCCATTGGTCAATTTTTCTCCCGCAGCCATGATTATTGAAACCCACCTACTATATTTTTTGGACAACAATTTTCCTCCCCCGCCTAATGCAAAAAGAAATTGGAAACAAAAGGACTGCTATCCATATCCAGACGGAAAAGTGATATCTTTGCGTTAATGTTTTCCCCACAAGTGATCATTTGGGTCAGGGTACCCACGTTTTTCTTTTTAATATATCTACCTGTGTATCCAGGTCGAATAGACTGCCGTAGTTGGGGTTGTGCAGCGTGTCGTTGGTGCCAGTCGGGGCTGGGTACGGGTCAAACGTCTGGTTGGTCAGAGAGGCCGACGGGCCCATGGAGAAGTTGGCTGGAGCCTCTCCGCACAGCTCAGCTACAGGGGTAAAAGCACGATGAATAAGTACAACTTGAAGGTATAAAAATATAACGTAAATTGTGGGGTATTACCCTGCTGAGCGTCTCTCATAAAGGGAATAGGTTCATAAGCCCAAGGATTATACCTGGGAATTTTAGGTATAACGTCCATTTTCTACCACTTTTTCCCAGATGTTTTTCAATATAGCAACAAGAAGCAAATGACTATCAAAGTTCCGATCGTTGGAACGATCGATGTTCGCCCTTAACATAACTAGAAATCTGAAATCTCATCATCAGGCATGCCAGTCATATTTTGGGGGGTGGGGTGCTAGGCTGGTCAGCTGGCGGCAGCGGCGACGGTAGAGGGAGGGAGGGGGGGGGGGGGGTACACTGGTTCCCCGTGGTAATCTTTTGATAATATTTCTGTTTCTAGACTTAACCCATATATATTAGGAATGCATAATCTAACCCCCACCCCCTATAGTCCTAGCGTGAGTTTCTCCATGGGGGCCGCCATTATCGGGGGACACAAGGGTCAAGGAAACAAGAAGCCAGAGTTATGACACCTGTCAAAATGCAATAGTTGAGAGAATTATGATTTAAAAATTTCATAATTGGCATATTGGTAGGGGAGGGGTTAATCTGACCATTTCATATTTTAATTTTTTTTTACTGTAATAAACAAATATGTTCTAAGTTTTCAAAAGTCTGACCCAATTTACTAAGAACCCTAGTCGCGCTACTCCCCTTGACCCACTTAGCCCGTTATGTAATGTTTTCGCGCAGCTTGTCCCCCGTCGCAGGGAACTCACGCACGGCCTGCAGACTGGACGACCCAAACGTCCCCCCTCCCCCTCCCCCACCCCTCGTAGGCCTACCTGCAACCTGGACCACTCGGACACCCCCCTCACCCCCTACTGCCGCCTGCCCTCTGTCCACCCGTCCAAGCCCCCCGCCCCCCTCCCAACGCAGTGGCGGTGGCAGGGAGGGGGGAGGGGTTGGTAAGGGGGGTTGGTAAGTCATGGTTGCTTGGGCGCACGGACGGTGGTATAGGAGGGAGTCCTATTGGTCAATCAGGTTGACCAATGAGTGTACAGCTGCCCAGGACAGCTGTACTGCCCAATGGACACTACTGGGACTGGGGGAGGAGGGGCTGAGTGGACTGTCAATGCCCCGGGTCACCCTACGACCCTGGCCTGCCCACTCAATTACACTTGATGCACACTAATTGTCCTGCTTACAAATGCATGCCGGTGGACAAAGGCCTGTAGCTACTTGTATGTAAGATTGTGTAACCGGGCAATCAGATCAAAGCCCAAATACCTACAAAAGACACGACTGATTGAGTGAGCCCTTCCCATAAGCTATAATACTAAAAACTATAATTAAGGGCTCACAAAAAAATAGAACTAAGTGTTTTCTTCTTGTAACTGCCTGATATAAAGGCATGCCAAGTGGCTGCAGAAACCTAATTCAACGAAACAGAAGCATTTGGTACAACTACTAGGTACACCTTAAGGTGCATTATATTGGACGAGACACGAGGTATTCACCTAGGAGTACGACAGACCTATTCCATTTTTTGCATAAGAAACAAATTGCTACATTCCTCAGCCTTCTTTGCTCTCTATTAATAAAGGGTTTCCATAAACACTCAATGATTTTGTAAAATCTATTTTTTTATTTCCGTTTTCTTTCTGTTCTTACTCCATATTATAAGTTGTATGAACAGTTGTATTACTTTTGCTGCAGTGGTATTTCATAGGATTTTAGGAAAATGCGGGCTTTCCAGGAAGATGCTTCTTTTCTCCCCAATTTTAGAGGACATCAGCCAAACAGATAGTTTTTTGAGAAATAATAGTTAAATTCCATGGTAATTTTTTAAAATTCCATTATTTCCCTATGACCGTTTTCATTTTCCAGTATTTCCATGCTGAGTAGAAATGTGTGATTAAATGTTTACTCACCAATGGTGTGGTTGAATCCAGCTGTGGTGTTGACTGGGGCGGTGAGCGTAGCATTCTGCAGCAGAGCGTTGGCGCTGTTTACGGGCACAGTCGGGTTGACGATGTTGGTGTTGGCCTCGGTCTGCAGACTATCAAGGTCGAGCGCCAGTTCCTGCTCGCCAAGAAGCTCAGCCACCTCCTGCCACTGCCGCTCGATGCTGTCCTGCTGTTCAACCTGATGACAAACAATACCAATTCAAGTTCAGATTGGTTAACAGGTTTAATACCATATATATTGGTTAAATGCTACTCAAGAGAGATGCTACTTGGGACAGACATGCCACACCCAACTGATGAAAAAGTAGGAAAAGTATAGGAAACACTTTTCCTACTTTTTTTCCTAGATGCAACATGGAGGTAAAAGACCTTTAGGAATAGAGATCTGACACTGAATATGTTCTTGAATACTTGAAACTAACTCAAAAATGCTTTAAAACTGATATTAAAGTGATGTAGGAAAAATCAGTTGGGAAATCCAAATTCACCGAAATGTAGGAAATCCTACAAAAGTAGGAAAAATGGCATCTCTGTTGGGAGAGATGAAAATCCGGAAAAGTAGGAAGGACATTTCTGGAGTTTGACTTTTGTAACTAAAAAGTGTTAGAGCTATTCGGCTAATTCGGTAGTGAAAATGCTCAAAATGGATTCAGAAATACTCTCAAACGGAACAATGTTGGGAAAATGGCATTACTGAATGCCGTAAAAGCTTGTTTTAAAGCCACAGCTTAAAATCAGGGGTTCCACCCCCTTAGTCTAGGTGCAGCATATTAACAGGTTTCTGCTCTGGTGAACATATATAGAGTTTACAGGATGACTTTTATACACAACATATGGAATTCTTACGACTTTAATACGCTTCGACTTTGCGTGAAAACGTTCCGATTCTATTCATAGACTTTGACGATTTTCGATGACCTTTTCCGTAAACAAAACAAAAAAACCCAGAAAAAATATCTATATTACACTATATTTAGGGTACAATTTTTTAAAATTTGTCTACAACCGTAAAAAATGAAATTCCCAAAGATGGGATACGGCTTACGAACGGGATCTTTTTTGTATCTAAGCCTCAACTGTGCCTTACAAATAGATCAAGCTTAATGGAATTATACTTCAAATTTTTGAGAAAACCTTTATTTAAGCTACATACTTTGTAGCTCATTCCGTGGCAATAAGTCACTACCAACAAGGCTCCTCTGTATACCCACATTACCAACATGGAAAGCTACAGCACAGCCTGTCTGCCCATCATGGAATCTTATAGATAACCAAATACATGTAAATCAATACATTTTGTATACGTTACTGTTGATCGATTTAATTGTGTTAAAAATTGAATCATGAAACCATCAAGAAAGGTCGTGCTTTCAAATATTGTGATGAACACCATAACTTCTACCTACTATACGGAATAGAATGTGCATCATGCAATATCAGGGTGCCCACGCTTTTTCAAAAATCAATTTAAGACCGTTTAAAGACTATGTAAGACCAAAATTTGACAAATTTAAATCCTGTTTGGCACATGTAAAGTCAAATTTCTTCAAATAATGTTTGACATATTAACGCTTAGCAAAAAAGCGGCATTTTGCTGAACCCGTCATTTTATTTTCATTTTCAAATCATCTCCAATTTAAGCCCTTTTTAAGACTTCCTCCAAGAAAAATATGAAATTTAAGGCCTTGAATCTAAAAAAATAATTTAAGACCTTTTTAAGACTTTAAGACTTGCGTGGGCACCCTGAATATGTATCATGAAACACTTTATTTGTGACTCAAAAAGCAGGGGTCAAAACGGGTACACACGTCTACATGTCTATTGATTACAGACGCTTGACTTGAACTCTCAACGTTCATTGATAAGATAACAGGGGGTCAAAAAGTTACAATGATGAAATACCGTCACAAGATGTCGTCAAGCAGAGATACCATGACCCACCTAACATACAGTAAACTTCCTTATCTAACCAAAGTGCTCACCTTTTATGAAAATCTTAGTTACCATCATTACGTGTCGTTACAAATTTGTTTGACGGAAAGGGGGAACAAATCCTAACAACATTTTTCTTTACCAGCCACCAAAAAAACTGACTTTTATGAAAAGCCTTCTTTTTACCTCACGTCACTCAACGCCAAGCTGTTCAGGGACTTCCTCTTATCTGAAGTTTAGACTTCAATTTCTTTGAGGATTTTACAGTTACTTCAATATTTTGATAACACTATCGGAGACTACCATATGGACTTTGGAAGAAAATGTCTGGTCACAATCAGACGAGTGCAATGCCCTAAACTGATACAACTCCGTCATAACTATGTACATCATGTCAAGTTAAAAGAGGATATCAGTGGGTTAGATGTTTTCGGACTGGAATTAACCTTATTTGCCAGAGATGCCACTCATCAAACATGGAACGCAGTGAAACCATATTTTCGTATTTGAGGGAGGAAACAGTATTTCACATCTTATCATTATAAAGCTTTAGTACAAAAACTGGGTTCCCGCGCATTTTTGGAAATCGATCTAAGACCGATTTAATCAAATTTAATAAAATCAACTCATTGAAGGTTTGGAAAAATTAAGACCCATTGACCACTTGTTAAGAAACATTTCAGAACATACTAGATGATTTAAGTTAAAAGTAAGTGCACTTTTTAGAAAGTGGGATTTGGAATGGTCATGGTCACTGGGTTTAAACTTCTCAAAAGATTCAATTCAAGACCTTTTTTGGACCTCTAGCTATAAAACTGTCAAATTTAAGACCTTTTTAATACCTTGAATATGAGAAAATCAATTAAAACTTTCTAAGACATGCACGGGAACCATACGAAAAGTTTATATCTATATCAGGGTGCCCACGCTTTTTTCAAAAATCAATTTAAGACCTTTTTAAGACCTATTTAAGACCACAATTTGACAAATTTTAGACCAATTGGCCACTTGTATAGAAAAAGCTTTTCAGATGAGCTATCAATGTATAGACACTCAACAAAAGTGCAGTATTTTGCTGAACTGTCATTTGATTTTCATTTTCAAATCAGATCCAATTTAAGACCTTTTTAAGACCTCCAAGAAAAATGCGAAATTTAAGACCTTTTTAAGGCCTTAAATTTGAGAAAATCAATTTAAGACCTTTTTAAGACTTTTAAGACTTGCATGGGCACCCTGTATATGCATATTAATGCTCTTAATTCCCTGAAATCAAAAAGAATACTTTTCACAATTTGTTGTTCGAGCAAAAACACGAAGGAAATCCGTATTTTGAGGGGAAAATAGCATTTTTGATTTACTTTGCTTTTCCTATCTGTTGCTAATGTTGGGCGAGGGAGAGCGAGAAATTCCCCTTTATAAATTTCTCTTTCTGTTTTGTAATGGGTAAAAGAAAAGAAAAAGAGACAAAACTTAAACTTAGACTGACCTGTTCTTGTTCTGCTTCGGGGAAGCTTTGGGCAGCGGACGCGATGATGGCTTCGATCTCATCCTGTAGGTTGGTTGTGTCTACCTCCGGCTGAGGTGGGACCTCGGTCTTCGGGTCAGGCAGGTACTGCGACTGAGGCTGCTGGGGGGCCGACACCTCAGGCAGCGGCTGCTCCGGCTGAAGGAACTGCTGTTGTGGTTGTTGTTGCTGTTGGAGGTATTGGTCCTGCTGGATTTCTTCTAGTACTTGCAGAGCATCCACAGTCTAATAAATCGTGTGACAAGTCAAAATGGTTAGAAATTTGGTCGGTTGGTTACATCTGGAAATTGAAATATTAAAACAAAAATTGTTTTATCGCGCCGTTTGACCAAAGAAAAATGTTGAAAGCAATTATCTATTTTACTCAAAAATATTACTTCAGATGGTCTATGATCACACTGCTTAAGCGTAAGATTTTTTTCGATTACGTTATGTTACACTCACTCACAGATAACTCTATTCTAAAAATACCTAGCTCTCGTATAAATCAGCAAGTACTTTTGGGGTCATCATGATGGGTGAATTATTTAATGCATGTCTAATGCCATAGTCAGCATATATTTCTAAATTTACACTCGCCTGTATTGGAATAATTTATACAGGTTTGGCATGTTTTTTTGAGTAAGGAGATTAATGTAGTATTTCAATTCTAACCTGTTGGGTCTGTGCATCATTTGGAACATCCGAGTTTTGAATCGGCACTGGTATGACTTCACCTAAAATCCAAATACATCCGATGGTGAATTATGCGTCCTTTTCAGTGTCTAATCCAAATTACTGAATTTATGGAGTTAAAAGAAGAGGCTATACAATACATGTGCGTGAGAAAAAAAAAATACATAATGGCATGTCCGACGTGCTTTGCAATATAATATTATATCTAATGTTAAACATCGAACTGGGGAGTATTTCCTTGTAAATATACATACCTGTTTCGCCGTCAATGATGAAATTTATGTTCTGTTCCAGCTCTTGGGCTAGTTGTGTTTCCTCTGCTTTAGCTAGAAGTTCTTTTTCCATCTGCTCTTTCTCTCTTTCCTTTAGCAATTCCAGTTCTTTTTCCTTCTCCAGTTCCCTCCGCATGTTCTGGTCGTACATCTCTCTGCCGACGCCAAGATCCATGTCTTGGCGCCACAGGATGTCGATCAGATCCATGTCCTGGCAAGACAAAAGACATGAGAACATTTAGAATGAGTTTGAGACGTTAACGTTGGTTCAATGAACATATTGCAAGTGCAAAACTCGCTGGATTTTCAAGGACCAGGGGCAAATGAAAGAAAAATAAAATTTCCATGAATAGTGTAACTGCTCTGCTAATAATCTGATTATCACAATCCACATTTTGAATGAATCATAAGCTATCTTTGAAGTCCTGTCTGGTTCAGCAAACGTTCAGAGCGTTGTAATTCTGCAAACATTTGAAATGAACACACCTCGGTCTTAGGGTTTTAGTCAATATTTAAATGTTATCGAAACTTAAACTCGAACAAGGAAGTCCTGTTTTAGCTTTCCTACCGGTGGCAATAAGCTTATTCTACACAAGTTTCTGCAGGCTTTTTAAGCCATTTAGACACGTGTACATAGCTGTGTGCTGCACTCAGGGAACTGAGGGGGGCTCGATCTTAGTCTGAATAGTCTTACTGTCCGAGACCGACATGTGACCAAGGGCTCATTGTTCTTTCTTTGCGTATCAATATGATGATCCCGTTCACGAGGTCATAGATTTACGGATTCAAAAATAGCTACTGGTAGTTATGAAAACACTTTTAACTACTGTACCTGAGTTCTGATTTTTACAACAAATTACGAACGTTTGGATGCAATGAAATTTCTTCAGTGTAGTAATTATTGTAATACGTATCTTAATTGTGTTTATGCTGTGGTAGTGCCATGCCAGTGATTTCCAAAATGGACGAATTTTGGATACAATTTTTCTATTTGCTGCCTGAATCTACCATATCAATATACAATTTATTACGATATAGGTACACTTGGCTCATTTACTGTAACCCTTGACTGCATTTATGCTATTTTCTCCCATGTCATATGTATTTATGAATATTGTTGATTTTGTAAAGCAAATATTGTGATGCTTAGCTCTAAGATTGCTGTTGATTGAATTTGGAGATTAACCGTAAAACTTGAATGCCCAGTTCCTGTTGTGAAAGTATTCTTCACGTCAAAATATTGCTCTGTTGCCTCGAATTATCAAAAAAGAAATCTTAAACATCATTTTTAGTTTTAACTGTATACAAAAAAAAAAGGTTCTACCATTATCAAAGAACGGTTTCATGAATTATTGTCATATTTACGACATGCTTCGACCGGTTTGTGGTGTTGTTCAAATCGTAGCTTGTTTCCTCTTAGGTCAGAGACGCCACTCCTGATTGAGCAAAAAGTAGGAAACGTAGGAAACATTCTCTTTTTTTTTTTTTTCAAGAAGCAACATATGAGAAAAGTTGTTACTTACGTATTACTCTAAGCAAAAGAGATATTCATGCTTATCACCTTCAGGTGTGCATTCTCAAATCACTAAAAGTATTAACAGGGGTTTTCCTGAGGATTTGTTTTCCACTAGTCTAGTGGGCTAGTGCTCCTGTTTTTACACTAGCCCGGATAAAAATTAAGTCAATATATGCAATTGTAAAGATTTTCACTAGCCCACCAGGCTAGTTGCTAACAAATTGCACTAGCCCGACAAGAGTTTTACTAGTATCCGGTACTGGTAACTCTATCTATGTAAAGGAAAATCTCTGATTAAGAAAAGCGTTTCTAGTTCAGGTTCTTTCTCATTAGGTTACTGGACAACCTTATTTTCGGATTTTGGAAATATCATCAACTAATTTGGTTGGGGGCCGTTTATTGATTCTCACGCTTATTTTCCCGAATAAAACACACATCCCTCCCTGACATAATGGTTTCATACTCGACATATATTCTTTTTTTTTCAAGGTCAACATAAGTCGACCAACCAACCCTGGCCACATACCAGTTACATGGATACACCTTGCAACCAATTTGTAGCCATATGCAAATACCAGCTGTTACTGGAAACGCATCAGGCTACTATTAGAACATGTGGTACACTAACATTCTTTCATTGAACCGACAGGACCGTGTGTACTTACATTAACTCTTTTGTTTAGGTACGCAGATCTAGATAGTGTGTACCAGTGGTTTTCCTTAACTATTTTGTCCACTAGTCCACCGGGCTAGTGGCAATGTCTTTCTACTGGCCCGAATCCAAGGTCCACTTGTCCTTATAACAAGTTAACATTGTAATTCCAAAGCTTTTCACTGGACCCCTGGGCTAGTTGCTCACAAATTTCACTAGCCCGGGCTGATTTTTACTAGTACCCGGTACTTGTAACTCTATGCTAAGGTAAAACCCTGTGTACTAAAACAAATGATTACCAAAGACTCCAAACTGTTCTTAATTTCTTCAATAGCAACATGATATGGTTAAAATTATAATTCAAACTGTGTTTTCTTTTAGTTATATGACTACGTTCCATCCAATTTCCCATTTTTCTAAATTCAATTTAAGGTAACTGGCAATCGTGAATGGGACTTTTCTTCCTTAAACAAAGAGTCTTTGTCTTCTTTAAAAAAAAAAAAAAACAGGCTAGATGGTCATCCGATTCTTTTTTATGATTCTTTTTCATTCGTGCGTGCTGCATGCATGATTTTGGTACCTGGTGCAGACATTTTCAAGTTAGTGTGCAATCGGATGATACAATGTTTTCTTTTATCATAGATCATCATATCAATGTTCACACTGAAATGTACCTGGTTGCACACTATCACAACCTGCTCACCCGGTGGGTGCACAAGAATATGATTCAGGTGTTAGAGCGTCTATCAAATTGCATTATCACCACTAGCCAGACTTAGATCCCTGAAACTGAAAGGGGCCATACTTGTAGTTTCTTGTACATTTAGGTTCTTCCTACAAATTTCGAGTATCAAAAACCGCTGTTTCCTAATCCTTAGGGGGCCATTACATTTTTATTTAAATTGGTGATCTTTCCACAATATTTGATCAAATTTCTGTATTTTTAAATTTAATGCGGGAATGGCCCCTTCCAAATCAACTTAGTGTGGGAGTTAAATTCCTGGTGCCGGAATCCTGCATCCCGCACACCTAGGAAAAACTCATTCATTCATGCAACTGGCAGCTGTATGAATTAACATTGACATGAATACCTTGGATTGGTCGATGTAAAATATTCGTTTTAAATACGGACTGAGGTTAACTCATACTGGATAAGGTCATCCAGCATTTGAGTATTTTAACCTGGATAGACATGAAACATTTCTGGAACAAACTCTTGAAAATATGTGCTGTCTAAATCTCTGCGTTCTTATGTATATATGTCTATGGTTCTTCATAGTAAAGATTTGTCAATTACTTCTTTAACTGGCATTCGCAATCATATGTTGATCTATTTTTTAAATTTATTACAACCAATTCTTCCAATGTAAGGTCTTTCATGGTACTGCAGTAAACATGTTAACAGTAAGGTAACAAAATCTTTAATAATTATTTTCGTTGTCAAAGGGACAATTTACCTTCTCAAAATAAATGTTGTTCGCAAGTATTGATGGCGTACGATTCACGTGTACATGTTTGAGCAAGAGAAGTAAAAACATGACACAAACTTATTTGGTTAGGAATGGGAAGAACATGAAATAACGAAAACAAAATTATAAACAACTTTAACCGTACCTCCTTGGTTAATTCACTGCCTGGATTTCCGCTGGTAAGGTCAAGACCCAGGTCAGGGACATTATTATTGAGTTGGCCAATAGCACCCTCAGGTTCTGATTGATCCTGAACAGCATTTGAGGGAACTTGAATATTTGAATTTTGTGATGGATTTTGACTGGTTGGTGGAGCATTGTCACTTGCACTTTCGCTTGGCAGTGCTAAAGATGAAGGCCCTATGACGAGCCATGCATTGATGTCATTGTCTCTTTGTCCCATCCGTCGAAATCGACTGAGTGAATGCAACTCACTAAAAATTGAGTTGGCATAATAATTGTCAATACTTTTGGGATGGGCATACCCATTTGTTCCATCATTGAGCCAATTTTGGCTATGAAAATGAGTTTGTGTGTAAGCTGAACTTGACCCCAATATGATCTCTTGGATATCAGGGTATGTGTTGTAATAACTGTTCAAGTTGTTGAGATTCAAATCTGTTCTAAGTAAACTTAGCACAATGGCTATTTGTATAAGTCCATCTGTGAAATATTTCTTCATCATGATGGTTCTAGTTTTTCATCAAAACTAGGAACAAAGAACTTTCCCGAAGGTTTCGGAGAACCAGCTAGGTCCTTTCTGGCAGACCCTTTGTTTACGCTTGGTGAGCCAAACCAAACGAGATGCAAACTTCAAAACAAATAGCCTGTCCCAAATAACTGCTATCCAATGAGGAAGTGTCTGCGACTTTTGTCAAGAAACACTCCCAGAAAGTTATTGGCGTCCATGAGAATCTCTCGGCGTAATCCTAACCGTCCATACTTCCTCAAACCCTTTGTACCGAGGTCGTCCCTAACACTGATGTGATGGTGGTGGTGGTGTCCTGTCAACTATGACAGTACTTCTAAATTTAGAACTGAGCCAATGTTGTTGCTGTCGAGAACGTCGTCCCACCTGACACTTCGAACCACGCTGCTTGCTTCTTTGTCTGATACCGGCAAGTTGCTTTTGGCCTATTATTTCTTCGATATTGTCACAAATTGTTTCAACAATACCTCAAACCGTGTCTTGCAATCTCCCGATAAGCTGGGAGTTTGTCTGTTATTACTTGCGAAAGAAATTGGACAATTAATGCCCCCAAAACCCTCTCCAGTTCAGGTATGATTCAGCAATTTCCCAGAGCGGAAGTCGCAGTGCGCAGGTGCTTCTGCGCAGAGAAGCCAAACTCGTCCACTACGCATGTTTACATTTCGCAACTTCCGCTTGGACGGCAAGAGGCCCATACGCCGAGAACATTCTGTATTCATGACCCATTTTACACCCTTTTACATAGTGTCACATGATAAAAGTGACGACAAGAGCCTTAAAAGATAACATTGTGGCTTCTTATCAGCTGTCACGCAGTTCTGTTTCTTGATAAGCTGTGAAGAGAGTGGTTTCTTGACGGCCGCCGTCGGCCAGGCGGGCCTCCTTGCCCGCTGCCCAAATGGGTCACGCCCACCCACCCAGCCAAGTTCCAGCCGACTGCCTCAAACCCGACCCTGAAACTGACCTTGCCACAGAAAAAAACAAAGTAACAACCATGTTACACAACATGCCATTTACTTATACGTATAGAGCAGAAAACTAGGTACACATTGCACCGCAACTCACCTGATTCTGAGTGAGAAAGTCGACGGGTGCTTCTATTTCGACCATGATTTTGGCTTGAATCACCTGGTCGTGACGAGGGGACGGCCTTAGTTTTTGTTATGCTTGTTTTGTTATTCCTTGACTGCGTGTCAGCCTACTTGTCCCTCGCAGTAAACGTTCCCAATGGCTTCTAGTTGATTATTGGCCCTCCTTTGTTACTTGGATTGGTTCTAACTAAGTTCTGGTGAATGATTTTGACCAAAGATCCAACAAATTTTCCCTCGAGCGCGGCAGCTACCTGAGAGTTTCGGCCTCCTAATTCCATATGGGAAACTATGTCAGGCATACAGGTGTCCACGTGACCAAGTATGACTCAATCCACCAATCAAGCAGCTTGCTGTGGCTGAAGGCTTGAGTCTTGAATTCTATATTAACTGAACGACAGACAGTAATTATCAACAGAAATCTATAGTCAGATCTAAATGTAATCATAACTAGATCTAATGGCAATATATTTAGATCTACAATTAAATTTATATATATATATATATCTACATGTTTATATACGTGAAATCATGAATTACTGACAGGGGATTTAGAATTACTAGTTAGGCAACTATATAGATATGGAAATTATTCATCAGATTTGTCTTGAAAAAAACCCATATCAATATAGTCTATATAAATACAAATTTACAAACAAAATAATCACACCACGCGGCAAGTCAATATATACTTTAGCCAACAGCGGGTTTATGGCAGGGTTGCCACTGGTCAGGGAAAAGTCAGGGAAAAGTTTCTTTTTTCAAGGTCAGGGAAAAGTCAGGGAATTTTGGAATCGGTCAGGGAAAAATGGAATTATGAAAAAGGTCAGGGAAAACTGACCCTGGTCAGGGAAAAATGGAATTTTCAAACATGTCATAGCCCCAAATTTAAATCACAAAGTTAGGATTTGTGCATCAGGTCACAACAATCGGGTTCAGCAAATATTATTTTGTAAATTGTGGCCATTTGAAAGGCATGTTATGATTTTAAGGTGTGTTGCTGTGATCCTGTAATATTGCCTTAGCTCTAGGAGTTGCCAAGGAAAAATTAAGGTATTGTGTTTCGAAAGTTTGAGCTTAAATGGAAGGACAAGACTGTCCTAGGGATTGTTCAAGGCTGTTTGATGAGAGGATTTTCTTATCTAATTAGTCAGGGAAAAATGGAATTTGTCGGGTATTTGCTTACGGTATTTACTTTTTACAGTGTATACAATAAATCCAGACTTTTAGACCCCCCCCCCACACACACACACACACACTCAAACCTTTGACATGACGCGTCGAATTTCTACGAAACCATGCGCATGTTTCTTCAATTTCTTACCTCACCACCCCACCTTCTTGATGGGTACCGGTACGTACCTAATGGGACGTGGCACGTTTTGGTTTATATCTTTTTCGGGGAAAGAGAGGGGGAGGGGGGTTTTACTTTAGCAGTTTACAATATTGTCAACTCGATTCTTCTTGATCACAGAATTAGACTTTGACAGAATAGGGCAGCAGGGGGACACATATATATTCATTTAGAATGTAGGACGGATTTAGAGGGGAATACGAACACAAATTTTGCGCCCGTTTCTCCCTCCCCCCCCCCCCCCCTTTTTTTTCTTCTTCTTTTTTTCTTCTTTAGCCAAATATTACTTTGTTAATGTACAACTGGCGCCCCTGGATCCGCCCCTGAAGAATTTCAAATTTGATAATGTTACAGGCAGAATTCTCACGACAAATTGAGATTAAGGTGCGGGAGGAGACAGAACTCCCGACCCCCGGATCCCCCCTCTCTAGGTATTCTCTACACGGATTAATCCATGAAATAACAACTCTGGAAAACGTAAAATTCATATGAGCAGATAAAAAAAACAAGACTACAAAATGTGTGACTATGAATTTTATTATGTCTAAAACCTTTATTTTTTTATTCCTAAATTACAGTATTGTTATAAATAATCACATATTTCACCTCAACTATCCTATACAAGAACGATTGTTTTTGTCGATATAATGCAATCGATCAAAACCACACGCATTCAACAGGGAAAACATGATATATACATGTATAATGGTACTGATTGCACTTCGCCCCTCCATACCCCCCCCCCCCTCTAAAAAAAAAAAAAATGTAAAAAAAATGCGCGCAATCTACACCCAAGTCGAAAGACCATGGGCCGGAACTGCCACCTGGTGATTCTCTGGGATACCGCTATATTTACAGTTACTGTTTACGTTTACCTACTGCTACTTCAAGTTCACATGCATATGCATCATGGAAATACTTGCAATTCTTTTTCAATGGGGTATCTAAAATGAATATGCGAAAATTTGGACGTTTGTTAGCAACATTAAAATTTATTGTTGCTAAACATCTTGATGTAACTAATTAAACTCTTTTTAAAGAACATGAATCTCTTCTTCCTATGAATCATTTCATCCGAAAATTCGCTTATTTTTCACTCTAAAGAAAATGTTGCTCTCATATTTGAGGGTCAAGGAGAATGACTATATTATAACCTGACGTATGACCCTAGAGGTCCCACTGATGAAGTGAATCTTTTTCTTCTTCTCTGGTAATACATCCCCTGGGTATTGAAGAAAATTCCATTAGTTGGAATTTGAAATTAGGTTAGGTAAGGACAAAGGCATATAAATCATAATGCATAACGTTGTGTTACTTGAGTTACCTGAGTTTCAAAAAAACTAAACCCAATAGCTCAGCTACACCACAATTTAAAGTGATAATCATAATTATATACATATATATAAAAATTATATATATATATATATATATATATATATATATATATATATATATAACAATCAATTTATAATTATAAGATGAAAATACATTAATTTATGAGAGACCAATCCCGTGTTTAATAATAACTATCTTGTAGGGTAGTATTGTTAATGCCACTTTACATGGTTATAGGCCCCCTACATCTAAAACTACTAGAGATCTAGTCTAGGATGTTATAAAATGATTTTTTTTTTTCAAATTCCGATATCTCCAATTTTCTGTACCTATTTTCTTTTCATTTTACCTTCTTTCTATTGTTTCACAATTGTATTTGATTTTTCAACCCTCCATGGGCGGATCGAGAGGGGGGGGGGGCGTGGGGGCGCGTGTCCCTCTTTTTTTCCCGGAATCTTTCTAATATAAAACTCGACCAAAAAGCAATTAAGGAAATTTTCTTCCAATAGCGCCCCCCTCCCCCCAATTTCAAAATGCAGGATCCGCCAGTACCATCCCCTCCTAGTTTTTTCTTCGTATTTCTATGTGATTTTGTTGATTTCGAATCTCTTGACCCTGGCACCTCCCTTCACCCTCAATAATCTAGCATGGATTGCATGGATCAAGGTTGTGACGATTAAAAGGGCGTTTATGGTGATACTTTGGAATAAAAAGGGGATGGAGGGAACAGAACTGATATAGAAGCATATACAATTATGAGTTTTTGAGGCGAGAATATTAATCTGAAAGAAGGTTAGAGAGAAAAATGAAAACTGATTTCATAAATGAAAAAGCCTACTTGCCACACTAAACACGAATCGGTCCCCACAAATATATGAAAGGATCCCATTAGTTGGAATTTCCCTTTCAAAAATAATATTGATTTTGCAAGGTTCTTTTGATCCGCCCATACTGATGAGCACTTCAACCATCAAGTTGACAATAGTTTTGGCCAAGCCGAGGTCACGTAGGTCCAACACTCGCCGCCAGGCTCCGGTCGTTGTCTCTGTTTCTTCTTTCCCTGATCCATCGTCTGGCCAATAGCAGGGTTCCAACTGATACTATAAGTGCCAACACAACGACACAGATGATCAATATGCGATGACGACATCATTAGAACCGCCTATAGAGTAAAGAGGAAGGTTACCATAAAGTGTGTGACAGTGTAACATATAAATAGGTTAATTGATATAGGACACGTTTCTTATCTTGTCTTTAAAAATTACCAAAAAAAAACAAAGATTGACAAATAGATGATTAGAGACACAAATTCACATAGATCTCAGAGGCGGATTGGAATGGGCTATAGGCAGGGACGGATTTAGGGCGCGCCTGAGGCGTCCCCAACCCCCTCCAATTTTGGCCAAAGTTAGATTTTTTTAATGTCCCCTAAGGGGGCCCCTCAAATTTTTACATAAGTGCGCCCCCCCCCCCCCCCCTTTTCTAAAATCTCCGGATCCGTCCTTGGATCCGTGATAGGGGCGCGCGCCTCCATTTTACACGGGGGATTGAGCATTTTCCCATATATTTAAGATGATTATTTTTTTCTTGCAAATGGAACCTCCGTCTCCTTCCCTTTCAAAATCTGAGATCAACCACTGAAGGAATACAACAAAAATACTAACAGTTTGTGGTCGGTAATGTTGGCTTCAGTGTTGATACTGTCGATGGTGTTGAGGGACCTTAGGTATGAAAATAAAGGGAAAGAATATCATACATTTTGTCAGTGCTATATTCGTTCAAATACTGACAATGAAATACAATATGCATGAGTAGATCTGGTCAGCAAGAAATGGCTTATTTTATGTTCATTCTATATTGTGACATAGAGATAGTTAAGAGTTCTGGCTAGATATCATAAATGTCATTTTACATTAACTTAAGTGTTGTGCAACAATAGGACACATATTGTCATTATACTTTGAATGTGCCATTAGAGTAGCACTTTGGACAATTTACGAGAACATAGGTAAAGACAAACAAACAGGAGGTGATAGAAAATGTTCAGGTTTTTGAGTTGTCTATTATAGTAGGTGTGCGATTCGGGGGGGGGGGGGGCGGTCCGGTGAGTCCTAACCCTCCCCACACCCCGACACATTTTCTGGTCGAGACTTAAATTTCACATAGAGAAAAAACACTCCCCCTTTTTCGGAATTCTGAGACCTTCATCTACATCACCTATACGCACCATATGAGAAGCGACAAGCTGCTTTGAGTTGCTCCGTGCAGGATGCGGGTGCCCACTTCCCTGACTTGGCGGAGATCTTGTAACAAGCACTGGCATTGCCCTTCTGGCCGGTCTCCTCCCAGTTGAAGTATACTGCAGGAGACCCATCCTGCCATCGAAACTGCTCATCTGTCATCAGAAGAAAAACTTAGATGTACTTCAAATTTTTTGTTTTATAATTTTTTGCCTTAGTTTATAGTCTATATAATATTTAGTAAATAGTCTATATAATTATAAATTTGAACTTGAAAATACTTATATCAATTTTGGTTTAAATTGTAAGTTGTCACCCCCTCAAATTGGCATGGAACACCCTGAGATTCGCTTTGAGCCCCTTAGATTTCATTTCACCTTTCCTTGAATTTACGGGCTGCGTACAGAAATTGCATGGCATACATTTAAGTAAAGTGATACAAAGGTCCCACATCCCCCAGTGCTGTGATTGCAACGGAAAGTTAAACACTTCCAATGTAATTCGTCTCGAGTGGAAAGATAGAATAAATATCAAAGTTATTTTTATTCACCTTGAAATTTGAGCCCGAGCCAAGCATCCAATGTTCCACCATCCTCCGCTCGGAGCATTTCGCTGAGAACTGCATTCTCCCACAAGTGGTGTATAGATACGACTTGACTGCCCGACACGTACCTTATGCACATATCATCTGCCTGGCTATACCCGCCAGTGTACCTGAAGGTTTAGATGCATTGATGCATTGATATCCATTTTTGTAAATGCTATAACGAAAATCTAAATTTCATAGACACACTTGGATCAGCCTGATCATTCACAATATTGCGCATTCGTCATCCAGGTACACATAGGCTAATCAAGTTCGTATTAAGAATTTTTTTTTGACGCCCTGAAATACACTTCTCTGATTTTAATCGACCTTTTTTTGTCAAAAATAGAATACAAAAAAACCTCAGCGGTACGCAATGGTACATTTTCAATATGTACGGATGGCGCATTGTATTATTAACAACATCTCACCAACTAATAAATATCGGTTATCATTTCTATGTGCACAATTTGGATATAGCGTACGTGTTGCTCGTGGCACAAAGACAGGTCCCCGGGACATACTCGCAGGTAACTGTGCCTGAGACATTGTCTGGACATTGTAGCTCTCCAGTGATGCCAGCTGAAAGATAATTAAATACACGAGTTATGTTACATATTTTGTAGTTTTTCTCCAAAATTTAGTAAAAGACAACCTTAATTGGAATAAACACTAGTAATATCTTGCATATATCATATTTGGTTTTCACGACTTCTTTTGACCGATCTAATATGTTCTAACAGATTAAAAATGTAAACAAGGGATCAAAATAGTAGGTACAAAAGCGCTGCCATTGAAATAAAAAAAAAAGTGAGCACTCGCCTAAATATAGTATAAGGAGCCCTATGATGTCAACCGTCCTCATTTTGTTCAGATGCCACGGTCGACCGCTGCAAGTGAACTACTTGTTTCTGAAACAAAGCCAAACGTGCAGAATAATGTGTCAAAGAAACGAGAGTCCATGGAAGTAAATCATGCATCTAACTACATGTATTCTAAGTGTATTTGTGTGTGTGTGTGTGTGTGTGTGTGTGTGTGTGTGTGTGTGCGTGCGCGTGCGTCTGTATGTATGTGTGCTTGTGTGAGTGTGTGTGTGCGAGTGCAGGCGCGGATTTAGGGGGGTTGGGGGGCGTGGGGGGCGTGCGCCTCCCTTTTTTGACCAAAATTTAGATTTTTTTAATGTAAAATAATTCTGCCCGAAGGGCAGGAGGAAATTTTCAAAATAGCACGCCCCCCCTTTTGAAAATTCCTGGATCCGCCCCTGCAGTGTTAGCATGCATGTGTGTACATGAATGCACAGATCCATGAATGAAAGTGTATTTATGCATGTGTCTGTTTGTATGTGCGCGTATGCATATGTTTATGTTCATGTATATGTGTACATTATGCATGGGCACAAATGTGTGCGTGTGTATTTGTTAGTGTTACTAGGTGTATGCACGTGTGCCTGTGTGTGTATAGGTGTGTGTTTGCATGGTTGTGTGAATATGAGTATAGATGTGTGTATATCAGTGTGAGTAACTGCAGTCCCTGGTTACAATAGTTTTTTTTAATGTACATTCATTATTAATATTGCAATATTAGAACCAACAAAAAATCCTTCAGATCTAGACGTATCGATAGAATATTGTTGCTTTTTCACAATGCATACATACATTCAGGATGTCCCCTGCCTCTGGAGTCTGCGTCCTGGAGCTGTGTGTCCGGGATGTTTTAGTCAGTGGCACTGTCAGTCTTGACCTATATTACTTTCACTGTGTAATCTGACCTTTACAGAGGCTGCACTATGACCTACGCCCATCGAGCTCCAGGGATTCGATTTCTCACCAATCGAAATTATGTGTAGTATTTATATTATTTTGCAGTACTGAGCATGTGTTTAGTTATTTTTTGATGCAATCCAATCACATTGGAATTAAACATCACAAACCATCAAAGTGATTGTGCTATAGGCCTACATTTATGGCGTTATCATTATAGCACCTCCCATTATGACGTTTTAGAGAATGAAAAAAAAGAAAGCACAATGAAATCTAATTTGTGATAATAATTCAGGAAATCAAGCATGCATTTTTGCAAACCACATCAATTATAATATTTGACGCCGCTAGAAGAGCAGAAATCGTTGGATAATCTGTATGGCAGTGTTATTGCTACTGTTTCCTTTGCTGCTGAGATACCTTATCTGAACCACCCACCACCATGTTTCGTACAATTGATAACTTTTAGAATGGATAAGATAACCTATCATCAATTGGGGACACCGTTAGATATTGAATTCCTTTTTGCTCTTTTTTATGGATACTAAAACATGGATTTCCTACTGTCTCTTCGATACCTCATGTGGTTATATAAGAATAGTGAAGTGCATTTACCCCCATCCACTAAAACTGTTTCTAATGTTGAAAAGGAAGTTGAATTCTATTAGCCAACCCCCACCTTTTCAAAAAGTTATATCCGTCACTGTTCACTGCATGACTTACAGGGATGCCCCCCCCCCCCCCCCCGGGGGAGTGGAGGTCACTTGGGCTTGAAAACGTACCTGATGCCAAATTGACCTGTGAAGAGGTGGTGATCAACGTCAAAATTGAGGGGCGGTCAATTACTTTTAAGGCGAAAAAAAAAAGGGTTGGTGAACAAAATCCATAGAACAATACTTATTCAGTACATACCCTGATACCTATTGGTACTTTATTTCTACCCAAAAAAATAATTTAGTTTTATCAGAAGTTTTCTTCAGCAATATTTTTTGTTGATTTCTGTACATTTCATGGTATTGACCCACTCTGATTTTGGGGGGCAGCGATCTATGTCCTCAAAAAAAGGGCCGTTCAATTAAAATTCAAGAGCGGCCGGTCATGAAAAGTAGGGCCAGTAGTTTTGCAATGGGTAGTAGCCCCTTGATTAGTCAGTGCCCCCCCCCCCCCCCCCCAACAGGGAGGAACCGTTACACTTTGGGCTTGGTATTGGGATGGTTAGCTGGACGTATCCGCAAGAGCATAAAGCAACGCATTTATAATGATTAAGTGTCCACATTAGATGGGCCTAGCTCACAACCTTATGAAAAAGCAATAGGAATTATGTATCCCACAGTGTGGATGGGAATACTTAACGTCTTTTGTCTTGTCAAAGGCCCAATACATCCTACAGATGGTAAGCTATGCGCCAAGACCTACCTTACAAAGGTACTGGGCTCATGGATGTTTCGGAGTGGTAGGAAACTAGGTAAATTCAGGGCAATAGGTAGGATATGTCTTCAATTGCTGTCCTCCTTGTGAACCGGGGCACGGCAAAAAGGTTACCGCCCTCTAGGAAGCCTTTAGTGTCCCCACGCCAGTCATCAGGCAGGCCGGTGTATTGCCTATTGAGCTCGTATATACTAGCATTTCTCTTAAAAACAAGTCATACTACCAATAAGATAGTCTTATTAATAAGGAGAGGAATGGACAGTCAGGATGAAACAGGATTATATATATCAAGATCCTCTATTTAATTATGCATATATAGGGACAGATAGGAAAATAGAGAACTATAAGGGACAATAGTTTTATCTATTCTCTCTATGCAAGAAGTACAGTATAGTGGCCCGTATAAGTTACCCTTCCATAAAAGAAAAAGTTTATGAAAGAAAATTGGGTTGCCCATGAAGCTCACATTTTAATGCATCCATATGATACGTTTTAAGGACAATTGTTTTCACAAGCCCATCCTTGACCGATGGGCTACAGCAGCAGCTCTGAATGGCAGCGAGTCACTCAAATGTATTTATTTTGTATAGTGATACCTATAAAAAAAAAAGATTATTCCGGAGAGGTGTGACATCATCACCCCTGTTTCTATCATTACGACAATTTGTTGGCGCTCTACTGTAAAAATCTGCGCAATGATACCGTTATAATTCGCATTCCAACCACCACGCACCACACATTGTGGCAGATTCGAACTTTGATAGTCGATGTAATTAGCAGGGATAAATATAAATATTCCTTTTTATCAATGTCCAAACCAATCACCTGTTATTTCCTTGTTATTCAATCAACTCTATATTTATCTAGCCATGACGTAAATATAAAAACACTTACGAGTTCTATTGTAGACCCTGTCTGATATTGCTAATGCGTGCAATCAAAGCTATTGCAATCATAGGCCTATATCCAGGAGTATGTACACTGAGTACAGTCAATTTTGGGGTAGCTACACCCTTGGGGTACAAATAGACAAAGAATCGCAAATCTACTTCTGGAGCGTGTAACATGAATGGTTATGACTAAACTTTACAAGACTGCCACCTAGTGAATAGTAGCTATAACTAACTGGAAGTTCTCATAATATCAATATAATAATATCTTACGATAGCCTCGCCGTGAAAATGACCCTGGCTGTCGGTACGGCGTAAAACACCCAACGCTCACTCACTCTTACGATAGCCATAATGTTATATGATGGAATACATCGCTTGAAAGGTGAAACAAAAAATATGAGAGCAAAAGGCAGTATGACAGCAGATGTGCAGAATTAAGGTTAAGTGAACATGCTAATAATTTATCAGAATAACTAGCCTATTATATCATACAAATTCAGAAATGAAAAATACTATTAAAACATTAGCATGCACTCATCATTGGAGACTAGTTTAGATCAAGGTGCATGCTGGGAAATCATTATGCCACAGGACTTAACATATCATCTTTCATTTCAACATTGCATTTCTTGTAGTTTGGTATGATGGATTCAATTTTCAATGTGTGTCTTTGTGACATCCTCTGCAAAAAGCAGTCTTAAGGTCTGGAATATTGAATAAGGAAGAACACTGAAAGAATTATGTAAATATTCTTATTAGGAAAAAGCTATGTTAATTTGAAGACACGAAGGTCAACTATGCTAAATACGGCAATATGGACCAGTCTTTAGTATTCTGGGCAAAAAATTGAGAATCCCCAATACAATTTCATGAAATATGCTGTCATTTCCTTTCTATTTAAGATATGCAAACAGCTCTAGAAATATGGCAAACAATAAATTTTCTATAGATTTCCCTGTGTTTGTGTCTACAAAATTGGCAAATATACTGTAAATCAGTAACCTGTGGAAGGGGGAATTAAAGTGTGCTTGGAATTGACAACCAAGACGTTTACACTTGCATGACACTTGATACACGTACTGAAGACACTCACTGCATTGGCGAACCAGCTGCTATAGTCCCATGGAGATAAAGTTGAGACAATTCACTCATCAGCTGATCATACCACGAGGACCACCTCTTCGTAGACAGTACTGAAAAGTGTGACCACGGTTAGGAAGGTGAGAAGTTTCGTTTTTATAGCATTTTATTCATCATCGAATCCATTACAGTATTTTTGTATCAGTATTGATTAGTTCTTCATGGGTGTTTTTTTTTGCAATATTTATCCTAATGTTATATCCTGGGCCCCTGGGCCCTAACTCTTGAAAGGGTCATGCAAAGACACGCCATGTGTTGTGCAAGGTCAGATTACACTCGCTCCAGTCTTTTATAATGTTCGTCTCTGTGATTTTAATTATTTTCTTCATGACCATAGTATATTTCTGTTTTATTTCATTGCAATTTCAGGGCGGCTTTACTTTTTGAAAATGAGAGATGTGTGATACTTGTATCAAGTGCCATCCAAATGCCGATACTTTAAACCCAGTGAACGTTTGCTAAATTAGGCAAAAGATATCAATGAATTATCAGAATTTTTTATCCTGTAACTTTCCTCTAACAGTAGCCATGGCGACGTGTCTGCTGGCACTCCTGTCCTCCATTCTCCTGTCTGTACACGCTCAGAGTGCATGTAATCCCAGCGAGCCCTGCCCAGATGGGTTCGACTGTCACCCCTTCAGGGGGCTCTGTGTCAAAGAACCCGAAACCATCACCGACAGGCCCAGTGTCTGGTTAGGTAAGCAGTGCAAGCAAGAATTTCCAATAGAAAAAGATTAATTTTAAGATAAATTTTCATTGTCTTTATTCAGCATCCAATACCTAGAGTATAACAAATTAAATCAAATGTTGGGCCTATATGTGTACCTTTGTGAATGCTTTACCTACAATATTCATGCTATTGAACAAGAGTGTTGTGTTTTATTGTTTGTGCGTGGGGAGCAGAATAAAGATAGATATACTTAATTCCGCTGATTAATCGTTGTTATTTTAATGTGGTACATTATCTGCTAGCCAAAGGTATGTTCAGATCTGAATGAAGAGACTCGCTTGCAGAGGCATAAAGTTTATTGAAACAACTGCAGACAGTAGAAGCACAGGTGGTCATCATACAAAGTCCAGCCCATTAGATTATTCCTCAAACTTATAGATCCTAACGGTATCATTGATTGCATAGGTAAGCCAGGTCTTATCCACTAATACACCTTTAGTCCTTAAAGTATCTCAATCTTACAGCACATAGCACATACTCATCCTCACTCCAGCCTATCACTTGGTCGTGTAGAATACCATCAGCACCAACTTCTTCCACCGATCTCCCATGTGTGCTTATCTCTTTCAGTTCTTACTCTCCAACCCCATACTGCAGTGGCAGGCCTTATATATTACTATTTTATTGATTGTTCCCATCGTTGCCACAGTGCCTCTGTAGGGGGCTGTCCACAAATGATGTCATGCAGCAGGGGGGGAGGGGGGTTCCAGGTTGCATGACAAAACATGACAAGGGGGGGAGGGGGGGGGTTAAAAATGGTCGAAAATAACATGACATCATTTATGGACAGCCCCTGTCACTAAATAGCGAGGCTAAACTTAAAGTTACCTTGACTTAATTTACAAAAATACTGATAATGCTTAAACTATCTAATCAATTTCAAAGATCTTTGTATCACTTTGTAGCTAGGACTCTGTAGTTTGATAATACAGTGAGTTTACATTCCAAGAAAACATTCCAAATAATTTGGAATGTTTGGAATGGCCCTGAAAATTTGCCAAAATTTGTCATTTTTAGTGACTTACAACCAGAAAATTCTAAATAGAATGCAGAAAAATAATTTCTTGAGAATTCTGACAGGATTCCTTTTAGAGAATTGAAATTGCAATCTAATGATGTATAATATGACTATATGCTGAGAATGAGTATGGAATAAACTTCATTGGAAGGCTGAGGTGAAATTCCATAATTTTGGCACTTTTGCTCATTTGCACACATTTTCTTATGATTTGATAACATTTTAAGTAGTTATAATTTTATAATGGAATATTTTTTGTTTTACTGCCTGTTTTTCATAAATAACATTAAGCCTGTTTCCATTTGAACTCAGACCCGAACACTTTAGTTTAGACAAATCCGCTAGGGGCCCACTTAATTCAAGCTTGTGAAGACAGTCTGTTTGCTATTTAATTTCTGATAAATCATTAAAAAAATGTTCTAGAAGGCTTTCAAGCCTCTATAATGACTCAATCTAGATGATCCAGCTCAGCACTGGGCCTATATCCTCATACAGAAAGTGTGGGTGTCATATCTAGCACACACATGTGTTAAACATTCATGTTTCAATGCCTATTTTTAGTTTTTTAAAGTTAAAACAAAAGTTATTTAGATAAATATGAATTGCTTTTCGCTAATTAATGATTTTCCTTCAGGAAGTGAATAATTATTACTCTTTCAAATAAACTGGGCACACCTTGAAAATGAAATTGTGGATTTAAATGCACAGATTTTGAGTATTGGGTACGTAAACCAGCCAAATTTGGATGGAAGTATCTATTCTTTTGTCCCCAAGATATATAAAAATTGTCTAAAACTGTCTTAAACCAATCAGACCTCCTCTGGAGGTATTTTAACTCCATTATACATGTGACATATAGATACATCTTTAGTCTCTTAAGGTATAAACCTGATTTAAATCTCATGACCCGATATCCTCTATATTTGGTGACTGGATCTATATTCACCTGTTCTATAGATAAATACATCCTATCACTTGATCACTTGGAAGCACAGTATACTTAGAATAGAAAATGACCAAAAATGTGTACAGTTCAAAAAGCTGTAGCCTACCTCCGCAGATAAGAGGAGCAAAGTCTCTTCGGGGTTTGAGAGGACTGTCACTGGATACTTGGAGTTGCTCAGAGGTGCTCCCGGTGGAAAGGCATTCTCAAATGTTTGGGAGAAAAACATCTGATGATGAATATCTACACTGTTTCAGAGTGTCAGAAATGGCATTATAATTAGGCCTAGTTATTTTTTAAAGAGTTGCATAGGAAGCGCCCATCCCCAACTTCAGGTAAAATAGGCAAAATCTCCAAATACATCCCAAATATTGCCATCCACCCCATGCCTTTTCATATACTACTCACATTTTCCTTAGTTCTTGCACCCCGTAAACAAATCCTTACTTTCTGTAGAATGCCTGATTACCATCTGGAGTCCCTGCTACCATGTTCTCATACCTCTACTCATGACAATTTCAATCCCTTGTTGTATATATATATATATTATCTGCAACTGATTATCTATATTGTATTTTTTTTATATTATTTTCATATACTCATACACACACATTTTAGTGATTTAAAATTTATTTTTTAAGATATAATTATAGCTTTTTCTTATTCTATGATCCCAGGAAAAGGGTTAGATTGTTAATATTATACCACAATCAATAATATTCTTCCGTTAGGTCTACCCCATATCTTCCTTATGTATCTCTGTTATTCCTTGAAGAATTGATTGTCTTTTTAAAGATAATGTGTCAGAAATTAAAGAAATAATCACCCAATCGACAAAAAAGTTTCATAGAAAGCCTTCCACTGCATGATTTCCTTTTTCACATTTTGCCACCCCCCCCCCCCCCCCCAAACAAAAAAAAGAGATCCTAGATCCACCCCTCTAACAAGTACTGTTTATTTAAGGGATTTGGGACTGACCCCACCAGCTCCACCTGGCGTGAAAATCTTAGGGGCTTGAAATTGTATTTACGTATAAAATATCTTTTATTTCCAAGGAAATACCAACTTTTCCAAAAAGATTTTAACTTGAAATGGAATAATGAGAGATTTAAAGAGAATTTGTTTACATAGGAATATACAGGAGTTACCATATTATTCTGTTTCTAAGGGTTTTAGCTCTTTAGCATGGTGACCCCCACTTTTTTTGCTGAAATATATTGGTACAGGTCCACACATGATAACAAACCATGTTTTATTAATTATATGCTGGTTGAATTTTTCAGGAGATGAAGAACTAGTGTTTTCCCATAGTAACCTATAGTAAAAACCTAATTTTTACAAGCCCATTTATCTTGAAAATGAATACGGTGACATATGATTTTTATCGTGGTTATTTATTCCCATAGTATTGGTTTAACCTCACAAACAGTATCAAGACTATATGCTGGTTCATTTAGGAGCCTTCTAGACAGTCCTTAATCCCTTCAACTGATATTCCAGATGAGACAGAAGACAAGTGTCGCCGGACATCGTCAGACTGCGCCATCTTCGGCCTCGACCCGGCCGGCACCCATCCCCGGGGACGTGGCTCCACCTGGTGTAGGGAGGGTGAAATAGTCCGCTGTAAGGCGCCTGATGCACCTGTGGTTAAAACCTCGTCCGTGACCGAACTGAAGGTCAGGTTACACAATTATGTGGGAGATGCTATATAGAGTCGGGTACAGAAAAAAAAAGAGACATAAAAAAGTTGGGCAGCGAAAAAAGAGGTCCCCATATCCTACACCGTTCTATAATGTGTACATGATTGCATAAATGTAGGCCTATTAGACATAACCCATCACCATCGATTCAATATCATATAATATGTGCATTACATAACTGAAATGAGGAAATCCAAGCTTATTGGAAATTGATTTTACCATAGCCTTAGCTTAAATTTCGCTTGGAGCTAAACATTTCTGCATTGACAGGGGCGGATACAGGATTTTCAAAGGGGGGGGGGGGGGGGGGGGTCAGCATATATAGGCTAAGTACTAAAACTGCGTGTAATCGCGCGTACGCGCGCGGCATTTTCCGCCCCTGATTGAACATTTATACTTTAACAATTACAATGTTAACCTTGAACTTCTTTCCCATTGGCCAATAGGCACTATTCGATACTGCTGATCTCTAATACGGCTCCAATACAAACAAACAAACAAACAAACTGATATTGATTAAGATATAACTATTAAGCAGACCACTAAGAGAGCTACCAGGTTTCTCAACATACAAGTAGTTATCATGCTATACCCTATTACAGGTGC
Organism: Lepidonotus clava; assembly: GCA_936440205.1. Lineage (NCBI taxonomy): Eukaryota > Metazoa > Annelida > Polychaeta > Phyllodocida > Polynoidae > Lepidonotus > Lepidonotus clava. The sequence goes on along the minus strand of OW387150.1, from coordinate 16,038,660 downwards.
TAACCTACAACGTATGGGAGAGGGCCTTCTGGATCACCAACGACGGACAGCGGGAGAGGACCTGTCGGATCCCCTCCTGGATCGCCGCCAACCACCCGGACGTAGACGTCATAGGTCTCCAGGTATTTACCTGCATAAGATACATAAGATTATAGTATGGGTGACGACGATAACGATTTCACAATAATTATCTCAATTCAAACTTCGCCCTCAGCTATACAACTTTCGCGATAATTCAAATACTATTATACATGCATAGGATTATACCTCTTTGTTGAACCCTATCAATAATTATCTCAATTTAAATTCGGACTCACCTATACAACTTTCGCGATACTTGAAATATTATAAACATGCATAGGACAGCTACTTAGGACCATACCCCTTTGCTGAACCCTATATCTGATAGTCTAGTGATACGATACATCTACTTGACTGACAATTTACCCACAAAACAATATACCCCTGAAACATAAAAAAAAAAAAAAAAAAATGACCTATATCTCCAAATTAAAACAAAAAACTCCCATTGCAGGAGGTCTTCATGGGCGGTTGTTTCGCCGACCAGCTCGACATGCGCGCCCTCTTCTGCCACTACGGCCTGTGCCACTCCACCCCGACCGTCGACTCCCCCGACCACGCCCAGCCCGGAGGGATGTTCGTCGTCTCGCGCTGGCCCATCGTCGCGCGCGACCAGCTGGTGTTTGAAAACGCGCGCGAGGGAACGGCCGACTTTTTCGCCGCCAAGGGGGTCTCCTATGCTAAAATCCGGAAGAGCGTGGGTAAGGAGTTCCGGAACTACCACGTGATGACGACCCACCTCCAGGCGGGAGGACCCCGGGAGACCCGGGAGGCCCAGGCCGGGGAGTGGGGTCACTGGGTGCAGACCATGAAGCTCCCGCGTGACGAGGGTGTCATATTCTGCGGCGACCTCAACGTTGACTATTACCAGGTAGTGTATTTTGGATTTAAGTGGGATATCTAAGGGAAACTTTGGGATTTTGAGATGTATTAATTAAGAGGGTTCCGAATAAAACCATAGACATATATAACATCTTACGTATCTCTTTGATTTTGAGTTTTTTCCTTGGTTTTCAACACAATTCTTCAGATTTTCTTTTATGGTAAAGGGGTCATAATTACCAAAACCATTAAAAGTAGTCGATTGCTTGTTTTTATAATTTCCTAGGACTTTTTACAATATACTTACATGTGCTTCATCCACAACATATATTGATACGAAAATGAAAAATATGTCTCCTATTGGTCAATGCAATGCAATGCAATCCACAGAATGCCAAATGACTGATCATATCGTCATTCTAAAAGTAACCAACTAACATCTTCTATCACTTGTGTCAAAATTGGACCTCAATAATACTATGAACATGCATGTATGTCAAATTCGAGTCTCAATACATCTATGTACAAACCTAAGGAGCAGGACCACCTGAACGTGATGCTGGCCAACCTGGGCGCCGTCGTCCCGGAAGCCGTAGGCCCCCTCAACGTCACTTCCGACTCCAGCATCAACGACGTCAACGACGACGGCGGTTCCGGTTGGATCGACTATGTACTCTACCGGAAGGGTCACTTAGTTCCGGTGTCGGCGACGCAAATGGCGCTGTACCCGACGACCGACGTCAAGTTTCCGGTCTGCTGGTGTGAGCTGTGTATCACTCTGGACCGGAAGTACATCTGGCCGGAAGACGCCGACTGTCGCGAGCGCCGCCTGGTGAGGCACCTGTCGGACCACTTCCCCGTACTTGGGGCATTCACGTTCAAGTAGAAAATAGAAATAAAAGTTTGCTTTTCATGCCCATTTTTACAGTTCCATACTTGTTTTTCAAATAGCGTACGTATGTATACATGGGATTATGATGAAGTATGTGGTAGATACAACACGAGTGTGTGGCTGTATGCGATATAATCCCGAGGCGCTAGCCGAGGGATTGTATCAAGTACCACCACACACGAGTGTTGTATCTGACATAAACCACGGGACTGTCTGCTGCCCTTTGGAGTGACCAGTGCATTGTGCACCTATTCTCTAGTAAAAACATATATGTCAGTCATATTTAGACTATGTTATTTTTAATGTGTATTTAAGTTTACACTGTCACAAAAAAGAGAGACCTTGACTTATTATTATAGGAGATATTTAAGGAAGAGCATGAAGGTTTTTAACACTGGATCCTATGGGAAGGAATCACTTTTATTTTCCATTAAATCATAAAAAATAGAAACCTTCAAGGAATTAAATAAATGACTTAAAGGTTATCTCCACAGGATTGCTAGTGTGATGAACGGCTATTCATCCAAAAATGTAGAGATCAAAATAAGAGAAAATAAGGTAATATTATAAGAGGTATATATGTTCGAAAAGGAACGAAAGTATAAAAGAACGAAATATGTAAGAATGAACGAAAGTGTAAAAAGCCCGAAAAAGAGGCACGAATATGTAAAGGAACGAAAGTGTAAAGGAACGAATATGTAAAGGAACAAGACCCGGAAAGATGTAAACCGGAAGTGAGATGTAAACCGGAAACGAGAATGTAAACCGGAAGTGACGTCAGTTGTAGATCACGTGACTGAAAGCAGCCAATCAGGGCTGACCTCTAGGGTATATAAAGGGGCGGTGAGGCCCGAATAAACAGAGTTCTTTAACAGTTCTCCTTGTGTCCAGACGTGTCTTCTTTCCTGAAACAACCGCTAAGATGAGCCGATCCGAGCAATTAACCAGAAGTTAGGATAAAATAGTCGAAGTTCGAGATAAATAGGAGGAACTTAGGGTAGGGGCCCGACGGCCCGAGGAACGAGGAACGAAGGACCGAAGTAAGGCACGAAGGCCCGAAATCGTCCCGGAAGCAGAGGCGCAGCATGGCACGCAGGCATGAAGGGCGGAACGAAGGAACGAAGTCCGCGGGGACGAGGGCGCGGCAGGCTCGGCCCCACGCTACCAAACAATAGGTGACCGTCGGCCCGACGGCCCCGCGGACCGGAACCACGGGGTGGACCGCCCGGTAGGGGTGAATGCTGGTCTGGGAGATAGAGCGAGACGAGCCCCGGCCGACCCGTACCCCTACCATAATTTCCCTTCCCCGCAGTCCTCCGTTTGACATCGAGCGCCGATTCCCAACCGATTCGCTCACCCCCCCCCCTCGTGCGCGAGGCACGACTCTAAAAACACATCTCGGTTCTTGGCCCGGATTCCCCGTCCGCCCCGAGACCCGAACAATCCCCACGTTCCTCTGTTGTAAGAATCGGCAACCCCGACTTACCAGAGAACGTCACACTAGCTACATTTCACTCACATTCTATGTGCAGTTTTGATGACCATTAAAACGTTATATGCAAAAGAGTGAAATAAACACACCCCATAGCTCCAGAGCAAGAGAGGTGCGCCGTGAGATTATATGGTTCCGCTTCACTGCATCAGCCAATATGTGATATATTCACGGCCCCATTCCTTTGTTCTCCCCGTCTACCGTGGTTTATGAATCTATACGTGGTATATTTTGAATGATACATTAGATGCGATGCATTTAAGGTCAAAGTACGTATAGCAAATAAGCTACGTCTCTCTCTAAAGTATCTAAACAATGTGACAAACATGATGTCATTGTTGCGAAACACAACATTGTATTTTATAAATGTCTATTGATATTTTCTCTACATATTGTACTAAACGCTATTTCTCAATGCGTCTCATTTCGACGCTACATAAAAACGTCAGACCGCCCTTAAGGCAATCCCGTTAGGGGTGTTTTATGATCATGGCGCCCGCCCCCTGCTCAGGTCGCGGGTGCTTGCAGGTCGCCTGAGGTGAGCCCACCGGAGCGACTGACGTCACACCGGACGCGCCAGCTCACCGGACGCGCCGGACGCGCATATCCGTCAGCAGCGCGTCCTCCTGTTAATAGTCTCAGCTCGGCCCGCGACAGTCATTCATTGGTGCGCGGTAGAGGACGATGAACGTGTTTGGTAGCTGAGCAGCAGACCTAGGCTTATAGGACCAACCAGATTATATTGTATCTGTTGTGTGTGACTTTAAAACCAGGAGTTGGACTTGGAAATATTCTAGGAACATTTTGGACTTAATTCTAGGACTTGGAACCCCTCTACAGGCATTGTGTTAGAAATTAGAATCATTCCTATCACAGGACTCAATTAGGCAAAGGAACATTTAGGACATTTTAGGACTGTTTAGTTTAGAATTATTGAAAGGTTTGTACGAAGGTTATTTGGAAATCACTTATTCATTTGTGCCACTGGTTTAATATCAATAAAGGATGTACCTTACTAATCACTGCCAAATTTACACAGCGAGTTTTAGCTTTACCCTTATTACAATTTGTCTCCCCGACACGTTGTTTAACATAACCATTTACCCCTAGGTTTACTATTCTTAGTTCTGGTCAGGACTTTCCCCCTTCCTTATTAGATCAAACTTTATTCCATGTGAGGAGCCTGTGTTTGGGAACATTCTAAAACCCTGACTCAAGACTTCCTCACATCTGGTGATGGGACTTAAAAGATATTAATTGAACTAGTGGCACTTGTCTGGCTTTTTTTTATTATAACTTTAGGGTTTCTATTCAGGCATTAGATAGACTGTATGCGAGCTTGGCCGCACGCATAAATTACCTCCCCCAACCCACGGACCCATTCTCCACAAAAGGCCCGCATTCCTAATGAGAGGGGCAGCTGTGATGTGATTGCCGATTCAGCGCAACCCCCTTTTATAGTAAGCAGTGTGTAAACTTGCTTTTCAGGACAATTTTGCAGGTAGGAACATATTGTGCTTATAAATAACTACAAAAGGTGCAGATTTCGATAAGGTACCTAAAATACCACCAGGTTTCATGGCAGAGGGACACTTGTGTCGAACTCCTTGACATTCTGGTGGGATATATACAGTACATTTCTTTATAGAAATACAATTTATCTAAAGGTGTGCATTTTTAATTAGGCATATGTTCTGGTGGCCTTGTGGTGTCGCTCAGGGACCGCTCTAAGTATAGTTGGATTCGTGCTGGAAGACAGCCGGAACATTGCCTTACAAAATTATGAGAAATATATTTTCTCTGAATTTCTGGTTTCAATACAGAAAATAATACTGTTTGCTTTTCCATTCTGCCTGTGGAGCGCTTGGGTCGTCGAACCAGTACTGTTGTACCTAACTCAGAAATTTTTCTGAGGTCTAAAGGCTAAGCTAAATCTGGTCGTGCAATCTGAGAAGCTCCATAAGGTATACCTGGTTAAGCAAATAGTTTGAAATATTCTTATATTTATTGGAAAGAATTCATCAGTATTACAATTTCTATAGGGGTTGTTACACCTAGGCAGCCTCATATAGTATCACTGATTGACACACCATTTTTACTTATTGGTAACAACTTGTCCATTTTTTCAAAATTAAAGACTAACAGTTGCCTACACGTACCACCCTAAAATTCTCGGCCGACCTGCCCTTCCCGCGAGCCAACCCCGGCCAGCCCCGACCGGCAAACCCCAAACCCCATATCGCGCACCATCAAGAATCTGGTTTTCTAGATAGCGTGGAAATCTGTTCACACTGATTGGTGAAAAGTGGCCGACTTTTACTTATTCCCTTAGCTAGTCCCAATGTTCTAAGGAGGTATAGTGAGTTTTTGCTCGATAGGTCCAAAAGAGTTGATTCATAGCTATTTGCCCTTGGATTTGGATAATGCTTTGAGATATTGAATTAGGCTATGCAGAGGCATTGTGCTACGAGACCAATTTACTGATCTGTGTTTTAGAGTTAGGGATAGGTTTATTGGGACGCCGATTTATCTTTCCTACCTGGAACGGTGAGAAGTTATTGGTGAACGGCGTTGCTTTCTGTTGACCCATCCAGTAAGTGAACATTATAGACTTATCTATACAGATTTCTCTGTGACTTTTATATATATAAGTACTGCTCCTTCAAAATGACTATTATGAGAGACTATGTCCAGTCGGTCAGATTCTGAGGAAGACATCTATCACAGTCCCTCCACACACACACAGTTTATTTCGGAAGAAGAACCAGTTGATAACCCGTCTGGGACGGTTCCCCCTTCTATATTAAGGACTCATACGAGATCACAGGGACCAATCCCAGGGATACAATTGGAATCTGAACGTTTAAGAACTTTCTCTATTCATGGAAAAGTCTTCACAGCTGAAGAAGTAGCTGAGAGGACTGGTTGGCCTCCTGAGGTAGAACATACCTTGCCTGGTTTTCGCTCAGCAAGTCCCCCTGCTCAGCATCGGGACAGCCGAACTGTTCGTTTTGACTCGCCCTCTGCTTGTCGCGCTAGTGTCTCGGTCCCAGAAGTGAGACAGTTTCTATCACCGGAAGGTAGGACACTACGCCCTATTTTCCACGCTGCAAGTTCTGGTGCTGGGAGGCTTCCTCCACGGCCCGGAAAAGCCGGGACTTCAGGTCAGCAAGGGGCCGCGGATCTCTTTCCGACAGATGATTCTCGGTTAGCCTCTGATTTATTAACTGTTTCGCGCATCCTCTTCCCACACTCTGAAGGGGAGCCCTCAGCAAAGGGCAACGCTGGGACCTTAATTCAGCGGTCCAGGGATCCTCCATCATCACCTTTATCTATACGGCTTCAGGGACAACAGGGTCAGGGAGCTGATCCTGCATTTCTTAGAGACGAAAGTGGATCGTCTATAGCTGCAAAGTCTGTGGAAACACCTGCAGACAATCTGAACAATCTAACCGAACAGGATCCCACCGCTCAAGGACAAGGAGCCGAATCTCCTCCGTCCTCACCACAACGACGGGTCAATCCTCTACCTGTCCAGCTCGTACCAGCTGGGCAGATTCCCCAGGATATTCCTGTCCTCCCACAAATACCGATTAATCAACCAAATTTCAACATGGCAGCAAAACAACCCGCTCTAAAACTACCCACTTTTTCTGGAGAAAGTGATGAATTTATTAACGCTTATTTTGACGAAATTGATTCGTTGGCAGTCCTTTGTGAATGGTCTCCTGCGAATAAGCTTGCTATGGCCAAGCACCAACTTAAGGCCCAAGCTCGTGACTGGGTTTCTTCATTAGATCCCACTGACGTAGACACTTATGCTAAATTAAAAGCTCGTCTTACAGACATTTATGGAGATGTCAGGGCAGCCTGGCAAAAGCATCAAGATTTCTTTAATTATAAACAAGGTAAAGATCAGACTGTCAGGCAGTTTGCTGGAATCTTGCGACAGGCGCAGGCTCGATCTGGGGTGGATGCAGGTGTCCTCCTCGCCGCCTATATTAGGGGTCTAAAGGCTCCTATGTCAAGAGAGGTGGCAATTCAAAACCCTGCAAACTTCGAGCAGGCAGTTAACATTGCATCGAGGATGGAATCAGTGGACAGGCCCCAAAGAGCCCTGGCCGCTCTGCAACCATCTGAGCCTGAAAGCATGTTGAAACCCCCGGCAGCGGCCGGAGGGGACAGCACTCCTGACAACGTTCGGGAACTAAGAAAAATGACCGATACAATTCTGGCTGCGATTGCAACTCAGAATTCACGCCAACAATGGACGCCTCCGAGGGGAAACGGTAGGCCTTTCAACAACAGCCCTAATTATAACAACCGCTCTGGCTTTGGTTGTGGTCAGGCAGTGCGTACAACACCTGGCCGGGAAACGCGCTTTCCGGGGCCGAACGCCTGGACCCACGCCCGACAGACCAGAGCCGAGGACGGAACACCGTGGTGTGTAGCCCACCAACGGTTTGGCCACGATACAAATTCGTGCAGATTCTTACAGGATATTTTGCGTACTAATAGACCACCATCTTTTGGTCAAGCTCAACAAAAATATTTTCCAAATAGAAACCAATATCCTCCAAAAAACTAGATAGCCTGCATGGTGAGATTCGCGTTTCACTGTGCACGATAAAAGCAAATCTTCAAGAGTCCCACTCTAAAGTTGATCCAATAGCAATTGATCTCTTATTCAATAATGTCCAAATTAATTCAATTATCGATAGTGGAGCTAGTCACTGTTTTATAAGACAAGATGTTTTCGAACGAATTCCTAAAGATAATATATTACATACATCATTTCCAACCTCAAGTTCTATAACATTGGGAGACTCTTCTGAAATTAAAGTTATTGCAGACGTACGAATTAGATTTACACTCGCTAACGTTGAAGTTGATTTTAACTTTCAAGTTCTCTCAGACCTTATCTATGATATAGTTATTGGCCGTGACTTTCTAGCGGCAACTCAAGCTCATATTAACTTTCAAAATAATACAATAACATTCTTTCGGAATAACACTGTTACACCCATGGGACCAGAGGAAATTATGCCTATGAGTGAGGTTATAATCCCCGTGAATGTAAAGGACGTGACGGACGGCCAGCCATGGATCCTGGAACCGGCTGTGACAGCACCAGTCTTGGCGGAATGCTGCACATTCGCTGGAAAAGGTTTGGCATGGCTGAAAGTCATGAACCCTACAGATTCTCCTGTTAAACTTTCTAAATCAACTGTGTTAGCATTTGCTACTGATGAATATTATATACCCCCTATTCAAAATTCTGAAGTGTCTGCAGTTTTCAAACAAACCGATACTCCTCAACCAATATTGACATTACTTGAAAACAAAATTTGCCCGGAAACAACACGTTCTGCTAATCAAAATTATGACACTGAAGTCAAGGATAGAGAGCTCATTGATTCAATCGATCTATCAAAATCTTCCTTGACTGAGGTTCAAAAGGAGCAACTTCGCGAACTCTTATTGAAAAATAGAGCAGCTTTGGCTTTTTCTATGGAAGAAATGGGACAATGTGACATTGCTCCAATGAGTATTAAAGTAGACGAAACCAAAGGTCCTGTAGCTTCTAGACCTTACAGGTATTCACCACAAAAGATGGACGTAATAGATGAACAAATCAAACAACTTTTAGACCTTGGTATTATAGAACCTTCTTCATCTGCATGGAGAAGCCCATTAGTTGTCGTTCAAAAGAAGAATGGAAAACCGCGTTTATGCACTGACTTTAGGCTACTGAATGCAATAACTTATAAGGATAAATTCCCAATGCCTACAGCCCGTTCTTTGTTTCTATATATGGCATATAAAAAGCCAACAATTTGGTCAGCTTTGGATCTCCTAAGTGGTTATCACCAATGCAGTATTGACGAAAAATCGAGACATTACACAGCTTTTGAGTCACCAATGGGTCTATTCCATTATGCAAGGATACCATTTGGCCTCGTCGGAGCGCCTTGGCAGTTCACCCGAATCTTAGCACTTGCTCTTAGAGGGCTTGTGCCGAGAGTTTGTTTGGCATACCTTGATGACATTATTGTCTACGATTCTACATTTGAAGAACATTTGGCTAGCCTGCAACTAGTGCTACAGGCTCTTATTAAAGCAAACTTGAAACTTAAACCTGAAAAGTGTGACTGGTGCAGGGATGAGATCGATTTCCTGGGCCATACAATTAATGCAGAAGGACTTAAAACGCAACCTCATATTATTACTAAAATTCACCATTTTGGAAAACCACATAATGTAAAAACAACTCAAGCCTTTCTTGGACTCTGTAACTATTACAGGGCTTTTATCAGTAAGTTCTCTGACATTGCAAAACCATTGTACGAGTTGACTAAAAAAGGAAAGAAATTCCAGTGGACTAAGGAAGCTGACGATGCATTTTTGACATTGAAAAGATCTTTTACAACAGATCAAATTTTGATTCATCCAAATTTTGGCCTAGACTTTTACTTGTTGACAGACTCTTCTGATGTAGCTGGTGGTGCAGCTTTGTGCCACAAAATTGATGAACTCTATCGCCCTATATCATTCTGGGGTTCAGTGTTAAATGATCGCGAACGTAATTATACTGTCTCTGAGAAAGAAGCTTTAGCAGTGATACAAGCACTACATAGTTTTGAAGACATAGTACAAGGTTATAAAACAATTATTGTGACAGACCATAAACCACTTTTGACACTTTTGAAAAACGCTAATAAGAGCCCGACTCCGAGAATCAGGAGATGGGGCCTTTATCTATCAGCTTTTGACGTTGACATTATTTACGAAGCAGGTAAGACACACTTTCTAGCGGATTACTTATCACGCACACAAACAGGTGAACCAAATGCAGAGGAGTTTCTCCCTTCTGTAGGTGGCGAACTAATGCCACTGGCACTTGAGGACGACACCAATGACCCACTCTCATTGGAAAGTATCCGCAAACATCAAAAGAAAGACGCTGAGTGTGTTACTTTGTACCAGTACCTAAAAAACCAAATTGTACCAGAGGACCCAGACCAAGCTCGATCTGTGGTTGCTCAAGCTAATTTTCTTGACATTATGAAACCAGGAATTATTTGTCATTTTAAAAACATTAAGTCAAAGAAGACATCTAACGATATTTATTGCCCAAAACCACAAATTCTAATACCAGTTACATTAGTGTATCATGTGTTATCACGCTTACATGACGACATTCTCTCAGGAGGTCATGTCGGACAAAACGCTCTAGCTGCTAAAGTGGCGGACAGATATTACTGGAAAAACATGCATCGTGACATTGTTAACTATGTGAGATCTTGTGATAGTTGTGCATTACGGAAACGTGTGCCCCATCCTAAAGCATTAGCAAAGTCGTGGGATGAGCCTACTCGCCCTTGGGAAATTGTTTCTTGCGACTTTATTGGACCGTTGACACCTGCTAAGGATGGCTCGCGCTATATTATGACGTTCATCGACCTGGCTACAGGATGGCCAGAAGCATTTGCAACTAAAGACTCTACCGGGTCAACAGCCGCATTTGCCTTCCTAACTGGTATAGTTGCCAGGTATGGAAGGGTTTCCAGAATACATTCGGATAGAGGACAATCGTTCTTATCAAAATTCCTAAAGGCTGTCACTCAGAGATTAAACTGTCATCATACTTTCACCTCTGGTAGAATGCCTACAGGCAATGCCAGGGTGGAAAGGTTGCATCGTACCCTGGAGGACGTGATCGCATGTTATGTCACTCAGGACCACAAGGACTGGCCACAGCTGTTGCCAATTGCCTTGTGGGCAGTGCGTTCAACTAATTCTGCACGTACAGGTTTTTCTCCCTATCAATTACTTTTTGGCCGTGAACCTGTCTCTATGGGACTTTCTGATATACCCATTGATGTTGCAACACCTGAAACAGACAATGAAAAATATGCTTTAGCAATGAAATTAGTTAACATGTTTAGCAAATCAGCAAAGCATGTCACCGAACGATATAATAAAGACATGCGTGAACGATTGGACAAAAAGGCTAAACCATTGGACCTACAGGTAGGCGACTTGGTGCATATTTATGATCCTACATGTGCCGATAACCGACGATCCAAATTTTCTGCTAAATATAAAGGTCCATTTAGAGTGATTGAAACAAAAGGTGATCATTTAGCAAGATTACTTTCTATACATAACCAAAAACAAATTCCTCATCTAGTTAATGTTTCTAAACTTAAAAGAGCTTATGATTCTTGGAGCCCGGTCAATGCTCCTATACAGGATCTAAATCAATCGGGTGCTGACCATCAACACGATAACTCTGTCCCTAACGAAGCTATGATTAAAACTACCACTGAAGTAAAGGCGCCTGCAGGTCTAGAGGAACCATTGCCCTCACATGATCAACCTGACCAGAGAGTGCACGCTTTGGTTCAGGGTCCTCGTGGATGTTGTCACACGGGGAATACGTCGCGACGGATTAAAGAAAGAAAAACGGTACAGTTTGATATTCCTAGGGTCACCCCAGAGGGACCCGCACCATCGCCTAACTCATCAAAGCCCTCTTCTGAGGCACATATACCAGTGGTAAAGCCCACCAAAGAGGTGGCAAATTTCCCTGCTGACCGTGCCACTACGGATCAGGGAGCCGCTAAGGTGCAAGCGGTACAGGTTGGTAAATCCGACCCAACCAGTGACTTAAGCCACGGGAAGTCGGATCCTGTGCATTCCTCTAATTATTCATGCGGGAAAGTCGGATCCCAAGATGCTACACCGGACATTAACATTACACATAAGAAGAGGTGTGGATCAACCGACGGTGGCAGATTGCAGCCTGCTGCCGACGTGCCCACATCTTCTTCTACAACTACACCTGATGCTGAGACTGGAGATTACTACAGCATTAGGTTTATCTCAGGAAAAAGAACTCTACCATCTGGGGAGGTGAAATACCTCACCAAATGGGTTGGTGTCAAAAGGAAGAGTTGGGTTCCTGCATCTGACTTCCACCCATCGATTGACCCTGAGGACTTATACTTACAATACAAAAACCGGAACAATTCATAGTTGATGATTTCCAACTATTGTAGCATAAAGGACTATTGATGCCTTCCGATAGCCCTACACAATTAGTAGTTGATGTCTTCTGACTACTTTAACATAAAAGAAACTGTTGATGCCTTCCGACAGTCTCACCTAAACAATTACAACCCTACTACCATATTGTGAATCCCTTACATTTGCTGACACCTCTTGGCAGGAGATACTTACAATGTTGACTGAGTGAGTTGTCCTGGACTTCCTTCTACTCGGGAGGAGGACTTATGTCCATCTCACTACATAGGTTACGCCATACGTCATCATGGTTGGTGGCGAGACTCAGTGACACTGGATCGGGTGACGACGGATCAGTTAACGCCTTGAACAGTATAGGATGTTGAGGATGGCTGCCCAACAAAGGGTCAGCGTACCTTGACACCGCAATGTCCATCGTCTCGACTACGTGCTGTGGAGTTGCAGTTTCATCACCTAGCTCATCCATTAAGGGTGTGTTGGGTCCCTGACAATCGACGCTGGATGGATCTCTAAAATCGCCACCGGTAAAGTTGTTGGTGTCTCCGGAGGGACCGGGGACGTCTCTGTGCTCCATGCTGACAGCCAGACTTGGTGATTCCTGACAGTCTTCTGCGTAATGGTGTGTTTCCTGACCATCTTCAGGTAAAGCGAGTGTGGGAATCTCTTCATCATTATGACCAGTGAAGTTGCTGGTGGACAGCGGCTGGCTGGTCGCGGGACTTATCGGGGATAATACGAGCATTCCCTGCTTGTCATAGGAACAGTCATCTTTACACAGGACGGTGGTGACGGCCTCCCCGCTGGGCCCAGCAGACCTGGCCCCACGGACATCGGCCGGAGAACGCCCCGACACACCTGGAGACGCAGGCCGGCTTGATGCAGACCGGCCCTCCGTGTTGATGGCCCCCTGGTCAAATTGGCCATCCACCCCTGAGCCACCCCCCACCGCCCCCCGACCGCCACGACCGTCCCCACTCCCATCATCTGGTCTGTCACTATCATCAGAATCATCATCATTTGTGCTTCTTCCATCTTCCCCATTACTATTCCCGTCAGTTATCACACGAAAACCAAAACTGTGAGTACAGATAGGTATTCCCGATAGAGGTAACGGTCCAGCTTGAGACGTAACATTATGAAGTATCACACTTCCATCGGCAAAATCGCCATTTACCACTAGCACGTGGGTAACTCCTCCAATTCGTATAGTTGTACAAGTTATACCTTCACTAGCCATCTTCACTCTCTGCCACACAGTACACAAATGCAAACCGATATACATTAGGTACATACAAAACCCAGATATTCCCCAACAGACAAATTTTTATTTCTCTTTTTTACGTTTCCATCTATTGGGACTGCTTCCCCATCTTCTCGTCATAAAATAGTAAACACAACACAGAGGACATAAACATGTCTGTAAATTTTCCCTACGCTTCGGGTTGGCCACCTGGCTTGGCGCTCCTCCTTGTTCTGTGTGTCGCTGGCCAAGCGGCCTCACATGGACAGGGTGTGCTACACGCAAAGCCTATTATGAGAGAACAATACGGTGTGGTGTTCCTGCCAGGTAGGCTGATAAGCACCGCTGACTCAGACCATGTTTATAGCGGGTTTAGGGTTCACATCCCGTGGCTGAATGAGTCACTCTCCCTAAACAACCCGATGGCTTTTTGTGATAGCACGCGTCATTTCACCACGAGACATGCACAAAGGGCACATCATGACATCTGTGCTCATACTAAAGAAATAATTGATGTATTGCATGGCATCATTGCCGAGCTTTACAAACTCCAAAAATCACAAATCAAAGAAATACTCGAGTCAATCCCAGGTAGTGCCTATGTCTTAGATCCGGCAAGGCAAAGACGAGGTCTTCTTGACTTCGTGGGTGAGATCTCATATCACTTATTTGGGACAGCGAAAGCCTCGGACGTAGATGCAAATAAATTGCTTGTCTTAACGGCACAGCAAGGAGTTAATCTCAATGCTGAAAATCTTGCTAAATTGGCTAACATAACTGCAGTTAATTTTGAACACGTTGATTCATCTCTTACCAAATTACAGACAGATATAAAACGCATACAACAGAACGCATTTAATTTGCGTTCTGCTCTGAATGACATGGCTAATGATATGGAAAGACAAAAATTATTGCAAATTTTAACGACAACCATTCTCACAAATCATCTTTCCCTTATGGCATACATGCAAAACATGTTGCGGAAAACGTCTGACTTCGCAGATGGCATACAAAACCTTCTGCGCGGTCAACTTACGCAAGCAATAATACCCCCTCAAGATATAAGAAATTCTTTGGCTGAATTAGCTGATACACTAAGAAAAGACTTTCCAAGATTCAAAATCGCTTTCCAATCTCCAAGTTTCTATTATGATAATAGTAAACCGCATTTCATGATTGCGGATAACCAACTGATTATTTATGTTAAGGTTCCTGTCACAAGTGATGTTCATAAATTTCAAGTGTACAGAACCAAAAATTTTCATGTTCCAGTGCATATGCACAATTCGTCTTTCACAGACGCGACAATTATGAATAACTTACCATCGGAAATTGCACTTTCTTTAGACAATAGATACTATATCCCTTTGGAATCTTACTCATATCACGATTGCACAGGTGACGAAATTCTCATCTGCCCTCATATCCCTTTTAGGAAACCAATAACAAGTGTGACATGCATAGCTGCACTGATTAGAAGTGATGGGGAAGACATAGGAAAACTTTGTGTTTCTACTTATGTAGCAAACCCAGTTTTTCAGGAATTTGCAGTTTATCTTGACGAGACAGATCTCTTACTTGTTAGTAACAGTAAAAAGGCAGACATAATATGTAAAAATAGAAAGCCGGAAACACTTTACATACATCACTTTGCAGTGGTAAAATTAGGTTGTCAGTGCTCGCTTCAATCATCAGATCTTTGGCTCCCATATCAACTGAAGGGATGTGCACGGACAACAACAGACATAACTGTTAGATTTCCCGTTAATGATGCTTTCTTAATGGCGTTTAATCTTTCAAGTAAACTTAAGGCAGCAATAGGTATGGAACCATGGAGAGTTCCGAACCCGATACCAGACACGAAAAGAAATCAAATTTTACAAAATTCGGCAAATAATCAGCCTTTGATTGACCTGAAATCTTTGGCAGGAAAGATTCAGGAAGATGCTTTCAAACCCAAGAGTCCGGTCACGAGCCAGTGGCTTAGTGACGTGGCTCAGTGGGGAAAACAAACTTGGACAGTGTGCATTTCATTTTTGGCTATGCTTGCATTTCTGTTCATCCTATGCGTCATCTGGCGTAAATACAAATCGGCATTGATTGCTCTTGCATTACCCAATCCGCAACCTGCCTCAGCAGCGGAAATTCCCAATCCATTAGTTCTTGAAGCAGATAACAACATTTCTATCTCTGGTTTGATTTTGGTGCTAATGTTAGCTATAATGGCTATTACTTTTGCCACTTTGATCATTATTCAGATTTGCAAAATTTACAGGGAAGAACTTAAAGATGGATTGTACCTACAAGTAGTTATGCCAAATGACCACTACTCTGTTTTCCTGACAAGAATTGATTTTACTGGAGATTGTACATTTACACATACAGGACCGATCATTTCATCTTGTGAACTGAAAACTAGACTGACAAAAGCCATACTAAAAATTAACTGGGGTATACAAATCTTGGTTATTACACCGGGTGGCACAGAAATTATTAAGATTCGCTTGCCAGCAAAAGTTGTTATACCTTTAGCTTTGGCTAGGGAAATGACCTCCACAACTGAAAGAATCAAGGTCAGGGTCGTTCGCATGGCCCATAACTTCCCAGTCCCCATTCGAAAGTATATGAACCCACCCTCTGACTTGGGGTGGTCATTCATCAGACCGACTCAGCCCACTTCACATGGTAGGCTGGAGTTACTACCAATCGACAATCAAGGTCCTAATATAGATAGTGGCTACAACACTTCTAATACACAACCTCATCCCATCATACACTCATCCCAAGAAAACATTACCCATTTGCCCTTACCTCCTGATCCCGATCAGACTGTGGTTGAATGCCACACTTCGTCGTAGAGCTACCATGATGTCTCTACTGCTAAATGAACATTCATCTCTTAATTCGGCAACACCTTCTTCGAATTCTACAACTGCTGAAGATCGATGCCCTACTTGGCGCCCCACTCCGCCTTGTGGGGCAGACTATTCCACCAACGGAGGGGCAGGGACTGGCCACGGCACCCCCTGCCCACCTGTACCCTGCCCAAGCGCAGGCAATGCCTATGGTACGATGCCTACAAATCCTGTTCTGCCCGCATTTACCAGGCCCGTTTTCCAAAATGTTAACTCAGCGGGACAGAACCAGTGGGCAACATTAACAACAAATCATCAGAGGAGGGAGCCCACCCCCCTCACACCGACCCCGCCGCAGAACATTCTACCAACGTACGGCCGGGGCGCGATGATTGCTCAGACGGCAACCTGGACATCCTTCCGGCCACCGCGGCCCATGCCCCCAACGACAACCATGTCTCGTGCGGGACGAGGAAGGGGCGCTCTGGGACTGCGGCCGTCGGCGACTCCACCGCCGCCGGGCTTCCTACATGTGGATCCCCCGGAGGATACGCTGTCGCCGGCGGAAACCTGGAGGATGAACCACAGGTTTGCCTGTACGGTGTGTCATCGCCGCTACAGGTACGGCGCCAGGTTGATGCGCCACATGGACATATGCCATACTATAGGCATATTTAAGTGCTTGCCGTGCTCTGCATTCTTTACAACAATACAACAATTCTTATTACATAGGGCTCAGGCACACCCACGGGCGCTTGCGCCTGAATAAAAGCGACAGTACCCAAACTATCTCCTGACTATCTATTCATTGGGTGGCCTTCACCTTGGCCCTGAGCTTGTATCCTAATGTATATAATCTAGTATCTTTGAACTCATCGATCAGTGCACATCAGGTCCGACTACAGTCAACATGTCCCTGGACTGCCCTCTCTGCACCACAATGGACTCGTTGTCTCTCGAAGATGCTCCTCCAGTCCGGCCGCGTGGAAACCCTGGCTGCTGGGCAACACCTTTACGGCACCAACTTGCACGAGAGAGGCCGGCACCGAGACCCAAGGTCAGGTTCTCTCGTCGTCCCGTTGCCCTGCCGGCGGTTATCCGTAGGAGACACAGGACAATCCCACCGGCCTGGCTATTCTACGTCCAGGCCCAGTCCTATGGATTTGAGCGTACGGCCATAGAGTCTGTGTGGTTGCGGATGAGTGACAGTCTACGCTCCCCTTGGAAGATAAGGAGCTGTTCCCTGCGAGACAACATAGCGCCCCCTAAAGCAAAGGATCCTCCTATCGAGGGTCGGGTGCTCAAGATGCTGAAAGAACAATCTAATGAGGAACGGACACGACGCGATGAGGTGCTGGAACTGGCCCTCAGAGACTGTAAAGAACATCAAGGATCTGACTATACTTTATCTGATTTTGTAGATCAAGTCGCTAAGAGACGTTATACTCTGTCTCGTTTTTCTTCACTGTAGAATGCATAGCTTTATATTGTAACTAATCTTTAAGGGGATCAATAGGTGGATTTCCCCGGGCAGAAATTACACACACACGTACAATGTAACTCTTTTGGAAAAAGTAATACACATGAAACTGAAGTTTAGAACTAGCAAAGGAAAAGACACTGAAACAGAAATTGTAAGAAGAAGTTGTAAGAAATTCTATGCCAAGTGACGGTGTCACTTGTCAAAGAAAACCCCGGCGAGTGTTGCGAAACACAACATTGTATTTTATAAATGTCTATTGATATTTTCTCTACATATTGTACTAAACGCTATTTCTCAATGCGTCTCATTTCGACGCTACATAAAAACGTCAGACCGCCCTTAAGGCAATCCCGTTAGGGGTGTTTTATGATCATGGCGCCCGCCCCCTGCTCAGGTCGCGGGTGCTTGCAGGTCGCCTGAGGTGAGCCCACCGGAGCGACTGACGTCACACCGGACGCGCCAGCTCACCGGACGCGCCGGACGCGCATATCCGTCAGCAGCGCGTCCTCCTGTTAATAGTCTCAGCTCGGCCCGCGACAGTCATTCATTGGTGCGCGGTAGAGGACGATGAACGTGTTTGGTAGCTGAGTAGCAGACCTAGGCTTATAGGACCAACCAGATTATATTGTATCTGTTGTGTGTGACTTTAAAACCAGGAGTTGGACTTGGAAATATTCTAGGAACATTTTGGACTTAATTCTAGGACTTGGAACCCCTCTACAGGCATTGTGTTAGAAATTAGAATCATTCCTATCACAGGACTCAATTAGGCAAAGGAACATTTAGGACATTTTAGGACTGTTTAGTTTAGAATTATTGAAAGGTTTGTACGAAGGTTATTTGGAAATCACTTATTCATTTGTGCCACTGGTTTAATATCAATAAAGGATGTACCTTACTAATCACTGCCAAATTTACACAGCGAGTTTTAGCTTTACCCTTATTACAATTTGTCTCCCCGACACGTTGTTTAACATAACCATTTACCCCTAGGTTTACTATTCTTAGTTCTGGTCAGGACTTTCCCCCTTCCTTATTAGATCAAACTTTATTCCATGTGAGGAGCCTGTGTTTGGGAACATTCTAAAACCCTGACTCAAGACTTCCTCACATCATGATCGGTGAAACAAGTACTTTTAAGTTTTAGCGATATATAGAGTCTATATATGCTCCTCTACGTCTGTCTCTCAATAAGGTGGGGGAAGTTGAAGGAGGCATAGGGGTCACCAAACTCCACTAGGAGTCTCTTGGGTAGTATACGTTTATTCCATCGCATCCGACAGAGGACTCTGTACTTCAACCGTAACCAGCAGGCCAGTATGTTAATATGTTCTATATAGTTAATACGTTTTTGGTCGGAAATCGGCGCAAAACCGGTTGTGCAACCAAACCCGACTGAAGTTTTTGTTTATATCATATGATCAGAAACGTAAAATATTAAGTCTCTGACATGAAAACATGATTATAAAACTTAAATGATATCCATGGTGGAATGTCGTATGATGTGATTATGTTGCATATTATATGTAATCATTTTCTGCGTGAATCAGCTATTCAAACCGAATATTTAATGTAAATCAACTACGAAATGCATGAAATGCTATGGAAACTCAAGAGTAATCTACACTGTCAATATTTTTGTCGGTTCACAACCAGATGGAATGCTTTTTTGTCAAATGTCCTTGTCCACAATAGTTGTGAACCTGTAATCGCATGATGTGACATATTGAGAGACTCTAAACCAACAATGAACCAATACTGATATCGCTGGAGAGTAACGAGGTTAGAGAGAAAGAGGTTCTGCTCAGAGAGGGCTTATGAGATGCTTATATTATTTGTAACCGACAGAATCACGAGTCACGAGACATTAATCACAATCCAAATGGTTAGCCTAATACGTTGGCAAAAAATGCCCCATCTTGGATCGCCGGCTGAAGTCTCTACGTTTATTCAAGTTACAAAATATAGTTAGAAATAAGATACATCCTTTTTGCGAATTCATTCGAAGGGTTGTCTTCCTTTCAAATATATTTTCCTATATGTAAAATTGAAATGGTAAATTGTATATTTTTAGGTCCCACCATAGTTTTTCATCCCATCACAGAGTAATCACCATTGTTTCAACAGTGATATACATAGTGCATCTATGATATATACGACATTAGATCCGAGGATTCCTAGTCGCAAACCACATTTTTTTTTACAAACGTGTAGGGGTAATGTCTGCGCCTAATGGCGACCAAGGAGTGACTAATTGGCGCCAATATGACCATGTGATCAATTAGCATACATGAATAATAATTAGGTTAGGCTCGCAGCATTCCCGATAAAATATATATCTATATAATAATAATTATTATTATATTTGACCTCTATTAAATCATATACCTGAGTGCAGATACGAAAGCCCAATTGCAAGATTGAAATACTCTCTCAGATTTGCTTTTATATTTGGTTGTCCATACCATCATCAGCTCGTTAAATCAACTTTTGACTTTTTAAAGGAAGTATGAATATAACCATTAATTGTACATGAAGGCCCTCGACTCCTCCCACACCCCCCCCCCGGGGGGGGGGGATTAACTGCAAAAAAAAACACGAAGAAATTCCTTGACGATTATGTAGCGTCGTAGAAATACGCCTACACATTTCCATGCATGTTAAAGCCATGAACCATTTACTACAATTTGATACTACATACATACATGCATACATACATCGATGCACGCACATATACATACATGCAATTCTCCCTACTACAGATAGCTGATTTTCAGTAGGCCTATTTTAAGCACCTGCAGGCTAATTTGGGCTAATTTTGTTGGCAAACCCCTTAAAAACTATAGAAAATAAGCAAATTATTGTTATATCTCCCTCCACAATGAATGTATTTTAAACAACTCATTACTATTGAACATATATGGAGACTAATAAACATTTTGAAAATAATGATGGCTAGTTTTTCACAATATCAATTTAGATGCTTAAGCCTTGAGTTTTGTCGACATATTACCCAGCATGCACCTGGTTCTAAGTATACCTGCAGGTAATACTAGAAAAACCAGCTATCCGTGGTTGGGAGAATTGACATAATACATACATTTTAGTCTATTTAAAAAAAGGTTGAAATGCAGTTCAGATGATTATGAAACCCTTGCCCGAGTCTAATGCCCTAACCACGTTTTGTAACCACTTCACATGGTCAATTAGCCGCGCCACTCATAAGGCTATTGGCATACACCCTGCCTAACTCAACCTTTAACACTATACGTTACACGTTGAGGGCCACCTACATGGCTATATTCCAGCATATATAGAGATAATCAGATATATCTCTATGATTCCAGGTATACCGTTAGTTTTTGCTCTCTTCAGTACAGAGTGTTCTAGAAAGAACAAAATCGAAGTACAATCAGCAGGTGCCCGTCGGTACGATTGCTGACCCCCCCTCGGGTTCGTCTGGAGGCGTTAGTGTACACGTTAAATAACGTTAATTGGCTCCCCTCTCAAACGGTTGGACCTTTAAATAGCCGCCTCTGCTTCTATTGCTGGCTGCGGGTGACACGAGGAGGTACCTGCCCGTTAACTTGGACACCGGTACACATTTGAGCCGACTCTGCAACTTTGACCCAGTCCTTTAAGGATATTGGGGGTGGGGGAGGAAGGAACTGACTCTCTATGGGTTGGTAGTTATTAAGAGGCCGAGTCCATTCTTTTGTCTTTTCGTCGAACAGGCTACATACTTCCCATTTTGGAATTACAAGCATCCCGCCTCAGGGTCGGACCGCAGTCAGCAGCATTTTCTAGACTGAGTATCCCCCTAAAGACATTCACCTGCCAACCACTCCACTTTCGTTTTAGGAATAGCTTTTGCAAAGCAGCAAGCACATTCTGTTCCTCACCCCCCGCCCTCAAAGACCATGCACCATTTCTGAGTTTATCATTTCTTTCTTTCATCAATATTATTCTTCAAACTGTTCTAAGGTTGTGCATACTTTCCAAGAAAATAAGAATAACATTGCACATTGCACATTGTCAATTCTATTTTAATAGCTGCGTGACTATAGGTTGTCTTTGTAAACAAGTCAAAATTACAAGAGAGCATCAAATTACTGTTTCCATAACAATAGAATTTGATGTGTGTGTTGATGAGTTGATGAGTATGATATTAACAACGAAATGTCAATAAAGACTTTTCAAGAAATACTTAAATAGCCTTATGATAAAGGACAGTTTTCTATTAAAACTAATGTTTTTTCCCTCCATTTTCCACGCACAGCCTATCTAAACAAGTTCTTGGGCACAAGAATTTTGCATTGGTTGATCAGGTTTGTGCAAAAGTTGGTCAGAAAAAAACAGGACTCTGTTGGTTCAAATCTCTATACTCCTTCTCACGAGGTCTCGAAATATGCCACAAAGAAAGGACAATTCTATGTGACAATGAGCGAAATTTCTAATACTGATTTGATAGAAACGCAAACCCCAATAGATAGTTGAGAGGGAACAGGTTGGTTGTCAATTCAAACATCTGAATGGGCAACTGTCACCAATCACAAACAGACATCAGGCCGTTGTCAACGGGGGTTATAACTAAGAATACCCTCTAGGTCTTTCAAAACAATTTTGGTGAGGTCGTTACACAAATGAAAAGATCCAGTGAGCCCATTGTTAGGTGGGAGCATTACGATTGTAGAAAAACTACTCTTTCAAATGCTGCAAACCATTTTAGAATATTTCAAATAGAAGCTGGGATATGGTTGAATGAACCTTGCTACCTCTCATAAATTAAGAACCTCTTATTCCCAATCGCTAAATTTTGTTTCCATGTTGTTCAATATCTATATATATATTTTTTTATTATCAAAAAAGCAAGTTTTCTAATTATGAAAATAGTGCAATAACTTTTGATAGGGGTGCTTGTTTCACTCACTGTTTGAAATATTAAGAAGAGTAAAACATTTTCTATGAAAAGTGTTCCTTTTATTCTTTTTATTCTTTATTCTGTAACCATACATGTATATGGTAACTTGCTAACCTCCATTATGCTTGCAAATTCTGCTGAAAAGCATTCCATTTAGAATTTCCCATGATGCATTGGTCATGCAAATTCTTTTATTCTTTTAATTGTCATAAGAATCTCTACAAATTTCATGTGGATAAAAATTTCCCACACAAAAAATACAAAAATGTGCTTTTGTCCATTTATTTCTTTATAATGAAGAGGTTGCTTTCTAGAGACTGACATTATTACCAGAGGCCTGAATTGGATGCAATGGGCTGTATCATAGATGCAGTTGTAAAGTAGCTAGATAGTGTAGAATGATGAAATATAGAGTGGAAGAATCCCTAGGACTTAAGAAACATTTCATTACAATAACATTTGGCTATATGCCAAATAACCATTTTATAATTAGAACACAACCCTGAAATTGTTGGCTATTAGACGTCACGAAATCAAACTTTGGTTTAACATTAAAGAACAGACCTCTTGGAATATGAGTAACATTTTAGATCAAGTTTAAGGACTATTCCCTATGTCCTAGGAGTATTTGTCAGTTTTTGCCACTAGGGGGAAGCATAAGTTTGTGGGCATTATCCAAAAGCATTCCCGATTCTTATTTTTCCATATAAAGTTTAGCCATCGTGCAATTGGCCTTTTTCAGTTCTGTGTAAAACCAATTGTCTGAGATTTATATATATATTACCTTCTAATGTATATCTTTATGTATGTTCCAGGTGGCCACCTGGGTATGTTAATCTAATAAAAGACCTGCTACAACATAACCTAGTTGTCATTGACACATGGTACCAGGAGTAATTACAAATCGTGCGGATTAAAAGCAAAAAATGGATTCGATCAAGGCGCCCGAGCCCCTTAGACTGAAGGAAGGAAATGTTGCAGACAACTGGGAAAGGTTCAAGAAACAAATGAAGTGGTATCTGCTGGCTATCAACGTACCAGATGATGCGAGTGCGAGGAAAGTAGCCATCCTACTAACAGTTGCAGGCCAAGAAGCCCAAGATGTCTACAACACATTCACATATGCACCAGCTGTTGGGAATGTGCCAGCAGAATCGCCAGACAATTATGATGTGGTTCTACGCAAGTTCGAGGCATACTGTGTTCCAAGGAAAAATACAGTTTATGAACGATACACGTTTAATATCCTCGAACAAGGAGAAGGTGAAAGTATAGACAGTTTTGTGACATCACTTCGCCTAAAAGCAGCCACGTGTGAGTTTGGGACACTGTTGAACTCAATGATCAGGGACCGATTAGTAGTCGGTATAAGAGACCGTCGCCTAAAAGAAAAGATGTTAAGGGATCCTGGCCTCACTCTGGATACTGCCATAGCGATGTGTAAAGCTGCTGAAACGGCTCAGAAACAGATAAAGGTACTAAACTCGGTGGAAACAGAAACTGTAAACTTTGTCAACAAATCGAAGCAGTACAACAGTACAAAGACTGGACGGCAAGACAGAGTACAAGCACCTAGAGATGCCTCCAGAGACTCTGCCAAGCCAAACACAAGTGACACAGGTGGTGAATTTGACTGTGGGAGGTGTGGAAATAAGCACTTGCCTAGGCGCTGCCCGGCCTATAGGTTTCGATGTGCCAAGTGCTCCTTCAGAGGCCATTACACCCACCTGTGCAAAACAAGAGTAAATGTTGTAAATGAAGAAGCACCAGCAGAAAACCAAGAGACTGATATCTTCATTGGGCAAGTAAAGACTCAAGAGGTCAAAGAGGTCAAGATCAGCAAAGGTTGTCGCTGGATTTACCCTCTAAAAGCAGGAAATTCAACTGTACATGTCCAGCTGGACACTGGAGCAGGTGCTAACCTACTCAATGAAAAGGATTACTATGGATTGACCCCCAGACCCAAGTTAAATTCAACGAATGTTCGCCTCACTGGATATACAAATGATGAGATTCAGGTCAAAGGTGCATGTATGTTAAAAGTTGAGGTTGAAGGAAAATGCTCAATCATTAGATTTGTCGTTGTAGAGAATGGTTCAAGCCTTCTTGGCGCCACGTCATGTGAAAATCTTGGTCTAGTTAAAAGAATACTTGCTGTGAAAGAAGATAACGAAGAAGTAACTGTAAAAGATGTAGGGCAGTGTACTCTGCCAGAAGAAAGAAGTGAGCTATCGTCTTTACCGTTTGTGTACAATATTGAAGTGAAAGAAGATGCTGTGCCAGTAATTAGAGCAGCTAGAAGGGTTCCAGTGGCAGTAAGAGAACCTCTGAAAAAAGAGCTAGAGAGAATGGAAAACCTAGGGGTTATTCACAAACAAGATGAACCATGTGAATGGGTAAGTGAAATAGTTGTTGTGAACAAACCAAATGGTGATATTAGATTGTGCATTGATCCTAAAGACCTTAATAAGGCAATCAAAAGAGAGCATCAACAACTACCTACTAGACAAGAAATCTTTTCAGATATACAAGGGGCAAAGTACTTTTCCAAACTTGATGCATCTCAGGCATTTTGGCAGGTTAAGCTTAGTGAAGAGTCAAAGAAATTGACCTGTTTTAACACACCATTTGGTAGGTACTCGTATGACAGGCTACCTTATGGCCTTTGTTCAGCCCCTGAAGTGTTCCACAAATACATGGAGGTAATGTTTGGTGATATAGAAGGATCACGTGTGTACATGGATGACATACTCGTGTGGGGCACAACAGAAAAGGAA
Source organism: Lepidonotus clava (assembly GCA_936440205.1). Taxonomy (NCBI): domain Eukaryota; kingdom Metazoa; phylum Annelida; class Polychaeta; order Phyllodocida; family Polynoidae; genus Lepidonotus; species Lepidonotus clava. The sequence continues at coordinate 16,013,046 of OW387150.1, read as the reverse complement.
CATGACAGCCGTCTGCAAGAGGTCAGAGAGAGAATAGAAAAGTACAATTTGCACATGAACTGGTCAAAATGTGAAATCAAAAAGTCTGAGATTAGCTTTATAGGAGACAAGCTGTCATGTGAAGGAATCAGTCCGGCAGAGGACAAGGTAGAAGCAATACTGGGGATGAAAAAACCAGAGTGTAAAGAAGACGTGCAAAGAGCCTTGGGTTGTATAAATTATGTTGGCAAATTTATCCCCAACCTTGCAAGTAAATGTGCTCATATCAGATCACTGCTTAGCAGTAAGAATACATGGGTGTGGGGCCCTGAACATGATTGTGAGTGGGAAAACATGAAAGGTATTTTAACCTCATCACCAGTGCTTAGGTTCTACAACCCAGCCCTTCCAACCAAAGTGTCCACTGATTCTTCAAAAGATGGTCTTGGAGCTGTGTTGCTTCAAAAAGAAAATGGAGAATGGAGGCCAGTAGCATATGCTGCAAGGTCACTGACAGATAGTGAAAAAAGGTACGCACAAATTGAAAAAGAGTATCTCGGCTTAGTGTATGGTTGTACAAAGTTTCACCACTTCATTTATGGGTTACCCAATGTAGAGCTAGAAACTGATCATAAACCCCTGATTGCACTGTCAAACAAGTCTCTCAATGATATGTCTCCCAGAATCCAAAGGTTAATGCTAAAGTTGCAGAGATATAGTGTACAACTCACTTGGACTCCAGGTAAATTCCTGTATATTGCAGACACACTGTCTAGAGCCAAGGTCACAGAAAAGGTTGATAATGTACTGGGTGCAGAAATAAATGCACAGGTAAACATGGTCTATCAGTCTTTCCCAGTATCAGAAGAGTACTTAGAGCGAATAGCTAAAGAAACTGAAAAGGACGAAGTCCTAGAAGCAGTTAAAAGGTGTATCGCTAATGGCTGGAAAAATGGAGAATGTCCAGCATATAGCACATTTAAAGATGAGCTCTGTTTGATAAATGGACTTCTAGTGAGAGGAAACAGGATTGTTATCCCTAGTAGCATGCGTAAAGAAATGCTGGAGTATGTTCATGCAGGACATCTAGGAGTAGACAAACAGAAAAGGTTGGCAAGAGATGTTATGTTTTGGCCTAACATGAATAGAGACATTGAGGTTAAGACACAAAATTGTCAAGCATGTCTAAAGTATAAAGTTTCCCAGAGCAAAGAAACAATGTATGTAGAGGCAGAGAAGTTGAATGCAGGACCATGGGAGTATGTGGGGACAGATCTGTTCCATTGGAACAACCATGACTACTTGTTGGTTATAGATTATCACTTGAATTATCCAGAGATTGCCATACTACCAAGCACGTCAGCTGAGAATGTAATCTTAAACATGAAAAGTATCTTTTCCAGACATGGTGTGCCTAAAGTTGTAATCAGTGACAATGGTCCTCAATATAGTTCAGAAGCTTTCAAAAGGTTTGCGAGTGAATATGGGTTCCAACATAGAACTTCAAGCCCATATTATCCCCAAAGTATTGGAAAAGCAGAAAGAGGTGTTGGAATTGTAAAAAGTCTTCTCAATAAGGCAAAAGAGTCAGGTGATGATCCATACTTAGCACTACTAGCTTATAGACAGGCGCCAACGTCTGATGGTTCCTCTCCAGCAGAGAAGCTTATGGGTAGAAAGTTGCGTAGTAGACTTCCGCATGTTCACAAAATGGTAGACTCAGGGAACAAAGCTATTAACGAGAGTCGGTTACGTCAAGAAGTAGCATACAATGAACATGCCAGAGATTTGCCTAGACTACAAGTAAATGACACAGTAAGACTGCAAGATGAAAAGGGTACATGGAGCCAGCGTGCTCAGGTGTTAAAAGAAGTGGCCCCAAGGTCATACAAGGTAAGAACTGAAAATGGAGCAGTGTTGAGAAGAAACAGGCGGGATCTACTGAGAACATCAGAACAGTTTGTAAGGTCTGATGACCAAATGGATGATGCAGATGATATAGATGGGGTGATTGACTCAAATGCTGAAAATGTCAAGAATGGTGAGGCCATGAATATAGAAAGGGCTTCTGTCACTTCTCTTTCTGTTCCTGAAAGATCTCCTCAAGTAATAGTCTCATCTCCATTCATACCTAGAAGGTCTTCAAGAGTGTCAAAACCAGTAGTAAGACTAGGTATATAAAGATGTGCTTTGTCAGGTCTTCTATAGACGTCTATCTTTTGATTGTCCGTTGACGGGGAAGATGTCTGAGATTTATATATATATTACCTTCTAATGTATATCTTTATGTATGTTCCAGGTGGCCACCTGGGTATGTTAATCTAATAAAAGACCTGCTACAACATAACCTAGTTGTCATTGACACACCAATTGCATGAAAAGCCTACTTTATAAGATGTAGCTATGAATTCTTACTAAGGCTTAGACTAAAACTAAGATATGATAATGAAAGACAAAATCTCAGTCAAATACTGGAAAGATGTCCTGTTTCTCGGATAACCGTCTAAGGCACCAGTGCGTCAATATCCTGTACCTCAACACTATCTCATTGTTTGGAATGTGATAAAGCATGGACAAACCGAAGATTATTGGTCTTAACCTCAGAAATTGATTATAGTAGACTTCCAAAGGCTCTGATTAGAGAACAGTCACGTTGAGAATTGAGAAAAGAATATCAGTAGGCCTACACACACACACACACACACACACACGCACACGCACATGCACACACACACACACACACACACACACACATACACGCACACACACACATATATATATATATATATATACCACGGTAGACGGGGAGAACAATAGAAGTAGGCCGTGAATATATCACGTATTCCACCAGTGAAGTGGAACGCCCCCATATAATCTCACGGCGCCAGAGTGGTGCCGTGAGGTCTGGTCAGGGGAGTCGGGGTGAGAGAGGGGTGGGGAGAGAGGTGGGGAGAGGGGAGGTCGTGTGTGGAGGGAGGGAGGGAGGGAGGGGCAGGGTGTCAAGAGGGGCGATGCCCATTATGATGCCCAATGTTTTGACGAAAATTACCACGCATAGCATATTATTTCAACAAAACTCATAAACGGAAATCACCGACAAAAAACACAATGAGCATGTGGTATTAGTTTGGTTTCATCCTAATTATGTAATGCTAGGCCTATGCATGCACTGATATGATACTGTTAGAACTGATGCCCTACAGAGCCGCTACGCTGACACAATGCATTAGGCCACTATGAAAAGGCACCTCTTCCAGTAAATCTGAGAAACCATTCTTGGAAAAGTACATTTATAAAGATTTACAGTTCTTTTTCAAAATATAAACTGCAATTTTTTTAATTAACATTTATTTATTCTGATCAAATCTCGGGAAGTATTCCGGTGTTCTTCAATGCACCAGTAATTACAAAGGTTTTATCGTTCTGTTGTAACATTAAAGTAATCAGTTCACATTTTTCAATGAAAATTATACGTCCTTTAAGTATCATATCTTATTGATCTTATGGTTGTAATTCGAGATTATAAGTATAACTAATAATAATAATTGGCATTATGATTAAATCTCATTTACCTGACGATCTGCACAGGCTGGTAGGCCGCTGTCTAATGATGCACAGACCAATGTGGCAAACGCTCTTATATAGGCTCAGGGTGAAATGTACACACCAGCTGACATATGTCCAGACAAACAACAATTAAAGAACCCTCTGGTCCGTGGTATATGTCAGATATAGCCCTCGTCAGTGGCTATACTTGATACATAGTCTCGGCTACCGCCTCGACTATATATCGCGTATACCCACTGACTCGTGCTATATCTACTACATATACTGGCAGTCTTTCCGTTGCCTGTATACAGCCGAGGAATTTGAATAGACATTAGTATAGGAAAACATACAGAGGTTGACAGTACAACCCTGAATACGAGGTAGGTTTCGAAAAATTCCCACCGAGTATACAGGGTTGTACTGTCAACTGAGGTAAGTTTTCCTTATATTATATATCATATTTTGTAAGTTATAAGCAAAAGAGAAATAACGGAAATCACCAGTGGAGCAAAGTGGGCAGTATTCCTATGTATTGATTACACACACACTGTGACTTGTCTCAAGCAGTTTTCCCTAATATTCATTATTTTCTCTTAAATTAGGACTCTATCACTATCTCCATTTAATTATACTGCATTATTTTACCTGAAATTAAAAAAATAATCATGCAAATCCATTCAGAATTCACAAAATAAAGAGAAAAACATTTTATACAGTAAAGCAAGGTGGGCAGTATACACAAATACTGCCCACTGTGTAAATACACCAAAAATACTGAATGGCAGTGTCCAGGTAGTATTCATAATGTATTTTGGCATTGGTATATAATATTTTAGAATTCGCACTAGGTGACCATGGTCCTTTTTTTATCACAGCTTCAAAACCTCCACATTGACGTCCCCGTCCACCGTGTCTGCGCATCGATTACTGTAGTTACAATAGGGATTCCTTTGTAGGGTCAGCGTCGTTGACCAAGGTGCTAACGCACCATACCTGAATGAAGAGACAAAAATAGCTAGAATTTGATTTGAATAATTAAGCATAACACCTGCACAGGAGAAAAAAAGTACTAAATAGCTACAACATAAAGCAAATATTTATAAGAGCTGTATTTCTTTTGCGGAGAAAGAAATTATTTAGACACGATGTTCACATTTGTTTTTAATATAGTTAGCACCTTCCATGGTTTTTGTGTGATTAAATCAAACAAGGAGACTTAAAAGGTCAAATTTTGGGTAATTTCACAGTGTTCAGTATAATCTCATTATAAACAAACCCCTGTATTAACTACTTCTTGAGATATCACATGCAAACTCATGCATAATTGTATAGTGCATTATAATTATGATAGTATCATTTTCACGTCGATATCACGTCGATATATAAATCTCGACCCGTAACCTTCACTTCATTCACATTTCAACTGCCATACGATACACTTCGCCAAGAATTAAAAGAATTTAAAGTCGATGAAACTAGGAGGATTTGATAAATATGATATATTCATATATGTCCCAACTGATTCCTAACTGTCCTTGTTATTTGATATCACTCTAATATCTATTCTAGCTGACGAAGTAAATTATATAACATATAATCATATTTATTCATATGAACAATGAGAGCCAATTCAACGTCTTTTCACACCAGATTTGAGTAGAGAATAGGTCAATTTGTTACAAATCCATGTCCCTTGATTGAAGATAGTGGCCTTTCTAAGGTGAGAGTTCTATTTACAAATGTAGCTCAAATGCTTACAAGGGACAAGGTCGAGGGCCTTTCAGTGTATCAAATAAACCAATTGAACCCAAAGAGGCTGATACTGTAGTGGGTTCTTCCAAATGGTGGATACTTAGCGACAGGATTAGTCTCAATATCTCAGCTATTTCCATTATATGTAGCTAAGAAAGGCAGGGAACTCTACACTATACACCAGTTTGAAACATGCCCTCGGGGCATTTAATCCAATGGATCAGCTAGGCGAGGGCATTTGGCATTCTGTTGGGGTAGAACGGATATGAGTGAGTGAGTGATGGATGTTTTACCCCGTACTGACAGCCAGGGTCATTTTCAGATGAAAACAAGTTGGGATAAATTCTGACTTTTCAGACATGTGTTTTGACTTGGTCGGCCTTTGGTGATTGAATCTATGAGATGATGGTGACAGGGCAGGCTAACAGCAGGGCATCAAAACCTGAAAATCATTTTTGTTGCACCTCATCATTAATTTTAGTGAACCCAGACACCAACCAGGAATCACCCAATGAACCACTTGGTCAGTGCAGGGTCCCCCCTACCATCGCCTTTTACGATCAGCAGGGGCTACTGGGGGTCTATATTCTTCCCAGGAGCAGAAGCCCCACCCCGGTACTCCCACAGGGTGAATAATTATGAAGATGATGGCCGTTTGCCAGTTATGAATAAAAAAAGAAATGATAGAAAATGAAGCAACAGGTTTAATCTGTCAAAGATATTTTTGGCATGGATGCCAACAATATTAGACCGCTTCTTTAATCCCATTGATGATGTATACTATGTTTCTTGAATGTTACCGATGATCATGTATCAGTGTATATAATTCATTTTAAGTATCTGTTTATACTACATATATCTAAATATTTTATCTATCTATCTATCTATCTATCTATCTATCTATCTATCTATCTATCTATCATTCTATCTATCTATTTTCTTTTATATATTCATCTGTCTATCATTAGCCCTATCTTTCTATCTATCTATCCATCCATCCATCCATCCATCCATCCATCCATCCATCCATCCATCCATCCATCCATCCATCCATCCATCCATCCATCCATCCATCCATCCATCCATCCATCCATCCATCCATCCATCCATCCATCCATCCATCCATCCATCCATCCATCCATCCATCCATCCATCCATCCATCCATCCATCCATCCATCCATCCATCCATCCATCCATCCATCCATCCATCCATCCATCTATCTATCTATCTATCTATCTATCTATCTATATATCATCTATCTATATCTAGGTCTATATCTGTGCACACAGACGCACACACATACACGTAAATTTATACAGTTATGTAAAGTTCGTATATCCTTCCTAATCTTCAAGAAGTTCGTCCTAGACTTTCGACATTTTGTAACTCTGCTACAACTCATACATAATCAATGTTCCAGGTTGGAAGACGATGCCGCCGGGCCCATTCCTATGTGCTACTCCTTCAGCCATGTGTACTTACAGAGACCACAAGCATGTCGCACGTTGTGTAAGTTCTCTGCATGTTGTATAACGGGGGGTCGGAGGTAAGGCTTAGGCCACCCCGTAGGGTCAAATAAGGAGACGCCCTTAGTCGGCTTAAGGCTGGATAAAGGCGCTCCTCCAGGGGCAGGACTCAGGGGGTGGAGGGCAGGGGGCAGGTGTAGAGGTGAGGACTTTGCCTTAAGGCTCGGTAAGCCCCTCGGCCTATTGACCAACCCTGCCCCTCGCCGCGCCCCTGGTGGCACCCGCCCGGACCTGTCCAATAGGGAGTGGTCAGTGGTCAGTTTAGCTTGGACGTCTAACGCACCAGGGATGAACGTTTCGAAAGAAACTAATAAACGCAGGTTACATAATTTAAAATTACATAATCTAAGAAATAAAATAATTTTTTAGAAATGTAAATATGTCTCTATTTCATTTTCTAGATGACGGTTTGTACTTTGCTGCTTTGTCCCATCTGAATTTGGAATAAAGAAATAATATAGGATGTTGGGTGTGCATCAAACATAGCTTTGATATGTTATATCATACTAATTTCAATTCTGATACAAATTAAGGATATGGCATAAAATAATACATTGTCTGTTCTACAAATATATATATTTGTAAATATACTTCACAAAACATATCTTGAATTGTTCATTGAACAAATCCCAATTCCTTAGACCAGATAGTCAGTATAAATGTATGATACCCCCCATCAATTTCACTATGACTGGTTTGTCCCCGACGGACGTACCTGAAGGATTCTCGATGGTCGAGTTGGTATCCATGTCCCGGCCACAACAGACTGCCCAAAAAAGTATGGTAACAGAACATGTCTGTTATGTCGCTGCTTGTCTGAGACCAATATTTAACCCAACTTTCTCACTAAGAGGTTAAGCTCTCTTTATGCTAAAGTTTACTCGGTTAATATCTAATCCATATTTCTATATATATAAATTATACTGCCCCGGCAGGTCAATGACCTGCATCAAACTTACATGTTACAGTTGCAACGTTAGTGTATATCTCATTTCAATAAAACCTTCAAAATAGAAAGTTAACGAATTAAGACTGGTAATTCTCCTGTGGAAGCTTGACTGGTTAGCTTTAATATCGATTTTTGGAAGCCATAGCTTTAATTAAAGGAAAAACCAGAAATAAAGATATGGGCGCAATGATTTCACAAAGACCATTTCAAAAGGTTCTACTCAGGCCCATGATATATAGGAGTTTTAAGGAGAGGCTTTGAAACGGTTCCCAGACTATCAATGTTGATTCCAAGCACATCCAAGTGAGGATTCCAATGAGCTTAAAGACAATTGTAGGATCAGCCGATCTTGAATGTATGAGTTAATCCCAGGCATCCTTGGAATCTCATGCCTAAGTTATGACATTTTGCTGTTTTCTTTAAAATAGAATATTGGCAACCTCATAGGCCTATATGCGATATACTGAAGGTTATGCATAATGATTGGAAAACGTTATATGGTATCAGTCGCGCATTTAGGGCTGGGGGGCGCACGCCCCCCATCCTTTATTTGCCCTTTTTTTAAAATATAAAATGGTCCTGCCCGAAGGGCTGGGGGCGGGGGGGGGGGGGGCTTTCGAAATTGCACGCCCCCTCTCCCTTTGAAAATTCCTTGATCCGCCCCTGGGTATGATCACAAAGGAAATTAAGCATGTTTATTCATAAGACTTCATAGATATAATGAATTCATAATATAATGAGCATTTTATACATAGCTTGTTTCAATTATTTTTCAGAACTGAGGTCTATTTTCCATCTCCAAACCCTATACTTTGCCTCTTGCTATATTTACAGTTTTTTTCCAATGTTTGAATATACAGGTAGTGTTGGTGAAGGGGGTTTCCCTTAACAAGCCAATAGATATTGTCTCTCCGGGATTGCCACTTTTAGGATAATTTAAATCTATAGTTCTAAGTACTCTGACTAAGACTTACCACACCAGAGTTGACAATTAGGAAAGCCTAGGCTAATTTCCACCTAAGAAGTTCTCAGTTTAAGTAAACCTTGTAACAGGGGCTGATGCAAATAAGGTTTACCTAGGCTGAGAGTGTCAGACAAACACTACTCTGTTTACTACCGCTCCAGGCCAAAATCAAGGAAAGCGAAAAAAAGTCACGTCGTTAGTATTGGCCTTGGCATATTGTATAATGAAAATGGTCCCGTTTTATTTGTCTAGCAAGTGCCAGTGTTGTATGGCCTCCTATTAAGGATGGGGCTTTAGCTGAATATCAGTTGAGATATTTGCATTTGTTGGATCTTTCGTTTTTCGTAAAATGAAGGACCTTTGATGCAAAAACACTGATATCTGTTCCACAGCTTATCAAAAACTAGTGTGACGTTCTCTGGTAAGTCGGGGTTGCCGATTCTTACAACAGAGGAACGTGGGGGTTGTTCGGGTCTCGGGGCGGACGGGGAATCCGGGCCAAGAACCGAGATGTGTTTCTAGAGTCGTGCCTCGCGCACGAGGGGGGGCTGAGCGAATCGATCGGGAATCGGCACTCGATGTCGACGGAGGACTGCGGGGGAGGGAAATTATGGTAGGGGTACGGGTCGGCCGGGGGGCGGTCCACCCCTGAGTTCCGGTCCGCGGGGGCGACGGGCCGACGGTCGCCTATTGTTTGGTAGCGTGGGGCCGAGCATGCCGCGCCCTCGTCCCCGCGGACTTCGCTCCCTCGTTCCGCTCCCCATGTCTTCGTACCATACTACGCCTCGGTTTCCGGTACTACTTCGGGCCTTCGTGCCCTACTCCGTTCCCTCGTTCCTCGTTCTTCGGGCCATCGGGCCCCTTACCCTATGTTTCTACTACCTATCTCGAACTTCGACTGTTTTGTCCTAACTTCGGCTTAATTACTCTGTTCGGCTCATCTTTAGCGGTTGTTTCAGGAAAGAGGACACGTCTGGACACCAGGAGAACTGTTAAAGAACTCTGTTTATTCGGGCCTCACCGCCCCTTTATATACTAGAGAGGTCAGCCCTGATTGGCTGCCTTCGGTCACGTGACCTACAACTGACGTCACTTCCGGTTTATATATTCCGTTTCCGGTTTACGTTTCACTTCCGGTTTACATATTTCCGGGTTTCGTTCCATTACGTTTTCGTTATTCGTTCTTTACATATTCGTTATTCGTTCTTTACATATTCGTTCTTTACATCTATTTCGTTCTTCGTTCTTTACATATTCGTTCTTTACATCTATTTCGTTCTCTTACATATATTTCTATTATTACCTTATTTCTATTATTTTAGCCTCTATGTATTTTGGCTGAATAGCCGTTCATCACACCCTCCCGCACCTTCTTGAAAGGTGGGAAAACACGTTATACAAAATTTCAACACAGTTCATACAGCAACGACAACAGAACATACTCTAGAACCAGAAACATTTCAATCCTACGCTCCTTATCGGTAGAGGAGGAGGTGTCACCCTCTGTCCTCCCCGGTCTACTTCGGAGGGCCCCCGGGGCCTATCCGGCTAATTATTATTTCTCTTCTTTCTTCGTTTTTCTCTCTTCGTTTTTCTCTCTTCTTAATGAAAGTTCATATAATTCGTTTTTATATATCTTAGTCTCTTTTTATCTTCGTCAGAGTTCTCTATCCTGGATCTATTAGGACCTCCTCTTTTTTCCGTCTTTAGGATGAGCGAGCCGGTCGTGGCTCTCCCACCCGGGACTGGGGATCGGTCGTGACCCCGTCGCCCCCGCTCCTCTCCTCTGGGCTCTATTTACTTAGCCCCTCGGTGCGTTTTTCCTCGCCTTTTTACCCTCATTAGGACAGAGGGACCGGTCGTGGTCCTCCTGCCCGGGGCCATGGGTCGGTCGTGACCCGCAGTGCCCCCGTTCCCTTCGTTTTCCGTCGTCCAGACGTTCTCCCCTAGTTCGGGTGGAGAATCGGTCGCGACTCTCCCACCCAGAGGCCAGGGCCGGTCGTGACCCTTAGTCCTCTCGACCCTCGATCCGTTCTACCGTCGTTCAGACGTTCTCCGTTGTTTTTGGGTAGAGAATCGGTCGTGATTCTCCTACCCGGTCGGTCGTGACCCCTCGTTCTTCCGTAACTATTACTCTTCTCTGCGTTCTCTTAGGTGATGATGATGATTTTAAGGATGAGTTGAAGAAGAAAGACTGAAGTTTTTGTAGATAGAATGTTCTTTTTGGACTTCGCACCCTCGGTCGCCTCGGCATTCAGAGCCCTCCAGTGACTTTTTCACGTTTGGCAAGGACAACATGTTCGAGCCAAAGGCCAAGGTACCCAAAGAAGAAGATGGCGTTGTATGTGGAAAGGAACTTAACTTCATGCATTAAAGCTTAGAGTGGAAGCTTCAGCAGACGACGTCGCGGGTTTCGTGCTATTTGTCGCAGTGAAGCTTTGAGATGGAGTCCAGGTGAAGGTGAGACTGAGAAGATTAGAATCATTAATTATCGATGAAGTGTCCGTTTTCCGTACAGGAACTGAAGTTTGACTTTTACGACACATGTCCTCGTGGTTAACCCAGCATCAAGATGTTCCGTCCTCGACCACGTCGACACATTTGAAGATTTCAGGATTTCAGAAAGAGATGTCGGAGAGAGTCCACCATAGTAAAGTATTTCCGTCACCGTTCCGGGCCCAAGTGGCATGACAACAACCGGAACGGAGACCTGATTAAGAAGATAATTTTGATGAAGTTTCTTTTTGATGACAGGAGCCGGTGCCTCTCATCCCTCCCCCCCTCCGTAAGCAACGGCAGGAAGACAGTCCTCTTTGGGGCGAGAGGGAGGCTCCTTCGTTCTACTGATGAGATGATTTTCCTAAGAAGAGGATTCCTGTTTCGGGCACTCGGGCCCTCGTTCGTTTCCTAGGCTCTCGGGCCTCGCTCTGTTTACTAAGTTTTTCTCTTCGTCCTCCCGGAGGACCGTGCTTTTAGACGATTTTCGTGAGACTGTAATACCAACAAATAGTTCGTTAATAGAAGTAAGTTTAAGATCCGGTCTGGTTTGATTGTGGAGTAAGGCCACAGTCGTCCACGGTGCCATGTCACATTGCATGAAGCCACTATGCCTATGACGAACGCCGAGACAACAGCTCCGAGCCGTTCTGGGCTGCTCCTAGGTACGACGGTTCGAAGTTGGTAAGTTGAAGATATTAGTGAGAAGGAGAAGAAGAAGCCGTAGAAAGTGAAGATGGACGACATCAACTGGGACCTGCACCCAACGTCAACCTCTGAGATCCGGAACGGGCCCATTCTCAATAAAATAGCATATATAGAGAACTCATCCGATGTCGAACTCCAAGAAGGATCGCTCCTCGTCGCTCTTTGCAGACCTCTTGAGGTGTCTATCGAGGCATCCGCGGCCGACGTTCCAAGCACCACCTCCCTGTATATTTCAAAGATTACTTCCCTATATGTTTCAAAGACTATTTTGTTTCGTTCCTCGAGAAGAAGACATCAGGAAATACGACATGGAAGGAGTCTCTGTCGTTACTGCAGGTAAGATATTAATATAAGTTTTTAGTAAGTCTATTAATTTTCGTTTCTTGTTCATGTATTGCTTTTACTATATACTACGGTCGGTCACGAGCCAGGGCCCCTAAGTTATCGTCCCTGCTCGTGCCTTGGTCCTCCGGGAGACATCTACGACTCGCCGCAATCCTTTCACGACTCGCTGCATCAACTCTGGCACGATAAAACCAGCATTCAGGTCGAAAAATTCCATTTTGCCGCTCTTCGTATGCGGTAAGAGGCTGAAGACAAGGAAACTCAGAAGATGATGGTACATGAATCCGGGCTCATCCACATTCTGATCGATCCATCCAAAATCAAGAAGACAAAGTTGCAGGAAGTAGAAGTGCCGCTAGAGGACAGAGGTCGTCTCTTCCTCGCCTCCAGATCGCTCAAGGCAGCGCGGGAGAAGGGTTTTCAGTCTTGGCCCGCGCCAGCCTTTCCTCCAGCGGCGAGTCGCCGGCCCACCGGTACCTTATTTACCCCGGCACGACCGTCGACTCAAAGACTACAATGACAACACTGTCCGTCCATTCTGATTTCCTTTCCTCGATTCCGCCTCCCAACTTTCACTCTCGCTCCCGGGCCGCCCGGCCCGCCATCCATTTCCGCGACCGGACGATCCTGTTCCACCTGCTCGGTCCCAACCAACGCAGCGGGCTCCAGGGAGGAAGAGGAACAGCTGCAAACTTGTTTTTCCTCCTAGCGCCTCCTTCCGTCCCGTATTCGCCCCGCAGGCTTGGTAAGTTCATTCCAGTCATGGACCCTCCAGCTCGCTGATTACACTCAACACCTCCTAACACATGTGGTTTCGTTCACTTCCGCAAGAAGATTCCCATAAAGAAACTAATAAGAATAAATTAAGATAAGAATGTTCGAGCCCGCCAGTCCGTTCCCGATGAGTTTAAGTAAAGTTTTCGGGCCCGTCCAGCGGTCTCCAGGAGAGTCTTTTATCCAGGCTTCGGCCTCCTGTGCGGCTCAGGTACCTCCGCCTCGGCCCGGTTCTCTCCCTGGGGGTTTGACACTATGGGTGAGGAGCCAACGCCCCGTAATCCCTCCCCACCCGACTCGCGACGCGCCATCTTCCGCCTCTGGTTCCGTCGCGCTGTTCTTCTTCCGTGCAAGACCTCGAGCAGCATCTACTTCACCCTTCTTCTTGGCGCCGGATCGGCAGCAACAGTCTCTCCTCCCTAGCGGGGAGCTCGAGAAGCTGATCCACCATTCCGCTCTGTTTTTCCGCCTCTCTTGTCGCCTTCAACAAGTCATCCAGTTGATCCTCGTTTTTGTACATCACTAGGGTCTGAGCCAATTGGACGGTCCGGTTGTGTTCGTTAACTAGCCGATCGACCCCCGGGAACTCCCTGGTCAACGGCCCCAGTGCCGCCGTCGGGAACTGCGCCATCGCTTCTTCAAATGTCTCTGGCTTGCGGCCCGTTTCTAGTGCCATCAGGAACGCCATAGACGCCGAAGCCATTGCTCTTGTCTTGGCCGTCATTCCTCGCACCTCCCTCGGGGGCCACATCAGTTGCACCCGAATGGCCTTTTCCGCGTCCCAGTCTCGTACCGCTCGCGCCGTCACCGGAAAGTGTCCCTGTAAGACCTGGTGAATGGCCTGTGTCCGTAATAACTTGAGTCTCGGTGTTTCCCTAGATGGTCCTGCCGTCGGTATCTCCGTTCCTATGGACCCGAACACTGAATCCGCTCCCGACTCGTCCAATTCTTGTTTCTCCGGCTCGTATCCTCTGGTCTCGGCCTGCCCCAACTCCATGTCCTCTGAGTCTTCCACCTCCGCGTCCATGGACTGGGCAGCCGGTATTTGTAATCTGTGTATCACAACCCGCGGTTGTAGCGCCCGCCCGTGTTTATCCTCGTCCTTGAGTGGGGTATCCGGTCCTGGCGGCGATCCCATACGTTCGGGCGACGGTGGTCCCGGGGTCTCCTCCGATCCTTGCGACCCGAAAAACGAGCTCCCCAAACTGGCTCGAGTCAGGTTGTCAACCGCCGCCCGTGTCTCTGGCGTGTCTGGTGCTACCGTAATGTCTCTCATTCGTTTCAATCCTGGGGGCGGCACTATCGGCTGCTTACATACCATCTTCTCCAGGGGTGAATCTGCTTTCGTCGGGGTAGGGGTAGAGAACAGCGGCTGTGTCGAGGCCGTCGACGCCGTGTCCTCTGGCCTGGCCGCATGCCGAACATACTTTACTTTCTCCACTCGCCCCGACGGTTTGAGTCCCTGCCTTTCTGCCATCTCGCGTAGAAACCTCCCTAGGTACAATGCTTCTCTTTCCACCAGCCGGCCTCCCTGTGCTTCCCGAATGCTGTCCTCCAGCTCCCGGTCGGATCTCGCCTCGTGGTAACCCCTGAACGATCCCTCCCGGTTCATTGTTCCTTTTAAATACCCGGGGTACCTCGGGTGTCGTGATTCGTATATCACTGATTTCTTATGAACTGTCATCATAGTAAATTGTGCGTCGCTACAAGGTGGTTCTAGTCCCGTGGTCCGTCTGACTCCTGTCGAGGTCTCAGGCTGCGATGGTCCCAGCTCTCCCGTGCTACTAGACTCAGCGATAATCAAAGACCGATCGCTTCGGGCCGACATACTCCTGCCTGACTCCGACTGGTCCGAACTCGTTCCCTCCTCCAATTCTCTCGGGACTTTCTTGACCTTTTTCCACTTCTTCTTTCGCGACGGCTCCTCCGCCGGGCATCCCTGCGTCGGGGGCCTCTTGAAAGCGAGCGGCTCCTCTTCCTCTTTGACTTTCGGTCGTTGGTCGTCGGACGAGCTCACTAATTCCACCACCTCAGCCCCCGGTGGTATTCCTGAGCAACCCGGCTTCGGGGTGGGTGTGGATGTCCGTCCTTTTCCTCTGCCTGGGAGTCCTCGTCCTCTCGGTTCCCGTGGTTCTCCCTGGGCGTTTAACTTCTTAATTCGGCTCTGTACTAACCCTGATATTTGGTCTGGTGTCAGGAGTGGCTTCGGGTTGACCACGGCTCGGCTCGCGCTTCGCGGCGACTCGGTGTCTTCCTTCCGTACTCCTTTCGCGGCCCTCCGAGGGGAACGACGCGTGGGTGTCGATCGTTCCGCCACCTCGGCCAGGGGTCCCTTCCCTGCTGCTTTGGCTGCTTGGGCTCCCTCGCCGGCCTCGTCGGCCTCTGATCCTTCTTCGGTTGCTACCTGCTCCAGCTGCTCGGCGTCGCTGTCCTCGGATCCTCTCGACGCCCTCGGGTAGTAAGGTATGCGGATATGCCGTCGCGGCCTCTCCGGTGCCTCCTTATCCACCGCCCTCTCAGGGGGTTGAAACCCCTCCGGATGGCGCACCGCGTAGTCCCGTTCCATGTTGGCTACCCGGGCCGCCGTTTCATCCCCAGTAGCGAAACTGGTGTACGGCGGTCGTCCTTTCGGGTCCAAGGCGAACGCCGCAGCATACTCCAGCCTCAGAAGGGGGTCTTGCTTCGGCATCCCCCTCTGCAGGTTCCCTTCGTGTGAGTCCGTCATGTGCTTCCTCCAGTCCTGGTGTGTCGAATAGGCTCGACTCGAACACACCGGGCACATGTAGTACTGCTTCCGTAATCCATCGTGCTGGCCTTTAATATGCTTGACCAAG
Source organism: Lepidonotus clava (assembly GCA_936440205.1). NCBI lineage: Eukaryota > Metazoa > Annelida > Polychaeta > Phyllodocida > Polynoidae > Lepidonotus > Lepidonotus clava. The sequence continues at coordinate 15,997,168 of OW387150.1, read as the reverse complement.
TGCTTAAACTCCTTTCCGTGACAATGTCCTTCCCAGCACTGTCCGCTCATCGTGTCCGTTTTCCGGGCTTTCGGGGCTCGTTCCAGTCCTGAAGCTCGTCCCGTCAGCCGTTTCCGTTTTTGTCTCGTGGTGATGCTGCTCGTCTCGCTTCTCTGCTTTTCCTCTTGCCTTCTTCTCCTTAGCTCAGTCTGCTCGTCTGCGATTCGATGAATCCTGATCGGCTGACCAGAATGACCTGCTCCGGCGAGCGCTCTGCCTTTTATAGCCGCCGCAGGCGGAAGTGGGCGTGGCCTGCACTAGCGACCCCTAGCGTCAGACTCACCATCCACTTCTACGGTGGCGCCCCCTACTATTTTCCGGTCCCCGGGGCCCGCCGCTGGTCACCGCCTCGCCTGCTTTTTACCTCGCGGCCCTTCGCCCGTCCACGCGTTTTTCCTAGGCCTTTTATTGCCCCACCGGACGTCCTCGGTCTTTTCATCCCTCGTCGCCTTCTCTTGCCTTTTTCATCTTGGCCCTCACAGTGCTTCCGCACACTTCCCGGAGAACACAGGGGCTCGGCGTTATCATCTCCTCACCGCCGCCCCGTTCTCTTTGTCCTCTTTTACTCCTTTTACGACCTACTTTAAAGCCCGTCCTCGTTTCAGGCCTCGCCTTTTACAGCCGTCCGTTCGTTCCTCCGGCGTTCCCGAGAGTGCCGCATCTACTCTCCTCCGGTCTCCTGGACGCTGTAAAGCGGTATTACCAAGTCGGCATTACTTCAGAAGTCTTCACCAGCTTGCCACCGGGTCTGTCTTCTGTTGTAATCCAACCATCTTTTCCACGCTGTGGTTCCTCCGAACTGACCGGAAAGCGGCTCCGTGGGACTACTTTAGACATTCGGGCCGTCGTGGCTCCCGAACGCCGTTTTTCGTTCCAACCCCGCATTTCCCACCTATATTACATCCGCAAGAGAACCAATCTTCAGCTAGGTAGCAAATCTCTACAGCCTAACGACCTGCACTCCTACTGTAGTGGTCAACGCACCGCCCCGACTCAATGGCCCCAGGTTGATCAGTCCTTTTTGGCCAAAGCCTTTTTGTGTAGCGCCGATTTGGTCGTTCCCTTGGTCCTCTTCCACCTGCGGAATCGAGACACGAAAACGACTTCATCACAAAAAGGGGTGCCCCGTTTCCTTACGTGCCCTAGCGCGCCCCACCCCAAGCATTTACTGTGCAGCCTCGTATCCTTGCTGGTCAGCTACCATCCAGGCTGGCGCAGCGTGTCCTCGGTAGGGTTCCAGGCGGTCCACATGGACCACCCCCTCCGGTTTCCCTCGTTTCTTCCGTACTACCACCCGTCCTCGGTCAAGCACCTTGACGATCAGTGCAGGGCCCATCCATGGAAATCGCAACTTCGTTCCCTTGTCCCTATCCACTACCGTATCGTGCACCCAGACCAGTTCTCCGGCATGGTATTCCCGCCGAGTCACCTTCCCATCGTACTCGTGTTTCTGATGGATGGCGGCTCGTTTCAGCCCCGTCCGGGCCTCCCGATAGGCCGCGACTAGCCCTTCCTCCAGGCTTTCCACATAGTCGCCTACCCGTCGGGGTTCCTCCTCTGGTCCTAGAGGTCTCCCATAAATCGCCTGTCGCGGCATCATGGTCTGTCGGCCCAGCATCATCATATTCGGTGTCACTCCCGTGCTGGCTTGCGGCGTTGCTCTATAACTTATCATCACGAGCGGGACCATCTCGTCCCATTCCCGGCCCGTCGCTCGGCAGCTGGCTTTCAAACAACACCCCAAAGTACGGAAACTTCGTTCTATGTACCCGTCACTCCTGGGGTGGTACGGCGTCGTTCTTGTTTTGTGTATCCCGAATAATGCACAGACCTGAGCCACCACCTCGGATTCGAAATTCGTGCCTTGATCCGAGTGTAGTTCCCGAAACGCGCCGTACCGTGCTACTACTTCTTCAACCAGTTTGTTCGCCACTGTCGTTGCCTTTTGATCCGGGATCGGGAAACACTCCAACCATTTGGTGAAATAGCATCCCACCATCAGGCAATACTTATTTCCTCGTTTGGTGACTGGGTACGGGCCCAAAACATCCATGGCCAGCCGTTCCATCGGCTCCCCCACTATGTACTGATGTAGCGGCTCCCGTCTTCCTCTTCCCTTTTTCAGCAACGCGCAATCACATTCTCGACATTCCTTCCGCACGTCTTCCCGGAGTCCCGGCCAGTAAAACCCTTGTTCCAACAGGGCCGTCGTCCTGGCGACTCCTAAATGCGCTCCTGCCGCGCCTCCATGGTATTCCCTTACCAACTTGGCCCGTTCCCCTCGGGGAACGACCAACTGGTTCCTCCAACCATGCCCTTCTAGTTCCCAGTACTTCCGATGCAGCACGCCATCCCTGAGGCTTAATCGTTCCCATTGCCTCCATAGGATCTTTGTTTCCCGGGATTCCGGAGATATGGCCTCCCAACCTGGCCGGTCCGCATCTTTTTCCATCCGTGCGACAATCGGCCCTATATCTCGATCCCTCCTCTGCGCTGCTCTCATCTCCTGCGGGGACCATCCGGGCTCGTACCCCCGGGCCCGCGTCACTACTCTCACTTTTTCGGTATTCTCGTGCTCCTCTCCACATTGTTTGCACGGATACCGGGACAACGCGTCAGCGTTCCCATGCTTCCTGCCCGGTCGGTGTTGGAACGACACATCATGCGAGTCGATAATCTCAATCCACCGAGCAGCCTGCCCCATCGGTTCCTTACTTCTCTGCAGCCAACTGACCGCGCTATTATCCGTCCGGACTATCACGCGTTGACCATAGATGTAGCACCGAAAATGCTTCAAAGCTCGCACCACCGCCAACAGTTCTTTCCGCGTGGTGCAATACTTTCGTTCGTTTGACTCCAGGGTTTTGCTCGTGTAAGCTATCACCCGTTCCTCCCCTCTCTGCTCCTGTGATAGCACGGCTCCCGTTCCCACGTCACTGGCGTCTGTGTCAAGCCACCATTGTCCATCTTCCTCCGGGAATCCCAACACCGGGGCCTCCGTTAGCGCCTTCTTCATCGCATCAAATGCCTCTTGTCGTCTCGCGCTCCACACGAATGGTTCCTCCTTCGTTGCCAATTCATACAAGGGGGCAGCCAACTCCGTGAAGCCGTTTATATGCCTTCTGTAGTACGAACATAATCCCACGAAGGCTCGTACCTCGTGGAGATCCCGCGGGACCGGCCACTCGGTTACTTGCCGACACTTTTCGGGGTCGGGTTCGATCCCGTTGAATGAGACAACGTGCCCCAAGAACGGAATCTTCTTCTGGAACAGCTTACATTTTCGCGCCTTTAACTTCAGTCCTGCAGCGTTCAATCGGTCCAGAACCCGTACCAATCTTTCCAGAGTCACTTTAAACGTTGGTCCAAAGACCAGTATGTCATCCAAGTATACCAGACACTCCTCCCACACGATTCCTCTGAGGATTCTTTCCATCAGTCTCTCGAAGGTGGCTGGGGCGTTCACTAGCCCGAATGGCATCACTTTAAACTCATACAATCCTCCTTGAGTCACGAAGGCCGTCTTTTCTTGGTCCTCCGGTGCCATCTCCACCTGCCAATATCCGCTTGCGAGATCCAGACTGCAGAAGAATAGGCTTCCTCCCAAAGTGTTGAGGCTGTCCTCTATCCGCGGGAGCGGATAGGCGTCCACTTTCGTAGCCTGGTTCAGTTTTCGGTAGTCAATACAGAACCTCGTTCCTCCGTCCTTCTTTTTGACTAGAACGGTCGGGCTACTCCACGCACTCCCGCTCTCCTGGATAATCCCTAGATTTAACATATCCTCCACCAGTGCTCGTTCTTCCTCTCTCCTGGTGGCCGGATACCGTCTGACCCTCTGCTTGATCGGCATCTGATCCCCCGTTTTAATTCGATGTTGTACTAAATCTGTACGTCCTAACTCATGTTTCGAGGTCGCAAACATTTGTTCCCGGGCCATGATGGCTTTCTCCAGCTCTTCGCCCTCCTTCGTGGTCAGGTCTTTCTTAGCCTCCCCTATCATTTCAACGAGCGCTCCAGGGGGTTCTTTTGCTTCACTTCCTATTCCTCGTACCTCTTGTACGAAGGTGGCTTCTCCGAGTACCCCGCCGGTTTCCAATTTCGCGCTCTCGGTCCCTCGGTTGGCCACCCAAACTTCATTTTCTTCTCCCAATGTCACCGTTCCTGGGATCACCTCCAGTCCCATAGGCAATCCAGCGCCGGTGATGACAGCCAGCTGTCCACTCTGTCCTATGTCTATTCTCGCTACTACTGTTACTCGGGTCACTTGGAGTGGGTGTATTTCCGTCGTTTTCTCGATTCGCACGACCTGTCCTCCGACGGTAACTGCCCGAATCCCATCCGTTCTTTGTTCTGCTCCCGGGATTCGTTCCCCCTCTCCCTCCCCCTCGGCGGGCAGGAAGATGGCACTCGCGTGGGGCTTAACTGTCAGCCGGTATTTCACCGCGAAGTCGTTTCCCAGGATCCCTTCATCTCTACCGATATCTGCCACCATGAACGTCCACTTCAACACGCGTGTTCCCAATTTTACTGGCAAGTTCGTGCATCCGTAGCACCGCAACGGACTACCATCCACCGAGCAGAGACGTCCTTCATATCCATCCAGTTCTTCCCTTTTTCGTCCCCACTCTCTCCAGAGGCGTTCCGACAGCAGACTGATCATAGATCCGGTATCAACCAAAAAACGGACGACACTCTCTCCTACCATCCCGGCCACATAAAGTCCACATTCTCCCATGCCTACTACTTCTCTCGCCGCGCCCGAAGGGGGCCCCGCGCTTACTGCGACGGCGACTGTCCGTTTCCCTGACGCTGAGAACACTCTCTTGCGAAATGGCCCTTCTGGTGACATTGATGACACTCTAAATCTTCTTTTCGCTTCTTAAACGCCTCCCTCCGGGCCGTTGCTTGTCTTCTAGCTTCCCGTTCTTCTGCCAATTCTTTCATCATCTCCTCCAACTTACCGTTCAAGGCCATGATCTGTGTATTGGCGTCCTCCTCGGGCTTCACTGCCCGCAGGAGGCGGCGTGAGTATCGTTCCTGTATTTCTACCACCTCTACCGCCTCCTCTAGTGTCTTGCATCCTTTCTCTGCACACTTCAGCTGAAGGTCTTCCCCAACTGCAGCCTGGAACGCATGTAATGCTGCTTTTTCCTGGCTAGCGTAGTCGTTGGAGAAGTAGGCTCTCGATGCCAGTCGCCGGGCATTATCAGCCAACTCCTTCGCTGTCTGGTTCTTTACACGTTTCAAGCCCGCCAACTCTTGCAGAGCATTACACGTGTCCTTCTCCTGACCGAACCTCCGGCGCAACGCATCCACCCTCGCTGAGTAACGGAGTCGTTCCCTGTCCGGGAGTCCGACAAAGTACATTCGTGCCGTTCCCGTCAGCGAGAGAAAAAGCATCGCCGCTTTTTCCTCGGCCGTCCAGCGTCCCAATGTTGCGTACTCCTCAAACTGGTTGATCCATCCCTCGAAATCCGGTTTACCGTCATACTTCTCTGGTCGTAAACTGAACTTCTTCAAACTCGCTCCTTCCTGACCGGTCTGTTGTTGTTGAGCCCGCACATTCTGCTCATCCGTCGGGGTGGACGTTCCCATAAAATTAAACTGCCTACCCATGATGGTCGTGTCCTCCCCTTTGGTCTCGGTTTTCGCACCTCCTTTCTCCTCCCCACCTTCCTTGAAGGCGACGTCAGAATCCATCTGCTCGAAGACTGTCGCAGTCGCCATGAGTATCCAATACCGATGAAACACCCAAGATCCACAAGTCCGTATGTGCCTATTTCAGCACCACCGCTGCCACCAGTGTGACGTTCTCTGGTTAGTCGGGGTTGCCGATTCTTACAACAGAGGAACGTGGGGGTTGTTCGGGTCTCGGGGCGGACGGGGAATCCGGGCCAAGAACCGAGATGTGTTTCTAGAGTCGTCCCTCGCGCACGAGGGGGGGCTGAGCGAATCGATCGGGAATCGGCACTCGATGTCGACGGAGGACTGCGGGGGAGGGAAATTATGGTAGGGGTACGGGTCGGCCGGGGGGCGGTCCACCCCTGAGTTCCGGTCCGCGGGGGCGACGGGCCGACGGTCGCCTATTGTTTGGTAGCGTGGGGCCGAGCATGCCGCGCCCTCGTCCCCGCGGACTTCGCTCCCTCGTTCCGCTCCCCATGTCTTCGTACCATACTACGCCTCGGTTTCCGGTACTACTTCGGGCCTTCGTGCCCTACTCCGTTCCCTCGTTCCTCGTTCTTCGGGCCATCGGGCCCCTTACCCTATGTTTCTACTACCTATCTCGAACTTCGACTGTTTTGTCCTAACTTCGGCTTAATTACTCTGTTCGGCTCATCTTTAGCGGTTGTTTCAGGAAAGAGGACACGTCTGGACACCAGGAGAACTGTTAAAGAACTCTGTTTATTCGGGCCTCACCGCCCCTTTATATACTAGAGAGGTCAGCCCTGATTGGCTGCCTTCGGTCACGTGACCTACAACTGACGTCACTTCCGGTTTATATATTCCGTTTCCGGTTTACATTTCACTTCCGGTTTACATATTTCCGGGTTTCGTTCCATTACGTTTTCGTTATTCGTTCTTTACATATTCGTTATTCGTTCTTTACATATTCGTTCTTTACATCTATTTCGTTCTTCGTTCTTTACATATTCGTTCTTTACATCTATTTCGTTCTCTTACATATATTTCTATTATTACCTTATTTCTATTATTTTAGCCTCTATGTATTTTGGCTGAATAGCCGTTCATCACACTAGTAAGAAAATAGTCTTTCCATTCATACCCAGCAAGCCTTCGTTAAAAAACGAATGATCACGCGCAATAATAATATTTTGTCCATGAAACGTTTATGATAACATTATCACGCTTATTTCAGGTACAGCCTTAGAAGGAGAGGGGGCGCATGACCCCCCCCCCCCCTTCTTCAGCAATACTTTTGGATCAGAAGAATTAATTAGATAATTACCCGATGATATCATTATAGTAAGTGCATACAATTCTTATGAGAAAAAACAGATTGGCGTTTTGTTGCGCTATGGCTTCAGTCGAATATTTTAGGAAGGCACGCACTCCCATTCAAGGACTCCTAGAGGTGCAGTGCCCCTGAAGTTGTAGTACGTCTTTCAATGTCAACGTTTATACGAGCGTTTATAGCACATGGCTTTTAGCTTAAATCAACTCAAGAAACTGAGACTTTCTATTTGGTTTACTAAACAGTCAACCTTCTTAATCATACAGACCAGGAAAAACACCAAGCTTTAACGTGAGTTGACATCTGCAAATGAATAGATCTATTAACATGGTCAGTCAGTATTCAGTTTAATTAATCTTACGCTCTACAAATGTTATGATTTGTCTGCAAATAATCTATTGTTTGTCGCATGGTTACGCACAAATTAAAACAAAGAAAAACTACCCTGAGCACTGCATAAAATGCAGATTTGTTGATACCTGTTGCCCCCCCCCCCCCCCCAAAAAAAAAAAAAAAAAAAGAAGAAGAAAGAATATAATAACAAAAAAAAAAACACAACAAAAACTGACACTCGCGCTGAGAAAAGTGTCTGATAGCATAGTGAGAAACTTTATTTGGACCTCTCCAATTGCTTTCGTAACAATGATTACACAAACTAAATGTTCCACTATAAATTGCAAGAGAATTAGAAACTCGACAAATACATCACCACCTCTAATCTTTCTAACGAAATTCAGGGGTGTAGCCAGCCCTAAGATCAAAGGGGGTTCCAAGTATAAGTGAGGGGGTTCCCAGTAAATTTAAGGGGGTTCCAACCTACGCTTTTCACAAAATTTCTTATGATTTACTTATATTTGGGGAAATCAAAGGGGGTTCCAGACAACCAGGAACCCCACCAGGAACCCCACCGCCACTGAAATTAAGAAAGATAAAAAAAAGTTTACATAAAAAATGCCGAGCCATGATTGATTGACTTAGTGACCCCTGTCACGATCCCTGAAGATCCATTCGCGGCAATTTCCATCACCCCAACAAAGCCTCAACACCTGAATCACCGATCAAGTGTCAGACTCGGCTTGGAGAGTTAACAAACCGGAAGTGACTAGTAGCGCCATTACCGACAAACTGGACGATCAGCAAAAGAAGTAGGGGCGGCGTGCGCAGGTGGACGGTGTGGGGAGGGCTATTTTTGGGACGGGTATATAAAGGTAAAGCTGGGACTGGTCATATCGTCAGTAATCTTGTAGTGTTGACAAGGGCCACCTCTGGCCGTCCCAAAGTAATGATCCTGACCCCACATTTCGGTATGTACATGCATGTGTCACACAGTTCACCGTGAAGGTGGGGCTGGTAACACTCTGCTACACCCAGGTATACTGGGTATAGACTCACATAACCCTGCGGTGCATACGGCTTCCTTGTATTCACACATTGCCAGGCTTGAAGCATACTAATTCTGGATTTAATTTCACCTGGCTTTCCATGCATACGTAGCACTACGCAGTATGGTAGCTGGTGAGGTGTCATGAGTCTACAAGACAACTAGGGTTGAGCTGAACACTGAGCAAACTGACAGGGCTTTAGTTTGAGCTTCAATAACTGATTTCTTTTTCAAGCAAACGGTGAAACCTGAACAACTGGGCGTTTATAAACTTGCTTCAACTGTTTTTCCCCAAGCATCTAAATGAATGTGAACGGTGTAATAATAAGCTCGTGCTAAATAACAAAATTGAATGATAAAATCAAGAAAATGAAAAAAAGAATAATAATTTATTTAAGGTCTATTCTTTTATTTCATCTTTTGTTATTCAACTAAACTTCATCACAGATTTTGTGCTTTTGCGCGACGTCGATCAATGAGAGGAAATGCCATTTGCAAGAAGATACTTTAATCTCTGTCGCATCCCGATGAAAGAACGCCTTTTTTGTGGAACTTAAGGCATTCTATTCATAAGGAACAGCCATGAATGTATAAACCTACTTCCCTTGGGGCTATTGGTTCGTCTCAACCCATAGATTTTACCTCGTGCACTATGTTTCTTTAGCCCACTCTATAAACACAAACACCAATTTGGTACAGATTCCAAATCATATTTGACTATTCGGAATCGTTTATTTATTATATCAGACCTTAGCCTCCTCTCATGGTCGAAGTTGCTTTATCTCTACGGTGCTTTGCCCAAAAGCCCCATCTATGCATGAGTGTCTGATAGCCATATCAAGAGGCCAGCCCTCATGACTTATTCATTGTTATCAAGCTCATCTTCATAATGGTTTTACTTCTTGTTCACCACTGTATCTGTCGCTCCTATCACTTATATTAATACCGATGGGAACAATTTAATATAGTTTCTTCTTATATTGTAGAATATTTTTCATCCAATTCTTTGCGGACAGAGTACAGCATACAGCCATGTCGGATTTTATGTCCACTCACATAGTTTCTTATTTTAAATTATACTCTTCAAAGTATCTTAGAAGGTAATCATATGAAAAATAAATAAAATCAAACTGTTTTATTATGTGGAGTCATGTATACTTATATTTGACTTAGTGCTAGGCGGCACCGCCTAACATCTGTTGATTGTATTAATAAGCTCAATAAGCTTCGGCATGTGGACCCTGTTACTACCATTATAGACATGTTATTGGCTTGAGTGCACCATTCTTCCACATTATTGTATTTACGGAACTGCCCATATCAAATCACACCGTTGATATTATGGCGGGTATTATGGGCACTTTTTTTTAACATTTCTAAGATAAAGTTTCAGTAGTCATTAGTAAATTAAATAGGATAAAGGACACATTTGAATGTAAGTCAGAAATGACATCATGATTATTAATAATATTGAGACCAAAATAATCATGATTATTATTATTATTGAGATCAAAATATGGGAAATCCTAAATCTTATTCTTAGACCTGATATGGACGAAACGCACTTGATTGGGAGTCCTTGATTGGCATACACGTGCACACACTTAAGATATTTGTCCCTCCAAAAACACTCCAGGCATGAATGCAATTTACTGAACCCGGAAATGTATTAGAGCTTTTCAATATACATATATGCCATAGGCACATCGTGACATGCAGGAGCCAGACTGAGACCACAAAATTGCATATGGTGGAATTTTGTGGCTATTTTAATCTGAATGCCCTTTTACCCCATGTCCCAACCCCCTCCCTCCGGCCATATCCACTGACCCGACCCCAACGTCCACGCTCCTTACCCTCACCTGGGTTACGCCTATTTATTTTAGGCTCAAAATAGGAACCTGTTGATTTGAATTTATTTAGATATTTTGAAAATGAAACAATGCTAAATAATGGCTCTAGAAAGAAGGAATTTCTCTTGGTGTATTTCTGAAATAAGGCTTATATTTCCACTTCTGTGCTGTAGAACTGTCCACTTGTTTGCGCCATTCCACCACCTTTATTCTAACCCTAACTCCCCTCCTCCCTCCCGCAGGACACCACCGGTTTTGGCCCAGAAGGACAACCATTAATTACCCGTTAGTGGGTATTTTTGCTGAGGTCGCAGTCCTCGTTATACCGACCTTTGACATCTGAGTTGAAGACCTGGGATATAATATTATATCTTTGCTTTGAACAACCTATGTCGCCTGTCTGTATAGGGCTATGGTATACCGAGCAAACCCAGAGAGGGAGGCAGTATTATGAGATCTATTAGAATACAATATTTTCTTTAAAACGTTGAACCATAATAACTAAATTCATTTTCCCTCAGTAATCGTAAATCTGTCCCAGTGGTGAGAAGTCGTATAGTGCGCTTATCAGATTATCAGAAGAGGAGGCAGGGGAGCAGCTGCAGCTTTGTCAATTCGTAAAGCAGACGGCTAAATAAAGTAGAGTTCTGGTCGGATCTCGCCATTGAAGTGATCAGAAATAATTGAAAATGACAGAAATTGCTTACATAGAGCGACACGTCCAGAAATATAAAAAAAACCGTTAAATCTATTGGAAAATATATAACATGGTTAGATGGTGGTCACAAATAATTCGTAAAGGGATTGAGTGATTCAGATAAGATTCTGCTCGTTGAAGCGGCCAGAACTCGTCGAGAACGACCAGAAATTGTGTTACCATTGAGCGATTTAACCAGAAACCTTCAATGAAAAAAGGTAAACCGCTTGGAATATATCGAAAAATGTAAGATATTGGTCGCTGGCGATCTGCAAATCGACCAGAATCTTAATCGCATCGCTCAGTGGGTTCCCTCCTTTATTCAACCGATTTGAATTTCAGTTGCCAGGTTGCATTCCTTAGCAGGTTCTTCCATTCAGAGATCCCTCCTAATTTATTGGGATGCGTCGCTTTAACAAATTGCTTGCAAAGGTTGGTGTTCATATTAGACGATTACATTTTAACATTTCAACCTCCCTTCTTTTAAATTGTCCGGTTGTGCCCCTGATGGGCATTTATACACATATCTACACACAACGATGTGATTGACTCATTCATTAACTCTCGGACATCGCTATTAAATTCCGAGATTATTTTTGAAATCCCTTGGAGATGAAAAAATCAACGGTTTAGGTTAGTATCATACAGGGGGCCATTTTCTATCCCAAACGAAGGTAGCCTGCCACGTAAGTACTAGTGTACCTGATGAGGTATCCCTTCTCTCTTCGGCTTGTCTGGTTGCTTCTGAAGCTGGCTTAAAGCTTGAAACATTAACCCATTAATGTTCCAGGTTCCTTGAATGAAACCCATTCTCAGATTTAATTCATGCTAATGTCTGATGGAGAGCCACCCCTTTTCTATAAAGTCCGTTCGCAGATATTCTATGCATTCCTGCAATGATTCATTAAAACTATTGCAATTTCTGCAGCAAACGATCTCTATAGAACGTATTTATTATTGTATTCACTTTGAGAATGCACACCTTTCCCACGGGTTCGAATCTCTCTCATGACCTTGATTATACCAGCTGATGAACATATTTTAGTTGTACATATATTTTATATATCTAATCTTTAGTTTAACAAGTATATATAATTATATTCATTTTATCTAACATTTTGAAAAATGCCACGACTGATTGGAGGCAAGAGAGGTGGGGACTGTTGGCAAAGGCAGTCACAAACCCAGAAGGCAATCGATTAACATCAAAACTAGGTTTGACTTGACGCAAGGCCAAGAACTAGATTTACTTTAATATCTTTTCTTTTGTTCATAAAGAGGAACTTCACAACCAGACGCTTTAGGTTTGGCCTGTGCTTCATTCAGATTGATTGGTAACCTAGAATCGGAAGGATCTACTCCCCAATAAAGTTTTATTGCAACATGCTCCACTTGATCATCATGTATCCTGGATCCCGGCCATAGTTACACAACCCATAGTATTGCTTTACGCGGCCATCACAACAACTTGACAATTGGACCCATGACGTAAGGCCATGGTCAGAGAGGACTGGTACTAGGTCATTCTTAAATTAGTGTATGAAAGACCACCAAAGTGACCCGACCTGCCCAAGTGGTACGTGCATTCGGTGACGCGCAAAGGGGTAAGAATAGCCCACTGGAGAAGGGTAGGACCTCCTGGTGGGTGGGTAGGGGGAGAGGGGCATTGTGATGAACCCAGGAGGAAGACATTAACGTGTTAAGATACATACCTGATTAGGCATAGAATAGAGGACAGGTGGGCTGTTTACGTAAGCATTAAAGCCATCTTGTTTTGCTCGGGATTGGAAAGTATGAGGAGGGATTGATCTAGAACTTTATGTGATAAATCCAAATTAAGAATTAAGAGATTCCAAACAATCTGATTAAAAAGAATGGGAATAGAGTAGTTATTTATCTATTTAGTCTGCTTTTAAGTTTAAAAATATGCATTCAATAGAATCGGATTACCGGCCTTGGTCTAAGCTTGAGTGTATGCGCCTTAAATGGCAATTGCAATTCATCTGATCTGAAAGACCGGAAGTTAATTGTTTATGACTTGTACCTTATCGGAAGCCAGTGTAAAAAAGTAGATATCCATTAGTATTAAAGTAAACTATTAATAATTCGAATAGGTTTATGAAGTCGAAAATGCATATTAATTTGACAGTTTTGTTCTAATGTGTTATAATATCACACCCGTGAATATTACCTACAAAACAATTTACGCCTCATTGGTTATAGATAAACTTCTGTTGCAAGTGTCAGCGGTGATGACAGGTAGAAGAGTAAAACATTCAAAACTACAGTGAACTTGTTTAATGTCGCACTCTTGCCTGTTTCACTTGATTCGAGGAAAATAAAATTGAGGTATAGACCCATATATAAAATATAGATTTATGTAGAATATAGCGAATGAAAAATATAAGTATACACAAAATGATATATGCCTTGTGTTTAAAAGGGCACCAAGGCATATTGTTATAGATGCAAAGGGAAACGTTATACCTTGGGGGGGGGGGAACTACATTACTACATTTTGCAGCCTTATAACAACGCTTGCGTTATACACACTAAAATCATACGTCGTCGATACGTTCAATGAATGAAGGCACGTTGGTCTGGAGGTACCATTTTACACCTCCTACCAGACATGTTCATACCACTCCTGCCCAGCCCTTTGCCAATAAACAACCTGTTTCCCCAGAGGGTCCTTAGGTTACACCATATGGGTTAATCTGTTTGCGAATTAAATTAGAATTACAGGGCGCGCTGACATGTTTATTTAAGGGATATACCCGTGTAACCCATGCGTCACGGCGATTGCTTTAGTTGATATTTGGGATTTTGATGATTAAAAGTCATGCCAACTATTTGAAAAACAGAACAGGCAGGTCCACTCTTCATGATTATAGTGGCGATAGCAACGGGACCAACATAATCACTTTTATCGATCACACCGCAAATTGTTTATGAATTAAGACACAGTCTCACAAATTTTAGAAATAGACATATGAAATACATAACATAAAAAAACACGTATTTCCCTTCGCTGACTGCATACATGGGAGGGCGACCGCCACAGAAACCCTTATTTCTAATTCCTGTGTCCGATTTCCTGTAGGATTCCAGATTTTTCCATTCTATATTCGTAGAGAATTCGCGAGGAATACCCGAAAAGCGCGTGGGTGCCGGTAACTACCAAATAGACAGCAGGCAAAGAGGCCCACTGCTTATGAAACCAGCCTATGATTGATAGCTTTGGTATGTTCTGGGCGGTGTATGTATGTCCGGGTTCTCTATTTCTGTACGCATTGTATGTTTGCAGACAATGCTGGGGATAACATCTCATGGTCCAAGTCTGCAAGATTGACCTCACTCACTTTACCCTTTAAAATAAACCCAGACTTCCCATTGTAAAAACCTCGAAATAACCAGTAGAGTTAATCCCTTACGTTTGCCCCCAACGTTATAACCGTACCCCCAACCCCTTAAGCCCCTGCCCCTAGCTACCTATAGCTTACCCAGAGAAACTGCCCCGTTTATCCAAATAATATATTCCCAATAAGCCTCACCATTCGCACGTCCATGCCTATCAATAAGCATCAGTGGGTGGGTAAGCAGGATAACTGTTTAACTTTGATGGGGGTGAAGGGGGATAACCTACCCGTAGTACTTAGTAGGGAGGGGGTATCAAACAAGTTGGGGGGGGGGTATATGGATTTATCAAAGGCTCTATGGGCGGGGGGGGGGGGGGGTAAACTTAACATAGGTGAGGTGGGGAGGGGGTATCAGACACACGATGGGGGGGGGGGGGATGCCAGACTATGTACCTAAAGACGGCAGCGTCAGCGTCGGAGGGTTGGGGTTGGGGGGTGGGGGGTAGTGAGTGTAAACCCGAGTTGGGAGTGGGGGGTGGTTGGGTACATTGGTCAACAAGCTCCTAAAGCTGACCACAGTATGCGGACCGGGCCGGTCAGCGTGGGACTACCAACTGACCACTCACTCCACAGAACCAGCCGGGAAGGCGACAGGTTCACCGGTCAACGCCTCTCCTCCCCACTTTCGCTTACAACTGACCAACCCCAACTGACCAAGACGTAAACGTGCACGCATATTTATACACATAAGCGCACGGGGATCTAGAAGCAGATCCCTATAATTGGGGAGATTACTTTCTTTATTTCGCGGAGAGTAGGGAGGCTTTAGCAAGACCGCTGACTTCGATAATCGCGAGGAATACTACCTGCGGATTAATACTACTACCCCTAGGGCAGAGAAGGCACCAGGGGGTAGGGGAACGGATTGGATCGCCATTCCACAGGGTTAGGCGATCGGCGACGGACATGCAGCGAGGAATCCAATAGCCAAATCTATGGTCATTCACGGAATATTCTCAGAAACATTGGATACATATATCACATTCTAGGCCTAAAGGTGGTGTGTAAGTGAGCAGCCAGGTGATTGGCCAGTCAGTACCCCTACACCCGTAGGACCCATTCACAGGTGGGGGCGGGGGATCCGATTCGCTGACTAAGCATTTATAGAGTCACTGGCTCCGCGGAAGGGCGTCAACGGACGCTGCTTAATCACCACTTCTATCACTACTACCACCACTACCTACAGCGGCTGGAGGAGCCGCCGTCGGGGACCCTGGAGGATACGAGGAGACGCTCACATCCAGGTGAGCAGGTGGAGCAGACGCTTCACAGCTACAGGAGGAAAGGACAGCGAAGGGCACGTGCGGCATGCATGTCAGGTGACGTCAGGCCTGTGGAGTACGAGCGGGAGGGTGTGGACTTATCTATACACAGGTATGGCTGAATTTAACGATCTTAAACAACTGGTGAATAACAGCACAGAAGGAAAGCGATTGAAACTACGTAAAACGAGTATAACACGTTCAAGAACTAACAATAAGCAGAGAAAACTAGTTATTGATAATCAAATGAAATAACTCAGTTAAAGCATAAACTTTCATAAAAATGATCTAAATTGTATGTTTTGTATCGTTTATGGATGTTGTCAAATCCTGACCTTATCAAGAGCTTTCGTAGATCCATGGAACTGTCGCGCAACATTCCTCGTTATGTAAAGCTTCAACTTCGTTCTTTCAGTTTGATATCTACACCATATGAAAAGTAACTAGCATATCTATAATAATTTAACAGAAGATACACACACAACCACACACACGTACGTCTATTTAAAGTCAAATTTAACATTCTACTTCCATCCTCAGCGCAATTGTTTTTGAGTCTGTTGTCAAACAAGATTTACCAGGCAATTACTTGTGGTGTCAGGCAAAACGAATTCAGTTTTAGAACTTCGAAAGGTTTGCTTGGGTCACAAGAATAGTCCAATTCCTTATTTAGGGAAACAGTTTCCTTATAGTAACATTGCAGCTCTTTTTTCGTAACCCATGCCATGAAATCCCAGCTTATGCCGGGAGTTTGGATGGCTTAGGCGCGGATTATAAAGCGTTAAGTTTTATTACAGGGAGCGGTTGAAGCTTAACGCAGCTTGAAAGTGTCCAGGCAGAATAATCGTCGATCTTGCTTACTAACTTCAATGGGGATAGGGGAGAGAGTTTCCTTTTCCTGATCACAGAGAAAGTTGGGAGAGAGTTTGAATTAACTTTTATGTATTGATATGAAGATGATCGTAATCTTTCAGGCGTTACTTTTGTTGTTTTACTGCATTGTTCTTTTTCAGGTTCGTGGCTGAAATTCTTATGTCTATTTATAATATACACTATATCTATTACAGGGATTCCGTACTCTCCTTTACTAGTTAAAGTCATTTGGGTATACTCCCCATGGATCCAATGTTACTGCTGATTTCTGAATTCTAGATTAGGGTTGGTCAGGAGGAATACCTGATAAATACAATCCCTGGAAAGGAAATTACTACATACATATGTGTGTAAAGTATTTCGGGCAGAGAACTAGGATCGAAATTAAGTCTTATGGAAGAACTCTTTTCATTTAGCTTCTGCCATAGCTTTACCTCATTTAGCTTCTGCCATACCTTTACCTCACGATTCAAACCCGGAACAACTGGCCCAAGCTACATAATCCCCGCCCACTAGGGAACCCTTTTGGGCTCGTAAAATGCTCTGATCTTCGTTTCTATGTGGACTACTTGGTGACTATGTAACTAAGTAAATAGCCACTGACTAAGCCTAATCTGCCAACATCATGAAGCCTGCAGTCTAAAACATGCAAATACAACCTTATTAAGTGTACATATCCTTCTGTAAGTAAAGAAGATTGATATTGAATGTAAAGGAATATCAAACACAATTTGCAAGCGAGTAATATATGAATTGGAAATTAAATTATTGCTCGATCATGAAACGAGGTAACAAATGATTGCTTTTTTGAGTGGACATTGGCATTACCTGTATTCACATTATGGAGGAAGCGATGTGGATTTTAGTACAATATGAGCAATACTGTAGATATTGTAAACCAGTTGCAAGCGGTATGTAAAGAATTTGCTCTCATACAATGTATAACATGATACTGCTACCACCAGGGTAATGAACGCCTATTCAGGCATGGTAAAACAAATAAGGTGCCAAGACTAAGTGTCAACAGGCGGAGGCATTCAATGAAAAGAACCTCTAGAGGGAGTAAGGTCCACCTTATATCGTCCTTATATTATGAACCCGTTCAATGATTATAACATAGTAGGAAAGTTGCCTATCCGTCTCCACTTCAACAGAGAATGCAAACCGACTAAGATCATTCAGCCAAAGAAACATTTCTAAATGAAGGGATCATATTACAACCCTACCCAATTATAGCGTCATTGGTTTGAGGCCGGTTGAAATGAAAATCAAATCCACCCAATCGAGTCTGGTTGTCCAGTGTTCGGGGTGCAATGATGCAGCCCGGAAAGGAGTTGTGTAACATTAAGTACACACAGACGATAGACGCCCTACTGCTTGATCAAAGAAAAACCAAGTGGTTAACGGTATTTGATTGGTTCAACTCTGGCCATATTCTATTTGATTTGCCACTAGACTAAGTCTTGCAAAACCTTCTGCTAAGTGTTCATTGCACTGCATGGAAGTAGATATTAACTCTCCTTTCATGCAATGGTGACATTCCATTATCTTAAAATAATACCTTAAACAGTTGTTTAATCAACCTGAATGGCCCCATATACAAAATCAATGTCACTAAAGCTTTTTTCGCGCAGTGATGATAATCTATCCTGTAACATATGCACGTGGTGTAGTGTGGAAAATTTGATCTGGTGAGAGTCCAGGTTCTTCCCCAGTAAGCCCATCCGCACTCATTTCTACCTTCCACAGTTGGGTAAAATCTTGCAGTTTAATTGACCTTCAGGAAATCTGAACATAAATTCATTTCCCCAAAAGGCATTTTTTCATTGCTAAAACGGAGATAGGCTCGTGGTTTCAGTACAAACATCGCGACACAACACTCTATTAAGCTTCAATATGTATACAGTCTTCAAAGAGTCGTGGTGCAACACAAAGCTGTTGGTGATACTATTGGACTCTGGGGACCATCGAGTCCCAAGGGACACTTTTACTGGTCACGAGTAGTCAGTGGAGGACACTTCTTGTCCACCCTTGTCCTGAAGACCAAATTCAAATACATTGGGGAAGGGAGGGTATGCCTACCGAACTGGCCTCCAGTTTAGTGATGGATGAACAATCTATATGTAATAATCATCGGTTGTCTACATGGCTCAATTTTCAATGTTCCACCTGATAAGATTCAATGAGAAGTTCTCTGCTTGATAAAGCAATGAACAGATGAATAACGTGAATAAGAGGTGCGTGCAAAAGATATGAACAAAAGATCTTAGGTTATTTGTTCATTATAATCATGCAATAATTCTTAAACGTTCAGACCTAAACAAAATTAGGCAACTTGACAATGTATTTCGATACCAGACATTTAATGTGGATTGGTGATTTTTAACTCTCTTTCCCATTCTTGGAATCGATGATATCCAGCCTGAAGGAAAATATATAATATGATTCCATTCCAGATATTTGACAAAGGTTGGCGATCCTTATAATCTTATCCTATATATCGAAGGTTGGGATTGGACGTGTCCGCCCCAAACGCACTACCCGTATGAAGACTGTATTCCGCTCTGCAGTGAAACCAGGTTGGGTGGGTGTCCAGGGGATCCTGACCCCCCTTTTGGTGGACTCCTTAGTTACTGAAAGAGGGAAAAATGCCGCACATATGTATTTACACAAATATGCGACAGTTTAGTACTCTCCCTTTTCAGAAATCATGGATACGCCCCTGATGTGTTTCCTTGGTAATTCTGGGATTATATCACAATGGACCTTTTTTGCTGAATGCCTCAATAGTTTACCTCATTGCCAACTGCATGAGCTGTTTCCCCTATAAGTCAGCATATACCTTCCCGCTCAACACTCATCTACCACTGAGTTAACTCCCTCCATTCAAGCAGTGGGTAAACCCTGTTTAGGCATACCAACCAACCCCCAACCCCAACAATTCCCATCTCAAGCCCCCAGTCTCTATACCCCACCCCCACCCCGGTCTCAGGCCCCCTTGGGTGTGTTTGTAGGTAGGATACATGGGGTCAGCCTTGTTTGTCCCCGAGCACCCTGCAGGGCCCTTCAGACGGAAGAGTCCACCAGCAAACCGGACCCTCCACTTCTCCTCTGGTCATCTTGGCTGACCATTGTCCACCGACACGCTCCAGTGAATCCATTCAGGATTCCCCACTGACCAGATCTTCCGATTCTTATGAATAAATCCTGTTTTATAAGGAAGACTATAAGGCAATTAGGATCAGTCCTGGATATTGTTGGTTCTTCGCCTTAATTGCATTACTATTCAAATGCGTTAAATTTTTGGTATTGAGTTTGGTCTATTCATATGATTTTATTTGGGGACCTTCCATTAAGTACATACGAACATTTAAAAAAGAAAAAGAAAAAGAATCAAACCCCCTTTAGCGAAAGTACGTGTTAGAGTTGTACAGGGACAAAAGCACATTAAACAGATTCAGAAGCCCCTTCCTCCTTAAAGCATACATACTTAATATAAGGTCCCTTGGGGAATGCGCTCAGAATGCATGATGAAATACGAATGCTACTTTCCTTTAATAATAACATGGTGTTACAGTTTACATTCTGGAACGACTAGGAAATCAAATGTCTACTATTTTGCTTATTCCCTTTTTAAGATTCACAAAGGAAAAGCTTTTCATTTTACACTTTCAGTTTGTCATATCTGACAAAAGTGATGAAAAGAAAAGGCTTTCCTTTGAGCCTAATTTGTATCTCCGGCTCTAACTGCAAGTTCTAAGGAAGTCAAGTCCAACAAGTCTTAGTGTACTCTACTTAATTTGGCAAGTTAAATGCAAAATCGGAAACCCAATATTGTCCTGTATGATGAATGCTGATTGCATACCGCAGCTGGTAGGGGTCTCTATAGTGAAGTTCTGGAAGTGGATATTCTTAGCATCAATTCAAATTAGTATTATTTTTAAAACGGCAGTCGAGCCGAACGGCCAGTTGGGCAGGAGGCTGCTACAGAGGAATCTCGTCAGCAGCCGAATGCACAGTAGCCACTCGTCTGTGTGACCCTTTGAAAAGTGCCTAATCCAGTTTAAGGTTGTGGCGACAGTTCTTTTCAAGCCAGTCAAGGCTAGCGCCTGGTGTTTTTGGCAGAATCTGAGACGTTATATAAGCTGTCGACGTAACACATGAATAAAGTTAATTTTGTCTTCTTTTCGCGAGGGACACTTCTCTCATACAGTATGATCCATTTCAGCCTAGATAGGCCCTTCCAGTTTTAGTATGTGGTCTGTCCTGCATGAGTCACAGGGAGATTCGGAAATAAGTTTTAACGTCATATCATGAAAAACTATGATGGAGCATACATACAAGTATATGTTTTAAACTTTTATAATTCAATATTTTCTAATTGCATTGGCCTATTGCAAATCCGTTGATCAGGGATATTATTTCATAGATATATATACGCTCATTTCCTTTTTCAAACAGCAAGTAATTTAAGAAAAACAAGTTCATAATCTTAATCAGACAATACTTAGATCTAAAAAAAATGATCACATTGTCAGAAAAGACTCTATTTAAACCATTTCCCTCTCCCCCCTTAACTTTAATCACCAACCACCATCCCTCCCAACCCGTCGCCTTTCAGTAAACAGGTATTCTTTGACCAAAGAACTAATGTAAAAAAAGTACACTCATGGAATTGTTTTCTTCACTAGAGCACTACCTGGGCACTGGTACGATCATCGTCGGTTGACCAGTCAAACCTAGACCAACAGTTCACTACACAAGAGGCCTATGTCCAATATTCTCAAAATCCCTACATATGTCTACTCTATTGTCACAATTTCTGCCAATTCCTTTTTTCTTTTATAAAATTAGGCTTAAAGTTTTATGGTCCTGCTTTTCATCAGTTCAGTAGTTCGCGTATAACCACGAAGAGCGGGTGACTTGTCTCTATGAAAACAAAGTCTCTGTCAATTCTTTTACCACCCTAACCTTTTAAAGCTTTGCCCAAGAAAGGTTCTCACTTTTTGTATAGGGGAGGGACGCCATGCGACACCTGTTGGGGACAAGAGGTACTTACATGACGTAATATGACAGGGTGGGAGTTTTCGGACCATCCCTCTTTTCTGATCTCGACCTTGAAGGCTTCTTGTTTGTGTAAAGCGACCAAAGCGTTGGGGGAGCTAGGTAATCTTTTTACGCACCCCTATTCCAATCAATAGCAAGTACACTGCGCTGACCGTGCGATCTCTATTTTCAGTTTATAACTTTGGATTTTGATACGCAATATAACATTAACTAGAATTTTCGTAAGAATAACTTTCCCTCCATATAATTATTGCTTCCTATCAATAATCAGTTTATCATTGGACAGCTCAGTCCGAAAGTAATTCCATAGACCCAAATCCAATTTTGCGCACCTACAGACTTAAGGGGGGAACCCACTAGGCGATTAAACTAAAATTCTGGTCGTTTCGACCAGATCTCGTTCCCTAATTTTACTTAAAATGACTAAAACTGGTTGAAAACGACCAGGATCTGTATTCCCATGGAGCAATCGAACCAGAAGGTTATCAAATAATGGTGAATCACTTTGATAATATATATTACTATTTGATATTTGTCACTGCATTCGACTAGAAATCAATTGCGTCGCTCAATGGGTTCTCAATGCAGTATGGGTGGATTGCCGAGAAAAGATTAATGATGGAATGATTTGTGTTTTTTTCTTTCTGTTTGTACGTGTGTTCTTATACAACCCATTGCTTTTGAGGAAGGCTTGAGCGTGTGTTTTTTAATCTTTAGATGCGTATGTTTAAGATTAGATTTGACTCAATAAGACAGACTCTTCAATAATGCCGTATAGATTTAACCGGTGATATAAACGCTTCCCCTTAAGGTTCAGTTATCTGAAGATGCCATGCAGGACCTGCCAGACCAAGTGATCTACCAAGCGTGATGCAAGGAAGTGCTTTTTTCTGAGAAGATAAATACCAATTTTTGGTCTGTCAGTTGAGCACGCCGGGAACAAATTCTGTTCCAGGTACGCTAATAACTTTTATAATCTTTGCTAGTGTCCGGCGGCCCAGGAAAGTGGTTGTCTAAAGTCAGCATTCTCATTTTTTCCAGAGCAAGAAAGGAGTCTTTAAAATGACATTGCCAATAAGTTCATGTTTTATAGATCCACAAAATTGCAGTCAAAACTCAAGTTTGCAGCTGCGCTTCTTGGGGGCATCTGTATTGCGTGGTTCACACCTAGGCCTATACATCACCCTCTGATCTTAGATTTTCCACCCTCAGGTTTCCTTCCGTGACGTTCAACGAACAATTAGATAGCTTTAAAATTATTTACCATTTTGTCAGTACATTCTTAAATTGATAATCTCATAAACATAAAGGAAGGGGAATGTTAAAATCTTTGCTTTCGGCAGCAGCATTGTCTCTTAAACTGCTAAGACCGTGAGTCATTTGGGGACTAACACGAGAGACGAACCAATCTAGCTGCAGGTCTACATCAAAGACGGAATAGTGGTTTAACGTGTTCTTAAATTAGACCCAGTCAGCAGAACTCACTGACCCTGTCCGTGACCGGTCAGCATCGTCGGGTCTGCCCCAGTCTGCTGGTAGAGATCGTAATTAAGTTGTCTTCTCAGACGTTGGAAGCGTAGGAGGGTTTCAGGCATACAAAGCCTCGGAAGTATCATCCTAATTTAGACAACGTCTTTTAATTAGGAAAATCAGTTCTCTTACCAAGAAAGGCCCTTAAACGCCCGATTACATAATGTTTGACATTAAAGAATCTTTTATATGTTCTTTTTTATATAATCATACTAATAATGATATATGTATATGCAATTAAATCATTATACATTATATATTATAAATAGTATTGATACAGAAGATAAAATCTTATTATTAAGACACGTATGAACATTCCATGCAATTATCAACTTGGATTCCGTTTTAGATTTAGAAGCTAGCCAACTAATGCTAAGCTGGTAAGAAACACGAGCTTATAGGCAGATCAACACATGTATAGATGTACTATTCGCGGATAAACTACATTTTGACAGATTAAAATGACTATGCAAAGGGAATACATAATACCTAGTACTTCATTCGTTTTAACAAGCCAAGAGGTTAGTTTCATGTTTTATAATCTACCAGAAAAAAGATAGATTGAAAACTGTGGAGACGAAAGAAAACTATCATAATAGCTAGATATTTAAATTCAAATATAACCAAAATAATTAACAGCAAATAAGTAAAATAAATATCTAGCCATATTCATTATATATATGGCAATATATAGGCCCAGCTAGTTAATTCCTGATGACATAACAATAAGAGTCAAGACACATTCCTGTAGAAAGTCCTTACGACGTGAACGTGTTGGACGTTACAAAACAAGACTGGAACTTTAGTAAAGGCTACAAAAAGATGACACGACTCGGACGCGTCCAGTCCTAATGTGTTGGCCGACGCGTCCTGAATCGTTAAATACGTAACGCTTTGTCCTAAATCTGATGGCCTTTATAATGCTGCTGTCACCTTAAGCCAATTATTGTGGTGGGACCTAGCAGGGTCCCAGCGGGTTGTCCCCCCTTCCTCCCCCAACGTCGTCGCCTTGCCCACCGTTTACTGGTCTATTCTGGTAGATTGTCGTGTAAAGAAGGTATGTCCAAGGTGCAGCGGGTCATGCAATGGCCTAGAGGCCAAGTGGTATGGCTACGAGGATTCGTATGACACCGCATTTTAGTACTATAGAATGATTACTGGCCAATAGATATAGTGACTGCTTTTTGATTGTTTGAAAGAGTATTTATTTTGCTTCAATGTGTTCATTCAGGCTTGAATAAGGAAGTGAATCATTGACTACCAAGATTAGGCCACACCCATTGAAGACACACATATATATAGGCACAATGCTACACCAACATACCCACAGAAGCCCAGACGCACACACACACACACACACACACACACACACACACACACACACGCACATCCACCTGTGCATCTACGCGTGTGCACACACACAGACACAGACATAGACACACAGACACAGACATAGACACACAGACACAGACACAGACACCCACACCCACAGACACAGACACAGACACACGCACACACAGACACAAAGACACAGAGACACACAGAGACACACACACACACACACCAAAACTCACCATACAGAAGGGCTTAAATAGTGACAATCACGTGCTAGATTCAGGCATTCCTAAGTATTGCATATCATATTGGAATATGCTTTTTGGAAGACGTGAAAGGTCATATTCCTTCCTATTTATTATAAGCCTACAAATAACCTTTCAGTCTTCAGGAAACTTAAGGATATAGTGAACAATTATTATCAATAAAAGTGATTATCAGTAAAGCATAATTATGATTTAGCTAATAAATATCTTATTACAATATGCAGAATAGGCCTAATGGCCAGAATCCCGATAATCGTGTGGTGAAATTTGGATTCAGTCATTGACATTAGGTTAGTGTTATAGTAGTATACAGAGTGTCAAGCAGCTGTTTAAGTGAGTACAATGTATCTTTTATACAGCTAGATTCACACTGAATAGTGATGAAGCACTACTTGAGAATCGCATTACATCCAAAAAGTCACCACAGTGGATATTCATGTTATCCAAAACATACTCAAGGGTACCTTTTACAGGTGTAACAACATGGGTGGACTTGGACAAACATTATTAGTTGTGTATAAACCACGGAATGAAAGCGTTTCTTTTTTCGTAAACTAAGGTTATGGTTCCTAGTGCAAAACGTCCCCATGAAAATGAGTTACTTTTGGAGACACACATGATACCGTTAACGACTTTGGAGAACAAGCATGTTATGAGTGACGTTTGGTGCTTAAGAGCGATCATTTATAATCATTATGTTAAAGCAACTCAAGGACGTCGTTTTCAAAGACTATTAGTTAATAGTCCTTGGAGACTGATCTTATAGGCCTTGAATTCAAAGCACCCTAATGTGTTTCCTTATGTATCAATGTGATATCAGTCTCATTTTAGAAAAAGGAATTGGAATGGAAAGGAGAGTGAAGGTTTCGCTTTTGACTGGATTAGGATGTTAAGCTATGCCAGCCAGGATAAGCGACACACTGACAACCAGAGTGCTAAGCTACGTGGGCATGAATACGTGGACGAGCATGCAATGCGAAAAGATTGAAGTGCTTTACTTCACAAAGACTGATTGTATAATATATGTAGTATAGGCCTATAATTTACTGAGGCATGGTCCTTTCGTAACAGATTGTCGAATATGACGACTACAACATTAATTACATGACACGTGGCATTGTCTACCGAATAATTTGATGTTCCTATACCACCATCACATGAAATAACAATTGTCATTTTTGCTTTGCATGGTTGCATAGGAAGTTATCAATTATACTTGATTTTTCTGTGACGAAATTTCAGATGAGTGCAACATCTTCTCGTTTCATGAGGTGTTCCAACGGTAGGATTTAACTTAGAATTCAGCTGAGTTGACAAGTTCTGTTTAAGCTAGCTGGCTCACTCTTTCCAACTTTAACCCGTCTGGGCCGACCTCTTTGTTGTGAAGTGTGTCCGAACCCAGCTAGCCTCTCAAAGTATAAAATCTAAACGTCAATATTGGCCAGAACAACAGAGGCGGCCCTGCCCCACCCCAATTAGGGTGTTAGACAAGGGCCACGGGCAACCCGAGTAGAGTAGCCAGTGAAGCCAGCTCTCAGTGAACCAATATTTGTTAGGTCCCTCCCTCCATTCAATATACAGGTCATTCTTAAAAAGTTTTCTATTTCGCACTTCATTCATTTGGGCAGATTTCTTTTTACATTCGTGGACATTTTATTTTACGGTTACTGGACCTCCTTTTCCTTGGTATCTATAGGGAACAGACACAGATCGAGGGGGTGGGGGTCCTGGGGGTCCTGGGGGTCCTGGGGGTCCTGGGGGTCCAGACCTCCCCCCTATTGGTGGATCTCTAAACTGCAAAAAATAGGGGAAATGCCACGTGTGTATGAGCAAATGCACACGGTTTCAGTGATCACTATGTCTTTTCTCTTCAGATATGCCACTTAACCCTCGCTCGCTCCAAAGATCCTAGTGATTTCTCTCTAAATTCGCTCGCTCCAAAGATGCCTAGCGGCTGAGAGCACTTCAAACTCTGTCAATGTGACTTCTCTAAGGTAATCTAAGCTAGGCATCTTTGGGGAGCAATCTATGAGGTGACACAAAATGTTATAAAACAACTTATGAATATCCCAACATAGTACCTTCGGTTTGAAGCATGTGTCACTGCTTCTGCAGTAATGGGTTTTCCACAACTGATCACGTGATATCGGCCCGTCACGGATCGCTGATTATATATATATGTTGGATACCAAGTTATTCTTATCTTGAGGCCTTGCAGTGTGTACTTTCGATTTTAGCACCGGTGCTCGAGAGATCCGTCTTTTGAAACGTCGCTCCTTTTTATAGACATAATTTAATCGGCCGCAGGGTCCTTTGAACTTTTTGAATGCTCTAATGGCAGTGCCCTGTTAGGCCACACCCAGGTGATCAAGTTGACATTAGCTAATGATCGATTATTTCGCAAATTACCATCTCTGATGCATTGAATTATTATAAAGGAAAGAGAAGTATATATTATTTACAATTAAACGGTTAAAAAGTATCACGTTTGAATATCTAGAAACGAAGGACTATATTGCCATTGCGCACATGAAAGGGCACGATTTATACTTTGGCAAACTACCAGACCCAATGAATATTTGTTCAGATTTTTTTAAATGTATCTTCATTTCTTAAAGGTCCACTTGAAAGTGACTTAACAGAAGACTCACCTTTTGTTAGATACATTTGGCCATCTCTGTGCATATTTTGTCTAATTTGCATCATGGAACATTCCATATAATTTGATATCCCTGCCACTCGGTTAAAGGGGTTCAGGAAACATTATTTTCCAACATACATATTGGTAAAATATGTAAGTCAGTATAGACGCACCTTGAGTGACTTCGTTTGATGGCTGTAAGATACAGCCAGGTTTATTATAACGACTAAGGGCGTAGCCTGAGGACAGTGGCGATCTCTCCAGAGGCGCACGGTTGCCGTCTGAGGAAGAAGCACCATACGTACTCAAAAGCACCATTTAGCCACAATTGCCAAACAAAAAACTTCGATTCATTTAAATTCATTATAAGGGAGCTTGAGGACAAAGACCTGTAGTCATATTCTTTTAAAAAATGGCAATTTGGATGTCCTTATTATATGATTTCAATCACATACCAGCTGATAACCAGCTATGGTTATCAGCTAGTTTATGCCAGCAAACAAGATACGCAAAATACAAGTTTCATTCACTGGAAACACGATAGTAAAGACTTCTTCGATGTATACCTACTTGCTTCCTAATTTACACTAGATTGACGTCCAGCGTAAGAATAAGCAATCTCAGTGTACTATAGAACTCTGTAAGCAGGGTCTCTTCAGACTAAAGTGGTTCCAGCGATTGTATCATATGTCAGGCTATGCCAATAAGCGACTTCATAATGGCCTACGTACCTTCTATGGGTTGGTAATTGCCATACTCAAGTGCCAATATACGTTTTAGGGTTCACACCTCTATAGTATAGTGTTGTATCGGCTAGCTGAAACGAACAGTTTTAACGTTATTTCATACATCTAATATTTGTTATTGTATGATAATAGTTGACATAATACATTAAATGGAAACGTTTACATGTGAAAAATATTCTTAAGTAATTCATCTGAAGAAAAAGGACAGGATTATGGGCAATCCATCTGAGTTACTTCAAAGAACTAATTGCAGAGTTGGATTTCTCCCATTTTAAAGGATATAATTATGCATTTCATAGCAAACATTTTATAATAAACACGTGCATTATGGCAAAGTCAGAGCTCTATCAACAGCTGGTAGCCACTCAAATCAATTATTGCAAAACTGACAATTATTATTTGAGAATAAGTAACAATCCATGTAGTTCTTTTTTTTATTATTTAACTATACGCAATAACAATTTCATGTCGATTATGATTATAAGTTAATTTTGTCAATATTAATCTTTTACATACACAGATGTCTCGAGTTCTAAATCTCACATTGAAATCTTGTGGAAAGAGAACCTACTGGCACAAGCCAAGGGCGGCTTTTAGCGACCCCAGAACAAATTTAGCGAAACATGCCTAGAGGCGGTATGTGTTTTCATATTGTATTACTATTAGGCCTTTATCAAAGGAATTTCACCACGTGGTTCTTGTACTTTTACAGTCTATTCTTTAAACCTCTGTTGAATGTGAATGCTAATGCATTTCTATTTTTAATCATACATTCAACATCAAACTAATTTTGTAATTGTTCAGGAATATAGGCCCTACTCTCTTGCAAATATTGTTGATGACATTTTCTAGGTTCCAATCTTGGAAATAGGTATTATAGCCCCGAGGGTAGTGTTCTGCTTACTTTAAAACACGATATTTTCACAGCTTATACTACTACAAGTATTACGAAATGCCCAACGGCTGCTTTCTGTTGGGAGTAACAAAACACACATTTATTCCACGGCTAAGTGTGACTAAAAGGAGAAAACAAATTTGAAAGATAGTCATCACTAACAACTTTCAAATCTGGATCTGTTGTATAGCAAAAAAGACAATATGAAAATAGCCCATAGGGTAAAAGAGAACAAAGATCTATGTACATGAATGGCGTTAAGGCCTTGACCATATTGGCACGGCTAAGGTGGGCTATAAAATGGAGCCTGGCTTATGTGAATTTTACTTTCCTACTTCATCTCTTCGTCTTCGTTTTGTCGGTATGCCCAACCCCTTTCCTTTGACGTTCATTTCCCTTGCATTTGGCCTCCCTTCCGGCCCTTTCCTGTCATTCCCTGCCATTTCCTGTCCTTTTCTGCCGTTCTCTGTCCTTTCCTGGCATGTCCTTCCCTACCATCCCTTGCCCTGTTCTACCCTTCCACTCCCTGTCCCATCCTTCCTTTCCCAGTCCTTCCCAGTCCTTCCCAGCACTACACTGCCCTTAAATTCCCTGTCCTACCTTTCCCTGCCCAGTTCTTCCCAGCACTACACTGCCCTTAAATTCCCTGTCCTACCTTTCCCTGCCCAGTTCTTCTCAGCACTACACTGCCCTTCCCTTCGCTACCCTTTCATCCCCCAAACTGGTCCACCTTGCCCTTCCCTGCCTTGACATAGTGGAAGACCGATCATGAGTGTATAGACTTCAAAAATAATCGATAGATTATCAATTCGAAATAGTTATATTAAATGAAGGCGATATTCTACTATGCGATTGTTCCCATGTGATTCACCATAGAGATACATAACATATCATGTATGTCTATGGATTCACAGATGAAATGATATCTTGCGAGGAAATATATAACCTATATGCAGACCTTTTAACCTGACATGTGGAATATAGGCATTAACTGTAATATTTCAAGGGATCTTGTATTTTTTAAAAAAAAAATCTTGTTTGTCATTGATTCAACAACGTCAAATACAGCTCGTGTTCTTCACAATCTGGGATGCTCTTTGGGGGATGGGGACAAAGCCTTCTTCTACGTATCCTTTTTTAAAGGTCCAGGTATTTTTTGTTGGCTTCCTGATTGACAGTAGACCGTCACATTGAAATGTCTATTCCTAATTCCTCTATCTCTATCTATAAGGTTATCTCTACTTTAAATAAAAGCTTAATGATTAAAGATTTCTCAGTAGATCATGAAATGTATTAAAATGTTAATTCGCAACAGCAATAACGGACAGGCCATGGCTCCCCCATGGGCCTTTTATTGTTGCAGTGATCCGTATGATTGGATCGATTAGCTTGTACATTATAAGCCAATTTTACAGACAAGCAGGAAATCGCCTCAAGCCAAAGAGCAACCATATGGTTCAGGGAAACAAGTCAATCAGTTACTCAAAAACTGTAGAACTATTCCCCTCTATCAGTTTATGAATTCAAAGCGTATCTATAAAGCATCTATAACTATTAAATTCGGGCAATAATAACTTTGCAAAAATAACTGGGACTAAAGAAATGATATCGAAATTTACCTATATATATATATATATATATATATATATATATATGAGCTGTAGGTCCAAAAATCTATGTTAAACCTCGCTACGTATCTACAGGCTGCAAAGGGGACAAATTAGATAAAGATGCCTGAATTCATATCTATGTTAAGCAAGTTCAAACTCCAACAAAATCAATCGGAATCCTACGTTTGTGTAAGTTAGAGAATACTATATTCTAAGGGTACGCTTCATTTATCAATGCACCGGGATTGCAGGGTTCTGTTGTTTTTGCAATTATAGGCAAGGCAGTCAGATCTGAATGACTTCCGCGCACAGTTCTTTGGAAGTGCCCACTTGAAGTGAAGGAGCTCTGTTGATATAGTTCTACTATTAAGCACACCTTGGAGCAAAAAGCCCCGGAGCCTGTTTCCCCCTTCAAATCCCCGGCCCCCGGAACGCACATTCCTAGAGCAAATACAAACACAGACGTGTCACTGCCAGTTCCCCCTGCAGGACCTTTATGCAATCGTCGTCAGTCTGAGATTTTTGAAGGATGAATGGTTGACGGATGGGTTGGCTAGTGTGAGACAGTTAAAGAAGCATGGAGCTGTATACATGAACATTTCAATAAGCCTATCCCAGATTGGTCGTACCATTTGGGTTTGACCAGGCTTAGACTCTGGTTGGGCAAAATATAGAAGGCATTCAAACCCGGTCCCTACAACATTATCCACTGGAATGGACAATGATTTTGTTAATGTGATTTATCAAGTAATACTAAATCATATACATGTACTTCACAGGTTTGAAAAATCAAAGTTTTTATAGGCTTGCTAGGCAAATAGAATGCAGAATTTATACTTGATAAAGGGTTGACATTATTAATTGGGCTGACAGGCTGTAGCATTGTTTCCCATGGGGACAATGCATTAAACTTAACTGAACTTCGAAACCTTCCTCCCAAAACCTTCCTTCCTCTTTTCTTTCTGTTTGAAACGACTTGACTTGAGGATCATCATTCTGTGACAAAACCTTGTGGTGAATTCTGATTTTTATCAAAACTATAGGACCGGCATATCTGCTTATTACAAAGACAAGGGGTACAGGTTGTGATTAAGTTTATCTCATACGGGCCTACATTCCTAATGTTGTGAGTGATATTTCAGACAGTTTATAACGTTAAAACCCTGAAGTTGCTTAAATCAGTTTTTATGGCAGTGTAAGCCTATATTTAGTCCCGCATTCTAAATTACCCAGATTCACATTACTTATCATATAATCGTCCTACGCATACAATTGTTAAACTCAGACTTTGCCATCGTCGAAAAATCAAGCCACCAGGTGCCATCGTCAATTACTTTTCAAAATATTTATTGTAAGAGTTTCACGGTCGTCACCATAATGCCATCAATGCAACAGTCTCAATTAACTACTTTTGGTTGTAAAATAAAAGCTCAAAAGCAAGTCTTATCGTTGTAGTCCATTTATAAAGTGGCATTTTCCAATTAACGCCAGTTATTGTGGAATTGCTAAATTCCAAGCATAACATAAGATGCGATAATGCTTTCTGGGGCGGAGTACTCAGTCTAGTGGTAGGCATTCAGACATTTGATTGAGCCGAAGAGTAGTGTGGGTTTAATTAGTAAAGCTAGTTGCACTGGGGGCGATGTCGGGCTTTCTTAAAATACCAATATTTGAGGTACAACAAGGCACCCATCACGTTTTATTTGCCTACAGTAAATGCTTTCTTCACGAGGGAGACTTGTTGACCTTTCTCCGCCTTGATGCAATGGCTTGTAACCCTTGAAGTAAAACGAACTGGTCTAAGGTTGTGGTAATTATTCGGGTGCCAGGCCTCCTAATGTGATTTCCTGAAACTGAATATGAATAATAAGCAAAATGTACGATCCAATTGGTTTATAATAAAAGTTTAACGATAATTCCCTACAAGTTATTATATGAGGCCAATTGTATCCTTAATGCAAAAACTACAATAAAAATTGCTTCACATTATTTTGTTTTGTTTGG
Organism: Lepidonotus clava; assembly: GCA_936440205.1. Taxonomy (NCBI): domain Eukaryota; kingdom Metazoa; phylum Annelida; class Polychaeta; order Phyllodocida; family Polynoidae; genus Lepidonotus; species Lepidonotus clava. Next base: position 15,964,577 of record OW387150.1, on the reverse strand, counting down.
AAATTGTGTTAATTCACAATCGGTTCACAAGTCATCATAGGTGTCGGGAAGAAAAAGACAAAATATTCACAAAACGTGATTTAATTCTTAGATCGTGTTAGAAAGTAAGATATTTTGACTTTTAGTTATACAGTTATAGACGTTTTAGTTTTATGCTTCCATGTTCCAGTTAGCCATATACTTTAGTATGTAAAATTAAGATTGTTCACTGCAAAAGTGATCTGATCTGTGATTAGATGTGCGAAAAACACTTTACATTTTACTGGTGTGAAACGAGCCCATATTCTGTCAGCAAACTAGTTGTTCTGCACAAAATAACAGCATGAACCTCTCACTTGCAATTCGACTCCGTAGGAAATTATTGTAACCTTATTTCATTTTTCTAATTGCAGAAAATATGTTAACAAGATGATAAAGATGGAGCTCCAAACAAATTACCGCGATCGAGGTGGTACAAAACCTGACAGGTGAGTGGAAATGTATTTTTCAACGAGTATAGACCTTTTCATTAGGGTGTGGCGCCCCCTGGTGAAGTAAATGGAACCAATGATTAAGGTCATTTCCCATAGTTAACCTATATGAAGTGAAGCATATAGGTTAACTATAGGAAATGACCTATACCATTGGTTCCATTTACTTCACCAGGGGGCACAACACTCTTAATGAAAAAGGTCTATAGAAAAACTCGTTCTTTTCCCAGATTATCCTATCTTCAAAGATCTGCACTGAGACAGTGGGGTGGTCTGTGGCCCGTCGTAATTATTGTATTTTTATTGGGCTACCAATCAATGATCGACCAACCGCAACACCCAGAGTTTAGCGTCGGGAAGAAGTGGTACCGGTGCTATTATATTAGAATTAGAAAAAACAAATTTAAACAAGAATTTTTATCTAATTATTATTTTTGTGTGAATATTTGTGGTAATTATTAAGTGTTGCTGTTTAAATTCTAAAAACGAGTTTTCGTAGCAAAATAAATTTGGCAAATATTTTTTATAAAACAAAAACATTTAAAACATAGTGTTATGAAGTTGTTATTGCTTTATTAGATGTCTTTAACAAAGATTACACTATGGTTTTTGTGATGAGTTGCCATACGGGAGGATCGAGTGGGAAGATGCAGGGAGGAGGAGGGTCGGGGGTGGGGGGTGGGGGGAGAATCCTGACATCCCCATCATTTACTTTTTAGTGGGCACACAAAGAGTGAAACTTTCAAAGATAGCTTGTGTGTCCTTGCAATTGCCCAACATTTTAGTATTTTCCCTAAACATTGACCACTCCCTTTTCAAAATCCGGAATGCACCCATGGTCTTACCAGTAAAGCTGTTTTACCTTTCAGGTTACGCAGTCCCAATTGGTACCGTTCAGTGTTGTTCCTCTTCCTGCTGTCATTCAGTGTGCTCTTCGACGGTACTGATGGCAGTACCACAACCTCGGGTAGGTTTCAAGTTTCACTGACTCACGCACCCTAACCCACTCATCCACACACCATTTTGTGAATGTTTTTCTGTTCTGTCTGTCAAGTGTCCTCCATGTTTATTATATCTTATCCTTTCCATGTAAGCAATATTTTATCATCAAGTAGGAAAACATAATATGTGAACATTTTCCAATGATTTTACACACTACATATATCACAATAACAATATACTTAATTTTACAGTTGAAGAATGAATCAAGTACTATCATATTATCAAGAAAAGACAAAAGTCAAGATAAAAAAGTATTCTATTAAGTCGTTCATACGAATGATTATCATTTAATTCAGAGAGTAATGAAGTAGCTCACAAAATAATGAAACAAATTTGACAATTTAATCTTAGTGTTCTTTGTCTGTTGTGTCAATATTTCATGTATCCAAAGGGAACGGGAGGTTTAGATGGATTTAGAGGGTCAAAGTGTTGTGCATTACGGAGTTTCCAATACTTTCCAGACGTTTCACAATCACGTATTACTCAATCGGAAAAAAAAACCCAAGAGCATGGCAATATAACTGCTAGTTTGCGTTGCACCATGTGCAAATGCTTATCTTTTTTCACCTTTTGAATGAATGTTTCTTGGAAAAATTTTAAAAAAAACCATAATGATCTACTTCGAAAAAGTTCTTTTTAAGTAGAAATCCTACCACGTCCCTAATGCACGAACACTAAAACGGTTTGGTAGTTTTTGCATGAAATGTCAGCACATTTGTATTTAAGACCAAAAGAATAAAAAATGTATATTCTTTTACACATAAGGTAGCATAAGGTCAAGTCTTCTATATAGTTTCAATAAAGCCAATTTCCGGCTTTAGGTTGCTGCTCCTTTAAGAGTAATGTAGCCAAACTACTATTATGAAGGACTTTCACCTTTCTCTGTTAATCAACCCAGCAAAGCAACAATGAAATAATTGATATCCCATTTAACTATTACAAGAGCAATATTGATGCTGTTGTGCGCAATGTATAGTTCATAATTGCCTGTTAATGCACAGACCAAATAACTGATATTCCACGGCAGCTTAAAACTAGAAAATCTTTTCAAAGGAAATAATATTGTCTCTATAGTACTGGGGAAACAAAATTATGAGCAAGATCTAGGTATGGTATGGTTAGTTGATAATTTTACCTAAAGAATCACTTTTCTAATTTTTTTTTCTCGATATCTATATTCATTACATTCATTTTTGTTTTCGGTTCTATTTATGGTAAACAAATTCACGGAATAGAAAAATAATCAAAAAGAATCAAAGCAGAGCCATGCTCTACTCATAAGCATAGTGTACAGTATAGGAAGTCACAGGTTTCGTACAGGATTAATTATTTCTTATTCCAACATCAACTCAGAAATGAACTGAGTTTAGAGCTACAGTTAAAGATTTGGTACATTTCTGATGACAACATGGAATAAGAAAAAACAGAAAAATGAGTAATTGGAATTTAGATGAATCATACATTGAATCAGCAACTTGCCACACTATACACAGACCAGAAACCCCTCATAAGTGAAAAGTGATATCACCCATGAAGCCCAATGAAGCCCTTGGCCTACGGCTTGTCAGTATCAAATCTAAGTTGGCAACATGAAAAGGAGATCAGTTTATTGATGGCAAATCATGCTTATGTACATTCAGTCTTAACTCTATTGTGTAAACTGTTTCTGATGTGAGACGTTCTCTGCAAAACTATTAAACAGAAACAACTACTATCACTGAAAGAATTATATGAACGATCTAATTAAAGAAGAAGTTATGGTCCCTAAAACATTAAAGTGCAGTGCAGACTATACACGATAAAATCGGTCTGCTCCTGGTACTTGATTGAAGTCATAAAATCTAGGCAGGTGGGACTACTAGAGTTAGTTAATTCACAATAATTGTTCAGTTTGAAAGAACATTGCCAATCAAGGCCTGCTTTGGTTGGGAATATTTGAAAGAAATGATTATATTATTCTCGTTCAAATATGTTTTCAAAATCTAAATAACCTTAATTGCAGGTTTCAAGACTGACCAATATAATTATAAATTTTAGTTTATACATACAGGAAAAATAATAATGAACAGATCTAATCCAGTAAGTCCACTTTAGCTGCATATAGAGTAAAACGTATCAGGGAAATGAATTCCCAAAACCCAAATACCCTTTGCCGAAGCTGTTCTGTTAAAGCCATTTTTGCATTATAAAGCTGATAGATAATCCAATCAATATTTTTCAAAATTAATGCACATGCTTTGTAGATTAAATTTAGTTTTTAAATATATTAAATATATGTAAAAGCTAAGACAAGTTTTATGGCAACAGATTCAATTCTCCCTACCATGGATAGTTGATTATCAGTATTTTTAAGCAATAATTTTTTTTTTTTAAGCTGCAGGTTAATTAGGACTAATTTTGTCGACAAAAATACAGGAAAATCTAGGGAAAATAATTCATACCGATATTTGCTTGACATCCATTTGTAATGAATGATTTTTCAAACCTAGACAAAAATATTAAATATGTATGGATATAAAATGAAAAAATAGTTGACAAAAGGTTACATGATCAATTGATGATATCAACATGAAAACAATTAAGGTCCATTTCCTATTTCTTGAAATAAGACTTGACAAGGGAAAAGAGAAACATTAACAACTGGTATTAGTACTAACCATAGGCTGTATTTTTTTCCATACTAATTACAAACAACAACTAGAAATAACTGTTGCAGGTAAGTAAAGTCTTAGGTTAAGTAAACCCCAGGTTAAAAATTATGTTTACAGGAATGGAACAATCTTCAACAGTACAGACTGATGAGGGGGGAACAAAAACTGCCATTTCTCAAAGTAGTTCAGTGGACAATTTGACTACTACATCATTTCCATTAACATCGTCCTATGGATACAATTCATATACATCAAAAACAACGACAGTGTTAATGAAGGACAATAGTCCTTACACCTCTACAGCTAGACAAGAGATAACAACAACACATGAAACTTTAACAAGTGGACAAAGTACATCTAAAGTAGACTCAACAACCAAAGCATATACCTCAAAAGTGAATAGCACAACAAGTGGATCTGAAAGCGAATCCAAAGGTATCTCAGGAACGACAAGTCAAGCTGCAACGAGCATGCAAGAACCGACCACAAGCAAGTCGGAGACCAGTAGTGCAGCAGAAACCAGCACTGGGCCAGCCACTAGCACCGTCAAGGAGCCTTCGTCACAGCATGACACAACCAGCCACTTGGAGACTAGCTCACAGGCTTATACCACCACTGAGGCTCAGCCGTCTACGGTGAAGCCTACCACGCCTTCTGCCTCCACAGTGGGACAAGAGACAACATCAGTGCCTGAAACTTCCAGCAGGGCTGAGACCACAAGTAAAGTGGACTCCACTACAGTGCCACATAGCTCAACGGTAGCTCAGACAACTAGTGGGCCACAGACTACAACAGAGAGTCCCAAGACTTCAAGTGCAGCCTCCACTTCACAAGCGGCTACCAGCACTGCCTTTGCTAGCACAAGTCAGGCTGCCACCACCTCAGAAGCACCAACCACGAGCAACTCAGCCACAAGCACTGCAGCCCAGACCAGCAGTGTGCCAGCAACTTCCACAGTGGAGGAGCCCTCCACACAGCATGCCACAAGTACTGTCTTGCAGACAACCTCACAGGCTTCAAGAACAACTGAGTCTCAGGCCTCTACCCTGGAGCACACTTCAGCGGCTGCTGATGCTTTTGGGCAAGAAACTACTCTTGTGGCTGAAACCTCCAGCGGGGCAGAGACCACCAGACAGGTGCACTCCACTACTGGGCCCCAGACCTCAACAGTGACAGAGACAACTACTGGGCCCCAGACTACAACACAGAGTGGCCAGACTTCAAGCGCAGCCTCCACTTCACAAGCTGCTTCTAGTAGCCCGGTTGCAAGCACAAGTCAGGCTGCAACCAGCACACAAGCACCCACCACAAGCAAGTCGGAGACCAGTAGTGCAGCAGAAACCAGCACTGGGCCAGCCACTAGCACCGTCAAGGAGCCTTCCACACAGCATGGCACAACCAGCCACTTGGAGACTAGCTCACAGGCTTATACCACCACTGAGGCTCAGCCGTCTACGGTGAAGCCTACCACGCCTTCTGCCTCCACAGTGGGACAAGAGACAACATCAGTGCCTGAAACTTCCAGCAGGGCTGAGACCACAAGTAAAGTGGACTCCACTACAGTGCCACATAGCTCAACGGTAGCTCAGACAACTAGTGGGCCACAGACTACAACAGAGAGTCCCAAGACTTCAAGTGCAGCCTCCACTTCACAAGCGGCTACCAGCACTGCCTTTGCTAGCACAAGTCAGGCTGCCACCACCTCAGAAGCACCAACCACGAGCAACTCAGCCACAAGCACTGCAGCCCAGACCAGCAGTGTGCCAGCAACTTCCACAGTGGAGGAGCCCTCCACACAGCATGCCACAAGTACTGTCTTGCAGACAACCTCACAGGCTTCAAGAACAACTGAGTCTCAGGCCTCTACCCTGGAGCACACTTCAGCGGCTGCTGATGCTTTTGGGCAAGAAACTACTCTTGTGGCTGAAACCTCCAGCGGGGCAGAGACCACCAGACAGGTGCACTCCACTACTGGGCCCCAGACCTCAACAGTGACTGAGACAACTACTGGGCCCCAAACTACAACACAGAGTGGCCAGACTTCAAGCGCAGCCTCCACTTCACAAGCTGCTTCTAGTAGCCCGGTTGCAAGCACAAGTCAGGCTGCAACCAGCACACAAGCACCCACCACAAGCAAGTCGGAGACCAGTAGTGCAGCAGAAACCAGCACTGGGCCAGCCACTAGCACCGTCAAGGAGCCTTCCACACTGCATGGCACAACCAGCCACTTGGAGACTAGCTCACAGGCTTATACCACCACTGAGGCTCAGCTGTCTACGGTGAAGCCTACCACGCCTTCTGCCTCCACAGTGGGACAAGAGACAACATCAGTGCCTGAAACTTCCAGCAGGGCTGAGACCACAAGTAAAGTGGACTCCACTACAGTGCCACATAGCTCAACGGTAGCTCAGACGACTGGTGGGCCACAGACTACAACAGAGAGTCTCAAGACTTCAAGTGCAGCCTCCACTTCACAAGCGGCTACCAGCACTGCCTTTGCTAGCACAAGTCAGGCTGCCACCACCTCAGAAGCACCAACCACGAGCAACTCAGCCACAAGCACTGCAGCCCAGACCAGCAGTGTGCCAGCAACTTCCACAGTGGAGGAGCCCTCCACACAGCATGCCACAAGTACTGTCTTGCAGACAACCTCACAGGCTTCAAGAACAACTGAGTCTCAGGCCTCTACAATGGAGCACACTTCAGCGGCTGCTGATGCTTTTGGGCAAGAAACTACTCTTGTGGCTGAAACCTCCAGCGGGGCAGAGACCACCAGACAGGTGCACTCCACTACTGGGCCCCAGACCTCAACAGTGACAGAGACAACTACTGGGCCCCAGACTACAACACAGAGTGGCCAGACTTCAAGTGCAGCCTCCACTTCACAAGCTGCTTCTAGTAGCCCGGTTGTAAGCACAAGTCAGGCTGCAACCAGCACACAAGCACCCACCACAAGCAAGTCGGAGACCAGTAGTGCAGCAGAAACCAGCACTGGGCCAGCCACTAGCACCGTCAAGGAGCCTTCCACACAGCATGGCACAACCAGCCACTTGGAGACTAGCTCACAGGCTTATACCACCACTGAGGCTCAGCCGTCTACGGTGAAGCCTACCACGCCTTCTGCCTCCACAGTGGGACAAGAGACAACATCAGTGCCTGAAACTTCCAGCAGGGCTGAGACCACAAGTAAAGTGGACTCCACTACAGTGCCACATAGCTCAACGGTAGCTCAGACAACTAGTGGGCCACAGACTACAACAGAGAGTCCCAAGACTTCAAGTGCAGCCTCCACTTCACAAGCGGCTACCAGCACTGCCTTTGCTAGCACAAGTCAGGCTGCCACCACCTCAGAAGCACCAACCACGAGCAACTCAGCCACAAGCACTGCAGCCCAGACCAGCAGTGTGCCAGCAACTTCCACAGTGGAGGAGCCCTCCACACAGCATGCCACAAGTACTGTCTTGCAGACAACCTCACAGGCTTCAAGAACAACTGAGTCTCAGGCCTCTACCCTGGAGCACACTTCAGCGGCTGCTGATGCTTTTGGGCAAGAAACTACTCTTGTGGCTGAAACCTCCAGCGGGGCAGAGACCACCAGACAGGTGCACTCCACTACTGGGCCCCAGACCTCAACAGTGACTGAGACAACTACTGGGCCCCAGACTACAACACAGAGTGGCCAGACTTCAAGCGCAGCCTCCACTTCACAAGCTGCTTCTAGTAGCCCGGTTGCAAGCACAAGTCAGGCTGCAACCAGCACACAAGCACCCACCACAAGCAAGTCGGAGACCAGTAGTGCAGCAGAAACCAGCACTGGGCCAGCCACTAGCACCGTCAAGGAGCCTTCCACACAGCATGGCACAACCAGCCACTTGGAGACTAGCTCACAGGCTTATACCACCACTGAGGCTCAGCCGTCTACGGTGAAGCCTACCACGCCTTCTGCCTCCACAGTGGGACAAGAGACAACATCAGTGCCTGAAACTTCCAGCAGGGCTGAGACCACAAGTAAAGTGGACTCCACTACAGTGCCACATAGCTCAACGGTAGCTCAGACAACTAGTGGGCCACAGACTACAACAGAGAGTCCCAAGACTTCAAGTGCAGCCTCCACTTCACAAGCGGCTACCAGCACTGCCTTTGCTAGCACAAGTCAGGCTGCCACCACCTCAGAAGCACCAACCACGAGCAACTCAGCCACAAGCACTGCAGCCCAGACCAGCAGTGTGCCAGCAACTTCCACAGTGGAGGAGCCCTCCACACAGCATGCCACAAGTACTGTCTTGCAGACAACCTCACAGGCTTCAAGAACAACTGAGTCTCAGGCCTCTACCCTGGAGCACACTTCAGCGGCTGCTGATGCTTTTGGGCAAGAAACTACTCTTGTGGCTGAAACCTCCAGCGGGGCAGAGACCACCAGACAGGTGCACTCCACTACTGGGCCCCAGACCTCAACAGTGACAGAGACAACTACTGGGCCCCAGACTACAACACAGAGTGGCCAGACTTCAAGCGCAGCCTCCACTTCACAAGCTGCTTCTAGTAGCCCGGTTGCAAGCACAAGTCAGGCTGCAACCAGCACACAAGCACCCACCACAAGCAAGTCGGAGACCAGTAGTGCAGCAGAAACCAGCACTGGGCCAGCCACTAGCACCGTCAAGGAGCCTTCCACACAGCATGGCACAACCAGCCACTTGGAGACTAGCTCACAGGCTTATACCACCACTGAGGCTCAGCCGTCTACGGTGAAGCCTACCACGCCTTCTGCCTCCACAGTGGGACAAGAGACAACATCAGTGCCTGAAACTTCCAGCAGGGCTGAGACCACAAGTAAAGTGGACTCCACTACAGTGCCACATAGCTCAACGGTAGCTCAGACAACTAGTGGGCCACAGACTACAACAGAGAGTCCCAAGACTTCAAGTGCAGCCTCCACTTCACAAGCGGCTACCAGCACTGCCTTTGCTAGCACAAGTCAGGCTGCCACCACCTCAGAAGCACCAACCACGAGCAACTCAGCCACAAGCACTGCAGCCCAGACCAGCAGTGTGCCAGCAACTTCCACAGTGGAGGAGCCCTCCACACAGCATGCCACAAGTACTGTCTTGCAGACAACCTCACAGGCTTCAAGAACAACTGAGTCTCAGGTCTCTACCCTGGAGCACACTTCAGCGGCTGCTGATGCTTTTGGGCAAGAAACTACTCTTGTGGCTGAAACCTCCAGCGGGGCAGAGACCACCAGACAGGTGCACTCCACTACTGGGCCCCAGACCTCAACAGTGACAGAGACAACTACTGGGCCCCAGACTACAACACAGAGTGGCCAGACTTCAAGCGCAGCCTCCACTTCACAAGCTGCTTCTAGTAGCCCGGTTGCAAGCACAAGTCAGGCTGCAACCAGCACACAAGCACCCACCACAAGCAAGTCGGAGACCAGTAGTGCAGCAGAAACCAGCACTGGGCCAGCCACTAGCACCGTCAAGGAGCCTTCCACACAGCATGGCACAACCAGCCACTTGGAGACTAGCTCACAGGCTTATACCACCACTGAGGCTCAGCCGTCTACGGTGAAGCCTACCACGCCTTCTGCCTCCACAGTGGGACAAGAGACAACATCAGTGCCTGAAACTTCCAGCAGGGCTGAGACCACAAGTAAAGTGGACTCCACTACAGTGCCACATAGCTCAACGGTAGCTCAGACAACTAGTGGGCCACAGACTACAACAGAGAGTCCCAAGACTTCAAGTGCAGCCTCCACTTCACAAGCGGCTACCAGCACTGCCTTTGCTAGCACAAGTCAGGCTGCCACCACCTCAGAAGCACCAACCACGAGCAACTCAGCCACAAGCACTGCAGCCCAGACCAGCAGTGTGCCAGCAACTTCCACAGTGGAGGAGCCCTCCACACAGCATGCCACAAGTACTGTCTTGCAGACAACCTCACAGGCTTCAAGAACAACTGAGTCTCAGGCCTCTACCCTGGAGCACACTTCAGCGGCTGCTGATGCTTTTTGGCAAGAAACTACTCTTGTGGCTGAAACCTCCAGCGGGGCAGAGACCACCAGACAGGTGCACTCCACTACTGGGCCCCAGACCTCAACAGTGACAGAGACAACTACTGGGCCCCAGACTACAACACAGAGTGGCCAGACTTCAAGCGCAGCCTCCACTTCACAAGCTGCTTCTAGTAGCCCGGTTGCAAGCACAAGTCAGGCTGCAACCAGCACACAAGCACCCACCACAAGCAAGTCGGAGACCAGTAGTGCAGCAGAAACCAGCACTGGGCCAGCCACTAGCACCGTCAAGGAGCCTTCCACACAGCATGGCACAACCAGCCACTTGGAGACTAGCTCACAGGCTTATACCACCACTGAGGCTCAGCCGTCTACGGTGAAGCCTACCACGCCTTCTGCCTCCACAGTGGGACAAGAGACAACATCAGTGCCTGAAACTTCCAGCAGGGCTGAGACCACAAGTAAAGTGGACTCCACTACAGTGCCACATAGCTCAACGGTAGCTCAGACAACTAGTGGGCCACAGACTACAACAGAGAGTCCCAAGACTTCAAGTGCAGCCTCCACTTCACAAGCGGCTACCAGCACTGCCTTTGCTAGCACAAGTCAGGCTGCCACCACCTCAGAAGCACCAACCACGAGCAACTCAGCCACAAGCACTGCAGCCCAGACCAGCAGTGTGCCAGCAACTTCCACAGTGGAGGAGCCCTCCACACAGCATGCCACAAGTACTGTCTTGCAGACAACCTCACAGGCTTCAAGAACAACTGAGTCTCAGGTCTCTACCCTGGAGCACACTTCAGCGGCTGCTGATGCTTTTGGGCAAGAAACTACTCTTGTGGCTGAAACCTCCAGCGGGGCAGAGACCACCAGACAGGTGCACTCCACTACTGGGCCCCAGACCTCAACAGTGACAGAGACAACTACTGGGCCCCAGACTACAACACAGAGTGGCCAGACTTCAAGCGCAGCCTCCACTTCACAAGCTGCTTCTAGTAGCCCGGTTGCAAGCACAAGTCAGGCTGCAACCAGCACACAAGCACCCACCACAAGCAAGTCGGAGACCAGTAGTGCAGCAGAAACCAGCACTGGGCCAGCCACTAGCACCGTCAAGGAGCCTTCCACACAGCATGGCACAACCAGCCACTTGGAGACTAGCTCACAGGCTTATACCACCACTGAGGCTCAGCCGTCTACGGTGAAGCCTACCACGCCTTCTGCCTCCACAGTGGGACAAGAGACAACATCAGTGCCTGAAACTTCCAGCAGGGCTGAGACCACAAGTAAAGTGGACTCCACTACAGTGCCACATAGCTCAACGGTAGCTCAGACAACTAGTGGGCCACAGACTACAACAGAGAGTCCCAAGACTTCAAGTGCAGCCTCCACTTCACAAGCGGCTACCAGCACTGCCTTTGCTAGCACAAGTCAGGCTGCCACCACCTCAGAAGCACCAACCACGAGCAACTCAGCCACAAGCACTGCAGCCCAGACCAGCAGTGTGCCAGCAACTTCCACAGTGGAGGAGCCCTCCACACAGCATGCCACAAGTACTGTCTTGCAGACAACCTCACAGGCTTCAAGAACAACTGAGTCTCAGGCCTCTACCCTGGAGCACACTTCAGCGGCTGCTGATGCTTTTGGGCAAGAAACTACTCTTGTGGCTGAAACCTCCAGCGGGGCAGAGACCACCAGACAGGTGCACTCCACTACTGGGCCCCAGACCTCAACAGTGACAGAGACAACTACTGGGCCCCAGACTACAACACAGAGTGGCCAGACTTCAAGCGCAGCCTCCACTTCACAAGCTGCTTCTAGTAGCCCGGTTGCAAGCACAAGTCAGGCTGCAACCAGCACACAAGCACCCACCACAAGCAAGTCGGAGACCAGTAGTGCAGCAGAAACCAGCACTGGGCCAGCCACTAGCACCGTCAAGGAGCCTTCCACACAGCATGGCACAACCAGCCACTTGGAGACTAGCTCACAGGCTTATACCACCACTGAGGCTCAGCCGTCTACGGTGAAGCCTATCACGCCTTCTGCCTCCACAGTGGGACAAGAGACAACATCAGTGCCTGAAACTTCCAGCAGGGCTGAGACCACAAGTAAAGTGGACTCCACTACAGTGCCACATAGCTCAACGGTAGCTCAGACAACTAGTGGGCCACAGACTACAACAGAGAGTCCCAAGACTTCAAGTGCAGCCTCCACTTCACAAGCGGCTACCAGCACTGCCTTTGCTAGCACAAGTCAGGCTGCCACCACCTCAGAAGCACCAACCACGAGCAACTCAGCCACAAGCACTGCAGCCCAGACCAGCAGTGTGCCAGCAACTTCCACAGTGGAGGAGCCCTCCACACAGCATGCCACAAGTACTGTCTTGCAGACAACCTCACAGGCTTCAAGAACAACTGAGTCTCAGGTCTCTACCCTGGAGCACACTTCAGCGGCTGCTGATGCTTTTGGGAAAGAAACTACTCTTGTGGCTGAAACCTCCAGCGGGGCAGAGACCACCAGACAGGTGCACTCCACTACTGGGCCCCAGACCTCAACAGTGACAGAGACAACTACTGGGCCCCAGACTACAACACAGAGTGGCCAGACTTCAAGCGCAGCCTCCACTTCACAAGCTGCTTCTAGTAGCCCGGTTGCAAGCACAAGTCAGGCTGCAACCAGCACACAAGCACCCACCACAAGCAAGTCGGAGACCAGTAGTGCAGCAGAAACCAGCACTGGGCCAGCCACTAGCACCGTCAAGGAGCCTTCCACACAGCATGGCACAACCAGCCACTTGGAGACTAGCTCACAGGCTTATACCACCACTGAGGCTCAGCCGTCTACGGTGAAGCCTACCACGCCTTCTGCCTCCACAGTGGGACAAGAGACAACATCAGTGCCTGAAACTTCCAGCAGGGCTGAGACCACAAGTAAAGTGGACTCCACTACAGTGCCACATAGCTCAACGGTAGCTCAGACAACTAGTGGGCCACAGACTACAACAGAGAGTCCCAAGACTTCAAGTGCAGCCTCCACTTCACAAGCGGCTACCAGCACTGCCTTTGCTAGCACAAGTCAGGCTGCCACCACCTCAGAAGCACCAACCACGAGCAACTCAGCCACAAGCACTGCAGCCCAGACCAGCAGTGTGCCAGCAACTTCCACGGTGGAGGAGCCCTCCACACAGCATGCCACAAGTACTGTCTTGCAGACAACCTCACAGGCTTCAAGAACAACTGAGTCTCAGGTCTCTACCCTGGAGCACACTTCAGCGGCTGCTGATGCTTTTGGGCAAGAAACTACTCTTGTGGCTGAAACCTCCAGCGGGGCAGAGACCACCAGACAGGTGCACTCCACTACTGGGCCCCAGACCTCAACAGTGACAGAGACAACTACTGGGCCCCAGACTACAACACAGAGTGGCCAGACTTCAAGCGCAGCCTCCACTTCACAAGCTGCTTCTAGTAGCCCGGTTGCAAGCACAAGTCAGGCTGCAACCAGCACACAAGCACCCACCACAAGCAAGTCGGAGACCAGTAGTGCAGCAGAAACCAGCACTGGGCCAGCCACTAGCACCGTCAAGGAGCCTTCCACACAGCATGGCACAACCAGCCACTTGGAGACTAGCTCACAGGCTTATACCACCACTGAGGCTCAGCCGTCTACGGTGAAGCCTACCACGCCTTCTGCCTCCACAGTGGGACAAGAGACAACATCAGTGCCTGAAACTTCCAGCAGGGCTGAGACCACAAGTAAAGTGGACTCCACTACAGTGCCACATAGCTCAACGGTAGCTCAGACAACTAGTGGGCCACAGACTACAACAGAGAGTCCCAAGACTTCAAGTGCAGCCTCCACTTCACAAGCGGCTACCAGCACTGCCTTTGCTAGCACAAGTCAGGCTGCCACCACCTCAGAAGCACCAACCACGAGCAACTCAGCCACAAGCACTGCAGCCCAGACCAGCAGTGTGCCAGCAACTTCCACGGTGGAGGAGCCCTCCACACAGCATGCCACAAGTACTGTCTTGCAGACAACCTCACAGGCTTCAAGAACAACTGAGTCTCAGGCCTCTACCCTGGAGCACACTTCAGCGGCTGCTGATGCTTTTGGGCAAGAAACTACTCTTGTGGCTGAAACCTCCAGCGGGGCAGAGACCACCAGACAGGTGCACTCCACTACTGGGCCCAAGACCTCAACAGTGACAGAGACAACTACTGGGCCCCAGACTACAACACAGAGTGGCCAGACTTCAAGCGCAGCCTCCACTTCACAAGCTGCTTCTAGTAGCCCGGTTGCAAGCACAAGTCAGGCTGCAACCAGCACACAAGCACCCACCACAAGCAAGTCGGAGACCAGTAGTGCAGCAGAAACCAGCACTGGGCCAGCCACTAGCACCGTCAAGGAGCCTTCCACACAGCATGGCACAACCAGCCACTTGGAGACTAGCTCACAGGCTTATACCACCACTGAGGCTCAGCCGTCTACGGTGAAGCCTACCACGCCTTCTGCCTCCACAGTGGGACAAGAGACAACATCAGTGCCTGAAACTTCCAGCAGGGCTGAGACCACAAGTAAAGTGGACTCCACTACAGTGCCACATAGCTCAACGGTAGCTCAGACAACTAGTGGGCCACAGACTACAACAGAGAGTCCCAAGACTTCAAGTGCAGCCTCCACTTCACAAGCGGCTACCAGCACTGCCTTTGCTAGCACAAGTCAGGCTGCCACCACCTCAGAAGCACCAACCACGAGCAACTCAGCCACAAGCACTGCAGCCCAGACCAGCAGTGTGCCAGCAACTTCCACAGTGGAGGAGCCCTCCACACAGCATGCCACAAGTACTGTCTTGCAGACAACCTCACAGGCTTCAAGAACAACTGAGTCTCAGGTCTCTACCCTGGAGCACACTTCAGCGGCTGCTGATGCTTTTGGGCAAGAAACTACTCTTGTGGCTGAAACCTCCAGCGGGGCAGAGACCACCAGACAGGTGCACTCCACTACTGGGCCCCAGACCTCAACAGTGACAGAGACAACTACTGGGCCCCAGACTACAACACAGAGTGGCCAGACTTCAAGCGCAGCCTCCACTTCACAAGCTGCTTCTAGTAGCCCGGTTGCAAGCACAAGTCAGGCTGCAACCAGCACACAAGCACCCACCACAAGCAAGTCGGAGACCAGTAGTGCAGCAGAAACCAGCACTGGGCCAGCCACTAGCACCGTCAAGGAGCCTTCCACACAGCATGGCACAACCAGCCACTTGGAGACTAGCTCACAGGCTTATACCACCACTGAGGCTCAGCCGTCTACGGTGAAGCCTACCACGCCTTCTGCCTCCACAGTGGGACAAGAGACAACATCAGTGCCTGAAACTTCCAGCAGGGCTGAGACCACAAGTAAAGTGGACTCCACTACAGTGCCACATAGCTCAACGGTAGCTCAGACAACTAGTGGGCCACAGACTACAACAGAGAGTCCCAAGACTTCAAGTGCAGCCTCCACTTCACAAGCGGCTACCAGCACTGCCTTTGCTAGCACAAGTCAGGCTGCCACCACCTCAGAAGCACCAACCACGAGCAACTCAGCCACAAGCACTGCAGCCCAGACCAGCAGTGTGCCAGCAACTTCCACAGTGGAGGAGCCCTCCACACAGCATGCCACAAGTACTGTCTTGCAGACAACCTCACAGGCTTCAAGAACAACTGAGTCTCAGGTCTCTACCCTGGAGCACACTTCAGCGGCTGCTGATGCTTTTGGGCAAGAAACTACTCTTGTGGCTGAAACCTCCAGCGGGGCAGAGACCACCAGACAGGTGCACTCCACTACTGGGCCCCAGACCTCAACAGTGACAGAGACAACTACTGGGCCCCAGACTACAACACAGAGTGGCCAGACTTCAAGCGCAGCCTCCACTTCACAAGCTGCTTCTAGTAGCCCGGTTGCAAGCACAAGTCAGGCTGCAACCAGCACACAAGCACCCACCACAAGCAAGTCGGAGACCAGTAGTGCAGCAGAAACCAGCACTGGGCCAGCCACTAGCACCGTCAAGGAGCCTTCCACACAGCATGGCACAACCAGCCACTTGGAGACTAGCTCACAGGCTTATACCACCACTGAGGCTCAGCCGTCTACGGTGAAGCCTACCACGCCTTCTGCCTCCACAGTGGGACAAGAGACAACATCAGTGCCTGAAACTTCCAGCAGGGCTGAGACCACAAGTAAAGTGGACTCCACTACAGTGCCACATAGCTCAACGGTAGCTCAGACAACTAGTGGGCCACAGACTACAACAGAGAGTCCCAAGACTTCAAGTGCAGCCTCCACTTCACAAGCGGCTACCAGCACTGCCTTTGCTAGCACAAGTCAGGCTGCCACCACCTCAGAAGCACCAACCACGAGCAACTCAGCCACAAGCACTGCAGCCCAGACCAGCAGTGTGCCAGCAACTTCCACAGTGGAGGAGCCCTCCACACAGCATGCCACAAGTACTGTCTTGCAGACAACCTCACAGGCTTCAAGAACAACTGAGTCTCAGGCCTCTACCCTGGAGCACACTTCAGCGGCTGCTGATGCTTTTGGGCAAGAAACTACTCTTGTGGCTGAAACCTCCAGCGGGGCAGAGACCACCAGACAGGTGCACTCCACTACTGGGCCCCAGACCTCAACAGTGACAGAGACAACTACTGGGCCCCAGACTACAACACAGAGTGGCCAGACTTCAAGCGCAGCCTCCACTTCACAAGCTGCTTCTAGTAGCCCGGTTGCAAGCACAAGTCAGGCTGCAACCAGCACACAAGCACCCACCACAAGCAAGTCGGAGACCAGTAGTGCAGCAGAAACCAGCACTGGGCCAGCCACTAGCACCGTCAAGGAGCCTTCCACACAGCATGGCACAACCAGCCACTTGGAGACTAGCTCACAGGCTTATACCACCACTGAGGCTCAGCCGTCTACGGTGAAGCCTACCACGCCTTCTGCCTCCACAGTGGGACAAGAGACAACATCAGTGCCTGAAACTTCCAGCAGGGCTGAGACCACAAGTAAAGTGGACTCCACTACAGTGCCACATAGCTCAACGGTAGCTCAGACAACTAGTGGGCCACAGACTACAACAGAGAGTCCCAAGACTTCAAGTGCAGCCTCCACTTCACAAGCGGCTACCAGCACTGCCTTTGCTAGCACAAGTCAGGCTGCCACCACCTCAGAAGCACCAACCACGAGCAACTCAGCCACAAGCACTGCAGCCCAGACCAGCAGTGTGCCAGCAACTTCCACAGTGGAGGAGCCCTCCACACAGCATGCCACAAGTACTGTCTTGCAGACAACCTCACAGGCTTCAAGAACAACTGAGTCTCAGGCCTCTACCCTGGAGCACACTTCAGCGGCTGCTGATGCTTTTGGGCAAGAAACTACTCTTGTGGCTGAAACCTCCAGCGGGGCAGAGACCACCAGACAGGTGCACTCCACTACTGGGCCCCAGACCTCAACAGTGACTGAGACAACTACTGGGCCCCAAACTACAACACAGAGTGGCCAGACTTCAAGCGCAGCCTCCACTTCACAAGCTGCTTCTAGTAGCCCGGTTGCAAGCACAAGTCAGGCTGCAACCAGCACACAAGCACCCACCACAAGCAAGTCGGAGACCAGTAGTGCAGCAGAAACCAGCACTGGGCCAGCCACTAGCACCGTCAAGGAGCCTTCCACACTGCATGGCACAACCAGCCACTTGGAGACTAGCTCACAGGCTTATACCACCACTGAGGCTCAGCTGTCTACGGTGAAGCCTACCACGCCTTCTGCCTCCACAGTGGGACAAGAGACAACATCAGTGCCTGAAACTTCCAGCAGGGCTGAGACCACAAGTAAAGTGGACTCCACTACAGTGCCACATAGCTCAACGGTAGCTCAGACGACTGGTGGGCCACAGACTACAACAGAGAGTCTCAAGACTTCAAGTGCAGCCTCCACTTCACAAGCGGCTACCAGCACTGCCTTTGCTAGCACAAGTCAGGCTGCCACCACCTCAGAAGCACCAACCACGAGCAACTCAGCCACAAGCACTGCAGCCCAGACCAGCAGTGTGCCAGCAACTTCCACAGTGGAGGAGCCCTCCACACAGCATGCCACAAGTACTGTCTTGCAGACAACCTCACAGGCTTCAAGAACAACTGAGTCTCAGGCCTCTACAATGGAGCACACTTCAGCGGCTGCTGATGCTTTTGGGCAAGAAACTACTCTTGTGGCTGAAACCTCCAGCGGGGCAGAGACCACCAGACAGGTGCACTCCACTACTGGGCCCCAGACCTCAACAGTGACAGAGACAACTACTGGGCCCCAGACTACAACACAGAGTGGCCAGACTTCAAGTGCAGCCTCCACTTCACAAGCTGCTTCTAGTAGCCCGGTTGTAAGCACAAGTCAGGCTGCAACCAGCACACAAGCACCCACCACAAGCAAGTCGGAGACCAGTAGTGCAGCAGAAACCAGCACTGGGCCAGCCACTAGCACCGTCAAGGAGCCTTCCACACAGCATGGCACAACCAGCCACTTGGAGACTAGCTCACAGGCTTATACCACCACTGAGGCTCAGCCGTCTACGGTGAAGCCTACCACGCCTTCTGCCTCCACAGTGGGACAAGAGACAACATCAGTGCCTGAAACTTCCAGCAGGGCTGAGACCACAAGTAAAGTGGACTCCACTACAGTGCCACATAGCTCAACGGTAGCTCAGACAACTAGTGGGCCACAGACTACAACAGAGAGTCCCAAGACTTCAAGTGCAGCCTCCACTTCACAAGCGGCTACCAGCACTGCCTTTGCTAGCACAAGTCAGGCTGCCACCACCTCAGAAGCACCAACCACGAGCAACTCAGCCACAAGCACTGCAGCCCAGACCAGCAGTGTGCCAGCAACTTCCACAGTGGAGGAGCCCTCCACACAGCATGCCACAAGTACTGTCTTGCAGACAACCTCACAGGCTTCAAGAACAACTGAGTCTCAGGCCTCTACCCTGGAGCACACTTCAGCGGCTGCTGATGCTTTTGGGCAAGAAACTACTCTTGTGGCTGAAACCTCCAGCGGGGCAGAGACCACCAGACAGGTGCACTCCACTACTGGGCCCCAGACCTCAACAGTGACTGAGACAACTACTGGGCCCCAGACTACAACACAGAGTGGCCAGACTTCAAGCGCAGCCTCCACTTCACAAGCTGCTTCTAGTAGCCCGGTTGCAAGCACAAGTCAGGCTGCAACCAGCACACAAGCACCCACCACAAGCAAGTCGGAGACCAGTAGTGCAGCAGAAACCAGCACTGGGCCAGCCACTAGCACCGTCAAGGAGCCTTCCACACAGCATGGCACAACCAGCCACTTGGAGACTAGCTCACAGGCTTATACCACCACTGAGGCTCAGCCGTCTACGGTGAAGCCTACCACGCCTTCTGCCTCCACAGTGGGACAAGAGACAACATCAGTGCCTGAAACTTCCAGCAGGGCTGAGACCACAAGTAAAGTGGACTCCACTACAGTGCCACATAGCTCAACGGTAGCTCAGACAACTAGTGGGCCACAGACTACAACAGAGAGTCCCAAGACTTCAAGTGCAGCCTCCACTTCACAAGCGGCTACCAGCACTGCCTTTGCTAGCACAAGTCAGGCTGCCACCACCTCAGAAGCACCAACCACGAGCAACTCAGCCACAAGCACTGCAGCCCAGACCAGCAGTGTGCCAGCAACTTCCACAGTGGAGGAGCCCTCCACACAGCATGCCACAAGTACTGTCTTGCAGACAACCTCACAGGCTTCAAGAACAACTGAGTCTCAGGCCTCTACCCTGGAGCACACTTCAGCGGCTGCTGATGCTTTTGGGCAAGAAACTACTCTTGTGGCTGAAACCTCCAGCGGGGCAGAGACCACCAGACAGGTGCACTCCACTACTGGGCCCCAGACCTCAACAGTGACAGAGACAACTACTGGGCCCCAGACTACAACACAGAGTGGCCAGACTTCAAGCGCAGCCTCCACTTCACAAGCTGCTTCTAGTAGCCCGGTTGCAAGCACAAGTCAGGCTGCAACCAGCACACAAGCACCCACCACAAGCAAGTCGGAGACCAGTAGTGCAGCAGAAACCAGCACTGGGCCAGCCACTAGCACCGTCAAGGAGCCTTCCACACAGCATGGCACAACCAGCCACTTGGAGACTAGCTCACAGGCTTATACCACCACTGAGGCTCAGCCGTCTACGGTGAAGCCTACCACGCCTTCTGCCTCCACAGTGGGACAAGAGACAACATCAGTGCCTGAAACTTCCAGCAGGGCTGAGACCACAAGTAAAGTGGACTCCACTACAGTGCCACATAGCTCAACGGTAGCTCAGACAACTAGTGGGCCACAGACTACAACAGAGAGTCCCAAGACTTCAAGTGCAGCCTCCACTTCACAAGCGGCTACCAGCACTGCCTTTGCTAGCACAAGTCAGGCTGCCACCACCTCAGAAGCACCAACCACGAGCAACTCAGCCACAAGCACTGCAGCCCAGACCAGCAGTGTGCCAGCAACTTCCACAGTGGAGGAGCCCTCCACACAGCATGCCACAAGTACTGTCTTGCAGACAACCTCACAGGCTTCAAGAACAACTGAGTCTCAGGCCTCTACCCTGGAGCACACTTCAGCGGCTGCTGATGCTTTTGGGCAAGAAACTACTCTTGTGGCTGAAACCTCCAGCGGGGCAGAGACCACCAGACAGGTGCACTCCACTACTGGGCCCCAGACCTCAACAGTGACAGAGACAACTACTGGGCCCCAGACTACAACAGAGAGTGGCCAGACTTCAAGCGCAGCCTCCACTTCACAAGCTGCTTCTAGTAGCCCGGTTGCAAGCACAAGTCAGGCTGCAACCAGCACACAAGCACCCACCACAAGCAAGTCGGAGACCAGTAGTGCAGCAGAAACCAGCACTGGGCCAGCCACTAGCACCGTCAACGAGCCTTCCACACAGCATGGCACAACCAGCCACTTGGAGACTAGCTCACAGGCTTATACCACCACTGAGGCTCAGCCGTCTACGGTGAAGCCTACCACGCCTTCTGCCTCCACAGTGGGACAAGAGACAACATCAGTGCCTGAAACTTCCAGCAGGGCTGAGACCACAAGTAAAGTGGACTCCACTACAGTGCCACATAGCTCAACGGTAGCTCAGACAACTAGTGGGCCACAGACTACAACAGAGAGTCCCAAGACTTCAAGTGCAGCCTCCACTTCACAAGCGTCTACCAGCACTGCCTTTGCTAGCACAAGTCAGGCTGCCACCACCTCAGAAGCACCAACCACGAGCAACTCAGCCACAAGCACTGCAGCCCAGACCAGCAGTGTGCCAGCAACTTCCACAGTGGAGGAGCCCTCCACACAGCATGCCACAAGTACTGTCTTGCAGACAACCTCACAGGCTTCAAGAACAACTGAGTCTCAGGCCTCTACCCTGGAGCACACTTCAGCGGCTGCTGATGCTTTTGGGCAAGAAACTACTCTTGTGGCTGAAACCTCCAGCGGGGCAGAGACCACCAGACAGGTGCACTCCACTACTGGGCCCCAGACCTCAACAGTGACAGAGACAACTACTGGGCCCCAGACTACAACACAGAGTGGCCAGACTTCAAGCGCAGCCTCCACTTCACAAGCTGCTTCTAGTAGCCCGGTTGCAAGCACAAGTCAGGCTGCAACCAGCACACAAGCACCCACCACAAGCAAGTCGGAGACCAGTAGTGCAGCAGAAACCAGCACTGGGCCAGCCACTAGCACCGTCAAGGAGCCTTCCACACAGCATGGCACAACCAGCCACTTGGAGACTAGCTCACAGGCTTATACCACCACTGAGGCTCAGCCGTCTACGGTGAAGCCTACCACGCCTTCTGCCTCCACAGTGGGACAAGAGACAACATCAGTGCCTGAAACTTCCAGCAGGGCTGAGACCACAAGTAAAGTGGACTCCACTACAGTGCCACATAGCTCAACGGTAGCTCAGACAACTAGTGGGCCACAGACTACAACAGAGAGTCCCAAGACTTCAAGTGCAGCCTCCACTTCACAAGCGGCTACCAGCACTGCCTTTGCTAGCACAAGTCAGGCTGCCACCACCTCAGAAGCACCAACCACGAGCAACTCAGCCACAAGCACTGCAGCCCAGACCAGCAGTGTGCCAGCAACTTCCACAGTGGAGGAGCCCTCCACACAGCATGCCACAAGTACTGTCTTGCAGACAACCTCACAGGCTTCAAGAACAACTGAGTCTCAGGTCTCTACCCTGGAGCACACTTCAGCGGCTGCTGATGCTTTTGGGCAAGAAACTACTCTTGTGGCTGAAACCTCCAGCGGGGCAGAGACCACCAGACAGGTGCACTCCACTACTGGGCCCCAGACCTCAACAGTGACAGAGACAACTACTGGGCCCCAGACTACAACACAGAGTGGCCAGACTTCAAGCGCAGCCTCCACTTCACAAGCTGCTTCTAGTAGCCCGGTTGCAAGCACAAGTCAGGCTGCAACCAGCACACAAGCACCCACCACAAGCAAGTCGGAGACCAGTAGTGCAGCAGAAACCAGCACTGGGCCAGCCACTAGCACCGTCAAGGAGCCTTCCACACAGCATGGCACAACCAGCCACTTGGAGACTAGCTCACAGGCTTATACCACCACTGAGGCTCAGCCGTCTACGGTGAAGCCTACCACGCCTTCTGCCTCCACAGTGGGACAAGAGACAACATCAGTGCCTGAAACTTCCAGCAGGGCTGAGACCACAAGTAAAGTGGACTCCACTACAGTGCCACATAGCTCAACGGTAGCTCAGACAACTAGTGGGCCACAGACTACAACAGAGAGTCCCAAGACTTCAAGTGCAGCCTCCACTTCACAAGCGGCTACCAGCACTGCCTTTGCTAGCACAAGTCAGGCTGCCACCACCTCAGAAGCACCAACCACGAGCAACTCAGCCACAAGCACTGCAGCCCAGACCAGCAGTGTGCCAGCAACTTCCACAGTGGAGGAGCCCTCCACACAGCATGCCACAAGTACTGTCTTGCAGACAACCTCACAGGCTTCAAGAACAACTGAGTCTCAGGCCTCTACCCTGGAGCACACTTCAGCGGCTGCTGATGCTTTTTGGCAAGAAACTACTCTTGTGGCTGAAACCTCCAGCGGGGCAGAGACCACCAGACAGGTGCACTCCACTACTGGGCCCCAGACCTCAACAGTGACAGAGACAACTACTGGGCCCCAGACTACAACACAGAGTGGCCAGACTTCAAGCGCAGCCTCCACTTCACAAGCTGCTTCTAGTAGCCCGGTTGCAAGCACAAGTCAGGCTGCAACCAGCACACAAGCACCCACCACAAGCAAGTCGGAGACCAGTAGTGCAGCAGAAACCAGCACTGGGCCAGCCACTAGCACCGTCAAGGAGCCTTCCACACAGCATGGCACAACCAGCCACTTGGAGACTAGCTCACAGGCTTATACCACCACTGAGGCTCAGCCGTCTACGGTGAAGCCTATCACGCCTTCTGCCTCCACAGTGGGACAAGAGACAACATCAGTGCCTGAAACTTCCAGCAGGGCTGAGACCACAAGTAAAGTGGACTCCACTACAGTGCCACATAGCTCAACGGTAGCTCAGACAACTAGTGGGCCACAGACTACAACAGAGAGTCCCAAGACTTCAAGTGCAGCCTCCACTTCACAAGCGGCTACCAGCACTGCCTTTGCTAGCACAAGTCAGGCTGCCACCACCTCAGAAGCACCAACCACGAGCAACTCAGCCACAAGCACTGCAGCCCAGACCAGCAGTGTGCCAGCAACTTCCACAGTGGAGGAGCCCTCCACACAGCATGCCACAAGTACTGTCTTGCAGACAACCTCACAGGCTTCAAGAACAACTGAGTCTCAGGTCTCTACCCTGGAGCACACTTCAGCGGCTGCTGATGCTTTTGGGAAAGAAACTACTCTTGTGGCTGAAACCTCCAGCGGGGCAGAGACCACCAGACAGGTGCACTCCACTACTGGGCCCCAGACCTCAACAGTGACAGAGACAACTACTGGGCCCCAGACTACAACACAGAGTGGCCAGACTTCAAGCGCAGCCTCCACTTCACAAGCTGCTTCTAGTAGCCCGGTTGCAAGCACAAGTCAGGCTGCAACCAGCACACAAGCACCCACCACAAGCAAGTCGGAGACCAGTAGTGCAGCAGAAACCAGCACTGGGCCAGCCACTAGCACCGTCAAGGAGCCTTCCACACAGCATGGCACAACCAGCCACTTGGAGACTAGCTCACAGGCTTATACCACCACTGAGGCTCAGCCGTCTACGGTGAAGCCTACCACGCCTTCTGCCTCCACAGTGGGACAAGAGACAACATCAGTGCCTGAAACTTCCAGCAGGGCTGAGACCACAAGTAAAGTGGACTCCACTACAGTGCCACATAGCTCAACGGTAGCTCAGACAACTAGTGGGCCACAGACTACAACAGAGAGTCCCAAGACTTCAAGTGCAGCCTCCACTTCACAAGCGGCTACCAGCACTGCCTTTGCTAGCACAAGTCAGGCTGCCACCACCTCAGAAGCACCAACCACGAGCAACTCAGCCACAAGCACTGCAGCCCAGACCAGCAGTGTGCCAGCAACTTCCACGGTGGAGGAGCCCTCCACACAGCATGCCACAAGTACTGTCTTGCAGACAACCTCACAGGCTTCAAGAACAACTGAGTCTCAGGTCTCTACCCTGGAGCACACTTCAGCGGCTGCTGATGCTTTTGGGCAAGAAACTACTCTTGTGGCTGAAACCTCCAGCGGGGCAGAGACCACCAGACAGGTGCACTCCACTACTGGGCCCCAGACCTCAACAGTGACAGAGACAACTACTGGGCCCCAGACTACAACACAGAGTGGCCAGACTTCAAGCGCAGCCTCCACTTCACAAGCTGCTTCTAGTAGCCCGGTTGCAAGCACAAGTCAGGCTGCAACCAGCACACAAGCACCCACCACAAGCAAGTCGGAGACCAGTAGTGCAGCAGAAACCAGCACTGGGCCAGCCACTAGCACCGTCAAGGAGCCTTCCACACAGCATGGCACAACCAGCCACTTGGAGACTAGCTCACAGGCTTATACCACCACTGAGGCTCAGCCGTCTACGGTGAAGCCTACCACGCCTTCTGCCTCCACAGTGGGACAAGAGACAACATCAGTGCCTGAAACTTCCAGCAGGGCTGAGACCACAAGTAAAGTGGACTCCACTACAGTGCCACATAGCTCAACGGTAGCTCAGACAACTAGTGGGCCACAGACTACAACAGAGAGTCCCAAGACTTCAAGTGCAGCCTCCACTTCACAAGCGGCTACCAGCACTGCCTTTGCTAGCACAAGTCAGGCTGCCACCACCTCAGAAGCACCAACCACGAGCAACTCAGCCACAAGCACTGCAGCCCAGACCAGCAGTGTGCCAGCAACTTCCACGGTGGAGGAGCCCTCCACACAGCATGCCACAAGTACTGTCTTGCAGACAACCTCACAGGCTTCAAGAACAACTGAGTCTCAGGCCTCTACCCTGGAGCACACTTCAGCGGCTGCTGATGCTTTTGGGCAAGAAACTACTCTTGTGGCTGAAACCTCCAGCGGGGCAGAGACCACCAGACAGGTGCACTCCACTACTGGGCCCAAGACCTCAACAGTGACAGAGACAACTACTGGGCCCCAGACTACAACACAGAGTGGCCAGACTTCAAGCGCAGCCTCCACTTCACAAGCTGCTTCTAGTAGCCCGGTTGCAAGCACAAGTCAGGCTGCAACCAGCACACAAGCACCCACCACAAGCAAGTCGGAGACCAGTAGTGCAGCAGAAACCAGCACTGGGCCAGCCACTAGCACCGTCAAGGAGCCTTCCACACAGCATGGCACAACCAGCCACTTGGAGACTAGCTCACAGGCTTATACCACCACTGAGGCTCAGCCGTCTACGGTGAAGCCTACCACGCCTTCTGCCTCCACAGTGGGACAAGAGACAACATCAGTGCCTGAAACTTCCAGCAGGGCTGAGACCACAAGTAAAGTGGACTCCACTACAGTGCCACATAGCTCAACGGTAGCTCAGACAACTAGTGGGCCACAGACTACAACAGAGAGTCCCAAGACTTCAAGTGCAGCCTCCACTTCACAAGCGGCTACCAGCACTGCCTTTGCTAGCACAAGTCAGGCTGCCACCACCTCAGAAGCACCAACCACGAGCAACTCAGCCACAAGCACTGCAGCCCAGACCAGCAGTGTGCCAGCAACTTCCACAGTGGAGGAGCCCTCCACACAGCATGCCACAAGTACTGTCTTGCAGACAACCTCACAGGCTTCAAGAACAACTGAGTCTCAGGTCTCTACCCTGGAGCACACTTCAGCGGCTGCTGATGCTTTTGGGCAAGAAACTACTCTTGTGGCTGAAACCTCCAGCGGGGCAGAGACCACCAGACAGGTGCACTCCACTACTGGGCCCCAGACCTCAACAGTGACAGAGACAACTACTGGGCCCCAGACTACAACACAGAGTGGCCAGACTTCAAGCGCAGCCTCCACTTCACAAGCTGCTTCTAGTAGCCCGGTTGCAAGCACAAGTCAGGCTGCAACCAGCACACAAGCACCCACCACAAGCAAGTCGGAGACCAGTAGTGCAGCAGAAACCAGCACTGGGCCAGCCACTAGCACCGTCAAGGAGCCTTCCACACAGCATGGCACAACCAGCCACTTGGAGACTAGCTCACAGGCTTATACCACCACTGAGGCTCAGCCGTCTACGGTGAAGCCTACCACGCCTTCTGCCTCCACAGTGGGACAAGAGACAACATCAGTGCCTGAAACTTCCAGCAGGGCTGAGACCACAAGTAAAGTGGACTCCACTACAGTGCCACATAGCTCAACGGTAGCTCAGACAACTAGTGGGCCACAGACTACAACAGAGAGTCCCAAGACTTCAAGTGCAGCCTCCACTTCACAAGCGGCTACCAGCACTGCCTTTGCTAGCACAAGTCAGGCTGCCACCACCTCAGAAGCACCAACCACGAGCAACTCAGCCACAAGCACTGCAGCCCAGACCAGCAGTGTGCCAGCAACTTCCACAGTGGAGGAGCCCTCCACACAGCATGCCACAAGTACTGTCTTGCAGACAACCTCACAGGCTTCAAGAACAACTGAGTCTCAGGTCTCTACCCTGGAGCACACTTCAGCGGCTGCTGATGCTTTTGGGCAAGAAACTACTCTTGTGGCTGAAACCTCCAGCGGGGCAGAGACCACCAGACAGGTGCACTCCACTACTGGGCCCAAGACCTCAACAGTGACAGAGACAACTACTGGGCCCCAGACTACAACACAGAGTGGCCAGACTTCAAGCGCAGCCTCCACTTCACAAGCTGCTTCTAGTAGCCCGGTTGCAAGCACAAGTCAGGCTGCAACCAGCACACAAGCACCCACCACAAGCAAGTCGGAGACCAGTAGTGCAGCAGAAACCAGCACTGGGCCAGCCACTAGCACCGTCAAGGAGCCTTCCACACAGCATGGCACAACCAGCCACTTGGAGACTAGCTCACAGGCTTATACCACCACTGAGGCTCAGCCGTCTACGGTGAAGCCTACCACGCCTTCTGCCTCCACAGTGGGACAAGAGACAACATCAGTGCCTGAAACTTCCAGCAGGGCTGAGACCACAAGTAAAGTGGACTCCACTACAGTGCCACATAGCTCAACGGTAGCTCAGACAACTAGTGGGCCACAGACTACAACAGAGAGTCCCAAGACTTCAAGTGCAGCCTCCACTTCACAAGCGGCTACCAGCACTGCCTTTGCTAGCACAAGTCAGGCTGCCACCACCTCAGAAGCACCAACCACGAGCAACTCAGCCACAAGCACTGCAGCCCAGACCAGCAGTGTGCCAGCAACTTCCACAGTGGAGGAGCCCTCCACACAGCATGCCACAAGTACTGTCTTGCAGACAACCTCACAGGCTTCAAGAACAACTGAGTCTCAGGCCTCTACCCTGGAGCACACTTCAGCGGCTGCTGATGCTTTTGGGCAAGAAACTACTCTTGTGGCTGAAACCTCCAGCGGGGCAGAGACCACCAGACAGGTGCACTCCACTACTGGGCCCCAGACCTCAACAGTGACAGAGACAACTACTGGGCCCCAGACTACAACACAGAGTGGCCAGACTTCAAGCGCAGCCTCCACTTCACAAGCTGCTTCTAGTAGCCCGGTTGCAAGCACAAGTCAGGCTGCAACCAGCACACAAGCACCCACCACAAGCAAGTCGGAGACCAGTAGTGCAGCAGAAACCAGCACTGGGCCAGCCACTAGCACCGTCAAGGAGCCTTCCACACAGCATGGCACAACCAGCCACTTGGAGACTAGCTCACAGGCTTATACCACCACTGAGGCTCAGCCGTCTACGGTGAAGCCTACCACGCCTTCTGCCTCCACAGTGGGACAAGAGACAACATCAGTGCCTGAAACTTCCAGCAGGGCTGAGACCACAAGTAAAGTGGACTCCACTACAGTGCCACATAGCTCAACGGTAGCTCAGACAACTAGTGGGCCACAGACTACAACA
Organism: Lepidonotus clava; assembly: GCA_936440205.1. Classification (NCBI taxonomy): domain Eukaryota; kingdom Metazoa; phylum Annelida; class Polychaeta; order Phyllodocida; family Polynoidae; genus Lepidonotus; species Lepidonotus clava. The sequence goes on along the minus strand of OW387150.1, from coordinate 15,935,822 downwards.
GAGAGTCCCAAGACTTCAAGTGCAGCCTCCACTTCACAAGCGGCTACCAGCACTGCCTTTGCTAGCACAAGTCAGGCTGCCACCACCTCAGAAGCACCAACCACGAGCAACTCAGCCACAAGCACTGCAGCCCAGACCAGCAGTGTGCCAGCAACTTCCACAGTGGAGGAGCCCTCCACACAGCATGCCACAAGTACTGTCTTGCAGACAACCTCACAGGCTTCAAGAACAACTGAGTCTCAGGCCTCTACCCTGGAGCACACTTCAGCGGCTGCTGATGCTTTTGGGCAAGAAACTACTCTTGTGGCTGAAACCTCCAGCGGGGCAGAGACCACCAGACAGGTGCACTCCACTACTGGGCCCCAGACCTCAACAGTGACAGAGACAACTACTGGGCCCCAGACTACAACACAGAGTGGCCAGACTTCAAGCGCAGCCTCCACTTCACAAGCTGCTTCTAGTAGCCCGGTTGCAAGCACAAGTCAGGCTGCAACCAGCACACAAGCACCCACCACAAGCAAGTCGGAGACCAGTAGTGCAGCAGAAACCAGCACTGGGCCAGCCACTAGCACCGTCAAGGAGCCTTCCACACAGCATGGCACAACCAGCCACTTGGAGACTAGCTCACAGGCTTATACCACCACTGAGGCTCAGCCGTCTACGGTGAAGCCTACCACGCCTTCTGCCTCCACAGTGGGACAAGAGACAACATCAGTGCCTGAAACTTCCAGCAGGGCTGAGACCACAAGTAAAGTGGACTCCACTACAGTGCCACATAGCTCAACGGTAGCTCAGACAACTAGTGGGCCACAGACTACAACAGAGAGTCCCAAGACTTCAAGTGCAGCCTCCACTTCACAAGCGGCTACCAGCACTGCCTTTGCTAGCACAAGTCAGGCTGCCACCACCTCAGAAGCACCAACCACGAGCAACTCAGCCACAAGCACTGCAGCCCAGACCAGCAGTGTGCCAGCAACTTCCACAGTGGAGGAGCCCTCCACACAGCATGCCACAAGTACTGTCTTGCAGACAACCTCACAGGCTTCAAGAACAACTGAGTCTCAGGCCTCTACCCTGGAGCACACTTCAGCGGCTGCTGATGCTTTTGGGCAAGAAACTACTCTTGTGGCTGAAACCTCCAGCGGGGCAGAGACCACCAGACAGGTGCACTCCACTACTGGGCCCCAGACCTCAACAGTGACAGAGACAACTACTGGGCCCCAGACTACAACACAGAGTGGCCAGACTTCAAGCGCAGCCTCCACTTCACAAGCTGCTTCTAGTAGCCCGGTTGCAAGCACAAGTCAGGCTGCAACCAGCACACAAGCACCCACCACAAGCAAGTCGGAGACCAGTAGTGCAGCAGAAACCAGCACTGGGCCAGCCACTAGCACCGTCAAGGAGCCTTCCACACAGCATGGCACAACCAGCCACTTGGAGACTAGCTCACAGGCTTATACCACCACTGAGGCTCAGCCGTCTACGGTGAAGCCTACCACGCCTTCTGCCTCCACAGTGGGACAAGAGACAACATCAGTGCCTGAAACTTCCAGCAGGGCTGAGACCACAAGTAAAGTGGACTCCACTACAGTGCCACATAGCTCAACGGTAGCTCAGACAACTAGTGGGCCACAGACTACAACAGAGAGTCCCAAGACTTCAAGTGCAGCCTCCACTTCACAAGCGGCTACCAGCACTGCCTTTGCTAGCACAAGTCAGGCTGCCACCACCTCAGAAGCACCAACCACGAGCAACTCAGCCACAAGCACTGCAGCCCAGACCAGCAGTGTGCCAGCAACTTCCACAGTGGAGGAGCCCTCCACACAGCATGCCACAAGTACTGTCTTGCAGACAACCTCACAGGCTTCAAGAACAACTGAGTCTCAGGCCTCTACCCTGGAGCACACTTCAGCGGCTGCTGATGCTTTTGGGCAAGAAACTACTCTTGTGGCTGAAACCTCCAGCGGGGCAGAGACCACCAGACAGGTGCACTCCACTACTGGGCCCCAGACCTCAACAGTGACAGAGACAACTACTGGGCCCCAGACTACAACACAGAGTGGCCAGACTTCAAGCGCAGCCTCCACTTCACAAGCTGCTTCTAGTAGCCCGGTTGCAAGCACAAGTCAGGCTGCAACCAGCACACAAGCACCCACCACAAGCAAGTCGGAGACCAGTAGTGCAGCAGAAACCAGCACTGGGCCAGCCACTAGCACCGTCAAGGAGCCTTCCACACAGCATGGCACAACCAGCCACTTGGAGACTAGCTCACAGGCTTATACCACCACTGAGGCTCAGCCGTCTACGGTGAAGCCTACCACGCCTTCTGCCTCCACAGTGGGACAAGAGACAACATCAGTGCCTGAAACTTCCAGCAGGGCTGAGACCACAAGTAAAGTGGACTCCACTACAGTGCCACATAGCTCAACGGTAGCTCAGACAACTAGTGGGCCACAGACTACAACAGAGAGTCCCAAGACTTCAAGTGCAGCCTCCACTTCACAAGCGGCTACCAGCACTGCCTTTGCTAGCACAAGTCAGGCTGCCACCACCTCAGAAGCACCAACCACGAGCAACTCAGCCACAAGCACTGCAGCCCAGACCAGCAGTGTGCCAGCAACTTCCACAGTGGAGGAGCCCTCCACACAGCATGCCACAAGTACTGTCTTGCAGACAACCTCACAGGCTTCAAGAACAACTGAGTCTCAGGCCTCTACCCTGGAGCACACTTCAGCGGCTGCTGATGCTTTTGGGCAAGAAACTACTCTTGTGGCTGAAACCTCCAGCGGGGCAGAGACCACCAGACAGGTGCACTCCACTACTGGGCCCCAGACCTCAACAGTGACAGAGACAACTACTGGGCCCCAGACTACAACACAGAGTGGCCAGACTTCAAGCGCAGCCTCCACTTCACAAGCTGCTTCTAGTAGCCCGGTTGCAAGCACAAGTCAGGCTGCAACCAGCACACAAGCACCCACCACAAGCAAGTCGGAGACCAGTAGTGCAGCAGAAACCAGCACTGGGCCAGCCACTAGCACCGTCAAGGAGCCTTCCACACAGCATGGCACAACCAGCCACTTGGAGACTAGCTCACAGGCTTATACCACCACTGAGGCTCAGCCGTCTACGGTGAAGCCTACCACGCCTTCTGCCTCCACAGTGGGACAAGAGACAACATCAGTGCCTGAAACTTCCAGCAGGGCTGAGACCACAAGTAAAGTGGACTCCACTACAGTGCCACATAGCTCAACGGTAGCTCAGACAACTAGTGGGCCACAGACTACAACAGAGAGTCCCAAGACTTCAAGTGCAGCCTCCACTTCACAAGCGGCTACCAGCACTGCCTTTGCTAGCACAAGTCAGGCTGCCACCACCTCAGAAGCACCAACCACGAGCAACTCAGCCACAAGCACTGCAGCCCAGACCAGCAGTGTGCCAGCAACTTCCACAGTGGAGGAGCCCTCCACACAGCATGCCACAAGTACTGTCTTGCAGACAACCTCACAGGCTTCAAGAACAACTGAGTCTCAGGCCTCTACCCTGGAGCACACTTCAGCGGCTGCTGATGCTTTTGGGCAAGAAACTACTCTTGTGGCTGAAACCTCCAGCGGGGCAGAGACCACCAGACAGGTGCACTCCACTACTGGGCCCCAGACCTCAACAGTGACTGAGACAACTATTGCCTTCAAACTGTCTTCACAGGGTTAGACCTTAACAATAATTAACAAGTTAACCCAGTGAATGATCCTAACTTTTGTGTTTTATACTTCTTTTGATTACCAGACACTTCGTACCCTTGTAACTACGTCCCTGGACACTTCATACCCTTGTAACTACGTCCCTGGACACTTCATACCCCTGGAACTACGTCCCTGGACACTTTATACCCCTGTCACTTTGTCTCCTGGACAATTTGTTGTGTTTTATACATGTATTTATGTATAAAACACAACCAGGTACATAATGACTAGGGTATAAAGTGACCAGGTACATAATGACTAGGGCATGAAGTGACCATTACTAGGGTACGAAGTGACCAGGTACATAACGACCAGGGTATGAAATGTCTGGTTACCCTTATGTTCACTTTTTGTTTGACAGTAAATCAGGTAAAATGACTAAGGTTGAAATTGGATATGTTACTCTCCCTTTCGCTCTATAATCCAATATTATATTAAATATCAAACCCTAGACCATTCAGAATATCTTATATTCATACTGCATGTTTATCTTGGTATTCACGAGATTGATTTTGATCCACACATTTGTAAGCACATTACGTTAAATCTGCTTTACTTACATTTAAATCAGAAGTTTTGTAGTGAGAGGTCTTTATGTGATCAGTATTTTTCTACCTTTCCAATGAACATACTTGAATTAGCAGTTTCAAAAAACTATAATCATATATTCGCCACCATTATAGCTCTGTTGTGTTATCATTCATCCTCATTAATTGCATTCATTATAATTTCTTTCCAGGTGGGCTTTTTGAAACAGGCCAATTCCATCTCACATCTGTGACGTGGAACGATAAACTACTGGATTCTTCTTCTGCAGAGTATAGCGAACTTCAGATAGAGTTCATTGACACTGTAAGTTATTTGATTTTGTCTTAGTACACTGCTGCCAATACTTTTTATGCCATTAGACTATATGGAAATATTGTTCCAATGGATTCAAGAAGACACTACTATATGATAACAATTACGACGTTGCACAGAAATTGAAAATTATCTTAAAACGAATATTGAAGATGTTCTCAATTTTCGATCAGACTCTAAACACTCAATCATAATCGTACTTAAATGTGGCCGTGGAAACAAGGAGTTTACTTTGAGAATAATCCCCTTTTTTCTGCATTTTCTAAAACACTTCCAAATTCATTATTCATTTTTAAGGTCTTTTAGCGCAAAATATAGACGTTGTGTAGATGCCAAAATGCAATCATTGCTATTTAGAATCTAAAATTGTATCTTATCTACTAGTATCCACGTGGTTATAACAAGCACGTGATGATCGACAAAATGTGATCACGCGGCCACGTTTTTATAAGATCTATACAACTGCAGACCATATTGAGGGAGCCAACCGATGCTTGAGTAATGTAATCATGTGCTGGAATACATATCGTTTTTCCTTGCCCCATATCGAAAACACAACTCATTTTCACGTTATGTTTGACCTGTAGTATATCACTTTCATACTTATAGTAAATAATGACATATCTGAATATTGAGGGAAACATGCGAAAACAAATCTTATCGTCTTAAATCCTTGGCTAATAATATGAGTACAGTCATGAGTTTTAGTTGCATTACATTCCATTTCAAATTGTATTTGATATTATGTTTACCTGTCTTATTTAATAGCAAAGAATACATTACCTTCAAATGGATGATTCATGTAATTCGCATTGCAGTTAGTTACAATGACATGTTCACTTTCCTAAAATGGCCACCAGAAGTAGTCTGTATAGAGCGACAAAAAATTAAGTCCTGTTAAGTCCTACATTAACACACCAGGTCAGGAACAAACCTAAATTTCAGACAGCATCCGGCTAAAGAACGTGATAATGTATTTGTAACCTCCTTGGCTTGTTTCTTTTGTATTGAGCCGGACCTCTGCTCAGTTCACTCTCTGAGAGTGTAACCAAGACTGTAGCCTATAGCCGGGTCCCCATTTGGGTTACAACACCAGCGACTAGTTTCATAGTGCATCGCCCATCTATTGACTATAAGCGCGCTGTGATCTATATCTCTTGACTAAAATCCTTAGTTGCTGCTGATTGAAAAAAACAACTCCTCAACATATCCCCACAAGACCACAGCAATAATTGTTTTAGTCTCCAGTCATCCCAGTAACACTGTTTTTTTACAGACAGCAATTTAGGCCCTTATCCAGATTCTGCTGTGGGGGTGGGGGGCGAACTTTTGCCCATACTTTCAATAATTTCAATTTGAAAAAGGGGATGACGAGCAGTAAAAAGTGGAACTTTTCAATATTTTCCTACTGTTTTTATGGTTTTTACATTAAATTTTGGAAGGAAATGTTGAACATCCCAATTCGCACCTCACTAGCTATTATCTTGACAAAACCTTTAGTATGCACATTTTATTTGTAGCACCCCTTGTGCAAAATAGTTTTTTTGTATTCCAACATGCGGATAAAAAGAGGCCTGAGCTTGAATCTTTTGTTACAATCTACTGCTCATTTACATATATGTGTGCTTGTAAAGAATAATCGTTTCATACAGGACGAAATAAAACAGTTGAGGATATAATGCCCCGGATCTCTATTTTCAGGTTCAACCAATATTTAGTTCAGTTGCTGGAAGTAACTACAGAGGGACGAATAATGTGCAATTCAGGTATGTGATAATTATGATGCTAAATTATTATTTTTAGGTATATAGTTTCCACTCTATAGTGATCGTATTCCTGTGCACTTGGTATGAAAAACATAAGTTTTGGGAATAGATGACAAGTATGAATTCACATTTTCAATATTAGCCTTGAAGTGCTGCAAAAACTTTTTGACATTCCCTGAGGCTGAGATATTAATGTTTGAAATACCTATGATTTTACTCATACGCTTCATTTCCATGATTTAGCCCTATGAACCAAACCCTAATTAGTCAAATATGTCAATTCATTTTGATATACAATAACGTTTCCCAGAGATCCTCAATCAATTAACAATTTTCAAAGTTAGCTTGTTTTCGATGGTACAGCAAAGTTCTTTTTTAAGCCTGAACGTGTAAACCTAACTCGTTTACTAAGTACATAATTTTGTTGATTATGTACAAACATTATATTTAATACCTGAGAATACTTCCTTTGTTCAATGCTGCCTTACCTCATTTTTGCATGTACGCATTCTATGATAACATGATCATCCAAACTAATGCATAAACAAAATGCAAATGGCATTATTTTGTTGTACTTGTAAATCCCTTTTATCGTACAGATTAAATGACAATAACATGAAACTATTATAATCAAAATATGGTAATATTTTCTGTTTATAGCTCAGACATGCAGTTTTTACATCTATATATCTAAGCAATTTAGTTGACTGAAAGATTCTATTATTCACAACCTTCTTCATTGTGTAAGAATAGGAGCAGGACTCATATCTCTATCCAACAAAATATTTACCCTATGGAAACCTAATGTATAGATAACTCTATTATTATACCTTGCAATAACGCAAATTCAAGTGACACATTTCATTTCAAAACAATTGAGATGAATGTTATGGTTTTTCATTAAAAAAAAGTTTCCTCAAAATATAAAATATCACGAGGATAATTTCATATGCATAATTATACATTCAGTGGTAGTTCAAGGTAGTTGTGTAAAAATCACTGTAAAACTGGTAACAGGAAATATGGCAATTAGCAGGCCGGTCTTGGGGAATAGTTACAAAGCTAAATCTCTAGGATTAACAGCCTTTCTTGTATTTTCAAAGCAACAATTATGCAAACATAAATTTGATATTTAGTGGGATAATAGGATCTAAAGGCAGAAAAAGATAATTGGCGTGTTGCTCAGATTTCGGGAAAACGACCTTCTCGGTCAAAGTTTCAGGTAAAAATCAATCAAAGAAAGTCTTAAAGTGAGAAATATAAAGATAATCTGCACAAGATATGACCAATACTGTATTCTAGACGAATTTATTTTGTAAATGATCTAAATGATATGTAAATAATCAAAACACTTCCAGACGAGTCCAAATCTGATGATCATAAATATAATTATTTGAACAAACAGCCTTTCTAATGAAGTTATGTTCTTGGAATAATATAATTATCTTGTCTCATTTTTCATTTTTCAGCGAGAGAGCTGGCAATACAATAGCAACATATTCAGTGGAATTGAGTGCTTCATCTTCTGAATCTCTATTTACTGACATGGCTTCTGAGTTATTTAGAGAATCGTCATATGGTACCATAGGACCTTTTACTGTTGATAGGTGCTACACAGCTTTACCACTATGTAAGTTGATATATATATATATTTGAAATATAATCAAAACATATAATTCATCCTCACCACAATAATTAATTTCAAATTACCGCATATATATGGAAAACTAATTAATTCAAAAGAGTTTTCTTACAGCTACAGAATTTGAATATCTTTGGGAAGATGTAGACGGTAGATGTAGGAAAGACAATGGTGAAATTGTAAGAAACATTTCTATACCTGCCCAAATATAACAAAAGTTAGAAAATATACATTTTAAAAAGTGACTCAAAATATCCTTCCATTGTCGTATGTTGTTTTACCATAATAAACAAGTTTTTTTTTTCAGGGAATGTATTTCCGTGTGACACAACTTCTTTAGAACAAACTTCTCTTAGTCAAAAGCAAGAAACTACAACAAATATTCACGTGACAAAGGTGCAATATACAAATCAGGAAGTCACCACAGAAAGAGACGAAGTGGTAGAAACTACAACTGTCAAGGATCCTTCAACATTACAGGGTCAAACAACTAATTTGGAGACTAGCTCACATGCTTCTATAACCGTTGTTCCACAATTGTCAACAGGCCAACAAGATTCTGCAACAACAGGGGCTCATATTACTACAGTCAAGCCTACTACACTTTCTGCATCCACAGCTAGTAAAGAGAGTACACTTGTTGACATCACCACAAATAGGGCGGAACATTCAACTAGTGGGTACCACACCTCAATAGATGAAGAGACTACTGTTGGAAGGCTGTCCTCAACTGAGACTGGGGAGACCTCAACTCCACAGACTACCTCACAAGTTGCAACAAGTACCAAAGCTGCAAGCACCAGTGAAGCAGTAACCACATCAGAAGTACACAGCTCAAGCAAGTCTGTTGCAATCTCCACAGCTGAAGCCAGCACTGTCTCCCCAACTACAATGGCCAAGGAGCCCTCAACACAGCATTCGACTACTGGATCCAACCCATCAACAGCTGCAGGCACAACCATTGGAAGCCTGACTACAACTGACACTGAGGAGATGTCAATTGCAGAGTCTACCTCACAAGGTGCAACAAGTACCAAGGTTGGAAGCACCAATGAGGCAGCAACCACATCAAAAGTACCCACCACAAGCAAGTCTGTTGAAGGTTCCACAGCTGAGGGCAGCACTGTTTCACCAACTACAACAGAAAAGGAACCTTCCAAGCAGGTTGGCACCACTGCTGAGCAATCTACCATGCATCCCATCTCAACTGCAGCTGCAAGCTCTGGGCAAGAAACTACACTTGTTGATGAGACCACACGCAGGGTAGAGACAACAATGCAGGATCATTCTACTAGTGGATCTCAAACCTCAACAGCTGCAGGCACAACTGTTGGAAGGCTGTCCTCAACTGACACTGAGGAGACATCAACTGCACAAGTTGCAACAAGTACCAAAGCTGCAAGCACCAGTGAGGCTGTAACCACATCAGAAGTACACAGCTCAAGCAAGTCTGTTGCAAGCTCCACAGCTGAAGCCAGCACTGTCTCCCCAACTACAATGGCCAAGGAGCCCTCAACACAGATGGGCACCACCACTGAGACATCTACCATGCAGACTTCCTCAGCTGCAGCTGATAGTTACGGGAAAGAAACTACACAAGCCGGTGAGACCACAAGCAGGGTAGGGACAACAGTGGAGGGGCATTCGACTACTGGATCCAACCCATCAACAGCTGCAGGCACAACCATTGGAAGCCTGACTACAACTGACACTGAGGAGATGTCAATTGCAGAGTCTACCTCACAAGGTCCCAGAAGTACCAAGGTTGGAAGCACCAGTGAGGCAGCAACCACATCAAAAGTACCCACCACAAGCAAGTCTGTTGAAGGTTCCACAGCTGAGGGCAGCACTGTTTCACCAACTACAACAGAAAAGGAACCTTCCACGCAGGTTGGCACCACTGCTGAGCAATCTACCATGCATCCCATCTCAACTGCAGCTGCAAGCTCTGGGCAAGAAACTACACTTGTTGATGAGACCACACGCAGGGTAGAGACAACAATGCAGGGTCATTCTACTAGTGGATCTCAAACCTCAACAGCTGCAGGCACAACTGTTGGAAGGCTGTTCTCAACTGACACTGAGGAGACATCAACTGCACAAGTTGCAACAAGTACCAAAGCTGCAAGCACCAGTGAGGCTGTAACAACATTAGAAGTACACAGCTCAAGCAAGTCTGTTGCAAGCTCCATAGCTGAAGCCAGCACTGTCTCCCCAACTACAATGGCCAAGGAGCCCTCAACACAGATGGGCACCACCACTGAGACATCTACCATGCAGACTGCCTCAGCTGCAGCTGATAATTATGGGAAAGAAACTACACAAGCCGGTGAGACCACAAGCAGGGTAGGGACAACAGTGGAGGGGCATTCGACTACTGGATCCAAACCCTCAACAGCTGCAGGCACAACCATTGGAAGCCTGACTACAACTGACGCTGAGGAGATGTCAATTGCAGAGTCTACCTCACAAGGTGCAACAAGTACCAAGGTTGGAAGCACAAGTGAGGCAGCAACAACATCAAAAGTACCCACTACAAGCAAGTCTGTTGAAGGTTCCACAGCTGAGGGCAGCACTGTTTCACCAACTACAACAGAAAAGGAACCTTCCACGCAGGTTGGCACCACTGCTGAGCAATCTACCATGCATCCTACCTCAACTGCAGCTGAAGGTTCTGGGCAAGAAACTACACTTGTTGACGAGACCACACGCAGGGTAGAGACAACAATGCAGGGTCATTCTACTAGTGGATCTCAAACCTCAACAGCTGCAGGCACAACTGTTGGAAGGCTGTCCTCAACTGACACTGAGGAGACATCAACTGCACAAGTTGCAACAAGTACCAAAGCTGCAAGCACCAGTGAGGCTGTAACCACATCAGAGGTACACAGCTCAAGCAAGTCGGTTGCAAGCTCCACAGCTGAAGCCAGCACTGTCTCCCCAACTACAATGGCCAAGGAGCCCTCAACACAGATGGGCACCACCACTGAGACATCTACCATGCAGACTTCCTCAGCTGCAGCTGATAGTTATGGGAAAGAAACTACACAAGCCGGTGAGACCACAAGCAGGGTAGAGACAACAGTGGAGGGGCATTCGACTACTGGATCCAACCCCTCAACAGCTGCAGGCACAACCATTGGAAGCCTGACTACAACTGACACTGAGGAGATGTCAATTGCAGAGTCTACCTCACAAGGTGCAACAAGTACCAAGGTTGGAAGCACCAGTGAGGCAGCAACCACATCAAAAGTACCCACCACAAGCAAGTCTGTTGAAGGTTCCACAGCTGAGGGCAGCACTGTTTCACCAACTACAACAGAAAAGGAACCTTCCACGCAGGTTGGCACCACTGCTGAGCAATCTACCATGCATCCCACCTCAACTGCAGCTGAAGGTTATTTGCAAGAAACTACGCTTGTTGATGAGACCACACGCAGGGTAGAGACAACAATGCAGGGTCATTCTACTAGTGGATCTCAAACCTCAACAGCTACAGGCACAACTGTTGGACGGCTGTCCTCAACTAACACTGAGGAGACATCAACTGCACAAGATGCAACAAGTACCAAAGCTGCAAGCATCAGTGAGGCTGTAACCACATCAGAAGTACACAGCTCAAGCAAGTCTGTTGCAAGCTCCACAGATGAAGCCAGCACTGTCTCCCCAACTACAATGGCCAAGGAGCCCTCAACACAGATGGGCACCACCACTGAGACATCTACCATGCAGACTTCCTCAGCTGCAGCTGATAGTTATGGGAAAGAAACTACACAAGCCGGTGAGACCACAAGCAGGGTAGGGACAACAGTGGAGGGGCATTCGACTACTGGATCCAACCCCTCAACAGCTGCAGGCACAACCATTGGAAGCCTGACTACAACTGACACTGAGGAGATGTCAATTGCAGAGTCTACCTCACAAGGTCCAAGAAGTACCAAGGTTGGAAGCACCAGTGAGGCAGCAACCACATCAAAAGTAACCACCACAAGCAAGTCTGTTGAAGGTTCCACAGCTGAGGGCAGCACTGTTTCACCAACTACAACAGAAAAGGAACCTTCCACGCAGGTTGGCACCACTGCTGAGCAATCTACCATGCATCCCACCTCAACTGCAGCTGAAGGTTATTTGCAAGAAACTACACTTGTTGATGAGACCACACGCAGGGTAGAGACAACAATGCAGGGTCATTCTACTAGTGGATCTCAAACCTCAACAGCTGCAGGCACTACTGTTGGAAGGCTGTCCTCAACTGACACTGAGGAGACATCAACTGCACAAGTTGCAACAAGTACCAAAGCTGCAAGCACCAGTGAGGCTGTAACCACATCAGAAGTACACAGCTCAGGCAAGTCTGTTGCAAGCTCCACAGCTGAAGCCAGCACTGTCTCCCCAACTACAATGGCCAAGGAGCCCTCAACACAGATGGGCACCACCACTGAGACATCTACCATGCAGACTTCCTCAGCTGCAGCTGATAGTTATGGGAAAGAAACTACACAAGCCGGTGAGACCACAAGCAGGGTAGGGACAACAGTGGAGGGGCATTCGACTACTGGATCCAAACCCTCAACAGCTGCAGGCACAACCATTGGAAGCCTGACTACAATTGATGCTGAGGAGATGTCAATTGCAGAGTCTACCTCACAAGGTGCAACAAGTACCAAGGTTGGAAGCACTAGTGAGGCAGCAACCACATCAAAAGTACCCACCACAAGCAAGTCTGTTGAAGGTTCCACAGCTGAGGGCAGCACTGTTTCACCAACTACAACGGAAAAGGAACCTTCCACGCAGGTTGGCACCACTGCTGAGCAATCTACCATGCATCCCACCTCAACTGCAGCTGCAAGCTCTGGGCAAGAAACTACACTTGTTGATGAGACCACACGCAGGGTAGAGACAACAATGCAGGGTCATTCTACTAGTGGATCTCAAACCTCAACAGCTGCAGGCACAACTGTTGGAAGGCTGTCCTCAACTGACACTGAGGAGACATCAACTGCACAAGTTGCAACAAGTACCAAAGCTGCAAGCACCAGTGAGGCTGTAACCACATCAGAAGTACACAGCTCAAGCAAGTCTGTTGCAAGCTCCACAGCTGAAGCCAGCACTGTCTCCCCAACTACAATGGCCAAGGAGCCCTCAACACAGATGGGCACCACCACTGAGACATCTACCATGCAGACTTCCTCAGCTGCAGCTGATAGTTATGGGAAAGAAATTACACAAGCCGGTGAGACCACAAGCAGGGTAGAGACAACAGTGGAGGGGCATTTGACTACTGGATCCAACCCCTCAACAGCTGCAGGCACAACCATTGGAAGCCTGACTACAACTGACACTGAGGAGATGTCAATAGCAGAGTCTACCTCACAAGGTGCAACAAGTACCAAGGTTGGAAGCACCAGTGAGGCAGCAACCACATCAAAAGTACCCACCACAAGCAAGTCTGTTGAAGGTTCCACAGCTGAAGGCAGCACTGTTTCAAGCATGTCATCTCAAAGTATCACATCTGAATCGGAGAAGTATACCACTAAGTATACTTCAGAGACTGGAATCTCAACTACTTCACTAGATTTCACTACGGATGGTAAGCTCCTTAAAATGATTTTTCACTGTTTGTCCATTTAAGCTTTCGTAAACAGGCAAATCAGAATATCTGCATTTTATTTTATTCAGATATCCTCTAACATAATAGAAAATACCGTGATACTAATGATTTCTATTATACTGCCTTAATTAGTTATCACTATAATTTATGTAACAACTTTTAAACTTAGAACTTTCCAAATTATAACAGTAAGAAATCTTTCACTTTTTTTGTAAATTGTGTTATTATAAATATTTGAGTAATGCATCATTAAGTTTTAATGTTTAATGTAAGGTTTAATATAAGAATGGGATTATGCCTCATTGGTTGTTATCAAGATGATGCATTGTGGCATCAAGGGTCAGGTAAATATAATTTACTGTTGATTATCTATATTATAGATATATACTTGTGAAATGTATTTCTCCAGCAAATTTGGAGTATTTAAAGTGTATTTCTATGAGTATATTATTTCTATGAAACTATTATTTTCTTTACCTAATACTTAACTTTACTATTGGAATATTCATGAAGGCTCAAATTATATTACAGGTGTCATATATGAGACAGGAAGCTTTCGATTGGTATCTATATCATGGAATCCTCAATTATCCATAACCACCTCTGAAGAATATAAACAGCTTAGGGAAGAAATACTTGCACTGGTAAGATTCTTTTTGTTAAAAGTTATTCAAAGCTATTTCTTCATCTGTTAGAGTCCATGAATTTCGTTGACCCATTTTCTCAGACACCTTGTTACCCCGTATTGGTCAGCCAGGGCCACTGTCATTCTTTTTTTTCACCCCTTGGGTATGGCAATAGAGCGAGGATGTCATCATAAGGCTAAGGCATTGCAAGTTATTTTTTTCAAATTTGACAGAAATAGTGTTATTGATTCTCTTTGTTCAAAGGTGGGCAGGAAGGTATGTCAGCCATGCAGCAATATTATGCTTACCAGGTTTTTGGTGACGACATTCTATAAGATTTCTTTTTTTAACTCGATGAACTGAAGCTTGATGATGAAGCATTAACACCTGGCTGACATCACAATGCGAAGCAATTACTAAGCAATCACCAGGCAGGAAGAGTTTACCACATTACTGACTGAATTAATTAAAGTATTGAGCCCTCTTCTTCTGCTTCCTGCTGGTGAAATTTTGAAGTAAATTAAATACGTCTTTCTTTTCACTAGCCTTCAAATAAAATGTGTTTATGTGATGCCTATTGCCATTTGGGAGAACTCCCCTCAATACTGGATACTACCTATAGGAGTGTTTTGAGGCACACAGCAGAGCAAATGGGCTAATTAAATCAATAAAAATCAATAGCATTTATTGTCATAATAAAATTCGCAAGTTGACAATCCCTTTCATTATTGACTGCTGTTATACAAAACAATTGATAGCGCGTATTTTTTATTGACATAAACTTGAAAAATACATGGCAAATACCCAAGTCGTGCAACTTGAAATATTTAAATGAAAATTTAAGAGAAATGGGTAAAAATTGATATCATAATTATATGTTTGATGAAGATATTACAAGTAGCTGGTGAAATGCTGTAATGTATTGTGGTGCATCAAAACTTGCTTGCAGGGCCGACATGGAAATTATATTTCCTTGTCGGTATCTTCCAACCAAATCATTCTACTAACATTCTATTTTCAAATTGAAACATACAAATGCGACATTATAATTGATTGAGCACACACAACCTATCAAGTGGGTATGCTAAGGTTCCTTTCTACGTTCTGACAATTGTGATAAAAAGGAAAAGGTCTTAGAAATCTAAATTTCTTTTGAAATTCTATTTTCTCTAAAGCAATAAAATGAAGTATGCAAATGCCAGAAATATTTGAAAACCTTGAATGCTGACCTTCACTAATTTGAAACCTTGGAATAATTTACAGATTGTGCCAATAATCGTAACATTTGCTGGAAGTCACTTCAAACAAGTAACGGATATCACTTTCAGGTAAGGTTCTTATTCAATTGCTTTCTCGATAGTGTTGACAGAAAGATGTCACTGATCATCAAGACTTATACTCAATTTGCCAAAATGAAAAGCTCAATATCATAACCATTATATAACCTGATGTTGCTGAAGACTATACCATACAAGCGTGTTTGTCTATGTGTAAATAAAGTTGAAAAGTAGTCAATCAATTATTAACGACAAGGCATTTCCCAAACCTAATTTTTTTTGTTTCCTAAACAACATGATTACTCTGTTAATTGGGGTTAATTTTGTACCTATCTATATATAGCCATTCATGTAATGAATTATTTCTTGTAAAATTGTTATTTTTGCCACCAGGTTACCAATTTCAACATTTCGCCATATTTCAAAAAGACAGTAACATACAGATAGTAGTCTTTCTGTGCCAATATGTGATGAGAATACCATGTTTCAATTATTAAATTTATTACTTATGATTGACAATGATAATTTTATCAAAACAAAATTCCTCTTGTAATTTGCTATTCAGCAAATGCTATTTACGGCTATTTACTGTTGAATTGCAATCACGATACTAGCATATTGTTATTTTTCCATATGATAATAAACAAAAGATAAGTACATTTTATCAGCCAAGGTGTCATGTGGACAAATTAAAGCTCACAGAAAATCATAAGTTGCGAGTCCCAAATGCCAGGTTGTAGGAAGATTATTATTTTCAGGTTGCTCCAATGAGAATAGCATGACAAACATTCAGCATACTGTGTTGCGGGGGGGGGGGGGGGGGGGGGTTCACTGACTGTCATTCGTGCTATCTACTAGTGGGGTTACGCATCGCCTTGACCCCATGCCAGGGCGTAAGAAGATGCAAGGTATGACGTAAAGGGGATTTCTGAGATGGAGGTTTGTGCCTTGCATACCAGGGTCAATAATGCAGTACTGCAGTAGGGATCAGAGGGGAAGGAAAAGGGAGGTGTATCTAAGTCCAACCATGGTGGTAAGCCAGCCTAACTGTACTGTTTAGGCATGCTGTGTCATTCCTTGTGATGAGCTATTTCTTTGTCCCCTAGCCCCTTAAGTAGTAAGACTCAAGAAGGAAGTCGGTGTTGACATATTGAGAACCGAGAAGGAACTGTTTATTCCATACCAAAACTCGGACTTTTATACCCTAAGACTCATGCTAATTGGTTAATTCAGGTCACATGATTGTCAAATGATTGCCTAGGGGGTCATGTAAATAAAAGGTAGACAATGAGAATCTACATTATAAGCTGTTTTTAATATTTTGGTAGATATTCAGTATGTATGATGAAATATTTTTTTCTGTGGTAAAATTATGAGAAAAACTGCTTCAATTATTTTACAGAGAGGGGAGTGTAGTTGTTGAATACACTTTGGCGTTTACAGAAGAACCTTCAGCTTCACTAAATCAGGCCATAAACTACGCTTTATTGGATGAAGCATCTGATGGGACACTTGGAAGCTTTACGGTTGACACCTGCTCATTTATCCTAGGTAAGAAAGAGTAAAGGCAAATTGCCACTGATATAAGTCCAACCCAGCAGAATATCTGCTGCTGATTAAATTTTGTGATTCTGTCTATCTAAAAGGTGTCACTTGATATAGATTTAAGTCAACTCTGTTGCCAGCTGACTAAAATCAGACATGTCTGGGTCATGGGGTGTTAGTCAGCTAAATAACCCCAAAACATGGGGAGAGTCATCTGCCAGCCCAATGCCTACTCAATGATTAAAGGTAAATATGGGTGTCGTAAAGCAGGACAAAATTCTGAAACCCTCAGTGGAGTCAAGTTCAGGGGATGTATAAGGAATAGAAAGAAACTTTGAAATTTCTAGGTGACCAGACCATTTAAGACATTTGAGCATCTGAAGAAAATATGGGTTTATGGAAAAAATAATTTCGGGAATAAAAATAATTATGACTTTTAATTTAAATGCTGAAACTATGTGGTTAGCACTGTAATGAGTATTTTAGGCCGAAGAAAACCTAAGGTCAACGTGGAAAGTAATTTTATCCCTAAGAATAAGGAAAAAATTAAGAAAAACTGCTCAGTCAACTACATTTAACTAATTATCTTCCTTTTTTCTCATTCACATAATTATTCACATTCTTCATTCCTAAGTGCTAAATGACCTTCAAGTGAAATTTTAAGGAGATCCTACAATAGAAATAAAATCACTCTAGGTGGCACTGCTGTGGTCATCCATATTTACCTTTAACATAATAATGGGTTGGTGAGTAACTGAATTTAATCAGTCACAGTTTCATTCATGTTGATAATTTTGTGGAAACCAGAGTTAAGTTTAGGAAGTGAAAATAGCTTTTGCTCGCAAATTGATAAATAATGTCAGAATAATTATGGATCATTTTCCATGTATGCGTTTTATATGAAGTCAAACAAATTTCGTCAAACACATTTTAATTCTTAACAATTAACATGATGAACAAAAAAATGTTACTCTCATTTTCTTCTATATACAAACAATAAATTTAACATAACCATCGATGATTTCTATACCAAAGTGAATTTGAGAAAATCAGTGGTATATTAAGTTTAGACAATTCAACAATTTTGATAGCATTTATATATTGTCTAATATTCTGTACAAAGAAGAGGGTTTGGTGACTCAGGAATAATAAAAGTGTTTTAAAGCAAGCACAAAATTTAATTTCCTTAAGTTGATACATTGATTTTGGTTTAAAAGTTGACCAAACTAAAATGACGCCAAATGTTACAGTTTCAGCTGCCCCTTCCAACTGTGATACAACTTCTGTAGCTGAAACATCAAGTAACTCAGTTACAACAACAGGAAATAATCTTTTTGGACAAGAAACTACACTTGCTGTGGAGACCACAAGATTGGTAGGGTCAACGGTGGAGGAACATTCTACTACTGAATCCCAGATTTCAACAGTTGCAGGGACAACTGCTGGAAGGTTGTCCTCAACTGACACTGAGGAGACATCAACTACACATGTTGAAACAAGTACCAAAGTTGCAAGCACCAGTGAGGCCATAACCACAGCAGAAGCAGACACCACAAGCAAAGCTGTTGAAGGTACCACGCAGGTTGGCAACACTGCTCAGAAATCTACCATGAATCCCACCTCAACTGCAGCTGAAAGTTTTGGAGAGGAAACTACATTTGTTGATGAGACTACAGGAAAGATAACAATGCAGGGTCATTCTACTACTGGATCTCAAACCTCAACAGCTGCAGGCACAACTGTTGGAAGGCTGTCCTCAACTGACACTGAGAAAACAACAACTGCACAAGTTGCAACAAGTACCAATCTTGCAAATACCAGTGAGGGTGTAACCACAGTAGAAGTACACACCACACTCAAGTCTGTTGAAGGTTTCACAACTGAAGCCAGCTTTGTCCCCACAACTAAAATGGACAAGGAGCCCTCAACACAGATGGGAACCACTACTGAGACATCTACCCTGCAGACTTCCTCAGCTGCAGCCGATAGTTATGGGCAAGAAACAACACAATCCGGTGAGACCACAAACAGGGTAGGGACAACAGTGGAGGGGCATTTTACTACTGGATCCAACCCCTCAACAGCTGCAGGCACAACCATTGGAAGCCTGACTACAACTTACACTGAGGAGATGTCAATTGCAGAGTCTACCTCACAAGGTGCAACAAGTACCAAGGTTGGAGGCACCAGTGAGACAGCAACCACATCAAAAGTACCCACCACAAGCAAGTCTGTTGAAGGTTCCACAGCTGAGGGCAGCACTGTTTCACCAACGACAACAGAAAAGGAACCTTCCACGCAGGTTGGCACCACTGCTGAGCAATCTACCATGCATCCCACCTCAACTGCAGCTGAAAGCTCTGGGCAAGAAACTACACTTGTTGAGGAGACCACACGCAGGGTAGAGACAACAATGCAGGGTCATTCTACTACTGGATCTCAAACCTCAACAGCTGCAGGCACAACTGTTGGAAGGCTGTCCTCAACTGACACTGAGGAGACATCAACTGCACAAGTTGCGACAAGTACCAAAGCCGCAAGCACCAGTGAGGCTGTAACCACATCAGAAGTACACAGCTCAAGCAAGTCTGTTGCAAGCTCCACAGCTGAAGCCAGCACTGTCTCACCAACTACAATGGCCAAGGAGCCCTCAACACAGATGGGCACCACCACTGAGACATCTACCATGCAGACTTCCTCAGCTGCAGCTGATAGTTATGGGAAAGAAACTACACAAGCCGGTGAGACCACAAGCAGGGTAGGGACAACAGTGGAAGGGCATTCGACTACTGGATCCAACCCATCAACAGCTGCAGGCACAACCATTGGAAGCCTGACTACAACTGACACTGAGGAGATGTCAATTGCAGAGTCTACCTCACAAGGTGCAACAAGTACCAAGGTTGGAAGCACCAGTGAGGCAGCAACCACATCAAAAGTACCCACCACAAGCAAGTCTGTTGACGGTTCCACAGCTGAGGGCAGCACTGTTTCACCAACTACAACAGAAAAGGAACCTTCCACTCAGGTTGGCACCACTGCTGACCAATCTACCATGCATCCCACCTTAACTGCAGCTGAAAGCTCTGGGCAAGAAACTACACTTGTTGATGAGACCACACGCAGGGTAGAGACAACAATGCAGGGTCATTCTACTACTGGATCTCAAACCTCAACAACTGCAGGCACAACTGTTGGAAGGCTGTCCTCAACTGACACTGAGGAGACATCAACTGAACAAGTTGCGACAAGTACCAAAGCTGCAAGCAACAGTGAGGCTGTAACCACATCAGAAGTACACAGCTCAAGCAAGTCTGTTGCAAGCTCCACAGCTGAAGCCAGCACTGTCTCACCAACTACAATGTCCAAGGAGCCCTCAACACAGATGGGCACCACCACTGAGACATCTACCATGCAGACTTCCTCGGCTGCAGCTGATAGTTATGGAAAAGAAACTACACAAGCCGGTGAGACCACAAGCAGGGTAGGGACAACAGTGGATGGGCACTCGACTACTGGATCCAACCCCTCAACAGCAGCAGGCACAACCATTGGAAGACTGACTACAACTGACACTGAGGAGATGTCAATTGCAGAGTCTACCTCACAAGGTGCAACAAGTACCAAGGTTGGAAGCACCAGTGAGGCAGCAACCACATCAGAAGGACCCACCACAAGCAAGTCTGTTGAAGGTTCCACAGCTGAAGGCAGCACTGTTTCACCAACTACAACAGAAAAGGAACCTTCCACACAGGTTGGCACCACTGCTGAGCAATCTACCATGCATCCCACCTCAACTGCAGCTGAAAGTTATGGGCAAGAAACCACACTTGTTGAGGAGACCACACGCAGGGTAGAGACCACAATGCAGGGTCATTCTACTACTGGATCTCAAACCTCAACAGCTGCAGGCACAACTGTTGGAAGGCTGTCCTCAACTGACACTGAGGAGACATCAACTGCACAAGTTGCGACAAGTACCAAAGCTGCAAGCAAAAGTGAGGCTGTAACCACATCAGAAGTACACAGCTCAAGCAAGTCTGCTGCAAGGTCCACAGCTGAAGCCAGCACTGTCTCACCAACTACAATGGCCAAGGAGCCCTCAACACAGATGGGCACCACCACTGAGACATCTACCATGCAGACTTCCTCAGCTGCAGCTGATAGTTATGGGAAAGAAACTACACAAGCCGGTGAGACCACAAGCAGGGTAGGGCCAACAGTGGAAGGGCATTCGACTACTGGATCCAACCCCTCAACAGCTGCAGGCACAACCATAGGAAGCCAGACTACAACTGACACTGAGGAGATGTCAATTGCAGAGTCTACCTCACAAGGTGCAACAAGTACCAAGGTTGGAAGCACCAGTGAGGCAGCAACCACATCAAAAGTACTCACCACAAGCAAGTCTGTTGAAGGTTCCACAGCTGAGGGCAGCACTGTTTCACCAACTACAACAGAAAAGGAACCTTCCACTCAGGTTGGCACCACTGCTGAGCAATCTACCATGCATCCCACCTCAACTGCAGCTGAAAGCTCTGGGCAAGAAACTACATTTGTTGATGAGACCACAAGCAAGGTAGAGACAACAATGCAGGGTCATTCAACTACTGGATCTCAAACCTCAACAGCTGCAGGCACAACTGTTGGAAGGCTGTCCTCAACTGACACTGAGGAGACATCAACTGCACAAGTTGCAACAAGTACCAAAGCAGCAAGCACCAGTGAGGCTGTAACCACATCAGAAGTACACAGCTCAAGCAAGTCTGTTGCAAGCTCCACAGCTGAAGCCAGCACTGTCTCACCAACTACAATGGCCAAGGAGCCCTCAACACAGATGGGCACCACCACTGAGACATCTACCATGCAGACTTCCTCAGCTGCAGCTGATAGTTATGGAAAAGAAACTACACAAGCCGGTGAGACCACAAGCAGGGTAGGGACAACAGTGGAGGGGCATTCGACTACTGGATCCAACCCCTCAACAGCTGCAGGCACAACCATTGGAAGCCAGACTACCACTGACACTGAGGAGATGTCAATTGCAGAGTCTACCTCACAAGGTGCAACAAGTACCAAGGTTGGAGGCACCAGTGAGGCAGGAACCACATCAAAAGTACCCACCACAAGCAAGTCTGTTGAAGGTTCCACAGCTGAGGGCAGCACTGTTTCACCAACTACAACAGAAAAGGAACCTTCCACTCAGGTTGGCACCACTGCTGAGCAATCTACCATGCATCCCACCTCAACTGCAGCTGAAAGCTCTGGGCAAGAAACTACATTTGTTGATGAGACCACAAGCAAGGTAGAGACAACAATGCAGGGTCATTCAACTACTGGATCTCAAACCTCAACAGCTGCAGGCACAACTGTTGGAAGGCTGTCCTCAACTGACACTGAGGAAACATCAACTGCACAAGTTGCAACAAGTACCAAAGCTGCAAGCACCAGTGAGGCTGTAACCACATCAGAAGTACACAGCTCAAGCAAGTCTGTTGCAAGCTCCACAGCTGAAGCCAGCACTGTCTCACCAACTACAATGGCCAAGGAGCCCTCAACACAGATGGGCACCACCACTGAGACATCTACCATGCAGACTTCCTCAGCTGCAGCTGATAGTTATGTTAAAGAAACTACACAAGCCGGTGAGACCACAAGCAGGGTAGGGACAACGGTGGAGGGGCATTCGACTTCTGGATCCAACCCCTCAACAGCTGCAGGCACAACCATTGGAAGCCAGACTACCACTGACACTGAGGAGATGTCAATTGCAGAGTCTACCTCACAAGGTGCAACAAGTACCAAGGTTGGAGGCACCAGTGAGGCAGCAACCACATCAAAAGTACCCACCACAAGCAAGTCTGTTGAAGGTTCCACAGCTGAGGGCAGCACTGTTTCACCAACTACAACAGAAAAGGAACCTTCCACGCAGGTTGGCACCACTGCTGAGCAATCTACCATGCATCCCACCTCAACTGCAGCTGAAAGCTCTGGGCAAGAAACTACACTTGTTGATGAGACCACACGCAGGGTAGAGACAACAATGCAGCATCATTCTACTACTGGATCTCAAACCTCAACAGCTGCAGGCACAACTGTTGGAAGGCTGTCCTCAACTGACACTGAGGAGACATCAACTGCACAAGTTGCGACAAGTACCAAAGCTGCAAGCACCAGTGAGGCTGTAACCACATCAGAAGTATACAGCTCAAGCAAGTCTGCTGCAAGCTCCACAGCTGAAGCCAGCACTGTCTCACCAACTACAATGGCCAAGGAGCCCTCAACACAGATGGGCACCACCACTGAGGCATCTACAATGCAGACTTCCTCAGCTGCAGCTGATAGTTATGGGAAAGAAACTACACAAGCCGGTGAGACCACAACCAGGGTAGGGACAACAGTGGAAGGGCATTCGACTACTGGATCCAACCCATCAACAGCTGCAGGCACAACCATTGGAAGCCAGACTACCACTGACACTGAGGAGATGTCAATTGCAGAGTCTACCTCACAAGGTGCAACAAGTACCAAGGTTGGAAGCACCAGTGAGGCAGCAACCACATCAAAAGTACTCACCACAAGCAAGTCTGTTGAAGGTTCCACAGCTGAGGGCAGCACTGTTTCACCAACTACAACAGAAAAGGAACCTTCCACTCAGGTTGGCACCACTGCTGAGCAATCTACCATGCATCCCACCTCAACTGCAGCTGAAAGCTCTGGGCAAGAAACTACATTTGTTGATGAGACCACACGCAAGGTAGAGACAACAATGCAGGGTCATTCAACTACTGGATCTCAAACCTCAACAGCTGCAGGCACAACTGTTGGAAGGCTGTCCTCAACTGACACTCAGGAGACATCAACTGCACAAGTTGCAACAAGTACCAAAGCTGCAAGCACCAGTGAGGCTGTAACCACATCAGAAGTACACAGCTCAAGCAAGTCTGTTGCAAGCTCCACAGCTGAAGCCAGCACTGTCTCACCAACTACAATGGCCAAGGAGCCCTCAACACAGATGGGCACCACCACTGAGACATCTACCATGCAGACTTCCTCAGCTGCAGCTGATAGTTATGTTAAAGAAACTACACAAGCCGGTGAGACCCCAAGCAGGGTAGGGACAACAGTGGAGGGACATCCGACTACTGGATTCAACCCCTCAACAGCTGCAGGCACAACCATTGGAAGCCAGACTACAACTGACACTGAGGAGATGTCAATTGCAGAGTCTACCTCACAAGGTGCAACAAGTACCAAGGTTGGAGGCACCAGTGAGGCAGCAACCACATCAAAAGTACCCACCACAAGCAAGTCTGTTGAAGGTTCCACAGCTGAGGGCAGCACTGTTTCACCAACTACAACAGAAAAGGAACCTTCCACGCAGGTTGGCACCACTGCTGAGCAATCTACCATGCATCCCACCTCAACTGCAGCTGAAAGCTCTGGGCAAGAAACTACACTTGCTGAGGAGACCACACGCAGGGTAGAGACAACAATGCAGCATCATTCTACTACTGGATCTCAAACCTCAACAGCTGCGGGCACAACTGTTGGAAGGCTGTCCTCAACTGACACTGAGGAGACATCAACTGCACAAGTTGCGACAAGTACCAAAGCTGCAAGCAACAGTGAGGCTGTAACCACATCAGAAGTACACAGCTCAAGCAAGTCTGTTGCAAGCTCCACAGCTGAAGCCAGCACTGTCTCACCAACTACAATGACCAAGGAGCCCTCAACACAGATGGGCACCACCACTGAGACATCTACCATGCAGACTTCCTCAGCCGCAGCTGATAGTTATGGGAAAGAAACTACACAAGCCGGTGAGACCACAAGCAGGGTAGGGACAACAGTGGAGGGGCATTCGACTACTGGATCCAACCCATCAACAGCTGCAGGCACAACCATTGGAAGCCAGACTACAACTGACACTGAGGAGATGTCAATTGTAGAGTCTACCTCACAAGGTGCAACAAGTACCAAGGTTGGAGGCACCAGTGAGGCAGCAACCACATCAAAAGTACCTACCACAAGCAAGTCTGTTGAAGGTTCCACAGCTGAGGGCAGCACTGTTTCACCAACTACAACAGAAAAGGAACCTTCCACGCAGGTTGGCACCACTGCTGAGCAATCTACCATGCATCCCACCTCAACTGCAGCTGAAAGCTCTGGGCAAGAAACTACACTTGTTGATGAGACCACACGCAGGGTAGTGACTACAATGCAGCATCATTCTACTACTGGATCTCAAACCTCAACAGCTGCAGGCACAACTGTTGGAAGGCTGTCCTCAACTGACACTGAGGAGACATCAACTGCACAAGTTGCGACAAGTACCAAAGCCGCAAGCACCAGTGAGGCTGTAACCACATTAGAAGTACACAGCTCAAGCAAGTCTGCTGCAAGCTCCACAGCTGAAGCCAGCACTGTCTCACCAACTACAATGGCCAAGGAGCCCTCAACACAGATGGGCACCACCACTGAGACATCTACCATGCAGACTTCCTCAGCTGCAGCTGATAGTTATGTTAAAGAAACTACACAAGCCGGTGAGACCACAAGCAGGGTAGGGACAACAGTGGAAGGGCATTCGACTACTGGATCCAACCCCTCAACCGCTGCAGGCACAACCATTGGAAGCCAGACTACCACTGACACTGAGGAGATGTCAATTGCAGAGTCTACCTCACAAGGTGCAACAAGTACCAAGGTTGGAAGCACCAGTGAGGCAGCAACCACATCAAAAGTACTCACCACAAGCAAGTATGTTGAAGGTTCCACAGCTGAGGGCAGCACTGTTTCACCAACTACAACAGAAAAGGAACCTTCCACTCAGGTTGGCACCACTGCTGAGCAATCTACCATGCATCCCACCTCAACTGCAGCTGAAAGCTCTGGGCAAGAAACTACACTTGTTGATGAGACCACACGCAGGGTAGAGACAACAATGCAGCATCATTCTACTACTGGATCTCAAACCTCAACAGCTGCAGGCACAACTGTTGGAAGGCTGTCCTCAACTGACACTGAGGAGACATCAACTGCACAAGTTGCGACAAGTACCAAAGCCGCAAGCACCAGTGAGGCTGTAACCACATCAGAAGTATACAGCTCAAGCAAGTCTGCTGCAAGCTCCACAGCTGAAGCCAGCACTGTCTCACCAACTACAATGGCCAAGGAGCCCTCAACACAGATGGGCACCACCACTGAGGCATCTACAATGCAGACTTCCTCAGCTGCAGCTGATAGTTATGGGAAAGAAACTACACAAGCCGGTGAGACCACAAGCAGGGTAGGGACAACAGTGGAAGGGCATTCGACTACTGGATCCAACCCCTCAACAGCTGCAGGCACAACCATTGGAAGCCAGACTACCACTGACACTGAGGAGATGTCAATTGCAGAGTCTACCTCACAAGGTGCAACAAGTACCAAGGTTGGAAGCACCAGTGAGGCAGCAACCACATCAAAGGTACCCACCACAAGCAAGTCTGTTGAAGGTTCCACAGCTGAGGGCAGCACTGTTTCACCAACTACAACAGAAAAGGAACCTTCCACTCAGGTTGGCACCACTGCTGAGCAATCTACCATGCATCCCACCTCAACTGCAGCTGAAAGCTCTGGGCAAGAAACTACACTTGTTGATGAGACTACGCGCAGGGTAGAGACCACAATGCAGGGTCATTCTACTACTGGATCTCAAACCTCAACAGCTGCAGGCACAACTGTTGGAAGGCTGTCCTCAACTGACACTCAGGAGACATCAACTGCACAAGTTGCGACAAGTACCAAAGCTGCAAGCAACAGTGAGGCTGTAACCACATCAGAAGTACACAGCTCAAGCAAGTCTGCTGCAAGGTCCACAGCTGAAGCCAGCACTGTCTCACCAACTACAATGGCCAAGGAGCCCTCAACACAGATGGGCACCACCACTGAGACATCTACCATGCAGACTTCCTCAGCTGCAGCTGATAGTTATGGGAGAGAAACTACACAAGCCGGTGAGACCACAAGCAGGGTAGGGACAACAGTGGAAGGGCATTCGACTACTGGATCCAACCCCTCAACAGCTGCAGGCACAACCATTGGAAGCCAGACTACCACTGACACTGAGGAGATGTCAATTGCAGAGTCTACCTCACAAGGTGCAACAAGTACCAAGGTTGGAAGCACCAGTGAGGCAGCAACCACATCAAAAGTACTCACCACAAGCAAGTCTGTTGAAGGTTCCACAGCTGAGGGCAGCACTGTTTCACCAACTACAACAGAAAAGGAACCTTCCACGCAGGTTGGCACCACTGCTGAGCAATCTACCATGCATCCCACCTCAACTGCAGCTGAAAGCTCTGGGCAAGAAACTACATTTGTTGATGAGACCACACGCAAGGTAGAGACAACAATGCAGGGTCATTCAACTACTGGATCTCAAACCTCAACAGCTGCAGGCACAACTGTTGGAAGGCTGTCCTCAACTGACACTGAGGAGACATCAACTGCACAAGTTGCAACAAGTACCAAAGCTGCAAGCACCAGTGAGGCTGTAACCACATCAGAAGTACACAGCTCAAGCAAGTCTGTTGCAAGCTCCACAGCTGAAGCCAGCACTGTCTCACCAACTATAATGACCAAGGAGCCCTCAACACAGATGGGCACCACCACTGAGACATCTACCATGCAGACTTCCTCAGCTGCAGCTGATAGTTATGGGAAAGAAACTACACAAGTCGCCGAGACCACAAGCAGGGTAGGGACAACGGTGGAGGGATATTCGACTACTGGATCCAACCCATCAACAGCTGCAGGCACAACCATTGGAAGCCTGACTACAACTGACACTGAGGAGATGTCAATTGCAGAGTCTACCTCACAAGGTGCAACAAGTACCAAGGTTGGAAGCACCAGTGAGGCAGCAACCACATCAAAAGTACCTACCACAAGCAAGTCTGTTGAAGGTTCCACAGCTGAGGGCAGCACTGTTTCACCAACTACAACAGAAAAGGAACCTTCCACTCAGGTTGGCACCACTGCTGAGCAATCTACCATGCATCCCACCTCAACTGCAGCTGAAAGCTCTGGGCAAGAAACTACACTTGTTGATGAGACCACACGCAGGGTAGAGACAACAATGCAGCATCATTCTACTACTGGATCTCAAACCTCAACAGCTGCAGGCACAACTGTTGGAAGGCTGTCCTCAACTGACACTGAGGAGACATCAACTGCACAAGTTGCGACAAGTACCAAAGCCGCAAGCACCAGTGAGGCTGTAACCACATCAGAAGTATACAGCTCAAGCAAGTCTGCTGCAAGCTCCACAGCTGAAGCCAGCACTGTCTCACCAACTACAATGGCCAAGGAGCCCTCAACACAGATGGGCACCACCACTGAGGCATCTACAATGCAGACTTCCTCAGCTGCAGCTGATAGTTATGGGAAAGAAACTACACAAGCCGGTGAGACCACAAGCAGGGTAGGGACAACAGTGGAAGGGCATTCGACTACTGGATCCAACCCCTCAACAGCTGCAGGCACAACCATTGGAAGCCAGACTACCACTGACACTGAGGAGATGTCAATTGCAGAGTCTACCTCACAAGGTGCAACAAGTACCAAGGTTGGAAGCACCAGTGAGGCAGCAACCACATCAAAGGTACCCACCACAAGCAAGTCTGTTGAAGGTTCCACAGCTGAGGGCAGCACTGTTTCACCAACTACAACAGAAAAGGAACCTTCCACTCAGGTTGGCACCACTGCTGAGCAATCTACCATGCATCCCACCTCAACTGCAGCTGAAAGCTCTGGGCAAGAAACTACACTTGTTGATGAGACTACGCGCAGGGTAGAGACCACAATGCAGGGTCATTCTACTACTGGATCTCAAACCTCAACAGCTGCAGGCACAACTGTTGGAAGGCTGTCCTCAACTGACACTCAGGAGACATCAACTGCACAAGTTGCGACAAGTACCAAAGCTGCAAGCAACAGTGAGGCTGTAACCACATCAGAAGTACACAGCTCAAGCAAGTCTGCTGCAAGGTCCACAGCTGAAGCCAGCACTGTCTCACCAAATACAATGGCCAAGGAGCCCTCAACACAGATGGGCACCACCACTGAGACATCTACCATGCAGACTTCCTCAGCTGCAGCTGATAGTTATGGGAGAGAAACTACACAAGCCGGTGAGACCACAAGCAGGGTAGGGACAACAGTGGAAGGGCATTCGACTACTGGATCCAACCCCTCAACAGCTGCAGGCACAACCATTGGAAGCCAGACTACCACTGACACTGAGGAGATGTCAATTGCAGAGTCTACCTCACAAGGTGCAACAAGTACCAAGGTTGGAAGCACCAGTGAGGCAGCAACCACATCAAAAGTACTCACCACAAGCAAGTCTGTTGAAGGTTCCACAGCTGAGGGCAGCACTGTTTCACCAACTACAACAGAAAAGGAACCTTCCACTCAGGTTGGCACCACTGCTGAGCAATCTACCATGCATCCCACCTCAACTGCAGCTGAAAGCTCTGGGCAAGAAACTACATTTGTTGATGAGACCACACGCAAGGTAGAGACAACAATGCAGGGTCATTCAACTACTGGATCTCAAACCTCAACAGCTGCAGGCACAACTGTTGGAAGGCTGTCCTCAACTGACACTGAGGAGACATCAACTGCACAAGTTGCAACAAGTACCAAAGCTGCAAGCACCAGTGAGGCTGTAACCACATCAGAAGTACACAGCTCAAGCAAGTCTGTTGCAAGCTCCACAGCTGAAGCCAGCACTGTCTCACCAACTATAATGACCAAGGAGCCCTCAACACAGATGGGCACCACCACTGAGACATCTACCATGCAGACTTCCTCAGCTGCAGCTGATAGTTATGGGAAAGAAACTACACAAGTCGCCGAGACCACAAGCAGGGTAGGGACAACGGTGGAGGGATATTCGACTACTGGATCCAACCCATCAACAGCTGCAGGCACAACCATTGGAAGCCTGACTACAACTGACACTGAGGAGATGTCAATTGCAGAGTCTACCTCACAAGGTGCAACAAGTACCAAGGTTGGAAGCACCAGTGAGGCAGCAACCACATCAAAAGTACCTACCACAAGCAAGTCTGTTGAAGGTTCCACAGCTGAGGGCAGCACTGTTTCACCAACTACAACAGAAAAGGAACCTTCCACGCAGGTTGGCACCACTGCTGAGCAATCTACCATGCATCCCACCTCAACTGCAGCTGAAAGCTCTGGGCAAGAAACTACACTTGTTGATGAGACCACACACAGGATAGAGACAACAATGCAGGGTCATTCTACTATCGGATCTCAAACCTCAACAGCTGCAGGCACAACTGTTGGAAGGCTGTCCTCAACTGACACTAAGGAAACATCAACTGCACAAGTTGCAACAAGTACCAAAGCTGCAAGCACCAGTCAGGCTGTAACCACATCAGAAGTACACAGCTCAAGCAAGTCTGATGCAATCTCCACAGCTGAACCCAGCACTGTCTCATCAACTACAATGGCCAAGGAGCCCTCAACACAGATTGGCACCACTACTGAGACATCTACTATTCAGACTTCCTCAGCTGCAGCTGATAGTTATGGGAAAGAAACTACACTTATCGATGAGACCACATACAGGGTAGAGACAACAATGGAAGGTCATTTTTCTGTTGGAGCTCAGACCTCATCTGTGGCAGAGACAACTGTTGGGAGCATGTCCCCAACTCAGACTGAGATGACTCCAAGTGATCACTTTACTTTTCAAGGTGAAACTAGTGAGAAGGTGGTCAGCATAAGCAATCCTGGATTCACAACACAAACACCAACAAGCATGTCATCTCAAAGTATCACATCCGAATCGGAGAAGTATACCACTAAGTATACTTCAGAGACTGGAATCTCAACAACTTCACTAGATTTCACAACTGATGGTAAGCTCCTTAAAATGATTTTTCACTGTTTGTCCTTTTAAGCTTTCGTAAATAGGCAAATCAGGATATCTGCATAAAAGGAAATACTGTGATACTAATGATGTCTTCTATATTGCCTTAATTAGTTGCTGCTATCACTATAATTTATGTAACGAATTTTAAACTTAGAATTTTCTAAATTATAACAGTAAGAAATCTTTCACTTTTTTGGTAAATTGTGTATTTTAAATATTTGAGTAATGATTCATTGCGTTGTAAGGTTTAATGTAAGAATGGGATTTTGCCTCATTGGTTGTTATCAAGATGATGTATTGTGGCATCAAGGGTTAGGTAAATCTAATTTAACATTGATTTTTTAAACTCATAGAAATACACTTTAAATACTCCAAATTTGCTGGAGAAATACATTTCACAAGCATATATCTATACTTTCTTTACCTAATACTTTACCTTACTATTGGAATATTCATGAAGGCTCAAATTATATTACAGGTGTCATATATGAGACAGGAAGCTTTCGATTGGTATCTATATCATGGAATCCTCAATTATCCATAACCACCTCTGAAGAATATAAACAGCTTAGGGCAGAAATACTTGCACTGGTAAGATTCTTTGTGTTAAAAGTTATTCAAAACTATTTCTTCATTTGTTAGAGTCCATGAATTTCGTTGACCCATTTTCTCAGACACCTTGTTACCCCGTATTGGTCAGCCAGGGCCACTGTCATTCTTTTTTTTCACCCCTTGGGTATGGCAATAGGGCGAGGATGTCAGCATAAGGCTAAGGCATTGCAAGTGATTTCTTTCAAATTTGACAGAAATAGTGTTATTGATTCTCTTTGTTCAAAGGTGGGCAGGAAGGTATGTCAGCCATGCAGCAATATTATGCTTACCAAGTTTTTGGTGATGACATTCTATAAGATTTCTTTTTTTAACTCGATGAACTGAAGCTTGATGATGAAGCATTAACACCTGGCTGACATCACTATGCGAAGCAATTAATAAGCAATCACCAGGCAGGAAGAGTTTACCACATTACTGACTGAATTAATTAAAGTATTGAGCCCTCTTATTCTGCTTCCTGCTGGTGAAATTTTGAAGTAAATTAAATACGTCCTTCTTTTCACTAGCCTTCAAATAAAATGTGTTTATGTGCATGCCTATTGCCATTTGGGAGACCTACCCTCAATACTGGATACTACCTATAGGAGTGTTTCGAGGCACACAGCAGAGCAAATGGGCTAATTAAATCAATAAAAATAAATAGCATTTATTGTCATAATAAAATTCGCAAGTTGACAATCCCTTTCATTATTGACTGCTGTTATACAAAACAGTTGATAGCGCGTATTTTTTATTAACATAAACTTGAAAAATGCATGGCAAATACCCGAGTCGTGCAACTTGAGATATTTAAATGAAAAATTAAGAGAAATGGGTATAAATTGATATCATTATTATGTGTTTGATGACGATATTAAAACTAGTTGGTGAAATGCTGTAATGTATTGTGGTGCATCAAAACTAGCATCCAGGGCCGACATGGAAATATATTTCCTTGTCGGTATCTTCCAACCAAAACATTCTACTAACATTCTATTTCAAATTTGAAACATACAAATGCGACACTAATTCATTGAGCACACATCTACCAAGTGGGTATGCTAAGGTTCCTTTCTACGTTCTGACAATTGTGATAAAAAGGAAAAGGTCTTAGAAATCTAAATTTCTTTTGAAATTCTATTTTCTCTAAAGCAATAAAATGAATTATGCAAATGCCAGAAATATTTGAAAACCTTGAATGCTGACCTTCACTAATTTGAAACCTTGGAATAATTTACAGATTGTGCCAATAATCGTAACATTTGCTGGAAGTCACTTCAAACAAGTAACGGATATCACTTTCAGGTAAGGTTCTTATTCAATTGCTTTCTCGATAGTGTTGACAGAAAGATGTCACTGATCATCAAGACTTATACTCAATTTGCCAAAATGAAAAGCTCAATATCATAACCATTATATAACCTGATGTTGCTGAAGACTATACCATACAAGCGTGTTTGTCTATGTGTAAATAAAGTTGAAAAGTAGTCAATCAATTATTAACGACAAGGCATTTCCCAAACCTAATTTTTTTTGTTTCCTAAACAACATGATTACTCTGTTAATTGGGGTTAATTTTGTACCTATCTATATATAGCCATTCATGTAATGAATTATTTCTTGTAAAATTGTTATTTTTGCCACCAGGTTACCAATTTCAACATTTCGCCATATTTCAAAAAGACAGTAACATACAGATAGTAGTCCTTCTGTGCCAATATGTGATGAGAATACCATGTTTCAATTATTAAATTTATTACTTATGATTGACAATGATAATTTTATCAAAACAAAATTCCTCTTGTAATTTGCTATTCAGCAAATGCTATTTACGGCTATTTACTGTTGAATTGCAATCACAATACTAGCATATTGTTATTTTTCCATATGATAATAAACAAAAGATAAGTACATTTTATCAGCCAAGGTGTCATGTGGACAAATTAAAGCTCACAGAAAATCATAAGTTGCGAGTCCCAAATGCCAGGTTGTAGGAAGATTATTATTTTCAGGTTGCTCCAATGAGAATAGCATGACAAACATTGAGCATACTGTGTTGCGGGGGGGGGTTCACTGACTGTCATTCTTGCTATCTACTAGTGGGGTTAGGCCCTAGTCCCCTAGCCCCTTAAGTAGTAAGACTCAAGAAGGAAGTCGGTGTTGACATATTGAGAACCGAGAGGGAACTGTTTATTCCATATCAAAACTCGGACTTTTATACCCTAAGACTCATGCTAATTGGTTAATTCAGGTCACATGATTGTCAAATGATTGCCTAGGGGGTCATGTAAATAAAAGGTAGACAATGAGAATCTACATTATAAGCTGTTTTTAATATTTTGGTAGATATTCAGTATGTATGATGAAATATTTTTTTCTGTGGTAAAATTATGAGAAAAACTGCTTCAATTATTTTACAGAGAGGGGAGTGTAGTTGTTGAATACACTTTGGCGTTTACAGAAGAACCTTCAGCTTCACTAAATCAGGCCATAAACTACGCTTTATTGGATGAAGCATCTGATGGGACACTTGGAAGCTTTACGGTTGACACCTGCTCATTTATCCTAGGTAAGAAAGAGTAAAGGCAAATTGCCACTGATATAAGTCCAACCCAGCAGAATATCTGCTGCTGATTAAATTTTGTGATTCTGTCTATCTAAAAGGTGTCACTTGATATAGATTTAAGTCAACTCTGTTGCCAGCTGACTAAAATCAGACATGTCTGGGTCATGGGGTGTTAGTCAGCTAAATAACCCCAAAACATGGGGAGAGTCATCTGCCAGCCCGATGCCTACTCAGTGATTAAAGGTAAATATGGGTGTCGTAAAGCAGGACAAAATTCTGAAACCCTCAGTGGAGTCAAGTTCAGGGGATGTATAAGGAATAGAAAGAAACTTTAAAATTCCTAGGTCACCAGACCATTTAAGACATTTGAGCATCTGAAGAAAATATGGGTTTATGGGAAAAATAATTTCGGGAATAAAAATAATTATGACTTTTACTTTAAATGCTAAAACTATGTGGTTAGCACTGTAATGAGTATTTTAGGCCGAAGGAAACCTAAGGTCAACGTGGAAAGTAATTTTATCCCTAAGAATAAGGAAAAAATTAAGAAAAACTGCTCAGTCAACCACATTTAACTAATTATCTTCTTTTTTTCTCATTCACATAATTATTCACATTCTTCATTCCTAAGTGCTCAATGACATTTAAGTGAAATTTTAAGGAGATCCTGCAATAGAAATAAAATCACTCTAGGTGGCACTGCTGTGGTCATCAATATTTACCTTTAACATAATAATGGGTTGGTGAGTAACTGAATTTAATCAGTCACAGTTTCATTCATGTTGATAATTTTGTGGAAACCAGAGTTAAGTTTAGGAAGTAAAAATAGCTTTTGCTCGCAATTTGATAAATAATGTCAGAATAATTATGGATCATTTTCAATGTATGCGTTTTATATGAAGCCAAACAAATTTCGTCAAACACATTTTAATTCTTAACAATGAACATGATGAACAAAAAATGTTACTCTCATTTTCTTCTATATACAAACAATAAATTTAACATAGCCATCGATGATTTCTATACCAAAGTGAATTTGAGAAAATCAGTGGTATATTAAGTTCAGACAATTCAACAATTTTGATAGCATTTATATATTGTCTAATATTCTGTACAAAGAAGAGGGTTTGGTGACTCAGGAATAATAAAAGTGTTTTAAAGCAAGCACAAAATTTAATTTCCTTAAGTTGATACCTTGATTTTGGTTTAAAAGTTGACCAAACTAAAATGACGCCAAATGTTACAGTTTCAGCTGCCCCTTCCAACTGTGATACAACTTCTGTAGCTGAAACATCAAGTAACTCAGTTACAACAACAGGAAATAATCTTTTTGGACAAGAAACTACACTTGCCGTTGAGACCACAAGATTGGTAGGGTCAACGGTGGAGGAACATTCTACTACTGAATCCCAGATTTCAACAGTTGCAGGGACAACTGCTGGAAGGTTGTCCTCAACTGACACTGAGGAGACATCAACTACACATGTTGAAACAAGTACCAAAGTTGCAAGCACCAGTGAGGCCATAACCACAGCAGAAGCAGACACGACAAGCAAAGCTGTTGAAGGTACCACGCAGGTTGGCAACACTGCTCAGAAATCTACCATGAATCCCACCTCAACTGCAGCTGAAAGTTTTGGAGAGGAAACTACATTTGTTGATGAGACTACAGGAAAGACAACAATGCAGAGTCATTCTACTACTGGATCTCAAACCTCAACAACTGCAGGGACAACTGTTGGAAGGCTGTCCTCAATTGACACTGAGGAGACATCAACTGCACAAGTTGCAACAAGTACCAATCTTGCAAATACCAGTGAGGGTGTAACCACAGTAGAAGTACACACCACACTCAAGTCTGTTGAAGGTTTCACAACTGAAGCGAGCACTGTCCCCACAACTAAAATGGACAAGGAGCCCTCAACACGGATGGGAACCACTACTGAGACATCTACCCTGCAGACTTCCTCAGCTGCAGCCGATAGTTATGGGCAAGAAACAACACAATCCGGTGAGACCACAAACAGGGTAGGGACAACAGTGGAGGGGCATTTTACTACTGGATCCAACCCCTCAACAGCTGCAGGCACAACCATTGGAAGCCTGACTACAACTGACACTGAGGAGATGTCAATTGCAGAGTCTACCTCACAAGGTGCAACAAGTACCAAGGTTGGAGGCACCAGTGAGGCAGCAACCACATCAAAAGTACCCACCACAAGCAAGTCTGTTGAAGGTTCCACAGCTGAGGGCAGCACTGTTTCACCAACTACAACAGAAAAGGAACCTTCCACGCAGGTTGGCACCACTGCTGATCAATCTACCATGCATCCCTACTCAACTGCAGCTGAAAG
Source organism: Lepidonotus clava (assembly GCA_936440205.1). Classification (NCBI taxonomy): domain Eukaryota; kingdom Metazoa; phylum Annelida; class Polychaeta; order Phyllodocida; family Polynoidae; genus Lepidonotus; species Lepidonotus clava. Next base: position 15,899,289 of record OW387150.1, on the reverse strand, counting down.
TTCTGGGCAAGAAACAACACTTGTTGATGAGACCACACACAGGGTAGAGACAACAATGCAGGGTCATTCTACTACTGGATCTCAAACCTCAACAGCTGCAGGCACAACTGTTGGAAGGCTGTCCTCAACTGACACTGAGGAGACATCAACTGCACAAGTTGCAACAAGTACCAAAGCTGCAAGCACCAGTGAGGCTGTAACAACATCAGAAGTACACAGCTCAAGCAAGTCTGTTGCAATCTCCACAGCTGAAGCCAGCACCATCTCACCAGCTACAATGGCCAAGGAGCCCTCAACACAGATGGGCACTACTATTGAGACATCTACTGTGCAGACATCCGCATCTGCAGCTGATAGTTTTGAGCAAGAAACAACACAATCCGGTGAGACCACAAGCAGGGTAGGGACAACAATGGAGGGACATTCTACTATTGGATCCAACCCCTCAACAGCTGCAATCACAACTATTGGAAGCCAGACTACAGCTTACACTGAGGAGATGTCAACTGCAGAGACTACCTCAGAAGATGCAACAAGTCCGAAAGTTGGAAGCACCAGTGAGGCCGCAACCACATTAAAAGTCCCCACTACAAGCAAGTCTGTTGAAGGTTTCACAACTGAAGCCAGCACTGTCCCAACAACTAAAATGGACAAGGAGCCCTCAACACAGATGGGAACCACTACTGAGACTTCTACCCTGCAGACTTCCTCAGCTGCAGCCGATAGTTATGGGCAAGGAACTACACAAGCCGGTGAGACAACAAACGGGGTAGGGACAACAATGGAGGGGCCTTCTACTACTGGATCCAACCCCTCAACAGCTGCAGGCACAACCATTGGAAGCCTGAATACAACTGACACTGAGGAGATGTCAATTGCAGAGACTACCTCAGAAGATGCAACAAGTCCGAAAGTTGGAAGCACCAGTGAGGCCGCAACCACATTAAAAGTCCCCACTACAAGCAAGTCTGTTGAAGGTTTCACAACTGAAGCCAGCACTGTCCCAACAACTAAAATGGACAAGGAGCCCTCAACACAGATGGGAACCACTACTGAGACTTCTACCCTGCAGACTTCCTCAGCTGCAGCCGATAGTTATGGGCAAGGAACTACACAAGCCGGTGAGACAACAAACGGGGTAGGGACAACAATGGAGGGGCCTTCTACTACTGGATCCAACCCCTCAACAGCTGCAGGCACAACCATTGGAAGCCTGACTACAACTGACACTGAGGAGATGTCAATTGCAGAGTCTTCCTCACAAGGTGCAACAAGTACCAAGGTTGGAGGCACCAGTGAGGCAGCAACCACATCAAACGTACCCACCACAAGCAAGTCTGTTGAAGGTTCCACAGCTGAGGGCAGCACTGTTTCACCAACTACAACAGAAAAGGAACCTTCAACGCAGGTTGGCACCACTGCTGAGAAATCTACCATGCATCCCATCTCAACTGCAGCTGAAAGTTCTGGGCAAGAAACTACACTTGTTGATGAGACCACACTCAGGGTAGAGACAACAATGCAGGGTCATTCTACTACTGAATCTCAAACCTTAACAGCTGCAGGCACAACTGTTGGAAGGCTGTCCTCAACTGACACTGAGGAGACATCAACTGCACAAGTTGCAACAAGTACCAAAGCTGCAAGCAACAGTGAGGCTGTAACCACATCAGAAGTACACAGCTCAAGCAAGTCTGTTGCAATCTCCACAGCCGAAGCTAGCACCGTCTCACCAACTACAATGACCAGGGAGCCCTCAACCCAGATGGGCACTACTACTGAGACATCTACTATGCAGACATCCTCATCTGCAGCTGATAGTTATGAGCAAGAAACAACACAATCCGGTGAGACCACAAGCAGGGTAGGGACAACAATGGGGGGGCATTCGACTACAGGATCCAACCCCTCAACAGCTGCAGGCACAACTATTGGAAGCCGGACTACAGCTAACACTGAGGAGATGTTAATTGCAGAGACTACCTCACAAGATGCAACAAGTACCAAGGTTGGAATCACCAGTGAGGCCACAACCACATCCAAAGTACCCACCACAAGCAAGTCTGTTGAAGGTCCTACAGCTGAAGCCATAACTGTTTCACCAACTACTACAGATAAGGAACCTTCCATACAGGTTGGCACCAGTTCTGACAAACCTACCATGCATCCCACCTCAACTGCACCTGAAGGTTCTGGGCAGGAAACTACACTTGTTCATGAGACCACACACATGGTAGAGACAACAATGCAGGGACATTCTACTATCTTATCTCAAACCTCAACAGATACAGGGACAACTCTTGGAAGGCTGTTCTCAACTGACACAGAGGAGACATCAACAGCACAATTCACAACAAGTACCAAAGTTGCAAGCACCGATGAGGCGGTAACCACACCAGAAGCAGACACCACAAGCAAATCTGTTGAAGGTTTCACAACTGAAGCCAGCACTGTCCCACCAACTACAATGGCCAAAGAGCTCTCAACACAGGTTGGCACCACTAGTGAGACATCTACTGTGCAGACATCCTCATCTGCAGCTGATAGTTATGAGCAAGAAACAACACAATCCGGTGAGACCACAAGCAGGGTAGGGACAACAATGGAGGGGCATTCGACTACAGGATCCAACCCCTCAACAGCTGCAGGCACAACTATTGGAAGCCTGACTACAGCTTACACTGAGGAGATGTCAATTGCAGAGACTACCTCACAAGATCCAACAAGTACCAATGTTGGAAGCACCAGTGAGGCCGCAACCACATCCAAAGTACCCACCACAAGCAAGTCTGTTGAAGGTTCTACAGCTGAAGCCATAACTGTTTCACCAACTACTACAGATAAGGAACCTTCCACACAGGTTGGCACCAGTTCTGACAAACCTACCATGCATCCCACCTCAACTGCACCTGAAGGTTCTGGGCAGGAAACTACACTTGTTCATGAGACCACACACATGGTAGAGACAACAATGCAGGGACATTCTACTATCTTATCTCAAACCTCAACAGATACAGGGACAACTCTTGGAAGGCTGTTCTCAACTGACACAGAGGAGACATCAACAGCACAATTCACAACAAGTACCAAAGTTGCAAGCACCGATGAGGCGGTAACCACACCAGAAGCAGACACCACAAGCAAATCTGTTGAAGGTTTCACAACTGAAGCCAGCACTGTCCCACCAACTACAATGGCCAAAGAGCTCTCAACACAGGTTGGCACCACTAGTGAGACATCTACTGTGCAGACATCCTCAGCTGCAGCTGAAAGTTATGGGCAAGAAACTACACAATCCGGTGAGATCACAAGCGGGGTTAGGACAACAAAGAAGGGGCATTTTACTTCAGGATCTCAAACCTCAACAGAAGCAGGGACTACTCTTGGAAGGCTGTCCTCAACTGACACTGAGGAGGCATCAACTGCAGAAGCCGCAATAAGTACCAAGGTTGTAAGCACTGATGCGCCTGTAACCACAGGAAAAGCAGACACCACAAGCAAATCTGTTGAAGGTTTCACAACTGAAGCCAGCACTGTCTCACCAACAACAATGGCCAAGGAGCTCTCAACACAGGTTGTCATCACTACTGAGACATCTACCGTGCAGACATCCTCAGCTGCAACTGACAGTTATGAGCAAGAAACTACACAAGCTGGTGAGATCACAAGCGGGGTAGGGACAACAAAGGAGGGGCATTCTACTTCAGGATCTCAAACCTCAACAGAAGCAGGGACAACTCTTGGAAGGCTGTCCTCAACTGACATGGAGGAGACTTCAAATGCACAAGTTGCAACAAGAACCAAGGTTGGAACCACCAGTGAGGCCATAACAACAGCTGAACCATACATCACAAGCAAGTCAGTTGGAGGTTTCACAACAGAAGCCAGCACTGTCTCACCAACTACAATGGCCAAGGAGCCCTCAACACAGATGGGCACTACTACTGAGACATCTACCATGCAGACATCCTCAGCTGCAGCTGATAGTTATGGACAAGAAACAACACATTCTGGTGAGACCATAAGCAGAGTAGGGACAACAATGGAGGGGCATTCTACTTCAGGATCCAACCCTTCAACAGCTGCAGACACAACTATTGGAAGCCAGACTACAGCTAAAACTGAGGAGATGTCAATTGCAGAGACTACCTCACAAGATGCAACAAGTACCAATGTTGGAAGCACCAGTGAGGCCGCAACCACATCAAATGTCCGAACCACAAGCAAGCCTGTTGAAGGTTCTACAGCTGAAGCCACCACTGCTTCATCAACTACTACAGATAAGGAAGCTTCCACACAGGTTGGTACCAGTACTGACAAACCAATCATTCATCCTACCTCAACTGCAGCTGAAAGTTCTGGGCGGGAAACTACACTTGTTGATGAGACCACACACAGGGTAGAGACAACAATGCAGGGTCATTCTACTATCGGATCTCAAACCTCAACAGATACAGGGACAACTCTTGGAAGGCTGTCCTCAACTGACACGAAGGAGACATCAACTGCACAATTCACAACAAGTACCAAAGTTTCAAGCACCGATGAGGCCATAACCACAGCAGAAGCAGACACCACAAGCAAATCTGTTGAAGGTTTTACAACTGAAGCCGGCACTGTCTCACCAACTACAATGGCCAAGGAGCTCTTAACACAGGTTGGCACCACTACTGAGACATCTACTGTGCAGACATCCTCAGCTGCAGCTGAAAGTTATGGGCAAGAAACTACACAATCGGGTGAGACCACAAGCAGGGTAGCGACAACTATGGAGGGGCATTCTACTTTAGGATCCAACCCGTCAACAGCTGCAGACACAGCTATTGGAAGGCAGAATACAGCTTACACTGAGGAGATGTCAATTGCAGAGACTACCTCACAAGATGCAACAAGTACGAAAGTTGGAAGCACCAGTGAGGCCGCAACCACATTAAAAGTGCCTACCACAAGCAATTCTGCTGAAGGTTCTACAGCTGAAGCCATCATTGTTTCACCAAGTACTACAGATAAGGAACCTTCCACACAGGTTGGCACCAGTACTGACGAACCTACCATGCATCCCACCTCAAATGCACCTGAAGGTTCTGGGCAGGAAACTACACTTGTTCATGAGACCGCACACAGGGTAGAGACAACGATGCAGGGACATTCTACTATCGGATCTCAAACCTCAACAGATACAGGAACAACTCTTGTAAGGCTGTCCTCAACTGACACTGAGGATACATCAACTGCACAAGTCACAACAAGTACCAAAGTTTCAAGCACTGATGAGGCCGTAACCACTGCAGAAGCAGACACCACAAGCAAATTTGTTGAAGGTATCACAACTGAAGCCAGCACTGTCTCACCAACTACAATGGTGAAGGAGCTCTCATCACAGATGGGCACCACAACGGAGACATCTACCATGCAGACTTCCTCAGCTGCAGCTGGAGGTTATGGGCAAGAAACTACAGAAGCCGGCGAGACCACAAGCAGGGTAGGGACAACAATGGAGGGGCATTCGACTACTGGATCCAACCCCTCAACAGCTGCAGGCACAACTATTGGAAGCCAGAATACAGCTTACACTGAGGAGATGTCAATTGAAGAGACTACCTCACAAGATGCAACAAGTACGAAAGTTGGAAGCACCAGTGAGGCCGCAACCACATTAAAAGTCCCCACTACAAGCATATCTGTTGAAGGTTCTACAGCTGAAGCCATCATTGTTTCACCAACTATTACAGAGAAGGAACCTTCCACACAGGTTGGCACCAGTACTGACAAACCTACCATGCATCCCACCTCAACTGCACCTGAAGGTTCTGGGCAGGAAACTACACTTGTTGATGAGACCACACACAGGGTAGAGACAACGATGCAGGGACATTCTACTATCGGATCTCAAACCTCAACAGATACAGGGACAACTCTTGGAAGACTGTCCTCAACTGACACTGAGGATACATCAACTGCACAAGTCGCAACAAGTACCAAAGTTTCAAGCACTGATGAGGCCGTAACCACTGCAGAAGCAGACACCACAAGCAAATTCGTTGAAGGTATCACAACTGAAGCCAGCACTGTCTCACCAACTACAATGGTGAAAGAGCTCTCATCACAGATGGGCACCACAACGGAGACATCTACCATGCACACTTCCTCAGCTGCAGCTGAAGGTTCTGGGCAAGAAACTACACAAGCCAGCGAGACCACAAGCAGGGTAGGGACAATAATGGAGGGGTATTCTACTATCGGCTCTCAAACCTCAACAGATGCAGGGACAACTCTTGGAATACTGCCCTCAATTGACACTGAGGAGACATCAAGTGCGCAAGGCACAACAAGTAACAAAGTTGGAAGCACCGATGAGATGGTAACCACAGCAGAAGCAGACACCACAAGCAAATCTGTTGAAGGTATCACAACTGAAGCCAGCACTGTCTCACCAACTACAATGGCCAAGGAGCTCTCAACACAGGTTGGCACCACTACTGAGACATCTACTGTGCAGACTTCCTCAGCTGCAGCTGATAGTTATGGGCAAGAAACTACACTATCCGGTGTGACCACAAGCAGGGTAGGGACAACAATGGAGGGGCATTCTACTTTAGGATCCAACCCTTCAACAGCTGCAGGAACAACTATTGGAAGCCAGACTACAGCTAACACTGAGGAGATGTCAATTGCAGAGACTACCTCACAAGATGCAACAAGTGCCAAGGTTGGAAGCACCAATGAGGCCTCAACCACAGCAGAAGCAGACACCACAAGCAAATCTGTTGAAGGTTTCACAACTGAAGCCAGCACTGTCTCACCAACTATAATGGCAAAGGAGCTCTTAACACAGATGGGCACCACAACTGAGACATCTACCATGCAGACTTCCTCTGCTGCAGCTGAAGGTTCTGGGCAAGAAACTACACTTGCTGGGGAGACCACAAGCATGGTCCAGTCAACAATGGACGAGCATTCCACTACTGGATCCCACATCTCAATAGCTGATGGGACAACCATTGGAAGCCTCCCTACAACAGACACTGATGATATGTTAATTACAGAGTCTACTTCACAAGGTCCAACAAGTGCCAAGATTGGAAGCATAAGTGAGGCAGAAACCACAGCAGAAACCACAAGCAATTCTGCTGAAGGTTCTACAGCTGAAGCCAGTACTGTTTCTCCAACTACAATGGTGAAGGAGCCCTCAACGGAGCTGGGTACCACCACTGAGATATCTACCATGTATCCCACTTCAAATGCAACTCAAAGTTCTGGGCAAAAAACTACAGTTGTTGATGAGACCACAATCATGGTAGAGTCAACAATTGAAGAGCATTCTAATACCAGGTCCCAGATCTCAACTGTTGCAGGGACATCAGTTATAAGCCTGTCAACAGCTGAGACTGAGGAGACATCAACACAGCCCACCTTAGAGGTTGCAACAGGTATCGATGTTGCAAACACTAGTCCGCAAGCAAACATGTCAGGGCAACCATCAACAAGCATGTCTGATGAAAGTATCAATGCTGAAACCAGCACTTTGCCAGTATATACTGCAGTAAAGGAGCATTCAACGCAGGATGGCATATCTAGAGGCTTTGAGACAGGTTTCCCAGCTGCCACAACTGTAGCTGAGCTACCTACCATAGAGTCTACCACCCAGTCTGTTTCAACAATGGGGCAAGATACTTCTAGCTTGGGACAGACTACAAACAAAGTAGACTCTTCTGCAGGTCACCACACCTCAACAATACCTCAAACAACTAGTGGACTACATACCACAACAGAAAAGCCAATTTTAGGAAGTATTTCAGAATTACCCTCAACGTCTGAAGGTGATACCAGTACTCAGGCTGCAAGCACAAGTCAGGCTGACACTACCTCTCAAGGAACAACTTTACTCAAGTTAGTGACTAGTACAGATGCAGAAATGAGCACAGAGCAAACAACGTCCATTAGTACAGTCCACTCTATAACTGAGTCTGAGACATCTATCATGGAGCTTACTACTGCTGAACCTGATAACTTTAAGCAGGAAACTACACTTTTTGTTGAGACAACAAGCAGGGTAGATACCACAGCTGAGACAACTGCTGGGGGAAGAGCCATATCAGTGGATGCAACTACTTCACACGTCCCTTCCAGGTCCCAAGGTGATACCAGCACTCAGGTTGCAAGCACAATTCAGGATGCTTCACTTTCACCGGTGGTGACTAAAAGTGAGTCTGCTGGAAGTTCCAGAGCTGAAACAAGCACTCTACAAGGAACTACCACTGACAACAGGCTTTCAACACAAGATGCCACGATCACTGACTCGGAGACACACACACAGATTGCTACAAGTGATGTTGCTTTCCTTGGTGATACCAGCACTGAGGTTGTCAGCTCAAGTCAGGTCACTACAGCCTCCCAAACACCAACCACAAGTGAAATAGCAACAAGTTCATCTGCAGAAGTTAGCACTTTGTCAGAAACTTCCACGGCAAGGGTGCCCCACACGACTGATACTGAGACATCTACCATGAGTTACACCACAGCTGCAGATGAAGGCCTTGGGCAAGACACTACACTCATTGCTGAAACCACAAGAAAAGCAGAAACCACATCACAGGTTCAGTCAACTACTGGGTCTGGAACATCAACAGTTGAAGAGACAACTATCGGAAGCGTGTCGGCAACCAGGACAGAGGAGATGCCCATTGCACAGTCCACTGCAGAAGAAACAACTAATCCTGACGTTGCAAGCACGAGTCAGTCAGTAACCTTGTCTATGGCATTTACAAAGAGGCAGTCTACTGTAAGTACCACATCTGAAACTAGCAATGACCAAGAGCCATCAACACTGGTTGGCTCAACTACTGAGTCAGAGACCAGCACGTTGGCTTCTACAGGTGAGGCTCAACTATCTTCCATGAAACCTACAGTGTCAGCTGCCTCTACAATGCTGCAAGAGACAACATCAGAACAGGTACAGTCTACTACGGAGTTCAAATCATCAACTGTTGAAGGAACATCAATTGGAAACCCATTTACAATTGAGACTCAGGAGACGTCTAATGCACCATCTACATCACTTGAAGCAACAAGTACCAAGGTCATACAGATGAGTGAGGCAGCAACCAGTATTGAAGGAGTGACTACAGGCCGGTCTACAGCTAGTACCACTGCTGAAACCAGCACACTGCCAGCAATTACAACTGACAAAGGGTCTTCCACACAGATTAGCATAACTTCTGAGTCAGAGACTACAAGTGAATCTCAATTATTTACCATGGAGCCAACAGTACCTTCTGCCTCTACAATGTTGGAAGACACAACATTAGCACCTGAAATGTCCACTGGCATGCAGACAACAGAGAAAGTCGATTCCACCAGAGCGCCATACACTACAATGGTAGCTGAGACAACCAATGGGCCAGAAAATACAGCAGAGAATCCAGCAACTTCAAATATACCTCTCACTTCTCAGGTTGATACCAACACTCAGGTTGTCAGCTCAAGTGAGAGTACACCTACCTCAGAAGCAGCAATTACAAGTCAATTAGTTACGAGTGCAGTTGCAGAAACTAGCACTTTGCCAACAACCTCCACAGTAAAAGTTCCTTTTACAACGGAGTCTGAGACATCTACCACTGGAGAAGAAAGCCGTGGGCAAGAAACTACACTTGTTGCAGAAACCACTGGCAAGGAAGAGACCACAACTGAGTTTACAACTGGGCTTCAATCATCAACAGTTGAAGGGACCTCCACTGGAAATCCTTTTACAAATGAGAGTCAGAAGACTTCAACTTCTTATTCACAGGGACAAGAGATGACATCAGTGCATGGAACATCCACCATTGCAGAATCAAGAAGTACAATAGAGGCAACTACGGCAACAGATGTCTTACTGGTAGTTGGCTCAACTGATGGGCCATATACTACAACAGAGAATTTGGAGACATCTGAAACACCCAGGAGTTCACAAGGTGTCACAAGCACTGAGGAAACCATCGTAAGTGATGCTACTACAAGCTCTGAAACACCAATCACAAGCAAGTCAGACATCAGTGGTGAAATGGAATTTTTCAGCTCAACAGTGAAAGAGGCGTCCTCAACTGAGTCCAGCGAAACTACCCTTGAGCATACCACAATATCAGGTGCAGATGTCACTTCGCCTTCACAACAATACTCCACACAGGGTGTCATAGAGACCACCTCTGAAGTTGATTCCTCTAAAGAGGGTTCAACTACAGACTTTAAGACACAGTCAGAAGCTGTTACAACATCTGGGTCCGATCTACCTTTTTTGGAGCATACAACACTTGATCCTGATACATTGGGAAAGGAGACAACGTATGCTGTTGAGACATCAATCAGAGTTCATACTTCCTCTCAAATGGACTCCACTATCATTCCCAAATTTTATACAGTAACCAATAGTGTGTCAATGACTACAGCAGAAAGTCACTCTTCCTCTGAGGCTGAGCATACTACTGAATATGTCACTAAGAGTGAGCCTGCTGCCACCTCAGAAGCCCTGACTGCTGGTTTGTCTACTATTATCACTGAAGTGGAAACAAGCACTTTGTCGCCAATAACTACAGCTACAGAGACCTTCACACAGGACAGATCAACTACTGGCTTTGACACATATGTACAGGCTTCCACAACATCTGAGCCTCACCAGCCTACCTCTGCTGATTTGCTAGGACAAGACACTACTTTGAGTGCTGAAAGATCTAGCAGTGGACAAAGTTCAACTGAGATGGACTCAGCTACAGTCCCACTTACCTCAGAAGAAGATGAAACAACTGTTGTGCTACAGACTACATCTGAGATCCTCAAGGTTTCAAGTGCAATCCCTAATCCGACAGATGCCACTACCCAGTCTGCAAGCGTCAGCCAGGCTGGTAATATACCAGAGTTGGTGACAACAGGAAGGCCTAGTGTAAGCACTGAAGTGGAAACAACAGTTCACGAAACCTCCACACTGCAGGGATCAACTTCAGAAATAACAGAAACAGGTGAAACAACTACTGTTGCTGCATCAGCTACTTCATCTGATTTCAGTTCTACTGCTTTGAGCGAAAGCACAACTATGGTAATGGAAGCTGACCGTACAACCAATATAGAAACACAAGAAGTGACATCATTGGGTGAAAAGACTAGCCTTGGGGCTACCTCAGCATTGCCATCTGAAGAAATAACATCACAAGGAACAACTGTCTCTTCTGTAGATGCATCACAAGGGAACAGTACAGTTTTTGGAGTTACTACCTCTGCTACTAAAGAAACAACACCAGTTCAAGAAACAACTTCCAGCACTTTGCCTGCTGGAAGCACAGTAGCAGCAGAAGTGAAGACCACAATCGGTCAAACCACAGCTGTGCAAGGAGAAACTACATCAACAATTCCAAGTTCTATCATTGAAATGTCATCAACATCAGCTGGAAGAACAACAGTGGATTCTACTTCGACATTGATTGATGAAAAAACTACTGTTGACATGTCCACTTCAATTGATACAACATTGCATGATGAGGGTACAAAGACATCACCTTCACAGGAGCAGACATCACTGCAGGAGAGCACTTCATCTGATCCAACTGTAGCCGATACCACCACTCTCGATGTGTCTGCCACATCAAATGGTGCAATCACTTTGGATCAGAGTACAATTTCAACGGGGGGAATAAAATCACAAGACACAACTGAGGCAATGACAACTGATGTAGAAACTGAGAGTACAGTTACCACAACTGTCAAAACTATAGAGGAAATCACTTCACAAGAATCAACAGTGTACCAAGAAATTACAAGCGGCAAGGAAACAACAAGTCTCCAAGATACTGCAACCCCTACATTCTCTGGTTTTCCTTCAGAAATAACAGAAACAGGTGAAACAACTACTGTTGCTGCATCAGCTACTTCATCTGATTTCAGTTCTACTGCTTTGAGCGAAAGCACAACTATGGTGATGGAAGCTGATCATACAACCAATATAGAAACACAAGAAGTGACATCATTCGGTGAAAAGACTAGCATTGGAGCTACCTCAGCATCGCAATCTGAAGAAATAACATCAGAAGGAACAACTGTCTCTTCTGTAGATGCATCACAAGGGGACAGTACAGTTTTTGGAGTTACTACCTCTGCTACTAAGGAAACATCACCAGTTCAAGAGACAACTTCCAGCACTTTGCCTGGAAGCACAGTAACAGCAGAAGTGAAGACTATTACAATCAGTCAAACCACAGCTATGCAAGATGAAACTACATCAACAAATCCAAGTTCTATCATTGAAATGTCATCAACATCAGCTGGAAGAACAACAGTGGACTCTACTACAACATTAATTGATGAAAAATCTACCGTTGACATGTCCACTTCAATTGATACAACATTGCAAGATGAGGGTACAAACACATCACCTTCACAAGAGCAGACATCACTGCAGGAGAGCACTTCATCTGATCCAACTGTAGGTGATACCACCACTCTTGATGTGTCCGCCACTTCAAATGGTGCAATTACTTTGGATCAGAGTACAATTTCAACGGGGGGAATAAAATCACAAGACACAACTGAGACAATGACAACTGGTTTAGAAACTGAGAGTACAGTTACCACAACTGTCAAAACTATAGAGGAAATCACTTCACAAGGATCAACAGTGTACCAAGAAATTACAAGCGGCAAGGAAACAACAAGTCTCCAAGATACTGCAACCCCTACATTCTCTGGTTTTCCTTCAGAAATAACAGAAGCAGATGAAACAACTACTGTTGCTGTATCAGCTACTTCATCTGATTTCAGTTCTACTGCTTTGAGTGCAAGCACAACTATGGTAATGGAAGCTGACCGTACAACCAATATAGAAACACAAGAAGTGACATTATTGGGTGAAAAGACTAGCCTTGGAGCTACCTCAGCATTGCCATCTGAAGAAATAACATCAGAAGGAACAACTGTCTCTTCTGTAGATGCATCACAAGGGGACAGTACAGTTTTTGGAGTTACTACCTCTGTTACTAAGGAAACATCACCAGTTCAAGAGACAACTTCCAGCACTTTGCCAGGAAGCACAGTAGCAGCAGAAGTGAAGACTATTACAATCAGTCAAAACACAGCTATGCAAGATGAAACTACATCAACAAATCCAAGTTCTATCATTGAAATGTCATCAACATCAGCTGGAAGAACAACAGTGGATTCTACTACAACATTAATTGATGAAAAAACTACTGTTGACATGTCCACTTCAATTGATACAACATTGCAAGATGAGGGTACAAACACATCACCTTCACAAGAGCAGACATCACTGCAAGAGAACACTTCATCCAATCCAATTGTAGGCGATACCACCACTCTTGATATATCTGAAACATCAAATGGTGCAATCACTTTGGGTCAGAGTACGATTTCAATGGGGGGAATAAAATCACAAGACACAACTGAGACAATGACAACTGGTTTAGAATCTGAGAGTACAGTTACCACAACTGTCAAAACTATAGATGAAATCACTTCACAAGAAACAACAGTGTACCCAGAAATTACAAGTGCCCAGGAAACAACAATTCTGCAAGATACTGCAACCCCTACACACTCTGGTTTTCCCTCAGAAATAACAGAAACAAGTGAAACAACTACTGTTGCCACATCAGTTACTTCATCCGATTTCACTTCATCAGAGGGGGATGTGACTGACGGAAGTACAATCTCAGTTAGTGGTACCTCAGAATTGACAGCTCAGGGAGCATCCACAAGTCCCTCCTTTGAAACAACCACAGATGATACTGGTGCTTCTTCTACTATGCTTAATGATCTGTCAACCACAATTGAAGCAACAACAGAAACAGGTAAGTTGTAACGAATTACCAATGTCATTACCACTGAAATTATTTTCATATTTTCTCCAACACTAATTCTTGACTAAAGTAATCTCCATTACTTCAAAGATACCCTTTCTATAGAAGACTTTCAGTTGCATCTGCTTTTGATAATCAACTTTCAATTAAATATCCCTAATGCTAATTTGTTTGCTCTATCCACATAAAATTTTATCCCTCAGGTACTATATCTGTGTCAGCCAGTCTACGTTTGACCTCCGTTACTTGGGACCCATTGCTAGCTGACACATCATCAGTAGAATATCAACAACTCAAGGACAATTTTGTGAATACGGTAAGTTTTGCTATTTAGAATTACATTCCTTTGCTGAGATATACACCATTTCTTGAAAGTGTGTAAAAGGGAAATGTCTCCTAATGTCCCTACAAAGATGTTCATCAGTGGGCCCGAAAAAAATATTGATATCATCAAGTTGTTTACTGATCAAAACTTTCACTTTCAGAAATTATTTAGGAAAATAATGTTGCATGAAATAGTAATGTGTTCTTCTTAATAATAACATTTCCAGGTTTGTGTAATGATCGTACCAGCTGATCTTTTTTAGATAAACAAACATTTCTAGATTGAAGAATATATACTGTGAACATATTATTTTTCCGGCTATATAGAATTTTTATTTGAGGAAATTCTGTATTCCTTATTTCATTTCCGTTTATATCTTTTGAATTGATGTTTGTTGTTACATAGTGTCTTTACCATCTAGGAAACTTCTGTTTCAGTCAATGGTTTGTGGTGGGATTGAAAGGCCGAAAGACACTGAATTGCAATGATAGCTAAAATGTGTAACTTAGCTAACAGGAAAATGTCAGCTTTTTATTACAATCAAAGTGTAAACCATTCATGAAACCAATCATGAATATGAGTCGAAGCATGGGATAAATTCAACCATTATTCATAATGCAAAACAACATTAATTCTGTTCTAGGTGGATCCGATATTTGCAATGGTTGATGGCAGTGCATATAAGGGGATCACAGATGTCCTATTCAGGTAAAGATACAGCTTATGATTCATTTTGAACAAAGGTTCATTTTCATGTTGTCTCAGACTTTAAGAAAAATGCAAAGGATTTCAGCAGCTGTGAAATATGACTAATGAGATCTGTGCTGTATTACTAGAATATTTAGGCTATGATGCATTAGAGGCCAGAATTGCATTTGGGGTCTTCCATTTATCTTGCTAGAGCTTACTTTGAGACCTACAATCACCTGACATGGACATAGGTTTATTTGTCTGAATATTTCTTATCCACACCCCTCTTGATACTCGTTCACAAATAAGGAATGCATCCTAAACATCCTTGCTGGTGCCAATTAATGGTGTTAATTTGTCAATCAAGTTCTTTGCAAATAATATAAGCTTTTGAAAGTTATTTCATTGTAAGGATATACAAAAGAGGGCACAACGCATGACTCTCTGGGCTAGTACTAGTAGATGTCAGTTTTTCCTCACTATAATTTAGATGTACCATGTATATAATGATACATAGTAAGGTTAAAGATATTCCCAAAGTAACAGTGAAAAATCATAATCCTATATGATCACAAATGTATGTGGTCATGATAGGGACTATACTTGCATACATTTTCTGCTTATGGCTAAATTTAGTGCAACGTCCCCAGACCCTTTATCTATCCTCGAAATGAAATGAAATACTACGTATAATAAAGTGTCACAATTATTGTTTTATAACCATGTGAAAAGTAAGGTTTTTATTTATATTTTTCAGTGAAGGAAGTGTTGTAGTCTCTTATACAATACAACTAACAGCTTCATCTGACCCAGCCCTGTATGATGCAATGAAACTAGAGCTATTTAACTTAGATGGAGTACTTGGAAGTTACGTCATTGATCCTTGTTCAATTATAATAGGAACAGGTAGGTGTGCAGAAGGAACTGGACCATTAAGTGTGCTTAGATAATGAAAATACCCCTTCATATAAACTTTGAAAGTATATATATCATGTTGAATGCTATGATATGGGGTTAATGTATTTATCATGAAATGCAAATAGTAGAATATAAAGGTGTGTATTAAGAGTTATGGAGATACAACAATTACAGAGAAAGAATAAAATACATTGTATATCTAAGCCCAAAAAACGTACTGCTCAAACAGGTCATTTTAGAAAAATGTTATAACAATATCTAAAGTAAATATAATGAAAGCAAATGATGCAATTGCTTGGATGTATACTTATGGGTGATATGATTGTTTTACAATTACAGGGGAGAGCTCTCTTTGTGGAACAACTATAGCTGGAGAAACTACAACACTGACAGAAACATTCATTACTTCAGAAACAACAGTAGTTGGAACAACTGGTTACACTCAAAGTGCTTCATCAGTTACTTCATCTGATATTACCATGTTGGATGATAATACATTTTCCACAACTGATGGTGAATCTAGTACTTCAACTGATGCGACATTGCTGGTTGACAGTACTGTTTACACAACTGTGAAATTTGAAGAAGAGGAAACAACTTCACAGGGAACAACAATGCATCAAGAAGGAACATCTCTGCAAGATACTATAGTAGTTTCAACTACCTCGGCTACAACATCACCAGAGGAGATGTCAACTGGTGAAGAATTAACTGGCAATATGGAAACAACCAGTGTGTTAGATAGTACAAGCTCTATATCAACTGGTTTTACTTCTGGAATGACACTTCCAGTGGGAACAACCAATGTAGTGTCTGTTACTACATCAGACACAGCATTGCTGGATGACAGTACAGATCCCACAAGTGTTAAACCTGATGAACAGACCACTTCACAAGGATCAACATTGTACCAAGACATGGAAACTACTGGCAGCCAGACATCAACAATCGTGCAAGATAGTACAACCTCTATATCATCTAGTTTCACTTCAGTGATAACAATACCAAGTGAAACTACATCCATAGGTGATTTTGAAACATCATCTGGAACTATCTTGCAAGGAACGACAGTTACCCCAGAGATTACAGCAGTACATGAAACAACCTTGAAGGATGACAGCACAAGCTATCCAGCAACAACATCTGTAGAAGGAATAACATCAGAAAGAACAACAGTATTCCAAGAAGGTACAGCGAGGAAAGAGAGCCTATCAACTGAAATCACAGCTCTTAGTGGGGAAAGCACAACACTGCTAGAGAGTACCAGCACTGAAACAAATTATATTACATCAGAAACAACATCAGCTGCTGAACCAAGTAGTAGTGGTCCATCTGCCACTTTCCCTGCTACCACCCTAATAGAGGATACCACAAGTGATTCAGCAACACCATTTGTACAAGTAATAACATCAGAGAGAACAACTGTTTACCCAGAAAGTACGTCAGTAAATGATGTCATATCGACTGAGGCATCAACTGTTCCATCAGGAACCACACTGATGGAAAAGACTTCATCCATTGATTATACTGCAAGTACAGATATGACATCAATAAGTGACTTCACAACTGACTCTGAAACAACTGACAGCAAGAAGACAACATTTTCACCAGAGAGCACTTCAGATGGCAAAACATTGTCTTCAACTGAGACATTTGTAACAGAAGAAAGTTCAACATCTGTGACTGGAACAACAGATTTAACATCACCTTTGGACACATCAATAAATATTGGAAGTAAAGTAACTGACCAGACCACAGATTTGGTAGATAAGAGTACCATTCTCAGTCTTTCTGCAACTACAGAGATGACTTCACTTAGTGACTTCAAAACTGAGGTTGAAACAAAGAGGACTGAAGTAACAACAGCTTCACAAGATGGCAATTCAGTTGCCATGACAGTGTCCACATCAGAAACATCAGGTACAGAAGAAATGTCAACCTTTGTGACTGACTTAACATCACATGTGGATACTACAACCAATGAAGGAATTACAGTTACTGACCAGACCACAAGTTTGGTAGATAGTACCACCCTTCAACAGTACAGCTCTACTTCTCCAACAGTGATACAAGATGAAAGTACTACAATTGACAGTTATACGGTAACAGCAGATACAGTGTCAATGCCTGAAAGTACTTCTTCCAGTGTGACAGCATTCCTAGAACAAATAACATCAGAGGGAACGACTGTTAATCCTCTGAGTACATCATCACAATCACACGCATTTGGTGAAACAGCCCAAACTACTTCTCAAACAACATCTATGGAAGATACATCTCTTTTTGATATGACCACAAGTCAGGAACTAACGTCAACTAATGAGATGACAACTGGTATAGAAGCTTCAAGCATTGGACAATCAACTGTTTCACAACAAGAAAGTACCATCTCTGATTCTACTACTGAAATAACAGTAACAGGTGAAAGTACAACTGGTGATGGTGATTTTAGTGTATCAGATACAGCCTCTCCTTTCGATGGTTTCCAATCAACAGGAACTGTTTCTGCAAATGAAACTACGTCACAAGTTACATCAATTTACAAAGAAAGTACATCACTGCCAGACAGCACATCAGCTGCAACTGCAACATCTGCTTCCCAAATATCTGAAAAAACAACATCGGCTTATAGCACTTCAGTTCCCATGACAGTGTCCACATCAGAAACATCAGGTACAGAAGAAACTTCAACATTTGTGACTGGAACAACAGGCTTAACATCACCTGTGGATACTACAACCAACGAAGGAAGTACAGTTACTGACCAGACCACAGATTTGGTAGATAGTACCACCCTTCAACAGTACAGCTCTACTTCTCCAACAATAATACCAGATGAGAGAAGTCAGAAACTAACATCAAGCTCTGGACAATCAACTGTTTCACAACAAGGTAGTACCATCTTAGAGGTCTCAGATTCTACTACTGAAATGACAGTAACTGGTGAAAGTACAACTGGTGATGCTGATTTCAGTGTATCAGATACAGCCTCTCCTTTTGACAGTGTCCAATCAACTGGAACTGTTCCTCCAGATGAAACTACATCACAAGGTACATCAATTTACACAGAAGGTACATCACTGCCAGACAGCACATCAGCTGCAACCACAATGGCTGCTTCCCAAACGTCTGAAATGGAAGGCACCTCCCTGAGCGATGTCACTATGAGCACAGACATGACTTCATATGGTGTAGAGACTACAAGCACTGGGGAAACCACAGTTCTGCCCAAGAGTACCAGCACTGAAAGAAATGATTTTACATCAGAAACAACATTGGCTGTTGAACCAACTAGTGTTGGTGAATCTGCAACTTTCCCTGATACAACCCTGACAGAGGACACAACTAGTGAATCAGCAACACCATTTGTTCAAGGAACAACATCTGAAGGGACAACTATTTACCCAGAGAGTACATCAGTAAATGATGGCATATCTACTGAGGCATCAACTGTTCCTTCAGGAACCTCACTGATGGAACAGACTTCATCTATTGATTATACTGCAAGTACAGATATGACATCAATTAGTGACTTCAGAACTGAAGCTGAAACAACGGAGACTGAAGAAACAACAGCTTCACAATATGGCACTTCAGTTGCCATGACAGAGTCCACATCAGAAACATCAGATACAGAAGAAACTACAACATTTGTGACTGGAACAACAGACTTAACATCACCTGTGGATACTACAACCAATGAAGGAATTACAGTTACTGACCAGACCACAGATTTGGTAGACAGTACCACCCTTCAACAGTATAGCTCTACTTCTCCAACAGTAATACCAGATGAGAGTACTACAATTGACAGTTATACAGTGTCAGCTGATACAGTGTCAATGCCTGAAAGAACTTCTTCCAGTGTGACAGCATTCCTAGATCAAATAACATCAGGGGGAACAACTGTTAATCCTCTTAGCACATCATCACAGTCAGATGCGTTTGATGCAACAGCTCAAAGTACTTCTCAAACAACATCTATGGAAGACACATCTCTTGGTATGACCACAAGTCAGAAACTAACATCAACTAATGAGATGACAACTGGTATTGAAGTTTCAAGCACTGGTCCATCAACTGTTTCACAACAAGACAGTACAATCTTTGAGTTCTCTGATTCTACTACTGAAATGACGGTAACTGGTGAAAGTACAACTGTTGATGCTGATTTCAGTGTATCAGATACAGCCTCACCTTTCGATGGTATCCAATCAACTGGAACTGTTTCTGCAGATGAAACTACATCACAAGGTACATCAATTTACACAGAGGGTACATCACTGCCAGACAGCACATCAGCTGCAACTACAATGGCTGCTTCCCAAACGTCTGAAATGGAAGGCACCTCCTTGATTGATGTCACTGTGAGTACAGACATGACTTCATATGGTGTAGAGACTACAAGCACTGGGGAAACCACAGTTCTGCCTGAGAGTACCAGCACTGAAAGAAATGATTTTACATCAGAAACAACATCGGCTGTTGAACCAACTAGTACTGGTGAATCTGCAACTTTCCCTGATACAACCCTGACTGAGGACACAACAAGTGAATCAGCAACACCATTTGTTCAAGGAATAACATCTGAAGGGACAACTATTTACCCAGAGAGTACATCAGTAAATGATGGCATATCTACTGAGGCATCAACTGTTCCTTCAGGAACCTCACTGATGGAACAGACTTCATCTATTGATTTTACTGCAAGTACCGATATGACATCAATTAGTGACTTCAGAACTGAAGCTGAAACAACGGAGACTGAAGAAACAACAGCTTCACAATATGGCACTTCAGTTGCCATGACAGAGTCCACATCAGAAACATCAGGTACAGAAGAAACTACAACATTTGTGACTGGAACAACAGACTTAACATCACCTGTGGATACTACAACCAATGAAGGAATTACAGTTACTGACCAGACCACAGATTTGGTAGATAGTACCACCCTTCAACAGTATAGCTCTATTTCTCCAACAGTAATACCAGATGCGAGTACTACAATTGACAGTTATACAGTGTCAGCTGATACAGTGTCTGTGCCTGAAAGTACTTCTTCCAGTGTGACAGCATTTCTAGATCAAATAACATCAGAGGGAACAACTGTTAATCCTCTGAGTACATCATCACAGTCAGATGTGTTTGATGCAACAGCTCAAACTACTTCTCAAACAACATCGATGGAAGACACATCTCTTATTGATATGACCACAAGTCAGGAACTAATATCAAGCTCTGGACAATCAACTGTTTCACAAGAAGACAGTACTATCTATGAGGTCTCTGATTCTACTACTGAAATGACAGCAACTGGTGAAAGTACAACTGTTGATGCTGATTTCAGTGTATCAGATACAGCCTCGCCTTTTGATGGTATCCAATCAACTGGAACTGTTTCTGCAGATGAAACTACATCACAAGATACATCAATTTACACAGAAGGTACATCACTGCCAGACAGCACATCAGCTGCAACCACAATGGTTGTTTCCCAAACATCTGAAATGGAAGGCACCTCCCTGAGTGATGTCACTATGAGCACAGACATGACTTCATATGGTGTAGAGGCTACAAGCACCGGGGAAACCACAGTTCTGCCCGAGAGTACCAGCACTGAAAGAAATGATTTTACATCAGAAACAACATTGGCTGTTGAACTAACTAGTACTGGTGAATCTGCAACTTTCCCTGATACAACACTGACAGAGGACACAACAAGCGAATCAGAAACACCATTTGTCCAAGGAACAACATCTGAAGGGACAACTATTTACCCAGAGAGTACATCAGTAAATGATGGCATATCTACTGAGGCATCAACTGTTCCTTCAGGAACCTCACTGATGGAACAGACTTCATCTATTGATTATACTGCAAGTACAGATATGACATCAATTAGTGACTTCAGAACTGAAGCTGAAACAACGGAGACTGAAGAAACAACAGCTTCACAATATGGCACTTCAGTTGCAATGACAGGGTCCACATCAGAAACATCAGGTACAGAAGAAACTACAACATTTGTGACTGGAACAACAGACTTAACATCACCTGTGGATACTACAACCAATGAAGGAATTACAGTTACTGACCAGACCACAGATTTGGTAGATAGTACCACCCTTCAACAGTATAGCTCTACTTCTCCAACAGTAATACCAGATGAGAGTACTACAATTGACAGTTATACAGTGTCAGGTGATACAGTGTCTGTGCCTGAAAGTACTTCTTCCAGTGCGACAGCATTCCTAGATCAAATAACATCAGAGGGAACAACTGGTAATCCTCCTAGCACATCATCACAATTAGACGTGATTGATGCAACAGCCCAAACTACTTCTCAAACAACATCTATGGAAGACACATCTCTTGTTGATATGACCACAAGTCAGGAACTAATATCAAGCTCTGGACAATCAACTGTTTCACAAGGTGACAGTACTATCTATGATGTCTCTGATTCTACTACTGAAATGACGGTAACTGGTGAAAGTACAACTGTTGATGCTGATTTTAGTGTATCAGATACAGCCTCACCTTTCGATGGTATCCAATCAACTGGAACTGTTTCTGCAGTGGCAACTACGTCACAAGGTACATCAATTTACACAGAGGGTACATCACTGCCAGACAGCACATCAGCTGCAACTACAATGGCTGCTTCCCAAACATCTGAAATGGAAGGCACCTCCCTGAGTGATGTCACTATGAGCACAGACATGACTTCATATGGTGTAGAGGCTACAAGCACTGGGGAAACCACAGTTCTGCCCGAGAGTACCAGCACTGAAAGAAATGATTTTACATCAGAAACAACATCGGCTGTTGAACCAACTAGTGTTAGTGAATCTGCAACTTTCCCTGATACAACCCTGACAGAGGACACAACTAGTGAATCAGCAACACCATTTGTTCAAGGAACAACATCTGAAGGGACAACTATTTACCCAGAGAGTACATCAGTAAATGATGGCATATCTACTGAGGCATCAACTGTTCCTTCAGGAACCTCACTGATGGAACAGACTTCATCTATTGATTATACTGCAAGTACAGATATGACATCAATTAGTGACTTCAGAACTGAAGCTGAAACAACGGAGACTGAAGAAACAACAACTTCACAATATGGCACTTCAGTTGCCATGACAGAGTCCACATCAGAAACATCAGGTACAGAAGAAACTTCAACATTTTTGACTGGAACAACAGACTTAACATCACCTGCGGATACTACAACAAATGTAGGAAGTACAGTTACTGACCAGACTACAAATTTGGTAGATAGTACCACCCTTCAACAGTATAGCTCTACTTCTCCAACAGTAATACCAGATGAGAGTACTACAATTGACAGTTATACAGTGTCAGCTGATACAGTGTCAGCGTCTGAAAGTACATCTTCCAGTGTGACAGCATTCCTAGATCAAATAACATCAGAGGGAACAACTGTTTATCCTACTAGCACATCATCACAGTTAGACGTGTTTGATGCAACAGCCCAAACTACTTCTCAAACAACATCTATGGAAGACACATCTCTTGTTGATATGACCACAAGTCAGGAACTAATATCAAGCTCTGGACAATCAACTGTTTCACAAGAAGACAGTACTATCTATGAGGTCTCTGATTCTACTATTGAAATGACAGCAACTGGTGAAATTACAACTGTTGATGCTGATTTCAGTGTATCAGATACAGCCTTGCCTTTCGATGGTATCCAATCAACTGGAATTGTTTCTGCAGTGGCAACTACGTCACAAGGTACATCAATTTACACAGAAGGTACATCACTGCCAGACAGCACATCAGCTGCAACTACAATGGTTGCTTCCCAAACGTCTGAAATGGAAGGCACCTCCCTGAGTGATGTCACTATGAGCACAGACATGACTTCATATGGTGTAGAGGCTACAAGCACTGGGGAAACCACAGTTCTGCCCGAGAGTACCAGCACTGAAAGAAATGATTTTACATCAGAAACAACATTGCCTGTTGAACCAACTAGTACTGGTGAATCTGCAACTTTCCCTGATACAACCCTGACAGAGGACACAACTAGTGAATCAGCAACACCATTTGTTCAAGGAACAACATCTGAAGGGACAACTATTTACCCAGAGAGTACATCAGTAAATGATGGCATATCTACTGAGGCATCAACTGTTCCTTCAGGAACCTCACTGATGGAACAGACTTCATCTATTGATTTTACTGCAAGTACCGATATGACATCAATTAGTGACTTCAGAACTGAAGCTGAAACAACGGAGACTGAAGAAACAACAGCTTCACAATATGGCACTTCAGTTGCCATGACAGGGTCCACATCAGAAACATCAGGTACAGAAGAAACTACAACATTTATGACTGGAACAACAGACTTAACATCACCTGTGGATACTACAACCAATGAAGGAATTACAGTTACTGACCAGACCACAGATTTGGTAGACAGTACCACCCTTCAACAGTATAGCTCTACTTCTCCAACAGTAATACCAGATGAGAGTACTACGATTGACAGTTATACAGTGTCAGGTGATACAGTGTCTGTGCCTGAAAGTACTTCTTCCAGTGTGACAGCATTCCTAGATCAAATAACATCAGGGGGAACAACTGTTAATCCTCCTAGCACATCATCACAGTCAGACACGTTTGATGCAACAGCTCAAACTACTTCTCAAACAATATCTTTGGAAGACACATCTCTTGATATGACCACAAGTAAAGAACTAACATCAACTAGGGAGATGACAACTGGTAAAGAAGTTTCAAACACTGGACCATCAACTGTTTCACAACAAGCCAGTACCATCTTTGAGGTCTCTGATTCTACTACTGAAATGACAGTAACTAGTGAAAGTACAACCCCTGATCCTGATTTCAGTGTATCAGATATGGCCTCTTCTTTTGAAACTACATCACAAGGTACATCAATATACACAGAAGAATATACATCAGTGCCAGACAGCACACCAGTTGCAACTACACTGGCTGCTTCGCAAACTTCTGTAATGGAAGACACCTCCCTGATTAATGCCACTGTATCCACAGTTCAGCCAGAGAGTACCAGCACTGGGACAAATGGTTTTACTTCAGTGCCAACAATCGTAGAGGAAAATACTTCACAGGGAACAAGTGTACATCCAGAGGCTACACCACAGAAAGATAATATATCTGTTGAAACAACTCCAGCTATTTCTGTTACAACATTCAAGGAAGACATCACCAAAAGTATAGATCTGACAGCACCAAGTGACGTCACAACTGATATGGAAAGTACTGAAAAGGGGGAAACAACAATTCGGCAGGTGTCTGACACTGCCACAGAAACAACAAAGACAGGGGAAACTACTACTCCTAATGTTTCTTTTACTTTATCAGACACTACCTTGTTAGATGACCCTTCATCCTCATCGAGGGCACAATTTGTTGAGGGAAGTACCTCTCAAGAAACACCTCGCCACTCAAGTACATTAGAAACAGACACCACTACAGTTGAAACAACAGTTCCTACATCACAGATTGCAGTTATTGAAGACATCACAGTAAATGTGTCAGGTTCAGTAGAAGGAACTACCATACAGGGTGAAAGCACAAGTCTTGGTGTTTATCAAACTTCAACCGATACATTTATAGAAGCAATTTCATCACAAGGAACAACAGTTAACCCCAAAGGTGCATCAACACAAGGTGATTCATTGGTTGAAACAACTACTTCACCCTCATTAACAATGGACTATACTTCTTCAATTAATGTGAATGATAGAACAGACATGACTTTAAATGAAGAAGGAACAACTCCTTCCGTTGCAAGTGAGAAGACAACAGTCAGTCAAGCCAGCGCTACACTTCAGTCCTCTGATTCTGCCGTAGAAACAACTTTAGAAGTTGAAACTGCTCCCCGTGAGGTGTCTACAACTTCTCCTAGTATAACTGAAACAACTGAAACAACACCCTCATCAGGAACATCAGTACTACAAGGAATTACTTCCACAAGAAGAAGTATTGACGTTATAAGTACATCAACACAAAATAGTACAACAGAAGAAACCAACGTTGTTACTTCACAGCCAGTAGCGTTTGGTGAAAGTACTACTCCTGATTTAGTAAAAACCTCAGCAGATACAACATTACTAGATGAGAGTACCACGTCAAGAGCAATAGTTGGGGAAGTAGTTACTTCACAAGGAGCAACGGTTTATTCCAAAGTAACCTCACCACAACAAAGCTCATTGTTTGAAACAACTGAAGTTGTGGTTTCAACCGACACCCCAAGGATGACATCACAAGCCGAACGTACAACAGCTAAAGAGGACATTAGCACTAGAGAAACAACCACAACTACTGTTTCAATGACAACGGTTGCTGACCAAACTACAAAATCTACGATTTCATCTCAAACAACAACAGAACCAACTACAGTTAAGCCCCGTGACCCAATAATTACAACGGACGAAATCGCAGGAACTACAGCTGCTCCAGCAATAATGTCCTCAACACAGAAAGAAATAGTACCTGAATCGGTGACCACAACTGTTGGCCAAGAGCAACGGAAAATAGCAACAACTAATGTTCTTCGTGAAACGACCAATGCAGACATCTTAACAACGCTAGGGGCAGCACAGAGCACAGAAGCAGATGTCTCCACAAGTACCCCACCAGGGCCATCAACTATGGCCTTAACATCGAAAAAAGAACTCACAACACAACCAACTCCAGCAATTGTGCAAGAAACAACAGTGAGGCAGACTACTCAACTGGCTGTGGAAATGACAACGGAAACATCAACAAGTAAGCATTTTAACTGAACTGTTTTGAGGCAAGCGAGATTTTAAAAATCATTTCATAACATTGTTGACCTGTATGAATATGAATATATCTTTAAACTATGTAATTTGACATGCAATTAGAATAGACCTTTTCTTTCTGACAAAAACGTTTATTGTCCCTTTTCTTTGAAGTTCCAGATACGAGACTATATCCCTATGGTGCAAGATATGGCGATAATCTGCTGGACACAAACGGTGCAAAATCTAGTTTGTCAGTGGAAGTCAAACTCACATCGGCCTTTGTCATGTTTAGTACATGTTTCAAAGAGTTTAAGGTAACTTTATACCAACTGACTTGAAGCTTTACAATAGCAAATTGTGCTAAGAATCCAATAGCTATATAGATCTACATTTTATCAAAATAAAGTTGGTATGGAATAGGTTCTACGTCTAGAACTCTTATATTGAATAGGTTATACGTCTAGACCTCTAAGGCCAATAATATATCACACCTACAATAATTTTAGAGTAGAATATGACATTGTCTATATTTTAGAAATAACGTACGAGTACAAGAAATTCGTTTGCTTAAAGTTTCAGACAGAAAATAGGTCAACCAATACCGTTTACTTAATATATTGTCTACAACCATTCACTCACTTAGGAATTATTGTTTTACTACCATGATTATATCGATCAATTGTAAATATCTAATTTATGTTATCAAAATGTAGGTACAATAATTAACTGTGATATTTTCAGGTTCACACAAATGGTTATATCACGTTTGATAATTATCCCGATCGCCGTTTCCCAACTGCTTTGCCGTTGAACATCCAAGGAATCGAACGTGACAGGATCGCAATGTTTTCACCACTTTTCACGGACAATGATGCAACCTTCGGCAAAGTGTACTACCAGGTATGTATATGAGTGATCACATCACTTCTGAAACTCACTGATGTCTGTATTCTGCTGTTAGTATTATTTAGCAGGATATTCATCGTTTTTCTTATCTATCTAGGAATCATTTAGTGCATCTTTACTTGCCATTTACTCGAAACATTTGCAATGTATGTAGCTATAAATTATTGCCAAACATGCTAATTACCTTTTTAGATAACCTTTGCTGTTTATTGTATAACAATGTTTCTAATCAAAGCTAAATTGACCTTTTGCAGATCTACACCAGTGATATGGCCAGCTCTGCAGTGAAGACTTATGTAATGAACCGAGTGCAGAACGATGCTCAGTCTTATGGAGGACTCTCTATGTTTGACCCTACTCAGGTTCTTATTGTCACCTGGGAAAGGATGAGACCTAGGGTGGACTATGTGGACTTCCTTGGTGAAAAGACAAACACTTTCCAGCTGGTGCTGCTTACAGAGGCTTCAACGCAGCTCACCTTGGCGCTGTACATCTATGACAACCTGTCCTGGGCCACCTCAGTGGGTTGGCTTAACACAGTGGGCTTTTTCACAGAGGTTAAGGGTGTTACTAACACGTATGAGAATTCCTTTTCCAACTCAGGCCAAGCCTTCAATTTGGATGTTATTCAAGGAAACACAGGTTAGTTTTTCTTTCCCCATTCTATTGTATTTGTGAAAGCATTCGTGCTTTTTATATAAAACTATACGGGTCTTTTCTTGGCCAATTCTAAATCACATAGAGGCTTTGAGGGTATTTTTAGACTTTTATGTTCATCTGATAACCCCACAGTTATGCCGCGTCCCCACTTGGGCTACTAACGACGGCGACTAACGTTAGTCGTCCGACGATTAAAGAAGTTAGTACGTCGTCGGGCAACCAACTTATGGCCGGGCTACTAAGCAACTAATCGCCACATTGGGACGCTCTTGTAGTTAATTTTAGTTGGACACGTACCAAAGTGTCCTCTAGTCTCCCGGCGACCAACACATCGTCTGTGGCCATTGGAAGATATTAAACATGTCAAATATTTTACCCGAAACCCACGGCGACCAGTGGTTTAGTCGCCAGACATGACGGCGCCACTTTTTAGTATGTCGCCGGGCGACTAACCACGTTAGTAGCCGTCGATTTCAGGAATTTAATCGCTCAAGTGGGGACCAGGCATAAGTCATATATCTGCAAGTGCATGATAAGCAAAGGATTACTTCTAGTTTAGATTTGGAAATTCGTGTGTTTGTTGAACAAACTATTTCTAAATAAATGCAGTTTAGCATTGTTGAAAGGTATATAATACTCCATTATACAATGTCTGCCTCCAGATCAGATTTGAAATTCACATAATCATATTTGTTTATTATTTCTTTTTTATTGATTTTTATTTAGGGTTAAGGGATCGTCATAGACAATTTTAATTCCCTTCCCTCCAAAGTTGATTTACAATTAACATTTCCTCGAAGTCACTCTGGTCTGTCTATAATTACTAATAATACAGTATGATGAAAACACATTCTGAAAACCATTATTGATTAGATGAACAAAATTATATTTATGATATATTGTTCATCTTTTTCAAAAGGACAAAGTGGACTCTGGATGTATCAGCTTTATACTGCGACCAAGACCATCGACTATGGGGCTCTATGTGAGGACTGGATCACCAGACAGTCCAGATTACCCTTCATACAGCAGATGTTGGCCCAGCGGGCTGAGGCCTGCCCCTGTGACTGGGCCTTGGCCAGAGCTGACCTCAGGTGGATTATATATTCAGTAACCCCCGAGACCGTTTGCTACGTGCAATTCCTGCCATCAACCTTCGGTGCCCAGGTATTGTTTGACTCTTAATTATCTTTTATTTCTCAACATCTCTCTATCTTATAATTACATATAGTTCTTGCAGGTGATGCATACAAATCGTTTGAAGAATAATGATTATGATCGCAATGTTAAAAATGATAAATTGTCTTATTTTACAGGCGTTCATTTTAAGTGCATGAAAATACAATTCTTTGGGAAAAATATTCGGGTTATTCCATTTTAGGAGATAGGATAGATTCAGGGAACCGTACCTATTTTGAATATCACTGCATAGAATTGAAAGTGATGCATTCGTAGGTCTTGCATACATTTTCTGATAATTTATTTTCTCTTCAGACCTGCTGCTACAGCCTCACTACGTCGGTGCTCCAGTTGGCCATGGATGGAACAGCAGGCAGTCTGTACCCATATCACCCTGTCTTCCTCAGACAGGTAAGTTACATAGTAAAGAACTCATTTTGTTAAAGGGAAATCATCTTTATTTAAAATGGCTATTGCTCATTCTAAGCTGGATTGTGTGAACCTTGTTCTGTTCTAAGTGGTTCTCACCATCAACCAAAGAACAAAGGTCACCTAGCCTTGTTTCCACACTGCAGAGTCCGTATGTAGTGTAAAGGCTCATTTTGTTATTCTAATTTTCTACAGATATGGACGATCGCAGAGGAAAAATATCGGGATTATTGCTGCAAGTTGTCTGACAAGTGTCAGCAGTACTACACCGTACGTCCCCTGGACAACTGCCGGACCTACCAGCCTGCCACTATGTGTATGTTCTTCTTAGCCGAACATAACATTTCATCTAATATCGCTAAAATCTTTACAGAATGATTTAGATAGTGGGAGAACCAAATTTAGATGAATTCTGAAAAAATCGTTTAACATAATTATAACACTTGATTTAAAGCGAGACTTTTCATAGTAGTTTCAACAAACCTCTATAGCAGATAAGTAACAAGCTCACTATCCCTCCATATGACGATGATCATTTCCAATGTGACAAATCATCTTTCAGCCTGGGGATTCGGAGATCCTCATGTACGTACCCTGGATGGCCTGGAGTACACATTCAATGGACTGGGTGAGTACTGGCTCGTCTTGACCAACCAGTCCGACTTCAGCCTCCAGGGCCGGACAGCCCCAGCACGTTCGGCGGACGGCACCGACCTGACCACTGCCACTGTATGGGATGGTTTTGCAGCTAAGGACAACGACACTGCAGCTATAGTCCAGATACAGATGGACGAAGCAAGATCAAGTAAGAATAAGTCATTTGTATGAAACTTGTACTTCTCTATCAATACTGTTAGCTTGCAATTCGCCATAATGTTGTAGAAGGAGCTATGGTTATTCATTCTGTCTTCTTATGATACTAGAATAACGTCACATTTCAACGCTACTAGACCGATATTGCTATTATATGATTCGATGGGTGCTCCTCACTAGTCAACGTGTTGCTAGAGGATAATCCCTTATTGTTTAGGTTAGGTCGCCGAGTCATCCAGCTTTCTTGGTCATTGTTTATGGAAGAATTTATAGGAAAATAGAGAAAAAGAAAAAAAGAAAAGGAAAAAGGGGGGTTTGGGGGCACAGCCCCCGATTTCTAACCAATATCTACAACAAATATTCAAGAAAACCTGATAATCAAACCAATATTCCTGTCTTAAACATTTTCTTTTAATTCTTGTATAAACTTTGACCGGCACAACCACCCTGCTCTAATCCCTCTTTGTTATGGTAGGTTGACTAGTGAATGGCAGCTGATTCGATAGCCCATATTTATCAATGCGGATAAATATCTTTTACGATAATCTCCCCTATTATAAGCTTTATCTTCCTGGACGACTTCCCCTTAAAACTACATTAAAACTATACAGAATATTCTTTTGAATAAAAAATGTTGTTGTTTTTAACTAGGGTTGGAGGTTTATGTGGATGGTAGGAACAGGACAGAGGACGTGGAGAGTCTGGACGTTGACGGTACACTGTCTGGTAGCGCCTTCGTCCTGCAACGGAAATCCAACACCAGTATTACAACTATATTTGATTCAGGTAGCTACCTTTAGTCATTCATTTTAATATGCATACCTATATTAATGTTCTACATATTTATCAAAAAAATTATGTATAATCATATATATGAATTCATAATTATGTAGGCCTAGGCCTATATATTATACAGGACCTATGTGAATAATGAATAAATATATGATAGTATATACGTATAATACTTGGCCTATACATATATTTATATATGTGTTCTTTTTTTTTTTTTTCTCATCGATTGCTTTCTCATTCATCGCGAATTAGGGATGATACTGAGAAAAATCTTTAGGTTGCATGAGGATATGATTCCTGGATTTCTGAAAGAAATAGTCGAAAACATGTGAAAAATTATCATACACAATGCGAGGCGTCTATGCAATTGGCACTACGCTAATCCATAATAATCTACATGATAGATCCATTTTTCTTTCTCTCTCCAGGGTTTGTGATCCAGACGTCGATGGGGATGGGTCAGCTGGACCTACTGGTGGCAGCCCCTACGGCCTTCTCCGACCTCAGCTGCGGCCTGTTAGGGGTGTATAACGGGGACGTTTCCGACGACCTGAAGGCCCCGGACGGCACCGTCCTCACCACTAACGCCTCGGCCAGCGACATCTACTACGACTTTGGAATAAAATGTAAGAGTGAATTATGAATTTTTTTTTTATATAGGCCATATTACACTACATGTCGAATCACGTTTGCGTTGGGTTGCCTGGCCCAACGCATCTGATTCACGTTATTTTACAGACATGTTTGTAAAAGAAATGTGGGCCAACGCGAGCCAACGCGAACCGACCCGATGCGACCCCAAAAAGTGTAGTATAATATTGTTTGCCTTGCTTACAACGCGACCCAACGCATAGTGTAATATGGCCTTATATTTTAAAAAATTATTATAAATTTTATCAAATCATATTTTACCGTGTAACCCTCAGTCTTCTAATATTATTAAGCAGTAAGTTATAAAAAACTATCAAGATGATTGCATTTTCATTGCAATATGTATCACATACCGAATCACCACCAGATTAACGTCAGCAATCACTTTGTCTGCAGTTTATGAGTGCACCTAACACTTTTACTTATTTCATATCTGTCATGGGCCAACGCCATGCTTTCACTTATTGTATTTCAAATTTACAAGTTACTTCGCCGAGCATTTCGGTTAATAACCCTGACTATCTTGCACTCACAGGGCAAGTCCAACAGTCGGACACCCTGTTCTACTACTTCCTGCCCGAGACCTACCTGACCAGGAACCCGTCGGGCTTCACCCCGGCCTTTGAGACCACCTTCAGCAGCGCCGCCCTGGAGGAGAAGGCCCAGGCCGTGTGTCAGGGGGACGCCGCCTGTCTCTTTGACATCGCCTCCACGGGCGACGAGCAGGTGGGCATGGCCACCCTGCAGATCAACGTCAAGAACATCCAGATGGAGAACACACTCCGTGAGTCTGCTTTTACTTATCTTTAGAAAATTCCGCCTACTATATTGTTTACATTAAATGTCCCAAACAGCAAATCGAGTTCTTGAAAATATCTCGCGTCAGTAGCCTATACCGTATTGAAACGTACATGTTTCAACTTACTGTTTGATATGAATCGGTGAATAGATAGGCCGACGATTGGAATTGTTTCGGCTAATTTAGCACCAATCAGTTGAAGATTCCCCTAGTGGGTATGGGGCTTAAATAGCCTACCCACAAGTTGACTTTAACAGAGTTGGGCGACTGATCACAGCTAAAATTGGCTGATTCTTGAATTTCCTATACAATCGACCGACTTTTGCGGTGGTTACTAACAGCATGCACATTTCAATACCCCATACTAAAGGCTGATGGATCAAAGGCACAATCGGCGGGGTCCAAATCACCCTTGTGGGTTTGGGGCACCTGAGAATAGTTTGCTGGGTAATAATTCCGGTGTATCAACATTACACTTTAGTATACAAAGGAAAAACAGTAGATACGCCATAGATACCTTCTTTCAACAGTAACAAAATAGCAGTTACAGCTCTACTGACAAAACTTTAACACAAGGGATGGTTTACACGATCTGCAAGTCTTGTACAACATTGCTCTAGAAGCTTTATATAAAACTCACAACGTAAAAATACCCTAAAATGATCATTATTTCACCCTCCAGTGAACACGGCCCCGGTGATCGAAGGGGACTCGGTGCTGAATGCCACAGTGGGGGTGCAGAGTGAATTCACTGTGAAGGCCACGGACAAGGACGGGGACAAGGTGACCCTGTACCTCCCCTTCAGCCTACCAGAGGGCGCCACCTACGACAACATCACGTCGGACACGGGCAGACTGACCTGGACCCCCATGAACCTGGAGGAGGTCAACATCACGTGAGTAAACGGTTATATTAGGCCTTTGTCCAGAGTGATATCAGGTGCCCAAGAAAAAGTTACGAAAAATCCGTCCACGAAAAGTTATAAACCTCATGATAGGACCATTGACTTATCGTGGGTTTTTAGACACCAACAAATTTCGTGGATTTTTTTTTCATTTGTTTTCAAAATTATACAATCTCAAGTTGTCCCGATGTATTTCAAACACACATTAAAACACATTTGAGGTGAAAATATACATTGAGAATGACTTTAATATGATTTTTCACTTAATTTGAATGTCCACGAAATTTTCGTATATTTTTTCTGGGGGAGGAATTTCTATCATGGCCACGAAAAACGAAAAAAACAACTCCACGAAATTTCGTAGATTTTTTTTGGTCGCCCCCCCTGTTTAGTATAGTTAAGTCTTCGTTGGGTTGGAAGGGTAGTAACCAGAAAGTTTCAGCAACCACGACGTATCTTGATACGTTAATGTATCTCAAAACTTTCATTGCACATCACAGACTACTGGTACCGTGTACATGAAAGGGAATCATTCACTTATTGATCATACAGGAAAAGAAATGTACCTCAAAAGACATAACTTTGATATTCATTACAGCAGAGATAAGAGATACGTTGCGTTTGCGTTACGGTATGCGTTGGGGATTGCTAAAGATCCCTATTACTTATGTGTTGTTACACATAGCCTATTAGTCCCAAATAATGTTTTCAACTGTTCAGATAGTCTTTGATGTAAGGTTCACTAGAAGTTTCAGGTTATTAATAATGGCAATGTATTAATAATAGTTCCTATCTCTTTAGAATCATGTATTTGGTTAAATATCTTAAACTAAATCAATGAATAAGATACATAACCAACTTGAATGGAGGTACATGATCATCCCCAAAACAGTCCCCATGCAGCAGTGCCAGTACAAGTTTGCCAGTAAAACCAACCAATCCAACGACCAAAGTCTAATAACACCAACATTATCAAAGTTATCCCAAACCATTACTAATTTCCATTGTTATATCCCAGGTTCTATGCCTCCGACGACAAGGGGGCCATGGCGGCTGAGCTGATCGTGAAGATCCACCTGTGTAACTGTGCCCAGGGCCAGGGCGAGTGTGACTTCCTCACCCCCCAACCTGGGTTCATCGACGCCTACGACTTCTACATCACTGCCTGTACCTGTGACACCGGCTATACAGGTGAGGGGTTACGTTTTCAGAATGAAAATGGGATAATAGTACACGGCATTTTTGGTAAATTGCTTGTAATGTTCTTCTCCATAATTCAGTTTCAATTGATTTCATATCTCACAATAATCGAAAATTTGTACTGTAATGAAAGGGTGCATGGTTGAATAAAAGGTGCTTACTCATCGTCTTAAATTAGTTTATATTGCAATAGCTTCTTAACAGGTTGGTCACTCTAGAATAAAATGCCCTGTTTTGCACACTAGAATAAAAATACAATAGTGGCTGCTAATATATTTAAATGTTTTGTTTTCTTGTGCACCCTCTCAAAAGCCATAGCGTACAAAGCTCTTCCACAAGAATACAGAATGTTTGACTATTGAACAGATTGTTAAAAGTGAAATAAAACGTTTTTTTTATATTGTGGGATATTTCCCCTGCAAACAGAGAAAATATGATAGGGCAGTCAAATGAGCGGATCATTTGGTGTATGAATGAATATATACAAAAATAAAAGTATTACTGCTTGCCGAGCGTGATTGATCAATTAGAGAATATATGAATAACAAGTTTAAGGTGATTAGTTTGGACATGAATATATATAGGGATTATTTATTTAATCCTCTTATTTCATCAACTCTAACTTTAAGATTTCGTGAGGTGAACAACTTCGTGGCCCGAATGAGCAACTAAAATACGAATGTGGTGACACAATATTTATAGTGAGGTATCAACAAATCCATGGTTCCATGGTTACGGAACAGTTATATCACTTGCCACTTCATGGAAATAACAATTTTGAGGTCTCGCAACACAAAATGATACAATATTGATAACTATTCATGCTTTCACGCTGCAGGTGTGTACTGTGCCGACGAGTTCGACGCGTGCATGGAGATGCCTTGTGCCGTGGGCAGTAACTGCACTGACCTGTCTCCGGCCGAAGAACTGACCACTGGTCAAGCCTACATGTGTTCAGACTGCCCGGAGGGCTACATCACCTTTGACAACAACTGTCAAGGTAAGTCTTCCTATGTTCATAATGACATTGCTTGAGAAGTCTTTTAAATTGTTTGTGAAGTCTTTTTATTGTGAATCCATTACAAACTTGGATTAAATGATAAAACATATAGGCAGCACAATCTGGGAATAGCAACAAGTAGTCCGTCTGAAGGGTTGTTCTATTAATATAATGTCGATTCAACTATTTTCGGATTTCGAAGAAATCGATAAAATAACAACAGATAGAAAGTCTCTGATTATTAAAATATTTAATATGTATTTCCACCTTGGTTTAGACATCAACGAGTGCCTAAACGCCACTGTTAACCAGTGTAACCAGACCTGCACCAACATCATAGGGAGTTACGAGTGTTCCTGTAACATGGGATACATGCTAAACGGTCTCTATGAATGCCAAGGTGAGTGGGAAATTTGATAATTACATTTGAATGGTTAAAACAGTAATCAGCTCTGCCGAAATATCACACAATTCTAAAACGATTTAAGATATTGTCTTTTATTGAGGCTACCATTTAATATTGGCAATTAAGATAGTTATCTAGCCTATAGCTGGAAAATATATGTGTTAAGACATGAACTTGTGTGAAATCATTGTGTTAGTCTGCAATACCTATTTGGAAGTTTATTGATAGGCTTACATAAATGAGGTATTTTCTAAAAACATTGATACGTATCTTAGAATGTATATACTCTAGGAATATGCTGATAAATATAATTACAACTTTACATCATCCCGGCTGACAATATAAACGGTAACATTTTTGTAATAAACACAATAAATCATAATTAAGTTGTCCCACTTTTTCCAGATACGGACGAATGTGCGATGATGACTTCAGGATGTGAGCAGATGTGCACCAACTCAATAGGAAGCTTCTCCTGCTCTTGTCTAATGGGCTTCGAACTGAACGCCGACGGCAAGACATGCACCCAAGGTAGGGATGCACCATGTACTTTACTATATTCGACACAGTGATTCTGATGCCGGCTATATCGTATCTGTTCGATTTTCTCTTTGAATATGGCATGAAAGCATGCATCCTTTGTACCACCCGAAAGAGAATTGTACACCCTTTCAAAATATATGCATAATAATGTATGAGTATAGTTAACCCTAATTATTCCTATCTGTAGAATCGGCAGCAACATTGGCATATGGAATAAAGGCTCTGTAGTATACTGCCGTTTTCATAAAAATTAACAGTTCTACAACTTTGTAAGCTTGTAATACAGGAGAAATTATACATATATATGTATGTGTGTTTTAAAACACCTATTTACTTCTAATGTTCTCTGATGCAAACATTTATCCCGCTATACTACTTACTCTTGAACCGAATGGGAGTAGTATAAAATGGGGGGTTTTGTGCATGGGGACGAAAACCGAAAAACTGAAGAAGTTAAGAAAAATAATGAAGTAATGCGGTATTGACTCTATATATTGTTAGTAGCCAACAATCATTTTGAAGACGCATTGATAAGTCAAGAAAATGCAAAAATATCATTAGGATAGGCCTACTAGTAGCAATGTGATACCACCGTCCATTAATAACGAACGCATTTTCATTTGATTTCTATAAAGACCAACCCCGCCCCTTTTAGCATGTAATATGTAGATTAGAAATGTACTAAAGCCCCTAACCCCTTATATTTTCAGTGTCCGACGTGTGTGCCGCCAACAACCTCACGTGTTCGTACGCCTGTAGCAACGAGACCGGTGTACTGGTCTGTGTGTGCCCTTCTGGTTACGAACTGGCCGCCGACGAGTCCTGCCAAGGTAAATTATCAGATTTTACTGATAAATTTCTATTTGGTTAATGCTGGTTTCGCAGATAAAAATGGTATAGCTAGAGATAACTTGTTAAAAGCATAAGCCGGATCATTGAGAAATTAAGGCCATATATTTGATATACATCGACAACGTAAAAGAATTGATTAATTTGTTTCCTTTCATGCTTGTTGTACAATAATTATTGTTAACTGTAGCCCACATGTATTATGAAATAGCTATGTTACAGGACGTACTATTATTTGAATGAAGCATTAATTTTAGGCACTTAAACATTATTTTCAGTGGTATGTTTATATAGAAAGGGTATTCATTTTGACTCTTTTTTTTTCAGATAAAGACGAATGTCTCAACGACACTCTGAACAGTTGTGGTCCGAATGCAGACTGTCAGAACTACCTGGGTGCTTACAATTGTACCTGCAAGCCTGGCTTTCTACCCAACATGGACCAACGCACATGTTCAGGTAGGCCATGTCCTTTATTTATGCAATTTACCTCTTATCTTTTCATATTAAGGCTAATGAAGATTTGAAGTTATCACTAGATCTAGATTCACAATCCATTGAGAGTTTATTCCATTGCTTCAATTTCTCCCATAGACTACATTAGTTATGTCCAGCCGATGGTCCAAAATTCTGATTTCGTAGCCATGTCGTCAAAATAAAATCATGTTTCAAACATTATGTAGAACCCTAAAAATTGCCGAGTTCAAACAATTGTATCGTTTCGTTATATGACTTGTCCTTGATATCATCATACCGTGCTGATATGGCAGCAAAAGCTACAGCCTTAAGGCCCCATTGAGGCGCTATTACACTACACGTCATGAGCTGCGATATTGGCGCAACATGAGAATGTCACCGAAAATCTACACAGGGGAACAAATTCAAGTATTTTACACATGTGTGACAAAGAATTATACATCTTATACATACGACTTACTTTGCGACATAGCCATATTGCAGCTCAAATCATGCAGTGTAAACTCACCTTTTAAATACATTACCTACCTCTTTTTTCAGCCTGCCCAGACCGAACGTGGGGCCCTGAGTGCGTCAACCAGTGTCGCTGTCTCAACTCGACCACCGTGTGTCGGCCCGACACGGGCTGTGAGATGTGTGCCGACGGCTGGACCGGGGGCAGCTGTGACGTCAACGTCGACGAGTGTCTGACGTCGCCGTGCGGGGCCAACGGCGCCTGCTCCGACATGCCTGGGACCTTCGTGTGTATGTGTGACGAGGGCTACGTGCTGACGTCAGCAACCACGTGTAAAGGTGAGTGGATGGGGAAAAATATAATTCCTTTATTTGAAATGCCATTGAATCATTTCGCCCTAGAATATTGCGCAAGTACTTCAATTATGTTGTCATTGATTTGTTATGTGTTGCAAATTTTAAAAACAAGGGTCTCATATAAACAAAAATAAAAGAAAAAGATTTTGTAGGTTATTCATATTGATTAAGTAGTTGCACGATGCTGTCTCACCCAAAAACTATGAATAAAATTATCTTCATTACTATTAATTCCAGAGCTCTAACGATGATCAAAATCCGTATAATTGACCCAAAAAATATTGGTATTGGTTCCATATCCAAAAAGTATATAAATATTAAGCGTATTTCATAACAAATTATTAATGCAATTATCTTGTGTAATCAATTCATATTGCACCATTTGGAAGACTATGCATTACCTTGAAGACTGAATTTCAAATAAATGTTTAAGAAATTATTGCATTGGAAAGAATATCCTCCATTAAAAGTATACCTTTTCCCCTGCAGAGATCGAGGAGTGTGAGAGTAGCCCGTGTCAGAACGGTGGTTTCTGTAACGAGTACATCGGCTTCTACAACTGTACCTGTCCCTTCACCCACACAGGGGTCAACTGTGAAACCGGTGAGTGACATTATCATATGATACAGACTGATACAGATTTACTTGTTAAGTGTGTAACGTATCAGTGTTACAGGCAGGGTTAGAACCATAGTGTTATCACCCTGGTTGGCGATAAAGAAAAGTGTCAGGAATATCAGCCTGAGGGCAGCCCTGCTGGCCCTGCCCTCAGGCTGATATCCCTGGCACACCTTAGGTTGATAGCCACTCTTATACACCCTCCCCAGGTGTTTATATATTCTTATCAGTTTCTATTCCGAGGCATGTTACAATTATTCATTCAAAATATTAAAACGAGAACACTTTTGATGTGACATTGTTTTGATGAACTAATTATCTGGCAATCATTCTATCCAAAATGAAACCATTGCCAGAAATTTTTGTGTAGGTCTTGTAAGTTTCATTCAGTAGATATTCATTTTTACTATGTAGAATTTCAATAACATTTAATAGAACATGTTCAAAAATAACTATTCGGCTCTCCAGTTCCTTATTTTGAGTTTACAATCAATGCTAAATACGGAGTTATTCTCGCTGCAAATAACAGCCTTTAACTAAAATAATGTAAGCTGACGCCTTTCGTACATTTCTCTGTTATAGATATTGACGACTGTGACCCGTTCCCCTGCCTGAATAATGGCACGTGCAGGGACAGTGTGGGCGACTTCGTCTGCCTCTGTCCCCCCGGCTACACAGGTCTCCGCTGTGAGACGGGTAAGTCAAAGAGTTAAACAGTTATATAGATACATGGTCGATTAACTGATTGAAGGAGGCTTGTTGGTCAGTGTATTAATAGGTTATTGATTTATCAAATAATCTTTTCATTATACCTACTTGTCAATTTTGGAAGATTATAATGGTCCACGATGTCATTTGGACCGAATTTGAACCTATTTCAGAAACCGGTGTGATAAAATAAATGATGATTATTACTGTAACGTTATGTAATTTATCATCAACGATTACACAATTGTTAGACACCAAGGATATTTTGAAGATATATTTCTAAACTTATAAGAAAAATAATCAGTTGGCATTTTGTCACATTGTCGATCACTGTCTTTAGGCCTACAGATCTATTCAGAAAGAAATGATTAAAGACTAACTTCTTTCATCTGCTTTATGTGTTTTCAGAGATTGATGAGTGCGCATCCTCGCCCTGTCAGAACGGCGCCACCTGTGTGGACGCCCTGAACACGTACAACTGTACGTGTGGGGAGGGATACACCGGGGACCTCTGCCAAACAGGTCAGTGCTTGGGGTCAGCCTCTTCAAGAAATCTTTC
Organism: Lepidonotus clava; assembly: GCA_936440205.1. Classification (NCBI taxonomy): domain Eukaryota; kingdom Metazoa; phylum Annelida; class Polychaeta; order Phyllodocida; family Polynoidae; genus Lepidonotus; species Lepidonotus clava. Next base: position 15,858,406 of record OW387150.1, on the reverse strand, counting down.
CGTTGTCAATACACATCATAAACTGGTTTATTGATATCGATTTTAATGGCACACCTAGTGATAATCAGCCAGGGGCGTTCAATAATGGGTTTAAGTTATTTTGTTTAAAGTGTGAAGCGAGTCTCACATCTTGAGTGCGAATCTGGGGGAGGCAAGCAATTGCTACACTAGTGACGTCATGTGCGCTATAATCTACCCCTATTGTCAATGGACAATATGAATATGCTTGGCATCATGAAAATATGAGCCAGAGACTTATCAACATCTCAGTATTTCAAGTTCAATATGTAACTCATCATTTTGGAATCTTTACTTAATTTTACAAGTAACAGTTACAGAATTACGAATTTTTAAACTTGACTAGTAGTCACGCGTTGGACAGGCCTAATGGCTCCCCTTACGTCACACAGGCTTTGTTTACATTAGCTCACATGGCGCCTACTGCTGACGAGCGTAGCCACAGTGGCACACTTTGATTCACTTTTTCTTGATAATAACAATCAATAAAGTCATTTCTTAAACAATGATCATTCTATATTTGAAACGCACTGTAAAGCCTCTATTCTTCTTTTATTGTCTCCTTTCATACTGTATGGGAGTGTGAATCAGAGGGTTAAGGCAATACCCACTAGGCAATTTGACCAAGTCAGCCAACTGATCAGCACTAAAATTGGCCGAATCTACCAAATTAACCAGGCGCCTTCTCCTATCCCCTTCTGTTCTAAAATCTCCGGACTCCCCTCATAGGATGAAATACATTTTTTCATATGTATTGTATGCCCCCTATTCATCCAGAAGGAAATATCGAACCCTATCATTCAAAAAACGACCCCCCTCCCTCTGAAAAAAGCTGGTTACGGGCCTGTTAACCAACCAATTTCAACTCCAATCCATATCATACATTTACATTTCAATATTGCATACTTATTGGTGTTCTGAATTGGTGCAAACGAATCCGGTTCGATTCTTTTGGCAGTAGTAGTCTGCTGATTTATGTGCATTCAGACTAGGGGGTATGGTGTTTTCTCAAGATACCTTCAAGATACACAGAATAAGGGCAATGTTCAACGTAACAAGCTAAAATGGCTCGATGTTATTTCTGGACAACATAATTATCATCATTTTTGTTTATGATGTTGAATTTTGATATCTTGTAAATAACCAAATTGACTGCCGGTCTTTATCAATACAATGATCTAACAAAGAGGCAGACAATTTCGACAGTAAGATGGAACAGACATAATCAAAACGCCCATTTCTAAAATGGACCCCCCTTGATGCCTACATATTTACTGGAAGGCCCAATACTTACTCCACAGCAGATATTCATATGAAGTCTTATAGCAGTACCTCTGACCATTGTTTCTAAAATTACAGATTTATCGCCATCCCTGACGTCACGTCAGGTTGCTGGCGAAGCCAAGATCACCAACGTGGAGTTTTCGGAGGACCTGGCGAACACGTCTTCGTCGGCATACCTCAACCTGAGACAGCGATTCATCGACGCAGTACGTAGCAATAAGCATTTTGTTGCCTAAGTTCATGGATAAAATGCAGATTTGAATGCTCTGACAGATTCTCCTGATAGCGACGACGTTAGAGAGTACAATAACGTCAGCCCATGTATAGGGTGGTTTGTGCCATCGTATTAACATGATTGCATTTCTGTGAAGCTAAAGGCCTGTTTCCACCGAACGACATTCTCCTCAAGACGGCCTAAGACTTGAAAAGATTTGGAAATCGTTGATGGTTTTTAGGAAAATCGTTCAGTGGAAACACAAAATCGTTGGTTAAGACTTTTGCTAAAGACTGCAAACGACATTTGCTCAAGACTAAAGTGAACGATTCACCAACGACCAAATATCTAACCTGTTAAATATTTCTGGACGACAGTTGCAAACGATTTCTTCCAGAGGCAATTAAAAGCAATTAAATCCATTGTTCCCTAGGTTTTTCACCCTCCAGTCATTGGAAATTGTCGTCCAAAATGTCCCAGAATCGTCCAAATCTCTGTATTTTAGTCGTTGGGTGGAAACAACAAGTCATGCATTTTTTAAAGATTTAAACCCTGACGTTTACTGACGATTACAATGTTGTCCAGTCGTTTGTATAGTCGTCACTTATTCTTAACCTGAATCGTTCGGTGGAAACCCGGCTTAAGAGTCATCATGGTAGCAATGCCTATCCCAGAAACTACTCCCTAACCGAACACCAAAGAATGTAGATTAAAAGCCATAGACGAGAATGCTTTTCTAGAGAAAATGTTCAGAAAGATTTAGAACAAAGATTCCTTATTAACTTGTTTCGTCTATCCAACAGGTCAGTCCCAGTTTGGAAACCGTTCTTGGCGATACCTTCGTGGGGATTGACGACGTGGTCTTCTCCAACGGGAGCGTGTTGACAAATTTCGTTGTCAACGTCACAGCCAACGCCCCTGGTAACGTCTCAGCCGTCCTTGACAACGCAATCTCCAACAAAGTACTGGGCGACCTGAGCTTTGCCTACATCATTTTCTTAGGTGAGGTTTTCTTCTTTTTGAAATGATGTAAGAGGTCAGTTATCTATTTGTATAAGTATGATTAATGTACATACAGTGGCGGGTGAGAAGAGGGCTCTTAGAACTGGTTTTCAAGGTAAAACTTGGCTCGAAGCCTATAGGGGAAAACTTTGTCTAAGAGCGCCCCCATTTCAGTTTGAAAACATTAGGCAAGGGGTCAGACAATGACAGTATATGAACATAATATAAAACTGATAAAATGCTACGATTAACACTAGAAAATAAGCTAATAAGTTGTTTTCATTCCGTTTAAATGAATAGGCTTTAAGCAAAGCCGGTGGTGTACTCCCTTAAATTTACCTTTGTTCCAAGGGGCGGTCCAGTGTGGTCCAGCGGTCCGGGAGGGGGGAACTTAAATCTGGCAAAGAAAATGAAATGGCGCACATTGGTGTGTGTGTGTGAATGTGCAACGTGTTTAGTTCTTAGCCTACATAATTATGTAGACCACCCTTTCCAAAAGCCTGCATCCGCTGCGGCCTCTGGTTCTCCTCAATCCAACATGGACACCCCTTGTTTTCAGAGCCGGCTACATCCCTGAATGTTCATACAGAAAAGATCAAGTCGTTAATGAACATTAATTCATACTCATATATAAGATGTGTTTATCAAAATAACAACAATAACAAACTAAATCCTCTTGCAGACAAGCTGACCCTGACTACCGAATCTCCACCTGAGGAGACAACCCTCACCGACCTGGCCACCTCCACCCCTCCTCCTCCACGGCAGGAGATGACCCAGTGGGAGCTGGTGGGCATCTCCGTCAGCGCCGTGCTCGGCCTCATCCTGCTCGTCATGAGCGTCCTCCTCATCCTCCACGTCGTCAGACTCAAGCGCCGCAGTGAGCGCCGTCGCCGCAAGATGGCGGCAGGGTCGTCGACCTCCTCGGACGACGACTCCTCCACGCGCGATGACTTCTCGTCGTCGGGCGTGAGTTTCGTGCCCTTCTCCTACCCCCGCCCAGGACGCATGCTCTGGAGCGGGCGCCACCCCGACATCATGCCGCCCGGACCTCTTCCGGTTCCGCCGGACGAGCGCCGCACGGCCGCCATGCGACAGATCACCAGGGCCGTCGACACCACGCCCAACATCGTGAGTTTTGTAATTTAGTTGTCTTGTTATAGTTGTATTTATAACAGTATATACCACCAAAGGAGGATATACAACATATTTAGTATAGGCCTATACATGTATCTGCAACATAAACAATAATGTATACATACATATGTATGCAATGCAAACAATTCGTATTGTAATAGTAGGTGCTATACTGCCAAAGGGCTAGGCAATTAAGGTTTTGTAAATGTAATTTTTGAAACATATATATAGGGATAGACTGAATACTTATAAATAAACGACGCTATTTTCTGTCAATTGACATTTTCTTATGTTCAATCTATTTATACAAAACTGATCATTCTTTAGTTATATCAAGCACTTAAATTAGGCATGAGCTTCAACTGAGAATTACAAAAGATCATTAATGTTGATAATACATGACCACCAAGACAATGTTAAACCTTAACATCCGATACCAATACATATCAACAAATATATTTATCATTGAAATGATTTTTCTGATGGTTTTATCATTATTATCATTATTATTATTTTGTCAGTGTTGTTGTTGTTGTTGTTGTTGTTGTTGTTGTTGTGATTCTTGTTGTTGCATGCATTTAATCACCCCACTTCTCCCCTTAGGACTGGAGTATGTTGCGGGCCTTCTCGGACCGTACACGCAATCTACGTGGTATCCAGCTTCACCGCAACCTGCAGCCTTCACCCTTCTTACCACGTATATTCCAGTCAGCCAATACTTCTAGGAATACACAAAAAACGGTAAGCTTTGGCAAAGAATCTATTTTTCTTATTTATAAAACAAAGTTGGCAGATATAATTTTTATGTTTATCCAGGCACTCTTGCAAGTCGAAATGTTTTGTGTTTTTTCCCTCCAGATTCTTACCTTTATTTCATTCATTCCACTTTAGATTAGAATTAGAACCTTGAAAAAGAGATTGTAAGGGTCCCTTGGTGATACTGAATCTCAAACTCCTCCCGTTATAAGTATGTATGCAGCAAGATGGTTGGTGGTTTTTGTGGGGTTTTGTGTGCACTATTTTATACAATTCCCATGTGTATTTTGGCTTGTGGGCCGAGGAGGAGGGGATTCAAATGTGCTTACTTACTTAATGGAAGGCCCTGGTTGATAATTATTACTGCACGTTGTCCTCTGAATTGGTTCAAACTTTGGCACCTAAATAAACATGTTATCTGAAATTTAATGTTTTTATATACATGACTGTTCTTCCTTATAGGTATCTCCATCTGAGGTGGAATGGTCCTGGGATGAAACAAGGGAAAACAAGTGAAGCATCACCCTCCAGCAAATTCACCCTGGGGACAGCACCTAGTATTACATCATCATTCTCATATTACAACCGATACATCATCATAAAGGAAGATATTTAAAGTATCAAGTTATGAAGAAATATCATCTTCCCATGCCACATACAAATATCATCATAGAATTATACATTATTCATCTTTCTGGCTTCAAGCTATGCATGCAAATGTACTATTGTTGATCACTGCATGAAATTTGACTTTAAATGAGTCTAAATTCTTGGGAAAGCGGCCACTTAGTTTCATAAAAGAAAGCAAAAAGGTTGTTTTCCCAAGCTCTTTCCAAGATATTTTAGGCCACCTTTAAGATCATGGAAAGATATTGTAAATGTTCTAGGATGTCTTCTTTGTTCTATAAAATCACTGGACCTGAACGACTCCATTTACAAAGTTAGAGCTCATTAATGGTTAAATTTCCCTCAGTGCCATTACTTGAAGTAATGCCAAATTTGTTTGCAAAATTTACTCCTGGAAGAGTACCTTGTTAGAGATGTATGTTATTTATAGTCTGCTTACTTCTTCTGCATCATTGTATAAGATTAATGTAAATAGATAAGGTAAATCTGGTCACTGTCCATGCCATACAAATATAGTCCAAATATACATGGACAGTGTCATGTATAAAGTTGGGAGATTATATATTTTTGTACAGATGTTTATTCATATGGAGATCAGTTGCTAGTCTTCTGACCCCGGTGTTATAATAATCAATTGTTGTAAATAAATTAATATTTTAGTGACCATGATTAGAATAAGGAGCTTTTTATTGTATTATTGTGCTATATTATAATGAAAGGAAGAAAAAAAGAAAAAAAGTATAGTCAGCGGTGATTAAAAAAGAGTAGATAAATAAGGTTGTAAAAGTAGGCTATTATGCAGGTGATAATTTTATCTGATGATGTGATATCTTGTTCAGTCAGTTGCTGAATATACTTGTATGTGATAATTATTTGAATAATGTTTTGACAATAAAAATCCTTATGCAATAACAAAGTATGCTCATGCTATTCCTTTGATCATTTATCACTAAAATAAGTCTTTTATATTCTCTTATTTATTAGTTTTCTTTCTTTTTAAACAATAATCTTAACTGGTCAATGTTATCTTCTTTGGTATTTTTGGGTTTTGTCATCACATAATTATGATATTAACCTGGTCACTGATTTTGAGGCTTAATGACATAGATTATGAATGTAGAAAAAGTCCAACCTTTCTAACTATGAAATAAGCTTTCTGAATAAAAGATGAGTTATGATTTATCAAAGGCGATTCAGGGAAACATCAATGGCTCTCTAAGAAATGCCCATATCCCAACATTCTGTACATCATGGAAAAGGTCTTCTTTTTTTTATCTATCTCTCCATTGAAAAAACATAATTATTTGACTTTTAGTTTTGTGACCAACCTACACCACTATTATTCTGATGAGTTTTATACCAATGGATAGAGTCATTTGTTGGCTATTTTAATGATGTTTCCTATTTAGTAATACGATGAGAAATAAATCCTGTGATTACGATTGAAGGGAGTAGCACCATTTCACAACCTAAGCACTGGTGTCAATCCTTAACTCTTAAGATATGATATTTCAAACAAGATATAAGTTTGAGATGGTGATGTTTTAGGCTATGTTAGTAATATGGTAAGTATAGTTAATAATTAGAATTGTAAGATACTGGGTGCCAGGGATAAGTGAAGGTAAACTGCCGTGGAGGGGGAGTTTATACTATATAACCTCTGAGGTGCTAGCCGAGGAGGTTATGTATTTAATTTGGATAGTGATACCTAGCTCAAATTATTTATTTCGGAGAGGTGTGACATCATCGCCCCCGTTGCTATCGCTATGCCAATTTGTTGTATGTTCACAATATAAATCGCCAGTCCAAAACTGTTGGTCATTCACGTTCCATCCACCACACTGACCACATCTCAGCAGATTTTTAACTTTTAGAGTTGATGCAATTAGGTGGGATTAAAATAAATGATATTAAATTTTATTAATGTCTGAACCCAATTACCTGTTGTTACTTTGTTATTAATCTACTCTATATTATCTAGCCGCGATGTAAATATAGCATAAACTCCTCCTCCAAGGCAGTTTACAAGCTTATACTATGTCCCATAACCCAAAGATACATACTTTGAGGTGAAGCAGTGCTATGTTCGTTGACAAAGTTGATATCTATAATATCTATATATGATATTATACATGTACCCTGAGCTGTGGTGTGTCACCTCACCAACCAGTGTTCCTACATTTCTATACGTTCCTGCTCAACTCAAATAAGCCAGCCTCGATTGTCTAGTGGTCAACTCTCATGCAAAAGGTCGTGGTAACTAAACCTGTATCTTCAACCAACTTTAGCAGATGATGATTGACATTGTCTGTTGACGTTTGCCCCACAGATGACAAACAAATTATTTGACATGTTAAATGTTTTTGGACATTTTTTCTTCACAAATCTTGCATTCATCTTTTGGTTGAAACAGGATGTGTTTGGGCGATTCATTAAACAACAAAATATATGATAAAATAAGATAAATATCAGATTAAAAACTAATCGTATATGCTATCATGAAAAATTAAACCAAATTTTGTTACATGAAAATATTGTTTAAGTAGATCGTTGGTAAAATCGTCTGCCAAATTGTTTGATGGTCGTTTGGTGGAGACAGAAAATCGTCCAATTAATCCAACACTGATGAACGATTTTTCCCAAAGATAAAGTCATCAGTATATGTCTGTTGAAAAGATTGTTCATTTTCATATTGTCATTTAAGTGGAAACAGGACATAGTTCATCATAACAGGATCAGACACCTTAAATCCAAAGATCAAAATACTAATAAAAAGGGTGCCGTAAAGGTTAGAACAGTAGAACACTAGAATGAATCATGACTTGGGAAAAATGTCCCCATTTTTGTTCTGATCAAGATGGCTCTAACCTAATTTTGACCCAATGTACAAAGCTTGAAAATCCTTTATTAATGTATTTCGAATTTTCGATTTTTTGTGACAGGACATACTTTCTGTGGCAACCAATTCTTACATTTTGGCAGTATTGACTCCAATGTATTAACTCTATAGACAAACCATGCAGAGTGTATGTTAATGAGTCCCAAATTCTCAGAGTAAATCATAGAATTTTCTTACATTTTTTGACAGCAGGTTGTTCCCATATGGGACCATAAGCAACATTGTAGATTCTTTTCACTGCTGAATATGTCATTCTAAAGTTCATAATTACTGAGATGTTGCCTTAAATAAAAGATTTTGTCCAAAGATTTGTCCAATTTGCCAACTGGGCCCATTTGTTTTTGTTGGTCGATAGCGGCACTGTCTTCACTTTATTGGTTCCTATGGCAACCCATCAATTGGTGGAATATCTATTTTATTTTATTGGAAGAAACAGTTTGTGATTATCAGTAATGAAACCATAATTATGAGATTTTCATAATTCTATAATTTTCCAGGGATAAGCATATTTTCATGATTTTGAATAATAGTGGCAAACTGATATTTTCGTATATTGGTACAACTGATGCTAGAATATTCAAACGACCTCTGGATTTAAATGGAATTTCTGGAATATTTGTTCAATTCCTGCCAGCAAAATTCTCCTCTTTAAAGGGTTTCTATATATATGTAAAGGGGGAACTTCCAAAGGTACATGGCATTTAGGGAATTCTTGGAAATCATTAATAAATCAAATGGTCTAATTTCTAAAGGAATAATGAATGTGTTAACCATTGATTGAGTTATGAGGTTTTCATGTTTTACCCTGTCCGCTGGACTTCATCTGTCATATGTTTATGTTAGCAACCTCCAACTATTTCACCAGTTAGCAAATATATGCAGGTAACGTACTGGTATTTGATATTATCGGTGATTATAAATCACACACTTAGTATGAATCAGTCATCGTATTGTTAAGTCAAATTATTGTGAATATAGACACGTGTACATAATGCATGTATCCAGAGATTAACTTCCTCTTTGTTGTAGCTGAACAATTCATGTTGTGGAATGGCATTTTGCCATAATCAATGACAGGAATATCTAATGAGGGACTGCCAAATACACCATTATATAAATATAAATGTATATGACGACAGATGTATATTATTATACTTTGGATATGAAACAATAATCGAAATACAGAATTATATCACATCCAAAGTATAACATTATGCATTTAGAACACAACAACAAAAGAAAATAATCCCTGAAGGGATCTAACATTTCATGATTTTCCATGGCTTATACAAAAATGCATACAATACAATCCATATTCCATCAATTATTTTTAAAAAGGATGTCCTCTTTAACTACCTACAGTGTTAGACTTGACAGAAACTCAATTCATAATAGATGTGGCTTAACTGTCACGGTTGGCCATAACACACTAAATAATTGACATCCCCCGTGAGTTCCCCCTGCCCAGACCAGTCCACACCCATTATGGTGCTATGGTAGCAGCCACAACAAAACGTGCTTAGGGAGTTGGGCACCACAGGACTTAGTGTAGAGGGAGTGGTCTTTAGGATATGCAGCAATGTGCTTGATTGGACCAGAGCATGTTTACAGCACCCTTAACGGAAATCTGAGAATTCCGACATGGCTACTGTGGAAGGTGAGCATGCTTATCAAATATGTTTGCTTTATTTTGCGATAGACAACACCTCTCAGCAGTCAATTCGCGGGACTCTTTCTAAAGAGGCCTTAATATTTCGATACTTATAGCATGATAATGAGTCTTTTATCATTGGATAGTCTTTTAATAACCCAATATACTCATATAATTCATTATTTTATGTGCAGAGATCTGCCTATAGGAGTATGCCGGGAAAACAAAAATCACATTTTTAACCTATATATCTTGAACCTGAATATCTCACTTAATATTTGACAGAAAGATATGAAATTTTCAGAGTGTATAGACAACATTCCTATGAAGGGAACGTGTCTCAGATTTTCTATTTAGGTCTTAGTTTATGCTTTTTAAAATCAAGAAAATAATGTTAACAAAAATAATTATAATTTTCCCGTTGTTTTTTTTTTACATAAAATAAAAACTAGGACCTAAATGAAAAACACTTCCCTCCATACCAATCTTATTGACAAGCTCCCCAAATTTTATAACAATATCTTAAAGGGTTCCTTGCACTCAAATTATAGACATTACTAATTTTTGTGTACTGAACTTGCTTTAAGTATGCTAAAAATATTTCAAAGGAAAAAAAGGGAAAATGTTGAGCTATTAGTGAATCATTAAGGAAAGATAATAAATTTTTCAAATTCCCTAAATTCAGGTCTGTTCACTACTGTCCGTGTGACGTCATAATGAAGGGAATTCCCTTTAAATACAACTTGGGATTCACAGATAAATTAATGTACGAAAATGGATACTTTTTACAACCAAGGATCGTCTGTATGTAGACAAATATGAATAATTGGTGTTAGTGTACATATCCTTTATTGTAAATTAGATAATGATGGGTTTTCCCTTTTATGGGCAGATGGATTTCCCTAATAACTCACCGTGTGACGTCATAGATTTGAGAATTTTATCTTAAGTATCTTACAAATTATAAGATTTTTAATGTCCCATATTTATGTCTAAACTCAGAGTTTTAAGTTTTGTGGACGAGGCTAAGGGGCTCCCTGGTCAAGACCACAATAAACAAAGCTAGCTCAAATTTCCCTCCACTTGTTGGAGGGATATCCCATAGTCCCCTGTGGGGGATTTATACTGTGCTCTGATTGGTCAAATTTTGTTATTTGACCTGATTACAATGTGAACCCCAATCTGATTGGTTGGTTCAGGGATCTAGGTCATAGTAGGACCATTGCCTCTTGTGGCATATATTTCTATAATCCTCTAAGGGTTAATTGATTAATCAAAACTAAGTTACATTAATCTTAAAAATTAATATGCCTTTGTTATTATTATAATTATTTGCACAGTGTTTTATTATGGTTTCGCTGGTTTAAACTAAACTCAGGGTTTTCCTTAGATTTTGCTCACGTTTATAGTGCAACATATGAATGACATGCTGAATTAATTTCATTGAAAAATAAGTAACATATACTTATGTCCAGGGTTCCCTGCAGTAACTCAGGTATCCATGTTCAAAATTAAAAGTGAAATAATAAGTTTTCACCTCTTATTTCTCTAATTTCAAGGTTATGGAAAATATACTTTGTACGTCAAGATAGAAAAAATAATGGCATTTGATGTACAGTACATATTCTAGAGAGAGCACAATTTAGATTGCCCTATATGGCGCTCTGAGAGGTGTTGTCTATCCGTAAATACGTCTTTGAATTGCATAGTCATATTTGTCATTGCCATTATAACTAAAAGCAGGATCCTTGATTAAGTACCTAAAAGTAAATCAAAACATGATATATATAATCTTGAATTTTTTGTATTTAATCTGGAAAACATGAGTTAACAGTCATCAAAATTACATTTCACCTTAATCCATAGACATATTCGTTGGCTGAATAACATAAGGTCGTATCTGAGAAATGCTCATTTTATGTAAATGCTAATTAAAGAAATATGACATAATTTTATGAGCTGTATTATTCTAGACATCTGCTCAGTCATTATTATATTCAAGCCATAGGAAGAATTATAGCCTCTGGTCAGAATTATAGACATATTGAGATTATTATGATGTTACCATGGCAACAGATACAGATTCCATTTAAGATACGACCTTATGTTATTCAGTTTTAAGAAGAAAACAGAGAAATTAGTGAATAACATAAGGTCGTATCTGGCATATATAAATTTAGATAAATACAATTTAAATAAGTTTACTTAATAAAATTCGACAAAATAACATCTATGAAAGAAAAACAATATCTCAGGGTTTACTCTATATTTGATTATTCTAAAATAGTAAAGATTTGTATGATTATTACACTGCCATATCTAAATGAAGCCCAGATACGACAACATTGGATCATTTCAGATACGACCTTATGTTATTCACTGAAAAGTGAAATTGTACAGATACGACCTTTGTTTACTGGTTAATAGTATTCTAAGAATTTGAAAAAATTGAAAAAATCCAAAATTTCTAGATACCTTAGGGGTAAGGGAAACATTTTAGAAAATAAAATTAAAATCGATTTTTTTGAGATACGACCTTATGTTATTCAGCCGACGATATATAAGAATGGATCTCTATGCTTAATCTAATTACTTGGATTTTATATCATGCAAATTGTATAAAAGGCCTGTAAGCTGTATTTTGAAAAGATCCAGAAATATTTCAGTGCTTGTATCACTGTTTATAATAGGTATGGCTATTTACATATATGTTTATAATAGGTATGGCTATTTACGAAGTCTGGTTGGCATAATTACAATAGATATTGGGTCAGTCTCCTTAATCTTGAGCCAGTTGGCAAGTAAACTGTCAATAGATGGATATTAGCTGAAGGCTTTTACTATTGTATTCCTCTTAACAGATTATATTGAAATACAAAAGTCATAGAAAAATACCCCAAATCAAAATGTGAAATTTCAAATTGGACTAGATTAAAACCAATATTAAAGCAGATATGAGATAACGTAATTTTGTAGATACTAGAATTTGATATTTATATTCCACAGATGCATTGGAGGGGATTGGTTCATATTTCAGGCTTGAGAGAGGGGTAGGATGGGGGACAGTAAAATCATTCTAGAAAATGTGAGTATGTCATCGTATAGATACAAATGCCTACGTCAGATGAAGAGGGGTGATTGGGTCCGAAATTCCCGAAAATATGCATATCATCCTGATGCCCCATACCCACTAGGCGATTTGGGCTTTGGTGATTGTATTTTCCTCTGATTGCCCATCAGTATATATGCTATATTGAAATGTGCATGGTTGATCTGAGTTGTCAGGAAAATCACCCAACAATTTTAGCAAACATGTTTATTTCAATATAGCATTCTGACAGGTAACGAGGCCCAAATCACCTATAGTGGGTATGTGGCTTAATGGAAGGGCCCATGACCTTAAATTCATTGAGCCACAGCACATATATTTGCAATTATGAGCTTTATCTCAGTATGATGTATCTTGTAGGTCGTCTCTGAATAAAGTCATTCCTCTTGGCAATGAGTCTGAAGAGAAGATCCAGGTCGTTGGAAAATATCACACTTCCTGGCTCAAACTCAAGTCGATGGGGAAAAAGGAGTAGATCTGTGTTCAGAGATAGACACAAAGTGCACTGTGCCATTCCTGACCAAGACGGAGCCTTTGAGGAGAACCGATCTCTATACGATGAACATGTAATCTCAGTGCCCAGCCTACCTCCCGCCCCTTCCTACACCAACACAGTCCGGTTCAGGTTTAAGAGGAGGAAGAAACACTCAAAAGAAGCTAGTTCTCAGACTGACCCTGTAAACGATCCCAGAAGATCAGAAGAAGCTAGTTCCCAGACAGAACCTTTGGAAAATCACAGAAAGAAAACCAAAGGAGTTAGTTCTCAGACAGATCCTGAAAGACAGCCCCAAAAAGAAACTGGTTCCCAGACAGACCCTGGAGAAACCCCGAGAAGAAACTCAGAAGGTGGTGTTACTGTAGGACACCCCAAAGACGCTAGTTCCCAGACACACCCGCCAGAGGGGGGACCAGAACCACCAGGTGGCGTACTACCATTGCCTCCAGACCCTCCTCCACAGGGAAAAATGGTGTCTCCTCCAGTGGCAGAGAATCAGGACCCTCCTCCCGCCCCTCCAGGCATGGAGAACCGTTTGGTTCTCGTTGTGGAGAAAGACCTCAGCAACAACCCTGGGGCCTGCGACCACAAGGCAGATTTTGCGTTGGTACTTAACAAGCTCGATGAAATTCAGAAATGGTTTGCGGATCTCAACTTGGGCAACTTGCCGGATGACAGTCAGGTTCTGGCCCATCTTAAGGTGGTCCACCAGGATATCGTTCACAAACTGAGCCAACTGAATCTGAACCAGCGTGATGCCCTGGAGGTACCACAGCGGGACTGTCTCTGCTATTGGCTCCGGCAGGTGTCGCCACCAAAGGAGAAGGACGAGTTCATGTTAACATGCCCCAACTGCAGCCTTTGCCACCAGGGGCGGCACTTGTTAACAGCTGCTGGCCTATCTGCTGCTAAATACGAACCCATCTGGCCCCATTTAGGCAGAATTTTGATTTGCCTACAGACTGATGATGATGTGAAGTTGACTCAGATTCTGACCAATTTGATTCATGACACCTTGTCTAAAAGCATATTAAATCATGAGAAAGATGGAAAGGAGTGCCTGAACGATACTATCCTGACTGGTATTTCTTGTGACCAAGATTCCATTCTGACTGTCACTCCCAATGCTGAGGCTATGACCATTGCTTTGCCAAATGTATCCGGTGTTCAGTTGACTACCGGTTTTGATTCAGTATACGAGTTGCTCCTTTATTTTTCAATCCTGTGGAATGCACACCGATGTGTCATCATACTACTACAATGGCTCAAGGTTCCAAAGTCCAAGATTGATGCCATCAAAGAAATCTTTGAGGATGAGAAAAAGAATCATCCTCCTCTGCCTACAGTTATCAACAATATCAACCGAGTCTTCAAGAGTATACATGATGGGGCTGCAACTGAAGATAAGATCGCCATTGATTGCATCTATGTAGCAGCCAAAGAAAAGAACATTGAGGCTTTCAAGGTGTTGCTGTATGGACCTAGACACAAGAAATTCCCAAAGAATTAAAAACAAGTTGATGTACTGAAGAAAAATCCTAAGTATGAAAAAACAATATTCCAGTTTTTGATTACACTTTCCTATGATTCCATGAAGAACTGCAGACAGGAAGAAGACTGCTTCCTTCAAATGATTGATTATCTATATGACCCAAAGTTCATCAGGAGATGGGCTTTTCCAGAAGGAATTATAGATGAGGAACTGGATGATCCAAACCATAGCGGTTCTACCAGAGAAGCCTTGAAGGAACTGGTAGGGCATAATGGGGAGATGTTAAAGTATGCAGCAGACCAAGGAACAAGTGGAAACATCACAAAAATCTTGGAGAATCCTCCTTATCGCAGAGAAGATAAGGATGAGGACAAGTCATGC
The DNA here is from genome assembly GCA_936440205.1 of Lepidonotus clava. Classification (NCBI taxonomy): domain Eukaryota; kingdom Metazoa; phylum Annelida; class Polychaeta; order Phyllodocida; family Polynoidae; genus Lepidonotus; species Lepidonotus clava. The sequence continues at coordinate 15,843,340 of OW387150.1, read as the reverse complement.
TGTTACCTTACTAATGGGATGGATGACATCCTGAAGCATTTACACCACAGGACAACTAAAGAGGAGATTGGGCCACTGATAGATGTAGAGCCACTGAGGACAATTGTGGGAGATAAGTGGACATTCTACAGGCCTTACTATATTGCATGGCTACTGGCAAGCTTTTCATACATGATCATATTCACAATGTGCGCCAACTGGCGCCCCATAGGTGCCGAGAACTTGTCCGACATGTATAAAACGCGTGCGGACTACGGGCGGCTTGTGTTGGAAATGTTTGTCATTCTTGGCATTTTCTTCCTACTCTATGGGATTGTTCAGGAATGTCGTGCACTTCAGCATCATGTCCCAGAAGGCATGACTGGTATCAGAAAATACACTTCTTGGTTGATGCACCATGTTCCTAAGCCATACAGAAGATATGACTTGTATGTACTTGTTAACGTAGTATTTGTTGCTCTTGTAATCACCATCATTGGAATGCGCTTGACCTTAAACCGAGATGAGGATATTATCTTCTCCCTGGCACTTTTCTTTGGTTGGATCAACATGGTGCATCGTGTGGCTGCATTCAAGAGATTTGGCATGTTTCCCATCATCATGCACCATTGCCTAATGAAGGACTTTTTCACAGGGTTTGTCTGGGTGTTCTTACTCATGCTTGTCGGACTTGCAACAGCAACATTCACCGTGTATCAGACAATCCCCCTAACTGACCAGAGTCCATCTGATTTTCCTGCCACCAACTTTTGGTGGACACCCTTCAGTTTGTTGAAGCTCACTTTTGGACTTCTTGAAACTGAATATGCCACCCAAACCCGATATGCCTGGATAGGAATCACACTCTTCCTCCTGTATCTATTCTTCATGAACATTGTGCTTTTCAATCTGCTCATTTCAATGCTGGGCACAACCTACACACGTGTTTACGATGTCGTGGACAAGCATTGGATTCAGATCCAGCTCAGCTATATTCTGCTCATGGAGCGCTGGTGGCCAAGTCTGAGGTTCCCCAACAATCAGCACAAGAAGTGTCAGCTCTGGAAGACTACAAGTATTGCCACCTACCGGAAAGAAGGAGAAACAAAGTTTATCTACATACCCAAGGAACAGTCACCAAGGCAACACATAGTAGACGAGGTTTACATTATGTAGACCAATTGTTAAATACCTTCCTAATGACAGTGTCATTTCAACTGCATCAAAGAAGCATTACCCAGTGAAATGACACCCATACCCAAACTAGGGCCCCGATTTTGCCTCCTGGCGGCAGAGCCAACTTGTAAGGTGTTAAGCTATAACCACATGTGGCATTTGGTAACCCTTAAATCCAGCATGAAATGTATATGTAATTGGTGAAAGGAATTCAAGAACATTATGCTTGATGTTTTATAAAAAAGAAGAAATGATGTCTTTTTCTTTTTACTTTCGTATATAGATGATGTCAAATGGAACGTCTTTAAACAAGGAATTCTCATAATTCCCAATGTGAAAGTTCATCAAAACTAAGAAAATAATCTAACAAATTCTGAACTATAGCTTATCAGGGCACTCAAAAAGGCTTGTTAGAATAAAAATCTAGAGTATTTTAAACATTTACAATATTTTATAAAATTAGAACATTCCACTATTAGACTATTAGAGTAGGGGTTTTTAATCTGAGTGAAGCAGCTAGCTTGAAACATCCATATCTCAGCCTTTAGAATTAGTATCTTTCTTCCTTCTTATGTATGGTTGCAGCATAATATTTTTGTGCTGCAACCATTTCCGTCAGTGTGGGTTGATTCTGAATAGAGATGTTCTTAAATTATTCATAAGGATGTCTACTTGATTATGATACTGAATTGTTTGTGTGGTATTTATAATTATGCATAAAGGCATAAATTTGGGCGCAATTAGATGAATGAAGTATCCCTCTCTTACCAGGTGGGGGGGGGGGGGACCAAAATTCAATAAATAGTCACGATTCCAAATTTTGGGTTTGTGAAGGATTTTTTTTGTTGGAGAACGTTCGTGAAGGTTCATGAAGGTTCATGAATGTTTTCTGGACACACCCTATAATTATAGGTTTATGAGATACAAAAATATAACCAGGAACATTCATGGAAGTTTTTTGGTCGCCATACTTGGTGTGTATTTAAGTGATAAAAAAAAGACCATGGTAATTCGATTTTGAGCAACATAAAATATATATGGAATATTTCGATGTCTATCTACATTATAGATAACCATCTTTACTATTTTAGGTACTGCTTCCATTCCACTTTGAATGTTTCAAGTTCAGGCATCTGTAGAGCAGTGGCACCACCTGGTGCTACCTCCATGTACCATTAGTTGCCCTGACATGGCGTTGCCTTGAGGGCTTAAAATGGAATAAACATCCTCCCATACATTTAAATCAAAGCGAAGACAAGTATTATTCCTGGTTATTTCTTATCATATAGTTAATGACAAGAATATAGAGAAGAAAGCCAATTCATTGACAGTCCCATTCCTCTGTGATATACAACTTGCTTTGAGGATGGATTTTGTGTTTGTGTGTCTGACTGAATAAAAAAAACCATACTTAAATAAATGGTTCAGCGTTGCCTTTGAATTTGTACATGTCAGCAAAGAATCTGCAATATTTAATTCTTATAGTAGTTTCTGACGTCCTAAGACTTACCCAAAAATCATTAGTGTTTATGGTCCAAATACTAAAACTCCCTACATACTCTTCGTGGATGCGAATTCTACATCAATAATATTGATCATATTAATATTATGATTATAATCAAATAGTCATAGGCCTAGGGTTTTGAGCGTACACCTCATAATTTATGTGGGTGACTTATTAGGATACATGGCTGTAAATATCATCCAAGCATTGAAACCACACAACAATGAACATTTTCATAAACATAAGATATAATCACAAGGTGGTGTGGACGTTGAAACTTGCCATTGCTTCCAAACTTACAACCATGGGGCTGCACCTGTCGAATGTCGGCCTGAAGGGATATGGATTATTGTGTCCGTGGCAAGCTGACGCAGCCATTCTCGCCACCGTAAGACTTGAAGGGAAAGGCACGTTTAAACAATATTGCCGAAACTATTTTAAAACCCCAGTGACGCATTTAGAGGGCGGCGCAGGGGACGGCCCACCCCTATTCCTTTGGTCTAATTGTAGATTTTCTATGCAATATTCTCGAACCCAGGGGGTCGAGAGGAATTTTTTACAAAAGGGTAAGTACCCCACCCCCTTTGAAAATGTCTCGATCTACCCCGGAACCTAATCAGTCCTCATTGTTGAGAAAATAATTTTCTTTAAAGAATAATTTTGTTTGTTTTGAATAACAAAACTATTAAATTTTGAGGGACAATATTAGATTTAGTGATATAAGAATCCCCTCAACACTATAATTACTACAGAACAACTTGGTATTGTATCCATTGGTTGCAATCATCGGTAGCGTACAAACAGTTGTATAACTCAAATCTATTCAATTGGAATACATAATACAATGTGCTTCGATACATCCTAAATATCATAAAAGTCTTTGCTCACATATTTCACACATGTGACACGTTTTTGGAGGAGAGCTGAGTTTTCAAGCTAGAAAATTGGTTCTGATCACTACTTAAGAAGGGTAATATGAACATTATAAATGATTATTATAGCGCAGCACTCATATCTGTTACCACATGAGGGTAAGCGTGCCAGCATGTGGTACCTCTTAGTAACGGCAGGTGGCACCAGTGTTCTGAGAGTATCCTTTATAATGACTTATTGTTTGCTGATGACACAGTTATTTATAAAACAGGAAATAGTTTAGACGATATTCAATCTGACATCCAAATTAATATTGAGTCTCTGCATAAATGGTGTAAAGACAACTCTCTTACAATTAATTCCAAAAAAACTAAAATTATGGGATTTTCAAACCGACAGCATACAAGCTTTAAAAACTCAGTGACTGTTAAGTATGATAATACTACACTAGGTGTGGTTGATACCTATAAATATCTAGGCTTAACCCTAGACACAAACCTGAATTTCAAACAGCATATTAATACTGTTATTAAAACCACAACTTATAAACTATCAATACTTAGGAAAATTCGTAAATACCTAACTGATTACTCAAGTTTAGTTATATACAAAACCATGATTATGCCACATTTTGATTATGGAGATTTCCTATATGCCAGTTCAACTCAGGAGATGTTACATAAACTGCAGGTTATACAAAACAAATGTATAAAAACCTGTTTACATTTGCCTATGGATACTAATACTAATTATATCCATAACACTACTAAAATAGCTAAACTCACTGATAGAAGATATGTACATCTTCTGAATCATATGTATAGCCTGAAGGATGACCCTGAGTATACTGATACAAGGGAAATTCCTACAAGACAACATGTATGTACAACATTTAAGGTTCCTTTTACTGACAAAGAAAATCTACTGAGAGGTTCAAATATTAGAGGTGCAAATGCTTGGAATTTATTACCCAATCATGCTAGATGCATACCTTCACGATTGGAATTCAAAAAGTACACTAAAACCATATTAACCAATAAGCAATATTGATGACTGTTAATAGCATTTAAAGTGTCTTCCCATAATATTAAATAATTAATTACCTAGAGGAATACCTTTATTATATAGAACTCCTATAGCAAAGGTGATTACCTGTGATATGTATTATTAACAATCTTTATATTAGCCATGCTTTTGTTTTTTCAAACAATACCAACTTTCCCAGAGTGTATCTAGCCTGCTGGGAGGCAATGAAAACCGGGCAATTATGCCTGAAGACCCTCTCAGGATAAATAAATTGTACTAAAAAAAAAAATGACGGAGAAAAATGACCGAATAATTGTCATTTACGTGGCAAACTATAACGTAGGATGGTATTGGTTCTTGTCTGTATGTTGTTCAAGATCACGGTTTTTCTATTTTCAATCACTCTTAGAATTATGAAATAATGGGGCTAATTGAATACAACAAGTGCTAATTGCTTCCAAATTACAGTCGACTCTGTCTTTAGTGGACACTGACGGGACCGTGAGATTTGTCCATTAAAGACAGAAGTCCGCTTAAGACAGAGTCAGTAGTATAGGACATTTCGACCTGCCTTTATTGTTGGTTGGTTATCGCCACTTTAGCCCTACCCGCCTTTGTGTCATATTTTGTGAAATATGTGATTGCCTGTCATTGTCCAATAGCAATATCAAAGGCCTCTGATCGGTTCAATTTTAATTTTGATATGATTATTTTTCTTTATTTCAATAAAGCTTTCAGTATGACAGGATCTTTGCTGTCATCTACCGACATAACGCCTATGTTAAGGAAATTCTATAATACTATCTGACAAAGAAAGAAATATGGAGAAATATGATGTATTTGATAGTACGACCAAAAGGAAATGATAAAAATCCGTCAAACAACAACAACAACAACAACAACAACAACAACAACAACAACAACAACAACAACAACAACAACAACAACAACAACAACAACAACAACAACAACAACAACAACAACAACAACAACAACAACAACAACAACAACAACAACGGAGCTGGGGGCAGACATGCGATGAAGGTGCCCTGTGTGGCAAGTGGGCTATGGAACCCAATACAACTCTAGGTGGCAGCACCCTACACTGGTTACCTGTCAGGCAGTTTATATCACCTATAATGATCGGAAATAATTAATGGTTAATCATATATTTATCTATATAATATATAGTACAGTATATTATAGAAGTGTGTGTATCAGGTATAACCTCTGGACTCTCCAAACGAGGTATTCAGTAGTATAGCGGTGAGAATGACGGAGGTCCCGAGTGCAACACCTGACTGGCCTGTTTTACATTTTGATATGTTATAAACAACTGGCATAGAATAATCATACAATTTTGTTGTCTACACAGTCTTTTTTCTACAAAACATTTATCTTATGGTTATTGGATCTAATGTCAGATTGTAAACTTAGGCTTCCATTCAAGAGGTCCAGGGATCGGCTTTCTTCTGGAGCTGTAAAATTGTACTAGAATGATTTTTTTTTATTTTCAAAAATCTATGGAAAGATGAACCATTAAACAATGGGTAAACATTTTTGATTTTGTGAGGTAAACCTCTGTTATATGTAAAATGCAGAAATATATTCTGTACATTCTATCACATTTTTCATAAAATGATTAGATACAGCATGCGTCAATACAGCTTTATAATATCTGCAGCAATAGGGAAGTGGTCAGGCTCTGGGACTCTTAACAACAGAAACGGAAACAACAGAAACGGAAAATTCGAAAATGGTACATGTACCTAGAGAAAAATGTTGTACAGATTTCTCATATAACCTTCGGAGGTTTACCACATAACCTCCGGAGGCTTATCATATCATGTAACCTCCGGAGGTTTTCCCAGTAAACCTCCTGGTCGTTCTCCGAGGCAGTGGGTTACGCTCAGAAACCTGGCCAAACCTCCTCCGATGTGGACAATGGAGGCATAGGCCGGGAGGAGTATAACGTGTTAGAACTTATATTTTAAGATGGTTTCTGTTGACGTTAAGCTCTATGTCTCCGTTCATACCGCGTGGCGGATTAAGAGGAGGGCGTGCGCGCCCTCCTTTTTTGGCCCAATTTAATGTAAAATTCTGGGAAAGGGGAGGCACGCCCCCATCTTTTTATTGGCGCGCCCCCACCTTTTTTCAAAATCCTGGATCCGCCACTGATACCAAGATGATACATTGTTTATTGGTTGTGAAAACCAAGGTCAATGGAATAATAATTCTGAAGGAACTTGCAAAGTCAACTATGCTAACGGCCATCAGAATTCTCCCAGCACCTACCAAAATGGGACCATTTAGAGCTGAAATTATTATTCTGATCGAAACCTCCGGGGGCCTCTAAGCGAAAAGACCATTTCACAGTCAACTTAAGAAGCGAGTGTAACGCTAACAAGATTCCAATTACCGTCAGTGGGGCAAAAATGCCTGATGAAGGAGCGAATGAAACTCGTTAATGTTTGCGCAATTTTAAAAATTCGCGCCTCACTCGCAGAACTACAAACCCACTCAAATTGAATGAAATTCAAACATGAATACATTATAATAGTTATGTAGTTTTGACCAGTAAAACGCACAAAATTGTGACGGCACCAAAGCATCGCTAAGTGCAGGATACTCGAAAATTTCACAACGCGAAAACATGTCCGCTCAAAACACCGACGCGGCGCCGCGGGCTGCTGCTTGTCAGGGGGACGCGAAAAGAGGGCGCGTATGGAGAGCGGCGCGTTAAAAAAACGGGCGTTAAAGATGGCGGGCGCGGCGGAGGGCTTATCTGCGGCTCATCGGGAATATTAAAGGCGGATTAAGGAGGGAGTAGAAGACGGATCACCCCGTACGGAGGCGACAAGCACACCCGTAACGCATTAATAACTATCAATAACTAGTGCTATTACACGCCGACAGATGGCGCCGATAGCCGCGCCGACCGGAAGTGCCGTCAGATAACGCGCGCGACGTGCCCGAGCGCCGCCTATCGGCGTTTGTATCAGCTATCAATTACAAAAGCCTTATTAAGAGACGCTTCGAGAAAACACACTTTGTCAACGCGTGTATTTGTTTTTGTCGGGGATTTCTTGATCTTAGTTCCGGGTGGGATTTAAGAGGGCGCTGGCGTGTAGGCAACGGCTCTCACTCGTCATTTGAATTCTGTAATCTGCTTACCCAGGGAAGCGTAAAACGTTGTCATAAGTTCCAGTAACGTTCCGTTAAGTTTTATTTTGGTTATTGTAATGCCCTGTTTCCACCAAAAGATTATTCTTCAAACGATTCCAAAACAACCATAAAAATCGTCCAGATTTGTAAATCGTCCAAGAAATCTTTTGGTGGAAACAAACAATCCTTTGAACGACCGATCCCAATGGACGATTTTTGGCCCAATCGGACGACCAAAGTGCCCCACGGACAACAGACAAATTATTTGACATGTTAAATATTTTTGGACGATTTGGGCTAGTTGGACGATTTTTCTAGACAAATCTTGTGTTTATCTTTTGGTGGAAACAGGATCTGTTTGGACGATTCAGTGAATAACACATATATAATCAAATAAAATACATATCAGATACAAGATCAAAATCGTAGACGCTCTCATAACAAACTGAAACATATTTCTTAATTGAATATAATGTTTCATTAAATCGTTGGAAGAAATCGTTGGTAAAATCGTTGGTAAAATCGTCTGTCAAATCGTTTTATGGTCGTTTGGTGGAAACAGAAAATCGTCCAAAAAATCATTGCTGATGGACGATTTTTTGTGACAATAAAGTCGTCTATATTTGTCTGTTGAAAAAATCGTTCAACTTTGAACAAGTCTTTTTGGTGGAACAGGGCATAACGTTATGTTGATAGCGCCCAATAATGTCTCTAGAACCTAACACTGCAATGTTGCACTGTTACGTTATCGCAATGTTCTGTTTATGTTGCTTTATATATCATGTTATAATATTCTTTATTGGTAAGGTCTCAACATCTCTAAAATGTAATGTTATTATAACATTCTGTTTTGATGAGTCTCAACCATACACAAAATAAAGTAGGCCTAACTGCTCTGTAGCAACTAACAGACTGATCAAAGGAGTATGGTCCCAAAATGTGCCTTCGGTAGCTTATCTTCTCTGGTTTGTTTGTATAACCTTATCGGCTTTCTTGACTTTCTTTCTGATAATGTAAATGATTTCTCAAGAAAAACAGATTTGACAAAAATGCGTCAATTTATTAAATGTTTTAGTTAGGCCTAATTATTGAATGAAACCAGTCGGAGCCATGTAGAGATTGTTGATTCTGTGTCACTGTGGTCGGGCTTTCAGAGCATAATTCATAAGATGATCGAGACGGACGGTATAACACAATGTCATGATTTCTCCCATACTTATCTCAAGAACGTGAACGAGGCATATACAATTATGATATATTTTACTCGGGTAACAGGTTTGAGAGTAATACATAGTTAACTGGTTAGGGCATTCAACCTATAGATCCGAGTCTTTTTTAAACCAATGCACCAATAGTAAAATGACAATGTGTCAGAAAGAAGTTTTCCTTTAACAAAAGTCTGAAAGTGTCTTTTCGTAATCAGAACAATCAGGTTGAACACAGCAAACGTTAATAAATGCTTATAAATAGATCATTAGATGTTCAAACTGCACGAAACATACAACCTTACATCATTGATAGGCCTACTTCTTTTTCCTTCTACTAATACTATTATCATTGGAAAAAATACTCAATTTGGTAGATATTAGAATATTTCCTTCTTATTTTCGATGATCAATATGATTTTGCATTCTTATGCGATTGAATAAGCATATCCTGTGGGGTTTTGAGTTAAGTTTTTTTTTTTATCAAATCGACGGCACTGACATATAATACATACATACATACATACATACATACATACATACATACATACATACATACATACATACATACATACATACATACATACATATAATATATATTATATATATAGGTTTTACCTCACCCTAATTGCCCACCTGTACGTATATAACCTGGGATGATGTAGGTGGATATTGTATATATAGCAGGTACCCAGTATACACCGACAATACCCCAGGCCCCTCGGTTCCAGCCTAGCACCTCCATGGCGTCTTCTAAATGCGGCCCGTCGTAAAATGCCGGGAATGCTTAGTGGCCATGATATGAGCGTCCCCCCGCCCGTCGCCGATCGCACCTCCAGCCGGGTCCCGGCCGGTCATAAAGCCATAAGCTGAGGGGGCCGAGGGCCATGAAAGCCCTCGGCCCGCCGGTAAAAAGCCCCGAGTGTTCTTAAACTTTCCCGGGTTTAATGATGAGCCCCCGCCGACGGCCGCCCAGCCGCCTTTTACGAGTTCGTTTGGCGGCGGCTTTGATTCCGGAGTTTGATTGCCGCAACGGTCGTTCTGTTGGGTTGGCCGGTTGGCTATGGCCCTGGACCCTTACATTCGATATGGTGACATGGCCCTTTTTGGGGCTTGGTGACCCGTGATATGGGATTCCAAAAGGATGATGACATAATATGACTTTGGTTTTTTCTTAAATTCGGTATGGCGACATGGAGCTTTCTTAAATTCGACATGGCGACATTGCATTTTCTTAAATTCGAAGTGCGACATTGCAGACCCCCCCCCCCCCTCATCGAGGGCCCCTTGGTTGGTAGCGACGATGGTGACGAGAGCGCCGGATGTGTTGAAGGAGTGGCCATGGAGGGGGGCGTTGCAGGCATGGAGGGGTTGGCCATTCAAGGTGGCGGAGTAGGTTTTATTTCGGGGAGAAGAGGCTTGTTTGCATTGGCCGGGGTTTGAAAACGACTTCATCAGCGGGTCGTTGTGAGACCGCCGGGATCCAATTGCCAACTCTCCCCGGACGCTTTGCACGTTCACTTTCTGCCCTGGGCGGGCCTGGGGGTTGTCAAACGGAGAGAAAAGACGAACAAAACGGTCTATTGGGCGTGCACAGTGTGAGCCGGCCAACCCGCCCCTCTCCAGGTGCAATAAAACAATTTAGCGCCCGTAAGTACAGGTATATGGGACGCCGCAAAGGGCCTGATTGGGCCTTGATGACCCACCGATCGCAGCGACACACAGCGGCCGCAGTAAACACAACTCCTCCCCGCGTCTGCGCATTGTCCACCGCCTATTATGGGATATAATGGCGGCGCACACGACGTTGGCCGGCCCCAGTCACATAAGCTGCGCCTTATTCAATTACAACCTGATTAAAAATAATTTATATAAAGGGCTGACAGTGGTGGGGGCTAAGTAAGACATACACGGGTTACCAGGCGGCAACTTGACAGCTGGGGGAAGTAGTGTATTTTGGTCACAATCACCAAGAGGAAAGTTTCCTCCAATATCGCCCAGCGGAATGCCCCCGAAGAATAAGACGTTTATGGGCCTCCACCAAAGCGGCCCGACGGTTTGCACCTCCTAAATCGGCCTCGGCATGAGGGACACAGTTTGATATCATCGCTATTAACCCTTCTAAACGACCCTTGCCGAGAGGGAAAACGCCAGCGGGAATGGAAAGAACGAAGAGGGCATGTTTGTAATGTCAGAGCGGGTGTATGGGTTTAATGGCAGGTAATAGCAGTAGACCCGAGCTAATCTTACGTCAAACCCTTAACGTCCAGCCTTTACCCACCGGCTTTGGGCCGCATTTTGAACCACCTCACAATGGCGCCGTTTCCGTTTGGCGCTGTCGCCGGCGGGGGGAAGGTCATTAAGTACAGCATGATGGGCGCTCATGTGTTTTATTATATGAGGAGCTGCGGTGGGTCGCATTACGGTGTTGCCCGCCCCACGCCCCCTACCGCCACATCAAAGAACCACCTCAGTGCAGATAAGTACGGCCCCACGACGTCGTTATGACGTCACGTCATTGTCTTCAGTGGTTCGCCCGGAGCATGATGGGACGTCGTTTGGGGAGGCAGGTACCCATCTTGGTCCCCCCGCCCCCCATGTCGCTCAGCACAAACCTGAGTAGTCTGGCGACTGATGACATTTTGAAAGTCCTACAACTAGAAAAGGATTTTGCTATTAGGTAAATGGGAAGTTTAGTGTTATTAATACCTTCGCTACTTTTGGATGTCTAAGATTATACACGTGCTTTTTTGGTGGTAAAAATACTGATTCTTGTGTAGTAATGGCCCACCTGTTCTTTCATTTTTAATCGTAGCAATACGTTGTGCGTTTTTGCAAAGAGTGTAAATTTGCTTCCCCGTTCAAGATTATTTTGACAATTTCTCCCACGCTTATAAATGTTCTTCTGATAAATGTGTTTGTTTTGAAAGAAGCTAACACCTTCTATACAAATAGTAATATCATTTTCAATGGAAAATGGTCTAGGTAATACTTACCTGCTTACAATTTTGTACATCTCGAAGCAAAGGACACCACATTTCTATCAAACATACATTTCAATCTACGAATGGTCCACCATGGAAAAGACAATGTTCTCAACCGACAGGCGGCCGCTTTAGAAACTCCAAAAGAGCCAAATAGATTCAAAATCAGTTTGGGTATGTGCCCAAAACAGGATGTGATACCACTGGAATGAGAACCGATGAATCTTGGCCTAGTTAATGTATTTAAAGGAATGTGTCAGTGAGTGCTAACCATCAGCAGAGCCTGTGTCCCCGCCCCTGCCCCGCCCGTCGGCGGCCGCTTTGATATAGCCCTCGGAAGGGGCGGCGATTAGTGACCTAAATGACTAATTGACACCCAACAGACCACTCCCACCCACCTTTAGGGAGCAAACATTAACTGGGAAGGGCCAACAAGAGGCCCAGGGAGCCTGTGTTACCTGGGGGATGTTACAAAACCGCCTGGAGTCATATTGGTGGATGGGGAAGGTTTGAGGAGGGGGGTTACCTGAAAATTCAAGGTCGAAAAGATATATTTTCTCCTAATGAAGATTTGTCACTGTGTTGTGAGAGCCGGTAGCAGAAATGGCTATAACTATAACATAATTATATGTTAGTTGATCTAGCGATTTTTAAACTATAATTACTCCGAAATAGTAATACAATAACTCACACTATTTGTTTAATATGTTCTTGAATTGGGATTTGGTGAGTCTCATCTTAATTAATACATAGAATCTCATCTATTCCTGTACCTGGTGTAGCAAGTTAATCCATATTGACATGATAGAAGTGTTAATTTAAAAAAAATAGGTACAGAAGTTATTAGTCGAATTAAATCCCAATTACCGTTAATTTGAAAGTATTTTTTAGCAGGTTCATTATTCTGACAGTAATGAAAATTGTTCCATCACTACATAAAGCGACGGAGCTTCACATCAAATATTTCTCATGTAGAAAACGTACATCAGAGAAGTGGATGAACTACGAAGAGTATAGTGGGTACCATAATTTTAGTAAATTTTTAATAGTGAGTGCCCCCCACCCCTTTCTGCCAAAAGATATACCTTTCACCCACCACGCGCCTCTCCCCTACACAGGTGTGTGTGATTAAAGAGCAGAACTCCGGATGGACGTGCGCTACAACTCGAGATGATATCAAACTGGGCCCTGCAACCTTGTGTAACTCCCCTGAGCACAAAGGACAAGGGTTTAATCAACTCACATAACGTTACAAGAGCGGTTTTACGCAAATGTTTTATTCAACGTCAACGTTCCCTTATAAATGTCCCAGGCAATCAGATGTTTGACTACTGGTTAAATGCACTGTTTACGTAACAGACACACGTCTTTGGTGTTTACGACCTAATGAACAAAGCTTTTAAGATAGCGATTACTATCTAAAATTCTTTCGAATGTGTGTTGGTTTTGCCATCATTTTCCATGTTGTTCCCTTGAAACAACACTTCTTGCAATATACACTATACAGTAACTGATGTGCGTGCGATACCGAGCAATGATTGAAATTAGATATTTCATAAAAACTAATGTTATGAAAAAAAGGTATATCTCATATATTACACACATACTCATTTGGAGTGTATCCCACAGTTTAAACATAATGGTTCCCATATGTAATTAAAGAGGCTCATACATGACTTTTTGTTGTTCAGAAACAATTCTAGACTCAGAGAGTCAAACCGACCTTGTGCACTAATCCTAGCTTACGACCGATTGTCAGATTGGATCTTTAAAATGCTGAGTCGACAGGAAATAGCTCCTAAATGCCAGCCATAAACAGGTTATTTATAAATACTGAACTGAGATACGTCGGAAAACATCCATTACAAAGAATGACACCCAAGCAGCATAGACTAGATGTTAGAAATGTATATGTACCTGTCCGATATGCCACCAAGTGATTTACAATGGCATTGAAAGTTCTGTTATATATCCGTAATACTTACGCCATCGCCATAACAATTATATTCAAAACTCTCAGTGTTGAAGTTTGTTGGGTGTACGTAGAAATATGAGATATCAACACTGCAATATTATACACAAACAAGAAAAAAACGTTATATTTTCTTCTTGAAAAATCAATTCACTTATATATCATTGATAAGACGTAAATTAGATCCATAAGAACATAATTTGAAGATTCAAGATGGCCTTTTGGCCGGCTAAAATCACAATAAAATGTAGTGTGCGTCAAGAAACTATAACTTACCTGGAAATCTACTGATCTGTAACAATAACGTCCTGGTTTAGGCCTGGATTGTACAAGAGCCAAGTGTTTGAGGCCTACCACCCTGCCCCACTGGCCTATATGCCCAATCATAAACGGTCATTATTGCAGCAATCTTATGACAACAAGTGACTTACACAAAGGCCCATCATTTTACAAATGTTGAAATTATCCCGCCCCACCTCAGCCCTCGCCTACCCCGCCTTCTGCTGCTCACCTTTGACCTCCAGCCTGTGACCTTGGACGTTTATGCTGTGACCTTGGACGTTTATCCTGTGACCTCGGGGGTTCATTCTGTGACCTTGGATCCTTGGTTTGACCTCTGATGATGGGTCGTTATGGGCACTGGGCGCACCTGCGCATTACGTGGCTACAAATTTGTCAGATAATCGTCTTTTATAGCAGGTAGGTATTTGTGGGTGTATAAACTATAATAAACATGACTCCACCAGCCTCTCCCCGCTTTGCAATAGAAAAACGAAGAAAAATATGTAAATACATATAGAATTTTTACAATATTACAGGGAAATTAATTATGGGCTGGTAAAAGAAAGTTATTACCTTGTACTATAATGATGTAGTTCATTAAATCACAGAATGCACTTTAAGACTGTTGTTAAGTTGAACACAGAAGGGTCATGGCAACAGAGTGTTATGTATTGAAACCAGATCTGTAAATTTGGTACGTCTTGTGTACTTCATTTCGAGGCTAAATTATGGGAGAGCAGTATGTTGACTACGACTTTAGATGCATAACCTTGACTTTGTTACTGAGCTCGTCATGCAGCTGTTCATTTTAACCCATTAAATGCACTTTACTTCTTTTCAGTTCTTTTTGACAATAGTTAAATGCGTATCATCTCTGTACATACCAATTGTGAGCGCAGTCCTCTATGCGTTTTCATACCATAATTTCCCTCTTTTTATCCGACCATTTTCACTCCTGAACCGACATCCAACTCCAACCTCACACTTCAACAACCACTTTTCTCGAGAACATCTAGGGGCCGAACATTCTGGGAGCTCAGGGATGACACTCAAATTTGGTACAAACGAATTCCTACCTGTGACATGCCTGCAAGGGACAACAATGTAATTTTCTCCAAACAGTTCTAGTTTTCACAGTCTTTTTTCCACATTATATGTATTTTCAACCAGCCAGCCACAATGGCTATATTGATTACCCTTAAACACATAATAGTTGGTCCCTGAATCCGTAGGTTAGTTGGCAGGTTCAAAAACCTCAACTTGTTGAGATAAGCTTTATCGGAAAAGTAAGCCTACTGGGAAAGGTAATTTATAGATAAACATTTTGTTTCGCATAGGTGCCTAGTTATATATGTACATTTACTGCAACGGCTCCGCCCCTTGTGTCTATATAACATATATCATAGTATATATATATATATATATATATATATATATATATTACTGCCTACTCACGGGCTAGTCCGGGGATGGGCAGGGGATTCTGACCCCCCCTCCTCCCCCATGGTGGACCTAAAAACTACAAAAACCTTTCCAGAAAAGGGGACCTAAAAACTACAAAAACCTCTCCAGAAAACGCTGATGTCCTAAGACTTATGAGTAACCTCAAACTGCAGCTTCTTATTCGAAGATCTGGTTGATACACCCAATGATTCCTAAACGTGCAGGGAAATATATGTAAAAAAAACAACCTTTCTTCAAAAATCTGTAACATTGAAGGGCCTCTCTGAGTGGGTCATCAGGACCTTCCAGCCGACTGTGGGTGTTTGGGTTAATCGGCTTTTGCGAGGGGAATCCCGCGGTTTATAAAGGAGAAGCTCTTAGAGCTTGAGCTGTTCGAACTGCTCGAACTGCTCACCATCTGCTCTGAGTTTCTCACGCCTCATCAGCCCCCCGCCGGGCCCTTATCGGGGCTACTCATCGTCTGGAGCAGAACAGGTCCCTATCTGTTTTTATGAACACCTTCAGGTTTAGATTCACTACACACCCATTCTGTCTTTTTTTCACAATCAGACTTTTCCGACTTTCCCGAAAGTAGAAGCCATTTTGTGCTTACTCTGTGCAGAGAGAGTAAAGTTACAACTTTACTCTCTCTGCTCTGAGTAATTTCATTTTCAATTAATTCAGGTTATTTGGGTGGATGTGAAGTACAGGAGTCGCTCAAAATAAGTAACATGTCTAGCACGATAATCAAAAGAGACGGGTAATGTTGTTATTATGATATGCACCTATAATCATATCTTTCATTTCCGAGTGACTTGTATCAATCGGAACGTAACTTTATGACAGTACGTTTGTCATACTTCCTGCTAAATACAATCGTTGAGAACTATTGAAATTAAATTACATGCATTTATGGTATCTTCAAACGCTATGCGTCTATTTGTTCACATTCTTAATGATTATGAATGCATGTCGTGCCAAATCCGCCCCAACTATCTATAGATAAAGACCGTGAGAGCGTGTCAGTTTTACTTAATGACGAATCAGCACTAATGACGACTTCATTGGCCTTATCATTGTGACGTCACTGCAAAATGACGGTTATCACCCTTAGGCTCTCTGGAAAATTAGTTTGATATTAACAGCTAATTTTAGTCATATGGGATTACTATATGCGATTTGCTTACCTGGAATATTAGAAAATTCAACGTCACAATAATTCTTAGGTGAATTCCAATATCAAAAAGAGACACTATCTGAAAGTAGTGACTGTCGCTGGAATATCGGGATACATGGTAGTCTTGATCGTTTTTAAAATCCTGCTTATTACACTGGATACAACTGAAAAACATAACAAATATTGTCTTCCACTGTAGTGAGAGAAGCAGAGTAGCAGTTTATTTATTAACAAATAATGAATGAAACAGCGAATGGTACATCCTATTTCTGTATCCTTCATCTCACTCCCTTATGAGTAGAGGTTCGTGTATCCGGGGGACCATTGCTTTTCATGCACCAACCTAATAGTGATATTGAAGTTACACTTATGTCTAATTGCATCCCACTTGCCAATTACTAAGATGTCCAGGGACCTCAATGTTGTTGCAGTTTATAGCAGTCCTAAAGTAGGCACTTATTTCATTCGGGGGCCTGAAGTCATTGGAGCAATGTTCTGGCCTAGACTGTACGGCAATATAACGTCGACAACTACAAATACGCCTATGAACATGTCAATAGCAATATAATGTGTGAGTGAACGGTAAACAAACCACTGGATGCCCTGGATTTGAGCTACATAGGGGAAATTACTATAATGAGGACTAGGATATGACATGATTTATTCTCTGGAATATGATAATAGTTGCAATGCCACTGGTTTCAATACCATACCATATGTGCTAGCTTTGGTCCGGCTTTGGTTATTGGGCACTTCTGGAAATTTTATCCAAATCTTTACAGTTCCTCCTAGAACTATACCGTCTGCTCGTTATCAAAATTATTATCTTATTTTCTCATTAGAGGAATATGATTTATAGGAGAAAGTAAGTCCACCTTGTAGATAATATTTCTTATTAACCTGGGTCGATGATATAATAAGGTATTTAGTCAAAATTAATGGCCATAAAAACCTAAAAGGTCTCAATAACAGTCTAACAGTCTATGGAAAATTCGTATTGATAATCAGGTTGTATCCAGAAATCGTTGGCAATTTGAGGGTAACCCCTCTCAAATTTTGAGGGTGACGGTTGATTGAAACTCTGAAACTTAGACTCAATGCATGCAATGAACGTTATCTGTTTACAATTAGCAAGCTTGAAAAAGTGAATCACGTTGGTCACATTAAATTTTGTATATTCTAAATCCTGAGAAAATCTTGATTTACCAATGGAAAATAGTTAATTTTCTGCCAGAAATGTTGCAGAGAAATGTTGCAGTCCCTCTATGATCATTGAAGAGTTGCCAGTTACTAAGTTCAAGGCTATATGTTTTTTTATTTTTTATTTTTTATTTATTTTCAACAACTTCACGTACAAATGTTCATGTTCTTCCAGTTGTCTATATGAGATAATAATGAATGATGAGAGATAATGTATATGAAATAGGATGAGTTAATGGGTATATGAAGTAACAACTTAAATAGATTACTTATCTAATAATTCATTGGTCGGAATCGAACGGTCATACAACAATTACGTCCTTTGGGGGTTCATAACATTTTCTTAAATTTGACTTTTGTAGTTGCTTTTTGTACATCCTCTGGTAACATGTCCCAAAGTTTGACACCGCGATACAAAGGGCTGTTTTGGACTTTTATAAGTTTTGTGTACGGAAGCTTAAATTTGAGTTTTGTGTTGCTCCTCAAATTTATTTCCGGACGAGAAATTTCAAGTAATTTGCTATCTCTGCTTTGCCTGTACATCAATGATTGCAGATGTTTTTCTCTCCTAATTTTCAACTTTGATAACCCATAGATATTCAAGAGGTCATTGTAGCTAGTATGAGGGTGATTATTTCGATCTATGGTCTTAACAGCCCTCTTTTGTAGCGCTTCAAGTCTTTCTACACTTTGGACAACACATGTGTCTATTACAAAATCTGCATAATCGAACAGTGGTACAATACAGGTCTTGTATATTTGATTGGCTACATGATTTGAGATAAATGGTCTTAATTTCTTCAATACGTAAAGTTTTCTATTAACTTTGTTATATGTTTTATCGACCATGCGCTGCATTTGTAAATTTTTGTCAAGGTCGACCCCTAAATAAACATAATTGTCCACATTGCTGACAGAATCGTTATGTATCCTGATGTTTATGTCTTCTGCTTCCAGTTCCTTTTGCGCATTCCTAGGTACCATCATATGTTTAGTCTTTTTGAAATAAATGGTGAGTCTGTTTTTACAGCACCACTCCCATAGTTTCCAAAGGGCTTGGGTTGTTGTTTCGGCTGCTATGATAGGGCTAGGCGAGGAACTATATATGTTATCTAGAGTCTCTTTGCTAGGATTTAAAGTTGTCATTAGATAGTGCAAATCAGATTAATGGCAATTTTATTAGAATCAATTTACATTCAAAGCAAATAATTCATCTACCTTGATGGCAATATCTTGCAGTGTCAATTTCATTGGTTCTTTGTTGTCCTTTTTCTTTTTGTGCGAGGCTCATTTAACCACTCACTCCAGTACCTCGGCTTTAATGAGTACTGATACCGAATTAACGGGAGGCTGATTATGTTGGGGGTGATCATCGCCAGGTCTGATTGGCTTACAACACAACTGGGAGTTAAGTGGTGGGTATGGGTAGCAGCTCAATTAACAAACCCTCTCTCACCTGGCCCAGTCAGACCCGCCCTCTAGTGGTGGGCTGTGTCAACCCAGGACCTTAATTACCTCCAGGCCTTTCTCTCCACGTCCGGACTCCTGTTTCCGTTTTGGTAATTTGTTCAGAACTCTGCAGCCATCAGCCGGCCAATAAAGTGCCGAGTTGGGAGCTATGGTTGAGAGTGGAGGGGTTGAGTCGGGGCAGGGGGAGGAGGGGGAGGGTACTCACCTTTTGAAGGTGTGTGCTGTGTGCTGAAGCAACCGCGGGCAGATCCAAGGGCGGATCTAAATTGGTATAGGACATCAAACTTGTGTAATTCTCTCTACCATGGATAGCTGTTTTACAGTATTTCAAGGACCTGCAGGTTAATCTTAACTAATTTTGTAGAGAGAATCAATGGAGAAACTAATTTACTAATGTACATGGATACTATTTTTTTTAAAATGATGGTTAGTTTTTCACAATCTAAATTAACAAAATTAATAATGATACGATTTATGAAAATGTGTATACTAAAGCCATGAATGTTAACATATTAACCAGCATGCATTCTGTTTTAGGTTAACCTGCAGGCAAAACTCACAGAACTGGCTATCAGTGGTTGGGAGAACTGTGAAATTATTTACTACTAAAATACCCTGACCCTCCCTTTGTAAAAGATATTATTGAATCCGCCCTTACCCTCAAGGATTGATTCAGAATGTGGATGAGAATGCAGCAGAACATAATCTTGAATTAACACTATAAAATACACTTTATCAAAAAGATAAATATCAAAAAGAAAAACATATAGATGAAATTTGGGTTGTTGAAGGCTTAGGGATTGTGTTGGTAGTGAAAGGGGTTGACTGAGGAATTGTGAAGTCCTGAGGATATAATATCATACAAGTTAGAGTGATAAATTGTAAGCAACCATGACCAAATAAATTCTGAATGTCTGAATCAAGAGGGCCTCCCAAAAAAGAGTGTGTTGACCCCAACACCTAAACCCAAACCATTTAACATAAAAGTACACCCCCAATGACAAAACCCCACTGACAGTCTCAGTGACGTAAGTGTGTTGGTGCGCCCGGCCGCCGACAGATGGCGTGGGAGGGGGTGAGCCTCGTTACCGGCATCATCACGTGTTTATGACAGCATTAGACGGGCACGTCGGGCCAGGCAGGCCCGGCCCGGGGAGCGGAGAGGGACCGGCACCCACCCCGACAATGGCCGCCGTCAAGTGAGCAGCTGCCGGGGTCTTATTGGTTTATTTCAGTGTGTATTATCTGTCTGTTAATCGCCTGGTTTGGCCAGGGACGTGTATGCAGATCAATATTCTGATCCAGTCAGCCTGGGGATCTGCCTGATTTGATCATAGGTGTAGGCTGATACCGTTGTGCCAATTTACATCTTCATTGTCTGGAGGTTTTATACCATGTTTAAAATTGAACAGTTTTACTTAGGCCTATATCTCTAAACCTTCTGCAATAAGGAGAGTATCACAGGGGCTTTCTATTAATTCTATGTTTCCGGTATGGCAAGAAATTAATTCCATGCACTACTAGGGAGGATAAGTATTTCAAACAGGGGGGTCCACTGATGTTCTCTGTGTGACGTTTAAGTTCCACCAAAAGGGGTGTTGGAGGGGGGCTCAGTACTCCCTGGATTGACCCCTGTACTATTGGCGCCAAATATCTGGTCACCTTCCCCTCGTCAAAGCTTCAAAACTCGTGCGCCTTTTATGCCTTAAGAAATTATTCATAACCCCCCCCCCCTCTTTTTGCAGTTATTTAATGTACAGCATGCATGACCCGAAATTTGAGTTTCCAGTGATTGCAATGTGATAAAGTTCACCAAACAATTTTAATCTTTTCCAAAGGAAATACGGACATCAAGTTTACATCTTATGGTTTCGTTCAAATGAATATAGATATCGGTACTACTTGTTGTTCTCAGTATAACATATCTAAAGATAGAAAGCCTACTTCCGTTGTACAATTACATCGTATTTACAAAACCAGAGCAATAATGTTGTAGTAATGTCGTCCTGTAGCCGCTCGCCACCTTTAAAGTTGTGAGTTAAGACCTTTACTACCCTTGGCCTTCCCTTTCAATGCCCCCCCCCCCCCAGTCTATACCAACTAGGTAGGCTCCGCCACCTTTGTCGCCTATAGTTTTTTTCAGTCAGACAATGGTTTTATTTGACATATATCGTCTCATGTGCACCAAAAGAAACAGGAATTCGATAATTTTACATTCAATTTTCTGATATTGTTTGATATTATTCATCAAATTATAATCTTGTGAGTATTCCTTCCCAAACTATAGTTCCGGTCATAACCAATGTGGTTCCGGTCTTTCTGATTGGCTAAATCAGGACCCTCATATATAGCCGTCGTCACCTGTGTGGATCAAAGGCTCACCTGGCTGTAAGTGGTCCCAGGATCACACGTACCGCACCCATAAACCTACCCCCTGCCCTCAGCACCCTGCCCACCCCTTCACACCCTCCTCCCCACTCCCCTCCCACAGGTAAAGGTGGGGCCAGAAGGGGTGTCAAAGATACAACACCTGTA
Source organism: Lepidonotus clava (assembly GCA_936440205.1). Taxonomy (NCBI): domain Eukaryota; kingdom Metazoa; phylum Annelida; class Polychaeta; order Phyllodocida; family Polynoidae; genus Lepidonotus; species Lepidonotus clava. The sequence goes on along the minus strand of OW387150.1, from coordinate 15,821,349 downwards.
AAAGCACCAGGCCGACACACATAGATCCCAATGGCTCTATCTAGGGCAAACCTCAATGCTGGTGACGTCATAGGCAATGTAGTGTGGGACAGTTGAACGTTGCGGCGGCCACTTCCGTCATTTGGGAAGAGAGGTTACAATAGAAATAGCCTTGTACCGAGACGTCGTAGATTAGTTTATGGCTGGGTATGAATTATCGCCGGCTTTGAAGGTCTTGCTGGTATTATACTCTAATCAGCTGTCCTTGTGTATATTTAGACTATTTGCTGTTTAAAAATCCGACACAATAGCAATGAACTCGTCAAGACTTCTGACAGGGCGGCGTCTTTGCAATGATGTAAGGTACACTTTGCTATTGTGTAACATATACTATGGGACCTTGTACATGTATTCAAATTAATTGTACCTAGTTCAGGTATTTCCGGAAGTGTGGGCTCCTAAAACCACAAAAACTGCTACTATGATATGCCATTACAGGCTGGGACAAAGTGGTCGTACAAGTAGTGGTGGAGGAACGAAGGGGGTGAAGGTAGTGCTACATAGGGTTCGAAGTACGGAAACCCACTTCTTGAAATATCCAGTAAAATAGGCTTACATATGGGCCAGAGATATTCAATAGACCGATTGCCAATTGCCGCACATGGCCGTCCAGTTATGAACTTCCGCCGTATGCGTTAGCACTGCAGGACCCAAACAAAGCCGATTTTCTTATCTTTCTTCCACAAGTATAAGGTTATTTTGTAATATATGATACTTTTTGGTTCTGGCTAACTGTCAGTGTGAATATTTTCATTGGGGGATGAGTTTAAAAAACATAGGAAACAAAAATCCGATTCTTTTGCATTGCTCCTACGGGCCGGAAGTCAACATTTCGCTACCAAATCCGCGCGACTAATCAGGGTTGCGGCGCGTCTGGCAGGAGGTCTATTGAGTCGATAAGGTTCAAACCAATATCTTTTCGACGGACAGTACAAAAAAATTAATGGGCATTTTAATTCTGTCATTATTATCATATCGCTAAGATTATTACCTTCGCGCTAGCATCTAGTTATTTGGAATAAATGTCAAAAGACAGCATGGCCAAAATCAAAATAAACGTGTTATTTGTCCATTCCGTTTAGCATGACAGACACATTTTCTTTCCTTGGCTGAATGTTTATAGCCGTTGTAAGTATGATGATTTGATCATGTTGCCTCTATAATTACAAAATAGATATATTTATGCTACTGTGAATATTGATAATCAGTTTAGCAACTTCCATATCCGCGATCACACATGAGCTAGACTAAGATCTCAACCTGGATGTCCTGCTTTAATTTCAACCTCTAGAATATGCTGTTTATAGGTTTACCCTATACAACAATGGGAAAAGTGGGAATGGGAATGAGAGCAGGTTTTGGGTGCTTGTAGGTAGAGCCTATATACCTGGTGTTAACGAGGGTAGCAGGACCATCAGGACACTGCCCTACCTGGTCAGGTAAGTGCCACTTCAAAGGGGCCGACAGACACACCGGACGCCCTCTCACCTGCACATTCCCACAGGTAAACGACCAGGTACAGAACTTATGGCCGGCCAGGGGAATTAGGAAGAAAAGCCAAATCAACAAGTTTTCTCCATTCACTGTCACCGTGGAGCCGACGTCAAATAAAGTATGCAAAGATGTCTCAATTACCGAAAGAATCAGAGGAAGATGGCGCAATGATGACAAAAGTGTCGGTGTCTTATTATGTAATTTGGACTTTGATTAGTTTTTTTCTGATCTTAAATTGAATTGCTTTGAGGTTCAACTTTAAGTGGGTCTTCGTCGCTGAATAATACGCCATAAAAAGGAGGATAATTACACTCACTGGAACTTCTGTTATTTAGGGCAATCACCACAGAGGGAAAGGGATACTTCCTGTTTGAATTACACTGTGGTTTGGGACGTCCGATGAAAACTGCAGCAGTTTGGACCATAGTGTCTTTGTGATACCGAATAGGGCGTTGTAAATGTATACGTTGGTACTCTGAGGGAGACTAGCTTCTGTTACCCGTTTTGCTGTACATGTGGAAACTGATTATTACCCTACTTCTTCTAAAATAATGTCCTTTCGCATGTTGCTGCCTACATACTGAGCTTTCTTCAGATCTTACCAAGAACCAGCAAAACAGGCCATAACCAACCTGTCCATCTGGCTGCTGTTTTTTTAAACTGCTTTCAAAAGGACCTGTGGGAACCAGCAAATTGGGTCATGACCCCATTTCTTAGTTCCAGCCTCATCCTCCATGGTGTAGTGGTTAAGACCTTCACCTCCAAACCCAAAGGTTGTGGATTCGAATCCTGGCGAAGCCACTTGTAACCTTTAAATCAGTTTGACAACTGAATTATCTGGGCCACAAAGGCTACATTCAAAATTGGTGTCTTATGTAGATTAACGCATAAAATCAAATGTACAAGATCTGAATTAAAGGCTTTGTATGGTGATCACTTCGATAAACATCATGAAACGTAGATATTACTAGATAATCTAGTTGTAGAATCCATGTATAGCAAAATATGATAAGCATTCTATTGCTAAAAGAGGACAATGCCCTTTAAAGAAAAGCAACTAAAATCAATAGGCCTATTGCTGTAAAATGTTCTTGCAATCGATGATCCGGTTCTCGAAGATTATGTCTAAAAAGATTCAAAGAAGTAGGCCTAAATTTTATTATGTGAAATGCTTACCTAACATCTTTGATCTAAAAATGTTTTAGCCTAGATAAGAGGGTTGGCTATTCCAAGACATCATACTTATCTTAATACAATCAGAATCGACAAGAGAAAGTTATGCCAAACATGGTTTCTCTACTCTATTCCAATAATATATCTCTATTCCAAGGATATCACAATACCAAAGAAGCGCTACATAATTTATAGGCCTAATGCTACCTTCATCATGTCTATGAGTGTACTGACGGTACATCCCCCACCCAATGCCTTTCCGAAGGCTGTGTACGGCCTCGATCGTTCTGGTGCCGATGCCGGCAACCCCTCCCCTCCCCTCCCCACCCCCACACCTCCAGCCCCTTACGACCGCCCCCGGCCCTCCGAGCATGGCCCGGCCGGCCCTGAGTGCCCCCTCTCAGCGCCGCCTAGTGGCCACCAATACCAGGTGTCTTTTGTGTTTATCATTATACTTATTCTCCGACATAATCGCAATTCCATCGTAAACGGGCGAATATGGCGTTTATTGTGCTGTAAAACTTCCGGCCGCCGGTCCCCATTCGCCGCCCATTCAGCGCATGCGCGTGAAGGGCCTCCTCGGCCAAATTGGAATTAACACAATTTGGTATCAGGACGCACAAAATGGCCGTCGTTCATTGCGTGTCGCCCGACAATAAACCAATAGCAATGAAAGGCCGTATTAACATCGTAATGTCGATTCGCCGCCACTAATACGCGCCGATAACTAGCGCGCTGCCGGGGCTGATGACGTCATTACGCTGCGCGCGCCGAGCTGCGTGACGTGTGCGTGACGCGGTGTGACTACGCGCGTGACTCGGCCCCATTTGGCACCCCTCTCTCCCCTTTTCCCCCAATCACTACCGCCCTCTACCGGCGCTCGTTTCATTTACCTCACCGGAAGTGCCGAAAGTGCCATTAGTGCGCCTGCGCCAAGCCCGGCTACCGCCAGATTTGTCTTGTGGTTTGGCGAGACTTGGGGCGGGTAACCCTTAGAGGTCCACTGTCCAGGGCTACTATTTTATTTTACCGCCAATGGACATGTTTAACCAATCATGTGTACATGAAGAAATCTATATTTACGTGCTTTATCTCCCTTCCGTCTGAAATCTATCCAAATAAATGCTATTGTAATTTCTTCATCTGATGAAAAAAAATCTGTACCATGCTAATTTGATATAACTATCCTCTTCATCCCTGTGGCTGAGTTTAAGAACAAGACTCATTCAGTACTATTATTGCGTGTATAATTATTTGAAGTGTTTCCATTTTTTTATATAGAAAAATAGTTTTATCGTAATTAATATGTAACATCCATATCCTCATTGACTATTTTGAAAAGTATTCGACGTTAGCGATACTAACATGGCCTCAACAAAACATTTCTCTTTCCTTCTCGGAAAAGTAAACTCTTATTCAATGTAACAGTAACATCCTAATTCCCAGCGTATATTCCACATTGGAAACTAGGATATTTATCCGTTGCTTCAATTCTCTAGAATATTCTTTGTCTGTTATAGTGTTAGCCTTTCACACAGAAAACATAATCAATACCGCGTGTTCAAATGTGGAGGACAAATTGTTTACGCCCACAAAATGCCAATTGCATGCCTGAACATGAAGGGTCATGCAATGACTGACCTTTCATTGGGCTGTCTGCTGTCAATCTGAACTAAAGACCTCTCCTTTTGAGCATTATTGCAATCTAGGCCTTGAATACAAACGCTCATAAATGAGAAATTGGCTGAAATGATGGATATTCACATGTAGCAATTTGCAGAGAGTAAACAACTATAGTGTGCTAACTATTTCATTTTTGTTTATAATTAAGCATTGAATTTTGACATACCCTATCTCCATTTTATTGTAATGCGTTTGTAGAATGAATATTTTACATATGTACAAACTCTTTACGTATTGGCTTATAGTTCTCCCAACCATACAGCCCCATTCAGAAGTTGTACCTGCAGGTTAGCCTCGAGCAGGATGCATGCCGGGTAATATGTCGAGAGATCACAAGTAGTATATCAATTTTCATATCATTATGTGTTATTAAATATTGGGGAAACTAGTTTTTAAACTTGTATACATGTATTTAATATTTTCTAAGTTGTTTGAAAATGTGTTATTATATCTGTAAATAGCAACTATTTTTGCGTATTTTCTATGGTTTTTGTCGACAAAACTTGTCCAAATCAGCCAGCAGGTGCTTAAGATACTGTAAATCGGCTATCCGTGGCAGGGAGGATTAACGGTATTAATCACGACCTATTAGTAAACGTTGATAGATACTTCTTTATGGATTTGGAGTGAAAAGGTCAGACAACAGCAATTGAAGTAATACTACAGACGTTTTATTCATAAATACTATGTACACACCACATAAACAAAGGGATTAATCGGAAGGACTTGGGGTATTATACAAGGAGCGGTAGGGGCATCATAAGCAGAAATAGTTTTGATTATGCAACGAGGGAAGCAATTTCACACCCCGAGGGTAGCTAACACGTAAGAACGTTTGAAATAACCAGGATTCTGGAGGTATTTTTTTTTTATATACAGTATGCACTATTGATTGGTGCAGGTCTCTCGATCACATTATCACTAAGTGATGTTGTGGGACATTGCAAAATGCTTGGGAAACAAAGTGTTAACGACGCCATGAGCTTGAGAAGGAGATAAACTTTCGGTTAAGTTTTCTTGATAGGAATGAAAGCTTTATGCGTTATTATGACAAGATGAGGCAGCAAGAGAAGATGGGCCTATATTATTCCAATTAATTACGTCACATTATGTGTTACACATGTACCGGGATATATCAATTATGCTTAGATAACGATCAAGCTTGCGTGGAAAATCAACATGACATTTGACATTCAGACAATGACTGACTTTGACGGATTATAAACTATGTACACATTATAATTGTCTTTTGATTCGCGTAAATGTAACAGCGTCTGTGCATTCAGGTTCTAGAGGCTGTGTGGCATGACATTGTTCTGGCCGTTGTAGGGATAGGCTATTTTTCTTATATTTTGAACAATTGCTACTGAAACAGTTGTCATTATGAGTGGAATAGCATGTATCGCCCCCTTCCCAGCCAACTGCCCTGGATATCCCAGTATCACAAACCCCTAATTGTCACTTTCAGAGTCGCTCATTAGCCTATCCTATTCTTGGTGAATTTCCTAACAACGTCCGCAAAGTTCTAAATCACATGATGACATAAAAAGACTCAACATTGCGTGTATGTCTCTGGGTTGCCGATATAATTATTAAATCTTTAAATAGCCTCATGCCCGTTCAACGTCCGTCTTGTAGGGCTGAAACAAGCTGGGCGTCGTGTGCGGCGTCGACGACGTCAGGCTGTGAGAAACCGGAAGTGGCGCCGGAAGTGACGTCGTGGTGACCCCGGCGAGGCCGCTGTAAAAGAGCGGGGCGGGTGCGCAGCCGCAGTTCTCCCCCGGTGCCGCCGAACACGGCGCGCTGTGCCCGCCACCTAGCAGCGACGACGACGATGAGGACGTACTTCCGGTTAAACCGGAACTGGGGTGGTCGCGCGGTACGTGCAGACCGCATGGTAACCCGGAAGGCGACGTCGCGGCGGTAGCGGTCAGCGGGGGCTCGGCTGTAGTCGCTGTCGGCCTCAGAAGCCCTCCTGACCCACCCAAAGGGCCTGGGACCGGCCGGAGAGGGCTTGGGAAGCTGTAAGGGCTATAAGCAGCGGCCGCGCGCTGGAGGCCGAGGCTTGCGTAGTAGTTGAGTGGAGACTGACCACTGGGCAGTGTGGCGGCGGCGGCAGCGGCGTAGGGGTAGGAGGACAGGGAGGCGGCGGCGTTCATGATGTAGGCGTACAGGTTAGGGTCAGTGATCCCATAAGGCCAGGCCATGGCCATCCGCTGACGTTTGTCCTTCATCCGACGGTTCTGGAACCACACCTGGAATAAGCACAAAAAAAAGGCTCGGTCAGTGAGACAGTGACAGTGAGAGTGTATAGTATTCACGTATGGCAGCGAAATGGAACACAATTTATCAATAGAAGAATACAAGTGAAATCGCTCAGTTAATTCAAGAGATTGGTCGAAGGTGGCTATAAATTTTAGGAAAAATGGAGGAGGTCATAGACTGAGATCTTCATTCTGATATATGGCATAATACACAAAGCTCTCGCATTCCCATTGTGAAATATTATAAAGATCACCCCATTCCAAAAGACGTCGAGGCTTGCAATTAAAGGACTTCAAATTGAGGTTATTTTGGTCGGCAGAATATAACTATATAGAATTACTCCACAGTTCGTAAAAGCGCCCCACTTTTGTCCCCAGCCACTCCATCTTCTGTCACCCCATCTGTTCTGCCCCTCTCCTTTTATCAATCCTTAAATGCATTTTGTTACTCAGGCTTGAGTGATATTTAACTTCTCTGATTAACTGCCCCGTTTCCCTCTTCACAAGTGTGCCCATATTAGCCGAGGAATACCACACTAATGCATTACGTTTTCAAGTCCCACCTTCACTATGATTTATATAACACTGTCGCCATTAGACAACGCTATTCAAACATACCTCATCAGAGAGAATTTAGATCAGAAAGAGAGGTCATTGCCCGATATCGCTTAGTTGCGTGCCAGCCAGGCCCTAAGAAGCATTAAGAAATAATGGCCAATCTATGATAAGTTTGTAAAACAAACGCTTTTCTGCAATACCATTACCTGGCGTTGAAGCCTTTAGTTACCCAAAGGAGTGAGTGAACAGTATTAATAATTGCAAGGTCCTTGCTCAATGTAGCCAGCCGCTGAGCCATTTAGACGGTACATTTGTTCAATAATTCTGAATAGATTCGGGGGGAAAGCGGCGTCGGTGGGTTGGCCATGGTTGGCTGGCCCTATCCATCAGACGCTGATGGGGGTGGGCGGAGACGTTAAGTGAGTATGTGTGTTGTTATAGCACTGGCGCCATGTACTAATACAGAATGCGGCGGCTGTAGACAAAAATGTTACCTCACTCCCTAACTTTGCTGGGGTAGGCACACATCACTATATGTGAATTATACTTCTAAATTTGTAACAAAATTTATCACCTAAGAGGCTGAGTTTAAATAGGAACAGAAAGTCCGTGGTATTCAGTTCGTTCTTTGCTTTCCAAAGTTACCATACAAAACATGTACACTTTTACGAAAGACCGGGAATATTATAGATTGGAACGGACAGGAAAATATATAATGTCCTAATTGTATGAAGGTATTTAGAGGGGGAGTATCTCATTGTCTTATTTGAATCAAAATCTCTTCGCAAAGTAATTCGGAGTTTGACTGATCAAAGAGAATCAAACACTGTGGTGGAACCTTGTACCTCAACCATACACTATCACAACATAGCTCATGTCCCATCCCTTGATTCAATTGCTAATGTTCAACAGCAGATTTCAATGACAAGTTATAATATAATATAAATGTTGAGATATATTATATCTCAACATTTCAACTTTAAAACAGTAATATAATGTACCGATGACACAAATTAGCCTATATTCAAAACGAAATGACACATTACACCATGCATTGAGTGTTTGAATATCCTCGTACAAGAGCCGCCAGCACAAAACTACTCTAAAGTAATCCAAACAGCGAGCTGCTCACCTTGATGGTGGACTCGGGAAGGTTGAGGGAGGCGGCCAGCTCACAGCGCCGGGGCCGGGACACGTAGTTCTCCCGGTAAAACTCCTTCTCCAGGCGGGCCAGCTGCTCCCGGGTGAAGGCCGTCCGGTACCGGCGACCTGCTGGGTCCTCCGGGGGCACTGTGGAGGAGAGAGAAGGGTAAACTGTAAGTGAGGAGGAAAGGAGAAGTTGGTTGGGATTGGGGTACCGATGGGAGTGGTAGCTGAAAGTAAAAGGCTTCGGAATAAAGACATGGTGTAGGGGTAAAGGGTTGGAAAGCAAACAGAATGAATTAAAGACATTTTTCATTGGAAGGGATGGTTAGGAAAAAACAGACCAACCATTGCCTGTGTAGGGAGACTTTCCTATTTTATATTTTTGTCCAAAATGAGGACAGGTACAAGTGTGTGTAAAAAAAACCTACCAACACATGATTATAACCATTGCCACAACTACATGTATTCCACTGTCTTGTGTCTTTCATGTATATGAAGTTAAAACTAGAAAGAGTCATTAGGCAGCCCCCCCCCCCCCCCACACACACACACACCTTATGATATACGTTTCATTATATATCCGTGTTAAAGTAACTACATCAGCCCCGAACCAGCCCCAGCCTGCTGCTGCCTCCTAGCGGCAAGCAAGGCTCTCAGGGGACGTCGCCGACCAAGTGGCGGGTTAAAAGTCGCCCAATGAGTATTTACGACGTCGGCGTCGCCCTGACGTGTCGGCGGTCCCGGAAGCACATCGGCGGGTGATGGCGGATCATACTTCCGGCCCGACACCGCGACCTCGGGCCGATCGTCGGTCCTCAGCGGTGGCCCCCCACCCGCCCTCGGGCTCAAAGATCGTGCATCATTTCATCAGGTCCTCATCAATGATGCAACAGCTTTTATTGGATGCTAACCAGATGGCGCTGTTCTCACCGCTGCGCATGCGCCGTGGGGGCGACTGGCGGCGGAAGTTGGCGTCCGCAGGGACGGCGCTGGCGTCGGCGGAAGCGCCCAGCCACTAAGGGTCGTGATTGCTTCCGGTTGTGAATTCTGACCAAGGTCAACCCCGAGGTCGTTGGACTCCCGGTGGGTCCCGCTCCTCGTTGTGATGATTGGGGAGGTTGGGTCGGGGGCGGTCGGGGGTCGTTCGCATCAGGGACAGTTCTTAAATTGCACCACTTTGTCTTGGGTGTGGGAAGCCCACGTTTAAGTTTTGTGTTCAGTAATGGAAGCCTAGAGATAAAAGTCCAGGAAAGTCCCTGTCCACTTTTGAATTTGAGTACTCATATTTGGAAATTACTACTAGCTGTATTTTCATTCTTGGCTGTTCACTTTATGAGACAGATCCATTTCATAATTACCTTCTAGTAGGTCGTTATCTTGACGTCTTTCATACAAGAACTCCAAGGAAATTTCTCTCTAACTTAGATCCATATGCCTCATTGCCCCATACACTCATCGCCACAACATTTTCGCCTTCTCACTGGCGCCCCTGTCCATGTTTTATTTACGGGGCTGAGGGAGCGGTCAGAAACTCTATAAGTGAGGCAATTTGTGCCAGGTCTCGGGTGTCCCTGATACGTTCGTCTTTCTCTACCTAGCCGACCCCACCCTAAGGGCGCTGCAGCAGCAGCAGCAGCATGTAAGCAGTATTTGGCGGCTTCGCTTTGGCCCGGGCTCCTGTTTTAAAGTTAAGTTACTAATAAACGAATATAGAATGTCCATAATGTTAAGAATTGTATTCATTGGTTGGTATATGGTTAGCATAATTATTTTGTTTTGCCTCTTGTCTCGCAAACAGGGTTATTAGAAAATAAAACAACCAATTCATTCTAAATCGAATATCTATAGGATTAAACACATTTCCAGTAAAATCTCGTTGTATTCTAAAGGTATGGCAGGGTAACACTCTACACATGATTCTAATCCATTTTAGCACATTCATGGAAAAATGATACTGCATCAAATCGTCATAGCAACGCGTCGTGCTAACAGAACACGTGACGTAACGTCATTACACGAGGACCCCCTCTAATCCCAAGGGGTGTTTCCCCAAACCCCGCCCTCTCCACCCCTGACCCCTACGAGGACCTTTATGAATGTTTAACGAGCTATAATTTAGCCCGGGGATTAATACAGATTGATATCAGCCCTGGAGGCGTGGGTCGCCGGGTAACGACGAGCGCTGACCTCTAGACCCTGATGACTATCGGCCTGACGACGACCGAGACGACTAATGACTTCATCCCCGCCACCCTGGTCATGTCTCCACGGATTAACGTGTGGGGTGGAGGGGATAAACGGGTAGATGATCCACTGCTGGGTGGTTAAAATGACACACGAGTGTTCTCTAAACAGCCAAGGCTGCTTCTCCCGTCTTGTTTGGTTTTTTCTTTCTTTGTCGATTTTTCTAACATTTCTAGGGAGAGTGCTTTCGATTTTAACCTATTCTAGTTTATAGGAAGGCTCAACTTTAGAAACTCATGGATGGAATAAGAATAATAAAAGGACGTTGACACAGAATATCACCGGGAGATCATATTGTATCTCTTTCGTGGAGGAGTATTATGTAGCGTTGTAACCTAAACAGCAGCAATATCTCAAATATGTATGCCTATCAAACATGTCCAACAGACTAAGACGTTATTGGCATTATTAGAATAAACCCATATTTCTAAAAGGCGTTTTAAATAATTGTTCCCCACGTTTCCCCTGAAATTCGCGATATCTTGAAAGAGTTGCCTCTGTATTCAAAGTTAATCGTGTTTATTTATTCATGTTTCATTCTCTTGGTCCGTGACTCTTTTTAAGTTTGAATTGGTTATCCGATTCAATTGACAGAACAAAATGGCCAAGCTACAAAGCCAACTTTAAACGATATTCAACAACTCGTAACCCATCCACGCGAGCCCATCTACTCCCATCTCTTATTCTAATTGCTTCCTCAATAATATCTCATCTGGTCAATCTAGAAGTTCACACAAAAGAAAAACTCCAATATGAATTTCAAATTCCAGATTCCCAACCGCGATAGGCGCCGGCAAACTTTGGGAGCTGCTCACTTTTCCGAGCCGCTCGGCGCTCGGAGCGCCACCTGACGTAACTCATTGACAATAGGCAGGGGTGGTGGTGGTGGTTAGTGGGGGATTATTGATCCCGGCGTCGGCCGAAAGCTGATCGTCAACGGGGCGTTCCCCACGCCGCTAAAAGTCGCCGCCATCTTGGCCTTCCGCCATTGTTTGTCACGTGACCGCCACAAAGGCTGCGCGCGCAGCGTGACGGTTTCGGCAGAGGGCAGCTTCCTTCCGCTGGGGGCATGTAATGCATGTAATCAACTTTAATTGACACATCATACAAGCTATTAGCTCCCGGGGCCGTGTGCGCGCCCCCCGGCGGCTGTTTGGGTGTAGTGGGCGGGCCGTCGGCGCCCCGCCTCTGCGCCGCAAATGGCGGCGGCCACGTCGTCGTCGGCCGGTTGGGGGTGGGTTATTGTGTTATAATAAGCTGTCGTGTCTAGGATCTGGGCCTGTTTGTTACAATCGGCTCTTGTAATAGAGACCACGCATGCCGCTAGTTCAATCCTTATTTGAAAACATGTGGGAACAGTTGAGAGTTAGAGAATTGAAGATCAAATGGGAGGGGCGCGTGAGTTGGATGGAGGGGAGAGGGGGTAGGTAAAAGCTTCGGGCAACTGATTTGCGACAGATCATAGCTATTGGTTCTATAACACGTAAAAAGTAGTACACTTTTTAAACGGATTATATTTTGTTACCCACACCTTTGAACCATCATTGTATCCATAATTGCAGTTCCCGGACTTTTAAGCGTTAAAATATAACAATCGTTACAATCGTTAACACATTCAACCCCTACTGGCTGCTATTCAGTACCCACATCCCCTCTCCATCCCATATCCCCATATCCAAAGCATTATACTCAATTTGTGCCCGCAGGAATAACTCCGCCCCTTGCCGCTAGACGGGCTCATGTCAGAGCTGGTGCCTGTAAGTGGCGCTGTTTGCCTTACACTGGTGTCAGCCTGCAGGGTGTGCAGTGAAGCATGTCGCGCCATGATGGGTGGGCGGGGGTCGGGGGTAGGGGGGCTAGGAGGGGGGCGGGGGTAACAGAGACAGGTTAATTGAGATCCTTTGTCAGCGCGCCATAGCCGTCACGTCTAAGTACATTGAGAGGACCACTCACATTCTGCCTGATATGATTGATATTGATTGTTGTGGGCGCTGACGTTTATGGCCCAGAGATACACGAATTATTCTCATTGCGTAACAGAGTGGCGGTGGTGGGAGCACTTCATCTCGTTAATGGCCAGTTATAAGAGAGGCACGCCCCTTTCACCAGCCACCTAAAGCCGGACAAATGCTGCAATAATACAATCATCTTATCTGTATAGTCGATATCTATAGTTCCAGGGAATGTTCGCATAGAGCCAAGCTCATGGGAAACAATCTCATTTCAAATCATCAGAATCCCCTGAATTTAAATTAAGATGAATGATAAGGGACGCATATGGCTAGCAGTCTAATCCAGTCTATGCTTTCATTAGTGTAGCGCCAAGTTAGAGATATATGGATCCAAAGAAATGTGCTGAGTTACAGATCTGATTTCAGCCAAGCTAGGAGCTTTGTGGGAAATTCCTCTGTGCAAAGTCATGAAAGAAAGGAGTATGGAAAATCTGACAAAAGTTCTTGTTTCCGAGATTCCAAGAGTGGCGATCAAGTATATCACGATTCATTTGTATTTCAAATATTGTACAAACTTTTCATCTCAATACTATACATGCATGAGTATATGACAAATATGATAAGAATATAACTGTTACAGGTGTAACTTAAATCCAACATAACAGGTGTTTTCCGACTATAAACGGGGTTGATGTGCTTGGCGGCTTCCTGTCAAAATGTAACAACCCTAAAATCGGGCCACACTTATGGGTTAGGGTCACGACTTCCCAAATTACCCATAATGATGGATCCAAACTGTTTAGCTTCAACCCATACTCCTATATCTTCATGACTAGGCCTACTGAGTAGGTTACTATACTAGGCTATCAATGACTATAGATAAAAACGGTACCAATTATCATCAATGCACCTTGTTCCAGACACGCTGCAATAATGTGAGAGTCAACGAGTCTTAGGGAGAACAATGCAAACGTTGGTTAAAAGCGTTTAGGTTAAATAGACAATAGAGATGGGCAATTTTGTCAAAAACTTGTGTAGCCAACCACATGGAAAATTACCTGAAAATGCCTGGAATGTTTGTCGACCAAGTAACAATATAGACAAGGGACCGTCGCCCATTATAGGAAGGCAGGGAACACGTGTGCAGAGGGGCAAAAAAAGAAGAAAAACTTTCCAGAAAGATCAAACCGAAGCAGAGGCCATCCTGACATCCTCCATGTACAATCATTTTGTAATAAACGTTGAAGTAAAGATAGTCGTGCGTATGGACTAACATAATAATATTTCTAATGTCAGGATTCTCTGTACGACGTGAAAGGAAATTCCAAATTATTGTTTCATACAGTCTCTGGCCTTTATTCTAATGAATGACCTCAGAAGTATCCTTCCCAATCCTATGAAGACACGGAGCCTGTTTTCAACCAGGAAGAGCAGTTTTATCGTGGTTCATTAGAACTCCAACTCAAAGTGCCAAGCTGGAGGGGATAAGAGTAATCTCGTATGGTTTTAATTTGAGAATGTCCGGACGGAGTATCCGGCTGTTCCAATATTATCAGTCCCGGCGTGGGGTTACAGATAAAAGCCCTAAGAGGTTTTATTAGGGACGCTAACTAAGGTAACAAGCGTCCCGCGGTTTTACAAGGCCCTCGTCGATCCATGGGATTTACTTAATGGCCGCTCCTTAAAAGGGCTGGCTTTTTCTTACACAAGACCCCCATGTTGTGACGTCACGGGGACAAGCTTCGTGAGAGGGTTGAGAATGGGTCATTTGTTGTAGGTCGCCGATGGCGGAACGCGGGAGGCCCAGACAAACCGGCTAACCATTTAATGGGCGATAATAGGGGGTATGATGACAAAATGACCAAAACAGTCTGGCACATAATGATTTTAATGTAAACCTAGCAGCCAGGGGGGCTCAGGGGCTGAGGGTGGCGGCATTGAGAAAAGCAGGGGAGAGGGTGTACACAAGAAAAACTAGCTATTGGTTATAGGGGCGGACCTGGGCATTTTTATGTGTTTTTTCCAAACTTTATTGAGAGTTAAAGGAAAAGAGTGCAAAAATACACACCATAAATAATATCTGTTGTTTGATAACCACTGGCCATAATTGACTCTATTAACCCCACTTACTTCTTGAATCTTCTAACCTAAGGTTATATCTAACAGATTACCTTAAAAGGTCATGATAGGCCTTATAATAAGGGATGGTTCAGGTTGGCGAACTAGCCCATGTGTGATCCTTGCGAACTAGCCCATGTGTGATCCTTAAGTATTTGAATAGTCTGCTCATTTAAACTGAAAATATAGAATAAAATCACAATAATTATGTTAAAAAATTACTAAACAAACCGTGGCTTTGTCATGAGAATCCATGACAGTTTAGAGTGACTCTGTTTGTCATGGAGACTGCCTCTTAGCACGCGACCAGTGTGAGCCGGGCCCCAACAAACAACGGTTAGTTTCCATTTTCACCTGCTGTAGAATGGCCTTTACACAAGTCATCATAGCCCCTGCCCGCATCCCAGCCTGACCATTACATGTAAATTATAGTTAGTGGGGCCCCTTATGGTCTTCTCTTTGGCTAAGGTGGCAATGTTCTCCTGGAAGGGACTACAGGGTGGGTTTGTTCGTTATATTGTATGCATACACTTGCAGGTTTGTTTGAGTATGTATGTTCGTGGATCTGCGCTGTGATTTTCACCCTTTTACAGAACATATTTGTCTGAGATCGCCTGTCTCCAAAAATTTCCAGATGCCTCTTTGTCTGTGCACATATTATTTTTACTTATCGATGCTCATTTACAAAAAAATATCTATTCTTATTTTAAAGATCCATTCTAAAATATTTAGCTAGAGGCAGCATCGTTCACTCTAATGTGTTTCTTTGAATACCCATCGCATTCATGTATAGGCGCTTCTGTGTACTTTGTTGTTTGATGGGCTAGACAACTATTACATTTTCATCCACAATAAAATAGCCACATTTCTAACATATTGCTGAGCTGAGTGCCCTAACGATATAACAGGGAGCGGCCCTCTCTAAGATCACGGGTTGCGGTGGGATTGCCCTAGGCAGTAAGCATACATTAAATCTCAGGGGGCTCTTAGTTTACAATAAATGTCTCTTTGTTCTCTGAGGCGGCTCTGCAACTTTGTTTAACTTATTTGAACGTTTCCTTACTCGCAATTGGATGAAAATACAATACTTATATGCAAAAGTGAGATGAATGTATTGAAAGACATCTTATTTATGCATGCATGTACAATTTTCCAATTCATTTTGCAAATATCAATACAAATCTTTCTATAGGGTGATATAACATTGATATCATTGTAATATGCCTCGTCTGGGATGTACATAAGCAAAAGGTCCTAATATTACCTAAAGCTCACATCTGGTATAAAGTGCATAATCACTTCAAACAGAGAAAGGTAATCAGCAATCATCTCCCTACTAATCCTTACTTCACTGCCTCAATTAACAACAACCTCCAAGACCCTGGAGCAAGGGTCAAGGTCATTGAATGTGATAATGACCAACATCCGGGTCAGTGGGGATGAAAGGTTCCTGGGGTGGCCGGCAGGGGGCCTGGTCGGACCGAGGGCCACTTGTTTTAGTTGAGGGCTAATGACCCATTTGGGTAAGGTGTAATGACCCTAGGATGTGTTTACATTCCCTCATTAGAGGGCGCTCTGATCGCCGACTGTGGCTAATGAGACTTGTATACCACACGTCCACTGCTGTGGTCAGTAGAGGGCCTCTTCATTCACGACCAACCTGTTCACAATATAACCAGGCTGTCAGAAGGACAATGATTCCTCTCAACTCATACATCAATGAAAACAAACCAGTTATTCATACCCTGGAACTATATTGTTCCATTCCTAGAGAAATCTTTTTATCAAATTGAACGGTTCGTATTGATGCACTGAACAATACGATTTTTCTTTTCTATTTTCAACTTGTTTTAATTAAAGCAGGATAACCTCAAGTTTCAGGAATTTGAGTTGAATGAAACATTAAGTTCATAGCACCAAACAATATAGATCCCTAGCCCTACGACGTTCTCAAAACGTTCCGTAACGAGCTGCCACATCCAAGAACGTTCTTTTTAGTTCCCCCACCGTGGCGCGGAGACCGCGGTCCAGTGCCGGGTGTGCCCGGGAGAAAGTGGCGCTGACCCGGCCTGAGACAGGCCCCCGGGGGACGGGACTCACCGGTCGGGGAACCAAGGACGAGCAAAATCAGGTCACACCTACAAGACGTTGGTTCTAAGAGACACAAATCCACAACAAATGTTGATTGAATATGAATAATAAGTATTTGGGAAAGCACTGAACAGTTAGGAATTTCAACTTGGCAATGGTATTATATTTTCGTTGATGGAACATGATAACCGCATTACAACTTCTGGCTTATTGGAAAGGGTGGACGCCCGGGGGTTGGACGACTGGCATGAATGCCTCTTCTCCATCCTCCCAAAATTATAACTCTTGTCACAGACATATTTAGCACTTAGGTATCTCTATGCCATTTAGATGCAACAAATGTATGAAACGATATCCAATCAATACATGCATATCATGATACATTATTAATGGCAGGGTTTATAGGTATATTGTCTGGAGTGTAGAGGGCAGCGTGGGGCAGGTAGGGTCAGTTTTAGTATACATAGTGGCATCAAACGCCCACCTCGTTAACATCAAAGGGTACCGGCCGGCACCAGGAGACAGTGGGCAGGTAATGAGATCACATCCCGCCTATACCTGGTACAGGTGGGTGGCGAGGCCCACCCTTAGGCCCACCCTTAGGCCCACCTTTAGGCTTATGAGCCTCGTGTGAATCCCTCTGAGTCTGTTGACTCAGCCCTTAGTAATCCCCCCCCTCCCGACCCGCCACCCACAACAGGCACCCACCACATGTTGACGTAATTAGCGGCCAAATTACGCGCCTTTAATTAAAGAATGAGTCCAATCGACATGTATTTATTTCGGAACGCGTCGAAATCAAAGCAACCTCGGAAACGACCGGCACAAATTAGGGCCAATTGTGGAAGGCTAGGTGTGTGTGTGTGTGTGTTGAGGGGGGTGGATGTGGCGGGTAAAAAATGATTATTCAGCAGGTTGAAAGGGGCGGGGGTTGTTCAATGTTGTTCTTTATGCACGGCGGTGTTTGTGTAGGTGGGGGGTTGTTGGTCACAGTGTATGACACCCTCCGGAGAGAGGGCCCATTCATGTCCGATTTGTACTGGTAATTTGTGCTTAATGTGTTGTACAGGTAGTCAGGACATGAGTACGCCAATAAAGGTCATGATTGGGGTAATGGGCATTGATTACTGCATTTTCATTCTGAATTAAAGCTGAACAGATTGACAGTAAACTGATCCCATGTGTTTGAAAAAATATACGCATTTAAAGCTTTCTCTCCTTTGCTGACTTGTACTTCCAGAACAATAGAATTAATACAATTAGTGTCTTTCAACTTTGCATTGATGTACATATAATTATTCAAGAACATATCTATGTTATAATGGAACTTATCTTTACAATTAAAGTATTGATAATATTATTTTTGTATTTCTTTTTAAAGGAGCTCTTGGAGTTTTTCAGTTGATGTGATGAAAAAGAAAATAGTTTTTCAATTCGATCACTTATCACCTTGTTCTTCCATGTAGGTAAGATGAATCTCATCAGAATCATGAGAAGTCAATCACATACATTGCTCACTATTGAAACCCACCACGCCAACAACCACAGGAGAAGCAGTAAATCTAACAGTACTTTCAACCCTCGCTAGTCCCAAATAAATCCCATCTCACTGTGTTTCACCAGTTTTTACCCCGGCAGTTTCCCAGTCCTGATGACACCGTCGGCCGCCCGTCCCGCTCCCAGACCTCTGATTGTCACACGTCGTCACCTCCCAGCGCCCTGCCCGCTCACTGTTGCTATGGTAGCGGCCACAGATGAGCAGATAGCGCCCCCTACGACCCCCTCACCGTCGGCCGCCGGTCGTTAGCCCCCGCCGGACACCGGCCGAGCCGTCGGAGCGCCACCATTCGGGGCTTGTCGGAGGTGAGCACAAAACCATAAAGCCGCCTCAATTATGTACATTTGGGGGTCACAGCCGAGTTGGCCGCCATTTAGGCTCTGTCCGGTTACGGCCTCATTTAATTAAATGTGAGAAGAGAGGCTTATTGCTCCTGGTGTAGGCCTATTGGGAGGAGGGGGTGGGGCTATGAATGGAGATCACAGCTTTGTGGGGAGAGTGTGGGTGTCGGGGGGAGGTGGGAGGGGGTAACCAGGGGGCTGCGTCCCCTGATAGCTGATAGTAACACCCCCTCCTGACCCCCCACCCCAAGCCTAAATTCAGGCCTAACATTTCGCACAATGCCAATTCGGGCCTAACGTTTCGCACAATGCCTGTCCCGACGCAGACAATGAGATCCATTACGCAGACAAGCCTATAATGTCCAAAGAGAGGGCCTAATAAAGTCATTCAGACCTGGCCGTAGACTCCCTCTAGGCTTAGCCCATCGCTCACGATAACTTTGTCAGCCATGCCCTAGGTCCATCACCTTTCACATTATTGCCATTAATTAGTGCAATATTCATTCCTATTGGCGTCAAACTATTGCATATAATTATATTAGAAACTATGTTAGTATAAATATTGCCCTACCTAGAAACACTGTAGCACAATGCACCTTCGTCTTATATTTTTGCAACTCTTGTGTATTTAATACATGCCGGCCAATAGGAGTTAAACAAACGTAAGTATGATTGTCGATGGTAAAGAAAACGTCAATTGAAATATTTTTCAAATTATTTCCCTTCCTGGATATAATTGAAAACTCCGTGAAAACTCTAATGCACGTAAAGGCTTCCGTAATGTTGAAAATGGTCGAAATAGGATGATTATGCAGTAAATTTCATGCATAGGAAAATGACAGTTAGAATATGCACAAACATATACCTACAATCATAATTATTCTATACTAAAACTTTTGATTTTCACCACCGCCATTGATATAAATGAGGGGATATATTTTGCCTGGTAATTGTTATTTCTAATGAGAAGCATTCATTGAATCTGTTTTGTTTATTGATCCCCACCCCCAATTGAACCCCCTTGTAAGACATTGAGGTACTAAGTACAATCAGAGAAATCATTGGTGGCTTCCAAGTGTCGCTGCACTCAAAATCAGGGAGTATACATGTGTACGAATTTCCCTTCTCGTCGGAGCGAGGTAATTGTTCTCATCTGGATCATCAATAAACTGTTTCATTCATGGAATGAATATAAGACAATTACAATGTAGGTTTACCCCGGAGGTTTACCAAAGTCTTAGAAATTAAATTCAAATTCAGTGAAGGTGCGGCGGCAACAGCCTCAGACGCGGAGAGAGGGCATGGTAAATCCTACTATTCTGTTTAAACTTGTAATTTATATACCAAATTTATATTCAAGAAAATCTGTGTTTGCCATTATGTAAATTTTCCCAATGATTTAAATGAAGAGGAATATGAGAGAGTTTCAGATGATTCCGGAGAGTTTGGAATATTTAGGATGACTTTCTAAACTCTCTGATGATTCTATATGTTGACGCCGGCAGAAAATGTTTAATAAAATTATCTATGGTTACAGTCTCGGGATTTTTCAAATTCTGAGGATGTTCCAGACAGTCTTGGCCCCCTCTCCCCCCACCCCGTCCCCTCCTCCCTCCTGGGTACGGTACGGCCGCCCGAGGTGTGCCCCTAGCCCGGACGGGCTGACCGGTGGACGGTGGCGGGAGGCAGCGGACGGCGGGCGGTCGGGGCCGGACCACAGCCCGCCTCGAACGCCCGACGCAAAGTCGCATTTGCCGCATACTACTAGCGAATGCCTTGTGATGGAATGCGCTGGGAACACAGTCAACTATATTTTTTAGGGATGTAAGGTAGTTTTTGGGTCCTTCTTAGTGTGATATAAAAAGTGATTTACAAAATATCAAAATTGAATTTTAATGCGGGCACTGATTGTATGTCACTAGAGAATATACACCAAGAGACTTGTGGGACTCCGAGCCCTCTGATGTACGGAACTATCTGGTATATGGTACAAATGTGCGGTATATTCTTTTCACAAGGTGAGGTCAGAAGTGAAATGTATACATAAACCTGCGGCTGCCAGCCTGCAAGGCTTCAAGGTTTTATGAAAATCTATAAACTTGTAAATACATCGGATACATATAAATCATTACAGCACTAATGTATCTTTGAGCAATGACCGCGGTAATTTTAGTCCATGTTTATATTGGATCGATTCTATTCCTTTATGTCAATCCCCCCCAAAGATTGAACCCTTGAGGCTGAGTCACGTGTGGAGAACTGGGGTTCTTATCTAGCCCCCATGGGCAGAAATGTACATTGTAGGCGGCCTGTCAGTAAGATCATAGTTCGTAAGAGAGATATAGGAGGATAATCTCAGTTTCTTTAAGACTCCGTACAGGCTCTTATCAGATTGGTGAATCATGCCAACAAGTGAGTAATTCTCTTCATCGGAAAGCCCCTCCTCAGATGAGACATCATACGACGAGCCACATACAATAAAGAATTACCGTTCTCTGACAGGTCATTACTTTCATACAATCCTAAGTACACATAAATGTACTATAGACTATGGTACATTCTCGCAAAATTTGCAGTGAAAACAATAATTGTAAGAAATAGCAGAGAATCTGAGCGTCAATAATCTGGGAGACGCTAGATAGCCTTTAACCCTAAAATATAAACATAACCCCTTGGCGTGGATATTCGTATTACTATTTCATTATACCAAAATACTGCATGCAGACAATATAGGTATAAGGCACAATAGATAAATATTGCCATTTCTATTCGTTCTCTTGTGATATATCACTTCTATTTTTAAATTCCTTAAACAACGACTACAACAATAACGTTCGGTGGAAATTATATGAAAAATCTTACCTTTTGGTGTGTTGGGTCCCTCGGAGCCGGAGCCCGACCCGGAGCCGGAGTCGGGCGAGTGGAGGCCGCGCATGTCGCAGTCGGCGCCGGGCGAGTCGCGGCGCGGGGGATGAGCGCCGGGGCTGGACGGCGACCCTCCTCCCGGGCCGAGACGCGCCTCCAGGCCGGAGGACGACGACGGGGTGAGGGGCGGGAGCGGCTGTTGTTGATGGACGGGGGAGGAGGTGCGAGGATGGTGAGACATACTCAGGGCGTCCACACTGAGCGGATGGGGCTGGTGATGTTGGTGGTGGTGGTGAGAGTGTGGAGGAAGGTGGTGGTGGTTCAGGTGGTGCTGGAGGGGGTGGTGTGGGTGGTGCGGGTGGTGGTGTGGAGGCGGGTGGTGCTGTTGTGTGTGGTGGTGGTTGGAGGACGATGGAGGCGTCGGGGACCGGGAGGAGGCCGGGAGGGGCGGCGGGGGAGACCGGCGCGAGGTCGGCCCCTCGTCCGCCACCTCGATGAGTTCCTCCCGGTCATCCTCCTCGGCATGGGAGGCGGCCAGGGGCGTCATGAAGGCTTGCATGGTCCTGAAGGAACTCTCTAGTTTGCAACTATACGAAGAAGCCTTAATATTGTCACTAGGTATGCACTGGAAAACTTGTTCAGTGCTTCGCCAGTCGTATGTTGACTTGTGTAGAAAACAGTATAAGATCACTGTTTTTGTGAGGTGTCTTGTAAAATGTCCTACGCACAGCAGCACATATTCAATCCTAGTTGGTGCGGAGAAACTCTGTGGAATATCAGAAGGTATGTAGATCTCACAGTTCCATATGATCCAGGATATTCAATTCACCGCCAAGATTATAAAGGTCCATGGGGACTATTTTATGTCCTCTGATTATCTGAAGTTACAAAGGGAAGATTTCAGCCGTGGAGGAGGTCCATACAATTCCTATGACAATGCAGTAAAGATGGGAAATGAAGCTTCGCCAATAGTCCAGTCTACAGGAAGACCTTAGAAGGTTGTAGGTTAGACGTCTTAGGTTTCACTAATGACGTCTTATAACGTCGGGAACCATATAAGCGTCAGCTGATAGTGTCTTCTATGTATCTCGCTGTAGTGATCGTCCTACCCTGACGTCGCCTTCCCCAGTGATACCACCAGACCCTTGTTCCCCTTCTATATACGACCACTGCTCACTTGCAGCCCTCAGTTACGACCTCCTGGCCCTACCCCCTCCCACCCTGCCCAGTCGGCCGTAGCCCGGTCACGTGACGCTGACTGACAGCTAAGTGGGCGTGGCTTAGCTAGTTCTTCAGGAGGCCGACAGGCGGCGTGGCGGGCCGTGACGGCGCTACACGCAAAGCCCCGATTAGCTTGATAAATCTGCGGGGCTGATCTTTCAATTAACCACAAGAAAGTGTGCATTAGTGCAAAACAAATTTATTTGAGATTTAAAATGGAGGCGCGCCCAGCATAATGGAATGATTGGTCATCATGTCAGATGATGTGACGGCACTTTGCCGGCGCGTTTTAGGCCCAGCGTCGCCACGGCCGCTGCCGTCAATGCAAGGCCTTTTCATTAGCAATGTTAATGAGATGATCTATCTACCTGAATGCGGCCTGTCAGGTGAACACCGCCGGGACCAGTATTTATCATTGAAACCAGTTCCCCTGAACAAGTGTGTGTTATAAATGGGGGGCCTGTTCCCCCGCAGGAGAAGTGGTGTAATTGGTCATAGACTGTTAACTTCTGTCATTATGCAATGGGCATATGCTATCGCTTAGATGTATTAGCATTAAATATTATTGGTGTAATGCGAATGGCAATAAAACTACTCTGCATTATCATGTGTCGGGAATAATTTACACTACTGTGTCACGGGGGACGTCCCTGTTCCCGCCCCTGTGAGTGCATATGGCGCCTAACAATATGGGGAACATAATGGGACAGTATCACGTGTCTCAGTAGTTTTTGTATTGTACTTTGAAGTTTTGGTTAGAATTGGGGAAGGTAATAAACGGGAGAGCTTACGATATGTTCAGATATATATTTTGCAGATCTTAAGAAAACAATTCTTAGAATATTGTTAAACATACTAAAGAAGTTACTTATAGAATCCCTATAGGCCTAGAGTGTACGTTTCCCACCTTGTTGGGAAAGGAAAAGGAGACACTTTATCAACATCAAGGCTAAATCTAGATGGCTCACTTGCGCAGTTTTTTAATTAAGGACATCTAAAATAAGTTGTTCTGGGTAATTATGAAGCTTTTAATTCAGGAAAGATATATCTATCATCACCACTGTTCCCTGGATATAGACACATTAACTAAATCCAACCTAGCCTATTATCATTACATGGAATCGTCTACGGCAATCACTAATGTACCTTTAAAGCTTTACATTGTGTTACCACAATATTTGTCAAGAATTCCTTAGATATGATTTATTCTCTCCCCATAAGGAGACGCTTCGAGGAGTTCGCCTTTTAAAGGTATTCCCTGCCGCTAAGTGATTCATAGTCTGTTTAGCCCTCCTCAATCTTCTCACCTTTTATGTGAGGCTTTTAATCGAGAGATATATCTCTGTAATCAGGATTGAACGCGTCGCTTATCTGTGATCACTTTTGAACAAACCAGCCACCATCTGCAAAGTCTGAGTGCATGGATACAACACCACATCTCCAGCCAAGTCCCCTTTAAACTTATTTTTTGCCATTATCACAAGACGGGGGGCTACAACTATGGTTGCTGACATTGTTAATTGATTGCAATTTACCATTCAGTAGGGCTAAGTGAGTGTAGCCATTGAAGTGTTGTTGGCGCACCATGATACATGGTTGGGGTCTCAGGGGGGTTGGTCGGTATGTGGGGTGTCTGTTGGGATCTTCTACTTGCGTACAGATTTATTTGGTGCAGAGAGGAGGAATTTGTTGCTGATGGCGCCAGCTGCAAGCGCCATACGCATCACTGCGGACAGGCACCCACAGCCAATATAGGTCCTATTAAAACAGCCAGTACATATTATATCCCTTCTCAACTTGTACATTTACATCGGCAATGAGATGAGGCACTTTCTAGCACAGTTTGGTAATTGTACGTGTTATTTTAGAAGAGCATGTGTCGTTTTGTAAGCGTCTTTGCCGTGGGAACCCTGTGGCCTCCTGGCAATGCCATCCTAGGGCAAATAGTATCTTCCTATACACCCTATCCTATACAGAACACCCAAACTGCCCCAGACCCACAGCCCTACCTCCTTTCCCATGATACTCGCCGGCCAAGGCCCTGGTGGTGGGGCGGCGCCATTATTGCCGTGTCTAGATCTCAATCGTGGCCGTCCTAAGTGGGGCAATATAAAGGTGAGCAGGCAATCGGCCTTTGATGTCGCGCCCCGACCGGCTTGTTGACGCGGCGCGGCGGGCGGGCGGCAATGGGCGGCGCGGCGCGGGCGGGCGGGCGCGGGGCGGGGCGGGGCGGCACAATAGCCGCGCCTAATCACAGGCCGCGGCTCGCAGCCACATGTAAATAATCCTTTTAGGGGCGGCTTGTTTAGGATGTAACAGACACCGATCAGCGCGCCCGGAGAGGTGTCGGCCGCGCCGGAATCACTGTGAATGGAAGAAAAAACACCCTCGACGACCGCCTGCTCCACCTTTATTGGGGAGATTAGGAATCCTCAGGTGGCGGTGTCTTTGATGGTCGGCTCTCAGGTGGGCTAGGTGTGCTGCCAGGGTAAACACGGCACACGGCGACAGAAATATAAACCGGAGAAATTGGTGCTCCGACTAAAAGCTGTCCGGTGTAATTAGGCCCAGCTACAAGGTGGAATGACGTCCTCAGTGTGGTCATAATACCCATTGAGGGCCGCCCTTTGCTGGGCCCCTCCAACCGTCACATTATAATAAAGGCCATCTTTACATTCATCATCACTGGCCCACACTGTCATATCGTCTAGAGGTCACTCTCATAACGTTGGGGGATTAGGTAGAAAAATACAATTAGAGGCAATTTAGGAGGGATAATAATTACACTTTTTAAATATAATTAGACCTATAACCTACACGGTCACTGGTCAATTAGTAAAAGATCATGCACAACGCCTTTAGAGGTTTCTAAAGTAACTATTTGAAATGGAAATCCCCCCCAAAGTAATTTATACCAACAAATAACGTTTACAGGCCTAAAAGGAAAACAAAAACATTGGTTGATGATAAAACCGAATTTTATCATTTTTCACATTGAGTAATATGATCAAAAGTAAAACAATTAGAAAACCTAAATATTTTAGTTTTAGATAAATATTTAAAAAAAATAAAGAGCAGGGATTTTACTAATATTAATATATTTTAGACACATCTTATCTTCAGTCATTTAATTCCTCTCAATGATTCTGAAATAAGACCCTAATAAAAACCTCACTCTTATCTTTGCTACTGAATTCCTGACATTTTTTTAGAGTTCTGTGATATAGGTCGCGACCTATATTATTGGGGAATTTAAGGTATGCATTCTCTCCATCCCAATAAGTACCATTTATACACTATTCGAATCTACTAAAAGCCATTACATTGGTGCGTTAAGATAACTATACCGAAAGCAAAGCTGTCATGATTGATTAATGTCCCCACATGTATTTTATCAATATATTTATATACAAGACGAGAACATTTAGTTTAAGTCCCCAGCCTGACATGTCTGGAGTATAACGGATCAGGACGGGACTTCTTGGCGTCAGGAGGCTGGACCTGGAGGCTGGAGGGCCGACTTAATGTAATGTCAATTGGGGCCCTGACAGGTGCCTTTGATGTCCCCCTATTGTGTCGTCTTGTCGCCGGCACAGGGCCCGGTGCGCTCGGCCTCTCACCTCCTCCTGTACCGGTAAACCTGCACTGGAGTGATGGAGGAATCAGTCATTGATTTTGTCAGGGGAATAGCCCTGCCCTGCACTCGTTCAGCCTGCTGCACTACATTAGTTTGTAGGCCTATTGTCATAATTTTGTTGTTATTTTTTGTCATTCTGTGCTTTTTGGAAATATTTATTCTTATAATAAATGACATTTCTTTTCCTGGCATGGGTCAGAATAAACGTCTGTGACATACATGTTTGTTTTAGGATAACCGTAAAATGTACGCTTCTGCTTTGTAATTTTTCTAAAACCTTTTTAAGACAATAATATAATACTGAATCTTTTTAGCTGTTTTTTCTGGTCAATTATTAATTTTGTTCTCAAAACAGAATAATCATACCCATGTACCTACAATTCTGAAGAACTATATTTTGTCATGCCAAAGTATACCCCAAGTGTTTGACATAATTATTAGGCAATTGATACGATATTGCCATTCTTAGCATTTCAAAAACCAACATCTCCTTCCCTTTTAGCTCTTTTATGCATTCTATTCCTTTCACTCCCTAACCCTCTCTTCCCCCGGAGTCCCTACCTTCTTGCCTCCCCTTTCTTGTACACCTTCCTTTCTCCTAAAGACTTTTATTTTCTCCCCATTCAATTCCTTTACCTATCTTGAATCCATTCCCTTTCCATATAAACACTTCTCCTCCAAACCACAGTTTTATTGAACTTTTTGCACGCAGAAGAAACGGGCCGCCATGAGGCCAAGCCTCGTTGTGGCGCCGGGACACTTATGCCCTCTGGCGTCGGGGGCCGACATCACTCGTGGCCACCAGAGGAACGCCGCAACCACCGACGCACGTTTCCGACAGTTGCCGACAGTTGCCGATCGTTGGCCGTAATCAGAAGTGATCATGAGACGAGCAGACGACATTTAACTTCTTGTGCGACGTTTGGCGGGAAACGCGCCGCCATTAATCACTGCTGATCTCGCGTATCCTCGCGCCGTGCGAGACTTGGAGTAAAAGGGCGCTGAGTGCAAAGATCAAGTGTTGAAATATGGCGTCACCTAAAGTAGGGCCCCGTTAAGGATCAAGCGGAAAAGAGACCAGCCTCTGTGATGGGGGAGGGCACTTTTCCCTTTTTACGGCAAGGCCCTGCATGGTTCCTATATGGCTCCATATTCTTGAAAATACTCCTTATACATTTAAGCAGTTTTTGTAATATGTACAAACCAAGGTAAACAGTCTGATATAGACCTATTTCAATAGAGTGGCGCGCTTCTAGAGGAATATATGCTTGAACAATCGATTGGGATTTGGGTTTCGATGGGAATCATTGGGAACAGGGCTTCTACGTTCACTGCGCAGGTTCGTGTATAGCTATTATTTAATAGTAAGTAACTAGAACAACGTTAAAATACTCTAGATCTCTTAATGGATCTCCAAGAATTCCAACTCAATGGGAGGTTGAATCGTGTAAGTATTATGCAGCTTAACGTTGGCACACGAAAACAACATTCCCTTCAATCATGTCAATCATGATGCAAGTAAAGATGGATGGACTTTTTTATTACAGAGGAACGGTTTAGCAATCAACTTCTTTCGAAAAATGGCGTGCTCTTAACTGTGTATTCTTGGACTTTGACAAAGTATGGATAGCGTATTATTACAGATCCAATTTTGAAATGCACTGCTAGCCAAATATAATAGGCAAGAAATTGAATTTGTAATGGACTTTCTCCCAAAGCTCATCGCTGATCTCAATGGTTCAAGCGTTGTCCCCGGTAGTCCTTGTGTACAATACTCACGCCCGGGACGTACTCACGTACGGGGCGTATTGACAGGGCTCAATCCACTTGACATCCCCAAGAGTAGACTCCCAAGAGGTCCGAGTCAAGTGGTTACAGGGCCTATGTTTGTCCTACATCTGTAGTACCCGTTCTACTGAAGACCAAAAGGGCCGCGTAATACATGCAGATTATTTTCAGATACAGAACATGCTCCCGCAGAAAGGTGTGATCAACCGCCCCAGATCCCCACAAATGTCTTCGAGTGCGTCTGAGAAATCATGCTAATTACTATTGATGATTATAAAATGTTTTTAGTAATATGTCTTATCATATACATACTTGTAAATGAGTGGTATACTATACAATAGCAGCAGCTCTAGAGATTGAAGCACGTATTCTTCAAAACGTGCTTTAGTACCAGATAACTGGAGTGTTTACTTAACTGTTTCTGTTGTTTATAAAGGCCATTGTAATTTAAAACCGAAATTACAATATGAAAAAGTATTTATCAAACTTAAATGAATTGTTCAAAACCCATTTATGCGTTCCTCTTTGTGGATTTGTTGAACTTAAAGCAAATTGATGACCTAATGAATACATATACAATTAAATAATCTCATGCAGACTACGGTATTTATGTGGCATATCCGGCAATATGTCCTTTGCTTTGAACAGTGTTAGTGGTTGGAGCTCCGCCCCCTCGCACTCAACAGAATTTGTGTACTGAAAGTGCACCTGGCAAAAATAAATAACAAAAAATAGATACATTTATAGAGACTCACAGCTGGTGCAAAAGTGGAAAAATTCACCACTAAAGCAAAGCCCTTTCAGTTATACTTTTATGTTTGCTAATGACTGGTCGAAATTACAATTTGAGCTTGAATTTACATAAAGTATATGACGTCACTTCAAGTACTTGCTGCCCTCAGCCGGCAATCTTCAAAGGGGTTATAACCATGGTCCTCTGGAGGTCAAACAAGGACAAATTCAAGGTCAAGGGTGATGTCAAAAGGTGCACTTTATTCAGCATATTGGGAGAAGGGTTTCTATCCATTTCCATTCAAATACACCGAACCCAGTCCGTCTAATAGATTCTTTATTTATCCAAAATCGTTTAATGATCTTTTTTTCCATTCTCGATTTATATTAGAATACTAGACAATGTATGGCAAGTACCTTACAATGACTTTTGTTCTCGCTTTGAATAAAAAAAACTACAATATCAATGTGACATCACTTCAAGGTGAAAATAAACATGTTTACATATTGTACTTATCCTCCACTTACTATGTTTATTTTGAATCATATTTGTATATTCATTTTTTTCCACGCTCTTCTTTCGCCTCCTCCTTTCATTACTCATCCAACCGTGCCGGAAGTGTAAGGTTTCAGTCCCTTTCTTATTCCTTTTGAGGAAGATAAACTGCAATTTCTACTTAACTGTAAAGATAAAACTCCCAACGAGGTGATTACCACGGAAACCACGAGAGCACTTCTGTGGCCGCCAAATTTATAACCTGTTAACAGTTATAAAACTGGGTCATTAGGGTATTTCCCTTTTAAGAAATCTATGTGCGAGATCAAAGAACATTTTATATTGTTTTTGTCCAAAGGGTCGTGAATATATACTTGTGAAAATCTAACCTATACTAATATCAGACTATTAATGGGTTCTATAACTCCTATTGTTGAATTAAGAATTTCGCCTTATTCAATTGATTCATTTAGTACTCAGGGTCAACTCATAAAACAACATTTTCTTCTCTTTTAAAATGAAGACAGTCCGACATAATTGTACATGGAAGTCCTAGTTCTTTGCACACAGCACCATGTTGGCATATGCATGCCAAAATCTGTATTAAGGGATATATGCATGGGGTATTCCTGTGACAACAATATTCAAAATATACAGAATTTTAAATCACACTGTAAGTATGGTATATAGATAGACAGCTGTATCGTAACGTGCATCCTTTTAACAGAAAGGTTTAATTGCGATCTTTATAACATATGCCTTCACCTGGCTCATACCAAAACCATCCTCTCGCCCTCATGGCGCCGATCCTTTCCTGCCTTCCGCCCATATTCAAAGAATAAAACAACTTCAATGCTCGTTAATTCTTCAAGGAAATGAAATTTGTCACAGGTACTGATGACTTCCATGGAAGGAGAACAATAAATAGTTAGTACCTCCACTGAACACTAGGGGTCGTGGTCAAAGCGAGGCCGACATCCGGGAACTTAGGAGTATCCTGTGGGCGCCACCAGGTGGCAGTAAATAGATTAAGTGACCACGTGATTAGCCCACGTGATCATGTCATGACGTGGAGGGGTACTGGGTGAAGTATATATGTGGACATGGTCGTGGGCGGAGGGGAATTTACACACAGTGATTCGACATTAAAACAACATTAAAAAAAAAACGTCGTGAGGCTTTTGGTGATTGATGCTTCTGACGTCGGGTCTTTGTTACGTAGACGTGTATGTTGATATCAAGCCACTCAACCACGATATGACTAAAAGTTAAACGCGAGTGATACTGCATATCCGTGTATGTTGATGTGTAATTATATATCTTGGCCCAAACTTTTCCCTGATTTAAGTGACATAAAGAGCAATAAATCATATTAGTATGCATACACTTAGTTAAGCTTTGCTTCGTTTAGTTTCTCATACGCTTGAGAATTTATAAATCAACCAGAGAGTAGTCACCTTTTGGTAATTGTAAAAGAAAGGGAAGGAACACAAGACAGATAATAGCAGTGAAATATGTCATACTAATATTAATAACTTGTCAGAAATACCACGCAGTGTAAATCATAAACTTTTGCCGGTTAAATTATCATTCTAGTATGGCGCTTAACTAATGATTACTATAGAAATTTCAAAATGATGAGTGTAACAAGTGATTATTTATAACATTTGTAGATTTTTTCATAAGTAAATTACTTTGCTTTCATGGAGTTCGATGAGGCCCCCAATGTTAGCCCTAGTCCTTCCCTTCCCCTCCACTAGATCTGTATGGAGTTGTCAATGTGTCTATTCCCCTGGAGAACTATGATCCTTTCTCCTGGAGGGCGGGTCCTGCGACATGATGACCACGAGGAGTAGGTCCCTCCAGGTGTTATGGTCGTCCAACGCCGCCGTCCGTGCTCAGGGAAAGGGCGGAACGCTAGATTGAGGAAGGAGGGGGCGCGGGGAGAGGGGGCACTCGCTGTTCAAAGATTGTAACGCAGTGTATTATTACTCTCAGCATCGTTCACTCTACCTACAGGTGCGGGTTCCATATGGGCTAAAATTAATGCAGTTCAGTCCAACATTTTCGTCGATCTGTGATCTGTGTTTTGGACGACATTATACAGTTTACAATTCACAGACAAGAACTTCCAGGGGTTCCCATGCAGGAGCTCGACATTTGACCCGTCCAAACTTAAACTGGCAAAATATAGAACTACACCTTGAAATTCCATACAACCTTGTCGATCCCTGCTCGACTAATGGTGTATACGAAAAATTACAGCCCTCAGTCTTAAGCCTTGGGCAGTAATTTTTCGATGGTAACCTCTTATTCAGGGTCATATTTTCAATCTCAGACAGTTTTTCCATAGTCAACGACGTAGGGACGTAGGAATGATGGTATCCAGATATTACTGTTGCACAAATTTGGATTAATACAGCCACTCATGGACTTTCCCTCCGCTATGCCTTTTTTCAGATCAACCCCGAGTGCCCCCTGTCCCACTCAATGTTGCTGGCAACCTTCTCTCCTCGTTCCCCCACGGTCCCCCGCCGCCTCCCCCTCATCGCCCATCGGCTGTCGTCCCGCCAATCGGCCATTGGCTCCGGCCCAATGGCGACCGGCCGAGCGTTTCGCGCCATTAGGACTTGCAGACGACATTCGTCCAGCCGCCCTCCGCCGGCCCGCCGCCGCGCGCCTCATTCAGCGTTCCTTTAATGGCGGCGCCCACAAGACGCCATGACACCTCGCGCTTTGTGACGTCACCTGATTTCCTCCAGAACGAGGCTGCTCAGTGAAAACGACACCTCGTCTGCCCTTTAAGGGAAATAGGGCGGCTCGGTGGGCAGGGCGACTTGGGACGTTAGGACCTGGGAGGTATCAGAGAAAGTGGCTGAGAGGAGAGTTGGACGTACTATATGGTTGGAAGGTGACACTCAATGCTTACCCATCGTTCTGTCCCTAACTGGGGACGCATATAGCTGACACCCCGCTGAAGCCTGGTTTACACAGCCCGATATAATATACCCTTACGAGAACGAATGGGATGGTCCCAGAACAAGATTTTTTAAAAATCAGGAAAAAGTAGTGTAAACCCTATATTTTTCTCTTTGGCAAGTTTAAGTATACCCTTACAAGAATGAATGAGATAGTCTCAGAGCAAGATAAGATAGAATATCAGGAAAAAGTAGTGTAAACCCTATATTTTTCTCTTTGGCAAGTTTAAGTCCGCACAAAAAATGTGGGGGGGGGGGGAGAGATCAGGACCCCTTGGACCCCTCCCCCCTTGATGCATCACTGCTTGCTATAGTACCTACCAAAAGATGGGAAGAGGTAAGAACTCTCGGGAACCCTATTGCAAGATCGGCCCTTGACCTCTTGTTCTTACTCTTGTAAATCACAGCAAAGAGGGTGTAGTTAAAACTTTTAACTCATAGTCTCCATGATGGCATGTAGGAATACCATTCACTCCAATAACAGAAAATCATCAACCACTTCATCTTCAGCAGTTAAAATCGGACAGTTGAGCGTTGGCTTAACACTCGTCTCCTGACGCAGACACCCTTTCGACCATTTCAGCAGCAGTAAAAGTCGTGGTCTATGGCCGCCACTTTCAGTAGGCCCATAAGAGCAGGTGGTGGGCAGGCTGGGTTGGAGTTTGGACTTTGTACTTGTTTAACTGCTTGAAGCACTTCTAAAGGTCGTTGTGTCGGTGAGGTAAAATACACCGTCTGAAGTGAAGACGTCAACACCCATGAAGGGCACAGAAATAAAAATACCAAATAGGTCCAATGACAATTATGTTGCCTATAGATAATACATATATATATATATATATATATATATATATACATACATAATATACAATGTGTCCGAGTGTGTCTAGGAGATTGATAATTAAGATGTTATGGCATTATTCCAATGCAAATACGGTGATTGTAGGAAGGGTAGATATCTTTGTTATAAGTGCGATACTAGTCCAGGAGCCAAATCTGAAAATCCTGATTTACCCTCCGCGGTGAGCCCCCTGGATTTTTTTGATTTTTTTCATCTTATAGCATCCTAGGGACCATGAATCAAGACGGTTCCGAAGAATTTAGGTATGCGAACACTGTCTAATTACGCGATTTGTGCTTAATTAACAAAAATTGGAAAATGCGCTATTTCTAAATTTCTCTGGAACTATGTAAGATATGATAACATGCTATATGTCATCTGAAAGGTAATTTTATTCCTGATTTTTTGGTGTATTGTTTGTTATTGTCATCAATCATGGCAATGAGTAATTAAAGAAAAACCGTTATTTCAGTCCAAATCATTAGAACTTAAGGATCCAAAGTTAAACTCTGGAATTGATAAACCAAGTGCTATGTATACTTAAAGGGGATCTTTAGGCAGTTTTTAAAGAAGGTTGCATCTGATTTCATTGGAAATATAATGTAGAAATCATTTTTTGCTGATTAAATTCTAACCGACTACAGGCTCATTTTGCGCTTATATTCCAAAAGGAGAGATGATATCATGAAAATAACACAATATATCTTAAAGAGATGGGAATATTATTATCACCATCTCCCTAAGCTGGTATTTCAATGCTTTCTGAGCCATTTAGTCAATTGCATACAACATTGGAGCTGTAAAATAAGTATACATTAGCAAGAAATATGTGTCCATGTAATTTGCAGACAAGCTCCTCTTTGTTGCCTGATCAAACTAGTATAGTCATTGATTTATTTACTCAAAAGGATATGGATGGTTCTTTATGTTGCCAAAGATTCACACATTGACAATATGCACCAAACAATATGTAGCAAACTTCTATTTATATACCCCTGTACCCACTCATCTTTAAAAAGTATGTTCCTATATGGAGAGTGGGAGTTGTAGGCTGTAATACTCTTTCAAATCCCTCCATTGCTGGCCCTAATATCTAATGTTTACCTCACCTGGCAACAGGCCTGAGGCCTGGAGAGACAGAGGAATGATAAAGATGGCAGACTAGGGTTCTTATCTCCCTGGTGTGTGAGTTAACCCATTGGTAACCCACTGTGCTTACAACCTAGTAAAGGTTCCCTCAGAGAGAGGGGCAGGCTTAAATTTTGGCTACTTATAACTGTCTTATTATTCAATTTTATCACATAATTCCACAAAGAGCATGGGGTTCATCACTGCAGCTGGTGAGATAAAATGATGAAGTTAACTGTTTAGACAATGTTGTCTTCCAGCCGTAAAATGAAGGTAGTGGTTCTTCAGAACCTTCTCAGTGGTGGAGAGGTCTAGCCTTTCCCCTGAGCGACCTGAACTGGGGGATAAGGGCAGCCTCCCATGGTGCAATACACTGCAGGCCTATATACAGTGTGCCATAAACTGTGGGATTGCTGACCACCTGCTCTACTTTTGTCAACATCCTTCCACCAATCTGCCAAATTAAACTTTGTTACCCTTTTGCTTCTACTCGAGGGTTCACAGTTCCAGGCTCTATGGGTTCATTGCTCAGTTAGCTTTATACCCTTTTGTATTATAGACTAAGTATTCAGTGTTGTATTATAAAAACTGATCATAGACTAGAGGATTATTTATATATTTGATTAATGACTCCCTTAGTTTTGGAATCACAGCAATTTGTTGCTCTTGTACATTCTCCTAATACCGTACTGCCTTGGTTATGGTCCCACAGCAAGGGTGCTGTGCACATGCTGCTCAATGTGGTAATGCTACTAGATAGAATTGGGAAACCAGTAATGGCTATACCAAAAATTTGTAATTTTGAAATAGAAAGATATATCAGGTACTTCTGTATTGTTTCAGGTTTTGATATTTGTTTGAGGTCTTGCCAATGATATTGGTTGTATATACACACACAGAGGTCTCAGTTCCCCTGGTACACCTCCTGATAAAATAGGAGCAGAATCTTGTTAGTTGATATGATGAATCTCAGTGAAGCATGACCAAAGGCTGGTCATAACTTGTATTGGTAATTTGGGAGGATTTGAAGTTTGGCTCTCAGGAAATGAAACTGTGACCATGATCATAATTTAATATCAAATTACTAATACCAGTAACCCATATATAGAATAGAATATAAGATGTCCATTTTGTGTATGGTCAAGCCAAGTTACTCATTTATATAAGCACGTGGGTCTAGAATCCAAGAGTGCAATCTAGTAATTTGTTAAAACCAACAATTTGACAGAGGTAACTCACCTATCAAGTTTACAAGTTTAACAAATAGCATGCTTGGTCTTTTTGCAGTTGACATATTGATACAAGGACTCTTTTCTAAATTCAGAAGCTTTGATATATGACAGCATACTTTTTGAGATTCATCTCTTCTTTTAAGTAGTATACCCTCACAAATCTGGATTGGGGTCAGGTAATGGATGAGTCTGCTACGAGCTATTCTTTTCTTTATATAAACAAGAAGTAGAGGGAACTATAAGGGGCCTTCCATTTAATACACACATTTTCAAAAATCTCAGATCCCCACCCCCCTTTGGTCAAAAATATGCATTGGATTTGTACCAGAAAGTACACACATTTTCAAAGATTTCATACCTCCCTCTCCCCCTTGATGCATACAAACTTAATGCAAGGGCCCTAATAAGATGGTTTGTAATCAAACTGAAACATTATCATGGTATTTTGCTGAGGAAAGAAATCTTACTCAAACCATAGTTTTATTGTAACACATCTTTTACTGTGATCCAAAATGCTCTCCAAACCACTACCATATTATATACATATGCCCAAATGGCTCAGAAAGCCCTGAAATACCAGCTTAGGGAGATAGTGATTATCATTTCCATATCTCTTAAGGATTTATTGCGTTATTTTCATGATATCATCTCTCCTTTTAGAATATAAGTGCAAAATGAGCCTGTAGTCAGTTAGAATTTAATCAGCAAAAAATGATTTCTACCTTACATTTCCAATGAAATCAGATGCAACCTTCTTTAAAAACTGCCTAAAGATCCCCTTTAAGTATACCTAGCACTTGGTTTATCAATTCCAGAGTTTAACCTTGGATCCTTAAGTTCTAATGATTTGGACTGAAACAACGGTTTTTCTTTAATTACTCATTGCCATGATTGATGACAATAACAAACAATATACCAAAAAATCAGGAAAAAAATTACCTTTCAGATGACATATAGCATGTTATCATATCTTACATAGTTCCAGAGAAATTTAGAAATAACGCGTTTTCCAATTTTTGTTAATTAAGCACAAATCGCGTAATTAGACAGTGTTCGCATACCTAAATTCTTCGGAACCGTCTTGATTCATGGTCCCTAGGATGCTATAAGATGAAAAAAATCTAGAAAATCCAGGGGGCTCACCGCGGAGGGTAAATCCTTATTTTTGACTGATTTCAGGATTTGGCTCCTGGACTATACATTTTGAAGTTACAATATGATTCCATTAAGTGAAATGTGTTTAATTGAGATTCACGTTGGGTTCCAAGCCAAGGGTGCAACGTTATTATAATATTGCAGCAATGTTCTTGTTGGTTCTGTATTTGGTTCTTTTGATGACTCCCAATTAGGAAGAGAACAACTTTTTTTGGCCACTAGGTACCAGCTATAGGTTATCAGCATAGCACCCCAGGAACTTTCTTGGATGCTGGTGCCTGGCCTGTACACCAATAGCCTACAGCTGGTATACCCAGTGGCCCAAGTTGTTCTCCTCATTATGTCGCTGCAACATACTGCTGTGACATTGAACTGTTATCAGGTTATGTTCTGGTTCTGGTTACATTCTTCAACCCAAACAAAAGAACAACATTCTGATTTGGTGAGGTTTCAACCTCACCATCAATAATGTAATTGTTACATGCCATCTTAGTAACTAACAAACTGACCTCAAAAGTATGGTTGCAGAATGTTTTTGTAACGTGGCAAGCGGGATGGGTTATATTCCATCTTTGATCATAGGCTTAATTATAAAACTACATTAGTTAGGCAAGAATCAAATGGCTTTGAAAAACATTGCTATGCAACAAACATAAAAGAGTATATAATAGAGTACGTATGGACCATAAAATGTTTATACAGTGTATACTTTCACAGTGATGCCCAGATCTTGCTTAGTGTACCCATCATACAAATTGAAATTGAACACATGACATTTGTGTCGATGTATAGTAAATGGCAAACTTTACTGAATGTAGTTTAATCTAAACACAATGGCAGCCATTTCCATAACAGCTGCAGTAAACGTGCCCATAATTCATACAGATCCACTGCAGTCATAAGAAATAACTGCTCCTGAGTTGGATCGGGTTCCTCCGGCATTGCATTGCCGACCCTATCGCCCTCCACCCCCTCCCCAATTTTTGTATTACAGAGATTGACACCATAGATGGGGGGAGGCAGCGGGTCCCATTAATTGGTAGATTTGTGAATGGCATCAAAGTTTTCTCCAGTCAGCCAACTTCTCCATTGCCTGCCCAGCGCCTATTGATTACCGGATATCCGGTCAGCCCATTACCCCACAATTCCCCGCGCGTCCCACGTGACCGGGGGCAGCCTCGTTCTCGATCCGTCATCATGGCAGCGCCGCCGTTGCCATGACGATCTTATCATACCCATGATGCCGCGGTGGTGGCGCTATAATTCTGACCAAAGATCACTTCCGGTAACCGATCGCTGCCGTCGATGCGGCCGCTTCCGGCGCGATTCCATTTGCCCGCCTAATGGGACGCCGGCGGGACGCGGGCCGACGCTGGCGGCGCCTGGCGGCCACATAGTGCGGTTAATGGGTCGCTATGATCGCCCCCTGCTGCCTACCACTACCCCAGTCCCCCTACTGCCCTACGCTACAGGGGACGGGTTCCAACGTCTTGGTTTTAAACACTGTTTTTATGTGTCTGTAAAGAACGAGGTATTAGCCTGACTCTTAGGTTGTCAAAAATCTACTTCCTGCTTCTGTGATTTGGCTGATTTGGGACCCTCATGAGGTTTATACCTGCAACCCCCACCCCCATCCCCCCATCCCCACCCCCTGCTACCAACCGCCCCCTGCCCCCACCCCCCTGCCCTCAAATAGAAACGTCGCGCCCTGCATCCATCACGTGACCCGCCGGCCGCCAGGGCGCGCTCCGACGGCGTCACGTGACGTGAAGTAGCGCCCCCT
Organism: Lepidonotus clava; assembly: GCA_936440205.1. Taxonomy (NCBI): domain Eukaryota; kingdom Metazoa; phylum Annelida; class Polychaeta; order Phyllodocida; family Polynoidae; genus Lepidonotus; species Lepidonotus clava. Next base: position 15,782,832 of record OW387150.1, on the reverse strand, counting down.
GGAGGGCGCGGCGGGCGCAATTCGCGGATTGTTCTAGGATTGTTTCTGGATTGGCTGATAGCGGCGCCTCCCGATAAGGATGGGCGCGCGGCGGGCGGCGGGGCGGCCCTACTCATAGGCCCTTTTACCGTCACTGCCACCTAGTGACTGATGCGAGTACCTTACTCAATATGCAATTAGCCGTATTGCACACAGTTTAGAGAATACGTCTTTATTGCAATATCATTAAGAGAAGAGGATGAGACTAAAGCTATGTCTGTATTGCAATAAACCATGAAGAGATAAGACTATTAAGCTATGTCTTTACTGCAATAAACCATTATAATACGAAACTGTAGTCCCATTCCGGGGCAGTAGATAGGCATAATTACCCTCGTAGGCAATGTGTAACCAGCAACCAAGTATCGGTGCGTTGCTTGTATATTGGCGGGATTGAGGCTTGACCGGCGTATCTGAAGCGACTGGCAGAGCGTTACTGGATTTATAGAATGGTCCCCTTTCAGCATTGGTACCTCTCTGTGTACACCTTTATATCCGGGTATTTCAATCATCCGTTGTACTTGATCTACATTGTAGGTATCAAAGGACCGTATAGGTGGGTAATGCTGGGATGGGTGCCGCTGTATACCCAAACCAGGGATACATCTTTAGAGATATCCGGAATCTGCTTCAATTTTTTTAAGAAATCAAAACAGAAATTCAGTACGTTAAAATGATTTTGGGTTAAGTTCAGGGTAGGCCGCGACCTATCTGAGTCCCCCTACTCATCATAGAAAAATTAATTCAAAATAATTAAGTTCAAAAGGCGCACGACCATTGACCATGCCCATATCATGTACATACACCGACCAACTACCCCGCCAACTATACCCCATATGTAAAACTCTCTATATGTCCGTCTGTGCCTTTGCCGCGCCATGATTGCCGCGCGGCGCGGGGCGGGGCGGCGCGGCGGTGACGGGCGGCACTCAGCGCGGGCCGCGCCTCATTTATTACGCGCCCAGAGGCCGGCCTCCCGCGGCCGCCGGTCGATAAATGTAATAGAAGCGGCATTACTAAACAAATGGAAGAAGCCGACGACAAATGGAAGCGAATCTGTCGGCGCGCGGCGTCGTCGATCACCGTCCGGATACCGGCGACGACGACGGGGGCTGGGGTGGGGGATGGGAGAGGAGAATGGATGGTGTAAGAAAGGGGCCAAGGGTTGGGAAGAGCTGTACGATGTACTAGTGGTCTAACTATACAGGGTTATGTTCAGTCGGCGTTTCAAAAGTTAAAGCTCATGTTCACATAACAAAAGAAGACAGTGGCGTTGCAAGGGGGTTCCTAGGTGTTCGGAACCCCCTTGAATTTCACAAAATATAAGTAAAATATAAGAAATCTGTCCAAAAATGTAAGATGGAACCCTCTTAGATTTACCTGGAACCCCCCCTGGATATTAGGGCTGGCTACGCCCCTGATATATATTGGTCTCCTTTATATTATCATATTAGCAAGACCGATCCACGATGATACACGTACTGCACGTACTGATGGCAGGGAAACAGCGGATACGCGGATAAAGACTATGTACTCAACACTGTTACTTTACGAGCAGGATTGTATTTGTGCCTCATTTCCCCACTGGATTGGTTCTCCCAAAAAGGACAGGTCAGGACCGAACGAAAGTCCCCTCAGATCAGAAATTGTGGTCTGGCGATTTACCTTAATATATCATTACGAATTGCCAAATAGTATTTCTATCTCACTTTATTTCCTGCCAAATGGAATTCATGGACCATCACCTGCAGGAGCGAACATTTACCTCTTATACGTGTGTTACCGTAGATACGTAATAGCCAATAATGGTTAGACTTATTTTTCAGCCATGACAAAGGTGAATATTACGATCCCTGACCTAGACTGACCTTCCACTGATTGAGCTGTGACCTTGTATGTATGACCTCACTCAGCAGAGCCCTTAAAGCTTAAATGACTGTTGGAGAGGATGCTCCACGTGGGAATGGGGGTCTGCCATCGTCACTAGTAGATTGTCACTAATTGTATTGGTGTCAAGGGAACGGGGCACGGCGTGCAAAGTAGAGGCACGAGGTTGGTCATCGGGAGGCAACTGCTTGTGTTTCACGTGGCAGGTTTCTCAAAATCAAGGCACAGAAAAACATCATTTCTAGAAGGAATAATATTTCAAATTGTGCGTCATTTTTCCCGAGAGAATAAAATATTATGAGACTTTTAGCTATTGTAGAATTAAGCTAATCAAAATGATATTAGGGAATTTCGGTTTCCTATCTTATTTGTAAATGTCCGTCATGGCATATATAGGCCAGCAAAAGGTTTATAATAATTATAACCAAAAAAAGGTTAAGTTCCAAAACAACCAATCCAGGTTAGTGGCTATGAACTGAAGTCCCTCAATAGAGGTGTGGTCAGGTATTTTTGGGTTTGCAAGCTGGAGATATTCCTGCATACCCGCAGGCAATGCTGAACATTAGGGAAGGCTACTGGTCAAGAGTGGTCAGTGAGGAGGGAGTGGTCAGTCTCGGTGGTCACTCCCCTGATGAAGAAGCCGTGGGACATGCAGCCCAACAGGAGCCAGGAGGGCGCGGCCAGGAGGGTGGGACTTCACTCTCCACTTCACTCTCCCACCGACACCAACATCAAAGCCCGACAGAGTCGCCGCCCGACGGCCGAGTGGTGTATCATTTATGCATGAAGCAGCCGTAAAGAGGGCCACACGCCGGCAACCATCAGCCTTGATGACGCCTCATGAGGCGGGGCGTCCTTCGCTGGTGGACGGCGGGAGGCTGTCATGAGGCGGCGGGGGGCGCTGGGAATGCCGCCCAGGAGAGGGCGTAGAGGAGGCACACAGAGACGCGCCCTCAGCGTCTAATGAATCCAGGGGGTTAACTGGTCAGAGGGGTGGGGCATGAGGTTAGAGGGGAGGGGGGTTACTCTTTCGTGGGACTTCCAGCGTATACACTTTACTTTTTTTTGTTTTGCCAACTGTTTAAAATTGATTAAGAACGCCTGATATAACTCTTCTTCCTGTCCAACTTAAGCCTACTAGTTTAGTTCCTGCTAAAGTACTATCTAAGAGATTTCCCAAAGCATTTGTCTAACAATGTAATTATTTGTACTTTCATACATAATAAAACAGATAAACAGTTTAACCCTTTAAGGACTCCAGTATCTCTCAGGCATCACCACCAATTGACACCTGTATCTCTCAGGCATCACCAGGCCTAGACGCCAGATGCCTCAGAGATACATAGCAAATATGTTAGAATTATGAATCTAATGCTCAATACATATCATAAACAATTTTGTTTGTTTCAAAATACTTAAATGATCCATATTATGCTTTATCTAACTATTGACATTTGGAAAATAATTATTTTTATTCATGTTTTAGCTTGTAATTGGTCTGATTTAAAACTTTGTGCTATCAGTGGAGTCTTTTGGGGACATTCCCTGAGTAAATTGGTGTCCATTTAATTCTATATGAAAAATTTGTGGCGTCTTGAAAGGGTTAAGCATACTATTGTTAGCGAAATAGGAGCTGATTAAACCACAGAAGAAAAAAGAGCTTTTCAAATGCTATCTTTGCATTTTTGTTTTCCATATAAAGAAGCATGGTTTCGTGTAAGTAAGCCCTAATGAAGTATTACATTGCAGGGAACTCATTTCGCACTGAGTACCTCCCCCTATTCCCACTAATTTGGTCATCCACATTGTCCCCAGCCACCCATAAAAACCTCGGCTTTCCCTGCATCCCATCCAGGCCTAAGTGCGGCCAGGTGCTACTGTCGTTCCCAGGTGATAACAGTTTGAGTATGCGTGAAGGTTGATATAAATATATCCGCCTTACCTGAGAGGAATAGTGACAATGGTTGACTAACGCTGTGGCGCCCAGTCCTCCCTGGTTACATTCCAGTCTATTAGGTTTTGGTTTTTAGGGTTATTCCATTGCATTTGTACTTCTCATTTGATTGTCCTATTTGGACAGGAAATGAATGAGAGGAAAGCTTAGGATTCCTGGCATATCCATGAAGTGTATTCGGTATACATGAACAAAGCCAGGGAGACAATTCTAATGCATGAATTAACACTGTCAAACTGGCAATAGAATATCGTATTTACATGTTGATGAATTATTTAGAATGTAAAAGGGCGAAGTTTAATATGTACCACTGATTTGCGAACTGTGCCTCCACACGTTCTGTATTTTCCAATTTTTACAGTTTTGTGCATATAATTACACCTACACGCACAACATGATAAATATAGATCAACTGCGGAGTATCGCTATGTTTTGAGTATCTTGAATCATGAAGATACAGCAAAATATACTGTGAGTATATGAAGAGGTAATCTACTTCCATCTATTGGAAACACATATAGGCCTATATGTACGCACTCCACGAAAAACAAGAAGCTAAAGCTTCTTTTCCATATTCAATATCAGCTGAATGGTATGCCGGACGGTATGCCTGTGGCAACGGAACTTGCAAACAAGGAAAGTGAACTATATACCATATACTGTGCACTTGGGCGATAAAACGTTGTTATTCAGGTGATCATACAAATACAAAAATGCGTATCCATAATAGATCAGCCAGACCTCGACTCCGGCCCCGGGCGTCGGCTTAGCAGCCCGATGTTCCTGGCGCGCCCCTATGCCCCTGCGCTGCCGGCCGCTGGGGTAGTAGTAGTATATATGTGATGTTCGTTTGCCACAGGCGACTGTAAAGTCAATGAGAAGGCTACAATAATGAGCTAGGATTACAAAATTGTCTCATGAAATACTCAGGAATGCAATGGCAAATTATCTAGACAAACCAAGAGCAAGAATAAGAAGTGCTTTTAGCTCCAAAGAGACAAAGCCACATTGTTGTCTCGGAATTTGAACTTTTGTGCATTCTGAGCATAGGTTGCAGAGAACATAAAACCCTTTCATGGCGCTTACAGATTTCTCGAAAATATTAGTAGGGTGATGTATTTAATTATTTTGTATCCAACATACATCATTATTCTTATTTCAAAGAAGAATTTCAGGAAAAACCGTGCAGCAATATAACAGGGCAGCATTGTGCTAATTAACTTGTATCAACCACGATCGAAAATGCAAAAGTATGTTTATCACAACATTAGATATACAAAATGGTTTCAAATCAAGACCGTCCTATTTGCATAGTGATTGTAGCTGGTGTTATTACAACATTAAGCCAATAAGCATACTTAAGTCGGATAGCCAGTATCACCGACCCAACCTTTGTCGCGGAATTCCCTCTAGGTGGAATGGTTTCTTCAGAACACGCCAGGGGTCGCCTCTTCAGACGACACAGTCTCATCCTGAGGGAGATCTCGCGAGAGAACCTTGCCCTCCCTCTCTACCCCTCCTCCGGCATCACTGATGATCGTCAAACCAGCGCCTCCAGCCCCTCAGCCGATACCATCGGGGCACCGCTGACACTGAAATACATACCGCCAGATAGGGGGCGCTCATGATGCCGTGCGCATGCGCCCTGGTCGGCGCGGCTATCTTCCGGCGTCTGTCGCGCGCGTCTTTCATTTAATTATCGCCCATCTCCTGGCGGGGCGCGGCCGACGCGATAGGCGTGATGGACTCGGCTATTAGCCGCCATTAATGTAATAAAACTGTATTAAAGCCTGATCGTCTCTGGCGATAGGCGCGCGCCGCCGGTCGACTCGCCGTCCCGCCGCCTATTACGCCGAATGACGATCCGGCGCGCGCTGTCACTGACGTCACGATCTCGCGGCGATTCTCGCGTCACGTGGGGGCGGCCGACGAGATGGGACGCGGAGATAGCAGCGGTCGATCACTTGGCTATAATTGGACGCGGGTCGCAGGGAGTCAAGGGGTAGGGGGTCGGGGGTAGGGTCGGGAGGGGTGTAAGGGGTGGGTGAGGAGTGGGGTGGGAGAAGGAGGAAGTAGGGGGCACATGGGATGAGGACGTGAAGGGAAAGTCTCAGAGAAAAGGAGAAAAGGCTATTGATACATGGACAATGTCCCCTAACCCTTCTCCTAGTATATATACGCTTGTTCAGAGGGGATATTTATTTGGGAATTTGGTTTAATCAAGTATAATGGGTCTACACTCACTATCCCCACTTGAACCATTAATCAGTGTCTCGTAAATATGGCAAGAGCACCAACTAGGAGGCGATCAATGCACAGCATATAGTAATTATATTGCAGAATGATAATTATCCATGTATCCATGAAATGAATGTAATTTACAATATTGCATTCATTCTAGGTGTCAAGCAGGTTTGATTAGAGATGTCCAGCATAATGGTGGCTTACTTCGCATTTAAATAATAGTATACAACGGGAATTCTATGTTTAATATAGTCAACAAAGTGCATTAGGTCTACGTTGGTTGTGTTGTAGACCTATGTCAATAACATTTTTAAATTGGATGTCAGACGTTAATTCTGATTATATGGCAAGCTATTTTAGATGCACGTATGATTGTACTTTGTGCGGTACATATTGTCAGAGGGGTATAGCTCAAGTCCCTTACATGACAAGAGAAAAAAAAACAATATGTTTCAACGTTGTATGGACAGTGAGCTTTATATTCTTTACTAAGCCGTAAAGTCTGTCTTTTCTAAGCTGTATAGTCAGGTTTAAAGAATGATATCAAGAAAGCATCAGTATGATTTGTTTGTACAAAGGAGTGCAATTGTACTTTATCTGAAAATTAAGTGGCGCACGCTCTAGAAGATGAATATTGTTAAAGCCATACTCAGTCATCCATACTCCTTCCAAGGACTTTTATCAGGGCATGATGTTAAATTGAAAAAAATAACTGAATACAGACAGCAAACAAGTGCATCAGTATGCTCCTTACCAGTATCCTCATTCCGATATTGTAAAATTATTCATTGCAAATTACACAAAAAGCCAACTATGGCGACAAATGAGACCTCTCTGTCTTCCAGAGGGTGTCATTTATTATGCAAATTAGACTGTTGAGATAAGCAAAGCTTGGAAACAATTTTGCAAACAATTACAGGGAGCGCTGGAGCTAAAATGAAGAGGATAATTAATATGTGATAAGCTCTGGGAGACAGCAGAAAAGTTTGCTGTTGATAACATGAGACACAAAAATGGTTATATGCCTTTGGAGATAGGCAGGAGATTCATTGCAAGTCAACTTCAATAAAAACTCAAAGGCGTTATGTCACTGATTGAGTACTTGGGGAGGAGTGCTCTGCATACAGTGTTTTGTATAGTTGATACAAGATACTGAATGACTACTTGGTGACTAGCATTTATAGCATGATATAACATTTTGTTATATATATTGAAATATGGTATCTGTATCGATCTATAAAGTCAAGATCAGTGGTTTATTTTAGGGGCATTTTAGAATTCTAAGACAGTTCACAGAGAGATATACCGTTTTCAAACTTCTACAGCTGCATCCGTTAGCTAAACATGGATACATGTGTTGTCAAACATAACATGTTGGTTAAAAGAGAAGGAAAGAGTTTGGGTGAGTTAATCCACCCAACTCTGAACATTTCTTTCGTCTCCTTCTGCCCCCCCGCTAACAAATGACCAGCGCGGCGGATGTGACGTAGGGACATGCGCAGTGGCCCTGGCGGCCCGGGCTCTTTCCCTCGGACGCCGATAACAGAGCGGACAATTTGCAACACAAATTAATTCATCGATTAGCCCTGTGTGCTGACTTCCCCGCCCGGCCAGCCCAATTAACGGATTTCCTGCGGGACACAGCGGATCCCCAGATTGGGTCTCGCCGTCCACGAGATCTCCGGCGAGATCTCGCGCGCTCTCGCAGGCCGGTCACGTGACCAAGAATACGCGTGATTACGGAGAATCATGAGTAATTATGGCGAGACAATGGGAGGAGGACTTTTGTGGGTGTCGGGCAAGGGGCGGGAAGGGCGTGGGTTTATCAGTGGACAATGGGAGGACGTTGGGAGGTGGGGGAGTGTTTTGGGAGGGGTAAAAGTGGGAGGGGAGGACCTAGCGACCTCGGCTTATCTGTGCTGGGACGCTGAGCATCAGATGACGTCTCCAGGGATGGTCCTAGCCGAATGTCCTCTGCTATCGGGGGTACTTAATGAGTCCTACACGCGTCGCCCCTCCTCCCGCATCTTAATGATGGGTGCGACGCACACACTTCATAGATACGGCATTTATAGGGGCTTAATGCCACATTAGTGTTGTCCTTAATCCTACACGAGTTCCACAGATACCTCATTGGATCGACATCATACCCTAGTTTCCATCGAGTGCTAGGGAAATCTAGTACAGAATAAATATTCCAGGCATGGGAATTTAGGCCTCCACCAAAAATATTTAATTATTATATAACATTTTATTTGAAGAAGTAATTGGCATGATTGGGAAGATTATGTTACCATATTTGAATACAATCTCTTACATTTGTGAATACTTTCAGTACAGCGAGACTGTGCCCACCATCAAAGTGTGATTTCACTATACTACTTACAAGACTCTTTTTGCGTTTTTCGGGAGCGAGAAGAGCGTATTCATTACATAGGGCCTTCTCCAAATGTTCAAATGTCTATAGACCAAGTGAACAGCATCAGGGTGATTATTCGAGATAGTTTTAACAAGGAACACTTCAGAGCTTTACTTTCAAAGAAATTGCAAAAACAAAACATATATAATTTACATGAACGCTGCGCGTCTAAAGCTTACGTACGTAGTTAACTGAAAAGGCAAAATTATGTAGTTTGTTAATGGATATCAATTAGATGAGGTATAGCTTGTTATATTTCTAATTAATTAAAAGCGGTACTTTCTTAAAGTACTGTTGATGAGTTTTAGTTTGATTTAATTTTGTGCAGAGTAAAGCCTCATATCCACTAAGCAACTTTTACAAAATCGGGCTACAGATCGGCGCTAAAATTAGCCAATTCTTCCCCTAGAATTGGCTGATATTAGCATCAATTCAGAACAAAGATGTACATTTCAATATGCTATACAAACAGGTGAACATAAGATTCGGCCGATTTTAGCGCCGATCTTTTACCCAACTGTGTAAAAGTTGCTTTGTGGGTATGGGGCTTATATTTAAGAATTCTCAAAAAGGAGGTCTATCTGCTGGCAGCACCAGTCCATGTGTGCTGTGTATGCGTGTCGGGTCCACTGAGGACGGTTTAGGGGGTTACCTGGGACCCCTGTTAACTGTAACTAGGACGGTGATAGTGGACCTGACAGCTCGGCGAATGGCTTTTGACACCCGCACACACCAGGTGTCAGCACCGTCATCACCTCTAACTTCCTTACGTCCCCCGAGACCGGCCAGATTCCCCTCTACATCTTCGCCAGGGCTTCTTCCTTAGGGCAAGAAGGCTATTGGAATTTGCGTTCCTGAAATAATTTGTTTCGAGTTTGTTAGGACAGGGGTTATTTGTTATTGAATTATTTGAAAGGGAAATTAGTTGTACCATATTGTACGACATAGTGTATGAATGCGTCCTATTACTGAGTTGCTTAGGTTCATTTTCAACTTGCAGTTTCTGATTTTAGCTTGGTTGAAGTACTCTGATTGTTTCAGTCTATGTTGTAGATTTGCTTCAGAATGTGAAACATTGTACATGTACATATGTGTCCCGAGGCTGTGTAGCACCTGTTCATGTTTACATACAGTGAAGACAATCTATGGCCGCCAAATCGTCTTTAAATGTCTCTGTTGCAGTTGATAATATCACTCACGCAGAAATAGCCGAGAAATAGGTCTCATCGACCTATGAAAATAGATTGGTATAATATTATAATCGTTTCATTATCTGTCCACCATTAGCAACTTCCTTCAAGGTAAAACCTCCTCAAAACAACCTGTTTTGGGGGAAAACCCTACTCAGCCCCGGTCCAACCCGCTCCCCACTTACCCCACTAACTCGTCCTTCCTTATTGCCCCAAACTGGCCATCCTCCCCAACTGACCAGCACTGACCACGATCAGCCTGGCCAAGCGGTAGCCAGTTAAGCCGCTAATTGAGAAGACACAATTAATGGACGAAGTCTTAATGAAACACCACTCTGGGCACCGCTTCATCACAGCCCTGCCGACATGGCGCCCCCATAGCTCTTCATTTGGCTACTTGCCGCTGCTCATTGCACATGCGCAGACCTCAGTACCCGGATTAGGACCGACATCCGGGGCCCGATCCCAGACGCGGCCTCAATCTGGCGCCAAATGAAGGCGCGACCTCTAGCGGCGGCCGGCCGAGGTACGGCGGCCATGTTATGACGCGGGGCATGATGGGATTGATGGCGGCCAGAGACCCCAGCGCCCCCTCGGCCCATGCAAGAAACATAAGCGGGTTAATAGTTATCTTCTTTTCATAGCCCGCGCTCCCGGCCTCAATTACTGCCAGCAGACGACTTCCTGCATACCGGATGTGGCCTCATCATCCGGGCACTCTGTCACCATGGTAACAAGCCTCTTTTCCCGCGCTCAAACGCGCCGCTTGTTTTAGGGCCAAATCAGAAAGAAGTGGACGAGAGGGAGAGAGAGTGAGGGGCAGGGCCCCTGACCAACAGGGCAGGGCATTAATATCAATGACGAGCAGACCTACTGGAATGAAGGGAGCAACAAATGGTCAAAGAGGGCCCAAGTTTTATCACCGCTGACTGAATGATGAATTGAGCAGGTCATCCTTTCTCGCAGTGATTCGTATATTTTATAGGCTTCCCTTTAGCTAGGTACAATATATATTTTAAATAATGTACTACCTGTTCAGTTTTAAGGCAACCTTATTATATATGATCACTAAGTAAAATACATGATCAAATTAAGAGGGGATTTGATAAGAGAAGTGCACGATACATTTACTTTACACATTACGGAGGCGACAGAGTTACTGAAAGTCCCTATTCAACAGAGATTAATGTAATATAATCATATCACAATCAGTCACGTTTGTCATTATAGTGTAGTGTTAAAGAATGATAACATTTTGAAGATGTGAAAACTAAAGACATACCTTCCAGCAATCTATATCAAACTAATTGTAGAGTGAGACCCTATCATTAATTGCCATGGACAATCCCAGATGTAGTTCATGTAGCAAAGGCCCGAGTAAGGTTCATGTAATGTGTTGTTATATTTGTGTATATAACATCTTAAAATTTCTGACCACTCAATTGCTTTTGCCTCCCGTTAAGCGTACCAAGCGTCTGGAAGTAGTATAGAAAAGGTGTTCGAAAACTCAGGCACATTACTTCAGACAACACATTCTCAATTCCGAGCATTGGAAGCATAGATCCCCTGACCTATATTGATAGTTATGTTATTGGTTCTAGCTCCACTTCCCAATAGTTGGTTGTTTGCGGCTGGAAATTAAGATCAACAAAATGAAGTCAGAAACAAGATATCTGATATATGTGCTGTGCCCCACTCCCCTTATTCTTCCTAGGGGATAGTCCACGTCATTAGTTCTTTACTTTCACACTGTCCAATTTGACATCTGATTACATAACTTGGTCTCGGTGTGCGTTGACTTTGTTTTTCTCCTGCAGAATGGTCCAGACTGGGCCCAGGATGAAATTTCAAATCTATAGTAAGTGGTTCAGTATTATACAAGGAAATGAAAATAATTGCCAGAAGCGAAATCAGTGATAAATACTGAGGTCCCCGTTTATTATTGGCTATGTTTTATGTGTTTGTTTTATTTCACAAGTTCATCATCAGGGTAACCTCGGGGGTATGGGGCGGTGAGGTGGCTAGCGCGTTCTCCTGCCATGGCATCCTGGCGACCTAGGTTCGATCCCGGGCTGGACTGGGCTGGGCCTGGCTGGGCTTGGGGGATGAGCTTCTGCACCTCTCTGTGTTTCCCCCTGTGACAACAACAGGGATATACCAAATGCCTATGTGCGACCGGCTACTTTTTGTTTTGAGTGTCTGGTCCTGACTATAGGACCAAACACGTTAAAGAACACCTGCCTTCGTAATGTGTAGGGCTATAACTATACCTCTATCTTCTCATACTTTGTTCATTTTACATATTCGATCATCAAAGACAGAACTTCCAAACCTTGTTCTCGCTGTGATATGACCTTAGATGTTACTATGGTATCAAACCCCAATAACCAACCGAGGAGACAGCTAAGCCCTGCCATGAAACTTTGGCACCAAATTTTGAGTGATCTTTGTTCATTGTGGTCCTGCTAGCAGGATTGTACACACGCCACGTCCCCACGCACCCAATAACCAACCAATGTTCTTTTAGACCAGTGGAAATTATACATAATGACATTAAACTGTTTTACGATCTCCGGTTGAATAAACGTTTTAGAAGTGCAATCAGTGCATGCGGGAAACTTATAAAGTTGTTATTTTCTATGAACCTGAAAGACAAGTATTATAAATTCTTGTTCGAAATTATCATTGTTATTGAATATTCTCTCCGTGATTAATAATGGCAACAGTGCCCTGTCCCTCTCATGGTTGTTTCGAGAATCCCCAAATTTATTAACACTATAGCTGGTACACGAAATCCCCATTAGGTGGTAGCGCAATACGTTGTAGGGCTTAGAGAACTCGCGAGACCTGGGTACGTGGCGCATTTAAAGGGTTAACATGGCTGGTTAACTTATATGCACGCATCTCTAAAATTCCGTTGCCCAACCCTACCCAACTGCTCTGTTCCTTTCTTTTCTAGGTTTGTTTTACTACCTTAGTCGCACGAAATGGGGAGGGCCAGTAACTTAGTCACCAGAAAAAGGGAGGGTACAGTGACGGATTTAGGGAAGATGTTTAACCCCTCCTCCCTCCCCCTATTTGTGACCAAATATGTATACTAATACTTTTAGTGTAAATTTTTCTCAACCAAAAGTTCCGTCGCAATTTATTACAATAGGGAGCGCTCTCCATCCCCTTTTTCGTTGTTGTTCTTGGAAGTCCCTGGAACCGCCACTGTGGTATGTAATTGTATTAACTGGTGAATCCTGACACTTAAGGGGGTCGCATCCCTTGTTTGATCACTCCCCAGGCATGGATTCAGGGGTGCCCTCATGTAAAATATTGGGGCTCCTCACTTGATGGCAAGAATTTGGCATTATAATAATCTAAATATTCCCAAAATTAGGTCCGTCCCTGCTGGCTTTATTTTGGTTCTTCGAAACACGTACGACTTCCACGGCCTTACACTAGCAGGGCACCTGGTGTCTCTTTGATGCGTTTATGGATTGGACCTCTCACTCCACCTGGTGTACAGAGTGCCTGAAAGTCTTTGTTGGAGCCAGTGACTTCTCGCAAACCTCGTATAAACATCATTTAGACAATATTCCTTGAATGGGATTATTATTGGATATAATACATATAATATGCTGTCCCGAAGTAGGAACACTCAACAACAAATTAATTGTTATACATGCAATTTTCTGTCTCATAAATGTGGACAGCCGAGGGGAAAGGGTACTCCAAGGTGTAGATATCTGCTGTACTAAACCTAATATTTAAGGAGATATGAGTAGATTTATGAAAAATAGTGATAATTTACTCTTAAACCAACTTTTTGTATAGAATTCATTTCCAATACCTAAAACATTCCATCATGATGGAATCTTCCCTTATTTGGAATGTCAATGGAATGTTTTAATATGGGTAATTCACTGAATTCATTCTATTTGGTTGCCATGGTAACTAAAATTCATGAGATTTTTATAAAAATTTTAATGGTATTAACTATGAGAAACTATCATTTTCTGGTCTCTACATTGAAGACAGAATACATTTATCATTTCTGGTTAAAAAATAATGAATAAATTGTGTTTTTTAATATTTACTCATAATTATAATAATTTATGATAATTTATGCAAAATCTCAATAAATACAAGGAAATTAAGCTTTTCCTCCTTTTCCGCTATCCTGACAGTGTGAGGTTTAAGGGGCCACAACTTCCTTAATAATGGTCAGATTTAAACATGTTTGACATCATTTGAAAGCTAAGAACATGCTCTACAACATCAATTTAATACCAAATCCCGCACGGAGTACCCTTTCCCCTTGGCTGTCCACAAATATGCTTTTTGCATATCAAGCAGTCGCGGATTTAGGGGGGCGGGGCGTGGGGGGGGGGGGGGTGCACCCCCCCCCCCCCTTCTTTTTGCCAAAATTACGGAACTTGATTTTACCACCGTGAATTAACGAGACAACCGAACTTATGATTGCATGGCAGCTTTCTATCTCAACGCGCTCCATGACCCTGTACTTTGCCTGTATACCTTATTTCCCTTACGTCAGTAGCACATTAATGACAGGTTGCATTACGTGATGCGGGTAATGTATGTAACAGCATGGAGAGTAAAATAAGATTTTACTCTGCATGGTAACAGTGAAGTGTACCATATGTACTTTGGCCATACTTGACCATTCCTGAAACTGCCAAATTATCGGTAGTTCAATTATCCTGTCCGAAAAGGGAAGACCCTCACGATGAAGTGTCGTTACCATCTCTCTAAATAAGCGAAACTTCAATCGAACGATAAAATAGATGAATATTAGTTCCCATTTAAAACATAATATTATAATCATTTTTAGCATCAAGAAAAGGCCTACATCTACATTTATAACAGCACTGTACCCATACTGACCATAGTCTTTGTATATCGAGTACTTGCTTACAACAATTTACCTTGGTCCCTTCCTGTATGGTCAGCATGACAGGTTCCAGCATTTTACCTCATATATGATATTGTGGTGTTAGTTTCACCAGTTCTTGTGATCTGAGAATAGGGAAAAGGGGCCTTTGCGTGTTGATGCATGAGGAGTGAGGTAAAGGGGAAGATTTGGAAGGGAGGTTGTGCCTCGCACATGAGGGTCAGCTGTATAATGTAGTGACATGAATGAGAGGGAATGGGGAAGGAAGTGTGTTTAAGACTTCTACTTGGACTGAAGATGGTAGCCAGGAGACTGCACCTCGGGATAATGCCATGGATGATAGAGTGGTAGCATGTAGGACTAGGGCCCAAAATCCTGTTCTGCATGTCCATCATATCAATCGCCTTATGTTTATGTCGGTCTACTGGTATACCCACATTTGTTATCTAAGTACTAAAGTCGAACTTAGGCATAACTGTACTGTTAGGCATGTTGCATTATTCTCTCTGACTAGCTATCTCTTTATTCCCTAACCCCTTGAACGAGTTGGACACAAGAAAGACGGTGCAAACACTCTGAGAACCCAAGAGGATCTATAATAAACTTAGGCTTTTACACCCCTAAAACTCATGCTGATTGGCTAATTTCATTTCCGGTGTCATAATTATTTCTTATACCCAATAATTGTAATCTTGTGCGCGTTCCATTACTCTTGTGTCACATCCCAAGCATTCGTTCCAAAAGAGAACCTCAACAACATTATAGAATTACTCATACCATGATATACATTAATTTTTGGTAAGTGGAATGACTTATACCCCAATATAAAATGCTGTTACAACATTTATGAATCCAAATTATCAGTCTATAAACATTTGTACTCTTAAATTTACCACAACATGAAGAAATCCTGCGATTTCTATTGATTTTTCTGTTATTACTTTTTTTGTTGAATTTCCCTAAAAGGACGAACCAAGACAGTCGTATTTACTTTAATTAAAGGATGTTCGACAAGGTGCCTGCTATTTCAGAAGGTTTTCGGGGTACACTGGAGATGTGTTGCTGCCACCTAGTGCTGCCACCTAGTGGATTTCTATGAACGCATCTATCTGTCTTTTTGCTTCATACGGTACCACAAAATGTCATGGGACTAAAGGTTTATAAAAGATATTCTGCAATGGATCATGATATCAGGTTATGTTAAAAAAAATCTTGTAACAGCTGGCAGGCAGCGCAATGGTTAATTATCACGATGCTATCCTCACAGATCAAAATAATGAATATAGCTTCAACTTCTATATGCCTCAAATGAAATGATAAATTAGACTGTTTCCAAGAACGTCCCAGAACAAGATTAGTATCTATTCTGAGCACCTAGCTGTTTATTCTATTTCTAAAGTAGTTAAAGTAGTATAACGTCAGTTTTGAATGACAGTTGTTCGCTATCAAATCTAAAATTACATCATAATCAGCTGATAATTTGATTAAAAAATCTATCGATAGTGAAATTGAAACCTATTAAATTCAAGCATTGCATCTTCATCCATTTCTGGGTGGTGCTACAAACTGTTTTTTAATTCAACCACCATAATTACCCTCGATGACCTTGGTTCTTATTAAGGTCATAAAACAACCAAACAAACGACCAAATAATCTATTTGCCCTCTTCCCACGAGAACTTCAATTACCTTCATGTCTGGTGATTTTCCATCAGGCTTTGAAAATATTTATACTGGTTTGCATTGGTACATTAGACACACAACAAGCAGACATTGCCCATTCAGTGTCAGAAATAGTCTGATCTCCTGAGTGCCTCTATTACAGCAGTCTGACAGAATGAAGCAATGATGAGCTTTTTGTCGCATTTGAGCTCCCCTCTATTTGCTCCAGAATGGCGATGATGGCTAGACCGTTACAGCCCTCACTCAGTATGAGAATCACACAGAAACATATTGTATGGACTGATTCATGCTGTATATCACAGGAATGATGTATTGCTAATGTTTTAGTCATGTCACATACATTCTCTTCGTGGCACTCATAAAATAGAAGTCTTTACATACAGGGATAGTTTTATCACTAGATTTCAGCATACATTTCTATTTCTACCGCTCTTCTTAAAATAGTTACTAGTCATATAAAGATATATATAGCTCTATGATATTCTAATACGGAAAGCTGCACTAGATGACATGCATTAAAAACAAAAACAGTAAGTGTTTTTGTCATTTCTTTATTCATTCCATTTACTTTATTGTACACTTCTACATTTAGTGACTTAAAGTGCAAGTCATGGATGTATAAATACTTATCTCAACAGGAAAAGTTTACATGGGTAAACTGCAAATTCAAAACAACGAAAAGTTATTTGGAAATTTTTCTCAGTTTCACGATATTGTTGAGTCATGAGAAATTAATTCCTATCATAGAAACCGTACTTCACTGGGGCCCATATTTTCGTAACAGCTTAAGCTAATCAGGGAAACTTTAATTAGAGACCCAAGATTAGAAATTGCATCTTTTTAAGAATATTAATTATGTTATTGAGAAACATTCTCGAAGAGGGATTATCAAGTGTAAAATGTATTCATGAAGGACCGAATCTCAAATTATGAGACACTCATCGAAAATCCATGATTAGTTACTAACATATTATGGGACATGGTCTTTGTATATGACCAATAAGTTATAAAGTACAAATGTTATTTATAGACCTTATAAATGTTGCATACTTAAATGTACCGCTTGCATAAATTTACATGTAACATAATATGTACTTTACATCATAAAGTAAATGCCGTAAATTTACAGCAATGTTTGTTGACCATAATCTCTCCAGCGAACTTTACTTAACAATTACGGTGCATGAGGTACGGTAAATCTTACAGCACTTATTGCGGTAGATGTTTTACAGCAAAGAGTAATCAGAAAATAATGGTAGCTCAAGACTAGTTTGTTTCGGGGCACAGCTATAGGCCGCCAAATGCAAATAATGATGCTAAATTTTTGGGGCCACAAAACATAGGCATAATTGTCTCCGCGGCCAATACCTGGTCACCGCATTGTAACACACTGCATCATGATAATTATGATCATTTAATGATACAGTACGTGCATATTACGCATTGTATTTCGAAATCGAAATCGACTACTCTGGGCCAGAAAAGGAAGTTACAGGAGGGAACCGACGATCATCAAAACTTACAATACGTGGGTGCCGGCAATGGCAGTTACAAGAGGTGGGAACCGACGATCATCAAAACTTAGAATGCATGGGGGAGAACCGGCGATGACCAAGAGGTAAAAGACGCGGGAAGCCGACGATGGCCGGAAGTTACATGAAGCGGGGTTTGGCGTAGACTGTACTTACGTCCAAGTCCGCTAGGCGCTCAATCTATTATTCAAGAGGTATTTAGGTCATAAACAGACTAAGTTTGGCGATGGCCAGCAATGACCGGAAGTCAGAGAGGCGGGGATCGACGATGCATACTCCACCGTCGCTTCAGATTCCACAGTAATCATTCCCCCCACGAAAGCAGCACTGTGAGTACAGTATGCCGACGATGACCGCGGAAGCGTTCATCAGTTGGCGGCGACGGTGGCGTGGATCCAGTCGGTGTACTCGCTGACCCTGGTGAAGACGCCGGGGTAGTCCTCCGGGGCGTTCTTGGCGGTGAAGGAGGCGATGCCCACCTGGATCCAGTCGTCGCCGCGCTGACAGACCAGGGGACCGCCGCTGTCACCCTGGAGGAAAAGATGCATTATTATACAACCAAATAAGTTACCACTTATGTTTATATTTAAGGGAAACAAATTAACATGGGACGTGTCAATGAGCCGCCCCCGGGTCACGTGCAGGTGATTTAAAGGGTAGAAATGTCCTAAGAAGTGTTAGACACTACATCAAAATTCGACATCGTTTTTGTCTAATTAAGCAATGCGTTTGCAGTAGGCCTGATTGTTCCAACATACATGAGACATAGGGCTGACGTGTAAAAATAAGATTACATATTTAGGAAAACGTGTGATCATTAATTTGGTAATAAACAAGCGCACCCAGAATAACAGACTGAAAATAGAATAAGTCTATTAACATAATGCTAAAGCTTGTTATTTTACAGACGTTTGAAAGTTATAGTGAAATAATAAAGGATATTTTATATCCATGTATCAACAAATATAAGAGTGATTGCCCCCTCCCCCCCCGCCCGCTCCCTCTCCGTTTTTTTGCCCCCTCCCCTTCTCTCAATGTCCCCCATCCGCCCCTATAGAATTATGTATAACATTATTCACGGACAGTCATACTGTCTGCTTCACCAAGCCTGCAGTCAGTCACGCATGAAGATAATAGCTATATGCATGGGTTCGATGTCATACAAGTATACTGTTCATGGTGCAGCATTAATTAAATATGATGACCTATACGTGACAAAAAGTTGTCCTGGGTTATTGTGCAGGTTCGTTATGGATGCAATTTACGTGTTGTTTTCCATGGCAAAGTTAGTGGCGTCTCCCCTTACTGTTCTCTTTGCATCGTCGGGAGATTGAATATCTAATTAAATTAGTACAACATATTTAGGTGTAGCTTTACTCAGTATCATGTTTTACCCTCTTTGAAATGAGCCAATGTTCTCAAGTAAATAACTGTTTTTTCTCAGGAATGCCCTTTGAATTTATGGATATCTGCATGATATCCATATTCAGTAAGCGTGGATATGTTCATTACTATACTTACCGAACAGATGCCCTTTCCTCCTAAGTTATGTCCAGCGCACAGTCTCCCTTTGGCCTCTATATGCCACAACTTCTTACATTCACCGTCGTTCAGCTTAGGCAAGTACACCTCAAATGCTTTGGAAGAAACCGTCCAACCTATCAGAAAGAAACTCATATTAAAAAGTAAAAAAATGATATCACGCATAACATCACATTTTCTATACAAATAATTTCTGTTGTATTTCTTTTCGAATTGCTGAATTGAAAGTGTGATCGTTGTAGCATATAGCTTAAGATTAAGATGCATTGTTCTCCACTATATCTCTTTATGCGTTCCTTATTCGTTTGTGTGTGTATGTATATAAGCTGATAAGTGTGTGTGTGTGTGTGTGTGTGTGTGTGTGTGTGTGTGTGTGTGTGTGTGTGTGTGTGTGTGTGTCTTATAGAAACATTCCTAACAATTTGCTATCTACATAGATTTTACATGTTTAAATCTTTACAAATATTCATAAATATTCATAGATATATATATTGTGTGCAGTGTCTAATAATACAAAACACATAAAAGAGTATGCAGACTAACCTTCTGCCCTGCATCCCCAGCCCTTAAAGACACACTCGGCGTCATCCGGGGGGAAGGCATTGTTTCCCTGCTCATTGATGTCGACCTTCTGTATCTTACTGATGTGTCCAGCCTCTATTGGCACAGCCTCCGACATCTTAAACAGGGCCACGTCATTCTTCCATCGGTCTATAATGTGCAAAAGAAAATCTTGGAGGTTAATCACGTTTTTTAGTTTTTTATTTCCACAGGCCTAAACTACCATTCAATGTGGATTTAGCTAATTCTAATTTTGATTGAATTAAAGGTCCTTCCTTTAATGATGTTCCTGATAATAGACAGTCATTTTCATCAGATCATTGAGTGTTATGGGACCATTTCAATGTGCTGACCATCAAATGGAAATCCTAGGTTATTCTATGTTAAAATGAACCTTCACCGATAAGCTTGGATTTCTCATGGGTAGTCACGATTCCACACAGTATGCAATGTGATCGAACAAAATAAAACACATTCTTACTGAATGTACCAATTCTTTACATTTAAGTATATGATTATGTCATCACCAAAAATGTATTCAAAAGCCAGATGTTCAATGATCAACCAATCTTAAAAGCTCATATCCCCATTATGGTGTGGTCACACATAATTATGATCTTACCTACATTCATGAGATCTATAATTGAATAGCTTGGCATTTATCTATCCACAACCTATACATTTGTACCTCATCAATTTTCTTTGCTTTTACGTTGTTCTGTCATACGTGTAACTGTTGTAGGCGAAAAATGAATAGGATTTAAGTATAACATAAGAGCACTTACGTGAAGGGTCATAGCCTGGGTGGATGATTATCTTTGCACCAGGAATCTTCCAGTCTCTTAGTTCGTCCTTGTGGAAAGCTTTACCAAGAACATCTTTGAAATCCTCATACAGGTTAGACTGAAAAAAGGTATGGTAGGAATGACAAATACGCCTATTAAAATCATGCTAGGTCTGCAATCTCGAGGTATGACATAAAGGTTGATCATTGGGTGGTTATTGTTAAATTGCCTCTAATTATGGACGCCCTGGTTTGCACAAAAATCAATGTACCCGTGACGTTCACTTCCTCATCTTACTACCAGAGGGACCTACTACAGCCCAACCAAAGCTCTGCTGGAGACCCCTGGGACTTCACCCTTGTGGAGAGTGAAACTTCTTATCCTCTCAACCAATCAGCAAATACCCGTGTTGCTCCATCAACCAATCATCTCCCAGGGCAGGGTATCCCAGCAGACCTACGCAGCTCTCCACCACCTTCACCAGCCTGCGCTCAATGCTGGATCGCTGAACGTCAACCCACCTACCTCTCCCGCTTTATCAAAATTTTATCTTAAATCTTAACCATTAATTATAGATCTTATGTAACTTTTATTAACACTTGTGCACGCTGTTTCCACTAGTCTTAAATTATCTCTTTTGTTTCTTTTATCTGTAATAAATTTTGTCCAAACCATGCGCTGTTCTGTGATTAAATGAAATATGAACAACTCTGAAATACTATTTACTAGGAAGCATTCCAGCTGGGATTCAACAAACTTATAGGTAAGAACGAACCAAAATCATCTCATTTTTCTAAGAACAGGGATAGGATTTAGTCTCTAGGGCATGAATAAACTTGTGGGTATTCCTCCCCATTCAAATTCTTACCTTTAAATCCATGTCTCCCATTCTGGCATTCCAATACTGTGGAGTTTGCCCCTTGTTCCTAAAATAAGAAGAATACTCATTAGGTTCCCGGTTTTTATGCATAACCTACTCCCCATGGGGTCCTAGAATTGAATTACCTAAATATAGTGATATGTGAGTAAGGCACAATTACTCTAGTACTATTAAAGGTGATACTCTGCTTTATTTCAACTATGGCCGATTTGTTTCGTATGGAATACAGAGAGATTGAAATAATTTGTAGCGCGCTTTCGCCCTTTGTAGGTGTAGCGCTAGATTTATCCCCAATAATCGGAAAACCAAAGACAAAAGATATCGTTATGATCTGGTTCAGCGATGTTTGCTTAAATCATAATGAAGCCTATTTGGTTGCCTATTTGCAATGATAGGACCACCTGTTGTTCTTGTAGGGTTTTGTTCACAAATTGCATTGAGCCTGTGGGAATCCCACAGATATGCCTTCTACCTTGTCTGTCACCCCTTCATTATTTATCTCTTTTTGAACAATTAAACTCTATACCCACTAGATGATTTTCGTTTAGTTCACTGACTGATTCGTGTTAAAATGTGGAATTTACTAAAATAACATACTCCAATTTTTGCACCGATTCAAGTCATGCATGCGTATTTCAATGCAGTGTAATAATAGGCGATCCTAAGAAACTAACGATTTTGGTGCCGATTTGTAGTCTGACTATGAAAGTCGGCTATAGAGGCTATGGAGCTATAAAGCTGGTTTCCACAGGACGAAAAAATGCAGAAAATTGATTTAGTCTGCCGACCAAATCTGTTAACCCTGTCCCATACACAGCGACAATGACATGCTTTAGCCGTTGAGGATTAAAAGGGTTAACACGGAGAAGCCACTGCTAAGCATGGTTATTCTTTCTGTGGAAATCAGGCTTAAGTGTATAAAGAAATATAGAATTTGAAAATAGTTTTGTTTTTAAAAGCATTAACATTTGTCCTACCCTAGGTCCGGGTGGACGAAGCAGTGGGCGGCTGTGAGCACCCATTGCCGGTCAATGAGAGAACCTCCACAGAAGAACTGTTTGGAGTTGATGGTGAAGCCCAGAAGTCTCCTGGTGGGGATGTCGGCCTGGAGGGACACCAACCAGGGCCAGCGCCCCTTCACCGTCTCCTCCCCACCGATCACCCGCCGCAACCGCTCCAGGTCTGTGGGGGAAAGACATGGATTAGGTTTGAACTGAATAGGTCAATGGTTATGGTACTATCAACTGTACCGATCACAGAATACAGATGCATTTTATTTGAATGTAGTTTGATTATGATTATTATTCAAAAGGTCATGGATAACATATGTATGAGTAATTTCGTACAAAAACGGGGGGGGAATGAAAAAAAAAGAAAACAGGAGGTTGATTCTCACGCATGGGGGCCACAGGGGAAAAATTTAGTAAAAACTTAAAATGATAATATCTCGATGACACTTTGTGGACTGAACGACTGCTTATGTTGAAATACGTTCCCAAAGTTTTTAATTTTGTATATGTACTATGATGCAGTATATGTACTATGATGCATTTATAAAACAAAACTTCCATAATTTTACCTAATCTTTTCAGAGATATAAACATAAAATTACTCCTGCAAGCATTGCATGTGTATGATTTAATCATTTTAGGTTTGCTTTTTAGGGCATCCCAAACATACTAGTTTCAGAGATAACTTCAATTTTGTATATACTATGATGCAATTGCATATGGTTACACCTGTATATATGTACTATGATGCATTTATTATTTCCATAATTTAACATATTTAAACAATTTCTTTAAAATTATGAATATCAAAAATGTTTCATTAAGTAGCATACAAACATGAGTTTAGTGCACATACTTTTGCTATTGACCATTTGTTTTTTTTAAAGAATTATAACGCAATTAATTGTCTGTATATGTACTATGATGCTTATATGTACTATGATGCGTTCAGTTATTTTTGATATTATATTTGATACTATTTGAAAATCAAATAGATTTTTTTCCTGATTTTAATGTTAATATGATAATATTAGGTCAATCTATATTGGACACAAATATTTTCCATTAATGTTTGCATGTTTTAATTTTATGGGATGTTTAATCTGTATATGTACTATGATGCATTTGCTACCCCAACCCTACCTGGATTTACATTTTCTGTTGTCCAATGATTAGTTCTTCATAAATATATGTAATTTAGTCCATGAATAAAGCCAATACATTATTGCATTTTCTTATGCATTTTATGGATCATTTGTTTTATTTTCTTGATATGATTAGGCTGCTGCAATTTTGTATATGTACTATGATGCATTTTCTACACAATGGATAATTTGGTAAAAAAAACATTGAAATTGTTAAAAATTTACACCAATTTTATTCAATCGATAAGAATCAATTTGTTGCTTATAATACCTGAAATAAGAATATTTGCAGGGCCCAAATTTTAAAAAGTTACATGACTTGATTTAAATGAAAAACGTGATTTTGGCTGAAAAATGTGTCAAAAATGGTACATTTTAAGCTATAAATTCTAAAATATTCATATATTTCACTTAAAAGTAGGGTTCCCATTAACGGTTTGATAAAGACACATCCATTGAGGCTCTGATAGAATGGCTATTACTTATTGATGCAATTTTACGAATGAAATTATGAAAATCAGGTCTGTGGCCCCGTTTTGTGAGAATATATATGTGATTAAGTTAAGATGTTTTTCAAAGGGGTTGTGACATTCCTCAGTAGTTCGGGGTTTCCGAGTTCTACAACGGAGGGACGTGGGGGTTATTTTGGTCTCAAGCCGGACGAAGAGTTCGAGCAAGAGATCGAGGTGTAAGATCAATAGCCATGCCTCGCACACGAGGGGGAATATGCGGGTCGATCGGGAAATCGGTATTCCTCGAGGGGGGAGGTGTATGCCGGATGGTCGGGTCTGAGGTGTTCCGCATATCGGGCACGGTGGACCAGGTGGGTTCAAGTGAGGATGCGGAGGATAATTAAATATGAGGGGGATGAGTGGACATTCATCACAGGGATCATAAAGCCTTAAATATATCTGTAAATCTGAAAAATCTGTATTTTCCCTTTACCTGGTTCTCTAAAGGGAACCACTCATGGGTGTGGATGAAGTCCTAAATTTAAAGATAAGTCTGATAAACCGAAAAGATGTTTAATAATAACACCCCGCAATGACAGTTTTACTGTTGGGAAGTTATATCCGTTTTTTTAAATTTACAGAATCTGAAGTTAATTTTTCATACACAATTTGATATTTGTTCCTATCTCATCGAGACTAAGACATAGGACTTATTCATTATCTAAGCTTTGTTATACTTCATATAGTATAATGCTATTAATCCTCACATGTTAAAATCAACCGTCCTTCATTTACAATGCCCCATTTGAGGGACCACTTAGGCCTATATACCATAAACCTGTATGTCAAAATGTGTGTCACTCCCTGGAGGAGACATGACCGGGCAATAAACAATGTTCAGTGGGATGTGACATGTACTGTTATATTTGTGATACAAGGCAATTAACATCAAGTGAACATGATCTGATAATTTAGGTAACAACAAGATAATGGACACAGTTGATAGCTTTTCCTAAAGAAAATGATGATAATTGTTGGCACAAAATCATTTAGTTCACCCGCAAATAATCTTATAACTAGCTATCATTTAGTTCACCCGCAAATAATCTTATAACTAGCTATGGAAAGTGAGAAAAATAAAGATCAAAGGGGCCAAAGTCATTTAAATATCAACCATCATTTCTAATTATTGGTAGATAATTATTATTTATTATCCTTCAGCAAATTATTAAAATGTTTTGTATAGACTACGTGAATATGGGTTTTATGAATATGATATCAAGGCCCCTACCTTCATATGGATTCCTGGCACTAATCACACTGTTAATCAGTAGCAAAATCCCGGGTAAGAATAACTTGGCCGACGTCATCTGAAAGAAAGGATGTATCGTCAACGCGCATAAAGCAATTCTGAAAGGGACATGGTAGAGTCAGTAGCCAGGCATGCGTTTCTCTGGTGATACGTCAACCGATGAACGTGTGTTCGCATGCTTTTCCCCCACAAGTACCACTCCCTACAATGAAGCTCTTTATAAAAGCGCGCTTTATTGCAGTTTTAGATCACCGAGAAAAGGCTGGGGACTTTTTTTTCATAATAATAATATTATTATATCACTCAGTATCTCCAAGTATATTATACTTTATACTTTTATTAAAGTCAGAATATTATAACTGACTATGGGTTTTCAATAATATTATATATTTGTAATTGTCTAAAGAAAATATTAAGGATATGGTACCTTACCTTGTTGGTTGCATAGGATGTATGCAGCAGGGGTATGGGTCCGGACTACCCGGCGGGTGGGCTGGAATAGGACTAAGTGGCCGACCTCTGATACAGAAGCTGCAATGAGTCTGTATGATGTAGGCCCCCTCCCCTCCCAGCCATAGAGCCCCAAAACTCTAAACTGGTCTTGGCGTTGTTTCAGGTTTCCATTAACCAGAAAGTGGTTGGTAACTTTTTTTTATAATAAATCTTTTAAATGTATCAATCCAACACGGACATCTTCCAGAATGATAGAATAATCAAATAATCTTAAAGGGAGCCAAAAGCAACAGTGTTTGAAAATATGACAAAATTTTGCAAAATCAAATAAGTATGAAAATATATTCCAAGAGTCCTACTTTAGCCATTTGTATAGTATACATCACAATAACTAACTACAACTATATGTGAGCTCCATAACACTCATATCATTTATGCCTGAAGAGAGCAATGTTTGTAAACAAACCAATTATGGTGGGTCACCTAAATTGACCAGGGACAAGTTTTAATGTATTTTGATGTAGTTTAAGTCTTTAGGCCAAACAAAAAAAAATTGTTGTGTTCAGGTAACCCTACCTACCCTAAATTTTTGGCCCTACCCTAACTTTTTTTTAGGAAATTTTTAAAAATTGTTTTTCAGAATCCAAAGAATTGACCTAAAGTACCATGGAAAACCATAAAACAGCACATGGATACTCAGGGCATGTATTTGAGATGCTAAAAATGCTTTTTGAGAATATTTGGAATATCTTTTTTATTTCCAACACTGGCCGGGTCTCTTTGGCAAGTGAAAAAAAAGAAAAAAAGTTTTTTCGACCTACCTACCCTATTTTTTTCAACCTATGTTACCTGAACACAACAATTCTTTTTGTTTGGCTTTATTGACAGTCTATATTTTATCACAGGCCTAGATTATGCCCATGGAATATAATTATTCCAATAGTTAAAAGAATTTGCTAAATTGTGACCCAACATTGCTTTTGGCTCCCTTTAAGATTGGGTCATTAACAATTTATCACAATAATTTAAAACAAAATGGACATATTCATGCAATTTTAAACCTTATCAACCGAAATATCTTAGCTAAAATAAGCAGCAAAATAATATGTCGTATATTATGAACTGGGCAAAATCCTTGGCACCAGTATATCTATGTCATATTGACCATGTAGGCTAAACCCACATGATGTACCACATAGGCCTAGAAGCGTGGGAGGATTGGGTCATTTTCACCCTCCGTCTATATCCTTGTTATGGTAGTTCTCAGATAGGCTATAATAACATAGGCCTGCCTCAGGCATTTGCCATGATTATCACCATTTATGATGGCCCTGACCGCCCCCACCCCTTCTAGATACCCCTATGACCATCGGCCATATTGAGCTATATTGCCCAACATTACCCCATTTGCCAATACCATTATCAATGCAGTGAGGGCCACATGAAAAGCCTAGTTCACATCGGAATACTTTAACCTTGGGATTTCCTGCTAATGTTCAATGATTAAACGTAAAATAGGTATGATCATAACGATAAGATAGGAATGACGTGATATGACAGGAAAGAAAGCTTATTGTATGAATTTCATGATCATTATAAGTTTTTGTGACTCTTGTCATTGCCCATGCCATATAAAGATTAATAACAACTTTTGTTATTGTTTATTTTATGTAATAACGGTCACTACCAACGTTTGTTATTGTCCATGTATTATAAGAGTTGCTAATAAGTAGTATACATACTTGTAGTTGTTATACTTCCTTTTTCTTGTAATTACAATCATATAATTACAATAGCAAAAGTAGACATATTTATCTTGCTGTAGCTTAATTTGGGGGGTGAAATCGTTATTTATCAATGATGGCACTTCCACGAATCTATGGGAAGAATGGAAATCCTGCATCATATCAATATTCATTGTTAGTCATTGGGACGTGCTTAAGGATCGAAAACAGTCCATTATCGTGATGACAAGGTTGATAACATTTGAGATAGACCATTAACAGGAAATGTAAACCAATAGATCTGTTTTGTTCAGGAAGAATTCCGACAAGGCATCTTCTCTTTTCACCATCTATCAACAATACAGTGATAATGGAGCATGCTTTATGCAATCCCACGGATGCACGTCCCAGCCGTGAACACTAATGTTCGCCGCCACGCCTAATTGGTTACAGGCTTGATAGACCAATTCCTGCCCAAACCTCTATTTTGATAACCTAAAAAACCTTCTAGGGAAGCAAAATCCCGGAGCTAACAGGCCGAAAAAGGATTCGTTGGCTCATGACTGCATGGTTCTCAACCACTATGTACAGTGGTGCCACCTATTGTAAGTGCATACTTGTGGCTTACCCTATATGGCAGGAGATTTGGCGCTTGCCTTGGGTCCAGTCGCAATATTTGACTTAATACTAGCAATACTCTATACAACGTTCTCAGTTACAGTGGCGCCCTGCTTGCGGAATAGCCCTGAACCAAGTAATTGGTATATGGGTTATCGGGGCCCAGGCTTTAATGGTTGGGAAGAATTCATCTATGGGATGGTTCACTGTGCAGGTTCTTGAAAAATGTGTGTAATCTTTATTCTAGACTGTCTCAGGTGTTAGTCAGCTTAAGCCAATCATCATGTTTCATAAACATAACGTTTTATGTCTTAAGCTGATTAAAAACCCGTCTCTAGTTTAATCATTTACAGACTCAACCCTGTTTTTCCTTTCTATCGTGGGTGTGAGGAAATTTATTGTCACATTTGTGCAATGCTATGAGAAAATATGAATGACCCGCGCGTCCTTATTTCTTGAGCCTGGGCTGACAAGGGGTTTTGCTTCAGACTATAAAGTCCCACATACTCCAGCAGATAACAGGGTTGTCCATCATATTAGGCCTCTTTCCTGGTAAACCTATGCGTGTTGAATCTGTAACCACGAGTTCTGGGTGTTTCATAACAATATTATGCCTGATTGTCAGCTCCAGTCCAGAAATTAGCCCTTACCTCGCTCGTTCAGACGGATGCAAAACTAATAATGCTCACTTGATCTTTAAAAGCACAAGGTTATTCCTTTATCACTGAAATTTATTTGAGATAATAGTATATGATGTAAGGTCATACATATTTTGAGATATTATCTTACTCAAAATGGGGGTGAACAGAGACATTTCACCACAGAAAATCGCTGGTCAGCCTACAGTGTTATATATGTGACCTGTATTTGATATGAATAGGGCAATGGTCATTGGTAGCACTGTTATAAAATCTAGGTGTTCAGGCCAATCTATGGTCAGGGTCACATCTTGTACACTGTGGCCATGTAATATATAATGTGATGGTTGTGGGATGATATTCGTTGGACCTATCCGAGACAGCAGATTGTGTTTTGTATAAGCTTCATGTTATTGGCTTGTGTGACATGGACTCATGTTACATGAGTCTTGTGTGATATGACAGTCATGTCATATGATAGTCATGTCATATGGGTCATATTAGCATGCTAGCTGCTCATCAAGCAACACCTGGGGTGCAAACCAAAAAACTTCCATGATACACAAAAATTTATTGTGGGGTGTATTTTAGGGAACACAATACAAAAATCCTGTGGTCCAGACTATACATACACTCTGCCTTGATGCCCGAGACACGCCACACCCAAAAACCCCACCTGCCTCGAGTGCCCCGACTCCCAAACCGTCCCGTTTGTTCACCCTCATGCGTGAGGCACGACTCTTAATCTTACAGCTCAGTTTCCTACTCAAACTCTTTGTTCAACTCAGGACTGAAACAACCCCAAAGTCTCTTCGTCGTAGAGTTCGGAAACCCCGACTCACCGAGGAACATCACACTTGTTTGAACTCCCCTGCTCTGGATGCCCTGAAATTCCCCTGATTTCACTCCAATGTATTGTTTGCATATTAAGTTTAGTAATTGTAGAATTTTTCAAAACGCAATAATTCCTCATGCAGATCTTCAAGCAACTAGCTGTTTTCGAAGTTGGAATGAAAAAATACTTTTGCTAAAATAATTAAAAGAATTCACCAATGATAATTTAACATTCCTTTTTTTGGTTACCATGGTAACATGGTATTATCATTTATTCCGAAATCCTTTAGGATTTAGACATCCCATTTCAATTTACCCATAGTATCATGGTCATGATCAGATAGAAGGCTTTGTGATTATAACAATAATCTCTGGGAAATTCTACCCAGTTGTTTTTATCAGTAAATCACTTAATAATGGATCTAGAGCAAATTGCCCAATATGCATCTAGGATACCATATCTCTTGACTATTGTATGGTTAAATATGATGATAAAATGTTCTATTGCTATTCCAAACAGCTATTTTCGAATGAAATAGAACATTTTGGGTATGTTAATTGAAATGTACACAAAAAACTAGTCAAAGGCAGATCAATCACACTTTATCATAAATTTGCCCATATCTCCCTAGATATTACCCCTAGGGCATAGGATATGATCCCCCTAGAGCATCCTTTCCCTGTGTTGAGACACAAAAATTGATATTGTAGCACACTAAAATCTCACGATCACAAATTGAGTAATCGGAGATATTTCAACTTATCATGGGGATGAAATGACATGTATGTTTTTTGGTGGGCACCCCTGGTTGAATCTTACATGGGGATTCTAAAATACATGGGTGATCAGACTATCTAGCTGAGGGGTAGGGGAACTTAGGGGGATGCTGGGATACGATAACACCAGTAACATGAGAAACACAAGAAAAACGACTTACGAAAGTGGCTTTGTCAAAGTAAATCATTAGTATTCCAAGATAAAAGTGCCGAAAAGACGTTACCAGACAACCACAGGGTTATGTCTCAATGAGAGATGACGAGGAGGAAACAGGCACTGAGAAAGGTACCCAGGTATTCAGCAACAGAAGCACAAATACCACAAAGACCACAAGAGGTCCTCATGCTAGTAGAACTAACCTTTAGTGTTTGTCATTGTGAGAGGAAAGAGCATCACAATATTTAACTAATTTCATGTATTTCTCTTACAAGGGCCTATGGCACTCAGATTACAGAACATAACAGTAGCCACTTGATCTCTTGCATTTGATTTGTAAAATAAACCAAATTAAATGCAAATTATTATTAATAGATACATAAACTGAGAACAGTTTAGGTAATCGATCCAAAATCAATTTAGAAAAACCTTTTTAAAAAGCCCCCCTTCTCCCTTTTTAGAACCCGAGGTCTGTCAATACGTTTATCTATAGCAAAACAGCTAAATGGGACAACTCTTCCTGTTCAATTTCTGACGTAAAAACTAAATATTTTAATAGTGGGGACCCTTAATATCAGAGACACAAGGGACATGCTGCTGTTAAAACTGTGTATATTCTGTCCCAATAAACTAGTAGCTGCTGTTATTTCCTTATGTGCATCATAGTGTGTGAATAACCTAGTAACTGCTGTTATTTCCTTATGTGTATCATAATGCATGAATAACCTAGTAACTGCTGTTATTTCCTTATGTGTATCATAATGTGTGAATAACCTAGTAACTGCTGTTATTTCCTTATGTGTATCATAACGCATTAATAACCTAGTAACTGCTGTTATTTCCTAATGTGTATCATAATGTGTGAACCCAGTCTCAGCCTGGAGAGTAAACCTGTGTACCTACTAACGAGGGGTTCTCCAGGCTTAAGGCAGTTACTTACTGGAGGCTCCTGGTGACTAATGGGGAAAACATGTCGGCGGAAAACGCCCAGGAAGGCCAATGTGTCGGAGCCCGTGTAAGTCACTGCTTTACAAGCCTAATTAACCTCATTTAAGTGACAACTCATTTTCCCACAATTTCCTACTTTTCTAATCAGCGAAGGGTATGGGGGCATTTGTCTCAGGACTGTTTCTCATAAATTTAAATGTTATTGAAACAAAAGAGCATTTTTCTACATACAACAGGCTTCTAATATATTCAACTGAAAGTTGCCGTAATATGATATCTTGGGTGTTCCTCATCTGTATATACCTGGCTGCTGAAATTATCAATATTGGTAGCTGAGATTGTCACTATAATCTTCATTTTACATAGACTTGGTCCTTGTATACTGTATATTGTATAGCATACTCCTGTGTAAGGCTTTCGCTAATTTGATGTCTTCGCATAGGAAACGTTATGTTCTGAACACCTGTTAATAGTGTTATTTCTCCTGGGTAAACGGTCATCAGCAGTGTTCTGTATTTTCAAGCATTCAAGAAATATAAGTAGATCGATCCATCTAGTGTGGTCACACACCTGCCAATTCCACAAGATTCAAACTCCTGTTTGCAGCGTTGCCCCTTTACTGCCAGAGACAGTCCATGTTTAGCTTGATAAAGATTATCAGCATTTACTACATACGTGACAGTCACTCCATGCGGTCCACACGTATAACCAGTCTTGTAATGAACAGTTTAGGGAAAACTAGATGCTGAATATAAGATAATAGATTTAGTAATCTCAAATGGACTTTAACTAAAGTGACTCATCATTTGACTGGCTACATAATGTCTACATAATTATATATAGTCAAATTACCCTTTTTGATAAAAGTCCCATGTCCTACTTTTCTAAATCCTCCACCTCTCCTCTTTTATAAGTCAGTAAGAGTATCCTGAAGGCTAGTTTTCAAGAGGCAAATAGTTTGTATCTAATCAGTGGCAACTAAAGTGCTGCCACTGAATGCATGGCAGTGCCATGATACTGTGCATCTAGATTCATTATGGTTTTGAGCTAATAAAAATTCAACCATGTCCAATGTTTTTATTTCCAATATTTTTACACCAATCTCAGATGACTTGAGCAATAAGTCACCCCAGATTACCAGAAGTTGCCCCACAATTCATTACCCTAATCAGCCAATAGACTACTATTTGCCATGGTTATCATCCTCTTGAAAAACCAGCTTCACCCTCTTAGCCCCCATACAGGTTGGTCTATCTTACTCCATGCCTTCATTATGTTGCAACGTACCTTTTCATCATCAAAGTTTGGCTGCACCTGCAAGGATTCTGGGCTACAGTCATAGTCTGCATACACCAGGGTTAACCCAAAGGTGGCCAGGGCAAGGTAATTGATCACAAACACTACCTTCATCATGTCTACAGTCCAATAGCCATTAACCAGGTATATGACAGTTGTTCCTACCTTGACTCCATCCTTTGATTATTGGCCTCACCACTTCACCTAATTATTCAGACACTACTAAAAAAAACTTCACCCGGAATGAAACCGAAAGTATTTATAGTCTACTTCACACACACCATTGGGGTAAAAAATAAAGGAGGCCTCTAACAGTAAAAACCTATAAGCTCACATATGAAATATATTTCTTACCTTTAGTGAAGAACCTATCTACCTTCAGCCTTTTTAACTGTGCTCAACTTGATAATATACCATCATTTAATTTTTTCTTCAAGTCTAACGTCAGACAATTTGACTTCCCCTTGTTTATCAAGTTGTCCATTGTGTTATAAACCATGATTATGTGGACCCCATAGCCTAGCATCCATTTTAGTAGGTAACTGAAAAATACTAAGCACTATTATGGAGATGTTTGCTGTAAATGTTTATGGCACTATGAAGAGATTATAAACATAACAAGGTAATGCATGCAAAGAAATCAGATTCAGGTACCAGTGCACAACTACATACTTGTCAGTGCTAATCACCTCATGGATAAGGTTGTCCACATATCGGTAAGCACCATCGTCATATACCGATTTATAATTTGTACATTCATATGAAAGAACAGCGGAGCCTAAGTCCACAATAGGAGTGTGTGTGTGTGGGGTAGTTAAATTTGATGTGACATTGCGGTAAATAAGTGACAAAGAGATGCAAAATAAGCATTTTAAAAATTCGATACGCGACATTCAGACCCCCCAATGGTCAAAGTTTATTTTAGTCGGAATGCAATAAAATGCGCCACTGAGCTTCCTTTGACCAATGCCTATCTTAGAGATTGTCCGCCCTACTCCTTACAACCAATACTCCTATCTCAAGTCACCTATCTATCTCTGCTCACACGCCCAAGTGTTATCCCAGCTCTCTAAGCCCACACGTATCGGAGGTGCCTTCACAGGCCACTTGAATTACTCAGACAAGCAAGTACCGGTGCCAACATATGCATCTTATTTGCCTCGTTTGTAACATCATCTACCTACTCTCCAATCGCACCCCAGTTTTGCATAAATCAGAGAGTCTATCTTAGTACAGGTCTAGTTACTAACAAACAACTATTATGATTTATCTTTTTATCTGAATTTTCTGGAGGGAAAAGTATTTATTGTAAGTGTTTAAACTGACAATGATTTATGCCTCAAAAAAATTGCAATTGGTAAGTTGGATCTCAGAAAAAATTCTAACAAACAACTATCTAAGATAACTACTGCGTATCAGGACTGACACCCGCTTCAGAACAATAACAGCTTCTATTAATCATATGAAATATTATTTGAAATATATGGATACAAATGTGTTTGGGAATGTACAGATCATTATTATAAGGAACAATAGTACCATGACAGGATGGTTTATAATGGCGGTCAAAATACAAGATTTTCATATATCGCAATGGCAAGTAGAGTGACCAACCAAGCATGCAAGTGAGGGAAAAAATATTTTCACATGACCCTCCTTCTTAAATAGTCTAAAATATGATAAACCTGATGAAAAGTATGATGTCAGACCATGAATCTCTCAGTTCCTGATGATTGTAAAAATCAAATTGTATGTTACAGCCATCATCATGTACCTCGCATGAATATAACTGATCTGAGCAACTTCTGGTTGAGACTGACATATTCTGCATGTTCAGGGTAAGAATAACTTATATTGTTAATAATTATTAATGGCTGGATTTACACGTGCAGACTATCCACGCCTTTTGGCAATCCTTGCCTGCTCAGGCCCAAAGTCAGGGGATTTTAACTACAACGTACACACGGAATGGAGACTTCGCACACGCACTGTTCCTTATATAATATATCATCAAATTTTTTTATTTTTTTTTTTATTTGACAAAAAACCACTTCACAGGTTGTTGTGATCTTCCAGTAGTTCACAGTAGTGTGGCGAAGGTAACAATGGATGTGGTGAAGTTTATATACAAATGAGTTATTTACATCTAACATATAAGTATATAAACAAAAATTGTGATCACAACAGTGTGTATATTATCAGTCATGGTGACAAATGACACTTCTAGTACAACACTTTCCTAGTACTTAGGGTAGGCATGAAATTTTATTCTGAACAAGAGCCTTGAATCTCTTTTTGTTTTCTGCCCTATGGTGCTCAACTCCGAGTACATTCCAAGCTCTTACACCCCTATAAAATGGACTTTTGATTACTTTAGAAATACGTGTAAAGGGACATTGAAATCTTATCTTGTCCTCACTGCGTAGATTCTCTCTATTCTTTGCGTTATCAATATATTCTGATCTTGAACTATATCTATACATTAGGCTCAGTAATTGTATGTTTCTTCTATCCTCTAGTCGCGAGATTGAGTATTCAATCATAAGATCCTCTTCCTTCTTATTACATCCTTTTACATGATTATACTCAATTATTCGCAAGGCTCGATATTGTACATTATCAATCAATTTCAGCTTGCTCTTTTTGCCACTGTCAAATAATATACTACAATATTCAAGGAGTGGTAAGATCATTTGTTTATACACCGTTATTGCAGTACTTCTACTAATGAATTTTCTTAACTTTCTAAACACAAACAGTTTATTATTGGCTTTCCTATAAACATGATCAAGACACTTATCTAGAGATAGAGTGCAATCCAATTCCACACCTAGATAGTTATAACTTTTGACAGTGTTAATAATAGTACCATCTAAGTTCAACGTTTCTGGATAGACATTGTACTGAGAGACTATATTCGTTTGCCTACCAAACCACATATGCTTGGTCTTCTTATTATTAATACTAAGTCTATTTACATTGCACCAATCATATAAGTGATTTATTCCAGCCTGCAATTGTTCTAGAATTTCTAGATGACATATACCCTTGCAATAAAGCACAGTATCATCTGCATACATAACCACGGATATATCTGTACCTTTAAAAATTTCATAAAGATCATTTACATATACTATAAAGAAAAGAGGTCCCAAGGAGGAGCCTTGCGGGACGCCCAACTCGACATTTCGTTCTAAGGATAAATTTTCACAAGATCGAGTTTGTTGTTTACGCTTAAACAAATAACTTTTGCACCAAGAAATTGCTAATTCATTAAAACCATATAATTCTAGTTTTTTACATAAAATTTCATGATTTATGGTATCAAAGGCTTTCTGATAATCCACATATATGCATCCAGTTATATAATCATCTCGCATATTATTGTAAATGTCTGTAACAAATTCAAAGATTGCAGTCAATATACTATGTTCCGTTCTAAACCCATGTTGACACTCAGCTAATATATTTTCATTAACTAAATACGTCATTATCTGGTCATGTATAATTTTCTCTAGAAGTTTTCCTGGAGTAGAGAGAATTGTGATTGGTCTCCAATTTGATTTATCTAGTAGATCTCCACATTTTGGAATTGGGGTTATAATTCCATTTTTCCATTTGGAGGGGAACTTTCCTTGATTAATAGACTCATTGAAAAGTGTACATAACTCTGTCGTCAAACATTCAAAGGCATCTTTATGAATTCGATTATTCAAACCCTCGATACCACTTGGCTTACACACCTGTATGTCTTTTATGAGAAGTGAGACCAATCTTTCAGTAATGATTTAGAAACTGTACTTAACTCAGAAGCTATGCCCCGAGCCCCCATTTTCTTCTTTTTCAATCAGAGGAGAACCTGTATTATTTCATACATTCATTTTGAGAAAGTCCATATAATAATGAACCTAAGTTTTTTTCCTCACATTTTGTAGTGTTTCTGCATTTCTGTTTTACCGGACTGTACCTGACCTATAACTATGATTTGTCGGGGCGACCTGGATCCTTTTTGGCGCCACCCTGGCTTGATGGTTCCGGTCGTCACCACAGGTGGCGCCACCAATGGACAGAATAGTTCATTATGTGCTCAGGAAACACGCTCCCAGTCGGAAGTTCCTACTGCAGGAGGCCCACATTTACTGTCACGAATTTCAGAATCTTTTAGAGGACTTCCGTTTTGAAGTAAATATATCAGAGACCTCCAGCTAAGCACTTAAGTACCATAAGTGTATATTATCTATCATAATGGTCATTATTTTGGGGCATAGGTTAAATGTGGGTGTATTTTGCCTCAAACGCCCACCCCGTAATTTTCTAGGTCTGCCCCTCGAGTTGCTTGATCTGATAGGAATAAATATGCCCTGTTTATTTTGTCATGCATGCACGCGATGATATTTTGTAATTGTAAATGAATATTTATGAACATAGTTCGAGCACAATTATCTTTCACGTGTTGAAACCATGCTGTGCCACATGGCATATGGTTTTGGCATGCTTTAAAGGCTATCATACTTTTAGATTGACCCTAGTTCTCTGGTTTTTTAATGTTTTAACTGTACAAAATTAATACTTCTATGCCTCAGAAGAGATTGCTCTGATTATGATGACCGGCTGAAATACAAAGTGTTTCACTACATCAGATTTGATATTACTGTCTGTCCATGGGCGGATTGCAATTAAGCAAGATTTACATTTCTTTAATAATATTTTCACAGTTATGCTTAGTTTTATTTCAAAGATGCCAGATAATAGATCTAGCTTTTTCGCATTAATAAACTTATTGAACTATGCCAACTAAATAAAGTGTCTCCTCCATAGGAACTTAGATACACCATCGTCCTTCTCATAGTGTTATTTATTCAAACACTAACATGATATAAGAAAAGGATTAAATATCTAGATTACAACTAGACTAAACTTGATTTAAGTTTTCAGAACTCAACAGCACATAACAACTTTCTCGATAATTAATATTTCAGATATGTATGAAATGCTGCTTTGAAAATCTCTTCTGATTTCTTACAGATATTTATCTTTAAAAAATAAACGAGATATTGGGAATACTACATAATTTGATGAGAATTAATCTCATTCAAACGCTGCCCTAATCATTTATCATAATGTGTAAACCAGGCTTTGAGCTCCTCTTTTTCCGACAGCAGGCTCAAGGCGTGTGTCAGCCCCGCCACACTTTGAAGGCTTTTTATGACAAGACTTAGATTAGACTTTTGGGTGGTTTCTTATGTGACATCAGTTACTGCCCCTCTGTAATCACACCCATGGCATTCGGTACTGCAACAGGCTTTGAAAGGACATCGGGGCAAACCCAGCGGAGTAGACTAATAAGGTTGACCAAGGACAGGTACTGTTCTTTTCTGGTTTGATACTTTTTAAATCCGTGAGGGAGATCGTGCAGTGTGGATTTGTAATATGTGATTAAGATTAGAGTGAGATGATTGTGGCAATACAGGTTGATATCCTGCAAGCTTGCAACAAAATCTACTATGTTATGGATCTAAGCAGCAAGATAAAACATTGGAACCATTTCGTTTTCATCATTTGTATTAAACGCTACATACCTTCAAGGTTTGACATTTTGAAGAAGTGTGGGAGCAACCATGATTATGACAAGGAAGATGTCCCTCTTGAAATGCGCAACTGTTTTCAAAAGGGACATTTCAACAAATATTCCAATTTTGCTGTCATTTCTATGCGTCTAAGTTCAATGTGATAACGTCCATAATGCATTCATGATGAATTCAGGGCACCTGATCACATTGTGTTAAACAACTCAGATTTTAGGCTGTTCAACAGATTCCTTCATTTTCAGAAGGGTTTAAGACATTTCCAATATTCACCATCTATGTAAATAGGCCCAAAAATCACAAAGCAATTTTCAAAAATGGTGAAATTCGCCCAAAGATTTTAGGGTGTCAAATCATGTCTAATTACATTGTATTCGGGGATCTCATTTAATCAAATGAACTGAATCAGTTATGGCTTACTGCCAATTGGCATGTTTAGGTAATTTTGTATCCAGCATTCTGTCCATGTCTTTCACGATAGAAATGGTCTGATGAAATCATGAACCTGTATCTCCATTCACCTGATTAAAACTTGTCCTATTTATCTTTTTACCCTTCCGATACATGTTCCAATTTCATCACTTTATTTAGTATTAGGTACAATGAGTTTCATTCTGTCCACATAATTCGAATATAAATAATAATGATAAGTATTATATCACCAATAAGATAATTCAGAAAACATCTCATTTTGACACAACTAATGTTTATGGATATACTAAGTATTGTTGGAATTTTCCAATATCTTTTTTGAAGAACTTACTTTGTCTCCAGTGGCCGGTCGCATAATGGCATCTATAACAGCCAACAACGTCCTTATACACTATTATGAAAAAAGTCAACATCATATTTCACCCACTTAAAAGCCCCTATTGGTTTTCAGGGCTGAAAATCCCAGGATTTTTAGATTCAAATATCTATTTTCTAGAAATCATCGGCCCAGTAGAAAAGCACAATTCAGCAGCAGGACCCATTACAACAGCGATTGAATTATTTCACCATTTCATTATGTGAACGGCCACTAAATTTGTTGACTATAATTATAAACAAGTGGCCAGTTGCGCAATGACATATCGCAAAGGTCAAAGTGGACAATGCAGCGTTCGATGTTACGATCACTATTGTGCAACAGGCCACAGCTGTAGCTGATATCATTATTTTTTCATGTCAGTGCCATATTTATGTTGCATAAATCCCTGCGGGTGACTTTACAGTGTTGAAGGAGGTACTATAACACAATGTCTATCATTCTATTATTTTCTAGTGAACTGACGTTATGATATTCAAAGGAATACAGCACTGGCTCTAATAAGAATTTCTTGAGAGTTCTTTCAGTTCCTAATAGGAAACTCTCTTCTCTGTAAAGGGGGTTCCTGTGGGAATTTATTGTATAGCCACTTTAAGCGCTGAAACGGTTAAATGAAACCTTCAAGGCTATTATGATGGATTTGGTGGTAATGAATAGTTTAATCAGATATTATAGTCCCACGTCAAGTTGAATATGAAGTAGAAATTGTGCACTTAAGGACGAGTTTGTTGATATTCGTGCACTGAAAATATCGCACTTGTTTATCAATTTACCCAAAAGAATCAATCAGGTGAACGGAATGAAGATCAATAAAGAGTCCGTCACCCTCTCTTCAACCAAGATTGTATAAAAAAAAAAAGACATAGAATCACAAGGCCGAACCTCGGGTGTAAGAGGAAAAATAATATTGATGTCGGCGCTACAGCACCTATTATATCAGCCAATATGTATCTAGGGGAATATGTCCTGCTCATTTCCATTGATATCAGGCGCCCATTTGTCCTTGTTGAACCCAAATCCTGTTTGATCTCCATTGGATTGAGTCATATTTCAAGGTTTGCTGACGCCTATCGTTATTTCAAAGATGGAAGGTATACCCTTAACACATATTGGTGTCAAGGTTTCTGAAGTAAAGACCCGACTGCTTTGCAATAAGACATAAGCCTACTCGTCTTGGTGATATTTTTCTTTTAGTGACACATACTTCTATTTGAAGATTTTTCACACCGTTGCGAGTGACCCAAAGAGCTTTTAAAACACATAAAAAATCTTGAATTAAAATTTGATAACCATACTGATCTGGAAATTTTAGCAGTGCAAAGCAAAATTCGCTTACAGTGTAAAGATACCAGAGCGAGACTCAAGAGTATAAGCTTTCCTGCAAGCCGCTAATGGTTGGCGGGCAGGGTGACACATTAGGGTGTAGCATTAAGTAGAGGTGACGCTTCCTGCCGTGTTTTTACTCATTAGATGAGTCGCCGACGATGCTCGTTGGCCGCAGTCAATGTGCCCTATTATCACCCCCTGGCAGTTCTCCCTCATTAGCACGGATTACCGAGGTATCTGTTTACCTTAGGAAGACGTATGGGGCTCTTCAGGTTTACCTTTTCGTTTACACTTTTTCTCAGATTAAGGCATAATCTGTATTGCATGAAAAAATGAAATAACATGTACATTTCATTCAGTTCGTGTTTTCACGCAAATAATTATAATGTATTTTCGTTAAAGCCCATCCAGAAATTGGATAATTCTATTCTTCACTTATCTCATATTCATTAATGATTGGTCATTTTGATATGATGCAGGGGCAAATGCAAGTGGGTATTGATTTACCCGACACCCCCACTCAGGCCGGAGATTGAGATATTCCATAGAACTGTGGTTATTCATGGTGTTTAAAATATTGCTCAACACTCGCGCAAATATATATTGGACAGCCTTGGCCAGCATAATGTATCGCATTGGTTGTCTTCAGAATTTCAAGATTTGTAAATCATATCATAATTTATGCAGCTCATATTTTACTCTATATTTAAGTTGTTGTTTAAGTCTTTGTCGATACCAATTCTAATAGAGTTTTGATGGATTTAAGGTGTCTGACAAGGCGTCTGATCCTATCATGCTCTGAAATTCAGAGCTCAGCTTCTACTGGGAAAATCGAAAAGCGGTTTACATTAATTTCTGAAAAGCCTGAGAGTTGTTCTACATTCAGCTCTGTCAATAAGTCCAATGATGTACTCTGATTACATTCTAGCAGTACAAAACATGTCGCTGACTGTACCTTTGCTAATCATGTGGGCAGATGATACTGCTCCTTTAAGCTACCCTCAGTTTGTTTCGCGAATTGCAATGATAAATGTTACCTGTCCCATTGCTCTCTTAACTTTTAAAGGCCCATCTGCTCGCAAAGTATGATTAGTACTCCCACAGGGATTGCGTAATGTCTGGGTATAAATATAGACATAGGAAGATTCAACGCCCATACTTTGGTAACTGATGAGGTTAATCAGTCTCTATACAATGTGTTATGGTTGGTTTCCCATGAGGATAATTGCAACTGGGTCTGATAGCCGTGACGTCATTCCTAGGCTTTAGATGTCCTCGAGGTGTCAGGGATGGGAAAGAACTTAATTACTTAAAACCTCCGCTGTGTTGTGGGAGATAATATGGAGTCATTGCCACCCCAAGAAATATGTCAAGAAATTTTCCAAGAGGATTTTAAAAAGATTATTCAGAGAAATTATTCTTGAAATGTTTATCCTAGGCCCTTGCATACAATAGGCCTAGGCCTGGTCAACTATAGTTTTCAAGCTCACCATGGCGGATCTATCGGGAAAACAATTTGCAGTATCTGTAACAGTCCAGCCCAGGCCATTTTGTCAATGAATTGACATGACGGGAGGACCAACCAGACATAAACAGGTATGTAGAATTGACCTTGGGTCACTGGAGAACCTCCGCCCTTTTCTTGTAGCAATTGATCTGTACAGAATCTGAAACCATAAATCACATAATGGCCAAATGTGACCGATGTGGTTTTGGTATGGAAACCATGTAGATATGTGACTGCGCTGTCAATTCTAACCAGGCAAGACCAGAATGTATTGGTGAACTCGCAGCTAACTTAACTGCAGCCCCTCTCCATCAATGTCAATTGGTAAAAGATTTGCTATGGTGGTGACCTCAGTGCACTGTTTTTCTTAATTTCAGTTGGGTTCTTTGGTTAAAGATGTCTCAAGGGACAATGCAACATTAATCTTCGTTGGTTCTTCTTATAAGTATATGTGGTTGGCAAAAAAACATGTTATATCATAAAACACTGACGAATTCAACAAGGAGGAATATCATAAGGCTATCCTCTTCTCAACCCTGCTTCCCCGGCATTTGCGTTTTATATCTGATTTGTATTATGTTTGTTTGCATGTTAATATCTTGGTTGGAAGGTGTGCGTTTATGTCGAGAGGAAAGTAAATTAATCTTTACTGTCGTCGCTTCTGACCTCCATACTCCTTCTCGCAATGTCTAAATCCCACGCAATATGTATATAAGTGTTATGTATATTAAACATCCAAATATGTATTTGTACAAATTGTTATCATATCATACCCACTGGAAGAACAGACATAAATAGGGGATATTTGATTCGCAACCTACTCGGCCGTATCTTATAACATAATGTTCTATACGTTATATAAAGTATAGCTGTAGGCCTGTAACATATTATGTTACAGGCCTACAGCTATACAGTACACCCTGGTGATAGAAGGCACGTGCTGATCGTATCTAAACGCAACATTAATAATAAGGCTAGGGTTGGGTAATGCATTTCAAAATGCATATGCTTTTAATATATCAATCGACTAATCCCACCAAACCCTGTAAACAGTTGATGCTCTCAGAATAGAAAATCTTCACTTTCTATCTTTGAATTCTGTTTTTCCTTCTCAAAACGACATCTTCTCATTGTCTTATGAAGTGCGCCTCACACTGATGGGGATTCTATTCTGGCATGTGGTCTGGCTGCATTCCGACAAGGGAAGCCACTAGAAGCATTGCCACCATCAAAATAGCAACGATGTATCCATTCTACCTGAATATACCAAGTAACCAACGGTATATTACCTAAATATAAAATATAACAATGTTATTTCAACGCACCGGAATTTCAAAATAGGTTGTTACAGATGATCCTATCAATAAAGATTGCGATGACTTTTTGTGTGTATGTATATAAATATATCTTTACTTTTCTAAGAATTTCTTGTGAAGGACCATCCTTAAAATACTTTTCATTGTGAAATTACAGTTACATACTTCATAGTGTAATAGATGAAATTCCAAATGACCAATATTGTATACTGAGGAATAAGCAATGCTTTACTACTTCAACGCCTCTAATCTTAGAGAGCGTTGATAGAAATACAAAACGGTATACATGATTGAAAAAAATCGTTATAAATCACTTGATTAATTCAAAAAGATTGGATTTGGTTCGTTCTACAATTTGTAAAACTATTGTTGCCAAAAAAAATAACTTTTCCTCATTTTGAAATGAGATATGAGCAGATGAGTTCGTCAAGAAACTGCTTCAAATTTCAACGGAGGTAATGGGAACGTCTATAGACCTGTCGACACTCGGGGATCGTTTGAGATTGCGATTGGATCATGCTTTTGAAAATAATATGAAATTTCATGAAAAATGATAATGTCTAAAGTGCAAGAGCTGAGGAGTCAGAAGTAATCATTTGGAAAAAAATAGTATATTTCCAAAAGTTGAATTAGACCGTGGGATAAAGCTTTCGTCCAGGGTCACAACTGTATCGTTCGAAGTAACCTCGTGAGGCGGGGGCCACGTCCAACAAGGGTAGGGTAGCTTTTGTTGTCAGTGTAGGGACGCGTTGTAGACGGATACATTTCCCGTGGACCTTCCCCCAAGGACAAACACCTCACCCATTCCCCTGACTGCACACCACTGGATTGACGCTCATTCGACTCGAGATGCCTACTAATCGCACCAGGTGGCGCGGCGAAGGTCTCGTTCAATAACGCGAGCCGCGAGAGCAGGGCCCGGCGTCCTAATCAGTGCTGGTTGCCCACTGGAGGGTGGGCTCTGGGCTGTAAGGCCTGCCGCGTACCAGCGAAGAGTCAGGAGTCGCTGGGAGCAGCTCCTCCTGGCGGTGAAGGCCT
Organism: Lepidonotus clava; assembly: GCA_936440205.1. Classification (NCBI taxonomy): domain Eukaryota; kingdom Metazoa; phylum Annelida; class Polychaeta; order Phyllodocida; family Polynoidae; genus Lepidonotus; species Lepidonotus clava. The sequence goes on along the minus strand of OW387150.1, from coordinate 15,738,273 downwards.
CATCCGGGTACTGGTGAGTTGCTCCTGGAGGGGCTCATTGTTATAGCCGGGGCCTCCGCGGAGAGGGTCAGCCGGGTGAGCTGCTCGTATAGAGGACTTGGTTAACTCTACTTTTACTTAACATTTCTACACATAGCCAAGATACGTTCTGTTCCACACTTAAAGGACCATATGCCTTCAGCTAATTGCGGAGTTTGATCGTCAAAAGGAGAAAACGGACAATATGGACAGGAACCGTTGAAACTATGGGCCTTCGGATCTTTAAAATTAGTTTCTTAGCACTGCCGACTTTATTATCCTACATGAAAAGCCTACTTTCCTTGGGATAAGAACACAATCTTCACCACCGTTGGGCACCAAATAAGAATTATCATCTACGGAGAAAGGTAGGTGTTGCTTTTTTTCTAGTTCCAAAAATCTTATAGCAGCGTACTTAGGTGACATGTCGGATAAATATTTCAATAAAAAGGTAGGTGTTGTATTTTTCTAAATACAGAAACTATATCAATATCGTGAGGTAACAATGACTCCTTCTTTTCAGCGCAACAGGTTCGGTTGGTGAAAAACCGCTGTAGATGGCTCCATAATTTACACTTTGATATGTTATTTACCTACCTACTCATTACTGTCTCATTCGATTAGCCCTTCCCTATTGGCTTCAGCAGTGAGGTTTGACAAAGAACATCGTACAGATTGTCCAACGTCCATCAACAAAATGGATTAGAATTAGCCCTTTCAAGACGCCACAAAATTTTCATATTGTATAAAATGGACACCAATTTACTTAAGGAATATCCCCATAGGACGCCACTCATAGCCCAAAGTTTTAAATTAGACCAATAAAAAGCAAAAATATGAATAGAAATAATTAATTTCAAAAAGGCAATAGTTAAATAGAGGATGATATCTACCAAATCAGTATTTTGAAGCAGAAAAAAATGTGTCTGATGTATATTGAGCATCAAATTCATAATTCTGACATATGTGCTATGTATCTCTCAGGCATCTGGCGTCTAGGCCTGGTGATGCCTGAGAGATACAGGTGTCAATAGATGGTGATGCCTGAGAGATACTGGCGTCCTTAAAGGGTTAGTAACGGTCCTGTTATCTTCTTTCACCGAGTACTGGCAAAATTAAAACATACTGATTACATGAAGGTTATTACCGGAATGATTTAGAATTCTTTCTACCCGTTAAAATGCTGTCGTTCTGTGCAATCAATGGTTTTACAAGATGGATTATTCTGACAGGTTTTAACATGCACCCTCAAGCAAATATCATTTGGTGGTTTCTCTGAAAGCAGGAACTGCGCGAGAAAATTACACTGACTCGTTTTAGTGAGGGTATCAAATTTACAATTGGTGACTATTGGTAAAGTTTATGGTTAACTCCGATTTTAATGTACACACTATCTGATGGCCACGATGGAGAATTGAGGATTCATATTCAAATCATAAGAGTTGATACAATGTAATACAATGTCATCGCCGAAGAGCAGCGTTTATTGGAAACATTATTGGTACCTATGAGAAAAGGTTAAAGAGTGAGTAAAACTATATGTATAGCTCTTCTAACGTTGGCAATACGAACAAACTACGCTTGTTGAACGATGCGAGCAATAAAATAGTGCTTCTACAACACAGACGATGAAATGACGCATTTGAGATTCGCTATCGGACTCACGCTGCACTGAAAGTACTGAGTTTCCCGATAAGGAATATTGGAAAGCGATGACAAAATCTGCAGCCATTTCTGGCCAGCTAAAATAAGAAGCAGCACCTATTAACAAGTTGATTTTTTTTTCAAATATGGTTCATTCCAAACATACAAGAGAAATTGGCCTCTATGCACACATTTTTTAATTTCTTTATTTTTTGTTCTAGCCTCTTAACGAAATATTGAATTTTGATCAGTATAAAACACGAAAATATGAGAATCAGGATTGATCACAAACACATTTTATAAATGGTTAAAATCAGACACTTAACAATCGTTTTATTTGTATCCTGATATTCCAGCAGATCTTACAAACCACCTCTCTCTATGTCATTCCCTGTGAATTTGATCGTATTTGCGGTTTAACGTCAAACCCAGGAGGACAAAAACAGTGTTAACCTTGCTAATTCTGTAGCCAGACCCCCTCAGAGTCCCTGTTGACAGGTATGGATCTCTCCACTTCTCTGATGTTCCACGGGCGTAACCAACCAGGTTTAAGCCCAGACAACCGTGGACACTCGATCAGCACTTTTTGCCTGAGGACAAGGCGCCAAGGGTTGGATCTTTAACGGTATAGATCTGTAGGGTGAGGTGGATCCTAGGGTTAAGCTGAACCAAGCCCCCCTCTCCATCCCTATGGCTTGTAGATGAAGATCCAGGATTTCTATCAAAAGGGAAGGAGTTAGTTTTTTTTCTATTTCCCATCAAACCAGTCCAACGAACCAGCGTTGCTGCATGTATAAGCCCCTCTCAGATACTTTTGGTCCCAATGTCATATGTCAGGGTGGTGCTTCTTTAGTGTAGGTTAGTGGACCTTTTTTATTGGTCCTTCTTTTTAGTATAGTTTGGTGCACATCTTATACAGGTGGGTTCACCTGATAAAATCTGATGCGTTGGTCAACTTTTTAATATAGGTTGGTGCGCCTATCAAATAGGTGGGTTCCCCTGCGATATGAAAAATGGTTCCTCTTTAATATGGACTGATGCTCCTATCATAAAGGAGGGGTGCCCCTGATATACATGTTGGATGGTCCTTTAAGGACAATCACTCCATTATAGTTCTAAAGTTGATTTTTTCTTGAAACTTTGAGGAATAAAAGATAAATGTATATAGATACTAGAAATGCTGAAAAAATGGGGGGTCACCATGGAAACTTTTGAATAAAAAGTATAGCAACATATGCAAAATTACTTAAATTTTAATATTTTTCAATATCAAAACTCTACACAGAAATTCCTGAATAATTATGCTAATACAATCAAGTAAGTTATGAAATTATTTATATATAAAGGCAACATATATGGATCTTTATAGGAAATGCACAATTTTGAAAAATGAAGAAAATTAGAGAATTTAGGGGCACTTTAATGGGCTAAACATACTTTTGTAAAAAAGGGAATTTCTTATAAAAATGTCAATAAAAAAATATTCAAAGTTGATAATTCCTTAAAACCTCTATATGAAATCGGGATGACCCTCAACTTCCATTTAATGAATAAAAATCAGGGGGTCACCGATCAAACTTTTTCACAAAATCCAAATATCTATTAATAGAAAATAATACTTTCATTACAAATAAATTTATAATAAATTAACTATCAAGAATTTATGAAATCTGATAAAATATATGAATTAATAACGTTTTGGACTACAACTTTGTCACTTACTGAACAAAAATTGGATGACCCATAACAGAGATATGAGCAAAAACGCATTTTCTCTCAATAGACTTATGCAGGGACCACTGGTCGTCATGCTTCACTGCACACCCATACCTGCAGGCTGCGCAGGCCAGCTGCGCATAAAAAAATGGCGCGATTGCCCTTAATATAGGTAGGTGTTCTTTCTTTAACATAAGTTGGTGCTCCTATCATATCAGTAGGTTCCCCTGTTTCCTTAATATACAGGCAGTCCCTTCTTTATAAAGAAAGTTGATGTACACTTGTTATAAATTATAGGTGGGTTTCCCTGATAAACAGGCTGGTCCTTCAATGATATAGGTTGGTGCTCCTGTCATATAGGTTGGTTCCCCTGACATGCAGGTTGGTCCTCTTGTCATATACATGGAATCCCCCTGTCACTTAGTTGAGTAAAAGAACCTGAGTATAATGCATTTCTATTTGAAAGATTAGGGAATTTTATTGAGGTTTGCCAGGGTTTTTCACTTTAGAATACTTTGCCTTTCCCAGTCCCCATAATCTACACAATTCCCTTGGTATTGCCCAGAAGAATGTCGAGAACAGTTTGCGCCACTGAAAGGCATAAAAAAGGATGGGAGAAACCAAATAATAAGTAACCACCAGAATGCATTAACGCTGCTCTATCCTCCAAACGTCAGCCTGGTGTCTTTATAAAAAGAGTAGCGTGTATCCAGTGGTTGCTAAGCTTGGATCAGGCGCCCAGAACACAGATGTCACCAGAAAAGAGTTCTGCTGATGAAAATTAATACCCCTCATCTTGTAACGCAGCCGTTCTGGCACCGTTTTCCTCGGATACCAAAAGAAGCAAGGGACTCCCAGACTCGCAGACGCTGGTGTCTTGTACGCATGCGCACTGGCTGTGCGGCATGCGTCCCTTATTTGCCATTTGCCATTTCGGTCCCTTTCAAGAATGTGGTAAGGTGGGTTTAATGTATTTCTGATGATGAAGAAGAGGAGTTAGTGGAACACAATCAAGCCAACCCAGAACATTAATCTGAGAGAGGATCGTGGGCGTGGATGGACGAGGGTTATTCCGAGCCAGATAAAATGGTTAGTTTGGGAAGAGGAGGGGAAGAATTGATGAGTGATTAACATGGTTTCAGGCAGGTACAATGAAAGAAATCCTAATAAGATTTAGGATCTCCCTGATAGTCTGGATGAACAGCTGTTAAAGGGAACTCTGTTCAAGTGGTAGGAGGCTCTGCCAACCAATACTGATGTAAAACACAGTGGACTTTCGGATTAGATTTCCCCTTTGTGTCTAACATTTGCAATGTCAATGAAATAGATACAGGGTTAATTCTCACGAAAGTGGGCCACTTTATTATTTTGATGATGTGGTGTATACTTTGAAATACAAAGTTCAAAGTTGGAAACACTAAAAAACATTATTAATTTTCATGTGAGGTACCAAAGTGTGTACCATCTATATGTACTAAGATCTAATATTTACTATGGTGCAATCAGAACCACATAATTGGAATATTTTTGTAATATTCATTGAGCGATGTGAGTATAGATAGCCCTTATGACCAGCACATAAACTCAACCTACACATTTTTACTTTTACTTTAGTACATGCATAAAAGTTTTAGAATTTAGGTCCTGTCAATATAATTATGCAAACTAATGAGCATATATAGTCTGTGAGTATGATGCATGTATATTAACTGTCAGTTCCATCTCACCGAACAACTATAAGCATACCAACAGACTTCCTACAAAAGTTTGTTCTTTCACTGAATTGCTATGGTTTAACCCCTTATATTGTTATTGATTTTATAAGATTATTTATTCTTGGTGTGAATGAGTTTTGCTGCAACGTCTGGTATGCTGGCATTGTTTTTTCATGCACACACATTGAATCTACCTGGTATAAGGTACGTGGAGGTAAGGAAATCCACGTTCTCCGTAACCTTAAAGTCGTGACTCGTAAACCAAAGCCTCTAACGTTGATAAATGGGAATCTGTGATACATGTTAGCCGGCGATTCCTGCCGCCATCCTTTACCTTCAAGATATGACTGGCCGACCCCCCAGTGGTCACTAGGGTTATTTCCTACTCCTGTAAAATTGATAGAGGCGGGCACTAGGTGCTGGGGTGGGTAAGAGAAGCGGGAAAACATCTTCGGGACACACACCCCTAACCCCACTTTTCACGTGCTTCCGCCACCAGGGGGCAATCACCACTAGATGGCGCGGTTTTTACGGCCTCACTGGTTGCCGGCGTTCCGCATATATTTGCCTGCTAAAAGCGCTGGTCATCCGCAGACCGGGGAGGAAGAGAAAGAAAAATGCTGACATTGCATTAATCTACATGTGCTCTGCCTGCCGACCTATCCCGACCTCACAGCCCATGCTGATTCCTAAATCACTTGTCTGCATACCCAGAACATAGATCCCTGTACATCCCTACTCCTGGATGTTAAGTTAAAGGATAGTTGAGAGGCTCAGGGGGCGTCTCGATTCAGGCTCAGGGCTTAGGGAATGACTCAATGTCTTTTGCTCGTTCTGGGCTGTGAACCTTTCTTGGTTCACACTGCTTGGTCTTGTGATGCAGGAAGGCTTATCTGGCCGGACAGGTCATGCAAAGCATCAGATTATGTGGATTGGATTTATAGAGTTGTGACAGTAGAAGTTGACTATCATTTGCCATTTAGATTGTCCAGGGGATACCAAGATGTACATGAACAAAGTAATCTGCCCACGCAAGATGAGAGAAAAGAAAGATAGCAAGCACCAACGGATATATATATATATATATTATATATATATTATATATATATATATATATACATCAAAGAAACGGATATATCTGTCGGTTTTCGAAAAGAAATCATTCATTGTTTAGAGTGACGTGTTTTTTGTGCTATGAACGCTGTATCTTTCTCTGTAAGTTTGTAGTAAATCAAACTGGAAAGAAAGACGGGCAATATCCAACATCACTCACGTTTTACCCCAGTTTTCCGGGCCCAGTTTACAATGAGATTCAAAGACATGAGCGGATAAACAATTCCTTCCCCTTTCAATCTGGTACCCTGATATACGTTAGACCCAAGAAACCCAAGAACTTACACAAAGAATCAAATGGGGAGTTGAGGGAAGAATTCCAAGGACATCAGGAAGGCTTTCAGGACAGAAATAGTATCTGTGGTCGTTGAGACGATAATAAAACGGGTTGTAACACAATAAACACGCGGTCTCCTGATGTGACAGACACAATAACGGACACAATAACGGACACAATAACGGACACAATAACGGACACAATAACAGACACAATAGATGTGTAGTGAGTGCCTCCACCTTTATCAATCAGGCACCCAAGGTCTCTGAGCCGTAATGGATCCCAGCCGGGCCCCTGCCGGATCATTCGGGATCTTGCCGGATTGACCCACATTCTCCTCCAGGGCCCTGTAAAGTCCTTTCATGAATGGGCGGGCACTCTGCTTTACTTAGCGTGGCCGCCCCCAGAGGGCCAGGGTCGTGAGGTGCTCGAGTGTAAAGGTCAAGCAACTCGCTGCATGTTGGGTCTCTTTTGGTTGTTGTAGTATCTTTGGTATGGGGGTATTCTGTATGTTTTCAATGCGGGGTCTTTTAATTTTTTCATTTGTTTGTTCATGTTTTCACCAATTAATCAATAGATTTATGTTCTTTTTTTTAAATTTATTTATTTATTTATTTATTTATTTATTTATTTATTTATTTATTTATTTATTTATCACCAATTTTTATTGTTAGATTGCATTGCACCATTTTTGGTTTTGTTAACTTTAATTCAAAGGAGGTTTTGTAAACGTAAGTTCCTTCCTCCTCAGGTGGCAAATTCAAAGGAGGGATGTGAACAAACCGCATCTCAAGATATTGGGTTATGTCTTTCGAGGTTCTATGGCATCTTTTAGGTCCAAAGGTTAGTCTAAATGAGTGCAGATTGGTCATTCAAACCTCACTTTCTTGAACTGCGTAATTATTATTTTTTCCGAGATCCCATGTTACATAATGCATTTTTGCATTCTAGATATCTGAGACCTAAATGCCCACTGTATAGTTATGACAAGCCATCCATTGTGTTTCTTATTTGTATTATTTTATTCATCTGGTAATCATCTTTTTCTTATCAGTCCATTGAATTTGATATAGGGAAGCAAAGTCAGTATTCTAACACAAACTTGGAGAGTTCTTTAACTAAAAATGATTCCCAGAAAACAACTTGCCAGTGAAAATCTCACTGTCATTGTTTTTCTACTCACCGTAGGAGTTTTATCTCGAACATGTGGGAATTTCGATGAGTGGTGACAAAATGATGGGAATCAAACCGTCAGTATCGTACGACAAAAGGAAAGTAGAAAAGTACAACAGTCTGTATTTCTTTTTATTAGAATAAATAAGTGAAGTTCGTATTCTGACGTAATATGAAGCTGAACTATTTTATACAAGTGCGTAACTCTCCAGTACCCTTTTAAGAGAAATGCCGATGTTTGTGATGGAAAATGTCAGGATTTCTATTACTTTTACAAAAACCGTTCTACAAAGAGAAATTGCTACATAATTATGTTCATGCAATTTTCCCACTGCATTGCGAACTGATTATCGTTTCTACACGACATTAAGCATAAGTCCATTAAAGAGTAAAGTTTTTACATTGACATTTCTGTTGATTGTTGGATTAACTTTCATTTAAAAGTTACGGTATAAATCAAATAGCAGACGTTGCCTTAAGTTAAGTACTGAATGAATAACACTTCAGACGGGGAAAGGCCATTGACTTAATTCGCATATAATTATTTTGCTCTCCTTCGCTGTTAAGCGCTTACGTATGTTACTTATCATACATAAAGTTGACATAGTTTTTTTTATAGTGCACATGAATGATTTATATATTATTACATCAGTTTCGAAGGCCACCTCCATGAAATGAGATAGTCAGAGTCAATTTCAAGACGTGAAGGGGTGGAACGCTGTCTGTAATCAACCTTTTCGTGATAAAAAGGAGAAATTCAGAAAAAGTATTGGTGTTGCTCACTATAAACTCATCTCCGATGTACAACATAAGCTTTCATGTGAAAAATATACCTACTTGCTTTTTAATGTCAAAAGTAATGACGTTAGGTCTTTTCAGATGCAAGAGGATTATTGATAAAAATCCAATTTTGAGTGCGATCGAATTTCAAATGCAATTGAGGTACAATCTTATTAACGACCGGGGTTTTCTGCCAGAACCTGAAATAGGGGCTGAAGAAAATGATTTTTGCCTTATTTGTTTGTAGATTATGAATGTGTATGGCTATGTACGTGTGACGTTCTCTGGTAAGTCGGGGTTGCCGATTCTTACAACAGAGGAACGTGGGGGTTGTTCGGGTCTCGGGGCGGACGGGGAATCCGGGCCAAGAACCGAGATGTGTTTCTAGAGTCGTGCCTCGCGCACGAGGGGGGGCTGAGCGAATCGATCGGGAATCGGCACTCGATGTCAACGGAGGACTGCGGGGGAGGGAAATTATGGTAGGGGTACGGGTCGGCCGGGGTTCGTCTCGCTCTATCTCCCAGACCAGCATTCACCCCGACCGGGCGGTCCACCCCTGAGTTCCGGTCCGCGGGGGCGACGGGCCGACGGTCGCCTATTGTTTGGTAGCGTGGGGCCGAGCATGCCGCGCCCTCGTCCCCGCGGACTTCGTTCCTTCGTTCCGTTCCCCATGTCTTCGTGCCATACTACGCCTCGGTTTCCGGGACTACTTCGGGCCTTCGTGCCTTACTCCGTTCCCTCGTTCCTCGTTCTTCGGGCTGTCGAGCCCCTTACCCTGTGTTCCTACTACCTATCTCGAGCTTCGACTGTTTTGTCCTAACTTCTGCTTAATTACTCTAATCGGCTCATCTTTAGCGGTTGTTTCAGGAAAGAGGACACTTCTGGACACCAGGAGAACTGTTAAAGAACTCTGTTTATTCGGGCCTCACCGCCCCTTTATATACCATAGAGGCCAGCCCTGATTGGCTGCTTTCGGTCACGTGACCTACAACTGACGTCACTTCCGGTTTATATTTTCCGTTTCCGGTTTACATTTCACTTCCGGTTTACATATTTCCGGGTTTCGTTCCTTTACATTTTCGTTCCTTACATATTCGTTCCTTACATATTCGTTCTTTACATATTCGTTCTTTTACATATTCGTGCCTCTTTTTCAGGCTTTCTATACTTTCGTTCATTATTACATATTCGTTCCTTTACATCTATTTCGTTCTCTTACATATATTTCTACTATTACCTTATTTCTATTATTTTGACCTCTATGTATTTTGGATGAATAGTCGTTCATCACATACGACAACACATTTTCAAAAATTTTAAACCTCCCCTCTCCCCCTTGAGGAATACAAACGATAGCCCCTATTCATATGCCATAATTCATTTTACAATTACCTTTATTTGCGGTTCCAGTGCTTCGCACTTCCTGAAAATTATCATTAGTGAACTTGTGCCATATCTCAGTCAGTGTAATTGACATTGTAAAAGTTTTCTTTCATCAAGAGTGGATCCAGGCTCAGATGTAACTTAAGCCTAGAGTGCACTCTAGGGAACCCATCATGATGTACACATGGGGTTTCAGGTGGTAACATGTCCCTACACAAAAAGGGCGGGGCAGGTTTTTATGGCCCCAAAGAGAGGTCTTAACCATGTGACTGCCCCTGACCACTCTGGTCCGCTGGTCTGTCGCATAATAGGTCTCACAACAGGAAACGACGATTTTGCATACCCTCCATGTTGTTCAAAAATCTAGCATTGATTTTTACCCACTTCTAATCATTTTTCCGGGCTGCAATTTTCAGGAATTTTATATCTAAATGATTTTTTTTTTCAGAACTATTTACAGAATCAAAATCAGCCCAGTAGAACAGCTGCAATTCAACAGCGGGACCTGTCATAATAGGGACGTCCCTATAGCGAACCCTCGCTGTTACAATAACTTGATTATGAGATGCAGCACATTGGGTTCCTATCCCCCAAATTGCCAATCCCACTAAAACCGCCCATTCCCAGCTGTAAAATGGGCTCCATAGCATTGCCCACACTTTGTAACAATTTCCAGTTTACTCCTCAACGATAGATAATCATGTATTCTTACTGTTCTTAATGGACTGGAATGTATGTACAAGGTTGCTGTATGGTTGTCAATAGTACCATTCTCCAGGACAGGTGCGGTATATTTACACAACTAAAAGGCCTGCGCCATAGCCTCGATGGGTCACAAAACCTATATTATAGATATACACACAAAAAGGGCCACACAAGAGGCACTGTGCAGTCACAAAGCCGAAAGGTCCACAAAGCGGGCAACAGATGAGGTCAGAGTACTAGTTTACCCCGGGCATTGATTATTTGTATCAAGCTGATAAAATGCCTATATATATATTTATAAATGTATGTATAGGCTGACCTCTAAATGAAAATACTCCCTTACTGTTTGGTGATACCTGTCCTCAATGTACCCCTGCTGGTTCCGTAGGCCTGTTATGATATATCCGATAAATGGATCTGTTATTTGCTACATACATTCCTTCTCATTGTAAAAGGAGTAGTGACAGCTAAACGTCAACAAACTCGTTTATGACGCCACTCTAACAATTCACTCTAACAATTCTGTAACGTTCAGGTATTTTGAAGAATATATTAGTTACATTTGGTGTAATAAAAAAAAACTGAGTATTTTTTGCCCCACGTTGTTTGAGCCCCATCTGTTCACCAGCTCGTAATTTCTATAAAATCAAAGTAAAAAAAAAAATCTACTGGACCAGGATACAGATCAATGAAACATTGCAGCTATACATATCCTTTAGAATTCACGTTATAAGTATTTCAATTCACTTTCACGATCACCTCATCACCAGGAATAAACATTAAGAACGTGAGCAATTTTTAATGAGTTTTAGCCCGAAAAGTTTGGCAATCGAATTAATCAGGATTTACCCGGGTCCTGTTAGATTAAAGACTGCCTGTGCTATTTGCACTGCCCTGGCTGGCTGGTTTGACTAATCACGGATGTGTTTTGTAACAATATCTGCACGTCGGAGTGTTAATTGGTAGCCGCCCCACCCACTACAGAGCGTGACCAAGGCTGGGGGTTGACACAAGAAGACACGGATGGTAAAACAGCTTTTCTTCACGCAAGTAAACATTGACACCAAAACAGCCTTTGTCTGAGTTGATGAAGTCATTTAGTCATTATTTAAAAAGAGTTAAGAAGAATGTCCTTTTATTATCTTAAATCAGATACTTGGGGAATAAAGAAAGTGTCAAAATCGCTGGCGTTGATTCAATGGCAGGAGGAAGTTCAGGACCAAAATCTTAATCCTGGGAATTTGACAAGAAGGGGGCCTTCTGATAGACATTTATTAAGTTATCTTGATTATCAAAACTATGAGAAAACGGCCCTCCTCTTCTCTCGAGGAATTTATTAATCAAAGTTTATTTGGAATGTGTTCCCTTTCAAATCAGAATATGATTCTATTTGTTGTTTGTTTCGCTTCTATTCAGTTTCGTTTTTAATTCTCGGTGAATGAGAAATACGATCTATTATGCTCTATGCTGTGCATTCTCCTCATAATAAATACCCCCTCTCTTTCCATCACTGCTTCAAATGTTTTTTTCGCAATGCGTGGTATCTGCTATTTTTTACGTTCACACCATGTATCTTTTTCTGATGTCGGAGAATTACGCCTCTGAATAACTGTTTTAAGTTGCGTCATGTTCGCAAGACAAAAACAAAACTTAATCCAAAATGGCAAAGTGTATGACACTGGCGCGACCCCAAAGCAATCACTAAGGTGGTTCCTATTACAAATGCATATGTAATATAGAACTTTAGAAAAGTAATTTGTTGTAATTTGGCGAAGGATTTAATTTTACATTGCAGTATTTTGTGCATTTTACATTATTCATAGCCAAACAATAGTGTACCAAGTCTTAAACGTGCATACTCATACAAGAACTAACACTGATGGCTCCCCATTTACATTACATAGTCTTCTCTTTAGAGCGGAGAACACCTTAAGCTTAACAAAAATATTGTACTGACCCCTACTCTGCGGAGCTACAGAGGCGCAGAACTAATTTATTTGTGAGCCCATAATTCAGTTACTTTACACTAATGCTTTACCACAGACACAAAACTAAGTCTGATGTATGAAGAACGCCCACAGAGAGCATGCTAACTCACAGGAAGATAATTTGCTGGATGAATGGTACTGCCTGGTCAACATAAGCTTTCAATTCAGCAGCTAAGGCAAAGAGGGCCTGTTGCACAAAGATAGGATTTCAAAAAAATCACTTTAGAATTACTGGGATATATAAAGGGGCTTCATGAGAACAGACACAAGCTTCGGTTACATATATGTATTCAGATTGAATTAGTATTCTTGAAAATGATTAAATTCTCCTTTACTGTAGACAAAGACATATTTGTATACAGCTACATATAACATCCATCAAATGGCCCTCCGTGTGCAGAATGTTTTTCTTTTGAAGTATTTTGTGAAGTATTTAGTATATTTCAGAGCATAGAATAACGAGCTATTAAATCTTAGTTTTTCTGCTACGATGCCTACACAAACGTCACATTCCACCCGCCCAGCTATGTCGGAGACCCATCCTTACCTATGTGATCTATTTTAAGCCCTGTCTCATTAGAATCAACTCAGTGCAGTTGAAAAAGCGCCCATATCCTTCACAAAACTTTCAATGGAAACTCTATAACAACATAAAACTTCGACCAGACATACCTATAATCACTCTTTCGGTACAACCTTTAAGTCTGAGGTATCAGGGGTGGTGGTAATTTTGTCCAAGTTTCTGATTTGATATGAAGCCTAATCCTCCCGATACGTTCCAACAGCCTTCACTGGGGATACGTCTAATTTACTCAGAGTAGGATGTTACCGATAGGTGTAGGTTCTGAACCCCCCACCCCACCCCTCACGTCTCTCAGGCCAACTGGAACTCACTTTACCATCGCACTTGGTGCAGGCAATATAGAGGAATATCGGATTTAATGCTTGTGGGTGTTAAAATGCTTAACAAAATATCTGAAACCCCTTTTCCAAATCGCGTGTCCGCCCTTGAGTGTTCAGGTCAGGACAGAAAAGGTGGTTTGGGTCATACAGGTACAGAGTGTGTATATTTACCTGCTTGGATACAGTCCTTTCAATTGAACTGAACTAGTTTAAGAAGGCAATTTATATCAAATATCAAGACCAATAAGTGTTATTTAAAGGGAGCCAAAACCAATAAATTCAACAAGATTTTCCAAACACAAATAATCATGAAATCAATTTCTTGTGCCTATTTGTGGCCCATGTTAAAATTTAAACCAGAAATATGGTAGAAAATCATTAAAAACACATTTTTCTTGCTCAACTGAAATAATGTGGATCTGCAAAAATGAGGTTTGTTTACAAACAAATTGAAATATTACCATCTCTCTTGGAATTCTACTTCGGTTTGAGCTAGTTTTCACAGCTAATACTTAACCACTGACTCATCTAAAATATTTCTATACTTATCTGATTCTTGAAAATTTTGTCAATCATATTGGTTTTGGTGCCCTTTAAGTAATAAAGTACAGAAATGTTACTGCATGTTATATAATTCAACACTATATTTCCCTTCTACTCAGTTATTTCATATAAGCAGTTAACATGTTCTGCGCATGCGCAGGTGACGTCATTATAGGCCGGTAACCAGTAATGAGGTAGCAGGAGATTAGTGCCTCCTGCCAGGAACCAGCATGCTCCAAATGACCTTTGTCAGCAACCAATCAGAGCAGGCCTCTCTGTTATTTGATTTCCCCACTGCCTGCCATGTTATCCTCCCGCAGTTCACATTCCAATCATTCTAACCCATCCCTCTAGTCCTCTGGGGGCCATTTGTGAATGCCAGGCCAACTGAGATGCGTACTTCTGTCATTTTTGTTACTTGATGAGCTATTAAAGTGGTCCGTGGCAAGCCTGCAATGAACTAGCTGTCATTTTGGGACAATATGAAGGACATTCCTGATATGGAAAGGCACACGCCATGAGGGGATATTAACTTGTGATGATGAGCGGAATTGCTATTAATTAGGATTCATGGAATTATATTACAAATTTCCCTGTTATTGCTTCATCCAAAATCCTGTAATAGATGCATGCTTGCAAGATCTTTTCGTTCATTATATAATTTTAGTCCAATTGTTTCATTCAAACTTTTAATTTGTCTGTAAAGATAAGACTATTTCCCCCTGCAAATGTGTCTAAAGGCCTGTGTTCATAAATAACGTCAATTTTCCCTCATTACTTATCTTGTTTTCGGTGTGTTGGCTTTCGCTTTAATACATTGACTTTTCTGTCAATTTTGATATGAAATAAGGAGAGCATAGGATTAGGAGTCATATCTATAAGGCAAGGGTTTAAGACCCAGTTCAGATATTCTTACACTTTTGCCTATTCATACTGTGTACATTAAAACAAGACTGCTTCTTTCTATAAGTTACAAAACAGAATTGTCTGCAATATACTGATGAATTGAAGACATTATGAGGATAGGGAAGCTAAGTATTTATTACATATCTATCTTACCGTACCCAGTCAAATAAGATTCATTCACTGATGGCATCATTTTGGACCTCACTGGTATTTTAGTAAATACTTGCATAAAAAGTGTTCAAATGACAAAATTAGAAAATCTAAAGTAATACAATCTTTCTACCTATAAGCATTGGTTGGGTTGGTGTGTAAAACTGGATAGTTACCAACAAAGAAACAATTATTAAGTTATGTATTAGATGTAAATTATTATGATTAATCCTCTGCAGTGTGATTAATTTTCCATCAATAATTAGCTTTAATTATTAAAGCTGGCAAAATAGATAATCATAACCGGCTCTAATGTTCAGTACGAATGAAAAGCAAGATTGCATTTCAAGACAATTAATTTCCAGACTGTTGTACTTAGACTTTTAACTCTTTCTGTAGAGTAAACTTCATTCGTCTCTAGAGTGCACTTCATTATCATAGCCGCTCTCAGGGAAATGAAATATCGATTGATGGATTGTTTTCAGACATCTGTATGTTCAATGTCCATACCAGCGCTCCGTCTCAATGGCTGTCTGTATTTGTGGACTTCAAGAGATAAGTATGTGGAGTCTAGGACCAGCAAGAGCCACCTCTTGGTAGACTGAGATAGGACGCCTATCATGACTGCAATAGTGCCAGTACTTGATTGGATTTCAGCTACATTTCAAACTCATTAAATGAGATGTACACAGATTTGTATACAATTGATTTTTCCCTTACATGGAATGGCTCCGTTCTGCTTTCGTAACTAATCTATGCTAAAGCGTCACTAATTTGTTCAATTGAACTGGTATGGTATACCTTGTCATTAGTGATGAGCTGTTAACCTGTCACTAGCAGAAGTAAATTAAATGCAAAACAACCTCAAAGCAGGATTTTTACAGGTAAATGCATACTTTGTAATACCGACAGATAATATATACAGCTTTTTTTATTTTTTTGTTTAACTCAACTTCACTTACATGAGCAATGTGTTCTTCCAGCTGCCTTAAAGCCAAATACTGATCTTAGCTAGTTAGTAGGATAAATTAAAAATAATCTGTTCCATACGACGCAGCAATAGGCAAGTGGACTACAACCTGAAATAAATGAAGTCCAATGAATGCTAGACAAAGGCGCTCTTTACATTCCAATTGCGCTATACAATACTTCATATCGAAATTGATATTCTGTCAAATAATGTAAAGATACCGTGGCTAGTCTGGGGCAGTCCAGGGTTTCGGAGGGGGTCAGTGTATGGGCCGTCATGTCGGCCATAAGTCCTAAAACGTTGCACATTTGTGTGCATACGTACAATGTTTGTCCCCGCTGTGTAGTTCGTGCCTTTACAAAAGGAGAAGAGGGGCAGATATGGGCAGGCCACGATATGTCATCAGGATATTTGGTAGTATTTTATTTCGAAATACATTCACGATGAACCTCATCAGTGTCTCCAATCCTTACTCTAACGACAACATTCCGTCTATGATATCATTAACTAATATTTGTTTAT
Organism: Lepidonotus clava; assembly: GCA_936440205.1. Lineage (NCBI taxonomy): Eukaryota > Metazoa > Annelida > Polychaeta > Phyllodocida > Polynoidae > Lepidonotus > Lepidonotus clava. Next base: position 15,721,767 of record OW387150.1, on the reverse strand, counting down.
TACTACATACTGCAACTATAAAATTATAGTTTATCTCACCGTGCACGGCAATTTTGTTTCTTTTCAAAATCAAAACGACAAATTTATCTGTTTAAAGACGCACCCATCATTTTACATCCTTAATATACATAGCTCGATGATTTTAACTTTACCTTACCTTGTTGAACATAGGTAATAGTGTAATATCCCAAATTAATGGCCAACACGACTTCTTTTTTCTCTCTTTTTTTTCTTATTTAACCACATTCATCATTACAATGATTTTCCATGTAGGCGGGAGGTAGTTTGTAAAGGTCAAGCTAGATCTTTCAAAGTTTCCATCCCAATTCATAGTCTCATTTACACAGGTGTTTATTTAGGGAATTTGTCCTACAAGCGAGGCGAGTTCACTTGACGGAACCAGCGGTCGACAGCGGAGATGGATGACCCGCCGGGGAGAGGTGGAGTTTAGGGGGAATGGGGAGTGGCGGGGGGGGGGTGTCATTGAATGGTTCTATAGAGGGGAGGGGGGCACTGACTCTTTGAATGAGACTGCAGGGGAGGGGGGCACTGACTCTGACTCTGACTCTTTGAATGGTACTGTAGTGGAGGGGGGCACTGACTCTTTGAATGGCACTTCAGGGCAGGGGAACACTGACTCTTTGAATGGAACTGGAGGGGAGGGGTCACTGACTCTTTGAATGCTACTGCAGAGGAGGGGGGCACTGACTCTTTGAATGGCACTTCAGGGCAGGGGAACACTGACTCTTTGAATGGAACTGGAGGGGAGGGGTCACTGACTCTTTGAATGCTACTGCAGAGGAGGGGGGCACTGACTCTTTGAATGGTACTTCAGGGCAGGGGAACACTGACTCTTTGAATGGAACTGGAGGGGAGGGGTCACTGACTCTTTGAATGCTACTGCAGAGGAGGGGGGCACTGACTCTTTGAATGGTACTTCAGGGCAGGGGAACACTGACTCTTTGAATGGAACTGGAGGGGAGGGGTCACTGACTCTTTGAATGCTACTGCAGAGGAGGGGGGCACTGACTCTTTGAATGGCACTTCAGGGCAGGGGAACACTGACTCTTTGAATGGAACTGTCACTGACTCTTTGAATGGAACTGGAGGGGAGGGGAACACTGACTCTTTGAATGGAACTGGAGGGGAGGGGAACACTGACTCTTTGAATGGAACTGGAGGGGAGGGGTCACTGACTCTTTGAATGCTACTGCAGGGCAGGGGAACGCTGGCTCTTTGAATGGCACTGTTGGGGACTGATTCCTTGAATGGCACTGTCGAGAGGAGGAGTCAAGGGGATCAAGTATGGGTTCCTGATCCCATCTCTCATCTTTTAATGGGGAACTGAATGAGTGGTGGATAAAGGATTTTGAAAAGGATGGTTTGCATACAGGCTAAGTACTATAAGGCTCCGCATTAGCATTAACATTTTTTCTTTTAATTATATATAAGTCCCCACCAAATGAAGGGAGAAGGGGTCAGGATCCCCCCCCCCCCAACATGTTTAGGCCTCCAAGAACCAGCGAAATTCGCCCAAAAGAAGCGAGAGCTGGCAGCAGGACCTACCAGGAACCCGATATCTTAGAGATTATCCTTTAGGTAGAATTTAGTATTTCCTAGGACAGATCAGAGAGGTGTACAAATTACATCTCCTTGGGAAGGTCCAGTTTGGAGAGGGAAACAAACAGAGGGGTGCTGCATGAGAGTGGGTGACTATTTAGTAATCCACAGACAAGTTAGGAAAAAGTAGTTACTAGATCCTGGATTCACCTGTAATCCTGGATCCGCCCTGATCTCCCAATCGGGAGAGTTGAGAAGGAAGGTTCAGGGTGAGTAGGACTGGTTCCCGTGACGCCCTCCACTCAGAAGTACTTGAGTTAATAAGACGGATTGGCCTTTCTCCTCCTCCTTGACAGGAGAATGCGTCCCCTAGGCCTCACTTCCCGTGCTCTCCAAGCACAATTTGCCGCCGGAGTGCGTCGGCACTGATTCCTACAGGTATATGAGTACAGAGGTTTTTTTTGTCGGTACGTGCAAGATTGTCCCCACTCCATTTCTTAGAAATAGGAATTATATTATTATGGAAGGAACCTTTATTGGGCTTTTTTTGTTTTTATAAAAATGTGTTTGAAATGTGTTTTATAGACGGCAAATACAGATTATAGACCCCAAGCCCTGTGCTCAAAGAGGCGGAATCAGAAGCGCACCCCCTCCTTCGGTTTTTCCTTTGGGGGGAGGGGAATTTAGACTTTTTTCATGTAAATTCTGGGGAAAAAAGCAGGTGCAATAATGATAAGACAACACTTTATTAAGATACTATCTCAGAGGGTTATACTTATAGCTCTAATGTGATTGTCTGCATTTTTATATTCACATTAAAGAATATTATGGGGAAGACTCCTAAATTCGACTCGGCATTACTAAAATCGACAGGTGACATGGCCTTTAGTGCAAAGCGACAGATGTAGAAGTTCCAGGAATATGATAACGTGAAGCAGTATCTTTCTAAAAATTATACATGCAACATCAGGACCCCCCATCTGGATCCCCAATGTTGGTATGGCCATGGTCGTGGTGGACGTAATGGTTTCTTTGGCCCTTTTCTTGGACATGCCATTAAGCTCTATGTCCAAGCGATCCCCACTGGTCTCAAAACTCCAGTGTCCCTCCCTTTTTACTTTCACAACCCTTTGATCCAGTTGGTAATCGCAAGCCGCCTCTTTGTCACATAGATCTGAGAGCCCAACGTAGATGGGTTCGGGGTTTTATATTAGGGCTCAGAGAAGCCTGACTTTGTGGTATCCACACCACTTCAGGTTTGAGCTGGGCTGGGCATAGCACTATCGGGTTGATATGACCCTGGAGAACCCCGAGGCCGGATCTCTCTCACAACTTCCCTCGAGTAGCATTATGTATAAGTAGGCACAGGAAAGCACTGGTATGGTTCAATGCTTAAGATCTCTCAGAATTGGTACTATTGAAAATTAGAAATTTCTTCATTTTAGGAAGGAAAAAGTATGTTATGTGGGCCTCTGTTTTGGTACGATTGGTGTTTCAGTATACCACTGGTCCATCTTCCCTCATTCATTAGCTACAAACTTCAGTTTTTTTCCATTGGCCATTTAGAACTCAAGTAGAACATCACATGCCACCTCTTTGTCATATGGATCTGTTAACTCGGCATAGGTGAGATCAGGGTTACATATCAGAAGCCTCACTTTGTGGTATCACACTTCTTCACAATATTTTGATGGGTAGCCATTAGGACCAGGTAGCCGAGAGGAGGATATGTGGCCCTAGGGAACCCAATACATTGTTATTCCAATCTCTTGGATCTTTTTTTTTCAGTAAGATATAATTATGCAGGAGGCAACTGTAATATTGGTACGGATCCTAGATCAAAAGGCCATAGCATACCACATACTGAAAGCCCATTTTATATGCATTGTTTTCTCCACTTCTTTATTCTATGAAGTTATCTATCCACTCCATAGGACGAAGAACTAACGTTTGGATTAAGGTTAACAGTTCCTATGGCCCTTTTCTTGAGGACGCAACTGGTCTGTATTCCCCTTCCACCTTCTTCCAACTCCAGTTTCATTTCCTTTCAGCATCCATAACTCTTAACTCCAGTTGATCATCGAGTACCACCTCTTTGTCACATGGATCTGAGAGCTCGGGGTATCGGTTTACATTATGGTTTTAAGAAGTCTAGATTTGTGGTATTGGAACCAATATGTGACCCGTTTTGGCGAATTGAGTCGGATGTCGCACGGGGTCCATTTTTAGAGACCTATCCCATCAGAAAATTCAGATTCTTAGCTTTAAAATGAGTAGTAAGAGCCGACATCCGACTCGTTGCGACTTCCAACCTGATTCGCCAAAACGGGTCACATATAGGTTTGGTTTCGGGGAGAGTATGTCAGGATAAAGTCAACGGGAGCTAGCCGTGACCAGCTAGCAGTAATCACGGATATTGCCCAATCAGCAGAATGCGGAATCGGAGCGTTATATGTAAGCTTGAACCATTGAATCCGTTAGAAAATTGAAAGTTTGATCATTGAAGCGGAGATGATGCTCTATACGTCGGTACTACTGCGGCCGTCGCAATGACGGCAGGTATCTGCTTGAAGAGTGAGACATTGCTGTGGTATTATTAAAAATATCTTTATATGAAAAAAAAATTGATAAGGAAAGCCTAAACGCTTTAAAAAAAAAAGCATTAACACCTCGTCCCCCACGATTGCTGCGGTATTGTACCTTTGATTTGCTACCTATGACATGGTGACAGGACACTTACCCCCCGGACACTTATCCCCCAGAGATTTACCACCAGACACTTATCCCCAGACACTTACCCCCTGGACACTTACACTCTAGGACAATTACCCTCATCCTTGGTAGATATATATATATATACAGAATAGTATTGACTTAACTTGAAGATGCTATCTTGATGGGAAGTAGAAAGGCACGGTTAATTACCTTAGGGAAGAGCAACAGCTATATATAGGGAACGGGAAAGGCGAGAAGTGTTGGGTGGAGAGGGGGAGAAGGAATGGATGGGAAAGCAGATAGGGAAGGTGGTAGGGTGACAGATGAGGGTGGTAACTGGAGAACTCAGTCCACTGGAGAACACAATCCAAAGAAATTTTGAAACTTCCCCATCCAAACACTGTTGAGTAGGAACGAGTTAGCCTTTTAGGTATGAATCGTAGACATCTATAAGAAGAGCAGATATGTATTTAGTTTGCAGCCTCAGGAGACTGAGTTCTCCTGTGGACTAAGTTCTTACAACATAATTTCCTCTACATTATAAGCCAAGTAAGTGTCCTGGGGGGGGGGGAAATGTCCAGGGGATAAGTGTCCCAGGGGGTAAGTGTCCAAGGGGGTAAGTGTCCTAGAACCCTATAACACACATTTGTTGGCATATTTGAGACAAAAACATCCTTTTAGACTAAAATACACTTGTGTGCATGGTCATGCACCTGGTGCTTCCATTTCGCGGGTTCATTCATCCTCTGAAAATCCGATCTGGGACCAGGGTGGGGAGAGGTGGATAGGGCCCGAGGGCGCCCCCTGCCTGGGCCCCTGAACACATCCCCAATCCCTAACATCAGGCTGATTGATAGCTCCTGCCGTCTTGGATGTCTCATGGAGACCTCTCATCGATAATGGTGTTTCGTCGTTAAGGGTTTGAGGTGGGTTTAGCGTTTCTTGACATCATTCAACATTAATTGATGTCTCAGTTTTCCCTACATGGAATTAAAAAGATCTCTTAAAATGTCTGGTTTAAGCCTAAATTGTAAGGGTGATTTTGTTTAGAATGCAAGACGACCCAATCCTTGTGGTAAATGGATATAATTATGGTCTGCAGGTCTATATCTGCTTTATTGGCTTAAAAGGAATGTTAGATACAAACTTTTATTTACGGCAACATAAGTGTCACTTATTATGGGAACATTTTGTGCTGGAGGAAGAATGCACAGTGGTTCAAGATATCTTTCCTGCCCAAAAATGCAAATAAATCAGATCGTTTCTACATCTAAATATTTGGCAACATAATTATAACTTATATAGTCTCATATCTTTAGCATTATTACATTTTGGGAATGCCTGCCGACTGACTATTTTACAGAGTGGCATATTCCAACTTTGGCTTTAGTCTGGTCGTTTCGCCAGCAACGATTTTTTGCTTTTCTCCTACGTAGAGCCCGCTGTGGTCTCTTACATTAATTCACAACTGACGTCCATGGCAGTTTATTGGCTGGCAGAACCTCCAATATCGAATGTTTGGAGGGTCGCAATAATGGCAGAAATGCAATGTCTTCCTCGAAAGTTTGAAACTGTTTTGTATGACTTGAAATGTCACGTACAACAGGGCTTGGCTCCTTTGCATATTTCACTCCAGTACGTACAACTGTATTACATTTACTTATAAACTAAATTCAGATATATTATTAAAGTATTTAAGGCATATGTTATTTTGGTATATTGAAAGGGCATTGACGATAGGGCTGTGTCTGTTTCCATAATTCTACTCTATGTGCTATACAGCGTCAGAGGTGTTCTCCTTTCCTTATTACTGATTTATCATTGTTACTGTAGCAATGCCAGCTGAGACTCTGTTTTTGTTACTCCTGCGTGCACAGGTGCGTGAATCCAATTGCACTTTTGGTATTGAATATTTCACCCGTCTGACATCATTGATAGGCCCTAGGGCAGTGCTGTTCTTCAGTAGTAGTTTGCACAGTTTTCTATGGATTCTTCCATGTTTGTATCAGCCAAGAACTGTGACTCAGTATCCAATATTTGATATCTTATTATCCACAGGTTCCGAGAAGGTTCCTTTAGCGGTGTAACACTATTGAGCCCCATGAATCGGTTTATAAATCTAGTAATTGCTGTTAGAATGTATATTTATAATTAACTATGTTCTGTACCAATTCAAATATCAAGCAAGTCAAGTTTTGACGCACTTGACTCATTTTGGTGAATACATTTTTTTGATACTTGTCTTACTGGTTCAATTGTACTTGTTTGTTCTAGGGGATATTAAGATGGAGTAAATGTACAAGTTTTGTGATGATTTATCAAAAATTGAGGATTTTAGGGGCTAAAATAGGATTTAGGGTTCTTAATATTTGATAAAATGTCAGATCCCTATAAATTGATGTTTTCTGAATTTAAGAGTGCGATGTCAATTTTGATAAAGGAAAATCCTTAACGTACCAAATTTTATAGTTCTTACTTTAAAGTGATAAACAATCATTTACACTTCAGAAAATGACATGTCAATGCCTATTTTACAAATTGGAACCCCGCGTGAAATCTTAAGAGACAAAATGAAGCAATCCCCAGTTTTGACACGTTTTCCATACATTTTCAATGCATTTTTCTGAAATATCCAAATTTTCCTAAATAATATTTTGTCCCAAAACCAAAAGTGATGTTTCAAACTGTTTAAGACACTTATCTGAAAATATATCAATACAAGAATTGGTGCAGATCATTATTTTTGTGTATTACTCAATAAGGGAATTGATGGTCCTATCACCGACTAAAAATGCAAAATAAGCCTTATTTTCTTTGTAAATGCATTTCCTCTAGTTTGATATTTCCCAACACAACATAGCATTCTTCTAATGTATTATTAATCACCCAAAAGGTAAATACTTGTTTTGTTACCAGATATCAGTAGTAAATATAATTGTGATGCACAATTTCTCTTTTTTTTAAATTCTGCAATATTTTAGTATTTTATACGTAAGAAATACCTCAGTGCGTGAAAATTTTGTTCAAATTATGCTCAACCAACCACAACTACAATAGAAATATTAAAAACCATGAGTATATAGATTATTTTACAGATTTAGGAGAAAGAATCCCCTTTTGGGATAAATACCAAAATACTGACGTGTGATCACAAAAGAACTCAATGGGTGAAGCACAGATCGTCTTAGTGCGCATAGGTCTTTAATCTTGGCGAGTAGGTGATTATCTCTGTCAATACTTTGTAAAGAAAATATGTATTTATTATAGGACTAATCTGTTTAATTTCACAATTTACTGAAATAGAACTGACCGATAGCATGGCGTGTGATTCCATTTAGTGGTAGGTTGTTTGGTATCTCTGACGTCATGATTAGAACGTTTTGAAAATGTCTATCATAATGTCAATGCCATCCCTGTGCCACTTCACTGAATGTGGGCTTCTCGTGATGCTGAGGAGGTTCCTGAAGGCTTCCCCTTAAGGCATTGCAACTTTTCCAGTTACAAGAAGCTCCATTCGCCCTGTGTAATTTTTCACTGCGATCTTAAAATCTCAAGCATGAAAAACTACTATCTTGACTAAACAATCGCAACTTCTTGTACAATTAATTTGTATACCACAATAATATTTCCCAAAAATGATGATTATAAATACAAGAAGATTGCAATATAATTATATGAGATCGCCAATAAAAGGTGGCCAGAACGAATGGAGCTTAACAGAGCAGCTTAAGGTTTACAACAGAATCGCAAAGGAATTGTATCATAATTCTAGTTCTGATCTTCTTCTGAACATTAACCTCTCTGTTGTTCTCAATCCCTATCGTTGGTGCGCACAGCCTTCCTATACTTTTGATATTTTGATACAATTTTACTTCGATACTACAATTACTCTTTTCATAAGTGAAAAAGTCTGGTAGTGTTAACCTGGCTTGACTAGTAGGGATCTCCTACAGCTTGTACCTTATCCTCTTTTTATATACCATAATTCACTATAATATTATAGGTATCATTTATATTTTCATATATTTTACCAGGCAGCTTATTGGGGCGGCCTTCCATATTGTACTTAGCAAGTATACAGGAATCTTTTGTAGAGATGAGAAACAAGAATTCCATGAGTCTGCTTTTTTGATTTGAGTAGGAATCTGGGAACTTTTTACCCATAAGGGACGGACTTCTACAGACGTGTGGCCATTATAGATATAAAAAAAAAACACTATAATTTGTGCAAATGGGGCGAGAGGGGCCTTTGACACAGACAAGAGGCAATGCATGCCGCGTCATATCCGCAAAACGATTCCCCTTTTAACGTTTTTGGTTCCTCCTTTTCACGGTAATCAAGTCAATGAGAAGATGAAAAAACTGGACACAAGAAAGGGTGACACATTGAAAAGAAATGATTATTGGTTAAAGTTTGGCCCTGGGTGGTTTCTACACACCAGAACGGGCCCCAAACAGCCATTCCAGAAGTTTTCAAACTTTCAATGATCTACCTCGCACTTTGTGAGGTAAAATAAGAATAGATCTGGGATCACACAACAATTACAAGGCTTCTACTGAGTTGTGGAGAGTCCCTTATTCATAGCCGTAAGGTTACTCAGAGGATAAGGGATACGTCAGATAAGAAATAACCAGGTAGACATATTAATATTGTTTATATAAACAAGGGCCAGTTCAGGATTTCAAATTAAAAGAAATGTCCTAAAACCTCAAACAATAACATGCATCCACAAAGTGTATTTCAATCTCTTTGTATACTATTATTTGGTTCTTGCTATAAGGGGGTGGGGGTGGGGTCAACACCCCCTGGGTTTGTCCTGGATCCGCCCCTGCACTAAAAGGAGGTGGGGTGGGGTCAGTATCCCTGGATTCCCCCTGGATCCGCCCCTGGGTGGGTTAAGGGGTGAGCGAGGAACACTTTGGACGGTCTTTTTCACCCGTGGTAGCCTTCAGTTGATTATGTGAGAACATGCAATTCAAGTTCTCCTGTAACACGGAATGGCATCGTGGTGAACATTTCGATGAGAGAGATCAAACTTATCCTAAACTAACCTCAGAAAGAGGAAACATAGTAGTGTGTCCCCTGCGTTATCCGCCACTTTTGATTGTTGATAAGAATAAATTGGAGGTATGGATCTCGGCAAATGAAACCTGAGCGAATGAACCGATTCCTGATACATGAAACATCAAGGTGACCAAAGCTTGAAATCCTATTTGAAATCAACCTGCTGATGCACATGGTTAAGGGTGCGTGGAAATTGTTCGTCCTTTTTTTCACTATGTTTCTTTTCCATCTGAACCCGTCCAAACTTGTACTCCAATCCATTAAAAATCCACCGTCTGTTTTAATAGGGATTTAATCGGCAATATCTCTTGAACATTCCTGTTTTAAAACGATTCCTTATCATGCTTGTTGCTCTTCTAGATCTGTTTCTTCAACGAAGTGTTGCTGCATGTTGTACGATCGATGTTTGAACGTGTACACTTTTAAATGGAAAGAGCACAAAATAATTCAGTTTTATTATGCAATGGTTGAATTCGATTTTCAAATTGGATCTTTGGATGGACATTGGATGTAAGTGAACGTGCAAGTTGTAAAAGAGACCAAACATGCGTTAATAATACCCCTTTAGACTGGTGACATATTTTACCCAACTAAAAACATTAAATTTTGTATTTTTAACATTCATAATGGTTATTTAGAATATTTATTCGAATCCCTGATATATAGGGAAGTAATGAAGAGGGTTTTGCTCTGAACAGAAGTGCATCCTATATTGCACAGGACGATAATGCTTCGTTTCATCATGCAGACCTAGTCACACGATGAGAATTAGCTAGGGGATTACTATACAAACGTACGACGCAACGGTTACGTTCTGCGATGTTCTAATTACGTTCTGTGACCATATCCGTCTTATCAGGTCCTTCTGGGATGTCACATCTTTGCTTTGGGCGTGATAACAGTTACCCTGTGCCCCAAGCTTATAGGAAATTAAACATAATACATATTCTAAACAGCTAACAATAAGTTCATTTGTGTATGAAAGAGTGACTAAAAAGTATTATAACATCAGTATGATATTTCTAGAAATTATAGTATGGTAAACAGTTAACTGAACACAAATATGGCGTCCGGCCTATTTCAAATAGTTCTCAAAAGGACAAGGCCACGTCATATGATTCTCATGAATATTCGATTATTGTAACTAATTCAGAATTTATACACAGAGATTAAATTTAATTGCATGTGGATGTTAGAGTCGTAACGTGTAGCGATACAGATCAAAGATAGTGTCCATAAATGCCATTTGAATGACTTTTGATCAAAAGATCAAATGATGAGCAACATGGCATCCAGTCCATTTTGGGGCAATTCTACGTTATACGTGTAGTTCCCTATTATGGCTCACAGAAAGGTTATATAGAATACTAATTACATATGGTAACAGGATTACGGTTGGGCTGGAGATTAGATGTATCATGATTCATTCCTCCCACACATTACGATGTTGTAAATAGAAATCAGTACATTTATTTTGGAATTCTCCTAGACCCAATTCTCTGTTTTCCTGTATTCTGGTGTACCTGCAGGTTAAATCAAGGTGCATTGTGGGTAATATGTCGACAAATTCATATCCCCTTACTAGTCTTAAGCATACTGCAGCCAAAATTAGATCTTGATCCCTTTTTGTTTTGTATCTGTATGAACTTCATATTTCTGGGTTAGCTTTGATTCATTTTCATTAGATATTTTTATATTGCCAATAAGTACATAATTCCTATTGGTTTTCCCCGGATTTTTCTAGAAAATAAGCCAAAATTAGCCTGCAGATGCATGAAATAAAGGAAAACCTCGTCTGCCTGAAATTACGTTAATCATAATAAGTAAGCCAACATTAGCTTTTTTAGAAAGGTAACAGGTAAAACAAATGAGGTTTAACATGTTAATTCTAGTGAACAGGTGATAGCAATAGAGTACGCTTAGAGGGCATTTTTTTGGGTGCAACAGCTTATTTGTATGAAACTTTCCCAATGCGTCTGTGCCTCTGCATCTACTACCTAATCGATATGGTGAACCTTTTTATTGTCCAATACCATTTTTGTTAAATGTTTCAGTTTCGAAAACATTCAAAAGTGAGTTGAAAAAGGTTAGATTTTCATAGTCAAACATTGTTGGCTTCATTCGCATTCAAGGCAAGTCCTGTAAATATCCTGATCACACAGCAATTGTCTCCACGATAAAGTCTAAACGCAGCAGTTCAAATACAACTTGACTGGGAAACAATGTAAAGCTATTGTCAACACTCAGTAATCTCCCATGGATCAATACAATGTTTCCTCTGGAAAACACAAAGATTAAGCTTCAAGAAACATATGCAAGGGTAGCTAAATATAATGTTTCCTCTGTAAAATTCAAGTATTCATTCAAGGGAAACTTTCAAGGATTATTATAAATTATCAGTTATAAAACTGTAGATCGTAGAATTATAAATGTAAATCATAAACTTTTGCTTGTGAAATTACCAATAATTTATTTACAACTCATTTGGGGCTTTCTTATCATTCTCTTTATCATTAAATCGTATCAACTGGAGGACATCCCAACATAACTGCCGAGGAGGATTGTACCTTACAGATCGGTACAGTTAGGTACGGAAGATTCGAGATATAAGCATTATCCGTACTATATTGTACCATTCTGTGGGGTGTGCAAGCAACGACAGCAAGAACAAGGATCGAGGATTCCTGCTTTAAGGGCAACATTAACGTCGGATTCAGTATTGTTACAGTGATGCATGTTTATCCAGAAGTCTGGAAAGGGGGGGGGGGGGGGGGGGTCAAATTTCAGATTTCTTGTGCAGTAGGAGATGGCATAATGGATCACGATTAAGGCTGGTGAACGATATCAATATTTAGTCCGAACATCTACATGTGTTTCAAATTAGCATGGTTTTGACCCTAACTGCTGTACACTATTGGAGGTTGTAGGTTCTGTTATTTTGCTCCTATAGAAATATGAATTTTTTCATCATGACCTGATCATATTAATACTGAAATGGTTCATAGGTAGAAAGAACTTTACACCAACTTCCACCTGAATTACATTAACAATGTGTAAAAGCTGTTATTCGTAAGGCCCGGTCACATTTAGAGGCTTATTTCAACAGTTGTATTGGCTTTAGACTGGATAGTTGCAAACAAATTAACCTTGAAAAAATCGGCTGTTGGTCACAAATAGAGACAAATAGAGTCTAAATCTACTGTAACAGACATCGTAAAACCATGCAGGAGGGTGTGTCTGAAAGCTGTGTTCTGATTGACTAATATATTCAAGACAGTTGAGTTGAGGCTTATAGGTTGTCACATACAGAAGCCTGGCCTCAGAACTCATTGAGACTGAAATATGTTGTCTTATGTGCAGACTGGGCCCCAACAGCCCAAAAGACTAAAATACATCTTTTACTTCCTCATCTTCCCAGGATTTTAACCAGGCTAAACAGTCTTCATAAACTCCATAGTCTTAACCCTACGTCACATATTAAGACTATCAGAGACCCAACCCAACACAACTGTTGTGTTCGGTTCAGTTTCTATAATTACGTGACCAGGGCTTAGACTAATGACTGAATGCTGTCTAGTGAAAAGCTTATGAAGTTGACTTGCGGACAAGAGACGTTTAATTTTGAAGTGCCGAAGAAGGGGAATAGCCTGTGAGAGCTTACACAAGCTATACAAACATATAATTCCTATGCAAACTTATATAATCAAGCTTATACAGATTACAAGTTATACAACATTGTTCCAGGGGCCGACCAAGGAGTTCCAGGGAGTCCTTAGCTTATTACCCAATGCGGTGAAATTGGTGAACTACATGAATATGCACGGTGAACGTTTTAGTTCTTAGCCTATTTACAGATAGACTTTGAGTAGAAAAATGCCTCGACCAACCTCCTCTAAACATTTTAAATTTATTAACTTCGACAGCAGAGGTGGCGAATTTTTTACGCCCCCATTTTTCATTACTATTGGCGTCTCGCCAGTAAATGCTTTCCATGCTCACTCTAACTTCTGTTAATTTGATCGATCTTTACAATTCGGCACTGCAATCTCAGGCAAATTAGATCACACTGCCCGAAGAGCAATTTTTCTCGAATACAATATTTAGTTTTTACTAACCCTTCCTCGACTTCTAATTTCCACGGCCAACAACTAGGAAGAAATCGAGTATCTCTTAGCGGCACCGACGTCCTAACGACCATTCCCCATCTTCTTTCGGCTACAGATAGGCCTTCCCCCTGCTAACCTTACCTTCCCAGAATTGCTCAATATTTCGCCATAAAAAACCTTGTACAGCACTAAGCGAACTATCCAAGCTTGGCCCTAGAATTCTTTAAAAAAATACAAAAGAAGACCACACCAGACAAAGTAGATAGTGACTTTCAGAAGAAATTCCAGCCACTAAGCGTCTTAAGCCCTTGCTAAACAGAGTGTACCGGTCCGGATTAATTATTACCTAATCGATCACGACGATTTAATAAGATAGCAAGATTGATTAGTTAAAGTTCCCAAAAATAGAATTAATAGCGTTACGCCCTATTTAAGAGAAAATGTCGGTGGAATATCATAACAATATGTAGAATCATTGGAAATCGGAAATGTGCATCGCCTGAGTAAGGTTCCATCATTTACAGGATAAAAAGTCACAAGGAAAATTTCGATTTCCATTTAGACTTTCGTCCTATGCACTTCACAGAGGTCTATAAGCAGATGAAGTATTTAGTTTGTTCTATTTGAACCAAATATCTATCATGGTTATGGCACTCATGTTTTCATTACTTTTAAAACCTCCACAACGTTATTTGACAAAACCCTCGAAGTGCAAACAAGAAAAACGTTTACTATTCTTTGACATGGCGATTGTTAGAGGGGAAACACGGAAAATTCACCCTTTTCATCTGTTGTTCCAAGTCCGCACGTGTAATGTTGGGCAGGCAGGAATAATAGAAAAGCCCTAATGCTTGTCTATTCGACGTGATCTAGACTTCGCCGTAATCAGTGATGCAGTGAGAAATTGCCTCAAGTGAATTCCTAATAGGTCTTAGTCGCACCGGTAAAGGTGGCAAAGTGGCAACACTTCCACGGAAAGTGGTAGGTCGGGAATACCTTATTCACATCTATCATCTAGCGCTGACAGCATTACGAGTTTTTAAGACACTTGTGCATTGTACAAATCACATTATTAAATACATGTTGGCCATGCCGAACTCAATGACAGATTTACATTATTGAATTAACACATGAATTATTAAAGGTAGTGGCCGGGAGTAGGGGGAGGGGGGTTGCGCCGTAGCGGATCCAGCATTTTGAAAGGGAGAGGGGGCCTATATATTGACATGATGTTCCTATATTAAAGACCCCACATGAAAGGATGGGGGCGGAGATGGTTTCAACCCCCATCATTTTTCCTTCTACCTGTTTCGTTAGCAGTACAGTTAGCAGTTAGCTAGAGTAACATTTTCAAATTGATTTTCTTTAGGTTCATAATTTACTATTTCCCGTCTATAATTGCATACTTTCACTCATAGTAAGTCGACGTCCCTTACAGTTACACAGACGTTTCACCGTGCTGTATGCTGCGGGAACCAGCGCAGGAAGCTGACTTCCGGTGACGGCTGGTTCCTGGCCTCACACATTACATTGCCTAGTTGACAATAGTGCACGCCGAAACCCAGCGCCAACAGCGGAAGTGAAGGAGGTCAGAAGACCCGGATGAGCATGCAACATTTATTAGGGAAGGCTTTGCCTCTGATGGAAAACACTTATAATGATTCAAACGAATTTCACTCTTATTTGTAAGGGCCATTTCCCTCGGCAAAACAGCAGGAAAATAGCAACACTTTGACTGCTTACGATGTATTACTAGGGGGAGATTTGTTTTTGATAATAACCCTTACAGTTTGGCATTGTACCTAACATCAGTATCACCATAACATTGTTAGTCCACAAACGAATTATAGGCCCAGTTTCAATGTTCGTCTTTAGTAAAGGAGAATAATAAATCACATCATTTTTTACACAAGGTGATATTGAAATCATTTTTTAAAATGAATGCATACTTGTTTATCAGTTAGTTGTTAACTAAGAGACTCGGTATTCAATTTAATTCATTTTCGATGAGGACGTGTTTGTTAATCAAGGCATATGGATTACAACATGCTCACATTAAAATATATGATTAGACAAACCGAACACTCATAAACTTACTTGTAAACCGAGCTCCGTGCTTCATATGATCAATGTTTCTTGCATGCTAGATAACTGATCCGCATGACGGGGTAGGGTGCCATAAACCCATCACTCATATCCCATCAATTTCCGCTCCATCCTCCCGTCCTCCATATTCCCTTCAACCATTCGTTTTCACTATCCGCCCCTCATCTGTCATCTAGCCTTATGCTAGTCTTCAGGACCCTACTACAGATCTCTGATAGACTTATCAGGCCTCTGCTCAAGATACCTATTCCTTATCCTGATTATCAGGAGTTTCGAAAAGGCAGAAAAAAATTAATCATGCTACACCCCTGAAATAAATTTCATTCATTTATTCAATAAAATTTGCAAATTCTGCACCATAAAATGAAAATTGTGAGCAAGTTTAGCCTGGAGTATGAGTGGAAAGACAGAACATATATTAACGCAACGTCATATGTCCGTTATGTAGAGTACATAACAGTACATTTGGATGGCGGAGATTGTTCCTATGGAGAGGTAACAGATAAAAAGTTGCTTTAAGAAATCGACCCAACCGTAAACATGCAACTGAGCCCCTCCATATACGATTTCTACATAGTCAGTGCAACAAGTTCATACTAATAGCCACAGCATCATGCAGTGCTATGATATCCATATTTGATGTATATCATTTTGCCCACATACTAGGTAAATGCATACTCTTCTCACACAGCCTACACAGAATTAGCCGACACGCTCACGTCAGTCTGAGCTGCTCATGGTATGGCGTAGTTTCTGATAGAGCTGCTCACCCCACCTACTCAGTTCATTGACCTGAGAGAGCAGGTTGCTGGAGCTCCAGGGGAGAGGGGAGGAGCACTCACTCTTTTAATCACTTCCCCGTCATCTATTTACCACCACACCACATCTGGTGGCAGAATCCACAGTTCCAAAGTCGATGCTCTTAATTACAGAAAAAATATATGGCGGTGGAACTGATGGCCTTGTCATGAGTTGAAAAGATATTCCTATTGGTTCAAAACATAAAGTAAAATCAAAATACATTGCACGATACGGAACTATATATAAAATGCCTGTTTTTCCAGGATGCATAATCAGTTTCATAATCAGTTCAAAACATAAAGTAAAATCAAAATACATTGAACGATACGGAACTATATATAAAACACCGATTTTTCCAGGATGCATAATCAATTACTACATCAAAAGCATTATTCAACAGCTTTCATAATTTTCAAGTTTTAAAACTTTCTCTTAGGGCAAAGTCAGCCTTTTCGATATTTTTCAACATAATTCTAGGATCTGTGTCTTTTGAACCATGTGTGTAATGTAGAAATGGTCTTTGTTATAGAGGTATGTTGAAAATTATCGGTGGTATGTAATATTATTCTGAAGAATTGAAAACTAAAAGGGGAAGCTTGTCATGGTAAATGAGTTGCCACCAGATCCCCCCTATAACATCTCCAGAATTCTTCTTTTACTAATAATTAGTAAATTAGTAAAATTCATTTCATTATACAATAGGACAATAACTATTATTATCCTATTTTATAATGAAATGAATATCATCAGGTCATTGACGCCTGAAGCCACAAATGTTTGCCATCGGGTAGAAAGTGAAGTGCCATTTGAGAAGGCAGGTCATGACCACCTGACCCTACCCCACTCCCCACTCATTTACACATACATACACCTCCCTACTATGCCCAATATCCGCCCATGCATATTCCCACACTATCCTCTAGCCGCAAGGTATGACTTTCAAGGGTACTCGATCTACTAGTGACAAGAAATGTAATACCGTCCTTGGGGAAATCTACAATACTCCAAGAAATATGTAAGACTAAATGCAGTGTCATCAGGGATTATTAATGACAGTTAGTGCGAAATACATTGCTAAACATCTGTGATACCTATTCTAAGAGGTATAAGAAAAGATTTCATAGATATTGGTTACTGTTTAATGTCTTTTTTCAAGCTCCCCAGTTAGTGACCTAAATCCAAATGAGAGTTAAAAATATCCAATATTAATGTATTAGTATCTAAGATTACCTTAGATCCCTTCCTCTTCGAAAATATTTTGTAGAAAGATTGAAAAAACACAACTCCTATAGACCTTGTGCAGGCGTTGTCACGTGACTACTTTTTGGTGATCACCATGCGCTCTTTATATCCACGTGGCCAATAGATAAATCTAGAATTTATCAATTCTGAGTAGACAAGATAATTCATTATGGAATTTTATAATCATTTAAGATAAACTAAAGATCAATACATATTTTAGATGTTTGTAAATAATGGGAATTCTTGGTTGATCACCAATATGGCGTCCAGTCCATTTCTGGACATTGTGACGTCATCTGCAACGTCTTTACCCGCTAAATTTATTTCTTTTTTTAATAAAAAGTCCCCTCCCCGCCAAGTTTTCGTTCTCTTAACCGGACCTGCCCAATGAGGACCGGCTAGTGACTTAATGGAGGGCGTCTGGTGTGGGTGGCTGTAGGATGGAGAGAACAACTGAGGCTCCAGCACCCATTAACTCTAATTAAAGCCCACCACGTCCAGGACGTAAATACTTACCGGCAAAGGCTTGGGCCAGATACATACGAGAAACCTAGAGGCTCGCTATATAGTGTTTCATGAGGCGTGGTGAGATACCATGGGGATGGGTCCTGGGAAAAGGAGAGTGTCAGACCTTTTATTTTATGACCCAAATACTAAGAAACTGAAAAGCCTGGTGGAAAAGATATTTAACTTAGGTATCTACCGTAGCGGGTCTTGGATTGTGAGCAGTGGGAGGTTTCTATTGGAATAACTTTAAATTTCCATATTGGTATTTTTGTCAAATCTTTGCATTTAGATAATCTAAATTTTGAGGGAGAAATCCCGACCGTCTGTATTTGAAATCCTTTTATACTTTACACCAATAGAACGTCTTCCCCTTTTTGAATAGATGTCATGTTCAACCTGAAAGCAACCATGGTTACATCTAGGTTGTGGTTTGGTTGCCTGACGTATCATTTTAATATCAGTCTTGTAAC
This sequence comes from Lepidonotus clava, assembly GCA_936440205.1. Classification (NCBI taxonomy): domain Eukaryota; kingdom Metazoa; phylum Annelida; class Polychaeta; order Phyllodocida; family Polynoidae; genus Lepidonotus; species Lepidonotus clava. Next base: position 15,703,195 of record OW387150.1, on the reverse strand, counting down.
AACGTTGTTTACCTAGTATCCTTCGGCCGTGAGTCATAGTTATAAAGATTGAGTTGCCGTTCAGATCTTAGAAATGCTCTTGCACAAAAATCAGACGGCAGAATGGGATACAATATCAAATACTTTTATTTATTGGTTTACTTTTTGAAATGGAACCTTCCGTTTCAGCTACAAAATAACATAAAGATATTATATACTTACTTGATTTACATCTCCTTTGATAACGGTCTCCGGAAAGTGCATACAGCTACAATACAAAGTAAAGCTTTGTGTTCGTTTCCTGTTTCAATAAGTTTTCTTATTTGTGACATGTGTCAAAACCTGCAATACAGATGACGTCATTGTCCTGTATGTCAAATTTCCAATACAGATCAATGACGTCATCCAATAAGGCTGAAGTTGACATCTTACTTGGTTAAAGGGCACAATAATCAGCATGTAATGAATTGTTTGTTATCAGACACCTGTCCAGTAACGAGACAGTGTATGAAAGTTGCAAGTTATCAATGCCTCTTGCTAAATGTGACTTAAAGTTTCAAAAATATCAACCTGAAACATTCCACTTCGTTCTAATTTTTCAAAATGTATATCGCAATTTATCTTACTTAACTTTGTAAAATATTAACTATTACAAGTGGCTTCGACAGGCTGAAACACTTTGGCAAGGAGGAACTCTTTCAGGATTCAAACTCTCAAGCTTTGGAGTTGGAGGACTGGGTCCTTACCACTACACCATAAGCCACATAGTGGATGAGAGTGGAACTAAATAAAGGGGTCACAACCTAATTTACTGGTTCCCACAGGTCCTTTAATAAGAGTTTTACAAAGAGGCAACCAGATGGACAGGCTGGTAGCAGCCTATTTCACTGGAACTAAATAAAGGGGTCACAACCTAATTTATTGGTTCCCGCAGGTCTTTTAATAAGAAGTTTTACAAAACAGCAACCAAATGGACAGGCTGGTAGTAGCCTATTTCACTGGTATGACTTGAAGTATTTTCAGTATCCAGACTATGAGAGTGAAAGGACATCATCTTAGAAATAGTATTTAATTATGTTTCTATTGACAACATAGATGAAGTTTTATGTTTACATGGTCACGTTGAGACCATTATTCAGGGACAATGAAAATAAGTACTGAACAGGGCCGCCGGATGATAACTATAGTTTTTTGTGGTTACCTGGAAAACAATGGTCGATGAAATTTCCAAAGATCACACATATACAATTCAAATTATGTCTGATATCTAACTGCCCGGAAACGTACTTCTTCTCATTATTAAAGATGATTATTAACTTTTTTCAAAATCCTGAACGGTAATACAGTAATTCCTAACTGTAAGATCAAATTCTAACCTAATGACTGCTGAAGGTACCGATGATCATAGCACACTGCGCAAGCAACATTTCCAACAATACCGAAAATAATGATATAAAAGTACTTATATGCAAGTACTTATACTTTTAACTTTTAGAAAGAAAGTCATCAGCTAGCTCTCTTCGCACAGAAAAGGAAAGACGGATTTGATTTGAGACTACACTATTTCTATTAGACAAATAGAACAATGTATACTTTCTAAATATTCATGCAGAGTTGGTACCCCGACATTGTAATGAATAGTATGTTGCTGGATGGGGTATTCGTGCCAGTCACATACAAAAAGTGTCACAGAAACTAATGAAAATGTCGATTTATAAGCTACACGAATTGTCACATGCATGACAAGATCATTTTACAAATAAAAGGGTTGTCATGTTTCTGTCTGATATATGATATAGTAATTCCCTCTGCATGCGTGGTAACACTATTACATTCAGAGGAACATGATGTATACCTAGACAGGCTTTGAACATCACACGAAGGCTATGTCTATAAGTAAATTACACCTCAGACAGTAGCTTTTTACTTACTATCCAATATATCATATTTATAGAGTTAGACTTAAATATATCAGTAGACTCAGCTGTTCCTGTGGTATTCTTTTATAACTAAGTGGAAAATATTGCTCTTTCCACAGTTGTTTATACACAATGTACCTTACTGTTTGTTTTGGAATGCACTTGAAGTTAGCTGAAAATAAACATTGTGTTTTGCATTCTTCACCCGAAAGTTCTGTTCACCATACGAAACACATGTTCAAGTTGTTATTGGCAGAGAATTCTACAGGGGGAGGAATTGATAGATCTCTTTAGAATATTTACCCATAAATGTTTCCATATAGTTGTACATTATCTTTCTGCATGTAACCATGAAACATTGTATCCAACCCCAGGAGGCCATGCAGTCTTGAAATATGAACAGATTGGGGAAACACACGGATCATATTAGGTTACCAGCAGGGGTTATAAGTAGGCTCAAACAAGGGCAGTAACACCCACAAGTCAGTCGACATACAGGAAAAATTAACCTGAAGCTGAAAACTGTAAAAGCGGTTAACACTTAGGTGAGTCCGGCCATGTTTTATCAGTATACCTGCACAGGTAGATCAGCAGGTGTACAGACGCAGGGGCGGGCTACCTGTCAGCCCGGTCACGTGCCGGCTAGGGCCTGGAGCGTGGGAAAGTCTAGACACGGAGGACCCAGGAGGAGAACCCGGCCACTTGGGACCAATCGGCATAGAAACTACCGCCTACTCCAGGGGTGGGCAGGGCCCTGGAGGATCTTGTGTCCGTTATGTTTCACTTACTTTCTGGCTTTGTTCTGAGGTACTGGGGTTGGCTATCGAGTAATTTGGATGATCAGAACGCCAAGTAGGCCTTTTATCGCCCATTTGCAAGTCATGTTTGTATTCTGTGAGTGTTTTGTGCTGAATTAATTTACACCCAATTTGAAGGAGACGTATGTCGACTGTTTGCATGGCACCCGGGTCAATTGTGTTAAAAAGTATTGTTTACGGCAGTCGGGACGGATAGCAGCCTCGAAGCATAACGTAGCATACACTGAAAATGAAGAGTTGACATACGGTTAGAATGGGTGAAGACGTCACATACTCATAATACCTTACTAACTGAATTCACTGAATTTGAATGTGTGTATGCGTTATCTAACTGTTTGTAAAATCTTGAAGAAATATTGACTATAACTAAATAGAAGATCATTTTGTATGATGTTATGAACCAACAAAGTGCCTTGAGGTTTGTTTAAAAAAATACTGACAACCTTTCCAGAAGCCTTACAGCAACATGATAGAGAGGTCATGCGTCACACTATCTTACTGCTCCAGGCCAAGCCACAGGTAAATCCGGCAGCTTCACATGGAAACACTACCTGGCTTCTTAATGCCCTTTTTTGGTATATGTCTGTGTTCCCCTGAAGACACATATCTGGTTTCCACCTATATGTGTCCACCTAACCCGTCATTTTGTTGTCGCTGTAACCTGCAATCTAGGTCTGCAACATGAAGCTGTCCTCCTTTTGTTACCATTTTCCACCATACCATCTTCGTTAGGCCCTTGATGTTGGAGGGGAGGGGTCTATATGTCGCATGGATATTTTTTTCAAACACATATGTCGCATGACATTGTGGTAAGGAATTGCCTGCGCTCATAGCAAATGTTATGGGAATGTGATGAACGGCTATTCATCCAAAATACATAGAGGTCAAAATAATAGAAATAAGGTAATAGTAGAAATATATGTAAGAGAACGAAATATATGTAAGAGAACGAAATATATGTAAGAGAACGAAATATATGTAAGAGAACGAAATAGATGTAAAGGAACGAATATGTAATAATGAACGAAAGTATAGAAAGCCTGAAAAAGAGGCACGAATATGTAAAAGAACGAATATGTAAAGAACGAATATGTAAGGAACGAATATGTAAGGAACGAAAATGTAAAGGAACGAAACCCGGAAATATGTAAACCGGAAGTGAAATGTAAACCGGAAACGGAAAATATAAACCGGAAGTGACGTCAGTTGTAGGTCACGTGACCGAAAGCAGCCAATCAGGGCTGACCTCTATAGTATATAAAGGGGCGGTGAGGCCCGAATAAACAGAGTTCTTTAACAGTTCTCCTGGTGTCCAGACGTGTCCTCTTTCCTGAAACAACCGCTAAAGATGAGCCGATTAGAGTAATTAAGCAGAAGTTAGGACAAAACAGTCGAAGCTCGAGATAGGTAGTAGAAACACAGGGTAAGGGGCCCGACGGCCCGAAGAACGAGGAACGAGGGAACGGAGTAAGGCACGAAGGCCCGAAGTAGTCCCGGAAACCGAGGCGTAGTATGGCACGAAGACATGGGGAACGGAACGAAGGAACGAAGTCCGCGGGGACGAGGGCGCGGCATGCTCGGCCCCACGCTACCAAACAATAGGCGACCGTCGGCCCGTCGCCCCCGCGGACCGGAACTCAGGGGTGGACCGCCCGGTCGGGGTGAATGCTGGTCTGGGAGATAGAGCGAGACGAACCCCGGCCGACCCGTACCCCTACCATAATTTCCCTCCCCCGCAGTCCTCCGTTGACATCGAGTGCCGATTCCCGATCGATTCGCTCAGCCCCCCCTCGTGCGCGAGGCACGACTCTAGAAACACATCTCGGTTCTTGGCCCGGATTCCCCGTCCGCCCCGAGACCCGAACAACCCCCACGTTCCTCTGTTGTAAGAATCGGCAACCCCGACTTACCAGAGAACGTCACAGGAACAATTCACGGTATTGTTTTTGTATGTTCTATTCAAAATAAACCAGGAATGTTTCTCTTTAACTAACCTTGCCCCAAAAGTATATTTTAAAAGTACTGCCATATAAATGGCGTCACCGAACTCCTATCTATCGTGGCCAACCTCGCTTCTAGCTACTTGGTCTTTAGTTTCTTTCAGGGATTAACCCTGCAGTTTCCTCTCTTTTTTTGCGCATGGATCCACTCTTTCTTCCAAGAATTTTTATTCCTCTATGGTTTATTTTAGACATGACCGCCATGATGCATGGTTGATGAAGTTTCTGTATCGACATTGCTATAACTCCTATGGCCCGTTGCACAATAGAATTTCGTTGTGAGGATCAAACAACGAAAGCACAACGAACTTTTGCTTAACAACGAAATGTTTCGTTGTTACGAAAATATTCCACTCTTACTTAAATAGTAAAAATCTCAGCTTCTAATAGATGGAATTGAATTCTGTAAATTGATATAAAAAGGCAAGAGATTAGAGGAAAAGCAGTAAAAGTTACAACTCATTGACGGCATTCTAACTATAGAAAAAAAATTGTTAAAAAAAGTTTCGTTGTTACGAAAATAACTGCAAATAATTTATTAAGCAACAATGAACTCTTTCGTTGTTTATCATATTTTCGTTGTTACGAAACCCATTGTGCAACGGGCCTCTAGTTACCTAAGGTATTACGGATATACAGAATTATTTCTATGTTGGTATAAAGAAATACTTTAAAGTTCAATATCCCAAAGATGAAGTGTCGATTTAAGCGATTTCTATGGGTTTTTTTTTTTTTTTTTTACAAATTCTTCTCCGCGATTTTCACCCTATGACGCCTACTTCGTTCCTCTATTCTTTATTTATGTTTACACGCCTTCCTTATCACCAGTGACCAGCCAAGGACACCTCCCCTACTTCTCCCACTCACTGCATGCCACAAGACTACTCCACTAAGGTATCTATTTCTCAAAGAGGTACCAGTAGGGCCCGTTTTATTATCATACTAGGAGGCTAACAAGGTTTTCCCCTTTAAGAAACACCCACGTTTCTGTGTAGATTTCACCAACCCCAACCACCCTGCTTCCCGTCTGTCAAACGTCCCGAAATAGTAGCGCCTCAAGGGATCAGGGGGTCGTCCGGGCCGAGCTGCTCCCTGCTGCTCGTTACTCCCAAAGTCCCAGCCCCACTCAGCCAATGAGCAGCTCCTGAGCAGGTTGGGAGCAGCTCTGAGCAGCTCTCCGTGAGACCACATCACGCCCCAACAAGCGGCCATCAATACTGAGATCGGGGTGAGGCCAGGCTAAATCCGGCCTCTTGTGCCAAGCCCTACGTGCTTCATCTTGTTAGCAAAGTGTCTCATTGCTATAACCGCTTGATTTGCTCATTGCTGGGGTTATGGACATGTATATTCTATTGGCAGCTTATAGCTAAGTAGTTGTATGGGAATTGATACGTCTCTGGTGTGAGGTTGTGGCAAAAGGAGTACTTAGTGGCAGGAATGTCGTCAATTGCTATACAATAGGGATATATTTCATTTATAGTAAGCGCAATTAGATTCTATTTGATCAAGTCTAGGAATTTTAGATAAGTGGATACATTATGGTCGATCTCAAATAAGAGGAAAAGAATCAAATATTATATTACAATTTAAGACCGAGAATACCTTTCATTAAATCTGTAAGCAAAATTGAATTCAAACGATATGAAACCTATAAACTATTTTTCCAGATTAGGTTCAATAATGTTTACCAAAGCCCGACAACACAATACTGAAGAGAATTCAAACTACTTTAAGTTCATTATTTCCCTTCTGACTCTCTCGGAGTACCTAGGGGATTGTTTCACCCCTAAAAAGCCGTATCCTTGGTGGAATCACTATGCACCTACCCCTAATGGAAACCATATACCCGTACAAAAATGCCCTAGTAATTACCGGGAGGGGAATTCATTGTCATCTCCGATGGCATACGTTATAGGATCCGGGGATCTTTCACAGGTCGTGGCCGAAACCCAAGCCATTCTATGAGACACAACTCTATTAGAAATAGCTGATTAGCTTTGTGTGTTCATCCCCGCGGCCTGTCGCAGTGAAGGGGTTAGCCTGTCCCGGACCTGCCACGGACCATAATTGTTCTTTATGGTCTATGGGGAACCAAGTGTGAACTTTGAATTGGGTTATATAAACGAATACTGGAGAACTCGGGCTGCAGGCGAAATTGGGCCAGATGAACTTACTGGGGAACTTGCTCCACTGTTGTTAGAGGATGCTTTGTTATGGAAAGCAAACTAAATAATATGTCACTCTCTTCTAATAAATCCTAAGAAGTCAGACCTAAATGGCTAACTCGTCCATTTTCCACATTCTGTGAGTCGGAAACTGCCGAAAGACCATTAAGCCTGAACTCTCCAGCAGACTGAGTTCTCCAGGACCGCGTTCTCCTGTGGGCCGAGTTCTCCAGTTATTATAGAATAGGGTTAGTTGCACTAGCGATAGAGTTGTCCTTCAATAAGTGGTGTGCACATAGGTCAAATCTAAGCATAAAGAAACACTTTCCCAAACATTTACAGTTTTTAAATGGAATTTTAAGTGTTTAGATAACGTCTTCCCTTTTAAACCTTTGTATCTGTGGCGGGATTTGAACGCCGATGGGTAACTGCTGGCATATTATACATATTCAGTTTGCCAACCCCATGAAAGAACAACACAATACTACGAATCTGTTTCACATAGTCTACATTAAGAAACATGTGCATGTTTTGGCTAAGTGATTGTATATAATGATTATCGTATTCATCCTTATAACATACTTTCATAAGATGATTGTGTCACGATTCCAAAATGCTAGTGAGCTTGAGGGTTGATTGCTGCGAGTATATATCGAGCTTAAAACGCTAACCTTGACAGTTGCACATGGCTAAGTAGATCCACCTACACAACAATTACTGTAAGATATTTGCTGACCCATCCCTTTCCCAAACTTGTATTACAATTTTTCATGTTCAATAGGGCATATCAAATTGTGCTTAAGTGCCAATAATGATTAAAGAAATTCAAAATATCCTATATGTGAGGCTTTATGTTAGGAAATAAGCCACATACACAATTATGATGAGAACATTTTCAAATAGATGTAAAGTCTGGGACTCCTCCAAACCGGAAATTATCATAATCCTAATTCCTACGCATTCCTGTGTTGACTGCTTTAGATCTAGAGTATTCAACTATATAAAATAAACAGCTACTTTAGAAGAAAGCCTAACCACTACAGCCCGAAAAGGGTATATTTGGGGAGGGCAGTGGGCAGGATTGTCTTGAGGGTGATAGGTTTTGGGCTAGTTGATCCACCCTATGATTACCACTGAGCTGGGCGGGATCCCAATGCTCGGGGAGTCTTTGGTTCTGAGCCTGGCTCATATTAAGCGATTCTTTGCCAAGAGTTGCGACGTCATCTTTATTGGTAAGGTCTCAACTTCACCACAATAGTACTCTAATAACATCATATTATGATGTTATTAGAACATTCTGTCTTGTACAGTCTCAACCTAACATAAAGAGATGTAATTGTTATGTGAGAATTGGGCAGGTAACAGTGCTTTGTTACGTCGCTGCTTGCCTGGGTTGGTTCTGCTCGTCATGCAGTAGCTCCAAAGCCATATCCATTTTCAGATGGAAGCGTTTGTCTTGGAAAAAAGTTCGTTTTTTAAAAGTGAAATTTCAAACAGGCGATTGGTGCTTGCCAACAAAATAAAAAGTGTCTTCCGCATTGTCTTTAACCTTCTCTCATGCCTTTTTAATGCATCGAACAACCTGTAACACTGCTTATAAGGATGCCCATGGGAGTCATCCAAGGGTCGTTGGACAAACAGCAGCTACCCGCGGACAACCGCAAAGAGTTTTCTATATTCTATCACCCAACCATGTTCTAAAACTGTTGAAAATAATGAAAACGAGGAGCAGTATGAGGAGCAGTATATATATATGCGGTCTATCAGTACACAGTATGCACTGCTCCTCAGCAGTGCGGGTGATAAACAATTGTAATACAATACCTAGATAATTGCTCTGGCTCCCTGAAACGGGAATTAACTGGTCGATCCAAAAGTGTTTTCAAGAGATTACCTAATGTGTATTATCAATTATTCAAGATTTTATTTCTATTTCTGACCAACACAGAATATTCAAAATCGTCATCATGGTTGCCCTTTAAATAATGCAGCTCAATTATGTAGAATAATACAAGTTCCCAAACTTTCTCCAGCATTTTATACTGTTGCGAACCTGACGTATACATACATGTACGTTTCGAGCTCTAACATAGGCTTGACTTATCTACGTATCTTGGAATAGAATAAGCCATCTAGTCTGTCTGCAGACTTGTATAAGGCAACATGACGTCTGTTGTGATGTGAATACAGAAAACATTCGGTGCTTTCACCACACGCAACTCACAGATGACTGGCTCTATCTTTGTGCACAGAATGTTATCCCAGGCCGGAAATTTGGTTTGGCATCATTTTCATAGGTACATGGCAACGCAATTACCAATAAGGATAGTCTCTCCGAAGCCATATTGCACGTACTTTATCTAAAAGAAATTATCTAACAGATAAAACGATCAAACTAACCATTGGTTAGGAATTATTGAAGAGGGAGAACGTCTGTGATAAAATCCCGATTTCTAAAAGATTTCTGCAAATTATAGTGAAGTACTTTTGAAGGACAAGTTCATAATTATAGGAATATTTATCGATGCAATTGTATATATGCGTAAAATTGGTAAATTGAAACAGCTCAATTACATTAGTTGTTTAGGTACTTATTCAAGAGAGCGGAACATTATTCTTCACTGATAAGTTTATCGACTGTACAAACATGTATTTATACAATGACCTTTTAAGCTAGACGCAAGAGATATATATGTGAAAAAGTATGTAATTATAGTAAGACAACCAATAACATTAATTTGATAGCTGTAATTTAGTGTAGCTAATGAGCCAAGTTAATATTAAGATATGAATTCGTTAAAGTTGCAAATTTAACCTGTATACTTCCTAAAAGCAATGAACTCAGATTCATTTCATTCAAGATTATTGAATTCGGATAAATAAGGAAAGCATTAAGATTATAAATATTGTATGATGAACTTAATTTTTGATGCCCGATATATCATATATGTATTTCCATGAGGCACAAACAGGGTGTATATTTTTTATTGGCATAGATTTTATCATCATTCTCCTCCTAAAAACAATATCCCAAATACCAATTTCCCTCACCTATTAACGTGGTATGCACTACTATCCCCATTACATTACTTTCACAAAATTGATAGTAATACTTTGGTTCAATTTCCTTGCAAATCCCCATGGTTTCGAATCAGGCCAACATATGTTTTCTATATCACTTATAGTACATAATCCGATTTTTTTACCACCTAGTTGGCAAATTATACTGGTGATAACCGTTGTTAACGTATCACAGAAAATGTCATGGAATTCATCGCAAGCGGAATGACAAAGGCTTAAAAGTGTACATCGCTATCTATGGACCCAGAAAGCCCCCAGGTTCATGAGGGTTTGCTCCAGTATAATGTAGGCATTACCTAGCTGTTTATGACAAGAAAAACATTGGGTCCATGACCTTATATTCATATCAGGGTATAATATGTGGCGTTAGATGATGCACAGTGCCACATTTGTTTATCTGTTCCATGGCGTTCCATGATTATACTAATAGGCCTATTGAAGCATTCAGCATTTCAAGCAGTGTGATAAAATATTCATTGGAAGGAACATCCGCCTTAGGAGAAAACTTTGCATAGCGATATTTAAATTTATAGCATTTTGTGCATTTTGTGCATTTTGTGCATTTTCTTCACTTCCTTTCTCTTTTTTTAACATTTTGTATACTTATTGATTATACGTCTTTTTTTTTATTGTTGACGACCTAACACTTTCCCAACTTTATTGGTACATTGTAATTTTTTGATAGAACAAATCGCCATCAGTATCTGCAAAAGTTATTTCCAAATGAGGGAGATCTTTTCCATCTTTGGCAGGTTTGTTGAAAGAAAATAATTGTTGTCACTGCAATTACTTCAACCTACTTCTTTATTGACGACAGAAGGAACACACTTGTAAAGTTGGAAAAGCACAGTAGTTAACGTCAGAACACAATCAAAAAATATATTTGATTAAATGCAATATCCGTAATAGGAGTCGGTCTGTGGCTAAAAGAAACCTGTCAGCGTACGAAAAGCCATCTTGGGTGTAATGAATACATTACTGCTTAATGCAAACGTGTAAGAAACACTCAGAATGTTCCTCTGCTTGAAAGAAGAATATTGTCTTTGACATAATGGAAGGTTCCTTAAAGACTGACATTAAAGACAATTAATTTCAACACATAGTCCACAGGGTTATTTGACAAAACCACACCAGAGGCGACTTTGTCCAAAAGTAAATCCTAATGCCCACTTCCTTTAGTAGTAAAACATGGTTTACAAGAATGGGAAGAATGAGGTGTGAACGTTGAAAGTTGAAAGGCCTGGCAATGTTCAACATTTACATACATTCTCACAGCTAAGAAGTAAACAGGTCTTTGAAGGTAGGCACGTACATCAAATACAAATTTCCAGAGGAGGTATTTCTCTTTGTTAATGGACTTTCAAGGTACGAACAGCAGAGAAATTTCTCTAAGTTTGTGTCTCCGCGAGGTGATATTTAAGAGGGTGATTGGGGTCTATCAGGTTAGAAGCCATCATCCGTCGACAAAAAAAAGGTCCAGCTACAGAAATCTGTAATTCAGCAACAATCATGTTCGGATTATCTCAATTACGGGTAGACCAGCAGTGACAATCAGCACTGCACGAAAAAAAGACCTTTAGGACCTTTAAGTTACTGTACATGTGATCATTGAGGTTTGCTAAAGGTAATGGAAAGGTCACATTTACAAGACCTTTCCAAAACGTTTTCATGTAACCCCATTATATTTCATCAAAGATCTTGCAAAGGTATTAGAAAGACATGTCCTATGCATTTAATGGACCTCAATTAAAGGCCATTAAAGACGTGGTCTGTCACCCATGAACTGGCGTCATGCTGGCTGGCGACATAATTTTTTTAATAGCTTAATTGGGTGTTTGGGCAAAGATCGAACATGTTTGATGTTTTGTTGCCCACCTTGCCTTTTTTTTCTCTTTCTCCATGGTTCATTGTAAAGCAATATGTGGCATCCTGCTAGCAACATAAATTATTTTGTTAATCCCCTGGGCTTTTGGACAAAAATTGAACACGTTTAATGTTATGTCGCCTACCTTGCCTTTTTTCCTCTTTATCCATGGTTCATCGCACATCAATATTTATGTGACGTCCATAAATAATTGATGCCAGCTTGACTACTAGCTTTAATTTGTGATAAACTGTGATAAAGCGCGATCTTCATTATGTAAGTAGCCTCGTTGAGACATAGGTTAAAGCTTGGCCCCCATGGGGCGATGAATACCAGGAGTAATTGATGTGTTGCTACTTTGGTAGCTTGGTGCATCTAAATGTGGGGATTGAATTCCAAATTTCTACACCCCGTGACAACTTTATTCTTCGTTGCTTGCTCTGTGCATGTTGCCCAATAAATTACCTTAATTCCCGTGGTCCTCTTACTCCATGTGAATGTTGCTTCATGTTTTGTTTTTATTCTTGCATGTGGTTCCTGTATGCAGTGAATAATGTAGTCTCACAAGATGTATTATCAAACTCACCGTGGTTATCTGTACATATCTTAGAAGGCCTTCTACAAAGTACGAGCAGTCACTAGTCCTGTTTTAGATTACTATAATCATTAATTTTACTTAGGAGAAGCGTCAGAATGTACAAGTTGTTATTGGGAATACTGCCAACAGGGTGCAGACTGAATGATATCCTACATAATTAAAGAGGGGGAATCTGACCCCTATCCCCAACCCTCTTCAATTATTAAAGTAAAAACCTAACCTCAAAATCAAGGTGGAAACACTTATCTAGTACCAATCATCTATCACGAAAACCCCCAACCCTATCTCAAATAAGATCCAGTACAGTCTCAGATCTTGTTTTTGTATAATTTGAAACTAACCTAGTTACGAAAAACCTAGAGAAAGGTGGTAACACAACCCCAGCTTTTTTCTTCGCGGTCACCTTCTTGCCCTCAATAATAATATGGTGTCCGCCTTGGTCCCCGCTCAGGTGGCGCCACCTATAACCTTGGCGACGCACAACGTCACTTCCGCTGCAAATGGACGTCATTAACCCCAACGTGGGGGTGATGTCGACCCTCATTTAAGGCGTGTCGTTTTCCCAGCGACTTTCGTCCCCCTCCGCCATCTCCGTCAGAGGCTGAGGCACGTCTTGGGACCCGCTCCGCCAGTGAAAGGTCAGCTTTTATTTGGCCAACGATGGACACGTGATGGGGGTTTAGGGGACCTGTTGGGGCAATATTTCAGCTAAGGTTCGCCTTGTGCTTTAGACGTTAAGGGGGTGGATTGTGCCAAGGCAAACACCATGTTCTGGTTACCTTGGAAAATTGCAGTCAACATTCAAGGGTAAAGAAGCTACTGATACCAGCTACGGATCCTGTGGTTGCGGAGATCAACATATAGGCGAGGGACGGATCCAGGGGGGGGGGGGATTCCAGGGGGTACCCCCTTTTGGAGACCTATAGGCTACTTAACATAGAGAAAAAAACAGAGTATGTGCGTGTGCGAATGAACGACGTTTTTGTGTTATTCATATGTGGATATGCCTATGTATATGCGGACCACCCTTTATTGAAATCCTGTATCTGCCCCTGTAGAATATAGGCTACCAATATGTACTCAAACGTTCATTTGAACGAATAAGCGTTGAACATCCCGTCCTTTTGTGTAGTTTGGGCCCCCATCAAGCAGAACGAGGAGAGGGCAATGACTCGTTGGAATAAGTTGCCTATTCCTCTATACTAGAACACATACGTTTTGTTCCTACGACCATTATGTATAGAAATGAGAGAAACTTGAACAGAAATCCAAAACTTTGAGGCAATAAAGTTACTACTGCATGTAACGTTGAACTACCGTCTGTCTTTACTTTGATAGTGTTAATCATTATTCATCTATGACATTTCTGAGTTAATCAAATTCTACAACTTGCAAATAAAGTGTATTAGCTTCATCTCACGAAGTTAGGTAAAGATAGCGAGCACTTTAGACACATATTATTTATATATTTATATACATTGTATATATATACGCATATACAATTATTTGTCTGACATCTAGTTATGCGGAAAGTATAGAAGGAGAGTTTAAAACACCTGGGATATAGCTATATTGTAACAATAATTTATTTCTCCTGGGAGGCATACCAGACACAAAAGCAGTAACATTTAATGGTGATTTTACATCTTTTGACAAGACTGCCTAAGGATGGCGAGAAATTAGAAGAGACCAAGTGGAACAAGGCTATCAATTTGACAGCAGAAGGTTGGAAGCTTTTTGTCTAGGATGAAAAATGTAAAGAAGCATCTTAATAAAATAGGAAGGATGCATTAGTGGTGAAGGATGTCCTGCAGAAAGGAAATGTTGCAAAACAAGCAAATTAGCATTTAGGACTGTATATTTTGTTTATCCTTTAGTTTACTAGATCTTTGCTATGAACAGTAAGAAAATGAAGGGAATTAGGTGACTTCGCATTTATTATTACGAATACATTCCTGGTATTACCTTCCTGATTATTTTATACTTAGAACAGCAAATGATCAATTGTTTCAAGAGAAAATGAAATACAACAGCATACTTACAGATTAAGTAATACAGAATTCGAAAGTGATTGGAATCATTCTTGGATTTAGAGATTAAACTTTTCTGTCAAAGATTAAAATTTCAGTCACGGTTCAGTGACGGTTTCAAGTTCGTAAATGATGTCAATTATAATTATATTCAAGAGTATAATTATGCCATTGTATTGGCAGTCCCTATGAAAAAAAGATTCCATAATGTTATTTGTGTTTCAGACAAACCTATAGGTTTGCTAAGGTATACTTTCATTATAAAAGACAAGTATACATATGACGTTTTCACACCTGTGCTACCTCAAAGATAAGATCTTTCAAATATGAAGTTTGTATTTCGACAAGGTGCTATTTTTGACTCAGCACCAATATGTTTCTATTATAAGGTAAAACCTTAAAAATGACACCTGGAAATGCACTCATGGTTTTTGAATGTGTGAAACCAATTAGTAAGCAATGAATATCTCAAAAATGTGGTTTGGTCAAAACGCTTAACTCACTTTTTCTTCTAAATTTCCGCTGAAGCTGCTGAAGCTCCCCTCTAGCCCCAGATTACCTGGTGTTGATGGGCATCTCCACCAAACCACAGAGTGCTTTTTGACCAATTCTCAACCTGAAGAAGAGTAAGTGTCACCGCCAAGCGAGGGAGAATTTGAAAGATGGAGAGGGAGCGGGGATGAAGGTTGACACATTCTCCGATTCACTAATTGCTTTTCCACCAAGAGCCTGAGCACAATCCAAATCAACGTCGGAAATTATTTAGGAACTTGGCATCAGCACAGAGTTTCAGAGCCATCATGATTCTCCCCATGGTTCTTTTTACCTTTTCCTTGAATGTGTCCGGCCATGAGACGAAGAACTTACTGGGGAATGACATCAAGGTCCTGCTGGGAATCAGAAATAGCCATGGCATGAGGGAACTGCTCCGTTAGCAACAGAGAGGAAATTGGATTTTCCATTTTGAAAGAGAAAGTGAGAAAGATATTGCCGTCATAGCATCAGTCTTTTGGAAGCTATACCCTCTTTCTCAGAAGTGCGATTGACGAAAGAACCGCCATAAATTCAATAGGGATTTCTGATTGGAATCTACGTGCATATTGTACCAAGACAATAAGAGTGATGAACTATTCATGATGCCTGGAAACAATCAAGAAAAGTTTCTTCCCCTGCGAGACATCCTATAGGCCTATAGACGATTTAACGTTAGAGGACAATAATCATTGAGTTGAAAATTATTTGATAAATAATTTATCAAGTAATTATTACTTATGATACATCTAATTAATTTATTACAATAGTATTTTGTTAAAGGGAGACCATACTAGTACTTCACTTCTTCCAGTTCGAACTGAAATCTCTCTGTCCGAAGTATTTGGTTATCTATCAAGGGATCAGGGTTTCTCGATTATTGCACTATGATAATCATATCATAGAAAATCAAGACAAAGTGTCCTATTGTGCTTTTTTACACGAGGATTTTCATGTCGCGTCCCTTAAAACTGCAATGTGCAAATTTTGTTATGGTCATTTTTCCCTTGGTATAGCAGTATATTCTAGAGTAGATATCATTACAGCGACAATGTGGTTAAATAGATGAACGATTCAATTCCCCAGAAGCAATAGCTGATATCGTACAGCTGGTGTTGTAAGAACGAACATCTATGAAAATAATTCAGAAACCATATAATTCGGTCTGGTTGACTTACTCCAATGTTCGAATTATGAAATGATTATGATAGAGCCTTTACCTCAGATCCCATCCTCACAAGGTTTCTCTCACATTCACAACCCAGCCGAACCTTCTATATATCAGCCAGCTCGGCTTCTTACACAGACATACTAACAATGATAACCCAGAAAAACTTTCTCCAGGGCTGCTTCACTATATAAGATGGATTATCATGACACCTAACACCCGTATGGCGGAAATCCACACACACGGAGCCGCATACTGATCGGTGCTAAACTTGAGGCAATAGGTTTTCCATCACCTTAATGCCTTGAACACATGGAGCGATGCGCTAGACGATATAAAACCTGTGATTAATTGTCAATCAGGGCTCAATAACTAGAGCCTTGCTGAACAGAAAAGAGACAAATTACAGCACTGTCCAAAAAAGAAGTAGGATCTGTTTTTCTCTGTCAGTTCTGATATCGTCTCATATACGGGTGCGATCCATCATTGGGTTGGCCTATGAACACGTGTGTATGGTAATCGAGGTTGAGTGGCCATGTTCAATCGAGTATGATGGTAATAAGAAAACTGGTCGCATCTCTAATATAGGCCTTTTGATCTTATTTTTCAACGTGATCGTTAATTAATATACCTGTAAAACAGAATTTTATGATAAAAGCTGGCTCTTACACAAGCGGAATGAAATGATTAAACATAATTCCATCATCAATTTCACAAACGTTATACTCTTCGCAGGTGAAGTTATTCTTTGATTAAAAAAAAGTAAAACATCTTATGATAATGCAAGAGAGCTATCTATAAAAAAAAAAGCCGTGAGTTATAAGAAAAAATATCATTGGTCCCCAGTATTTTCTGAAAACAAAATAAAATTTATTGAAGTTGCGGATTATGGTAAAAGTTTTACATGATTAATCATGTAGGTAACCTATCCACTGTGCATCGTGAACATTGATGTCCTCTTTTTGATCATCCTAGGTTCTCTGTGGTTGGTGGGTAATTGTCTTGTCTGAAATATTGCCTCAGACAATTTCAAAAAGAATTAGGGCTCGACCTAACTAAGACGTACAGATATGAGACTTGCACACTGCTAGTCTTAAATAGTGCAAACATGAGTTCTTTCATCATCAAATAATTATGTCTGAATGAGTGTTTCTTTTTTACAATTTCAGTTGAAGAAAGGGCGGTTATTACAAGAGGCCAAACGATAACTCTATAAAGAGGTAAGTTATAATAATTATTATGACAATAATAATGAGCCTATAGAGAACATTCCAATGTTTTGTGTGACCCATGTTGCAAATTTCAAATTCGCCTTTCCAAGTGCATTCTTAAATGTTCTCTTCCTGGAATTCCGTTCCCATTATACCTAAACTGTATGGGATCATCCTGGCTAGAAAGTAGTCATGCTTTCGAAAACACATTGTAAAGGTCTCCGTTAATGAAGAGTTCCCAGTTCCAAATGCAATCATCTTGGTTAATGAATACCTAAGGGGAATCTCCTCCTTCTACCTACTTACCATCCTGGTCACCCAGAATATAAGGGGCTATTCAACATAGCGGTAGGGTCTGAATTGAGAAGTCATGACAACGAATACTCCTTTAGCCAGAATACAATAAGTCACACTTCTGACTGGAGTACCTCTAATAGGGTCTCTGGGTGCAGATGAGGTAATGGAGGGAACACTATTGTTATCAACATATGGTACGACAATTGTCACGCCACTAGCAGTCGTTTCTTCAATATGATTAAGGTTCAAGATGACATCGTCTCTTTGCAGGTAGTTGTCCCAGGGGTAGTTTTCCCAGGGGTAGTTGTCCCAGGGATTATTGTCCCAGGGTTAGTTGTCCCAGGGGTAGTTGTCCTAGAATCCACTATAATATGGGTCTCCGGGTACAGATGAGTCAAGATTTAGGAACACATTTGTTGTTAGCATTATGGCGCTACCTTTTCCTCATTTTCTTCATTATAATAATGGCTTATGGTAGGCCTAATTGGAAAATAGGACCTGTTGAATTATGATGCATATCACTAATCAGGAATTAACTAACTTGAACTCATTTTAATTGCCTTGTGAAAATTGTTTTATGACAACCCAATCAATATACTTATCATACTCAAATTGTATTAAAACCTTTTGAAACATTTCATTCATTTAATAGTTACGTATAATCCGAAACTGGTTATGTTTTACGTTTCATAGCTCCCTTTCCAGTGAATCCATGAGTATCTCTATTGCAAGTTCTGCCCCATTTTCGTTATATACTTATTATTACTCGTACACAAGGGATTCTATTACTAGGAAACACTGATGAAGTATAATGCGATTGTTTTCAATGCATAAACCAACAAGGACAAAAACAAACCGGAGACATCTCATCAAAAGAGAAACTAAAATTGACGCCTCTCAATAGTAAACCGAAACCATAAATACTAGATCTCAGTATACATGTTGACAAACTTGTTAGGAGTATTACATTGATTCCGTCTCAGAAAGCAATATATCTCAGAGGTAATTTAGATAGTGGTTCTCTGGTGAGACAATACTTGCCCAGCTCCTTCATTCAATGTAGGGAGTGGTAAATGTCACCCCAACCTCACCGCCAAAGCCGCCGGGTCCGATTCAATATTCCCTCTGAGAGTAAAGGGAGAGGAAACTGTCTGTTCACTGTTGATGGATCTAATTTATAAGTTCAAGACATAGGTTTGGTTTCACCCGCCTTCCACAGAGACCGGATTGATTAAAGCTATAGCTATGAATTTAGCTATAGCTATATAGCTGTCTACATAGTTATGTGTACGTGTGTTTGTTTGTGTATATATGTGTGTGTGCATGTACATGTCCATGGGTGTCTCTGTCTGTGTATTTGCCAGCACAAAAGCATTTCATATTGATTTTTGGAGACATGGTATTGCAGATTCTGTACAAAGTATGGAGTAAGAGTTGAAATGTTTATAATTGGTACCAACATGTGTATGAGGTTTCAAGATTTTGAAAGCAGTATAAAACATTCTTTGCAAAAATGATACTGCCATTATAAACATATGTTCTATAGATAAAGAAGATTGTTTGTCTATATAGGTTATGGGGGAGAATGTGTACACGCCTGTTAGAACCCTGCCGTAACCATTAACTTCTCATCCCCTTTCCAAGCACCAAACTCACGGCCATTCCGACCCCATGAACCAAGTCGGTACCAGGCATGTAACAGCGCCATAAACCTGCGAGTAGCCTACATTGGCGGCTACCAGCGTTCAACCAGCGTCTCCAAGGCGTTTGTATGATGAGATCTGATTGGTCGAGCCCAGAGCGTTCGTATGACGAGCGGCGGTTGGCCGGCGTCTACAGCGTTTGTTTGATGGGATGTGATTGGCTAGGGCCTGACCTTTGGCGGTCACGTGACCGGAACAGCGGGCGAGAAAACCCGCCGCTAGGAGTCGCCACTGTTAGAACGGGTAGGAGGTCTATAAAAAGGCCCCATCGTAAACCAGATGGCTAGTAGCAGAAGGTCGCTTATTGGCCGTAGAGGAGGGCCATCTTAGGTGCCCTTCTGCCGTGTCCAGGAATGGCACAAAAAATGCCCCTCCTAGATCCACTGAAATCGTATTCACTGCTGGTGGCCTATCTAATAAGGATTCCCTTTTCGTTTTATCCCAAACATCCCGGCCGTTGCGACTGGGAATTTATTAGTAGGCCACAATGGGACAGTCAGCTGCTTTGAGATTGCACATGGCAAAGAAGCAAAGGAATCAGGGGAAAGGAATATGACATCTTATTAGTTTGGTGGCACATATCCCTATATCAGCTACAGGGGATAGAAACATATAAACATCAATTTATTTCTTGCCCTGCTTACTTATTTGTTTAATGCAAAATTCTACTCATCTAGTTGCATTGCTTATATTGTATGTCATTGTTTACACCTCTATGAAACGTCTATGTGCAAGGGCATGAACTGAACGGAAATGAGTACGTGCACAGTATTTTATGGATGAACAGAGTGCAATACCCTAACACCTACATGTCATCTCCTCTTTTTCATAAAGTGCACCCTTACTCATGCACATGATATACAAGTAAGGTCCTAGAACACATGAACATGCATCAAATTAAAAATGTCTAAATCCCCCTAGATGTATGAAGTATATTTCCTCTCGGTCATGGCGGATATTGGAGACTTCGTATTGAATTCATCTGTGAAATGCTCTTCACACATACTTTAGGACATCAAACCAAATTAAGATATGAATAACATCGAATGTCTGTTGATGTCGAATACAAACTAAACGACATTCTTGCTTTACATATCTGTATATCTGAGAATATCACTGATAAGGATGTTTAGGTTTTTCAATTCTATTGCTGTATTTTTCATCAGATTTTTTGACACAGAGATATATGAAATATTCTAAAACTGTTCACCTGATTAACACACGTTGGTATGATGTGTATACATAGTTCTTTGAGGGCACATTGGACTAGGTATCTAAATGGTCTTCTTCGTTTAGACTAACCGTTATCTCGAGATTATTGAACATGCAGATAACAGGTACTAACAAAAAATGAAAAAAAGACATATTACTGGAACCATGGGGTTTACTGGTTCAGTTTTTTTAACCGTAAACTGCATGCAACCAGCCAGTTTATTAATCATTAGTCCCACAGTACTCAAGGGTGAATCAAGGGTTTCAAAATGGGGGATCAGTAAAGAGGCTAAATACTAAAACATTGCGCATTCACGTGCACACGCGCAATGTTTTTTTCCCTTTTGTGTACTTTAAATCCCCACCAAAAAAGGGGTTCTGACCCGCTGGGCATACCCCTGGGAACCGAGAGGATTTTCCGGTGTAGGGCTTTAGAGCTGCAGAGTGGCATTATAGAAGGAAGAAACAGTTGATTCGAAGCCAGGCTGTTCCCAAAAGCACCACCAATGGAAGGGGGCGCTAGTGGTTTCCGGTTCCGGGCCCTGGAGTGTTTTTTCCTTCCTCCTTGTTTGAAGAGGTGACACATTAAATCCCATTGGTCGAGGTTAGGGTCGCCTGCGACATCCTGGTCGAGAGGTGGATCTACCTCCTCCCTATTGTGTCGGAACCCAAGACGGGCTTGGTCAGCATTCCTGAAGAGATTCAATTTACTTGTTTATTCAGAGATATCCCTGTCGGTGGAAACAGAAGATCTGCGTGACACAGACTCTTCAAATGGGAGTTGGAAGGATTTGAAGGGTTTTTGTTCAAAGGGAAAATGTTGAAATGGGTCGGCCAGTTCAATTTATCCTTACCTACCTTCTATTATGGCCTGGCGATAACGTTGGCCTGGTCTAAGTTTATTGTCCACCTTCATAAAGTTTAGGATTTAGCTAAAAAGCACTCCATCATTTTCAAGATTATCCTATCAGATTTTATGTGGCTAGGCTGTCAGAAAAAGGATCCACAGGTCTTTATATCTTTTAGATCCCCGTAATATATTTCACCAGAAACAATATCAACAGCTCCAAGAGGCAATGATTGATGTACGTTTCATTGCAGTTTTATTGCTTTAGATGAATAGAGTTCCGGCACCTTAGTAACAGATTCATCTTACCACACCTACAGGGAAATCGAAGAAATGAAATTTGATATACATGACAATTATTTTCAAGTGAGAACGTTTTTAAATTGCTGAGCTTCTACATTTAATTGATCCTGTCTTTAGAAACGAGAACAATGGGATGGCGAAGGAAATGATCCCAACTATGGCACGTCTAGGTATAATTTCTAGTTGGCAAAAGCTGAAAGGGTGGACATTTTATTCAAAGCGATTCACAACGGAGCCATAACCAAACAGCTTTGCTATTGAGCCAAAATCTGTTATCAATGGCAAAAAGTCCCATTTCAGGGATCTTTATACCAAATGTTACACAAGTTTGGTACATGTATCTATATAATTATCTTATTCAAAATATGGGATTCTCTAAATAAACCTCATGGACACATTTAGATACAACCATCTTTGATGCTGTCGATTTCTCAAGAGAAAGGGCTAAATCCCAAGTCCATAATGTTGATTCCATGTCTTTTCCACAAAGAACCATTGTCGACCTAAAAATGCCAACCCAAATGATGTGTTTTTGCTGTGCACTGGGTTTTTCTCAAACAAAAAGATGTAAACCTCCATAAGACCTCTCTACTAGGTCTATAGAAGGAATCTACTAACATTTATGGACTAATTCAAATTATTTCATGGCAAAGAAGTACCTTTTCATATCATTGTAAAGCATCAGTCCTACTGGTCATATTCAATCTTACATAACTGTAAGAGTAACTGTTACCAAGTGAAGATACAATTCAGACAGCAGAATGATAGACCTCATTTTACACGCAAGAGAACACAACAGCTCCTTGTGTTTTTTACCTTCCACTTTTCCAACCCATCACACAAGCATTGTCCGTGATTTATTCCAAATTGGAAGGGTGAGCAGTGGGACATGGAGTCTCATCGCCCTATCTGTCACCCCCCTTTAAGAGAACCTACCAGCATGGAGGGAATTTTTAGCAGGCGTGAGCATGCCTGATTGCTGGTATCTGCAGTAGATCGCTAATTACTCCACTGGAAAGACGAAGCTGTAGGGATCCACCAGGAACCAGCTCCCTACTCACTACTGTGGGACGCCAAGTGTCACCAATTTATTATATTTTATTTGCCTCAACGTTTTCTGGAGTACGAGTACTATTTGCAGTATAATAGGCTTGTTTTAAGGGACACAATCTAAGTGTATATAGTCATTCCTCATGTACCTTGTGGTTGTATTCCACTAACCGATGTAGTGCGATTTTATAATTTCCCAGTGGGAATATGGTGAATGAATGTCAGTCTATCACCTTAGACAAAATCTCTATTTTCTTTCAAATTATGTATACAAAAATTTTGCCGTGTAATATTGGAGAAGAGTAACAAAATTCCAGAGTACCAACACACTAATCGCCTCTTTGAATACAGCATTTAAAGTGAACCGTGGTACTAAAATAAAGCATTTCCGACTGCAATGTATTTACAAATCTTACTAATGGAAACGGATGAGGCATAGACCCAGGATTTCTATTTTAAAAGGAGTACAAGGGGTGCCAAAGATATAGGTAATTTTTCTTAATCGTTTAATATTTGCATTATCCCTGAGTTTTATTCTATAACCTTACACTCGGTACCTCAAACACTACCTGGAGGATGAGTTTCAGCTGCTCGTTTCAGCTGCTCTTACATCATAGCCTTACAAGGTAGGGCTAATCCTATAATACCATGGTGTCTTAATTAGACGTATGTAGATGGGGTATCAAACAGACTGTTTGATCTGATGAAGACTAAGACATAATGGACAACATAATGCTGGGTGGACAAAAATGTCCATTAACCAGGAAAACTAAAAAAAAATTCTCTAAGCAGGCATGCTCGGAATTCACGGAAATTAACATAGTACTTTCGGGATACGAAGCGAGTTCATCTCATATTGTTCATATGAAATAATTGCTTTTCGTATGCATGCAGAGAACAAATCATAGCACCAGGAAAGTTGCAGACTTTCCTTTCAGTATAATGGAGTGCAATGTAATAAAAATAATTAAATGATTAATTGCACTGTATTATTGATATTTTGAAACTATTTAGTAAGTTGTATTCTCATTCATTGTGCATTATATAGCTCATGACATTTTTTAAAGGCAATTGTATTCTGTACATTACAACCCTGGTGTCTGCAAATAAAGAACGATATGTTCTAAGCAATTTCTCTAAGATTTACACGACATTAGTTTTACTGTGTATTCATTGTTTATTGCATAGATCTGGTGGTTTGACTGTCACAAATGATAATATCTCTTACATAATATGTCTGTGGAGAAAGTCAAGGGAACCAGTAATTAGCCTACATCTGTATGATTTATGAAATCCTCTGAAGGCTTATTACATGCATGTAGATAACGGTCTAGATATTAATCAAGTTATTACTTCACAAGGCCGCCAGTCGGGGGTTTCAGGGTTCTAAGAACAAACATGATCATTTCCCGTCCGGCTGGGTATGGGTTCCACAAAAAGATGTCTTGTGGAGTACCCTAAGACTCCTTGATCCGCCCATCCAGAATGGATCCATGATTTCAGAAATTAAAGGGGATTTCTGGATTTGTTTCATGGGGCAAATGAACAACGCTATGTCAGTAAATAATCGCCGTCATATCATCATCCCTATGAAATGTGGTTCAAGACCAAATGAAGGGGGATTTCTTGGAGCTCCTTGGATCTTACTCTGAGAGGTGGTTTAGTACCTCTTGGATCTTAACATATATCATCATCCTGGAAAGGCTCTTACCAAGTTGACGCATTTGTCAACTATGCGTTCATTTGTCAATTATAAATGAGTAGGCTGTTCGGGCCGTATGGCGTTAAGAACGAACACTTCAAGAAGAGGCTAACAGCAGTATTTTAACATCAATTACGCAAGACAGGAGAGGAAAATAAGTTCTGTACGTAATGGTATAGACTGAGATCCTAGAATTTACAAAATTCACTTATTTAACATATTTCAGCGAATTTCAAAGTCATTCTGCAATATAGTGATTGTTATTGTTGCAGGACAGGATAACATGCAAGTACATTTCATTCAAGACGTACGAATAGAGGATTGCTGGATATCCTATCCACCATTTCCACAAAGGACGCTCACATATGACATTAAGGACGAACCCAAACGTATTTACCGTGACAAAGGCAAGCTAGGAATGTAATGTAATATACAGAGAGAGTCCTGTTAAACATACACTGAAAACACAAAGTCGTCAGAGAGCCACTTTAAAGTTGTCAGAGGGTTGTCATAGGTGCCTTTTGGGTTGTCATAGGTGCCTTTTGGGTTGTCATAGGTGACTTGTGGGGGCAGAGCAGGGCTCATTTCAGGCCATTGATACTGTGTGACAACCTTGTGACAATCCTTTGACAATTTGGGGGTGGTCAGAGGGTTGTCATTGTGAATTGTGAGGCTGGATAACAACCCAAAGGTTGTCATTTTCTCCTGACTACTTTGGCCAAAAAGGTTGTCAGAGAAGCAAAAACTGAGAATCGGGTTGTCATAGGGTTGTTACAGAACAAAATGAGAGTCAAAAGTGCTGCCTGACAACCCTAGGGTTGTAAGTGAATGGTGCCTAAAATGACAGCCCAAGGTTGTCATGGCCTCTGTCTATGATAAAGTATTGTAAGTGAATGGTGTCATTAAACATACAACTAATAGGCCTCCTATGTGTAATGGCCATACCGAATAACTAGTAATAAGAAAATAGGAAGCCATTATTATGGACTATGATATCTACAACATGAAATTATCCTAAATAAGATTTTTTGTATAAAAGACACAGACAACATTGGGTTGTCGTTTTTGGCACCATTTTGACAACTCTGTGTTTTCAGTGTAGATGCCAGCGCTTTGTCTTCTGAAGCCAATTGCATAGTTTAAAGGATACAAAGTGAATTAG
Organism: Lepidonotus clava; assembly: GCA_936440205.1. Classification (NCBI taxonomy): domain Eukaryota; kingdom Metazoa; phylum Annelida; class Polychaeta; order Phyllodocida; family Polynoidae; genus Lepidonotus; species Lepidonotus clava. The sequence goes on along the minus strand of OW387150.1, from coordinate 15,677,555 downwards.
GGAGGCCCTAATGACTTTTCTTTACCAGTGAGATTGGTAATTGTGCTGCAAAAATAATAGGCCCCACCCATATAATCTAGTTCCCACACGCCTTTTAGAGTTCTCAAATGAGTTCTTACTGGAGTTACAGAACATCCCTACATTGGTTAATTATAGATAAGAAAAGTAAAAGCGGCAATACTCGCCTTATTTCGAACTTATAAATTCTATTTCAAAATCATCAAGAACAAGTGCAAGCATATGACACTTTCAAAGTATAGGCATGTTGAAATATACATCACGGTGGATACATACACACAGGCATACATAGAGATCTTTTTTGACGTCGATGTAGCGAGATATCAAATAGCAAAGCTATCAAATGTATGCTTACCCATTCCTCCTACTTACAATACACTAGAACGAAAGATTATATATCTATATACATACGTAATTTGTACAGTGATACCTATGAAAAACGATTATTTCAATGGAGGTGATTGACGTGAATTGTTCCATAACCACTGAAACGCAACCTTGCTGTCACTTCAAAATATAAATCGGTGGCGTATCCATTCGGAATAATCTTGCTGACTCATTGTTGTCTCAGATACAATCCATGTCAATATATACCTTTTACCTTTATGTAACTAAGAAGATGATTAATGAACATCTGCTGCTATTGATTTGTCCAAATCAACAACCTAGTTCTTCCGTGTGTTTATCACGATATATATATATTCTAGGTCTAGCTTTAACAACAAGTTCCGAAAATACACAAAAAAATTCATGTTTACGTTTCCCTTGGTAATATCCATAGAATAAGGGCAAAACGATTCAACATTCATTCGCCACTCAATGTCTACCAGATGTTCAGATGTTCAGCTGTTGGCTAATACACTTTTTTCTACTATACCGATTTAGCGATATTCCGCCAATTGCTTTGGAAGTCTCTTGTGGCACAGCCAATACTCCCTCACAGCCCAGAGCAATTCTGTTCCCTTCCTCAGAGCATTTCTCCTAGAATCACTCGGCGGCATGGTGATTAGCCTTCCCAGGCGATGCCTTAACAGCGTGGTTACTCTTGGCATGGCCTTTGATCCTTTAATTTAATTTTCTCCCGTGAATCCTTATATGAAATTTAATCATGATCCAGCCATGGAAGAATGTGACGCCACATGACCTTCTAATAACGTAAGAAAATGTCACATAACGTTATTAGAATATCACAGAAAGTTACCTTGGGCGGGAAATTTGCACTTGTACAACGAACTCAATGTTCTTGGGAAATAAACTAGGTTGTCAAGATTACGTAGAATGTAGTAAATGCCACTGATGCAGAGAACTTCAATCATTGTGGCAGTGGAGTTGTCTAGTTATAAAATACAGAAAGGGTCATGTGTCGCTAATTGTTATGTACCTGCGATGTACTATACCCGCTTTATTGACATTGGTCTTCGCTGAAACAAAGAAAGTAAGGTATGGAGAAATTTACTGCCCGAAATCAAATCAAGGATCCGCTCCTGTATATAGATGCTGGGGCGGATCTTGTGTAGGGACGGGGCTTGTGTGTTGTTCCCTAATTCTTTTTATGAAAAGTGTAAGCACCAATTCATAAAATAATTTTTATCTACAGATGCTGGGGCGGAGCCAGGATATTTTCCCACTTTTTGGATGTGTTTTTCAAACCAAAGAAGACAGTCCCAACCCCTTGCTACTCTGAATCTGCTCCCTTTGCTTGATGCACTGTGCCTTCAATATTTTTTAGTATCAATTAGAGCGACATACTATTTCATATTCAGGAAAGCAGCGTGAACCTTTTAATTTCCAGACGGAGACCTTCCCCTTGAAGTCATAGAAATGTACACGTATTACAAATTGTGTAACGACTTTTTTCGACTGCACATCCAGATTAAAAAATAAATTTGAATCTCTCACTCTCCTTGTCGACCCATGAATATGATGTCTTCATATCGAATCCAACCAGTAATGTGATACCAGATGAAATGGTCCTTGAATTTCAAATTTCAGGCTTCAGCGGCGGTAATGTCAGACAATATTACCCCGAGATTGTAAAGGTCTTGCAAAGGGCACTTATGTAACATTTTGATACCCATATGAATAGTTGCAGGTGTAAATAGGCATTTGATTTCTGAAACTGAGTTCCATGTTGTTAAATGTTACTCAAGTTATCATTGACGATGGTATTTCCATTATGATTATTATGATGTCCATGATGAGATGACTTGATCTCCGGAATACTGATAATAGAGAAGTTTTACAAGGATAATCTTTCATTGTCCATGGGTAGTCCTTGTTGGATGCATCAGGCTGAAAGCAGGCAATTTCCACAGAATGAATCTGCCCATCTTTTGTCTGTTTATCATGCATGCATTATGGAACCTTATCTGTTGATTAATGAATGAATAAATAAATGTTTGGATAAGATTGCAAACATCCATCACAGAGGCAGAGAAATATTGAGATAGAAAATAGTTTGTGACAAGCTATGAACATTTATTCATTTGGCCGATAATCCAGAATATTACAACGATAGTCTATTAAGAACTCCATCATTAAACCGATAGCTATCTGTCAGTTCAATATTACACCTAATTATTCTTCTGTTACGCTTTTAATAAACGTTAATGTGTGTGTCTATAAGTTATAGACCAAAATAAGACCATTGTTTGTGGTCAAATAAAGAGTTAAACTCTCGCCAGGGTTCATCTTAGATATGGAATGGAATAGTTCTGCTGCATCTAGAACCCGACGTTGTAAAAATCTATATCCAGTTACATGACATAAAAGTGACAGGATAATAAACCACCAGGGAGCTACCTGTCAGAACCCTGTACGACTACTTCTGTTAAAAGTGTCAGTTTACCCAGGCCAGTGGACCTATGACCAGTAACTGCTGCCTATCATAATCCTGATTTCAAATATATCCCAGGGTAATGTCAATATTTCTACATTACTAAATACAATTCTGATGAAGTATGTAATAATCCGAAACATGTTAATTCGACCATAATTTCATGTCTTAATAAATATCAAGTCTACACCAAGCCGTCGTTGAGATGGATGTACTCTTCACAATTTTATTATTACTAAATCTAGTATTTCGGCGAGCCTACTGGCATAAAGTAATGATACGGATGCCCTTCTATGAGAATATTTTCCTTTATCATGAACACATGTCCCTCTGTTAAGCCCCATTCGCCTTGGCCTATGGTCCTGTCACAGAGACCAGCAAAAGTTTTATCTCAAACATTCGCAGATAAACTCAGTATCACTAAATGATCGCAAGCCAGCGAAATTGATTAAATAGCATTGACACTAAGAAAGCAGCTCCCTTGCGATCATTTTCACATGTAATCTAATCTAGAATCGCACAGGTTCTCTACGAAAATATTCAACATGTTGAATAATTTCGCAAGGGAAAAAGTTGCAGAGGGCTATGAAAATCCAACATTCCCAACGTTCACTGACCTACCGAAGGCCAGGACGAATGGGGCTTTAGTTGATACATAGTGTGGGTTTCTGTTTGACATTCTCATCGCCTTGTCATCAATTTCTATTACCGAAAAGACGGGGCATTATTAACTCTAATTTTAGTGAACTCCTTCGTCAGTTAAACAAGACAAAATGGGTGCATAGTTTTAATTCAGGACATTCAATAATGCTTTATTGAATTCCATAAACTTAGCCACGTCTACTTAGTGTACAGTAAGTATCAGAACCAGAGTACAAAATCTAAATAGGAAGGTAAAAGAAGATAACAAAGTAGTTATGGCTAAAATAAAGAATTACTTAAATATAAATGAACGATGACAAGTTTAAAATGATTAAAACTATCGATCAAACACACCGTTTCTATTAAGGACCCTTAAGCGAGATAACGTATTAATCAGGTCCATTGTATGTGGGGCTATTGATGGTAACTCCGTTTTCCCATCGTCTTAATTAACGCAAACCGTTGCATGGCATTTTCTCGTTTTGAGGAAACTGATTCCATTAGAATTTTAAACAGCTGTTGAAATGGTGTTTCAGAATGATAGCGCCTGACGAAAGGAACTGCCAAAAAAAGGACATTCAGGAGAAAAAGCGAAATGAGTGTGTTTCACATTCTCGTACGGCCTTTCCCCACTGATGTACTTTTGGTAAATCAACATACCATATTGGATGGAAGTACAGATAGTACTTAGCAACTAATAAGCTTTACTATTTTGGGCCTTTGGTCAGGACGGCTACCTGGACAGTTTCAGTAATACTTTATCTAACTATGATGTTTGCATGCAGCTGTCCATGTATGTTCATTCTCGAGCTCATGCAGATAATAATGTTAGTTATCAAAATAATGGATGTGATCAATTTGTTTTTATGGATTGTGTTGATATGAATAATGAATTCATTGTTCTGATTTTTTTTTAGATTGTTTATTATGTAATTCACTTCAGGGTTGGTCCTGATTTTCGGTGATTAAACATTATGATGTCGATAAGCCATTTGGGTAATTTCCAGAGAAGGCTATGGAATATAAGAAATCAAGGGAATGTAATACAATTAACAGCTGATTAAGGCCAAGTGTGACATTGTAGGCCTACTTAAAGTCACTTTCTGGTCAAAATCCATTACGCAGACAAACTCTGGTGGGTCAGCAGTTTTTTCTACTTCTGAACTAAATTGATCCAAAAGTCCACCTCTCATTATACACAGTAATAATCAATTATAGGTAGTAAACCCTGACCCTCTTACGACCCATGATTACCCTCCCCTACCAGAGAGGAGTACCCTTCTGCCGTGGGTCCACCCAGACATGACAGAGTCATCGGCTTGTTAGTTCTGCAAGAGTGGCGTTCTCCGCACTAATCGATGACTCCTGGGGCAAATGACAGCCAGAGCTACTGGTAGGTATATGCTGCATGGGAAAGGGAAGTCAAGTGTGGCCATATAGTAGGCAGTTGCTCTTTGATCATTTGACCAAATATGTTCCCTTCCGAACTTTAAACCGCCCCCAAGCCAGGCCCTACCATTTTCGTGACTGATTATGATTATCAGTAATAAATATAGGTTATAATTAGTGATTGTTTATTAGTGTCACCATGTGTTGCAGTAGCCTAAGTTAGATAGTTTACGTGCAAATAATGTTTTATACAGTAGATACATCAGTAAGTGCAAGCTATTAACCACGGCAAAGCCAATAAGCTTAAGCAGTTGTGAAAAAGGGACCAGATTAAATATATTCCTACCTGTTTTATGATCAATAAAAGTCGGTACTTTTCACGATGGTTAAGAGACAATTTACCAGTGTAAATCAGTGTCTGTCTATATGAGAATAAAAATAATCTGATAATGTCAGATATGGCAAATTAAAATGATTCATGAACTTCACCTACTGTCCTAGATGTTATCATACCGATTAAATAGTTTCCAGGAATTATTTCAACATTTGGTTTACATATATGAAACCGAATGAGAAACTACATATTTTATTCTACAAAGCTATTACATTTCTTGACAGTGAATATAGAGCTTATTCACTTGCTAGCCTGTATAGCAGGGGACTTAGGTCCACAACAGTAAACCAAAGCCCCCATATCAGATGAACTGTCCAGCTCAACTCAGAGCTGCTCCGAGCAGCTTATACGGAATAAATGAGTTTCACAGTTCTACGCAGTAATTTACTAAATTTGTAGTTCAGGGAAGGGAAAACCTTGAAGCAACGATCATCTATCGCGTTTGTACATAATAGAGTAGTAGGGAGGCCTGATTGGTAATCATGACTAATCTAAATAGATATTATATTTTGTTTAATGAGGTAGACTCATTTTGAACAGTTCACTTTATGTCTTCTTATTTAAATTAAACTATTTCAAATACATCCAATATGACGTTTAACGTGCGCCATTCAGCTATTGATAAATATGATATGCCGGCAACTAATGTCAAATGGACGGCTACTGTATGATAAGTAATTGGATGTTGTACTGATTATCTGCAAATGGTAGTTTTAGACAGTTATATCTGAAGTAAAATAGCTTTAAAGAAAAATAACATGACAGTTTTTGACAACTTCATCTAATTGGAAATCACCCATATGATTGAGGTTACCATAAGGTGACTCCAGCTAAGTTAGACATGAATCACATCCGGTCCTAGGATCAGACTGCAGATCAAAACTAGTTTGCAAACACGGATATCAGTGTTGGTTCGTTGTGAAAGGAATTAAAATTTAAATTGACAAAACAGAGACCTTGTAAATAAAAGGCATTAAGTGACAAAAGGGACTAAGTGACACAATTTAGTCATTTAGTGCCTTTTTGTCACTTAGTGCCTTATTAGACATTTATTCTTGCAAAATACGAAATTATAGGAATGAGTTATACATAAGAAGCTAATGCCTTAAAATTGATCTTGCTTGATTTTAAAAGAATCTGAAGGAAAGATGTTCTAGTGTTGTAAATTATTCTCCCACTATACTTCCACTTACAGAGACTGTGTCCCAGATCACCAGTACAGTTGTAAATGCGACCTCTACACCATTATTTCTTTTAAAGCGATAGGCATTATCTAAAATGGGAATATTTTGAAGGCCTCCTGGGCTTGGTTTCATTTTTCTCGCCGAGTACACATTTTAATCTCCCTGACCCTTATGCCTGAACAATTCCACAGAATGACTTGTAAACGATTATCATCACATAACTTGTTAGGATCTGTGTTGCCACTACATGCAACAGGACCTGTATAAAACAATGTACTAGTACTGTGAAGAAGGTTGTTAGGTTATCGGGAGCAACTGTATACATATATAACGCCAGCATGTGTTCTTTTTTTGCCGAGATAAACAGGAGACAAACAACAGGTCATCCCTTATCACCCGCAGCTATTAACCATCGCAGATACCACATTGTCCCTTGGGGGCATATGGCATAGATACCACATTGTACCCTGGGGCATATGACAACAAAATCAATTGACCCATCATTATGTACCCAAGTAATGTCCACTCGGAAGGGTAATGGCCAACTGAGTAAATAATTCAAGATAAGTGAAAGCTCCAGTCACCGGAAACTGACCCCAAAACGTGGGCGAGGTGCACTATGGGTGACATAAGAAGTATCAGAGGAGCTTTCGCTGGTCTCTTCCTGAAGCATTGTAGACAGTCAATACAAGTCTGCCACACGCAGGATACCAGTGAAAAGATTCAGGTTGACTTTGTCTAGCCTGAAAAAGGACAGACAGTAAGGTCTTTGTGGGCGATAGAAACTGGACCTGAGAAGTGTACCTTTTGTTCCAGAATTTGCCAGAACAGAATTCGAGCAATTAGTGTTTTCTAAGGACATCTAAAGAATAGTGCACCTACATATAGTTGACGTGAATAAGGTTGATATCACATGGATAGATTTTCATTATGTTCGCTGTTTTGAAAGCATCACAAAAGCCGGTGTATGTTGTATTTTTTATGTTTTGTTTTTGTTAAAGAAATATTGAGCTGCAATGGCATAATTCCACAAAGTAATAACAATTCAAGCACATGAGGTTATTAAAACATCCCAGTGACGACAAACTATGACTTAACTCAGCAATATATTTGTTCTGTGATTATTTAACGTCAAATTGCTGTTCTCAATTGACTCCGTAATGCATTTTCTGGAGACCCATGGCCATTTTCCCTATATAAAATATGTGACACCTTTCTGTACTCTTCATAGTATGAATGATCATTTTCGTGGCATCTTGATGGTGGAAGCTATCCTATTTCATAAGCTTACAACCAAAGACACCGCAGCAAAGGTCGCATAAGGCCAGTGGGCCATTGGCCAATCAAGCATCACAGCCATGATTGTATAGCCCAAATAGTTAGGCTGAAAGGTAGTAGTAATTGCTATCTTCTAGGCTACCCAGGCTCTAAATATGCACTGCAACTAGATTGTCACCGATTGGGTTTGGTCCATTTGGCCACAGAAAGAATGGTGTAATCCTCTTAACTGCTCTTAGAAATTCAATATTCCCTTTACCTTAAGCTTGAATTGGTCTGAGGTAGGCCCAGGCACTACATAGATAACCAGGAGGTATACCCTTAGATCCAAGTTGTAAACGATATAGAAACAAGATAGGTTGAGTATTTTACTTTGAAATGGGATAGCATCAGGGGAGGTGTTTTAGATGTTCAATCTAGGTAACAGGCAGCTACCTTCTTATATCAACTAAGCGCATTCGCACGGTGTCTGAGGTTTTCTTTTGTAGGAAAAACAGATACTTCCAGTAATCAGAAAACTTTAAATGCTTTACAATACTCAGATGAAAATGTGTTAAAATATTTCTTTGTAAATTGCAGTATTGTTTCGTGTTTATGGATAGGTGAAAAGTTGTGATTCAAGTTAGTTTTGCCCCATATTCATTTTATCAAGAGATCCGAAGGTTCATATCGTAATATTCCATAGATGTCGATGATCATTATAATTTATTGTTCAAAGAGTCTGTATTATAGCCTTGCTTATATAAGAGGAGAACAGCATTCCAGCATGAAATATGGTTTGAAATTGCTATTTTCCTATTTCATGTGAGTTCTAAATTTGGAATACTGCAAAAGAACCTACATTGGAAGCAGGGACATATATATGCCCTTAGAATTAGAAACACTTTTGCTGCCCAGAAAGAAAACACCCTGGAAAGATAAAAAGGCGGAAATTAGGGACACAGGAGGGATCTAAGGAATAGCATGTTCAGACAGCATGAAATGAGAGGCGATGGTGATAGAAAGTTGCCAATGGACCTGGGTCTTTTTACTGGTAGGCATATAGGCCTATACATATCTTATCTTTATGATAATAATTATGTAGTATGTGTATACATCACTTGGAGGAACTCGTACGCAGGTAGTTTCCGTACCTTATTGGCAACAGAGCTGGAAAACAGCCTCCATGGGTAGAAGTATAGTAGGGTAATAGCCGCAAGATTAAACGGTGAATCTTTACATTGTCTGAGTTGTACTAGCCAATGTCAATAAATCATTATTTTATGGATAAGATTAAATCTATAAGAGAGCAACTACACAAAGGACAAATTTGATATCTAACCACTTTGCAAAAGAGCTTTTGAGGCAAATGCTCTTAGCACAGTTGGCAATGATACATTTTAAGTATATCTAAATATAGAGGATTTAAAAAAGACGCTGAACCGTAATGGTAAATCCATATTTATCGAGGGCAAAGCCTTGCACTGAGGATAGGGCTTTGGCTGGTTTTGATTTTCTGTACGCCCCCACGTATTTGACTTGAGCTACTCCTCAGGGATATGAGCAAAAATGGTGGTCCTACGTGGTAGGGTTTTATTGTAGTTATCAACAAGTGGAGTAAGATAATACGGCTGTACATATAATATGATATTAATCACTTGTATGTAATATCCGGTTTGGTTTGTGCCGTCTAAAAAGGGTTATATCAATTCATAGAATTAAGTCTGATATACATACAAACATGTATTTGTTGTTGTTAGTGTTGTTTTTCCTGTTGCTGCTGTGCGTGGGTTTGTGAGAGCATGTGGTGTATGCGTGTCTGTCTGTCTGTATGTATGTATGTCTGTATGTATGTATGTATGTATGTATGTATGTATGTATGTATGTATGTATGTATGTATGTATACATGCATGCATGCATGTATGTTTGCAATTGTCTGTCTGCCTGTTCTGTCCATGAGTCTTTTAGAATAAAATCTCAACACATCAAGTTTCTCTAGGTCCGGCCTTGAATTACAGAGGGGTGACAACTAAAAAGGCCTCACCTTTGGAAACTCAGACACCTGTAACAATATCCAGGAGGTTAGAGCCAGTTTCTCTAAGTTTTAACACTCAGAACATGTATGTCGTTTTTTTCTGCGCTTGACAGGAGGACACAGTAGCAGACTCGGATAGATTTAGCCCTCACGTGTATAGCAGCAATAAAGCAGTGAGCAGAGGTGTCTCCCTCTCACCAAACCACTTTCACTGGATATACAACAGCAGGAAAGATGTTAGCGTAGTCCCCTAAACATAACCAGAAATACGTCGATTGCGTGTCTGAAAGTCGTATTCTTTTGAATATTTTAACAAACTCGACAGTTCTTCTGTGAGCAAATTGTGTGGGTTTACTTGGTTTAACAACGAGCTGATTTGTGTTTTCCTTAATGTCCATGCTCTGGTTTGTTAGGGGTGAATCTAGAATAATATCTAAAAATGACAAAGAATAGGGGCAAGGTCGTTGATAAGGTCGAGGCACATTTATTTCACCTTTCTCTTGAAGTTAGGGGTAGTTGTCCTCCTGATAGGGCTAGTTCTCCCAAGGGATAGTTACCCTAGAGGGGTAGTTGTCCTAGTGGGTGGTTGTGCTCAGGAGTATTTGTCCTAGGGGTAATCATCTTATGGGGGTAAGTCCTAGGAGGAAATTATCCTAAGGGGTAATTGTCCTAGGGGTAGTTATACCCAGGGTAGTTGTCCCAGGGGTAGTTGTCCCCAGGGTAGTTGTTTCAGAGGTGGTTGGCCTAGAATCATCTATTTGTTCCAATATTTCCTGTATTGGAATACCTATCAAACAGACCCAGACAATTAAAGTTTGATTGTACAAATTAAGACACACTAAAACATGATACTATCTACCATATTTTATGGAACCAATATACAGGCCAATTAGGTATTGACATTTTTTAGATAACATGAGGAGTAAACAGTGTTTTGGCAACATCCAATATCCTGGCAATCTCATTGGCATCTTCCATGTATGGAATATTTATCAGTTGATTGACACATTTTATTAACTAATATCCTCATATATATATATAAGTGTTTGACCTTATCATATTTCAGCCATATACTCCAAACAATGAGATACATATTTGCTATTTGCAAATCCAAGTAGAATGCTAGTAGACAAAAGGAATTATGCTACACTACATACATACCGGTACAAATACTTCAGTGTTCTGTAGATGTAACAGCGTATCATGCAACAGGGATGCATCTAGTAGCCTCAAGAAGAGCTTCATAGATTTTCGTTTTAATATCCCTAAGCATAACAGCTTATATTCCTGGCTCTGATCCTTCAGGAATTCTCAGGTCTCACATCACTGTCTTTTATCTTAGGGTTTCCCCGAAGACTGCGACACTCAGCGGGCAAACATGGAACCTGCCAGCTCTCGTCCCGTCACGAGATTTGCCGTGACGGAACGAGACATCTCTGTGGATAGTTTTCCCAAAACGACTCTAAAAACTCTAAATTTGCCGATGTGGCCGCATGCTTGGGATAGATAAAAGTCTAAATTTGGCAATGTGACTGGTTGCTGTGAGGTGATAAGGTAAACGCCCCGCCAAGAATTAATTTGCCGTTTTGTTGAGTACACGAGGGAGCAAAAGTAGCTGTTTATGTTCATCTGTGTATTTACTGGAATTCGTATGTGTATTTCAGATCAGCAGATTATGGAGGCACAGGGACATATCAAACTCTGTCAAAAGGGGAGGGGCGCCAATGTAACTATATAATGTGCCCCAATCAAGGCTTGACGTCTAATACATCGCAAGGTGCTATGCAAATGCGACAATTTCCCCATAGGCGGTCTTGAAAAACCTGTGACGTACTGTTGACTGGCCTACTTCTTACAGAAAAGATAATGGAATGGGCCTAATATTACTGAGACCAAAAAGGGTTCTGGTGAAGGTGTCGGGATTAAATTCTATTTTCACTCTTTCTGAATAAAAATCCTTCGTTTATGCACGAGAGGTATGTCAGGTAAAATTTGCTGAGGTGTTATGCATTGCATGTAGTATTATGATACTGAGTGTGCACATAGTATTTCGTGGTATTCAATATCAAAATGAACCGACACTACATAATCATTCTATGTGTAACGTTCCTCGGTAGTTTGGGGTTTCAGATTTCTACAGCAGAGGGACGTGGGAATTGTTTCGGATCTCGGACGGACGAAGAATCCGACAAGAAACCGAGATGTGATATTTTGAGTCGTGCCTCGCGCACGAGGGGGGTTGAGCGGGTCGATCGGGAATCGGCACTCGTCGACGGGCGGAGGACTGCGGGGGAAGGAAAATATGGTAGGGGTAGGGGGAAGCCGTTTCTTATCTCTCTTCGGTGCCGGTGTTCGTTCCTACAGACGGTCCACCCTCGATCTTGATCCGCGGGGATGTCGGGCCGACGGTCGCCTATTGTTTGGTAGCGTGGGGCCGAGCCAGTCACACCGTTGTTCCCCCGGATCCTGGGTTTCCGTCCCTAATTTCGGGCCCTCGTGCCATTCTGGGCCTGCGTTTCCGGGACTCCATCCGGGCCAGTTTCGGGCCTTCGGGCCCTGTTTCGGTCCTTCGGGCCTTCGGGCCCCTGTCCTAAGTTTTCGCCTAATTCCCTCGAACTTCTACTATTTTACTTAAAGATCCAGAGACATGATAATTATGCGTTTTGAAAAGTTGATGATGTTGTAGCACGTATATAAAGAAACGATTTAACGAAGTAAAAGGTTCACATGGTGTAATGGTGCGACAGGATGTCCATTTCTAACACCTGTATTTGGGTCAGCCAGGTGTTACTGCTGATACTCACAGCCAATCGCATAGGCCATGTTGTGACGTCACAAGATGCCTTTACCTTACGGCGTCTTGGCATATACATGTATGTATAGTAGTGGGGTCTGTTAACAACATTTTCGTTACGCGGCGGATAAAAGCACCAAATTTTGCATGAGGCACCTCTGAGGCATAACTATTGAATATAGAAGGGGAGCCATCTTGAAATACCAAAATGAAATTTTGACAAATTTTGTATGTTTTTAGCATTTGAGATTTAAGGTATTTAACCAAAACTTTTGGCTAGCTTCGATTAGACCTATTGTATAGATTCGAAAGTTAAATAATTGAATTCCTTGTCCTATAATCTACCAATTTGGACGATAGCAATGTGTTTCTAGGCATTTCAGAAGCTGAGATATAAGATCATTTCAATAAAAAGCGGCCATATTGGATTTTTGGCCCCCACCCGGGTTATATTGATATTTCAAGGTGGCTCCCCTTTTAAATTCAATGAAGGGGTCCCCGGGGATCATCATACCAAATGAAATCAAGATATCTTGTGGCAAAAGAGTATAGTTTATATCCTTTCTTTTGAATTATTTCGGAATCCAGCGGTCATTATTAAAGGTATCATGCTAATGAAATCAGCCATTTTGAACTTTATGGTATTGTATTGGATGAATATCATATCTATTGAGCCCTCTAGGCTATTAACAACTCATATTGGAACCATTTCCCCTGGACTTATGCTTTAGTAGCTAAAAATCATAATATTTCTCAAAATTGGTCAGCCATCTTGGATTTAGGATTTCCTCATTGACTTGAAACATAAATAATTGAATTCCCTGACCCATAATCCCTCAATTTTGACACCAACCATGTCTCTTTAGTCTTTTTAGAAGCTGAGGTATAAGAATTTTTGTAGTAAAAGTCGGCCATATTGGTTTTTGGGCCCCCACATCCGTCCTATTGATATTTCAACGTGGCTGCCCTTCCAGATTTGATAGTAATGCCTCAGAGGTGCCTCATACCAAATTTGGTGCTTTTATCCGCCGCGTAACGATTTCTAAAAAAAAAGACCTTAACAGACCCCACTATAGTGCTATGCAAAATATATATTTCAAGAGGTCAATTAGTTTTTCATAATTATTCTGGATGCCCCATATGTTTGTAATTATAATAAATGAAAGAAATCTGATATAGCCTAAAAGGTATTGTAGGCAATGTTGACAGAAGATTGAAGCCTTTTATGCATTTGATTTAGTTGAATTGGTCATGAGGCTAGTGGTCATGTGGTACCTGTTACTTGAGAATAATGTTTGATTAAGATTTAAATTTTATAATGGACCATCAGTGTTTGAGATTAACTCCTACCCATCAGCCAATGGCTGGTGATTTTGAATCAGGGTCAACAGAAAAGATGAAAAACAGTGTCTGGTGGTAGAAGCAATGAAAGTTCAGAAATATGTCTTATTCTTCATGATAAGACATAATTTATCCAGCAGCTTGGGTCGTGTCACCGGATCTTTAAACTTCTAGTTAATTAACTCGTATCGGCTCATCTCATCGGTAACTAAAGGAAGAAGACACGTGTTGACACAAGGAGAACTGTAAAGGAACTCATTTATTCGGGCCTCACCGCCCCTTTTTATAGTCTAGTGGTCAGCCCTGATTGGCTATCTTTGATCACGTGGTTACAATTGACGTCACTTCCGGTTTACATTATCACTTCCGGTTTACATATCACTTCCGGTTTACATATCACTTCCGGTTTACGTATTTCTCGGGACTTTCGGGTTTCGGGCTTTTACACTTTCGGGCCTTTTTCGGGCCTTTTATAAAATATACTTTACTTTTGTCATTTTGGTCTTTTACCTATCTGATGAATAGACATTCATCACGTATGTATGTAATTGTGACGAGCCCAAATCTCCATTTATATATCCTTCTACAACTGAGGCCTACGATATCTTGGCATAAATTGTATGTGATAATAATAAATTCAAGCGAGATTGTCGTCGATATATGGACCCTGTGGACACGACCTCGTACTAATAGGTAGGGTTGGGACCAAAGAGTAGAGTCAGTCATGTTTACCGGGTATACGGGAAGAATGAATAGGGTATGTAATCAATCACCGCTATGCACCCATGTAATAATACCAAGTAATTTGATTGCTCCCAAAGCAAATAACACCTGGTGCCTAGGACATAATTATACCCCGAACAGACAAATGCCCCACCCCCATCCACCGTGAAAAACATCTAGGTCGGGTTTGTGGATCATCGGTGGATATCTCTTCTCGGATTCTGATAAGATGGACGCTGATTTCTTACATGCAATCTGTAGATTTCTTGCCGTTTATTATCTGAATCATATTCAAAATAGTTATCCGAATGTGTATAGAGAATACATTAATCATAACATATTTCAAATTAAGTTGTTATTGAACAGAAATAAATCAGACCAGTCGACGTGGAGGCAAAACAAATAAAAATGTCTTTTTAGAAATAGAAACAGTGATTTCAGATTGTCAAAGATCGGGAGATATTATCAATAAATTGGAGATTAGGGGATCATTTTTAGAAGGGGCGAAAATAGAGAAGTTGAAATATGGAATACCCTCCCATCTGTTGTGCAACTGTTAGAAGGCAGGTTTTCATTAAAGAAAGAAATCTTACAATTGCTGCCATACAATAGGCAGAAAACTTCAGCATATCTTACTAATTTCGTCATCAAGTGTCATTTGTACACCACTGAAGAACTTATGTAAATAATATTGAAGAAAAAAAGAAAAGAAAATCAGAGGAACATCGTGAGATCTAGAGCCTCAGGACCTACCCCGTAGAGTAGGAAGCAGGTTCATATTGTATGTAAATTCTGGCCGATTCCTACATGCCCGGAGGACAGGTGGGAATGGCTCAGTAGATAGTACGTGCAGGGGCACTTAGAGCTGATTGAAGCCGGCTGGGCTCACCCTTTATCGCCCACTTCCCTCAGGCCCTATAGTGACCTCCTACACATGGGGCCCCTGATGGGGGGTCCTAAGGTCTTTATCGCTTTTTTGAAATTCTAGGGACGCATGTTTTTTCGTTTATTTCCTAATTGTCCTATGTAGAAATCATGAAAATCAAATGCCCAATAGGTCACTAAATTTTCAAAGCCAATGTCGTTGTCAGTAAGGCCAATGTTGCACTTTGAAATTTGAAATAATACTCATGTCGCCATGTTGAATTTAGTTTCTAAAGCCATACATATGGTCTACGATCTCTAGCCCTCCACAGGCGTCAAGTAGGGCCAAGTGTTGATCACTGAAACGTGTTAAATGTTCTTAGATAATACGAATTACGTAAAGGGAATACGTCAGTAACGAGGTCGGAATTGCTTAATGAGTTACGTGAAGCGTTCGCTGTTTTCTGGTCAGTTGAGGTATCATCCTGGCCCAGTTATATGATGGTATATACAGGTAGGCGAATGATGTAGGTGAAACCCACAGCATTTGCTAACTCAGCACGTTTTTCCCCCCTGTTTTTTTCCATTTAAGTTGGCAGATTTACTGTTGGAGTTGGGGTGGTGGTTGGGGGTGGAATACCTGAAGTGGAAACGGAAGAGCGTACATCGGTATTCAAATTAGGCCTACACACACAAGAAAAGATAAATGAAATGAGAAAAAAGAATGAAACATGTTTTTAACACTGCAATACACACAAATAACAAGGTATTAAAGTCCCTTTTCGTAATTAGTTTATTATATTGTATTTCAGATCGGTGATATGTTAGAAAGGAACCTTTCGGTTTCAGAACTTCCTCAATAATCATTATCAGTATTTCTACTGCTATTATCTGAATCATGTAAATGCCAGCAATATAGGTCTTAGCAATTATAGCACTATGTTGTAGAAATATCACCTCACATAGAAAGATTAAATGAGTCCGTTATTTTTTGCGAGGTTATTCCTGTTTTGAACTACAATATCTCTCGGTTTTACTCGACATTTTGCTTTTATGACCTGCCTCTACTCGGACTATTTTGACAGCAATTTCCTATCAATTCTATCCTATTGGTATTGATTTTCTATATTCTGCGGGCTAGGCCCACACTTCGCCCACCTTAGGTGGCTTACGTTGGGGCCTCACCTGGGAGCTGAGCAGGTTCCTGCCCGGGAAAGGCGGCTTTTAACACCTACATCATTTCTCAGCGTTCAGACCACTGACTGAGATACGAGTGGTGGAGGATAAGCCCCCTCCACCCCACCCAGACACCCACCTACCCAAACGAAATCGTACAGTCTGCTAGGGATGAATGCAAGGAAGGGTGCGCTTTTATCATGTCAGTTACGTTTACCTTTTACGTTCAATTACAAAAATACATGTATGAAAAAAATCATATATACCAGCTAAAAAAGACGACTGTGTATCATAAATTCTTGGTCAGAAACAAAATTGATATTGTTAGATTTAAACTCTAATGCTGTTATATCTGTCACTTTAGTATCACCTTCTTAGCTTAAAAAATACTTTATTAAATTTTGTATTCTCAATAGAATCACGTTGTTTTTAACGGTCGTTTTTAACTTATGGAAACCGATAAAAGAGAAAGGCTCAAATGTCTTTCAAAATTTTATGGAGGTTACCTTGTCGGCTGATAGTTCCTACATATTACAAATTTGAAAATAATTGATCATCCTGTGTTGATGTATATACACACATACACCTGTATAAAGCATCTGATTAAAAAATATTCTTTATCAAAATGATGGCATGATAACCAAAATGTTGGATAATCAAAACGACTTTTGAAACAAGCACCTCGTTATGACCCAAAATGATTATTTTATGGCCTGATTATGAACTGATTGGGTGGAATATATAATGGCCTAATCATATATAGGCTAAAGCAACTCAACACATGGGCGTGATCTTGACAGGTACGGGGCGGGGCGTCAATGATAAAAGTGCCATATGCAGCAAGACTTGCCTGAATAGATCCTAACTCAATCTGTCAGCCTTCCAATGGTGGTTCTCGGAATTGTGTAATTGCCGTGAAGTAAACATGCTTGGACACTGCCTTATATAAGAACCAGTAGTAGGTTGTCGACGTCAGTGTTACTGTGGCACCATTATCTCATGATGTAAGTGCGTCGCTGTTCTCGACACTCATGAAGTTTCTATTGTCTGTCGGATGACCGTGTCGTGTGCCGTTATTTAACGCTTGTGTGAGTTTGGGGTTCACAATGGAGGATGTTTCAACAACTACCGGTATCAATATTGAACTTCATCTAAAAAAAACTGCTTAATTTGGGGGCCTTCCATTAAGTATGTATGCATCAAGGGGGGAGAGGGGGTCTGAGAATTTTGAAAATGTGCGTGCGTACTAAATGGAAGGGCCCTTGGGATCAACTTGATATTAAATGTCATTGCTATTCTCTAGGATTTTTATATCAATGTCGCACATGCAATAACTAAATGTAGAAACATAATTTCATAATTTCTTTGAAATTCTCTGGTTCCGGTCCTTCCATTGGCCGAACTTGGATACGCATATGTCACACAGTGATGCAGTCCACGGTGACTATAGACACGGGTACCTTTATTAGAAGTAGTATACGAAAACAATGAATTGCAACAGACAACTTTCTAGCTTTGCACGGTCAAATCCACGATGTTTTCTCGTAGCGACATCAGATCTAATTTAGAAAATGTTCTCTTCTCCTATTATAATCTTTTTCGCTGGTCACTATGCAAAGTAGAAATAGCAATAGTAAGCTGATCGCCGGGAAATACAGCAAGGAAAATATGCAATATGTTCTAATAAATGTATGGAGGCGAGTATATGCGACAGAGCAGAGACAATAGAAAAAAGATAATAAATATGCCAAGAAACAAATGAGGACAATGTTCAACACTAGATACGATGTGATACTGACATCAGAATACTTTTAATTATTGGGAGGAGAATAAGTGTGATATAAAAATCCGTTTTCCGCCATTAAATACTGCTACCTAATACTCCTCCCTATTTGGCATGTTTCAATTAGAAATTCTATAGCATAGCCACCCAGGTCACTAAAACACCCATAATCTCACATTGTACGAAATGAGGATAAAACTTGGACACTATGATCAGATATGTGACACGTCCGCTGGCGTCCTTATACAGACGGATTAGTGATTACCTGGGCTATGTGACCGCATCACATTTAAATGAAATGGAAAAGGTCACCGTGATTTGTTAAACTTTTTCACCATAATTGGACAGAAATTGCTCTTTACGGTAATGGAAAGGTGGTATTAAGTATAAAGCATTTCAATCATTGATTGTGTATAATATTGAATATAACAATATATACATTTTTAATTAGATATATGAATAATCTAGGCTTTTAATGATTACCAGGTGCTTGAGTACAATACTTAATGCAAAACATATCATAGCATGCAGCGTATTTAAGTTCTGCGGTTGAATCCACGTTTTCCATAAACCAAGTTGATTCAACATTGAATCAACACACCTAGAGTACGCAGAAAATTGTGATTTTGTACCTGGAAAATTTGCCTCAGTGAACAGGCAGGTGAGGTGCGTCTCTCAACATGGCATTTGGCCCACCCCCTGCCTAGGCCCTGGTGATTAGAGGAGAAGTATGTTTTCTGTGCTCAATTATGGAGAAGTGGGGCAGGCTGGTGGTATGTGGAGACCAGGCAGAGGTAATTGATGCTGGGACCTTTAAGGGGAGCCGTGGAGACATGGCCCTGACAGCCCCGCAGCTCATAATGAGAAACGTAGTGGGCCCCACGCCAAGTTATGAATCTGAGATTAGGCACTGACACTACCCCCTGGTGTAGTACAACCAAGGATATTATTTGTAAATGAGTGGAATTGTATATGAACATTATTTTATGTGGTGTAGTTGAATTGTGATTCCACGTTGCAAGATTTGTATTTAGGAAAATGGGGAAGAACAGACTCAAGAATCAAGTTATGAAAAGAAAAATTTACTTTATATTAACCGGAGTTCTACGGATGAATCGTACAACAAGAACACAATGCGTACAAAATGGATATGACGATAGCAAATTGTCTATGACTAATAATGAATTCACAATACCGAAAGTACACTAGTCTACAAATTAATTTACATTCATACATTACTTTGATAACTAAGATCTAAATCTAAAAACAAAGAAACGTCTGCCTGGATTCTATAGGCTACATTGCTTCCCTATGTAATAGATGATATGAATCAATTCAGAACAGAAAAAAATGACCCATAAGTTGACAGACACCTTGGCATGCCTCTCCCTGGTTGCTAACATACACAGGAAATTGGATTAGATTCATCTTCTTGATTAGCTTGTCCCATTGGTAATAATATAGTGTCCAGCAGCTAGCACGCATAGACAGTTCATTTATGTACATTTTTTATCTTATGTAGGGAGGCCAATGCCTTGTTTGTGTTTGCCTCGCTAAAGTGTTCATATCTTTGCGTTCACTTTTTTCACGAGTTTGTGCAATGCCCCGTGCCATAGACCCTTTGATCAAAAAAAACTTACTCTGGGCTAATTGAAACTCTGTTAATGTATGAAATATCGTGGCATTTCACAATAATTGACAGCTAATTTTATTTATCCAGTTTTCGGCTTGTACAAAGTACTATGATCGGATCTATGGAGGTGAGAATGATAGCAAGGTAAGGTGGTCTAACAGGGGAGTAAACCTGGGTCAGCCGAATGCAATGCCGGCACGCTAACCCCTAGACAACCCCACCCCAACCGCCTTGTACTACTAATGCCTTCATAGATAAAAAAAAAAAAAAAAAGAATATAGCTGGTATCAGTTGGTGCAATATTCATCTTTTAAATGATGCATAGATAACACAATGGCTTAAAACACTAAAAAGGAAAGTAGCAAATCCTACAAAAGTAGGAAAATTAATATCCCTTAATGACAGCATGAAATGCAAGGAGCACCAAGGCCTTGAAAACCATAACACTGTTTCATTCTCTCAAACTTCGACCTACGTGTTGCCTGTGTATTGCGCTTCACTTCATTGGCAATTCAGACACGCCTGAAACTAAATGAATAAATACAACGCAAAAGAGAGTAGACAGTGTGACAGCACTTGTGACAGCGTTGGTGACAACCATCCTTTCTGACTGTCAACACCCATTAAGGTTTGGTCAGCGTCCCATGTCATCTGTCAGTCACATATATCAGTACATTAAGGCCTCTCCCAGGGTGCCCCATCGGCTGACATATTACTGACAGGCACATCTATCCCCAGGAGACCCCTCCCCTCACACACACACACGTCCCTACCCATCGCAGGTATAAATGGAAGCAAATCACATCAGATGTCAACTAAGATAGACCTTGGTCCTGGTAACAAATAGGGTAAACGGCATTGATGTAGGTTAGTTTATCTGCGTTTCAAAGAAATGACAGAGAGGTTGAGCTTTAAACGTCTCCTGATAGGGCTACAGACGTTTTGCACCTCATGCAGGCATTTACTTTGTATAAGTCTATGTTGCTGCTTTTGATGTTGTCTTTTTTCATATATAATTTCTTTTTGTAAATATGGCAAAGAATCTTTTCACTTTTGTTTTGTATACTAATTTATTATGATTAATTATCTTTTTATGGTCATTTGAGTTTAATATTCCGGACTGTAAAAGGATGGAACAAACAATCATTTAAACATTCATACTTTAAAATTACTTTTGAATCCTATATTTAGAAAACAGTGTGGAACTTTCTACCTTCGTTGTTTTTCCTAGCGTCAAAATAACCAGATGGTTTATCAAACATTGAAATATCCCTTTCCTAATGGAAAGCCTACCTATCTAGTTCCGGTGATAAACCTCCATTCCCCCTCCCCCTGACCGCCTGTTCCGGTACCCTCACGAGACGTATATCCTCATCCCAGAAGATAAGCCATGAATATTAAAACCATTCCTCAAAAAAAAGACACCAAAAAATACAAGCAAACAGGACATTCACCCCAGATGCAATGAGTGACTAATTTCTATAGTATTCCTCCATACTACCCATGGTGCGTACAAATTGTGCAGTGGGGTAAGATGACAGACGTTATACAGCCTATAATAGATGACGGATGTTTTAGCACACACTGGTGTCTAGATGACGGATGCTGGAGCACACAGCGGTGTCCAGATGACGGATGGCGGGCCGCGCCCATTGTGGACCCAGCAGGCTTGTCATCGCCGTCCCCTTCTACAGGCGCCGCCCTAGCGGCCACAAATCACGGCCTTTCATTGGTGGAGGCCCAGCAGGCTGGGCATTAGCAGCCAGCTGCCCCTAGTGTTGGGGTATGTGGCGTCGGGTGTGGAGTTTATATTAAGGCTAGGGTGTCATATATAATCATTGGGTTGGGTTATAATAATGCTTGTGTTGCCAGAATTATCCCTACCACGGATAGCTGATTTACAGTACTTTAAGCACCTGCAGGCTAATTTTGGCTTATTTTGTCGACAAAAACATATGGAAATCTATAGAAAATCTACAAAAAATTACCATATTTTTAAGTTTAATGAATGAATTTTCAAGCCATCCCAAAAAATCGTTGACATAGGTAAATAACAAATGAAAAAATAGTCGATTTTGAGGTGAACCATTTTAAACCACAAATAATGCCATGATTATTGAAAATTCCTATACATAAGCCTTGTGACTTGTCGACATATTACTCAGCATGCCCCTTGTTTTAGGTTAACCTGCAGGTAAAACCCATGAAAATGGCTATCCGTGCTTGGGAGAATTTACTATGGTTAGGTGTATTCGGTGTATAGAAATCATTCAACCCAAATATGATTCCATGAAGGTTGGCAAATTTGGTGGCGAGTCCTTTCTTTTATTTCGTTTGCTTGAGCCAATAAGTCCATTGAGTGATCCGACCTGCCAGCACCAGCCTGTAAAGCCAGGCTCCAATGCATGATTAGAATAGCAATAATAAATGTAATCTGTTAATGAAAATAATAGTAATACATATATTATATATACTGTATACAGGTTGTCAAAACATATGTTTTATGGCTCCTTTGGTAATACAATAGCTTTGTATAGACCTTTACCTTTTAAATGATAGATGTGCAGTATGGTATGATTAACATGCCAGTCATCAATCAATCAACAGTTTCAATATACAAAATACAATACACAAGATTTTATTTACTGGAATGAAACCAGCAATAAACAAACTACATTCTCATCGGGAGAGAAAAAGGGACTTTAACAACAAGAAGTGGATCTATAGTTGTATTGACGAAACGACCTTCATTCTTGAATACATAGCGCCGCTAATGCTGATGCCCGACCGACCAGATTATAGACCTGGGGAGGTCTCCCCCTAAGGGGGGTCCCAACAGACACGAGCAGAATAGGGATGGGCGGTTTGCAAGGAGAACGGGATTAGGTATTGAATGGAGAGGCACTTTTTTAGTTGAAGGCAATTTATGAAGTCATTGTGGTCCCGAGATCCTAAGTCAATACTTGACTTTCGGTTGCATGTTATTTTTTCCTTTCTTGTATGAACATTGTTGAAGGCTGTTTGAATGCATGGCAGTACTTGTGTTGGGTCATGAATGAGTGAATTCGATTAATTGGAAAACAATTTTAAAGAACCGTTTTTTGAAGATTGGTTTATAAAGAAAATTGCGTCTGTTGAAATAATAATCACTTTGTGGTACAGTATAAAATTAATGTTATCTCAAATTAGTTCCATGACAATTCTATCATATATAACTTAAGAGATCGTGATGATGATGATGGTTCTTTCAAATAGTTCCTGTTATTCCTGATTTGATTATCGCTGGTGTTCAATTAAATCTGTCTGAAGCTTAAAACTTTTGTACGCATTGCTAAAAATATCGTTTGCAAGGGCTAAGAACATTGTCCGCATTGTAAGGAGAGTTGATATTACAAATATAATAATGAGAGAAATTCTTTAAGAGAAAGACAAGGCTATCGTTAAGAGCGAGTTACAGACATTGGATTCCCAGCTGGAGGTGTGACGTTATAATAACGTTGCAGCTATGTTCTGTGTTGGTTCTTGTTACGTTCTTTTGATGACTCCCAATTGCGTTGCTGTGACCTGTTGTTGTGACGTTGCACTGCAACATTACTATGACATTCTGGTTATGTTCTTCAGCCTAAACAGAATGCTCTTAAAACATTCTGTTTTCATTTTGTCCTAACCTCACCAAAAGATTTTTGTTATAATGACTAACTTTGTGAGGTTACAACTTCACCGTCAATAACGTAATTGTTACTTGCCATCTTAGTAAGTATCTCAAAAAGTATGGTTGCAGAACGTTTCTGTTACGTCGCAAGCCATTGGGTTATGATATTACCATCTGTGAACAGGGCTTAATAATGCACTCTGATCCAGATGGCAGTGCCTAAGGCAATAAGCACGATTAGCTTGGAGACCCTGGAGTAAACATAGACTGGACAGCTCCTATTTGGTCCTGTGCTATCACTTCCCTAGTGGCTGATGAATGGATCAATACCAATGAGGTGTGATGGTGAGTTGGTCATTACGGATGTATTTTGGGATAGAGCCCCTATATAGTGGCTACATAGGGACAGCCCTGGCCCCAGCCAAGGATGTAATGTCGCAGAACATTTTATAGCGCTGCAGAACGTCACAGAACGTTAGTAGAATATCACAGAACATTATGGCTAACTACCTAGGTCGCACCTTTACTGGGAGAGTAGATATATACATATAACCAACCAATAAGGGAGTATGAGGGCGGTTATCACCACAAGCCAGGACCCTGATATCAGCCAGAGGCCAGGGCCCGAAGGCCTGGCCGAGGGCTGATATTGGGGTCCCTGCGAGGGGTGAGAACTGCCCGAGTACTTCCTTCAAGGTTGGTTATGGATTTATTATACGTTTTCTGTTAGATCTGAGCTCCCAAAGAAGGATGCACAGCAATCAGTGATGGTGGGGCTGTGATGGTGCACATTTTTTAATGTTCTGTCATATAACTTCATTGATATCCATTAAATCCACAAATAGTAAGAAGTAAAATGTAGCTAGGAAAGTTGTGCAGATAATGTATATGTTAGATTTTTTATTTCTTAATGATTTCATTTTCTTATGAATTTTAGAAAAATAAAAAGTTTCTGTATCGCCCTGCAGGGCGATACAAGGCTGGTTATCACCCAGGTTTGTATCACCCTGTGTTAAACTCTTAACTACTAAACTTGTATCACCCTATGGTATAATAAATTATATACCCTTTTCAAAAGTATGGCGCTCTGATTGCGCAATAGGCCTCAACCACTCTATTGGGATATAGGTTTCAATAAGCCCAGAGTAAGGGTTTTGGGATCAATGGGGCTATGGCACGGGTCATTGCACAAACTCGTGAAAAAAGCGAAACCAAATTTAATGAATCCGGTGCCTAGAGGTTTGAATTACTTTTGTCCCTGGGACCTGCTTTCTTCTTACTCTCTATAGAAGAACCTCAATGACATTATTGGATAAGATACCAATTTTCTATGCATATTACGGTAATACGTCCATTTACATTGACAAAGAATATGTGTTTGGCATGCATGATAATATTTTCCTTTTGTAACTTGCCTAGTTGAAGCAGTTGTATACAAACTTTTCCCTTCTGCTAATATGTCCATGGAAAAAATTCTCTAGATTTATCTGAGACTGCTGGAGGGATCGTTTACAGACCATGTGGTCTGTCTTTGATGGATGATTTACAAACAAAATGTGATCTGCATGTTTGCCAATTTGGAGTCCTCAGTATTATCTGATTACATTGGGCAAAGAATTATTGATGATGAGAAACAGATGGTAAACGAAGGCTCCCAAGTGTTAGTAATGACGAATAACATCAATTGGTTTGCAAACATGACCATTTGACTCTTAACGAAAAAAAGCTTCTGTACCCGGCAGATCCTTAGATTGCACATCTAGGATATTCTTTTTGTATCTTATAATTATATGCCCCAACCAGCATTACTTCCATACAGTGGTGCTGCCTCCACAAAGTTTCAGTGATTGAACCAGCTTATTCTGTAAATGAGAAAACTACACTGTTAAAATGGTGTTTAGAATTTAAATGTGTTAACGGCATAAACATGTTTATAATCTAAATACACTGAACCTTATCTGTTTAAAACCTAAACACTTGTAAATTCTAAACATGTGTGGGTTAATAATGTTTATAATGTAAACGCATAACATTAGTTGTGTTTAAAAGCTAAACACTTGTAACCATCAACCATGTTTTGAATGGGATATGTTTAGAATCTAAACACATAATATCAATTGTATACTATGGAAAAGAAAAATGGACACTTTGGGATTAGAACCCACATTCTTTACATTCAAGGTAGAAGCCTAACCAACTGAGCTAACTTGGACTGCATGCAGTGCACACTGGCATAGTCAGCACCAATGAGTAGGATCAGTACTACTATACAGGTATTCGATATCATGTTGGTGTGACAGACAATAGTTCAGTACTCTCATACCCCTACGTATTCAATGAAGTAGCAAAGCTGGGCTGTGAGTACCTACAGGCCTCCATAGCTCAGTGGTAGAGCATAGGCTTCATATGTGAGGGGCCCCGGGTTCAAATCTCGGCTACTGAAGTTACCAAAATACTACTATGAAGTAGTTGTACTATTAGTGGTTTGCCACATGCCCTCCATATTTTTGGCCATGATTAGTAAAATAGTGTTTTTCATACACTTAGGAATTTGGAACTTTGTGATTAAAAATGTTAGATTTTTAAGTTTTTGTAGCGTCATTAAGACAATCACTTCATTGGCCTGCTATTCTAGGTACAGTCAACCAACCAGAACACCCCTAAAACATTTACAAACTGTTTTAAAGCACCTTTTTAGTAGGATTAACATGTAGACACCTTTTTAGTACAAGTACTTCATCAGCTATACCCCTAAAGGTTTTACCTCCAACAATCAAACAATCCATGCAAGGCTAAACCAAGAAGGAAGGACATATGTGGTTATTGCCTCAATGATCCTGTAGTGTGATTACAGGAAAAATAAAACTTTCAATGCTGTTAACATTACATCTGGTGTAAACTGAATGGCATAGTACCATAGCAGTGTTTTACATGTAAGATCTACGTTGTTTTTCACATACTACGGTATATTATTGTTAAATTTAAAATGGTTTTCATCCTTAAGAATGAAAGTACACTGTACATATTACGGTATATTACTGTTTAACTTAACACCTAACCCTAAACATCTTGAAGACCTAAATGCTTCATAGATAAACACCTAAACATCATAGTTTTCTAAACGCCTAGCAGCTAAACATAAGCGTTTTGATTCTAAACACCTTGAGGCCCTAAACAATTCATGGTTAAACAGCTAAACATCACACATTTCTAAACACTTAACCCTAAACACCGATAATTCTAAACATGTTTAGGGAAATAAAGTGTTCCAAAACTGGATGCACCGAAGTGTTTAGGAAAATGTTTAGGTTCTAAACACTTGTTTTAACAGTGTAGTAATTGCTTAATCGGAAAGAAGAAAATAGCTTATCCATCAACTTTACTTTTTACGTATTGCTGTATCTTTCAGCTTATGCTGTCATACATTTCTCATTGGATTCTCTTGATAGGATCAAAGGAAATGGTTCTTTTCTCTATTAAATTTTAATAAACAAGGTAATTTTTACCTTCCAGACACAGATTAAACGAATTGTACCGAAGGGCTCTACACTAAAGGGCTACCATAGGTAAGAGCTCAGCTTTTCCTCAATTATTATTTTTTCAAACATTATTGAACTTTATCAAATGCTAAGTGGAATCTAATATGCTTTCATAATGTGTGTATCACCGGAGGCAATTATTAGTGTTTAATCGCTATTACTAAATTATCCTGACCAAAGTTTCTTTAATCTATACATTATAGAATCACGAATTCATTTACCAGTTCACACAAAGGAAATTCTGGCAATCATTTGGGAAATTTTAGATGATTGTATTTTGATTCAATGTCAATATAAACACATAAACAAACATATTTATGTACCGGAATGAAAGAGCTCTCTATATTTCTTGTTAAATTTACCCGGTATATGACCAATATTTCAAACTATACGCTCTTTTAGGTCAAATACAATAGGGGCCTAATAAATCAAAGCAAATAAACCTTGAAGTCATATATCACAGTCTTAACAAGATAGGCGATGTCATTTAAAAAAAAACGATGCATCTCTCTATGATACCACTTGAAACTCCCTCTGTGATATCTTCCATGAAAATTAGATACCATACTGTGATCAACCACATCACCAGATGAGACTCTAAGTGGTTTCAAATGTCCATACTCATTTCTTCTTCTGAGTCACTGGGCCCTCTCTATTCAATATCCAATACGTGATCAGATATAGTTACAGTTCAAAAGAAATAGTCACAAAAGCATAGTTGTATGGAATGGTAAAAGAACAGTCCTTTTGATATGATAACAACAACAGGAAATCCGAGGTGGGGATGCCCTGCTGTGTGTGCGCATGAATATAATATGTGGCATTTTAGTACTCGGACCTCCTCTGAGACCCCGCTTCCAATTCTTGAAAGCGTCTCTTGATACAGCCTCTCTGTTCGCCTCAAGCCCTCTCAGAAAAGACATGCTCTTCTTTTTTTTCTTTTTTTTTTTTAAACTTTACTTTCATACTTTCTTTTTTCCGTACACAAACATTTGCATTTCTTGAAAAGCAGTCCCGAACCCTCACCTCAATCCCTGCCAGAAAAAAAACTATCCCACCTTTTTTTTTCATTTCACTTTTTTGTTTTGTTTTATTCAGTTTTCTTTCGCACACAAACCCTTGCTACCAGTCGCACCCAATCTCCATCTGGTGCCTGGAATGGGGTCCCGCTTTGCCTTCCCTGTCTGCCCCTACTCAAATAGTCCCGGGGGTGCAGGCCCTGACCCAAGGGGAGACAAACAGGACCTTGGCCGGCGTCCACAGCCCTACTACCCACGCCACCTGCCGCCCGCTCTGGATTTGTTACAAGACCATGCTGTAAGACCTACTATCCTGCTGCCGGACTAGAATGCCTTTTATCTCACACTGTTGGATCAGGATTGTAACTGTCAACAGCTCCAATCTTCAAAACCCCCAGCGCTGTAGACAGGAACACTTGTGTGGTGTTATGAAAAGACAAAGTTTGTTGAGTGACAAATTAGAATTAAGTAGACCATGTGTGCACCTGAGGAGTAATAAAAAGTTAAAATTCAAAATATGCAATAGTAAATATGAACTTTTTAAGCCAAGTCCCCTTTATAGAGGCATAAAGATCTGGGATAGGCTGTCTGCAAGTGTTCAAAAGTCAACAACCGAGATAAAGTTCAAAAATGCAATTAAGCATATAAAACTGTCTTGATATTGCTGACGATTGTATATTAGGCCTATATTAATTAATATGACTGTGTTTTCTATGCATCTGTTACCTAAGTGATTAATTGTTATACTAGGTAAGGTGAATTCCATCGCTCATTAATCCATCACTCTTTATATCTTCTCAATTAATATGATCGCCTCCATAATCACTGCAACTGGAAGATCATGTACTTGTTTGTGAAGCTGCAAATAAACAGTTTAAAAAATAGATCTGAGAAGGTGAAAGCTAATCTACCCTGCCTCACACACAAGAACAAGGGTCGACCGCATGGTACAGCAGGAGGGAGTGGAGGTTAAGGGGAAAAAGCACCTTATCCACACGTTCTCTTCTTCTCTAACAAGAAATTCTCTAAACCTCTCTTCTTAAGCATCAAGAAATTCTCATTCTCTGAGAATAGAGAATGAGAACTCTTTCTCAATGAAAATAGAGAATGAGAACTCTTTCTCAATGAAAATAGAGAATGAGAACTCTTTCTCAATGAAAATAGAGAATTTGAGCCTCTTTAAGAGAAAGAAATTCTCATTCTCTAAACGACCAGAGAACAGGAGAATTCTCTGGCATTGTTCTCCAAGAAGGAAACTGTTAGAGAAGAAGAGAATGTGTGGATAAGGTGAAAAAAGAGGGGTTTTATGCTGGTCTTCTACATATATATGATTGGCCAACAGCAGGAGAAGTGTACCTTGAGTCTGTGCCATAAAGAATAAAGTGGTAGTGCATAGGCCTAGCATCCCAATGTCTCGTTCCCCAGGCCCCTTCTTATCGTGTTGCTCATTCTAAACTCGTGTTGTATCATTAGCATAGTCTCAACATTCATCTAGCTTAGAGGTGAACCGGCCTAATTCTACTGTGTAGGCATGTTACATCATTCTTCGTGATCTGCTATTTCTTCATCCCGTAGCCCCTTAAGAAGTAAGACACAAGAAGGAAGTTGGCGTTGACACATTGAGAACCAAGAGGGAGCTGTTGTTCCACAAAAGCTCGTACCTTGAGAACTACTACTCTAAACACTTGTTCCACTAGATTCATCACAGTAATTTCAAATAGTAATCCAAGCAGGTCCTGTAGATGACCGGGATTTATTATATGAACCGTGCAATTATTCATGCAATTATGATCAGCATCAATGTATGAGCACTTCATTGTATATAGTTGTAAAATTGATGAAAAGGTAAATAGAAAATTTAATTATGAAAAGATCGTGTACAACCAACAACTTTGCTATTATGCGAAGGAACCAATCCTGTATTTACTTTATTACCTTAGAGTGACATTAATTGATTTCTCCGATAGAGATTTTGCAATGAAACTGGATATCATAATTGAGAACGTACTCATTAAGGACCATTAAGCAACAGTTGTATCTTGTGACTCATTGCCATATCCACCATTAATATCATGCACTTAACGATGTCAACTCACGGTAGGTTTTTCTTTGTCCGCCCATGTCTGGCATATGGTATCCTGACAGAAAGAGAAGTAATCTGAGTAACAGTTATATTAATGAGCTAATCACATTAACTATGTGTTTAGCTTACTGTTGTCAGTCTGAATATGGGCAATTATGATAGACCCAAGAGTGGTTTCAATTGTCTTCGTCCAAGAAAAGGGTCTGGTACTATAATGGAATTTTGCTGATTAACAAAAGCCAGTTCTATGATCAATATTTCAGACATGTATGAAAATAGTGTACATATTGTTTTCAGGGGAGGAACAATGGGAGAACCAGGAGACCAGTGGGGTCCTAATGCCCCACCCCTATTTCTGTTTGCATGAAGGAACTGAGCAGGAGCAGACGCAAGGGGGTCCAGGGAGTCCAGGGGGTCCTGACACCCTCCCCCTCGTTTTGGTGGAGACTAAAATTACACAAAGAGGAAAAAACATCACCCAGATGCACATGATTGCACAATGTTTTAGTAGTTATCCTATATTTCGATCCTATCACCTTTTACAACTCCTTAATCCCCCCATGCTCTACACAGAGAGGGTAGAAGGCTGTATGGGTGGGCCTGAAGGTTTTAGGACTCAGTCTTTATGTCTCGTTTGTCAAATGCTGGATCCGACACTGGTTGTTAAAATTACAGCAGCATTCTTACAAATATCAGACAGCACAGACCCACCCACTATCTGATATGAAATGCATAATCATGTTCCTATTCAATATTAGCAATTCTAGATCCACTAAATATTTCTACTTTACAACGAATGTGGTCTGCATTAAACAGAAACCCGTCATTCTACTAAGCAACCACTCCATGGCCTTATATCTGCCTCCAGGTACTTAATTCTGCATGTATCTGCTACCTTAGGTTGGATCATCTCAAAGATTTCTTTTTCACAACGTCCTTGAATTATCAATTTTTACATTTTGTGAAGTAGCTTCATTTTGTCTGTAATGGCCGCAGCGCCTTCTTTTGTTGCTAGTCCCATTGTTTGGTTTAACAGGCGTTGGGTTTTATGTTCCTTACTTTCTTTAGTAATGATTACGGTTTTTACCTCTCATTCATTAAGAGAGTGAATGAGCTCCATTTGCGGTAGTGGTTGGGTTTGGCTTCTGGGGTTACCAACATGGAATGACAATAACGCCAGAAATTGCATCTTAGCAGTCACAGTAGTAGTCAGTAGGTGGTTTTCCAGTTTCCAATTTCACAATCAGATCAGGGTGATTGTCACCATTTCTTGTTTTAAATCTGCAAGCAGTATCTTCTTTAGACCATAACTTGTAAAATGTTTTCAAGTTCTTCAAATTTCTTTTGTACAAAGGAACCGTTCAAGCTTCATTCCAATGTCTTCACTTGTCCGCCTCCAGTACTATTTTCACACTATAATTACATTTTGAAAATGTACAATCGCCCTTCTCTTAGATATAACAACCTATCTGTCTACAACAGAATCCATTCATACTTCACTTGCTAAGGGCTATAATATTCCGCTATACGGTATTTGCTTGCAGTACAATCAAAAGACGCAAGTAAACTGCCGCAAACTTGCTTGTGGTAGGGAACCGCAAGGTGGAATATAGGTACTTGCAGTACTTGCTTGCAGTACTTGCTACCGCAAATGATTTTATATATAGGTTTTCTATTATATAGGTTTTCTATGGATTGCTTGTGGTCATAGATACATACATCTTGGTATCAAAATGACAAACTACTTGCGGTACCTAAAATAAGCGTCCACAATTGCTTCCTACCACAAAGTGGAATATAGCCTTAATTCATGAATGCAAATCTTATATAATTATATGGCACTCATCAGGGATTACTAACTACAAATTCTATTAAATCCCTCGGATCCTGTGAAAGGTTCTACCTATATTCTTCCATGCCCTTGGGAACCAGATGCTCTCACTGGAACCTTTCAGTAGATGTGCTTACAGGACAAAAAGAGAATAGAGAAAGGGAGTCCCATTGCAGAGTAGTACTGCCATTGCACAGGCAAAGTCAATTGGCATAGGGGCTGTATATAATGCATGGCCCTGACGCCTAGAGCTCCAGCTGTTGGAGTAATCTAATTTGTTCACAAAGTGGATACTTCAGAGAAAGGCCAAGTT
This sequence comes from Lepidonotus clava, assembly GCA_936440205.1. Lineage (NCBI taxonomy): Eukaryota > Metazoa > Annelida > Polychaeta > Phyllodocida > Polynoidae > Lepidonotus > Lepidonotus clava. The sequence goes on along the minus strand of OW387150.1, from coordinate 15,645,048 downwards.
CTTACCAGAATACAGTATGCCCTGAACCCTTGAAGGAAACTGAATTGACCCTGAAAATAAGACGTGTGAAAGATCCTTCAGATATGATAACTAGATTTGGAGTAAGGGTTAAATACATCATGATACTGGATCGAGCACTGTGCCTAAACCTCCCATTTTATGTGGTGTGGTTAGTGTTATTTTATCTAACTGCACTGTCCTCAGAGAGATCTGGGAGGGGGATCCAGACTTTCTGAAGGTGGCTACACATAATCAGTTATGTAGGCTTAAAGCTAAGATATATATGTTAGTGCGCATGCATGTAAGTTTCAGGAGGGTATTTCATAACAAAATACTAAGAAATGGATGAATCTTTGTAATATTCTTGAGATAAAAAGAAAATATAAGAAAGTTCTTTGATACTTTCTTAAAAAGAGCCATCTTGAACTTGTGTCATTGTTGTGATACTTTCGGCTGTTGAATACAGGATCCAAGAGGCACTGCTTGTGATAGATACATTGACTCAAAGGGTCAAACAAATGAAAGGGTTTTACAACGAATTCTCATTGTTTACTTATAAGAATGTGGAAAATGGTGATTTTACAAAGATGCTTTTTAAGAATCAATCGATTCTTAACATCATGTTATGAAATACCTAGGTAAAATTGTTTTCTTACTTGTGTTTTGTCATTGATATAACATTGGCTATACTGGGTCTAAGATCGGGTTTTAGGTCTCTTAGGGGAGTAGGTACATGAAGGAAAAAATAATAGTCAACAACAAAGATTTCTTATGAAGAGCTTTCACAAAGAATTCTTCTTTTTTCTTAAAACCTTCCATATCTTTAAGAAAAATCTTATTACAACAAAGAAACAATTATTTAAATAAGATTTTGTTCTGAAAATGGCTCCTGAAATCCATCTTTGTGTAATGTAGGCCTAGCATTTTTCCTAAAAGTGTATGGGGGCAGGATGGTACAGTCGGTAGGGTGCTTGCCTCGCACGTGGGAGATCTTGGTTCGAGCCTGCATCCTGCCTGCTGTACCACCTCGCCTTGCCATCATTTCCACTCCTATAGATTCAGTCAGTCAATTGGTAGTCAAAAACCAGATTTGGTCTCGATATAGCTGAAAAAATGCTGAGTAGACCTTAAACTCCAACACATCATCATCATCATCCTAAAAGTGTGTGTGTGGGGGGACCTCCCAAAGATGCGCCCTTAATTTGACTGAGGATCTGGAGTGCACATTCCCTCCCCCCTCCTCCTCAATCTTTATCTGGGAAAATGGTAACGTTATTGCAACATTTCTCCAAAATGTAGCAAATTCAAACTAGGGCTCCAGCGACACATTTAGACTCGAATAAAAACAGAAATCATTCTTCTAAAGCCTTTACTTCTAGGACAATGATGACGATGGGAAATCTCATTGTGAAAAATCTCATTGACTAGTTCAAAATATCCGGATCTAAGCAGGGAAAGTACCCATTACCCCTGATCCACAGGACGTGTACCCCACACTTCCGGTCTATTTTGGGGCCGCTGACGTCCCGTCCAACACTTTGATCTGAGGTCATTGACACGGCCAGAGTTGGCATCAAAGGACTAAGTCGGTCTCAAAGGGTAAAATGTTGCTAAAACTTTCTAGATTTTTGTTCCTAGGGGAAAATTTCAAAAACCTGACCAATTCCATTCATAAGGAATAATTTTCCGATTCAATTTCTATGAGGTGCTCTAAGAAGATTCATTAAAAGAGATAATAAGAAACAAATTAAACAAGTAAGAAATGTGAAAGAGTGGTGGTATGATGACTAACAGTCATGATGGGTAGTCATTTAACTACACATTTGATATCAGCTCAGCTACGCTCGATTTTATTGCTGTACTGCTTTTATCACAAACAGCAATGTAAGTATGATTAGATATACATATATATGATGATGATGTGTTGAAGTTGTAGGTCTACTCAGCAATTTTTCAGCTATATCAAGACCAACTCTGGTTTTTGTCCACAAAGTTGTGATGACCGAATCTATTGGGGAGGAAACGACGGCAAGGTGAGGTGGAATGGTCAGCTATGAGAGGTGCACCGGGCCAGCCGCGTGCACACTGACCACTAGACCATCCCACCCCCCTGAATATGTAATAATATTATATGTGATCACTGGTCTGGTAGGAAAGAACAATGAGAAATGATTGGTCATTTTTACCCTACTACTTCTAAAATTATGTCCTTTCACATGTAGCAGTCTACACACTGAACTTACTTCAAGTCATACCAAGAACCAGCAAAATAGGCTCCTACCAGCCTGTCCATCTGGTTGTTGTTTTGTAAAAATGTTTTTTAAAGGACCTGCACACTCCTTTCTCGCTTCTGATTCCCGTGTAACATTACTTTGGGAATGTGAAGCGACTAAGGAGTATGAAAGGAACTGTGGCAACCAGCAAATTTGGGTCATGGCCCCTTTATTTAGTTCCACTCTGATCCTCTATGTGGCTTCATGGTCTAGTGGTTAGGACCTCCAACTCCAGACCGAAAGGTCATGGGTTTAAATCCTGAAAGAGTTTGTCATTGCCAGTGTTTTTCAGCCTGGCAAAGCCACTTGTAAATAAATTAATACAGAAAAAAAAACGAATCACAGCCCAATAGTCTAACCATGAGCTGGCGTATTGTGAAGTTCTCTATATATTCACGCATAGGATGTAATATAATATGTTTGTGATTCCTGACAATATAGGGGTCAAGTATGATTACGAGAAATCAGGGGAGTTTCTTCACTGTAAGGGAAGCGGCGACAGGACATGAATTATATAATACTGATGTCGACGTATTTGTCAAAACTTTTAATCCTTGAGAAGAGGCTGGCTAGATAGGAATATTATTAATGTAAAGGTTAGTTGAAGATTTTGTCACACTTGACATAATTAACATAGATAGGAAGACCTTTAAGAATAAGGTGACTATTGTAATTTTATGTTCAAGGATACAACGCATGAAAAGAAGTGTCTTTAAGGTAGTCAAATTTCAAATGTAGAGACGACAGACGATCCAAGAGACCACGGCTTATATAGATTTATCTCAAAACATAAATGTCAGATGTGGCGACAGATCCCCTCCTACGTTTACAAACATTTTCCAATACAGCTTTATATGGCTATGAAGCGAGAAGCATCGCTGCACTAGAATCTAGTGGGTGGGATTTGTTGAAAAAATATTTCTAAAACACACAAACACCTATACACAAGAAAACAGACAGAGTAGTGTAGGAGTTAGCTCAAGTGTTATCACACAAAGATATACATATCTGTTTTGTGTGTGTGTGTGCATGCATGCATGTGTGTGTGTTTGTGTGTCTGTGTGTGTGTGTGTCTGTGTGTGTGTATCGATTAGATAGATCGGGAGATTCCTTCCACATTTTCACTGAGTATAGTTTTCCAACTACGTCTATGTATCAAGATAGATATATCCAAAGAGGAATCGTTGCACGGATCATGCAGGTTCAACTTTAATATAGTTGAGCCTGCATGATCCATAAATATATTATATTTATGATCAAGGCAAGGCCAGACACTCATACGTCAGACTTATTGTTCATTTCCGTGAATTCATGTTTAGTACAGGGAATAATCATATAGGGCATAGACATAGGACGTATCATAATACATATGGTATCATGTTCTTCATACATCAAGCTGACGAAAGGTATGACATTGTATGAAATATTAATTATGTTCCTGAGATGGACACAGTATGCCACATCTAACCTTATGGTCCTTTAGTACTGGTCAGCTTTGAGTCATGGTATATCCAGAAGGCTACCATATTTCACTATGGATATCCTCCTGAACATGCAGGGAAAGGGTCAAAATAGACTTTAGAGATCCTCGTCCCTATGTGTCGTGGTTACTTGTATATACCGTTAGACCGAATACCTATCTATCCTCATAGTTATATAAACTGAAAAACAATACATATTAATTTTAAGATTTTTATTTTTATTTCAGTGATAGGGTATTTGGGAAATAGCATAGAGCCTTGCAGCAATTAGATAAGCAGTTGCTATTAATCTGTTTGCCCAGTTTAACTTTTTCGTTCCCAAATAGGTTTCACAAAGATCGATGAATGTGTGGATGATGTCCATAGATAAACCTAGATAAGCAACAATACTGTAATTATTAACACTCGAGATATAATAGTTAAGTACAAGCGCTATGCAAATGATGTCTCTGATGACATTTCATTTGATAAAACATTGTTGGTTAGAGCATCAAAATCGAATTATTACAATTTAATTTAAGTATTTTTCAGGTTAGCTTTTAATATAACAGTATGTCATCTTCCTTCTGGTCTTACAAAGAGAGGACTGTGTGGCCATGTTGATCACACGACCATCAACTATGGGCATCGTTGAATCATCTGCATGCATTTTGTCAAAGAAAGCATAAGATTCACTACAAACCATTTTCAATATTATGAAATAAATTTTGTAACTACACTTGTGTAGCAGCGTCTATTGTACCAAACTAAACGCCAGCCTAGTAATACCTTAGTGGTAGCGGTGGTAGGTTTGGTCATCCTACAGAAGTTTACAACCAGCCCTGATGAGTGACGTCAATTTGCCAGCAGCAAGAACCAATGTTATTACTGGTTATAGCCCACCGATGGGACAGAGTAGGCGGGGCACTAAGCGGAGACACGTGTCAGAGTACACGTATATGAATATTTCAGTATACTTCCAGATGTGACGGAAGATATAAACAGGTTTATGTTATATACTGGACTGCTCAGTCTAATCCTTGTGTTCCATCTGTTTCTAAAAGAGTTTTAGGACTATGTTTTTCAGAAGTTTGTCAGGAGGTGTTGTTGTATTCAGCAGGTCTTGTTAACTTTGTTTCCTTTAGCAGGTGATAAAACGTTTCTAACTGGTCTCAGATTCAGTAGCAAGCATAGCTACGACAGATAAGGAGTATCATAGAAATACTATGTAAAATGGATATTAAACCTCTGGTAAGGATCTATAACTGGATGAGGTAGAAAATATATAGTGTTTGGAGCGTATCCTACTGATGAAAATTATATGCTATGAAGTGCGTGAGCCAACTCCGGTTACCAATGATTGCATTTAAACAACGGAAAGACTAGTTTTCTTTTTGTCATATTGCAATCATTATACCGTGTCATATAGGCCTAATTATACTTCTATAGTTGAATTAGGTAAATATAACTATACCATGTGGAATAATGGCCTGATCTATCAGTTATCTTTTATTAGTTTGTTTAATTTTATTTCTTATTTAATTCCAATCTTAAATCATTAAGTTCCTTCTTGGCAGTTGATAAAGTATGTTATGAGGTTACAACGTGAGCATGATTTACACATCAAATATATATAGTTTCTTTAACAATCGAGTTCTTAAAATCTGCCCTACTTTCCAACATCTGCACATCAAGAGGTAACATTTTCCATAAATCAATTCCTCTCTAGTAACAACTAAAAGTGAAAAATCCTGGCACATTTTCCTCATCTTTTTGCCTATTATTTGACTATAATAAAAGTTGATGAGCGCCAAAGAGATATATCATTAGGGTTGGTACATGTTGATAAAGCATTTAGGCTGGTTTATTATTATGAACATGTAACCAAGATTTCTTTTTTTCTTTACAGATGTCTCTGGCAATGTAAGACACGGTGATGGAGAACGTGAGTTTGGTGGAGAACATCACTCAGGAGGATACCTCCTCCTGGGTGGTAACGGTGACAGACAACCCCTTCACCGTAACATCTGAACAACCTGGCGAATACCAGGAATTCTACCTCCGAGCTAGGTTCATCACAGGTCTCATATGCTACCCGATCTTCTGCTTCATTGGACTGGCAGGGAACATCTTGAGTATAATTGTCATGAGTCAACGCAAAATGGCTACATCAACGAATGTATACCTGACAGCATTAGCTGTGTCAGATTCAATTAAGCTCATCAATGACAGTTTTTACTTTCTGGTGATCCTTTTATTGGAGACGGACCCTCCATCTGGAAAGAAGGCGTACGGGTATTTGTACCCTTATGCACACTACTTGTTCAACATGTCAGTGTGTGTGACAGCTTGGTTGACAGTTTCTGTGGCTGCCGAGAGATATGTCATGGTGTGTCATGCAGCACGGGCTCGTGACATGTGTAATATGATGAGGGCTAAGCTAACAAGCGTTGCAGTATTTCTTTCTATGAGTGTTCTCACAATACCATTTGCACTGAGATATCAAACGGTTTGGCGTGAAGACCCAATTACGAACACAACAGCCCTGGAAGTAGAAGTTACAGAGCTTTGGCAGGATGCTGAGTTTGTGAAAGCCTTTACTTGGCTTACAAATCTACTGAGATCTGTCATTCCACTCTGCATTCTGGTAGCTTTCAATTATTACATTGTTCAAGCATTACGTAGGACTCGATCAAACAAAAAAAAGATGTCGTCACGCCATCGAATCACCTTGATGTTGATATCTGTGATAGTGTTGTTCCTTGTGTGTGTTACTCCAGATGCAATAATGTCTACTTTCTTTGGATATGGCTACTATGAAGCAAATGACTTAGTCCGAGGAGTGCGTGAAATAACAGACTTATTACTTACCGTCAACTCAGCCTTCAATTTTGTATTGTATTGCACATTTAACAAGATATTTCGGAGAAATTTCATGACATTGTTTTGTAAGCAGTGCTTCAGTGGAAACCTTGCACTTGATGAGACAGCATTCAGACGTTCCTCATTTACTACTTTCCATGGGACTATGATGAATGGAAGTAACAGAAAGATTCCCCTCTGTGAAAACGAGTGGGTACAATCCACAATGTGAGTGCTATATTCTAGTTTTATGGTCCATGTGCATTATTCATGTCTGTCTTTCTCTGTATTAAAGCCTTCTAGGTCTCTGCTTGGGATCTGCTACTATTTTTCTCCTACAAACAAGTTATATAATCTTAATGGGGATCATCTCAATTGTTTATCACCCCTGTTTCTCATTGTTGTATTCAATGTTTATATAAACAAATACAATCGCAAGAAAGTAATATATTTTGATACACTCAGCATTAGATGCTTGATATGACGACAAGGGAATGGAGACAATTGTTCTGCGTTATGTGATACAAAGGCCTTTAATGCTTGTAAGTCTGAAAAGAAATATACTAATTCTCTGTTTTGTTGTTATCTGAGAGAAATAAATTAAATACAAAAAAGCTTCCGATTTCAATTTGCCAACTGCTTATAGAGCAATCTTCAGGAAGGCGTCAGGAAGGCTCCAGGAAGAAAACAACTTGTTCCTGAAATGGCGGATAAGTGCTTTTTGGGGGTAGGCGGAGATCAGCATGTTTCTCCCATCGATTGCAGATGTCTTTTTCTCATTCTCAGAGACACTGGATTACGGTTCGAGCCCAGTATTCCAAGAGCGATATAAATTATTTAAACTACATAACAGTGGATGGGATATATTTGGACAATGGTCCATCGTGCTCAAACTGTAGAACTTATGATTTATAGACTACTTAAATGATAAAATAAAAATATATAAATCATGCAAGTACAAAGTAAGCAAAATAAAAGTTTATGACGATGCGTACATTGGAAGCAGTTTTAAAGTTATACATTTTATCATCCCCGAATCACACGTGCTTTGAAGGAAGATGTATGCTTATCAAGATTGTTCTCAGCGATTGTGTTAAATTTTGATTGTTAAAAGTTCTTTCCAAATAGATAGATCTGTGTGTAATATCTCAACTTGAAGAATGAACAATATTAATTCTCAGAGACGGATTTCGAGATTGGGGAAGCGCATGACCCCCCCCCCTTTTTTTTTGAAGGGGGGGTCACATATTATTTTTCTAATATTCTTTTAATTTTCTAGTATAATGATCCCTGAATCCCATGAAGAGCCAAATGTAGGCCGTAACATTCACCTGAAAAAACGTTGGTATCGTGGTTTTGGTGAACCTTACTCAACAACTTCTAATAATATAACATAGACATATATAAGATATGTATTTCTTTATGTATAAAACTAGCGCCCCTGGAGTGGGCGCAAGACTTCTTTTTATTAAACGTAATAATTATTTCTGAATTAGCACGGGTCGGATATTTTCATAGATTACATTGCGTCCTCTGTAAATTGTTACTAGAACATCATGATCTACTCTTCATTTCTGTGTGTAAGGATAATGTTATCAAAACAATTAACCCTTCTTACTATTAAATATTCACTGTATCAGGCTTCTTAATCTGTCAGTGACCGAATACGTGTCTAATTAGTTACTAGGAGCAGTGAACAGTTTTAAAATTTAAAAACTGAAGCATCTTTTAAGAGATTAATAATAAACTACAAATGCTTTTCCACTCAATTTAAAAGAAAAAATATATTTTTGCATTTTTGATAATTTTCAATATTAAAAAATCGGTTACTTTAAAGATTGTGCTAATGATATCTGGTGCAATCCAATACTGCTGCACCGTCTGGTAGGTTAGTTTGTATCAGCATGTGTCTCCACCTGGTGAATAGCAGCAGATTTGGGGGTATAAAACCATTGACTTGAGTTGGTATGCCTTGGACATCTGAAACCCTGAACGCGCATGAATAATAATTATTATTTATATCAATAAAGACTTTAAGGCTGGAGCCAGGAATAGATAATAATGAAAGGGTAGGGTGGAGATATTGTTTAATGTTTGGCCTGAGTTTGATATTTAAAAACAATTTTAAATTTTGGTAAAAAACATGAAATGGCTTGCTGTTCGTTTTTATCGTTATTCTTTTTTATTATAATAATGTTTAAGTTCTGAAGTATTGTATGATATTTATTTATTTGTATATGATTATGTGACCCTCCACAATTGCTACAATAATTACTTTAAAATTTTGTAAATTACTAATATTATCATGAAACTGCAAATCAAGAGCCTTACAAAAATGTCTAATTATGTGAATTTTAGGCTAACGTTGAGAATAATAATCATAATCAGTAGGCTATATCAGAAATTTTGAGAAATGGGGTGGTCGCATCATTATCAGATCATAGGCTTTAACCCCTTCAACCCTGTATTCCTGGGAATAATAGGTAAAAATCTCTGTAGACAAGTGAAAGTAAGCTTTCAAATGCTGCAAACCTTTTTAAGATATTCCTTTTAGAAGCTAAGATATGGTTGTATGAAGTGCTCTACCTCTTGTATAATAGAAACACCCCAGTCCTGATTATCATATTACTTTCCATGTTACGGCAACTTGAACTTTACCATATTTAGTAAGGAAAAGAAGGCATATCTAATAATAGAAAATGGTAGAAATGTAATAACTTTTGATTCAGAAGATTATTTCGCTATCTGTTTGAAATATTAGGCAAACAAAGATATTTTCTACATTATCCATGACAAATGTTCCATTGACCCTTAACATTCTTTTTTCCGTAACCATGGTAACTTAACAACCTTTCTTAAATGTAGAATTTCCTGGAAAAAACATTCCATTTCAAATTTCCCATAATGCCTCATTCATGAAAATTTGGTTATTTCTATAAACACCATTGAATTCTCTGGAAATTTTCATATAAGTCAAGTTTTCACACAAAATTACATAAGAAATATGTTTTTCCCAAATAATTCCTCAATTATTGCAATTGAGAGGGTGATTTCGAGGTTTTGCCATATTTGCCCTAAATTGGGCATGATGTCCTGTACTTAAATATGTGTTCTAAAAGAACTAATTATCTTTGAAGGATAATATAAAAAGCTGAAGATTCCTTGAAGCATCAGGAACATTTTGATATTTACCTTTTGACTGTAGGTTAAATACTCATTTTGCAATTAGAAAATAACCATGACATTAGCTGCCAATTTATGGGTAACAGCCCTGTGGTGGCCAAATATGGCCTTATGGGGTGGAAGGGGTTAACGAGCAACGGGTGGTTCCTCCCTACTGTGTTTGTTGTGCTATTTTTCCTTGTTCTATTTAGATCCTTATTACGTTAATAGGTTCAAATGTCAGAACATAATTCATAATTATAACTTATTGCTTTCATGAATGTTATGATGGTTTAGAATAAATCGGATCCATATATCAGAAAATTGACAAAAGAATAACTAGCTTTAAGGAGTACTTAAAAGAACAACAGCAAGATAACTTTGGTATGATTTTTTTTTTATTGTTGCAGATTTGCCTCCAAAAAGAATCTTTCAAGCAGCTGTAGCAATGTAGCGATGTGAACAAAGTTTCTGACTAGAATTTCTCATGAAGGTTTCCATTTCAGTCCATAGGTAGGTTTCAGGTTTAGAGCATTTAATACTCCTCACCCTCCTCCTCACCCTCACCCTCAACGGAGTCAACTCCGACCTCTTCGTAATCCTTCTCAAGGGCAGCGAGATCCTCACGGGCCTCAGAGAACTCACCCTCCTCCATACCCTCTCCAACGTACCAGTGGACGAAGGCACGCTTGGCATACATGAGATCGAACTTGTGGTCAAGACGAGCCCAGGCCTCGGCGATGGCGGTGGTGTTGCTCAACATGCACACGGCACGCTGCACCTTAGCCAGGTCACCGCCGGGGACAACAGTAGGTGGCTGGTAGTTGATGCCAACCTTGAAGCCAGTGGGACACCAGTCGACGAACTGGATGGTACGCTTGGTCTTGATGGTGGCAATGGCAGCGTTGACGTCCTTAGGGACAACATCTCCACGGTAGAGCATGCAGCAGGCCATGTATTTGCCATGACGGGGGTCGCATTTCACCATCTGCAAAAGCAATGAGAACAGATATGTAAACACTGAAGATAAAACATACTACAATGTACAAATGATTTTGTTTGTTTGTATTCTTATGGTAATGATAATAATGGTTATGATAATAATGAAAATGACAATAATGAAGTTTATGTCTACCTGAACTTCTTTCTTATATACAATAGTAATGAGAATGATAATTATTTGTAGGCATATCAAAGATATGAGAAATAATCTGTTCTTTAGTTTCTAAGTTTTCTGTAATATAACTTTAAGAATAAAATAGCAAAATATATCAGTGACTCACCTGGTTGGCAGGCTCAAAGCAAGCGTTGGTGATCTCAGCAACAGAGAGCTGCTCGTGGTAGGCCTTCTCAGCAGAGATGACTGGGGCATAGGTGGCCAGGGGGAAGTGGATACGTGGGTAGGGCACCAAGTTGGTCTGGAACTCAGTCAGATCGACGTTCAGGGCACCATCGAACCTCAGGGAGGCAGTGATAGAGCTGACAATCTGGCCAATGAGCCTGTTCAGGTTGGTGTAGGTAGGGCGCTCAATGTCGAGGTTACGGCGGCAGATGTCATAGATAGCCTCGTTGTCGACCATGAAGGCACAGTCAGAGTGCTCAAGGGTGGTGTGGGTGGTCAGGATGGAGTTGTAGGGCTCAACAACAGCAGTGGAGACCTGGAACAAATTAATAATTGTTATAGATATGGCATGTAATCAGGAATATGGAATAAAATAGATGAATTGGTAAAAAGCAGATATCAAAATATCTATTTACACAAACTCAGATATTGAATACCAACAAGAATATGCATGTCTATTTTAGAAATAAGATACAATTCCCATAACTAAACCATTATAAAATAAAATTCTGGATATAATGAGAGACCAAAACTCACCTGGGGGGCGGGATAGATGGCGAACTCAAGCTTGGACTTCTTTCCGTAGTCAACGGAGAGACGCTCCATGAGCAGGGAGGTGAAGCCAGAGCCGGTGCCACCACCGAAGGAGTGGAAGATGAGGAAGCCCTGGAGACCAGTACACTGATCAGACAGCTTACGGATGCGGTCAAGGACCAGGTCGACGATCTCCTTACCGATGGTGTAGTGACCACGGGCATAGTTGTTAGCGGCATCCTCCTTACCGGTGATCAGCTGCTCGGGGTGGAACAGCTGGCGGTAGGTGCCAGTGCGCACCTCATCTGGTAACAGAGGTTTCAGAATTAGAATTGCATAATTTGATTGGAAAACAGATATCTTTTTTCAATTTTAATTAGTTACATAGTTTTGGGTTAAAATCAATCAGTGATTACCCCAAAGTGTAAGAAAATCTAAAGTATTTTTCTTTTTTTCTAGGAAGTTTCATGACAATGAATTCAAATTTAATTGATGACTTGTGTCTCATAATACCTTTAACAAATGAATAGTAGAAAAACTTACCAACAACAGTTGGCTCAAGATCAACAAAGACAGCACGGGGGACGTGCTTGCCAGCGCCAGTCTCGCTGAAGAAGGTGTTGAAGGAATCATCACCACCTCCGATGGTCTTGTCACTGGGCATCTGGCCATCAGGCTGGATGCCGTGCTCAAGGCAGTACAGTTCCCAGCAGGCGTTACCGATCTGGACACCAGCCTGGCCAACGTGGATAGAGATGCATTCACGCTGGAAACAAAGAGAAATGGCTGTAAGAATGCAGTTTATATGTAAATGCAATAAGATGAACTTTTTTTTCACTGTCTATGCTATCATCGATACTGTAACCATCAGGAATGAGGGAAATATTTTCATGTTGGATACCATAATCATAATCTCAAAATTTAATGTCTCTAAACGAAATATTGTAATTTTGACATAATGGAAGCTACAAGTATACAACGTTGAAAAACCATGTATCTAGCCTTAGAAAGATATATCCCAAAACAGTGGCCTTATAATAGTATGAAATGAACTATAGCTTTCACCTTTATTGCCTTGATTTCCGAGGGGAGAAGGCACAAGGCCCGCTATAAATTACCCAAAGCGTGCCCCAGCATCGATTAAAATAAGTGCTTGCATAATTGATAGCGGCACCCGAGTAGTGCTAATCAAGTTGATCAATAGATCAATAGAAACGACCTCGCTGGGCAGCAGATAAAGGAATCCTTTGCGGCAGGTCACCTTTACAGCACAACTTATCAGGGTTCTTTTGGAATGGACGTCCCAACGTCTACGTGTGATTTGTGAGCTATCAATTAACCGACTTAAGGTGGTAGCCACTCAAAGATTTGTATACCCCTGGGTTACCATGTTCGGTTGACTGTAACTACAAAACACACTGCTGAATGCGTTCACACTAGTAGCGGGTATCAAACTAGATGTAGCAATATCTCCGAGATATTTACATTGTAAAACCACCCGCTTGTAAGGTTAATCTTCTCATTATTTTTACAGCAAAACATCATCTTTTGGGGAAAAAACTATTAAATTTGGGATAGTTAGAAGCAATTGGTGACAGTGTAATCTGTTATTCCTTACGTTGTTCTTTTTGCAAATCCTAACTGTGGGTTGCGGGTTATGGACACGGGTTAAATGGGTAGGTATAGCCACCTCGCCTCCACTACTTTCAAGCTTGGCTCAGTCCGCTATCCCATTGAAAACTTCCCGAAAATTCTACGCTATTTTAGAATATAAACGGGGGCGTGAGCGCCCTAAAAATCCATTTCTCAACTTTTGCCGATTCCTTTAATGCCAACCCCCTTTACAATCCATAAAAAATAACTATACTTTCAATTAACTTTGAATTACTTGGACGTTCTCTTCTACCTTACTGTAACAAACAATCTTGGCGGCAAACCCAAGCGCCGATATGGACATGTTATATGAGCATGTATCATTAACACAACGAACCCTCTACACTCGCAGGAATCCATCTAGTTCACTCAATAGAAATCATCCATCGAGTTCGGAAAATAAACTGATGGGTCAGTGAAAATACAAGAAGTAAATCGACTTACCATGTTGATGGGTTAGATTGATGAAAATGGGCGGAGAAATGTGTAGAGATCTGTGATCGGTACACTGTGTGACTCAAAGTGTCAAGGTGTACTTGTGACTGGTTGGTGCGTACACACAACCTTTTATACCTGGCCGTTGGTAGGACGCGCGCCTGGAGGTGGGGGTGGGGGGGGGGGAGCTTGCCAACGCCGGTTTACCGTTAGTTGTCCCTGACGACCAGGTGGGCCTCGGCCTGGTCGTGTATTGTGCAGGTGGGATGGGCGCGTACATTTGGTATGAGGTTTGGGAGAAGGGGAAGGAGGTACTTTTTTTTATTTGTTAAATCATCTCTGTACAATAGCAATGTTCTTTCGATGAATCATATTCATAATGTAAGAATAGATTATGATGAGAAATAATGAAAACTGATCAATAATGGCTAATTTGGTTACATTATGGAAAGACTTTAAGGAAAACTGGAGAGCCACGGTGTTAGAAATTTAGCAATAATTATTGGAATTTGATTTTATTGCATTTATAAGTTACAGATTATGTTATATACCAAGCGAAAACTCTTAATCACAATAAGTTATATGCGTGAAATTACAAAATTACACATTAATTGCCTTTTCATCGCTATTTATTAGGAATTGTTCAATAAAAACAGAATGATGGAGGTTGTGTCAATAATTTAGACGTGAGTTTGTTCGCACTCAAAAGTTTTTAAAGGCCATCATTATATAATTATGTGTATATTTCTAAGCCTTTGTATTGGAAGTCATTTAATGAATGAAACATGCATGCAAGTTGTATATCTCATCTTGTTATTACTATTATAGAGGCTAGTGGACTTGATTGGTATTTGATTACATCTAGGCCTACATATATATAATGTGGGAAGGACCTTGACTTGAATTTTAATAAAAAAAAACTATGCCAATTTAGATGTCATTGTGACATCTATGTGGGACCAACCCCTTACCATTATTTATATTTGTTATCATCCCCCGCCCTTACTAATATATAATGTCCATACTCGGTAACCACTTGTGGGAATAGGTTTGTTTGGGGCTTTTTCCCATGAGCCCCCGTTGCCCCCCTCCCTCCCATACACCCACCTATCCCCACGTGCGTAGAAAACCTGAACTCGTAAATTATGAATCAAGTCTTAAAACTTCCGGGTAAAGACAGAACTCAGAGAATTGAAACTTTATATCGATTTCACAAAACTACCTTTCATCAATTTGTTTTATCACTAGAAACGTGTTGTATTTTGAAAAAGAAGTTCCGTAATCTACTTTGTATGTGTGTACAAAAATGTGTTACGGTAAATATAGATTAAGGGTTTTACGGTCTGATGTTAAGGCCATGTTTATCGATGACTCACATTGTTCCCTCAGTGTACTACAATCTTTGCGGTCGCCAAGCATGCCCTGACCCGCAACGTGTAGAGGCTTTAGGCCGAAAAGGTTCTGTAGTTACCTAAATGAACGACCTACAGTAGCGAATTGAGAGGTATTTGGGACAAATTACACGGGTTATTCGTAATGTCGCAGGTCAATTCTGAGATAAAATACACATTTTGAACGTGCTTCATAATTAATCCATTAATCTTTGAACATTTAGAAATAAGGGTATTTCTTTGCGTCATCACGACTCCGCACATCAATGAATTTATAAAATTTCAGTCACACGATAACTTTGCTTATGAACGAAAATCAACAGAATGCATGCACATTACTTTAAAGTGCGAAAATTGCTTTTGCAATAATAATCATTATGTGCATACACGTAATTAGTATTATGCCATAGGGCCTATATGTCGGCTCGAGAAGCCCTCACAGAACATGTTGAATAATAAACGCCATCTATTTTGCCAATGTAAATTAAGGTATATTAAAGAAATGGTAAGAAAATTAAGAAGTGCAATCTGATACTGGTAGATTTCACTGTAGAGACCTCGACAAGTTTTATCACAGTCGCAAAAATGACAATAATTAGCTAGGCCTATTTACAATAGGAATGTCATGTTGTTGTTCTTTTCAATAAAATACTGCATGTGGGGTTTCCTAGTTAATAGGATTATGTTCAATCATCACAGCTGGGAACTGTACACTATAGAATACCATTCCCGAACGATCTTACCAGTAATTTCCTTTCTCGGCTGTTCTCATGAAAAGAAATAAACCTCAGAGAATATTCCAACTATTGTTTTGCGAATACCTTTAGGCCATGATACCTTACTCTGTAAACGATAAAAATGCATTCATTTGATATTATTAAATTTTCTTTTAAATCCTGGCGCATTTTACAATGTGAATATATTAATTCATTCTCTAAATCTATTGTTCCACATTTATTGAATATATATCTCTGTGCTCTAAACGTGCTTGATTTTAGGAAACAAAACAATGAACTTTCTTTTATTACTTTAAAGTAATTGGCAGTAGTACTTGTTTTTCATAGTTGATGACCAAATTGTCAACCATCCATCTCGTTTAGTATTAAATAATTAGTTTCTGCAACAAGGTGGGACACTATTTTACATCAGGTTGAAAAAATAGAATAAACATGTTTCAACAAAAAAACAAAGCTCAACGTAATCAGAACGCCTGAGATTGTGTAAAACAGTTTTATTTCCTTTGTCGACATTAACAAAGTGTGATATCATATCGGTTAATTTACTCGTATCCATATACACTTGAACGTTGGAGCTTGTGGGTTCTTGTAGGTAAGAACGTGCTAGCACACCCCCGCGCCCTGCTACAGTTAGCGACAAAGCCTGGATTACCAATCAAGCCGCGAAGTCAACGCTTTGTTTCCCACACATACAATCAAGCCCGTCTCGCCGTTAGAAATAACAACCGAGAGGTCTAATTGATGAGGCGATATTTCGTTTAACAGAAAAGGGAAAATTTCTACCTTGAGATTTAACGTTTTCTCACATGGCTTTTATACACGTACAGGGTAGTTTCATACATTTATAACATAATGTAGCCCAGTTTGGTATATTTGCTGTCATATATAATTTGCAGGTTTGTGTTAAATAACATGTTTAGACGAGACAGGAAAAAATACAAACTGGCAACTGAGACTTAAGTGCAATTATACGCAAGCTCAAACATGTCAACGTTGTTTACGTTGATCAAATGTATGAACACCGTAAACCGTTTGGTTTCGCGTTGTACATAAAAAAAATTTGCGTAATTTGAACACTGCTGCACGAAAATATTTAAGGTTAGGATTAATATGAAAACCCTTTACTCCAATTTCATATCAGCTGTTTTCATGTATTGGTAGCGAAAATTAAAGTAAGTCACAAATGGGTCGGGTTTGCTAGTTAGCCCAATTCAAATAATTTATACTTTCTACATCTACAGACTGATAAAATCTACCTGTTATTTCACAAGAAGAAACGCACCTGCAAGACTAGATACGACCCAAATACGTTTTCTAAAACGGATTGGGATCATCACCATAACAATGGCATTACATTAACTGCATTAACAATGTTCCACAAGTTATCTTATTTAGAGTTACATTACATCGCCTGACTACAAAAGTTTCGTATGTCACCTTTTTAACAAAATTTCACATGTTACCTTACTATCAAAGTATCACATGCCACCTTACTACCAATGCTTTATGTCACTTGATTTACATGTTTTGTTGTCACATGATTTACAAAGTTTAACATGCCACTCCATTAACAGTTTAACATGTCACCTCACTGCCTAAGTCCTACAGATGTCACCTTATTAACAAAGTTATGTCACTCTACTGAAAATGATGTCACTTAAGTAACAAAACATAACATGTTACCTTAACAAGTTTCACATGTCAACTAGAATCAAATAACAGGGAATTCCTTCAGTCCCGATATGATTACGGAAGATAGGTTTCAAATGCGTATCAAGTTACATAATTTCTCACAATTGTGGAGAACACAAAAATCTAATCTATAATACATTCCAGTCATTCATACGACAATACCATCTCAAGGAGGAGAATAAATACTTTCCTGGGCCGCTGGAAACTAGTCAGAGGTTACCATTGTGAACACAAGGAACTTTCTAGTTCACTAGTTTCCGGCGTGGTACACTGATTTACTATGGCTAGTACTCAGCAGCCCAGAAAAGTATATTAACCCCTCAATCGTTCAAACCACACTAGACTTTCAAATCACATTTCTGCTAATATCAAGAAATCTACAATCGCGATGCAGTACTCATAATGTACAGAGAATACAAAACTTAATCCTCTACTTCTTAGAAGAACACGTAGCAAAGTTGCTGCAAGCCATTGCTTTACCCGAGAACTTCATTTATACCTACGATATGTGACTGTGTATGAAAAATTAATAGAAACGATCCAGGTCCTATCTTATAACATCTGGATGATTTCTACGGCTTAGCAAAATCAATTTCAATGGCTCCATGAATGCTTACAAAACGTTGGCATCATCAATGAGTAATCACATTTAGGTCTACCTATGCTCTTCCTCATCTGGATTTATCATAAGTATAAATAATGAATATTTTTCCTTTTCTATATATTTCTGATAAACCCAATAAACATGCATGTAGCTGTAGGTAAACTACTTCACACTGAGTAAATTAGTTACTCGGTTTGGAAACGCACCCATTATCAGAGATCTTCAATTCACACTTTTTGGGAACGAGAAAACCCATCACTTGTTATCAGTGTGCACGGCTGGAATCAGCAGCAGAGAAAGTTATTGGCGTGTACACTAATAGCCGTCTGATAAGGAGTGTTCTTGCCATCATTAAGAAAGTGGATACATGCAAAACTAAATGATTTCATGTGGACTTTCAGTGTATTATTTCATCAATCTGCTGTGTGCGTTAGGCAATTCAGTTGGATTGTCTTTCATTTAAAAACAGGTTAAAGAAGATTTGTACGCAATATCCGAGACAGATTCTTGTCAGGCAGTGTACATAAACTCCAGTACCTCTTTGGTTACAAATTGTATGTTTTCCGTACAATTAATTATGGCTTGAGGTATCTCAAAATTTATTAAAATCTTTCAACTATATTAACCCGAAAACAGTGTACACGAAATGCTATAAAATTTAAGGCAAGGTAAATTTAGTGATACTATTTACAAATGATGAATGCACATGTATGGCACTTAAAAATGTGTTATGGTTTTCTAACAAAATGTTTGAATATATAATTACTAAGCGAGTGAGAGAGCGAGTGGACGAGAACGAAATACGCCAAGGAAAGGCAGAGGAAGGAAAAGAGATAGTATTGTCTGTCTCATTCGTTTATCAGGGTTTATAGAGCCATCTTTAAGAGTATAACTTTTACACGTTGATGAATAAGGAATCATTCAAAACGTCTATACTTTTGTTTGTGGTACCCAATACATACGCACAATACAATTTCCTTATTGACTTGTTTTAGGAAAGGAAATAATGATGAGCTATATCTTTTCTTGACAGGGGATTTCATAGGATTGTGTTCTTGCTTAAAGAAAGGACCACTGTAGCACAGCAGGTACGTTTTACATGCCCCTGTTTTATGTAACTTGGGTGAAGGATAGAAACTGAACAAAGTACAAAGTATGTCTTACCGATAGGTAATAATTGATCCTTAATCTTATATCTGTAATATTCTTGAACCAAAACTGCAAGACATGTCTCATTTCTAACAAATTTATTGTCTTGCAATTCAAAATAAGGTTGATAAGAAACCGCTTTTCAATGGCACACTTTGAAAATAAAAACATACACGGCTGGCATTTGACCGATAAAAAAACTATGCATAGTCTACTCTTCTTAATACCGGTTGGTGAAATGTAGATGATCAGTATTGAATTCTGAAGCAGCATCAAAACATTAAAGTGGCTTCCATACTGATCATATTTTGAGTAAAGTGTTTCTCATTAATTGCTTATCATTCATCAAACATTCAATATGAGACAGGACTTAAACTATACATCACATGAAAGTTAGTTTTCAATAGTGAGATGTCAATGTTATGTTTGTACGAGAATCACATATCTTCTATATTCATAGACGCCTATAGTCCCTAATAAAATCCATCTGATCAGTTGTAGCCTTGCTAGGTTGTTAGGGAACAAGAAAATAGAAGTCTGACATAGATTGAAATAGCTATAGCCTTAATGCCATTTCTCTGCCATTTTAGATGCGCGTTTCATATAGGCAGAGTGGAGAAAGTCTTTTGTGGTAGCCTATGTATATTAAGTAATTCTACTTCTTTGTAAAAATATCCTTATCATTGATTATCGCAATACCAATGGTATCATCTCCCGAGATTAAGGATAAAACACTGCCAACCTTGTTTATAATCTGCATCTGGCCAGATTATGGGATTAGCAATTTTCAACAGTCTGCAAAAAATACATTACAAAATGTTTCAGTTTTGCTATACACATTCAGGTAGTTTCGGGTGCAGTTGAGACACACTCACTATTTACAGAGTTTACAGTAACTGGGCAAATTTACAGAGTTTTACAATAACAGGGGAAACTGTACAGTGCAGGGCAAACCCGTAGACAGGGTGCGTTAACATTTACACATTTTACAAAAACGTTTCAGGGGCAATAACAACTTTCACATGTAGATTTTGTTATTTTTATCTACTAGTTCACTAAATACACACAAGAAATTCTAGTCAAAGTGACCCACTTCACCTAATAGGCAACATGTTAGGCGCAATCGTACAAAGCAGTTTCTACCGTAGCGTAAGAAATGAAACTTATAAAAATGTTCACATTATTTCTTTTATATATCACTTGTGAAAGATTTCCTTCCTGCTACAAGGATTTCAGATTTTCATTTGGTGAAATGCTGAAATGAAAATAGGACATTCGCTTACCAAGCCCTTATCTATTTTGGTGTATAGAAAGATGTTAACATTGACATCCACGTTATCTTTGACAGCATACTTATGAAAGTATCAATCACAATAAGAAAAACAATTCACACTGAAAATTTTTAGTGTTTTCGAGTTTTATACAAAGCCATTCACAACGAGTCTTCCCTTGATTCCAACCTAATAGATACCAACTATTTTGCAAGAACAATGGCAAATATTTTGAATCCTTTAATATATATTTGACAAAATAATATGGTTTTAGTCACCTTGTAGTAACAACTGAATATGCTTCATCTTTTCAATCCTGGTGCCAAATTACATCCATAATGATTCACTTTGTCGAGGAGTCACTCAGGAATAATACCGACGTATATATTAATCATATACTTAATTACTAGTCCCAGAATATTGTTCATCTTCGGGAGAAGTATAGAGCATTCTACCATAACCATTATCAATCCGTTTTCTAGATTGTTCTTCAACACAAAGTTATTTGTGCCCGAAAGTAAGACATGCGCCTTTTCGAAAAGTTGTTTTCATTTGTTCAACTATAGCTATAAAACACCATTTATATTTGAACATCTTACAGTTGGAGTAATACATTGGGAGGCAGTCTTCTTTGACGAAAACTGAGGCACCAGTTTCTCACAACCTTCATATTTTCAAGAAGTCATCTTTTTTTCCCTTTTAATGACGTTTCAGTTTCATGTGCCCAAGTCTATAGTTATGTATAGTTGTAATAACTATTCAGGTACATGTATCAATAAATAGATATTTTAGAGACTTTGCGTATTGAAAATCTTTATAAACACTGGTCTATATCAATAGTTACACGATATAGGAAAAATAGTAGCACGTTAAGATATTATTTGGAATTCCAGTAAGTTTCTGGTACCTCTTTCACAGATTTAAAGTTATAGATTATTATTGAAAGTTGTATTTCACTTGTGGATAGGTAGCAGATAGTTTTGAAACACTACACCGCAAAGAAAGTACCATTACATTTTGTGGAAATTATGGCCAGCCGGCCAGCCTCTAACTTGAACAATTATTGGATTTCTGCCTCGACTTTCCATATCAAAATCCTTTCACAATAGAAAAAAGCCCGCACAAGTTGTCAGAAATTGATTAGAACGTTTGCTGACTTTTAAATCGCGTTTGTTTTTCTGTTCTATACCAGAAATGTTATCGTCTTCAAAAAGTCTTGAATTTCTATTCAAATATTCTATTACAAATCCCTTAAAAAATCGTTTACTGTATATCCATCACTTAATATATCATTCCTCTTCAACAAACCCATATCAATTGACTGGAGATGTTTTTGTAATGGTAAATGTGTAGTTACAAACTTTAATATCAGTGAGACTGCACATGCCAAGCAGGTACAGGTTTTTGCATTCATGCCAAGTAAGTATAGCTACTCTTTTATGAAATAACCTAAGCTATCACTGAGAGCAGCTCCTTAAACATTTATAATCCAAACTACGTCCAACATGCGGCACAGAAACTGATAGGGATCGAAGCCAGGATAGTAAACTCTACACCCGTGATTACAGCAATATTTTCCTAATTATACACATTATTCTTGCTTATAACCATCATGATAAAGGCAACTAACCCTAGATATCATATTTCCATATAATACCTTGTTTATATGTACATAGTAATATTCTGGTATATGGCGAAAGTGCCCGTGATAGAAGGTGCTCATGACAATGGTATATCTTCACTCTTAACAATAATCTGCGTTTCATAGTTTAGGTGAGTTTTATTTTCGAACTCAAAACCAGCCGTCTTTGGTGTATCTTATGCGCGGTAATGAAATAAAAAATCTAATTTGAATACACAGAAATTCCGCGTATACAAAAATAACCATTGGTTAAGAACCCTGTTAGCCATTTTTCTCGTATACAAAGTTACATTCATGTGGTTTGGTGATCTCGATGTCTATGTTTAAGGTACTAACATTTTCTTTACTTCTTAAGCCTGATTTTTGTATGAAAGTATCTTTCTTTATGAGTCTTTTTCTTGACTGAGTGTGGGAGAGGTGCAGGACCGCTAACGAGGCAGAAGGCTACTCAACTACAATTTTTTTTTTCAAATACACTATATTAGTGTATAAGAATAAAATTATCAGAACTTTTTCTTGACTCAGTCTTGACCATCTCTATTTAGATCTTACACGTCGGTTGTTTTGTGACACATGTAGATATTAAGAATAAAAAATATCACGGATTCGAATGAACCTGATCAATAACTGCTATGTCATGAGGTTTTCAATTAAAGTACATAATGTCAGTACGGCAAGGTGATTCTATGCACCGTCTGAATCAAGATTCTATATGTTCTTTGAGTTCTATACTTTCTATTATCATTTAAGAATTTATCTTAATATAAAACTTTGTTCGTGTTGGTTTGAACACATCAATTACCTCCAACAAATTCGTTATCGAATGAATCTTATAACGGGCACTCAGTTTATGGGTTCTACTTTCACTGTTATAATACCTCACACCACAATTTTTTTTTAATAATAATTGGTATGCTCAGGATGGTAAGACCTCAAACTGAAGTGTCGTGTCGTCCTCAAAGTGTTCGTTAACATGCCGCTCAAACTCAGACTGTAGCACTTCGTCAGGGAAGCCCGCGTCACACATCGGGCAGATGCGCTCCGTTCGCCCCGTACACTCTAATACATGTTGCTGGAATTCATCCATGGCCATGTGTGATGGGAAGTCCTCGTTACATACCGGGCAGTTTCTCAGCTCAGGCGCGCTATCCTCACCACTCGCCTGCTCGACCGGAGCCCGGCCGGACCTTCGCGGGGGAGCGGTGGGCTCTGGGCTGGGCCCCCGGTTTGCCCCAGTCCCTGGGTAGAGGTTTCTCTGTGGGATGGTTTTGTGGCCCACTAGTGAGTTGTTGTTAAGATATGGCTGCTCCCCTGTCTCAGTAGCTGTAAACTTCTCCCCGCCCGAGGTGTTTAGGTTCACGTTTTGAGTCGTATTGTCGTAGCTCCTGGGGTTGGATCCCTGGGGTCGGTACGTGTTCCGCTCGATGTTCAGTGAGCGTTGTCTCAGTGGAGACCCTGTGTTCCTGAAGCGGTTTTCCAGGTCGGTGTGCGACCCTCCCATAGGCTGGTAACCGGAATCTCGTGGTTCCAACTCAGGCTCCGGGTCGGTCCCACATAATGTCGAACCGCTCGTTGTACTGTTCAAATCTCCGACCGAATCATATGGTGGACTATCATCATGTAAATGCTCCATCGACTCATTCCTTCCAAGCCTACGAGGCGATGACAGCAGTGGTTCTAAGTCCTCTGTGGTGGTTTCTTCTCCGGTACCACGCTCCCAGGTCACACTAACCCCTCCCCCAAACTGTAAATCGTCGTAATGGGATTCCAGTTCTGTATCAAGATTATTGTCCTGACCGCTACGCACTGGAGCTTTAGCCGGGGAGGCTTCATTCTGCTCAGCCATCACGGCCGGCGCGCTGAACCTCTCCTGGCCCCCTCCTCTTTGTCGCGCCATCGCTCGATGACTCACCCTCTCCGGAGATCTGAGGACTCCGCTAGAATCTTTATGGCCTGGTCTCAAAGGTGGGGGCTCTAGGCTACTGCGAGGCAGGCTGGCCGACTGTTTTACATCCTTCGGGGCGACAAGGTCCTCGGTGCAGGGGACCGGCTGGACCATCTGGGACCGACCGCTTTGCGCACCCAGACTAGATGAACCTCCAGGTACATTCGCACTGTTTCGCACTTTCGGCCTGGCCCCAATGCCACATGTAGGAGGCTCCTGCCTCTTGACTTCTTTCCTCCTCTTCTGGTTTTCTAAAATGTATGTAAAGAAAATATGAGAATAGGAATGCACAATCGAGTACAGAATACCCAAACCTGTTTATATTCTGTTTTTAAGTAGTTCTTTAGGTCAACGGATAAAGATATGGAAACATGGGGGATAAAACGAAAGCAGCAACTGGTCATTCAAACTATTATTCAATTAATTTATCATTTATTTTGACGGAATGCGACCCCCACATGGTACTTTCCTTGATTTAGTCCATTAGATTTTATTACCCAAAGGGACGACAGATGATAAGCGTTGCATCCATTTATATATTCGTTTAGAGAACCACTTCCGCCCGTCCATAAATTTCCCCTTTTCACTCTACTTGTAAATAGGCATCATAGTATACATACACCCAGTACCCTGTACAAAGAGTTACAAAACCAACTTCATATACCTTTTCATATAGAGAAACAAACAGACGTTGATATATGAAACGAACATGACATTTAAAGTCATAGACATTATTATTTAATTTATTGTTATATCATTTTGCTGATACTTTCCACAATATAGGAAATCCCATTTTACCTCGTTCGCCCCGTAGTCGGGCTATCAACATGTGAATGACGTCGCGTTGTTTTTGCACCACGGCCTTGAGGTCCTTCATGTCGTCCTGGAGGTGAGTCGAGTGGGCGAGCACCGACTGGAGTTCCCCGGTGAACGCACTGCTGTCTGCCCCACCTGAAACAAGTGGACAAGATTGAAACAAGGTGAAACATGTTTAAAGGAAGCACCTGGGTTAACTAAAGATAATGGGGTTTAAGGTTATTTATTAGCATGTCATACTAGGTTTTATCAAAGCGTCATAAGATTTTTTAACAGCTGTGAACAAAACTAGATCGCGACGTCATCCGAAAGATTCTAAGATTTTGCATGTTTTGTTAATTTCTTCTACGAATGGTATGGTCAAGGAAAAATACGCGGAAAGAAGTACAATGCGTTATACATGGTGTGTTTTACAAATATTACTTAGTTTTAGTCTCTTAACAATCTACGTTATTTTTTGCGACCTAATATATATGAATGAAACAACTCAATGATTCGTAACCTCAAAAGCATTATACTGTCTGCCAACAAAATTAGTTTAAAACTTTGAAAATCTACCTATATTTCAAAACTACATAAAGAAACCCTACAACAATCTAACCTGAGCTAAGATTCTCAAGCCACCACCTACCTCCTGCACCTGCCGCTTTTGGTGGACCTGGGATGGGTGGTATGTCGAGTGAACCATTTAGTGACCCGCCCTGTCCAGCACCTGATGCCGCGGCTGCCCCAGCCGCAGACGCTGCTGCCACCCCGGGCGCCTTCTCGTGTTCGGTCGATCGCATCTGGCGCTTGATTAAGGTGAGTCGTTTCCTGAGCTCTTCGTTCTCCGACTCAGAGCGGAGCAGAAGGCGCTGGTTCTGCCGCAGGTCGTCCTGCCACAACAAGGACAACATCTGTTTTACAAAAGATACCATAGGGAATAGAATAGGGGCCGTAAGCACATGCAGTCATTCACAAGGTTAGTAGTGTTAGTGCACAAACTTGATTAATTATAAACAAAAATTCATAAGCAAAAGTAGGCTACGACTTGATTACTGTTTGTTGTCAAGTAGAACATAATGGATATTCTTCAAGCAAAATTTTACAAGCAGGCAAATAATACGTTTTTTCGTCCGAATTCCATCCCAAATTAGGATTATTACTGTTATCCGAGTTAGTAGGACAATATTAAACGGTGTACTTTTTTAATCGTTACAAGCAGGCAATCCATTACTTTTTGTCGGTATATCATTTTTACAGTAAAACTATAAAAATGTATTAATATGTTTGTACAGCATTTGTAATATTTACACGGACAACATTAATTTGACGTGACAACATGTATCAGCAAACAATCCATCCCAGACTTATGCATGTTAGTAAAGTTGACGGCCAGCTATGATAATTTCATACTTTTTAACCTTTTGCTTAGGCTGTGGCCAATTTCAAAACCTCTTTTGATATGGTTACTTTCTAGTGCGACTACAACTCATATATATTTTTTCTCCTAAATTATGGCAACGGCGTACATCATTCTTTGCTATCACTTGCTATTTACATCTAATACTGATGTCCATTTATCATCTACAAAAATTAATTATTACATATATCTATATATTTGTTATTGCACATGCGCATGCCATGCTCTGATTCAAGCAGACTTCCTCCTTTTACCCCAAAGCCTCAAAAGTTTTCTTTTGGAAATATAGGCCAGTCAACTAATTAAACACAGCAAGAAAAGTGCGAGCATACCTTTGCCTTGTGAAATGTGAGTGAAACCAACAAACCAATCTTGTGCAGCTTAACTTACAAATAAAAGTACGTTTTGCGTGCTGCTCAATGTGCATGTGCCAGCAACAGTAAACATAAAGTTAGGGCTAAATCTAGTTGACCAAAGAGGCCCCTCTTCTTTGTTAAGCTCATGAGTTAAAGCAGAAATACCAATGTTGGCATGTTAGCAAGTAGACGCAGTGAAGACTACATTTAGCACATAAGGCCTTAGCTTAGAAGCATTGTCTGCAACAGTGCACAAAGTTACTTACCTCCTATAAATTTACTTACCTCCAACAATCTTACTAATGTCCCACATTTAATTATTACTAAACCCCATATGTAGAACTTATTTAATTATTCTCCGTACTAGGGAAGTCGACAAAATCGTTAGGGTCACTGATCACAGTGCCCAAACTGGCAAATTCGCAGACTGAACTCACCCAAGAGTTACTCAAGGAACCCGTTTTTTCCTTTTAATTAAATCTTCAACTTTTTTGGCTATAACTGTATCGGGCATATTAACTCTAATTTTATTTTTTCATTTTAGAATTCATTAGTTTAAGAACCACACCTTTTAACTACAAACTGTCTCCATTGAATTAACCTACCCATGCCCACCCTGAACTCACCTGGAGCCCTCCCAGGACCTACTCACCTACAGCACAGCACCAATACCAACACTCACCTCCTGGTGGGACACGTGCTCCCTCAGCTGGCGAGTCTCGTGTTCCGAGTCAGCGAGTTGGTTCCCCGCCTCGGTGAGTCGGTGCTCCAGCTCCGACACCTGGCGCTCGAGCAGGTCGCGCTCTCGACTGAGCAGCGACAGGTCGCTTGTCGCGAGGTCTCCATTGTTGTGGGGCATGTCATCCATGTCGCCTGTTTGGACCATTCGGCGAGCGGCCGGGCTGAGGCGGCGAGCGGGCGAGCTGTTCATGGCTGGCAGGTCCGGGCTGCTCCCCCGTCGCTGGATGTCCCTCAGCTGTTTGGCCGTCTGCAAGGGAGAAGAGGACGAAGCGCGAGGCTTGTGGTCACGACGCCTGTCTCTGTCTCTGTCCTTTTTCCTGCTACTACTACTGTAACTGCTGCTGCTGCTTCTCCTTATCTTATCAGGCATGGCTCTGATTGTGTCTGATAACTCATAAACTACAGCTAAAGTAAGGTTTCACTCCAGTTTACCCATTTTTATACATTAATGCGCTTCTCAAGTAAGTCCTGATCAAATGAGTGTCACAGCTATGTGACGAACCTTTCTCCCCCAGTGTCTAATACGGGTGAAACTGTCTGGGGATTTATAATTGGATGGCGCGAATTATTTCTGGATTTGACGTAGGTAGGAAGAGGGCCCAGGGTTGGCTGTCCTGAATTAAGGTGCCAGGGTGGCAAATAGTAGACTACTTTTTTTAAAGTTTAATTAGTTGGTTGACAAGAAAGGCACGGGAACCTATTGTTAAATGTACGGATATCCTTAATAAAACGTTTGTATTATATTTCCAGACACGAACACAATGTTACTCGTGCAGCGATATGACAATGTTCAGGTGATCTTTACCCTTTTCATGGCATCCTTTATTACTTCGCGGCAATTAATTATAACGCATTTTATTTTTTGCGTCCTTTCGGGGAGGGGATGCTGCGAACGTGAGTCAGTCCGACCTCCCATTCTGGCGATAACAAACTTTTTTCCCCCTAATTTGCATTCAGGAGGGAACGTGTTGAATCTATAGCCTCACTGTTACATGTCCGATGATTATTGTTCCTCAGCTGCTCTTTTATTTTATCTTATTCTTTATTTAAATTTATTTATTTTTATTAGCTGGACTGGTTGGGCTTACCTGTTGCGGCTGTCTGTCTTAATGAGGGTAATTAAGGTCAACCGCCATGTGCGCGGGTTGGGGGCCGTTTGAACGTCGATGATATTTCACCGAGCGACTCCCTTTGACTGGAGACAGTCGTGAGGGAGTCAAAGGGAGAGTTATCGAGTCTCCCGAGACAAAGGGAGATTTATTGATGGTCTCCCCAGACGGTCAAAGGGAGATGTATTGATGCTCTCCCCATTAAATGAGAGGCATCTTGAGCAGTGTGTGGGAAAGTTAATGAGTTTAATTTCTACATTTGGTAAAACAATACATATATTTTATTTTAAATATAATTTTATATATGTGTCTACACAGAATCTATTATACATTTTTGCCCTTCTCAAATTGTAAATTATTTAATCTTCTGGGAATAAAAAGAGCCACGCAATATGGGACTGTACTTTTTACAATATAAATGTAAAAATAAATTGCATTTACAATAATATGTAATTTGCAGTTCACTGATAAACACCTTCATTTGTGACGTTAATACAGCTACAAATAAATTCTAAATCTGAGTCAGTCACGCATTTACACAATAAATACCTAAAATCCCTATCTCCTGGGTAACCAATAATGGTTAGCCCGTACTCAAAATAGTTCTCACCAGAAAGAGTATTCCTGAAATAGCCTGTTGCGAATGCAAAAATAATTCTACAACTTAATAGGTGACTTTCAAATAAAGATATTTTCGCCGCCTCAGCGTTGATCGCTCGTGCAATGGTTTAATATCACTTATAGGCCTGCAATATATGCACCCTTTTCATGAACCTCCGCGGTGAACCCTCCCACAGACTCCCTGTTCCCATCCCAGGGCCCATAGGAACCCATATCCCATTAGACTGGAGTAGGTCTATCAGCCAGCAGGACACCACAGTAGTGAAAACGTTGCATACCACCATGGATTCGAATTTCAAGTGACCAAACCAAAACGTTCACATCAAAAATGTGAAATGAAAATGGACATAGATTTAATACCTTTTTCCAGAAAAAAAAACAACCTGCAAACATAACTTTATCACGATGTATATATTTTCACTTAATAAGTGGAAATTTTAAGTCTTCCAAGAAAATAGCATCTTGCTTTACAACAAAAACAACAGGCAGTAAAAACAATAATTTATATTCACATACATTGTATATTACTTTTTTTCTAACGCGGAAACAATCTCCTACAAATTTTCAACATATTTTCAACAAATTTTAATACATTTTCAATATTTATATATATAAATGTAAGTCTATATTCCCTACCTGAGTGTATTTGCCCTGCAGGTCATTGTAGCGCTTCTTGAGGTCGTCGTAGGCTGTGCTGAGCGCGTGGTGCGAGGCGGGCGTGATGTCTGAATGCGCGCCGCTGTACGTACTCGTGTACTCCAGGTTGGGCATGGTGGCGCTCCAGGGGATAGGCCGTCGGTCGTTCTCGGCCTCCATAGCGGGATAAGTGCGCCCTGCCATCACATAGCTCCTACCTGATCAAAGAGGGGGAGAAGGATGATTGCTGGTACTAGTGTACGTTGGAAGAAAACGTCATACAGATGAGGTCCTTTGATCAATGTCCCATGGTATACAATTAAACGGCGGATATTTTGTTTGAAGGAATATCGATAAATAACATTTTACGTACTAATTCTTTGCTGAGTTAATCAGTTATTCTTGGTAATCAACTCTTTAAGATTTGTTTTTCTATAAACTATCTGCTTTATTAAGACAATTCACCAGATTGTTTTTTCCTCCAGATCTGTAATTGGTCATCACTTCCACTAAACAAAGAAGCCACCCGCTAGGATCCTAATTAATGTAAATGGGTGTCAAGGTAGTCTGGACAGATTTACACTAGATTTGTCGAAGTCTGCTGTTTGTGTGGTTTAAGTAAGCGTAGGTAATTACTGTACACATATGCAATAATCCTTTCCAAAACTGGGTACAATTTTCCCTCAGTAATGCCAAAATCTATATGCCCTATATAGCTGAATATACAGCATTACTCCTAGCCAATTATATCTGGCACTCTAGGGGAATCGAGGGAAGGACATTATAAGCAAAACGTACAGGCCGTCGGATTGTTTTCTATATGAGATGCTATAGCTTTTGGATTGATCAGCAAAGCCTATCTGCAATCAAATATGCCTACACAGATGTATTTACATCATTAACGAAACTGGAGACCTCAAAACAGAGCAGGGTAGGCTATAGGGTTCCAACAAAAATGGAAATGGCCAGGGGGAATGGATTGGTTCCAGTCTTTTATTATACAAAACTGGATCGAATGGCAACTGGACTGAAGCACTTCAGCACACAGGGGAAATAATGGTATCTACGTAACCCATGTAACTACATTTCATGGCGAACTTTCATTTTGCTAAAATTGTGATGGTCCAATGCATGTGAGCTAGCTGCCCTTTCTTCTGACATGACGCTCCCCTTAAAAGATGGGGAGAACCCAGGGTGACAAACCCACACTATACATGGTTATTCACATAACTTTGGTGAAGGTCCAGTAATAATGAAACTTACTAAGTGAACCAATATTTGAGGGGAATTTTCGTTCAATAAAAAAAAAGTTAAAAAGATATTAGTCTTGTTAGGCCACACTGGGTCAAATATATGAAATTCTGCTTTAGATGTATACAAACAAAATTAATCATCTACAATGAAAATAAGAAAATAATTCAGAATCGGCATGGTTTGTTAGTCCTATTTTTGTGGTCGATCTTTTAAAGATATCTAAAGTGGCAGATGACATTCTATTTAAACTTAAGGAGTAACAGTGTTTGACAAAGATGAAATCGTTAGGTAATTCATTCAGGTCTGGACGAAAATCTTAAAAGATGCAAGTTTCTGTCACATAATTACAGATTTTAATAAGGTTCATGAAATTACATTTCACTACCCGTATCCCTGGAATCAATCTTTTTAACCATGAGTATAATGGGAATCAACAATTCCCTACCTGTGTGGCAATAGGATCGTTGATGTGAACCTAAACCAAAACGGTCATCGTGTTCTACCCAGCCACAACACTGACAGAGGAATGTGCTACTTCAGACGAACACATCCCATCTGTTCTTTACCACACATCTTGACCCAAAAATATATGGATCACGCCCATGGGAAAGTTTTGTAGTCAGCAGAGTATGTACTAACGCAAACTGGATCACTCAATGCAACAATAGCTGCTACGCCTCTATAATGACTGCATAAATAGCACTGATAATCATTGCAAGAGATAACAGGGTTTTCCCCAAGATAAATTCATATCGATGGTTTCCAGACACAGAAACAAAAGTGCTGAACGAAATCTAATTTTGATTGAATGTTTTCTTCTTTTTCTGTAAATTATTGACCATCTTTTGGAAGTCAAATCGAGTTGTTCAGAATCAAAGGTTGTTTAAGGATGCGAGGGGAGAATTTGATTTGACCTACTCAGTATAGGATAATGTCATATATCAAAATAACCATTTTAAATTAAACGGCCCTTGTTTATAGCAGTAATCTTGAAGCGGGGAAACTCTGGGATGCACCGAACGAGTCATCGCCCATTAACTTCTTAACTCTAGACTAAGACTCTACCAGAAGGCCGTTAATTTTACACACAAGAAACTGATTTTATGCTAAGTATGGCCCCCTAAATACAATAAGTACAAATCAGCAGAAATAGATATTAATAGCATGGCATGATCGATCATATAAATTCTTCGATAGACTATATATGTGTCCTTACCTCTATAGATTTGAAAAATTGCAACTGAAATATGTACACTGACTATATACATACATCTGTGAAATTTGAATTAGATTTATACATATAGTATGCAGGAGCAATGTAATCTACAGAGGAACACAATTTAATGCAAAGCGCAAGATTAACCAATTTACCTAATAATTGAACCAAAAATAGAATATTGACCAACATGGTAGCCATCCGTTTTTACCAAAGAGATAGAAATCTGTTTACAAAGTTAAATGAAAAACTATACTTTGTTATTCGTCGACACGGTTAAAAACAGTATATTATGTACCTGGAACTTATTTTTCTTCATAGAAACCTCCTACTGGACACATCGTCAACTTGTCGGTGAACCAGACCAACGCCATGCCTCGACCCATGTACAGTATCAACGTATGCATTCAATGTGGTCAGACTGCCTTGTTCAATAACACGAAACTGAAACTTACAAACTTTTCAGTGGTCATACTGGGTCAGAACCTCTATCGGACCTCTTAACTTGACCCCAAATAAATGTGTGCCCAGGCACTCCGAACTTTCCTAAAGTGTTGCCTATATCCTGTTTGTCTATGTACAATTTTAAGACGGTTAATTAACAAATTCAACTTAATAAACAAACAAATGCTTATATTGTATCAGAAAATGAATTTGAATGTTAGTTACTTACTAGTGTGGGGGATGTATGGGGTAAATTGTGAACAATGACATAAATGTCTTATCATGTTGAAAAACAATTCGAAAAATGCATAACCTAATAATTTCTACCATTGACTGTGGTACCTGAACATAACTATATCTGTTCATTTTGGTGGTGTCGCGGTGTCAAATGAATGCGTACTTTGAAATCTAAAAAGATTTGATAACGAGCATGCCATCAGGTGGTCACAAAGTTAGCTCAGTGTTTCGATGCGATGATGGTTGAAGATGGGCAAAAGTAAACAAAGTTTGGGACTTAGACTAGGGAGCAGGCAGGGGGTGTCTGAGACTAACCAATTCCTGAAAGTTACCCCCGGAATAGGTTATTAGTAGGACATAAATGGTTACATTTATAGAAAAACAAAAACA
Source organism: Lepidonotus clava (assembly GCA_936440205.1). NCBI lineage: Eukaryota > Metazoa > Annelida > Polychaeta > Phyllodocida > Polynoidae > Lepidonotus > Lepidonotus clava. The sequence continues at coordinate 15,611,674 of OW387150.1, read as the reverse complement.
AAAATGCTTGAAAAATATACAAACGTCGCATTTTTAGGTCATATAGTGTCAATTTACTTTTGAACTTAAAGATAGAATGCGAGTTTACATTGACACGTGGGTTTGGTTCACATGGAAAGCAAAGCGTGATTCTACGATAAAAGGTAAATGCACGCTTTGGTTTTAAGTAATTTAGAATCAGAGAGAAAAAGGACAATATGTCTTACCTCCAGTTTTTCTTTAATTTCTTTTCATAAAAATGATTAAAATGAAACGGAAAAAAAAGAGTGAAAAGTGACCAATTCACACAAAAAAAGTATCAGAAATTTGAGTAATATTGAATAAATCTGCTTACTACCAGAAGCCCCTCTTTCAGTCCTCTCATGTCTGTTCCTGTGATGCGAACGCAAAAAGCTTGAGATTTTAATGAGCGTATAAAAAAGAAAAAGAAACCATGAAAATTAAACACATCCAAAATACAAAATAAGTTCTGACTTCCTCTGGAACTTCAATTTCCAAGAACAATTCACATTGTTTTCCTAGAACCAATTCAGGGTTTCCTTGACCAAAATTAATTTGTGTACGGCCCAGACAAATTTTAGTATGTCTATGGCCCATTCATAAGCGGTGTTTCAAATTAACAGTGCACCCTACGCCCAAGCCTATGGCGTGTACCACTCTGGGGCTTTGCGCAAGTTTTAGGAAGTGTGGCCCGGAAAACGCACATATTTTTCATTTATAAATAAGTTCATGTATGCATTGCTGCATGTACAGGATGTCTCCCTATCACGGACAGCTGATTAAACATATTTCAATAGACCTGCAGATTAAATCTAATTGCATATAGATCTAATGGGTTATTTGTCGGAAAGTTAATCTTTTCAGTCAGGAATTTTAAAGTATATGCATTTTTTAAAGTTCTCTACGTTATACTTGGTAAGATGGAAACCCAAGATTTAGTATTTTTTATTCTGGCAGTTGAGTTGAGTCTTAAGCTTTGTCTCATATGGATACTGGGCCTTAAAACTGTTAAAAAAGACTCAAGACTATCCAGTTATAATTCTTCAACACCTCAAGATTTGAGACCAGACTGATAAGTCTCGAGAAAACCTAAAACTCCATGCAGTCATAACCCTACGTCACATATCAAAACTATCAGAGACCCAGCTCAACTCAACTGTTGAGTTGAGTTCAGTCGCTATATCTGACTGGGCCTTAGCCAAATGATCGACTCTCTACTCCTATGGTCGTGATAGAAGGATCCACAGAGCTAACTGGGCCTGAGACATAATGGTGCATGACAGTAGAAATAATGTAAATCAACTATCCATGAAAGAGAGTACTTCAATTACTGATAAGGCCTATGGGATGCTACAATGTGAATGTTAACATTTAAGAGCTTCCAATAATTTACGGCTTTTAACTGGAATTAGCTTTAAATAATCTTACAGTACTAAAAGAAATAAGTCTCAATCAACGACTTACAATTTTTGGAGTGGCAATTCTTTTTCTCTGATTAAAATCAATACTACAAATAAAATCAGAGTTTTCTCATTGCCTAATATAGCATAAACAAAATATAGCTAGAGTAACTTTTCACCATTATCAAATAAAATACTCACATTTATCAGGGTTCAAGCTTCAATCGCTGACCATCAGATAACTTAGGTGGAGGTGAACATTTAGAGTCTACCAGCCCGATCTTTAGATTCACCTACCCACCTTTGCTAAATTATTATGGAAAAACTTCGGGTAGGTGGATATCAAATTCTACCTGCCCAACCTCAAGTGTTACCTGCTCGGGCAGGCAGGCAATGTAATAGTAATAGGCAGATATAGTTCTACTGTAGATCTAGATCTTCACAGATATTGTGAAAATAAAATCAATAGATCTAAATACAATAGATCTAGAGTCTACAGGCTAATCTAGGCCTATCAAATTTTCTTGCTGCCCACCTTCAAAACTTGTGCATTCATTTTAGTCCATAGACCTGTTAGATCTAGTGTTATACCGTCCACTGATTTGGAGCATAGACATCTGTATACCTCTGGAGACTAGACCTAGAGCTACCTTCATTTTGAGGTAGGAAGGTCATGATGAATCATACCAAATGAATGCATGCTGCTGATAGACTCTAGACTCCTGAGTCCTGACTCATTCTCAAAACGGGACAAGTTATGCAATTTCAAGCTCTGACAAAGTCTAAGAGTAACTCTTGTTTTATATGAGATTCCTCCTTCAAGGCATTGATAAAGTCATGGCATAGTTATCAGAGTCCCACGTGAGCTGTCAAATATTTAAAGCCCCTTGTCAAGAGGCTTGACTCTTTCTTTAGCCAAAAGTCAAGCTCTTTCTGTCTTTTTAGATCCAAGACTCAGGGATCAACAAGCCTTCACATTATACATATTCAAAGACAACATTGTTGGCTATAACAAATAACCTAATACATATGTCTCGATGCCCATAGAGGTCGGGGACTTTTGTTATAGAGGGACTTCCTATCTCACTCGTGTGAAAAATGCTCTCAGTCGGGTCACACTGTGACTGTCGAGTTCACCAAAACCAAAAGATAAACACGGAACAAAATACTTATCAAAGACTAAATGAACCGCGGCCTGCCAGGCCCTTGTGGGTCATAATTTGACAATAAGAAAAGGCAAGTTAGAAGCCACTGCAACCAGGAACACATCCCAACTGGAAACACGCTCGATAAAGTTATATCTCACCTTTTATACCAAAACATAAGTTGGAATTTTCAACACAAATGGCGATTCCGATCCTTCCCTTCCGATGGGGATTTCCCGGCCGACAAAAATCTCAGAACGAGGCGCCGTGAGGTGACAGCCAGTTGGGAGGTAAGTTGCTCCTTGTTTAAAGTCGTATTTCAACTAACTGAATGCCTAGAATTGCAAGATAGCTTTGGTTATATTGTCTTTATAATGTTTAGCTATAGTTGCGAACATTTTCTTTAGCTGTATGTCGATATTGTGGGTGCATCGGGACACGAATGCGATTGACAGTTCGTGTTGTGCCCCTATTATCGCCCAAAAGGGGGAGATTCCCTGACCTGGATAAGGCTCTTCAGTCTTCACTCTTCAACAAATGAACTGGTCAGGCTCTGTCTCTTTCTTTTACAATTTACTGGGACAACATATAGCAATGGGATCGAATAAGAAGGGAGGCGTGTCATTGCTCTTTTTCAGGAATTTATGTACCTGAATAAGATCTAGCCTCTACTAGGCTCTAGATCTAGATCTAGATCTAGATCTAGAAATAGTCTAGATAGAGTCTAGTCTATCTAGAATCAAGTCTCAAGACAAGAGTCTTAGAGTGACAAGACCTGTTCAATTCAGTCAGCCTAAAAGGCTAAATCTAGATTTGTTGATCTAAACCAGGGGTGGATCCAGACATTTTGGAAAGAGGGGGGCGCACATATTAAAAAGGGTCCCTCCAACCCTCCAAGGTCTTTACAATTAGACAATAAAGAAAATCAAAATTTGGTAAAAAAAGAAAAAAGAAAAAAAAAAAAGGGGGGGGGGGGGGGTAGGGGGGCAGGGGGGCGTGCGCCCCATCGCCCCTGTAGAGTGTAGTCTATCCCCAGACCCCACCCTTCATACTCAGCTGGACTTTGTTAGATCCAATCTAGATCTTTAATCTAGATCTAGACTAAAACTAGATATAGATCTATTAAATTTAGAACCTATATTTTAAAGCGGTCTAGAACTAGATCTAGATCTTAAGTAATATTATGATGGCTGTTTAACTAGTTAGATCTACACGACCGATGCCAATGTTCCTAGATCTACCCACTTGTCCATTAAGAATTGTAGATAGACTATCTATCTAGTCTATAGAGATATCTAGTAAAGCCAAATATGCCGTCTGAGGAGGAAGGAGCTTAGATCTACGTTTACAACAGTAGAAGCCAATATAATAGATAGATCTAGATCTGTTTAAATAATACTGGCACACATAGCCCTGTGGATCCTTTTCTCACGGCAAGCAAATGTTCGAAGATTTCTCCTTCAATGGCTTGGAAAAGGTCATACGAGGTTAGGAGTAGAGAGTCGATCATTTGGCTATGGCACACATAGATCTAGACCCACTTCCAGACAGAGCTGACCAATTTCGATTTTCACCAAACACCCTAAAAAATGAGGCGTGCGGGGTGGTGAAGTGGTCAGAGCGTCTGTCTGTTGTGCGGGTGGCCCGGGTTCAATTCTGGGCTGAGCTGGCTTCTATACCCCTCTGCAAGTCTCCCTGTGACAACGACATGGATATCAAAGGTCCCTATAGGTCTGCTGGTTAAGAAAGGACCAATTTTGTTCATGTGACTTTATTTCATACAGAATCTAAAGGATCTAATTTTAACACTATGAGTGATTGAATATACCACAAGGACAAAATGTCACAAGGAAAATATGTTCAAAACTTCTCAGATATAGATTAAATATTCACAGAAAAATATTATGACACCGCAATCAGTTTTTATTACAGGGTAAAACACGTTTCAAGTTTTAACTTTTTGGGTCCTTTCTTCGTCAGCAGACCTATAGAGGGCCACCAGCTGCCTATGGGACCCTGCACATTAAAGAACACCTGCCGCAGTAAAAGTGTAGGGGTACGGTCTCTACCTTCTCATAAATTCGATCATTTCATAGATGCGATCATCAAACAGACAGAATTGTCAAGACCTTGTTCTAACCATGATATGACCATAGCTGTTGATATGGTGTAAAACCCCAATAACCAACCAACCCTCAAAAATGATTGGCTAAAATCTGCAATACATTTACTGATCATATGTTGCCCGATGAGATACTTGTCGAAACCGCATTATCCTCTCTTGGGATCCCTGAACCCCAAGAACCCAGAGCCATTAAGCTGCAACCCTGCAGCCCACAGCTCCCCTGGCAATGGGACCCTGGCAGCTAGTGCCAGAAACCCAGAGCCAAAACTGGCCCCTGGCCGTTTCCATGGAGAGGTTAGACTAAGCACCAATCAGATCTGGATCCCTGCATCCAGGCACTTAAGCGGTAGCAACGATCCTTGCTTGTCACATAGCCACGTTCCCCATCATTTACTGATCAAATGAATAGGCCTATAGTTTTATGTTCTATTTAATTTAGATCTAATCATTTTTAATGACTGTCAACATGGTTTTTTAAAAAACATTTTAAAGAAGGTCGGGTTACCTGAACACAATATTTTCTTTTTGGCCTAATGATCCAGTAGACCCTAGGTGGTCAGGTCAATTTTTGGGTCGGGCAGCAAATTCAAAAGCATTAATGGTTAAGGTCTGCTGATCAGACCTAGATTTATGTAAATTGTGATTAGACGTAGGCTCAAAATAATATAGATCTAGACCAATGCAATTCTCTCTTGCAATTGCTAGATCGATCTAAATATAGCAGTGGCTTATATAAATTTATCTAGGACTACCCGATGCAAATATGTATTTCTCTGTTCTTCAAATTCGGGAAAAAAAATCTAAAAGCAAAACTGTCTAGATCAAGATAAAAACAACCATTTTTGATTTGTAGCCAATAGGTAAAGCAAAATAAACAAATAATGAAAAAGATAATTCTGCCCCGACTATTTTCTATTTTCTTTTCTCTCTCTCCCCCCCCCCCCCCCCGAATTCACCAAAATTCAATTAGAATGATCAACTGAAAAGAAAAATCATATATTCTATCTCAGAAATAATAAATTTACAAGAAAACGTTTCAGTGGGTGTGATGTAACAGTAAGCTTCTAATTTCTAACACTATCTCAATCCATCAATAATGAAATCCTACTTGTGCACCCTTGATTTAGCCATTGTACCTAATTGGTCTAATAGACTACACTTTACCCCAGATCTACCCATAGATCTATGTATAATTATACAATCAGACTATCTATTTGTCTAAGATCTACCATACCCTGAAGCTGCTAACGTAATGGTTCCAATGACCCTAATATCATATTTAGCGATTACCTTGGCTTTATCTATCTATACCGTAACCATAGTTTCCGATGTCGTGTAGACTAGTCTATGTGTCATAAAACCATAGACAGTCCTACACGTACATCCACATACGGTATATTGTATTTTAAGGGAAAGATTTTGAATCAGCTGATGTTATGCTTGGTTGCACAGGCGTACCCTTATAGCTCTACGCGCTACCCTGTAAAACTTTCCATCATGCAGGCCCTATGTCGAGTGCCAGTGTAAGGAAAAAAACTTCAGTGGTTGTACAGTTGTGTGCATGTTTGATAGGTTCAGTTTTAAAAGTTGTAAACCAGTGTAGTTCAGAATACGAGAGAAGTCAGATCGCAACCATTCACACTTAGGATTAGATCACTAACTTTGGACGGTTAATTCTATTTGGAAGCTAAAGGCCGTAGAAAGCAAGACGTTACGGATAGTATCACTAAGTGATAGAGTTCTATTTATAGATCTAGGAAACCATGGTTTGTAAACGATTTGAATTATTGTGCCATTTATTTTGATATAGACACCAACACATTAATGTTCCTTTTAGCATGTTCCTTACCTATATTCTTTCCCTTCTTTGGTGATGTGCCTGAAAAGAAGAAATTGAGCATTGTTGTCTATGAAAGAGACAATATCTAAACTAAAGCCCCATTCCTTTCTCCAACCTACTATATATGATGTACAAGCCTCTTATAGCATTATCGCTTGTTTTTCTGCATCCTAGACGTCAAATGTTAAAGATTTCAGTATGTTAGATAAAACAGACTTTCATCTTAGGTTTTGTTATCTTTTACTTCTCCCACATCCCTCCCATACATCCCTCAGTTAGCTAGTCAGATTCATTCCCGGCAAATGAGCTGGCATACGACTCTATAACCACGAACCGGTAATACCAGGGTCATGGTCCGTTTTACAATATCAATTGATCAAAATAAATAAAGTAAGAAGAATAGAGAAATCAGCTGATCAGAGCAGAAGAAATATCCGTTTCTATATGCATGCTTCTGACCATCAAAATATCGATATGCACGATAAAATGGATAACACTTTCCTGTGCGTTTATCTATACCAGTACATGTATGATTATGTGTTCTTAGGGGAATGTTTAGGATATTTATTTGGCAAAAAAATACTTAAACCACATTGTGTTTTTAAATTACAACCACATTTGTGTATACATGCATATTTTGGAATCAAATAACTGGTTTTGTAAATACGGACAAACAGGATCCGCATCAGAGGCGGATCCGGGAATCTACTGGGATGGTTCCAGGAGGTTCTGTCGCCCCTGTCGCCACTGCCGATGGGCCTACTTCATATTATCCTTTTACAGGCTAGGAAAATCTGCGTGTCCTCGACGACCAGAAAATTGGTGTGGACAACCAGGAAAACCACTGTAGCCTGTTTTATATAAAAAAAATGATAACTATAAGTATGCCCATCGGCAGTGGGATAATTATAGATATCGATAAAAAACGTTATAGGCTTTCCCAGAAGACAGTATCATCTAGTAAAGGCAGCGTGCAATGAGACGTTTGTCTTTGAATATGCATCAAAAGTTATGAATCCGTCACATGAATGTTTACCCATCTTTTACCCATAAGCAAGAGAAGGAAGTTGACTGATATTTATAACTAAACTTTTTTTTTCCAGATTAAAATCAAACATAGTAAATTAGCTGAGTGCTTTGTTGAACCATTCAAGCCATTAAAATGCTCGCCCGAACAGCCGAGACTGGTGAAAAAAGTGTATGACCACGACATGGTCAGCCTTCTCCAGCTCCTGGTCAGCCGGGAGGGCACTGCTAAGGCGGTGGCCACAGCCCTGGAGGATGGGGTCAGTATATCGGAGGTCCACCCACGGACTAAGGAGGGCGTCCTGCACGTCTTGTTCCGGAGATGTGTTCTACCCCTCGAGTTATACGAGACTGTGAAGGTAAAGTTTTCATTTAAATTTCCCTGTTTTTTGTTTTGATTATGGTAACCCTCACATAAAAATATTCTTGCCCAGCGACTGCCCCCCCCCCCCCCCCAATAAAAAAAATACACAAGAACATAACAAGAAAACAAGAAAACGGAATAACAAATCGAAAATTTTCCTCTTTCTCCTCTTTCTTTCCCTACTCAGAGAACTTTTTAGAATTTCTCTTTTCCACTTGTATTTCCCTAAATTACGAAATTGAAGCAGTTGCAAACTTCAATTTTATTTTTCAAATACTGTGAGACCGTAATCCTGATTTTTATCGCAAATAAGAATTAGGATAATATGAATTGGTATATTTCCATGCACCTTGCATGAAAAAGAATTAAAGTAAAATCATAGAAATGTAAAGTATTATCAATATGTACAAGCAAACACGTGTCAAAATGTTATAGGTTTGAAAGAAAGAATGAGTATGATGATAAGTTTTGTTTAAGAAGTCCTTCCGGAATTTACTCAAATTGTTTTTCATACCGATCGTTTTGTTGTACTATTTATGCCAGAATCCATATTGATACACATATAAGACCCAAAAAAATATAAAATATAGATACTAATTTGAGAAGTACTTGATCTCTGATTAACCAGGTGTTAGTAGATGGCGGTGCTGATGTGAACCTTCTCGACTACCGTGGCGCCACCCCGCTGTCCATCCTGGTACTACACATCAACCATGGCCTCCGTTACCATAGCTACCCCCTGCCCGAGATCCAACGCCTGGAGGACCTGGCCGCCCACAAGACGGAGATCCAGGACACGATGGCCGCCCTGGATGCCAAATACCAGGATCAGGTATACATGACTTATGGTTTTATTTAGAGGTCGTGTCTTAACCGGTTCAAAGTTCCACGAGTCAGTTAAGTAAGTTCAGAGATGCCATTTTTTGGTAGGATTTCCTACTTTTTGGAGGTTTGGATTGGACAACCAATGTGGGAGTAATCAATGTTGATCAGATGTTTTGGAAAGGCCCTTTTGGATTGCCTTTGTGAAACGTCTGGGTAGAATATGTGCTCAAATTAGTTATCTTTTAGGCCTTTAAATTTAAGGAATTGAATTAAAAACGACATAAATTATTGTATACAGAATTAAGGTTATTTTCTTCAAACTTGCTTCGGGGAAAAAGTAAGGAAAGTGTTTCCTACTTTTTCATCAGTCGGGAGTGGCATCTCTGTAAATCAATACCATAGTTTTACCAGCCCTGGCTGTGCCCCACCAGGGTAGCTGCTCATAAATGTCCCTAGCCTGGCAAGATTTATACTTGTACCGGGTGCTATAGTAACTCCATGCTAACGTAAAACGCTGTGATACAATATCATCATCATATAAAATGATCTGCAGGAAATGGTATGACTACATCTGGAAAGTTAATGCTTTTCTATCATATATGAATATGGATACGTATACGGCCAGCAATATTGTCCCTTCTAACCACCCTTCTCACCTTCACTGCCCTAGGTCTATAAGTCCCTGGAGCTGTTGCTGCAGGTGGGGGCTAACGTGAACACCACCCCGGACGTGGTGCCCGCCCTGCCCGCCTACACCTAGTGGGTCGAGGCTTACGTTAATACTATCTCTTCTAACCCCCCTTCTCACCTCCATTGTCCCCAGGTCTATAAGTCCCTGGAGCTGTTGCTGCAGGTGGGGGCTAACGTGAACACCACCCCGGACGTGGTGCCCGCCCTGCCCGCCTACACCGAGTGGGTCGAAGCCTACGAGCACAAACTGATGCAGCAGGAGGGCAGGTGAGAAACATAGCAATAGTTTTCATTTATATTCCTTTTATACCTTTTACACTTTAGGCCTTGTGTTGAAGGTGAAATCAGGTACGATATCGATCAGCATTCTGGGGTTAGTCTGAAAACATTTAAAGCCTTGGTTAGGAATCTGCACTCTTACTGTTTTAAACTCCCAACATAATAACTATTAGACCACCGTGCCTCAGAATGTGCATATAATATGCACGTTCTGAGACTAGTCTGTGAAGGGTACTTACTATATATGAACACTGAAAGAGAGTTGAACAATGTTCAATGTTGTGTTAACTCACCCAACTTCTGTTTCTAAAGCATTCACTGTATCGTTTCTCGCTTACATTCAGGGTTCTGAAATCTCAAGATTTGATCGATGCTTTGACTAAGACCTTTAGATAGTTTTTACACAATTTTGGATGAGATGATTGTAACGTATTTTGGAGTTTTATAGATAGATTTTATTCTAACAGGAGGCACTTGATTGTGCAATTCTCTTTAGTGTATGAGGCCTTACATTAAGTGCTAGTACGTATGCAAATTTTCAAAAATTTCAGACCCGTTCCCCTGTCCCCCCTAGGGCCAAAGCATGCATTGGATTTGTACAGGAACGTAAGCACATTTTTAAAAATCCCAGACCCCCCCCCCCCCCCCCACCTTGATGCGTACATACTTGATATAGGCCCCTATAAGACGTACATATACCACATAAACACTTATCAATTCTACAAAATTTCTCTTAAAGGTGGCATTTACTCGGCTATGACACCTCCATGGAGTTCTCCACGTACAACATCTTTAACCCAGTCTGCAGTCACCGCTGCCTGAACGAACAGAAGCTCACCCCTCTACACCTAGCAGCCTGGCGCGGCGACTACAAGTGTATCCGCCTCCTTCTTGACCACGGTGCCGACGCCAAGGCCATAACCGACGAAAACAGGGGAGCGAGCAAGGAGTCACAACACAGTAACAGCGACAGGAACTACTCACAGAAACTCACAGGATCAGGGGACTCACAGCACCAGAGAAATAACAAAGTTAATGCGCGCCCTAAGCATGGGAGAGGGGTGCTGCATTTTCTGTATTTATACTGCAATAAGCCCAGTGATTTAGTGAAGACAACCCGGGCGTTATTGGCAGCTGGGGCGGATCCTAATGTGTCCCATTTCGGGGAATACCCGGCTCATTATCTCATCCCACACGTGTTCGTGAAACGCACCTACCACCAGTACCTGTCCAACACCTTTCACCTGGAGGAGCTCCGGAGGGGCCCGGGAGGAGACAACTACGTCCAGGAGTTGTCCACATGTTTAACATTGCTGTCCGACGCGGGCATGTCCAGGGGCCCAGCCTGGGACAGTTTGTTACTGAAACTGTTCACCCAGTTTGAGCATGTTTTCACCAACACGGACAAGATGTTCCAGCCCCAGGGCCACTACCTGGTGCCCTACACCTTCCGACTGGACTCACTCACCTGGTTCGCTGGGTTTCTCATTGGACAAGGCTGTAAGGTGAAAATCTGTTCTGATTTATTTAGTTCTATTTCATAAAGCATAAACTGTTTCATGATAAAAAGTATGAGAAAACAGATTTGTATCAAATGCGAGTGAAATATAGATCTATTGAGTCGTAATTGTTAAGTCTGATAAGGGGGAGTTAATCATATTGACTGGCAGTATGATCTATCTTTATCATCCCCAACAGAAAATACTGGTTATGATTAGAAAATATATCTTTACATAGAGATGTATGTCTATGATCTTTATCATAAGGTCCCCAACAAAAATACTGATTATGATTAGAAAATATCTTTATCATAAGGTCCCCAACAAAAATACTGATTATGATTAGAAAACGTAACAATAATTTTGACTAAGTGAAATAACTTTATGCAGATTGATCTATTCTTTTAATTCTTTGTTTCTCCATGTTCGGAATCAAGAATCCATTAATTCAGATTATTTTTTAACTTTTTTGTTTAGGAAAACCGTCCAACGGACCCCAAAAATTATAACAATCACAAATAGAATTACAATATTTGTTGCCTTTTTTCCTCGCAACAGGTCAATATTTGTGACACGGAGGGTCAGACACCGCTGCACCACCTGGTGTCAACTATGCACAACATCTCCACTGACCCCAGACTGAACTCGTCTGGCGCCATCTGTGAGTGCTTTAGGACACTACTCGACGCAGGAGCCGACTGTAATAAGAAGGTATTCACATAAATTGAATCATAAGATAAATCTCAGGATATTATCAATTTACAAGTTTGTTTATATGAATTATTGACAGAGTGAAAGAAATGATAAATTACAATGGGCACCAAAATTAATGGATGTTGTGAAATGTTAAATCAGACCAAGGTTGTATAAACCATTTGCCAATAAGACTTACATTTTCAAAAACTTCACCTGGAAGTTCACACATAATTTGGTTTCTGATTTTGCTTTCACTCCCCAAATAATTTAGTGAGTGAAAGCAAAATCAAAGATTTAAATCTCACATATAAAGTATAAGAATATAATCTATAAATTTACAGATTGATTCATATATTTCTCTGATAATTAATGTATTGCCAAGGAGAAAGGAGAGAATAGCATATTATAGATCTCTGGTATTGCACCTGACTTGCGTCCCTTTTCCTGAAAAGCGTCCGCACCTAATGTTAAACCTGTCTGTATTTTACTTCCACCAGGATATCTACAAGAAGACGCCGGTGTTCGCCATGGTTCTGGTCATCCTGGAGACCATTAACTACTCGGGCAGTGAGCGCTTTGAGGTCTTCCTCCAGGTGCTAAACCTGATCACCTGGTATGGAGGAGACCTTAACGTACGTGACTGTCTGGAGGCCACCCCCCTGTCCCGGGCGGTGGCCGCCATGGAGAAGCCGCTGCACTGTAGGACGACCAGGAGGAACATAGGAGGAAACATGAAAAGGTGATTTTTTTATTGAATTTTTCCATTCACTAGTTTAACTATAAAAAAGCTTCTGACATTTGTTGAGGGATTTCTTTAGGTTTATAAATCTGGTAGATTTAAATCAAGATACTCAAAATGTTCCTATGCAGGTTTATTATGGATTAGTAACCATTATAATTAGCATTCTGTATGCAATCGTTAATGTCCTTTTTAATGGATTTCCTTAAATTTAAAGGTCTAAAAAGATAACTAATTTGAGCACATATTCTCCCAGACATTTCACAAAGGCAGTCCAAAGGGGTCTTTCCAAAACATCTGGTCAGCATTGATTAGTCCCACATCTAAACCACCATACCTTTTTCCTCCAAATCAGACTACTGGAGACTCTACTTATGAACGGCGCCGACCCCAACGCCCCGTGGACTCTATCAGAGAACGGCCCATCCTACCTACACCCCAGCGACACCGTGTTCGCCCTTGACAACTTGTTCGACCTTCACTTCGGTCTCCAGCTCCACGAGTCGGGCCCTGACCCCTACTGTGTCCTCTCCGACGTGATCTCCATGTTCTGTGTCTGTATGAAACAGAGCTCGCTCTACATTGTACTCAGAAGAATCTGGGCAAAGACGTATCCTACGCTTACCGAAGCGGAGTCGCTGGAGACCGCGGGCTGCGCAGACTGTGCCTTGGTGACTGAGTACTCGCGTACACCGTTTACGCTAAAGGTAGCCTGCCGACAAACTCTGATCAGGGCTGTACCTGGAAGGTACACTCTTGCAGTCCCACGGCTACCCCTCCCAGGAGAGATCAAACGATATCTGTTGGATCTATGTGCTGTCTAATTTAATATTTATTATTAATTCTATTGTGATACTTACAATGTGTGTATCCCTTGGGGGTTTGGTTTTTAAATATGTTATGCTTGGATATAGACCGCAGTTTGTGTTCAGTGTGGGTAGGGTATTTATGGAATGTTGACGTCTTGATATGACAATAAACTATAATAACACAAGTGATGATTTTGCTTTCACATTACATTTTACATGTACATTAAAATAGATAAAAATGATGAAATGAAAGACCTATGACACTTTTATAGCATGATATCTAGAGTTGCCTATGCTTCAATACTTGGTGCATAACTGAGTCATCTTTGAAGATTCATAAAACTGAAGTCGCTGCTTGACAAATAGACAAAGATTCTTGAAGATAACATACACTTGTGTACGCAATTCTGCATTCTAGAAAACCTGAAAGGTCTCTGAATTATTTGTTTTGGAAAACCGAAAATATTGATCTAGTATTAAGGATAGACCCCAGTGATGGACGGCCAATTCCGGAAAGCATTGATGCTTTTCTTACTACAGCTCTGATTATGTACTGTTATATATCATTGATTAGCTTAGATTTTTCTCTATTTATTAATATATATGAGGATATAATATATTAAGAATTCTAGATTTGAACAAATAAAAACGGATAAAAACGGATTTTTTTTACTTTTATTTTTTGAACATCTGTACTAATAGCTTAGTACTTTTAATATATTATCATCTTTTATAACACAGCTAGGATCAGACCTAGCAAGTCTACCTCTAGGCAGAGACATTTTACGCTCCCAGCGCCACCTGTTAACCAGTATAAAAGGTGTTGCAAAGGTAGGGAGCGAGTTAGTTAGGAGTTAGAGTTTAACCATAGAGTAAGAAGAACTGCTCGGAGTAATATCTACGGCTCCTGCGCAGTATACTAGAGTTTACCGATACCAACAGCTTCGGACAAAGGATTGTGATAGAGCTAAGCACTAGGGCGGTCTGGAATGCGCTGGAACAACTTGTATTCTAAATGTGGTTGATCGCTGAGTAGGAGATGGGAAGGTGGACTGATGGAGACTTATTCACTGTGGCTTTGACTCGGGATGAGATGTTTACTTCAATAAAAATCCTTTCATATTAAGAGCTCCCTCATCGTCCATTTCTTTTGAACTATTGGGGAATGGATGTATTAACTTTAAACGCAGGCTGATCGGCACGATAACCTGGATGAACGACTCATGGATAAATTAACTATACACATCAAGCGGTATTAAATCAAACATCAACAATAGTTCATTTGGTGGAGAACCCGGGTAAAATTAGTAATAATAAAATTAATAAAAGAGACGTGCGGCTTCAAAGTTGACCGCCGTCGAGAAAAAACATTAGTCTCGACCGCCGTCGTGGCGCATAAAAGTAACCGGGTCCCCGCTCAACAGTTGAGCTGAGGAGGGGGGACACGGACTACTAATTCCCTGACGAATGGCTGCAAAAACTTGGTTAAACCCTTAGCAGATAGTCTACCCGTCCTATTAGTAAAGTCAAAATTCTAAAACTGTCTTTAGCACAAAAAATTCCTGCCCCTCGTGCGCATAGTTAAAAATAGGCTGGGGGCGGAGTCCTTTCTGGAGTAGTCTTGGCTCTCCATAAGAAAAACGGGCAAAGACCTGAACAGAATACGGGTTTAACCTGGATCTACACATTGGGAAAAGAGGCCCGACTAATTAGGTGCTGTCTTTCTGGAGAAGTGCATTCACACCTCTCTTAGTTGTAAAAAGGGGTAGTATGTATATTAAAGGTAATATACATGCTGCTCCTGATTGTAACAAATGTGGGACTCGGCACTCGACCCCTTTAGTTTTACAAAACGGGAGGGTGCCGACGACCACGTGTAGCTGATTAGGTTGGTGTTCAGACCGGTAAAAGACCCGGGTCTGAGCCCCGATCCTCTCAGGTGATAATTAAGTAACTTGTAACCAACCTACTTCCATGTACAGTTAATACTCGATGCCAGCGTAAAAGGCACGTAGACTTGCGGAATGAAAACCCACCCCAACCCCCATACTGTGTGTTGTACAAATTAAAATGTTAAGTTATTACTGTGCATGTAGACAAAATATTTGTATGAAAATATCAGGAATACACCCATTACCTAGAAGCGGGGTGTTAACTGACTACTGTAAACAGTGGAGCTGACGTTCAGTCCCAGTACAAAAATATGAGGACGAACGCCAAGCTACCACTCTGTAATTCAAAATATATACCGACCGTATTTATAAAAAAAATATATATATATATGTATAAAATAACAATAATAGGACATACCGTTCAAGCATTGGCTCTTCATAAACCCAAGAGTAGCTTCTCTATAAATAATAATAAACCAGTCCGAATAACCATTATTTCTCCCCCTCCCATCTGGACGACACTGCGCAAAATATTATCTACAACACTTATTCTAACACAATGACACTGACGCAGTCTTGCTGTTAGACTAAACGGGATGGTATTAGTAGCCTTTTGCTACGCCTCTCAACTTACCATGGAGTCGCTGACAACCAGTCAGACGACTCTACCTATGGTGTCGCATCATGTGATCATCAAGAAGGTGTTTCCATTACCCTGTAAGGGGGACAACTAATCAAAGAATTCTGCCACAGCCAATCTAATGCTACGCAGTCTAGGCCAGAGTAATTGGTCACATACAGTTCCCAAACTTACCAGGGGTAACCCCATGAAGCGCCTCACACCTTATGGCGCCGCCATGTGGATTGTTTCCACTGTCTTGTACGGGGAACGTCAAAACAAAGAATTCTGTCACAGCAAATCCAGTGCTGTACAGTCCAGACCGGAATGCCTGGTCATCCACACAACTCCACTAGTGCAGTGTCAGTCAACTAGTAGTCAATAATCATAAAATAATACTACAAGGCCAAAACGGCATACCTTACCCACACACTGAGAGCCTGCTTGAATCGGTGATGTCAACAAAACTAGTAGTTAAGAAAACCCTATATTATCGCCCAACCCACGCGCGAGATAAAAATGCTTGATCATGTTCGCCTAAACAATTCCTCCTACTAAAATCATATAGCCTGACGTCTTTCAGTGTCCAATACTACCATCTTACACCATTCATATTATCATCACCAACCACAGGACCTGGAAAAGATAATAAGTTTAGTACACAAGGTCCTAGTTTTCGGCCCGCGTCCACTATCTTGTAACCAAAAGTAAACACCAGGTGGCCGCCCACGCTGCCCGTTGCAAAAATCACCAGCGAAATACAATCTCTGGTTCCGGGAGTGACGTCAGCTTCCGGAATTCAACCACGTGAAGGCGAGCCGAAAACTGCTGACAACTTTCTGGACCAACAATCCCCTTAAAATTAATGGGTTAGTAGCCTACCTAGCTTGCAGATAACAGTCAAGAAAGGAGGCTGGACTTACCGGGTCTCGGAGCGGTCGGGATGTGGACCTAGCTCAACGAAAGGAGGGCGACTCCCGGCAACAGACGAGGAGAGGCAACATCTAAAAGTCCCGTAAAAACAGTCCTGTGGTCTTCGCGTCCCATGAAAACAGACTGGCTGAAGCCTCCTGGATATATATATTAGTGAACTGGGTGCTAATCGGGAATTGAATCACAAAAAATCAGTTGATGGGAATTACTCCAGAATTATTATTTACAAAAGAGGGGGGCCGAGTGCCGACGGCCTAGCGTGTCACCAAAGGCAGGCGGGCAATCAGTCGCCCTAGTACCCGCGCCCAGCGTCGGACCACTCTGTCGGAGGGCCGGTACCCATCTTCAAGTTCCCTGAAGTCGTTGACGGTGATATTTCCGTCAGCAACCGTCCGGACAGCGTGAAGTACTCGCCCCGTATCCGCGGTGGGCACCCCGAACCACTCGTTGGCCCGGCGCACCTCCCGACTGACCTTGGGTACCAACCGGTTCACCCATTTCTGCAGGGACCCGTCACTATCCGTTAGGGCCCATCGTCGCACGTCAAAGCCGGAGGGGGTGGTCATAACCAAAGTAGATGGAGCCGGGTGGGACTTCACGTTAAGGAAGGCTCGATTCAGGGTCTCCGCATAAAATTTGGCAGCGGCGTCCGAGCTAGTGTATAACGGGATGTAGAGTTCCAATTCCTGATCCCACGTTAGGACGTCTAATAAGTTACAGATTACAACTAAAACATCGTCCGGCCACATAACGTGGTGCGCGAAGGCATACCCTGAGAGTTCTGCTGTCGTTGCATCTTGGCAAGAAAAGACGATGCAGGTGTGCTCCGTGCCCGCCAGTAAAAGGTCAGGGTATTCCTCGATCCCGCCTTCTCGGTCCGAGCAGAAAACTGCGACGCGGACCATGGTAGATGGTGAAAAAGATTGACGAAAAGAGAACTAGGAAAAATACACGTCTTAGTACTCCAAAAGACCGCCGGCACTGATTAAAATGACGTCATATCGAGGCTAATTTGGGAAAACCCCTTTTTGATCCAAGGGATCCAAATTTTGAAATTGGCTAGCATGATCAAACCATCGTATGATTTCTTACAAAATTGGCGCTAAACTAAAGCTTAGGTCCCAAACCAACATAATCAGGCGATAAATCTTAGTTAGCAAGGCATAATAATTCATATCGAGCGTGCAAACTCGCCGAATTCATTCGAAACTAAAAATGCCATCCGGGCACTTAACGCCTGGAGGAAGCCAGACCGAGGTCGGGCCCTGGATGGGAACTCCAGTCAAGCGTCCCGCTAAGTACACGTGTACTAAGGGTGACTGATGGGCGCGCGCTAGGTATGATGATTTATAGGTGTCAAAACTGTTTAATGTTGACCGGCCCATTGCCCGGACCTTGTGTTTATTGTAAATAATGTCGTTTTGGTTGAAGGTTGGTTGAAATTTAACATACATTGTATAATGAAACCCGATCATTCAAGATGTCCGACTTCTCCGAAGTCACTTATTATTGTGTTAACTCGTTCTGGAATTGAATTTGCTGTGCATTTGTTAATTTTAGAAGGTTAAGACAACTTCACACTGTATGTATGTTGAATTTTGTTGACTTTTGTTCCAAACCGCATAGAACAAAATCTGTATATGTATGTACTAAGTTAGTACTGGACATAGTATTGAGAACACCGCCCAAACTTACCTGTTTTCTTCTGTGTTTCCCTGAACCGTCAAGAAACGGACCTGACACTCAGAACGATGAGTACTGCCACAGTAGGCAGAACCATCTCCTTTACCTTGAGGATCATTTCACAATCCTCTGAACTTTCCTTGTCAGGGTTTGCATGACAATTCCCATCACCTTGAGGATCATTTCACAATCTTCTGGACTCACCTTGTCGTTGAATGCATGACAATCACCTTCACTTTAAGGATCATCTTACGGTCCTATGAACTTACCTTGTTACTTTATGAACGGGTTCTGCAGTCCTTGAGCTCAGAGCGGGACTGATACCATAATGTATTTATGTAAAGATAAATCCATTCATGAAATTGTACCCTTGGGTCACATCTTTGAATGACCAGAAAATGGAATCTATAAATATATCAACACTGTGCTGAATGTACCACGAGAGTCAAAGCCACCCAACATCAGTTTGTTTAAAAAAAAAAAAAATAATAAAATCTGTCCAATAATCAAAATTGGGAACACATCACATTTTACTGAATGATCTTTATTAGGTTTGAGCTATGTCGTCCACCTCCTCAAACTCAAACATCTGACCGCCGTCGAATGTACTAATAGCTTAGTACTTTTAATATATTATCATCTTTTATAATACAGCTAGGATCAGACCTAGCAAGTCTACCTCTAGGCAGAGACATTTTACGCTCCCAGCGCCACCTGTTAACCAGTATAAAAGGTGTTGCAAAGGTAGGGAGCGAGTTAGTTAGGAGTTAGAGTTTAACCATAGAGTAAGAAGAACTGCTCGGAGTAATATCTACGGCTCCTGCGCAGTATACTGGAGTTTACCGATACCAACAGCTTCGGACAAAGGATTGTGATAGAGCTAAGCACTAGGGCGGTCTGGAATGCGCTGGAACAACTTGTATTCTAAATGTGGTTGATCGCTGAGTAGGAGATGGGAAGGTGGACTGATGGAGACTTATTCACTGTGGCTTTGACTCGGGATGAGATGTTTACTTCAATAAAAATCCTTTCATATTAAGAGCTCCCTCATCGTCCATTTCTTTTGAACTATTGGGGAATGGATGTATTAACTTTAAACGCAGGCTGATCGGCTCGATAACCTGGATGAACGACTCATGGATAAATTAACTATACACATCAAGCGGTATTAAATCAAACATTAACAATAGTTCACATCGATAACTTGGTTAATATAAGACTGGCATGCATAATATTTTACACACATGTTAACAACGTTCATATGCAGGGAACCGTGTCTCAAATTTTTGATTGAGTCCCTAGATTTAATTTTATGATCAAAAACGGGCAACTTTTTGATATTCTTTTGTCACACCATTTTCTACATTTCATAAAAATAAAAGTTAAGCTTATATCAAAAATCTGAGACACGGTTCCCTCCATATATATCTCAGGACAATCATAAATATTTACTGAGATATTCATGTTCAAAAATTAAATTTGAATATCATGATTTTCAGGTTTGCAACCCATTTACAGCGCTATATGATCATATTACTGCAGCAGCTTTGTCCGTATTCTCCTCTCTAAATCCCCACTTAATAAGGGAAAAGACTGGCTTCGCACTTTTAGTTGTGATGAGAACTCATTGGGCATACTTATGTCTTTAATGGTCTGCCCTCGGCAGGTAAACCTTGAGACAGGCCAGATACAGTTTCTGCTCCAACAAGGGTATAGCCTGGTTTATCATATCTTTGAAGTTCAGAGGCGTTACAATTCTGCAATGATCTTAACTGGTCAGGTCTACATAACATGGGGGAATTTGGGATTTCAGAACATGATTATGCTCACAGTAAGAACTTAAATCATTAATATGTAAACAGTTGCATCTGAATTTTTGTCGTCAGTCTACGCGTTTTGCTGCAAGAGCCCTACAACTTTTAAGAACTGACATTGATGAGTTGATATCCAATCAGTTGCAAGATAACATACAAAGTCATGCGTCTTATCTGTGTAAAGATAAGAGCTTATTGACACTGTCCTATTTTATGTGTAAGTAATCAATTGACAACACCTGCACTGGTTTAGCGGCTATAATGGTATTATAATCTATAATGAGGCGATCAGGGAGGGTCTTTCCATGACGCACATCCACTTTTGGTTATATATCTTTGTATCTCTTTGTAACTATAAAAACTAATGCTCATGTACATGTGTCATCAATTTTCAGAAAAAATTAACATGTCAATTGTCAATATCCTTTAAAACCTTTCGGATCTATTTAGGTGTCATGGGCCCTGTAAATTTCACAAATGGCGCATTCTCCAGAGGTGGCGTGAATGGCCAGATAAATTCCAAATTTGATCAGAAAGCATGAATTCACAGATCCACAGATTCTTTAACAATTCACACAGTTGAATTCAGAATCTAGTCATTAAACGTTGTGCTCCCCCTAAATCCCACGAGTCGCTCTCGGTCTGAACTTTTTCTCCCTGCACGGGCAGGAGGATCTACTTGAAGAGTAAAGTAAAATGGCCATGTTGCCGTGTCGGTGTTTATGGTTCCTCACCAATTTAAGTTAAAAGGTCACCCAATTCTCTTGTTCGCAAATATCCTTATCTGGATATTGCACAATTGAATATTTACTGCTAAAACGAATTTATTTTGTCAACAAGTAACTGTAGCTAAGACTACAAAAGAGACAAACTGATTAATACAAGGATTCCTTCCGTCTGTGACCAACTTGTGTCCTTAAAAAGGTAGGTACATTATCCGAATCAACATGTCATATTGTATTGGTTATAGAAAGGAGTTCACTGCTATATTGGGTACCTTACATAATAGCTGCTTGTCGGTGGCAAGCTCTATTATAGAACCCACTCCGGTTATAGCCGCCCGTTTTTGAGAATCTATTAGACATAAAATCTATTAGACATTTCAATTTTGCCGTATTTTCCAATATCAATAGAAATCGTTTACGTTCTTTACTGGGTATGCTTCGGCCCAAGTATAAGGCCGGTTTTCAAGATTGACCCAGCATACATTTGATAAATAACTCTTGTAAATTACTTGTAGGAATGAAATAAATGATGAAAAATAATCAATGGTAATAATGATTATAATATATGAAATAACGAAATGGGTGGTAAGGAGTGAAATAAGTTATAGTTGCTTCCAAAATATTGTCGGCCAACGCTATATATATATATATATATATATATATATATATGGATACCTTCTCATCTAAAGACTCACAGGCAGCAGTTATTAATTGAAGGTGACTTTTAAGGGGGGGGGGGAAACTAAAGGCTTTTTAGTTATAATTTTATACATAAGCTTAGTTGCATTAACACTTTTTGCTTTTGGACATGTCGGACCTTTTCTAAAGAGGATATATTCCTTTCAGATGATGGTAAATTGTTCTATATATACCACGGTAGATAGGGAGAATAATATTAATAGAACTAGGCCGTGAATATAACGCGTATTCCTGCAGTGAAGCGGATCCCTCCAAATAAAGCCAATGCCTAATGTTTTCATACCATCCATTCTCCTTTACCTTATAAGCCATAGACTTCAATTTCAGGTTTATAGATCAAAATTATCAAGATGTCTAGGCCAGTGAAAAAAAGGATTTATGTGCGCCATGCTGAACATGAGGATTATAACGAGGTTATGGACATAAACAAAGTAGTTTATGGAGGAAGCGATTACTTGCCTGTTATGTACCACAACTACCTGCAGGATCCAGCAGCACATTGCTTTGTCGCAGTTTCCGAGGGAGACATTGTGAGTCTCAGTTTGCTGTTAAGTGGAGTGGGAACATTAATCTATTGAAGTTTAGTCTTACCAATGACAACACAGAGAACTGAGTCAGAGCATAAAGATATTTAGACTTACAATAATTTTATTTCTGGTGACCTAGGATGGGAAAGAGCTTATGAGTGGATTGTGAATCAATTGATTGTGAGCAATACTAGTTTTGATATGTATATTATTAGGTGATTGATAATTGGTGTAGGCCTTGTGCAGACATAGTCATGTGATCATTTTTCGTGATCACCACATGGTGATCACGAGCATGTGGCTATTAAATACATTCAGCATTCAGCATTCTACGTAATAGTGATTGTCGATTATCCAGGGATATCATCTAAAGTCAATTTAACATAAATGTAAGTTATTTGTATGTTTCACACTTGTGGATAATAAATACTATAGATTAATCACCAATATGGCGGCTAGCCCAATTCTGGAGATATATGACGTCATCAGCACAACGTCTATATGGGCAATTTCCCCAAGATATCAGTTTTCACTGAATCTTACCATTATTATGCTCTTTAGCCTTTATGATTATGAATTGAATGATAAATGTATTTAATCTTCAACACTCTTACAGGTAGGTTTCAGTATTGCCTATGTTCTGGATGGTGGAGAGAGGGTTGTATCCGTAGCTAGTCGAACTAAACCCTCTGTTCAAGGCATGAATGTGATGGGACAACTGCGAGCCTTTGCCCTTGACAAAGTAAGAGAACTTCATCCTCATCTGAAGATATGGGCCTACACCACAGCTGAAACAAAGAGGATCAGTCCAGAAGGAAGTGTCATCAACAAATGGGTAGGTAAATTTCACCTCTTATTCATAAATTTTCTGAGAAGGCTCCTCAAAATTAGAATAATCAAATTGCTAAGTGGAATATTCTCTCTATTGTTTATCATTTTACATAATCGAGGAGTCATTTCTAAAGATCAGTGTTCATTCATCTATATAGTGGGAATCTTAAAACTAAAGTTTGTTAGTTCAAATGATTTTCGTTGGCATTAAGGTTGAAGAGAACAGAATCAACAGAATGATGAAAAACCTACAATATAATATGGGCCTAAAACTTATACCATTCATATAGGTGTGTACAGTGCACACATACATGTAATATAATTATTTTTGTGAAAACAAAATTATCTGTAACAAAACATTTATTAGTTTAATTGATGGTTATAATTATTTTTGCAGCATTTTCTTGTATATATCTTGGACCAAAAGAAATACAACATTGCATCTGTGCGGCAAGAATTTGGTGCAGTTAAAATTCAGGAGCCTCCACTTGAAGAACTCAAGGACCTTTTTCTCAACTCATCTATTATCCCTGAACTCTTTCGTGATCAGAAATACTTGATCTCCCTTTATAGTTGGTTTCCACTAAGTCTAACCTCAGGAGGCCTTATGAAAATGGCAAAATCCAGCATTGTCATGACAACAAAGGATAAAGAGTCAGAAAAGTACAAAGTCCTCAGCTACAGTGCAGTGAGTAAGAGTTCTCGTGGGGTCCAGTTACGATTTCAGATCACACACACTGGTGTTGATACAAAAACTATTGCTGCTCATGTGATGGCACATTTGATTCGAACCAGCAGAATCTCCCCATCTGAAAAAAGAGTGACTTTTATAGGAATGCTGCCTTTGGATGTTGACATGGGAGAACTTAAGACCATGCTACAGCCTTTTCTAGGCAATGCTCATGATCCTGGTTCAGAATATGGGGCATTGGTGCACGAAAGATTACCGAAGGCTTCTCTGTAGTAGCAATTCATATAAAACTCGTATAATTGGGACAGAACCAGCTAGATTATGAGTAATATCATTGCATTTTTAACAATCAGCAGTAATGTACTCGGCAGTATAAAAAAACATGCTTTGAACTATAGTGATGTGCTACACGGACACATTTTGAGTTTGACATGATATAGTATAAATGCTTTGTGTCTATCTGTATGATCTTTGTGTTGTATGTAAATTTGTGTGTGATATCAATATGGTTAATTGTCTTTATCACACATTGATCAGAAAATAAATATGACCAGCAGCCTGTTTCATCACAATGTCCCATAATGGAAGTTTG
This sequence comes from Lepidonotus clava, assembly GCA_936440205.1. NCBI lineage: Eukaryota > Metazoa > Annelida > Polychaeta > Phyllodocida > Polynoidae > Lepidonotus > Lepidonotus clava. The sequence goes on along the minus strand of OW387150.1, from coordinate 15,587,231 downwards.
TCAACTGAAGCGCTATGACTTTTGAAAATTCATGTTCATAGAACCTCCCATATAGGGGCCCCAGACCGATGGCAGGGACAGATTCGGGGGGGGGGGGGAGTTCGGACTTGCCAAAGAGAGGAAAACGCTGTGCGCATGTGTGCAAATGCACGCCATTTTAGTACTACATTTGGACATGTTTTGAAATCCTGCAACCGCCCATGAATGATGGATACGTTTCCTTAGAATAATCTGTCCTTGGAATTAAGATGAAATAAACATAGGGCGTGCAGGATGGTGAAGTGGTTAGAGTGACCGCCTCTTGTGTGGGCGGCCTGGGTTCGATCCTGGGCTGGGCCAAGGTGGCTGTTGCACCCCTCTGCATGTCCCCCCGAGACAACAACAGGGTTATCAAAGGTCCCTAGAGGACCACCGGCCATTGTGTGCAAGGCCCTGCCTATGGGACCCTGCACATTAAAGAACATCTGCCTCGGTAAAAGTGTAGGGGTATGGTCTCTACCTTCTCATAGATACAATCATTTCATTAAACACCAATAACTAACTAACTAACTGAAATAAACATAAATTTCAACCTTGGTTTTCAGTTTGTTACATTGTGTATTATTATAGAATGATATATTAATGGTGTGTGAAGCAGCTATTCACGTAAGTACGAATCTGCAGGTGACACACACTCTGTTGATGCGCATACAGGGGTGGAGACCAAAGTGGTCCTGGACCTCCCGATGAAACTGAATTGTTTTTTTTCCAAGCCTAGAAGGTCACAAGTACTATCTGATCACATTCCAATAATCATTGCAGCTTAACCGATGATATTTTTTCAAAGCATACCATCATTTCCAAAGAAAGGCAGAAGGATTCCCAACAGGAAGTGTTGAACAGTCTAAGATTAAGTCAGCCTTATCTAAATATCCTTCCTGTGATAATCTGAATTCTTTAAGTTTGAGTCTATATCTCAGCATAGCTGTTTTTTCATATACATATTATATTGTACTCCCAAGTTAAGGTTTTACGTGCAGGGGGGCTGATCAAAATACGTCCATGAGAACCTGTTCCCACAAGAACTTAAAATACCCACAATTGCTTAATTTGCAGTCATGGGTATTTTGTTCTCGTGGACTTTTGTGTTTCCCTTTTTTTCAACACTTAAGTGTTCCAATGTCCTTCCAAAACACTTTTAAAGTGTTTTATGTGAATAACTATATTATGGGAATGATTTTAGTATGATTTTTCAAGAAACTTTCATGTCCAAAAGTTCTCGTTGATGTTTTCTGGGTGGATATTTCTTCTCGTGGGGGTGGGGGTGATTTGACATCCATGATCGTGGATGCTTTTGATCAGCCCCTCAGATCTGTGACTAAGGAAACTGAATTCAATTCCTTTATCTTGTAGACAGTGCTACGTCTGTATATAGAATGTAACTAGGATATATGCCATTTGGTAATCATTTCATTCATATCTATCATAAGTGCCATTGTACAAGTTGTATGTTTGAATCATCGAAAGAACTTGATGTAAATAATGGGATGATAGACTTAATAGATACAAAAAAGATCATATCAACAATTTTGATTTTTGAACAGAATTTTCAGCGTTTTCTTCTGTACAAAATGTAATTGTCTATCAAATTATATAGTGGCACCTAAAACTCGTTTTTGGTATTCATATTGCTAAAGACCTATAGTATTATTATTCAGATTTCACCTGGAATTTGTTATTAGAATATTGTTGAATCAATTAAAATCCTTCGAGAAAATTAGGTGTATGGTTATAATCAAGTTGTTTATATAAGTGCAAAAATAAGGTGTTCTAGAATGCTCAGCAAACTGATAACTATTTATGGCAGTATTTATTGATAAGAGGATCATTGCTTCCTAAGATCAAACCGGAAGTGAATAATGTGTTTAGATGCTCTCTGAAGAAGAGAATGTGTAAACATCCCATATGTTCAATAGGGCATAACCGAACTGAAAGGTGTCACCATGCATATAGGTTAGTATGATGCAGCGTTCCCTTATGGTTATTATATTAGGTCTACACCAATCTCAAATAAGTATCCCTGTCAGTTGATATCAATATCATTGATGTAATGGTTCGTAACTATGTCATGTTTAGTGGTGGGGAAGGTCTCTACAAATTGACGGATCCCCACCTTTCCCCTCATTTCTGGAAGACACTCCATTTGTTTTTCAGACAATGGACATACATCTATAAATTAAAGTTGTATACGCCCCCCTCGTCGGAAGTTTACCCAGAGCGAATATCATTTACTGATTTAGTATTACGATAAGTCAATATTAATGTATTCTCTCGCCTCGCCGGCCTCAAATTCCGCGCCCCTATTCTCCCCCACCTGAACCATCCCCAACACTTAGGTGTAAAAACATCATTAAAAGCAATGTGCTGCCAACCATCACATGCCAACACTACTAATCAGCCCAGGTCTTCAGTCCTCTCAATATTATTTTATGTTAGTTTTTGAAAGAAAAAACTTATTATTCACTATTATTATCTTTATAGTTATACACATATGGTTTGAATATCATATAATGTGAAACGTCCATACCTTCATGGATGGACATAAAATATGACTTATATTGCATACAGAAGATTAATTTATGATTATACATAATAAATATAATATTCAAAAGGCATGGGCACGTCTAAAGCAGGAGTTCGGGAGAAGAGTAGGACGTGCCCAAGTCTGTGTATAGTCGGTACTCCATGGTGCCCAGCCATCCGTGACCAGGGCGCCCAGCACACACGTGGGGTGGTCACAGGGCTGACTTCACAACATACCTACAGGAGGAGGAGTTAAGCCGCCTGGAGGGGCCTGTTGTCACACCACACACCTGGGCCTATCTACAGGTAGTCACCCTAATCTGGAGATACCCTGCCTGGAGGGAGGACCCTGGAGGAACAGGGGGGTAGGCTGCTGTTGCTGGGGTGACCCTTTACCTGTGGTGGTTTATGTGTACATGCAGGTGGGACGTTGGGAATGACGCTGGAATCAGGATATAGATTATATCATATGTGTGGATGGGGTGGCGGAGATGTTCGGCATTAAGCTATAGAACCCACCTTTCTTAATGTACTAAGCCTTGATGGTACACCGCCCCGGATTAAGTATTATTTTCGCAGAAATCAAGTGGCGTTTTATCTCAATGGCAACCAACCCATAACCTGCCCTCAAATTCCCACGCTCATCATAGCCACTGCCAAGGTGGGATGCATCTACTGGAGGAGCCAAGCCACCAGGTACGTCAATATTGGCAACCATGTCAGGTGTTAAGGTATGGTGACTAACTGCTGAGTCTTACCCCATGGTTTACAAGAAAAAATCCCACTCCTTAGTTTGAAATTAGCCACTCCCGATTTATTCCCATTATACTTTTATGTATGCCATACACTATTGCTATCACCTATAGGTTCCTCACTTGGTTTAAAATTAGAATATGGAAGAAGAGACGACTTCACTGTTTGCAGTCCTTGCCCTATTTACATGGGCAATTCCGACTTTTTCCAGACTTACTTTCCTGTTAGTTAAAAGCAGCTTGTGCGTTGCTCCTTAAACTGCCTGTTTTGAATTCGCATCACAACACCCCACGAAATGGTTTCAGCTAATCTAAAAATTCTCACATAAAACACTCCCAGCCATATCTCACTTTCCGCAAGGGTGTTACCTTACTTAAGTTACATAAATCAAAGTGGGAATTTGTACATGTGTACCTGATGTATAATTATTCTGTTCAAGGACTTTACCAGTACTGATATTATCTGAGCACAGGTGGCTACTCATGAGTGTTTCTTGTTGATAGTTTGGTGTATCTTTACCGTTAACAATAGTTATTCTGTCAGGCTAATGTAACATGAATACACCCGCTGTCTATGCACCGAATTGGGTACATTCGGAAAACGACCTTCAAGAAGAAATCCCCTTCTGAGCCATATACAAATAGATATGGGTTACCTTAGGCTCTTTCCGTTTATCTCCCAATCTTATGTTGGGGAAAACATGCAGGTGATGGGTACTGTTAGAAAACTGCATTTTTAACCTCTGAAAGGATTTGTAACCTGAGCTTGGATCATCCAAGCTTGTTATACATGGTTGAACGAACGCCCCCACCCCTCCTCCCACCCAACAAGGCCTATTTTCATAGGCCACATAACCTTAAATCAAATGCAGAGAACACTACACCATCTCGCACCCCAAGGTGTTGCTAGCTTGATACCTTTTTTGCTGTGAAGGTCTACATCTAAGAGTCAGGACAGGGCTGAGTAGGCCATTTCAAGGGGGCCATAATAAAAACAGAAATAACCTTGCCAACCTATGTTGTGTGTGTAATGTTCTCAATAAACATATGTATATATTCCCATGCCCATGTCGAGTCCGTATCAAAACAAATGAAAACAGAATTTTCATTTATAAGTTGTACATCAGAGTGATTCATATACCTCAAACATTAGGATAGATTGTTTCAGCTATATTGTAGTACCCGTATAATATTTTGATTTAGGGCCGGTTTCCATGTTCATGGGTTCTTGACAGCATAATTGTTGTAGGTCATGATTACCAGATCCAAAGCCGATGATACACATGCATCTGTAGTAAGTGCAAATAAAACAACCTAAATAAAATGGAAGATACTTGATTGCACAGGAAACAGGCAAGTGTAAACATGTTCATTAAAGACCTAACCTCGCTCATGTACTTATTTATCTGGAAGTCAACCACCCATAACAGATCAGTGACAGATTCTACGTGCAGATTCAATGTACGCAACAACAACATTAGGAATCCCTACACTTCCTCGATAGATTATATAAGGCGAAGGGCATATAGGATTTCTTTTTTTACTAGACACATAGATATGCTAGATTAATTTGAATTACTTCCTTGGACACAATGACATAGTGTAAAAATAATACTAATTGGCTTGGCCACATTCTGTGATCAAGTGTGTCACATATATAACAGAATATTGATAATTTGTTTACATTATTGTTACCATTCTGTATAACTGATGATTATGATACCAATCATATTAATTATAATTTGTATAGTCATATTGGTCCTAGAACATATAAAGATATTTCACGTGGATAGTCGCATGACCATTGTGTAATAACACTCACATATCATCCAAAGGGCAAGGACATAGGCCGCTCGATCACGCAGCAGATAAGAACTCTACAGTAAACTTTCTAAAAACATTGTTACTGGTGGCCAGTACCAGCACAGGATAATAGTGTACAGCTGGCTTTGGATAACCTTCTGAGAGTTTATATTGTGCCCCCATGGACTGTTCACGAACGGCCCGGCCGCCTGGTGGGACTTCTGCCCCTTTGGCAATATCAATGGACCATTATGAAACTGATAATTTTGGGAATAAAAGCGGAGAGCTATCTCCAAATCGTCGGTCATTCGTACCCAGTACTTACTTGTTGTGTGACCGTCATTCCTGCTCTCCTGGGTACCACACCCAGGGAGGGCAGGGTCCCCCTCCCCTTTACCTATTCCTTATTCATCCTCTTACCCTACCTTACCCCAGGGACAATTATTCCAAATTATCTCCAACCTTCTGGATCCATTATACTTGAGGTAGGTTTAGGAATTGGAGTCATAATTGGTTGTTTAGAGTTGGTTAACTCATGGGAATTACCTGGACTGGGAGTATGCAAAATTATATTATGCTATTTTAGATCTATGATTCTTTGGGAGTCAGATTACTATAATGGAGTCAGATTACTATAATGGAGTCAGACTTTAATCTTATTCATTTAGAAACCAGATCAGGACACTGAGGAAAGGGGGTTGTGGGTCGGGATAATTTACAGTGGTTTACCCCGACGTGATTATTTTCTAAAAAAAGATAGAAAAGGCACCCACCTTCTGAGAATAACCCTAATTAGACCCAAAAGTTAGAACCCATTTCCTCTGGTTACACACAAGTTACAGTCAGTGGTACATGACACAAACACCAGCCTTATCACGGGCACCTCACAATGGACCTAAGCCAACTACAGCGACCACTATCTTCTGATAAGATATCAGGGTCAGTCCCGGCATCAGGAGAACGGCCCCAGCACGAGTAGGACGGTCCGGGCTGCGTTCAGACAGTCCTAGCCTCAGGACTGGCTGACAATCACAGACTCAGAGGGACAGGTACGACAACCTTGTCCTCCCCTGCCTCCACACTGAGCTAGTGGCGTTATAGGAGAAGCTGAGAATGTTTTAGACGAGTGGGCAACATTATAGAAGATTGGCTGATGTTAAAGACGAGTGGCCGACGCTATGGACGCGTGGGCAACATCATGGACGAGCTGGGGTGTTCAGAATGACAGGTACGACCACCTTGTCTTCCCCTGGCCTCTACATGGAGCCTGCTGCGTTGGGAAAGCGATTGGAGCGTCGGGAGAGCGGCTACAACGTTGGGACGGACAGGTACGACCACCTGGCCTTCCCCTGGCCTCCACATGGTGATTGGAGCATCAAGTGGACGACGGCCGTGTCGGGGATGACGGCCCATGGGCAGCATCAGGGACGACGGCAGCATCGGGAGGACGTGGCCCCTGACAGGCCTGGGCACCCACACGGACAGGTACGACCACCTGGCCCTACCACTGAAAGTCTACAGTGTCCACAGAGTCGGCAGGGGTTTCCGCAGTGTTGAGGTATGGTACAGTAGGCTTTGTCGGGAGATTTCTATCAGATTCTTAGATATCATTGTGATTACTGAAGGGAATCAGATATTGTTTGTTTGTTAGGTTAGTGATACCCTCCTAGCCTACCTGTACCTGTAATTCCTGACTAACTGTATGCAAAGGTTTTGCCTTATAGTAGGCATATGATCGCTGCCCAAAGACATATCATTATCTCGCTGTGCTATAATAGATGAACGGTTCATGTCTAGTCTGGAGGCATTAAGGTGAGCTGATAAAAGCTGCCGGGCCATGTTATCACTAGAGAAATATGCACAGCGGTTGTTATATCATGTTCTTGTTTGTTGTATTATCATGTTTATCTACTTTACGGTAGGAAGTATTCATATACTGAGCACTGACAGTGGCCTCAGAGGGCCGACATGGGCCAAATAGGGCCTGTCTCTGATTAGCCAAATGTAAGGGAGGTGGTAGTTAGTGACTCCCTTAACATAATGGATAGAGAGTGTGCCAATCAGGGCTCCTCCCCATTTATATTATTTCATTGGACCCAGGAACTGGTCAGTATATAGTTTCATGAGATGACCATTATAGGGTGGTAGTTAGAATGGAACTCCCCTATACTGGTAGATGGTCAGTTATTGACCTTAAGGGTAGAAGTTGGGTGAACTCCCCTGGTTGCTTATTTATATTCAAAGGTTAGAGCAAGGACTCCCTTTGGGTATGGTTCATTATAGGGTTGTAGTTAGATGGAACTCCCCTATACTGATTTATGTATATGGTCAGTTATTGACCTTAAGGGTAGAAGTTGGGTGAACTCCCCTGGTTGCTTATTTATATTCAAAGGTTAGAGCAAGGACTCCCTTTGGGTATGGTTCATTATAGGGTTGTAGTTAGATGGAACTCCCCTATACTGATTTATGTATATGGTCAGTTATTGACCTTAAGGGTAGAAGTTGGGTGAACTCCCCTGGTTGCTTGTTTATATTCAAAGGTTAGAGCAAGGACTCCCTTTGGGTATGGTTCATTATAGGGTTGTAGTTAGATGGAACTCCCCTATACTGGTTTATGTATATGGTCAGTTATTTACCTTAAGGGTAGAAGTTGGGTGAACTCCCCTGGTTGCTTATTTATATTCAAAGGTTAGAGCAATGGCTCCCTTTGGGTATGGTTTCCTTCAGGGTTATAAGGGCAGTCGGAAGGACCCCCTTTACATAGAAAATTGCCAAGTTATGGTGTTTGGATATGGAAGCATTATCCAGGGTATTATTAGTCAGTGAAGGTGACTAGGGCAAACATGGATGCAGTTCCAGGATTTTGAGGCCAGGGTAATTTTTGTTGTTGTGGGTAGGAAAGTTGTAACACTCCACTCAATTATTATGATGACCTATTCCTAACAAGCGGTTAGAGATCTGCTCATAATGTTTTGATGTGTGAGGTTCAATTTTGGATCACTACCCTAGGTATATTGTTTTTTAAGTATTGGCCAGGAACTGCATAAATATTGTTGTAAATACTTAACAGGCCCGGTCCAGATTTAGGGAACTTCCGTGACCTTCCTGATGCACCCCCCCTCCATACATGTTTCCAATTTCCAAAGTCAAGAAAAGGATCCCCACATGAAGGCTGATCATGGAGGGTCTTGACTTTGGTAAATAGATATCGATGAATAGCCTCCCCCCTTTTTCTCTAGATCTGGGCCTGCTCTGATTGAGTCTTTATTAGTCGGGTCTTTGGAAGGTATTTATAAGGTGACATATTTTGTTTACATTTGATGTTTGTAAATGATATCTCAGAGGTAATTCACAAAATAGAGGTTTACCTGTATTTACATATATTCTGTGCTAATCTGAAGTTCATGCAATTGTCTTGAGCATATTGATGGCCTGTAAATCTTGCTGCCTGCCAATTCTATTATTTTTATGTCTTTTTTATGATCAGAATCAAAATTTAATTATTAAATTGTGTTTTGATCTTGGAATATGAAGTAATGTAAAAATAATACTAATTGGCTTGGCCACATTCTGTGATCAAGTGTGTCACATATATAACAGAATATTGATAATTTGTTTACATTATTGTTACCATTCTGTATAACTGATGATTATGATACCAATCATATTAATTATAATTTGTATAGTCATATTGGTCCTAGAACATATAAAGATATTTCACGTGGATAGTCGCATGACCATTGTGTAATAACACTCACATATCATCCAAAGGGCAAGGACATAGGCCGCTCGATCACGCAGCAGATAAGAACTCTACAGTAAACTTTCTAAAAACATTGTTACTGGTGGCCAGTACCAGCACAGGATAATAGTGTACAGCTGGCTTTGGATAACCTTCTGAGAGTTTATATTGTGCCCCCATGGACTGTTCACGAACGGCCCGGCCGCCTGGTGGGACTTCTGCCCCTTTGGCAATATCAATGGACCATTATGAAACTGATAATTTTGGGAATAAAAGCGGAGAGCTATCTCCAAATCGTCGGTCATTCGTACCCAGTACTTACTTGTTGTGTGACCGTTCTTCTGCTCTCCTGGGTACCCCAGCCAGGAGGGGCAGGGTCCCCCTCCCCTTTACCTATTCCTTATTCATCCCCTTACCCTACCTTACCCCAGGGACAATTATTCCAAATTATCCCCAACCTTCTGGATCCATTATATTTGAGGTCGGTTTATGAATTGGAGTCATAATTGTTTGTTTAGAGTTGATTAACTCATGGGAATTACCTGGACAGGAAGTATTCAAAATTATATTATGCTATTTTGGATTTATGTTTGTATTGGAGCCAGAATAACCTAATGGAGTCAGATTATTATAATGGAGTCAGATTTTAATCTTATTCATTTAGAAACCAGATCAGGACACTGAGGAAAAGGGGTTGTGGGTCGGGATAATTTACAATAGGTTGGCGAATATATAAGAAAAGTCAGTCTTATTTGTGGTAAGAGAAATACATTGAAAAAATGTCGTTATCTATGTAAGGCAGATTTGTTATTACATTTCTTAATTATTTAGATATATCATATCTATTCTCATATTGTATCTATCTGAAGAAACATAATTATCTGATTATAAATACCCAAGTAGTGTACACTTGAAAGATGTTGTTAATTGTCCTAGACATCACCGTTTTGCATACCGGAACATACCACTGTCGGCGATATATTAAGAAAAAATGCCCCAATTACCACGAGAATAGTTGTCCAATTATCGTTGTTGACAAATGCCTAAAGGTACCGAGCACTAAATACTTAGGTTACAAGTAAATGGGGCGAGAAAACGACCCGTCTAAACTAGTTGGCTTATCGGGTTATCTCCAGACAATTTGCTTTTAGATTTTTTGGTCAAAGATGAGGCTGGGAAAGATTTCTGTGACTAAGCATCCTACCTTCAAACACCGACACACAGAGGCACACACATTCATACACAGGTACACACACACACACACACACACACACACACACACACACACACACACACACACACACACACACACACACACACACAACCGCACACACACAACACACAACAAACAAATACACATTATGTCCACAATTTCAAACCACTTTCCCCCAGGTGAAATGCCCTCTGGAAGGTCACATTTTCTTGTTTGGGGAGTTCAGAAAGGGATGATGTGTACAGGTGCTGCATGTTGAGTAAACTTGGTGTGGTTTCAGCGTCAGAGGTCTCAACCTTCCCCGACCTATAGGGTCTTTTCAACTAGAGGTTTCATAGTCCAACAAACCTAGGCAGGAACCATTCCCAAAATGTACTCCTAGTTACTGTTCAGTTGCTATACCACCTCTGAGGATTTCTATACAGTTTGATGAGAGTAAATTTTAGAGAGAACTAAGGAAAGCAGCTGGAAATAAAACATAGCAACATAAAAGGTTCTTGGTACCTTGTCACAAAGCGTGTTTTGAGCACACCTTTATGTATATAATCATATTTACATATAATATATAATTAGATTTTTGAAACATTGAAAAATGTCGCGTTATGTGGGAAGAAGAGTAGTTTATATGAGTTGGCTGATTTGCATATTTACCATACTTAACATGTTAAAGCATTGGCATGGTCTGAAAAGCGTCTATGCTCTGAGCACAGACCACAAAGGTAGCCCATGTCTAGCTCCTGCTATGGGGAACACATCGACCTTTGTAGGAGGCTTCCCACTCTGACTCCCCCATTATCAGAGCATTCATCACCGTCCGTGTCATATATCCAAAACCTTGGCCAAATAGAGCCACATTTATTTACTTCACCACATCATGAACCATTAAAAACATTCTCACATGGTGTGGTATACCTGCTTAATGACAATTTACATATTAGGACAAATCCTTCATGGTAATCCTCATGGATCAGAATACAAAACATAAATTATGGGCACAGGCTGTCAGGAGATCTATTGCAACAAAATGGTAACGCAAATATTTACTCCGTTCTCCCACCATCGTAACAGATGCATAACATTGTTGTATTTGGTCCTATAGTAACATGTAAGCAGGGCCACAACTACATACTTTCTATCTCTTCAAGGCATCATTTAATGCTCTGTTAATGATCACTTATGACCTACAACCACTTAGAATTCCGACAGATACATCCACCCACTTGTTTACACCACCAATTACAGTGGTATAATCTGGGAATCCTATTAGTAATTCAGGACACGTAGCGATACTACTGAGGGGTGCGTCGTTCGTCTTTCTACTAGGAAAAAGTAATAGATTTAGAGATGAATACAAAAATACCCCCTTCATCTGCGTAGTTCTCACTTTACTTTCTCCACCCTCTTTGAAGGACCAAGTGAAGAGATACACCTATAGTTTTCTAAAGATTTAGTGTGCCCACATTAATGTACGAAATACCAAATGGTCACAAGACTGCCGAGAATATCTAGTATAATATTCTGAATTTCGTGTAGTTGATATATGAGTGATCATATTGTTGAAACTGCCGCTCAGAACAACATTAGTTAATAACAGTTATGTGCTCCCTGATCTTTTTGTTATCCTTGCAATGCTTTCTCAATGTCACATTAGTCTTTTTATCACTGTTGTCGGAGCATGTACTATGTTGTTTTACGTCGACATTTCATTTGTTTGGTGACGTGCACCTTTCATAGTTACAGCTAGTCTAAATGACAATTTATATTGCATGAACAAAATATTGAGAGAAATAATAATATGTTTTTAGCCTCATCGCTATAGATTATATGTGTATCATTACATGCATCTTGAATTCAGTTTAAAATCATTATTGTTCGAAGGTATGAATTTACCATAGGCTAAACCACAAAGCTATCAAGTATTATGAACAGGTTTTATATAACTTTCAACGCTTGAGACCTTCATGTACCCTGTAATTGCACACGAATAGACCTTTGATGATCGATATTTGGGTTATGTAAATTGGGCCATTAAGGACATAAATACTCATGGAGAGATTTGTAAACGTGACCTTACCATATTGACTGTATACAAGGTGTTATAAAAGTATTCAAAGGATGACCTTTCCATTAACCTTTAACATACATCAATGACCCTATCTGCACACCTTTGATTCATTCTCCCTGAATGCACAACCTGGCAAGTGTTCATAGAGAAAAAAAACGGCACGTCAATGCAGACGAAGTGAAAAATGTTCTACAAATTTAATCTTACATCAGGTAATTTGAACCAAATGGGCTGTCTTTGCAGTGAGGGAATTTATTTTCTTTTTAACTGAATTATGCAAAGTTTATATTTTACCGCCTGTCCAGCAAAGAATGCTCTAAGCTGTGCATAGAAATAGACGTAATCAAGTTGACAATGACTAAGGCCTATCTTTTTACCTGCACAGATACTATTCTCAGGACACCCTTTCTCCTGTCTGATCTTGAGACTTGGGTAACAGTACTCTCAATACGAGAAGAATCACTTAACCCAATTTTCTTTTCAATTTCAGAGGGTGGCAGAGTAAGAATATCCTCACATAATCCGATGTACACCGTGCTTAAAAACGACAAGTAAAATGACCGTTACTGCAGGTAAGCAATTCTATCCGGGTTTTTTTTCTTTTATTTGCAGTAGAAAGTATATGTACATGTGCGCACAGTGCTTGCAAAATGTTTAATGAATAGGCCATATGGTTATATTATGAGTGAATATACACGAAAACATTCACAATTATAAAGATTTAAGTTGATGATTACCTTATAATTCTGTGAAGATACAGGTAATGAAGGAAAGAAAATTATGTGGCCTAACCATTCAGTTGTCATTATGATATGTATAGCCCGTTTTTTTATTTATATGATTTCATATCATTGAAATTAAGAAGGAAAGTTGGAGTTCCATATAAAGCTGGGTCTTTAGTCCATACATATTCTAAGGGGGTACGTGAACCTAAGGCCTTAAACAGTAAAATTGAACAGATTACAACTGGGTACTTCTGCTTTTTTTTTCTATTCCTTTTTTAATATGATCAGGGAAAATCTGAATGCACCTACCTTTGGATATGCCATTGTATTCTATTTAATAAACACCGAAATACCTCTCTCAGAACCCCTAGTGCCTTCAGAATACGTTGTCACCTTGTTGTTTCGAACTGTATCTACGTAAACACATCAGTCCATTTCTCGCATACATCAACTGAAATCGAATCTTTGTTTGAGAATACAAGTCCCCCGATGTAGATTGCTAACCTAGTTTTCCGTATTTCATGATTTATTCAATGCATGGCAAATACATATTTTCTTTTTAAAACGCTACGCTGCCTCAGGAAGGTCACACTGTGCATGCACTGTGAATACTAAAACTTTGCGATACATCGAAAAAAGGAGAAGGAAACTTGCTTATGGACTTGTTTAACCTTAAGCTTTAGAGTACTTTGGACAGGAACTTAAACTTTTGATGATGTATATAGACGCGTTGCTATCTTTTTTTGGGATTAGTGTAATAGTTAACATACATTTGGAAAGTGAACAATGCATATCTTAACATTAGTTTACTTTGGTATTCAAAATATGGTTTATATTGATTTAATTGAAGGTTTCCACTCCGAAAATGGAATAAATAAACATCGGAATAAAAGTAGTGTAAAAAAGCATTTTCAAAACAGTAGAACTGCAGCCCATAAGATAGTTAAACTTTGGCAACTTTGGTCCGTCTAGATCTATGAATTTGCCTCATATATATATATATATATATATATATATATATATACTAATTTTACCCTCCGTTGAGCATACTTATTATGATTTATCTGAATGATTATTAGTATTGTTCGTACTCTTGTCTCGTTAGAATGTATAGAATGACATGGATATGCTATGAAAAAGGCATGAATATTGCAATAACACAAAAATTATAATAATATGTTATGTGACATAACATTTGATATCTGTGACCAATCAGCTTTGAAAAGGAGACTATATAAGAGTGGGTTAATCACGAATAAACTGAGTGTTCTTTTGTTACTTTTGACAGCTCAGACTTAAGGCCCGCGGTCACATAAAGAGACTGAGCTCGACTCAACAATTGAGTTGAGTTGGGTTATTGTTTTGATATGTGACATAGGGTTAAGACTGAACCTTTAGGTTTTCTCAAGACTGATCAGTCTGGTCTCAAATCTTGATATGTTGAAGATTTAAGACTGGATAGTCCTGAGTCCTTGACAGTCTTAAGACCCAGTCTCAATATGTGACCGGCTTTTTGACTAGATAGTCTTCAGTCTCAAACAGTTTTAAGGCCCAGTCTCCATATGTGACATAGCTTCTTAAGATTCAGCTCAACTGTCTTGAGTCAAATATCCAATCACATAAACCAAAGTAGACGCACCCTCTTTGCCTACTTGTCATTGTTTTTAAAGGCAGGGGCAAAAAGACATCCAGTGTCTATATGTGACTACAGTAGTACTGGTCAGTCTTTCATTAAGACTGGTAAGTTTGCAACTATCCAGTCTCAAACCCGGAAGACTATTGAGTTGAGTTCAGTCTGTATAATCATGTGACCAGGCCTTTAGAATCGATAATTCTTAGGGTTGAAGAGCTGATAGACCAAGCTGACGCTGGGTAAAGAGACAACCATGCAGCGGGGGTGGGGGTGGGGGCGATGAACCCAAACCTGAACCTAAATATAAACATTACCATGATGAACCCCTCGAAAGATAACATTGGGTCAAATGAATCGCAAAGAAGCATGATAATGATTGTAGGAGTCTAAGGTCCCACCAGCAGCATTTCAGATTTATATCAGGAGCAGCTCTGTACACCGAACAATAATCGAATATATTGGAACGAGAATGATGGCATGGAATGTTGGTCCAACGTACAGACAGGCTGGGGAATCAAACCCTGGCCTGCAACTCAGAAGTCCCACGGGCAACCCCTTGGACCCCTCGTCCCCCTTTCACAAGTTTCATATACGGAAAACATGCTGGAATAGGTGACTAAGCCCGGTGATCTCCTTTTCCGACGTCAAACCTTAGGAAATGTATGCTAACCTATAAACATAATATGGCAGTATGGTGACAAACCATTGGATGACGTGATCCATGCATGCACCCATTGAAAAGTGAACGATGGATGGAGATTACGACTGTCCTGAATCTGTAACCTCGTCTGTAATTGTAGTTAGTCACGTCACAGCTGTATATATACTATGTTTGCTGTTCATGATCAGTAACTTCACACGGCTCTGTTAGTGCAAATTATCAGTCTAATAAAATTTGATTCACAGTTTCGGAACAAGTACCGAGCCAGATCAAAACATTATCTTTTTGGATAATTTGTTTGGACGGTTTCAACTGTAATAAGCTTGCAAGTCCTTTATAAATTTGAGCTAATTTCTTTAACAGCTGTTCATAGAAACCAATGGTAAAGGTATTGGTCATATATGTCTTCAACATGTTGTGATACACTAAACTATCTATTTTATAGACAATTAACAGATCATCTAAACCTCTTTTATTTTCACATATTTTCTTCAGAAGACTGCTATCAAAGGGCAAAGCTAACAATGTCATGACCAGTTGCTGATGATGTCATGACGTGACCTGTTAAAGTTTCTCAGAAATCATACCCCGCATCCTGACCGCAGTCATTCAAAAGTCTGTTTCTTAATCCCCTTGTCCTCTTTCCGACCCACCGGTAACTCATTGAAACAAGGCAATGGCTTACAGTTATCAAAAAGTCTTTTGCGATAGTTGGAATGTCTATTAGTTAATTGTTTTTGGTGCATCATGCGATTGCTGAATCTTTATTCCTGGAGAAATCAAGCATCCAATGAACAAAGGCAACAATAAGAATGTTTCCTACGCGAACAACTCAGCGCCTGGCCCAGTTGTCTTGGGGGCAGCCAGCTATTGATGTAAAGGTCTTCCAGTCTGGAAGCGATTGAAAATAGGGAACTAAAGATTGTTATTGAACTTAAATGGACGATCCATATACTCTAAAATATATCTAGGCATCTTTAGATATCCACAGAAATATAGACTGTTGACAACGACGCTATTGTATAAAGTGCATGGGGCAATTTTATACACAGTATAGTGTATTGGCAATATGCTGGTATATGAATTATGTGCATGGATAGACTACTGGGAACTTATTTATATCACCATTTTACATACCCATTCGCTTGACTCGTCTCAGTTAAATGTCTGCCGAATAAATAACATATATATGTTTCATTATTTCTCAAATAAGTGAGAGCTCTTCAGGACGCGGCATCAAATTAAGGTTTCCAGCATTGCACACTGATAAACTGTGGCCGGTACCTACTCCTCGTTCGCGTAACTCTATTATTATAGGCATACGAATTATCTTTGTTAACAGTATACTGGGTTTGTCATTGAATGCTTGTCACTTACAATTGAATGCTTGTCCCTCGATGAATAACCTCTGTACTTGTATCTTTTCAGCGGGAATTGCTTTGATCGTTGTCGGTTCGATATTTCTATTGGTGGCTATCGCCCTTTGCATCTTTGCGTGCTGGTATTACAGGTAATGAATTTCTGATACACAGTTCTCTATTTAAAAAAATTGGAAATAGACGGAGTGTAATCTCTGCTTAGATCCTAGTTTGTAGAGATATTCGGATTATGTACTGATCGGAATTGATACCACGTCTATGATTCTTGAAGATAAGGGTATAAAGACATGGTGATGTGTATGGCATATATAAATGTACCTCTGAAACTGATCAATTATATCAAAAGAAGTCTGAAAGGGGTAGATGAACTCTTAAGCCTGTATTTCATTGTGCGACTTAGACCAACGGGAACCCATGCAGGCTATATGTACCACATACCACATATCAGAGAATGCATAACCTTTCTTAAGAACTCAAACATCTTAAAGGAGCCCTTCTTCCAACGAAAGTCTTCTGAAAACGAATGAAAAACGGTCACGAAAATGATTTCTTTTGAAATTATTTGAACATTTCGTTATGACCAATTGACAACTTTTGTATGCTAATTTTATTTCAGTCGTAAAAGGAAGCGGAGAGAGGAGAAGTATGGATACTTCTCGCGTACACCCCTCGACGGTCCTATCCGTATAGCCAACGGTGGCCCGCACCATACCACCAACGGCTACGTACATACCATCAGCAATGGTTACGTGACGGGCGGCCACAACCCCGACCGGAAGAGAACGACGTCGGCGTCTACTGCAGGGTATACCGCCACGCGCACCGGAAGACGCCGTCGCGACGAAGTAGACGCGCGCCCGGCGGGTCACGGAACGAGTTCCTACCACGACAGCCCCCACATCCGGGGACCGCTGTACGTCTACAATCCGCCAGGGCGGGCCGTGGGGTCCCGCCCGCCCACCTTCGTCGTGACCCGCTCCGGCGCCTACAACGAACGCCACGGGCGGAGCGCCAACCGGAACACGCACCGCGCGCCGCGGATGTCGCCGTTGGAGCGCTACCACCACGTGGGGAGCGGAAGTGAGTACCCTGAGCGGGAACGTCGGGTCCTGGACGCCACGACGGAGGGCATGTCGGTGGACGACGTCGACGGCACGGCGCTCTACCTCCGCTGGTCGCCGACGACGGCGCGCCGGAAGCGGGAGGTAAGAGAGGACTTCCGGCGTAGCGGCGGCGGGGAGTGGGAGCGCCCCCCGTCGGTGGGGTCGTTTAAGATCGCCACTAACACGCTGCCTCTGCCCCGACACAAGGCGGCGCTGCCGTCGCCCATTCCCGTCAGCCACCACAAACCATGGCATTAATATGATGGTAAGAAGGTGACGTCATCACCTCAGTCCCCACACCTTCCCCACACCCAGCCACCTTCCTCCTCACTTCCCCAGTGCACTCCCATCTAATCATTATCCCAAAACCACACATCCAACATATCAGTAACCACTTGTTCAAATACATGATATAACAATACATAAATATCATAATACATAAATTTGCACAATTTTTTGATATCGTTACTATTTTGATATTTAGAAAATAAATCATCACTTTTTTGTCAAGGATTATTAACATTTTAAAGGATGCTACTTGCATAGCTCCCTTAGGCCATAATTGATCGACACATTTTACACACATGCACCAAGAAATGTAATGTCAATTTACCTAGATGGTCATAAGCTTTTGCACTAACTGCATGCTGAGCTTTATTACCACTACTAATTAGGGTTTGTCCGTATAGAGACTCCATCGGATTTGCACCAATCTGCCTTCTTCTAATCAGTACCGGTATGTGAGTATGCAATATTTCATTCACTTGAACAAATTCATGTCATGTAAAATGTTTACAAGGTGTACAAGGTATCTTGTGCGTGTAGCAAATATCATCAGGACCTTCTTGCCTTTGGTTGATAAACTTAACTAAAATACCAACCTTTTATAGCATCAATTAACAGGGCTTACAACTTACCAACATCTTATGATAGGCTTTGGAAGAAGACCTACGTCTCATATGTTCTTATTCCAAACATTATCGTGTTTATCTCGATTAGAAAAAAAACCTTGAATTTATTGCCAATTTAATACCCCTTTTCTCTGCATGCATAATATTTCATACAAACACAATTAGAATTATAAGGCAGATAATATAACAGAATACCAAACGCTAGAGAGAGAGCCAAGTAAAGCTTTGGCCGTGGTTGTTTATTTACATATTCCGGTGTAAGACATCCTTCTACCTTTGAGAATACAGCCTTGTGAATGGGAACAAAGAGGGGCTTCAGAAATACAGGTCGAGGGCCAGCCAGCTAGGCAAATGTGATGTTTTATACCACGCTATACGTTCAGCCACTGCCAGAAATGTATTTTACTATAGATACAAGTGCTGTATTATATTATACCTGTACCAATACGTATACATAATAATAATTTTTCAAAGTATTACACATTTTAATATGCGCGGTTGGTTATATGGTTATTATGTGTAACCAGAAATAATTGTGAATCTATATTTTATCAAAATAATTTTCTATTTCAGACGCAATTGTGAGGACATGACAGGACCTGCATGTTGATAACAAGACACTTTTCAACAATTATCACCAGGAACCAAATATAGGACTAATCCTGATGATATTACTGGAGGCGTCAGTCAGTCTGTCAAAAAACGAGTTGTCTGTCAAAACACACCAAGCTGACTGTCAAAAAAAGATCGAACTATTGGTCAAAAGAACTGTTGTTTAAAAAAAGACTTGGTGGCGGCCTGCCAGCCTTTTCCATTAGCCTATAACATATCTTAAACTGCTAAAATCATAGAAGATGTAGAATAGTTATAATTATACAGAGTGCTTTCAAAACGTATGACATGGTGCGGAATTAAATGTGACTCAAAGGTAAAGATTAAATCCACCTAGAGGTAATCAGGGCATTGGTGTTCTGAATGCAGACAGAACTTCAAAATCCTTGCACACATATGTGTGCAAGGATTTTGAATATATATATATGAGACGATGGGTTTTGAAAATTCAGTCTGCCTTGCTTTTTAATTTCCTTACCATGCAGTTACCATTGTATAAGAGTTTGTACTATCTTATGCAAATTGTGTTACTGCATCTTGTCTGCCTTGAATGGGGCATATGTAAAAGGTAACTTGAAGAAGATGCTTACTGTTCACCGTCAGTTACACTTGTATACTTGTAGAATGTTGATGATATGTCGTGTGTTGATTAATTACAGGGTAACTAATCATGTGACTAATGATGAGTGACACTTGTACAGACTGCTAATTTCCTGTTGTTAAGATAGTAGCATTAATACTGTAACATAACATGATAGAATTTTGCTGGTGACAGGACAAAAAACCCCTGGACACTTACCCCCCCCAAACCACTTACCCCCAAAACCACCTACCACCAAAATCATTTACCCCCCGGACACTGAATACCCCCTAGGACAATTACCCCCCAGATACTTATGCCCCAAACCCCCGTCCTAATCCTCTTGTTTGTTTGTTCAATAATATGATATAATTATATGTTTCCTAAAGATCTATCAGAATAGATGGATATATATTTAGTTTCTTCCCAATTACAAACTATTGAATAGGGATGGGTTAGCCTTTTGGGTACGAATCCTAAAGATCTATCAAAAGAGAGGGATATATATATTTAGTTTCTTCCTCATTACAAACTTTGGAATAGGGACAGGTTAGCCTTTTAGGTATGAATCTTAAAGATCTGTCAGAAGAGAGGGGTTGTTTAGGACCAGGGGCCGACAACCCGTGGTCAAAATCACAGAAACAGCAGGATTAGGCTGTGGGTCAGACAACTAACATGCTATATATATCTGACTGTACCTTTATTCCAAGATGGGTTGTTTTCTTTTGGTACCCCTGACCTGATAATTCCCTCATAATTTCCTCTACAGTATAAGCCGAGGAGGTGGGGTAAGTGTCCTAAGGGGGTAAGTGTCCTAAGGGGGTAAGTGATTTGGGGGGTAAGTGTCCAGGGGGGGAGTGTCTAGCGGGGAAGTGTATGGCAAGCCGAATGGGTAAACTTTGATAAACACTGTTTTTCAAGTGATAAACACTGTTTATCACGTGATAAACAGTGTTTATCAATCGAAAAACAGTGTTTATTGGAGGATAAACAGTGTTTATCTAAATATAGTGTGCTTATCAGCTGATTACAGAGTTAATTTTGAAAAACAGTGTTTATCAACCGATAAACACTGTTTATCAAGTGATAAACATTGTTTATCAAAATTAACTGTGCCTATCACTTGATATCACAGTTAATTTTGATAAACAGTGTTTTTCACTTGATGAACACAGTTTTTCAATTGATAAACAGTGTTTTTCAATTGATAAACAGTGTTTATCAAATGATAAACACTGTTTATCAAAATTAACTGTGCTTATCTCTCGATTACAGGATAAACATTCAATAAACAGTGTTTATCAAGTGATATACACTGTTTATCAACTGATAAACACTGTTTATCAAAATTAACTATGCTTATCATGTGATATCACATTATTTCCTGCTCAAACATCTAGTTGCACCTTATTATTGAGACACCATCATGGGAACAATGTTACAAAGCTGGTTAGCTATTTGTGTATAATTCCTTGTTAGGTAAAAATCGAGTCATATATTGTCTGCTATCCATTACAACTTCAACATATTCATCACCATGACAATAACTTCCTGCCTTTACAACGGCAATTGGCAGTGTCAGTGCCCCTTCAGGCTTCAAAAACTGTTGAGTAGACAATTTACCCATTGAGGTATGAATCCTAGTGAGGTACAATATATGAGGGAAGTAGGATATGATAATGATTATACCAAGTATCAGCTTCTGAACCTCGATCTCCAAACACATGTGTAATATGATAGGAATCTATAACTACTTGGCATATCTGCTGGAAGAATGATATGGTGTCTCAGTAAAAATTGAAATTTAAAAAATGTTTGTAATTTGAAAAACAGTGTTTATCACCTGATAAACAGTGTTTATCACATTTTTCTTTGTTTATCACTTGATATCAAAGTTTATTTTGATAAACAGTGTTTCTCAATGATAAACACTGTTTATCAAGTGATAAACACTGTTTATCAAAATTAACTGTGATTATCACTTGAAATCACAGTAAACTTTGATAAACAGTGTTTATCAAGTGAAAAACACCGTTTATCAGTCAATAAACAGTGTTTATCAAAATTGTCTCTGTAATCAAGCGATAAGCACAGTTATTTTTGATAAACACTTTTCATCAGGTGATAATCACTGTTTATCAAGCGAAAAACAGTGTTTATCAAGTGATAAACAGTGTTTATCAAAGTTTACCCATTTGAGGATATTAACTGTGCTTATCTCTCGATTACAGGATAAACATTCAATAAACAGTGTTTATCAAGTGATATACACTGTTTATCAACTGATAAACACTGTTTATCAAAATTAACTATGCTTATCATGTGATATCACATTATTTCCTGCTCAAACATCTAGTTGCACCTTATTATTGAGACACCATCATGGGAACAATGTTACAAAGCTGGTTAGCTATTTGTGTATAATTCCTTGTTAGGTAAAAATCGAGTCATATATTGTCTGCTATCCATTACAACTTCAACATATTCATCACCATGACAATAACTTCCTGCCTTTACAACGGCAATTGGCAGTGTCAGTGCCCCTTCAGGCTTCAAAAACTGTTGAGTAGACAATTTACCCATTGAGGTATGAATCCTAGTGAGGTACAATATATGAGGGAAGTAGGATATGATAATGATTATACCAAGTATCAGCTTCTGAACCTCGATCTCCAAACACATGTGTAATATGATAGGAATCTATAACTACTTGGCATATCTGCTGGAAGAATGATATGGTGTCTCAGTAAAAATTGAAATTTAAAAAATGTTTGTAATTTGAAAAACAGTGTTTATCACCTGATAAACAGTGTTTATCACATTTTTCTTTGTTTATCACTTGATATCAAAGTTTATTTTGATAAACAGTGTTTCTCAATGATAAACACTGTTTATCAAGTGATAAACACTGTTTATCAAAATTAACTGTGATTATCACTTGAAATCACAGTAAACTTTGATAAACAGTGTTTATCAAGTGAAAAACACCGTTTATCAGTCAATAAACAGTGTTTATCAAAATTGTCTCTGTAATCAAGCGATAAGCACAGTTATTTTTGATAAACACTTTTCATCAGGTGATAATCACTGTTTATCAAGCGAAAAACAGTGTTTATCAAGTGATAAACAGTGTTTATCAAAGTTTACCCATTTGGCTTGCCATGGAAGTGTGTGTGTGGGGGGGGGGGGGGAATGTGGGGGGGGGGGGGGGAAGTGTCCAGGGGGGGGGGGGAGTGTCCACGGGGTATATGTCCAGGGAGTATATTTCCTAGAACCACTATTGCTGTCTTACCATGTAACCAAGCTCAATATATGTTACTTAAGTCTTTCTAAGGGTTTTATAATATTTAGATGAAAGACTTTACTCATGTATGATTCTTGTAAGCTGGTGCACGTATAATAGTGAGTGTAAAGTTCTTAACAGCTAGTTGAGCAGGTGCTAAACGTCAGTATGGCGTTCTAAGTTGTAAGTTATTCTATATTCATTCTCCAGTTTTGTCAGTATAACAAAGCTTTAAGAAACTTTTTCTTTGAGGTTAATCAGTCATCAAATATTGTATTGAGTCTCATCTGTAATTATTATAGCTGTTACAACCTAACAGTATCTTTCCGAAATCATTTAATTGTAGATTATCTATATTTTTGTGTGACAGAAAGAACCAAGTGCTATTTTGAGACTTTAATAAAAACACTGCTTAGTGACTGATTACTTAAGTACGAACAATTGAAAGTCATGGGTCTTTCAGAATTATGATAAATACAAAACCTGTTTCATTTGTATTAGCTTTTAAATATGTACTTGATTATAACCATTGATTTTAACGGGTTTGTCATGAATGTGCAGCTATGAAGGACCTTGTAAAGAAATGCGGATCCCTGCTTAAAAAATTATAAAACTTACTATAACCATGCATGTAAATCGGCTTTGAAGAACAAATATGGATTATGTGTTGGATCATGAGGCGATGAACATGTATAAAACTCGACGAAGCTATAAAACAATCAAAACACATAATATATACAATATCAGTACTTTATAATCAGTTTTGACAAATATTGATTAGGTGAAGCTAAATAATCACAAATCTCATATATACATCCTCATCATGCACAATTACATGAATAAGGAACCTTTTAAAAATGGATGTGCATTTCCAATTGGCTACGTTAGATACTTTATACAATATATCTGTGGTCCTGATGTGTTTCCGGTTCGTATAATATTTACTATTTAATACAACTATTATCTGCTCCAGCGCATCGTTGACATGCTTTTCAAGATGAGATGACTGGTAAAAATGCAATTTATATATAGAAATACCGATTATTATTTTCGATGCAATGGCAAAAAGAAAGACTATACACCATCACCCGACTTCTGTGGACTATGCAAGGCTGATGACGATTATATTATACTACGATAAATTGTATAAGATACACTCAATGACAATGCTCTTAATTACGATTAATAAATTTACATTTCTAACAACTGTTTTGTCTTCTTATAAAGATACACACATACAATGCCAATGTCGACCATTTTAGTATTAATCCTTCACAATTTAACCTTAATGTCACATCTGGCAAATGAGGTTACCTATTTCTCCCCATCCCCATACCTTTACAGTTTGGAAAAACACTTCATGTCCTACAATGAACAATTATCTTCTTTTATTTGGCACATTTGTACCTCCTCGCGGCTTGATGACCTTTTTAGTTTTTCTCGCTATACTTCACCTGGGAAGAAAACACAGAGACTGAGAAACCAACCAAACCGACGCAGGCCGAGGTGTATAGACCAAAACAACATCTGTACTCAAATAATCAGCCAACTCTTAAACGATATAAGTAAACTATTAAAATCATGCTTCAGTGAACTCACTTAACACACATTTCAATCTTTTTTTGTTTTCTTAAAAGGACGTGCGGGGGAATTACTCTCCAGAATTGTTGTTTGTTATTTACATCCTGGTTAAGATATAACTAGAATCTTGGCTGTGGAAATTGATATATTCTGTATCATTATTTTTCCTCCAATACCATTGAACATTATAATTATGTGCCAGTGACCATAGTGTAACTAGCTCCCACCTTTCGTGTTTCTTCACGTCCATATTTTGTAGACGAGAGATTACATTAGACAATACCTTTGGGCTTGTTGACAACTTTTATTTCTTTATTTTTTTCTTTCGCGGTAAATGATGCGTAGTATGTCTCGACAAGTAGATCGAGGAGCCCCTTATACTGAAAAAAATCGAAGGAAAGATATCTTCCTCCACCTGGAGACTTTTGGAGGCTAGGATAGAGCCTAGGAAAGACATCCATCTTGATGTCTGGATTAATGAGTTGAGGGAGGCGCGAGTCTTGGCGATATGTCCTTATACATACTCACTCGATGTCAACATGAAAAAAATGTCATTTCATAAGAACAAAATTCAAAGTTGATCAAATCGCAATAAGGGAAGACTACTACATGAGCCAGCTGGCGGCTAATGGGATAACTAATCTCAATACTCTCACATACCACCTGTTCATTTCTATTTTAAAAAAACATCTAATTATCAGTCTGGTGTTCCTTCTAATTTGCACGTTATCTATACAGACAAACATATTGTAATGTTGATACCACTAGCGCTACTCTAATGTAAATAGAATTTTGACATGTCTGGGTATATATAATTATCACTTGAGGTGTTTTTATTTTTTTTATTTTTTTATTGAACCACATTCACTTACAGTATAAACTTTTAGTGTTCTTCCATGTAGGTATAAATGAATACAAACAGTATATTTGGCTGTCTAAATTAAGATTCAGCCAAAACAATGTGATGATCGGCTGTCTAATTTAAGAATCAGCCAGAAACGTAAGCAACAATATCAAATAAAGTCACAAATTTAGTTTATGGCTGTCTGTATTGCGAGACAGTCATGGTTAGAGATACATATTATATCATGCATAGTTATAAATCAAACAACATGGTAATATGTCAGTTTGCATAAAGAAGACTGTCTAAATTAAGATTCAGCCTCTATTGATGCAAAAATATATAATATAATATAATATACGACCGTGCAAAGGTTTTCAATATTAGTGGAACGAGGCCATTCTTAGGCTCAGTTAATAATTTTAACACCTATAATCTGGCAAAGTCACCCAAAAGTCAGTTTATGGTCTATAATAAGAGGGCAGTGTTATATGTTATTGCTTTTCAACATACTTTTGAAAGTGGTAATAGACTCAGCTTGCTGTATAGTCTCAGGTAAATCATTCCAGCAATGAGCCCCTACATAGAATGGGCTAATTTCATATTTTTGAATAGTAGCAACTTCAGTGCTAAAAACTATTCGATCTGAATTTCGGGTTCTACGCTCGTTTTTAGCTAGCCAGTCAATTCGATCCTTATATTTATACATTAATGATAGAAGTTGATGTTTTCTTCTATCAGCTAATGTATTAATTCTACAGGCAATGTGCAGATCAATTGTTGACATAGCTCTACAGTTAA
Source organism: Lepidonotus clava (assembly GCA_936440205.1). NCBI lineage: Eukaryota > Metazoa > Annelida > Polychaeta > Phyllodocida > Polynoidae > Lepidonotus > Lepidonotus clava. The sequence continues at coordinate 15,560,984 of OW387150.1, read as the reverse complement.
AAATATCTCTACATAACCTCAGAGCCTTATTTTGCATACGTTGTAGTTTGTCTAATTGATGCTTTCTACACAGATATAAGATAAAACTTGAATACTCAGCCATAGGTAGAACCATTTGTTTATAAATCAGGCAACGAGTGTTAAGATCAACATAGTTCTTGATCTTAGATAGCATAAAGAGTCGCTGTGCAAATTTTCTGCAGGTCGTCTTAAAATGTTTATCCAATGTCATACATTCATCCAGATACACACCTAGATAATTGTAAGACTCACAGTTATCCAACTTGGTGTTATTAAGTTTGATATTAAGATCTTGACATCTATTTAGCATATGTCTGGTGCCATATAGACACACCTTTGACTTACGCTCGTTGACGGTTAGTCCATTCTCAACGCACCAGCCTGCAACAGCCTCACTTGCCGACAAAAGATTTTTTTCAATGATATCGGTATTTTCATTAGAACATATGATTGCCGCATCGTCAGCGTACAGCAATATTCTAACAGGGGTGTCTTGTAAACTTTCAAATACCCCATTTATACATATGATGAAAAGCAAAGGGCCGATAGTGCTCCCTTGTGGGACACCAATATTAATGTCCTCTTCAGGGGAGGTAATGTTATTTAACTTAGTTCTTATACGTCTATTTCCAAGGTAGCTAGCAAGCCACTTTCTCAATTTCCTGCCAACTCCAATAACCTCTAGCTTAGATAACAGCAGAGCAGTATTGACACAATCGAACGCCTTTGCCAAATCTAGGTATAACACTCCAGTATAACTACGTCTATTAAAACCATCTAATATCACTTTACAAAGCTCGAAGATAGCATCGCTAGTTGAACGCCTCTTCATGAACCCGTACTGATTGTTGGAGATATAATTATTTCTCTCACAGAAATCCGATAGAATTTTGTGAATATAACTCTCCAACAGTTTCCCCGGTAAAGGTTGTATACTAATCGGTCTCCAATTATTGGTCTTGGAGAGATCCCCATCTTTCCGAATCGGTGTAATGGTAGCAACAGACCATGCGGACGGATATATTCCTGTTGTAATTGAGCAGTTAAACAGATCAGTCAGTTGTTCATGCAAAGTTTCGAAGCTATCTTTTAATATAAAGGTAGGTATCAAGTCTAGGCCAGAACTTTTATGTATGTCTATATCCGAAATCATCCTGTTTACCTTGTCAAGGGAGATATTCAGATCATGGTCGTCATCACCATCATCATCATCGAGCAACCTACCAGGCGAGTTATTCAATTGATAGGTGTTACTCACATCAAGTGTTGACAAAGTCGAACCAATAGAGGCAAAATATTTATTTAAATATGCAGCACTATCGCAGTCATCAATAACTTGGTTGGTATCATCAGTTAGTGTGACCTTGCCAGTTTTATTATCCGTACCATGATACAATTGTCTCAAATGTCTCCAGAATTTCCTTGGATTGTCGGTACACTCAGCCAGGGTGAAATTAACATATTCCTCCTTAGCGGAGTTAATGAGACGATTAGCTTTGTTTCGACACAATCGCAGGGCACAATAGTTTTGTTCATTGGGTTCCTTGTGCATTTTGACAGTGGCTAAATGCTTATCATTTAATACCTCAATTACATGATGGGTCAGCCAAACTGGTTTATTATCCCGAGATCTAATGAATTTGATTGGGCACATGATGTTAATATGTTCCAGGATCTTATCGTACATATAGTTCCATTTAAAATTCGGATCGTTACTCGTGTAATAAGATTCCCAGGGATCTTTTTTCAAAAGAGAAACAAGAGTTGCCTTACAGTACTTCGCGTAGGTTCTACCTTTAACCTTGGTATAAGTTTTTATCTCCCGCCTCTTCTTGCGGATCGCAAAGATTCCATAATGATCACTAATATGATCTGATAGCGTGCCACTTTTCATGACATGATCACAGTTAGTAATAATATGATCAAGGCATGATTTCGAAGTAACTGTTTCTCTGGTTACAGATTTAATTAATTGAATGAGGCAACTTTCTCGCAGAAAATCAATCAATTTTTTGGTTGCGCCGTCATTTCGATTCAAAAAATTAATGTTAAGATCACCAAGGAGGTGTTAGCGCATCTACCGTAGTGTAAATGTCTTTACTGATATATAGAAATGTGAACTGCTAAAATTTTAGATGGACGATAATGTTATAATGAAAACTGGGTTTGAGCAAAATCGGGATAAGCAAAACCAGGATGAAATGAAATAAATAGATTACAAAAGAAGTCAAGCAAAGGCATAGAGCGTTTTGGGTCAGCTCTTTGTTGTCTAATCAAAGGTGGCTCCCCCTGTGGGAAATTCTCTAACCAAATTGAATGCGTCCAAGTAGCACTGTTTGGAGATCGATCTCAACAAAAGACAAATCATGGTAATTTCATCATTAACATCATTAACATTTCATCGACGCCGTTTTCTGATTATCCATATACGTCCATCTTTTAGCCGATCACGCAAACAAATAAATGAAAATGATTGTAAAGTTTCTGATCAAAGCAAATTATCTAATTATAGATATGAATTTGTCATAAAAGCTACCAAACCAACCAATACATTAAACAAAAAATACAAAGTACTATGTATGTTTATTTAATACAAATGTGTTCACCTCTTTCCCTTGAGTATCCAGGTGAATGAAAAGACGCAGTGTAAATAACGAAAGTTACAAGAATGCTCAGGTCAACTCTTATAGTGCCATCTCAGCGGTATCCCCTACTTCATTCACGAAACAGTTAATCCATTCTAAACACTGCTTTCCTAAGGACCCTGGAGTTACATTGGACTTAGCTGACTTCAATGTTGTGCCGTCCTAGGTATGTGTTGAGGACATAGTACTAGCGCAATTGCTGTACAAAAGACTGTTTCTTTATTGACTGATCAATCTTGATCAAGTTGACTGTTCTTGGTTTGGACACACATTATGCAATCAAAACAATTGCGTGGCTGACGAAGGAGTAACGCACGTTTAAATACAAAGTTAATAAGCGCATAACTATTGTTCCTAGGGGGGAAATGTCATTCTATTTGTCTGTATCATTTAGACAGATAGGTGGAACAATGTCATGTATCTTCTTCTTAAGTTGTACATACGCAATGGACATGAAATAAGCGAGGAAATGTGACATTGTGCTAGTGTATTGAGTATAGCATTTAAACGTAATATAGAACAATTTTTTAAAGCTGAACACATAATTTTATTCCGTCCAATGCTATTAATCATCTTACAGTTTGTTGAGAGCTAGGAAATATATGAAAGCCAATTCGAATTCGTTATCTGTCTTCTTTTTTTTTCATTTGAATAAATCATTCTTGACCACTTAATCTCTCAGTTTATTTCTCATCATACGGATGCAGTTTTAACAATGGTAATTGACTGGCCCACACTCTCTGTTGATATCTCAGTTATTCTTTTGTACAATGAAAACGGTACACTTTTGTTGTAAAGGCTATCAATGCCCGAGAAGAAAGTCTATGTTATTGGTAATTTCAGAAAATGTTCTTAGTATACAATGTGATGTGGCAATATAGTGAATCACAAGGGCTATAGAATCGTTGACCTGCATCTAAATAAGGGATGATAGTTAACGTCCAATTATCATTGTGTCGTTCTGTTTTATGCTGCCTTATGATATTTAGGGACTGTGATATTCCGTATCCGTAAGCCAAAAGAGGGCATACGACATAATTGTGCGGACTGAACCTTCTCTGACTTAAAACCGACCGCGATAACAATCCCATCTTTTCTAATTGCCATATATATATATATATATATATATATATATATATTATATATATATATATATATATATATATATCGCAATCTGATCTCTTTCAAAGGTTGACTCTTTACAAATGTTTCTAAACATATATTTCTCTGACGTTATGTCCTCTCTGACCCACCCTCTATACCCCTGGGCCTATTTAAAGTCGACTGGTCAGGGGCGGTTATTTTAGGCCCACTGCCCGGTAATCGGAGGCCGAATTTACTTTGTAGGCGTGTGGACGCCTATGCGTGACTGGCTCCTTTGCCCTGTTGAGGGTGTTCGCGAACTATTACAATACGGGCGCGCCTCTGTATGGACTTTCCATTTCAAACAAAAGGTAGCTTAATTCTCTAACCAATTTCTTAGACAAGCTTGTTTACAAAAACTGTACTCGTGATTGGGAGAAGTGTATTGCGTATATTAATAGCGAATACTTGGAAGACAAACCCATCAAATAACATAAAAAAGTTATCCTTTTCCGGCAATTGAAAACATCTTTGCCTTCCTCTTGTGATTTTCAACCGACATTAGCTTAGGCAAGTGTCCAAACGACTAGTGTGGACTTTCAAACGTAAATGTAACGCATGCACTTTTCATTTCAGCCAATATATTATTACAGATATATTTAATAACAAAAAAGTAGTTTAGTCGAACTTGTATTGTACCATAGATTACCCCAAATACGTTGAAGGGTCAGTATGCGTCGGAGTTGCTAAAACTCTCTATTCTGCAAATTTCTGAACGCACCTGGGGCTAAATCTAAGAAAAGACCGTCACAATCGTGGCACCCTTGACGGGCAGTAACCCATTCTGGACGCCCAGGTCATCAAAAACTGGCGACAATCAGGATCTACTCAAGTTTGTTTTTAAAGGAAACTATAAGGAAAGGTGTGAGGATTCTACACTAACTGCTTCTATTGGGGAGTTTTCTGTGAGGATGACTGGGACCAGATTTGTGTGGATTATGCAGGTTTGGTCGGATATACTACACACACAGATCTGACCATGGCTATCATGATCGAACAGGACTAACCTTGGCACTGCCGTTAAATGTAAGTATTGGAGATTGTTCTATGTTTTTACTATCGGCTGTACATATGTCTATAACTATACTCATATATATGTAAATAGTTATTCACTTTATCCTATAGCATGAAAAAATGGCACCTCATAATGGAAATTATAAACAAACGGAACTGATAGTCTAATAATCATTCTTTTCCTAAAGGATCTTGATGAATTATACACAGCATAGAATTTTAAAGTAAGATCGCTGCCCTTTTATTAGTCACATAATTATCAATAACTGAATAAGTGTTCCATTCAGTTAAACTGACACTGAAGACTAAAACCGTGTAACCTCTTATGTATACACGCATTAATTTCATTATGAAAAGCAATGCAACCAAAATGACCAAAATGAGCTCGCAGTGATAATCCAATTAAAGTTATTCTAGTTTCCTTATGCAGCCAGAGTATTTTATTGGGGCACCTACTATTGTGTTTGTCAACCAAACACTGTTACATAAGAGCGTTTGTTGTTGTTTCCTTAAATTTCTTATAATAAAAAAAGTAGAGATATGCCTTTAGTCTTTGGAGGGCTCGTATCCCACATTACAGGGCCCAAGTACTTCAGCTTTAGATATACAGCAACGTGGCAATAAAAAGCATATTCATTAGTATATAATATCTGTATTGTTAACGTCCACAAAAAACCTAGACCTAATAATATACTTGCTGCATGAAGACATCCGGCTTTATGTAAGTGACAAATTGCAATCAGGAGCTTTCTAAACAGTCTGGATTCCGACCTAGAAGTTATTTCAGCTATATAATTATCACCCTGAGCGTTCTAGAATTTATAGGAATGAAGGCGTGATACTATATTTTGCGAAGTCCTCTATAACACTTTAAAGAAATTCTGATGTTAATAGGTAATAGAATACCTTTGATAATTTCAGTATACATGCTATGAATTGTTCATAGTGGGATCCCCTGCTGTTTAAAACGTGCATGTTTGTAACAAAGCTTAAGCAAAGCATAAGCTCCGGTAGCTTAGCCCTCCCCACCCCCCGCAATTTTCCTTCTCTATGAACCCCTCCCTCAGCAGGGTATTAGAATAGTCTGGGGTTGTAGGGTGCCTTTTAGATCGTGAAGGGGACGTAAGCGTTAACTTGTATAAATATCACGCAGCTCTACATTTAAGCCCAATTAATCCAGTCAAACGTATTGTAGGTTATCAGGTAATAAATGTAGCTAAATAAATTTAGATTTGATATTGATATTATGTCCTCATTCGCCAAACGTTTGATGTAACCGGAACCATAAATACACATTTTTGTGATTACGTAATTCTGCAAATTATATCAAGAATAGGTGCTGAATAACCTACTCTATTAGATGGCTTGAAAAGGGGTTTCATTACCGTAATATTGTTATCTTATTACTTGTCTATAATATTGTATCATTTTACAACAAAAAGACTGATTTCTTTCATATTAATCTTATATATACAGATGTCGTAAATGAATGAAATGCAATGGGAATAAGGATATGAACAATTAATAATATCTCATTAAACCATGGTTATATCTGGACCCTTGTAGGAGTTGTGGGGGAGTTTTACCTGTCTTTTGTGGAACAGGTGATATTTGTCTAGGTCCTTGTAAGCCTCTAATCAAACACTAAAAATAGGGCGACAGAGACGGGGACCCTCACTAGACAAACTCTGTGCTCTACCTAAACCACTTGGTACAGATACATAATCCTTTTTACAAAACTTTATAATTCTTTTCGCAGTAAGGCACAAGCTGGGCGATCTCAAGTTTCTCAGTTCACCAACCATTACTAAGAAAATAGATGCAATGCCGATATGTGGCAATAGTTTAATACTGTTCTACAGCAATTTCAAGTTTAAGCAAAATAAACGGTTTACTTATGTTTGCACTATTTCAGAATGGTTCCTATTGGGGCGGAATGAAGGATACACTGTCAACATGGTTTTAAACAGTAAGTACCGCAATATGTTCTTGGAGTAGTAGAAGAACGGTTGCTGACATCATTTTCATTTTCATTAATATTTAGTCTCATTAAAGCGGTAATCAACAATACTTGTGGAGACGTGGAAGAGGCTTTCCTGATCAGGACCATAATCAGTCTCATAATGATTGGAAATTAATACCTATTGATTTATTAACAAGGTTATAACAATACTAGATCATTAAGAATTCGCTATTGTATTTACTTGCCTTTATTTCTATAATTCATTGTATCATGTATCTATGTGGGCACAACAATCTTCTAGTATCGATATTATGCAGTATGAAAAAATAAAGACCAATGTGATTATTGGGAAGATGATTCACCAGACATTAGGAGGAGCCCTGTATAATATTACTCTAGCCCTGACTGATATGACTATAGTATGACTTTCCATCTTTCTTTGACAGCCACTCACTTCATTCTGATTGGCGTACTGGGAGTTGTGTTCATCGTGTTTGTGGTTCTCATCTCCTGGTTGGTTGTCATACTCCTCAGGTGAGTGCAAAAATCATACCCAGGAGGACAATAGATAACGCAAGGCTGGTTTATTCAAATAATCTAGTATTTTCCTAATTTTCCACAGTGCAAAAGACATACAAACAATTTTTTGTATAATATTACAACGTTTTGGAACAACCATCTAAATTGCAGGTAAACTTTGCCCAAGTCAACATTTTCTAAAAGTCATCTGTGGAAAATTGGTATGACCAAATGTTACCTGAATTGGCAGAGATGACTTTTGCTGCACACAAGTTATTCTAAAGTAAATAATAGTCGAACAATGCCAAAAACAGAGTAGAAAGGAATCTATGGAACCTCAGGGGAGATGTGGTATATCTCTCAAGCTAAGGCTGTATGTAAAATTATATTTGTGTCCCCCCACACAGAAAGGATGCTCCAGGCGGGAATTAAGCATTACAGAGGAAGTTTTAAGCTTTCAAATGATACCAAGCACATCAAAATTGGATCATTTTCAATGAAGTTACAGGCTGTTGAACGCAGGACTGTCAGTATTCCTGAAAATGGCAAAAAGCCTGCATATTGAATATTTATCTAAATATTTAGTAATAAAATTAAATTTCTCCATAAATTAACAAAAAAATCATTTAAAAGCTATCATGTGAATAACCTTTGATCTAGAAAAGATAATCTATTTTAGTTTGGACTGATAATATAATCAAGTCATGTTTATCCAAATGGGTTACAATTTCTAACAAAATCCACAAATTGTTGTTGTTTCCATGGTAACATCTAATGTTAGGTAATATATGGGGGGAAAACATTCCATTAACATTCGATATAGAATGTTTTCCACAATATATGGAATGTTGAAAATGGGATAACTGAATTCTACACAAAAAGTTTGTTTAGGCATTTTCATCCCTATTTTTCACAAATCTACCCATATCTCCTTTAATATTAGCTCTAGAGTGTAAGATATAACCCCTTCAGAGCATCCTTTCTGTGTGGGGGGACACATTTCCTTAATCAGCAAAAAAAAACTAGCAAAATATCCTTATCTATGGGCCACACCAACATGTCAACAAAATATGGCCTTATCAGGTTGAAAAGGTGAATGCAAACACAATCATATTTGTTCAAACAAGTGCATCCTTTCCTATGTCACCTATAATTATATAATATGTTTCACAAATATAAACATAACCATAATTTCTTTTTCTACTTAAAAATTGGCCTATCCAATATTCCTTATTATTTTTGTATGAACACAAGAATGTAGAATTTTCCTGCTTCTGACATAGCACATCTTTAATCAATTATTATCTCCATGTAAACTTAAATTATATCACTCTGATTTCCAGGAGAAGAAAGGCCAAAAAAGCAGCATCCCAGTACCCAGTATCTATGATCTCCGAGATCAACGAGGCTTTTGGTGAGGTCTCCGATTCTGATGCACCAAAGAACAGTCAGTTTCACATAGACAATAATCCACAATTATACGGTCACGTCAGCAGGCCACGACATGGACGTAGATCTATATTAGGTCCCAACTACTTAGGACTTGACTTGGATTATGATGAAGAAGTGGACGATGATTCTGGTCATGGGACAACAGACGATTATGAAAACATCCACATTGACGTCATAGAGACACAAGTGGATGGGATCTATGCTCAACCCCAAAAGTCCACACTAAAAAAGAAGGCTGCTAACAATAATAATGTGACTGTGGTGAGCACAATGGACAAAAAGGTCAATTTCAGTGTAGATATTCACACTATAATTGATGAGGAGGGTGCACCACAAGAACAGTCTGAAGAACATGCAAGTGACAAAACGTGATATATTTGGTGAAATGATTTGGACAAAAATCAATAAACATATTTATATTGCTTCAAATTTTTGTAACTGATCAACCTAAAAGGTCACTAATTAGGCCTAACATTTGATGATTAGTGTTTCTAAGATAATCAGTTCAATCTGTCACAAGGACTCACGACACAATGGTAAAAACAACTCAAGAGCTGATTATTTAGATCTAGATCTATTATGTTCTTGTGACTGAAGGTATGTCTGATCTTGAAAGAATTAGATTGCATTGATAAGTGACCAATTATTAACCTAATCAGTTACAATATTGTTATGCTTTGCTCCAAGTACAAGGCGTATAAAATTACAATAACTAGACAACAACTAGCCTACTTATAATTATCAAATTATTATTGTGTTCCGAATTTCATAGTTATGTATATATTCATGTCATTATTCTTTTCATATCGATCATCCAGGTTTTATCTTGTATATATGCACATTTATGAATCGATTTAACTATGACCATGTATGAGAATATCAGTGCATGCATGACATGAGACTTTACTGAGGTGATGTATCGTCAGATTCCTTTTAGTATTTTATCGATGGAGCTCCTTGTGATATAAGTTTAATGAAATTGAAGTAACTCTTGGAACTCAAATGGATGATTTTCATTGGGTCTTAATTATCTAGCACACCTATTGTATTCAATTTACACATAATCAAAACTTGGGTATTAGAGCTATTGACATTATATGGGATAATAAAAAGATGAATAGCAATATAATGTACAGATTCCTTTAATTCATCTTGAAAATGATGTGTAATTGATAATTAACATCGTAAGAATAAAGATATTTATTCAAAATCGCTCAACGAATAAGCCTCGTTTCTTTTTTCAGTTCACTGGAAGGTTTATTGTGTAATGGCCACAGATGCGAAAAGACCTCAAATATGCAGATGTGGTCGCATGACCACTTTTGGAGAAAAAAAAATCATTGCGGCCATCAAGGGGCTGGTTATACGCGCGGACCCCGCACTGCGGACCGCGCGCATATGGGAGCATATTTGGGAAAAGGTACCTAATGACATTATTTTAATGAGGTCACAAAATCACATGAAACAAGGGGAAATGTGTCAGCATTATTATTATTGTAGAGAACCTACTCTTTCAAATGCTGCAAACCATTTTGAAATATTCCTGATAGAACCTGAGATAAACACGTATGAACCTACCCACCTCTTGTACATTGAGAACCCCTTATTCCCAATTGCTGTTGTTAATTCCATGTTGTGGCGACTTAAAGTTTCTTATGTTTATCAAGAAATTAAGTTTTCTTATTTCTGAGAATATCAAAAGTGCCATAACTATTGACAGGAGTGTTTGTTCCACTCACTGTTTTCAGTTTTTAGAAGGTAAAAACATTTTCTACATTACCTGTGAAAAAATGTTCTTTTCATTTTTTATATTCTTTTTACCGTAACCACGGTAACTCGCTAACCTAAATTATGCGCATAACTTCGGCTAAAATCGTTCCATTTTGATTTTCCCATGATGCATTGCACATGAAAATCTTGATTTTTTTAGTAAATGTCATGAGAATCTTTAGAAAATTTCAAGTAAGTCAAAATTTATCACAATATAACTTTAAAAATAGTTTTTCCCCCATATATTTCATGATTAATGTAACAAAGAGTCAATTTCTGCCAGATTTGGCCAGATTTGGCCCAAATTGAGCATAATGGCCTATATTGTACGTAAGATTGTGAAGGAACTAAATATCGTATAATGATAAAACAAAGAGTAGAAGAATCCCTGGGACTTCAGAAACATTATAAAACATAACTTTTAGCTGCATGTTAAGTGATTGTTTCATAATATGAACAAACCTCCAGAACTAGCAGCCACAGGATGGCCAAAAATGTCATTAGGTACCTTTTCCCAAATATGCTCCCATATAGGATTTCTTATATACGCGGATGTAAAGCCCGCCCATACTGATCTTCTTACAAACGCGGACACAACGTCCGCGCATACAACTATCTTTATATACGCGGAGGTTTCTTTTTCTGACTCTATGGATATTGTATTACTGTCGTTTTTATAGGAGCAAAACATATTCCCTTATGTAAAAAAAAAAAAAAAAAAAAAGGGGGGGGGGGGGGGGGGGTCGGGGGCATAGCCCCCGATTTATACATTATAAGTCCGCACATATTATTTTGTTTAAATACGCGGACACAATCCCGCGCATACACGGTCCCCAATATGCGCGGATGTTACCCCCGCGCACACAAGAAATGGTGCACGCGCGGGGTCCTGGTGCCGTGCCCGCGCACATAACCTCAGCCCATAATCAAATGTTTCTTATTAATTATAAGCGCTATTTGATTAATTCGTGCTTTAATTGCCACTCTAATCATTATCGTGAAGTTTGACTATTTTGCCCGTTGTGGTGACTATCAGCCCCCCTCCCCACACGTAGAACAATTATTATATTTATTTTGACATCCTAAACTGTACTTTGTCCAACTGTTGCAGATTCCAGTTGAACGTTCCAAAATAAAGGTGTGGTCTATTGTTTTCAGTCGCGCCCGAGGATGCCATCGGACATAAATTATCATAGAATTGTCCTAGAAAACAATTAAGAAGACGGACGTAGTTGGGTGAGGATTGTAGACTGTCAAAAGGATTGCACTTTTTAAAATAGTTTTGTAGTATGGTAAAAGGAAACTTTCCTGTTGGTCTACCCATTATTTTCTATACAACCCGAAGATTATTCAGCATGGAATTCTTTGATGTCAGCTACAAGAGGCATTATATAATGCAAATCATGATGTTCAAGGATTATTTACAGAACAATGACAGGAAATCAATCGTGGACAAACCTATAACCATGAGCAATGTCACCTTCAGAAAGATCAAATGAGGCAATTTTTTTTAAATTTCTGAATAAATCCTCATGGTTACCCCTGGTATGCCAGATCAAGTATAAAAGCGTGACGTCCTTAAAGGCGCCAGTAACATAAAAATGACGATTTTTCCGTAATTTTCCCATATTTTTCCAAGGGGGACACTTATGTGAATAGTCAACATACATAGTTGGCCAATATATCGTTTAAAAGCTTATTTAATTCCCTGTCCAATGTTACAAACCTATGCTTCTAACATTTATTGATAGGGCTTAGTTAGCTTTTGAACTTCCAAAAGTAAAAGGAATTTAGGGAATTCCGGAGGGAAATCCATGGAAATCGTGGGGAAATCAAGCAAATTATGAGTGCAGACTGTGGGGTCTAAAGGGTTAAGCTTATATAAAGAAAAGTAATGAATTAGATAATAAGATCTGACATTCCTTATATTCAATTCACACGTGTGGTCTTGTAGAATTCTACACAGGTACATGAGTAAGATGTGTTGAGAAGTAGTCAGGGGTCAACCTCAGTACATGTGTCCAGACTCGAACAGCGTGGCCGCCAAGGTGAGCGAGAAACATATATCCGCAAGCAAAACAGAGCCGGTCACCCCTGTTTACTTGACCACTCAGCTAAATAGACTCACGTAGACGTACTAAGGGGCCGTGCAATTATAGTAAATTCTATATCCAATATACGAATTGAAGGGTAAGTCTTATAACTTGTAGTAAGTGAAGGAAAAACGTACTGAGGTGTTTTTCTAATCTAGAATTGTCTGAACTTTGAAGCTTCTAATTAAAATAAACCTTGTAATACATGCATAACTTTATTGAGATACTTTAGGGACGATCAGAATAATCATAGTTGCCTGGTTAACTTCAGTTTCCTAACCCTAATTAGACATACCATAAGGTTGAATATTTATCACAACTTTGCATAAGTTAAAGCCATAAGCTTTTATACATGCTAACTGATTCTTATGTATCTTTATGCCATAATTTTAGTCAATTTTCCCTTTTGTTTTTAGGTTCTTCAAAATAGTGCTGCATTATATAATTATTATATAGCTGCATTTTATAAAGATGTTACAGTATACCACTGAGATACATACTGTGTATTGCTATGGTCATATCCAAATCGAGCACCTCATTCACACATTAAAAAGAAATCATATAAAAACCATAGAAGACTTGGGTCAAGTCTAACCCACGTGAAGTCAGTGGAGCGTGTCATGCCAGGGACGGCCATCTCAGATGCCTACACACAAAGTCAGACCCTGTCCAAGTATAAACCTGAGTCCACTGTCACGGCTAGACTTACACTCTCTGTCACCGCAGAAAAGAAAGAAAACCTGGGATATATTCCTTACAACACACACCAAGGACCCTACCCTGCATACAGTAACAGATGAAAGGATGATCCGCAAATTCTGCCTAGTCAGCGGTTTGATCCTGATAGGGATATGGATACCTGTGGAGCCTGCAGTCCAGCTGGAGGGGGAGTCCTCCAGTAAGGGACACAGCCCACCTGCCTCCCCAGGTAAGATGTACACAGGTAGACATTGTACAGGTGTAGGTTTTGTTTACCTGGAGATTTAAACTGAGTCTGGGATGTACCATTTGGATATGGATCTGTGTGAGTACGTTTTTGGTGTTCGTAGTATTATTGGTACAGACCTTTGTGTGAGGGATCCCTTGTTTACATAATTGTTGGCTATAAGATTCTACATATTTTGCATTTAACGTACCCTGGTTTTATACAGTTGTGGAGACACAAACCTAGTTCACCTTTCATGATACTATATTATAACTTAAACTTTTTGTTTGGTAAGTAGAGATAAAAGAATAATCTTCATCTCTTATATTTCTTGTATTTTCTACCAAAATATCAACAGAAATATGTAATGTATGTTTTAAAGAGAGTCAAAAGCAATGTTGTTTCAAAATATGACAATATATTTTAAGAGTCTAACTTTAGCCATTGGCACAGTATAAATCAGGATAACTAACTTTAACTTTGATTTCAAAATCCTCATGTCATTTATACCTGAAGACAACAATGTATGTAAACAAATCGATTTTGGTGGGTCATCAAAATTGGCCGGGGAAGAGTTTCAATGTGTTTTAATGAAGTTAAATAGCTTAAAATTTTGCCAATTTTTCGTTTGAAACATATTTAGAATACATTTGTGTAGTGAAATACACTTAATTTGGTAACTTGAAAATTTATGTGTAAGGAACCCTTTAAAGATGGATGTAATGTTTAAGATGGTTTCTCTATGTGTAATCTTTAGTTTATTTCGCTTCTCTGATATTGTATGTTTAAAATATAAGAGCTTAAAGAGGTAAGGGAAAACACGACACAAGCAGATAGGTTTAAGACACAGTTAGCTGTGATCACCACGAATGCTTTTTACTCTTAGTGAAAATATAATTTTGAATATCATTTCAGGGTGATAATTTTGACTGCCTGTACTGACAGCGGACTGGACCAACTCCGTCTGTTCCTTTAGAAGTATAAGCCTGAAGTGTGTCGTTTTCATGGCAGGGCCTCACCATCTCTCAGCCAGTGGTGGGAGGGTGGCCTGTGTGGCCACCCAACCATAGCTGAGGGAAGGGAGGTTTGACTTCAGAATAGCTGGGAGTGTCTCCCGTAAACTCTTTAATGTAAATCCCTTAGTAATATATCCCTATTAACTTAAGACTTACACATTGATGAGCCCACATCATTAAAATAACATCCATTTTTGCTTGTTCCCGGCAGGTTGTGAGCTGGGGCCTAATGGCAGGATGTGTTACTTCATCATCAGCGAACCGCTGAACCAGACCGAGGCTGAGGGTGCGTGCGCATCTCGGGGCGCGGAGAGCCACCTGGTGGCGGCTACAGACAGGACGACGGTCCGTCACGTGAACTACATGCTGACCAGTCGGCACCTACGGGAGGCCTGGATAGGGGCCGAGTACGACGCCCTGGAGCAGGGGGAAGGTAAAAAGCACTCCTATTAGACTGCAACCTAGAGAGAGCTTCAAAGTCAATGGAAGTACACTGGTATATTCTCTTGTTGTCTCTGAAAGGAATCGACTTGTAAAATGCATATCGAAGGCATAACATAGACGTATCTTATGTAGGGCCTATATCTATGTATGAGTATAATGAGCCATGCTATGAAGGCTACGAATGCTGGCGCCCAGCTAGGCAGTGGGTATAATTGCTTAGGCGGTTCACTTTGATTGGAATCGCATTTCCTCGAACTCCAGGGACGGATTAAGACGGGCACATGGGGTGTCCGCCCACCCCTTTTTTTGGATCAAATATAATTTTTTTTAAATGTAAAACTGCTGCCCCTGGAGGGGGCGCCGGGACTTTTCTTAATATAGGCGCCCTCTCTTTCTAGAATTCCTGGATCCGCCCCTGATTAGTCTGAAATAACAACTTTTTTCCAGGGCGACACAAAGCTGACAATACCGAATGCGGCTATTTCTCAAACTCTTCTTCAAAGGCTGTGAAATGGCAGAGGAAGAACTGTTCCGACAAGTTGAACTTCCACTGCAGCTATACCCGAGAAAGTGAGTATGTTAATAATAAATAAAAATGCAATGCTATAATTGAGTGATATTTTTGGAAGAGGTTCGTAACGACTGATTGATAAATACTATATTATATTACAATATTAGCATTAGAAAATATAAAAATGTAGACGACATGATATCGTTAAGACCACAAAAGTCTGATTATAGACTATGTGACCGAGCAAATTAAAAGTAAACCTAACACAACTTTGAATAAACTCTTGATTGTCTGACATATCAATTGAAGAGTTATTGCTGTATGATTGCCTTTTACTGTCTCAATGGCATCCGGCTATAATATGGAATGGAGTTGGAATTACTTTCTAGACAATAAGAGAAGTAAATTAACACTCTTTACCTACCGGCTTGGTACTCATATAAGTATTATGATTTCTCAGGTGAGAGCCTGACGTCGTGTAGGTACGACTTCGTTAGGTGCGGTAAATACTGTATCCGACAGGCCAGCACCATGTTCCAGGCTCCCAGGGTCGACTGGTACCACGCCGCAGAGGTAGGCTCATTTAAAATACCTTAGGTGTAAAAACGATTGTTGTGCTCAGATAACTCGATCTACCCTAAATCTTTGGCCTAAACCACTTTTTTTTTCAAGAACGTTCTTTAAATCTCAAAATGCAATAGAATTGACCAAAATATCATGGAAAAGCATACATGTATGCCCAGAACAAATATTTCAAATGCAAGAAATTGTTCCAGAGGATGTTTGGAGTAATATTTTTAATTTTCAGCACTTCCCTGGTCTATGCCCTTAGTTGACAAACGACAACAAATATTGCTTATTGTGAACCATTATTTGTTATCATCTAAATGGCGGCTGGGAGGGGGGTACTTTATTTTCGTTTAATAGACACGCATTATGGTACATGCATCTCAGCATAGTTTATATCTTATCTGGTTTGATCATTTAATGAGAAACCAGTTCTGAAAACACAACGGAAAACATTCTTTGTTCTTGTAAAACTTGATCGTCCGTTGGTCGCCGCTCTGATTATGACCGTAGCTGTACATAATATCGTGTTTAATAATTTACCACAGTACTGTCTTACGGGACCTTCCATACATTACGAACGCAAACGGCAAAGTTTCCATAATTTTTCCATAATATATTTCAAAGAAGAACAATTTGGAGGGTATTCAACATACTAAAATGGCCAATATATCATTCAAAAGCTGATCTAATTTCCTTATCATTCCTACAATCAATATTTGTATAACCTCAATTGATAAGGATTGGGAATCCTTTAGTTATTCCCAATAGCAAGGAATTTAAGGAATTCCTAAGGGGAATGGATGGAAATCCTGGGGAAATCCAGCAGCTCATGAATGCAATCTATGGGGTCTTAAAATCACTGTATTACAACATTGTGATTTCCCCCGTCAGTTCTGCCTGTCGCTGCACACTGAGCTACCCCCCGTCAGGTCGGAGGCGGAGGCCGAGGAGTGGCTCAGAGACACCCGGCAGTGTAACCTGACCTCGCCGAGAGCAGCTCTCGACACGTGGACCAACCACACCAACCTGCACTGGCACTGGACCACAGGTAACAAACACGTCAAACAGTAACTGTTAATGAGAACTAAGATGGTGTGAGTGAGTGAGTGAGTGATGGATGTTTTATGGTGTACCAACAGCAAGGGTAATTTATCACAGTAAAAAGAAGGTATAGGACCAACTCTGACTTTTGAGATACATATTCTGATTTGGTCAGTCTTTGGTGATCATAATATCTATGAGATGAGGAAACAGCAGGGGATCTGGATATCATTTTTTGCTGTACCTTATCCCTTAGTGAACCAAGACACCAACTGGGAATTGAACCCAATGAACCACATGGTCAGTTCTTGATCCCCCCATCATCGCTTTTTACAATCAGTATAGGGGCTACTGGGGGCATATATTCTTTCCAGGAGCAGAAGCCCCATCCCAGTACCCTCACGGGGGATGAAGTTGGTGTAGGGTAAAATTGTTACAAAGTCGATTAGGCCGAAATATTGAAATGCGTTTCCGGTTTCATTTTGCTAGGATTTTCCTAAGTAGGGAACTAATACTCAGTAATATTTTAGAGAAATTTTCAGAATAATGTTTATGTGTCAGTCCAGTTCATTCTTTTTGACTCTAATAGTTCTTCCGATGGGGTCTTAGATGTCCTTTAGGATATAGAAATCCCCCTGTGCACTATCCCTGACATTGCCTTTGAGAAAAATGCGTTGGTAGTTTTTGTAAACCCTGGATGTTAGATCTACTCTTAACTTTCTTTATTCGAGGATTGTGTTATCAGAAAGAATGCCATACCATTTCCATATAGGCTACTACTCATGGTGAATATTCAAATATAAACATATATTGTACACTACATGAATACACAAAGTTGCATGAGCCCCCCAGAGCACACACACTAAAGGATTGATACAGCGACACTGCCTAGCTACTGACCACCGGGATTTTAGGACTGCAAACAGCTTATCACCATGCCATTAGCCAATGCAAATACACTCAGTATACCCTAAGATCCTATGTGGACACCGTGAAATTCAACCATGAAAACGGCCTGATGAGGTATTTACCGAAACCGTGACAGCCACTTGACATCGCCCCTCAACATTAGGGTCCGGACTGTGTAAGACGGACCTGGGGTGGATGCTTTGGTCAATCCCAAAAAATTCAGAAAATTTCGCCCATCTCCCCCCTTCGCCGGTCTGCCCTTAGGGGGACCCTAGCCCTAGACTGGACCGTGTAGGACAGCTACGGGACAACACCTAGCCTACACAATCTCTGATGTGACCTGGACCGCGTAGGGCAGGCCCCAGAGTTGTTAGGCCTCCCTCCATGATCCGGCCCCCCCTTTCTCCCCCCCCCCCCACCCAACAACTATCGACAGAACCGGTCAGGACCCACGAGAGAATTGTCAAGCAGAGTGGCCCCTGCCGCTGCTTGGAACAACCCCGACCACCCACCACATCAACCAGACTGGATAGTGTGGCCCCTGCCACCTCCGTCTGTTCTCAACTTTTCCTATAGAACTCCTAACCGGTTCCACTTCCCAACACCCCTTACAGACCCAGCACCCCACCTCCCCTCGACTCCCAAAGTTACCCTGCCGGACCTCACTTGGGCCCCATACACCCCAACATGGATATGAAATAGCCCCACCTGACCCCCAACTGACCAATCAAGTGAGCCATACTAGGCAGAGTGCTGTGTTGGAGAGTGAGACACCCCTCACTTCACGGTTGCCGTCAGAGGAGAGAGCACCTTACGTATTCAACAAAGTTGCATGAGTCTTATCTAGTCCAGTTGCTAAGTCGCCGACCCCTCATACTTCAAGATAATGTAATTTCTCTAATTCCATTGATGTACTATATATGGGAAGCGTGTATTCATTGCTTGCCAAGAGGCAGGGGTGGAAATAAAAGTATCAAATAAATAAATGTTGTTACTCTAGGAGAGGCGATGAAGTACACCCGCTGGCTGCCCGA
Organism: Lepidonotus clava; assembly: GCA_936440205.1. Taxonomy (NCBI): domain Eukaryota; kingdom Metazoa; phylum Annelida; class Polychaeta; order Phyllodocida; family Polynoidae; genus Lepidonotus; species Lepidonotus clava. The sequence continues at coordinate 15,541,914 of OW387150.1, read as the reverse complement.
CTCCCCCCAGCCCCAGGTGGGGCGATGTGTGAAGATGACCATAGGGAACCACCTCATTGAGATCGGCTTTAGGAGTGAGGCCTGCGACAAGAAACTACCAGCAGTCTGCCAGATCTGTGAGTTCAGTTATTGTTTGCGATAATGTGGTCTTGGAGAATAGGTCTGGGAGAATAAAGGTCCCTTTATACACTGATGTGAGATTGAATGAAATAAGCGATCTATCTATGGGTGGTTTTCTCTTATTCTTTTTCTACAAACAGTAAAGTGAAAAGAAGAAATATAAAATGATGTTACATAAGGAAAGGAAAAAGCAGAACGAAAAAGAAAACGGAAATAATCTGAGATGATTATTTGTACATGTATACTTTCTAACCTGATTGTTCTATTGAATTACATGAAATGTGTTTTGGGGGGCGGGATGACACAGTTAGTAGAGTGTTAGACTTGGACGTGGGAGATCCGGGTTCGAGTCTGGGTCCTGCCAGCTGTGCCACCTTGCCTTGCCGTCGTTTTCACCCCCATAGATTCGGTCAGCCAATTGGTAGTCAAAAACCAGAGTTGGTATCGATATACCTGAAAAATTGCTGAGTAGACCTTAAACTACAACACATCATCATTATCATGAAATGTGTTTTTCTCTTGTTTCTCAAGTAAGATTCCAATAATACTTTTTTTATGAAGAAGATTTAGTGTATGGCTTTAAATGGTGAAATGTTTTATATCATTGATTCTCTTGGTTATTAAATACCAGTTATCAAAGAGATATCCATTATTTTTCGAAATCAGCAAGCACGGCCCACTCCTCCTACTCCAACTTATGGGACCCAGCCTACCACACCCACCACCACCACCACCCACACCACCACCATCACCACCACCGACAGACACGTGACCAGTCACGTGAGGCACCACCAGACGACCACGTGACCAGGGGTCCACCAGGTGGTGCCACCACTCCGAGAGAAAGGTCCGCCTCCCCAAGACCAACCCCTAACCCCCAGACCCCCCGCCCTGGAGAAGTTGTGGGAGAGGTTGGAGGGGGTACACAGGACGACCCCTATCGGCCAGGGTCTGGAGGACAGAGCACTGGGGGAGAGGGCCCTGGAGGAAGTAATCCTGGAGGTAATAAGCCCAATGACCGTAGGACTTCACCACGACCACCTAGGAGATCATCTACAACCCATGTGTACACGTACCCGACTCAGAGACCAACAAGTACTACAGAGGAGCCATCTTCCTCACCCAAGCCTGCTCCACCAATGGAGTGGTCACATGGTTAGTCATTTCAAATATTAACAATACTGGCAATGTTTTGAATAATTATCTGGTACCTAAAGTGTAAGTCAATGCACAAAATCATAGACACAAATATAATGTATCTCTATGACAAAACCAAAAGCAAACGAATGAAATGACCAATAATGACTAATAATATAAACGAAAATAAGATGATATATAATCCCGTAATCATAGTGTTATTTTGACTGGAAGTCAAATAGGGTGACCACTATCAAGTAAGAGTTAAAAAGTAATAGAAAATGTGTAATTAAGTTAGTAGTACTATTGTGTATATATTCGATTTGGTATATTTGGTAATTATTTAATTATCATGGTTTATATTCCAGGCCTTTCATATCCCCCTACCAACACATCTAATACGTCCCTTAACGATAGCTGTAGATGTTTTTCTAAACCTCTGATACGTGTTCAATTTTCAGCCCTGGTCATAGGTCTGGTGGGTGGAGGGGCGGCCATTTTCCTCCTGGTGGTGCTGGTAGGGGTCGCTGTATGCTGCTGCTGCAGGAGGAGACTCCCGGGCTGCTCCACCCCAAAGACCCTGGAGGAAACCTCCCCAGTCAGACCAAGTGTCAACCACCTGGACAACCCCAACTACGACAGCACAGGGGACAACATGATCCCCTCCAGGGCGGCCTCAGAACCCAACACCTACATCGGCCTGGAGAACAGGACCTCCTATGAGAACGCAGAGAGCGCAGGGCATCAGTATACGAAACTACAACCCAACGGAGGCCCAAAGGAGGCCTATTATTATGAAATACCCTCAGAAGATGGAGGGCAAAACGGGAAGGCAAAAGGGAGGGCGAAAATGTTTTATCCTCCTCCAGAGAAAAAGGTGGCAACTCCGTTGTCGGACAGACGGTTACCTGCAATTCCTGGAGAAGGGAGTGGGGTGTTGGCTTTAAGAAGACTTTATGAGGGTGGGGCTACTCCAGGGACAAGGGTAGGTGATGATCAGTGGGAGTACCTGGAGGTGATTGAACCCCCTGGAGAGGAGAGACCCTCCAGGCAGCCCTCCAATGTGAGCCAAAAGAGCCAGGACTCTGGTATAGACCTTAAGGGTTAATTATTTAGGGTATCTTGAGTTCTGATTGTAAAGTGTGATATTCCAAAGATGAGATAAGATATGCATGGTATATCAAATAGCGTGGATGTGATAATGAAATCTCGAGGATGTTTGCAAGGTATGGAATCCTAGAAAGCCAAAGAATGGCAATACAAGCCATGCGTGTTATGTTATTTGAATGCATATATATACTGTTGCGTGAATGATGAATGAAATCTACAGAGTATAGTGGAATTGAATTAGAATAAAAGTCATGAAATGCTTTCTTGACTGTATTCACCTTTACCAGTGCTTATATCATGGATTTTTGTATTTATAAATGTGTATTTCTTATTTACATAGGTCTTATCATATTACTTAGCACCCGTTTTGCACTATTATTACACACTTATTTCATGGTAACATAAAAATATAGTGTTTTGAGAAATCAAAGATGTAAAATATCACATTCGGTTGAGTAAAGATGTAGGGTTACATGCATAGTAGCAATAATCGAGGTGAGAATTACGATGCTAGTCCCTTTATGATAGTACGACATCGTGGAATGATGTGTATGTAACTGTTCAGAATAGTGACGAATTGTATACTCTTAAAGCGCACCAAAAAGGGATGCATAATTCAATAATAATTATGTAAATCCGATATAATTTTTTGCATAAATTTATATAAATTATTGTTGTAAATGCTTTTCGAATTTATGTTTTGATTATGATTGGTTATGCGATGATTTTTTAAGTTAATATATAACTGTGATTTCTATTGAATATGTTTTCTGCTCTAATTCTGTACGACCACGGGGTTACGGCGTGATGTATATTGAATAAAAAATCACCAAACAAGAAAATAATAGTTGCAACTAGCAATTTATTTTATATGGCTAAGAGGTTATTGTTATGATATTGTTACGAGTAATGGATCTTTTGGAATGTTTTACCTTCATGTTGAAATAAGCATACTTGTAACTTGCGCACCGCTGGCTTGATGATACAATATATACTAGTATAATAACAATTAACAGTAATATTGTTAAAGCATCACTTACAAGTTTGACTCGATCATTCGATATTTTGTACTTCAGAACATTTTGCATAAAAACAAGTCATAATCAAATTCTCACTGAAGAACAGCTTTTATTAGGAAAAAAGGAAGTTTAACTTTTTACAATAAGCAGACTGAAGCTGCCTTATGTGTATCATATAATTATGTTACAAACAAAGTAATCCTTCAACAAGCAATATTACATAAGCTGCAATAAAAACCATACAAAAACTGTATTATAAACGAATATTAATTATCGTCCATGATGCTTGGATAAGATATCTCTAAAATAATATTTGACCAGCAAATAGAATGAAAATTGGCCCATAGCCACTAACAATAGACAACATTTACTTTATTGTCGTGCATGCTTAGTTGTCAAACATTTACAGTATTAAACCATTATCTGATTATTCACATATGGATAAGTAAATATTCATGCGAAATAAGCCATGATAACGTTTGATAAAACGTGGCAGTGTCCTCTGTGAGTCTGAATTATTTATCAGCTGGAAAACCTCTTGATGGCCCCACGACAAAATCACATTCCTGATATCAATGATACATTTTTTTGAACCAGCCTACATGAAATTCTATTAAGTCTAGTGTAACCATGTTTTTTTTTGTTTTTTTTAAAAATTGTTTATTAAGTAATTTACTTCAGGATTGCCCCTGGTTTTCGGTGATATTACGATGATAAAGTGTAGTAAATAAACATTTCAGGTGTAAATTATAAGTATGTACATCAAGATCAATACAATATATATTGGACCTAATAAAGTAGATCAATATAGACACAGTATCTGTGTTTGATCAGATTCATATATTCATTGACACAGGTTGCAAATTGTACATCATGGCATAGTTCATCCCAAATGATTGTCCCTTTTTAAAATGCACTATTCTGGAACTTTGTGTTCATTTTTGCTGGGACAATTAACTGTTTCTTATTAGCTGATATAGTTTCTCTTACTGGAATAATTAACACATCATCTAATTCTTTAACACTGTGTAAGAACATCAGACAAAGAAGTTGTTTATGCCTTCTCTGCTCTAAACTACTCTTAACTACATGTACAAGGTATGAATTAATAATGAAGCATTCGTTTAGACTTCTGTCCCTAAACACAGAATATAAGAATGTGATTTGGTAAAGTGAAACAAAGAATTGGCCTTTAACAAGGGAATGGACCCCCTGGATGATACCCTGTAGCATGGTACCCATCACCAACACTGAATCAGGCCATTAATAAAAGAGTGTAATCCACACAATCCCTGTGATCTTGCTTTCCAATAGTGGATTCCTCTTGTAGTTTTGTGTCGTCACTACTTGCCTTTTCAATCTCCTCCAAAACTGATTTGTTTTCCTTAATATTTCCGTTTAACACTTTTATTTCAACTTTCGTCGTTGGTGCATGCTTTTCTCTAGAAGAGCAATCATTCTTAGATTTTGGTGATTGATTTCTTCTCTGCAGACGAGCAATTGTTCTCGGGTGCTTTCAGTGACTTCTTTTCTTTAGAGGAGGACTCATTCTTAACTTTAGATGCATTCTTGTCGGGCGAAGAGAAATCAGTGTTAGCCTTATCCTCTTTTGTCTTACCAGAGGTGCAATCACCATTGACTTTAAGTACAATAGAGTCCCCTAATAAACTATCACCCTTAGTTTTAGGTGTTTTCTCCTTTACATTGGAACAGTCATCGTTACTTTTATCTGCTTTCCCCTTTACATCCGAGCAATCATCCTCATTTCTAGGTACTTTCTCCTTTACATTCGAGCAATCGTCCTTACTTTTAGCTGCCTTTTCCTTTACAGTCGAGCAATCGTCCTTACTTTTAGCTGCCTTATCCATGACGTTGGAGCAATCGTCCTTAGGTTTGGGTGTATCATTCCCCCCTGAAGATGAAACACCCTTTGCTGCATCAGGTGCAAGCACCTGTTGAGAAGCACAATACTCTATCTCTTTAGATACTGGTCGGTCAGCGTAAGCAGTATCATTAGATTTAATTGAGGATTCCTCAGCCAAATCTTCTATTCTTTTCCTGTTGTTGTTGTTGTTGTTGTTGTTGTTGTTGCTGTTCTTCATCGTCATACTTTTATAATCTTTATAAGGACAGGGGAATACTTCCAAATAATCAGAATCTTTCTTTTTGAATATTGGGCCAAGTGGAACCACATCAGGTGTGCTAGGAAGGCTTCCTTTTCGAGGCTTTAAATTCTTGATATTCATATTAGGATTTCCTTCCTTATTTACCCTACTTGCTTGGTCACCAGTCATACCTTCCGGTCCAATAGTCGTATACAAATTACTCGGTTGTTCTAAGTCAAGTGTGTTATAAATGTTATACTCGTGAGAGTCATTCTCGTAGATGCTCTCGCGTCTCGCGAGATGTTCATAAACTGCCTCGAGATACTGTTGCTGGTTTCTCATTTGCTGTTGTGCCACACGTTTGTTTTTCTTTATCTTGTAGCTAACGGCGATGAGAGCAATGATTACAGCAACCACTATGATGCACAGTACAACTATGCCTATAATCATATCTGAAAAGAAATTTGAGAAGATGTGAAAATTCAAGTGAACATTATAAAAGTATAGAAGGGAATAATTCCTTCGGTGTTAACTGATGAATCAATACGAAAAGACACTAGTTTTGGTGGACAAGTATTCATCAACATAATTATATCATCATGTGTGCCCGAATCCGCGAAGATGTGTATTCTAATCCATGTGCACGCATTTGCTTTTTAGGTTCATGGATTTCAACACAGAGTATACTACAACATTCAATACATCTGAAATTCTTCAGAAACAATTATCTTCAGTAATTTCCAATATGTATATATCCACTCTATTACCTCGACGCATCCCCTTGTTGCCATCCATGGATCTACTCAAGTGCCACAATTATTAAAATAGGCCTAATCCATCGGTCAATGCAGATGTTAGACCCTTCTGAAAAGCTCTCCACATCTTTCTGCATAATTTATAGGTTTTGAACCACATTTTAATTATGGTTAAGATAAGAAAGTAACAAATAAACAGTTACCTAAACGAGGGGGCTCATACTCCGAAGACATTCCAGCTTGATCATCGTTATCCTCGTTACTTGAGTCCCCATATATCTTATGTTCACATTCAGCACAATCCTTACCCACTGAATCCAATAGGAGTACATATTTATTGTTTAATAAAATATCGAATTGACATGCCTATTTTTATATCAATTGATAGAATTATTTACTTTGATATTGTGCAAAACCACACACCCTCAATCAACATCAGCTTTTACTTTTTTAAGGGTTTCTAATGCTTTTGATATCACTATCATTTATGAAAATGTTTAGGATTTACATAATCCAATCTGCTATACTCTGATGATATTGCACCATGAATGATAATAGATCGAAATCTGCTTTACATATTAATCATGAACATCTGGAAGAACAGGCATTTCTGGTGACGTGCAAATGCGATACCGAATATATAAAAATAATCATAATATTATAACGTTTAAATGCTTCTCACATACATCGACTCAAAGGTTACACTTGCAAAGCTTAGAATGAGAGCTGATAAGTTAGACTCAGTCACCTTTGATGCAAGTGAAGTTTCTTTTCTTGCCACAGTTGACCACGGACCAGTCCCCGTTCGCCTTCATTTCGATACAATCCTCTAGAGGGCACTGGGGCTGCAGGGTATCCCAAGAGGTTTCGTCAATGACATCCCCTATAAATCAAGTTGGACAATTTGACTTAAGTATTACAGAAAGCATTCAATACTTATTTGTCATTGTGAGGCATGACGGTGAGGTCGACAATTTTTAATCTTTATTATTCGTCTTTGTTTTTAATAATTATCGTTTATTTAAATCTGGGTATCTTAGGCCATGAGCTCGTGGAGCTCCCTGGTCAAACGTCTTTTTCATAGAGGACATAGACATTTACTTTTTCCTCCATGGCCATGGTATCTAAAGAGGAATCTAAATGCGTTATCACCCGCATTCCTGGCGGGTGGGAGGTACAGTAGGTTGGTACAAAAGATAGAAGAACTATTTGGGCTTTGCTCTCGGTCGCCTTCGGACACCCCCCCCCCCCCCTAGTTCGTCTTATAGTATGTACAACTAATTATAGAAGAAGATGTTTAACCCGCCTGTGCTGTTCCAAATCCAGTTGACGCTACTTTGGGAACTCCAGAAAAAGGCACATTCAGGGCGTTCTTCACTTCTGTCATCGCTGCCCCTACTTCCCGTATTTCCATTTCTTTTTAAAAAGTATTCTTCGTAGAAACACCTCATCACTGTATGCAATTCACTGAAGATGAAAAGTTGAACATATTTTCCATGTTCCATGTCAGAAAATACTGCGTGCGATCACATTCAAGAACCAAGGCACCAGAGGACGTCTGCTTTAAACACAGGGCATGTTAATTGAAAACCTAATATATGTCAACATCATAATTATTATGATATTGACATTGGAAAGGTGAACAGACTATGTAAGATTAAGAAGACTTGGAGTAAAACATCATCACCTTGTGAATTCTACACCATTGTAAAGAAATGTTATCTTATATGCCACACTTTTTTGGATTTCAAAAATAGTTTTTTTTTATCCCAAATCCGTGAAAAAATATACTTGTTAGAATATTTGTATTTGCAAAAAGAAATTCACCCCTACAAGAGTCCTCCTGAACCTACATGACCTCTTTTTTGTCACGTCAATTAATTAGTGAGTTTCAGATTCTCCAAGGCGTGACGTAACGTAAACGTAATGCATCTCTTTTCTGAGCTTTGATTACACATTTGAAGATATTTAATTTTAATTGCTGTGGTTCAGTCATTCATAACCATTTAATTGTTATTACCACATTTTGCACTTTTAGCCTTAAATATGGTTAGGTAGATTTGAGATAGGTAGACGCATCGAGATGCATTGTGGGATCTAAGACTCCCTTTTTATGCGTAGCGTAGGCGACAGTCAGTGTTATGTATCTTTATTTAGCTGCAATATCCTTGATTGTATTACCTGTCTTTGGTTATGTCTGGTAGGCGGGCCCGGGCCGGTTCCTTTTTGCACAGTTGGTTAGCTCTGAACCAGTTAGTTTTTTCATCCATCAACTTGTAACATCCAGTTCTCGCCGAACATTTTCTAGAGAAGAAAGACATCATTAATTTTTGTTTCTCATAAATTAAAATAAATTTTGTTTCTGATATAATATCTGATGACACAAACAAGAGGCAGTCAGAGCTTCACGGAATAACACCTTATACGTTTACTACACTGCACAGACTGAAACCTATACTGAAAGAGCTTTGTGAATGTAGACTTTTGAATGAATACTGGGGGATTTAAGAAGTGTAAGACCCAATGATTGAGTCTCAAAATAAAATTGTTCCGTTTATTGACGTAATGCAGAACTCTTTCAATACAACCTACCTGAAGCCACCAGGACAAGTACCAGTGTGATTTTCTGGAAAATAAAAGTGAAAATAATTCCCTGCATTCCTTGGTTATTGTGTAAATACCAGGCATGGGCAGTTTGAATAATGGTAGATAAATAATGTATTCATAGAAGATTCATTGGTTAATATGAAAATCGGAAGAATTTACTGCTTGACCAAGATTGAGAGCAGAGACCCATTCAAAGTCCTAACTCTTGGCCTGCCATGGCGGTGAGTCATTCTTCTTAGGAACTGAATCCTTATCAGAGTTACCAGAATTTGAAATATTCAATTACATCTTTGTAATACATTTGAAAGGTAATTGCAATAACACCTAGCTATTGCAGATTTTAGGAAAATATCCCTTTTACCATAAAGCATTAAGACACATATTTTCAAATGACACTTGATTTTGTATTCAGATTGATTGAAGTCACTCATATCATGCATAACCACACACCTTTTGTAGCAACACAAATATATTGCATGTGTTCAAAGCAGTTGGCATGATGGGGAGTTCGCTCGTGCGTGGAGTTCCCTCCTTGATACACGCTACACCGGCTATGTCGACACCCTGGATGGCGTCTACCGGGCCTGCCGTCAGGGGGTGGGCAGGCAGCATCTAGGGAGCCATCCTGGGACCAATCAGGAGGCCTGTTAGGGGGAGGTGTTCCTCTAGGACCCCTCCAGTGGTCTGGGTTCTGTTGGTCAGGCCTATTGCCTGGTTCTGGTCTATCCATACCGTCTTCATTGTCTGGTCCTGGAGGGAAGTGCGAAGAAAAAGCATAAAAGAAAAAATGTCATATGGTACACAGATACATGAAACGTCCCCGTTCTTTGCCTGTATTGATAAGTGTCTCGGCGAAAACAAGGGACTGGTGGGTTGTGCCTCATAGATGAAAAAGGGGTGTTGTTGTCCCCTGGTCTTATACGAACTGTTTTTTTCAGTATAATTTTCCCAAACCGGACAAGCTGGCGATATATGTTAACGGTTGGAGCAACACAGCTTTTACTCATTATGTTCTCAAACACTAGCTTTTTATAGGCTTCCAGAACAAGATTCTGAATGTATAATTTGTCATACCGGTCACATGACCATAATTATTCCAGCTTCATTCACTATTTCCTGGCATCTACTCAAAACACAGAGTCAACTCTTAAATAAGGGAAACAAACGAAATAGTATTATTACATGTTCCTGCCTTAGGGGAATATGTTATATCTGTAAATGAATAGTTCTGGATGCAACCCAGGTATCATGACTGTTTAGGATAGGATGATATTAAATTGATAAGTGGCTGTATTTGGAATGATATTACCCCAATACTTGCTCCCTGATTAGAAAGAATATACTAATAACAACAATAGGAATGAAACATGCAAGCCTTGATCTATGGATATAGAGCCTTAGCCCTTGGTATCAATGCTTTAGAAGTCATATCCCTACTAGTCTATTGGCCAAAGCCCATTTTTGGGCTTAACCTTGACTTGGTGTCTATACAATGTTTTTTTGTTGATTATTTATCTCCAGAATCTTGTGATTTCAAATCTGCCAGGTGCCACGCTGTAACGCTTGGGCAAATCACATAAATCACATTTTAAGAAAAAAAGTTGAAAAATACAATTTAAATCATTAAAAATGTTTTTTGATGTAAACTTGCAATTACAATGCTGTGAAGTATGTCAGTATATACGAAAGACTAAAAACTAATTATCCAACCTTTCTGTTATATATAAGAGACCTATGACCTATCTAGGTCACTTATGTAGGTCACAAGTATGAGATATTTTAAATCAATTGATTGAATCAAGATAAATGTTTCTTTGCAGTTAAGAACCAGAAATAAATGTAAATCACTATTGATCTTAACACAGAAAGTTTCTTTTCATGGATAATTGTTTAATTATTCATAATAGACTTGCTCTTTCTCACTCATAACTATTATATATGTTCTCAAACATACAAACTTATTGATGAAGAATCTTCCTATCAATATTTAGCTTACTAAATATACATGTCCTGACACTATGGTATTTCCTTTTTTAAACATACATAATCATCTAAGGCATTAGACTTGCAAAGGGCCTCATGTTATGAAAATATTTCCTTATTTTTTAACGAAATCAAACTTTTTGAGGCCACAAATGTTCCTGCATTTCAAAGACCTGGGCAGTCAGGATTAATTCCAAATTACAATAAAGAATGTAGGATTAGCATATACTCCAGGGTCGTGGGGAAAATATACAGTAGAGACCCACCTAACGACCACTTCACTAAGCATACCACCTAATTTAAACGTACTTGTGCCTATCTAGCTGGATTTGAAATTCCAGTGATATCTTTTTATATATCAGGTTCAAATATTCTTCAATATGTCAATAATCCCTAGCCAAAAGGAAATTATAATTTACAGTTAGGTTTTTCACCTGGAGGATAGAAAACAATAGAGACCTTTACTATAGGTTCCTAAAGGAAATGCCTAACCTTTTTCATCACAAAATTCATGGAAACAAATTATCGAGTGTTTTTCCCACAAAATTGATACAGATCTCAAGTATTGATATGGACAAGGCACGAAAAAAGTTTTATTGTATTTTACCGTTTTAAACATGATGCTCCCATAGCATCTCTATTGTAAGAATTGACAAACTATCTCTCTGCACAGCAGTATGTAAATAGCATATGGAGCCAGTCAGTGAAAAACACCAGGTGGCAGTGCTGGGACTAGTTACAAGTATCTTTAAAGACCACTTTTTGTTCAGACCGGAATATTTCCCTCTATTTCACGTTTGATTTTGCTTCACTTATGAGACCGCTCTCTTAGTGAGGGCCTCACAAAGAGACCACCTTAAATCCAGTCCCAAATGACCATTTTACCCTTATAATGCGGGCACATCACCTAACACCCTGACCTATCCACTCACCTGCTAGCCGCAGCCCTTTATTGAAAGTCTTCTTAGTCCCCCTCTGACCTCCCCATGCCCTTGCTGGCCTCAGCTCTTTATGGGAAATCCTCCCAGTCAGCCCCCGCCTTCCCCACACACCTGCTGGCCTCAGCTCTTTATGGGAAGTCCTCCCAGTCAGCCCCTGACCTCCCCACACACCTGCCGGCCTCAGCCCTGTATGGGAAGTTCTCCCAGTCAGCCCCCACCTTCCCCACACACCTGCCAGCCTCAGCCCTGTATGGGAAGTCCTCCCAGTCAGCCCCCGCCTTCCCCACACACCTGCCGGCCTCAGCTCTTTATGGGAAGTCCTCCCAGTCACCTCCAAACTTATCCACTCACCTGATGGTCTCAGCCCTTTAATGGAAGTCTTACCAGTCACCCCCGACCTTCCCCACACCCCTACTGGCGTCAGCCCTTTAATGGAAGTCCTACCAGTCAGCACCCTTCTAGTTCAATTTGAATTGGGGCAAATTGGCGATAATTCCCTGAGGCGAGACCAGTGCCCTCAGCTCACCTGTTTATACCTGGACAAAGGCCCTGCTGCCATCCTCACCTGGTCAGTCTGTGCACAGAGGTAACCAACACCGGACCTATCTAATGGAACTTTCTACAGTATGTCCGTAGCTCTGGACTCAACACAGTCTGGCTGATTCCCTGGATTAATCACAGCCAACCTGTTCCTCTAAATTAACATTGGTGGCTGTGTCTCTGCATTAACACAGCTGAGCTGTACTTCTCAATCTCTGCACATTGCAAAACACTGAATATTTTCTTCAACTCTGCAGCTCATGATAATTCAGTGGCTCGTGTCCCCCTGCTATTGTGGGGGGATTCCATGTTTGGCCTTCTACTCCAGCAAACAGGAGGAACTCAACTTTCTGCCATCACCAAAGGCCAAGCCCCACTGCCCTGGGCCTGCTACCACTGACGGGGGTCAAATCCTAAAGCCCTGGCCCTCCTGCGACTATCAGGGGTCAAACTCTAAAACCCTGGGCCTCCTACCACTGCTTGTGCAGATGCACCCTGGCACCCTGGGCTTCCTGCAGCCACCTGTGAGACGCTGCTGACTCCAGGGCAACACTGCCACATTTACAAAGACATTTGTCACCTCCAGAGAGATCTATGACCTCTGTAACTCTGTAAAAAAGAAAATTTCCTCAATTTTTTGCTTCTAAACCTTGTGACACAGACATTCTATGCCTTTTGGGTCACTACAGATATATTTCATAATGGGGAAAAATGTAATCATATAAATTGACTAATTAAAAAAATAATTTCTAACTTTTTTTTTTCAAATGCTAATAACTTTTTTTGCCCAAGGATCTCAGCTGGCAGATTTGAACTCAGGAGATTCAGGAGATAAAGAAACAGGCAAAAAACGTTGTATAGACACCAAGTCAAGGTATACCTCTCTGGCCAATAGACTATACTTACCCGTGCGCAACAGACGGCCGCCCAACCACATGTTTGTTAACCTTTTCTTCACAATGATACCCAGGGCCGCACGTTCTCTTTTACTCTCCGGCCCAGGGAGATCTCCATCACTCTCTGTCTCCGGGAGACGGCCATCCCAGTCAGCACATATCTCCTGAGCCTTATCCCAAGTCGCATTGTCACTCTGGATGTTCATACACAACCATGAAGGACTGTCTATGTGTCTGACGCAAAATTCTGTGTTGCATAAAGATTGAAATATAGTCATTACTACGTGGTAATGAATTGAATTGTAGGACGGGGACTTAACGTGTTCATTATGTTTATAGAATAACGGTTTTAAGGAACTTTCCGGAATTCCAAAGGTCCTCTGTTTTGGAAACATCTTTCGAAGGGGTATTTGCATGGCATTTGATACATCTCAGTATGTATGAATGGCCTTTTTAGGTCGCAATTTGTTTTTAATGTACGTTTATTGAAACAAGCATACAATTAGAGATTTAATAAAATGGCAACTCAATTTAATGTCTCGAATGCCTATATCCTGATATCCTTTCTGAACCTTTTCCTCTGCACAGAAGAAGGGATGATAAACGGTTCTGATAAACTACCATATGAAAACATTGGATTGATTAGAATACCCCATGAAAATTCATAAAAGCCAATACAAATCGTGCAAATATTAATCTGCATGACATCGTTATATACTCACTGTCTGTTTGATCCAAAAGTTCAGCTACCGTTTTCCTTAGTTCTTTGTCTGGCGGATTGTTCACAACAAGACCAATGTGCGCCCACAAAATGCCATATACTAGAAATGCACATATCACTGATCGACCCATGATGACTCCTTTGATTGTTATGACCTTATCCGCAGGTTCTCTGAATGTTTTCTATTAGAATGCCAGACCTTTAAGTCAGGTTAGGTCTTTTACTAATGTTTCCAGAAGTAGTGCAGTATAATCTCTGTAATCAAGCTTTCTATTGAAACTGTATCATCAGTAATCAAGCTTATTATGCCGACCGTATCATCAATATCTGTATAGGTTACGGTAACATCGATGTCATTTAGACTGCGTAGATGTTCATAGCATTAACATCCAAATCCATCAGCATTCAAAATCTCTGAAAACTATGTTATTTTTGTGAAGTAAAGTGTGTTTCCAAAGTTGATGACTGTTCGAGGGTTTCCTCCAGGGTATAACTTCCTCCCTACTATAAGTATACATTGAGTTGTGTTAATTCTGTAGGTCCAGTTCCTGCATGTTAAGTCCCTGCTTTACATGTAAGGATATTGCTATCCACACGATGCTGAGCCCAGGGCTAGCGGTAACATGGGCGTCTACAAGAATTCCTCTACACTCCTTACAAAAATCACAAGAAGGGAATTATGGTGTTTACAAAATGTTCAATATAGAATCTAATTGTAATTATATTCAATTTTATATGAATGGCTAGAGATTGAGACCAGTGAAAGAAAAAAATATAAAAGTTCTGGAACAGTTTATATACAAATCTGAATTAAATATTTAGATGTACAAGATTAAATTGTTTATGCAATATTTTGAGAGGGGGTGTAGCTCAACTGGGAACGGTTGGGGATGTGCTTGCATGCCCTAGATCTGAACAGGTCTATTTACCTTAAAGCAGAAAATAGCATGTATAGTATTTCAGCGGCACCTTCTCTGTCACGATCTAGGCTTATTATTTACCTGGAATCATTATTTGATTAGAAGCCTCATGTGATGCCAAAAAGTAGGGAATTCGACAATGAGTATTAAACTTATTCAAATATTTCCTGATATTCTATGTTGAAAGTTGCAATTTCATGATTCTCACTGGCGCCCCAGAAAGATTTAGTTTGTTTAGGTTTCACCATACAAAGTATCATATTCTGATATAAAAAATATTTGTGCTATTTTGTTGAAAATATTTGTATTCGTCAGGCCTGTGATCCGGTTCTCCTCGACATAATGTTGGCCTTGTTGCTCCCTTTGATATCAAAATATTTCTATATAGCTAACAATATCAAATCAGCTTTACAAATGCTATACAAATGAACAAGATGGATAGGGGTGGATGGTGGGTGTGGGGTGCAACATCCAAACGCCCCTATTTTGGAAAGCATGCCCAGATGTGTGACAAGACTTGAAAATTGATAATCCTGCTCTAAATCAATTATTGTCACAAAAGAAGATTATCCGTAAAAACATAATGATATAATTTAGCTATGTCCAAAGTTTTTAAAGAAATATATTGGTGACAGAAAATAAGAAATATGCTTATAATTATTGTTTCAATGTGGGAAAAGTGGACAGCAGATTCAGATTGGAAGAAAGATATTTCATAAGTTAGTTTTGGAACTGTTGCCCTTATGAGTTCACAGTTAATAGAGTAAACTAAATGAACGTCCAAAGTTATAGCATTTGTAGACATTGACTTCTTTTAATGGAATTAATATTTGCATCTAAATTTTATGATTCAATTATATCATTACGATGGCAGCGAGAGGATCATATAAGTTGATAATGTAAAGCAGCTGGGAGCCCTCAAACTAAAGCCGGTGATCCCCGATGCTACAAAACGCCAACTGATTTACTTATTTAGTAATCGATTTAGGAGAAAGATTCCTTGACCTGCCTGACATCAGTACAGACTTTGAGCAAGTTCTAGACCTGTGTAAAAATATCGATGTCCTTAAATCTTCTGGTATACCTAACCTATCATCGCGAATCTTGAAGGATGCCTTTAGAGTGCTCGTCCCTCAGCTAGTACACCTTATTAACACCTCTTTGGCCACCTGCATCTTCCCTGATGCCTGGAAAGAAGCGACTGTTATCCCTATTTTCAAAGGTGGGGACCGCGCTGAAGTTGGTAATTATAGGCCCATATCTTTACTCCCCCTCCCAAGTAAACTGATCGAAAGGGTGGTACACTCCAAAATTATAAACTTTTTCGAATCTAACCATATTCTTAGTCCCCATCAGGGCGGATTTAGACCGGACCGCTCAACCACTAAATCAATTGCTGAATTTACTAATGACATCTACAATGCTATCAATGAAGGCAAGACCACACTGGCGGCCTTCGTCGACCTAAAGAAGGCCTTTGACACGGTTAACCATGACATCTTGATAAAGAAGCTTGAGTTAATGGGAGTTAGAGGTTCGAGCAAACGTTGGATCAAGCATTACCTAACTGATAGGAGACAGGAGACCCTCGTTAATGGTATTAAATCCAACTCTGCCCCTATTGTGTGTGGCGTCCCTCAGGGTTCGATCTTGGGCCCCCTGCTCTTTCTGGTATACATAAATGACATGGTTGACTCGCTTGGTGATTCTGGTGTTAAAGTTAAGCTCTATGCAGATGACGCTGTGATTTATTATTCTGACCAGGTTACCAACACAGCACAAATTACCCTTCAGGTTGGTATTGACAAATTTTGCAGCTGGTGCGATGTAAATGCGCTAACAGTTAACATTAAGAAAACAAAAGTCATGACCTTTGGTACAAGGAGTAAGATTAAGAGAGCCAGAAATGTGAAGCTGCTCATGCACGGTGTAGCCCTACAGAAGGTCCCTAGTTTTAAGTATCTTGGCTTTGTACTTTATTCTACTATGAATTTAAAGAGTCATCTTTCAACTGTTGTGGGTAATGTATCACATAAAGTTTTCCTACTCAGCCTTCTTAGGAAAAACATGACTGTATTCACAGCGCTAAGGTTATATAAAAGTATGATCTTACCTTATTTTGACTATGCTGACATAATTTATATGAAGGGTAATCTTAGTGACCTCGAGAAACTCCAACGTCTACAGAACCGTGCTCTTAAGATCTGTTTGGGTATAGCAGCACGCACACACACAGCTGATGTTCATAGAGATGCAGGAGTCCCTCTCCTACATCACAGGAGAATCTGTCATCTTAGGAATTTCATGTATGATATTTCTCGAGCCCACCCAAACCAGCTTTTAGACCCCCCTTAGGTGATAGCTAGAAACACCAGAGCCAGGGATGCCCCCTATCTTGATGTAACTCACCCAAGGAGGGAAACCTTCAAGAAATCAATTCTCTATCATGGTGCTATTGAATGGAATAGTATTCCCCCGGTGACGAGAAACCTTCCTGAAAAATTCTCCTTTAAACAGGCTCAGAGGAAAATCCTCATGAATACACTAAAACTTGAAATTGTTTGATCTCTAGGATGTGTGTCATTGACACTGCCTATCTGTTTGGGCTGCTAGGTTCTCATCATATGTTGTTGATGTTGCCTGTTCCCTGGATGGTTGTCCACATCTATGTCACCCCATTACCGCTGTTGGGCTGTTCTCTATAACAGTGTACAGTACCGCTTTCCCCATTAATGGCTGCGACCTATACATGTTGGTAATTACTATCCTTGCCAATGTATGACTAGTTTAAAGATGTATCTCCCGGATCTCTCACTTGTGTAATATTGCCTTCCCGGGGCACCTTTCTATTGTTCCCATGTTTAATTTTGAGGCATAGCCTATCCTGTACTGTATGCTATATTATGTGCATGTATGTAATTTGCCTCTTCAACTTCCTTTTTATAAAGGATATTTTATTCTTATGCTTTTCTTGACCCTCACCATTTAATGTTGATGTTAATGTTACTGTCTTTAATGTATTTGTATTACGTTGTCTTTAAATGATAATTATGATACTGAAGCCTGTAAGTGTGTAAGAATCTGGCATCTCCCAGCGACCTCTCTGTACGTTTAAGGTATATTATCCACCTACAACTGTACACCAGATTCGAAACTCTGTAATGCCGGTGAATCTGGTTCGACAACGAAAACCGGCGTTCTAGCCGATGTCATTACCAGTATAAATAAACGATATATAAAAAAAAAAAAAAATTCCCTTTACATCAAAGCAACTGAGGTAAAGTTTATAAGAAATTACATATTGTACAAGAACAATAATTATTTTATCAAACATATTTCTGAAATCGGCCCATAATCGGCCCAAAATCGCGTCGTGGTATACCTGCAGGCTTATTTTTGCAATGTCTCCTTTGTGGAGTGCCTGGAAACCAACCAGAACTCAGCCTCTAAAGGCAATACCTGAAGACAGGTTACACCAGATGAAAGGGCATATTCTACTAATAAAAGGCAATAAACCTTAGTACCTGTAGTCTAAAGCTGTCATGTAGATATGAAAATAAATTTAAATAGTTTTAGGTACCATAAACATATATAAATTCTCTCGGAACTTTATTTTCTCTCAAAAAGTGGTTATAATATTTATAGAGCATCTTTTGCTTTGACACATTATCTCTTTCATTGGCATTGGATAATTTCATACCATATGGATAAGCTATAGTTCATTGAGTAATAGTACCAGCGTTGCTTGCAGAGGATTTGACTGGATAAGCTTAAACTGGCCTCCTACTGGTAGGACGCATTAAAAGCCTAGAGTCAGTGTAGGTAATTCCGTCCACTTTTAGTTCATATTGCAATATTGCCCCATATAAGTTTGGCTCTGTTCCAATTACCTAAGAATAGAATATCAATAGCTACATTCCCGGTTACACGTCTATTATGTTTATGTATAGATATTATTATTATATCTAAGCAATGCACTTCATAATATTATTGTGTATGAAGTGTATATTTGTGTGTAGCCCAAAAGATACATAATCAATTAATTTGTCTGTCCTTGCAGTTTTTAAAATCAGTCCATTCTCAAAGATAAGGACTGAGTACCGAATTAACATTCATGTTGATTCAGTATTGAGAATTGATTGAAGCAATCATATTCATGCTGAACAAATATTCATTTCCCACTATCAATTCAATGCAAGTAACTGATTTTGATCCCATGTCGAGCGTTCATATTGAAGGTTTCATTATTTATTCGTTTAAATAAAACAAAAACATTATTGATTTATACTTGAAACGTAGATGTAAGCTTTTCAATATAGCATCAATCTATCAACCAGTGGACACTGTCTGCCAATTTTATTTTTCAAAAATAAATTCAGGATGCATTAAAGTCATTTTTATTGGATGATTCTAATTACAAATTACAAAATTGTTTCTGAAGACTTACTTTACCATTCCAAATGTAACCCTTAAGAACTAGCGGCTTTTTCTTGCATTTTACTCTGTTTCTGGTGCATGGTGTGTCTAAACACTTTTTACATTGAAATGCAGTATACAGCTCTGATGCATCTGTTTCAATGCATCTCATCACATGCGTTCGTCAGGTAACCCAATAATTATTATTATCACTGTCTGCCCCTCCTAGCCTAGATTTGATTGGGAGAATACCAATTAAAGCCTTTAAATTGACATGGAATCCGGCAGGATTTATTCCTTGAGATTGAAAATAAAATGTTTAAATAGGACAGACAGTAAACTGTCTGGTATAGAAAAAAGGAACACATAAAAAAGAAATTGGTTGATTCTTCCTCGTCCCATACATGATTCCTGAAGAATTGCATGCATGCATAACTTAAGTATAATCTGCTAGGTAAAACATTGGCAACTCTCCAACCTCACGGGGTGCACGTGGGCAGGTCTTTGACAACATCGTTCGTGCTGTCCAGCGAATGGGAAAGAGAGTCACAATAACAACGACAGGTCGGTTTATGTTATAATCGAGAAAGCAAAGGTAAGTGAACTTCATACTTAAGATGGAAATTTAATATCTTCACTATTATGTCTATGAAAATTCAGAATCGTGAAGAATAGGGACAAATGGTGAGTTTCACACCAGCAAAGGGCGTTTCTCACATCTTCAGTTTTCCAGCCATTACTTGTCATGGTCCTCTCTATGTAGCTAACATCAGACCCATAGGATTGTAAGTTTGAAACGCACCATCATAAAGTCCAAATATCTTTTTTGAAAAATCAGATCAGTGTTGAGAGTGAAACTCCCCCTGTTTTAACACAATTTCATATGTATTGTATTGTATCATTTGAAAGCTAAACACATCCTCTCAAATGTTTAATTCCCGCAAGGAGCACCCTTTCCCTATGGTGGGTCACATATAGACCTATACAGAATAAACATGCAATCCAAGTGTATATTTTAGTTTAGAGAGACTTCAAACAAGAAACTAATTAATTCATGCTTTGATTTTCAACAGGTTCTAAAATGAGGATAGCAGTGCTGTGCTTTTCCTTGCATACCAAACGGAGGGGATGCATTCTTATCACTGCTCTCTCTGCAGTTTTTATTTGTCTCTGCATACTGGATATAATCCTGGAGCCGAAGGAAGAGGTCAGAAGTTTGCATCAAGATCTCCAAGCACCAATTGTAGAAAAACAATTAGCTACAGAGAAACCTATGGTCACAGAAAAACCCATAGATTGGATCGGAATGTTTTGGTTTGTTCCTCCAAAGGTTTCTGACTGCAGAGACCTATTTCGATATACTGATGACCCCAGCAGAAGGCACTATACGTTTTCAGACCAGTACAAAGCTTTGAAGGCTCAGTTTGAGAGGTATCTCAATGGTATGCTGAATAACTTAAAAATAAGGGGAGTGGAGGGAAACAGCGGGGAATTGATGGAACAAACGTTAGCTTACTACAGCCTGGCTAATGCTAGTTATGTGACAAACATTTGTGAAACTGGCTTCAACGCAGGTCACAGCACTTTCACATGGTTGGCAGCCAACTCCGAAGCCAATGTGTACTCATTTGACCTCGCCGAACATGGCTACTCAAAACCAATGGCTTCCTATCTCCGGGCAGTATTTAATCAAAGACTGGAGGTATTCTGGGGCGATTCCAAGCTCAGTATTCCGTCCTTTTCCCGCCGCTACCCCCACCTTGCCTGTGACGTCATCGTCGTCGACGGCGGACATCGCTATCAAGAAGCAAAGGCGGATCTCACCCACTTCCGGTTTCATGCCCGACCGGAGCGCCACCTGTTGATCATCGACGACCACCCGACCAAGGTGCTGGGAGGGGTGAGGCAGGCCTGGGAGGAGGAGGTCAGGGCCGGGCGAATAGAGGAGCACTTTAAGTGTACTTTCTACCCTGGAGGATGGCGCGGGTTTACCGTCGGTAAATTCACCAACCTTCCCGTTGAGAAACCT
Source organism: Lepidonotus clava (assembly GCA_936440205.1). Classification (NCBI taxonomy): domain Eukaryota; kingdom Metazoa; phylum Annelida; class Polychaeta; order Phyllodocida; family Polynoidae; genus Lepidonotus; species Lepidonotus clava. The sequence goes on along the minus strand of OW387150.1, from coordinate 15,520,615 downwards.
GCATAACTGCCGTATTGATTGTGTTGGTTAATCAATGCACGGTTATTGGAACTTTCGTCTATTTGCATCAGTATTGATCATTGTAAACAGGGCACGTTCCATGCATGAGTCTGTATCATTGTGGCAATCCATAAAGGTACTTGTGTTGTTTCTACATGGAAAATAGTTATTAGTACTAAATTAAAGTAAGTACGGAAATATGATTGTACAAATCAGACTTGGTGGAAAGACCTGAATATGACTGTTATATCATTTATAAGTCTGTCAAACAGTGCTGACACAGGCTTGTGTTTGATTGAAGTTACCAGTTAATCCATAACCCCATAAGGGCATATATATGTCCTTATCTCACATTTAAATATATGGATTTTCGAATATGATTATTATTAACCGTCATCCTGACAACTAAGACATGCTTGAAGAGCATAATGCATCAATAATATCTATGTTAATTCAAAACAACACTCAAAATATTAAAAGTATTACTATTTTGATTAAGTATTAAAAAATATAGGTAAAGTCTTTTCATATTGTAATTCATATTGCACAGCAGTCTCAGAATGCCCATAATTCACAGTGCATAATTCTATAAGAACGATAATATTCTAATACGGCAGTAAAGTAGGCCTAAGGAAAACAGTTTATAAGTCACGAGCATTTATGAACCAGCTGTGAACACGGGCAACTAAATCCACGAAGCGGACAAAATGATTCTGTTCTAACTACTTTGTAAACCATCCTTCCATTTTGTTAGATGTATTGCCTTCTCGAATTCACTAGATATAGGCCTACAAATACCACGCCCACATGTAGAAAATATAAGACACCCAACTTACACTTGACATTTCTACAAGTATACCTCGTCTTTTCTGTTCTGGATTTAATTGAAGTATAAAACATGCAAACGTGTCGGATGGGTTGACTCTCAGGAGCGGCCATGTTTGCTTTGACAGGGCCTCCTACAATGGATGTTATTTGTGCCCCTCTAGCTGGGTTATATCTTGAAAAACATTGAGTAAACTTGGTGAGTTGGATTATACTAAGTACAGGGAACGTCGTGTCAGAGTGGGTGTGCCTGGGGAAGTATGTTTTTCCCTAGAAATGTTTAAAGGCATGTCTGATGTGGCTACATTTGTCACCTTGGGGTGGTTGGGGTGTGTGTGCAGGGAGGCTTGTCAAGGGTTCCTACATGTCAGAAGCTTAGGACTGATTCACCAGTTCATTATGTGCGTCTGGGATTCTGCTTTTGATACTAGTGTACTGATGTGGGTGTCAGTCCTATTACACAGTAGTTATCTTAGCTAGTTTTTTGTAAGAAACTCGATCCGTACTAAGATAGACTCTCTGACTTATGCTCATCTGTGATGCGATTAGAGAGTGAGTAGATGATGTCACGGAACGAGGTAAATAAGATGCGCATGTTGGTACCTGTACTTTTTAGAGTGACACAAGTGGACTCTGAAGCAGCTATGATACGCGTGGTCTTACAGTCCTGGGATGACACTTGGGTGTGTGAGCAGAGATAGATAGGATGACTTGAGATAGGAGTACTGGTTTGTGAGGAGTAGAGCGGACAATCTCTCAGACTGACATTGGTCAAAGGAAGCGCAGTGGTGCATATTATTGCATTTGGATTAAATACATGATGTTAACGTTCATTCCGGCAGGGAGGTAGTCGTGGCACCCTTCTAATAATAATCAGTTTTTCTGTTGAACACTATAATTATGTCTGAATAAACAACCATACTAGATAACGTTACGACATTGAGTTATTCCATAAAAGCAGTCCCTACGAAGAACTGGTGGATATGATAGATATGATACGAATACACATTAATGAAACAAGAACACAGCAGTAATACAGCAGTAAAACAAGGGAACCAAATGTGGGAGATTTTATTTTCACACATTGAAGGCTCACAAGGGAAAATAGAAATATGCCATAACCATAAAGTATTCGAATTAGCTATATGGTATATCTGCAAGCAAACAACTACATAACACTGTACAACTTTCGTGTTTAAAGTTATAATCTCGAGACATTATAGAAACTCCTTGTTATATCCTTATATAAGTATGAGGGTCATATATTGCATAATAATTCTTCAAGAAGGTAGTCTAGAAAGATGTATATATTACATCTAGGATACCATTGTTTATGCATCAAGCCCAATTAGTTTATATACAAGTCACTCAACACTATTTTTATCATTCTACTGAAAGCTCTCTCTCCATCACCTATAGCTGATCACAGATTCAGGGGACAGTTGCGCCTGCGCACTTGAGTTATCCCTATAACAGTAGATTAATTCCAACTGCCATAATATCTAGCAGTAAACCACACCATCTTCCTCCCATCTTTGGGTTTATGCAACTTATGGGCCTTGTATTAAGTACTGACGCCCTTTTCAAAATTTCAGTCACCTCTACTCCCTTAAGAGTAGGCCAAGTACGCATTGGATTTGAACGGAACGTGCGCCCATACGTTTAAAAAAGATGTCATACCGCCTGCCCAACCCTTAATGCTTATTCTGAATGCAATTCCCCTTACCTGGAGGCTATCATAAGCTGATAAGGTGGCTATTATCAATAGGGAACGTCTTGCCTTCATGCCTAAACTCTTCACTAATAGTATAAAGTTTGTTGACTGAGTGATCAACATGATAATGTAGTCTAAATTGTTTGATTCCGTGTTAGAGGATCAAAAAGACCAAATTGCCCGCCTAGATAAGAAAAGGCACATTATTTCGACATTCATCGAATCTTTAAAACCTCAGAAGTAGCAAGATAATTAAGCGTTATAGCCTCATATATGTTTTCTTGTTTAGGTTACTTTACATGTCACCCATTTCATTGCAAAGATTCGGATTGTCAAAAAACTAAGTTAGTACAGCATTATTTGTTTTTTATAGTAAAACGATACGCTGCACTGCCAGTCTGAAGGATACAATATTAATTCAATCTGGGCCACATGTTTGAGCACAGATATCTTGTTCCTCAAATTCAACACATCATTTCTTTAATTAGCAATCAAGCTGGCAGCCTTGATGGTATTGCCTAGTATTGTATACAAGAACCATTGTGTTGCAAATAGAATACTTGATACTTTATCAGTTTCTATTGACAAGGCGAAGGGAGTTCAGGAGTCATTAAAATTATTGCTCTCTGCACGAGAAAATATATTAATCTCTTGAGAGATTGCGGTTTCTCCTGGGTATAGCATACCACATGATAATTTATCGTGATGCATCCATCTTTAGGAGAAGAACTGATGGCGCCACCTATAGAATATAGGAACAAATGGGGCCCTCTCTGAGGCCCTTAAGCAAGAGATCTGCGCACACATTGTCCTCCGACCTGTCGGAAGCCCGGGCAGCAGGGGACTTGACAGATACACTTGATCCGGTCAGCGCTGAGGGAAGAAAACGAACAGTTTGTAAAGCAGCCATCAACGAATAAATTAAATGATTAGACTATATAAAAGCATATATCTGTCGCAATTGTTCTGCCCTTGCAATATCTTAGAATCATAAGTCTGTGGTTACCAATGCATGCAATGCTCTGCTTATAGATCTGTCTTACAATTTGTGATTGTCAAGTGAATAATTAAAACTATACTCTGTATTCAATTCTTTATGTTCAAGATCAATTTTCGCTCTCTTTTCTACATTGTAGTACTCTAGAGAATATATCATATAGCATGCACAATGTAGGCCGATATATAGTTTAAATACCATCCTCATAACCATAAAGCAGTTACTCACGTAGAACAAGATCTACAAACGGCTGTATTGCACGGTTGTCGTTGTGTCCTAATGGAAAACAAATGTAACAATTTAAAGTAGAAAGACTGATTCCAAAGTTTAAATAATATCAAGGTCTCTTTGACACACAAACCAGGCTTTTTCTAAGAGCGCCGAAATGCGAAATGTGAACGATACGTCAGACCCCACTAAGCGTGTGAACCACATATTAGACAATACGATTTAAAATGTATTCTAAAAATAAAGATAATCTAATTTACCATCTGACAACGTGTATGATCTAAAACCTTTAATACAAAGGTGTTCAATACAACGCCTACCTGATGTCGAGTGAGCCCCTCCCCGGGCCCGAGGTCCTGACTGAGTAGCTCTGCCTTGTGCTCGTCCCACACCCACCACATAGTCCGGAGCAGGTGGTGAACGGCATGTTCCCCTCCACTGAAAGACAGAGCAAAATGAGCATAATCATGGTAATTCGTGCTAGCAGTCTCTTCTAAGGGTAAAAATTGCAAAAACAACTATTTATGTATTATCTGTATCTCCTGCAATTAAAGAAAATATCAAAGTTTACTATTTTCTGATGAATATTCGTTTCTTATTGATTTTCCTCAATCGTTTTAACATACGCTCCTACTGTTGATGAGTGTAATATGTTTTCTAGTAATATAACTGCCCGTACATTAACCCTTTCACTGCCAGATATATCAAAATATAATTGATATTTACTGAAATATTGCCCAAAATACAAAAATTAGTGCATAAATTCCCTAAAACTCAAATTTAGTTTATATTCTTCAGATGAAAAACTTTTTTCAATAATTCTGATATAAACGTTCCAAATGTTGGCACTGTGCCAATAAGGCAAATTTCTTGCTTGGAGTAATTGTTAGTACTATCGTAATTTGTAGGTTACCATGGTAACCGATAATTCATAAAATAACTATGACACTTTTTATAAAAGTAACATGAAAACATTATCTTTTTTGTGCAAAAGACAGTTTGTGATTATCATAAATGAAAGAAAAGTTAAAGCAAATTAAAAATCATGTCATTTACATAAATTCACCCATTTTTCATTATTTTTAATTGGTATGGCAAATTCAAATGTAAATATGTTGTTTATGGTTTCTCAAAATGCAATTCTAACATTTTTGGGTGACTTAATGGTCTGATGTTCAAATACCTGTATCTCTGGTTCTAATCGGAATATCTGAAAAATTCATTCAGATTCTGAAAGCATAATTTGCATTCTTTCAATGGTGTTCCTATGGGATTTTACTATAGGGCCCCATATGAGGCCTCTGGCAGTGTAAGGGTTAAAGCCTATAGACCCACAACTTATAATTCCACCATGACATATTATAATACAAAATGTCAAATGTCCCAAAAATGTCAAATGTCCCAACAAGAAGGCCCGTATCCGTGTTCCGGCCCTGGGTTGATGATGAGGTTTCTTGGATGAAATATGTTGATCGCTGTGACTACAAGCAGGGTGCACCGGGAGCGGGGGACAAACATTAATATAATAAATGAAACTTTTCAATATTGTTGCAGGAGCAACTGAAATTCAACGGTTACGCTCCGAGTTTATATAGTGACCCATCAACGGATCCGCGTAACCACGGTAATGGAAGAGGTTACGTCACCGCCCTGCTCCCGGAAATAACAATTTTGAGGTCTCGGGACCCAAAATATTACATTTACCGGTTCGATGTGTGATATATTAAATCTGCTATGAATAGGAAATAACAAGTAACAAGTGATTAAGTTTGGACATAGATAAATATGGGAAATATTTATTAAATCCTCCTATTAAAACAAGCTAAAATTTAAAATTAGACGATGTGAGCAGGTCGGTGGTGCGGGAGCAACTGAAATTCAACGGTTACGCTCCGAGTTTATATAGTGACCCATCAACGGATCCACGTAACCATGGTAATGGAAGAGGTTACGTCACCGCCCTGCTCCCGGAAATAACAATTTTGAGGTCTCGGGACCCAAAATATTACGTTCTTTCTATTTTTAGGGGTCTTTACAAAGAATCTTTTAGGGAAAAGTGGGTCTGAGAAAAAAAAGAGAAACGGATGTGTATGATAATACCATAACACAATTTGATAACATAAGCAAATGTAATCAAACCTATATATATATATACATATATATTATATATATATATGTACTCATATATTTATATATGCATATATATATATATATATATATGCATATATATATGTGTGTGTGTGTAATTGTACAGCAAATTAGTTACACATTAGAAAAAGAAGAGAAAACACGCTGACTGACCGACACACTTGAGGCGGCCCCTGCCGTCAGTAAACATCTTGGCGTTGTCACAACACCTGGCCGTCGACCACTGGGGCACCTGCCGTGTACACCTGTAGTAGGCCGTCCTGGTTCTGAAATCGAAAGGAAACCAAAGTTGTAGACAATTTTAGGGCTAGTTGGTTGTCTGAGCAAAGGTATTGGGGTATGGGTTTCAATTGAACCAGAACGGATGGTTTGGTACGTTTTAGGAACACTATTTTTTATGATATAGAAAGTTGTAGGATACAACAATCAAGATGAGTGAGTATTATGGAAAATATATCCTTTCCTCAGAATGCCAAAGGGATATGTTGATGCAATAATACTCGCCAAACAGCGCATGTTTACGTTACATTGTATTCAAATCTTTCTCTTGCAACGTGGAAACCATCAGTAATCTAGGTGTAGACGTATAGTAGATCAAATTACTTAAGTTTCTAGGATTCATCCTATTGCAAAATAATTCCACAACACAAAATGTTTCATTTGGGCACGTTTTTGTTGGCAATATTCTTCTGAAATCATTGGTTCGATGGGCAGAAAATCCCCTTACTTTCTGACTGTCCTGTGGAAGAAGATGAGGTAGTGGGTCCTTGCGTAGTAGGTTACAGTACGTGTACATGTACTCTGACTGGCCCTCGTCTGTACACACGGATCCCTCACCTGCCCCACCGGCGCCCCACAGGCCCCACAGTTACCTAGAACATGACATAATTATATAAATATTTTTTTTGTTACTTTAAGGTCTTTATCTGTAATAATCGTCAAGGTTTCGTTAGGTTTTCAGAATTATTAGAATTATAAATGAGGCAAATTTACCGGATCGCATTAATTCCTTACAATATGGCTCATTTGATGCATATTTCAAGAAGCGTTCAGTCTCTGACAATGACAATGAATAATGTATGGACATCTTTGTAGAAATTTCAAATTGTCATTGAACATCAAGCACATTGTAATGGTCACTCATGTCAACATAATAATATGTGCGTTCTCCTATTCTGATACTGGGTCGGTTATCAACGAGGTGCAGGAAGCAAGTGACCAACATTATGGAATCAGAAATCCGTCTAACATATTACAGATCATGTGAAAAAAGATGCTTGTTGGGCCATAAACAAATAATATTCAAATACTTTTTCTTACACAATATTCTTTTTACAATGAGCTCAGCCTATTTTTATAAGGCCGGGTACACATGCAATCTTTTAATTAATTCTTCTTCATCTCAAATCGAAGTATTTGAGCATATACAAAGTATATCTTAAAATACGTCAAATGAAAACAGTTTCCCTAATCACTAAAAAAATGATTGTGATTCAGATAGGAATCTACCACTCACCATGCTGACAGTTTCGCCCTAACATGCCTGGTGGACAGAGACATTGGTAGGTGGCCCCACGGACACGACAGGTGCCGCCATTCTTACACGGACTGGGATTACATGCACTCGGACTTGGGAGTCCTAATGGTATCAGAAAACAATCTTTAACATCAGAATATGTGTATGGGGAGAAGCTGAGCAACTAGCCATATGCGAGGCCCTCTGGTGTTAATTCTCCCAAACTGCGACTTTATTTAGAAGAGGTGAATAATTAGACGAATGCACATAATATATTTAAAGTGTAGAATGGCCGTTGGAAAATATGTTTCAATATGCCTAATTGTTTAAAATGTTTCCCAACATGGAAAGAAGACTGCGATGGTGATCATTTTAAGATGCAAGCCTTGAGTGCGTGCACCATTTTCAAAGACATAGTTATTGTTAATGAATAGAGTGAAATAGAGGGAATAGAGGGGAAAATATTTATGCAGCCATGAGAGGTATTTTGAAATCAATAGTGACTGGAATATGGTTTTCAGGAACAGATTGGCTTCATATTTAATCTACAGTGCTGATCAAGGTCTACCCATTTCGCTTGCCAAATATGTCTCATAAACCAGCAAGACATAATTATCTTATACTCAATATTCTATTCTATTTTTGTTCTAAAACAAGAAATCATACCCTATTGTAACCAGGTTAAGTCATACAGCGAATACACTTTGCATTATTCAATTAACACCCAATTTATATTATTTCTATTAATTTTATCAATGGTGTATCTGTATAAAGGCTTATAGTCTGTATAAAAACACATCTATAAAAATATATTCTTTGAAACGAAAAATAAAAATGTTAAAAAAGTAATTGTTGCAAATCTTTTTCAGTGACACCTATCCTAATCATCCAAAGATTCTCAAAGCACTCAAAGTAGGGCAATAACAACTAATGAGGACATTTTCAAAAAGGGGCCACTTACTGATCTGGCAGGAGTCGCCTGTGAAGCCCCTCAGACAGATACAGGTACGGCTACTGGTGCCAGCTCTGGTGACACATCTCCCCCCGTTACGACACGGCTGACTGGTACACACATTGACACCTACAAAACACAGAGACATAGAGATAAGGATTGGTGCAGTGAAACATTGTCTGATACACACATTGACACATCTTCCCCCATCAAGACGCGGGGGCGGGGGGGCTGGTACACACATTGATACCTACAGAACACACAGATACAATTTGATGATTAAGACTGGTGCAGGGATAATATTATTGTCCCCTATTAAGGCACATTGTCCCCCATTAAGAAACAACAGCTTGCTGGTACACACTTTGACACCTACAGAACACACATATGCAGTTTAATAATTAAGTAGGCAGTTACAAAAGAAATGGTATCAGAATTGAAGTCACAGGGTGGCATGGTGATCATATGACCTGTAGTGACCAATCAGAATGAATTGTATTGGTATATAAGTCTGAGTTTATTCATGAAATAAACAGTTCCTACTTGGTACTCTGTGAGTAATCACCGTCTTCCTCTTTGGTTAGAACTGCCAAAGAACTTAGACGATATAGAGATAACTACACACAAAGTATGAGAGACATGCCTATACAGTACAGTTAGACCAATTAGATGAATTCTGACTAGAAACCCGATTAGACAATAACAATGACAGGGCACGAGATAAGTATGAACTACCAGACAGGCATGGGGAATGATATGCCGGGCACACGGCCAACACACTACCACCCTTCTGAGGATGGGGAAGGCCCCACATTAGTTCCCTTGACTAGAGTCCCGATTGTACAGTAGAAGCATGCATACAGCATCAGTTCTGCCATCTCGTTCCCCCTCCCCATTTTGTTTGTCTTCCTTCGAGACACTACACAGCCCGCCCTTGTGCATGAGGCAGACTCTAGGAACCCTCTTTTTTGTCCTTGTTTCTCATATGCGCTCATGCACCCAGGCCCGAGGACAAACTGGCAGCCAACCCCTTTGAATCATCAGGCCAACAGTTGGCGAACCACACTAAGAGCGAGGGAAAACAACCCCTCCACACTTGCTTTAACATCACAATATCTATAGGGCACACAAATACAATTTGATGATAAAGATTGATGTCAGGACAGAATGCCCTCCAAATATTACATGAATGCTGGTACTCGCACCTTCAGTGCAAACACACACTCATACTCTTTTTGATTTAAACAATAAGTGATGTGAACCATGATCAAACATCAAATTTAGAAGCATAACAAATCTATAAAGATACATTTTCCTCCAAAATTGTTCATCAGTGTTCTCCAATCTAAAGAGAAACTTAAAAAATAATACCCCATTTTCACGGTTCTGGACCTCATAAGGAGTTCATAATAACCTTTGGACGTTAGAGATTCCCCCTCTCTTGGTTTACCTATAACCTAAACAGACAATAATAGTGGGAGACTGGCACGTAAGTACACCTACAATAATACTAAATGTGGGCACACAGTACAGAACTGGACACGTCCCAGGACAGAAAACAAGCAATACAATTAGCATTCTTGCATGGCATACTTACAACGCTGGTCCAAAACTATAGACATGTAGACCAACAGACAGAGAGTATTACGAATCACTATCCTATCTGGAGTTAGTTGTAGAAGCAAGAGCAAAACAAGACAAAAACTAGGTTCGAGATTATCCAAGTTGCATGTTTGAGGTCTTGTGTACTATGTATACAGTGGCAGATTTGGCCAAATAGTGATGTGTTCTAATGTAAGATTCTCAGCCCAAAAACATAAAGGGGCGGCGGAAGAACTTACATTAGGATGCCGCCCACCCCCTTTCACAAATCTTTCATCCGCTGCTGCTATAGTCTAGGTTTCTTCACTGCGTCAGATATTCCTGAAGCAGTGATTGCAATGAAAACAAACAACACCTGAATACGTATACCAGTGCGTGATTTATTTGTTATCCATATTATTTGAGTATCATATAACTGTTAATGACCTCTTAGAATAATTAAGTAAGAATGTATCTTATCGCAGGATGAAGCACAATCTCATATTTTCACTCAACAGGCATAAAGGTGAATATTCAAGCTTAGTAATCAGTTAATGTGATACATACTTGGCGTATAGACAATCATTGTTAATCAGAAAGGACATGTTAGTAACATCGTTAAAAGATCAAAGGTTGGAATAAGTTGCAAGGTTAATTGTTATGTCCAAATGGCACCCGATAAGTTATCATATATAATGTTAGAGTGTTTATGATTGTATTATAGTCCACAGTTTCCTGTCTGGGATATAATCTCTGTATAGCGAGTAAGATGAATATAACAAACCACTCCACCTGTATAAAAACACCCATAATATTTGAATAGTCCTCTATGATATCCTCAAGCTCGGCTTGATGAAACTACTCTTGTTGTGCAAACAGTTCATTGGTGTGCGAATTGCTCAAGCTTTTACTGTTTATTTTTGAGCAATTGTCCATTGTTGTCCCAATGTTCCTCATTGTTTCATGAACTGTATAAAGTGTTGTATGGACTGCTGATTATTGTGTGGACTGTTTATTGTTTTATAAACTGCTCATAGCTGTAGAATAAGCTTATTCCCGTATGAACTGTTCATTGTTTTATGTATACCGCTCATCGTTACATAAACTGCTCATAGTTGCACGAACTGCACATCGTTGTATACTTCTCATTGTTGAATGAACTGCTCATAGCTGTATAAACTGTTCATTGTTATATAAACTTCTCATTGTTGTCTGAACAGATAATTGTTGATCCCACTGTGAGCTGCTCATAGATGTAGAAACTTTTCAATGTTATATAAACTTCTCATTGTTGTATTAACAAATGATTGTTGATCCCACTATGAGCTGCTCATAGCTGTAAAACTGCTCTTTGTTATATGATTTGCTCATAGGTATATAAACTTCTCATTGTTGTATGAACAGCTAACTGTTGATCCCACTGAGAGCTGCTCATAGCTGTATAGACTGCTCAATGTTATATAAGCTTCCCATTGTTGTATGAACTACACATTGTTGTATACTGCTCATTGTTGAATGAACTGCTCATTGTTATATAAACTGCTGGTTGCTATATAAACTTCACATTGTTATATAAACTTCTCATTGTTGTCTGAACAGCTCATCGTTTATCCCAATGTGAGCTGCTCATAGCTGTAAAACTGCTCCTTGTTATATAAACCTCTCTTTGTTATGTAAACTTCTCATTGTTGCACGAACTGCATATTGCTGTATACTGCTCATTGTGTAATGAACTGATCATTGTTATATAAACTTCTCTTGTTATATAAACTTCTCATTGTTGTCTGAACAGATAATTGTTGATCCCACTGTGAGCTGCTCATAGATGTAGAAACTTTTCAATGTTATATAAACTTCTCATTGTTGTATGAACAAATAATTGTTGATCCCACTATGAGCTGCTCATAGCTGTATAAACTGCTCGTTGTTATTTAAACTTCTCATTGTTGCACGAACTGCACATTGTTGTATACTGCTTATTGTAGCTGTATTTAAACTTCTCATTGTCATATAAACTTTCCATTGTTGTATGAACAGCTCATCGTTGATCCCAATATGAGCTGCTCATCCCCGGTACCTCCTGCTCCGCCGTCTCCTGCTCGTAGAGTACCGTGAGTAGCGCCTCCTCCTGGAGCCCCCCCGCGACCCGTACCTTCTGCTGCCTGTGTACCTCACCCGGCGACGGGCGGGCTGTGGCGGGGGCAGGGGCAGCGGCCAGGAGATAGGGACATAGTAAGTATCTGTGGGGGAAATAGAAAAAAGTTATTTAGATGAAAATAAATTATCCATTTTACGTGTTTTTAGCTAAAGAATTCAAATGTAGATGTTCTCGGTCCTGCTGATGGAGTCACCTGGTGTCCGAAATGGTAACTAAGTATATTTCATTTTGTTTTGAAAAGCTGATTGAGATTGATTGATATAAATTGATTGGTACGAAGATACCATATTATTTCTTCCAATTAGAATCACAAAATCATTAGAAAATGTTTAATTCGACTTTTTTAATGTCCAACAGCTTATGCGTGTATTTACGTTTATGACTTTTTACAAAACCTAACTAGGCCTATAGCTAGAGAGAAAACAATTCTCTCACGGCAGCGTAAACATTACTTTTCTAATTGACAGTTATAGTTACGACGATTATCGATTATACTATGCACAAATATAAAAGCTTACTTTTATCATTTCTTTCAGTGTCTAGTACTTTAGGTAGGGGCTATGCGACTTAATGATATTGATCAAAGTGACATTTATCTTCACTAGGAATCGAATCATGCGAGACCCACTTTAAATAAATAACCAAGCCCAAAGCTTTAACATTCAGTTGATTTTAAGGTTTAATTGATTTTTTTTTGGAAAGTGAATTATGGATAAGTTATCATATGGTTACTTGACATCCATATCATATACGCGCAAGGCATAAGTCATTAGGATTCCCGTTTAACAGTTTAAATTTAAGCTCTGTACAGTTTGTGTTATCCGTAGGCCCCCTATATGTTATATTAGGTTATTGGAAGTAAATTCCCTATTCTTATCAACATGTCAGGTGGTGGTGGTGGGGGGGATGGGCCTATTTGATATTTTATGGTCAATGGGGGCAGCATAAAACTCATCAATGCCTGTGCGAGAAGATGTAATTTTCCAGGTGTAATTCAATACTTGTAAGGGAGCACGTGATATGGTACCTTGCAATTGATGGAGGGTCATTATTATTATTTCTCTCATTCATTTCCAGATAGACTTAATCATGCAGCGAAAAGACACAGCACAACATGCATAATTGAAATGGTGTCGCGATATATATTGAAGGGGGGATGTTAGAATTCTGTTAAGCTGGCGTGCGAACGTTAATATACTTAAAATAATTAGTCATCCAAAGCTGGTTAGGAATAGTGCTAAATGCTTGCAAGTAAATCGACAGCAGAGGAAACTGCAACTGACAACAGGCCAGGGACGAGAAAACCCTATGATATGCAAAAATGTTATAATGTCGCGCCAATGCAAAAAAAAAATTTACATTTTCGAATAGTCAACCTACCTTTACGTAGTTGAGTATGTCGCACGGTCCTTGAACGGCATGAAATAAAGATTCCCGTGGTAGATAGAGATCTCTAATCCCCTTTCCTCGATCTTGGATTCCCATTTCAACTTGCCGGTTGTCATAAATGACTATAGCTATTTCATGAAGTGTTCTAGCTGATGATTGATGGTTAATGAACGTTGATCATGTATATACTTCTTTTTGTAATGTAATTTTGCACCATCGAACAGTCTAGCTTTTGTGATTACATATCCAAAGGTCTTACGTTTGCTGACTCTTTAGTTGACATCTTTTTACTTCTAGATAAAACATTAGAGAGCGCATTGACGCGTGGTTTCTCTCCAAAAATACTTCTCAGGTATACCAGTTTCTCCTTCGATGTTTTCTTCTTCGATGTATACTTTAGTGAGAGTGATTTAAGGATATTTACTTAGAAATGTATTGTTTATAGTAAACTAACAACTGTATGTGGAATAAAGCGTTTTTCCACGTTCCGATTTTGATGCTGCCGATTTTGCATTTGCTTGATTTTCTCTGATAATATGGCATGAAATCATACATCCCATATATCATTTGAAAGGGAATTTTAAGAGCGTTCTAATGATGTACCACATTTTTTATATTTGACCTACATTCCCACTGCCGATTTTTAAAATCCGCAGCAAAATCGGCATGTGGAATACAGGCTTTAACGTAGTCTATTGAGGAGAAGAAGAAGTTGTTTGAAATTCATCCTTTTAGAATACTGAACATACTAAATCACTGATGCAATAACACAACTCATTCTAGAATTGCAAATATTCATGAACATCGGCCAGGAATTTCTGTAAGCAACAGATAGTGACTAGGAAGTGTTTGAACCGCCAACACATGTTTCTACAAGATGTGTAACTATCATCATGCACAAGGTGCAGTAAAACAGATGACACAGTTCTAAAAGCAGGCATAGTTTGTAGGTGCTTAGACGTGACCAGAGTAGACCATAATCCTGTGGAAAATGTAATGTAATTGTAAAGGTTGTCGTAACATGCACATTCAAAGCTGAGGTGCAATACACGTCGTGCATGAGACTGGTCCAAGCATTTCACCACTTGAAGAATGAGACAAAAATCTTTATGCCCAATTGTACGAAAAGATATCTCCGTGTGAATCCAGGCCATTATCCACAATGCAATTTTCCATTCTAATTGCACATTATCAAATTGTTGGCAAAATTAATATCAATTTGTCCATACAGATGATTAAGCAACGTAGTCTTAATAATACTTGACGCAAAATAAATATCTGGTATGATTTTACCTGTTTTCAATTTCTTATTTTGTAAGTAATCTATAAGATAAAACACCTAGGGTAATTGGCCACGGGTGAACTATTTGTATTGATAACAATTTTAAAAAGGGGTCATTTTCAGCAGAGTAATCTAGACTTTTACCTATATTTCCGTCGCAGGGCACGCCTCCACACATACATCTGTACCTGTTCCCAGTGAGGGCCATGCAGATCCCTCTGGTACACGGGTTACTGCCGCAGGCGTTGGTCACTAAAATACAGAAAAATACATAGATTTTAAAAGTTAAAAAATGCAAAACAAAATTAACTCACTAATAATTATAGACTTTTATTTGACATGGTGCACTGAAGTACAGTGCAAGAAAAACTAGAAAAGTATATAATAAAATATTGTAAACTCGTTTGTGTTGGCAAGAATATTATAGTGGAACTTGTAACGCTGATATGTGTGCTAAACGCCAGGCGGCGACATCGTTTAGTGGCATAGTTAGAGTATATGGAGAGTGGCAAAGTCCCCAGGCGTAGGGACTGCAGCCGGGCTGAGGCACGTCCTGCAGGTACGCACAGGTACGACAAATGACGATGGAGACCTGTAAGGGTACGTTATGGATTGAAACATCTAGCTAAAAGATATTAAGGATAGCAGGCTTCGCCGTCAACATTAGTTTATATGATAGCTAGAAATAGAATTAGTTTATGTGAGTAAGAGTGGGCAGTATGAGAGATAAGTAAGACTTCCATTAAGTAATAGTGTAAATGAGCATAGCGACAAGCCTTTTGGCTGTCGCTATATAACAGGTTCGGGACAAGCCTGGAACTGGCAACGTTGGTATATCTAGCAACGTTGCTAAATCTTGCAACACAGGTGACTTCTTATCTTGCAACGCTGTTGGCATTTTAATTTATAATTGAAATAAATGCATCTTATCTTTGTTGCCGAATTCTAACAAATGTATGCAAATATAGAATAGTGTAATTTAAATAATATTTGAATATTAGACAGATCTTTACCATACAGATTTTCTCAAATCTTTGTTAAAGTATTATTGACCAATAGAGTTACAGTATTTGTACCACGTGATGTAAACAAATGTAAGAAAATTGAAATAAATCATCAAATTGATGTTGCCGAATTGTAACAAATGTATGGAAATAAAGAATAATGTATCATATATTATATCTGATGACTAGACAGATTTTTACCATCCAGATTTTCTATAACCTGTGTTTAAACATTTTTGACCAATAGGCTTACAGTATTTATACCATGTGATGTAAACAAATGAAAACAAGATGGCGCATTTTTTTGCTGATTCAGCATTCACTTTTTCAGCATTTAGGACGCATTCTTTTGTATCTAACTGATATCATGAAATATTTTTGAGTAAATGTAGTATTTCTTAAATTACTTTTTAATTTGAAGTGTTTGATTCTCTAATAAAAGCATAAAAAAGGTTTATTAGATAAGTCTGATGGCAAAATAACAACGTTGTCATTTCTTGCAACGTTGCACAATGCTACATCAGTACAACAACAACGTCATGTCCCTAACCTGATATAAGCGGTATGAGACTTGAGATAGATGAGCAGACCAAGATAGAGTTCGAACAGAACACATGGAGCAATAGTCTTACATACGGATCACACGGGTAGTGTTAGGATGGTAGTAACCACAATGAACAGGTGATAGTAAGGATTGGGACAGCTTAGGCTTAGCCTTACAGACTGCGTGCTGGAAGTGACAGAGATCCTACCAATGGTCCCCGTTACCGGTAGAAGAGAGGTAACTCTCTCAACAGTGTAAGAGTGTATATACCTTGCGAAAGGGGAAGCTTGACCGAAGCTATACCTGGTTGGATTGTTACTGATGTGTTTGAATTGTGAAATGAAAGGAAGAACTGTATGGATGGAGAACTGTATACTTGTACCTTCGGAATATTATCATGAATGTAATAAACTGACCTCTTGCCAAGTGCGTGTTCTTTGTATAGGATTGAGCCCCTTTACTTAGAATCTCTACCACTAAGAACTGAATTACGATCCAGGATAACATCTATCTGGATAAAGCTAGCTACTTCAACGAATAATCACTAAGAACTCCCCATTATCTTAGTATAACACTTTATTAACATCTTCAAGTAAACGAAAGATCCTTGATAAGCAATATCACGCAGTCGAATAATGAATGAACGAATCAGTACAGGATATGAACAAGTACGAGCTTTAATAGTGATACTCCCCAATAAATAGACGAACGTCAAAATATAACCACCCAGCTCAATGGGAACAGAGACAATCACAGTTTATCATTGGACATACAAAGGGTGCTGTGGCTATGGTTTTGTCATACCTAAGTTTAGGCATGCCATATCCTCCCTCTAACAACTACAATTATTTACCAAATTTATCATATAAAGATATATAAATATCATAATTTCATAAACAATTATTAAAAGGCATATCAAATATGTACATGCTACAGCATAGAGTTTATGGCCAATGAAGTACTTTTAAGTTTCGGTGTAGTACTTTCTAATTGTGGATGTTGTTCAGGGGAGTAATGAAGATGAAGGCAGGAGTAGTATTTAGATGTTGTATTTCTTCAGTCACAGGTTATTGACCATAGGCCTAAGCCTAGGCTGTTACACAAAAGACATGTGTTCACCTTGGTGTCCAGACTCCCACTGCCCTCACAGCAGGGGTGCACTTCCCCACCTCACCTTTGGCCTCTGACCCAATTATCTTAATTAGGCCAGTTGCCACTAGGGGGAGGGGGAGTGCTAACAAACATTCTGTATGATTTCTTATTGCTGAATAGAATTAACAATGCAAGTAGTCAATCTTTATGTCCTGAATGTTTGGTTAAATGCAGCTGACTCTAATCTATGTCTGTCGCGTTATTCCTGTTAGACAGGGTGCAACTCACGAACCCCTACGAAGTTGCTATACAATCATAATCTTTAACAATGATTTAAAAAAGGTTTCTATGAAAACTCTGTGGCAAGAGACCAGTTATGAGTAATAAATCAAGTCCATCATATCCCATACACAGGAAACCATTCCACTATGTCCTTAGAGTGAAACTATAAATGAAATAGGAGCCAACCATGTAAAAAAAGAGTCCAGCGCACACCAACATTTTTAATAGCACAAATACTGTATTATACAAATGGCTCCACTACTTACGTCCATCTACACCAAGCGATTCAGACTTTAAACAACTAAACTATAGTAGCTACACTCCCTTGTTCCTCTGTGTCGTGATAATATATATATATATATATATATATATATATATATGGTGTCGCTCTCACAGCTAGCAGTTAAACTTTAATTACAGGTAGTCTCCGGGACAGTGAACTTGTTTTTTTGACATTATATCCAGTCTGTCTAACTTATCAAAGCTGTTTTCAGCCCTGGTATGACCCGCGGGAAGTAACATCATATTTATGTTAGGAAAATATAATTATGTCTTCACTCACTTTGCTCACACCGTGTGCCCCCTCTGCCAAGGGTGCAAACGCAGCGGAAAGACGTCCCTCGGATAAGACATGTCCCACCGTTCAGACAGGGGGTGGGGGAGCAAGGTGTCATCTCAACTAAAAAAAAGACCCATAACACAAGTTGACTAAAACGTTTTAAAGTTGAACCTAACTAAGCACGTTTGCCACCTAGGTCTGGATGTTTATACACGTGACATTGACATTCTTGATAATTGGGAATTTCATTGCTTTTCAATAAATCATTTTGTGCACAGACTGGATTTTCCGAAGGCAATGTTCTTCCTTACAAAACATAGGCCTAAATGCTAAAAATGATAATTATTGGTGAATAGGTGCAAAATCACTTAGAATTAGATTAACAAATATAGTCTCGCCATCATCATAATCGGTCCGAAATCATGTGTTCAGATACCAAAATGATAATTATTATAGACATTTTTCTTTATGAACCACTAATTTTATCTTTCATGGTAAGCAATACAGACATTGCATTTACAACAGAAGATAAGTTTACGATAAGAAAAACTCTTCAATTACATTTAATTTGTATGAAATCTGTTATATTATGATATCATAACCAATAAGGTCATTTCACTACAAATAAGTATGGTTATTAGATAAATAATATTAATAATAAAATAAAATAAAAAAATAAAAATGATGTTACTCGTAGTGCAGGTGGGTCCGGTGAACCCGCGGGGACAGGCACAGGAGAAGAGTCGAGACCCGGGGCGGGAGGCACAGGACCCACCGTTACGACACGGCTGGGACGAGCACGGAGGGATCACTGCAAGAAAATCATACAATCATTGGTTTTAAAGAGTTTTGTTGATTCAACATGTTTGATCTTCTGTCTCTAGTCAAGAGAGGCTTGGTGTTGTGGTTACATGGTTGGTTGGTTATTGAGGTCTATGGTCATGTCAAGGCGAGAACAAGGTTTGACAGTTCTGTTTTTGATAATAGATATAAAAAATAATTTGAATTCTATGGGAAAATATAGACCATACCCCCACACATTTACCAATCCAGATGTTCTTCAATGAACAGGGTTCCATAGACTGAGCCATACAAAACAACTGGTGGCCCTTTAGGGTCCTTTGGCATGGCAGAGGGATGTGTAGCATGGTCCAACACAGCAACAATCGTATTTTTGTAGGGTCACAATCTAATTTTCTCAGCAACACATTCTATGAGGTGTTGCTTACATGTTGTGATGTGTTACTGTGATTGCTATTGTTGTGTTGGTCTTGGCTATAGCTAGGTTCAGCAATCTGGGAACTAAAAGGTACCTTTTCAGACCAACACAAGAAATGGAGTAGCACCTTCAGTTTTAGATCAATCTTTACAACAAGGGTATCATAAGAAAGCCTATGAAATCTTCTACATCATGGTACGTATTATCATAGAATTTATAGAGGATATTACCCATAATTCGATGTGAATTGAACAAAAAATAAAGTAGGACCCCCCCCCCTCCCCCCTTACTCACCGGTAGTACATCTCCGTCCTGTCATCCCGGGGTTGCAGACACATGTGGCAGTGGTCCCTTGCCGGACACACCGCGCGTTCACACAGCCAGCGGTCAAACAGGGGTCGGGAGGGGGAACTAAATTAAACAAAAATAAGAAGCATCATTAAATTATTAAAACAGAATTTACGTACATTTTACATGATGAAATTTATATTTTCGCAGTGCATAACGGGATTTGTGTATGTCCCTTGTGAATCTTGTCACGGTTTTACAAGCATTCACAAGTTATTCTATTCATACAAGTTTTGTAATTATTGTACTATATCTTTGAGCAATACAAGGTGGTAAGAGTGAATGAAACAGTCATAGACTTTAGTTTTCTGGTGGTTTGTGATTTCCTCTAACAGATGATTACCTTAAAGCCCCATACACACTAGTCGATTTGGGCCTCGTTGCCCGTCAGTGTGCTACATTGAAATGCACAGGTTTGATAAAATCGCTGGACGAATCGCCCGGCAATTCTCCCGGCGATTCAGATCAAACATGTATATTTCAATACACCATACCGATGGGTGACAAGGCCCAAATCGCCTGTGGGTATGGGGCTTAAGTCATTGCGAAGTGTCCTTGTAGTTAAATTGATACGTGTAATGTAAATCAGTTTAACTACAAAACTAACCAATATCATGACGAACCTATTGTAAAATGTTGATTGGAGACTGGTAGGACTGATAAGTTATGTACATACAAGCCCTGTTGGGTAGATGAGGTGCCTTACCTATTTCACACCTGAAACCCCTGATCCCAGGAGGACAGACACAAAAGTAGGTCCGACGAGTGGGCATGCAGGTCCCACTGTTCTGACACGGCCCGGAATCACAGGGGTCAGGTATCTCTGCCAGGTGATCAAATCATAAGGTAAAGATCAATGATGATAGGAACAACTATTACGACAACAGTATTAACAGGCCCAGCCGAGGGTGTGACGTTATCCTTATGTTATAGTGAAGTTCTGTTTCAGTTTATAATTTTAATTTTGATCATCTTGTTGTCATAATCGATGTCATTCTTGAACAACACAGCATGCAGAATACATTTCACATTTGGCCTGGCATCATCTAATGTAGGGTCTTTAAAGTTTCTTTATGTTCCTTATACATCCCCTAACCACCATAGGCTATGGGTTCCAGAATTTTGTCACGGTTTTTAAGAAACCATCCCAGATACCCATATTTACCTTTAAATGTACATGGAAACCCATCTAGCACTGCTAACAATGAAACACACTGTGATTAGCAGTTTCATGTTATCGATAAATTCAACCTATAAATGTCTTTCACATAATCCCTTGATTCCTTGTCTTCTACATTTCAGTCTATAGGATGACTATGTAACTCTGGTTAGATGAAATAGTAAAATACCTACCCGTTTCACATAGGGCACCCGTTCTATCACTTGGACATACACAAATCCTGTTTCCAAGTGGCAGACATGTTCCTCCAGCCTGGCAAGGTGAGGAGGAGCACCGAGGGGGTTCTGGTAAAGTGATGGGTTTTATAAAATATTTAACATTAATCAATTTGCACTAGTAAATGGTCTAGGCTACCTAGTATATACTTCTATGGTTATGCTATGCACCTATACAACAGGCGTAAGTTCGGAGCCCGTGGTAATTCAGTGGATGTGGTCGTGGCAATGAATCTGTGTGTGTGTGTGTCTGTGTGTGTGTGTGTGTGTGTGTGTCTGTGTGTGTGTGTGTGTGTGTGTCGTTGTATATGTTTGTTGTATATGTGTCTGTTGGTATGTGTGTATGAGTGTGAAAGTGTCTTCATTTGTTTGACTGCATCTGTATAGATAGTTTAAATTTCTACCACCCAAGTGTTTGGGTTGAAGTTAGTCACATTTCATTATACTACTCACTATGCACCGAACTACACGAATACGCATTGTTTTTGGAATACAAAAATTACTGATGAAAATAGTTCTTAACTTTTGTAAATTTGCATAGGGGAGAAAAAAAACATGTGTGCCTTAATAACACCTACCAATTTGGCAGAATCTTCCCGTGTAGCCAGTTGGACACCCACATTCACCTGTCCCATCGTTTCGAGTCACACATGTACCTCCGTTCCGACAGGAAATTGTGTCACAGGGATCAACTACAAGAATAACGAAAATTCATGGTAGTTTCACACATATGATATTATTGATTCTTAATTCAACAACGAATCTGCCTTGTCCTGACACCATTAGGAACCTTTGAACGGATCTTTGCATCTATATCATTTTTATTTCTGCATCTCTGTAATAGCATTATTGGATTTAGGACGCGTTTACAATTTCAAGAAATAACCGATAGGCCCAATACATACAAAATAACACTGCAGAGTCAATCAGGGTAATAGCAAAAAGCAAGAGCTTAAATAAAAATGCTCAACACTTTTATAATCTATCACATTTGACCTACTTATTTTGGTTCCACAAGTCCTTCCGGTGTAGCCTTCGGGGCATGCGCAGAGGTCATCCCCGGAAGTCAGGCAGGTGGCCTCGTTCTCACAGAGGTCAGGGTCACAACGCACTTGATCTGATAAAAGAAAAAGAATTAGAAATAACTCATATACAGGTTTGTATAATTTACACTTTGAAAAAGACTGCAGATGAGGGGGAAGCAACTTTCTAATGTAATTTTCATTTTCTTGTTAGAAAGAACCTCAAAACGCCACCGCAGATATCAGAGGAAGATGCAAGGTTTAGGGAAAATAAATCACTCAGTTTATAATTATCACAACTAAACATGATGCATTTTCTCCGATGAGTGCGTGATATTGGGGTCCCAGACGTAACTGCATTTAAGGATAGATTCTTTGTCTTTTTTTTTTTCAATCCTCACCGAACAGGGAGGTCATGATACAAAGGTCTTGTGTGGCCTTGATAGTGTAGGAATACAATTCGACTGCAAACTCTGGTAACGTAGATCTGATGTTATATTGAGAAAAATGATATTTGTGATAATTAAGTAACTGGGTACCCCCCCTCCCCCCCGGTCTCCTGTATTTGTTGGTGAACTTACCAACGAAGTATTCCAATTTAAACCCACGGCGATCCGCAACCTGACTTGCGCTGGTTGTATCAAGTGATCGGAAAATAACCATGACGTCATCAGTCTCTGCTGTGAAGGTTTGCTTTGGGGTTGTGTCACAACAGAATCTAAACAAAAGACATGTACAATGAACAAATTGTATATACATGACAGTCCATTCTGCTTGTAAGGTCAATGTCTATTCTATCAATCAATCTACATAATTTTTATATGATATATATTTTTTATATTATTAGAGCTAGAACTATCAAGAGAGTGACACAACTACATAGTTGTAACCAGTAACAACAGTGCTAAAGTCTTTGAAAGGTCAGCTCAAAGAGGGACTGGTAAATATACAACCATTTTGCGAATGATCGAGTCTCTTTCTATGAAGTACTATATCACATAACGTAGAAAACATTTAGAATTATCGGTTTAAGTAAAGAGGCCATGTCCATTTGTCTTTCTGGAAATCCGCAGACAGTATAATTTCCACCAATACTATACCTTGGTGCCAGCAGTTCGTGCGTAGACATGAACCTGATCTCCACCCAGTCATGACAGGTGCTGGTATCAGGGGTACAGAACACGCCAAACTTCTCTGTGAATCGGAACCTGATAGGGCGGGAAGTGGCAGTCTGGAAAACAAGCACTATGATTAATCAATGCACAATCATCATTTTGTGGAGATATTGTTATAAGTAGCTTATTTAAATTTTGATAATTCTATATGAAAACAGGTAAAGCATGTCTTGGCCCTTCAGGAAATAACCTAATGATTGTCTATTGAAGTCTTTGGCATGGTTATCACCAGGGAATTTGGCATAGGTAACAGTCAGTCTGGCCATGCTCCACTCCCTCTTGAAGTTGCTTATGGAATTGTTAGGTCGAATTGCAAATGACCTTCATATTTGTTGAGGATCAGCTCAGGGACGTAACCTGATTCAAAATAAGAGGTACCTTCATGAAAATGTTAAAGGGTTCTAAGCCTTCTAGCTGAGGCTCTGAGCAAATGTTTAAATCAATGTTTTAAGTGATGGCACCTCAACTTTTCAAAACCCGATAGTGTCCCAAACACCCTTGGTACCCTCATTCCCTTTGTGTATTGCCCATTAACTCTCCTTAACCTGAAATAATTAATTTGAATTTGAAATTAGAACACGATTGAAGGGTCAGGTTTTCGACTTTGCATCAATTGGGAGAGATATGTCTGTTATTTTATGTACAAATACATTATAATATCTTTACCCATTAAATGTTTTATGGCTAAAATACCAGGCTAATAATTATGTTATTAGCATATAAACAATGTAGTCACATAAAAATCGGGAAGCCATCTCGTAATTTTTCAGTGCTCTGACCCTGAAGTAATGGACGTATCTCTCCTAATCGATACAAAGTCAAAAACCTGACTCTAGAAATCCTGAGGGTGTACTCCGATTGGTCCACCCCTGGCTGTAGTATGTGACAGGTGAGGTTTACCTGTATCCTCCAGGTGCACTCCTGGGCCTGTGGGTAGCCAGAGCCGATGACGTACCTTGGGGAGGTTACCGACTTACGGGTGGACGTGGCCGTTAGCTCCCCACCACACGTGTCTAGAAATGGGGGAAAACAGAACCAGTAGTTAAAAAATGGTATGGTAGCACTTCCACTTCACACAAAGGCGTAGACCAAAGAGAGGGAACTTAAAAATGCCTCTACTGAAATAAGGACTGTTGGTTTAATGAGAATGCTAATACAAATTCATATAACCTATTGATAGGTAATAGGCGGCTTATAGGATCATAAAGAGAAACTAAACCCTGCCTCCAACCCCCCTCCCCCATTCTCTGTTCACCCCTTTAACGGTAAATCATAAATTTTATTATTACATACTTGATTATGTTAGTCATAATTTTGCAAATTTTGCTTTCATAACCACCTTTAGAAAATACATTTGATCATTAGTCATGCATCATACATATAGTTATGCAAAACAGGTGAGCAAGCAATCTTAAATACACACTACAACTGTGTTCACAAAGATCTTTTATGCTGGTGAGTGCAAATGTAGGGCTGGCAGGTTGCCAATGGCACAGGGTCTGGGGTCAAATTATGGGGCTAATTTCCCACTGCCGGCGCGGGAAAGTAGTCTCCTCCTGGTAGTTATATGGGTGACAATAATAAAAAGAAATCTGATCGTCTCATTAAAAAAAACATTGAAAGTGTTCCTGTTGATGAAACGATAACTTCGACGGTTAATCTTAATTGACTCATACATGTGTAAACTTGATTGTTTGATGACATTATGCCCTGTAGTTACAATGAGATATATATAACTTTATAGTGGGATACTATTTAAGGCATACAGCTTAAGGCCAAGATAGCTCTTTTGTTCACATCTAAACGTAAAAATTCATAGTTATTTCACCAGGCATTTATTCTTTACATTAGTTTGAGCAGGAATTTCCTTTGTAAGTAGGTAACCCCACCAAGCTCTCATTGAAAGTAAGAGAAATGGGGAAAAAAACGGAAAGAAGTAAAACTAAATATCATGAACATTGTCAAGATTGTTCAGGTGTAAATATTTACCAGCGAGGCTATACGCCTCTCATAGATAGCCCCTCCGTAAAAAGCAAATAAGAATATGAATAAACGAATGAATGTAAAATGAATAGATAGACAAATAAGATGTGACTTACCTCCCTTAGACGGGGCCAGAGTTTGGCATAAACCACCGGTCCACCCATCGGGACAAATACAGACACTACAGTTCCGGGGGTCCTGGTAACCGCCATGTTGACAATCGGGGGACAGGCCCGAGTCATCACACCGATCTGAAAGTAAAATAAAATGTAGGCATTTGATTATTTGATTCTAATTTAGAAATGATAAGCGATAGAACCATTGCACACCTTGGCCAGTGGGTGCCTGAGAAAACCGACTTTTCATTATAAAAATATTGGCAGACTACTGTGCATACTCATATATATATATTGCTTATATATTGTCGATAAAATGAAGATACACCAGGTGTGCGAAATTCTTATCAGCTTATGGCTACCACGGATAGCTGATTTTCAATATCTTAAGTACCTGCAGGCTAATTTGGACTCATTTTGTCGACAAAACCATTTATAAACCTATAGGAAATAATCAAATTATTGTTATATAACTGTTTATAATAAATGAATTTTCAAACAACTTAGAAAATATGAAAATATATATGCATACAAATCAAAAGATAATGATCACTAGTTTCTCACCATATTTAAGATCAAATGATGAAATGATTAATGAAAATTCCTATGCTAAAGCCTTGTGATTTGTCGAAATATTACCCAGCATGCATCCAGTTTTCGGCTAATCTGAAGGTATGACACAAGCAATGTGCTATCCGTGGTAGGGAGAATTATCTGTCTCTACACCTTTGAATGAGTACCTGTTATCACTCACCTCTGCAGTAGGCCAGGTTGACGGCCTTGGCGTCCAGGTGGGAGATCTCCACCCTCTGACCAATGGTGTTCTGGTACAGGGGGTTCTTTGTTTCCAGGACGGGCAGCCCAATGTCAGATAGGTCCTAGAGACAAGATCATGATGCATTGGATCAACCAGACCAATGCCATAAAGGTCCTAAACACAAGGTTATGATATATCACATCAACCTGACGAATGTCATAAAGGGCCTAAATGCAAGGTCATGATGGTTAGGATCAATCATACCAATGCCATTAAGGTCCTAGATACAAGGCTCTGATAATATCAAATCCACTAGACCAATGTCAGGTAAGTGTTAGATACAAGGTTGTGATAGATCACATCAATGTCAGAAAGGTCCTAGATACAAGGTCATGATATATCACATCAACCTGATCAACGCCAGAAAATAACTAGATATAAGGTCCTAGATACAAGGACATGATACAGATGGGA
The DNA here is from genome assembly GCA_936440205.1 of Lepidonotus clava. Classification (NCBI taxonomy): domain Eukaryota; kingdom Metazoa; phylum Annelida; class Polychaeta; order Phyllodocida; family Polynoidae; genus Lepidonotus; species Lepidonotus clava. The sequence goes on along the minus strand of OW387150.1, from coordinate 15,493,855 downwards.
TCAATCAGACAAATGTCAGAAAGTTCCTCAATACAAGGACATACTATATGATTATGGGATTAATAAGACGAATATCAGATATTATAATACAAACTGCAGGGGGCATCCAGGAGTGGATGTATGACCCATAGGTAATTGTCAAGAACCGGGGGCATAGCCTAGGGTTCATACGATCTCCAAGGGTCACACAGCCACCAGAGGAAGCCCCCAAAGGTTCTTCTGTATTTTTATCACCCAAGCAATAATCCAAATATGTTGAAGTAGGTGTACAATGAGCGGTACGTATGACCTGTCAGGATGAACCACCCCTACCCTGGCGGATCCATCATTTTGAAAAGGGAGGGGGCGCTATTGGAAATGTTTTTCCTTAACTGCTTTTTGGCCGAGTTTTACATTCTAAAATGCCCCGCGCCCCCTCTCTGGATCCGCCCCTGCCCTGTATGTACCGCCCCTGCCCTGTATTATAAGCTAAAATAGATGAAAATGCATAATTATTAGCACCACTTCGAGATCAGCAAATTTAAAAAGAGGTCAACAATCAAAGATGATATTTAGTATTGAACTAAATGTGGCTCCATCGATTAGTATATAATACTCATCAATGAATCCACATTCTAGTTAAATAATGTGGATCCAGTGATGAGTATATCATCATTGAATCGACATTTAATTCAATACTACTAGTTGTTAGATTCACTTTCATTCTGGTATACACCTTTCACATGAAACTGTGCAGTACCCCAATCTGCCAACTTTCGGGGCTTTAGGTAACTAGGTCGCTTCACTTCATATAGGTTTACTATAGAAAAGCCCTAAAAGTTGTTTAAAATTTAATCCACCAGGGCGGTGCCATCTTAATGAAATAGACGTGCATCCTCTTGTTATTCACTAATCAGAACAGCTACACTTAGCGTTGACTTCCAGACTGTATGCTTACCAATGGATCGTAGTGCATCACTGAGGCGTAGTTGTACTCTGTGAACCTTGATAACAGCTGGGACGGAATTTCTATGAAATTACCCTCCTCATCATCTCTAATGTTATCCCTGTTTAATATGACATGTTCAGATCGGTTGGGCTGCTGGTGGGTGTGCCACAGTCCCAGGACGTGCCCTATCTCATGGGCTACGGTCAAATACTGAATGAAGGGGATGAGAAAAAATATTAAGGCACATATCTATGTAACTGATTGGGATAATATGTCACTGATCAGTGTGTAATAATCAGTGTCTCTTTTGATTAGCAAGTCTGTCTCTCACCTCGGTTTTAACACATCAATGTATTGTTGGGATTATTTTTTCACGATAATATCTCTACTTTCTGTGATAGAGGAAATTCCTATAAATGAGACACTGATCATAAACGATTACTGATTATATAGATTGGTTAGCCCAATCGGTTATGGGAATAAAAGCTCAAATTTATCATGAGCGTTACCAAGTTTTACAAGTTTTACAAGCGATACTAACCAATGATGAATGATATCAGCAATTTCAGTTTTTTCTTCCAGGTTTTCTGTCAGGTTGTATATACCTAACTTATAGCTACGCTACACATCTGCATCTCTGAGCAGTAAATTACAAATTATAACCTATGGTTCGCTTATTTCAGCACAAATCAAAGATTTGATACTCTGGGTACTATTTTTTCAAATAGTCCTTAGTCTGATAATCCATCAGAGTAAAGGAAGAATCCAAAGAGCAGAGGCATTGATTAACCATTATCTATTACTACTAATCACTATAATGATCACTAAATATACTTAGTGTTGGGAAAATCATTACTGTTCGTTACTGAATAAAGTATTCACCCTGAAACAACTAGCATCGAGGTACAAAGGTTGAGGCTGTCTGTCCACTCTACCCACGAAGGAGATGCAGCTATAAAGAACAAAGTACATCCGATGTAGATCTTCTTATGAGGATATTTGAATTAAATAAATCTTTATATTGACTCAGTATATTACAGTACGGCTATTATACAGTTCATACACTCATACATAGTTCTGTATTCCACACAAACATCGTTTTAACGATTATGTTACATAACAAATTATCGTAATGTTACATAATAAATTATCAATTGAAATTTCATGTAATCACAGAAAAAAAGATGTTCCAAATATAATAATGAAATAATTGTATTGTAATAAAGGGGTGTCCATATCAACAGGAATTCACATTTCATCATTTTTCATTACAAATAATTAATTTCCATTACTCTATCTGTTGTGTCATCTATATTATGTGCCATCAGAAGAACCCTATGTAAAATGGAGAGAAGAATTGAAGAAACAAAATTAATGGTGCTCGTCTCTGGAATAGTATTGGTGGTACTTACCCCCTTCCCTGTTGAAACTCCACATAGTGTGAGGGTTGCTCATTTGGGGCTACTTCTCTGAAGGATGCACATGTTTTAGAGGCCCATTCCTCCATGGCCTCCTCAATTTGTCGCTTCTGGACACTTGCTGAATACCAAGATTATGAGTGAGAAAATGGTACCAATGTATAACATTTAATCATGTACTACAGAGATTTATGTAGTTTTTTGTATTAAATAAACCACATTCATTTAACAATGTTCTTCCATGTAGGCGTATATAGATATAAATATGTATATACAGGCGTAGTATACAGAAGGGACACTGCATTTGAGGTGTCTGGTGTGTGTGTGTGTGTGTGTGTGTGTGTGTGTGTGTGTGTACGCGTGAATACATGCACGATGTGTGACCACAAATCAGCCATTACTGCTATAGTTAATGTATACAATACAACGTAGACCCCATGTGCATTGATCTATGGCTCAGTACCTAATGGTAAATCAAAAATTACTCTTACCAGTAGCAAGCTGGCACATCAGTTAAGGATAATAGGAAACCTGATTCTGATTATTTATATTAATCTAAAGCAACAGCCTATGAACAAGGGCGGTTCATTTGATTTGTATATCATATACAGGCACCATCCAATAGTTTAAGTGATAATACATTAGTATTAGCCTGATACTCTAACTGATGTTCGTATCATGATATAATATATATATAAGAGCAGATTCTAATTCACTCACTAAATTCAGGAGCCACTGTGTATCGTATCGGGAACGACCATTTGAAGGTGGGGAGGTTGTCAAAGTTGTATATTGATCTAGCTGTGCGTTTTTTTATCTTTGGATTTAGACAATTATACAGCTCCTCCGCTTGGACCTTGGATAGAAACTGGTCCCCCATCATCGCCAACTTGCATAAATCGTCGGAAGTTTCATTCTATAGGAGATATAATAATTAGTTAATGAATACCTAGCGTTATCATTGTAAACAATATTTAAAGGAAAACACTGTAAAAAATAACATTGGACAATTATAAGTCAGCTGATTTAATCACTTTAGTGGAAATCCTCCGTTGGCATGTTTCAGGGAGTAAGCTTGGGAAACAGGGACAATTAAATTTTAGACTATGGTACATCATGAAATTGAATTGAAGGAAATCCAATTGTAATTACTTATCATGAATATCTTGTGAAAGGATATCAGACCAATTACTTAATATCCAATCAACACCCCAAAATCACGTGGCACCCCAAAATCACATGTCACCAAAATAATATCACAGTCATTAATAATTTTGTTATATTTTGTATAAAACTATAATCTGAAAATATTCAAATGAAATAACGGTTTTCCCGACCATGTCTTACCTTTGTGGTATTTCCGTTTGTCGCAGTAGTATTCATGGTTTGGCTGATAACTTTCTTCATAAACATTGCAGTGTCGTTCAGTTTTTCCGGAGTTATTGCCCCTTTAGGACACCAGTCGGTGGGCTGCTCAGTAGACTGTACCTATGCAATCAGACAATATGGGTCATGCACTTGTATGTAAGTTAAAATTGATAAAATTAATATATCTGTTTATTACAACAATTTGAGGACCCCGCAGGGCATCGATTAAATGCTATCAAACGCACATTCCGATCCTTGGAGAGTTAAACAGCTGTTAAGAGAGAAGTTACTAGTGAAATTACAGAAGTTACATGAGAAAACAGTGTTATGTATCGATTACAATATTAATAGTGGTTTATCAATAATTGATGAGTTATATAAGTTTGATGATATTCAACCATTAAAAATAAGATGGCGTGACCATAATATGTTGTGTAATACACTGGCAAAATAAAATGGGGTGTAATATTGAATTGAAAAGGCCTAAAGTTTGTTTGTGAAGTTTTATGATTGTGAAATTTAGGCAGAAAAGAAACATAAATATGAGCTGTACTTGTGTAGCCCAATGTCAAGGTGTGAAGGTGTGGGAGATACTTTCTGCTGATATGCAGAAAGTAACCACAAAGTTGAAGTTTAAAGATAATATGTGTAATATAAAATGGATATGACCTGTTAGAACCAATAACCTGACCTGACGTGTTTAGAAACTTTTCTCATCTATTTCATTATTGTCACTCATCTCTACCACTTTTGTAATTATTGTCATTAACTTTGATCACTGTTATATTGCAATAATCTGGAAGATCATATATACATGTGAAGATGCTAAATAAACAATTAAAAAGGAAAAAAAGAAAAAGATTAAAATTAGGCGACTCTGCTGCCAGTAATTTGCTAATTCTCTGGTCAATTACTCGAAATACAACATTAAATAAACATGACTCTAAGTAATATGACAAGGAAATAAGCATAATACGAAAATATGTGAACTCGAGAGCCTCGGACTGTCAATTGCCTCAAAAATACCATAATTGTCTATTCTGGAAAAAGGGAGTCAACTTGGAAAACTGCCTTCAAAAGCAAACTTAATATCAATTTCAGACCAAGGGTTTAGATTAAATCTACAATCGAGTATTGATACAATGCTGACTACTCTAAATTGTTAAACATCAGTGATTGATGCACGAGGCATCAAAACCTATCAAATACAATTAGAATATACCGGTATGCAATTATATATAATTCTCTAAATTGATGTGTGCTAATAGTTGACTTAATCATTTAAACTCGAGTACTTCCTGATTCTCATAGCAAGACGAATCTAAGTTCTTATACGTCATTATTCTGAGTGCAGTGCAAAGAATTTGTATTTCCTTTCTAAATTGGGAAGAAAATCCGAACATCACGACGCTTTATAATTTTTCATCTATATTTGTGCCAAAGCCGCCCCCATCACTCCCCCACAGTTCTACCTTAACGTTTTTATTTTTGCAATGTCAATACATTTAAGTCTAATGACTACCTTTGTGCAGTCCATACCTATACACTTAACATACCACACATTTAAAACACCAGACCCTTAAAATCATGACTGAGCATCGTCAACCTGAGTCAACCTGACTCACCAAGATGTTTTGGGTTAGCTCCAGCTGCCCAACCCTAGAGTGTAATATAGGGAAAACCTATGGATAATAATCCATCATCTATTCTATAACAATACATATCAGCATCTAGCAGAATACAACCTTTATTCATCTCAACTAGAAAATCCTAATCATCACGATTTTCTTTGCAAAAGCAAGCATATTGAATATACACCACAGAATGTTTAAAGTAATTTAGGCCTACATTTCAGAGCTATTAACTAGCTGGGTCTATGGTGCATGACCGTCCACGCTAATACTATTATGCACATATTCTAAACTAACAGGCGATTAAAAATAATCCTGTATGTAAGGGCATTATTTTTAAAACGAAACATTTGCATGTAAGTTTTCATTCAGAACTTGGCTGTATTGTTTCAATATCTTTTATTTCAAACACTATGTCTAATTACAATAAAATGTAATATTGATTGATAAAAAGAATACTACGCACAATATTCTAATAAAGCATGCCATGTGCTATTAATATATTGAATACATAGCGTTATTATTGTCTTGTATTATCGCATGCACTACATAACGCAATACATTTACAAAGCACGCGGTGTACCATTAGTATATTAAACACCACACTTACCATGGTAGCGGTGTAGAACACCATGGAGCAACCAAGCACCACCAGCCACGGTCCGCTGCCCATGGTGAACAGGTGAGGTCTCCTCCAGTACCAGGGGGATCCAGGACCACAGGTACACCCAGATAACTCCTCCTGCTCCTACAGTCCACGTAGATCCCTCTTTGACCCCTCTGACCACAGGTAACACCCTCCTGTAAGCCCTGGAGGCGTTCTGTACAGGTGGGGTGGAGAGAGTGTTGTTAGTCACCAGCTGAGTGGCAGGAGTGTGCTATCACTTGCTGTTATTACTTTCCCCTGCAATTTCCACCACACGGTTGTGCCATGCATGGCTGGATCCTTCACCCCCTCTATAGGTGTGTTCCCTGGGTCAGTCATGACTCATAAAAAGGTGAATGGTTTGTATTGTGCTGTATGTCAGGATTGGGTGTCTATATTCATTCATAGTTTGGGACATACAATAACATTCATGAGTAATAAAAATATGATTAAACATACTATAATAGGGACTAGACATTATGTAGTTTTCTGATCAGCAACATGCATTAGACATTAGAATTAGAAGACTGTGATAAAAAGAATTTCAGTTAATTACTGAAAGTATATTGGTCAAAAGTTGTTCAGATATTAATCACCTCATCATCACAGTTTCATCGGTGAGTGTGGGCTGGTTTCAGGACATCTATCCCTGAAAGACCTACCCTGAGATAACTGACCGTGAGTTAGGTTTTCCTAAAGGACATACTTATTATCATACTCAGACCAACTGCTTTTTGGACAAGCCTTGAGACCTATTATGGTATCCGCCCTTCAGGATTATTGCATGTTGCATTTTGTCGGAAAGAAACTTAAATTGGTTCATCTAAATGATCTAAAACATATAATTATGCTTTCTTATGATGATTCTTTTTTTTCATATTCATATTGGCTCATAAACATTACGGTTTATATGGCTGTAATCATGTTAGATTCATTTGTATGTTATAATGTTTGTTTCACCTTAATGTTGCATTATATTGTGACCATTTGCCCTGTATGTCGCCTAGAAGTCATGTAACATTTGACCTCTCCCACGGTGCATTCGGTCCTATAGACGTTGTGCAGATGATGTTATAGTGCCTATAATGTGGATGATAGCGATATTGGTGTTGAAGTGAAACTCACCATTATTCAAATATGACAAAAAGCTAGGAATCATGTTTATCTTAGATTTAGCTTGAATAATTTATCTTGCTTGAATAATTATATCATGTCATAATGAATTAGAATCTACTAATTTCTATTGTTTATGAAATCAATAGATTCTCTATTTAGGCCCCTATCTTAAAGTCACGTGGTTATGGAAAGCACACGGTGATCACCAAACGATGGTCACATGACCACGTTTGCAGAAGGTCTATATCCCATCTGTACTTGTGAGACACACCTGTTGCCAGGAATGCGTTCTATTTGACGTCTTTGCATGGTGCTGCAGCCCCTGTTTGCCAAACAGCATTAGATTTTATTGCCCTTCCCTCCCCCCAATTGTTCCCCATGCATGTTACTTTATAATGGATACTGAGGGACAAGACCAAGGTAAGATGCTTATTGACGAGTAGCTTCCAAGCCACTGGTTGTCACTGGAAATTAAAGTTGAAGTTGAGATTATTAGACTCAGAAGCTCTGGAGCAATTGCTCCTGGATGTAAAAGGTCCTGGATCTTCATCCTGGATAAAAAGATATAAATCTGTACCCCTGCACTTTTATTGGGGCAGGTATTCTTTTTTTTGCCATGTGCAATAGACAGGGCACAACATGCAACAACCATTGGCTATGGGCCAGTCTGGTGTTATTCCAACTGTAGTTTATACTCATGGATCATGCCATGCTTGATTTTGATTGGACGATTCACCTATCTCAAGTTAACATGACCATTGGCACCATAACAAGACGTCCTCTAACACAAACTAGTGTACCATGACATTGCACATGTGTCACATGAGCTGTTTTGATACATCAGCAAGACATATATAAGTTTAGCATCACAATAATTATTATTACTTTAGATGCTATTTCTTTTCTCTATCTACTCCTGCATTCCCTCCTATAGGACCATTGATTGATTCAAAACATGAACTGTCCTACTTTGTCCTATAATCCTAATTGGATACCATTGTTCTAGGAAGTAACTGTTATTGTAGGTAGTTGTCCTAGAAAGATTGTCTCAAGGAGGAGACATGGGGCGTGTTGTGCAATTGGATAGCTTCAGGTTATTATGTTTGAATCTTGACAGTTGCATTTGGGGATAAGTAATTGTACATGTCCTCGAATGCACAAAGTCTTTCAGTTGAGTAATATTACGTATGGTCAGTAAAAATTTAATGTTGCTGCAAAAGTTTTCATAGTGTTATTGTTCATAATTCTGAATTCAAGCTCATACATGTGCATACAGTCATGTGTATGGAGAGAAAAGACGAAGCACCAACATAAGAAGAATTTTCAAATTGAGTTTTTTGTATAAGAAAATGACCTTATAATTAACAAACCACCAGGTGGCTCCAGCGTGTTGCCCTAGCTTCAGCTATTGTGATGCTTCTTGAGCAACGTACTGGAAGTAGTAAATTAAATGAACGTTGGTTGTAGGCACCACTCCTCGTTTTTTTTTCAATTTTTTTACACATGATTTGGGCATTTTTAGAGCAATAAAAGTAATTTTTTTAGTAGGTTGTAGGGTTATTCTTGGATATTCTGATTGGTGCTTCCAGTATTAGTACCCGTATTGCAAAGGGTAGATAACTGTTTCTTTGACAAAATAAACTTTTCAAAAAGCATAGACCCAAAATATTGTGGTGATCTGTTTGTATCAAATCATGTTCTAAATGAACGATATTGTACTGTATGTAATTATACTGCCATTTTCCATGATGCATTACATTAGTCAAAGGTGAATAACAGAACTGTTGAAAAAATACTTTATTAGACTCCAATTCTCCATTTGCAAATAATTTTGAAGAGGATTGTCCCAGACGTAGTAATCTGTTTTCTTGTAATTCAGGGTAGGCCTACCCTAACGTTTGACATTTGGCAGCGGCGTTCTGTAATGGGAAAAGTAATAGAAATATTTGTCTCATAATTAACATCAACCATTATCTGAACATTACAAAAGCATGATAGAAAAACAATGAGCTTCATTCGTATAGGTACTAGATATTCAACATAGATTAACAAAGACAACATTGGTTTAAATAAATAAGTATTATCTATTATTATTAAAGTATATTCAATTATTGATGGGTACAATTGTCTTAGTGTCTTGCTTTACGGGGAATTAAAACCACGCTAATTCAAAAGGAAATGTCTTCATCCTATAGACAAAATAAGTGTTGTATTTTGATATCATTGAATATGTCTCAAACTTAGAAAGAAAACTTGAACCACTGGCTATACTAACCTATAGAATCCATCAAGCTCCTGATTGAGTATTTAAATATCATGCATTTGGACCTGTAATGAAAATGAAACAAAATGTCACTATTGCCATCTTTACGAAACCATCACCCTAATCCTTCCCAAATTATGGTATTCCTTTTCATGTTTAACACCACATAAAGTATAGTGGCGATCTCAGTTTAAATTTTCTTTTTGCATTTTACATAATTCTTTTATAATGTGTATAGAGTCACTGGTAATGGCTGAGTGCGTAAGGTTAAACGATTGGACTTTGTCAGAGTAATCGTTGGCAATCACTAGCCGTTACAAGCTTAATTCTCATCATTAAAATTTCCTATTGCCATCACTTCCGATGTCCTTTCAACGCATTTTACACTAGAGGACTCAGAAAGGGGTCTTCCACTTAGTATGTGTGCATAAAGTGGGGAGCGGGGATATGAAAATTTTGAAATGTGCATATGTTCTGGAACAAACCAATGCGTATTTTTGTCCAAGGGTGGGGTCTTAGATTTTCTAAGATGTGCACACATACTAAATGGAAGGACCCAAACATGATTATCGATTGAAGTTCAGAGAGGGGGCCAAATAATAACCTTTAGGCGTACAGTTGATCTCATCACTCTCATCTCCACAGTCGCCGACCCCATCGCAGACATAGGTATTAGGCACACAGTCACAGCTGGCACACTGAAAACTGCCCGCCTTGGAGCAGGCTGCAACAAAAATATTTCAGAATTCTAGGATATCTCAATAAATATACACATAGATGAACCAGAATGACTACAAGTTAAATTAAAGATTAATGATTGAGCAGAGTATAAAGTAATTGGGCATTTTTGTCTTTCATTTTGAATGATAACAATACTAAATTGATCACAAATATGCCTGCCAACCCATTTAAAGATGTGACTTAATAGCCCTCAAAGACCTTTTGAAAAATGTGTTGAAAATTACACAGTTTGTCAGGGTTGTACTGTTGTATAGGCCTACATGACATAATATTGGGATTATTGGAACAGATGTATACCCGATTATGACGCTGAATTTAAATAGATTATTGTGTGTGCGTGTCCAAACCTTCTTTGCAGTTGCTATTCCCCTCCGATTGGTGGACCAAAGCACAGACCATCAAGGCAATGAGCACCACGCAATACTTCATCTTGATCCCTAAAATTAAAAAGGAAATATGTGTTGGGTGCTCCAAAACATCCGGTCGGGCATTTTTTTTTTTTTTTTTTAAACAATTTATTTACCCTGGGCGTGAATTGGATTTCTCCAGTATTCATTCACGCCCAGCCACAACTTAATCTAATACATCAAAGAATTTCAAGTTATTATAGGTATCAGTATAATTATGATCCAGATTGGTTTTGATGCAATCTAGCAATGTATAAGTTACACAAGCAGTATACCATGGTGATGATGTGGTTAATGGAATGGGATGGGATGAACAGCGTTAATTTGAATCAAAGTTACAGTATTGAGTAGTGATAAGTACAACAGCTGTTTGTATATACTATTTTAGTTATATAGGGCCAAGACTTGGTACATTCAATTGACCTGCAAACAATTTCAACATTTCCAGGTCTATATACTCCTTCATCAAGTTCTGTTTGATGAGTTTTTTAAAAATAGTGTGGTCTTCTAGCCCTCTCTGTACCACAGGGAGGTCGTTCCAACAATTCCGAGCATAGTAAACAGGCGACTTAGCTATCGAGCCATTGAGCGGTACATATGTTTTTACAATGGGTGCTTGAGTTAATCTTGTTTCTCTGGTGGGTGTTAGTATTTCAATACTACCAGAATAGATTAACCTGTGCAGCAGGTTTAATAGAAAATACTTCCTTCTATATTCTAACGAAAAAAGGTTAGCTCTTCTGTATAGGTCAAGTCGATGAATGTCTTGGGGATTCCTTATTGAATAAGATGTTCTAAGTGCTGCATTCAGGACCACATCTAATTTATACTTATCTTGAATGCTCATACCCGAGAAATATAAATTTCCCATGTCCAGGTAGGGGAGAATCATGGTTTTTACTATGGTAATTGCTGTGAATTCAGTAATTGTATTACGGATTCTTTTAAGCATAAGTAGTTTATGAGAAGCAATTTTATATGTCTCATTAAATTGAATATTAAAGTTAAGATGTGAATCAAGGTGAATTCCAAGATATTTGTAATTGGGAACAAAATCTATTTTTTTCGCCCCTACCTGTAGAGTACTGAGTGCATGCGTTGGTACCTTTTTAGTAGAAAAAATCATAGCTTTGGTTTTACTCACATTAATTGTGAGTTTATGAATGTCACACCAAGTTTTTACTTTGATTAAATCATGCTGCAGTTCATCACAAATAATATCAACTTTGTCACCCACTTTAAGTAATACCGAGTCGTCTGCATATAATAACATCTTATTTTCAGTAATCATGGGCAAGTCATTTATGTACAAGTTGAAGAAAAGTGGTCCAAGTATCGAGCCTTGTGGGACACCATGGGTTATGGGGAGCAGCTCGGATTCAATACCATTTGCGAAAGTCTTTTGTTGCCTTTGTGTAAAGTAATTACGGATCCATCTGGTAAGTGATTGAGGAATGTTCAATTTCTGAATTTTAGATAATAATATTTCAAAGTTTAAGGTATCAAAAGCTTTTTTAAAATCAATATAAATTGCTATAGCTTTTTGTTTCTGGTTTAGGGCATCTGTTATTTCACTTAAAAGTTTAAATATTGTATCTTGGGTTCCGTGCTGCTTCCTAAATCCATTTTGGTAACAAGACAACAGGTGATTGTTTTCTAGATATGGATACAAACGATTGTGAATAAGTCGTTCCATTATTTTCCCTGGAATAGGTAATAATGTTATTGGCCGGAGGTCAGATACCGACTGGGGATTAGTTATTTTAGGAATTGGAATAATTGTTCCTATTTTCCAGGCATTAGGAAAGAGGCCTGTTTCCAATGATTTGTTAAGTATATGTAAGATGACATGTGGTATGGTTTGAAATATTTTTTTGCAGAGTCTACTAGGTATCTCAGGTATACCGGAGGATTTATAAATGTCTATTTTATGTATTTCATATGACACTTCTTCCAAGGTGAAAACATTTAGTTCTAATTCAGGTAAATCGTCATAATTCAAACCATTTATATTCAAATTCTCTTCTCTTAAGTGCGCATCCACTGTGGGTATCTGATCTGACAAAATTTGGCCAATTGAACTAAAGTATTTATTGATAAAGTCCGACGTTATGTCTTTTGACACTACGTCTCCCTGATCATCATGAAGTGTGTATTCACAGTTATTTGACACATTGGGAATCACTGACTGTACGGCTTACGTTCAAAATCCTTTAAAAGCTTCCTGGAGGGGCTCGGTTCTGTGTAATTAATATTAAAATCACCACCCATATATACATCAGCTTTTTTGTGTAGGGTTAAATGGTCCATTACCTGAATTATATTTGTTTTAAAATTTGGGATTGATCCACTAGGGGGTCTATAGATTCCTAAAATATATATTGGCCTAATGTTATTGAGATTTAATTTAATGGATAATAACTCTATATCTGCATTACTTACTGTAAATGTTTCTGTGTCAAGCTGAATAAAGGGTATCGTATTTTTGAAATAACAACATATGCCACCACCCCTTTTGGTGATACCATAATTGTTGCATTCCTTCCTGTCTAACCTTATCAAGGAGTAATTAGCAACTGCCACAAAATTGTTGGTTATTTCTGGTCTTAACCACGATTCAACAATTATCAGAATGTCTGCAACAGAATTTTCAAGAAGTTCTTGTATAAAATACATTTTATTCACCTGGCTTTGTGCATTCCAAAATATCACCTTAAGGCCTTTTTTCTGTGAGAATTGCTCTACTTCAATACTCATTCATTTTTAGTATTCAGTGCATAATGAAAAGTTATGAATACAGATGAATAAGGATGAATATACAAAGTATAGATGAATGCCTGGTATTCTATGTTACATAGACCAAGCATTATGAGCAACGTTATAGTTCGACGATATAAGGGTGAGAGCTCCTCAGTTGATTACGATGACATTGGATTACATCAGCAACGGAAATAATCATAATCAAAAAAGTTAGTTCCTTCCTATGGTAAGGAGAGTTATTTCCTGACAAGGAACCAGGGAATAGGTCTTTTGACCACAACCACTGGGATCTAGCGGGTATTTGGATCCTTCTATTAATCAAAATATGGTCTATTTAAAAGTTAGTTCACTGCCACTGTAAGGTAAGTTATTTCCAGACAAACAACCAGGGAATAGGTCTTTTGACCACAACCAATAGCAATTTCCCCTAACAAATAGCTGACGGCGACAAACATGGCTGTTAGCATAATATTATAAATGAAAACCATTATTTCCTTGAATTTCTCTGCAGTTTCTCAGCCCGCACATCTTAGAACCATCCACCTCTATATTGACAAACTCCTTCTTATCAATTACTGATTCATAGATAAAGAGGTGGAATTGGCTCGACCGAAAGCCTAGCATACGTAATTATTTTGACTAATTTCAAGATGGAAAAAATAACTCACGAAAGCTATCCCATTACATTGGAAAATACCAGCAAGTTTGGATAATATCGTCACATTGTAAGAATTCTAAGAGGACTTGCTATGAGGTTAATTGTCTCAAGGATAGGGTGACCTCAAGCACCGGTATTTACAATGGATGTTTTGAATATGAAACAATTTGGAGGATTCTTCCGCATCTCAGAAGACTGACACATTTGACCTAACTATAATTATAAGAGGGTTCAGATTAACTTGGTATAATCAAACACTTTAAATATTCAAATTAAACAAGTCTCTATCCACATTACCTGCAATGTAGCGTTAAGGTCCAAGATTTGACAACTCTGTGTCTGGTCGTGTTGAGTCTATTTGACCCTTTGACCAGGAGGTACTAGGGTCCAGGCAAATCCCAACCTGGTATATTTGACGCAGGTCCAAGATGTATGGTAAAGTATACCATACTTAACTAATCCTATTACCTCACCACACTACCTCTTTGTAGCCCGTCCACTACATCCTGCCTCTATGTATATGAACAAAGTATCACTCCTACTATTTTATAATGGAAAACTAATATTGTCAAATTAGCATGATGTGTCAGTTTGTCAGTTAACATTTATCAAACACTTCATGTCCAGGATTTAATTGAATCGAGGCTCTTGATTAAGCTCTAACATAATATTTGCCATATTGGCTAACTCAGCTTATAGCAACATAACTTAGTATGTATAACTTTGTTCATGAATATTTATGTGGTCAGATAAGATACTTTCTGTGCCTTTGTACATAACAAAGGATAGACTATTGTGATTAGCTATAGCTGTTTAGAAGATTTCACAATATCTATAGGACACAACACAACAATGATTTCATTACCTTGCATATAAAAAAATATAGTAGGCCATGGTTTTGCCCATTCAATGGTATGATATAAGGAAGATAAGAAGTCACAAACATTTTGAAAAGTCAAATGAATAGAGAGAGAAATGAAATAAAGCAGTTTACACTTTTAAGACAAATCTATTGGGCTATTCAACTCAGAACGTTATAGTACAAACATGTGAATTTGTAACCAATAAATCATACATTATGTGCAAAAGATTTTATTTCACAAAATATTACATTATAATCTCAACATAAATATAAACTTACTAATCTATCTTATTGTGATAATTATACTTGCTCCTTAAAGAAATGGGATTTATATGCGATAATGATAATTGATTCTCTGCTCAGGTTTTTTGGGATTTAATGATCCTCTATTGTTCATGTAACAATGTTCTCTTTTTAGGTAACGGGATAGTGGAATGTGATGATCAATTCTGAAAAATAGAAAGTCTTTTATCAGTACAAACCCAAATTAGATAACTGAATGTTCATGAACACGTTGATTGCAAAAGGAGCAAGAAAACAATGTGCTGAAATCCGCTGGTCATGTTCTTTTGCAATGCCAGCAGTTGCAATAGTGATTTTGTTGAATTTATTGCTCAGCTTATTGGGATTAAATATCGGAGCCCCCTAAGCGATGCTACTAAAATTCTAGTCAAATTAGGAACTACAAGCGACCAACATCTAGCATTTTTAGATATTTTTTTCAAGCAATTTCACATTTCTTTATCAATTTCTAGTCACTTCCCTCACGGGAACACTATTTCGGGTCGTTTTTCAATAATTTCTGACAGCGCGTGTTATGATTGTCAAATTATTTTCATAACTTTATGACTTTTCTATGTGGTATCAATAGGATGGTAACTGTTCTACTTGCATTTATATCATACTTCTCTTGCATTAAAGATTCAGAAGAGAATACCGTGCATTATATTTTATATCGCCGTTATGTAACTGCATCAATTTTTGTTTTCTTCAATTACAGCATAATATATATATAGTATAACTCCATGGTTATCATAAAGAAACCTACACAATCAACAAAAACATTCATGACATTATCAAGTATGTCATGAATATGACTAGACCAGTTGAGACATTACCAGCAGAGGTTATTTAAACAACATTTTGATCAATGATAGAAAACACAAAGTATAAAACGCTGAACTACCTTATTTTCTTTGATGTAATCTTGCAGAAGTTGGATCAGGAGAGCTTCGGATATATCCGTCTTATCTAAATTATAATAAGGCATTTAGAATGAAGCAGACGCTCAAGTGCATACTTTTTCAAATTAATACAAATGTTTTTGTAATAAGCCCATAAAATACAAGCATAAGCTTTAGCTTAATTTAGCACATAATAATCTTAAAAGAGCACATAATAATCTGAGATACCAGAATGATGTGAGTTACAAGGAATTCGATTCAAAGTATTATAACTAAACATGAGTTGAAAAATGTTTTACAAATGGAGAACAAAAATCATATCATCTTTACTAGTACAGGTATACCTTTTTTATACCTAAGTCTTGATAAAATAAATGATATACATAATGTTTCTGAATACCGTGGACATGAATACAATGATAAGTAACTAACGACTGCTACAGTATGGGTAGTCAAAACAGTTAAGACAGCTGAGAATGAGTTATAACGCAAACAAGGTACATGTTTTTCAACGTATTTTTCATTAGTATATATGCTAGTAGACCTGATATGGATAAACATAATATAGACTATTTAAGGATCTTAAATGTCTAGCGAAAAAGCCTTTAGGGGCCATACCCACTAAACAATTCTACCAGCGACGGGCAACGGGAGACTGGGAGAATCGTTGCCGTCATCACCAGCAACTGTAATATTAAGCAAATTTGATATTTTACTGGCGATTTTACTGGCAATTTGGCGATCATGTGCCATGTCACCCGTCGCCCAGAAAGCACATCATACCAACGGGGGAGTTGTCTGGTGATCCATTGATAACCCAGTCGCCCGGCAACTTTATATACCACAGATTCTCCCAGTCAGCCATTGACCGTCGCTGCTAGAGTCGCTTGGTGGGTATTGAGCTTTAATATAGATTGGTTTATTACTTAAATTGATAGTCCAGTGCACCCCATGAATTATTAGCTACAATTTCCATAAAGACTTCAGTCATTAGTTCAACAAAAAACAGAGATTTAATCACAATTATTAATGGTCAGTGGGTTTACTACCATGGCACAGTACTACCCAGCGGCGGGTCCAGGATTCCCAGAAAGGGAAGGGTGTATGGGAGTCTAGTTTTTTCTCCACATTTTCCGAAATGCTTCCAAGTCTCTTCAAGGAGTAATGCACCTATACACATATTTCGCACGTTAATTAAAGGCGAATAAATGCCCTACCAAACTTTACAGACGTTTTAAATTCAATTATTTCTGATGAAATTTTCAGGAAAAAATGGGGAAATCCAGCCCGTAACGTAACGAGCTTTTGGGGTCTATAGAGGGTTAAATTCCAAACAAAAGGGGAGGGAGGATTCTGAAGGACCCCTCTGGATCCGCCGCTGTTACCCCCATGTATCCAAACCACATCTAGGGGCTATGTGATCATAGCAGAGAGATGCAGGTTGAGGTTCCCACGCACCGACCGACCTCTTTGACGACGGACACCCCTCCTCGTCGATGCCGTTGCCGCAGTCGGCGACGCCGTCACAGCGGTAACTGATCGGGAGGCAGTCACAGGCCGGCGTGCACTGGAACTGCTCAGCACCCTTTGGACATGCTGAAATACATACATAGGAAATGACAGAGATTGTTGAACATATATGCATGCAGGTTGGAAAATTAAACTCCTTCGCCTTGACAGAATTTATGTTTTATTTTGAGTGAGCTTTTACAAAATAGAGGACATGTCACTGTCATATCGTGCTTTTTTTTCTTCATGTCACTGAGCCTCACGTCGAATGTCAACTTTGAGAAATGGCCATATTGCCGTATCGAATTTAAGGTCTAGGACCATATGTCTCAGCCCCTCTCACTCATTTGTAGTTGATTTTGGTTCAAATTGAAATGCATAACATTGAGAGTATGCTTAGTATTTCTCATTTTATCAACATATAACACATTAATTATCTATGTAAATAAAACAATGAACAGGAAAGTAGTTATTCTTACATCGTGAATTTTGATGTTTAAACTATAACCAGTCCTATGCTGCAAAAGATTACAGATATGGCGAGTTCGTTTTTTAATGTTTAAGTATAGACCTTGTGCAGACAGGGTCACGTGATCAGATTTTGGTGATCACCATGTGGTCACCACACCCACGTGGCTATTAAATATATCCATAATTTATAGATAACAATTTGTTATAGTAACTTATTATGGTTTCCTTTGATCAATTAAACAAAAATGTAAAGCATAGATACAGTAAAATTGTCAATAATGATAAATATAAGCTGATCACCAACATGGAGGCCATCCAATTTTGGGATGTGTGACGTCATGTGCACAACAACTATAAGGATAACCAAATCTGGTTAGTAAAAATCTGATGAAAAATACTTGACAAATTGACAAAACTAGTTACAAAACTGTTATCATGCATCTGAGTACACATGGTTCAAGTCCCTACTATGTTGGTGCAAAACTATAGAATGATTTACCATCAAATATACAAATCTACCAGCCAAATCCATCTTCCAATGTACCCCATAAAGGAAAGTTATTAGGGTTATGTGATTTCCTATTTCACACCGATAAGATACCAGGCTTAACATAGCCTGATTACTTATGACAGATTGGATTATATATAAGTCTGTTTATTGCTTAACATAACATAAACAGTTTGATATTTATTTGAAATTTATACTTGCTAATTGTACTACCTACATGGAAGAACATTACTTGTATTGAAGTTGGTTAATGAAAAAAAGGAAAAATTTGAGAAAAAAAAACAACCTCTTACGGAAACCCATCAGTATTCTAAATTACATAAACTATTCATCAATCACGCAACACCCTTGAGAGCAACTCTTTACGATCTATCAAATGTCAAAACCTAAAAATGCTAGAATCGGAATATTCCGGTCAAGGTAAGACTGTATTTTCCATCAATTCACATAATCATTGTTATTTCTGAATCTCCCATCGTGTAAAATCACGCCTACCGTCACAGCTGGTGGCCTCTCCTCCTGGTAGTACCACGGCCAGGCACATCACTAACACCCCGAGTACAAACACTTGGCTCCTCATCTTGAAATCTGGAGGGCAAAAATGGAAACAAAAACATCCGTTTAAAGGATATTATACATGTTTGCAAGCTCACTGGTCATGAACTGATTCTTTGTGCCTATTAGTAAGAACTTCCGTGTTTTCTTCTGTGGAACAACCTTTCTTATAACAAAACAATTATCGATGTACATGAAAAATACGTAAAAGCTTTTGCATGGCCACTAAGAAGAAATTTTTAAAGTAATCCTCTAATCAACATTGGTATCTAACTATACTATGAAAACTCTTGTTTATTGCATGTAAGGAAGTACACTAACATTACAGGATTCGTATTAACCCAGTACTGGTTTAAACTGACTATCTTGTTTGATGGGTCTGTATATTAGTTATAAGTGTGGCTATCGGGCTGATAGATTGCTTTCATTTCATTTCATTGATTTAAATTTCTTTTTATTGTATTTGGCAAGTACACAACTTCCTTCTTGATGGCTATATATAATAGCTTTTGAGGGCAGTGCATTTTATTATAGAGAGAGCACCGAGATTGCTCAACGACCGAGAACTGGCTTTCGAAAATTATAAATCTCATGTGTTTGTAGTCTCTTTATGGGTATATGAATGCTATCGCCTTCCACCAGTCTTACATATGATTATATAAAACCAACACTTGAGACTATACCTTATCTAATTATTTCTAATGAACTTCTAACAATTTGAAAAGAGAGTCAGATAAGGTTGTGTTGTGACTAACCTCAGGGCTTGACAAATCAATTTTAAACCTAGTTGCCCACTGGGCAACTTGAGCCCAGAAAGTGGTTGCCCAGCAACAAAATGTTGTTGCCCAGTAATGTTTGAGGAGAATAACATAAAATAAATAGATGACAAATAAATTGCGATTTAGATGTCGATTCCATGGATTTAGGGGTAAAAGGTTAATATTCATAATTTCCAAACCCAAATTTAAAAATCTCATAAAAAGTATGCAATTTGAGACATGATTATCTTGTGGTATATTGTGTATTGTCATTTGTAATAATGGAATGAGATCTGAATATCTCCAAACATATATATAATGTTCTTTTATTGTTATTGTATATTATGACTGAAATGCTACCGAGTCAGATCTTAATTCATGTACTATTCGTCTAGACCTTTTGTCACACAGCGTGATAAATCTATGGTATTGATTTATGTTTAATTGTCATTGTGACTTGTAAAGTATCTAATGTATAATTATCCGAAGTATTATACTTTGTATTTAAAATATTCGATGGAAGAACTTGTAACTTACAGGAATCGAATTCAATAATAAAAAAAAATCTTGAATCTGGTGCCCACTGGGCAACTCAGGCACTCATTTCAGTGGCCCAGTATGACTTTTTGGTGGTTCTGGGCCACTGGACACCCGATTTGTCAAGCCCTGAACCTTTTTTTCTTTAAGAATCAATAATGATTCCTTTTGCCATTTAGATAATGCAACTACATTGTAATCCTGCAGGCCGAAGCGGTAAATTATGAGTGATACGTATTCAAATCGCTGCTCACATATAGACAGTTAACTGCCGAATGATCAAATGTGAATAATGTCATTATCAACTTGACTTCAAAAGGAATCACATGCAGTTGACAGCCAATACACTTCAACCGAATGTCATTATCCTTACATCTAGACCTAGGCATGTTAGTCCAAGTTCAAACAAAAGTGTCTGAACCATAACAGAAATAGCTATGTTGGCATGATATTGAAATACATTGTCATAAGAAAAATAGATTTTCTCTCGCAATTAGTTATTCAATTCTTCAAGGTTAGAGTCAATAGCATGACATTTTAAACATATTTCACCGATAAGATGTTAATGATATATCATCATCGAACTAAAATCGGTTGTTCTAATGTCTGGTATCAGAGCCTCAAAAACTGCTGAGGAATGGAATTATTGTGATAACTGTGACCATTAATGAACAGAATAGAGCTTACTAATGGTATGTGGTCCATCTAGGTATAGCTTATTTCAATCTGGCAGTTGAAGAATTTTCAGTGAACGGTTCAGCAAAAAATGAAATTGGCAAGCATATGAGACGGTTTATAAGTTCATCTGGATGTCATGTTTCCCGGTAGTCGTACATGTATCGAGAAAAGGCTTACATGTAAACACAGAGAAGCCATATTACCCCAGTCTGAACCATGGCTAATCAATACCAAGGTGGCTATCCATAAAATCACTGTTAAACGAACATAACCAGTACAAAAGTGTGTTAAAGCAAACTCTCTGTAAATTTAATTTCAATTTCAGTTAACCTAATCACTATTGGTAGGTAAAATACGAATAGCAATACAAGTAGTAGATTTATACATTTACTAACAGTATAGGTGCTACTGCCTTACCTACTAGACCTATTGATTGAGTAGAGTGTTCTCAGGTTCAGGCTCGTTCTGACCAGGTAAAGCTAGGTCTACTGCCTTATAAGCCTATTGCCAACCCGATTAATGTCAGAAGTAAACACATTAAGGCCAAGGTGAGTTGAAACAAGAGGAACGATATATATACTGCGCTTGCTGTATAAGTCGTAAAAAGGCCAGGGCAATTAAAGTATGTTTAGTAACACATAAAAGGAAAGTTTGAGTGCATGTTAACAGGATGTGTTCTATAGAAAGTGGTGTCACTTTTATAGTTTGTACTATGAAAGATGTAATAAAAGCAGGTTTATATACTGAACATTAAAAATCGACAAAGTGATAGAGGCATTTCTTAAATTCCAAATTGCGACAGTGTCAATGGTGTTACAATTACTGATGAAACCAAGACCATGCAATTAGTCTCTCAGCATGTGACACTTGGAAATTTTGGCGACAATGCTGTGCTTTATAGATAATTATGATAAAAGATAAAATTAAGAACCTTATACCAACCTGGACCATATCACCCCCTCCCCGTCGCCCCGCCCCACCAATCAAGAGTCGATCATGATCGATATACTGATATATGCAGGATGGTCGTCTACTAAGAAACATAGGTTGAAGTGGCAATTTTACCACTCCGCCTGTGCTGTGAATGCATTCGTGGAAAAAAAACTTTGAGCAGAATCATCATATTGGAGCTCATGTCCTGAGCTATGATAGGGTCTTAACGTTGAGGTGTGGGTTAGGGCTGAGTGACCTATATAAGGGCCTAAGTTTAAAGGCAATGTATGCTCAAACACAATGATAACTGTATTGCGGTTAACACATCCGGCATCATTGTTAAAACCCCAATTCACCGCCGTGCTTTTACTTCGAAACAAATTAACCTTTTAATTAAGTATGTGCCTTCGGTTTTGAAATTACACGACTATTCTTCTTTTGGTACAAAGTATTTCCAATATGCAAATGTTGACGGTTGGCAATCCAGATGGGTCTAATTAGGGTAGTGACCACGCATTATTCACTAATGAGGTCGGTCTGGAGTCTTGACCATTATATTGATTAAGGAGGAATAGGCTATATTTGATCAAACATTTATTAGTTTACTAGCCAAACATGATAACCAATGTAGCATGCACTTACTCGGTTACTCAACAGATTACACATTGCCCCTTTAAGTTTTGGATGTCTGCCGCTTCCATGACCTGACGATAATATCGATCTGTTTTATGAGGGTCGATACTTAAAAATGACAGGGTTTTTCCTATTTTTTTGACATGGGACATAAGACAGGGGACATGGCTATTTCTTAA
This sequence comes from Lepidonotus clava, assembly GCA_936440205.1. NCBI lineage: Eukaryota > Metazoa > Annelida > Polychaeta > Phyllodocida > Polynoidae > Lepidonotus > Lepidonotus clava. Next base: position 15,471,112 of record OW387150.1, on the reverse strand, counting down.
AGGTTCAACCAGCAAACAAGTTAAGCAAGGTTAACAACCTTTAGAAATTAACCTTTGATTTTGTCTGCTCCCGCTGACACTTCATGGGAAATCAAAGCTTATTGAAGGTGTAGCTAGGCTTGGATTTTCCATGGTAGGTGTTTCGGAAGCCAAAGTTTGATGAAATGACACCCCATCCGTGACGTCACGAGAACGTCAGTACGAAAGTTTAGATATCGGCACAAGTCAACGTGAACGTGACGCGTAGAGCAAATCTAGGTCAATTTTCTGTAGCAAATGGTAGGGGCCGGTGACGTCACACGTCACGTTCAAGTCAACGCGACGGAATATCTAAACCTCTCTAAGCACACACCATGTCAATCTGCCAGGTTCCAGTTACACTGGACGTCGCGTGGTGCACTACAGAACATCTGTTAAGAGGCTATCCTACATACAAATGGTATCCAACAAAATTTTGTCACTTAGCATCATTTTGTAGGATAGCAGCTGCACAAGCTGCTAAGTGACAAAATTGCTGCTAAGTGACAAAACAATTGTCACTTAGCATCCACTGCATATGCTAAGCCACAAAGAGATGCTTAGTGACAAAACCTTTGGGGAAGGGGAGGGGGAGGGTTTGATTAGGAGGGCAGTCTACCCAGTCACTAAGCAGACAACGACAAGGGAATAGGGCTCAATATTTTAAAATAGACCCAGGGTATTGTCAGCAAAGACCCTGGGTCTAGATAAATTCAAACTTTCGACCCAGGTTATGGTCTGTGGAGACCCAGGGTACAGTAGCTCAAGCCAGGCACCTGAGGCTCCACCCTGCTACATCCTGAAATTCCATACCCTGCTGGGTACACTAACCCCCCCCCCCCCCCCTCTAAAACCCCCTCCATACCCTGGATGCACTACCCCTTGTAAAAAACCCATCCATGCCCTGGGTATACTACCCCTTATACCCCCTGTGTACCCTGGGCGTTCTATTTTTCATACCTTTTCCATCTCCTACTTCAACAGTAACCATACCCTGGAACTATAATATTGCGATTGAGTGTGTATAAGAATATCAAAATAAAATGCAAGATTCTGATTGGCTGACTGTGAAGAAGACCCTGTGTATGCATACAGAAATTGGGTGAATGGCCCTCGAGCTAAGGGTGGGCTGCAGACCCCAGGACATGTTATGTAATGCCGACCCGGTATACGGCCCACATCACCTCTCCCTTATGGGTTAGCATCTGTATGTAGGATAGCATCTTTATACTGCTGCTAAGTGACAAATACTGGATTTTGTTGGATAGCATCTGTATGTAGGATAGCGTCTTAACAACTGTTCCACTTAAACAGCCCAAACACTGAAAAGTGTAGCGTATTGTACTAGCCAGCGGGGTCAGATGGACCAGACAAGGTTCCAGCATAGACAAATATAAGTGTTATGTATGTCTATGGTTCCAATTGTACCCAGTTGGCAGCGCAATTATACGCGATTACGCCTACGTATTAAATGGTTCTCTCAAAATGTGTATATATGTTAAACAACAGTAATGTCATAGAACGAATAATTGTTTCTATTGATAGCATGGATAGTAAGTACCTGTCTTTTGTATAACAAATTATGATGGTGCTGAGTAATTGAGAAAAATGCTCGCCCGTACTGAATACCTCGCACATAGGGATACCCGTTAATCTTAATGATTGCACCCATACTCTGACGTCATGCTTCTCACCTCAGACTCAGCCTTGGCTAGCTAGAGTGTGAGAGTGGTTTCGCACTTCCCAATGTGCTATTTCCAAAAATAATGTGTGCCTGCGTCCCGTTGGTCATGTTGTTGAAGTTTATAGGGGTATATATATAGTAAATTGCTTCCCACCACGTTGCAAAAGGTTTTGCACCTTAGCTTCGTGTTCGTTCACCCATAGTAGTAACACAACCCGATTCTTACAATCAACACAGATAGCCCTCACCTGGAGCCCTATGGTCCGTTTCAGTAAAGGGGGAATGAAATCTGGGTGAGTTACAAAAACACTCTAGTGTCACATTTTTGCCGCCGATTTTTATATTTACTTTTTAACTAAATAAAAGGAAATAAATGGGGGTGCACGGTTGTTATCTTTATTGTTGTAAAAATATATCATGCTTGGAGAACTTATTTCAAACGTAAACAAACTACACGGGTATCCTTTTTGTCATAATCTTTTATTTGATAAGGTGTCTAATTTTGACCAGAATAATCATATACCGTCGCGGTTTAGTTCGCGTAACCCAAATGACTCGGCCATTATCTACCACAACACCTTTCAAATGAAGCAATGATTATAATCATCACAGTCTCGTAGTTATGATATCAATGCCTCATGTGCTGCATATAATTAATATAAGAAGTCATAATAAGTATTTTAACTGAGATCAGCATTTGTTCAGAAAACCCATGCATTTAAATACTATCACCCACACTGTGCCACTGGAACGTTTATTTACACATAAGTGTACATGTATATGCAATTATATGACATCATTCAGTAAAACATTAAAACACACTAAATAAACTATAAAATAATTTAAGATATTTACATAGAAACATCCTATATCATTGGCTTTTCTCCTGTTCTTTCTTGGCTGTAATCCTATCCTTAACGTTACAGGTGCCTGTCTCACAGTCTCTGCGGGTTAGCCATAGTCTGTTCCGGGCGAACCAGCCATAGGCCCGGTCACAGAGGGGTGCCACTCCGGGCAGGTTGAGGAAGGACCACACCCAGCCCCACCCTACTGCTCCGTACATAGCCTGCATGGCCGGCAGGCGGGTGTGAACCTGTGGGGGGAAAGCATTAAGTTAATTGTTGTATGAATTACATGTATATCTATTATAATTATAAAAGAGTGTTTTACAAACAATACAAACAAAATATATAATTATTCATAATATGCATAAAAGTCCATAATATGGATAACATCTCATGATAATTATACTTTTGCCTACATTTCATAAATTATTTATGAAATGTAGCAAAAGTATAATTATCATGAGATGACATTCCGTGGGAATTTCAAGCTTATTGATATACACTTTGATAGGTCTACAGTCAATATTTACATAGAAAATAACCAAAAATAGAAAGGTAAGCTAAAATAAGTCTAGAAATGAAATTTTGTGTAGTTTCATTTGATATGTAACATTTTAAAGAATTTTGTGTATCGTTGCCATGGTTACCGGAATGTTGAAAGAACGTCATTTGAAACGTACATATGGTGCTAAGATTAGGTAATTGGTTGCCATGGAAACTAGATCATGTGACAAAAATTCCAAAACAAGGAAAACAGAAAAGAAGGATTGTCAAGCTACATTGTACAAAAAACAGCTTTAAGATATCTTAATTAGAACCAAAAATATAGCATTTTGTTCTAATTATGTGTCATACTACATCCATTTTGCTCTATATTAAATATAGAGCAAAATGGATGTAGTATGACACATAATTAGAACAAAATGCTATATTTTAAAATGTTAAATTTTAACTCTTTGTAACTCGCTTGGTACTCTTTGTTATCTATTTTTGATGGATTTACGGTGTCTGACCCTATCATATTCAGAAACCAATTTCTCAGCTTCTACTTGGAATATTCAAAAGCTGTTTTCATTGATAGAAAGTTTGAGACTTCTTCTACATTCATCATCTATGTCATTAAGCCCCAAAATCCCATGGATTGTCACTTTAAATGTTGTGCGTAAAATTAATTTGTCATATTGTTGTACAAAAAGAGTATTAATCATGTAACCATGACATTATATAAAATTATGGAGATATTCAAATTAAGGGGTTTAAATCTCATTTGAACAGTTATGACCAGGGTGACATGAAAAACATAGTAGTCAGTAGACATCTCCTCACAATATGATATTCTTAGCTCATAATAATTATTTTAAAAGAACAACAACAACAAAAACCTATTGGAGACCTACCTGTCCATCTTTTCCTATGACATGCATCACCTCCATGGCCTCCTCGTAGCTGATGTTGCCGTTTTTGCTGGGGTCGTAATCAGGCTGACTGATGTCCACAAAGTCCATGGTCTGTTTCCTCTGGTTAGCCCACATCAGGAGCCGGATCTCCTTCACACACAGGGGGCAGTGGCCGTCGTACAATACCTAGACAGAAAAAAACCCCATAATATTGTTAAAATAAACGTAATCTTTTACCTTTTGTAATTGTTCCGTGTCTTAACGTTTTCTTTTTTTATTTATATAGGCCTACAATAACTGTTCTATTCAATTTAATACTTGCAAGTATTAAATTGAATAGAACAATCATTGTTGATTATCATTATAATTAATAGTAAATATCAATATAATAATGTACTGTAAAAGAAATAGCCCTATTGATTATAATTATAAAGGCCTACATAGTCGTAGGGAATTCGATCCTTAATAGCACCTAAGGCCTATACTAGCTATAGGGCCTATGCCTAATACTAACCATTAAAGGACTAATTTAGGTAGACATTAAATTTTATTTTTTTTCCAGAAATCATGAAAAAGGGTCAGAGAGAAATAGCCCTAGGCCTTTTAACTGTTTAGGCTAATGTAAAAATTAATTGTGTGCAAATCACCAACCTTGACTTTTGAATCGTCACTTTCCAGCCTGTTCTCCTGCGAAGACGATGTTACACTCCGTGCGGTAGTCGTCCAGCCCCTGCCGACCGTCCCCTCGGGTCCCCCGGCCACCCCCACCGGCCGCCCGGTCATACAGCCCGACCCGCCCGGGGAGGTCGCCGCTCGGCCCCCGACAACGCCCGACAATGGCCGCTGTAAGTGTTCGCCGGGTCTTTGGAGGGATTTCCTCAGCAAATATGTGATTTGTCTCCGTCCTGATTGCAGCATGGCTTAGCACTAGTCTATCACGATTTGTGGAATTGTAGTTGACCAGAAATGAGATGTTTTTCACTCGTTTAGAGAACAACGTGAGATTGTTGATGTTTCATAATATTGAATGGAACAGTGGCGCATCTAGCGGTGCAATCTAGAACTAAGCGTTGTTGCGCCATCTCGAGGAAAAAATGTGTAGGGGCCTAAAGGGTGCATGGGTATTGAACTAATGAAAATGACTGGGTAATGGAAAGCATGTGTGCATCCCTATATTTTTTTTACATTGTTTATTAAGTAAATCACTCCAGGGTTGCCCCTGGTTTTCGGTGATATTACAATGATAAAGTGTAGTAAATAAACATTTCAGGTGTAATCTATAAGTATGTAGGCCTACATCAAGATAATACAATATAATATAATATGAAACTGCTCAATACATAGGCCTATATAAATAAGGAAAGGCAAAACGAATATTCAGATAAAGCTTTATTTTATGTGCTATCGAAGTTTAACAGCTCAATATTGACGTTCTATTAGCCTTTAGGCCTAGGCCAATAGGCCCTATAGGCTATATCTATGGTAGCTATTGCACATCATCTCATTCTGATTAGGCCTATGTCATTGTCAAACTTTGTACTTGAAATCAACACTAATTGTAGTGTAAATCCCCTATAATCAGATAATAGGGAGTTGTATGTTAATTTTATGGGCGGATCCAGGGGGGGGGGTCCTGGGGGCCTGACAGTGACACCCCTCCTTTTGCTGGACCCCTACAAAAAGAGGGGAAAATGTGACATGCATAGACCTATATGCACCAATGCACGCCATTTTAGTACTTAGTAGTTATGCTGACAACCCCTCTTTAGAAAATCCTGTAATAAGCAGTACAACAGTCCTGTAATAAGCGATACAGCAATTTGAAAGTTATCATTTCAATTCATTTTAATTTGCCTCCAAAATAATACTGCATTTTGCATAGAATACTTTGACAAACAATAGGTCCTGTTGCAAATAATGTCGGTCCGGCCTCTCTGAGTTGTTGAAGTTGAAATTAACCTCAGGTGGTTGCCATGGATAACAGAAGTCATCAATTGTACTCCGGCAGGTAAAACATTTAAAATCATGAAAAAGATCGATGACTCAGATGTTTACTGGTCCGACTCAGAGCAAAGAAGGGGGAGAATCTTTAATTCATAATGTAGAATTGAAAGCAAAAATCCATCTATGGCCAAAACCTGAAAAGGAACACATAAGAGCACGATTAGTAATAGGGCCTATTGATTAACTAGGACCTTCTTACTTTTATAGGCCTATTTGAATTGATTTGTTCTGCTGAAAATATGATAAACTGATAAATTTGAATAAAAAATCAATGTCCTCCCAAATCAATCATGTCCAATACAAATTGGAGAATGGCGAATGCAAAAAAAAGGCAGGGACAACAATGGCAGTTTTGGAGGATGTGGGTGTGAGATGGGGGTGTACACCCTTAGTTTCGCCCCTGTACTTGTAGGGGGTAGGTATGACAAACTGACAATAGACCTTATGTCTGATCCATGTTGAACGTGTAAATAGCTGATAAGTGAATAGGCCCACTATAGGCCTAGTTGCAGTCACGTTTGCATTTGCATTGCAGTTGCAATTAAACTGTTTTATTAATGGCACTTTTGATCAGGTTGGGGCTACAACAGGAAAAACGGGACGTCCCGTTTTTTCAGGACGCAACCCTTTAAATTCTTTAAAAACATTCCATTATTTATTTTTTAATTATGAAATATGACTCTTTATGGCAAATGATTATTTGGTTAAATTAAAACTGAATTCTATCTTTAAAATAATGGTTTTGATGAAAAAACAGGATGTCCTGTAAAAACGGATCACAAAACTGTCCCCTTTTTACAGGATGGGCTGTTTTCTTGGTATGATTTTTGAAACTTTTAAGAAATAGAAATTTATAGAAAAAAATGCAACGATAGAATTTGAAAATGCAACAATCATTTTGATACAAAAGATGTGTACTTTTATTACAAATAATTTTTGAATTTAGCAAACTCCTGATTTCCTGAGCATTTTTATTCATGTATAAATATTAATTGTGAAATTTGTATTTATGAAAAAGTCAAAATGGAAAATGTCATGTAATTCAGGTTAAATGCAGAATTTCATAATTTTTGTATTTTGGATATGCAGAAGTATTATATCATGTGTATCTTGTATGTTATTCATGTATAAATTCATTTACAATAGCTAGATAATACACTTTTTCATAATTGCCTGTAATTACATGACGTCCCGTTTTTACAGGACGTCCTGTCTTTCTGTGGTATCCCCAACCTGTTGATTACATTGTATGAATAAGCCTTAGTTGCACGATGCATTGTCCCACTAATTGTTTTGATATTATACTTACCAGTACTGCTAAATTAGCATGTCTTGCAGGACTTCTTACAGCCCACCAACATGTAGCCCGGGTTCCTGTCACATTCTCCCCACTTGGCCCACTCTGGGCACATGTTGTTGGAGTCCTTACATGAAGCTATTGAGAGAAGGAGTTTCATTATAGTAAAGAAGAGGCTCAATTACTATGCAGTTACTTGTCACCTAATAAGCCCACTCCACTCAATACCAAAATAAAAGTGCACAATGAAATCTCAAAACGCTTTTTAATAAACAATAATTTACTACCCAAATGTAGTCACTTTAAGAAAAATAGATTGAGGAATTTCTGTCTATTTGATGATAAATCAAGGTTGCAACGTATTGATAAAATTGATAACCCATTCTCCAGGGGAAACAACGTTATAGACGGTCAGTGTGGCAGATCATGTCTTTCTGTAAATTGTCTTGAAAACATTTTTTCGATTGACTCAGTCACAATCCTGCGAATCATTTAATACATTTGATACAAGTATGTTCAAGCAATATATATATTTAATTTGATAAAACAAACAAACGAAAAAAATCTTGTTCCCTATTCCAGTCAGTTTTATTACCGTGAATATAGATTGTGCTTCGCAGTGTTTTTTTTTTATCCAACTTCAGTGATGTACCTAATAGTAATAAGAGAACTATGAATATTACAAAAAGTCTATTCCCTACCTGCATGCGCATCCAACATTTAAAACTTCGATTTAATTGATGTATGGGCAACACTACAGCTGCATATGTAATACATAATTCCACTCATTGAACCACCTACCAGCATTATTACCGCCGCCACCATTGCCGTTGCCACCGCCATTATTGTCGTTATTGCCATTCCCCCCTCCGCCACCACCCCCCTTGCAGAGTCCACACATATGGGGGCACTCGTCAGGGACGTTGAAGTACATGTCACACTGGTCTTTGGTGAACCAGTTACCACAGCCATCCCCGTCCTTAGGGGGGCAGGTGTACTCCACTGAAAAAAATACAACAATTATTGGGTCGTTTTACAATACTTCTTTAAAGTCTTTAATTTTGACGTGGGAAACTGACCAAGAAATATGGAAATTGAAAGAGATTTTGAATTTCCCTTTCATTTAACAACATCAATTGGAACTTTTAATTTCGATGGTAATTATGCAATTATAATAGTCCAGAGAAGACCATTTCAAAAGAAAGGGATTTTGTGTGCAAGAGTTCATTATCAAAAACAAGAGTATCAACATGCAATGTTAACCAGATGGATTGATTAATATATGAATTTATGTTTTACAATGATTATCATATTCTATACTCACTGCAGTCATTCCCTGACCATTTCCCCGGACAGTCACATTTACATGTCTTGGAGTTCAGCGTCCCATTGTTCTTGCACATGGTTGTGCCGCAATCTTAAAATACAAATGTGAGATTGAAATAACATAATCAACAAGTTCACAATAATACTTATAAGGTCATATCTATGATTCGTGGATCAACTTAATTGTATCAAACTTATATTAATATTGTTTCTTTATTGCTGAAATGTAGCTAGATTGATATATATTGAATGGTACATAAAGCACATGTGATTGATGCATGGGCCAACAATGATAAACTGGGTTTGACCTACCACAAAGACCACCGTCGCATTTCTTGCAGTCTGCACAAGGGGTCCCACTTTTGTAAGGGTGACCCTCATCTCGGGCATTCCTGTTCAAGGGTAAAGAGAAAATATTCAAGGACTGTATAATATTCTGGGCAGATCATAGATATCACATGCATTGCAAATTCTTGGATACACATAGATCCGTTTTCCCCACAACACTTCAGTGATGAGAGAAGTTCAAGACACTCCAGATCTGTCCGTGACTAAGACAAGAAATGCTTATTTAATAAGAATGTTTATGCTCATACTTTGGAATTATTATATCAGGTTATTCGTCGTCTATAACGCGCATTCTCTGTCTTAACGCGGCCTTACCCTCTGTAGTAGTTACAGATGTAGACTGGACCTTGGGAACAGGAACACTTTCCACATCCCACCAGGTTGGCCTCGTCCCGCACCACCTGCAGGACAATAAATAAATAATTAAAAAAAATGTATTCAAAACGTGTAATCCACATAACTTTAAGTTTCATGTTAACAATAGAACAAATGAACCTAATACCACTATTTGCCGCAATAGCAAATTTCTTCTGAAATCCTGTGGATATTTTGAATTTTGAACCCCCCCCCCCCAGAAAAAAAAACAGCTAATGGTCTAAAGCAGGTAAAATATGTAAGGCCTTTTTCTTTTTCTGTGTAGCTTTCCTATTTGTGGCATTCCTTATGAAGGTCCCATGAAAAAAGGTTAAAAATCCACCAACAGTATACTGGCGATACCTCGGTCTAATGACCAACCCGTCCACCCAGTTCCATAGTTACCATACCGTCCATACCTGCGTGTAGTGACCGACCACCCCTCCCTGGTAGGAGCTGCCGTAGGTGAAGTCTTTGACCTCCGAGTACCAGCCGTCCTCCACGGCCGACCTCCAGTCCTTAAAGATGGGCCCGGACGCCCAGCTCTGGCCGATGAACATGTCCTTACCCGTGCCTGCAAACGGAATAAAATAATGCAGAAATGGGCAAAAAGGGGGGAGGGGGGAGGGTCCAGGAGGTCCTGTGGCCTGTTGCACAATGATTTTCGAAACAAGGAAAATAAAAAAAACAATGAAACATTTCCTTGTTACTTTTATCGTAACAACGAACATTTTGACACATTTCTTTTCTATATTTAAAATGCCCTCAAAGAGCTGTAACTTTTACTGATTTATTTCCTATTTTTTCCCCCTTTTATAACAATTTACAGATTTCAATTTCATTCATTAGAACCAGAGATATTGCATTATCGTTACAACGAAAAATTTCGTTGTTTAGCAAAAGTTCATTGTGCTTTCGTTGTTTGATCCTCACAACGAAAATCCATTGTGCAATGGGCCCATGTTAGTCCTTGTAATTCGTAACTGTAATAACAAAGCCAAAATACATGTCAAGGTTATTACATAGCCTACTGTCACCTACATGAACGGTAAAAGCGATATATATTAAGCAGGGTAATAGAGCTAAAGCCATTTCCAAATTAATACAATTTCTGCCGAGATAGTAAGATTTTGGTCGAAATGATTTGGAATACATTCATGAAAAGAGAGACGGAAGCCTACTTTAATTTAAGAGAGCGTATGTGACAAGTATGGATGGACAGTTTTATCAACTGAGATATTTTAGGATATGTTGACAACTATGAATACATTATGACTTGAACATAAAACACGAAGTAAAAGACAAGTTATCAAACAAAAGAGATAACGGTTGCACCTACCTGGAATCTGTCTATTTTCATTAGTGTCATGCGCAGATCGACATTGTTTTGCCCACTTCTGAGCAACAACTGCCAGGTCATCGTTCCAGTACTGAAAACAACATTCCAGGGTTGAGAAAGCTACTTATTACTCTGGTGTTCTTAACTCTTAATTTAATGATTCAGGCAATTATTAATTCACACTATGGATATGGTGATAACCTTAAGGACCAGCGTTTATAACTTTGAACTATTGTTAATGTTTGATTTAAGACTGCGTAATGTTCGTGTATATCCAAGTCTTCATGAGTCATTTATCCAGAATGCCTGAGTAATTCAGACTGCGTTTAAAGTTTGTCTGTCCACTTCCCAATAGTTCAAAAGAAATGAACGATGAGGGAGCTTCTTAATATGAAAGGGTTTTTATTCAATAAACATCTCATCCCGAGTCAAAGCCACCATGTATAAGTCTTCATCAGTCCACCTCCCATCTCCTATCAGCAATCAACCACATTTAGAACACGAGTTGCTCCAACACCTTCTAGACCATTCTAGTACTCAGCTCTATCACAATCCTATGTCCGAGGTACACTGAAAACACAGAGTTGTCAAAAGTGGTGCCAAAAACGACAACCCAAGGTTGTCACAGGCTGTGTCTGTGTCTGTTAGAGAAAAAATCTTATTTATGAATATTTTCATGTTCTAGAGATCATAGTCATTATAATGACATCCTATTATGTTATTACTAGTTATTAGGTGTGGCCATTACACATAGGAGGCCTATGAGTTGTATGGTTTTGACACCATTCACTTACAACACTGGGTTGATATAGACAGAGGCCATGACAACCCTGGGCTGTCACTTTAGGCACCATTCACCTACAACCCTAGGGTAGTCAGGCAGGACTTTTGACTTATCATTTTCTTCTGTGACAACCCTATGACAACCCATTCTTCATTTTTGCTTCTCTGACGACCTTTTTGGCCTAAAGCAGTCGGGAGAAAATGACTACCTTTGGGTTGTCATACAGCCTCAAAATTCACAATGACAACCCTCTGACCACCCCAAAGTTGTCAAAGGATTGTCACAAGGTAGTCACACAGCATTGATGGTCTGAAATGAGCCCTGTGATGACCCAAAAGTCACATATGAGAGCCCAGAAGTGACCTGTGACAACCCTTTGACAACCTTGCAGTGGCTCTCTGACGACTTTGTGTTTTCAGTGTAGTTGATATTGGTAAACTCCAGTCTGTTACACGGGAGCCGCTGTACTTACTCCAGGTAACTCCTTGGCTAAACTTACTTAGCTGATGTTCTCACTAAAACTAAGTGACTACTAACTACTAACTGCTCGCTCCCTACCTTGCAGCGCCTTTTATACTGGTTAACAGGTGGCGCTAGGAGCGCAAGATACTCCTTCTAGAAGTAGACTAGAAGTAGACTTGCTAAGCCTGATCCTTGATGAATTATATAACATGAGGATATATTAAAAGTGCTAAGCTATTAGTACATTCGACGGCGGTCAGGTGTTTGAGTTTAAGGAGGTGGACGACATAGCTCAAACCAAATGAAGATTTCAATCAAATGTGATAAAGTTTCCAATTTTTTTATGATTGGATATATTTGTTATTATTACTTTTCATATGGAAAAACCATTGGGGGTGGCCTTGACTCTCGTGGTACATTCAGCACAGTGTCAATATAATCAGAAGTTCTTTTGTTCATTCAGAAGTATAAACAAAGATACATTCATATGATCGGTTTTGCTTTAGTACACTTTGCTGGTAGTCCCAGGTTGAGATTCAAGATCAATGAAAACATTCATAGGTTTCATGGTAAGTTCATAAATAAGATTATTTATCGAGTTGACTTCCACAGCTTGAAGCTCAAGGTTAGCGGAACCCGTTCATAAAGTGGCAAAGTAAGTGTTAAAGAATGATAACATGATCATTTGTATGATAAAGTAATGGTGACATAATCATGGTGACAAAGTGACAAAGTCAGTTTTAGAGAATGAAGAAATGTTATTGTCAGCCCATATTGAGGCTTAAGAATTGCGACACCCGTGCATAAGGTGACAAAGTCGGTTTTTGACTTAGTACATACATGTACAAATTCTGATATATGCGATTTGGAACACTAGTCAACAAACTCAACATTTATACAGTATGAAGTTGTCTTAACCTTCTAAGAGTAACAAGTACACATCAAATCCAATTTCAGAACAAGTTAACACAACATAAGTCAATACAGAGAATTCGGACATTTTGAACGAACGAATTTCATCATACAATGCGTGTCAAATTTCAATCAAATTTCAACCAGAACAACATTATTTACAATAAATACAAGGTCCCTGTATCTGATCTAGCAACATTAAGCAGTTGGATCCAGAAAATATTACCATCCACGTCGCGCGCCCACCAGTTATGCTTAGTACATGTGTACTTAGCGGGACGCTTGACTGGAGTTCCCCTCCAGGGTTTGACCTCGATTTGATTCCTCCAGGCGCGAAGCGCCCGGATGGCAAATTTCTGTTTCGAACAAATTTGCAAGTTTGATGGTTCGACCTGATATTTTGGGCCGATATGAATTAATTCTGTCGCTTGATTATGTTGGTTGGGGACCTAAACTTTAGTTTAGCGCAGATTTTGTAAGAAATTATACGATGGTTTGATCATGCTAGCCGATTTCACAATTTGGATCTTTTGGATCAAAAAGGGGTTTCCCAAATTAGCCTCGTTTTGACGTCATTTTAATCAGTGCCGGCGGTATTTTTAACGCGTCAAGACGTGTTTTTTCTTAGTCTTCAGTGTTACCTCTTATCTCTTCGCAACATCACCCAGTATGGTTCGCGTTGCCATTTTTTGCACCGAACGTGAGGCGGGCGTACAGGATTATCCTGATCTGATACAAAACCACACGGAGCACATCTACGTGGTTTTTCCGAGCGAAGAGGCCACGACGGCGGAGCTGGCGAGCTTCGCGTTTGCTCACCACATGATGTATCCTGATGACGTTTTAATAGTGATTACGAATTTACTTGACATTCTAACCTGGGACCCGGACCTACGATTATATCTGCCTTTGTTTATTAACCCGGACGCCGTTGTCAACTTCTACGCTGAACTTTTTACTCGTGCCTTCATGAATCTACAAGCCCACCCTGCTCCAGCGACCCTCATCCTCGCGACCCCCTCGGGCTTTGATGCCCGCAGTTGGGCGCGCACGGACAGCGACGGATCTCTGCAACGGTGGCTTAACCGCATCATTCCCAGGATTAGCCGCGAAGTCAAAAGGACGAACGACTGGTTCAATGTGCCGACGGTCAACACCGGTCATGCCCTCCACCTCTCCAAGGTAGTGGCTGACGGTGTTATGACCGTCAATGACTTCCGTGAACTGGAAGACGGGTATATGCCGTCCACCCGGGTGTTGCGCCGTTGGGCCCGGGCCCTGGGCCGGGTCTTTGTCCGGTTGCCCGTTTTACACTAGACCGCCGGCACTCAACCCCCCCCCCCGTGTATATATATTAATTCCGGGGTGATTCCCACCAAGTAATTTGTTAGTCCAATTCCCGGCCTGTGATTAGGACACTTAATTTTCCGGGTTGGTTCCGCCAAGTGATTCTGCCGATCCAATTCCCGGCCAGTGATTAGTACACCTAAGTTTATATATCCAAGAGGAGCAGCCCACACTTTCTGACGGAGCTCCAGACTGTTCACATGGGAGGACACAGACATTTTCACCGCCCTGGCTTGTCGTCGGACACCGCCCTCCTTTCGGTTCAGCTGGACCTTCATCTCGTCCGCCCCCATGCCTGGTGAGTACTGTCCTTACTTTTCCTTGTTATCAGCACGTTAGGTAGGCTACTAACCCGTAGGATTTTAAGGAGATTGTTGGTCAGGAACTAGTTAGCAGTTTTCTCAGCTCGCCCTCACGTTGTTGAATTCCGGAAGCTGATGTCACTCCCGGAACTAGAAACTGTGTTTCGCTGGTGATTTTTGTAACGGGTAGCGTGGGTGGCCACCTGGTGTTTACTTTTGGTTACAAGATGGTGGACGCGGGCTGAGAGCTAGGACCTTGTGTACTAAACTTATTATTTTTTTTCAGGTCCTGCGGTATGTTAGGGTGATGTAAATGAAGCAATGTGACACGGTTGGCACTGAAAAGCGTTAGGCTATATGATTTTAGTGGGAGGGATTGTTTAGGCGAACATGATCAAGCATTTTACCTCGCGCGTGGTTGGGCGATAATAGAGGATTTTCCTGACTAGAAGTTTGTTGACATTACCGATCTAAGTAGGCTTTTTGGAGTGTGGGTGATTTGTACTGTATTGGTATTATTTGATACTATTAACTGTTGGGGACTGACACTGCACATGTGGATTTAGGTATGGGTGACCAGGGGTTCCGGTCTGATTTGTACAACACTAAATTTGCTGTAACAGAATTCTTTGCTTAGTCGTTCTTCGTACAGGACATTAGTGTAGATGTCTACATTGGAAACAATTCACATGGGGCGTCCTAGGGAATAAGCACTTCCTAGGGTGTTCACCCTGGTAAGTTTAGAATAACTGTAGGTGACCAAGTATTTTGGTCCAGATTGCCCAGCATTAGATTGGCTGTGACAGAATTCTTTGATGAGTTGTCCCCCTTACAGAGTATTGGAAAGATTGACGTGTCGGCCACGTGAGGCGACACCACAGGTGGAGCCGTCCAACGAGCCGTTGGCGACTCCAAGGTAAGTTTGAGAGGGAGTGGCAAGAGCCACCAATACCCGTCCCATATTGAGTCTAACAACAAGACTTCGTCAGTGTCATGGTGTTAGAATAAGTTTTATAGCGAGTATTATTGTGCTGGGTTGTCCAGATGAGGAGACAATACTACTGCAAGGAAACCAGAGCGAAGCCGTCAAGACACTGAATGAGCTCCCAGACAGAGATTCGATGTTGTCGTTGTCAAGAAAGGAGTGGTGTTCTCGTTAAAGAAAACTAGAAAGGCAACAAAATCCACAGCAAAGATTACCATCATCCCAAACAGCGATATATTTGCGAGTTAGGTGGGAACAGTTACACACATCGTTCTGGGCTCAATTGCCATGAAAATGTGCATTTTCAGGATCTCACGAGTGTCCGAAATGTGATGCAAAACTCACACGTTTGGACTCTCTTACAGACCACATGAGGGGATAAGAATAATGATAGGAACTGGGTCTATTGTGGTTTACTTAAGAAGCTACTTCGGTTTTTCAAGAGTCAATACTCTTGACAACACACTTTATGTACATTGTCATAGAATAATTTTCCAACACACTCCAAGGGTTTATATGTAAACAAGTTAACACCCCCCCAAGGGTGATAACTGTTCTGTCATATCCGACTTCATTTTTGTGAAGTGCAACTTCAACCAGAGTTTGTTCTCATTGAATGGTTATGTTAAGACAAAATCCCTCCCTTCCTTGTTAGTTACAGGTGGTAGCTCGGCGTTCACCCCCTATGTTCAATCTGGGGTTTGAAGACCGAGTTCCACTTTATATTGGGTAGTGGCGCCCTCTTAACGAGACAAACAGGTGCGCCCCTAACTCCAAACGGTTCACTGAATAGATATTATACCTATGTTAACAGTAACACCTTACTGTCTACCCTATACTTTACATCACATGGGGAAAACCAACATGACAAGCGGTGGGGGTTGCGTTTTCATTCCGTAAAGTATAAATGTCATTAAAGGACATTAAGTACTAACGGTACAAAGGAGGTTGAGATTATTCGTTCCTCATTAGTTATCACTAGAGGATCGGGTCTCAGATTCAGGTTCATTTCTGATCTGATTCCCGGTCCTCATTAGTTACACGTGGTTTGTCGGTACCCTCCCATTCATAGGACCAGAATGTGCAGCACCGAGTTTCCCATTGTTATAATCGGGAGCAGACTGCATATTTTTTTTTTTTTTTTAATATGCAGCCTACACCCCCTTTAAATTATAGAGATGTGTAAATGCATCTCCTCAGATCACTCACTTCCAGACAGCACCTAGTAAGTCGGGCCTTTACCGAAGTACAGTACAAGGTTAAACCCGTCCTTTGTTCAGGTCTATGCCCGTTTTTCTCGTGGAGAGTCAAGACTACTCCTGAAAAGACTCTGTCCCCAGCTTATCCTAACTATGCGCACGCGGAGCAGGAATTTTTTAGTACTAAAGACAACTTTAGGGTTTTAGTTTCTTCCTAATAGACTGGGTAGACTATTAGCTCTGGGTGTTAACTAAGTTTTTGCAGCCGTTCGTTAGGGAATCAGTAGACCGTGTCCCCCTTCTTCAGCTCAACTGTTGAGCGGAGACCCGGTTACTTTTTAGCGCCACGACGGCGGCCAAGACTAGTATTTCATTTTTTTTTTTTTCTCGACGGCAGTCAACTCTGAAGCCGCACGTCTTCTTTATTAATTTTAATTATTTCTAATTTACCCGGGTTCTCCACCAAATGAACTATTGTTAATGTTTGATTTAAGACTGCGTAATGTTCGTGTATATCCAAGTCTTCATGAGTCATTTATCCAGAATGCCTGAGTAATTCAGACTGCGTTTAAAGTTTGTCTGTCCACTTCCCAATAGTTCAAAAGAAATGAACGATGAGGGAGCTTCTTAATATGAAAGGGTTTTTATTCAATAAACATCTCATCCCGAGTCAAAGCCACCATGTATAAGTCTTCATCAGTCCACCTCCCATCTCCTATCAGCAATCAACCACATTTAGAACACGAGTTGCTCCAACACCTTCTAGACCATTCTAGTACTCAGCTCTATCACAATCCTATGTCCGAGGTAGTTGATATTGGTAAACTCCAGTCTGTTACACGGGAGCCGCTGTACTTACTCCAGGTAACTCCTTGGCTAAACTTACTTAGCTGATGTTCTCACTAAAACTAAGTGACTACTAACTACTAACTGCTCGCTCCCTACCTTGCAGCGCCTTTTATACTGGTTAACAGGTGGCGCTAGGAGCGCAAGATACTCCTTCTAGAAGTAGACTAGAAGTAGACTTGCTAAGCCTGATCCTTGATGAATTATATAACATGAGGATATATTAAAAGTGCTAAGCTATTAGTACAACTTGATTTTCTGACGAAACTGGACTGGATGAGGTATAATTATACTATGTGTGCATTAAGTAGATGACGAGGACATTACTGTTTTATATTTTTCATTTAGTTGTACCCCTTTGCTTTAGAAAAAAACTTATTCATCCAATTATGATTATTGGGTACGACAAATATGATACCGGAAGTGATGTCACAGGTACCACAACAATCATGACCTGGATTAGCCAATCAGCACGAGTCTCAGGAGTATAAAAGCCAAGTTTGTTACAGAATAAACAGAACTTCCTGGGTTCTCAGCATGCCAACACCAACTACCCTCTTGTGTCCCACTCTTTCAAAGGGTTAGGGAATGAAGAAATAGCTAGTCACAAAGAATGACGCAGCATGTCTAAAAGTACAGTTAGGGCATTTAATATTAGACTACTATTTGGACTTAGATGAAAAGACTTAGACAAGAAATGAAAATATACTTGTAGTCCAGCATGGGCAATAGGCCAACACTCTACCACTTTATTCTTTTTGGCATGATCCTGAGGCACAGTCTGTCGACCATCCGAGTAGAATTCTGACCTTCACTTCCCATCTGTTCCCCGGGGCTCCTACTGCTGTATTATGCAGTTGACCCTCGTGTACGAGGCATGCCCTCCCTTCGCCAAATCTCCCTCTACTTTTACCTTTTCTGATGGCCAGTGAATCTGACACCACAATATGGTCAATAGATAACCCAATAACTCCGTGATGACCTGAGCCTTAAACAGTCGCAACACAGTAGCAACAACCACTATAACAATCATATACCACTGACCTTATCTTCAACAACAACAACAACAACAACAACAACAACAACAACAACAACAAAAGACTACTCACCATCTTCATCATGTTGCTGGAGGAGGGGGACACCTTCGACCTGAGCCGGTTGTGGGTGTCCAGGATGACCTTCTTGTCGGCCTCTGTGACCCCACAGTCCTTGGCGCTGTAACTGTCCTCATACTGACACATGGTGCTCGAGTCCTTCAGTTGGGTCCACTTGCCGCTGCAGCTGGAGGGCTGGGGCAGGTAGGTAAAGGGGGTAATACACTACATGACCTGAGCATTCCAAGTACACACATTAATTTTTCAAGAAAGAATGAGACCATTGTCTTTAACAACAACCCCCACCCCCCACCCCCACCGAACCGTAGGATGAAGTAGGCCTACGCATTGAATTGGCATAACTATGTATGATACATAATAGGAAGCTATTATTATGGCTCAAGGAATTGAGGTCTTTAAAAGAACGTTTCATCTGCATGTAATGCAATATTCAACTTGGCAACTTACCGTTCTTTTCGATAGTTCTCGCTCGACATATGCGGACAGGATACCTGAGTAAAGGTTTAGAGGAAATTGTACTTTTCCTATAAGTTGATAAATTTTCTATTACGTACAATTTTTCAAAACGTTGATGGTTCAAAGTGTATATGAAGGTGAGATAGCTATTTTGCATCAACAATTTATCTCATATGGACACATTGATGTCAAACGGTTGATTACTTAAAACAAGTTTTTAGCTATAAGAATTAAAGGTTGAATCCAAATCAATCATCAGTGCTTCTACATAATTATTATTATAATTTTAAACTATTCAATAATTTTCCTGTACCTGGTAGGGTTTCCGCAGCTACCGACCAGTTGAGAAGAGAGCACGCGAGGAATGCTATATGTATTGCCCTCATTTCTGATACTGCTTCCACAGTTGCAAGAGATAACAAAATAACAGAAAGTGCACCAACCAAATATCAGTTATTGCACAAGCATCGAATCGGAAAACCTAAAATTGAATATAACTATATGTGTGCTTTGGAGTATCTTGGTCTATCATTTCTTTCACGAATAACTTAATTTCCCTTTATCACCTTAATTGCTTTGGTTGTGTCTGATGACTTATAATAAATAATTTTCTCTATAAATTCACAAATTCTTCTTTTTCTTTCACTAACGGTATAGTTTAATCCAATATTTTAATGTGACTTATAATTTTTTTTAACATACTGTGGAAATATTAGAATGATATAAACAATAGTTACCTTTCATTGAAACAATCTAATGAAATTCCAAAGTCTCCGAGCAAAAGAGTAGGTTGGATAAAATGATGGTGGATCTCCTAGGTAGATATGATGGCCTACCACCCAACTCTGAAATCAGGCGATAATGATGCTGCGCTTGGATCACCCGTTTCCCCTTTTAACGCTACAGAGTTTTTGCAATCCGCACGGATCTCGGTGCCTCGATTCCAAAACGAGTGTCGGAGGGTCAGGAGGTGGGATCTGTTTGGACTGCAGATATATTTAAAGCATCTTAGTTGGAACTACTATTCTATATGTCGAATGCCAATGAACATAATAATACATTACTCTTATCAAAAGCCAATTCATGTACTAAATAATAAAACATAATAGGGAGGCTGGAGACTATGCAATGTACTGATTTTAGGAAATTACCAAACTACCCTGTTGGATTTAGGAGTCCCTGTCCATATGCCTGTGTGTATATGCATCGTCAGCAGTGCCCCACCCATGGGGGACATTTGGTCAGCCATCTTGGATTCAAGTTTCCTGTGTTTATTTTAGAGGCAAGTGATTGAATGACCTTCAATCTCCAAATTTCGACACTAACAATGTGTTTCTAGGCATTTGAGAAGCCGAGGTATAACCTTTTTACACTTTATAATTGTCGTTTTGGATTTCTGCTCCGTTAAGGATCATGTCAATAGGTCACAGGGACTCCCCTTTCAGATTCAATGAAGAGGTCACAGGGGATCATCAAAATGAAATGAAAAAAAGATGTTACCGCAAAAGGGGAAACTTTATTATCCTTTTCTTTTTTAATTACATCGGAGGCAAGCAGTCATTATCAGATACATTATGCTAATCAATTCAGCTTTATTCTGAAAAAATCTGGTTATCGTATGGGATTAAAATATTATCTAATGATCCCTTTAAGTCATATGGAATTAAAATATTATCTAATGATCCCTTTAAGTCATATGGGATTAAAATATTATCTAATGATCCCTTTAAGTCATATGGAATTAAAATATTATCTAATGATCCCTTTAAGTCATATGGGATTAAAATATTATCTAATGATCCCTTTAAGTCATATGGGATTAAAATATTATCTAATGATCCCTTTAAGTCATATGGGATTAAAGATATTAAATTGTGTAGCGATACCTAAGCAATTTATTTATTTCGGAGCAGGCGTGACGTCATCGCCCTCCGTTTCCATCGCTACGGAGATTGTTGTACCTCGACTATATAAATCGCCCGAGCTTGACCGTTGGTCATTCTCGTTCCAACCACCAGAGATTCACCATCGCAGCAGAATTTTAAAGCCATTTTTAGGCGATTATTTGAATTATTTCTTCGATCTTAAGGGGTTTAGATTGATTAATCTTCGTAAAATATTTAACGGAGACCTACCAAGATGTCGAAGAAGAAGAATTTTTGCAGAAATTGTCAATCCAGGCACGTCGCCCCGACGGGGAAGAGATGCAATCGCCTTGAAGAGACTGCAACAGGGGGGTCGGATGGCCTCTCTGGCGATGATGGTGGTGGAATGGAGATGGGGAAGAGCCCTTCGGGCAATTTCCCGGCGGCGATCCAATCGCCTCCGAAGGCTGCGGGGACTCAAGTTCTCAACGACAGGATGGGGGTAATGGAGAAAAACATCTCTAAACTCGTAGGCGCTGTCAACCGGTTGGCGGAGAAGCAAGAGGCGGCCATGGTACCTCCAAAGGACGATTCCGACGACGACAGCGATGGCTGGATAGAAGTATCTCCAAGAAAGTCCAGGCCAAAGACGAAGAAGAGGGGGAAGATGCAATCATCGCCCAAGCCGGTCAGCCCCGCCGCCGAGTCGTCAAGCGATGAATCGAGCCACTCCAGCGATAGGTCCGCTTCGCCTACAAAAGATAAAGGTAAAACAAAGAAATATGCACAGAAATTGTATTGCAAAAGCGGAGATAAGCCTAAGAATGTGGAGGAGGTTCTGTTAGTAGGTTTGAAGACTATCGAGAGATTAATTTTGGATAAAAAAGATCCACTCCCCGCTGTCAAACATGTAAAATTATTGACAGAGAAAGCCTCTAAGTGATTGTACACGTTCGACACGTTTAATCAATATGATATCTCAGTAAGGGAAAGGGCTGGGAGGCTGGGACACGATGAATTTGGCAATTTTGACCAGGAGGAGATAATGTCATCTTTTTCCTTCGACAACACGTTCAAGGCTGGTGTCGGTAGCAAATCTGGAGGGGGTTACAAAGGTAAACAAAACCAGGGAAGTGGGAGGTCCTACTCCGAAAAAATATGTTTCCGTTTCAACTCCGACAGCGGATGTTATGGCAAGTGTAATCTCAACCATGCTTGTATAGTCTGCGAGAAGAAAGGGCACAACAAAAAAGATTGTGTACGTGTAAGCAGCGATAAAAAATAGGATATCGTTTCAAAATCTGAGAAGATTCCAGGCGTTAGACACTTATCTGACAGTGACGTCACGGGTAGATGGGTTTCTTCTCAGTCGTGTCCGGGCTCGCCAGCCCAAAATGTTAAATTATACAGTAAATCCAGAAGTGTTGGTCCTAATGGTGGTTTCCTCCGTGTTCTAGAGGTAGAAAGTATTAATCCAGTCTTTGGGGAGGACCAATTGTGTTGTATTTCAAATATTATCTCCAGTATTGGTACGATCGGTACACGCCGGTACTTTGCATCGCCGGGGTCAAGCCCGGGTCAAAGCACCGATACCGCTGACGTCACGGGTTTCCGTGTCGAAAGTACACAAGCGGTGTCGGAGCAGGAGGAGGAAAATGTCAATCGGCAAGGTAACTTTGTTCAAAATATAGAAGTTCTAGCCGATAGTTCTTATCTAACGGTCGATAGGGATGGAGTTGGGGTCCTTGTCGACAACTGCCCCAAATTTGAAAAAATTCTATCAGGTAGTTCAAGAGATATTAAATATTTTGAAAATAATCTTCTGATCTCGGCGCGCTCGCCGAGTGGTCAAACTGTCAATGTATTCGAGAAATGCGCCCGTGGGGAATGCACGTGCGATTATTATATTAATGGCACATTGGCGCAACTTAGGCCTTGTAGATTCGAATATCTTCTATCCTTGGGGTCTGATGAATGTAAAAATAGATTTAGACCCATGGTTGATGGGATAACAGATGGTTTCAAAATTGTTGATGACACAGTGCCAAGCGGGGGTCTGAGTTATGATTGCAGAAATTATAATTCTCTTTTTGAAGGTGATAATAAAAAAAAATGGACAAAATTATTGGCAAAGAACTGGCTGAGGGTTACCTTAAAATAGTAAAAGAAAAGCCAGCATGTATTCACTCTATGGGTGCAGTCCCCAAACCTGATGGTAATATTAGGCCAATAACAGATTGCAGTATGCCAGAAAAAATATCAGTAAATAATTTTTGTGAAAATATTATTGAGGAGTTCAAATATAAAAGTGTAGACAATGTGGTGTCCTTGTTAAATCGAGGGGATTATATGGCTGTAGTTGATATAAAATCAGCTTACAGGGCGGTACCTATTTACCCAGACCATCAGAAATACTTGGGAATTAGATGGGAAGTTAATGGTAAAACTGAATACTTACAGGACTCCCGCTTGGCATTTGGTCTTAGACTAGGACCAATGTATTTTAATGAGATATCTGAATTTATTTTTCATATTTTGTCAGATATTTATGGAATTGAAACAGTAAATTACTTAGATGACTTTATAGTCATTGGCTCAAGCCTGGAAGAGGCTACCTGGGCACAACAGGTAGTAATAAGAATATTGAGATACATAGGCTTTCACATAAGCTGGGGAAAAGTGACCCCACCAGCTCAGATATGTACTTATCTGGGACTGGAAATTGATTCCATTAAAATGGAAATACGCCTTCCAAAGGAAAAGTTAGAAAAACTAAAAAATTTAGTGGGAAAATACAGTAGGAAAGCAACTATTGGTAGGAAGGAGTTGGAGAGCCTGGGAGGCCTCCTGTCTCACTGTGCACATGTAGTGGATGGTGGAAGAATATATTGTCGCAGGGTTTATAACCTGTATAAAGTCCTTTTAAATAATAATCTGAAGGCGATTAAAATTGGCCAAGCCTGTAGGGACGACTTAAATTGGTGGGAGAAATTTTTGGTAAATTTTAATGGTAAAAAACAAATAGAATATAAAGAATTTCCATACCCAATGGTCTCAGACTCATCCATGAGAGGATTTGCAGTTTATATGGGTAGTGATTGGAGGGCAGGTAGTTGGGACAATAGCATTATTTTTCCAGAGTCTAAATGCAAACATATAATACCGGCCCCTAGTGATATTGTATATAATAAGGAAAATATAAATGAATTGGAATTATTTCCAATAATGCGTGGCTTGCAGGAATGGCTGAGCCAACTTGTGGGCCATAGCATCAATATTTATACTGATAACACACAGGTTTTCCATATGATCAGAAAGGGCATTAGTTGTAATCCAACATGCATGAGTTGGCTGAGGGAAATTTTTTGGATTTGCAAAATATATAAAATAAGACTGGTGCCTCACTACATTAACACAAAAAATAATTTAGTTGCGGACACTTTGTCACGCCTGTTATATATTAAAAGTGAGGACGCAGTTAAAAAGTGTATCCTGGGGGCAAATTTGTGTTGTATTAACGCCATCTTTAAATTTTGCAGAGAAAATGAAGCTGAAAAAGCGTGTAATAGCGTTGAAAAAATCCGCCGTAGGGGAATCAACACAAAAACTGCGGAGGATGCAGTGGAAATGCTATAAAAAGGTATGTGTAAAATTCAATTGGGCCCCCTATAATTGTAACTCTAACCAGGGGTGTCAGTACATTTCATATTTGTCTAAATTTATGAAAGCATCCTCCGTTATTAACTATTACCAGGCGGTAATTTACTATCATAATGTAAAGGCCAAGCCAGTCGCAGGCTGGTCAGATGTAAACATAAAGATGGTTGTAAAAGGAATTAAAAATTCCAATTTTTGTAAAGTGGATAGTAAAGAACCACTGAAAGAGAAGCATCTAGAAATGTTGTATAGGAAGGTAGATTGGTCCGACCAGTTAGGGATTTTAATATATATTGTAATTGTTTTTTTGTTTAGGACACTACTTAGAGTAGGACACGCTGTGAGGTCGGAGCACATGCTTCTGAGAAAAAATGTTGTTTTTCATAAATGGGGTTGTATTGTAAAGGTTACATCCTCAAAAACAAAAAAGCCAGGCCAGGTACATGAGATACCTATTAATAGATTAGAAAATAAAAGGGTCTGCGCTGTGTATTTATTGGAGAAGTTGTATAAAATTCATCCAAAGTCCAGGGATGATCCTTTGTTCTCCACAGGTAAAGTTAGTTATTTATCCTACACTGTGGTTAACAAGCAATTTAAACAAATGTTGTCAAGTTCAAAAATTCAGGGTAATTTTTCAACTCATTCTCTAAGGAGAGGAGGCACAACAGACTTGTATAATAAGGGTGCCTCTTTAACTTATATTAAGGAGAGAGGCCAGTGGTCATCTGATTGTATTTACAAATATATCAGGCCTTCCATCTCCGATAAAATTAATTATGATAAATCTTTATCACTACGTTAGGTAATTGATTTGGAGGAATTGGATTAAAATAAATGTTATTTATTATATGTCCAAATCAATTTACCTTGTTTGTTGTCCTGTATTTATTCTAAGTTGTTCTAGCCGCGACGTAAATGATATTAAATTGTGTAGCGATACCTAAGCAATTTATTTATTTCGGAGCAGGCGTGACGTCATCGCCCTCCGTTTCCATCGCTACGGAGATTGTTGTACCTCGACTATATAAATCGCCCGAGCTTGACCGTTGGTCATTCTCGTTCCAACCACCAGAGATTCACCATCGCAGCAGAATTTTAAACTTTAGAATTATTGTTACAGGAAGGATTAAAATAATGTTATTTATTATATGTCCAAATCAATTTACCTTGTTTGTTGTCCTGTATTTATTCTAAGTTGTTCTAGCCGCGACGTAAATATATTATCTAATGATCCCTTTAAGTCATATGGGATTAAAATATTATCTAATGATCCCTTTAAGTCATATGGGATTAAAATATTATCTAATGATCCCTTTAAGTCATATGGAATTAAAATATTATCTAATGATCCCTTTAAGTCATATGGGATTAAAATATTATCTAATGATCCCTTTAAGTCATATGGAATTAAAATATTATCTAATGATCCCTTTACGTCATAAACAATTGACATTTAAACTATGTCCACCCAGCTGCTTAGCAGGTGAAAAGAATGTTATTATTCAAAAACAGCAAAAATCTACCATATTGTTTTATTGGCCCCCATAGATATAATTATACATCATATTGATGATATTTCAAGGTGACTCCCCTTCCGAATATCTTTCGCAGTTATGCCTAAGATGTGCCTCATACAAAATCTCGAACTTTTATCCACCCTGTAATGATTTCTAACTGAACAAAAATAGTCTTAACAGACCAAACCGTCAGCTTACCCGATCCAACTCATCGGGACATTGAGCAGGGGACCGAGACCCGTGTGCATTGCAAAAGCTCTCTATTTTCATCCACTACCCCCATGATGGTGTCCGTACATCCCTGACTAATAAATCCACAACACATGGGATGTCCGGCAGCTGAAAATGATACGGCAGCATTATAATTGGGATACATGTATGGAGTGGCACCAAACTAATGTGGTTTCAGTTCCCATTTGTTTGAAAACAGGAATGATCATACAACAAATTCGCCTACTGGAAAACGTAATTGCCAAAGTTCTGTGGATGCGTAAATGAGTTTAGATGAATTGGTGCTATCTGACAGTGTGCTTGCTGATTAACGAAGTATTTTTTGGGAGATTTGCTTATGTATTACATTTCACGTGTTATACAATCATATTATTTATAAAAATGCTAATAATTATGCTAAAGACGTAAAGGGATATAAGGATGTAAAGTGGTATACAGCTTAAGGCGAACATACATTCAACTAAAGTAAAGAATGACCATTGATCTTCCTACCTAAGGATGTCGCATTATAAAAACATTGCAGTCACGTTCCTGTTCATCCTCTTTTGGTTCTTGTTACAATGATTATTTTGATGGCTACCAACATCGCATCATTATTATTATTATGCTGATGTATAAGGTGGACAGACTTTATAAATATATGTATGGTGTGTTCCCACACTAGAGGGGGGGGGGGGGGCACCAGGGTCCCTCTCCCCGCTTGGTAGAGGGCTGCACTTCACTGGTTGTTAAGGTCCGGTGTACGTGTCAACCACCCTTGTCACTGGTCATTCCCAGTTTGGACGCTATTGCAAGCACAATCTTTTCCTTTTTAATCTAGGTTGAAGCGGTCCAGGGGTCCAGGAGTTCCAAAGGGGTCCAGGGGGTCTTGGCAGGGGCCTCAAATGTATTACACTGATAATCCTATGGGTGAAAAAGCTAGTCACATAGTGACTAACTTTGCTAGTCAACTTGATGGGGGCCTGAGAGGACTAACTTTTCCTGGTCAATAGTGACTAGGGTGACTAACCTGGGTTATAATTAGTCTTTTTTAAATGGATTGTGACGTACATAGCAAAGGGTAGCTAATGGTCTTAGTCACCTGCGACCAGGTTTCAGATTATCTACATGAGAGTATACCTTACACCAGCGGTTTGTACATGTAATTCACATAAAATATGAAATCAAAAATTAGTTTTGTTTAATTTGATCAGTAATTCACCTGATAAATAATTTTTTGACAACCTATATTGATCAATCAATTTACTTTCAGACAAACAAAATAAAAGCGAATAACCTGGAGTTTTTCAGTTTTCAACGGATCCTGAATCTATAAGATCCACCTGGGACCTTGTCAATATCCTTGAAAATAGAAAGACAATACCAATGAAAATATCCATGAAAATAGAAATAAAATATTAAACATTTCCACTCAGGCAGAATCGCAGCTAGAATTTATAGGGAGCAGTCAGGAGATGTTGAGACAACCTAGAGGTGAGTGGTCGCACCTACAACAAAGAGGGAGCGGCCAGGAGGTGTTGGTTCTGCAACGGGGGTGGGTGGGTGGGTGGGTGGGGGGCGGTGGCCACCTTTTAGTATAATTGCGATATTTCAGTCTGAAAAGGGGGCTGGGGAGGAGCACTAAGTGGAACTTTTTAATGTTTTCTTCCCATTTTCTTCCCGTTTTTATAATTAAATTTTAGGGGAAAAGTGGCAACCCCTGTTGTTGAGAGAACCCAGAGGTGAGTCATCGCACCTACAACAAAGAGGAAGTGACCAGCAGGTGTTGAGAGGAGCTGGAGGTGAGTGTGCAGGCCCGTATACAGGGTGATGGCAGGCCCGTATACAGGGGTGGCCCACAGATTTTTAAAATAATTAATGTTTAAAAGTTCCACTCAAAGAACCTCGCCCCCCCTCCCCAATAGCAGAACCTGTATGAGAGCTGCCTACGAGGGGGACCACTATACTCTATAGGAATAGAAATTAATACATATTTCATAAAACATATTTCTACTTTTTCTTTTATAACAAGTCGGCTCTGTCGCCGATACGGGGAGGCGATCCCTGGGCCTCTCACACTCCAGGCAGACATTCTACCCCGCCCCCCTCCCTACATTCCTACCTCCCCCAACCCTACTCGTCTAGGGGTCAGTGGGTACCCACTTACCAGGCTGAGCACACTGGACATCAGTAGAAGTAGTAGTAGTAGTAGTAGTAGTAGTAGTAGTAGTAGTAGTAGTAGTAGTGGAGTACACACCTTTTTATTCAAACTTTTGCACGTAACTCTTTTCCTGGCCATCAAAAGTATATATAGTAAGTGAGTGAAATGTTGCTAAGAACCTTGGGAATATAATGAATATCTCAAATAAATTATTTCTGAAGATTTTGATCTTTTCGTAATTTAATGAAGAATTAAAGTATTGGCTGGTTGCTGGTGTTTTCCACTGTTTTTCATAGTGGCATGTATGAGTTGAGATACCAGCTTTTAAATGGTAGCATTCTGTCTCTGTCTTTTGGCTCACTCTCTATCTCATTGGTGGCTCCTATTCAAAGTTGAGGCTTGGGTAGAGATTGGAAGCACTGGTTCTTTAACCTAGAGATGGTAATCAAGGTTGTATCATTCTCTCGGTATGTAGACTCATTACCTGTTAATTTCAGACAAAAATACGTTTAGATATGTCTCTGCTCAACTAGAATCTTCTCTGTGTGACCTGTTGAGTAATGCCCACACCTCAAGAAACACTCTTAACCTGAGGTGACACAACAAATCTGTTTGTCCTTATATTCAAATTTTCAATTGAAAACGTCACTTCCTGTGACATCATAGATAGTCAGCATTGACTATGTTTATGTGACCGTGTCAAATATCTCCATAATCACATTAATCATGCCTTTATGACTATGGCAACTTAGCCATTAGATGACTAAGGCTAGGCAGCCTAAGGACTATCAGTGTACCCCAACTACTGACTTGACTTGTCATTCACTAAATGTTCTCACTGTATTGAATTTACGATTAACTAGATATGGAATATCTCTTTCCATAACTTCCTTAACGTCAATGACAAACAAGATTATGATAACGTTCTGGATGAACCTCCGCAATAGATAACGTAACTCTAACAACAAGCATGGTTAAAGAAACATTGCTTGTCTGAAACCACAGGTACAATAATAGACAGGTGACTATTAAACTCTATGAATGAAGTCCATAGATATTGAGAGTGGCTCAGCATTAATATGGTTATTATGCTGACATGTTGCCATGACGTGTTATGGTCTTAGTGTTCAAGGTGTGCCTAATATCTGTGTACTATTCATTGCAGCTTATCGCATATGACACATAATAGAGCTCCATACCCACTACGGTGAATTAATGGAGATGCACTGAAATGCATGCTCGATATGAATCAGTACTAGATTGCCCGACTCTTCTGGTAGAATTGGTCGAATTTAGCACCAATAAGTCACCCTAAATTCACCTAGTATAGTTGTTATGGGACTAAAGAGTAGCCATTATGTCACTTGTTTGTAAAACTATATATATAGACGATGCTGTCAGGCGGTGGTAGTATAGTATTACTTATTGTACATATCTTAATTAGGAATGTTTAATACGTCTAAGGTGATTTTCACAACTGATAACTCTTATGATGCTTCATTTGAAAATAGTTATGAATGATAAATCATTCTCACGTGTAATTGGCCGATAAGACCATTGACACTTATCGATGTCTTGTTAGGATGGCAATGATCACCGACTAAATCACATCAATAAGTCCTCTAAGATGCGATAAATAAGACGCCATAGAATTTGTTGACTGAACATAAACACATATAAAAAAAGAAAACACAATAAACAAGTACACTGGTACCAGAACTGTAACTGTAAACACGTACGCATTTACTATCGTGAATGAATCATTGACGACTATACTTGAAAAAAGGATTCGAAACCTTCATTATCAAAGAGATAACGAGAAGGGGAGCACAAAATTAATGATTATTTGAAGTAGCCATTATTTGCTTCTCTATTGGAGAGGTTTGATATCAGTAGGTTAATAGAATGTATCTGATGCAAGGCGTCACCAAAAATCAATGAACATTTCGGACAATCATTCTATATGTATTATTATAAGTATCAATATGGTACAAGTAGAATCTGTAGTGGTGTACATGTCTTTTTGTTACTTGTATCTGACCATTCGGTCCACCTTACCAAAGAGACGTATGAATACAATGCTTGTTTAATCTATGTATTCAACTTTAGGTATGCTTACACCTAAGAAATACATACTAACATGCTCATTGGCTTAATTCATATATTACAGTTACATTTATAATTATAAGTAATACTTCCCTATCAAAAGTCACTATTTCATTATGCGATGGCCACTGCGTGCTTTCAAAAAGTTCTTTAAGAGTTGGTAGGACATTAGGAAAGTTTGCTTAAAAAAACACTTTCATGTATTAAGGAATAATTATATATGCTTGCATTTTGGTTGTACGCCACATGCAAACATACTATAGTACCGAGCCGATTAGATAGTAGAGAATCGTAGTAGGAGATGAAAACAAGCAAAAATAAACAAACAGAACATCTAGTCTTGTCAGCAGATAATGTAAGGTACTTCTTGAAGATAAGTGTTCTCATTTAAAGAGTAATTATAACTTCCCTATCAAAGGTCATTTACATAAAGGGACTACTTAAACTTTACCTCTTTACAGTCGTGAGCTGTTGATAAAGGACATGTATTTCATCATGATAAACGCTAGCTTCTGCAGTGTCTTCTTATTCTTCTGTTGTACCAATTGAAGTAGGTTTATTGGGTGTAAATTTGATTAAAAATCAATTTTAAATGCTTGGTATAAAAAGAGAGAACACTAATACCCATATTAAACACAGCTTTGATAAATACGATATCATCTTGTGGAAAACGTAAAAAGCATAGTCGATTTAAAATCATATTGTTTAAGTATCATTCACATTTTAAACGATATACTTTTCTTCCCCTATTTGATGCTCGGGACTATAGTAGTTATTAAAAGAGATAACGTCTAGGAGGGTCTGCTCCTGGAAGATTATAACTCAAAGTTAATTGCCTTTCATATACACACTGTATTGAATAGATCCACAAAGGACAACAGGGAGACGACTTAGTCCAACCATTTAAGTTCTCATATGACACACATTTTACCTCCAACATGGTAAGTTATATCATTTAGTAATCTACTACATCTACTTCATCATCTACTTCATGAGATGTATACATAAACGAGAAGCCATATCATAAGTTCGTTATATTCATGGTGCCAAACATTAACCCTTTTCACCCAGCCTCAGTCAGACACATTCTATATCCTATGCATTGGGCGCCATATACACCAGGGGTTTTTGGTATGAATCAACACACTGCCAATTAAATTCTAGATATCTTTAAAAATTTTGAAGAAACACTATTACAAACCTCAAGTTAAGTACGTTTGTTTTACAACAGGGAGCTGGGAAAGGGTACTTCACAGACTACCCCAAGCATGTAGGATTCATCCTGGGGAATGAGTTCTGTGAGAGATTCTCCTTCTATGGCATGAAAGGTAAACAGTTTCTTAGACCCTATAACAACTGGACTGAATTTTTGCATTAATTGATGGATTCTATATTAAACACTAATAATTAGTGCTTAATAGAATCCGTCAATTATTGGCTGCTTATTGTGCTGAACATGCCAATCGGTATGGGGTATCGAAATGTACACATTCGATATGACATTAGTACAAAAGTCGGCCAACTATTCTGGTAGAATTTTAATACTGACTAGTTTGCAGCATTGGTGAAAATCGCCTAGTATGCATACTGCTTAATCAGTGCAACATTTCTGCACTTATATATTTCCAATATGAGCTACACACACAAATATAATTCACCAACAGTAGCCTATCACACCAAGTATGTTGTCACAAATTTCACCACAAAACCGTTGCTGCCAGAGTTATAAGATAGATGGGGACCATTTGATGATCTAAATTCCATTTGTCATGCATTTCCTCCTTAATCCTATGAAATTCTACTCTACAGCGATCCTGGTCATATTCCTGACTAGGGCCCTGAAGCTGTCTGATGACAAAAGTACTGAGATCTATCATGGTTTCAACATGGCCTGTTATTTCACTCCTCTCTTTGGGGCCGTCCTGGCCGACGGCTACCTTGGGCAGTACAAGTAAGTAATGGAGACACACACTTGTGGGAAAACATTTTCTCTGGTAATTAGCACAATTTCGATATGTTTGATGAAGATACCCCTTCTTTTTATATGTTTTTTTGTATCATCATGGGTATACTTATTATTTTGTTCAAAGGTTTCTGTTACTTTAAAAATTCTTTGTATGGTCAGAGATATCTCTCTATATGTAGATATGACATGTATAATCATGTTAAAAAGTTGAATGTTATCCTGTATTTGTCAAAAGTGAGAGGATGCAGGCCTCCTTGTTACAAGGCCTGTCTATATATCTAAAGTTTTCACTTTGAATTTCCTATAGGAAGTGAGCTATGGTGCACATTCATTATTGAATTTTGTTAATTTCTGGTGCCTTAATGAATGACAAACGCATTAGGCTTCCATTCAAGCAGGGCAATAGAGTTATAACACACTTTATAAGACTCTGTTTTGCATGTTTTACTTGCAGGACTATTTTCAGCATTTCTATCGTGTATGCAATCGGCAACGTTATCATGGCTGTCGGAGCAGTCCCTCTAAATGGCCAGGAGTACATCAGGTATATTTAATATCATCTCACCAACAGATTCATGAAAATATTCTTATCACGCTCATAAATAACCATGAGATGCGACATGCATCAATTCCAAGGCAATCCAGGATTAAAGACAGCCTTTATTTACAATGCTGCATTCCTAAGCCATTGTCTTAGATAACTGAGTCACAACTTTAATCAATTCTATCTTAGAGCGTTGCCGTTCGTTGGTCTTGCTCTTATCGCCGTCGGTACAGGGGGAATCAAACCTTGTGTGGCGGCCTTTGGGGCTGACCAGTTTGAGGATCATCAGGTAAATATGACAATAAATGACATAATATTATATTTGAAAACTATAAGGAATTTCTATTCATTTGGCGGAATTCTTACGCAAGATGCTCCAATAAAAAGTTAGGAATAGGTGATACAGTAATGTGACATAATCCGTGAAAAGCAGACTTATTTCCCTTAAAGTGTGCACTATTAGTGGTATAGCCACGTAGCACTACATATATATATATATATATGTATATATATATATATATATATATATATATATATATATATATGTAGGGTAAATCACACAAAATAGACAAAAGGTTAGCAAGTTAGTTAAATAAATCTTTTGACAGATGAAACGGCACATGAGGGTTAGACATTTTCAGTGTTTTTTCAGGGTGACACCTGATGTTTTTATTTCTATGAACCATTGGATTAGTTAAAATGTCTAAGATTTTTTTTAGGGATTGTCATTTTGCCTCTAACCTAGACAAAAAAGGGTTAGAAAGTTTAGAAAAAAATAATAAGCATCCTCACATTTGCTAAGGTTTTTGCAAAAACTTCAAACATTTGACTAAGTTTCTAACCCGTTTTTTCTTCTGTGTTGACACATTAAAAGGTTATTCCAGGAGAAATGAAGCGTTAACCAGACAGACTAGGCCCCCACGGTCCACATAGGCCCAATAACTATACGTCAACCGTTATCTGTAATAAAAGCAGTCATATACAACTGAGGGGCCATAACCTTCCAATCAGTATACATAGGTAAACATGCATCCCTAGCTCCTGTATACGTACTTCGATTATAGGTTTTATGTATCATGAATTACATACCTTCTTCTTTATAGACTCGCCAAAAGGAGACCTTTTTCTCAATGTTCTACATGGCTATCAACGTTGGTTCCCTTTTGTCCATGATAATAACTCCAATCATCCGAAGTAAGCATACAATACAAAAAAACATGTTTGCATTAACAACTGTTAAAGTTTAAAAAGGGAAGTTATAGACTTGACATTTCAAATGATTAACTTGTATTTTATAGTTTTGATTACCAGATCATTATTAGAATATTTTTTACATAATGCAAATGTATTGCAATATATCATTTTCAGGTGAAGTGATATGCTTTGGAGATGAATGTTACGCGCTTGCCTTTGGAATCCCAGCTATTTTGATGATAGTTTCTCTAGGTAAATCCTTTTAAAGAACGTATCTATCTGAAACACTGTCCAACGCCTCACGGTATAAATTTATCGTTGAGATACTGTTTAGCCACAATATGAATAGCATAATTATGACTTTTAAAGATGAATTTTGAACTCAGGGTAAGCATGATTTCACGTATAGTTTTTCATCTTCAGAACTTTTCAGAATTAATGAGCATTACAGTATATACGTATAAGCCGATAGTGAAATATGAAATTGAATTTCATGAACTCTAAATTTTCTGTGGTGGATCTAGCATGGTTATCACGCGAATCAATAATAATAGTAATTTATAAAATTTTATACAAACATCTTTTTATATTGTTTGACGCTTGCATCTCTATTTGTCACAGTGCTGTTTCTAATTGGTACACGGTGGTACAAAATCATCCCTCCAGGAGAAAATATTATTGGAAAACTATTTCATTGTATCTTTGTATGTATCCTTTTCCGGTCCAGTGGATCTTATTTTGATTCTATCTAGAATTGTATTCGATATGACTGGTATCCATGTAAATTATCTTCTTTATTGTATTCTTTGGATTACATATTTCTAGAACTTTTTCAATTCAGCTAACTTACACTTTATATTAACCTTTCCAAGGATG
This sequence comes from Lepidonotus clava, assembly GCA_936440205.1. Taxonomy (NCBI): domain Eukaryota; kingdom Metazoa; phylum Annelida; class Polychaeta; order Phyllodocida; family Polynoidae; genus Lepidonotus; species Lepidonotus clava. The sequence continues at coordinate 15,435,993 of OW387150.1, read as the reverse complement.
TGTACATTCATTTTGGTATTAACATGATAGACAAGGCAAATGCTTTCTATAGTGCAATGTAATCGTCTTTTTTTCAAGATTGCATTGAAAGGTAAATGCTCCTGTGGAAGTGAGGAAAAGAGAGAACACTGGTTGGATTATGCCGATTCAAAATATGACGTTAGTACAAGTGTTTACCTGCATGTTGTTGAACAATGTATATTCTACGGGATCTAAAGCTTAACATAACAGTGTGTATGATAAGAGTATGAAATACAATTTTCACTGTATCTGTATCTTAATAGTAATTGTTTTCAGGATACCTTCAAAACATATCGTGGACACTCATGATAATTATTATTGAAGATTGCAATAATTTAAAATTGAACAATTTGTGCATATTACTTGAGCAGTTAGTTATTCTTTAATCATCTGAAAACACATAATTATCATTTCAAATTGCAATTGACCTTTTAGCATTTTTATTTATTGTTTAGAAACGTTTCATCTCCGACGTTAAGGCCGTGATGCACGTGCTGTTCGTCTTCCTGCCCTTCCCAATGTTTAACGCCCTGTTCGACCAACAAGGATCCAGGTGGACTCTGCAAGCTGAACAAATGGATGGAGATTTTGTCAGTATAAACAATAATCTTAAACTCTGCCTTTCAATTATATCTATTGTTTTTATTTATTATGTAATACCCTTTCTCCAACTATATAACCCATAGAGTTACAATAGGATGTCAACATAAGGTAATTGACCACTTGTCGATACAATCATAGACATATATATGTATCTCTATGATACAATCAAACAACAATCGAAACGATTGCTTTTGATATTTCAAATAATTTTCTGTTCTATAATTTGTTACTTTGATTGATAATATTGCTATTGCAATGTGTCCATTTCGCTTTTGTTTTTCAGGGTAGCTTTGTCATAGAACCAGATTTGATACAAGTGGCAAACCCAATACTTGTGGTTATTCTGGTGCCACTCACTGAAACATTTATCTTTCCCTGTATGAACAAATTGAAAATACCAAATAGGTAAGTTAGCGTTCGCTCTTGTTATACCTTGTTTTTATATGCATTCCTTTAACTTTTACGTGTAATATTATTGTGCTCAATGGATCTATTATATTGAGGAAATATTATCTTTTTTCTTGTCTTCTAGTCCTTTGCAGCGAATGGGAATCGGCATGTTTTTGGCAGGGACAGCTTTCATAGTTTCTGCCATGTTGCAGATAGCTATTGATGTAAGTAGCCTACCTTTGAACATTATGATTATTATCCAATAAAGCGATAATGACCTACAATAACAGTGAAATGACAGTAAATAGCCCATTATGTCCGTCATCTTTCAGTGTTGACTTACTACTAAATGATAATCATGCATGTTCGCTTCTCACGCAGCCATATTCATTTGTCAGCCTCATGATGTCATAAAGTTTGCGCCATTTCCCCCATAAACACTGAGATTGGATTAATAACACTTTGCACTTGGTGGCTCTGTTTTTTTCTTCCCAGAAAGCGTTACCGTCACCAATACCTAATGGCAGTGCACGTTTCAAAGTGATTAATGCCATACCTTGTGACATATCAGGCTCCATTCTCAACCCTAATTTTGCAAACCATACCTTCTCCATCCCGTACAGCGAAGTAAGACATTTTCTTCAACTCGTCATTAAGTAATGTAACAGTCTAATCACCAAAATTAATCGAATCTTACTTAGATAATTAAAAACAGTTCGAGGAAGGTAAACTCCTCTGAAGTGATTGTATTTTTGAACATATGAAAAAGTACATTTTGTGAAAATAAGATTCTTGTAAAATGTCTACTTTTATTCTTTTAATCTTGATTTTTTAATCTTTTTTTTTAACCTTGAGTTTTAAATGTACATTTGTCTTCAGAGAACAACGCATCTCCAATCTTTTGACGTTCCCCATGGGAATTATACTTTCAAAGTGACTTTTGAGAATTGTGTAGGGTCTGTCAAACAAGTTCCGTCATTCGAGAATACTTTCTCAATGGAGAACCAAGGCTCATATAACATGATAGCTTTTTCGAATGTAAAAGCTCAGGTCGGAAAAGAAGCTCAGCTAATGCAGGTAACTATTCACTGGAGTGGAAGATTATGAGCATTCATGATTCCAATCATTTCGCTTTCTAAAGGCATAGGTTTTCCAAAGGCAGGTTAATTTCAATCAACTTTTATCACCAGATTAAAGAGATTTGAGTTCGGAAATGTATCAGAACATTATTGATATGCATAAATCATGCTGATAAGAATAGGCTATATCTAGTAGCATAACATTACTAATCGATATTCACTCATTTTAGGTGAAGCAACCTCTCATAACCCAGACTGAGCAAGGCAATAGCAGGTTTCAGTAAGTGTCATAATGCACTAGATGGCACCACTGTCACAGTGTATAATATCAATCTAGGTAAAGGTTCTCCAGTACAGTTGAACGTTAATGTCGTTATTAGTTGGCCTTACCGTCCATATGATAATAATGTAATAATTGTAATAATTCTATTAAGGCAAGAGAGTATTATTTAAACGTAATCATAATGATAACTAAAGAAATGCATCTTTCTTTAGGTTTTACAACACATGGGATGAGTTTCAATATGTCAAGGTTAAAACCATTAAAACCTCCATCAATGCTTCTCGCCTGGAATTATCTGAAGCTGTAGAAGTGCCTCACGGCAAGTGAGTAACGCTATTATTTTCATCGTGCATCTTTCCGAGTAATTATATCAAATAATGTATCACATGGCATACATTAATCACTTACTTTATGAATATATTTTAGATATAGGTCTTGGATTCAAAATGATGCAATAACAGGTATTATAAAATATAAGGACAATCTATCGTTTATTCAGGGTAGAGGTTACGGTGGAGGACTCCACCTTTGAGGCACTCTCTAAGGCTGGTGCAGTGTACACTTTGGTGTTTCACTATTCGTCCCTCAAGGACCCACAAAATGCAGTAGGTGATATAAACCCTATTCCACCTGAATCAGATTTTAAAGTTCTGACCAGAACCTTTGCATAAGAAAAGATGTTTGTTTAAACCCCCGCCCCCCCCCCCCCAAAAAAAAAAAAGAAAAAAAAAAAAAGAAAAAAACAACGGAAGATTTTCCCAGTTGAGACTTTTCAACTAAAATATCTATTCACAGTACTATTTTGAACTATGATAATTTTATCATAGATAGACGGTTTGTGTACATGGTATGCTCTATGATTATTTATAACATGAATCGATGGTTTATGTAGATTGTATGTCTACCGTTAGAAAACGTCTGAAAATATGAGTATCTAATTATTCAGTTTATATTTTCAGGCAATGACCACCCAGTACCAGGATATATCACCTAACAGTGTCAACATTCTACTGATGCTCCCCCAGTACCTTGTGATGACTTTTGGTGAAGTTTTCTTCTTGATAACAGGGCTTTCATTTGCCTACTCACAGGTAAAAAATTAAAAATAAACAAACTTTGACATGATTGACGATGCATTACTCGGGATGGTTATCACTAATGCTAGAATTCTATTTTCCAGTCCTTTATAACAATGTCAGGATAAAAATCTATTTGCAATAGAATTCTCCATCTGATGATATTGATGGCATTGTGCGACTCATTTCATTGAAATAACAATTTTCCTTCTTTTGGATTTCTTAACTTAGGGTACATGGTATAGTTTTAATCACAAACATCTGTTACCTTTAGAGGGTGAATATAAGGTTTGATGTCATTTATAACGCTGTACATTTATCCATGTAATGAATTTATCCGAATATTATTTACTGATTAAAATGTTAATTACCTTTTTAAAATCCATTTTATTTAATCTGGTTTACAATCAAGTACAAAGACTTGGTATTCTTTATATATCCAGATTTATCGATAATATATATATATAGAAACACAACCTAGTTCTCAGTTCCTAGGATTAAAATGTCATACAACATTTATTTACAATCTTATCGAAATATATAACTATACATATTTAAATCTGCCAGTCAGTAGTGGATATCCAATATATAGTTTTGACTGGTCATTTTTTCTTCTTCTCCAGTCTCCCCCGACGATGAAGGCCGTACTGCAGGCGGCCTGGCTCTTGACCAGCTCCATAGGGAACCTCATCGTCATGGTTATAACGGCCATTGGAAGCTTGCCCAGTCAAGTAAGTTATTAAGTTGCAGTACTAGCGGATTATATCAATTCACGTGCTGTGGCCAAAGAACAGAAATTTTACCTATACATATATCACATTGGGAAAGACAAGCTTTAAGAAAGTCAAACGCAAGATAGTAATAAAAGAAAACAGTACTTTTGCAAATCCAAAATTCTGCCTGGAGGCATTGCCCATCCCTGACTGGGGCTGGCTATGGGAATCACTTGCACTTAAATATTTAAGTAATAATTATGTTTAAAGAAATTAAAGCAATTTTGATAAAATTATAATTATTACCTTCGTCGGAATTACCCCTATCGATCACAGTGATACAATTAAAATATTAAACTTTATGATAACATGTGCTTATTGTCACTTGCGCTTTCATTGCCCTTCAGATCGCTGAATTCTTCCTCTATGCTGGACTGATGTACTTGACAACCATCATCTACGGCTTCATGGCAATGTCCTACAAGTACGTCAATTTCTCTGAAGAGAATGAGGAGTTGGAGGACGACCCAGCACACAATGAGGGAGGCGTGGATAACCTGGCCATCAGCGCTGATGAAATACCCCCAAAGTATGAGAATATTACTCAAGAGGATGGACCCTATACCAGTGTGCACTTGTAAATGTTTTCGTCAAATATGTTCTGTGATGTCTACATGTCTGGGGCCCTAGATGGAAGGATTCTGTTTATTTACCTCAATGTCATCTTCAAATTTATCATGGTCACATTGGTGTATTTCATTATAACATGTCACCAAGGTGGTAATCCATGTCAGGTTGCCATATCACAAAATTAATGGTGGTGTTGCACTGTATATAGACCTTGTACAGACGTTGTCACGTGACCACGTTTGGTGATCACCATGTGCTTTAATTGAACATGTGGCTATTATTATAAATCTAGAAATCGTCAACATATATATAATGAAAGTTGCTCATCAGGTAGTATATGACTATTTAGGATAGAGTCAACATAAATACATGTTCTACATGTTTGTAAAATGTTAATATCAAGGATTCTATATTGATCACCAAGATGGTGCCGAGGCCCTCCTGGCTGTTGTGACGTCATCTGCACAAGGTCTATTTCAGGGGTTTAGACCCATATATATATATGTTTCTATAATTATATTATTACAAAGAATGCTTTTCATGAAATTAATGTTGCAGTATGTGACAGAAAGCTATGAACATCATATTATTATTGTCGAGACCTATCCTGTTTTAACAATTCGATTTTCTAATTGAATACCTGATGGTAATTATAAATACTACATGCTTGAACATGCCATGTGTATTTCTTACCATGGTAATTGATATACAAATCTAGTGATCTATGCATCTTTCCAATATTCCGTTGATTAATGTACTTCCAATAAAAATAATACATGGGATTGAAACCAAATCTCTTCACCTAACTGTTCAAATGCTACTTCCGTGTATATGTAGATAGCATACAGATGTAGCAGTGAAACAGCGTTAAGCAATGTCCATCAGTTTTACATTGGGTATCATCTTTAACTGCAGTCATAACCTGATAATGTAGTACCATCGTAACTACAGCAACCTAAATTCGATTCCACAAAATGTAATATTTTCATAAACGATACCTGAAGCAAAATTGTTATTTTGGCAGTCGTGGTAATGTTACCGTTCCATAATCGTGGTTACACCGACTTGTTGACATATCACTATATAAATCCACACAACGTAACCTTTGGTCATTCGTGATTCGACTGCCACCCACATCACTTCGTTACAATTTTAAACCTTTTAAAATGGATGTAACTTGGAAGATAAAATAAATAATCCTATTTATTAATATCCAAAGCAATCACCTGTGTTCTTTGTATTCACAATCACTCTAATCTATTTATTCTAGCTGCGAATTATATTGTGTTTATTCTCATTATTGAATATTTCACGAGTAAGTTGTTGAATAATATATCAAAGGCGTCCATGGCAGTTTACTCACATTGATAACTATCTTGAATCATAATCACCATCTTACAACCGTACACCATGCATAAGATAAGACAATGAGTGCAAGAGGAAAATCAATAAAGCAGGGAGTGCTTAAGAGGTAGAAGCTCAAAAACCGGGATATAAGGAGTGTATCTTGAGACACACACATAGAGAACAAAAAGCCAGCAAGGGGACCAGAGTACAACTATCTACGGATTCACATTGAGACGCTAAAACACCAAAATGGTGAGTTATATGGTAAATGTAGCAGTAACATGTGTACATTTTCACAAATAATGAAAGATAATGGGTTCACTGTTATTCAGTGCTTTAATTCATGAAGGCGGACTCAAGGCTGTATGTCAAAACTCTAATTCATACAGTCATTCTGTAGATGTAAGACATTAAAATTTGTTAATGATTTTTTATGTCAGGTGAATTGCTAAACTATCACTATCAATCACCAACAACTTATAGAGGTCAACATCTTCCCCTAAATATACAGTCTATATTCAAGGAACTGAATGCCTTTTGAGTATAATATTATTATGATACAAGGCCACCAGTGACCCACCTAGCAGATAAGAATGTAATAACATGAACATGAGTGGTGTATCAGCCAATCATATTGTTAGCCTATGGAGGGAAAATGTGTTTTTGCCCATATCTCTGTTAATATTCATCAAAATGCCTTATTGTTTGGGACAAAGTAGTCCAGAACCTCATAAATACATGTAATGTCTCAGATTTGATAGTTCTTCATTTGTGAATTCATTTGTGTCATTTGCTACAAATAGGAAATAACAAGTAACAACTGTAATTAGTTTAGACATATATGAATATGGGAAATATTTATAAAATCCTTGTATTACAATAAGCTAAAATTTTAAATTCAACGATGTGAGTAGGTCGGTGGTGTGGGAGTAACTGAATTCGGTTACGCTCCCAATATTTATAGTCACATGTCAACAGATCCACGTAACCAAGGTAACAGAACGGTTATGTCACCTCCCTGCTCATGGAAATAATAATTTTGAGGTCTTGGAAGCCAAAATAATACTATATTTTTGAAATTTTCAAGTTTTCAGAAAATTGTGTCTTATCCTTGTAATGAATGTGAAATCTGTATAGCAATACCTTTGAGATGCATTTTCGGGGGGCGCGGTGACGTCATCTTACCAGTTGCCCCTACCTACAAGCATGTTGTTGACAATGCATTATAAATACCGGGCAACCAACAGTTTTGAATCAGTTGTCCACCCACCGCCACTCAGACAACATCACTATTTTAAGTTTTAGCTTGATGTATTAGGAGGATGATAAACAAAATGAATGGTACTGTTTATATTGTCCAAATATAAATACCTTGTCTCTTGTTATTATAATAATATCCTAAATTATATTATATCCTAATATCAACTAATAACTAGCCAAACATGAAAAAGATAATTAAGTTAGATCGGTAACCCCCTAATATCCAGTCGGGAAATGATAGCTGACACTTACCCCCATCAAATGTAAAAATGTAAAGACATTCTTAATTCTCAATCTTTTATTATTATCATTTTCATGAAAAATTAAACTCTTCAATCAGAGAATTTGTCTATTTGAAATAAAACTAAATCTCATTTCTCAATTCTCTATGTTATGCTTCATTTCTCATCTTCTCTATGTTATGATTCAATTCTCTATGTTATGCTTCAAACCAGATTTCTCTAATTTCAATATTTGAAGGCAGGTAAACCTTTAAACGTTCTCTATTAAAACCAATATAACGAATTCCTAAGGGAAATCCATGGAAATCCTGGGGAAATACAGCAATTCATGATCGTAATATGCCAGGTCTAAATGGTTTAACAAACTACCGCTGGAATTCTTATACCACGTCTAGAATATCTAGTATTCTTATGGGAGCAGATATTTAAACCTAAAAATTCAATATTCACCGTTTGTCAGAAAAGATATAACGAAAAACATTGAAAAATTGAGTCATCTTGGTTATCTATACTTTGGTAATTTGAGACCCCATTATCCTAATGGAAGGGAAATACCTTAACTATACTTCACATGGTACAATTTAACCTTAAAAGAGTCTAAAAATGTTTTAAAATGAAAATTCTGTTGTAGTTCTTATTCTATGAGCAATGGCCAGGCTGAACAGCATAAAGTACCTTTAATATTCAAATGGAATCAGACCATATTTAATTTCAAATAGCGTTATTAAGACATAACTAGAAATAGTTTCATTTGTAAAACATATTAAGAATTTGACATTTAGTGCATTTTGTGACACCTTTCATTCAAAAGTTTCCACGGTGACCCCCTTTTTTCAGCATTCTTTATATGTATACACACTAAAGCTCCATACCCACTAGGCGATTTTACTGATGATGGGCACAGGCAACTAGCAGAGTCACCAGTAAAGTCGTCACCAATTCAGACCACCTGTCAGTATGGTATATTGAAATTTACATGTTTGATAGCAGTCACCCCTAGAATCGGCCGATTCTTCCAGTAGAATCGGCCAATTTTAGCAACAGTGAATCAGCCAACTCTGGTCAAAGTCGCATAGTGAGTATGGGATATGCCAAAGATTAAAGGAATTATTAATAATAGAACTATAATGGAGCAATCGTCTTTAAATATTGTCCTTTATTCCCAATCTCTTCAGTCCCTCTGGATATGAATTATAAATTATTATCTATACAGTGACGAACCTATAAAAATCTGACCCCCTCTTTCATTTTAAACGTACAGTATTATTCAAAAGCCCTCTTCAGATGATTCTGAAAATTAGAATCTGTTTTAATGTAGAAACATATAAACTATACTTTAAGAATTGAATAGTTTATAGGAGGCCCAGATACCTATGTTTCTGAAAAGGTGATATTCATTAGCATAGGCAAGGGAGTAACATAATCTACATTTGATTAGAATTTAATCTTTGAAATTATGTCAATCACAATCTCTAAAAGGCGGATTTAAAGATTGTTGGAAAGTAATTAATTGCATGTAAACAATAACATTTTGTATTGACACAGATCGATTATAGATAAGACAGTGAATGAGGACACTATTCTGTGACTTTATATCGATTAATCCATCCAGTGATATCACTTATCATGCTTGTCAGTAGAGGATTTATATAAACGTGTACAGTTGTATTATACTTCCACCAGGAAGTCTCCTACCAGTAAAAGAAATCAATGTTATTTATCAGAAAATCATCCAATGTAATCACATTCTCTTGTAACAGCTACGAACCAGAAGAAACCAAAAATATTGTTGGCAGAGGGTTCCATACGATTTACAGTGGTTAATTCACATTTTAATTTTATCTTATTAGTACATATAATCCGACCTCATAATTCAGAGCTAGGCACACACTTACGAGCCTTGTCACATATGTGCAAAGAACATCTACAATGATTGGCATGACATGAAAACCATAAACAAAACCTGCCAGTCAAAAAGGAACATAAGAGCGAACGTAAAAGCAACGTTCTACAACCGTCTAATAACGTTATGTGACGTCACATCTTTGGCTTAGTGTAAAGTTCGACTAACCTCCTTTGAGGCTAAGCCACTGATTATGCCTGTTTTGAACTTTCAACATTTATCATTGCCTGCATATTTGAGTTATCACATTATGTTTTACAACCAGAGAGATAAGGAGACACCGAAACATTCACACATGTGAATTTTGCTCCATGATCGACCATGGTTTTTTTGCTGGATTCAACAAGTTTTGGTAAATACAGAAGGTCTTTAATCTGCTTCTTTGCTACACCTTACTTAATAACTTAATGCTTCAGTATTATAATGTTTTTATAATTATAGATATTGTTACAAAATATGAGTATGTTAAACATCCAATACCAAAACACTAACCTAATTTCATTTTGACTGAGAAATGATAACCTGATGTCACGGTGGCTCATCTTTTGATAATATAAGCCACGAATCACAGGTTATGTTGTTCGTTTTGAGGGCTACCCTATTGAAATACAGCCATTGATTCGGACACACTTGAACAATACTGCAAGCATTATCAGTTTGGGTCCTCATAGCCTATTCTATTACTCTACTACGATCAAAGCTATTAAGAGAGCATCATGTGACAAGTTTAATCTATATGATATGCTAGAAAGTGAACTTAAAGTAGAAAGACTTGGTGATCATAATATGAAATTCTTATCAATAAAATTATGTCTGATAAGATCCTAGGATTCGTAGGGCCATTGAATATAGGCTTTTTTTCCTGAATGGAAGAGCATCACAAGGACCTGTGGGAATTCATCTCAACCATGTATTTGTAGGATTATTTATCTATATACCCCATCTTGATCAGACCCAGGAATCACCGTATTCAATCATTCTATATGATGTAGAGGATCATAACTAAAAATGGTTTATTCATTGTTAATTACCTGTTTATTATATTATTTATTGGACTCTAGTGCAAAGGTTTATCTATATATACTCATCAAGGCAGAAATAAACATCCTTTCAGATTAATTTACAAAATAAGAACTTAGACAATAATTACATAAAAAATATTTCTGTATTATTAACAAAATTTAATATACAAGGGGACCTATAAAACTTTCAAGAATATTCGTGATAATGATTTTATCTTACAAACCTTGAGTATGTCCAGAAACAATTCCTATGTGAGCATCCACAAACATTCTTAAACATGAAGAAAATACTTATGTAAAGTAAGTATCTTTGTATGTAATGCATTCTTATATTTATCTAAAATGATGGAACAGTTTTGAAATGGAAAAAATGGAGAAAAAAAACTCGAAATACAGAGATTCGTTACCACAAATCTTTTATGAATGCGAAATTTGGAATCGTAACTTTTATTGAACTTGGGATCCGTCCAATCTTTTATGGTCACCATCCCTGATATGTATATAGTATAATAACTAGCGTGCAACATGAATCAGCTATTAAACGTATGTTTTCCCCCAAAAAAATACTGCTTAAGAAACATTCCTGCATTATATATTTCAGGGAGCTGGGAAAGGGTACTTTACTGACTACCCCAAACATGTTGGCTTCATTCTTGGGAATGAGTTCTGTGAGAGATTTTCCTTCTATGGCATGAAAGGTAATGTTCAGTCCATTCATTAAATGAAATGAAAAACATAAAAGGAAAAACCTGCACTATGGGCATCTTCTAAACCTCTTTATACCCAGTTTGTCATTGTTTTAACCTATTCAGTACAAAATCCTAAGGCAACAACTTCAATACAAAAATCAATACTATACTAACCATTTGTAATTAAATTGCTGAATGATTCATGGATCATTTCAACTAGCAATTATACTGGCAGTTCACATATCTGCTGAATTTCCAAGCTAACTCAGCCTTTGAAAACTTCATATTAGCTGTAAATTCAATTATAATCTCCAAGAAACTCTACACTGGTTCTATTTAACTTATTTAGATTACATTCACTATAATGGATGGGATGATAGCTATGACAGTGTATACAAGAGACACAGCTCTGAATATTACAAAGTTAAGATACTTCCTACTTGCAGCCATTCTTGTTATATTCCTGACAAGAGCATTGGACTTCTCCGACGATGATGGCACGGCTATCTACCATGGCTTCAACATGGCAGTCTACTTCACCCCTCTTTTTGGGGCATTACTGGCCGATGGCTATCTTGGGCATTACAAGTAATAATAATTCAAATAATATCCTCTTTCTCTGTTTCCACCGGGAATGGTTTTCTGAAACTTACCTATTTACTACTTGCTAAATGTGATTAATAGTAGAGCGATATTAGGAAATAACAAGTAACAAGGTGATTAAATTTGAACATAAACAAATATGGGAAATATTTATCAAATCCTCCTGTTACATCAACTCTAAAGTTGAAAAATAACAATGCAAGCAGCTTGGCAACTGAAATGTAACCGTTAGCTCTCCAATTTATACAGTGAGTTGTCAACAGATCCAAAGAACCATGGTTACATAACAGTTATGTCACTCGCCCTTCCACAGAAATATTTATTTCAATGTTTCGCAACCCTGAATATTATATTTTTACATACCTCTCGCCACATATACATGATTAAACCTTATCGTTCCAGGACTATATTCAGCATCTCCATCGTCTACGCAATTGGCAACATTGTAATGGCTGTGGGAGCAATTCCATTTGCTGGAGGAGAATTTGTCAAGTGAATTCTGCATTTTAATTCTAATGATTTCTTTTTGCGTGAATAAGAAAAAAAGCACAAACTTTCTAATGGGCATATGTAACAAATATTAACTGATTAAGATCATCCATATGAACTATTACTTATCCAGCCTGGCATGTATTGCGAACTGTAACCATAAGCAATTGTATTTTAAGCATGTTGTTTTCTTGATCTACTATCCGCTCAAGATTTAAACTATTTACTTCCTTCTGTTTTTGTTAGGGCCATACCCTTTGTGGGGCTTCTCCTCATAGCCTTTGGGACCGGTGGGATCAAACCTTGTGTGGCAGCTTTTGGTGCAGACCAATTTGAAGAGGATCAGGTTTGGTGTGCCTTTCTCAAAGATATAGGTTTTAATACATTTATTGTCAACATCATGAGAGATTTCATGGCCTTCCTGTTGATCTTAGGATTGTATGATAGACTAGGTATGAGGTCATGGATGATATCATAGATTCGGATTTTTATTGGCTTGGGTCAGACATGTACAGTGTCTACTGCCAATACATCCTAGCAGCATGCGACAGATATCATTGTTAATTACTTTGAGGCACTTTTATCATTTGCGCTCAGAATACAATATACAATAGAGTCTGTTCCTCTCAGCTGTCATGGTCTAGTGGAATGTGGGCAAACAAACCCATGTGGCCCAGACCTTAGTAGGTGGGCTACTATTGTGTAATGCTGATTGTGTGCCAGGGGCTAACCGACTGTCATTCCTGTGGTCTGTAATCAGGGTCAGACACAGCCTTGTCCTCGTGCCCGCGCTTGAAAATGCATGGGGAATGGGGAGAAGGGGATCATTGAGATGGAGATTGTACCTCACACACGAGGGTTCACTGCGTAGTACTACAGTGAGGGATGGAGTGGAAGGGAGAATGACAGGGTGTTGAGGGCATTTTATGATGGACCTCTACTGGGAAAACCAGCCGCTAGTGAGGGAAATATGCCTTGGGACTTCACCAGCAGAAATAAGATGGTAGTGTGTTGGCCTAGCGCTTGATGTCTCATTCCTTGTGCTCATTCAGTTGCTCATGCTAAGCTCGTGTTCTACCATTATCATAGTCTAGTTGTACCTCTGGCCGTAAATGGTCTAAGTCCAATCGTAGAGTGCAATTAGCCCAACTGTACTGTATAGGCATGTCGCTCATTTCTCTTGATTGGTTATCTCTTTGTTTCTAGAGTCTGAGGCAATAAGACACAAGAAGGGAATCAGTGTTCACATGTTGAGTACCAAATAGAAACTGTATATTTCATCTGGAAACTCAGGCTTTTTTACACCTAAGACTTGTTCTGATTGGTCAGTTCAGGTCACATGATCGTTGTGACACCTTGTGATGTCACTTCTGGTACCATCTTTATTGTACCAAATACTCATGATCTCATGCACATTCCTTACTCTCTAGCTGTGTCACAAACCTTATTCCATTAAGGGAACATTTGTTATTTCATAGAATTACCCAAATAATCACAGATATGCAACCATCTGCAGTGAACAAACAACTTATACAAGAATATAGCATGCTATTACTACCTTAATTCATCCCTAAAAGCTTGTGCCTCAAAAGTTATAGCTCTCTAGACACTTGTACTGACAGATTCATCACACTGATAAGGATATCTAGGGCCATTCTATTGACATTTGATATTGCAAAATGTTTTTAAATACAAGGTGTAGGTTAACAATCATGATCAATACAATATTATAGAGATCAAGATCTGTTCTAGGTGGTCAGTCTTACAGAATTCCTTAACCTGTGTGTATAAAAGTTATAAGTAGTTAAATAACATGTTCATCAATTCACATGGGTTCAAAGAGACCCCAGGATTTTTCAACCTGCAGCTCTTGGGCTGAGTTCTACACTAGGTGGCATGATAGGATTCTAGTTTATTTGTCCACACATTTTTTAGGAGTTTCTCAAAAATATTATTTCTCAAGAAGTGAATGATTAAGCCGTATTTTGTTTTAACTTCAAATTAGATCCGACAGAAAGAAACGTTCTTCTCCATGTTCTACATGGCTATAAACATTGGGTCGCTGATATCAATGATACTGACGCCTATGATAAGGAGTAAGTGAATATTTCAATGCGCTTCTTGACTAGGCTTACCTAATGGCACTAATTCATGAACAAAGGATACACAATGTATCTAATTATCTGCGTTTAATACATAATTATTTAGATGATTGTTAAATGAATTGCAATCGTTAAATTTCTGTTTCATTATAGACGTCATGTAGTCATAAACAGGTGAAATAGTATCTCTGTTCAGCAAAATGACATTGGACTTTTACCATCTTTAGAATACATCGACTAGCTGGTACCTCATCATGTCGATTGTTTATAACCATTATTGATATTGTGACGTTCTCTGGTAAGTCGGGGTTGCCGATTCTTACAACAGAGGAACGTGGGGGTTGTTCGGGTCTCGGGGCGGACGGGGAATCCGGGCCAAGAACCGAGATGTGTTTCTAGAGTCGTGCCTCGCGCACGAGGGGGGGCTGAGCGAATCGATCGGGAATCGGCACTCGATGTCAACGGAGGACTGCGGGGGAGGGAAATTATGGTAGGGGTACGGGTCGGCCGGGGTTCGTCTCGCTCTATCTCCCAGACCAGCATTCACCCCGACCGGGCGGTCCACCCCTGAGTTCCGGTCCGCGGGGGCGACGGGCCGACGGTCGCCTATTGTTTGGTAGCGTGGGGCCGAGCATGCCGCGCCCTCGTCCCCGCGGACTTCGTTCCCTCGTTCCGTTCTCCATGTCCTCGTGTCATACTACGCCTCGGTTTCCGGGACTACTTCGGGCCTTCGTGCCTTACTCCGTTCCCTCGTTCCTCGTTCTTCGGGCCGTCGGGCCCCTTACCCTGTGTTTCTACTACCTATCTCGAGCTTCGACTGTTTTGTCCTAACTTCGGCTTAATTACTCTGATCGGCTCATCTTTAGCGGTTGTTTCAGGAAAGAAGACACGTCTGGACACCAGGAGAACTGTTAAAGAACTCTGTTTATTCGGGCCTCACCGCCCCTTTATATACTAGAGAGGTCAGCCCTGATTGGCTGCTTTCGGTCACGTGACCTACAACTGACGTCACTTCCGGTTTATATATTCCGTTTCCGGTTTACATTTCACTTCCGGTTTACATATTTCCGGGTTTCGTTCCTTTACATTTTCGTTCCTTACATATTCGTTCCTTACATATTCGTTCTTTACATATTCGTTCTTTTACATATTCGTGCCTCCTTTTCAGGCTTTCTATACTTTCGTTCATTATTACATATTCGTTCCTTTACATCTATTTCGTTCTCTTACATATATTTCGTTCTTTTACATATATTTCTACTATTACCTTATTTCTATTATTTTGACCTCTATGTATTTTGGATGAATAGCCGTTCATCACACCCTCCTGCACCTTCTTGAAAGGTGGGAAAACACGTTTTACAAAATTTCAAAACAGTTCATACAGCAACGACAACAGAACATACTCTAGAACCAGAAACATTTCAATCCTACGCTCCTTATCGGCAGAGGAGGAGGTGTCACCCTCTGTCCTCCCCGGTCTACTTCGGAGGGCCCCCGGGGCCTATCCGGCTAATTATTATTTCTCTTTTTTCTTCGTTTTTCGTTCTTCGTTTTTCTCTCTTCTTAGT
Source organism: Lepidonotus clava (assembly GCA_936440205.1). Classification (NCBI taxonomy): domain Eukaryota; kingdom Metazoa; phylum Annelida; class Polychaeta; order Phyllodocida; family Polynoidae; genus Lepidonotus; species Lepidonotus clava. The sequence goes on along the minus strand of OW387150.1, from coordinate 15,419,970 downwards.
GAAAGTTCATATAATTCGTTTTATATATCCTAGTCTCTTTTTATCCTCGTCAGAGTTCTTATCCTGGATCTATTAGGACCCGTTTTTCACCTCCTCTTTTTCTCGTCTTTAGGATGAGCGAGCCGGTCGTGGCTCTCCCACCCGGGACTGGGGATCGGTCGTGACCCCGTCGCCCCCGCTCCTCTCCTCTGGGCTCTATTTACTTAGCCCCTCGGCGCGTTTTTCCTCGCCTTTTACCCTCATTAGGACAGAGGGACCGGTCGTGGTCCTCCTGCCCGGGGCCATGGGTCGGTCGTGACCCGCAGTGCCCCCGTTCCCTTCGTTTTTCGTCGTCCAGACGTTCTCCCCTAGTTCGGGTGGAGAATCGGTCGCGACTCTCCCACCCAGAGGCCAGGGCCGGTCGTGACCCTCAGTCCTCTCGACCCTCGGTCCGTTCTTCCGTCGTCCAGACGTTCTCCGTTGTTTTTGGGTAGAGAATCGGTCGTGATTCTCCCACCCGGTCGGTCGTGACCCCTCGTTCTTCCGTAACTATTACTCTTCTCTGCGTTCTCTTAGGTGATGATGATGATTTTAAGGATGAGTTGAAGAAGAAAGACTGAAGTTTTTGTAGATAGAATGTTCTTTTTGGACTTCGCACCCTCGGTCGCCTCGGCATTCAGAGCCCTCCAGTGACTTTTTCACGTTTGGCAAGGACAACATGTTCGAGCCAGAGGCCAAGGTACCCAAAGAAGAAGATGGCGTTGTATGTGGAAAGGAACTTAACTTCATGCATCAAAGCTTAGAGTGGAAGCTTCAGCAGACGACGTCGCGGGTTTCGTGCTATTTGTCACAGTGAAACTTTGAGATGGAGTCCGGGTGAAGGTAAGACTGAGAAGATTAGAATCATTAATTATCGATGAGGTGTCCGTTTTCCGTACAGGAACTGAAGTTTGACTTTTACGACACATGTCCTCGTGGTTAACCCAGCACCAAGACGTTCAGTCCTCGACCACGTCGACACACTCGAAGATTTCAGGATTTCAGAAAGAGATGTCGGAGAGAGTCCATCATAGTAAAGTATTTCCGTCACCGTTCCGGGCCCAAGTGGCATGACAACAACCGGAACGGAGACCCGATTAAGAAGATAATTTTGATGAAGTTTCTTTTGATGACAGGAGCCGGTGCCTCTCATCCCTCCCCCCCTCCGTAAGCAACGGCAGGAAGACAATCCTCTTTGGGGCGAGAGGGAGGCTCCTTCGTTCCACTGATGAGATGATTTTCCTAAGAAGAGGATTCCTGCTTCGGGCACTCGGGCCCTCGTTCGTCTCCTAGGCTCTCGGGCCTCGCTCTGTTTACTAAGTTTTTCTCTTCGTCCTCCCGGAGGACCATGCTTTTAGACGATTTTCGTGAGACTGTAATACCAACAAATAGTTCGTTAATAGAAGTAAGTTTAAGATCTGGTCTGGTTTGATTCTGGAGTAAGGCCACAGTCGTCCACGGTGCCATGTCACATTGCATGAAGCCACTATGCCTATGACGAACGCCGAGACAACAGCTCCGAGCCGTTCCGGGCTGCTCCTAGGTACGGCGGTTCGAAGTTGGTAAGTTGAAGATATTAGTGAGAAGGAGAGGAAGAAGCCGTAGAAAGTGAAGATGGACGACATCAACTGGGATCTGCACCCAACGTCAACCTCTGAGATCCGGAACGGGCCCATTCTCAAAAAAATAGCATATATAGAGAACTCATCCGATGTCGAACTCCAAGAAGGATCGCTCCTCGTCGCTCTTTGCAGACCTCTTGAGGCGTCCATCAAGGCATCCGCGGCCGACGTTCCAAGCACCACCTCCCTGTATATTTCAAAGACTACTTCCCTATATGTTTCAAAGACTATTTTGTTTCGTTCCTCGAGAAGAAGATACCAGGAAGTACGACATGGAAGCAGTCACTGTCGTTACTGCAGGTAAGATATTAATATAAGTTTTTAGTAAGTCTATTAATTTTCGTTTCTTGTTCATGTATTGCTTCGGTCGGTCACGAGCCAGGGCCCCTAAGTTATCGTCCCTGCTCGTGCCTTGGTCCTCCGGGAGACATCTACGACTCGCCGCAATCCTTTCACGACTCGCTGCATCAACTCTGGCACGATAAAACCAGCATTCAGGTCGAAAAATTCCATTTTGCCGCTCTTCGTATGCGGTAAGAGGCTGAAGACAAGGAAACTCAGAAGATGATGGTACATGAATCCGGACTCATCCACATTCTGATCGATCCATCCAAGATCAAGAAGACGAAGTTGCAGGGAGTAGAAGTGCCGCTAGAGGACAGAGGTCGTCTCCTCCTCGCCCCCAGAACGCTCAAGGCAGCACGGGAGAAGGGTTTTCAGTCTTGGCCCGCGCCAGCCTTTCCTCCAGCGGCGAGTCGCCGGCCCACCGGTACCTTATTTACCCCGGCACGACCGTCGACTCTAAGACTACAATGACAACACTATCTGTCCATTCTGATTTCCTTTCTTCGATTCCGCCTCCCAACTTTCACTCTCGCTCCTGGGCCGCCCGGCCCGCTATCCATTTGATTTCCGCGACCGGACGATCCCGTTCCACCTGCTCGGTCCCAACCAACGCAGCGGGCTCCAGGGAAGAAGAGGAACAGCTACAAACTTGTTTTTCCTCCTAGCGCCTCCTTCCGTCCCGTATTCGCCCCGCAGGCTTGGTAAGTTCGTTCCAGTCATGGACCCTCCAGCTCGCTGATTACGCTCAACACCTCCTAACACATGTGGTTTCGTTCACTTCCGCAAGAAGATTCCCATAAAGAAACTAGTAGGAATAAATTAAGATAAGAATGTTCGAGCCCGCCAGTCCGTTCCCGATGAGTTTAAGTAAAGTTTCGGGCCCGTCCAGCGGTCTCCAGGAGAGTCTTTTATCCAGGCTTCGGCCTCCTGTGCGGCTCAGGTACCTCCGCCTCGGCCCGGTTCTCTCCCTGGGGGTTTGACACTATGGGTGAGGAGCCAACGCCCCGTAATCCCTCCCCACCCGACTCGCGACGCGCCATATTCCGCCTCTGGTTCCGTCGCGCTGTTTTTCTTCCGTGCAAGACCTCGAGCAGCATCTACTTCACCCTTCTTCTTGGCGTCGGATCGGTAGCAACAGCCTCTCCTCCCTAGCGGGGAGCTCGAGAAGCTGATCCACCATTCCGCTCTGTTTTTCCGCCTCTCTTGTCGCCTTCAACAAGTCATCCAGTTGATCTTCGTTTTTGTACATCACTAGGGTCTGAGCCAATTGGACGGTCCGGTTGTGTTCGTTAACTAGCCGGTCGACTCCCGGGAACTCCCTGGTCAACGGCCCCAGTGCCGCCGTCGGGAACTGCGCCATCGCTTCTTCAAATGTCTCTGGCTTGCGGCCCGTTTCTAGTGCCATCAGGAACGCCATAGACGCCGAAGCCATTGCTCTTGTCTTGGCCGTCATTCCTCGCACCTCCCTCGGGGGCCACACCAGTTGCACCCGAATGGCCTCTTCCGCGTCCCAGTCTCGTACCGCTCGCGCCGTCACCGGAAAGTGTCCCTGTAAGACCTGGTGAATGGCCTGTGTCCGTAATAACTTGAGTCTCGGTGTTTCTTTAGATGGTCCTGCCGTCGGTATCTCCGTTCCTATGGACCCGAACACTGAATCCGCTCCCGACTCGTCCAATTCTTGCTTCTCCGGCTCATATCCTCTGGTCTCGGCCTGCCCCAACTCCATGTCCTCTGAGTCTTCCACCTCCGCGTCCATGGACTGGGCAGCCGGTATTTGCAATCTGTGTATCACAACCCGCGGTTGTAGCGCTCGCCCGTGTTTATCCTCGTCCTTGAGTGGGGTATCCGGTCCTGGCGGCGATCCCATTCGTTCGGGCGACGGTGGTCCCGGGGTCTCCTCCGATCCTTGCGACCCGAAGAACGAGCTCCCCAAACTGGCTCGAGTCAGGTTGTCAACCGCCGCCCGTGTCTCTGGCGTGTCTGGTGCTACCGTAATGTCTCTCATTCGTTTCAGTCCCGGGGGCGGCACTATCGGCTGCTTACATACCATCTTCTCCAGGGGTGAATCCGCTCTCGTCGGGGTAGGGGTAGAGAACAGCGGCTGTGTCAAGGCCATCGACGCCGTGTCCTCCGGTCTGGCCGCATGCCGAACATACTTTACTTTCTCCACTCGCCCCGACGGTTTGAGTCCCTGCCTTTCTGCCATCTCGCGTAGAAACCTCCCTAGGTACAATGCTTCTCTTTCCACCAGCCGGCCTCCCTGTGCTTCCCGAATGCTGTCCTCCAGCTCCCGGTCGGATCTTGCCTCGTGGTAACCCCTGAACGATCCCTCCCGGTTCATTGTTCCTTTTAAATATCCGGGGTACCTCGGGTGTCGTGATTCGTATATCACCGATTTCTTATGAACTGTCATCATAGTAAATTGTGCGTCGCTACAAGGTGGTTCTAGTCCCGTGGTCCGTTTGACTCCTGTCGAGGTCTCAGGTTGTGATGGTCCCAGCTCTCCCGTGCTACTAGACTCAGCAATAATCAAGGACCGATCGCTTCGGACCGACATACTCCTGCCTGACTCCGACTGGTCCGAACTCGTTCCCTCCTCCAATTCTCTCGGGACTTTCTTGACCTTTTTCCACTTCTTCTTTCGCGACGGCTCCTCCGCCGGGCATCCCTGCGTCGGGGGCCTCTTGAAAGCGAGCGGCTCCTCTTCCTCTTTTACTTTCAGACGTTGGTCGTCGGACGAGCTCACCAATTCCACCACCTCAGCCCCCGGTGGTATTCCTGAGCAACCCGGCTTCGGGGTGGGTGTGGATGTCCGTCCTTTTCCTCTGCCCGGGAGTCCTCGTCCTCTCGGTTCCCGTGGTTCTCCCTGGGCGTTTAACTTCTTAATTCGGCTCTGTACCAACCCTAATATTTGGTCTGGTGTCAGAAGTGGTTTCGGGTTGACCACGGCTCGGCTCGCGCTTCGCGGCGACTCGGTGGCTTCCTTCCGCACTCCTTTCGCGGCCCTCCGAGGGGAACGACGCGTGGGTGTCGATCGTTCCGCTACCTCGGCCAGGGGTCCCTTCCCTGCTGCTTTGGCTGCTTGGGCTCCCTCGCCGGCCTCGTCGGCCTCCGATCCTTCTTCGGTTGCTACCTGCTCCGGCTGCTCGGCGTCGCTGTCCTCGGACCCTCTCGACGCCCTCGGGTAGTAAGGTACGCGGATATGCCGTCGCGGCCTCTCCGGTGCCTCCTTATCCACCGCCCTCTCAGGGGGTTGAAACCCCTCCGGATGGCGCACCGCGTAGTCCCGTTCCATGTTGGCTACCCGGGCCGCCGTTTCATCCCCAGCAGCGAAACTGGTGTACGGCGGTCGTCCTTTCGGGTCCAAGGCGAACGCCGCAGCATACTCCAGCCTCAGAAGGGGGTCTTGCTTCGGCATCCCCCTCTGCAGGTTCCCTTCGTGTGAGTCCGTCATGTGCTTCTTCCAGTCCTGGTGTGTCGAATAGGCTCGATTCGAACACACCGGGCACATGTAGTACTGCTTCCGTAATCCATCGTGCTGGCCTTTAATATGCTTGACCAAGTGCTTAAACTCCTTTCCGTGACAATGTCCTTCCCAGCACTGTCCGCTCATCGTGTCCGTTTTCCGGGCTTTCGGGGCTCGTTCCAATCCTGAAGCTCGTCCCGTCAGCCTTTTCCGTTTTTGTCTCGTGGTGATGCTGCTCGTCTCGCTTCTCTGCTTTTTCTCCTGTTTTCTTCTCCTTAGCTCAGTCTGCTCGTCTGCGATTTGATGAATCCTGATCGGCTGACCAGAATGACCTGCTCCGGCGAGCGCTCTGCCTTTTATAGCCGCCGCAGGCGGAAGTGGGCGTGGCCTGCACTAGCGACCCCTAGCGTCAGACTCACCATCCACTTCTACGGTGGCGCCCCCTACTATTTTCCGGTCCCCGGGGCCCGCCGCTGGTCACCGCCTCGCCTGCTTTTTACCTCGCGGCCCTTCGCCCGTCCACGCGTTTTTTCCTAGGCCTTTTATTGCCCCACCGGACGTCCTCGGTCTTTTCATCCTCCGTCGCCTTCTCTTGCCTTTTTCATCTTGGCCCTCACAGTGCTTCCGCACACTTCCTCGGAGAACACAGGGGCTCGACGTTATCATCTCCTCGCCGCCGCCCCGTTCTCTTTGTCCTCTTTTACTCCTTTTACGACCTACTTTAAAGCCCGTCCTCGTTTCAGGCCTCGCCTTTTACAACCGTCCGTTCGTTCCTCCGGCGTTCCCGAGAGTGCCGCATCTACTCTCCTCCGGTCTCCTGGACGCTGTAAAGCGGTATTACCAAGTCGGGATTACTTCAAAAGTCTTCACCAGCTTGCCACCGGGTCTGTCTTCTGTTGCAATCCAACCATCTTTTCCACGCTGTGGTTCCTCTGAACTGACCGGAAAGCGGCTCCGTGGGACTACTTTAGACATTCGGGCCGTCGTGGCTCCCGAACGCCGTTTTTCGTTCCAACCCCGCATTTCCCACCTATATTACATCCGCAAGAGAACCAATCTTCAGCTAGGTAGCAAATCTCTACAGCCTAATGACCTGCACTCCTACTGTAGTGGTCAACGCACCGCCCCGACTCAATGGCCCCAGGTTGATCAGTCCTTTTTGGCCAAAGCCTTTTTGTGTAGCGCCGATTTGGTCGTTCCCTTGGTCCTCTTCCACCTGCGGAATCGAGACACGAAAACGACTTCATCACAAAAAGGGGTGCCCCGTTTCCTTACGTGCCCTAGCGCGCCCCACCCCAAGCATTTACTGTGCAGCCTCGTATCCTTGCTGGTCAGCTACCATCCAGGCTGGCGCAGCGTGTCCTCGGTAGGGTTCCAGGCGGTCCACATGGACTACCCCCCCCGGTTTCCCTCGTTTCTTCCGTACTACCACCCGTCCTCGGTCAAGCACCTTGACGATCAGTGCAGGGCCCATCCATGGAAATCGCAACTTCGTTCCTTTGTCCCTATCCACTACCGTATCGTGCACCCAGACCAGTTCTCCGGCGTGGTATTCCCGCCGAGTCACCTTCCCATCGTACTCGTGTTTCTGATGGATGGCGGCCCGTTTCAGCCCCGTCCGGGCCTCCCGATAGGCCGCGACTAGCCCTTCCTCCAGGCTTTCCACATAGTCGCCTACCCATCGGGGTTCCTCCTCTGGTCCTAGAGGTCTCCCATAAATCGCCTGTCGCGGCATCATGGTCTGTCGGCCGAGCATCATCATATTCGGTGTCACTCCCGTGCTGGCTTGCGGCGTTGCTCTATAACTCATCATCACGAGCGGGACCATCTCGTCCCATTCCCGGCCTGTTGCTCGGCAGCTGGCTTTCAAACAACACCCCAAGGTACGGAAACTTCGTTCTATGTACCCGTCACTCCTGGGGTGGTACGGCGTCGTTCTTGTTTTGTGTATTCCAAATAGTGCACAGACCTGAGCCACCACCTCGGATTCGAAATTCGTGCCTTGATCCGAGTGTAGTTCCCGAAACGCGCCGTACCGTGCTACTACTTCTTCAACCAGTTTGTCCGCCACTGTCGTTGCCTTTTGATCCGGGATCGGGAAACACTCCAACCATTTGGTGAAATAGCATCCCACCATCAGGCAATACTTATTTCCTCGTTTGGTGACTGGGTACGGGCCCGAAACATCCATGGCCAGCCGTTCCATCGGCTCCCCCACTATGTACTGATGTAGCGGCTCCCGTCTTCCTCGTCCTTTTTTCAGCAACGCGCAATCACATTCTCGACATTCCTTCCGCACGTCTTCCCGGAGTCCCGGCCAGTAAAACCCTTGCTCCAACAGGGCCGTCGTTCTGGCGACTCCCAAATGCGCTCCTGCCGCGCCTCCATGGTATTCCCTTACCAACTTGGCCCGTTCCCCTCGGGGAACGACCAACTGGTTCCTCCAACCATGTCCTTCCAGTTCCCAGTACTTCCGATGCAGCACGCCATCCCTGAGGCTTAATCGTTCCCATTGCCTCCATAGGATCTTTGTTTCCCGGGATTCCGGAGATATGGCCTCCCAGCCTGGCCGGTCCGCATTCTCTTCCATCCGTGCGACAATCGGCCCTATATCTCGATCCCTCCTCTGCGCTGCTCTCATCTCCTGCGGGGACCATCCGGGCTCGTACCCCCGGGCCCGCGTCACTACTCTCACTTTTTCGGTATTCTCGTGCTCCTCTCCACATTGTTTGCACGGATACCGGGACAACGCGTCAGCGTTCCCATGCTTCCTGCCCGGTCGGTGTTGGAACGACACATCATGCGAGTCGATAATCTCAATCCACCGAGCAGCCTGCCCCATCGGTTCCTTACTTCTCTGCAGCCAACTGACCGCGCTATTATCCGTCCGGACTATCACGCGTTGACCATAGATGTAGCACCGAAAATGCTTCAAAGCTCGCACCACCGCCAACAGTTCTTTCCGCGTGGTGCAATACTTTCGTTCGTTTGACTCCAGGGTTTTGCTCGTGTAAGCTATCACCCGTTCCTCCCCTCTCTGCTCCTGTGATAGCACGGCTCCTGTCCCCACGTCACTGGCGTCCGTGTCAAGCCACCATTGTCCATCTTCCTCCGGGAATCCCAACACCGGGGCCTCCGTTAGCGCCTTCTTCATCGCTTCAAATGCCTCTTGTCGTCTCGCGCTCCACACGAACGGTTCCTCCTTCGTTGCCAATTCATACAAGGGGGCAGCCAATTCCGTGAAGCCGTTTATATGCCTTCTATAATATGAACATAATCCCACGAAGGCCCGTACCTCGTAGAGATCCCGAGGGACCGGCCACTCGGTTACTTGCCGACACTTTTCGGGGTCGGGTTCGATCCCGTTGAATGAGACAACGTGCCCCAAGAACGGAATCTTCTTCTGGAACAGCTTGCATTTTCGCGCCTTTAACTTCAGTCCTGCAGCGTTCAATCGGTCCAGAACCCGTACCAATCTTTCCAGGGTCACTTTAAACGTTGGTCCAAAGACCAGTATGTCATCCAAGTATACCAGACACTCCTCCCACACGATTCCTCTGAGGATTCTTTCCATCAGTCTCTCGAAGGTGGCTGGGGCGTTCACTAGCCCGAATGGCATCACTTTGAACTCATACAATCCTCCTTGAGTCACGAAGGCCGTCTTTTCTTGGTCCTCCGGTGCCATCTCCACCTGCCAATATCCGCTTGCGAGATCCAGACTGCAAAAGAATAGGCTTCCTCCCAAGGTGTTGAGGCTGTCCTCTATCCGTGGAAGCGGATAGGCGTCCACTTTCGTAGCCTGGTTTAGTTTTCGGTAGTCGATACAGAACCTCGTTCCTCCGTCCTTCTTTTTGACTAGAACGGTCGGGCTACTCCACGCACTCCCGCTCTCCTGGATAATCCCTAGATTTAACATATCCTCCACCAGTGCTCGTTCTTCCTCTCTCCTGGTGGCCGGATACCGTCTGACCCTCTGCTTGATCGGCATCTGATCCCCCGTTTTAATTCGATGTTGTACTAAATCTGTCCGTCCTAACTCATGTTTCGAGGTCGCAAACATTTGTTCCCGGGCCATGATGGCTTTCTCCAGCTCTCCGCCTTCCTCCGTGGTCAGGTCTTTCTTAGCCTCCTCTATCATTTCAACGAGCGCTCCAGGGGGTTCTTTTGCTTCACTTCCTATTCCTCGTACCTCTTGTACGAAGGTGGCTTCTCCGAGTACCCCGCCGGTTTCCAATTTCGCGCTCTCGGTCCCTCGGTTGGCCACCCAAACTTCATTTTCTTCTCCCAATGTCACCGTTCCTGGGATCACCTCCAGTCCTATAGGTAATCCAGCGCCGGTGACGACAGCCAGCTGTCCACTCTGTCCTATGTCTACTCTCGTTACTACTGTTACTCGGGTCACTTGGAGTGGGGGTATTTCCGTCGTTTCCTCGATTCGCACGACCTGTCCTCCGACGGTAACTGCCCGAATCCCATCCGTTCTTTGTTCTGCTCCCGGGATTCGTTCCCCCTCTCCCTCCCCCTCGGCGGGCAGGAAGATAGCACTCGCGTGGGGCTTAACTGTTAGCCGGTATTTCACCGCGAAGTCGTTTCCCAGGATCCCTTCATCTCTACCGATGTCTGCCACCATGAATGTCCACTTCAACACGCGCGTTCCCAATTTTACTGGCAAGTTCGTGCATCCGTAGCACCGCAACGGACTACCATCCACCGAGCAGAGACGTCCTTCATATCCATCCAGTTCTTCCCATTTTCGTCCCCACTCTCTCCAGAGGCGTTCCGACAGCAGACTGATCATAGATCCGGTATCAACCAAAAAACGGACGACACTCTCTCCCACCGTCCCGGCCACATAAAGTCCACATTCTCCCATGCCTATTACTTCTCTCGCCGCGCCCGAAGGGGGCCCCGCGCTTACTGCGACGGCGACTGTCCGTTTCCCTGACGCTGAGAACACTCTCTCGCGAAATGGCCCTTCTGGTGACATTGATGACACTCTAAATCTTCTTTTCGCTTCTTAAACGCCTCCCTCCGGGCCGTTGCTTGTCTTCTAGCTTCCCGTTCTTCTGCCAATTCTTTCATCATCTCCTCCAACTTACCGTTTAAGGCCATGATCTGTGTATTGGCGTCCTCCTCGGGCTTCACTGCCCGCAGGAGGCGGCGTGAGTATCGTTCTTGTATTTCTACCACTTCTACCGCCTCCTCTAGTGTCTTGCATCCTTTCTCTGCACACTTCAGCTGAAGGTCTTCCCCAACTGCAGCCTGGAACGCATGTAATGCTGCTTTTTCCTGGCTAGCGTAGTCGTTGGAGAAGTAGGCTCTCGATGCCAGTCGCCGGGCATTATCAGCCAACTCCTTCGCTGTCTGGTTCTTTACACGTTTCAATCCTGCCAACTCTTGCAGAGCATTGCACGTGTCCTTCTCCTGACCGAACCTCCGGCGCAACGCATCCACCCTCGCCGAGTAACGGAGTCGTTCCCTGTCCGGGAGTCCGACAAAGTACATTCGTGCCGTTCCCGTCAGCGAGAGAAAAAGCATCGCCGCTTTTTCCTCGGCCGTCCAGCGTCCCAATGTTGCGTACTCCTCAAACTGGTTGATCCATCCCTCGAAATCCGGTTTACCGTCATACTTCTCCGGTCGTAAACTGAACTTCTTCAAACTCGCTCCTACCTGGCCGGTCTGTTGTTGTTGAGCCCTCGCATTCTGCTCATCCGTCGGGGTGGACGTTCCCATAAAATTAAACTGCCTACCCATGATGGTCGTGTCCTCCCCTTTGGTTTCGGTTTTCGCACCTCCTTTCTCCTCCCCACCTTCCTTGAAGGCGACGTCAGAATCCATCTGCTCGAAGACTGCCGCGGTCGCCATGAGTATCCAATACCGACGAAACACCCAAGATCCACAAGTCCGTATGTGCCTATTTCAGCACCACCGCTGCCACCAGTGTGACGTTCTCTGGTAAGTCGGGGTTGCCGATTCTTACAACAGAGGAACGTGGGGGTTGTTCGGGTCTCGGGGCGGACGGGGAATCCGGGCCAAGAACCGAGATGTGTTTCTAGAGTCGTGCCTCGCGCACGAGGGGGGGCTGAGCGAATCGATCGGGAATCGGCACTCGATGTCAACGGAGGACTGCGGGGGAGGGAAATTATGGTAGGGGTACGGGTCGGCCGGGGTTCGTCTCGCTCTATCTCCCAGACCAGCATTCACCCCGACCGGGCGGTCCACCCCTGAGTTCCGGTCCGCGGGGGCGACGGGCCGACGGTCGCCTATTGTTTGGTAGCGTGGGGCCGAGCATGCCGCGCCCTCGTCCCCGCGGACTTCGTTCCCTCGTTCCGTTCTCCATGTCCTCGTGTCATACTACGCCTCGGTTTCCGGGACTACTTCGGGCCTTCGTGCCTTACTCCGTTCCCTCGTTCCTCGTTCTTCGGGCCGTCGGGCCCCTTACCCTGTGTTTCTACTACCTATCTCGAGCTTCGACTGTTTTGTCCTAACTTCGGCTTAATTACTCTGATCGGCTCATCTTTAGCGGTTGTTTCAGGAAAGAAGACACGTCTGGACACCAGGAGAACTGTTAAAGAACTCTGTTTATTCGGGCCTCACCGCCCCTTTATATACTAGAGAGGTCAGCCCTGATTGGCTGCTTTCGGTCACGTGACCTACAACTGACGTCACTTCCGGTTTATATATTCCGTTTCCGGTTTACATTTCACTTCCGGTTTACATATTTCCGGGTTTCGTTCCTTTACATTTTCGTTCCTTACATATTCGTTCCTTACATATTCGTTCTTTACATATTCGTTCTTTTACATATTCGTGCCTCCTTTTCAGGCTTTCTATACTTTCGTTCATTATTACATATTCGTTCCTTTACATCTATTTCGTTCTCTTACATATATTTCGTTCTTTTACATATATTTCTACTATTACCTTATTTCTATTATTTTGACCTCTATGTATTTTGGATGAATAGCCGTTCATCACAATATAAAGATATACAAATTTATGAATGCAGGTAACGTTAACTGCTTTGGCGACGAATGTTATGCCTTGGCATTTGGGATTCCTGCAGTTCTAATGTTAGTGGCAGTAGGTAAGTATTCATATTTGTTTCATATGATACTTGGCTCGTAACCTTCAAACATACAATAAAGTGGAAGGACTGTTTCACTGATGCAAAGAAGCATATACACACCTTTTAGCCTGAAATAATGGAAAGTGTCACATCAATGTTATTATGTAATTTTATCATTATTTGTCTTTGAATCTTTGAATCTTTTGGTTTGATGGAGGTTGCTTTGGTCACTTTGATAAACTACTAATTATATATAGCTACAATTCAAATATTTATCAAACATTCTCTTTGAGGCTTATGTTACTATCAAAATAATTGTGTTTGCAAAAGATTGTGACAGTTTCATTCACTTAAGATAATTTGTTCATAGACAAAGGGTATCAATATTACATGCATGATTAATTTTAAGTAACCTTTATCTTTATGACAATAGGATTTCAATGTTTGTTTTCTTGACGAAGGGCATGAACGGCCAAAACATGGTGATTGCTTCATAATGTTTCACTTATAAAACAACCGTCCACATAAATAGTTATTGTTGTTTTTGCAGTGATTTACTATCTTTATTAATATCATTTCTATAATTATGCTTGTCAATTTATATTGCAGGCTTCTTCATGGTTGGCACACATTGGTATAAAACAACCCCTCCTGGGGATAATGTGATTGGTAAATTATTTGGATGCATTGGTGTGAGTACAAGTTGTTTCTAGTCTTCTTTGTTTGAGTATGTGATGAATCTATTCTCACAAACTTTGAAGCCTTTTAATAATGACGGCACAGGTATTAAACAATCAAAATGAGAATGAATTACATGCTAAAGTTATAGATAAATTGTGCCCTTATACCCTTACACCCTTGTGCCTGGTCCCATCCCTGCACCCGAGCCCAAGGCGATGAACACACACACCCCAATTAGTGAGGAATGGCTGAGTCTGATGACACGACGATCAAACGTGGGGAGCACAACAAAGAAACCCGTTGCTGATGTCTGAATTTATTTTCCCCTCCTCTCCCCACTCTGCATGTACCTCCCCAGGCAAGCATGTGACGTTATTATAACGTTGCAGCAACGTTCTGTTTGGTTCTGTACTGGTTCTTGTTACGTTATTTTGATGGCTTCCAATAACGTTGCTGCAACGTACTGTTGTGACGTGTCACTGCGACGTTATTATAACGTTCTGGTTACGTTCTTCAACCTAATCAGGACGTTCTTATAATGTTCTGTTGTGGTTTCGCCCTGACCTCACCAAAAAATAATGTTGTAATAACGTTCTAATTTGGTGAGTTTTCAACCTCACCATCAATAACGTAATTGTTACGTGTCATCTTAGTAAGTAACAGACTAACTAAAAAAGTATGGTTGCAGAACGTTTCTGTTACGTCGCAGCTTGGCTGGGTCTATATATGATACAAATTTCAAATAACTAATCCATGTACAAGGAATTCGAGCAATGGTTTCCCAAATTCAGTTTTTAGGATTTTTGGTTACAAATGCTTAGTAGTTCAAAGTCAACACAAAAGGAATTAATCATCATCTATCTTACAGACTGCTTTGAAAGCAAAGTGTGCATGTTCAACAAATGAAAAGTATCGAGAGCATTGGTTGGACTATGCAGATTCCAAGTACGATGTAAGTTTTTTAAATGACACAAATTAAGAGATGTATTAGGATTAAAAAAAATAAGACTGCTCACTTTATCTAAGTTGCCATGTTAATAGTTTTCTAGTTTTGTATGATGCTAAAAATACATAATAACCATACTGATTATTTCCTGTGCATTATTCATGGCAAATTTGGATTCCTCACAATCATTAAAATATACACTGAGAAAACAGTAATTGAACATCATTGAACATCATTAATTTGACGAACTATTATTATGCATGTTTTCTGGGTAATGAAATGGGTGTAAGCCTGTTAGATCCATTACTTTATATCTAATCCTCAGACACTTTGTTAACCATTAAGGTTACCAAATTTATAATAGTTTTCCTAATGAATAAAATAAAAAATGTTTCTCTGGATATTTTCATTGATTTCCCCAGAAAACCTTCATAGCTGACATGAAGGCAGTGATGCGTGTCCTTTTTATGTTCCTCCCCCTCCCCATCTTCTGGGCACTCTTTGACCAGCAGGGGTCTCGGTGGATTCTGCAAGCTGGACAAATGGACGGAGACTTTGTAAGTGAATAGTCCTTAATGAATGATCATTTTCTAACATACTTGAGTTTGGGTCATGACTACAAAAGGTGGTGTGGGTAGTTATCTCTTTGGATATTCCTGAATCTATCATTGACACAAATAGCTTCATTCTGTTGTAGATACATAGAAATGTCTGTTAGAATATTGCTTGCATAGCCTTTGCAATGATCTAGCTATCTCACAAACCAATGCAGGCAATTTCCTATATTATAAAACATTGGAGTGTTTCACAAACCCAAAGTTTGATGTGATACATGTAGTCATACATGCTTTTGCCATTATACATAATGTTTGTCTGACCCAATTTCTTGGTATAATTAATTTCTATTTTGTTTTTTTCAGGGTGGGTTTGTTCTTCAGCCTGACCTGCTTCCAGTGGTAAACCCCATCTTGGTTGTGGTACTAGTGCCTCTTACTGAGAGCTTACTCTTTCCCTGCCTCAACAAATTACATATTCCAAACAGGTACTTACCATTTGGATTTCATAGTTACAATATGTGAAGTAGTAACTACTCTCCATCATTCTAACGGCTACTTGTTGATTCAAAGCGATGTACAAATAACTATATTGTACAACTCAATGTGAAGTTTTAATCTAAATTGAATTGAACTACATGTGCCTTGTATGTTTTAATATATATTTTTCTATATTTTTAGTCTCTGACAAACTATCTTGTTACATCGTAACACTTTTCGGATAGCGAATTATCAATAGCACATAATTCAATGTATTCAATGTATACCTTTTTGAGGAGTCAATTTGATATCTATTCTTTCAGTCCACTTCAACGTCTTGGACTTGGGATGTTTTTGGCTGGTACAGCTTTTATACTTTCAGGATTCTTACAGATTGCAATTGATGTAAGTACTTACAAAAATGGGTTGTAGTATTTAGTTTACATATACTGTAAGCATCACCATGTCAATAATCACATATAGGTTAACAAAAATACCAAATTTCATGACAGTTGTTTCCTTCCTTGTTTCTAAATGATTAATCCAACAGAGTCAAACCTTTGTCTATTATTGATATCTAAATATGCTCCCAATTCAAAATCAATCAAAATCTTGCAGTTTCTTTATCTAGAGCTTCTTCAATAATATGAGTAGGCAGCCCTATTACCACTTGAAAGTTATATGCACTGATGTGGAAACAATGTTAATCTTTACAGAATTCAAGACCTACACAAATCCCCACTGGCGATGCTCGCTTCAAAATCATAAATGCTATGCCATGTGATATAAATATCAATACAACAAATCATTTGTTTGACATCCCTTTTGACAAGGTAAATTGCACTTTGTTGCTACTAGCAAATTTTCATGACATGGGTATTAAACAAAAATTAATTTTAATCTTGCCACTGCTGTGACCTCTAGATCTAAAATCTTTTAGTTGATGTTATTTTTGGTGTTGTATATTCATTTCTATCTAAACATATCACTTGCTATTCCTTGCTTTTTATTTGCTATTCCTTGCTATTCCTAACGTTATAATCAATAATAACAACACCAACAGTAAATATGGCGGATATGGGGTTTTTGATGTATGCAAATATACTACAACAGCTTGTTCATGAAACTCATGCTAACTGAACAATTATAGATATTTTCAATTAGCCTTAGATCATATGTAAGATACCCTCCAACAAGTTTACTTTGAAGGTTTTTTTTCCACAGAGAATGGAACTTACCAAAGTTGAAACAGTTGATGTGGCTGCCGGAAATTATACTTTTACATTGAATATTGAAAATTGCACAGGACCAACAGACAATTTGATAGTGCAATCTACTAAAATATTCTCCATGGATGATCAAGGCTCCTATAATGTCATTGCCTATTGGGATAAGACGCATGGAGCTCAACTCAAACAGGTTATTAAAAAAATACTTACTTCCACAGTGTTCCCTCACATGATTGCCACAGCAACAACCCACTGCAATAGTTATAGTTCTGTTATCTGGTTATAGAAAGAGGAAAACTGGAAGAATATAGTATGTATGTCTTAAGAATTCCAGCTCACAGACAGCACTCCAAAGAGGTTATTTTATGTGCTAGACATTTTATATTTTATGTAAGGGACATTTTTCTTGCTAATCATATTCATTTCATATAGATTTATCAACATTAACATTATCGTAGTGGTTATTTAAAAGTTCTATTCCCTGAATATATTGGATTCCTTCTTTTAATTTCTGAACAAACAGGTTCCCCAAACTCTTATAACAAGAACTGAAAAAGGAGAGTCCAGGATGCAGTAGGTTATTTTATCATATTAAAACCTATCATTGTTTAAAAGGTTATCAAAACAACAATACACTAATCTAATCAACAGTAAATCCAATATCCATTCATGCTTTGCCATTTATATTTTGGTGTATCAGAGAGCTTTAGATATCACTAGCATTGTAAGTGCATATTAGATGTACATAAAAGATATTTTATGAATAATATCATGATGAATACTATACTAATACTAAACTAATATTACCTTTTTAGATTTTTCAATGCATGGGATGAAGCTGTCACTGTTGACGTTCTATCGAATGACCCCATTAATGCAACACACTTAGAGATGTCTACAAGTGTTACAGTACCACATGATCGGTAAGAACACAGTAGTTACGTTACATAATATACAAAAAAAGGAGAGAAAACCCGTCACAATATGTACATGTAATACTGCAAGGATTTAGCCTTCATTTTGGGTTTACCGTCTTGGAAGAGGAACGCTCCTGCTACTAAGAAAATCGTATAATCTTTTATGCAAGGAACAAATATGAGTGAGATTAAATTTTTGATCATACATTGTGGCTTCCATTATGTACATACGATTCAGGGAGGAGGAATTATAAGAATTCATAAAATTGCATTGTTTTCGATGTAATTATCTCACGTATCTTTAATGTGATTAGTGGAAGGTACCTAAGCATAGAAATGAATACTCAGAAATAAAAAGAGTATGATATAAAGGCTATTGATTATTGATACTGTTAAGGCTAATGCTATTATGCAGAAATGATATATAGTTTGTATCAACTAAAACTAGGAAAGTTTAATGAGCAAAACTTTGTCTGTGGTATGTACAACAATCACCTCCTTTTATATAATATGTATTTATACATATTCTATAAATATATATTTATAACCATTTGTTGTAATACAGGAAGCTTGCTGTGACGGCTGGTGGAAGAACACAAAGATTTGCTATGCAAGCTGGAGCAGTGTATACAATGGTTCTTCATTACATGTCCACGGCTGCGAATAATGCCAATGTAAGATCCAGAAGCAATCACCTGGCAAACGAATTCCCAAGATGTGAGAGGATTCCAAACATTATATTAATTCAACGGGTTCAAAATATGTCAGAAGGTGGATCTGTTCACTTGGAGTGGCTTCCAAGCACATTGATGGGGTTTCCCATAAGAAAACCTAAGGCATTCAAACAAATCTGATAGGGTTTTCCCAAATCTTAGGAGTTCAAAGAATAACTGTGTTTAAATTATGTTTGAGGATTTGCAACAAAAAATTATATCCAATTTTGGTATCATACTGAGGTCTTAAACGTCTTTATTGAAGCTTGAGGGAGTTCCAGATGGCTACATCTCTTAGGTTTCAATGCAATGTCAGTATCATGTTTCACGCTATCAAACTATTTAAGCAACAATTTCTTGAGCGGTAAGGATGACATTCAAATATCAATAATTATCAGCTGATTATTCAATTATATCTAATGGGTAACATAATATGTCCAATATTATTGATGAGCCTCTGACAACAGTTTATTGGCCATATCAAATTATTTTAGGATGGGTTTCGATTCAGTTGTGAAGTTCTGAAAATCAATGGTAAAGGTTATTAATGTGATAAATTTTACCTGGAGACAACTAATGTAATGAAGATAAACTTATAACAATGGTTTCAATGTAACAGTCTTAGCATAAATATCCTAAAATAATGCTAGTGCTGTTTCTGAAATATGTATTTTCAACCATACATTCATCTCTTATTTTGGTAATGTTTAATCATCATCAATGATATCATTGCCGGTAGAAATGTATAACCTGTCGGTAATTTGCAGAGTATACTTCCGCGTTCATACATCCCTGCGCATGCATGCTGTACTGCATATCTACAAATCGCAAGATAAAGATAATGATCTAACAAAATAATGTCTATATTCTGATTGTTCATTTCATGTTTCAGGAAACCATAAGCAAATACCAGGACATATCTCCAAACAGTGTCAATATGCTCTACATGCTTCCCCAGTATTTTGTTATGACTCTTGGAGAAATATTCTTCTCAGTGACTGGTTTATCCTTTGCCTATTCTCAAGTAAGTATGGATAAAACTGTTGAAAAGAAACTTAGTATCAAGGATTCTTAATCTAATTAGCTAAATCATTCAGAATCCAGAGATTGGTTACAATGCTATTATAACTGAAAGTAATTTACCAAGGTAAAACGCCCTGTTTTGATATTGATCTTCTGTGGACTTGACTGTTTATTACTTCTTACAATGCCTTAGCCATTAATCAGCCCTTTCTATGCTAAGTAATCTTAGATAAGCAATGATTTTTAGTTTACTATTCTTAGATATGAAAGGACAATATCTCTGGTCGAGAAAATGCCCTTCTGAGGGAGTAATTTTTTAAACATTAACATTTTAAAAACTCCTTCTTTCTAGTCCCCACCAACCATGAAGGCAGTGCTTCAGGCTGCATGGCTTCTGTGTGCCTCGTTTGGTAACCTGATTGTCATGGTGATCACTGCAATAGGAACTCTACCAAGCCAAGTAAGCGATACCCTTAAAACCTGTATTTCATATGGACTTTTAGGATTTGAGAAAATGGAAAGAATTACAATCACTTTCACATACTCTAGATCTTTACAAAGATTTCATGGCATTCCAGTAAATTTTGGTGATGCTTTTGGTAGTATTATTCCCAAAAATAAATGCTAGCTTGTTGGTAAATTTTACTGACGGTACCCAAGATAATTAATCACACTTGCAAAAGTATAAGGGCGAAAATTGCATGGGTTCTTTGACATGTTGGAATACTCCACAATAGTAGGCCTTTATTTTGCTGCAAATTTACTATCACAAGTTACGTGATGTTACATATTCACAAGTCATCATCAAAAAACAACATGTTGGTTAAATCTGCAAAATGACAATGCTTTGATATGAATAGCAGCCCCACTCTTGATAACTATGAAACTCTATTCACTTCCAGGTGGCAGAGTTCTTCATGTTTGGGGCCCTCATGTATGTCACTGTAGTCATCTTTGGGATAATGGCATTGTCATACAAATATGTGGACCACTCTGAAGAGGCTACTGACCTTGACTCGTTTGATGGGAAGTCGGAAAGTATTGGTGGCATAGACCCAGGGTGGGCGCATGATGAGGTACCCCCCTTATATGATGTTGTCAACCCAGATCTAGAAAGTCCATATACCTCTGCATATATGTAAACAATGATCTTAAGTTTCAGCATTATCAGGATTATGTATCTAATATCATGCCGTATAATGCATTATCATAAGAAAAACAATCCTTGCATAGTCGTGAGTGAATTTAATGAGAAAAAAAGGAAAAAGAATGATTATAATCATGACTTACAAGGAAATAAAGAAATCAAAGTAAAATTATTCTGGTCTTATGCTTTTTGTCCATAACATGTAAATACAATACATAGTGAGCATTTTGGAACATCGTGTTGATAAGATGATGATGCATTCAATTCTTATTTACAAAAATATTGTTAATAAGTTATTAAAACTGTTATAACAGAAGTGCTAAGAATGGTGCCTTCTGAACTGTAAAGGGTTGACTTACAGATAGAATTTTCCTCTGCATGGGAGGCTAAGTGGATATAGTGACTTTCTGCCAATATAGAAATTTTTCTAATGCAAGCCAGATCGGTAAACTGTGATAAACACTGTTTTTTGCTTGATAAAATGTTTATCAAAATAAACTCTGCGTATCAGTCAATTACAGAGATACTTTTGGAAAAAATGCTTATCAAATGATAAACAGTGTTTATCAAATGATAAAAACTGTTTATTAAAATTAACTGAATTTATTACTTGATATCAAAATAAATTAACAGTGTTTTTCATTTGAAAAACACTGTTTATCAAATGAAATTGTCATTGTGGGGATGTCATTAGGCTGGTGTGTGTCTGGGTTTAACAACAACTAGAGTGACTTAGCCATTTAAGTATGAATTCTAATGAGGTAAAAGATGTGAAGGATATATATTTAGATTGCTACCCATTATAGTTTTGACTGGCATGACTTACAGAACACACCGTTAGACTTTCTGAGGCTTGATCCTACCGCAGTGCAAATGCACCATGATGTAGGTGGTAGACGAATCCTAGCTGATAGATGGATCCTGTGACAATATCTGACATTCTATACGAATATGGGAATTATTAACTTACACTTTGATAGGTCTAGAGTCAATATTTACATGATGAAAAATAGTAAAATCAGATGAAATTATTCTTAAAATGAAATTTTGTAACTGTGCATATTGTTGCCATAGTGATTGGAATGTTGAAGGAATGTCAAAACATACATATGGTGCTAAGATGAAGTAATTGGTTGCCATGGAAACAAGGTCATGCGATTGAAATTCTGAAATTAGGAAAACGAAAGAGAAGGATTTTCAAGCTACATTGTGCTCAAAACAGCTTAAAGAAATCTAAATTAGACCAAAAAGCATTTTCTTATAATAGTTATAGTTATGTATCATATACTACTTGCATTTTGCTCTACATTTAACCCTTTATACTTCGCTAGGTACTCTTTGTTATCTAGCTTTGATGGATTTATGGTGTCCAACCCTATCATATGCAGAAACCAATATCTCAGCTTCTACTAGGAATGTTCAAAAGATGTTTTCATTGATAGAAAGTTTGAGACTTCTACATTCATCATCTATGTCATTCAGCACCAAAATCCCATGGAATGTCATAATAATATTATTATGTCAAGGATGCCAGTCAAAGTTGTAATGTGTAGCAACTAAATATATATCTCTCACATCTTTTACTTCATTAGATTCATACCTAAATAGTTAACTCATCCCTCTTCCTCAGTCTGTTGAGGGGTACCTGTCCGAGTTAGGCAAAGGCTACATGCAGTCAACCAGTCAAATGTGACGGGGAACTTTCATTGGCAGGGAACCCCCATCATGTCACAGGGACATGGCTTTGATATTCATGACTGCAGGTGCAGGCCTCCCCTCACTTTGTCATGTTTTGGCTAACTCTATATTAGATGTAGGTTTTCAACCAATCAGATGGCTAGTAAGACTAAACCGTGCTTGTTGCTCGTCCTAACATTTAGAGCAGTGGAACGGAATAGGTGTGGTGGGGCACTGTGGACCAACATAGCAGGTAGTGGGTTCCCATGATGTACCCATTGTAATAATTATGTGTATTTTAGAGTTTTGCAATGTCATTCCTTTCCTGAGAATGTTTCGCTTGTTTAGGGCATGATAATGTGATGAACGGCTATTCATCCAAAATATGTAGAGGTCAGAATAAGAGAAAATAAGGTAAAACTATAAAAAGGTATATATGTAAAGAACGTAAGTGTAAAAGAACGAAATATATGAAATATATGTAAAAGAACGAATATGTAAATAATGAACGAAAGTGTAAAAAGCCCGAAAAAGAGGCACGAATATGTAAGGAACGAATATGTAAGGAACGAAAATGTAAAGGAACGAAACCCGGAAAGATATAAACCGGAAGTGAAATGTAAACCGGAAACGAAAGATATAAACCGGAAGTGACGTCAGTTATAGATCACGTGACCGAAAGCAGCCAATCAGGGCTGACTTCTATAGTATATAAAGGGGCGGTGAGGCCCGAATAAACAGAGTTCTTTAACAGTTCTCCTTGTGTCCAGACGTGTCTTCTTTCCTGAAACAACCGCTAAAGATGAGCTGATTCGAGTAATTAACCAGAAGTTAGGATAAAACAGTCGAAGTTCGAGATAAATAGTAGGAACTTAGGGTAGGGGCCCGACGGCCCGAAGAACGAGGAACGAAGGACCGAAGTAAGGCACGAAGGCCCGAAACAGTCCCGGAGACCGAGGTGTAGCATGGCACGAAGGCATGACAGGCGGGACGAGGGAACGAAGTCCGCGGGGACGAGGGCGCGGCAGGCTCGGCCCCACGCTACCAAACAATAGGCGACCGTCGGCCCGTCGCCCCCGCGGACCGGAACCGTGGGGTGGACCGCCCGGTGGGGGTGAATGCTGGTCTGGGAGATAGAGCGAGACGAACCCCGGCCGACCCGTACCCCTACCATAATTTCCCTTCCCCGCAGTCCTCCGTTTGACATCGAGTGCCGATTCCCGACCGATTCGCTCAGCCCCCCCCCTCGTGCGCGAGGCACGACTCTAGAAACACATCTCGGTTCTTGGCCCGGATTCCCCGTCCGCCCCGAGACCCGAACAACCCCCACGTTCCTCTGTTGTAAGAATCGGCAACCCCGACTTACCAGAGAACGTCACAATAATATGATATCACAATGATTATGCCAGGTATCAGCTTCTGAACTTTGAGCTCCAAACACATGTGATTTACGACAGGCATCTATGACTACTTGGGATATCTCCTGGAAGAATGATTAGGCATCCCAGTAAATATTGATATAATAAAAACCATTTACTATTTGAAAACTGTGCTCATTTGAAACACACTGTTTACCTTTTGATAAATAGTGTTTATGATATCTTTCTTTGTTTATCACTTGATATCAAAGTTTATTTCAATAAAAAGTGTTTCTCAATGACAAACAGTATTTATTAGTTTGAAAAACAGTTTTTATCAACTGATAAACAGTGTTTATCAAAATTAACCGTGCTTATCATTGTTTGGTATCACAATAAATTTGATAAACAGTGTTTATCAAAATTATCTCTGTAATCAATAGATAAGCACAGTTAATTTTGATAAGCACTGTTTATCAATTGAAAAAAACAGTGTTTATCATTTGAAAAACACTGTTTATCAGTTGATAAAATTAGAATAAATTTCAATCGGTGATATTAAATTACAAAATGTCGCCTCTTGCAAATATCTAGGTGTTGATCTCGATAATAAATTGAACTTAGATAAAGTAGAGTCAAATTTTAAAAAAGCCAATAGAAAATTGTACACTCTGAAACACATAAGACCATTCATCACAAAACCAGTGGCAAACTTAATCTATTGACTGTTGTCACCAAATACAGATTGACAATTTAGAATCAATCCAGAAATGACCCCTTTTTTCTATTGATAGAAATAAACATCCAGGATTAAGTTATCCTGGCCTATTGGCGCTTATGGACATAGAATACTGTCTGAAAGAAGAAAGCTGCATTTAATGTCAGTAATGTATCGTCAAAGTTATTTCAAGACAATATTACAGCTAGTAGACCGAATATTACTTTAAGGAGTAACCAAAAAGTGACTTTTAGCATTCCACATACCTGCCTGACTAAAGTGCAAAACAGTCGATTTTATAGAGGGTTGAAATTGTGGGATATGCTTCCGACAAACATTCAAAAAGCCACAACCAAAGTCAAATTTGAATCACTTCTCAAAAACTTTGATCTGACCTGATGCTGACCAATCTGACTACTATGAATATATAGTTTGATCTTTGTATTGATAGCTAAGCTGGATGATTACAGCCATCAGCAAATTGTCATGTAATTTTGCCATTGTCTAGCATCTCTTATCTCATATTGTTCATCTATTTGTAACTACATCATTATCCTACAATCAACTGGAAGAACATGAACCTTGCTGTATGTGAAGTTGTGGTAATAAACAAAAACCCAAAAAACAATGAAACAATTAAACATCATTAAGCAATGTCCATCAGTTTTACTCTTGGTATCACAACTGTAGTCATAACCTGATAATGTAACACCATTGTAACTATAGCAACCTAAATTTGATTCCACAAAACTCTGCGTATTATTATTATTATTATTAACCCTTTAGACCCCACAGGTTGCAGTAATGAATTGCTTGATTTCCCCAAGGTTTCCATGGATTTCCCTCCGGAAATCCCTAAATTCCTTTTAATTGATGAAGTTCAAAGGCTAGCCAACACCTAACAATAGATGTTATAAACATGGGGTTTGTAGCATTGGGTAGGAAATTAAATCAGCTTTTAAACGATATATTGGCCGATTTTGTACATTGAATACTCGTAATAGTGTTCTTCTTGGAAAAATTATGGAAATATAATGGAAATATTTCCATTTTCCGGGCGGCTACGGCCGGATTGGGGAATACACCCTCGGGCGGCTATGGCCGGATTGGGGGCTAAAGGGTTGATTACTTTATGAAGAAACAAAATCCTAGAATTTAAAATGTATTGAAAGTAATAATATCATTGTTGAATAACATATTAACCCTTTAGACCCCAATCTGGTCAAAGCCGCCAGTGGGTAGTTTCCCCAATCCGGCCGTAGCTGCCCGGAAAAACAGACATTTTCCCATAATTTTTCCAAAACAATCCAAGGGGAACAGTTTTATGACTATTCACCACACAAAAATGCCCAATATATCGTTTGAAAGCTCATTTAACTTCATTGCCAATGCTAGAAACCCCATTCCTATAACGTTCATTGAAAGGGGTCGGTTATCCTTTGAATTTCCTCAATTAAAAGAAATTTAGGGAATTCCGGAGGGAAATCCATGGAAATCCTGGGGAAATCAGGCAATTCATGAATGCGTGGGGTCTAAAGGGTTAAAGGCATCCATGACAATATTTATTCACACTGATTATTATCTTAATTCATTATAATTACACTCTTACAATCATACACCATGCGGAAGATAAGACAATGAGTGCAAGAGAAAAATCAATATAACAGTGAAGTGGTAGAAGCTCAAAAAAAGAGTATGATATAAGAAGCGTATCTTGAGACACACAGAAAACAAAACGCCAGCAAGGGGACCAGAGTGCAACTATCTATGGATTCACATTGAGACGCTAAAACGCCAAAATGGTAAGTTATATGGTAGACATAATTATAGCAGTAAGATGGGCACAATCATACCAATAATGAAAGATAATGGTTCACAGATTCATGGGGTAAGACTAGTGTTGTAACTTATGAAGGCAGACTCAATGATGTACATCAGAACTCTGATCCGTAAAGCCATTCTGTAAATACAGGATTTATAAAATATTTTTTTATGTCATTTTCAGTTGAAGTGTATAAAATAATTGAACACATATCTCTCAGTGGCATAGACATGGAGGGTTCCTGGGTGTCTGGAACCCCTTAAATTTCCCAAAATATAAGTAAAATGTAAGAAATCTGGCCAAAAATGTAAGTCGGAACCCCTTTCGCTGGCACCCTATTGACTTTAGGGCTGACTACACCCTTGTCTCTGAAAAATGGTTTCACCTGTTGAGGTGAATTGCTTGTAGACAGAAATTTTGTTTTCCTAAACTACAATATACCTCTATCAATCACCAGCACTTTATAGAGGTCCATATCTTGCCCTAAATATATCTATGTCCAAGGAACTGAATAACTTTTTAGTGTATGGTATAAGGCCACCAGTGACCCACATTGCAGATAAGAATAGAATAACATGGAGGCGAGTGGTGTATCAGCCAATAATAATAATTGTGCATTACGCTGGTTGTGCCTAACAGTCAGAATTACAGAGACCAATTTGCACATAGTTGAACCTGACCTCTTGGAATTAAGCAACTGATTTGCCATGTACCTAAAATTTAATATGAAATCATTAACCCAAGCAAAATTGAACTTAATGTTAATATGCATTGCATGGGTTATTGCCAACTGGATGTGTTCTTCTTGTACGTAGATATAACGGATCATTCAAGCATGTGTTTAAGAAATAGTTTTTAAATAGTCAGTTTTTTGACAGATTAGCACACAGCCCACTTTTGGATTCTAACACTGTTTTATATACAGTTCTAAAAGCTTATAATATACCAATAGGCACATAGAAGCTAACTAAAAGGCTAAACCTTACTGAAATAATGTCATTTCCTCCCGTTGTCTCCGGTCCCTCTGGATATAAATTATGAATTATTATCTATACAGCGATGTGCCTTCTGATGATTCTGCAAAAAAAACAAAAAAACATGTGGAGTATTTCATTAGAATCTGTTTTTAATGTAGAAACACTATACTTTAAGTATTGATCCCAGATACCCATATTTCTGAAATGGTGATATTTATAATCACAGGCAAGGGAGTAATGTAAAGAACACGTGTACAATGTGATGTTGAAATAAACTTTTAAAAAAAAAATATCTAAATTTGATTAGGATTTAATCTCTAAAAGTATGTCGATTATGGCCTCTAAAAGGCAGATTTGAAGATTGTTGGGAAGTAATTAATTGCATGGAAACAATAACATTTTGTATTGACACAGATCGATTATAGATAAGGCACTGAACAAGGACCTTATTCTGCGACTTTATATTGATTAATCCATCCAGTGGTATTACTTATCCTGCTTGCCAGAGAAGGATTTATGAATACACAGTTTTATCATACTTCAACTGGGAAATCTCCTACCAGTAACAAAAATCAAACTTATTTATCGGAAAATCATCCAATATCTATAACAAAATCCATACATGTAGTAATAGCTACAAAACAGAAGAAACAAAGAAACCATACATTTTGGCGGCAGGTTGACCTGGTTTATTCATGTCTTGGTTTTACTTAATGACTACCTAAAATTTGTCATAATTCAAAGGTAGACACAACCTTACGAGCCACATGAACTTGTTACACAGAAGCCAAGAACATTAAATCTGAGATGTCTGGCACCAATTGAAATCTATAGAAAAAGTCGGCCCAATCGATGAGCAGCTTAAGAGCAAGGTTCTACAACCTTCGAATAACATTACGTGACATCACATTTTTGTCTGACACCCTTTGAAGCCAATCCTCTGATTATGCCTGGATCGAACCTTCAAGCCTGACAAAACACCTAACATTGCGTGCATATTTGAGTTATGGGATATGTATAACACACAGAAAGACATACAGAAAGACATGCACAGACACAAATATGCATGAATTGTATTTATCTACGTGATCGCCATGATTTTTGGCTGCATGGTTTCTACCTGCTTTGCTAAGTACAGAAGGTCTGTATCATGCTTGTTAGAGAAGAATTTATAAATACATAGTTTTATCATACTTCAACCGGGAAGTCTCCTATCAGTAACAAAAACCAATGCTATGTATCAGAAAATCATCCAATATTTATAAACAAAATCCATACATGTAGTAATAGCTACAAAACAGAAGAATTAAAGAAACCATACATTTCGGCGGGAGATTGACCTGGTTTATTTATGTCTTGGTTTTACTTAATAGTTACCGATAATTTATCATAATTATGAAATAGCCATTCCCAAAACACAAAACTGATTTCACTGTGACTGAATAACAATAATGTGCCGTCAAGGTACCATCTTTTGATAATAATCTTATATAAGAAAGGTGTCAGAATGATACATAAATCTTAAATCAAATCTTGTCATTCACTTGTAAATTGTTCTCACCAGATTATATTTTTGTTTTGAGGGCTACCCTATTGAAATGCAGCCATCGATTCGAACACACTTGAACAATACTGCAAGCATTATCAATTTGGGTCCTCATAGCCTATTCACATCCTCTTCTATGATCACAGCTATAAAGATACCATCATGAGACAAGTTTGATCAATATCATAATGCTAGAAAGTGAACTTCAAGTAGACTGACTTGACGATCATGATATGAAATCCATATCAACAAAACTGTACAGATTACTTCCTATGATTCTTAGGACCATTGTATATAGGCGATATTTTTCCAAATGGAAGAATATCACAGGGATGTGCTAGAATACCTCTGAACCATGTATTTGTAGGATGATTTATCCCTATACCCCACCTAGATTAGTCCCAGGAATTATCGTATTCAATAATTCCATGTGATGAAGATCATAAAAAGAAAGTGCTTCTTCAGTGATACTAAAAATATTTACCTGTTTATTGTATGTTGAACTCTAGTACAGAGGTTAATCTATAAAGTCACAAGTGCCTTCTGCACTAAAATATAACACTTACATTTGAACAAATCAGATAGATTTATATCCAATTTAAAGGTATTCTCAGCTTCAATCATACACTCTTCTACCCTACACGGCACTCAACAGTTGGTGTGTGCACCAAGCACACTGAGTGTATTCATGTCTCCACCCTCCTCCAGGGGGGCATGCAGAGCCACCAGTACTATGGAGGTCAGGTGTCAGCTGACCAGTACCACACAGTGTCCCAGAGCAGGGCCCCCTCTCCCCTGACCTCCCTGCAGATGACCTTGTTTTTATGTGAAGGATTCCCATATTTTCTGTTCAAAAAGGGCATAGGAAATTCAAGGAAAATCATGGAATACGTACATGTTGCAAGGTATAATCTAATAACATTCTAGGATGTGCAAAGAATGAAGGGAAATAACTTTATTTAAGCGTGTGTCAATGCTAGGCAGTTTTGACAGGATTTTAGGGACCAATGGTCACTCTCCCCCACAGACCTCTGTGGTCTAGATGAGACTCAGAGTGGAACTGGTGCTGTGGTGAAGAGTGCTTGCAGGCCCATTGGCCCGTTGCACAATAGAATTTTGTTGTGAGGATCAAGTTAAAATAGCATAACGAACAAATTTTCGTTTTTACGAAAATAGTAAAATCTCTGTAAATTGATGTAAAAAGGGAAAAAATTAGAGAAAAATCACAGCTTTTTGAGAGCATTCTGAATATAGAAAAAAATTGTTGCAAAACAATCATTGATACAAAAATATTTACAACGAAAAGTTTCATTAATAATATTATTTTCATTTCTAAGAAAATCATTGTCGAACAGGCCACAACCTTTCTTAGATAAAGTGAAATTAAGTCAAAGGTGAACATAGAACTTAGAGAATTACAATGTATATGAAAGTCATATCTTCGAATCATTAAAATATTATAACCAGCTATGGATATGCTATTATAGCTAGCGTGCAACATAAATTTATTGCTTTAAACGTTCTTTTTTTTATATAAAAAAAACCCAACACATTCCTGCATTCTGTATTCCAGGGAGCTGGGAGAGGGTACTTTAGAGACTACCCCAAACATGTTGGCTTCATTCTTGGAAATGAATTCTGTGAGAGGTTTTCCTTCTATGGCATGAAAGGTAATGTTCAGTCCGTTCATTAAATGAAATGATAAACATAACAGAAAAAACTGTACTACATATATAGGCATGTTTTAAACCAAATTCTAGCACTGGCTCCATTTATAGATTGGCCAGATTGGCTTACATTTTACTATAAATTGATGAGTTGATAGTTATAACAGTATATACATAAGCTACTTCTAGGAATATCAAAGTTATCATTTCCCCTCCCTTTTCAGCCATTCTTGTCATATTCCTGACAAGAGCATTGGACTACTCCGACAATGATGGCACGGCGATCTACCATGGCTTCAACATGGCAGTCTACTTCACCCCCCTTTTTGGGGCATTACTCGCTGATGGCTATCTTGGGCATTACAAGTAACAACAATTCAAATAATCTTCTCTAATATGCACTTTCTCTGTTTCTACTGGAAATGATTTTAAGAAACTTACCTGTTTTTACATACTCCAATCTCACTACCTATACATGATTAAATCTTATCATTTCCAGGACTATATTCAGCATCTCCATCGTCTACGCAATTGGTAACGTTGTAATGGCTGTAGGAGCCATCCCCTTTGCTGGAGGAGAATTTGTGAAGTGAATATTACATTTAAATTCTAACAATTTCTTTTTGAGTGGAAAAAACAAACCCGCAGTCTCAACCTTCTTAAATGGGCATGTAGCAAAAATTGAGATTGTTTAAATAAACTGTATGTTACTTATCCAGCCTAGCACGTATTGAGAACGTAATCATAAGCATTGTTATTTTAATCATGTTGTTTTCTTGATCTTATATCCAATCAAGATATGCTTCCTTCTGATTTTGTTAGGGCCATACCCTTCGTGGGACTTTTCCTCATAGCCTTTGGGACTGGTGGGATCAAACCTTGTGTGGCGGCTTTTGGTGCAGCGCAATTTGAAGAGGATCAGGTATGAATGTATGATGCATTTGTTGCAACTTTCTCAAAAACATCATTGTATCTTTGAGGCACTTCCTCATTTGTGTTCCTAATGTATACAATTCACAATAGAGTCTGTTGGTTGGTTGGTTATTGTGGTTTAACGCCGTAGCAACATCTAAGGTCATTTCACGGCGAGATCGGGATTTGACAGTTCTGTCTTTGATGATTGTATCTATGCGAAGATAGAGACCATACCCCTACACTTTTACCAAGGCAGGTGTTCTTTAATGTGCCTGGTCCCATAGACAGGGCCAGACACACAACAGCCGGTGGCACACTAGGTGCCTTTGATATCCCTGTTGTTGCCACAGGGAGACATATAGAGGGGAGTAGTAGTCAGCTCAGCCCAGAATTGAACCCTGGCCGCCCACATAGCAGATGGTCGCGCTAACCACCTCACCACCCCACACGCCTCAATAGAGTCTGTTCCACACCCTTGTCAGCCCTCACGGTCCAGTAGAGGTTGGGCAACCAAATCCACCTGTTCCCAAACCTTAGCTGGTACTATGTAATACTGATAAGGGGCCATCCTATTGGCTCAAATACAAGGTAGGTATGTTACCAATTATGATCGATGTAATAAAGAGTCCCGAGATCTATTTGACCTAATAGCCATTGACCTATCGTGGGATTTTAGAAACCAAAAGTTTTCATGGATTTGTTTTTCATCTTTTTTTTTTTCAAAATTATACAATCTCAAAGTGTCCCAATATATTTCAAACATGCATTAGAAAGTATTTTAGGCGAATATAATTATTATGAGTGAATTTAGTATGACTTTTCAATTTTCGTACATTTTTTCTGGGCAGGAATTTCTATCATGGCTATGAAAAAATGGGAAAACCAACTCCACTATATTTTGTAAAAACAAATTTGGCGCCCCCCCCCCCCTGTTGTAGGCGGAAAGTCTAACAGAATTCCTTAAACATGCGTGCATAAAGATGGTTTAGTGGATCAGAGAGGAAATAACCCTAGGTGTGTCAATGACAACTAGGTTATGTTGTAGCAGATCTTTTATTAGATTAACATACCCAGGTGGCCACCTGGAACATACATAAAGGTATACATTAGAAGGTAATATATATATAAATCTCAGACATCTTCCCCGTCAACGGACAATCAAAAGATAGACGTCTATAGAAGACCTGACAAAGCACATCTTTATATACCTAGTCTTACTACTGGTTTTGACACTCTTGAAGACCTTCTAGGTATGAATGGAGATGAGACTATTACTTGAGGAGATCTTTCAGGAACAGAAAGAGAAGTGACAGAAGCCCTTTCTACATTCATGGCCTCACCATTCTTGACATTTTCAGCATTTGAGTCAATCACCCCATCTATATCATCTGCATCATCCATTTGGTCATCAGACCTTACAAACTGTTCTGATGTTCTCAGTAGATCCCGCCTGTTTCTTCTCAACACTGCTCCATTTTCAGTTCTTACTTTATATGACCTTGGGGCCACTTCTTTTAACACCTGAGCACGCTGGCTCCATGTACCCTTTTCATCTTGCAGTCTTACTGTGTCATTTACTTGTAGTCTAGGCAAATCTTTGGCATGTTCATTGTATGCTACTTCTTGACGTAACCGACTCTCGTTAATAGCTTTGTTCCCTGAGTCTACCATTTTGTGAACATGCGGAAGTCTACTACGCAACTTTCTACCCATGAGCTTCTCTGCTGGAGAGGAACCATCAGACTTTGGCGCCTGTCTATAAGCTAGTAGTGCTAAGTATGGATCATCACCTGACTCTTTTGCCTTATTGAGAAGACTTTTTACAATTCCAACACCTCTTTCTGCTTTTCCATTACTTTGGGGATAATATGGGCTTGAAGTTCTATGTTGGAACCCATATTCACTCGCAAACCTTTTGAAAGCTTCTGAACTATATTGAGGACCATTGTCACTGATTACAACTTTAGGCACACCATGTCTGGAAAAGATACTTTTCATGTTTAAGATTACATTCTCAGCTGACGTGCTTGGTAGTATGGCAATCTCTGGATAATTCGAGTGATAATCTATAACCAATAAGTAGTCATGGTTGTTCCAATGGAACAGATCTGTCCCCACATACTCCCATGGTCCTGCATTCAACTTCTCTGCCTCTACATACATTGTTTCTTTGCTCTGGGAAACTTTATACTTTAGACATGCTTGACAATTTTGTGTCTTAACCTCAATGTCTCTATTCATGTTAGGCCAAAACATAACATCTCTTGCCAACCTTTTCTGTTTGTCTACTCCTAGATGTCCTGCATGAACATACTCCAGCATTTCTTTACGCATGCTACTAGGGATAACAATCCTGTTTCCTCTCACTAGAAGTCCATTTATCAAACAGAGCTCATCTTTAAATGTGCTATATGCTGGATATTCTCCATTTTTCCAGCCATTAGCGATACACCTTTTAACTGCTTCTAGGACTTCGTCCTTTTCAGTTTCTTTAGCTATTCGCTCTAAGTACTCTTCTGATACTGGGAAAGACTGATAGACCATGTTTACCTGTGCATTTATTTCTGCACCCAGTACATTATCAACCTTTTCTGTGACCTTGGCTCTAGACAGTGTGTCTGCAATATACAGGAATTTACCTGGAGTCCAAGTGAGTTGTACACTATATCTCTGCAACTTTAGCATTAACCTTTGGATTCTGGGAGACATATCATTGAGAGACTTGTTTGACAGTGCAATCAGGGGTTTATGATCAGTTTCTAGCTCTACATTGGGTAACCCATAAATGAAGTGGTGAAACTTTGTACAACCATACACTAAGCCGAGACACTCTTTTTCAATTTGTGCGTACCTTTTTTCACTATCTGTCAGTGACCTTGCAGCATATGCTACTGGGCTCCATTCTCCATTTTCTTTTTGAAGCAACACAGCTCCGAGACCATCTTTTGAAGAATCAGTGGACACTTTGGTTGGAAGGGCTGGGTTGTAGAACCTAAGCACTGGAGATGAGGTTAAAATACCTTTCATGTTTTCCCACTCACAATCATGTTCAGGGCCCCACACCCATGTATTCTTACTGCTAAGCAGTGATCTGATATGAGCACATTTACTTGCAAGGTTGGGGATAAATTTGCCAACATAATTTATACAACCCAAGGCTCTTTGCACGTCTTCTTTACACTCTGGTTTTTTCATCCCCAGTATTGCTTCTACCTTGTCCTCTGCCGGACTGATTCCTTCACATGACAGCTTGTCTCCTATAAAGCTAATCTCAGACTTTTTGATTTCACATTTTGACCAGTTCATGTGCAAATTGTACTTTTCTATTCTCTCTCTGACCTCTTGCAAACGGCTGTCATGTTCCTTTTCTGTTGTGCCCCACACGAGTATGTCATCCATGTACACATGTGATCCTTCTATATCACCAAACATTACCTCCATGTATTTGTGGAACACTTCAGGGGCTGAACAAAGGCCATAAGGTAGCCTGTCATACGAGTACCTACCAAATGGTGTGTTAAAACAGGTCAATTTCTTTGACTCTTCACTAAGCTTAACCTGCCAAAATGCCTGAGATGCATCAAGTTTGGAAAAGTACTTTGCCCCTTGTATATCTGAAAAGATTTCTTGTCTAGTAGGTAGTTGTTGATGCTCTCTTTTGATTGCCTTATTAAGGTTTTTAGGATCAATGCACAATCTAATATCACCATTTGGTTTGTTCACAACAACTATTTCACTTACCCATTCACATGGTTCATCTTGTTTGTGAATAACCCCTAGGTTTTCCATTCTCTCTAGCTCTTTTTTCAGAGGTTCTCTTACTGCCACTGGAACCCTTCTAGCTGCTCTAATTACTGGCACAGCATCTTCTTTCACTTCAATATTGTACACAAACGGTAAAGACGATAGCTCACTTCTTTCATCTGGCAGAGTACACTGCCCTACATCTTTTACAGTTACTTCTTCGTTATCTTCTTTCACAGCAAGTATTCTTTTAACTAGACCAAGATTTTCACATGACGTGGCGCCAAGAAGGCTTGAACCATTCTCTACAACGACAAATCTAATGACTGAGCATTTTCCCTCAACCTCAACTCTTAACATACATGCACCTTTGACCTGAATCTCATCATTTGTATATCCAGTGAGGCGAACATTCGTTGAATTTAACTTGGGTCTGGGGGTCAGTCCATAGTAATCCTTTTCATTGAGTAGGTTAGCACCTGCTCCAGTGTCCAGCTGGACATGTACAGTTGAATTTCCTGCTTTTAGAGGGTAAATCCAGCGACAACCTTTGCTGATCTTGACCTCTTTGACCTCTTGAGTCTTTACTTGCCCAATGAAGATATCAGTCTCTTGGTTTTCTGCTGGTGCTTCTTCATTTACAACATTTACTCTTGTTTTGCACAGGTGGGTGTAATGGCCTCTGAAGGAGCACTTGGCACATCGAAACATATAGGCTGGGCAGCGCCTAGGCAAGTGCTTATTTCCACACCTCCCACAGTCAAATTCACCACCTGTGTCACTTGTGTTTGGCTTGGCAGAGTCTCTAGAGGCATCTCTAGGTGCTTGTACTCTGTCCTGCCGTCCAGTCTTTGTACTGTTGTACTGCTTCGATTTGTTGACAAAGTTTACAGTTTCTGTTTCCACTGAGTTTAGTACCTTTATCTGTTTCTGAGCCGTTTCAGCAGCTTTACACATCGCTATGGCAGTATCCAGAGTGAGGCCAGGATCCCTTAACATCTTTTCTTTTAGGCGACGGTCTCTTATACCGACTACTAATCGGTCCCTGATCATTGAGTTCAACAGTGTCCCAAACTCACACGTGGCTGCTTTTAGGCGAAGTGATGTCACAAAACTGTCTATACTTTCACCTTCTCCTTGTTCACGGATATTAAACGTGTATCGTTCATAAACTGTATTTTTCCTTGGAACACAGTATGTCTCGAACTTGCGTAGAACCACATCATAATTGTCTGGCGATTCTGCTGGCACATTCCCAACAGCTGGTGCATATGTGAATGTGTTGTAGACATCTTGGGCTTCTTGGCCTGCAACTGTTAGTAGGATGGCTACTTTCCTCGCACTCGCATCATCTGGTACGTTGATAGCCAGCAGATACCACTTCATTTGTTTCTTGAACCTTTCCCAGTTGTCTGCAACATTTCCTTCCTTCAGTCTAAGGGGCTCGGGCGCCTTGATCGAATCCATTTTTTGCTTTTAATCCGCACGATTCGTAATTACTCCTGGTACCATGTGTCAATGACAACTAGGTTATGTTGTAGCAGATCTTTTATTAGATTAACATACCCAGGTGGCCACCTGGAACATACATAAAGGTATACATTAGAAGGTAATATATATATAAATCTCAGACACTAGGCATGTCCAACTTGTAGCTCTTGGGGTCAGTTCTACAGGTGGTGGGGTGGTCCAATACTCATGTATTAGTGCGCACATCTTTGATTATGATTATCATTGAAATATTAGTTCTCAAGAGGGAAATGAATAAGGCCTATTTTGTTTTAATTTCAAATTAGATCAGACAGAAGGAAACGTTCTTCTCCATGTTCTACATGGCTGTTAACATTGGGTCGCTGA
This sequence comes from Lepidonotus clava, assembly GCA_936440205.1. Taxonomy (NCBI): domain Eukaryota; kingdom Metazoa; phylum Annelida; class Polychaeta; order Phyllodocida; family Polynoidae; genus Lepidonotus; species Lepidonotus clava. The sequence goes on along the minus strand of OW387150.1, from coordinate 15,383,479 downwards.
TATCAATGATACTGACGCCTACAATAAGGAGTAAGTAAAATTTTCATTGTGTTTCTCAGTTAAACTTACCTAATGGTATTAATTTATAAAACAAAGAATATTCATTGTATCTAAATACATGTACATGTAATATGTTAAGATGAATGTTTAGTAAAGGTTTAAAATTCTGTCTCACTATAGTTGTAACCTTTATACTCTCCGTACCACCAGGCTATGCAGCCTGCATGTTTCTTCCATGTATAAACATAGTAAACTAATTTATCTCTTTAGCAAAAGGACATTGGACTATTATCATCTTTAGAATATATCTACTACCTGATACCTCATTATGTCAAGTGTTTATAACCATTATCAATCTAAAGTTATACTTATCATGGAACACAGGTAACGTTAACTGCTTTGGCGACGAATGTTATGCCTTGGCATTTGGGATTCCTGCCATTCTCATGTTAGTGGCAGTAGGTATGTATTAATTTTTCTTTCATATTGTGATGAATTTATAAGAATCATTCAGGATTTCAGTACAAGCATTTTATTGCCGAATTATAAAGAATTATCCAAGTTGGCCTTGTTACAAGAAGCTGGGACAAAATAAATTGTTTACATAAAAATTTGATCACAAAGTGTACAAAAATATATTGTACGAAAGCACAAATAATTGTACAAAATTACACTGTTTGAATAGTCTGAATTGTGCAAGGGTCACAAATGTCAAAATGTAAGAAACCTGAAATGTACAGAAAGTAAGTGACTGGAAGTGACCATGGCAAAAGGTCAAAATGACCATGACATTTGTGATGTTGATTAGCCAATGAGAGGCCAGTTGTGGCTATATAAAGAGTGTTGTCTCACTAGAATAAACAGTTCCATCTTGGTACTCACTGTGTTCACAACTCCTTTCTTTCTGGGAATGGATTTAGAAGACTAGAGCAGCTAGAGAAGAGGTCCGAGAAGTGAGATTAGACCCAAGTTTAGCCTAGAGAGGGAAGCTTGACTTTAAAGTAATTGGGGCAGTAACATGGGATGAACAAACGAATGTACAAGAATGGGAATGAACAGAACAAGGGTACAAAATTCAGACGGGGCCAGCATTAGAGACGACATCATGGGCAATCTTAAGCTTGAGTCTTGAGTCAATGAGTCTGATCCCAACCACCATCCACCCCTGTGCGCAGGGCACGTCTCTGAGAACCCTACGACTGCTCGCTCAATTCGTCCCCTGCTGCCTTCACTCCCCCTAGAACATCACAGGAAAATTGTCACATTAAAATGTAATTCTATCAGTCTTTGTCTTTGTCTTTGAATCTTTTGATTTCATGGAGGTTGCTTTGATCCATTTTATAAACTATTATTTATTTATAGCTACGATTCCTAGATTTATTGAATGTTCTATTTTAGGTTTATAAATGTCACTATTAAAATAATTGTGTTCACAAAAGACTTTGACTGTTTTAATCTATTCACTTCAGATAATTTGATCCTAGACAGAGTGCATCAATATTACATGCATAATTAATTTGAAGTTAGCTTTATCTTTGTGATAACAGGAATTTTCAATGTTTATTATTCCTTAATTATCAATCATGACCAAGGGCATGAATATGCTTGAAACATGGTGGTTCCTTCAAAACGTTTCACTAATAGAATAACCGTCCAGATAGCTGTTGTTGTGTTTGCAGTGATGTACTAACTTTATTCATCATCGCTATGCGCTTGTCAATTTACATTGCAGGCTTCTTTCTGGTTGGCACACACTGGTACAAAATAACCCCTCCTGGAGATAATGTGATTGGTAAACTATTTGGATGCGTTGGTGTGAGTACTTGTTGGTTTTAATCTATTTTGTCTGAGTAGATGTAAAATACGGACTGTACTGTTTTCCGATTTAAGTAGTTTAGGATCTTTTGATACAGCTACTGCAGTATCTATTTATTTTTATCATCAGATACTGAAAACACGTTTTCTTTTTTTCATAAAATTAATATCTAGAGATCATTTATAGGAGTGAAAGTCAACAATAAATGAATGAATTATCATCTGTTTTACAGACTGCTTTGAAGGTAAAGTGTGCGTGTTCAACGAATGAAAAGAATCGTGAGCATTGGTTGGACTATGCAGATTCCAAGTACGATGTAAGTTGTTAAAAGGTTACATACAAAGAGAAGTATTTCTTTTAGTAAAGACTATTCACTCAATCGTGTACATTGTTGTAATCTAGCCAGGTTTCTAGGTGTTTGGATGATAACATAATTAGATTTTAACAACACATAATAATCATACTGATTATTTCCTGTGTATTAGTTATCTAGATTATGTAATAGCTATAGGCCTATCAGATTTTATTTCCATGCCTAAACATGGTGTTAACCATTAAGATTACAAGATCATTAAGTGTTTCCCTTATAAATATTTTTAAAATTGTTTGAATTTTCTCTCTATAATTTTGTTTATTTCTCCAGAAAACCTTCATAGCTGAGGTAAAGGCAGTGATGCGTGTCCTCTTCATGTTCCTCCCCCTCCCCATCTTCTGGGCGCTCTTTGATCAGGGGGGATCTCGGTGGATTCTGCAAGCTGGACAGATGGATGGAGACTTTGTAAGCAAATCAACAAGCGGTCCATGATGGCATTACTTTCTTTCTTTTTTGTATGACAATTGAAAATATTCCGCTTTGGCTAATCTGGGATCCATCATTGACACAAATAGCTACAATCTGTTGTGAATACATAGAAACGCCTTTTAGAAAATTGCTTGCTTAGCCTTTGCAATGACCTAACTCACAAATCGATACAGGCAATTTCATATAACAAACATAATCATGATAAAACATTGCAGTGTTTCAGAAACCCCAAGTTCGATGTGATACACACAGTCATACATGATTTTTCTGTCACGCATAATTTTTGTCTGAACCAATTTCTGGGTATCATTTTCTTTTGTTTTTTTTAGGGTGGGTTTGTTCTTCAGCCTGACCTGCTTCCAGTGGTAAATCCCATCTTGATTGTGGTACTAGTGCCTCTTACTGAGAGCCTTCTCTTTCCCTGCCTCAACAAATTACGTATTCCAAACAGGTACTTACCATTTGGATTCCATAGACATCAATATGTGGAGTAGTAACTACTATCTGTCGATCTAAAGGTCACATTTTGATTCAAAGCAATGTTCATATTACTATACTGTACAACTCAATGTGAAGCTTTAATCTAAATTGAGTTGAACCAAATGTGCCTTGTACATATCGTTGGCTGAGTAATAAAAGGTCGTATCTGGAAAATGCTCATTTTGAGTAATTGGTAATTAAAGGAAATAAACATATTTTGAAGGGCTATATAATTCTAAATTGTTATTCAATCATCATAATATACTATTGATAGGTACAATACCATTTAAGAAATCCTTTGGTCAGGATTTTGAATATATCTAAATGATTAGGATGTTACTATGGTAACAAATAACAATATATTTCAGATACGACCTTTTATTACTCAATTTAAGGAAGAAAGTTGGAAATTATTGAATAATAAAAGGTCGTATCTGGCTTACATAAACTTTAAATAAATCCAAATCAAATCAATCTAACTAATGGAAATTTCACAAAAATGATATTTCTGATGCATCACCAACATACTAGGTTTGGCAACATTTTATCATTATAAGATAACAAAGATGTATATGCCTTTTACACTATCACTTCAAAATTAAGCCCAGATACGACCTTTTATTACTCATCATCCAGACCACTACTTCAGTAAACAAAGGTCGTATCCAACATTTTGTAATTACATTCCTATATCTGCTTTTGATTTAATAAGTTTAACCATAATATTGTAAAATAAGGTGTACAGATCTGTTGCCTGAAAAACTGAATCCTAAGATATTTTTTATTTTGTATGAACTACCATATTTTACTAAAAATATACCATTGGCTTCTTTCAGATACGACCTTTTATTACTCACTAAAAAGTGGAAATGTGCATATACGACCTTTGTTTACTGGTTAATAACATGCCAAAGATTTGGAAAATAAAAAAAATTCCAAAATTATCAGAAACCTTAGGCAAGAGGGGAACATTTTCAAAAATAAAAATAAAATCAATTTTTTTGAGATACAACCTCTTATTACTCAGCCAACGATATATATATATATATATTCATTGATATATTCATTCTTTTCTATTGTTTTAGTGTTTGGCAAACTATCTTGTTACATTGTAACACTTTTCGGATAGCGCCTTATCAATAGCACATGAATACAATGTATCAATTGATACAAGGCATGTTTGGATATGGGTGATAATACATGTATCAACACGATAAGGGGATAATTTGATACGTTTTTGAGGAGTCTTTTGATACCTATTCTTTCAGTCCACTTCAACGTCTTGGACTCGGGATGTTTTTGGCTGGTACAGCTATTACACTCTCAGGATTCTTACAGATTGCAATTGATGTAAGTACTTACAAAAATGGGCTGTAGTATCACGTTTAAGCTTCACCATTGTCCATTCATCTTTTGTAGTATGAAATGTCAAGCTAGAAATTGGGTATAATCAATTTGCCTTGTGAAATGATTGAATAATACAATAATTGCCAGCTAATAATGAAATGATGTTATAGAACGAAATGGGTATGAAAATGGACCGAAATATGTAATTGGGTAGAAAAGTGTGATGAAATGTCCATTCATCTGTCTTTGAGGAATGAACTAGAATGTAATCAATGTCAAAATAATATAGCAATAGTGTAAGGTACGAAACAGGTACGAAAGTAAATTGGGAAATCCCGAAATCCCGAAAGCAAGGAAATGTATTGTAACCGGATATGATGCCAGAATAGTCACGTGATCTAAGTGACCAATCAGAATCGAGTAATAGAGTATAAAAGGGGGCCTGAAGGCCCGTAATAAACAGTCCCTTCATGGTACCGTTTGTGTTCAAACGTGTCTTCCTTAAGTAATCCAGCCCTCGAACGGGTGTAAGTCAAAGATATGAAAAAGTAGAAGTCAATCAACCAGTAGACTCAAGTAAATGGTCTAAGTAAGAGAGTTATTCGCAAAAAAACTTGGGATATGGTAGTAGACCGAAGATGGCACAGAAACCCGAATCGGCCCGAGGACCGACCAGAGACTGAAAGACCGGACAGGTACGGAAGCCTTAAATAGTAAGCGGCCAGACCATGACCGTTGGGACGAAGGTGCGACCCGCTTAGCCCCATGCTACCAACCACTATTATAGGCAAGCAGCAACCCGACCCCCATTGAAGATGGAACCGGGCAACACAAGTACAAGATCATCCCTCCAAAACTTCTCCACCTCCACCAAATGTCCGGAACACTTCAGGCCCGACAGACTGGCGTACCCCCCCTCCATCCGAGAATACCGATTCCCCGACTGTGCCACTCCCTCCCCCTCGTGTGCGAGGAACGACTCTTAATCTTACATCTTGGTTTCCTGCTTGAACTGTTTGTTTGGCTTGAGACCAAAAAAACTCCCATGTCCCTCCGTCATAGGAATCAGAAACCCTGACCTACCGAGGAATATCACGAAAGCCTGAAAAAACGGGTGTGACTGGAATCGACGTCACGACAGTCACATAATCAAAGTAACCAATCAGAGTTGACCTGTACATGTAAAAGGTCGCATAATGGCCCAGAACAAACAGTTCTTTATCGGTACGCTTCTCCAAGAGTAGCAGCAAATAGTTGAGTAAAACTTAACTAAGGAAACCAAATTACAGATAAGTCAGATTGTATACCCGAAAAGCCCGAAGGTGGCATGGAAGCCCAAAACAGCCTGAGACCGGACCTCACCTGAGCACGGAAGACCGGCATGGTATGGAAGCCTGAAATAGTAAGCAGTCGGCCAGGAACGGCGGATCTCCCATGAAATCCAGCATTCAATCACAAAATTTGAATTTAAGGCTGCCCTGACTGCAGTTGACCTTGTTGATTGACCATGCTTGATGTTGGACTGTTTGAATTAATGCTATAAATGATGCGCACTATATGCAGTTACTATACAATGAATATATTAATCTTGTCCCATCATTTCATCCATCTCATTGACTCATTGCTGAATTAGTACCCACCAATTGTTCAATATGATATATTGTCTGTTGTATGTTTTGATAAATTTATATTACTACATATGGCTTGAAGATCATGTATTATTGTGAAGTCAAATAAACTCACATGAAAAAAAAAAAAAACTATATGCAGTGTTATGGAAACAATCTTTGCAGAATTCAGGACCTCCACAAATCCCCGCTGGTGATGCTCGCTTCAAGATCATAAATGCTATGCCTTGTGATATAAATATCAATACAACAAATCATGCGTTTGACATCCCCTTTGACAAGGTAAATTGTACGTTGTTGCTAAGCGGTTTCTATTACTTATAAATGCTCATGACATCGTTCTTAAAAAAATGTAATGTGTTGTGTAGCAAAACCTGAATCAAAATAAAATTATAGTTAATATTTCTGGCATACCAGTGAAGTAACCGTTCTGTTACCATGGGTACCCTGGATTGTTGAAGATTTTGCCACTCTTTTAGTTGATGTATTTTATAAGTAGTGTATATTCATCTACTGTCTAAACTAATTACCTGTTATTCTTTGCTATTCCTCAATCTATAATCAATAATCACGACGCCAACAGCATAATGGCTGATAACGGGTTTTTAATGTACGCAAATATACTAAAACACCTCGTTTATGAAACTTATGCTAACTGAGTAATCATGAATATCTTCAATTGATATCAAGCGTAAGATACCAACCAACAAGTTTTTTTTTCACAGAGAATGGAACTTATCAATGTTAAAACAGTCAATGTGGCTGCTGGAAATTATACTTTTATATTGAATATTGAAAATTGCATAGGACTAACAGACAATTTGATATCGCCATCTAATAAAACATTTTCCATGGATGATCAAGGCTCCTATAATGTCATTGCCTACTGGGATAAGACACATGGAGCTTGAGCAACTCAAACAGGTCTTTATGATAAAAAATATTCCCTTCCACAGTGTTTCCTCACATGATTATTTATTACCACAGCAACAACCCACTGCTATAGTTTTAGTTCTGTAATCTGGTTGTAGAAAGAGGAATACTGGAAAAATATAATTATATACCAGTTCGCAGGCAGCACTCCAATGAGGTTATTTATATATGTGAGACATTTGCACATCTATGTCCTATATAAGGGGATCTTCCCTTGTAAATCAAAATGATCTGCACATAGATTTATTGACATTGACATTATTGTAGCGAATATTTAAAACTACTATTCCATCAATATATTAGATTCCTTCTTTTAATTCCTGAACAAACAGGTTCCCCAAAGTCTTCTAAAAAGAACTGAAAAAGGAGAGTCCAGGATGCAGTAGGTTATTTTATCATATTAAAACCTTTCATTGTTAAAAAGGTTATCAAAACAACAATATACTAATCTACACGACTTAGGCTACCTTATTTTAGCACATCATTACGTACGTACTCCATACCGGAATTAGATCACCTTGGATGGTGACTTTTGGGTACATCTCAGGGCAAATTCTATCTGTTGACAACATCGAATGAGAATTGACCTAAATATCTAATCAACAGTAAATCCAATATTCATTCATGCTTTGCCATTCATAGTTTGGTGTATCAGAGATCTTTAGATATTGCTGGCATTGTAAGTGCATATTAGATGTACATTAAAAATATCTTATGCTTTTATCATGAATACTAAATTAATAATACCTCTTTGAATAGATTTTTCAATGCATGGGATAAAGCCGTCACTGTTGACGTTCTATCGAATGACCCCATTAATGCAACACACTTAGAAATGTCAACGAGTGTTACAGTACCACATGATCGGTAAGAACACAATAATTATGTTACATAATATAAAAAAGAGGAATACCCCTCGCAATATGTACATTCTAAACTGCAAGGATTTATCCTTCATTTTGGGTTTACTGCCTGGAAGAGTAACTCTCCTGCTACTCAGAGAATCATGTAATCTTGATGTCAAGGAACAAATATTGGCGAGATTAAATTATTGATTATACATTGTGGCTTCCATTATTTACATACGGTTTTGGGAGGAGGAATTGTAAGGATTCACAAACTTGCATTCTTTTCATGTAATTATCTTATGTATTCAATGTAATTATTGGAAGGTACCTAAGTATATAGAAACACTAAACGTGCTGTTGCAGACGAACCTCCTTAATGTATAGAGTATGCCTGAATGAATACTCAGAAATAAAATGAATGTTAAAAAATAAATAGGCTTTACATCATATTATGATATAAAGGCTATCATTTTTTGACACTCTCAAGATTAATGCTATTATGCAGAAATGATATAAAGTTTGTTTCCATTGAAACTGAGAAAGTTTAACGAGTCAAACTTTGTCAGTTGTATGTACAATAATCACCTTTTAAATATATAATTATTTGTAACCTTTTTTTATAATACAGGAAGCTTGCTGTGACGGCTGGTGGAAGAACACACAGATTTGCTATGCAAGCTGGAGCAGTGTATACAATGGTCCTTCATTACACGTCCACGGCTGCGACTAATGCCAATGTAAGATCCAGAAGCAATCATCTGGCAAACCAAGCCCCAAGATGGGAGAGGGTTCCAAACATTATATTAACGGGTTCAAAATATGTCAGAAGGGGGATCTGATCACTTCGGAGTGGCTTCCAAGCACATCTGATGGGGTTTCCCATAAGAAAACCTAAGGGCATTCAAACAAATCTGACAGGGTTTTCCCAAAATCTAAGGAGGTTCAAAGAATTACTGTGTTTAAATTATGTTTGAGGATTTGCAACAAAAAATGATATCCAATTTTTGTATCATACTGAGGTCTTTAACGTCTTTATGGAAGCCTGAGGGAGTTTCAGATGGCTACATCTCTTAGGTTTTGACGCAATGTCAGTATCATGTATCACACTATCAAACTGTTAAAGCAACAATTTCTTGAGTGGCAAGGATGACATCCAAACATTAACAATTATCAGCTGATTATTCAATTATATCTAATGGGTAATATATTGATGAGCCTAGACAACAGTTTATTGGCCATATCAATCTATTCTAGGATGGGTTTCGATTCAGTTGTGAAGTTCTGAAAATCAATGGTAAAGGTTATCAATGTGATGAATTTTACATGGAGACAACTAATGTAATGAAAATAAACTTATAACAATGGTATGAAAATAACAGTCGTAACATAGAATTTCATATCTTAAAAGTATTTTCAACTATACATTAATCTCTTATTTTGTTATTTGTTTATTCATCATCAATTTTGTTATTGCCGGTAGAAATGCATAACCTGTCAGTAATCTGCAGAGTATACTGCCTTGTTTATATATCCCTGCACATGCGTGCTTTATTGCCTATCTACAAATCGCGAGATAAAGATAATGATCTAACAAAATAATGTCTATATTCTGGTTGTTCATTTCATGTTTCAGGAAACCATTAGCAAATACCAGGACATTTCTCCAAACAGTGTCAATATGCTCTACATGCTTCCCCAGTATTTTGTTATGACCCTTGGAGAAATATTCTTCTCAGTGACTGGTCTATCCTTTGCCTATTCTCAGGTAAGTATGGATCAAATTGTTGAAAAGAAACTTAGTATCAATGATTCTTAATCTAATTAGCTAAATCATTCAAATCCAGAGAGTGGTTTTACAAAACTATTATAATTGAAAGTGATTTACCAAGGTAAAATGCTCAGTTTTAATATTGATCTTCTGTGGATCTGACTGTTTATTTCTTCTTAAAAGGCCTTAGCCATTAATCAGCTCTGTCTATGCTAAGTAATCTTAGATAAGCAATGACTTTTAGTTTACTATTCATAGAAGTGCAAGTACAACATCTCTGATTGATAAAATGCGCTTGTGAAGAGGTAAATTTTCAAACGACAACATTTAAAAACTCCTTCTTTCTAGTCTCCACCAACAATGAAGGCAGTGCTTCAGGCTGCATGGCTGCTGTGTGCCTCGTTTGGTAACCTGATTGTCATGCTGATCACTGCAATAGGAACTCTACCAAGCCAAGTAATCAATACCCTTAAAGCCTATATTTCATATGGAGTTTTAGGATTTGAGAAAATGGAAAGAATTACATAACTATTACATGCAATCCAGTAAATTTTGGTGACGTGTTTCATAGAGTCATTCCCAAAAGTAATTGCTAGCTTGTTGGTAAATTTAACTGATGATATCCAAGACAATGCATCGCACTTGCAATAGTATAAGGGCGATTTCAAATCGCATGGGTACTTTTACACGTTGGAATGTTCCACAATAGTATATTTTGCTAGTGATTTGCTACAAAGTTACCATCACAAGTTAAGTGATGATTCATATTCACAAGTCATCATCAAAAAACGACATGTTGGTTAACTCTGCAAAATGATAACGCTATGGTTATAGGCATTGCAAACCTGCGAGATAATATTTGAAACTAAAAATAAGCAATTAGAAGTAGTGACATTAACATTACATGTTTATTGCAATTTAGAATTAATTATGAGAATAGCTGTCCCACTCTTGATAACTATAAAACTATATATATATAAATTTTTATTGTCACCACTTCCTATGATATACATAAGATCTTCCAGTGGATCATTTAAATAAACAAATTACATATTACTTCCAGGTGGCAGAGTTCTTCATGTTTGGGGCTCTCATGTACGTCACTGTAGTCATCTTTGGGATAATGGCATTGTCATACAAATATGTGGACCATTCTGAAGAGGCTACTGACCTTGACTCATTTGATGGGAAGTCAGAAAGTATTGGGGGCATAGACCCAGGATGGGCATATAATGAGGTGCCACCCTTATATGATGTTGTCAACCAAGATCTAGAGAGTCCATATACCTCTCCACATATGTAAACAACGATCTTAAATTTCAGCATTATGTATCTAATAGCATGACATAATATGATAACATTGAAAAAAAACTTTCACATAGAGTTTAATGAGAAAATAAAAATGCAGTCATCATGAACACTTACAAGGAAATAAAGAAATCAAACTAAAATGATTCTGGTTTTATGTCTTGTGTCCATACATGTAATAACAAATTGTAAGCATTTTGAAACATTGTGTTGATAACAGGATGATGTCTTCAATTCCTATTTACAGAAATATTGTTTAATACGTTATTACACTTGTTACAGTGCTTAGAACAGTTCCTTCTAAACTGTAAAGGGTCCCTCTGTATGGGAGGTTATGTGATATACTGAATTTCTGCTAACTATTGAGTGTTTTTTTGTTCCAGTTAATTACTTTTTAAGGCAAGGAGATATTCAGGTAAAATAAGGGGTGGGGGGTGGGTGACAGTCTAGTTTGTATTGCAGGACTGGACTGTGTGCCCAGAGTGGGAAATTTGCCTGCTTCACTACCTTGCCTTGCCATTGTTCTCACCCCTATGGATTCTATCACAGTAAATTGTAAAAGCTAAAGACTGTGAGTTGGTCCTATTATATCTGAAAGATTGCTGAGTTCCAACAATCATGATCATCATATAGGGGAAACATAAAATCATCAATAATAGAATTTTCACACCAAAGAAACCTCACTCTGAATTTGCAATAAGTATCTGACCAGAACCCAAACTATACCAGAGACCTAACCGAAGAGACATGATAACATGCTATTTCCATTTAGGTGAATCTAGGTGGTTCCCTCGACGGTTGATATTACGCACGCAGATTAATACCATAGGCCTATATCAGAACTACCCTTTTAATATCACGTTTCCCCCATTTGATGTACATAGCCAATAGCATACCAAATACTCCAAATAGTCAAACAACTAATGTCTCAGTTGCCGTCTGAGGAGGAAGAATCATGCATATTCCACGGTACTCAAACAATGTTTATAGCAATTAACAATTTTAACCGACTGATCTATGAATTCGTTCATTATCTGTAAGTGTTTACATTTCCGATATGAAGTACAAAGAAGAGTCAATGCCCTGCTTAACTTCAAACCAGTATGGTGAGTTTATTTATCTTCAAACTCAACCTTTTTTGTCAGGGACCACAAGATAATGCATAAACATATAGGTTAGTGTAGATAATTGGGTCAGTGGATCACTCAAAGTCTCAACCGTCCCATTTGAATGAAATACTTGACCTGCTAACCCACTGATCCAGAGACAAAGAACTTAAATCATGAAGAGTTGACACTGAGCCTTGTATGCTTAAATTTGGGTTGAGCATTAGGCCTACAGTCCCATGGCATGGCACATATGGCTCCTTATTCCCCAAAAAGTTACTGCACAAGACCAACTTAATAATATTATACCAAAGATGTAGACCTCAGATTTGGGGACGGTACCGTCAAAATCAGTGAGGCGTTAACATATTATGTTAATGCCTCACTGATTTTGACGGTACCGGGTCCGTCCCCAAATCTGAGGTCTACATCTTTGGTCATGCTCAGGCTAACCTTTTAATTGCAATTGAGACACAAACGCATTTTGCAACACTTGTCATAAACATTATTATATCTATAATTCACATTGTCCATGTTTGTATAATCATGTAAATGGCATATAGTGCAACTGTAGAATATTAGCTGTGTATACAAGTTTAGGTAAAGCCATAATAGTGGAATTAAAAAAACAACTCAAAAAACTAAAACGTCACACGAAAAAAGGTGGTACACAATTATACATCAAAAATCGAAGATTAACAACTGAAACAATCTAAGGGACTTGTAATAATGTTTTGTTATTATGCCATTTTAATGCGTTTTGAGTTAGCAATAGCAATAGTGGTAAGCACTTCACCCAAAATCGCATGAGATATATGATGTCTAATCTATTTTTTTCCATTATTACATTAACATGACATTTTCAATATGAACTATATTAATAAGTTATCTATCATCAACTGCCGCCTAAAATATACCAGGAAATGAAATCTGACAGTGTATGAAATATAGTTTATACGAGACAAATATTGTCCCCATGTGTCTAAATTTTTGTTTTCAGACCTGGGGGCTCACGTTCCAATGCCAGGGTAACCTGAGTTTTCTTTTCATAAAGATGTATTTAAAAAGAAGTAAAAGTGGGAACCCACTGAGCGATGTGACTAAGATTCTTATTGAATTAGATATAGATAGAACTAATATCTAACATTGTTAGATACTTTACAAAGAATTGAACACATTTTGATTATGTCTGGTCATATCGCTCAATGGGATCACGTTTTCAGGTTGTTTCAGGTTGTCTTAACCAGAGCTAAGTGACCAGAACTGATTCAAGCGATCAGAAACAACCCAATTCAGCCACTCAATTGGTTCCCGCCTTAAAACACAATGTACATAGTATGCAAACGAAACCCAGGTGAAATTCTGGTCTCAATATCCAAGCAATCATGATTCATCTAAAACAATCAGAAATTGTTAAAAAAGACCAGAAAATGGTGTTCCGTCTGAGCAAAGGAACCAGAATCTGATCGGAAAATGGTAAATCGCTTGAAAAATATAGGTAGATATAGGTTTACCAGTTTCATAGCGATTGCTAATTCAACCAGAACCTTAGTCGCATGGTTCAGTGGGTTCCCACCTTAAATATACATACCCACAGATACGCCTGAACCCATGAATATGAATCAACCCATGAAAACAAATCAAGTTTGTAAGGTGGCTTAGGTTCCCTCACTCTCCGCATATATTATATGTGTGCATTGATTGTTCTTTGTAATGTGGCTTTGGATAAGGCATATAATTGATACATTATATCTTTTGTTTGTGTCTGATACCTCCGATTAAGTCAAGGTGAGCATGTATTACTGTGACCTGAGGAAAGCACGCATTATCTACTGTCCTCTGTCCCTGTGGCTTCTACTATAATAAAAAGCCTGAATATTGAAGAGCCTTTTATCCAACAGCTATTCAAAACACTACAAAATGATCTTGAATAAAAGAAAGAAATTGCTCCCCTCTGTAAAGTGGTACATAGGCCAATTTGGGTCATTAGACTGTAAAAAGTAAATGCTGTAAATTTACAGTAAGCTTTGCTGGCAGCAAAGTTTCCAGTAAACTTTGCTGTACAATTACAGCATATGATGTACTGTAAATTGTACAGTGCATGATACTGTAGGTGTCTTACAGCAATCAGTACTGTAAATTAACAGTAAACTAAGTACTGTAAATTTACAGTAAACTTTGCTGGCAGCAAAGTTTCCAGCAAAGTTTACTGTAAATTTACAGTGCACTGTTATTTTACAGCGCTTTGAATTAAAAGCCTTTTAACATCAATTTAACATGAAATATTCCCCATAAATCAAACAAAAATGCTAATTCCCAACCTCAAACCAATGTATATAGGTTGTGGGATGTAATTATGCTAGATTTACTAGCACAAACATGCATTTGGTAATGTTACAGTAGGTTTGAAAGATAATTACTTGCCTATAAACTGAACTTGCAATGAAAAAAGTGTTTATGCATGGAAATTATCATTATGTCATAATGATTGAAGTTATTTGTATATATTTCAATAACTTAATAAATTAGTTTGTATATTGTGTATGGTATTGACTATTTCACATCATTAGATTTTATTAATTCACCCTGGCAAAATGGTTTTCAAGTAATATGATAAAAACGTTTTTTTATTTTATACTCTTGCTCTCCTGGTGGTCACTGTTTTTTACAGTAAAATGCACTGTAAACTGATGTGCTCATCTTATGACTTCAAATTTACAGTACAAACTAAGAAATCCTACAGCACATTTAACTGTTTATTTTCTGACAGCAAAAAATACTGTAAATGAACTGTACAATTTGCTGTAATAAAACATTAACTTTTTACAGTGTAGAATTGACCAACATAACCACCATGATAATAACTTAGGTTGTTATCTTTGAGATCATTTGTGATTAGGACACTTAAATGTGTATATGTATATCCCTTATTGAAATATGGAATGGCATGATATCATAAATCGATAATTTTGAGGCCACTGTTCAAGAAGCACTCAATCAGGTGGGGACAGTTCTTAAATGGACATGTAGATAGCATAACTATTCAGAGACCGCAGGACCTAGTCGGGGAACCGGAGTACAGCTATTACCAGATTCTCATTGTAACTCAAAGACGGTCAAAATGGTAAGTGAAATTATTTCAAATGAAATAATTATTGCTCATATGATTAGAATGCGAAAGGTACCTGTTGGTAATGAACATAATCCGATGTTTTGGTATGAAGATACAAAAGATAGCCAGCAAAAAGTAATGCAATCTGTATAATGAATACTCTGCATTGATTATCGGCTGAGAACTAGCCATTGTATTTTAGTTGACCAGTATGATTATTTTGCAATAACGCGCATGTAAAAAGATGTTATGGTGCGCTGGATTCTTATATCATAAAAAAATAAATGGTATTGATTGCAAAAGGCTAATCATTTGTCTTAAAGAAGGCAATGGCGACTTTAGAGAAGCTTACTGAGATTTGCGAATGATTATCTAAAGGTACCGCCCTACAACATGGGATGTTAAATTCGGATTTGTAATACTAAAATAAAGGTGACTTCCCAAGAGCATGAACGTTTGTTAATATATTTCTTCAATTTCAGGGAGCTGGAAAAGGGTACTTCACGGGTTACCCCAAACGTATTGGCTTCATCCTAGGAAATGAGTTCTGTGAAAGGTTCTCATTCTATGGCATGAAAGGTAACACATGTGGTTATTCACAGGATCAATAGATACAAAAAACCATAGCTACAATGTTACGAGTACGGTTATCTCACGAAATAGTATGACGTTAACTTAATTAGAGCCCTGTTTCATTCCTAGGGTGCTAGTAACTTAAGTGACACATTTACACTGCATCTTGTATAGGTGTAGGTTGTGACCAAATCAAAATCTGCTTACAATTTACTGCGCGTGTGTTTCGAACCTCACATGTCAATTGTGTGTGTTTTATTGTAAAAGCTTTTATTTCATTTACCTTGGGGTCAATTTCTTTCTATCCTTCAGCCATCCTGGTCATCTTTCTGACGAGAGCTTTAGACTTCTCCGATAATAATGCAACAGCCATCTACCATGGCTTTAACATGGCCTGCTACTTCATGCCTCTCTTCGGAGCTATGCTTGCTGATGGTTACCTGGGTCATTACAAGTAAACATTTTGTTATCATTCTAAAAAAAAGGCATTCTAAAATTGTGTTTGTGTGTTTGTGTGTCTGTTTAAACAGAAATGGTAAATAAAATATGATATGAATGTACACCACTGGTAATATATTCAGATCCTTTATCACCCGCTTGGCCAACAAGCGGTGAATATTTGGAGCAGGCCGTATTGCCAGGCCGTACATACTGTTTACTGTGGACTCCTTGTTTTCAATAATTTTAACATGTTTTGAATATTGCTTGGGCGATAAAAAAAGAAGGGCCTTTGGGGTCGTCCTTGGGTGGCTGTATGACCCAAGGGGATCGTATAAGCCTCGGGTTTCACCCTCGGTACGTGACGATCCCCTTATGGATCATATGCCACCCTCAGATGCCACCCTCTGGTCCTTCTTATTATGATAGCTACCGACACATGGATACAATGACTTTAATTTGGACTTTGTTTTCAGAACCATTTTCAGCATCTCTATAGTGTATGCCATTGGTAATGTCATCATGGCCGTGGGAGCCGTGCCTTTGGCTGGAAAAGAATACATAAAGTAAATAATGTTTGAATCAATATATGATATCTATAATACTGATATAGCTCACTACATAATAATTATCTATTCACTTACACTTACTAAATTATCAAATGTCATGAAAAATAAAACTGTGAAATTTGCCAATCTCAACTTACTATATGTTTCTGAGATATTATATCAAGTTTGCTATACATTATTATATACTAATCAACGTTCTGAAGTGATTAATTTTGATGTTTATTCACTGGCCTCGTAAAGGACCAATTAAACATTAAATGTGTCATGAAAATCATTTTTCTCATTACAGAGCATTGCCTTTTGTTGGTCTTGTACTTATTGCCATCGGTACTGGTGGCATCAAACCATGTGTAGCGGCCTTTGGCGCGGACCAATTCGAAGACCACCAAGTAAGAACTAAAGGGGGGAACCCACTACGCGATTTATGGGTTTCCGTCGCATATAAACCACTTTTAATTGTTCGGTCGAAAGGTGTCGCACGGTTCGGTCGTTTGTGATCGTTTAATGGGAACACTTATGTGCATTCAGTCGAAACGAGTCGAAAGGGATCGCAAGAATATTTTTGGTGCCGAGCGACTGAAATGGGGCAAATTGTCCATCGACCGAAAATTTGACATGTTTGATTTCAGTCGAACGCAGTGCATAATTCCGGTATTATTTGGATCCGATCGCATAGTGGGTACACGTATTAATTTCAGTCGCTCAACATTTATTTTAATTCCTAAGCGACTGAAATGCGTCAGCCAATCAGATTGCTCCTAGAGATCACGTGACTACCGGCTGTCCGTACACGACGCAAATATTGTTTTCGAAGAATGGCCGCATCTTCTTCGTCGAAAAGCGCCCGTAAAAGACATCATAACTGGACAACAGTGGAAGAAGATAACCTAGTAACCCTGTACGAGTCGAACCCAGTCCTCATCAATTGTGACGTCGATGGTTATTCGAATCGTGATGTTCGTCTGACCTACTATAAGGAGTTTGCCAAGGTGTTGGGCAACGGAATAACCGGTTAGTGTCATTTTCCTCTATTATCGCTCAGTCGCACATGGTTGTTTTGACTTCTTTCGGCGATTGTAAATCGCAAACAAAGTAATATTTTTGACCAGATAGTATCATATTATGCATATCTATGATATATATGACAATTATACCATCCATGCCTGTGATAGAATCTCACATACAATCATTATGCTCGCCGTGATATGACCTTAGATTTTGCTACGGCGTTAAACCCTAATAACCAACCAAGCAATCATTACCAAATATCCAATAATTATAGTGTTAATATTTCCAAATTGCAAGTCATTGTTAGCATTGTGAAGGCTTAAGCTATGCAAATTCAAATATGGTCGCTTGAAAAAATGTATTCTTTTAGGGAAAAAAAATAAAAAATTATCAAATATAAATCTAATCATTTTATTTCAGCCGATGACATCGACACGCGAATAAAGAGCTTCAGGTCTCAGTATCCCAGGAACAAGCGCAGATACGCCCAAAAGAAAAGTGGTAGTGCTGGAGGAAATCGTTCTCAAAGGGCAGCAAATCTCCATAATCGACTGAGTTTCCTTGAGCCGTACCTCAGGGAACGTGATTCGACCTCCACCCTTCCAGCTATGGCATCGGTAACATATTTTCATTAAAAAATAATTTATTATTCATATAGTTCCATAAGAATTACATTAATATTTATATTTATTTATTATTAGAAAATAAAAAATGGTAGACCTTTATTTTTGTAAGAAAAGACATTTTAAATTATCACACAATCGCTCAATCATCATAATTTACCTGTATATCGGTTGTAAATTATTAAAATTAATATAGAATGTTACAATGTCTATCTAAATATATTACAACATTTTGTACTCATTATTGTTGAAATAAAAATTATTTTATATAATTATCTCCATCGCTTAAGTAAAAAAACAATTTAGCATTGTTATATATTATTGGATTTTATTTAAAAATTAAAATTATATGAAGTAAAATGCATAATAGGTATATATAACTAAATAACCTTATTTTACATTATTCCGATTTTTTATTCATTTCTCATGCAAGCCTTTTTTATTTTTTTTAGAAAAGCACCCTTGGCGACCAAACAGCAGGCAACAGTTCTTCCGAAGGTAACCAAGACAATTCTCCATTACAAGAGAGTCAAATTCTGCACACCCAATCAGAAGAGGAGACCGATATGGAATATAGTCAAGCAGTGGAAGATGAAAATAGCATCAGCATGGGTGACCACACACTAGAAGATGTCTGCCAAAAATTAATAGTAACTCCAAATCGACCCAAATCAGACAGTGATGATCAAGAAAATGCTGAGGATGACAAAGACGACGAAGAAGAGGAGGAGGAGGAGGAAGATGACCACAAGCAGGATGCAGAAGAGGACAAGGGCGAATCATTAAAAACTGTAATCCACCCAAACAGAAAACCGGCAAGGGTAGTAAAAACTTTTA
The DNA here is from genome assembly GCA_936440205.1 of Lepidonotus clava. Lineage (NCBI taxonomy): Eukaryota > Metazoa > Annelida > Polychaeta > Phyllodocida > Polynoidae > Lepidonotus > Lepidonotus clava. Next base: position 15,364,283 of record OW387150.1, on the reverse strand, counting down.
ATACTCGATCGCAAGTGAAGGCCCAGGAATTAAAAAAAAAAAAAGACAAGGCGATCCAAAGTGTTCTTCATCAACTCAGTCATCTTCAATCGTGGAGCAAAAACAAAAACATGGTCGTGGGCGACCGAAAAAAATTCCAACCTCTCCTGTGCCTCAAAATCTGTCATCGGATTTCTCCATCACTCCACCTCCAGGCCAGAAAAAGCGTCGCTCGAAAAAAGCTGAAAATGCCCCCAAGATTGTAATTCCAGATCTAACCATGCAGAAAGAGGCTTTGGACTTATCATTTGATAACACTCAACTTCAGTCGCAATCCCTCTTAAAAGATGCTCCAAAAGCTTATTTTGATCCGAAAACAGCTCAGGCCAAGAAAAAATAAAAAAAAAACCAGCCACAGCAGGGACGTCGGCACCAGCAGCGACTGAACCAACACAGAATGAAGATTCAGAGAATGTCATCGCTCCCAGCCAACCAGCGACCAGAAAACGTCATTTTCCAGTCGATACCAAAAAGCTTACTACAAAAGAACCAAAAAGTGATGAAAAATCAAAAAAACCAGTCGCTGCCAAAAAAGATGATAAAGGGAACCAAAAATCCTCCTCCAAGGCCAAACCATCCAAAGACAAAGATGAACAGAATGATGATGTTCAAATTGTTGACGAATCAGATCTGAAAAAAGACTTCATCAAAAAGTTCAACCAACAGTTTGATAACGAACTTAAAAATCAGAAAAGCGAGGTCCACATGTGGGCCAGGCTGGTAGAGGCAAAGGTTAATCGGATACATGACGATCGCGTGAGAGAAAAATTAATGCACTGCATTAATGATATCATTGTCAAAGCATTGGACGGAGATTGGCCAGAAGTACCCAAAAAAAATCCTTCAGCAGCTCTTGGAGCGCCACGTCAACTATCATCAACAAATCTACCTCAATTAATGTCAAGCGACGACACTTTGGTCATGCAAGGTGAAAAAAACATGAATATTGTTTCACAAACGACGGAAACGAACATTTCTGTTCCAACTTCACCTGTGTCATCGAGAGGTGGAAATGATGGTGGATGTGGTCCATCAAACCTGCCTATGTCCAACTTGTCCCAAATGCGGCCTCTCCCGAATTTTCAAAGATTCCAACACAATGTGCCACCTCAACAACATGCGCCTACATTCCAACCAGGTTATCATGGTCCTGGATCGCTCCCCATGCCAAATTATTGGCAGTTTCCACCATCTCCGATGTTTTTACGGAATATGGTCGCTGGACAACAGCCTGAGTCGCACATGCAGCAATCTGCTCAATTCGGAATTCAGATGCATCAGCAGCAACAGCAGCAACAGCAGCTACAGCAGCAACCGCAGCCACAACAGCAACAGCAGCAACAGCAACAGCAGCAACAGCAGAGAACTTCGAACATGTCCTCCCCTACCAACATCAACGAAGAAAATACTTTGACAAATTTGTAAAATAATATATTAATATAAGATTTGAAAAAAAAAAAAAAGCTTTTTTTTTGGGGGGGGGGGGGGGGGGAAACATTATAGAATTATGTGAAAGGATAAATTTGTTTTTGTCTTCTTGCTAAAAAAGTTAAGACCAATCTCTTAATGATTAAAAAATAAATTAAAGTATTTGTTAAGCGACTCATATGAATTACAACAAGGTACTTAACAAAAAGTATTTACGTTGTTTAGATATTTTTAAGTTATATTACTCAGAAATAGATTATTAATTGTTTATGAAAGTGGGAACCCACTGAGCGATGCAGCTCTCTTTCTGGTAGATTAAGAGATGAACAGTGGCCAATATCTAATATTGGCAAATATTTGCCAAGCGATTTCCCATTTTTTTTTAGATGTATGTTGAAATGGCTCAGTTGATATTATGTTTTGGTCAAACTGAAAGACAAGAAGTGGTTGAAACGACCAGAATTTTAGTTTAATCGCTCAATGATAATGTGAGGATCGACTAGTATATAGGCCAATATTGGGTGCGAAGACTTTTATTTTATTTTTTTTAGAGTAGTTTGAAAAGACGCATTTCATTACACAAGAATCTATTGTTAAGTTTATTATTAACGTACAGACTCATTTGATTCACCCGTTGGTATGGTCTTAGATAATTAATTCCAGCATTCCATTTATCAATGGAAGATTGAAAAATATTTAAAACATTACCCACGAGTGTAAACTAAAGAAAATAGTTGAAAAGCATTCAGATAATTTTTTTATTTCATAAATTCTTATTAAAGTTTAGCTTACGTTAGATTGAAGGAAAAATTTTTTATGAAACAGATGTGAGTTTAAGTCGTTTTATTGTGTATTTAAGGGATATACAAGAAATCACTTCGTCTGCTGAATAACATAAGGTCGTATCTGACAAATGCTCATTTTGTGTAATTGCTAATTGAAGAAATATGACATGCTTTGATGATCTATATTATTCTAAGTATCTGCTTAATCTATATCATATGTGATACATAGCAAAAATAATGTACTTTGGGCAGAATTATGGATATATTTAGAGTATTAGATTGTTACTATGGTAACAGGTACAGATTCTATTTCAGATACGACCTTATGTTATTCAGTTTTAAGGAGAAAACTTGGAAATCAGTGAATAACATAAGGTCGTATCTGGAATATATGAATTTAGATAAATACAATTTAAATCAGTTTAAGTAATATAAATTCCACAAAATAATATTTCTCAATAAATAACAATATCCTAGGATTTGCTACATTTCACAATTCTAAAATAGTAGAGATTTAGGTGCTTTATACACTGCCATTTTTAAATGCAGCCCAGATACGACCTTATGTTATTCAACATTAAGACAATCTTTTTTTAGTAAACAAAGGTTGTATCCAACATTTTGCAGTTATAATCCCAAATCTGTTTCTGATTTTAAAACTTTGATCAAAATAGTGCATAATAAAGTGAACACAATGGTTATCTAAAAAATTAATACATAAAATATTCTTATTTAGCATGAACTATCACATTTTATTGAAAATACAACAATGTCCTATTTCAGATACGACCTTATGTTATTCACTGAAAAGTGCAATTGTGCAGATACGACCTTTGCTTATTGGTTAATAACATTCTAAATATTTGGAGAATTCAAAAAAATCAAAAAATTCCAGATACCTTAGGAGTAAGGGAAACATATTTAAAAATAAAAATAAAATCTTTTTTTTTGAGATACGACCTTATGTTATTCAGCCGACGACTTGTTAGTGAAAACAGACACGTTGTTAAGGAGTTATTTAGTGTGTTTATGTCAAGTGTTTCAGAAACATAAACGATCCAAAATAATTTAAGTCTCTGTTGTTTTATTATTTCTGATAGCTTTTGATTATTATTATTTTCCGAGTGTCCTTCATATAGGTTATTTAATCCAGACATTATTTAATTGCTTTAAGTATTATTTATAGAGTAATATAAGAAATAATGATTGCAAATCAATTCAATTTTATTCTTTCATTTTTTCTTCAACCATGGAAATACACAATACATAATCGGGAACGATTTTCTCATCATTTCAGACATGGTGACCAGATTTCTTTGTTCAATAGACCAAAGAACTTTAACTTTGAATTAAATCAAATTAATTCTGTGTCCAGCTGTTAGCATTCGATCTTGCCAAGGCACTCTACCCATAGGACTCACAAAATAGGTTTCTAACGTTTCACGTATGTCTTTTGCCAAAGTAGTCGAATTTTTATGTTGAGTCGCGCGGGGACGATTTAATTGTCCTTCCTGTCTCCAAGCTCCATCAACGACTTCATAGTTCTCATTTTCGTGATCAACTGTACCAGTAGGAATGTATTGAACACCAAAATTTCTCTTTAGAAAATTATGAAGCGTAATTGCAGCCATGATCAAGTCAACAGCATCTTCTGGATTCAGATAAATTCTAGTCAAGAATACACGAAATCTGCTTGCCAAAATACCAAATGCATTTTCTGAAATTCGGCGTGCGCGACTCAATCTATAATTAAAAATCGCTTGCTCTTTGGTCATATTCCTTCTTGCATATGGTTTCATCAAGTTTTCAGTCAGAGGAAATGCACCATCACCAACAATTACAAATGGAGATTTTACATTAGTGCCTGGTAGATTTTGAGGAGGAGGGATATTTAGATCGCCATTTTTCAAATACTTATTTAATGAGCATCTACGCCAAATACCACCATCTGCGACTCGACCTTCTTTTCCAACATCTACATAGGTGAACTCATAATTATAATCAACTAACGCAAACAGAACGACTGAAAACATCCCTTTGTAATTATAATATCGAGATCCACTTTTTGATGGCGCGACCAGGTTGATATGCTTTCCATCGAGCGCCCCTAGACAGTTTGGAAAGTTCCATCGATTTTGAAATCCAAGCGCTATTTCTTTCCATCCCTCAGGGCACGTTCGTGTCTTTAGAGAAAAAAACACAGCATATTCAATTATTAGATTAGTTAATGATAGAATTTTAATGATTTTTTTTCTTATTTTTTTTCATTACAATATTCATCATTGATTAAATATAAATTTTGGTAGTTCCCGGCCTTTATTGCCATTTATTCCCTTCAATTTTTTTAATTCTGGTCGCTTAAGCAATTAATTATCTTTATTAGTATTAATTTATTTTTGTACTTACTGTCAAATAGTCATCACAAAGCACTTTGTAGATAGCCCGGAAACAAGATTTTTTGATGCGCCTTATCGTCGTCCTTCCAATACGGAATTGTCGAGATAGAGATCCCAACGTGTCACCTGTAAATATATTTATTATAGACATAAATTACAAGCGTTGCAATTAATAGTTCCATACTTATTTTGGATTTCAAAATAATGAAGTGTTTATTTGAGGCACTATTTTTATAAAAAAAAATTTTAGGTGGTGTCAATTTAATCTTCTTCATATTGATTATGAAATGTTGTACATTCGTTTAAGTATTTTCTTGGATAATTAATTCATTTTTTAACATTAAAAAGATCTTACCAAAAGCAAGAAACTGTAGTGCCACGCTGAGTCGCTCGTCTGGGGAAATAGCCTTACGACATTTGGTGTTTTGACGTTTGATGAAGGGAGTGACTCGATCAAGAAGAAATGTATAGGCATCATGGTCCATTCGCAGCATTGATCGATATTCCCTTTTATCTCGTAGCTGAAATTTGAAAAACAATACATGAATAATAATTTCTTAAAAATGTTTAATTGATACAAAAATTATTATGAAGATACAAAATTTTATTACGTGTCTAGAGCGACGAATTATTTTTGTTGTAACTAGATACATTAATTTTTGAAGAAATTTATAGGTTTTTTATTTTTACTTACGATTATGAGTTCCTTCTGGAGCTTGAACAACGTGTTAACTGTATGGCACCTTCTTCTCTTTATCCACTCTCTCTCCCAAACCTCATGTTTACGTTTTTTTCTTCGGAGGTGGTGGTGGAAGGCCATGGTTCTTGTCTTCAGTCGCAAACATGTACATAAACATGTAATAACATTGAATTGGAAGCATTATGATGCCGTATGCATGCACCGTCACTCCTGCATTTTCAATGTCTGACCTTGGAGGTCAGAAACGGAAATGACGTCACCAGCGACACAAATAGATTATATCTTTCATTTTGGTCGCTCGACTTAAGTTTTAAATCGTTTGGTGGGAACACCTTGGTTGCGCGATCGGAAGCGACTGAAACAGTTTCAGTCGCTAGTGATACCTTTCGACCCAAAAAAATTTGGGTCGCTAGCGACAGGAAACGACCCAAATTTGAGTCGAAACCAGTCCGATCGCCTAATGGGTACTCGCCTTAAAGCTACTAATAAAGCTACAACTTGTTATTACCAGTATTATATCATACAATGAGGTAGCCAAGACTGTATCGAAGTATTTTACAAAACCAAAGAGTCGTTCATTTTCATGGTCTGCTGCTTAATGAATAACTCATGTAAGAAACAAAGGATCCCTAAGATGAAACTAAAAGAAATACTATGATCAATTTCATTTACATACTCGTGTCAACCCATTAACTAGTCATCATACATTAGATAGAAAAGGTTACTGAAATGATTACCATATCTATTATGTCATGAAAATCTAACTTTTCTAGATATTCTACATTTCTAAGAAGCCACCATGTCCCAAGGAATATTTTTATGTGGTTATTGTAACATTACTTTCTTTCAACCTGAACAGGTCAGACAGAAACAATCGTTTTTCTCTATGCTGTATTTGTCGATCAACGTAGGGTCTCTGTTATCAACCATTTTAACACCCATTATTCGAAGTAAGTACATGCTTGATATATATACTAAATCGGTAATTTACTTATAGAATCAAATAGGAACATTTAAATACTCCAGGCAGATCTGAACTACTGAGCAAATTATCTAATCGATCTGAAAATAATAAATGTCTATGAGTATTACTGATTGGTTAAATGTTTGATCATACACGTAGCAAGAATACATACACAGAATTTAATATTTCTATTTACCTCTGATAAATCTAAAATAATAGGCAGAGTGCGATGCTTCAATGACGAATGCTATGCATTGGCCTTTGGGATACCTGCTTGCCTGATGTTTGTAGCACTCGGTAAGTCTTTTCATTTTATTCATCAAAGACACATCGTTTTATTAAGAAAATGATATGAATTTATCTTAGTTTGTCCTTGTTTTTTTTAAAATTCAATTGTATAGGAAAACATACAGAGGTTGATAGTACTACCCTGAATGTGAGATAGGTGTCAAAAGATTACTGCCTGAGGCCGTTAGGCTGAGGGCTGAAATTATTCTTACATCCCACCGAGTATTCAGGGTTGTACTGTCAACCAAAAGAAATTAAAGAAATGATCATTCAAATCCACTCAGAATTCAAAAAAATAAGGAGATAAACATGCATTTTTACAGAGTGAAGCAAGGTGGGCAGTATTTTCTATTTTAAACATTTCATTTATCCTGGGAATATACAATTTGGCGAAACGCCATTTTTCGTTGCAACCCAGCATTAATATATTAACAGTACACACACATGCTGCCCAGTGTGCCAATATACCAAAAATACTGAATGGCAGTATCCAGTTAGTATTCATAATATATTTTGGCATTGGTATATAATATTATGAGAATCTTACATTTTTCCTTCAGCTCTCTTTATTATTGGCACACATTGGTATAAAATCATCCCTCCTGGTGAAAATATCATTGGAAAACTATTTGGTTGCATTGGGGTTAGTATAAGAAGCTAATTTTCAATTAGATTACTGTATTATAATTATTAATCGACTTGAGCAGTGATTGTACCACCAGTGATGGCAGGATAAGTAAATAATAGACGGGTTACACGTAAAATAAACTGCGTGTATAATATGAAAATTTAATGCAAATATTGCAAAAAATTCAATGTGAACAATTATAGTTGGAAAATATGTCATAACTCTTTACACACTTTACTGACCTATTTTGTGTGCTAGGATACTTATTTTCCTTTAAATATAAGTTGTCGAATGATAAATGATGGCTGACTAATTCAGTTCTTTTGTATTGGTGAGATCATAGTCATCCAACCTCTTCTGAAGTTATCTATTATTTTTGTATTATCAATTGTGATGTTTAATGATAGATGATTTTGTTGATAGACTGCACTGAAAGGAAAATGTGGATGCTCGAAAGACAAAGAATACCGGGAACACTGGTTGGATTATGCAGACTCAAAATATGAGGTAGTAGAATTATAATATCATGTAGACACCTCTGCTATTTAAACTCATCTGGGAAATAATGATGTAATAAACAAATAAAAACGCCCAAAGCCGGGAATTACATCCATCATTGACTGGTGAAAACTAGTGAAAATTGGTAAATGTTGTTCCCAAGAAGGAATTCCCATTGTCTTACAGAAGAGTATGCATCAGAATCGATCGATTTATCTTCTAAAACCGCAAGAAATGGTCGTTCAATAATCAGATTTTTTTCAAAATAAAATTTCTAGTCAAAAGCAGGAGTTACTGTTTTATTTACTACAAAGTGCCTTTTCCACCTATCTTATAATCCTGAGCATCGCGGATATGTCTATGAAACTATTACCACTTGACAATGGTTTTCAATCAAACATTTCCACGAGGTTCAACGGCACCTTCAAAATTCATCGCTACTTCTGATTGTTCCTTTAATCTCATACAAGGAACCATACCATATTCCCTCTCCGATTGGTTATCTAGAGCAGTGGGCAAAGGTTCGAAAAACCGGTTTCTAGTTTGCAGAAAATATTGTAGTTTATTACCCCAGTGGCCCGTCGCATAACCAAACTCTCGCAAGAGGGAGCGATTAAGGATGGATTTGTTTTTTTCTCGCTGTTTTTTTCTCTCCTTGTTTTTGGAATGTGCCAATTGTCCCTGTTGCGATGGCTTTGCACACACTTTGAAGTTAATTTAATTGATTGATAAATACATTTCCGCCACTTACCTTCTATATATTTTATAAGATGAGGGACACTGCTATTATTTGCTGAAAACAGAATATTAAAATTAACACCCCAAAATGTCCCCCCGGGACATGAAAGAAAAGGGGTGGTCAAACCATCCCTGTAAGGATGAAAGGTGGATTCGCTCCCTGTTGAACAGGGAGAGGTCTTTTGAAATGTGCCACTGTTCGCTACAGCGAGACCCGTTATGCGACGGGGCACAGGAATATTGATGACTACCACTGCTGTACAGGCTGTAATTAGTGGTGTGTGTCTCATGTAAACGTTTTCAATTTTCAGAAAACCTTCATTGAAGATGTGAAGTCAGTTATACGGGTCCTCTACATGTTCTTACCTCTACCCATGTTTTATGCACTCTTCGACCAACAAGGCTCACGATGGACATTACAGGCTGATAGAATGGATGGCGACCTTGTGAGTAAAATAAAGTTCCTTATCATTTTTCAAACTTAAATATTCTCGTGGTGAACATAACATAATAATTGTTTTAAGTGGATGGGGATCAATACAAAGCTAGGCTGTCTTGGAGTTATCAAATCACTCCTATTGCAATATGATTTAATGAAAACTGTTTAACGTTAGATACGCTTGGTACAATTATAGTTTTTGATTTAACTACATATAAATGTAAATAAATATAAATGATATATAATTTGATGAATCTGTTATCATAAATGTTAAGACGCTATCCTACATACAGATGCTATCCAACAAAATGTTGTCACTTAGCATCTTTTTGTAGGATAGCAGCTGCACAAGCTGCTAAGCAACAAAATTGCTGCTAAGTGACAAAACAATTTTCACTTGATTTCATCCAAATCTTTAAGGAGGAGCATTTACCCCCATGATGAGATAGTTGTTGGTTGATTAAACCTTCAATTTATGGTTGCTATGGTAACAGAAACAGGAGGGAAACCTGAAATTATGGTAAATTTTGAGGTTATTTGTGGTTACCATGGCAACTGAGTATCCAAGACAACCAATTTCAATATACCATTCAATTGATGTTTTACTTGTGCTTCTATCTTGAAAATTAAGGAAGATATGGCCATTTTAGTCTTTATTTTAAGAAACCCTTATTTTTTGAGGTGGTTGCCATGGAAACTAATCATTTATTATATTCTATGCTCAAGATATGTCAGTACATGGTCATTTTTGAGGTTATTTTGGGTTACCATGGCAACCGAGTAACAAAAACAACCAATTTCAGTTTCTTATCCAATGTAACTCTCAGAGTGCATCAATTTCACATATCATTTGTGTTTCTATCTTGTATATTAAGGGAGATACTGCCCAAATACTCTTAGATTTGAAGTAATATGAATTTTGAGTGGTTTCCATGGAAACCAGTCATTTACTGCATTCAATATCATTGTTTTGACAAAAAACACTCGTTTCCACATAGAGGGGATATGTACTCTTGAGATGAGATACATTGTTCCTTGATAAACCCATATTTACGGTTGCTATGGTAAAAAGAAGAGAAGAGAAACTAATATTATGGTCAATTTTTGAGTTATTTCTGGTAACCATGGCAACCCAGTAACCAAGACAATATTAAGGAAGATATGTCAAAAATTTTGTTGATTTCAGAATTACCTGATTTTTAGGTGGTTGCCATGGAAACCAGTGATTTACGATATGCTGGGATGCGCATTTTTTAGTACAAACTATCAGGCCATAAAGTTAAGATATTTATCTTTCTAATGAGGTATGTCATGCTTTGTTATACCTCGGGTTGGGTTTTTTCCTTAAATAAGCCTCTTTTTGAGTTTGGCCGCTCTACTATAAAATCCCCTCCATGCCCTGGGTATGCTACCCCCCCCCCTCCTAAAAACCCCATCCATGCCCTGGGTATACTACCCCTTATACCCCCTGTGTACCCTGGATATTCTATACCACCCATACTTTGAACCCTGGGTATTCTCTGAGCCCTATACCCTATCCTATTTTGCATACCTTTTGCATACCTTAGGTCTACAGTAGCCATACCCTGGAACTGTAATATTGCGTCTGAATAATAATATCACAATAAAATGCAGGCTTCTGATTGGCCGACTGTGAAGACGACCCTGTGTATGCATACAGAAAGTGGGTGAATGGCCCTTGAGCTAAGGGTGGGCTGCAGACCCAAGGACATGTTATGTAATGCTGACCCGGTATACAGCCCACACCACCTCTCCCTTATGGGTTAGCATCTGTATGTAGGATAGCAGCAGGTGGCAGATGCTATCCAACAAAATGTTTTGTTGGAAGTGTTTGTATGTAGGATAGCCATCCCAGTCTACACCAACATTAACATTTACTGTGAAATACTTTCAGAATTGCATCCACATTTATTATCTGAAGAGGGTTAGATAATACAAAGTAAACCAAGGCAATTTTGTTGAAACATTGCTCCTAAAATCTGTAAAATGCACCCCTCTATTTTGACATTTTCCCCATAGGAACCAATGTTAAAGCCTGCCAGCCCAGCCTATAATGTCCAACCCTATTTTACCCTGAAATACAGCCTTTTGATTGGCTAGCAAACCTACAAATCTGCTAACTAAGAGAATATAAGAAATTGACCAACCAGCCCTTGTGCCACTCTGAGAAACCTTGTTCACCTTGCTTCTTGCACCTCCATGGTTTGTACTCCTGCACCTGGGTCTAAGGCACAGATAGACGACCAACATCCCCTCCATTCTCTCAACCTGCGAGGAAGGGCCTAGACCAAAATTGAATGAACAAATGTGGGAAGCAAAGCAAAAAAAAACCCTTCACCTGGTGTCCATTTCTTTCCCCTGTCACAACAGCATTATAAGCTTTATCATTAATCTTATTTCCCTTATGTTTTTGCACTTGACAGGGAGGTTTCGTCTTAGAACCAGACTTGGTTAAAGTGATTAATCCCATATTGATCGTCATCTTTGTCCCCATCACTGAAAGTATCCTCTTTCCCTGTTTCGATAAACTGAATATTCCAAACAGGTAAGACATCACCATCCCTTCTGTTCATCTTATAAAGATTCATTGAGACACAAGTCTCACAATATTTCTAAGTCTTAAAGACAATCGCTCCATTATAGTTTCAATATTGAGATTTTCTTTAAACTTTGGGATATAAAAGTTAAGTGTATATATGCATACCAGAAATGCAAAAAAAATAGGGGGTCACCATGGAAACTTTTTAGTAGAATGTATTTCAAAATGGGCTAAATTTTGAAATTTTGGAATTTTCCCAACTTAAAACTATATTTTGACATTTCTTGATAATTTTGCTAAAAATAATCATATGTTCTAAACCTGTTTGAATATGAAACCAACATGCAAATCTTTGAAATAAAATTTAATGCATTCTTTTCACAAAAATAAGAAAATGAAGCGATTTTAGTGGATTTTAATTAGAAATCTATTTTAATAGAAAAATGAAAAATCTCACAAAAATGATGATAGAAATTTGTTTCAAAATTGAAAATTTCTTAAAATTTCTACATTTTGGTGGGGATACATGTCAGCTATCATTTCCTGAATAAAAATTAGGGGGTCACCGAACTAACTTTTTCAGGAAACTCAATTACACATTTCAAGATTTTGACAATTTTTTCTGAAAATTTGAAAAAAGTATAAATTACACTGTATCCACAAATCATCCCAATTGCACATGGCACTTAATCTGACTATTGAACATGCTTTTATCATTATATACACCAATTTTCGTGAAGATCGATTGGGCAGAACCACATCCAGAACTTTCCAAAAAGGGGGACTAATTATAGCTAAAATATGAAGGTGCATGGGGCCGAAAATAAATTGTTATTAGGAATAAATTGATAATTTATTCATAAATAAAGATCCATTAAATGTGAGAAAATATATGGATTTGTGAGGTTCTGGACTACAACTTTGTCACTTACTGTATGGCAAATGGATGAGAACTAACAGAAATATTAGCAAAAATGCATTTTCCCTCCATAGACTTCTATAGTTAAGCATTTTCACCTGGTCATGCTCCACTGCACACACATTAAACCAGGCTGCGCAGTGTGCATTGCGCAGTAGCAAATAGTGCGATTGCCCTTAAGGCAGTGTCCACGTTGTGAAAAAAGTGGACCGATAGTGAACTGATTTTCAGAATTGGTTCAAAATTGGTTCAAAATTGGTTCAAAATTGGTTCAAAATCAGTTCAAAATTGGTTCACTGTGGAAAACAATTGTGACATGGATCATGTCAACCACTTTTTTCAAACCAATATCCAACCGACATGATATGTGAGACTAAATTATTCCAACCGATTTCCGACTGAGGATGACCCGACAAAATTATTAAGCATGTTTAATATTTTTTGACTGATTGTGGACCAATTGTGGACCAATTTTCTTAAGTTCATGGATTTTCCATGTTATTTTGATTATTTTAGGCTCCATAAGATAGCAAACATCACTATCTTATATTGCAATACAAAAGCTTTAATGATATTTTTTATGCTTTCCAATGGGTATTTACTGTTTTCATCTATTTATACCTGTACACACTAAATAAAAAATATGTGTGAGTGTACTGATTATATTTACACATGAAATGAAAAAAAAATTGTACAATTTTGATAAATAAACCAACCATTTTTTTTTTTTTTTTTCCTATTAATTTCTAGTCTTAAATACAAGGAAATAATCAGTTTTCAATGTCACAATGGATCATGAGTAGGGGACTGATTGTGGACCGATTGTGGACCAATTTTAGGACCAACTGGTTTAATTGCCAAACCAATTCCGAACCGACAAAAATCTGTTAGTTCTGAAAGCGGTTTGGAACTGACTTTTTTCGTCGGTTTGGAAAGTATTGTGATTTGGATCACTGCCTTAATACCATTTATAGACTAGGGTCAAAATGCGCATTCTGCCTGTATTGAACTATCATTATAGGCGTATTTTGAGGCCAGTCTGTAAAGGGTATTATAGATTTTTGAGATAGTGCAACCTTGAGACTTGCTGCAATCATTTGACTCCCATCACTCTTGTATCTCCCCAGTGGATATGGAAACAATAATATTTTACTACTCTTTAAATTCACCATCTATATTAAACTAATGTTACCTGAGTCAGTATACTAGTGATACTGATATTATCTGAAGTAATCCTTGCTATTACACTTCTTTCAAAGTCCTCTCCAGCGACTTGGAGTTGGCATGTTCTTTGCTGGAACAGCCTTCATATTGTCAGGATTTCTACAGATAGCCATTGACGTGAGTATAGTCAAATAATAGTCACGAGTACGTGTTCAGTTCAAATTGTCTATTAGAAATAATTAAGAAGGGTCGTTCCTTTTCATTTTGTTCTGTTGTTTATCAATGTCTTTTCTAAAAGATTTTCCTTTTCTGTATCGAATTTCTAATCAACTGTGTTGTATTACCTTCAGTGACTGTTCTTGGGGGGGGGGGGGGGAACAAGATTGTTAAAGATAAATTAAACGCTTTTGGTATGCATTTGCAGAAGTCCCAGCCTCCTATCATACCGACAGGCCAAGCGCGCTTCAAGATCATCAATGCAATTCCCTGCGACATTTCAGGATCTGTTGCCAATCACACGTTTTCAATTCCATTCAATGAGGTGAGTAATAACAAGGGTGGGGGATGAGGGTTGTAATCAATTAAATCGTCCAAAAGCTGCAAAGTAAGTCATCTAGAAAAACTGTTGTCTATGATGAAATGGTTTGCATAGTGTACATTACAAGCTTGGGTAAGACTCTTTGTTTTTCAAACACATGCTGCCATTCGTAGACGATGTCAACTTCGCCTCTCTCATTTAGGGTTACATTGCCAATTTGGTGGACTTAAAGGGAGTCAAAAAGCAAGAGTGTGCCAAAATATGACAAAATTTTCCAAACTCAAATAACTATGAAAATCCATTCCGTGAGTCTATCTTTAGCCATTGGTACAATATAAATCATGATAACTAACTGTAACTTTATGTGAATTCCATAATCTGATGTCAGATATGCCTGAGAGACAGCAATGTTTGTAAACAAACCAATTTTGGTGGGTCATCAAAATTGTCCAGGGACAAGTTATAATGTATTTTGATGTGGTTTAGGTCCTTATTAACAGTCTATATTTTACCACAGGATTAGGTTGTGGCCATGGAATATATTTCAATTGTTAATAGAAATTTCGAAATTTTGACCCAACATTGCTTTTGCTTCCCTTTAACCTAGAAACAGCTGCAAAGATATTCTTTCATAAACCATACTTTTGATGTTAATACTTGTTTCACGGTACAATCCTATGAAAAGACGGAATGTTGCATGTAACCTTAAACATTATGGTTATTTTATGCAATTTATGTCAGTATTTTGGCCCTTTGAATTGTAAAATGTAAACCTCCTTTCAGCGTATGGATTTGGACCACCTTGAGCCTATCAATGTTACAACTGGGAATTACACATATTCTATACAATTTGAAAACTGCGATGGACAAAATGGCCCTTTCAACATGACTCGAGAAGTTTCTCTGTCTGATCAGGAATCTTACAACTTTATTGCTTACTGGGACATTATCAACTCCGAGCACCAGTTCAAAATGGTAAGCATCCAAGTTAAGAAAATGATTTGAATAAAAATAAGAACATGACATCATCAACAATCATTTCAGCAGTCCAGTCCTATGTCAGACCGATTGATTCTTGAAGGCAGTGATCCACGTTGCGACAAAATTGAACCGACTTCCAACCGATCCAAAATCGGCTGGAAATCGGCTGGAAATCGGTTCACTTTGATAAATATCACAACGTGGATCATGTCAACCGATTTTTTCAAACCGATTTCAAGCCGACATAATTATTTCAACCGATTTCCAACCGATTTCCAACCGATTTCCAACCGATTTCCAACCGATTTCCAACCGATTTCCAACCAATTTCCAACCGATTTCCAACCGATTTCCAACCGACGATGGTCCGACAAAATTATTAAACCTGTTTAATAATTTTGAACCGATTTCCAACTGCCATGAACTGATTTTGAAGTGATTTTATTATGTCTTAGTATTTTTAGTGTTATTTAATTTATTTTTGGGAATAATAGAACGATAATGTTACCAAAATATATCAAAATGAAATATCTTTCACATGATATATTTTTTAATGCGTTTTGACAAGTATTTTACTATTTTACTATTTATTAATCTAACAGATTAAATAATATATATTTCTGGTTGTAATGACAATATTTAGATATGAAAATTTAATATTAAAATATGTCCAGAATTTTGATAATTTAGTAAACCGATTTTTTTCTCACTGTTTTCCTATTAATTTGTGGTCCAGGAAGCAAGGAAATAATCAGTTTTGTACTTTACTGTGGATCATGGGTCGAGGACCGATTTTGGACCGATTTTGGACCGATTTTATGATCAAAAAGTTTAATTGGCAAACCGATTCTCAACCGACAAAAAACCGTCGGTTCGGAAATCGGTTCAGTCACAATTTGTTTGTCGGTTTGGAAAACGTCGCAACGTGGATCACCAGCTTGAGTGTATTACTGGACCGACTATTTGATACAGGAATTGGGCTCTCAATAACCCAATCCAGTAGTCAGTCAATAAATACTCAGTTTGTAGGCTTCTGCGAGGGCTGTCTATATGATTATTAGCATAGCCTAGTGTGGAGACCCCCAACGTTCAGGCGACCTTGGTGCCGATTGTGATATAATAAGCAGCTAGATCTAAGGAAAAGATAACCAGTTTGACTTAGGAGTGCTTTGCTTCATAGGTAAACATTGCCAAGCTGTTGCTTAGTCTGTGATGATCTCGAAGGCAGGTCTAAAGTTGCACCGAGTGAAACTTTCCTATTTATATGTACTTAACATTGGTTTGGGTAGGTAATCTGAATTGTTTCATCCACACATTGCTAATATGGAAATTCTTGTTTTTTTTAATAGGTTCGGCAACCATTTGTGACAAGAACTACACAAGGAAGTGCAAAAATACAGTAGGTGACGTACTGAAATGATAAAACACAACTACTTTCCTTTGGACAACATTTTATTTTTGGAACATCCTCATGGAGAAACGATTCGAAATAAATAAATTCCCGTAAAACATCAGTATATCATCTTTCATTTACTGTGTTGCGTCTCATGTTAACCCATTCCGAGATGAATCCTTTGGTGGTATTTAAGATTCTTCCGTAGTTTAGTTGAATATATGTTTCAAAACGTGTGAATAGAGTTATACTTGATGGAGGTTTATTGTCAATAGTTGTGACAATACCATTAGCCGTATAGGTAATTCCTTCATATCAGCGATCATTAAATTAGACGTGGATTCTTTACAGATTCTTCAATGCTTGGAAAGAGTTTGAACTTGTCAAAATTGAAGGTGAAGATGACAAAATAAATGGAACACACCTTGAGTTGTCAGAAGCTGTGCTTGTGCCACACAAAACGTGAGTGGTTTAAATTCATCTCGCGGTAATTGTTATGATTGTAGATGTTTGATTTCCTTTTAAGATCTTTCATGGATACTAATCCTTCTCGAGGGAAACTATTGCCATACATCAATATTATGGAAGCGTAGTGTGATATGACAACGTAATTGATTTCAAGGCTATAACTCCATTATATGAATACCCATTTATCTAATAAGGCTCCGAAAGTTACATTCGAATGATGAGTGAAAGTGTCTGAATAGTTGTTCAAATTGAGAGGGCATTTTATCATGAGGATACTGCGTACGATGTTTGCTTACAATTATCTGGGACAAATAAGAATCCAACATTTGTAACACATGGTGTAAACAAACACAAACCTTTGATTAGTGCATAATGTTGCAACATACTAAGAAGTATCTCATCCAAATCCTGGTTAGCGTTTGTCTAACAACTGGGCGATAGCAGGGATAGCAATATTGAAATAAAAAAAAAGCTCGAGACCATTGGACACAGTGTGGCCAATTCGAGTTTTGTTCACTGAATGGACAGTTTTTAGGCTCAGTATGACAAAAGAAAAAATAGTGTATTCTCACCAGTGTGATATCAAACATGTTTGATATTCCATTGCAAGCTTTGGTATGTATTACCACCTTCAAAGTAACACAGCCCTTGTACACTCAGCTTTCTAGGCTTTCTGTTTTCAACGACCTTTTCCAATAGCCCTTAAGCAGTTAAGGTCTACGTTCACCAAATTGCTATCTCTCTCACTTTGCCCTCACAGCGTAGATGTGGACGTTGGTGGACAAACATTTCAAGTTGATGCAAGGGCAGGGGCAGTTTATACTGCGGTGCTTCATTACCTAACCATAGGTGCAGGCAACGAAACGGTCAGTATACGTAGCATCTTTCACCTTAACTCACAGCTTTTGAACGATTCCTACCGGGAATCATGGACTGTCAAAGGCATCTGCAGATCTATGATGCGGTCCTTGAAAATGGCTGAAGGGAAATATAGGACCCAAATTAATGCTTATTACTTTTATCATTTGAATAAGACACTTTTTTTTAGCTGAGTACTCTACTGTGAATTGTAAATGAATTCGAATTCGCTATCCTCATATTTAGCACAATTTGTCTAGATTGTCTTCATTTCCAAACAATAATGATTATTGGGATCTTCACTCAATGCATTTTTTTATTGTATCTTAATTGTGTCTTTGGTACCATAAATTGAATCTCGCACTGTAAGATAAAAGACAATTAATATTTATGTCATTTTCCTTTGCAGAGAACCTTGACTCAATACCAGGATATTTCACCAAACAGTATCAGCGTTTTGTTTATCTTTCCTCAGTATGTTGTTATGACTGTAGGTGAAGTGTTCTTCTCTGTCACAGGATTATCTTTTGCATACTCACAGGTAGGATTCAATACAGTGGTAGGGGGCCTTCCATTTAGTACGTACACAAGTTTTCTTAGATCTTAGACCCCCCCCCCCCCACGTTGTATAGGAACGTACGCAAATTTTCAAAAGTCTCAGACCCCCCCACCCCGTCTTGCTGCCTATATATATATATATATATATATATATATATATATATATATTTGTGTGTGTGTGTGTGTGTGTGTGTGTGTGTGTGTGTGTGTGTGTGTGTGTGTGTGTGTGTAGCCGGGTGAGAGTATAGGGCGTCCACTGCCTTTTTTACCCTTTTTTTGGTCTTTTTCTATTTTTCAAATTTCAGAGTTATATTGGTGAAGTCGTTAAGCACGATTGAGACTAATCATAATTATAGCAAACTGATAAGTGACTAAATGCCTAAAGGTTATGAAAAGATCGACCTTCTTCAAATAGCCCAATGCATGAACAGAGTCGGATACGGGTTTTCTTAAAGGTGGGGGGAGGGGGGGGGGCTCCCCAACCTGGATCTGCGGCTGTAAGAAACATAATTTATAATGTGCAAACTGTGTTATTGACCAAGGGAAAGGAAAGTAAGTTGTTAGATACTAAGTCTTAATTGTATGGACGTTTTTTCAAATTATGAAATATGTTCAGATATCGACAATTAAGACGTTTTGATTCATCTCCCATAGATAAATGATTTAAAGAGAGGGGCCAGTGAAATTTTAATTTTGTAAAACTCTTGTGTTAAACAATAGATGTGATGCTTGAATATGAGTACAAAATAATTTTATAACTATAAATTGATATATTTCATAGAAAAGCTTGTCTATACATCAGATCACACTTTGAATCCTCTGTCAACCTGGGAAAGGATTGTGTGTGACGTCACACAAAATGACAGTTATATTTAAATTTCAAATTTCAAAATTCCATAAAAATTATATTTTTTCACATTTTCTTTTCTAAATCAATTAATTTGGTAATATGAAATACTTTTAGGTTCATAAAGAACACTTATATAAATTGAATATTAATTTTTTTCAGGTTTATCATTTTTTTAACTGTTCTGCTTGTGATGTCACATACAGATAAATGATCTGTGCAGGCAGTGTCAGATGCAGGCAGGGGAAATAAGTTTGATACACATAAATCTCCATAAAACAAAAACTATTGGAGATAAAAGTATGAAATTTGGTATGGTTACTCCCTGGGTGTTAAGGATCGAGGCAATAAATTAATGTATGGTCACTGGCCCCTCCCTTTAAGAAATTCAAATTGAGCCCTCCCCTCACTTTCCAGCTCCCAAGTAATTGTTGTAATTGTTTGTCTTTAGTCTCCTCCTTCAATGAAAGCCGTGCTCCAGGCCTCCTGGCTGATGTGTGCCTCTATGGGTAACCTGATTGTTATGGTCATCACAGCAGCTGGAAGTCTGTCCAACCAGGTAAGAAAAGTATTTACCCAACTACTTCTAAAATGAGGTTCTTTCAGATGTAGCAGTCTACACACTGAACTTACTTCAAGCCATACCAAGAACCAGTGAAATAGGCTGTCCCCAGCCTGTCCATCAGGTTGCTGTTTATTTAGTTCCACTCTCATCCTCTATGTGGCTTCATGGTAGAGTGGTTAAGACCCCCACATTGAAATCCACAGGTTGTGGGTTCAAATCCTGAAAGAGTTTGTCATTGCCAGTGTTTTTCAGCCTGGCGAAGCCAGTAGTATTCATTGACATTGTGATATTTAGTTTATTGAGAAACTAATAGGTTCAGACCTTTTTCAGACATACATTTTGTTTTTAACACTGCTTGGGTAAGACCTCAAATTCCATTCAATTTCCATGTGTCCCTTTCCTTTCAACTGTATCTTAGGTTCCCTTTATGACAATTCAAAGTGCAATTTGGGAATAATGCTTAAAATACAGTTTTCACCTCAAAGGTTAATAATGATAATATCTCATTTTGTCATAGTTTGCATTACTGAGTATCACTAAGTTTTCGTTCTTGTGTGTTATCTATTTCAAACATAGGATTTGATATTCTATTAGATAGGTTTATGTATCTAAACATTATCATAGCTATAGGTTTTCCATGCGTTTGTTTACATGATAATTCTGCTGCTGAAAAGACATAGCAAATAGAGAAATAAGGAAACTAGGAACCTATAGGAAGCAGACACACCATAAACATATAAAGCATAAATCTTAACCTTTATCTTATGGATTTTATTACCTACTATTATTTTCTGAGAATTATCTTATCACGAATTATCAAATTAGATATAATACACATTAATCATGTCATTTAAAGAGCCATTTAAATGTCTGCTTCAACTGCTTAGGGATAACACTATCTGTTGAGTATTTTGATGAAATTGTGTTTAGTGTATCCCACAGTTAGCTCACACTTAGCGTAGTGTGTTCAGTGATACATTAAGTATTGATTTTAGTAAAGTACCGAGAATAAATCGACTGACACAATTTCTTTTATTAAGTCCAACCATCTCGTTCTTCCGACCGTTATAGACCCATACATCGTGAAATAGAAACGATGTTGTAAAATGACCTTAAGAATCCAATGCTAATATTGTTATTAAACAAAACTATATTTCTATATTTTACTAACAATTTTATTATATTCACGTAGATACACTTTGCCCCTGACATGTAAAACACCAATTGGCGAATATTATATAACATTATACATTATAGATAATCATTGGTGTTGGGCTTTGCGTTACCAAAAACGATTTTTTCCATTTTCAAATAGACACAAGCACATTCTGGAATGTGTCATATATACATTATCTTATACATGTATGATCGTACCTACAATTACATAATTTTGTAGTCATGATCCTAATTTTATGTATCACAACAGATGGCCGAGTTTTTCATGTTTGCTGGGCTGATGTACCTGACGATGATCATCTTTGCCGTCATGTCTCTGACGTATCAGTACGTCCAGCCCTACCTGGAGGAAGATTCCGACGACATGTCGGAAAAGTCAGAAAAGTCAGAAAAGGAGGGGATGAACAACCTAGGCCTTACACTGGACGACCCTCCACCACATTATGATATAGTCATCCCTGAAGGTGCTAGACCCTATATCACCACCTATATGTAATGGATCGAATAGATGACTGTTACGAACGGGACGCACTAGTGAGCAATTGACTGGCAGCTAAGTGGTGATCGATTGATTATAACAGGAGTGCAAATCATATACATTATGTTATTAGCAAGAACATTGTAAGATATACATTTGAATCACATTTTTGTCATAAAAAATCATTATGTAAATTAAGTCTATAGACCTTGTGCACACAGGGTCGTTTTTTTATCTTTATTTCAACAAAATCTTTCAAGCCATCGCCTGATCTTCCAAGAGATTACATTTACTACCTAATTTTAGGTAGTTCGAAGTTGTAGAAAAAATATAAGGAAAATGTTGTTAGAGTAAATTTTAGTATATGAAAGATGAGATGAGGTCAATGTATTAGTTTGTATGGACTATCATTGAATAAGAGTGTTGTGTATTATTGTATTATAAAGGGGCGTATAATAAATGAGTTTAGATTACTTCTTGCTTTGAGTTATCTGTCCAGTAATCCTTCGTAAAGTTCTATGATATGCTAGCCAATGATCAAGATTCCTACTTCACCAAGGGTGTTCTAGTCTGAATGAAGGGACTCACTTTGCAGAGGTTCAAAGTTTGTTAAAGCATCCACAGACAGGTGAAGGATGGTACCTTCTTAGGCAGGTGACTCTGTCATACAGCTAGACACATAAAGTTTCGATGGCAGTCTCAGCTTCCCTTGGCACCTTCCTATGTTTGTATTTTCCAAACTTATCCTTATTTCATCATTTATCACATTTATTACAAATTTTGATATTACCTTGCATTAGTGCTCGTAACATTTAGTGACCATCTTTTCTAATTTTTCCTGTAAATCGTTTAACCACAAGCTGGTTTTTTCTATCTTAAATGAATATACACTTAGTATTACTCAGTATACGGTGCACTCATATCATACTTTGCCTGAGGCAAGATGAAAATAGAGATAGTATTTTTAAGTTCTTTTTAACTTCAACATGGGTTCACCACACCCACACGGCTGTGAAATATATCCACATTTTATCGTAAATGATGTTCATTATGATTCAATAAGCTTACTTCTGATAAAATGGACAAAAATGTATGTCATAGATGCTTTAGATTAATTTTGTAAATTATTATAGATTTAAACTGATCACCAATATGGCGCCCATTCCAATTTTGGAGGTGGAACGTCATTTGCACAACGTCTATACTATAGTAAACACGGTCTTGCTTTATCAGTGGTTGCATAAGGATCATGTAGTAATGATTATGACGGGGTGACGACCAACATTTTGGCCATCCTGTCTGAACAAGTTCTCTATTTGAAGGAGAAGAGAGGGTTTTTAGTTGCAGCATTGACACTTCTTCAAACAGACTTTTAGATGTAGATGGATTTTATGGGGGAAGCATATAGTGCTAGATAAAGTTGAGTCTTTTATTTCTTGGAAATTATTATATAAGCATCCTTTTTCATCCTCAGACAACTTAATCACCTTCCTCAATAATAAAGGTGTGAGTTACAGAGTGCTCTAAAATGAATAATTATTGTGGTATTGAGGACTATCATGAACCATATCATTTTTTAAATTTTTTTTCTAATTAAGCAAAACTATCTTGCTGATTACAACGCTTTTCAGATAGTAGAATCATAATGTGAATAAGTGAACTCGAACAAATAAAATTCAAACACATCTATTTTTTACCATGACACAAATAGAATAAAACTCAAATTGAATAAACATTTCTTTCCACTCCTAGTTGTATTTTCAACTGAATTGATGAACAGATCTTATTGAATAGTTCTACCTACACCTGTGATACAATTCTTTCAGCATAGTGCAGGGTGCGAAGTCCACTGCACTAAATACCAGAGGTGTCTTCCAGACCATTGTTATATCCCAAGTGCTTACATAAATCATAATGTAAACCAGACAATATCAGCAGAAGTGACCTGATGCAATTCAAGAGGTTAACCAGTTCAAACAGGACAGGGCATATGGCGTGGCTACCCATAGCCATCGTAGATAAAACAGGTATTTCTGTTAATGAAAAAAAGCGCCCATTGTCATGCATTGTTCTCTCTACTACAGTTTTAATTCCAGTGTCTGAAACTTTTAGCTTCGACGGAAATTTGTATAATGAAGCCTATTATACTGTATTTCTGGGAATGGGGGAGCAATTGACGTAATATTTTAGTTACTCTGCATTCTGTTACAGCCATTTTGTGTGTGCAAAATATGACTATAATATAGTTATAAGCCGTAACTGTTGGAATAAGATAAAAACTTGACTTGACTTATTCTCATTGGAGGGCATTAATAAATATTATTTTATAGTATATTGTATCAAAACTTTTAAAAATGTTCTATTTCTTATTTATTGTTTAATTACATTTACCATCTAAGACAGCCGTCTATATACACACGCTATATGAAATATGTGCTTATTGGTGTAGTGTCAATATGTCTCTAAACGATCTTTTACAATCATGCGCGTGCACCTCCACTTGAATCGAACTTGGACTTTGGTTGATCAACTCCTCTTGAGGAGAATGGCAATCCAGACTTATAACCCTTGAAGGTGTATGATTGCTGTTATAGAGTCATATCAGTCCATATACCCTGGCAGGGTCAGCCTTTTATTGGAGTAGCAGACAGCTACTGCAGTTAGCCCAATGAACTCTGTCCAATATCCATGTCAAATGGATAATTGAAATCTGAAGGCTGCCATTCACACTTTCGAACCAGATTACTGGAAATTGAAAACTGTTTTTAACTAAAGCT
Organism: Lepidonotus clava; assembly: GCA_936440205.1. NCBI lineage: Eukaryota > Metazoa > Annelida > Polychaeta > Phyllodocida > Polynoidae > Lepidonotus > Lepidonotus clava. The sequence goes on along the minus strand of OW387150.1, from coordinate 15,340,098 downwards.
ATTACCCTGTCCTGCAATTTGAACATTTGATAAGCCCAAAACTGCCATATTGTAGAAAATAAGTTGTTGAGTAGTGGACCTCTAAATTTTGTCTGACTTTTATTACTCTTGGAAAGTTCTCTGAGTGAGCCACGATGGACTTTGGGTCTACAGCTAGATACAGCTAAAGAGGCGTGGCTCAAGTCCATAATATAATCAACGGTTGGTGTAAATGTCTCCGGGTCCAAATAGTTTATTGTGTGCTCAGCCTCTAATCATCGAGGAGCTACAATGCGGTTCAGGGTACAACGTCCTTAGTACTGAATACCGGAAGTGCCATACAGCTCATTGTTATATCCCACGTACTTATGTAAATCACTCATAATCTGAACAATATCGGCAGAACTGGCCTGATGGATTAAAATATATAGTAGGTTTTATGCCTTCAATGATGACAAATTGTCTGAAACAAGGGGAAAATTTAACATGAGAAACAGACAGATTAAAGAGCAATAAATACTAATAGATAGGGTCCAATCTTGTCAAACAACAGAATCATTACGATGGCAAGAATATAATTGAACATGGACTTCAGGATCGTTGAGGTACTTGAATTACTTGAATTGAGTTAACAAAATTCTCAGAATCTACTTCCTTCAATCTTCAGGCACAATAAAATGAGGAATTTAAGAGGTCAATAATGTCAGAGAGGTTAGCGTCAGAGCCGTCTCAAATAAATGAAGTGTCTCTGGTTATATAAACTACAACCTAAAGCCCCGGCCACACTCACCAACTGACCTCAACTCGACCGTCGTAGTTCCTAACGGCGCCAGCACCTACGACTGTCTGGTCTTAGTTCATATTCCCAGCCTGGCCATGGGTTAAGACTCGACTGTCGTGGCTCATATCAATTTATATGTATTGCTATACTACTGCACACACCCCTAAGACTCAACCAGTGAGTCGTACATCTTCTATTTCTCAAGATCTAGGACTCACCTCAACTGTCGTGGGAAACCAGTCGTAGGGACCAGCCACACTATTGTACTGACCTCAACTCAACTCAACTCGACGACCGTCGAGTTGGGTTCAGTTGGTCAGTGTGGCCGGGGCTTAACAAGTACAGGCTACAGGGACCAGCTGCAATCACTGAGGAGTGGGTCCTACAGAGCTCTACCGTCAAACAAATGGACCTTTCGACATTGGACTTTTGTATAATCAGCGCTCCAGTGCTTCTGACAATGTCATAGCTACAATTATCTAAGTACAGATTCCGTATGAAAGATGGGGTAAAGTTTTTAGACATAGCAATCTGTATAGATATCTTGGCGTTGAAATTACTGCACTTTTTAGGTGAGTGTGTTACGTACTCTTGAAGGTTTTCATGCTAATTTCAAATTTCTTTTCTCTAGTTGGAAATCAACATACAATCGATACACATAAAGACTGCAGAGTAATAATTGGGTAAAGGGTAGAATATAGTGGCGCTTGTGGTGGGCCACTGCAAGCTTAGTGCCACTGCAAGCAATTTCTATATTCCACCTTGCGGTGCTCTGGTTTACTTGCGGTGGAGCCAAACACCGCTAGTAAAAAGCCTACTGCGAGCAAAACGCTGCAGTATTCTACATTTCAGCACAAAATTTTGACATAACGTCAGACAACATAATTATATGATGGCATACATTGGTTACTTAATCGAATTCTATGTTCAAACGCCGAGAACCAGGACTTGCAATTGTTTGTTTATAAAATACTATTGAATTAAAATAATATTGGATTCTCAGAAGCAAAAACTAGACCCATATGGACATAAACATCATGGTCAATGAAATAGACGGTTAGACTAAAGAAATACGGCCACTTCAAAAGAATACATTTTATAGTCCAAATACTATTTCTTAGGTTCGATGCCCTATTATCAACACCTGAAGCCATAACAAATTTAGAAAAAAGATTGGCTTCAATTGCTTCATATTATCCATAACAAGCGATAGCCAGGAATTTTAATCCTGCTTGCAAAAACAGAATAAAAGGAAAATAACCACTATCCTCCAGATCATTCCTTCACAGGGGACTTTTGTAAGCTTAAAATATAAAGAGATAACTGATGAGGTTATCTGCCTAAACCACGACAATTATTTTCTCAAAAATGAAAGGTCAATACTAGATCACCCCTTACCACTCTCAACTACACTCCTACCACACCATCCCATCCATTTCTAAAAATACAGTTAGACGGCTAACAGATGTAGGGTCTCTCAGAGCACCTCGTGACATCCAGGGAATCCAGGTAGGCACGCAACGTTCTTATAACGTTGCGATAACGTTCTGATTAGTTGTGATTTGGTTCTTGATATGTTTTTTTTATGGTACCCAATAACGCTTCTAGAACCTAACGTTAATTAATTGTGATGTTGCGTTGTATAGTTATCATATTCGGGGTATATTCATTCACTTAAACATTTAAATGGGAAACCATTAAGACTTTGAAAAAAGTCTTTCCGACTTTGCTCATTCACGTCCTTATTTTCACAAGCTACGTCCCTATCTAAAATAAAGTACAAACAATTTAACTAGGTTAACCAGGTTGTAAAATAGTTCATCAGCTCACACTTTTAGTTCATTGGTCAGCTAGCCCGCCAAAGTAGCAAACAGAGAACTAATTCATAGATAAGGCTTATCTATGATCAACAGAACCTCTGTGTCATGGTACTAGGAGTAGTTCTGCACCTGCTTCTTAACGCCAGATATTTTGCGCATTTTGTATTATTTACTATTTTCTTATGGGAAAGCGCACCCGTAGAAACTATCCTTCGGAAATACCATTACCTAAGGTGATATCTACCTAGAATATCAATGTCAAAAGAAATGTTTACTGGCGTTAAGACTCAGTCAATTTAAGAAACCTTTACATCACGAGGCGTAGTATCACACAGATTTCTTCCTGTTCTGCAAGGAATGATGCTGGGTGCATAACAGTCATCGTGTCAAAGGTGAGGAATTGTTAGTTTTTAAGTGATATTACAGTGTGTTGCAGCCGTGAATAGCTGAGACGACCATCATTTGCCAGTTTAACTATTCCAAAATTTGAAATAAACTTAAACGATTGTCATTTTTTCCACCAGGTGCCATATCTTCGTAACTAATTTGGCTGATCAGGGAAAATTTGATTAGCCTCTCATGATAAGAAATTCTGTCTATCATGAATTAATTTTACAACTAATAATTCCTCTTTGACACTATTTTGCAATAACACAATAAATTTTGGTAAAAGGCAAAATTACTGATCATGGGACCCTGATCAAATTTTCCCTGATCAGCCAAATTAGTTACGAAGATATGGCCCCAGAAATGTTCTGTTTACTTATCCGCATCAGTTCTTATCACCAACTTCAGTTTACAAACACTGGAGTAATCAGCAGATCAGTGACTCAGGTTTTTATATGAAAGCATTTCCGAACGTGTAAATAACAACATAGCTTTGAACTGAACATACTTAAAAACTCTAACTTGAAAGTGACGATTAATGCTCTGGTTCCATCAACCGATTTAACCACTGATTATTTGGTAATTTATTACTTTTAACTAGTATTATGACAAAAAATCAGATATATTAAATACAATTTGAAAGAGAATTAAAAATGCTTTCTAATGGTATATAACATGTTTGTGATAAACTAATATTCCCACTGCCAATTTTTGAAATCGGTAGTAAAATTGGCTGGTGGAAACAGAGCTTAACATTGAACTATGCTTAGTATGCGTATTTCTGCTGTGTAATAGGATTATGCGTATAATGTAGGTAAAATACAAGCCTACTTGATGCAGACAACAACGTTACATTAAATTCTGTCCTAAAATTTGTGTTCTCCAACAGATAGAACGTTAAAGTTTCAAACTTCAGTTGACTCCTCACTCAAAAGGAACCTTAATAATCAGGACAAGTAAACGCAGGACGAATCCTCAAAGAACAAATTCGTTTAGGTGCTTTTGTGATGCTACTGTGGGTAAGATAAGGAGCCGGACCCATCGTGGATAGAGCCAGGGAGTGCCTTATTTCAGTGGTCAGGGAGGACAGGCCTTATCTGAGGCCTATCTCGGGCAGATTTATACACTGCGACCATCCCTCTGGTAGTCAGACTGACGTGAGGGTGGACAGGGAGAGGAACTCAACTTTGTTCGGAATCACATTGTTGAGCTAAACCAGCAACATGGTAAGGTTACAGTTTTTCATATGTTAAATAGTTTTATTCCGTACGCTTTTTACAGAATGTATTCTGTCTAATTGAATCTCGATATTTCCAACAAAACAAAAAAAGTGTATCCCCTACAATCTAAGGATTTTTTACAAAAATAATCTATGTTAGGCTCCACAACAATATGTGACCCAACGAGGGGAAAGGATGCTCCAAGGTTCCTAGATATGGTATCCTAAAGGCCGTATTCCACATACCGATTTTGATGCTGCCGATTTTACATTTTGTTAATTTTCTCTGGGAATATGGCATGGATCTTAACATCCTATATATCATTTGGAAGAGAATAGTGAAAAATAGTGAAAATATTGCATTAGACCAACTTTTTATGGAGAATCCAGCTATGACACTCAAAACATTCCATTTAAATGGAATGTTTCCTTTATTTGGAATGTCAATGGAACATTTTGAATGGAAAAATGACCCATTTCCTTCCATTTGGTTGCCATGGAAACTTCCTTTTGAATATTTTAACTAATAAAGGGGCATATACTAGAAAATATTCTTTTAGGGTCATCATATTGAGAACAGAATGAAAATACCATTTCTAGATCAGAATTTATTCAAAAAAATGTATTACTGACTAACCCCTGCATAATTATCATAGTTTGTCATTATCAATTATAGTATATCAATAATTATTGGATAATGAGGCTTTTGTCCATTTATCTGAATGCCGTCCATGCCATGTTTGGGGAGAAATAGCTCACTTAATAATGATTGGAAATAGGCATGTTTGGTATCATTTGAAAACTAAAGACATGCCTTACAATAACCAATTTTAGGTAAATCCCACACGGAGCACCCTTTCCCCTCGTTGGGTCACATATACTGTTACTTTTCCGTGGTATGGCATTGGAAATTATGTTCGAATAAAAGCAAACGTGAGAATAACTAAATTTTCCCTTAACTTAAGATAGACAACACCTCTCAGCGGCAAATGTGCATCACTCACTTTGTTTTGGAACTATTTCTTCACTGTGCAAGGCATTGTTATGTAACATATATGTTTTAAAAGCCAATGCAGAGTCCTATATAATGATGTAAGTTATGTTACAATGTGAACAACTGCACCTTTAAAAGTAGACCCAGAAGTGAAAAAATGCATTTTTCACTTTTATTTTCTGAACAAGGATATCTCAGTAACTACTGCATGTAACTGCATGAAATTTCTTGGACATGTAGTTAACATTTATGTGGAGGGAAGCGTGTCTCAGAATTTTGATTTAGGACTTACTTTTTGTTTTATGAAATGTAGAAAATAATGTTGAAAAAAATACCCAAAATCTTCCCGTTTTTTGTCATAAAATGAAAACAAAGTCCTAAATAAAAAATCTGAGACACGCTTCCCTCCAAAGGATCATTATAAACACATAAAAGAAATTTCATTACGATCCATGGAGTAGTTACCGAGATATCCATGTTCAAAAAATAAAAGTGAAAAAAATAGTTTTTTGCAGAAAATTTCTTGAATTTTAAAGTGTGAATAACAAAATGTATTCCAGAAGTTAAAGAAAAATCTGTTCTTTCATTTGATATTTAGTATATTGTTCTAGCTTTCCTAGTTACTGCACAATCTTCATTGCCGGAAATGAAGCCACTCTGAGGTGTTGTCTATCCTTAAAACAAGCAAAAGTGAAGATGTGTCAGACCCAGAAAACCCGAAGTTTAAATGAACGTGTGTACAAAGCTGTCCTATGTTAGAAGAACTACAGGAATAAATCCATTTTGATTAGAAAGAGGAAGCATGCAAATAAATGCAGACTTTCATTGAACCTGACAGTACAATGGCCAAACTAAATGCAGACATCCATTAAATGGAAAAAAAGTATGAAACTGCATTTGGTTATAATATTTTTTTAAAAAGCTGTTTATCTTTATCGTGCGTTTATATAAGCTTGATGGCCCCACCCAGGCTCTTTCATAAGAAGTTTTGGTTGGCTTTTCTTTCATAAGAAGTTAAGTTTGGCTTTAAATAGCAAAATGGGCCGCATTTGGTGCTCATCAGTTCATGTAATATCTGTAACCCAAAAAGAACAAAATAATACCATGTTCAAGATACAAAAGCCTCATGCGTAGATTGTCCTAAAAGGCGATGTTTTGTAACAAATGATTAATACTTTTTATACAGACTTGTATATAGAGAGCAATACAGGACCACAGTAAATATTGCATATTGTCACCGACTCAATATAGTTGTTAATTTTTATCATAGGTCCATAGCACAGTTGCTATGCGATGGACAAATGAGCCAAGGTTTATCTCTCATAAACCTGCGCTATCTTAGTATAGCTGCATTGATAGGAGAAAAAAGGAAAATCAGATGAGAACCTTATCCAGTAGATCTCTTTAGAGATCGGCACGAGGGGCAACATAGATAGCAGACAATGGTTCATCATCATAACATTATGTAATCTATCTTAATATTACGTCATAAAATAAAATTACACTAGTTAGATGCATGGGAATACTAACACTCTCAACTACGCTACTTATTAGAAAGGCAATATTAATTTTCACATTACCTTAACGATATACCCTTTTTCCGACTTTCGATATTTTATCATCATTGTATATCCAACGAAAAGGCTATTATATAACATAAGAATTCGTTGCCACTTGCTAGAGCATGATATAAGGTCAAAAAAGTCAGCAAATTCGCATTGAATCTAATGTAGTCGCCAAACTATATATGGTAGTATAAACATTTATTTCTAAACCATTTTTACTTGTATTAATCTAAAAACTCTGAACGACATCATCGCCACATGTTTCTAAAATATTCAACAGTTCACACTGAGGGTATTAGTTGTTCTCTTTGTAGAATATCTTTCGATAACGTTTCACATGCCAAATGGGAAACCACACCACTGCTGTATTTGATGTTAAAATACCTTTATGTGTAATAAGCGTCAGTTCAAAGATACCAAAATTCTACTTTTAGCATTTGCACAAATATCTCGTTTAATTCATACACCTAGATCATTTTACTATTATGACCTATGGGTACAAATGAAAGGCGATGTTTTAACACGTAGATATTCAGTTGCAATGGAAACGATTGCCACCCTCTCTCCATTACCAGATAAAAGACATGCTGCCACATACCCTCAATATTTCAACCTTACAATCATGTTAATAACTGGATGATGACAGGCAGTCTATTTATGATAACATCATGAATTGCCCAAGAAATATGTCTGAATAACTCTCTTGGGTGTGACCATTGCCAGACAATCGATCTCAATATATTCTTATCACCCCCAAGTGTTATAATCACCACAGTGAGACTGCAGTAAAAGTCCTCAGACCATATATGCTATCTGTTGGTTATAGATTATTCATTTGCATTGAACTCCATTACATCTCAAGTTGACTTATAGATTTTCATGCTTATCTTGAGGGTACTGGCTCTCTGATGTTGTCTACAATGGTTAATGGAAGTTCAAGTACCTTAAGGTCATAAATATTGGTATTTACTAGACGTTATCTTCATTAATTATCTTTCTCTGAACCAAATTAGTGACAGGATTGTTTTTTGAATTGCCATTCTCTAAAGGATAAAATTGATACCGAGCAATTTGATACTTTATCAAGAAAAACTTCAAACTAAAAGAACTATAATAACTGTAGTGGGATCTATAATACCTTCAATTTTCATTTACTCTAACAAAAGATAGGCCGCATTAGATGTATGATACCAAAGTCACACAGAGATAGAACACAACAATGTTGAAGCCTATCCTAGGTTAAGGTTCACATACTAGGACGATTAACCACCCACAGTATCTTAGTATACATGTCTATGTCAATGTATCATCCCATTGTTTTATAAGTCAGGAAGGCAAATAGGGGACTTGACTAATTGCCCATTTTGAAGACATTGTTGTTTATCAATTGTAAGGACAGGCCTAAATACATCCAACCAGTTACAAGACTATTAAGAAATTATGATGGTTTAATATTCAAGGAGATTCTACCTTTGAATGTTTCACATGAGAGAAGTATTCTATATCAGGGTGCAAAATGTTGGGATAGATTTCCAGTTAAGGATCGCTCTGAACCCTTACTAGCAAATTTTAAAAGATTAACTAAAAAAGAAACCTTGTTACCCATAATTTATTGTAATAAGCCGTGGTCTTAGGGATATTGATTTGTACACTCTTTTCATTGAGTATACAAGTATTCTTCTCTGGTTGTAATTGTATAGATAAAACTACATCCTATTGTTATTTCAGGGAGCCGGCAAAGGGTTTTTCACGAACTATCCCAAACATGTCTTTCTTATTTTGGGAAATGAGTTCTGTGAAAGGTTTTCGTTCTATGGAATGAAAGGTAAGCCTTCTACCGATAGAGATGATATCCAGTAAAGATACACAAACTAAACTATCCAAAATTCTGGGACAGACCGCAACCAAAAACATGTGGATTTGGCAACATTATTCTATGGATGGCCCACTTATTTCTAATTCACAGGTTGAATTACTACAGTTGTACTTGATGGTAAGACCTTCCAATGCACCAACTAATTTCTTAGGACACTGCCCAAGTCTATAAATTCTAATTTAAGGGATCCTTTGACTGTCTTTTTCGGTAAATTAATTAAAGATGAAATTCTTTTCCTTCTTTTATTATTCGTTTTTTTCATTTGGAATTATTTTACAACACAGAACCAACTTCTATTTGATGAGAACCTTTTTCAATCGACGTTTTTTCAAATCAAAACATGAAAAAACACAATTTCATTAAAAATTGATAATGTTATTTTCCTTTCAGCCATTCTGGTTCTCTTCCTCAAACGTGCATTGGGTTTCCAAGCGGACGCGGCCACCTCCATCTACCATGGCTTTAACATGGCCTGTTACTTCATGCCCCTCATCGGGGCCATGATAGCCGACGGCTTCCTCGGCAAATACAAGTAGGAATTAACTTTTCAATTACGAAGATAATTGCTCAAAACTTTTTTAAACTTTAGTTTGTGATGTACCTTTAACGGTAAATTGCTAAGAGTAGAGCACAGTATGCAGATTATAGAAAGGGTTCCCTTCTTGAAATTAGAGCAGTATGTTAAAGTTAATTGACCCAACCACAGATAGCTGATTTACAGTATCTTCAGCACCTGCAGGCTAATTTGGACTGATTTTGTAAATGCCTAGAAAAAAACATATAGAATGAACAAATACTAGTCTTGTTATAATATATCCATCTATAGTGAGTGGATCTTCAAAAACTTAGAATATATAAAATGTATATGAAAGTAATATGGCTAATTTTTCATCATGTTTAACTACAAATGATGATGAGAATTATTATGCCAACGCCTTGGGTCTTGTCGATATTATTTCTCAGCATGTGTCCTGATCTAGGCTAATCTGTAGGTACAACTCATGAAAATGGCTATCCGTCCAATATGATGTATTTGATAGGGCCCATATATTTAAAGACTTATTCATTCTTTTATACGTTCAATGTTTGTTATGCTTGACCTCTGCTGTTATGTAGTAAACATATAAATGGCCATAAAATGTGCTCAAGCATTTATGATCTTTTCTTACAGGACCATTTTCATTATTTCCATCGTATACGCTATAGGAAATATTGTCATGGCCGTAGGTTCTATTCCATTCGACGGGGTAAACTTTATAAGGTATGTTCACTTTGCAAAATATTTTTCCTACTTCGTTCTCATTATCTCTTTTTCACTCTCAAATAAAATGGCAAACTACAATGTCCATATGAAAATGCCAGTAGTCTACAATTTAATCAAAATTATACACATTTGTATTCTATATTTATATGATAGAAGAAATATAGTCAATAAGCATGAGTATATAAATATATCAAGGGCAAAATGCTCCTACCTTTTCTAACCCAGTGTATCACGTTTATCTCGGTTTCCCTTTAGTAACTATCGTGGGAAAATTTGAAACATAAAACAATTCGATACATATTTTTTCCCTTTTTAGAGCAATACCGTTTATAGGGCTTATACTTATCGCCATTGGAACGGGTGGTATCAAGCCTTGTGTATCAGCCTTTGGGGCTGACCAATTCGAGGAAAATCAGGTGAGAAGCACATATATAGGGTCAATACATAATAAAAAGGCTTTTTCACTTAAATATATCTAATAGCCAGTTTTTATCTGATACCATTAGCAGGGATGGATCCAGAGGTTTAAAAAAATGGGGAGGGGGGTTCTTGTATAGATATTTCAGGCGCCCCTTTGGAGGCTAGTAATACAATAAAAAATATAATTTAGCAAGAACCAAGGAGTGGTGCCGGGCGCCTCAGGCATCCCCCCATGCCCTATACCATCGCTGGGCGAGTATGATATGTGAGATTAAAAATACATGTTTATCTTTAAAATCCGTTTTGAAGGAATTGGTTTGAATGATCTAAATATCAATATTTCATGTACAATGTATATAATACATCAGTACTTGGTTTCTCATTTCGACTCTTTTCATATTCCAGGTTCGACAGAAGAATACCTTCTTCTCCATGTTCTACATGGCGATCAACCTAGGTTCACTCATGTCTATGATCATCACGCCAATCATTAGGAGTAAGCGGCCCTGTCTTCTTTATATATATCTACTACATATACCATTGCCATATGTGCAGACAAACATTGACCAAGTTCAAATAACCTCATACAAATGATAAGTTCCCTCATGCTGGGTAAATAATGCTGTTATACACCAAATAACCTCATATAATCTTCCTGAATAAAGCAGTCTTTATTTTTAATGTCGAATGTTTTCAATATTAACGCTGTACTCCATGTCGGTGGGCTTATTATAATCATGTTCGATTAACCATGGTAACGTTTTTAACGTTTTTGTCCTTGCAGGTAGTGTGACCTGCTTCGGTCAGGAGTGCTATGCCTTAGCCTTCGGAGTGCCAGCTGGCCTCATGCTGGTAGCCGTGAGTAAGTACCTTTTAGGATGTAGGATTTATAAGACATTTGATAGATGCTCAAATAAATGTCCTGCACGTAGTGTGTAAGAAATGGTTGAAACGAACCTATTCACTAGAATTATTTCTACGAACAATAATAGAAGGCATGTATTCTTGATTCATTCATATCATGTTGTCTTGTATCTATTATCTATGACATCGTCTTGAATACAGGATAAGAATAACCTTGCTGGTTTTTTTTGCTCACTGTTTTTAAGGTGATGTAGTAATATCAAATATCATAATCGTGGTCTACTTCTTGTTTCTTCAGTTTTCTTCATTGCTGGATCAAAATGGTACAAAATAGAGCCTCCAGGAAACAACGTCATCGGAAAACTATTCAAATGCGTTGGTGTAAGTAAACCTCATCGGATCCTCTAGTTGCTCTATGTATACATTCCCCATAATTTGGTTGATAGTAACAAATATTTGTTATATATTGGACACAGGCCAATATGTTTCAGTCTTTGATAAAATTGAGTTATTTTTTTCATCAAATTATGTTTTATTTTTCTCATTTTAAGGTGGCTCTCAGAGGCAAATGCAGCTGCTCAGGCAACGAGACCCGTGACCATTGGTTGGACTACGCCGACTCCCACTTCGAGGTAACACATCAAGTGCAATTTACAGAGTTGCAAATAAATTGACAAACAGGGGCTTGTAGAATGACTCGTTTTTACATTTTGATTATAACAGGTCTTTATCACAAAAAAACAACTGACGATTAATTTTCTGTGGTCCACTACCTGCCCATAAAAGTGTAAAGTTAGAGAACACTTAACATGAAACATTTACGTAAATTATTGATTTACTGTGATTGATTTACAATTATTCTAACACGAGTTCAAATTCATACCATTTCATATACTACTTTCAGAAACGATTCATTGAGGATGTGAAGGGAGTGATGCGAGTCCTCTTCATGTTCCTCCCCCTCCCCATCTTCTGGGCGCTCTTCGACCAACAGGGTTCTCGGTGGATTCTGCAAGCTGGGCAAATGAACGGAGACTTTGTAAGGAAATTCTTCACAACTTGTTGACTCATAGTGTGCTTTAATCTATACCAGTTGCTCCTGTGGGGGAGGTAGGTCCTGGGTGTCCTCACTGCTCACTGCTTTTGTGGGTACTCAAACTACAGAAACTTCAAAAAGTGTACCATGTTATGCTAGTTTGCAAACATTGAACCTTACCTGATACCATACCACATAATATATGTCTAATAATAATCTATAAAAATTGTTACCAGATATTTTACCTAGTAACAGTCATATATCAAATCTTGAATGGAATCTGGCCAAACACCATAATATCTATGTGTGGACATAGTTAAGCATTTCAGGATAATTTTCCATCACTTTAACTTTCGCTTCAACCTGTGCCTAACATACAACACCTACTTTCGGTATAAAGGGTTCATTGTATTGAAAGTAAATAAAAATTCCTTTTCCGGTTTAAAAACTTTGGATACAAGTATCACTGTAATCTTATATGACCCCTATGAAGTGTCTTTATGTAAATATATGGTGTTGTTTGTATGTAACTACTGAGTACAAATAAACACAGACTTTTTCCTAGTTTTAGTAAAGCGTTGCCCATAGATAAGAGGTAAAATGCTTACTACTTGGTTAAAGTTCAACATTCAAAGTAACCAACGATTCAGTTTTTCCAAGATGTAGGACAAACTTTAATGAAACTAGGTTATCACTAAGCAGCTAAGAATGTCAATTGGCAAATTGTTTTATAAAGTAAATGGTCGATTAAAAGAATAACGACCCAGACCCTCTAAATAGTTCTGATCATGCAAGTTGGCCGACTGAAAAGCTCAAAAATTCGACGATCATTTTAGAATAATCAGTCCATGTTAGCACTGATTTAGCTCACCTGTCCATATGCAGTATTGATATGTACTGGTTAAATGTGAATCGGCTAATAAGCCTATCCCAGTATATATCATCATCAAATTTTAGCATGAAGTTTCATAGCAATTTATTTCTGATTTAATACCCAAAGGTAGAAAAGTAAAACAAAATGAACCATGGTTGTTAGGTTGACAAATTGCTCCTAAAATTTGTATAATGCAGCTTTATAATCATATTGGCCTTTTTCCCATAGGAACCAATGTTAAAGCCTGTCAGCCCAACCTATAATGTCTAACCCTATTTTCCCTAAAATACAGCATTTTGATTGGCTGGCAAACCAACAAATCTGTCAATTTGTAAAAGTTGAGAAATATTAATGTTTATCAGTACTTGAATATAATATATAGCCAATGTAGGATGGGCTTGAAAGAATCGGCCAACTTGAATGCTGACCAGTCAGCTCACTTTGTAAAGACAGCCTGTACGGGGATTGCCCCAAATCCTATTTTATGATAAAAGAGTGCACCATAAGATAGTTGCTGATGAGGGTATAGTTATGTTCAGGGAAACCACTTTATTTATAATTTCACTCAATAACACAACATTTTTTTCTTATTATTCATGGACATTTTCTTTCAACTACAGGGAGGTTTCGTGCTGGAGCCCGACTTGGTCCAGGTACTCAACCCCCTGCTTGTGGTGGCCATGGTCCCCTTACTGGAGAGTCTAGTCTTCCCCTGCTTCGACAGGTGTAGAATCCCAAACAGGTGAGTGAAACCTTGAGTCAGCAAGTGAAAGATAGATGCCAAATGCTGCAATTGTGAACGTTATACCGATTAAAACACCTTCATATAGATTTTCATTGTAGCAGAGATGTTGGGGGTTGTTGCCTGGAGATTATCATCATAGAAGTCATTTATTCAAATGGTTTAACAAAGGAGAGGAAGTATTTATCCGCAAATGTTTTCCACCTTTCAAGGCCAACACGTCAGTATTCTATTATCATGTTTTTCATGCAGTGAGACGTATTGTTGTCTGAACAGCAGGAACTCATAGCGCCCGATTGTCACATAGTTATTTCTGACAAAAAAAGGATCGTTGTAAAGCTCGGTTAAAATCGATGTTCGATAAAAAAAAACACAGTGTGACCTTGTGCAACTATTAAAAGTGGTGAGACTCATCATTACACTCATCCCAGACAAACAAAGCTTTGACAAAGATATGTGAATTGCTTCAACTGTCAGAAGTATTCTCATGTGAGTATGAGGAGAGTACATCAATGGTATGGACAATCTAAAATCGTTCTAATTCACTCAGAAAGATTACAGCTGGTTGATTGATTATTTTGGGGCAACGCATTTTGTTTGCCTGTCACTTGAGCAAAATTGTTTTATAATTCCAAACGATTTTTGTTTCATATAATACAAACTTTGTTTTATACTGAACATAACTCAACTTCCTACATGCCTGTTTTGCTTGTACTCGTAATAAAACGGACTATACATTATTGGCATAAACAAATCAATGCATTGCAAAATAATGCAAGTTGTAATCAAATACTATATACATGTGAATTCAAAGAATGGACAACGTGACGGAAGTTCTAGTTCATATCTCTTATCTCAGCATTGAATGCGTCATTACGAGCTCTCTTCTCCTGTTACGATAAGGACTCATACTCAGTCTGAGTGGTTGCACACTACCCTATTGTAGCCTGCTACAAAGGCCACTTGTGACTACCCACTCAGTCCCTACTCAATATATATGATAAAGGTTTCAGAAGCACGCGACCTATGACAAGGCATATCTTCTGACACATGAAATGTACAACAGATTGAACTCAATGACCGATGTTTCCATTGATTACTGTTTTTCTTAAACACAAGCAAAACAAGTTAGAGTTTTTGGTCATAATATTATAGTTTTGTAACTGATTTGGCTAATAAACAATTGATTACCGAGCCAAGAATGCAACATAGTTATATCAATGCAGTACCATTCTGTTGCATTCAGTTTTGGTTCTTGTTACATTACGTTGTGATGCAGCAACGTTGTACTGATGGCTTCAAATAACATGGTTGCGCAGTTATGTTATGATGAGTGTATCACGATTATATCAGTTCTTTCATGACCATCTAAGAGACCTTTTTCCCCTGACAATCTTTCTTTGAGATTTTTGTTTGGAAATTATATCACTGATTTGTGGTACAGACAGAATCGATTCTCACGAGACAGTACTCATAACATACTGAGTGGTGACAGAATGGACTAACCAGTTACTAACATATGAGCCTTTGAATGTATTGCAGAAATGACATAAATATTCTACTCTTTTTTTCTATTTTTACTCATTACCCTCGGGGAGTGCTGCCCTCTACTATGACGGATAAGGCTTATTCAATATTTTCAGATTGAATATGTTGTTTTTTGCACACGTGAGAAAGCCATGTTCTAATTATCTTCATTTTCATATCAAATTGATTTCAGTCCCCTGCAGCGTCTTGGTGTAGGAATGTTCCTGGCGGGCACAGCCTTCGTGATAACAGCTCTACTCCAGATTGGAATTGACGTACGTATTTAATCGATATCATATCTTAACAGTGAATTATTAGATGATGTATACCGGCAGAATCATCGTATTGCTCTAAGCCTGTCGTATATTATACGTTTCTTTCACATTGTTTTATGCGCAACGTTCAGGGGATCTGTAATCATTAATGGAATGTGAAGGGGCAATTGCAAAAATACTTCATAGAAATATGTACGATTCCCTAAAACTATGGTTGAAGGTGTACTGTGATAATAATGAGAATCGCTTCAACTTAATTATCTTTTAGAAATGTTATCAGAAAAGGAACATATAGTGAAAGGAATTAAGTTTTATGATTTCTTTGAAATGTTCAGAAACATTATGACAGTTATTCCATTTACTCTATACATTACTATATTTTTCTTTGCAGAGGACGCTACCATCGGCTATTGCAGACAATGAGGCCCGCTTTAAGTTTATTAACGCCGTTCCCTGTGACATCTCCGTTAGGGCAACAGAATTGAATAATTTGGACAACATCTATTCATATTCTGTAAAATATCAAGATGTAAATATCTAATTACTTTATTCAATACTTTGATTGATATTTCCGCAGAGCGGCGAGTGACGTAACCATTCTGTAACCATGGTTCTGTGGATCTGCGGGACTAATTATAACAGTTCCATTTCAGAGTGAATGTAATAGGAAGACTTCATAACTATGTCTCATATCTATTAATGTCCATACTTAATTACCTTGTTCATTGTTATTCCCCAATTCGCTCATTCAATCATTTAATCACGTCTAGCCTAGCACTACAGTAGCACTAATGCAATGATAGAGGGGATGTGTTTTGAAAATCAAATTAGGTCTAAATCTGATAACGTCGATATGTTTTTAGTTAACGGACCAAAACCTATGTCCATGTATGCTATTCTCATAATCATATATGTTAATATAACGGCACTATTTTTTCATTTCAGAGAGCTCCCGGAATTTCAGTTAAACCTACATCCTTTGATGGACCAGCCGGAAACTATAGCTTTTCAGTTAATTTCACCAATTGCAATGCGGGAGCATTACAAGAATACGAAGGCGTTTTTAACCTAAAGAAGAAGGGGTCCTACAACATGGTGGCTTACTTAGACGTAACAGGAACCGCCACTCAAGGCAAGCTTGCAATGGTGAGACTGATTTGATATAACTCTAAACACATAAAGCACACGAATCATATGCATGTTAATCATATTGTAAACTATGTTTCAGTGTTACAGTCTAATTTTATTTTTTCTATCAAATATACATCCTGAATTGACTTGTACAAGATTGTCAATTTATCTGTATACCTAACTTCTCCCGAATAAAATTGATTCTTTTGTCGACAAACCCATGGGATATGCAATAAAAAAATTAATGTTATTTATTTGCTGTGAATACACATCATCTAATGATTATGGTGTGTCCTTTGTTCAACTTTTCTAAAATGTTCGTGTTTTCTTTCAACTAGTCCAATCAACCACTTGTAAAGAAAACAGGAGACGGGAAATCAAAGATTCAGTAAGTACGAAGTTATATTACTATTAGAGATGTAATGTTTCCTCTTAACCTCAACATATTTTACTTTTATAAGCTGTATATGGATCCTATTTAGGACTCACGTTGTTGTTATTGATTAGGCTCATCAGTCTGTCACAAAACGTTATTAGACCCAACCACCTCTTTACAAAAATATTTTGCAATAATGTAATACTGTTTTGTACTTACCAGAATAGCTTATTATAACACATTAATTTGTGATTGACTAGTCTAATCATTAATGAGAATCATACGGGTCTTCCCTATCACCAGATCATAAATGTGATGTGCCAACCCTTTCAGATAATATCACTCTTGTCATCCATATAATTGATAAAAAGAAACAAGAGTGATATAGGACATGTTTCTGTACACAATTATCTATTTCATAGAACACTGTTTATACCTAGCTGTAAAAAACATTTCTGGGAATCAAACAATAGGTGCCAATTGTTTCGATTAATTCTATCGCACTTCACAGCTTCACCTGATTATTTGAACAGATTTTTCAACACATGGGAACCTGGATTTGAGACGATAAACATCGATAAGGTCAAAGAAGATGCCAATGCTACATATCTAGAGACAAGTTCCGCCGTAATTGTGAGCCACGGAAAGTAAGTATCTTTCATATTATACAGAATAAATATGTTTTAATGGGCATTTTCCAATATCAAGTTATCATAGAAATAATCCTATGGTTCTAGATAGCGCCAACATTAAAACAATAAAAACAATAACATTTTAATAGTAATAAGGCTTAGTATAGTGTCTATAGCTATTATTCCATTCAATAATTGAGTATTGGTAACATTATCTTTAACTAGATGTAGGGCATTTTCGCTTATACCTTTTTGTTATTATAAGCGTCATCCTAGGTGAGGGAGGGCTTTATTCATAGGTGGCAGCACAGAATTCCTTTGGTCCTGATAAACTGTTGTATTCCATTCAGCAGACCAAGCCACTGTGACTATAGTGCTTATTTATGGTGAAAGTTTCACTTTGTGTTAATAGACAGGGACTTTGAGTGAAAATGAGTGATAATCTAACATGTTTCTATTCAATTGTTTGGTTGCCCAGCTGTAGAACTGCAGAATTACATAGTTGAGAATTTACGTAATCTTGTAAAAATAAAGCATCCTGCAATTATGTTTCATAAACCTTAAGATAAGTGTATTTCAAAGGTGTTTGCCTACCTTGTCAACTAATTCATGTATTTCTTTGATTTCTCTTTTTCAGGCCTAAAGTCAACGTTGCGGGTAAAAGCTTCGAGATTATTTCTAAAGCAGGTGCTGCTTCCACCTTCGTTTTATACTACACGTCATTGAATACAAGTGATAGCGTAGTAAGTATTGTCACCTTTCGATATTTCCCGACAGTACACTTAAAAAGCTGCTAAAGAACTGTTTTAGTGTACTTGTAAGTAGGGGAAAAGGTTGCGCTAGTTAACTAATCCAATTAACCCGGGATAGAGAACTGTTTCATTCTATACATTCAATAAGCTTAATATCCAACTTTTCAGAGTCAAAGATCGGTAAAGTTCTTATCTCACGCAGTGAATTATATAAGTCGGTTCCATCGTAATATCACGGAGGGATATCTCCATCGTAGATGGACATGCAAAATCTTAATCAATCTAAAAGTAAAGGTTAAACACACATCACAAATTATTCTCACATTTCCCTGAATTCCCTTGCAGAAAACGGGCACGCAATACATGGATCTGACACCCAACACAGTCAACATCCTTTACCAGATCCCGCAGTACTTCGTCATGTCCCTCGGGGAGGTGTTCTTCTCAGTTACAGGCCTGTCATTTGCCTATTCCCAGGTTGGTGTAATTCAATATCTGATAACATCTGGCTATAGATGCTAGTCATGCCACCATATCAGGGCCTAACTTTCTGTTTCTGAGCATAGCATTTCAGATTAAACTGATTATGAAACCTAAAGTTTGAGTTGTTCTTCTACTAAACAAGTATCTCTAGGAGCATGCTCAAAACTGATAGATTCTGGTTGCCACACAGGATAAAGTTGAGATAATTACATAATTCTATACATAGAGACGTTTTAATTGCCTCTCATCTCACTTTAGAAGTTGTATAACTAAAGGGCATTATTCTATTGTTACTCTGACGATTAATCAATAAAACGCAAACACATGATGGACAACTGATTCATCACGGTGTTTTGCATGATAATATAAACATATTATAGACGTTGTGCAGGTGGCGTCACAATACCCAGAAAATATATGGACGCCATCTTGGTGATCATCTTGAAAATGTGATTTTGCACAAATTAAAAACATCTAGAACAAATATTTCTGCTAAATTTAACTTATATAATCAATATAAGTCAAAATAAGCAATCAGAAATTATTAATTCTAGATTTATCTAATACTCACGTAGATGTGATGAGCACATGGTGATCACCAAAATATGGTCACGTGACCACGTCTGCACAAGGTCTATATTATAACATAATTATTGTGTTGAGCAGTATGTCCACCAGTTTGCTTCTACCTTCTCATATATTCAGTCACCATCGCTGCCCTTGATATGACTGCGGCAGTTTAATAGGATGTAAAGCAATCAATAACCAACCAACCAACCAACATGATATCTACTTATGTTGTAACACCGGTTGAAGATACTTTAGAACTATTGTTGTATTTAATGTACTGTAACTAGCTTTGACTGTTTCCTCAGGCACCCCCCTCGATGAAGGCCGTCCTCCAGGCTGCCTGGCTGCTGACGAACGCCGTGGGTAACCTGATCGTCATGATCATCACCGCAGTTGGCAAACTACCCAACCAGGTAGGTCTACTGTAAAATACAAAACTGGCGTGGTCAGCTTTTTTTTCTCAATATTGTACACCGTGTGTCCCCAGCACTTCGATATTAACACTTGTCAATATTTTTTCGCTATAGGTTAGATTTAATTACGGAGTATCGAATATAGATACAGGGACGATCTTTTATAGACTTGTTGCATAAGGTCTCTTGGCCTGGGAGTGTAGAATGCAGGATTGCAGGAGGAGCATGGCTGTCTTTCAGGGATTTCCATTGCCCATCTGTTATAAGAAAACTAAATTAAAACTAAAAGTTGCTTCACTCCAGAGTGGGTCTCCTATAACCGTTCTCCTCTATGATCGGCCCCTGATCTGCTGATCTATTCATGTATTATTGGAGCTGACAATTCTTACCAATTATGAGTATATACGAACCATCACAGGGAAAGGATGTCTTGTGCGGAAATTCAGAATAATAATAATAATAATTATATTTTGATTGTTCAAGCAATATCAAATATATTGAGACATAATAGTCATAGTCATCAATGAAGTTACAGGCTCCTGAATACAGGAAATCCAGTATCCAGAATGCATGTCTGGAGATAACTGATATTAGCGTATTATTTGCATACAATATGTATTGTCATTATATCCTATGCAGTACACCGTCCCTCTGACATTCCCTTTCCTCCCCAGATGGCAGAGTTCTTCCTGTTCGCCGGCCTGATGTACGTGACTGTGATCGTATTCGCCATCATGTCTATCACCTACAAGTACGTGGAACCCCGGCAGGAAGAGGAGGAGGAGGAGAAGCCGGCCCAGGAGAAACAGGGGGTGGATAATGCCGTCATTTCCACCGCCGACGAACTGCCACCGAAATACGAAACGGTGGCAGCGGCCGACGACACGACGACGACGGCATTGTGAGGAGGATAGTTGCATTGTAAAGTCATGTTCACATTGTGCGATTTTTGTGGCGATTGCTGGCGATTTTAGAATAACATGTGCTACGTGTGGCGTATGACAGACATGTTTGTTAAGCATATGTTTATAGTCATATTAAGCAGGTTAACAGACTTTAAGTTCTAAGAATCGCGAGTGAATGTGGCCTCAAATCAACACTTGTGAACGCGGCATATTATATAAACTTGTCAGGTTCTAAAAACAGGTGTAAACGGATGCGTTATTGCAGAGTGAAAGAATAATCGTAAGGTTGACGCAATTGTGATATTTTAGGTGTAAGAGGCGCGTATCCTGGAAATATGTTAGCATTGTATGATATAAGATAAGTATATTAGGGTATGTGTGGCAAAATAACGGTGCAAAGGGCCAGGTGTATACAGGTAACATACTTTGACCAACGGCCACTGTAATCTCTGATCTGTACAGTCAGGTGTGTCGCCAGTGAACACCACAGGTACCCGTAATCAACACTATGGGTAGTTTGGAGCCCTTCTGAAACTATTTCGGACCGCTATTGGTCAACACTCCTTATTGTCCAAATGCAGTTCAGAATGTATATTTTGTTACATAGTTATAAATAAATTACTCGAGTAGTGGTATTTATTTTTGGAATTACGTGTAGTATTTTATGGCATCGGAGAACACAAGCTTTTCATTCATACAGAAAGCCACGCATGTAACTATTTACATTAAGTTATTGTGTTGGGAAAATATTATTAGCTGTACAACCATGCAGAAACAACATCAGATGGTACCCTTGACATCAAGAATAATATCACATGTCAAATTGAGGTAGCGGCAAATACCATTATCACTATTATAACGATGTAAAATGTAAAACATCAAAACATGTGCCTAATACAGTGTGTTTCAGCTGCGGTACTGTTTTCATGTCATGTATCAAAAAGAAGTGCTTCTCTCAGGTACAATATATTATAGTAATATATGGTCATATAGACTTTGATAATTTCCTTTATGTGGATGTATCGATCCCCTTGATAAAACCTCTACTGTAAGCTACAAATAAATACAACTTATGGAAACCTACCCATTCCTTTGACTATTGACTTATAATTATTTTCTCTTGTTGTCTTATCATTACGAGGTGACACATCATTTGTATTGTTGGCACGATTTATGGTCTTTTGTTATTATTCTCTCAGGTGAATGCTAATTATATGTGGTGTCTAGTTATTTCACCACATTTTGATTATATGTAAAATATGGTCGTTACAAGTAAACCACACAATTAGGATTATTTTGGAGCATACTTCCCTACTTTTCCAGATTTTACTTACCTTTTTAAGAGACCCTAGACATTGGGGGATTCCAGTCGTCTTAAAACATCTCTAGGGTACAACACTTCTGCCCAATGTTTTGTCTCATTGCATAGTGAGCTCTTGCACATTTCACTCAATAGAGCTCACCCAAGCAGGACACAGTGCTCCTCGTCTCATCTGGTACCCCTCCCCTCTCTACCCTCTTCCTCCCTCCCCCCACTCACACCAACCCTGGAGACGGTATTGGATGAGATCTGAGAGCACCAAGAGGTAATCCTTACGTAATCCAATCAGCTTATCGGACGCTAAGAGGTGTTCTCAGCGTCCCACTAGAGGTCACTTCAGATTGGGGATTATGGGTGGCACTAGGTGGCGCCTCTGAGCCCGTTCTCTTTACTTCGCGGATCACACCTAGCTGTCTGATCATTATTAGCATCAGTTTACCTCCAGACGGATCAAGGTGGGCTGCCTTAAGGTAAAGCATCGCCGTGTATAGGTCTTAGTGGACGGCTCATGTTACCTTCTGATTCTTTCCTATCCCCAGCTTTTAGGAAATATGACATTTTAAAAGAAAATGTAGAATGTATATAGAGATAGGCACGAACATGTTAGAGTGCATTTTTTTGATATTATCCTAGGCCTTTTAACCTGACTTTCCTCCGCCATACATTAAGATGATTAATCACCTACATACATAAAGTAAGTTAAACAGGGGCGGATCCAAGGGGGGTACAGAGGGTCCTGATCCCCTATCCCCTTTTGGGTCGACCCCTAAACTGCAAAATGAGGGGAAAATGCTGCGGGCGTGTGCGTGAATGTGCACCGTTTTAGTAATTAAAATACCTTGAAAAGTCACTACAGACCCCCTGATACACACACCTTTCGGAAATACTGTAACTGCCCCGTCAAACCATGACTTAACAATAAGAGTGACGTTACAATTTACAAATTTAAATAACAGCTGTTCTACTTAATCAATTCGAATTCTGTTAACATTCTATGTAAAGGAGAATGCTTAGCTCAGAAAAAACATTAAGAGGTGATCTCTGATGTCGATAATGGGTCTAACGTCGATCATCTCTCCTAGCTTGTAGACCAACGGCTTGCTGTTACAATTAAAAAATATAATGGGCTGCAGAAGACCACTGACATACGCTGATGATGGCAAATGTGTGGTCAAAGAAAGCACATGTTGTTTTCATGGTTAGAACCAAAGATATAAATCATTTTGTAGGTAAGGTGTAATGAGGGATGCATGTTCCTATATCGGTGCCCAGACGTTGGGAGTATTGACCGCCTCATGGTAATATTGTAGGTGTAATTTACACGGTACGATTTACACCATCCTGCGCTAGCTCATTAAACGCCACACCCCTAATTAGACCAATTAAATGTGGGCCCTTAGCAGCCAACTAATTAGGGGGCTAGTCCTGATTCATTTCTTTTGTTAGTGGAATGTATCATAGAAATATTGACAAAATATAAATAGTGTTCTTTGTGTTATAGTTAGTTTAACTAGTAACAACAGGGTATATGATTTGATTAAGATTTACTTATATTAGCATGAGTGATGCTATTATTGCTTTCTTTTATGATGTTGTAATAGACCAAACTAACACTGAATTCAACCATATTAATAGGGTGTACATGTGCCAACCACTGCTACATTTAACTAGAAGTGGTGGGGTGGGGAAGGAAAATGTCAAGAATTCGAGAAAAACAAGAAACATTTTTACTCCTGTGAGAAAGCTAAAGTACAGAAATACATACGTGTCTATTCATTGTTTTCATGGATTGGAGAGATGTTGAAAAATCATCTTGATTTACTTAACAGATTTTTCGCAGGACAACCAAAAATACACCTTTCATAAACAAACAAAAATAAAGCAGTAAGAAGTACTCTATTTACTTCTAGGAAAAGTACGTACCTTAGACTGTGACCTTTCCTGGCATGGTCAGGGGTCATTTTCAGACTGTCAGGAAGTTGATTTAGAGGAGGGTGGAGAGGGGAGAGCAATGACCCATCTGTCTCATAAAGAGTCTACTGCCGTGACACCATGAACCTTAGTCTGTGTCCCCACAGTTTTTGATTACACTAAAAGAAAGTAACTGTTTTTCCAATTTTGAAAAACCTAAAGTCAAGACAGGTTGAAAACTACTTTTATTTCATGTTTGAGCCTTTATACGTTATGTCATTACTTTGTAGGCAGAACACTTTCGTTTTATTAGAATGAAATGAGGTTAGTACAGGTAGAGGTTCGTATTGGTAATGCACATTTTATCATAAACCTAATATAGAGAACATTTCCCCTGGAGTTTCCCACTCAACCCTTTAGATCTTAGTCAGTCTTTATCCACCCTCGGATTATTATATATATTCCTCCAAACTGGCCGGATCCGCCCTAAAATTGCTAAAGAGTGTCGTCTACATGGAATAACGTAGTACTAGATATACTTAATGAGAATTTGATATATATTCTCTAAACAAGGGCCGGTTTAGGAATTCTAGAAAGCCCTCCCCCCCTCCCCTAAAAAAGAAGAAAAAACTTCGTCCCCGACTTATGTGTGACGGCAGGGAATTAGGTTCTTGTTCGTTGAAAAGTCAAATTATTCTCTTATAAATTTCAGCTTTTTCTAGAACGAGTCACATATGGTCAGATAGTGTGATCCCTTGTGTTAATTTATTCTAGAAATTCAAGGGGTTGATCAGAGTCAACGATTATGATCTATCTTTAAAGCTTATGCAAAGACCAAGACACAAGTTGGCATGTGTTTTTTTAGGGGTCAGAAAGCTCTTTAGCCGAACACTAACCCAAAACTTGTGTTACAGCACTTCGATGGGTAAACTTGGGTTTTGCTCATTCAAGTTTACAACTAAATAAATCACAAACGAAACGCGAATGCTGTTTGATGGAAAGGCTACTTGGCTTCTCTTCAATATCTATGACACAACCTAACCTTTTTTTTTTATCCCAAATGCACAAAAGACTCTCTATGGCAGACCCTACTGCAGGTAAAGCTATACGAGCCATCTACCCCAAAAGCTTTTAGTATACAGCTGCGAGTTTTCACGCATTTATATTAATGCATCATCACATTTGACTATTCACTCGTACATAGACATCACTTTATTATGTGATTATTCTGATAACCAGTGGCATATATTGGTCACTGCATGAAGATAACCCACATGCTGACCTTAGCTATTGGTTTACACAATTATTGAGCTTATATGACCATAGTGAACATACTGAACTATACGCTGTTGTGTCTCATACATGTATGATCGTTTGTATCAATGTGTATGGTTAAATAGATGTTCAATAGATTCCCAACAACTGCAACAGTCCCAGAAACACGTTTATAGAGGGGGATGCATGGTCCATCACAATAAAGACTTCTCTTTTGTGATAACCTGCAACAATTGGTATTGCAACACTGATGTCAATGTTGTGATGGGCATATAGCTGTATGAATTGCAGCTGTTCTACTGCATCGAATTGAATCTTTAAATGCCAAAATGAAGAGAACAATTAGACTCATTATGCAGTTATAACATCAAATACGCAGACGTCGACCACCAAATAAAGTTTAAAAGAGGTATTAAAGGCTTATTGACCAACCTATGTAAGCAATTGAACAGGCTCTGATTTTGTATGTTAGGGATTCATAGAAGAACCATCATTTAGATCATATCATCACTCTTCATCACCATACCTATCATATCAACAGGAAGACCATGTATGCAACCTGTGTGTTGTTGAAAATATACTTTAAAAAAGAAGAGCATGTACAGGTATACTAGCTGTTATACAGGTATACAGCTGTAATGTCTGATTTGAACAAAGATTGTATTGATATCTCACTGACATTGCAATTATTTGCTTGTGCGGCGGGCCACATTGGCCCGTTGCAAAATTGTAAACACCATAATGACAGCTAGACATTAGTACTAATGGTTGCAATTGTCTAATAGTTTTGTTTAATTGCTATGACGAATTATGAATACAATGGTATAATCTTCACTGAACAATAGAATGAAATGTAGTTAAAAGCTTGTTTTACTACCTTTGAAATCGCTTTGATGGTCAACGAACCAAACAGCTCCAGCCTCTGTACCTTCCATTTCAAAACAATATACACTTGTTTAGGATGGTTGCATCTATTCTGGGTTGAACCAACACATGCTCACAACCTGTTGGGTAAATTTTTCCCATTAACGTCTATTATTAATGAATGAAAAACTGGTCTTTATATGAACATCCCCGTTTCTAAGCTCAAAAGCAATTATAGTTTAACTATGCATTAACCGCTTACTATTGTCCCATTAGCTATATATATAATAGCGAGTATAATTCAAATTTACAGACACGTTCAACATCGCTGATTCATGACAGTTTCTATCAAAGCCATAATTATCATATTGTTACACATTGTCCATATATATATATATAAATAAATAAATATATATATATATATATACACGTTGTATACACATTGTCCATATATATATATAAATAAATATATATATATTTATTTATTTATATATATATATATACGTTGGATATAAGTTTCTATTGGTATATATAGTTGTCATTTAAAGCTTTGGTCTAGGTGGATGATATAAAGCCATCCGGTTAATTGCATCCTATTTTCTTCCATTGTTGGTTATACCTCGGCGAAGCAATAAATCGTCACTTTTCAAATGATATGTAATACTACCCAGGGCTTTAGAAATACAGAACTTCTGGATAATGTGAGAGTGCCATGTAGCACATAATAACAGGATAAATGAACAAAGTGTGCCTCATATAAATCTGTTTTGTCAATTATTACCTGTGAGTTAGAACTCCATTAGAACACTGCATGCAATTCAGTAAATGCCAAACCGATTAGGCCATACAGTCTTGACAAATGCCTATGATTGTTTGTCTTATGCTATGTAGATTATTATATTCATCATTCGGTGAGGGGAAGACTAATTTTGAGTATCACTACCTGATAGTCATATAGATACCACTACATTCATATACTGTTATGGTAGACCCACTCTGTGCAAAACACATAAAAACACGTTATCCATGCAATACCTATGACAATACAATTGCCCTTTGCCATCTGTTGGAAATTGCCATATTTTCATATGAGCATTGAATCCTCAGATTACATACATTGACATCTCACTATTCACTGGGCGCTACCCAAAGCTGGACGAATGTAATTGCAGTCGGTGGGCAGGAAGGGAGCTGGGAAGGTGAGAAGCATTATTGGAGCTGATAAAAGTGGCGGTGGGGCTGACATTAATAAACATGGACGTGGCATCAGGCTCCACCCACAGCCTCTATTGTTTCCATGATCCGCAACTGCGGAAAGGGGAAGCCAACAAAGTAAAACTAATCAGTCGTAGACGTGACATAAGGCTCGTTGAGTTTTTTTCACACAGAAATATTTTTATCCACTTTTAATAAGGCGCGATACATAGCTGATATATCTAAAATAAAGCGCTTTTACTTTTCTTTTAGCTTCCTGCAGTTTTATTTTGAATTTCTATCTAAAATTAACTATCACTCGGAATCGCATAGAAACTGGATCACAAGAAATGCTGCAGAGCGAGAAACTCGATATGTTCTACCTATGTGGATTTTGTATAAATAGCACGCCGACATCGAATGTCCCCTATGATTTACAAAATAATAACGTCGTTATATGGCTTTATGATCATGACTACGAAGTTGATGTAATTATCGAATGAGTTTAATACCAAGAACCTGCATACTTCGTGTTCTGACACCGCTGCAAAAATATTGTCGTAATTATAAAAGTGCCTTTGTATAAACTACAACGTTTGCATAGATACTGAATATTATAAGAAGAGCTGTATATTGTTCTGATTGTGTGAAATTAACAGATCTTGGGTATATTAGGAAATATTTAGATACCAGTATTGGACTTTTACTACATAAGACAACAATATTATCCATACTAGAATATTGTTACTTCATCTATAACAATAAAGTTGGTAATACCGCCAAAGAGAAGTTAGCAAACCCAGCGCCTACTGATTCATAACCAATACAAATTGCCTTATTTGAAAAGGATGAACACAGCGCAACTTCACTCTGAAGCTACGGTTTATCTCTTAAATCTAATACAGGAGATATATCTTCATCTCTTCAAATCACTATTTAAAAATACGTAACATTAATACAGAACTACGGGTAAATTGACTTGAAGACCCCGGCCAAGTCTACCCAGAGTCCGTGTACATAGACCAGGCTGCCTACGTGGGCTAGGAAAGTGACAGTTTGTCACCATGTATGATGTCAATGCTGCTCCCTTTTCCCGCGCCCCGCCACCGACCAGACGACATTTCACCCCCTAACACCTCCCCGGGGACGGCCGCCCCGCGCATCCCCATTGGTCAATTTGTCCGGCAAATAGAAGACGTCGAGTTGTGTATGCATAGGCAAGGTACCAGAAGTAGTCCGCTGTTGGGGCCACAAATAGATTGCATTTTTCAAGTATTATTCGATGAATCATTCCTAAAGTCTCGCGTTTTCAGAGGAAATTTGTCGGCGTTATGTCGTCTGACAATATCATATTTGTATGGGCTGAACGCTATATTGGTGGAAATTTGACCGCTCAAAACTTAATATCGGAGTTTTTGAATTGTTATGATTCTCTTTGTATTTCTGTTTTTCAGTCAAACGAATACATCTAACATAACTGTATACGTGCTTGGTTGGATGTTCAACTGAAGACCATTTTACCATGGCTATCGCACAGTGATCACCTAAATGTTGACGCCAAAAATAACCTTACCAACTTTGAATTCATAATGTTTTTCTTGCTCTACGTTAGTGTGCGGCGATTAATGGTTAAAGTGATTGAAAAAGTATGCCTATTCTACATGTCTGTGAAGCTCACTAATGTAACTGTTATCCATGTACCAAGAGTTAGCACCAAGTATTTAATTACATTTCACTCACGCCATTCTAACACGAAGCTCAATCTTAATCCCCATGCCCTGAAATCAAACACAATATCAATGCCATCGATCATTTCTAAGGATATGATTTCAATCTTTTGAAACCCATATTTTTTCATCGCATCTTGGGGTTGCAAATCGGCAGAGGGCGAAACGAGCCTCTCTAACAAGTTGGTTTTAGAAATCGAAAACGAAAGTAGGCGCTGCTGAAGATTACAATGACATTTCTCCTTTAATTCCAAACGGAAATTAGAAGACACAGTCTGCAAACTGGATTCTGTTCCGTTATCATTAACACTGCGGGTCTTCTCACTCTAATTAGTTCAAAGCCAGCCACGTTTCGATTTCTCCAATAGGGATAGCTGAGACCTAACAATAAGAAGAAAGATGATTGTGAAATACAATCGAAAGGATTGATTATTTCAACTGACGCGGTTCTATGTGATATACATGGACACATTGGCCTTCTGAAATTAATAAAAAGATGACACCACAAATAGATAGGGAAAGAACATAAGAATCATGCAAGATTATTTTCCTAAAACTATCAGAAAAGAGAGAAATACTGCAAACGTTGTGGAAATTGGCAGTTTTAGAATGGTAAATCAGTCTAGAGGCTATATTCGACATACGGGTTTTGCTGCAAATCGTTAGAAATCAGCAGTGGGAAGTAGGAATGCTATTGTAAGTGCCTAGCCTGCTGTTGGTTTCCTCGGAGAGAGGGGTTAATGGGACTCACAGGGCTTGGAATGTTTTGGGGTCTCATGTGACGTTATGGTCCTTCGGGTTTGTCATGGTTGGCTTGAGCAAGTATTTAGAAAAGTGTCAATGGCCGACGTCAGCCATTGTTGGGTCACTTTTGGAGTAGGTTTTGTGTCACTTACAGTTTGAGTTACTTTTCGACTGAAAATCTAAGTATTTCGAATTCGTGCCATTAAAAAACAGTTACAAGTTTTCGAGTATTTACTAATGATTTACCTAACTGTGTCTCCGCACACAGAAAGGATGCTCCAGACAGGAATTAGGCATTAAACAGGATGATTTAAACTTTCAAATGATACCAAGCACATGAAAATTAACTAATTTTCAAGGAATTTATGGGCTGTTGAACATAGGATGGTCAGTATTCCTGAATATGGCAAAAAGCCCAGGTATTGCATATTTATCTAAATTAACAAAAAGTCATAAAAGCTATTCAGCTTATAACTTTTGTTCTACAAAAGATAATCTCTTTCAGTTTGGACTGGTAATACAACCAAGTCATGTTTTTCCAAATGGGTTACAATTTTTGACAAAATTGGCAAAATTTTATTGTTTCCATGGTAACCAAAAATCTGATGTTTGGTAATATTTGGGGAAGAAACATTTTATCAACATTCCAAATAGAATGTTTTTCAAACAAAATGGAATGTTTAGAGTAGGATAACTGAATTTTACACAAAAAGTTGGTTTAAGACATTTTCATCCCTATTTTTCACAGATCTACCCATATCTCCCTTAATATTACCTGTAGAGCTTAAGATATATCCCCCTCGGAGCATCCTTTCTGTGTGGGGAGACGCAAACTGTTACAATTACGCCATATTTCACAAGAAAGGTTTTACAGTTCTCTTTCAGATAGTATGTTTGTTTTCCATAAACCTAGTAGGTGCGTCCCTGCACGCCAAGACACCATATAATATATATTCTCCTCTGCTTTTCTTTCTGCCTGACTAAGCTAATTTCTCTCTAGGTGCATGTTCAAGATACTACCTTCTCTATGTCTATAGAGTAGTCTCTTATTGACAAGATCATCACAAGTGATCATGTCCCATTCATCCAGTATATAGGAAGAAATTAGACCCTATGCCCCTCTCGGCCCCTGTGATTTCAGGATATTTGCAGAAAACAGTCACCAGACAAACATAGCTAAGGGAACTGTTACCAGAAATAGAACCTTTGATTCTACCTTTGTGTTATGTAAGAAAGGTGTATTGGAAAAGACCAGTTTTTCTGAGAGCCCATGGCACTGTCGTTTTGTTAGGTTTACAGAATAAAAAGAACTTGTTTACAGGTAAGTTCAAGTTTCTTTATAATGTGGTACCTTAACAAGAGGGAAATACGAATACTGACATCGGGGGTAGCTATGTAATGTGTACAATATCTTTGTATTCTCCTTCAATAGATTTGGACTTTGAATATTTGTTGGGAGATAATTTCTTTAGCTTACTAATATTACGTTATATTGCTTGATGCTGAAGTTCTTTTTTCGACAATCACTTTGAAAATCGACGGATTATTGATGTAAGTGACATAATCAAGACTGCCTCAATTTGTTATCGTAGACATCCAGAGGGGATATGTTTCTATATCGTACATGCCATTAGCAAAATACGATCTCTGTTTTCTGTAACATAGGAATTAGCGTGGGTAGAAAATCCGTCGCCCTTAGGAACATCCTTGTAGGATTATGTGCCCTCCCCTGGAGGAGGGATCTATGCCTGGAGGATCAATACAACGCTCAATGTAATTAAAACCATATGGATCCAGGCGCCGGCGGGGATTGTCTTTACCATGGCTGGGTGACTTCACAACCCTACTGCCAGCTGCATCTCGTCACGGTCCAGTGAACATCAGGAGACAATGTCTCCCCTATCTCTACTTATGACGGCAAGATTATTGAAAAATAAACCCGGTAAATATTCCACTAAGAGGTGTGGTTGTTACTTATTATAGAATTGAATCTTATTTATGATCAGTACAAGATGTATGGCTACTCATGATATTGAAATTAGCACGATCATGTGATAGATCAATTATAGATCTTTTTTAAATGTATGTTTATATATCATTCTAAAGTCCAGGGGTAGTTGTCCTATAGGGATCGTTGTTCTATAGGGATAGTTGTCCTACCCATAGGGGTATTTGTCCTAGGGGGTAATAATCCTTTAGAAGGGGTAGTTGTCCTATAGGGATAGTTGTCAGTACCCATAGGGGTAATTGTCCTAGGGGGTAATAGTCCTAAGGGGTAGTTGTCCTATAGCTTTGTCCTACCCATAGGAGTAATTGTCCTAGGGGGTAATAGTCCTAAGGGGTAGTTGTCCTATAGGGATAGTTGTCCTACCCATAGGGGTAATTGTCCTAGGGGGTAATAGTCCTAAGGGGTAGTTGTCCTAAGGGTAGTTGTCCCAGGGGTAGTTGTCTCAGGGGTAGTTGTCCCAAGGGTAGTTGTCCCAGGGTTGATTTTCCTAGAATCAGTAAATTAGATCTAAATCACAAACATTAGACAAATAAGTTCTAAATCATTTCAAGAGCTGTGCTTGTCTATTACATTGAATGACATTTGAATATTTTAATACATAAATCACTCTCATGTACCTACTTATTACACTGAAGTTCTAGACATATTTTTGATAAATTAGTTCTAACACCTTTCAGAGGTGCGTCTTCTTACTACCTACGCAGTTACTCAATACAATAAGATGGGTGAAGGCAGTAGGAAAACAGAACATACCTATCTACAATCAATTAGATAACCAAAGAAAAGTTCAACAAGTGGTCCTTTTCCTATACCTTCATTTATTTTAATAGATTGACAACTATTTTATAGCCAGAAAAGTTACTTCTAATATGTGAAATTTCTTTTTCATGAGGAAAACATCGAAAATGATATTGAATTGCAGTTAATTGATGACTGAAGAAGTTAGTGAAGCAAAATTGATATGATTGCGAAGTTGAACCGTTCTCATTGTCTTTGATTTCCCAACTTAAGTGAAAAACCTCATAAGAAACTTCAGACTTCATACCACAAAGGTATCGTATGACAGTTCTTCAATTTATATCTCCGAAGTATCCTGTTCAAGACTGATAATCATTTTGAAAAGGTCAATTAACTGTTTTGTTTTTCTGCCAACTTGTTATATGTGACCCGTTTTGGCGAATTGAGTCACATGTCACACTGGGATGAATTTAAGTTAGTTATACCATCAGAAAATACCAATTCTTAGCTTTAAAACGAGGTATAGCATGCGACATCTGACTCATTGCAACATCCGACACATTTCGCTAAAACGGGTCACATAATTATTAACCCCTCTTCCCTCCAAGAGGTTTTACTTTGGATTGCCTTTACTTTTGTTCCTCATTTTCATAACTGCAATGTCGGCTGTTTCTACTTCAGTAAAACGTTCTACTCAGGGTTTTTTTCTGCCAATTCAGATACGATTTAGGCTGAGATGTTGTTTGTGATGTCAGTCAATCTACTTTTAGTAAAACATGCCATTGGATTTCAATGGATTATGTCAAGAAAACTTTGAAATTTGCAATGGTCAGTAATCACAATATCGTACATAATACAATGATCATTTGAAATCCAAACTGTAGTACTTAGTCAGCGTTAATTTAACATACGAAACAAAATTTCATGAAGGGAACATTTTTACATTTTGATTGCAAAACACAAATTAATGCCTACATTTATTCCCCAAATATATATTGCTGCTAACAGCAATTAACACAGTTATAATAGCAAAGAAAACAATGTTTATCTTTCTATTACTCTCATCTCCGAGTATTCAAGTATACCTAAGGCATGCAAGGAACAGAATATCATATTGCACTTAACAATGAATTCCCATTGTGAACAATGCAATTTACGTTAAACTGAACAATAACTGCATTTATAAATGTCAAACACGTTAATGCTCAAATGCACCATTCCCAATGCTTTAGTGCTATCCTTGTGATAAACCCTAGTCCTCAGCATTCAGTGGGGTGCTACTTAGTATGGCTGGGAGAGGCTGTCTTGTCTACCCACTCCCGCTAAATCAAGTTAGACGCCCCTCCCAGGCTGATGAGGTCGCCACTCAACCCCGGCCTATTTTTCTCTGTCCCTCTGTCCGTTCCGGCTGATGGCTCTGGTCTGACGGAAAATAGGAAACGGTGTAACGGGACGGGGAAACGGTGAAATCATCAATGTATTGTCACACATGTTTGATCAGGAATTATAAAGAGCCCCGTGAAAGCCTGTAATATGTGAGGTGTAGAAACGAGAAAACGAAAAAAAAACTCCAATCGGAATTTCAATATATCAAAATATATTATTTCCCTTAATAATCTGAGGCCTCGCCCAGGTTAACACACATGGAAAGAATGTATTTCAAATCAAGCATGTAATATGGGTTTGTCGATTCTTATGGTCTATCACTTCACTTTATATGACATCAAAGGGTGTAATCTGTATTGGTTTCGGCTTTATAGTGATGGAAGGATTGGTACTTTTCAAATTTGTAAATATCAAAGTTATGTAAATAACAGATATGTCAACTGTCACGTATTCGTTGATGATGAATTGGCTGACCAATTTGATATGTTTTGATAGGGACTGGCGTGTACATCCATTTTTAGTAACCATGGTAATGTGTATGCAAAACCACATTTATAATTAGGTTAATTAACTCTCCAAAGTAATATCACATCTTTATTATTTGAAAACCGTTTTCACCAGCATACACAGGAGATATTAAAGTACGGACAAGCATGAGAACTTCACAAACTGTACGTTAGACGGTATAGTTATTCCGTTATACATGTTGCAGAATGACATGTATCTATATAAAGAGAAGTACTTTCCGATCAAATAGACGCATACAGTTAGAAAAATTATTTATTCCCAATGAATAGTGTGAATATATCAATAGACTGTATTAATTAATGTGAGGTCAAGTTATTATGTATTTCTATTTTTCTCAGGCACAGAGAATACTATTAGAACCATGTAGCCACCTGTTTTACTTAAATGTACTGTAAAGTGTACTGTCGGGTTGGCTATTCCATTCTCGTGTCTTGGTTCGTGTTCTACATGTTTGGAGTCAACTGTGGAGGATCAGGTCGCTGCGTCTCTGCCCTTGAGCACCTTCCCAGGTCCACTTTTCAGTCAGGGCTGCCCTCCGGTTAGCACGTGCTCGGGTCGCCTATGTTCTCTGTGTTCCTGTCATGACCTGTCCTCAGGTAATCGTATATGCCATAGTGGTCTACTTCTCAAGCATAAAGCCTGGTTTATACAGGCTGTCAATGTGTCCTTACGACAATACAGTATCGTAAGCCTTAAGATAATTTACAAAGCGGACGCAAACTAGAGTAAGACATTTGGATAAAACTTTAATCACAATAAGACGTAAGATCAAGAGACATGACTAAAGTCTCAGTTAAGTTAAAAGAATAAGTTAAAAGAGTTAAAATATATAAATAGAACAGGGGCTCGTCAAGATAACAATTTCAGCTCAGCTTAAGGCCAAAACTGACGCCAGGGCGGCAGGAACCGCTGAGTTGGCAGGCTCCGGGGCATAGGCTCGGTATGCCCGGGATTTCCAATTTCCGTGGGCCATAAGGTCAGCATCCGGAGCGCCAGCCACCGACGGCGAGTCACGGAGTCTGGGTTGGGATGGCCGATAGCGCGCAGTGCCAGCCGGATGACCGTAAGGAGTCCACATCTCGTCAGGGGTTGACCTGTTGAGTAAAGAAGAAACAAAGGGGAGTCCGGACCAGCCGGGGTCAGTGCCCAGGCCGGGTGGCAGGCTCAGACCGGACAATAAGAGGAGGTCCTGGCCGCAGCCTCCCAAAGGACCAGGGGTCGTCCCTCTCCGAGTGCGTCTTTGAAGAGCGGATTACCACCTCGATGTATGCAGGCCCCAGGCGGACATCCCCCCGAGTGATGAGGTGAGCAGGGCGATCAACGGTAGAAGCCGGAATGTAGTTGGATTGGCGCAGAAACGTCGCCAACCCAAAGAGGACCGCAGCCTTGGCGACTCTGCCGTCCATGTCCAAAGACTGAAGGGCTTCCGACAGGGTGAGCAGTGTCTCCCGGGCAGCGCCGGCGCCGTGGAGGGGACATGATCCGAGAGGTGGGAGAGCCCTCGGTACAGTGTCTCAATACTAGGTGATGAGAAGACCCTGAAACCCCGCCGGACTGGAGCAGGAACGTGCGGGCCCCGAACACATAGTTCTTGACAGATCGAATAGTCTTTAGAGAATTGACCAAACATTGAATGTAGAGCAGGCAAGAATTAACATCTGGTGCAAGATAGGGCTGATTGTAGGCTAACATAAAGGAAAGGTAGGAATTTGCTTGTCTATGATGGTTAAGGCGGGTAGGATCTGAATGGGCTGCCAGGAGGGAGGATCAGAGCTGTGTCGCCAGTGTGGAGAAAGGGCCTGAAAGTTAAAAGTTTACAGTTAGAACATCTCGAATGGGACATGGAGGGGCATAACTAAGGTCCAGGTGTGGAGTCATCTGGGTGGCAATGTCATCATGGGAACGTGACTTATGGCGCCTGCTTAGGGCGTTGGCCAGAACCAAGGTGGCGCCAGGGGCATGGTTCACTGTTATGGTGAGTTCTTGGAGCGAGGCGAGGAGCCACGGT
The DNA here is from genome assembly GCA_936440205.1 of Lepidonotus clava. Lineage (NCBI taxonomy): Eukaryota > Metazoa > Annelida > Polychaeta > Phyllodocida > Polynoidae > Lepidonotus > Lepidonotus clava. The sequence continues at coordinate 15,303,509 of OW387150.1, read as the reverse complement.
TCGCGGGAGCAGGCCTGCAGCACAGGATCCTTTGTTTTGCCTGTATTAAGAGAATGCATAGCAGCTGTGTTATTAGTGGAAACAATAATTTCAGTGTTATGAACGGATTGGGGGACGAGAGTTTTGAGGGCTACAAGAATGTTCATGGCTTCTATCTGGGAAATGTGATAGGTTGAAGTGAGTTCTTGGTCTTAGGTGGAGCTGTAGAACTCAATGGGAGAAAACCCGCCTCCCCCGTCCATGCAGGCGTCACACTGGATCTCAAGTGTAGGGAGATCCAATTCGATGAGGAGGCAGCCGTTGCATTTCTGGGCGTATGTGACGAACCATGCAACGTCCAGCTTGAGTTCGCAGGGGACATGGACCGAGCCAATGGAGGGGGCCGCGCAGAGTGTGGCGTGAATACGGCCCATGAACCTCCTAGCCAGGAGGACACACTGACTAATGTGGTTCAGCTTCCCCGCGAGGCCCTGGAGCTCTGAACGTGAGGCTCTTCTCTTGCGCGGCCAATCGGTGGCAAGGTCGACTATATCTTGGAGTTTTTCCGATGGTATCATGATAGACATGGTGACAGAGTCGAAGTGAAAGCCCAGCCAGTCCATGGACATGGCTGGGAAAGCTGTTTTGTCGGAGGTCAGCTTGAGACCAAGCATCTCACATATGCTTTCAAACCTTGTGAAGGAGCGCATGGCTGAGCGGAAGGATCCCTCTGCAACGCAGAAGTCATCCACGTAGGCGAGGAGGTTGTAGTCTGCCTGGGCCATAAGATAGCAGAGGGCCTGTGATACTTGCTGTTGGGCTGCCCCAGAGCCCCTGCATCCAAAGGAGGGGCATATGTCTATATAAAAGAGGCCACGATGTTAAATACCCATCAATGGATAATCCAAGGGGTCGCTACGTAACTGCCTATAGGCTCATTCCAGATCGGCTTTTCAGATATACAAACCCCTTCCATTTTGGCGAATCAGGCCCATGAGATCTTTGATGGTGGGAAGTGAGTAGTGGCGGACATTGCCCTGGAAGACATTTTTCGGTACCCCGGCATTGACGCCTTCCAGCAGCAGCGGAGAAGAGAAGGACGAGACAGCGTGTTCCTGACTTTTATATGCAGGCGGTCTTGGGTGAAGTCTCACGGCCACCAGAGCGCCCCCTAAAGAGGTGAGAGAGTAACGAGCAGGCTAGTGGCGCCACCTGTCAATTATAACCAATTTTCAATTAGTCCGCAATGGGAAAATCGGGAAGAATAATTATGTATGTAAATATTTTTTAAGGTTTTTGGTATCAATTATCCTAAGGTTATTTGGTCTGAAGGGTTTACACAGCCCGACAATATCCTTAAGATAATAAATCCAATGAAAATTAACAGAAGGCTTACGACAATAAAAGTATCTAATAGATTTGTATAATGAATGAGTCCTTTGACCTAAGAAAAGGGGGTTTACACAGGCCGATAGGGGCTCTTCAGATAAAACATTTCATCATCGTGAGCTGGATTTCATTACCATAAGGCCACTGTCCTAAGGTTTTTCACGTCTGAAATTCATATTATCTTAAGGAATTGTTCTCGATAATTATCGTTAGGCATACGACAGCCTTAAGACAATGATTTTCTTACGATAATATGGGTTTACACAGGCCGATAACGTCATCAGTGGCCCGTTGCACAATAGGTTCGTGACAACGAAAATAATTTTTTTGAAAAAAAATAATATTTTCGTAACAAGGATGGTTTATACACATTGTTTTTCTATATTTAGAATGCAGCCAGAGAGCTGTAACTTTTACTGATTTGTCCTTATTCTTTTTCCTTTTTACATCAATTTACAGAATTCAATTTCATTCATTAGAACCAGAGATTTTACTATGTTTGTAAAATCGTTACAAAGATATCTTTAACAAAGATATCTGTGTTTGATCCTAACAACGAAATTCTATTGTGCAATTGGCCACAGGATTTTCGTAACTCTATCGGAATTATCGTAAGGTTATCAGGATTATCGTAAGGGTTATGATAGAGACATATCGTAAGCATATTGACGGCCTGTGTAAACCCCCCTTAAGACAACAGCGGGTCGGATGTTCACAAGTGAGAACCGTGAAGGGCACTGATTTATTTTGGGCAAACAGTCCATCTTTATGGGCTACAGTGGCCCGTTGCACAATAGAATTTCGTTACTAAGATAAAACAACGAAAGCATAACGAACATTTGCTTAGTAACGAAAGGTTTCTTTGTTACGAAAATATTTCCACTCTTACTTAAATAGTAAAAATCTCGGCTTCTAATGGATGGAATTGAATTCTGTAAATTGATATAAAATGACAAGACATTGGAGAAAATGCATTAAAAGTTACAACTCATTGAGGGCATTCTAACTATAGAAAAAAAATTGTTAAAAAAAACTTTCGTTGTTACGAAAATACCTGCAAATAATTTATTAAGCAACAACGAACACTTTCGTTTTTTACAATATTTTCGTTGTTACGAAACCCATTGTGCAACGGGGCACAGGTGAATGCTGATTGACTAAAATGATATAATTATTCTATTATGTGACAGATCCACTATAATTAAATTTTATGGACCCGATAAATCGAGCATTTCATGTTATTCTCGACTATTTTGGTACTTTTTGTGGTATTTTACTTTTTGAGTCAATTTTTTAGTATATTACGTTGTTCAAATATCAACATTAATCTTTTATTTATTAATTTTTTTCAAAAAAATTATTTTCGTTGTTATGAACCCATTGTGCAACAGGCCACTGTAATAGTAACAATATTTCCCAATTATTACAGTTCCTCTAGCAGACTCACAGACTAGAGCGGACTCGCCCCATTATCTAATTCTGATCCATTACTATAAGGATTTTTCACATCTTCACGTCATTCTTCCTAACGCCTGTAGAAAACGTATTCACCAGCATGTAGCTACAGAGTTTGTGTCAACATAATGAATAATGCTGCCAGCCTTCAATGTGGGGCTGCATTGTCATGTTCTGAACTTACAAAGCATTCGTCCGATTACCCATTCCTTTCATGGGGCCGATGGGATATGTGAAGCTTAAGGCCACTGACAGCTTCTTAAAGTAACAAGAACCCACGGCTGATTTAAGAGAAAACCACTGACTTCACTCTGTTAACATTACCGTGCATTGAATATATATACTGCGTTTAAAGTTTTATATCGCCAGTTTCGCAATTGTGCAGCTTCCTCCGTGGCTACATGATAATGAAATCAAAATCCCTTAAGACCTCATTCAGCCAAACATGGCCGTGGATTTGCGCGCCAAAGCAGCTATATCAGCCTGGAAAACATTCCAGCTGTTCGTGTTTCCATGATTTCAAAGACATATGCAAGGCTATTGCTTACACACATCTGTTATTTCATCTATTTCGTCTAATTGATGATAAATTGTCATAAGTTGTTTGTTAATAAACGTTAATCATCGGTAGATATCCTAAACCTCATATTAATATTGATTTGCCGACCATTTTATGGGAAGTATAGAATAATAGGAACTCAATGCGCACACAATGAATTGACTTTAACAATGAAGATCAAATTGTTATTTTGAACAATATAAAGAAGCAGTAGAATGTCACATTTTCGGGTACACACAAGAACATCACACACAAGTTAAACTTTTGGGGGCCGTAAGCAGTTGGGTTCATAAATATAATATATACACGTTTGGAAACGATACAACAACAATATTATGGATTCTCAATTTGTATTCGTGATTTCATATCTGAAATAGTTGTTGGCCTGCCCTCGCCATTTTAATCATGCATTTACAGCAAGTGGGAAATTCCCCTGCCCAAACACCATAGATTTATGCAAAACGCGATAAGGCTGTGTGATTGAAATATCATATGGAGATGCCAGGTTTAAATTCTCGAACCCTAGCTAGGCCTGGTATTTCATATGAAGGTATTCGCGGAACACATTCATTTCCAGAACCAATAGAAACCACAAAGTTCCAACCACATTGGAACTAGAGGCGGTCTAATTTACCAGCCAGCACCATGGCGTGTGCCAGAGAAATTAAATCGAACAAATCGTATCAGTCCGTTGGCTGCCTTGTCAAGTTTGGACGAATCGTCAAACGTAATTGTGAACTAATCTCTAACAAGGAATTATTTCGCCACTGGGAAATGGAGAGGGAGAAAAATTGCAGCTCCAATAAACCAGCCTTAATTGGCACCTCTAGGCGTGGATGGATGGACGTTAGGCCAGGGATAGGCAGCAGGCCTAAGTCCGGAGGGGTGCGGGTATTTGAATCAAGAAATAGTTCATCATGTGGAATCATGCATTATTGAGTTGTTGAAATTACGATGAAGTTACCGACACACTGATTTATCCCAACCGCAGTACATTTCGGATCAGAAAGATGATTGGGTTTAATTCTTTGCGCAAGGGAAAAAACTCTTAGCCTACTGGCCATGGAATTAGAGCACGTGATTTCCAATCGGCATAATTATGATATAAGGTGCCCAGGAATGTCCATAATTCTTGTGGTATTCCAAACCTGCATGTCCAACACTGTGGAAATGAATCAGTTGAGGATAGACACCAATGTACATATTGACTGTGCCATTTGCAATGATCCCTTTAATGGGTTCGAAATCATTAAATCAACTAACAACGAATGTTGTTGTTATGGGACATGCTATGATAGGCCGATTTTGTATCACCGGTTTCCTTTTTCTATATTCATTTTTGGTATGCATGAATATGCAATTAAGAATATAGTTGTCATTTTTATTTCACACATACTTAATATTCAACCAATAGACTTGAAATGACACTCTTCATTTTCTGTTATTCCATGGATGCCCTATTAGAAGTGACTGATATACAAACTCAACAATGGAACACAATAATTGTTTCCCTTTTTATAGTATTTTATTGGGGCCATGATGACGTGGCTATTTTCCAATCAGATTACCATTACCTGTGGCTTTCCCTAACCTCTACATTTTCAACAGGCTGTCTGAGGGTGCACTGGGCAAACAGGTTAGTGTGAATAGCCTTAATATAATTCAAGCGCAACTGTTTGCAACGTGGAGGGCTTAAGTATGTGTCCAGCTGCCAATAAGTACCACCTTATTACTTTCTGGACACCACTCACGGGAAGTTGTGTACCCATCGTTTAGGAATTCAACCTACGAGGGTTCCTTGCAAGCTGATAGTCCTATTTTAAGATATAGGTCACCTAACTCCATAGGGATGCTAACTTATTTCCGGTTCATAGTTTAAAGCCCTTCGAAAGTTAGGCTTACAAATGTAATATTTATCCATATTATGACATGGTGAATCGCCAGACAGATCTTTACAAAAACACACTGACAGGTGGAAGTAATTGGAGGAAATGATTTCAAAAAGCAGATAAAACTATAATGACCTTCATAGATTAGATCCATAATTAAGAGAAAATGGATGTCCCTCCAATTCGCATATTATATTTCTGCATTAAATTAATAATGCTCGGCCTATGAGCAGGGGCTTATTTCTTCCTCTTAATCCGCCATGGTTTTGAAGGGCATGATTCCTTTGGTAAAACGGATCTGTTGACTAAGCCACCTAAAGGCACTGCGTAGTTTCCCGCCAAAACCCCGTTATCGTCTGCCCAGGAATAATGCCGCTTTGATACATTCGGCGCTCGTCGGCGACGCCATGAATCCAGAACGCACCGGAAATGACGTCGGTACATCACGTGACAAGGTAGCAGGGTGAGCAGACGAGATTTTAAGCTTTGTGTATTTTCCCTCCGAAACAGCGACAGAAATGAGGCGATTGTGCCACAAGCGTCGATCCGCGCACCGGAAGCGGCTAAGTCGGCCATGTCCTATTGGCTTAGCCCGGTCACGTGTCTGATGAACCCTCGATGCTTATTGGTTGGTGCGGTCACGTGGCCTTTGTCATGTGATCGTGACGCAGGCGCGGGCGGGAAATGGGCGAAGCAATTAGCTCTGGGTGGGCTGATTGTGCCGCTCATGTGTTGTTTGAGCAGGTCAGGTCTGCTCGCACCCACTCCGGTGCGGTCAGGGCGGCCCCGGGTGGTATGAGCAGCTCGCCCCAGTCGTGAGCAGCTCGGCCAACAGCCAACGCCGACGGAGAAAGAGCAGCGCCTCTTCTGCTGAGTGGACCCCATGTTTAATGTATTTACATGCAAAGGCTATCACTTTATGAGTAGCCTGTATGATGTTTTACAACAGGTTGACTATGGTCAAATATGACTGAAACCATTTATCTCTTTAAAAAACATGTTTTTGCGATCATGTATAGTAATTATCAAACGACATCAAGGAGTCAGTGGATATTTCCAGTCTGATGTATACCCCGAAGTAGTTATGGTTTGCTATAATCTGCAGACCACGGTGATGATAACAAACTGTATTCCGCCGTCCGCAATGGCCATGGACCTGAACATTGGTTCAAGAGTTCACAAGGCAAACACAACCTATCGAATCATATTCAACAAGTCAAATCAACTGACTGATGGAGTAAATTGCTTGAACTAAGAAATTGGGAGAATTCCATTAGAAGAGGATGTTAAAAACTGTGTGATAGTTGTGATATGCGAAAAATAAATTGAAAGTTTATGAGTTACAACTGCATTCGCTATTAGCGGTTAGGAAGTTATGTTGACTTTCCAACTTTAGCCCTGTTAAATCTGTATTATTGTTACTTAATTGGGTATCTGCTGAGGACATAAGCAGTGTATTTATACATGGATAACTATTATCTATAGTGGGACCATATTGCATAGGGCGGTTCCTGATTTGTGATAGATTAGATAGGCTATCGTTTAATGATAATTTTGCAATTTTATACAAATTAAAGATTGATAATTGTTATTCCATTTCCAAAGTTATTATGTAATGACTTTAATCTGGATAACAATGGTGAATTATTTTCTAACTGCACAAAAGTCCAAGAGTAACTTTGAGTCATTTTAGTAATACTAGATCACGTCAACTTGAAAAGGAAGAAAAGAGTAAATGTTTCCACTAAAAGCGTTTCGGTCTCAATGCCCCTTGGTTCAAAATGGGCAATTAACTACGTGATCATCTGTAATGGCAAAATTACACTTAAAAAGACAAGCATTTTAATCAGACGAACAGATGCTTATTGTTTTAGGAGATCCAATGGGTAACTGCCACAGTTTTACGTGATGAGACCACGAAATTATGAATACAAGAAAAGGGACAAAACAGTTCGAGATTGAAAAAAAAGTGGATATCATTTCAATGTTTTGTAAAGGGAAAGCGGAGGGAGAACAGAGAAAACACTAAGGTATGAGAGCTTTCAGGATAATCGGTTAAGAACAAAACTTAACATAGAACAACATTAATGTAATGATGTTTTTGTTTTTCACATTTCTCATTTTTAACAGGGATATAGGCCTAGTGCGAAATGTTTTTTCTATCTATTTTGGTTTATGTAATTCGAAGTAAAAAAAGACTAACTCAGATATAATGTGTGCATAGGGAGTGATTCAAGCAGAATGAAATCACTTGTTAGTTCTTTGAAAGCTCAATGTTCTATAAGGGCCAATGATAATAGCCAGTTGTTACCCTAAAATATTCCGAGTGAGAATTTCTCCCTTTTATTCCCCCAAAACATATATTATTGTTAACCAAACATGTAGAAATAAACATCTCTTTACATACCAAATGCAATAAAAACTCTGCATTCCAATTGTCCCACGCCACTTAGCAGAAGAGGTCATTTAATGGGCTATATAGTTATGAATGTGCCCCCATGCCTATATTAGTGTTTAATTATGGATAAGAAATAGGTGCAAGGCCCTTAATGAACTCTGATGGATGGATGTATGGGGCAAGGGTTGGGGTACGCCATCTAGGGGGCTTAGGCGGAGGAATATGCTGAGGCGGGCCGCTACATGACAGATGGTGGGGAGTAATGGCTGCGAGGCAAAGGTTCTCCCCACCCCTCCCCCAGAGGGAGGGCTTCATGCCCTCTGCCCCCTGGCGGAGTATCAATATATTACACAGGTGACTGGGAACGGGCACGCCCTTATGACCTTTTGTGAGGGCAATGGAGGTGCATTGAATACAAAGCATGGAGATTTGGGTACCAAAGTTAACGTTGTCAAGATCTGAGAAAATATTTCCATGTTGTTTTTTTTAAATTGTGATATTGAATTCTATGATGCGGTGGCTCTAATATTAAGTGCAACTACTAAGTATGATCTAAATGAAGTGCACTGCAAAGAGTATTGTATGTATATGCTGAAGTTTTGTGCAAATGCCCGCAGTACCGTACCGATAAAGTGATAATACATGCATGGGATAATCTATGTTACTTTTGTGGATGTCACTGACGTATGATTAAAAAGCACTATCAAACATTTTGGAATGATGGCTAAGGACTAATAAACCTCTGTAAGGTTTCCAAATTTCAACCGTTAGAATCAATCATGTGTTGTTTCTTGATTTATTTTTTCCAATTAAAACTAGATATTGCATAATGCATTGAAATGTTAAGAAATAGATAACAATAGTAATATAGTGTTAGTAGTAAAAGGGTAGCTTCGAGCGAACATACTATGTGAAGCTACCCTTTTACTGCTATTGTTGAAAATAAAAGCACTGGCATCAGGTCGGAATCGTCCTGGTTGGTTGAAATGAAAATAAAGCGGTATTAGTTTAACCCCCGAGGAGTGTTGTGAATATAATCATGCCAATTAGCATGATTATAACTATGGAGTAACAAGCAAGGGAAACTATCAAGGAATCCAAATGGAAGTTCAGTATGACCGGAGGAGATAATTATCTATTTACTCAATCTCACAATAACTTATTGCAAAGATTCTGGATAATGAGAGTTTTGAAACTACATGAAAGGCAGAAAATAGAAATGGTAACTTTAATAATCAGGGCAATTTAGCAATTGTCGCGTCTGGGAATTTGCACATTAATGCACATTTCATTATCTAAGTAGGGACTTCAAAGAATAAAGGCTTTGCAGAAACTGGTTGACGTCCTTTACTACTTCACTTTACTTACTAGATATGAAGTCACATGCCACTTGACCCTTCTTCAGATGTGTCTTCCTGTTCCTTTGAACTTCCCTTAGGGGCATTGAGTATCCCATCCTTTTATCGTGTAATAGTCAGAATGACTTTCTGACTATTCAACCATGTATTTAACAAAGGAAAATGAGAAATTCATTGATATGAACACATAGTTCTATTTTTCCAAGTTCGAAATTTGACAGCATGAATACGCCATACATTTAAGCGTTTCTAAAATGGAGCCTTATTGTCAGATTTTCTAAGATAAAATGATTGGACTTTGGTGTAAATTGAGAAAGGTCGGTAAAACGACCATGTTAATAATTGTTCACACGGAACGGTTGTCAAGCTGTCTGTAACCTTGAACACTCCTTTTTTGACATAGACATCTCGTGTTTCAGGCATAAGTGCGTCCATTTCAATTGTCAGAAGGATTACACTCATTTTGTTAAATTTATTAGTGGTAATTTGATAATTTGGTAAGGTTATCGGAGGAGCCTGTACGTCCCATGGTCCACAGTAACAAGACGTTCTGAACAGAATTATAATGAAAACCCCAAATACCTCCAAACAAGGTCAATTAAAAATAAATACCAATATTGAAATCAAACCCTGCATGAGCATGATGAAAGCCCGTTAGATGTGGACACTGGAGCAGATATCCGCCCTGGAGGAGGGGGTGGGTGGGTCTGGGGTAGTGTGAGTGGCCCTTACCGGCCCAGTGTCGGCCCTGGAGAGGCTGCATTTGATTAGCATGAGAAGAGCAGCCACCAGCCCAGCGCCCGAGGCAAGAAGTGAATTGCTCTCCTTATTTTTTGGAGCAGCTCCTGGTGGCTCAATTATGGAGCTGCTCGGAGCTGTCCAGACACTCCGGATACACCGAGTACAGCCCCTCCAGTCGATTAAGGTAGGCACATTCGGAAAGGCTTCGTTTCACGGATTGCCTCCTAAATAAAGACCATGAGGGTGCCGGTTAATCGGAAGGGCACAGATAAGATTGGTTTAGGTGTGGCATTGTTTGCAAAGCAACTGTAGAATTCAGACCAAATACGGATAAAACAGCTAATTGTGTATATTGGTGTCTTGCACACATGTTAGGTTACATTAAGTTGAAAATGTACCTGTTTGATTTATGACCATGGATCAGGGTTCAACGATGGACGGATTTCGGGGGAGCCATGAAATAAATCTTTTAATAGCAACCTCGGAGGGAGCTAGCGCCGACAAATCTTACATTAGCTCCCCCACCATTTGAAAATGTCGGAAACCTCCTCTGCTTAGTGTTTACTAATGTTGATAAAGAAACAAATAGAAAAGAAACAAATAATAAGGATTCAGAGCTACATGGATTAGAGTAAAGTCATCATTGATACGACTCAAAGAATCTGACACTGATGTATTCCTATCATCACCAGAAGCATTTTACCCTGTTACCTATAATACAACATTGCAGAAATAATTGGGAGTTCCCATAGCCCTAAGTAAATGATTGATTCGAAAGCATGTCCTCCATGGTGGCAGTGATCGAACACCTCCAGAGTCCAACCTCTCCCCTCCACTGTCCCAGTCCCCTACACACCCCTCCACCCCCGCTCCACACACAAGAGGCCGTTTCCAAGTGTCATCGATACCGATAGTGGTTTAATTAAAACAACCAATCAAGTGGCGATCTAAAAATAGAACAGGTGGGTCGACCGGAGGCTGGGTGATATTCATTAGGGAGATGGGTATTGGAGGAGGGGTCTGCGCATGCGCTCAGCCACCTCCAGGGCGGGGGCAGGCCGGCCTGGAGGAGGCAGGGGTGGGATGGGGTATTTTTACGTAGCCTTCCATATGGGGTCGACTGGCTGAGGGCAGTCCTAAGCCTGTAGCCCTAATCAGATGCACAGGATCCTCCCTAGGCCACCCCGCCTACCAGCCAGGGTTATGCATAATCCACAAGGGCCCGCGTGTCGGGCTAGGCCGGGTTAAGCCGAGAAAAAGTACCCTCTGCCACCCTGCGAGCAAGGCCCTGCACACTAATGGTATTGTAAATAGGGCTCATTATTCCCATAGTAATAGGGTATATGTTCGTGAATAAGAGAGTTAATCATGCCTATGGGTTCCCTCCATTATGTAGCTACTTGCGGTTATACATTTTGCAGTGGAATTATATATCATGTGGTCAAATTGCTTGGTGTAAGTCAATGACAATGACAATGATTTTTATTCACTTCCTCATTATGAGGCATAGGAAAACTACAATACATAAACTACGATACATAGAATACAAGGTTTATAAATACAAAATAAACATTTTGATGTAGGTGTGAGATTCTGAGAAAAACCTGAGTTGGGGAGATTCCCATATTTGTGTGCCATCTCGTAGCACCTGTAGCACCAACTGTTTTAGTGTCCTTATATACAATGGGTTTCCATTGGTGATGCACAGCAGCGCCTATTTTAATTTCAGCACCATAATGTAATAGGACACTTGGATAAAGAAAAGTGAGATCTAGAGTGAGGTTATTAAGGTTTGCGTCCAGATAACACCTGCTGTGAGCACCAGTTTGGTTTTCCTCTTACAATACAGTTATTCAAATTGACTAGTTTCTTAAGAGAGTCAGTAAGTGGTAGTAATAAAGGCAATAGCACCTGAGAGTTCTTTGTTTTGATCTTCACACTGCTTGACTAGTTGGTTTAGACAATGGGATTGTTAGAGGCCGTTACTGTAGTAAGGGAGGCTAGTGTTTCTTCGGTCAAAGAGATTTGCAAGTTTCCATGACCTTGTGAACAACCAAGTAGTTTATAAAAAATGGGAATAGTTTCAGGTTAATTTCCTGTTTCATCAGTTAATGTCTAAATCATTTTTAACACAATATGTACAGATAAAGCTTTTGTTATGTCACTTTAATCTACCACGGCATCATTTTGTTTAGGAACAGATCATGTATCAGCAATTATGATGTACACAGGAATCAATTTGAAATTGTCACACAAAAGCATAAAATACATGGTTGATGTTTCAGTACCGTTTTTCTCTTTCTGGAATCTGAAAGGCTTACCATCTAAGGTTTCATATCAATATGTTGTATTTCAGAATATTAACTTTCAAACAATGTTTTATGCATATTGCAAGTTAACTGTGACAGTGTTCCACTAGAGGTAAGATTGTTAATAATGATCCCTTGATACCTGCATAAAACAAAAATAATCAATTTTAGCATTTAATTTCAAGATATCAAACTTTGTTCAGAGTCTATAGTGTCGAAGAAACTACTAATAAAAGTGAAGGATTTGGTTTTATAGGTGGTATTTGCAAAGCAATACTGACAAGACTGGCTAATTGCAGTTGCATGTAAAAATATTGAATACTGGTAGAGAAGAGCATTCCGCATTGCGATTGCAAACAGCGGTTTATTCAGGATTTCTCGTATCACACACATGTACTGTCTTCTAACATTGTTTTTCTTTCTCTGTCTTGAATCTCCATCAATGTAACCCCCTCGATCCCCTGGACCCACCTGGATCCTCCTGGTTCCCTCTGATCCTCATGAACTACATAGGGATAGATTCACATTTCCCGCTCACACAGTGATATTCTCAATATTGCCTAGGTTCATTTTGCCTTTTGTGTACGTGCCTCTAAAACTGGCCACTTATCACATATAATAGAGATCTTTGTTTGCAAGCAGCCAATGTTACCCCCATCAAGGCCTGTTATTGAAAGCTGTGAACAACCATTTCACTCCCGGTAGGTTTCATGTTAGAAGCGAATTATTTATTGATGAATTCTAAACATGCAATAGAACTAATGTTAACAAGTTTGCAGATTAATCACGTTCGATCAGGATCTGATAAGCCAGCCAAACTGGTGATTTTGCCAGAATTTTTTCATCAAGAGGAGCTTTATCATGCGATTTTATCATGCTGACCAGCTGCATCGGATAATAGCTATGGGGTTTCAAAATTAAAACAAACACTTCGCCTTCCATTATCATGTTTACATAATCCATTTACAAAATAGTCAATAGTTATTCTGAGCTTCTGCGGGGCCTTAATGCTTTTAGAGCTATTGTAAACAAAGAGGCAAAGTTAGTATATATATCTCAAAAAAACGATTTTATTTTATATTTCAAAATGTTTCCCTCCTCCCTAAGGTATCTTGAAGTTTTGGAAATTTTCGAATTTTCTAACGCTTTGGAATGTTATAAGCCAGTAAACAAAGGCCGTATCTGAACGATTTCATTAATAGATATATATATAGCTGTATCCGCTAGGTATCCGCTGGTCCCCTGTTTGCCGAGCTACGTAATAGATATATGAATATGTGTGTGATTTTTATAAATTGTTTCTGAGATATATCATATCGTAGTTTAGCTATAACCACACCAACCACAAATATGTGTATAGATATATACATAAAGTTATAGATATTTCTGCAGCCAATCCTCTGGTCCCTCCTTTGCCCAGCAAACACTTGTGCTTGTGCACTCTTTCTTTTCGGTCAGTGGGCATTCCTTTGCACTACCAATATAACAATGTAGGCCGGGTGAATTGGCTGCCTGCCAACAAGCTGGAAGAAAACTGCGCTCTCCAACAAAAACATGCGTCTCACCCTCAGGGGTAGGGAAAAAAGAGCCCACCGCCGGTGATACTTTTTGCACTAACACCACGAACAATATCCCTACGCCTGAAACAGAACGACTACGGCTAGGGGCAGGCAGGTCGCCGACAGGATGCAATGAGAGGAAGTGCTTCCGCCTTAGGATAGAAAAACGTAGTACCAGACTCTGACGCGGATGCGGACGACCACATCCCCTTGTCACCAGGTGTTATATCAGTCCGCGCCCATTCTCATCTCATTGTATCTCCTCATATCATTGTATCTCGGAGGCGGGTTTTTAGAAGAATAAAGGAATTGAATGCAATAAAAAGACGAAGGGGGTGTTCGGGAGTTGCCCAGTAGTGCTGACGTAGAAGTTAAAGGATGCGATGGACCTAGTAGACAGCATCTCAGAATGCAATAGGCGAGGTCTGGCCTTTTCTTTAATAGCTCATTAACTAGTTGGTCCTCTGGCACCAAACAGGCCTAATCCCTCCCCCATTTGACAACCCCCCCCCCCCCCCACAAACCCCTTTGCTCCACCGTCCCCTCCCGAAGACACCACTCAATTGTCAGGAGGAGAAACTGCCGCCACTATCCCCGGCCTCAGATTCTCCTATTAGCCCACGATTGTCATCCGTATCCCACAATAGTCTCCTCCTCATTTGGCAGAAGAACCATAAGGGGTATTCAGCTTCCACACACCCTCCCTGGGGCGTCACGGAGAGTGTGAAGCCGCCATAGTATAATTAGAACCACCCTGTTATCATGGAAATTATACCATGGTGGACGTCACGAACTAATGACGTAACCATGAAACTAGCTTGAAATTTTTCAACGGGGCTGTAAAGTTAACACCTTGGTTAGAATTTCATAGCGTACTAGCACAGCTACTTTATGCATCGTTCATATTTCATGCTAAGACTATAATTGGGATAAATCAACTTATCACTTGCATACATCATAGTAATGATTTACATAGTCGAAAAGAGTGCATTCTTCTTGGTATCTATTTTATCAAAAACTGAAGTTGGGAGTGACAATATTAAGTAGATTTGTCGCTTTAGCTATGGGACAAGAATAAAATTGGGTCCACTTAGAAAGACAAACCATGGAGCAGTCATGCAGTGTTGATACTTCTCACCCTCAGCGACCTATGCTTGTGGGGTCTAATAGTCACCGTGCCTTATCAAAATAGAATGGGTAGGTACTAGTATTTCACATTATTTTATCATTCTGTGTAAATCAGCCTTAACTAACTGCATTTACTTCGTTTTGAAAACTCAAAATTTCCACCAAGAGGGACTGATAGATACCCCTTGGACTGCTGTGCACATATGCCGGCGATTAATGGCCAATATCAAGCATGTGAAATATGGAATATTTCTGAAGCCACTGCAACAGAACTCCAATACTGCAAACAGTTTGAAATCACGTCGCCGTCTTGGATTTGCTCAGCTCTATCAGTGCTTGGTCAATGAGCCCATCCTACATTGGGTATATCCTTGGGTAGGACAAGGGTTGGATAAAATAGATCTGCAAGTGTTCCACGTCTTCTAGAATTGGGTTTACTCAAAGTAGAAAAAATCTATATCCCAAAGTACTGTTAAAACATGATCATTTCTTCAATTCTATATATCTCTTGACAAATTTCCAGGTTTTGCCAGCCAATCAAAATGCTGACAAAATGGGGTTTGACATTGTAGGTTGGGCTGACAGGCTTTAAAATAATTGTAGGAGCAATGTGTCAAGCAAATTGTTTGGTTAATTTTGTAATGATATGTACCTGTCTTCAGGGTATAAGCATAGAAGCAAATTTGGCAATAGCTCATGGTAAAATGTTTTGTCGGTGTAAACTGGGATTGGCTCATTGCTGTCTTATAATATATAGCTCTATGACGGACGTCATGTTGAGTTCCACTCCTCATACATTCGGGTCTCAGCTACCAAACTGGTCTGACCTCAGGGAACCATACTCATTGTGTAAAAGTGTTGTAACATTTTAGGACAACTTACATGATGAACGGTATAAATGGCTTGTGTATCTAGAAAGATTCCTGACAACTTAGGTCAAACAGTAATGATTGCAATCGATTCACTTTCTTAAAGTCAGTGTATTATCCGTCCGAATTATCTTTTTTTTTTTTTTTTTTAAAGTCTTTTATTTATCCTGGATTTGAACACAACATCTGTCTATGACCGTTTTTCACTTGCTTCCAGCATGTTATGAATACAAATTGATCTATATGATAATAAAACGACAGTTGAGTTTCGATTCAATACAAGAAAGATAAAGGAAAGGTATAATGTTTTAACTTCTGTATCTTGGTTCCAAATTCGTGATGTGATTGATCAGGTCGCCAAATTACGTTCTAACATTACAAAACACGTCACCAGCCGTGACGTTTTTAGGCTAAGGGGTAGAGCCCCTAACTTTAGCAACACACGGATGATACCCTGCATGGCTTTAAGCTGTTGGGAACGTCTCATTGTCTTGCCACGTATAGGCCTATGCATGCAGGAGAAGACGAAGGGATGAACCCACCACGTGAGGTCTATTTATAGATGCTAGCAGAGCCCTACACCGAACAAGCAGTCCTTTGTAAGGATAGACACAAGGCAGGGATATGGCCAAATATCCTGTCGGCATACAACGGGGAAGGAAGGTATAAAGTCCAAAGGGTTAGCGCTGCCAGGCCTTGTGGTCATATCACTCCCCTTTCTGTGGTCCACCTGGCCTGGCTTTTGCCTCCCCACAGAAACTGGCCTATTTGCTAATGGTGAAAGGCATCAGTTCGCCGATAATCGGCGGGGTTAAAGAGTGGCTCTCGTGCTGACCAGTGATCAGCGCCAGTAGTTCATGTGCCTGCCGTCAGATGTCTCTGATCTATGTCTCAGATTAAGCTAAGCCTCCTTCCTCCCCCGTAAACCCAGGCCTCTTGCCCCTCCTCCCTACCCTTTGGCATTACCCCAACCCACCTGTGGTTACACTTTTTACCCTCACCACGGAAACATTTCAAACCAATTTTGCTCAGGTCTCGTAGGCTATCGTGTGGCTACACGAGACCTCGTTGCAGGTTAGGAAGAAGAGGGCCGGGTCAGGAAACACGTGACCGGAAATTAGCCTGTAATTGATCTGCGCATGTCCGCCGCGCGAAGAAGACTTCCGGTTGTTACCGATCTGACCTCCCCACCTCTCCCATTGTGCCAACTATGCTCCCCGGGCTTCCCATTCTTAACAATGTCATGACATTTACAAACCACCAGCTGTTTTGTGAATCATGATTATTGCCCTCGAAAAAAACTTTCTATACACAATACAAATGCATGAAAATATAATTCTGTTGTCAGTAAGTTCGACGAACACACTTTTATTTTAAATAATTATGTAGTAAGCAAGTGCAATGATGAACTGAATGTTTATCTGAATAGTATATTTTTTCTCATCATCTTAGGGTGTGACATACAATGAGATAATGGGAGATACTTGTTTGATTCTTTATGTAAAACACCTATCAATATAATTCATGTCTTGCATTGTAGCTTACACTTTATCCTTTTAACGTAGACTACACCCATATAACATAACAGAGTTCTCGCATATGCTTCATTTATTATATCTCTCCCGTCCAATGGATCTTCCTGGGGTCTTTAATGATGTTCTATCGATTTTTACGCCCGGCGGCAAATCATTTAAAATTGGTCCCACTCGGAAACCTGTCGAGTATGTGCACCCCTCTTTTTATCTGATTATTTTTCCGCCTCGGTAAACAATGAAAAGCCTAATTAGGGCCCGTACTAAGGGAGAGTGGGCGAGAGTGGGACTCTTCTAGGGAGCGTCATCCCACAATCTCAGGATGAATAACTCTGAGAAATGGGTTAAGAAATTGCTCTTAGCATCAATGTACCCCAGATTATGAATGCCTACATGCAATGCCTATGTAAAGAAAAATCCACATTTTACTTATGTCTTTTATGCCATTATCAAAGAGGGTAAGCTACAATTAAAGTCTCATTAAGATAGTTATAAATACATGACGTTTCTCCAATGACACAAGAGAGGGGACTTGTATGCTACATGTTATTTAAGAGTATAGGACTAACAACTCTTTCTTCTGTTTTGTATAGCATGTCTTCAATTAAGACCTATTCTCTCACTTGCAAAGTAAGAAATCGGGTCATCATGATTGTAGATTCATTAAGTGAAGCCAGACGATTAAAATATGTACAAATAACTGAAGGTGTGATTAATTATTCCTCAGTTAGATTCCAAACAGGTACAGAATTACCTTGCTATGTTTCATTAACACCTTGTCGTTGGTCGTCCTGTTTAGATTTGATAGCAGCCAAGGCAACAGGCTATTATACATATTGATAGTCAATTTACGCTTCAGTGTGCAACATTTTCACCACTACAATTTGTTCTCTTTATTCCAGGCCACTGACCTTTGGGAGGTACCATAATCATGGGGCGTTACTATGGATACGCTGATCCTTATCACATCTTACACTGTTTTTGCACAAGCCAGCAACATCATAGATGGCAAAGCCTATTTGACGGAGGGAACTAGAGAAATTACAGCGCTGGTTTGCCGTCCATTTACAGATCACAACTATACACTTCAGGAACCAGCGGAGCATTATCCGGGAACTCACCATGGCGGTCAGAACTCTGTGCGCACGCACGGACCGGAAATCGCTATGCTGAGCCGATATTCGGCGCTATTTCCGGCGGATTCTTTACGACATAGATGTTGGGAAAAGTATCATATTTGGAGCAGATGCTTATAGCTCCTCTACCTTTCCCTTTTATGCCAATGACTATGGGATAAGAAACCTGTTTTAGCCCGAAAGAATCAGCTACCTAAACCTAAAGTGTAATTTTCTGGAAAAGTCTGTTATGCTACTACATATGGTGGGAAAGGCTCCTGATAAAATGGTCTTTTTGACGATTTACCTCCGGAAGTTGGAATGGTTTCCGCAGGCTTGGTTCATATTGTTTCATTGTTGACCCATTCTTGCTTGGTTAAGGAGTTTGATAAAGAGCCAATGAATACAAAAGTCATAGCAGATAGATCCACATCCGTTTTCATCAAACGTAAGAAACATAATCAAACATGAACATAATAAATATTATAACCAATTGCAAGCTCGAAGGGAATCTGTCTGTTTTTCTCATGTCAGCAAATTGGCACAAAGTATATTATACTTATTAAATATTAATAAGTATAAGTTAAAAAATAAATTATTTATCGTTCTTCTAGACACTTCTATTAGTAAAAGTCATTCAATATTATATTGCCTGAGGAAGGCTATATATAGCCTTCCTCGGGCTTTATTCTTAAACTAAAAAGAAAAGTGATATACCGTTTTTTCCTCACCTGTTCCCCTTAATCTTCAGGACAAGGTGTAATTCACCTCAAAATCACAAGCTTTCTCCTGATGTATTGATAGTGTATTTTGGGTCTGTCAGTTTTTTTCCGGAAAAAACTCTGAGTCAATCATTTATAATGATAGAGAAATTTATTTCTATTACCCGTACTTTTCATGAACCGGAAATACAATCCTATTACGTTTCATAAATGCATCATAATACCAAAGTAAAGAATAGGTAACCTTGAAACAATTAACTAATTTCCTTTTGTTATCCTCAAGGCTGATATGAGCACATTTTCATTGTTCATAAAACAATTTAAATATGAGCAGTGAAGGGGAAATTTCATAATGTATGAGCAAGGGATTCCTTCTCATATAGAAAGGTACAACCGCAAAGCATGTGTCCTTGAACGGTGTCACGAAGGAGGACAACAACAAAACTGGCGTGTAATTTATCAATACCTTTTACTTTGAGAGTGGATTTCCAAACAGCAGTGTACGAATAAATATTTCAACAAGAACAAGAGCCTGGAATGTCATGGCCATCCTGTTCAATCCCTGGGCGCTTTGTCAAATGGAAAGCTCGAGGAAAGAAATGAACAAAAGAATTGTAATTTATCCCAACCTCAGCAAAATTTAAGTGAAAACAAGCGGTGCAATGAAAGTGGAAGGTTAACGTTAATAGTTTTCAGCACATTTTTCTTTCGCCAATAGATTGCCCCTCGGCATTTTGCGTTACCGCCGGGCCTAAAAGCAACCTGTTACGACGCCTGAACCTACCTAACAAGGATCCAAATCAAGATTAATGTGCGTGGAGTCAATGGCTCTTAATCAAGTGGTGTGATCAGAAGGTAGCCACAGGATTGGCTCAGAATGGCAGGGGGTGGCGGGGGAGTGTGGGGAATGGGGGTGTTTGAAGCCAAGGCAAAGTAAGGAATCACTGCCTTGGCTGGGGGGGGGGGGGGGCATAGGAGGGGCGGGAGGGAACGGACTGGTCGTCCCAGGAGCCTTTCAACAACACCCCCGTCCCCCAGAACCTTTTAATGGACTTTCTCACTTTTTCAGATTAAGCAATCGATGTCAACGTCTTTGGATAATGCACACTGGAGATTGGCTCTTTTGCGGAGATTATCATCGATCGGCAGATTAATATGCTGAAATTGGTATTTTACCAACGCTTACGACTTCATTATGGCTTGATTGAAATCAAAGAGGCCTGGTTGGGACTATGTAAAGACAAAGGAGGCCTGCTCCCCACTCTCCACCCACAGTTTCCACTCTCCACCCGTCACACTGGGAATTGACTGTAACATTGGAACCCAGATGGACGAGTAATCGACTCCAAGATGCTAGGAGCTGCTCTGGTTTATTGCCACAACTTTGGTCTTAAATGAAGCTTGCAGCTGTCTAGTGTGTGTTGCACTCTATAACATATTATGCTATTGCATCTAGGCCTATACATAATAA
Source organism: Lepidonotus clava (assembly GCA_936440205.1). Lineage (NCBI taxonomy): Eukaryota > Metazoa > Annelida > Polychaeta > Phyllodocida > Polynoidae > Lepidonotus > Lepidonotus clava. The sequence goes on along the minus strand of OW387150.1, from coordinate 15,283,036 downwards.
TGATATAAAATTCAGCCCTTTTTTTTATTGAAAGAAAGTAGTGAGTACTAATATTGACATTCTTTTAAGATATGGGAGCGAGTCGTATGAAAATAGATACTGTGGTCTAGTCAGTATGTGTAAAGAATCTATAGCATATTTCCGAAATTAACTCAACGTGTACTCTTTATCATATTCAATAATACAACAGCGTAGGGATTCTTTAAAAATGTAAATACAAATTAGTAAAGCTTCATATAAAAGCATTGCCCACTATTTACCGGGGAGCTTCGGTGCTGAACTCATATCTTCAAACTAACAAATCTAGCAGATCTTTCAATTTCATTCTTAGCATGCACTGCCTGTTGCACTTTTCAAAATCAACTTAAATTCCACTTGCAACTCCTAATTTTCTTCGTCTAACCCTATTACCCAAACCCGATTAAAACACACACATATAACAGAAGCAACCTAATTAAATCAAAGAATATCAGCGCGGGAAATGTTCCTCTAGACGACTTTTCCAAATATTTATTTGACAAATGATATAATTTACTCACCGACGCCAATGGTTTGTGATGTGTCATCAAACCCCCTTATTAGAGCTGCAGGAGGGGGCGGGTTGATTGGTCAAATAGCCTGTAATGAGCATCTCTGTATTCCTAGCAGGCGTATAATCAGGGCTCTCTCTAAGCAGTGTTAATGAATTATCAATGTCTCTGATTAGAAGAGAGACCGCGGGTGGCGTCAGAGAATATTAACGATTGATACCCTACTTTCAATCTAGAGATAGCAACTTTGAGATAACGACGGACAAATTAAATTGGAGTATGCAGAGGCGTTTTAACTTGCATACTATGGATTTTGTGGATATTGGTATAAATATTATGAGTAGATAGAGTTATCCACTATGGGCCTGGCGTTATATTATATTTCTCTACATTACCATTAACTGTCCTGAAATCTTGTTATTGTCAATACGTAACCTCAGTAATTGGTGGATGTGGAAGCCAGATAAGACACTGGTATCATTGCGGTTAACGAACGCTCAGTCATTCCCCCCTGCTCGTCAACTGTAGTTAATTGGTGAGATCGTATTTCAATTTGTCCTTCTAACAATTTTGGCAAATGAACATTGAAAGTTCAACAACCTTCCAAATATGAAGAGATAGATCTTTAAAACATTTAAAGCATGAAATAATAACACTGTATCACCAAAGGGTAAGGGCATGAGGCACAAGTGTTGTTTATCCTATACGTAATTAATAATTCACCTTAGGTAAGGGGTAAGGGACGCGTCAATACGCAAAACAATTTGCTAGGACATACATTTCTCTTTCACTTTTGGTCTATAATTAAGCCGCCATCCATAATTCTAAATAGAAACAGTGTATGTCATTTTTGGAAAAAGTGTTATGATAACACAGTTTTAAAGCCTGTTTTATGTACATGGTCGTTTGTAGATAGCACATAATATAAATATCGCTGCTACTCTAGCTTATACAGTTTGGCACACCTAGTCCAAAGCAACACAGGATGTTTTTGCAGTAATTGACTTGCTATCTGAGGCCCACCACAAATTGGCCACTTAATGGACAAACGTAGGTGACCAATGGACAATGAGGGTAGCAAGGAGTAGGGGCAGAAAAAGTGGGGAACAACGACCCAAACGGTGTAAGTAGTATATGATTCTAAAAGAAACTATAGCTCCCTCCCCTTTCCACTTGTTAACACACTACCTCTTTTTTCTTGTGTCTATAATGACAATTAAATTAGATCTTTTTACAACAGCACACCACCACAACAGATTAAATGACATTGTGTGAGCAACTTTAACTATTCGGCAAAGCCACGGAAAGATAAAAGTTATTGGTCCTTTTGTGTAAGAATTGTTACCTGAATTATATTTGTCAAAATCAATACGCTCCGTCCCTCATAAAGGATTAAGAATATCCATAACATTTTCATCTGCGACAAAATATCATTTGTTTAATTCGATACTGCCTAATAAATCTTGTACATGGCCATGGATTCAATATTTTCTTAAATAATTAGGGAATTCCAGCTGTAGAGACAGTGGCAGGAACTGTTAACACGCTTACAAGCAGGGGTGAACTCATCTATAAGAAGGCAGATACAAGAATACATGCATATATATGTACAAGGTGCAACTCAGTTATTAGAAGGTAGATAAAAGAGGGGAGGGCAGGTAGGTAGCCGTGTAATAAAACCATAACGAAGCTCAGCTATTCTCCCCAACATGTAGATTCAGGCCTGAGGGCCGCGCCGGCCGTTTATCATCACAGCCCGATGCGCAGCCAAAGATGGGGCACCCCGCCTGGAGGAGAGAGGGGGCAGTCCCCCTAGCGGCCACCCACAATGACGACAGCGCATGCGCCATCATAATGTGCGCCCTAATCCAATCATGGCGCCGCTAATTAGATTACTTTTGTTTCAGATAATTCCGCCCGGATGGAGTGGAGGCTTTCAGCCGGCCCCCTGGTTCCGCTGCGAGCCGCACGGGGGCGCGGCGTTCACACCGTGGAGGACGCTGTGGGAGGCTCGCCACTGCTTATGTGCTGGTGCTCGGCGGTTGTCATTGGCGGGCGTTTATCACGCCGGGAAGCAGTCAGGCGCGAAACATTGCTTCCGCTGTCTTATTAGTGCAGGCAATGTTAATTCCCGCCTGTGAAGAAAACTCCCGGTTTGCATGGCTTGAGACTGTTACTTTGTAACACTGGAGGAACCATATGGTGGGAACCGCTCCTTCTTAACACTTTATCAGTTTTATGAAGGATTATTGTGAGTGGTTAAAAGGTGTCGAAAATGAGGTCATTTGTGATCATATGCGATTATTATTTCATTATTGATATACCTAAAAATGATATGTTATGGTATATGATATCAAAGTATTTATTCATTGCAATTTGGCTATGCTATTACATTCTGAAAAAGTTCTAAGATAAATAAGAACATGAAAATCTGATCACCGATAATTGCCTAATAGCTACAGTATTATGTTTCTGAGCTTACATTTCCTTGTTCTCAGCCAAGTGGTGTGTATTATTTTGGGGAGGTATACAGAAGAAAATCCCAGTGAAAATTGCAGGCAGGGCCATTATAATTCTCCTACAATACCGATGATGTATCCGTTGTATTTAACTATCAACAGCATGTTCAGAAAACACTTTGGGGTGGTATTGATGGGATCATGTCATCATACAGTACATTGGTACTGAAATATTGAGGCACTCAGGTAGAGAATGAAAAACGCCCATAATGCCTTCCACACGTACACCTGACCAAGGCGGCTTGTGGGGGACGGTTGGAGGGGAATATGTTCGGCGAAATGCATCTACAAATCTAATGAATGCTTGCATAAAGGCCGGATTAGGTTCTAATATCCATAGAATACCAAATTGATTATAGCAGCATCCTCCGGTCAAAACGCCAAAACCTTTAGATTCAGTCTTCGTTGAGACAATACACCTTTATTACTTGGAGGGAGGGTTGGTCAAGCAGGTATAACACGTGGAATCCGGACCTCTGACTAGTGGACATAAGTTTGATTCCCAGACTGTCTGTAGGATCAGCTTTACTTGCCGTCGTTCTCACCTCCCCCCCCCCCCCCCCGCCCATAGATTCGATCATAGTACTTTGTATAAGTTGAAAACGTGAGCTAGTCCTGATATAGCTGAAATACTGCTGAAGGAATCGAAATCATCTTTCCTAAACACCTGTTTGTAACTGTGTTAGTAGGAATCATCCCAGCTGCGGACTCAGGTTTGCGGTTCGAAGGAGAAACAGAAATGACTAATATTACTTGGTGAGAAACACTTCACATGAACCGGTGACTGTGGGACGTGTTCAGCTGAGGGTACATTTTCCGGGTGTGACAGGGAGTGGGAAAGTCACTGATGTACAGGGTGTGACGACGCATACAGAGACAGCCTAGGGAGAATAAAGGGGGTATTCCACTACACGATAAGGAATGCTATGACATTGGTATGACATTTGATGCGACATGAGACAATGTCGTACGACATTGGGTTGGTCAACGCAGAGGCAATTAACAATGTCGTAGCAATGTCGTGGCCAAGTCGTAGCTCAGAACTTAGAAATGGGTATTACACTGCTGCGATAATTTTAGGCTGTTATTTATGGGAATGCCTATGTCCTCTACGACATGAGACCTACGACATGGACTGCAATTCAAGACATTTCTATTTCACCCCCACGACATTATTAAACATGTCAAATAAATATCGTAGCTTGGGTTAAAGCCTACGACATTTATATCCACGACTTTGCTGCGATAAGAGTCATGTCGTACGACTTTAAAGTCGTAGCTATGGCCATATACCCTATTACACTACACGACTTGGCCTATGATATATGTGGTGTCGTAGGACCTACGACATGGCCACGATACAGTCATATCACAGCCGTATCGCAGCCATATCGCAGCAATTGTCGCATAGTGGAATACCCCCTTCAGGGGAAGGCCCAGTAGTAGGGAGTGTCCTGACCCTGAGGCTCTCCTCTCTTTCGGTGGAGAAGTTGACAAAAACAGATTTAGAAGATTCTTAACGTCAAAGAGTTAGTACTCAGGCTGTATACACGTAGGCCTACCCCTTTTTTTCTCGAGATCAAGTATCTGCCCATGAGAAGAATCATTAAGGATACACAAGTGGGCTCGATGTTTGGTTCGCATGAACTATTTTCTGAATTCATGAAATTGCTTCAAGTTTAGAATATAATATTTGTTGACACTATTTAGTATTCAAATGAATAGTATGTCGGTCAGCATTTTGTGTTTCATTTTTATTTTTAGAGCATGAACATGGCAGATATTTGCCTGAATCAGCATAGATAGTATCATGAAGGTGGCATTGATAACTAATGCATATTTCATTTCAATGTGCATAAAGATACCTGAGTGGGTGGAAACGGACAAATACCCTTTGTTTAGATGGACATTTTGTACAGAGAGCATGCACCAACATTTTTCGAAAAAAAAACTTTTCATTTCAAAACCCGTCAAACCATCAATGGGATCAATTTGTTGCTAGCTATAGGGCAACCTAGAGGTCAATCCAATGGACAAACACTTGTATTGTATAGATGTGTTTATTATGAAATAAACCAGCAGGTAGATTCAATAAAGAGATCACTCCATCAGATACATAACATTTTAATGATTGACATAAAAAGTAAAATTTTAGCTGAAGGGCTTCAGATAGACAAACACAACCCATCTCGTAAATATCTAAAGGATATGGAGTACAGATTTGGATTACATCAACTGATAACCACAAATACTCGTCCTCTTTATAGCAATCACACCGTAGACTTGATTTTTACAAACAATGTTGATGTTTCACATCCAGGGACCATTGACCTTAACATAAGCGACCATATACCAATATTTGTGATTAGAAAAAAAGTGAGAATTAAATCATCGAAGACAGAATTTACTGGTAGAACTTACAAAAATTATGATCCGGAATTATTAGCTGAATTACTAACATCTCAAAATTGGAATAAGGTATTATGTTGTAGTGATCCCAACAAAGGCTGGGAGACATTATATGAAACTGTTTTACCATTTATAGATCAAATGTGCCCAATTGTGAAATCCAAATATAATAAATCTAGACCAGAATGGATTACAACTGAGCTTATTGAACTTGCTAGAGATAGGGATAGTGCTTTCACAACTGCACGAAAATCCCCAACCCCAGACAATATTGGCGCTGCCAAACGAATCAGAAACCAGGCAAAATCAGCCTTCAAAAAGGCTAAGAATGACTATATAAACGAGAAACTTGAAATGCATAAAAACGATCCAAAAAAATTCTGGAAAACTGCTCAAAATGTTATTCCAAATGCTGTAAGCTCCAACGACTATATTCTGTATAATGATGATGGTGACGCAGTGTCAAAAGACATAACGTCAAATTTCATTAATAATTACTTTAGTACTGTGGGACAAATCCTATCAGATCAGATACCAACTCCATCTGATGAACTTCAAGAAGACTTTATGTCAAAGATTACCAATGTATACCAACATTTGCCATTACTAGCCCTAGAAGCTTTTACTTTAGATGAATTAATAGATGAAATTGAAAAGATAGACATTTATAAATCATCAGGTATCCCCCAGATACCTAGCAGACTATGTAAAAGAATTTTTAAGTCAATCCCAGATATTCTGCTGGACATACTAAATAAATCATTGAAAACCGGTATATTCCCAAATGCATGGAAAATTGGCACTATCATTCCAATCCCTAAAGTCCCGAACCCTAGCAAGGTATCTGATCTGAGACCAATTACTATACTTCCATTACCTGGCAAAATGATGGAAAGACTTATCCACAATAAATTGTACCCTTACTTGGAAGACTGTAAGATTTTGTTGCCTAATCAGAATGGCTTTAGGAAACACCATGGCACACATGACACTATTTTTAAATTCATAAGTTCAATTACAGATGCCTTAAATAAAAAGCACAATTCAATAGCAGTTTTTATAGATTTTAAAAAAGCCTTCGATACTTTAAACTTTGAAATTCTCCTAGATAAATTAAACAAACTAAAATTACCACTCATTCTAAGAAACTGGGTTAAAAACTATTTCACAAATAGACATCAAAAAACATTTGCAAATGGAACTGAATCAGACTTGCAACCAATTACCCATGGTGTCCCCCAAGGCTCAATTTTAGGCCCTTTATTTTTTAATCTCTACATAAATGATTTGCCAAATTTTGTTAAAGCAAAAATGCTCTTGTATGCTGACGATTCGGTAATATACAACAGCGGTATAGATCCCCACATGCTATGTCAAAATCTACAGCAAGATGTAAAATCTATCAAACTATGGTGTGACATACATAAACTTACAATTAATGTATCGAAAACCAAGGCGATGCTCTTCTCAATGTGTAAACCACCTACTCATGTGTCCAGCTCCCTCCAGGTAGGGCAGGAAGGTATTGACTTTGTACAAACCTTTAAATATCTAGGGATAAACCTGGATACACAACTAAACTTCAATGCACAACTATCAGAAACTTATAAATTGGCCTCCCATAAATTACTGATGCTTAAAAGAATTCGAAATTCAATTACTGAATACACAGCAGTAACAATAGTCAAGACTATGATCCTCCCCTACCTTGATATGGGCAACATGTACTTCACTGGTAAAAATGCAATGGATAAGAACAAGTTAGACATTATATTGAACACAGCGCTGAGAATTTCTTATTCAATAAGGAATCCGCGAGATGTACATCGTCTTGATCTGTATAGGCAGGCAAATCTCTTCCCACTAGATTACAGGCGGCAATATTTCCTCCTAAACCTAATCCATAGACTCGTTTATTCTGATAGTATAGAAATCATTGTTCCCAACAGAGAAACACGATTAACACAAGCACCTGTGGTAAAAACTTTCACTCCCTCAAATGAGACAATAGCTAAATCACCTGTTTACTATGCACATTCCTGTTGGAATAGCCAAACTCCTACGATCAGACTATTGGGAGACCACACAGTTTTTAAAAATACTATTCGGCTAAAACTAATGAACGAATATGTGGAATCGGAGAGATTGAGATTGAACATTAGATAAATACCTCTGCACTGTTACATACAGAGATTGTCATTCCAAATGTGATCCCATATCATATTCATTATTTCCATTCATCAGAACTAATTTGGTATCACCTATGTAATCAGATATATCCATTTAATGGGCTAGAATACATCAAAATAGATACAGAGTAAACATATGATTAACATGTAACATAAAGGAAATACTTTGATGTACTAGTAATTAATGTTCAGACTGGAAGTGAAAGAATACTGGAGCAATCCAATTTACGACCAGGATAAATAAAGCTGTTTCAAAAAAAAAAAAAAAAAAAAAAGAGCATAATGCGGTTATGATGTGTCATAGATATTTGGTCCCTCCCAAAATCGTATATCACAATACTATCAGCCCATTCTTTTTCATCCTATATAATATGATATATTATAGTATAAACAGAATAATTTAATATCCAAAGGGCTGAACGTTACTTCAGGTGCTGCTTTACACCGATGACGCACATTGATGTGTAAATCATGCACCTGATGTCCTTCAAACTGCTGCCGATAGAGTTTCTATTTCGGCCAATTACAATGGGCTGGTTATAAAAGAAACGGACTGAAAACTTTGCCTATATGGAATGAGATCCATACTCGGTCAGGTTAATGAATCTAGAATTACACTGAATTGAGGGTAGACCATACAATTATTTGGGGATCATATTCGATGAATACAGTATAATAAAGCAACATTTTTATGATAATGACGTGTGTTGGAATACCTTCAATAAAAGCCGGCTCGTACTCCTTATATATTTCAAAATGTTAGAGCCCAACTCATTTAAATATATAACTTTCTTCCATAACAGTAACTCGTTCTTATAGATGTTCATCACAATAAGGGATAAACGTTATTTTGTTGCTCAACACATTTTTTCGAAAGATGCCTGTGTGTAGCTATGTGATTTAACCAAACAATTTATACTGAGTAGGTAGAAGACACAGTACGTAATGCCATTTGTAATTACACAGTATAGTATCATTGTGTGCCACTAACACTTGCCCTAAAATCAACACCCATTACGTTTCTCGTTGGATATCAAAGCTGTGCACATTAGCCACCGAGCACCCTCTCTCTAAACATATTTCAGATCTTTTAGCTAGCCTCCAGACTGAATCAAATGTTATCTCAAATAAATGCCAACTTTTTTGATTCAGGGTTCAGTGTTGTCATATCTATATTGCCTATATATGTATGTATAATTGATATTGATTTAACACGAGAAAGATCAAAAGTTAGATTTTAACATCTCCAAGGTATGTTTAAATGGAAGGGTCCCACGAACGATAGTACAAAGGAAGCTATACTATCTTTGGTCCCACGTAGAAGCAATAACAAGCATCTCTTTTTGTTTTATCAGCCAGTGAACGGACGAACTCAAAGACAATTTAGGCCTTGATCAGTTGATATTGAAAACTTACCGTTTTGCCCATTGGTCTACTCGGAGGCGGATCCAGGAATTTGAAAAGATAGAGGGGTGGGGGCGTGCTATAACAATTTCGAATTCTTTTAGCGTGTCCTCTACTTTTTGACCTGAAACATGGGGGGCGTGCAGCCTTCACGATATTTTTTTTTTTTTATCTCAAAATATGTTTTTAAATGATTACATTTGTTGAATTTTAACAAACATATTAATGCTTATTCAATGAAAAATGTTGTAATAATGAAATACTTCAATTTGTGTAAGATTTTCACTTTTGAAGCAATCTGACATTTTGAAATTAAAAGAAGGAATTTCGGGGTTCCAGGGGATTCCACATGGATTCCCTGTTGCTATTTTTAGATATTTTTTTTGCGGGGTTTCCCTTAGATCGACCAAATATCGGACTAGTGCTACTAGTGTGTATAATAGTGGGTTACATTCTTTTTTCAAATTAACCCAAACGATTATAAAAACAAAATTACACGATTGGGCCCAACCTTGATACTTATTTTCTCGTTGTTACTGTTAATTAGGTTTTGGTAGATTGCAGAATTATGCCAACTACTCCTCGACCTCCTCTTAGCAGGCAGTTAGTGGGAAGACTGCTTAGGCAAGGTCAAGCTCAAGGGGCGGTGATCAGGGTCAGATCGGGGGCTGGCCTCTAATTGGCTGAACAGATTGGAAAAGGACCTCAGCGCATTTATGGCTGTCTCCCTGCATTTTTATTTCGTTAGATCCCTCTGAAGGGTCCTGGCCACAGACCAGTACCACAAGGTCGTGCACCGTAACGGACGGAAGGAGACGGAATAAACTAGCCCGGCCTCCTTTATATTGGCCCGTATCAATGGGGCGGTTGGCCGGCCGGATTGACCGTTAAGGTATAATGACCAGTCCTGGTCACGCCATCCAGGACCTCCAGTAGGCCGACCCTGAGGTGGTCAGTGGTCAGTGGTTGGAGCCTATACACGCCAATACATAATGGTGGACCTGGACCACAGGGGTGTAGGATGTCCCAAAATGTACTCTGACGTGAATAGTGACAGCGGTCGAGAGTTACTGTACGGCTGATAATTTTATGAAAGGAAACTTTCATAATGTTGCTGTTTATGGAGAATGACATCCTTGGTTTCAGCCCAACCCTTTTCGTCAAATGTTGTTTTAATAATTTAAATAAAGGTTACACAGAATACAAACTAAATAGAAAGTTTTTTGATTTCCTGTGATGTTGAATTTATTTTCCTTGGAGCCAAGGAATGTAAATTGATGCCGGAAACGACAGTGGGCGCCTATATTTTGTCCCACTGTTCCCACTGTTGTCCTTAACCTAATAGGAAAGAGATGCTACGTCATGATTATTTTTTCAAAGACTGATATTCAGTATGAAACATTTCTTAAGAAAATAATTGCCATTAGTCTTCGAATCGATGCACTCAAATGTTAGCCTCTGTGTAACCTCGGGAGAATTTTATGCAAACCAAACATGCCTCTCAGTGGTTTTAACACGGCATTCTCATATCTATGTCAAACTATCATAATGCAAATTTAACCTTAAAGAAACCGGATATAAACAAAACATCTGACTGAGTGAACTTCCGCTTAACATTTGCTTCCGGCACTTATCTCTGGGTCTCGCTAGGGGGCGCCACGCGTTGCCCCTGTCTCATTAAGTGAGAACCCCGTGTTTGGCACGTGTCTGTCAGCACGGGCTGTGAACCCCGTGGCCTCCCCACCTGGCACGGCTGGATGGGGTTACTGCCCAGACTGACGCCCCTCCCTCAGACCCTGGAGGAGAGGGGGGGATTAAACACCCCTGACCCTGCCCGCCCTGCTGGTCGTTAAACCTATCGACCGACAAACAGACACTCTGACCTGGATTTGGTTGTTTTGCACCTCTTTCACAAAACAAAGAATTTGGTTAAACATGGGGATTGGCCCAGGTATTTTAAAAAGGAGCATTGGAATTTGGCATGGCATGTGGTCACCGAGTGACCACATGTTTCTAGGTAGCGCATAGTGCATAATGCTGCTTCCCTTAGAATTGTATTTGTATATATAAATTAATTTGGTAAAATTTGCGTACACAGGTAGACTTTGTATTTCGCTTTCACTAAAAATAGGCCTATATAATTATGTATCATATTGCCTAATGTGAAATTTTGAAATACAGATGCAGATAATAACATGTAAAGAGATACCTGGCTAAAGGTAATGTACACATGTATCATCAGTTCATTATAAACGAGCTTTCACTTATAATGTAATAAGTCCTATCTAGGAGCCTCTTCAAAATTCTGTGTATATAAAAAGAAACCCCTATTTGGAAACCAGCTCAAGGTTTTCTTGTTTATGCGCTAAGAGCTTTAGTTTACAAACATGCGAAATACCATTTGTGTAGGCACTATGTTGAATGAAGTTTGATTAGAATACAAATAGATACATTCATATGGATCGAGGAGGGAAGGTGATAGTTGGTGCCCAGTCCCAAAAAGTCAAGTTTTTGAAAGGCAGTAAACGTCAGAGTCCAGGGGCGGTCATCTAATTTTTGTGGCAACAGATAAGCAGTAAAGTGCTATCGTAGAATAGTTATGGGGCAATAGTTTGTTGCTTAGCTTTGTGGCCTCCGTTTAATTATTGTTGTCTATGCAGGTGATCTTCGAAAACCTTAAGCTTATTACATTTTCTTAAAGACATCACTATACCATACACATGCCCCGAGACCAATGATTCCGTGCAGTTTCCTGGCCTAGTTCTCTGACACATACTTAGCCCCAATCTATCAGGTCCCATTTTCGTCTCCAACTTTAGAGTAACAGGCTACGTGCTTCACTGTAACCCCTTAGTACTTTGACCGACCTGCAGGTCAAACCCATGAACGATTACGTCGGTGCAGTATTTTCAAAGTAGGGTTCCAACAGTTCTGATGGCGAGAAAGCTGCCAAACGTTGCTACTCAACACCCTCTTCAAAGACTGCGAAATTGCCTGCTTTTTGTTTCTCATTTGCAGTTTGTACTCTGTGCTTCCCAACCCCTAAACAGAGTCATACATTTTGTCCAGCACAGAAATATTCGACTAATTGTATAAACTCGGAATCTATTTAAGTACCCAGCTGACCCGTAATATTTTTTTCACTATACTTTATTATAGGCAGGTTCCAAGGGTTCCATTATAACTCTACAATAATGTAAATGCTAAGCAGCCTGCTAAAATGCTGACTATAAAAGTATGAACTCCTTTTTCTGATCATAAATCTGGCTTCTCGTAACAAAACTAGAGCGGGGTGACAACACCTACTCCTAGTCCCCATCAAAGATTTACTCTGCCGATATGATTTTGATATCTTACCAGACCTTTATGCGGGCGTATACTTGCCAATGAACGGATTCACCCAGATGCAGACCCCAAGTCAATGCAGTTTCAAACCCTGAAAACCTTCCTTTCCCTATATGCCATAGCCGACTGGTGAAAAGGTATGAAACAGTTGTCCAACTGCTTTTCAAGAAACAACTTGCTTTTCACGAAACAACTAGGAGGAAATTTATTATCAGAAGAAATAAAATTTCCTTTATTGGTTTAACACTCCAAATACTTAAATCTAAAACTAGAATACTCTAAACTGAATTTCATGCAATGTCAGAGAAATTGTTTGTGATTTCTCAAATCACTGGAAAGTATGAAATCCTAAAAGAGTCGGGAAAATGTCATCTGTGTTCCCCCGGTCTCTCAAGTCTCTCTGATCAGGAACACTGAGTTCTGACCCAGGGGTGAGCAGTGCACGTACATGAGGTAATATCATAAGGGCCTGTTTTGAGCTCCAGGGTCAGCCCTGGCCGACAGTTACCATGGAGGAACCCAGCTGGAGGACATTGGAGAAGTTCCCACCAAGCCGCCGTTAGTAACTGACCCTGGGACCCGGCTCAGTGGTTAGGTCATACCAAAACACAGGTAACAGCAGTTCTGGTCAGATTCTCAGAACTTTCATTCTTTGAAAAAGAACTTAAGTTCCTTGAAAATAAACATTTTGTTGTGTTATTGGCATTTAATAAGTATTCTAAATGAATGGAAACACACTGGTGCATACATAATTCTATAAAACACCCAATAACTAAAATACTTAATAATATATGTTCCACTTTACCTCCGCCACATGCAGCTAATTTAAAAGTAGAAACAGATCTATACATGTATCAGCTAGATGTTCACTCAGCTTCCATAATCTTGACTTCCCTGTTTTTTCTCATGTAAAGAGACATCGCCTTTAAATGGACTTCGTCACAGTTCTGGCGATAATATGGGCATGTGTTCAAAGCCCTAATGGATAGCAGATTAAATACTTTATCAAATGTCAGAGAATCCCACCCTTTTTAATTGTAAGGGGGAGCCATCACGGTCTGATGCAAAGCTTAAAGGCCATATTCCACCTTGTGATGTTTTTTTCTACTGCCGTGTTTCAAACCCAACCTTCGATATTTTACATCCAATTTTGGGTGTTGGAAACACTGTATACGGTGGATATATGAAGTAAGTTCTTTGCGACGGTCTTTATATATTACATGCGGTCAATGCAAATTCCAGTGAAATTACATTTCTCTTGATTTTCATGGGCGGATATGGGTTAGCAGATGTTGTTTTCTGGAACACCAGCTCATTGCATTGGCCAATACAACAAACACAGCTAAACATTACCAAAAGCAGGGTAAAACGGAGCCTTAAGAGTATGCTTTTAACAAGCTTTAAGATTTAGTCCTCTCCCGCATATAAAACCCTGCATAATTATATATATTCATATACATATATAATATATATATATATATATATATATATATACACATATATATGGGCTTCACTCTATAGTTGGCATAGTCCGTGATAGTGGATAATTTCTAGATTTTGTTATTTCAGTTTTTGTTCTTTTTTATGTCTTTTACATCAAAATGTAGTAAACAGATATCAGGCCAAGGTATGCATGCAGAAGACCTTGCCAGGAGGGAGGGGTAAGGGGGAAAGGTCCCCCCAAGCCTGTGAAGAAAACCTCCACTAGGTGGGGCAGCGGGTGATCCCTCTGATGAAGTAGGACCCAGGCTGGAGGGTCACGTGACTAGGGGAGCACACAGTGTGCTAGGCGTATGGGATGAGGCGGGCCGCGGCTTGAAAAATGAGCAGCTCGCTTCATGAAAGGAACTTACTGCTTTGGGCTGTGTCTTTGCCAGTGGCTGCTGCGTGGCACCAGAGGCATAGTGCCACCGGCTGTTCAGACTGGGGTAAACGGATGCACCATTGCACTTTTTCACACATATAACATTTTGCATTTGCACTGGGATGGTTCTGTGCTGTAACAGTTATATTCGGTTTGATAGTTTTGAAAAAAAGAAAATCTTGGACTAAGTGCTTTTCATAATGTAATCAACTCTTTCACAAAGCTTCGTACTGTTAAGGGAGGTAAGACAAAGGCCGTAGACTTGAAAACAAGGTTATACATGTACTTTTCCACAAACTAATGATACCGTTGCACTTAGCCATGGGCAGCTGTTAAAAGTCATGTTCACCTGCCAATAGTAAGATACTCTTAAAGTAAGGTTACTTACAAATGATATTTTGATTTTAGAAATTCATTCCAGCTCTTCTTTTTTACAGTACCTGACTCTGTGTAAGAGCAACTGTCATTTTGTAAAAGCATAAGAGTCTGTAACTTTATGCTAGCGTGCATTCACTAGGAAAGTGCAGCCCCAGTGTCATCCCAGTGCGAACATCTTTCTCCTGGCATAGCGTGATCAAACTGTGTCCTCCAGATATCAACTGGGGCACCAGGCAGTTAGCCACACTCCTCCAGGGGAGGACGCGCGGGGCATGCTGGGAATAAACAGAGTTAAATGGGTCCACCCCAGAGGGAGCCACGGGAGGTCACTCTTCAAGCAGATCCTCCCCTGCCGCTGGATCGGATCTTCCGTGGGGGGCAGGGTCATAAATCCGCTGGGAGAGTGAGTGCAAGGGCGCGCTAGGCATGCTGGGATCTAAGTCGGTTGGGAACAAGGGGGCACACCAACATTCTCCAAGCAGGCGTTATAGTCGGATCGGATTGTTTTATGGGAAATCGGCTTGGAGAGTCATCTAAGAAGGGAAGGCTGGGAAAACAGGCACGTGCTTTGGGTAGGGAGGCGTCACGGTTCACTGGGGACAGGCAAAGTGGCAGAAAATGGCCTCATTTATTATCACAGGGTGTCCTAGGGTAACAAAAATATGACCAATAATGGTGGTCTGGGAATGCATACCTAAGGATCTCTCCTTATCTACGACGTCTGCCTATACCGACCCTTATCAGTCTGTTATCTATTATTAGTTCTTCCAGACGGACGAGCAAAGCGCTTCTCTTTTTGCACGACCTATTCTCACTCGCTCTATCAGTAGTTTTTGGCTTGTATGGGCGAAAATTACCTTAGACAGCAACCTAACTATGATATTGGCACTCTAGACCAGCTTCAGTGCGTCCTATTTACTCAACCCAAGGAAGATCACAAGGGTTCGTGTCTGAACAGTGAAACCTTGTGTTTAAAGATGTATATATTCCAATATGTCTTTAAATAATGTCTAAATAGAAGTGTACTCCGAAGTTTCATTGATTGTTTCACTGGCAGCTTTATTTCTTTTTAAACCTTGAGAACATTATGGATCTACAAAGTATCACTTGGTTCAAACCTGATAGAGGGTTCATGAACGCAATATAGCTTAAGGTTACAACATGGTAAACGAACATCTCAAGAGGCTTGAATGATTATACTCATAATTATGTTCAGAAATTATGAATATTTTATCATTTTTATTGTAAGAATGGTATTTAAGTTAACGAGCCGATTGCAATACTCAAATCCCGCTGTCCCATGGTTTCCCTTCCTTACACGCATCTTTCTTTTTCTGCGTCTCTAAGGCAACTGATTAAAAACCTTTTTGAAATATGGTGGGAACGCAATTTCCAATTAATTACGAGACTTGTATTTATATGGACCACCTGCCATTTTTGTCCGTAATGGATCGTTGTGATGGACATGACCAATTCGTCTGTAATTAATAAAAGTAATGGTGTAGAAAGAGACTCTTGGAACACTAATACTTTTTCAATTCACACAATAAAATCATTTCAGCATAGAATTATAACAATTTTCATGTTTCGTTGCATGTATGCATGCATGTTGAATTGATACAATATCCAAAACACAGAGGAACAAACCATAAGCTATGGTCCAGGATGTTAGCACACTGCAGTCTCATCAGAAAAAACTCTAAGCTTTATACAATTATTTTGGGGAATCTTAGTAGTAGGCTGGAAGAATATAGCAAAATATTCAATCATATGACCACATGGTATGTGCTCTAGATGACTAATAGTTTCAATTCATTATTCGGCAGCCTCAATTCAAACATTCTATTCCGTCATTGATAGCGGTTGTGAGAGAATGAAGGAACCTTTACAAAACCCTTTCCATATTTCAGCAACCACTCATTGTAGTGTATGGCCCATTTTGTGTGGCTCATTCGCAAATACTAGGTAAATGAGATTTGAGATTGAATTAGTTGAACTAACGTGTATTCAATATGCATAATTCAAATTATCCTAACAGCTGGTAATTCTATAAGGTATTGACCATTAAGAATACACTTTTGACATCAAAAGCTAAACATTTGGCAGAAGCACTGCTGTACTCTTTATTCTATTTCCATCACGATTGTCCCCCAGAATCCAATTGTATCAACGTGACCCACATCACAGATGAAGATGCACTACAAATGGTGATGTGATTGGGCTAAGGGCCCCTGCGTTTGCCTAGTGCACCTTCTCAACATCAGGCCTATGTCAAAGGTATAGAAATATTTCAGTTTTTGACCTTATCTAATGGTTTAGGCGCGCAGTATTATATAAGATACTCTAGAAATAATTGACATAAAATTCAATGTTCCTGTTCGATTGACGTAACCATATTTGTCACTCAACATTCCAATAGTCTAACTATGGTCCATTTCGTTCATTCAGGGAAAGGTGTGCAATCAGCCATAATGTCCGAGAGTAGGTGTAGGTGCATTATAGAATAATATTAATGTATGGAACATGATTTTTACATCATTGTGCTTGAGGTTTCCCTTTGATTCATACTTCTATGACACTATGCGCAAATGTTTCCGAAGTATCCATATCTTCTTTACAAATATTACTGTTAGGAGTTAATGGGGCAAACGTCCCAGAGACACTAGAAATCATAAAAAATACTTCTTGGACCTTCGTTACATAATTCAATCAGCTCGCGTGTGCAAGAAAGAAAGAAGATAAGTGTGTCGCTTGATGGATTTAGATAATGGTAAAAGTGAGGAATTCCAAATGGGTACAAAATTAAGCTCTCACAGAGGCATGCATTTGTAGTACCCTACTGCATTAGGTCGTTAGGGCACATACACTTTACAGATAATTTACATTGCATATCGTTTATAATAGGAATTTGTTTTAAACTTCATACATTAAAATAATCCTGCTAGTAGATATGACACAAGAGTTTAAGATGATACCGACCCAGCCAAGCTGCGACGTAACAGAAACGTTCTGCAACTATACTTTTTTTAGTTAGTCTGATACTTACTAAGATGGCATGTAACAATTACATTATTCATGGTTAGGTCGAAACCTTACCAAACCAGAAACATTATTTTTTGGTGAGCTTAGGACAAAACCAAAATAAAACATTATAAGAACATTCTGTTTAGGTTGTAAAACATAATCAGAATGTTATAAAAACATCGCAGTGCAACGTCACAGCAGTACGTTGCAGCAACATTATTGGGTGCCATCAAAATAACGTAACAAGAATCAATACGGAACCAAACAGAACGTTGCTGCAACGTTATAATAACGTCACATGCTTGCCTGTAGAAACATCTTTGTCCTGAACCGTATTGTGATTTATTTTGATCAAGCATATCTTACTGCCTCACTTTAGTATATTAATCCTACCATTGATTCTTGGCATACTACGCATCGTTTGCTCAAAAGCTAGGTTAAGTGGAGGAGTACGTATACTGGTGTAGGAGACTCCATTCTTTTATAGGCGTGGTCGATTCCGACAGTGGAAATGAACCTGATCTTATAGAACTGCTGACTTACACAGCTGACCTATTCGTTCACTCTGATTGTCTTCCATGCACGTACAATCAATACAAGCCCCAGGCATACACCAAACGTAGAATCTGCACCTGGCTATCTTAGAGTGTAACGTTTGTAAGTTGGGGGGGGGGGGGGGGGGTATAGGACAGATATTTTTTTCGCAGAATGATATTTTTAATGGATATTATGTGTCAGAGACATAAACAAACTATAGGTATTGATATACCATTGTTAGTCTTCATAAAAGCGCTGCTGGCAAAACATTATAGAAACTGATTTCTCAGATTATTACCGTACATAGTATCATGATACAAAGACCTGAAAGAAATAGAATAATGTCGGTCATAGCCTATTCTAGTTACCTTTGGGCGGTTTATGCTAACAGATAAAGTTTGCACGTAGCCAATAATGACAAAATTGTGCTACACTCCTTTATTTAAAAGAGAAACTGAACTATTGTCCTTAGTTTGTACATCTAATAGATAACCAAATATCGACTGGTTAGCTTTTTAGTTAATTATGTATACATGGAAAGAATACCAAATTTTATGGATTTGAGTTTTTCCTCCTCGATGAACTTCAGTTTTGTATCTTTCTATTGCGTTTGGCTTTGAAGTTATCTACTTTTGGGAGTGAAATTCATTTGATGACATTCACAACATATCGAAGCAATCAAATGATATGATCGTGTGTTTGAATTTAATTAGGTCAATAGCAAAGTATGCATTATCATGTTGTCATAGTTCATTTTATGGTAATGTATAATTTTGAACTTCGAAAGCAGTTAAAACCTATTATACTGTCATTCTCCTATGCGGGCTCAGGCACATTAGGAAGGCTATACCTGCGGCTGACTCTGTGCAATAAGAAGCGATGCGCCACACCACAAAAGAGGATAATCATGGTTATTCTTGTTTTCATTATTCTCTAGGAAATCTGCAAATATACGTATTCAAAGACTAAACTATAAACGCTTCCGACGTCCAAATTTCCCTGGGACCAGCTATTATATTATATAATATCAATTATGTACTGATTACTCGAATGTCACACATAGGCCTACATTCACAAACACTCGTTATTTTCCCCACCAAGTATTGTCATGTAAGGGATGGGATATAAGACCCAATGGACTCTTGGAGGTCCCCTATATCTACTGAATCTCTCCAAAACAGTTATGTTGGCAGAATCTATGAGGCTCTCTGCAGGATAACACATTATAGAGTGATGTTCAACAATATCAATTTCATATAATGTGTGAATAACACAGTCCTACAAAATACGCTTATAGTTCGTTATAATTCTTTATTGAGTAGGTCCAACTGTTATCCTCCACTGTACCTACTTCATTCATTCAACATGAGATCTTTTGTTTCTTCCGAATGTCACTTTCTCAATCAAATAGGTTAAAGACTAGTCTTCATAGGCCATAACATCGCCTTGCGTGCTTGAAATTACCTATGTTCCATGAAACTCCCAGATGGATCCATCCATGACCCAAGGAGACATATCTGGAATGGATTTTCACAGAAAAGCAGCTGGTTTTGAGGGTGACTCCTTCCTTCCCCACTATGTCAATTCCCCTGTCAGAACGTGAAGATGTGACAGCTAAGTGCTGGTTGACAGCAGATTTAATCTTCATGTCAGAATAGCAATTGGCTGCTGTGAAATGTAATTGCCTCATACGGTATGGGGAAGTTTGATCAAATGCAATAATAAAGATTTAATTTCATCATGAATAGCTTGCGCGCACGCGCGCACGTACGTGCGTGTGTGTGTGTGTGTTTCAAAATTTAACAGATCTTACTTAAAGACGAAATGATGGATTTGCTATGATAAATAATGGAGCGAGAGCCTATCTCTCTATGAGCAAGCTATCCCGCCATACATATCCTGCTATCAGGCACTATTTCTTAGAAACCAGAAGTGAACTATTATGAATGATACCTGTATGTTAATTTTAGTTAAGACGTGGACACTCTGGGGCATGTCCAATGAACTACGACTAAAGGCTGCAACCAATAATTTCTTTTCTATCTTAATCAAATGTGATTTAGTTTCTTAGATTGACAATATCAATAATGCCTCCTGAATCTATGACTGTGCATATTCTTGCCCATTTAATTAATGATACTACTGATATCAGTAATAAGCAAAATAACCGAATGATAACTATTTATGACATCAATGATAAGAACTAATTTCCAAGTGCAGGGTTCACTATTATCAAACATCTCAATAACTTCTACATAAAATATTTCCTACTTTCTTTTTCTTTTTAACTTAGAGGGTTTCATTGTCAATACTTTCTACGATAAAAAAAGGTTTAGGATGTTTTCATATGTACAGCCTTTTTCTTTCTTTCATCAGAATTGTCAACCTGTTAGTTGCTACTCAATAAGCAGCGGTAAAATCGGAATGTCCCTAAACCTGTCCATTTCTGTCACTGCTCCAAATAAATTCCCTGTTTTATCCTGACACACAACGTCATGGCCATTTAGTATCATCATCAAAAATTGATCTCGTCCGTGTGGTTTTATCTGGTGGTTATTGACAATCAGATAAGCCCGTCAACGTTTTTAGTTTGGGACAAAACGGAAGAAGGGCGCATTTGTGTTGGTGTTTTGTTTTTATCGACAATTATCATTACTGCCTGCGGTAAACTACTTGTGAAAAGAGGGATTGTTTTGGTTATAGGAGAGTTGCATTGAGGGAGGAAGGAGGGGGCGTATGTGTAATTAGTCTCAACTGAGTTAACATGGATGGAATCATAATGATGGACAAATTATGCCAATGCATTATTGCTGAGAAAGGAAATACAAACGCCCTACATATCTAACAAAAATAATTCTTCAATTACGCATCAAAAACTTATACAGCGAAATTGAGCCATGGTACCGGGATATCTTATGGTTACAATCTTTAAACAGATTTAGTCACAAACAGCGTTAACAATAGTGATAGAATACTTGGTCGAAATTACTGAGGCTCCCTAACTCTTTAAAGTGCAATGAGGTTAATTCAAAAACTCCCAAAAGAGTCGATACAATTAATGCGCTTAGGGAGAACTGCAATACTGTAAAGCTGTAATAAATATTCAGATGAACCGAATGAGGAAAGTTGCACTAACACAATGTAAAAAAAGTTCTATTGTGACTGGCGCTACACGTTTTGTGCGGTAGACAGGTAGACAGAGGATAGCTAAAGGCTTATTTACACCGAATACGAATGGGCCCGGGGTAAATGAGAATATATTGTACTGTCTATATCACTGTTGTACATTCCTCAAATTTTGAACTTTAGATTTTCTGGGGAGGACTGTAAAACTCTTGCAGTCCAACTGTTCTACTGTATTTTCTTTCGCAGTTTGGTAGGTTGAATCTTTTAAGGACTTTGTTTTTGGGATTATATGTATATATAGCATGGGTATTGTTCGAGTTTTGGTTGTTCATGACCAAACATGCCAGAGACCAGAAGCAGCAAACCACGTAGGGATATTGCTGGGCAATCTAGTCAGAAAACGGTGGGTCCAATCCAGAATACCTAGACCCCTTCTAGCTAGAATTGAAAAACCGTCTAGATAAAGTATGCAGCTCTCACCCAACTGGTCTGAATGAAGCCATATGTGTTTCTATGTATTGGAACATATTCGACTGCGTTTCTGACTTTTTCATAAATATTTGAAAACATCAACAAATGTGTTAAGCGGAAAAAGTGTTTATTAGATTTGGTAACTAAGTGGTAGGAGGTATTTGTCAGTGCCTGAAAAGCTCTGTAAAATTCAGAAAAATGTAGAAGAAAAGTGAAATCAAGTTACAACTGCTAAAACGTGTTAACCTTAATGTCTAATAAAGACAATCCACAAGAAACATATTATTTTCTTCTTGGTATGCATTTGGCATGTAACTTTTACTAATAAACCTTTGCTATTAAATGTTCACTGACGAATATTGGTGGACAATAGTAAAGAGACACTAGTGAGAATTGGCCTTAAACGTCCACCCACCCCGAGCAGCTCACCGGGGTGGGGAGAGCAGCTCGGGCAAATCTTAAGCCACTTACCCCTCATACATCATGGCCGTCATTTCCTGCTGGGGGACATAAAACGTCAGCCCCTGCACAGTACAGACAGGGTCCGATCATCAGTAATCCGAGGGGGGGGGGGTAGGGGGGTGCTGATAGGGGTAGGGGGGGTGCTGGTTTGTTATATGACAGATAGCAGAGGCTGGATAGAGCGGGGAACAACTGCCATAGTCCCGACAGGAAAAAGACAGAAAAATCCAATGACTCCACTTTGACACCTGGAGTGAAAGAGCCTGACATTTGGTGGTCAATTGGCCATATTGGGCGCGACAGGGGTGTTATTGATATGGTAATGATTTATTGTCGATCTTTATAGAGTGTAATGGATTAGTGTTCAGAGTACGTTAGACCTGTCTAACATGTTGAGTTGCCTCTAAAAGCTGTGTCATTCCGACCTGATAAGCCATTTGAATGTGTCATTAATGAGGCATTAATTAATTCAATGCTGAATTAACTTTGTCTAAATGTCATTCGCATGGTAGCTAGTTATTTGGGTATAAAAACTAAAGTAGGCATTTTAGAGAGTTGTCGACGATTGTGTCTATTGAGCCACATGTTGTTTTAGAACCTATCTTAGTACAGATTTTATACAGGAAACAATATCACGAAACACGGAATTACG
Source organism: Lepidonotus clava (assembly GCA_936440205.1). Taxonomy (NCBI): domain Eukaryota; kingdom Metazoa; phylum Annelida; class Polychaeta; order Phyllodocida; family Polynoidae; genus Lepidonotus; species Lepidonotus clava. Next base: position 15,260,126 of record OW387150.1, on the reverse strand, counting down.
TGGAAACAAGTGACATTTTCTATAAAGAAGGATGAGTAATAGAACTATGTTTAGAGGTATTTTATGAGGGACTTTTAAATGTGTTTAGTTATTTACCTCTGAGAGGATCCTTTTAATAACTGCTACTACCCTTCATTCAAGTCGTGTCCCTTCATTCAACAATATTCTTCTGTTAGGAATTAAAACAATTCAGAGAAAATACAGCCTGATTTAATACTGCAACTAAAGTTAAGGCGAAAACGAAACAATTGGCAGTAAACAGATTTTCAAAGTTGATATGTATCTATATATCCAATTGAGACAATATAATTGGGAACTTTCTGAATTTCTTGATGACCAAAGAATCCATTTGATATCTAACACAGTATAAAATCATCGACAATGTTGTATTTGTTAAATGGGCGTATGTACCGAAAACACTTAATCCGCAGGTAACAAGATTATTTTCCTTGTACTCATGATTAATATAAAAAGTACAAAAATAAAAAGTGTCATAATTCAGGTAAACCCACGTCCGGCAATTCACAATACTTCCAGAAAACCAATTTACAGTTTTCCAGCACTTTAATATTAAGTTTTGACGCCATTTGAGTAAACCGAGGCCTGGTTACAATACACCTTACTTCCAGGAAAACGATTTGCAGTTTGCACTCAGTTTTTACAATTTTTGAGGCGGAAAAACACCCATACCGATAATATTCTTTGGACAGCAAATGTCAAATAGACATGTTTTACGAAGTACCATCAAAAACTGTATCTTCTATAATTGAACCAGGATGTTTGTACTTGAGGCACTTTAAATACAGAAACCTGGCTATACTGGCTCCTGGTGGGTGATAAAGACACGTGAAGAAAGTTCTTTTAGCGGCAGTTACCAGTGAAGGCGGTGTAACAATTCGACTTGAGCGATGTACATCTGTGTAAGGCCAGTGGCCGAGGACAAGTATTGAAGGCGCAGCTGGGAGGAAGGCGGATTTCAATCCATCAGGCACAACAGGTATTGCCCCCTAGCACCAGGAGGTCTCACCAAGCGGCCAGTTTAACCCTAATAAGGTGAAACCAGTTACAACACAACTAAAACATTTTTCACCCAACCTGCAACCTTGCGAAATCCCGAAATTGAACCCATGAGGTCGCGTATGGAGTTTGGATGGTGCTATGGTAATTTTGTATGTTGTTTCAATGGAAGGGTAGTAGGTAGAACGTTTTGGTGTTATTTGATTGTGTACAGAGTAATTTCAAGCAGAGTCAGCCATAGATCACGGTTGAGTCCGCCTCATCTGCTCAACATGATGGAGTGGACCCTAATCACTCCATCGGTAAGTTCGGCTTTTTACCTTGACTTCCCATACCTTACTCTAGGATGACAATGTTGCTAGTCTTTGAGACACCTATTCAAGTGATCATAGAGCTATATTTGACAGGATAAGAGATCCTTTCTGATATCACTCACAAGACAAAAATTGCAAAAGAGTATCAGAGTGACATTGCAGATACTATTGGTAAAATTAGGGTTAGACACGTCATCGTATGTTGCTAGATTTGGAAATGCTTGGAAGGAGGTTCTGCACATAGATACAAGTAATACCTGTTTACATTGGAAAGAATGCCTTGGAAGGAGGTTTCTTAACTGTGTAAAATCTGGAGAGAATTGCGCTAGAATGGAAGACTAAGAATATAAAACATGTTTAAACCTGTGGGCGTTGACACCTCTGTCAATTGCTTCTTCCCTCAAGCCATACAGAAGTGGATGGAAACGTCCTTTTTTAAGCCTGAAAAGATCATAAATCACTATGAAGAAGTAGGCCATGAACTTAGGCCGATGAGGTTCTTAGGCGGATGCTCGCCTACCGGGTTGAGGCTGGCAGTTGTGCAGAAAATTATTGAAGTTTTGTCGGCATCGCGGTCTAGACTGCAAAGCCAGCAATTACGTTGGAGGAAAAAGCCACGACCAGGGCTAAAGGCCTAGAACTATTGGTGTACCTAAATCTGAGCCTAAAAAGCAAGCCACTCCAAATGTTTCCTCGCCCTAGACGGCTCCTGACATTGCAGGGCTCTAGGGCGAGATTGCTCCCAAATAGAATTCCTGGCTACTCCCCCTGGTTTTTTGGCTTGCTCACACGGTACGATCATTCTCGTTGTCTCAAGGTATAGTACCTACTGAGACCAGCAATTTCAGAAGAGTATTCATGCGTGTGGGTTATTCAAGCTATACTGTCATCAACCTGTCCGCGAAGTAATGTAAATGAACCATAGCATCAACTATACATATAGGAGGGACGATCACTTCCTCCATTCGTTTTTATATGGCATTAAATCACTGAATCAATTCTATACACATCTTGTAATGACAAAGTATATTCTGTAATTTAGATAATTTCATACTGGTGTTGTAGACGAATCAATAAGGTTGCAGTTAGGGTATAGATTCTACATTTTGTTGCCATTACATCAGATCCTGGAAATGGTAATAAGGAATGAAAAACATCAGGCCATATTTGCAGATAACATAGCTATTGTTAATCATACTTGAGAAGAAATAGGTTTCATCAAAATGCATTTTAGTAATAGTTTATATATCGTACATGTCTCAGTCCGACCTCGTTCTCCTGCCTCTGACGCTATTAGTTAGTCTTGCAGTAAGGGATTCTGATTGTGGGGTCTGAACTTGGTGTAAGACAGCCGGGGGATTGGTAGTACGGAAGGTAGGTTGATAGAGGTATCATTAGATAGAACCGTATAGGAAAGCAGGGTCAGCATACGGCAACTGTTTGGGTTGGGGTGGCTTTATCGGGAATAGATTGTATATATTACACCTGACAGAGATTGGCCATTCCTTCTTCCTCCCTCCCCCTCCTGTACCACCTGTGTACCTTTAAGGCTGGCTTCCTCCAGGCTGATAAATCTATGGGCGGGGCTGGCCCTACTGGAGGGCAATTGCAGGCCCCCTGAGGTGGACTAAAAGCAGTCCTATGCCAGGAAGGTTCCCCCTATTTTGATGCCCCTTTCTACGTCTAGATGTGAGCTTGTTCGTGCATGACTAGAATAACCTACACTAATGGATGCTATTCTGAAGTTTCCCAGACTATTTAATCTTGCCTTGGGCCTTACACACATCAAGCTGGTAGGATATTGATGAATAATGCAGACCTGTCAATATGAGCGACTTTGAAACATCAACATTCAACTTCTTGGCTTTGAATGATCAACGTATTGTTAAATTTGGCGTAAAAACCGTTTCCAATCGGAAGAAAAATTACTTTGTAACCATCGGCTATGCGGAAAATGTCCTTGATGCTAGATTAAGTTGCCGCAAGGTAGGCCTGCCCGCATTAAGAATATCCATCAGAGTCTGTATCTGTTAAGTGCATTGGTGAATACAAGAAGGAAATCAAACTAGTAGAAAGAATATAAAATCCCCACAGGGAAGCTGCTCTATTCAAGGAAAAGTCTTTTTTCTTGCAAACACAATGAAACAACTCAGCATTCCTTTCGCCTTATGGTAGAAAAAGAAACTCATTTTGTTCCGCCGAAACACAATCGTATCAGTCTTTCCTTTCCAACCCTGTGAATAACCCTGGGTGAATCAATCCCTTAAACAATATTATCTCGACCAACTTCTGCTTCCCCCATGTTTGTCGATCTAATAATAATCTTCATTGCTTCCCAGGTATTTCGCAGCCTCTCTCAGGCCTGGATTTTTAGACCCAATTTCCTTGGATGAATCGGAGAATAATGCCTTTGCAATGGGTTTCCACCACTCTAATTTTGGTATAATCTTCGCACTTGTGTAGGACAATGCAGGCTCTGTGACCATGACGTGATCAAGCTGAGAGGCGGCTTCTCTGCTGCAGACAAATGGAAGAATAGATTTCTGACTGGGTTCTTCTTCTGATACCTGCCCCGCCAGGCAACATGGCGGCTTGAGATCCAATATGACTTTATTACTGTGCTCCCATCCCATCCCACGACGTTTTTGGATCCTCGCAGCTAGTGTTCAATGTGGCAGATATCTACCACATCGAATACTGCTAGGATCCAAAAACGTCGTAGCATTGATTGAAAAAACAAAAGTATTACAAATACTTTTGTTTATTCAATTAATTCTACTTTCAAATAAGGTCATAAAGGATAATTTTTGGATTGTTTGATAACTGAATTTAATGAATTTGACACATTCTCACTGCACCTTTAAATAATTAACAGCAACGAAACTTCGTATCATATTGGCGTTTGCCATTTCAGTTGGACAGTTGGAAGGAATAGAAATAAAGGTTCAAATTACACTATAACGTTCACATTGTCCGTGAAATCTTAATCTTTTCTATATATTCACTCGAGGTTAATTTTAATGAAAAAAAACCCACAAAACAGCAACCACCTTCTTTAGAGAAATCCGTATACACATTTGCTTTTACTACTAGGTTTGTCACAATATAAAGTCAGATGAACCTGATACGTTTCATTATGTATAGGTCAGCAAAGACCGCAGTCTGGTATAGATTACCTTGAGGGGATCTTTTCATTTCAGCCACACTCACACGGGCGTTCCTTGACCTATTGAGCATGCGCAGATGACTTACACGCAGTGTTTGGCGGGAATCTGTGACGGCAAATGTCGTCTGCGGAATGTCAAATGTCTGCTGTAGAATAGCCGAGAACTGCAGGAAAGCGGGGAGGAGGCCAGATGCAATGTGACCCTCAGCCTATAGGTAGCTTTACTTTCTTGTGTCCTAACCTTCTCAAAGCAGAGGACTAACCATTTGTCCTACGCCTAACGTTCTACTCACGTGTTGTAACCAAGGAGGGAGGAGGTGGAATAGGAGGGTGAAGCGCGCCAAATCGTGTAGTAGCCGATGGAGGCACCTCCTGCCACCCGCCAGGCAGTCGGCGAGTTGTATCATTGCAAAGTATGGGGCACGACCTAAAACAGCTGATTTATTGAGATTTTATAAGTCATCATAATTTCAATGATCGATTGGTATCATTCGCACTTATTTCTGTCTAAATCATTGAAAATTTGGATCATTTTATGTGCAGAAATCCCTACATTAACAGAGCTTTTGCTTGAATTGAAGACTGCTTATATCCTTACTATACTGTCAACGCAGGAACCAGCTCCAACCTTCATTTTACTTGTTTCTGGCGGCAATACCATTTGGTATAGAGATCTGATGCTGACCAGCCTTGTTGAAACTGGTAGGAATTCAACCTTTACATAAACATGTTATGTTACAAGCCTTTTCCATGGACCTGGCGGCGTACTGGACCGTCTTCCCTTTACTTTGTCTTTGTTGTAACTGTAGGGTGTAAGCTCCCTGAAGACAGGGAGGAGGATGCACATAATAATATTTCTTTTATTGAGAATGTTAAATGCTCTGCTTTTAGTAGATATATTTTGGTTTCCGGTGAACCTGAACTCTGATTTACATTGCAAACAGAGTTGAATAGTACTCATCCTAGTGGTATTTGTGGCACCTTCATAAATCAGGGTTTAACAGAAATGCCGGATCTCTGTGTAATGATATCAAAATCATATAATGAAAGTTCATTGGCATAGAGTCATGCAGAATCCCATAGGCAATAGAATCTGAAAGGAACTGCGTAATGGGTATTTGATTAATATTCAGTAAATTCTATCGTCTGAATACTATTTTCATTACCTGCCTCCTGAAATTTCTTGCTTGGTATTTTGGTAATCTTTAGCTTAATCATGAAAATTGAATATTTAAAGGGGAAATAATGAAACATCAAACAGAAAGTAGCATATTGAATATAATGTGTTTTAAAACAAGTTGGATTATTGCTTCCATGCTTTTAATGGACACCAATTTCTAACTCTTAAGTCTACTTCATCATCTTTATCAAACTTCACGGAGGCTTAAAAGAGAAAAAACTCAATTCAACCTGGTCCCCTAAAGAAAATCTCATCAGAAATTCCTTTTCATATTTTTCTTCAGCCACGAAGAAGCGCCTTTTCGGCAAACGATTGGAATTTTTCATTCAAGGACCAGCGAATTAGGAATTAAAGTGTCAACTTGGGAATGAGCTTTTAATTAAATTCTAGATACTTTGTATGAACAAACGGGATTGATGAAGTTGCTAATCTCACCTGAAGGGTGCCATACTTCAGTAGTGACAAATGACATTCTGCAAATGCAAGCTTTGATGCCTTTCTAAATAGAGATTAAAATGTCCATATATGTGCGATGACCTTGGGCGATTACTAAGATTACATCTCCTTCAATGTTAATTCTTGACAGTAGACTTAAAAAACTAAACATTCCTTTGCACATATCATCCCGTGATGGGATTTCATTTTGATAAATCTTATGGTTATATCAAGCAGTTCTGTCAAAGAAATACCGGAAAAGAAGTCTGGCTTATGCATCTCATGTAGGTGATGGTTGTAAGTTATGGATAGCTGAATATCCAGGTATATGTAATATTGGTAATATTGGTAATACGATGCAACCTACGTAATGCTAGGCTTCAAAAAATCAATGTTAACAGTGATAGTTTATATCTTTATTACTCCTTGTTTTGAGAATATTATTGCTTCATATCACCCAGATGGATAAATACTTTGTTTGTCAAAAATGGTGATCTCAAAAAGATGCTTTACCTCCAGGGCCTGCACAAATAGTCAAATAATGTTAATTCAAATATTCAAGGGAAAAAGGTAGTGATGACGTGCATACCAGAACATGTTCCAAAAAATTGTGATCATCGTCACTCTCAAACATTCTGCTAGCCCAAACCCCGTATGGGTATTCATAAAGTTATGAACTGGTATTCCGCGTGCCGATCCTGCCTTCTTACGATAATGGAACATATACCAACGATGTCACAATGTTGGAAGCCATTTTCCATAGATATATTAGACTGTTGTTCTTAGAAATTAAGGCCCATGTACAGTAGTTCGACAATTCTCTAACATCATACCTGCAATAGTCTATCGAAAGAAAGCCGCAAGAAAACAATCGCATAGTTCTTGCATAAGGGTTCTAGCACTAAGCAGTATGAAACCAGAACTCTGTGTACATGTCCGCCCCAGCAGAGAAAGGAGAACCTACGTGACTGGTGTATAAACGAGTAGTGTATGAGTGGGTGTGGGGGACAGCTCATTTCCTCTGCCCTACCAAAGGGTCCTAGTCAGCCAACGTGCTTGTTGGACCACATATGGGTTGGACATAAGGCATCTCTCAGAGAAATAATTATCAGCAAAGGATTGCATTTCTTCAGATTGAACGCAGCTAACTCTCTGCTTAAAAATGAGTAGGTCTCTTGGATTACGTGTTTTAAATTTCGTGGAGACATGGCTAGATTACGAGTTTGTTTTCTCTTAATTTGAAAAATAAAAGGTTCTTCCCACATTTTATTATTACATGTGATATACATTCAGAGAAGATTGCATATCTATTCCATGGAAGGCTTGAATTGTCTTATTCTCCAAATCATCCCGAAATGTCAGTGTAGGTAGACTCATTTACAAAAGTAGTTATCACGGATGGTTGTGTCAAACCTATTCATCGAGTTGTGGCGCAAACAATATTATTAGTCATGTACCTATTAAATACGTTACTACAGTATGAAAAAATGTATAATAAGATAAGACAACTCACTCCATATCAATTATACAAATGTGTCCAGACACGCCACAGGACAATTATATGTAAACTACAGTTATATAAGAGAATAGTTTTTCCATGTGTGAACGAGGATGAACAAATATAGGCGTACAGAAATAATTGAAAACAATATCTAAATAGCAACTTGTTTAAGCTTAAAGCATTTAATTCAAACAACTTGATATAGATAGTTGGACAAATAGCTTTTCTGGCTTTCCCGCATTTTCTGGTTCCAACCCTGTGTTTATCAGCTGAATGGTAACATGTTCGGCTTCACCTTGCCGTAGCATGCCCTTCAGTTAACAATTTCAGAGGAATTAGCTCCCGATATTACATTCATTAACTAAATTGATTAATAAAGGTGCCCTCTTATTAACAATTTTCCAGGTGGCACTGCTTCAGAGCTATCCATTATGGAAATCATGGAGAATGGTTTCCGCAATTTGCAGACGCAAATAGGATTCTTTGGGGGTTTCTATTTCCGGGGACACATTTCAGATTCTCTTTCAATAATTTTTCATGTCGGAAGTGCTATTTTGGTGATCGTGTTGACAGCAATATCCGACATATTTTGCTTTCAAACTTGGCAACGCTAATGTCATACCGGAACAATTGTATGTTTTCAAAAAAAAACTTATAAATGGCATTTGACCTTTCCTTTTTGTTGCGACAGCTGTCAGCAAGTCTATGCTAGAATTTGACATTTAGTCACGTGTATTTCTTTGGAAAAGGCAAAATTATTGTCATTGGTCTGGAAAAAGAATGAAAGCCTTTAACCCCAAAAGTACTTTCTTAAAAGAATGTAGGGTTGGGTGCACACGTAGGCATAAGAATATTTTCTTACCACCCCACTTTGATGCTATGTAGAGAGAGTTGTTAAACGTCTTGTGAACCTGTTGGGTTATGTGAAGATAAAAATGCTTTCTCACAAAAGATTCCTTTTGTGAATACAAAGGAATCCCACAGAAGGTAAGGTTGTGGGGGGTCTGGGTACATGTTAATTTTGACACCTTTATATAAGGTAAGGATCCAACCAAAAGGGGCATATCCTAAATACCGAAAAAGAAACCTTTCATTATGAATCCGCTGAAAATGACATGTTACATAATTGTGACGTTCCTCGGTAGTTCGGGGTTTCCGATTTCTACAGCAGAGGGACGTGGGAATTGTTTCGGATCTTGGCCGGACGAAGAATCCGGGCAAGAAACCGAGATGTGATATTTTGAGTCGTGCCTCGCGCACGAGGGGGGTTGAGCGGGTCAATCGGGAATCGGCACTCGTCGACGGGCGGAGGACTGCGGGGGAAGGAAAATATGGTAGGGGTAGGGGGAAGCCGTTTCTTATCTCTCTTCGGTGCCGGTGTTCGTTCCTACGGACGGTCCACCCTCGGTCTCGATCCGCGGGGATGTCGGGCCGACGGTCGCCTATTGTTTGGTAGCGTGGGGCCGAGCCGGTCGCGCCATCGTTCCCCCGGATCCTGGGTTTCCGTCCCTAATTTCGGGCCCTCGTGCCATTCCGGGCCTGCGTTTCCGGGACTCCATCCGGGCCAGTTTCGGGCCTTCGTGCCCTGTTTCGGTCCTTCGGGCCTTCGGGCCCCTGTCCTAAGTTTTCGCCTAATTCCCTCGAACATCTACTATTTTACTTAAACTTCTAGTTAATTAACTCGTATCGGCTCATCTCATCGGTTGCTAAAGGAAGAAGACACGTGTTGACACAAGGAGAACTGTAAAGGAACTCATTTATTCGGGCCTCACCGCCCCTTTTTATAGTCTAGTGGTCAGCCCTGATTGGCTATCTTTGATCACGTGGTTACAATTGACGTCACTTCCGGTTTACATTATCACTTCCGGTTTACATATCACTTCCGGTTTACATATTTCTCGGGACTTTCGGGTTTCGGGCTTTTACACTTTCGGGCCTTTCCATTTTCGGGCCTTTTTCGGGCCTTTCGGGTTTTTCGGGCTTTTACACTTTCGGGCCTTTTTCGGGCCTTTTATAGAATATACTTTACTTTTGTCATATTACCTTACTTTTCTTATTTCGGTCTTTTACCTATCTGATGAATAGACATTCATCACATAATCATACAAGCTACTTTCTACCCAGTCTGCAGCAACCAATCCATTTCGATCCATCGGCAGTATACTGAACATTAAATGTACAGTGTTACATTAAGTGTTAGTTGCCAGCAGCAAATGAGATCATGATACCCAATTACCATACTTCATTATAGTTTAAGAGAAATAGAGTGACTGGCTCAGAGTACAAAGTGGCTTCTTGCTTGTCGACCGGGAATTATACATCAGGACTATTATCTCAGGCAAAGCACACCGTGTTTTCATTATGTGTATGCAATGATTAGGATCATACAAGATTATTAATCTTAGGCGAAAGGTTGATTCAAAATTCTACAAGTTTATTCAAAACCTTCAGAATCCACTGATTAGTATACTAGATGCAAAATGCTCCAATCAAACTCTGTCACATAGGCAAGTAAGGAATAAGAACATAAATAATATAATGCAGAACAAAAGGGTGTAAGATTGCTCTAAAGTTCCCAAATTGTATCACAACCTTCAGTTGTTAAGTCAGAAACAATCTCACTGATTAGTACACTAGGGGTAGAATGCCCAACTCAAACTCTATCAGGGCTCCCTCCTATTATAAAGTTGATCGAGGTTGCAGGAGGCAATCTTCAGGGAAGATGGATGGTGGCTTTAAGACCGTTCAGAGCGGGGGGAGACTGCAGGCCCAATGCCGGCTCCGTGATGGACTGGGGTCGGAGAGAAAAGCCTGGAGTGGTTGGGGCCGGCCCTTCTATGGCCCAACTACCCCATCCACGGTCCGCACTTAAGGAAACTAATTATTGCACTGGAGGGGAAAACTTTCACACCGTCCCATTGAACCCATTATCGTAAATTGAATGATTAGTGACCTGTTATGGAAAAAATAGGGCTCCAGGCTGCTGGGGCATTAAGAGGGTTAGTTGTTACTGCTACATTTTAGATTTTCTTGCGTTACATGTATTTCTGTGCCCTACTTTTCCCAATTTGCTTGATGAATTTTTACAGCACCATTTTCCAAAAGAAAGTATCCATTCTGTATTGGTAGCTACTCGATATAGCCCACTGTTGAATTGCATAGAACCATACATTCATGAATATTATAGGATACTACACACCTCACCTTCCATTTCATATCGCCGTGGAGAAAAAACGTCCAGGTAAGAAGCTCATAATGGCCTTCTACCTTCTGATAAGAAGCTTTAGGAAGACAGACAGTAGGAAGTAGGCGAATAACTTGACTCAAAGCTTTAACGCATTACACATATGTCTATTTACAAGTGTATCACCCAAACATCATGAAAAAAGCTTAGTTGTTGGCTTACAGCCCTTTGAATAATTCAATGAATTTAAATTTAAAGTTCAATATACGTTTGAACTTAATCTAAAGAAGTAGAAAAGACATGGGCCTATTCCAATAAATTTAGTTACAGAGAACAATTGTGCTCGGTTGTGTATTTTGTTGAACCAAATTGGGGTATCCAATATAGGAAGGGTTAATTAAATCTGATAAAAGAACCCTTCTTTAATACAGACCCTTTAAACCGGGCCATTAAACTCAGTTCCAAAGGTAAATTTCTTCGATTCACCTAGATAACACAAAAAGCAGTAAACAGCCATCTAGACCTACTTCTATCTTTTCGAGGAATTATAAAAAACCGCGAGAAAGCTAACTTTTCCTATCAAAACATGCCAGGACTCCTACAACTCATACCAGCCATATCTTTGTGCGTGGGTCGACCCCGTTACGCTCAGGAATGAGGAATAGTTGGGGATGGCTATAGCAGCTGTTACAAAGATCTCACATGGGTGGGAATAAAAAACACCTCTCCAGGTATTTCTTAACGCACGCCCGGCTCGGATCACTCACCCCTTGCACCTGGCCGACAAGGTAAGATGTTCTTGGGTAGGTAAGAGAAACTTGACTCTGACGCTAAGAAGTGTGTGCAGCTTGGAAAGTGTGGGCGTTTTACTTGAAGCCCCCCGAGACTTTAACCCCGACGTCATAAAAGCCAGTCTTTTTCTGTGTTACTTCTTAATTGATAATTGAAGGTAACACATGCAGAGGGGTTCATCGCCTAGGGAAGCAGTTCAGGGGAGGCATTAGATGGTATGAGCGGTTTGTTACACCTAGACACATGTGGCAGTCGTTTAGATAATTATGTAAAGAAAACAGTTGTATTTTATGGACATTTTTTGAAACACTTAGTACACTTAATTAGTATTATTAAGTTACCTCCAGGGCCGTACCGAACTCAATCTGCAGGGTCCCAAGAAAGTCTGAGGGGTACCGTGTTAATCTGACACGGCACCCCTTTCTACGGCACTGACCTGTTATTCAAAATCACTCAAAGAACTACTGTCAGTTTCACGGGTTTGAAAGTACAGATCACTGGTGCACTGCTAAGGGAAAGGTTACATTTGTACTTCTGCATTACAAGGCCACCGTGAGCCATAGCTTTTTTTTTTTTTTACACTTTTCTAAAGGAACACTTCCTTTCTACATGGGGACAACAAGTCTACAAAGGTCTCTATATGATGATGTGTTGGAGTTTAACGTCCGCTTAGCAATCTTTCAGCTATATCAGGACTAACAAAAGGTCTCTATACATAGAAATATGCATCTACATGAAATAAGCTCCTTTATGCAAACAGCGTAAACAGAATCGTTTTCACACTCACATTTACATTCCATTACCCTAGTATCACCCATATATGCATGTATGTATACATCAGTACATGTGTGTATCAATGAAGAGCTGATGATCAAAATCATACAGCCCCCCATATGTATACGAAACAAGCGAAACATAATGTCATTTGCAATATGCAATGTCCCTTGTGATTATCTCTATATATATACGCACACTTACACTTCCATATACATACATACACCCCACAGACGACCAATATTCCCACCCCCGCCCTATATACATACACCCCTCCCCCATGATCTGGGCAGTGTCTGTATGTCATTTTCAGTATGCCCTCTCCCTGGTGATCCCCTCTGGGTACTTTGACAAATGCCTCCTGCTTGGTCACGTGATTGAGGACACGCTGGAGTCTGTCACGGCGCCTGGAGGAGGCGGGCCCGGCACTAACGAAGGGGGTGACAGATGTCTCAGACTCCCACGACCGGCTCCAACCCCCCACTCCTTCCACCCAGTCACACTGGAGGACACCCCGGGCCCTGCCTGTACTGGCCCTCCGTCACACCGCCTCCAGGGTCCCCTACTAGTTCTGTTTTCTGCTTGGTTTGGATATATATATATATATATATATATATATATATATATATATATATATATATATATAGGGCCTATATGTCTATGGTTCAAATTTGTTCAAATTTGTTCCTTGCTTTGTTTTAGGATTTCAACTCCTTCATATTCAATTTCTAAAACTATCAACATTACATAGATAACATAATTAGTTTTAATTTGACGTGTGCCATGTGTATGTAACACAAAAACAAAATGGATAATTGCTAAACATGTACAAGCACAACATTGGGGTATCTGGTGGCAATATTGAATTGTATATCTATCACAATTATTCATGCTGGCAAAGAACCCTTCTGTTTTGGCATAATTTTGAGCGTAATCATTTAAACTTTGAACCGTCCTTTTTCATTCGGTTAAAAAACGCGCGAGTCGAATCAATTTAACAAGTCTACACTTGGGCCATTTTTCTGTACCCTTCCTTCTATCAACACCGCCGTTGCCCGGCATGTGACATGATTTGTGACGTGACATTGGAGGCACCAGCGATGACAGATGACCTGACGCCTGGCCAAGTGTTATATGGGTGGGACTGGCTAGGGTAATGTGCTACTGACGTTAATCCACTTCGCCAAGTGTTATGTATGTGGGATTTAGTAGGTTAATGTGTTACTGACATTACTCCTCCAGGTAATGCTCAACACCAGGGACAGAGAAGTTAACTGATCCACACAAAAAATTAAGGCAGTATCTGAAATCAACCTTTTCCTTGAGGATAAAACTTAAACTCTGATGATTGGGTGTTTAGAAATGGATGTAGAACTCGATGAACACTTTCTCTATCATTATGAATAAAGGTATACTAGGATGTGAGCGATAGTGATAAGATCATTGATGTTGATATAAATCAGAACTCCAATACTCGTGTCTATCCTTACAAATTACATTTCGTCAAAAAATCACAATAAACATAGTTGTTTTGATTACTAAAATACTAACAAGTGGAATCTACCACATTCCATCTTACAGAGCTTGCCATAACGAATCAGGCACTTGTACCTTCCCAGCCAGAGGTGTGACATTATAAAAACATTACAGCAATGTTCTGTGTTGGTTCTTGTTACATTCTTTTGATGACTCTCAATTATGTTGCTGTGACCTACTGCTGTGACGTTGCACTGCAACATTATCATAACATTCTGGTTATGTTCTTCAACCTAAACCGAATGTTCTTATAATGTTCTGTTTTGGTTTTGTCCTAGCCTCAACAACAAACATTTTTAATAATGTTATCAAAACATACTAATTTTGTGAGGTTTCAACCTCACCATCAATAATGTTATTGTTACGTGCCATTTTAGTAAGTAACAAACTGACTAAAGAAGTATGGTTGCAGAACGTTTCTGTTACGTCGCAAGCTGGCTTGGTTAGCCTATATGATAATGGAAATCATGTCAGTCACCCAACACCTATAAATGCAAGTTCCCACTAATCCTGGCTTTACAGTATTTCACGGTTATTTCTCAGTAAGCCCGTTAACCTCTATCTGGAATAGTCTTTCTGGTAATCTTATAGTAAATGGGTGTGAGGCATCTGGAGTTAGCCTGCTGGACACACCCCTTCCCCACACAAATAGTCCTTTTAACCCAGCAAGGCGGGCTCAGGTTTGGGTAATTGTTTGTAACATTGCCCCCTAGAAAGAAGACCTCCGCCCTAGAATAATAATTATTGCAGTTATAGTATAGTAGATATATACACCAAAACTACAAGTCTATCGTAGATTATAAGTAGGCTTTATTAAGTCAATTTGTCCAACGTTTCGAACCTCACTGGTTCTTCTTGCAGTTAAAACCTGAACACTATGTTTCCTAACGACTCATTTAACTTCACTTGAAGCAGCTAATTTGGTACTCGGTACTCGCATGGCAGATGTTGTCTGGGTTTTACATGGGATAGGGAAGGCAAATCACCGTAATCTTACATAAAGAACTGACTGGTGGCCGTGCATCCTAACAGGTATTTCTTTGCTGCTTCAGAAAGGCCGGCCTAAACCATCCAGGAAATTTAGTGAGAATGCTTTAACTGCGAGGATAAAACAATTTTGTCAAAAATTATTCTGTGGACAAGAAAGTTTATTAAAAATCATACTAAAATCATTCACGGGTTAGTTACATTCAAAGATTATAACTGTGTATGTGAGTTATAAGATCATTTAGACCGTAAAAACTTGACAGTTGAAAAATTTGAAAACAATTAAAACAAAAAACCACTTATCACCCATGATTAGATTTAGTGTCATTGTGGTTATTGACACTTTTCATGGGTATAGTGCATTGTCGTGGATGTGTTTTGATAGATCCCCGTCATTGTATATAGCACGTTGCTAAGTTCGTTTGAAAAGTCTTCGTAAATTCTCATAAATTTTATGGATAGCTAACCCAGCCAAAGGGCAAGTTAAAATTGATACTTTACAACAATAACATTTAATGACTTAGTGCGTTCTAATTAGATAGCTGATGTGACCATTATTCTATTCGTAACCTGTAATCTAAGTAAGACATCCCATGCTCCACAAATCGTCTTAAAACTATTCATAACCTGTTGATATTGTGACGTTCTCTGGTAAGTCGGGGTTGCCGATTCTTACAACAGAGGAACGTGGGGGTTGTTCGGGTCTCGGGGCGGACGGGGAATCCGGGCCAAGAACCGAGATGTGTTTCTAGAGTCGTGCCTCGCGCACGAGGGGGGGCTGAGCGAATCGATCGGGAATCGGCACTCGATGTCGACGGAGGACTGCGGGGGAGGGAAATTATGGTAGGGGTACGGGTCGGCCGGGGGACGGTCCACCCCTGAGTTCCGGTCCGCGGGGGCGACGGGCCGACGGTCGCCTATTGTTTGGTAGCGTGGGGCCGAGCATGCCGCGCCCTCGTCCCCGCGGACTTCGCTCCCTCGTTCCGCTCCCCATGTCTTCGTACCATACTACGCCTCGGTTTCTGGTACTACTTCGGGCCTTCGTGCCCTACTCCGTTCCCTCGTTCCTCGTTCTTCGGGCCATCGGGCCCCTTACCCTATGTTTCTACTACCTATCTCGAACTTCGACTGTTTTGTCCTAACTTCGGCTTAATTACTCTGTTCGGCTCATCTTTAGCGGTTGTTTCAGGAAAGAGGACACGTCTGGACACCAGGAGAGCTGTTAAAGAACTCTGTTTATTCGGGCCTCACCGCCCCTTTATATACTAGAGAGGTCAGCCCTGATTGGCTGCCTTCGGTCACGTGACCTACAACTGACGTCACTTCCGGTTTATATATTCCGTTTCCGGTTTACATTTCACTTCCGGTTTACATATTTCCGGGTTTCGTTCCATTACGTTTTCGTTATTCGTTCTTTACATATTCGTTATTCGTTCTTTACATATTCGTTCTTTACATCTATTTCGTTCTTCGTTCTTTACATATTCGTTCTTTACATCTATTTCTATTATTACCTTATTTCTATTATTTTAACCTCTATGTATTTTGGCTGAATAGCCGTTCATCACAATATAATCAAGGTAACCTTTTGGCTCACAAGTCTCATAGCATTGCTTGTGCAGCTGAAAAAAAGTGCCTATATTTCTGAAGAGCGATCACAACATTTAATTGGTGCCCTTTGAGTTTTATGTCCATCCGGCTGATTTGACGATTATTTGGTGTTTGGAGTGGAGTGTGCACTGTGTGAATAACAACTCCTGGGTATCAGTCATAAACTTTACTGTTAACTGATCTGTCTGTCAGTTGGTTGGTTGCTCATCTTGCATATATATATATATGTATTTGTTTCCTAGCCAACCTTGCGATAGCAGCAGCATACCGATCTATACAAAAAGAAAACGATGACATAAGTGGGGAAATACAGCAGATTAGAAGGAAATTACAATAGAAATGTTTTGATCGACAGCCATGCATGATAATCAATTCATCAGCTTAAATAGGAAATGGCTGGAGACATTGGTATGCATAAAAAGACATTTTATTCCACCAATAGCAGTATAATGGTGATGTTCTGTGAGAATATCCTTTTTGGCCTTTTGGTAGTATTGTTTTATAGTAAAGTTTCACATAATTCATTTCATTCACGACATTCTCCTGAAGGCGATGACTAATTATTTTGCCATTATTCCATTCCTAGTTTGTTGATAACCGAATATGCCCTGTGGTAGGAACAACAGGCCTCTAATGCAGTTAAAAAGAAAGTGCCTATAATTCTGATGAGTGGTTGCAGGATGGCTGCTGCTAAAGTTTAGGTCCAAGAAAAAGTCCATCGACCAGAGTGACCATTATTGGGTGATTGGCGTGGAGTGTGCGCTGTATGAACAACTACTCCTAGCTTCTTATTACTCATAAGATTTAATGTTAACTGATTCGTCTGTTACCTAATTGGCTCCTTATTTTCACACATACGTGTGTTTCCTAGCAAACATTGTTTTCATTTTATTATTACTACGTCCTAATTAGCATTATTATCTGGTTTTATTATGTCACTTGTATTATCATTCATCTCATCATTATACTGTCTTCTGATCAGTGGCAAATACTAGGGATATAATTTTGAAATAGCTCCAAAATGCGACATATCGCTACGGTAATATCAGATTAGATCTGGATGCATTGCCGGTAACATTGCGTACTCAGGCAAGGTATCTCTATGCGAAAGAAAAATACTGACCTGAATGAAGAAAAAACAGCAGCAGAGGTGCCTCTGAAATATGATCAAAGCTCTCTATCTTTATTATTCTACTACACATTCATGAGCCATCTCAGATATGTCAGTATGTAATTGGTAGAATGGGATTCTGTCTCAGTTCCGCTCCTTTAAAGAATAATGGCACACCGAAAAACATTCAATTGCTTCATTAGAGCAAATAAGTTCATCAGCTTATCTGTACAAGAACCTAATGATGTTTTATTCCCACTGAGAGGCATGTTCGTCTGACGGAGTGGCGAATTATAAACCCACAGCTATCAGATTGGGTGACTCAGCAAAAATGCCACACTCTAATTGACAAGGCTTAAACCAATTGGGTCTTCAAGCACGATAAGTCTGAAGATAACGACAAACAAATTAGAGCTTCTTTTAACAAAATAGAAGCCACGTCTTTTGCATCATTCACTTTAGTGAAGCTTATTATTTTCTTTTCTGAAAAAATAGGCAATGTAGGCAATTGGAACGATAATGATTACTCTGCAGAGTCAATAAAAAAGCTAGTAAGCTTCCTATGCTTGGTGGCATTGGAGTTAAAGCACAAAAAACAGCTAACGTGGAAGGAATAGTTACATCAGAGTTGTCCTTTGGATGCTACAAAACACCTTCTACAAACATTAAGACACTATTTCTTCCCTCACACAGTGAGATTATAATGGAGTCAAAATGGTCATAGTTATAGCTCCTACTGAAAGATAAACTGAAGATAAACAAAATATCAAAATACAGATAAAGTCATTGTAAGACATGTAGTCCAACGCGATGAACTAGATGAATGAAGATAACTATAGTTTTTAAGGTTTCAATAAAATACCTCCCAGGACTATTTGATTTGATCCAAGTCTGAAGTGTTCCAAATGGTTTCTTATATGGGAAAATTATTTGAAAAAATTCTGTTCATTTGTGGTCGAACAAGGAGAATACTAGCTTCCTCTTACACTTCCTTCATTTATGAGAAAATGACATTGTTTGTCACATAGGTCTCTGAAACCTTTGCATTTGTCCCTTTATGTGGAGTCGACCAGAATGCGAATTCAGCATATAGATCTGGTCACTTTTTATAGGCTAATTTTGATGAAGTTGTTATACAACTTGGAATCTATATACCAGTATATTGCATTAAATATCAAAAGAATAGTCTTAATCTCAATCCTAAAGTTATATTGTTGGCTCATGTTACATCAATATCATTTTGCTTTTGGTGTTACTATTGAAATTTCTACATTTTCAGATTGGCAGTCGCCGAAGGAATTCACAAGAAACCGGGTATAAATATGCCTTTATCCACAAGGACAATGTAACTGGTTACCTGATTATTTCTTAGTTGTATGCTCCAAGGTATTCCCGACTACAGACAGCACAGACTATTGCATTAATCATCGACATCCAAAAATACCAGAGAAAAAACATACAGACAAGCCTATCTGGTGCTATCACAGTGGAACACACTGTATAGATGGGGGCATGAGGATCTGCTGTAGGTATGTTTACTTTGTTATCGGATACCGATGTGTTTTTCCATCAAGCAGCCAGAGGCTAATAGAAAAAGAGGGAGTCCTATATCCCTATTAGTTTATAAGCTCCCGACCCCTCCAAAGTAACCTGAGTTCGGCTGTTTGGCAGAATTTATTCAGAGATCTGACCAACTCAAATAGTTAAAAGAACAACTTTCCCCCATTAGTTCTGCTTTCCATTAGAAGCCATTCCATGCAATGCTGAATGAGCATTTCGGATAAATACTCATCCTGACATTAGTATGAGATACAGTTATCAAAAGCCGAATGGCGATTGATTATTTGAGTTCAATAATCGTTTTGCATCCAGTATATTCCTTAGGCTGTATCCCTGTGCCCATATTCTTTTAACATCTACGTCCCGGCTGGACGAGTCGAACGATTCTAGAAGATTACAACAGATCTATTAACCAGAATAGGGTTATTTTCGGATTGGAAGCTATGGGCGTGAATATGGGCTAATTCATATGTTGCATTCAAGTATGTATCATTAACTTTAATCATCAGCATCTGTATACAATGCCAGTTGTAATTATATGACCTATTTAAGTGTTACTCGAAATGAGACACAAGAGTAAATATGGCAGAAAAGTACATAGGCCTCATACTTAAAATACGAATCGAAAGTATGTAAACTCGATGTGCCTCAAATTGTCAATAGGCTTAAATAACATGAACTATTATTATCTATTTCTGGTCACATGATCCTTATGAAGCAATCAGCTGCCATGTACCTCTATAAAACGTGACTTGGTTCACAAAAATAAATGAGTGTCCTCTCTGCCACTCAACTTTTGACATCTACCTGCTAGTTACTCAATATTTCTGGGGTAAAACGTAATGGTACAATTTCTCTATATCTGAAGACAGACTCAGGGATGGGCCAAGGGATCCTAGCTGATTGAATACCTACTTATCTGTAGACGACCCCATATGAAAGAGGGTTCGGACAGCTGTTCCAGCAAGGCCCACATGACATTGTTATATCCGATCTGATACTCAATACACCGATCACGAATATGACATTGTAACGACCCATGGCCAATAGGCATCGCCACAGGCAAACCTTTGAACTACCCCCTAACTTTTATAACCTTTATACAGTCAAGTTCTAAACCATAAGGACCAATTCTCTGAGAAATACAATATTGGCAGGATCAAAATCAGCATGGGAAATACCTGTAGGACTAAGTGTCTCTTATTAGTTATATCTAAACGAATATTATCCTGATGATTGGTGAAACGTATAGGGCGCCACTGCATTATCCATCTGGTAATATCACCTTTCACAATAAAAAAAAAAGTAAAGTCTGATACAAAATATTCTAAAGTCAGAATTGATATTATGTTACTCTATCTGGCATATCCAAAATTTCAAATTTCAAATTTTGACATTACAATGCGAGACGAATTATGATTTGAAAATTAATCTTTCGCAATAACATATTGTGCATGTTCTAAGGTGGCAGGTATTGCATCTTGAAAGTTCAGATTTTGACATTTAAAGTTACTTTTCATTGCCAGAGAATTCGAATCTCGAAATATCAGGAGGAAATTGGTGGCATGGTTGAAGTGTCATGTAATGTGGAATTTCATTAAAATAGAACTGATGAGATGGATAATTTCATTTCAACCCATGAAGAAGGGTTCCTGACATTTTCAGAATCTAATGTCGTTAATCAAACTCCTGGCATGCATTGCACCGCGCGTCAGAATCCCACAATTAAAGCACACCCTGACAGGTATGCATCAAGGCATGCCTCCAGGGCATACCACTATATTCCCATTATGTGAATGAAAAGATCAGGGTTCTGTAGTATATTAATAAATTTGTCCATTTAAATTCATCGTGTTCAGATATTCAGCAGAAAACTATTGCGGTGAACCCATTTCTCCTGATTATATTGAATAATACCAAATATTCAATTATTTTATTGAGTTCTTCAGACATGCTTTCATGCTTCTCTGTTGCTTCAGTGAAGTAACTTTTTCGACCAGAGAGGGAGATGACATTCATAGTGATATATGGGTTTTAACCAAAATTGTACGAGAAGGTCATTGCACATGAAGGTGACAAAATTAATGACGGCTTAAAATAAAATGTCAAAGGCATGTCCTTATCTCAATATTGGAACTACAATGAAGTAAAAACGCGCTTATATGTACAAAAAAAGCAATAGAAACACACGTAATAGTCTGTTTTCATCATGTTCCCCTTTGCAAGGTTTCATATATCACCTGATAAGAGTACAATATACATGTGCTCATGCGCTGGTCCGTCTCTTGTTGGGAGCTGTAATTAATAAAGACTGGAAACCGAGGGGAACCAGCACTAGTCTGAAGCCCCACCTATCGGAGACGTCTGGGCCTGTCACGTGATGACCTCATCACAGTGTCACGTGACTGTCCGCAGCCAATAAGATCGTCGGAGCAGCATATTAATATGTCACGGGAACGCTGGACCACTGTCGGGCTCTATTGTTGGCCACCTGAGGCCAGAAAGACGGCAATTCTATACTTGGACACGTGAATATATGTAGTTTAATAGCTCCTTTTTTTCTTGTGATGGTAGGCTATTTTGGGAATTCCAAGCATTGTACTTCTAGGCGTTGAAAGTTATATTTATCGATAGCTTTTACTCCAAGGCCTATATCTTTAATCTATACGTGAATGAACTACGTGAACTTGCATGTTGGTCATTGTTATCATTAGAATGAAAATAAACTGCATGCAGACCGCAAGCTGTTTTACAGCCTGCTGCTGAACAGAGACATAACAATTATCATATTTCCTATCTTTGTAATATGCGTCACCAGAAAACATGTATATGCAATAACAAGAATCTAGGCAATTGAATTAAGACAGCATAAATTGTGGACATTTATTCTCCTTCCACATTGACCACATTGACTCTAAAAACTAAGACGACGCAACCTGTAGTAATAAATAATAATTTCTTGGTTCTAGCTATTATGCGGATGCATTTATGTTGTGGATGACAAATAATATTGTCGACATATCCATGGTTCCTTAGCGTGTGGTGTCACCCGCCCCCACAATAGTTTGGTAGTTAAGGCTACACCAATTTGATATATATTATAAAATTCAACTCAATGCAATTGAGATAATACTTAATTTATTTTTACATCAAATCACATGAAACTGCACACAGAGCAATTTGCTCCCTACCTTGTAAATACACACAGCTTTCTGTATGGTCGACATGAACATAAATCCCATTTGAAAGTCATTTGATCTATTTTCAGTCTTTGGCAAGGGCAATTAGGCCTAGATCAATTGTTCGCCATAAACATTTTGTAGAACAGTGGTATATAAAACCTGTCATTAGATGTGAACTTTGCTATATGATTCGTCTGAAAGACTCAAACCGAAACACTAGGACAATTATTGGAACAAAATAGACTTCTTTTTTCGATTATGCAATTCTGACACCAAATTGATGGAGAGTTAATCATTAGAACACATGTTTTATGTGCCCTAAAGCACCTCTATTAACGGACTTTAAGGAATCTCTTTAGTGCCTCTCAATGGTTTATTCAACACCCCAAAATCAACTTTTCAAGTACCTCTAAAACTCGATAGAAATATTCATTTGAAAATTCTCTATTAGATTTTCTTTCGCTGTTTTGTAGAAATATCAATTATTCTTCCGGATAAATAGAGTAAAACGCCTCTTTTGAATACAAAAAGAAATATCAATTTTTCAGTCAACATTCATAACACTGCCTTGTGTGAAACAAACAAGGGGGATTTTGCGTGATGGTAATTTCGCGCGCCATGCAAGATTCCTTGTCATTTTTCACTTAAATAATATTGACGCCGCAGAAAGTGGCCGTTTGCTTAATGGGTCATCAATTTTAAGAACTCTTTTCCCACGCTCAAAACCATCCTCTCATCCACCTTTCACTGATGCTTCTCAGCCTCTTCTGTCAGGAACAGAATTCAAAGTTCTTATTTTCCCTAATCTTAAAACTTCTACCATAAGCTGATTTTGAGTAACAACACATTAGGTTAATTTTTGGTATCTCTAATTGCTGTCTAACGATAGAACACAAGTTGCAAACCTTAACGAACTATGGCAGGACTCTTGATTAAATTTCCGCAATAGCAAAATACGACTGCTGGCTGTCAATCCCAATCTGGGCGTGAACGTAACTTTTCCGAGCGATTAAGCTTACAGAAATGTATTTTTCTAAACCGTGAGCTACATTCGAAAAAGGTAATTTAGATCCAGTATAATAGAACATTGGATTAGGACGTACTAATGTAGCAGAAGAATAGTCTTGAGTATCCTATCTAATTTACCTTGTGGCGCTTAACAGTTCCTCTCGAGACTAGTTGAAAAGTTACTTTCTAAACCAGTTTTGCTAACACTAAGCATAAGATTTCTATATCGATCAGACATACATAAATATAACTAGCTAGATGTTCCCTGATTTTATGTATGTAGTGCAGCAGCAAACCAGTCTAAAATCATGACCACCGATGACCCCAAATTAATAAAGGTTGACATATATCATCGCGTTTGGGAGGTCCTAAACTTTTCAAAACTGCCTGATGCCAGACCGAACATGAATTACAAACTTCAAGGTCACAGGTCAAAGGTCAAAGGTCACCAAAAATCTGAAAAATATAGCTTTTATCTTATAGCTTTGCACTCATAATAGATGGAGCTTAGTTATTTGGCAAATATTTAGCCAATTATGGGGCCTAACTGTGATTTTAAAATTGTTGACCTTGCCCAAGGTCAAGGTCATCAAACTCAAGGTCATAATTCAAAATGAGCATGAAATGAGGATCTAACCTTTTATCAACTCCTATAAATGTTTTAATGTAGCCAATATCAAGCATTATTATTGAACTGTTTGAAAGAGGAGATCATGAGCTTTCTTTTGATACCTCATTTGATATGATGGGCCTTAGGTTTCCATGGTAACAGAGCTATTATTTGTCACAACCAGGTTCGTGGAAAGACATTAAAATAGGTCAAACATACCCAGAAAACCACAATTCTCTTCATAGTAGAGTCAAAAGCTTAAGGAGCCCTGATTAAGGAAAAATCCAAACAGAGATATAACAAAGCATACCATAAATGTCTAAAATTAAAAGGATGATAGTTTGTACTGAAAAAAGCATTATAGTAAATGGCTGGTTTCCATGGCAACCACCCAAGATAAGGTATTCCGAAATCAAAAGTATTTTTTGACATATCTTCCTTAACATTCAAGATAGAAGCACAAATGAGACATCAAAATTAAGCATTCCTAGAGTTCTAAGGGATAGTAAGCTGAAATGGGTTGTCTTTGTTACTGGATTGCCATGGTTACCATAAATATCCTAGAAATTGAACATAATTTCATTTTTCTCTTCTGCTCCTGTCACCATAGCAACCACAAATACAGGTCTGATAAGGCACAACCTATCTATCTCATGAGTACATATATACACGGAATCTTGTGTTCTTTTGTCCGAACAATCATATGGAATGCAATAAATGAGTGGTTTCCATGGAAACCACTCAAAATTCATGTTTTTTTTTCCAAATTCAACAGCATTTGTGATGTATCTCTCTTAATATACATGATAGAAACACAAATGATACATCATATTGATGCATTCTGAGAGTTCTATTGGATAAGATACTAACATTGGTTGTTACTCTTACTTAGTTGCCATGATAACCAAAAACAACTTCAAAATTGACAATTATTTTCCCTCCTATTTCGGTTACCATAGCAACCTGCAATCAGGAGCTTTTGACTCTACTATGAAGAGAATTGTGGTTTTCTGGGTATGTTTCACCTATTTTAATGTCTTTCCACAAACCTGGTTGTGACAAATAATAGCTCTGTTACCATGGAAACCTAAGGCCCATCATATCAAATGAGGTATCAAAAGAAAGCTCATGATCTCCTCTTTCAAACAGTTCAATAATAATGTTTGATATTGGCTACATTAAAACATTTATAGGAGTTGATAAAAGGTTAG
The DNA here is from genome assembly GCA_936440205.1 of Lepidonotus clava. Taxonomy (NCBI): domain Eukaryota; kingdom Metazoa; phylum Annelida; class Polychaeta; order Phyllodocida; family Polynoidae; genus Lepidonotus; species Lepidonotus clava. The sequence goes on along the minus strand of OW387150.1, from coordinate 15,234,947 downwards.
ATCCTCATTTCATGCTCATTTTGAATTATGACCTTGAGTTTGATGACCTTGACCTTGGGCAAGGTCAACAATTTTAAAATCACAGTTAGGCCCCATAAGTGGCTAAATATTTGCCAAATAACTAAGCTCCATCTGTTATGAGTGCAAAGCTATAAGATAAAAGCTACATTTTTCAGATTTTTGGTGACCTTTGACCTTTGACCTGTGACCTTGAAGTTTGTAATTCATGTTCGGTCTGGCATCAGGCAGTTTTGAAAAGCTTAAGACCTCCCGAACGTGATGATATATGTCAACCTTTATTAATTTGGGGTCATCGGTGGTCACAGAAATAAGCCCCTTTTTAGCCTTCTGCTGCAGCACTAATGATATATATCTTGTAGAAAAAGAAACAAGGAATTCTAGAAAGATGACATTTTGTATACCTTCAATATAATATTATTTGTCTTTCATCAATCCGATTGACATACTTACAAACATTTGGAACATACAAATTCCCTAAAAAATGCCTTAGCTGACTGACTAACTTTTGTAAACTACATGCACACACAGGTTACCTTATCACATATCCGAGCATAAAGTATACCATGTTTAGTTAATTTACATCCATACATGTTACAAACCAATTGGAATGAAGAACAAAACATCGCCAATATAAGATCCTTAAACTAAAGATCGAGAGCCATATGACTCAGAAATCGGTCGATATTCTTCTTGTGTAGTACTAGTAGGCTACATACACCTCTAACAACTACATGTGGCACAGCCAAGATATAGGAACAACATATGGTGTAAGTCGGAAACCTCTATTCCACTAGGCAATTTTGGCCACTAGGAAATTGCTAATTTCTAAGTTTTCCTTAAAAATACTATAAGAACCTTTGCATGTTACATAAAAATGTAAAGTTAGATAGTGGAATACCAGAATACAGCCTTAGGATAATGTGGGGTGTGCACACATACTCTCTAGCCACATTCCTTGTTATCCGTGTAGATCTTGGCCGGCGAGCGAACCTATAATTCCGTCCATCGATCGACGTGGGGGGAAGAACTCGTCGCCTTTGATCGCGTCTGGCTGCTAACATAATGACACCCACAATGGATTAGAAGGCAGGGTAATGTCTTCCCTTTCTTCCACAGCCTCCCTCGGTGCAGTATCCGACCCAGGTAATGGTTCTGCAGGAATCCAACAGATATCACGTCAAAGAGCAACGTTTGTACACATCTATTCTTACCAAAGAAATATTATGATATATTATTTCTTTTGTAAGAATGCCTTCGTTCTTGGGCTCCATCCAGAACTTATCTTTCAAGAAGTTTATTTGAAAAGGTCTCATCCTGTTTTCTGCTATTTGAAAAAAATAAATGACAGACAGATTTGATAAGCCCTAGTAATAATTTATCACTGTAGACCTGTGTCCCTTTACACATCTTTACACAGCCTTATCTGATTCTAAAGGTAGCTTATCATGTTGTAAGGTAGACCTTGTCTGGAACAATATAATATTTCTATTAGCCACATTCCTACCGATAAGAATCCATATTTTTATTTGATTTTCCACAGGTAAATCCCTTTCAAAATTAACCGCCTGTTTTCCTGCATTTTTTTCAAATACCTCATAGAGTTTGCCTGGACAAGCTTGGCATAATACACAAACGGTTATGAATGTGACTAAATTCTGTTTTTTTTATAATCGCCAGAGGTTCCCCTTTTTACTTCCCTTACATGTGGGGGTGAACGCTAAAGGAGTCCAACACTTGGCGCTGTGATATTTTCTGAACTGTGTCTAAAATGTCAAGGATTCCTTCTGAAACGTCAAACCCGCACATATACGGATCACAGCTCGCTGTTACAGAATAAGGTTTAACTTCGCGGAGAAGAAAAAAGTATTAAATCGATCAACACTAAAATGTTTGTCACTGATCTACGCTGGAGAATTGATTGTTGGAACGTCTTTACCTGTCAATCATAGTCAAGTTAATTACCTGGTATATCGAGGTCAATCGTATGTTTACATGTTAGTATTTCTATATTTTTGTTTAATATATACTACATTATGAGAAGATTGTTATTTTACTTAATTACTTAATTGAACAGTGGGTGATCGATCATATGCACCAGCCAGAGGAAAAGGGATATTGGACAGAGACCCTACCACGGATAGCCGATAAACAGTTTTTAAGGACCCGCCGGCGAATTTTGGCTGATTTTTTAGACTAAAACCCTAGATAATCTATAGAAAATAAACAAATGATTGTTATTTATCTATCTATAATGGATGCATTTTCAAACAACTCAGGAAATATAAAAATATATGGGTACTTATTTAAAAAAATAACGATGGCGAGTTTTATTCAATATTAATCTCCAAATAATGGCACAATTCATGAAAATGTCGATACAAAAAACCTTCAGTTTTGTGGACATATTATCCAGCATGCATCCTGTTCTAGGCTAACCTGCAGGAAGATTTCAAGAAACTGTGGTTGGGAGAATTGGAATTTGTCTAATAATTCCTAACATTTTGTGTTCTTTTAGGCCTACGTTGTCCAAATTGATTACGTTGGATATTGTTATGGCACTGTGTGGGCGTTGTAAAAAAAGGGGGGGGGGGTGGCAATCACACTAGACAAATCAGGCTTAGAGCATCACTGTTACTCCTATTTCCCGATTACCAGACAGAAATAGGAGACCGCTGGTGATTGGAAGTAGATGCTGCTGTGGAAGTGTTTGGAAATAGGCACTGGAAAGACTCCATTTAGGAGTAATTATTACAGCCCTTGGCAGTGACAGAAACCGGAGGGGCAATGACCTTTGCCACCTCCTCCCCCTGGAGGAGGTATAACTAATGGTGTAACCTGGTCTTTAACCTAACTTATTCCTCTCACCTCTTCAGCGTCTGCTACATGCTTAGAAACACCTTGGGACTTCACTGTTGATAGGCCAGGTTGGGTACATTGAAATATCATGCATAGCTATACATATCTAGATATGCATGGATAACTATATATAGATATACTACGTTTCTATCTAGATAGATAGACAGAGAGATAGAGATAGAAAAACAGCTAACTAGATAGAAATTGGAAAGTGCTATCATTTAGAAACAGGATATAACATCAGCACATATATATCAAATTCCATCTTGTACTTTCCATTCTCTACCGGTACATGGTTTTACCTAACAACATTGAATAAAGAGGAGGCGGAATGGACGGTCAGTAAAATTAATGTTTTGCAAAAAAAATAAAGAGATTCTAATCGATGACAATAAATATGATAAAAAATAGCGGTTGCAATATGTGTTCGTAGAAAGTAGGACGTGGTAAAATTTCAGTGAGGAAGCGGAAGTATCTGATCTTATAAGACAATGTAGCGATATGTGTGGGGTGAGAAGATGAGGGTAGGTCCATGCCAAGGCAGCAAGAAGATAAGGGTGGGTCCATGCCAAGGCAGCAATTAACCCAGATATTAGAAAGGTTAAATCGAAAGGTCTGGGATCACAGGTCTTAGCTCCTACCTTACATATTTTCCCATTAAGTTACGCAACAGGATGGCAGTCCAAGGAGGATATACGATGAATAAGTCCCTTTTTACTCGTATAGGGGACTACAATTGTATCACTCCGCAAGATTTACTTTCAGAAATGTTTCCAAAGTATCGAAGTCAAACCCAAATGGAACACCAATTATTGTAACAGAACCTACAGTTGGTAGTATGAACTACACATGTATCGGAATATATTTGCAGAAGATGTATATACCGATAATGTCCTTATTCTAAAATTACTTTCCATGGAAGGGAACAAATATTACAAGGTGTTATGTGAACATAATTTATCCATAGCAGCCAAGGGTAAAGCAGCTTTGACACCTAGGTTTTGACACCTGGGTACACCTTTTTCATTATACTACCACTTTCTTTGTAGCTCACCTGGATCCCAGCATTTACAAAAGAGTCACACTTTGCTGGAGGCCTACTGAATGTCACTAAAGAGAAAGTTAAAGGGGAAACCCACTGAGCGATTTGACTTAGATTCTGGTCGAATTAGAGATTTCAGGCGACTAATATCTAATATTCTTAGGTATTTGACAAGGGACTGACCACTTTTTTATATATTTCTTGTCATATCTCTCCACGTGATCACCTTTTCATGTTGTTTTGGGTTTGTCACAACAAGAAGTAAGTGACCAGAATTTATCGAAACGACCAGAATTTTGGTTCAATCGGTCAATGGGTTCCCGTCTTTATGATAGTGAACACTATTTTGTAGGGAATGCTGTAGCGATGGACACATGAAATGTTGTTCAGAAAAGCAGGGCGGTGTACAACATTTAAGGCCATCTAAGCTGATTATGCTATTGGTTTTATTTAGTTAATGAAATTTGGATCAGTTATAGAATGATGAAACGTCATAGCTTGCAGCTGATGCATTTTTTCCTTTAGTAGTTAAATCAATACACGTAGGTAGCTGTAGTAGTCAAGTATCTTTACATAAACAATCCTTCCTCACACCCTATCTATACCCTGCTCCTGCGCTTGAATAAATGTCTTTGATATCTATGTCTGCTCTGTATCTTTCAATTGAGGTTCTTCCTATGTCTTGTCATAGACATACATAACATCGTTGGCTGAGTAATAAAAGGTCGTATCTCAAAAAAATCAATTTTATTTTTATTTTTGAATATGTTTCCTTTACCCGTAAGGTGTCTAGAAATTTTGGAATTTTTGGAATTTTTCAAGTCTTTAGAATGTGGTAACCCAGTAAACAAAGGTCGTATCTACAAAACTTCACTTTTGGTTGAGTAATAAAAGGTCGTATCTGAAAAGAGTCATTTTATTTTCTTAGTAAAAATGGATAATTAATGCAAAATGAACATATCTTGTGATTCTGATTTTTTTATAACTATCACAAGAACCTCACTGTAAAATATTATGCATAAATTTTGGAAAACAATAGCATGCAAGGGAATATAATTGCAAAATGTTAGATATGACCTTTGTTTACTGAAGTTCTGGTGTGTCTGTTGAGTAATAAAAGGTCGTATCTGGGCTGTAATTGAATCTGATAGTTTAAATATCACATAAATCTTAACTATTTTAGAGCAATCAAATGAATTCAGTACTAGCATATTGGTTCAAGTTAAGAAATATTATTTTGTGTCATTTATATTAGTTATACCAATTTAATTAGTGTTTATTTAACATTTGAATATGTAAGATACGACATTTTGTTATTCACTGGTTTCCAACTTTTCCCCTTAAAAGTGAGTAATAAAAGGTCATATCTGAAAAAAATATGTATATGTTACCATAGTAACATCCCAATAATCTAAATATATTCATGATTGTGACTAAAGTATTTGTAGGTTATCATTCTTCATATGAAAATGAAATATTGTGATGATTGAGCAGATATTTAGAATCACACAGAGGTTTAAGATATGTCATATATCTTTAATAGGCAATTACTCAAAATGATCATTTGTCAGATACGACCTTTTATTACTCAGCCAATGAGTCATGGTCTTTTGGATGGCAGATGCTTCGTTATTATCTAACTTATTATCTTAACTCTAGGCTAAGGTTTCTTACTGTCATTCTTCTGAGGTCACCAGGGAAACATAAGAGTATAATAATAATATTATTCTGTACCTTCCACTATCACGTTCCAATTGTGCTGTAATTCTGTAAGGCACCGACCTAGCAATGGAACGATTTGGATACTCTATTGTTTCCTAATCTCTTTTCTTTTCTAAAATGTATGTGTAATATTCATGTTATTTTAGATAATTTAAACATGGACATTTATTGAAAATTAATTATATGATTATGTGTACAAAAGCCCAAAGCCTAAAGAGGATATTGAACATATCAAGCTATTAGGCCTTGCTCTTGTAAAAAACCTAACTAAATGGGCAAATGATATACGATTACGGTTCCTGAATGGGCATATACTGAAACTGTAGATATATAGTAAAACAACTTTGAAGCAAAGTGGGCGGAGTGTTGTATCAACTGGAAAAACAATGTTCAGACTCATCTAATATAAAACATAACTGCATGTAGATTCCCCATTGCTAGGGATGCGGAGATCAATTCTTATATTTATATATATTATAGGATGGTGATATAACGTCATCGTTACAGCGGATGTGGCTGTCAAACTAGTTTTTGTAGAGTGACAGCAACTGGAAACCGCTGTCCTCCACAGTGCAACTAACTGTTAGTCCTGCCATAGGGACCATGCATGTTTTACTTATATTATAACCCTTAAATCATCTTTAAGCCATTTAAGATTAAACTTTATGCTTGGTATTTTGTCTCTGCATAAATCCACTTACTGTGCAGTAAAATACAGAGAATTGCCATTTCATAAAAGAAACTCTGAATTTTCATTCTTTGCAAAGTATTATTTGCTCTGATCCTTCTTCTCAATTTGTCTTGAATTACAGTAAATGCAATGAGGGCTGTGCTTTCCAAAAACAGTGAACAAAGGTTTGCCAGCTTGTCATTTCCATAGCTATTTCCCCCTATTAAGAAACAGCTCATATGTCACCAGTAGGTACTACTGGGGAAAGGAGTGAAAACCCTCTGTACACAGAATATTTATCTCAAAATCAAATCAATAAGTGTTGAATAATCTGGGGGCTGACCGAAAAGCTGCCACAATTTCTCATGCGAGTCATTTTATGCCCATGCAAAGACAATTCTGCCCAAAAACCATCCACGAGAACTTTTGGACATGAAAGTTTCTTGAAAATTATACTGAAATCATTCCCATTATATACTTATGCATATCATAATACTTTTTAAGTGTGCTAGAGGGACATTGGAAGACTGTGTTGAAAAAAATGGAAACAATCAAAACAAAAACCCACGGGAGCAAATTGTGTGATCGTGGCACAGAATTCTCGTCAATGTATTTTGGTCGGCCCCCCAGGGTGCTGAACGGACATACACAAACAAGTTTTATCTAAGGGCGCTATCAACAATGTTGCTATCTTATAGATATATCTAGATCTGATTAGACTAGGTATTTACAAAGTAAATTTAGATGTGCATCCCTGCCAGTAATAATACCTGCGGGTATATTTACAGAATGAGCAGTCTGTTCCCATTTTCCATCCATTCTCCCCATTGTCCAGTCTTCCGTTACCCTAGCTGACCAGCACAATGGCCACTTGTGAGTCGCATGTATGCATGGAGGGGGGCAGGGGGAATCTGACCTAATTAGACGTGTAGCCTGACTAACCACTCGCATGTGTGGTGAGGAGATAGGCCCAGGCAATAAAGCCTAATGCCTCCCTGGGGACAGAGGCAGTCTCCTTCATTCACCTGTCTAGACTATAAGCCTCGCCCCCCAGGACTATAAGCCTAGCCCACTGGGCAGTCACCCAATCCCTGACCTTAACACTGCTCTACAGTGGGCGCTGGGGCATTTAGGTGTCATTTGGTTGAGGTGGAGTTGGCAGAGATGGGAGTCAAGCATTGATAAATAGAGTAAAATACATTTTATTATGTAAAAACCATTTATTTTATTATGTAAAAAAAAAAGAGTTATTTTTCATTCTCTGAAAACCTATGCAATGTCCACCGAAAGTTGGGAGTTAGGTTTTAGATGGCTTCTCACTGTTGAAGTCATACTTCATAAAGAAAATTCAAATGTTGTTCAACATTAACCTCGTCGTAGGGACAGGTTCCAAAAAAAATAATTCTGTTAAAATCGAGGCTGAATTGGACATTACAAGATACACCATACACCAACACAATTCATTTGAAGGCTGATCTGGCACTCTAGCGAGGCTAGATGAAAGGTTCTGCGACGTTCTTATAACGTTCTGCACCTTTACTAGAACGTTAAGCAATGTCACATCCTTATCTGGGAAATTTCAAAGGATGTTTGTTGTATTGCAGAAACATTGTTGTTTATTGTGTAAGAACCACTGCGACTTTGGGTAGAGGGCCTAGTGTATAATTTCAACTGATGACAACCTTGAGGGGTGCATAAATTGTATGGTGGTTGTTATGTGTGGATTCATCCCATCAGCATCATGGCAGCAGTAACCACCGCTTGACACGATTCTCCACATAAGCTGATGCAAAGAAATGAAAACTTCGTAAATCTGCAATAAACATAAATTAATGTACTTATAAAAAACAACACACCAAAAGGGAAAACAAATTCACAGCGTTTATTTTGTTTATCATGATTGTTTGACCAACGTTGCACCCAACACAAATCTGATATGCACTCAATCAATTATAAGCCATTAGCAAAAATGAATACAAGTTGTGAAAATGTTACATCCTTTCATCAACCCTCTTTCTTGTCATCTTGAAAATACACAGTCTGAAAATGTTCTTCATGATAAAAAATTAATGATACAATGCTAGGAACATCAATCAGATTTCACATGGCTTGGTTGGCATGCATTCGCTTTGACTGCTTTAAAAATAGATGGAGACAACCTTAATTCTTTTAACTGATATGTACCCTTTTCTGTTCTGAGGAAAAATCTAACTCCGAGAATTACCTTTGATCAATATGAAACGGACTTACAGTGCACCAGTCCTTCTTATTCATAATTGACTGTATGAACAGTTTGAAATTATAGGGAGATTGTGTCGTGTCCTATTTGAATATTTCTGATCAATACTACCGTACTAGACTTCTCAGCAGAAAAAGTTTACACCAAATGGCTTTCCAAGTCCTTGTTCTTTTTCATTTGTCTTTACAAGATGTATCACAGACATGTTCAGCTTATATTTGATTATGTGAGTCCCAGTGTAGTGAACTTCACTCTCGAACAACCGATTATTTAAAATTAGCGTTTCCTAGTGAAGTTGCAATGGTGAGTTTGTGTATACTATTCAAATTCAATATAGCAACATTCGGTGTCCTTGAAAGCTTATCATATAGATATACAACGCAATAAACATTGATTGAAACTGCTTCACTGTCTTAGAAATAAGATAAATAATGGTCAGCAAGTGATTAACTTTCATGGTCTAAAGTAAACATGATTTAATTTAGAATTGAACTTATTCAAACTCTAACATATTTAACGGTCATTTACATACCTTCAAGATCTAACTTATCACACCTACTTTACTTAAAGTTGCCTACCTTAGCATTGCAGGTGAGGAGATGCTAATCTGTACTAGAGGTACGTGGGGATTATAGGATTAGGGGGAGTAGTTGGTTGGAGGGTGAGTGGGGAGTTCTGGCTCTCACAGATTACAACCTTAACCCCTTTCATGTTGCCACAGTTCCCATTCCAACCCTCCTTGCTATCCATCAGGACAGTTTTTTCTTCTCCGGCCTCACACCTTTCGATTTTTGTTCCTACCCTTGATGAATTACACCAAAAGCTATCTGACAAAGACCAAATGAAAAATAAGATAAAGGCTAGGATTAATGACCCAATGTCGGTCGATGGACGGGTAAAGGGAAAAGAAAATGACTTTGGATCCCTTGACTTTACACTTCTGTCTACACACATTTCTATTAGCCTTTGTATCTTTAATCATTTAATGGTCACAAGGCATCGCATAGTACTCTTTCATCAGCTTTTTAAACTCATCCATCTAGGCTTGGTTAGAATATTTCAGCCGCCCTTGAAGAGTAATTACAACGAAACTAGATTGAACTAATGGCATTATTCGTTAATTCAAAGATATCCCATTTGACGACTTCCAAATGCTGCTGCAATGGCGTTAATGCCTCATTTTCAAACGAATTGTGTCAAAGTAGAATAGAATCACAATCGAAATATCCATTAGAATCCTCAAACCAAACATAACCAAAGTTATCACACCTCACAACGCATGCCTTGTGGGATCTCCCAAAGACATTTTTTCCTAGCAACTGACGGAATCGGTAATTTAAGATTGCATTTATCTCTAGCAGGAGGAGAAAGAAAATATTGGAGTTGAGATGTATAGACGAAGGTGTTGGCAGCGATAAGGCTACTGACGCCCCCTACCCACACTATTTGGTACTAGTCTTGATGCCTTAAAGTATCGATAACACTGTTAGGAATCAGGCTAACTAATCAGACTATTCTCTGCACCCTATTATCCGTCAGAAGACCATGGGATCTATGCATTCTAGACTAATTACGTCAAACTGATTGAATTTTATTTTTAGTCGAATTCAAACACAGAAAACGTATTTATCAGGGTTGGCGAGACTGCTAGACTACTTGTCACTCGGCACAGGAACATTAAAGATGTTGGTACAGATTTTGATGGTCAGCCCATTTTCTCGTTTAAGTTAAACACAATAATTTCAGCTAGATGTAGGGCAGCAGGGTTGGATGGGATTCCAGAAGCATCACAGATTGAGTGTTAGTATTGTGTATTGTTTGGGGGAATAAGGCAATTTTGAAATACTCTTTGCTGGTTGGGTTCAAATCCTATGAGGGGAAAAATAGATGTACTCATTCATCAAACACGGTATTTTCTATTATTTCACCACTTCCTAAGACATTCATGTAATCTGATAATCGTCTTGTGACTTTTTCTTGTTACCAAACTGTTTCAATGCATACAGTAGCCTACAATGGTGCAGGATGGATATGTTATGAAAGCATAAAGATCCAAATGAAAGTATTGGTATACAACCATCGAACGTGTACAAATATTTTTTCTATTGAAGATCGGAAAATTCCAACTTCTATTAAACAATGTTAATTCCCTTTTTTTTCCCCCTAAAGTAGTCTTTTTTTAACTCTGCCTTGTCAAAGAGTGTTTGTGTTATACAGGATCTTAGCCCCACTTCATTCCAGTATTAGTCCGGACAAGGAGGTCTGATTGCAGGAGCTAATCCAGGATCTCGGAAAGTGGGTTTGGCATGTAGGATAAGTACTTAAACGTTGTGCATCTGCGCACTCGGGTAGCATTTCAATTTCCTCTTTTTGTATTGTCAAGATCCCCTAAAAATGTATGTGTGTGTGGGAGGCTCAGGATCCTCTGATCCCCATACCGCCGGCCCCTTGGATCCACGCATACCCCCCCTAATCCTCCCTGCAACTAGCACGCCCTCCCACGGAGTAATCTGACACTACATCGCCATGTGACCCAGTCTATCCAATCAGCGGCATGCATGCGTTATCTTTACCAGCTTATACCTGGCAGTTCTTTGTAGCCCGTCTTAGTACACTGATACCACCGCAGCTTTCAGAAGTTGTGGAATTATGAGAAATAGTCGAGGTGATGAGACCAGACAGGCGTTTCTTACAGCTTATGTTCTCTCATCAAGGGCAATAGGAGAAAACAGGTGCAGCCTTCTGAGCTGCTCAGGCCGAGTGTGATTAGCTCCGTTACCCCAGCTTCTCCCCGTGTTTTTATCATTGGGGTTGAGTCATAGGGATAAGGATGGGAGGGAGCCATAGTGTCAAGTTGTGGGAATTGCTCAAAATATCATGATTATTTTGTTTTAGAAAACAGAAAAAGATGCTTTAGTTTACTTACAGGTAACACATAATAATATCAAAAAGGAGCATGAGAAATTTATGATCACTTGACTGTTTTGTTTACAAGTATTCACTCACCTGTCAATTGATGAATTGTAAATTCATCATAGATGTCTATAATATCTATTAACAATAATTAGTGTGCTTAGCATGGTACAATGCCTTTTGTTTGCGAGAAATTGAATTGATACGGCTATAGACACATGTATGCCTTTGCACAACCATTATACTCATCTTACCGAACCACCCGCAAATACCATCACCCCAAAGTAGGTGACATAAAGAACCACAACTATGGATATATATGGATATGCATACTTCATAGAAACTAACAAACAGGTGCAATTCACTTAAATCTCACCCAATTTGTAGAGTTCATATAAACAATTATTTGTACCTTTGAACTGCTCCATCCAGTATAAACCTGAGCTGCTCCCCCGAGCTATTTACCTGAGCAATTTTAATGGGCGTCATCCTAAAACCACGGATTATGTCAAAGTGCCAACAAACCCCGCCAGCATTAGGACAAGAAGCGCTGCGCTGGGCTTTTATTTCACATCTACGTGCAGTTGCAACACAGACCTTAAATAGCGGTTAATGCCGCATGGAGGCCTGGGGCGATTGGCAGCGAATGAAGTCAGTCAATTGAGAGTTGTTGGACCAGTCCTTTTAACGTTACCTGGTGGCATCCCTCGTGTTGTGGTGTGTACTGGTACTGGAGGAGGCCATTAAAACATACCTGTGTACAGGCCATTGATGGATAGTTTAGTTTGAGGAGTAGGTTGATGACCGATGTTTAAATACAATCTGGCGTATCTTTTTTTGCAAATAGAGATAGGTACACTAAGACAACCAATATACCAATAATATTCATACAAATGAACACTTCGACATACGTGTTATATGTACATATTGTTGCGTTGTTGAAGCTAGAACTGGGATGTTGTCATAGATATACAGAATTACAAGTAACAGGTGATTGATTTGGACAAATAGATAAAATCAGATGTTTATTAATCACATTATTAAACACATAAAGCTAAACCTTTAAGATTAGCATTTGTTCGGAGTAGGGATGAGTGAAATGTTTACAGCGCCGATTGAATGGTGAGGTGACAACAATGTAGCATAATCATGGTTATGCATCTGGTTATGTCACAAGCCTCCAACAAAATAACTATTTAATAGGTATCACTATACATGTTTCATATATATTGTATAGAATAGAGGACATTACTCTATACGAAACATGGTAAGGGGACAATGAGTGTTTAATCACATCATAAAAAGTAACACTGACAGTAATTGTGCGTCAATTATTTAACAGGAGAGCTAACTGCTGGAAATGTTTATTTCCCCAGACGTATTTAGCAAATGGAGAAATGTGTGCATTATTACGGTCACTTATTTTCTTTGTGTTCTTGTCTTACGTATCCTTGTCCGGTTGTATAGAGAAGAAATGTTACAGGACAAATATAGGTCCGACAAAGCTAGTAAAACGTGGGTAAACGTTACATTTTTGATAAGACATTGACCTCCCTACAAAGTTAGATGTGAGTTTATGTAAGCTTATTGGAACAAAATTTACAAGATTTCTTAAATCAGAATAAACTGTAATTAAAACTGTAAAGAAAATTAGACATTTTGAAATATTATAAGCCCTGAAAAATCGTATTGAGCAGGTCTTTTCTTCCTCCAACCTCCTATACCCAAGGATAGTTAACAGTGTACATCATAGATATCCAAACTGGCGAGACATCTTGTGAAACCTATACATATTTGCCTCAAACTGCAGTTCCTCTATCCATAGGTCCACTTGATATTCCTGTTTCCGGGTCCTGCTATGCTCATGGATTCAGATAACTGTTAGATGCAGCTGGGGCAGGGGCCTGAGATGGTGCGTGAGTCCGACAACGACATCATTCTGTTCAATTAACCCCATGGATGGGCTGACAGGCCCTGTCCCAGGCCTCCCATGCACTCCCCAAAATAACCCCCAAGCCCAAGTATAGTGTGACGTTCTACCTCCGGAGGGAGATACTCGCACTGGGATGGCACCGGGCTCTTGTAGCATATATATATATATATATATATATATATTTATTTATATATAATACTCTTACAAAAGCTAATAATTAAAAGATGTTAAACTATATCAAACCCAAATTCCAACATGTTTGTGGACAACTTGTTTATTAGAGGATTTGTTTGTGTTTTACATCCTTACAAAACAAGCACATCATAGACATTGTATGCTGACAGAATGCGGCACATAAAGCCCCATACCCACTAAGCGATTTCACTGTCGCCAGGCGATGGCTGATCCTGATGATCGGTGGTAAAGTCGCTGGGCAACTGGGTTATCAAGGGATCGCCGGGTGATTTTGCATGTGTATGGCGTGTTTTCTGGGCGAGGGGCGACGGACAACAGGATCGCCGGGAAAATCGCCAAGGAAATCGCCGAGAAAATATCAAACTTGTCAGATATTACCGTCGCCCAGCGACAATGACAGCCGTTCCTCTCATGGCCCATCGCCAAGCGATGGTAAAATCACTTAGTGGTATGGCCCTTTAGCTTATATTTATTCAATAAAACTAACCCAAGTAGGTGTAAATACATATTTATTTTATACCAAGCTTGGAGCGCCTATGTACCTTACATCGTACGAAATGCGCAATGTGCAATTCATTTCTTAGTCTGGCAGCCAAGCTCAAGAAAGTAGCTTATTTTGGGAGTTCGTTTGCATTGAAAGGTTTATACCTAAAACCATTTTAGGGTTGTAGAGGGGTCCTTTGCAGACAATTTAAGCCCGGTTGTCACTCTGTAAAGGTGTGCATGGCCGTGACAACCAACATTTTGTTTGGCGATTATGACAGAAATTTGACTTGTCTACAAGATATCTTTTCTTATAATAAACATGTGAATTTCTGTCATAATCGCCAAACAAAATGGTGGTTGTCACGGCCATGCACACCTTTACAGAGTGACAACCGGGCTTAAATGGTCTGCAAAGGACCCCTCTACAACCCTAAAATGGTTTTAGGTATAAACCTTTCAGTGCAAACGAAAGTGAAAATTTCATGCCTTGGCTGCCAGACTATCTTGACTCTTGAGCTGTTCAGCTGGTGGATTCACAGCTAACTGTTTTCTAAATGCCCAACACATTTGGATGCTTGAGGAACTGTTAACCTATTGGTTATGTCACCATGTGTGAGGAGCAATGTGAGTATATATGATTTATCATGAGATCCCAACTTACACATGCATGAATATGGTAACATACATGAACATGACTACAAAACTGTCAATCCCAATGACTTTTTCAGGTTTTAGTAGGTTTTTTTCCACAATAAGGGAGCTTACTTCATTTTCCCTTATGGATGAGGAATTTTGTAGTATTGTGCACAATTCAGTGGCAGCCAACTTTCGTGATCCGAAGCCATGAAGAAAGGTTATGCTTTTACTTACACCAGGAACCTTCCTCCTGATCACCTTGCTTGTCTATATTTCCCCTCACCTAACAGTTACATTTCCAATACAAGGTACTCAACATATTACATGATATGTTGTTCGGGTATTCATCTAAAGTGTTGATCCAAAATGGTTTTGGGGAATTAACTATTGAATCAACCAGCGACTAGGATTTACAATATCCCAAACACTATGCTTCCAATACGTATGACCACGAGCATGCACACGGAAACCCATGGCCTGTAAACATGGTATTAGATAAATAGGAAAGAGATACCACTATCCCTTGTGTCCCTTGTACACGATGTTCCCCGAGCTAAATGGGACGTTTACTGCCTTTATCTTGGAGCTTCATGAATTTTTCATTGGGGTGCATGGTTGTTATTGCCATATAATCAGGAGAATATTGATAATCATGGGCTATCATGTCTGGTGAGCTGAGTCTGATCGTCTGGTGATTCCAAGGACATGGAGTCCCCCTGTCGGTTCGTGTACCCTGTAATGGATTTAGTGTGGGTTGTATAGAGTGATAAAGTGAGTGAGTGAGTGAGCGGATGAGTAAGTGATTGTGTGAGTGGGTAAAATGGTGAAATGTGGTAGTCTGAGTGATTGTGTGAGTGAGTGAGTGAGTGAGTGAGTGAGTGAGTGAGTTAGTGAGTGGGTGAGTTAGTGAGTGGGTGGGTGGGTTATTGGATGAGTAAGTAAATGAGTGAGTGCTTGAGTGAGTGGGCAAGTTCATATCAGAACCAAACTAGCCTTAAGTCCAGGATTCTCTCACATTAGCTTCAAGCCTCAGAGCAAAATTACAAATCTATACAGGTATGTAACGGTGAGATGATAATGTCCCAAAACAAAGGGAACCCTACACCTATTACCTTATACCATAGCTACCCCCTCTCACCCCACACTCACCCCATATAACACCCCTTTCACCACAGACCACCCACAACACACCACCAATCACATCCCACACCCCACACACAACCCCACCTGAACAGCGCAGCTACCCTTACTGCAGTGTAGCAACCGGATCTCTATTGATTTCTCATTTTTTACCACCGCCCCGTGAAAATTCCCTCAGCGCGTTTGTGGATTTTCTAAAGTCGTCGTCGGCAGCAGTCTGTTTAAGGGGTGTCCTGTAAGTATTATGTTCGGGCCGCCATGCCGACGCCAGGTCTTGTCGAGATTGGTCCCCGGAGTGGGCGCCACTTGATGCGGGTTTTACCGCGCTGTCCAGGTATGGGGTGCCAAATGTTAACTCTGAGAAATATGTAATTTGGGGATGCTATTTGTATGGTACATTTGGGAAATGTTATGTAGGCCTATAACAAATATGACTTAATATTATGTCTATACAAGCTATAGGTAAAACAAGGCCATCCCGGAGACAAACTAGCAATCAATTTATGTTGTTCCTTTTTTCCCTTTTAATACAATGACTGTAAGGAACCCTTCAGTACTAAGCTCCTAGCCTTTCTGCTTTAAGAGAGGACTCGTTTGGTGCCTACCTACTATTTCATTTAGTGAAAATCCACATCCTATCATGGGAATGCCCCTTAAAATAATAGAAATAATTTAAAGATTTAGGGAAACAAGCAGCTAAGGAAATTATTTGTCTGTAAAGTCCTATACCCCCTAGGCAATTTTTCCCGGTGAACGCCGACCGTATGGACGTCAATTTACCTAACAACATTCCCAATAACATCATCTGACAAAATCTCCAAGCAATCACAATCACCGGGCTATTCCCACTTGGCATATTTTGCGTTCCAGGCAAGGACGACTGGGACAAAGATCGCAAGGAAAATTGACTGGGAAATCGCCGGACTGAATATCAAACATGCTTGATATTCCAGTCGTCCGGCGACTTCACCAGCAATCCTGACCCAGCCAAGCTGCGACATAACAGAAATGGTCTGCATCTATACTTTTTTAATCAGTCTGGTACTTACTAAGATGGCACATAACAATAACCCCAACAAATCAGAATGTTATTAAAACATTTCTTAGTGAGGTCAGGACAAAACCAAACAGAATGTTATGAGAACATTCTGTTTAGGTTGAATTAAGTAACCAGAATGTTACAATAATGTTGCAGTGAACCGTCACAGCAGTATGTTGCAGCAACGTTATTAGGAGCCATCAAAATAATGTAGCAAGAACTAATACAGAACCAAACAGAACATTACTGCAACATTATAACAAAATCACATGCTTGGCTGGGGAGGGTCACCCATCACAAGGCGCTGCTTAAGGGTAAAAAATATTTATTAGAAATTCCTCATAAAAATCAAGATAAAACACTTTCATTTAACACTCCGCACCCCTCTACCAACCCCCACCCATCGGTGGCGGCGGCTGGGGTGATGGTTTGATGCGGTCAGCCACACGCTTGTTTAGGCCTCCAGCCTCAGCCCTGGAGGAGACTGACCAATCAATATGGCCGCGCCCGGAGGGGACATTACGGCCTGTGAAATGGTCATCGTCGGTGTGATTGCCGCCACACGTGGACGCTAAAAGGTGGGAGGTAGGGGGTAGCTGGGGCTGGAGGAAAAGGTGGGGGAGTGGGTGTGGGGTCGGGAGGATATCGCCAATTGAGTAGTTGATAGAGATGGCTTTGATATGGGCAAGGTTTGGGATTCATATCAATAGATGTTGTCATGGGTCTCGGCTCCCGTTCATCATTCCGAAAAATTGTGAACCTCATATTCAGACCATAGCATCTAGCCTTTCCCAAAGAGGATGTGGCCAATTGAGCAGGTGGTAAGTGATAGACATGATTCGGGCAAGGTTGCCGAGATCCAATATTCTATATTTGTGTCTAACTGTTATATGTATGTTTGGTTCTACTAGAGGCTCATCTCATGACTGCTCTTGAGGCACTCTCCCGGGGCCCCAAGTTTGGTTTGGGCCGCCCTCGGGTCGACAGGATCTTGAGTCACCTTAGCATCTCTCTCCTAGTTGGGATCTGTCCTCTAGTACTCATGCTAGCCATATTAGTCTATTTCTCAAACATATGGCAACAATAGGTCAGATGTCCATAGTTGAGGGCCTTGAAGGACACTATATTTTATTTTCAGGTAATGGTCTGCCTTTTATATGCTACAGGTAGATGCTAATTCTCTATAACATATCACGTGACATATCCCTATACATCACTTGTATACTCTACAAACCCTGTGCTGCATGTTATCCAGAACATTTTCATACTTTTCGTGATAATAAATATTTCGAGTTACTTCAAATATTTCATGTATTTATGTAATTCAGGTATTCATCCAATTTGAGTGCCTCCAGAAACTTTCCCTAATAATAACACAGTCATTACAATATCAAAAGGAACCATCATCGGTCTCGTTTCCTGTTAATCTTCCTTGAAATTCCTGGAAATATAACATTCAGACCACACATTCCAGTCTTTCTCAAATAAGGTTTATTTGATTTATCTATCTTTAATGATATAATAATTATAATAGACTGTTTTCCACAGTGTCTCATATTTCCCATAAGTTACAAATTAAGGAGATGGGGATTCAATTCATAGGAGGTCATTATATCCCCCCCCCCCCCCAAACATGCTTGGTATGGAATTGCCTTGTTGCAATGTGTTAGTGCTGTATAATTGGGTGGTAATAAAGTCTAGTACTTGGCAGGTGGAATGATAAAACGTACCACAACATTACAAAACACTTCCTTGGAAACGTGTCTAAGTAGACTCGTGTTCGAAACAACCTGTTTCATAAGGAATTAGTGAATAATTATTGGAAGCTTGTATAATGTAACCAAGGTTTCTTCCATCGCTGTTGGCTATTGGTGTTTGCCTCCATTATTAATATTTAAGTTTACCGTTTTGCGGCCCACAACACAGTTTTTCATTGTCAAATACTTCTGTCAAATATCTTCTCTTAGCGACATATGATCAATTTATATGAAACACTCCGCTGGTATGTAGTCTATTACTGTAAACTGGAAGACATAGACGGGATACGAGTGCATTCTAGATGTACAAAATAAAAATCCAACGTCGTTAAACTATTAAATTGTTATAACCATAGATACAGTAATATAAAATCAGCTTTATTTCGTATTTTGCACGAAAAAATAAGAATAAAGTTTTAGGTTTCGGCATCTATCTATGGCCTTCAATAAGGGATATTATCACGAATTGCACTGTGACAGATGGATGTAAATTTGTTAGGGATTTTCCCAATAATATAAAGTAATATATTTTTTGACAATGGCAATATTTTTTTTTTATTTTTTATTTTTTTATTGTTCAAACATCATCACATACAATCATGTGCTTTTCAAGATGTCAAATAATGAATATCAAGCTGTTCTATGTCCCCTGCAGCATTGACACTTGCCATGTTAGCAAATCAATATAATTTATCTTCTCCTTTCAGAAAACTATCCACCCCCCAACACATGCATGTTTTACGTCATTTCCTTTTTTAATATTTCTATCTTATTTCATATTGAGACACCCTTACCATGGAGTCCACGAAATGACCCCTCTCACCCCGCCCCCATCCCACATCCCCCGTTTCCCCCAACGGCCACACGGGGGCGACACCCTCCCCCTACAGTGCGCGCGGAAACCCCACTTTGTCAGATCAAACGTGCACGCGACGGCGCAATTCCGGTTCCGCCTGCGGCCGGCACCTCTCAGTGGTCAAAGTAATCGCCTCGTTGTCAGCGCCGGTCGCCTGGGGGCGCAGGTATCGCCCTGATAGCTGGGCTGGCCCCTCGCTCCCTACAGCCAGAGATTTCTGCAACAATAATGCCGCAATTTCTTCCCCCATCTTCTCTTATTTCCATATTGTTGCACCGGCTCTGCCAGGTACCTAGTATATCAGCCGGGTCCACACATTGCGATTGTATTATTCTTTCGACAGTGATTATGTATTGAAAATGGAACAAGAATAACACCAAAAATCGTATGTATCCTCCGTTACCAGTTGAAACGCTTTCACAGTATTGTCAATATACTATGCAAACTACTCAGTTTTTGTTTGTGACGACATGCGCAATCCGCACAGATTCTTTGTAAAATACTACTGTATGCCTTGCTTTAAAAGGTACAAAACGCTAAAATGAATAAAAGTGATGCAATTTTCTTTTTTTTAAATGGATTATTGCGCATCCAGATTATTTAATGTTTGAAAATTTGAAATATTCTAACGTGACCACAGATCAGAGACAACTATTTCTACAGCTGTTTGAGCTATTTTACTTCTGATTACTAAATGCTCTTAGCTCCCTCCAGATAAAACCAGAGAAATCGTGAGGTCTGAAAGTAGGCTTTCCGTGCGCCTCCCCCTCCATCGTTGCCACACCCACATGTTGTGAGTGCTTTTCAAAAAATGCATTTTTCGCATAAAACTGAAGGTCTTTGAACGCTGAAAAAAGAGACAGCTCAGCATAAAAGGAACCTTTGAGGAACCAGATACATTCTTTGATGGAATAACATGGGCTTTCCTGCATACCTCAATGAATAGTGTCACACCACTGCATTGGCTCAGATCAAAATCACAGATAGGTCAATAAGTATCCTGAGCTTATTTTTTTCAATTCTTGTTGAAGGTTAAGGCCCAGCGAGCCTAGGCCTGTCCCTGGGGAGCCGTTAATAACTAATGAGGCTGACATTTCAGGCCGTCATGCCTATGGTCAAGGCCTACCAGCATGACCCAAATAGTATGCAGCCTCCTCAGTGAGGTACCACACACGTGTTGTCGTGATGTTTGATGTCCCGGTCAACTGGAAAGGTGTAATCGGTTATAGAAAACAAACTGCAGACAACCTCTGTATGACAAGATATATATAATACAATATATATGAGACCCCATTTCTAGAAGTTTTTAGTCAAACCTACAGGTATGAATAACAGAGGTAGGAACTGACCCATATATTTTCATTTTTTATGTCGAAATACACTTGATTCTTGTAAATAAACAACATATTTCATAATTCAAATATTCCAGGTTGTAACCCGAATCAGATCATCATGAACCTCTAAATGTGATCATTTTACGTAATAGTGATTTGAGGTCATCCTATCAGATTTCACACAAAATGGTACTGTGAGGTTTGATGTCAGGTTAATTGGGGATGTGCATGCGTCTCGAGAAAATAGTTGAATATTATCATGACAATCCCAATAATTATGCCAAGTTGCAAACCGATTGTTTGGTAGCAATCAGTACAACTGGTATGTATAACACCGATTGAGGGAACCACTAGACAACAATTTGTAGAGGTTCGCATACCGCTTCTTCATTCAGATTACATGCACATGTTATTGTTCAGATCAACAGGAAAGTTTCAATTGACCCTGAAAATATATCAGATGAAAGAAAAGTTAA
Source organism: Lepidonotus clava (assembly GCA_936440205.1). Taxonomy (NCBI): domain Eukaryota; kingdom Metazoa; phylum Annelida; class Polychaeta; order Phyllodocida; family Polynoidae; genus Lepidonotus; species Lepidonotus clava. Next base: position 15,213,632 of record OW387150.1, on the reverse strand, counting down.
ACTCCAATATGCCCTTGGTTTTATAACTATAGTTCCAAATCCGATATTGCCAGTTGTTAACGTGATTTACAGCTCCTTTTTGTCAATCCTTCAAATGCTTTGGGAAATAATTTTCTTGCCTATGTCGTTTTTAGTAACTAGGTATTATTATTTTATAAAATCTAGCTCTGCTTTTAAGGCAACATAATTCAATAAAACTGATGTTAACTGGTATAGAAAACTTGAAAAATGGTAAAGAACATACTATGTTGGAATTCAGCATGAAAACCATGTATGTTTTTATCATTCAGGTTGAAACAAATCGCTGATTAGTATCATGAGTAAGTAATTAATGTTGAAATTGTACTAAAATGATCAAATTTATTGCGGTTAGCATCGAGGTAGATATAGCAAAACTAATATGGTTTGACTCAGCATGTGGGTTACAGATTGAAAGCTCGATTCGTCCAGAGTATTGAAAACATTCAGGTGCTTTCATCCTAATGCACATTTGTGTCATTTGAGTTTTTGAATACTATAAATTGTGGCCATTGTAGACAACAAATATCACCGATATGGTATTTGCAGGGGAGGCTCCGGGACCTTAACAATGACACTCTTTCATGGCTACTAAAATGTTGCTCATTCTTGTAAATTCACACCTGACTTTCCCATTATAATATTATGGTCCCTGCTGGATTGTCTCTTGATATTTGACGGCACATCTTGTTTAGCACGTAATAAGTGCCACTTACTGAACATATTGCATACACTGATCTAGTGGTTTTCATTGCAGAAATAAATCCATGTGTACTGTACGTAGTTATCAGTAGTTTTTTATTTATTTATTAAACCACTTTCACATTAATGTGATCTTCCAAGTAGGTACATTATTCAAAAATATATAAATCCAATAATTGTTAATTAAATAGCAATAGGGGCCTACATGTACAAATGTCACAACATCAATATGTCATCTTTTCCCGAGTTTAGTACTGGGATGACCTTAATTCTCAGGCCTCTTTTCAAGAAGGCTTTTCTTAACTATGGAATAGTGATTACGTAGTAAAACTTTAAATGTAGTAACATTGTCAGATTTCTGGATGTGCTCCGGGAGCTGTGCCCACAGTGTAACTCCACGCTAATAGGGTGATCGCTTATAGGTTTCAGTAAGAGGGGTCTTTTTAAGAAAACTATTTTATTTGCTTGTCTGGTGTTGATGACAATATATTGATAACAAGTGATTGTACACACTATAATGTTTTAGTTGATGTCCAATGAAAATAACAAAAAATATAAGATTGGCAGGATTTATATAGAACCTTTATAGTTGTGTCAATTATTGTTGTTATTAACATGACTTTTTTAACACTAAAGTGACATGAATCGTGTCTCTATATAAGTGCATGATCTATTGCATGAGTATTGACCGACACAAGAAAGTGTCCGCAGCATAGCTATTCACCTGCTCTGATCTCAGCCAATCAGCTTCAAGGATTCTGTCTGCAGGATACCAAAGGCAAGGCCGTTCACAAAATAAGCTAGCCACAGATTTGTTACTTAAAGCCATAAACATATTGTCTGCTTGCTCTAGAGAAGTAACAAAGAAAACGTTCAAGTTCAACATGGCAATAGTTCCGGAGACGCAGGGACAGCGAGTGAGAGCTGGGCCACGAAGTCTCCTGACTACTATAGCATGAACCAGGCACAACCCACCAGGGATGGCCCAAGCCTGCAGGCCCGCTAGAGTCAATCTCCAGACATGAAAGTCACAGTGCGCGGCACCAGTACTGACGCCGCCTGCTTTGCCTGCACCTACATATTTAAGAGACACACCAAAGTCCTATGATACCACCACAACACATTGGCCAGACGTTCCCCCCTGGCTTGCCTTAATTAAACAATCAGGCATGAGAAAGCTTTTCTGGTATTTTATATATTGGATTATATTGTTTCCCTCCATCAGATTCAATATAATGGTGATGTGGATCGAAACTATAGATTGGTATAGTTGTAGCATGAAGTGACATATTTGAGATAGATATTGCCTTTAGACACGGCAACGCATTGAGCAAAGCAACTGGAATTCTGGTCGAATCTCGATGTTGAGGCTATTAGAAACATTGAAAAACGAACAGGAATCATCGAAAATGACCAAAGACTATCGAAGGAGTCCTTCAAATGTAAAGTAGAATTAAGCAAATATGATCAGCTGGACATTATGTTAAACCTTGCCTTGAATTCACCTTGGTAGAAATATGTATGATGTATAGCTCTGCCTAGCTTATATTGAATTGATCGGACCTTAAGTGATAAATGATGCGTCATCTATGGTTCAAGGAGGGCACTTTTGCTGGCCTACTCCCGGTCAGATTACACAGGAAACCTGCAGTCTTTCGTCATTTTCTTCTCTTTCCAAGCAATAAACATGAACCCTTTGAAAAAGATTGTACTGCTCTGAAATCCATCATTTTGCCCGTTCAGCATAACAAGAGATGAATTGGTCGACCCAACCCATCCCTTTTCACGTTTTCCACAGAAAGGGCATGTGGAGTTTAGGCCACCATTCTAAAAGGGGCGACACAGAGTGATAAGAGCATAGAAACCTGTATCTATCTTTTATAAACGAGGGTTGTACATTAGAAGCATGTTCTTCCAAGATGAAATTCTTCTAAGAGCATATTTATTGCATACATATTGGTTAGATTAATTTGAAAATGAAACATATGGAACTCACTGCATTCTTTTAAATTAAAAAAGTTATTTATTTTGCAGTATAAAGGCCTGTTTCCACCAAACGACATTATGCTAACGACCATGAACGACCATGAACGATTCACAAATCTTTTGTGGTCGTTAGTAAAATCGTTTAGTGGAAACACAAAATCGTTGGTTAAGATTTTTGTTAAAGACTGCAAACGATTTTTGCTCAAGACCAAAGTGAAGGATTCACCAACGACCAAATATTAAACCTGTTTAATATTTCTGGACGACAGATGCCGACGATTTTTTCCAAGAGCAATTAAAAGCAATTATATCTATTGTTTCCGGACTTTTCTGGTCACTGTCATTTGAAAAAATCGTCCAGATAGTCCAAGAGTCGTTCAGATATCAGCCTTTTAGTCGTTCAGTGGAAACAAGAAATTGTTTCTTTCTGAAAGACAAAAATAAGCAAAGATTCATGGTCGTTCATGGTCGTTCATGGTCGTAAGGAACTCTCTGTGAAAGTCGTTCGGTGGAAACCCGGCTTAAGAAGTTCGCAATTCACACCGATTTCTTTTTAACGAAATAGAATATTTATATGGCAGTGGCGTTTCCACATAGGGGAAAAAGTCTGCTCATCCTGTGTTAACACCCTCCAAGTCTGGTGACCAGAGTTTGGAGGCAGTATCAGGTTAGAGAAAAGTGGGCTTCCACAGGACGACAAACGTGTCAGCTGGTCAGCATGCAGAAACCTGGGGTGCCAACCAAAATTTTGGTGTATCATGGAGGTTTTTTGGTTGGCACAAAATGTCTTGGCAGTGTTTATCGTGACCGCGATGGAAAATCCTGCCCATTGGGACCCCTGTCGTTTAGAATGCACAGACAATTCAGATTCTTGTGGGATATTGCCGTAAAAAAGGTTCTTCATTGAAACCTTACCTCAGGTGTAATACGAATAAACTACACAGAAATAACATACCTGAAGACCCTATTGAGTGCCACAATGTTATCAGATATCGCAATACAAACTTGTTCCAACAACCACAATGATATGCACTCCCCCTGGGGAACCTAAATGAATGTCCTTTATTATACATACATGAGTCTTGCCCAGACATGGACTGGTGGTGATATGATGGGCTCTGTTTAATGAATATTCTGATTGGTCGACCACAAGGGTCCTCTCATATATCAACCCACTAGACTGGTGGTCTGGTCCGTACACTTTTCCAAGTTGAGGTACACAATGCACATACCTGCTATGGGAAAAATGATCGGGCAAGGTTATGGTATACCATTATTAAAACCTTTTTTATCTATAGTTTGGAAATTGCATCCCGATTCATTATTGATAGTATTATTGTTATGTTCGAAGTAAGTACTACCTTTGAATGACGTGCGTACATTTAAAAAAAAATGTGATGAATCTAGATGGGACTTGTGTATCATATAGTAGTCTACTCTGATATTCATAGAGCGCCTTCCATCTGTATTCATCTCTAGTAAGATGGATTGTAAATATCTAATGATTCATGTCACCCGGAGACTCAGTATCTGCATCTACATATATACACCCCAATTAATGTTTTATGACATAATTATCATTGCTGGGAATTGTAAGTCAATTCGAATCTAAATCCAATACAATACAAGTTTAATCACAATTATATCTCTGTAGTCTCGTTATTATTGAAGGTGAATAGGATTACTCTACTACATTTCCTTGATATAAGATTGGTCATATAATGGTTAGAAGTTTCTACTTTCGAATGAGGACACGTAAATATTCTATTCAAGATTCTTTGCCACCGACTAGCTTAGGTAGACTATTCACGAATGAGGTTAAAACTAAGACTGGCGATAGCAATAGCATCCAAAGTGTTTGATTGATCTCAATGATTTTGATTTGAGCATTCAATTAATTCTGATATTACGCTGATATCAGACAGAAGAACAAAGCATCCCTCCGTGTTCTACTATTCGATAAAATTTAATATCAGTCATATATTCTTGGTAAAACCTTGCCTAGGCTAAACAAGAGAGGCCTCATAAAAAGGTACACCTACGCTTTTATTAAACCACCCTGTGAAATTTGTTCTTGATTGGATTGTTAAACACCAATGAAAAGACTGTCGAGAGGCTGTTGGCAAACTGAAAAACTGAAAAACGCGAGTATTGCGTGCAATGACCAATTATTCTCTTTGTGAAAGAACCACTAGTTTTAATAGCATTTCCAAGGTCTAGGAGGGGCAGAACAGAGCAGCCAAGGAGGGAAAAAGAACCATCACATGGGCCAGGCCTGCAAGGATCTAAATGTGAGTACAACCACCCTTATGACCCTTCATTGGCTCTTGCTCAAAGGATTCAAAACATGTAAATTTACAATTAAATGTGTTAGTAGTAATTTAATGAACATTATAGCTTTCTTGAAATAATCTTCTGAATTTTGGTTTTCGCAACAGTCATTTTGAGATATATGTGATAGGATCCCATCGCTTCTGAGGTTTTCAAAATCTGTCCAAGACAGCCATACATCTACGTAATGCTTTTTACGGATAGTAAACACCTAGAAAGTGAAGTTGAATAATGCATAACCTATGGATCCCATCGCTTCTGACGCTTTCAAGATCTTTCCAAGATAGCCATGCATCTTGTATTTGTCAAACCACGTAATGGTTTTTACGGATAGTACATACCTAGAAAGTAAAGTTGAATAATGCATCACCTATTATTCTCCTTGTATTCCAATCGTCTGACAGTAAGGAATGTCAACTTTGTTCGTCCATTTCTCAGGGCTTTCCGGAAACCTGAGTCGTAACATTTAAGGCCCTTGTCAACTAGTACTTGGACTTGAAGTGCAAGGCGAGAAGAGGAAACGACATGTACAGTCGAAACACTCATTGATTGTTCGGCGACTTTTACAGCATTAAGTATGCCTGTTGCACTCTCCACCTTGGTGCAGTAATTTGGTACCATAGAATTCAGAAGTATACATTGACACACAGAAATGGTCTTAGCAATAGCCTACAACTTTGATCAATCCGAACATTTTATTTTAATTGTTTAATTGAATAGACCAAATTTGAATCGAACTGCCGATTAAATCCAAGAACTACTCACAGTTGTCGGTTTGTAGAAGGCGAAGAGAGATACTGGTGTACTCAAAGCGCAATTCTATTCTTCCTATAGTTAGGCTTACGTCCACCGACGCAAGCCTAACGACGCGACGGCCGGCGATGTGTTTTCCACTTTTGGGACGTGAACCTGCGACGTTATTTGTCGGGTCACGTAGTTGGCGCCTTTATAATATTGTTACAACGTCTCGTTTGCCGGCATTTTCAGCGACGAGAACGCGGCTTTTAGGGGAAGAAACATAGTGAATGACCCAATGAAGTAAATAAATTAACCTTTGCGCTTTTCACAATTTTGAATTACTTTTAGACTTTTAAAAAAAAAAATAATGGTACCATTACATCAATGATGTGAGCATATGGGCCCTATTCAAAAACATTTCTTGTATTCTCATTTGTCCACCCTATAATACTTCGTATCAAAAACTAGTCAGCAACATGAAATTCATATGTATTAGTGAAAGTTGATAGAAGAGAAGCCAAAATGAAAACAACTTAGAGAATTGATTTACTCAATCATTAATTGAAAAAGTACTAATGTCATAGGAAATAAAAACACGTACGTTTAACCTAAACAAATCTTAGTAGTACACGAAACGTCAAAGTTGGCCATTTTCTTCACCAACCGTCTGGGAACCAGCAGGTACTATACAGGGAAGGAGGTCGGTTACACCAGGGAAAAGCAAAGGGAAGCACGTGTTTCTACCTCCTCCAGTGTGGCACCCAGCCAACTCCAGGGCCGGACGACCCGGTGAACGCGTAGAACCAGAAGCCTGGAGGCTAACATAGGCCACATTCATAGTTTTACTGCAGCTTATTGATGGCTATTTTTGGTTTGAAATAGTTTAATGTATTGGTGTTGCAGATCTCAAAGCAGATAGCCTTATTTCTTGCATGTACGTGATCTTTTTTATAATCTACTATTTCTGAAAACAAATGAGAGGAAGTTGTTTTAGATAGCATATGCATGAAACTTTAGAACCTGGAATACTTGATAATAAAAGATCAGAATACTTGTAAGATAAACTGCTCCGGTTGCACCAGTTTCTAGGTCTATAGACAATAGATTCACTCCTCCCCCACCCTACCCCGACCCCCACCCCCCACAATCCGCACCCAAATGCCTTCTGGTAGAGATACGCCTACCAGCCCGAAACATCACTCAACACTCTCCTTCCCGACACCCTGCCGCCCTGCTAATCGATTAAACAGCTTCTATCGGCCGGCCGACTCGTTTCTATCGGCCGGCCGACCCGCTAAGCCTGCCACACACCGAACCCAGTACCCGTCGCCTCCACAATCATGGCAGATACTCCCTTTTTGATTAACCTCCACCCTCCTCTTGTCTCCAGCAGGCCATCTTTGAAGGCTGGATCACAAAGGGGCGTGAAGTAAGCGGGAAAAGGGGGCCGTGGTGCTAAGCCTCTCAGTGGATCTGTTAGCGGGCCACAGCGGGTCGGGTTGTAGGGGTGTTTTCCAAACAAGTCCAGGCGCCATGGGCCTTTAAGGGGGGCTGTTTGTGTATCTGAGCCGGTTAAGGGAGGGATTAAATGAGATCTGGTTGTCATATGATCTGCCCATTAAGACCGGGTTAAGGCGCCATCATTTAGGCATGTTCCTGGAGGAAATTCCAGACGCTTTGATGGCCAATTCGCCCCATATTTTGCCCCGCTGCCTTGATCCAGTTAGCATTAAGGGCCAGCCACAAAATAGGAGATGAAAAGCCTGTTAGATCCTTTGTCGGCCGTGCTAATGTGCGGCGTTGTTAATGCACAGAAGGCCCACTAACTTTAATGCTATTGTCTGAATGTTTAAAACAAGCTTGATGGAAATAATATTCGACGTAAACATGCATCTGAGGGGACAGAATTTACCGGAAGAATCTGGCCATTAGGGCCATTAAAATTGGCTGTCATCAATCATTGAGTGTGGCGCTAATCGCTGATTTCTTTGCTAGCGATTAATCGTCCAGATGGACGTAAAGTGACAGTTTAATCACCAGGCTGGCCAGGCAGCAGTCGTCAACTCACCTCACTGACCACAGCCATTTAATTCTAATGCAATGGGTGGATGCAGGGGGATCCAGGGGGTCCTGACCCCCTTCCAAGCTTTTGCCAGCCACAAAAAAATGGAGAATGAATATAGTGTCTACAATTATTATTATGTACAAATCTGCCTGTTCACCATCTGTGTACTACAGATAAAATACAGGCATGGCACATCTCCCTTTACAAAAACCTAGATTTGCAGTGCAGAGGTGGATTCAAAGCGGATCCGAGAGTTTCAGCTTAATTATGTAGAAATCCAAGCTTCAAAACCGGTAAAAACTGTCAAACACATTTATGCACGGAAACAGGGCCAGGTTTTCATGGATCCACCCAGGAGTTTTAATTTCAACGCAACGCTACACTGACTTTGAATTTCAAAAATGACAGATCCAGTCGCCCCACCCATACAAAGGGGCCTGGCTCCGGTTCCCTATCCGCCTCTCATCATGTAGCAATCCATATTTTCCATGCGGCTGCTTTTATTGGTGCGTTTCGTTTGGCTGATGGGCGCTGGGCTTTTTGATGAGTGATGCCTGCCAGGGATGGCAACTGTCTATGTTCGGGGCAGTGTACCATGGTAGGCGGTCTAATGACTGGTAAACTAGCACTTCTCAAAGGATCGGTCATAGACAGGGAGGGGTTGGGAGTTGGCTGCTTGGCCTTGATGGTTGGTGCTGTGGTAAAAGGAGGAAAGACAGAAGCTGGAATAAACAGGTTTTTACCCCGAGGTCTAGCCACCATTAGGAGTATCAAGTAACGTGCACAAACCCGTGAGAGTAATCTGCAAATAAATGACCAAAATCAACCCAAATTTGTTCAATATATAAATGTATGTGAACTCTACGAGGGAGGATACAATTTGGGACAGTGATATGCCAATAGTACATTGATAAAATGTATATACTCCTACCACTAGAGAAAACAACAACAGTCCATGGTCAGTCTATTTTATTGCCCACCATTTCATGTTTCCAATACCATTGACCTTTTGCAGTAATGTGTTATTTGCTATAATGCTCCAACTTCATCTGTATGTGGGTGAAAAAAAGAATTAATATTGGAAATAGCGGACTAAGTTTCCTGCATACTAGCCAAATCCATTTCCTAGACTCCTGGGGGGGCGACCAAGAAAAAGATACGAAATTTCGTGGAGTTGTTTTTTTCATTTTTCGTGGCCACGATAGAAATTCTTCCCCCGGAAAAAATGTACGAAAATTTAGTGGACATTAAAATTCAGTGAAAAATCATACTAAAGTAATCTATAATAAATGTGACCTGCTCTGCAAATTCAGGGCCTATTAATTAACATACATTTTTATAGGTCTATATTCAATATTTACCCGAAAAATGACCAAAACTGTTGAAATATGCCAAAATTTGAGTAAAAATCAAATTTTGTGTAGTTTTATATGAAACTTTAATATTTCCTAAAATTTTACATTTTGTTACCATGGTAACAGGAATGTTTATCGAACGTCAAAACGTAGAATTACTGATATTAGGAAGAATTTGGTTTCCATGGAAACCAGGTTATGTGACATTTATTCTAGAATTCATAAAACCTAAAAGTACATCTGTTAAGCTGTATTGTACAAAAAACAGACTGTAGATATCTTCATTAGAAAAAAATTGGGAGTATTTTGTTTGCATCATAATTAATGTAGATCATATATTACTCTATATCTAACTGTTTGTAATCCTGGCGCTACCATCTATATCGTAATTTTAATAGATTTAAGGTGTCTGACGTTATGATGTTCAGAAACTCACAACTCAGCTTCTACTCAGAATATTTAAGAGAAGTTTACATTTTTAGAAAGCCTGAGCCTTGTTCAAAATACATTATTCATGTAAAGTAGCCCCAAAATCGCAGAGCAGGTCACAAATATAATCAACTAATGACGTTCCAATGTGTATTTGGAGTACATTGGGACGCTTTGAGATTGTATAATTTTGAAAAAAAATGAAAAAAAAAGCCACGAAAATATTTGGTTTCTAAAATCCCACGATGGGAAATTTCGCTATTGTGGGTATTTACACTTTTCGTGGCACGCGATTTTTCGTATCTTTTTCTTGGTCGCCCCCCTGCTGTTCAGGTGTTATATAACACGTTCCCAGGGAGCTCATAACTTGTTAATTGGTAAACATTGCTTGAAACCGGAATATGGTTCCCTTGACAGCACCGTCACTGTAAATATAGATATGTCAAGGCATTATCATCTCGTAAACTATACTAGGTGCTAATGAATAAAAACGTCTGTATCCATATGGTAAGTCTTTAAACCAGAAGTGGACAATTTTGATTTATTTCATAGCTAGATTCACATTCAAACCAGAATGAAACAAATTAAGATGGGGGTTCAAGAACAATATTAGGTATGTCTATGTCGTTTATCTAATTTTGTATGGTATCCCATACCCTTCTCAAAGTCGACATTGCTGCACGTCCGGAAAAAAACAATGAATCATTGTGCATGAAATATGATATTATTATACTAGGTACCACGTTATATCTGAAATGTATATTATATGTAGAGAACCTGCATGCGTCATGCTCAATTACATGCAATACATAATGTAAATGCTCCAGACACCTACCTACATATAGCTGTAAATAAGATGCAACGACGTCTGAACTAAGTGGCCAAGATAATTAACCCTGGGGCCCTTGCCTATTTTTAGAATAAAGCTGTAAGGATTACAATTAGCGGCATATATATATTATCCCCACAGTTATTCCATATTTGTAAATGGGAAATGGGTAAACACCTGCAGCGGGTTCCAGAGACAGTTTAAGATATACCCAAATACGATAATTATTGTGTCACCAAAATACGATAATTCCGCCCTACCCCATCCAGAGAAATTATTGTAAAATGGTTTTTATCCTAACTTGGTAATTATCTGCAATTTTTGGCTATTACGATAATTATCATAGAATAAGTGTAAATAGGGCTTAAGGAGTAGGAATGTTACCGGCAGGATGATTGGATTTACTGTTTAACATGAATGGTACAAGCAAATAGCAATATTTATTGGCAAATTACAAAAATAATTATTGGCAAACGATGATTATTTCATTATAATCACTCATAGTTCTCTCAAGGCCCAGTCACATATACCAACCCAACCCGACGGTTGAGTGGGGTTGGGATGAGTTGGTGTACCGGTATATGGCATAGGCTTATGACTGGTTGGTTGGAGTTATTCCCGACGGATCCTTCAATATTTAGCTGCAGCATAGAATAAGCTTTTGAATGGTATATTGTTTGTTGTTGTGCTATCATTATTTCTACCAATAAATAATGAAACATTCAATTGGTAGACAAATTATCAAAATTGTATTATCTTATGACAACATAATACACCCTGTTCTCAGAAGAAGTAGGTATAATATACATATGCATATTCTAAAACCCATCTTATTCATTGATCATGTACAGAAATATACCATGATCCTCAGACCAGTTGGTCACTGTATGTGGCACCCCCTTTGAAATTCCCTATGACTGGTTAGTCCCCAAAAGTGCCGAAAGTTCAGCATCGGCGGCCAAAAGTGCCACAAAAGTATGGGCTGCTGGTATAGAACGTTGCCATGGAGATGGTCCATATTGATGGCCCGCACTTTCGGTATGTGGAATACGGCCTTAAATCAATGTAAAATTCAGTTGATATTTTGAGGAATTATATGAGATATTAACGTTCAAGGGTGGTCTACCCTGTACCAACTGCTGCTTGAGGGGTTTCAATTGAAGTTATCATTTACATTTATTTCATACTAACGTTTCATACAATGTGCGATTTTAGGGATAATGAATGCGCGATATAAGCCTGACATATGTGATATGAATTAGAAATTATAGATTATTAGATTTTCATCCCCTACCCCAAAAGGGGTAAATGTTGAAAATATCAAATATCAGAAACAGATACACCTGGTATGGGTCTATAGGCCCCTATGAAAAAAATAAATCAGAGGTTACCCCTAAAGAAATTAATAGACAGAAGACAAAACTTGGACCGTGTGAATTATAAATTAATCAATCTTACTCACGAAACCAAAATTATATTTCATTGAATCTTATGAGATATGAAATCATCAATAGTTTCCTATCCTATCAAACGAAGCAGAAAATATTTTAATTGAATATAATACCGTATATGGATCTTGACTCCACACAGAACGCATTTTTGTAGTATTTTCATTTTTACTTTTATTATATTTTTATTCAATATAAAAAAAATGTGTGATAATATGCATGATAAATGCGCGATAAAAGGCTGACATGCACGACACAAGGAAATTAGGGTACAATATATAATGTGTTCCTAAGAAATAAGGGTTAAAGCCAAAAACAAAAAATAATATCAGTAATGCCGCAACATATTGTTGTAAAAGACTAAATAAAACCGGGAATTCTTATTGTAAAATCAGAATGCAAAAGAAAAGCTTGATTAGATTGAATATAATGCACAATATACCCCCGTTTTACCCTACTAGACCTTGTATGGTTCTTCTTGGAAAAATAGAATCAAAAGTCATCCCTGAAAACATTATAGATAAACAAGCGCCTTCGGCGCTTGGAGTGTAAAAAGACAAATCTCCAAATGTGAAAGATATAGATGTTTGCTAGCCTGTGCCACATCCCCTCCTCGCACCCGATGTCCGAATGGCAATATACAGAGAGTGGGTCTGGCTGCTACAGACTAGTTGATTTCCCCCCCCCCCCCCCCCCCCCCCCGTGAACGGCGCACCTCCACGCCCAAACTCGTGAGCGGCATCATGTTCTGAAACCGGAACTGACAATCTCCACGCATTGCCTTTTTCTATATCTTTACTACTGGGCAAGAATCTGCAGGGGAGATTGAGGACCCGCACCTTCTTAGAAAGGAAGATAAAGACGAAATTTTGACTGCATATAAGATAGATTTATAATTGTTTCTATAAGATTGAAATAATATTTTGTAGAATTTTATGAGGTATCATATCATCGATGTGATTTCATCATATTAACGTAAGTTTAAAGGATTATAAGGCCAAATATAAATGTATAAGGACCTATAATTCGTTTAAATCTCTTTTTTTTGTCAGATGGTCATATTAATTATTATTTTATTTTGATATATAAATAGTGTGTGGTAAAAGGCATGACAAATGCACGATATTAGGCTGACATGCACGATACAAAGCCTAAACTTAGGCTATCGATGAGCCTTATCAGGGTAGCACTTGTCATGAACGGATTGGTCAACCAGGAAATAATTCTTTGCAGATAATTATTATGGTGCCGATAGCAACTTTTACTATCGGGTACAGATAATTCTCCAGATAATTATTTCACTGCCGATAATTATTTTGGAATAATCATGAAATGCTCTCTGGATGGACCATAATTATTGGGAATTTCTCTCTGATTGAAAATTAATTATCGGCAGTAAAAATAATTATCTTAAACTCTCTCTGAAACCCGGTGCTGGGAAACACGGTACTAATATTGTCAACATGCCTTGGTTTTTTAAGCAATCCTACCAAACCAAATAAGTGAGAACGACATGATTTTATATAAACAATTGGGCTTGTGTCCTTGAGTTTTCAACGTCCAATAATCCCTGGAACTACCCCTGGGATCCAGGGTGAGGTCTTTTTCACTGGTAGAGAAAATAAGTTGACACTGACAATAAAAATCAGCTGTGTGTTCCTCACAGCCTCAGCTGTCAAGAACAATTTGTATAATCATAATAGTATCTTTGAATCCGATGCACCACTTCTAATACTATGTTCCCGGCCGGTAAGATTATCATGATAAAATCATTATCTGATTTCGTTCCCTATTACTGCAGGTTTATAAAATAATTATACAATGAGGGATCTAAGGGCCCTGTCTGAGTAGCCAACAAGTATCACCTATATCATTTAACAACGTATCATTGCGGAGGTCCCTGCAAGTGCTGGCAAAGCACCTGTCTACAGGTAGCGCTGATATACTGGGTCCCTCACTATAATGAGGTAAGAATCCAGCGTGGTAGTGAAAGTTTACTGATTGTAGGCTTAAAGGTAAATACGGGTATTTGGTATGATATCTTAAAAACCATAATACAATTATCAACCTCACACAGCTGTCAGATGAATGCATAGAGACGTTAATTAAACTTTTAAAACCACATGTCACCATTCTAATCTATAAAATATTAGCATTTGAAAAAAATGACTGTTTACCTTTGGCTTTAGTGAGCGAAATTGTGTTTTTTCCACTCTAAGAAGTCAATATCCATAATTTTGACATCAATTCAAGTTGCCAATGTTTGGATAGGACCAAAGTATACATGTTAAGATAAAGAAAACAAGGATTCACCAAGCAAGTTCAAAACTTATTCTGAAAATACAAAAATTTTCCTCCTCCAAAAAAGGCAAAATTTAATTCTTGAGTAAATAGTTATATAATTATATTTGAATTTATGATTATTAGATCAAATATTTTTAAGATTTTAAAGAATTTGAGCAACGAATATGTACTAACACTTGATGGCCCTGTGGTGAATATTTACATTTAAATGAACAAAAAACTACTATGCTTTTAAAAACAAATTATGAGAGAACTCTCGTGACCCTACCAGTGACATTTTCACCAGTCCATTACCCGGACAGGTCCCCCGGGACCCTCATTGGCAGTCTTATAACAAGATGTACATATATAAGTATTGCCCGACACAAAATGTCAATTCCCTGTACTACTCATGGTTTCTAATTTTGGTCTCTTTGTATTTTTATTTAAAATATACAGTATTCATTAACTCAAGACAGGGGTTTATGACGCTGTAAAGCTCAAGGGACTCTCTTATAATAAAATGTGTATTCAGATTAATTGAAAATAATGCTCTATGTCTGGTAACATTTGATTGACGGCCTAAGAAAATCTAAAATTATAAAGGCAATTTCCTGTTTTGATTCAAAGTAATATCGGAAATCTCTTTGGAATCAGGTTATTCTAGTTCGTTAATCACTGCCTTGATATTCTGATCTTTGAAATCGACATGAGATACATACCGATAATATAACTCACAACGTTTTCATCGGTCATTTTCTCCTAGATACTCGTACACTCAATTAATGTCATCCAGAAAGCACAACGTATCAGAGTCACAGTGTTAAAATCCATCAGTTTACTAAATCATGTTAGATAACCACGGTGTCACTCTCATCTAACAGGACCAGTCTAAAACTGCGCCCGACTTTAGATGTTTGTGGCGTACCAGATTGAAGTATGCTACCCCAAAATGTTCTATATCATGTAAATGGACATCTAGTTGTAGAACCGTGAGGTTATGTAATGTTGCGGGTATCATTCCATACCTCCCTTTTCGCATCTTGGTGATATTCATTATACCACCCTTCGTGCATTGCAGTATACACGCCTTCATCCTGGGAGGCTGCTTTTCACACCATGTATCCAAATCGGTTTATGCAATTCTGTGTTCTATGTCAATAGACCGTGTGCTATGTATATGTTGTAATATCAACCATTCTGTGAGAATCAACATTTACACGTCTAGAGTGGAGGTAACAAGTGATGACAGCTATAGACATGTGGGCAGGGAACACTCAAGGGTAGACTTAACCCTTTAGCATCGGTCGATGAATCCCTGTAGCGCTCTAGATTTTACCTACTGAAAGAGTTAAACAATGCCGGCCTACCACAAGGCTGTTGTAATTAGCGTTCGGTCCCAGGCATATCTCTGGTTTTCTTTTGCCGTATTAAACCCTGCCTTCTAGGTATTTGGAAGTCCTATTTAGTATTAAATTTCGATAAATAAGATATCTGGTTACTCGTCTGTATAATTATGTTGACCTTCAGTTTCAAAACAGTTGACAGTCGAAGAGGAAAGAACGAACTCTCCTTCTGTATACCCCTGTTTGGTTACACTGTGGGTTTCGTTTTACATAGCCAGGTTAAAGTGCCCATGTTTTCTGAGACAAATTGTTTTAAAGTTGTAACTTGAGCATTGTATTTCGGATTTGAAGCCAAAATGAAACATTTCCATGAAAATATTATAATGACAGGTGGTTATCAACGGTATTTCCTTTACCTTGGCGATAGGTATGATTGTACTCGTCTACACTTAATGGCCTCTGCGCATGAAGACCAAACTGCATTATGTTGTCGCAGATTTATTTAATACGTTTATATAGTCTGACGTTTAAGTAGATTATTAAAACAGATAAAACTGCACCAGCTCCACTGACGATTTTAGTCCAACTCGGTTCAACTCTTCCCGATCGTCAAACAGTTTCGACAGGGAACGTATAGGGTGTTAAATAGAACTGACATTGAAGCAGATTAAATACTTTCAGAAATATACTTAAACTAACTATGTACATTACTTTCCTAACCTTTGAGAACCTAATCAATGATCGTGACCATGAATTGATATTTAATAGATGACAGAATGCATTATAATACGCCACAAACTTAAGTATCTTGCAGAAACAGCCATTGCCTTAAGAACAATACAAAACATGCCATGAATCTTAAAAAGACCCGAAAGCACGTTTTGCCCTAGGCCTTCACGCCGTGCTTCCCTTTTTCATGTTGCAACGTTGTAAACGAAAACTCCTTCCTCCTCAGACGGCTCAGAGTATTTATGTTGCAACTTTAATTATCGGATTTTGAATTATGATAATTTTAAACACAAGTATTTTTGGAGTGGTTCCAACTCGCAAACTTTCAATGATTTTACGAATATACTCAGAGGTAGATTTTTCTAAATCAAGAAGCATCATAATCATCATGCTGTATGCTAAATTTATAACCATCTATCTCTGTGTATGGATGTATGGATTTTTATAAAAGAAGACCAGATTCAACCATATCTTTGACATTTGACAAATACACCATAGATACTCCCAATGCCTATGATATAATTGAAGTTGTCACATAAGGCATTAAGGGTGGGGTGACCTTATGAATTGCAGCTGTGTTAATGACTCTTAACAGTGGGACGTCCCTGGAGGAGGCCTCACCTGGAGACTTGACACCTGTTGTCATACCTGTAACCTCTCCAGGGGGGAGAAAGGCTCCCACCAGGAAACAGGATGACGCACCACTCCTCCTGAGAGTAAGGAGATGTTCAGGAACTGGTCACCTAACACTCAGATAACAGATCTGAGTACCCTTATAATTATGTAGTAGAGGGTCACATTAAGGTGGTTCCCTTCTGAGATTTAATTAAGTAATTTGCACTTAACTCAGTGGGGGATGTGCTTATTTAATGGATAGCCTTCCTGATACCCCTTAAGTTTACCTTGCTGCTGCTTACGAATACCCTATGGTATAAAGGTAAACAGTGACTGGCAGTGTCATATGTCTTTTGTGTTGTTCTACATATTTGCTATAGACGTCAGCAAGTTTGCAACAATGTCAGGGGTGCTCGTCAAGAAACATCCACGATTATTCATACCCACGAGAGTGTTATTAGAACCATCATTTTCTTCTTTTGTGTGTATGTATCGGTGTGTGTCTGTTTCTGCCTGCACATGATTCCATGTTCAATATTGATATTTAGCTACATGTAGGTATTGGCATTAAATTCATAAGACTTTAGCATAAAGAAGAAATATAAGATCTGTGAGAAAACCTGCAAGCTGAGGAAAGCAAACTAAATATGGATTTAAAAAGAACACAGAACAACATTGAATTTTCCATGCCTACCTTTATGACTTCACATCTTTGACTTCTCAATGCAACAACGACATCAAAGGAAACCCTCTATGTCAAAATACTATAATACTCTTTGTGTGAATATAACAGTGTCGGGTCATCTCATGGAAGTAAGTCTGAAGTAAGCATTTGCGCAGACGCATTAGGGTTTCAAAGAATGAGTTAGACTTTGAGCATGCTTTTGTGACAACCTAGGTCGATGATAAAGTCAATCTTTTTGCACTGACATATGGTACGTTCTCAAGGAATTTCTAAGTCCCCATACCCTACAAAGAATGTGGTTCAATAAACTGGGTAGGTTATACAAGGTGTCACTTGTACACATCGAGATTAAATGTTTATTAAAAAGCGTTAATTCTACCTGTCACCTATTACGTGAGGAAGTCACGTACGGTTATCAGTAGGGTTCAGCAAATCCATCTGTAGCTCTCGCCTCATTTTCTCTCAGGTACTATTTTGTTTTAATCATTTCATTTTCTCCTGGTATACAAGTTAGTATGAATAGTTTGTTTTCATTGTATTTTCAGCTATTATATACTCCTAATTTTCGTCATTTTGATAAGTAGGTAACAAACTCTGAACACAATAATCATTATCATATTACAATAACATTCAGGGATATCTTTACACATTTTACACAGCTAAATGTAATACATCAATTGATAATAATATATTTCCTTGACTAGAGTCCCAATCGTGTAGTAGAAACTATTATAAGGCATCAGCTCATTCTCCCTCCCAATTCATTCCTCTCCTCAGAGATACTACACAGCCCACCCTTGTGTATGAGGCATAACTTCTGGAGCTCTCTTTATTCTCGTTTTCATATGGGCTTGCGCCTCGGCCTAAAGACAGAGTGGCATCTGTCCCCTAAATTGCGAGACCGACAGTCAGTGAGCCACAATAAAAGTACGGGGAAAAAACCCGCACAATCACCACAATATTGTATATTTCTCTCCTTAGATACAACTGAGTCATATCTTCTTAGATGCAAGTGGGTATCTTGGATGTATTCAGGATTCAATTTCCTTTGAACATAAAGTTAACTGTATGAAGTTCTCTTCTATCATTAATGCTAGCAAAACATTACAATCCTTATGCAGTTCAGCCAGCATTACTCCTGTCTGCCTTATCTGTGCATATTATATGAAGCCTTCGTTGCTGTAATCTGTGTATCTTAACCCCTAACTTATTTGTAATGCAGTGACAAAAAATATCACCATAAACAAAATACAGGACAATTTCACTTATCAAGATGGCAAGAGCCTCTGCTTCTGATATATATTTTCTGATTTGAGATAACGTATTATTTGTGTGTGATACTATTTTTATACTTTTTTGAGCATGCTTTTCAAATGTGGTCTTTTTAGTATTCGGTGTTAATCTATTACTTCCACACCAGTTTCTTAATTCATCTAAGTCTCTTGATACTCATGCAGTTGTATATTTCAAAATAAAATATGGGAGATGGCTGAACCATGAAAACATTTTCGTTTTAAATTGTCTTTAAGATATCGTCTTTAAAAATGATGTAATGTATAAGTTGAATGGTCACTGATTTGTAGTAAATACACCTCTTTGCTCAAAGATGCATGAATTTAAGAAAATAACTTTTTTTTGATAAATTCTTATATCATACTAAGAAAGTGATTATTATTTTCTTGACAGAATTTAAAACTCGTGCAATTAAGTGTTGCAAATCGTGACCTGCTGATTCATGCGCAGTGTGTAATAATATTTTACACAAAACGTCTCCTTTTATCTTATACTTAAAAAGGCTCAAAACGGGGTCCAAATCATGTGAAATGTGAGTATGCATTGAAAACGCAGGCATTTCTGTGTCAGTCCTTATACCTTTGAAGTTTGATAGTGTTAATGTAACTGAAGCTGTCAGGGTTTCCCAAGCAGCTTCGAACTTCGCAATGTGGAAAACGTTCTTTAATGAATTCTTTATCTGGCAAATGCGTTACGGACTTAACTTATACATTTTACAGATGACACCCAGCATGAGCAATACGCCATATTGAACTTCTGTGGGCACATTCTGACGTTAGGCTGTAAAGGGTATTACAGATTAAACACTTGTCTCAGAATATGCATTTTTAAGGCCGTTAGCAATAGGCCCAATATGCATTCTGGGGCCTAGTATTAAAGAGACATTCAGGGCAGCACAAATCAAATCGAAGAAAGCCACATTGGAAAATACCTGTTGCCTGACTGGCACCAGTATGTATAGCTAACTGGGCACATTCCCATCCTAAACTTATCTATTCATAACTTCACCCAATGTGTGTTTAAGAATTTAGTTGCTTTCAGACGTTAGTCAAAAAGCTTACTGATGCGCAGTATCAGCAGTATTCTGAAAGGGGTATCCCAGGCAAGACTGTAACGTTATTATAACATTTAAGTAACACTTTGATTATTTCATTCTGATCTGGTTGATCTGGTTATTATAACATTCCATGTTGGTAAGGTCTCGACTGCACCAGCATAATAACTCTAACATAAAGAGATGTAAGTATTACGTGAAAAAAGGCAGGCAACAAACTGACCAAAAATGTATGGTCACAGAATGTGCTTGATACGTCACTGCTTGCCTGCGATAAGCTTCAATAAGCATTTAACGTGTAGGCAACTCGCTACAGTTTGCAAGGATTTACAACTTGATGTAATACAGACTACTATGTATCGTAAATGTTGACAGACTTTTTTAATCTGAAGAATCCAAGCATGTCTTAAAAATGATTTGGAATTAAAGCACATCTTAATGTGATACCTTGACCAAAGGGTTGACAACTGCAGCTGATAAGGTTATTAAATCTTTGCAGGCCAAAACCCAACCAATTAATAAGTCATTTCACAAAATTCATTAATATAGTACCTACCTAAAGTATTTTCCTTTCAGAGATCCTTTGTATTTATCAAGATTTCGAATGGTGAAAGATCAATATGTTCCCCAGTGATGTTTTTCAGAGTCTTAGAGAACTCTGACCTCCAACAGCATTTAGAAGATACCACCGGTCCCATTTGATGTGTGATGTAAATACCCATCACTACAGGTGTCTAGCCTTGATCTCAGGTTATTTTGGTAAGGGCACCAATTATCTCTTAAAGGGATAAACTTGGTGGAAAAACAGCCTGCAGTGTCCTCACAAGCAGCACGCTCCACATGAGAGTGAGATCACAGCCCCATCAACTACTTAAATGGATGTCTTATGGTGCTTAATTCATATCCTTAAAGGTTGTTTGCACTCAAATCAATATCTGAAGCAAATTTGATGTCAACAACTAATATATTTTCTGATAGAAATAGCCTCATTTTATTTAGAAAATGAATGTATCAGTTTTCTTTTTTTGTCATACACATCGTTCCTTTCAATTACTTGATTTAACCAAATTGATTGAATAACATTTTTATGGCCATGTATAGTGACAGTTGAAATGATTTGTCGGTATTTCACTGAATAACCTGTATAGTATTATCATATAATGTATAGATAGATATTTATGTTAGATATAGCACACATTCCAAATCTTGGTTTACATCATTTTGTAAGTATAGTTATTGTTTGATCAGTTTCGTGAAGAATCAAACGTCAGTCAAGCAAAAAGTTCCAAAAAGAAGATGGCAAATCCACAGCTGCCCTCAGAAAAACTATTAAAATTACCAAACTTTTTATAATGTTTTATTCAGAGCAAGACCAATCGTGTCAGTTGCCAGGCCAATTGACGGTTGGAATTTATTGACAGGTCAGCATATTATTTTCATTGCTCAGGGACAAACTAGGAGCAGATCATTTCTGATCCACAATCAATGTGAATTTATGCAGTTTCACTGTAAGTAGGTACTCGAAATAGTAACTAAAATCATTCACATGCAGGTAATTTGATATCAACTTATTGACACACTGGTTGCAACCTCTGCATTATTGAATGGCAGTTAAGTTATTTTCTATGGATAACCGAGGGCCTTATGTTATAACTAAACAGCAGTGTTTTCATGAGATATCAGTTATAATCTATCACTAATAGATACGGATTATCTCTGTTCACAAATACAACCAGCAGTGTGAAATTAAGTCCAAGTGAGAGGTTAGACTACTGTGATATGCCATTAAATGTTCACGACATTAACCTTTGTGATTGTTTCATGATCAATTTCCTTCAAAACATAAATATATTTGATATAATATGCCATTAAATAGATAAATCAGTAGTGTCATTTTATTACATTTGTGACTACCCAGGTAACACAGTAACGTTTTTAGAACATCTAAAACACGTTAGCCATAATGTTTTTAAAACTTCCAAAATAAAAGTTTCCTACTCAGTATAGAACCAGTTTTTTTGTAGGTTTTCAGAACGTTATTGGGAAACGTCTTTCAAACGTTTTTAAGAAACATTATCTGTAAAACTTTTTATTTTGAATAATGGAAAACGTTTTATACACATCTCAAATGAAAGTTTCCTACTCAACATAAAACTAGTTTGAAAAACGTTTTTTTTCTTTGCTGGGTAGAAACATTTGAATTTTTTTTATTAATTGAGAGTTTTATCCTTATCACATTTAATGTCAGTTTGGTAATCCAGTTTACAACCAGACTGCAACCAGTGTTTTAACCAGATTACAACCAGTTTTGAACCAGTTTGCAACCAGTTTAAAACCAGTATTGCTTTTTTGTATAGCTCAAATATGATCAATTTATTCCTAAAGGAATAAAATTACATATTTTCCCCACCAAGAGCACATGATGTTATAGCCAAGTTATACTTGTTCCATTCAACATGTGAATAGTGCATAGCAGGTGAGCTTTGACCAGACACATCTTTGGCCTGGAAGTCAGTATTCCTTGTCATATACAAGAAAGGTGTCTACTCAGGACAGAATTACATCTTTCATTAAAAGAAATAAATCAGCAATGTTTACCTTTGTTAAATGTATTTTACTTACTTTTCCTCAGACTCTAAAAATATATTGGACCATTTAGAACTACATATTATAGCTAATAATGGCTAATTCAAGTGATCTTTTTCTAAAATTCTCTGGTTTAGTAGAGTGGGGCCACCTAGTGCTTTACCCTGCTGCCCTCTATTGTAACAGAGTAGAGTTAAATGTTTTAAAAACGTCATAATTTAGACGTTATGAAAACTGGTTGTCGAAAAAACTTGTCATCAAAATGGTTAGTGCCAAAAAGACATACTGAGATGGAGGTTCTTAAAACGTTTGCATGTGGTTGTGATAAAACGTTTGAATAATATATGATGTTTTTAAAACATTGTAGTTGAGATGTTATAAAAACGTTTCACTAAGACGTCTTGAAAACATAATTATTGAGTCAGGTAGAAAACATTACATTAGGGACGTTATAAAGACGTTCTCAACTGGTATATAACGTTATAACCAGCTGTGTGTTACCTGGGTATGCAATTTGACCAGAATATAGAGTAAAATCACTTCCAACCTTCACGAACAATGTTTAACTGATCCAAATTAACCCACCATTAAGCCTGTTCTATCCCTATTTATCAATTATAACTTATTGTAACTCATACTTCCCATTTTCACACAAGCCAACTTTTGCCAACCTTTTGTCCATTTTGGCCTATATATGAACATACCCTATTGATTTTTTCTCTTTAAACTTTAATTTGTTTTCTAGAATAACATCCATAAATTTTGTGGGATAGCAGCAGGAGGCTGATGATTTCTTTCAATCAGATTTGAAAGATGGCATCTGTCTGCAGGAAAGCATTTTAGATGTTTAGTGACAAAATGACACGCACCTTAAATAATTCTTGAATGGCAGCCATTTATAGGATATCATCAACCCTCCCATGGGAGAGCTGCTCACAAGCCTATGCCCTCACCCCGAGCAGCTCATCCTAAACAACCTTAATAAGGTGAGCCTCTCTAACGTAACCTGATTATATTCAACACGCCCCAATTTCCTATAATAAGGTACCACGAGCAGCGAGCTCGGCTTATGAAGACTGCCTAGAATTACTTCGAAGTCAGCGAAGCATTGGTGAGGTGCGCTATATTATCAAGCTCTGAATTAAAATTTCCAGCCAACTTGAGCTAATCTCGTTTGTGTGCATAATCAGATTGCCAACTTTAAAAGTTAATTTCAATCTCGGTTTCACACACTTCAGTGCCTGATAAATCGCTTAGATATGTGGTGTCAAAGAGTAGCTTGAAGTTATAAAAGAGAGATAGCAGAATATTCGTCCCATCAATGCCTCAATGTAGGAGAATGAAGAACATAATAAAACATTTACATGTTTCCCTTAACATTTCCTAAGTCATAATGACTCCATAAAAATGTATGGTCAGTTGAACCATATCTTTTTTTCTCTTTACAGAACCATTTCTGACCGGAAATGATTGTATGTGTTCGCTCACACCAAACGTTGTCAGGTTGAAAAGGAAACGATTCCATCTCAATTTACAAAATCTTTACTATAGAACTAAACTAAAGGTTTGAACGATGTTCACCTTGGCGATAATGAATACATCAATGAGACATACCTGACCTAAAATGAAAAGAATTAAAAAAAACATCATACAACTGAAATTTCACCTCCCCTTTCTTATCCATCACGCTATGAGACCCTCAGACAACAATAATTTTCTTTAATAACCTATTAAATATCATTTTCACACAGCTTTTCAAATAGGGGCTCTAAATAGATCATTCCGATGACAACGACTAAATAATTATGAAAATCAAGTCTATTCAAGTCTGAAATGAAAGGGTTCCTGGAATTATTGAATTTTTCTTCTGAAATATCATTGACAGATGTCTTGATCATAAGTATCAATGACATTATATATGCATATTATGGCAGAAATACAAGCAGCATATATCAATAGATTTAAAACCAAACGAGACACAAGGAAAGAATTCTATTCATACGTACTGAAAGCTGTAAAACTTCAGGCATTAACAAACGATTTAGTCTTCGTTGAACAAGTCAATATTCATACAGGCCAGGAATTCAACTCTTTGCTTGTTTTATTTCAGTTCAACTTCCTTAACCATGAAGAGCCTGGCTTTGAGAAATCACTGGTTTATAACTCAAACTAAGGTTGACTTTGGAAGCAGCTGGCAAAGCACTGGACCATTTCAATCCACTCCCTGAGTCTTTTACTTCTTTTTTCTCATCTAATAAATCACTTTACCCGGCCCTTGATGAGATATATTTTCCCTGGGTTCCATCCCAGGCAGTTTCCTGTTTGCTGTGTTTTCACAAAAAACATTTGCAGACTTTCATTGTTCTCAATGTTTTATTTTAAAGGTTTTAATGAGTTATCTGTATACCAGTTTATAGAATGTATATGCAACTGAATGGACATGTCTACCATTATATGAATGGGGAAAAAACTACCTATACTGGAAAATGTATTCCAGAATTACTGCTTATCCTTCTCAAAATCAAACCTAACCACAACCTCAGCATTCCAGATACTACTGCCTCTGAATAGGGTGAAGCTCTCACGTACAATAATGATTATCAATTGCAAACAAGTTGCTAGCAAAATAATACACACAATATTCGAGCCTGTTATAGTCTCCAATATGTTCTACACCCTTATAACAAAGCAGACACCGGCGTCCCTCAAGGTGCGTGTGTGAGGGGAGGCGCTTTAATGCCTGGAGCAGGTTGGTCGTCGAGAGGACAGCTGCACATGCCATACAACTCTCCTAAAACTCTCAACCAGTGGTCTACATTTACCAAACACCAGCCCCATATACTGACCCTTATATACCGTGTGCACCGTTGATCTATTGATCACTTGAATCTTTGATGATCACCATAGGGATACAGCTATGTAACATATCTTAATTGTGAATTATGGAAAAAAAATTGTCAAGTGTAATTATGAATATAAGGTATAGATATTTTTACATTTTGAAAATAATTTGCTAGAGTTGATCACCAATTTAGAGGCTAGTCCATATAAAGTCCATGATCCACGCTGCGACAAAATGCCAACCGATTTTCCTTTCGTCCATTCGTCGTATACTAGAATGATATCTCCATATAAAAATACAATTTTTTTCCGATAATGATTATTGAAAACTGTTTGTAAAACTATATGTTTCATAAGAGAAACGATTATCTAATAAACTGATTTTCAAAATCAATTCAGAGTTGGCCCAAAATCGCATCGTTGATCACCCCCTTTAGGAGATGTGGCGTCATCTACACAACATCCACTGTGCGAAATTGGACCTTTAATGACCTTTATTTTTGTAAATGGGACCATTGAACTTCAATAAAGGCATAGGTTATCTCACCTTTCCAATTCCTTTGCAAGGTCTTTGATGAATTTTTAAAGGTCACCTGAAAAAGTTTTGGAATTATTTTGTAAAGGTGACCTTTCCATTACCTCTAGCAAACCTCAATGGCCCAATTTACAGAAACTTAAAGGTCTTTTTTTTTGTGCAGTTGTCTATCCGTGAGAAAAGATCTATAAGTAAAAGTAAATTGAAGACCCTTTAAATCGTTAGATGTATGTGGGAGGTCTTGGAGAATAGCGCAGACAGTTCACGAAGGTAAAGCTTCACACTTGTTGGTTTAAGTAATCTGATGTGGCTGTAGTCATTCAAAGCTGTTGTATTCCGTACGCGTGTTAAGTAAATCATGAGCTGCGGCCATTACTTCTGGTGGGATAGTCATTTGAATCATTCATTGATAAAAGACGATTTGGGTAAAGTGCAATGCTATAGCAACCCACGGAAGAACGTGAAACACGGTTGAAAGTATTTAAAGTGATAGATACAATGCCTGTTGCATTTTATATCTATGAAAAACAACGTTTAATCTAGCAAGGTAACTCCTACAGGCAATTAATCATTTGGTATTTTGGATTAAAGCGGGGATGGGAAAGAAAAAGTTTCAAAGGCCATACTACATAATCTAGCAGTGGTGAAGAGCCATATGAATATATTCATTGCGTTGCACAAACGCCAACACTGGAAGCAGATAAAATGATGCTTCTGTGTCAAACCTAATGAATAGTAGATTGATCCTCTAAAAAATATTTATAGCGCAAATTGAGTTGTTTAAAACGTTGAGTACGTTTATTCAACTGCATTCCAACCTCATTCTTATTCAATATATTTACAAATAAAGGCTGATAGAGGATGGCAGTCAAATGCAATAGCCTATTAGGGGGGATATCAGAACCTACTGTAGTAATTCGTTCTCTTGCACGATCATTTATAAAATCTATTTTTTTGTAAGTATGTTTAGCCTGATGTCTGGGTTCAACTCGGAAAAAAGGATGGATGGGACTCAGGGGCCTCGAGATATTTCATACCCTTCGAGTGACTGAACTAAATTCTGGTCGTTTTGACCAGTTCTGGTCTCTTGATTCTTGCTGAAAGTGTTAAATTACACAAAGAAAACACCAATCCTGGTCGTTTTCGACCAGAATTAAGCGACCAGAACAAGTCAAAACGACCAGAATTCTGTTTTGTTGCTCCATGAGTAACACCCTTTAAACTCATAACCCCATGTGATATCGCTTCTGGCACCATCTTTCTCATGATCTCATGTACTTTTCCTACTCTTGCGCTGAGTCACGAAGAGGGAACCTTTGTTGCTTCATTGCTTCATTTCCCAAAAAATCACAGATTTAGAAACTTTGGTGGTAAACAAACAACTTATACAAGAGCATTACATGCTAAGAATTATAGGTCTCTAAACTCTGGTACTACCAGATTTATCACAGTAGCAAATTGTGTCTCTCCCACTGACGATATTTTGGCGTTACTTTCATCTCCAATATGAAAAGATCAGTTGCCGACCTCTACTATTGGTTAAGAGGGTTGACTTATGACGTCCCAAGTAACCAAATTTCATCTTGAATAACAAATTCTGGAAGTATGTATGTGCGAAAACAATCCCCCAAGTCAGAATCAGTAGCACCTTGGCCAATATGGCGGCGGCTAGTTGACATTTGTCACAGGGTGTGAGTAACCAATCACGTGATGTCGTGAACCAATGAGGCGGCTAGAGAGGCGCCACCACCCGGCCAAGGAAACAATTAGTCATCGGGTAACTGACTCGTGTGGTCATCTCCGGCGGTGGTCAAGGTGGTCAAGGGCACTAAATGACCCCTGGAAGAAGCACAGACCCATGGAGCCTGATTTATAACCAATAGCTCCAGCTGAGTTTTTACTTCTTTTCTTTTTGTTATAGAAATATAAAGTGTAATAATTTCAGGAAAGATTACTGCGTTGTGTAGGGGAAGGGCTGGCATTTCGTTGGATTTACAAATAAAGTAGAATAGGTACAGTTTTTTTTTCAAAGTTCAGGATCGCCTCTGGTATGGCAAATGTGGATAAGGTATAACACATCAGATTCCAATTTGTCAGGTGTATATTTGGTTTAACATTCAACAATACTGAAAAAAATGTATAATGATACTAAATCATATCATTAGGTCATATAGCGATGAATGCAACAGTACGAATTTCTTACTCTTCGATGTAGTACGTCCAATCTTAAGGATCGAGTTTTTGCTATCTAACCCTTAGAAAAATAACTTAATGATTCAGAAAAATGAATAAAGCACGTTTACATCATATTTAATTTGGTATATATGAAACAGCAACAATTCCTTTAACAACCAAAGTTGCATTCTGTCTATGGTGTCGCCTGAACCAAAGCAATAGTGAAAGCTTTGGATATCATTTTTAAGATCCGTTGCCACTGAGGTATAGACCCCCATCTCGTATTTATATAAAAGGTGATACCTTAGCGATAATAGGTCGGTTGTGGTGAGGATGCTCATAACATTGATATCCAGGTAATGTAAATTAATACATTTGAATGCATTTGTTCCATAAAAGAAATGTAGAACCAATGAAACACACTATAATTTTATAATAAAACTCATACACCATTGCACATTTCCAAGAGACCCCTCAAATAGCGTGTGGACATAGATTTACAAGTTAATAGACCCAGCTACATTAGCTACACCAGTGGCGCCCCCTACAACCCCCTAAGTAGTCCCTACCCCCAGTTGGCATTGTAATACATGTGGTAATGTAAGCAACAGACTGCCGCCGGAAAGGTGTCACTCACCCCGGCTCTGTCCACTGCCGCCTCACTCGATAGCTGCTCGCAGTTGCTCGATAGCTGCTCAGAGTTGCTCGGAGTAGCTCGCGCCCCATTCACAGGCTAGAGGGCCTGCACTTGGCACCAGCCCCCTAGCCAAGGGTGGGGCCTAATGCTTGCTAGGTTCTTTGTGGAACCTCATAAAGATTTCCTCCCTGGCCTCCAACTTGGGGCCAGCGTCCTTCAGTATTGTATAAAGCCCTCGCCGACTCAGCTGTTGCTATTTATAGACTTCGTTCTGGGTGTGTCTAGCACCTGCTGCTGTTTCTCATCGTGGCTGGAAGAAAGTCTCAGTTTTGTTCTTGAATTATAGATTTGTAGCATGCAAGTCATATTACATGTCATTGCGAACAAAGTCTTTTCCACAAGTCAATTATTAAAGTAAGGCATATACCATTGATTTCTGACAATTGAATTGTGTCGGTAATATTATACAAGCAACAAAGCAATAATAAGGGTAAATGCATGTGGCTTAGGTCGAATTTCATGGACAGTAATTTTGAACATAGAATGAGGCTGAACATTTACTGGTGGAATTCCTATCTTTTTCAATTAATTTTGCTATTGCTCAAATACACTTTTTGAATGGAAATTGAACAAAACCATGGAATACTTACACACTTAACAATGTTTGCGCTGCAACTGAGCTAGAATTATATCAATGTCAGGTACTGATGCGGCCAATATCGATTGAACTTATTATCATAACTACCCCAGAATAGTACTGATATATATACGGGTAAAAAATACACTGATATGTATCAAGATTGTTCGCTAGTAGTGAGTATGAATAACGCCCTTCAGACGTTCCCAGACGTTTATACTGCAGGAGCAGTAGTTAATAGGAAGGTGCCTGATTGAGGCCTGCTCTGAGTTATGTGTCTCCCCACACCTGATCACATTCCTCTCACTACCTCTCAATAACCCTGATTAGAATGGTGCTAGCTCCATTTATTCCCTGCTTTATGTGCGACCCGTGCCAATGAACTGAGCAAATGAGCTAATCAGCTGCAGGACGGTAGGGCTGGCCTGAGCTGCTCTTTCTATGGGAATCAATGGGATATGATAGGGTCTGCCAATGGCATGAAACCCACTCCCTCAAAGCATTGGTCCCCGGGATGAAAGGTCTGTTTGAGCTAGAAATAATTAGAGTTGGAAAGGTATATAAGGATATATAATACCCTTGGACTGTGAGGATATGGTTTGACTGAAATGTTGGAGGCAGAGGCAGAATCTAGGCATCATTTCGATGATTGGTAAAACGTTGACATCGATAGACGGTTCCTTTTCTGTTAGTCATTTTCTCTATTTGAGTGTTTTGAAATGATGAAAATCAGGGGTGGAATAGACAGAGTTTATTCAAATGTCGACTATTCACACTAAACCTATACCATTGCTTACTTCACAGTCTGTTTGTGTAATTAATACAATGTATTGAAGCTCCTCATCGAATGAAGAATGGCTGCAACTAGATTGATTATCTTCTGGTTTGTCTGTTCTAACTGATTACACAGTTACAGATCCTGAGCTTGAACAATAGTTAGTTTTTAGGTAGGAAACCAGGGTTTATAGATATACCTAGTAAGCAGTGTTATTCAATAGGTGGAAGATGATGATTGTAATACTTGACAAAAATGCAATTCTGGTAATTTCATATACATCCAACAGTAGGAGAATATGATCAGAATGCAATTCCAGAATTTTGAAAATCGATAGGCCCCTATGGCCCCTTCCACCCTTGCCACTGTATAGAAACGACCCAGGGTTGTGTGGGGGCTTAGTAGTTGTCCTGGGCTGTCTACACAGAGGGTCATTCCTCACGTAGAGGGCCCCTTCTGTCATGAATAAAACAGCAGGGATGTCCACACCGCCACGTCGTATGTGGAACACAATGTTCTCACAACAGCAAAGTGTCCCTTGGTCGAGATGTACTTGTATACATATGTCCTAGATGAGAGACACTAGGGTACTGAGATAGGGGTAAGAGGGTCCCCATTCGGATTATAAGTGACCTATAAAATGTGTTTTATCTTTTAGACCCTATTGTTGAGATGGCGAAATGTTCAATATCTGGGAAATATACTGGTTTGAGATGTCCAAGATGTACATACGCCGCTGCTGAAACGTAAGCGTTTCCTTAGATATTCCTACGTGTGTAACCATGTGTAATTTAAACAACTTAGCTGAAATGATTGTAATAGTGTCCAATATAAAAGCGCATAAAATAAATGTGAAACAAAATGTTGTGTCAACTTTCACTTACCTTTTGTAAATTGCGATTATCAAAAATGAAGAAACAAAATGCTGTGACAATTTCACTTACCTTTTGTATATTCTGAGGTTAGAATAATAATTGAATGAAAAACACCATCATATTTATATTATCATTTTATTTGAACTCTAACACTATAGTCTTAACCACTTCCCATCCCTTAAACCCCACACACATCCCCTGCTAACCTATCCTTAGGTGTAATCCTTCAGGATGTAAAGCCCCATACCCACTAGGCAAATTTGACTGAGCCGGCTGACTAATCGGCGCTAGAATCAGCCAATTATCCTCATATAATCAGCCGATTTTCTGTCAGTATGGTACATTGAAATATACACGTTTGATACGAGTTGGCCCTATAATCGGCCGATTCTACCAGGCCGATTACAGCATCAATCAGTCGGCTGGCTCTGGTCAGATTCACCTATAAGTGGGTATGGGGCTTTAGTCTGTACCTGTGTCTGACGTCGCCAGAATACACCTGTCACCGCTGGGACCCGGCTGTCGACGTAATGTGATCCCCCACTTCTTGACCAAAAAGGTAGTAAAAATGCACCCCGCCAGACGAATAATAAAGACGTCAGGGGCCTGGGCCTGTCTTGAGAAAGGTCGATATTGATATTGAAAAGCTTCTCAAAATAGACAAAGGATTGTGAGTGGAAGGATGGAGGATTGATAACAATGTGTGGAACAGAAGCAGGTCCTGCACATGAGTTCAGCATTCAGCTATCAAAAGCCATTTAGAAGTACTGGCATAATCTATACCACCAGACTCAATACCTACTCACTAACTGGGGACACAATATTACGTTTATTGTACATTATATTCCACAACCATATTTTGTGAGCTAATATCTTTCTCTGAACACCAGAGGCATGCGTGAAAACCATTACCCTGATCATTATGTAACAAAGCTGTCCACGCAAATCCGGGCAAATGCTTTCCTTCACAAACATTTATGCTGAAGCATTGAATGTAGCACGATCAATCCATTCGGCGCGTGAGTTACCCTTCATTGGCAATGGCAATCTACTTTTTCCAGGTTCCATACATTTTCGGGTCCCACAACTACTATACGATTTTGCATCAGTCAGCGAAAATATGAGACTTGGGGTCCAGAAATAAAAACGGTTGATACCTAGAGGTCCTCATGAAATGGGGGTAGAATAGACAATCAGATTATAATGGACTCATTTCAAAAGAGCTTGATTTTTCTGCCAATTTATCCGGGGGGAGGGGGAACGTTCTAAAAGAAAGATCGCATGATTTGAATGGGTATTCATTCCACTCAGTGTAGGTCATGATGATAGGTCTGATTGACACTGGGAGACTGGCCATGGGAGACTGGGAGACTGGGAGACTGGTAGACTGGGAGACTGGAACCTATAACCATGATCGCGTGTTTGGGAGCAAACATAAGCAAACAGCCTGAGTCCCTAACGTGTGTACCAGCCCTCCGCCCTTACACTCCCCTGCATCAAGTCTGGGACCAGCTCAAATGAGGCTAACAATGGTATAGAGTGGGGCAAAGGCAATTGTAATACCAGGGCTGCCTTGACATTCTAGCTGGTTCTGTGGCATACAATAACAACCATTCTACAAAGGGAGTTTCTAGTACTGAAGGATCCAGGGGGTGGAAAAGAGGCAATGTACACCCCCACCTGGAGTTGATTTGTACGAAATTGTTTTTTGATTATAATCTTTTTTTCATTGAGAGACGGGGTATTCAATTGAAAACCGTGAAGTGATCTTGTATAATGAAGATTTACTTTTATGTATTAGAAGTTTCTCGTTACATAAAGAAATTTTTTACAACACGACATAGGTTGCTTGATTTTGAACGTTAGTAATTCTATAATACATACTGCCGAGAAGAGACAATATGGATTTGATTTGGGAAATTTATAGAAAGATGTTTTATGGTAGTTTGTGCATTTTATGTGAAAGCATCTAAAAAAGAATGTGTTTGTCTGATCATAAAGGATTTGACAGGACGGTGATAGATGAAGTATGAATTGTAAAATGGAAACCAGTTTCTTTATTTCATTTGATTGCAAGTTATTTTTCTCAAGTACAGACTTCGAATATCACAATATCAAAGTCATTCTATCCAACATATAATCTTAAAAGTAACATCAAATAGATTTATGCCATAAGCAATCCTCTCCAAGGCTACAGGTACTTTCTGTTATCAATTGGTCCCCCCACTCTAGACCTCTTTGGGCGTCAGCCTTTCGTCGCCCGTCACCCAATGTGCCTGCAGCAGGAGGATCAATGGGAACAAAGAATACCAGAGAAACCTCGGGTGTCTCCCTGCCAACACATGTCGGCTTCTGAGGGCTGCTAACTGGCCTAGTGACATGGTTTACCTCTCCTGACACTCACCAGGGGGTGCTGCCTATCGCCACCAGAGAGGGCTCATGGGAACATTGAAAGCTGGAATTTTACCCTATGTGCCAAGAGTATCTATTTTTAACCTATTTAACTGTTTAAGATGTGTTTTTTTGGTGGATGACACTCAATTTGAATAGCCTGTCAAAGTTAACATAAGAGAATGTAATCAGTGGTAATGGAACTGGAATAGGTAATATAATGCAATTTAGAGAGCCACTCTAAATCAACCTGAGAAGTATCTAGGTTTAGTTGAACAGTGACACTTAACATGACTCAATTAGAATAGTTAATATTACAAGATTGGAGGAGAGATGGATTGGTGAATCTGACTCAAATACACTACCAACTCCGATAGGGGTGGAGCAGCTAAAAGAACTCTTCTGGGGAATAGAACGATATTGCAAGAATAGAATAGCATGATTTATATGTTCTAAATATACGTCTCTCAACTGGTGTATCAAATATCAAATATTGTTTTCTAATGTCAAAATAAAACTGAACGTCATCTGTCAGTATAATCTGATATAATCTAGACAGAAATACAAAAACCTATATTAAGTTTAAGATTAAGTATACAATGATAAACTGCTTGAATTAAAGTCAAAAAAGTGCAATATTAGCTTTGCTGTTTAGGCCTATAAATAGAGACTGTGGTATTACCTGCGCATGGCCTAGGGGGATTATCGTGCAAACAGGGGGTCGTTGGGGATAGGGGGATGATGGAAGCCGAGTTTAATGGGTTCAGCGAACAAGTGGGTGCGGCCAGGTCTAGCCCTGTACTGGAGGGATATATGTGGCCCTTTAATGGTAAATGAGGCATACGTTGGACAAACCATCATTGCTGAATAGATAACCAAAGCACAGATAGCAATAGACACAGTATACACACAGATATCCTGTAGTTCACATTTCAAACATAGTAATTTGGAGATATTGGTGACCCTGCAGCACTGAATAAAGCATACCTTACACAAAACGCTATTGGATGACTAATTTAGGATGATTATTCTCCTTTATTTCTGTCATTGTTAAGTAGGTAAGGTCCTTGGACCTTGTCAGACGGCTACCGTGAAACAATGGTATTTCACTTCCCAACACAGCAATCTGCCTAGTATGGCTCATCTGATTTATTTCTGTCCCTGAGTGACCATAGACTTCCTATGGTAATGGACTGTATATATTATTCTAGGTCCTTCATCTTTCTTTAAAACATCAGATTATTATATGGGTTCTACTGTTCTTAACCTAAGTTCTAAGTCAAAATGTTATCATTAATTTCGAAGAGCAACCTTAGTAAATATAAAAAAACATTACTCCTTTGAATCTATGCAACTTATGCCTAAGTTTATGGATTCGGTCACGTCATATACGCTGGAGGCAGTCATCATCAGAGCCTGGTATATGTGTGCCCTGCAAGCCTTGCTCAGCGATTTTATCTCGGCCGACCTCTGAACCGCCATACGCCGCAGGTACAAACACAATCTCCAGGAAAATTGCTTTCTAGCTAAAACTTCAAATAGCTCGAGAGTAAAGTGGGGTAACGTTACACTCTACATAAGGCACCCCCAGATTCCGCGAGTGGTAGACGATCAATTTCTGGCCCCTGGTAATGCAGCTCTAGTTCTAAATAAACGATTTTCTTCATCTAATTTACTGGTTTCTGGAAAGCCATGACTCCGGTTAAGCATAGGAAAAAACTTAAAATCGAGAGGAATAGTCAGATTGATGACGATAAACCAGGCTAGATTCTGATTGCTTTAGTGCATTAAGGATAGAGAGTGGTGATTTTGGCGTTTTTTGCACTAGCTGCATCTTTGACTTATCAATGATTCAATTTTTGAAATATCTGCTTAAAATGTCTCATATCTACACTTGAATATGTTCTCTACATAAATTTATATGAAATAAGATTGTTCAATGAAAATTGACTGAGTAGATGAATGATAAATGCGGAAATTTGATTTTTAACTTTTATTTTTTGAACGTCAATATCTGACTTAATATTGAAGGCACTTATTGGACACATTGGATATATATTTAAAACATTCCTATGCAGGGAATTGTGTCTCAGATTTTTTATGTAGGTCTTAGTTAAATTTGAAGAAAATATTGAAAATAAATGTGAAAAACTTAATAAAAAGTTACCCGTTTTTTTCAATAAAATAAAAAGTAGGACCTAAAACAAAAATCTGAGACACAGTTCCCTCCACAGTAATGTTTTTGCACTACCCGTAAAGTTTCAGAATTCCAGAGAAGCTGTTGATGAAGATATCGACATTCAAAAAATAAAAGTGAAAAAATCACTTTTTCACATATTTTTTTTCTAATCCCAACTTCATTCAAAATCTATCTATACAATTAGATAGAGACAAATTTGCCCTTTCATTTGATGTATTATACATCACTCAGTTAGCAATATTGGCAAAACTGTGGCAATTTTACTGAAATGCCCTTTAATCACCACTCTCTATCCTTAACTGTGTTGTTGTCCTCCTTTGCCAACCTTTATCAAATACTGCTTGGACCCAGTCTGGTGAGACATTGTAAACACATTACGACAGATACAAGTAAGTCTGTATATGACATAATCATTTTGAAGTTGATGATTTTTGTATCTGTTTGATTTTAGTCTGAGAATGTGAAGAAATACATGAAAGCACACATCTTTTATACAATTTAACAGAGAATTGAAAAACCTTCCAGGGATTTTACCTTTTGTGTATATTATCTAACCTAAATTCGCCCTCCCTATACAATATAATGTGTCTGGAGAGAAAAAGTCAGAATTGATAACAGAAAATGTAAGACAATATGCTATAGTCTTAGAAATGTTATCAGGACTTTCGCATCAGGAAAACTGTCAAAGATGTCATGTGCCTATAATTAAAGGCCGTGTTATTTCACATACCGAAAGTGCGGGCTGCCCATTATGGGCCTTCGCCATGGTAACATTCTATACCGTGGGCCCCTACTTTCAAGCCACTTTCTGCCACCGAAAGTGCAAAATCAGAACAGTAGAACAGTTGCAAATCGGCAGCACACTTTCGGTATGTGGGATAGGCCTTAAGACTACTAAAAACATTCTCGTTGTACGTATAAACGTTCCTTTATCTGCCTATGGCGGCAACTAGCCTAGACTTGATCAATTCTTTATTTGAAACACAATTGTCGTTCCCCAGCTACAATGCTCTGATGCTCTGCATGCAAGTTCAGCTTTATGTTAATCTGGCTACTTCTATGCTTTAATCCAATGGTTGTTTACAGGGTCTCGGGATAATCCGATCATCTATATACCCAAAACTCACGGCGGATCAATGTCGCTAGATTTGCCTGTAGATTTATCGTCCGACCTTTGTGTCCGGGTGCTGTACTTTGGCAGACAGAATGCCTACAAAGACAATAGCCAGAGCCTGAATTCTTGGCTCCGTGAAGCCGGATCTGGGAAGGCTCAATTTATTGGCTGTGGAAAACAATGTTATTTCCAACAGGATTGAAGCGTGCCGCATGCATACTTGGGTACTATACCAAAGGAGGAATATATGTGGTAGCTCATTAACAAAACAACAGAAAGGTTCCAGATTTAGAATAGGCATTCTTGGATATGCAAGTTCCAGGATAGTCATCTAGTAGTTATCATTTTGTAGGAATGGTTAGGAAGGAGAATTTAAGATAGAAGATAAATCAATGTGCAAAAGTAGAAGAATTACATCAAACCAGAAATAGTATTTGAAGATTTTACGTAGAATAGTCAGGAAAGGAAAATAATCACACATGATGATTATTGGACAATCAAAGTTCTATTTGATACCATCATAGATTCAGACAT
Source organism: Lepidonotus clava (assembly GCA_936440205.1). Lineage (NCBI taxonomy): Eukaryota > Metazoa > Annelida > Polychaeta > Phyllodocida > Polynoidae > Lepidonotus > Lepidonotus clava. The sequence goes on along the minus strand of OW387150.1, from coordinate 15,176,426 downwards.
CGCTGAAAGAACGGCAGGAATAATACAAAATTACAGGCGTTACATAATATATGCTTACACGTAGAAAACATCAATCATGTCTGGCATCAAGCCTTCTACTTAAGTGGTGTCCATTCAGTAAACAACCATAACATTGGCGACCTGTCATCAATTATTACCACACCTTAAGGGTGCTGATGCCTATATAGGCGTGGTTTGTAGGCTTAGAAAGGCCAACTCCTAGGCCTTAATGGGCATTGTCTGGCCCTTCTCACTATGGGTCACGCCCAGCATAGGACAAAGGCAGATCTAATGTCTAGGGAGCAGCATCCCTGCAGCTTAGGGACAGAAAATGCTCGGGGGATTTATAGATTCTCAGCCTCTTCCTGAGTTGAATTTGTATGACAATGACAAGTGATGTCTTTTATTGTATTCCTTTAACAAAATGTGTTCATTGATTTAATATATCAAAATACAACTACTGCACTGTTTTGGATTTGTTTCATTTATGGAGAAGAAAATACAATTTGTGATTTCGTATAGGCTATTGATATTCTTTTCGAAATGGTAGAGTTCCATGTTCACAGCTTAAGGGCTCATACACTATAGTCAACATCAAACACCAATAATGTCCTATCAGATACCCGAAGAACTTCCGGAAATATCGTACAGTTACTATTGACAGAATTCTGGGATCATTAAGTTTTGTCTTGTTGTAACCGGTCAATTCATCATAAGGTTGTTCACGTCACTAGAAAATGAGATTTTGTTGCCAGTAAAGCTTTATATAGTTACGTTTTGGAATTGTTTGGCGTCAATAGATGTAAAGGCTCAGATTTCCCTTTTCTATTTGTGAGGTGTAGATTTGATGAATTATATAGGTCTTGGCTTGGTCTGAGAAATGAAATATTTGAATCCAGGGAACAAAGACTCCAAGAGGCGCTATTACCAATTTAGCACCAAGAAACTATAAGCTAGGTCTTTTATTGAGGTTTATCCGATTCAATTAATACAAGAAATAACGAATAAAAAAGGGTATAGACCCTTTAAGAAAAGAAACAAGCAGGAGAACGTCAGAGGCTAATGACGGCAAGGTCTAAACTAAATTGTCCCCACACTGGTGACCCTAATGAGTATTATCCAAATTTTCTAATTAGCCTCGCCTTCCCAAGAAAACTAATTATGTCTAATAAGTTTGTTTACAAATGCCATAAATAGAATATTCACAGTAACCACATGTGAACTAAACAACAGATCAAGCTGCCAAACAAGCTCGGCAGACGCAAGTCTACCATAAACTTTTTTCTCAATCCAAACTAGATAAATTTTCCTTCATTTCCCTGGCACCTTGCAGTGTTGTTGCGGGAACACCTTCAGGTTTCCCACCATGGTCTGTAGTTAGGTGCGTAGTCTGAGGGGTGGTGTGTAGATCAAAGCAGCCCTCCGTCTACCACCGCCACATCACGGCCCGGCACCGGCCTCCCGGCGTGTGAGTAGTATAGGAATGAGGCTAGTTCTCAGGCTACAAAGAGTCCAGTCACACTAAGGGAGGAGGAGGCGAAAACAAGATGACGGACTGAAGGAGTAAGGCTATTCATAACGTGAATAAGGTGGATTCTGAGGAAGGATAAGTTAGTTTAAGTCTTAGCTTTAGTTTAAGTGGTACTCTGGATCATTAATGTTTAGTATGTATGATTGACCTTAGTGTTTTTTGCTGAGCAGTGTTTCATCGCCCCGTGACTTTTTGAATAGGATGTTTTAACAGCGGTGGCAGTATTCTATCGGAACAGTAGTTTTATTTGAGGCGTTTTTATTTTCAACATTTTCATCTTGATGTAGTCGACAATCATTGTTTTAGTGATAAATGCAAATGATAGAATATTCGAACAGCATGGTAATGAAAGGTATTAGAGCATTAGGCCGATTCTTTGCACCCCTACTGTTGAAATTGTGATTCAGACACTTCAACAATTCAGTTTAGCCTGTACTGCAATCAGTTAACAAGGCACTGGGTGCTGGGCTACGTGTCGCCCCTGTATAATTATATTATAATGTTAATTGTAACGATCTAAAACAGAACGTATCTACACACCAAATATTACTTTTAAACGCAGGTCAGGTACATCAGTAGGAGTATCAGTAATTACAACAAATATTAATAAAGACAACTCTGCATCACCCTATTTCACACTTGTACGCCGTTTGACCACCACCCTACCTTTCCCAAGCCTCAGAGCAGACCTTGTTCAGTTCAAGACCAACTGCCCCATTATCGCCCACCTAGTCTGCGCAGACTGCGCCTGCGCAGAAACCACGTGGCTAATGACGTCAGAACCAGCCGTTAGGACGCCATTGACCGGCCCTGCACAACGTCACTCATTCTGCTAAAGACGTAATCCACAGGACGGCCGGGGCAGCCCAAATCACAGGGTGGCCGGCGTGGTGCAGGGGTAAGCCGAAACCACGGCCACCAAGGGTCATCATTTACCAGCGCCTTTTTCCCACCTCAACTGATGATTAAAGTCAGGGTGTCGGAAGGAAACGGTAATATTCCACTCAGCGCGAGTCTAACCGCAGAACAGGGGGCGGACCAGGGAAATGAGGGACGATGGGTGGAGAACTGTAGGGAGGGCTGTGGTGGAGTTAGGGCAGGGGACTGCAGGGTGCTGGACGGTTAGAGGTGGAGAGAAGGACAAGCTTAAGGTCCACAGGGGTGGTTACCTAGATTGGAATTTTCTAGAACGTAGCTATATAGGGGAACGTTGTGTACATATTTATCGTGTAAACTCTTTGCTGGAATATTATAAATCATTTTAAATCATGCCTAATAAAAGCTTTATGAGAATATATCGTTACTCTAGCCCAGTCTATCGCTAACTACACAACTAAAAGTGCTTTTTAAAAGCACAGCTAACCCATTTCAAATTGACGATAAAACAAATATGGTACAGTCATGCATGTAGTCGATGCCAAAAGCCAATGTCTTCAAATGATATCTGAAGACATGCATTATGTTATCACCAACAAGAGCTCTTACCGGCAATCATTGTTCTCATAACAAGTATTACTATTTTCCTGGTATAAGTATTCTTATTTCCACGATCTAGAGGTTTGGCCAAATGCCATAGGCCAGAACATAAACACGTGTTTTCGGACCATGCTTTTGAACATAAACCCGATAAACATGAAAACACGTACAAAAACCTTGGTAATCGAATCCCCTCTGCTACGACTCGTGTGTTGGAAACCGGTGGTCGTAAACAGCTTAGGTATAATTGGGGTGACCTGCACTGGAGGCCAGGTAAAAACCATGGAGGAGGATGGAGAAAATAGACACGAACCAAAGTTTTGTAGGTTTATGGACTCTGCTGTGTATAGGAAAATCATTTGAAATATTGGGTGTTATGTCCTGTATCAGTTTATTATAAATGTTGCAGAATAATAAAGATACAATGATGGAATTTATACTTGCATACTTACCATGAAACATTTCCCTTGTGGCTTTCTTTGATACAATACAAAACCCATCATGACCGAACCGTTCGCGAAGGCCTTGTGTAGATACGTCTTAATTATAAATGATATGATTATGAATATCTGTATTCCTCTTATTTTTCCTATTCAAATAGTTTTTTTTACATTCATAAATTATACGTATCATAAGGAATATGGAAAATATAATGTGCCATACCCAGGTGACGTTGGCAAGAATCGGCGCCAACGTCGGGGCGGCCGTCGGCCAATGCTGCTTGGACAACGCATACCCACACATGTCAGCACCGATGGCTGATGCCGACGTTGGCGCCGACGACCATGTTAATCCTTATTAAACATATTTAATAATTTTAGGCCAATGCTGACGCCTACAGCCATCGGCTTGGGCCCATCGGTGCGTCGTCTAGTGGGCATGGGGCTTAAGTGTACCATAAAAGCTGCCTATCAAAAAGATCATTAAACATGTTTACTTTACACACCACAAAAAGCCACAACTTATCCTGCACTAATAAAGGCACACAAGTGCTCAGCCCTATATAATAGATTGTAAACTAAAGACTCATTATACGGTCAGTCTAAGCCTAAGCCTTACTTAAAGTCCCAGATACCCTGGAGGAGGCCCCTCCTGTCTGGAGGAGACACCACTGGAGGTGGACGGCCGCCGGCCTGTCGGTCCTCCAGTGTCGGGAGTCCTTGTGGCCTCATTAAGTGGGTCCTCCAGTGGATCAATGGTCTTTAATCTGCCCTTCGTCACCTCTTCCTGGGTCACGCCAGGAGACAGTTTCAAAGGATAGCTGCACTGGAAGTGCTTAGGCAAAAGCTTATCGGAATTCAGTCAATATATCAGAAATATACAGTGGTATCTCAATGATTATAGGAAGCTGTTATCGCTTTTGAAAAAGAACAAGCTGTTATAGTTCTGAGTCAGACCTATCAGTAAAAGAAACCCGTAAGCTCTCAGGATCAAAGGGATGAAAGCAGACATGTGTTGCTTTGACTAAATCATGGTCAGAACTATAGTGACATAATCTGAGCATTCAAATTTAACACTTTGAAATTCTTTCTGTAGCTCTAGTTCCTCGAGAAAAATATGTTCCTAAAACGCCAATGAACAATAAAATACACCCACAGTTTCCACCATTTCACTCCTACTACCACTATGTATACATACTCCAAAGCAATCTACATATCAAAACCCGATGTTTTTGAAATACAATTTGTATTGAAAGTCTTTGCCATACATCAGGTTCGTTGACCCCTCACTACACGCATGACGTAGTGACTTCATCAACGTGTTACAGTATGACCCATCTGACTTCGCTAGTTCCGGGAGGGACAAGCAGGGTCAACGCCAGATACGCGGGTCACCAGCGAGGTTTAGGTGCTGCCCCCTAGGTGAGGCCAGCGTCATTAAAAATGAAAAGATGAGGCTATAATCCATCTAATACGTCATGGCCGCCATGTCCGTGTCATGCCCCGATTAGGTTTTTATCCACCACTTCCTCCACGGTCAGTCATAAAGAGTGCAGGAATAACAATGACAGGATCCAATAGGATTATATTATTTCTATACTATAGAAACCAACCCAAAAGAGAACACAAAAGGATCGTTACTTCAAATTCGACAATTTTGAAGAGTTTAGCCGAAAGGATGGCAGGGATGGTTATATATGTGGTAAGGAACGATCACCATTCCAAAATCTTAAGGTAATCCGAAAATAGCCTGGAAAGGTCTGGGAGAATACCCCTTGCTTGAATCAAAATATGCTCCCCTTCCAAAAACTTTCGAACCATATGCATAAAAGGTCAGTAACTCAATTTTGTAGCTATGGATGAAATAACATAACATAACTAATATAGTTTTGTTCAAGTTATGGTCATGGATTGGTAATGAAACCTTATGACAAGATACCAAGGTGAATAATATTATATACTCATTGTTCTTACGAATAGGTAAGGGATACATCTATACAGTTAGTATGGTGATATATTTAACCGCTCAGTAATCTGTCTATAAATCAAAGATGCAAGGATTCTTCCTTTTATAGGAAATAATCTAGACAGTTCACAGGAAAACTGCCTATGTAGATATATTTATTGGCGTACCTACACAATAATCTATTCTGAGTGGAACTTTAACTCCAACAATGATCATCATCAATAATGCATTACATACAAATGATCAGACTTGAGTGATTAATTAGACAACCCCACCCCATGGGGCGAACCAAGCAAAAGCAAGTCTATTTTCATTTATCTAATGTTGTCCCAACATCTTAGATGACGTTACTTAAGCAAATGCTTTTCTGTTTTGGAAAATTGCCAAAGAAAGGAACCCGATCGTTAATCAAATAGACTTTTTTCTTCCTGGAAATTTCTCGTGTGAGACGAAAGTGAAAGGAGTGTGGCAGGGCCCTGAGTTGTCTCTGCCTACAGTGTCGTGGAGGGCCGGTTGTTTGAGTAGGCTACTGGAGGAAGCAGCTGAGTCTCTATCCTCCTCCAGGGTCTAACGGAAGCACCCTGGTGGAACCCAGGAGGTGCAGGAAACAGGCGTCACGCGCTGTTGTTGGATCAGCAGCGCCTGGAGTCTGTCATTGAAGCAGCACTGGAGGATATACATACCTCCCCCCAGTGTAATAAGCCCAGAACACATACATATAGCCTAACACTCAAAGAGTTAAAGTAGATTTGCCTGAGTTACATGACCTTTTGTTACTTTTAACTGCTGCAAATCATACTGAAAGCTGGATAACTTGACTCATGATCAGTTGGATTGGATCTTTAGGAAGTGGCCAAACTTCTCCAGTGTAATAAGTCCAGAATGTACACACCGCAATGGATTTGAGTCAACGCCAATTTGACAAGAAAACCTTATTTCATTTTATTGCTGGTGTTGCCCAATGAGAAAGGCGAATGATAAATAACTTGACTCATTTGGGTTGCATCTTTTCCCTGGTCCTGATTCCTAATGGCGTGAAGGAAAAAGAAGCAATTTCCTGAATTTAAAGAACAAGTTTGGCTACCAAACGAGAGATGGCGGCGACCCGTTTCTAGTTCAATGTTTATTCCTCACAGATTGCATTTCCGTAATGAGCCCCGTCCTGTTTGTCATCCTGCTCTGGAATCGGATAGTTTTTCGGTTCCCACGGAGATCTCCGAACCATTCCGATCTGAATCACTTCTGAACAGTCCCTGATAGGGAAAGAATTTCCATGCAAATGCAGCGCTCTTCCATCAATTTATGATTTTAGTTATGGGATCCGGTATTCATTTCTACCTTATATTCAGAGGTTGCAGAATTGATGACAGCTGGGTTTTCACTAGGGACGCCCATTCATTGTTGCCTTTTCTTATCCTCTTCAATCATCGGTAATTGGTAGCTCTATGTACACTTATCCTAATGATGTTCCACAGGAATGTTTACATACTAAATAAAAGAGCTTTGCTCATGATGGTAAAAAGATCGATCATTCACAATGTTTCTCATTGCAATCGAATAAGCTTATATTATAAACTATCCAGTTCACATCAGTACTGTAACCAGTAAGGGAGAGTAACTTCTATCAGAGAATCATGGAATGTTTGGATACAGAGACTCATTGATCAATTGGAGTCTGGATGAAATAACAAAACAGTTCTAGTACCTTCTGCTTTATAGCGCCATGCGCTCACAAAAAGCAATAATATTATTTCCCAACAGAGCCTCGATCCTTAAAAGGTCATAAGACCTTGCTTAGTAAAATAAACATCACTGATCTAGTTTTAAACGACCTATGCTATCTTGCAATATCACCTGAAATTCCTAACTGGGAGGTTGATACACTCCTTTAGCCTATATACTAATAGATTTTAGGTCATGTGCATAGATGTGTACATATAAGAGGGATTGAAAGGGGGGCATGAACAGTGAGGGGTAGAGTTCCAGTTCGGATTTTCTTAACTTATTTTAGTATAATAGATTAATTGGTCTAGAACATCCGAGAAGACGTCAAAATTAGCAACATCATGCATACTTCTATTCCGCCTTATCCATTCAACGTCGGCGATATACACGGTAATTTGCTCTAGTATTTGATCCACTTAGCATCGCCGATTCAGATATGGTCATTGAGAGGGAACATTGACATGACTTGAAGCTTTGGAGGATTGGCTTTCTGATACTAACAATAACGGTTTGACGTTATCAACAGCTTATCCATTAGATAGGTAGTTAGTTAGACTATCATATTCACGTTTTATGAAAAAAATCCCACATCATCTTTGAAGAATGCTATGGGTTACACTTGATAGAAGCTGAATGGAACCTAAGTTGGCGAATAGAACAGGTGGCTTTCCTCTATAAAAGATTGTTATATCAATGGATACAATAATATTACATGTATTTGTTGTTGGAAAGAGCCATACTTGAAAGAAAATCCTGATTAATACATGTCGCTTTCCTCTATACAAGACAGTATTTGTTTGAAACGATCAAGCAGGTAATTTCTCGTCTTTTTTCATTTTGAGATAATTCAATGGCTTTGCAAGTGCAGAAATTATCTATATATTTAACTCTCTGCCTTTGGGTTAGGATTTAAAAGCCACTCTGGTTAATATTCTTTAAACACAAAGGATAATTCAGGGCACATATACAAATAGCTACATGTATGATGCAATAATCTCGCCACAAAATAATTGTTTAGAAAAGCGTGTAAACAGGTAATTATAACACCCTTATCCCCATAACTACCGCTGGACAAGTTTAAAGATAGCCTAGGCCTGATTCTAAAATCTTGGGCACTGGATTTTCTACCGATCTTACTAGGAGCGGTGCTCGATCTATAAGATTTACGAGATTCTATTGCAAAGAAGGGACGTTCCAATAGCTTCAATAAGATGAATTCGACCAGGCGTAGGCGATATTGAAACGCGACATATTGCTCTGCTATCGCCACTCCTGCTCTTCCACCACCTGTCCGTTCTGACCCCTCGTCTGTCCGTTCTAAACCCTCGCCTGTCTCTCAGCCCCTCCTGTTCCCTTCCAGGAGGACCGCCCCTCTGTCAGCCTGGATATTAACATTGATTTCCGTAATTTGATCCCTGTTTAACCCACCAAAAAGGAACGTGCCTGTCGATAGGTTGTTGCCAAGGCTCGCTGAGCATGTGGGGAAATCAAGGTTTTCGCCATAAATCATGGGTAGTGGTCATGGAAATATTAGGGATATAAAATATCATATGATGGTATCATATTAAAGTAGGAAAAAATGTTTGCGATAACACAATGCCTGAGGGCATAATAAGGTCAGTTGTAACATATAAGAGTCATTTCATGAGCATTGTATATGTTCCCCTTATAGCAAACCATTCCTTGTCGCCATATGTTTTTACTATAATCTGGGACACAAGAAACAACCAAAATACTTTATATAAACAATATTTTTTGTGACCTCCTGTTATTTCTTCTTTCCTATGTTCTTGTGAATTCTTAAAAATTCAACTGTAATGGCACATTCAAAGTGTAACACTTCATATAAAACAACATGTATAATATCTAGCCAGAACCCTTACCTATCGTTATGTCCCAAGGAAGGAACACAAGATGAGCTGTTTCTTGCTGACCAGATCTATAGCAAAACAAGGCCAATTACCCCAAAGCATGTGCACCTTAAACAGATTCCTATTGTGGTTTACCAAATAAGATGAAGACCCAAGAAAATGTAACTCATTGTTTATATTCCACTCAATTTATCTTTAAGACCAGACTACGCCACAGAGAAATGGTCGGAGGTGGTCGGCCAGCAAATGAAAACACTGAACTTAACGTTAAAAGGAAAATGCCCTAATAACTTTTATTTGTGCATTTTTGCAGGAATTAGATGGATTTTGTTTTATCCACAACTTAAAATTGAAGATTAACATTAATGGCCGTTTACCAGATTCCTGTAACTATCCATTCAAGACTAAAAGCCATGAGAATTGCCTCGCTGGACAGAACAAAGTTCCCATCTACAAGAAATAATTTAATAATATTGTTTTTTCTATAGGGTTCCTCAATCTCGATTAGGGAATTGCCCAATAAAAAAAGACCATTGAGTGCCAGAACATCTTTGTGGACCCTTTTAGTGGTTGAAAGGCAGTGGTAAGCTCGTTATTTTGTTACATTGATACTTCAGTGCCATTAAAAGATCGGAAGAATTAATATTGGAAAGAAGGTTTAGTTAATGTATGCTTAATTCCTATCAGCATTCAAATTATGAACCGCACGCTCCCGATTTCAAGGCAATGACCCAGAAGTGACCAGTATTCAACATATTTGTGGTGTGTTTAAATACCTAAATGATATTGTTAATGGCGTATGTTTGGCGGTTTGCAAGGAAAGTTTTCCTTACTTTTAATATGAATGATATGCTTAACTTAGAGTCAACAGTAAAGAATTAATTATTCTTAGAGAGAATCCTTTCAAGGTTTTTCAGATCACAGGCTACAGATTGATGATGAGTAATGGGTGTGAGAGTGTATGTATGTCTGTGTGTCTGTGCCTGTGTCTGCGTGTATAAGGAAATTTTTTTGTAAATTAATTGGTTTTAGTGGGGTCTGTTGTTTTCGTTACAGAATGGATAAAAGCACCAAATATTGCATGAGGCACATCTGAGGCATAACCATCAAATCTGGAAGGGGATGCACCTTGAAATATCAAAATGATATAAGGTGGGAACTTTCAAACTCCAGAAGTATCCAGTCATTTGTGTATGTCAAGTTGAAACTACTGTTCCCAAGTTTTCCTTTGTTCAAACCTCACTTCTGTTCACTGGTTCACAGGGTAAAAATTGAATTCCCTGTCCTATAATCTCCCAATTCTGATGCTAACAATGTCTTTCTAGTCATTTCAGAATCTGAAATATAAGATATTTTCACTGAAAGTCTGGCATTTTGGATTTTTGGCCCTCATCGTTGTTAAGTTGATAACAAGATGGCTACCCTTTAAATTAGATGAAGGGGTCCCAGGGGATCACCATACCAAATGAAATGAAGAAATCTTGTGACAGAAGAGTAAAGTCTATATCCTTTTCTTTTGAATTATTTTAGAGTCCAGCTGCAACAGTCACTGTCAGAGGTATCTTGCTCATATATTCAGACATTTTGAAATTTGTGGCATTGGTTTGAATGCACATTATATCTATTGAGCCTTCTAGGTTATAAACAACTGATATTGGAACCATTTCCACTGTCTAGATACCTTAGCGGCTGAAAATCATGGTATTTCTCAAAATTGGTCATCCATCTTGGATGTTGGATTACTGCATTAACTTCATTGCAAATAATTGAATTTCCATCTACATGTTTCTTTAGTCATTTTAGAAGCTGAGGCATAAGATTATTCATAATAAAAGGCAGCCATATTGGTCTTTTGACCCTAACATCCATCCTATTGATATGTCAAGGTGGCTCCCCTTCCAGATTTCTTAGTTATGCCTCAGAGGTGCCTCATACCAAATTTGGTGCTTTAATCCTCTCTGTAACGATTGCTAAAGAAAATGACCTAAACAGACCCCACTATTCAACTTGGACATGAAATTATATATAAAAGCTTATCCAACCTTGGCTGTAACGCATATCTGTTGTCTTAATTACAGATACTAGACGTCTGAAGAGGTCACAGGGCCTTATGGAAGTATTTATGTGCCCACCACAGCTATGGCAATTCCACAATATTTTATGGTGCAATCCACTGGATTTCTGGTTACAGGATGGAATCACGCTGTGAGGGAAAAGCCATAAGTCCTAGCAGCTCTTTATTTTCTCCTAAATATATATCAGGTGTTGGAGGAAGCACTTCCTCCTGGGTCAAGGTGTCTGCAACTAGCATTTTGTCATAGTGGTAACTTTCGATGGAAGGAAGTGCACTGTGGCTGACTCAGAGAGGTGTGTTAAGAGCACTCTAGACTTGAGTAAGCCTATTTACCTTCTATAGGTCTGGTATACTTAGCTACGACAGCACAAGCTTGCTTGTATTAAGGCCACGATCCATGTTGCTATTTTGGGGCGACTGATTTTCTTCTCATGCATTTTTCACATATTTGGAATCAATTTTCCTGATGAAAATAAAATTTTTCTGATATTTATTATTCTAAACTCTTTGGAAAAGTGTATGTTGTATAATTTGTCCAAAATCTCAATGTGGATCATATGGCCTTAACAGAACAGAACCCACGAAGCAGCGACCAATCAAATTCACGCAAAAATAATTGTACTTATATAGATATACACATTTTGTACCTTTTTGGTTATTTAAACATTTTCTTACTCTACACCTTTTTACTTTAATGGCGAAAGTAATAGACCTGGCATTTGTTGTATTTTCATTTTATAGGTCATTTCAAAATTAGAGTTAATGTTCAACAGCATAAGATAGATAATTGTGACGTTCTCTGGTAAGTCGGGGTTGCCGATTCTTACAACAGAGGAACGTGGGGGTTGTTCGGGTCTCGGGGCGGACGGGGAATCCGGGCCAAGAACCGAGATGTGTTTTTAGAGTCGTGCCTCGCGCACGAGGGGGGGGGGGGCGGAGCGAATCGGTCGGGAATCGGCGCTCGATGTCAAACGGAGGACTGCGGGGAAGGGAAATTATGGTAGGGGTACGGGTCGGCCGGGGTTCGTCTCGCTCTATCTCCCAGACCAGCATTCACCCCCACCGGGCGGTCCACCCCGTGGTTCCGGTCCGCGGGGCCGTCGGGCCGACTGTCGCCTATTGTTTGGTAGCGTGGGGCCGAGCCTGCCGCGCCCTCGTCCCCGCGGACTTCGTTCCTTCGTCTCGCCCTTCATGCCTTCGTGCCATGCTGCGCCTCGGCTTCCGGGACTGTTTCGGGCCTTCGTGCCTTACTTCGGTCCTTCGTTCCTCGTTCCTCGGGCCGTCGGGCCCCTACCCTAAGTTCCTGCTATTTATCTCGAACTTCGACTATTTTATCCTAACTTCTGGTTAATTGCTCGAATCGGCTCATCTTAGCGGTTGTTTCAGGAAAGAAGACACGTCTGGACACAAGGAGAACTGTTAAAGAACTCTGTTTATTTGGGCCTCACCGCCCCTTTATATACCCTAGAGGTCAGCCCTGATTGGCTGCTTTCAGTCACGTGATCTATAACTGATGTCACTTCCGGTTTACATTTCCGTTTCCGGTTTACATATCACTTCCGGTTTACATCTTTCCGGGTTTCGTTCCTTTACATTTTCGTTCCTTTACACTTTCGTTCCTTACATATTCGTGCCTCTTTTTCGGGCTTTTTACACTTTCGTTCATTCTTACATATTTCGTTCTTTTACACTTTCGTTCCTTTTCGAACATATATACCTTTTATAATATCACCTTATTTTCTCTTATTTTGATCTCTACATATTTTGGATGAATAGCCATTCATCACATAATCATTGTTTGCAAAACTAGAATTTAATACATGACAATGTAGCACCTGCAAGATGGCGACCAAAATACTAAATTACAAACAAGAAAAGACTGCAAACGATTTTTGCTTAAGACCAAAGTGCTCAACGACCAAATATTAAACCTGTTTAATATTTCTGGACGACAGATGCCAACGATTTTTTCAAAGAGCAATTAAAAGCAATTATATCTATTGTTTCCTGACATTTCTGGCCACTGTCGTTTGAAAAAAATCGTCCAGATAGTCCAAGAGTCGTTCAGATATCAGTCTTTTAGTCGTTCAGTGGAAACAAGAAATTGTTTCTTTCTGAAAGACAAAAATATGCAAAGATTGATTGTCGTTCATGGTCTTAAGGAACTCTCTGTGAAAGTCGTTCGGTAGAAACCCGGATTAACAGTCTACAGCAACAGTTTGAAACTCCGTAAAAAAATATATATTAAGCAATCACGAATACATGTACATACGCGAAAACATTCTGCATGAATTGAAAACAATGTGACTTTCAGACTGATCAAAATCCTCGAGGCCTAAGATTGCCAGTTCTAGCAATTACTCACTGCAATTTTCCATTGGTATAGCTGAGGTTAAAACATTATTTCCTGACAGCAATGATACTCTTTGCAACAGTAACAACGGGAATGTCACACATTTTGTTAATATGATAAGACACATAACCTGTGTTCCAAATAATCAATTCCATGCTTGCGGTTGTCATGAAAGAAAGTAAATTGAATGCATTAAGAGAATATCTTATACTAGGCATTTGTCATATGATTTATCTGTAATTGAATCCCGTTCATTCCACAGATTCAGCCATAGAAGTGTTCTTTTCTTATTACTAATGTAAATTACACACCTGCCCTACATACAGGTAATATGAAACTTGTGACGTGATAGACTACATTCAATTTTGTCCATTACACAGGCTACAAAGCCATTTTTTTGAAACAGTGATATTGGAAAAGCATTTGGGACATCTGAAGAGAAAAATACATGCCGGGTGTAATTATTTCATACGTTAATATATATCATAGCCTTTGATGCAAACAAGTAAATGTGGGTCGTTACCGCCATGAAATGAAGGGATGTACATGAGAGAATGCATCCAGGGTCGCTATACCTTACATTCTAGGAATAATTAAGAAACATATCTTCAAGATCAATTAATATCTCTCCTTTAATGAAGTCTACGGAATGCGGCCCTGGTGGAAATTAGATTCGTTTCTTTGAAGACTTGCAGTCACAGAACCTGTGATATTTCACATAGTTACAGTGACAGCCATACCTTGCAGGTGCAACTTTCTATCATTAGTGAGTGGACTGGTAAGACCAAACAAATTGCCAGTCTTAGTCGGAAGGAGATGTTAGGGACCGATCCTGTAGACTTTGTAATGCCCTGCAAATAGACGATGAAGTCCATCTCGTTAGTGGAACTATGTACTCCAAAGAACATAAACTGCAGCTCTAGCGGTTTTACTACTAGAAACACATAATTATGATGCCCACCAGGAACTATAACTGCGTATAAGATGATCTACTGGGAAATTTTTATTGTAGTCCTTTGTCTTCTCATTATATGTCTATAGATTAAGGTAAATTCTAATATTTATTGAATTGTCATGAATTGAGCCTGTTCCATCAGTTTAGGCATGAACATATAAAGTTCGAAATTGGTCATAATTCTTGTAAAAAGTGTAGAATCCACTTATATTATTGAATGATTGAAGAAGTCACGAAGTCACAAAATAATGTATGACCAGAAATGACCTCAGTGAAAGGTCAAATGGGTCACATGATTGTAATGGACCAATAGGTTGTTGTAGCTATATAAAAGCTATGCTGGGCTCCCTTCTCTCTCGGCTAGGAGGACACGGCCTGAGAGAGTGCAAGTTCACCCCATTGTGTCGATGGAACTGGTTGGTCGAAAGGTGGTCACGTGACCCCGAGTTAGTCAAAATCTGACGAACTGGGCGTTAGGCTGAACCCGCGTATATTCGTGACGTACAGCGATAGCGTGAGTTCGATGCGCGGGCACCAGCGTATATAAAAGCATGTTGGCGCATGGAATAAACAGTCTCTTTATGGTACTCACTGTGTTCACACCTCTTCTTCGTGGGAATGGATCACCTCTCACCTAAGCCAGTTCAGGACCTTAGCAAATGGGAATCTTCAGACGAGATAAAGCCTAAGTTAGAATTCCCGACTTAGTCAGAAAATAGGAGGGACAACACGAAAATGGCAGCATGCGGGCCCGAAAACAAAGGCAATAGGGATGAGCCAGGGAAACAAGAGCGCGGGCAGTCTGGCAACACACTACCACCTTTTAATTTTGAACGACAGCCAAAGTTCCGTAGCCAAGAAGCCGACCTAGAGTAGATTGAAGCAACAGAGACCGAGAATCCCCAGCCTTTCCCCATGTTCCCCCTTTTGTTACTTTCTCTCTCTCTCGGGACGCACACCCTACACAACCACCCTCGAGCAAACCCGATCTGTTCACCCTCATGGGAGAACGAGAATGTTCCAAACCCCCGTCTTCTAAAATGTCACAGAATCAAAAAACCAGTAAATTACAGACATTCCGGAAATTGTATCATTGCGCCTAGGATTTGGGTTAGGCCATTGCCCTTGTATTGGAGTGAAGCATTAATATGTACAATACAAGTGATTATATCAAAATAGTGCAGCCGTTTGATATAATCACCACTGTCTTCTTAATATTGAAATGCCAGATTTATCTGGCCACCGTCGGTTTCGATTTCATTCCATTCTAACCAACATTCTTTTTTCCGCATAATATCCAGTCCCAAATGCACCTCACTTCTGCAATTAAGCTGGATTCTCGACTTTCACACAACAAAAATACGGAGTGACCTTTTAGATTGTCAATGAATTTTATACCCAATGGCATTTAATGAAAATGAAAGCATATCAGGATTTCTCATAGTAGTGTTGCTTTCAAGGGGCATGGTATTATGAGCAATTAATGGTCTCTCCTTGTTGAATCGTCAGACTGTATACATAAATATCTTTATTCTGCAGACAGTTTCTGGGTGCAATAAAGAATCACAAAAACATGGTGGCAGTAGCGAAGGTGGGAGCTTGAAGTTCGGTGGGTACGCTAAAGCTTGTGATACATCTCGCTAGAGAAGTGGCATGCGCTGTGATTGATCAGTAGAATATACGTATGTACAAGTTATGTTTTGTAACCACTGAGTATTATTGTGGTTTCAACATTTATGCAGCCCTATGAAATAGAGATTGATGATAGGCCATATCAGACTATTGAGGTTGAATATCCATTAGCTGATAGGGTGCTATTTGTAATTAGTTATGAGTTAGTTCCTAGGGATATTAGCAAGCTCCAATGGCAGTGTTTTTCCATTAAGACTGCAAATCCATTCCATAATGTAGCTCCCCATTACGGATGACACAACATTTGTGTGAAAGGATAAAGTTTATCAAGTCTAATATACAATAACAGTCACAAGAACTCCTGTTGAATATGAACAGTCTTAGGGGTTTGTCATCTCAACCCACCAGCCTGCCTACCAGTCTATCCACATCATTCCATAACGGAACTTTGCTAGTACTACTGATCTGGTGCTGCGGTTAACAAATGTTCACATACATTCCATGCTCTTCACCCTTAGTTTAAAAAGAGTTTACACTCTTGGCCTGGACATTAGATTCTACACAAGAATGGCTAACTAACTATGGACTGGCCATCTGTGTCAGTGCCATATATAACGAAATACCAGCAGGCTGAATGCTTCATTATGGAAATTTAGTGATAAAATAGCTTGAAAATTGGCAACCAATTGGAATCAAAAACATTATTATCAAACTGCAGGTTAGTAGGTTTGAAAGGGTTTTACGTATCATTTACTTTCCTTCTGGCTCCCTTGTGAAGTAGGACTGTGTTGCTTTTCTGCGGTTTTGCTTCTCTAGATCCTAAGTGGTATCATTATTAAAACATAACTCAAATAGCGTAGGGCAACGCTCGGTATGAGTCACCAGGGAAAAGGCTTTGTGACTCTAATCACATGTAACATAAATGTTTGATCGTATTTTCTATGCTACAATTTCAATATTTTTGCAGTAAATATTGCTACCTTCTCCATTACTTATAGCTAGTCTTATGTTGGTTTGAGGTAGCAATATTTGGCGTTTGATTTACCAGACGTAATATTCTGACAATTTTCTCCAGAATTTGTTCCACAAAAATTGACATAGTTAAAGTTATTTGATCATTCATACGATGTCCAGACAACATTTGCCAGGAAAACTTCTAGACTACAAAAGCGTAGAACAATGAATTGAGATACTTTAAAAGTTTGACTTTAACTTTGAAAATGGCTTCCAGGCAAGTATAGGGTTGTTCTATATTCCAGCAGGCGTGCCTCGATCAAACTCCCCTGCGAGTCGTGGGCGTCCGAATATTGAATGGTCTGTGCCAGAGGGCCTAGTAACGAGCCAATTGGACGACAATTTTCCCAATCGACGGCCATTTTCAACGTTTTCACATTTATACCAGCTTCCGATGCAGAATACCAACGATTTATTTCTGGAGAGTCAGGTCTGGATTGAGCCCTGGAGAGAATAGCCAGGGTGTACGTGTCTGTGTGTATGCATTGGGTTACCACTGCTGATTCATCAGATAAAAAAGAAAGGCAAATGCAATGGGTCTAGACCCATAAATTCGACATGGCAACATGGGCATTTCTTAAATTCGACAGGGCGACATGGGTGTTTCTTAAATTCGACATGCGACATGGAAACTTAGGGACAAATGACACTGGTCTATTCTTAAATTTGACATGCGACAGGGGCTTTAAAAAGATAGTGACAGGGGACAGGGCCATTTCTTAAGTTCGACATGTGACATGGGTATAATCTGTGATATAGTGACAGGCGACACAGCCGTTTTTTAAATTCGACATGCAACATGGGACCCCCCCCCCCCCCCCACCCCCGCATCCATACCCCCAATGCATTGCCTCTTGTAGGCAAACTGCTGTTGTTCTTGTGAACTAACTGAACAAAGGCCCACCGGGATCCCCTGGTCCTGAACACTTAAATCACTTCCCCTCTCCATATACACCACGTGACCTGGCTCCCTCTGCTCCTATTATCGCTCACCCCGCTCCGACCCCCTATTATCGTCCACCCCACTTTTTCCCCGATTATCGCTCAGCTCCTCCAGGGTCCTATTCCCGCTTGTCACGTGGGCGGCGGATCTGGCGGGGCAGCTCCTGGAGGATGCCATGGTATCATTAGTATAGATCCCGGCCAGCTGAGCCTGTCCCAACGCTGACGAGAAGGGTGGGGGGAAGGGGAATAGATGATTGCCGAGACGTGACGACCACAATGCCTTGGGAGAGGTGTAGGGGGGAAAACACACACTAACAATGCCTTTGATGTTTAGTGGGCATAGCACAGGTCCTGTTACCAAGGACACCATACGGTACAATCCTCGGGGAGTGGATAATGAAGGAACAATGCTCTTATTACAGGGGCGGATCCAGGGGGAAGGGGCAGAGTGTTTAGGGGGTCCTGACCTCTTCCTCCACTCACACCCAACTAATGTTTGTAGATACCTAATAAATCACAAATAGATGGGGAGATACTGCAGTGTTTAGTACTCAAGCTGCCTTTTCATGGGGTAAACTACTACAGCAACTTACTGCTAGTCGCCGGCGAATAAGGAAGACAAATAAAGAGAAATTTGTATTCTGGCAAATAAATAGGCCTACATAGGACAGACCAAGGGGGCATAAAAGCAAATGTTATTATGCTGGTTTGCACATACTGTGAGGGCTTTAGCCAGAGACATAGGAATGTGCAAACTGGCATGGGACAATAACAATTGGCGAGTGCACCTGCGGTCTGTACTTAGTTTATTCTATATTTATTACACAGATTATTTTTACTGACAACACAAACCTTGACATAAACATTCACAGACAGGCATTATTACCCTTCTGGGAAATGACAGATCTTTTGCTCACTGGATTCTGAGAGGGCACTTCTGATATTTTCTACTTGATTCCGCGACTCCTCGACCATAATCTGTTAATTCTTCAACAATGGAGGGATTGATCATCCGGTGCAAACCCTGCTATAGATGTCCCCGCCGAAATTCAGTCTAGTCACCAATTGGAAATTACCAGGCATCAGCCTATACCTGTATGATAGGCCTGCCCCCTTTCCATTCCAAAGTCCTGTATTGCCCCTGGATTAGGGTGACGGTTGACATTTTCCCGAGAGCTACATGTACACAAACCATGCCTAGCTTTTCTAAGTGCCTCTTCAATTTTTTTTATGTTTTCCATCTACATCAATGGAATATCTATGATTAAGGTAATGCAAGGGTAAAAAACGAAATTCACTTCACTTATGCATAACCTAGTAGTATAGCAGAATAAAAATGTATCGATTTAGGTAACGTATAGGTTTATCTAATGCATGTCATATGGGCGTGGCCATCTACATAAATTTGCAGCATCTTTATCAATAATGTATCATGCACTTATATATTCGCTATGTAAGCATTTTCTGGTGATTAATTAGACTTCATCACTTTAGATGTCCTTGTGTCAATTTGAAGGGCGTATATCGAATTTAAAGTAGCTTCTACAGCCGGGTTTCCACTGAACGATTTTACTATGGTGTAGGTTCACGATAAAAATTACTGAAAAAAATAAAAGGTCTTGAGTCAAAATCATCAGAAAATATCTTAAGAAAACTGTTAACAAAGTGTTTCCACTGAACGACCAAAATACCGATATCTGAACGATTATTGGACAATCTGGACGACTTTTTCAAACGACACACACCAGAAAAGTGAGGGAACAATAGATTTAATAGCTCTTTAATGCCCTTGAAAAAAATTGTTGGCATCTGTCGTCCAGAAATATTAAAAAGGTTTAATATTTGGTTGTTGGTGAATCGTTCGCTTTGGTCTTGAGCAAAAATCGTTTGCAGTCTTTAACAAAAGTCTTAACCAACGATTTTGTGTTTCCACTGAACGACCACAAAAGATTTGTGAATCATTCATGGTCGTTCATGGTCGTTAGTATAATGTCGTTCGGTGGAAACAGGCCTTACGCAGTCTTCTCAGAAATTCCCAAAAGGTATATCGTTTCACACGCTGAACATGGTGTGTATGAAAACGAAGCATGATATCTATCTTTGCTTTCTTTGTTGGGTAAGGTTTATGCAGACACCTGGACACACATCCGGTGTTGACTTTTCAAATTCAGACATTAGCCATTTTATCATGTATGGCCGCCAACTGAATAAACCCTCTTGAACTGCAACTAGCTGTTTTTTTTACATTATACCAACTGTGTATGTACTTACTTTTTATCCAAGTCTTCAGAATAGTTTGTCTTATTTCAAGTCACCAGGAAGTCACCCTTTTTTCTTTTTTTGTAGCTTTTTTTTATGCCTCACTGTTATTACGTGTTCGATAATTGACTGGACAATTCAGTTTCCTAATAACCCAGTAACATAAAATCAGTTTATAAAACCCATTATATTACAGGGTTCTTTACTAATGGTAAATAGCAGATGTTAAGCATAACCACGGGCGGTCCCGATCACTCAAATGGCCATTACCTTTTGAATTCTTCTTCTCAGACACAACCAAATAGGGTAAATGAGTGCATTCTGGGAACCCTCGGACGTTTCCTTGTAAGAACCAAACATCCATGTTTTCATTATAGATGAACCCAAAGCCGCATCTGCCGACCAACTAACGCTTTTAAGAAAGAGTTGAAAGCTACTTTTTTCACACTTATGCCAATTATTCGTTCCTCCCAAGACTACTTAAGTTTGAGTGAATTTCTGGGAAAACAAGATGTAAATATTTGTTTACACCATTTTCAACATTCAGTAAACTTCGCTCGATATAAAGGCATTTAAGCTTATTAATGTTTTTCTGTTTTGAAATTCACCGACAGACTTTCTGAATGCGCTAGTGAATATACATAAAGACCAACAATGTTTTCCAGGCACACTTTGAATTCGGTATTTGAAAAATAATGATAAAAAATATATCAAGAGACGAACAGGGGGGGGGGGGCGACCAAGAAAAAGCTACGAAATTTCGTAGAGTGGTTTTTACCCTTTTTTCGTGGTCACGATAGATAAATCTCCCCAGAAAAAATGCACGAAAATTTCGTGGACCTTAAAGTTCAGTGAAAATCATACTAAAACCATTTATAATAGATGTAAATCAACCTAAAACACTGGTTAATGTATGTTTGAAATACATTGGGACAATTTGAGAGTGTAAAATTTTGAATAAAAAAATGGAAAAAAAAATCCACGAATTTTTTTCTTCTAAAATCCCACGATAGAAAATTGAGCTATCGTGGGTTTTATAACTTTTCGTGGACGTGATTTTTCGTAGCTTTTTCTTGGTCGCCCCCCCAGGAGTGCTTGTAGATCCAAAATACAAGAAAACTTACATAAAGGCATTGTTCCGAACACTGTACTCTATCAACCCATTGCACCTAATCGATATCTGCATGCATGCTTTATATGACTATAGGCGTATCAGGTGTACTTACGTGTATACATACATGTACTGCTGATGTAATTTGTCCTCAGGATTTCTTTAGAATGTCTTTAATATCCAATCCAAATCTATATCAATGTACTTTGCTGTATCGTGCAGTTCTCTAGATCGTTAAGCCATCCAACTGAATCAGCAATATAGCAGTAAGTTTATACCCTTGTGTCAAAAATTTGGTGTGCTATTGCATGAGAAGCTGGGTGCCAGATTCTGAAGTCTAACATGAAAATGCACAGTCATGGACCAGGTAAAGGGGCTCATGTTATAGGGCGAGGTTTAGATATGTCATCATTTTTGTTATCAGCCAAAGAACTTCTTTTCAACTGTATAGGAAGACATGTACCTGCAGTATACATCTGCAGATCAGATCATGCAAGGTATTGCTAAGAATCTTTGTATAATGGCAGTGGTAACCAAGGAAACACAATCAAAGGACATGAACATTAGCCATACAATTTCGGCTTTTG
This sequence comes from Lepidonotus clava, assembly GCA_936440205.1. Classification (NCBI taxonomy): domain Eukaryota; kingdom Metazoa; phylum Annelida; class Polychaeta; order Phyllodocida; family Polynoidae; genus Lepidonotus; species Lepidonotus clava. The sequence continues at coordinate 15,154,487 of OW387150.1, read as the reverse complement.
CAATTTTCTTTCTTCACTTTCCTTTTCAAGCCCAAAGTACTTTTGCGTTGGCTCTATTCTAGAAATTCTGCAATGGAGAACAGAGGACTGTATTTCAAGTAATGGGAAATGCACTTTGCTGATAGCACAGTCATGGCTTAGGGGCTGATCCAAGAGGTGTGGTGATCCCGGGAGTCCACTCCCGTCCATTTTGGTTGTATTCGACTGAAAGTATTTAGAGGTGAAAACTGTAGCTGTCACTCAGGACTACTTTATACAAAATTCAAAAGCTGGGACGGATTTGATTCATCTAAAAACAAGCTGCATTAAGATGTCCCGGAATTCCCGATGCTCCCGTAAGTGGGGAACCCATTGAGCGACAAAACTAGAATTCTGGTCGTATCGACCAGTTCTGGTAGGTTATTTTTGGTCCAATTACCAAAACTCATTGAAAATGGCCAGAAAATGTATTTCCATTGAGCGATTTGACCAGAAATATATCAAACATGATCAATCACTTGCAAAACATATTGGCCGCTTGCGATCTCGCATACGGATAGAATTATAGTTGCGTAGCTCAGTGGGTTCCCAGCTTAAAATGTACATATAACATGACAAGTAGCTGTCTGTGTAAAGTTCCCAATTACTTTCCGTGTAATGGAAGTTCTGCCAAATCCTGGATTTTATTCCAAATCGTTAGATGTCGTGCAGAAAGTGCGACAAGGGACAGCAAAGAGGGAGCTTTAGATCAACCAGCAAGTAATCTTACATAATTGAGCTAATTACTTCTTCTCCTTATCTTAAGTCCTCTTCTTTTATAACCCTTTCATCTCATTCGATTGGCGAGGTACGAAGCCAGTAATCAACTTAAGTTTAGCCTTTTAGCAGTGCAGCAACAGTATCGGATGACATACGTATCGAAAATGGCCCCCATTAGGCAGGCCCTGTTTATCATGGTGTAATCTTATAATTGAAGTGGCAACATAAATTATCGATGCAGGGTAAGGGCCTAGTCTCAGAGGAATGACTTATGCGACTAACTTACGACCCTTGCGGTGCTTAGGGGGGACAGAGATCGTTGCTTGGTAATTGGGAGCAAGACTTTCTTACAAGGTGATTTCCATATAGTCAGTAAAAGGGCCAAGAAGTGAAGATTTACTTCCAAGGACATTGGAAAATATATAATCTACGAGAAATTATACGACATTGAAAGACTGTTAAAGTGGGGTTTTTTTTCATATCACAGCTTAATTGTGCCCTGTCTTGCCGGTTTTGATTGCTAAACCCACCGTTGTCCCAACTAAACATTTCCGACCTATCATGACATAGTTTACATACAATTGAAAAAAAAAGATATGGCTCTTCCAATATAAGCGCATACGTGAGAGTGCATTGGTTACTATCCAGGCCATGTGATAAGGTAACCAATAACGACCTCCCAACAGCAGGAGGTTTCATTAAGACTTTGAGAAACATTCATTAGCCAGACCGGTATTCGGATTCCCTCAGGGTATAACATTTCTGTTAATCTCGAAATTTAAAGTAACTGAGTAAGGCCAGGCATGCTAAAAAATGACAGAAATTCCCCTGCAAACCTAAAGAACATATTGCATTTCTGAAACTTCCTTAGAGGTTCTGTCCAGACGTTAGTGGACATAATATTATCCAAAACTCTCATTAAAGAAGGAAAGTCTATATGAAAAAGACCGCTGGTCATGATATACCTTTCAACGGTAAAGAATTGCTGACCACAGCACAAACGGTCACAACACCAGGACGTGCTGGGACTCAGGTGTAAAAACCTCCTCCAGTGGGGGGAGGGGCTAAATAGTTTATGAAGCACGTGGCCGTCGGGAATGACGCACAGCTGAAATGATGACGTCATTGTGGACATGTCGTCTCGATGATTAGCCAGAGATAAGCAAATGATGAATGACAAACAATAAATATACCAGTGTACAATTGTTGTTGATAGAAGCGATATAAGTGCAGTTCGTTTAATGTTAATAATATTTAGGACAACAGAGTGATTCTATTCAATGTAAAGAGTTTCAGTCCAGAATTTCAGCGAAATGTACAGCAAAAAGAACTAGTTTTTTTCAATGGATTTTGTTTGCTGAATAAATCAAGATACAGTTTTATTTTAAAAGGATAGTCGGATTCAAGAAAGAAAAGGTATATAGATTTTATTTATTTTATTTATCATTTTTCTATTTTTAATGGATTAATGCAATATGCTTAGGCGGTGGACTAACTAGAAAACCGGTCAAGGCCGAAGTTAGCCACTTTAATTGAGAAAAAAAGATCATAATTGACCTCCCTCCCAGTTCGTTGACGTCATATGAATAATATAATTGCATGTAGAAAGTATCAGTTCTTTTCAGTATTATATATATACATGAACAATTGGCCATGGGTTATTAAACCCAACCTCTTAGTGCTGCAATAAGTACATAATTACATATCTTTGAGTGATTATACATAATAATATTACTAACAATTCTGATGATGGATGTGACAATCCGAAACAGGGTTTTGATGTCTTAAATAAACATCAAGTCTACACCAAGCCGTCGTCGAGTTGGATGTATTTTTCACAAATTTATTATAATTTGCAATCGTACCTTGTAATAATGAACAGGCTGTCAGGCATTGGCATCAGTTCCTTTGGGAATTCAAAATGACCCGTTATATTCTATTGTTTTACTTTTAAATATTTGGAATGTAATCAACAAAGTTGCTACGATTAATCTTTTCTAAGGTGATTCCTATTTCCATATTTAATTCTTTTTTTTCTATCAAATTTCATGATAAACTTTAATTTAGATAAAAACTGGGGTGGCTTTAACAGATATACCACTGAAAATAACAAATCTCAGCAAATCACAGTGTCCCCTATGTTTCTTGATAACCGCTAAATCCGTTGATCTGGCAGTGACACGCCAGGCAAAGGTCAGACTATATCAGAGGGAATATGGAAGGCCTGCCGTGGTAAATATACTCTTTATTGGCCGAGCAGCTTCCATCAGAAGTCTACCCCACTTCCTGGCCATGAGCTGCTCAGGCTTACAGCTCCCGGGACTGGCACCTGTGTACAGTGAGCGAGGATTACACTCCAATCTTGTCTGCGGTCTATGGAACACCGAGTGTACACCAACAGACAGGAATTTGAGATGTTAGATATGATCACACACCACAGAGAATATACATTCGAAGTAAAAACCAATGTAATGGTGACTCATAATTTTGCAAGAGAGAAATTGTAAGATAATGTTCACATTATCCAATATGTTTTCTTGTGTGAATGAGTAATCATCTGAGTTGTTTCTTAAGAATTGATCCAGGTTGTATGTCATTCTGTGGTATTCGGCAATACTGCCATAGTTAGGAGCAGAGTGAAACTGTAACCTGTCTCCTAGTTTGTTTTTTGATAAGATATTATACTTACATTTACGTTATTCCTCATTGTAACATAAAGAGTGGTGTTTCCAATATCGAGCTATTGGGTTCAATTACAGGAGTTCTGATGCCCCTGACAGAGGTTTTGGGTCTCCTTCCTGAGGTATTGAAAGTAGTTAAAGATATTTCCCTATGGACACACTGTTCTCGACGTTCGTGAAGTTTCCATAAGAAACTCGTGAAATGTCTATAACCTCAGATGTTAACGTTCTTTTCGTGGAACTGCTGCAGCCAGAACTATTCCGGTTAACTCATTTGAATAAAATTTTAATGAAGAGTGTTATCGATTTTACTGGTGAAAGAACTACCTTTTCTCGTAACTACTGAATAGATTGATATCATCGTTGTGACATTGCTGATAATTTTCTGATCAATAGTTTTGATAGGAATTAAAATAAATGTATACTAAGAGAAGTCAATAATTCCAACCACATGCATTGAATAATATATAGCACTGTAGTGCTGACAGTGTATCACTTGATCACATATCATAACTTTTTTCTCTATTCTAGGAAAACGTGCTTTGGTTATTTCAAAGTTTATAGTGGCAGCTTCAGCTCAGCGGAAAACATGAGAAACATTTTTAAAAAAATCATTCATTTTTATTTATAAAGATGCTCATTTTATTTCACAATGAAGCATACAAGTCTTTTCCCCTGCTCTATAAGAATAGAAACATTCTTTAAATGTTGAATTAAGAGTTTATGCGCGTCACCCCATAAGAGTGGGTCCCACTGTGTGTGTGGGCTGTCATCTACCTGACGCCCACACCACAGTACTACGGAACAGACTTTGCGGATTAACCGATCTACCCACCTCCCCTACAGCCACTAAGATAGTCAACCTGACCAGGGGAGCTGTTTTCCTATAGGGAGTCTCGCTTTGGTTTATATGAAACTGTGTTAGCGTTGTGAGATAAATTCAACTCTCTTCCACCTGAGGTAGTCTTACTTTGGTTGACTTCCTTATCCCGAGTGTGACATTACTACGATTCTATTGGTTTTTCTGTAGTTGCTGTAAGAAGAAGCACATTTGCCTATAGGAAGTATCAGGGCTGTGTCAACTGTTCCCTTTCTACGAAATACGTATTTGGGGAGGATAAGGGAGATTGTAAATGACATGAAAGAAACGACTTTATCGGAAACTTTGAACAGATTGAGTAAATGGCCAACATGAGTTTCACAATCTGTTTACCCCTTCCACCCCGTAGGGCCATCTTAGGCCTCACCACTGCTGTAGCCCATGAATATGGGTCAATTTTTAGGGTTATTTGTTGATTAAGAAACAGATATTTGAGCTGCAGCTCTAAGTGAAATACTATTGTATTCCTTGGGTTCCAGGGATTTTCCTACCGTCTAAAGTTATTGCATTTGCAACATTTCTTATGATTGAAGGTATTACTTTCATGTTTTAGTATGGTTCAGTTCAAGCTGCAAATACATTGAGATATGGAGGATATATAGATTAAGGGGGCTCCTAGCATAGTATGAAGAGTGTAGCTTCAAAAATCAATATCCTAGTTTCTAACAAGAATATTACAAAACAGCTATTAAAATGCGTGAAAACTTTTACTTTAACAGACCTTTTCATCTGATTTTATCGGAAAGGAGGGTTGAAGGGGTTAAAGACGCAATTCGCCCTTTACGACTTTTCTTGGATACTTGGTAATCTGACACGTTGTCGAAATTTACAATAACATATTACTTCTTTATGTCGATGCATACATTCTAAATTTTTCTTTACTTTTTCCTTGATAATGTTATAAAGTTTGACTATCAAGCAAAAGAGGACTATTACTAATGAGTCTGTATTTTCATCTACCTAGAGCGACTGTGCCACCTTTGATACTTTCAAACTTACTCAGGGCCCACTGGTTCAAACAACTAAGCCATGTTTTAGTACATTGAAATAATTCGAAATCATTTTGATTTAAGATAATTGTGTAAAGCTTCAAAGAGGAGGCTAACACTGATTCGTATGCATAGTGTATACCATGTCGATATCAAAGTTGTGGAACGAACATACATTTGCCATCTAATTGTCAAAGCTTTTTTGTGCATCCTCAGCGTTTTCTGAATACCCATTTTTTCACCATGACACAGGAAGTTACACTAGCTACTCCTACCTCCCTACCTTCATAAATTGCCTCTGATTTGACATTTATTACCCATTATATGGCGCAAGTGGCTGCGTTTTTTACTGAGCTGCTTCATAAATGGTAATTCGAAGCTTTTATTTCCAACCACCTACTGGGTTATTTATTGTGGCTGGAGTAAAATACCAGTTGCCAATGACCAAGAAATGCTAGCAACATCTATGAGACTATAATGGCATACAAAGTGTACAACAATACATGCCGGACAGCAGATATTATAATATCAGCATCAGATCCAGGGTTTCCAAAATGGAGCGGTCTGCATACACGGTGAAAAAGTGAAAAGTTAGAAACTTAGTCAAATCTGGCTTATAGAAATTAAAGGTTAGTTAAAAAGAGCCTAACTCTAAGTACAACATTAATGTCTGTGTGATGTAAAAGTAAGCATGGAGGGTTTGTTTTCCCATGCTCTTTTTATTGTTTCCTGACTGTCTATCTGGGCAATTCTGAAATGGGTGTCAGCTGCCGCTTCATCCTTGGGCCTGGGCACAAGAGTGCATGCCAGGAACAAGGGCAGAACAGAGGGCTCCTAGAGTTGTGCCTCATGCACGAGGGTGAGCTGTGGGGTGTCTCAGATCAAGGTGAATGAGTGTTAGGGGAGGGGAACGAGATGCCAGAACTGAGGCTCTTCATGCGCTTCTACTGTACGATTAGGACCCCCTAGTCAAATTGACTAACTTTCTAACCCTGAGGTTAGTCAGTGGCTTATCAGCATATAAAATGGACTAAGATTTTGGCAAAAGCTTAGGACTATGACTAACTTTTTAATCCAGACTTTTTTCAGTGCAGGCTAGTTACTAAAACATAGGATTTCGAGTAGACTCATGCAAAAGAGGCACATGTACCACCTGGAAATTTTCGCCCGACTTTTCTGTCTTTGTACACTGCATACGCTCAGGTGACAATACCAGATTGATGCTCCCTGGCCTTCTATATAGCTAGTTGTACTGAGTACAAGTGCGCCGTAAGTATAAGTTCGCAAGAAACCTTATAGTAGCAAAATGATTGAAAGAAAACAAACGAATAGCATTTCTTATTCTAAATGTTGATTGAAACATGACTCCTCGAAAAACATATATCAATTTACATTGGAACGGCCTGTGGGCCCGGCCTGTGGGTCATGCACAATTTCTTTTGCTATTGTGTTTGGGATGTGACATGCATGGTATGCCCTATTTCATATATTAGATAAGCAAATGATAGGCCTACAGTAATTCAATATGTTTTTGATGCTTGGACATTCGCTTCAGGTCCATAGAACGGCAAGGATAAGGTAACATAGATAATGTGAAACGAACCCAATATGATCCGAGGAGGTAGTAAATATTTTCCAAACACCATTCAAACATGGATGACAAAGGATGATTAAAAAACATGAGAGTACCTACCATATGTAGGTATTGAACTCCCGATACAATGGCCAATGACAGATATCCAGTTCAACATGTGGGGGCGGGGGAAGGGTTCAAACCCGTCCTAACTGAAAGATTGGATATTTTTCAATTTTGTATCATCGGAAACCACCTCACAGCATTACAGACAATAATTTACTTAAACAAGCTTGCAAGCATTATATTTTTCCATATCCCCAAATACTGCTAAAACATTATCTATTTTTTTAATGTTATCAATTGACACACTATGAAGGTTTGCCAGCCAATTAAAATGCAGTATTTCAACAAGCCGCTCCTGAGCAGAAGAATCAAGTTCGGAATAGCTTATTAAGATCCTTTTATCCCAAGAATTTGCATTCCCCATGTCAGAACAACACAATCGTGCTACTTGTGAACCTTAGAAAAGGTTCTTTGAGTTCAAGGCTTGTACATAAATAATTGACGCATCATTTATCGTACTCCCTGGGCCCTTTAGTGATAACATAAGTTAATCATTGTGTAATGTAATTACATGTTGAATGTTTGGGCTCGATGAACTGAGTCTGTAAATTAGTATGCAATTCAGGGCCATGTTCATAATAATACATACATGGTTTTCCATCTTTGTGTATTTTACATCCTTAACACAAGGACCCTCACTGCCCCGTGGATCTGCTCTGGCTATTCTGAATAATGAAACTAATAACGCTGGACGATGGTGCAGGTATAGGGTGAACTGAGGCTAGAAAAATTATCAAGAGCAGCAATGGCAATGCTTGTAAGTCTGAGGGCAATTAGTGATGGGGCTGGGCAGGTCAGGTCAGAAACTGGACACTTCGTATGTGGGTCAGGCCGATGATCTTTTTCCAAAAAGACAAGATCTTTTTTAGTTAACTGATTTCAGAGCCGGTTATGTTTTGTCTGTCCAAAAATGCTAAACTAATTTAAGGATTCAAGGGGAGAAATGGTACACAGTTGGTTCACAATTGGTTCTCTACCCATGATCGATGGTGAACTAGACAACCGATTGTTTCTTTGTATTTTATACCAGAAATTAGTGTTAAACAATAAGAAGAAAAAATGATTCAATACCATTTACTTGCACAAACATGTACACGTTTTTCAGTCTTTGTGTAGTTCATGTCCTTAACACAAGGTGAAATCAGGACTCAATCAATCCTGCCGGATCCGCCTCTCAGTTCTGAATAATGATACTAATAATGATGAGCGATGCAGTGAGTATAGAATAAACTGAAGCGAAAGAAATGATCAGGAGCAGCAATGGCAATGCATACAATTCTGAGGGCAATTACTAATGGGGCTGGGCAGGTCAGGTGAGAAACTGGACACCAGGTATATGGGTTATTGGCTGGGTAAAGTGGCTCCGTATATGGGGTCAACGCTTGGTCACCTATCTCACCTGAGATCATTGGAAGTAAACCTAAAACATATTCCGTCTACATCCGTATATATTCCATATTCAGTGTCGAAAAGGTCAACGTTTATTGAAAAGTGTTGAAAATGTCAATGTTTCGTAGCAAAATCTGACAATGCATTGTGGCTGTATGAAAAAAAGAGATTTGTGGCAATTAAGTAAAGCAGTATTTAAAAAAGGAACAATGATAGTGAACGCATAAGGCCTACAGAACATGTTCCATGTAAAAAAAAAAAAAAAAGCACAAAAAGATACTAAAGATATAAGTTTTAGATACATTTGAAAGTAAAATGCTACAACAAAAATAAGTATCCCAGACGGTCAGATATGAGTGATAGTATATAGAATGGAATATCGGAAGTTCCTGATGGAAATTGCCCCCATATGTCTAATAGCATTGACCCCTTTGAAGTTCAGAAACATATAGGCCGTGGTCCCTGGACACCCCTAAATAGACAGGCCCACTTTGTGGCTGGTCTAACAGGGCCTATTTACTTTCATTATCTGATTAAACTGGACAAGGGCCTGACAGAAATAAGCCTAAAACAGCCCACCACCGCTATACCGGTCTACTTTGTGTTTCTATGACTACTTTCATGCGACATGGTCAGGTAAACCAAAGCAAAGTTAAATAATTATACGCAAAGTGAATGATGGAATATGGTTATGTTGTTTTGTCCAGCTTTTATGTTTCCTCAATTTTTGACCATCCCCTAGGACTGATATAATTATCAAGCTCTTTTACCAATGATAATATCAATGATATGACATCAATGATAATTGCAAGGCAACTATTAATTGACACCTCAACACAACACTGGGAGTCATTACACATTGAATTGGACATAATTTCTTCTTAAATTGTAGTATATCATTTTTCTGGCAGTTGCTCGGAATATCATTCCTGAATTGTTTAAAGAATGACTAGTTTATTTGACTAATTTCAATGACTGAAGTAACAAAAGGTTTCATACTAGTGTTCTTTTCTATGGAATTAATCATTCTATACCTAATCCCATTTTGCATAAATGTTAGTAGACATCTTTTTGCCGCATTTTGATATATCAATATGCACATTTCAAGGATTCACCTATGGCCAGGGTAGATCTCAACTGGATTTAAAATTGACCTATGTATTTTCTGAAGGATGTCTGAGCTCCCCGGGCCCTTGATACCTACCTTATTAATGAAAGTCTGTGTTTGCGCCTTAATGAAAAGAAAGTTGAGAAATTGTCATCTGTTTTGATAGACATTGTAACTGACGTACGCAGCACTGCAAATGCCAAGATTTGAATTCAATGTATGTAACTTTAGGCACATTATTGGACAAAATTATGTGGAAGTATTTTTATAGAGTAGAACACATGTTGATTAGGAAGATCTAGGTATTACATGTTTTTAGAAGAACACTTAAATGCCTTAAAGGTAAATACGGGTGTCTGGCATGATTTCTTAAAGGCCGTGCTAAAATTCTAAAACCAAAAGGGTGCTAATGGGGGTGTATAAGGAACATAAAGAAAATTTAAATCATTTTTCACCATACCAATTTAAGAGATATTAGCGTCTGCAAAAGAAAGTCATTGTTTACTATTGGAGCCAATGGGGAAAATTAGATTTTTCAACACACACAAATAAATAACCATGATTTTTACTTCAAATGCTGAAGATATATGGACAGGACTCCAATGAGTATTTTATGCCAAAGAGAACATTTGGTCACCATGGAAAATCTAATTGGATTCCTAAAAATAAGGAAAAAGTAGTGAAAAACTCTTTAAATAACTTTTTATGATTAAACTTTTTTTCCATTAACATATTGGCATTCATCATTCCTAAGTGCTACACTATCTGTAACTCAAATTTCAAGCTAATCCTGCAATAAAAAATAAAATCCCACCAGGTGGCGCTGCTGTGGTCACCCGTGTTTACCTTTCAAGATTCAAAAACCTTTCATTGGGTTTTCAAGATCAAAGTATCTACTGATTTTCACTGTTTGAAACATTGATATTGTTTGTGTTCTGGTGAGAAATGAATAAGGCAGATATAAACGTAGCTCAGCATACTGCTTTGTGCCCGTCAAATTTGGTAGAACAAAAAGGATTTATCTATAAAAAGAACAGGCACTTTCTTCCGAGAATTGCCAAGCAGTTGGAACGGCACATAATTGAGTTAACGGATGGATAGATCAGGATCGAATTATCTTCTCTGAAGATTTTATTTACTTCTTCCATAAGAGGTAGTCGTGAGTCGTCTGATAAACTGGCATGCCGAAAGCGAAAGAAGTTCAACCAAGTTAAAGGTAATTTGATTTAATTATTTCCTACAGAATTTCAGGCTTTGAGCGGGAGTTAAATAATTGGGTTGATTGATTAGTTTTCAGCGATCATTTCCTGATTCTTTTAGTCCAGTATCGATGGAAATGGAGTTTTCGGATCTTGGGGGGTGGAAAAAAGGGACTCATTTGTGAACCTGCGATTTGTAGTCTTTCATGTTATCCAGCAGGTGTTACATGACTAGGGTGCAACTCAATCAATTGGTATTAAATTATCTTTGCTGCATCTGATGTCTGGTGGGTCCCGGAATTAGAGCAACGTGTGTTATCAATAAACGAGCTTGTCGTATTGCGCCAGGGAAAATATGAAATTACTGAATAAGCCGGGAAGAAAGAGCATCGCAGAAATGCATTACCAATTAGATGTTTTCAATCGGTTAAATACCTTCACTACTTGGATGCAATTACGTCTTTTTTTCATTACTCACTGTGCTTTTAATTAATGAAGTTATTTGGAGATTTTATCCCTTGTGAAGATTGTAAAGAGTATACCTGTGATTTAGATATTTACAGACCTTCTATTCTATAGATCATTATTAAGTTAATGGTTATTCTACATTGTTCCAGGGAATTTATTTTCGTGTAATGGGCATCTTCTTCAATCTAACGTGAGCATTAATACAGGGACTCTGTTTTATTTGGCATAAAAGAACATGTAATTTTGCCTAGTTAGACCTTCATCAAGTTGGTAAAAACATACTCATGACACATTTAAGGTAATAACATTTGGTCATATATAATTATACAGTATCTATCAAATTATTCCTGATTTAATAAATCAACTTCAAAGATGGAAGAAACACGATGTGGACAACTATTTCCCCAAAATAAATTTTCTCCAAATTAATGGGGAAAGTAAACTCTTTATTGCTCTTACATCTCTTCCTTTGAAAAAAGTTTTATCATCTCCTCATAGTTTTGGTTTATCCGATGAGTTGAGTTCGGATGGCACCTGTCTATTTCCAGATGCTGGTTTCTATGTATTACGGCATCGGCTGATTTTATTGATATGGTACCAGACGCGCGGGTTACCTATTTTGGCAAAATATAATTTTCTAATGTATAAGTGCCCATAATCTTTTGGAAATTCCCAGAACCACCTCTCCATTTGATCTACGACGGTTTCAATATGTTTTAATGCCCTCAAACATGTATTGAAAACACTGATTATGTTTCTACTACATAACATGCAGTCTTTTGTTCAATGCAGATGGTTAGAAGAGGTTGTTCATAAACCCATCCTAAAGCTGATCTGCAACAGCTTCCATACAATCGATATGCAGCTTCGGATATCCATGAATAGACATTTTAGAATACAAGTTTTTATCCATACAGAATTCTGCTATTCAATTTGGCAATTGAGTTTAGCATCGATACAGTCTGCTCTGCAAAAAGCATTAAATAATGGTCGGCCGAGAGTATGTCAGCAGTATGTAGATTTAATTGTCATGATTCGAGTGTTTAATTGATTATCGCAATGGCTGATCTCTATAAAACACGATAGCATAAATAATTGATTCACGTTTTATTGCAGCTGTAGAGGATTTTATGTGTTACAGTGTATCAGTTCTTTTTTCACAATCTCCTCTTGCAATGTCAAAATGGGTTCTAGTTCTTTGTGAATCTATGCGGGCATTAAAGCATCTGTTTTATCGGGGGGGGGGGAGACGGATTCCAAAGTTCTTTTTACCTAAGTGTAGGAAGGGGTTTAGGCTTGTGGCCATCCCGATAAATCTAATCAGAAAATTAAACCATTCGGGCATAACGTCAGAATAACGATGTCACAAAACATGACGTCAGGTGTGACGTCAAAAATGACGTCGACCGTGACGTCCCATCCCCATGATGTATAGTGTAATAAAACCAAGCAGAGGGGAAAACGTGGGAGATGGAATCTAGCTTGGTCCAAATTTAGACTTCACTCCCCTCACAACTATTTTAAGTGAGTCTTTGATTTGGTGCTCGTCAATTAGATTCTCTCTCCGGTCAATTCAGACTCCTTTGATGTGCCTTGGCTAGACTACTAGTCCCTGTTAAATTGACGACGGTCCACTCTCTAACTGGAGAGGTGTGCAGCCAGTCTAGACTGCAGACTGCCAAAGGGGAACTCTAGAGCCATTTCTCAAATAAGATTAATTAAGGTAGCTTAGTGAGATCTGTTAAAACTAGTGTTTCACAATTAATTTTATATTGTAGTTACAAACAGCCACTGCATTGAATCAGAATATACAAGACGAATGAACTGACTTAGTACATGCATTACATTGTATATTGAGCGACAGAGTGATAAAATGCCTCACGTTTGTAGAATTATTCTTAATGAGTTGAGACCTAATGATAGATGGATTAATTGTCCCTTCTCAGGCATAGTCGTTTAGCGATATTACAACCATTACACTATCACGTTCGTTAATAAACAGTAAATACAGATGAGAGCAACACATGTTATAGAAATTCGACTATGATTTGTGTAAATTACGGAATTGGGATACAGCAGAGAACGAGGGCACCTGGCACTTTCCAATAACTTTCTTTCTACGCCGTAATGATGATGATACAATAGGCATATAATTACAACACAGATCCATGATTTAGTGGATGATATAGTCGAGGCAGAAATCATTGAGTCAAATATTGGATATTTTCATAAAGCATCTACTCTAGATCAATTATGGTTGAAAGCGATTCATATAATATTGATTTATAGGTTAGAATGAAAATCTAACTATTGACCAACCATTGGCCTGTCCTCATGCCTGGATGCAGGAGCGCACGAGGAATGGAGATAATGGGGGGTTCCAGAGGCAGTCCCTTGCCCATGAGGGATGGCTGCATAGTACCTTGAAGAAGAGGAAGGGAGAACAAGAGGGCAAAGGGAACCTTATGTGGGACTTCTGCTGGATGACTATAGGACGCTGACAGGGGAAACGCGTACGGAGTCTTTGCTGGTCTTCAGTGCTATCTACCGTCGTTGACTCGTTTGGGAAAACCCCTTGGACTAAATAGTACTAATGCTCAATAACAATGCAAGCAATTGAATGAGTGGCACCCTTTAATTACATGATATCAAAATAAAAAAAAAGAACTGCGTTGGCGGTGATACAGTATAATGCAATCATGGATCTGTCCTATTTAAGATGAGCACTTTTGAAATCATAAAATTCATTAATTTTTAGATAAATTCACAATTTTTTAAAATTCTATTGAATTAAAGTATTCAATATTAATTATTCAAAAGTACATCACTCAGTTCACAGTTATATGAAATTGTCCAATAGTCATTTCTAGGATAGAAAAAAACAGATATATCTTTCCACACACTGTAACAATAAATCGTGACCAGATACGCGCACTTATGGGTAACATCTTGCTGTCATATCAACCATATTGCGAGCCCAAATCGAAAGTTGGCATGGTTGGATTGGCCGGGATTAGCTTAGGGAATCGTCCCCGATCAATCTCCGGACCCCCATCGCCGTGCACCTGTAAAACCACCGCCGATTGGCTGGCTCGCCCGACGCCAGCTGTAACAAAGGCGCCGATTGGCTGTCTGGCACATCCCACGTCCGGGTGATATGGGCGAACGGGTTTTTTCTGCTTCTCCAGGCTGCGGATAGCTAGAATATGATTTGTGAGTTGGCCGGCTGGTGACCTGGTAATCCAGGGATGATTCGGCGACACGGTGCCCAACAGGAAGTAACCAAATCGCCCAGTGAGCGGAAATGATCGATGAGCGAGTACAGGTGTGTCGCTGCCTCTATTATCGACGGTCGGCGGAGAGGGAATTCAGGTGTAACAAGTGGGCCTTTTAGGTGCTTTCACCCTTTTTAATGGTTTAAATTGGGCAACCTAGAGAATTTCAATGATTTCTGAGTTCTGGTACACAGCTTATAGATTGAGCCTATCTAGGAATGAGCCATGACTTTCGATACACCTTTTTTGTTTTAAAATCGTTAGTCAATCACATAGACTATGCCTTTTTACAATGGTATCATTCCTGGTATATCTCTGGTCTATAAACGTTAACATATTTTCATGACCATTGCCACTTATAATGTTGAGGGCAACTGCCTTTCCCAAACAAAATAAGTTATTTCTTAACCGTTGCTGGGTTGTGATCCAGAGGGTTTTGTCCCCTCTCCCCCATTCTTGTTTTGGACTTATAACTTAAAGTCATAGATTATGATACTGAAAAGGCTGCAAGCATTTGTGAACAAAATCCTGCTATGTATGACAGACCTCTCCCCATCCCTTTTTATCGGAATCTTTAATCTACTTGTGACATTTTGGGAGAACCCAAGGGGATGAATGTGTTCATAGATTGTTTAACTAACCGTCAACATATCCCTACCCCAACCATTCAGGAACGTCTTTCTCGATTCTCTGTCAAGGTACTTAATTGATTGGGTAAACCTCTGTGAAAGTGGGAGAACAAGCGTGACGTTGATTTCATTTTTATTCATTATGTGTTTTTCTATCTTGCGAATAAATGTTTATTCGATTACATACAAATCATCCATCAGATAAATCAAACTTTTTCTCAAAAGATATATCTAGCAAATGTAAAGATACGGATGTTACAAATATTTTCTATCTATGGAATAGGAACAGCAGGTGTATAATTATATATTTTCTTCCTCACTGCCTTAGACAATATTCATAGACTTTAGCCTTAGACCTAATGACCTATCACAATTCGTAATTGTTTAACGAGTTCGGGTCTTGCAGGCCTAAGTGGGCATTAATAGAGGCCTATGTGTGGGCATCATTGTAACAGTAGGGTAATTACAAGTCACACTAAATACCAGATAGCCGAGCGACTGATCCGACGGCCTAGAAGACCACAGCCGCCTTAAGGTAAATCCAAGGTAAGTGTAACCCAAGCTTGCAGAAGGGTATTGGGAGAAATAAACGGGAGCCAGTTATTATAGGAGCAATAAATGTTCTGTACATATTTAGCTGAGCATAAATCTATATGTTCGCAAAGATATGTGATGTAAAAGCAAGCGTGGAGGGTTTGTTTTCCCGTGCTCTTGTTACGGTTTGTCAACTGTCGGTCTTGGCAATTCAAGGGGGTCAGCTGCCGCTTTGTGCTCGGGCCTAGGTGTACGAGCACGTAGGAGAAACGAGGACAAAAGTCAAATCAATGGTGATAATCAGCCTAACTGTACTGTGTAGGCATGTCTCTGGTACTTTGTGCATAGTTATCTCTATATAGGCCCTATCATCCAAGTTTTTCAGCAGTTCTAACAAAGGAGGAGGGCAACATTAACATGTCAACTGAGAACCAAGTAGGAACTGTTTATTTCATGCATTAACTCAGACTTATATACCCATGCAATTCATCTGGTTGGTCAATACAGGTCACATGATCATCATGCCACTCTGTGATGTCACTTCCAGTGATATTTCTTTTGTAACCGACTACTCATAACTCCCTGCATAATTTTTACTTTCAAGCTATGATATAAAGACTGCTTCCAAAAGAAAAACGCTTGTTATTCTGTGAGATCTCTTGAATAATTACAGGTGTACAATGGTACTCAGTGGATGAACTTGTGCAAGAAGTTAACATTTAATTTGTACCCTATTTGATCCCCTAAAATTCGTGCCACTAGAATCAGAAGGCTTCAAACCCCGTACCACAGATTCATCACAAATTTACAGGCCAAAAACGACTGAAGAATTTACTGGCCATGTCCTGGAAAATGGATATCATAGTATATACATATAACCAACCAAGAAGGGAGTACAAGGGTGGTTATCACCTCGAGCCGGGACCCCGATATCAGCCCGAGGCCAGGGCCCGAAGGGCTGATATCGGGGTCCCGGCAAGAGGTGATAACCGCCCGAGTACTCCCTTTGAGGTTGGTTATGGATTTATTATACCTTTTCTGTTAGATCTGAGCTCGCAAGAAAGGATGCACAGCAATCAGTGATGGTGGGACTGTGATGCTGCACATTTTTTTAATGTTTTTTCATATAACTATTTTGATATCCATCAAATCGACAAACAGTAAGCCGTAAAATGTAGCTAGGAACGTTGTGCAGATAATGCAAATGTTAGATTTTTTAATTCTAAATGATTTCATTTTTTCATGAATTTTAGAAAAATAAAAAGTTTCTGTATCACACTGCAGTGTGATACGAGGCTGGTTATTACCCAGGTTTGTATCGCCCTGAGTTAAACTCTTAACTACTAACCTTGTATCACACTAAGGTATAATAAAATGTGGTCTGTTCTTGGTTTAGGGTTATTATGTAATAGAGCTGTAGGGCAACGGCAGGCGTATTTATAAGGAGATTAAGACCACACGTACTTAGATAACAGAAATGAGCAGACCAGGGAGATTTTCTCCTAGTGCCAGTACCTTATTCTGTTGTGCCACCGTCCTATAGTAGTTGCTTGGACCATCATTTTGAGGGCGCCAGTACGATGTCTGCAAGTCCGAGTCCTATGTTATATGTCCTTACTCCCAGTGCCGGAAATAAACTCGATAAATATTCATCAACAGATCTAAAGTATATTAATTTTGGCATTCATTTCAATTGCAAATGTAGAACTTTGTAACATGCACAAGGATACTAAGTTCCATAACTTAATGTCAAACGGTACATTCTCCTTTCATTAGTGAAAACCTCCCACTTGTAGGTTTCACTGTTAGGATTTCTCATCTAATCAATGAAGAGTTATCAAGTTATGTAATGCATATTCAATGAAACTTGTTGAGTTCAGGTAGAAGGACAAAATAGTATTAGTAAGTTGTGGTATACTATGATATTTTCTGTTAAACAATAATTATTAGTTATACGCGTAGTGGGTCGTTCTAACATTCCATAAAACTCTATTATGTTACCATTGAACGATGTTCCTGACTGTGGTAGCGCTATTCCTGACTATGATAATGTTGTTCTTGGCCTCAGTTCGAGCTCTTGATCATGACCGCGCATCGTAACAACATTCTTGAAAGTTGTAGAGTAAGGGGGCGTTTCACACTGGTCATAAATCTAAGATCGTATTTTCGGTTAAGATTATTTGGACTCTTTCAAGGTTGTATTTCTGGCTTATGATTGTATATTCCTATTGTTAACCATATATTTAAGACTACTGACTTTTAAAACATCCCATCTTAAACTTTGAGATGTGAGAAACATATTGTGTGAAACTCGCCTTTGTTGTTTATGAAAAGTAGGTTGATGTTCAATAAATTGGAGGGACAATATCAATCAATTAGAAGCTAAATATCACCAATTTTTGGACAGTGTAAGCTGCTTCTGACTCTTTTACACATATAACATAAGTATTAGTCCCTTGCGCTTATCGCTTATTTTCTAGTCAGTAATTTGGGATAAAGATTTTGGGACAAAAAAGTGGGTATATTTCTGTGATAATTAATTCCAACGGAGAAAGGGGATCGCAAAATTAATGACATCCAAAACTATTAATTCACTTGGAGATGGTTTTGTGGTTTTGACGACACATCAATGACACATACATCATTTCCCAAATCCAATTAAATGATAATTCTAAAACATTTTAGTTTTGTATCATTATATTCGACTGTGTATACGAAAGACTGAGACAAAATAAGAAATGCGGTTACGCCGTTTTTCTTGCTTACAGTTAACCAACTAATATTCTTAGTCAGTAGGCCAAGACGGTCCGTGGTACTATGATTCTCCTCAATCCTTTATCATTTATTCCATGACTTGTACTGCCAAATCACATTAATCCGCCTGTGAGTCACAACTTATTTAATGCGAAGGGTCCATATCAATCCCATAGGCTAATGTGGTCTGATATCTGAGTATTGGAATTGGTTTCATGTTAGGTTTATACAGCCTGTCAGTGTTGTATAATACTTTTTGATATTCATATAATTTTAATTCTTGAAAATTGCAACTACCCATAATGGTTTCTTTTGTGATAATTCTTTTCTATTTCGTTTATTGTTGTAAAACCTGCAGTTGTTTTACATATATATCTCCTTAGTTTGAGGATACTTTGTATAATTGTATAACATGATGCAGTGAAAATAACATGTTTCGATATGCGTCAGCCAATAAATCATTATAACAACAAGGTGTGCTCCCTATAAGTAGAATGTGCCTTTCTCTCATACCAAACAAAAAGACTAGTGCATATTAATGCCATAGAACATGGGGCTTACAAGATGACTATGCGAATACCTTGTTTTACGACACACTGGAGAAGCAATTAAAATCAATATCGAATACTCTTGACATGATAGCGTACCTTGGTCGTTTATTATCCTGTTCTTCCATAACTAGCTCATGGAATGATTACCCAGTGTTCTTATAGCGTTGTACGCTGATGTGATCTCTTTCTTTGATTGCAAAGTTATTTTGAAGAATCCAGTGCTGCATCTGACGTTTTCTTCAATTCTTAACACGGACAACTTTCAAGGTACAACAGCATCATTTACAATATTAAATGTGCCTCTGAGAGAAGAATTGGCATCTAATTCACTGTGTTCTTTGACTCCAAGTTCGTAATATTTTGGGGTCCGATACCTTAAAATTGTTATTTCTGGGAGCAGGGCGGTGACATAACCTCTTCCATTACCGTGGTTACGCGGATCCGTTGACGATCCACTGCACGAATTTTGGGATTTACAAGGCCTGAACTGTTGCAGTATATCTCAGTAATGACCATATTTAGGGACCATTACCAGACATTTACTTCAACTTGGCCTGAAAATGTAAAGGTCTTAAAGGTGAAACTTTACAGACCTTTAAATTGCACATCAAAGGTGTAATGGCTCTCCTTGCATTTTTTTTTAAAGATGAATAAAGGTGCTCATAACAATCATTTTATAAAGGTTTGTAAAGGTAACTGACCTTTTCTTTAATGTTAACTTTAATCATCTTTAAATCATAGTAAAGATGTTTCAAAACAAGTAAATGTGCTTGAGTAGATCAGGTTTAAGCAGATTTACTTTATACTAGATGTACATGACCTTTACAAGCCTGACATATTTAGACATTTTAGACAGCTTTAAGCATATTTACAAACCATCAGTTTCCTATTAATTCCAGTAAATGCTATTAAATGTTTAGTGTGGTTTTGGGACCCAAGCTGCATTTTAGGACTTTACTTTGAAAGGCAAAGCTCAATGTAATTTTATTCCATTCGTGAGGAAATATTTTTTCCAACAGAAAATTATAATTTCTGTGCATGAAACCCATCCATTGAAGTTTGCTATGGTGCAAGATGGATTCAGTCCATGTTCTTATAGAACAGACTGCATAGGCAGTGGTTACACTGGAAGCAGGCCTGTGGCTGGAAGCCTGTACTCAACATTTGAGACAGGAAAGGTGTTTATTCACTACACATTACTGAATATTGATGTAAAACTATTTTTTGCTAGCATTTCATTAACCAATTTTTATGTATTAATTGTTTGATATATGTTCTTATAAACCAAGGTTGTGTTGGTTTGTATGCAATTTATTTTTTAAATGAAATAGCTGTTTTTAGAAAAACGTTTTTTCCTAAAAAGCAGAAATAAGTATGTGGTGCCCCCTATGGGACTTTATCTAAATTATGAAACTGATCTTTACTGAAAATGTAAAGGTCATGAAATATAGCTTTACTAGGCTTTACACAAAAATACTCAAAGTAAACATGATACCATTACTATTTAATTTTGGCAAAAATCATTGATATTCATCTCACCAGTGGTATTGCTGACAACCACACAATGATGTTATGGTTTTTGGATTTAAGCTATATCTGATAAAAGAAGATTATAGGCACATTAAAACATCTAAAGGTCAATGTACATGTGCATGTGCTAGTATATTTGGTAGGTCTAGCAGAAATGATATTACTAAGGGATCTAGGATACAATTCAAAAATCATGTTCACCTAAATCTATTACTCCATTTCTAAAAGGTGGAATATTATGATTATAAACATTATCACGATACTTTTCTCGAAATAGCACTTTATTTGTAAAAATGAATGTAAATTAATGCATAAAACATGCAAAAACACAAATAAGCATGTGGTGCCCTCTAGAGGAACAATGTAAAGCTCAGAAAATGATCTTTACTGAAAAAGTAAATGTTATGATATAAAACTTTGTACAAAACTTAATGTAGCTAAATACAATTTCTTTTTGAGTAGCCTTTAGTTTATGATGTAAAGACCACAGCGAGAATCGAGACTCCACTATGGTCTCTTAGGTGGCACAGTAAAACTGATGCAATAGTTGACTTTACTTTACTGAGCAATGTAAATACTATGGAAAACATCCTGCAATTATTTAATGACCTTTTGACAAACTTTAATTATGATTTTCTTGTAAAGACAGCTAAAGTTGCTTAAAGGGTAGGAGTGAATCTTTACCAACATTTCCATGACCTTTCAGCAATTTGTAAAACAAAGTAAATTCCAAATTTCGTGCAGTGCGCGAGTCACTATATAAACTGGGAGCATAACCGTTATTATTCAGTTGCTCCCACACCACCGACCTGCTCACTTCGTCAATTTAAAATTTTAGCTTGTTGTAATAGGAGGATTAAATAGATATTAACTATATTTATATATGTCCAAACTAATCACTGTTGTTACTTGTTATTTCCTATTTGTAGCTGATTTATCAATAACGACCTCTATCCGGTAAATAATGATGATATTGTTAAATGGTCTATACTAAAAGCAATATTTAAGAGTTGGTTTGGTAATTAGCAATGTTTGAAAATAAAATGGTTATGAAAGTGTAATCACAAACATCTTGCTTCATTCCTTAATTGTTTTATTAAGGTACCCAAAATAAATGAAAGTGTTTCTATTACCTTTCGGAATAGTCAATCTGTGGATAAACTTCCCCAAAATGATTATACTTTTCAGCATTAGCAATAGTTGAGGTGGCAGGAGGACTGAAGATCTAATATCAAACAACTGGATATACCATGAAAAGTATAGGACTCAAAAGTAAATACACCTAAGCTCTTAGATTCCACTATAAAGGAATCTTCATTGCAAACCTATACATCAGATGATGGACAGGCATATGCTTTTGACGCGAATAGCTCGCCATCAATATTTAATAGCATCGGCTTTTGTTCAGTATTTCTTATAATGTTGTTCCCCGTTCTTTGATGAGGCGCTGGCTCGTATGAATTCCTGCAGTAGCAATGACGGCTGAAGACAATGCTATTCAACTGTGATAATAAGGCCCATCTCAGACAGGACTGATGCGCTATAAAGATATAACGTAGATAATAGTTTAGAAAAGATGTTACTATATTTAGTCAATAAACTATGCGTAACTTGTAAGCGTACTGTCTGGTGTTGTTCTCAATATAATTTAGTTACGTAAAATTATTTCTTCTTGTGAAAATACAATTTTGTTTCAGTGGAGGTTCTTGTAATTATTGAAAATGATGAAGCTGTTCATCTGAATTCGCAATAGCTATGTAATGAGAATTAGTATGCCATTCTCTTAATAATGGTAACGCTAGGAGTCTTCAATGGGGGGGGGGGGGTATTCTAAAGCAAATACATAGATAGATTCTAAACCAAAGACATAGATAATCAAAACAAAACCTTGGACCCATGACATTTCCTTATCACAATTTCGTAAACCAGTCTCGTGATTCAAGGGAATTAGTACGGCGGCGTTACTTACCCAAAGAACTAAACTAAGATAGAATTAAAATGAAATTATTCACATACATTTAACCAGTTAACAGAGAGATAAGAATCAGGCATTATTGCTCTTCGTTTCTCTTTTGCTATTCGCCTGCTTAAATAGGGCTTCTCTTTTGAGCGTCGAGTAGGACCACTACAGTGCAAAATGAAATACGGATACGAACAGTTATTTGTCATAACGAGTATATTCCATACATATCTTGACTACAGTTATTTTTCATTACCTGGAGTAAATTGGTCAGGGCAGTAACCGTAACGTATAAACTCCATCATAACAAGGTGTTTTGACTAGAGCTTATAGTGGATGTAAAACACCCAGCATTATGCAAGCAATACGGGGAGGTGGCAGGCAAATTGAAACACCTGGAGATATGGATGAGACGAGGCCAGGGGGTAAGGCTAGGATGGTAGGGTACTGGAGGAGCCTGGAGGTGCAGGAGACGCTCATCATTATCCATCAGCGTCCCATAGGCCTTATTAAGGGACAATAGGGGCCACAATAAACACCAATAAGGGGCGGCACCCACCTTAGGACAAACACATAATCGTTTCCACAAGTCAATTAAGATGTCCAAACAGATGGGAAGGGGTGGCAACAGCTAGAGTGCATAATTATAAGGAAAGTGGGCTAGGTTCCTCTCTGAGAAGCCGACCGTCTTATCACAATTGCATTCTCATTACAAAGTACTGGGGGGTTGTATCGAGAAATGGAATTTGCAATAACCGTTACAGAGTGAATATAACCGAGGGCCATTTTCCGGATGCTATCCAATAGGATATCGATGCTCCAAAAACATTTTCGATAACGCATGTCGATTATATTTTTGTGTCGCTGCTGAATGGTTTTGACTAAACAGTTAGAATCCATTACTGACATTATGCTTGCAGTCGTTCGCATGATATATACCACAAAACTGGAACCGGCATACCGTATCTTGTTTTTTATTGTATGTGTCTGGTAAAACATTATTCTTGTATAAGCCTACACTTCCGCAAGAAATATAGTATTTAACGCCGCGCCATTTGTTAATGCCTTTCCCTCCTATATTAACACAAAGCAACGGCAAAAAGATTAATAATCCTTCCTTATGAAAATAACATTCCTTGCGGTGAAAAAACTTAACACCTTCTAATATGATGAGTTTAGCTTATTAATTAAGGGAATCCAATAGATAATACAGTTAATTAACCAGGGGATGGCTCGATGCCTTTTATGAAGAAACGATTCTTTCAGTTCTCTATTACACTTTTTAGTGGTGGTGAATGTTTTTATGTAAGATCCCACTTGGGTACAAAGCATCGCATTTCTTTTATGGGGTCAGGCTTATGAGAGGGCAAAGAGGAATCAAAAGTATTTTACTGATTCATCAGAAAATGCGTCAGTTCTATTAATTTATTCTAGTTTCTTTGGGGGGGGGGGGTTGTTTGGGAAAAAGGTGTTGCACTAGAATGAAACTAAACGCAAGTAGTGTTGCCCAATAATACAATTATTGAGTAACCATATAGTGTCATATGTCTGTGTAATATCTTTGATCCCTTGTACGTTTGCCATGATCATGCAGTTTCATTTCCTAATGCTATAGAAATAATAATGACACACCACAATTCTAATACAGTGGATGTAGCATTAAGCCACTAAATTAAAACATCAATCGGGCATAATACATTTATACCCATTTATCCACAATTGCCTTGGCATATCCATCAACCACTGTTTTGTGTGAAGCCACCATTAATCAATACTTCTCCAACAGTCGTCCCCTGTTCCTATACTGCCACGTCACCTCTATCTATGGAGGAGGATATGATACAATGAACTCGTTTATACCCAAAGGCAATCAGGCGTGACGCCGACCTCAATGTTTGTCGGCATGACATTGGTTAATATCACTCTCAAGCCGACTGGTGTTTTTATCGGCATGCCATGGTGTCTGCTTATTGATGGGGATTGTATGTGGGTAACAAAAAGGGAAGACGGATCTAGCAGAGCCGATAGCCTTTAAGAGGCTTCAGTGGGTTGGAGGATTCTACGTAGCATTGACTTAAGACTGAGAGGTGATGCCGAGCTGTGCTTCTAGGCTGTGTTTTCTTGCATCTATCATATGATTTATAATATGATTGATAATGTATGTTATTATAGGTATATGGCATGAATATGCATGTGTGTTTGTGTGTTCGTGTGTGTTGTATCAAATGAATGTAAAATCGACATTATTATAGCTCAAAAAGAACATCAATCAGGCAATTCTAAAAGGAGAAAAGCTCTGTCCAATGGGACTAGATTCTGATTTTTCTTGACGATTTCAAATAGTTTTCGACGATTCCTGATCGTTGCCTTGATATGATTCGACTAGAGTGCTTTGCATCGCGCCATGGGTTTCCCCTTTAAGGTAGACCAGAATGGGTTCCCACTCTGTACTCTGAAAATCACGTAATATTGAAATGGCAATATCCAATGATCAATTCAATGCGTTCATTCTTTTAATTAGTCTGATATCCGAACACTGTATGTCATTGGAGCGAAACCTGCATACGTACTTCGATCTGAATTCTGTTCAAGTTTATCATTTTATGTAAGAGGCCGTAGATTCCGCACGTGTTTGCTATAATCTGAGACGTGACGTGTCGTTATCGGTTTCCCACATAATCTGACAACGTGTTATCATTCCCACCAGCAGTGCATGCTGTCAGAAAATGATCCAGGTTGAAAAAAGCGCAATTCGTACATGTTCCATTAGGACATCGCGTTATCTGTTGAAGCTTATTCATAATGCCGCCAAGTTCTCAATGCATCAACTTTGGGTAACATTATGACGGAGCTATGGCAAACTAAAACCCAAACCATGGTAAAGGGTAGAAATGCACAATTTTCTAAATGGTGTTACCCATTCGCTGTGGAATTTATCGGTCAAACACAGTTTCAGCATGTCAATAAAATATTACGGAATATAATTCGAGCTTAACTTAAGTTACCAATTCTGCAGACACTCTGTGAAAAAATTTAATCAATTGATCTCCCCTCCCTTCAGAAATTCCAGAACCCTGCCGTTCCATAACAAAAAATAGCTAAACATTATGCAACGAGGTGTATGACATACACTCTTTAAACGTGAAACATGAAAAATGCAACTGAACTGAGTTACTCAACGTAACGATGAGCAAGTCCTGAGCAGTTCAACTAACTCCAATAACCTACAGTGCAGGACTCGGAGAAAAACATAGCAAGTTCCAGTAGCACCCATAAAGCCAGCTCTGCAGGCACTTCGAACACGGCTGGGGTCCGGCACTTCGAGCTAATGGAAAATAAATAGGGACAGGCTGTGATCACTGGCAGGGCCCTACAGAGTTGGAAAAAAAAGAGAAAAAATAATGCAGAAGACTGATGAATGACGTTATAGTTGTCATCGGTAACGTTGGGGGTCGACTTGTGCTGCGGTCGATAGGAGGTGTGTGACGGCTGAATAGGATTGAGGTTTGAGCCGAAAGGTCAGAGGAGAAGAATTCATGCCCGCCTGTCAGGAAAAGGCCTGTTTTTATATTTATATTCGTCGCGGAAAAACTTGCCACTATTGTCAGGGAGTGCTAAATAATTCACCCAACCACAAGGCGAGTTTCCAGAAAATACTTTGGAATGTTTGTGCTTTTCTTATGTATGAGGAATAAATAGTCAGAGGGGAGAATGTGTTGTATTGTGTACCCAAAGGAAATGTAGAAAAAGGAAACGATTTAGATGTTTTCATGGGATCAAAATCCGATTAATCATGGAGATGACGACGCAGGAGATTCATTCGTTCTTCCCCTGTTGGAATTTGCAGCCGTGGTGGAACGACTGAAGTGTCGAGCAGGCCTACATTTTGTGATCAATCTAAAACCAGGACTGATGCAAGAAAGGAAAATTGATCGTTTCAAGCCTGGTTTGACTCCGCCAGTAAAGAATAGTTCTACTCTGCCGGAAAAGAATAGTTGGACTCTGACAGTAAAAAATATTTAGACTCTGGGACAGTTTCAAGCAGAATCAAGAAGTCTGTGTTTGGTTACTATTGGATTTAGCTTTCAGATTTCTACCTGCTACTTGATATTTCATTGGTGAAAGGTAGGGTAGGAACATTCCCGAGTTAAATCACAGTATTGAAGATAAATACAATGTGAACTAGGAACAGATAAGACTACAAACTTGTGTGAAACAGCATGGCAGAATTCTAAATAGGATGTGGCAGAAACGCTCTTGTCTAACAGTTTGCAGATACTCATATGTTTTACACGGAGATTTTAAGAAATATCACAACACAGCGCAACAGACTTTCTTAATGACTTTAAGGTTATATTCCAATAAAAGCAACCTGACAGTGAGAAGTGAGATATAGCATGTGTAGTGAAGTTATATTTCTTCCGATTACACTTTTACAGCGAACGTTTTAAGTAAATCCTTTAGTTACTTGAAATCATATACATTCCCTTAAGTAGATATTCTCACAAGGGGCAACTTGGAGATTCTATGTTGCGATTGAGAACAAAAAACAAGCCAATAAACAAAATTTATATAGATCTGCACAAAGTAAATAAAGTATCGGTTATGAGTGCCTATCTTGCATTTAACAGCCAGAACAAGATACAAATGCAATTGGCGTTGTTGGTTGCCGCTGGAACAATTCAAAAAGCATTCATACCAGGCCATGAAAGGGGACACCCCTGTGAAAGATGAGCGGAAGCACCAGCCGTCGGTGTTGGGGGCCTTCTTGGCCCTGATGTTGATAAAGATTTCATTCCACTGCACGATTTTGCCTACAGGCGATTTTTCCTATTGGCGATTCTTTTCTTAACGGTTAAGCCTATATTCCACTGGGCCATGAGGACAACTGACAATTTTGATGATTTATTTATTACTTATATAATTCTCCTTTTTATTGGATTTTTATACAGGCTAAATTGACTTTATTAAATGTTCTACCACTGTAGTCCTCTTGACCATTTAGGTATAATTCCGTGCAGGGGTCATCCAAATATGCTGTTATCCATGCTGCACTGCATGGGACTCAAACCCATGCTTGCAGTGACAATGCCAACGAGTGGTAGCAATGCATCAACAACGCTGGCCACCTCAACCCCTTTCTCTTGAATAATTCGGCAAGAGACCAATTATCATTTGAAAGTGAATTGACAACCAGTTCTAATAAGCAGATAAGATAAAAAGATAACCACGCGAACATATAAACTGCACATGTCCATTTATCGGTTAATGGAATTCAATATTCTTAACAAAGTAGGCCTATACTGTACGTTTCTTGTAATTGTGATCCTTTGGAAATTTTAATTAATGGTAATAAAATGTTCGTCGTGCCCATCTGATTCCAAATCTAGCAGTTAGGTCACTTTATGGTCTACATCATGACGTGATTTGCTAGGATAACAAAAATATCTCAAAGTTTAACAGAAATGTTTTAATTATGCTATGTTTTCAGAAATAAACTTGTCCGTGAGAATGGAATAAAATGTTAGCTTTTTTCTACATCTCTCAAAAGACGACATTATCATGTGCATGAGGCTGTCTACAAGTTACATAGATAATAATTATCATTCGAAAGGGATACTGAAGCCCTGATTAATAACAAAAAGCATGGTAATGTTCAATGCCTTTTTCTAACATCTACCGGTGTAGTCAGAAACCAGAAAACTTGTGTCTGAATACGACCTTGACGGTGGAAGTGGTGGCTCATGGCCACTGTCACGTCCACTGTGTCTGGCCTACCGCTGCCGAGTCCTTTTTGAGTGGCTAAGTGAGGCCCATTGCTGGCAGCCAGGGGGTCCTGATCGGTGTAAATTACAGCTCCCATGACAGGCCACCCATCCTGGGCTACTGGACGGGCCCTGGAGGGCTACTGGAGGAGCGGGCGCAGGTGTGGGGGGCCTGGGTAAGCGGCCTGCACGTTCTCCCTCATCCCTCCAGGGTTGGGAGGTGGGTCGGACCCTTTAACATCCATTAGGACCAGGGGCATGACCCTGGATGTACATAGGGCCCGGGCAGGATGATAGATCTCCTCCAGTGTATGGTGACAGCTACTCCTGGGTCTTACCCCCCCCCCCTCAACCTTCCCCACTTCTCACTCGAAATAGAAATAAACAAGGCGATCTATAATCCTTATTCATCCAGTGGTACCACTGGTTCGGCGCCTGTGGCTAGCACTCGCTGTTATGTATGATCTCAGGGGGTCCTGTAGGTGTATTACGTCCAGCTAGGTGATGTATGTGTTGTTGCTAATCTCTGAGATTGGTATGAGAGGTGAATGTAAGTTGATGAGACAGGGTGGGGATACTAATGGGTACTGCCCACTGAGAGGCATTGTCCCATTGTGTTATCGGCGGTACACACCTTCACCTGATGATGGATCTTCTGTAATCTCGGTCATTGTGAGATAACACCAGTAATCTGTCAGAATTATGTTTAGTATATTGTTATAAGTAAGATACATGTAGAAATTAACGGGTACATGCAAAATAGTGCAAGAATAATGCCAACCTTTTTAAGGCAATGCAATTTGATTCATTGTAAAACTTAGTTATAAAGACTCTAACTATGTACCATAGGGAATATGTTTCGTTTATCTAATGAGATAAATACAACTCACCAATAAGCACAAAGTTTACATTCACAACGAAGAGCAGTGAAACATTACTTTAATAATGAATCGCATGTGTCTGTAACAGAGTAATTCATTTTCCCATTTTAATTTGACATAAAGGATATTTCATTGGATATTTTATCTAAGTTCTAAAGTAGTTTTTTTTCTCAAATAAGCGATGATTCATTAATACATTTATATGTGCCTACATTCTTCAAAAAGCCTAATAATTTCTACAAATTAGAGATGTTCATAGGTTGAGTATTAGTAGTATTGTGTTAAGAATATCCTAAAGTAGTTTAATCTTTTTCTAAGCCAACTCTTGGTCTTGTTAATGCCAGGGTTAGTTTGAAAGTGAAAAAAAACGTCCATGCCCAATCTTACCACTCACCCTTTCATAACTCACTGGTCTACAGTTGGCAGGTGCACCACCACTGTAGGGCTTGGGGTCCTCTGACCCCAGGTCAGGTCAAGGGTCAGATCAGGGGTCAATCTGATGCTGGAAAGGCACATTATCAGAAGGGGACTGGACAGTGTCCACAGACCGTGAGCCGGCCGTGAGAAGCTCCGAGCAGGTCCGAGCAGCTCCGAGCGGCTCGTTGTGACATCCTGACCTTTTAGTCGCTTAGAGCTCATTTGTTGCCCACTGCTTGGAGTATGCCTTTTGTGATGGTCCTTGGTCCAGCTTTCTTCGCGTCTTCTATTTAAAAGCTCCTCAGCCAGCGCAGTTACTATTGATTTGCTTAGGGTTCTTTATCGTTAAATACAGGTTGGAGAAATCTGATTTTTTTATTGGGGAAAAAGTTATTGAATTAAGGAACTTGAGTGACATACAGGGGAATTGTTTTTGTAACAGTTATACTGGTGTTTTTTTTCCGGGACAGGTATTGTGCAAATCGTTTTACTAATTACCTTCAATATTGTAGACCTATTGCATTGAATATAAACTAGAATACTTAAAAGCTTATTGGAGGATAACATTTACAGTTGTGGAATAAGAATCAGAAACGACTTCTTCGCTCATTCATAATTTCCGAGACACTAAAATACTCTCTGCATTGTTATCTAATTTCAAAGGCATTAAGATGGATTTGATTAAGGAAACTTCGCCTTTTAATCTCTTGGAGTCCATACGTTAGACGGCCGACGACAGAAACGCCTTATTATTTTCTGCACCATGTGACTTGGCCTCTTGCAGGTTTAAAGGGAAAGGCCTCATGATGCCAAACACCATAATCGATCTCTGTTGACCTTTCTTTGACTGGCCAGGACACAAGGCAAACGAAACTTTCTTTGAGGTTGGCAGCAAAAACAAAAAAACTCAGTTCAAACCATCACCAAAATACTTCACTTTTCCATGTTTTCTTGAGCAAGGTTCGGCCTCAGAGCTGCATCGTATTTACATTAAGTCAAACGTATTGGATATGGAGTCAGAAGCCGGTTCCCAAATGGAATTGAATGATATCTTTAAGATTTCAGCGGCTGATCAGGCAGTGGTGAAGTAGAATACTATATTGTTATTTTTAAAAGGAAAAACAGATGCATTTTTGGTCACGAAAAGTATAACATAAATAAGCAGTAAGATGTTTTGGTATTCGTGAGTATTGTCAATCATGTCTGAAGGTGCCATAATTATTAGAAAAAAAGCAGGCTATGTACTTAATACATTCTTAATCTGGATAGCATATTCTCTATAATTTATATGCAGACTATTCTAGATCAAGATGCGTGTCGGAAATATATCGACAAGTCACAAAACGTCAATATAACACATCTTCTTAGATGACTGCATTATTTGTGGTTCAAAATGTGGAGAACTAGTATTAAGTCTTCCTTCAGTTTGTATCTGTACCTATCTATAATTCGTTAAATTGGTTTGAAAATCTACTCAAAATAGATTCAGAACAAATACTTGTTAATTTCCTACAGTCTTCCATATGCCCTTTTCGAGAAAACTGGTCCAAATTAACCTGCAGGCAGTTAGTATACAGTAAATCAGCTTTCCGTGATGGGAGAAATCTCAGTCGTAGCCGACCTGGCTGAGCTCTGCGTCCAGCCATCTCACCAATCTGGGTCAGAGGAGCAGATCCAATATGCTCATGGGAGCAGAATGAGCAGCTCAGGACGACCTCCTCCTGCACCTGGGTCCTGTAGCCTCCTCGGGTCGTCCTTTTACCACTGGGACCTCCATGAATATGGTCATAATCACCGGGAGCTATATATATACATTGTGCAGATAAGGGTCATATTGGTGGGCGGCGAGTGGCAGCCATATTGTTATTTGATTTACTCTTTGATAATAAAGATTAGGTCTAAATACTTCTTAATATTTTCTTATCGGTAGATTGTAATAAAAAAAGTAGGTGGTTATATGATCTATATTATGTAATTCTATGCGTTTTGGTGTCAGTCTCACTGGCCAAATAAGCTTACACGTGACAATAACAATGCTATAATTATAAATATCATTATAACCAGGACCATGTGTAATTTGGCAAAAAGGACAGACATAAACTATTATATCCACTGTTGCACAGTCTGTAGAACCTCTATAAATATGGGACTTCAAGTTCATACAAAATGATTGGTGTTCTATGTTGGTCGGTACTAAAAAATGCAAATGGGTCGAGCGTGTCCTTGATGTCAATTGTAAGTTGTTTGATGGAGCATTGTTGGAAACATTAATTGGTCATAGTTTGATTGGAGTCAAGGTACTGTGAGGTGTTGATCTACGTAGGGTTGTTATTGAAAACGAATGGTGGGTAGGGAATATGATTGAAGTCAAGTTGATAATTATATTGACAACTACAGTTCTACTTCTATTATAGTACATTGCTGCATGCGGGACTCGTTTTCTGTCTAGAGGGAGAAACCCATTGAGCGATTCTACTAAGATTCTGGTCGAATTAGGGGTCGCTTCCCAACCAATATCTAACATTTCTAGATATTTTTCAAGGAATTAATGTATTTTGTGTATACCTCTTATCTCATCACTCATGGGCACACATTCGTTTCACTATTTCTTATCGGTTTTTACTTTTCTTGATTGCTTCAAATACGAGATTCGACCATGATTTCAGTTGAATCGCTCAATGGGTTTCCCCCTAAGGGATCAGTCTACCTAAATCTGTTATTTTCAACAATTTGACGTGTAAGCTCGGAACCCACTGAGCTACGCAACTTAGATTCTGGTTGAATCGGCTAGCGACTCTTTTGTAGCATGTTAGATATTCTCCAAGTGATTTAAAACTTTGTGATCAATGGGGACACCATTTCTAGTCGTCTTCAACTATTTCTGATCAATTTACATTATTACTGGTCTCTTGAATGAAGGGATTCAACCGGAATTTCAGTTGCACCACCCAGTTGGTTTCCGCCTTTAGGCAGCAGTTCGTTGCTGATTGACTTCTTCCGTAAGGCCCAAGAACATTCTT
This sequence comes from Lepidonotus clava, assembly GCA_936440205.1. Classification (NCBI taxonomy): domain Eukaryota; kingdom Metazoa; phylum Annelida; class Polychaeta; order Phyllodocida; family Polynoidae; genus Lepidonotus; species Lepidonotus clava. The sequence continues at coordinate 15,122,020 of OW387150.1, read as the reverse complement.
TGTTGCATCAAGCATAGTTTATCGAGAACCACTCAAAAAGAGAACTGAGTTTAACACAAGTAGGACGATCAAAATTTCCAACATAAGGGTTCATGTGTCTGCTACATCAACATTAAACGTTATTTTAAATGATCGTCAACTCAAAGAATGAAGACACAGTGCATTTCAGAGTTTCTAAAAGATTTATTGAATTAATCCAACGGTTTCTCGAACAACATAAAAGTTTTTGGTTTGGGGTTTTGTCCTTCATCCTACCCCTAACAATCTTTATCTCAAACGCTGGTTGGTCCTTTATTCGGACCTGTAAATCCAAACGGCCTCCACTAACTGATTTATTTAAACTCAATTTAAATATTACTACAACACAAAGCATTTCATAACATAAAACTCTCGTTTCAAATAATTTGAAAGAAGTCAAAAAGGATAAGGCAAGTCTGTAGGCGTTGCATTGGGAATTAAAAGGACGGTCTTGAAGTAGTTTATGTAAACCGTTTAGTGCCATGTTCTAACCTTTTTGCAAGGTAACAGAATTTGATCTATGGAAGTGATTTACCTACATGTTGGTCGAGATTTCCTTCCTATAAATCAATGCACTTACTGGTTCTTCTTGCTCGATACATACTTTACTGGTATGACTGAAAATCAGTAATGTTTCTGACTGTACTGATTTTGGTAAAGTCGTTCTTTTGTCATTTGCGCCAAAGATGCAAATTAAAGCCTTCGAAATTGAAAGAAAAGTTATTTTGTCGGTTTACTTTGCTTGTTACAAGTTCTGTTTTATTCATTAACGTTTCTTCTCCATTCCAAAGTACCTGGGCGAACTCAATGATTAATTCTATCAACTTAAAATAGCACTGGCTGTGAAATGGTGTATCTGACAGTTTGAGTGCACCTTCTTGTCATTCTCAGCATTAATCAATAGATTGAGTATAAAATGCAGTTTGGCTCACTATTGATTATGAATTATAGAACCGATTGCCATAAAGATAATATTTGTTTGGAAAGACTTGTTGCGCAAAAAGAGGAATGTTTAATGTGTTCTTAATGTTATTGGAAAACAGGGGAAGTGGAATCCTTAAAAACCTTTTTCTCTGAATATTGATATAGGACGCTCGATATTTTTTAATTCCTGTCTTTGGGTTGTTCTTATGCTGATAAAACAAATTATTTCAAATTCCCAACCATAACTTTTTTATCGTTTCAAATATCAGTATCTCCTTTACTATTATCATCAATTGAGATATCAATTTTTATATCTGCGACTTGCTTCTCACTCTGACATTTGTGGCGGGGCACTACACCAATTTCAAGTACTTGGAGTTCACTTCAAGCGTGTAAGAACTGAGGATGAAAAAATACCATGTCAAGTTGATGAAGATTGAAGCTGTCAGGCGAGGAGAGAGTTGTCAACGTAGGGCCTCCTGTCATGTAGGAACCCAGCCACTGGAGGAGATGCGCTGGTTCCAGTCATCTTCCTCTGATGCTCACTGGTGCGAGGGGACACGCCGGAACAAGTGTGACAAGCAGGCAGTGAATGGTGCAAATCAAACTCAACCACAGATGATGTTGCACTGGTCACTACCTGCCTGACACACCTACTTTTTTCTTGTTGCTCTTGTTGTTGCTGCTGCTCTTGTTGTTGTTGTTGTTGTTGTTGTTGATGGTGTAGTAGTAGTTGTTGTTGTTGATGGTGTAGTAGTTGTTGCTGTTTTTTTTCTCCTATATCCCATTTTCATAATCCTATCTCTGATAAACACTCTACTTGCCTTATGCGAATTTTTAAGCTTATTACTGTCAGATACCAATAAAATACACATATCATAAAGATGTAATTTGGTAATTTTGCCTTCATTTGTCAATTTTTTAGAGGAATAGCCACAGACCCTAAATACCACCTCCACATCCTGGATTATTATCGGGCGATTGCTGTTGATGTAATTAACAGTGGCAGACGTGATTTGTCCTAAAATGATCTTGACATTTGCTGGTAACAAAATCAAATAGGATAAAAAGAAACAGGAGCTACTTCAACTGCCTTCCTGTTCAGTGGACCATCACTGAAGCAAGTTCTTTTTTTCAGTTGGGTCACTCTGCAAAGCTTGAGGAATATGGAATCTAATTATGTTTACATTGATGTTACCAGCATTCAACAAATGCATTATACATTCCGTTAGTTTTCATAATCCATTAACATTGACTCCTAACATTTTAGATTAGCGTTGTGGTAACTTTTGAGATTTTACAAGAATTGTTAGTGCGGAATCTTCAGTATATCGGTAACGGTTGCACTTCATTCTCAAAGAATGCATATGGCCATAAATTCCCTTTGAGTGATATGCAGCACATACATGGCATCAACAGTTTTCAAAATAATTTAATTTGACATACATTTAGCCCAATCCCAAAGGGGCTTTGTGGTAGGCATTGTGAAGCCTAAAATGAATGGGGCGGGGGTCTGTGACGGCGACAAGACCCAGAACTGACATCGATCTTAAAGGAATGATGTAAAGTCTGCGATCTGCGTCAGCAGAAAGGGTCCGGGATACATTGGAAGTTGTTGATGATAGACTCTCAACCTGTCAGACGGGCTCCGCCCTCAGATGACGGATAGGTGGGAACAATAAGGAGCAGTATATAACGGACGGGGCTTTGTTCTGGGGTTCTAAGGAGTAGGGTAAGGTATATCTGAGAGCTATAGGGGCGTGGAGAAAATGGGAGTATACGTTATGCAACACCAGTGCTATTGAAAGTCTGGGGAGTATAATATAGGCTTATTTATAGATGGGTACAATGTTTCGCTACCTGACATATTTTTGAGGCTGGAAAGGGGAAATTTAGATAAAAATAGATTATTATGGTTCTAACATTCAGTTGGTGCAGCCGTTGCGTTTGGGGCATATCAACATGTGTACACGCTTCCATCACAATATCTAAGAGCAGAACCCTGTACTGACTCTTCTTGTATTTCAAAGGAAAATACACATGGGTAATGCTTGTGGATTAACATTGATAGCAAAGTATGCCTTGCATCATCTCGGGTAACTTTATACAAATTTACATTTTTGAGGTGAATATGGCCATCAGGAAGTGTTTCAAATAACATAGGCTGAATCCCCTTTTTACAGAACAATGAACATTTCATACATAATCTTGACAGTGCTGTCAGATTATTTCTTCCATTTCCATCCGCACCAGGTAAGACCCAGGAGGAAACACGCTGACATGGGTAAGTTGAGACCCTGGAGCTACAGGTAAATGACCAGTGGTGTCTTTGAAGTCCTGCCGAAACCAATCCCTTACAAGATGCACCTGGGTATAAGGGTCGATGTTGGCTGGTCAATAGAGGGACGAACAAGGAGGCAGGATCCTACAGGAGAAGGGATGGGGAGGTGATAAGGATCTAGGTGCTGGGTTGGCAATCGATAAGGCTTATCTCAAGTCGATGGACATAAACTCATTAAGGAGGGGATTGGCGGGCCTCTGGCACCTGGTTATATTAGGGGACAGGTGCGGGGATGGTATTGGGTGTTATAGACAAAGGATCAGAAGGTGTTCGTCCTTATTCTGTACTACCAGTTTAGGTATGGGAGGCAGGACCACAACCCTAAACCTATTCTACTACCTCGCCTTTATACCATCACGCATGCTTTTAATGGAAAGCCTCTAAAGGCTAAAGAACAATGCGTTCCAGATTCGCACCTGAAGAGTCATGTATAGACCCCTGAGAGAGGTAGGACACCTTGATAAAGAACACAGGTATTCAATCTGACACATTCGGGATTCCTGTTGAAAAGGCACCTTTTTGTATACTACTCACGTATAGAGAGTCTCATTGAAAGTAAGCGAAGACATCTCTCGTTGGAGAGGTGTCCCGCCCGTGGCATGGCTCCTAAAGGACGTTCTGGTTTATAGGTTGTATAACGGTTAGGTTAACAGTGTAGGCTTAAATATGGAAATATACACATACTGCGCTAACCCATGAGATGGGTGTATAACCCTGGATAATGATCATGGTTCAGGTTCTTGGAGAGACCTTTCCAAACCGGATCGCGGTATAGATCAATGCCGCGAGTGTCTCACTCTTATAGACTCTGCACTGCCAACACAATCGGCCCATAGAGGGCTGGTTCAGATGAGGTAGGTATAGAGATAGCCGCGGATCTGTATGCTCTATAGGCCCTCCCCTCTGCCCCTGCTGCCCCTCACCCTAAGCCCTTTGGCCGGTGGGAGAAGACATATGCGTGATGGCCCGCAGTAGCCTACACTGGCCTCTCGCCCTCCCCCTTCAAAGTAATATGATTCTGGCTAGATAGGCAACCGCCTGCAAGCGGGCCGGGGCTAAACCGGCATCTGTTTTCACTGGGCTACCTTAGACAAGTCTCTATTCCTTCCTACCTGCAATTCCCATCACGACAGCGGCTATAATTCCCGTGAACAGACGCCTACAGGACCACAGGCTGTTTTTGACATGTACCCAGAACTCCCTGTCGGCTAGGTGGTGCCAAGTGTTAACTCACAAAAAAAGGCACATTTGCCATCGGATTATACAATAAGGGGTATATTTTATCCACGCCATCCAACCGTGAAGGTTGTGAGGTCATTGAATTTATATTAAAACTGCCCTGGATCACTTTCTTAATTCTATGCTGATTTGTAGAAAAGCTATCAATAAAGAAGGGTAACAGTACAATTTTATGCACAGTTTTGTTTTCCTGACATGTACACTTGGCTCAGCATGGCCAACCTCAGGGGGTCTTGGTATTGACCCTTACCCTACCATAGAACACCGCTATAGACGTGTGGGGCGGGGACTGGGGTATGGTGGGAAACATGCAACATCCACACCCATGGCGCCGTCCTGACTGTTGAGCACTAGTACTCCACCATGTTTCCACTCAATACACTTTGCTTCCATTTTTATGGGGCTTTTTGCTGCTGCTTATAGCCCAGCTTTTTATGTAGTTTTCCCAGAAATGTCACTTCCTGTCTGCACCAGCAACCATGACAAAAACCCTCAAGACAGGAACTAAGTCCAACGCATGCGCCTTTCCTCCATTAAGGCCCTAATGACACCACTGCCCCCTGGCGGGCTCTAACGTAAACCTAATGGCCCACACTCTTAACGGCCGCCTTTGGAAGTAACCTACAAGCAGGACCCTGGACCTCGCCTCAAAGGTGGGAGTTAGCCGAGTGAACTCTGTCGTCTACATAAGATTAGAGTTCGGACGGTTAGACGCTGGGTCCTCCCAGCCACGGCACTCGTTAAATAACGCTGTGTCATGCCAATGCCGCCATCTTGAATTGGTTGACACCACTTGTCACGTGGTTATAGAGTCTGAAGACCGCTTCTTTATGGCCAGATGACAACTTGGACTTTTCACCAAAGAAAGCAATTTAAGATGAGGGATCCATCCAATGACATCCCCAAGTCCCTACCACTTAAAGCACCCAGCGCATCTGCTCTTACAAAATTGACACTCTCCATCAGGCTCTATTAAAAAGTAATCGAGCAAAAAGGTGATCGATTTGCACTCAATGCCAAGTCCACAGAATACCCTGGAAAAAGTAATTTCCAAAGTACCAATCTTTTCATATTTAATGTGCTTTTAACAGGCAAATCATGAATAAACAAACAAGAACGATGTTATCACTGGAGAACAATTATACAGACTGTATGAATTCTCGCAACGTTCGGGGTCATCATAAACAAATATTATTTGACAAAACAGAAACATTTTTCCTAATTGTATATACCATGCAGGTCCAGCCTTTCCTATCAAGGCCTTGCTCATTGTGTGGGCTCCCCAGCAGACAAGGGTGATTACCTTGCCCATTAAGGGGTTATTTCTAGCCCAGAACAGCATAACAATGGAAGAATAACATGAGGTGACAGCCAAAACAAACCAGGGGTCCCCAATGTTAGTCTTCGCACTGTCTGGCCCTGAGCAAACACAGCAGGGCGATAGGTGAGTGGGTGGGTGGATGGGTGGGTGGGCGGTGGGCGAATGGATTGGTGGTTGGGTGCACATAGGTAAATGGTTTGGTGGGTGGTATGGTGGTTATTGTATGGGTGGTCGAGTGGGTGGTTTCCAGCTGAACAACCTTATTGAAATCAATGAGGGAGGGGGGGTATTATGGCATGCATTCAATTTCAAACGGCTCTTGACATAACTGGAAACATTTATATATGAACTTACACGTTATGCACATTGACTCAGCACTCTGTGCATAACCATGGAAATCTAGACACTGACCTATAGTATAAGTTACAGGGTGATGTCATCTATGATTTGCAGGGCTAAGCTCCACACACCCAGAGCTCGATTGAAGACCATGCACCATACTCCAAGCTAAGTTACTGCCCATACAAGCTACTTGTTCAAACTTTCCTGACCATCACAGTTTCAATACAAGCTATATAAAAGAGCCAACTTGTCAATGCAGAATAGAATTTCCTGACAAAATGACCTTATTGTGAGGTCGGAGGCGTGCCTAATCCAGACACGGTAAACTAAGTGTAGGTGCGCACTTTGGACCAGTAGGACCTGCAGCCAACGCCCTCCCACACATCCCATAATGCCATACGCCCACCGGGCAACCAGCGACATATGCCCCCGCTGGTTACCCCTGTGGCGGCGCTGGTTGCGCTGATTCCGGCGGTGCACGCACTTTTCCCATTGGGCAGGCCGTATGAGGACCCATTGATGTTGGTGTGCCCGGGCCCCATGTTGCCGGTACACAGGGCCCACCACTACCAGCTCTTTGCGGCCAATTTCCCACCCCTTGTTTGATGATGTGCTTTTCAGATCTACCAGACTTCCGCTCCCGCCCTGCCCCGCAACTATGTCATCACTGACGTCATTAACGTCGCCGCTATTGACGTCACTGTGGTCGTTGTGTGTGTGGAGAGTGGTTGTCGTGGAGGGCTTGATTACATCAGTTGGAGGCTGGAGTTTCAGTTGGGCGTTTATAATTCAATACCACTTTGCAAGCTTAAAGCCAGTATGCCATGTACCAATGCTGTCCTCTTGAGCACTTGGTAAAAGGTTGAAAAACATTGCAAGTAGCTGCCATTGCAGTGCAGTATAGGCCTTGGTTCACTTTGCCGTATTTTCTTTTGATACACTTTCACAGATTGCGACATGCACATTGTGGCCACAAGTTAATCCTGAGAATACAGGATTTACTGCTGTACAAATCGAGTAAGGTGGGATACCTGATCGAATCGTGATTACCAGTGAGCGAATATGACATAAGAGACAATATTTGAAACCTGGGACAACAAGTTGCAAGTCAAACAACTGCAACTTGATTGAATTGGACAGTGTCCAAGATCAAGTTATTTTGTTCAAGTACATTAATATAATCAGGATATTTTATATATCTTGTACGCGCATGCACCCTCAGCCTGAAACGAAACACGTTATGTGGTAGTCATACAATAAACAATGTTTGAAGGTAAACCTTGGCATTGCTGGAAAAAAAAGCACAAAGCCTAATTGCAACAATACTAACACGTGGAGGGTAATTTCTAAATTACCTCAACATTTGAAGTGATGAAGTTAATACAGATTTTTTCGCATAGTCTGTACCCATGGATTCAACGCCGAATATTTTGAAACAATAATGTGTAGTGATGAATACACACATCGTAATATCGCAACATATGAAGTAATGAATAACATCAACACAGGCTGAATTAAGAAAGAACACATCCACACAGATCGGCAAACACCAGCATATCATATTTATTGAGGATGCTATGAGTCATCATTTGATTTCAACAACGAAAAAATGGCCATTGCGCAACTGACCCTGCCTTATGCAACTGATTATACGTTAGTCTCTGTTTTCGATTGAGAGGAACCTTGCCTCTCGATCGAAGTGAATAACCAACTCACAGTGATTAATTCCCCGGTGATTCCAATGATACAATTGTGTTGTGTTACATACGAAAGAACACATACGTACATACAATTACCAAATATGTGACAAATATACATGAGGCTGTAGGTCAAAATATATAGATATTATTATACATCAACAAAACCGTATTTCTTTACTCTTTTCCATTTCTGCCGGTCATTCACAGGGCTAAGACCGCGTCTATATATAATCAATTCCTTTCATGCTTTTACACACATTCTTCTTGCAAACCTGATCAGAGGTGGAAGGAATAATACCTGATGGTGACACACATCAAAAGTTTAAACATTCTGTTATCGTTATATTAATCTCAAAAGTATGGCACTTAATGATTGGCCCAACTGTAGGGAATAGACTGTTAGCTGATTAGACCTTATTTGAACGCTTCATGGTGTTCAAAAAAGAGCTACACTCAATTGTCAGGTCAGCCTACAGTTGGCCCTTTTTAGGTCATAGACCTAGATCTAAGGAGGTATAATTTCAACGGCCACAACCCCGGTTATGTCAATTTATGTTATCTCCGATTGCAGTCTATGCTTCTCAGAATGCAATATGTTTACTACCAGAAGAGGGAACTGCCAAGAAAGATAGGGGGCGAATAGACAAAAGCTGGTAAAGGATTATAGACACTTTTGTCAAATTAAACAGTCCACTTGGAATTGATTACAATTTCGGTATATCGGGTGATGGATACATGCTGCAGCATGGAGGGTGGGCAGTGTTGACGCTGTGGGCCATGAGGGGAGGAGTAGGGTAAGGGAGAGCTTATCAGGACTTTACCGTCAGTCATAGGCTGCACGCCTGAGCCCAGCCTATTCCATTAATGTGATTCGTCTGGGTCGATACAAAGGGTAGGCCCTCTCGTTGGGCCTAATCCCCAGCAGTTCCTACTGTAAACCTATACATTTGGGTGCTGCCTAATTTTCACACGCTTACCTCATGTTTTTTGCCATGATAATTCCATGCAGCTCATACTTAATTCTGGTGTATGTTTTTTTTTCAATAAATTTAATACTTATTTCGCGCAAAAACTGCAGTTTGCGAAGTAATAGTAATTAAATACAACGCAGAAATTAATACAGTTACAGTGTTCTCGCCCCCGGACACCAGGTCCTTCATATCAAGACTGGAAGTATAAGAGTACCACATAAAGAAGAGAGGCGGGAAGCCGACGTCGTTAAAAACCGACAATATCCTACCTCCTACACCCGGCTTTAATATGTGGTGGGATATTCAATTAAAGGTATGGGTACATGGTCGGCTTCTTCGCCTATCCCCTGGGCCTGTTTTTAATAGGCTCGTGGCGCCAAAGCTGTATCATTATAGGCGTCAGCAGTCCTATAGAGGTATATATATAGGCTGCCACATAGTCATATAATCAGCCTAAGAAACTGTGATTGCGTTCACTTTATTATGACACTTCTACTGGCGATATCAATCAATCAAAAGTCCCTGATGACTGGGTGACGTCACCAACGACTGGACAAGCATCTTCTTTTCCTCTTTTTTTTCTGCCCAATCAATTTTTAGCTTTACCTTGAAACCCCATCTCCTTGCAGTCCCAGTGGAATGAAATAAAAACTGATGAGATTAGAGAGACGGAAGGGGCGCCCTGGTACCTACAATGATACGCCTATCTATCTACTGAATTGATCAGGGGGCCACCAAGTAATCCATCCTGTGGAGAGTATGTAGGACGTATAGAATGGCCTGAGTGGGCTGCTTCATCCACACATAATGGCCCGCAGAATGGCTTCATCTGAATATAACGTCAGGGAGGAATAGCCCCTCCACCCCTGACTGTAGGGAGCTCAGTCTGTCCCTCACTTATATGGAATAGTTTGAAAAATAGGCTTCTATTTTAGACCTATATAAAGCTAACGATTTAACTCTTTATAATGGATATTTTGTTAACGTTACGCCCTTTAATTTCTGTTTAGAATATAAATACTTCATTGGTGTTGTTCCCATACCATCTAAGGTTTCTGGTAGATGGGAAGACTGTCCACCCAATTCGCCAAGCTTTTGCATTGCAAACGACATTATTTCTCTGTTTTCCTAAATCAAATTGATGTAAGGATAATAAAAATACATCTCCACCTTCTCACCAATTCCGCTGTTTGAATTGAGGGCATCCTACCTCGGATAAAAAGAAAAGTGCTTATTTGGTACGACTCGGGAAAACTGATCAATGGCAAAGCCAACGTTATCGACCCAATCTATTAATGTGACACGCAGGGACTAGGGGTAATCCAGGGGTTATCCTGGTGTAGGACCGTGGAGGGGATCCCCGGAGGGCGATAAGGGGTGAAGCCACCTCCCACGCCGCCGCCCGAGGTCTTATTTTAGGCTGGAGGAACAGGGTCGAAATGTAATTTGTAGTAGGGGTAGGTCTGACTGAGACACTGGAGTGCTGGGTTGGTTTCTGTGAGTAAAATGTATCCGAGGATCTATATTAGACAGTGGGAGGTTTTAGTGTTGTTGGGTGTGGTAGGGTTGTACAACTTTTGGCATATTGGCAGGTTATTTGAGAGGTCTTATTGTAAAGTCATATCATGAACAGTTCGAGGTGTATGTTTGTTCAACTCAGCCTTATTTTACTCTAGCTTACCCTACATTCATGCTAGACCCACTCACACAAAATGTGTTTGGCTCAGTCTCTCACATAAGAGCGGATCCTAGATTTCTAAATACTAGGTACTAAATGTCGCATATCTCCATGCAGCTGCATACGCGTGGCCTTTCGCTATCTTTGTTCAGTTTAAGTCCAGATCAAAAGAACGGGCTGAGGGAGATTCAGGACCCCTGAGGCCATCTCCCTTCCCCGGATTTGCATTGTAAAATGGTCTGGGGCCTGGCCTATTACCGACGATCATCTCTCAGTAAACATGTTGCCTGACCGAACCAGTCCCCAAATACATTGCCTTTTCTCCCCTCCCGCCTCCATTGTCGGCCTGCCGCCTATCTCCGTTTACCAATCCCCACTAGGGACCCGAATAACAATGCCTGGCTAGATCGATCACAATCGCAGCCCATGTTAGAGGCACCCAGGGAAGAAAAAAACGGACAAAATGAGAGCATAAGGGACCGAAAAAAGGGCAAAAGCAGATAGAAAAAAACTCCAGAACACGAAGGCTTGTTATAATGGACGTCTGGTTCTGGCTGTCACCACCAGGTGCGCCACGGGCGTCACACCTTAATCACGGCTTCAGTGCCCGGATGAGGTGTTTAGAGGCGGTGGTCACTTCCATTTCCGGTTCCGCTGCCGATCGTCGACAGGTAGCCGTCAGCGCTCCGACATTCTCTCTACCCCCCTCCCCTACCACCACTCCACGATAATATCATCTGCTTCACGTCATGTTGTTTTTGTCTATTCTCAGAATTGGTTTTAATCTGCAGTCGTGAGAGGCATCATGAGATATCATTTTTTCTGGGATTTTCTATGGTTTTGCTTTTTACGCACTGCTGGTTCATTTTCATAGTAATTATATTGTAGTCCCCTGACGCCGCTGGTTCCTGGCCTGTTTCTGTAAGGTCTCTATCCTGCAGGCCGGTCCAGGAGTACGGTAGGTAGAATTAGAGGACATCCTGGGGGTGCTATTAAATGAAGTGTCCATAATTCCCCGAGCGGCGACGGCCCCCTGAGCGCTTGTCGCTACTCCGCGCTCCCCTCATGTTCGTTATAATAACCAAATCTGCGCGCGCACCATAAATCGCCCCGGGCGCACTTCCAGTTGCCGCTAGAGGGCGTAGTGGCTCGGCCACAACCAATCAGCGGCCCCGTCTAGGCGACACCGCTTACCACCACGAAAAGCGGGCGGCTCGGGTGGCTAATAGGCCAATATAGGATCAAGAAAGATATTCCTAAAAGTCATCAAGACCTCGGCAGGGCTAGCAGTAGTGGTGGCGCATGTGGGTAGGTTTCACCAAAACCCACCATATGGGTAGGTTTAACACAGACCAACAATATGGGTAGGTTTCATCCAGACCTATTGTATGGGTAGGTTTACCCATACCCACCATATAGGTAGGTTTCAACCAGATGCATCATATAGGTAGGTTTTACCCAGACCCAGCTTATGGGTAGGTTGCCCCAGACTCACCATAAAGGTAGGTTTCACCCGGACCCACCTTATGAGTAGGTTTTATCCTGACCTACCACATGGGTAGGTTTCATCTTTACCTACCTTATTGGTAGTTTTCAGTGGACCAATTACAACGGAAAGGGTCCTAGTTGGCCGAGGCTCGCGCCATCGTCTCCCCACAGACTCCAACTAGCGTCTGCAATGTGTTTTTGATTTCCTTGGAGGTATGAATGTTAGCTTAGGCGGTGCGAAGCCTAAGTTGTTGGCATCAGAAAGATACATATATAGAGACAACATGACAGTCTCTTTTGTCAGGGGTTATCTAGTTATGGGCATATCTCTTGTTTTTATGTAGGAGGAATATTAACACACTGTCTTATCCGCCTACTTTCTTTGATCCTGATCCGGTGAGATAAGAAAGGCTTCCTTGGGACCGCACATTAGCAATTAGCGACCAGCTGATCATGAGAGGGAGGAAGATTCTAGATTTTATTTCAAATTAGACAGACTATTTATCTGGTACCTTCTAATGGGGAAAGGGGAGAAGGTAGAAAAGCGGGAATGATACATGAAAAAAACACTCGCTGTGGTTATGGCCCTCGGGTAAGAGCTTCACCTGATCTTCTTCATGTTTTGCTCCGGCATTCCTTTGAAACATAAGTGGCATGGGATGGCAAAATGCAACTTTTCTTTAAAGAATCCTTAAAATATGTTCAAATAACTCTGATGCAAAAATGTTGCTGATAGGTAAGAACATACTTTCATCTTACTTAGTTAATGTTTTATGCATGAAACCCACTTTCGACATAATTATGCATTATGGATGATTTTACGTTTGATCTTATGTAAATACCTCAGGTGTTGTTTCGAAAGCATATCAGATAGGCTTATCAAGCCTATCCTCTCCCCAAATCTTCTTCAGCTTAGGCCGTGCGCGGCTGTCAGTACTTTATTACAGGCTCAGCTCGGATCCTCAGAAGCATGGTAACTTTGTGCCTGGCCTGTGAAGCTGTTTTTGAAGCTGTCTTTGCGGCGAAAAGACCAATTATTCATGGCGGGCCCTTCAGCATTGGCCAGCACCCAGTAACAGGCATATCAGTTACAACCAATTAGTGAGCGATATTAGGGCGGCACCGTGTACCACTAATCCCCACCAGGGGGCATTGAGGGAGGGTGGGGGGAATATGGAAGGAAAAAAGGTGGTGGGGGTGACCAACGCCCTAACTTTTTCTCCCCACCCCCGTTCTTCCCGTGCATACTCCCACAACCTGACTCCTACTAAAACACACATTTCAATCTCAACGGCGAGGCATTAAGTCTCGCGAGTGAAGCACGTGCGCGAGGCTTCCGGCGAGATCCAAGGAATGATGTATGACCCTCCAGACGGGTTCTAGCTGCCCCCACGTGACTAGGGGGAGGTTCCCACGCCCTGCTGAGAGGGGGTAACCTCCCCCCACAACGCCTCCCCCACCCAACTTCTCCTATCCCTACCTCCTCCCCCTCCCCTCCTCCACTTCTCAGGTGGCACACACGTACCCTTGTATCTCCCCCCATGCCCTTGTTGATCATAAACTCTCCCTGCCAAAGATATATTTCAGCCACGTTTGTTCTCCGTGACCCTCACTGCAAAGCCTGAAGTGTGCCTGCTGCATCATACCCTTCAGTTTCAAGCTTATTGCGATACCTCTATTGTTCCAGAGTAGGCATAGTGTAGGCGGTGGCCTATTTATACTCTTTTTTAGGACTGATATGATACATTTACAGCCTCCATCGATCAATATTCATACGTCTAGTCTTTCTCAGCGGCATCTATCCCATTTTAGCCGTTCTGTATAGACATAATCATCTCTTTTATCCATTTGTCTGGCTCAGCCCATGTTTTTTCAGTCACAGCGCCTGTCTCATATTGTCTTTCAGCTCTTTTTCCTCTGTGCACCATTATCCAATTTGGCGCCCATTCCTACATTGTTCACGCGACTTGGCCGTAAAAGAACCTCCATAATACTACTGTTTTGCACGATTTTGTTTGCAGTTTCTTTACAGTTTCTCAAGGCCATTTTGTTTCCATTCAATAGAATTCTTATGTGATTGGTGGGGGGTTTGGGAGGCTCTATGCTAAACTTGTAAGACTTTCACAGCTTATCAAGGTACATACATCCTTAGCTATGTTAAACGTGTCCAATAGAAAACTATGAGTTGATTTGCATTGGACTAAAATCTTTATAAATCCTTTTTGGATACCCAAAAATCTAAAACACACTACAATTGACCAGAAGGAGGAGTAGCCTGGACAAAGAAGTCCTGAATACAATTTCAGAGTGTGCGTACTAATCCCTTCAGTAGGCGAAAAGTGGGAACGTGACATTTCTGTTTAGTAGGGAACTCTCTGAATGATGGCGTTCCTAACAACTCAATTGTCTTTTCATGATCACGTACAGTAGCTTAAGCAATACAATGGATCTAAATCAGGCCGTCCTAACATAACAGCCAATCCTTTGTGTTCTACTTAATCTGCAAAAACCTAGTTGTAATGCTACTAGAATTACTGCCCAGAATATTTTCACGTATTCTGCAGGTTTTCGATTCTCTACTACGTTTTGTCATGGTGTGTTGGAAGTATTCCTCCTCAAAATAAAGGAAATCACCGTCTAGCATTTTGTGGGAATCGTGTCTAAAATGGGTCCAAGATCGAAACATTAGCAAGTACTTTGATTGACTGAAAGAAGTAAGTAGCAATTTTGTTCGGATCAACTCATTTGTTAGTCTTGATTTGCTTGTTAACATTGTTAAATCAACAACTGCCAAAAGTGTTGTTATTAGTCAGTGTTGAAAAGATTCCGGGAAAAGTGGGTGACAATGGGAGGTACTCCATAGCAATTGGAAGCCAATGAGGGCCATATAACGAAGACGCCTATTTGTAAACTTAGGTCCTCTTTTTGCCAAATGACAGAAAAGTACGTACTTATAACCAATGACAGTGATTCAAAGTTGACATAACCTTATCCTAACCTAAGAGCCTTTTTATAACGAGGTGAGAAACCTCAGACGACTTTCAAGAGTCCAGAAAAGACAGGTAAAATGTCGTCTGTTTCTCCTTCATTAGTTTCCCGCGCTCGCCAGTGGGCGCTGCGCGTGAATGTTTGTTGACGGAGACAAACGGACGCCAGCATTGAAGCCGGCGTCCGTAAGTGGCTGCGCGCGCAGGGACGCGCCTGAACAACTCGGTGCAGAGTGTAGCAGGGGTCAGAGGAAGGCATGTGGGCATGGGTTAGCCATGAAATACTGCCATGCAAATTCCTCGACTATAAACCCCAACTGGGTAGGCTAGTTGTGAAGGTTTGAGCTTTGGTGCCATCCCTTCTGTTGCTTTTTCCATATACCAACCGTTTTCCTTAATCTAAAGCAAAGCTGCGCTGGAATGTGTCTGATCTCCTGCTCGCGGCTTCTAGACACTGTTTACTTAACTCTTCCGGCGTATCCTCTTTCATTATTCATCGATGTCAAACTCACTCAAGTCGCTGATACCACATGGTCTTGGTTCTTCTTCCCTTCATGGACAACGTGAGTCGACTCAGGCGCCTCCCTGTAAGTCTCAGAGCTGCTCATACCAGTCTGTTTCCGACTCAGTCTTGTAGCTGATAAATCTGTGACAACTTGATAAGGATGAGCTGCCAGTGAGATGCACAGCAGGGGATCCAGGAATTCCAGGAAGAGGGGGATCGGTATAAAGACTAATTTCTAGAACGCTTTCACATACACACACCCCACGTAACCCCACGCACGCATAGCCTTTTCCCCTCAATTTGTGTGACAAGGCCCCAACGGAAAAGAAGGGGACAGGACCCCCTGGAGTCTCCCTCCCTCCCCTAGATCAAAACCCTTACAATGTTCATCATCTCACATAGTGATTGCCTGAGAAAATTATGCGCATGTGCAAAAAGGGGTCACGAATCTATAACCCTTCCAAGTGCCATATTGGCATTAAGCCCTCAAGCCCTACGAACCCTTTACCATGACATGTATCCTATAACATCGCCATATGTTGGCAAATATTACAACCTCATTTTCTCCAGACCCTCACAGCCGCCTGCCACACCACTAGGCCTCGCCCTCCATCAGCCATGCGTCTCCAGGGCGGCCGCTGGAGGGATCTGCTAAAGAAGGTAATAGGCAGCTTGATTGGGGTAAAGTCAGGGTGGGAGCCTAGGGAGGCAGACTGACAGACCTGCTAAAGTAACCCAACCTTCTACCTTCACACCTTCCGTTCCTAGGCCGAGGTCTCGCTACCTCTCGCTATGCTGTGCAGATGACGTCACATCTCCCATAATGCACTGGGCATCATATGGCTGATTAATTAAAATTTCTCATTATTCCCAATCCGAACCATTGAATATCAAACATTTAGAACAGATGTACTGAAACAAATTCGTCGAATAATAATCAGCTTTGATTATTATCAGAATGCAGGGGCAGATCCAGGATTCCTGAAAGGAGGGGGTCAGCATATAGGCTAAGTAATGAAAAGGGGTGCATTGCATGCATGCAAGCAGTATTTTTCCCTCTTTGTGTAGTTTAGATGTCTACCAAAAGGAGGGGGTCAGAACCCACTGGACCCCCCCTCTGGATCCGCCCCTGGAATGTATACATTCTTAAGGTTGATTTGACTCGTCATGTTGACCGCATGGTAATCACCAAAATGTGGTAACATGACCATCCCTCTTAAAGGTCTATACATATTTTCATATCACGCCAAGTGCCTGTAATCCCCCACAGCCAAGACTGCATGTTCTTGCCAAAAGCAACAATACATATGATGGTATTGACTCTCTTATCGCTGAGGGCATGTATAATTATACCCAAACATGCAGCCCACACGAGGGGGTATCTGTTTTACTTTGTGAATCATCTTTTTTGCAAAAAGGATAATTATAACAATAAGGTATTGTCGCCTTTCTCCTTATACTACAGAATGTGTTCTCAATTACCTTCTTTGGGCCTAATTTGTACACAAAGTAAGGAGAGACAATAGGTTGGGCATTTGCTTGAAGGGGTATCAGGTATATGGTCACTGGAAAGGCGAGCCATCGCATTGTACCTATTTGCATGGTTAAACAAATTAAAACTTGTTTATCTGCCTTTAAATGACTATACCTGAATGCCAGGCATTGAACATAACAGGTCACATTACCATCTAGGCACCTGGAGCAAGAGAAAGGGACCAGGGTTCACCTTAATCTTCGAGTGTTATCCACATATTGCCCACGTTCTTATCCACTCCGATAATTAATCCCTGACCCTATAATGATGGATGTTACGCTATCAACATAATGTACTTATAGCGTTACAGCACACGAGTAACACTGGGTAAGACAGAACCCAGGTCATTAGTAATATGACCATGCCCGTGCACTGAGGCAGGGCTTATCCTACGTCTGGAGAGTGGAGATGGCAATGGGATTAGCATATATCTAAATTGAACAGGGCCTTGTACCAACAGAGACCATCCGGGCTGAGATGATGGATCTAGGGTCGTTTGATGCAGTGTGGCAAACAGAGAAATGACCAGCAGGATAAAGGGATGGCAGGTGAAGGGCCACCGCCAGGCCAGTATTGTAAGTGGTGGGGAGAGCGAGGGGTGGATTCAATATACATATGGAGCTACCAGCGTTAAGCATGAGAATGTATTCCACCAGGCGATTTTGACCACTGACAATTTTGAAATTTCTATGTCTTCATGGAGATATTACAGAAACCCACGCAAACTATGCCATTTGGAAGACGATCCCAAATCCCTTCTCCTGATATGGTATGGCTGTGATTAGCCCGTACTTCCACTGGCGCTTTTAAAAATCGGTTATAAAATCGGACAATGGAATACAATACTTAGTCCACTAGATCTTGTTTATACCAAGTACTGCGTCAAAATGTAAGAATGTTTCCTAAATAAGAGACGGAATTTCGAGAAAGAGGGAGGTGAATATTCAAGATATATGTGGACCGATCTGTGTCAGGCAACGAGATTCATCCTTCGCAGACATAGAAACTCGCAAAATTGAAAAAGGGATTCATCAAAACCAGCATTTCAAGGATTTGGCAGTGTACATTAAATAAATGCCCATGCAATTCCTAATTGACGCTCTTTGATAAGTATCTCAGTTTGCTGGGCTAATTCATTTACTTAGTACTTGTTTATGAAATATGCACACTAATGGATTGAGCACCTAGCAACGCCAATAATCCATTTGTAACAGAGTTCTTAACTTGAATTCTTTTGCATAATTATAGCAAAGTAGGAATTTGTTGATGCTCTCGGGGATTAGCTATGATGTGATAAGTTGAACAGAAAGATGGGCAAAGTTGGAAGGAGATATGGTAGGGACAAAAGAAAGAATGGGTATATATAGAAACGATCAGAAGGAGAGGTGGCCCACCCCAGGGCCTACTCCACTAAAGAGAGATACGAGCCAGCAATAGAAGCCATTGCCGTCTTTTAGTATGTGTAGTACCCCACTCCAGGATGTCCTCCCATATCTCCCAGCCATCCCACCATTATCAGTCCCAGTCCACTCATATCCCAATGCAGACTGCTGCCAGCTTTTCCCCAGACCAGCCACTTCCCCTCTATATATACCCATGACAAACGCACTTAGTGGTGTTGGATGAGGGGATGTCACAGACTGTCTGGGACGCGGACCTTCTCGTTTTCTCCTGCTAAGCACCCCAGGCTTGGAGCCTGCTGCACCATGTTGACATGACGTCGTATTAACCAGTTGATATTTGGCCGGCGCCGGCGCCGACACAGGAGGTCTGTCTAGCAGTGATGACAACGTGCTATTGATTGGGCTTTGTCTGTGTAAATTGGTTCGCCCTGGAGGAGGTCCAGAGACAGCCCGGAGGCGGCTATGGACTGAAGCGACCAATCACTAACAGGTTGATGTTCAGGACAGTGACCATGGCGGTGGTATTAGTATTCAAGCTGTGATTGAATTACGATTAATAGGCCAGGCGAACTTGCAATAGAGCACCGTTTAGTATGGTCGTGTCTTTTGGAGACTGTATTGGCGGATCCAGGGGCGGATCCAAGGGAGCAGGTCCTAGGGTCCTAACCATCCTCCCGCTTTTGAATGGGTACCTAGACTGCAAAAAAGGGGGAATGATGCAAGTGCAAGTGAATGCTTGGCGTTTTAGTTTGTTTGTTTGTTTGAAATCCTAAATCTTCCGTTGGTTTATTGACTATATATCATATCGTATTATTCTTCATGATGCACAGACAACATTGCCGAGCCAAACAGCATGACCTTGAAAATATGACTCCAATTTCATCTTAATACCGGCTCAATAATACAATGCAGTCGGCGACATGACCGCGGGTACTTGGTCTGCCTTTCAATAACAATTTACCCAGGGCGGTCGTGGTTCTATCATCCCAAATACAGAGCTGTTGGTGGCCTACCTCAGCCACTCCTGTTATCAGGCGAGAGGGCTTCTGATACAGACGCAAAGAGGAGCTTGGTTAAATGGCCACGGGCAACTGCCGCCTCTGTTAAGGGGTGTTCACACTGGGCGCGGAAGAACGCGGCGACCCGCGGCAGTACGCGGATTCAAAGTGCACTTTGTATTTCCACACTAGAAACTGGTCTTTATAACCACTGAGGCGGCAGACATAGAGATAAAATCTTTAAAGAAAAAATGCCGCGCATGTCGCCGCGTCACGGGCGCCGCGCCGCGTTTTGCCGCGTTTCAAAGCGTTTTGCCAAGTCATGCCGCGTTTGGTTTGAACAGGGCCTTAGTTGCGTGGGGTGTTGTGCCACTCCCGACCACTGTTTGCACAGAATCCAAAGCCCGCCCACAGCGGTGCACCAACAAGTTGACGCTGCCGTCCGATTTGTTCCGTGCCCCAGCTGGCCTAGAGCAGTCGTCTAATTATATAAAAGGGAGGGTGTACTTTTGACTGCCGCAATGCAATCAGTCTTCGCCCTTCTTTCTTACCTAGTTGGGCTGCTTTCCCAAATAACAAAGTGGATTATTTAGTCTTCCTGTCAGCTGAAATTGTTTTATTGCATAACCAAAGAAATTCCGTTATTATGCATTTTACAAGGGTCAAACCAATAGGACACGTGGGTAGATTCATTGAAACTAAAAGTTAATAATGTTTTTGTTGTGAAATGTTATAGTTGGTAAATGCCTCTTTAAGACCAGGCGGAGTAATAATCCAGAGAAAAATACAACTAGAAAGCAGGGGCGGGCCAAGGAATCTGAAAAGGAACTGGTCTTCCGCATATATATAGGGCGAGTACTAAAGTGTCATACAAATTGTGTGCAGTTGGGAAGAATTTCATCGTCTTTGTCAAGATTAGTAGGGTTGGAATAGAACTGTTGTAGCTTTTCCACTGGATCCACCCTTGAACAGTTGAAATGTGGGAAGACCACCTTATACCACAACTATAGTCCCGAGACACCGACTAGAGCAGATAGCCCTATATACCCAGAGCCAAGTAGTTGTAAGAAGGTACCTGAGAGGCTCGTCTGGTTGGGGGGGGGGGGGTCCGCTGGTGAGCAGCTTGTGAGCAGCTCGCTGATTATTCACCGCAGGAACCAGCTGCTGTCTTAACCCGTCGGCGGAGCTCTCACTTCCGGTCCACGATCAGCGCATGCGCATGACTGATTTCAGATGAGAACGGCCTAGGTGGTGCCACTATAGCACTGTAAATGCAATTAATATACTCCCAGCCTGCCAAATGCCAAATACCAAATACCACCCCCTCAAGACCCCTCCCCTCCTGTGGGTAGTTCCTACCTACCCCGTTCTGATTCTCAGCCCCTACCTGCGCTTTAGCACAAAGCACTACTGCCACAACCACCCCTACCGCCATCCTGCCATCTACAATCCAACCACCTTCACTGCTAATACTCCTGCCATCTCAATTGGCTCGGCCAAGACGCTGGGTCCGGCAGTAAAAGGGTCTTAGACGGACGGTACCGGACCGCCCCCGGCCCCTGGAGTGGAAGTGACATGCGTCTCCACGGCGTGACATTAATTCTGGAGCATTTGCCTGATTGACACTATACCTTATGGAGGGCTTTTGTTTCGGCGCCCTGGAGGGCTTATACGAAAGGGGAGGGGTATGGGGAACGGTGAAGGGTGGGGGAGAGAGGCAATCGCTATAAATGTTTGATATGTGGTCACAGAATGACCTCCTTTCTATTTCTATCTTGTTATCTGTAGTTGGATTTCGAATGGCTTTATTTCTATTTCTGTCTATTAAGCGGCGGATTTCCATTAAGACAATTTCCATTCAACCCATTGAGAGAATGCAATTCCACTTCATGTATTGACAGTTTGTCATAAAGTGGCCTATTTCATTTCTGTATTTCTACCAACTATGTAGGCTTTGGACATAGATCCACTTAACCGGATTCCATCCATTCCACTGCTATTCCTTGAATCCATTTCGCATCCTATCCGTCCCCTACCCAGCGACAATAAGAGATGAAAAAGGGATGGGAAAAATCATCCTACCCACCCCACCCAACCCCACCCAACCCCACCCCACCCCACGCCTCTCTTGGCCTGGCCCCTCAACTGCTGTCAGCGTCATGAGGACGTTCCTGGTGCCATTTAGCAGCCCCCGTTAGCCTTTGGACCCACGCCCCATCAGAAAACGGCCCCATTCCAGTCCGAATAGCCTCTGGATTCTCGACATTAGGTGAAATGGCAAGGCACGACCCTTCGTAGGCCTCCAATGGCGTCTCGGGAAATCCCGTGGCTGCGCCAGAGCCAACTGGCTTTGCTTCGGCTACAATGTGACTTTAATGAATTTTCCTTCGCTTCTCCCAGAGAAGAGACTTCACATGAAGGCTGGCAGGACATGGGGTTAGGTTAGAACACGGGGGAGGGAAATTCAATTACTAAGGTGTCTGCAATAGTGCTAATTAGTTTGTGAACTCTAATGACTAAATTAGGGGCGGAACCCAACATATATCGTAAGCATTTAGTCCTGCACGTGTCAAGAAAGTTAATTACGTCACGCACAGTGTGAAGGCTTTCACTTGGTGGTGGCATCGTCTTTCTAAGACGACTAAAGCACGTCATTCCCATTTAAGATGTAATACATCAAAGAGATACAGTTATATGACACTGGCTTCTGCACGCAATAGTAATATGGAATCTCATGCATGCAAGTTATTTTGATATGAAGTATAAGAGACAGATTGACAGCATGTTCTTCCCCGCTGTCCAGTAGTGTCACAAATTACTTACGCAATGGTTTTCTCAAGATATGTATAGCCCGAGGGCATCAAAGGGTCAGTCATATCTTAAACAGCCCTCCAGTGTTCCTGGTCATACTGCAAAAAGGGTTGGTTTTTGCATTATCATTCTGTCTAACTGGCTCTAAAAAGGAACTAAGCATATCAACCAAACATACAAATAGTGCGGTGATTGTTATACTCTATCTCGCTCTTTAATAATTATAAGTAATCTTTGGATAAAATATCACTGTTTTGATGGGTAGACACGCCACCCTTCCATTTCCAATAATATGATAAAATATTCCAGTATTCTAGAAAGAAAAGTTTGGCTTTTATTTCCTTCAACAGCTGTTCATGCCCATACCAAGATGGGTCACATCTTTTTGACAACGATAAAATTATCCACTATGCACTTTAGCAATTGACCCTCATCCACCCACAACCCCTCCACACCCCTAAACCCCCTCTCCACCACCAACTAACTGTCCTCCAGGGGGTCGATGCTGGTAACTGGCAGGTAATGACGCTTCGATTAGCCACCGCGGGCTACCAGCAGTAGGTGATGAGTGGGGTTGGGGGTTTGGGGCTTAGCGGGCTACTCCAGGGTTGGCTTAGGGGCCCCAGCCCGAGCAGCTCATCGATCTGGGTGGTTCGATAGGGGGTCAACAGCGCCCGGATATGGGGGAGGAACCCTGGAGGTCATTACCCCTGCGTCCCCCAAGGGACCAGGGGTTGGGGGTTGGGAGAGGTAAAAGATATGGGAGGATAAGAAGATAGGGAAAGGCTTATGGTGTATTGTGTATATATTGGAAAAGGGAATATTGGAAGAATGTAGGCTAGTATGGAAATAAAGAGGCTAGAGAATGGCCAGTGGTCTGGGGATTGTTAAGGCCCACACGTAAGAGTGGCGTAAGGGTAACGTTCTACAACGTTCTAATAATGTTCTGTGACTTTCTGTGACGTCACATCCTTGACTGGGGATTGAAGATTAAAGTCAAATTGTCATGACATCATGATATCCCTAAAGTTCAGCAAGTTCCATTGTATGGTAGGTTTTGAAATAATTATTTGGAAAATTCCATTGGATTTTTGATTTCCCTTTTTGTTGTCATTGTGAATTGATTGATTGCTCAAGGTCAGAAAGTGGACAATATTGATATAATAAATCTGTCGCAATTCAGAGTTCATCGGATTAAATCATATATCATGAAACGCAATGTTTGCCATCAGGCTCTCTTAATTCCTAGCCATCGACAAAATAAAATGGCCCCCACTTAGTTATAGACAACAATACAGTTCTAGAAGAATACAGCAAAACACGCACAATGACTGTTGTTTGTAATAATAACCGCCTATACACTAGTAGTTGGGGGAGCGGAGAGTATAACATATTCATGAAGTCATGAGCAAAACGATCGGAGATGATCGATTGACAACCACAGTATATGTAAGTGATTGCTGAATTTGTGTTTTAATGGGAGCGTACTCTCATAAAAGCGGATGTCCTAAAATATGTTCTGGATAATATGATAAAGCACTATGTTCGATTTGCTACAATGATGGTCATCGGAAAAAGTGGAGCCTTTACATTACGTGGATATAGAGATAGACCCGTCCGTGTTGGAGCATATCTGCTTCTCTATTGAGGAAAATCAGTGGATCGCAATCGTTGCACTTAGCAATGTGATGGTATATTGTACAATATTGCACGCAGTTAAAGTGAGGGTTTGGCTCTGGCCAACCCATACTGTCGTTCCCTTTTGCCAATGCAGCTGATCAAGTCTCAATTGGAATCCATCCCCATAATCGAAATCCACATGTCCAACCCATAGCCAGGAGGAAACTTTTGTTTTATTGGTTTTGTCCCTATCCTTTTCTATCATTCACTTCATTGTTAAAAGGAATTGCTCAACAACTCTGTTTTTTCTTTGATCAGAAAGCCATGAACAAACACTAAAATGTAGAGAGAGGTCGTTTTATTATACCTATGTGAGAGATTGCCTAGTCAATTATCTCTATAGCTTCCGCCGTATTTTATCCTGAAGTATACGGGCGTGTAGAATCTTTATGTATGTTTAAAAGCCCCCCATCGTGCTTCATGCAGTAAACAGTTTTTCATCTGTTACAGAAAAAAAGAGAAACTTACTTTTTCATTGTCGGGACGGCTGGTGGACTTTCTGAGCGACCACACAGAAGAAGCTGCCTTTTTACGGCAACCACAGCCAGAATACAGACTGTCTTTATTCACACCCCAACACGTTTTACCCAAAGCCAGCAGCTCTCGTCACATCGACGTGTGTTATGCATTCAATGTGTAACCACTCGCCTAGGCTTGGCTGCACTGCAGCGCGGCCACTTCATGCTTAGGTAAACTCCCAGTTGACTATTCAGTGAGCAGACAGGCACACAAAGCCTATTATCAAAGTCCTAGGCCTACCCAGGGTCGATCCTTCAAGGCGTATTGTTTGTCTGTCTTTTGACAGGTCGCATAGTGCCAAAGGCGGGGGGCTCACAAATATTGATAGTGTCAGAGATGGGTTTCAAGGCTTGAAGCATAGGAGTTATTCACAGATTGATCCTTCCCCACACTGACAGCACAGCTGTGATTTGGCCAGCAGTTACTATGTAACCTCTCCTCATATTGCGGCTCGCCCTACAGTTTGCCAAGGGGGGAGTCGGTTGCGTTGTTCAAATGGGCCCATAGGGTTGGGAATCGATGGGGAATCAATGATATACTTTAACTGGGATTAACCTGGGGATTAGGCCGTTGCCGACAAAGGGGGTTGTGTCACATCTGATCAGGTTTGCACTAATCCACCCACTACAGCGAATCGTCCTGGATCTAACGAGAAAGTGTTACCGAGGTGACGATGCAGACAATTCGCTCTTTTGTTTCATAGAAACACTCACACTCATTCCCACAGCTCCGCTTTGATAATACACATTCAAAGGCGATCTTAAAAAGTAGAGCGAAAGCAGTGTAACGATAATCAAGAACAATCAAGATAGCGTTCAAAATCGTGATAACAATAAACAAAATAGATATTTTTTCTCGAGGAAACTGTTTATAATAGACTCATAGCAGGACAACAGAATGAACAAAATATAATTATGAATTAGAGAGAGAAAAGAATACATTTGGTACACAATACAGTCTTGCTTATTGGAACAGTTTCAGTTGCTCGGAACCGCTCGGCATGAGTTGCTCCCAACTGCTCGTCTTAACAACGTGCTCACGTTCTCAATCACTCACTCACGACTCTCGTCGGCAATCACTCTAATTGGCAGAAAAGTTTTGCTCTTGCCCTAACAGGGTTTTTCCATCACGTTCTGCCGTGTCTCTACATGTATGTAGCGATAACTTGAGAGTACATGGATGCGCCATGCATGCACGGCCCAAGGATATGTTTTAGCTTAAATTGACAGATAAATTTGACTACTTGAGTTTCACCAGTTCTTTTCAGAGATCCAGTATTGTCAAACACATTTTCTCAGCACTTACTATCTTCTTTCATTGCGATTGACTATTCAGAAATAGAATGTCTTTTGTGTATAGATTAAAGCACACACAATTCCAAACAGTTTAAGGTTAAGAGTTTATCTTACTTTTCCAGAGACATACTGTAGAACATCACCTTTGATAACAAGAAAATTGATAGCTGTATTCCGCTCTAAGCACTTTTAAAAATGAAAGGCGATCGATTTTCAAAAGGTAACTCTCTCTTTTGTTAAAAGGATCAGTTCTGTTGCATTAAGAGTTAGGGTATGTGAGTGCGTTTGTAACTCAAAACACCGTAGTCAGATTGTAGTAAATAGTCATGATAATATAAACATTCACAGAGTTAGATGAACCTTTTCTAAACATTTCAACCAGAGGCTGCAAGTGCTATCGAGGAGAAAGTACGCGCAGTACTAACGATTCAACAACTGGTTGATAGAAAACCACACGCACACACATTTGATAACTATCTTACAGCAACCGTGAATCTTTGGCTTTGGAATACTCTACCTTTCATACCACTAAGGGCGGAGTACAAAATAGGCGGCTCTCAATCAAAACACAATTTTGGTATTAGGCTACCACGGTCATACCAGCACTGAGATAACTGAGCCTTTTCCCTAGAAATAATACCTTGAAATACAGTGTCCCCAACATCAATGGCATATCACACCTTACCTGCAGTTATTTGGGGTGCAGAGTTTTGGTATGGCTGTCTGTATATCCTCCGTCTCCCGAACACCGTGCTCGTATAGAAATGATAATGTGATGGATAATAGAGCTGTTCAAATATATAGACATAATATACTCACATTTTCTCTCATTATTATTTTTGCAACACGTATTATATTAAGGTGTGAGTAGTCAGGAAAGTGTGAGGAGCTCACACTCTCCAAGCATTCCCTCTGAGGTTTTGACCTGAGCTGCTCAGTTGAAGTCAGGTCGTCGAGAGCTGCTCTTTCTCCATGTGTACTCCTAAGGATCAGACTCTTCCGCATTCCCTCTGCTTTTCTGTTTCCTTTGATCCTGCTGAGGCATCCCTTACCGTATAGGTATGGAGGAATAATGGCAAGTACGTACTTTCAATATCCACACGCATTTAGGGTATAATTTTACATGTATGCACTCCAACATACTCAGGAAAAGAACTGTCAGTGATCTGGCTTGCTTGCAATCCAGCTCACGTACCTGTCCATCCTTTGTGTATATCGTTTTCTCAGAGCATCATCCTCTTATGAACTGCCTAGTAATACCATTCAGTGCTACTAGGATGGTGAAAATAGTGTGGGTGCCAAAGAGGATAATAATGATACCATCTGCAGTAACCAATGGTGCTCGTGTGTTTTTGTTTTCGGAGGTGGGTATAGGTGCTTCGGATAAATTGAAAAAATAAGCCTGCTCTTCTATATATGCATATATATGGAGATGCATGTAGGTCCTATGCTTGTACAGTACACACTTGGAATACAGTCTGCCGCTTCCGTCTTTGAATAGAAGTCTATGGCATGAGAACACGCTATTACCGTAGTTTGGTCATTGAGTACTCCCTCCTAGACGAGGTAAAGGGCTCAATTTGAGTTCCCACATTGCCCTGGCAAAATAATATAACGAATAAAAGTCTGCGAAACCGCACACTGAATAAGCAGTAAATAATGAAGTTGGCACAGGAGTTTATGGTCACCAACAGTTTACTTACGTTGTCCAGGTAGAACACAAAGTCCCCACAGTGATACTTGTAGGAATAGCGCACAAAATGAAAGACGGCCAGGGGGGTCTGGCATAAAATGGCCACCACCACGACCAGCACGAGTATTAACGTGATGTCCTGACCGCTGCCGCTCCTGTTGCTCTTTTTCTCCATTTTCTTCTTGTGTGTGTGAATAGTTTTGGTGATGCAGACGGTCATGATCATGAGCGAGGCGATGGGGAACATGATGAGGAGAACATTGACGAGGTAGGCTTTGTACACCACCTTGTAGTAGAAGTTCTCGCCGAAGTAGGTGCGAGTCTCTCGTAAGGTGCTCACCGTGGAGTTGGGCTCGAACTGCTCGATGACGGTGTACTCGAAGAACCGCGGCAGGTTGAAAGCCAGGACGAAGGAGAGCACGAAGATGATGTATTTGATGGTGCGTTGGATTGACCACATCCTGGACATCTGGTGAGGGCGGCACACGGCCCAGTAGCGGTTGCAGGCGATCAGGACGACGAACCAAATCGAACACATGTGGGATATGGGCGTCATGATCCAGAGGTAGCGCACGTAGGGCCAGGTGAGCCAGAGGTTGGGGCAGTCCTCGGTGTAGCCGCAGGCATACGGCAGGGCGTCGGTAACGAACACCGCCAGGAGTAGGACAAAGTCACTGGAGGCAAGACTCTGCAGCAGAGTGGTGGCGGGGGTGCGGCGGTCGCGCTGGAAAGCCGTGAAGGACAGGGAGTTGCCGATACAGCCGAATAAGCACAGCACCCCGCCGACGATACCCCAGAGAACGAAGTAGAAGAGGTTACAGTTGTGGCCGTAGCCGCCCGGCGACGTCGGCGACGTGTCGTTGTCGCTCGCGTTGCCCGCCGACGTCGCCGATAGCGCCGAGTCGTTGGTCAGCGCCAGGGCGGCGGTGGTCGCCATGATGGTGTTCTCCGGAAGCCCCATTTAATCCACTTCCGGTAGTGCGTCAATGGCTGCTGGGGGCTGATAAGGAAAGGCGGGAAGGCAAACAGGAAGTCAGGTCCCGCCCTGGAGGTAATTGAAGCCGACGACGGTGATTAGCATACACTTCCGGCGGCGGTAAGCTCGCGCCGGTCCCGTCGGCGCGCCCGGAGCTGTATCCTCCCGCTCCCTCCTTGCTGGGTGGGTGGGTGGGTGAGTGGGTGGGTTAGGGTCCCGCCGCCCGTTGTTGCCCTTTGGGTGACAGTCCCTGTGGGCACACACAAGCCTTGGCTAACGACGCCAATAATTACATCAGACGGAGCAGGGCCGAGGTGCCCGCTCTCCTCCCGGCTGTCCACCCGTCGGCCGCCGCCCTGGAGGCAACGACAATGGACACAGTTAGCCCGGGGACGCCGGTCAATCGATAGCCATGGCGGATGGCCGCACCTGCCGGGAGTGATTCCTCAAACAGATTAATAATGAAACAGCGATGCCAGTTATCCGATTGATTGACTGAGTGATGTTTTGATTGGATGAAAGTTGCGGTCTAGAGTAGGGGCGTGATTGTGGTGGGCGCTGGAGAAGTGTTTCTGGGTACAGGAGTGAGCTGATGAGAGGCGGTGGTGCTGGGATAGTGGTGGCCGCGGTGGTGGTGGTAGTAGTAGTGGTGTCTGCTGGAGGTAACTGACCGTGGAGTGGTATCTCCAGGCAAAGGCTGAGTGTCATAGCACCTGAGTAGGTCCAGGGGAGTGAGCAGTGAGCAGCTCGGCCGGACGCCCTGGAGTACTACTAACTCACTACTCCGACGTGCTTCGTTCTGCTCTCCTTCTGCTCTGGATCTCGGGAGCAGCTCAGATCAACTCCAGATGCTGGTTAGCTCGCCTCCCTCCAGGTTCAACGCCCCTGAGCAATTCTGAGCAACTGCTGCCGAGTCAGTCGCTCCTTGGAGTGGATCGTACCTAGTTGGGTCTGCTTGTAACTCATTCACCGCTCAGCACCTGGCTGTTTTCCCATCAACCTAACACCAACACTCTCCCGGCGATGATGACGCAAGCACACCGGGCTCCGCAATCACACTGCAACGAAAAGCCAGCTCAATAAACCTGAAAAAACATATAGGCAATAGAAAAAAGGACATAATCAACTAAGTGGGAACATGTTCTATGGCATATTGATATATCACTACATAAATACCGGGCGTTCCTCAAAAGATGTATTTATATGGGGGCGTTTCTTTGGATCGTCTATCATGTTAAAGTGCTGGCATATATTGGTCGAAAAGTGCCATTCCCACAGACGGCGTCCTCATAGGTTTAACCGGTCTATGAGGTTTTCTGCTCTATCATGCACCCACTTTACATATTGATTTTATTGATCAAACCCACCGATGAGCAACTATTAACATGTACCCTACTAATCCAAATCACTGCTGGGATTACAGTTTACAATAAGCCAGCACTTAACCTTGTTCCTAGTAACAACGTAATCGATGCTCAATCTAAAATTCTAGTCGTTTTTATACAAACCGCCCATCTGTTCAGTAAACATTATCTTTGTTTTCAGAGCAATGACAATGACTTATTTGACTGGCTCAATTACCATTTCAGTTGCGGTCCACATGGATAATAGATTGAATGCTATAATTCAATCAACCTTCTACTTCACCATCTGAACGTTGTAAACATGCAACTTAAAACATAAATTTGATTTCGATAAAATCAAATATCTTTTCACAGAGCACACTAATGGTATTCCTTCTTTTTTTTTAAGTGAGTTTACATTTGAGTCAAAACCACAGATTCAATGCTATCTAAATTGGAGCTCATTGGTAACTTATGGGTCGATGAAATATTCAGTGGCCGAGTCCCTTGGTTACTTTTATAATGCCTACCAGATGATACTCCCAATAGGATGCTATCATCAATGATTGCACGCCAAGCCGCCCATTCTATGCAGGCAACCGAGTCGGGAGGACATAAAGAAAAGATTAATGTAAGTCGGCATGGAAGCAGACTACCCAATGGAGAAATGAACGTCTTTTAGTACCTACCCTGCTCGGGCCTAGCCGATCCGGCTGGGAGTATCCAGGTCCGGGCTGTCCGTGCTAGTGAGTTGCTCCTTTGAGTAATCCGTGAGGAAAGAAATGAGCAGCTCGGGTAGTGTTTTTTTTCCTTATGGCCCCAGGCGTCTGGGGAGGTTTTCTGGGTGCCTGAATGGACCCCACTGCTCTTTTACCATTTAGTTGCTCTCCCGCAGAAACGCCAGCGTGAAGGCACGCACAGACAGCCTTGGAGGGGAGTGAGTAAACGCACGGCTGGAGCGGTCAGTCAGCAGTCACTGGCTTGTAGCCGTGTTTTGAGTTGCCTGCGGCGCCACCACAGCAACACACACCCACTCGTTCCCCCGCCGCGTGGAGAAGAGAAGAAAGTGTGGCAAAAACCCGGCCGCCAACTGATCACCGCACGCTGGGACCGCGGCCTGGCGCGTGTTCTGCCGCGCCGCGCGTCTTCAGCATTGCCGCCCGGAAGCCGTCACCGCCGCGCCGCCCCGCGGAGGTCGTGGGAACCAGAAGCTGGCCCTCCCTATGGGGGGATGCTTTTGATCACTCCAGGGGCGGCCCTGGAGGAGGCCGGGGCGCTGAGAGCAGGCCTGAGTGGGCGCCTTCCCTGCTGATGATGTTGGGAAAGGAATGCGTTGGTTTCTCTGAATGAGCTGGTGGGTTTGGGGAGGCCCAATCTTGGGGCTTGTATCAAACGCCCGGAGATGTCCAGTGGACGGTCTTAATTTCAATCTTTTTCGTCGCTGAAGCGTAAATTTTCTGGACACAGCACGCTAGTCTGTAAGTAGGCTACGGAGTATGGATGTCAAGTTTGCAGTCTTTTCGGCTTTGTTTTCTGCAGCTCTGGTGGATATTTGAATTAGGTAATGCTGAGTACTAACTCTGTATTCAACCATCAACTAACTCGGCAGGGAGTAAGGATGGAGTAATGAATAGTTTACTGTTTGTATCACAACTACCCTGTCTTTGATTTCAGAAATAACTTCGCATCGTCATTTGGTAGATATTGCAAAACGAACAAAGATTTAGATCACCAAGCATTATATTATTCAATTATTTCAACCATAGCCCGGCGTTCAAGTTGATACACTGGGTTGGCCTTTCACTCCCCTTTCTCCCGGCAAGGCAGACCGTCTATCCCGGGCTGAGTCCTCACGTCCCCGAGCAGCTCTGAGCAGCTCCTGTTTGCCTACCGTCCTATCTGGATCGACTCACTTCTGCTGCTGAGCCTTTGACGACACACAGACTTAAGCATACAGGGACGTGGCCACAGGCTATATGCTTTCATATATGACTCCTGCCAGGACCCCGTGCTTCCATTGACACGCACCTTCCTACTATATAAAGGTCCATGTGTTTGGCCTCCACTCCAGGGCTTGGAGATGTAGGGCCCAGTGACAACTCAAGTCATTCAGGCGTAACTGAGAAGGCTCCAGTAAGGCTGCGGAGGTATCCAGTTCTGTGGGGAAGTGGTTTGAGTGGCCCCGTCAGGGATCGAGTCACTCACGAGGGGCAGAGTACACCTCCTCCAGGGGGAACGAGCTGCTCATCTCGTCACTCAATCCTCCTGCACGTAAACAGACCCAAGATAGGTTATCTTTAAAGTGTATCATCCAATCGGGTATCAATCACGGCCGGAGAATACAGACTGGAGCTTTGGTGAAAAGATCCATTATATTGTATAGGTGGCAGACTGGGAAGAGAATGGCTGTGGTAACCGGGTGGGGATCCAATCGCTTGTCGCTACAGCGACCGCCTATTCATAGACTTTGACACGACTAATGGCTCGCTGATAGAATCAGGCCTTAATTCTCATCTGGTGGCGGCGCGCTGAAAATGGTCACAGTAGGAGTTCCGCCTGGCCGCCGCCGCCCACCGTGGAGGATGTAGTGACGGGTACTGGAGGAATAGTTGAAGCGTCGGAGCTTGGTAATGATGGTGGTGGTGGCTGTGCAGGCTTCCTCCTGTGTGCTTACAGCTTCTAGCCTCTGCTGCCATGACTGCTACCTCCACACGACTGCCTCCTCCTGTACCTCCTCCTGTTCCTATCCCTCCTCCTCTTCCTCCTCCTACGTTGCTGCCGCTGCTGCCAGAGCACGGCCAACTTGGGACCCAACTGTCTCCGGCCACTGGCTGGAACCATGTGAATAGCAGCCTCCAGTGTCGGTTGCTTCGCCCTGGAGGAGGTAGGTGGGGCTGATTGAGGGGGGTCGTGAAGGGGGGGGGGGTAGGATCAAGATGTTCCCATCGGACACTTAACGACGACTCAGGTAAGTAGTACTTAGCAGCCATCCACTACTTCAGACCTATAGGTGTGAAATTGAGTAATCAGGCACTCAGGTGCATTAAGGTCGGGAGCAATTTAAGTTCATCTTGCAGCGGATAGAGTAGCACTTTATCTATGCCCATTGTTTGAGTAGCTCCCGAAGGAGTGGAAAGTTTACTTGAAGACTTTGGGGGTTTCCATACTTTTAACCACCTGATCACAAAAGGCTGTAATTTGACATGCGTATTTCTCTATAAAAGGTCTCTATATATTACCAAGCACCAAGTCCCGGGCTTGCTCCGATAGATGTACGGCTTTATAGTTTATTGTTCATACTTTTAACCACCTGGGCACATACAATGTGATTTGTTTCAATTCTTGATGATAGCTCACCTGATATTATTGAATACCAATGTATTTGGACTTGTTTCATTAGCTACCCAGCCGAGTTGCGACATGACAGAAACATTCAGCAACCATGCTTTTTAAGTCTGTATGTTACTTACTAAGATGGCACTATTGTGTTATTGATGGTGAGGTTGAAACATCACCAAATCAGAACGTTAATGTAACATTTTATTTGGTGAGGTTAGGATGAAACCAAAACAGAGTGTTATTAGAATGTTCTGTTTAGGTTGAAGAACATAACCAGAATGTTATAACAATGCTGCAGTGCAACATCACAGCCGTACATTGCTGCAACATTATTGGGAGCCATCAGAATAACATAACAAGAACCAATACAGAACCAAACAGAACATTGCTGCAACGTTATGATAACATCACATGCTTGGCTGGGTATACAGCTTGTAATTGATTATCACAACGTTCTGTCTCTTTTAAGCATACTCGCCCGTGTATACTACAGACGCCAGAACCAACTGCAAAATGCAAGTTGCCACAAAATGAGTGTTATTGTTTCTGATTGTCCGAGGGCAAATTTGCCATAGCTTTTACTATTGGCAGTATTGTGCGCTCCTCCTGTGCATAAAAGACCCGCCCCAGGTGCTGTCTGTCCTGCTGGCTGCTGCGACCTACTGGAGGAACAGACGCCTCCTCCAGGAGTGAGCAGCTCACAGCCTTCTGCTCACCAGGTGCCACCCCTGTGTCACACCTGCGGCTTGGGAGAGCATATGGCGAGTGCATGCAGAAACACAAGAGTTTTATCTTTTTAAACCTAAAAAAGGAGGGACAGACCTGAAAAGCAAGTACTTTGATCTAGTTATATGCTGTGTAAGTGTGTGATTTATAAGCTTCTCAGACGAAAACAATAACACAAAAGGGTTATGGTATATCGAAGTTTACTGACGCCTTCAGCTCAATCTCGTGTACAAACAATATAATAATATCGTCAACATTTGTTTTGGGAAGCAATTACCGCCTCCACTAGACGCCAAAGAAAAGATATTGGAGCTCAATGTGGTGGTAATTGTGATAGCATGTTTCCCTTGTGGGGACAGGCTTTGTCATTGGTGGTGCCCCCTGCTGTTACATAAACTATACCAACCAAATATTATTACCCCCACATTCACTTATACACCTCACCCCAACATCCCATAATTTCACATACAACTCCCTCCATTTTGTCCTTCTTCCTCAACCTACCAATACCTCATCCATT
This sequence comes from Lepidonotus clava, assembly GCA_936440205.1. Taxonomy (NCBI): domain Eukaryota; kingdom Metazoa; phylum Annelida; class Polychaeta; order Phyllodocida; family Polynoidae; genus Lepidonotus; species Lepidonotus clava. Next base: position 15,087,669 of record OW387150.1, on the reverse strand, counting down.
TTATATCCGGAGACATCTCCTTTATTTCTACGCTCACGGCGCAGAGGATATACAGGTGACAGCTAGCGCACATGAACTAACGCCTACATAGCTCTGGGAATCACAGCATACGGCGAATACATAATTTTCCACCATGGCAAGGCCCATTACCAGGGCGACGACATCACGTATTGCTAAGGAAAAGGCGCAAGCCAGGATGAGACGTCTGGTAAAGGATGACCAGGAGGTTACGTTTCCACGCCTCTCGAAGGACAGCTCAGACATGGGAGGATCCACGATAGGTGAGAACCAATCTCTCACTTCCTCCAGAACGCCGACGGAACCCGACGACCGGGTGTCGGGTGCTCGAGGCCCAGGTACACGCGGTGAGGGCAGACGTGGTGGGCATGAACTCAAAATTGGACAGGCTGGTGGAAGCACTCGACACCCGGCCGATACATCATAGCACGCCCCCACCACCCACTAGAGACGCGGCAAGATCGTACGCCTCCAGGGACCTGAATGACACGATGTCATACCGCCTTTCCCCTCCCAGGCAGCTCCGACAACACGCAAACCGGGACGGGTATGTGGACCACTACGCCCAGAGCGACCGGTTCATCCCCCCACATAGCAACGGTAAGACACAGACGCAGGAGGTAGAGGGCCATATGCGTAAGCCGTACATGTATGTCAATCGGGAGGCATGTCAGACGGACAAGCAGAGGCTTGAAGTCCGATGTGAGCTCTCCCAGTTGGAATATATCAACGCTATGGTCAGTCTTATCATGGATCCCCGGGCCTATAGCACGCGGGACCATGCGCATGTCTTGCAGCACCTTAAGGACGTCACGCATGACGCGATGGAGCGGCCGTGGTCGGCCGTGAGAAGGTGGTCTCAGTTCATATTTGATGGGATCGAAAGGGGGCAATTCTCGTGGTCAGACTATCAAGTAATACAAAATGAGAGAGTGCGCATAGCGTTCACGGCCCCGCCGGGTAGTGGGGGCAAGCCCCCCGCAACGGCCGGGCAGCCGGGTAAGGAGTACCTGTGCCGTGAGTTCAACACGAGGGCAGGATGCCGACATCGAAATGATCACATGGACGGGCCGGTGAAGGCCCTTCACTGGTGCGCTTTTTGTGATGCCGTCGCAAAGCAGTGCCACCACAGTGTTATCGCCTGCGAGAGGAAGCTGCAGTATGCGAACAGGCAGGGTCAGCAACAGCCCCGCCATCAGCTGCAGACTCAGCCACAGCACCAGCCGCAGCCCCCGCCGCAGTGGAGGGCATACAACGACTACGCGCCACAACAGCAAGCTCCAACTAACGGGCTACAGGCGCCCCGCCCCTATTAGGCGGCGAGGCGCCAAACGACACGTTACCCGGCGGGGCGAACACGTGTGAGCAGGCGGTTTGTAAACAACCGTACGATGACGTCACCACGCACCGGGTCTCGCGAGACACGAGGCACGACCAAGATGGCGGCGGCACCTCGGGTAACAACACGCACGCAGGGAACGACAACAAACAACAGCTGTGCCGGGAGGCATATACCCCCAGCCAAGCTTCAAACCCAGCGGGAGGAGTCGAGGGAGAGGAGCCGGCATGTGGCTGGCTCTCACCTCCTCCACCGCCCTCCAAAACAGGTCATGACGAAAGCGCCGGCCCACCGGTCCAACCCCCCTTCGCGCGGATCAGAAAGGTATGTGAGAAGGACAGGTATGATACTGCTAACATTGACTTACGCCCACAGGCGTTTGCCCAGTATAGGAGGGAGCATTGGCCGGCGGCAGCAAAGGGGGGCCTACCAGGGGAGCTCATACAGATATACGATGTGGTCCGGAGTACAGGGTTACCTAATGCTATGTCGGCCAGGACTCCCCTCCCATCTAACCTACGATTGCCTGTATGGGAAAGTTACCTCGCAAGTGTGGGGGGTAGGCCGCAGTTGATGGATTTTCTAAGGTTCGGATTCCCGCTGGGTTATGTGGGCCCAGTTTCAGATTCTTCGGGCGCCGAGAACCATCCGAGTGCCACCGACTACCCCTCACATATCGAGAATTTCCTTAAGAAAGAAATGGACAGGGGCGGGCTGCTCGGCCCCTTCCACGAACCCCCATTCTCACCTTGGTGTCATGTTTCGCCGTTGATGTCAAGGCCTAAGTCCCATAGTGAGGATAGGAGGGTGATAACTGATATGACATTCCCGGGCGAGCAATCTGTGAATGCATACATAATCAAAAACGGGGTGTACGGAATAGAGATGGAGCATTCACTCCCTACCGTGGATGTGCTGGCACAGTACCTACGCCATGCGAGCCCAGGAGTACACCTGGCAACACTAGACATCAGCCGGGCCTATAAGAATTTTAACTCAGATCCTCTGGATTGGCCCTTGCTATGTTTTGCTTGGAGAGATGCCTATTTCTGTGATGTCAAGGTCCCGTTTGGGGCCAGGGCGTCCTCATACCATATGCAGACAGTGGCAAATGCATTGGTGGACATCCTGGCCTCACTCGGGGTCAAAGCTTTAATGTACCTTGACGACATCGTTCTTATCTCACCCGACAGGGACAAGGCGGACGCAGATTACGCTATAGCGCGTGAACTCCTACGTCAGCTGGGGTTGCCGGAGGCGGAGGACAAGTCACAGCCCCCGGCGACCAAAGTCAAGTGGCTGGGCATCCTGATTGATACGGAGGAGAAGTCGCTCGCCATACCCCCACAGAAACTCAGCGAGGTCCTCACGCAGGTCGGTGGGTACATGAGGGTACGCTCCATGTCCAAAAAACAACTTCAATCACTCCTTGGCCTGTTATTACATGTCGCAAAATGTGTGAGGCCGGCCAGACTGTTTGTCTCCAGATTGCTGGAGGCATTAAGGGGTGCCCCGGAGAGCCACATCACAGTCACAGCGGACATGAGGGCGGACCTCCAATGGTTTAGTGAGTTCTGCTCCCAGTGGAATGGAAAGTCCTACCTGCCGGACCCGCGCCCGGCCCGGGATATTTATGTTGACGCGTGCCTGTCCGGAATTGGAGGAGCGGACGGACACAAGGCATACGCGGGCCAGGTGGCACCGGTGAGCGATGGAGCGGCAAATATTACGGAATTGGAGGCCCTCAACGTCATCGTGGCTCTCCACACTTTCCTCACGCCGGCGGATAGGGGCACGCATGTGCTCGTACACTGCGACAATATGGCTGCGGTGCAGGTGCTCAGGTCGGGCAGGGGCAGGAATAAGCTGCTCCTCGACTGCGCCAGGGCGGCGTGGATGGTCCAGGCCGTCCTGGACGTACAGATAAGTTATGTCCATATACCAGGCAAGGATAACGAGATCGCTGACCGCTTGAGTAGAGCCCACCTTTCCCCCGGGGACCACCAGCGCACGGCCGACTTAATCAAAAGGGAGGCCCTCACCATTATGCTCCCATGCATGTTTGTCTTCGATAGTATACCCGCACCACTACTTTCCAGATCCGGCCGTCGCATCCTTGATGGACAGGGCAGCTCGCAGGCAGGGGCTGGCCAGGGCCCCCGGCACGTGGGCCAACCAGCGCTCGACGATAGGAACGTACATCGCCTTCGCCCGCAGAGTGGGGAGCCACCCGCTCCGCCCCGACCACTTCGTGATGTGTGCTTTCATCGAGTACATGGCCGGCAACGGGGCGGCTCCCTCCACAATCAAGAACAAGGTGTCGCATGTGCGCACATTCCTGACCATGGCAGGGGGTATGTTAACAGGAATAAACCACCAGTGCGTGGCCAGAGCACTGGACGCGGCTTTCATGGACAAGACACACCAGCCAAACGTAAAGCTCCCGATCCCGATGGACATACTAAGGCAGGTCCTCTTCATAATTCCCGAGACCCCGATAGGCACGGGGGTCAGAGCGGCCATCCTGCTAATGTTCTTCGGGGCCCTCCGACAATCGGAGGTGGCCCCAATCCGGGTCAACACATACGACCCGGTGCGGCACCCGACCAGATCAGACATTGTGATCAGCGAACAGGAGCTGAAGATGCGGGTCAAGTGGGGAAAAAACATGCAGCGGGCGGGGCAGGAACGGACCATTGTGCTGCAAAAAGTGCCGGACGCCAGGCTGTGCCCGGTGGCAGCAATGGCGGCACACTTAGGCCTCACCCCCGCAGTCTCATCTTCGGGCCCGCTGCTGGCGTTCCCTCACTCAGGCCAACCAATCCCTGTGTCTACAATAAAGAGCGTGTGGGACACTGCTCTCGAACTGATCGGGGCCGACAAAAAGGAACTCTCACTGCACAGCCTGCGAAAGGCCGCAGCGACAGAGGCCTACAGGGCTGGGTGCCAAGCCGTACACATTCAGAGACTGGGCGGCTGGAGGTCAAACGCTTACCAAGCGTATATCGTGGACAATGCTAATGCCCACGTTAATCATACTCTTAAACAATCAATTTTATAAATTACATTCCCAAATTTTTTTTTTTTCCTTTTTTCTTTCCCTTCCCACCATCCCCACCCCACTACACCCCACCCATTTCATGGCAGGTTTGGCTTTTCTATTTTACTATAAACAATTCATTCAATCTTCTATCAACTATTATACCAACAAATATTAAATTCTCATTAAAATAAAATTTTATCTACCCAAGCCTGCCTTCTCTCCTTATCCTTTATTACGCAGCGGGGGTATCCGCTAATGGTGATAGCATGTTTCCCTTGTGGGGACAGGCTTTGTCATTGGTGGTGCCCCCTGCTGTTACATAAACTATACCAACCAAATATTATTACCCCCACATTCACTTATACACCTCACCCCAACATCCCATAATTTCACATACAACTCCCTCCATTTTGTCCTTCTTCCTCAACCTACCAATACCTCATCCATTTTACCCACCCACCCACACCTTATTTTATCTACTATTTTATTTTAATTTTCATACATTATTATCTTTTCTATTTTACTATAAACAATTCATTCAATCTTCTATCAACTATTATACCAACAAATATTAAATTCTCATTAAAATAAAATTTTATCTACCCAAGCCTGCCTTCTCTCCTTATCCTTTATTACGCAGCGGGGGTATCCGCTAATGACCAGTACACAATAGACCACTTGAAAAATAGAGTGATGGCTAGACAAAATAAGGCGACCTTTGCAATATATGATACGTATATATATATATATATACATATATATATATATATATATATATTTGATCTATGAAAATTATTGGTCTCACAAATTCATAAGGCCATTTGTCCTTTGAATACGCCATCTCACCACCACTTGTGTTATGATATCTAAATCCTATCCACCAGCCTAATAGATCTGTATCAAGAAGTATAGAATCAAATTTGAATAAATAATAACCAAACCAACCGATGAAATGAGAAATGCAAATACACTCTACCAATCCACACACAAGAGACGCTGCGGCTCAACACTGATACTCTTCTCAAAACACACAAAAACTGGTATACGTGGTTAATACGAGCTGAAATGTTGATCCGTTCTGGGACCTTTCCTCCAAAAACGGAGGCTTCACAGTCGAAGTTACACCTCGGGAGGGTGTAGGAGGCAAGCAGGGGCAGTCAACGATGGATTTTCAATTTGTAACGAGACAAGGCTGGCCTCCAGGGGGCTCTCCGTGTCGTCGGAAGCCGGCAGGGTCGTTACACATCCCGCCGGGGTACCACCGGCTTAGGGTGGAGAACAGCCCCACGTGGGACCATGCTAAGGAATTAGCTACAATCTCCAACACAGGGTGGTTTTGCCCAACTGGGAGTTGGGACAACAAGGTTGGATTTGATGAGCTGGGGCGTTGTCAAATCGCACTCAGCACATTTTGTCCTTTTGTCTAATCAAATCGGATTAAAATTAATGAGTTTATTATTACGTATGCAATTGGTATGTCTTCTGTTATGCCGCGGCTTTGTCATGATGTATATTATGAAGTTTATATTTGAATAGTTGGTGATCTGTTTTACCCATATCAACGGTGCTTAGTTATAAACTGTTCGAAAATGTTGATGGCTATGGTTCGTCTGGTATACAGTATATGATTAGTATTATCTTTATATTATTTAAACAGATACGTCATAAACTACATGAGATGCTGTAGGCAGTCCAGCGCCCGCTACCCTTTGCAAATTAAATTATTTAAAAGGGCAAAACTACTATTGAGAGCGGTATAGATGTAAGCTTTTAGATTCTATTTTACGAAAAATAGCCGGACCCTATAGAGTCAAATGACAAATACATGGGGAGAGAAGTACCGACGTTCTAACACTACCGACATCCCCATGAGCTTCACGTCCGTGTTTATATAGTGAACTCACATCATTTAACCCACTGCGTAGGAGGACTTTAGTAAAAGCAGGATAGCCTCGGTAAATCCTTGTTTGTTGTAGACTGTCTTTTGTTATTCACGTCAACTCTAATACAGACACAGACAATCATCAACGTGAACCTCCGGATAAAATGTAAACACTTCAAAAACTTTGTGGTCTATAGTATTGGTCCTTAAAGAATATCCAAACATGCGCCTCTTTTGTTCTCTTTTTCCCATTTCAAAATGACATTTTGTAATGGCGTATTGTTTTCTCTTGTAAATCTAACAAAAAGTAGTTGTTTTGATAAATAACTCTATTCCTGTTTGTTCAGCATCGGGATGGCGGGACGTAACTGTGTTACGTAAAGCAAAAAACCCATTTACAATCTTTAAAGCGTGCTTTTGAACTAATAAATTGAAAATCCTAAATTTTCTTTCCGCATAATTACTATCACTGTTCTTGTTTGTCATCTAATATTTCTTTAGAATTCACCAATCAACGTTACCGAATGTTCTCTTTTCTGATCAGTTATAGAGTGATGTTGGGTTAACCCTAGCTGTTGTGATCCTTTACTTTACCTTACATAACCTCACAAGGAACGGGATCTCCCACAAAAAAATATAGTTAAGATACCATTCTCAATGTTCGTTTCATATTCATAAGCTTTTATTACAATGATTTACATTGCTTATAAGAATGGACTTGCCTTTAAGGAACTGACATATTAACTCGATACAACCACCGTACATAACACTGCAGTAACCCTTGTCTATCCATAGAATATCTGAACGATCGAAGCACACTTTAGGCTACAAACTCTCTTAGTCCAACAAAGAAGAAGAAGGCCTTACCCCCTACATAACTACACCAACACTGTGGTATCTCGACTCGGCCCAACACCAATACTGGATCTATTGCTCCCATGAAACTGCCTCAGGGGTCTCTTGAAACTGGTCTCTCGCTATTCTGACTGCACTATAGCTGCTACATCTGTCAAATCTATTTAGGGCCCACAAAACTACCACTCCAGGGATCTCTCAAAACATATTGTTATGGATGTTTTATTACCTAAACATGATACTATGTACTACATAAGTTACGCTGATGTGCGTCATACAGCAAGAGTTGATGGAAAACTTTTTTTTTAGCATAATGTTTAATAATGATGTTAAGTGGCTGGGTTTGCAAGATATGAATAGTTGAGCAACCAAATCGGTAACCAGGATAAAAAATAGATTCAAAATAAAAAGACTGAAGGTGCATGTCGTCTGCGTAACTTAACCTCCACGTAACATACACGTAACCTCCACGTGCGTACATGCACGTTTTCGTCTAACCACAAAGCCCTAACATAAATACAGATAACAACGTTCATGACTCTGCTGGTACGTTAGGCTTAGAATACAGACATAATAGTGATATGCGTCGGTATTATTTTTATAAAGTCACCTTTGTTATGGTTTGCGTGTGTACAAGCACGTTTCCACATGTTGACTGAATTTCTTGACTAGTAGACTGACATTATTTTGTTAACCCTTCACAACATGGCCGCTCCGTCAGGGCCTTATATGGTAATATAGTTATAATCTTGGACATGTTTGGTTATAGGCGTCTAACAGGGTTAAAACTACAATCTTCAACCGACATGCAGTTTAGCTGATACGTGGAAACCAGCCTTTACTCGTGAATTAGATAAATATAGTGCAGTCGACATGCTTCTAGAATAAGAGCCGCCGGAATAGCCTTCCCTTACCTAGCATTGTGATTGAAATCATAGCAAAATATGCTCCCTCTAGTTATCAAATAACAGTTCTATGTATACAAGTTTTTGATCTAGATAGCTTATTAGCTCCGCAAACTATTTTTCATACTTGCAGTGTTTGTCTTCCCACATGCCCTTTAAGGATCGGAATCAGACACGCTATGCGGGTCAGATCAATAGTATCATGTTGCACGACTTCAGTACTTTTAGTCAAAAACTTTGTTATTATTCCGGAGTGTATATGAAATTCCATTAATGCTTAACAAGATCAAGCTGTTGAAATTAACACTGATGCTATAAAAACAGGTTTCATTGGAAATAACTGTTTGGTTTTGACCAAGGAGATGTTCTATATGAAGGCAAAACTATTTCCCTCTCATCTGATTCAATACATAATCCTCCCATTGGATTTTACAACAATTTTGTATGATATTTTGTTTTACAAGTTCTCTAAGCAGATTCTTTGGCTGGGATGTTGCTAACTCATCTTTTCACCGAATAGCCTAGTTCAGGAAGAGAAGGCATACGACATTTAGTACTTATGAATGTATATTGACCTTTTAAGTTATTTGGATTAGCTTTAAGGTTGAATCGTTTATTTAATTACTATAATTAGATGAATAAGAATTGCCTCATTGTGAAGCCCCGTTTCTTCTATTCAGAAACATATCCAATCACACATTAGGTATGATTATTTCCTCAATATAACACAGACCATTACACTTTTTATGTCAATCACCTTTCATATAGTTTTCACAATTATGTTTCTGATCGGTAGGCCACATATTTATCTAGTACGTATCTTTTTCATCTTGCAGAAAAAATGAGTCTTTCATATCAGGGACAAGAATATTATGTTTTTCATGGAATTCCTGTTTCAAAATGCCTTCATACGTTCTCCATGATTGTCAATAAATTGAACATGGGGTCGGGTAATTGGTGATTAAAACTGCTATTACTGCTTGACCATGACATCCCTGACCCTCCCCTTCAGATCACATGTCAACAGATAGTATAACTACCTCGACCCACATTCTGACCTACTCAAACTTGACCTCAGTCACCCAAGCAGAGTATGAAGCACCTGGTTAGTGGACGACGGACCTGCTTGAACCTAGCAGTCCCTAATGAGGGATCAAAGTAACGGTCAGGGATGTCTCTGTGATGTATGTAGTAAGTCTAGAGTTTATAATTAGTAGTACACATATTGCGCCTAGGGGGGTGGTCTAATGGTTGGCTTGGCTTCGGACACAGCTGGCCAGGGTACTATCCTTGGTGAGGACACTTTAGACCACTTTGCCTTGCCATCGTTCTCGACCCCATAGATTTGGTCAGCCAATTGGTACAGTCAAAAACCGGAGTTGGTCTCAATATAGCTGAATGATTGATAAGTAGACCTTAAACTCCAACACATCATCATCATATTGTGCCATATTCCGCCAATTCTAACCCTATCTCATATTAGTCCAGGTTATTATGTAAATAAATGGAGTCCTATAATATTCAAACTGTAAATAATTATGTATAATTTGGATATACAAGTTATCATACCTACTGTAAGTCCTCGTCATGCGCGACACTAAACATGGAAACTTAAGCGACATGACATGCGGTTCTTACTTGGAAATGAGACACTTTAAAAGGGGGAGCCCACTGAGCGATGCAAAGTCTGGACCCATTGAGCGATGCAAAGTCTGGACGAATAAGATCTTGTTATATTAGCCAACATCTGACATGGTTGGATATTCATATTAGAAGTCAAATCCGGATATATCCCCCCATTGACCTTTGCGACTTACACTCCCTAAAAGCTGGGCTTACAAGCCTCACGAATGCCCGTACTTGGCGACTTTTAATCTGCTTGTACGTACGAGCTGCTCACCCACGAGCTGCTCACCCACGAGCTGCTCGTCCTCCAGATCAGGAATAACCGAGTTGCTCCGACCACCCAATCCGTAGACGGTACCCAGACGTATTAACCCCCGCAACGACGGTGCCGACGGAACCAGCAACTGCAGCGAGAGCGGCTGATTCCCGGAGGGTAGAGCTAAGGCAGTGAGTCCCAGGAAAGGGACCAGCGAGTTGCTCGCGAGCAGTTCCATACTTTGAAGGGGTCATGACCTCCTGCAGATACTTCTCCTCCAGGCTGCCTTCCCCAGGGAGTGGCGGCGGTGTTGGGCTCCTGGATTGTTTAATACGGCAATCTCAGCGTCTGACCTGCACTGCCAGCTCAGCAATAATCCCAAACCACAGGATAATCTCCGCAATAAAAAGACGCACCAGGGGGTGAAGATGCGTCCGGATTATCTCACGGTATCTATGAAAAGACCATATAATCCCCGTTTTGAGTCGTTATTTGGGAGTTGAATGAAGAATGCGTGGGACTGTGCTAGGAGATTTAATCAGGCCAATGGTAGTTTAAAAAATCTGCCCTTTGTTGTACGTAATCATTGGGTGCATGCCAACATAAAGTGCTCAAAATCCATACACGGCATACAGGAGCACTTGGGGACTAATGCCATCAAGTCTTCCCTAGAAGCTGGCCACGGAATGAATTGGGGGGTTTCTTTTGGATCACACAATTGTGATAGATGCCAATATTTCGAGATGGAATGTGAGATATTTGGGGAACTTCGTGATCTCAAGGCGATAGTCTCCTCAAACATAATGATACCGATATGTAAATCGATTCCTTAATTGACTATCCAACCGGTTATTGTCCTGTTTTTCGTATAGAGCCTGATTGGTGTATAAAATGAATGTATTTTTTTCAAAGGTTTAAGGCAAGTGCTTTCCTCTTTGGTATTTAGCGTTACCTTTGTCCATTTCAATTCAGCGTTTGTTTTTACTGTGCGGTTGTTCTTGATTTGCTGATAATTGTGGCCGCATGGCACTTATGTGCAAAGGCGGGATCATTGCTGCCCCCTGTGGGGATACTACCTTACCATTATACTACTACTCCCCCTACCACAACTTACACACAACTACCTACATCCCATAATTTCTCCTACTCCCTCCATTTTCCTTTAAACCCTCACACACAATACACCCTCTCTATATCCTCTCCTCAAATTTCAACATCCGTCTACATCGGAGCACACACGGACAACAATTTCACCAATACTGGCAGCAGCGTACGACACGGACAGTACAATTCCTTCGGGCACCGTTTCGCGGAGCGCTGGTACAGATAAGTGAACTTTATTACGCAGTGTGTACCGTCCTGACCCCCCACTGCAGCCATGCCGCCTAAAACCCGGGCGCGCAAGGCCAAGGAGCGGGCTGAGGCCACAATTAGGGAGTCATTTATGGCCCCGGAGAGTGAGGTGTCATTCAAGCCGAGTTATGAAGGGGATTCTGTACATGTATACCACGAGGAGTCACGGGCATCTGGCCGCCCCGGCTCGGGAAGTAACGCGGGGACGGCGTCCAGCAGCAACGACAGTGGTTACAGGGTGCGGGCCCTAGAAGCGGACATGGCGTCTGTAAAAGGGGAGGTAAAAGGGATTAATGAAAAACTTGACCTCTTAATAAGTGCTTCTCTCCACCAGGCCCAGTCCCCATCCCGGGCGAGCACGCCGGCATGCTCGACGCGGCGGCTCACGAGGCACGACCAGACGCCGCGCCGCGACAGGGGCCGAGACGGCGCAGGCCTACCCCCGCCGAGGAGGCTGCGGGATGAACGCCCAGCGTACGTGGACCAAGTGGTGGGACGAGAGCAGTTCGACATACCGCAGGTCGACGGTAAGACCAATATTGCACCTGACCCGTTTGTGGAGCGTATCCTCCCCAAACCGTACATGTATGTGGTACGGGAGGGCTGCCACACCCTAAAACAAAAGTTGGATATTCGCTGTTCACTGTCGGCAATGGAGTACACCAATGCCACCCTTAAGTTGATCAGAGATAAGCGAGCATGTGATGACTTAGACAGGGATCACATCCTGGCACATCTGCAGGACGTTACCCATGATGCCATGGAGCGGCCCTGGGAGAGTGTCAGGCGGTGGTCCCAGTACATATGGGACGCCGTGGAGAGGGGTGATCTTGGGTGGGCAGACCGCCAGATCATCGAGAACCATCGAGTCCGCATTGCTATGACGGGCGGGGGGGGCCAGGCGAAGGGCCCAGCGGCCCCCCCGCGCGGAGAGACCCAGCCGGCGGCGCAGAAACGGGAGGTTATCTGTCGCGGCTTCAACTCCAGGGCAGGCTGCAGACACAGGGCGCACCACGACGACGGGCAGGTACGCCTCATGCATTTTTGCTCATTTTGTGACTCTCTTAATAGGCAGTGCCCGGGACACAACGTGGTGGACTGTGAGAGGAAACTGACTGGCCCTGGCCCGCGACAGCTTGGAATGCCCCAGCAGCCCCCAGCATACCTCCCCCCACAGCAGCACCGGGCCCCGGAGTTCGCACCGTGGAGACCCGCCCCCGGCGCTCAACAGCTTCCAAAAAACGGACAGTAGGCGTGTCAGGCACGGGGGACCTGTGCACGCCTATCATTCAAGAGGACCACGCGGATGACGGCCCTGGCCGCCGCAACACCGGGATGGGGGGCGACGGTGAACTACGCCCGGCCTCCACAGCGGCAGCTCCCGCGGATCCGGTAAGCCCCGACTTTGATCGTTTGAGGCGTAGTTGCGGGGGCGGCCTCCCCTTCGGTCAGGTGGCGGATGCCAGGCCCCAGGTGGTGGCCGCGCACCGCCGCCGTTACTGGCCGGCCATGGACCATACGGGCCGGTGGGGCGACCGCATGAGGGCCATATACACAGCGGTACGGGAAACCGGACTCCCCAATGCGATGGGGGCCAGGGTCCCAGTACCTACGGGCCTCAACATTGCAGCTTGGGAGTCCATGGTGGCCCCGCTCCCCGGGGGGCGGGAGATTGTTGACTTTGTGAAATATGGGTTCCCGGTGGGGTACGTGGGCCCCGTGTCAGACACCATCGGAGCCGGAAACCACCCCAGCGCCTGTGATTTCCCGGATCACATAAACGACTTTATAGACAAGGAACGTCGGGAGCATGGTGTCATTGGCCCCTTTGAGCTTCCACCCTTCACCCCCTGGTGCCACGTCTCGCCATTGATGTCTAGGGAGAAATCTGCTTCCGACAAGCGCAGGATCATAACAGACATGACTTATCCCGAAGACAAGTCCATCAACGCTTACGTGGTGAAGAATGGGGTGTACGGGGTGGAGGCACAGCACTCGCTCCCCACAGTGCAGGCCTTGGCGGGGGATCTGCAGGAGATAGGCCCGGCGGCTTTCATGTGCACACTGGATGTCGCGCGGGCATATAAGAATTTCACCTCGGACCCCCTTGACTGGCCGCTCCTCTGCTTCTCGTGGGATAACAAGTACTACTGTGATGTATCAATGCCCTTCGGAGCGAGGGCCTCATCCCGCCACATGCAGTCCGTGGCGGACTGCATTACCTGCCTCCTCAGAAGAGAGGGCATTAGGTGTTACATGTATCTGGATGACCTCGTCATCATCTCCCCAGATAGAGGCTCCGCGACGGCTCACTATGAAAGGGCCAGGGAATTGTTCCGTACACTGGGGCTCCCAGAGGCGCTTGACAAGGCGCAGCCTCCAGCGCAAACCATCCGCTGGTTGGGCGTGGACATCAGCGCGCGGGACATGTCCATCTCCATCCCCCCCGCAAAGGTGGCGGACGTGCTGGGCAAGGTCAGGGAGGTCCACGGAAAATCATACATCACCACAAGAAATATGCAATCACTTCTTGGCCACTTATTGTACATAGCAAAGTGCGTGAGGCCAGCACGCGTGTTCGTCTCTAGGCTCCTCGGCGCCCTTAGGGGCGCACGGGGGAACAGAGTCTACATTGACGACGCTGTCAGGGCCGACTTAGAGTGGTTCCTCGAGTTTTGTGAACACTGGAACGGCGTGTCTCTCATCCCCCCGGCTGCCCCAGACCGCGTCATCATGGTTGATGCGTGTCTAAGTGGAATAGGAGCAACCGACGGCCAGTGGGCCTATGGCCAGCAAATCGCCACGGACCTGGACCCGGTACACAACATCACCGAGGCGGAGGCACTAAACGTGGTGGTGGCCCTCCATACCTTCGTGTCGGAAGGGGATAGGGGATCTCACATTCGGGTCAGGTGCGACAATAGAGCATCGGTGGATGTGTTTCAGACAGGCAGGGCGCAGAACAGGGTCCTTCAAAACTGCGCCCGGGCCTTATGGATGGTGGAAGCAATTATGGATGTTTGCATATCCTATGATCATGTCCCCGGCAAGGACAACGAGGTGGCCGACGCCCTGAGCCGAGCTCATAAGAGTGCACACGACGCGAATACGGCCCGAGGTTGGGTCGATCATTATGCCCTGAAGTGTGTCGCCCCTTGCATGTTCTTCCCCCTTAACATGGATGTTCCCGTCCTTTCCAGATCCGGAGTTAGCCTCGCTCCTCCAGAAGGCGGCGGCCCGCCAGACGCGCGCACGGGCCCCGGGGACGCTCGCCAACCATCGGGCCGGGGTGCGAACCTACGCGGCGTTCATGGGCCGGTTCCAGTGCGACCCCCTCCGGCCTACACACCAGATGATCTGCGCCTTCCTGGAATACCTCGCGGCGCACAACCCCGCACCGGCCACTGTGCGCAACAAACTCTCGCACGTACGAGTATTCCTGCGGCTGGCGGGGGCCCCGACCGACCAAGTCGAGCACCTACGGGTCAAGCTGGCACTGGACGCGATGGACCGGCAAAAGTCATACGTGCCAAGGATAAAGCCACCACTCGCGATGCACACCATGATAGCAGCCCTGGCAGCCGTCCCACCCACCTGCGTGGGAGACGCGGTCCGGGCGGCGGTGCTGGCTATATACTACGGCGCCCTGAGGCAGTCGGAGATTGCCCCGAACACAGTGAGGTCTTTCGACCCGGTCCGCCACCCCACCAGGGGGGACTTGAAAATAGGCCAGGACAGTGCAGTCTTGAAAATAAAATGGGCAAAGAACCTCCAGAAGGTTGGACAGGTAAAGGTCGTCACACTCCCCCGGTTGAGCAACAGGGCAATGTGTCCAGTGACGGCCTTCGAGCGGAACATTCGAGCGGTCCCCACGGTGGGGCTACACGATCCTCTGCTCATGTTCCCTGGGAACCGCGGGCCCATCCCGGTGTCCGTGATCAAGAGGGTGTGGGCCTCGGCCCTAGCCCAGTCGGGGGCCCCTGGAGAGACTACATCCTTGCACAGTATCCGCAAGACGGCGGCTACACAGGCCCACAAGCAAGGGTGTACGGACTTGGACATTCGGCGTCATGGGGGGTGGCGGTCGAATGCATACCGCAACTATATCGACACCCAAACTGGGCCAGTGACACATGCCCTCGTGAGGTCAATTATAGAATGACCTAAAGACTCAATCTTATCAACAACATTCTTTTATAAATTTTACCCTCCCCCATCCCCATTCCCCCCCACTTTTTTCCCTTTAATTACTTGGCTGGTTTGGCGGTATTAAAATTAATCAATCTATCTATATACTTATATTATACTCATATAAAATATTTATTATAAATAAAAATTTTATTCCCCAACCACGCCTTAATTCTTATTCCTCGCGGGGTACAGTAATGGTGGCCGCATGGCACTTATGTGCAAAGGCGGGATCATTGCTGCCCCCTGTGGGGATACTACCTTACCATTATACTACTACTCCCCCTACCACAACTTACACACAACTACCTACATCCCATAATTTCTCCTACTCCCTCCATTTTCCTTTAAACCCTCACACACAATACACCCTCTCTATATCCTCTCCTCAAATTTCCCACCCACCCACACCTTTCCTTTTATACTTATCCGCTTAGGCGGTATTAAAATTAATCAATCTATCTATATACTTATATTATGCTCATATAAAATATTTATTATAAATAAAAATTTTATTCCCCAACCACGCCTTAATTCTTATTCCTCGCGGGGTACAGTAATGGTCTTAGATATAAATATATCATTTACCCACTGATCGGTTCATAAACAATTTTCTTATTCTATTTACTTCCAGCGTTTCCATTTAAGAACCAAAACAAGCATACCATTATAATGGTGCTAATTAAGAATATATTCCAAAGAAGTATTTCCTTTTATCAGACCTATAAATGAATGATAACCTTTTCATTACAGATAATATAAGTCAATTGATTCCAAATTATATATGGCTGTCAGGAGTGGAGTAAGTGTATGTGTCCTTCTCTGGAAACAGGATTTCGAGGGTGTCTCCAGCCGCGAGGAACCAATTGCAAGGTCAACTTTCCACCCGCCCTCACCCCCGCCCTCGGAGATAAGAGTGATAAGTTGGTCTGCTGTGACCGCTCCACGGTTAACCCCCGGTGGCTCCAGGGCGCTGGGCAGCTCGGGCAACTACTCCAGGGCTTCAGGAAGATGCTCGCGGATGGGTCTTGTAGGAGGATCTTGGATTTTCCAACGGGGGATCCGCGTAATATTTTATGGTATTAGAATAGCAACACCTATAAAATTATTTTGTTGGAGCAGGTGGACCACACCATCAAATTCTTAAAAGGTATATCATATTAACGTGGACTCTAAGTTATAGTGCATGGTAAGTTGTTTGCTGCACATATTATTTGCTTGAGCATCGGTTAGAAATGTATATTATGTTTCTTTTCTTTTTTTCTCTTTTCATTTCGTATTTTTGTTGCTACTAAAAACTTTACAAAATATAAAACCAACTACATGAAAATCTTAATTTGTAAGATCTGGCTCTAAATAAAAAGAAAATTACAACCTCACTAACAATTATAAATTGGTGGCATAATCATGTTGAATCAGTTTCTCACTCTTCACTCTCTCGGGTGCACATCACTTAATGTTAAAGTTTTGGGTTTTCCTGATTAAGAGAACGGTTAACAAACATCTACATAACCTGTTACTTGTTATCAATTCCAAGAATATCGTATGTTCTAGTAAAATGGATCTCCAGCCAGAACTAAATTATAGAGACATGATCAAATCCTCACTTTTCTGGTAACTGCTAAACACACACACACACACACACACACACACACACACACACACACACACACACACACACACACACAAATGCAATGTAATATTTGTCCTTAGCTTATTCTACACTCTTTTTACAAACTAATATAAAAATATAATATGTTAGTTTACGCACCAACAAAGTAATCTACTTAGCAAACTTTTGTGTCTTTCAAACATAAGAAAAGCTGTGTTACTTACTGTGTTAAGTAGCCGAAATGAAATAGCGAACACCCATATACAGTTACAGCCCTTTATCTTGCATGTATTGCATGTGAACTTATAAACTTAGTTCTTCCATTGTTGCTGACATACATGATTGTGAGTGTTGATACTGGCACAATAGTGTTCCATTGATGTTTCATTGGGGTCATGATACTTTTGAAAAGGTGTTTTGAGAGATAGAGCCAATCAACTTCCGGTGAACTATGCGTATCATACAAACAATATAATAGGTGGTATTCAGGTGAACTAAACATGTAAGGTCATACTACAATGCATGGTACACATGCCACAGTAACTTAACCCTGTTTTTCATAGTTTTCCAATGAGAACACTCTGGTGCGTATCCAACATACAAATGCGACCAATTGTATTGCTTGAAAGCGGATTTAATTTCCTAATCAATGCTAGATTTCTATACCTAATCCACAAATAACATAAACTAACATACACTGATATCAATACGGGACACGAGAGTCGCGCATCACGCACCCTGTACTTGGCGAAATCGGAAAAGTTGGGGTCTTTTACTATGGCAATGTATGGAGGGAAACAGGGAATTTCACTCTAACTTTTTAAATATTGTTCCAATCGACAAACAGAAAGCGAGAAAAGGTTTCACAATCATCTCAGGAATGCAATTAGTGTAGGTGTCCATTTGTTCATAACAAGAA
The DNA here is from genome assembly GCA_936440205.1 of Lepidonotus clava. Classification (NCBI taxonomy): domain Eukaryota; kingdom Metazoa; phylum Annelida; class Polychaeta; order Phyllodocida; family Polynoidae; genus Lepidonotus; species Lepidonotus clava. The sequence goes on along the minus strand of OW387150.1, from coordinate 15,069,673 downwards.
CATATTTTGCAAAATCGACGGAGAATCCCTGTTAGATACTCTCCTGGCGGAGACTTTGCCACTGTAATTTCATTCATTGTAGGAAGGATCTGCTTGGAAAGGCCCCCATCATTTCCCATCGCAATCCCGACGGCGTGATGTGCAAATGACTGGGAATTCCCCCTGAAACCTCAGACTCTCCTGCTCCGTATAAAACAGAGTGCTATTAAGCCAAAGTTCAAATTTAATTACAAACAAGCAATATAAGTAGGTGGTCTCCTACAGATTGTTTGTTAGCACTATTAATAGACCAATTGATAGATAAACTCCGACTTATTTCAGCAGTAAGCCAAACTTGGCCCCACTATCGTCAGGCATATTGCACGTGAGGAGAGGTAACAGGCACGACCTACAGGCACGTTCAGGTGATTGGTAATCAAATGAGACGCACAAATAAAGGAGAATTAGTCATTAAGCCCAGGGTGGCCTCATATTTCTGGAATACAGTCAGGACCTCCAGGCAGAACAGCTGCTTATTAACAGACAGGTTCCTTTAATAAGCATGCCCCTGGGTTTGTTGGAAGAGTTAATGAAATAACTAAAATAGGATGGTTATGGAATTTGTTTTGCTTCAGAAACATTATTGAATGTTCCGATAACTCATCGTCCTATATATCCAACGTTTTACACAAAGTTTTCGCCATCTACGCGGCTCAACATTGTAGCTGGTTCGAAATTTCATTGTTTTTCGTTGAATTTATAATCTTTTCTTTATCTAAAAAGAGGATTTCTTATAACTATGGGATACTGTTAAAAGGCCTATACGCTAGCGTGTTATAATCAAGTGCCTGGGGGTCGATCGTCTTGGGATATATTGTCTGGGAAGTACGTGTCTTAGGAGATCAAATTTAGTTAAAAAAAACAAAAGAAATACTCTTTCATAGATAAATCCAATGAAAATGCAAAACCTCGCTTCTCTTATCTGAAATTAGAACAACGCATACAACCTAGAATTCACTTTTATATCAGGTTGTATGTTTTCACCTTCCCGTAGGAGAAAAGATCATTTCGTATCTAGAGGCTCTACTTCAAAACTCCGCCAGACATTTAATCTCCAGACACTTAACCACAGTAATCCTTTATTTTTAGAGCCCAAGGACGCCAAACGTATGGAGGAGACAACAACAAGAAGAGGATATGGAATACGCCTCAGGAAAAACATTATCAATACATTTTCTTGGACAAAGGATGGCCATGTTACAGTAATATTCCCAACATGCTAGGAACGTTTTTAATGAGACAGTGCTAAAATACGCCCATAAAAAAACAATATTTATTAGGGTCTATGTGTGACTACCAAAAAATAGTTTTCAAGGAATATGACTGTAAACCCATACCAAACAAAAGTTTTTTTAAAACTTATTTTGTTTGTTTTCAATGGATGACTAGATATTGTGATACTGCGTTGGCTGAGTAACCAAAGGTCGTATATGAAAAATGGGGATGTTGGGAAATGACAAAAATAGAGATTTGTATTACTTTAACTGTAAATACAAGTTTAGATATTCACTAAAGTTTTATAAATTCACTTTGCTTGAATGGGCATTAAGCTATGAAAATAAGATCGGGTTTGGAGACAAAAATGTTGGATATTAAAGTAACCATGGTATAATTAAAGGTAATTTATGCATATACGACCTTTGGTTACTCAATCTTTCAGAGAAAATAATGTTAATAACCAGAGGTTGTATCCAACAAGCATTATAATAGATTATATGCATATTAATGAAACCCTCTCGACTTTAGAATTATAAAATAATGATTTATAGGTAAGGACAATACAGTCTTAATCATTTCATACTATCAAATCAAAATTGAATTATTTGAATAAGGTATATGATGACAAAACTGAGGGTAACTGTCATATACAACCTTTGTTTACTCAACCTACAAATCATCAGTCCAGTAAGCAAAGGTCGTATCTGTCATTTTATCTATTATATTAATAAATGTCACATAATTGATCAAATGTGTACTTTTATGTTTTGTGATATGACCTTTCGAATAATTATGTAAAAGATATATTAATTAAAATTCGAATATTTTATCAAAAAACCTATATATTGATACTTTTTCTAATTATATACGACCTTTGGTTACTCACTGAACAAGAAACCAAGACAGATACGACCTTTGTTTACTGACAAATAACGTTCCAAAGAACAGTGAGATTAAAAAAATCCAAATTTTCTAAATGTCTCAAGGAGTGAGGAAATATATTCAATAATAAAAAAAATATCATTTTTTGAGATACGACCTTTGGTTACTCAGCCATTAGATAAGAAACAAGCTAGTTTATGAGAAAGAAATTGTCATAGCCTTGAATACCGTTATTTACTATGTGAAACACCTTTTGCTAACTCCAGACTTCAGAGAAAATGTAATTACACATCAAAAAGCCGAGTAGGATCAATAATCAATGCGCAAAGAAAGCCTAAGCTAAGATGGCAAATATGATCCGAATGTTATTACTAGTACCCATGATGCAAATGCATAGATAAATGAATGATCCTTCTCTCTGACTGTAACTTTCTCTCCTGCTGCTTTTCGAACATAATAATTATCAGGTCAGTTTGTAGCACATGATGTAGGTCGGTCGTAATTTTTTTCCGAATTTTAAGACTCTAAGGTAGTGATTGTCCTAGAATCGTAGAGGGCTACTCTCCTGATCCAAGTTATTCCTGGGTTCGATTCTTATAGCCTCATTTTGTACCCTGGTCATGAGTTACGACCAGGTGTGTTTCATGCATGTTACTCCTGGAGTGGTTCAGAACTAACCAGTGCCTATCTGTGTGTACAATGCTGTCAACAAAATGCTGTGTAAAATGTTGTCACCCTAAATTCGTATTTGGATGAATTAGGTCAGGCCAAGGGGACAACCCTGGGAATACAGGATCCCTGGTGTCCTCATCGGAGAGTAGTGGAACAGCAGCTGATAAGTTGATCTGACTGGGAATGTGTCTCAATTAGAAAAGTGAAGGAAGGCGACGAGAAGAGAGGTTAATGGTTTAAAGCTGATGGGAGGTACCGAGGGGAAGCAGTGGACAGGTGGGCATACAGTGAGGTGGGTGGGTGAGGACCTTTGGGGTTTGCTGTCAACCTGGGTGGCGTTATGACAGCAGGGCTGATTGATAAATGGGACGAGGGACCATGAGGTGGGATGTGTCAGTAATCACCTTAGCCCCGGACGACACAAATATTTTCTACAAACTGAATATATTCAACACCATCGTGTATGAAGGCGTGTTTACAGATTGGTGACGCCCTGAAAAGACACAGCGCAACATGATAGTTATTGAGAATACGAATATCTTCTTTGAGTGGAAAGAAGGTTAAGAAACATGTAACACAAAAAAAGTGCCAATACTTGAGTACTTGAAAGACTCTTGCCAGTGATGTCAATCACCATTTCACAAATTCAGTCTCAGGATGAGCTCAGAGGTAAGATGATAACCACCTACACGTCCACTCTCTGCAGTTGCTGTCAGGGAATGGTTATCCACCATCAATGTTTTGTCTTTGGCCTCATACGTTAGATAGTTTCTGGGGTCAGATGACCAATGCCTATGATCAAGAGAGATGAAATTAATTTTGTATGATAATTACCGTAATGATAATAGTGCTTGACAATGTGATATACAGATTTGATACATAATATTAAAGATACAAGATTAACATACATTTTGAAAAATATAATATCTTATAATGAGGGCAGATGTGCTATGCCTCAACTCCGACATAACAACCAGATGGGACATGACATGGTGCGAACAATAACTATTCTAAACTAAACACATCGCGACATCAATGTCATTGCGCCGCTCCTCCTCTCGTGTGAATACACCTTAATTCTTAACGCATGGACGCTGTCCTCTGCAGCATTGCATAATACATGGCCTCCATCCCTGAATAATGTAGCCGACCCGGCCGGGCGCGACACGTGCCCGCCTCCCGGGATTGTCACGGCCCAGTGGTGTTTGGTGGTCGGGGCCTGTCAGGGGAATCACAGCCAGTGACAGCTGCTTCCCCGCTTCTAGTAGAGCCAGAGCCGCAAAGGGGGTGGGGGAGTGGGGGAGTGATGGGGGGCTACAGTGCCCAGGCAAGCAGTGATGTAACAAGCACGTTCTGTGACATTACTTTTTTGGTTAGTCTGTAACCTGCCCATGTTATTTTAGGTAAAGTTGAGACTTACTAAAAAAAATGTTATAATAACGTTGTACTTTAGTGAAGTTGAGACCTTACTAATAAAGAACGTTATAATAATGCTTTTATAACATGAAAGAATTTTACAAGAATGTCACAATAACGTAACAGTGTGACATAACAATGTTAAGTTCTAAAGAGGTTTTTGGGTACCATCAAAATAATGTAAAAGGAACAAAGCAGAACTAAACAGAACGTTATGATAACGTTATCATAACATCATACTTCCTTGGGTGATGACTGGTGTAACTGGATAAGAAGAGGGGGGTGGGGTGGTTGGAGCAGTTTACAAAAGATTTTCGCTTGTGAATGCATGCTTTTCAATATTGCAAATTATAAAATGCACGCTTAGACGTATGGGTAGCGACAAACTTAAGACCCGATTACAAGTCCCCCAATGATACGAAGTTTTTATGATACTTTTCAGCTCAAATTTGTGACTACAAGATTGCACCATGGCCACTTTTGCTCCTCGAAATTTGTGGTTATATATATATATATATAATATTATATATATGTATATAATTCATGTGAACAATATAGATAACGAATAAGTGGAAGTATTGTACAGATCTGTGGTAAACGGGAAATATGCATAGGCTAACAGTTGACGTCTCTGATTTGAGTGGGCTGTCTCCACCGTCATCACGAAATGATTGACATGGTAGAGTCCATTGTTTGTAGTCTCAAGATGTTTATTAAGCTTAAGCTTATTATCAAAATTAAGCTTATTTTGAGATTATAAGGCACAGACGTAGGTAGTAACATGATATGTATGTTGACTGGTTGACGTGGCCAGTACTGTTCCTACAATACAAAACGTGTATCATGGAACAAAACACATCTGATTATATTCAGTTCTAGGTCTAGTTCTTGTGAGAATCAGGTTAGTGATGACGTCATGACAAAACAACAAAAGATTATTATCAGACTTCATCAGAAACAATTGATCATATATTGATTTTTCAACGAGCAGCCAATAAAAAAATGCAATTGCAAGTACGTTCAGTGACAATAATAAGTATGATGAATTTATTCATATAGAGGCATGGCTTTACGAAAAACTTCACTGACACCAAAATGTTGTCCTACGCTGTCTAACCAGCCCACTTAAAAAACAGTATGCAAACAAAAGGAATCAGTGATGACGTATTCGTAACTAATAATTGCTTTGTGGGTTTTTTGCATTGATTTTGATGTCTAGGGAATTTACGTTTTCCAACACCAGGAAGGCACATGGTCATAAATGTGTTATGACCTTGCAGGTAAACTGTGTGTTCTTCAGGGAAATATTGCAAGAAATGCGAAATAAAGCATGAGCAGTGGCTCCGTGAGGTTGGTTTGTAGTTGTATCAATGTGTGTGGACTACCAGGCTAATTTGCATTATTGACTGGAGGCACTGATCCCTGACTGGAGGACATGCAAATAGATCCTGTCTCCAACGTTAAACAGTCTGCTCCTGTTTTCTAATGAAAATATGATACGAAACCCTTATCGTGCAGCTTGGTGAACATGGCTTCATGTTTGGTTCACCGAATGGAGTCTTCACTTGAAAAGGGAAGCTTAAAAAGGGAAACTATTTTTTCAGATATCAAAAAGCTTGCACTACAAAATGTAGTTCGCTGAATGCCTTTTATGGTCATAACGTGCAAGGTTCATCATTTTTCTTTCGATATTTTAAATACAACTCCCGGGTTCGTACTTGTAAGAAATGTTCTTTGCGAGTATTAGGCACATTCGTATTTAATTCCTTTCATTACATTGGCCTTGTGCTTTAATATCATTAATCCAGAAATCTTTATGAGAAAACAACAATTTTCCACTGATTGAAACAAAACAGGAAACAAACAATTCTAATGAAACAAATTTCTTATATTACTTTCCCAAACAATGTTTGTCCGCATCACGAGTAAACAAAGTTATGTCTTCCTTTAATACTTTCGGGAATTGTGTCCGTCAATTTGTCAATAACATTATAATATTATAAAAAGTTTATCTTTTAGTAAACATTAATAAGGTAACCTATTGTTCACATGTATTTGTTCATCTTATATAAAAGAATCAAACGCACTTGCCAGAAATAATTACGAAACAAGCAGAATGGAAATAGAATCCCATCTATATTGATAGCAATTAAGACTTTTCTGAATGCACATCAACCTACAATGTTGAGAAACAACTGCCGTGACACCTTACTAATACAAATTGGGAAGTGCTTCTATCAACGATTGCCCACAACAGAATGCAATATTTGATAGTTTCCTTAGAATAGGATGGCAGGACAGTGTTCATTCGAAGGCGCGCAGCAGTTTTAGACACAGGCGGGACCTTTCACGTTGGCCTGCTGCTTTACAGTCCCAGTGACAATAATTACACCCGCCAAGACACTTTTCCCCTCATCCAATTTGGTGTCAGACTCTCCACTCACCTACCTCTAGCGCCAGCATCAGACACTGCTGAGGGTTGATGCTGTGTTTACCTATTCTGACAAGTTTTTTACGATTTTGTGCAGCCTAATAGTAGGAGGAGCGATTAAGTTCCAAAACGTCTTGTTTTTGCACTTTGGATGCAATTATACAACCTTGATTGTGTGGTTTAATCACCCGCCAATTAGGGAGGAAACCACCTCTGCACAGTATAAGTTGGGGACTTAAATTTGAAAAAAAAGAACTTGCACAATATTATGATAATTATTTAGCTTATAAGGTGCAGACCAACAGCCCTAGCACACATGTATGAAAACCTGGATAACGATAGTTCATAATCACGTCTCAAATGTGCATTATCTGGCTTAAACTGCCTCTGTTAAATGGCATGTTTGTAATACCAGTTGTCAGTTGTCCAATGTATTTGTTACTTTGACGAATAGTTACCTAACTACTGAAAGACAATACAACCGTGTTCAAAAGTGGATCAAAAGTCAAAAAACAATTTCAACTCTTCCCTTTGTTTGGTTCATCTTTTTCATGCAGTGCATGTCAATTTTATAATCTTCCTACTGCATTATCATGAAGCTTTTCATAACACCTTGCCCAGAATAAATCGATATTATGGTCTCACCTTCACCAAATAAGAGCATACCAAGAACCTTCTGTTCATACTTGGCCTTGACTTCACCTTCTTAAAATAACCTCATATTCAGGTTGCATCAAGACCCCACTGTCTATCAAGTGTCATTACAGTAAGGAACAAAAAGTGAGGTCACAGAAGGGTACTGTTAAGTCGCATCTTGACTTGGTTGATCGTATTACAACGTGTGAAATGTTCTCGATGTAACAACCCACCCTCACTCCTCCCCCTACCAGGCTGTCCCCTTACACCGTCCCCTGCCGCCCACACTTGTCACTGGCTAATATGCACAGATCTCTAATCGTATTAGACAGTCTTGTCTCAGACTCCAGCAATGCCAGCCTCCCCCTGGGCCTGTGTTTCCGACATATTTATGCTGTCCTTAACACATATCAACCCCTACCCTCTCACTTGGGCTTTTGACGTCCAGCAGCTCTGTCATTTCCAGACGGAGCAGCAAACCTAAATTAATCGAATAAACATGTGTCCTTTTCTTCTCAGTTTGTGGCTGAAGGGGCAACACCTTTGGTGTTTATAGATTATCTATACAGGCAGCTATCGCCAGGTTCGATTAGAGTAAGGGGGTTTCTTACTTTTATTAGATTACCATTGTTAATACGCATATGACAACCAACCTAATGGGCACTAACAGGGACATTATCTATAAGCGAAAGGGTCCCCCACTACACTACATGTCTTGGTATATGTAGAGATGTACGATGGTTATACTGACATTATACCTTTGTCGTTTCTATTCAGGAACATAAATTTATATATTGGACTGATTTTGAATCTCCACAGATATGTTGCTACTATAAAATATAGTAGTTTTATGTCACTAAGTAATTTCTTTAATTCTGGAATTATATCTAAACATTTGAATAGGATACATTTCTCAAACGTTTACACTCAGATAATAAAAGACTTTGATCTCAGCCATTATCATAATAGTACAGTTTAGAGTTAATGCTGTATGCACGGGCAAAGGAGATCCATGGCCAGTCGTGTTCATATGTGAATCGATAACCAAGCCACAGTGAACTTTCGTAGGACGTTGCAGAGACAAGACCATCAAGATAATTATTTCCAATACTACCGGTAATATAGATCTATAAGAATGAATCATAAACGATGATGGATTACATTCTGGATCAGTTGAAGTAACCACATATCGATCATTTTTTATCTATAAAAGCTATGTCTAAATCATCTCTATGATGATATTATGTAGATGCAAATACAAGTTGTATGACTATTGTGGTTGAGTATGATGTTCCTTGAAGGCAAAACAATAGATAGTATCCTCAAGGTCCCTGCCAGTCTGAGGTTACATTAGGATCATGAATATTTCAATGACATGTCATTGATGTAGAAGTAAGAGTGCTTTCAGTCTATGAATACAATGTTTTTCATGAACCTCTTTCCCAACTCACTGTTTGTTACACATGCTGTAGACATTAGAAATCTGGCTAATTTCTGACGGTGCCTTTAAATGGTCGACAGAGAAGACTCGATTATTTATGATTAGCACCGGTTAATCATGTGTGTGAAAGTACTGTCATGCTTCTGATACCCATTCCACAATAAAACAGTCATCGAATGATGTCTGCTTAGTAATCGTAAAATACAATATTTAAGAAAAGATGGGGTGCCATCCACTATGGAAAGCCTAATAACAAGTCTTGGAATCAGCCGTCATTAGAAATTGGGATCATGATAGGCAGAATTTCAATGCATTGCACCTGGCAGTAAAGAATTAAAAAAGAGGAATGAATAAAGAGGGAAAATACACACAGACATCTAAGAATCAACCATTATTCAGATTAGACTTAGAAACACACACACAAGTCTTAGAAGCATGGATCCGTTATTCAGATTAGCATTGCTCTGGACCTAGATGTTTAAATAAGGAGGCACAGCCTTGTTTGACTAACCCTGGACAATAGGAGTCTGATCAATCTCATTCTGGGCAGTAATTCCGGCTTGTTGCTGTTGCTACATTCTTCATTTACCCCTGTGGGAGAGCAAAGAAAACCCAGGCCGGCAAAGATCGATAAGAATAAGAAAAAGCCACTCTGTATGCTGGCGTGGTACTTCAGGGGACAGACACTACTGTAGGCAGTGTTGGTTGGGTGTAGACTATAGGCTCCTGAACAGGAAATAATAGGGTATGTTCTATAGCTTGGGGCAAGGGTAGAGACCATTTGATCGGTATTTTATGTTTGAAAGCACTTAATTGCTACTCTCGATTATGTGATTAATACCTAATCTTGAAGATTAGATTAAACAACAGAAACGCATACATGGGTGTGCATGTAAATACTTACAAATACATGCACATGCACATATAACATACACGCATTTACACAATAATACATAATATTATCAAAACCATGTGCATACTTAATGTACCATTATAATCATTTCGTGATAGTGTCTGTTTGAGTGTCCGTCTGTCATTAGTCACCTAATGGGTTTATTTGTTTGGTACAATACTTCCTTCTTCTCAGAAACATTTTTAAGCAAATAGGAATTATCGATAAGCCACGCTATTTTCATACAACATTAATGTTTTAAATGATTGCATGAGTTGATAAGCATGTTTGTTAATGCATTTTTTATGGAATATAATGAATGATCATATAATGTATGATTTGATAAGCATGTTTGTTAATGCAGTTTTTTTTATGGAATATAATGGATGATCATCTAATGCTTGCGTAACAGCAAAGGGTGAAGAACGGGGACGCCATTCGCGGACGGTTGAGGCTATTTCCTGGCACTCATCCCAGGTAGCAATTACCTATAGAACCCTCATTTCCGTAATAAACGGTGAGCACACCCATCTGCCTGGAAACCAATCTATCCAAGACAACAAGGACAGCAGGGGAAAGCGGTCAATCCATAGATGGGGGCGACCATCCGTGAACAACCCCACAGATCAGGAAAAACGACCACCCATAATGCTATCAATCGCCCCGATCCCCATACCACTCGCCCACCAAACCCTAGCCGCATTTACGCTCATTTCACACACCCTCACCCACAACTGAACCCTTCTAGAAGCACGGCCGATATTTCTTTGGCTCGTAAATGGGGGTTGGGAATTATAACCCTTTTGGTTGTGTGGTCTCGCTTGTCAGCCCTGGGCCTTATTTGGCGGTGTGTGGGTCGATTTATGGGTGGTTTCAATCAGGCTCCCACCCATATGACAGGCTGGTATATATGTAGCATTAAGTAGAGACGGCCGTTTATCATCACCACACCCCCGTTTATCATCACATGACGGATGCGCCTGCCATTAACGACTTGCGCCTGCGTTAACGCCTTATCGCGCATGCGCAGAAGCGAGATAGAGGCTGACAGCAACCGGAAGTATGGGCCGACTGCGCATGCGTAGGTGACACTTGGTGACATCGTTCGATCGCCCCTATAGACGTTTTGCAGATGACTTCACACTGCTTATAAGTAACATTTCAAAGAGTGATCTCCCGGTCATTCAACAAAAACTCTAAATTCATTTACCAAGGTTTTCAGAGTTTTATTTAGCAATCTAGAAACCATATGTGATTTTCTCATAAAGATAAAAGTTGGTGGTTAAGATTCTATGTAATAATTTGGTCCTAATCTAACGTCATCTGCATACGGCCCATTGGTCCCTTGGATCCCTGGATGGTGTGATTAGCTACAGGTACAAAGGTTCATAATGTGAGGAGCAGATGCTCTTCACATGGTCTATTAAAGACAGATTGGAACACATTTCCTACTTTCGACCAGTCGACAAATACCAGACTAATTGAACTTTTTAGCCACACGTTAGTCGATAAAATGGTTGAGTAGGCTTTAAATGCAATAGGTAGGGGTAGTAGAGGAAGCTAGCTGGACGTTCAACTCACTGCTGGCGATGAGATATAAATCTTAACTAAACTTTAAAGAATGCAAAAGAAAACTGTACCATGCGACGTGTTTTGGCCAATGGGCTAGGGTTATTAGGTAAAGAATCAAGGTGTTGACATTGCCATTGCTACTATGATATATTTCCAATGATCTCATATTTTCCAGCTTTGAATGCATTAAATACAAAACAAAATATTTTGTGCATATATATGGTTGTAATGTTGCAGATGTTACCAGTGATGTGCAATACTTTTGGTCAAATTTGAGATGTTTGAGTTTATAATGTACACCCTAAAAGAGCTGCCGCATAATGATATTTACAATAGGGCGACCCTAACCTTCTAGATTTTCCCGATGCTCCTGGCAAATCAATTTTTGCTGCTTTTACGATTCATTTCACTCCTCCATCCATCCACTTTCATTATGGTGTATGTATGTAAATATTATTGTTTTATACGTTACGTTTTGATGCATCAGCTTTATTAAATTTTGGATGGTCTTTCGGTGTCAACCGATAGTTGATACTTGGTAACGCCAAATGGACTGTTGATGTCCAAAGAAAGTACAAAATGAGATTACTGATCTTGAAACATAATTCATCAATTATATTAAGAAAACAATAAGGAGTCTTAGCCGCCTTTCATTAAAACGCGATGTTGAAACACTGCACGCAAACATTATGCTCATGCAATTAAGTACACCAACCAAGTGTATCGATAGCTATAACAACAGAAAGATAGCAAGCCAACGACGCAGATTATTCAAATTCATCTCAAAAGGTAATTAAGTTGGTGGCCACGACAGGAATAATTAGTGCTGTAGATTTAAATACATTGTAAACATAATCTCGCAGACTATTCTACCCATTAATGTGCCATCCTAATGGGATGGCGGTCTTGAAAGAAAAGGGATGTTATACCTGCTTAACATTTTACAAACACGATGAATTATGGATATACATTCAATGAAACAACATCCAAGAATCTAGATGCCCACCTCAGTTTCTGTATATTCACAATAGAATATATGAATTGGTCGTATAAATCCTGTTTAGCCTTATGGATTATATCTTCTAACTGCTTAGAGTTAAACGTTGGTCTATTTTGCTTCAATTTCTGCAATAACTTGAGATCACAGAATGTTATCCCTCGTACATATTTACACATTCAAACGTCACCCATGCACGGGATGCCTGTCTCTGCCATCCACTTTAAAAAAAACCTTGAGTATCCTGGGATATTTGTGAAATATGAAAATGCGATTTGGTCTCATATGCAATGTGAGTGATCAGGTAAACAGACAAAGAGGTTAGAAGTAGCTAGCGTCCTTATCAAACTATGAAGGGTTTCCAAGTAAATCTGAGAGGGCTCCAAGAAAATTCGAAGAGTCCAAACTTTTGTTTATTTCTTATCAAGTCTGGTATGCTGTAAGTTAAAGGCGTCTTATAGACATCATCAGCACCCCTTCCCCTTCCCAACCCTTTATGGGTACGGCACCCCCTCCTCTCCACGCCCTCCTCCGTATTCGCATTCATAATAATGGGTGCGCGGGATTCTAGAGGTAAGCCTAAGGCTGTTAGTTTGAGGGTATAGTAGCGACATGGGATTAACAGTAGGTGTATGGTCGGCTACTGATTAAGGAAGCACTGGCATCCCTTTGTTTGTACACCCAAGGCAACACTTCAGACCTGATCCGTCGTCGATACGTAACAGGATTTTCCTGTAGCCAAATTGCTCGACCAACAGCTCAGGACCCACGTCATCTGTGACGTCACAAGCAGTGCAAATGGCGTCGGGGGGATCAGAGAGGTAGCGCCGCCTAACGGGATGTGGGGGTATAATGATAAAGGGGTGGAGATAACCACGGCCCACTCTAGATGTCCCGGCGTCCCACCACTCAGCGTCTCACCCCTTTAAGGACCCAACCTTTTAGGATAAAAAATACACCATTTAAAATACATTACTCGTCATATTGCCAATCCGCCTCTAATGCTGTTTACCAGAAGGATTTTATGGTGTCCGATCCTTTTGGCGCCTGCTGGAAATCCCCATTTTGTAAGTAGTATAGCGCAAACACCAATATTATTACAATGTTTTTGCCTTTCTCACTCTCAGTGAAATACGTCTACGCTAATTTGTATCCAGGAACTTTATTTACCTATTTCTATCTTATACTGTTGATTTCCAAATGATTTTTATAAATATTCTAGTTTTAGTCAAATCAATAATCCCACAATGGTGTCTGTCAAATAATTTATGAAAAAGAGCTCAATATTTGAAAGAAGTGGAAGACAAAGTTAGTTCGACCCTTGCAGACCGTTATAGACTTACATTGAATCCCTGATTTATTTGGCTTTTTCGCTGGAAGTCCTTCGCCAAAAATAGCCCCTGGCCAACGGATGTGATAGGGATGTCATTCCTGCCATTATCAGGTAAGATGACTTACGAGTAGTGTCGGCTACACTTCCGTCTACTAGTATTTTAGCTACTTGCACAGGTGGAAAGTTGGAGCGACGGGTTTTGTAATGTTCGCTTATTTCCATACGGGTGCCATAATAAACCTATCAGGTTGTTTAAGATAATCCATAAAGAATCGGAGATTAAATTTTTATAGCTTGCACTGACTGGGGCTAGATTATGCACAGGATAGCTCGCCTCCAGACTTCATGAATATTTTCCCTCTTTGAGTTAATTAATTTTGTTTTTGTGCAGGAGTGTAAAGAAAGAGCTTTCAGCAGGGAAACAGGCGGTAGATACACTGTGACAATACCTCCCGGCCAACGGGCAGCTGTATGCACCGGGTATAACTGAATTAACGATGGCCAGTCATTTGTATTCACCAAGATTATATCTTTACAAAATCAAAAAATAAAGACAATGGAAAACGTATACAGACACGTAGCACTAAAAGTAAAAAAATAATTTCTCAATCTCTTGCCTCCTGTCTAACGTGATTTCAGTGTGTCTCATTCTCACGCAATAAACTAAAACCACATGTTTCGTTATAATGAACAACAACATTGTTTTAGCTACTTGTATCTGTTAAGCTATAAACATGGCTCTCCTTTGGAGACGTTCACTGAAATGAGTCAACCTTCATTACTGAGAAAATGTCAGAGTAATAATGAAGTAAACCTGATTCAAACTAAATTGAAACGAACAGTAAAACGAATCAAGATACATAAACGAATAAAATCTTCGTTTCTTAATCTATATCACATTTGTCTGTGTTCTTGATATCTTGCTGTTGGCTAAGTGAATTAATATGTATGTCAAAGGTATCCATAATAATGTCATTATATAATTTCTATATAAGAATGGCATATATCAATGTATACCGTGTAAATTGTGTTGCAGTTAAATATTTAGTTGTTATACAAATTTCAAATTAACAGAGTGAACCGATCATTAAGAGGATAAGGTGTTGGCATATGCCAGGTCGGCACTAGAAACTAATAGAAAAGTCGATACAGGAAAAAAAGGAGGGCAATTTCCACGCACCACTAATGATCCTGGAATCACCTAGAACCCTAGAACCACTTGGTGGTTGAGTGAATATAGGTCAGCTTGGGGACCATATCAAGGGACCGGTAGTCACTGCAGTAACCAAATGAAGATCAAATCCTGGCGACGGCGACTAAATATTGATGCGGCCTGGTAGTTGGTTGGCGGTAGGGCGAGTTGCTCAATAGGGGCGGCGCTGGCTACATTTACTGAGCTAATAGTGGTCCGTCGTGGAGTGGAGCAGCTCGGGCCAACATCTGATAGGCCCAGCACACAATGAGCAGCTCACTGGTGTGGGTACCTGCCACTGGAGGGCGCGGCCGGGGAATGGGTATATGACTAGCGGGGCCAATCCCTCATGTTCATATGGTAATATTGGGTTAATAACGCCCCCTCATTTCTCTAGTGACCATTTCACAGTCATGTAATACGTGCAATTAGAATACGAGGAAGGTTAAAACTTTGTTCATTCAAGTCCTTTTTTTCTTAAGTGAAATAGGGAGAAAGCAACACTGTAATTGGTAAAAGAATATTGGAGTAAAAACGAAGACAGAGCCGAGAAATGCCCCTTCTTGCATGCCCTAGGGCATGCAGAGAATATACTATATTCCCTTGATAGTTATCGAGTATTCCTACCCCGTATCTTAACTGAATCCATTAATGATCCTGCTGCCTTTGCTTGACAAACATAGCAGTTGTCCTATACCCTTATCTCCCACACCCTTCCACCTGTCTATCTCACAAGACGTGTCCTGCCGCTGTCCTCCCACCACATCTCCCCGCCACAATCTTTTCCATCGGTCCTATCGGTTTTGCCACCTATTTAGTTGTCGCCGGCGCCGCTGAAGGGCGCTGCGATTGGATCCCGACTCCTGCCCGATCTCTCCTCGGCCTCATCATTGGCCCTCCCGGCACCGGGAAAAACCAAAGCAGCACTTATCGTCAATGAAAAACAGGCTGTCCTCCCCCAAGCCACACGGGCAGATGGTAAAATACAGCCATCAACTCTTAAAAAGAAAGAAAAAGACATCTAGAGGGCTTATATGGAATGGGAACGCACCGTGTAATGATGTGGATTGAATGGCGGTGAGGAAGCTCTGTGTCCTACTAGCCTATTGTCGACGGCTAGCTCTAAATTTATGTGACTTTAGTTTTCTATATGTGATGGCAATATCATGCATGCTACTTAAACTAGTGATCAAATCTGAAATACGTCATGTGTGTTAAACTTCTGATTAAATCCTCCTATGTGTTAGTAGCATTATCTATGTTGCACTATCTAGCATGTACATAGTTGCTTATTTAATCATGATATATCATTTAATTCATATTACACTACGCTTTACTCATTCATTTCTTAGTCTGCTACTTATCAAGGTGTGAGCAGATATTCATAAATATTAAACTGGTTAGTTATTCGGGTATCATAGAAACCTAGAAGAAAAGAAATCCATAATATCCTACCCTATTGTTCTTTATCTCCGTCCCTACATGTGAGCTGCTCATATTTAGACGAGCAGCTCATTCTCCTGACCCACCGAGTTGCTTCACGTGAACACACGGCGGGGCCGGCAATGTGATCGGTGACAGCCCAAGTTGATAGGGGTATAAAAAGACAGATGTGCCACTGAGTGACCTTACTTGGAAAGGCGCCCAAATTGTGATGTTATCTGCCCATAAATTGTCAAGAGTTTTGGGCTGGGATCAAAATAGAAGCATGATACCCATGTATCATCTGCTAGGTAGTTATTTCCATGATGCAATACGTCAGGAATGTCGGGACCTTGTTGACTACTTTCTTGATTGCTAATAGTCGAGTTTTCCCTTCTGTATTCCTGGCACATTGCTTAGTCAGCATTATTGTAAAAGACAATGGAGGATTTGGTCAGTATAAAACTTGCTAATCAATGTCCAGCAAGGAAAGAAACAATGACAGATTTAATGCTGGCCGATTAAACGAGATAAGTAGCCTTCAAGAATTATATTTCTTGATAATTCTCTAATAAAAGCAATGATGTCAACTTCCTGAAAAGCTTTACATTTTTTTTTATGAATAATGCATTTTTCAAATATCGAAATTTCTGTCATATAAAGTATTTCGAAAATCCTAGACCCCTCCCAGTAAGCATTTTCTGGCTGTAATAATATGTTTAAGCTTCTAAGACGTGACAGATAGAATATCTTACCATTTACGTTGACAACACTAGCCTCATGGATACATTCACCTTGTCCTATTTTTATCCTACTTCTATGCACCAGTTCAAGCTTTACAATGCTAGTAATCACATCTGTTCATGACATCTGTTTCCGGATGCCCTGCTGGCCTCTTAAGATCCCCCCTTTCAATCACATTAATTTGGTACTTAGCTGGGGCAGTGATATATCGGTATGATCCTTCAAAATGGCAATGATACATAATTATTAATCAGTAGACAGCGCCATGTTGCTATTAGCGCCAATGATAGTTTTGTCTGATATGGCTCTATTTCCCAAACTTAAATAATCTATCTGCTATAGGTTCATTCTATGATTTAACATGTTTGAAAGGTCACTTTGTGTTGATTGTCCTCGATCGTCAGTCCTGTGGGAAACGCATAAAAACAATGCGTTAGAAGTCATGATAGAATTGGGTCGAGTGTTGAAGTAGCAACGTTATTTTTTTATTCGGAAATCTGTCAATCCCTCTTGTCGTGTCAATTAACAACCGTTTGTGTTGGCTCCAAAAATGTTTTAACTCAGATTCATATAAAAGAAAATTGGTGTAATAGCACATTTTGAAACCTAGCTGTCAAGGTGATGCAATCATAATATATTTAAAACCGCTACAAGAGATGCGATGATAAAATCTAACCCATATAACATGTGCAACGTGTTACATAGTTGATGTAAGACCATCAGAATAGTATATGATCCTGCTTCATCTTACTTGTGTGTGGTGTTTTGAACATACAAGTACAGGCATCAGAAAAAGTCATAGTCATAGGCAATATATCAGGATAAAAAATGTGCCCCCCTGCCGATCGACTGTCGGTCCATTTAGCTCTCTTTTCGTTCCTCCTGTGCGCCTTGATAGGGCTCGTTGGGTGGTCAGAGATGTAGTGGTACAGGAGCAACGCCAGCTCCAGGGTTCGACCGGAAGCCAACCAGGGCTACCCAGGATGCCCTACTCGGTCACGTGGCCCCGTTAGCCAATCAGGACGTCTGTTTTCCGCTCATTCGCCGTCTTATTGTACGTAATCTGCGGGGTAGGCACGGAACCCCCCCACAGGGAATGCCTGCGAGAAGGGGAGCGATTAGGGATGGTAGGGGAGAGGGTAGGATGGTGGGGAGAGTAAGTAGATAAGGAGTTGGCAAAGAAATGGAAATATGCGGGAATTTAGGGAAAGAAGTATAAAGAGCGATGGGAAAAGAATAGGAGAACGATAAGGACAGATATTGAGTGATGGGCTGTAGCAATGAATACACACGGAAGACAACACAACAACATGTAGACACAGATAAAATGTAGAAAAGAATGCATACGAACAACAATATGTGACATAAATATACATCAACAACATTGATTGGTATGGGATTTTTCGGAGTAGGCTTGAACCACAAACACACTTAAATTGCAAGGCTAAACTGACGTCGGATCCAGAAGTTTAAAGATGTAGTTGTCTCTTGAATCATTTTTTAACACAGTTTTGGTAAGATTTTATTTACAAAATTACAATAATCTGAAAAAGGTCGCACATGCCCCCCCCCCCCCCCCAACACACACACACCTGGATCCGCTACTGCAGACCGAGTAAAATGTTTAAAACATGGATTGATGAGGCAGCTATTATTAGTAAAACATCCTTGCCACATATCTGTCCTCCAAGTACATTGTTGGGAGAGGCGAAGGTATGAGTAGGTGAAGGGAAAAATACTAGGAGCAGGGTAAGATATGAATGCGCTCACAATAGAAAGATCAACCCCTGCACACCCATTTGATTGATGGCGCGGGTGGATACAGTCACAAGGGCTTTGTTATTCGGCCTCAGCCCGGGACTACTTTCTTACCAAACCTATCCCTTGTGAGATCAATACGCGCCAAGCGGAGACTCCTTGTCTGAGGCCAGAATCAGGGGTTTGAAACCCAACCCTGCCTTGTCAGTCGGCCATAATTGCACTTGTGGGAGGGTTTTATCTGTGTCAGAACCCCGAGCAGCAAAATAATGGTCCCCAGCCATCACTGTTATGAACCATATTGCAACTTCACTAATCTGTAAAACCTTTAAAGTTTTTTAGGTTTATCAGGTGTTTATTAAGCCCCATACCCACTAGGCGATTTTACCGGCGACTGGAGATGGGCAACAGTAGAATTACTGGTAAAATCATCACCAAATCATATCACCTGTTAGCATGTGACATTTCAACATTAAATCGAACAGGTGATCTGAATTGGTAACGATTTTACCAGAGATTCTGCTGTTTCCCATCTCCAATCGCCGGTAAAATCGCCTAGTGGGTATGGGGCTTAAGAGGTTGTTATTCTTAAAATCGCAAACAGAATATCAAAGTTAATGTCAGTAGCATTTTTTATAAATGTGTGTTGTCATGTTCAGCTCTATCATACTACAGTATTCCTCACTTCTTGAACCAGAGTCTAGGGGATAGAAAACGTGACTGGTAGAAAGAAGTAAATTGAATTATTCACAAAATTAGTGTATTTTGAAATTGATAAAGGGTGGCCGCCGGTTAAAGTGGCAATAGAAAGCATGACGAAAAGCTTAGTTTCCATCAAAACATGCTGTAAATGTTATATAATCAATCCTGTACCAAATACAGTAACGATATAAAGGGAAACAAAGAGGGGTGCTGCAAACTTCTTAATCTGTAGTTATTTGAGCTCTACACTGCTTCAGCCTATACCAATAACCCAATATTACAAGTGCTACACCCCTTTCACCGCGCAGTATCTCTGAGAGAAGAAGCATACCGATATGGAGTGCCCAATATGACAATCATTCCATTATGGTTCGTCTTTGGCATGACGTTTCCAATCAGATCCCCCTTGTCAGCCTCCAGAGTCGGCCCAGGAGAGGCCGTTTCAGAAACTGGCCACTTCTTGACCCTCAGAGTCTCTGGGGGTGTGGACTGGGCCCAGTGTTTTCTGTCTGTTTTAAGAAATATCCATACCACCTGTCGTCGTTGTTGCTTCATTCCCACACTGCATTAAGGGTTTTAGAGTAAAAGGAACCAAATACAATGGAAGGTCAAAATTTTGTTTATGAGAAATTTAAATAACGAAAGAAATCACTTCAAACCCAGTCTGACACGACTAAACTTTAACATGAACCATGAAAACAGGTTTAAAATCAATCAAAATTTAATACTTGTAGTTTTGACTCTCTTTCCACTTAAGCTTCCTTGAATCTTCCAACATCATTTCAGCTATCTCTGTAAAGGGATTGAAGTTATATTTAAGCTACTTTTACATCGTTTATACTTAACCTACCATTACTACTCTTTGAACATAATATGATTATAGCGGTAGTTACCTGTTAGATCGCCATTCTTACCCCATATATTCGGTCAGCCAACTGGTATACGTAAACATGAGTTGGTGTTGATATAGCTGAAGAATTGCTGAAAACACTTTAAACTCCAACAATCATCATCATCATCGTCCCCTTCATCATATAATTATAGTCATTTGAGTTTCAAAATAGTTTCCTTTAATAATAAGATATAGGCTGAGGTTTATATTAGAATTAAGAAATCAAATGTTGCATGTTAACAATGAAGAAGTGCTTCATGACCCATGCCCAATGTACTTGAAGGCGTTGAAAACTAAGCGATCTATAGAGAAGCTATTGGATTTTTTTCGTTCGTTTTAAATCATGTAATCAGTTATAGAAAGAAGGTATTCATAGATAAAAGGAGTGAAAGTTACAGCCTTGAATCAGCATTTATAGGGCACAATTTTGGTGCTGGATTTTTCCTCAACAGTTCTTTCAACAAGGGTGTCGTTGGCTTTTATTTTATCAACTCCAGCCGCTGCTAAGAACAGTCTAAAGTAAGAGATACTATATATATAATATGAGCTCTTCAAGGTCTAAACTTCTTATTACTGTAACATACGTATCACTCCCTTCTAAATGATATGAGGAAGCACAGTTCTGTGAAAAAGAACCCGTTCATATAAGGTGAGAACACGTCGTAGGTCATCCACCAATGAAAAGGGTTAGTTGAAAGTACCGCCCTATCTATCTCCCTAACAGACCCTGATGGGGCCTGGATTGGTGCAGATGGGTGTTCTGGGACAGGTTTAGGTTAGTACACCCAGTGTAGTGCCAGAACCAGGACAGTAACCGTTGACATTTGCTGAAGCAATTTGTCCCGTTACTGTCGCGAAATAAAAACGGACGCTTGCCCAAATCGGATCACAGCCACCGACCCGATCGACAACCACTGTCCCACGTGATAAAAATCTCAACCCACGCATGCGCCGAGTGGCCAACAGGGTCACGTGCAAATGGTCCATAAAGGGTGGGAGTGTGGGGAGGGGGGTGTGGATCAGGGCCACGCTATTGGACAAGCGGGTAATCTTAGTAGGGCATTCGGTGGATGACTGAATCGCAACCTTTTGGCCCTCCGCTTATTGAATAACGGGGCCGTCCCAGGGACATCATAAACACAAGTTGGCCTGGCTGCCAACAGCTAGGGCTTTGATGCCAGCCTCAGCACCGGCCACAGGAAAGATAAAGGAGAGGTAAATGTGCCAGAGGGGCGCGGCTGTGGGCTCTTGTATAGGGAGGTGGATCCTGAATAAAGGTTAAGATGTATGGGCCTATCATAGATATAAGGCTTTTTATTAAAATTAATGGGCTTGTTTTGAGAGGAAAACTGGTAAATAATGAAGGTTTTTTAATAATAGTAAAGAATATATTGTTGGTTAGTGCTCAGAAGGTTCATGTTGTTGAGGAAAACGGGCAGCCCCAACAGAATTGAGAATTGAGAACAAAACCGTGCAAGAAAGTGCGTGTCGTATGACTTTCCACCTTTTCACATCATGTACTAAGTTGAGTCTCCTTGAGTCATCTGAAAAGTAACATTTGCACGGAAACCTTATGCGTGTAACTGTAAATCAATTTCTTGTATTAACCTTCTGGCTGCACTAAAGATTCACTAGAATTCAACTTATTTTGAATTTATGTCTCAATTGGAACATGTTTATTACCAGACTGGAATAAGTTCTCATTTGTTGGGTTCAACTGATAGGATGTTGAAATAATTATATATACAATATTTTGAATAATATAAAAGTACCAATAATTCTCTATGGACATGAGAGTTATTGTAAGGTCCCAAATGTGGCACTGTATAGCAGGCATGAAAAGACGGACTTAAAAGTACGCCTGAGACATATCACGCAAGAGAAAGATTTCCTCTCATACGGCTTAAAGCTAACATGTCAAACCAGACATATTTCGTCTGAGTCATACAGACAAAACAACAAGATGTATCAGATAAATGATCGATGTTTTGGATCCCGTATGTATATGACTTGGAATTCAAGTTCATGGTATCAAGCAGGGATGTATTACTCACTACTGAATACAGATTTTATATAGCTTAAAGTGTAAATAGTTTTGTATAAAATAAGCACATGTATCCGTTGGAGAAGTGCTTTCCAAGCAATCTGAAATCCAACATGCCTTTGAAAGCAATATTCTACAATAGAATCATAGATAATGCATTATTATCACCTATCAAAGTTAAGCGCTTGGTGCATCCGGGGACTAAAACATGAGGCTTTTGCAAAGAACAGTACCCCTTTTTTAAATTGTATTTGACACTTGATTTATCATGATTATATATTAGTGAAAGGTTACATTTTGTTGGATAAAAGATTTATCTAAATAACCTGTCTCGATGACTCACTGGTAATATTACCAGTAGGCATTTCAGGCCTATATGGGTCGGATAATGGTAATTATTACAGGGCACCGACATAACCTGCCGCCCCTGGTTTAGGCTTCGCGTGCGTGGGTCAAGCACCAGTAGGCTTGGTAAAAAGGGCTTTTATCGAGGCAGGCAGCAAACTACCAATATCATGAAACCTTACAGGCAATTGCATCCTTTCGCCGAGGAATATGGCATATTTCCATCGACCCTAATGGGAAACAGGGTCGCGGCCCAATATGCCAGTGCTGTAAGCTGGCTGACAAATCACTGTGATTCCCCAATAATGATGAGGCAGAAAATGACTTTTTATATTAACAGTGTTGTGCTTAATGCAGTACGAAGGTTATCGAAATGAATGTCATGATTTTATGATAACATTGGTCAGGGTTATTTCTTAACAGGAACACATACGGACGTCTTCGTAATCATTATTTTCATCTTGTCTCCTAAGTCTGTATATTGCTACAGGCTATTTGACTCGGGATTTAGATATTGTATGTGCCGTTATTTGCAATTGGGAAATATACTTCATCCCTAAACTCTCACTATAACTGACATTCCAAAGATTATGAGACAGCTACCAGGAGCATTCCTGATATGATTGTTCATAACTGAAATGGGCACCCTCGGGATGTTTGGTGTCCAGTGGTCGCAGTCTTGGCTGGTGTGGGCTGTTTTATTGTAGAATACAAGCTTAAGGGTCCTTCCTTTTATGCGTTACAAACCATTGCGTACATTGCCCTCCCCTTTGGCCATAGATTATCCCGATTGTTCAACCTCCAGCAATCCTTGGTAAAAAGGATAAGTGCAATAAGTGCAATAGGGTAAAATAATGCGATAAGGTAAAATCAACTTAGTGCAATAAGGTAAAATCAACAGTCTAAACGCAGGCAGATCAGATACAATCTTATTCGACTCATTGGCCATTAGAAATTCTCCACCAAGAAGAAGATTGACCGGAAACCGATCATGAAATATGTGGCTAGCAATTCAAATATCCGGCAACTAATGAACCGTAATCAATATATCTCAAGTAAAACCAGTATTAAAGACATTAAGCAATGAAAACCGCGCTATATAAAATCATTCATGCCAACACCAATTCGCGCTTCATATCCTATATCATGCTTGTCTGGCTGAGAATAACTCAACCAAAAGTGTCAGTCGGAACCGTTCACACAGGAGAAAAAGGGGAATTGTTGAAGAAAACTGGTCCCTTCTCGAGGAGTTCTTGCGGCTGATTAGGCTTAAACGTCTCCCGGTACAATCCCCGGTGAAGGATGAGTATGATTAACTTTGGGCGGCGTACGCCGGAGACATCAATAAGGACAGAGCGCCGCAAATGCTCATTAAGACGAACTGAAATTGGATAGATGGCCTTTCAGGCAAGTCCCGCTGTTTGGTTGCCCTTGAAATCCAACGGCAAGGCGAAGAAAACTGGATTAAGAACCCAGTAACGTACTTGTTTGAGCCATATATCAAACGTGGTGTCCTACGGACGTGTCCTTCCTCTAGGGCTCTCTCAGTTTGTTCTAAAGTAATTGAGTGGATATTACCGATGTATCATTATAAGAGGTTATGGCAGCCGGCGGTTGACGTAGTCTAGCATTATTTTAGTATGATTTGTTTGATAATGCTACATTTTTTTCATTCTTTTCAAATATCAAGCCTTTGTCAATTTTAGTATGATTTGTTTAATAATGCTACCTTTTTTCATTCTTTTTAAATATCAAGCCTTTGTCAATATTAGTTAGTTGCTTGTTTAGAAAAAAAACATTGCCCTGTTTCTAAAACAATTTCATCCAATAATTAAACGTTAGAAAACACGTTTTCAAATATTCTAAACTAAGCTACGAAGACCTCGTCGCTCCTCCCTGAAATACCGCTCCTTGTTAAATAAAAATATAACCATTTCTATCGCCCCTTATTCACTCCTATGGTTGGCAACAATACTCGTCATCTTAAATGAAAACAACTGAATACTGAGTATATTCCGCAGTATGTTTCAATTTCAAATCATAAGAATAGGAACAATATCTTAAGCATCGATAAAATCAATGCAGAATCGCCGTCTAAGGGAGACTCGAGTTTCCTAACAGATGTTCCCATTTAGAGGCTTTGCCAATATTGACACAATAAATTGGTGATTTGTCTTCGTTTGGCGCCGCCAGGTGACAGTGACAGGTACTAATGAACGCCTACTCTTATTGACATTACCCAAAATGAGATCAATAAAGGAACACCATTATGTACGTTTTTTGTACTCTCTGCTTGTACCGCAAACATCGTGGTTTCCTCTGGGAAACAAGTTCATGAAATCACCGTAGAAAACAAATAATGATACCGATTTTCATCAGATTTTCTTCATAGGGAGGTGGCTTTTCCCCCATTTTATTCTAGTTTCGTAAGCAAAATATAGGGGCGGGCCTCTTTTAGAAATCTAAGAATCTATTTTCTCATGGTAGAATGTTGGCAATGTGGCCATAGAATTAGACTAATGTGGAAAAGATTGGTATTAAGCGAAGCTTTTTGCTTCCTGAATGCCGAACCTAAAGCATTGTTTCCCTTCATCAAAAGTGATAGTTTTGTCTTCTTGATATATATTCAAATAACTCTTTCATACTGTACTCTAAGTTCAATGCCCCTACACGAAGTATGTTTCTATGTGCAAATGGCGTGCTTTAAATTGCCTCTAACAAGTAGATTTGGAGAACAACAATAAACACCTGAGCAGAGTAACCATGAACTCTATCAGTCTATGGCCCAATACTTGGACTATTTGTCCCTGTGTTGATGATGCTTGTATTTTGCACACACCTGAGTCAACACCTTTATGGCTCACCTATACCTCTTTAGTAGGTGCGTCATCCAAGAACGTCAGTCTGACACGCTATGTACTTGTTGGTGATTGGTCTTCGCTGTTGTTTACTGTACGAGCATTCCTCGACTTAATATATATGCTTTCCCTGACATCTTTGGCGAGGAATAATGGTGGTTTGAATTAAATATTCTCGCTGACGTTTTTATCTTTATTTTTATGTTGTTTGGCGAGGAATTAACGTCATTCAAGATCATTATTCTTACTGGTTAATCTTTTGGTGAGAAATTAGGGTCGTGTGGTAATTTCCCACTGGCGTCTTTATATCAGATTTCGTTTATAACTTGTTACCCTTGTCTATGTTGTGAAAGAGAAATAACCATTCATTACTATTTTGCCTAATCCGTTACAAATGCAATACGTCTCAACATGCAAATGCACTATATCTACAGTGGACATTATCTAGTGCATGCATATGATCGCTGCTCTTACACAAAACGTGTTTCTGCCCATTTGTGGTAATTTACGTTATTATCACTTCATTATGTTATTCTGGTTACAGTTATCACATTAACAGGCTGAAGGCCGCGGCTACCGGGGACAAAGTACGGGATTGCTACCTTGCTTTTGAAGACCATATTATTTAACCCGTCCATATCTTAAGTGGACTTATGACGTTGGCTTGGCTGGAATATGCATGTAATGAAACACGACCAGTTCCATCAACTAATATTCTGAGAGTTTGTAATGGTATTCTGCTCCATAAATAGATAAAGTTCCACTCAGATCAAGTAAGTTACCATATGTCTTATCAATCAATTGATGTATAGCTCTCACAAAAAAACCTAGCATGATTAATTATTAAACTGGGATTAATGGTATAACAAGCTTAGAGACTTGAAATTTGTCTCCTTTCGGAAATATGCTTTTACATTTAACGGTGCTTTACAAGTTTAGCTCCAACCCATGGACGAAATGACGGCGGTTCGCTGAATTTTTATATTGTAATCGAGGACCTCATAGTTTGAGACTTAGCTGTAGCTGGTGACTGTCGATTGATTGCACAAAACTTCTTTTGGGTTTATTTATAAATCCTTACTTCCTACTTTCACATCAATATTACATTCTAAAAAAAAGATTTACCTACTCC
This sequence comes from Lepidonotus clava, assembly GCA_936440205.1. Classification (NCBI taxonomy): domain Eukaryota; kingdom Metazoa; phylum Annelida; class Polychaeta; order Phyllodocida; family Polynoidae; genus Lepidonotus; species Lepidonotus clava. The sequence goes on along the minus strand of OW387150.1, from coordinate 15,043,055 downwards.
AGACATTCGCTTACACCTACAATTCGCTGACTTTATCCAAAACTCATTTATTCTGCCAGCAAGGCTACACCCAACTATGTTCCCTCATTCAATAAGTACTCGGGTGCCCATTTTCCCAAACGCTTTCCTACAATCTCCCATACATTATCCAGCGTTCACTTTTCTTCTCAGAGACAAAGATTTATTGACTCTTTTATCCCCTAGGTCATCGCGACCTGCATGTCCGTCTCGAGCAGGGGCTAAGTTGGCGCGCCTATCAAAGTCCGCGAGCAATATCGGGCCGTCCGGTGCCTGGCTGCCAGTTCACGGCCTCCAGCGGGCGAGCAGCTCGGAGCAGCTCGGAGGAATGCATTGAGGCCGGCCTGAGCAGCTCATATCTCCGGGGCAGAGGCCCTGGTCCGGCCGGCTGCCCTCCACATTGATATTTGGTAACTTATATCACGACCCTGACGTGCTGGACATTGGCAGGCCTCCAGTGGGTGAGTGGGGGAACTGGAGGGATTGGGGCGAGTGGGGGGTGAGCAGCTCACCAGGCGATAGGCCGCCTTCCTTTGTTGGCAGCTCAATATTGGGAGCAGCTGGTCAACATTGAATATTGGTGTGGAAACGATCATCCTATGAATGATAAAGACCCCTCATATTTTCCCCCTTCTTTTCTCACAGTGGCCAATGGGAGAGTCCTATAGGAGCCTTGCCTGGAGAAGGATAGTTGCAACGTGAGGAGTTATTGCAACCGTCACAACCACTCAAATAGGTCTGCTCGCCCCAACTCCGAGCAACTCGCCAGCATATAACCAACAACACCTTACTTTGAATAATCCCGCCGAATTTGGTCGAGGGACCATCTGGAACCTGTCTGAGTGTGTTATAAAACCATGCATCAGGATCTGATCGAATCGGGGCGGTGGGGAGAAATCAGTCCATATGGGTGGCCATTGGGGCTCCTCCTGTGTCGATAGGGCTCTCAATCCCAACCACTTCGTGCATCGATCCCCGGGAAAGTCCCTTACTCAGGCCGCACAGGGCTATTTTGGGTGTCAGACCTTCTCGTTTTTTTCTCAACATCCAGAGATGGATGTGTCACTGCATGTTTGGTGAAGTCAGCTGGCAATAATATAATCAATACGGTAAACTATGTTTATTGCCATGCAACCTTTGGGCAAAACGTGGAGAAATGGTTTATGAGACAGCTGCGCTGGACTCCCAAGATGTCTTTCAAACCCAAGTTTGTCAACGTTAGCTTACCTTTTTTGTGACTTTCCATGCGTAACTAGAATAGAATGCTATATTTTTTTGTTCTACTGAGGATATCTTTAAGCTGTTTTTTGCATAATGTAACTTGAAAGAAAGTCCTTCTCTACTGTTTTTCTAATTTTAGCATATTTGTCACAAATGCAAAATTATGCCAAATCTTTGAAAATGTTACCTATTTTATAGAGCTACACAACATTTCATTTCAAGACCAATTTTAGCTTTTTTTTACTTGTTCTGGTAATTTCTCATGTACATATTGACTGTAGACCTATCAACTTGTATGTCAATAAGTGCCAAATTCCCATGGAAGGTCACATAATTATGTCTTACAATAATTATTTTACTTTACAGTAAGAGAAATTGATAAATTCTTTATTTTCCTACGTTATTTGCCAACATTATTCACTGTTTTATAACAAAATTATTTATAATTAGCAATAGATTTCGCTTGTCATAAAATGGGACATTGTAGAATTTAGATATTTTAAACAGACAGAATCGATAACCTCCTCACATTATTCATGATATAAAAAAGAGACGACTAATTTCAGTCAGCTGTAAACGCATGGGCCCAGCTGACCCGACATTCATTTACATGATTGTTTACATATTCCACCCAAAGTGGAACAGTGTAAATTGAGTGCACAGAGGAGCTCCAAGTAAGGTAAAATACGGTGGAGCTGCTTCGTGATCTTAAAAAAGTAAGGTGCAGCCTCAATTACAGACCTCCAGGGAAGTCTCCAAGAATCGTTTTTCTTTGAAACGATTGAAAGCTGAATATCTATCATGAGAAACATGACATTATGACGCAATTATTCTAAATAAAATAAAAGATCTGATGAAAAAATTCTTGTAAAACATTTAGTTGCTTATGATAAGGACATCAAAGATCTGACAAAACAAACAATCATTTGAAAAATGTAGAAACAACAGGACAAAAGCAATAATGTTAAGAGTATCCCAAGGCTACTACTTAAAAGAGGTTCTTTAAAGAGGATGGGAATACTAAGGCCACTGCAGTTTCAGTTCACATGACCCAACTCTAACGCCACCTGTTCTGTCAATGTTTTACAGTTACTTTATGGAATTTCTCATTGGTTTGATTTGAGACACAGTAACCTGGACACTTACCCCACGAACATGTTTAACCAAATGCTAACTTTTACCTCCTGAAGTTTCATACCCTAGAACATAACATTCTGCTCCCACGCCCTTAGAAAAATATTCTATTTTGATGACTGACACTGACCCTGCCCCTGACCCTAGCCTAACTTCTGACCTTGATCCTGATCCTCACCTTAAAGTGGGTCACTATCCATATCTAAGTTGCTTATGATAAATAGCGGGGGATAAATGTTTTCGTAATTACCCTCCCCGTACAATTGCAAAATTATTTGCATACACCATTTCTCCCTGCCTTTGGGGTATTCCACGATTGTGTTATTCTAATTACCTTTTTTGTTTTCTGATTGGGCAAACAGCCGCCATATCTTGGTTATATGTAAATATGGTCCTGTCAGCCAACAAAACAGGCTTATTGTAATCACCAACTAACCTAACATTGTAAAATTGTTAAGAAATGCATTTTTGTTACTCTCATAGCTCTATAAAACCACATACTTTGTATGGTAAGCTTCATGCTCAATGTAACAAGCTTCATAAGTTCTGCTAACAGAACGCGGCTCTTCATGAGTTAATTTATACAGAAGAATTTGCCACACGTCCTTGACAATATTCTTAGCAGCAAAAACTCAGAGAGGCACTTATAATGGCTAGACAGTGCTTTTAATTAATATCGAGATTGAAGGATAATAGAATATGTTTTGGAGTGTAAGTTTCCCAGAGAGTCTCTAAAAGTAAAACTAAGTGTTCTTGTAGACCTGTAGTATTTTATCAAGGCGAGGGGAAACTACCTATGCACACTCACTACTTTACTATGACGAGTATTGAGCACAGCAGGTGTATTTATCTTATGTAAGTACTCAACCTCGAATGTCAGGTACCTAAGTAACACAAATCTCCACATTATTGGAAATGGTGCTGAAAGGTTTGACCTTTAGTTCACATTAATGGATTAAAGTATTTCGTAATGTTTTTTTTATATAACGGGGCGACGTTATGAAAGCTACAGGTTACAGTACTAATGCAGGTGAAGTGTTTCTTATTAACCTGAATGTTAAATAAAGGAATATTTTGGTTCTGACAGCCATGGTTGCTCTCTCCTATGATATACGTGTAAAACGGCTCTGAGGCTATTAATGTAAATGTGAAGAGAATGATAAGTGTGTTACTGACCAGCTGACACAAACACTAACGCCCATATTATATATATAATTTCCACAATATTTTTATTTTTGCTGCCGATTTCAAAAACCGGGAGTGGTAATTAGAGATAAAATACAGACATTTTGTATATCACTAGAAATGTTTCAAGTCATATCGTTGGAGAGATTTGCATTTGCAAAAGCTCTAGTATCAAAATCGGTACGTGCAATACAGGTTTAACTCTCACAGTACGTTTTTTTTCTTTTTGCATTGGAAAGTCCATCAGTAAAATCAGCGCACACACAAAAGAAAACAAAAGACTTTCATCTTTCTTTTTACTTAAGCAAAAAGAATGTACCTCACCAAAGACAGTTGAAGTTGCAATACAACTTTGTTCTAGTGAACATTTGACCTTCAAATGTAGGACTCCTTTCATGTGCAATGAGCATCAGCTTGTTCGTGAGGGTTGTTAAACAAAGCTAGCAATAACGTACATACAACTAGAGCCAACTAGAGCATCAAAATCAGACGAAGGATGTTATGGTGTGTGATCAAAATAATATTTTGGTCTATGTATCAACATAATATTATTATGTTGATACATAGACCAAAACATCCTTCTTATACTATACTATATGCATGAATAAGAGATAAAGAGAAAAACAAAATTACAAACAAATTGCCGAACATGACTGAAACAAGTTCAATTATCAACATGTTTCCGGGAATGGGAACATTCGCCGGTAATGCAGCGCTATTGTTTGTAGTTGATGAAGGCAACGTCACCACCGACTACATATCTGTCACTTTCATATGGTATCCTGGTAACCTCTGTTGCTTCTAATTAGTCATTCACACATCTTCTTATGAGAACCGTATAACCGGTTACTTAATGCCATCCAGGGGCTTAATGCCATCCAGGAGGTTGCCCTGTCTGGAAAGTATGGGACTTACATCATTGATGCCACACTCTAATGGATGCAATGTGTTTAAGAGCTACACTGTTACTGTGGTAAGGATGTTTGTCATCGTTTCTATTGGTTCAATCTATGAAATCTATCAAATGACCATTGTCATCATGTCTATCACTGCGGTAACTATTTTTGTCCTATACCTCAGTTAGGAATACAAATTATGGTTAGATTTAGCTTTAAACGGCCAGGTATTTCCCTTTCAACCATAAACTTGCTTGTTCCGTATAATAACACAACATGTACATTGAATTGAACCCACCCACCCACAAAATTGGTACATACACTTTGAATCAATAATACAAAGGACGTATAAACAATTCAAAGTGGCCCTTCACTCATCTTGAGTATATGTACTCCTCGTTCTGATTTTGATTCTGAAAATGTGTCTTATTTTTTGCGAAAATCCTATAGGCCTAACATTGGAAACAGAATTAGAAAACCTTTCTTATGAGATACAATATGTCCACTGGTCTAATCCTAACTTTTATTTCCCCTGCCAATTCTAAAAATGGCAGCTGAATCAGTATGTGGGATACAGACTCTAAAACGTGTGTTAACGTTGCTAACACAAGGTCTTTTTCTGACACGTTGCGCCCCAATGATTCCCCTGCTCCGTGACAGATAAATCCGGCTCATCCTTCACGACCAGTCGGCAGAATCCGGGCTAAACCTTACCTGCTCTCTGATGAGTGACTCGGCTTGGGATGAGCAGCTCATCTGTGGGAGCAGTTTGGTAGGGGTTTGTCAATCCGCATGTACCTACTTATCACTGCTGGAGTGCACTAGGGTAGGCCCTATTTTTAGGAAGGGCGAGATGTTTCTGAGATACGCCTTTATAAAGAAAACCCATAAAACCAATAAAAAACACAACTAACATAGCTTTAAATTCAAAATATAGGGAAAATTTGTGAAAATTAATTACAAATGGTTTCATTTGAGCTGAATAGGATAATGGATTGATAATCACTGAGAAAGTTTTTAGCTATATTGTAAGCAGGTAATTACTAAGTATTTGGGCAGGTCGGTCTGATAAGAAAGAGGCGTTGCTTCTTTTATGGCTAAACCTTTACCAGCATAACTCTTCTTTTCTTCTTCTTTGGTTCTGGCGCTTGATCAACAGAGCTATGGCTAACTCCTAAATCAACCCACCTCATACCTTTGAGATTGTATTATTGGTTACATTGAAGCATGTGCCCACTTGGAATGGCTGACATGTTTCATATATTATAAGGAGATATGGTTATTGATAATTGCAATTGGCCTTATTTTTTTACGTCAGTGGAGCATTCAAAGCCAAATGTAAACCCTCTTAATCTTAAAAAATCATAAATCCTTTTTTTTAGCATTTCACCTTCACTCCTTCCCGTTCCACTCTGCCGCTCCTTCGTTATTTTTACATATTTCTCGACAGTTTTATGGTACATTACGACCGTGGTCAATTTGCAAATGGTAGGCCCTTTTTTATCAGGTCTGATATCATGTAATAAATCGGGGATCGTGTAGTATGGGTGGTCCCACCCTCTGTTTATTTGGCACAGATAATAACTCGCTAAGTATACAAAGAATGTAGGTCCGTATATTTTACTACTAGCCCATGGCAGCACGGTTTGGTGATGTGGATGAGATAATGCTATCTGTACGGCCCATAATTACCTTCGTAGAAAAATAAGCAGTGCTAGCATTCCGTGTTTTAGAGCTATGCTTTTAAAAGTATATTGCATGGTAATTTATATTCCAAGAGCTATGATTCATTTCCTCACGTGTTTTATGTTGGTGGACGTTGTTATTGTAGCGCGAGTGATGATGAATACTTTATAACTATAAATATAGAAAGACCATGTGACAGGTAATTATATTTGGACAAATGAATAACACAGATGTGTATTTATTGTCATCCCCGTCCCATCGAGCTAAAACTTTTAAATTGATGTGTAATGGTAAATGAATAAGGCAATCGCGTCATTATAGATAAAGCGTTGAAGCCTCTGTGCACTCTAAATCATACCTACATATAGGGACGAAAAGTTGAGTCCATAATTTTGTATCTTAATAAACCAAGTATCAAGAGAGATACAAAAACAAAAGCTTTCTCAAAGTGTTTTTTAGCATATAATTTGCAATTTTTAAAAAAAAGGAATGACCATCTTTCATCTAACAGTATTGATTCTTTATATTTCCAATTTTAATAATCTATTGCACAGATATTGTTGAACAATTATACAGTATTTGAAATCATTGGAAGGACGTTTTTTTATATCTAGAAAACAGAGCGGTTTTCCTTAAGAAGGACCAGCCAGTTATGTGTATTCAAAGGTCTTGTTGCTTATCTGCGTCTGTAGCTGCGCCCCATCTTACCTTCCACGTGTAGACCAACTCCCCAGCTGACCTAAAACTATAAAACCACATGTCTACACGTACAGACGGGCGTTACTCCCACTGGTGCCCCGAGTCGGGTTGTGGGGGCGCGAGGTGAGTGATCTTGGGTTGGGTAATTTGCGCTCCCCGTGTGTTACCATTCGCCTGATTAAATACACAGCCTCGGGGGAAATCGACATGCTGTGAACAAAGACATAGATAAGTGCTCTACTTGCACACTTCGGGGTTACTGGAATATGTAATGGAGTGGAAATAAATGCTTAGTTTGTTTGATGAATAGAAATATGTATTGTTTAAGAAAGTAAGATTTTTATAGTAAGATATTTGTCCATTAGGAACTCTGATATAACGACATAGGTCGATAGGTTATCCTTATTCGCCTTTTCACTAAGTTGAGCTGTAATTACAAAACATTTGAGTGTTGTAATATCAATTTTCAAGCTTGTTTCCCATAGGTATTAATCAGTAATTTACAGAGGTGATTAGTAAGTGCTAATGAGCTGATGTGTTAAGCGTTTTTCGTCAAACTCGTTTTATTAAGTGTTAATTTGGAAAGCATTATGGAACCCAATGGACTTAAGCCCCATACCCACTAGGCGATTTTACCGGCGACTGGCGACGGGCAACAATAGAATCACTTGTACAATCATTACCAATTTAGCTCAAATGTTAGTACCTAACATTTCAATGTTACAAACTAACATGTGAGCTAAATTGGTAATGATTGTACAAGTGATTCTGTTGTTGCCCGTCGCCAGTCGCCGGTAAAATCGCCTAGTGGGTATGGGGCTTTAATGATAAGATAGATTTTATAATTATGAAAACATAGCATCAATAGCATCAGTCGTTTTACGAACGCATTTAAGGTATGCCATTGGTTATACCATGTACACTCAAATTTTGCTGACTGCAATGTCGTTCTTATTCTCTTTTTGGGAAAGAAGAGTACTTAACGTGTTGTTAACTTTTACAAACTGATGATAGACTTCTTGCATCTCGTAGTAATAATGATATATCACTTTTTTGCTGAATTGCACTTAATGGCACTCTATGAACCACACAACACACCTAGCCGGCGCCGGTCAACCAGAATGAAAAGTTACCACATAGGCTGTCAATCATGCAACAGAGAAATAAAATCAGATCAGGCCTAGCCAGGTATAAAGGTGGTATCCCGTACTTATCTCTTTGAGTCCGATCTAAGTACTGTGCCAGTTGAGGCTTAGGGGATGAAAAATGAGCGCGTGTGTGGTGGGGGTGGCTGGGTGGCAAAAGGAAGCCACACGAGTTGGAAGTGGAAGCCACACGAGTCAGACACGCATTCCACGAGCACGAAGCACACTGTGAGACCTGTCATCGCACAGATCCCCCTTTATCGCCCACGCACGTGGTCTCCCTGGAGGAGTAGGTAAACGCCCTTGTTGGTGGAAATTGAATGGTGTTGTTCATTTGTATTTGGCAGTTTTTATGGTTTGGTTTTATTGGATATTACTAAAATTACCCTCTGATATTTTACTTACTGTCCAATGAGTTTGTGATTATGTTTGCCGTATGATTTGTAAATTGCTAAGTGTTAACAGTGTGGATCTCTCTAATACGTCTCAAATGATAATTATAATGGGAAGAACATTCTTAGAAGAACATTCTTCGCTGCGGAATCTGGCCGACACGACCCCCCCCCCCCCCCCCACAAACCAAGGTCGCCAAATTTATATAAATTAATTGCTAGGTTCAATAAAAATGTTGAGATAATCAACTTTGAAATTTCATTATACTTTTTTTATTCATCTTATAGTTATGTACATGCCAATTATGTTTCAAAATCGGATATGTCTGGACTTTCATAAGATATGTTTCGTATCATTTTGTCCGCCTTGACTTCCTTTCTCATATCCACCGTAAAATGCCAGTATAATCACGTAATCCTATAGAAGATGTTTAAATCGGAACTGATAATGATCGTAGAATCGATCCAAACCGGCATAATCTTGTAAATAATCCTTTGGCTCCTCTTCCCTTTATCCCTCTTTTTTTCCCTTCGCTTTTTTCCCCTTAATTTTCCTAGACAGCCTCCGTGATAAAAGACCCGGCTAGACGTAGGGGTTTTACTCACCAGATGTCGCTGGGTGACTCCCGGGCGTCGGGGGTCAGACGTCCGTCAGGGGGTTAGAAACAGCGTGGGAACGGGTTCCCCACCTGGAGGAGCGGGAAGCCCCCTGCCCCCACCCCCCGTCCCCACCGCCCCCCGCCGGTACCTGCCACCAGGCGGCGCCACGCTCCGATCCCACTTACTGCGCATGCGCTACAGGTGAAACCATTTTTTATACTCCTAGCTGCTCCAAGCTGCTCTGGGTATATGGGGGCCACAGCGGTATAGAGCTGGTAAAGGAGTGGGTAAAAAATGTGAAATATTTGTTGGGGGATTTGGAGCAGGGGCGTGGTGTGGTTGGATGTAAATGGGAGGAAGGCGGTGGTGTGAAGGGGGGTTACATACATGTGGGGTATATATATGTCGGTATGTAGGGGAGGTGAAGAGGCCAGTCTCAACCATAACTCACACATTCTTCCACTTAGTGCTAATGGTCCGCCATCGCTGTTTGTTGACGGATGTTAAACTATTTATCCTGTTTACAGCATTCGTTTTCCGTATAGTAAATATGATCCGTTATGTTGTTCTTCCCAACGGCGACACGGGGTGTTATTTGTCAGAATAGACGTAAAAACCTCGGAGGTTTCTGCCTTATCTATCATAATCATCGTTTAAACTGACAAATAACTTGATGTCTTGCAGTTCGTTTGCTGCAACCAATTGATTTTATCATGCCATATCATCAGCTCCTTCCAAGAAAGCCGACGAGTTTCTTGTATATCCTGTTTTGCTAAGTGTGCTGGATGTAACACTACAATTCATCGGAAGAAATTCTTTCTTAAACAGCTTGTTTTTGCATGGTAAAATATATCTCAAGAATGCAGGACTCAAATTGTCAGCGGGAAGGATGAGATAATTATGATAAACTAAAGTGAAGACATTTTCATTTTAGTATTTTTACCACCCTCTACTACCCGCCCCCACAGACAACATTGTACAAACGTAACATAAAAAAAGTACTTTATTCCACACATTGCTTATACAAGTATTGCATATTAAAGCGGCTAGATTGATAGGGTATAAACGTGTACCACTAAGTATAATCTGAATGATCATATCAATCATCGCTAATCGAATACATATATATATATATATATATAAATAATCATATTATAAATGTGTGTCATTGTGTGTGTGTTTGTCTGTATCTATATGATCATATGTATGTATAATCTATATACATGCACAATATTATTGTGAGTGGGGGGCCATTGGATTGTTTTCAAAGTCCCCTACAAATCCATAGAGTTACGTGTAGCATTAGGCCTATTGATGCATTGATATCATTTGACAACCAGAAAAAGTTACAGTTCAGCTACAAACCCCAGCCAAACACCACGATAAGTCGATCCCCAAACTCCCAGTATGTGCCAAGAAGATTGACGACCGTCGGGACCACGACAAGTCCCCGTAAGCTAGGTGTCAATTCTCGGGGCCGGCTCGCTTAATTGTGTACAGAAAACCTTAATCTCGCCACCATCTGAGAGCCAGTGGAAAATCCAGATTCATGGGTGTTGTGCATCACAAAGACGAGCTGATTCGGTGTAAATCGATAGCTCCCTGCTTCCATATTCACCAGGGACACTCCCAATATCTATGGGCACCTGATAAGAATTTCTTATCTCTGTGATATGGACGCCTCGTGAGTTAGTTGCGTATGGGAGTAATCCATGATGCTGAAGTTGAAGATTTTAAAATGTATCTATAGATATGATGGTGTACTTCGTTGCGTGCACAATTAGGTCTATCACGCGAGAGTTGATGTAAAATGACGACTGTTCGCTTATAAGGCTTTTGTCTAATGTGGAATCAGAGCGTGAGTTCTCAACCAGTGCCGTGTGAGTAGCTCCAGTGAGCAATACATTGTGTATCGATTGGAAATCTATTACTTAAAAGGGGTCTCTGAATCAGAAAACTGCTTTTCAATTGCTGTAGGGACATGCATTGTTCCACGTCGCCTATATTGAGGCACATCGATAGAAATATAAAACAAAAATCAGCATAATGTAACACTGGAATAGAAGCGGTGTGTTTGTGACGTTTACATGCAATTCCTACGGAGGAACAAATGTAGTGGTACGTTGCCAATTTAAACTTTTAATTAGATAAGGGCAACATCAATTAGAAGTTGTACAATGCTAATAACACGACATAAAAGGTGAGATACGTCATGCGGATTCGTAGCGATGCCTCCATTATGAGGTAGAAGATGTCATTAGGATTGACTTTTTTTTTCTTTTAGGGAGCAAGTGGCATGGGTGGCTTTCAAAGTACGTCCGCCTTCTATGGGGTCAAGATTAGTAAAGGCATGGAGTAATATGTCTTACCAGCGAGCATACTTATCCAAATTAACATGTATGATTAGCAATTTATCCGGAATGTATTCTTCTCAGCCAAGCAAAAAGAGAATGATGAATTGTCCTTATCTTATTATCAGCAGAACTGCCATTTTCAATTCTGAGGCAAATCCATCATGACCATTGACCAAGTTTTGTAGTTCAATAATTACCATCAGATAACCTAAACATAATCTTAGTCAGATTTCGCTCCTCATTCCTCAAAGTCCAACTATCTGGCATTCAAGGACTGGTAAAACTCGTCTCCTTGGGATCTAACCATCCATTTAAAACCGTCCAACTGTAAACGAAGTGCCATTGCTCTTTTCTCACAACGATCAATATGGGAGCATATTTGGGAAAAGGTACCTAATGACATATTTGGCCACCCTGTGGCCACTAGTTCTGGAGGTTTGTTCATATCATGAAACAATCACTTAACATGCAGCTAAAAGTTATGTTTTATAATGTTTCTGAAGTCCCAAGGATTCTTCTACTCTTTGTTTTATCATTCTACGATATTTAGTTACTTCACAATCTTATGTACAATATAGGCCATTATGCTCAATTTGGGCCAAATCTGGCAGTATCTGGTAAAAATTGACTCTTTGTTACATTAATCATGAAATATATAGGGAAATAACTCTTTTTTTAAGTTATTTTGTGAAAAATTTTGACTTACATGAAATTTTCTAAAGATTCTCATGACATTTACTAAAAAATCAAAATTTTCATAAGCAATGCATCATGGGAAAATCAAAATGGAACGTTTTTAGAAGAATTTCTGTGCATAATTTAGGTTAGCGAGTTACCATGGTTACGGTGAAAAGAATATAAAAATCAAAAAGAACATTTTTTTTACAGGTAATGTAGAAAATGTTTTTACCTTCTCAAAACTGAAAACAGTTAGTGGAACAAGCACTCCTATCAATAGTTATGGCACTGTCAATATTCTCAGAAATAAGAAAACTTAATTTCTTGATAAACATAAGAAACTTTAAGTCGCCATAACATGGAAGTAACAATAGCAATTGGGAATAAGGGGTTCTCAATGTACAAGAGGTGGGTAGGTTCATACATGTTTATCTCAGGTTCTATCAGGAATATTTCAAAGTGGTTTGCAGCATTTGAAAGAGTAGGTTCTCTACTATAAGAATAATTCTGACACATTTCCCAATGTTACATGTGATTTTGTGGCCTCATTAATTGGCATTAGGTACCTTTTCCCAGATACGCTCCCATATAAGGACTTGTAACCCCATATGAACAGAATTCTGTCTCATTAGGTATTTAATGGACACCCCTAAAACCCCCCTCTTCTCTCCGTCTTTAGATCTTGTATTAATTGGACAGACCGTGGAAAGGAGGAAATGTTGAGGAAGTGTCCTTTTAATCAATATGGAAACAAATTTTACAGTATAGAGTAACGTATAGCAGAGCCTTTTCGCCCTTCAATAGATGGGACTGATGTAGTAGACCTTCGATTTATCACTGCCCAACCATTAAAGAATTTAACGGATCCCTCAGTCTAGCCTGACACGATTATCTATAATTGATAAGTATTATATACTCTACTTTGCAGATACGGAGGCCCATACAGTTTTGTACTAGTTCATCTTCATCTAGATGACTTGATGGATAAGGCTATTGTTAGATAAAGAGAACACTTTACACTAAAATACTATATCAAAGTTCCTTAATGAGATGGAAATTGTAAGCAATAATTATTAATGGTTGGTATTTTCTGCCACCAATGTGGTTAGTCCTTGGCTCCTAAGATAATCACTCATACTCAAACCATTTGGGCCAAAGCTTAAGAGTCAGTTATTAACGTAAGTATGGCACTATTTCTTAACTTTAGCAGAAAGATGGAGGTTGCTTTTTATTGATAGAAGTGAGGATTTTTGCAAACTTGATAGTTTTACTTAATTACTTGATGCCCGGAATTACGACTCCACTGAACAGAATTAAGAAGCAAAAATGTCATCTTAATTCAAACATTGTGTAAGAAGTCAAGTCAAACGTTAACTGGTTAAACTGTACAAAGGGACCCTACATTACCAGAGCTTTCAGCAGTTATTGAAGAAAGGCTGATTAGACTTTAGCAAGACAATAAACATGATTCATACAAATATTATTATCAAAGTGTGCTAAATTGAAAAGTTATAACTTTGAAATACTTAGTTTCAAAAGTTTGCCAACCAGAAAAAAAAATGCCTCAAGCTTTCCTTGTTGTTTCACTGATTTAATTTTCTAAATATTGTTCTCATTCAATACATCAAATGTACGAAACCAAAATCATTTTCATATTTGAATGCAATGTACTTATCAAACTATCTCTAATTTCAGGGCCATTTACTTCCTTTTCCCAGCCAACTCCCAAAGCCTTTTCAAGCAGAAACGATGGAGTAAGATGTCATCACAAGGGTTGGGTGTGGACCATTTAATCCAGCTGCAGGAGACAATAGCAGATTGCACCACACCCATAAAGAACCCAACCCATAAGGGGATCCCCTGAGGGCATGCATATCTCTCACGTTAAATCAGACAACCCACTGCATCCAGGATAATCACACTGACGGACTGATTAATGGGGCATGCAAGGATCCAGCCTTAAGTATAAGACATGGGGAGTGACACTTAAATCAGGGTGGGCTCAGGATGGGGAGGCAGGGTATTAAATCGCCCTGATGCACCACGTTCTAGCTGTGTGCAGGGTCATGTTGCACTTGCTTGCCTAGGTTTATGTCCGATATATGTGATTCTGCTGGCTCAGCTCGACCAGTGCAACTGCATAAAACTGGCCTATGTTGCGTTCTTCTCTTATTCATACTGCTTGCAATAAGATTCTCAAAGCAGGCGATACATTCTACATATCACTTGAAAGAAAATGCATAACCTGTTTAATAATTAAATGAATTATCAAGTGAAACACACACAAATGTTCAAAACTACGAATATCACTTAAAGTAATTGTTACTGGAGAATTCTCAAATAATTATGTGAAATAACACGAAATTCGTTAAGGCTTGAAAAGAGACTCAGAAATAGTCAATATTGAGTACTCCGAATCGTTAAGTTGCCTCGAGCAACTCGAACCACAATGGTTTTGGAGTATTGTCCGTAGTCAATCATCACTGGTTTAATTGATACCCGAGGATGGATCCTAGAACAGACCCAATGGTCTTAGATGACTCCAGCACCTGTCAACCCGAGGATGGCCCTGACAGAACAAGGGCCCAGGAAAGTACACCGAGGATGGCCCCTGGTTAGATCTGCACTTGACCCCAATTATGTGGTAGATAATAAGTAGATACTGACCGGGTCGGGATCCCGCGCCCTGTATTGCGGCGAGGGGTCTGGTTCGGCGAGTGGCCGCTCGAGGGCCGCATGGCCCGAGAGCGGCCACTCGCCGAACCAGACCCCGAGACGAAATACGGAGCACGGGATCCCGACCAAGGTCAGTATCGAATTTATTTCACCTCCTCACGCATTATTGTCCACTTATTTAGGAATCCTAATGGGTATTCTAGTCGTTTTAGTAATAAATCTAATGTCGTCTGCTGCAGACTATCAGTGCTACGCACGGGACCACTCTGCCCCGGCTCTCGCCTGGGCCGCGCGCTTCAGGGGGCCTCAGGGAGAATGCTCTAACTTGGGAGCGCGGACCTAAGAGTAAGCACCTCGCCACTCTGTCCCGGCTCCCGGCCGGTTTGCGCTGTAAGGGGGGCCTCAGGGAGAATGCCCTGTGGCGACCTGGATTGCCCTGGCGTGACGTCACACCAGGGCAATACAGACCCTGTATTGCCCGGGCCGGCTCGCAGGTGTCCTTCAGTGTTAAAAGATAGGCGACTTTGTATCGGGGGTGAAATAAAGCACGAGTGTGGACAGTTACGCGAAATAACCCACGAGGCGCTAGCCGAGTGGGTATTTCAAGTAACTGGCCACACAAGTGCTTTATCTGACATAAACCACGGGTAATTCTTTTGCATTTTTGCTCATAATTTGTTTAATACTCATTGAATCACCAAACATTATATATGTAAAGAAAGCTAAGAACCATGTGAAGCTATTCATGTATCAAATATTTGATTTCTAAAAGGATTTAGATTTTTTATGATTTAATGAAAAATAAAAATAATGGAATGGACATATTTTTATTTTTCAGTTTATCATAAAAAATAGAAGCCTTCTAAAAATTTGATATTTGAGCTATGGATTATCTGAAGAAGATTCCTAGCTACATCTACTCGTTATCTATTTGTGATTTTGTTGCATACTAAAAACATTATATGCAAAAATGTAAAAGATAAATGCATCAGCACAGCACTTGAGTCCTGTGGAAGCGTGGTGTTAGACTGTAGTTACATCCAAGTCTGCTTGGTGAACAAACTATTATGCAAGAGGTATCTAGGTGATGAAAGGACTAGTTCTGTGTGCGCCGTGAGATTATAGAGTTCCGCCCCACTGCACCCAATACGTGATATAACCACAGCCTAGTTTCTTTGTTCTCCCCGTCAACCGTGGTTTATGACTATCTAAAGCCACATACCCACTAAGCAACTTTTAATCCTAGTCCCCACTTGGGCGACTAGATTTCCTTGGTTGTCGGACGACTAAAGTGGTTAGTAGCCCAGTGACCAACTCCACACTGGCGCCTTGATGTCTGCTAATTAAACCACTAGTCGCCGTGGTTTTAGGGCAAAATATTTGACATGTTTAATATTTTCCACTCGTCGCCGACGATTAGTGTAGTTAATCGTCGGGCGATGTACTAAAGTGTCCTCTCGTCGTCCAACAATTAACTACAAGAGCGTCCCAACATGGTGATTAGTGTCTTAGTTGCCCAGCGACTAATTAGTCGCCCGGCGACCAATATTTCGTCCTTGGTCACCGGGAAAACCTACTGGTCGCCATCGTTAATCGCCCAAGTGGGGACACGGCTTTAGAGAGTTGGGATCGGCGCCAAAGTCAGCCGATTCTTGTAATTGGCTGTTAGTACAGTGTATTGAAATGTATAGGTTTGATCTGAATCGGTGCTAAAATCGGCTGATTCTTGAGGTAAAATCGGCCGATTTTAGCGCCAATCTGTTGCCCAACTCTCTAAAAGTTGCTTAGTGGGGGCTTAACAGTAATCAGTGAAGCCACAATGTCACCCTCGACACCTCCCTTATCTCTTTTCTATTAGTCTGCTCAAGCCCCAACATATGAAGACCCCGATGACACATGCGCTAAAATCCTCAAGAACACAAATATCTCAAGGTCCTCGAGTCCCATTTATCCCTTTTCCGAAGTCAAAGCAAACAATAGGCTAGGTGTTTACACCTGCATCAAACTCTGATATACAACTCAACTCCAATCAGAATAGTAATTATTCAATTAGATTTTGTGTAATATCAGTAGCACTAGTAGCCTATAGCTGTGTTTACCATGTTGAAGGAAATTCAGCTATGTCAAACCTGTCTTTCGCTTAGGCCTACTAAAATCACAGGTGAAAATAGGATTGTTGAGTACAGCCCATAAAGCCACACACCGATACCACAGCTAAGTGTTGACCACCGAATATGGTTTCCAGAGATCACCCATCAGTATGTTGTGTTGAAATGCACAAGTTTGATCTGAATTAGTGCAAAAAATCAGAGTAGAATTGGTTGATTATTTCCCCGATTGGTGAAAAATTCCCTAGTGGATATAGGTCTTAATTTAGACTTATTCTAGCTGTCGATGAATATCGACGCCTTTGTTTGGGGAGTTCTGAACAGCTGCTTTCTTGGGTGTTGTGTACCTACTGTAGTATTTCTAAACGTGGTGCAAAAATAGAAAGATTATCGGAGTAGAATCGGTTGATTTTTCCCCCGATTGGTGAAACAATCCCCTAGTGGATATGGGGCTTTAGACTACTCCCAGCTATGTCGATGAATATCGACCCCTTTGTTTGGGGAGTTCTGAAAGCTGCTTTTTCTTGGGTGTGTGTAGTTCTTTGCATTGCCTACTACCACCTTCACAGGTTGTGGGCACCATACACTTGGGTGGCTTAGGGGATCGTTCAGCTATATGTTATCCCCAAACAAGGAATGCCTATGAAGTAAAGCAATAGGCAAATGGTCTGGAGTAGGACAGGTGAAAGCAGGTTGGCGGCCTGTGTCCAGAAGGCACTGACATGAGCAAACCATTGAAATAATAGCTTTGATCCTAAAGCTGTAACGCGAACATGCATCAAGGCAATCATTGTTTACAGGCTGTGACTACCGAATATTAATCATTATCAAGCTTTGACTCATCCATAATAACTTGTACCATGCATTAAACGGAGATTTACAATTATGTGCACGAATTATTTATAATGAAATGAGTGGAATGTGTGCTATCTTACTTGGAAATGGAGATTAAATACATGATACAATATGAAAAGCTATTTGTCAGTCTAAACAGAGTTTCCGATGGTGTGGTTAAACATGCAATCAATGTACTATCATACACCTCATGAAACCAATACCAGGTTCATGCAAATATGAATGAACATGCTTCTATTACAATATTTGTACACGTGAAATGGAGACGGAAAACATAGAGTGCCATGTTGTGCCTTAGCATGAAACCAGACACCTCTTCGCCATTCATATACTGCCATATCAGGTTCTCTTACATTTTTATTACAGTTCATCACAACATAGCGTGCCTGGCTTCGGTGTATCGGTCGACTACAGCTGACAAACTAAGTGCAAATTCTTGTAATGAAGCCAATCAGATAAAGCAAATACCCTCCAGGCAGATACAGCACTTTTATGCTCTGTGGCAATAGGGAATATGCATAATTCAACAGCAGTGCCGGAAAGCCTTGGAGCAATTTATTGCCAATGGATATGGGTATAGTTGTTAACTGTCACTGCCCTAAGAATGTAGTTAAACAGTATGGGGATCGAATTACCTACAGTCATGCACATTAATGGAAGACGTTGTTTTTAAACGTACTTGAACATGAAGTATGTCGCATCTGATTCAAGTGCAATGGTGTCAATACATCTGGCATTGTGGTTGAAGCAATTACATTATACCGTCTGAATGGGACCTTTGCGGGGATGGAATAGAAAAAGAAAATTACGTCTTGATGAATGAGCAGAGTGCTTCGTGTGGGATTCCTGAGATGCCATTATTGTAATGTGTGAAATTATATGTATCAAGTATAATTATACAATTAGATAAATGTCAATTAACGATATAATTGTGTGCTTATTAAACTGAAAACTAGCTGGGACAACCCTGATGTTTATTGCAAATAAAACCTTAAGCAAATTAACATTTATATAGATAATGGATATAAGAACAAATGATAGTACTAAGATATATCGTTAGTATGTGAAAGATGCCTAAGTTTAAACATTACAATAATAGATCCCTAACTTTAATCGTTAACTTGTATACATATAAAATGACATTTAGATTATGTTCCTAATGTCAACATAGATAAAGTGATAACACTTGAGATTTAAGAGAGCCTCACACGGGAGATTGTCTTAGGGTAATTCCATACTAATTCGTAAATGCGGTGTTGTGTTCAAAGCAATATGTAGCTGATAACCATGGTTACTTGAAAGGGTAGTTTTATGACCAAAAGAATCCATTAATTATCTGTTAAGATTAAATGTTAAGTAATCCTGACACATCGAGTGACGTAAAGTTACTATCTGATCTGAGCTGTTTCCATTTCCTTTTAAACTATTCCATTACAATATTGATATGATGCAGATATACATAATTGATTCGAATTACTATCTATAAAGCGATGAAACGTGATAACCACAGAGAGTATGATTTATTCTCCCTGTTTAAAATGATCTATGGACATTTACAACACAGAGCGTTGAATAGAAAGCACATACATAAGCTTTATAACAATACAGAGTACAGAGGCTCGACCCTTTTAAAGCTGCTGGTCAAATGACTTGCTCCTGGTGCTTGACCGAGGCCGACCAGGTCGGTTGTCACCACCCCAGGCCACTGGTCAGAACTATCGGAAGGATACAGCCTTTTCGTGCCTAACCCAACATCCCGAGGCGCTCTGACGGCTGTAGAGCAGCTCATAAACAACCTACCCCATCCTTGACACACCATCCAAACGGAACAGCACAAAGTGCTTCACCCCGCCAGCCACAGGGGGGCGCCAGCGTCATCTACGGCGATTTATGATAGCCCGCCGACTGAGCGATAATACGTCAACTTGCCATAGGGATCGAGTGGTTTTGTCGGGTGAGATTGGTGAATATTTTGATGGGTGGGCTGGGCGGGTGGTTTATCATTGAGTGTAGTGGTGTTTCATACTGGGAGGGTGGGTCATACTGGGAGGAGGGCCCCAGTGTTTTAGCCTAACGAGCAGAAGTGCTGGGGTAAAAGGGTGGCAATGGGGCGGCTGGTATGGGGCAGGTCGTTGCTACACTTAAAGCCCTCATATGTAGGCGGCCCGGGCTCCGACCTAGGAGACTACTTGGGGGAGATGGATGCTTTCTACTAATCCGTGAACGCTATACACTCATCGCCTGAACGGCCTAGGGGCATAGTGCAAGGGCTCCCTTGGTGAATCCTGAACATGGGCTTTCTTAAATGCCCATTTTTCTTGTTCATATAGCTTTATATGTATTTTTCCCTTTTGATTTTAAGTTGATTTTTTTCATATTAACCTCTAAGACTGTTCAAATGAAGTGTATGTTGCGGTACGAAGCGGTGAAAATATTCTATTGAAAAACAGATACAGATTAAACATCTCTTTATTATACGTTATACGTATAGGCCTCATACGTCTTTTCCAATGTGCCTTCTCGCTATCATCGTTTGGCTTCTATAGATTAACCTTCTGTAGGATCTACTTCAGCAATAGTATTTTGGTAAGGATACTATGTACTGTAGCATTTATAAACGTGGAAAAATTGATAGATTACAAAATAGATGTTTTTTAATGAAACATGTTTAACTCTGCATGATCCACTGTGTAGATAACAATAGTCTTTTATCTTCCGTCTGTGAGTCTCTACAGTCAAAGTGATGATAATATTGATGCAGTGCGTTTATAGCAGTAAAAACTCTTTTACATGCAGTTATATTAGTTCCCAGACCAATTTGGGAGAAAGTACATCACTACAAGCGACTGGCGACGATAAGACCAATGGTATCATCAGATATTAGGTAGCAACAATAATTTATAGGGAAATAACACTGCGCGCCACCACCCTGTCTCCATAGCCATTGATATCTGCCTGATCAACAGCCTAGATAAGCGTAGATAAGGCTTCTCCGAAAACCTACCTGACCCTTATCTGTCCCTACTATCTCCCCTATTTGACAATATTCAGAGAAACTCTTTTATCAATGGAGATTATCAGCCATTCATCAAATGAGCCGTCCTCCCTGATTTGGCCCAGTGGAATTGGCTCTGGGCGGGGGGTCCGTGGTTGTCTTCTGAAGAGGTTCTTATAATGAAGAGATGGGCCTTCAATTGCCTTTGATTGGCTGGATAAGGACGAATCTAGAAAGTCGAGAAATACTCATAATTGTAGAGAATTGCTCATAATTGCCGGTAAAATAGTCAAATGATTTTATAAATTCATTATAACGCTGGATGGATGTTTTCTGTTCTTTGTGAACTACATTGATTTTGACTCTAGCTAGCGTTTATAAAAACGTTGACAAGAAGCGCTTGAATATAAGTGAGGTCTTGAACTTTGGGCGATGAAAGTCAATATATACAACAAGCTCTTTTCATTATGTAAGTGTCCGAGTTCAAGGGGTCTAAAGGAATAGGATACATGATAATGGCATAGTTAATGTGCCAAGGCTCTTACATGAAGGAACTGTGTTAATTGATTTATCTATAATGCAGTCTCTCTGTCTTCACTGATGACAGGTGTCCATTTCCATACACTAGCTGCAAATATGGCAAATTGCATAAAGTACACAGACTGGGGTCGGATGGTTTTGCTGTTGTTCCCACAGAAATGTCATTCGTAATTATTGTTTGCAAAATTCCTAATGTTCCTGTAGTAAATAGCTTTACCTTAGCCCCCCCCCCCCCCCCCGGCCGGATGTACAGAGCATTCGGGGGAACATATTTACATTATTGTTTCCTTAGGTCTTAATATAAGTACCAATAGTTTTTTGGCTACTACAGATTGCTTTACTTCTCATATGCCATTTTTCCGACAGGTATGGGCAATGGTTCATCATGTATTGATATGCATTTGCAAGAGTGAGATCTGAACTATAATATCATTGTCGGTTTCGAATCTTGATAATGCGAGACAATAACCTTTTAAAAATAGGTTCACCGTTAATTGGTTGCTTGGAGGCAGCTGGTGTAGCTGATGGGCTGGTTCTCAAAAGCAGCATGCTTCCTTTTAAATTTACTGCTGATTTTCTATTTGCATTTCAAGTATCGTTACACACACACAATCCATCCCAAGTCAGCTCACCCCAACCCTACCCTAATTTTTCTAGCTCAACCCTCTTCCTACATAGTTCCCTGGGATGCCACCAGGATTTACGACCACGTGACCGCGTACTTCCGGCGGATGTCATCCGTGAGAGCTTATCGGGCTGTCGGGGTGGGCCGACCGAGCCGACCGTTATATTTACCCCACCCAGGTCGGCGGGCCACCCCCGCCAGGGGGCAGTCAATCAAACCCCGACTGTCACCCCACCTAGCGGCCGATCCATCTGACGCTCCCCCTAGTGGTGACAGCGAGAAACAGAGGGGTCCAGTTAAAGTTGCATTTCATTGTGCTGTGGGTTTGCGTGAGTTGTTGGCGGGATGGTATTGCGAGTGGTAGAAGTATGCTTGCTTGCATTGGTATTATTACCTGTAGCTACCAACATATTGGTTAAAGTTGTCTCTTGGGTTCTATAAGCTACTAATACATACACATTGCAGTCCTAAAATACAGCGCGTTGTCCTTGAACACTCAACTTTACCTAATCACCTGCACGCAAAAGACACCTGAAGTGAACAATTCTAATAATTGCAGTTGGTCTTGTCACATGCACTGAACCAAAGTTTCGAGGTGTTATAACATGTTGTCGTCCCCCACTTTTATTACTATATCGTGCAATTACCAACTGAGGAGAGAATCCAGAGAAGTATGCACTAATAAGCACCAAGAATGTCTCCCACAGGTGTCCTGTTGACGACGTTTTCCATTGAAACCTATTCTCTTCGGAGAACACGGAGGTGGGGTGCACAGTTGGAGACGCCAATATCCCATTCACATTTTGTCACTTCTCATATTACGGCCAGGCCCCTGAGGAATGTCTCCGCCACTTTCTTACTGTTACGGTCTTCGGGCGGCAATGCAGCAATCTGATAAGGGAGAGGCCGGGGAACTCAATGTGCCCCGGCCGCCATTGTCCTCCAGGGTGGGACACGGGCACAGGAGGAATGTTCATCATCGTTCGCACCTGCCTAAGTATTGTCACACCTGTAATTATTGTCCTCCATGGTCGCACTATGGGGACAAGTTTCTCCTGGGTTTCTCCCCCAACTTGACGGCCCTGGAGGCGTTATAGGTAGCGCGCCTGGAGGAAGGGAATGTTAGGCGTCTTTTCTCCAGTAGCGTGCCTCCAGAAGTCTTAACCTGTTGCCATGGCCCCTGATAACATCTTTGAGTGAGATAAGTTGACGTGTAACATAACGGTATCCCTGAAAGTACAATGGATAGTTTCTAATTATCGGTAGTTTTGACGTCGGAGTTGTCATGAGGGCGCACGTTGCTTTTGTTTAATTTAACGGTTCATTTCAAATGGTAAATCATCAGGAATGATGAGCTCGTTCACAGTGCGCAGAAGTTGTGCATAAAGTATGCACCTTACTTTTAATTTACAGTGTACCTGTCATTGAATTGAGTGGGGCTCTATCTCTCATTTCATGACGTTACAATTTCAACTATAAACAATTTCTCATTAATTGCCTGAATGTAACAGTCATGTCAGCTTGAGTCATATTGGAATGCAGGTTTAAAAAGTACTAATTATGCCCTTTTCCATTAAAATTATACTTAGCAAAACGATACGCCCTTCAAAGGCTGCAGTAAACAACGAAAAATATGCAAAGTCCGTCCATACATGATCATATCTAATGCACGGTAACTTGGGAGGCTGTACTTATATAAATAATCCATACACTAGAAGTAATCGCAATATTGTTCGCATTTGCTGAAAGACGTTTTCTAAAACCCTTCCAGTATGAATGGCTAAATCTGATTAGAAGATGGGCGTGCCTCCTCTACTTACACCTTTTCACACCTCGTACACTTCTCACACCTTGCACACCCAGGAAAAGGAGCTTTACAGTTGAATGCAGGTTGCGAGGCTAGGGAAGCAATATCACTTATGGGGGACCCTCTAAGGGAAATCTATTCGTATTTGCCTTCACTAGAAAACACACCGGTGCCCTCTTAGCATTAGCTTTTAGCTGGATATTCATTTGTATGTGTGAATGGAATCTTAGCGAAGAATATCAAAGGATTTATTCAGTTCATTTCCTAATTAAAAATACAAGATAATGTGATGAATCTGTAGTACAGGTTTTGGAGCCTTGGAATTCTAGTGGTACGAGTTTTAGTGAATCAAAGAGGACAAAGTGGCAGCCAACCCATGAATCGCTAGACCGACAGTCAGCGAACCACAATAAAAGAATGGAAAAAACCTGCACACTTATCACAATAACAATATCTGATACTTTGTTGTAGGGGACGATAAGACAACAAAATTGAACACGTTGGACCGTTAATGAGGATTATCTATAATGCAATTCTAGGCCGATTGTGAACCGATTTTGAAAATTGGTTTGTTGACAAAAGGTTATTATCACGTAAATCATCTGTTATCTGTTAAACTAGTTCTATCACAGGAAGGAGATCTGGACACAGAAATATATTTCAAAATAGGCAAAAAAAAAAGACTTTGGAGCTGAACATTGGTTTGTGTTTTGTCAAATCGTGGATCACTATAGCTTAAATATTTCTTTGGTTTTGATTCCAGTTGTTTCACCCTACATTGCACTAGGAACATGCGCAGACAAAATGTCGATAATTTTACAATAGTAGGGGCACACCCAGCCATGTGCATTAAACATATTACATCCTGATTAGATACATTAGAATTAAAATCATAACAATGCCCTTCGCCTTTGAGATCATTTTAAGTACAAACTTGCAATTCTGAGAACTAGTTAAATGAATGCGTACCTGCTAATTATATCAGTATTGTGAAGTACAATTTCAAACTTTAAATAGTTTGTCTTGGGTAATATCTTTTTTATGGAGTTGGGTATATGGAACATTGCGCCCAGCCATATTTCCGGGATTCTACCACATTGTTCGATGATGAAAATACTAAACATTGAGGGGTCAGGGAGAGAGGTGCCTTTAGTACACTGCCGTTATAGGCCTGTGAAAATAGCGCCGATTGATTTTGAAAATAAACAAAATTCTAGGAAAATACTATTATGATGGAATTCTGTAGAGAAACTCTTCTCTGATGACATCAGGGACTAAGAATTAATCTCAGGATCGATGCCCCTACGGTTACTGGAACCCCTCAATCCCCCTAGAGATAGCCTAAAGGGGGAACTATAGACACATTCAGCTGAAATACCGGTCCAATATCGCTGTTCAAATGATCAAAAATGATTTTCCTATATTGTGCGGTGTGACCAGCAATAATTATATCAAAATAAGTGAAGTCGCTTGGGAAATTCTAACCATGTTAGTTATTGGTCGAAAGCAACCCGTAACTCTACCCCCTATATGTATATAGGCTAATGCATATCTTAGTTGCATTGCTCAATGGATCCCCCCCTAAAAACTCACCTCGACAATATCAGAGACGAGTTTGAACATTAAAACCATCGCCGGGCACGACTGACATTCGTATTGAGTGGAGTCTAATACATAGGGTTTACTCAATCTCCATTTCACCTAAATTACGGCCTTGGGAATGCATTCACAGTTCAAGTATTCTACTAAACCAGCTACGCTAATTCTTGGTAACATTGTTCGATGCTCGTTTTACGGCCCTTTTCCTAGAAGAACGTTTGTTTTCTATAGTCTATTACTTGCGTTAGTTACGAATCCACCTGCTGGCGCCGTCTCCGTTCGCGGTAAATCGAGGTAATTTGCGGCTGATTTGTGTACCCTGTCACCTGACCCTACCCATTCAAGATGGCCGCCTGAGGTGACACACTACAACAGGAGGAGGTCACGTGACCACGTGGGAATACATCCTCCAGTAGGGGGGCGGCAATTCAGGCCACTGGTTCCCGGCAAGTGGGGAACATCAATAGATAAGGGCGGCATATATCGATGGTGACAAGCGAAAATTGTCAGCTTGCGAGCCTCTTCCTTTTCTTTGCGGAGGCGAAAATGATATTGGTGGATCCTATCGTGCCAGCTCTTATGCATGGGGCTGGGTGATATAAAGAGATAAAATGCGACAAGAGCATTGCATGAGGTTGTTAAACTGAAATAAAGCAAGGCATCTGGCGGCTCCTGCCTTTTTTCTAGGACTACAGCGTCGGCCTTAACCACTGGAGACATTTACTCCAGTAGGTGCATGCTGGACATGCCTACTGTCAATTCTGCTTGATGGGATGGGCGTCTACTTTCCCAGGACTCAAACTGTGCGGCCTAGATCGGTAAGTGGTAGGGGCAGAAACTAGGCATGGTGTATGGGGGTAGGTGGTGGGTATGAATGGCTAAGGGTGGATCATGGAGGGCAGAAACTAGGTGTGGTGTATGGGGGTGGGTGGTCGGTATGAATGGCTAAGGGTGAATCATGGAGGGTAGGAACTACCTGTGGTGTATGGGGGTGGGTGGTGGGTATGAATGGCTATGGGCAGATCATGGAGGGCAGGAACTAGGTGTGGTGTATGGGGGTAGGTGGTGGGTATGAATGGCTAAGGGTGAATCATGGAGGGTAGGAACTACCTGTGGTGTATGGGGGTGGGTGGTGGGTATGAATGGCTATGGGCAGATTATGGAGGGCAGGAACTAGGTATGGTGTACAGGGATAGGTGGTGGGTATGAATGGCTAAGGGCGGATCACCTCTTCTGGGCCACCCAACCATGACTGAGGGAGGCGGGGGTGATGACTGTGTAAGGAAGGGTCTAGATTGACCGTAAAAGGGTCCCCCATGTAAATCCCTTAAATAAAACTGTTACTTTTAATCCCTTAAATAAAACTGTTACTATTAACCTAACAGTTGCACCAGAATGCACGAGGCAAAGTGAACCCTATAATTATTAAAAGTGACTGGTAATCAGCCCATTGTACAAAGGTCGTGTGACGTCTTGACATCGTCTTATCAGTGTATCACTCCTAACTGGTATTAAAAGTTGTACTTGTTGTAACTTGACGCCCTTTCTCGATTAGCCCTGAGTGTTGATTACCTGATTGGTTCCTTTTTAGCGACAGAAGGTGCCAACGTCCTTGAATGCTACCATAACTGGCCACTACTTTATTTTGTTTGGTCACAAACTGAAAAAGGAATAGAAAATTCCTTACCTGTAGGCCTATAACACGTTTTAGACATTAGATCCAGACACCTCTTTATAAAATTCCGGACCCTCCTCTGAATCATAAAATACTTGCGGTTGAAGTAGATTTGTATTGACCATTAAAAGATTTACAGTAGAAAAGTAAAATGTAAACCTGATGAGCTACTGGTATATTGACACCATTGAGATGATAGCCAAGTCTTGGGAATGACCTAAGCATCATGTAATCCAGTATAACGGGGGAGGCTGATCTGAGTGTCCACAGTCTATCCGTAATTCTGGGCGCCGTCCAGCCAACGTTAAGTGCCCCGGGACCATTACGTCCGACCGGCCCGACATGTCAAATCAGCAGTAAAGGGAACTTCTCGGGTGACGCGGCCCTCATGGAAATGGTGATATTTTTCTTTCCTCGCCTGCCCCTAGGTATCTTTAAGCCTACCAAGTGGGCCATTTGATATTGCCGGGCTGGCTGGTCAGGTCTGGGGAGGTGGCGGTTATGGATAAAATAGACCCATAAAGTACAAACTTAACCGAAGTTTCTCATACCTTTTGATGGTGTTTGGGGTAATGGTTGAGGCTATATTGGACTTTACTGACGTTAAGGACTTGAGTTGTTTTTTAAGTTTTTACAGACTATTTGAGATAGTGCTCATGCACTATTTATATATGATACAAACTACCATTTATTCCATGTGCGTATGTATGCCTTCTTTAGGCCCTCGCCCACGGGATTAAAACATAGTAAATCAGTGAAATTGTTGAGTTTTTCGTAGGAAATTAGGTCCCGATGTGATATTTCAGACGAAAATATCTCGTCTGAGAACGTAGTACGCAATTGTAACTACGATAATTTTATCTTTCAATGTATTTTATCACGATTTTATTACAAGAAACGTCCCGACAACATATCAAGCATGTTTGATATTTTCATCGGGAATCCCTACGATAAACCAATTTATCCCAAAAAAAATCCCAAATATATTTTAAATATATTGTTTTATACATATTGTTGAATAATATATTGATATAGGATTATCAAATGCGTGAAAACATATAAAATATAATACTATTATAATGATATGATAGAAAATTAACTTGCTTTCTCAAAACACAGATAAAAAATCTGCTGTTTATGTGTGCGAACGATTTCACAGTTTATCTTAAGATCTTTGTCAAAAAATCACCAACAAATCGTCAAACACTATGAATGAAGTTACTGTACAACAATTGTGTACTGCGACAATAATGTACGCACGACATTTCCGTCATTGTGTGCGAAACACTTTAGGGAGGTATATAAATTGGAGAAATTAATACCATAATTATTAAAGAATTGAAATACTTTGACATGTTCAATTATTCTTGGATCTATATACGATAGTCTATTACATGAGAGAGAGAAATGTTAACAATGATCATAATATACCTTTTCAGTTTCTATTGCCATCAATACAAGTTTAAAGATTTACAACAGTAGGTGCGCGTTTGAGGCAATGGTACTAGGTCTATTTTTGCACATGTCAGATTATTACCATGTCTTTACACCATGGGAGAGTGAAACCAGCATGAAAGGGTTAAATGGCATCATGGCCACAAGGCCAACCTTCACGGTATGTAAAGGGTAATTAGTGACTTCAAGAACAGTGTATTCAAGGTGACCTGTCTTCAAGGTTACCTCTCTGCAATATGTGGTCTGTAACAAGAGAGTACCTAAGTCCTGCTCTTTGAGCCAGGCCTCCAATGTGACCTCTAGGGTGACCTCAATGCTGGGAAACTTGTACTTGGCAGGACATGCATCCTCTTGAGGCAGAAAGTCACCTCCAATCAAACCAGTAGGAGAAGGCCCAGGCGAGATATACACTATATCAGGCAGAGACCAAGCTCAGGATACTTATTTTCATTTCCACCATCTTTATGTATGATTAATGATCTGATTCAGGAAATGAATAGACTAATGCAATCGCCCCAGAGGGTATTTGATAATTTTAGCTGGAAACAGATGTGAGTAACACTTTTATTTCTTCAATCTTGTAGATTAATGGAAAGAAAATGATACACACGTGGATAGAATATATCAATCTGAACTTATGAATACACAAAGGCCATACATCTCCAGCTAAACCGGATTCAAAGCAAAGTATGATATAGAAACACCTCCAATAAATCGTATAGACCCAGCTGGTTCTTCTAATAAAAAGGAGTGTAATTTATTATTCAAGTTGCAGGGCCATTTGTCTGCCTATTGAGGCCCTGAAGCTGTATTCATGGGCTTATCACAGTGATTTGGGCTTACCCTGGGTGCTTCTGGCAGGGTTGCACTCAGCCCCGCACCACCCTGTATTGCTACCATGGGGTTCATTGGTTCCTGCATGCATAAAGGGCGCAGTTGTCTCGGGCGTTCTGATTGGCTGTATGCCGGAAGTCAGCGGTCGACCCGGAAGTCGATCTTTATTCCATTAGCCACCCTCCCACCTGTGACCCCCAGAGGTCAGTGTCATTTCGGGGGTCAAGGTCAAATTGTAACCTTGACCTGGCATCGTCGGTTCGGCTAGAAATAACATCCGTCACCTCGCCTTTGCGAGTCAGAAGGCATGGACATTACGCGTATGACGGCCGAGATTCGATCAGGGTAACTCTATTACCAATGTCCGCCCATTTTCGTCTGGTCAGGGCCGTAGTTCCCTGAATCCTGGGGGATGGGTAGAGTGTCACAACCTATATCAGCCACTGAGAGATCACCAGGTGCACTGATAGTTCAATGGCGGGACCTGGCTGTCCAGGGGGTCCTGGCCCCGACCCTTTTAGTGGGGAAATATATTCTAGAAATGAGGGAAGTGCTCCTTGCATGTGTGTGAATCTGCGATGTTTCAATATTTCCCCATCGTTCGTTGAGTGTTTGAAATTCGCCCACGAATTTTCTTTTACTGATCACCCGGTTCGTAGTTTTATAATAAGCCTAGCAGATCTTGAAATTTTACTCCCTAAGATACTAAGCCCACTAAGAAATGTTAAAAAATTGTTAGTCATTTGATGTAGACAAACTAACTCAGATAAGTTAAAAATTCAGTATTTGCTATCACTTTTAAAGATTGAAATAAGCTTCCATTTCAAAATTACATAAGCTTGATTGAAATCTCAATTCATAAATACATTCGGCTAAGAAGGACAAAGTATTCGTGACACTCACTTTGTTCTAGGACACTCAGAAGAGCTAAAGGGAAGAGTATTATATAAATGCGTCACATGGACGACCTTTTTGGGACTCTAATCCTCTGAGATGTGGACCCCTCTCTGGCAGATCTATCACAATACTCATGCCCGTATGTGAAAGCCTGTAAGAGGGCTAAGCCTTAAAAGTTAAGCCCAGTCACACCTAGCCCATAAAGGCCGCCTGAACGTCAGAGTGTGATCGGATATAGGCACAGCCCCCAATAACTGGTCTGACCTTTCATATAAAACCCCAAGTGATGGAGAGTATTGCGGATATCTGTATTGCGTAGAAAGGAAGAAATATTGGATGCTAAACTAGGCAATATTAGCTCAGGAGTTTAGTTCATACGCTATTTGAATAACGAAAATAACGGAAGAAGTTTGTTTTCACGATTTTATCATGTTCACGTGGCTCACACTGACTGAGATGCCGCTCTATGTTTTTCTCATCTTTTATGCACAAATATGTTTTAAAAGCTCATATGTTTTAAAAGATTCGCGGTAAAGGTCACATAACCGATCTCAATTATAGCGTAAAGGTAAAATTGGTCAGTACTAAAGAGAGTGTCTCTTCTCTGCCGCCAAAACGTCAAAATAATTATACAGAATGTCTGGAAGATTAATCAGATCCCCTGCTGTTCATAATTTCCCTTGACTATAGTAAATAGCCATGGTTTACTTTCCTTGACAGTAGGCCTATAGGCTAACAAGCTCCAGCGTTGCTGTCTTATAGTTGATCTGCTAGAAGACATATTTTAAGGTCCATTTATAAAATGGAATCTAATTGTAACCTTCCTTTGTTCCGAGACAGATAACGAAAGCCTGTGCTGGTGGTGTAAGATATGATAGTCCAGTTCACTTTATTGATCTTGATCTAGCATAATCTATAGACCTATATTTTTCAGCTTCATACTTCGGTGAAATAGATGTCAACTGCCGATTGATTTCCCGTCATATCAAGAACCCTGTAAGTAGCCTTGATCAGATCTTTATTTAAGGAATGATGGCTGTCATATGGCAGTGACAGATGGTTCTTTTTATACCAATGACACAGTGAAGTCCAATAGATCGATGCAACCGAGTAAAATGAGACAACTTTATTGTATTTGATTGCAGACAACTGGAGTCGGAGGAGTATGAGTTAAAATATATGGTAAATCTTTTAATAAATGAAATTCGCCTCCTTTGGAGTCGATCCGGGATGAATGTTTGTTTTCTTACAAACACACATATTAAGATATGCATCTTGGGGGGGTTTGAAGTTTTGCAAACGTCGTTGTTGATATCAATTCGTACATCAGACACGTGGGAAAACATGTATCTAATCATCGTGGACAGTTTTAAGTGTTCACTTTAAAATTGCTCACGCATAAAAAAAAGATGAAACCCTAGGTTGTTGCAAAATATGCGAACTCCATCAAGTTCTTAGTCTTTTTTTTTCGTGCCTGATTTTAGAATTTCAAATCAGAGCATAGAAGAACAAGCGTTCAAATAACAGGAATTGTAAGTAAGTACAGAGAGTGTGGCGTGTAAGTTTTAATGGAAGTCCTAAAAGCCAATAAGATCTGAACCAGCTCGAGTATCTTGTTCGCTTTTCTTTCCCACACAAAAGTGTAAATTGCTTGCATTACCCAGCGTCTTTAAATTACACAGCATCCCTGATTGAACAACCATATCTTTCTTATTTCATATGTTAGTGTGGGGTGTTCCATTAATTAGGTACGTATGAAAGGAGGAGGATTATGATTTCTGAATGCGTGTGTATGTTAAGGTCCACAAAAAATAATTAATACCTGTAAGGCCAACTCGTGTTTCAAAACAGAGAAATATAATGGTGGTAAATATGATGCATGTCCTTTTTATAAAAGTACTTAACTGTGGCATAGATTGACAATTGATATGCAAAGTAGTGTGGAAGTGTTTGAGTTTCGATTGCAAATAATATGACGCCTGTATAAACAGGCCGATGATGTGTTATTGTAAATTATGAAATCCGTTATTATGGGTGTATATCTATATTACTTCTTCGGAAGACAAGGGTTTACCTTGAAGATTATTTCAGAAATAAAAAAGATATTGCATTATGCAAGCCAAAGGGGATGTAGGAATAAAAAAAACTTCTGAAAAAACGTTGTTCTCCCTCTTATTGAACAACCAGAGCGAAGAATGCAAATCACCATACTTGTACATGTGAATTCAAAACAAGTAAGTGGACGCCTATGTTTGCGCTTGGTTTTGTTTTAGCAAGTAGTTATATTGAGTTTACAAGGAATTACAGAACAATGGAGTATTATGGAGACATTGAACAATAGAATCCTGATGTAATGTGGTTTCAATGACTGTTTCGTAATCAGAACTTCACTTCTATTGTTATAGCTATCTTTAGAAAGACAGTTGGCTTCTCATGGTGAACTCTACCTGGAAATCTAAATTTAGGTTTTAAGGACAAACCAGTATATTGGCCTTTGAAATAATAAGAACAAGTCTCCATTCCACATACCCACAGTTGAATAAGACTGTTTTGATGTTTCTGATTAATAGTAATTCGAGAATCAGGGGCATAGATAACCATTTAGCGCATGATAATTATAACAATTTCATCCTGACGTCTTTTCTTTTGACTAAAATAACATATTCCTCACCCAGCTACTAGAATTCTGATTACCAATATCATTTCACTGTTTCAAAAGAAAAGAATAACTCGACTTCCCCATCCACATTCACAGAAAGAATTGATAAAAATCGAAAAATAAACTCACTCATAAACCTAGCTAACCCTAATGTTATTCAAATGCAAATACAAATCCAATTTTCCCTTATTATAATTATAGGTGCATAATTGCATCTTTATCAATATCATGTTCACATAAAAGGTGTCTTTTCCCTGACATTCTTCCTGGGAACTGCGCAGTCTCTCTACATATTTGGTGTGGGTATCAAGGATTGGCAACACATGAGAATGTCACTGCCCTAACCTGGGAGGCCTTAGGTTTCCCAGGGAGCAGATTGCAGGAGGCAGCAGCCCCGGGGAGTGCTTCTTGTTTGGCTGGGACCTGTCTAGGATCAGCTCGCCATGATTGAACGGTAAACAAGCTAAACATTGTGCCAGGGGCATCTCTACATCTGTCAGAGTCCACTGCTCCTGGGCTTGTTACAGTGACTAGCTGCTGCTGTTGCTGCTAGATAGACCTTGTCTGGTCTCAGACCTCGTGGATATTTTGTTAAAGTCTGGTTCACATTATGGGATTATTTCTAATGACATAGGCTGCAAATTTAGGAATCTTGCATTTCCAAAGTGATTGTCCTTATCTATGTAGGTAAATTGATGCTATTGGTATTTAAACTGTTAAAGTAAGATAGATTATGAATTAGAAATGTCTTGTTGGTTATCTGGGAGACGTATGTGAATGGTAAAAACAACCCATTTCCTTTTTAGCTATTGGCAATGATATAAACCGGTTATTTATCAATTTGGACGGCCTATAACGTATTTAGATTTGTTTGAAATGGACTACTTTCTTTTCTTAATGATCATGTTTGAAAGCTGTTGTTGTCACTCAAGTGTGATGTCTCTCAATAAAAAAATTGTTTAACTGGCATGACCTAACCATAACATCTTCAATCTATTTAAAAGGAGTCATAGCTAAAGCTTACTCCTTCAAAATAAGAAGACATCGTAGGAAGAAAATAGTCCAGTGGAGGTGTGGCCTTAACCTAGGGCCACCCTCATCCGTCACCGCCTGTCAGTTTATCGACACATGTTGATGGTTTCTCAGAGCCCCAGGGAGTGTAGCAAGTGGTGGGGATATACCGGGTACAGGGTAGACTGTCACAACAGGATAAAAACCAATCAGGGTGGCCTAGTCACTTAATGGTTGTTTACTCATGGAAATGAAACGATGTATTCTGAATATTGCAAGAAAAATTATGTATGATTTGTTGTAATGATATTGACCGCTAGGTAGGTATTGAAAAGTAGTTCTAAAAGGAAATTTGGGAGTGAGAAAGATGTTGAGCAATATGAATGATTGTCGGTACTTTTACAAAAAAATATGTGGGGAAAAACTGAAATTGTGCCCTGCCAATTCTTATATGTATAACCTTATAAGAAAATATGAAAACCGTTGCAATATACGATGTCATAAACAGCTGATAATAAGAACGTGTCCTTCACAGGTGCACTTAAAATCTGTAATATAAGATGCGTGTGGCATTCGTTTTATTATTCAAGGACACACATTATTTTATGTTGTGAACTCTCATATGTAATAACTGTTTTGCAAGACCTAATAATTCCGGGAAAAACATGCCATTTATCAATCGGCTTAAAATTATGGTCAATGGTTTTATGGTTTATGATTCGGTTGTTCTGTCTTTGCATTAATATAAGTCAGAAATGACTGAAAGCAAAGGAAACGTATACTCTAGCTTAAGGTAGCACGTTCTAACAGACTAGTTTTCTTTCTTCGTTAGCAATGTCGTAAATTTGCAGGTTAATGCAAGGTTAAAGTATAAATTGCTGAAAAGCGACATTTAACTCACCTATTCACAGGGCACGACATACAAACACATTATTTGAGATGCATTCTAAACCAACTAGTGAAACACTGGTTTATAGCCACACACCACGCCCCATAACCAGGCACCTATCAGGGTAAATCAGCCGCACTACTTAATTGGCCAGAACAAGGGGCTGTTGGCAGTTACCTGAGTGGGATTACCACAGCGGGCTGGGTTAGTGGCCTGGCCCCTGACAGGTGACAGATTGCCTGTCAGAAGCCACCCATGCATGGCTTCCCCCCATGGCTTCCCCATGGCTTCTGCGGCAGGGCAGGGCAGGGGGTAATGGGGGCAGACGTGACGCCACCTAGTTGGAAAGGCTCTTAATGGTGACAGCATTAAGGTGGGCTCTTCCACACCCCGTGAACTCGGAGGGTAAATGTCAGCGAAAATGGAAATGCTATTTTAAAGTAGAGCTGAGGAAAGGAATTTTGTGTAAATGTAATGGAATTTTGTTTTTGAAATGTGAGTTAATGCAGTGCGTCGATTTGAACGAATGTTTCTTTGCTGCACTTATATCGTTAACAAATCACACTATGCATAATTATAATGCATGCATATAGAAACTTGCACATCCACCCATTCAGCCGTCTATCGATTTATACATTCATAGTTATTTTTATTTTATTTTATCCATCCATTAACATTTCATTATTTTATCATTTCTAGCCTCTATTGCCCAAATTCTTTATGACTCTTACAGAACTCCCAAAGTTGACTCAGTCAATTTGTAAGGATAAGAAGGCTGCCGACAGTTTCATGACGCACATTATCAGTTTTCATAGTTTCTAAATGTCTCTCTACGAGAGGGATACTATTTTATTCAAAGCGTATATATGATATACAATGATTGGTCAAATAAAACGTAAAATAATAACTACAGCCATAATCTTATATGAATACATAGTCGGCCACATATGCACAAAGGTGGTAAATTATCTGCTGAAATGAATCTTCCACCATTACCATCACTTTTTAAAAGTTTTATTTGATTATACAAATCGCCTTACTTTTTCTACCCCATTGGCACCATGGAAATCCAAAGGCGAGAATACAGTGAAAGTCCTGTTCGACATCCTGTCAAACAGTTGTACTCCCCCAAATCGATGTGTTTTCCTTAGCAATCACATGGAGGAACCGCCTGGCTGGTAGAGAACCCCTGGAGACTGGTAGAAACAATCGAGCCAGCTCAGCACAATCGTTACTCTATTTCATTTCAGAGCCACTGGGGAAATCTGACATGTCTTTTGGTCACAAATCCATTACTAGATTGTGGAGTAGAGTTCAACACCTTTTTAGCCGAGCTACTGTTTTTTAAGCGGGTTGTTTAAGTCGCATGGCTGTATTCGTCTAGACGACTGTTGGTACTGGTGATTGTGTAATGATTTGTCCAATTTGAAATGTGGGAGGAGATGGTAGATGGTCTTTGTATGTTCATGTCTTATGCCATATTTATATTATGAGGATTCAAGATTTTAGCAAACAACCTTCGTTTTGTTATTTTGTCTTTTGCAAAGCACTCATGTGTGAGTGAGTATGGTTAATAAAATAAAATTTAAAAAAAGCACTATTCTGGCCATTTGTTGGGACATTATCTTATTCCTCATTATGGTTTTATGAAACAAGCTGCAGCACAAGAGGTACCTTGCAGAGGAATTCTGAAACCTGATTAATTTTTGTAGGTGCAAAAACATGAAGCAATGAAGCGAATCCTTTGCTGAGACGTTCACAGCTTCCACGCCACAAAGTATCTTGAATATTTCAGAAGGAAAAAGGACATTGGAATGGAACAGTGTATTTGGCTATTAAAATCGCCTTTGATTGGAAAAATGGAAAACCTCAAGTTTTCCCGAAAAATTACCGAATCCCTCATTTCAAGAGGGCACGTTTTAATAATTCAGGGTCAATAATAACAAATCAGCTTGTATTTCTTGGGCAATTTGTTGAATTTAATGCCCTTCTTTTTGCTGTTTGGGCTCTATTTGATCTTTTTAAAGGGAAGATAATGGTGATTACTGTTGACTGCAGTAATGTGATATGCATCGTTTTTATTTGTTGGTTCCAAAGTATAAAATTCCATCAAATATTTAGGCAACCTTGAGTTTCTTTTAAATAGTTATTCAATGTCCATACCAAGGGAATGCTGGGACACATCGATGTTGAAATTCAAGATATCCGTAGCTAAGGTAAACGTGAGGTAATATTTATTAGGCCCAGCAGAGAGAATTATACTATAGTATAATTCTCTCTGGGCCCAGCTAGGCTGTTATGCAAATATATATATATAAGATTTTGCTACAATTAATTTTGTTATTTATTTGTTTAACATTGTTACCACTCTTAATGTTGGATAGCGGCATTGGCATGTGAGCAGTTTTAGTCTCTCAAAATCCTTAGAAATGTTCAAAGGATGCATTCATTGAATGTACTATTTAAATTGTATTCAAATGCGGCCCGGGCCCATGGAACTGTCCTTGTAACATTAACACTAGGCTATTGTTAAAATGATACTTGCCATTCAATCGTTTCCAATTGTTATCAAGTGTAAGGAACAGGGACTTAAGAGGACATGCAAAATGTTTATCTTTGGCCGAATGTCAGTCATAAAACAATGAAATAAGGCTGTGAATAAAAAGGGATTAACTGTATTTGAAGGTCGCTTATACAAGTTAATATTAATTTTAATTAATGCTCGGAAAGGTTATATTTAGATGATACAATGAATTAAATTCATTCCAATAAAAGGTATAACAAATATCTAAATTAAAACTTAATATCAATAGGATTGACGGTAAGATTCTGTATGATTCTAGGACAATCACCCCTGGGACAACTACCCCTGGGACAACTACCCCTGGGACAACTACCCCTGGGACAACTACCCCTGGGACAACTACCCCCTAGGACTATTACCCACTAGGACTATTACCCACTAGGACTATTACCCCCATAGGACAACTACCCCTGGGACAACTATCCTTTGGGACAACTACCCCTTAGGACAACTATCCCTCTAGATAGGACAATTACCCCTATAGGTAGGACAATTACCCCTTTAGGACAACTACCCCCCTTGATAGGACAACTACCCCCATAGGTAGGACAACTACCCCCCTTGATAGGAAAACTACCCCCATAGGTAGGACAACTACCCCCTTTGATAGGACAACTACCCCCCTTGACAGGACAACTACCCCCATAAATAGGACAACTACCCCTATTGGTAGGACAACTACCCCCATTGGTAGGACCTGCCCTTGGTGTTCAGGGCAGGGCAAAAGAGGGGTAGGCCTACCAATGGGTGTTGTTGTTATATCAAAGGGGGTAGTTGTCCTACTAAAGGGGGTAATTGTCCTATCAAAGCGGGGTAGTTGTCCTACCAATAGGGGTAGTTGTCCTATCAAAGGGGGTAGTTGTCCTACTTATGGGGGTAGTTGTCCTACTTATGGGGGTAGTTGTCCTATCAAGGGGGGGTAGTTGTTCTACCTATGGGGGTAGTTGTCCTATCAAGGGGGGTAGTTGTCCTATCATAGGGGTGGTTGTCCTATCTGTAGGGGTAATTGTCCTAAATGGGTAATGGTCCTATATATAGGGGTAGTTGTCCTATCTAAAGGGGTAGTTGTCCTATAGGGGTAGTTGTCCTATGGGGGTAGTTGTCCTACCCATAGGGGTAGTTGTCCTAAGGGGTAGTTGTCCTAAGGGGTAGTTGTCCCAGGGATAGTTGTCCTATGGGGGTAATAGTCCTAGGGGGTAATAGTCCTAAGGGGTAGTTGTCCTAGGGGGTAGTTGTCCCAGGGGTAGTTGTCCCAGGGGTAGTTGTCCCAGGGGTAGTTGTCCCAGGGGTAGTTTTTCTGTCACCATTCTGTATACTTGCTTGTACATAACCAAAAACTCCATTTTGATAATCACGGGCCCTGGAAATTCGCACTCACAAAACAATGACCATTACAAGCGGTTATGCGAAGATGGAACATCATGTGCGGTCCAACATCAGGGAAAGAGTTCCTCAAAATGCTAAATACAATGTTCCATGAGTATACGAATGAAACTCTAGTACTGTGCATGCATTTCATTTAGACAATTATGTTCCACCCCCCCACACACACCCAACTTCTGACAGGGACCTAACCTCTTCAAGAGCGGATATTATTGTGATGTTTTGATGCCTGACAATTTAGCCCTCGCATAGGGCCTATGCTGACTCCCACCACCACCCCACACCAAAAAAATCTAATCCTGGATTCTACCCTGCAACGAAGTTTCGAGAATAGCCCCAAAATCCTCTAAACAAAGTAAAAGCATATCAAATTCAGTAAAACATTGAAAATATCATCATCTAAATTGTTAATGTTGTGAATTGGGCGGTGACAGGAGCCTTTTCTGGTCTGCTTCCGGCCACCTGAGACCCCTTCACGCCCTTCGTAGGGGGCGGCATCAGCAACAGGATATGTACTTGTCTCCGGGCCCTGCTATCAGCTTACCCTGGGCCCACCCGAGTGGTCAGAACAAGCAGAGCCCCAGAACAGCCCAGAATACATCACTGATAAGGGGACCATCTAAACAGACTCAGGCCAGGTTTTAACAGGGGACAGCCACTAGTGTGATTTAGTTTTATGTTGACAAAAAAAATGGATGTTTTCGTTCAGAAATAGATTACATGGAAATTGTATCGATATTTATTGTTTTCGGTTTCACGTGGGGTAGGGTTACGGAGGGATTTTGTTACAATGAGAGAGAATTTGTGTTCAAACTTTCTATCTGGTGAGAAGAACCTTG
Source organism: Lepidonotus clava (assembly GCA_936440205.1). Lineage (NCBI taxonomy): Eukaryota > Metazoa > Annelida > Polychaeta > Phyllodocida > Polynoidae > Lepidonotus > Lepidonotus clava. The sequence continues at coordinate 15,003,616 of OW387150.1, read as the reverse complement.
CCCCTTGTGACTCTAAATAAAAATCCATTTGTTTTGACTGTGTGACGTTCTCTGGTAAGTCGGGGTTGCCGATTCTTACAGCAGAGGAACGTGGGGATTGTTCGGGTCTCGGGGCGGACGGGGAATCCGGGCCAAGAACCGAGATGTGTTTCTAGAGTCGTGCCTCGCGCACGAGGGGGGGCTGAGCGAATCGGTCGGGAATCGGTGCTCGATGTCAAACGGAGGACTGCGGGGAAGGGAAATTATGGTAGGGGTACGGGGAGGCCGTGCTTCGTCTCGCTCTATCTTCCAGACCGGCATTCACTTCGCCAGGGCGGTCCACCTCGGGTTCCGATCCGCGGGGCCATCGGGCCGACGGTCGCCTATTGTTTGGTAGCGTGGGGCCGAGCCTGCCGCGCCCTCGTCCCCGCGGACTCCAGGTTTCCGTTCCTCTCTCCATGCCTTCGTGCCATGCTGCGCCTACACTTCCGGGACGGTTTCGGGCCTTCGCGCCCTACCTCGGTCCTCCGTTCCCCGTTCGGGCCCTCGTCCTAACTTTCGCCTATTTATCTCGAACTTCGACTATTTTACTCGAACTTCTGGTTAATTAACTCGTATCGGCTCATCTCAGCGGTTGTTCAAGGGAAGAAGACACGTCTGGACACAAGGAGAACTGTTAAAGAACTCTGTTTATTCGGGCCTCACCGCCCCTTTATATACCTTAGAGGCCAGCCCTGATTGGCTGCTTTCGGTCACGTGATCTACAACTGACGTCACTTCCGGTTTACATTCTCGTTTCCGGTTTACATATCACTTCCGGTTTACATCTTTCCGGGTCTCGTTCCTTTACATATTCGTTCCTTTACACTTTCGTTCCTTTACATATTCGGGCCTCTTTTTCGGGCTTTTTACACTTTCGTTCCTTTCGTTCTTTTACACTTTCGTTCCTTTTACGAACATATATATCTTTTGTCATATTACCTTATTTTCTCTTATTTTGACCCTTCATATTTGGATGAATAGGCATTAATCACAACTGTATAATATTTTTCGTCGCGGTTTCGGATTTGCCAAAGCGAGATTTGAGATATGTAGATTAGAGAAGACTATTCACCTTCAAACCTGGCCTGCAAGCATAATAACCAATTATACGTGTGAACGAGTTACATACAATGTGTGTAATCTATATTGCAATAACCGATGATTTTAAAGTGTAACCTAATGCCTTAGATTATTTCAATTAGCGTGTATTATGAAAGTACTGTAGTTTAGTAAGTGTATGCGAGTGTTATTTGTGAGTGTATCATTTTCTTCAATGACAAATTTCTTTTTTCCCTTTTTCAATTCAAATACCCATATACATAAGTCTGCAAAAGATGTCTGTAGTATTCATGAATCAGACTTCATGATATGTCATAAAGCAAGAAAGAAAACTGGTGATGAATAAACACAGCATCCGTTCCAACGTTACCTCATTATACTGAAACAACACCTTGGTCGTTTCTGAATAGGACTTTGTGTAAGGGACACCTGCAAGCACTACCATTAAGGAATCCCTAGGTCCAGCCTTCTAGGTGGCTCTTTCTAAAGGAACCTAATAAAGGAATGACAGCACTCTCCCTCCTACCACATAATAAAAACACTTTACTAGTCATCCAGCAACTCATTAAACTTGAGGAGCCTTTAGGGTTCCTGATCATTACCCTTCTTTTCTTATACTACTCACTATAGAAGGTAATGCAATGAATCTTAGTTGGAAACAGTTTGATGGGTCAACCTAGGGGTGTTAAAGTTGTTAAAGGGAAAGGGTATCTGTAAGGAGAGGAAGGGAAAGGTAAACCGAGTCCGCCATTTGTTCACATCGACAGTTTGTAGTGATTGATAATGTCTCCCATACAACTAGTGGAAATAAATCAGATTCTAGACCACGCCCCTTAGTGTGGAACTCAGCTCAATAATTTGATTATTTTGTGAAATTCTGTTGCCATGGAAACATCCATTTTCATATAAAATGCCTCAAATATCACTTTTTTTCTTGGCACTATCTTTATAAGCATGAGAAAATTCTTAAATGCATTTTTTCTCAAAAAAGTGATATTATCTTTTATTTTTGGCTATTTTAGCCATAAATAATTGACTAAATGGGCCTAAACTTCTATCAAATATTTTTCATTTTGATGAGCCCACCATTTATAGGAGGGGTAGGCCAAAATAAAATTTAATTGATATTCCTGTTCTAGGACTACCTGAGGTTGATTATTGAAAAAAATCAAGCATCTATCTCAAAAATTGAATGAATGACACTAGAATTAACACCCTATGAAAAACGTCCTACCAGTAGGACGTCAGTATAATCTGGGTTAAGGGGATGTCCTCGGGGTTATACTTATAGTGCAGTGAACAATGACCTGTCCCAAGCCTATGAAATGCATACCAACTAAAACCTTGATACATCTCGATAAAATCATTAATTGTGTCACTTGTTATTTCCTGATGGCTCCATTTATGTCCATCAGTAGCCTAAATGTATACAATATGTGTTTTTGTGTGTGTTTAGGGGGCTCTTATAAGCAAAAATGTTTAGAACAAGGTAACGTAGGCAAAGTATTCAAATATGGAAAAGGCTGGACTAATCTAATATTCGTCGGCTCAGGCTTAGGCGTTTTCAAGGTTCCAGAGTGATGCTATTTCTCTCTTCCCCACTGGGACGAGCCTCAAAACCTCTATAGCTACTCTAAGCTAGAGGTCTGTCTCTGCATTCCTATTTATGCCTTGTGTTTATTTGGCTGAGGCTTAAGATCAATATTGCATCCTTCCCTTATTGCAACATAATGTTTTTACATGACAAAGCAGTCATAAAAGAGATTCTGCTAGTTTCTTGTAATCAAATAGCCTGATGTGAGATAAAAGGTTTCTAATGATATCGCTTATAATGGAAGGCGTCTAGATGAGAAGGGAGACTATAAACGACGGGAAAGGTTTCCAGTTATTTCCATCTCTCTGACAGACTACAAATTGCTGAGTTGCAGTCAAATCACAGTATGAGGTAATAAGTAGGCTAACTGCCAGCGGCTGGCATGCCAGAGTAATAGCAACTGTAATTTAGGGAGGGAGAAAAATGAGTCAAGGCTTTCAGCTAAACTGGTTTTCGTGATTGCTATTCTGTATCTGATACTCTAATCATTATTGGTCTTCTCGTTAAGTTGCGTGTTGCCAAATGACATAATGCCATTTATGGATCTTTTCTGATGAGAAGAATTGGCCATAGAATGTTCCGTGTTACCAGCCGATTATACATATCTTACGATCAAGCTACTAATAAATATTACCAATATTACCAGGGAAATAGTCAGACTGTTGAATAAAATCAGACGAAGTGGTACCTTGGGTTCCCGAGTGTTTCAAATGCAATAAAGATAATAATGACATGTAACATTACAGAGAAAAAGAAAATTGTGCTCGTGATCACGTGCCCCTTATTGCAGATAAAATTAAATGAATTATATAAAGTGCTTTAAGCCTGTATTCCACATGCTGATTCTGCTGAAGATTTTAAAAATCGGCAGTGAGAATAAATCTCAAATAAAAAGAATTTCTATATCATTAGAAAGAGCTTACACTTCTCTTTCAAATTAGGATGTATGTTTTTATGTCATATTCTCAGAGAAAATCAACCAAATGCATCTAAATTGGTATGTGGAATACGGCCTTTACTTTACTCTACAACTATCGAACTGAGAACTCAAACTTGGTAATCTCACATGCGTTGCAATTTACAGTCATTATGGATTATGTCTTATTCCTAAAACAACAACAAAATATGGGACAGCGCGAAGTAACTCATAACACAATTCCATTTGCTAAAGTACATTTTTCGGACCCCACCCTAGATAATAGCCTTCACCCAACTCACACACGTGTCCTAACAACCTTGCTTACATCACACCATAGGTCAAAGAGTTCTCTTTTATGTCTTACATCACACCTTTACACTACGTTCTCAAAAGATCCCCACGGCAATGACAGTTCCCTTACATAATAAGCACACATGCCATCAGATGTACCTAACTGGGGGGAGGGGGGCACTCTGAAGCATGGTATAAGTGGTCCTAGCAAGTTTACCTAGTTATTTGCTATATATATATATATATATATATATATATATATATATATATGCCTATTGATCCAAAATTGATACATTTTCAAACCAAGTTACCAAACACCTTAATACTTCTTTTTAGTTTCCCATCATGCTGAATAACAACCAAAAAAATAGGCCTATGATTTATTAAATTAAATTGTGCTTTTGCCTTATTTAAAAGAGGTAGATTATCCTTGGTTCTTTGTGGCCATAATCTCTGGGAGACTACCACACTAAAAAGATGGCTCTTTGGGAGATTTTGCATTCCGACATTGACCTTAGTGACAACAACAGCAGATCTACATTACAAGGACAGATGATATGGCCATTTACTAAGGTTGACATTGGGCATTTCAGGACTGAAAAAAAAACTACATTCGACTTATGTATCCCTAGAATTTGACACAATAGGTCAGAACCCCCATACATACTCCAAGGAAAAGGAGGCAGTCTTCTTTAACCGGATGTATAAATCATTACAACATAATACTTTCTTGCTGGAGGTCACGTGACCTGGTTTTAACTTGATCTCAACAATACGTATCAGAAGAGGACGGAGTCGGAGAAAAGGTATAGGGTCAACGGTGTCGGTCACTAAAGGTGAAGATCTAGCTCACTTTGCCTCCCCCACACACAACACTGATGTGCACTGATCAAACCATGAGACTTGCATTTAATTCAGATAACCCTTGATTAGTATTATGTTTGTCTTTTGTTTGTTTAATTAAATATTTGCATTGCTGATAAACCTCCAAAGCTTTTAGTGGCTTGAATGTCTATCAGAAAATGTAGCTTGTACATATTGAGTTATTGAGCTGTGCTTTGAGCTGTGATAGAGCCTCCAGCATATTATCATTATACTGCTTTCCATTAACTCACATAACAAAATTATTTAATCATGTTTCTTAGAGATGGCTTTGTCTTTCAGCAAAATATTCTAGACTTGCCTAGCAAAGACAACTCATGTTCCTTTCATCAATTCATGAAATCTGGACTTGTTCATCTTTGATTTGCGATTTGTGAGAAAGCTTTCTTTGCAAGAGGTAAACAGGTGAAATGTCAAGAAACATATTTAAATGTCATAGTGGTGGAGACAGCTAGCCAACATACTTTACAGACTGAATGGATGTTTCCCCCAGACAACCCTGGATGGAATCAGTAGCATTCAACATTGAATTGTGTTGATTGTTTTAATAACTATTGCACTTTTAATACATAATAAACGAATGCTGTTTGCAAGAACGATTCACAGAACAATTATTTTATTATTCATTTATCTGATAACCTTATGATTCCAATAGTTTGATTTAACATGTATCTCTTTTTGTTGTCGAATTGTTCGTGCCACTTTAGTTTTCTATGGTGACTATCTTTGTGTTTTATTTTAAGCAATGCCTTCCTAGCAGTTTCTTTGTCTCGATGTCTCTTTGTTGTGGCCCTATCGATGTTGTCAGGAGATTCTAGGAATGAGACAACTGTTAACGTTCTTTACTCTTCTTTGTTTGAAAGGTATTGGAAAATCTATGGGGATATATTTAGATAAAACCAGAACTTGGTAAGTGGAATGACGAGCAAATTAGGGATTACATTCCGGTGCTGAGACCTGCAGGACCTTTTTCTACATTCTACGTACCCGTTTAATATCGTCTTTGCATAAGGCTATGCAGTTAGCTTTATGTAACCCATAGTCTCTGATACTGTTAACGGTTATTAATACATGTCTACAAAATCTGTATTGCCTACAAATACAATTCAACTTGGCAATGCTCTTATGAAACTTCCGTAAAGTGTGTGCTAGCCTCCATAGTTTAATACCAATAACCCTTACCAAAAGCATCTATTTCTCAATTAACTTGATGATTGCTCACTGTTTCAACAGAAACAGGTATAACTTCAATGTAATTTAACACAATAGGAAATACGCCGTTCCACCTATGTACTGTGAATTGTCCAGATGTTCTTTGAATAGTAGAACCTTACCTTTGGAGCAGGTGTGTTAACGTAGAGGAACAGTTGTCCATGTAAGTGTATACGTGAATTCGAAACCACCCCATTCAGCCACCTGTTACCCTACTCAAGTGTCTGTTTTATATACTACCCATCGGACACTACAATTGTTAGTGTTGCTTTACAGCCATTAAATCATTCACATTTCACTAGGAGGAGAAGTGTATCATGGCATCACAACTGGTGCTATAAGACGACAATATTGAAGTAAATGCTTCAGATGGGATGAATTCTATAGTTATGGTTATCTACCTGAGCCTATATAAATTTCTAATAACATTTTCTGTCAAAGATTTTCAGTCAACAATTTAGTAACCAATACAAGCACCACCTTTGTTGTAAAATGCCTTGTAGCTTTGTTGTAATTCGTTTATCTAAAGAAAATATAAGTATAGATTTTTTTAAGTAATAAAAAGAAAATATAAGTATAGATTCTTTTAAGTAATAAAAAGAAAATATAAGTATATAGAGTTTTTGAAGTAATGAAAACGGTATTTTGTATCAAATACACACAGCAACCTGTTAACAAAGAATTCATTATTTTATACTGAACATAAGGTCATATTAATTAGCAACGTATCCCAATATGATAGGCTTACTGTCATGTTTGTTGTAGCCATAGCAACGATTAATATTTTGTTTAATTTTGTATTTACTTTTTTTGTATTTTGAATACCTCAATGAAACTGAAATTCTAATAAAGTACTGATGATAAACATAAGAGAGTGATATCACTATTGTTTCATCTGACTTGACAAAATACCTTATCCATTTTGACGGACAGTCAGAATACTGCCCCCTGTGTCAGGAGTAGTTGAAAGGTATCTCACATAAGGCGCATGTCAGTGGATTGTTTTTCAATTTGTATTTGTACATTTTAAAATCTAGTTCTAAAAGCATCTTAAGAAAAACAGATAATTCTCATGAAATTTATGCAATTATCACAGTAATATTTACTCCGCATATTTGATTCATCTTTTCTACCAGAGGCAAAAGATCTACATGTATTATTTATTCAAGCTCCCCCTGCCTCTACCCTCCACCCCAGGGCCCCAGAAGTATGATCTATAAAAGGCCAACTGTAAATCTCCACCTGAAACGCCCGCAGCGACCTCTGTCGTCAAAGGGAGGCCTGCGTCACGTGACTCGCCCCTGACCTCTGACGTCATCGGCCAGGGGTGAGTTGTCCAGGTCACCGCGAGCTGGTAACAAGACCCATGACGGAGCTGCCCAAACGTGTCTCTATCTTATCAAATTGACCCTATGCAAGCTGCTCGGAGCTGCTCAGAGCTACTCGGGGCTGCTCGGAGCTGCTCGGGGCCGCTCGGAGTACAGAGGGATAGGCCCTAGGGTCGGGGACCCCTTGTAAGGGAGCAATTCATTACTGTAAAGAATTGCTAGGTCGCCGTCGAACCGGGAGGGGATACAAAAGCTGCCAGTTAAGCCAGAACCCCGCCCCCTGTCACCAAAACCGGTCGTAACTCAAAATAGTGGGCACCATTTGAGAATCCAAACCGCCCATGGGGTGAAGGGGAGTCTGAATGATGACTGACTGGTGACAGAATGCTGTCAGAGGACGACCGAGACTTCCTGCTTGGTGAGGCATAAGGTTTGGCCTAGCAAAGTTGACATGGGCAACCTAAATGGGGGCCAAGGGCTGCCAGCCCAGCCAAGGGTCTACGTGCAAATATTTGCGGAACGTTAACGTTACGTCGCACCTTGCCTGGGAGGATCTACATGTTTCTTAGCTTTTCTTGTTTTATTTTCTTGGTCTAATTTTTTTTTTTTTTTTTTGCGAAAGTTGATAACTCTTAAAGAATCAAATGAGAATTCAGTTCTGTTTATATATTTCAAACTAAGCTTACAAACATTACCAAAGATAATGAGATAATAAGATGATAAGACATAGAAATAAAATTTAATGAAAATATATTATAGTTATTTCATACATGTGTAAATAGAAATATTTGTACATAAAATAGATAAGTAGACTAACACATGTATACTACTTAATAAACTTATAAAAAGATAAAAAGTGTTACAAAGAGACAAAAATGGTATAGTTATTTATTCAGAGAAAGGTATAAAAGCAAAGTATCCGATAAGTCTTTTTGGGTACTTGTGGCCGACCCTGGGCGTCGCTTATACTGAGTGGAGAACAGTTGAGGTCGTTTGTTCTTACAAGAAGGGAAGGAATGTTTTTGTTTTCCCCTACTGAATCCGTCCACTTGTGGAATTAGTGCCCGTTCCTGAGATTTATAGTCCCAATAATGACTCCGCCGCCGCGAATCCATTTCCGCTTGGCGGTGATGCGTCATTTGAAATAGTTCCCGGTCCACTCAATCGTCAAGTGAGAGATCGGGGTACGAAGAGTGGCTGTTAATTTGAGAATCAAAACCTAGTAGAGTAGTGGCAATGGGGGTGCCTGGAGAAGGCTGTAGCATCTAGATCGGGCTAGGAGGAGAGTTAGTATCGGTTTACAAATTTAAATGACATGACACATCTCACAACCGCCTCTTTTGAAGTAGGACAAACGCATACACGTACGCAATTTTAAGTGGTTTGAGGTACTCAAGAGTGCACTGGTATGGTGCATTTTGATTACTGAAAATTCATTGATAAACCTTTTTTGTAACAGTAAAGGAAGTCCGCATGCAATTCATCTGACTATACATGTCCTTTCTCAAATACGTGTACAACCTTTGTGTAGTTGTGCTTGTTTTTGGAAGCCAGTGCCAACCCAATATGTATCAGGTCAATACCAAGTTCTTCTTTCGTTTCACTCAAGGCCCAGTTTGATTGCGATTGTCATCTGACTACTCTGAAATACAGAACAATTTTCAGTCGCTTGGATTTCAATCCAGTTACAATAAATAACAACAGCGTTGCTCCTTTAAGTCATCCATGGAACATGATTTTCCGTGTGAACTGAAAAAAGTTTATTGTAATTCTTTCTCCAGTCTTAACATTTACTCTGTCATGCAAAAGGACAGTTACTTTAACGACCATAACGAAAAGTTATAAAAAATAACACTTCCTGTCAGTAAGCATAAGCACTTTAATCATCATTTATTAAAAAAGAACATTACATGTCATTGGCATGGGCACTTTTGGTCACGTCAGGCTTGTAACCCCATTCAGAACTCAACATTAATACTTCAGATCAGACAAAAGTTGACATTTTCTTTCAGGAATGCCAAATTGTTTCCTAGAAAACAACCTGCTTTTAAGGAGAGGATTTATGATTCATAACCATGAGACTGTCTTTTGTAACGGAGGTGATTTTTATTAGGGATGATTCCAACGTTTCAGCCTATATATAGAGAGAGAGAGAAAATTGTAGGATTAATGGGAAAATCAAACATTATCCAATCGGCCACGTCAACTTGAAGGGGGTGATAGAATGACTTTGAGGAATGGCTTGATTTGGGATGATAAGCCCCATACCCACTAGGGCGATGTGCCGATCAACAATCATGCCTCTGGGAGATCGCCTGTCAGTATGCTATATTGAAATGAACATATTGAAATTATGAGGTAGTAGTATATTCAAAGTGGCCATGAGATCCGTACCACTTGAAGCCTCACCTCCCTTCCCCGATTTTAAATATTCTGTTCTCTGTAAATGATATAGAAGTGTTATCAATCTTTTTTTTTATTGGTTCGCATTAAACTCCCTGACACTTTACCTGTCTTCTTATGACTTTGATAAAGAACATTCTTCATGATTTTTCTTCATTTCGTTACTCGATATTGACAGAAAAGAAATTACAATGTCTTCAATTTCCAGCATTATCACACCTGCTCAAAGCAGTATTCGGTGAACGTAAGTTTTTCTGAAACAATTTGTGACAACTTTTTTCAGTTGCTGACAACGCAGTATCAGTTATATAGGGATAAGGTAGTTTCTTCTAGATAAAAAATCGCAATATTTCAATGAGGGATTATGTTTAACAAACAAGGATAGCCTTGACGATAACTGTAAATAAAACCTTAAAAAGGGGTAGCCAGGGGTACCTAACCCGCACCACTCTTTCTAGGGCCTGTAGGTTATGTAAAACAAAGGGAAAATCTGGCGTGTTTACCATGTATCCATTATAAAGAAAAAGGAAAACAGTCTTTGCAACCAATTTTGAGTTGCTTCCATAAAATGGCTGTGAAACTAGAGGGTGAATTTCCTTACATGAGCGTGTCACACGATATTTCCATTTAGTACTTTGGTCCTCCAGTTTCCTTCACTTTCCCTTGGCTTAAGACACCTCACAGGTCTATGGGGACAGCTAAAACATGTCTCTCCTAAGTACTCTGAAATCTTCTTTCAAAGGCGAGTAATCACCCATACATCCATCCTATTTTTATTACACCCTTATTAGGACTGACAGAACAGGTTGAAGGAGCCTTAACACTTCCAGGAAAGATAATACCTAACCAATTATACCTGCATGCCAGATGGCCATAGGAAGCCCTCCCTTTGCCTAATCAGCCAATATTATAGCGTACGTATAGCATAAGGGGAGGTGCGCTAAGGAGGGGCCAGCCTATTTGGACGGCGACGCTGGGTCGGCAAAGACCCACAAGTTGTCGGTTTACACACTAGGGGGTCCCCCCTCCAGGGCGGGCATGTTGTGTGAGGGTTACAGGCCTGGGGCCAATTGGAGACCACCTGTTTCTTGGATGCCAGCGCCCGGTTCGATATTGGACCGGCTTATCATGCGACCGGCATGGTTTACGGATGCTGATAAGGTAGTAGGTGGCAGGAAAGGGGTAAAACAGCCATACGACAAGCCCTAATATGCCCATATAACAGGCCGACATGACCAAGGGGCTGCCCATAATTCGTGCCGCCTACTCAGGACGCACCACCCTAACCTTGGCCCAATGTGATCCTGGGTACTAGGTAATCGGAGCGGCCTACGCCATGCCACCTACGTTACTGCACGCAACCCACGCACTTTATGGGGTGCCGGGTGTCAAATCAAGATTGGTGTATAGTAAGTGATTATGTATTTGCCAAACAAAATTAAAGCCCAATGACGATTACAGAAATGTATATAAAATTTGCAAATTGACTATACTGTCATGTTCGAGTTCACCACCTGTCATTCTTGCGATCAGGACTAGACGCCACCTTGACCCCATGCCTATGTGTGGGAATGCACGAGGTATGGGATGAAGGAGAATTCTGAGAGAGATGCAGTGCCTCATCCATGAGGGTCAACTGCGCTGTGCAGAGAAGAAGGGAAAGAGAGGTGTAGGCCGGACTTCTACTTTGATGATCAACCAACTGCGGGGAAATGCATCTCGTGTCTGTGCGAGAGAGAAAAAAGTGGTAGCATTTTGGCCTAGTGCCCAATGTCTCATTCCCTGTTCCTGTTCCTGTACTGTTTAGGCATGCTGCAGCATTGTTCTTCAGTACTAGCTATCTCTTCATCCCCTAACAGTCTGAAAGAGGGGGACACAAGAAGGAAGATGGTGTTGACACACTGAAAATCATGAAGGAACTGTAACAAAACAAAATAACAAAACTCAGGTTTTTATACCCCTAGGGCTCTCGTTGGTTGGCTGATACAGGTCACATGATCATCATGATACCTTATGACGTCACTCCTGGTATCATATTTCTTGTACTCAAATACTTATGATCTTGAGCACATTCCTTACTCTCATGCCATGTTACAAACAGTTGTTCTAAAATGTAACCTTAATGACTTCATAGAATTACTTGGGTTATCACAAATATGATTATACATTTATCAATGGTAAGGGAACAACTTATATGAGAATATAATATGCTATAACTAATTGTTTCATTAACTGATCCCCAAAAGCTCGTTCCCTCAGAATCATCAGTTTTTATACGTCCATACTTCTCGATTTATCACAATACCACTCAATATTTCGGCATGTTGTACATGTTGATTAATACCCTTTGCTACATTTCTTTCTTGTGATTCACTGCAGCCTGTTTTTTTTTCAATCTTAGTACATAAAACTTAACATCTTAATTTTGGGAACAGAGATCCATGTCTTTCCAGGTATGTGTCTATAGTTGGTATGATCAATCTTCAAGTCTGGAAGATCACGCTATACACTTCTACTGTGAAGTGGTTTTGAATAATAAATAAATAAAAAGTCGAAACAATAACTATTTACACTAGCGATTCCCAGATCGCAATAAATCTCACTCGAAAAAGCACTCGGTGCCTACTACTTGAGGTATACTCGGCGTTACATGATCACCCACACTAAACGAGATGTGGTGCACGCGAGGTTCAGTTCATTTTTGGTCAGTTGGTGAAATGGCCCAAACAAGTTTCATCCATTGTTTCCTTTTTGTTGAATTGAATGACCAAGTACTTTGTTTTAAGTTGGGATTGTTAATTTAATTCCTCAGATAAAATTGATAGAATTTGTTCTAATACCACTTTACAGGTTGATTAATCTTTAAATGAAAATTCCATGAATGAAAGAGACGCCCGACGTCAAATTACACAACTTTAAACATCTTAAAAGTGAAATTTTGAAACTTCATTTCTGCTTCACAAAAGTTTAGCTAACAATTCGAAGTACTCGTACTTGTGTTTAAACTGAATGTACGGAAATATGCCTATAACCTTATCGCAATATTCACCTGCACCATATACCTAATTGTGCATACACATTCCATGGCCCTTATGCCAAACTTTATCATTCTTTGGCAACATAAGAGCGTATGACACCTGTCCGAGCAAATCTCAGGAAATTATCATCATTTTTAATATGTATTTTGTAAATTTTATTCGGTTTTCTCTGGCTAGGTTGCCTCATAGAATTGGCTAAGCTAGCGAGCAGGTTCAGGAATAATTATTCTTTTCTTTCGTAAGCACAGCTGCTTCTGTAGCTATCAGTATCATAGAAAGGTTATTGCGTCGCAACAAGCTGATAAACGCTAAGTATTGTCCCTACCAAGTCGATGAATGTCCATTGTCTTAACAAATTCGCCATTTGGGGAGTATTTCACTTTAGGTAACATATAGCTAAATATCTAATGCTAGTCTATCCCCCATATAAAGTCATACAAAGGTGGAATCTAGTGAGTCTTGCACTAGCTTACCTAATGTCTTAAAACGAGTGCCTTCGCCAGGAAATAGCTATTATAGAAACGTTCGTTTTCTACTTGCCTCCTCTTGCACTTCATTCGGCATCTTAAATAGCTGCAGGCCTTTGGCACCCTTGGCGTGTCTTAATGCCTAATGGAGAGGAATAGGAGGCAATGGGAGGCAATGGGAGCAGGCAAGCTTTAGGTCATGAATAGGACAGCAGGCCAGTATATTCAGGGTGAGAAAGGAAACGGGGATGTGCTGAATTCAACCGAGTGTATTTTGATGCCCGCCATCCAGGAAATTGCGTAGAAACATAAAATGGATAAAATATGTTAATATATATATTAATGAAAGAAACTGCAAGTTCACGTACATGTAGGCCTATTATAGATTATCTCTTACTTCTCGTGATCCCAGCTAATCACCCCAATCTAACCTAACAACATATTGCTAAGTTAGACTAACCATAACCCTCATAATGATTGAGTGAAATAGCTCGCCGTGTTTACTAAGACTTGACATTTTTTTAGTATATATGCTCTCTGCTCACCAAAACAATGTAGTTTATTGTCATACCAATAATTCGTGTATTGTTACCATGTCTACGTATTTTGTATAATTGACAATAATAAAATGACTGTCTTCATAATTGTCTGAATACCAAGAGTGACATTTTATATGCTTATACTAATGCGAACATAAGTATTAATCTAACCTTAATGCAACATTAACACAATGCAATCCCAAAATGAATATTGAATGAGTGTTGGTGAACCAATTAGAAATACTAGTTAAGTATATATATAGAATCATAATAGCCAGTTTAAAGTCATTTATAACCACTAGCTATATAATAACATAACGATATAATTTTGTTGTAAAGTATTTCATATTTGTAGAATGTATTTAATGCTTAACCACCTCAGAAAACATAATGCTGTAAGGGACACTAGTTATACTCGTTGGTCATATTAATATTCCAACTGCATCCTACTTTCCAAGCAGTCCTTTCATACATGTACCAAAACACTATCTGATAACTCTGTGCTCTGTAACTTTACAAAGTTCCAGTAAAATGGTACAATCCAAACAGCATACCATTAGATTAAAACAATTATAGAAAATATTTCGAGTGGTATAAGGTGTACAATATTCAGGGGTGGATCCAGAGCCTCTAGTGGGGGCAAACCCTGACCCCCCTTAAAAAATGGAAAAGAAACCACCAGATTTACACAGATCTTCAGATTTAAAGATGCCAAAATTGTGTGCCCTGAGTCAGGGGGGGGGGCAATTGCCCCATTTGTCCACCCCCTCGATCCGCCACTGTATACTAATATGTATGTATGGTTGTGTAGGCCATATGACATAGAATAACACATTCGAAAAGAATTATGGCCAGATATCGAAACTACAAAGAGTAGTTGTAGAAAGAGTTTTTTACATCCCAAAAGGACGAAAAAGTGCTTCAACCTAAATAGAGAAAAGTGACATTATAGAAAAAGATACGATGAAATATCAGAGGAAACATATTGTCCCAGCAAAGGCTTGGAGTCGCCTTGAAGACTGACGGCTGCCTTCTGGCTGGCAGTATATTGGGTAAGAGAGAAACTTATAGAGAGATCTGCCGTCCCCCTGGCCATGTGGAAGATGGCTGCATCCTAAGGTCTGCCCCCGGTTCTCCTAAACATCGCTGTCTTCAATAGATCCAAAGGGAGGGGTGCGTGGCCCGCCATATTTGATCAGAGAACGGACCGCCGCCTCTGGGCCCTCGACTTCCAACGGGGTCCTGCAACGGAATGAATACTATAGAAGAGAGGAACAGAAAGTATATATAGATTTATAGGAAGAAATTATTACTTATGAGATCAAGAGGTGGTATGCTTATCACCCTAAAGATGGTGTAAATTGTAAGTTATCTTGACGAATGACTCAGTCGGTTTGGATGAGTGACTATTTACTTTTTTTTTAATTAATCAGCTTTTCAAAAGGCATTTAACAATTGACTGGTGCCACTCTCACAAGGCATTGCTGTTGACAGGATTATTAAGAAATCCCTTGCGGTTTATGGACTGCAAAAAAGTCTCTGGCGATCATGGCTAGTTAGCAATGGCTGTCAACTATTGTGACTTGAGACCCTCAGATAAAACCTCTCTCCTGTCACTTTTTTGATCTTATGTTTGTCACAAATCGCTTCTTGATGTTAGGTTGAGGGGGGCTGTGTACGCTCAGTAATCTCTGAGAGGGGTAATGGAGAGACATTGACGATAATTGTAATGTTTGATTACTGTAGAAATGAACTAAGGCATGCCAAGAAAAGTGTTATTAACAGCTGTGTCTTTGCTTAAATGATCAATCATCCGTCACCATGTTATGGATTTTCCAGGTATCAAACACGTCATGTATATATATCTGTCATTTTGTTAGATAATAAACGCACATATGTACATATATATTTATACATGAATGTGTATAGACGTTTACGCTAATATATTATAAGTAGTTTATGTCTATCGGTCATTATTTTCCTCTGAACACGAACAAATATATTTGTATTTTACTGATATCATAAACACGTGTGTGTGTGTGAGTGCGTGCGTGCGTGCGTGCGTGTGTGTGTGTGTGTGTGTGTGTGTGTGTGTGTGTGTGTGTGTGTGTGTGTGTGTGTGTGTGTGCAAAGGAGTGGTATAGAAATCCCATATTTGGTGGTAGTTCTGAAAAGATGTTCTAAGGAAGTACACTATAATATGGCATATAGTTTAAAAAAAACTCCTTAATTAGATTACGGTTTGGCTCTAGGATAAGTTTGACATCATGTTGCAGGGTTTCATTGTAATTCCTTTCTGCAAATGACCTATTTTACAGAGTACCTAATTGCTATATTGGGTCCAAGAATATGACATATTGTGTATCCTTTTCATCAGTCGTAACTTTTCACACCACTGTAGATAGTAAGGACACTATGGTGAATTTGTATCTAACAAAAGGCATAGCATCGGATTTTTGTTGTTTGCTTGAAGTCTTAAGGTCGATTGTATAGAATTAAGAAATAACGAATGAACCTTATTTCTTCACTACGCTTTGAAGTTGTAAAAATAGATTTCGCCCCAAAAGGTTAGTATCATATCAAGGAAGCAAAACATCCTAAATACTTAGAGATTCATGCTAAAGACTACGCCTTTGAAGGAATCCCGCTGGAATGGATAAGAGTTTCTCAGAAGCATTTTTATATCCCTTACCTAATGGCCTCCTTCCATATTTAAAGAAAACTGTACGGAGAGGATGTGATGCAAATATCTTTCTTCTTTCAAGGTGTATTTCTTTGGATAATTTCTTTGGATTTCTTTTGATTAGAATACTTTCATGGGCAACGACACACATTTCCCTGGTCTTGAGACGGAAAAATATGCCTCATCATAAATAAAGATAAAGTTTTGACGACCATCCAGTTGTTAACAAGAGATGTACGACTGAGTGTATCATGAATTTAATTAAAGGGAAGAATATTAGGGTCCCAACAGAGTCTCTCCCCGCCACCTGCCTTAAAAGGTGTTATTATCCTAAAGGTGTTTCTTCATTTTTTGCGGAACAGCCCTATTGGGGAGAGGGGGAGGGTTAGACTAGATAGAAACCGCGACAACTTTAATTTGTAAATAAAGAAGTTCTCTCGAGTAGGGATAGTTATAGGTTTGTTTATTTTGTATTTGTGTTTTTCATTTCCACAATAATGATGCATGATGATCCATCATGGTGGTCGTCGAGCGCTTATTCAAGAAAGAAAATAACAGGTAAAAAGAACAAATAAAATAATGATAATGTATACATAATTAACCAATATCTCTGGTCCTCTAGCCCTGCCCAACATAATTATATACTTTACATACAATTCTTGATTTCTGATAGTTTTTCGTGTGAATAGAAAAGTGTTTACGAACGAAAGACCATTTAGATTATCAAAAAGGAACCCTCTTACAAGGGAAGCAAATAACACACGTTCATGAATACTTCATATTTTCCCCAGAGATGCACCCCTCCTTTATACCTTGTTTTGCACGACATAATCCACTGGTCTTATATCCACCGAGAGCTGACATAATTAAACTCCACTTCCCACAGTTTTCTTTCTGTTTCAGTTCAGATTAAAACTCCTTGAGAGGCGGATGCAAAGTGATGATTAAGACACAAGATTTCAGCGGGTATGATCTCAAAGGAGCAGCGCTCCACCCTAAGTGAAAGAACGACAGTCTTAGAGATGACAGTTGGAAAGGTTTTCCCTTGTGTTCACCAACTATACAGAGGAAAAGGATTTGGATTGCTTCATGTATAGCTATTTCTTCACCATAATATATACCCAGGGAGGCGAGGCAGGTGAAACCCTTAGGCTCATTAGGGTGATTTATCCATACTTTAGGGGCATATCCCACAGTCATTGGATCAGTCCGAATGCCTTGCCTGATCCCCAAGTGAGCGGGGGCACATACACAGTTGGCATTTTCAGTAATCAGCAGAGAAAGGGAGAGCTCTAAGACAAGCCATAAAAGGCCTTCCCTCAGCACTTATACCTCTTCCATCCCCCACTCGACGCTACTTTTAGCACCCCTTTCCTCTCGTTTTAGTTCTATAGTGGTGCACGGAACATCCCTACCAACCCACAACCCAGGAAATAAACCAAAAAGGGTCATCACAGAGCAAATAGAAAGAGGGACTGATGATCCCCTCAAAAGCTTTATTAGATCCTATGCCATTATCCCAGCCCCCTCTTAACGAGGAGTTGGGAGTACCTCGGAAGAGTCCGTGATATACATCTCCCGTATGGAGAAAACAATACGCTCAAAAAAACAACCAAGTAGGAAACAAGTTGTAATTTATGTTCACAAAAAGTGCATTAGCAGCTGATTAGACGCTCCCTTAGTAAACATAATTAGTCTTACCTTCCGGTTCAATGCCCTCCCAATTGGTATTTTATTTGTAAACTTTAATTGATGAGTATTTCCCATGTAGGTTCGCTGTAATTAGGTGATATTTTGCTGTTCTATCGCGATTGGTTTCTCATGAAGTTTTTCATTAAATGTGTTTTTGTGTTTATTGCTTTTAAATGGCGTCTGCCACAGGATATTGGAAGCGTAAGGCACTTAATTGCAATAGAAAGTAATTTCTAATTAGCACTTAAAAAGATATTTGACTAAAGGAGCCTAATATTGCTTGAGCAAGTTAAATTAGTTTTACCTTCGCATTCCATATATATATCTTTGTAGTTTGCCGCAAGATACTGCCAAGTTTCCAACGAAAGGCCATGACAGATCCAATTCAATGAAGCTAAAGCTAGTACTGTCTGCAACACGTAGAATGGTATTTAATAGTTGTATTAGGTATACCGATTATCTAGATGATATTTATAGGTTGATATATCACGTTTGATTATAAGTTTTTGATGATTATACTGCACAGCTTGTAAATTATCAGATGCACCCTCCGTGGCAAATTGCAGACTCCCAAACATTACATGAACTCTGTGAATGAAATGCAAGAGTATGTGTATGTCAGAGGTGTGATGAATACGTCTTTTTATTCACTTGTGGCAAAGGTATCAGATTCTATTGCCTATTGGGTATTCGTCCTCTTCTAAAGCCACTCGTCAGTATTTTATCCATCTTCTACTTTTGCAAAGCTATAGGCCTATGGGTATGGATCCCCACAATGAACACGGCAGCTGAAACATTTTTAAAAGTCAATAAGCAACATGGGAGCTTTGTAACATAACAAGTGTCGACAGAAATCTCTAGAATATTGTATAATTACGACAATGCCAAACAGCATAGTTATTTTCGAAACGCAGCAGCAGCTTCCATCACCCTCAGGGCCCAAAGGCTAGTCTGGAGATTCGACTGCCTTAAAGTGTATAATATATGTTTTAAAGCAAATTTTTGTCACGCATTACATACGTCAGCTGCCCCAAAAGTACAGAAAGCTTATAACCACGTCAACGTCTGTTTTTCAGGTTACATACAGCTGAAAAAGGAATTCAACCATACTGATTCCTCAATGTAACACTGGATTCTGGGATAACACTGGAAACCCCTCTCCCCCGTATCATTGAACTCTCTCACCTCCGACTTATCAAACATGTAAGGAGGTCACTCACGCCAGGAGGGGGAGCCAACCTTTGGGAGCCTGGAGGTATAGGTGGGCAGGCTAAGTGAGGTCAGTCTGTGAGTTGATGCTCTGGGTTGCCAAACCAAGGTTTTGATATAATAACTTTGTTCCAAATGGGAAAAGGGAAACCCTGATGTAGGTTGCCAACCCAGGATTTGGGCATAATAACCTTGTTGCAACTAGGAAAACATGTTTTAGGGTAGGGGAACCTTGATTTGGGGTAGGAAAACCATGGTTTGAACTGCCAAACAGCTTTTATCCGGATCAGAAACCAAGGGTATGGGGTAGGGAAACCATGGTTTGGGGACAAGTAAGCATTGTATTTGGGAGAAAGTTTAGTAGGAGAAGCCTTGAAGGTCACCGATGGTGGCGCCCCTGGCAATGTCATCTGGTATGACCCTGACCCAGGAGGAGCCTGTTAAAGCAAAACTAATTGCTTTACTATGTCTTGGTGCTCTGCCAAAGTGTTCCTTTTTGATTTGAATCTTATTTTAAACATTATTATATGTCGATAGCCATAGTGCCCAGTGTATAATCCTTTGCTGGTGTAATTTAGAAATATTGCATAAAACTACTTGCTGTAACTGGTACAGTTTTTTTCTAGAGGTAAATCAGCTCTCGGAAACCCTAAATGGTTTCAATTATTACCTTGGCAGCGTGACAAAGAAACAAGGTTAAAGATAACTCTTCAGGGGACACATTTTCATTGTTATGTGAGATGCAAATAAGAAATGAGGTTAAATACATTCATGACAGAAATTTCACTCATTACTAATGCGTGGACAAACAATTTTTGACATGAGAGAAAGACTTACTATTCATTGGCTTTGATAATATTGGTTTAAGTGATTCTTCTGTGTTATTTTCATTCTATGTAGAAACACAACGAATAATTTACGACCGACCAAGAGCCAGGATCATCTCGGTTTCGGGGAAAATGTAAAACAATATGAGTACAAACCATTCAGTAAAATATCTAAGATCTAATACTATGATAATTCCAAATCATGTTGAACAGTGCCATGTATACCTTGAAGTGCCAATACGATATGTTTCATTATTGCCCTGATAGTCTAAGTTGCTCTTTCTTGGGATAATATTTCATGATCTTAAGATGTGTCTTTTATCATCCTGATAAGACCTATCAGAAGGATCACCAGATAATCCACGGAAGCCTTTCCCTTTGGGAGGGTGGAGGTGGAGAGTAGTTCTTACTATGTGTAAGGGACGTGTGTAATTACTTGTTCTTGGTGCGGGTCTCTCTGTTCTGAAGCCCCAGCATTTGTGCATTTTCCTGGATTGCCAGGTGCTTCATACATCAGGGTTTACAGCATTGTATGGTTGTATGGTAGTATGGTAGTAGCATGATTTGTGTTGTGAGCTGTTCCCTTCTGTGGAGCTATGCTTGGGGAGAAACCCGCCACCAGCTCCTATACCCTACTCATTTTGAAGAGTGGCAAGGGGTCTTTTATACGCAATGTCCCATAGACAGGGCATCACATACAAAAGCTGTTGGCACTAGTAGGCCTTTGATGACCCAGTTGTTGTGCACTGGGGTGGACAGCTAGTGAAAACGTTGGCACTGTCGGGACTCAAACCCACGACCTTCCAATCACTGAGTGAGAACGTTACCTCTGCTCCACTCGCTGCCCAATGGGAGCACATAGTTGTGGCATGAAGCTAAATCCTATATTACACCGACCACTTTTCGAGGGAATAAAGGATAATTATCTATATAATATGTTATATGTCGCAAGAAACGGTTTCTGTTTCGATTATTCATATGGTTTCATGAATGGCTTTGTAACAAATGCAAAATCACCAGAGTCAAAATCGGCATATGGAATACATGTACAGTTTATAGAATTTAGTATATTCCAAATACTGAGATCTGTCTCCTGACGAAAAAAAAGTTTAACCCAAATGTCGGCAGATTTTATTGACAATATTAATTTTGTTATTATATCTCAACTTGCGAGGTCTTTTTATTTTGGTAGCAAATCAGAGGGAAATATTGAATGGTAAGATAATAGGCTAGGCTTCGTGATTGGTCTAGGCAGACAAAACTCCTTGGTTTGAAAAGTTAACATCGGGTAAACATTTGGTCTTTGTTTCTACCTGTACCTATATATTTACAGAGTATAACCTCGGGTAGCTAGGACCTCAAGGCGGAAAGAATTAGAATGGGGGGTCCAGCGGGGCAAAACGTGTACCGGCCGAGAGGGGCGACTCCAGGCGTCCATCAGGCACAGGGCCCTCACATCGCATTGCAAAGTATAGGAGCCTGAACTGGAACAGCTGATTTCTATTTTGTTTTACAGAATCATAATTATTAGTTTAAATGATATATATACTGGTATTATTGGCACTTGTTTCTGTCTAAAACATCAAAAACATTTAGCGATTTTCGTTGAGAAATACCAAACGTTTTATGTTCGAATCGGTGGCTGGTTTGTGGCATGTTTTGCAGCCACTAGCTCCATACCTATTTCACTTGTTCCTGGCAATTCAGCCATACAAGATGTGGATCAGCTCATTGAAACATACTAGAAAACAACTTTTGCATGAAATAGTCGGTGTTACAAGGAATTTCTATGCAGCCAATAGCACACTAAATCGTTTTCTTTTGTTTGGTCCTAATTCAGGAGGATTTTACTAATTTACAGGCACTTTTAGATCGTAGCAACCTTTTATGATCTGTGGTCCATCGCACAATCAAACCCTCGGAACAGCGAGAGATTAAGGAGAACTTAGATTTGGGTATTACAACAGTGCAATGGCTAAGGATGGTTTGGTGCAAACTCTCCCTGTTGTGCAAAAATACAGCATCAATTTTCACACACTTCTAATCATTTTTCCAGGCTGAGAATATCAGGAATTTAAAATATAAATATCTATTTTTTTAGAACCATTTACTACTCCTGTAGAACAGCCACAATTCAACAATGGCACCCATTGCCACAGCGATGTCCCTGTTGCAAGAGTTTGCATTTTTTTACTTTTTTGAACAGCGATGGTCTCACTGTTGGTGCAAACCCTCACAGCAGCGAGACCCATTATGTGACATGGCACTGCAGGAACATTGAATACACCAAATCAACTATTATTATAGACGAGAAATGGAACAATCAGAATGCATAAGGCATCCTACTAATTAGGATTAAACAATGTACTATTACTTTAGACAAGTCATTCCAGCAGATACATAATCACGAAAGTTATAACTGTTAATGATGATGTGGTCAGATAAAAAGACGTTGTTATTGACGCTCTAATTTCTGCTCGGAACTTGGAGCTCGGAATTAGCATAACCTTTGTTTGGTCAGAATTGTCTGAATATTCAGTAATTAGGATCCTTTGACTATCCACCTCTTTCCTGGCGTCTTTTGGTGTGACTGATGTGTCTGGTTCTATTCCCCTCGTGGACAATTCAATATGCAAATGACGAACACCTAGCTGTAGCCAAACAAATTGTTATGTCTCAAAAGAGACGTCATGTAATATTGAACAATGGTTTGGTTATGAAATGAATAAATAACTGCGGTGACTACACCGAATTCGAGGACAGTGGTTGTGGATATTTATTATGGTTTACTATAGAATCATTGTCTCAAAATATCACGTTTCAGATTTTAACGCCTTAGAGAACAAAATAATTTGGGCTTAGTTGATCAGTTTTTGACTTTGTTGAATAAACTGTTGAGTTGACATCGTGGTCATTAACCAGATTTAACAGGGTAACAGATTTATCAGGAAATTGATTATAATGCAGAAAAAATAGGATTGAGAGAAATTGAGAGAATATTGTTCTTTCAATGCAGAAGGGTGAGAAAAAACATCCTTTTATGGGTAGTTTCCCACATATTTCTATGTTGTTTATTATGTAATTGAATGTATCATTCTAGACAATGTGCATTTTTTTTTACAGAATCCATTTCCATGGCATGATCCAACGTTTCAAAGTATGTAAAATAATTGATGAACTCAAGGTATGGTGGGCAGCTATATATATCTAGCTTTATCATTTTTATGACGTTCCATCTCCATTGTCAATGTCGATTTTGTCTGTATTCCAAGCACGAAAGTAAATCAAAAAAATACATGCTCCCTTGCTGAAGAGTCAATATTGTCCACTGCCGGACATTATTGAAGTCAGGTTTACAAAGCTAAATTGAATTTCCTATTTTTTCCCGAAAGGCCTTGGTCAATTGAATATGAAATGAAAATTTGCTGTTCTAGAAGATTACAAGCATGACACGTGTTACAGCAGCTGGTGTTGATCAATATTAGGGAGGTTTGGATTGTCTTGCATTGATGTGGCGTGTGGTGTCATAACTTTCTACCATATGCTACAAAACAATCACCCAAATTTGCTCTTCACGTCAAGTTTGCGTCATCGAGAGTTAATATCTAAAGCTTCCTGTAGTAGGAACCCGACAATGCTAGTTCTAAAAGTATAATACTTATCTAAAATAGGAAAAAATATATTTCAGTGAGTCTTTGCGTTCATACAAAGAATCTAGCTGCAACTGATACTCTGTGTTGACGCACAGGGGCCGTTCACACCTTACAATTGATCCTGTTATAATAAGGGTTATGACAGCATCGTAACAGGATTCGAACGGAAATTCAATATTGGTTCTGTTTTGATACTTCCAACCGCGTCTCTAAGACTATGAATTCCTATAGGGCCTTTAGGGCTCACAGTCTAAATCTGGTACAATGTTTTGATCCTATCCTCATTCATTGCCGATGCTGTCGTTACCCCTATCGTAAAGGCAAAATTCATAAGGTGTGAACCAGGCTTGAGGTAGCTGCCTGTCGGTTGTTCAAACGTTATCCTTGTGATTTTCCATGTTGGTTGAAAAGAGATATCAGTGTTTCTTCAGCCAGCACTGAACCCTTGGCCAGTTTTTCGCTTTGTAGATAAAAAGAATGAACGGTGGGTTAGACCACAGTTCAAGATTGACTACTGTTATAGGATCGATCTAGGGAACGAGGCATAGGACCTAGAAATATCTATAGTTGGAGGAGCTTGTCCAGGAGAATGATCCAAAGGTCCAGATCCCCTTCTATCTGTTGAGGTCCCAAAATAAAAATCTATTTTATTATTACCAACCTTTAATGGGAGAAATGCCCAACAATATGGAGTATGTTTAAAGTGTATTACCTTTAAGACAGCCCCTTTCCAACTCTATCCATCTATTCAGCGTTAGGAAGCGGAATGAATTATATTGCTTCAGACGGAGGCCAATATGGTACAGAGTACTGTCTGCATGTTGGTGCGACCCCCCAAGGTGCACAGTTGTGTTATTAAGTGCGGACAGTTCTGGCCTGATATAATGAAGCCATGAGGTCTTTGGTCTGGGTAGTTGGGTGCAAAAACAGACAAAATACCCGCACTATAGACCTCATTCATTTGAATTAGCTATATTACTGTAATACCTGGGTTAGGCATGACACATGCCATTATAAAGTGCGTAGTTCAGGGGCGGATCCAGGGCGGGGGTTCAGGGGGACCTGACCCCCCACCCCCACCTTTTGCTGGACCCCTAAACTATGAAAATAGGGGGAAATCTTGCACTGGTATGCACTTGTTTTAGCACTTAACCTTTATGCAGACCTGTCCTTTCCGAAATCCTGTATCAGCCCCTGTAGCTGCTCTTCTGCAACAATATTGGCCGACGTTTGACACAAACATTAGTATGTAGCCTATCAGTATTTTACCATTGTAATGTTCCTGCTGCCCAGTGAAAATCAGCT
Source organism: Lepidonotus clava (assembly GCA_936440205.1). Taxonomy (NCBI): domain Eukaryota; kingdom Metazoa; phylum Annelida; class Polychaeta; order Phyllodocida; family Polynoidae; genus Lepidonotus; species Lepidonotus clava. The sequence goes on along the minus strand of OW387150.1, from coordinate 14,978,494 downwards.
GGTCTGTTCAAATCATAGTTATTATGTTTAAGATAAAAGTAGGGGTATTTGTCTTCGATTTGTAAAAGCTTGTTAATTATAACTTATGATTCCACCATGTGTCATATATAAAATTTTAAAGCTCAATGGCTCACCTACAGAGGGCTATAAGCGTTTAAGCGCAGTCAACACAAAGTGGGCGCTCATTCTCCTACTCTATCCTTATGGCATTAGTTTTGTTGTCTGTGGGCAAAATACCATACTGGGAAATCCAGCCTCCCAGGGCTGTGTCTAGACCACATCCGGCTAGGGGATTGGGCAACACCCCTCTATAAGTATGTTGACAGCGGGAAAATGGACGAAAGACAGCGCCATATTTCCCCCTGGTGGCGATCGATACCACCTGCCTTAAGGACTCCCTCGCAGGGACCTATCTTGTCTCTGTCTGGGCTGCCCGCTCCGAACCCACGAGACCCTGCGAGATTTCGCGAGATTTCGCGAGATTCCACGAGACTTAAAGAGGAGTCGAAGCTTTGTCACCGCGCAGCGGCAGCAATAGTCACGTGGGGCCCGCTAAGGCTTCTGGGATCGATGGCCGTATGTCTGAGGCATGCTGGGAAGGGACATCTCTGGCCGACAAGTAGGTTCTATCGGTCAGGGGCCTCTGCACTTTGTGGGGGCATAGTTCCGACCCAATACCTCTATTATCGCCCCCTTTTGATGGCGGCCCCAAGCCCTCACTTCCGCCCCCGCCATCAGTTCTCTTGAGAACTGTGTAATGCAATAAAGGGAAAATCGACTATTTATCTCTGAACACTGTGTTGTCCATCATCCGACTATTCTTTGGGGTAGAAGGAACGTCTGGGTCTGAGGAAAGGATGGTAGTTCCTCTATACTGTATTTCCTGTATGCCATTCTAACCTGGGACCAATAAGCTAAAGCGGCATAACCATGGGACAATTTGCTTCAAATCATCCCGCCATTGAGCTAATTGACGCTAAAATGGTAGGCCGACCCGAAGTAGGTAAGTTTTGTATTTTTATCGCTGGTTATTCCTGAATGAGCAAACGAATAATCGTCGATGATTGCAGAGGGGCAGAATCCTCCATGAGGTATGTGAATCGACAGAAAATTCGACAGGAGGATCGTCGGCTAACACTCCCAATGACAGTTGGCGAGGTTTGGATAGGCCTGGTGGTTATGGAGTTTTTATCATCAACAAAATATTATAACTGATGATTACATCAATGCATAGTGAAAGACCAAAGGAGTTACGGCTGGGAGGGGCCTACTTGTGTTGATAATGAAAATAGCCGTGACGACTGAAACTGGGCAGCCGCAAGGTGAAGTCTTATTATAAGATGAAAGGAATGGTAGGCATTTTGATTGTGTATTTGTTTTAATTCATGGAAGTAGGTAGGCTCCCCCCTCTGTGAAACATGTGCACATAATTATGACAACGATGTTATTTAAGCAGTTTAATTTTATAGGTGACGCCCCCCCCCCGACACACACGTACATTAGATAAGATACAAAACATGGCTTCTGATTCCCATTTTGATATACTACCGTCTATGTATTGGATGCGACAAGCACCAAATTCCATTTGTGTATACTATTCGTATTTTGTTGCTTATGAAATAATGCCAATTGAAAGTCAACTTTTAGGGGCAATATGTCTACCAGGATCTCACCACTACTCTGGTATCACTGCCCCCTCGCTATTTGGCCAGGCATCAATTAACAATAGGGAATCCTTAGTGCAAGTTGAGTATCTGGAACCGAAGCCTAAATTCCACTGTGATACAGGTGCCCCGGGTATGGTGCCGCTAGGCTATCACCAGTCCATGTGTGATATAATATTACTATTGCAAATGGCGACATTTCAGCGGTGGCTGTTCATTGCATACTCAAGGCAAATCACGTGGCGGAATAGGTCATGACATTGCGATATTTGAAATGTCGCCATGATATTACCATGCCAATTCGAAAAGAGTGACCAGTATGGTTATCGCAAGTGAATAAAACCGCTATGTGGAATGCTCCCTTTACGAGTGAATACATTTGAACATATAGTCCAAACGCATACGATGTTTACCAAGAAACCGAGAGGTCCAGATGGAATTGGAGGGTTTATTTAGTCTCAGCACGGAAGATATATTTACAGTGCACTTACGGCAGTAAGATTGATCACCGCAGAAGTGAAGTCGCAGAGAACAGATGGAATAAAGAGATGATGGTATGTGTATAGTATATATATATGTGTTCGAGAAATGACCCCACTACGAGAGAACGTTTATCAAATGTTAGAGAAACCATTAAAATATCTGTTTTCTGTACTAGGAAAAAAAGCAATTATAGCATACAACAAACCAGTGGGAGAGTATACGCTTAAGAGGAATGAATTAATCACACATTTCTTTCAAATCCCACGAATTTATACCTTAGCTTCACCCTATTCCACAGATGTTCAATGAGAAAGATGAGACCATAGGCCTGCACGAAATCTAAAAATAGGGAAACCCAGTGGATATGAAAGGAATTTAAATAAAAGAGGAGAAAAAAGTGGTAGTGACGAAAGAAAATAAGTATACATTGTGTGAAGGGCGTTGACTAATTGAGTAAAAGGATTTAGAATTTAGGGTTTGGCGACAACCATAAACTGGGTTAAGCTCTACGTTACGTAAAATAAGGAATGAATGACGCAGAGGAGTTGTTACAAAGATATATATTTATATATATATATATATATATCATATATAATAATGGCATTCTACAGAACTTATATTTCCTGGGTATAAAAGCGAGAAATCGGGGCATATATGACGCTTGAAAATAAGGACAGACTCATCAGTGAACATAAAAGAGAAAAGCACAGGGGAAGATAATGACAGTGGCGAAAAAATAAGTGTAGAGTGCGAGTAAGGGTTGCTGGGTAAAAGAGTGAAGAGCATGGAGAGTCAAGGATGAGGTAAAAGACCCTAATCCGGATTGTCTTCTAAGAAATCTCCCGGCTCATTATACCACTTCAGGCTGTTGGGTAACATGCCTTAATGTAATTGTAGGTGGCTCCCCCCTGTGGCCGTCCTGATCACTTACCCCGTTAGAACGGGTTGGGCGTGGGGTAGGTGATCAGTAGGCATTGTACTTAGTTGGCCAGCACTTTAGCAAATGTATAGATAAGCGCCCAAGCCTAAAGAAGCTTTTAACCCAATTTTTCTGCCGCGAGCGAGTCGATAGTGATTAACTCTACCTACGTCCTTGCCATGTTTTATCCAAGAGCAAAGACTAAGGGCTGCAGCTATAAATAACTTTAAAATACAGAGGACCGCTGCGTGTGTTCTAAGGGTAGACGTGGTCTAATGTGTATGCTTAGTGTTTCAAGTAATCAATAATTTATTATTATGAATGAATTGGTTAACTATGATCAACAAGATCCTAAGTGTCCCCCGATAAAGATACAATTACATGTATAGATGTTGGGGGGGGGGGACAGTTAACAACTATACAGCCGCAGACAAAACCGTTTAATACATTCGGATTAAAGTCATTAAGGCCTCATTAATCAACTTGATTTATTTTGATTTCCTACAACAATTAGGACTCCATTCATACTACTGTAAACAAATAGACATAAATAGCAAACGTTAATAGTTTTATTATCGACAGGGTTTTATACATGAATGCAGGATACTAAAATGGCAAGCGACAAGAGGAAGGACCTACTTTCTTCTCTCGGAAGCTTCCGTCACGTTTGATCACAAACTGTAATACCAAGGCGCCACTTCTTCTGACTGAAGCAGGTCCCTTTTCCACAGAATTGATTCCTACTTTGAGTAGCGAGCCCAATGCGAAGTGATTGTTCGCAAGCATTTCGTGCTGGAGATCCTGGGGCCAGTTCCCACTCTATCATACGTCTGGGGCACATCAAAGAGGTCTACTATACAGTCCTTCTACAGTGCAGCTTTAATAGATGTGACAGGCAAATATTGGCCTTTTATCTCATGGAAGTGGGATTTTTTGTATTGGAAAGAAAAGGAAAAAAATACAAACAGAGCAAAATGTGCTGAGACTAAGAATCTATGATATGCACCCTCTATGAAGATCACACCTCATTCCAATGCCACCTGAATACTATTTGAGTCTACAAATATTCTGAAACTCAAATAACACGATGTAATTTATTTTAACTACTTCATTCTCTTGTTTTTCCAAATTTCCCTAAATTGAGAGACCATCAAATGTACATGTATATGTGCTTATTCCTTTGTGTTTATGTGGGTCTACCGACATACTTATGGTTCACAAAAATTATTGTCAAGAATAACCTCGCACGTATATAGGAGAAAGCTTAGACCTTTGTGGGCATTAATACATATGTATGCACTAGTGAGTCTTGCACACGTTTCACTGAGTGATTCTATGTCATAATGATTTTTCTATAGGCATCAAATTATGCCAATTCTTCGAATCCATTCGTTGTGGTTCCCTTTAAGCATACAAGAATCTGCTTTTCCAAGAAGTTGCTATTTAATTTCTAGGACATTTGGAGTAAAAGGCTCAGTCAGACTAGATTAAGCTGGCACAGTCCCGTCAATCTCCAACAGAATTCGCCTCCTCTCACGCCCCTTGTGTATCAATTGGAGACCAGGAAAGCCCAATTCCCTTCCTGAGTAGTCAGTTAAGACACACTTCTTACAAGGGTCAATGCAAGGTCAGTAAGAAATCCGTTTCGATTCGTATCAGCATCATTCCATATTCTGGCCAGAGACAGCTGTGGTGGAGGTATATGAAAGGGGTGGTGCCCCGAGACAGGGCTTGGGGTTATGGGGGGTCAAATGTCACCCAGTTAAATTCGACTGCACATTGTGAGGGCATTGTCACTGAGGGATCAAGTATTGATTGAGCACATTGTCACGGGGGAATTAAGTATTATTGTGCATGTCAAAATTATTTATTAACCGTGACATGTTCCGACTATCTAGCCCTATATATATGGATGCGAAGCCGTCTTCTATGATTTCTTAATATTAATGTAGGTTTGTGAGAATAGAATATCTTAGGATATGGTATTCCACATACCCTGTGCTCTGGGATGGGATGGGTCACAAAATATACCAACGGAAATAGAATAATAAAAAATGCATAGTGTGATATTGGATTTTATTTTTTCATTTTCTAAAATTATAGAAATCTGAGTTGAAGCATCGATTAAGAAGTTGAATAGTCTTTAGACTGTTCTCTTGGGAAAAATATGGAAAAACTGTGGAAGGACGGCCGTTTTTCCGGATCGGGGAGTACACCCTCGGGCGGCACTGGCTGGATTGGGGTCTAACGGGTTAATACAATACTTAAATCCCCATACCGGATCTGAGGTCATTCTGTCTGGCTCCAGGGCCAAGGATCCCTGCCCACCGGTCACCTTACGAGTGTCTTGTGTAGAATAACAGATTCTAACCGACAAATTACCTTTTACCCTTTAGACCCCAATCCGGCCACAGCCGCCCGAGGGTGTACTCCCCAATCCGGCCGTAGCCGCCCGGAAAAACGGACATTTTTCCATTATTTTTCCATATTTTTCCAAAGACAACCTTGTACGGAGTAATCAAGCCACAAAAATGGCAAATATATCGTTTAAAAGCTGATTTAATTCCCTTTCCCATGTTTTAAACCAGATTTCAATGATTCTAATACTTTAGGGTGGATAGACCCTCGAACTTTCTGAATTAATACAAATTAAGGGAATTCTGAGGAAAATCCCGGGAAATCTTGGGGAAATCCAGCAACTCGTCCTTGTACTCAGTGGGGTCTAAAGGGTTTATGTACACTGTTACAAGTGTGAACAATGTAGCATCAACACCGTCATGATGTGAAACAGATATATCTACCATGGTAATGATGAGAATGATGCACTATTATACGGGTCATGGTATCAGGTTCGGGACAAGACTGAAACTGGCATCATTGGGCTATCTTGCATCGATGCTAAATCTTGCATCACAGGTGTATTGTTATCTTGCATCACTTTAGTTATTTCAAGTTCTAATTGAAATAAATCATCTAATTTTGGTTGCCGAATTCTAACAAAGGTATGGTCATAAAGAATATTGTAATATAGATAATATTTGATGATTTTGCATAATTTCACCGTTTAGATTTTCTAAAATCTTTGTTTAAGCATTTTGGACCAATAGGATTACAGTATTTATACCACGTGATGTAAATAAATGCAATAAGATTGAATTAATTCATCTAATTATTGTTGCCGAATTCTAACAAATGTATTGGAATAAAGAATAGTGTAATTTAGGTAATATTTCATAATTTGACAGATTTTTACCGCATAGATTTTTTAATATCTGTATTTAAGTAATTTTGACCAATGGGATTATACTATTTATACCACGTGATGTAAACAAACCCAAAAAAATGGTAAACAATATTTTTGCCGATTCAGAACACATTTTCTCACATTTTAGATCCACTTCATATTATTTTTCCCATAAAACGATGTATTTATGGGTAGATTAATTACTTTCAACTTTTCCATTTACTTTTGAAACATTAATAATTAGTAAAACATCAAAAGGGAATATAAGACGAGTATCAGTGTCAAAAATAGGTGTTGTCATTTCTTGCATCGGTGCACAATTGGATGTCATTGCAGGAATAACGTTTCGTCCCTAACCTGGGTATGGTCGTTGCATTGTTGGTCGGACTCCAAAGGCCATATGACACTACGCCTTGGGTCTATATGGTCACGTCGGGTCCCGGCGCCCAATGCTTCTGATTCGAGTTATTTTACAGACATGTTTTTAAAAATCCAATAGGAACTGGGTGCCCAATGCAACCCAACGTGACCCAACACAACCCAACGATGGACACTGTTCACATTGTGTACAAACACTTGTGTGGTATGAAAGGTGTGTATGAACACTGTGGACATTGGGGACAAACATTATCAACGGTATGAACCAATTGTGGAGGACAAGAGAAATCAGAGTGATATTTATACATAATTTTACACTTGGCTCCCCAAAGTTAGCCGGAAAGACCCTTCTCTCCTCATCAAGAACTAGACCTTCACATTGACCTCTCAATTTCGCCTTTCTAATGAGTAATATAAATGAAGTGAAATATCAAGTAAAAAGCTATGCAGAGTGACTTTGCACGTCTCTTGGTCTTGTAAGGTTCGATATCATTTCAGAATAACTATGGCGCTGTGCCTTTCAAGCTACAGTTTCTTTCTGTCATTAAAAATAATACGTACATGATCACTAAAAAGTTACAGACGGGGATTAGAAAAAGAAGCATTATTAAGCACAAACGTAAGACAACATGTCATTTAACCACCGAATGATTTCCATAGCGCCACAGTCACATGCTAGTGCAAAGCAATGTAAAGTAAAATCATACTTATATATCGAATGAAACCTTTTGTGAAATGCTGTATGCTTGGATGAAAGAGTGTCTAATCGTTTCACCAAGTGTATGTTTGAATTTGAGACGGGAAACCATCCTCCAAGCTTGTTCGTATGTGGTCATATTGAATTCGCGAAGTAGAGTTTTAGACCAACAAAACAGTTCTATGTAAACGATCAAGAGTCATAGTCCATGCAATTACTCTGATATTTGAATAACTAATATTTATGAATTTGCTTTGGATGTGTATGCACACTTGGATTCGAATGGCTACTGTATTTCCAATGTACAGATTTTCTCCTCCTGACGTCATCATAAACTGATAGCGACCTTAGTAGGCAATGGCAAATGAGAATTCAAGTGGTGCCGTGGTGACTTCATTAGAAAACCAGACAGAAATATGACCAAATAAATGGTATCAACTTATGCTGACTTAAACGATGATGAAAGATCATTAATTTTGATGCTACAAGTGAAGGATAATTGCCTTAGATCAGGTTCCAACGTTTGTCAATTCAACGTCTGTCATCTCAAAATAGGCAGCAGAAACTGTAGCGGTTTCCGTCGCTCTTGCTTCCCTTATTATATTCACTATGATAGACCTACCGTAATATAATAGGAAATATTTCATATATATGTATATAATATTATATTATCATTCATATATGAGTTATTATTGATTTGTAGCACACTGCAGACTAGGTATTAAAGTCTATATTCTGATATCTCTGGATGTGAGTTAGAAAATATCAAAGTGACATCCTCACAAGAGCCTTCTCACTCACACAAACCATTATCATATGTGTATATCATATATATATATATATATATATATATATATATATATTATGTATAATAGGAAGAGAGAGAAATGCACTATTAATCAACAGCTGATCAAAACAAGAAAAAACCAAAACCAAAACTATATCCTCTCCCTATAACTTCCTGTGCCCTTCAATGACCTTACCGCATTACCATTGATGTGACCTTGGCAGTTCTTCTCCGGACTTCCGGCGGCCATGCGCACTATGTCTGACCGGAAAAACAGGATCACACAGGGCTTACACGAAACGGACACGTGCATGGTTGGCATAATAAACTGCAATCTGGAACCAAACGTAGAGGGAAGATAGTATCGCGTTTCTCTACAAAGTCATAGATATTCCTTCTTTGAATTTTCTCATAAATAAACTATGATTATGCATAGATCACATATGTTTTGAACAATTTAAGTCAATGCTATTCCACTTGTTGATTCAGTTCTGAACTGATACATAATGCAGGGGACAAACTCTGCTGAAATAATTAATCATAGGCTGTTGCTTAAAATAGAAATAGAAAGACCGCTATGGCTATAATGCATTACAAAACTAAATAGGGTATAGTATTGCTATGACAATTTGATTTGATCATTCAATAGCATACAACAGGCGTACATCGATACATTCTTTACCTCTCGTTAGCTCTCAGTTACCGTTAAAACCAATGCTTTCATCATACATAGTGTGTGGCAGCATAACAAGGGACTTATTTTAGACGCTTTCATGCGAGGGAATCGGCCGGCTGTGCGTAAAACCCAAGCCGGGCAATTCATGACAGGCCACTCCCACCTAAATGCCATTGTCTGAACAATCCCTTTTATTGGGGCCTTTTTTCTCCGGCCACACCGCCCCTACCGCAGCGCCCCTACCGGCCCCCTCTCACACCACCTGCTTTCATCTGTCGCGCATGCGCTCCTAATCCCCTCCAGGGTGTCACGTGTCGCCCCCTGGCGGACCCTGATCCAGTTACGCCCTGGAGGACATTTGGCTGGCGGTGGCTTTTCGGCGTGCCCCCTTTTTCCCACGGCCCGCTGGGTCCTGCAGGTGGGACTGGGTACCTTTTTGAGGGGTCGCCAGCTTACTTAGATGTGGCTGAGGTAAATTGGATATCTACATCTCCTACTGCCATAAGTCTTGTACAACCCGATATATAATTATGCAGTGCTTCTGCTTACCTAAGTAACGCCATCTGAATTACCCTTGACAATCACCTTTTTGGTGTTTTGATGTCTATTCAAAAGTTCTCTTCAAATCCTATTAGAAATATCATTTATACATACAAAAACAGATCGGTAGATTACTTTAAGGAATTATCATTATGATTGCTGTACCAAATAGCTTTATCGTAGTTGTGCTAATAATTTACGACTAGGACACTGAGCATACATTATCATAACATGCACCTGTAGATGTATCCGTTTACATCCTAAATTCGGAAGCCACATGGTGGAGATTCTGTATCTATCAGCATTTTGTTTCAACAATAGAATAGAAAAATGAAATCGCCCGGTTAAGCATTGTTTTAATGAACTCTAACCTGGAGCGAAGAGAGGGAGAGATGATCCAGATTAAAACCATAATTTACAGAGCCAGTGATGGTTTGCTGTATATATCCGCGGCATCCTTTAGAACACCATTCAGACTAATAGAACCAAACGGAATAAGGACACTGTGCAAAGACAGTGTCCACTAGAAAGGTAATAACGTAGCGACATAGTCCAATCCTTCATACAGAAGGGTTTAATGGATGGCATCCTTCATACTGCCTGCAGCAACCACTCTGATTAAACCCGAAAAAAATATACCAACAAATGTGGCGGGGGAACCCTCATTGGCTGAGTCGGTCGTTTATAAGGAGTCACTATGCGGCTCGCGTATGAGGCCTTACTTTTATGATGATTACATATGTCTCTGTGGTCACCGAACCTGACCTCGCCGCATCTATCCAGGCAGTGGGATGATACATTCACATAAGGCTGTCAACGTTTAATGAGGTTTTTTAGCTTATAATTCCAGGCCAGCTTGTATCTGTGTATTGGGATGAGGCACTCACTTTTCTATATGATGCCTTTTGATTGCTTTCTATTCCAAGGTCAAAACGCTCAAAATTATTATTTGTATCAATTCAGAAACGAACTTCAAAGATTTATGTAATACTTGAAGACAGCTCCCTGAATTATGGATTAATCAAATGGAATAGAGGCAAAGGAAAATATTATATAATAGATAAGGTTCCCACATTTACTGAATTACATCTGAGTACCTTCAACGGGCTCTCAGTATGCAAAATTCAGTTTTTTATGTAATCCACAAACTTACAATCGCACACACAAACGTATATATATACAGGGGTTTCCTTATTATTGTGAAGACATATCAATCAAGATTTGAGACTGGTAGTGTGCATCTAAAGTTTAATGTTGTCAGTTTTATCATAACCTGTCAGATATAAGGCTATGATTTTGCCCATAAGAATATAATTATAATATACATTATATATGATTATCATTATTATCTAACAAGATACACATATTATGTAATATTGATAAATACAGATATGAATACAGATAAACGCTCCCATAGCCATGATATGTGTGACTGCCAGGCAAGATGTCCACTTTCCATATACTACTTACATTATCAAACCATCCCAGTTTGCCGCATCCCTTGCCTGCTTGCGTCCCAAGGGACGTAGTCTTTATTTCTCAAATTGAGTTTTCTCGGAAAGAGTCTGTCAAACCCGAGCCTTTCAAACTGCTGGTATCTGGTGGGCACCGCTTGGGATGTGCTGTAGTCTCTGCGTCTTCTTTTCATCACTCTGTGGAACCAGCGAAACTGTGAAAAGCCTCCTCCAGGTGTTCCTCCATGGTAAGCCTATCTTCTCCACACAGGTGGCGCTCCTGCCAATAGTGTTTTTCACCAGCTGAAACCTATATCACATTAAGTTGTTTCCACCAGCCGTCAGAACCAGAGGGTGTAGGATTTAGGTGTCCAATTTCTGGTATTAATGTTGAGTCAGCCTTTAAATATTGGACGATTCTATAACTTGATGGTTTTCTTCCGATATCGTATTTACAGTATGACATTAAAGCTGGATAGCATTTTTTTGCTGCCTACTAAAGACTACACCCGGTTATAACTTATATGTACAGCTCAAGTTAAAAAAGACTAATAATGTGACTTACTTAATTGACTTATCTGAAAACTTCCTACGGCATACATCATATTGGAGAAGCCTTACTATACTATTTTGATAATATACCGGCTATGCGAGTTCCACCATTTTATTTTTTCATATTTTTAATAAAACAATATATGGCGTGGGAGAGGTGCTCCTTCCACCTCTGTCGGAATCCTTTTTCCTACAAATCTAATATAACTATAACATTCTAGAGTAGATTCAAAAGCTGAATTATGTCATTTCAATGTTCCGGTTCTCCTGATTGCCAAATCGATATCTTCCATAGCCTGTATAACGGAGAAGGATACTTGAGCTGTAGGACTGTTAAGTCAACTGTTATACGACCAGAAAGTTCTTGCACATAATTATCTTTCCTGAACTGCATAGCATGTTCTCTTTCCTGAAGTTGTTAGAACAGTTGTCTTCATTAAAGTTTCCAAAAAGCTCTCAATTTCAAACCTTTAGCTTTTGCAGGAATTCACTGTTAGCAGGGCTATCTATGCATTATTTTGTGACCTGATGTTTCAACAAAGATTATACATCTATATAACCTATGTATTTTATTAATTACACTCTCATCAAACTCATTGGATACTTTGAACAAGCATATGTGCCTTCATTTTGTAAAACTGATTAAGTTTACGGGAAACTAATATAGTCAGTGACTCATCATAATTATTCTGCTTGTTACTTAGCACAGTGACATCATTATGATGGATATTCATTGAGCAATTAACTTAATCAGTTACAAAAATATAATGTCATGGATTTATATCCTGATTCTATACGTATAACCACAAACTAAAAGTTATTAGTATAACTTATGTGCTGCTAAAGATACAAGAAGATATATAATCCATGTGATTTATGTATATTCGGGTGCGAAGTAAAACATTGAAATATCGGTATCATAAGTATGTACCCAAGGTTCTATTTAGCAGATGTATTATTACCTTTTAAATACTGCCAAACAATTAAAGAGTTTTCCCCGTGAACCTTTGCTTTCTTGATGGTCATATTTTCCTTTGAATAACCTAGCCATCGATGCTAGCACAAAGATACCTCTATTTTGTCTGTAATTAACTATGTTTTTTTCAAGAAAATTGCTGACGCTTCTTTTTATATGTGATGCACGTGTTTTATGAAACGTCACAATATTGAATCAAGAAAAAGCGGAGTGGTTCTGACAGGCTTAGACGAAAATAGAACAGAGAGGCTTTGTTTGTGAAGATAAGCCTATAGCTACTGGATCGATGTTTATAGAGAAGAGTATTATATCAATGTATGAAAGCGGAGCTATTTATTGTGTGCTTGTAAGTGGTTATACATCAAATGAATAGTTGTTGTATATTGTTTTATGCATTCTTTGTAGTGTTTTCTTGTAAGTGCTTTTCGTGGAGCTTGAAACTTGACATGCTTGAAACAAATAAATGTTGGTCAATATTAGCCGCAGTTTCACGGGGAAATGCCTGTTGAAATAACCGAAATAATCCTGCTAAAAGATTTGTGGAGAACTGTGTGTTTTTGTGTTTAAAACCTCACGATTTTAAGGAGTTGTATGGATTTTTACTTCTTTTAAGCAGAGTGGTTTTATCTTGACAAAAAAGGGAGGGGTGGTAAAAACATGCCTGCCCTGTTTTTCCCTCTCCCCCGTGAGGGAATATTACCTCAGGAGACTGGCCTATGGGGAATGGGACCAGAGGCAGGAATTGCTCATTGGGTTGCTCAGGCGGCTGGGGAGCTACTCATTGGTTGGGAATAGCTCGCGTCCTGCTCATGATGGCATCTGTCACTCCTGGGGACTCTATCTTACCTCCCCCCAATCATGCAAATCCCAACGAAATGACTGAGCTCACAGACTGCCCGGACCCGAGGTCGATGTCCGCTGCAAATTCAATAACGTCCATACACGGAATGTCACCATTTGTCTTTCCAAACGAATGATCTGTGTTTTAGTAGAGGTGCTTCCTATGACCGCCTCGCTGGTCAAATTTCCAGCAGGTATTTGTGAAGCATGGCTTGGTAAAGAACAGAATTCTTGGTTACCTTATGGGGACGTGCCAAAGCCCTGCATCGGACTTAATGGTAGTAGGAAGGTGTTAAGTGCCACTAGGTGTGTAAAGATAGCAGCAGTAAAAGGCGCCAAAAATTAGCAGTAAGTATTAAGCGTTGCAGCGGGTAGCCAGTAGGACCTGTAGCATACAAACGAGAAGCTAACGGAACTCTTACAGTCTGTTAACCCGAATTACTCATTTAATTCTCTAGCAACAACAAAAAAATACATCCGCCAAGTCTCAAAGTGCGAATCTTCATTCAACCGGAAACTCCAGGCGCCAGACTTCCGGTGGCGCTAGGTGGCGCTGCGGGTCTTCCGCTCCTTCAGTGCGCATGGGCGGTCAAAGGTCGGGACGCCGTGACAGTTAACTTGCGTTATGATAAAATGTATCTCTCCGCCATCCTCAGGTCTTGGGGGCCTGGAGCCCAGTATCTTAATACTTGGATGACAAAGTCGCCTCTCCGTATATTGACGTTACGATAACGTACAGGACTGGCTCATATCAAGCATATTATTTGTCAGTCGCAGGCTGACTTAGGGAGGGGGAGTTGGTCCTTGTTCTGTGGCAGAACAGATCAGAAGTCACTTGACCCACTTTGAGCAAACGGCACCAGCTACTTGGAGAATGTTAACCTCAAACACATTTAAAATACGGCCACCTAGGGGTTGTGCCTCTTTTAAATTTTCATTTTTTAGAATAAAAGACTCCCAAAAATGTACAGAAATTGGTGTGCACAGAGATCAAACTATTCGTAACGATGCTGCCCGTATGCTTTGGACCATATGGAAAAATGAATGCAATCGCAAGATAACTTTTCTCAACATCCTAGCCTAGTCAAAGTATATCAGTCGGAGTGATAACCATAAACGAAGTAAGATGTTATCAATGGGAATCAAATTTGTGAATCCAACTCATTCTGACACCGGGTGTTTACCCGTGTTTTTAATATGGCTCGGTTCAAAGGGTCGGCCACTTCTTCATTCTCAGAGGCATGCCTCATGCACAAGGGTTGGCTTTGTAGTGTCCCGGAGGAAGGTGAATGAAATAGTGGAACTGTCAACTGATGCCTTATGTGTGCTTCTACTGTAAAATTGGGTCTCTATTAGAGGGACCTTCGCTGATCTTAGAAGGGTGGTAGCATATTGGCCATGTGCCTGCCATTTTGTTCCCTATGCCTGTTTGGTAGTTCATACTAATGTCATGCCGTGCCATTGTTATCATCTACTTGTGTCCTGCGAGAATTCATCTAAGTCCAATTGATGGTGATATTTGGCCTAAGAGTACTGTATAGGCATGCCTCTCATACTTTGTGCATAGTTATCTCTATATCGTTGTCTAAGTCCTTCAGCAGTTCTAACCAAAGAGGAAGGTGGCAAGTAGGAACTGTTTATCCCATGCTTAAACTTCAACTTCTATAACCATACATTTTGCTGTGATCAGTCAATACAGGTCACATGATCGTTGTGCCACCCTGTAATGTTACTAGCAGTCCCAGCGAACAGGACACGTGTATTTACCAGTTTAGCACAAGTTAACGTGAGGTAAAACTGTTGTTATTACAAATCTCTGAGTAACACCTGTATTTTACTACGTTCTGCTGCTAGTTTTCATGTAGTAATGCACCAATGTAATTTTCTTTCTTAAATACATAAAAACTGATATATTACAATCTGTTCCATCATGCTACCTCTAATCCTACATTTTCCTACCCATTTGTATAATTTCAATTTCTGGTGTTATTCTGGAATCATTCTGGTGTAGTGATAATCCCTGAGTAAAACATGTGTTTCACTCTAGTTTTGACAGGGGTCATATTGATGTGATACTGGTGTTGTGTAAAATACTGTGTATCACCTGAGAAAACTCATTTTCTCTGACACCAGTTTAGGACATGTGAAAAACATGTATTTTACACAAGTTTTACATGAATATTGCCTGAGTTATGAATAAACAGAAAACTAGATAACTCTTAAAGGGAGGGGCCAGTGACCATCAATTAGTATATTGCCGTGATCTTTACCATCCAGGGAACAAGCATACCAAATTTTATGCTTTTATCTCTAATAGTTTTTGTTTTATTCACATTTTGTTTCTATCAAACTGAGTTCCCCTGCCTGCATCTGACACTGCCTGCACAGACCATTTATCTGTATGTGACGTCACAAGCAGAACAGCTGAAAAATGATAAAACTGAAAAAATAACAATATTTAATTTATCTTAGTGTTTTTTATGAGCCTAAAATTATTTAAAATGACCAAATAAAATGATTCATGAAGGAAAAAATCAAAAATATATTTTATTATGGGATTTATAATTTTGAAATTTGAATATAACTGTCATTTTGTGTGACGTCACACACAGACAGCCTATGCCAGGCATACAGGGGACTCAATATGTGGTCAGATAAAGGGACACAGATTTCTATTATAAGAGATCACTTCAAAGTTATAATGATGTCATATATTTGTACTTAAGCACCATACCAACGGTATGGTATGAAAATTTAACAAAATTAAAATTTCACTGGCCCCTCTCTTTAATAAAACACGCATTTGCCCTAGGTTTTTTAATAAAACACGCATTTGCCCTAGGTTTTCACCTTGTAAACTCTGTCAAAACTCGTGTTATTTCTGTTTGTGCATCTTAATGATTTAGAATGTAAATGAAACGCACACAAATAAATAAACTTCAAAATAAAAAATAAAGAAATAGATAATTAAAGATAACAACTGGTGTTACATATGATTAAAATGCAACCTGGCTGCCTACTCTTGCAACTGAAATCTCAATAGTGTAGTGGTAGAGCACTGGCAATATATGTGAGAGGTCCCCAGTTCGAGTCTCCACTGTTTTCTTATGTTATCGATCTATTAAACACGAGTTTTCTTTGAGAAAACTCGAGACAAAACTCGTGTCTAAAACACGTGGGGAACACCAGAAATGTAGTCCACAGAATCCCGTGTTCTACTCGAGTTTAAAACACGAGATTGGCCACCTGGATCCCGAGGGTACAATGTGCATATCACGGGTCTTTGTTACCTGGGGTACTATACCTTTCGCACCCTACTACTCATTACTCCATGCACAATTCTTACTTGCATGCTATGACGGAAAGACTCATTCCAAATGGAGAAAACCTGTTATTCCATATGATTACTCAAATAATTACAGATATACAATGATCACCGGATACAAAGCAAATTGTGCAAGATTTTAAGATATAATTTGTACCCTATTTGGTCCCCTAAAACTCGTACCACTAGAATAACATGGTTCCAATGATTCATCACAGCACATATGATTTGATAGTGATGAGAAAAAAGATGGGGTCAATCAAGAAAGTCTTTTTTTGGAGAGACTTCAGAAATTTATTTTCAAGCAGATTTCGAAGTTTTCCCTATCCTACCCAAGAGGACAAAATGACCCCTGTTCATCTCTCCCATCTCCGCGACCTACCAGGACCACTTCATACGTCACAAAAAGTCTCAATAACCAAACGCCCAGCGAATGATACTACCCAGAATTGAACCGTAGCCAACCCCTAGCCCTCAGCCCATGGAATCCGCACAATTCGGGACAAATTGATACTTAGGCGTGTAGATCGATGTGCCCGGGTCTGGCCACCCGCTTAGAAACACTCCACCCCGACACCGCCCCACAATGCATCACGCCTTGTAATGGGCGATATTAGGTGCAATCAGCTGAGGCCCGACCCGGGCCGGGTCAGGGGGTGGAAAGTTAATCATGGCAGGGTTTGTGGTGGGGGCGGGATTAGTACGATGTAGCCGGGAAGGCGAGGGAGATGCTGGGGGTTAAGAGGAAGCAACCTAGAGTTAGTTCTGGTCATTTTGGCCAGCTGAGACAGGAGTTGTGGAAATATTTTATTGGAACAGGCCTATCTTTTTTCAACTGCTTTGGCTATGAGGTTTAAAGGAGGATGAAATCTATTTCATAAATTTATCAAATAGATTTAGACTTTTTCATGTTAGCACATGATGGCCCTTGTCAGCATCTTCTCGTGGTAGGTAATTCCCTACTGGGAGTCAGGCTAAGGATGTAGAATAAATCACACATCTAGGCCTACTTGACTATGAAATGTTTATCGCTTGACTTCGAATTCAGAGACAATCAAGATCCTGTGAGCGTCAAATCTGAAGGATTCTGATTAAATTAAAGCGCATGCAAATCTGTGAATTCAGGAGCTCAATCCTATCACATAATCTGATCAATACACCTTAAGATCTCACTTTGAAAATGATGTTCATGATCGTTCTTCTAAGGTGAGGTCCTTGACCACCACTCCCAATGAACTCGTAAATAAAGCGTAAGAGCCCACTTAGCAAGTGCTGCCTTGATTAATTCGTAAGCTACTGCTGCTTTGACCACTAATCTTTCAGACTACCTCGAATATATCCCTATGGAGATTGGTTGCCTGTTCACTCAACAAGTGCAATAACTGATGTGTACTTTGATATATCCGATACAATAGAATAAGTCTGAAATTGATGACTCCTTTTTGCCATACAAAACAATTTTTATGAGATGTTACCAAAAATTTGATCCTGCACTATGATATGAATAATACCCGACCAACTAAGTACCTTTATGGTTTTGATTTTAAAAGTGTTACTCTCAGAGGAAGTGCATTCTATTTTTCTTTGGGCAATTCCAAATGGTGGATGTCGCGGTAAGACACAAACATAACACATTAGATAAGATAAAAGTTCAATAGCAAAATAAAAAGTAAAATAATGTATAATCATACACGTATTCTCTTATAATTGAAAATGGCGTTGTGCACCCAGAGTACCATTAAAACTAAATCAGGCCTCTTCGTTTTATAGTCGCGAAAAAAACGCCGCTTTACCATTCTTTATGGTCATCCCGCCCGGGTGAATGTATAAATATAAGGGGGTGAATTCCTCGGAGACTGCTTACAATGATGAGTTCTCGGGGGCTGCTCCCTGGGTGGACCAGGAGGGGTAGGAGATGATTGGTCGTTTACTGGGCAGTGGCCTGCTCCTACTACAAGTACTTAACTCCCTTGTTAACATTGCTCACTTCGTTGCAGGACCTAATCAAGCCATGAAGTGTTAAGCGTGGCTATAAAAGAAGTGGTAAGGTTAGCAAATGATTAATTGTCTTTTCTTAACGTTGCCTGGTGTCCGTATCAAAGGAAGTCGTATCATAGTTCAAGCACAATGAATGGGGGTTGTTATATTATGCCATTTCCTATGTATTATATACTACTCTCTTGTGGTTTGACCACGAGGGGGTAGTATTCGGTATATCCCACTTCCTGGTGGCCAATAAGAACGGAATGTTTAGTTTCAAGCTGCGTCCACATGCACAAATTAGCCCATGACATAACGGTACGAGTCAATATAAACACATTCATCAAATTTAAGTGACATTGTTCTTTCTATTTGAAAAAGGGTAGAATAATAACTTGAAACTAAAAGAAAATACGAACAACTTCCCCATGCAGATATATGTGACAAGATATAAAACACATGGTTCTTGCTAATAACTGTCAGATTATAGAAAGACTAACTTTAAATGTAACAGATGGCTACGAGTAAAACGTCTAGGAAGAGTCTTCCCCATATGGTGGCAGCTGCTCCGCTGTTTGGTGAGAAAACTACCATCTGACATAGGAATATTGAACGTGGTCAAATAGCAACTCTTGTTCTATTTCTGCTGAAGGCTGTCAGTCGGAAACGAGAATCACAATTGCTGCGTTGCCTTTTTTTTCCTAGAAGACAATTGTTCTTTCTCAAGTAATCCATCAACTCAAAGAAGGATGTGCTGTTGGGTTATATATTATACACCTGGAGGAAGGGTGCCTCTCACACTAGCAGAATCATAAATGTGTAGCTCACATTTTAAAGATTTAAGATAAGACGATTTCAAGTCATTACCCTTGACTATAAATACTATATATAGTTAACAATAGAACATAGCATCTCAAGTCTCACACATCAACATCTCAAAGTCAGAATATCCTATTTGAAAAGTCTGGTTTTAGAGTTAAGACCAGTGTGAAATACTCCCAGTATGTGCATGGTGGGTTGCTTAGTGGAGGAGTAGGTGGGTGGGTCGGGGATGGGATGGGATGGGCGACATTGGAGGTACTTCTAGTAGAACACAAGCTCGGGCGCACCCTGACATAGTGGTTAGTAGTCTTAGGCAAGGTTAACAAGTGCGTGACCCCACTCCTTGACCTTGAAGCAGCAACGCCCTCTAGACGCCCCCGTAGGAACTGACGAGTTGCTCGGAGCAGCTCTTGAACACAGGTTCTCACAGGGTCACTCCGCGAAGCTCACAAGGGGAAGAATGCTGTGCGCGTGCGCAGTGTATGTAATCACAGGCGCGCATGCGTGTGATTTGAATCTGTGCGTGCTGCGGTAAGAGGTTCTGACAGATCAAAGGGGGGTTCCCTGCTTCTAGGACCTCGGGACACACCCTACTTTATCCCCTCTAGAATTAGCTCCAACCTGTTTCCCTATTGTCCCCAGGGAACGCAAGAAAAGACCTTTCATGAGAGTTCAGTGTTTAGGGTATCCTTTTAGTCATTCAGTTTGCATAACAGAAATCAAGAGCAATGTTGTTATTACAGGCAAGAACATTTTACAAACTGGAATAATTGCAGAAATATAATTCATGTGTCTAGCCTTGGTCCATGTAAAAATAAAAGTTACTAAATCTTCCTCACCAAGGAAAGGCCTATGGTAATCGTTCTTAGAATAAATATTTGAACATTTAGTTTGTAACCTGTTGCGAATTCACATCATTGAATAAAGTTGGTACGGTTAAAACTTCAGGTTATTCATAAACAACCAAAAAGCATGTAAAGATAATAGATTTGGCTTCCTGTACAAAACTTCTGTCTTTCTCTTCCCACCATGCCACCTCGACATTCACATTTTTGTTAGATTCCAAACCTCGGATTTCCGGACTTTTATTGCACAAGTTTTGACTATACATTAGTGGCTTTTGACATTTCCTCATAATTATTTCATCAGCCCCGTTATTTTATTCTATTTTTCCCACGGGATGTGACCTACATTGGTGTCGATATTTCTTATGATTTTATATTGTGAGTTTGATGATGTAGTTTTGTTCTATACACAAAGAATCTATTCTGTTTCAGACCCTCCAAGCTGCGACGTTGTTTTTCCACTCACTAATCATCATCCCATTAAGCAGCCCCCTCTCTTATCAAACCCTTAAAGACTGCACCATGAACTAATCCCTTCTTATATGTCCGCAACTTAACACTGTACTACTTAAAGAGCCGCTTCAGCGTTCCCAAGTGCCATTAGGAGCGAATTTACCTTTCATCCCTTCGTGCTGTCAAAGAGGGGATGTTGGGGAATGTGCGTGTTGCCCGTCACCCCCCTATGTCATCAGGTGCTAACTGACACTGCGCCCACCTTAATTCTATTAAAAGCTGCCACTGTACCTGTGATCAGGCCTGAATCCGTTTAGGCGGGATGAGGCCTATACTATTAGGCTTGCTAGGCTTCACGGAAACATTGGTGAGATGAACATGTTAAAGTGCACCACGCCTAGTGCGTGAGTAACTCTGTTGACAAAGCTTTAAGTGCTCACATGATTTAGCACTTATATGTCTCGATGCAATAAAGTTCCCAGCAATTTAATATAGTGTAGGTGGATTTATTAGTGCTAAATTGTGTCAAGAATAATTACTGTATGTCTGAGTACATCAGATCGAATATAGCATAATTATTCTGCAATAAGAAACTGTCTTACTGATATACATATAATATTATATGTTATATATAATTCAGGCAGACGCAGTTCCCATTTTTCCTGTATTTCATGCAGCTGCAGGCTAATTTCGGAGCATTTTGTAGACAAAAACTGAGGAAAATGAATAGGAAGTTTATAGTTTTTGGCTTAAGAAAAATGTTAATGAACAATTATCAAAACCAACATAAGAATAGTAAGAACATACAGGTGGAAAATGAAAAATATCCAAATGCTACCTTTTCAGAATCTTCAACAATATAGATAATACAATAAATGATGAAATGTTACATGCTAAAGGCTTGTGAGAGGATATGGGCTTGTCAACATATTAACCACAATACTCTTTGATTTAGCCTCCAGGCAGCCCAAAATACAACAAACCAGAGAATCGCGTCTGGGAGAAGTAGTATCTTATACGTGTACAAGTGTGGGAGGTGAGACAAGAAAAACATGGGAAGGAATGTGCAGGTTCCGATATACGCTCATTTAGTAAACTAGATAGTTTAGGTGACATCTGACATTTGAAAAAAAAAGAAGACAAAATGACTTTCTATCGATGGATAGTTGCTACAATGAATCTTTCCTCGTGACTTGATGATTGATTTTGGACCAAGAATGACGCAAAACATAACATCTGTCAATGTGTCTAGTGTGCTTTAGGATAACAATGTTTCTTTACCTTATACCCATGACAAGCCACTAAGTCGAAGAAATATTTACTATGAAAAAAAAGTGATATTCTATCAGAATGAGGTATTTATGCCATACATTAAGTCATATAGATCTTATGGTGTTGACATTCATATTTATAAGAGACGAATGCTAACATTTTAGACACCTTAACCAAAAGAACATAAACACAGCAAAAGCAATTACCAAGATCTGAGAAAGTTTCCAAATGGACTTACTATCAGGCCTCAATACTAATAAGAAACCTTGTGGCAAGAGGAATAATTAATAAGACTAAAAAAAAGAAGGGACTCGTGTGAAGATGCCCCTCAACAGGTGACAGGCAGGTGTGACCTTTGATGTTTGCCTTCAAAGACACTCACCTGGCTTCACCCTCCCCCCCCCCCTCCTCCAGGTGCGTGTGCCTGCCCTCACCTGAGCAGTTACCTCCTGCACCTTTAAGAGCAGCTCAATCAACGGCCCCTACTGAGCTACTATAGAGTTACTCCTAGACCAAAGTAGGAACAGCTCACCAACTCACCCAGAAGGTCAAGTAACAAGTGGTGATTTGTGGATAGAATAAGTCGTAATTTTTGCACTTTCTTAAGATGTTGCCGAGTCGTAAGGAGGAGACTGGTCCACAATATCTAAGTTTCTGCGACTTAGTGCCATCCTGCGAAGACTAATTAGCAAAACGATGTCTGGCAAAAGTATATTATTATACATCTTCTAAGAGAAAGAGTCCCATTAGCCTGAGAGTATGACTTGTTAGTTTAAGAAATAGACTAATTTTCAGGGAAACTGAGTACTAGATTTCTGGGCACTTACAAAATGAAGCCATTTGACTTATTCTAAAATTCAAAACTGTGACTTTATTACAACATTTGAGAGTTCATTCCCATGGAATTTTGGGAATATCCTGAAACTATTGGCATATAGCTACAGCATTCGGCGACTACCGAAGGTGTTTCTTTAAATGGTATTCGGATTGGTTCAGTGTCGCAATGTATCTCTCTCTTAGTGGTATTCAATAATACGGAGGAAATACAACCTCGTTGCTGATTCAATGATTAAGCAACACTTTGATATGTACGTGATGAATCAGTAGAACATCAAGTGCATAGCTATTGAGGTTCACTGTTCAATTGCATTTCGTAATCATTGCAATTGGGAGCCTATGAATCAAGTAAACATCAAGCGCATAGCTACTGAAGTCTCCCAGGGGTTGCCCTCATGCATTACTGTACGTCGAGGATAATTTTTCATTTTTAAATTTTTAAATGCATACTGATGAATAAGTGGAATATCAAATGCATAGATATTGAGGCTAAAGTATGACCTGGCATATTCTATGACATAGAGTTTACCATCTATCATTTATAGAATGTACATTTCGAATGCGCTCACTATTCATGATAATGGTTCCTACTTCTTAAACAATACTAATTATTGTATATGTATCAAATTACACTAAAAAATAGACATTTCAAATAAATCACAGTCATTTCTCTAAGGTATGAAATGGAGGGTGTATCTATGTTGATATACATGAGATTTCAGTTACAATAGAACGTAAATATAAATATCAGAGGAATTTAAGCATAATAGATATACAGGGACCAGGACATGGCTGGTCTTGGGAGACTGAGGTTGGTAGCTATTTGTGCTTGCGTGGCAACAGTCCCTGTCCTGCTTTTTTGCCAATTTAATTATGGTAAAAAGAGAACTTATGTCCAGCGGGAGTTGTCATTCTTTGTTGCACCACAGGCCTTCTATAATCTATTTTATCGGACAGCATCTGCTACTAGCTGCCGGGATGCTCAATACAACAGTCAGAATAATATTATGTCTCCTCCGTCTTCATTCTGTTTCTGTGATTATTATTTTTTAAATTTCAGTGATATCAAACTTCTTTTCAGATAAAGTGTAATCTTGAGATAGGGATCTATAATGGGACATGTGTCCCGTGTATGTGCGGTGTGTATTGTGATGGGATAAGATCTAGACTTTTTAACAGCTTGATATGTTCAATATCCTCTCTGGGCTCTGGGCTGTGCTTCTTACAATGGATTCGATGCTACTGACTGTAAGCGCGATATAAACGCATGAGAAGAACATCATCCCTTGCCACCTAAATGTATAACTATGTGATATTTGAGGCATTTAAAATTTTACGTTTTTAATATTCTAGTAGTTTTACAATTTATTTGTGAATGATGGACGGTCGCTTGAACCCTTTAACATACAATGTTTTGGCAAAGAGATTCAATAAAAAGGACACTCATTAAACCCTCGGTGTCAAAATACAAGTAAAACACATCATTTAATGCTTTTTGAGTAGCAATTCAGCGAATGTAATGTGTCAATCGATACTGAAGAAGGATGTAACATGCGAGTTTAAGACTGACCACATCTGACAGTAATGTCAGTGCGATTTAGCGAATATGATTATGTCAGTGCGATTTAGCCATATGACAAAGCGATTTAGGTATGCGTCATATGAAGAGAGTAATGAGAAAGCAGGTGGCGATAGCCCACAGTCACATCTCTGGTTTGTACACGCCAGCCCATCTCGCTGATAATAATTGGATCACTGAACTGTACAGAGATTTAAAGGTTTTTATCATTTAAGGGTCATGTTGATGGTAATAGTGTTTGACATTGCTGAACAATTTCAATAATGAATCACGAATGACATGCCCACATTAGTTTTATGAAGCGCCTCTCGTTTGTAAACCTTATATCATTTTAATTAGTGGAATGTGAAAAATGAGTGGCCCATATTGCATGTTTATTATAATACACTTGATCAAATATGAATATACGTAGTGGCAGGTAATTCTGGATACCGCCCTAGTACGGTTCTCCAGTTTCGCAAACCCTTTTCTTTAGTGAACATTCTTCTATAGAATTAATATTGACCATGAACCCAACAACTTAAAAGGTAAGGATGTTACTTGATTCTTGCAATCGTGCGCCACTTCGTCGGAAATGACATCGCCCAAAACTTCCCCCAGATACTTGTCAAATATCCATTTGATATAATCATCTAAAGGCCGTATTCAACATACCGATTTTGCTGCCAATTGTGAAAATCGGGAGAAGAAATAAAGGTTAAATATAGTCATGTTACACATCAATAGAAAGATATTAAAATCCTCTTTTGAATGATATATAGGATGTACGCAGGTAAGGCATCATATCGTATTCTCACAGATAATCAAATAAATACAAAATCGGCAGAATCGGTATGTGGAGTACGGCCATAACGATAACAAGACAATTTAAACCGCAATACATATTTCCAAGAGAATTATCCTGTGGAATTGGGTGGAATTGTTTTGCTCAGTTCATTGATCATTGGTTTAGCCTATACGAAGTGCTGGGTCTGCCCTGTCTAAGGACCACAAAGGCGACATTACTTCTCCTCCCATCGCACCTGCCATCCGAATATGCACATCATGAACAACAGGCGCTGCTGCAAATATGACGTTACTCTTAATGACTCCCCAACAAAGTTTCTTGTTAGTCAGAGACTTGTGTAAGGAGTTGTGTAAGGAGCTGTGAGTACAGAAGACAGCCTCTCTAGAGGAGGGCTCCTGTTCTCTGCGGGCTTTACTCCTCTTCCTGCCGCCAGGTGTCAGGTGTGGAGCCGGCTTTTAACGGGTCAGCTGGCACCGATCTGCTCTCACCCATACAGACAGCTGCTCAGCCACAGGCCGAGCTGCTCACGTATAGGTATACCGCATGTGAGGTTCCCGATTTCTGCTGATCAGAGGGACCGGAACAAGAAAGTGATGGACCGGAACTGGATTGGTTTTTTTTACAATTGATTGAGATTTTAATTAACTTCATCTTTAGCAATTTGGTATATGGAGTAACAAATAAAGAAATAAGAAGAGTGCCTTTCTTTGTACTGGTTGCAACTTCTTCATTTTGATATCTAAAATATATCTATAGATTACACTGGATTTTGTTTGTAAACCTTGAAACAATTATAGCTCAGTTAGCAATCTATCCCTCCAACAGGGTTGCGCACAGCCTATTTAGCATTTACTGGGCTGTCTGTGGGATATTAAATTGTGAGAATTTGGGAAATGTGAACTCCTATAAGTACTTGGGGGTTGACCTGGATGCTGCCTTAAAATTTGATATCATGATTGATACCACTTTTAAGAAGGCTAACCGCAAATTATATATCCTAAAAAGGATAAGACCTTGTATCACAAATTCGGTCGCAAATCAGATCTACAAAAGCTGTATTTTACCAATCCTAGACTATGCAGATTTCTTAATTGATTTTGGAAATAAACAAAAGATTGCTTGTCTTGAATCAATTCAAAAAAGGGCTATGCGATCAATAGATTATGACAAACATAGTGGCCTAAAATATAATGAACTTATGGAACTTTATGGTCATGTTCCCTTGCCGGAACGGAGGAAAAAACATCTACTCTCAATTATGTATCGTCATAGTCAATCTGCGAACAATATTGAAGCATATAGACCAGAAGTACAATTACGGAGTAACCGTAAAATTAAATTTAAATATAAAATGACAAAACTGTCCACAGTTGAAAAGAGTCCCTTCTTTAGAGGAGTGAGACTATGGGATATGATACCGATTGAGATCCAACGGTCCACCACAAAAGTAAAATTTAAGAATGGCATCAAGAACTTGAATGTCTGATCTGCGGCCTGATTTGGCACGTCCAAGGTTTATCCTTTATCGAGTAGAACAGTTATAAGGCTATGTTTAGACCAGTTTACTTTATTATGTGTTTTACTCATCCTGTTCATCTCCATGTTTACCATTACCATCTGTTAGTTTCAACTGGAAGAACACTCAATTTGTAAGTGAAGTTGTCGTAAATAAAAGAAAAAAAAAATTATTTAGGAAAGCGGGGGTTTTCCGTTCTCCTAAGACATAAGGGGATTGACTTTTGGTCTCAGTCTGACTGATTCTTCGACACAGGAGACCGTCTGTTTGAGAGTCGTGCCTCATGCATGAGGGTGAACAGATTTAGGGTTTGCCTGGGGGGGAGTTGTGCCGGGTGTGCGTTCCAAGAGAAAGGAATGAAAGGACAAGAATTGGGAGGAGGGAGCTGTTATTCTTCAGGCTGCTCTCGGTCTTGGTTGCTCTAGTCTACTCTAGGTCGGCCTCAGGGCCAGGGAACTTGGGCCACCATTTGAAAATAAAGGGTGGTAGCATGTAGCCAAACTGTTTGTGCTTTCATTCCCCTGGCTCGTGCCTACTGCCTGTGTTTTCAGGCTTTCGTGCTACCATTTTCATGCTGTCCTGACTATTTTTTGGCTAAGTCTGGAACTCTAATTTGGGCTTCAACTTGTCGGAGGTCTCCCATTTGCTAAGGTCCTATGTTCTGGCTGAGAGGCTGTCCATCCAGGAAGAAGAGGTGTGAACACAGTGAGTACCATAAAGGGACTGTATATTTCATGCACCAACACGCCTTTATATAGCTACAAACGTCTTCCTATTGGTCAATTACAATCATGTGACACATGATGTCACTCCGGTAGTACATTAATTTGTGATTCCATACCTTCGTTCTCAATTTCATTCCAATACATTATTTGATTCTTAGTCGGTAAATCATAACATTCTTCAATCATTTCACAATATAAGTCTATTCTACATCTTTGTATGAGAATTATGACCAATTTCTATCTTTGTATTTTCGTGCCTTACTGATGAAATAGGCTCAATTCATCACATCTGTAAAGTCTCTTTTGACCTAATGGTGGATTTAGGGGGAAGGCATCATTCTTCGATTGATCTATGAGGTACGACCTTTATTGATTACCAAAATTGAATCGTAAGTATCACATAACAATGGACATGATGACATCAGAATCAATTGTCATGGCGCATGAACTTATGCGTTACAAATATTGACAGATCTATCGAACTTTAAATTACTACAATTGTTTAAAAAAAAATCAATGGTGCATATCCTAGAAATGAACTGACGAGGTCACTTACCATAAAGAATAGGAAGGTTTTGTTACGGAGCAAGGCCTCTACCCCCCCAACATATCCGTTCATTTCATCGTTTGGCCACGACACAGAAAGTTTTTCTAGCAGCATTTTTAATTGAAACGATACAAAAGAGGAAACTAATTAAAAGGGCCTTTTCCCTTTTGCTTATAGGATTTCTAGTGTAGCAACTAATGAAACGATTTACTTCCTACTACAAGAAGATTATGTGGCAGTTGGAAAACAAGTTCAAATGTATACTTTTTTGATTGTGTACACCTACATCCGGGAAATAAAGAAATCTGAGAACAGAAGCTTAGAAATAGAAAAGGAATTTAAAACTCTACGTCCCATTGATGAAATAGAGCTCTTTCAATTTACTTCCAAACTAATCAGTATAAATCCATTACTGTAGATTTCCTTCTTTTGAGTTTATCCGGAATTTCAGTCCATACAGGAATTAAGGCACAATGCGGATGCGGTTTATCAAAAACAAATTAACTCTTAAAACATACACATGAATCAGTGAAACATCAGGTGCATAGTTACCGAAACTCAATTCCAAAGCTTTTGTTGTGTATCAAATGTTTGTGGGTCAGTTGAGTTCCAAATGCAAAGTTACTGGAGTTCTACATTGGCAAACTTTAATCCTATAGAAAACATAAAAGGATGCAGTCGAAATACGACAGGTATATTTACTTAAGCCACTGCCTAAATCTTCAGTCCTCGTGTATTATACACCAAAAGATCATTTAAACATCAAGTCCATAATTGTTTAAAAATAATTCCACTTCAATCAGACTAATACATACTAAATCATTCAACATAATTATTATGCAATGGGTTCTAAAGGTACATGATGTTTACATCATATCTAACGTTAACTCAACATCACGCAGCTCTCGATCCCCTTTACCCAAGGTATAAAGGATGATATTGCCCTCATTCTTTGTAGCCTAAAACCTATCCTTTATTGCCGACGGATGAGCTGGCAATGATCTGCTACTTCAACTCACCCTATTTCCACTGGTCGCCCGGCGAGCCTGTATCCCTAGCATCATTAGTCGTTGGGTAACAGCTCCCATTGAGAACGTGAGCTGCTCTAAATCAACTCAGAATTGCTCCTGAATGGGGAGCGGGACCCTCCCTCTAACGGCTGATTGGTTGGAACAATGGCAAATATGCCGCCTGTGAGTGTGAAAAATGCCCTAGGGTAAAACAGAAGTTGTGAGTTTGGCCCATTGCTGAAGTCATTGACAATTGTATTTTGAATATGCTCAGGAATGCACCTGCTCGGAATGATTTAGCTGGATAAAGCATTGTTAGCGTTCACATTCGTTCCGATATCTTAGAACATTTGTACCATGACCAAAATGGGGTTTGTTTACAAATAAATGGAAAAATTACCATTTCTCGTGGAATTTTCTTTTGGTTTGAGCTAGTTTTTACAAATAATATTTTACCACTGACCTTAACTAAACTCATCAAGCATATACCTGTACTTATCTGAGTTATGAAAATGCTGTCAATCATATTGGTTTTGGGTCCCTCTAAGCAGATACGACTGAGCCCCGGGGGGGGCCTCCTCACATAACATTGCCGTTCCAGCCTATATCCGAGTATAATTGCTGTAATCCTTTACCTGTCCCTCAGGGCTGATGAAGGTATCTTTGGAAGGTGTTCCACATGTCTTCATCTTTCTTAGGGTAAGAAGGCTGCGGGCCAATGCTCCTGATGATATCAGAGTAAGGGCAGGACATTGTTTTATTCTGCCTTTAAGGGCTTGAATCTGAGAAGGATTAAAAAGGGTCTGGCTTTCAGAAATCTCCAGTGGTTGTAGGGCTTTTTGTACCTGCATTCTCCAAATACAACTGGGTCAATTTGGTCACTCTCTGCAGGCATGTTGCGTTCACTTGGGAAGAGAGCCATACGTCGCAATTGTATTACAATCCATCTTCTTGTCTCTTGATGGTTTATTGAGGTTTTCTGTCATCGTTGCTCGGGCCTATTCAGACAAGGGCCTCGGGTAACCTTACATATGAGCGCTATATGTGTTGTTATTATTATATGTGTGAGAGTGTGATTGTGTTTGTGTGTGTGTGCTTGGGTACATGCGTATGACTGTGTGTATATGGTTGCATACATACATACATACATACATACATACATATATTATACATGTTTGAATGTATACATTAATACATCTATGCATACAGTAATAAGCAGTTTAGCAAATATCGCTATGATGTAATTACATCTTTGACAACTGCACAATACACTAAATACAACAATTCTAAAATATTACAAAGTGGCCACAGCGACTCCTTTCCAACAGATACTGGCCGGATTTATAGTTACAGGCCAACAAATGCCCTTAGAGATATTTGGTACTAATCCCAACACATCCCTTACATCCTTGTGCTTGTCAGTGCTCAGCACTATCATAAGCTATTTATGGCATATAATTATAGTTATTATTATGTTTAGATATATATTTATTGGAGTGTCGCGATGCTACTGTGATGAATGCCTATTCATCCAAATATGTAAAGAGACCAAAATAAGAAAAGTAAGGTAATATGACAAAAAGTATATATATGTTAATAAAAGGAACGAAAGTGTAAAGGAACGAAAGTGTAAAAGAATGGAAGTGTAAAAGCCCGAAAAAGAGGCCCGAATATGTAAGTAGGAACGAAAGTGTAAAGGAACGAAAGTGTAAAGGAACGAAACCCGAAAGATGTAAACCGGAAGTGACATGTAAACCGGAAGTGACATGTAAACCGGAAGTGACATGTAAACCGGAAGCGAGAATGTAAACCGGAAGTGACGTCAGTTGTGAACCACGTGACCAAAAGCAGCCAATCAGGGCTAACCTCTAGAGTATATAAAGGGGCGGTGAGGCCCGAATAAACAGAGTTCTTTCACAGTTCTCCTTGTGTCCACACGTGTCTTCTTCCCTTAAACAACCGCTGAGATGAGCCGATACGAGTTAATTAACCAGAAGTTCGAGTAAAATAGCAGAAGTTCGAGGTGATTAGGCAAAACTTAGGACGGGGGCCCAAAGGCCCGAGGAACGGGAACGAGGACCGAAGGACCGGGGTAGGGCCCGAAGGCCCGAAACTGGCCTGGATGGGGTCCCGGAAACGTAGGCACGGAACGGCACGAAGGCCCGAAACGCGGAACGGGGACCCGGAGTCCGCGGGAATGACGGCGCGACTGGCTCGGCCCCACGCTACCAAACAATAGGCGACCGTCGGCCCGACAACCCCGCAGACCGGAATCCGGGGTGGACCGCCCTATTGAGGTGAATACCGGCCTTGGAGATAGAGCGAGACGAACCGCGGCTCCCCCTTACCCCTACCATATTTTCCCTCCCCCGCAGTCCTCCGTCTGACACCGAGCACCGATTCCCGACCGATTCGCTCAGCCCCCCCTTGTGTGCGAGGCACGACTCTAAAAACATCACATCTCGGTTCTTTGCCCGGATTCTCCGTCCGCCCGAGACCCGAAACAATTCCCACGTTCCTCTGCTATAGGAATCGGCAACCCCGACCTATCAGAGAACATCACACTACCTTATTAATATTCTTTAGCTCCTACTTTGGTCATGTGACCACACTGATTGTTTTCTTTTCTTATCTTATTATTTCTAATATTCTTGTTATTGATTATTGATTTATTGATAAAAGTGCAGATTTTGCTTGATTATCATCCTGAATCGGCAAGATCGTCATCTCAGCATTTGTTCCCTTCTTCAAAATATATGATTATATTCCAGTGCACAGGAAATTTCATACTTTATTGTCAGTACAGTATCGTCAGCATGATAAATATTATAGTGTAATATAACTATCTATATTTTGTAAATTAAAGACAATATCGTTTATATATAAGATGAATATAAAGGACATGACATGAACTGCCAACCCAGAAATCTTTCTTTCGTCAAACCAGAAATCAACCTTTTGATAGGCCTCGCTATGCAAAATTACATAATTATTATGTATGTCATCAACAGATTTTGTTCTTATGAATTGATAGGTAAGGATAGAAGCGTTATGAGTACTCAGACAATACTCATACCAGCTGTTCTGCCTGCACGTGAACAGCAAACAGATTGAGGTAGGCAGTTTGTGGGAAATTAGTTTTGGAGAGGCTTTCATTGGTGAAGGATGTGATTGACGTGTGCGTGCAAACAGGATGGGCAAAGATGGAGGGTCTGTCTGCACGGGGCTCACTGATTAAAATCCCGCCTGGTTCAAGCTAATTAGCCCCTTATAACGTTTCAGTCTTGTTCCACGTGTGGTGAGCTGCTGAAAAGTGGTTCTCTGCAAATAGATGGGACTCTTGTTAAAAATGAGACAAGGGTAGTATTTGTACTGGTTTCAGTGCTTGATTCAATAGTCTGTATTGGCCTGTATCGAACATGTGAGTTTGGATCTTGATTATTGTCCAGATAGTGCACCAGTTTGTTTTGACTGAGGACCGGAAAATCATTAGTAGAAATAGTTGTTAAATTTGGGAATGGGTTATCTGAGAGAGCTAAAATGCTATTCTGGTTATAGATGTATTTTTCCTTTTGAACCATGCTTTGTTATTAATCCTTAAGACAATCGATTACTTACAGTTCCGATAACCAGATAACACTCAATTACTTTCCTGCAATTGCAACCTGCCCACAAAGGCTTGGCAGTCGAGTTTGAAGTAGTTTTACCACACTTCAATTTCTGTACTTAATATATGCACATGCTATTAAAAGCTGTCAGTAGCATAATGCTTACATTTGACATAATTATCTATGCGTTGTTTTATTTTTAAAGAATAAGGTGATACATAACTAGTGCATATTGCAGCACCCCACAACGTTTGCTCGTTATTAAGGGTGACCTCAGGATATTTTGCCTGGGAGAAAACTGATCTATTAATTGCACGTATGTACAGTGAAGCCCCTCAAGCGCAGGATACCTCCTTTAATCATTTTAGAATCAAACTTCAAAAAAGTACAAATGTGTCAAGCTGCAAATGCATGGCCTATTGAGAATAGGTATGTTTGGTCTTTTACACATTGGATCCTATTCTGACTTTTAGATACTTTGAATGAGGGGCTAGTTCTATCTCTGATAGAAATAAAACATGAAGAAAGAATATGGAGTAATCATCAAGGGTACCCAAAGCTATTTGTGTGATGAACCCATTAATGTGCAGACCATCCTGTACAGGGACTGTTATTTCCATGGTATAATAAGAACTAGATTTTATGTTATGCTGATGAATATTTCAATCCATTAGATGCCTAAGCGTAGTATAAAAAAATGGGTCATCCTTGACATATATATACAGTACCCATCTTTTGTTTATCCCTGCTACATACTAAAGCTCATAACTATGAGAATCTGTTGCCGAGTTTCTACATGAACTGAAAAATGTCATAACAGCTTTTTGTGATTCGGTTTTCCTTTTGCCAGAAGTATTCAGATTCAGCCGGACATATTGCTGGGAAAAAGGTAATTGGATTTACAAGCAGGTATTGCTTTTCTGTGTTTCTTTATACTATGTACCGAACGAAAAATAATCCCTCTCCTTGATGGTGTAATCCCTTGCATCTTCTTTTATCCTTTTTATCTGAAGGTGAAAAAAATCTAATAACTGTAATTATTTATTTCTATTTATGTCTTTATCTTTAGCTAATGTTAGGGTTCAGAGTCAAGCTGGGAATATCAAGGTAATTGTAAAATACTAGACGTTGTAAGCTTCAGTCCCAATTAAAAGTATGATTTTGGTGTGTAAATAAGGCATTATTTTACATTTTCTTTTTTTAGGATGAGTTACTGTAAGGGTTATGTAAATTGAAATGGCAATAATAAGACCTCATGACAAAAATATGCCTTTGTTCAGAAGAATTAAGTTTCATAATCGCGAGAACAACAGCTTCAGACTGTTAGGTGAAAAACATTCAATCAGTATTGGATGTTATTTGGAACATTGATTTTATTTTACATTATGTAAATATGAATGACCAGAAGTAAGCTTTGCAGTGGCAACGCTTCTGTTCGGCTTCTTATGGTGTAAATCATTTCCGAACACTATAAAGTTATGTCACGTACATACATAGCCATTTCAGCTTATCTCTAGATGTAACACGCAGTGTAGAACCTGGGAACTCTTTTCAACATGAGCACGAATCATTAGGCGTGCACAAGATTTACAAGGACCAATGTGAATGCAGCATGTGGTCGGTTGAATAGAGCCCATAAAACTGGAAGTCTCATATGGGCAGTTGTGCAGTTGTGCGTCGGTTAAAGGGTATGCCGGGTTCAAGCGGCGGCTCCCCCGGCACCCATTAAGCTGTAGGCATGCCCTTAAGTTCCCTCCAGGGTGGGATCTCCTGTTCCTCTGAGCCTCACTGGAGGTATTCTGATGCCCAGCCTTGTGTAAGGCCACCATGTGGTGAGATGCTGGCAGTGTAGGGCCCTTCATCATAGCAGACAAAGGCGCCTATTTAGGGAAGGCAGTCACGGCCGCTCGTTATGGCCAATAATCCACCCGCCCTGGAGGAGGTGGAATCTGCGCCGCCTCCAGGGAGGAGAGGTATACCGATCAGGTGGGTTCCGCCAACCAGCCTACCCATACTTATTGCTCCTATGATGCTGAACATCAGGAAGCGTGGTTTTTACTTACGTATATATGTTGTGGAGATGACGTCACAATGTTAAGAAATGGTCTAGGCGCCATATTGGTGATCAATTAGGAATATCTATTATTCACTTTCCACGAACATCTAAAGTGCATATTTATGCTTAGTTTATCATTAATGATTATAGGACTTCATAATAATGGTTATGAAGAGCACATTGTGATCATATAAAATGTATTCACGTGAACACTCTGCACAAGGTCTATAGGACTAGAAGTTCTCTAGGTGATTTTGAATTGAATACTCATATCTTTTCATTTCTATCAAAGTATAAGTTGTTTACGGTGGTTTCATAAAACTTCTTTGGGTTCATACCAATCTACGTCCTAGTGTTCAGATTGATTAAATCAGGACCCTCATAACTGGTGCATTGCTGGCAGGGTGGGTTCCAACGCCATACAGGTAGTGGAGGGATCTCTACCGCCTGGAAGAGGCTGGAGGAGGGCCTTAGGGGTGTTGGAAGAGGGTTGGAGTATGGAGGAGGGGCTTTTTAGTAGAGCCTGATGAATTTGTCAAATGCCCCCTGGTGGCACACAATCATAGCCTGGAGTCCCTCCCCCCTACTCCAGGCACACTCCTCCAGTATTCCCCTGCCTCCAGGGGTATCCGCCACCTACCGGAGGAAGAGATGACTTAGCGATCACTGGATCAGGCCACCACTGCTTGGTGATCAATCACCCGTGACCAAAGATTAAGGCTTTCTTCTGAGGCCACTACACCACCGCCATACACATCCAGGCTGGCCCTGGAGGAAGCCATACACCCTTCACACAGGGGTACTCTCCTCCAGGAGGAAACTATATCAGATAGCCGTTGAAAGTGAACAAAGGCTGTATCAATCATAGAAAAAATGAAGGAGAAAGATCACCTGAAACCTTTTCTGTGCCTGTGTTGAGCGATTGTAGGCTTGCAACACAAAGAGGTGTCATTGCAAGGAAAAGGAACAAAGCAGGATAGTATAGGAAATGTATTCGAATTGTCTGGGTTGCTGTGACCTGCACTTACTTTTGAAAGAATATTTATGGTATCCAAAGGAATATTCTACTTCTATAGATCGCAATATCTGGAAATGAGGAGTTTCTGTTGACTTTTCATTATACTGATTCATTCTGATTATATTCATTTGTATTTCTGTAACTTTCAATTGGTTAAATTTAGGTACAAAAATTAACTTTTATCTGGTTACAGGTCCAACCTTCCAATTATGAAAAATTAGTTTCAGAGAGATCTCTTACCTCAACATAATTATGGCAGCAATAGGAATACGTAACATTCAATGCTCAACTCATATCAGACGGGATACAACATAATACCGTTATTCAACAGTGATAGAATTTCATTAAATAAGAACTTTTCCAATTTGAAAGTTTAGTTTGTATAATGCATATTTTCGCCAATGATTGAAACTTAAAAATAAATGGTTAATTAAACATTCTGCACTGTACATAGAGTTGAAGCCTGTCTATAATAATTATATTACTGTTTTTGATGTCCAAGTTTCCGATAGATGAGTCATCTCCGCATGAACAATGTTTTAAAGAGGCAAAAGTATACGTCAGAATATTCCTCTATCTAGAAAAGGATTTTGCTTATATTTCATATATCATGCATTCAACATACGTTTGGAGACATCACTGTACTGTCTGTGTTCTGGAAAACTAACATTTATCAATTATCTGTCTGTGCCCATCTTGACATATTAATTTTCTATTTGGTTAACAGACTCGGAAAGCGGTATTTTGGCATAACCGGAATTGACATGTTGGGAAATACTAACTCTTTGCTGTCGGCCAGCCGTGAAATGAAACACGCTTCGGTGGGTAGGCAGGTTTTAACTTCACATCGGATATCACCGATTTCCCGTCTGCAGCTAAATCGAACCAACCAATGAAAATCACCGAAAATCAATTACCACGCGTTGAAGTCGGCGCTTCAGACTGTCAATTGGTTGATCAGCATTAGTGTTCAGTGCCTAGATGTAGATGTTGTTTTTAACTTTTAAACAGAGGGCATCTTTAAACACCCCACTCCTATAGAAGAACAGGCGTCTTGGTCTACTTATACAGGATTGTTACTGGAATGTCGTCAGGAAAACATATCCATAAGAATATTAAGAAGAGCAATTATTAATGTGGCCAATAGATAGAATAACTATCTTGACAGATCCAGATATTCACACCTGATAGATCTAAAGGGTGTTTTTAACCATACATTCCTGAAAGTAAAGGTTATTTTTCATGAATACACTCCTTAAAACAGGATATTTCAAATCAACGCACTTCTGAAAATCAAGATTATTTTTCACGAAAAGACACTCCTTGAAATAGTGGCCATTTCTAACTAATGCACTTGCAGAAAGTAGGTGTATTTTTTTGTGAGCGGCAAACACCACAGCCTTGGAGGTAAAACGTTCTTGGTGTCCTGCTCCCCGGCCAGACACCAGCTGCTCACTCCGACTCACAGCTGCTCACTTCGCTGGTCTCGGGCGAGCTGCACTCTCTGTCTAGTGTTTGTCGCCCAACACACCGGGAACTGTCAGAAGCTGCTGGTCCTCTGTTCCCTTGAATCAATCTCCATCACAACTCACTGTGGTCTGTGTGTGACGCCAGCGTCAGTTGGTACTATTAATTATCTAAAATAACGTGTGTGATTTTTCTCTGTACCAATGTCTATTATTGCTGATGTAGCTATTTTGGAAGTTGTTCTTTGATCGTTTCCAGAAAGACTGTAGTTGCGTTTTAGACCGTGGATTTATTCCTTTGAGTTTCTTTATTCTGCAAGTATAAACTTATAAGCAAAGAAAATAGGTTCACTCATCTTCGTTCCCCTCATCAGGCTGAACCTATTAAAGTAGGGTTAATCATTCTTTTGCAAATTAATCATGTACCTGTTGTACCCCTTTTCTATATACTCCCCTGCATATATGTACAGTGTTTCGAATGGTGTTAAAAGAAATTATAGTTAAACGAAAAGATCTGAGTATAAGCACTCCTCAGAATTATAGCCTACTACCTAAGTGCGTCTTGCAAAGAAGAAAATATTAATGTTCAACAGGATCACTCTTTCATTTCATTAAACTTTCCTTTTACGCTATACATATACATACCCTACCAGTTCTGGTATAACCGGAGTTTTTTTCCCTTTTTCCGTTCATAGAAATTCCCAGAACTACCTGTTAGGAGTAGGCACTGGGGCGAGCTCTGCCGTATGGAGAATTTACTTTGGGATTAAATTATTCCGCGGTTAGTGTTTGCTGATTGCCACACAATGCAGAATCCAACCCGGCGCTGAGTGGAAATAGCAGCTCATTGAGCATATTGTATTTATGAGCAACTCCCGTTCTGCTCGCGCACTTCACTATACATCAAAACGCCTTCTGCTTCGCTTCATAGGCGCCTGGATAATTCCCGGGGGAATATATACAATTAGTTCTCTCTCACTCTACACAAAAGAGTGGTGTTTGCACACAGGAGAGGCCTGTAGGCTGAGCTAAAGGAATTGCTCCTTTGAGGCGGCTGAGCAGCTCCTTTGAGAGCAAGGAGCGATTAGGTCTGAATAACAAGAGCTTATCTAATTGAGTCGCACCTGTGTTTGCTCGATAAATCAAGGCGATAGCGCATTAACAAAGATCACTGGGTTATTAAACCCAATATCAACAGGCCGTTAATCGAGTCATTGCATTATTTATGACCATTTACTGGCTGTAGCCTAACAGCTGGCAGACACTCTGATTGCAGCACCAGAGCCGGTTTCTAATTTGCAATCAGAAGTGAGAAAAGATTATTACAAAATACCACAGGCTGAAGCTATCTCTTGCATGTCATCAATAAAGAATGTGATGAGACAATGTCTGTCATGCTGTGTCGCCTAGATTAGTACAAAAAGGATAGTCTGTGTGAAATATAGTTAATTTTCTATCATTCCATCTGACGCAATTGCAAAAGATAGAAACTGAAAAACCAGAAGCCATTGTAAAATCTATAATTAAATGGGCGTAAATTATGGGATTGCCAGACTGCCCTATTTCGAGATGGTTAATTGTGTCTTTATGACCATTAATTAGGCTAATGGTTACATTTCATTTGAGCTTTGCCGGTATGTTATATTAACAATTTGCTCTTTTTTAGGCTTATGAGTTAATCCTGGTAGAACGTTCAATTTAATGCACTTAATTAGAGAGAATTCTGGCCCCTTAACTAAGTTAATATTTACTACACTACAATACGACTACATGAGATCGGAAATTGATTTTTTAAAGATGTATTTAGTTTTACAAAGAAACACTCGGACTTCCAAAAGTTACAAGGACTGCGTGACCATATTTGATAATTCAATTTTAAAATGTTTGATAATATTACTGCAGACGGATTGATTAAAATTAGATCCTTATTGAAAAGCCTTGTGTAAAGCCTGGCCCCAAACATCCTGAGCTCTTTCTGAAAAGTAAATATTTCCGCCCACTTTCCGCTACTCGTAAACAAAGAGTAAAAAACCCGGTGGATTTGTATCTGCCCCAAACAGGGCTAAATGACTGTCAAAGTGTCATCCGGGGAATCGGCCTGTAACCGCCCCCTGACGGGATCTCGCCGAGAACCAGCTCACGTGTTCTGGGCCGAGATTTGACGAGACTACAATCAATACGCGAGAACCCGGCCCACGCAAATAGGAGCCTCTTTAAAGTGTTTTTACGCCATCCCCTTTGATGTGGTTTGTCATTAAAAAAGGAGGTATGTATTCTGCGAAAGTTGAAAGGTGGGCTGTGTTAAGTAGGGCTATTTATAAACAGGGATCTAGGTTAAGGGAATGCAGGGAGTTTGCGAGGGTGGGGGGGCGACCAAAAAACATCCACTAAATTTCATACAGGTGGTTTTCCTATTTTTTCATGGCCATGATTGAAAATCCTGTCAAGAAAACATCCATGAAATTTCATGGACATGAGAGTTCAGTGATAAATCATAAGGATCATCATTTAGGATATTAAAACTTTTCGTTGGACGCAATTGTTTGTGGATGTTTTTTGGTCGGCCCTTCAGGAATGCAAAAACATTCTCCGTTGTTTCTGATAGGCCTACTATACGATTTCACATTTATGTATTCTTTATGACAATTATATTTACAGGAATTCATTCAAGGAAGAATCAAAATGCGAGTAAGAAGCCCAAGAAAACATTCAGTGCCTTCAGGATAATTTGTGAACAATACTTGTTTATTCTGTAAACTCATATAATTGCCTTATCAAACTGTATTTTGATACTACCATAATAATGCTTATATTTCCATGGAATAATGAATCAACTTATAATTATATCTAGATCTGAGCAAAGGAAATATTCAAAGGAAACCTAAAAACTCTTTTAGAAATACAATGGCTTTGTTAAGCATCATGTGAGAATACACTGACATAGGACAATGGAGTTAATTAACCATCAGAAAACTGTTAAGATCATCTCTTATTTAAACAATTAAGTCAATTGACATAATTCATATCCATCAAATACTTAGTCAGATTTGCTTCAGGAATTTGTGCTAATATAGAAAGAATTCAGGCCAAAGTACACTAAATTGTCTTAAAATGTTGTCCAATTACTGTTTACGTGGAAAGTGTACCTGGTAATTCTATGGAAATGCTTTAACAATGGAATTAACACATTATCAAGAAAATCACTGCCAATGGACCATCAGTGACGCCTGTAGCACAGTTAACCAGATCTGGGTCTTAGGAAGGATTTCCAGGCTGAGAGAAAATGTTGGCAAGCTTTAAAAAATTAAGCCAATAGCAATCCACAAATGAGCCTCTTGGTTTAATATGATAATTACCGGGGATACCCAAGCCGGCTTTGAACTGCTGCATTAACCACCTTGGTTTTGCAAGCGTCCCACTAAGCGTCCAATGGCCTGAAATCAATTGAAACAGAAACCTGTTTTTTTCTCTTTTGCATTTTTATCGGAACCCCAATTTGTCTGTGTGTTTCTGTGGCAAAAGGAACTTCAATACCTCAGAGTAGGAGTTATTTTTTTAAGAGACTATAAACAGAAAGTGTTAATTAATTATTTTTTCTGAAGTTGAAAATGTGTATTTGTAATGACATATATATTTTTAAATATCAGGAACAATGCAGGGGTACTCTGACAACAGCTCTTTATCCAGAAAGAACAAGGTTTGGTTTGTTATCGATTCTTTCATGCGTCAACAGCTGAATAAAATATAGATGAAATATATATGTAAAGATGTATCATTTAATCTGACCGAATGTATTGACAAAATTAAGACATGTTACACTGACTCAAATCATTTTCTTCCTGTGAATCTTGTACCGGTATCAAATGTTCTTTTTATCAAATTTGTTGTGTAAGTTTATGCTTTTTTTTTGCTTTGTTTCTTTTCTTTGGACTAAGAGTTTTAAGTGGTTAGGGAAAAACAATTCAAATCTCATCTGAATTAGGTTCAATTCCAGCCTCTCAGTATCCATCTGTAAAATCCTCCCCATTCTGTTGGAGTCCATGGTGACATGAAATAACCTTCTTCTGTTATTGTCAATGGAAACCCAATGGCAGGGCATGCAATATTTACAAGAAATCAATCTGGGAAGAAACACTTTGCTTTTTTTTTGCATCGATCACATGACAGCCATAGGATGTCACGTGGACATAAGGGAACGCCCTCTGTCTACGTCACTTCCGAGTGCGTGCGCATACTCTTGTGCGTAAAACTCAGGGCAGCATGCTATCACCCAGTTGAGCTTTGTTAGGCTCAGTTGGGCTCACCTGAGCTCAGTTAAGCTCAGTTGAGCTGCCGCTCAAGCCCTGAGACTGGCCTTGATCTTTTAATCCCTGACAAGAGTTTGGTGAGTGATGAGGTGCATGTTTCGGCTAACAAGTTGCCCTATAGTCTGAGTCTGACATTTCCTAAAGTGTCAGGTTTATCCAAGTACCGGTCACTCATATAATATGAAACATCGAGAGAGAAAACTCTATACCTTGTCTTCATCGTTAAGCCTCTGAAAAATTTAGGCCATTGTAATTTAGTTATAATTATAGGACAAAATGTCGCAAAATTCTTTTTCTATAAATGTATATAAATTGATACATACCACTGCAAGAATGGCATTGATTAAATGAAGTATAGTTATAAATAAACGGCGAATTTAAAAGCTCATTCGAAAAACGGGTTTTATTTGCAAAATTAACACTCAATTACAGTGAATTGGTATCATTCGCATAATTCCAACTAGGTTCATAATAATAATCAGTAGTGTTTTTCAATTATGATATTATTCATTTTGCATAATAATAGGTTATCTAGCTAGAATATGTTAGGCATAAGCATGCAGATGTTTGCAACCCACAAAAGTTCCAACAATGAGCAATCTGATAGAATGGGTCAGGGTGGATACAGGGTTTCGGGAAGGGGCAGGGACGGATTAAGGGGGTGGTGGGGGGGGGGGGGGGGGGCTACTATCATATTATTGATATAGAAAATCGTCGCGCTAAACACCCAATTATCAATATGATTAACAGAAGAAGGAAATTCTCATAGAATAAAATCTTTTTTAAATATCACAGAAGTACTATCATAACAATTATGTTCAGAGTCTGGTAACACTGCACCATCAATACCTCCTCCTAATCAGCGTTGTTTGCTAAGGGGAATTTGCCTTTTGTTTCTTATCAATACATTTCAGTGCAGCAGCAAATTTCGAGAGCCGCATCTCTTAAACGTGTATTTTAGTTTGGCACTGCAGTTTCCGAAGTTTTCTCCAGGTTAGGCCTGCATTGTCTCGATCTTAGAACCGATAGAACCCCCCTACCTGCAAAGGCCTTTGGCTGGTGCCTTCCCGACCCTACCCGTTCTTCAACCAGTCGCCTTTAAGTCCTTTCTGTCCCCCAAAGTCCTACGGCCCTCTGTGTGAAATAGGGTAGAAGAGGCTTTGATGTTCATTCTGGGTATGTTCCAACTTCGGTCCTGACTCCTTCAGGGGTTTCATTGATGTAACTTACCTGTATAACTCTATGAGGCGATTGGTCCAAACAAATTAGGTGGAGCAGTAAAATATCAAACGGTCTCGCTAAAGGGGTAGCGTTAAGGGTTCTACGTCCCCCTGAAAAAAGGAAGGGTTCAAACTGAGTTTATGACCTAAGGGAAGGTAACTTTTTTATTGTGCTACTTTTTCCCCAGCTTTTTCTTTTGTACTTTCTATGATGTAATATTTTCCCTTGATAGCTTGCATGGGAGACCTAGGGTATTATCTACGACAACTGTTGGTGTACCGTCGAATAAAAGCAATGGGTATTAAAAGATTCAAGCTGTCTAGTCCTGCTTGAAAGCCTTAACGCTTTGCTGATAGGTGAAAGAAATGCAACATAGGGCATCTCGTATCAGTATAAGTGTTTTATTTGAGCCAAATAACAATAGTGATATTTTTACATCAGGAATATTTTGTTTGTCCAGAATTTCTTATTCATGATGCAGTATAAATGCGTAGCACAGAAAAAAGCAAGGCAAGGGGAGCCCTAAAATGAAGTCAGCTACAATCTTGTGTCACCTTTTCCTGCATAACTTATTGAACTAATGTTATCTGTTTTGCTAGTTATTGCATTAAGCCAATTTGGTTGTATGTTAGTTTCAGCAGATAGTTCAGTGTTTTTTAAGTCAATTTCAAATTGCAAATATGATAATCCCATGGCTAGCACAGCGTGGTCAATAATAACCTATAGAACTATGTAGTCACAAGCTCAGTGGACCAGCTTAGAAGAAATGCAAATGATTCCGCTGTAAAATTGAGATAAAAGGCGTAGCGGCGAACTGAAACATGATAAAGTTCTAAAGGACGATCACCAATAAATAGCGGTGAAACATTTCCGAATGTCCTTTAATCTGACAGACCGGAGTTGCAAAACATTTTACTAGAATCTTTCTTTCTATACTCTCTCTTTATATGTCACAACAGGCGGTTGGACATCGTGTTGCAAA
Organism: Lepidonotus clava; assembly: GCA_936440205.1. NCBI lineage: Eukaryota > Metazoa > Annelida > Polychaeta > Phyllodocida > Polynoidae > Lepidonotus > Lepidonotus clava. The sequence goes on along the minus strand of OW387150.1, from coordinate 14,934,928 downwards.
AAAAATCATTTTATCTAAATCCGCTTTTTTATGTTTTCAAATTTCAGCTACTTGCTGATGGGAAATTCTGCCCAAATGTCCATTTAAATGTTACATTTTAACCGATTTTACAGAACGTATAGGCTTCCAATATTCATTTTGGAATGGTTGATCTTTGTTATGGATCTTTTATTAATCCATTTAGTGTACCTGCAAGCTATGGGCCCCCTCCTGTAGGAATTAAGAATTAACCACCTCAAGAATCAAATATCTCAAATCACAGAAGGTGGGAGTGTGAGCAGCTTCCAAGATGAAATCTGAATGATCTGCAACCTAACGTTATCCCATGCGAAGGAGTTGGTGACAGTGTGATCATTTTAATCAAAAGAGAACCACAAACCAGAGAGCAAAGGTTATTTTGGTTTCACCTGCAAGATTAACTACGCATCACAAAGACGAAGAAAAAAACTCATAACAAAATGGGAGAAAATAGAAAACTAACAACTTAGGTTGAGAACCAGCGATTATAAGACCCTGATTTGATACAAAGGTCAATACAATTTGGCGTACCTAATTGGTGTGTGTTAGGGGGCCGGCCAATGCTTCGTTAAGTAAAAGGCCAAACCACTGCAAACAGTAGCATTGACCACTGAGAAAGGTCAGCCTTAGTAACACAGGGAATAGGGTACAGAGACTGTGCGTGCCAAGGAGCAGGGTCCTGGGTGTTTGTGTCTACACAACTTGGGAATTCTCACAAACCAGGCCAAGAAATACTCCCTTGTAAATCTGTTTCCCATATCCTGATGTTCAGATTATAGAAAATGACACCTATAATGTGGGTCATTGTGTCAATGTGCGTATCGCCAGGAAGAAAGAAACTTGAATTAAAAGTATTTTTAGGAAGTCTTTGTTATAAATCGTTTAAAGTACGTTTTCTCCAATCTATTTGTTGTACATTATTGAGAGTATATGCATGGTACATTGCTGTATCTGGATGGAGGTGCTACGAAATCTACCCCACTGACATAGACATTGATCTCCATTAAGGCTAATGTAATTCAACTAGTTAATACCAAATAGATGCACAAATAAAATTAAAAACACATAGACAGCATAATATTCAAATGTAGGAAAGACATAAGACCAATGACAGAACGCAATGACTTCATGTGCTGATTGTCATACTCTTTATGATCATGTTTATTGAACAACTTCTTTTGTCATCAGACATTGCTTTTCCACAAGTAAATCTTAATCAATCAACAGCAAATAGCCATTTACAGATATTGAAACTCCGCAATATTTGAACATTGTGTTGGAGCGTAAAGAAACACTCATTTCAATCCCAGCCTTATCCCAGAAGATCAAAGGATGCAGAACGCCACCTCAGAGTACCTGGGGGGCTCATCGATCCTTCCAGGAGATAATCCCTTTCCCTGTGCCAATGGAGTTTCCCTCCTCCAGGGCTCCTCCTGGGCATTAGCCCGCTAACATCATTGTCATGTACCGACCCAACCCGCACCACTTATAATGTACTTTGTCGCCAGTTTTAGCCGCTCCCGAAACAGGTTTTTCTACATCCATCAAATTGGTCTAATGACAAAAAGTTGTATTCATTATTTTTCACTCCAGCTGGATACTGGTAAATGGCCTTCATGCAAGGATGGAGAGTATGGCAGTAGGATGCCAAGTGACCTTGAATAATCGAAGCAGATGCCAATATATTTTTGTACATGATGTAGACATAAAATCGTACTGAACTACCTTTTTCTAGGATGATTGATGGCGATTTTATTTCAATCATATTGGATATTCAAAAATGACAAAAGCCCAATTGGAAATAATCCTGATTGGAAATGCAAGTGAACTTCTCAATCATGCTCCGAATGGTAATGAGAACAAGATGTAATAATGAGATAAGTACTGGTTACAAATTGTAGTTTGCATTTCTTTCTTACAAGGTTAGGTAGGCTTGAAAGCGTATTTCAAGGGTCATCCATTATTATGAACGTTTGTGACTTACCCCCAAATTAAGGAAAACCTTTTCCAATAGTGCGCCCCCCCCCCCCCTCATTTTTAAAAATCTTGGATCCACCACTGCCTCAAAAACCCCTGCCTCTTTTAGCGAATAATATGCATCAGGAATGTCCTTAGCCCCAAACCTCAGCCACCCGCTCTGTGCATTCGTAAATAACGAACGGTCCTTATTGTACCAACATAAATGAGCCTGAAGCAAAACAAGTTGGTTGGTTGGTTATTGGTTGCTTTACACCCTAATTAACTGCCAGGGTCATATCAAGGGTGATGATGGTGATTGAATCTATGAGAAGGTAGAGACTGTACCCTACACTTTTACTGAGGTAGGTGTTCTTTAATGTGCAGGGTCCCATAGGCAGGGCCCTACACACAACAGCCGATGGTCCTCTAGGGACCTTTGATAACCCAGTTGTTGCCACTGGGAGAAACACAGAGGGGTGTAGCAAAACAAGTAGTGTCACAAACATTAGCCAAGACAGATATAGCAAACATGCCATTTGAGTTAGGATCTAAAGAACAATCCTTTGTGTCTGTAATAAGTTTCAGATATAAAGTTATCATGAAGAAAATAACTCACATTCAGACTGTTAGAAATAGTATCGCGTGTACTAGTACTCCCCGTTTGAAGCTTGATGTTGTCTCATACATCACCACGCACACGTTTTTTTTCATCATATATGTACGTGTACAATCATTATGAGAGGGGAGCCTTATCTGAACGTAGTACTGTATAATGACGTGCCAAATAGAATGTAGATCACATCATGAAATAGAGTATGAGGTATGTGACTCTCTGGTCGTTCTCAGTAACTACAGAAAGATTAGTTACAACACAAATATATTGAAAATGTATCATTTATTTATAAATGGCATGAGTGACGAGAAAGCAATGTGTATGGTAAATAAAACATACTGTTACATTATTATCTAAATGATAATCATGGAATCATATCATGGCAGTGGCGGATTCATGATTTTGAAAAGGGAGGGGGGGGGGGCGCACTATTGGAAAAGATTTTCCTTAATTTGGGCCGAATTGTATATCAATAAAGTCTAAATTTGGCAAAACAATAATTAAAAAAAAAGAGAAAAAAAGGGGGGGGAGGATAACACAATGTTTGTAATAATGGGTAACTCTTGAAAGACACTTTCAGGCCTACGTAACCTTGTATGAAAGAAACATGACAGTATAACCCTTCCACTGTCCAGATGCATCCCCAAGGCCTATGAAATTTAGTGTATTATAAATTTCGCCACAGTTAAAAATGAAAGCGAAAGACATCCCTTTGCATCTATGATTAAAGCTAACTTTCCCCTTTCGCTGATTTTCCCTATGTTACGTAAATTTATGTGTTTGTGGTTGGGTCCAGAGATTTATCATTTTGCGCAATGTGCATGTTCCTTCTAATGGATGTCGTAACAGAGACCCGTGTTGAAAATGGTTTTAGACCAGAATAAACCACCTGACCTTTCCTATACCTTAGTCTATGAGTATGAAATGAAAACGAAAGGAAAGTTTTCAAATTATCAGTGCTAGGTTATATAGAATACTTTTAAATTGAGTCTATAATAGTGTTCAATGAGTGTGAATGCTCGTGGATGATGTATATTTGACAGAAAGCGTTGGTCATAATTATACATGTATTCACAAAACAACCATCTTTTTACCATGTGCAAACCTTCTAATCTGAGAGAGCATACATGAAGGAGGCAGCCATGCTTGCATCTCCAGGTAATACGATGAGAAAGAAAATCCTATCCAAATCATATCATGCTCGCACTGAGACATATGTCCATGACTTGCTCACACCAACATGTGACGTTAAGAACCCTTCTATCAATGCCCCTCAGGGGGAGGCCTGCCTTTCCTTTGGCATCTGAAACACAATGCATGCCGTGCACAGCTGTCTCTTGAGGCTGAGCCCCATATGGACCATACAGATAGGGCTTATTGTACACACATCTTTGGGTATTGTCTGTCACCGCCAGGCTTTGGTCATGATACATGTCAGCCCAGTCAGCTTTATTCAGACAGGAGGGGATCCAAGGGAGGTATTGGGGAAGCACTTTTGCATTTGCATTTTTCATGTTCGATTGTGTATGTGTGTCCAGGATTTGTGGCCATGGATTCATAATATTATATTGCTCAAATAAGGTGATCTTAATACGGTATCCTTCCACATAATTTGGACATTTCATGAGGTGGATAATAATGCATGTTATCAGGTTTTGTTCTTAATGTTCCTTGACAGTTGTCCTATTTGAAAGAGAATGTACTCAGTAGGCCTACTTTTTTAAGCTGTTGTATCTTCAAAACATCCATTACCAATACGTACCTAGAGTAAAGCGACAACGTAATTACACCCATTTGCCTTGTTGTATATAATTTAAAACTAATAAAACACCCCGTTATATTCACCATTTGACACTTGCCATGGCATTGTTGTAAGCGAGAAGCACCCCTTCCAGAACCGCTACCTCAGCCCATCCCGACCCCCCTATGCCCCTCCCCCATTCCTCCTGGCCGCGGATTCAGGCCCGACCACCTCTATAGATGTTGGCTATCCCTCTCAGCCAACCAACGGATATGAGATGTCTGGTCCGGTCAATATCTCCACCGATGATCGCATATAAAGTGACAACTTCATCCTGACACGGCATGAGTAGAAAGGAGAATGCCAGGAGAAAATACCCCATTGATACATGTCTGAGTACCTTGTATGGTCATGCATACTAACAGGGTCGGGTGTCAGGAATCAACTTTGGCAATGCTTTATAACTAATGTGGTACCATATACCATTTCAACGTTGCAGGTTTAAAATACGATAGGCTTTTCGATAAGGAATATGGTTATCAACTTTTATTTGATATCAGTGAAAATGAACTTGGTAATATGCAGCATCAGATACGGATAGACCAATAATTTAAGTGTTTGACTTAGATTATTGAGCATTTCATTTGTTTTCTGAGGATAGCTGTTCAGAAATATCTTCAAATTCGTATTCTCAATTTCAACGGAGGAAGCTAATTGAATTTATTTACCACTCACTATCATATTTGCCTTTCACCATCTTTGATTTATCAATAAGGAGGATATATATATCTTAAGAATCTAACTTTGTATACCCATGGACGACTTGCTAAGATCACAGTTCAGTGGGCATTGCGGTCCAGAGTTAATCGACTTTATGATATCCTAGATTGTTTTGAGAATGGACACCTGCAATTTATAAAGGAAAGATAATGAAGACTTATGATAGGTTACAAAGCCCCCCCCCCCCCCCATGTATCATGTGGGTATAAGCCAACTCCGGATTACTTTTAAGATTGAAGTTTATTGCGAAATGATATTATGATGTTTATTCCCAAAATCGAGTTCCATTAGAAAGTCTTGCAAAAGAAAGTCGTAAACATTTTATTTTAAAACCCAGTCAAATGCAATAGGTTTTTCTGAAACAATATTAAAGGCTGGCAGATTAACTCATTGTATCCTACCCTTCATAAATTGATCAGCTTTAAAATTAATTGATCGGTCTCATAACTTCATTCATTTTATTCAATCTAAGAAGCTAAGTCAACATGATTAAGCAATCTGGTGACGTAGAATACCATGATTTTTGCCTATCCCAATGCATGATTATGATAACAGAAACAGGGATATGTTGCATGAAGCATCTAGTCTGGGCTCAATGACGCACCCTATTATTTTCTATGTATGAGAAGGGAATTCTACTCCAATACTATGGTCAGGCCCGTACCTAGGGGGGGGGGGTGTGGCGGGGGTGGCGGGCCACACCCCCACAGAAGAAATCTTTCCAAATGTTCCACCTTTGCTTGCAAATTTAAATGTAAAAATCAGTAAAAATAGTAGGAAAATATTGAAAAGTTCCACTTTTTACTGCTCGCCACCCCCTTTTCAAGTTCAAACTATTGAAAATTTGTGGCCACCCCCACCTCCCCCCGCCCCCACAGAAGAAACCTTTCCAAAAGTTCCGCCTGTGCTCGCAAAATTTAATGTAAAAATCTGTAAAAATAGTAGGAAAATATTGAAAAGTTCCACTCTTTACTGCTCGCCACCCCCCTTTTCATATTCAATTTTTTGAAAATTTGGGCAAGAGTTCCACTTGTGGAACCTCGCCAACCCCCCACAGCAGACCCTGGGAACGGGCCTGATGGTAGCGACTACCTTTTGTTTGCTTTTGAATCATTGACACCACTTTCCAGTTTCTGATACTCATGTACATCATACTCAGTTGTCAAAATAGTGTATGGCTTCTGATCACCAGAGTCATTTCCCTGAATCACGTTCAGTTGCTCATTTCTCACTAGTTTATTTGCAGGAGGTCGAGCACAGTGATCATCAGGAATTCCTGATTTAGTATGATTTCTGTGAATAGGTTCAAGATACCCACTTATATCTCCAGATCTCTCATGTTCGGCCATTTGAGAAGGCAATTGTCTAAATTGATCATTGTCATATGTTTCAGTAGTTATAGTACCGTCAGAACCTTGGTCAGTTTTATCTATGGCTTCGTTTTTAATCCTGCTACTTCTATTAATCGATACTCGACTTTGATTGTTATCATTCACTGTCGTTCCTTTAAGAATAGTTCCCTTAAGAGAAATGTCAGATGAGGTATTTTGCTGTATGTTACGCACTTCACAATTGCGTATAAACCCACGGTTATTGTCAACTTCTGAATAAGCATTATCCTCTGTTGGGACAATGTCTTTAGTTACTTCATTCCGAGTTACGATCATGCGCACTCCAAACTCACTAGTTACTTCCGCTACTGCTTTGCCTTTCTCCTGAGTCTTTTCTTTGGGACTAATCCTCAGTCTATCATCAGGTAATTTGGCTTCCTTTCTGAATCCCACTGCGTGTGTTCTTTCTTGAGATGTTTTTGTGTCTGCTCGCTTATCAGCGGGATTTCCCTGTGTCTGTTGGATCAAGGAGGAGGAGACACCTGAGAAAACAAAGCAGGGAGTTTTCTTACTTGTATTTCCATTACTTGTCAGAGTTGGAGACTGAATCTCATTATAAACAACAACATCGTCAGACGGTTCACTTTGCATGTTATTAACCATCCTTAAAACAGTCTTGGGATGCTCAGCATTTGGAGGAGACTGAATCTCATTATAAACAACAACATCCTCAGAAGATTCACTTTGCATGTCATTAACTATCTCTATAAACGTCTTTGGATGTCCATCATTTTGCCGTTTTGTAGTTTGGTGGGGGGCCGTTGGTGGATTATCTTGGTTTGAATTGACTATTTCTGAACTAGGTGTCATATATCCCTCTTTGAGAATAAACTCTTCTCCCTCCTCATCTTGGCTGAAACTGTGATTAGTAGCTGAGGAATCCAGTGGTAGATCTGTTATGAATAAAAGGAAAAGATTCAATTATCAGTTAAAAATATCAACAATAAACTACAATGACTCTCAAGAATATTTGTATAACACATATAGCCCCAAAAGAATGTACCATCACTATGGTAAACCCATTATTATCAATTTGTCATATAGATAAAATTCAATTTCATGGACTTAAATTTCATGGACAATTTAAATGCATTTCTTTATTGTTTTAGGATTTTCGTAAGCAATGAACCTTCTAGGACTTTGAAGCAGTTGAAAATATCTGACAGTTGTCCTAACATGTATAACAATAAGTTTCAGCACAAAACCGTTTTCTGAAACAAAAATTAAAAGAATGATTTTCTTATTAAACTAATGTTTCATAGTTCATTTACTCCAGAAAAGTTGATCCAACAAAAGTGCTGACCTGGCAGTTCTCTTCTCCCTGTACCAGGAGAGGTTGGTATGGGTCGCGGCCTCCTAAACCTCCTTGGCTGTGGGGCAGTCACCACTGGAGTCTCGTACCCGTCGGCCACAACCTCCTCGGGTGACGCCACCGTGTGGTTAGATTTAGAACCATAATGTAGCTTATCTGTTTTAAAATAATGTAGAGTATTATGTCATTTTGCTTTATGTTGTTCATATGTTGGTTTGCCAAAAGAAGCTTTCGCACACGCTGACAATAATTATTATAAAATCATACAATATAAAATAGTTTTCCAGGGGCCCAAGTATCTTCAGGCCCAATAAAATGCTCAGTGATATAGGGTAAACAATAGTTGTCTGTTCATGAACTTCAGGATCAGCTGTACATACATCTGGTATGAATGTCATAAACGCTAGAAATGACCATTTTATGTACCTGAAGCGTAATATCATTGGCAGAGGATGAAATTGATATAGAACTTGAGAGTGAAAATAACATGTTCCTTCCGCTCCGTTTCTGGAGGGGTGTTGTACTTGCTGCAATTCAAAACTTTCTGCCTTTTAAAGTTCATGGCTTCTACCCAGACATTACCCTTTAGATCTCGCATTATGCCTGATTGAATTACTCTATTAATTATGCCGTGATTTTCATCTATTGTAAGATTCTCCGAAATTCGTTTCTTAAAATCCCTTTCAAAATCTACTTTAAGTTATTAAGATAATTATGTTGGAGAACACGAATGACAATCAGAAATTTGTAGCGCTAACAGAATTTCTTTATAGCGCGTGTGATTTCATAAAGAATTATCAGTTAATTTCATAGTATACTGTGTATCACCTTTGAAGACTGCTATGATGACCATCCAGGAGTCGAAGCCTCCAAGTAAACTGACCGGTAATGCTATGAAGCATACAATGACAATAAAACTACAGGCCAAAAACCGATTCGTCTGAAAGTAAATGATAACATGTATTGTTATAGTACTACAAAGTAATACGACTAGTAAACTAAAGAACGGCTTCAGGCATGGAAAAGTAATTTGATGTCTATAAAAGCAAGAGACTTTTGATGTGATTATTGTCAATTTACATCTCATCAGAAAGATGGAGAATAAGTTGATAAATGATATGAATGTCCGACCTTCAGTATTTCCAAGCATAAAAATCTTTATATGAAAAGGACTAAGTTGTATAACTACGCCCAAAGGCTAGACAGCGTTCCAAGAGTGTGTTTTGTGTCTTTGTTCAAACAACGTCACTAATCTAGATGTCTATTAGATAAAGCATAATTCCCTCCAAGCACCCGTAAAGGTTACTACATACCGACAACGACTCATGAATGCCAAGGATTGTTGCAAATAAAAGACTGAGAGTAATTGACAAAGGTGACAAGACTGCTCCAAACAACGTGATATTTTTCTGAAAAGACGTAGAGTTGCGTCGATTAGAATAATATAAGCAAACTTTAGGTGCTCAATATAATAATTATTACCACAATTGCTAGTCTACAATAATAAAGAGAGTTAAGGGGTCAATCTCCAGAAATTTCCTCAATTGGCAAAATCAGTGTTTTTTTTCTTTAGATGACACTTACATTAATTAATATTAGCATCAACATGCTGCTATGGTTATACTGACATAAGAAGCTAAGATGCTCCTTGAGAATTATCTTTGCTATACAGATTATATGGTGTGGCTAAAATAGCAGAAAAATAGAAATGCAGACCTATTTATAATTTATGCATGAGTATATCTTACATGTAAATAATTTGAGCCTTCCCTCATCGTTACATGTAATGCTCCCGAAATGCACACCTTGAAGGGAAACCAACAATAATTACAGGTTATTACGTAATCAATCAGTGACAGGGGAGATCCATTGTTACAAAGTGATCTGGCAGCCAAACTGCCACTAAAAAAGATCTTTTCATGATTTTTTCCTGTTTTATTCTAATCTCAGAAGAACTGAGAATTAAGCTATTGGCATAATGATTATTATATCAAGAACACACACACATTAATGTATGTAATTCATAGTAAACAAAATATTACTTTTGCAAACCATATAATTTATGAAAAAATTGAGTTGTTTCTGGTTATATCGATATTCAATATTGCACAAACGCGATTAAGAACTAGATCAATATAGGAAAATTGGCAGGCCTATTCGGAGAAAACAGCTTTGGGATGTTGACTAACTTTATAAAGACTCATACAACTGATGAGAAATTAGCCAAAAAGAACACTAGCTGGTTGAACAACATAATTAATAATTATCATTATAAATTACATAGATAGTGAATACAGAAGAGCGAGCTTGAGCTGCCGTGGTATATGAACTCTACTTACAAATATGCCCGTCCAGAGTAGCGCTACAACCCTCAGTTCCCCGAGCGACGCCAATGCTACCTGCAATTGGAAATACTTATTATGCATGGATATCCTATCTTTCTGGCGAATCTGTTTAATTTGTCATCACATTTATGCATTTTCCTTGCATTTCAAAAATAGCCCCCCATCCTAATGTGCGCTACTTTGTTTTATCACTGTGCCAATAATAAGTAAATTTACTTTAAAAAATCTGTCCTTAATGCTGCTAATCTTTTTAATATCAAGAGATGACAATACATCCATTTGACTGGTCCATATACTATTGTTAAATTGTACAATGACTAATTATCATGTTTAAAATTTGTAAATGACATTTCGAATTTTGCTATGTAACGATCTGTTTATGTGTGAACGATTATCATAAAATTTGTGCAATATGTGCAGAACAATAGGGCATAATTATTTTTGTAACCCATTTAGAAAAGCATTTTCACTTGTTGTGATGATTGTTGTTATTTTGACAATACCTTTCCACAGATATCAATAATATAAAAAGGATAATACTATTATAATGATTAGGCAATAGTCCAACCTAGCTTGGATTCTAAAGAAATCTGTTCTGTATATAAAGTGTCATCCTCTATTGCTTACCTCCAAGGCGAACAGAGTAATCCCAAACACAATCTGGGCGATATTACAGAGAGTTCTAACAGTGGGCCAGACACTCCCAGAAGGCTCAGCGGGAGCGCCACCAGGGGGCGCCACTTCAGGACTTCCGGTTCCACTTTCACTTTCCCTGGAGGCCATTTAGTCTATGCTCAGCACATTTTAGGGCACTAGTCAGGAGAAAGGCAATACAAATTGCAGTTGCTATGGTGTATCTTGGAGTCAAGGTAAAACAAAAATCATGAAGATTGACTGCTACTTGGTGTTTATAGGCCTAGGTATTTCTATGGTTTGCTAAGAAACAATTATGTTTAAGTCAGAAGCAATATGTTTGCTATCTATGGATAAAGTGGTCTATATAGTATTCTATGAATTATAGATTTGAAGTGTATTTTTGTCATAATCTTCAACTTTGCTATAGTACGCCTATTTTGATACCATTGAAAAGGCAATTGCAATGATCTATACCTTTAAAATATTTACTGTAATGGCTCTTACAATGTTGCAAGAATTTTGAATATCTAAATACATTTATGTGTATACCTACCCAAATTAAACTTCCCATGAACTTCCACTGCGCGAAATAAGACCTTTAATGACCTTTAATTTTGTAAAGGGAGCCATTGAGGTTCATTAAAGGCATAGGAAATGTCACCTTTCCAATACCTTTGCAAGATCTTTGATGAATTTTTAAAGGTCACCTGAAAAAGTGTTGGAAAGGTCTTGTAAAGGTGACCTTTCCATTACCTTTAGCACACCTCAATGGCTCCATTTACAGAAACTTAAAGTTCTTAAAAGGTCTTTTTTCGTGCAGTGTTCATTGCACGCAGTTATTGTAATTCCCTGATTTCCTTGGTCATTCCTGGTCATTCTTTTCAACTACTAGTAAAGATGTACCTGGCTGTCCATGAAACTGAATAACAGGTTCTGCATAATCCTTGTCGTTAACCTTCTTTCATTGACTGTTTTATAATGTTTTGATGCGTTCTAATTTGGCGTGTAAATGACTAGATGCATCTTTCCTGGGGTAGTGCCATTTTTCCAAAAATTGCTGTCAATGTCTAATAGCAAAATGATATTGTAAGTAATTCATACCAGGTAAGATATCCGAATGTCTTCTCACAACGGCTAATGATATGAACCCCTTTTCATAATCCAACCGAATGATAGTTAGTTTCAATCGATTCCATCCAACAGACAGTTTACATCCATTCGTGACTGACGGCCCATACTCAAATGATTCAGATCAGTGGGGCTGTTATTTTGGTCCATGGTCAAGTGTTTTATTGCCATACAGAACCGCATGGAACACCAGCCATTTGTAAAGCCTCTGCTTCGATAATCATCTCCTCCAGTGGTCATTGAGTGTTATCACTAGATGTATGGGAGAGGCGATCTGGTAGAGATTGTACTGGCTGTCCATGTTTGGTCACTTCTGCTATCTTCTGGGCCTACCATAAATCTGGACAGCTACTTGTGAACTTGTGCAAGGGGTAAGATATGGTAACTTGTATCAGAGTTACCGTTTTATCCCAGGAGAGAAGTGACAAGTGTATGCGTTAAGTGCACTAGGAAAAGGATAACTTAGTTAATATAAATCGACATGTGATTTGACATATTGGTTAACTTCCGGTTATTAATGCAATATCATCCATTGCTAATATCTGTCATCCAATATCCTAACTTTTACATGCGTTAATTCACCAGAACTTTAAAAGAAAATATTTCCAAATGCTTTTCATGTTAATGCTGTCTTTTTTTTAGACAAAAGTTTGAATAAGCTTTTTTATAATAAAAGATTCTGGAGGGTTTGGAAAGACACTTGTGTAATCTTATGAATGGGCATTCCTTTGATGTACAGACTTGATTGTTTTTGTGGACTTAATTATCTGTTTGTCCCGCTTGGGACAAAGGGTGAAGATTTGAACCAAATCGGCAGTTTTAGGTGGATACAGCTGAAAATGAAACGCAAATGGTCAGACTCTGTTACGTGTAACTTTTTTTTCATAAGAGGCAAGTTCGGATTAGAATAAAACATATTTTGGTAATGTATTCCGGTAAAATACAAACACAAAAATGCCCGCCTACCTGTAAGCAGGTAAGACAAAAGTATAAAATGAAACGATCTGCTTGACGGCAAAACGGCCTTCAAATTAATACAATCCGGAGATGTATTTTACTTTAAGCTGATTGTGACACTTCACAGGGGCAGATAAGTTATTTTGGAAAGGGAGGTCCACATACTGGATAAATGAAACGTCTTATATTTCGGCTCCCTTTGCTCTGACGGCTCAGGGGCGCCGTCTAGATGATAGAACTGAAAGGAACCGAAAAAAAAGCCATCTGATGATCTGGAATCATTTTAAGTATAATTTAGTTTATGCTTTTTTAATAGCAGTCCTTCCATGACCCCGATACCTCTTACATAATCACTTTGGTAAACAGTGGGTCTGACTAGACAGACGAGGCTTGTTTGTTGATCCTCCACTAGGAGGAGCACTAGAAGCCTTTAGGGTCTATTACAAGTATCATGCCAGGTGGCGCGACGGTATTGGCACTTGCATAGCACAGTTTGGTGGGTATCATCGTTCTATTTCAAGCAAATGTTTGTTCTTCAATTTGACAAAACCATGGGATGCCATCAATGTCACTCAATGAAGCATCTATTTCTAAAAATGTTGGTTAGGTATGGGAGTGAGCCAGTGAACCGGTTGATTCAATCTATGTATTATGGTAAGACACATCAGGAATTAAAGACTTGGAAACATGGTATTCTTTAAAATTAAATCATTTATTTCAAAATCATGTAAATGTTAATTCCAGCATTTGTAGTTTACGAGAAATCGGTATTGCCTTTTGACTTCATAAAAAACTGGGTAACATTGATATTTCTTATCGTCACATAATTATCGTTATTTCATCACAACTCCATATCAGTTTATTTTACAATACTTTATCATTACCTCCGGAAAACCACAGATATATGTAATTGTGTCAATGAATAGCATGACTGAATTATCTCATGGCTAACCCGTATCTCACATAAATTCTACCCCTGAAAAAATATATTCTATATAACAAGTCTTAAATGATACACCAAATCATTTCTAAGTCACATCGGTTACAAGGGTCAAAACCTTAATGTAATACAAACACATTTCCTGTCTTTTTCATGGGATGAGAGACAGGGAGTATGGTTTCAAACTGTTAAACTACCATTTTAACTGTTGAATTAGAAAATATGCCACTGTCAGATACATTTCGGTATTCAAATAGGTATTCCATAGGCTTTGACAAAACCTTAATTCATACACAATATCCTTGGTAAGTGAGAATAAATTGGAATCTCATACGATGTAGATTAACTTCCGACTCTTTGTAGCTGTAGCATTCTGGCACAATAAATAAGATTCTCATGCTGTCAATCATACTTTTTCAACCTGATACTCAATGCTTTAACACTTATTTTCTCTCACACAAATCAATCTTACAATTCATCTAGTTTTAGTTCATTTCTTACATGGTTGCTCGTTGTTATGTGATTGCGTATTTTGTGTTGTACGGGAATTACCTGGAAATGTGAGCTAGAAGTTTGTATTTGTGTGTTGGTTTCTTAAACTATCGTTCTCTTCAACTATTATTTTTGATGTCATGTCTAGATGAGATTGCAGTTACTCAACGGGACAACGCAAATAATCCGGCTCAGAGGAATTGTGCGGCACAAAAATGTTTTTCGTCGGTTTGAAAGGATTAAACACATCAAAGTATTTCCGACGATGTCCTCTAAACAGGGGATTCTAAGTTGAGTTCATAATTATTCTGTGTGTGCTGGATATAGAATAATCCAATGGTATTAGACTTATGCCTATTCCCATATTAGGCCAATATCAAAGGCATTTTCACCCGTATATTTGTAATACATTGTATTATTAGATTGTTGTCCTTCTGAGCAATAAACTATTACCCTGCCGAGACTCTGTGAATGTTACCTATCTCCTTTCATACAATTCATTCTTTCAATTGATCACATTTGCTCGTTTCACTATCTTGCGTCTACCGAATTCCCTTGGTGAGCATGCTGAGTTTGTTATCAGTAGCTGACTTTGTGGTTGACATCTTGCGTTTCTTCTCGGCCGGCTCGAAGACTCTCCACAGCCGGATGGACTCATCGGCCGCAGCGCTGGCTACGTAAGTGCCATCGGGCGACATGGCGAGTGAGATGATGCGCTCGGTGTGACCGGTCAGGTTGGCCTGACACGTCATGGCCGGGTACTTCCAGACGGTGAGCTGATTCTGGACGTAACCGTGACCCGAGACCAACTCCCGGTATTCGTGAGACCACAGTAGTGCAGAGACCTGAGAAGAGAATGGAAAAGGTAAAGTTTTTCTGTCGTTTTTGTGCTAAGACAAGTGTTGGGCATAATTAACATTGCAACCTCAGATATAATGACGGTAATGACTTTAAGTTCTCTCTAGACATGTTTCAAGGGTTTTGATGAAGGTAAACATAATTTTGTCTTGCAAGGAAAACAAACTGGCCTGTTCCTTTCACTCTTCTTTTCTCGTTGTAATAATGTACTCTTCAAAACATTTCCTTGTGTAATAAGGAACGTACAACCATTACTTCTTGGTGATTTGTAGATCGTTAGAAATTTGATCTGCTACACTTTAAGTGATTAGAAGAACGCGTTTCTCTGTGGGCATGAAACAAAACTTCACTATGCTGACTTGAGAATATAATGTAAAACTATCTCTACCATAATATTTGTAAAAAAAAATTCAAGTTACCTCGAATAAGGGGACGCAAGTCAGGTTTAATGAAAAAAGTATCAAACTCTAAATAGAAATTTGAAATTAGATAAAAATTTCCCGAAATGTAAGGAAATTTAATTTCAAAAATCATCGTTACAGGTAGTGATGTGAAGAAATCTGAAATTAGACAACAGTTTGAAAACATACACCCCTAGGAATAGCTTGCTTGTAGCTCAAGTCACCTTCTCACCAGTTCCTTACCTGTGAGTGTGTGTCGGTGCTGGACAGACATGATCCGGTGGCCACATTCCAGAAGCGGATGTGTCGGTCAGCGGTGCCGCCCCCTGTGGCCAGCAACGTGGACTGCCACGGACACCAGGCTACGGCCTGAATGGGGGAATAAACATTATGAAAACTGTGTGTAATTTCATCGGTTTTATGTATGGAAGGGATAGAAACGGCGGGGTTTTAGATATATTAATAGATGAAGTAGATATATAATATCCTGGATGCCGTCAGAGGATGTAGGAGCTCTTCGTTTACAACAATTGAACATAATATCCTGGATGAGGTTTAATTCATTTTCTGTACGATAGCTCTTCAAGTCTTGTCAAGCATTAAAGGCCAATTCCGTGGGGGGGGGGGGGGGGGGGGGACTAGAACAAGAAGCAAATGACTATCAAAGTTCCGATCGTTGGAACGATCGATGTTCGCCCTTAACTAGAAATCAGAAATCTCATCATAGAGGTGGGGGGGGGGGGGGTCCCAGTAGTGTCCATTGGGCAGTGTAGCTGTCCCGGGCAGCTGTACACTCATTGGTCAACCTGATTGACCAATAGGACTCCCTCCTATATCACTGTCCATGCGCCCAAGCAACCATGACCCCCCCCCCCCCCCCTCTCCTCCTCCCCCTACCCGGCCTTGCATACACTGACTGCCTAGACCCTGTGGCTCAAGTACTGGTTATGTAACCCACTTCTGGCTTCTCAAACTGCACCCTGCCCCACCCCCACTCCTTGAACTGAGTTCAAGGAGTGGGGGTGGGGGAGGGTGCAAGGGAGAGGCCTGCCCACTAAATTACACTTGATGCACACTAATTGTCCTGCTTACAAAATGCATGCCGGTGGACAAAGGCCTGTAGCTACTTGTATGTAAGATTGTGTAACCGGGCAATCAGATCAAAGCCCAAATACCTACAAAAGACATGACTGATTGAGTGAGCCCTTCCCATAAGCTACAATACTAAAAACTATAATTAAGGGCTCACAAAAACGGGTAGACCTTTTATTTGAATCAAAAAGTAAGAATCAGAGAGTTATTTCCTTAAAATGAAAACAATTGGTCATTCAGGAGACAGGAAAACCGTTTAGAAAACGGGATCTACCGGGACTTCTCTACCCGACTTTATTTTGCAAAATTATTATCCTCAGATTTGGGCTTCACAAATGACCTCAGATCTCGTATCATATAGTTAAAACAAAAAAAGAGGAAATAAAAAAAAAAAAAATGAAACGCGAAATTCCGTGGAACTCTTAACTGCTCCGACGAGGCAGACAAAAGCAAAAGAATCCTGGAGCCACATTAGCCACCGACCCGAGGCCAGTAAAATTATAACCGGGCAAGTGGAAAATTTGATAAAATTTAGTGAAATTTAATATATTTTGAAGGCACATGTGCTGCCGCGCCAGTGGAAAATAATGCCAATGTCGCAGCCTGCTGGACCCTACCTTGACAGCAGCCTGGTGGTGGGTGAAGGAGTGAAGGGGGGCGTTCTCGTGGCCCAGGTTGGCGTCCCAGATGTTGACGAGGTTGTCGTTACCGCCCGAGGCCAGGTAGCGCCCATCGCCCGACCAGGACAGGCCGCACACCTCCTGCTGGTGGTTGAGCAGCGTGCCCACATGGTGGTCAGCTACACGCACGTCGTGGTGGTGGATCGCGCCTGTTCGACATCCACTGAAAACAGGAACAAACAGCTCATAAGAGAAAAAGTGTATGAAGAGACAATACTGGGGCTGATAATCATAACTGAAACTAATATTTCACTCAAATATCAATGGGTAGAAATGAAAGTATTTCAATGCTAAATTGCAGAAAACAGCCAGCAGAGTATCATGAAATATTGTAATATCCATCCAGTTTTAGGGATAATATCCAATAAGATATCCTGAAGGACATCCATCTCTTAATCTTCCACCAATCGGCAGATGCCCATTTAGATTTTTCTTTTTCAAATTTGGACCGAGAAATTTCTTTTCAAATGAGACTGGGTTAAAGACCTTAGCTCTAGACCTCTGACTAGGAAAATAAAATGGGGGGGAAAAAGGGACAAGGAGAATAAAATTCTAAATAAAATTCCGCCCCGCATCCCATCACCTTGGGAAAATTAGTCGAGGATTTATTATTCATAGCTTTTATGCATGCAGCCTGAATTATACTGTTTTTCCGACTCCTGTTATGTTGCTGGTCCCCTTACCTGGAGAGGATGTAGGAGTTCCAGGCTAATGTTGCCACCCGCGCCGCATGACCCCGCATGGTCCGCATCAGCTTCTCACTGCCCACGTCCCACAGCTGGAAACAGTGGGTAAATTGGTTTTAAGTCTTCTGAACTAATGTAAGCTTATAGAATATGAGTTTTTCACCTTCAAATTCGGTTGAGTCGTGTGATGCTTAGGTAGCTGACAAATCAGTAAGTCATGGTAATGACAAGCAAGCAGAAACGGATTTTGGGCGCAGAGCTTCCTATTGAGGTGGTCTAGTCTAAATGATAGACAGTATATTAGGCACTTTGAAAATTTTGTGAAAAACATACCCATCTTTGATCACTGTAAGTAGTTTGACTCAGTATATCCTGTAATACCTGCTCAGGTGCTAATAATGGTGTCCCGCACAAAGCACCCGTTTCAGTTATAAGTTTATCAGAATTTTCCATATACTTGACAGACAGCAGTGAATGATTACTTGTCTTTACCATGTGTTATGCCTTTCCAAATATAATACAAGTAATTATCCACAAAGAACAAGACAAATCAGTCAAACTGAACTAGTCTATCTTTGCACAATACATAAAACAAAAGCGTAGGTAAGACAGATCATTTTTCTAGCCTCTCGTCTCAGTATGTACCGACCTGTATGCTGCCATCACTGACGCCCACTGCTAAAAAGTTGCCCTCCTTGATCCAGGAGACACTCGATACGTAGTCCTCCTCACCCTCCAGTTCGACGAGCTGAGTGATGGAACCTGCAATAACCACGGATTGAAAGTCGTTACCAGATTAATCAATGGTACAACATGTCATTCATGAGCTCTAGTGCCTCTTAAAGTGAATTGTTAGCAATTTGTAGATTTTATTGTACTAATCGACATTTTTTTGTATTTAAGGAGGCATTTCCAAAATAAAAACACCAGTGTCATTATTTGATTCGTTTTTTCTTTTCTTACTTGCAAGGAATGGGGCAAAAATGTAAAAGTAGCGCTTTGTTAAATGTTACTTACCAGACGACGAGTTCCATAAGTAGACGGTTCCACCAAGAGCTACAGTCAACAGGTTTTGCGAGGACCAACTCAACAGGTTCAGGTCTGAGGTAAAGAAAAGTCTATGAATAATCATATTCACATGTGAGGACATCGGGAGTTACCGTCTGATCAAAGTGAATATGAAGTTTATCAGATATGTCTTATAACTAAGGGTAGATTTTGTTCTGGTTTAGCAAAAGAGACCATCAAATTAGGCCTAAGCTTCATAGTTTGTTTCTTTCTCAGGTCGGCAACTAGTTGTAACTATACAGGTTAAAAGGTGGTGGATGTGTTAGTGTACCTCCTATCAATAAAAACATCTAAGTTCTTGTTTAGCGATACAGCATGAAACATAGATGCTTCGTGAAGGGATTGATCAATCTGAAGCCCGTATGTATGCAAGTTTTCATCGTGATTCGTATTTTAATTATTCTTTGTTTGAACATCATTCATGTAAGGGGCGAACTTACAATAATCATCAATGAGTTCTGGTGCGTCAAGGATCTTCTCAGGTTGCTGAGGGATGTGTCGTTGAGAAGTGGCTTTAGTAGTTGATCGTGCTCCACTGCTGTACAAAACCTTTAGGTTGCTAACGTGACCTGTCAAATAAACCAGGCAAAATTACCCAATATATCTCGCCACACAACTCATTTTTCTTAACTCTTTGTTTGATATACTAGGATGATTCTGTATGATATTAATGATCTATGTATAGCAAAACAGCTCAGTTATATTATGTTCTGTTTATTTTAATCATTATATATCTACCTAATCATTCTGACTTTGATATTAATTCATATCAATTTGAAAAAGAAAAATGTAATTTTGTACCTTCTCGAGCTGCGGGTGCCTTCTGTTTGAAAGCCAGGATCTTGGACTCAGCAGCTGCTCCTCCCGCAGCCTCTCGCACTCTGCGACGGTACTCAAAGGTACGTGGACTCATCTCCCCGGTCACTGGGTCTACGTTCTCACCATTATTCAGCAGGCGGTGACTTACCTCCATGTCCATAGCTGACCGGTTGGGGATAAACCTATAAAAAAAGTATGAGCAGATTTAGTAGAAGAAGTGTGAAGAGATGTAAAAATGCTTATTGAAAACATGGAACAATTAAAGGCTACTAACTCGTCACTTTACGGTACCCCTTCTTACTGCGAAACAAAAATGCCCAGTAATAATTCAGTATTGAGGTGACATATGTCATATACGCTACCTAGGTGTCAGGTAAACCAGAGAAAACGCCAAATTGAACGTTGACTTTTCAAATATCTCTTGTATGTTTCGGGCTTATCCATAATATTCATAAGTAACATGATCATGACCATGTGGTTATGAAACAAATTCAAAATTTATAATTTCTAAAGTATAAAGATTGTTTATTTTGATTGATTGAGTTTGACTTAGATAAATGTAGCAACAAAATCAGTTCTAGATACTTCAGAATTGATAATAACATTGATAATAGATTGATCCCAATATGACGGCAAACCAATTTTAGACGTGACGTCATCTGTAAAAGGGCTATAACACAAGAGGAAACAACAAAAGATTAAACCTCAGTTCAGTATCGCTTCTGGGAGCGCTTACCTGTCCAGATTCTTGTGAGGTGTGTTGTTTTCACTCTTTGACTGCTTGCCTCCAGTCTTCTGATTGGGCGTCTTATTCAAAGATCGGTTGGGCATGGTTCCTGGTGTTTTGGGGGTATTGGCACTGAGAGGTGTCTGCGGTCCTTTGCCTGGGGTCAGTGAGTTGGCTGATCGAGGCCCTTTGCCTCCTTTACTTTCTGTTTAAGGATTGTAACATCAATTCATTATAGCATGAAGCTAGCCTTTGCTCATTGTTTTTATCATTTGATCTTCAACAGACAGTTTATTAATCGGTAAGATTACCTGAGATAAGTTACGGGAATGTACATATATCTAGGTAGAAAAATAACTTTCAAAATTACATGGCATATTTAGTCAATATTTTGGAGAGGGGTAAATACCCCATCAACATTCGCTACAACTTTTACAATTCAAAATAGAAACATGTCGGTTCAATAAACAGAGATGCCACTCTTCAAACATGAAAAATACGGAACATAGTGAAACTACATTTCCGTATTTTAGTACGGAAACAACTTAGGTATTATATTCTTAACTATAAAAGCTCTAATACTGAAACAAACCATATAAACACGAAATGTATTATATAAATACTTTGAGCTACTTGAAATTAACTATAAAAATCAATTTCTACTAAATTTAGGGGCTCTTGCACATTTTTGTTAAAGCAAATAATACGGAAATCCGTATTTAGACGGAAAAGAGGCATCTCTGAATAAAATTAACAACTAAACTCTTCATGTTAGTTTGGGATAGTTCTACCTACTTGAATTTAAAATAGAGTACTTCATGATTTCATGGACTTTCAATATTTCACAAATTTCCAACCATTTACCTATTCACTAATTTTTTGACAATTATGACAGAAGAAGAGATACAGACTTAAATATCAAATGTACCTGGCAGTCCTAGTCCTACACAACTCTAAGCTTTATTTCGAAAACAGATCAACCATGATAAAATGTAACTTACTGTCTGAGATGGCTAGCCTGTTGACACCTGCCTCTAACGCTTTACGCTGCCACCGCATCAGGCCCCGCTCCATAGGCGCATCCATGCGAGTGGCGTCCGTCACGGACATCTCAAAGTTAAATTGTGCCATTTTTCTTGATTCTGAAAAATAGGATATTAAATAATTATTCTTAAATCCCTTTGTCTATACTACTCATTGAAATTAAATTTTAGATGCTGAAAATAAATGTGGAGGGTGTCTTGAGTAGTCATTGAATTTTCAAGAATGCCCGAGTCTATTTTTGTTAGTTTAAAAAAAACAAATTAAAGAAAAATAAATCGACCTACATACCCTTATTTTCGACGTATGTTACCTTAACACAACTGGTTGTTTAATGTTTTTGGACTCATCACCAAGATGTCGATCTAGATCTATAGCAAATTATATATAAATCTTGTAATCTTTTTCCATTATTCAAGAATCTGAAAACGTGTGAGCATAAACATGCTTTGAGTACCATTCTTATATTTTTGAATCAGGAAATCCAGAAGATGCGAAAACAAAACTAATGTTCAAAATCTTTTCTTTTTTTTCTTTTTTGCGATTCCCTGTTGAATATCTATCTTGGCAGTCGGCACTTAGGCAGGGAGGACACAACGGAATGTGTAACGTTTTTAAAAACGTTCGTGCAAAAAATGTGTATTTAAAAAAAAAAATTGACGTCATTGAACCCATTGAATATTTGAGTTAGATATACAATAGATGATTCTAATATCTATTTTTTCAGCAAGATTATGATGCTGCTGCAAAATTAGTTGTCGGTTGTTTCTTGTTGAGAGTAGATCAGGGTACATATTGGAACTCCCTTTTCAAATTCCCTGTGTTTTCCCTGAGATTTTCCTGTCCAGTGGCAAATTTTTCCCTGTGTCATATCCAGCAATTTTTTCAAAATTAAAAGCCTCTGCATGCAGAAAAAATTTGGACAACCCAACAACAAAAAGTCGAATCCCTATTATCTTGAAAATCAAGAATTTCAGAACCTGGCCAACTGAAATTCCCTGTGTTTTGGCAAAATTTCCAAATTCTCTGTGTTTTCCCTGTCGGGTAATTTTGTTATGCCATTTTCCCTGTGTGGTTGGTATACCCTGTAGATTAACGACACATATTTAGATTTATTCTAGGCCCCCAGGCCTATACCAACTTCAAAACAACAGGGTTGCTACATACCAGAGACATCAAAATTCCCTGACTTTTCCCTGACAAATTTCATTTTTCCCTGATTAATAAGATAAGAAAATCCTTTCAATAAACTGCCTTGAAATACACATAGAAGTTAGAACAGTCCGTTCTGCCAATTAAGCCCAAAACTTTCTTGGCAACATCTAGAGCAAAGACCATTCTCCTGGCTCACATCAACGCCCCTTAAAATCCTTACATGCCTATCAGGAGGCCACAATTTACAAAATTATATTGTTATTTTCCATGACGAGAAATACACAGATTTTGAGTGTCAAAGTTGGCCAGCTGTTCACTTATGGGTTTGGAAATTCCATTTTTGCCTGACCAGGGTCAATTTTCCCTGACCTTTTTTTAAAATTCCAGTTTTCCCTGACCAATTCCAAAATTCCCTGACTTTTCCCTTACCTTGGAAAAAAAACAACTTTGCCCTGAGGCTGATCTATTGCAGTCCTGGTGAGGTCCTTTGCCTGTGTTGTGAATATCATCAATATGCTTTAGCCTAGGGTTAGGCTTTGGAAGATTGGTAGGTTACCCTTTTTTCTGGCCAAATGTTTACTCTCTAAGATAAGACTCCATAGATTTACCCATTCTGCAACGTTCGCACATGATGCATCCGCGCCTGGGAAACAGTCCGTGCGTGTACGTCCATGGGGCTAGAGAGCTCCATAACGGTACAGTGACTACACTCACTGCTTGGCTCCCTTTTCCCTGTCCTGTGGCTGTGCCTGTGACCTGGTAAGTACTAACTGTGTCAGTGACAGTGAGAAGGTATTCGCTGCGCGCACCGCGTTATTTCAGCAAAAAAGCAATCGCAAAATAGCTAATCTAGTTCCCCACTTGAGTGCAAATATACTATCGATACGGAACTCACAATATCCAAGTTATTTGCATTCCAACACCCCGATTACCTTGATAGTTTGCTTTTTGCGATGTCGTGGAAGAAGTCAACTTTAAAAATGGTGCCAAATTTGAAATCGAGGCTTGGCCGGGGTTTTCTTCTCCAGGCAGATTCTTCGAGCACTTGGTATGCTAACAGTGAACAAACCTGTGCGTGGAGAGTAAATTTGTTTCTAGCTGGCTAAACACGATAAAGCCTAGCTCGTCAAGTACAAGCTACAGTGACAAGGCAGCAACACAATGAATATTAAATGTAATTATTTTAAATACCTAATGCTCGTAAGTTATCGTACATTTATTCAAAAATTCCTGGGATTCATTATTTTGTTTTAAAGTAATGGATTCATTCTATAAATTGAGCTAAAACTTCCAGTATTATGAGTGTCATTTAAAAAATTGAAAAAAATGAAATAATTTGTTAAGTGACACCTGAAACAGTCGCATGTTTATCGGACCTGCTGGCAGCTGTTATAATAGGCTGATCTTATCTGTCTCTGCTTCTGTCACTGGCCAAGGATCGGTGTACAGAGTCTGACAGGAGTACCCGCATTCCCATATGGTTGTTTTCTGTGTGTAAATAGTCTCCATTTAGATTTCTCTCATAAACTTGACGCGTTCACAAGGCCAAGCGTACAAGGCCGGGCAAGAACTAGTTCAAAGGGGGCGTGGCCGTGTAAAAATTGTGAGAAGATGGAATCCACAAAGCTCCAGACATTGGACATCACTGTCAATGAAGACAATATTGCTCAAGGTGCATTGCAAGTCCTTAAGATATTACGACCTCTTTGGGAAGAAAAGGATGTAAAGTTTATGGTAAGTAAAATGGAAACCCAATGGCATTGGCAATGTCTTTGGCAAAGTAAAACTGAAAATGGCATTTTTTTTCAATTTAGACTGGTAACTCAGTTACAAACTTTCTGCCTTCAAACTTCAAGCTCCGTAAAGATTAAAGTTTGGCAACTGTGTGCATATTTCATGTCAAGAAAGCCAACGTGTCAACTGACCTAAGGCTTACTAAGGCTAAGCCTAAGCTGGTCCTAGGCTATGGATCAATCGATCGGGTGTTGGGGTTTAGGGGAAATTCCATCTATTTTCGCACTGTGCGGGAAATGCTGGAGTCCTTCAACATTTGGAGCCTATAGGGAAAAAGTGTATCCCTGGGAATTCTTGGAAATCCTGGGAACTCACACAAATTTGACCTGTTTCGGATCAATGTCAAACTTTTTCTCGCTGACAGTAAGAACACTAGACCAACATGGATCTATATTATAAACTACAACAGCAACCTAACTGGTTTCCCCCCATACATATTGCAATTTCCCTGAAAAATGGATGCGTGCTTATATATTTCTAATACTTTAATCATTCATAACAATATTTACACAATATTTATCTTAAATTTTACAATGGACACATGATGATGATGATATGCATATGTGTAATAGATTTGTATGTATAATTTGTACTTACAAGTGGTTTGAAGGGGGTTTGGAGGTCTGTCCCAGAAGGTCCCAAACAAGCACATGTAGGCAGGTCCAGGTCCAGGGTCAGAGTGCCAGGACAGGTCACCTAGGGACAAGGTAAGGGGAGGCGACGGTGGCGCCCCCACCATGCCCGGTGGTCGAAAACGGAACTAACGCGTCGTCGCTGCTACACTCCTCCCTGTTCTGTCTTTTTTGGAGGGCTCACTCCACCAGAAATGGAGGCCTCATTCCAAAAGAAGCACCCCAGGACCCAAGCTCAGAAACATGCAATAGAGGATCCCAGGAAAGAGTGAGACTATAACTATGTGAGAAGAATACTAAAACTACCTAGCTACTTATGTACACTGGAGGGCGGCTTCTCTGGTTTAGATCCCAAAGAAGTCCCGGGCATTCCGGGAAGCCAGCTCCAGGACAATGCTTGATGGCAGGTGGCGGAGCTCTCCTATTCTGTCCGCCACCAGGCATATAGAGGCTGGGCCATGTTGACTTGGCTGAGTTCCTTGGGGGCAGAGGTAGGGGCTGTCTGTCTCAAGCAGGAGTTTGTCCAGCCCCAGGCCCTGTACCACCTGGTCCAGTTCTGGGTGGCGGTCAGCCCTCAGAATTTTCCCTGAGATGCTGAACCTGACATTGGGGAACTCCTCCTCCCAGCGGCGCTGTTCATCCAGTCCACTGTCGAAACAATGCAACTGAATTTTCTGTAATCTCGGCACAGATTTACGGAGTACCTCGCGGCAGATGTCCCCCGCCTCACGGTTGCCTTTCTTGTCTCGTGAGTGAAGGACAATGGGTAGTCCTTTTACAGCAGCGAAACTAGCCAAGTTAGCCAGTGCTGCCTGCTGCATCAGGGCCACATCCTCGGAGTCATTGTGAAAGAGGTCAAGTCCAATTTCTCCTACCGCAACTGTACTTTGCCTAACAGCCCGCTTTGCTGCCGCAATCATTTTGTTGACTTTATCGGCATCGCTTGGTATGCAGGTAGGGTGTAACCCTACTGCATGCACAACACGAAGGCCTGGGATCGACACAGGTCGCTGGTCCCAGTCCCTAGGGAAGCAGTCGATGGTCACGGCAGTCAGGGATGACAGGTTTCCCTGCCACCTTCTGCCTACAGCGTTCTTCCTGGCCCTCCGGGACAGCCCTCTGAGATGGCAGTGAGAGTCTATTCCCCTCGGCAAGACCTCTCTGATAGCGCTGATGGTTCTAGCTGATGTTTTGATCCGCTGTTGTTCTTGGGGACCCAGGACCGAGAGGAAACTTAGCAGCACCCTCCAATGAAGGAGGGACCCCTCAGAGCTAGGGGGGTCCAGGACGCGTGCTCCCCTAGTTGCTGTGCCCATGGCCCGGTCATAATGGTCCATGAGGGCTTCTTGCACTGGTGATAGTACACAGCCTACCGATGTAAGCCTTCTTGATGTGAAGAATCGGCAAAGGTCCCTCCTGCGGACCCCAACCTGGTCTGCCAGTTCCTGGAGCAGGCCAGCACAGAGCTGGACCCATAGGCCCAGAGCTTCATCACTGAAGGCTCTTGCCCTATTGCACGATTGCATGTGCTCCTCCAGGGGTCTCACCCTCTCCAGCTGTCTTGAGCAGCCCCAGCAGGCAGTCTCAGGCTCCACAAAGAAAGGCAGGTGGCTCCCCACAACATGTCGGCGAAGATGGCTCAGGTGCCCACAGGTGTGTGAGACTGGGCATGGGCTGTTTGACCCGTGACGTGACATCCTCCGTGGCTTGGCGTGGTAGCTGGTGCTCTCAGGGGTTGGAGACCGAGCTCTTTTTCGAGACGCTATAGGTCCGGTGATGGTGACCTTACGCACTTCCGGGATGTCTTGCTCTAGAGCTCCCCTGGTGGACTGGTCGGCCAGCTTTACCAACCTGCGCGGTGCATCCCCTGCCCGGACAGTGACCTCAAGTCCCAGAGAGGCACTTGTAGTTGGGGCTGGCATAGGTGGTGTTGTCCCCTCCTGTCGGACTGGTATCAGTTCACTCACTCCCACAACTTCTTTCTCCCTGGTTTTCGGTGGGCTCCCAGGGGCGGGCGTTGCAGCACTGGTGTTCCCTGAGCTAGCACTCAATGTTGGTGGGTTTGGATGCCTTACCATGAGGTGAGGATGAGACCAGGCTTGAAACTGACCTGGCCTTGGCAGTTGCCAACCTGTCGGGAAGGCCATGCCATGGCCTAGTATCGGGGCAGGCATAGTGAACTGTTGTTTCCCTAGTTGTGATACTGCAACAGGAAGCCAGACCACTCCCTCTCCTGCCATGCCGGGTGTCATAGGCATGCGTAGTGAGCCCCCTGTCATTGACATCACGGGGAAGTGTCCGAAGCTGACTGGAACCATCCCTGCCATTGCGTCTGGAAGGCACCAAAGATGTGATTTTAATCCTTAATCTTAGACTCTTAACTTGCTAAACTATGTCTTACACTAGCTAACTGCTCATGCTACTACCTATTCATGCAAAAGGATGGTTAGTATAAGAGTTGGGACAGGCGGCGAACAGTGTTCCTTAGCCTTGCTGGGACTCTGATACGTCTGCCCCTCCGGGTCACCTTTTCTGGCTCTTCCACCGCTGGAGCCTTGTGTTTTGGGATTATCACAGGCTTACTTTTCGCTGGAGTACAGTTTTCTGTCTTTCTCTCCTCCAATGGCGGTTGGTCTGCTGTGACATGGTCCTGCTCCTTTTCAAGGGTAATTGTTGGTTGGGGATCCAGACTCGGTGGCATTGGACAGTTAGCATCCTGATTGCCTATGTCCCCTTGCTCCACCTCATTATTCCCCAACAGATCCAAGTTCAGATCTTCTCCCGATTCCTCCAGTCCAAGGGGGTCCAGGGCCTCCTCACCTTCTTCGTTTGTCTCTCTTTGGTGAGCCAGCCGCAAGAGCTTGTGACGTCTCCTGCGCAGCCAAAGGGGAATGGCCCTATCCCTGCAAACCATGAGCCGATCATGGTGAACCACTTTTGACTTCTTCCTCTCGCCGATACGCACAAGCACCGGAGACAGTACGGCCTCTACTAGGTACGGACCTTTCCACACTGGCTTGAGTTTGGGACTTTGTCCTTTTTTGTTGGCTGAGTCCCGCCTGTAGACCAAGTCTCCTACCCCATACTTGGTGTGGGCCAGTTTTCGGTCATAGGTCCTCTTCTGCAGTTGTTGAGAAGCCTTTAGCCTCTCTCTTGCCATGTGGTGGACTTCCTCGAGGGTCTGCCGCAGGTGTCTAACATACTCGGGTGTAGTGACTTCCAATTTGGTTTGATCATTTGCCAGGTGTAGGCCGAACACAACATCCTCAGGTTGGGCTACTTCTCTACCCAACATCATCATATTTGGGCTGAACCCTGTTTCCTTATGTGGCACTGTTCTCAGTGCACCAGTCAGCACATGAAGGTGACGGTCCCACATACGTGACTTGCCATCAAGGAAGCAGCGCACCATTTGAAGGATAGTGCGGTTGTATCTCTCCACTTGACCATTCGACGCTGGATGGTAAGGGGTAGTCCGGGTCTTGTGGATGCGTAGGAGGTCGCAGATAGATCTGATTATGTTTCCATCCACATTCCTGCCCTGGTCTGTGTGGAGGTACTGGGGACAACCAAAGCGGGCCACGCAATCATTGACAAATTTGCTCGCAATGACATCAGCTTTTTGGTCAACAATTGGGTAACACTCTACCCACTTGGTAAACTGGTCCACTATGACCAAGATACAAGTATTACCTTGGTCTGAGGCTGGTAGTGGGCCCAAGATGTCCATATGGACCTGTTCCATCGGCATGCCAGCGTGGTACTGCCCCAGTGGTCCCCGGGGTGCCTTGCAGGGTTTCTTGTTTTTGCTGCAGGTAGCACAGGTCTGAACGTGTTCTTCGCAGTCCGCCCTATATCTGAACCAGATGAATCCTTGTTGGATGCGTGCCAGGGTCTTGTCTCGGCCGAGGTGACCGGCTGTAGGATGGTCATGGCAATAGGATAGAACCTCTGCCTTCAGCGGTCTTGGCACAACAAAAAGGAGCTTTGACGTTTTTCCGTCCTCCCATCGGTAGTACAGCACCCCATCTTTCATGGTCAGCTGGAACCGGTTCTGCCAGAGGTATTTGGTAGCTGGGCTACATAGCATCAGGTTTGCTTGTGTGGGTTCGGTATGCTCCTCCAGCCAGTTAAGTATTTGGTTAACATCAGTATCCTCCAGCTGTTTTTCTCTAAGTTCTTTTTGAGAATATCCTCCGAGTTGTGTGCTTGTGAATTCTGGTGTTTCCTCTGTATCTCCTATGGACAGGGCCCTGATAAACAATTCCTGGCCAGGCCCTGTGGAATCAGCGGCGGCTTCCCCGGAGACTTGTTGACGGATAGCCAGTGGCACAACATCGTCGACTTCCTCCTCAAACCTTGCCCATTGTGTATGTGCCCGTCGGCAGTAGGCACACCCATTGCATGGTAACATTTCGGGCAATGAGCCAGCTCGGTAGCAGTCACACACTGGCATAGGGTCTGGGATTCTGGAGAGGGAGTCAGCATTTATGTGTTTCTTTCCAGGCCGATGCACGATGGTCATGTCATATTCTGCCAGCTCTTCTAGCCATCTTGCCAACTGTCCTTGTATGTTCTTGAAGCCCATGAGCCAAGTAAGGCTGTTGTGGTCGGTCCTGACAAGGAAAGGCCTGCCAAGAAGGTAATGTTGATACTCCCTTGTGAGACGGACAACTGCCAGTAGTTCCTTGCGGGTCGTGCAGTACTTCCTCTGCTCTGACTTCAACACAAAACTCCCATATGCTATGACTCTAACTTTGCCGTCGACAACCTGTCCCAGCTCCCCAGCAACTGCAGTGTCTGAAGCATCACAGTCAAGAATAAATGTGTATTCGGGGTTCGGGTAGGGCAGGATAGGGGCCTTGATTAGGGCATCCTTCAATAAGTTGAAAGCCTCCTCTGACTTTGGTGACCAAGTAAATATGACTTTTGGTCCGGTGAGGCCATACAGCGGCTCAGAGATAGCTGCGTAGTGTGACACAAACTCTCGGTGGTAGTTTGCGAAACCTAGGAACGACTCCACATCACGAACACACCTTGGGGTTGGCCATCCTCTGATGGTGTTCTCACTGTCTGGGTTTATGCGGATACCTTCGGGTGTCACTAGTCGACCTAGGAACATAACTTCATTTTGGAAGAGGCTACATTTTCTTGGCTTCAGCTTAAGATTGTATTTCTGGAACCGTTCTAGTGCCTCAACAAGGTTGTCACGAGCCTGCTGGAAACTGCTCCCGAAGACAACAACATCGTCCAGATACGACAGCACTTTGCTCCACTGCATACCATGGAGAACCAGTTGTACTGCGCGTTGGAAGGTAGCAGGAGCGTTACAAAGGCCGAACCCCATCCGTGTCCATTCGAACAACCCATACTTTGTGATGAAAGCGGTTTTGTGTTGGTCTGCCTCATCAAGCTCAATTTGCCAGTACCCAGAGTTCATGTCAAGGGTGCTGTAGAAGCGGCTTCCCGACAAGGAGTCAAGGCACTCTTCTATTTTAGGCAAAGGAAAGGCATCTTTCACTGTAACATTGTTCAGGGCCCGGTAGTCAAGGCACCACCTCACTGAGCCATCTTTCTTTCTCACGAGAACTGGGACAGCAGCCCATGCAGAGGATGATGGTCTAATGACACCTGCTTCCAACATTTTTGTCAGGTGCTTCTGTTCTTCATCCTGAAAGCCTAGTGGAGTCCTTCGCATACGCTGGCGGATTGGCTTTGCATCCTGGGTGTCAAGGGTGTGTTTGATTGCCGAGAAACATCCCAGGTCAGTGTCATTTAACGAGAACACTGATTGGTACTCCACGAGGATCTTAGACACCTCCTGTGCCTCAGGCAAGGATAGCATTTTGACTGATCTGTTGAACAGGTCCTGAAGGTGGACTGGGACTTGTTGGAGTAAGGTCGCAACTTCCTCTGATGATGCTCTGAGAGGTATCTTCTCCCCCTCTCCAGGGACCACTGAGAGTTGGCGCAGTTTAGCCGGGATGTTTTCCATGTCCAGGTGCGCATCCAGTATCTGGGCTGGGTGTGCCAGTCCGAGTACCTGCCCTGCCTTAACCTTGATGAAGTGGTCACTCATATTCGACAGCTCGACAACTGCAGTCTCTCCCTCCCCATTTAGTACAGCATAAGGGCAGAGGATGTCAGGATTGAACCTGTTAGGACATAGAACCAGTTCTTCACCTTGGTCACTGTGAACTCTGGCAGTGCGCACCATCACCTACTTTGATGAGCCTGGGGGTAGTGTCACCTTGTTCAGACAAATTGTTGGGGATGCTTGGTAGGGATCGTACCCATGGCCTCTTCCATATCGGGCAGCAACCGCCCGACCTTTTATTGTGACGGTTGCTGAGGGGAGATCAATTGATGCACCAATCGCTTTCAAGAAGTCCAGACCCAAAATCACTGAGCCAGAGACAGGAGCGACATATGTGCACCAGTAGAACTGTTGGCTTCCAATGTTGATTTGAACACGCTTTGTAAAATGACCTGTCATGTAGCTAGCTGTGCCGGCCCCCTTAAGGCTCACTTCTTCCATGGGCTCTGGGGGTGTTGACATGGTCTCTGTGAAATTTGAGCTGAGCACAGTAACTTGGGCTCCAAGATCTACTAGGGCCTCTACCGGAGTGCCATTGACCTCAATAGATATGAAGAGACTCTCAGGGATATCACATCTTGTATTCTCCCCACTCCTTACCTTTGGGTCTTTGTTTGACAGATGTGGTGGTGTTTGACCGCTGGGGGAGTGTGGAGAGTCCATCACAGCTCCTCCTGTGAGACAAACTCTACCCGCAGCTGTCAGCTCCACATTTTTGACTTGATCACCTTTCCCCGTGTGCCCCATGTCAGGGGCTTCTCTCATGTGGTGTTCAGTTTGTAAAGCTATAGGGGATGAGGGGGCGGCTCTAGGCATTTCCGTCTTGAGTTTGGCGGGCTCTCCATCTGGTGGGCGACCTCGGTTAGAGAGGGGTGGCGATCGGTCGCTTTGACCACCCCGTTCTAGTTTTCCGAAGCCGTGTTCTTCTCTGCTGGGGGGGCAGTTCGCTTCGGTTTAGGGCATTCACGTGCAAAATGGCCCTCCTCTTGGCAGTTTTAGCATTGCCTTGGCCGGCCTGGTGAAACGCTCCGCGATCGGCTCCTAGTCGGGTACGGGCTCGGGGACCTAGTTGGCCGTTTTGACATGGCCACATCCAGAGCCTTCTCCATCATCTTCTCTGCCGCATTTTCCATCATTTTCTGGAACCTCTCTTCCAGACCCTGTAAGGGGTCCCTCTCCCCCCTTGAGGCCGTAGTTGGTTGACTGCTGGTTATGTCTTCATTGATAAAGGAGACTGCCCGCACCTTTCGATCACCTATGAGGGCTTTCGCATTGTGCACCGTGTGTTTTACACTTTGCACAAGTTGCCTCATCGTTTCGACCTCCTTCTCACCAGCCCAGAGTGCAGCCCGCCGATCTGAGCAACCATGGAGGAAGGCGTCCATAGCAGCCCTCTCCACGGTTCTCTCAGGGTCTCCCCTGAAGCCGTCCCTTGCCAAGGCCTGGCATCTCTGAGCAAAGTGCTCGAGCTCTTCATCCGGATTTTGCCTTAGCATCTGCAACTCCCTGCGAGCTGTTGTTGGAGGGTTTCTTCTGTTAAATCTATCCTTCATAGCCCTCTTGACACAGTCGTAGTCCTTCCGCTCCCTGCGCGAGAGCGACCCATAAAATTCTAGGGCATCATCACGCAGGTGCTGCACCAGAGAGTCCAGTTTGGCCTCCTTCCCCCAGCGGCATTTTCTGGCAATTCGCTTAAACTGGTCAGCGTATATTTCCCACCTTATTTTACCGTCATAAGTTGGGATCTTTCCCGTGTCCGGCCGTCTATGGGAGGGTGTCCTGGGTCCATAGTCCCGATATTCCCCATGGGCCTCTTCATCCTCACTACTAGAAGAGGATGAGTCCGTCTCCTGGTAGCTTCTGTAATGTCTGGGTGTCCCGCTCCTTTTATCTCGGTTGCTGGGCCTGGGTGATGGTGAGGCCCCTGACATGCCCGTTCCACGCTGGTCGCACCTTTCATCGCGATCCCGAAGTGGCTGCTCTGCAGCGTGGCGATCATCCTGGGCACTCCTGTGAACGGCAGTGTGGTGACCTCCGTCCCCAGTATGTAAAGGCTGGTGCGGGATGTAGCGGTTATCGCGCACACTTCCATTTTTCTGTGGAGTTGATTGTTTCTGGGGTGGGGGCCAGGCCCCACCTTTGGTCTTACCTCCATGTGTTTCCAGTCCTTGTTGCTGCTGGCCCCGGTCTACTGTACCTGAGTCTGCTGCGGCCCGGCCAGGCAATGTCGGAGATGATTCCAGCAGTTCTTCCTCCTCGCTTTGAGTTCGTGCATAGAAGGCATCCATGTGTTCGCGATGGAATTTCTTCCACTTGCCAACCTCGGTTTGTGCTACCATCTTTGCCTTATGGGCCTCTCTGGCCTCATCTTGCGCAGCCCTTCTTCCCTCTTGGGCTTCTCGGAGTTTGCGGCGCAGGACCTCAACCTCTGACCCTATCCCTGCTGTCAATGAGTAGAGGGACTTAGAGCCCTCCTCACTTCTCTGGTCATCCTCAGACTCGGCCTTGCTCCGCTGCTGCTCTGAATCGCTGAGGCCGGACGTCAGACTCTGAATCTCCTTCTGGAGCTGGTCATGCTCCCCCAAGTCGACCAGCCCATCCGCGAGCGCGTCTTTTAGGATCTGCACCACTGCTGGATCCAAGAGTTTGGCCACATCCTGAAGGCTTCCAACAGGCCCGTGTTCCTTGAAAACCTTAGAAATCCCCCTGGCCCTCATTGAGCCAATATCCTTGAGAGTTTTCAGTTGTTCTTCTGATGCTGTATTAAGGTTTAGAGGAGGATCGGCTCCGAAATTCTGCGCCATTTTTTATAATGCAAAAATGCTTTTTCAAGATGGAAATCGAACTGCTGCAAATGTTATATTATGCAAAAATGCTTCTCTCGTGACGGAAATCGAACTGCTGCGATGCTCGCCAAATTACGGGTTAGTGGGTAGACTACTCACTAATCAGAGAAGCATTAGGGGAGACTAGTACTAGGGATGCTTGAAGAAATGATTGAAATATATTCAAGTATGCTGTGATTTTTCCTTTTTTTTTGTTAATTCCGAAATATTTAATTTTTGGAATTCCAAAATTTTGCGTCAAAAATTGTAAATTTCTGCAAATTAATTTTCAATGAGTTATGCGCTCTGCTTATAGATAACAGAGGCTAAGGATATTTTTTTTTCAAATTCAATATGGTGGACAGGGTGGGAATCCAATATGGCCGACCATCCACTTCCTGTTTCAATATTGAGGCATACAGTGCAGAATCAATTTTTAGAAAGTCAAAAATATGCCTAAAAAGTTGTCAATCACACCAATTATTTCCCAAATTATTGGTGCCACACACATATAAAACAACAGTAATTGTTATAGTAATGTCACAGTGTGTGTCTATATTTGGACCAATCCAAGATGGCTGACCACTGACCATGTGCTCAGGGCCTTGGTCAAAATTAGGGCCCCAACTAAAGTTTTAAAAAGTTCACAAGTCACAAGAAATAGTGACCCAAAATTAAAGTTTAGGACAAATAAAGTTCATATGAGAGACAAATAAGTCAATCCCAGTCTTAATATCAGTGTTTGTCTTTGTCTGGGCAAATCCAAAATGGCTGACACTGACCATGTGCTCAGGGCCTTTGTCAAAACTAAGGCCCCAACTAAAGTTTTAAAAAGTTCACAAATCACAAAAATAATGGCCCAGAATGAAAGTTTAGGACATATAAAGTTCATATGAGAGACAAATAAGTCAATCCCAGTCTTAATATCAGTGTTTGTCTTTGTCTGGGCTAATCCAAAATGGCTGACACTGACCATGTGCTCAGGGCCTTTGTCAAAACTAAGGCCCCAACTAAAGTTTTAAAAAGTTCACAAATCACAAAAATAATGGCCCAAAATTAAAGTTTAGGACATATAAAGTTCATATGAGAGACAAATAAGTCAATCCCAGTCTTAATATCAGTGTTTGTCTTTGTCTGGGCAAATCCAAAATGGCTGACACTGACCATGTGCTCAGGGCCTTTGTCAAAACTAAGGCCCCAACTAAAGTTTTAAAAAGTTCACAAATCACAAAAATAATGGCCCAGAATGAAAGTTTAGGACGTATAAAGTTCATATGAGAGACAAATAAGTCAATCCCAGGCTTTATAAATATAGGATGGCAATAGATTGTGTGTGATAATTTGGTTAGGGGTTAAAAGGGGCCTCCTCCAGGGTGGACAGGAAGTTGCCAAGTTTTACCCCAAAAAGTTTATCAAAACACACAAAATCACACTATATGTCATATACACTTATAAAGTTGTCCTGTATAAATAAATCCTGTGAGTTTGAGTCCTGTGAGTAGTCCTTTCCTTTGTGAGAGCAGCTCAAATGTAGACAAAGGAAGGTGAGCACATGGCAAAAAGTTTATCTCCAAAAACTGTCTCAATCTTGATCCAAACTGGTCAAAATCCACCTGGGTAAGTACACCTTCACTCCTGGCACCAATGTAATAGATTTGTATGTATAATTTGTACTTACAAGTGGTTTGAAGGGGGTTTGGAGGTCTGTCCCAGAAGGTCCCAAACAAGCACATGTAGGCAGGTCCAGGTCCAGGGTCAGAGTGCCAGGACAGGTCACCTAGGGACAAGGTAAGGGGAGGCGACGGTGGCGCCCCCACCATGCCCGGTGGTCGAAAACGGAACTAACGCGTCGTCGCTGCTACATATGTATAGTTCATAGATCTACTTTATGTATGAGTACTGTAGTATCTCTACCCTTTACACCTGCATGGAAGATCATTGAACTATACCAATAAATATGGTTCAATTAAAAAAAAAAGTTTCCCCAGGGTCAAGTGTTTTCCCTAACAATAAAGTATTAATGTATGGTGTTAATAGAACCTCATCTCCAGGATTTTAAAAATCTAAAAAAAGGGGAAAATATAGAACAATCGATCTACTTTCAAGTAGGCAATGAAATACTCATTCGGACGGTTGATCAGAAACAATTTTTTTTTTAGCTGGCCTAACTTGCCCCTGTTTCACAGTAAGTGGACACGCCACTAGTCAAGATTATTTCTCCCTAAACCACCTTCTTGATGGTGTTAATACCGGAACAAGTTCCTCGTCCCACATCTAGCTGACTCTACTGCTACCCAACTTAA
Source organism: Lepidonotus clava (assembly GCA_936440205.1). Lineage (NCBI taxonomy): Eukaryota > Metazoa > Annelida > Polychaeta > Phyllodocida > Polynoidae > Lepidonotus > Lepidonotus clava. The sequence goes on along the minus strand of OW387150.1, from coordinate 14,898,438 downwards.
TCACCAGAGTTCTCACATGGACTAGCACCATGGTCGATTCCCAAGTTACAGCGCTCAGACATAATCCAGACCTCTAGAATGTTTATATGAATTCCAAAGCAAGGGAGTGGGGTGGGGTTACTCCTTTCAGTTACCGTGTATTGGTTTATGATGTAAACTGAGCATTGTATCACAATCAAATAGACCATGACATGAACATGTGTCTGGCAGTTCTTTGCTTATCGATGCACCATCTGGCCCCACCTGTTGTTTGTAGAATATCAATAGATTGGTTAAATATAGCCTTTAGTCGGTACAAAGCAATACATTAGACATTGCAGTCAAGCATAAATAATGAACATTGAAAGCTTACCAGCATATGATAAAACAATGTGCCAGCCTGCACATGCTTTCATGAGTTGATAGCTGTCATTATAGTTTGTACCTAGTTACATTTCGAATGATCGAGATCTCGATTGAATTGGAAGGGACTATGTCTTAGAACTGTCATTTAGGTAATACTTTTGACTTTGTTCTAAGGTCTAAAAAAAATTGTTGTGTTCAGGTAACCCGACCTACATTAATATTTTGACCCCACCCTAACTTTTTTTGAAGATTTTTTCCCCAAAAAATATTAAAATCAATAAAAATGACTCAAGGGACAGGAAATGGCTTTTATGTGATCTTAACATTGACGTAGAGAGTGTCTGGAGTGATTTCTTGATTTTTAAGAATGCCTGAGACCATTTGTATCAGTTAAAAAAAATCCAAACAAAAAATTAAATCGACCTACCTAAATTTTTTGACCCATGCTACCTGAACACAACAATTTATTTGGCCTAAAGAATTTGTTCAATAGAATGATTCAGAATTGGGAGAGTTCTCAACAGGTAACATGCTTTTAGTGTGCTAGACTTTGATCTAGTTGAAATGGCGAGACATACGCCATTTAAACGTTTTACTCATTAACAGCATTGCTAGACGGTGGATGCATGACTAACTTTAAAGTAGGTCGCTCTGCGAGGTTTGTGCACCATAGGAGTAGGAAAATGGCATGTTGGAGGAGTTTAGTCACATTTCAATATATCACCTCAATTGATACTGATAGATGGGAATTGAATCAAGTGTACTTGGCAGTTGAATAATGTAGAGGTCGGGTGAAAGATGCACCTTCATGTTTCTCAACACTGATTGAAGTGTACTGTTCTTTTATCTTATTAACCGATCATTCAATAATCAAGATGTAAACGTATAACAAATGTCTCTCTGAGAAGAAATTCTAGCAGTAAAAGATAAATAGGGACGTCATCGTGGAAAAAAAGTTAGGGAAAGGGACGGCTCTTTTTTTTTTATCTATTATTATTTCTTTATTTATTCAAGGTAAAAGGTCAAACTTGACGTCTAATCTCCCTTTGTCTCCTGATTGCATTTTATATACAAGACTTTTGCAAAGACACTTGCCCATGCTTTTTGTACTTGATTATAAATGTGTTTAAATGAAATGAAATGATATCTAATGGGGATGAAATTATATCTAATGGGGTCTATATTTCTTTCGATAGACAAATGAAATTACTCATTTCGAAGATACTAATCATAGACCACTTATTGATAACTGATAAGCCTAATAAATTTCGAAATAATGGGCATTTGAGATGTGGCGAAGGATAGATACTTCAAATCAACCTCCTATCAGCATTACGTTTAAGAAAAGTTATATGTCCACCTTCACTCTTTTCATGTGCGTTCATGTTCATATCTTAAAGGTACTCGGGCGTGTTCAGCCTGATTTTTATTGACCAGTCAAATTACTTATATAATTTTTTTGATTAAAGCTTGTGTCTATAGAAGAAAATAGAGGCTGAAATTTCGATCTTTTACCGTTTGTGACAGGAGATACAGCCTAAATAAGAAAATTACCTTTACCATTGGCTTCTATGGGGAAAACGTGTTTTTGTAAAATTACAAAAAAACTGCCAGTGCAATCCCTACCACACTCAGCATATAACAAGTAGAGACAATTACACAAATGTTAGGAGAAAATAAAGAACATTTACCTTTTGTAAGATTAGTTATAGTGAATAAACTTAGAAATGTGACTATTTGAGCACTATCTGCTTACCCTATTCAATGAACAATTGTGTGCATTGTCTTCTCCAAAGTGTCCAAATACATAAAATAGCATTTAAATTGTTTTCAAAACAAAATAATTTTGTAGTACCTCCCAGGTGGCACCCTGAACACGCCCGAGTACCTTTAAGCAAAAGAATAAGATGTTATCTTCTGTTTTTTCCACAGAACTTTACCGAAGGAATAACGAACAAGTTGATAGGATGCTACCACTCATCAGACACGGAAAAAGAGGATGCAATTGTCATGCGGATCTATGGAGCAAAAACCGAACTTATAATCGATCGTGAAAAGGAACTTATAAACATGCAGGTACTTCCATGAAACTAAAAGCAAAATATGACTGTACTGTACAATACTGAAGAAAAATAAGTTGTTTTCTATTGAATTAAATGTACTTGACGTACGTGCTTTTCGTAGTCCTTTTTTGTACAATCCATTAGCAGATTAATGAATAGCGGCTAATGCTTAAACAAACTGTATTTCACTGGTTATTCATACGGTGTGTATGAGCGTTAACTTCTACATATCATGAAATGCGGGTCTTAGATATAACTCGCGTGATTATTCTGTGTCTTTTTTAATCCAAACACAATGCCGACATCCAGAGTATTATTCTTTCAAAATAAACTTTAAAAAATAACTCGTTCAGATGTTTGTGATTAATGGTACTTTGCCGGTGGGTGAACACTTTTATTGAATTTATTCTTCATAATTCTTTTACAGATTTTACATGCTGCTGGCTGTGCTGCCCCGTGCTTTGCTCGGTTTAAGAATGGAATTGCTTATGGTTTTGTGTCCGGGATATGCTTGGATGAGGCAACTGTTCGATTGCCAGAAATATACAGGTAAACATAAAAAAAACTGATACGATTCTCTTTGCAACTTTTCCAAAGTCCAAGAATGATTTGAATGTCACGTGCACTGCTGAGTATACTTGTAAATATTTGTTTGGGGACTGGAATTTGCGTTGAGATCTAAGGAGGCTAAATAAAAGAAACATGTATAAAGATATCTGTTATTTGCACATTTCGAATGAAGCAAGATTATTGAGCATTTATCATTCTAAACCTTGAACGGACGACGACCCTGCTTCACCGAACTAAAATATACGGGTATCACGGGTATTGCTACTACTCTTATCAAATATCATATAAAGAGAGGAATCACTACTCAACCTAGGCTTCCGTGTATTATTTCAAAACTCAGGTCTAACGTGCTTATTACCTTATATAGAGAGAGTTGCCATTTTTCCTACTTTTGCAGGATTTCCTACTTTTTGGTGATTTTGGATTGTGCAACACATTTTTCCTACATCACTCAAATATTTGTTTGAGAGTATTTTTGTGTTAGTTTAAGCATATACAAATTCAATGTCAGCTCTCTATTCCTTAAGGTTATTCCCCTCCTAGTTGCTTCTAAAAAAAAAGTTGGAAAAGTGTCCCCTACCTTTCTTACTTTTTCATCAGATGGGAACGGCATCCCTGTATATAAGTTGGATATCATTGGAACTGCAATTACCCAAAATGGTTACCAGTATTTGCATTATTAACTGTCAGTGTGTTCAGCCAACTGCAAAAGTTCAGTGAGCCCCATCACTACTCTCAATTCTCAAAGTCAATATCACTCATCCAGTTTCACTGCATTAACAACTACTCTAAACGTAGATATTTTCACATGTATACATCTATACATTTTCGCGGATTTGAGAGAAAAACAAATACACGTGGATATCAAATCAAGTTTAAAGTAATGTATACTTGTTGTGATAAAAGTGTTGTGTTGGGGTAACCCGACCTACCCTAAATTGTTTGCCCTAGCTAACTTTTTTTTATGAAATCTTTTAATTTGGCTCTCTAGACAGTATCCACAAACCAAAATTATGCCAAAATATGAACAAAGCCAATACAAATACATTATCAGTATGTAATATTTGTATCCTACAGGTGTATAACACGGAGTATAGCAGCCCTGCACCTGGTGGACCCGTCCACGCTGACCCTGGCCTCAGGAGAACACCCCACGCTGGACACCTCGCCCTGCCTGTTCACCAAGGCTCGGCGCTACATCTCACTGATTCCCGATGACCTGGAGGACCCCAACAAGAACGAACAGTCAGTGTCACTGGTTTCTGTATAATATGACATCAATTGATTTATATTATCCACATAGGTAAAGCACTGCTAACTGACGTAATATGAATAGGACTTGCACAAAAAAAAAGAGAATCATAATATCTTTTTCTTCTTTGTATTTATCTAAGTATTTTATCCACATAAAGGAAGTACTGCTTACTGATCAAGATGGATTTGCGCAATAATACTATTAAAAAACTACCTTTTTTGTCTGAAACGACGGACAACGTATTTAAGAAATTTGCAGTAACACAGAGATATCAAATCATGTCGGAATCAATTCAGAAGTACATAGTTTGGCAGTTCAAATATTTAAGACAAAGTTTGAATGTTTCACTTTGATTATTAACCCTCTATGGTTTCTCGACGTCATCTATTGACCTTTGTGTAAATGATAACACCTTTATTAAAAATGTTTTTTTGTGACTCCCCAACAGGCTGAAAAAGAACCTGCCGAGTAAGGAAACTCTTTTCGCCGAACTCGACCGAATGGAGGAAGCCCTGACTAAGCTGGGCTCACCCTCTGTCTTCTCCCACAACGACCTCCTCCTCAAGAACATAGTCTACAACAAGTCCAAGGGTGAGTTTGCTCATTTGACAAATTATAGAAACAATCTTGACCAGTGTATTTTCTTGAATATTTGTTTAAAAATTGCGTCTGTAAAAATCTGTTATGTTCTTACTTGAAGTATTAATTAAGAGTAAAAAGTTGACTGACCTCTCCTTTTTTGGCCGCTCAGTAAAGAGAGTGCACAAGACTGGACCTGTATAACTAGACGCAGCCTACCAAAATGGTATCATTATAATGATCTATAAAGGGTAGGGAAAATGATTGTATTTCGAGCAGTATTGCCAAAATGATTTCTGTAATTTTATCATTGAACTAAAACATAGCAATAAATCAATTTGCATGATACCTGTATCAGAGGAGTTCTTTTTTCTCCTTGTGTTCCTTTTTGTGTGTAAAAGTAAAGTCAGACTGCAAAAATTTACTCTTCGTATATAATATATCCTTTATTCTTACACATAATCAACATTTTGTGTCACATTGTACAGGTACAGCGACGTTTATTGACTATGAATATGGTGCCTACAACTTCGAAGCCTTTGACATTGGGAATCACTTCGCTGAATGGGCTGGTAAGAAAACTTCTACATATGTAATATTTTCGTAAACTTCTTGGTTATATTTTTTATTATGAGGCGGCAAGGCTTTAAGTTCGAATCAGGGCCTAGATCACCTTAAGATCTTATGCCGCCGAATTCCCCTTTCGTCTATACGACAATCGGTGACGCGTTTATATGTAACACCTGATGAGACGATCGCTTCTGAGCTTAAATGACCACATATTTGGGCTTATTTTGGCTTACATTGCAGAGATTTTGATATATAGAATACATAGGAATCGTTAAAATCGTCCAAAACGGGCTAATTTAGACATTCAAGCCGGGAATCCAAACTGTCATATCAGTACGATCGCCGGGCGCCCCCTCGCCATCTTACTTGGTCACGTGACCCTTTCTTCTCCGATCTGGGTCATATCTATGCAGACCTATTTCACCATGAAATCAGTCGTTCTCAAGGGCCTAATATATATAGGCAGGTAGATTTGGATACATAGATAAGCATCCCACTGTCTCAGAATCAAAAATATTGCGAAATAACGCGTCTAAACGCGTAAATGCATCGCGCTCTTGCAATCCTTCGCCTCCCCCGGTGACAGAGCCCATACCGCCCCACGCTGGCGGCGAGGACGGTTGGTTGGTCCCGGGGAGTCGTCCTTCTCCGCCTGGATGCCTGGATTACAGCGCTATATGATGGTTTCAATATATATATTTTGGACGTCTGGACCCCCTTAAACGCATACAACGCATTGACAATTCATGCGGGAACTATGCGTTCGTATCGAAGGGAAAACATTGGATCGATCGGACACGTGGAGGCACTGTCACATGGCGCCGTCAACGTTTCGCCGGGTTCTCTCCCCGCACGCCTGCATCGATACTATGAACTCAGAAAACCAGGATGACATTGGACTAAACCCAATAATTATGGAGGATTTAAGTATTGGGAAGCATTCAGGACTCAGGTTATACAGGTAGGTACATATATCTTTTCCAGCAGTTCAAATTAGGCTAGGCCTAAGCCCCCTCCGACACTGTCAATGTATTATGGAGGCTCCGAAAGCAATTATTTATGATCCAAAGATTAAAAGATTTGAGAAATTGTCACTATTGTGTCATTTTTTCTTACCTACCATCGAAATATTAAATCTGAGTTCTGATATGTCTAGGCCTAAGTCACTGTCAGTGTCTGAATCATTCCCATTCAATGTTAAAACATAGGCGTCACACTGTCAATAAGTTCTCCGGTGCTGTCAGTGTCAGTGTCGGACAGATTCAAAGATTAAATGATTTGTGAAATTGTCACTATAGTGTCATTCTTTCAGACCTACCATCAAAATATTAAATCTGAGTTCTAATATGTCTAGGCCTAAGTCACTGTCAGTGTCTGAATCATTCCCATTCAATGTTAAAACATAGGCGTCACACTGTCAATAAGTTCTCCGGTGCTGTCAGTGTCACACAGATTTAAGATTTAAATTATTCAAAGATTAAATTATTTTTGAAATTGACACTATAGTGTCAGTTCAGACCTACTGTAGCGCTCCCTGGGTCAGGTTAGGCCCGGGGAGTCAATTTAAACCAGGTTGATCACTAGGATTGGAAGTGTGACAAATGACCAAACAACAGTAACTTAAGTTGAACAAAGTTTATTAAAACAATCTCTCTAGATATAAAGTACAAAGCCAGAATGTACAAACAGTAACACAAAGTTACAAATAAGGTTTACAAAAATAAGTTCCACAAATAAAGGTTCCACAAATAAAGGTTACACAAATACCCTTTCACAAAAAGGTAAACAAAGTCTGTACTTTGAAAAATACAAAATATAAACAAAGTCTGAAATTTGGAAAACAGGCCCAAATAAGTAAAGTCTTAATCTAGAACAGGCCAAACTAAGCAAGTCTGAAACTTTAGGGGAAAACTGTTAAGTCAAAATATATACTTGTGGGGCAAAACCATTAACTAAAAGTTAATAAAACAACCTAGTCTAACAGACATAGGCAAAACAACCACCACAAAGTATATCAAAAACCAGCCTAAAACTAGGCTATACCAGTAACAGTCCCCTAGAGCCAAACAGGCCTTCTAAGTCTCACAAGTCAGGGTTACCTACCAAGGTCAGAACCCTACAGCAACAAAACAGAGAGTGAGCAGAGCCCCAGGAGAGCCCCCCTTATCTAGCCTGGGCACTGAAAGCACGGACCCCTGAGAGAGCACCCTACTCCAGACTCTCCAGTGCCCCAAACCCACTTCCCTGGAGCTCCCCTGGAGTAAATAATGCAGTGCTCTGATTGGTCAGTCAAGGAGGGAGAGCAGGCCTCCCATTGGTCAGAAAGGGAGCACTGTGATTGGCCTGCACAGACCGTCCGTCCGGTCGCGGGGCCGGAGTAAGCCCTCGAGACGGGCAGCGCGGTCCGCTCCCGGCCGCCCAGCCTCCGCAGGCCGCCCCCCGTCACTCGGCCCAGCCCGGCCTCGAGGAGCGCCACACGCCCCCCTCCTTGGACCAATGCGCCCTCGCATTGTTACCAGAGAAAAACAGTACAAAACAGTGCAAAAATACATAAAAATACAGTACAAAATACATGGAACATGGAACAGTACAGTACAAAATACATGGAACATGGAACAGTACAGTACAAAAATACATGGAACATGGAACAGTACAGTACAAAAATACATAGAACAAAACAGTACAAAGTACATGACAGTATAAAATACATAAACTGTACTTTGTTTCACAAGTTCAGTACAGAACTCAGAATTAATACACACAAAATTCTCCTTGCAAAATAAAAGTCTCTTTGGTGAAATTCTATATCCTTATGTCCTCAAGTTGATCAGACTGTCCCTAGTCTTCCTCTGTTGAGCTCCTGTCAAAGTCCTGGTGAGTGCCGGCCACAATGCCAGCTTCGCCCATGGTCACAGCGTTCTTCCAGACAGCACATCTCCAGACAGCACATCTCTCCCAAACCAAAATCTCAGAAAGCAAAATTCAGCACTTCCAGGATCAATATCCAAGGTAGATAATACACACAGGGATTTCAAGGTTATCAGCCTGCCAGAGGGATCCCAGAACCTGCTCTAGGCAAGGGTGGTCACCCAACACGCTGACCTTACATCTTCCCATCTCTCACTACTCAGTGACTACAAATGTAACATTGAGCTACGCAAACCTCTGTTTAACAGCAAACAAACTGCTTGTTCTGAACAAGTAAGCTTCTCAGATGACAGTCCACCTGCCAATTCCTCCTGATCAGACTTAAAGGGCAATTCCCCCTTCAGATCAAACAGCACATCATCAACCAGTCCATCAGAACATGCAAGCCTCCCAGCAACAAACCGCTATTGTAAATCTGGAATCCAGCTTAGAGGACAAATCCCTCTCCATCCTGGGTAGTGAATCACCTCGCCAGAACCTCCAGAGAACATGCATATAAGCCTCCCAGCAACAGTACCCCTGTTGTAAATCTGGAATACAGCTTGAGGGTAACTGCCCTCTCCATCCTAGGTAGTGAATCACACATCAATCCCTCCAGAATATGCATGCAAGCCTCCCAGCAACAGTACCCCTGTTATCTGGAATCTGGCTTGAGGGCAACGCGACCCTCCTCCATCCTGGGTAGTGAATCACCTCGCCAGAATCTCCAGGACATGTGAGCTTACCAGCGAACAGTACCCCTGTCAGTCCTGGTCCAGCTCAAGGGGTCACTCCCCTCTCCAATCTGGTTATGAAAAATTAACTGTCCCTACAGGTCACGTGAGCTACCTAGACAACAAACCCACTGTTCGAAATTCTAGGCACAACTCTTTAAAGCAAATCATTTTACATCTGAGCACCTTTTGTAAGGGCACATCATTCCTTAGATAAGTCCTCTCAAACCAAATCTCACAGTCATCAAAACACATCTTATAAAAGCTTTGAAAACAATATTAAGGAACTCCACCTTAAATATCTGCTTCCACGATACCAAATCTGATAGATTTCACCTTTCCCTAGGTTACTTTCCTATGATTCCACCTTCCCTAGGTTACTTTCCTATCAAAACAAAGTACTCTCAACAATACATAACCAGCAACCCACTGACAATGTGCCTTCACTCACTCATACTTCATTCACAATCAGGAATCTACCTGAAACCATCAGACATAAGAGCTTTCACCTAGCTCAACTCAACCAAAATCAGGAGCCCCCCCTGAAACAACAGCTCACATCTCAAAATAACCACAAATCCACTTGAAACTACAGAAACTGAGCTTTCACCTAGCTCATAACTAAAAACTATCAGGAATCCACCTGAAACTACACAAATCACAAGCTTTCACTCGGCTCACATCTAAACACTATCAGGAATCCGCCTGAAACTATACAAATCAAGAGCGTTCACTCAGCTCATAACTCCAAAATAATCAAAGCTCACCCTGTAACACAGGGAGCAACAACTTTTCACTTCAGATAGGTCCTTCTTTCTACAGGAACTATTCATTCTCAGTACTCGTGCTCCCACTGACAATGTCATAAGTACCATATGCCATGGCCAAATTCACAGCATCCCTAAGGGTAGTAGGGGTGAAAGCATGGACATACCTTTTCATCCCAGTATCACTCAAACCCTTCACAAAAGTGTTGATCAACACACGTTCATTGGGCAGTTCACCCGGAAAAGCCCGCTTGCCAAGTCTGCGCAAATCGTGGGCATACGCTGCCAAAGTCTCATTGGCCTGCAAAACACGGCTCATAAACTTAAAAGTAAACTGGGCCTCTTGCCCCAGAGGCCAAAACCGCTCTTGCAAAGCTTCAATCAAGGCATCAAAGTCTCTCTGCAAAGGAAGGATGACATTAGTCAACACCTCCCGAGCATCTTGTACTAAACAGCAGGCCAGCTGCATGCCTTTCTCTTCATAAGACCACTCGTTCCAGAGGGAAACTGCCTCGAAATGTCCAATAAAATCATCTAAGTCACTTTCCCCATCATACTTCATGGGCACAATCATCCTTTTTGGAGGTTTGGTCTCATGCCTCCTTGCAGGACCAGCATGTCTAGGCCTCTGGGCACCAGAGCCAGCCCTGCCATCCAGCAACCTCACCTCAGAGTGATGGCTGATATCACTAATATGGGAAATTGCATCTTCAACCTCACCCTCGGCATTAGGCTGGGCATCCATTATCCCAGCTGAACGGAAAAGTGAAAACAACCAGCTTACACTTCTGTTCAGGAAATCCATCCTAATTTCTAGGATATAACCAGTCAATAACAACCAGACTTCTCAGCTCAAGGCTGTTAGCCTTAATAAACAGCTTCACACAAAACAAGTCAGAAACAGAGTTCTGAACAAAAACCGTAATGCCTTCTCGTTGTGTTTAACTTCAAATTCTAAATATCACTGGTCATGTCACAGCTATCTCCAATCCTGGTCGCAGGCACCAAAAACTGTAGCGCTCCCTGGGTCAGGTTAGGCCCGGGGAGTCAATTTAAACCAGGTTGATCACTAGGATTGGAAGTGTGACAAATGACCAAACAACAGTAACTTAAGTTGAACAAAGTTTATTAAAACAATCTCTCTAGATATAAAGTACAAAGCCAGAATGTACAAACAGTAACACAAAGTTACAAATAAGGTTTACAAAAATAAGTTCCACAAATAAAGGTTACACAAATAAAGGTTACACAAATACCCTTTCACAAAAAGGTAAACAAAGTCTGTACTTTGAAAAATACAAAATATAAACAAAGTCTGAAATTTGGAAAACAGGCCCAAATAAGTAAAGTCTTAATCTAGAACAGGCCAAACTAAGCAAGTCTGAAACTTTAGGGGAAAACTGTTAAGTCAAAATATATACTTGTGGGGCAAAACCATTAACTAAAAGTTAATAAAACAACCTAGTCTAACAGACATAGGCAAAACAACCACCACAAAGTATATCAAAAACCAGCCTAAAACTAGGCTATACCAGTAACAGTCCCCTAGAGCCAAACAGGCCTTCTAAGTCTCACAAGTCAGGGTTACCTACCAAGGTCAGAACCCTACAGCAACAAAACAGAGAGTGAGCAGAGCCCCAGGAGAGCCCCCCTTATCTAGCCTGGGCACTGAAAGCACGGACCCCTGAGAGAGCACCCTACTCCAGACTCTCCAGTGCCCCAAACCCACTTCCCTGGAGCTCCCCTGGAGTAAATAATGCAGTGCTCTGATTGGTCAGTCAAGGAGGGAGAGCAGGCCTCCCATTGGTCAGAAAGGGAGCACTGTGATTGGCCTGCACAGACCGTCCGTCCGGTCGCGGGGCCGGAGTAAGCCCTCGAGACGGGCAGCGCGGTCCGCTCCCGGCCGCCCAGCCTCCGCAGGCCGCCCCCCGTCACTCGGCCCAGCCCGGCCTCGAGGAGCGCCACACTACCACAATAAATTACACATTAATATTATTAGGCCTAGATCCGCCGCCTCATCTGTATCAAGTCTGGAAGATTTGATACTTAATAAAACATTTTTACTTTATATTACATTAAGACATTAAAACATTAAAACATGCCGCCGAATTGATCAGTATGGCTAGACGTTTGGACTTGTTACTATTCAATACAACTTCACGTACATCTAAGTGCATGTTCTTCCAGTTGAGCCATTTGATGAGCTGATTTACAAGTAGATGAACAAGGATGAGTTTAATTAAACAGCATTTGTAAGTAATTCAAATATGTACAGAGATCATTATAATAATGTGCCAGTTTTAAACGTATTGGTCTATCCATTACAGCAGTTGGTCCATCTAGAATTTCTCAAAGGGGGGGGGGGGATGTATGTGAAAAAACTGAGAGTTTGTTATGCCTCACGGTCATTATCCGAAAATCATAACCTATATGTATGTCTAGAAAAAATGTTTAAAGAACATCCCTAGAGCGGTTAGGATCCTGATTAAGAATAGAGTACTTTTAAATCTCTTTAACAGGTGTTGACGATTTGGACTTTAACCGCTACCCTACTCGGGAGGAGCAGTTGCCATGGTTACGGTCCTACCTGGAACACAAGGCTGATCTGAGTGGGGATAAGACCCCAGTGACTGACAAGGACGTAGACAGATTCTACGCACAGGTCAACAAGTTTGCGCTGGTAAGATGTTGTACTTTGAATATCTGATCTAGCTTTATAATACTTACTGAAAATGTTCTATCAGGAAACAACTGTATGAAAACGATTGCATATGACACTACTCAGAAGAATCAACAGTAGTATATTTTCACGAATTTTAGTTTCACATTAAGATAATAGATGATATTAAACATGTCCAGCAAGAGATTCTTTCTGTAGAGTGATTAACAGGCGGTTTGAATTACTCCAAACCAACAGGATCCCCACAGCACTGGGAAAACATGTGCAGGGAACATGACCAAAAAAAATCTGACAGGGAAAACACAGGAAATCTTCCAGTTTTAACAAAACAGAAAAAACACAGGGAATTCTATTTGGCAAGGTTATGAAATTCCTGCTTCTCAGAAGAGTATGAATTTGAGTTCTTGTTGTTGGGGTGTCCAAAAGTGTTCTGCATGCAGAGGCTTTTAGATTTGAAGAATTTGCCTAATATGACGTGAAATTGAAAACACTGGGAATTTGAAAATGAAATTTGAGTGAGGACCTTGGACAAGCATAATACCTATATTACCTATTTTAAAGTGGTGAAGTTTTATCAAACCCAGCTCCCAAAGTTTTGTGAATAGGCTATTTTTTATCATAGAATTAATTCGTGGTTGCACATCAACATTTTTCTTTCGAATCTTCATGAGGATTCTATTACCTTTGCAATATTAACGTATGATACAACTTGAAATAAAAATTCTACTAATGAGTATTTTCCTTTCATTTTCTAGATGGGCCATTTCTTCTGGGGCGTGTGGGCTCTAATCCAGGCTTCTATATCAACGATCGATTTTGACTACCTCGGGTAAGTTTTGTTTCATTAATGTACATTGCAGAGCATGTTATACTATTGAATCTTGATTATAGATAATACTAATAAGATGAAACAAGTATAATATTATGTTTTTTGCTGTGATTACGGCAATGAAATACATTGATATGGTTTTGCCTCAGTACTAAGTAACACTAAGTAGCACTCAATATTCTTTTATTTTCATGTCAGAGCCCATTTTTGGCGGGTGTTTGGATTTATATGTTTGATTCATCGTCATTGTTAATATATAGATTCTAGTTAAACGGTGAAAATGTAGGATCGTTAACTCCTTTAATTTCAACTTAAATCGGAAATGGAGCTTTCCAAATATCTGTAATTGCATTCCCATAAAATGTTTGAGCAATTTATTTGGACATACGAGGCTTGATATCTCGTCATTTACAACTGGTTCTGTTATAACCCACAGTGCTCCCTCAGTTCTATTACTGTTTTTTTTACATCTTTTTTATTTTGTAAACTACAGTGTTTCATTTAGTATTTCCTCTAATCTATGGCTCATGTATGTATACTTTTTTCAGGTACGCCAAGTTGAAGCTGGATGAATTCTTCAAAAGGCGAGATGAGTTCCTGGCCATAGAAATGCCAGCCTAAAGTGAAGACAACATGAACATGATAATATTCTTGCCATAGTGTGTTTATAATTCAAGAAGCGCACAAGCACACAGAATTAGGTTGTATACAAAATCTTGTATGTCTCAGTTCATCGTGAATTGTAATCAACTTGAAGAGAATGAAAGTTCTTGAAAATTTATTTTGTTGAACATAGATACGTAGATGGACTCGGAGTTAGTATGACTTTGGGGTATTTTTCAGCTTATAGCATTCCTAGTCTGTTATCTTGATTATTTCCGGCCGGTTTATACAAACCAAAAATCTGTATAAGATTTGTATTTTCCTGACAAGTGTCAAAGAAACCCATATTTGGTGCATAGTTTGTACAGCAATAGCTTTTATTATAAAGTTATACATTCATGCATTTCCCTGGTTAAAACTCTATGGTGCTTTGTAATTTTCTTCACTTTTGAGTGTCATTCATAAAATACATTGGAATTGTCCCGATTATGTGATGTCACATTGTCAACATTCCGGTCACTCTAAAATGTATGACTTGAAATCCTCAAACATTCAACAATTACGAGTCTTCTCTGGGAGGGTCTGTCATTGATGTCAATATCTGTATGAATGTAGAGAATTCAACAACATAGTTTTCTTTTTTTTCCTATGATTAGAATATTCTTCAGTGTTTGAAACATTGCGTTGATGCTTTTGTTCAGATTAAAGTTTGATTTCAGGTTTTTTCGGTTGAATATGCCAAGTAAAATACTCATAATTTTGAAGTATTTTGGGATAGTAGAGATTTCGTAATTTGACTACCTCAGTGCTTATTTTCTTAACATTCTGGATATAGATGTAGATAATTGACCATTACAAAACAAGGATGAAGCTTCTTATGGGAGTAAGAAAGCAAAAGAATATAAGTACCAGGGCCCATCTTCAAAACTAATTTGGATAATCAGGGACCTTTTTATTAGTCGTTCTCCTGATTAAAGTCCTGTCTATCATGAATAAATCCAACACCTAATAATACCTTTTGAGACTATATTGCAATAACACTATAAATTTTGTTGAAAGAAAAAATTGTTGATCTTTTCCCTGGTTAGCTAAATCAGTTTTGAAGATATGGGCCTGATATATTGAAGAGTTGTTGTTATAAGGTGTTATGGTACCAAAATGATGCCAGACAAAAGTTGTAAATGAGTCAGAATGATGATACTTGCATGTTTGTTATAATCCCAGGTTCACACCAGAATCGTCGAGTCAGATAGTACATTGAGTTATTTACTGTTTACTGTATATCGCCTACATTTTAAACATGTTTTTCTTGCTGTATTACTTTTATCTAGTCGGCCAGGCTTTCCGACTTGTATCAAAGTCATCGTCACTCAAACAGAAATGCATCATATACATGGAGTTTTTCATATACACGTTTTGCTACAAGATACCTGTTTGAATCGCCCAAATATCATTTCTTTTCAATAAGAAGCATACGAAGCTTGTATAATGTGAATCCTTATGATAATGTAGGCCATAGTTATGTGCCTTGAAATTTAATATACATAGATATATGTTTTTTGCTTGCTTACATCCGTTATAGGTATGTAACATTTATAGTAGTTAAGTACACACCAGCATTTCTTGAAGGCAGAACGTATGACCTGCATGATGTTTTGGTGTATGTATTTATGTAAGAACAGGCTACACGTGGTGTGAATGGCAGTCAAAGATCACCGTCCATTTGAGTTCAAAATGCCAAAAAAAGATATGAATAATATATAAAAGTATAGATCTACATGTATACCAAGAGAAACGTAGTATATAATGTTATGGCCGATTTTATTATGGAGGACCAATGCATTATGATGTAGCAGTATGATATTCCGAAAGATATGTTACAGAACGATTTATTGCACGTTAACGTTTAACCCATCTAAACAACATATATACTCACAAAATGAAACTATTGCAAAAACACTCCATCTACCATTATGAAATAAATCATGTTAACATTTAATTGTTTTTTTTATATCTTATTATTTAAATTTCCCGGAGACACATCCAAGGTGTGGACCTGTTTATTGCTAGTTGATTTCAAATCTTTGACAATTTGCAATAAATCAAAGAAATAATGGTTAGATATTGATTTGAGAGAAAAAGTTAATCTTGATAAAATGTAGACAATACATGTAGGATTCAAAAGATTTTGAAAATGTCAAAGAGACGAGTTAATTATAAGGGGGGATATTTTAGAGTGATTTCGTCTAAATTTGCCAAAAACCAAACAAAATTCTTCAATAAATTTCATGAAGCTTGCAATAATTTCAGGGTATCAGTCTACATAAGCCATACATATTATATGGCAACAAACTTTATGTAACTTTGCTGTAGGAGTTTATATATCTAGTTTAAATGTTTGCCACCTTTCTCTAAGCAGTTGCCATTTTATAACGAAATTCAATTCATTAAGCACTGAAAACACATCTGCTATAGGGTTCTTGTATAATTGTACAATTCAGCACAACAGGTGTCAGGTTTCAACTTTTCCTACAGCTAGATTATTAGAATTTATCATTTTACAATGCCAAATTAGCTCTTTGCTCCACAGGCACCTTTAAAGTCAGAAATTGTCACAGTCTGAAATTTTGTATTTATAAATTTAATAAACTAAAACTTTCAATGACTTTTTTTTGCTAATAATGAACAGAAATTCTGTGATAGTTTCCTGCTTTTCAACAAAATTGTCACACTTGTCCCTTCTAAGATAGCAAATCTCAAGACTCAGACTTTATTACACTGAAAAATATTCAAATTCTTTGAATATCAACAGAGCTATGCACATTTTAATTCCACCATTTCCCCTATAAAGTGTATGTTAGTACTTCTCTTCATATACATTTTTTATGTGACTGCCACATAAAGTATAAATAAAGTTGTAGAGTAATGATGGACAATAGTGTGGTTTATTGATAAATAAAGGACAATAAAATTTATGTCTTGGCTTGATCAACATGTTTCGACTTCATAGCAGTCTTCTTCAGGATCGACTTCATTACAGTCTTCGTCAGGATAAGTGAACAGCAGACGTTTGAATCAATATATATATATAATATATATATATATATATATATATATATATATACTAGGTTAACACTGAGGAAATAATGGGGTGAATAACAGTGAAGAAAATTTACGCTGTGTAGTTTAACTAGAGTGCCAGGAACGCCCAGTTTGGGGCCTTTCATAAATTTTAGTATGTACGCACATTTAAAAAAAAAACCAGACCCCCCACCCCCTTGGACCAAAGTACGCAATAGATTTGTGCAGAAACGTACATAACGTAAACGTAAATAAAAAAAAAAGAAAAACGTATGCACATTTTCAAAAATCCCAGACCCCCCCTCCCCCCTTGGTGCGTTCATACTTAATGGGAAGCCCCTTTCGAACTTATGAAAAGTTTTATCAACCAATGTACACAGCCAAGGATTGAACCATGGACCTTTGGATTTAGAAAGCCACATAGTGCTGCTAAACAAAATTATTTTATTCATATTGTATACAGAGCATAAGGTGGCAGTGAATTGCTACATGAAGCTTAAAAAAAAGAACAATGAAATATTATGCTTAGAAACCAACAATGACCTCAACATCAAGTGCGAAGGCTACCATGAGTTAATGAAACTTGAAATATAAAAATGGCTATGAAGAATTATGACATGCTTCTTTTCAATTCTCTGTGAATAATTCAGTTTTTGGCAACACTACTCTCTGATTCATACCTAGATATGGAAAGAACATCATGAACTTTTGTCACATAGCACGGGTTATAGGTATTATACTTGCTTTCTGTAAACAGTAATCAATCCAGCTGGTCGAGAGCTGATTGGGTAACAAAGACTATGCTATGATTCACATAGCTTTGATTGATATTATCATTTCTAAACTACTGAAAAAATATATTGTTAAAAACAAAACACTATTCAAAAAGTGTAGCAACGCAGTGTTATTTTCAAATTAGACATTAAGTTTCATAAGCAAGTTTAATTTTTAAGGTAAATTATGTGTCTGTCTTCAAACACTATAATCTGAAAATGTCTCTAATCAAGCAAAGATGAAGTTTTTCCATTATCCATGCACACCTTGGTTTAAGTGAGTTTTGAAAAGGACTACAAATCTCTCTAAAAGCGTGGTACCTTATTTGGTGTTTCTGTAGTGATTCTTTAAAAAGGCCATACAATGACATATTTCAAATACCTCTTTTAACAACTTGAAAGAAAAATGGGTCAGTTTTAGAAGTACAAAAGTATCTAAAAAAAAACCTGCTATGACCCATATGAAAATACCTCAATAAAAACAAAACAAATCTTTCACCGGTACAAACTAAGACTGATAAACTTCAGTGAATACCCAAAACCCATCCAGTCCTTCCAGTAGATTCCGTCATAGAATCCTGTCGAGGGTATGTACGGTCCCCCGTAGTAGTAAATACCATTGGGCAGTGTGTAGGAGCAGTAGTTGAACCACCAGCCAGCCCGCTGGTTCACTGCACAGTTGTAGGTGTCGGGCCGGTCAGGTGTCGCGAAGCGCATCCCATTATTGTGGGCCAAGTCATCGACTGGCAGGTTGCCCGAATAGCCGCTCACATGCATCTGGTAGAGGTTACGCTCGTCCAGCACTAAGAAGTGTGAGTAGCGGGCTTGGCGACGGTTCCCAGACCAGTCCTGTAGGTCAATCTGCAACTTGTTATTTCCTAGAGAGAAAAAGTTGTATAAATTGAGATGAATGTCCATTCTAGCTCAACCGATTTCCATTGCATTATAATGGGGAGGGTGGATTTTACTATTCTATGTTCATGTTTTTATATAAAGGATTGAAATGCTTTCATAGGAAAAGGGAACAAATGATACTCCATAAGTGTTAGTTTTTTTGTGTTTTTTTTCAGATCATAATTTTTTTTTCCAACATGTGATCCTGACATATCTGAAAAACAAAAGAATAATTATGTAATGGGAACTTAATTCTCAGAATGTTAGGAGTTTGTTTTATGTGTCATTAAAAAACTTATATTGACATACATAAAGAATTACTCCAGAATATCATATACCATCAGAATTCTTTATCTATGGCACATGAGTACTCACTATAAATTGACCTATGACTTAAAAAACAAAAAAGGTGAAGAAAAATATACTTTTTTACCTGAGGTAGTGAGATGGTGGATGGTGTCCAGCCCAGCCCAGTAGTCGCCCTGTGCAGACCCAAAGCCCACCTTGTAGTAGCTCCAGGTGGTGTAGAAGTTGATCTTGCCATCGATCCTGCGCTGGATAACTGTAAAACTGGCATTGACGCCATGCTCACAGTGAACCTTGGAGTAAAATAAGGAGGGTTTTATAGTACATGTACAGGGGTCAGTGGAAACCATGGAGTTGTGGCAATTTAAATAATGTTTGAACTATAATGATTTCTTTCTTGTTTAAATTAAACATGCACTTAGATTAATCTTGTAACATTATAAGCCATAGAAACTGCAGTTTACTTTAGACCCTAGCTATAAATATGTAATTTAGTTGGTACATTGGTTTAGAATAGATATGGATAGTACCTTTATGGCGTAGGTTCCATTTGGATAGATATCATAGACTCCTGATTTCCTGGCACCAGCATTTCTCCATTCATGACAATCTACATCAAAATACATGAGATAAATGAGAAAATTACAAAAGTAAGACAAAAGTAAGACAACGAGAGAGGGACAAGGAAGAGAGACCGTGGAAACATTGCTTATCCACTGTCGTCCCAAGGGGTCTAAATCGTTATGACTAAGCTCACTACATCAACCATAGCCTGGTGCCAAACAACACAAAATTAATGTGAATGGAAGTCAGCTGTACTGATGCGGGTGGCCAGTCCATATTTGTGTAGGCTTGATAGCGTTAGCATTAGAACAGCGCACGTGTCAAAAGCCATAACTCTCTGTCAAAGTAGGGAGTTGAAGGAGTGACGCATCATACTAAAGTCACGTACGCCGCTCTAGCCACTCAGAGTCAGCTGAACGTTGAGTGAGTAACCATCCTGGAAAGGTTCGGTCTCAGAAGCTGAGTCCTGTTGTTTGGAAAAGAGGCAGTCAGACTTCGCTAGAAGGCGGAAGCGGTGACTGAATGTGTTTGAGGGGATTCCTTCCTTGGAGCTGATCATTGTCAATTGAGATCTTGTCACAGAACAGCAATACATAGGAGAATATTAATAACGAACAACCTTTCACGCGAGTGTTACGTCTTACATGATGTTGGAACTATAATTATGTATTGGACGACAGCAGTTGAACGAGGAGGACACTGCGTTTGGAGCTAGCTATTATCTACAATTAATTACGACTAATTACGTACACCATATACAAAAGATAATTAACTCTCTATAGTTCACAGCTTCATGTGGTCTATAGTTTATGTGAGCCCTAAATTATAGTTTTTAGTATTGTAGCTTATGGGAAGGGCTCACTCAATCAGTCACGTCTTTTGTAGGTATTTGGGCTTTGATCTGATTGCCGGGTTACACAATCTTACATACAAGTAGCTACAGGCCTTTGTCCACCGGCATGCATTTGTAAGCAAGGACAATTAGTGTGCATCAAGTGTTATTGAGTGGGCAGGCCTCTCCCCTGCACCCTCCCCCACCCCCACTCCTTGAACTCAGTTCAAGGAGTAGGGGTGGGGGAGGGTGCAGTTTGAGAAGCCAGAAGTTGGTTACATAACCAGTAGGCCTACTTGAGCCAATCAACCTTCACCCCTCTACATTAGGACCTCCACTGTCACCTGCAGGTAGCAGGTCTAGGTTTCCTAAGCCCCTCCCTGAGTTGAGTGTGACAGCAGGAGTGGTGGTGGTGATCATTACTCATAGCTAATATAGCCTTCAGGTTGTAGGAAGGCCTTCAGTTTATTGAGGGAAGACCATTGCTATAGATTACATACATTAGATATATTGACATTTTGTTCGATTACCTTTCAAACACAATGAAATGTCCATTGTTATGTTAAGGGCGAACATCGATCGTTCCAACGATCGGAACTTTGATAGTCATTCGCTTCTTGTTTTCTGTAGTTAGTTAACGTGTTGAACTATTTATTTGATTGAATTCTGCCATAATGGTTGTTTAGGTAGTAAATTGCACTGCTGCAAAAGGCTTCAATGAAACTCTTCATGTTGCTCAGGACAAAAAAACTGTTCATGGTTTGACAGG
Source organism: Lepidonotus clava (assembly GCA_936440205.1). Taxonomy (NCBI): domain Eukaryota; kingdom Metazoa; phylum Annelida; class Polychaeta; order Phyllodocida; family Polynoidae; genus Lepidonotus; species Lepidonotus clava. Next base: position 14,877,317 of record OW387150.1, on the reverse strand, counting down.
ATGATAGAAAATGAAAAACTCATGTTAGCAAACTTCATACCTTTAGGCTTGAAATTTCCCGGTTTTGGTGTTGTAGAGGTAGCCGCCTTTCTTGTTACCGGTTTTAGTGTTGTATAGGTAGCTGCCTTTCTGGTTACCGTGAAACCATTACGGCTTCTTGCAGTTGTTTTAAGTCTTTTAGAGTCAGCCACCATAGTAACAGCCATTAAACAAATTGTCAATGACAGTGCGATCTGTAGCTTTAACATAACCATCTTGAAAATCTATCTGTAATTGAAACAAGAAATATTGAATACTATTCATAGAAGGTTATTCTATTCATATACTCCAGTCAAAAGGTATTAATAAAATCAAGCTTGGTTGATAAAGGCAGCCTAATTATTAAATCATCCTCTGCCAGGCAAAATTGTGGACCCTTTCCCATAGCTTTCAGATTAATAACAAATTAGAAATGTGATATTGTGAATAGTCAGAAACTTGAGAACCACTGGGTATTGGTTTGGAATTTTCGCTGAACTACTTGACTGAGATTTTTCATGACATAGCTTCCATGCGAATTTGGGGCTTATTAACATACACTTTGAAAGGTCAATATTGGTTCTCAATGTAACCCTTTGTACCTCACTTGGTACTCTTTATTATGTATTTTTGATGGATATATGGTGTCCGACCCTGTCATATTCAGCTTCTATTTGAAATATTCAAAAGTTGTCTTCTTTGATAGAAAGTTTGAGATTTCTTTTGACATGCATATCAATAACGTAATTAAGCGCCAAAATTGCATGGCAAAACATTACATTGCCCCTTTGTTCTGTGATTTGACTGTTTGTATCGTTCGTCTTTATAGCTTTTCTTTAAACCAGCGAAATATATATGCATGTTTCTTTTTACAATGCATGCACTTTATTATTGACATCAGATCTTGTCAAGTCAGCAAGCTGATGAATGTGGTTAAATACTATTTCATGTCACTCAGAAAAATATACTACGTGTTAATTTAGACACAATGGAACTCCTTGATTTTAGTTGATTCAGTATAGATCTAGATACTTCCTGGTCACCAATAACACTCTTGCGTATCTGATCATCATGTGATGCAGCCAGATTGCTAGATCCACTTCATGATGCAAAAATCGATCTTACAGGACATGACAACTGGTTCTAATAAGTTCATTATGAAGATCAAGATATCTTACTAATAGTTCTAGTTTGTACAACCTTAGTTTATCAGTCAAAATGTATTTTCAAAACACTTACTCACCTTGGTCTGTTGTGCCGGTGATTGTTGTGGGATTGCTTTAAATAGGCCAAGAGGATCTGACCTAGTTTACATTACAGAAGCAGGACATTATGGGTGTAGACCCTTAAAATCGACAGGGCAACGCGGCCCTTTTTGGGCTTAGTGACATGCGATGTCCATCATCATTTGGCAGGGTGACATCATGTTTTCTTAAATTCGATAGGGCAACATCAATTTCTTAAATTCAACAGGTGACATCTACAGTGGTTGCTTAGATATACTTTTTTCAACTCTTATTCTCAATATACAGATGGGGACACTGAACCAAATAGGCAAAGTGAAAATAATAATAGGCAATTATTTAACAAAAACGTTAACTGTTTCCATGTTTTCAACAGGTTTTTTATTCAGGGGCGGACCCAGGAATTTGTAGAGGGGGGCCCAAAAACATGAATGTACGGGGGAGGGGGCCCCTTTTTAAACATGATTTAACAGGGGGGGGGGGGCGGACGGGCCTTGCCCCCCCCCCTGGATCCGCCCCTGTAAATATTCTATTGCAGCTCTTGATAAAAAGAGATAGCAATGACTGTATTCTATTTTTACACCGATGTCAGGATAAAGTGACCTGACCACAAACAGGAAAAGATCCAAGATTTAAGAACATGGGATATGGGTCTAGACCCCTAAATTCGACACGGCGACACGGCCGTTTCTTAAATTCGACATTTCGACATCAGCTTTTCATAAATTCGACAGGCGACATGGCACCTTAGCGACATTTGACATCACTCTTTTCTTAAATTCAACATGGGACTGAGGCTTTAAAAAGATAATGACATGGGACAATCACATGGCTGTTTCTTAAATTCGACATGCGACATAGGTCTGAACAGAGGTATAGGGACAGGCGACATGGCTATTTTTTAAATTCGACACGCGACGTGGGACCCCCCATCCATACCCCCTGGGATACGTGTAGGACTATAGAGGGGCAATTGTATTTTGCTTTCCTCCCATGTCAAATATCAAACAAAATCTGAATGGTTTTTCACTAGTATTTTTTGTGACGGTGAATACATAATAATATAATATTAATAGCTAATACTACCAAGAACAATCTATATCATTCTTACATCTCAACAATATTATCTAATTTGTCTTCAATTCACATTTAGCAGTAACATTAAACCTAAAACACAGTCACTAAATCCAGTATCATCTTAAGGTATGCTAACTAAATGGCTGTTTCTCACTAGGTGGCAGTAGTTGGTAATTGACTTCTAGTATTTCTAGTATTTTGATTTGGGACAAGTTATGAAGAGAAATGCAAGTGTAAGCGCATGAAGCATTTTTAATGTGGTATTTAAGACTTAATCTAAGGGTTCCATGTCTGATGAATGATTCTAAAGGAATGTATGATGACATGATGATTCAGAGCTGCATTGTATCTTATATTGCTGCATTGTATCTTATTATTTTGACTAATTTTGATTATGAAGGAATATTATATAGAAAGTGCCAATTTAGAGATATTTCATACTTTGCGATGGGCTCACAGGAAAGATATTGCCCCTCTATACATGCATCATGTAGACAGTTTTTTAATAACAACATAAAGGGAAAATTCACAAGACAATACCCAGTATGAAGTTTGTAGTGTTTGCCAATGTTACACAGTGTATGTTTTATTGCGTATTCTATATTACTTTTTATCAGCTCGATATGACTGGGGTGTGGGGATCAATGCATGCATATTAATTAGGGATCCCCACGTGATCTAGCATCCCTCTACTTGCTGGGTCCCGCCTCTGGACAAGCAGAGGTGAGGCGGCAGAGAGAGGGAATGGACGGGTCACTCACCAGCAGAGCCCAGTGTGGGGCAACTATAACATCAGAAGTATTAGTAGAGACAGGACTGATATTTTTCCATGAGCGTCCAACATTTTAATATAAAACTTTTTTTACTCAAAAGTTACTCTAATATTTTCCCTTATGAAATAATGTTTTTGATACTTTTTTTCTGGATCTGAAGTGGCCCTGATTATGTGGACTGATAGCGTTGTTACTGGGCACAGATAGGAATGCGGCGAGATCTTACTGATGAAGAGTTTTGGTATCCCTGGCACAGAACAAATTGATAGAAATATCGAAGACCCCCTCACTGGTTGATTATATATAGTTATCATACCCTGGCTCAACATTAACTTCTGGATCCGTATATGTACAACCATATGGTATGGTAAATGTATTTGGCACACTCTGTACCATTCCGGATATTCATTTCCTGCTCTCTTATTACTTTTTGGTACAAAAAGAATATATTTCCATTTTACCTATTCAATACCATACAGTACAACACAGAAAAAAAGATTATTTTGTGTTTTTACATAATAATTATGTAATTCACCCTACCACGGATAGCTGATTTATAGTATTTTCAGCTACTGCAGGTTAATTTTGACCAATTTTGTCGACAAAACCACTGCAAAAACTAAAGAAAATTAATGAATAATTGTCATATTTCTTCTTAAAATGAATGAATTTTCAAACAACTTCAAAAATATGTAATGTATATGGATGCAAATTTAAAAAATAATGATCATTAAGTTTTCTTCATGTCATACCAGAAATTATGACATGATTAATGAAAATTTCTATACAAAAGCCTTGTATTTTGTCGACATATTACCCAGCATGCACCCTGAAAAGGGCTAACCTGCAGGTAACAGTCAAGAAATTGGCTATCCGTGGAAGGGTGAATTGCATGGTGTCATTTTGACATAAAACTTATTTCATGGATACGGCTACAATGTACTTGGTATATGTACAGCGCATGTAAAGAAACTGGAGATTATGAAACATAAAAGGGCTAGCAAAAGTAATTGCAGGGAGACTCATTTCTTATTCTTGGTTTTGGACAAAACTATAAGGAAATAATATGCAAATCCCTATACAAGGAGGCTTATGTACCCATCTCCACCCTTCAATTGTGGAGGCTTGAAATTTTGGCTGTAGCTGAATAACGGACTAGGGATTCCCATTTGAGAATTCCACTGTTTTAACAGGATTGCACCTCTAATCCAATAAAAGAAAAACGTATTTTCATCCTTTGAAAACCACTGAATCTGCCGCTATGAAGTCTCTTTTCTCTGCTGACACATAGGTCTAAATCAGATAATGACCGATCTGGATCATTGTCCTATGTGGGTCACACAGCCAGCAGACTATTCTGGGGCCACTTGTAAACCTGTAGCACCACTCACTAGAGTAGGCCTACTGTGTGCAGTACATGCTTTATGTGAACACAAATATATGACTGACCCTGCACATGTTACTACACACCGACAGCCACTGGTAAGTTTTGGGCGAGATAGCTATCTAGGTCAGGGCTTACCTATTTATGTACTATACCAATACTTAGTTGTTCATGTTAATAAGCACGGAATGACTTTGTAAGGATGTATGCAGTATATATATGTGGTAGTGTGTATGGACAATGATAGTGCATGTGATATAGCTGATATAGTTATGTTTGTCGTGTTGTGGAAAAAACATTGTTTATGGATATGCCTGTAATGTATTGCAAGAACGTGACTGTTTGGCTCGAATTATACCTCTTAACCTACTCTTGTATCTCGATGAAAACCCATAAACGCTGGGCATTGTTGATATCTATACTAGGATGCTATTACCATAACATACAACCATAACTTACGTACATGTAGTAATGCCTTGTTTTCGAAAGGAAGGATATGCTCTACATCACACTAAGATTTAAGCATGGTCTAGATCCACAACGTTTTTCAAGACGAGAGACCCTGCATTCAACCGATAACAATATCAACACAGATGTACATATCTATCTACGTAGAGTAAGACCAAACACATGTGATTGGAACTGTACTGTTTAAATACTAATACTTACATATGTGCTTACATACGGTTGAGGGGGTGCAGAGATCAGGGTCATTTAATGGGTGCAGACCCTTACAATCGACAGAGTGACAGTCATTTCCAAAATTAAACATGCGACATGACGCTTACTGACAGGAATAAATGAAATAAACGACAGGACGCAGGACAATTCTTGAATGCGATCTGCGAAACTAGAATTTTCAGAAACTGACACAAGTATTAAAATACCTATTATAGTGACATTTAAAAGCCTTTTTTGAATTGGACGGGCAACATGGGAACCCTCCTTCTACACCCCTCCTCTTGTGGGATGGGCACTGGGATGAATATACCTATAGGGAGGGGGGAGGGTTCCGTTTTGGTATACGGGAAGCGGGCTCTCGACCCTAAAATTCAAAGAAAATCAATGTTTCCATTTCGTAAAACAGACGTGACATGAAGCAGACCCTATTTCCACAGTGATGTAGATACTCTTGAGTTTCGTCAAACTGATAATTAGCAGATGCATGTAATATTGATGATAACTGTAAGCAGTAAGCAGTTAATAATATTATTTTTACAATTTTCTTGCAGATAACCATAAAGGTAACCCGGGAGGTGAACCTGAAATGAAATAAGGATTTATTTTTTATTTTGAGACCCATCAGTGTACTGCAAGCTGGTAACAATCTGTCAAAACCCTTCCAGAATCCCGGCAGAATCCCCAGTGATGACCATGCAGTTGGCAGTACTGGGAGCGACTGGGCCGACAGGGGTAGAACTGGTAGAACAGGCCCTCCAGGCTGGACATCACGTGACTGCCTTGGTCAGGTCACCTGAGAAGGTCAAATCAAAACATGACAACCTACAGGTTAGTTAATTTTTTCATCAGTGCCGTATTTGATTAACAAATACAAGTGTTATATCGAGAATTTCCTTCCAATTATCTACTTCAAATAACTGAGATTATGATAGGTAATGAATATAATTATATGAATAAATATTTTGGTTTAAATAGTAACATATTAGAAGCTCTACTTTCCCTAAAGGCCGTATTCCACATACCGATTTTGATGCTGCCGATTTTACATTTTGTTGAGTTTCTCTGGGAATACGACATGGATCTTGTTATCCTATATATCATTTGAAAGAGAACTGTGAGACCTTTCTAACAATGTATAACACTTTTATATTTGACCATTATTCGCCCTACCGATTTTTAAAATCGGCAACAAAATCAGCATGTGGAATATAGGCTTAAGTTGACAAAGTGTTTCAATATGTTTATATATGATAGTCATAGTTTGGAATTGTATGTGTTGCATGAAATGAATTTATAGGGTAATATTATATTATGTGTAATACATATGCAATAAAGTGATTTATAATATGGTATTTTACAAGTATATAGCATAGGTCTATAGGGGAAATAGAAATGGGTTCTAGATACGCTTGGTTAACAGCATGAAGCTATTTAAGCCAGAACCTGTTATAATTATAAGGACTTAGCTTTGTATTGAACAGACCACCCGAGGCCTGGAGTATTTTGGGTTGTTTAAACAAGTGGGCTCTGCACCTTGAGGGACCCATGTTCTTGCGCGATTTGGGAAAAATAATTATGTAAACAACCTAAGGAATTCTACATTAAGCAAATTAATTACAATTAATACCTTATTTTCAAAAAAAATAAAAATTTCAATATAGACAAATAAAATGTATTCCTATAGTTATGGGTATTTGCAACATAAATTGTCACTATTCTAAAACCCTATATTACTTTTGAATCCTCTTCTCAAAAATCTACTTCAGGTCAAGGTGGTGGATATCTTTGACGAGGACGCTCTGAGTACCTCCCTGACCGGTATGGACGCCGTCCTATCCTGTCTGGGCGTCCACACCCTCTTCTCCCAAGTGACCTTTTACTCCGAGTCTGTCAAGGTCATCGCCGCAGCCATGCGGAAAGCAGGGGTCAACAGGTTCATCTGTGTCACCGGCGCCTGCGCAAAGAGTGAGTACTAGTATGGGGGTGGAGAAAGACTTAAGATTTATATTTTATTATTATTTAGTTATAACACAACCAGTAATAACAAATAAGAATGATCAGTTGATTACGAAAATGTTGTTTAAGTTTTTGTTTGTCTTTTCATATATTATAATTTATAAACCAATTATTTATAAATGAAATTATGATAATGTAAATAGAAGACCAGAATTTAATACGTATCATGGTCGTCCGTTCTTAATTAATCATTGATGTAATTCTTTATTAATGACATTTAAAAATGTCAAAATCAAATGTGTTTTCAATACCCCAGAATAATAAAGGTCTCAACTAAGCCAATACAACACACGCTTAATTGTATGATGTTAGATTTAGATTAGAAGTGTATTTGCTTATCGTAATAATGCTTCATCACGTGCACTTCAATTAATACAGCAGGAAACCACCTTAAAGGATGATAAAAAACAGCCTGGGTCGAATACATCACAACGACGTATATGATATAATGTTTTCTCATTAAATAATCTGTGCATAAATGACTTCACTCAATAGTCATTGTAAACTAGATACATACATGCGGGCTCGTGTGTACTTTGCATGCCATAGAAATTTAATGTATGATTCTTTGCAATGCTAGATATACTAACAAGTGCAAATCAACCTTAAAAACAACAGGTAAAAATTGGTCTATTTCTGGGAATCCAGGGTCCAACTTTATTGAAGTAACTCCCTAACTTAAATTGAGTCTAAATTTAAGCAAGAGGGAGGTATGAGGGGCGTTGCTTTTATATTTCAATACGGACATTTTTTCTGGATTATTTAATAAGTGAGCGTGCATGAGACTAAAGCAATATAGAAAACTTACTAATGCAGCACCCTACCCCCACCTTCTTTCTATGCTACTAGTACTGTCACTAAACCTCTAGGTTGTAATCTCTCCTATTCAATTTACAATAATCAATTTTCACTATTTACTCCAGGTGCACCTGGTAACCCCTGGGTGGTGGAGTGGATCTTTAAACCGTTAATCATCGGCCGGGCACTGGAGGACATGTCTCGTATGGAGGACTACATGAAGGCGTCTTGTTCTGACCTAAACTACACGGTGGTCAAACCTCCAGGCCTAGCGAATAAACCCATGGACGGTAAGTCGAATATCTTAAATTTAAGTATTAAATCCTTTGTCTCTTATTGTAACTTTTCTTAAATGTTTCTAATGAATAATTATGAACTGCAATTTATACACAATCATTTGATATCTTAACTGATAAAAAGTAATAACAACACGTTGGTCAAAAGCTTTGAATAATGGAGACATAATTATTCATTTATCAAGGTGTGGGTTACCGTTTCTATACAATTGGGCAGCTGCAGAAGGTGTCCTAGATGTAATTGTGATAACATGTATACCTTTCAGTTTGCAGGCCTGGTCATAGCTGCTGCCACCTGGTGTCTCACACACAACATTCACTACCCAGAACTTACTCTCATTCACCCCCTCCTTCCCCCAATCGCCCCATAACCTCCTCTACCACCAACCACACCACTTCCATATATCAATACCCACCCACACCTCATCCATCAAATAAAATTTAAGATTGCATTATAAATTTTTATTATACTATTTTTTTTACATGGCATTCCAGTATGTGCATTAAAGGAACGCAGCTATCTAGAATTTCTTTGTAGGGGTGGGCCTGTAAAAAATGTAATTTTGCATTATAAATTTAATCATAAATTTATCATAAAATCTTACCCAAGCCTGCCGTCATCTTTTCCTTCCACCGGGGGGCGTTTGCAGTAATGAATGTGTAAATTAATCGTTGCAATACCTTAATCATCGGGGCAAAATATCATAATCCACTAGTATTCAACAGGCAAGAATTACATTTTTGTATTGAAATTTTATTAACATTTTCACGCATCACACATTATCTTCCAGAGGCTAGGTGATTAATACAATATCATGGTATAGTAATATAAGATTAAATTTACATGATTGATAAGCAATGGATAGAAGTTACAGATCCTTCAAAACATAGCTGGTCATGTCGAGGCTTTTCAGTCAGTGTACATTCATCATCGACGACAAATCAACTTTAATAATCAATTTCATAACCCCCTGTAGATTTGGATTATCAACAGAATCAAATCATTTTTACATGATGATTGAGCATAACCATAAGGAAAAATTAAAGTTGATATTAAGTATAGGCCCACTGAACAATTTGTAGCTATAGGGTTTGAGAATAATCATCAATTCTTTTGGAGATCTCTTTTGATAATTCACATTACTGTATCATAATTATTTTGAGTAATACATTTGTGACATAAGACATACGAAAAATCATAAATGTATCTGACAAACTGTCCTTTGGTGTATTACTACCTCTCTAGGTCGTAACCTGGTGGTGGCGGAGGGAGAGGAGTATGCTACAGGCGGTGACTCCACCCTACCCAGAGCTGACCTGGCCGCCTTCATGTTAACTGCACTCACCTCGGACTGCTGGGACCGAAAAATGGTGGCTGTTGGCCTACCTAAGTGATGGCTGAAGTCTGCCATAGTGATGGACCGATAATACCTAAGTGATGGCTGGAGTCTACCAAAGAGATGGACCAATAATACCTAAGTGATGGCTGGTGTCTACCAAAGTGATGGAACGATAATATTCAAGTGATGGTTGTAGTCTACCATAGTGATGGACCGATAATACCTAAGTGATGGCTGGAGTCTACCAAAGTGATGGACCGATAATACCTAAGTGATGGCTGGTGTCTACCAAAGTGATGGAACGATAATATTTAAGTGATGGTTGTAGTCTACCAAAGTGATGGAACGATATCTGAGTGATGGAAGTAGACTACTTAAGGAATGGGCATTGGCCCAGAAACCCGAGTGATGAGAATGGCCTATCCAAAGGTTGTAAATGATTTCAGTGATGGATGTAACTTGTAAGCTACCTAACTGATGGAAGTAGGCTACCTAACTGATGGGTATGGACTACCTAAGTGATTGGCAAAGACTATCTACGTGGTGTGCAGGTAGAGGAAGTACAGGACCACCAGGTCCTGAAGATGGTTTAGTTCCCCCTTCTTAAAAACGCTGTTGAAACGAGATTTCGTCCATGTGCCGCCATGTTTTTTCGCTGGTATCAGCCTCCAGCGTTCATTCCTTTCAATATAAAAGTTACACCTGCCGAAATGCAATCCAGCGGAAGGAACTCACGGCAAAATGAGATTGAATATTTCAATTCAAAGTTGTTTTTGTAGCCATTGTATGATTATGTCAGTAACTCTCAATACATGTACAGTAATGATATGCATTTGTTAAAAGGTCGCTGTGTTCGTTTCAAGCAATTTCATAACGTTACGCACGTCGCTATGACACTGTTGTCGAGGCAACGAACGTAGCAACCGCCGCGTCGTCGCTTTTTGTACTGTGGAATTTGGAAACTCGTCGAGGTGTACCTCCGCGCCGGGAAAGCAAGCGTCGAAGTGGCAGAGTGCTCTGTTTGAGCCGAGATGCGGAGCATCTTGTATGAATAAAATCCATTAAAAAACTAGGTAGAGCCTAGCTATATATGATGGATAACGAGAGCCCAAGCGATGAGACTAGAGGCACCTCAAATTAACGATACAATATACAAGTCGTGACGGTTGTGACATTTCAGGCAGAATCTGGACTGAGTGATGTTACCATTTGAAGGTCACTTATATTGTAATTACAATACAAACTGTTCTCTTATCTGGGTACAGAGACACTTATGACAAAATCTGTATCTTTAATTATGGATATTTCCAAATTCCTCTTCGTCCTGACCGACAATGCATTTTGCATAATCTGATTCAAAGTGGGCTTGCTGAAGATTGCTGTATCATTGATGTTGTATTAGACTTTGGAAAAAGATCATCTTTAACTTTGCATCGTTTACTATCATCACCTCATCTTCATAATGCATTGCAGGCACTACTTTTTCATAGTGTCACCTAGGCAAGGTCTTATATATGTATTATGTATACCTTGTGCAATAATCAGCCCATCCCATATTGGGTTTACAATTGAGTTTGGACAAAACGTATCATAGCCTAATCAAGTCTCCATAACTGAGTTGATAGGAACATCCATGGACCTTGTTATTCTATTAAAAATGTAATTAATCAAATTGATTCATAGCGTCGCCAGCCAATTAAAAAGCTGCATGCGAAATTCACAATTTCACATGTTCTGCAATCAGCCGTGGCCGTAACTTCCTGGACACAATCACCTGATTAATTTCATCTAAGGTAACTATATATGGAGACTCAATACTGAAGCAACTTTAAAGGTAACTTTATCATAGACTTCGTTTATGATGTGAATTCGGATGTATATATTTTAATTTGCTATGGTAATTACTTGGAATTACATGATTATAAAAAGACACGCCCAGTGTTTGTAAAGTGAGTAACAACACATTCCTGTAAATAAAGAGAGGATTTCCAGTTGTTTTTTTCCGCGGACATTTCTTGCATATTTGCCTCTAGAGCTATTTGCCCTGGCCGTGTATTTAGCATTCCTAGGAATAGTTGTCATTTTCTCCCAAGGATAATTATTTGTCCCCTTCTATCACTTTATAATGAAAACTAAAAATAGGACACTTTTGAAATTAATGATAGTAATATAAATGTCTTAACGTTTGCTAGAATAATTATGTGAATGCAGAGAATTATTTTGCACTAGATCCATGGCTATTGTGATGGTAAATCTAATTACTACTACTCGGCCTTTCCCCTAATCAAATTAGGGTATCACACATTCATGGGGGCAAAAAAGTTCTGGTAAACCTTTGTCAGCAACAGTTGGACCATTTTTAGAGAACCGCATTTGTATTCTATCGTGTAAATACTTATTTTGGAGATCTGTAATGGAATGGTACTACATACTTCGAAGTATAAACACCATCATAATTTGGGTAACAGTATTATGTATGATTATTACAATTACATTATCATTTGAAAACCATTAGCAACCACTAAACTATCATAAATGATAGTAGGCATGATTATATCTATACGAATCACACTATCCATTTGGGTTATGTCTACAGGTGAGAAGTATAAAATAAGTAAATAATTACTTTTGGGCTTGGATAATTCAGACACATTGAGAGCTATAACATTTAATATATCATAATGCAAGAATAAACCAACAAAATTTCCTGGACAGAACAGAAGGCTATTCTAGCGTGTAGCCACTATATCCAATAGATGACGCCACCAAAGGGCAAATCCATGTGTGTGATTGTTTCTCCACAGATGGAGTACCGGTGCCACATGTATCTTTGATATAATCCTGAATGTGCAAGTACATGTACTTCATTCACAAGCCTCCAGTAAGGATTATATGGGTAGATTTTCAACGTAACTATTTATCTTATTTTGCAATTTGATAAGGAGAAGTAAAACTATTAGACATGGGGACTATTGCCATTGGCATCAATGTGACCTGTATTTTACAACTTATGAATGCGCAGGTAACATGACTAACCTTTGTCCGACTACGTTGGTCAATCTCTCGAGCTTTTAATTCTGATTCGAGCACACAGCCATATTTCTAATCAGATGGAACAAGATACAAGATACAATATATGATCATTGCTAATAAATTTGCAAGTTGTAATGGTCACAAATCTGGTTCCCAGGCCATTTTTTTTTTTTTTTTGTGGAAATTTCAAGACAACTATACATAACATCTTTCTGGCATGATATCGATGTTTGGGCCCACATATTTCCCCAATGTCTATAGCCCATTATGATATATATTTTTTTTATGATAATGTTCAGAAATTTCTTTTATTTGAAGTTTCAATGCTGAGCTGATGATATTCCAATGACGCAGTTTATTCAGGATGCCCCATAAAGCATTATTTTGGACACTATCCAGACACTCAACTAAGTGACGCCAAATACATTTTCCCCTAAAGGAAAGCATGAAGTGAAGTAATTAGTATTCATTATACATGAACTAACTGCCTTATTATCCAATCAAAAGTCAATTGAAAATGCATGAAATGGCGCATACATTACAGAATGTCATAGGTAATGGCCCTGCCAAGAAACAATTATGTTGCCCATCTATCATTCTGCGTGACAATTGACGTCCTACGATCAAGGTCAGCTGATGATAAGCTATAAGTCGAAACCCTTTAAACAATGACATAATATTTGATGTTTCAATCAAAGCGAATTCGAAGGCTACACAAGGAAAACGTTTGACACAAGAAAGACTCCATGATATAATTAACAACCTCCAAACCTAAAGTTCCTATCCTTAATCTGTACTTTTAAACAGCATTAATTGTAACTTGTCCAAATTGCAATTTAACGAGAATCAGTCTTTTTATGGATAAAGAGATTTGTAATTACCATCATTAAATCGTATTGATGAAAATAATTATTAAAGGCAAAAATAAGATGTTAATTACAATAATCTAATCAAACCCATCCATAATTAGACTTCAACTTTTATAACAACATCATTCTTTTAAAGTATAATGATTTCAATAGTGATTGTAATTATTAGTTTCACAACTTCCTGGTGTTGCAACGTGGTAATGGCTTTGTATGTTAGGAATGATAACTACCTAAAAGATGTACATGTGAAAAAAGCAATTAGTTTGTAGGCTACATTCACAATGTAATTATACATACTCCGCCTATATCATTGAGCTATATAATTAAAGCAATTGAACTTTCTTTTACCAAGAATGCCAGTGCTAAGCAAAAAGCTTATTGCAAACAATTTCAAGAGAAAAACTACAAATGTTAACATCACTATTATGTTTAACCAGTACATCATGTACGTTCACGTGGATGGTCTAAATAATGCAAATTCTTATCATTATGGATAAATAAATACTTCTAATCAGACCCAGCATTGCAAACAATATCTCAAATATTTGCAATCTTCCATGTGAAATTAGAAAGTGAACAGTACATTGAATTGTGGCTCCCAGAGTCAGAGGCAGAGTAGAGGAACGGCTCACCATGCCAGTTAACTCCTACTCACCTGGAGTCAAATCGTGACCAGGTGTCATTGACCTACATTAAAATCCCCTCAGTTAATTAGACCCTTCCTGCCTCACTGGGTCAGGTTAAAGGTCTACTGGCGTCCAACATAGGGGAAGTATTAGAGTGATCTCAGGTGGGATATACAGTGTAATGAATGGGAGTTACTCTACATGCTTCTACCTGGATAAAATACACCAAGAGACCTCCAGGAATGGGTGTGGAGGTCTTGTAGTGAGCACTTACATCAGTGGCTAGCTGTGGCCCTAATGCCATCACCTGGAGTAGCCATGAGGGTCAGGTGTAGTGAAAGGAGAGGTCACCTACCAACTTGGGGCTACAGACTGTAGGAATGGCCCCCTTTAGGGCCATGGCCACCAGACCTGGGGTCAGTCAGGTAAGGACAGACCTTTTGATTGTAATAGACACCTTCTGTGTGACCTTTCTGTAGTCTTTAGGTAATTTCTAATTTCTTACCTCCTGGGCCGATATTTGTATGGCAGTTTAGGCTGATAGGTCAAATCATTGTGTGACAATTAGTGACTTCCTCTGTCACATTATTCTAATACTTATCAGCCCTCTTCCAGATTATTCAGATATATATCATTATTTTTGTGATAGGCAGAATCCCTCATTGTGAGAAAGTAAATCCCTTAATTGAATAGTGACTAATTAGCCTATAATCAGATAGGGAAACTTGGACTCTTACAAGGAGGAATGTTTATCATTGAATCATGATACACAGAATTATACACAAAAAGCTAAAATATTTTTCAATCACAAATTGTGAAGATGATCAAACGCAATCAATAATAAGCATGTTCTGTATTTACATTTTTGCTTAGTATTGCACGGCTCTGTCTGGTAGCCAGAACAGAGCGATTATCAACGGAGGACGGTCATAAAGAATACAAGATTTATCAAAATAGTAAACTTCATATTAATTATGTGGAAAATAGATTAGAGACACACACCTTTTAAACCACTTGTAACGATAACATTTTCTATTAGCATTAATGCTTCTTTTACCCTTTGTCCTCCACTAACCTTCAAATAGTTGTGAATAAGCTCAGGTACTATAGAACCTCGACCTAAGGTTTTAATACGTTTTTTATTTTATCAATTTATAGATTAACTCAAACATGTGGTGCTTAGGCAGATGAGGGTCCATAGAAACTTCATATTAGAAATACTGCTTTCTCTCATATTCTAGCCACTTCTTTCGTGAAAGCAAAATAGACACCATCCTAAATTGAATTGATCAAAGACACGTGTGTTCAAACCACGAGTTTCTAAACTGGTCAATTAGACCTCGGTAGGATATAGACATACATCATAAAAAATGAGTGATAAAGATATCCTAAAAGTCAGATGAAATCATTGAACAAAGTGCATTGACATTCACCAATACATATAGGCCCATACTACAAGGTAATATCTGAATAATTATTGGTTATACTGAGCCTAATTTATCTCCTGCGATCTGCCTTGCCAAATAATGACAATTATTTCCATAGAAGGATACTATCTGTCAACATGTTAAATATCTTGATAATGGAGGTTAAGATCCAAAACCAATTCTGATATCATACATTTTGCCTCTTTAATTTGAGGACAGACCCCTAAGGAGAGCCTAACCAAAATCATTACCTTAGTTTTACTTTTCATGGCCATAGTTGTGTATCATTAACTGCTGCTATTGATACATTATTTCTTTCCTTGACTGTTGGTGCCTGGAAGGACATCGCAGAATACAAATTGTTTTCTTTCATTTTCCTAGATGTCCCCATTCCAGTACACAACTACTATCAAAATAATACTTTCTCATTTTTCATAGCTCTAACTTATATGCTCTAGCCGAACAGATTTGTGTGTTATTCAAATACAATTCTCCCAACCACGTATAGCAAATTTCTTGAGTTTTACCTGCAGGTTAGCCTAGATGGTAGATTCTATGTAAAGTGTTGCAATGTGCCTCAACATTTAAAGGTTTATAGTCTTTTTCATTTTCCCACTTTTTATTGGAAGTTAAATTTTCAAAGATCCTCCCTAAAACCTCCAAAACTACACGTCCTCTGAGAATTCCACTTTATACTCTAGATATCCAAATATTTTATTCATAACCCGAACATATATTGTTAATCAGATTTTGAATGCTAATTTATTATTTGTTCAATATGCAAAAAAAAGGGTCTAGATTAACATGCAATATCAGTCTTCATTTTTGTCAGCTCAAAGGGCATGAGGGAGCGATCGGTGACATATTTGTACTGAGCAGGGTTTTTCTGCACGTGGACCATCAGAAAGGCAGAGACGTATCCCTGCGTGAATTGCCTGTAGGATGGGATGAGGTTGGCATCACCAGTGCGGCATCGCTGTGTAGAGTCACATACTGTAATACAAAATGAGTTAGATATCATTATCCATGATATATATGTTGAAGATGTGCCCATATTCAATTGTAATAGTAAATCATAAGAACGGCACTATCAGGATGCGGTCAATGAACGTTGATATGTCAATATGGAAAGGGATTTCATTCTTTGGTGTATGTTTATTGGCCTCAAATAATAAGCTTGTTTTCAAGTTCAGTATTCCAAACATGTAGAATAATAATGAATTAGCTGACACATTTACATCAATATTTGTCTATGGTACTCACTTGCCCATGCGGCATCATCCATAATACCACAGTGACCTATTCCCTGTGAATGCAAAAAAAACAATAAACTGATACATTTTGTTAATCTTATTGACAATGTCTGGTCACCAGAAATTCAACTGCACATTTCTGTAAAAATTACATGTACTAGCTAGCACTCAGATGCTTTTGTATTTTTGATGGCAAAAGATTGAATTATATTCTTTATGGCAAAAGATTGAATTATATTCTTTTGAAAATCAATCAAGATTGAATTATACAGTTCGCCTTGTAAAGGTCTTCAAAGGTTGATAGACAAAATCAGGGTAATGACAATTTGATCCGCGGTTTCCTACCTTAACTTCTACCATGACACGTGGACACTTCCAGTTGTTGTAAAAGTTCTCAAAATCAAATCCTGGTATGGAGCAGCTGTACTCAGAAAGTTGTGTTCCAAGGAAGAGGCCTGGGATTGAAAACTCTACTTCCTTCTCTAGTTCTGCACTGAATGCCTCGAGACCAACAAATGCCTATAACAGTATTACATATTAATAAGCTCATATGCACAATCATGTATTAGGCCTATAAGTACCTCCAACTTTTTACAGTTATGTACATTATCAAATTAATACACAGGTGTATTGATCACAAATACATTATCATAATGAAACTATGATATACTCAAAGATTTTCAAGCCATTTGTATCAAGTCTAAGAGGAGAGATGAGGGTGTGAAAAAAAGAGAAGAAAAAACATAAGGATATTGAACAAGAAAGAGGAAATGTGAACCTCATCATATTATTAATGTATTCTGTTTATTAAAGCCACCTACCAAGGCTGTTGTCCTATTGGCACTGAGAGTCTTCAGAAGGGAATTGGCACCAGCAGAATGTGCTCCAACTGCTAAATACTCAAAGTCGGGTTTTGCACCACCCGTGTATTTGTAGACATTTTCTTTGGCCTGGAGAAGATAAGATATAATTTCAATTAGATGCAAAAACAAACACATTGCATTAATGTGATAAAACATCCCCTTTTCTTTTAGCATTTTTTAAAAAGAAATTTCAATATAACTTACAGTAGATGGAACATGCATATTAGCCATGAATTTTAATTAATCATAATAATTATTCAAAACTTATTTATATTGGACCATGTGAGATGCTTGTAAAGCTACCCAAATAAGTGCACTGTAAACGACATCAACATCATCGGGTTCCTCGGAACTGAGTGGCCATGGTCCTACAACAATGAACCCATGAGCTGCCACTTTGGTGAGGAACGTGTGGTAGATAGTGGAAGGGACTATTCCTTCCCAACCACCGATGAAGTAGAACACGCCAAACACATCATTTTTATCAGGATACAAAACTGAAATGACAAATTGATGTATTACTAATATTCACAAATGCAAACATCATGCTTTGAAACGTAAACATGAAATTAGCCTTTCGGTAAATTCACTAATAAATTACTGCACAAGCCTTGAAAGCCTCGATGGCCTATGTGATAATTTCCCCAGTGACCAGGTAATCCAACCGTATCCCACTGAACTAATCATTGCCAATTTACTTTGAGAACTGCTGGCAATTTAAGTGGCACCAAAAGAAAACAAAATTCGGTCAGTGAACCCTTACTTCCATTTGCACTGTGATTTTTTGTGGTCAAATAATTAATATAAAAATACTTCCCCAAAAGCCCACTTTAGAGGTCAGATCATTCTTGATAATACACACACCCTTGTCTAAATCCACAAATGGACAACAATGAAATTGGTACAAATTGACTCACTTAGTGTGTCTGACTCTAGACCATCTGTGTTCGCTGCCTCAAGATAGGTCTCTTTGACTGACCCCAGGAGTGCTCCGTCTTCGTATGGATTCCCCTTTGCTTGATAGATAGCTTCACCTAAATAGAACATGGAACCAAGAATATACGTTTACAGAACTTGAATAAAAGGGTTCACTAGGGGTGTTAGATTTGTTGCTTTGTTCAGAAAAGATTAATGCAATCGTCTCACCAATTTGGTCCTTTTACATGTATTGGGCTAACATCATCAAGATCAAAGTCAGTTGCACATTTCCCTAGAGCTGCATGCACTACATTACAGTATCAACAGGTAGAAGCAACAGACCTCACTTTGCTGCTTGACTGCTATTGAAATCCCCAAGCCTGACATTTTTCTACCAACTAGTCCTAGATAAGATGTAAGTAGCCAAATTATACTGATTACTGACATTTCTTCGTCTTCAGATTTCCACCATGTAAGGGACAATGGTATATGTATACTTACCCCTACATAGGATCCATAAACAAATAAACAATGCCAAGGGATGATGCATGATGCTTAGTTAGTGATCTTTCTTCAATTTTGTCTGACTGTCTTATGGTATACCTCTCCTTATATATCTACAAACACCCTTACAGAAACACTATTATCTGCTTACCCATTAGATATGACTCATTAGATAAAAGAATTCTGACCTGAGTTGTATAACAAGAGAACCCAGGGTCAATGACACTTATGTCAACAGACCAAGGCAAGGATCAGAAAGCAGCTCGTTTTTTTTTTCTTATGAAAGGGGGTCATAACCCTGAATTATATATGTCTATGTGTAAGTTATATAGATCAGAGACGTAATAGATGCGCCTACATTAAACCTTAAAGGGACCCAAAACCAAAATAATTGACAACATTCTCAAAACTCAGATAAGTATAGAAATATGTTAGATAAGTCTAGTTAAGGTCATGATGATCAGTGGTAAAGTATTAGCTGTGAAAACTAGCTCAAACTGAAGTTGAATTTCAAGAGATGGTATTTCTATTTGTTTATAAACAGCCCAATTTTGTGATCCACATTATTTGAGTTGAGCAAGAAAAACATGTTTCTAATAATTCTCGTGGTTCAGATTTTAACATGGCCCAGAAATTTGCTCAAGGAATGGATTTCCATTATTATTTGAGTTTGGAAAATTTTGTTGAATTTATTGGTTTTAGCTCACTTTAAATTGATGTGAATCCCACTTTTGCATAAATCTAATAAACATTATGAAAATTATAGCTCAAAATATACCCTTCAGGGGGCATTTGTAACTTTACAAAGCCTTGTAACCTTGTTGCATTTGGGTCCTGTAAATATTTTCCTTTAAAATAACACTTCACACTCATATTTTCTTGAATTAAAGGAAAAGAATGCAGTTGTTTCACAATTTCTATTTCTTTCTTGAAATTATCCATGGCGTATACATTGAAAACATGTAATGGTAGTCAATACAGAAATACAATACCAAAATCATATTTGGAAAATAAAACAAATCCATCCAAAATATAGTAAAAAATGCAGTGATTTGTTGGCTTTCTGGGTAGTACACATCTATGAAAAAACACTAAAGGGGAATAGAAAATGTAAATCAAAACAGCCTTGGTATAACATATGTGTCATCATACATATACAGATGAAATATGCAATATAATAATCAAGTATGAAAATTAATGGATAAAGATTGTATTCAACATGAATTGACCCTAAACTATTATGTGCACACTAATAATAAGAGAAAAATAAACAATACAGGTGCAATCATTTCATAGGATACATAAAAGAAGTTCACTTTATAGCTTGTACTTGTGTGTCACTCTAAAAAGCAAATATCGAATGGATAACTAGCCCCTATTTACTTGTCTGAGGGACAACGTTGTATTCATTCTCTGAAATGTGTCATGTAAAAATCCTAGAGTTTTATTGTTATGAGTGTTCAAATAGCACGTAAATATACAGTGACATGAACATTAAGATATCTCAAAGAATTATGAAGATCTATTTTTATGGCTGAAATGCTGATGTGGCCTTGGCTCATGAGAATCAACCATCTACTTTTTTTTTTATTTCACAAAAGCAGTTCGACAATTCTTAAGCCAAGCGCTGCTTTTCAGAATCGTACACTGTATTATATCTTGGTTTATATAAAATACAGTTAGTGTAATAAGGTGTCATGTATACAAGTACATATGACATATGATATACTTCTTGAACTCTTGAACTAATGCCCTTATCAGATTGGGGCTACTTTTACAGAAACCGGTGCAATCTTGTATTACAGATTGTGCTGATGTAATAGGATGTGCTGATATCTCAGGATGTACTGTTAATTCATGGATTTTGACCAATAGACATAACAACCAGCGAGTCACTATTTGGAACAATTGGCTAAAAGTCAAATTTTGAAAATATGCACTGATAGATAAAAGTATTCCTGGATAATTTCAGAAAAATAGTATTTGCATGTCACTGAGGTATCATTTTCATACTAAGCAACTTCATTATCTTCTTTGGGATTCTTTTGAAAGATTAACCATCATGCATAAATTATCATAAATATGTTGGCCTGGTAATGCATGATGTGTCATTAATCAGTTAACGTAATACTGGGACACATCGTTGGCCCAGTGCACGATAACAATTGTAACAACTAAAATCAATTAAACAATGAGACCTTCTGCTGTTACTTTTACTTTTACTTTTTTTCTGATTCTTTCCCTTTATATATAAATTTACAGAATTTAATGTCATAAAGTAGAAACGTGGGACAGTGAAATAGCCTGTACTGCTATCAGGTTGCATGCTGGGTAATATTATGTCAACAAAACGCAAGGCTTTAGCATAGTAATTTTCATGAATTATATCCTAATTAGAATATTAACATTATCAAAAACTAGTGATCATCATTTAAGTTGTTTGAAGATGTATGCATTTCATATGGATATATATATATATATATATAACAATAAATTGTTTATTTTCTATATGTTTTCCAGGGGTTTTGTCGACAAATTCAGATCAAATTAGCCTGCAGGTTCTTAAAGAACTGAAAATCTGTGGTAAGGTGAATTGTAAGCAACAGAATAAATGTATATAGTATACAGTACAAAGTGATAATGTAGTTTTGACCTAATTAATCTGACAACACCTATCAAACTGGTTATCAATCTACAAAAACTGATTGTCAAGAACGTTCAACGACACAATTATTCAACCTCGTTATAAAATCATTAGGATTTATAAGTCAAACGTAAACATGAAAATGCCTCATGAATATAGCGCCAACAAAATCCTCACAGGCAATAGATTGTAGAAAAAAGGAAAAAGATTACCAAATGAAAGATACAGGCTATGAGAACAAAAGTAACATGCTGGATAGCAAAATAACATGTTTTCTACAGCGCATAAGGTACTTGAAAACATAAATTACACAAATTCAATACACGTGTGTCTAACTCACGTGTCTGTGCTTGAAACTGTTCGTCATATGCATATTGTATATCACACGTGATTGAAAATCACATGTGATAGACTTTATAAAGTGGACGTTGGACAATACACCTGCCAAACATCTGACATGTAATGATGTGCATTAAGTATAACCAGTTTGGTAATTAGGGGGGAAGCTCTTGGATGCCAACTAATTGCAACCACAACATCCTAATTTTTCATGAAAAGTGGCCAATGATGATTTTCGCGAGTCATTTTGGCTGTGGATATGCTTTGGATTTTTCTTGGCTAGAGTTAGACAAAAGCATTGACCCTGAGATCGAACGGTTCTCCGAAACAATCAAAGAAAACGAAACTAGTGAACTTTTCCAGATCTTGCCAATGTTTTTTTAAAATGTGATTATGAATTTCTAAAACTTGCATTTCTACGAATTTCGTCGACACTGATGGACAAAGTTATAAACATATGTTCTAAAAGTAGAAAGGTAAAGTAGGAATCAATTGATGCCGAAAGTAAACGCTCAGATCATGTGGTTGGGTACAAGACTACGCAGATATTGTGATCGATTAGACTAGTCATTTACACCTAACAAACAATTACATTTTTTGCTGAAAGGAAATGGCTGATATTAAAGCTCATATTTGAGCTGATTGGCTCAATTAGTTACGGAAGCATGGTAAAGATTGAAAGACGTGGCTACTTAATAGGGTTTTGGAAAAAACAGGACCCGAACAAACGAAGGATATGAATATAGTTATTGTGTGAGAATCTTTGGCGATGACTATTATAGTCAACCAACCACAACAAGATAGGATCAAATTCAATTGGTTAAACCCCTTTTCTCCTCAGTCTTAAACTCAAAATACATACCGAATAATAACAGTGAATCCCGTAGCAAGTATACTATATAAACACATTATTCTTATGGGCATTTTTCTACCCTTCTTCTTACATTTATAATAAAAAAGGTCTAGACAATCGCACGTTAAAGACCCGTTTGTCACCTATGCTTTACACCTCTGTTGCCACAGCCTTAGGTGAGGTCCGTCCTTTCAGGGCTGCCCCTAGGAGAGGTCGGGCAAATGGTAACAGGTGTATCTTTATCTTGTGTCTCACATCTCAAGGCCTAGATCAGCCAAAAACTATGTTTGGTTTGTTCTCTCAGCATGTCTTCATACTTAGGCCATAAAGCCTATACCAACGAGGGGTCCTGGGGTCATGCGCTGTGGCCCATTGTAAAGGATAAGTATCAGAAAGAGGATTTCCAAGATTTCCCCCGTTTTTCCTTGAATAAGAAGCCTTGTTCTTTGTTTGAGGGACAAGAGCCATAACGCCAAGTTATGCATGGTTTCCTGAGGGTGAGGTTAGAGTGGGGAGTTCGCACGGCAACGTCAGCACTGCTTTGGTTTAGAAAAGCTTGTGTATATATTCACAAGGTTGTATACAACGTATGTTTTATTTGATTTCGGCATGGTTTGAAATTCAGTTATTCTTCCATTCTAAAATTGACGAGCCTAAAATTTAATTGGATTTTTCTCTCATGCTCACGCTTCTCTCAGATTGCAGTATATGCCTCCAGGCAAAAAATAAAATTCTATAAGTAGATATGAATTTGATGTTCTTTTCATATTGAATATCATAATGATGCTGTTTATGAGTTCTATACCATATCCTATGTATTCCGAGCGTTTTTTGGTCCCGAACAATAATAACCACATAGATAAATGTATGCCAGATGGTTTTACGTAATCTAAAACCGCAATTGATATTTCCATCAGTCAGTTCCTTGTTATTGTATGATAAAGGTAATCAATGTGTAAAGTACATCTAACTATAACTATGCTTTCCTCTTTGTAATATGATAATAATTCCTATTCTGATATAATTCTTTAACTATCACAAGATGGTAAATGCAGTTAGTATCTGCTCTTTTATATAAACAATTGGTAATTATATTTGATTTAACAAGCCTAATTCCAGGACCACTAGCATGGATATTCGCCGTCTGAAACTATGGTACCAGTTTATATTTCGAAACAGTAGCTCTAGCCAACCTGGAACGGTTGTCGAAATAATCTTCCCCTGAAATCAGCACTGTTCCTTTATTCAATCCTTTGATTTTGAAAAGGAATTGGTTTGTCTAATACGTTATAATGTATAGATACGTATGGCGCAGTTTGCTTGGCCTGAGGTGTATGAACCATGCATGTATGTGGCATATATTGGTCGTCTGTGATCACAAACCACGTGCCTGTTCCCCCTCAGTGGCCCCCTCTCTAGGCAGTCTACCCTATCGTGAACATGTCCAATGTGTCTGTCTCTATTCTCTATACCTCAGTGGTTAGTCAACCTAACAGAAGAAAAAATTTCCGAATCAGTAACAGTTGTTCCAAGAAGTGGGTTAGAAAGGTCATAGATCGAATGCAATTAAGAAACAATCCGCTGCAGGCTCAGTTTTCATAAGATTCGTAATGTTCTGTCACTGTTTATGCCTATACTAAATCTTATTGAAAACAAAATACTTGATTATAGAATTTTGAATAAAGGTAATTCGTTTCCGAGCTACATATACATGTACGGACTTCACTTTCCTCATAAACGACACAAAATAAACATAATATCTTAATAAATTGTCTCCCCACACAGATAGGATGCTCCCGGCGGAAATTTACAGAGCATGTTTCAAGCTTTTAAATGGTACCAAGCACATCAACATTGGGTAATTTTCAAGAGAGATACAGGCTGTTGAACACAGGACTGTTGGTCTTCCTGAAAATGGCAAAAAGCCAGGATATTGAATATTTATCTGAATATTTAGTAATAAAGATAAAAGTTTCTCCGCAGATTAACAATAAATTCATAAAAGTTGTTATACTTATAACTTTTGATCTACAAAAGATAATCTCTTTTAGTTTGGACTGATA
This sequence comes from Lepidonotus clava, assembly GCA_936440205.1. Taxonomy (NCBI): domain Eukaryota; kingdom Metazoa; phylum Annelida; class Polychaeta; order Phyllodocida; family Polynoidae; genus Lepidonotus; species Lepidonotus clava. Next base: position 14,852,298 of record OW387150.1, on the reverse strand, counting down.
ATACAATCAAGTCATGTTTTTTAAAATGGGTTACAATTTTTGTCAAAATCTGCAAAATGTTGTTGTTTCCATGGTAACCAAGCATCTGATGTTAGGTATTTTTTAGGCTAAAAACATTCCATTAACATCCCAAATAGAATGTTTTTCGCACTATTTGGAATGTTTAGAGTGGGCTAATTGAATTCTACACGAAAAGTTGGTTTAAGACATTTTCATCCCTATTTTTCACAAATCTACCCATATTTCCTTTGATATCAGCCTTAGAGCTTAAGATCATAACCCCCTCGGAGCATCCATTCTGTGTGTTGGGTCACAAACAATACAGATTCTACAATGAGTATTGGTGAATGAACAACTTGTACAACACTTTAACTTAATTAATTGTACTCTATTTGATCATCTAAAATTTGTGCCACTAAAATTACAAGGCACCAAAGCTCATACTACAGATTCATCACATTACCAAATAAAATGTAGAGGGTATGTCAGGAAGGTATGAAAATTTAATTAACATCGGACTTTGAAACATAGAAGTCCAGTGGCCCGAATGCTGTAAATAACCTGTAATCTTTACAGGAACTAGTCCTACAGTGGCCCGTTGCACAATGGGTTTCGTAACACCGAAAATATTGTAAACAATGAAACATTTCGTTGTTACTTTTATTGTAACAACGATGGTTTTGCACAATTTTTTTTCTATATTTAGAATGTTCCCAAAGAGCTGTAGCTTTTACTGAATTTTTCATAATTTTTTCTTAGTTCATAACACTTTACAGAATTTAATTTGATTCATTAGATCCCGAGATATTGCATTTTCGTAACAACGAAACATTTCGTTGTTAAGCAAAAGTTCGTTGTGCTTTCGTTGTTTTATCTTAGTAACGAAATTCTATTGTGCAACGGGCCACAGTGCCCCTTTTAACATTAATTTACAGAATTCCATTTAATCCAGTATGAAAAAAGATATAGGCCTTTCGCAACAAAGATCATCTCAACAAAGTTGTCCTTGTAAGGTAACATGTCCTTGTTGTCTTTTTTTAATTGATTGCTGTTACAATTGGTATAGTGCAATGGGCCACTGCAGGTCATGATTCATTTATATTTTAGATATTCCTTTATTGTTATTTTGATAAAGCAATGTCCAATATATAAATGAATGTAATACTTCCCTATAAACATTGTACTTACAAGTTCCCTAAGCACCTCTGTGACTATTTGTACATGATTCACACAAGCTAGACCTATACTTGACATGCCTAGGTGCTAGAAGGCCAGTCATGCTTATTTCGTTCAGGGAAATCCGGTGCTTCGATGCGTTATGTTCTATCTAAATCCTTCTACATCATTTTCACTTTTTCAGACGTTATTTGAGTTAAGGTGTCTGTTTTCCCAATGGATTGTGTTGGAACACATTCTTTGTGGCAGATTATATCACAAAACAAATTATGCGTCTTTTAAAATTCAAATCTGAACCTGAAAGACACATAAAAGATGAGGTTCAACTTTCTTCTTTATACCTTTAGTCGACGGCGATTAATTTGTATGATCAGGTGAGTATAATTAGTCACTTATGTAAATATACTAAGGCAGTATAATCTATACAAGAATCCAATGTTCACCCTTAGCCAAGAGTTAATCCTCTGACTAGTATCATTTGCACATTTAAAGGTACATTCCCCTCTGCTCATTCCTCACACCATTCGCCTACCCACCCGCCCACCCACCTACCCAGCCCTCCACTCACACCTTTTCCGCCCCAAATCCCTATGTTCACTGACCGCTGGCGACACACACAGAGTCAGCTATGTCAGCTATGTGACCATCTTAGACCTCCTCCTGCACTTAGTTCCAGCTTCTGCCACAGGGTGGCGCGAGTGGTGGTGCATTGTGGCGCAAGACCAAGTAAAGAAGCACCACCTCCCCCCACACCACCACCGCCACCACCACCTCCTCCACGCACCACCACCCAACATGGCTCGCAGCATTAAGCACCCTAGCCTGCATCTGTGGGGGATGGTGGGGATGGCAAAGCTTGTGTAAGCACTGACTTCCTCCAGCCCCCATACCTGGGGACCCCCACAGACCTCAGAGGCTCAGGAGGAGACAGTCTTAAAGCCCTCCTCCTCCAGTGCTTTCATGTCAGCTGATAGTAACAGATCTGGAAATCAGTGTAGTTTGTAGCGCCACTAAAGGAGTCTTTGAGAATACGCTGCTGCAGGTTCTGCTTCACAGGAGAAAAGTACCTTGACACTACCACTGGGTATTGACAACCTTCAACGACAGGTGAGCAAATATAACACAGTCTTTTATATGCGGTTGTTGGTACGTAAGTTATCCGTTCGTGGTATTAAAATGTATAAGGTGCGGAAAGAATGAAACTGACTGAGAAAAAATGATACAGCTAAACCAGAATAACTGATATGCTTTCTCAATTCTATTGCTCCTCCTTAGGCAAACATCCATATTGAGCGGCGTTTAGTTGTTATTATGTTAGGTCAACTTTATTTCATTTATCATTATTACTCCCCATACAGCTACAAAATAAGATGTTTATTAAAAGAAACTAAAAATGTAGTCCAAAGTTTCCAGCATCTCCATGTTGTACATAGTTGATAGTTGGGTCTTTAACATAGAAATACATTTTCTTATTTATGCGTTTGTTCTACTTTTGAAAAACTTTGGGTCTTATACACTACCACACGCTATAAAACTTCACCTTTTTATGAGCATCATTGCTTAAAACTATGCAATCTTGCAGACAATAATAGTTATGGAGGCCCAATAGAACCCTTTCTTTTATGCGTGCGAGCACATTTTCCATTGTAATGGGCAAAGATATGTAAGATCTTCAAGATGCCACTGTCTAGATTATCATATCAAATAGATCCTGGTATTGTTTTATTCTTGGTGTAAAGAATGGTACACAGTAGGGGAGGCCACAGGGGTGGGTCCGAATAAGTTCTAAGTTTTCACCAAAAAAAAAAGGGGGGGGGGGGCAGGACAACTTTATTTTTAAAGGGTTATAAAGGACGTCTTTAGGTCCTAGTTTGAAAACTGTTTCTTCAAATTAATGGTCCGCCATGAAATAACATGCCCATGAGATTTAAATAATATAATTACAAACGGAAGCTTGTTAAAAGGAAAATTCCTGATATTAGTATTTGCCAAAGCAATTTAAATTTTATTTCTAGTGGAATTATCACCATTAAAAGGCTACAATGACATTCCCATACAAGTCATCAAACGCTCCGTAAACTCAACAAAGCCTTTGATCGTGCGCACTTTGAATACATGCTTTATTACTTATAAAACTTGGTAGTGTCCGTTATCCTTGTAATAATGACACCTAATTTACATGATGAAAGACAACATGGCAAAGATATTATATGTAACTATATCACTGTTTTTAATGTCTTATTCATCTCTTGGGTTTCTTTATGATAAACTGGGCCCATTTTCTGTCACTGATCAGGCCAATTGATCTGTTGCTCACTTATCTTTACATTATGAACCATGGAAAACTTTGTGATTATAACGGTTCACTGAAGATGATTTACATTCTGTCTAGATAATCAACCAGGAAGAGCTTCGAATTCGGTGGGTAATTCCCAGGTTTTCCATATATAGGCACGGTACTTTTATGAGGCTCCTATAAAATAGTTTTTAGCAAATTATCTAGTTATGTGGATAGGGAAATGTTCCATCAGCCTTATTTGTTTGGCGTTATAGAACTGAAGAAAATTTTCTATTCCGCATTTGTAAACGGTCTCATTTAGTTTTTTCATTGACATTTTATAACAGCCATGCAATATATTCCTGTTAATAATATTGGTATTTGTATCCTCTAGATATAATAAACATTTGTCACTCAAGTTTTGCTTCAAATGTTTGTAAATATAACAGTTTCAAACACAGTTCTGAACTTTATGAAATAATCTATTCAACTACATCCAATCATGCTTATATATGAGGCTGCCTCATTCGGAACATCACTTGCACTTTTTTCTCGATACTTCAACCTATACTGAATAGTTGGTTAGTTTGAAAACAACATTTGTGATTTTGTTGTTGACCTTTGAGTTTATACACTAATCAAGCGATCATGAAAAGAAGCCACTATTTCTATCATGGTGCTCAGTATGAACATTTAATGCACTATAGATTAAGAACTTCTGCTACTGCAGTCATCAAGGAATGTTAGAACTACACCTCCTGCCTTTTTCATAGGAAATTGTGGAGGAATGAATTGAAGCGTGTGTCGATATGCTAAACTCAACTTTGTTATACTTAGGAATCGGAATTTAGGTTTATCTGACAGAGGTTTGGGGTCCCACATCCACAATTTTAGAACCGTATTAGTGGTCGATTTAATCACAAAGACATTGATCTTAGATGTTGGGGTCAATGAATCTTTACGGTCTGCTGCACCTGGTTAACAACCAATAATTTCTGCACCAGTTACTCAAGGGAGTACTCATTAAGAGATTCAACTTAATGTTGGTCGCTTGAGCGACTATCTAAGCCACTAGGTACGAATGGTCTTTATAGTCCGCATTGGTTACCCATAAGGGTCAATATCCCTGAAATTGAAAGACATTGAAGGATCATACACTACAATTTAAGCCAATGCATGGAATCGTACATTGTACTAGTATAGATTATTATTTCTTTCTTTAATCAAATCCAAATGAGATTTATCACTGGGTAATCACTAATTTACAATTATCGTACATGTATATTTTCTACATCTATTTCTTTATTTCACCAACTCCCTTTGTCTACATGGGATGATTTGATGTCTTTAAAATAATATCGCACAGTAACAGTGGCCCCAGAATCAATTATGATATAGGTACCAAGCCAATCACCTAACGTCGTGAACGTTCTGATAAGGTCGCAAAATGTCACAAAACGTTATCGGGAGGTCGCGGAACGTTGCAGTTACATGACACCTTGTCTGTGTACAGTCAGACGTACAAATTGGCTTTGCTATACGTATAGACTCCAGGCGGCCAATACTTAAACTCCAGGCGGCCAGGTGACCATGTAGAGCCACGGGAGGCAGCAGACCCAGAGTTAGGTACTGACATTATGGTGGCGGCGAGCAGAACATAGACATGGGGCAGAGTAAGGCAAGGGGTACCGCCGATAGACTACTATAGGTCTGCAGGGCAAGAAAGGGCTGGTTTTGCTTTTCAGTTCTATTTTGAGTTCTACTTTCCAAAGATTTGTAGTAAGTTTTTTAATATCTATCACATAAGTTTACTGGTGGGGGAGTACAAATGATTGATGACTTTTTGAATTTTCGAAAAATATTTTGCGTTTCATTTGTGGCCATTTATCATCCGAACATATTTTATATTTTTCCCCTTTGTTCCCTTTAATTATCATATTAGCAATGTCACATGGGAGGATGCTCATATTTTGAAAACTTGTGCCGTCTTTGTCAGATTCTACTCCCATTTCTTCATTAAAATACTTGTGCCTGACAAACAATTTTGGTATTGAATGATAGAAAAAAATATACTGAATCCAAATATACCACTTTTATTTTTATCATAACGTTATTAACTGTGCTACGTTTTTGAGACAGGTAGAAGGACCAGATATTTCAAGTTTTTCAGTAGACAGGGGGGCGCTGCAATGGTGTCTACTGGCCATGGCGGATCCAGCATTTTGAAAAAAAGGGGGGAAAATAGAAAAAAAAAGAAAAAGAAAAAGAGGGGGTTGGGGTTGGGGGTCTTTCGGAACGGTGGAATTTGAGATTATAAAAGCAAATTTTCCACGAAAAAGAGAGGGGTGCACGCACTCTCTCTATCTTCCACTTATCTTACGGGACTCTCTCTCAGATCATGAGATATTTGTTTAAAATGTGATCATCCTAGTGTCATGATATTCTAAACAGTTCAATTTAAAGGTACTTGTGGGTATTCGCCTCAAATTGGAATTATCAATGCAATCTGCTGTAAATTTGCAGGAAGGTTAGCTGCTATAGGCCTATAGTAGGGTATATAGAAACAGTATCAATAATTTTCACTGTTTGTGATAAGAGTTAGAGCTTTATGGAAATATGGCTTTTTACCATTGATTTCCATGGGAAACAGATTTTTTTCTTTCTGTAAATAACTATCATTGAGTTTCTTATGATAACAATAAAATTCAATACTCTCTGTTTGCGTGAGAAAGGTTGTTTTGAAAAATATTTAAAAGTTGAGATATATAGATTATTCATAATGGTAATTTTATTGTAGTTCTTAATTCATGAGCCAGGTGGCGCCCTGAACAGCCTAAAGTAACCTTAAGCCATTGGTACAGTAGAAATCATGATAAGTAACTTTAATTATGCTTGAATTCCACAATGCTCATGTCATCTGTACCTGAGAACAACAATGTTTGTAAACAAACCAATTTTGTTGGGTCACCAAAATTGATCTGAGACGAGTTTTGGTGTAATTTAATGGAGCTTAAGTCTCTATTCATAGTCTTTATTTTACCAAAGGCCTTGATTATGGCCATAGAATATATATTTAAACAGGAGTTAATTATTATTCAAAATTTTGACCCTACATTGCTTTTGGCTCTCTTTAAGATGGGAAAGGAGGGCCAACATATAAGCAAGGATGACACTGAAACCAAAAGTATTATCAAGAAATTCATGATATGATAGTGATCTTAATATTTATTCCATTAGCTCCATACCTGACCTAGGGCTAAGAAAAAATAATTCCTTAGATGATAGGTACACCTCAACACCGTTATTTCAGACAGTATTAAATTGTAAGGTGTTATCAAGTCTATCTCCCTATCCCCCGAAGAACTACTAAAAGATTGAATTTAACATAAACACCCTAAACGTTCCTCAATTGCTGAAACCGGTGTGATATATATTGTTCATGGCCCCGTGTCAATACAAATCGTTTACTTACATTTAGGACCAAGAAAAAACGTACATCTCTATGAATTGTTTTGTATAACATTTTTATTTGCATCAAATGTAGAAATTCTCTAAAGAGGCTGATTTCAGCCAAAATATAATTAGAGCACTACTTCTGTTTTCCGGTTTGGCTAGATAGAATGAATTGAAATGAAAGTAAAGCCGGGTTTCCACAGAACGATTTAACTGTGGTGTAGGGTCAAGACAAAAATTACTTCACTCAAAAAATTATCTTGGGTATAAATCGTTAGTAAATATCTTAAGGAAGCCAAGATCAAAATGTTTCCACTAAACGACTAAAATACTGATTTGTGAACGACTATTTGACATTCTACATGACCAATTCTAACGACAAAGGTCAGAAAACCCTGAGAACAATGGATCTAATTGGCTTTAATTGGTTTTGAAAGAAATCATCTGCGTCAGTCGTCCAGAAATATTCAACAGGTTAGATATTTGGTCGTTGGTGAATCGTTCACTTTAGTCGTTTACAAATGTCGTTTGTAGTCATTCACAAATGTCTTTATCACCGATTTTGTGTTTCCACTGAACGATTTTACTAAAGACCACAAACAATTTGTGAATCGTTCACTGTCGTTCATGGTCGTTAACATAATGTCATTCGATGGAAACAGGCCTTAAACTGTCTTAGACTTTCTATGAATATTGTTTCTAAGTAGCCCATAACAATTTCATTGCCTCGGTATTATTTGAAAATTCACGGTTGGAAAATCATCATAAGCATGCACACCTTCTTTTCCCTATTCCTTGCCTTCCCCTGCCTCTCCCTGCCTCTCCCCTGCCCCCTGCCTCCCCCTGCCTTCCCTGTCTCCCCCTGCCTTCCCTGCCTCTCCCTGCCTCTCCCTCTCTCTCCCTTTCTCTCCCTGCCTCTCCCTGCCTCCAGCTGCCCCCCTCTCCCTCTCCCTGCCTTCCTCTACCTCTCCCTGCCTCCCTCTGCCTCCCCCTACTCTCCCCTGCCCACTGCCTCCCCCTGCCTTCCCTGCCTCCCCTACTCTCCCCTGCCTTCCCTGCCTTCCTTGCCCCTCTGCCTCCCCTGCTTCCCCTGCCTCCCCCTACTCTCCCCTGCCCCCTGCCTCCCCCGGCCTTCCCTGCCTCCCCTACTCTACCCTGCCTTCCCTGCCTTCCCTGCTTCCCCTGCCTCTTAAAACTACCCAACCTCTTCACACAGGCTGCATCCAGTTCAGGGTGACCGCCCAGTTTTAGTCACTACCACTTCCCCAGGAGGAGGGCAGACACAAAAAGGATCAGGTGGAATATTTACTCAAGACAATGCTTGCCTCAAGTGAAGTATCGTCCCAGACGGCCTGGAGTATTTGCTTCTGTTTTAGTGCGTTGTTCTTTTTGTAAAGGTGTGAAAAGCTGTTTTACATCTTTTGTTGTCTGGGAGAAGGGGTGCTTTTATCTTAAAAGTAAGGTTGCAGATAATCATAGGTTAGGTCACTCTATTTTACGTTGTCTGAGAATATAATGTAAATGTTGTGAGTCACTGATCAATCACAGGGAACTTTTAATTTTATTTTAAGAAAAGGGTTTATAAGGTTATTCATGGGCAAACATTCACAAATGTGGAAAGAATTTAGATTATCAGAAGCAATCACCTCCAGTTGTTCAATGACTAGTTGTATATATACATGATTTAGAGGGCATTAATATTTGTGGGTTATGGGTTGGAGATTCTGGTGAGCGCTTAGTGAATTTTTCAGTTAACAAATTAGACATTGAACGTGAGGCATTGCAAAAGTATTCAGCATAATACAATTGTTGACTTCAAGTTTTATTGAATAAAATACAGGTGATACTGACTATTTCCCTTTTTTGCAATTATTATGTTATGGAGGATGTGACTTAATACCTATCTAAATATTAGATTTTCTCATCAACACACCTAGCTTTCGAATACTTTTTGAGTCCCATGGCCAGCCAGGAGGCAGTGCGTTTCACATTTTTCACTCTCAGCAGAAAGGGCAATTCTATATTAGGTTAGTTCTCTGATTAGGAAGCAATACAGGAAGTCTGCCATTTCTGTCTGTTTCAATTTACCCTTTGACTACTGGTAAGAAGGCATTTCTTACATCATTTCTTATGCAAAGCATGAACAGTTGTACAATTGTACTATATTTAATTGTTTTAAGGGGGGGAAGAGTGGTCAAATGGATAGCATGTGGGACATTTGTATGGATGGCTTGAGTTCCATACCCCTCCCAGCCAATTTACATTGTAACAAAACTGTCTGGCAACCATACTTTTTTGGTCAGTCTGTTACTCAATAAGATGGCACATAACAGTTCCTTTATTGATGGTGAGGTTGAAACCTCACTGAATCAGAATGTTATTGTAACGTTATTTTTGGTGAGGTTAAGGCCAATCCATAACAGAACATTATAAAAATTCTGTTTGGGTTGAAGAATGTAACCAGAATGTTGTAGTAATTTTACAGTACAATGTCACAGCAGTATGTTGCAGCGACATGATTGGGAGTCCTCAAAAGAATGTAATCAGAACCAATACAGAACCAACCAGAACATTGCGGCAACGTTATGACAACGTCACAACCTTGGCTGAGCTAGGTGCCGTTAGAGCCCCTTTCCTTGCTGTCAGTCTTATTCCTGTAGTATCGATTAACACTGAAAGAAAGAATGCGAGTTAGTCTTGATGTAACTGAAAGTTTGAATATTTTTAATTTCAACAATTCTGTGCATGTCATAGTTATACATATTTCAGCTGCAGTTTCGGAGGTGATGTCATGGGACATAGGTTCCTTGGATTATTTTAGAAATTAAAGCTCAACTAAGGTGATCTTCCAGTCTGATGGAATACAATGTTTCAATGTTTTATCATGAATATATTACTGATACTCCCTTATTTGTAATTCAGGTGTAACGTCACAAATTTGCCTTTTCTTTGCCCATGTAAAATCTAGATTAAAAAGCACGAGACTCAGGAAGAAAAAATATACTCCCAAAACAATTTTGGCTAATGTGAGAGATGCTCAGGATAGAGATAATCCCAGCCAAGTTGCAATGTAACAGAACCGTTCAGCAACCATACTTTTTGGGTCAGTCTGTTACTCAATAAGGTGGCATGTAATAGTTATCTTATTGATGGTGAGGTTGAAACCTCACCGAATCAGTACGTTATAATGTTATATTTTGGTGAGGTTTAGACCAAACTATATCTTACCAACTATTATAAGAACAATCTGGCTGGATTGAGCTACACAACTAGAAAATTTTGATATATAACGTCACAGTGCAATGTCACAGCAGAAGGTTGCAGCAATGTAATTGGGAGTCATCAAAAGAATGTAATAAGAACCAATACAGAACCAACCAGAATGTTGCTGCAATGTTATGATAACGTCACATCCTTGGCTGGGATGTTATTTATCGTTTTGCACCTAACATAAGTTTGATGGAAAAGTTTACAGGGTTTATAAAAACCACCTAAGTTTGCTATAAATAACGGATTGATTCAGTGTTTCTTCCTCATACATTCTCGTGAGCGTATGGAGAAAGTTACAAATGTCTGGGAATATGATATCACTAGAGGTAATAGGTCTCCACTTTTTCTTGCCGAAAATAAAATGATGGCGTAGGTAAGACTACTCCATGGAATAGACAATCTAACCTTTGTATAGCATCATGCTTTATGATGCTTATCTCGCCAGACTATATGTAAAACAGTAAACCTATTATATTAAGTGTTTATCATGAAACATTACGAGATCTTCTCGATTTTTTAAAAATCAATTTTGTCAATTGTTACAATTTTTCCTTCTCCGTCATTTTATCAAATAAAAGAACCCATGGTTTTTACTATGAGGAAACGGTATCAATGTTCTATGAGTGCTTCAAGGTTTGAACATAATGTATCAGTGCAGTAGTTGTTATGTTTAGTCGCATTTCGACGCGAATTTTTCAGAATCTTTCACTGTTTACTAATTTAGTAGCTCCCTAAAGTCATATAAAATCACGGGAAACCAACTCACCCAATACACCTTAACATGAGATTCCTTTCTATCTCACGTTCACAATGATACCTAGACAGTAAGACGTATCAACATCGGATAGCGGTAACTCTAGGCACACATAATCATGCAAATTTCCCTTCGCCTCCCCATGACGGAAACATGTGGAATTGCATAATCCTCCAATTCCAGTGGTGGATTTTTACATACACTTTGGTTGGATTATTAAGGGGAAACATGTGGAATTGCATGTTGTCTTTTGCCACTGAAGTGCGAGGATTATGTAAATGAGATCACAAGCTGAATTATATATGTTCATTGTTTCCGTTTTGGGGTTTTATGGTAAACTCATTTAAAGTAATCAGATTGTTGTTTTTAAGTAGTGGGTGCAAAATCAAGTAAAATGCAGGGTAACATGGTTATTTCAGGGATTTTCAATAATGATAAATGGGTAAAAGCGGGAAAAGGAGAGGGAACAAGGGGAAACAGTGAAATAGTATATTGGCCACATAAAGCAACCGACACCTGATACCCTGATCCCTCACCCTTCCAAGGCAACCAGACCAGTAAATCAGCGCCTTCATACAAGATTGGGTATATCTATCACATAGTATAGCTCGTAAAATCTACCTCTACCAGCAATAGGCCTACTATTACTTTATTTCATTCCATGAAAAAACACTGGTGAAAGATCTACCTTGATAGGTTGGGCTCGTGAACAAAATAACAGAATATTAAGGTATTCAAATAAAAATATAGCGGATAATCATCTCCATTTCAGACCACAATTACACCCCATTATTTCAAATCATGATAGAGGCAGGATCGCGTGGTATACGAATAAAGCTCTTTCACATTTAGTAGGAGTTTATAATGATCGGTGAATGATCGTTCTGTGGTCTGAAATTGGTCGGGTTCAGGGGGGGCGACCAAGAAAAATCTACGAAATTTCGTGGAGTTGTTTTTTTCATTTTTTGTGGCCACGATATAAATTCCTCCCCCAGAAAAAATGTACGAAAATTTCGTGGACATTATAATTCAGTGTTAAATCATACTAAAGTCATTTATAATATATATATTCAACTAAAATACTTTCCAATGTGTTATTTGGAGTACATTGGGACAATTTGAGATGGTATAATTTTGAAAAAAGATGAAAAAAGCCACGAAAATTTTTGGTTTCTAAAATACCATGATAGGAAATTTAGCTATCGTGGGTTTTAACACCTTTCGTGGGACGCGATTTTTCGTAGCTTTTTCTTGGTCGCCCCCCCAGATCCCTGAATTATCTAGCTCAATGTTTTACTATTATCTGCATACGAAGGATTAGTCCCTTCTTCTGGTGACAGGGCCAAAGTTTAAGGCCTAAGTATTAAAACGGGTACGAAAGTAATTTATACCTTAGGAGTACATAAGAAACATGCATGAACGAATTATAAATCATATAGCTCAACATAATTATTATTCTACTTATATATATGCTTATCTGCTGATAAGCATATATATATATATATATATATATATATATATATATATCAGTATATGCCTATTTACTTGTTCTGACACCAGGTGGGGCGATGGTGAATTCTCGACCCAGCTTAGAACAGTCTTGAATGCTTCAGCTTTTTACATACATAGTATTTTCGAATTAATGATGTACAATGAGAAAATGGCTCCCTCCATCACGTATACAGGACTTTAACATTATAATCTGTATCCTAACTGATCCCCAAAATCTTGTTACACTAGAATCTAAATGCTCCAAAGCTCGTACTACAGATTCATTGTTGTATCACGAAACGAGAAAATGGATTAGATTGAAATAGAAATTGTCAAATAATATTGAAGACTCTTGAAACCCCCGGCCATATTTTCATTTTCATTAACTTGATAGGTTATGCTGAATTCATGTATGCGTTTCGTTCTAGTGTTTGTGTATATTCTAATGAAGGTAAACACCTAGTGATTGTGTTTTTTTTACTATCAAAGGTAGCATTTGATTAACGGTTAGCTCAGCCTGAAGGTTATACATGACCTAAAATCACTGTTTCCGAAAGACAAAATCGGTGGTTTCTTTGGCTATTCGGAGAACTAAGCAATTAAGCGCCACGCTTAAGAACATTTTAATTAGGATAATTAGCGGCAAAATGCTTAGGGAAACAGACAGAATTATCAGAATATAAACAAAGGCTTCCCTTTAAGTCGTAGACAAGACAGTATCAGTTATGTCAATTAAAGTCTAGTCAGAAGTTATATCCTTAACATATCTTAAATCAATATAGCTCCTTCGGTCTTTACATTGAGTAACAGCACATATACAAAACATTCGGTTCCCTATAGGCTCACTCAATGAACGCAATGTCAAATAATGTAGCTTCTCCGTAATTGTCAATACATATGCCTTAAAGAAATGTTCCCCAAAGGTATAAGGAGGCCAACTAACTGTACACTTTCCCTGAGGTACTTTGAAGCCGTATGTAGTTCCAAGGCAGGGTCTGTGTTCTTATGGTTTTATACATTTATCTATATCTATTCAACTTAACAAGAGACTAAGTGAGAAATAAACATTGCAATAGAGAGTTGATTTATTGCACGGTACTTTGGAATTTCCCCGGAAGGCTATAGGAACTCCCAGACTTTCTTATGTCCAGATGAAAAGCAGTGGGGTCATTTTGTATGCATAACATTATACACACCCATGGGAATTTATTATAATGCCATGTGTTTTCCTTTCTCATATCAGGCAGCACGATGCCAATACTACATTTTATAACATAAAAAGAAGACACAAACATCTCATCATTATGCCTCTGTTGGGCCAAATGAATACTATTACATGCTTCTTGAAAGGCTGTGTAGTAGAGATACTAGATTTATGGTCTATTGTGTTCCACCTGAAGAAAGATAATCTTAAAGCAGAGGAAACAACCACCAAACTCCTGCCAAATGGGATTTTACCACAGCTGAAAATAGAAACACCTGGGAATAGGCTGATTACCCATTCGGGAATCACCGGAAAAAAGTTCTTGGAATTTAGACAAACACTTCCATAGTTTGCCACGTGTTCTTTCTTACAAATCGTAACAGTCAGTTTTTGCTCAAATCTGACATCGTTTTCCATGCATGAGCAACTGTAATATAGCTTTATAATAGGACCGTTTTTCATACATTTGGAATAGCATGGAACTCACATATCTAGATTATATAACGTTTGTGATGTCTAGTTTTATTAGCATCAGTAATTGCCCATTTCATTGTCATTTAAACTCTTCACTGAATCATTCCATCTTTTCACATAAATATGAGGTAGTATAGACCTAAGTGGAATCCTTCTATCGAAAACACCGACATGTTCATTATAATAGGAAATACGGGATGGGCATCATGATATACACATTGAAAGAAGAGTGAACTACAACTCATGAAATGGTAAAGGGGTAAAGGATACCATTCAATATGAAAAATGTATCCAATGGAATAGTAGTAGGATAATAACCAAGTTTTTGTGTGTGACAAGCAGTGGGACAATGGTCAAATCTACTTGGGTACTTGAATTAGGGACTTATTAGGGGGTATACTTATACAACCACTTTGTCCTTACACACACACACCCAGCCCAGACCCTGTGCACCCAAAATGGCGGCTGACCTTTGTTCGCATTGACCTTGACCCCAGAGGTCAGTGTCCACCTCCCCAAGCGCCCCTCAGGGTCAGGCCTGTCTTGGTATGCCAGCAACATACCTGTGCTGTAAGAGTGTGCCACTGGCAGCCGGAACGAGGCTCCGGGCTCCTCCTGGATCACTTGGAGGGACACTCTCCTCCCCGAGAGCCCGTGGCGCCGTCAATCGCCGAGCGGAGACGGCGGCGGAGGCAGGGTCAGTGGATCCAGTGGTGAGGCATACGGATTGGCGCGCAGGGGAGGTTAGACAAGTGGTCATCGTTTTTTTCAAACCAGTTGCCATGTCCTCCTCCTCCTGCATCTCGCCTTGCCCCCTCACCTCCGGTCACCTCCACGGTTAACCTCCAGCAGGAACGCCCTACTGATTGCGCGGGAAATAATACCCATCCAGTGCATCTCTGAGAGGGAGGAGGCGGCGCGGCTTCTTCTCAGGGGCTGAGTTTACCCACCCACAATCATGCCGGTTATAAAGGTATTACACAAGGAATCTCCGACGCCGCCTTACCACCACCTGCACCACCACCCCCACCACCACCATCACCACCTTCTCCTACACTGAGGGTCCAGACCACAAGGTAAACTCCCATTCTGTGTATTTCCTTGCGGTTTTGAGTGCCATAGTCCACATGCTATATGATGCGGAAGGTCTGATATATATGTCTACATGTTGTGGGGTCTGCGGTTGGGTCATTTGGCACTGCTCCCCGCTGAGTGACTGCCATTTCCCCACGTGTTTACCGACTAATTGTATGTGAGTGAGTTAGACACGAGCTAGAATTGATACAGATATTGCCGATGACAAGGTAGCCCATAAACTATATTTTTTAAATACTTTTATTTATCCTGGAAGTACAATTTAGCAATAAAGGTAGCCCATATAACAACTATACTCATACCTTGAATATGAAATACCAATATTCAAGTATTATAGAACAGCAATTCATATCATACTACCCATGGGAATATAACCAAGATTGTGTATATAGTCATGTATAAATACATGCATGGCTTGTGGCCGATTGGTGAATAATCATCCGATTCATAGACTATGATTAACCGAAAGACAATGAAACAATACACTTATTCTTCCTATGGTATAACCTACATAATGTCTTTCCAGTACCAGAGTACGTTATACAAGTTAACAAGCGGAAGACAAGAGCTTCTGTTTTTATGCACAGATTTATTTTATAGTCGCAATCAAGTCCCCAATAAAGATTTCCACTAGTTTGTACAGCCACATGCACTATTAATTTTGATAGGCCTGACATTCATTTGCAAGACAATGCATCTAGATAAAGTCATGGGCTATAATGTGGTACCCACGTATTACTTACGTAGGTTACATGTCACAAAGATGATAAACATGTTAATAACAATACTTTATAACGTATTCACCAATAATAAACTTGGTTATCATCACTGTTCAGTCCGTTATGAGGTCTGTATCTAGAATGTTCACACAAGTCAAGTGTACTCCATGACATCTGAATCATTCGAATTGACCTATCAAATGTAGGGTTAATTCGGATTGACTAATAAAATGTAGGGGTTATCATAACAAAATTGAAATGATAACTGGGCTTATAACTAGTTCAAATCCCTTATTTTCCAATAATAAATCTCTGTTCAGTCTGTAATGAGGTCTGTATAGACTGTTTACTTAAGTGTACTCATCTGAATCATCCGAGTTCACCTGTGACCTGGTGACAAGTAGTCACTAAGCTGACAGAATGGGGGCCCCAGGGGGTCTTTAATTAAAGACCTTTGATGACCTCCGCCAGGTATAAATAGATGATCCAAAGGGGGAACCAGTCAAAGAAAAACAATAGAAGAGTGGGTCTAATACTAGACTTTTATTTCTTTTGTTATCGATGCTCCTTTTACAAAGGGTCTCACATGTCCAAAATCTGTGTGGAAATGAAAATAAATAAAAGAATAAAATCATTAAAGGATAAGGACGACAGAAAATTACACAGAAGTTGACATATGAATATGAATGCAAAGCAGTCCGTTCAGGTGTACAAATGTTTTATTGCTGATTTCGACGATTCACGAAATCTACAGAAATACAAAACTTAAACAACACATTGGGAACTGAAGTCGGAATAGTGAGTGTTATTGTCTTCAATCACGGACGTTGAACTGATGGATACATAGATATAGATACATATCATATAAAGTGATGACATGGCCATACAAACTTTAACGATGATTTCCAAAGGTGAAAGGTGGAAAGGTGGAAAGGCGTGAGCCAATCGGAAGAAACATTGCAACACCTTCAAATGGTACAGCAAGCTCAAATAATCAAATTGGGGCATATAGAAATAATCACTGGTATGTTAAGAATTAATACGGTATAGCACAATTCAAAAGTTGCCGTCATCCAATGATTTGATGTACACTTCCTGCCTTGCCGCCAACCCCCGACCCACTACCAAACCCCCAAATGTGGCTTCATCTTTTACACAATTCAATTTCATGAAAAACTGACTAGGAAGCAGCTAGCTCGCCCTTAGTTTTTCACTATCCCCTTCTATTACCTTTTTACCTATTCAATTCTGTTTCCTAAAAAGTTCGAGGTCGACCCAAACCACACCCAACATATTAAGGGAAATATAATGTTATATTAATGCTCTCTGCCTTGACCCTCTGCTCCTTCCCTAATACACCAAGCATTTCATCCTACCTGTGTGTGCACTTCCTTCCAATACCACCTTTTAATATACTGTCCAAAGAACAATCTCTTGGAGCCATGTCCATCTTAAACAGATTTCAAAGCAGATACTCTTTTTATAGTCTGTTGCACCTCTAAATACTATGGAGTCCATCTTCTATGCCCTTGTATCACTTTTTTCTTCCTTTTGATTTCCATGTCCCAAACACTTTAGAGTTAAAGGTCCACCCAAATGGCATCCGTCATACACCATGGGAAATATAATTATTGTCATTTTCATCCAAAGCAAGCAGTGAATGTTTTCTGCCTTGACCCCGCTGCTTCCCTAACACATCAAACATGTCATACTACCTTTGTGAGCACTTCATGTCAACACCACCATTTTAAACATTGTCCTACAAAACACTATACTACAAAGTATAACCTCGTTTTTATTTGAAATGTTATACAAGACCAGCCCATCTTTTCATTCTTTTTGTCCTGTCAGTCTCCATATCCCAAACACTAATATAAAAGGTCCATCCCAACCACACCCCTTACACACTACGGGAAATATAATATAATTTAGTTTTGATCCAAGACAACCACTAAATGCTCTCTTACTTGACCCTTGCTCCTTCCCTAACATATCAGACATGTCATCCTACCTTTATATGCACTTCGTACCAATAAAACCTTTTAATTCAGTCATTGTACTACAGAAAGATCTGTGGGAGCCATGTCCATCTTAAAACAAACCTCAAAGCAGCAATCCTTTTTATTGTTAGTTGAATCTCTAAACAAGAGCCAGCCCATCTTTTTATCCCTTTCGATTGCTTTTCAACCTCTGAATCCCAAACGCCAAAACGTCCACCCCAACCCCACCCACAGTCACATGGGAAATATAATATTATAGTTTTGATCTAAGACAACCACTCAATGCTCTCTTCCTTGACCCTCACTCCTTCTCTCACACGTCAAACATGCGGTGCTACCTTGATATGCGCGCCATTCAAATACCACCTTTTAATACGCTGTCCAGGTGAACAACGTCCGCGAGCCGTGTCCGTCTTGGTTTGACTTTTGTTGACTGTGTGTATTAAGGTTTTTAAGGTTTATTTGGAGAAGCCACCCCTGCCACTGCTGGAGCAAATAATCACAACCTGGCAAAAATAATGACCTAGGTAATGTACACAGTTCAGAGCTTTTTTCCACTTTACATTCTCTTTTCTTGAATATTAAACTATTGAATCTGCAAGGAGGCAGTTTTCACATCATGTGTATTTAAGGTATATCATATGAAATGTTTGAAAAACATAGGTACATGTGTAAATAGAGTTGTGAACTTTTATCTATTGCTTAACGATAAGAACTGTCCCTGCAGGTTCTGTGAAATCCATAGTTCTCTGAACAGGAAATACCAAATGCATTCACTTCTCGAAACTCATATGGCTTTAGTTTCTTACTTACACTTCGTCGTGCAAAGAAAAACAGCAAACAGATTACAACAGGAAATTCAGGTTTTAATTTTAACTTACAGTCTCCATACTATTTTCTTCAAGGTGATATTCGTATTAATGTCATGTTTAAGGAAAGGGAATGGTCCGATAAACATTGTTTCTGGAAATGTTAGAAGAGAATAATCTTGATTAAGTATATAAGTACAGAAACAGTAGGCCTAAACAATATTTATAAAACATGCATCACACCTTGCTGAAAAGAAATGCGGTAAAGTATCAATGCTACGTCAATAGTTGTATAACAGAATGAAATAAGAGTTTAACAAGGCACAGAAAGAATAGACATGAAAATATCAAACTTTACAAAAAGACAGGAACTGTGAAAATCGGAGGTATAGTACGTGTACGGACCGCTTGCTGTAAATAAATGCTATAAAATATCAATGATACCTCATAAAAAAATAAGAAAACTTACTCATCGATAAAAAACAAAACGAATATGTCTAACAACTAAAACCAAAGCGGCATGTATTCTGCTGCAAAAATACTACAAATATATATGTGCCGTTGAGCCGTAAGAAGTGGCAGACATGGCCGGCAGGCGGGAGGATACTGACAGAGATGGCATTATTATTAATTAAGTAACCTTGTAGAAACCTAGGGACAAGGTGGGGCCCTACTGGGCACTAGGAGAAGAAAGCTGACCAGTCGGCAGTGGCTGCATAGTCGGCGAGGTTGGCAGGCTGTGACATTCCGGCCACCTTTGTGTTACCTGACCGGCCAGCCCCTGCCTGGCCCTCTGCCACTGACCGCCACAAGAAAAAGGTGGCAGTGGTCAGTGGTCAGATGGATATGAAGCGCCAAGTGTTTGCATGATATAGGATTATTGCCTGTTAAAAAGGATTTTTCAGGGTCCCTCCTCCTGGGGGTATCTATAACGGCCCTTCTATGGTAATCCTGCTGAGGTCAGCAGGGGAGGTTCCGGAGAGGTTGGAGGAGGGGAGAATTTGAGTGGGTCGTGCCCCCCCCCCCATTTATTCTTTTGGTAGGCATGCACACTTATTTAAGAGCAGCAAGTGCTCCGACCGTGCCATTGGATGTATGACGTTTAGGTTTAAAACCTTTGTATATGAGAATAAAATAACCCCTTCCCGCTTTTGAATTTACTGATTTACTTAGGTGTTATGATTTCTGGCCAGAGACCTCTTAGAATAATAGCCAGACCTGAACTATAATAATTATTGATCGAATATTTCTATATCATGTTTTCTGGTAGCGGTAGTCAGCTGGTAACCACGGAAAGAAATTGCATCAATATAATAATTATTATGATGATTTTTCTGTAAGTTTGACTGATCAGAAAGGCATTCACTAAGAACATGCAGATCCACCATAAAAAGCTAGTAATAATCAGCTAGCTGGTAACACGATTCTCGAAGCATAAAATAATGTTCAACCATGTACCCGGTACGGCATTCTTTCACTAAAAAAAGATAATTGGGCATATATAAACCTTTCTTGTCGAAATCTATTTGCCTCAATTTGAGTCTAGAACGTTAGTATATTTTAGCAACAGATGAGTAAGGATCAACCCAGTCATAATAATCCGAGTTGGAAACTTCCGTGCCTATTGTTGTCAGCTGACGCTTGGCGTCCTTTAGTTACCAGAACGTGTTTCACAACTCGCTAGTTTTCAAAGTCTCCCTCTCCGGGTTTTTGGGAAAGTGAACCGATGTTCGGGCATGTTTGTAATGGCCCTACCCGGTTGTGGTTTTCAAACTCGGTTCAGGTATCTTTCCTGCATTGCCACACGCCCGCCAAAGCATAGTTCAAGTTTTAAAACAATAACTTTGAATAGTAAAATGCAGATTTAATTGCCAAAGGTGAGAGTGTACCCTTTCATGCCAACTTGTAGTTGGCTGTGCATTTTTAAATTGCCACATCAGCTACAAGTCCTTGAACATCAAAGGGTTATTTGCTGTGACTTTTGCAAATCAAGTTGGGGCATACAGGTGAAATGCAATTTTTGATCAATGACTGCAGCTGCTCCCCTGAATCCAAAACTGCTAAATTTGTCGGTGAAAGCAATAGTTTACTGACAAAAGTGCAAATGCCAAAGTGGAGTGGGTTGGCATTTGAATTCCATCGGAAATCATGGACAGAATACATTATTAGAAAAAAACGTAGAACTACTCCTGTGGGTGTAAAACTTGTGGTTGACATTCGTTTGAGCAAAATAATTTATTGTTCTTTGTTTTATGGAATGTATTTTTGTAGCAAAGAAGGGTTCGCATATTTTCCTCACGAACATATCAGTATCTTGGAACCTTCTTCGGTCTGTTTCAGACATTAGCTGTAAAATTCCGGGACAATTATTAATTTTTATTTGAATCAATAGTATTTTGAGGAGAATACCCCACGGTAGTTGGCCTTATGACTAGTAACAGAATCGTGCTGGCTATGCATTATTGGGTAACAAAAACACCATGTCTAGACATAACTCCCACAGGAGACTCGGGGAACATGGCTTGTGGTCAGTCTTGACCAGTGACAAGCCCTGACCAGGTAGACTAGTAGTGTCCAGCCCACCCCACTAGTGGCACGTGGGTCCACGCCCTTCTGTAACACACCCACACCGTGGTCATAGTCACGACTACCACGTACTGTGAATTTTCAAACAACTTAGAAAATATCAAAAATATATGTATACAAATAAAGAAATAATGCTCATTGGTTTATCACCATATTGAAGAATAAGTTATGGAATGATTTTTGAAAATTACTATGTTAAAGCCTTGTGATTTGTCGACACATTACCCAGCATGCATCCTGATCTAGGCTAACCTGCAGGTACAACTTATGAATTTTGCTACCCGTGGTTGGGAGAAAATCAATTCAATAAAGGGAAAAGGGAATAAATAGGGGGAAATGAAGAGACCTGTTTACGATAAAACCAACCGACTTCATTGATTAGCATTTCAATTTAATACTGGATGTGTAAGGCAAAGTGTGCGAAGATCAGCTATGTAGAGCATAATAGACCGAAGACAAATGATTTTAAACAAGTAGTGAAATATAGAGTTATTATGCAGGAAGAGTGAAACAGGTTTGACAACACATTACAAAGTGAATAGGACGTGTTCTTTTAAGGCCATACATCTGGCCCGGCTAGAACTGCAATTATGATTATGATCGGATATATTTATACTTCTTTACCCATGAGGCTACCTATGCATCTATAAGTGCGACTATCAAAGATAGCTAAAGATTAGATTCAAGGTTCAAGGGAGTTTATCGATTAATGTATTTATATAATAACTTTACATTCATGTCACCACAAAATTGTCAAAGTTAAGGCATAGGCAATTAGTGAATAAAGCACAAACAATTTTGATATGCACTGTCTTTTATCCACATAGTCTCTTAGACGAAGGGGACTGGACATGTGCAGCATGATAGGTGTCCATATAGCACTAAGCAGCATGGGCGAAATTCTATTTTTTAAGCAAACTACATTATTGGTAGCTAAATCTACGAATAGTTATTACTAAACTGAAGCAACTAAACTAATATTTGTTTTGCAGACCTTATTAATACCTGATGAACAGAGGTTGATTTTCTGATTTCAAAACAATATATATTTTTTTATCATAGATCTATTCAATCGTACTTCATTCATCTAACATACATACCGGATGTGTTCTTACAACCATGCCCAAAGTTAACTTATCATTATCTACTAGAGATGCCAGGTTCCGCTTAACTTGATTTAAAATTATAATACCGTTTTTAACCAATAACTCTGCCCCTTTCATACTTGGTACTGGCTATGTAGGCTACTCATGCCCTGACGTTGGCACTTTGCCCTGATGGGACAGATTGAGTAAAGCCGTCACACACTCCAAGCCCTCATTTCACAGGTTTTAATGTCGTTATTTCATCGTTACCGTCCGATTTGACAAGCAGGGCCGAACTAGAAGGGCAAAGATCTAATACCTCACAAGCACACTTTGGGTGGCACCGCGATCTGTTATACCGAAAGACATAACTGGATCATTATCAAAACATTAAGGGGGAGACAGAGAGGTGGAAGGATGTTGAAAAACGTTTAGAGGGAGTAGGCTTCTATCTCTTTATGATAAGGAGTCTTGGAAATATTCCACCTGCTACCCAGAACAAAGGCATTCGTCGGTTCAGACCGGCCCCAAGGTTATAGAAAAAAACACTCTTCCATATTCATCAGTTGGATTTGTATACTTCTCAACGTACTGGTATACATGAGATGATTGCAAATAGTTATTTTTGCAGAGTTTCTTCATTATTTCACCTGTTTGTTAGGAAAGCACAAAAAAGATATACTAAGCATAAAACATTATGGATTATGTGCATGGAATCTCATGTAAAACCATTTTTGAATGATATTTAGTTTACAGTGAGGATCCTTTATTTGAACAGTTTGATAATAATTATTATCAAACTGTCTACGCTTAAAACAGTTTCTTTTGTAGTTTAGTTCCAGCCACAACAGTCTCAACACATGCACTCTAACAAAGACTTCTGTGGCGTCTTTGATTGCTCTAGGCCATTATACCAATAAACACCTTAGGTGTCTTATAACCAATCACCCGTATCAATGAGCTGATATTATATGCAATATATTGGAACACAAAGAAAGTATCCTAAAGCTGTTGTAGCACTCTGGTGGCAAATTTCCATCAAAAGGAAAAGGTGTACTTAATGTAATTAACATCAATCATCCGGTATGGCGCTCACGTCAGGTAAAAACGTATTGTGACTGGGTTCAGGCCGGACAGTGTGCCCTCATGAATAAAACACCGGTATACAAGTGTTTAAGGTACGGTCATATGTTATGTACTATATGATGTAAACACAAGCACCGGTATCATATGGCTTATGATGTACCTTATTCAGGCCAATTAGAGTTACCGGAATGAGATTAATAGTGTTTGATTTAGATTTAAAGCCACTCTTTTTGCTGTTAATGAACATAAGCAGAAAAAAAAAGTGGCTATTGAATAGTCATGTTACATGCCACTCATCTTCTACGTATTTGTTCAGAGAGGTGTTTCAATAATATAAGTTTACATCGTCATCTAAGCAATCTAGGTTCCCTTTTGTGACTAAAGGTTGTATGCATCTATAATGGTATGCAAATTTGTAAACTGAGACGAACTGGAATGTAATGAGTTTTCTGAAAAGTTCAATTCTTAGTCAACCTCAGGGTTACATGCATATATTATTCCAGAGGGATCGCTGCTGTCATGATGCAAAGGGTTAACCGACGATCTGAGTTTAATTAGAGTAATAGCATCAAATTACACCTCCTTCCATACTGTATGGGGCAAGTGTACATTACAGAATATCTTTTACCTCACCAAACAGATATCCACAACACTCATGTATATTTATGGTGAATAATTAACAATAAATAGATTAGAGGAGCCATTCATTGGTAATAAATAATTGTTACCTCGTCTGCCAAGCCAATAATGGAATACTTATTTCAATTATTTCATTAAGCCAAGGTGATGCTTGATTGTTATCTCTGAAGTAAATTATGCTATTATGTTAAAAGTAAACACGGGTGACCACTACAGCACCACCTTGTATGATCTTTATAATAATCTATTGCAGGATTTCTTTGAAATTTCATAAATTTTTCATGAAGCAGTTAGGTATGATGAATGTGAATTTGTGAATGAATGAAAAAAAGAATGAGAATAATAAGGCAATTGTAGTTGATTAAGCTAGTTTTTTGCCCAAAATAATCACTGAGGTCCTACCCACAAATGCTCACCATTAAAGTAATGCACAGTTATTTATCTTTTAATGTCCAAAAAATCCACTTTTCCCCCATAGTCTCCAATAGTAAACAGTCATGTTTTCAGTTGTTCATATCTCTGAAATTATTCTGGTGACATAGGGTTTTTCAGGTTTCCTTAAGTTCCTTATACATCCACCTAATTACCCTGTGGGTTCATAATTTTGTCACGGTTTTAAAGAACTCATCTCAGACATCCGCATTTACCTTTGAAATTAAATGTGTTCTTAGTTAGAGATCTTACAAAACGAAAGTGTGTCAGAAGACGGAATATATATTGGGACATTTTATTAAAACAGAACTTTAATAGAGCCTCAAACCGATATTTGAATTCTACAAATCTTTAGTATACATAGTAGATTAAAGTATCAATGATATATCATTTAGATGCACTATCAGTGTCACCTTTGTAAATATCAGGGGGACTGAATGTTTTGGTTCACAAAATTGATATAAAGTTTTATTTCTAGCGGGTGTTGACACGTGCAGAGGGCGTTGGCACTTGGGGTTCAAGGAAATTGGTCAACCATGACTCTTACATGTCAAACCTTGTGTAAATGGGCAATTAATTAAACATATATCCTTCATGGTAACTCAGCATTGACAATAGACCTTTAGGGATAGGCCGTTCGTTTGATTCAATACTACATGGCCATGTGTTAGATAAGTCTTGCAAGACATTCTACTGGAATGCAGAACGGAAAGTTTTCCAAAACTGTAAAAGTAAACGGTGTTTTTTCAGAATTTTCTGTAAATTTACAGTAACTCGTGTAACTTTGCAGTAAAGGTCTCGATTGTTTATTGATTCTTTTGATATGGAAAGGAAATGCAATATGATGCAAATCAACATTAACTTTTTACGGTTAAGGTTAGAATTCGTTAGCACAAGAAAGCAACATTGGCAAAGTACGAGTAGCGAAATCATGTTTCTGAGGAAACAATGATATTGAGAAATACCATCTAAACTCTTAAAAGACTTATAAATAAATAACCTCACTAACCAGTGCGGAACTACCATCTAAACTCATAAAAGACTTATAAATAACTAACCTCACTAACCAGTGCAGATTACCTCTGATTTCAAATTTACTGTTATGAATAGGATATCCTTTTACATGTTACTTGTTAATATATTAACAAGTAAATACCCGACTCACTGTTTGTTCATATCTAGATGTGAAGTGTACTAAGTGAACTCTTTGCCCACGTACACAATCAGCTGAATCTGGCCAGAATTCAGTCCTCATATTCAAACATACAACATACAATAACATTCCAACGTACGAGAAGTTCCCCCAGCCCTCACCTTCTCCATCCCATCATCCACCAAAAGCATCTCCGCTGATGCTTAGAATGGGACAGACTAGCATATAAAGACAAAACATGGTAGCCCTAGTACCAGCGAAAAGATGCTATATATAGGTCAGCGTATATAAGTCGGTTGTCCCCACGTGCACGTCTTGTGACGTCGTCCAGTGACGTCATAGCTCGTGACACCACGATCCAAAGTGTACGCGGCGAACCCCGGCCCGAATCCAGGTTGGGCTCTAGATGGGTGCATTTATGTTGCGTGACGACTTTCATTATTGTGGAGGTTATTGTACCTACACGCTGGCTTTTGTTTCACCAACATTTTTTTTATATTTAGGATCATACAAACACCTGTACCATTTGATAGCACCTGCAGATATAATGGTAATTACCATTCATGACCCCAGAGTTAGGTACAGGACTGCGAGAGGAGTGGGGAGGGGTGGGGTTAAATTCAAGTTAAGTACTTAAAAGGTCGTGCTCCTGCTTTTAACTACTAGTAACTACCTCTCCTTTGTGTAGATTAGTGCTCTATTAAATGGGAAAGTCACGACCCCCTGGAGGCCTCCACTCCCTGGATTCCTCCTTGAACACACCCAACTCCCCTGCCCTATAATCCTCTAAATGGTTTTCTTAATATGCTTTCGTAATGTCTTTTTTTTCTGTCAAAACAGTTGGATTCCCTGTCCAATTCAATAACTTAAGTTACCATCAACATGCATTGCCCGAAATTTGACCTTTAATGATAGAGTCAAAATTTTGTTAATTGGGCTATGAAGGTTCATTAAAGGCAATGGGTAGGAATTTTTTACAAGACTTTAACCAAATCTTTACAAGAGTCTTTCATCCGACCAATACCATTTTGGAAAGGTTACCTTTGCAAGAGCTCTCCATAAACATGCATGTCTCTTCATGGCCTCATTTTCAAACTCAAGGGTGATTACACTGTCTATATTCACCCAGTGACTCGTCTATTTTAGGTGTCTGAGTCCCATCCCGCCGATAACAAAGACCATGTGTTCTGCATGCATGCTCATTGTGTGCATGTATCAGTTTTTGTATTGTGAGCATGTTTTGTGTGTGTTTATACTCCACATCAGAACCGACTGTACCAACTGAGTGTAGGCGTGAAGGTGACTGGGTGTGAGCAGGTATGGGCAGGTACTCCGAGATCTGTCAATGTCTCACCTTTTGATGTAAGTAATAAAATGGGTGACATGATGATAGAGAATATTGGATATATGTTATGTAACGTACCTTGGTCAATAACTAGATCAGTCTAAGCAGGTGACTGATGTAAGGGGTGTCTTGGAATAAGGATGTCTGCATGCTGCCATTAAAAAGGAAATCTAGTATGACCAGAATCAAGTTAATTACTCCCTCAGAACCAAGTTAGTAACGACATTCTTATCTAATTGGCATCTACAGTGAATAGTACATGTATGTGCTGTGTCAGACAGTTTATATTGGTAAAGACTCTCTGGCTGTGTATACAACGAGTTTAACCAGAGAGTTTATAATGAATTTATATATAAACTCTCTGGTTAAACTGCCTGTATTTGCACTAAAAACACTATAATTGACATCGTTCGACTGCTGGCCATTGAATATGAGGGGAACATTGTTTCGTAACGTATGCAGTTTTTGTACTACTACAATAGCAATATCATCCTCCTGTCTAGCAAATCAAACTTGATTGCACAGAAATTCAAATTTGCGAATTAGTTAATGTTTCTGCAGACATAACAACTATAGCAGGTGCATGTATTGTACATAGGTTTCAATTTAGAGAAAGCTTTTGCTGATGTTTGGTTACTAGCATAATTATATGGTCATCTATCTTGTTGGTATTAGAGAGGGTATAGACGGGAGGGGGGCGCTCCTGTCACTGTGTTAAAAATGAAGAAACTCATATGCCGCATGCCATTGTCACTAATGGAATCACATGTGTTTATAAGAGAAGACCATGTCCACTGTCTAAATTAAGAAATGCTTGTCGATGATATTTCAAATTACCGTTGTAATATTATATAACTTCTTACAGAATTTACATTACCTGGAGATTTGTCATAAATCTTAAGTAAAGTTATCACTTTCATCTTCTTCTGCTACATCAATGGTATTGCTAAACAGGAAACACATATTTTAATAATGGTGTCATTTATATCAAGATAATGAGTTTATCATTATGTATAATACAACAAAACACAGAGATCTAGACTGCAGAAGACTCTCAGTTAGACGATGAAAAAATGTGCCAGGAATCTGATATTTCGCTAACTCAGCAATTGCACTTTGTCAATCGTATGAAGGTTCAACAAACAAATTATAAAACTTCCCATCAAAATACAGAATGACAACTTTGCAGGAAATAAGTGACATTGTTGCACCTTAACTTGTAACTTGTCTCCCGCCCACCTTCCTTGTCCCACCCACTCAGCGTGAACCTGGACTTACTGGACAACATACAGACGTTGGGAGAATCCCTAATGGCCTATGTCCGTGAGAGTAACGTTGTACATGCTATACTGAGTCACTATTGCTTCATGGGGGCCAGGGAAGGGAATTAGGGGGAGGGGGCGGTCATGAGAATTCTGGAAATACTAATCGCCAACAATCCTCTCAGGATATCATAAGAAAATTCCAAGGTGTTTGGAGTAGCTTCCGGTTTCGTAGAATTTTGAATCGTGTGCATTGTATTGTTGGTTTTATTAAGAATGCTGACCTCAAGAATCAGGTGTCATCCACTTTTGAACTGCACCTATTAGGATATAACTGCAAAGACATAATGGGGATAGCAATAAAGGTATTCAGTCCAAGCAAAGTTTTCCTGTTAGTCATATACACTTGATTATCTAGGTACATATCCGTGAGCAATTTAATTCGAGACTAGCCTATAGAAAAAGGTAAATAAATAAACCGTCTTGGGAAACCATTATTTGCCATTGTACTACAAGGCTCATGTTATCTTTATTTTTATAGGCCTTAGTTTTGATTGTTAACCTAGTGACACGCATATTGTACTTCTTCGGTATGCTCGTGGTGCATCAGCGACATTTATTTTGTTCTTTCATCTGCATATAGGCTGATGTTAAAAAGCTACATACGTGTTTACACAATATAACTAAACATTTTTCCATGAGGCGTCAAACAAGTAAATAAATACCGTCTCAGGTAGGGCTGTGCCCCGTCGCATAACGGGTCTCGCTGTAGCGAACATTGGCACATTTCAAAAGACCTCTCCCTGTTCAACAGGGAGCAAATGCACTTTTCATCCTTACAGGGATGGTTTGCACTCCCGATTTTTCAATTTATCAGGGGGACATTTTGGGGTTAACATTTTAAGATTTTGTTTTCAGTAAATGTTAGATGTGTTCTTTAGCTTATAATTTGTATAGGAGGCAAGTGGCGGAAATGATTTATTAGCCAATTAAATTAAATTCAAAGTGTGTACAAAACCATCGCAACAGGGAGGATTGGCACATCCCCAAAACAAGGAGAGAAAAAAAGAGCGAGAAAAAAACAAATCCATCCTTAATCGCTCCCTCTTGCGAGAGTTTGGTTATGCGACGGGCCACAGGGGGCCTACGCAGGAAAGAAGATCCTGTATTTTTCGAGTGAAAATGCAGAAAACAGAATCACAATTTCATTCTAATTTATTCGCTTTATGTTTTGGAAAGAACGACTTACGGATCCTGGTACAAGCATAGAGATCCATAAGATGTACATAATATATCTATTGAGGGGCGGATACAGGATTTCGGAAAGGAGGGGGTCCACATATAGGCTAAGTACTAAAACCGTGTGCATTTGCGCGCACGCGAGCAACATATTTTCCTCTTTGGTAAGTCCCCACCAAAAGGTGGGGGTGGGGGGTGGGGGGAGGGTGGGGTGGGGTGTAAGGACCCCCTGGAGCCATCACCCCCGATCTACCCCTGACTATTGTAAAAACGTTAGCATTGCACATAGTATATTGTCCCATTATTTTGATATTGTATAAGTGAAAGTTGATATGTAGTACACTCATGATCATGAACTTTTCCCCTGTGATTAATCTGTTTTATACTTTAACATCTGTTGCTTTCTCCTTGCAGTTATGGGTTGGTTTGACGGCTTTCGGGACAGTGGCCACAACACTTACTACGGCCAGCACCGGAACCCCGTTCTTGCTGACGTCACACACCTTCTCGTTATCCTCATTTGCATAATGTTCTCAGCTGCCCTCGTTCTGGTCATCATTGGAACGCGGGGTAGAGAGGTAAGGACGACTTAATTACTATAACCTAGTGGTGATTTTGTTTACCAAAGACGACGTCGTTTTTAAATGTATAACGTTACGGAAATTGTTTTGGCCTATATATTTTCTGGATTCACTTACTTGTTTCTAACAAATATGAATATGACCATGGTTCTTCCCTTGGATAAGAGGAGATCTATATTGTTTTATTTATAGATAGTAAATGGTAAGAATTTTGAGTGGTCTGGTATACGTATACCTCTTTACACTGGTTGCTATCAAGTCAAAATACAGAAAATTGCAGAAGATCATCTCTTATAAATGAGTATGGTTGACATTAAAAACCACATTCAGAAACAATACACCTTATTGAAATATTCTCCATAGCATATTAAATCTATGTGTCTTAACGGGAAGTCTCCTTTTCCAACGAACTATTTGATCTAGACCATAACATCCAGAGAAACATAAAGCGTAAAATAACCAACTGTATTTTAAGCCATAAAGCAATGCACACGAGAAATGGATTTTCCCTGGGATTTTCCTGGGAAGCCTGAAGAAAAACCTAAATAGGCTTTTCAAGTAGTCAGACATAGGCTGGTCAAGCTTGGCTTCCTAAGAAAAACTTTACATGTGTTTGCGAGAACTTAACTTCCACGCTTGCACTGCTTTGGTATTGCCCAGGATTTGCTTCTGTGTCTCTGGGTTAAGATGTTCTTTGGGCGGTTTATACGTTTAGTGAAAAACTTTCCCATGAATGTGGAGCTATGTTAGGAATGTGTGGTCTTGTGAAGGGATGCAGAGGCTGACAGTTTAAGTGGTTGTATAGAGGTTTATAGAAGTTGATAGTGAACGAAAGTGGTTTGTTTCATTTTTACGGTTAGAACTCATATGGTAGACATTATTCTGAAACTCTTTTTTCAAAATAAGACATGAAAGACAGGTCAGCTGTCTTGTAGATTAGTAGAAGGTACTTCTTTATTGTATGATGACTTCAACGATGTTCATGAGTAGCTATGCCATAATATAATAGTGTCTGGGACGACTAGGTCCAGCCATGGCTTGACCAAGATGATAAGACATATTTGTAACCGCCCTCAACTACCTCTATGGGCCCCTCGCCAATCGTCTATATCATAATAGATGATAGCTCAGGTTGAAGTTGGAACCAAGCTTGCATTATGGACATGTCCATTACTTATGGGTAATTTATCATTGTAATTAATCAAGACTTCAAAGTTAAAGCTGCATTTAAAGGGAAAAAACTATCCCTCATTTTATAAGCATGTTAGACTGTGCTTTAATCGTCACTGAATATACAGACAAATGTGGACAGCAAAGATCTGTGCATGCGAAGGTTTTTGGAATAATAGTCTTTTGTGATTAAACCGTATGATAAGTCATGCGCAAGTAGATCCTGATCCCTAGATTAACTCATACGTGTGCAGGGTGATAATCGTCAATGATTATAGAAAAAGGGAGTTAGTAACCTTTATTTGTGATCATCTATAATCCGAATCTATATTGGAGTATACAATGGATGTCCCTTGTTCCAAACATCCCAGTCCAAGCCTGCACTCAAAGAAGATTTGTGGGAAACCCCGACATCATGGTCACAAGGTCCTGGAAGGATAAAACTCCACCTTTTATAAAACACTCCTACATTTCCAATGTATGTATGGAAAGATGAAGAGTCACTCCCTTGGTTATATTTCATTAACTCCACGTGTCTGTAGACCATGTGAGGACTGTAGTCGATGAAGCCTTTTTAAACAGGATATCTAGAGGGGGCTATCACTTCATGCCTTATAAAAGGTATTGAATTTCTCTAGCTTATTATAGACATGTTTAGCATTGATCTTTTCATTTGCTAATAAAAATGGGGTTCAGTAGGGAGAAAATTGTTCAACGAGTTATTGGGGAATTAGATACTTCTGTCTCACTTCCCCCGCTTTCATTGGAGGGGAAAAGGAGATTCAGAGAACAGTATAGAAACGCTGCCCGAAGCATAAAAAACTGACCTTGGAAATCAGTACAGAAACAAGACAGACAGTCATTAAACAACGATATATCTGTTGAATGTAGGACAAAAGGCCTCAAATATGGCAGGGATGCTGCTTCCTACACCTTGATATGGTTACACTCGTGTTACCTGCCAAGTGCCCAAAACACGCCGAATACCTGCCTATAGTCAGGGCCATGTTGGGTTTGAGCAGCCCACCACAGACTTGGCTGAATCCTAACCTACCTCAGGCGATAATAGGACA
Source organism: Lepidonotus clava (assembly GCA_936440205.1). NCBI lineage: Eukaryota > Metazoa > Annelida > Polychaeta > Phyllodocida > Polynoidae > Lepidonotus > Lepidonotus clava. The sequence goes on along the minus strand of OW387150.1, from coordinate 14,819,924 downwards.
GCCAAGTGTCTACCTATGTTGGTATATCTAACATTGGATTATATGTAAGGTAATTACCAATGTCTTTTTTTCCACCGTCTAATACTTAGTAAACGATTACATTGTGGTTCTATGTGTTTGAGGTTTGGTCAGCCTCTTTTTGGCAAGGTTTGGTTGGATGCCGTCTTGCTGTAAGAACAAAAAAGTGGGAGGTCTCTTTTGAATGTGTGAACAGTTTGTGGCTGGCTGGCTGGCAGTGAGGCCTACTTAAGGTAAACACGTTTAAAACAAAGTCTGGTCCAGCCAGGGCAGCGTACTATATCCAGAAACCCAGTCTACTGTTCTATTCTACTCAAGGATTAACCTGTGGTTTTCTGAACAATACTGACTGTGTTAAACAATGGTTATGGATAGAACTATACGTTTTTCTGTTTTGAACTATATGCACTAAATCACAGTACTAGTTTAGAAACCAGGATTCTAAGATTGCATAAGTTTACTTTTGGCACCTCGAACCCTATCATTCTTTACAAATCACAATATACACATAAATACACACACATACACTTGTGTATGTATATATACATATATAAATGAATAAATGATATAAATAGATTAAATATATAATATATATACCTTCGGGTACATTTACCTGTACAGCAAGGGTAGCCTATTATTCAGTGTAGTGAGACCTGCAGTGGCTGCCGCTGACCCCCGGCAGGCCCCTCATGTATGCATAGGCCGGTCCCCAGCGTCCACTGGCAGACGTCCAGTCTCCGCTCACTACCATGGCCGCCATCATTACTGACCCCCCGACGTCGACGATGCCGCCGACGACGGCGCGGAGGGCGACCTTTCCGCTCTCGTTGGGAGCGCCAAGGTCAACTGTCGACATTACTAACAGGTGCTGAGCATTGCCTGGTCTGGAGGAAACGGGGTGAAGGGAATAATTATTATAGGAGACACTGGAGGAGATTTTTCTTTTTCTTTTCTTATTGAACAAAACCATCTCGTTACAATGGGGCTTTTCAGATATAGCTAGGTGTTACAATTAAGACAAATTGGTGAGTGTACATGATTTGCACACAGTTATTGCAATGTTTGGCATAGGCCCTATAATTATGAGGGATATTTCTCCCAGTCAAAACAAAACACTTATAAGGATCTCTCTTTACCAGCAGTAGAAATAGAATTTGGAATTTGAAATACTCAAGAAACATGTAGTAGTATCATCAGAGCTGGAAATTAACAGCACGAACAAAACAGTATAAATACTTGGGAGCCTGGTTTGATAAAACCTTTAATTTCCAAGGGCATTTGGATAATGATAAATCCGAAAATGCATAGACTTAACAAATTTAGGACGTGATTCACAACAGGACTGCATTAATTTGCTAGTCTACCATACTCTTAATATTGTGATTTCTTGCTTGATATATTTAGGGCTAGGGAGTTGCAAACATAGAAAACGAAAACAATACAGAACCCCAAGAATAGTGCTAGATTATAGAGTCCACAAAACATGAGTAGGGAAGATCTTCTAAAAAGTTGATGGAGCTGAAAAATAGAAGAAAAAATTCCATCTACTAAATTGAAGTGTCGGTGGAAGGAAAACGCAAATGGCTGAAGAAACAAAATGGAAAGAAATTCAAATAATAAGCCATTCAAGATCAGCAATATAATTACATACCTATCACGTATAGTGACCCTTTTTGACACACTTCAGAGATTAAAAGGTAAAGAAAACCCATCTAAATGAAAGTAGCTACATTTTAGATGCAGTTTAGTATTGAAAGTTGTATGCTGCTCAGTGGGGTACCTGTTTTATAAAGTATTAAGAAGAAAGTAACTGTTTCTGTCTCCTTAGCTAATCGATCTTTTTTTGATCGTTATAAGGAAAAATGTTTGTTAAAGATACAGCTTTTAGTTGAACCTAATAGAGGTTTTCATAGGAAATACTTTTTCAAACTCCTCTATGCTTCCATTAATTGATCTATCTCCCTTTAAGATGAGGTGTATATAAAACAGACCACTGGTCTATTAAGGTAATATGGTAGGACGTTTTGTTTGTCCTACTGTCATTATATATGTCTATCTACAAAATAGATTCATTATATTCAGATGACGAGACTTTGTAATATTCATAAATAACCCTGTACCTGGCACCGGGACCTAACAGTAAATATTGTCCATTCTTTCTAACAATCACATTGTCAGATTATTAGATAAAAGCAAAAGCATTCTTTCATTTATCTTCAGTAGCATCACCTTCTGTAGTCGCACATAAGGTTATCCAATCATTACCCTAGCGTACACTGTCAGGACGAAAATCATAACAAATATACACAATTTCCATAATAAGGATATAGATGGGGAAAACCTTGATATTCACCGGACATTTTCTCGGCGAGGACTGACGTCAGAGTTGCTCAATTTATTCACCTTGTCCGGGCTATAACCATACAATACCTGGGCCCCGATCACTCAATCACCGGAGGACTTATGTCCGTATACCTGACACATCCCCCCCAGCTCACCTTGACACTGACCTCAATAATCACGTAGTCACCACGTGAAGAGTTCTTTCTGAGAAAAAAAGTCAAGGAATGGTCAAACCCATTTACTTGACAGATGACAGCCTACCCATTTACGTTGGGTGCTGTGTGTAAACTGAGAAATATAGAGGAACATGCTGTGAAAGTGTTTATGATTAGCTAGCAAAATGGGAAACTTTGCATGATGGGTTAACATTTTTTGCAAGTTGATTTTTAATCATAGATATTTGTAAAGTGTTATAATCCATTGCGGAGTTCTTTATTTTTAAATTATATCCTCTTTAATGTTTTAAGTTTGACATTTATAATAAAGGATTCACAAATATACTGAACGTGATTACAAATTTCAATTTCAATTTATTTTTTTTAAAGAAATGAGTAGCGTCGTTTCTATTTTACAAAAGATTGTATTAACAATCATATTCAGAATGTAAAGTAATACGAAGAGGTATATATAACTTGAAAAGTCCTTCTCGATTTGTTGGAAAAGAAAAATCTAAAAGTTTAAATAAATCAAACAAAATGTCGTTTAAATCGAAATCAAAAGATGTAAATGTGCTAGCTATAGGTTAAACCTGCAAAACGATCAGGTTGCGAAAAATACAATTTTATGTTGACATCTGTGAACAATTTTAAGTGTCTATACTTTTCATCCCATAGTCTACCCCCCCCCCCTCTCCCCCCCCCCCTCATCCACCCCACCGATGATCTTGACCTTGCTAGACGTCCTACTCGTGTCTGTGGACCTCCATGTCGTGGCCAGCGGCCCCAGTTGACGTCTCATAATAGCCGTCAATGTCTGCGTCCTCTCACTCCAGCACCTCCCTCCTCCAGGGTCCCAGCTTTGACACAAACTCCAGGCCTGTATACAGAAACTTCAGGCTTATAGGCCTACGGCCGCGCTCTATAAGCCTAAACTTGTGCCTAGGGCTCGCCTAAACTGTTCCTGGAGGTACAGGTGTCTGTCCTGAGGGTGACACCTGCCTGGGAACCCATTTGTCATTATATCCTTAGTAATCTTCTGATATAACATGCCACGCTGAATATTCCCAAAGGCCCAACAGCGGCGGGTGGTTCTGGGAAAATGTGAACAGTATTATTGTTTATGTTCCTACTGTGGGGGCTTACTACGGGTTATTGTTTGTTAATACATTCACCTGGGTGACCTGAGAACAGGTATTCGTTTACCAAAGGGGGTCGTATAAATACTTGGTTACAATGCCTATGGTTTTATGAAATGTGACCCTAGAAGTCTTATTTTTGTTACCAAGGGGGTTGTATACATACCTTGGAACAAAGCAATAGTTTTATAGAATGGAGGAGCAAAACGACTCAGTTGCTTTGCGAAAGGAATTTTTTAACATTGTGTATTTAACAAAAGCTTTTTGGTATAAACCTGTTATTTCAAACAGGTACATAAACTAGACCAGTTGATTTAAAAAGATAAATATCAAGTTCGCGGTGCCAATCATTAACTTTTAAGTTGAGGACTTTCAAAACCACATTTTGTTCATAATGACATGATCAACTAATTAGAAAATCATAAGCAAGTCTCTTATATACAAACAATATTTCGGTTTTTATAGCAAGAGACATAGGAAAATAAAATGTTCTCCCATACTGATATATATATATATATATATCCTTTCAGTGTGTATTATTCCAGCCTTACAAACATTTGGCTTTTTGGTACATTAATTCAACCTTTGCCAAAAGAAACGTTCATTTCAGTTATTATACCTAGAATTAAGGGCCAGGTGATTCATACATACTGCAATGATTGCCAATAATGACACAAATAACAACGTTAACTACATGGCTCTACCATTAGGACATCTTGTTTTCTGTAATTCCTATTGTTTCTATTAGAGTGTTATCCTTTCTATATAATCATGGTTTAGACACTGAGTTACAGCACAAAGGTTCTAGCAATGTATGAAATGTATAACAAAATGACGGAGAAATTGCTGGAAATTTAGATTTCATAAGCGAAAGGAAACATTTTCCATTGTTGTTTGCTTTAGGGGTTTCTTTCCCAAACGGATATTTTATGTTACCCTAGCAAATGTTTTGGGACTCTCTTCATGGAGATTGTGGGGTTCTTAACAGATCTTTTTTTCCCATGAAACACCTTTTTCAATCATCCGTTACATTTCCTTTAAGGAAACATGAAATCTGTGTAATATAACAGACTTTTTATTAGACAGGTTACTGGTATATTCAAGGCACCCTCAATAAATCTGAAAATTATAACAGGACGGTCCTATCACTAATACATGTAGGCCCTATCTTATGTATACTGTTGATTGGTATTGATCTTGTCTAGTTAAGTTAGCTTTAATCGCCACATGAAATTCAAGGCTACATCTCACCATGTCTTTCCCAGCAGAGCTAATAGTTTCAATATTTGTACTTTCAGAGATGGACTACTTTCTTACGTGTTGCTTTCACATTACACACGGGCGTCGCTATCCTCAGTAAGTACCAAATAACTACTTTCCACTTCCAACGCCGCCATCAAAGACATAATTATGATGATTTAGATTGCCAATTATGCCACTACAAGTCTCTGATTTGCTCATTATTTCCCCACAAACTGTTTGGGAAAATGTTGAAAATTTAAAAAACTGCAGTTTTTCCAAGGTTAGGAACTTTTTTGTTGTTGAAAAAGGGCCATACCCACTAAACAACTTTAGTGGCAACGGGCGATGGGCGACTGGGATTATCGCCAGTAAAGTTGCTCGGCAATGCCCGTGGGTATGGGACTATTCTGGGCTACGAGCAACGAGCAACCTACGGTGGGATCGCCAGGAAAATCGTCATGAAAATAGCCCAACAAATTTCAAACTTGATAAATATTGCAGTCACCCGGCAACGGCGATCCTCACAGTCGTCCTTCGCCCATCAACAGCTAGGTCGCCAAAATGGGTATGGGGCATAAGGCTTTAAATGTACTAAGCATATCAAATTGTTAAAACTATACACTCTCACCTTTCTCCCGCAGTCACCCTGTTCGGCCAGGACTGGCAGGTGGCCTTCATCCAGTCCCACTGCTCCTACTCCACACTCTTCCAGGACGAGATTCTGGCCTACGTCCACGTCAAGGTCGGCCTCAAGTCCGTCAACATCACCTTAGAAGGTGAGCTACTCAAATTTCTTAATAGTTAGGATAGACCATTTCTATTATGAAAAAACTCTTGGAAGGTTAGAAGGTAGGAATATGTATAATATGCCAATATGACTTGGTAATGAAACCAAAATAATGAGCTGTTTCTCACTGACAGAAATCTATAGTCCACACCTTAATGATAATATTCTTAGAAGGTGAGCTACTCAGATAATACTAATTTATAAAGAGACAGTCTTAGATTCGACTTGGGGGCCTATTGACATGATAGGAGATTATAAATAGTGATAGAAATGTTTATTGACAGGGCCATTTCTTAGATTCGAAATGGACAGGGGCCCCATCCGTTTAAGGCCCCATCATCTGTATACATACATCTGAAGAGAAGAAGGCCTAAGTTCCTTTTAGATGATGATTACTAACCATGAATTTCTGTAGTTATAGAGCCAAATTAGATATATAAGCATTGCTTTATATGGGTAAAAAGAGGAAATAATATGAATGCGGGATTTCCCCTATTACATTCTAAACGTTTTTACTTTCAAAGTTAGACTTGCTACAGCTTAGTCATACTATACCTTATCTATCTCCGACGCGTAAATACTCTATAATCGATGTTTTTTCATTACAATTATATTTTTATGCAACTGTTTTATTGTTATCTGTTTTATCTAGGTGACCTTTCTTCATACGACGGTAAAAGCCACGTCGACTATAACGAACGGTTCAGCTTCGACCAAAGTAAGTGCCAAATTATTGTAGCGAAAATTACCATGTAGTATGTAATAGTATAAAAACGTATGTTCATTCCTAGAACGTTGATGGTTAAAGTATATATGGAATATACCATAAGTCGCTTTTTCCTTTAGAAATAATATTTTCCGTATTTCTTACATTCACATTATGACAGCTATAGGATGATATTAACCACCAACTAACTGTGGTTTACACCAATACAACATACCTATATCAATATTATTGTTTGAGAAGGTTTTAAGCATAACATATTTATCTGTAAAAAGAAAAGAAGGTCCTACAAGGGCTATACAATACCATGAGGTTACATCACTGATACCAAGGTTCTGATATGCATGAATAACACAATATACCTAGCTTTTGGACAACTCTTCCACATTATACAGAAATCGAGCCGTAGTTTAGAATGCAATCTACAAATATTTATTCGGTATTTATGACATTCATAGGGGATAAAGCCTGGGAGGTGATAATACCCGATTCGACCCCTGTAATAGAGTTATACGGGATTGTATGGGATGCAGAACGGTCTGGGTAGGCACCAATATGATTGTGTAGCGAAGGGCCAGGCAGAACACCCACTCTCAGACACAGAGAGGGCTCACTCTAAGCCGCTTACATCCTGCAATGTGAGAATGCAGTCTGGCATTTGTCTTAGAGACTCTAACTATACCAAAGCTGTGTGCTCCAGGCATCAATGTTAACGGTATGCCTTTGTCAAATCACATGTTAGCGCAAAGAGGGCCATGCCCCAGTGCATAGAACACATTCAAAGTAAATACCCTGGCCCCAAAGGTATGGAAATATGCACTGGCTTTGGATGTGGTTTTGACTTTTATTATTTTTTCTCTCATGCTTTTCACCTTGAAGTGGAACATCTTCAGGGATTAAAAGGGACTGGATAAAGAATTTAGGTATGAATACTCTGACCTCATGTATTAGTAGTGTCGTCGTACAGCTCAATTTAACTAGCTGAAGTGATATATTTTTTTCTGCAACAGGCTTATTTCCAGAGACACTGTTTTCCATTTATATGAACGACAAAGGTAACTTATTCGACCCCCTCCCCCTGCGAACCTAAACTTTGTCAGTTACATCGAAATAGCTATATGGGAGAAAGCAGTTAATTGCGATCCAAAAACCTTTAATATTCAATTTAATTTTTGATAAAGTCCAAGTAGCTATATCAAATACATGGTGCTCAATAGGAAAAGTGCGGGCGAATTCACACAGTTATGGCCAAAGGGATTTATGGCGCACCAACTCCTGCAAAGGTCTAAAACCTTTGTGCTTTAATAGACTCCACAAACTTCACAAAGCAATAACCAGAAGCTTAAACAAAACCAAGGATTTCCCCTTGTGACTATCCCAAACGAACTACGCATGCGCGCAGGACTTGGCGAAGGAACCCGCCCCCTGGCGACAGAATACGGTACTCACACACTAAGAGCAAACATACAATGCCCCTCAGGACCCTCTTCACGGACTGCTGGCGCCCCTGGTGACAGAATGTGCCGCTACTTCGGTCAGAGACATCTAAAAAGAAAGTGGCCAGGAATCTGGTGGGGGCGTCCAGGGGCCAGCAGGAGTCAAGTTCCTGGGTGCGAGGTTTCCCTGTGAGTGGTCAGAGTTCCCTTGGTCGTCACGCGCTTAGTGTTTGGAGAAAACATATATGTGGTTTTTGTTTTTGTATGGCCATGCGTGAATGTAGCCATCGTGTGGCTGAAGGCATTCACTACTTATGCTGATAGTCATCGATATTGATTCTAAGTCACAGTAAAACCGAGGCTTTTGAAAAAAGGCGGTAGTCTGGAAAAAAGACATTGATTTTGGTGTATACATACAATTTCCTTCTTATTAAAAATCTTGCAGGTAATAATAAAACCTGAGATGTTTTTGGCTTCGTGGACATTTACTGTATTTTGCCAAGACAAGTGAAGCTTAATACACCATACTAAAAATGTCTAATAAAAAAGGAGTAAACAGAATAAAGCCTAATCTAGGAGCATATCATTAGAAACTGTCAAGTAATATATTAAGATAACCTTTCTCTGCTGCATGATAATTACTTTTTTAGATAGAAAACATGCTCCTTGGTCGGCCCAGTGTTAAAGGTGTGGTTGGGCGTGTCTTCTCTTCACCTTTTTGTACTTAGAGGTCTCTAGGTTAACTATCCCCTCTGGGCAAGCCATTCCAGGATTTGCATATGTAAACTGGGAATAGAGATTGAGATAGTAATTGGTACTTGTAGTAATCAATTACAGCTATAGCATGTAGCATGGGGAATTCTACAATTGCAAAGAGGGTTAAACATACTTATTTGAATTATGAGTGTACAATCTAAAAAAGAATTGTCGCTCCAAGGGAAGTCCAACCTTAGTACAAACTGAGGTAACCCAGCATTGGCAGCAACTACAATCAGGTATAATTATTTCATTTTTTGCAAAGGGCAATATATTTTCTTGGGCATTAATCATCTGAAGGCTGATTAAGGCTGATTCCTCATGATTATTATAAAAATGATTTAGGACAGAAACAAACACAAACAAAAGTATGTTGAAACGATAGATATGAATAAGGGAACATAGCCCCTTGCAAAATTTGTATGCTTAGCCCGAAAGTACGTAGAGGTAAAACCCTGCACCAATCATTGCAAAAGCCTTTGAATAAGTCTAAAATTATGATGACACAACAATCTAAATGATGTACAAAATACTTAAACCACTCCTCCACATTTAAGGATGCCGGACCAATAATATAACATTTAATTCAAGAGAGATAAGATAATCATATCTATGAAATACATGATCTGTCTATAGAATGATACAAAAAATACCTAGAGAATGACACACAAGATATCTATAGAATGATGTATATGATGCCTATAGAATTATACATCAGATATCTATGGAATGATATTAGATGTCATATGAAATTGGGCTATGAATCACGGTGCCTAGATGGAAACCCTGTTTACATTGACCCACCTGTCATAGAACTAGGTAACCACCTATAGCTCACTGACCCCAATGTTCCACCACAGTAATCTAAGGACACGTGCCACTTCTCTGACCACAGGGATCCACCCAAATAGTCGGTGGACTATTCTATGGTAATCAGTGGTTGGAGGCGTAGTGGTGCAGGACACTGACCACAGGATCCAGAGGTATGGTGGGCCTCCATTAAGCCTGGGGACAGGGGGGCTACAAGCAGAGAGCCTAGCTCAGGAAAGATGGGCACTCAACCTTTTATTGTATACCGTTGCGCCACCTGGGCGCTCCTATGCTGTTATTTTGAGATTATGGTGGAGGGGGGACCCACTGACCCACAATTTAACATTAGATATTTTCCGAGTGTTTTAACATATTTTCAATTCTCTTCACATCTATTTTTCAATCGCGAGATTCGACTAGGACTTTATTTGATTGACAAAAATAATAGGTTCCCCCTTTTAAAGGTCACACTTTATTGCACACTAAGATAATCATATGACTTTATATAGAGGGAGTGACCAGTCTTTTATAAAAGAAAATTTAATGTTTCTGTTACAGAGAAGTAGAGTCATTCATACGTTCTTATTCATTTACACCTTCCTTTGGGGGCTTATTGTATTGCATGATTTATTGAGTATTCTGCCATACCTTGACGAGCTCATTGAATGAGCTAAGTACATAGATAATAGAGTTGGAGGCTTTGGGGCTTTTACACTTTTTAACTGAGGCATTTCCATGCATTGTACAAGAATCCCACGTTCTAAGACTTGTCTGGCTAGACTAGACGTTTGAACTTCTGGGAAAGGTTTCATACCTACAGGCTTTGATTTAAGGAAATTCAAAGATACTTGAGGTTGTACCTAGAAGTGATCTCTCAACTGCTCAACGGAGGAAGTTTGTCTCAGTTCAACGCCCTGTGGCTGCCCCCTATACAGGGCTGGAACAGATGAGTTCAGGTGAATTGGGTATTTGGGGCTGATCCAACTGAGCAAACTCTCGAACCGTGTATAGTTCAAGCAATGCTCACAAACGCGGGAGAGGGACTGGGTGGGACGGGCATTCAACACTATTTGACCAAACCAAAGAAGTTCTGCGAGTAAGAGGGGCACAGCAAGGAAGCCCTTTTCGTACTACTGTCGCGCCACCTGGATTGTTACTGCACTACTGTCGTTATGACCACCAAAGACGAACTTTGATTGTTCATTTCGTGCTATAAACACTCCCGAAATGTGGCAGTATATAATTGGAGGTTAGATAAGAAATATTATATAGGCACTCATATAGGGGTTTGCCTGTTATTTGTTGCAATATTGCATCATTTAGGCGCTAGTTCAATGAGTTTTTTTTGCGCATGGGTGGCCAATAAAGGTAAGAGTTTACCCCCCAGATAAATATATAAACTAGCCTTCAATACCACGGAAATAGCTAAATGACTAATGCCCATCTGAAATTTACAGTTCACTGACTTTGAGTAAATGCAACTGAAGAAGTGAGAGCATATATGCGTAAAGACGGACAGCATAGTCTCTATACTTACTATAGCTTAGACTATAAATAGTTCTTTGTAATGCTTCACTGGTTTTAATGATCAGATCTAGAAAATAATGCCATCAAAGTAGGGCGTGTTGATTAAGGTTACCATGCTTTAATAATCCTCATGCTTCTTATTAGGAATTTTTAGAAAATTGATTTTTAAACTATCGTTTTTTTCAAAAGATGACCGATATTTGTTATATGGATGTGCATTGGAGGCTCCTTATAGCAGTAATAGTATGTAACTCACTGACGCTTTAACACCAAGTGCTAAATTTTAGTGCAGGGAGGTCATCACCCTAGATACAAATAGGTCTCAAAATCGCAGATAAAGGGCATGAGTTCAGGTTTGTATCCAGGATATGTTCACATTTTCATTTCCTATGTGTTATCAGACTTTAGATACAAATATGTTTATATGACCGCTTCATCACTTGTGGTTATTAGCAAAGGTAAACATGCTTCGATCAGGTTTGTCGCATTGCATTATCACCCACATTCAGGGCCTCAATCATTAATACAATGATTAAGTTCCACATAACCGGGAAATGGTAGAACGTCATTGTAACGTCTTAGAACGTGACAGAACGTTATAAGAACGTGACCATTACGTCGCTCCTTTACTAGGGTGATAGGATAAGAACGGGTGAACCTGCAATTCTCTGAAACTATTAGGGGTACAGCTAGGTGAAGGGGCAATGCATTTAAGATGTGCCAAGTGCGAAGGCCTTCTTCGCTTGGTTCATGAAAAGAAGAGGACAATGCCTGCTGGTATGTTGATGTTGGCACGTATACATGAAAGAACCCACACACATTCATTAATGTGTAGGTTTACACGCGCCAATTGCAGAACGATGCAAAAACGTCTGAAATGCTAAGGGATGTACCCATTTCGTGAACTCCATCTTGTACATACCCGTCTGGCCCGTTGCACAATACCGAACATAACACGTAAAGGCTGCAATAACGAAAGACTTCCTTGTCCTAAATACCCAAAATAAAACCCTTCAGAATGACGTTTAACTTGACATTTTACCATAACTAAGCTATCATAAATTCAATTGAAAATTCAATTTGTTCTATTAGAAAATATTTGAGAGTGGTTTCGTATCAATGCAAGTGTTCAACTGCTGTTGCTATTGTGATTGGTCAGAATGCAATGGTCCTCTTATGCCATAAAAAATCCAACACTAACTTTGTGAGAATCTTTTGTAATTGTTTTCCAATCATTGTGCTGCCATCAGACGATGTTTGTATCTCTTCTTATTTTTTTATTATCAAAATTCTAGAGGACGATCAAACGCTATCATGAAATCAGTTTATCTATCACTTTTTTAAGAATAAGTTATTGATGATTTATTACTGATTCATTGATGATGTATTGATTACTAATCTATATTTTTCTACTTCAGTTTACGACATGGAGGCGGGGGTGACGGCGGCCAAGCTGCGGGGCCTGCCCCAGCCCATCCTGTACGTGGCAGAGTACTTCGGGGTGGACACGGGCGGCCTAACTTGGAACAGGGCCGTCCGCATGGCCGGCCACTTCGTCTTCATACTAGAATGGTGAGATGGATTTCTTATAAATTGCACACTCCATAGGAAATCCAAGCTTATTGTAAGCGAAGGTGAGCTTGGATTTCCCATGGGATGTTCTAATTATGATATATTTAAAAATCAAATAGATATATATATCCCAGTCAATCCACAATGTATTGGGTATGTTCCATAGGATATCCAAGCTTACTGTAGGTAATGATGAGCTTGGATTTCCCATGGGATGTTATAACTATGTTAAACTTAGAAATCAAAAATTGATATATATCCCAGTCAAGCCACTATGAAATGGGCATGTTTCGTGACCCTATTTTCTTGGTCAGTCTGTTGCATCACCCCATTAAAACCAAAAGTGATAAGTACACCTCTAGGAGAGGAAGAGAAGTTGACATGATATATGTCCTTCGACTTTTGCATCGTCATATCTAGTTTTTTTTAAAAGCTCGGCTCTTTCAACAGATAAGATTTATAACTAAAAATAGTTTTTACTCTATTTTAATTAGTATGGTCACGTCATGGTTGCTTAAAAGGCCTAATAAACTTTATAATACCCTTTTTCTCTTTAGGGCACACAAATTTATATCGTATACATCATAATTATTACCCATTATACGGGTATAGCAACCGTAACGTGACCGTGCAAATTAAGATAATTATGGTTAAAAACTCTTTAGTCATGACTCTTATCTTTTGATATACCTGACATTAGAAAATAGAAACGATAAGGTGAAAGTAGAAAAATGGACAGTGTTAATAAATCTTACCACTTTTCTTAACCTATTTTAGACATATGGTTACCGACATTTGCCTATATTCTTTTTTTATTAACAATTTTATTGTAATTTGTTGGTCAACACTAGGATGACCGGTTTTCGTTGGTACACCAGTGGGCTTACAAAGGCATTAGTTATATTTTTAAAGTAACATCATGAAAGCTTGTCATACAAAGTTTTCATATGTTTGTACCATTAACAACAATAAAACATATCAAGCAAGTTATATGAAATAAACATTGGAGTTGCTGTTCAAATATTATGTCTTAGCTTTACTACAATAATTGTGTTTTTTAACCATAAATTCTATATCATATAGTTTGAATTGAAATGCATATAAAATTCCCGTATGAGCTCCCATATCAGGGTGACTACTGACGAGTGGTACATACAGGGACCAGTGCGTATTGCACTGCCGTACATACCGCTGCTAAAATTAAATTTCGTTTGGGTGATGAGATAAAGAAGCACCTCTGGGGTCATCCTCGTGTGGCTGCATGCCCCATGGCTACCGTACAAACCTCGGGCTTTACCCTCAGTATGTGACGATCCACTATGGGTCATACAGCCACCCACGGATGGCCCCCGCATCTTCTCCTAAACAATATGAATAATTGTATTTACTTTTAAACTTTTGATATTTATATACTTTTCCTAAACAATACAACACACAATGCATTCTAATTTCAGGGCTTCCTTAGCAGCCTGGATTGTATCCAATATCGTCGTTAACTTTGTCGTCTTTCACGGGGCCGCCATTATGATCCTGGTTGGGTCTATGATGTCCGGCTCATGCGTCCTGTACAACAGCCTCCAGCCAGCTACCCCGTTCACCATACCCTTCGAGGACGCCTACATCCATTTCCAATATGGCTGGTGCTTCTGGCTCTGCGCAGTTTCCGGTGAGAAGTGATGAAGTCTTAATTTTTGATTATTGACTGGATCTTGATACGTATACGGCAAACATATGCATTTTGAGATGCCGGACATCTGCTTATAAATGTATCTATATGATCATATATTGCATGCCATAGACTTATATGAAAGAAATTCCTTTCCATATAATTTTTGCATTATACAATTGGACAAATATTTTGTCTTTTACCTTATATACAAAGATTATGATCGCCCAAAGAGATTACATAGCAACTTCCCCGGAAAGGGTTTTACTGAAAGCAAATAAATACATGTGTCATGGACATATCAAAATTCGGCAATATCATGAAAGTCATGTTGTTACCTCACACTATCTGAATAACCAAATGGCGTAACCCTACCCTCTATATACCCTTCTATTCACATAAAGACAAGAACCCAAGAATATTAAAAAAAAAATGTCTGTTTTCGGACGTGTTTTAGCTAAGTCTGTCTTTCAGAAACTACATTTCAGTTTGATTACTTTTCAGGTGGGGTTACTCTGATTACCGGCGTGACGATACTGGTCCTATACAAAATGTTCCCGCAGCGGGTTCAGCTCATCTTCCTGCTGGATACCAGCCACCTAGTGGACGACCACGACGACGAGGGCGACACCCTCCCGCTGGAGCTGGAGGTCAGTGCACAGAGAACTAAGAGTAGTGAGAGAGAGGGGTCAGTGGACAGAGAATTATGAGAAGTGAGAGAGAGAGGGGTCAGTGGACAGAGAATTAAGAGTAGGGAGAGAGAGAACATGCACAAGCATATATATTAGGGTGACTGTTTAACTTCAGCTTACCTACGTATCGGCTTCTGCATTGCCAGTAAATAACGTTACTAGTATAACGTTACTAGTATAACGTTACTAGTATAACGTATGTATGTATGTATGTATGTATGTATGTATGTATGTATGTGTGTGTGTGTATGTGTGTGTGTGTGTGTGTATGTATGTATGTATGTATGTATGTATGTGTGTGTGTATGTATGGATATTCATATCTTACCAACAATCTTTCCTAACAGTCTATGGAATAGAGTTGGTTTTATTTCCCTGTAAAACAAACATACACTAAGATATAATTATATCCTACTGTTTCTGATATTTTCCCTTTTCTGTCATTTTAATAAAGATGGGTTCCCGCCGGATGACGCGGTTCGCTGACGACAATCCTCCCGCCTACGTCAACAAGGCCTTCATCGACGACTCCAACCTGCGCATGCGCAGTAAGGACTCGGCCGACGCCGAGGCGTACGGGCGTTCCCCTCGGTACAACCGCCGAGTGTCGACCATCTCCATCGGTTCCTCTTCCGGTCCCGACGCCGAGCCAACCGTCCTCATCAACGGCAAACCAGTTCCGGTTCCGTTTCCCAAGATGGATCCGCATCCCATACCGGAAGTAGGGTCTATGACGCCGTCGTCGTCGACGGCGTCCTTAGCGTCGATAGCTGCGGTCGATGAGGAGGCGTCGACGTCGTCGGTCGCGTTGGAAATGTCGTCGCAGTTGTCGTCGACGGAAGCGCAGCAGGCGGCCGACGACGCGGCGGCTACGACGTTGAGCCATGAAAAGGCGACAGCGTTGTGACCTCCATGTGAGATAGAGGACGCGCGCGGCCACCGCCCATGCGCAGCCATGCGCGACGGTGGACATTAGAGCAAGTGTGACGTCACTGGCTGCCTGATGACGTCAGAGTCCGGTGAAAGCAGTGACGTCAATGACTCTTTGATGACGTCATGTTCGACGACTACTGGCTACTACTGACGCTTGTAAGTGACATCCCTCTGACGTCACAGCCGCCATGTTTTCAGCCAACCATCCAGAGCAGGACGGTTCTACTTGATAACCCAACGCTGGACGGTTCTACTTTCCATTCACCTTGCTTCGCCTGGTGAACGACATTTGTGATAGACGACTCGATAAATCCAAGAAGTAAAACTAAATGGACAAATAAGGGAGAAGTAGTAAGATGTAAATGTCCTAGGTTATCTCACTTTTCTATACACCCATGCAGGTTTGCTTGTATGTGTTGTGGTGGACACCTGGAAGAATATCCCTGTGTAGGACCAAGGAGTCTCTGTAGACTCCTTTTTAGAACCAGGGTATGTTCTCCGTAACGTGATATACTGTTATTTTACGAATCTCCCTTGTATAACGTGTTCCAAGGAGGCATGCAGATATAAGTACCTTAGATATTACGACTAATACTTACCTATATGCGCCCAAATATTGGTGAAAGAAATTGAATATGACCAACTACATAATTATATATCTATTGGGCGAAATGAGGAAAGACGTTAGACGCAATAACCAGTAATCACGCTTAACAATGAAGTCCCCTACTGCTATGTTTTCTTACGATTCGGCAATGTTCATTTATACATGAATTGTAAGATTGTTCTTCATATCTCTTGCAGGGACAAGATATTCAAGAAAACTTAGGTCTATTTAGGGTGCTTAATTTGGCGACCACATGTTGCTCTTCTTTGATTGTTTAGCTATGCTAATGGACCAAAGGTCAAGTAAAAAAAGATAAGTCTGTTCTAGTATCCATGTTTACAGCTTCACTTTGAAAGTTCATTTGATACTATCAGGCAATTGTCCTAGATGCAGTCTTCCCTGAATTTCAGCAACCTGCACACAAATATAAGACTCTTTTGTAGACCCAAACGGGATGAAATTAAACGACATTAATATTTCTGACCAAACTTTAGTAGGTTATAGAGATACATCTCAAAACATTTTAGAAATAATAAAGCAATTATGGAAACAAACATATATAAACAGTGATACTCTTCCAACATTTCAAATCACAAACAAAATGTAACAGACACAACATGCTTCGATTTCATCTTAAGGTTTTTAAAGAATACAGGAAGTATAATACTTGACAAAAGACATCTTGCAAGTACATACATGAAACAATTAATAACACTATTTCGCCATTTAAGTCATCTTGCACTGCACAAACGTTTACCTATTACTTGTCATTGTTGGGTGTATTATCATCATACTTGATGCCTCACTTGACTTACAAGAAACTAGTATACAAATTTAATGCTTTTTGTATCAGTTGGCAATGTTTTATCTTTCCATTTGGTCTAGCAAGTATGGTGAATTGTATATTACCTTCATTCTTCCTGTACAGGATAAATGAATCAATGGTGTTTCCAGGGTTATTGCATCTTTTAGATGCAAGGATGAATATCGTCCTTTGTAATACTTTAGGTGTTTCTCCTAACTATCAATATTTCTGAAAACTAATATGTCAAAAGAATTCAAGGTCTTTCGACAACCGGTGAAACACTGCACAACTCCGCCAACGAAAATTTCTTTGCACTCACATATTCCTTTAATGTTAAACAGTGTCTCAGTATTGATCCTTGGTTGCTAAATATCAAGAGTAAACGCTACCCGACAAACTCATATGAGCAGTAGACTCCCCTTAGCACTGATAGGTTGTTGCGGACTCTGTCTTTAGCATTGATATGTAAAGTGTACTCTAGCCTTAGCACTGAGAAGTATAGGTGGATTCTACTTTTAGCACTTATGGGTAGACTTGGACTCTACCCTTAGCACTGGCACGTAGCAGTGGACTCTATATCTACAACTGATATGTTGTATTGGGCTACACTCTTAGCACTGGTAGGTATTAATGGACTCTTCCCTAAAGCTTATAACTGAAAGGTTGTATCTGGCTCTACTCTTAGCACTGATAGGAATTAGTATATTTCACCTCTTATGACTGGTGCTGGATGTGGATTATTTATTCCCTTACCACTGAAGGTAATGTTGGACTATTCTCCTTTTACTATAATTAAAATGGTGGCCTCTACTCCCAACAATGGTAGTAATATTCTTTACTCTTAACACTCCTCAATATCCATAGAAACCTAGAAGATCAACAAGAATAGGTCCACTACATTGGATTAATTAGAGAAAAGGATTCACTTATTTGGCACTATATAATGAGTTTGTAAGGATTCCTGTATTCCGGATTCAAACAAGTGTGAATCAGTTATCCGTAAATATATGGCAGAGAGCACCTTTCAATTTCATATATATCTGGTAGATAGCGGTGGACATCAAATATATTTGTTAGCCAGCTCCTTTATAAAATGCATGCATAGAGAATCTGATAGAACACGAGCGATACACATTCATTCTCATTCTTTTCGAATACTAGAATAGTAGATTCCTCTTAACAAGTATAAGAGGTACTGATGACTCATGCTAATGTTTTCAACATAAACTGCAACCTTTCATTACTTCAATACATTTTGCGTGAGGAATGTAATCAGAATAATCATAGTTGTATATGTAAGTATGTACATATATAATCATTGTATATATCTGCAACGAAGTCCTAATCAAGTTGTCTATGGCAAACCTGCCAGACAAAGGAATCACATTTTTGTCAGAATCTTAGTTCCATGTGCAATGAAAACTGCAATACTGTTTCCATACTCTCGTGCCATACATAACTGCAATGAAACTCCATGTACACAAATAATATGAACATTAACTGATGCTCTTTCTAGAGTCAATTTTAATGTATATAGAATAAATGTTTGCATGTACTTGAAAGTGATAGGGCATATTGTGTTACGATAAACTCTTAGAACTATTTTTATATCCAGCTAAAGCATTGCCATTTTGTGATCATCTACTATCTTAGATAATCACAAGGTTTGTAGGATCGCAGGGAATCCAATTATGATAGCGCACAACTGCAAATAGTTATATTTTAAGGTGATATTTCCAGTTACGTTTGCATGTGCAATATTTAACTGTATGCATTAGTAAATTGATGATTTTGATTTATGTTTCTGTGAGAAAGTTATGTAGGTTGCTAGATCTACTACTTAAGCCAAATAGTTAATTATCGTGTGCATATTGTTGTCTGACTTTTGCTATGTTAAGTATGCTAATCAGGTCTATATAGTAAGAAAAAGAATGTTGCTATTGGAAAGTTATGCTCTTAGATGCCTAAAATAGATGTGCATGAAAAGTATGCCTGTAATGATATAAAGCATACAAACCGTTTAACACTTTACTAAGCCCTGACAAAATTAAACATTGATCAAAGCCTTACCCCCTTAAAAGACAGGGTCTAATTGTGGTACATGGATACAATTTCCGCAGTTTATAATAGTAATTCAAATATTTCAAATTCGTCGATATACTTCTAGATTGTAGATCTCCAATATTGCCTTGTGGGTAGACTCTTGTATAAACATCAATCATGATATCTACTATCAAATGAACAATTATCCATTTGCGGCCCTCTCTATATAGATACTGTCTAGTTTGTGTGGGAATGTTAAAGAGATTTGGCTATAACTGACTGTTCAACTGTGCTACCTGCATCGCCTAGAGTCTGTCCGTTATACCTATACTTGTATTCATATTGGGAAAACTACATAACTTACAATACTTCCGCGTGGAACCACGTGTTTGTGTGTATATGTAGGTGTGATCGTTCTGTTGAGATGCAACGTTTGGAGAATAAAACTGTTTAAATAAAGAATAACTGTTTGTTTTAACAATATAGACATAGACAAAAGAAATACACACGTTTGCCAATCATCTCCTTTTATACATAATCAGCGTTAATTTAAAATTGATAATGTCTCCATAGCGGCAGTCAGTAAGCAATTGGTTCCAACGATAATACAAATCATATGGTGACATGTCAGTAACCGTGGCTCTGGAACCAGTTATGCCTCATCAACAACAATTTTCATTTTTACAAATTCCATGTTATTCTTAAACATTTCTTTTAATGATGTTTTTGTTGCAAATGATATGTATAGTTTAGCGACTTAAGAGGACCCTTTCCAAGATGTGAGATCCGTATTTGCTTGATAATTTACTGGTAATAGTTTTAAATGTGTGCAATTAGAACTGAGTAGAATAAAAAGTGGGTGATCTTGAAATTATTGTGGTTTTGGAGATCTGTTAATGGGGCTGCCTTGTCCTATTGCCTGGGTGGGAGAGCACACAAAGAATGAGGATAAGGGGATCATAGTGCTCGAGATGATGCCTTGTGCATGAGGGTCAACTGTGAAGTACTGCACGGAGGAGCAGAGTCACGGCAGAATGAGATGGTGATGGGCAAGTCCTAGGCCAGACTCCTATTGGGACAAGACTTTATTAGCTGATTAGTGGGGGAAATATAAATTTGATTATTTGGTATTAGTATCAGGATGGTAAAGTGTTGAACTAGCACCCGATGTCTTGTTCCCCATGCTCATCCTGCTGCTCATACTAAACTCCTGCCGTATCATTAAGATAGTCATAGTAATTCTTCTAGTCTAAAGTCCAATCGCAGAGAGGAATTGGCCTCTGTACTGTATAGGCATGTTGCTTGTGATCAGATAATTCTTCATTCCTAGACTCTTAAGTAATAGGACACAAGAAGAAAGTTTGTGTTGAAACAGTGGGAACCAAGCACGAAAATTCATTTTGTGATGTTCTGGGGAAGAAACAGGAGGAGCGAATGGCTCTTTCCACAATTTCCCCCTTTTGTATTTGGATTCTCGACTAATCTCAGCCCGGTCAGGCTCAGTATCTCAAGTGCACAGGCAGGACAAGTAGCATGAGCACTCATTTGGGTCCGCTGGGAGGCTGCAGGGGATGGCTCAACCAACTGGTTGCAGGGTTCTCAGAGATGTACCCCACACCAGGGGTGGATGGTGGTTGGGATAAGGCTCATGAGGCTTGGACGCTGACGAGATTTCCTTCCTAAAGGGATAGGGCGGTGAGGGTTGACATTACTGCTTGGATTGCTTCTGGGTTCTGGGTTGTTGTTGGGCTTCTAACAGGCTCGTGAGACCAGCCGTTCTGGATGCAAGAAGTGGTTGATGCCAAAAATAAAAGGGAAGTAGCATGCTGAGCAGTCGCCCATGATCTTGACTCTAATGCTGGTCCTATCCCTAATACGCAGCCTCGATCTGCTTGTTTCCATTCTTATATGCTTGATCATTCTTCCCATGTTACTGCCCCGATTCCTTCTAAGTCCAGCTTCCCTCTTTATGGCTAATCTGGGTATAATCTTGCTTCTCAGACCTCTACCTCTAGCCGCTCTAATCTTCTAAGTCTTCTTGTGGTACATTCCCAGGAAGAAAAGAGGTGCGAACACAGTGAGTACCAAGATGGAACTGTTTATTCTCACGAGATAACACTCTTTATTATAGCCTCAACTGGTTTCTTGTTGACTAATCAACGTCATGTGGTCACTTTGAGCTTAAAATTGCCAGGGTCACTTCCAGTCACTTACTTTATGTACATTTCAGATTTCGTACATTTTGACATTCATGACTCTCGTACAATTCGGACAGTGTAATTTTGTATAATTCATGTTTTCATACAGTGTATTTATGTACAATTCTTAATTACACATTTTATGTTAACATTCTATTTTGTCTTAACTTCTCGTAACAACGCCTTCTTGGATTATTCTTTATAATTCAGTATTAAAGAGCTCATACTAAAATCCTGAATTGATTCCTATAAATTCATCACAATTCCCGTTGCCAATTTAAAAATCGGCAGCAAAATTGGTAGCCTTTAGACTTTTATACCCTCAAGACTTGTGCTGATTGGTCAATACAGGTCGCATAATTGGTGAGACACCTTACGACACGTCTTCTGGTTCCATCTTTCTTGTGCTAAAATACCTGTGATCTCACCACATTCCTTACCCTTGTGCTGCATCACAAACACTTGTTCCAAAAGGGAACCTTTGTTAATTCATAAGTACTGAAATAATCACAGATATACAATCATCAGCAGTAAAAGAACAAGTTATACAGAAATATAACATGTGTGATGTTCTCTGGGGAAACTTGTGGTTTCCTCGACGGTACTTGTCCGAATCGTGCATGATCTTTCAATACACGAGCGGGACAGAATTACACAAACATTCGTCGGAGCCCGTGGTGGGATAGCCTATAGGCGAGTGGTCGTGAATGTCTCGGAAACGCGCCCCATGCACGTTTGTTGGCGGGGGGTGCGGTATGGTCAGAGGGAGTTCATGAGGGGGGCTATTGGAACCCTCAGGTGAGCAGAGACTCAGCTCCGGCCGAGCTCGTGGCTGGTATCTCGTGTGACACGTCTAGCAGGTGTCTCAGATCTTCAGTCCGGTACTCACAACGGGGACCAAGCCCAAGAAATTGAAAAGGTGGTAGTGTGTAGGCCAAGGTCGCGTCATTTAGTTGTCGTACCCGTTAATATCCCAAGCCCATACATCAGACCGATTCATCCCTATTTTGGTGGTCGAGTCCGTTCCTACGTCTTTCACTCCCTTTATTTCTTCTAAGTCCTCCTTTTCTAATTTGCCTAATTCTAGCTTCCGGACCAATATCTTCAACTGTTATGCTCTTCTAAGTCTTTTTGTGGTCCATTCCCAGGAAGAAAGGAGGTGTGAACACAGTGAGTACCAAGACGGGACTATTTATTTTCATGTAATCATTCTATTTATAGCCATAACCTAGCTCCTGATTGGTAACATAACATTACTTGGTCACTTTGACCCTTTACTGAGGTCACTTACGGTCAATGATACCTCATGGATTGAGATTCCGTACTTATAAACTCGTGCATGCATTTTCGTGCAACTTGTACTGTACGAGTTCGTACCACACGATCTTGTGTACTTCGTGATTGTGTCCCAAAACACACCTTTACTCATATCTTTAACAGAGAACATTAATTGTCTTTTAACCTTTATAATTATTGCACGAACTCATGTCGTGACATTGAATTGATTACTATAATTCATCACTCATGCTATAAAGACAATCATTAATCAATCCCTAAAAGCTTGTACCTCATGATCAAGAGATGCAGGTCTCTGAACACTCACACTACCAGGGTCATCATATCATCATGGTGTCATCCAATACTAGGTGTACAGATAAACTAAAAAATGATTTATGATGGGACAAGCATCAGGCGGTCCCTGACTTTCTGAAATTAAGTATGCTACGGATGAGAGAATGTTGCACTTACTGCAGCTTGGCAAACACATAATTACATGATATGACGTTACCATTTACTGTCACGTGTGTCTCATTAGTAGATTACATCTTAATTAAGTATAATAGATCACTCATTATTAATAATTTTTATGTTTAGCTTCAATTAGCTGTAGGAAGTAAAATTCTATTAAAATAAACGAAATAGGTACTTATTCAACACAGCTAACTTTCGATTTTCCTGAGAAGGTTGCCATCAGTAGAGAAACAAACTCAGGGGGTAAAATAAAAGATAATCTAACATTATGAATTAGCTCCAAATTGAATTATAACGCAAGCTACATTATGCAAAATGTGACACACTACTGTGTCTATTTTAGCTGGTTGAATAGTATATTTTAGCTGGTTGAATAGTATATTTCTGACCATTTTAGATAGAGATAGTTAGGCTCAGTTCATTTATTATGCATTACATTCTATTTTGTACCTTCAAATAAGAAATCCAGTATCAAGAAATCCCTGTCATTTTATTCTTGATTTAGAAGTCTAATTAAAACCTGTATTGGTTGTCTCCAGCTGAATGCCATATCCATTTGCCATGATTTTATTGGCTGCAGATATATATCAATTACTTGCAACTATGCATCGCTGTGTTTCCTCAGGATTTCCGTGGAATTCCCTCAGGAACTCCTTAAATTCCCTTTAATAGATGACTTTCAATTACTCACACACCAGTGGCAATAAGAATTATAAACACCGGGTTTGAAGAATTGAATAGGCGATCAGATGAGCTTTAAAATGCTATTTTTGCTGTTTTTGTGTGTTGAAAACTGATTAAAGTATTCTCATTGAAAAAATATGGAAAAATTAAGGAAAAATGGTCGTTTTTCCAGGCGGCCATGGGCAGATTGGTGAATACACCCTCGGGTGGCTATGGCTGGATTGGGGTCTAAAGGGTTAAGTTATTCATACACCTACTAGTACCAAATAGTAACTACGTTTAAAACGTTTCACCCCATTTTCTCTGCTGACATTACTGTGAAGTTATTTCATTTCTATTTGCCTTGATGGATCCTCTCTTTATGTTGATACACACTGTCTGTTACCCCTTTCAGACAAACGACGGGAATGCGCTTTAATAAATTACTTCACTTCGGTTCCTGGGCCCTGTCTGTAAGGGATAGCATTCTAGAATGCACATCAATGTGCATTACAACCGTATTCTAAAATTCACATCTGGACAAGTATTCCAGAAAACGCTTCGTTTCGGTTCACTTCTCAGTGGTTGTGTGAAAGATACAAAACGGAATCTAACGTATTCTTACTATAGGAATCCATGATGTTATTATAGGAATCCTTATCCTTCTGTCATGATGTAAGGGGAGGTGGATGTGTGAAATGGCTGAATTCTACAACGCGCTTCGTGTCGGAGCAGTTCGCTTCGCTTTGCTACCCTACGCCGCGCTCCCCGTGGCTAGTCTGAAAGGGGTATAAGTTATTTCATAACCGACATATTATCTCAACTTCCTTCATGAAGTTTATATGTTGTAAGTCCAAGAGTTCACCGAGTGAAAATTTCAACTTCAAAGGACACGCTTCGTTGACATCTTGGCAGTTTGACTGTTCACTCTTTTCTACTTTCGTTTTCCTCCTTTTTCTCTAGCTTCAGTGTCCCACTCCTTGACATCAGGTCTATGATCAAATGCACTTACTGTCCCAGTTCCTGAGAAAAATGTTAAAGGTCAGGTTACATAAAAACAAATTTTTAGTTGGTGAAATTATATATAGTGGCCCACGTCTTTTAGCACCTTTGACATCAGGTCTATGATGAATTGCGATTTATATATATAGTCCAAATTCTTGAGAAAAATGTTAAAGGTCATGTTTCATAATTTCTATTTTTAGTTGGTGAAATTATATAGGCCTGTGTGACCCCAGAACTCGCAGTGAAGTATAAGTCACAGATTATTAAAGTTTTCAGAGGATTTCGCAAGAGGTAATAGCTCACCCTTTAGAATATCTAAGGAAATATGGTTTCGAAAATATTAGAACCAACTATATGATTGTTTGAAGTCTTGTGCCTCCAATACCTCCGTTAAAAAGAATTGGACTTCAAGATGTCATTTCCCCTAATCGCAATGCACATTTCTGACAAAAAGACAACACTTGTAGACAGGTAAACACTCTATAGAAATCGAATCAAAGCGAACTACATCTATAATTGTAGCTCCCACCAAGCCGTCACCAGTGTTCGTAGCCTAACATGGCGCACTTGTAACCTAACATAACGCATTCGTAGCTCAACATTGTGCAGGTTGATGCGCATTGTAGAATTCAGTTTCTTTCAGACACAAACCTGGAAATAAACTGATGCGCTTCAAAGCATTTTGATACGCAGCATCGGCGGTAGTCTGAAAAGGGTATATGCCCCATTCCGTACTGGGGGTCACATGTATGCTATCCGTGGTCTTTTTCGGATCCGGTTGATGAACAATTATAAAATAGGTTGACACATATCCTCTCAAGTGAATCGAGATTTTTCCATTTTGCAACATACATCACGTGTTTTTGGTACATGTGTTTAGTACACACAAACCAGCAACCACGTGCGAACTAGTAATAATTATGGTCAATATTGCTTGGCATATTTTCAACTTAGTTATTGCATTTTTTTCTATCAAAACCAAAAAATTAATCAAAAATTGGTAAACATCAGTATCTTAAGGATAGACAAAACGATAAACAGTATTAGTTTACAATCAGTTCGATATGGCTTAATTTTGAAAATAATTCTTGGTATCTATAGTCCTGTTAGCAACTATTTCAAATAGTATTAGGTTATGAGGCCAAGAAACTGCGCACTGGTTATTAACATCATTAAATTTTTCTTTACCTATACTCAATTAAGCTAATTAAAAAAGGAATACCTGTTTAGAAATAGACCAGAGCATAGGTAGGATTTAAGTGGGAAACAACCTGGAAGGTCACTAAGTACCTTCAGCATTAATTTAAGGCTATGAGCTATCTGTATCATAATTTTTTTTGACTCTCTTTCACAGTCCAATTATTTTAATTACATTAATACTTAATATACTAATAATTATACTTGAAATGTATGTTAACATTTTTAATCCCTTCTTAAATAATTATAGTTAGTCATGTCAAGGCCGGCAGGTCTATCCGCACCTTTCCTGGAAAATACTGTGAAGAGGGTTAATTGTCGCCAAATTGTTGGTCGTTTATTAAAATGTGTCTAATAATAACGAAAAACAGGATGTTTCCACAGATGGATGATTTTTCTAAGGTTGGAAAACGTTAACACCGTGTTACTTCGGGCAGCTTTAGTCAATGGAAATACTGAGAAAATAAATAATTCAATTGTTTAACCCTTTAAGGATGCCAGTATCCCTCGGGCATCACCAGGCCTAGCCTCCTGTATCAGGCGTCTAGGCCTGGTGATGCCTGAGAGATACATAGCAAATATGTCAGAATTGTCAATTTATTGCTTAATATATATCAAAAACTGTTTTTTCTATTTAAAAAGACTGAAACAGACCATATTATAATCTATCTAACAATTGCAATTTAGAAAATAATTATTCATATACATGTTTTGGCTTCTTATTGGTCTAATTAAAAAAAATATGGGATCAGTGGTGTCTTTTGGGCATATTCCATCAGTTATTTGGTGTCATATATGTACTATTTAAAAAATGTGTGGCGTCTTGAAAGGGTTAATATTGGTCTTTTGAAATCTGGAAAAAAAGATCCAACAGGTACGTTTTGATCGTTCAAGAATTAATGGATTTCTGACACTCAAATCTCAGATCATTATCAGTCAGTTGTTTGTACACAAATTCAGAATCTAGGAGATGTATCTATAGCTCTTACTAGAGTGTCAAACATAACTCTTTATCTCAAATCTTGACGGTCAATTCTGTACAAAGTTTTATATATATCTTATTAGAGTGTCAAATATAACACTCTTTCCCTACCCTGATGGTCAATTATGTACACAGTGTAATGGCTAAAACTCAGAACAAAGTGTTATTTCTGAAACTAAGTACAAATTGTGATTGCTGAAACTCAGAATCCATGCACATTCTACTATGGGTGATGAAACACTCTTATGTCTCCACATCAGAGAACCCAGAGCAGTACGTGCTCACTGACACGTGACTGTCCTCCAGGTGTTACCATGGAGAGCCCCTGGAGACATGGCAACCTAATCCCAGATACCTAGAGAGGCTCTGGGGGCGGGAAAAACGTCCTCCACGGCAGCTGGTCGGTTAGGGTAGGCGGGCATGGCGAGACAAACATGGCATTGTTAGTTTATTGACTCCTAGGTCTGTAAGCCTCAGACGTGGCAGAGAACTTAGATCAGGGAGAATGGGCACTCGGGGATCTGTTATTTCTTATTTTACACCACCGCTGCACTGTTATAATCAATTTTGGGTTTGCCCTGAGTCAATTAAAGATCATTGCACCTAGTACTGATGCTCTGCAAAAGACGTAAAAAAGTATAATGACTAACCTTTGGTCACATCCCACTGGTTTTATTCATATCAACGCCCATAGAAATGATCACGTAGGATCAGAGAAGGAGTGGCCTTTCTCTATATGACTATATAAGGCCTATCGCCATGCAACTAGGTATAACTCCCACCCATCGCTTCTCCTACCCCCTCACCCCCACTCTCTAGCTCCTGCTCCTACCCACCCTTCCTCCTCCTACCCACCCTC
Organism: Lepidonotus clava; assembly: GCA_936440205.1. Taxonomy (NCBI): domain Eukaryota; kingdom Metazoa; phylum Annelida; class Polychaeta; order Phyllodocida; family Polynoidae; genus Lepidonotus; species Lepidonotus clava. Next base: position 14,792,014 of record OW387150.1, on the reverse strand, counting down.
CTGCGCACTCTCCTACCCACCCACCTTCCTCCAGACACCTCCCTTACCTTCTCAGACTTATGCTCTCCGCGCCAGGCACTACCTTCATCTTTTTCCACTTCTCCTCCAAGAAACCATGCATTAGTGGGCTTGTCTGGATCCCCACGCCCTCCCACTCCAACTCTCTAATATTGACTCTCATTTTCACACTTGCCACTTACAAGACACACTCAGAAATCTGCGTTATTGCGTGATTCCGGGGTCTCCCCAGCGTATTCCTTATACCAACATGCATGGGAGGGTTTCACGTGTTGACTTTTTCACGTGTTGTATTTTTATGGGAGTGGGTTTGTGTGTATGGGTGTGTGTGTCGCTTGGGTGTGGGAGGAGAGGAAGTGCTGGCGATTGGAGATTGTACTCACGTAGGGGAGATTTCATGCAACAATGATAGGAAACTATCAATGATAAAAATGTGGTCGCCGACTCGAGCCGTTGTACACACGCTATGTGGTTAGGCTCCGTTAACACCTTGCAGTAGCTCAGGTGAAAATTTTGAATTACAAAAAAAAAAAAACAGGAAATGTTATTACTTCCAACAGAATGCTAGAAAAATTATCGTTCAAGAATATAATGCTAAAGCAAATTACATTCTAATACCATCGTAACCGTTGTGTTGTAACACGTCTTATCATGGAACTCTCATGGAAAAATGATTGAAATAAAAAAAAAGAAAGTCTTTGTGTGTAAACGGGGGCTAAGAATTCAGTCGGGGGGCCAGGCCCAATGAGTGGCGCTGCCAACATAGTGTGTTGTGAATATCAGCTGTTCATATGGTGTGTGACTTTAGCCAGTCGTGGTCAGACGCCAACTTGTTCTTGTATGTTTGGGTGTTATACTCTGCATGGTTTTTGGTGTCCACACCATCTTAAAGTCAATGGCGTGACGAATAAAAACGTTCCGTTGAGGCAACGAAATGTCCGACATATATAGAGGCAATAACTGAGAAATCACTAGGAGGAAAAGAGTATGACCTAAGTATGTCTAAGAATACTGGCTGTTTGAAATGTTCTTCGGGCCTATAATCATAAATAGTATCCATGTATGCTATTGCCCCGAAAGTAAGTCCCATAAAATAGTATGAAGTAACACACATAACCTTTGGCAATTTGTCATAATATGTCATAAATCTGTGGGTTTTTCTATGGGTAAAACACACATTGAATCTCATGTACAGACACTCCAGGACGTAGAACCTGGAGCGGTCACGTTCTCAAGCCTATAAGACAATTCCTCGACCACACTTAGCTTTGTAAATAGACAGGTTGATGCCCTTTGACATCATAATAGACCAAGTACCAGCCACCTAGTAGGACGGTATATAGAGAACAGATGAGTCTTTTAGATTAGGGATTCAGTCATCACACCTATAAAAATGCTAGCCTGTTCATAATTATGTTCAGGTTTTTCCCAGCATATAACCTAAGGTTTTTGACAGCATACCATACTTAGCATTACATTACAACTTTTTTCTGGTTTAATCTTGTTTTATTAGAAAATTACTACCCACTCATAGTGCAGAGATAGTGCTGTTGAATATGTTAGCTATTTGTGTAATTCATGAAAACTAGTTATCAATCTTGGTACAAATTTAGATTATGATATTCTGGAATTATTGTATATTCTTTTATTTTTTTACGGTTTAGTTTGTTAATGTTGTTACGAAAAAATCCATTTTACAATATAAAAATGTCGAGAAAAGCTTTCACTTTTGAAAAAGAAACTATATATGGTCTATAATCATAATGTTATTGGTATGAATGAAAAGCACATTAATGTTGCATTGTTCTGAGGGTTTTAATGCTGGTGGTATACGTGCCTACACACAGGTATACATGCATTTACGTGCCCAAAAGCACTCTGCTTTGTGTATGCAAGTCTTTATCTGACTCATATTTCGTGACCCTCATGTGTCTGCAATGTAACTTTAGGCTGTCCATGTGGCTCATATTCCCATACCCATACTATAGTACCATTTTCCTGTTTTTTTTTTATGGAAACAGCGAGTTTTAGGGTTGAAATGCATTATCATTTGCCATAACTTTTTTGAAACTCACGTCCAACTTTTGCAACAAAGATTTATGTTTGAATAATTGCAGCCTCAACTTTGCAAAAATCAATGTTGGAAATTGATACTATAAGTTGAAGTCAGGGTTCTATGTTGGGACACATTTATAATGTATATGTTGCTTGCTATGCGAAACCCAGACAAAAGGCCCATAATCCTTTGCATTTTTGTCGTTCATTTCTTTCCTCTCAGAGAAATTTATCTGAATTTGGGAGGATGGGGGGTGCCCACAAATGGGACAATTGAAAATAGATACCTTTCACACTTTGTAGTGATAGGAGCTCGGGTTAGCCAATGTCCTTGAGGCATTGGTACCACTCGTTATTGGCACTGCATGGGTTCGAGTTCAATGCAGTGCAGCATGGACAAATTTGTGCCCAAATGGTCCACAGGACTGCAGTGGAAGAACATTTAATAATTTTTTTTTATATAACTTACATAATCTAAATAATTATTTCCACAGTCAATTCACAATTCTAATACACTTCCTTCCTTCTACATAACTATGCAATGACAAATTCTTATGGCCAGGCACATTTACCTGTTGCCAACCTGATATAGGTTGTTTCAAAGGAAAATATTATAAGAATGTCAATAGGAAGGGTTCTTTCTTTAGTTCCTTCACGCTAGATATGTTCTAAGAATGTATTCGTTTGAGTTTGGGAGAATGCCTAACTAAGTGAATAACCGAACGGTACACATAGTTCTAACTTTCCAGGTACGTGACCTGGACAAAGTAACTATAGGTAACTTCGTCCTTGACGTATACACTCTGTGCACCCAAGTACGGTCACACTTGGGTCTGGACACTTTAGGGTCTGTGCAGCGTAAAGGGTATGGGGCTTTATACACTCAACTACAGCCTTCAAGGTCCAACCTTTTCTATGCGTCCCAAAACGCTTTTTTCTAATATATATATATCAATTACTTTGATACCCATGTTAGTGTGGTGAACCTGGTATCAGTTCGTAATTCAAAGGCAAAGGGATATATGGACAGGCCTTGGGAACAAGATATCGGGCAGCTGGCCAGCACGCTACCATCCTTCTTTTATTGATGACAGCATGGAGACCGGTTCCCAGCTAGGTGCATGAATAGAACACCAGAAAGCCTGCACAACGACTAGAGCAATATTGGGCTAGTGACACCCTTCAGTGAGTAAAGCATGAACCTTCCGCCTCTATTTTAATTTCACTGGAATCCTTTGATGATGACACACCTTCCTGACTACCCTCGTGCACAAGTCATGACTCTGAGAAATGCTACACGCTTGACACGTTCGTGCTTGGACTGAGATCCCACACCTGAGCCCCGAATCTCAGATGAGCTACTCCTCACAAAGTCCCTGTTCTTTTGTTCCATGAAGAATGGCTGGACCCAGCGAGAGGCCTAACTAAAATGAAAGGAGCTATCAGTCGAAGACCCATTTTTGTCACAATAGGAAAGCAGATTCAGATCAAGCTAATTCAATATTTTATCTGTATTCCTTCTCCTACCTTCGGTTTCTAATCGACTATGCGTGCTTACTTGGGGGTTTAATGTATAAAAAAAATAGTTGGTTAACAGTCACGAAAAAGGATAAATGTTGAATCAGCTTTCAAGAGACAATTTCAGACTTCAAACACCCCCCTGTAAGATACAGTTTTCCAAATGAATTATATCTGTATTCCCAGATTTCTCCTAAAGTGGTTCGTTGACATTTTTAAATGTCACATCTCAATGCACTTTAACAACACAGTTGTATTCTATTAGGCTACATAATTATTTTTAGAGCGAATAGAATGACCTGATTCTAAGAAATCTGGGGTAAGCAGGCTTGGACCCATACCTAATGGGATAACAATTCCTACACAACCAAAGAGTGAATAAGTACACATTTAGTTCTTATATGTGTGTCCAAAAACAAGTTCAAAGTGTATGGGGTTTATGTTTATAAGAAAAGGTAATTACTATATTAATATTACTTTTTATTACTGGAGGAGGGAGGGGAAGGAAGTGGAAGGTAATGTAATTCTCATTAGTTGTGAGTACAGTTTTGGTTCCAATCTGTGTCCAAAAAGAAGTTCAAAGTGCAAAGGGTTTGTAAGCGTCTGTGGGTTTATGTTTTTATTATTTTTCTGGTTTGTTTGTTTGGGAGAGGAAGAGGTATGGGTTCTGAAGGTGCATGTGTTAGTAGAGGGTATTATCAAAAATTCCGTCGGACATACGTGGGTGTAAAAAGCTAAGTGAGCATGACCCTGTGAACTCCCATGTCCGTGTACACATACCTTAAAGCAAGATCACATAGACTGGTTCTGCTCTCTGAAATATAAAAATCTGAGCTCTTTTGAATCCGCATTTGTGTGAAAGAAAGAATTAGTGAGAAAAGATTGTCAATTGTGTTTAATTGAAGAAACGTGCAATAAGTGGAGGTACTTTTACACGCTAAAGCCCCATACCCACAAGGCGATTTTTACACAGTCGGCTGACTAATCGGCCATAAAATCGGCCGATTTTAAGGGTAGAATCGGCCAACTTTAGCACCAATTGATATCAAACACTACCATTTCAGTACAGGATACCTACAGGCGATCACAGGGATCGCCCAATTTAATTGCCGACTCGTCGCCCGATTGTGTAAAAGTGTCCTAGTGGGTATGGGGCTTAAGTCTTCTTTATCTCTATTTGCAGCCATATCTATAGAAAGTCTTCATGCCGTTTCTTTGTATTTCCAAAGGTAAGGAACGAATTTATCAATGAGTTTCATACATTACGAAGAATATACACAATACGTGAAATTGAATGAACATAATTATACCCCAGAGATAAAGGTACCGAACGTAGTCGCACGAGTAGGAGAAAAATGTATGCATGTGAGCATGATAAATAAACCGACTGATAATGATTAAAAGATGATAAAAATCACAAGTAGTTTCAAGGAAAGGGCTTATAAATGATGAGAAATGGGCATAGGTCATTTAATCTAACGTGAAGCCCTGGTCAAGGTGTCTAGTATCACTTTGTGGAGTTAATCCCAGGTCTTAGCTCGAACAGAATAGACTATTCATATAGATATTTAGATAACTAGATCTCTTATAATGGAATATTGGTCGAAGAAAGCGACTACAGAAAACGTTATGGTAATTTGATGATCCAATGGATTGTGTTCTCGAAGAAGTGTCATGACGACTTTTAAAAATGACAAGCAAATTTGACTTTTGGCTTTAATTTAAATGTTGAACCATCAATCTCTCCAACTTTTCTGAAAATACATAATCTGATAAATGAACGTAGATAGGTAGATCGGATGTCAGCAAATTGAACAAAAACATACTATTGTTGTGCTTTAATGGTCATCGTTTGAATAATGACTTATGAAGAAGATGACCAGATGACACCTCCACCAAAAACTAATCATTTCTGTAGTCTTGGCCAACTTTTATGCTTTACAAAGTCTACAAGACTGTGATATCCAATGTCCCTTTTGAACTGGGCGTTTCTAGATTAAACAGTAAGTTCACTCGGTAAAATCCCAGGGCCTAGAGACAGTCTTTACAATTGTATGGCGTAACAATCCATGGTTCCGTGTAAGAGAATAGGCAAGACATTTTTCCTGGATTTCAATAACATGCTTAACACCAGCATTCATCTTAGGGTCAAAATGTAAGACTCAGTGGTACTGAAATGTCCTTGATCCCAAGAATAAATATGTGAAAACGTGGACCAATTGTAGAATCAAGCAAAACTCCAAATGGAAGGTGTGGTGTGGATAATATTACATTGCCATGTAGAAAAACCAACAATAGGAAGCGAAATCAAGGGATTTTCCAGGCATTCTTAGCTCACAGATTTTACACTGCTGGTGCCACGAACCTATACATGCGTCATAGGTAAATCAACATGTCGTTTTCATGGAATAATAAATTTCTATAATCCAACCACAATTATTTGGTTTTACTTCGTATGAATTCAATGCATACGACGTAGTTATTGCATGCAAAACCATTCATATTGGACAATGTGGAGGTTTCCCTGGTTCATAATGCTGAAATGATTAGACTCGGGAAGCTTGCAAATCAATATTGTCTACCCCTTTATATTTAAATGGTGCAAATGTAATAACAATAATTACTCCCTTTTACGTGTCCAGAATATTGTTAGGGCAATTTTAATCAACAGTCATAAGAATTGATATAGCCTGATCCTCTAACAAAAACAAGTCGATTTTGTATGCTCGGCGCACCTAATATGAAAATGTATGTAAAAATATTTAGGGAGTAATAGTGAATATGAACAAACAAGCTTACGTCCAACTCCAAACATGAACCATCTTATAGTGCTAAACTACAGTGGCAAAAGTTACAATGTTAACGTTACGATAACGATAATCGAGTATTATTCACATTATACTTTGTCAATTTGGCCGTAAAACAAAACAAAAAACATGTGTTTTTTTTGCTATTTGATATCGCAACCCTGTGGTGCAACACTTTTAAGTATTTCCTTTCCTGCTTTAAAAAACCTTCGATGATTGATCCTACATATAGGCATATATTACTTTAAATCTCTTATACGTGTGGTATCATTCTTCTCACTACTGATAAACCACTGGCGCTTTATTCATTGATGACAGAGACAGTAAGATTATCTTACTCTTCCACCTATAACTTGTATCTAAAATCCAGCCGACGGCCGTCTGGTCTCATCCTAGACGGATTAGTGGGACGTGTGTACATGTACAGAGAGATATACCAGGGTCGGCAGGGCGTTTACTGTTACTTTTGCCTACTTTTAATGAATATAACTTTAGAATAATTTACATAAAGTAGCTCGTTGCACTTATTTTTCTAAGGCATAGAAATTTATTAGCGATTGGATCACACCTCAGAGAGATCACAGGTTAAGTACCAACATCTAAGACAGATAATAAGGCTGGGTACTAATAGGCTTGGTATCTAATAGTATAGGCTTTGTAGGTTATGATACAGGCACCGGTTCCTCAAACAAAGTGATTTTCGCAAGGTCAGCATGAAGGGTCTGAAATGTATTTAGCTTGTCAGATGAGATAACTCCTGTTTGGTTTGAGGATGGTTTCACTGGCTTTTCCTTAAAGGGGAACAACCATAACCCCAGCGGTGGGTCATCATTCCAATAGTTCAAAGGGTTCCTGGCATTTTTTGAATATCTTAGTACTAAAATTAATGGCCGTACTAGTCTGATTTGTAGTCAGACTAACTTATGAACAGATCAACTGATCAAGCATCATTATTGTGAAAATGAAGAGAAATATCCCCCTTTTGGATGTGGAGGTGCAACCAGTGAATTTCTTCTGAACATATTTCAGTTAAATTTGAAAGTTGTGGCTGTTCCCTGTCTGTTGTTACCATACACTCCTCTCCTGTTGAGGCTGTTAAGTCCGGGGTCAGGACCCACCAAACAACCCTCCTGACCTCAAGTTTACCACATTATGGCCAACATCCTCAGCTGGAGGGATTCGTTAGGACCGTAACAAATCCTCCCCTTTAAGCCAGAGAGTCTTTAGGGAAAGGGGATTCACCCAACAATATTTTCTTGTTAAAAAAACCCAGAGTGATTTATTAATGGGAAGATGAAATGGTGGGATTGATGATAGATGGATATGGACAAATTGACTTATAAAGGGATAATTACCGTGATAGTAATCATCATCATAGACCTCAATTAGACCTCCGCTTAACGACTATGAGATACATATAATTATATATGCCAACCGACATCTACCGACACCAACTGATTTGATCATCGGTGACTGTTGTTGCTTTCATCGTTCAGTAGTAATTGGAAATTTGATAACTGTAAACAACCACAAAGACTGGGAAATTGCTTAATGGGCAACAGAAAATCAACCTGTCTGAATTTTCTAGACGATCTGAGACAGTGATTTCCAAAAGCGATTGGAAATAAGAACATGTTTTGTACATGATGTTGATCTATAAATCAAAGAAAAAAAACAACATTGTTAGATCTCTCTATGACTAATGCAACCCAATTCTCAGCCCAGAATGCCTAGCGTCGCCTAGATAACAAATCTGTAGGGGTTATTAGTGAATATGAACCAAGAAGCTTACGTCTAACTCCAAACCTAAACCATCTAATAGTGTTAAGCTACAATGGAAAAAGTTACAATGTTGCGATATCGATAAACGAGTATTATTCAAATTCTACTTTGTCACCTGGGTCGTTAAACAAGAAAAAAACAACGGGATGTTTATTGTTTGGGTGGTGGAAAGTATGAACATGTGGTGGAAAGTATGGTGGAAAGGATATGGGGGTTCATCGTTGTGCTTCAAGGCTTTGGGGATTTGCTCCTTTTACACACAATGTCATGCCCAAATGTCATGCCCATTCGTGTCCCAGTCAGAATGGTGATGCGGCTGGATGTGGAGGTGCTGATAGGGAGACATGCCTTGTGTGCATGAGAGTGGACTGGTCATAGTGGGTAAGGGGACGGGCAGGTGTGTTAGCTCATCATGACTCGGATTGTCTATAGGAGAAGAGAAAAAAATATGAAGGGGGTTGTGGTGGACCGATTGATGGCGTGTTGGTGCAGGAAAGGCATATGCTTGTACTTTTGTGTAATGAAGGGGAGGGGTCTACTGCTAGCGTTCTACGAATGCCAACACCAGGCCTGGCCTTCCGTGCCCTAACGTTGAGTCGGCACCCTGTAAAGAATATAGTGGTAGCATGCATGTGGCAGCCACTGGCCTGAAGCCTTGTGTCTGGTGCCTTCCATGCTCACCTGTGTACCACTACCAGTGTCAGCTCGTCCCCAAGCTGTCACACTTTCATGTCTTGCCCTAATGTTGTCTTAGCTCTAGTTCTTGTGTCCAGATCCCCCAAGTCAAGCTGCCCATTTACCATTACTTCGGGTTTATTCCTGACTTTGTGTCTTGTGTTTTGTGGTTAGGAAGCTAGAACTAGGCTCTAAGTCACTTAAGCCCTAGAAGCAGAAGACATTAACACAGTGAGTTCCAGATCAGGACTGATTTACCTTGCTTTATTACATGCTTTTATAGGTACATTTTGATAATTCTCTTTGATCATTGGTCACTTCAATCACATGGCTTCCCATGACGTCACTTCCGATATTCGCATTATTTCGTGCATTGACCCAATTACTTATGATTTCATGGCGACACGAAAAATTATGCAATCAAGATGGACATGTTATTAAAACTTTCAATAAGACATTGAATTAGTTGTTCTGTTATTTTCTCAATTATTCATACATTTTTCTTTGTCTAAATGCTTGTGTCAATACGTGAATCACTGCACAGATTCATCACATTTGTAGTTCAGCCAGTTGTAGCCAGTCGTTCATGTTTCTACCATGAAACAGGCAATTATCAATCAAATTTTTCCGACAGTTACATACTTCGAATCGTCAAAAGTATGAAATAGCTTTATATCGAAGTTGAAACTGAAAACAGGCCTTAATGCTCGCAATAAGAGATTACATTACTATGACGCAAAATACTAAATGGAAAGAAATCAGATTTACTAAGAGGATAATGGGTTAGTCTGTGGCTTTATTTTTTTAAACAAAGTAAAAGCATTTATATATAATTATGCACAAAAGGAAGGCAAAGGTCATCCAGGAGCAATGACTTTGCATGATCAATTAGGTGATTACTGTAATATAATATTTTAAACAAAAATCTCGATGGAATAACTGGACCGTGTATACTTAAAGTAATGCCTCTAATAAGTTTCTTTTTTTTGCTATTTAATGGGTGGATTTTTCTTTCAAGATAATTTTTTGGTATCATCAGCGCTACCAATCAATTTAATAAATTATAGATGTTTATATACCATCGTTCAACTTATACTAATATCTTCGAATTTCATTAAACAAAATTTTGCAAACTGGACATAGCCATAAGAATTTCTTTTTGGAGTAATTTTACAAATGTTTGACTAATATCATACATATATGTCCCAGCCTTTTAGGACATGTTTCTACAAAGGAAATGATACCAAGAATTCATAATGCTAAGCCAAAGAAAACTGTTACAGTACAGTCTGGTGAATGTGATATTTCAAACAATAGTCAATTTGTACTGTACATCATCAATGAACATGATGGACTGACTGAAACCCCATTCCCACTAAGCGATCTTGCTACCAAGGGCAACAGATGACTGGCAAGCATTGAGAGAATTGGAATAGAATATTTGCCTGGCGACTGTAATATTAGGCAAGTTTGATATTTTACTAAATTTCTAGAGATTCTGTTGCCAGTCATGCCAGTTGTCTAGTTGCCCATGCCCAGTACAAACACCTGGAAATCACAGTTGCTGGGCGATCTGTATTTTGTTCCACTATGAAACAGCAAATCATCCATTGAATTTTCCCAACAGTTACATACTTTCAATCGCAAAAGTATAGAATAACTTAATATTGAAGTAGTTCACTGAAAACAGGCCTTTATGCTCGCAAGAAGAGATGACATTACTATGAGGCAAAATACCAAAATGTGAAGAAATCAGATGTACTAAGAGGATAACGGGTCTATTCTGTGTCATTATATTTTTAAAACAGAAAGTAAAAGTACATAACGCACAAAAGGAAAGAATAGAATCTGGTCATCTAGCAACAATGACTTTGCATGATCCATTTCGTGATTACTGTGATATGATTTCTTAAATAAACTTTATGGAATAACTGGAGCGTGTACATAATTCAAGCAATGTCTCTAATAAGGTTCTTTTTTTCTATTTAATAGGTGGAATTTTACTTCCATAATAATTATGGTATCATCTGCGCTACCAGTCAATTTCACATAGACGTTCATATACCATCTTTCATCTTACCAAACATACAGTTACAACTAATGATACAACATGGTTGTTGTTATCTTCAAATTTCATTAAACAAAATCTGTTTGGATATTTTGCAAACTGGACATAGCCCCAAAAAATTCTTTTTGGAGTAAATTTACTATTATTAGACATGTGTGTCCCAGCCCTTTAAACATGTTTCCACAAAGGAAGTGATACCAAGAATTTATAATGCTGGGCTAAAGGAAACAGTTACAGTATAGGCTGGTGAATGTGATATTTCAATGAATATCAACAAAAGTCAATTTCTGATGTACATTATCTATGAACATGATGGACTGACTTAAGCCCCAATCTCACTAAGTTATCTTGCTGGCGACGGGCAACAGAGGACTGGCAAGCGTTGAGAAAATTGCTGGTGAATATTCACCGGGAGACTGAATGTAATATTAGGCAAGTTTGACATTATGTATGCCTATTTCACTGGCAATTCTGTTGCCAGTCGTGCCAGTTGTCCAATTGCCCGGTACAACTGCCCAGCAATCACAGTTGCTAGGCGATCTGTACTTTGTGCAGTTGCCCATCGCCCATAAAATCACTTAGTGGGTATGGCCCTTTAGTTTTTTTTTAGATAATTCATATTACTTAATTTGAATACATGAAAATAACTGCATCAGCCACAATAACTCACAAAGCCCACGTTTCATGTGATGGCCATCTCATGTTATAAAAACTGTCACCATAGAGGAGTTACACAGGTATGACCATGATATTTGGGGAAAAACGTTCAGGTGATGAGGTCTATAGGTTATGGTGGTATAGGTCAGGATACTGTGAGACCTGGCTGTCAGGGGGCCTGGCAGTCCTCCAGGGTCCGTCTACCTGGACTCCCGCGGCCATAATGGTCACTCCTGACCCCTTTTTGTTCCCCAGAATGCCCACCATCACCTGAGCCTATTGCCTAGTCTTAATCCTTTCTGCTACACTCCGCCCTTATCCCTTGCACTGTTTGATTACTCCCCCATCTAAATCTTTGTTCTTCTTTGACACTTCCCTTATTTCCAATTCCCTTTACCCTATACCTTGCTGCTATACCTTTAGCTACTAACTACCTCCTCCATAATCCCTACATCATTCCCTTTTTCTGCATTGCCACTTGCACTGTCCGCTGACCCTCTCCACTGTAACGTCCTATATCCTACACTATTGATTTTCACCACTAAAACTTCCTGCTTCCTACACTCATTATTACATCATACTTTGCCCTATCCACTGACCCCCTCCACCAAACATTCCTACCTCTTGCACCATCAACGACACTGTCCACTGCCCCCCTCCACCAAACATTCCTACCTCCTGCTTTGTCATCTGCACTGTGTACTGACTCCCTCCACCAAACATTCCTACCTCCTGCATTGTTATCTGCACTGTCTGGTAGGCCTCTACCCAGAAGCTTTAGCATTGCAGGTGATAGTGCAATGCGAAAGAGGTTATGATCTCCCTGATCCCTATTGTCTAGACTGGCACTTTTACCATTTCCTACTTCCCCCACCATCTTGCCTTCTTAAAGGGTCCCTTATCATGTAGTCTGGTCTCTGCACTCCTTGGCTTCTAACTTGCACTTTCCCCTGCACTGTCTTCTGATCTCCTCCCTAGTCATCTGCTACACCCTGCACTGCCTCTTATCTCCTTTCCTTAATCACCTCCTACACCCAGCACTACCTGCTTATCACCTCCCTAACCAGTCCCCTGCACTGCCCTCTTATCTCCTCCTCACCTCTTACACTCTGCACTGCCTTCTTCTCTACTCCCTCGTCACTCACCTCCTACACCCAATACTGCCCTCTTATCTCCTCCCTAGCCACCTCCTACACCCTGCACTGCCCTCTTCTCTCGTCCCTAACCAGTCCCCACACCTCTCTCTTATCTCCTACTTAATCACCTACTACAACCTGTACTGCCCTCTTATCTCCTCCTTAACCCTTTCCACACGCCACCAACATTTCATTCCTGTTTTAAAAGACTGCCAAGGTACTTTAGTAAATAGCCTCAAAATACGCCACCTATAGCACATATGAGCCTATCTAGGCCTTGTATAAGCTCCTTATGACATATAAAAACTTATTTTCAACGTTCTTATTGTTAGATGTGCTATATTATGGATGTTTTCAATGTTTTGGAACAGCAACTGGTATTTTTCCTTGATATGGAGCTTTAAATTCACTATTTTGGGATTCATTGAAAAGATGCTTCAATGCATCTGGCGTGTTTTCACTGGCGATGCCTCAATGCATCTGGCATGTTTTCGCTGGTGATGCCTCAAAGCATATGGAGGGTGGAAAGGGTTAAACACCTCCTACACCCTGCATTGCCCTATATCCTCCACTATTGATTTTCACCACTAAAACTTCCTGCTTCCTAAACTCATTATTACATCATACTTTGCCCTATCCACTAACCTCCTCAACCAAACATTCCTCCATCAACGACACTGTCCACAGACCCCCTCCAACAAACAATCTGTACTGCCCTCTTATCTCCTCCTTAACCACCTCCTATGCCCTGCATTGCCCCTTATCTCCTCCTTAACCACCTCCTACACCCTGCATTGCCCCTTATCTCCTCCTCAACCCTTTCCTGACACCAGGTATATTGATGAATGGTGCCATTTGGCACCAGGTTTGTGCCCGATGTAGTCCTATATGACGCTAGTTGCATTTGTGCAACATATATTAAAACATCATGTTACCTGGTACAAAGAAATCCTGGCCAAAATGAACAGATATCATAAAGAAAATACAAATATGCATATTTCTACACATATAAAACAAAATATTGTTTAGTTTTGAAAATTATATAGGTTTTATGGTGACTTAAAGAGATTTAACAATTGTTGCGCGTGCATAAATGCAACTGGCATCTTTACTGTGGTGTTGCATTTATGCAACTGGCGTCAAGAGCATGGTGATGCATTTATGCAACTGGCGTCACGAAAGGGTTAAATACCTCCTACACCCTGCATTGCCCCTTATCTCCTCCCTAGCCACCTCCTACACCCTGCATTGCCCCTTATCTCCTCCTTAACCACCCCCTACACCCTGCATTGCCCCTTATCTCCTCCTTAACCACCTCCTACACCCTGCATTGCCCCTTATCTCCTCCCTAGCCACCTCCTACACCCTGCATTGCCCCTTATCTCCTCCTTAACCACCCCCTACACCCTGCATTGCCCCTTATCTCCTCCTTAACCACCCCCTACACCCTGCATTGCCCCTTATCTCCTCCTTAACCACCTCCTACACCTTGCATTGCCCCTTATCTCCTCCTTCACCACCCCCTACACCCTGCATTGCCCCTTATCTCCTCCTTAACCACCCCCTACACCCTGCATTGCCCCTTATCTCCTCCTTAACCACCTCCTACACCTTGCATTGCCCCTTATCTCCTCCTTAACCACCTCCTACACCTTGCATTGCCCCTTATCTCCTCCTTCACCACCTCCTACACCCTGCATTGCCCCTTATCTCCGACTTGATCACCCTCTACACCCTACACTACTTGCTCTGTACACCCTGCACAGACTTCTACTTTCCTCCCTAGTACCTTCCCACATCCCACACTGCCCTCTGATCCCACTAACCGTTCCATACACCCTGCACTCCCCTCTGGTCCTCCCTAATCCACTCCTACACACATGATCTCCCCTCCTCTTTGATAATCCCCTACACCCTACACTGCCCTCTGGTCACCCTAATCACAGTGCAACTAGCTCCTTCCTCCTACACCGTGCACTTTCCACTGCACGTTTCCCCTGCTCCTCTCCTAAACTATTCTGTATTCACTCTTCACTCTCCTCTAGCCAACTATTTCCTATTGCTGACTCCTGAACCATTCCAATCATGTCAACTCTAATCTCCTCCATCAAAACTCCCTTCTTTTGAACCTCGTCTCGCTTGACTATTATGTCCTGTACACTTTTAGCTGCTAAACATTAGTATACTGCATCCTCCCTTTCAGTACTAAAGCAGTTCAAATCCTCGTTGATCCGTATTGTCCCGTACACATGCCTATACATATAAATACATTTACTCCGTCTCCTCCCTCCCCATTTCCAATAATCCCAGTAACTTGAATAAATAACTGGATCCTTCCTCCTTACCTATACCAACCATGCTCTACTTTTTACCTTTGGCCCCCGCCCGTACACTGTCCACTCACCAGTCAATGGGCAGTGCATCTGACCATGGGCCAACTCGGGACACCTCATACATACAGACCTCCATACCAGAGACACTTCTAGGCACTAGCTACCTGCAAGGTATACTATAACCTTAACCAGGGCCAGGCCGGGGCGGGGGTCGACGATGACCGCCGGGGACCTGGTCTGGAGGACGGGGTGGGGGAGGGGGGGGGGGGTCAGTGAAAAAAGTGACCGGGCGACCATCGGCTGAGGCCCGGGGCAGCTATGATCCCGGTCGTGGCCCGCGGGCAACTGCGGCGGCGGCCGTTGGCGTGATCCGTCCTTTCAGCCGGACACAAACTACTGACCGCAACCAGGCTGATTTGCATGTGGTGCTATTCGTCCATTCACTAGTATAGGGGGCTATGTAGATGGGCATATAGAGAGATACAGGCCAGCCCGGAGAGCAGGCCGCTTTTTGTGTGGGTTAGGTCGATCTGCCTGCATACCCGCCTCACTCCACCTACTACATGTACGTTGTTTAGCCGCCAGCCCCGACCACAGCGCCTCCCAGCGGCGGTTGTAAGAATGACGCCCAGCGCGCAGGCGCAGTGGCAGTTCGCAAAGAGCGCTTCCGGTGTGGGCCGCGCGTTGCATGTTGGGATCGGGGGTTGGAATAATGGAGGCGAGGCGAGGATCAGCGGCACAAGTTGGGAGACGCTGAACAGCTGTTGAGGGACGCTGAAGAGGGTCGTCATTTTTAACCGGCCGCCACTGGAGGAGGGAAAAGTGATGTAATAAGAGAGCACACAATACAGGTGAGTAAGTTAGATTAATTACAGCTGAATCTTATCACATATACGGACCTGCACTCCCAAAAGTCAACATAGCACTTGCCACAAAGCCATTTGATATTGGTTCCACTGAAAAAATATACACCCTAAAAAATACAGTTTCATTCATTGAGTGTTATGAGAGTATGCAGGTATTTGGTGTTGTTATTAAATATATTAATAACATAGGGTGCGGCAGTGCGGTGTCTAACTTTAATGAGTGCGTGCCCATGACACTTGCGCTGGGATCCAATAATATAATCATGCAATAACCTCGGCTGGCATGGAATGACCCTAACAGGTCTGGCCTCTGACCCAGAAAGCTGCTGTGCCATCAGAACGTGTCAGAAAGACGCGACTTCGACTTTGATATCACCTGTCAGTCAGTCAAAACTAAAGCTTTTATGCTCCACTTATAAAGCAGGGGGATGGCAAAAGAATAACTCCTGCATTTTTGCGTTCACAACATGCCACAATCCCTTTGGAAAACACTATTATAAACCGCAATAGTCAAACTGTTTTTTTTTTTTAAAGAAAACTTCAGAACCAATAAAAATGTAAAAGAAAGAAGTCACGTGAGAAGTAATAATGCTCGGCTGGAATTGAGTGCTTTCAATTGTGTAATATTTATCAAATACTTTCGTATCCAAAGAGCACCTGTACCTACATTGAAGAATTACAATTTAACTTTCGATTCCGCGAATTGAACTTTCAAGAAAAGCTGTGGTGGTTTCCACTTCACTTTTTGGTGTGGTTTGCGGATCAGGAAAGGCCGGACAAAAGTACTGACCAAACACCGGCTCGGGTGTCATTTAATTTAGTGGCGAGAGAGCATACCGTCGTTAGATTCAGGTCTACACGGTATGGCCCTCAGGCTGTACGCTTGACATAATAATCAAGATGTATAGGTGTTTGTATACACCAGGCTAACTTGCTGATATCTCCACTTTGACACACTAACACTACAGGCAGAGAAACATGGGAGGATGCTGAGGACACGGTTATAAAGAAAAATATAATATTGTAGACAATGTCTTGAAGTACAGGAAGGGAATAGTTCATAAACATATAGGTGTGAAATTCTTTTCACATGCACAGAAAACGGCAGGAATTGCAAAAATGTAATGACAGGACATTTCAATATTCTACTGTTGAAGCCTTCGAAACTATGAGGGATGTATACTTTTTGAAACCCATTTGATTGCCCAAATTTTAATCTAAAAGGTAGACATTTTGTCTGAAACCCAGAACAGGAAACTCCTTAGGTTTTAATCTAGTTGGACACATTTCGGAATTTAAAGCTGACTATCTTTATGGATTTCAATGAAAATCTCCTTCCGGATTCCCATGAAAAATGTATCGTATCATGGCGTTTACTTTTCATGAAATAAAAACATAAAAAGCTACTTTTTAAAGTCTATATTTCAAGTTAATCTTGAAACAGTTTCCCTGTAAACAGTCCAACGTAGGCAACAATGTTAAAAGTGTGGGCCACAGACGTGCTGGATATTGACACCAAGGCGGCTCGAACTGAGCCTTTGTGCAATCAAGCGAACAAGACGAAAAACGCCGAGTGCTGTTTTATTTGACGGCACATCTGCTGTGTGTATTCCCCTTCACGACTTTTCACACAAAAACCTTCCCCCGACCCTGGCTGTAGATTCAAGCCTCCTCCTTCTCTGCCCAGGTATCTAAGCCCGACCGAAAACAATGCTTAAATACGGAGAGTCAACAATAACTCATATTTATAGAACATGGTCGCGTCCGCCCTGCGTACAGCTGGAAGAACCTTCCTTAGAGACTCACACGTCCCTCGTGACGTCACGTCTCGTGAACACCTGGACGCCACCTAGCGTCGTCCACGGAAAGGAGGCTGACACGCTGCTATGGCGCCCCGTCTCGCCGTCACGGTTCACTGGGGGGAGCGGGTCGCCGAGCTCGAGGGGTTCCCGTCAGGCATGGCCAGGGCAGGAAAGGGTCGTCGATGGGGCGTGTCGTTAGAGAGAGGAAGAGGTTTTATGGTCAAAGTAAAGTCTGTAGAAGTATAGCAGGACTGGGCGATTCCCGTCCTGAAACTAGATGATTGTCCCTGGTGACTGGATGAATAAAACCAATCGATTGCAAGCAT
The DNA here is from genome assembly GCA_936440205.1 of Lepidonotus clava. Classification (NCBI taxonomy): domain Eukaryota; kingdom Metazoa; phylum Annelida; class Polychaeta; order Phyllodocida; family Polynoidae; genus Lepidonotus; species Lepidonotus clava. Next base: position 14,773,971 of record OW387150.1, on the reverse strand, counting down.
AGTGACGGATCTAGAGATTTAAAAAAGGAGTGTGTTTGTTGGGGGGGGGGGGAGCCCTTATATAATACTTTGAGGGACTCCATCTGGGGGCTGAAATTTTACATTAACAAATTTGGTAAAGATTATGAGGAGGGGGGGGGGGGGGTGTCAGGCGCCCCCTTCTTAATCCGTCCCTGAAATATAATCAATGATCAGGTTTTTACGTGGTACCTTGCAGGGCAGAGAGGGCAGCATATAGAAGGCATTCCAAAGCGTTAACCTCCTTCTTTTGGTAATGACAGAATCTCAACGGGAGAGAAAAATATTGCATTTATACACTAGCGTTGCTTTTGATCCCTACCCTTGTATCTACTGATTTCCGTTAAAACTGATCCGACGCGTACGCATTTCTTTCTTGGCAGAGTATTGAATTTAAAAAATCGGACAACTTGAACGTTTTAAAGCGTGTGTGAGAAGAGGATTTCCACCTTTGTATTTTACTATAAATGAAAATACCCATAAGGAATGTGGAACTCTCCTATAAAATTCGGCCCAAATCATAACAAGGAAATCTTCTCCAAGAGCACCGCAGCCTTTTCAAAATTCTAGATTCGACCACATGTACACCTTTCTACTATTGTGTTTTTTAGGGTGAGAAACTTAAGGCAGTTATATTTAATTATTTCGGTATAGAGTAGCATCTTGCTCTATGGCTCACTTCCTTGGTAAATGTGAAATGTGGTCTGACATAGGAAGTTCCTTTGCTGGTGGTTGTATTACATATAGGCCCTACGGTGAGTTCTCATAAAATAATCAATTGCAGTCAAAGCCAGAAATGGCCCTACTTAATAATGGGAACGATATATTCCGACCAGAGAAGTTTTGCGATAAAAACGAGAATTGCAGGTGTGAGAATTAGAAAAAAGATCTACTCATGGCGGATTAGAGATCTAGCCTATATCATATTTATGCCCTTATTCCTTTTGACACATAGGTGAATGATACACACTTAATGCCAGTTTTGAGCTATGGAATTGTATTTGAAATTATAACATTATAACTGAAAAACAAAACCAGCCCTTTACCTGGCTGGAAAGTGTGGGTCTTTCTACATAAAAAAACGTTTCGGCAGAAACACAAGTTTTAAACAATGTAAATGCAGCAATTACAGATATCATACACGTACTTAGGCCTCACTGGTGTCTTTTTAAGAGAGCCAGACTTTTCTCACATACCAAGATACCAGATATAGACACTAAAAGTGGTACATTATACTGAAAGTACTTACAACCATACTGGTGATGTCACCACTAACTGTCTTTCCTTGGATCGTTAGAGAACGTCCTCCAACTCCATCAAAGTATTCATATTTTCTGCGTATATGTATGTTTGCCTTTAAATTCAGCCAAATGCTCCGAGTGTGGAACTGTGAGAACTGGAATGCTTTATAGTCTCTCATCAATATTGATATTGTCAATACTGAACAGGCGGCAATCACGACAACCTGATTTACAGATCAGTGACAAATATTATTTTTTTCTAATTGGTGATTACAGCGATGACAAAAAAGCCCTATCTAACACCTGACAATTGTACCTTGCCATAACTTCTTGTGCAGAGTGAATCACATATCAAAACACTCCATGACGTTCACAATATTTATTTTTTGGAATTCATGAATGTAAAATTCACGGTTATGTGATTATGATAAGCTAGTACAATGGTAACCACCAGAAAGTCACGAGACGACGCCTGCACAAGGTGTTTGGTCGCCAATTAGTCTGATCAGTTACTTTGATAAAATCTCAGTGCTCTAATATTGAGCTAACCCAGTCCCTCCTTCAAGAACTTATCCACATGATATGCACCAGGGTTTAGCGTATGGGCCCATTTGGCTATGCATCCGCATATAGGACTACACCTAAAAAAAGTCAGGGATCCAAGGCCGAGCAAATGCATGGTCCGGTTATGTCTTTGTATTCTATTACCATAAAATGCTCATAAAGTGCATATAAAGTAAAGATATCATGTCGCGTTTCTGAAATACAATATGAGGCCAAGGACATCCTGGGGGCCAAGAAAATGCTTAGAATGTAAGAAAATACCAGGAAGAAGGTGGGGTCCTGAGGTCATGAATGGAATCCAAGGTGAAAGTCTTTAGACACGCGAAAACTAGTGTAAATATGAGGGCGTATTTTTGGTGTAGAAGTTGGGCTGGGATCCCTTAAGTAATTGAGCATACAACACTTCATCTACACAGCAAATAGGTAAATTTGTAAATATCCGGTTCATTCCTGGATTTCGTCAATAATTATTCTTCGTAGTGTTCTTAGTCAGTCACTCAGGCGAGTAAGATCTTAGAATTCCCTTTTTCTTAACCTCTTTCATAGTGTATATATGCTGGAATTTGTCAATATTACTTTTATAAAGCTATATCAACGATTCGTTGATTTGATTTTTTTTAAAGTAGTAATTCATTACTTATTATGTAATTATTCAGAATATCTATATCAAAATGTGCCCTTACATTTTGTCAAGCCTGTTTTTTCCCAAATAACTTTTACATGCAGCTATGTAGAAGATTTCATGATTTGAATACAATAATTATTGACGAATTCTTAGATGATAATTGGGACCATAACTTACCCTTGCGTGTCACCTCTTTAGTAATGCAGAAAAGCACTGATTGAGGGGTTCTGATTCACTAGAAAATGTTATCATTGAAAAAATAGTTTAAACTATACACCATGCATATGTGACCAATCATGGGATTTGGTGTCCTAGAGGGGGAAAGTATGAAAATGAATTTAAAATTCTATCTTTCGAACAATGCAAACGATTTTTAGATATTGCAATTAGAGGCTGAGATTCAGGAGTTTGAAATCCCCTATGTGGTACACACTGGCACACCCCTGTTTTACGATTTGTGCTTCATTTCCATATCATAGCTCCTTGAACCAAACCATGTTTAGTAAAAAAATACAATTTTCTTAATTATCACAATTATTCAAAATACAACAACTTTTCACACAGATCTCCGTTCAAATAACAGTTTTTACTACTGCAAAGTGAAAGACTTTTGTTATTACATTTGACAAAAATATTTTATGCAATCTGAATATTCATTTTTCTGTTGCCATGGTAACATGAGAACGTTCCTTATTGTGACACCCTTTTTAAAAAGGACTTTCCTTGGAAAATTACCCATAATGCAACTTTCATAAATAAATAGAATGTTTTTTTGCTTGTAACCTTAATCTCTGGAAAATTCTGCCTGGGTCACAATTCTTAGGAAAATATGCATTATTGGCTTGATTTCATCAATAACTCACTTAATAACGGACTTAGAGCAAAATGACTAATATCCCTCTAGGTTACCATATCCCATGACTGGTCACATATATGTAAACAGAGTAAATCCATCAGCAAAAACAATGATTGGTACTACTAACATACATACATACATACATACATACATACATACATACATACATACATACATACATACATATATAAATATATATATATATATATATATATATATATATATATATATATATACAGAGAAGTGTGTAACTCTATATATACATCAAGGGTTGAAGGTTTAATTTGATATCAGCAATTTATGTAGGCTCAGAAAGCAAAGGACCCCATGCTTGGCCCCGAAATCCACAGTAGCTGGTGTTGTCCGGAATCTCATTCATTTTAACACCTGGTTTATTTGTATAAGAAGTGAGAGCACATCAGACAATGGGTACACCTGTAGATAATGATAGCAATCGATTTTCATAAAAGGTGGGTTTCATGGAACGAGAGGGTATCTAAACTATAGCCATCGATCCCAGTTTCAGACTCATGGCTGAATACATCCCGAGGCAGCAGTAGAGAGGCCGTGATTCACGAAACGATTATGAACAGATTTCAGAAATCAGTTTGGAGAAAATGCAAAATCGATAATTTTTTCAGATATGTAATCGTTTTGTAGACTAACAAACAATTGTCCAAGAGAATTTTAAATAAAAATCATACCTTGAAATGCATAAAAAGAATACAATCTGTGTTTTTTTTTGTCTCATCGTGGATCATTGGCTCAATAAACATCATCCAAATATAAGTTGTTTTTTTCTTATCATGGCAGAGACTTTTTTTCTTTCTTATCATGGCAGAGACCTTGCACAATAATATCATAAGTTGATTAATGGTTGCCTCTCCATTAAAAACATAAAAGGCTCTCTTTGATATAAAAAAATAAACAAAAATAAGGTTTACAAACCATGGCAGATGTTATCGTAAGAAGTGCCACATATATATTGATTGGATTCAGTATTGATTAGTAGTAATACAGTTATGAAGAAAATGTGAGCCGTAGATGAAAGCTTTGAATTTGGGATCAATCAAAAAGCGCAATACCCGATTGCTGATATCCTTTAATCTGCCCCTCCTATTTGCCCAACTTACTCTCCAAATATAGGATACTGTTTATGTAACTAATCAAATAGGCTTAACATCTCCAAATATAATTCCACTGCGTTGTCTCTGCTCCAGTCTGAGAGATATCAGGTTGTAGGGAATAGTTAACATGAGGGGAATGAAGGCCCTATTACACTACATGACTTCAGTAGTGGCAACATGAGAATATCACAGAAAATTCATATACAGGAGCAATGTCATTGATTGAAATTGGTTATTTTGGACTATTTCACACATGCGTAACAGAGAATTTTGTCTCTAATATAATTATGCGATTTCTCTGGGACATCATCATATTGCCGCTGAAGTTGTAGTGTAATACCACCTTAACTTACAGAACTTGTGCACATTATTTGTGCACACAACCTATACCTCAATATACAATTATATCAGTTTCATTTCATATCATTATTATTGTTATTATTTAGTCTTTTATAACCTTTATGTCGTGTGTTATAAAGACAGTGGATGACTTTGTAAATGTAGGAACTTGTCGGTGAAATAGAAAGTAGAAGAGAAATAGAATTATCATTAAGATGACTGCTTAAGTAGGGTAGAAATAATTGGTTGTGTAATGGATTAAGGTTGGCATGTAGGGAGAGCAATTACAATCCATTAATTATTGTGTACCAACTATTTCATAAATCAGGTCATTTAGTTCAAGAAGGGTATATTTGCAATTGGTACATCTGTCTTTCAACCAGGAATGGGACTTAATGATTCAACCATTTCTTGTTTTGTAATGAGAAACTATAACGATGTACCAATGTCGATTCGATCGCTCCATTAACATCGTAGCGACCTGACACTGTCAATAGCAGTATGTTGCAGCGACATAATTGGGAATCATCACAAGAATGTAAAAAGAACTAATTCAGAAACAACCAGAACATTGCTGCAATTTAATAATAACTTTACATCCTTGGCTGGGGCGGTATACATGAGGGGGTGGGATCTGATGTTTTGTTAATGTGCGTATGTTCCTATATACGCATTCAATCCTTTATTTACCCCAGGGAGGGGTGGGGATGCGGCTCTGGCATTTTTAAAAATGTACATACATAATTATGTAAGCCACCTTGCATGTAGATATGGAAAGGAACATCTGCCAAAAAGGGCACTTTCCAAGAACGTGACCTAGCTCTGTGAGCTGGGTTGTCCTTATTGTTCGTACAGGGTTTGATAGATCCTACTTGTTGGCTATTGAGATCATTCGTCTCACTTGGCTGCTAAAGCCTGGTTTACACAGGCCGTCAATGTGTTCTTACGAAGATTTGCTTACGCTAACCTTAAGTTAATGACTTATCGCAAGCCAAAAACTATACATATATAGGTCATTATTGTAGGTTATCGGTGACAATTTTCATAAGGACTATGGTCATGAAGAGTTAAGATAGCCCGGCAATATCCTTAAGATAATAAAACCATCACCCTTAACAGAAACCTTTTGCCAAAAAAAGTATCTAATGGATTTGCATAAGAATATTCCCATTGACATAAGACAGGAAGGGTTTACACAGGCTGATAGAGGGTCTTAGGACAAGAAACTTCATTATCGTAATATATATTATACGATTGTCGTAAGGCAATTATCCTAATGTTTTTTTTCTAAAAAAAATTCAAACATGTCTGAAATTTTCATTATCTTAAGGAATTAGTCCCGAAAAATCATCGTAAGTCTTATGACAGCCTTAAGACAATGATTTCCTTATGATGGAATAGGTTTACACAGGCCAATGGCATCATCGGGACTATTGTTTACAAGGCTTCCGTCAGTCATCAGGACTGTCGTAAGGCTTACACTTATGATTGCTGGGGACCTATCATTAGGATTTTGATGGTCTGTGTAAGCCCCCCTTAACTCTGTACCCTTCTTTGATCAACGTATGAAGGAGATCTTGATGGTTAACGTTATAGTCCCCTAGTTAGTGCTTATATTTATAGATTTTTGTGTGTATAGCAGTGAGAGTGAAGGAAATTCACAGACATGTTGGTCAGTTAAATTTGTAACACCATTGGGATATAGACGCAATTGGTTCAATAGTCACAGCAGGATATAATATCGTTTTGTAGAATACTGGTTTTAGCCATCAGTTCTATCATGTAGCACAACTTTATGGGTTTTGTTTCATTACTATAATCTAAAGATAGAAGTCTGTACTTGTATTAGTCTATTCAGTCTCGAAGTGAGAATTCGGGAGTGCAGTTCGGTTAACACAGCTGCACAGTTTAGACCTAATTCTTTGAATGGTTGAGAGAAAAAACATGCAGGTCGAGTATAGAGTTTCCAATCTGAAAAATAGTTTCATTTCTAGAAGATACTACGTAATTGGCATGGGTAAGTTGAGGTATCAGGTAAGTGGTAGGGCGTCCTCAATACCCGCGAAATGAACCGATCTAAGGGGAAGGGGTCAAGGGGTTCACGAACCCTCACTTTTGGAGGGTCAGGAATAAGAAGAAATAAGGAGTGAAAGCATGCTTCGTGTTCTTTTACTTGTATCATATCATTGCCCTTTTTTTTTTATCAAAGTCCTGAATTTGCTGTTGCGAGTCTGTGCTTAGTAGTGCGCTGCAATGTTCTGAGAAGACACCTTTGAACTTGGTGATGAAATAATCCTAAGATATTTTGGTTCCAAGCTTATCCTTCCCTCAAAAAAAGCTAGAGAATGAGACATTTGATAGGCCTAAAATAAGTAGTCCGCTAATTTTAGTCTCATTTTTGTTCCTTGGTTGGCTCTCTAATCTGATCTGAAGCTGTTATGTGTAGGATGGCCACCATGGAACCAAAATATCTCGGGTTCTAAGAGTGAATCCTAGGATCATATTGGAACATTGGAACACCCTCATGGCCTGTGCTCTAAGATATTTTCTACTGTCCCCTATCCGTGTTTATTATCATGAGAGATAGGGGAAGGAGGAGGTGCTGCGTACCATTGCCGACCCATTCACCGTTGAGTACAAAGCCCAGTGAAGCCCCATTCGCCGTGGTGAATGTGGTTTGTTGCAGACCTCTGCGATCTTAGAACGTTGGAAACGTTGGATGATCGTAGCCCTCTGCGACGAGGTGCTCTGCGAAATTATTCAACATGTTGAATATTTTCGTAGAGAACCTCTGCGATTTATGGGGAGATATGTTGCGAAAATGATCGCAAGGGACCTCAATTCTCAGTGTGAATGCTATGCGATCAAAATCTGTGGCATACGACCATTTTGTTGTACCTGAGATCATTTGCGAATGCTTAAGATACCTTTTTCGTAGATCTCTGCGACAGAAACATTGGCCACGGCAAATGGGGCTTGAACGATCCCTTAGACAATATAGTTTCCCCTTATAGGATGGCGCCCTGTTAGCGCAATACGTCCGAACCAATGTATTGGGATATGGGTTCCAATGGGCCAACGTTAAAGTATTTGCATTGGAGCAAGGTGTCTATGGGATGGTTCACGGCACGAACTCAGCAAAAGTGTGTATGCCCTCACACGACTTCTAATTCTATTGTTACAGGCCTGTATGCCACAAACCAGCTGATTTTGAAAGGTTTATCTAGGAGTAAACGCTCGTATCGTATTTCTAATTTTATTTTACATATACATTATGTTTCCTACTTCAAAATGGTAGGTAATGTTTTCCTCTAGAGTATACATGTACTGTCACCGTTTCTTAACCAGTCGATACTTATATAAAGTAGACCCTGGCTCAGCTCCCAGCCTTTTGTTAGCAAACTGGGCCTCGGTCTTGTCCTCATAGTATATGAGCAATTATTACTTTTCATTGCAGAGAGACAGTCCGACTCATCACTGGTATTTACAGTAATACAGGGGACACACACACTAAAACATAGACTCACACAGAGACACAGACGCACACAGAGACACATACAAACCGACATACAGTCAGACACACATGCACGCTCACACACACACACGCACATACAAAATACATACATTTACATACTCCTCACCTCCAACTGCACACATACACACACACCCATCCACCTACATTACATCAGTCACCCACTCCCTCCAAATCAGCATCAGTGTTAATTCGCGAGTCTGCCACTAGGGGAACGCGCGTCCGCCAATACTAACGTGGAGGAGTAAGGATAACTGCACCAAGAAGAAGTAGAAGAAAAATCCCGTCGGAGCCCGTAACATGTCAGCCTGAGGCGGCCGCTTATACGCTACAAGTATGGGATCCTCCACCTGGAGGTGTCTGGGCCTCAGCCTTCTACTTCTCTGCACTGATCTGGGTAAGTTAGCCTTTTGATCCCTGACCGTTAAGGTAAGATCTATTGCTTAGGTGGTGGCATAATCAGGCATTGTGTCAATGTTGTGACAATTTCTGGGAATAGCCCCCACCCACCCGCCCCTCTATTAGTCTCAGGTTTTCCACACACCCCGATAAGCTCAGGGGGCGTTTAATTGTCGGGACAATCATCCTAGTGTGCCCGGTGGCCTTATAATCGTTCAGACAAAATGTTTACCAAATTCTATCATTATGAAGGGTTTGCATTGCATTTTCTAACTCTATTTCTTCAAATACTTACGTAAACGACGTCCTAGGGGAACTATGGCTTTGTGTTTAACTGGCCACAAAGAGGGTAATATGACAGCGTAAGAATTTTCAACAAATAAATATGTGTATAATTATGATTATCTAGACATTGAATGGTTACATACTATACACTTCTTTATTTATCAGCCTAAATCAGAGTTATGGGTATAGACCCCTAAAATCGACAGGGCGACAAGGCCATTTCTTAAATTCGACATGCGACATAGGGCTTAGTGACATAAGGAAAAAAGTAAATGACATAACATTGGCTATTTCCTAAATGGAAGCTTTTTATGACATGGAAATTCAATATATTGACAGGTGACATGGCCATTTCTTAAATTCGACATGCGACACCGGGACCCCCCATCCACACCCCTAGAGTTCCCTGGTAACATTTCTCCCCGTAGATAAATTTCCAAAAGTAATTTGTTTTCTCTAGTATTATTAAGATGATTGAGTTATTAGCGCAGAGAATTGCTCGTATATAGGTCTGAATACCTTTAAATTAAAAAGATGAAGCCGTACGCTTAAGATTGAATCTACTACAGATTAGGATGGATACATTTCCTTTGGTTTTGGTATTATGCTATAAATAGAATAGCTATATATACCCGAAATCATCCCACGTTCATGTGCAGTGATGTATTAAACATTCTCTAAAGACATATTGTCATACGTCCAACTCTAACCATTCAATGATGAAAGCACTTTGTTTTCCATTGGAGAGTGTAGTGGCGGAAAGCAATAAAATAGGATAACCCGGACCACAAGCTTCCCTCTAATCTATATAAAGATTCGAACTCCCATACCTTTACCGCTGTCCCCACCCTCTCAACATCTGTAATATACAAAGTTGCCATTGCCGCATAGACCAATAACGCCCATCCATGTATGTTTAAGTCATTTTGTGTTGTCCCTGTATATTTTCAATCTTCCCATGTCATTTGATATAGAATACAACAAACATAGATGGGAGCATATTTGGGAAAAGGTACCTAATGACATTTAATGAGGTCACAAAATCACATGAAACATGGGGAAATGTGTCAGCATTATTCTTAATGTAGAGAACCTACTCTTTCAAATGCTGCAAACCATTTTGAAATATTCTTGATAGAACCTGAGATAAACATGTATGAACCTACCCACCTCTTGTACATTGAGAACCCCTTATTCCCAATTGCTGTTGTTACTTCCATGTTGTGGCGACTTAAAGTTTCTTATGTTTATCAAGAAATTAAGTTTTCTTATTTCTGAGATTATCAAAAGTGCCATAACTATTGACAGGAGTGTTTGTTCCACTCACTGTTTTCAGTTTTGAGAAGGTAAAAAAAATTTCTACATTACCTGTGAAAAAATGTTCTTTTCATTGTTCATTTTCTTTTTACCGTAACCATGGTAACTCGCTAAAGTAAATTATGCGCAGAAATTCAGCTAAAATCGTTCCATTTTGATTTTCCCATGATGCATTGCACATGAAAATTTTGATTTTTTAGTAAATGTCATGAGAATCTTTCAGGTAAGTCAAACTTTATCACAAAATAACTTTAAAAATAGTTTTCCCCCCATATATTTCATGATTAATGTAACAAAGAGTCAATTTCTACCAGATTTGGCCAGATTTGGCCCAAATTGAGCATAATGGCCTATATTGTATGTAAAATTGCGAAGGAACTAAATATCATAGAATGATAAAACAAAGAGTAGAAGAATCCCTGGGACTTCAGAAACATTATAAAACATAATTTTTAGCTGCCTGTTAAGTGATTGTTTCATAATATGAACAAACCTCCAGAACTAGCAGCCACAGGATGCCCAAAAATGTCATTAGGTACCTTTTCCCAAATATGCTCCCAGATTGCACTCAGTAATCAAGTTTGCACGCATCTGCATCTCAAGATAACATTCTTAACAGTGCTTGCAAACAAGGACAGTGACGATTGCGTGTTACCCCCTTGGTCTTGGCTTTCAAAGAAGCGATAAGATTCTACTCAGCAATCATAATAGACCTAGGTCTGATTTATATGGATTTCTCAGAAGTAACGTTTCATACTCATCCCTTACTCTCCTTGGTCTAATAACTTGCAAATGAACACAAAACCTCAAAAGAGTGTACATGCCACTGATGAAAGAGTTCATAAAGTTTAATAAGTATGAATGTCAGGGAATTGTTATAATCTTTAGATTTACTATGATATATATCTAAATATAATCTTTTTGGATATATATATATCTAGTGTGAGGGGTCTATACTTAATATTTGTTTAATCTGAGTTAAATAACCTGCCTACATACGTTCATGATATGGTTATAAATTCAACCATGAAGTCATACCAGCCGACTGAAGTGATAAACTTTAATAATGAAATGAGAGCTATGTCTTAGAAGCATTTACCTATTAGATTTCTTTCTTTATTATTGATTTATTTCTCCTGATGAAAGCGCATCTAATCTAATTAATATGAGTAGTTTATTAGTAATAATGTCCTTCCTTTCAGTGTTGGTGTACTCACGACAGAGGTTCGATGGCTGGTACAACAATCTGGCGAATCCTAAATGGGGGTCTGCAGGTAACGTCTGTTGCTACCATAATTTATTCATAATAATTATTATATTCAGCAAATTCATATAATTGTTGTAGCAGTGTTTTACATTCATAAAGTTCGAAATAGAATGATAAAGAAGATATAGCTACTGAAACAAAATATGCCCCATTAAGAAATCTATGTGTGTGTGGATAAGAAATCACAGTGGAATGGTTATATCGTACTTAGTCTAATATGAGAACTAGAGACTTTATAATAATTATTATGTAAAAAAAAGCTATAGCATCTGGATGGGCACAAGTTTGAAGACGAACAAGGTGAAAACAGAAGAAAATAATGTTTACTTACTCTGTATGTTGATTTAAACATAAACATTGGGGTCATTAAGAACACTTTCAATGATACAAAATATTCTCACAAGTCATAAAGCATTGGCAAGAGATTTAACATTTGTAGCCAAATTGCCCCAAAAACGGAACCAAGAAGGCATGACGGTCATTCAACACATTGACGAAAGAACATCTCAACATATTTTGAAAACTTCTAGGATCTACCTCGGCCGCAACTATTCTGGATAAAAAGAAATCTATAAAGTTGGCCTCAACTATTCTGGATAAAAAGAAACTCTACACTTGATATTTGACATACTAACTGACATACCATCACACTAAATGAGGGGCCATCCATAAATATAATACTTTTACATATGCAAGATACAAAAATCATGACATTCTGCATTTTTATAAAATGATTTGTAATAAAGGAACACCTTTTGCATCAGAATGATCACTACATTTTCCCATTCTATCACTGCATTTTTTCTAATGATTTTTATCTTTTAAAAGTTACAAAAATCATGCAAAGAAAATGACCCATCCTGAAATAACGGGACAGTTTTGTGATCTGTTATTACAGGACATCCCATTTTTTCAGGCAGACTTTCAAAAAACCCATTAAATCTGTTATTGTAAGGATGGAATTCAAGTTCAATTTCACCAAATGATTGTTTGTCATATAGGGTCATATTTTGCAATTGAAATAATGACAACGCAATGTTTTAAAATGATTTAAATGCTTGCATCCTGAAAAAACAGTACGTCCCAATTTCCCCATCGTAGCCCCAATCTGTTTAAACACTAAAATTAATTACTAAAATGTATCTTTTTATCCCTAAGTAGTCAAATCTTTTCCAAAAAACGAAGGATATTACATGTGTGCCATTACCAAATACCTCTAATTCTAGGACTTTCTCCAATTGGCTGCCTATTTCTCTCGAAATATTCCCTTCTATTGACTACAAGCTGATGTGTAAAAATCGGCTGGATTAGTATAGACGAATGGGATAAAAATGGTTGAAATCAGTTTAATGAATAAAGATCCAAGTAATGCCCAAAGATTTTCTGTTTGAGGCTTAGCATGTCTGATGTAGACACCAAGTTACATATTTTTTGTCATTCAGCATCCTTTTTGTGACTTAGCAGCCTGTACAGATGCCATCAAACAAAATGATACGAAGTGACAAAATTTGTAGGATAGCATCTTTCCATGCACCTCCCCACCCCCTTGGCTGAAGTACACAAAAGAGTTGTACAGGAATGCATGCACAATTTGATATAAAACTTCAGACCCTATCTCCACCCCCCTTGTTGCACACGTTCTTAATGGAAGGCCACCAACAGTGCAGTGCAAATCCTGACAATCCTAAAAGTTCACCTGTTCACACTTACTACCCACAGGTGAGGAGATCATCTACCGTGTGCCCCCTGCCTATAGCGACATGACCTACCTGCCCTCAGGTACCCGCCGCCCCAACGCCCGCCTCATCAGTAACCAGGTGTTCCAGGGGCCGTCCGGACTGCCCTCCTACCGCAACAAGACAGCCATGTTCGTCTTCTTCGGTACGTGCACACAGCAAAGCCCCATAACCACCAGGCGATGTTTTAGAAGTCAGCCGAGTGATCGATGCTTATTACAAAATCGGCCGATTATGATCAAATAATCGATCGATTTTAGCACCGATTCATACTAAACTTGGCCGATTTCTTTTGTAGTAATCTGCCGATCTATGCAGTGGCTCAACCAATGCTGCTTAAAGCCCAATACCCACAACGCGATTTTTTTTAACTAAGTCGGCAGAGTGATTGGTTGTAAAACCGGCTGAATGATAATGGTCAAATGAAATAATCGAATGGTTTTAGCACCAATTCAGATCGAGCACGTACATTTCACTACAGTATGCTGGCAGGCGGTCAAAAGAATCGGGTGATCTTAGTGGGAATTTATTGACTGCCTGTTACTTAGTGGGTACAGGGCTTTAAAATAACATAATATTTTGATTTCATCTTATTGTTGTCTGTGTGATTTAAATCTGTGTTTAAGTTGTTGTTCGGTAGGTGTGAGGGACATTTAGTTGAAAGTGATTTTTATTACATGACATTATTCAGAAAAAAAACCCTTATCCTCTCTTAAATTTCATGGTACACCGCTCTATCGCTATTTTAGGCCAATGTATAAGTGTGTAATACTTTTAAAGTAGATATAAATCCTGTTTGTTTGTGTTGTGTACATGGGTTTTTAATAGTGTGTGTCTCTCTTTGTGGTTTAGTGTGTACTTTTAATTTGTCATGCGGAACGTGAAAGAGAATAATCAATTTTACTGTTTTTACTCCTGATCAGGCAAGCATGAACTTTGGACTATGCAGTAATGTTCTGTTTAGTGCTGCTTTAGTTCTTTGTATGTTATTTCAATCACACCAAAATACCTTTCAGGAACCTTCGTTTACAACCGTGACGTTATTGTAAAATTCTGTTTATAATTATTGTTTCATTAAATTTAACGATAACCTTAATAAAAAAATTATGTATTAATAAGGTCTCAACATCAACAAATAAATGTTACATTGTAACACTCTTTTTTGGTGGGCCAGTGCCCAGCTGCGTTGCGGCTTGCCTAGATACCCAACATTCACTGAACGTTGGGTATCCAGGCAAGCCGCAACGCAGGGGACCGGCCCACCAAAATAAAGTGATATTTAATGTTTGAATTTGCTCACAATCACGAATTGCTCCATCCAGGTCAGCTCATTGCCTACGAGTTGGTGCACGCATCCGACTCGTCGTGCCCGGTGGAGCTGCTCAAGGTGGAGGTACCCGACGGCGACCCGGACTTCGGCAACTCGTCCGGCCCCAGCATGCCCTTCATGAGGTCAGGGTACAACAAACAGACGGGCCAGTCGCCCAACAACCCACGCAAACCGGTGAGTGGGGCAAAGATGTTTTGTTAGGTATTATTGTTAGTAGTTTGTAAGTAAGTAAGTTGATTTTTTACTTATCATCGGCTTAACAAGAAGCTTTTCCCGGTTTATGTTCTTCATGAGGTCGTGGTATAACAAACAGACGGGCCAGTCGCCCAACAATCCACGCAAACCGGTGAGTGGGGGACATATTATGTTGTTTTAGGTAGCATTACTAATAGTTTGTTACTGATTAGGTTGATTTGTTACTAATCATTGGCTTAACAAGAAGCTTTTCCTAGAGTATGTTCTTCATGAGGTCAGGGTACAACAAACAGACGGGCCAGTCGCCCAACAACCCACGCAAACCGGTGAGTGGGGGACATATTATGTCTTTTTTAGGTATCATTACTAGTAGTTTGTTACTGATTAGGTTGATTTGTTACTAATCATTGGCTTAACCAGGAGTTTTTCCCAATTTAATAAACAGACAGGCTGACAGCACATGGACACCGGTGAGTGTGACTATACAGAGGGTTTATTGATTTATGATTCTAATAACCACTGTATCTTATTTCCTATAATTTTGCTACAGACATGCCTAGATCAAGATGCATGCTGAGTAATATGTTTACAAGTCACAAGGCTATTAAAAATATGGTTTCCTGCACTGCCCAATTAAGGTACAGGTACAATTAAACTACTGCATTATCAGCAATCCGTGCTAGGTCTTGTGTGTAATGAGCGTGTAAAAAACATTTTTCCTAGAATGCTCTTCTTAAGGTCTGGGTAAAAAAATTACATATAGGCCAGGAGCCCAACGGCCCATGGAGATAGATAAGTGGGGTAAAGGATTTTATTTA
Organism: Lepidonotus clava; assembly: GCA_936440205.1. Classification (NCBI taxonomy): domain Eukaryota; kingdom Metazoa; phylum Annelida; class Polychaeta; order Phyllodocida; family Polynoidae; genus Lepidonotus; species Lepidonotus clava. Next base: position 14,758,322 of record OW387150.1, on the reverse strand, counting down.
TACATTATTTGTAGATGTCTCGTATCTGGTTAAGTTAATCTATCGCCAACAATTTATTACATTGCATGCACTTATAGGGTCTCTCTCTAGATCAGACTTGTCTGTATATTTCTTTTTCTAAAAATGTCGTAGATAGAGCTCCTGGAAAATCTGTGTTGGTTGTAGATGTCTCGTATCTGGTTTTCCAACTAAATCTAAAGGTGTTCCTGAGAAATATATATATATATGTGAGGGTCCGTGGCATATAAGGGAAGGTTCCAAAACATTCAAAGTCCCTGCCCCCTTGGGTACAACACTAGTTCTATGTAAACTCTCAATTAAGTACCTTTCGATTAATCACGGAGATAACGACTAGGTAGGCGTGTTTCCTTCGATACATATGTAGGCACGCCTACCAGCCACTATAGTAATTAATAATAAGAAAAAAGGAAAACAAATCCACAATTAGATGTACATATATATAAATATGTTTTGAGCAAAACTATCTCGTTTTGCAAACGCTTTTTAGATAGTATAACATATTGTTATATTAGTTAGTCTACAATGTGATGAGTTATTGCTGATAATGAATTGTTTTGTTTTATATGATTTCAGATAAACGAGGTGACGTCGTGGATTGACGGTAACTTTGTCTACGGACACAGTGAGGTGTGGGCTAACTGTCTCCGGGCCTTCACTGGAGGACGCCTCCTGACCCTGAACTCCTCCAGGGACTTCCCAGCCCTTAACGCCATCGGCCTGCCCCTGGACAACTTCCCCAGCCCCACCAAACACACCCTGGCCGACCCGACTAAACTCTGGAGTGAGTAAATATTTTTGTATGATGCCTACATTGTCTCAAGCTCGTCTGGAAAAAAATGAGTATTTGTACAATCTTTAATTTGAATAATTATTTGGATCATATTTCAAAACCTAAAAGAAACCAATAGACCTAACGGAAAGGAGCCAAAGGCAATGTGGTGTGCACAATGAAAGCAACAAAATATGCGCAGGCAGTATAAAATATTAGCCCTAATAACTGCCATGAACCATATTTGAATTCAATTAGAGTGCTGTAACTTTGACACCCTTTAGTTACAATGTCATACTGAGACGTCCATCACAATAAGCCCATCCCAGTTTACACCAACGTTAGAGTTTACCATGACATATTTTCAAAATTGCTTCTGTGCTTATTCCATGAATACAGTTGCATAATACAAAAGTAACCAAAGCAATTTGGTTGAAAAATTGCTCCTGAAATTGATAAATTACAGCTTTATATATTTGCCTTTTTCCCATAGGAACCAATGTTAAAGCCTGTCAACGCAGCCTATAAATGTCCAAGCCTATCTTGCCCTGAAATACAGCATTGTGATTGGCTGGCAAACCTGCAAATCTGTCAATTGATGAAATTTAAGAAATCATAATGTTTCAGCAACATAGGATATAGAAAAATATAATTTTTGCTTCTTTCAATAACTCCAACTCTAGGAGACAAGGATGGCTGATACTGTAATTATGTCTGACCCCCTTCCAACCCTGGGATATACCCAGTGTGGGATGGGCTTATTGATTTATGCTTTTTTTTTTTTCTTATTGTTTGTTCACGAATAGAGAGCCGGTCGATCTTTGCGTTTATCTTGACACAGATCTTTAGCCATTTCACGGAATATTCATGTTAAAAGGCTACGGTTTCGTCCTCCTGTTGTTAGGCTTACGTCTGCCGACGTCGACGTTAACCTACTTATGTGATGGTCGGTGACGTCCTTTCCTCTTTTGGAACGTAATCCAGCGGAATTATTGGTCACGTCACGAATTTGGCGTGTAAATTAGATGGTTGCAATGTAGCAAACTGGGATGTCGTCGGCGGCAATAACACGGCTGTAAATTACTCCAAATAGAATATTGAGGGAGAACATTTATAATTAATTATAATTATTATGACATTGTACCACGGCTAATCACAATGTGTCCCTCTAACTCGGCATCAATACCAACCCTACATTAATTTTAATGATCATATACACTACTTCCTAACAAGGGCGTACACAGCCCTAAATCTGATGGGGGTCCATGCAGGTGATTCCATGCAAAAGTAATGGGGTTCTGACCAGTTATTTGGAAACATTTTTGCATTAAGTGTAGTTAACTAAATGAACGTTTGAGAAATCTGAGGGGGTACCAGACACCCTGGGAACCCCCAGTGTACGCAACTGACTAATTTTGCAATAACTTTGAGACCCTAATAATTAAATAATAACCCTTAAACAGTGTTTGGAGACCGCCACTCCCACCAGAGTCCTGGTCTGACGTCACTCGCCCTGGTCTGGTTCCGTTACCATAACTACGTGGCCCGGAGGATCCAGAAACAGAATCCGGACTGGAGAGACGAGAAGATCTACCGTAAGGCGCGACGTTTGGTGGTCGCCACTCTACAGGTATGGAATAGTGTTTACATAAACATGTTTTTAACAAAATAATAACGTTAAGGTTTAAGGAGGTTCGTTAAGGCTGTTCATTATATTCATATTTACCGGATAGTAATCGTTGATTTAAAATTAGCCTAAATAGGAATAACAAGTAACAACTGTGAATTAGTTTGGACATAGATAAATATGGGGATTTTTAATTAAATCCTCTTACAACAAGCTGAAAATTTAAAATTCAATGATGTGAGCAGGTCAGTGGTGTGGGATCAACTGAATGCTAACAGTTGTGGTCCCGAATTTTATATTGACATGTCAACAGATCTGTGTAACCGTGGTTACAGAACGGTTACATCACCTCCCTGCTCCCGGAAATAACAAATTTAAGGTCTCAGAACCAAAAATAATACTAAAGTTCTTCAGCAAGAACAGTAATTGGGAGCTTGATAATAATCAGGCATTAAATGTGTTGTTGTGAGACACATTGTTCATTATTAAGAATGTAGTGGCTCTCAATTCCCAATTCGTTTTTCATTGGCATTTTCTCTAACAGTTTCTTATCAATGTATTTTTCCATACTATTGGAAATATGGAAAGATTAGTGATTTACAGTGAAAAGGTCTTACCAATAGCAAGGCATTTTTGTATTCATTTACAGAACATCATATTTTACGAATGGCTTCCCGAGCTTTTGAGGGAGAGTATGCCCGAGTATTCAGGTAGGAGCCTAACAAATTGGTACATGGATTCAAGGCACCTCTAATGGATTGTCTTTTATATGGCCAAAGATGGCTAATGAAACATCAATATACTTACCAGCGCTATTAAAGTTAGAAGAAGCACTGTTTTACAACATAAGAGGGCTTTCTAGCATCAATTGTTAGAACTTTTGGTGTTGTTACCAGATTTAATGGGGTATATGGCATAATCTTCTTTAGTAAATTGATTTGAATACCTTTGTCTCCCTTTTCAATGGCCTTCCTTTGTTATGAGTACTTCTAAATGTAACACTATGGTACTGCGTTAAATTAAACTTAGCGTTATGTAAAGTAGACAGACGATTTGACGTTACCAACGTGCAAGAGATTGATAGAAGAAAAGTAATTAAGACATAACACTTTTTCAGTACCTTTCAAAAGGTCATGTAAAGATCTTGCTAAGGTGATATTTCCAAACACTTAGGTGCCCCATTCTAAAACTTTGAATTCATCGAAGGTCAACTCTCGTGCAATGTTCACGCTATACATCATTCGAAAGGTCACTCAGAATCCATTCTAAAATTGGATAACAGATGCCTGATGAACTTTTATGCTATATTGAAATTGTAAATAAAAGTTATCTCTCTTCAATTTAAACTTACTTTCAGGCTACAAAGGCCACATCCACCCTGGTATCAGCGCCCTCTTTGAGGCTGCAGCCTTCCGATTCGGTCACAGTATGGTGCCTCCAGGCAGCTATCTCAGGTGGGTCGGCTAAGGGAATTTTATGCTATTACTCTAGCCATACTTAAATTTTATGCTCTTAACAACTGTTTAAGCTCGCGCTGAACCTCACATATATACAAGCCCTGGAATGCGAAAGGCACAGCAGCCATTAATGCCTTTCAACTGCTTTTAGCTGCTTTTGATTTTAACATCGATCAGATTTTAGCAGCAATATGATATACCTTTCTGCTAAATACTGATCGATACGACTATATACATATATATAATGCTTTTTGTGTGAGTTCAAGGGAAGATATTTACAATAGAGATTTTCGTAACGCATAGTGGCATTCCCGGTTTGGCCTATTCTGCTCTCCAAAGCCTTTTTCATACCTGGCATACCTCATACTATCAAAGTCAGCTTTACATAAACAACTCCCAGATGGCGTGCTTTTTGCATGCTTCTCCTATTTTTCTTCCATCCGAGAAGTCTTGTCATTGCCTCTAGGTATTGTCATCCCTAACAACCGAGGCCTATATAGGACTGAAATGTCCATAGGGAACATGCTAAGACCATGCGAAACAGCTCTTGGATATTACATGAGGGGTGTGTGATCAGATGGAACCAAATTCATTATACCTACTGCGCAGTTTTCTGATTTGGTAATGGTTAAGGTTCCATTCTCCTGTTTTGAATGATAATAAGTTTCATCAGCAGGTATCACTTCATTTGATTCTCTACCCTTTCTATAGGTTGCACATACTGGAAATTATGACTAATCATAGAATGTAATATAGAATCGTTTTGCAACTTTAAAGTGGCAAATACCTAATAGTTTATAGTTTCTGTGAGGTTCTGTACTGTTCCTCGTAGGATGCAAATCTAAAGATACGCGTTGGAATAGTTTTATTATCTAAAGTTCTTTTTCAAAATTACCTTCAGTATCTCCCCTTGAGTTCAGGAGGATTGCAAGAAAAGTTCGATATGGTAATACATAAAGTGACGGTACAGTAATAATGATCATTGAAGAATTTCTAAGAACAAGAGTATCGTCACATTTACAATAACCTGCATAATTATATGTTCATCAACTTTACATTCCTATCCCCATTATGTGACCAGTTTACATTATAATTTGCTACGAAAACCAAACATGGTAAATTATTTGAGTTGTGTGTAATCAGATTGAACCAAGTACGTTATAATTATCTATTACGAAGTTTTCTGTACCTTTAACATTAACGATGAACATGGCACGGAGAAGGATGACACCTTAGTTTAGGCTATCCTACATATAGATTTGTCTATGGACAATCAATAACCTCTTGATTATTCTTCCCTTCTTTATGATATGATCTATCGTAATTCAAAGCAAAGGTTCTTTCAAAGTCCATCAATTATATTGATGTTTTCCAATAAAAATAAACAAAATGCTATTGCACACGCTTGAAAAGTTATATCACTTAAATCGAACCTACAATACTGAGTTTTTAAGTCAATATCTAATAATATGAAGAATCCCGTAGAGGATTTCAGAGGGTAGACGTACCACCAAAAGGGGTCAAAGGATCCTTCTGTGTTGGCAGGTAACCTGAGAACGTCCCAGACGAAACTTTTATTATTTTATTACCCAAACAATATCTAGAATATTACCGCTGAAAACACTGAAAACGAGGAGCAGTGCATGCAGCCTTACAGAGCTATACCAAATGCTTATAGTGAAATCCTGTATTCCATCGCTGTGTTTGGTTGACCTACAGGGACGCCACCTGTCGGTACCGCCGGTTCGGGGAAAAGCTGGGCCTGCGGCTCTGTAACACCTACTGGAGGTCTCAGGTAACTTAAAGTTCTCCAGGGGGTTCAAAGGATAGTGTCAATAATCAGTTCACTTCTTCATAACATAGTTAGGTTCCAATAGTATCCTTATTGTGCATTAAGATAACAAACGTTTAACTAGAAACAGATATTATTTAAAACGTTTGATTTATTCCATATTGCTTTTCTGTTTCATTGTCCATGTAATATTTGTCTCAAAGATTTCACTCTTTATTACTATTTGTATCAACTTTATGCAATGTTATCTTTATGAAAAGGCTTAAGAACCGGTGAATGGATATTTTAGATCTACATTATACATGTAGTTAAATAACTATACAACACATCCATACCAAATCGGTTATTGATTTGCGCAGGTATATCCTATTCTAGAATAATTATTACAATTTTAATAAATCAATTGCGAATAGGACAAAGAACCATCCCACTTTGATATTTCATTCTGACGTTTTGTTTTAGTCATAACCAATTAGGCCTATTCATATTTGACCTTGCTGTCATTTCATTGATCTTGATCAGGAAATCTTAGATCAGTACAACCTGGAGGAGATATTGATGGGGATGACTTCACAGATCGCCGAGAGGGAGGATAACATCTTAGTGAGTGACCTCAGAGGTAGGTTACATCTGAGTGAGTGACATCAGCTAGCTTAGTCAGTGACCTCAGACATGGGCAAAGCTTGAGCCATTCATAACATCATTATTTCTAAATCAAAAGAGTGCTTTTTGCGTCTGAAAATAATGATCCTTCGTTAGAGTCGAATTCATGGTACTTCCCGGCTGTTTTCAAAAACCTATTTCTATGCTTTCTAGATCTTGAAATAATTAGATATCATGAAATGTGACTTAACAGTACTTTTCTGGTTAGTTCCTGGAAATAAAAGTGCTAGCCTCCTTCAATAACTTTTACAAAGTTGTTAGAGGCGCCCTCTTTGGAGGACAGAATTTTAAATAGAAAAGACATGTCCAGAAAATGGAGGGGTCGTCCCCGGACCCGAATCGCATTCCCAAATTAACCAGTAGGCTCGAGGAGAAAATACTAAGAGCAATTTATCACTTTGGTGGTGTAGGAACCAACAATTTACATTAGAATCATAGAAAAAAATCGAACATATCCCAACTTTACTCATTTGCCGTTACGAAGATTGGTTGTATAACTTTATTAAACCCGATATTTGTGTTTAAGTACCTTTTCCTTATCAACCCTTCTCCATTTATTTACTTTTATATGATGCCATCTGCAATGATTAGGTCATAAATGAATCTCATGTAACTTACAGATTTTAGTAATTATTGCAATTATATCAATTATCAATGAATTCAAGACATTGTTTAAATGCTAGAATCTGTGATCTACTGCATAAGCCATGTTGATAATATAAATTTGTGATTATATGACCTTAATGCAATGTTTTTGTATAAACCCTACTACGCTTTGTTTGAAAAACACGCGTTTTATAGACTATACCAAATGCATTAAATCTTGTTATAGGGTAAAAAGTCCATAGGAACTGTACCCACTCATGCATTTGGTGCTCAGGTACGTTGTTCATATGCATTCTACACGATGTAATCTTTACTGATACATCTGTTGTTAGGTAAATCCTTTGGTCCGCTCCACTACTCGCGCCATGACCTGGCCGTCATGACCCTGATGCGGGGTCGGGACCATGGCCTGCCCGACTATAACAGTGCCCGCAGATGGCTAGGCCTGGACCCCATCAAGGCCTGGAGGGAAATCAACCCCTGGCTCTACCACAAGGAGAAAGAGGTGAGTTTGTACTATTGTCATTGCCAGATCCAAAGATGTAACAGGTTTGATGTAAAGTTGGGTAAAGTAGTCATTACGGATTTTCTATAAAAAAAAATCCCCCCCCCCCCTTATTTTCCAAAATCCTGAAGCCTGTTGAATACTTGTGAGGAAACCAACTGGCTTCCGACACTTTTACTGGTCCTTTTTTTGTATATGAAACACTCTAGAATGTGTAAGCTTCAAGAGGTGCGATGTTGGTTGTGATTTGAAAGAAAAATGTCTGTAATTGTTATGTTAATTTCATGAATAAACAAAAGATGGATACAGGCATATGATAGCAAAATTGATTGAATAGATTATCTGCCTTAAACAAGAATACTATTGTGTTGATGTATTACAGCAAAACAAGAGTGAAACAACTATGGTAAGAATCCCGGAGACATAAATGTTATCCCTTAACACTACTCTTATGCTTAAATGAAACTGATTAAATTCGCCATCAGTTATGTTGCTAGCTATCAAAATGTGATGTCTGAGCCAATGTATAGTTTAGGCATCAAATTATTATTAGCTTTCAGCTATAGCGTTGGCACATTCATGTTGCTGTAACACTAATTGTGCTTTTTATGGCAATTCCATATATATGGTGTTTTATTTGTTAACACTACCATTAAACTTGCCATAAACGCAATTCATGACATTTATGCTTTATCAATTAATGTTGCCTTTACTCATTACTCTGTCGATTTTCACATGATTTTCGAAAGATTTATGATATTATACTTTACAATTCCCCCCATTCTTCGATATGTGTATATATGATAAGGGTGTTTTTGTTTGTTAAGGTATGACTAGTATATGTGTTAATGTTTTTGGTTAAGAATTAACTTAATAACCATATACTAAATCTTTAAAGGTGACGTGAACATTTTTCATTTTGATGATGTGTTGAACATAATGACCATTTTACTAGACCTTGACCATTACTAACCTTCGCTCTTGACCCCTTGACCTCTCCCACCCAGGAGTTTTACCGCCTGATGAAGACCTACCGGACCACGGAGGATGTCGACGTTTTCCCGGCAGGCCTCATGGAGTTCACGCCTTCCGGTCCAGGCCCGCTCTTCCGTGACGTCATCAAAGACCAGTTCATGCGGATACGTGACGGTGACCGCTACTGGTTCGAGAACAAACTCAATAAGTATGTAATGATATTAGCCATATTTGCCTTCCCGTGTTATATACATGTGTCATGTGTTCAGGGGAATAAACATCAAACAAATATTTGCTTATGAAGACTGTCATTGCTCTGAACATAATTATAGATGTGTGAATTTTTCTAAACTGATAAATAACAACTCCTACCGCGTGGAATTTGTTGTGAATAGTACAATTTTTATTTGCTTTATATAAGCATTGATGTATAACGTTGGTCATTGGTGTGGAACGAAAACGAAACAGAAACCTCGTGCATGGGTGCACACGAATGAGCGAAGGTGCACCATTACATCTGCACCGCTCCCCTCCCTTCTAGTCTATATAGTTTAGGAGTGTTTGAAAAAACATTTCTGACGATTAAACGATACGTAGGCCTATTATAAAGGCACACACAGTTGGCCTTGACGTATTTGCGAATTCTCCCTACCACAGATAGCTGATTTACAGTAATCTTAAGCACCTGCAGGCTAATTTTGGCTAATTTTGTCGACAAAAACACATGGAAATCTATAGTTAATATACAAATATTTGCCATATTTCTAAATGTTATGATTAAATTTTCAAACCAACTCCAAAAATGATAAACATATGAAAAAATAGTTTATATCGATTTTCACCATTTCAAACCACAAATAATGCCATGATTATTGAAAATATCTATACTTAAGCACTGTACTTTGTAGACATATTTTCCAGCATGTATTCTTTAATATCTAGGCTAACCTGCAGGTAATACTCAAGAAAGTGGCTATCCGTGGTAGCAAGAATTGCTTATCGAAATAAACAGTAGCTGCATCAACTGTAACTTTATCTTATTATCTACTAACTACAGGATGTATACTGCTGAGGAGGTGGCCAACATAAAGAAAACCAAGTTCTCGGATGTTCTCATAGCCGTGACGAGCATCAAGGATGGTGACATTCAGCCCAACGTCTTCACCTGGCTAGATGGTGATTATGATACATTATTGTACTTTTACCAAATTAATATTTTGGGTTGCTTTATCTAGAGAATGAATAAGAATTCACGAAGCACAATATCGGCATTGAATCCCCAACTTAATACCTGCTGTCAAATCCTGCAAAATGTTACCAGTGATATCTTTTTGTATTCCCTTAAAATCTTCAACAACACAGGCTAGACTTTCAATTTATTGTATCGAAACAGTAATTTCAATGTATTGAATTATTATTTTTGCTTTATTCACTGTGGCTTTTTTGCTTCATAATGCTTGAAGGGCACAAGCAATACATTGTGTTATAACAAGATGACATTGTACATGGCATATGGTACTGTTTTTAAAAGCGACAGTATCACCACACACAATGATGGAAAATGTACATTGCTACTGCTTAATCAATGCTCCACAACCATTATCTGACCAATTTTGTATATGATGACACTTTCTGCCAAACTGTTGCACCCATGCACTCGACTATTAACAAGGTATAGGCTAATGTTAGGAAAAATACTCCAAATGTAAGAAGAATGAGACCGCTGCTTTAAGAAAAAATCATCATAAATGAAACACCCTTATTAACTGGAATGACCTTTAACCCTTCGGGCAACCCATGCCCCCAGCCGTCTCAGATGGTTGAGGAGGACCTGGAGGCATGCACCCCTCACAAGGGGTACGACTTCTGTTAATAAAACACACTGTTATCTATTAATGACCTTTAACCCTTCAGGTAACCCGTGCCCCCAGCCATCCCAGATGGTGGAGGAGGACCTGGTATGGCGACCAAAAAACTTTCACGAATATTCGTGATAATAATTTTGTGCCTCACGAACCTAGGGTGTGTCCAGAAAACATTCACGAACCTTTCTGAGTGTTCACGAACCTTCTCAGACATGCAAAATAACCTCAATAAAGTATCTATCTGTGTGTAAATACTTTCTCCTATATCTGAGAAGACCATTAGATTGTAATGAAATAGTTTTGAAATTGAAAAAAATGAAAAAAAGTAATACATGAGATTCGTGACCACAAATCCTTCACGAACCCAAAATTTGGAATCGTGACTATTTATTGCATCTGAGATTCGTGAATCTTTTTTGGTCATCCCCCCTGGAGGCGTGCACCCCTCACCAGGGGTATGACTACTGTTAATAAAACACACTGTTATCTATTAATGACCTTTAACCCTTCAGGTAACCCGTGCCCCCAGCCGTCTCAGATGGTTGAGGAGGACCTTGAGGCATGTACCCCTCACCAGGGGTACGACTACTGTTAATAAAACACAATGTTATCTATTAATGACCTTTAACCCTTCAGGTAACCCATGCCCCCAGCCATCTTAGATGGTTGAGGAGGACCTTGAGGCTTGCACCCCTCACCAGGGGTATGACTACTTAATAAAACACACTGTTATCTATTAATGACCTTAAACCCTTCAGGTAACCCGTGCCCCCAGCCGTCCCAGATGGTGGAGGGGGACTGTTAATGAAACACACTGTTATCTATTAATGACCTTTAACCCTTCAGGTAACCCGTGCCCCCAGCCATCCCAGATGGTGGAGGGGGACTGTTAATGAAACACACTGTTATCTATTAATGACCTTTAACCCGTCAGGTAACCCATGCCCCGAGCCATCCCAGATGGTGGAGTAGGACCTGGAGGCATGCACCCCTCACCAGGGGTACGACTACTGTTAATAAAACACACTGTTATCTATTAATGACCTTTAACCCTTCAGGTAACCCATGCCCCCAGCCGTCTCAGATGGTGGAGGAGGATCTGGAGGCGTGCACCCCTCACCAGGGGTACGACTACTTCACGGGCAGTGAGATCCCCTACATCACCGCCTTCACCTCCCTCGGCGTCTTCCCCTTCTGTAAGTCATCTTGTTGATTTAAATAATTGGAACAATGAGTCAGCTATAGTAAAGTTCTGTGTTTGCAGACATTTATCAGCGGAGTATCCAATCAGTTCATCTGAAGATTTTGTTATTAATTGATATTTAACAAGTTATTTTCTATTGTTACCATATGAAAAAGTTCAGGGAAGATGCTATCACAACTGATTAGCTACCTAACTATCAACAGAAATTTAAAAAAAAACACTTACCTACAAGTAGAAAATTACTACATGTGACTATATATATAATTATATATAATAAGAAAATATATATATATAATAATATTAAAAGGTTGGAAGCTACATCGAACCCAACTCCGGTTGTTGTTGACTTGTATTTATTAGAGTAGACATAGGCTAAGGTGATTCAACTAGTTTCGGCGTTTCACTGTCTTCATATAATAAGTATATATATATATATATATAGTATAATATTAAAAGGTTGGAAGCTGCATCAAACCCAACTCTGGCTGTTGTTGACTTGTATTTATTATTAAATAGACATGAATTATGGCGAATCAACTAGTTTCGGCATTTACTGCCTTCATCAGGATTGGAATCATACCTCAATATTGGTTTGGTATATCAATAATTAATGGTGTTGATTGACAGTGTAGATTTTCACCCTTTAGAAATCAACGGGGTGGATTAACAGTGTAGAAAAGTTAGATAAGTCAAACTTGGTTTTTGTTATTTTTTTGAAAAGTTCGTGGATAAATAGAAAGGTAAAAGTGTCATTCTCCTGTTGTTGCTAGGGTAATAATAGGTAAACGTCTGAAATAGATAATGCCAATACAGAAGTTTAAAACGTATAGTATAGGCAAAGCCTTTCAAATTGATATGCATACAGCTATCATTCTACACATGATCTTTCTTCCTCGCAGTACATCAATATCGACTTAAATTAATTTAAATAAATCAAGAATCAATTCAAACCTCTCCTACCCCATCCACAGTGTGCATCCTGGTGGCCTACCTCATCTGGAAGGTGAAGCAGGCCGTGTACAACTTCAGGACGCGAGCAGCTCGGAAGGACGCCGAGGTGCTCGGGTTGGCCGGGGAGACGGGAGACCTGGCCAACCGCCGGGCTAGTCGGATGTCCTTCAGCATCCACCAGGATAGGGGCTCTCTGAGCAGCAACACCTCCATCGGACCACTCATGGGTAAGTGGGTGATGTATTAGAACTGGTTTTAAAAAGGACAGAATTAAGATGCATATGCAACAGTTAAATGTGTAGCTGAAGACATAATAACATGAGCTGGCGCATTCATTGAGATTAAATTTTACCATGCAGTTTTGCGCTCACACACCAGCACATTAAGATACATAATTATTATGTTTACTCGCAATTCAAAAACAAAAATTAATGTATTAATATCAAAAGCCGCGAAAGGCAATTTAACATATCCTGTTGGTACCAGAAATTTTGTCCACTGAAGAGAGTTCTCCCCTTAACACAGAATCCACTGATAAAAGAGCCGACTGTATTGGCATTGTTCAGGCATATGGACGTCGTTATACTTCATATTTCGATATATATACACTAAAGATCTGTGTCCTGTTTTCTAAGGGCCACATGGTCATAGATTTCACACGGTGATTAGAAACATCTGGTCACTTAATCTTTCAACCATGTCATATATATATATATATATATATATATATATATATATATATATACTGAGTTTACTTTATCAAAATGTATGTTCTTCCACTGCAGTCCTGTGGACAATTTGGGCACAATTCTATGCATGGATCATCCAAATGTCCCTTTTCCATGCTACACTGCATGGGGCTCAAACCCATACAGGGCCAATGCCAACGAGTGGTACCAATGCCTCAACGATGTTGGCCACCCCCGACCCCCTTGCACAATGTCTATATTAAAGTTTTAATCCACCTTAATTATCCTACCTTTTCTCCAGCGTGGGAGTGGGCGGGTCGGACGGAGCCCCAGCGCCAGGTGGAGCTTGAGATGGAGGAGGAGGAGCCCGTGCTGAGACTACTCAACGACCGGGCCAAGACCCTGAGGACCGTCAACTTCTCCCGGATGGACCGAGTCAGCTGGTACATCAACAACGACAACAGGAGGAACCTGTGTATGCTGCACATCCCTAAGGAGTACGACCTGGTCAGTGGTAGCAGAAAAGATTTCTGCCCCATATCTTATAAAAGTATTTTGGGGTCGGTTTTTGTGTTAATCAACAAGCCTGTATCCAGGGGGATGGGGTGACCTGGGGTATGGGTCACCCCCAAAACTGGGCCAGGTCCACTCTTTGAAAAACCAATATTTTAGACCCCTCCCCCTCCTCCATAAAAAAAATGAAAATAAATAATGGCAGATGTGTATGAATCAACAAACGTAGATTATCAAAAAAGAATCAGTCATGCGCGGGGGGGGGGGGGGGGGTTGAATTGCCCCTTTTGCCAACCCCCTGGATCCGCCACTGGTCCCTAACCTTAACAACCCATGGACAATACCCTGGCTTTAAGCTATTTTATCTCTAGCCGGTCGATTTCCTGGAGATGGTCACCCCCCCCCCCCCCACATCACCAATTTCACCAATTAGAATAATACCTCTCGACTCTCTGATTTTCTGGTGTTCATGTCCAATTCTCTCAACTCTCTGATTTCCAGGCGTTGAGGTTATGTTCTCTCCATGTATCTCCAGGTGTTAAGGTTCCGCTCGGAGGTTGAGAGAGCCCGTTTCCAGGCCGGCCTTAAGAGAGCCCTGGAGGCGGCCGACAAGGAGGTGGTGCGACACGACTGTCGGGAGAAGTACATCTTTGACCGCGCCATCACCAAGACCAAGAGACAGGAGCTGCTCTCCAAATTCTTCAGGGGCGTCTTCGCCGAGGTGAGCTGCTCCCAGGGAGTTTGGCCTTTGTTTAATTACTATGAGTTACTTGTGAAGGCTGCTGCAAACCATCTAATATAAGCAGAGTCCTGTATGATGGGATGTGAGGTTTTAATACAAGATGGTGTTTTAATGTTATAATTTTTTTTTCAGTAATATTGTTTGATATCAATGGGTTTCATGCAGTATTTATCACTGCGCGGAAATAGACCTTTAACACCTTTAAGTTTATGTAAATGGGGCTTGCTAAAGATAATGGAAAGGTCACCTCTACAAGACCTTTCCAAAACATTTTTCATGTGACCTTTAAAATTGATTAAACATTTTGCAAAGGTATTATGCCTTTAATGAACCTCAATGGCCCCATTTACAAAATTAAAGGTCTTAAAGGTCTAATTTTCACAGTGTATTCCATACCTGTTTTGCTTGGAATTTGACTTATAGTAAACCAAATACACGTTTTAAGTGCGGGATTCTCATCGATTCCTTGATTCAACTAATCTACCCATATGTGTACCATTGAATTTATGATTTACTGAAGCAGGTCCTTGGTCAAAGAATTTCAAGACTTTCCTTTTCTAAGGCTCCCATATGTTTCTATTTCACGTGTCTTTCTTTTCGTTTGTATAGCCTATGATTGATGCTATATTCATAATATTCGTTTGTGCTCGTGCTATCATTTTCTTTGATATGACCAATGAGCGATTCGAAATAAACTAACAGTTGACTTTGGATTAAGAACTACAGTGCTTTCCTTTACATCTTTGTGGTTCTGACTATCATGCTTACTTCTATTCTCTCCAAGACCCCCGATAGCCGGGAGGTACAATCCCACGACGAGGTACGCTCAAAATGGTGGTATGAAGATTTGGTGGAGTACATCTTTCATTTTATTAATGCAGTTTTTACATTAGTATCTACCTCACCCTCAGCAAGTACTAAATAATACAGGAAGATATGTTTTTAAGATGCCTGGTTTGGTTCCCGATCCACAACCCTGGCTTTACCCTTTACAATTTGTTTGAGATGATTTTGCAGGCTCTATAGTTTTAGATAAGGTTTTAGAACCAAAGGGTTCACGAGCTATTCAGGTAGAATCATAAATATTATAGGCCGCTTCGATTGAGAACTACCTTATTCTCATATCACCCACACCGCTATGCCTGTATCCCCTGAGCAAGTGGAGATAATTTGGTTGTATTTAGGTGGTACTCTTTTCTTAGTATCCCCATCAATGCTAGGACCTCCTGACCACCAATCTAGCTGTGCGCTCTCTTAACCCTCCAGACCTTAAATAGAACATTTCAAACAAGAATTACTTCTACGTTAGCGCAATATATAAAGTAAAGGCTTATGTAATTGAACATATCTAAAGGCGGGAACTCATTGAGTGATGCACCTTAAATCATGGTCGAATTTGGTCGTTAAAGCATTCAGGTATTGTAGCAAATAGCAAATAGTTGAACACCACCGGACATGGGGTTCCCATCGAGTGATGCGATCCGAAATCGATCCTAAATCAGAAGTCTCTTGGTGGGTATGGCGTTTTAGATATTGGCCACTAGCAATCTGTAATTAGACCATAGTTTTTGTTGCATCGCTCAGTGGATTCAGGCCTTTTTTTGAAAAATATGTAGCTTATTTGTTGGTGTAAATGTAATATTGGGTAGAAAAAAGAGATAGATAACCAACATTTTCTGGACAATTTTGGAACTTCTTTGGGAAACAGAGCAATTTTTGTAAGTGTCCAGCAGGGTCTAAAGGGTTAAACCGAAGCATTATTAACTGCTTATAATTATTATCACATCCCCCCCAGCAACATTCAAATCCCATAAATATTAATTAATGTCTTATTGGTGCAAATCAAAGTAAAGATCTAGAAAGCTAGAACGTGCCCTATAAACAAATCCATAGTTAGCACACAAATAAATGGAATGTGATTAACATTTCCCAGAATATGAAAAGAACAGTTAAGTGCTAGGGCATTGTGTTCAACTGATTCACAACCAACTATATCAAACGCAATACATAGACGTAAACAAGATCACAAATCAATGATATTGTATATATATAGTAATCTGTTGGTTTTTATGATTATTAAAACTTTATTATTGTGTATAGGGTAATTAACTTAATTAATTTTAGAATCGATCTTTTGTTCATAGTGATTTTAACAATATCTTAACTTTCGGTTTTATGTACATAATTATTGAATATATGCGATATTTCTGATTGTTTTAGTAATTATTGTTATATACACTGTTTCATTGAAGTGTTGATTGCTGTACATCATATTGGGATAGTTTACCTATCCAACTCAGATGAGAATGTAAAACAAGTGCAATACTTAATTCTTGTACATGTCTGAATAAATAAAAGAATTTAAAAAAAAACTAATATGATATAAATCACAGGTGAATTTTGGAAATTAGAAAATCTTTACTAGCATGAAGTTTCTTGGCAATAACAGTATCATAAAGACATTTCTTGGCAATAACATGCCAATATATTGGCCAAGACAAATTCGATTTAAATCATTTTCCAAGGTCATAATTAATTCAATCGGTTTTGATAATGGAGTAAGGAGTGGTCTCTTAAATCTTGGAATTAAGATGACAGAAATGACATTCTCGTCTTGTGACATTGGAAAAGGTTTTCGCTTGATTTTATATATTTCCATTTATATCAAGTGGTGTACAGGAACAGAATGCCTGGAAAACCGACCAAAAAAATTTAATGTATCTTTTACAGTGCTTTATGATTCCAAGGTTGCACCAGATAATATGCACAGTTCCGAAAAGGAACCATTAACAAAGAACAATGAATCATGATGAAATAGTAAATGTGAATTCTCATACAGATATCAATAATTTTATGTTATGTTTCAAAATGTCACTCACATATGCCCTAGTATTGTTGCACATAATTGCAATTCAATTTCTTTATCAGAGTTAACCAACAAAAAATCTAGTAACCTCACAAGCACCAACAATTATCATTACATTTTAAACATCCATGACTATAGGTTTTAAACATATCACACCGAAATAATTATGTTGACATCCTGCTCAGGTTTGTTTTGATAAACACAAATTCTGTTCAGTCATTGTGGTGAACATTGTTGTCCTGGCAGCTGTCCCAATTTGTAGACAACACATTAAAAAGTATGTAATTTCATGTGTGGAAGCACACTTGGCTCGGGGTTCCGTCATCTGACCATTAGCTGATCCCCCCATGTTTACTTTAGAACGCTCAGCCGTCTGCCCTTCCCAGGGAGGGGGCCCTCGATGGTGAGGTCCAACAGTCACATGTTGATTTTAAGAATATGTATATATATATAATGAATTTAAGATATATATTCAGGTAGGGATTAGGAATTGGGACGAGAGGGATATGCAACCAATAGTTTATTCCCCATAATAAAAAACTGTGGAATTGGGGCCCGGAAGGACTCACCCCTCATGGGCTCAATCAGGACCTGAGGGCAACGGTTGAGCACCGTAAAGTAAACATTGGGGGATTTCTCGTTGGTCAGATGCCTGGCACGCCTTGACTCAGCCTCTGTTTAGTAAACAAGCAGGTGATCATACAATTAGGACATAAAAAGCTGTATAGAGGCCTACATCAGTGAGCGTTGGCACACTTGTATTTGACATGAACTTAAACAACAGGTAACAAAAATAAAAAGGCTGTGCAGTTGAAGCTTGAGCTCATGAGCTCATTCTTTTGAACGTTTATAAATGTTGATCCTAAGCTGTTTCAGGTCGATTCCTGTTCTAGATCTTCTGCAAGCTCCATTACGTTTACATCATAATGACAAATATTGAAACAACAACAATCGTAACAGCTATACATGTTATGTATATGTATATTATATGCTTTGGATTCAAAACACTTACAACCATTCCCGAAAAAACTGCACCATAATAAACCTATGATTAGTTATGATAAAATTAAGAAAACCTTTACTAATATAGACCAGTAAAGGGCTGCATGATGCTTCATTTGGTTTTAGGGTTATTATACTACTAAGTCAGCTTTGATGAAGGGTCTGTAATACAAAATGTGTGATCTATTCGGTTGCAGGCCTACAACATGAAGCAGCTTGGTCCGATAGATGAGATAGGGGTGGGACAGGCAAGAGACATTAAAGAGTGCGAGCTCTCCAGGGTAAGTAGATTAACTGTCTGGTCTTATAACCAGGGACCCTATGTTCATAAGGATTCTTCAACACCCCATGTATTTTGTTTTCATAGTGTATGTTCAAAACAAATTATCCATGACCTATGACTAAGGGTTTTTGGCTTAGGTAATCTATTATGTCTCCTTGCAAAAGTAGCTGTATGTAAATTAACTATAATTATGAACATATTTACTAACCATACTACATTTCATAGAGGGCAATGGCAGGCCGATTTCTCCATGTTTGAAAAAAGGTAATATTCTACTCATTTATCTATTTCATGGAATTGCTAGAGATAGACTGTTGGTCCATATTTTTCTATTTCATCAAAGCATATTCGAGTCGGTATAAGAATAATATGTTTGCCAATCATACGACCCATGTGATGGGAGGACAGTTTAGTACATCGCCCGGCGATTAACTAGTCGCCAGTGGGTATAGAAAAATATCAAACATGTCAAATATTTTGCCCTAAACCCACGGCGACTAGTGGTTTAGTCACCAGACATGACGGCGCCAAGTGGGGACCAGGCTTTAGTAAACTAAAAACATTAAAAGTAAGGACTTTTATCAGAAAACTCAGCAGCTCAGACCTAACTTCACAAACTTCTAATTTGGAAGAAATATAATGAAATTCCCATTATATCAATATAATTAGACTGGTTAGTAAATATGTTCATAAAGTGAAATTGGTAAGGGTACGTTGACAATTTTCAGGAGGAATTTGCAGAAGCCCTGGCCCTGGCTCCTGACTCCATGTTCGTCAACCAAATGTTCTCAGTCATAGACAGAGAAGGCAAGGGCTACATCTCATTCAGAGACATGATCTACGCCGTCGTCGTCTTCTCCAAAGGTACAATTCTTTCTCCATGATTTAACCCTTTCATGACGCTACGTTTGGTTGTAATCGTATTTGAATAGACCTAAATCCGACCTTTTGCACTCGTGGATTGTTTCCAAACTTAGTCCATTCCTGCCTGGAAAAATGAAAACATTTTCAATGTTGGTCAATACTAAAATTTCCCCAAGCAAACTATAATTATGAAGAAATTATCAAGACATATAGGCGTAGTTTCTAAGTAACAATATTATAGAATCTGATTTAATTGTCGGTATCAATCTAAAGGCACTGTTCCTTTTCAACAATATAATAAACCTAGACAACATTTAGAGCTTTGTAAGATTTTCCAGCATATTTCTTGGGGTCTAAAGGGTTAACGCTAGAGTTCTACTTGACGCCACAATGAATAGCTCAACCAGACATTCATTGCAGGCTGTTGATTTTGTTGTTACCTTATTATATAACCAAATAGAGCAGAAAAACGGCAAAAAGTAGCCATTGATCTTAGTTCTACGAAAAACGTTTTCATCTTTTATCCCTCTAAGACATATGAGAGAAAAATATATGTTCATCGTCATTGACAAATGTGGTACATAGCCACAGTAAACACAAACCCTTTTCATGACTTTCAGTGATACCATTAACAACATGCGATTACAGTGATATGAATAAAGAAATATTTATTAATCCTTCCCCTATTACAATTAAGCTATCTGGAACGTTAATTCAGGGAGTCGAACAAATTTAGTTAAAAGAACTATGTAAGATGTAGATTCAAAAGAAATGAATAGATAAAAAAATATCTGAAATACTTTTTCACCTCCTTAATGTTTGGTTTTCAAATCGAGCATTTTCGTTGTTGAATGGCCACGCTCTGGCTTCCCTTTGAATAAGCAGAATATGTATAATGATGTAATCAAATAGATGATAATAACGGATTTACCTCCGGTGAGTATGGCAACAAGTATTTATTTGATTGATTTCATCGATAATCTCTTAGTCTACTGCACAAATCACACACGATAATTCACGTTGCATGTACATCAATTCAATCTTTTCTTTGTTTTCATTCACTTTTGATATTCAGAACATTCCAGCTCAAAATAATTATACTTATTTGTATATATACGCTCGATCAGTTCGTACATTATATACATAACCTGCCCCATTGATATGATTGTATTGTAGACAATAATCATAATTCATCTTAAAGCCCACGATAATACACAAACCTTATAAAATCACATACTGTGAATCAATCAAACTTTATCAATCAATATACATTATAGATGTAAACTACACCACAATAACATAATTTTTACACACAATCTATTAGAGTAGATTTTTTTCTTCTCCATCCACATTGCCTTATTCTGGTCAACGTTCGGGAGATATTCCCGATTATACCTTTTGGATCAGTGAACTTGTAGACTTTTTTCATTAAGAGTGTGGCGCCCCTGGTGAATTAAATTGTTTTAGGTCTTTTCCTATAGTTAACCTATATGCTTCACTTCACATAGGTTAACTATAGGAATAGACCTAAAAATGTGTTTCTATTTAACTCACCAGGGGGCACCTCACCCTACTCAAAAAGGTCTATATGGCATCAATAGTGTTATTTCAGCGAAACAACTGGAGCGCATCTCAGAAATAGGGTTTACTGTACATGACACGAATTTGGTAACACCGCGTGTTACTTCCCCTCCCCCCAAACCATTTGGAGTTTAGGAGTCTACCAAGGAAAGAGGGCGGAGGTCCGCTCCTGGACAATGTTATGTAACATCAATTTCACTTAAATCTACTTAGCCCTAACATGCATGCATTTGTACAGAAATATTATTATATATTAACATTAATTCATGCTACTAAATTCATACTTTCCTAAGTGTTATTATTCCTCATAGGGTTATTTTATACTGTATATATATTCTGCTCGCTTACAATCAAAACAAAACCCAACCAACTTATTTTAGCTTAGTTTATACCAACTTTCGAAAGTGAAACCTTCACTTAGCCGGCAGAAGCGCCAAACAATTACCTGTTTAGCAATGGTATTATCATTTCGTTGTTATTTTGTATAATTGATAATCCGTACCGGAAGCTCCTAACAAATGAGCTGGTTCCGGTAATCGTGACTGTTTTTCAGTTATAATGCATGTAATGAAAAGTCTTGAAAAACAGCGATGAAAAACATTTTGGCCAGTTGTATTTGACAATCATCAGATTGATATCTATTGAAAATTAACATCATTTTACAGTGTATAGGGCCGAAATCGAATGATACTCGTTCACGTGAGTTCCCTGTAATTATACTAAATATCGCAGGTAAATCGAAGGTAAATCGAAGGTGGTTATTCTGATAAGTGATTCTGCCCCAGATCGTTTCAAGCCTTGGGGGACGTCCATAAATGACATCATGCTATTTTTTACCTTTTTTGACCGCCCCCCCCCCCCCCTTTCCCCCCTTGTCATGTTTTTTTCATGTGGCCCTTGACCCCCTGTAGAAATGACATCACTTTAAGTGTACCCCCCCCCCCCCCTCCCTAATATGAGAAGCCTTAGAAAATTCTTTGATTTTAACTGAAAATAAGAAATACAGCCGTCAATACCTGAACCTTACCTAAAATTGTCTCTGAATTCTTGAAATTCAAATTTTTCCGCAGACTTGATGTCATGCACCACATGACCCCCCCCCCCCTCCCCCCTTGTCATGTTTGGTCATGGAAGCATGACCCCCCTCCCTCCCCCTACTGCAAAACGTCATTTATGGACTGCCCCTTGTTGTCAAATATTTTCATGTGATTTATCACAATGTCTAACCAAGGCGTGGCCTTGTACAAAAGGAGTGGTGTATGGTTTTCCCCAAGGTTAGTTTCAAAGAAAAGCTTTTCTTTTTAACCAGGGACGAGTGAAGATAAACTTCACCTGCTTTTCATGATGTACGACATCGACAAAAATGGCACGCTCGACAGGGAAGAGATCCGGAAAATGATAAAGTGAGTACAGTTGTACTATTGGTTAAGAATGCACCTGAACTCATAGTTCACAGTTAGGATGAAAATAATTATGTAGTCCTTGATTCTTTAAATATTTCCAATAGTGTAATAAACATGGTCTGTACTACTCAAAAGCAAACAATAGACTGAACCCCTGGTCCCAACATCCTAGGTAATACACATCCCCAAAGCTCTGACTCAGTGAAACCAAGTGGTCAGAGGTCTGGTCCCCTTAAGCACCTGCCATATTCCCTACTCTGAGACCTGTATATGAAACTGCATACAGACATATCTTAATGTAGTGTTGTTATGAACATCCAACTCGACGACAGACAATTTAAATTGACACTTGACGTTTATTATAAATTAGGCTATAATCAACATGTTTCGAGTGGTTAGACTCTTCATCAGGATTCATCAGACATATCTTAAATACATGGATACAATAAAAATCCAGGGGCACAACAATATGTTACAAAAACACGTTATACATCTTGCTGCTCCGTGGCATGTCTTTTTGGTAACAGGAATTGATGCTTAGTTAGTAAAATGCTGTGTATATGGTAGTTATATGCTTACGCTCACTAACATACTTAGAGATAATTCAAAACAAATATGTATAGTTCATCACATATTGATCCCAAACTACCCGGCTCCAATTTTGAAACTTTTGTGATGCCACCAAAGGCAGAATTTAAACATGCATGGAAGTTAGTCTGCTAGAAATACTCTTAATTTTCTTAGGGTAAAAAGCACATAAATATTAGTAGCCAGCTAAGGAACCACTAATAAAGTTATTGTAAATTTTCAATTTACCCTCCCCTTGCCTACTTTACAATATGCATTCATCCGCAGATCTATGGTGGAGATCGCGGGCACGGCGCCCTCTAGGGAGGAGATTGAGAAGCTAACGTCCCGGATCTTCGCCAGTGCTGGCATCGCCTCCAGTCCGTCCATGAACTTTAATGACTTTAAGAAGGCCTTCAGTGAGCACAACGACCTCATGCAACGGGTGTCGCTCGACCTCAAAGGTAATGATGAGTTAGGCCTTTATTCTAAAGAGTTAAGTCTATATTCCCAAAGGCGGATACAGGAATTTGGAAAGGAGGAAGTCTGCATAAAGGTTAAGTACTAATTTAACGGCATGCAACGTATTTTTCTCTTTGGCAAGTTTAAGTCCCAACCAAAGGGAGGTTGGGGGTGGTGGTCATGACCCCCAGGACCGAGCCCCCCTCCTCGATTCGCCCCTGATTCCACTTATATTCCACAGACGGATTTTGATCATTTCATAATGATAACATGGCATGCGGATCTAAGATCATTCCATGATAGCAGGGACAGATCCAAGATCATTCCATGATAAAGTGGCAGATCCAAGATCATGCCATGATAACAGGGGCGGATCCAATATCATTCCATGATTCCAAGGAAAGTTTTTAAGAATCCAAACCCTCATCTTTAGCTGTGGACCAAAACTACAAAGGACAGACCATAGAATGAATGTTCTCAGCGTGTGCGAGAGTGTACATGTGTCTATGTAACTATAGATGGATGTCTCCACTTTTCTCAACATGAGTGCTGTACCCCGGGGTTTGACTTGGTCTCATCTATATGCCCCAATGTGTGTGTCAAAAAGGGAGGGAAGCGGGTCCTATTTTGGCCAGAATTGAGGGAATTGAGGGACTAATTTCCCTCAGAATGGGAATGAATCTAGTCAGGTCCCTTTCAATAAGTCAGTTTTTCTTGCATGTCCATGCATTATGGCCCAACATAAGAAGGTTGCACAAAAATCACCAAAAGTTAGTTACTCCGAGGTCTAAAAAGAAATAATTATTTTCAGGAGGATGGTTTTCTATTGAATTTGTTGATACCACGGAAAAATATATTCATCTGCACTGCAATATCATTTTCGGTTTAAAGATTGAGAATTCTGTCTCAGTTCTTCAGAATGGGTTATGCTCTACATGATTGTGAGACCATCCTTATCTGTATGTTTCCGCAAAATTGAGGTCACTCAATTGTGGGTCTTTTTCTGAAAACTGGACATGCAGGTGCGGGCAAAGATAAATCAAGTCAAACCCCTGTACTGTATACATGTCAAGATCTTGAAAGAGGGTTTCTGCCTGGACACACTTGGATGAACAAAACCTAGTTTCTACTTTTACTTCTGGTTAAACCGAAACCTTCCACTGACATAGTAGTGGAAACTTGGGTGCCCAGCCATTTATCAGTGAACTACTTGCTGGACGCGGTTTCAATACCTAAAGTAAATTTCCATGCGTACTTTCCTTTGTTAACGTAGGTAATCGTGCTACATGAGATATATACTTAAGTTAGAAGTAACAAGTTACCCGAATGTCAGTTAGTATTCTAATTTTAGTTTGATTTTAAATTAATGCAAATCAGTTATAAAGATCTGAATATCTTAGGATTATTTGATAAAAGGTTTGTTTTTCATTGAACAAATCTATCTTGTTGTTATAACGCTTTTCAGATAGTCCAAGGACTAGAACTGAACCAGAATTATATTTAAATCGCTCAATGGGTTCCCCCTTATTTAAGAACTCGATTTTCCTTCAGGTGCAATCAGACAGCAAGGTAAAAGCAACAAGCGATCGTCAACGTCGGAAAAACGCGCAAGTGGGTCGGAAAAACGTCCTCTCAGTCAGGAAAATTCTGCCTCTAGCAACAGGTCAGTTCTAGAATAATTAAATTACTCAGAATAGTTCTGAACAATATCGAACAAAACTAAAAAATAGTATATATTATGAACACTATATGTATTTATCCAACGTTAGGAACACAGAAGTTGTAGGCACAAGACAACAATCATGAAATGAAAAATGAAATATAAACATTGATAATTGTATAAACCTTGAATACCAAGTAAGGTAATAAATTTTGCCTCTTCAGTGAGCCAGTATTCTTTGAAATGAAACTGACTTAGCTAATCAGGATCTAGTCATTGCCTTATGACTACTGTCTCCCATTTCGTTATTGCACCTGTTACAACAATATACACAATATCAAAAATGCACCATCCCACTCAGTTGTAACTTTGCATCAATTGATTATTGACCCATTAACCTAATCATTGACAAACATAGGTCCTGATCTAATAAAAGAAAGAAAGTCAAGTTCCTATGTCTAAAAGAAGTAATAATGTGTAATGGTTTGACAGTGACTCCTACCCTAACCTATCCGCAAGGAGAAACGCAGTAGGGGTTGCACTAATCCCCGAAAGGTTGGTTATACATAAACACTAAATGGGAGAATCTAATTGGTCAAGTTCATTAGTTCAATACTACCACGGATAGTTCATATCCTGTATTCCATCTGTAGACTGGCCTAAATCAATGGGCGTGAGGGGAAATGTGTATACGAGTCCATCTTCACAAAAGCCTTTAGCATATTATAACATTTTACTTTTATTTTGTTGTATCATTAGTTCAGCATATTGTCAAAACCTACCATTGTGTTTTTCTCTTCATGTATCTGCACATATCTTGTGTTTTCAAAGTTGATTTGAATATTATTCAGTTCATATGATAACCATGTTTTGCACAATTTCTACTGGTTTCGGAGTGAGTCTGTCCACGAAAATTGGTCAAATTTAAGCTGCATGCATCTTGAATACTGGGTATCAACTATCCGTGGTACTGTGAATTGTATTTCATTGACGTCTGCATAAAATTATATTATGCTACCAAAATCATTTGAGCAAAGTTAACCAATTGCTAATTTGTGCCAAATATATAGTATTTTCTTACGGAATAAACATCGAAATTCATTACGGTTCAAAAGAACTATGCATTTGCTTTTTCAATACATGTTGATTTATCAAAGCGCTGTTAATTAACAATGCATTGATATTAATAATGTGATAATCATACTAAAATAAAACTGATAATAATAAATAGCTTGCGGTCTTATTTTCCTTTAATGGTTGTTTTTATCAAAAGAAATCCACTAACCATTCGAATATTCAATTTGATATGTGCATCATGCCTGTCTGCCTCATAAAGATATCAAAGACATGTTTGTGGTCTGCAAAATGGTCATCTAACAAAATGACTACAGGATCCAATCCTTCTTGAACCCCTATATGAACACAACATGACATAAACAATCTAAAGTACAGTTTACTTTTATAGCTAATGCAACTCTCACTGTTCAATAATAGGTCTTAATTATATGATCCAATTACATATAGCCCACATAGAATCTTCTAAAACTGAAACATTTTTTATTTGATGATAATATGGTTACAAAAAGGTCAAACATAACCCAATAATCTAATAATCTCATCTTAATGGGCTCTTACAAGCAATACCTGTTATAGTAACAAATGTATCGATCCAAATAAAATCACTCCACAATCAAATAATCGTTATAATAATATATCATGATTATTTTCCTACAAATAACTCGGGATTTATTTAAAGACATATCAAAATTAATATACCTTAATATTATAATAAATCTATCTTAGTGGGTTTTGGCAAATATAACCTGGTATGGTTACTACAAATCTTAATCTAAAATATCAATTTTGTTTGATAACATATTATTTACCTTTATCTAAAAAGACCATATAACTTGTTTGCTACATGTAAAGCAATAATTTGTTATCATACATTTGTAAATCTTTCTTTTGGAAGATCTCTTTTGTCCAACAATTTTGATAAAATTATTATCAATATTGCCTATATTTCACTCCCCAGCTCATTGCTACGAGTGAGGCTGGGTAAGGGTGCTTCAGAGTCCGGCCACACCCGGAGTGGGATGGCCCTGACGGTAAGACCAGAGGTCTACAGCAGACTGGGGGCAGCCATGAAGGATGTCAGACACTACATGGAGAACCACCGACAACATCTCGTCTACTCCTTCATCTTCTTCTTCATCAATGGTTTACTCTTCACAGAAAGGTTTTATAGTAAGCACAGTATTTTTACTTGTCGATTTTCGAATAAGAGTACCTTAAAGTTTACTAAAATTGATGTATACCTGGGGGGGGGCGACCAAAAAATATTCACGAATCTGAAATTCAATAATAGTCACGATTCCAAATTTTGGATTCGTGAAGGATTCGTGGTCACGAATCTTATATTTGTTAAATTTGCATTTCCCCCCACTTTTTTCATTTCAAAATTATTTCTTTTTACCTCAAATGAATTCTAATAGATATCAGGATGTATTATGTACAATGATATGCACTTTGTGAACACTTTCTTGAATGCTTGAAAATGTTCGTGAACACCCATTAAGATTCGTGAATGTTTTCTGGACATACCCTAGGTTCGTGAGAGGGCAAATTATTATCACGAATATTCGTGAAAGGTTTTTGGTCGCTATACCTGGTATGGCGACCAAAAAAATTTCACGAATATTCGTGATCATAATTTTATATCTCATGAACCTTGTGCATGTCCAGAAAACATTCACGAGCCTTTGTGAGTGTTCACGAACCTTCTAAAAGATGCAAAACGACCCCTATAAAGTATTTATCTGTATAAAAATTACTTTGTCTTATCTCTGAGAAGATCATTAGAGTATAATTAAATATTTTGGGAAAAAATGTATACATGAGATTGGTGACCACGAATCTATCACGAACCCAAAATTTGGAATCGCGACTATTTATTGAATTTGAGATTCGTGAAAGGTTTTTTGGTCGCCCCCCTGGCAGCAGACCAAACAAGGAAATGTAGGTTCATAACGATAATGATTAATAATCACCATCTAAAACATCAGCCTCTTTTTATGTTGGTTTGCAAGCAATGCTTTGGATATTTACAGAATGTATATGGAAGCCGCATGGCTAGGCAATAGAAGTAGGTTCAACAGGTCATTACTCAAGTAATAAAACATGTCGATCATATACATGAAAATTAGACTAGCTCTCTTTTTCTCTGCTTCCTCTCACAATATGTGTCTTGAATCCATCACGAACCTCAAGGGGAAGGTGGTCAATTCTGAACCCCAGAAATTACCATCATCTTATTGCTGGCCTAAAAAAAACTTTAAAACTACTGTTTGCTCCACAGGCTATGATGTGGACCTAAGTACAAGGCGTTTAACAATATAACTGCATACTTTCCTTATGACGTGATGTGCTGCCGCTCTAACATCTCTTTGCTTCTATCTGCAGAACTAGATAGAATTAAAGTGAATAAAGAAAATACTCTTTGCTCTCCGGTCTATATAGTGGACCTGGGCCACAAAGGTTTCCATATAGTACAGCGGTCAACCTCTCCATGTCCTTCTACACCATTGTAACAATCAACATTAAACTCCAATAGACATTTACAATAGGTACATACCAAACAATTCATAACTAACTTTTGATTTGCAATCTTTGATGACGTCCAGAAACACGAATTGCTCCATAGAATCCCCATGGTTTCTCTCCGACACAGTATTCTTCCATGCCAATCATTTTTGGTTCTCCCTGTACAATAAATAATATTGATAGTTAATAAAGAAGTACTCTTTGTTTTCCAGCCTATGCAGTGGACCTGGAACACAAAGGTTTCCGTAGTATCGCGGGGTATGGCGTGTCGTTGACTCGGGGTGCGGCTGCCTCCATCTCCTTCTGCTTCTCCCTGCTCCTCCTCACAATGTGCCGCAACCTCATCACCACCCTCAGGGAGACAGTGTTCAACCTCTATGTGCCATTTGACTCCATCGTGTCCTTCCACAAACTGGTGGCCTGGACGGCCCTCTTCTTCACCTTCGTCCACGTGTTGGGTTATTGCTTCAACTTCTACCATATTGCCACCCAACCGGTGCAGTTCCTGTGCATCTTTGATGAGATACACTTCAGGTTGGTGAATTGATTACAATTTACGTACATGTATAGGTCAAATGGGAGATTTCAGAAGATATTTTAACATAAAACACAAACAATGAAATGCCCCCTATTCGTAAGTTGGTATATAATAGCTTCATGCGGCGCTCCCTGCAGCGTATGTAGAATTCATTCCCAATAAAGTTTCTATGCAAACTGTAACTTTCTCATTATGTTTTTAACAATAATTATCAAATTAGGCTGTGAATCCATTTATGGGGTTGATTAAGAACTATTATACGTAAAAAAAACAATGCAAGCTTAACGAATAACCATTTTCAATGTGTTATACTTATAGCTAGATTTACAAAATAATGCAATTTTGGTTAGCACTTTTACTTCAAAACAGGTTCAATTCTTTTCATAACTATGATTTTCATTTATCACTTCAGGTCAGATATGCTGCCAACCTTCAGTTTTTGGCTGTTCATGAATCTTACAGGTACGGTCTAACTAAATTGAAATTACATTGTCTTCCTAAAAGCAGTCAGTGGTGTCGTTGTAGGCGTGCAATGACTAGACATGGGGAAACCGAATAATGAAACACAATCCAGCCTTTCCCATAATCCAAAAGAGTTGGTTTATTTTTATTTTTTTCCAAGCAGAATGTGTTTCCATGCTATTTATACACCAAAATATACCTAATGTAGTCGGTATGAATCAAGAGAAAACAATCATAAACCTTAGCAAACATTTAAAAGGTGTCCGGTTTTCGAGAACTTTAGAAAATTGGTGGGCTATCCCTTCTTGTTGCTATTGTGTGGGTTCTACTTTAGGGTTAATCTAGGACCAAGTCCAATAAACCTCTGCCTTTTTTTTGGGTGTCCTGACATCTATTTATTGTATTTCCAAGTTCTGGGGTGCCAACCTAAAACGTTCACAATACATCAAAATTTATCTAGGGGGTATTTTAAGGCCCACGATACAAAAATCCTGCCCAGAAAAAATCCATGATACATTTTGGAAATTGTGTAAATTATGTGATAAATCTTAATTAAATCATTCACAGTGTATGTAAATACGCTCTAATGTATGCTTAAGGATATTGGAACAATGTAGCATTAGAAAATGGAAAAAAATGAAAAGAAAAGTTCATGAATTATCGTGTACCACTAAATCCCACAATCACAATTTTCGCGATCGTGGCTATTTAAATGTATCGTGGACATGAAATATCGTGAACTTTCTTTGGTTGGTGCCCCTGAAAATCCGTTCCTTTCCCCCCGCCAGGCGTTACGGGTTACCTGCTGGTTCTGGTGGTCTGCATCATGTACACCTTCGCCACGCAGACCTCGCGGTCCCACATCTTTAACGCCTTCTGGATCACACACAAACTCTTCTACGTCTTCTACATCCTCGTCCTCCTCCACGGCGCCTCCAGGTGAGAGATTCTAGCAGTTTTAAAGGTCAACCTGCAAGTTCTAGTTTATGGAGGTTTGAAGATCAACCTGAAAGTTAGATAATGTATTCCTATATGTAATAATATTATTGGGTTATTGGATTCAAGTTGAGCTTGAGTTTGATTAATATTGATGGTGTGTATTCTACTCTCCCATGTCAGTTTTGAATGAGATTTACCAAATTGGGTACCTTCAACGCAAGTACCTTCTTAAGGGTACATATGTTAGGAAATTAATCATTAATAACGTATTGCCAATCAGAAGTATACTTTGGATATTGCCTATTCAGTCCCTCTGCAGTTGCCCCAAGATGATATGTGTCATGTCAAAGATGGATTCAAGATTCTTGGAAAAGGGGAGGGGATCCTTACATTGTACTAACAGTTTGTGATCAGGGTCGATGGATTCCAATTCAAAGTATATAAGTAACAAAAACCTCATTGACTATGCTAAAAATACAATGCCATTTCTACTGAAAATTTATTTTTGGATCAAAATACTTTGAAATAGCCAATTACCCCAATGCAAATTCTGGATTTTGACCTATATCTAAGCCTTGTAACCAGGTTGGGGATACTACTGAAAAACGGAGCGTCCTGAAAAAACGGGACGTCCTGTAATATCAGGCAAATATGAAAAAGTGTAATATCTAATTATCTTAGATGAAATGATACATGAATAAAACCCAAAACAGACATGATATAATACTTCTACATATGCAAACTGCCAAAATTATAAAATTTTGCATTTAACATGAATTTGATAACACTTTCCATTTTGACAATTACATAAATAATAATTTCATAATTAATATTTTTACATAAATGAAAATGCTCAGAAAACGAGGAGTTTGTTAAATTCAAAAAATATATGTAATGAAAGTACACATCTTTTCCATCAAAATGATTGTTGCATTTTTGCATTCTATTGTTGCATTTTTTTAATATTGATTTTTATTTTTTAAAAGTTACAAAAATCATACCAAGAAAACGGCCCATCCTGAAATAACAGGACAATTTCATGGTCTGTTATTACAGGACGTCCCGTTTGTTCAGGCAGACTTTTACAAACCATTAAAACAGTTATTGTAATGATGGGATTCAGTTCTAATTTGACCAAATAATTGTTTGTCGTGTAGGGTCATTTTTTGAATTTGAAAAAATAATAATGGAATGTTTGTAATGATTTATAGGGTTGCGTCGTGAAAAAACGGGACGTCCCGATTTTCCAGTCATAGCCCTAACCTGGTAACATGAGTTTAACCCTAATCATGCTCACCTCATCCTTTCACTGACAGAGTGATTCAGAACCCGATGTTCTGGACGTACTTCGTCGTCCCCGCCTGTCTCTTCACCATCGACAAGACCATCGCCCTCAGCCGCAAGAAGCGCGAGATACACATCCAGGACGCCGAGCTGCTGCCCTCTCGTGAGTCAACCTAGAACTAATATAATATCGTACCATTATTGATTATTAACTTAATGATTATTATTTACTTTCTTTTCTACAAAATATGAAGAATATAATTATGGGGCCAACTGTTTGATACTTTGAAAAAGTACGTTTATTACCCTGATTAAATTAAATGAAAACTTTTCCTGGTTTCATTTACCTGATTCAAAGTTGTGAAAACGAGTATATGATATACATTTTTATATCTTAGACGCTGAATATACTTCACCCAAAGCCTTGAACTTGCAATAGATCTCGAGTAGCAAAGACCTATATGAATATAGAAAAAAAAGCTCAAGATCTTACAGTCAAAGGAGGCAACATGTACCGGAATTAGGTTCCAGCCGATATTTCTATTCTTTTTTCCCCTGATAATTGTTATCCTCAAACTAATGAAAAGTAAAGTTCCATACATCACATTATCTTCAATTTTAAATAACACCTACATCGTTCTACTTGGACTCACAGAGGTGACGAAGGTGGAGTTCAAACGTCCCCCAAACTTCGAGTACAAGTCAGGTCAGTGGATGCGGCTGGCCTGTGTGGAGCTGGGTAAGAACGAGTACCACCCCTTTACCCTGACCTCAGCACCCCACGAGGACACCCTGTGTACCCACATAAGGACGGCCGGGCCCTGGACGTCGGCCTTAAGGGGGCTGCTGAGTAACGAGAACCTCCGCGACAAGCCCTACCCCAGCGTGAGTTAGTGGCGGTTTAGTTTCAAATTTAAATGTGTGTTGCTGGTTTTGTCTCATAAAAATGTTTGTATATTTGTGGGCGGTTATGTTTCTTTAGGTACTCTCGCCTGTCAGGGGGAATTAAGTTAACAAGCCAAACTACTGTTCAAATACCTTTTGCGTTGTTTGATCTACCAGTATAGATTTTGCGTACAGTTTTTCAGATTATTATTTCGTAAAGAAAATGATGCATCCATTGCATGTACAAGAGGTTATGATTTGTTTTCTCCGATTCTATGAGGAATAATACAAAAAAGGCAACACTCAAATTCTCCTATTCGCCGTTGTTAGGACGCTATCCTACAAACAGATGCTATCCCACAAATGCAAGCTAATTGTCACTTAACATCCATGTCAGAGCGCTATCATGCAAACATTTACTAAACCACAAAGCACTTTGTTAGTTAGCAGCACCCATATGCTGCTAAGCTACAATCAGATGCTATCCAACAAGATGCTATCCTACCAATGGATGCTATCCTACAGATTTATGCTGAAAAATAGCAAACCAATTTCGAAGATTATCTCATTGGGGTTTGGAAGAGAGGTGTACTGCAAACTCCTAGAGGACATAGGACTAACCTTTTTGAATTTTCAAATACATAATTTATTTAGGAAAATTAAATCACACTTTCATTTCTATTCAGTATCAAAAGAAATTAGAATATTGATAAACTATTAACAAAATAAATTCAAGAAGCAAAAATAAGACAGTAAGATAAAGATAAACAATCATTGGTTTGTTTAGAATGATAACTCACTCATCTTAATTGATTCTCCCATTTGCAGGACATAAAACCTATTTTTGTATAAATAGTTGTTAGCTGTTGCACACAACCCTTTTTTCACAAATTCTGTCGATATTCTTTAAAGATCGTACTAAAAAGACCAAAGTTTCAGAAAATGGTTAATGTCTATCACCTCTCATATAGCGATAACTAGAAATTGTCCCCTGAATCATCTCGACTCACTGAAAAATGCATTATTTTCCATGATTTCTCATCTCACATCTCCCTGAATAGAAAGCTGAAGATGTTTAGACAAAAATATACTTTCTATTCTATTGGACATTTTATTAAAATAAAGATAAGGAACTTAATGTTTTGAGGCATAATACATAAGAGACCTGACACCCCCTTTCAATCCTACAGAAAAGGTAACTTCGCTGTATAATACTTTAATATAGCTTTGTGCAGAGATGCTATCCCACAAATATTTGTGACTTAGCAGATATGTTTGTAGCTTAGCATCTTGTGGTGATGCTAAGTCACAAAAGGATGCTAAGCTACAAATATTTATGAGTTAGTGTCTACTTTTGGAAAGATGCTATTCAACAAATATTTTTGGTTTAGCATCTCTTTGTAGCTTAGCATCCTGTGGTGTTGCTATCCTGCAAAAAGTCACTAAACCACAAACATTTGTTGGATAGCATCTGTTTGTAGGATAGCGTCCTAACAGCTGTTCTGACCTCTAGCAACGCCTTAAAGTTCACCCGAAAAGTATTGTTTCAATAATCAGATAGCTGCCTAAAATGCTTCATTAAAACCTATTGTAAGGTATTATATGCTGCAAATTGCAATGTATGCGCAAAAATAGCTGTAAAGGTTATTCTTGTAAATGGGAAGCCAGTCTCACAATTATGGTGCGGACCTGCAAGAGGCAAGCATAGATAATGCTTAGTGACGTCACGTGAGGCACTGGTACCCCACTGTTATCTATTGACAAAATTATTCTACATGTAACTCAAAATATACAGGTCTAAGCAAAACATTTGAAACTTTCAGAATTCATAAATATTTATGAGTTTTAAATCAATATATTTTCATCTGAATTTTTCATTCTGTAGTTTTAGGCTTATGAATTTTAAAAGATGACCATAGGTCACACATCAGTAAGGCCTAATGCCTCCCCTTACGTCACACACCATTGTTTGCACTGAGCCAGACAATGGGAGGCGCGAAAACCCAGGCCTACTGCCACATCCAAATTCAGCCTATTTTTAGAACATCCACTTTAATCAAATACCTTTCCTCACATATACAACTAATGTGGTACATTTGGAACGTTTGTAGCTGTGTAAAATTGGCTTTTCGCGTCTCCTTTAATGTCTGCCCCACCCTGGCATTGTGACGTCATCTGCTCACTTCTTATAGGCCTAGGGCCTAAATTCAAATCAGAATTATGATCAATAGACACTTCTCAAACTCACTCTACCTAAGGAACTGCACCTCCTCTCTACATACACAGATAAAAACTTAAAGATTCTCGATTGGTAACTGAAGACTCCCCACAAAAAAAAAGAAATTAAACATCTTTTAACCTTGTAACCATACCTCATGTGACTCGACTCATCTCATTATCATTATGTATCCAAGGAAGAACTTATAATTATTATGTAAGATTGGATTTGAAAAAAAAAATCTTTGTATTTTCTCCGGCAGCTGTACCTTGACGGGCCGTACGGGGCGGGGCAGCAGGACTGGTACCGGTTTGACGTGAGTGTGCTGGTCGGCGGGGGGATAGGGGTCACCCCCTACGCTTCTATACTCAAAGACTTCGTCTTCATGTCCTCAGTCAAGAACACATTCAAGATGAAATGTAGGAAGGTGAGTCTCACCCTGAAAAAAGGGACTATTTATTTATTTTGTTCAGTCTGACTAAGAAATGGTAATAAGTGGTATTTGACTTGTTATTTGTAAACCAAATGGAAAATTGAAATCAAAATTAAAAAAAATACTTTTGGAGCCTTACTTACTTGTATTTTTGTGGGTAGAATACATAATATACGATGCATTCTATTTCAAATCTGTCTCTCAATAAGAATTTAAGCTTTGAGATACTACCCTGTGTTTCAGCATATTTTATCATTCCATTTCAAGGAAAATCCTTTCATAACATGATCGTTATTGCAATATTTCAATGTGTATACTTGCTGTCTTTTACAAAGCTACCATGGGTGACTTTGAAAATGCAAAAACTGTTTATGGAAATAAAAGAAAACATTATAACAATATTGATATGCGGATCCCCCTTTCCCTCTTTGAAATCCTGCATCCCATCTATATGGTAAGCATATTCCCTGCCATGTTAGGGGAACCATTTTATCAACATTGACCAAACTTTCGCCTCCCCCCACCAGTTGTACTTCTTTTCCGTGTCAGTAATCCTGTACTAAACTTTGACCAAAGTCTTGCCCCAAACAGTTTTACTTCATCTAGGGGTCAGGGTGACCCTTTATTCTATACCAACCTCATAGTGCTTATAACTTCATCATTGCCCTTCCCCGCTAGGAAATGTTGGGTAACAGACATTGTTAGACCTATTTCCCTGGAGGGAAATACTCAAAAATTATTTCCCAGGAGGAAAAATAATCAAAAATTATTTCCCCACAGGGAAATAACGATGCTGGTTGGCGTGGAAAATCCGTCTTGTTTTTCATGGGTTAATGGGTTATTTTTCAGGGTTATTGGTAAATAATAAAACATGTACTGAACTAACATTTTATCCTCCCCCCACCAGTTGTACTTCATCTGGGTGACGGCCAGTCAGCGCCACTACGAGTGGTTCATCGACATTCTCCGCCAGGTGGAGGCAGTGGACGACTCGGACCTGGTTGAGACCCACATCTTCATCACCCAGTTCTTCCAGAAGTTCGACCTCAGGACCACCATGCTTGTACGTAGAGACTATTTTCTGATGAAATAAATATGTTGCATTTACATGGGAACCTAATACAATCTAAATTCAAGAGAGACGTAGTTTACAGGATTTGTCTTTGAGTTTACTTCAAAACGCTTGTTTATAATTTTCCATCTTATATTTCAATTTGGGAACGGACTTTATCTTTATCAGTAAAACACAGTATTTTCCTGAATACAAAAGTCCTTGTTTACTTAGTGATTTATTTCAGAGTCTAGACATTAATTTTAACGGAGTACTTGAATACTTGAATAACATAACTATTTTCGTATCAAGGGCCTATACCTTTTCTTATTTCCATGACCGACCTTTTTCCTATTAGATGTTGATTAGGGTAACGCATATTTTCACCCGCTTTCTTCTCAGTGTTTAACCATCTGTCGACGATTTAAAGAATTACACTAACCATGTTTCTTTAAACTTTATTCCATATGCTTGTTGTCCTAAACAGTACATCTGTGAGGAGCACTTCCAGCGTCTGGCAAACAAATCCATCTTCACTGGACTCAAAGCCCACACCCACTTTGGTCGGCCCAACTTTGAAGACATTCTGGTGGAGGTGAATCGGAAACATCCTAAGGTGAGGCATAATGCATTTCCAAAGATACAATCTGTTGATACATAAAAAGTCTATAGAGTTAGCTGGTCAGGAAAATATTCAATCTCATAATTAACGTATTTATTTTTTATAGTGATAACTATAACATTATTATTTCGGAGAGACATGACGTCATCGCCCCCGTTTCTATTGTTACGACGATTTGTTGACGCTTGACTATATATACATCAGCGCAACAAAACTGTTATCATTCACATTCCAACCACCACACACTTCACATCGCAGCAGATTTTAACTCTATATTCATCTAGCTACGGCGTAAATATGAATTATCTTATTCGTCCACTAATTCTACTAAACTGGTGAAAATACACAAGAACTATCCGTGATCATATTATATTATCTTTATGAATAGCTGTTACCGTCAACCGTGACCAACCAGAAGAGCATAAACCCTCTTGTTGGTAAAGTTGCTTTTTTGATACAAAAGTAAATCCATTGCATCTTTGATTACTCCATTAAATTTTAATTTCAAATGTCACCATTCAACCTACAGGTGCGAAAGGTGGGCGTCTTCAGCTGCGGTCCTCCAGGGTTAACCAAAGGTGTGGAGAAGGCGTGTCACTCCTCCAGTAGCCGCACCAAAGCCACCTTCCTGCACCACTTTGAGAACTTCTAACTCCAGGGTTCACCAGCCCCATCAACAGTGATAAAGAACGAGTACTTTGAATGAAGAAGAATAATTTGTTAATATTGTTAGTTTTCTCAAATTTGATGTGAAAACTATTCATGTACTAAGTGATGTAAATTTCATTGTTTTCAAATAGAATAATTAGAAAGAAAGCAGTAGCTTCGTAAGGTTAATGGCCGCTCACGAGAGGTTAATGAAAATAATTATGATAAGGTTGGTTCCTGTGAATTATGGTCACTCAGTACGTAGCTCTACATCTAGGTGGCCATATATAGGGGAGGCTGCAGACAAGTTTTAATTCAAAAAGGTTCAATTTAAGGCAATTATCAGAATGTTTATTCCCCACTGATAAGCTGTACGCGGAAATGCATTTTATAATGATTGTGATAGTTGAAATAAGAACATAAGTGGTAGAAATAGCACTGGACATCACGGAAAATTAAACAATTAATCGAAGTTGATGAACGAATGCATGTTAGCAATGACAATAGGAAAAGAATAAGTACATTTCAACTTATAATAAACTTACAGTGATCAAAATACTGATCTACGCAACGACAATGTGGTAAAAATAGAAATTAACAATTTATAATAAGAATTTTAAACCTAGGCCTAAAGACTGATGAAAGGTTCTACCGGCTGAAAATGCTATGGATGTTCATTTACCTTAAGCTTTGAATGAGGTTGCACGACAATTCATGATTGTGATAGATATACTTCTTAATAATTTGCACCGGTTAGTATAAATAGTAACATTAATGGCTCAATAAGGTGAGATACTAGTAACTCTGTGTCAATCAGAAGGTTGAGAAAATGAGGAAAGATTATAAAGTCAATAGACATGGAACATAAAAACAAGTACAAAAAGAAGAAAAACAAAGTAACAATGTCCGCAAGTAATCTAGGCTGTAATGTTGTAGTTTAGGTTTAAATGTGTTTGTATGTATGTAGACTGCTTATTACTCAATGAGAAATCAAGTCTAACTCTTATTCTAAACAAAATGTGCCTGAGAATGTTACACACAATGTGCCATATTATTTTACACTAAGCATTATAACCTAGAACTTTTTAATAGCTGCTCAAGTTAAGTGCCAAATGATCTGAAGTTTGATTAACTGATCCTTACTTGAAACACTAAACAGGGAAAATGTGTCACCGTGATATCACAAATATGGTGAGGGCAAGCGTGTATGCATAACTGTTTTGAACAAGCCTCCTACAAGACTATGAAAATACCTCTATCTGAGCGTATAGCTGTCAGTAGATCTAGATGTATGCCATGAAAAACTAATACGATTATAAAGGAATGCTTAGAAGACAAGAATCTCAGATCGAATCTCAAATACAAAACGAAACGCACAACATCTGTCAGTAAACCATACATATGAAGAGTGAAAGATGCAAGCTGTGTTAAAGGTGGAATTACGTATACCATTCAGTTTCATTGAGGTTGTACAAGCGCAGTTGCCTCTATGTACTTAGAAATCTGATGACAGAAGGATGCTACAGATGGATATTCCTCTGTTCTAGTATTCAGAGAATGTCTTGACTAAACCCCCTTTCACACTATATACCCCAGAGAGTGTATCAAAGCTCATCGAATTGAAATATCATAAAGCTTATTTTGTAACAGTGTGGAGAGATTCTTATAGGAGGCGTCACTATCGTGGACGTCATGGAATAGACGTAAGCAATTGAGGCGAGTTACCTATCAGAGAGGAATTATACAAGTTTTGCAAGTATATACTTCGATGTAGTTCATATATCAAATTCTCAAAAGCAAAGTTCTAGTTCAGGTCTTCTGAATGATGTAGGTTTATTGACCTTTCTGTTTCAGATTTCTAGTGCTTTACACTACAATATGCCGAAACGCACACACGCAAATGACCTTTCAATTGTTGGTTATAAGGCCACCGAACCTGAAGTTATTTCTACTGTTCTAATGCAAAAGGACGATCTCTATCTCACAGAAACCCTTATTGTCAAATCATTAATGTTTAATCAAGCGACCTTTACCACGTTGAATTTTTAAAATTGTGTTAACTGAATGAATACAGTTTGTAGAGAGATTAATTCTGCCATGTCGTTTGGCATTCAATCCCTCAGAATAATCTAGTGCAATGAGAGACCAATGGGTGAATGCGATACTTGATGATCATTAGGGTACACTTTCTGTATTTTCTCGAAAGGGTATGCATGCCTTCTTCTAGAACTGAGATATTCGGTATTGTGAAGAAAGACTAACTTAACAACACGTACTGGTTGTTGGTTCTATGCTTTTAAAACTGTTCCCATAAGTAAAAAGCTTAAGATTCACAATCCATGGGAAATACAATAAGCCTAGATTTCTTATGGAGCGTCATTTGCAGGGAATGAGTTCGTTTATTTCGCTTGCTGTGGATAGCGGGACAAGTGCAATTTTAGAATTCTGCGAATGGTCTTTGCGTTCTTTGGCTTAAAGTGATATGTAATACGATTTGGTTGAAACGTCATGAACCTATAACCTTTATTTAGAGCAACCTGTCTGGAATTGAATAATCTAATCAGAAATAAATATCACGGATCATTTATCAGTTTCAAGAACTCATAGGATATGCATGTCGTGACAATCAAAATCGAAACAAAAGTTTATCAATTCAATTATTAACTAAGACCTAATTACTATATTGATAAGATCTGATCTGAGGTTATGTAATAAACTCTGAACATTATGTAATTTTGTCAAGCTAATATTATGAACAAACATATCATTTAAAAACTTGATTTTACGCAATACTTGTTCTAAACGTCCTATGTGTCGATTCTTATGTAGTTCAGGTTTGATCCATTTCAGTTACATTGCTAGGTTTATTGCACACATGCTATCAAAAATACATCTATCTAGTAAATACCCCACAGCTAATTCTTAAAAGTGCTATATATTTGGACTAGTATATGTCAAATTTTATGAGCTTCATTCTAAAATATTTCCGCCAATGTGAAGAAATCTTTGCTGTGGAACCGGAAGCTTAGGAACAGTTGCATAGCAATTACTGTTTTCTCTTGTATGTTCAAATATGTGTGTTATGCGTAAGAGTTGTGAATTTTGTTCTAGAATAATATATTTCCTTCAATTGACGACTAGTATAATATATTTGTGTTGTGAGATCCTTCACAGAATATGATATTAAAATGTTTATGTAACATTTAAATACATATATGTAAAATTGAAATATTTTTGTAAAATTAAAATGAAACTTACTTACAGAAACTGTCAACTTCAACTATGCACTGTCATTGTATACTGTAACTCAGAATCATTCACTTTGTGGTTCTATGACTTGTTTGCGTTTTCATGTTAAAGGACATAGGGCATTGTTTACTTAATACTACCTATATTGTCTTCTTAAAGGGGGAACCGACCCATTAGTGATGTAACTGAATTTCTGGTAGTTGAAGCAATTAGCAGGAATCGTCAGAAACTATCAGAAATCTTTGGAAATGACTAGTAATATCCAAAAATAGGTGTACCAATCAACCAATTCAATCATTAGATATTGTTCAAAAGTAACCCCTAGTTCGACCAGAATCTTAGTCGCATTGCTCGATGGGTTGCTCCCCTTTACTGTGTTTTAAATATTCTGAATATCTTTAAATAAAATCTTAAAATTATCTTATTGCCTAGTTGTTTTGTCACCCGTGAAAACAGAGAGTCAACCTCTGAAATCTGACAAGGCTGTAATCTATAAACGAGAATCAATTTTATTGTCATTTTTTTAGAATAAGACAATTGAACCAGTATAATATTTTAGTTATTGAGGCTTATTAAAATAATAAATAGGAAAATAAATCAAAGATCGCCCTAAGTTCATGTTGGCTTACAGGCACACCCCAATTTTTAATCTAATTTCAAATTGGGATCTTTGCCTTAACAATATTGTTTAGGTGTATTGCGTCATTCTCCATGCCTAGCTATTTCCTCATTCCCGAGGAGTTGGACACAAGAAGGAAGATGGTGTTAACACTCGAAGAACCGAGGACAATCTATTCATTTCATAACAATTATGAGCTTTTAGACCTCCGGAAACATGTGATGATTGGCTAATACAGGTCACATGATGTTTGTGGCCGTAAAACGTGTTCCCTCAAAATTATCAGTATACAAACATTTGACTTCCAGAATTCACTCAGTCAATTTAATAGTGCCAGGGGATAAAGTCTTACAGTATAGGCTAATTAGTTAAAAGATTCCTTAGCGTGCATGCACATGGTATTATCCTCTTTGGAGCTTAGGTACGCAAAGAACACAAAAGGACAGGGGCAGCCCTGAACAACTAGGACCCCCCAATTCAACTCGAGGTCCCCTTGTATTTTGTGCTACGAAAGAAGCCCAAGTCGCCACTGGCACTCTCCAGCGAATGCCCATCCCTTTAATACCGAATAAAAAGCCCCTTTCAATACACAGTGACTTGACTATAAGGGCCCTCTGCATAGTGAAGAACTGCCACAGGAATTTTCCTTCTTGCCGTTTTTGCATCTCCTTCCATCTTATGTTTTTATCTTGTCACCTACAGGATGGCTGTCCTTTGCCCTATCACTTTTTCTGCAGCTCTGGAAAGGGCAATGACTGTCTTAAGTCCTGTTTACACATGTTCACCATTGGCCCATTGTGCAATGATTGATCATAACCCAGCCAAGGTGTGACGTAACGGTCACGTAATGCGACCATTCATTTTTGGTTTGTCAGCTACTTACTAAAATTTGACATAACAGTTACGTTATTTTTCTGGAAGCTTGAAACCTAACATAAACAGAATGTTATCATAACATTCTGGTGAAGTAAGGTCAAGATCAAATTTAAACAAAATGTCATTGTGATGTTCTGATTAGGTGAGGTACAGACATTACTTAAAAAGAACATTATTGTGACCTCCTGATTAGGGGAGGTCCCAACCTCACCTAAACAGATTGTTATTGTGATGTTCTGATTATGTCAGGTCTAAACCTTACCTAAACAGAATGTCCCTGTGACCATCTTATTAGGTTAGGTGTCACCCTAACCCAATCAGAACGTTATTGTAACATCCTCATTCAGTGAGGTCTCAACCACACCTAAACAGAATGTTATTGTGACATTCTTATTAAGATTCAGCCTCATAAATAATGTTATAAGAACGTTATCAGAACGTCACAATGTAACGTCGCAACAGTTGGTTGCAGCGACGTAATTGGGAATCACCAAAAGAACATCGCTGTAACCTAACAGTGTGACGTAACAAGAATCAATCCAGAACGTTGCTGCAATGTTATTAGAACGTCATTTCCTTGGCTGGGAACTATGACCACATTAAGAACACTTAAAACGTGTTTACGTAACAATGATATCACTGTTATGAAATCATTGTTTCAAAACCTCTTTCAAATCTTTTCAACTGGATCAAAATCAACTCTGTAAATTGATAGTTGATGGGGCAGTTGGCTATCAAGGTTCTCTCTGTCACCGCTGACTCTAAATGAATTAATATCAACACCACTGTATTGTCAATGTATAGTCCCAAGTATTGTTGTTGTATAGTCCTGTACTGGTAAATCATTGTTAAACATCACTGTATTGTCCATGTATATTCCCATGTATTGTTATTGTATAGTCCTGTCCTTGGTAAATCGTTGTTAATTAAGAAATGAATATGTACATCAAGAATTAGTTGTATGTATGTTAACGCTGAAGGTGGGGGGAGAACAGGCGAAAGCTTGACCCCTTTCAGGGTAATGCTGAATAAAAAAAAATATATATATAAAAAATATGTGTAGTGGTAAAGGTTCCCCTAGCTGTTTGCTAACTGATCGCTGTTCCCAGCCAGAGGTGTGATGTTATAATAACGTTGCAGTTGCGTTCTATTTTCTTCTGGTTTGGTTCTTGTTGTATTCTTTTGATGACTCCCAATTACATTGCAGTGACCTACTGCTGCGATGTTCCACTGCGACTTTATTATAACATTCTGGTTATGTTCTTTGATCTAAACAGAATGTTCTTATAATGTTCTGTTTTGGTTTCGTCCTAACCTCACCACAAAATAATGTTATAATAGCATTCTAATTTTGTGAGGTTTCAACCTCACCATCAATAACGTTATTGTTATGTGTCATCTTAGTAAGTAACAAACTGACTAAAAATAGTATGGTTGCAGAACGTTTCTGTTACGTCGCAAGCTGGCTGAGTTACGCACAGTACCGTGTAAGGGGCCCCAAGCATGTTTTCTATATACAAAAATATGGAATAACATCATAGATGCCAATTGAAAGGAAATTGTAAACCGCTTCTAGCGATAGGCTACCTAATAAATATCATATGTAATATAATATCCAGTGTCGAATTTCTTAGATAAGGCAGCAAAATCAGCACGTGGAATATAGGCTTACGTCTGAAGCTATTCATGGTGCTTCTTTCAACAGGCCTTTGTACTGAAGCTTGAGA
Source organism: Lepidonotus clava (assembly GCA_936440205.1). Classification (NCBI taxonomy): domain Eukaryota; kingdom Metazoa; phylum Annelida; class Polychaeta; order Phyllodocida; family Polynoidae; genus Lepidonotus; species Lepidonotus clava. The sequence goes on along the minus strand of OW387150.1, from coordinate 14,714,101 downwards.
GGCATCCAATTACATAGAATGGCCGTGGGTGACAGCGTCACACCAATATGCGATCTTTATAGGATAGATATGGGTCTGGTCAAGCTTAGGGTGGTCCAGGGAGGAGGCGTGGGACGAGCAAATGAAAGCGTTCCGTTCTGAACTCCTTCCTGGATTAAATACACTAAATCATGTAGACTTAGATAAGAAAATCCACTTACATGTTATCTGATAATCCAGGTATGAATTACTTACCACTATTATTGCTGTATTTGTGCAGGTAAGGAAAAGATCACCAGATAATTTATAAGAATATTGATACTAGGGCTTATGAAGAAAGGTTTAGAGTGATGGCTGTTTAATACAAAGATCCCCAGGGGGGGCACTCAGTCTTTGAATGTAGATACCAACTGCGAACTACAGCCCCCAATTTTGGGGAATAGGAATTCTCTGACAGTCCCCCCCCCCCGCTTTTCAGGCTGAATCAAGGACAGCCCTGCAAAATAAGCATTTGCTACAACCCCTTTGTTGAGAGATGGGAATGCTCTGATAGCACCCACTTTTCAGGCTATATCACTGAAAGCCCTTCTTAAAAAGAATTTGTTAAAAGGTGGTCATTAATTTGATAGGCCTATTGGTACTGAATAATTTAAGAAGCATTATGAAGTAATTCACAAAAGAGGCTTGACAAAAATTGGCACATAAAACATTTAATGACACAAGACAGGACACACAGTACACAAAATATAAATTGAGTTGATAAAAGTCGGTGAGGACAGTGGTCAGTGTTCGATGCAAATGTCTGTGTAATGAGGTTTAAAGGCCTATAAATAAAAAAGGCTTATATCATACAGGGTGTGGAGGGTGGGAAAACGCTGCTCCCTTACATAGGTCCAGTGCCGGTGAGGGCTGGGTTCTGACTGACCAGGTGGGCCAGTGGCAGGGCCTTTGTCCAGGTATAATTAGACAGGTCGTTGAGTGGGCTGAGGGCAGGTGTCTCGCCTCAGTGAATTATCGCCAATTTGCCAATTAGCCCCCAATTCACAAAAGAGGCTTGACAAAAATTGGCACATAAAACATTTAATGACACAAGACAGGACACACAGTACACAAAATATAAATTGAGTTGATAAAAGTCGTGAGGACAGTGGTCAGTGTTCGATGCAAATGTCTGTGTAATGAGGTTTAAAGGCCAAAAATGAAGGGCAGCGCCCTTGTTACCGAGTTTCACAGACGTCTAGTGGGCAAGGTGGGCCCCCCGGTAGTTGCAGGATGCCCAAGGTGGCAGAGTAACATCCCCGGCGGTGGTAGCAGGGTTGACCCCTGGCAGTGGTAGGAAGCCCAGGTCGGCGTAGTTGGATCCCCAGTGGTAGCAGGAAGCCCATGTTGGTGGTAGGACCTCCAGGGCAGCAGGGTGACACCGAGGGTGGTGGAGTTAGACTCCCCGCAAGGGTCACGGCCAGAAGCACGCGTGGTAGCTCCCGGCGGTTGCAGCGGGATGCCCAGGGCGGCAGGGTATGACCCCTGGTGGCAGCAGGACGCCCAGGGCTGCAGAGTTGAGTCTCCCATTGTGGCAGGGAGTTGTATCCCCACTTTTTTGAAGATACAGTGTACGGAGATGCAGTGTTCAGAGATACAGTGTGCACTGACGGCCAGAGGCCCAGGGTTGGAGCCTTTTGGGGACCGGCAGGTCGCTGGAGGCCCAGGCTGGAGGGGCAAGTCCCCCGGTATCGGCGGTCAGCCCCGGTTGGTAGTGCTGGAGCCCTGGCGCCGGCAGGTAGGCCAGGTCGCCGGGGCAGGTCCCCTGGGGACAGGTAGGACGCCCACGGTAGTAGAGTAGGTTCAGGGCAGTGAGATCCCCGGTGGCGGGATTTGAGCCCCGGCGGTGACAAGAGCCTGGCAGTGGTGGTGTTCTCCTTGAGCTTCCTGTGGGAGCCGTAGACCCCCAGAGTTGAGCCCACAGAGATAGCCAAACCGAAGGTCCCAGGGCTTGTCAGTGCCATGGGTACTGTGGGTGAGACAGCAGGAGTATCCAAGGCGTCACACATGTTGAGACCCGGTAATGGCGTGAGGCCCAGCCCCACCATGGCTCCGAGAGTTGTTCAGAGATTCAGAGATTCAGAGATGCAGAGGTTCAGAGGCACAGCTCAGCTGTATTAATTCGGAGACACAGCTTAGCTGTGCTTAATCCAATGGTACAGTTCTGCTCTGATAAAACTTAGGAACAGCCATGCTGTGATAGATCAGACACACTGCCATGCTGTATAAAAACGCTGCTCCCTTACATAGGTCCAGTGCCGGTGAGGGCTGGGTTCTGACTGACCAGGTGGGCCAGTGGCAGGGCCTTTGTCCAGGTATAATTAGACAGGTCGTTGAGTGGGCTGAGGGCAGGTGTCTCGCCTCAGTGAATTATTGCCAATTTGCCAATTAGCCCCCAATTGAATTGCATACAATACAATTTTGATATAGTATTAGGATAATATATCATTGACAGCTCTCCCAAAAAATGGTCTGATTATTTGACATCCCCCCCCATGTTTAGTCAAATTGGCGATTCACAGCTACAGCCCCCAGAGCTTCAGACTGCAGTTGGCACACGTTTTTGAGCTAAGAGCACCCCCCCTCCCCCTCCTGGGCAAAGATCCTCACCTAAAACCTTATGGAAATGAAAAAGACAGACCCTTGGACACGTGGAATCCTACAATCGCCAAACCCTATGCGATAAGAGCTGTGGATAACCCAGTATTACACTATTGCAGAGAACCCCTGCCTATAGTGAATACTGCTTTACTAAGAGAAATATTGTATTTGTATATCCAGAGCGTTACATGTATTATTCCAATCATCCCAGACTTGTCAACATGATGGACGCTGATAAAAGAACCGTCTGACCTTGGCCTTCAGGTTTTCCTGCATCCATTACCCATAGTGCACCAATCACATGTCACCCACGTTCCTCTATTACTGCCCAAAATATGGCCAGATGAGAGGGCGCCACTGTCGACTCAATCTACGACACAGGAAGGGTAAAGCCATATTGGAGTAGTGTAGACGTTTCACACGAGGGGGCGTTCTACGTGGGTGGGGAGGTCAAAGAATTCAGAAGGTGGTATTATGGGCCAAAAAAGGCCTCCAGGTAACAGTATTTGGCTTAACTTACCGAGAGTCTTGATAATTATTTGAAACAAAGCTTCTAAGTTTGTGATTAAAATCGCTTTCTGGTTTTGCATTAGCTGCAAACGCCTGAGTTGAATTCATCACCAGAAATCCAACACCATAATATGCAGTTATGGAACATGATATAACCGATGGGGAAACCTAAGGAGCAAATATTGGTTTCCATTTTTCAACCGTTGTGAATCAAAAGCTTTAGGATTTAGTTTAATGGCAAACATGTCGAAATCTATTTGTCACCCTACAGTCTCACAGCTATTCAACTGATGTGCACATTTACCAGAATTCCTTTTATTTGTTACTGCTTTGATGTAGTCTGGTGATTGTACACTAAGTAAAATAGCTTTGAGCATTCATTTTCCATATAGATAGTAAATAATTGTTTTCCCCAAGTCTCCTAAAAGGAGGTTATTTCCATTCTATGCAGAGCTACAATCTGTTCTTTCATCTTTTCAATGTGAGTCTTTGCATTTGTGTGTATACCTTGTTATACGTTTGTGTGTGTCACTGTGTGTGTGTCACATTTCCTTCAGATATATCTGTAAATGGTTACACTTAATTTGTATTGAAATCTTTGTTCTAGGCCTTTTGCCCCCTGTTCTTTTGCCCCCATGCTACTGGAACTTTGCCCCCCAGACTTTTGCCCCCCCCCCCAATACTATCATACGATTCTCATTAAAGGGTCCCTTGATTGTTAAGAGACATCCATGTCACTACACTGAATTTAATTAAGAAACATCCATGTTGCCGTGTTTAATTCAAGAAAATCCCGTTCACATGCCAACAAGCCCGAAAAAAGCCTGTGTCACCATGTAAAGTATCAAAGGTGAGACACGGGAGGGCCAAGAGTTGAAGGGGGGCAGAATTGTATTAGTAGGAGGGGCAGGAAGGTGTAATTTTAACAGATATTTCAGGTTTCTCAAGATAATATCTCAGGTTTCTCAAGATAATATCGTAAGAAACCTGAAATATTATAAACAAAAATAATGATTAATTTGATAGATTTTCTACCTAAAAACCTAAACAAGACAATATATAATTATACATCAAGTAAAGAAAGTTATCAAGGATAAAGACTTAATTTTGATTTGCAGGTGACAAGGTCCAGGGGGCAAAAGTCCTAGGGGGGGACGTCCAGGGGCAAAAGCCTGGGGGGCAAAGGTCCAGGGGCAAAGCTTTAAGGTCCTGTCACCGTTATCTCATATACAAGTCCACATACGTATCCAGTATTGAAAAATGGGAGGGGCGCGCATATAGACTATGTATGCAAATGTATTTCCGTACACGACCATCACACTTTTTCAGCCTGTCATGTGCAGTTAAAATCACCCTGAGTCAGGACCCTCTGGACCTTCTCTCTAACCATTTTTTGCCGTGACATCGATCGGCCCGGTATATCTTGTACAACATGTATTTCTTACTATGCTTCCTACCAGACATTCTGTGCATGTTCTCTTTTGAGGTAAGGTGCTCTGTGTAAGCCTTTTGTATCTTTTCTAAGATATTTTCCTTTGTTGAGAATCCAAACGGCTGAGGACATGCACCGAGAGAGTACATAAAAGGTAGAAACGTGTTGTCTGAGCTAAGAGCCATTGTACTGGCATTGGCTTTGCTTACTGCTTTACTGATGTGTTAGACACTTACATGTGCCTTGTATAGTTAAAGGGGCCTGTCTTCTGACCGTGTACAACATGCCCACGCCCAATGGCCAGGTTTGCTTACAAAAACCACATTTTATGAAGTATACATGTTGGTTTTGGGATAGAGGATCGGATTTCTGTATAATATCAGTAACAAAGACCTATTTTTACATCTTCACATTTGTCTGCATCGTGATTTTACATCTAAATAATCACCTAGGTAGATGTCAACAGGTCAATAAATACCACGAAGTAAAAAGTAATCGTACTTACACCTAAATTGAATTATTAAGCACAAATATAAACATGGGTAGTTCGGTTTGATATTATTCATTATTATAAAATGATTATAAACAACTATTATCTATAATAATCTATTTCAATGCTGGTCAATGAAAAACTATGGTAAACTTTTAGTTACGAATCAAATACAAGATATTTATCTTAACAAATCTTTATAACTTCTAAAGATAATCATCAAGAGCTGGTTTTCAGCAAGTTCATTAACAATAAAAAGCCTTCATTTGCCATGCCAGTTGAGTCTGGTTTCCTTCCTTTGCCTGTTGCAGTTGCACTTTATCTCTGAGACAAAGTTTAACCATACCCATTCTCAAGGAGTCATACATGATGTACACCCCTATAATAGCATAGCCTACACCCCTTCAGCGTACGGCTCTTACCTTGTAATACAATAAAGGGATCAAATGATTAGAATTTGCCCTATTTTCGGGCTAAGGTTATCTGATACAGAAGTACAAGAGTACAAGAGGGATCCTATCTGTCCTCTGTCAGATCTCGTGTCTCTGATGTGACTGACACAAGGGATATCTGCCTTACTCTCATCATATAGTAGTCACCTCTCACCATGTGTAAATGGCCTTGGTAAAAACTTAGTGTACTTTGACTCTAAAAGTCGAGATGTGAGCATTTGTTGCATCATCAGAAAGTATAAGTATTCGATGGATCGCTCTATTCCAGATTAGATGTTCCTTTCCTGAAAATCAAAATTGGTCGAGAATTGAATTTCGGGGAAAGAATTATTGTTGTCTTGTGAAATTCCTGATAGATATATCTATCAAATTGGTACAATATAAACATCATTGTGGACCATTCTGAACTTGTGCACTAAAGTAAAGGAGAGTGACTTTAAAAGTGGTGTTAAAAATGTATTTCACTCCTATAAGAGGTACCATAAGAAAGACAATGTTCATATTATCTAACAACATAAGAATCATTCATTGACATTGACGATCTGTTGAATATTCTAGCTTTTATGGAAACTTGTTGAAAGTTCTGGGACAATTTTAATTTATGTGTTTGGAAGCAGGTGGGCTCGGTAAGGAATAACCAAAAAGATTATTCATTTATATTGACATTCAGCCTAATTCTATCATTGATAGGCCCTATGCATTTTATTTTTTCCATTATCCTCTCAAACTGGATCCAATGACGAAACATCTGAGAAATTTGTAGTTTCGAATAGTAAAAGTGGGTGAACAATCTCTTGGCGACCCCTATATAACTCTCAAATTGGTTTAATTGAAGAAATTAAGCTCAATTAAAGCAGTACGCGGATGGTAGGACGTGACAGAAGGGGAGCAGCTCATTCAAAGACAATGAGCGGCTAGAAACAACATGAGCAGCTCAAGAGGGGGCTATTTCAGGGAGACAAATTACATAATGTTGGCCACGAGACTGTTTTATCAAAATGGATGACGCTCTGCTTCCTTTGGTGACTTGACATGAGGCGGCCTGTGGTGGGGTGACGTCATTCTACAATTTCTGAGGTCATTTACCTGCAGTGACTGTGAGAATCATGGTAAATAACACCTCCTGAGAAAAAAAAACTGAAACAAAAAATAACATAATTATTTGGAGTTTATCCTACTATCAGCTGAAAGATGCAGATGTGGCTATGTTGGTTAAGGGAACTACATCCAAATAGTGCATCAACCTGACAGTGAGAGATGTCAAACGTTCCTAAGCTTCTGGGAGAATAAATATATATCCTAAAGTAATATTTTTACACTCATAAGTATCTGATATGAGAAATGACAGCATCTTATATAAAACATGACCCTTAAGGAGAATATGAACATGTTTTTGCTGCTTATACTCCCGCATATCCATTCCCGCCGATTATCCAAGATAATAACAATCCTATATCTTGATTGTATCCATTATTGATATCTTAGAATGTCAGAATCGACTCAATCTGTCAACTTCAAATTCCTAAATTAAATAGATATGACCTGAAAGGGAACAAGTAGCTGCCAAATCTGTCAAAGTTAACACAATTATTTCCATTTGTGTGTCGTCATTAGAATAACTATAATGTATCTCGCGACTTGATAGTTGAGTGATTGAGATTGAACTAATTAGAATTAACATGATTATAAACCAGATAAATAAAGGTTAATAATTGAATTTAGGTTAAGTGAAACAACGACTTTTTATACTACTTATACGTATAACGTGATCATATTATTATTATTATTATTATCAATAACGTGATCATATTGTTATTATTAATAGTTATTATTATATTATTTATTATTAGATCCCCATGATAATGGACCTATTAGGAGTGTACTATGGATATTATGTGGCTGGAGATTGATTCTTTTTTATTTTCATTCAATAACATTTAGACGCAATCAATTCCATGCGGTAACACGAATATCGTTATTGTGAATGAACTAAGAAATCACGAGGGTAGGTCTAATTCAAATTGATAATATTCATTAAATTGACTTCAAATCACGCAACGGGACTAATTGTCATGGAAATAAGGTTTTATTAGTTAAGATTCTGTTACAGAGTGTATGATAGAGCATTAAATCGCAGAAGTGTAGATTGTATTATTCGTTGTGCATTCCCAAATCAATTTATTAACATAATAAGCCCATCCCAGTTTACACCAACCTTAAGGTTTAATATGAAATATTTTCAGAGTTTCTTCAATGCTTATTCTCTGAAGATAGTTGTATGATACAAAATTAGCCAATGCAATTTGGTTGATAGATTGCTCCTAAAATTTGTAAAATGCAGCATTATATGTTGGCCTTTTTTCCCATAGGAACCAATGTTAAAGCCTGTCAGCCCAGCCTATAATCTCGAACCCTATTTTGCCTTGAAATGCATCATTTTGATTGACGGGCGCACCTGTAAATCTGTCAATTGATAAAATTTAAGAAATCATATTGTTCAAGCAGTACTTCCAAATAATAGAAAAACACATTCTTTTCTTATTCTAGTAAACCCAACTCTTGGAAATAAGTAATGATTATACAGTTATTTTGTCCAAACCTTGTTGTATGTCAAAAAGTTGGCTGATTTCTCTCGGAGTAAGCATGGAAAAGTATAAGTGAGAGACGGGCTTTACTGGGTGATTTGAGCCACACTTTGATTATACTTATGAGTGGGAAATGAGTGTTATTAGTGGGTACCTCGGCTGTGATATACAAATCCTCTTCTATAACGCTTGTATCCGACGTTTGTCATTGACATGTTCTCTGGACCGGAGGTACTAGTGTTCCTCCTATCCAGACCTCTCATTGGCTACTTTTGCACATAGGTAATTCCCTTCAGGTAAGTCATAATTACATGACTCCTCTCAGAAACTTGTATAACAACTATTTGGGTTAATTACTGTCAGAGCGCTATCCCTTTGTGGAGGTTGTCAGTACTGACTGTCACATAGGGAGCTTTCAGAATTATTATCTAAGTAAGCTGATGATAATACTTATTGTCAGAGAGTAATGACCCGTTCGGGAGGTTGAGATTAATCAGTGAATTGAATTAGTTCTCAGGAACTGCGACAATCAAGGATGAAATAATTTAGTGCTATTTCTGACAGTATCTTATATTTCAACGCCACAGTCACAATGTGTGGCGTTGAAATATAAGTGCACATGTGTGCAAACATGTGCAATAGCGATGATATCAATTTTCATATACAGACACCTGTATTGTAATATGTAAGCAATTTTCATTTACCATTCACATATTCATACTTTAAGCCTTCTTGCAATACACTTTATACAAATGTTTTTCGAGACACTCCCACTGAACAAGCAAGTTACGTCCTTGTTGTGAGACATTGAATTGTTTCACTCTTCCATTATGCGACAGGTCACAGTGGTCCATCGCATAATCTTCTTGCTGTTGCGAGGGTTGTCCACAACAGCGAGACCCCTCCCTGTTCAAGAGCGAGTGTATCCAACTTTGGCAATAACAGCGAGTGTTGGCACACCCAAATTTTCAACATATCAGTGGGAACGTTTTGGGGTTGTCATCTTAACATTTTGTTTTCACTAACTGTTAGATGTGTCCCTCAGCTCTTAAAATGTGCAGAAGGCAAGTGGCGGAAATGTTTTTGTCAATAAATTAACTGTGTTCAAAGTTTGTACAAAACCATTGCTGTTGCGAGGGTTGGCACATTGAAAACCTTAAGGATATTGACCCATATCTAAACCCTCACTGTGGTCTTGCTGTTGTGAGGGTTGGCTTATGTGATGGAGCACAGTGGTCTGTCGCATAATCAACTGTCAGACATTGAACAACCCTAGCTTGTTACAATAATGACAGTTGAGCAAAAGGACCACTAAGAGAGCTGCAACTTGGTTCTCATACCAATGACATTGTTCATTCTAAATATACTCTGATTTAATCTTTATTCTGTTTTTGTTAATATAGGCTAGGACTATGTGACAGGCCATGACTTGGATAACTATTGGCTATTGTAACGATGGAGTTCATTAAACATTGTTTGGCTTTATTTGATTGCGCAATATGAAATTATTGCTAACTGTAATCTATTTTAGGGCAGAATTATATCATATGGTCAACATCAAAACGGAAACAAATACTACTAATATACGTTAGACTTCATTTCATATCGTGTGCTAACAAAGTTTGTTTAACATTGAAGCTATTTGGTCTGGGATCGTCAGGGTAAGTAGAAAGCAACAATATTATGTAGGAAAATAGGCCTATGGGGCCTTCCTTTAAGTATGTATGCATCAAGGGGACGGTGGCGTCTGAGATTTTGAAAAATGTGCATATGTTCTAGTTTGAATCCAATATATATTTTTGCCAAAAGGGAGGTGGGGTGGTCCGGGAATTTTGAAAATGTGAAAATATTTGCTAAATGGAAGGCCCCTATGTCTGTCTCTGAGTTTTGTATGGGCCCATGATTTTGATCCTCCCTTTTATTGAGGACTTAACCTAAAGATGGCATAAAATTCATATGCCTATGCAACGTTTTAGAGCTCCCCCTTCTCATGGTCGAAGCCTTGGAGCTACCGCACAGTCTCCTAACTTTTTGAGAAATTGTATTGGACACGATGTCTGTGTCTGGACTCTTTCAAAGAAATGTGTATCCAGACATGATGGTGATGTCTATTGTTGAGTGTCCCAAAGGAATCAGTCTATATAAAATCGTTTCTTAACAATTAATCGTACTCACTACTGTTCAGGGCACCACCCGGGAGACGTATTCAGAACTACCAAAGTTTCATTTGTTTACAAAATAATTTGAATGCTATTTCAGGCATTTGGACAATTACCTTAAATGATCCAAGAAAATGGTGTGCAAATGCTCACATTTCTAGATTTATTCACTATAATTATCCTCAAAATGGCGAATGTTGTTGATTTTCTCCTTACATTAATTTTGTGTAAAAGTCTGTGCTCATTATTATACTGAGTTCGGTAGGGAAAGCTCTGCTTGTGTTTTTGTAATCTTACATAAACTCATTTTGCCATAGAAACAAAATTAATGGTAAAGGATGATTTTCTTTTTCAGGCTATAACATTTTTCACAAGTGGTAACAGATGGAAATTCAGTCTCTATTTATTTCTATGAAAATAAACTTTGATCAAAATGATTATCTAAGAGATTTGGTTGCTCAATAAAAATCAGATTGAACACAATTTCTTTAACGAACTGTTATTGCTGTACACTGAATGAAAAATGCGTCAATATAAAACTGAATAGTCGATACACTTTTTTCCGACACCCCTGCTCCCTACATTGCTTTGATTAGAACAAATTGCTTTATTTTTTTATCATTTATCATCGTTGACAGGCAACTTCGTTTAACATTTGTATTTCGGCTACACAGGACGGTTGCAATGTGCCTGGCCTAGACTCAGAAATAGATAGTCAAATAATCCTCAGTGTGCAATGTATGTGCTGGACAATGTAGGCGCTGTTTGCCATGTGTCTAAGTGACCACTTTACACACACTTCTACAATATTCTCTCTCCGCCCGACCAACCGGCCCCCTTTCCACACACACCACCATACCTCCTCCATACCCATTCCCCTACTGATTACGTCCAACTACGTCTACTTAGTGGCCACGTCTACGTGTACGTCACAGGCTACGTCTTCATCTCCGTCATCGATCTCAGAGACGCCCAGCGTCCGCTCCTATCCAAGCAGGCACGTCTCTGGCCGCTGATTGGTTGACAAGCATCACGTGATAGTGATTGTAGGCACTTCCGGTCATTGTGTGGCAATCCCAGAGTGGCGTCTTGTAGGAGTTTCGCCGTCGTCCTTGATGACTTGCTTAATTAAAGGTACACTTGTCTATGTGCGCATGTGCAGCGAGGGGCAGGTAAGATGCGCGCGCAGCGGCGGCCATTTTGTTGTCTCAGCTAACGCATGCGCGGAGGAGAAAAGTCTCCCTGCTTGGAGAGTGTAACTTCTTTGTTGATCTGATGAATTAGGTCCCTGTTTCCGGTTCATTTATTTAGGCATGACGGGATAAAGATGGTAGTCACGTGACCAAAAAACCCTCCCCTTACTCCCCCCTCCCCCCCCCCCCTACATGCCCCCTCCCACCCCCTGGAGGAGGCAGCGTCAGCACACCTGTGGGTGGGTGGGCCCGGGCTGTGTATATAAAAGCAGGGGCGGCGGACCTGGCCCTCAGAAGTCACCAAGCAGGAGAACAGACAACACTGTTAACAACACGCGGGCCACCTCAGTAACTACAAACTACACACAACACAAAGAAACAGGTAAGTTGGCCTATCTTACTAATCCCACTTCTACCGGGTGGATACTTCAAATCTTACGGTGAAAGAGGAATTTCCAAACTTTTGACACACAATTGGAATCCTCTAAAAGTAGACAAGGTCAGTCGTTAGACTGAAAATGTTCAACTTTCTGCATGATACCCTGGAAGTGTCCCACTGTTGAAACAGAATCGACAATGTCAAAATGTGAATATAACAGGGATTCTGAAATTGAGATAACACAACAAGTATTGTAATTGTATAGCCTGGAAAACGTGTAACTTTTCTTTTAAAGAATTCTTGACATTCAGCAGACAAGAACTTATTTAGCCATCCGACATAAAGGACATCGACACAGACATGGAGCTAGGTATATAGATTATAAAGTCCTCTGTACTTCTGTGGTAAAAACTCACAAAGAAAACAGAACGTGTGATGAGGTCCATGCACAGTATTCCGTGAACTTATTTCTCCCTGAAAAACGGCAATCATTCCTGTGTATAGCGTCGTCTTTGATGAAATGCTTTGTTCGTAGTTTTTGCAATAACTTGTTTCGTGCCTTGCGTCCTGCGCCAATGCCTACTTTCAATATACTACTTCCTCCCACGTCTTGAGTTTCCCGTCACAAATTCCTCTCTCATATACTACTCAATTCGCAAGGCTGCACTGATTTCTTATTCGTAATAGCGGGCGGTTTTAGAGGAAAAGTTAAACCCCTAACTTGCAACAGGTTGACGGAAATATGGTAATGTTATGCACTTCATGGAACGCCCATACGAGTACATAATTTAGGATGAGATTAGTCCCTGTGGTAGACAGGCATGCTCACTATCCTGTTCAAACTAATTTTGGTGGCGCCATAACCACCGTTCTATTTGGCGATATGAGTAATCAAATTACAGCTATGGAATCACACGGACAATGAACCCAAAGTATTCTGGTCCGGGGTTTTAGATGAAATGGAATCTAACTTATGAGACTGCAAGCTTTAGTATTTTGTGCATTATTGTTTCATTAATACGTATTAAGTGTTTTCTTGTTTTTCACTCTCAGTAGTTACTAAATAATCTTACTTATCAAAGCGGAATGGAATTATGTATAGAACATTCATTCTTGCATACATAACCTTATAATTATTTCTTTTCAGCTTGCATATCTAATTTACCGATTTGTTTTTTTCCCGGTACATATCCAATAAGCCTACATTCATAAAATAATAGTTTACCTCAAACAGTAATTATTCAGGACAAAAAATCGGGAACTAAGTTCAATGAATCCATTTCTATCTTCGGTGATATCTACGTAAAAACCTACCACCCCATATACCATTCTTTCCTCCGTAGGAAAATGACACCAGGATCTTGACGATTTCCAATTAGAAAGGCTGCAAACAATCACATACTGATATTTGCTTTCCGTCCTCGTCTGTCTTTGTCCACTTCTTGTATGCCCTGAGAGACATGTCCTTGGGAGGGGGCAAGAAGACGTGAGCATGTGCCATTCATTCGTAAATAGGTCTTCTGAATAAAACAACTCTAAGGGCGGAACTCTGAAGGTTATGAGTGATAGGACACACAAAACACCACCGTCTAGATAAATGTCTGTGACTTTCAAGCCGAGAAGACTGCGTCTAGAAAGAAGTCATATAATATAAGGCACATAGGATGAGGATTGTGTAGAATCTTTTTATCGTGGTATGCTTCATTGAGTGTAACATATTCTAGGCTTTTAACATAAAAAGGTCATTGTTTGTTTCACATAGTTGCCTTGACTCTAGAACAAACTCTAAAATGATTGAGGGAAATGCTTACCGAAAAAGGTTCAATGGATATCTGCTTCTTTGCTTCTGCTATGTCTTACTTAGGAGAACGGCAGGAGATCGAAGGGGTTTTCCTTTTAGAGGTGGTTTTAAACTAAAGACAAAATATACCTTCTCCGTACAGTTGGCTTAAACCGTAGACAGAACCTGTGCGCATTTGCTTGTCCCGACAAATGCTTTAGAAGTTACAGTGGAGAAATGCCAAGTAATAGTATTCGTGAGAGCACGGACAGTATACAACAACTGACTACTATCTAATAAACTATCGTATCTAGCATAGTAATTATCTTGTTAGAGATGTAAAAGAACTGCTTTGAGATGCAAAATCATCGTCTGTTTCCTCATTCCTTTCCATGGAGAACAGGATTTGAAAATAAGGTATAGCGAATTGCGAAATAAAGTCTTACACAACGCGGGCTATACTAGAATCAAATGAATTACAGTCGGTTACATCGGACATTTAGAGCTTTGTGGAACGAATAGTTTTTAGCAAAGGCCCCTTAATTGTTTGGGATACACCTACTCACAATTCCATAAAAATATGGCTATATCAACCAATTCTTCCGTTTTTGCTCACTATTGTACTACAAATGTAGAGCTATAAATGTTGCGATATATAGTAGCGTCAACTGGTTTTGAATGAATATCTATTTGTTTTTTTTTCAGAAATGGAGACGAAAATAGTTGTCCTTGCCGCCATCCTGTGCACAAGCCTCCTCGTCCAAAACCTAGCGGCAGAACCGTTGGAAGACGCACTCCCCGATACAACAGGTAGGGAAGAATAAACAAGTATATTCAATAACATTTACTAAATTTGTGCAAAGACTTTTTCGTACATATGTGCATACTTCGATGCTCCCTACACAAATTCAAATATGCAACTCTAAGCAGGGGTTTATCAGTTTATTAGATCATAAGTCTTGGCACTAGCCAATTTCAAATTGGATGTTCTTTTGTGTTTTGAATTTGGGAAAGTTTTAAGAAAGGAGAAAATGTTTCTTGAAAGGAACCATAAAAGAAGAACTAGTCTGAAGTTTTACGTTTACTTATGCGCATAGAGCACTGTGAGAACGTGCCCTGGACTAATTTTGACTAGATCAAATTAATGAGTATGGCTTGTATAAAGCCATGATTACTTGCGTGTTTTGCTGCTATATCAGAAATTTATTATTTACAAATAGACATTTTGCATATCTTTATTAGATTCTGGCGCTTTTTAAACGGAATAACCTTTGTCAATTTGTTCCTGTTATGAGACGCTTATGCGAAAAACCACATAACAAAAACAATATCAGGTCCAAGTGAAAATTAATGCGAGCCTTCCATAATAGAAAGCGGGCACTTGTTATAGGTATTTCAATACTTCACCGCCTTCAATGATGGGTCTTGTTACATGAACTGATGCCGCACAATTTTCACGTTCATTTCGGAAAATTACTGTAGATTTCTGCTGGGATAAAAGGTGCCTTTGAAATTGCTTTTGCTTTCTTGACTCATCAGACGGGTATTCTATAGGCTTAGAACTGAATAGGCTGAGTGGTCACCATAGTAATATCAGTACGTTGTAATTTGTGTCTTTGTTTGTGGGGAGTCGTTGTGTAGTCTCAACACACTTTCAGTCATCATAGTTTACATTTTGTCATTATTCTCTTCGGACTTTATGAATTTCGTACTAGTCTACAAACACGAAGTAGATGAGAAGCTTATCATGACACGTTTCAATTAAAGAATAATAGATAGCTCAAAAACAGCAATGTAATTACACTGTGAAAAGTCACCATTCACTCAAAAAATAGAAAAATGAATACACTACAATAAAGGAGCCAGATTCTGTGCACACAGATTCGTTATTGTTTAATAATCAAAGCAGATAGATCAAATTTTAACATGACCTGAAAGACTCACCTTTAAGGCCATTGGCCAACACATCACAAGGCCAGACATCGGTCTAAAACCATACCAAATTAAGGGTCTGATTTTGTCTGCAGAGATCTGCAATTGTTGACCGAACAATGCAAATCTATCAATGTTCAACCTAACCTTAAAGACACGCCTCTCATATCAATTTTTCAACTCATCGTAAGATATCAAATTAAACGTCGGACATATAGGAATACATCTAGATAGATAAATTGACCTATTCCAGCACATAGGTCTAAACTTGCTTCACAAAACAATGCAAATATATTAACTTTCGACTTGACCTGAAAGACCCGCCTTTAAGGTTCTCCCCCCCCCCCCCCCACCAATGGTTCAACCATGCAGATGGTTGCAGCCCAACCTCGCCCCCCAAATGGAAATGCCATGTCGGCATATTTGAATGATGCTCAAACCCGGGCGCCGGGCCACTCAACCAGCCCTCAACTCATGGCCGATTGCGTCCCTGTCCAAACTTTATTAATTACTAATTAATGTAGTGAGTGCATCTTTGCCACCATTAAAACTCGTTGTGGCTCGGCTGAAAGTTGAATGTTGGCCAAGTCATTTGAGAACTGGGTAAAGATGTCAGGGATTGTTCCCCTCGGGATAACACATACAATGAGTGTGGGGTGATGGTTTTCTGAGGCTATTACCAGGGAACATTGATAGCTACACTGTTATGGAGCTGTTTACAATACCCTTAAATTTATCAAAATCACATCATGAGCGGCTGTAATGTTTTAATTGTTTATTTTCTTGTCCGGAATTTGAACTCATGCTATTAGAGGAAAGAATTAATCCTGTCAATGTTAGGAAAACACTCCAAGAAGAAAAGTAGTTTTAAGCCCAAATAATTTTGTTTTTGAAAGATCCAGATTGTAAACACTGGACTATTACCTTACACTATCTGAAAACAAGCTCTCATTAATTTATTTCGGGGAATTAATTGTTTAGGAATTGCCACAAGCCAACGGGCAATGATAGGCGTTCTTTTAATAATCTTTTTGATAAATCTATACTAATTCTGTGTTACTCGCAAACGTTAAGTCCCATACATGAGGGTTAATTCTCGATAATACTTCAGTATGGGAGCTGTATCCCAGTAACATGCATATACCATAGTGCTTAGAGTACATGCATATATAAAACTTACTCTACAGTAAAGAAAAGTCGGCTGAACATAGTCATTATGAATGCGAATATTGTAACATGATATTTAGGCAACTTCACTTTCATTTAAGAGCCTTTGGAGCCTGACGCACACACATATATCCGGTTTCTTTTCACAGGTCCCCCTTTTCAGTATTGTCCTAAGTATCAAGTGACAAGACAGGTGTAAGGTTTATGCTACTTAAACACCTACCTTCACCTAACACTTCATGTCCCAATAACCAGGGTCTCTCTTTTCCCTCTCCTTTTCCCCATACGTTTGTATGCTTTTTTAAACCGCTCTCCTTTCTTCCAGGCTTATTCTTCGGCAAACGCCGGTCCTCGCACACCTCCAGTCTGAACAGGATGAACCGGAGAAGTTACGGTAGTTCTGACCTGCGCCCTGCCGGTCTGGACTGGCGCCCCGAGGCCAGCCGCTTCTGCGCCATGATCCATACCACATGCGTCCAATGGGGCGTGTACGATGAGAACTAAGCGGTGAGTATCAGAAACTTAACTAATTATGCCCTGTTTCCACCATCAAAAATTGGCAGTGGGAATATTAGTTAATCACGAACATGTTTTATACCATAAGAAATCGTTTTTAATTCTCTTCCAAATGGTATGTAAGATATATAATCTTTTGTTAGAAAGCAAGTTAAATGTAATAAATTACCCAATAATTGGTGGTTAAATCGGTTGGTGGAAACAGGGCATTTTGATGAAATACATTACGTTAGGTCGAATTCGATTGAGGCCCTGCTTGAAAGGTACTGACCTTTTCAATTGCATAGACCCGCCCCCGAAATCCCCCTACTAAAAATACAGATGCAGGATTTTGAAAAAGGGGGAAGAAGGTGAGGGATGGGAGGGGGGGTACTATCACAAAAAGATGCTATGTTACAAAGCTTTGTCACTTAGAATCTTTCTGTTGGAACAGCACAAGCTGCTAAGCTAGAAAAATTTGATAGGCCACAAAATATTTGTCACCTAATATCGGCCAAAGAGGCTAAGCTACCAACGAGAGTATGTGAAGCAATCCCCTTCTTTGTGCAGTGCACTAAGGATGAGGTCAGGACCTCCCAGAATTATGCAATCGAGTCCTATTGAAAATGTCGGATTTAAGGCTTAAGTTTACCTAACAATTCCAAAACAACCATTTCTATCACTGATAGCGAAGCGTATGGAATGTAGGGTTTTATTATCTGTAGGTGCAAAATGAAAAACTGAATATTTATATATGTGTGTTCTTTTTCACAAAGGTAGCTCGCGAAATTGTTTTTTACCATGGCCAGTCAGCTAAAATGAATCCGTATCAGATTCAAAGTAAAAGCGGAAACCCAAGATGTGCCATAGGTTAGTTCACTTTAAGGGATGTATTTAAATAAGTCCGTCCTTCCATTTGGATTTCTTCTAGTTGGTTTCATACATAACAAAGACATCACACTTACCTCCTGAAAACAGTATTACAAACAGCCAGTCGACTTACTGTAGCGGCCAAGCCAAGAAATATCCAAGTCCTTTTTATTGAGATTTGCAAATGATTGAAAAAGGTAGCAGTGCACCAGGAGCAATTGGTTTAATGTGCTGGAAGTTAAAAAGGTTCTTTTTCTGACGATGGTATTTGATAGACAGTGCATTAGTCTAAGACCTCTGGAGAAGCTGTTCCATAATGCATTTTTTCTTAGTGTCAATGCTTGTGAACACGGCTGGAGAAGTAATATCCTGAACCTAATGACATTATCAGAAAGTAACGTTGTCTCTTCCTGATCCAATTTTATGTGTTGTTCCTGAGTTTTCCTTTATTCGGCTGTTAGCCTGATTAAAACATTTAATTCAGAAGCCAAAAAATACAGCTTTATGTTTAGGTGATACAAAGTCATACATTTAAGCCATACATTTTACTAACCGCACATACTTAAAGTGAAAGAAAATGATTTGAATATTATAAACATCTCTTGTTTTTTCATTGCTGAAGTTAATAAATGTTGTATACTTTGCAAATTCAGGATGTCCACCTTTTTTCCTAATTTCAATTATGGTTCTTTCGTTTTTCTTTCTATTGAATGTCTCATGACTTTTTCGCGTTTCTTAATTCAGCAGTGTTTTTTTATCCAAACTGTATTTTATTAAAGTCTTCTTTCTTTTTGGGGTACCGCTGCGCCTTAACACATTTAGAACCCTTAAAAGTCGCAGCAACTGGTTTTGTGAATAATGGCCCCTTTGATACAGACGGTACAAATAAAATATTCAACCAGAGCATTATCAGGGGGGGAGTGATAAAAAGCGACAAAGAACCTGAATTAGGTCTTTGCTCCACTATCAAAGTTTACTTGTGGTTTAGGAAATCACCAGTGTACACATACAAGGGCTAATCAAAGACAAACTGTATATCAATAGAAAATATCTTTAATTACCTTTAAAATGGCACGTAGCATGCCTGTGTTCCTGTTTATTATGCTGATGAAAATTTAGAAATTGCCAAGTTTTCAGTAATCAAAATCGCATTGTGGAATACAGACTATTCATAGAGAAATACAGAACCAATACAGGAATAGTTCCAAAAGCTTCGTCAGAACCATTCCAATTTGATTTCTAGGAGCCCTCCCTGACGTAGACCATCATTTGATAGCATTAGAACCATATGTCACGTTTTGTATGACCTTATCGAAAGTCACAATTATCTAAATAAGATTCTTTTGCGTGTGCTCGATCTACTCTGGAAGTCAGGGGTCTTGCGAGTTGACATTATGCATTTTAGACCACTCTTTTGCGTTTGCAATTGTATCTTGCCTCATAGATTCAATTCTACTTTATACAATAATGAATGGAAGGCTTATTAAGGGAATTCTTAACATAAATCGAATCTCTTTTTTTAAGTTCTATATTACCCTGGCAAGTCTCAACAGAGCCATTTTCTGACAAGTCCTAATATAAGAAGACCCGCGGGGGGCGTCAGATGGTGTCATACGTACCAAGTGCTTTGCCCTCGGTAATTGCGATCCCCATGGGTCGTACAGATACCCGAGGACGACCCCAAAGGGTCTTCTATATTTTTTCACCCAAACAGAATTTAAAAAATTGTTAAAACACTGAAAACAAGGACATACAGGCAGTCAATACTCACTGCCCCTTATACGCACCGCTCGGCGGCCGTGCAGGTGATAAAGCTCGTTTAAGATATCTGAGGTTATAATATAAAGTGATTGATTTAATAACTCTTGGTATAACTTAAATGGAATCGAAAAGAAAAGATATTGCTTCCCGATAACAATCAATGGGTACATAATAGACAATTAAAACCACTTCCTTCCACACAAAACATGCGGCTGGTCATTGTTTTTCCTGGCACCTGCCGTGTGGGTGAAGTAGACGTATGCCCGCCGGGTACCATCCTGTTACCCCCGGGGTGATACTTCTCACATTAATCAAAGATCAAACAGGCTCCTGAACACCCGCCCTGCCACCCCACCCACAAATAACGCCTATACATCAGCTGCCACCCTCTGTGTCCTAGCTTAATAGGCCTTGTCTCAGCCTCACCCGTGACAATAGGGCCCCAATTAAGGAGGGTGTTTTTACTGAAAGGGGTGATGTTCTTCAGGGAGTATATCTAGGGTATTGGAGAGTCTTATCTATTATATTGGAGAGTGTTGTGGATGAATTCCATCAGATAGAATAATGCTTGGTATGAATAGTGTCTTAGTGTATGCTCATTTTGAGTATTTCGTAAAAGGATTATTTGTTTATAGAAAAATGGATGAAGATGCGCTGTTTTTTCTACAACGAATATTTCTCCAACCTGTTCGAAGTCCTCAATAGTTTGAAAAACGACAATGTCTTTTCAAACAAACTTTCTAGGAAACTGATTTGGTTGTGTGAGCATATCTGCAAAAGATCTATACTAACTGCTTTTTGGACGAGCAATTGTCAGTTATTGATAGACATTTCTGACAGCCCTTATTTTCTGTTCACTGATTTATTAGCTGAAATAACAAACCATCAGTGTTCTTCTATCTGTGACAATACCTACTTACACACTGCAACAACAAGTAAATCTCCAACTTTTATACTCCAACAACCAGTGGAAAACCACCCACTCCTAGGTGATTTTTAATTTCATAGGACGTGATTAAATACAAATGATGGTGGGAGTTTTAGGGACCGTGAAACACGGATCCAGCTGGAGTCCCACTTTACTCTGCCAAGTGGCCTTCTCCCACCTTCAGCCTAAAGAAGGCGGTGCTGAGTAGGCCTCTCAGCCTCAAGTGGGCGCCCACTTGGGCCTGGCTGAAGGTCAGGCTGGTTGAGTCCTGCATGTTGCCATTACTCAGTCCCATACATCAATCTGTAACTATTAATCCTGGCGGATTCATTAACTTGATGCCGTTGCCCGGTTCTGTATGCCATAATCTTACCGTAAACCTTTTACGACATGCTGTTTATTTAACCAGCTCACTCCACTTTGTGTCAGCAACCACCTGAGTCATTCTCTTTATATTATTGATGTAAAAGTACCCTAATCAAGTGCCTGCTTACATAGACAAAGGGTCGCAGTGTCTCCTTAAAGCTTACCAAGTTTTTGCTGACTCCTCAAAGGTACCTTTGAATCCTACCCTAACGAGGCAAGATGAAAAGAAAACGCCATGAGTAGCATGTCAACAAGCAAGATGGCTGCCGCCAATGGAGGTGAACTCTCGTGAACTCTCGTCTTTTCCCGGCGTGGCCTAACGAGATTTCCGCTACCACTGCCCGTTGATGGGAGCAAATCGTTGGGGGCCATTTGGGTAACAAGTACGGCGTCTGTGAATCTAGTGGGTGGCCTGGCACTAAGGGGCGTGGGATAGGGTGCAATTTGATGTTTGACTTTGTAGTAGAATCCCCAATACACCCACAATGATCACACCTGCCGCACTATTACGGTGCCATGATTGACACAAAAATGTGTGATTCTGAAGAGATGCCATGAACATGTGTCAGTAATTGCTCAAGGGAATGGAGGCTTTGTGCATAAATGTAGGTAAAGTACCTGTAAAAAGATGGGTATTCCAGGGTAATTGCCTGCATAGTAGCATATGTCAAAGTTTTCGTTTTACAACGATGCCTTTGGTATGAGTATAAATACCATGATCATTTTTATGTAAAAAGAAATAACCGCTGAAAAATCATAGTATCATTCATGTAGAAAGCAAAGGCCTTATTACATACATCCTTTGGAAACCTATATCCGATTAATGGGCAATATTAATGGTAGCCACATCCCCAGCAGGTGAACAACCGTTGAAGAATAGTGCATTAGGTCTTCTGACCAAAGTGTACTGTTTGCAAGTGCGGCAACAAGAGGCTGATTGCAACACTAACTGTTGTACATAGTTTTAAAAGGGTTCCCGGACAAGCATGTGACGTCATTATAACATTGCAGCAATGTTCTGCTTGGTTCTATATTGGTTCTTGTAAATTTGTTTTCATAGCTTTCAATAACGTTGCTTCAATATGTACTGCTGTGACATTGCACTGCAATGTTATCATAACATTCTGGTTACATTCATCAATCTAAACAGAATATTCTTATAATGTTCTGTTTTGATTTTGTCCTAGCATCACCAAAAAATAATGTTTTAATAACATTCTGATTTGGTGAGGTTTCAACCTCACCATAAATGATGTAATTGTTATGTGCCATTTTAGTAGTAACAGACTGACTAAAAAAGTAACGTTTCTGTTACGTCATAGGTTGGGTGGGTTAACACTGGTCAGACAGCCAACTGCACTATTTGTTGGGGTTCACTCACCTCGTGGGGACCCGCCTTTAGTCACCTAACAGGACCCGGCTTATCTCACAGGTGTGAGTTTCTCATACTTTGTCAGTGTAGTAAGAGAAGTAAGAGCACCATTCTGCCACCTTAAATGTGGAAGGGAAGGGTATCTCTCTTCTCACAGATATGGTCACAATGACTTAATAAATTCAAACCTTGTTCGCGCAATGATCTCACTTCGCAAGTTGTTGCCATATTGAATTCCCAGGCGCCATCTCCAAACTCTCAGACAAATACCAGAAATGTGATCGTGGATGTGGGATAGTCAAAATGTTATTTGATTCAGTGTTTGGATATACAGTGAAATTCAACCAGTGTCAAAAGATGGCTTATGGTTTTTTTCATACTGACGCCTACAATGACTATAAAACTGTAAGGGACATTCTTCTCTGTTGGTGTTCTTCTGTATGTAGATGCATCAGAATCGCCACAGTAAAATGAGTAAGGGGACAGGTTCTAGACTGACCGCTAACACTTAGAGAGATTATATTACCTATGCAATATAGTCAGGTATGCACATGGGTCCCTATACCTATACCTGAACAGTGACAATAGAAATACTTTCTATGATTCTGTGTTAGAAATGTAAAAGATTGCTTTGTTGAAATCTCAAAATCACTAGTATGAATGAGTAGAATTGAACAGGTGTTTCCCTATAAATGAAACCCAAAACATATATTCATGATTCGTAGGGTTCTACTAATAATATACCAGTACGGTAAGGGCTAATAGCTGAGGAGAATAACAGAATCTATTCCTTGGAGATAAGCTTTCCAAAAGCTATATGTGATAAGGCCTTTCTTTCCTTTTTTTCAAAATTATGAATGCACTATGCTTTTTCAGTGGTCATTTCTTTTTACATGAAAATGAAAATGAAATTTTATATGCATACCAAAGGCAACAACTTTGACATTATGTTACTATGAAGGCACTTGCCATAATTATAATATTCATATGTTTACATGTACTTTATCTACATTTATAAATGCATAAAGCATCTTGAATTGTGTTATTCGTCTGCTGCCTAGTCTCAACCGTTTCAATACATGTCTACTAGCGTTTGTTGCTGCCACTAATAACCATGGTTGAAAAGAGTAAACATGCTGACTAAAACCCCACCTACCTATATAGGTCTGCCGGCCAAGAAAAGACATACAAACTTAACATTTTAATGAGTCACAAGAGTAAATATGGGATCCATGCCATTTTTATAATATATTTCTTTGAACATCTAACCAGTTTTGAGAATTCATGAGTACATTTTCCTAGTAATAACCTTATTTCACAGTTTGGAAAGAATTGATAGCTGGGGTTTAGTCTGCATGTGGAAACCAGCCAATAGCAAATCATGCTCACACTTCTTGGTAAACGTGTCCAAGAGATGTTCAATGAGCAGCTCATTGTATTTACTGAGTGACTCGGGAATGACTCATACTTTCTACACCATGTTGGTTCATTGACTCTTGACTCTCATGCCAGCCGTTTAATCACATCCCTCTTATCCGTCACACCTATCCTCTCCATACACATACCTGAGGCTTAACAGATACACGCGTGCCCCACGTTGAAGTACAGGTAAACCTAATTTGTAACTCTCAGCCGCACGATGTGAGCTCCTTCAGATTTAGGAGCTCTACTCTACAAAGCCCTCCCACTCTACAAAGCTCTCAAGCAAGGCATTGTATTTCAATACTTCCATCTTTAACAATTCCCTTTTTATTTCCTGTTACTTTAGACCTATCTAGCGCAGACTGTTTTGAGGGGGAGTTGATATATGGAAACGCTTACTTGAAAGGGTGTCGAAGTATATACAAAATACATTATCCAAACCAATTACATTGTTCTGTAGCACTCAGATATGGACCTATACATCTGTAAATTCTTTTCCCTGAATTGCAAAATGACTTTCTTTCCTAGAGACAATGCTTTTTTGTGATGGTAAGCTGATAAAAATATATCTAAGCTACTTATTGAGAGAAACCAATTCAAGATAACTACGTCCAAGCCCCTGCCCCGTTCCTATGCTGAAAACTCCTTCTGACATCAATGTTGGAGCGTCAGTATTATGGTGGCAATATTGTTGATCTCACACGTAAATAATTGAAAATTATTGTCTTTCATTTTCATATTTACCTTTTCATGCAAGCCTATAGTAACAACGATTTTCATATAAAGTAATAGTCATTTCAAATTATATCAATCCCTACTCAGTACACTTACTATGGTATTGCCCTTCGACCTCTCCCTCCCTACTTTTTCATGTTACTTTTTATGCAAGCCTTTCCCAATAAAAAGTATTTCAGATACAGTATTAGTCCTTCCAAATCATGTCGAACACTACTTAATACTCAACATATACAATAACATTATATTGCATCCCCCTTCACACCCCGCTTTTCCAGCAGTACCACCACCCCCGTCCATGGCACTCTGCCCCCCTTCTGCCCACCTCTCCCACAGCAGTCACTGACCTGGTCCCTGGTGCGGCCTCCAGGCCTGCCCTGGAGGACCTGCCCTGAGAGGCGGGTAAACAGGTGGTGGGCGCCGGGAGTGGGTGGTGTGACGCCCCGTGTCACGGCAGGTGACGCCTGACGCCTGGAGGATGACGCATTGCTCCAGGGTTAGGGTTGAGCCGGTGTTCCCAGTTGATGTCTGACTCCTCCTGTCATACCTTATACCAGTGGTATGGTGTGCCGTTGGCGTGTCTACCACAAATACAAATGCGTATGTTAACTAAATTCCCATTTGCACTTTTTGCCATCGCTTTATTTTCATAAAAATAAATTATTTATTTTTATGAAAATAAAACGATGGCAAAAAGTGCAAATGGGTACATTTGAATTCAAGCTTATGACCAACTGTTAGTTTAAAATGACTAAATAAACAATTAAGCAGAAATGCTTAGCTTTCATAACATTGATTTACAATATGTACAGATAATTAGATCTTCACTCATTCTACACTATTGAATTGATACATAGTACAGACGTACATTGATAGGATTGAATAATCTTTCTACACAAACAATCATTTTCTACCAAAATCTAATTTGATACATATTTGTCAACATATCTGATGGTTGAAAGATATGTGCATGTTATGAATGACAGAGACCCCACAGCCATTATTTATACTCGTTGTGAGTCAAAGGCATTAATGCAGTTATGAGAGAGCAGTTACTTCATCTATTACAAAACTAAACTTTGCCTTAACCTGGCTTTTGCCTATTTGCTAAATATTTTGGTGAGGCTCCACGCCCATCAGGCAATGTTCTCGCTGAGGCTCACACCTACCCGGACTTGCTCGTAAACAACCACCTGCTCGTACTTACCTACAGCTGTTCAAACGTGCCAAGAGTAATTAATTATTATGTTCAGCATGCACATGTAGTCGATGTTCTCACGAGGTCATATAATGTAATACATCAAATACTGATGGATTGACTCACAGGTGCTCAGCCGTTATTTATACCCGTTGTGAGTTGCTCATTAAACCTCCTCATGTATCAACCCAAGCTGGGTTAATTGAGGTCAGGTTATATTTGATGAAGTATTAATGATAAATGGTATGGCATGTAAATGGGTCGATATTGGGAGTGGGGCGGAAAAATATGTTGACGTTACTTTGGTTGTTTTATGCTTACAACCTGAGTGTTTAGTGTCTAACACTAAAAATGATTAATTCGGTAGATGAGCAGCTTACAAATAAGCCACAACTTTTGTGGTTATTCCTATCAGAAGATTTTGTGGATAGAGACATAATTTAATTATATCCATTATTTGAGAGAAATTTCGAAACATTATTCATGCATAGAGTTTGCATGCAGGGCAATCTTTCGTTTTGTATTACTTTTTTACAGGAATTTCTTGTCAGGATTTGGTTCATCTTGATAGAATACTTACAGGATATATTACATATTGCGCAATATGCATACCAGATAAGATTAACTAATCACATCAACTTTCAGATCTATCAATAATGCTGGACGTGGATTACCACTGAATCATCAAATATCTACGTTTCATTTGACAAATTATTTACAAAATTGTTTCATGTTCTTTTTTGCAGTCTCGCACAACGACTACGATGCACTGTACAGCGCTTCATATTTTTGGACAGGTTTATACTAAAAGAGAAAGAACGGATTACTATACTTTGTAAACCAGTTTGTGTTAACCACCGATAGACTCATGACTAGCCCCATCCTTCACCGACAACATCAGACTCAAAGCCCAGAACAAAACCAGCTTATTTTTCTACAAGAGAAAAAAAACGAACAAAAAATGTCACCCACCAACAAGTGATCTTAAAGGAAAACGGCCCCTACTAGGAAACACGAACTAAAAGCGCATGGACGATCGGAGGCCAAGCTTGGGACCAGCGAAAATCCACCACGACCAGCCTAGGGCATGCCAGGCACCAGCACACCACCGCGTGACGTCATATCAAACCGTTTTGTTGTAGTCACGCCGCCATCTCTGTTTGTGACGTCATCGAGCCGGAAGTAGATGTGACTGACACTTCCGGTTACATTTCACCACCGCCACCTCCTCTCCCATTGTGTGTAAGACCAGTTATGTTTGACAATAAAAACACCTTTAACCTTAAAGCTCCCCTTTCCTGCCTTTTCTCCACATACATATTATGCGAAACATAACATCATGTTAAATCAATAACCTATCTCAATATATCATTTTCATTGGAATAATAGCAGATAATAATTTTGTTTCTAATGGACCAGGTTCCCAATTTGTTCATATCATATTCTTATAAATATGAAGTTTAGCTAAAGACAATTCGTTATACTTTTGTAACCAGGTTTAGATTTCACCTTAATTAAAGCCTTACATATGCCGATTCATGGCAAATGTTATATACTGCACAGTGTAAGGGTAGGATACTATCTCTTGAATATGCCCTTGATATCTCCTATTTAAGTCGAAGTTATCAATAATTATTACTATTTGAGCCGTCCAATGGGACAGGGCTATTTCGTTTTCACAAATATCATTTGAATGAACCACAATTGGAATAAAGGTTTAATGCATGGACACTAGTACTATCAAAAGTTGACTTACATAGAGCTGAAAGGCTGTAACCCTTGTCAACATAGGCTTCATGAAATGAACTTCTCCAGAGAAGGATGTATTATGCAGTTTAGATTTTGGAAACGAATAAGAAAAGCGTATCACTCCCAAACACAAAGTCACACACGGTTCCGTTCCCCGGAAAAATGGTTTGGACAAACTATTTTCTAAAGAAAACCCATGCCCCCATCGTGCTTTTGCAATCAACATATGAGAGGCTAATTCAGCTTATGCATCGTTGTAATAGGGCAAAGAACCCACTTAACTAAACATAAATGTCAGCGAAATGTTGTCGAATAGAAGTGAGTGAAAAGACCGTCGAAATATTAGAGTAATATTACAAGTAATTATTAAGTTTCAAATCTCGCCGGCAATGTAACATTAGTTATTTCAAAATGTTTTGCGATGTTTATCTATGAACGAACAAATATGGAAATACGTGCGGGCGTTGTCTATAATAGAATAAATCAAAACTAAAGAATGATTAAATGCGCTTATGACTCTATGAACTTTCGATATCCAGTCAGATATCCCTTTACTAACCTTAACAATTTGATAATAATCATTCTGGATAGAATCTGTGGCTTTATCACGCAGCACATTGTCAACAACTGTTAAACCCACCTCTAATGCCTTTTAAGATTTAGCAAGTTTTCATCAAGTGAATTTAGCCTTGCAACAATACCAAGTATAAGGGATGTCTGAAGGCTAAGTATTATTTGTTATACTACTATAAAGGGCATTATATATCTTGAGGTGTGGGTCTATAAGTGCTTCGTCTGAGACCTCATCCCTATCCAACATTAGAAACAAATGGACATTTTTATGTGGAAATAACCACTCTTTATGAGACAAGAGTTATAGAATACTGTAAATTTCCCCATAGTAGGACTCACCTTACTCAGACGCGACCTCTAACATTAAGGCACGAAGGAAGTTAACGTATCACCGACTGATGCAATCAAATAAGCAGGAACATAGAGAGACACAACCTATTGGAAGCCCCAGAGAGGACTTCCTTCACAAAGGAAAAATTGCCATTTCATGATCAGGACCTGTTTACACTTTCCGATCCTAATACAAAGAATCTTAAGCAGCGTACATATTAGATTAATTTCAACAAGTCGGCTGAAATCGTAGATCAATTGGTTGGCCAATCAGAAATAATAAGTGAATTTGATATTCTAATGCTAATTCCACCTGAATCAGCCAACGACCACAGGAGGATGTGGAACTGGAACAGAACTGGAAGCACAATAGGTGAATAGGCAGTAACATCAGCAGCTACCTTGAAGGGCGATTTACAGATTTTCTGAGTAGGAATCGTCCTAGCAGCTACAATAATGTTTTAACTAACTCAGAGACCTAAGATCAGGAAGAATTGACACTAAGGAACCTTACCGTTATCATTCACTTTCTTGTTATCTAGCTATAGATGCTGGGGTTTCCAAGTTAGGGTACTATTAAGTACAGAGCTACAGTTTCTGTTAAATATTAAGAGGAGCCCTTATTTTCAATACTTTTTAAAGAACTAAAACAGGCATGACTAGCTATAGTATATGATCACACCTTATCAAGCCAGCAGTCAAGAAAATGTTCCTGCAGCCAAAATACAAGATAAGTACATGAATACATGGTCTCTGAATGAATCTGAAACAAAATCAGGCCCAGATAAAAAGATCACTCAATAACGCAACCGGTGAGGTGTACATAACTCATGTGGATATGGGGCTTTAAGCTTATGTCTGGTAGCTACCATAAGGATACTGAGCGTAAGTGGGAATGCGGCTTAATCCAAAGAAAAAGGATCATCTTAAATTTCATTATTAATAATAGTGGTCTTGGCTCAGGTTACATCATAGCCAAGGCTCCATTTCTTTTCTAGCGTTCCTGAAATTTAATTGCTTGGTGTAGAGTTATGTTCTGTTTGACCAAATTGAAGTAAGAAAACATGACCGCGCATAAGGAACCGTTGAGCAGGAACAACAGGCTGAATATTGATTAAAGGAAAAGATTAGCGTGGCACTGGTATAAGTAATAGGGAGTTTTAGCAACTCCAACACATCCCGTAACGCAAACGCAACGGATCTATTATCTCTGCTCTAATGGCGTGTGTCAAGATTATGTCATTAGAGGTGCACTTCTTTTCTCATGTTATCAAAAATTATATGTTTGCATTTTGCAAAACTTGATATAGATTGAAAGTTTTGAGGTACGTCAACGTATCGAGATGCGTCGTGGTTGATAAAACTACCTTATGATTGAGAAACGCACACATAAGAAGAGGCATTCTTGAGACTATAAGACTAAAAGACCAAGAAAAACTACCGTTTTTAAAGCCAATAGATGGCACCGATAGAACTATTCCTTAACAATAGATAGAAAGGTCTTAATCCATATGAAATATTATGTAGGAATAGTAACAATTAGGGATTACAAAAAAGTAACAATGATAGGCAAATCAATCTTTTGCGAAGGTTTCTACCCATTTCGATCATTAATATCTAATACTTTACTGTGAGCAATTATTTTGTCTTTTGCCAGGTATTGTTTGATATGCATAGCCTATACGATGTAGGATTGGCTCTGTTTATACTACGTGAATTTCGCAGTCAACCTAAAGCCACAATGTTAACGAAAATCCGAGGCATGAACGATCACGAAACTGGTTCAAGCACACGTCACTTAATTCCTGTTGTTTGCAAACATCTTTCTTAAAAATTAAAAAAATACCTAATCCGATTGCCTTGAATGATATATTTACGTAGTATCTACACATTTCTGATGCCCGAGTCCGTGATCCAGTCCATGCATAGATATTGACCCTAAATTCCTTTGAAAGTAGCTTAACCATTACTAATCCTATTTCTGACTCCTGGTTGTTTAAGGTTGTGTTTCGAGCGTGGCAGATCCATGCAGGCTAAAAGCCTAATTTGACATATCACATCTGACGACCTGTTTGTTTTGCCTGCCGGCAGTAAATCAAGGCCAGGTTTACGCATTACAATATCATCTCCCTTCATGAATCATATCTAAACAAACCGTCCTATATGTAAGCCTGTCCCTAGTCATCATCGGAAGAAGCCTGCCATATAATGCATTTTTTGTTTGTTTGTGTGAAGGGGTCCTAATGCCTGCAATAGCATAGCAATACATCTCCGAGTGGAATAATTAGATATTATAGATTTATAGAACTTTATTTATATCACACACACCATTGTGGGGCGACGCATGGAAGCAACAACGTTAGAATATCATTGAAAAAATGTTTTTCCGACTTAGGATGGTGTTACTGATGAATGAAGATTCAGGAGATTTATCAAATTGGAACACAAAACGATCCAGATTTCTAGCCATTTTTCGTCTCAATCCAACGTTTAAAGTTCAAAGTCGAGCATAATCAGTTTCAGAAACTGTCTTTACAAAAGTCAAACTATGAGTATTTACAAAAGTCAGGCTGAATTACACCTTAATAGCCCACTCCGTCAGGGAGAGAGCGCATGGCAGGTCAGATCGGACGAGTTACTCATCCAATTGCTCATTCTTATGAGCTGCTCTTTACGCTAAAACCTCACCGGGGCAGGAAGACGCACCGGCTCTAATTATTGCGTCACAGGGATGAAGTAAATGTACGCGCCACTTAGGCAAAGCAAAGGAGGCTCTCGTATTCATGTGGGTGACAGCTTGCCCAATTAATGCCCTAATTATTAACTATATAGGCTTAATTATTGTCCGAGCTGGGAAGGGTAGGATGAGAAACAGACTGGAGTAATAAAGACACCCTGTCACCTTGGGAATGTGCTGGAGGAGCGCCACCTCCCCAGAGGGAGGATACATGGGGTAGGTAAGGAGCTCCAGGTTATACTCCTTCCATGGGAAGGCTTTGTTTGTTTCCAGCTGCTGGTAAATGAGTGGGCTGATCGCAATGCGTCTGGACTCTTTCTAATGCTACAGATCTACACTTACGAAGCAGAAACGTTTTTACCTTTGCTTATAAGCAACTGAATACTATTCCCCAAGGTGCTCATTTAGCATTGGCCAAACAGTGATCCTAGCAAGACAGGGATATGACGTTGCAGAACGTTATTAGAACGTCGCGGAATGTCAAAGAACTTCATCAGAACGTCATAGAAGTTATAGATTTAGAAACGGTTGAGTCTCTTTGAAATATACTTGAATCAAAACATTTTAGATCCTTCAAACCATTAGTAAACTTGACACTAAAAATTATATCATCCATGCATTATGCATTATACCTCTTGAAACAATGATAGGTAAATAATGTGCAACAACAGGTTTATGGCACAACGAACTGTATCTAAATTCAAACAGTCCCTGAAGTTTGTAATAACATAATTACCATCCATAATATAGACAATTCGTGTCAACCCAGTGTACATCTTCTATGTGGAATCTCTCTTTTAGAATAATTCATGGAATCTTGAAACTATACCACAATTGCTTTCGGCCGCTTTTTATTTCAAGAAATAATATTGGTCTCACAGTCCTCTGATTCCCGACTCCACGAGATCTGAATGCCAAAATGAGATTTCATTACACTTGAAATACCTGTATGAGGTCTCCCACGGTTCAACGTTTCAGTTCAAGTTTAACTAACAGAAATGCGTAGAAGCCAGAGTGAAAACAAAACATCAGGAAATGACTCTTTTATTGAAATCTATGAAGACATCTTGAGTGGTTGTAGTGAATATATGAGGAGAGGTGTAACTATAGGCCTATTTCTGCAATATTAAAAAGAATGCAGCTGTCTAGGTTTCCATACATAGGTTTTGTGCTAAGAAATTTAAGATGAGCACAGAATTCCTTAAATATTCCTGAGGTGTCAGATGGACGCGCGCCTAATCATGTATAAGACTGTCATGGATTGTATATGAAGATTTTTTAGGCTTAATTACTAATAATAAAACATACTACGGTCTCATCAATATTCGAGTTGCTGTAAATATAGATGCCATCACACTCCATTATTTTTCCGTATGTATTTTCATGTATTTTAAATGATGTATTCATCTATCTATTGCTTGGAAACAATTAATTAATATATCTCTGTACTTTTCGGTAAGCATGATTGTTCTAAACTCATCGTTTGTAAGCCCACTTCACGATGATCCCCTCCCCCGCCTTAAGACTCAGAGTCTTTAAGGAGGTGTTATCTCCGACTTTGAAGCTATCGGAGGTGGCTATGACGACCTCGGCCTCTGAGGGAACAGCCTCGCTGACGGCGCTGTAGTCGTGGGTAGCGTCATCAGACCCGAAGTTTATGGCCACCAGCAGGCTGTGGAGAAAATATTAGTAAGAAGCTTTAATGTTAGACTGTAGATGGTGACTCTGTTCAGTAATTTATTATGCAATAGTAACATTTTTTTAGGCAGAATAGTTTTGAAATGGAATATATGATATTACATGAGACTTATTACCATTTGCCCCCCTAAATCAATGTTTTGATAGAGTTGATGAAACCATATGTATCCGAAGATTTAGAACACTCGTATTAACAAAATCTCAGCCTAAAATCAGATAACTTTGAACTCCCAGAAAAATGAAATTTTCCTTCCGAATATCAGTATAATACAAAATTTAATAGAACCTACCTATTTTTGCCATTGAACTGCCTAGTATATGATACGACATTTTCGTTGGTTATGACGTAGTTAAAGTCCCCGTATTGGAGCGCGCCCTCCTGCGTGCGCAGCTCTGTGAGGGACCGGAAGAGGGAGAGGGGACTGAGAGTCTGACCCTGCTGAGTCTGCAAGTAGAGGAGAAACTGTAATATTATCATACCATAGGGTGATACAGGTTTGTAGTTAATACATCACTAATACAGGGAGGGTGATAACAAAAGTACCCAAAATATCACATTATTACCTTGCAGGGTCGTACGGGAAGGTAGTTCCACTTGTTAAGTTATTTTAAGCTTTAGGATTTCACTTTAAACATTTCCAGGGTATGATAAATCCATAACCAACTAGGAAGAAGGTCCTGAGTAGGTTATCAGTCATCAGTTGTCAGGGATATAAGCCTTTGCCTGGCCCTGCAGGCCCTGCCATAAAGCTAATATCCCCGACATACTTTGGTTTGATAACCCAACTCATACCTCCTCCCCCATTGGTTATACATATTTATTTCAATTTATACACACATACTACTTATTGCTAGAAAGCAATGACCATGTGGATAGATCGAATCGGCTATATACGCGCCGTCAACTATGCGACATCGTTTCTACTTATATGAGTCTGTATAAGAGAAACAGTGTAGGTGGCAATCTATAAATTCCCATTTCCATATACTACTAATATAATCATAAGTTATGCGACCATCTATAATTTCCAATTTCCATATGCCACCAACATGTCTCGTGTATGAAAGAATAAATAGGCGTGGAAATGATGCATGCATATGAATTATCAAATGAATCTGGGCGACATAAATCATTAATTGCAACACAGATCAAGTCAGTGCACATAAATATTGTTGCGTATAATTATAGCGCATTCTATTGACTTGACGTCGCGTTTATGGGTACGGCGCATACCTTCTCACATAAATGTATGCAGAATTGGCGGCGCCTATTGCCTATTGCGGTTTATATATTGCACTCATTTCACTTGATATTATCACCTAAATAGTGTAGACTGGTGTTACCTGGTTCAAATTCCCAGTTCTATATGCTACTTACATGCGATATTGTCGCTAAAATAGTGGAGCGACGTCGCACATAAAAGCAGAGCCGAAATAGGGGCTGTGTGTATGGATGAAGATCGTTTTAGTCACATTGTCTCTAATTTAAAAGAATGCATTTCTGGTGATAGATTCACTACATGGTGAAATGCCATAACTAAATAGATATCTAAGTAAGAAGTTTAGACCTAGGGTAGTCCTCTTTTGTTCCCCGCAGTGCGCAATAGGCTTACGCTTAACAGCCATGATATGTCGTATTCTGTGATAAGTTTGAAATTGATATTACTCTTGAATTCAGAGACGTAATCATATCCCTTATGTAGTAAAACAAACATATTCAGTTATATTTTCTTATCCGACAACCATAAAGTCATGGTACCGCTATATCGCAATTGTTACCAAGACGAGGTACGTTTCGCATAATATTCCTAAAAGTTTGAGTAAAGACAATGCAGTGAACCGCCCTTGGGAATCAGTATTTAGTGAGACTGCAAAAGAGAAGTGGCCGCTAACGTGGGGAAATGTACTTTGTTCCCCATCCAACAAATATGAGGTGCCTTCCAGCCTATCTTACTCTAACAGTCCCAACCGTACAGGGCTCAAAAAGGATGAATTCTCTGCCAGGCAGCAAGCTATCCTGACTCGAGTCCAACTAAGGGAACTAGCGAAATCCCACAGGGGTACTACAGGATACCTAAAGTGCAGATGCTTTTTCAGGTCGGCATGGCACTGTAGCATACATGAATAGGTTTAGGTTAGCGCAGTTTAGCCTCGTCCAGGCAAAATATCAAGTTTGTATTGTGCTCACAATGCAGTCACAACAACTATGGACATCAGTATAATAGTCAAAGGCATACTATGATATAGTATGCCTTTGACTATTACACTGAACAAATATTCAAATATTATTTGAAATTATTTTCAT
This sequence comes from Lepidonotus clava, assembly GCA_936440205.1. Classification (NCBI taxonomy): domain Eukaryota; kingdom Metazoa; phylum Annelida; class Polychaeta; order Phyllodocida; family Polynoidae; genus Lepidonotus; species Lepidonotus clava. Next base: position 14,678,864 of record OW387150.1, on the reverse strand, counting down.
TAAATAAAGTTGAAAACCTTGGAATTCGTGAACTGAAGGCAATTGTATTATCATAATGTGTATTAGAAATATTGCCAAATACGAGGGTTAGATTGGCTATAATTATATAGAGCGGGGAACCAGGTTAAACTTTAATAATGGGCACTTTGAAATAAAGGTTCATTGATACATGGTATGAGTGGAACAATTATCATACTGGGGAATAAGACACTCTTGATAGTTTTGTTTAGTTTTGTTTTGCTGACAACATGTAAGCAGGACTCTTAAAAGACGAGTAACCGTGCCTGGGGGGCAAAGAATAACGACCTCACTCCATATTGAATTCAAATTCACAACCGCCCTATGACTTCCTGAGCCGAAATTGCAATTTTCTCCCCCACTAACTAGCGGAGGGAGTGAATGGTATCAGCCGGATGAGAACAGGCTGTAATGGTTGTCTATAGCCTAGCCGACGTGCCGGGATGACCACACCACGTGCACGTTCGCCTATAGCCTAGGCAATGGTGACGTATGGATGTGACGCCTGACATCCTTCTAAACCTACACCTCTTCTGTTTTGTGGTGCAACAACTTTGAATCATTCAAATAATTACATTGTAGCTGTGTTTATATCAAGTGTTCTCTTTGAAATTCAAATTGCTTGCATGCAAATCAAAACACAGAAATCGTTTCGGTATCTTCTTCACTATGATTCATTTAACACCACAGACAGAGTGCTGGTAAAATGCGCGGCAGTACTGGTAAGTAGTATATGGAAATGGGAATATGAAACGTTCTGAATGATTTAATGTGTACATGACTGTGTCTCCCCACACAGAAAGGATGCTCCAGGCGGGAATTAAGCATTAAAGAGGGTATCTTTAGCTTTCAAATGATACCAAGCACTTCAAGATTGGATAATTTTCAAAGAAGTTACAGGCTGTTGAAGACAGGAATGTTGGTGCTCCTGAAAATGGAAAAAAGCCCGGATATTGAATATCCATCTAAATATTTAGTAGTTAAATAAAATTTACCCCATAAGTTGAAATGAAACCCTTAGATGCTATTATGGGTATAACTTTTGATCTTTAAAAGTTAATCTATTTCAGTTTGGACTTATAATATATTCAAGTCATGTTTTTTCAAATGGGATACAATTTTTTACAAAATCTGCAAAAATTTTGTTGTTTCCATGGTAACCATTTCAAATAGAATGTTTTTCAGACAAAATGGAATGTTTAGAGTGGGTTCACTGAATTCTACTTAAAAAGTTGGTTTAAGACATTTTTATCACTATTTTTCACAAATCTACCCATATCTCCTTTAATATTGGCCTTAGAGCTTAAGATATAGCCCCCTCGGAGCATCCTTTCTGTGTGGTGTGTCACATGTATGCGACGTCACTTATTGAACAACTTAAGAATACATGATGTCACTGATACATGATCTATCATGGACTGAGGTTATACCTGCACGCGCGTGGGTATTGCAAGGGGGCTCCGTGCATGTATTATGTCTTGTATGTGCGGGTATGTGCCAGTGTATATAAAAATCTTAATATACGCGTTTATAGCATTACTTCAATGTATCAGTGTAAACATTCCTTATACATATTGCTTGAATTCATTTTACAAATGCATTATTGACCTTACCACATGCTAACATGTCTGAGTAGTATATGAGAAGAGTCCGTTGGTGCTCACCTCTACGTTGACGGCCGGGGTGTCGTCGTTCACCGGGAGCCAGGGTTCCGTATTGTTGGTGAACCCGGCGTTAGGCCCGTCACTCCACTGCATAGGGCTTCGGTAAGGGTCGCGCGAAAATTTCTATAAAACAAAAATATTTTTAATTTGGTTAAGCCTTTTCTAAAACTTTAGTGTGTACACTAGTGATTCTCATCATGATATCAGGGGTATAATCATAGTGGTATTCATCTAGTCATCTGATAACATGAGTGGATTCCAACTAGGATCTCTAGTAAAAAAAAAACGACTATAGGGACCACCAAAACTGGCAAGAGACAGCTTTGATAAATGTGATTGTGTATATGACAATTTCTTTTTGAAAATCACTGGAGGTATTTTTGTTCTTCTAGTAAGTGGCCAAAGATGTCTCTGTGGCCTGTTTAATAAAATAACAGTGTATTTGATAGCGCACAATATGGGACAGGTTATTGTAGCAGAATACGTTGAATTTAGTGCTCGGTATTAGATAATACATTAATAGAGGGGGACAGATTAATATTACTAAAAACGTCTAAATTTTTCCTTTTTAATTTTCATTACAGTTCGACCATTACCAGTTTCATTGCCTAAACACAGTTTTCAATGTTTAATTAAGTTCATTGATATTAGATAGGCATTTCCCACTGGAGTCTAACCAAAAAAAACATATACAGAGTAGAATGCTACTAATGTAATTCAGGCACACAGAACCCCACTTACTATGTCTATCTGTCCGGCAGGGTCTTCGGGCGGACTACTGCTGTTCCCATTGCGCATGCCCAGTTCCTCCCCGTAGTAGGCGAAGGCCGTGCCCGGAAGTGTCAGTTTGAGCATGTGCACCGCGGCGGTAGGGTGGCGCTCCAAGCGGCCGGTCTCAGAACTAGACGTCTTTAGAAAAAGAAAACGTTTTCATTTATTTTTTTGCATATAGATGACGACCTTATATTACATTTTCTATACGATCTAACAGAAATATATGTGAAAGTATAAGAGCTTCTGAATATTGCTTATTCTCCTTTTGGATGAAATGACGCACAATACCCACGTGTGCATTAATGGATGTTCCGATAAATGTTTTTAGAGTTTCACTTCAAGGCATTCCATCCTTTACTTCTAGGTTACACCTATACGAATGCATTTAAATAAGCATATTTCCTATGTGTTTATCATACATGGTTGGACCTTGTGCCTTAGTGCACTTAACGTCAAGGGACAGGTCATGTTTTGTCAACAATAATGTCCACTGAAGCTTGGCAAAAAGCAAGCAGTTGATAGTGGACAACTAGGCGAAGTCATAGTTGATACAATAATGGAGAGATACCGATAATAACCCTCTCTGTGGTAATGCCGTCCGTGGCTTACACAAATAACTACAGAATTACAGGACTGTGCCATTAGCTTGTACAATCAGTGCAATAGTGACATATAATATTTAGTAAAAAGTTTAGCCTGTAAAATTATGCTTGGATTATATTGGATCTCTATCTTTATGACGTCGACTCTTTGTTCTGATTGTGGAATCTTGTTGTATGTGTGAGGATGACGTTAACTATGATGTTTTCAAGCTGGAAACGTATTGCTATCAGTTTAAATATTTCCACAGAATGTTACGTATACGTAGTGATAGTACCGAGAACTGAAAATGCTACAATATTAGTGAGAGTTGTACGCCATCTCCCATAACATTTCAAAGTGAGGCAGCAATATTTAATACTCCAAAACTTAGATAACTATAATGCCTTCCCTACATTGCGGTAGGATCCCTTTAATAGAAGTACTGACCAACCCCTCGTCCCAGAATACAATTACCCCTAGTTCAACCCACACTTACCGCCCAGTTGGCAGTGCCCCCTGACGGCGTGACCTGCAGCCAATCAGAGACCAGGTTACGGACGCAGTCGCCATCACATCCGTCAACAAGCTTTGAAAGCTGACCGTTGATTGGCAGTTGGGCTCCAACCATGGCTGACCCGCCGTAGTACGCCGCCGTTTGGTTGACCGTATCACTACTCTCTACAAGCAGGATCCTGCCGACATGAAAAATAACACCCTTATTAGGTTTGGTGCAGGGTTTTTATGTCAATGATCAAAGATATCATGTTGCTTGATTGATAGAATGGGGTGAATATGAATGACATATATGAATATGCAATAGAAATGCGTAGATAACAGATATTTATTAATGCTTTGGGCAAAAATAACATGAAGTTCAATGAAGTCAATGGCATCTTGATGAAACCCGGAATATGAAAGCTGTTTACAAAGATTTCCAAAATATTCAGATTCAGTTTCTTTTGGTGTTCGACCTGGCCACACGAATCATACATTATTTTTTTAAAACCTGAATTTTGAATTAACTGCATTGGCTCTTTTGCGTGCGATAGATCTTTGATAATAAATATGATGTCACTACTGTGCACTGCCCCCTTCCCTTCTAAACCTTGACGTCAGTCTTGCCAGGTCTGGCCCAGCCAATTAATCTAAATTGAATAATTTCTGTCAACAAACGTAAAGGCAGTGTCCTGTGAGTTGTGTCTTAATTTGATTACCTTTTCCCAGAAAACTCATCCACCACCTTCCTCCATTGGTTGACGATGACGTAGTTCTCATCCTGTACTCGTGTGCGCACATGACTCAGACACTCATAGGCGTTAACCTTTATATAAACAGAAAAAAGTTATAATAATAAATTAGTCTTACAATGGCTTTGAACAATAACCATAATACCTGTTTATGAAATGCCTCATATTTGTGATGCTATGCAGATAATATTATGTGGAAAAGTTGTACCTGCATGTATATATGATTTGTTAACATTTATCAGTTCCTCTGTCATACACAAGTGTAAAACAATATAATGTTATACGTTTAAAGTCTTCTTACCTATTTGCAATTAAACACTGTAATATAAAACCTACTTTTGTATGAAAAAGATACTTCAGTATCGATCCAGCATTCCGACAGCACATCGCGCGCTCTTTATATGACAGAGAATCTCATGCTGCATTTTATGAGAATAGAATAATCTTAAATGTTTCCAATGTGGGTAGACCATGCGCACTGCCAACTGTGTAGTAAATGCGTGTTCTAAGGCCCCCGGAGACTAGAAAATGTTGTGCACATACACGCGAATATGTGCCATAATATTACTACCTATATTTATATGATGCTGATTCCACCACCCTCGCCTTACCCCTTCGGAAATATTGCATCTTCCACTGAAGTCACTGATTTCAAAGATCTCCCACCCAAGGCCTAATAACAGCCTATAAATATCCCGTCCTTACGTCCTGACAGTCGACGACCACCTCATCATCCCGGAGGTCGGCGTCTTCAAACAGGAACGAGGCTGACCCGATCCGGAAACCGTCGACGTCGGCCTCCCTTAACCAGTACCTCAAAACATCCTGAAACAACGCACAATAAAGGACCCAGAGTTTTCTTTTGGTGTCTTGTTTTTACAAGGCAGGGATAACTTGTACTGGTAACATTAAATGAAGCTCGCATTATATGTGGATGACCAATTGATAATACCGGCAAAGTTACCCTGTTATCCTGTTACAATCAAATCCAACGTAATTATTATTAAATATAATTTGATAATGATATTGATGTGATTTATTGTAAATATATCATATTACAATAAGTGTAAGTTAATAAGATTGTGGATTATTACATATAGGGGGAGATTGTATCATGATGTACCACATGTGCAATAGGTTGAATAAGAGGGACACTATTCTTTTGTATGTTAATAGCCAATTATCTCAATTCGATGTAAGACGGACGTATCCCTAATAATTTGCTTTAACTAGTATCATGAATCAGTCTTGTCTAGCTATTTTATCAAATGAATTACAATAGGAGGCGTCTAACCCTTTTACTAAGATACATGTGTAACAGAACAAATGTCTGCAGCTGGCCTTAGATATAATTGGACAATGCCACAGTTGTTCTAGTATACATACGCATAAAGTCAGACAACGTGAATATGCAAAGAAAACCGTGTCTGAGTGTATACGTTCACATTCATTAAGACTCGTAGATCCAAACATAACATGTTCTATGTGCGTTTGTATTTTCATATCCCTTTTAGAATGAAAAAAAGACATTTGCATGCGGGAACCCAGGAGCAGGTACATATGTTTTTGCTTATTAAAACAAGGCAGTTGCTCTAGTATACGTAACTCATACATTTTGGTCTATTAAAGTAGAGATATTATGTTCCAAGCTTAAGTTTATTCATTTTTAGGTTTACAAATGAACCTTTATTTTGATGATACAGTAGCACAAATGATGGAGATTAATCAACATGGGAGACACATCACAATGTACTATATCAACCAAGCAAGACGATTGACAACGTTAACTGCAAGACAACATCCAAAAAAGATGAGGAAGACATACCTAATTAAGCCTCCGTTCTTCTCTATATTCTATCTTTTTAGAAAAACCCTCTCAAGACTGAAAATATAGTGGTTTGTGAATTATGTTTCCCTAAAGAAAAGCAGTTCGGTATTATCTGAGGCCTATACTCACGGCCAGCTCCTCCTGTACCCTCGTGCTCCTCAGGTTCAGCTCGGGCTCGTCGGTCAGAAAGTTGTGGAGGTAGCACTGGGAGCGGTTGGAGCTGTACTCCCACGCCGAGTTACCGTACAGGGACAGCTAGAGCAGGGATAACAGAAGTACATGGGATTAATCATAGATATGAATTCAAAAGTTGCAAACACAAATTCCATTCAATTTCCATAATTTCCATTTAATTATTAGTTGTATTGGGCAACAAGACCAAAGATGCTCGTGCAACACTGCGAGTCGCGACCTTTTATACGTTCTTTCAATTGCCCGTGGCCTCCTTTAGTATATTCCTTCAATAAACTAGGGTCGAACTATGGTTTAACTGCATATAAACCATATTGCTAGTACTATTTTTTATGTTTCTGGAAGTATAAAAAAGTACTACTTATTTAATTGAACAAAGATATTCCAGGAAAAATGTATTGGTCTTTCAATGTGTGTATGATTCTGAACAACATTAATTATGAATCTAAAGACCCAATATTCAAAACACGAGCATTATTATTTGGATCTCTGACATACTAATATACAACATACAGATTTACTATATATACTGACCCAGTTGTTGGGTTTGGAGCTGGGCGAACAGGCGGCCCACACGTAGTAGTTCCAGTAGGGGTTAGTCGTATGGTCACTACTCGTTTCACTTTCAGCGAACCAAGAATGATTTTTACTTGTGTGATTGGGAATGAAATCTAACAGCACTTTCATCCCTACATGAAATTGAAAAGGGTATAAAGGATGTCATTTCGTCAATATCACATGATGATCATTATTAAAAAAACAAGAGAATGAACAAATTATAAACACAGTCACCTTTATGAAGTAACACATTGTGGAACACACCCCTCGTTCTTTACCAATGCCTTCAAATTATCGAATCACAGTGTAAATCAAAAGGTAGTACTAAGTTATCTAAGGGTCAATATAGAAAAACTGCTTTTAAAAGAAATCACTTTCTTTCAAATCATTTACATGTAATTGTACCTTCATGTAGAGGACGTATAGAGTTGAATTATCGTGCTATGAATAAACTGCTGCAGTGTCTAGACTACATGTATGTAGTTAATTTGATGAAGGAATAAGTGATTTCCCAAGAATTTCCGAATGGATAATAACCTTGACATAGTTGTCCTAGTCCTTTATTAGAAGTAAAGTTCACGATACTATCTGAGACAACTTTTCATTCCGATCCTTTAATAAAAGGGTAAATCCAGGGGTAAACTGACTGAACGATCTCAAGTTTGTCTCCCAGCCCTGTTTCATGCTATGGTCATAGATAATGTATACGTAAAAACGGATTCCTGTTTTGTTTTCTATTTAAAGGATTGTTTGTTCTAACCTTTTAGATGTGAAGGCAATTAAAAATACACCGAAAAGTTAGTCATGGTGTGTTTTAAAAAAATAAATGGTGAACTCTTAACTTAAAATGCACACACCAGACACAAACAAATCATTATGTATATAATCATACTAGTGTCTGCATGTATACATATGCATATACATAAATACATAATGGGGCTGTTTACAATTTTTAGTACGGTTGCTTACCTTTGTCGTGCGCTGCCTGGACGAGGGTTCTTACGTCAGATAGGTCCCCTAGCCTGTCATCCACCTGGGTGTGGTTGATGACGTCATTGAATACGTCATTGTTTGTGTCATGGTTACTATGGTAAACCGAGCTGAGGGCTAAGGTGTCCACGTTAAGGCTCTGGATGTAGTCAAGTTTCTCTGTCACACCTAATGAAAAAGTGAATACACTAATCAAAGAGGGGTTATTATTAATTTAAACCAAGATTGAATCAGTCTGGCTTTTGTGATTAATGTAAACAATAGGGTATACTACTTATGCAAACGCTGCTTTTGTAATGAGGATGATTTAGGCTTGGCCAGGGATAATAATTATGAAGAGTTATGAGATTACTATGTGTTTGTGCTGGAGGTTGAAGGGTCAGAGTGACATATGATACGAGAAGACCCTAGGAAAAATATTGCACATGTTAGGTGGAAAATGGCGTCATGTTTCACCTGATTAGTTTTGACATTCTCATCTTACCCCAAGGCCCTACAATGTCTCAAAATGTTTAGCTATAAAACCTACGTTTTGAAAAGTGGGTTGACTTCTGTAGATCCTTTCAAAAACGAGTTTATGACAAATCATATATAAAAGATAAATATTTTTCGATAAGGGAGGTGTCTGCTCTCCCGCCAAAGATGCATGGCAATCCCGAATAAGCCATCCAGGAAAAAGAAACGTATGCCCCTCAATCTCTCTCATACAATCTGTCACTGAACTTGCTGGGTACCTGCCTTTAATATCGCCCATTCCGTCACTGTCCGTGTCGTAGAAGCTTGGTACATAGACGTCATAGACGACGCTGTGTTGGTACCAGTCGTTACTAGGGGGCGCTGCGCACCGGGGCATGACGATGGTAAGGACAATGACAGCCACCAGGAGGCCCAGCCAGGCCAACCAGAACAGGAGGAGGCAGGCCAGCCGCAGCCGGGACCAGAACGGGGTCTGTTAGGAGTAAATGGGATAAAAGGGGACGTTTAATTGATTTTGATGTTGTTGTTATTTTTTGGTACTGTTGATTTTGTTGGTATTGTTGAGTTAAATTTTGTTATTTGATGGTGAGGACAATGACTGCACCAAGAGTGCCAGCCAGGCCTACCAGGAGAGGAAGAGGCAGGCCAGCCTCAGCCGGGACCAGAACGGGGTCTGTGAGAAGTAGATGAGGTTAAAGGGGTTGAATTAGTAAGTCTTGGTGTTATTGTTAATTGTTGTAGTTTTTGTAGTTTTTGATATTCTGATGGTGAGGACAATGACTGCCACCGGGAGGGCCAACCAGGCCAACCAGGAGAGGAGGAGGCAGGCCAGCCGCAGCCGGGACCAGGAGTAGATAGGGTAAAAGGGCACATTTTAGTGATTATTGATGTTGTTGTTATTGTTATGTTTGTTACTGTTGCTGTTGTTGTTATTGTTAAGTGGAATTTTGTTATTTGATGGTGAGGACAATGACTACACTAGCCAGGCCAACCAGAACAGGAGGAAACAAGCCAGCCGTAGCTGAACGGGGTCTGTGACGAGTATATAAAAAAACAACAACAATAACAACAATAAAAACAAAAACAGATCAAAAAAACCCTTTTATAGCTATATAGGCTATAAAAGGGGTTATTTATCTGTTTTTGTTTTTATTGTTGTTATTGTTGTTGTTTTTTGCTTTTAGTTCTGATGACAACCTTTATATCTAATAATATAATTAATGTGACTAAATAAAGCAATGTCCAAAATATTAATTAGAGCATTAGAGCATAGAGCAGGTAGGTTTTGGAAGTTTATGAGGATATTTTCCCTGCTGGCAATCCCCGTTTTCTTATCCCAGAGTCATTCAGGTGAACCATGATAAAAGCCATGATCAGAGCATTGCACTTTGACCAGACACCTGCTTTAAAATACTTACACTTCAAAGAAACCATACATGGTTGTTAAACCTCCTTAATTAAAGGCCGAGGCCCATAACCTAGAACTCTCTCCATTACTTGTGACAAAATCGACAGAAGGGGCTCACCTGTACCTAGCTGAAACGCGACCCTGGAGGCCAGGTCAGAGAAGGGGGCGGAGTGTATCACCTAACACCCCTCGTTTCAGAGTTAATGAATGTAATCATAGCGTTTATGCACTATATTTATACCACATCTGACAGATTTGCCTATTGATCATGACGAGAGGTTTCAGATGTTAGCCTGTTATCTGGTTATGAAGTCTGTTTAAAATGAATCCTGTTGGATGATTACCTACACTACACATAGACCGTATACCTGACCCTTAGACAGGTACTGTCCGAGAGGGCGGAATACAAAGCAAAGGGAGGTTAGGGGTAGCTTTCACCTCTTTTAGTTGGAACCGAAAACTCCTCGTCCCAAATCCTGACCAGCCATGCAGCAGGAAATAAACAGTTAGATGTAAAGTGTGTTTGCAGTTCAGATCAAGTACATATTGGCCTTGTCTTTATCGGTCCAAACTATTTTACATATACATGATCTACTTTTTAAAAAAGCCGTTGGTGATAAAAGATGATGGAATTAGCTTTGAAAGAAATGATCTACAACCTATTTCGAAACACACCACATTATACTTGCATTACACACGAGTTGAAGCTTCTTCTGAAAGAGTAGTATCTCTGAGAGATCAAACAAATTCAACAATCTGGAATCTGATAATATTTTGACCTCGAAATTATCATCAGCTGATTGTCACAATCAATTAATTGTTTGGTGCCTCACTTTGCATATGTCGGGGTTTGATTGACCTTGCCTCTACACTGTTTTATGAAACTTTATTGTGTTTCTCATGTCTGTGACAACATCATATCATACTCATGTCACATAATGTTAAATATCCCCTTTAATCATATTCTCATCAACACTAAACCCTTATTTCCTACCTGTGAGAACCTGAGCAGGTCCTCCTTGCCCATCCCGGCGTACGGGGCCGTGGCTACCTTGGGCAGCGGCTTCTGGGGGGAGGAGGTGGCGCCACCTACGTCCACGTACGTGTGGGTCTCCTTGTCGCCGTCAGGGGGCGCGTCATCCTTCTGCGCATGCGCCGGGTCGGTTTTATCAATGGAGAGAGCTGGGTTGTCCATGGCTGCCTGCGAAAAATGTAGGATCTTCAGTGTCTGGTTGAGGATTTAAAGCAGAGGTTGCGTGCTTTAAGTATAGGTTAGTTCATGGTACCGGGGGCACTCTGCGAGCATAAGTGAGCAAAGTGGCCAAGGCACTATGAACTGACTGGCTTGGTTCATGGCCCTTATCACAGCCATTAAGGCCCCCTTATCAGCAGGAAGGGTGGACTATATAAAAGAGTTGACTATGGTGTATAAACCACACTTTTCCTGCACTCTGATTGGTCAGTTCGTGCTAGCCATGAACTAGTATGTTTTCATGTAGGAATTACTATTTTCTTTAGAGAAAAAATCCCGGTCCCCCAAAATATTGCAATTTTAGAACTAAGAATTTAATGTCCGTAATTCTACCTCTTAGATACCTGGCAACACTGTTGTATAACTCTACCCTCTCTAAGGGGTTTGGCTCGACTATCTACAGAAAATCTCCTAAAAGGAAAGGGGCGTCGGCCCCACGTCTCATCAATTTGCAACTGATATACCAGTGATACTAGTTTAAAATATTGTGGTAAAACGATTAGAGTACGGTTTCAGAATAATTTAGCAAGCATTGTTACTCGTCATTTTCATTATGCTTAAGTGGCAGATTTCTGATACTGAGAAAATGAATATAACAGGGTTAAAATGTGACCACCATGAATTGTGTAAAGGTGCTAGTTAGCCTTTTCATCAAAATATGTGGAGATGTTGTTCATGTAGCAACCTTAAGGGCATATACTGCACATATCGAAATTGCGCTTCCAGTTCGCAATCAATCCATAATTGTTAATTGGGGGTGTATTCGACTGGACGTCCACCTAATCCTCACTTGTTTACTTAGGCATTGGCGGCGGTCGGCCCTCTCTGGGTTCTGAGCTAATCCCCTCCCGGCAATGTTTGTTTAGCTTTTATGGACGTCCAGTTGACGCACTCTCTGCCTCGGACTCAGGAGGGGAAAGAATGGGCCGGGAGGGGAAAGAAAGGGCCGGGAGGGGAAAGAAAGGGCCGCCCCTAGCCTCTTGATAATCTTTTTCTCTTTTTTTTTGTAAATTTTTATTATACTGAGCTTTCGTCAAACATAAGTAGTCTGGTCTCCCCGTCCACTCAGTTCATGTATGAGTGTGGTTACAATTATTGAGGATTTTTAAATAATGATACAATATCAAACAATACAATATAATTAAATAGGTAAAATGAGATGATAATGAGATGTCAAAATGATATCAACTAGGTACAACGTTCTTGCTTACTTTGTTACAATAACAACAATGACGTACATGTACATATACATTGTTATTCTAAACATACAAAAGATTTTGTAATGATGTTTTAAATGTCACATAGTTGTCTTCATCTTTAAGATTTCCCGGTAAATCATTCCACAATGAGCTTCCGTAATACCAGGTAGATTTGTCATTTTATGTACATTGTCTAATTTAACAATAGGTAAATCTATATTTCTATGATCTGCTGCCCTGGTCAAATACCCAATATTCTTTAGGGGCATAAAGGTATTTGACACGTGGCGATGGATACGGCATAACAATTGCAATTTCCTCCGTTAGTGTTTAAGGGCCATAAAAGGCTGCTACCTGAATATTCTTCCCATTCCTTTGCCCTCCCGGCCCTTTCTTTGCCCACGTGTCCCTTTCTTTCCCTCCTCGCGGCAATGGTGCAGCAAGTGGACATTCATACAATGTTATTAAGTCGCAGGTACTGGCAGGAACATTAATATTTACCAACATTTGGCAAACCTTTCCTGTTGATTATTTCAAGCTTTGTTGCAATCCTACTTAATATTATTATCCTGTCTATTATTGTTGTTATTTGTTAGTAAGGACTGCTATTTGCATCGGGTAGCTATCAGTGTGGACGTTTCCGATGGTTAGGCTTGTTCCTCACCCAACACGAAGGAAACAGGGGGTGATTATACGCGCGACAGTCGCGTGCGCGACCTTCGCGTTTATAAAATTCCTTATATACGCGGACTTTTCTTTCTTTTTTTTTTTAAACATTTTTATTGCCAACATCACATTATTACATGGTCTTCCTGCTGGACAAATGTAAATGAAGTGATTATGAATTAATGACATGTGATATGACATGATAAATCGCATACAATAAGGCTACAATTTTCCTATTACAGTTCCACACTCTTAACTCCTATCCTCTAGTAAATTTTACATGCAGGTATTGTATTTCCAAAACCGTACGTGTGCAGAAATTAAATAAAACATAGAAAAAAAGAAAAGAAAAAGGGGGTTCGGGGGCTTTGCCCCCGATTTAGAAATAATATGATGGTGACAAACGGAGGTACATCCGCGCGTATTGCCGTGCTTGTAAACGCGGTCACCAACCTCGCGCATACAGACCTACCAGTATACGCGGACTTTATAAACCCGCGTGCACAGGCCAAACAGTATACGCGGACCTTACACCCGCGTATATAAGGAATTCTCCATGCGCGGCTTTCTGCTCCGTGCCCGCGTGTATAACTCCAGCCAAGAAAACACTCACGCCAAGAGGCAGTTCTAACAAACATATTGTAATAATTATATACTTATTATGAAAAATAACTCAAATATTCGACTTATCAAATAGTAAATAGAATTATGTAAGTACTCGAAAAGTAACCCAAAGATGTATGGGGTATACACCATCACACTGTTAATACCTGCGACCTTATAGGTGGCTCGTTATCCAATGTGCATAATATTGAGAAGGATGAGAAGGGGCACAGTAATCATCGTGGCAGGGGCAGCGAAAGGGCTAAGTACTAAAACTGCATGCAATCGCATGTACATATGTGTAACTTTCCCTTCTTTTTGTAGTTTAGGGGTCCATCAAAAAGGTGGGGGGGGGAGCGTCAGGACCCAAAGGACCCCCCCCCCCCCCCACGTCACGGTTTGCTATCTATCACAGCGTCTGACGATTTACACTAGAGAAGAACCGAGTCATTGTTTTTAACATTATCATACGTGCACAAAGTCCAATTGTACTGATACGTATGCAATATAAACTGATAATGTAATTTGCAAATCATCCGTTTGTTGAGCACATGACGACACTACAGGGAGATTTAGATTTCAAATTTTAACTATGACACATGACGTAACCCCTATAATATGCATTTTTCTATTCTTTTCTATCAGTATTGCTACTCAAAAATATGAATCAAAAAGTTGGAAACACACGAACGTGTCAGGGTGCATTTTGTTGAAAAAAACCTCCCAATGACAAAATAAAGAGTTACATTAAAAGAAATTACTTAAATGAAGACAATTGCTTTATCTTGCAGTATGAGTCCCTTGTGATTTCACCGAGATCTGCATCTTTTATGATCAGTTTTTTTTGATAATAAGAAGGTCAATAACTATTTCATTAGTAAGAAGTCTGAGTTACTCAAACGCCTTATATGACATACTCACAATGCATTTCCTATTATACACGCATGCCATCATGTATATTTGATGATTTTCTAAGTTAATGGTCGTTGACATTTTATAGAATGATATCGATATCATTTCAATTTCTAGACCGCCACATATTGCAATCGTTCAAGGATACGTCTAGATATTTTTTTTACACTCTTTAGCAGTGTTGGCCAGGTCTTCCATGCCAATGGCAGAATAAAGAGTAATGTATATCCCTCCTACTTTGGGAAAATTAGGCTTTTACTTAAAGAGGTTCATATAGGTATTCTCTCGTCCAAAATCAACAGTGAAGTATCCAGCGGATCGCCTCCCCCCCCCCCTGCCTCCTCCCCCGCCCCCTGTTAAGTATCACTATTTTGAGAGGGAAATGGTTATGCGTGCACTTATGCTTGAGGTGTTTTAGAACTAAGCCTAACCGTACTGCCTCAACGTACCTACCTCCTTCTTCTCAGGGTCGTTTTCTTCGGAATCTCTCTCGTTAATGTACAGTTGGGAGAACTATACCAAGTATATCCGGTGAGAAGTATAAAGATCCCTCTGAGTTGCCCTCTGTCCCCGACCCCACTGTCCGTCGATCAACGATTGAGGGCATCAGACCCTGTTCCACTTCTCCTGCTCTCCTTATCGACATACCTATTATGTATACTGATACCAAACAGATAAGCCGAGTGCTTTAGATCGGTAGGTCTGATTTCTATGTATGTACAATGCAGATAATGTCCCGCATACATTTGGCATCAATTTGTAAGTTCAACAAGCCACATTAATTATCCTTTTTCTTTATGTTCGAAAAAGGCTACGTTTTCAAACTACCTACTTATATACATTTGTACTATTTTATAATTGCTCTCGATCTATTTTGCCATTGAATAATTGTGTCACCTAGGGTGGCTCAAATATATGTTTTGGTTTCAGTTGGAACACTGTATAATCTAACTACATTTTCTGATTGATACATAGCTGACATATATAATCTATGTGATGATTATGTAATTATCAGGGAAAGTTTCTTGAGGTAATTGAATTGAATAAATAGCCGAATTATGTAGATACGCAAAAATACTCGGAACATTCCCAAAAATGTTAAATAGCACAAAAGGTGCGAAAATGTTGTGATAACATGAAACTCTTGGTTCGTGAGGTAAACACGGGAATTTTAAATATTTGGGGTATGTCACATGGTATTTTTTAGCCAATCAGCATCTACCTGTAGCCTATAAAAGGAGGACCATTACCTGAAAATAAACCTGTGTCCTTCAAGGTGCTCAACTGTGAACATCTGATCTGTTGTTGTCTGATGCTTGAGATATAGACTAACATGGCTAGCACCAATAGTAAAGGATGGGTCCAGTCCACGATACAAAGATGTTAAGATGACTGAAGCACCTGCTGACCCAAGAGCAGCCCAGACCTAACTTAGGGGCCCAGTGGCCCGTTGCACAATAGAATTTCGTTGTTAGGATCAAACAAAGATATCTTTAACAAAGATATTGTTGTTACGATTTTACAAACATAGTAAAATCTCTGGTTCTAATGAATGAAATTGAATTCTGTAAATTGATGTAAAAAGAAATTGGAGACAAATCAGTAAAAGTTACAGCTCTCTGGCTGCATTCTAAATATAGAAAAACTATGTGTATAAACCATCGTTGCTACGAAAATATTATTTTCGTTAATAAAATTATTTTCATTGTTACGAAACCCATTGTGCAACGGGCCACTGGGAAGGTACCAGTCAGCCACAAGACAACCCTCTAGCATAACCATGAATATGGAACAGTTGAACACAAAGATAGAATAGATCTCGACAAGATGCCGTGTTCCTAGTTCCCTATTATTGATTCCAGAGTGAATCCTGACCCCCAACTCTCAAACAAGAAAACTTTCTAGTCCCACACATAAACTTGAGGCATCTCTGAATCCTGCCCACACACTTAATTTCTTGGGCTCACCCAAACATCTAACCAGGCATTTACATATTATTGCTTGCATCATGCAGATATATAATTGCAGATAGGGCCTACATTGGCCCGTTGCACAATAGAATTTCGTTGTTAGGATCCAACAAAGATATCTTTGTTAAAGATATCTTTGTTACGATTTTACAAACATAGTAAAATTTCTGGTTCTAATGAATGAAATTGAATTCTGTAAATTGATGTAAAAAGGAAAAAAATTAAGGACAAATCAATAAAAGTTACAGCTCTCTGGCTGCATTCTAAATATAAAAAAACAATGTGTATAAACCATCCTTGTTACAAAAACATTCGAAAAAATTATTTTCATTGTTACGAACCCATTGTGCAACGGGCCACATGAGCAACAACAAAAAACAACTGAACAGCCCATGCCTGCCCTTTAAAACTTTAGTGCATATATTCTGTCAAAGGTTTGATGAAATGGTTGGTATCCTTCTTAACCTATTAATGTTTATTTGGACATTATTTCACCAGTACATCAAATGGATGTATACAATGCTTAAGGTACACACGACTGTTCTTGATCAGGGCGCCATCTGGAGGATAAATTGTAAAATAAAAAGAAATACATATCTTTCTTCTGTTTTAGAATGCTTAGGAGCACTTGGTACTACAAAAATACTTTTTATCATAATTTCCCATAGCTAATATAATTAATCTTGAATCAAATGTTCAAGTATCATAATTATTGTCGAGACTATTTTAGAAAGGCAGGAGCGTTGACTGAGTGTGTTTGAGGGGATTCTATCCTTGGAGCTGTTCATTGTCAATTGAGAGCTTGTCTTGGAACTAAAATACATCCTTTCACGCAGGTGTTATGTCTTACATAATGCAGAACTATGATATATGTATTGGATGACAGCAGTTGAACAGGACGGAGACTGTTATTGGAGCTAGCTATTATCCATAAGGCAACACAGCTAGTTAAATACACCTGACATTAATGGATAATTAACTCTCTGTAGTTCATTATACCCAATAATATTATATTACTGTTTGAAATATTGAGGTGATATGAATTGGTGTTGGTTTGATTTGAAAATACATTACGTAATTGTGGGTACAAATCGGTAGTTAGCTGGATAGGGGTAGTTTCCCCCAGGTGGCAGAAATGAACCCACCTGCCACCACAAGGGTGGTCTGTGTTACAAATTACCCTTTTTTTGTGGATTTCTTGTGATAATTTTCTTCAGAAACAATGAAAAACGAAGTTCTTTTGTGTTCAGTATCTGCTTCCATACCATTTTAAAACACATGGCTAGTTTCAATAGGAAAACATAGGAAAATATCGTTCTCTTTGGCATTTTCCTTGATTTTCCCAATTAAATTGGATTCAATGACTAAGTACACATTTTTTCAAGGTTAGTTTCTTCTATCACACAATCATGTTGAATTTAGATTTTCCTTTTGGTACTCCTTTAATCATGAGAAAAGCCTGTTATAAAGACATGATATATATAACTTGGTCATTCCAAATCATACTGAACGGTTTCATGTACCTTTAAGAGAAATAAATTACAAAACCTCTTTCCAGTAGGATTGATTTATTAACTTTGTGTTACAATTAACAAACAGCATTTGTATATACAAACTGTATTTTTTCCTTAATAGAATTTTTTCCGAGTACACTGAGAGAGCAGTTAGATAATGGTTTATTAATTTTCTAACCGTTGTCTTTTCAAAATCTGTAAACGTTATACTAGTTTGTGCGAACAAAGATTCGGAAGTGTGTCCTATTTCATTTTATTACAAAACCTATTATAACATGATATTTAACATCAGCAGTGTGACAGGTGTGTTTTATTATAGTACACAGGTGTGTCATTGATTTTCAGTCCCATTTTTTAGCAACTTCAATCTCTTTTCATCAAAAATTGGTAACAAATATCTATAAACTGTTTCAGCAGAGTGATTGTATCTTTGATATGCCATAACATCTAATCAATTTTTCATGACAATTCTAATTTGGAACCCTACCATACCTATTTATCTAATATGGGAAAAAATCTCGAGATTTTATCTCGCTCGTGAAAACAGAATTGATAAAACTTCACAATTTGGAGTTTTGTAGACGTAGACCTTATGTGGATGTGAAGATCGATATCATGTTGTACCTCCAAAAACAAATTCAGCTAGTATGACTTCAACATTACATATCACAGATTGACGCATGATGCTCTAAAAAGAGCACATTGCAGTAATATTAAACAGTGCCGAAATCTATACCCCATCCCTACAACTCCACTAGTTTGCAAGCAATGGATAGGTGCACTATCAATATTTACACGATCAAATTATAATTATCTAGCCTCTCCAATACATCTCCTGAGGCCCAAACTTCTTTAATAGACTCAGTCACTCTAATGCTTCACCAGCAGTATCAAGGGTCTCTATACATAGAATAAATAGAAAAGGAAATCCTAAACATAAAAATTACCAATAAACTCCTATAGTGATAGAATTAGTATTTTCCATGATAGGTCTTCATTATAAAGTGTTGCCTTTTGAATCATACCTTAGACAGAGAAGATGGAGTATACACTTTGTGCTTTATCTAAAGAGTGTGTAGACCTTGTGAGAGGTAAGCATACACGGACCAAAGATCCCCTCCTTCCCCAAAACATGGGTCCTCACTTAGCCTCAGTAGTGATGTGAAAGGCATAGAAAACAGGGGAGAAGTGACAGGATACCAGGACTATTACTCTAATCAGTCATTCTATATTCTCTAATGTCCTCCCTACCTATATTTAATAAGACAGAGCTGCTAGTCCCCTATCCTTTCAACACAGGTAATTAAATCCAATAGATTGTGAGTATTAGACTTCGGCGTAGGTTTATCAGATATAAACAGATTTAATTCTCTTTATTAAGGAAGTCTCATTTGGGAACCAACATTTCAAATACGGAAATCGTTTGATATGTCTTTTCAAAATGGGCAAAACATCATAATCAAGCTAAACTTTCTCTGACTGTAAAACTAGTTTTTATTTTGCCCCTACGATCTTGCTCCACGTGTTGAGGAACTCGGCTGCCGTCACTTTGTCTTTGTTGCCTTCGTTGCCTTCGTCATCTTCGTTAAGCAGTGTCTTGCAGTCGTCCTCGTCCATTCCAGTCTCCTCTGACAGCAGTTTGATGACAGCTTTCTGAGAAACTTTACCGTCATCGTCCTTGTCCAACTTCTCAAACTTCTTGAGCACTGTGCTCCTACTGTTAAACATGAAATAGCAAAGTGTAAGGATGGCACCCATGGATATTGATAAAGGGAATAAGAACAAGGAAATGAAGTGAATATACATTGGGCAAAAAGTAAATTACGCAATATTTATTAAATCCTTCCTCGAATATAATACACTGAATTTGAAATTTGAAAGTGTCCACGGCAGCAGTGAAGGTGCAGCTGAAAGGTGCTCGCGGCACCCGATAGTTATGAGTAGATGTCAACAAGTTTTAAGGTATAGCGCAACCGTGGATCACTTGACGCACAGGAAATATTTATTTTGATTCAGGTCTCACAATACAAAATGTTAGATTATTTCTGTGTGAATACGGTGTTATTCTTATAAGGAGCAATCCTAGCTGCAATCAGGAAACCAGCACATATGTTTCAGGTGTAGACTATATAAACAACTAAAATATGCGGGCACAGAAAAAAAACCTTATGCCCAGTCTGTATAATATGTTGAATAGACAAATTATAGTTTAAACCCCAACTCTTCGTATCTTACTCCTAATTCTATACTCTTACTTCAAAAGATCTACTTACTTCATCTTGAGCTGGGTCATGAAGCCGATGAACTCTTCGTACTTAATGTTGCCGTCGCCGTTTTCAAACCTGTAGAGCATTCTCTTCAGGGGCTTCTCCTCCATGTTGGGGTATATCTCCATCAGTTTGGCAATAGCCTCCGTGAATGTGACTTCACCCGTACCGTTAGTGTCAGCTGACTCGAAGATAGGCCGCAACTCAGCCCGCCTACGCGAAAAATTAAGAAATTTAGAGAAATAAATAGGAATTAGGAGGTCGTGCATTGCATATGGGAGTCAACTGCACAGTGTGAAACTCAGGCTCTGATACCCCTACGACTCTTGCTGATGGGTTAATACAGTTCACATGATCATTTAGATGTCTAATGATGTAATTTCCGGTGGTATATTTCTCATAATCAAATACTCATGATCTCGTACACACGTTCCTTAATCTCATGCCACGTTACAAACACTCATTCCTAAATGATTTCATAGAATTACTGAGATAATCACAGATATACATTTTTTATAAGCGGTAAGCAAATAGCTTATAATGTAACAAATAATTACATAATTATACCATAGATAATATGCAACAATTTATGAGTAAGAATATGTTTTAAATTTACAAAAGGTGCTGTGGTCAAAAAGTCCGAATTGCTATCTTATTCTAAACTTTTTTCGGCTGGAAATCAGTTCACTTTGGAAAATATCGCAACGTGGATCATGTTAGCCAATTTTTTCCAACCGATTTCCAAACCGACACATGTGAGACTAAATTATTCCAACCGATTCCCAACCGACGATGGTGCGACAAAATTATTAAACCTGTTTAATAATTTTGGACCGATTTTGGACCGACATGGACCGATTTTGGACCGATTTTATTATGTCTAAGCATTTTCAGTGTTATTTCATTTATTTTTTGGAATAATAGAATGATAATGTTACCAAAATATATCAAAATGAATTATCTTTCACATGATATATTTTTTTATGCTTTTTGACAAGTATTTTACTTTTTTACTTTTTATTAATCAAACAGATTAAATAATATATATTTGTGGTCCTACTGACCATATTTAGATATTTAACCCCTTCAACCCTCTATTCCTGAGGATAATAGATAAAAATGTGTGTGGACTACAGAAGAAATGCTTTCTAAAGCTGCAAACCATTTGAAAATATTCCTTTTAGAAGCTTAGATATGGTCCTTTGAACTTCCCTACTTCTTGTGCAATAGAAACCCTCCAGTTCTGATAGTCATCTTCGGTTCTATGTTATGGTAATTTAAACTTGACCTTGTATATTTAGAATAAAAAGCATTTCCTATTCAGAAAAATGTTTAAAATACAATAACTTTTGATTGACTTGGTCTTTTATCAATCTGTTTGAAATATAAGGCAGAAAAAGATATTTCCTACATTACCAATGAAAATTGTTCCATTGACTCTGAATATTCTTTTTTCTGTAACCATGGCAACCTAACAATCTTATTATATGAAGGATTTCCATGAAAAAAACAATCCATTGCAAATTTCCCATAATGCATCATTCGCAAAAGATTTGATATTTCTATGAAAATCATTGAATTCTCAGGAAATTTCTATCTAAGTCGAACTTTTCCACAAAATTCCATGAAAAAATGTTTTTTCACCAATAATTCCTTAATTAATGCTTTCAAGAGGCTGATTTCCCAGAATAGGCAGATTTGCCCCATATTGACCATAACAGCCTTTACTCGAACACATGTTCCAAAAAATCTAAACATCATAGAATAATGATACAAAAAGTGCAAGGTTCCTTGGAACTTTGGCAATATTTTGATATTTACTTCATTAGTGTAGGTGAAATACCTATTTTACAATCAGACTAAAACCCTAAAAGAGGTGCCATTTTATGGGTGACACTCATGTGGTGGCCAAATATGGCCTTATGGGGTGGAAGGGGTTAATATGAAAATATTTCCAGAATTTTGATAATTTAGTCAACCGATTTTTTTTTCACTGTTTTCCTATTAATTTGTGATCCAGAATTCAAAGAAATAATGAGTTATCAGCTTTACTGTGGATCATGGGTAGGGGACCAATTCTGGACCGATTCTGGACCGATTCTAGGACCAATAGGTTTAATTACCCAACCGATTCCAAACCGACAAAAAACCGTCGGTTCGGAAATCGGTTCAGTCACAATTTTTTTGTCGGTTTGTAAAATGTTGCAACGTGGATCACCAGCTTTAGTTTTATTAAACCACAAAAACAAATCAAATACTCACGATTTTTGTAGGAAAAAGTAGAAAAAGATGAATTCTCCGCAAACTATCTTGCCGTCCCCACTATCGAAGTTTTTGAGGAGTTTCTTAAGGCCGGCTTCGTCCATCTTGTCGAACTCCTTTGCCAGTATGGTGGAGGCCTCGTCCACCGTCACCTTACCCGACTTGTCCTTATCAGCCTCCTCGAACATAGGCTTCAACTTGTCCCGCCTTTTTTAAAGAGAAAAGGGTGGATTTTGGGTAAATGATCAAGCACCTTATTTGCACCCATTGGGGCATGCAACTGTCAGAATTCGTGAAATCTATCAAAAAACTGTCAATATGTCTCTCTCAAGAAGATGTCCCAAATTTCGATTCAAAAGATATAGTTGTGAGAAGAAATAGATAATTCAAGAGTTCTCTTAGAGAAAACTAAAATACAAATATTTAACCAATAGTTTTGTTCCGTATGGACTTTTTACTCACGCTAGGCAGACGTCCTTCCATAGTGCCTTGAGTTCCGCACCCTCTATTTTGTCGTCGCCGTCGGCGTTTGCCCTCTCAACCATCTTTGTGGCCGACTCCTCACTCACGTTTAGTTCCTTCATGATGTACTTTATGGCCCTCTCTTTGTCTACAAAAGGGTCCCTGTCAAAGTTCAAATAGATTAATATTAGATAAAATACTGAAGCGAAATAAAAGCATGGCCACTGCCGAAATAGACTAATGACGTGTGGTTGAGCAATGTTTTTGGAAGTTATATTGGATGTGGCAAATGACTGTAGCGTTCAGTTTATTTCCCTTCTAAGAATATGTGCATGATATGTAGGAAATTAAAACAATATAGAATAATCAACAACACTATGTTCATAAAAATTATGTGTTACTTGTTAGATCCACTTTCCTACCAAAATATTTAAGGTTATCAAAGTTGTGGTTGATTTGCTAGATCATATTCAATTAGGAATATTGATAATATTATTAATATCTACATCAGAAATAACTCTTTATGCTGAAAACTCCAAGCACTAAAGTTTAAATTCCTTTTCCGTATTTGTTCTCTTACATTTAAACACATGTCCGAACAATTGGCTCTCAGGACTGGACATCGGGTCATTTGTAGAAAACTTTAGTGACAATTTACGTAAATCCCAAGGACACGTAAACATTTTGGTAAAATCAATAATCTTACTCTTCTTCCTCCTCCTTGTTCTCTTCCTGCTTTTGGCTATCATCTGCTGGTTTCTCTTCAGGCTTTTTGGCGTCAGGTTTCTTTTCCGCCGGCTTTTTGTCAGCTGGCTTCTTACTTTGATCTTGAGTTTCTGTGCCTTTACTCTCGGAGCAACCCATGGCTGAAAAAAAAGACAAGAAACTTAGATTATCTGAATACAATTTAAAGTGATTGACGTTTTGCTTAGGCTATGTTTATAGATTTAATAGTTGCTATTAAATTGTATTTCTTATATGTTAGGGCACATGTTGATTCTGTTTGATTTCAGTTATGATGTAACGAACCGAATGAAAGCAAAAGAAAGCGTGGTTATCCTAGTCGCAATGTTGGTCCCATTCTGAAGTATGTGTGTCATAAACATATTGCATCCTGTCATACTCTGAGCAAAACAAAATCATCTAGTTATTGTGTTCAGAGGTTGCTACCTATAACAACTTTCACTCTGCATAAATATTGTGGCTCGTATTTCATGGCATTGTACAGCCTGACAGCCTAAAATAAAAAAAAAAGATACTTAAAATACCATAATTATTAGCGTGAGTTTACAACATAAACAATACGAAGGTGTGACGAAACTGTGTTGTTCAAACTTCTCAAACAACACAACAACAGCAATATATTCAATAACTTCACTATCAATAGGTAATCCATGTTCATTGTCCTTGAAGTGTGTTGCATTAGCCTATAGCCTCCAAGTATACGTTTCTGCATTATTTATTCATGTCATTCTAATGGAATATAATTATACTTGCATTGTAAACTTGGCAACAGAAGATTCACTGTGCACATATACATTGGGTCAACTTGTTGTTTGCAAAGTTCATTATACTAGAGCGTCATTCAGCCTTTCAGTGATGGATAGAACCTATAATTAATTTTGCTGACATAGATAACTAGATGCAAATACATAGGAGAATAAAAGCGTTTTGTGTTATAATATGTATTTTTTCCTTTAATGATTACCTATTCTGATAAACTACCAATATCCAAACTTGGATGGAACAAGAATCAAATGTCAATTAATTACTGATTTTTTTTTAATAAAAGAAGAGTATAATATCATCAATAATTCCATTATGGACCTTTGCCGTAGAAAAGTAACCCTTTGGGATGAATTAGAATGTTCTGACATGGTTCCCCTCAGTTAGGGACAGGGGGAGCCACGTTTCTAACGACGAGTAAGCTGTATGTCCTGCTGTTACCACTAGGGTACAGTGCTCCCATTCACCCTGGAGGAATGAGAAACCTTAGGTTGGTTTGGTGCAGTATTAATGAGTCATCAGGATTATATATTCATGGTCGTTGAAGGTCTTGTAAGTGGAACAGACGAGTGGGGATATTGATTCCCGGAAATCTTTGGCAAGCCATGAGGATTTAAAAAGGACAGTGATTCCTTCACAAACTCTCGTTTCAAACAATTCAATATTTGCTAAGGAGTTAGGCGTTATAAAAAAACACGAAAAGGCATGATCAGCCCCGACCTTTATACCGGTACAGAGGAATATATGGCTCTCCTAAGGTTAGCAAATCTAGGTAAATTTGTAATTGATTTGTAGCAGAAAGACAATTAAAATTTCTATATTTCTGCATTATAGTGGTCTGGTTTTGGACGTGATATTGAATAGCAGATTGATACACGTTACAAAACTTTTTTTCTCGAATAATCCACTTTTCTTTTCAATAAAAGGTAGGTTTAAGTTTATATTACAGGCATTGTGATTAGACAACAACAACCGCCAAACGGCCGGCAACTTGAGCAGTGTAACAGATTATTCTTGTCCTATGCAAATCCAAAGCAAATACGCGAAAATAGATATTGATTTATAATTATTGCACCAATCATCATTGTTTGTACAAAACAGGAATATTACCTTATACTACAGAGATGAATCGAAATTATCCCTATAAATATTCTGAAACACCCATGTAATAGGCCCTAGAATCATGTGCAATATTTTATAAAGGTAAGAACTAAACAGTAGTGGAGGTCCTTCCTGCTTTCAGAATTAGAAATCGCTCACGACCTATATGTAACATTGTCAGATATCTTCATGTTTTTATTTAACTTTTTCCTTCTTTTTTATAGATTTCTGGTCGCATGGCCCAGTGAGAAAATAACGATCCTACATAGTTCATTAACCAGATGTTCAGTTTAAAACAGGTATTAGTACATTCTGATGCTAGGTAATAGTGATGGTGCACAGTTCAGTTTGTTGACCGGCCTCATCAGCTCATTTCTATTGAAGTAGACCTCAAAATCCATAATCATAATCAGTGATGATATAGAGTTCAATAATAAACTGCCTCATAATAAGTAATAATGCACAGTTCATTACAAAAACTGCCTCCTCATCAGTGATAATGCATGGTCCACTTTTAAAACTGCCTCACCATAAAATGATAATGCATGGTTTAGTAATCAGATCTGCCTCATAATATTAATCGGTGGCAATGCACAGTTCAGTACTTAGAACTGCCTCATGATCAGTGATAATGCACAGTTTAGTAGTAAGAACTGCCTTATTATCAATGCTAATGCAGGGTACAGTATTAAGAACTGCCTTATAATCAGTGATAATCTACGAAGAACCGGCATATAGTCAGTGACTGACAATGTACAGTTCAGTAATAAGAATCACCTCGTAATCAGCAGGCCTAATGATCACGAACTGCCTCATAATCAGTAATAAGGCACAGCTCAGTATTTAAAACTGTCTTATGATAACTGTAATGCGCAGTTGATTGTTAATCGACAGGTTCGTCTGACCTGGTTAGTTTCACGCCCTGCTCTCCATGCTTTGTTTACATTTTGTTTTGACAACACACCCTCCATTTCCTGCAGCTCCCAGCTAGACTATTGATCTTCTACCGATATCCGGATACCTCTCTGTTCCGCTTTGGTTGTCTTATATAAGAGTAAAATCAAGGTCACTGTCCAGCCAAATTGTATGAGTACTGACTACATAATAATAAAAATAATTATAATGGTTCCATATATTATATGGAACAATTATAATTATTTTTACCAAGAAGTATGTACTAGTATACATTCGATTCAGCCATACCTTTTTTAAAGGTATGGCTCAGAAGGTAAACAAGCATTAACAATTAATTGTCTTCTCTACGTTGTTGAAAATATTTTTATCCATACTTTACAGAAGTCCTAGAATAATCTTAAGGCCATATTCATCAAACAAATAGCAAGAGTGAGTATGGCACAGGCAGACCCATTTGATCTCTTCCTGGGACGTTATAAAATATCGTCTCAGATGTTGCAAATTTTGTAACAAAATATGAGCAGCAGTAAAACGAAGACCAAATGGCCTACTTACAGGAATTATGACCGTGGTTTCATTCAAAATGCATGAGAAAACCCCCAATGGATACATTTCATGAAATGATTATGATCTCTCGCTGTTTTAAATTGTGTTGCACGTGCAACCATCATCCGATCAATTGATAGTTACTGATATAGACGTGGAGTTCTCACAGTGATATCTTACTCAAGGTTTGTATGACTACTGATGAATTATGAAAGGGCCATTCTTTGTTGATGTGGCCTTGAAAACTCAGTGAACCTGTGCTACATTATCATAATGAACCGCAGACAATAGAACTATCTATACAGACTGGACACTTAAGTTGGTATGAGTCACTTTAGATCGACCACTAAGGATATGGACATTAATAATTGTTGAAAAGGGGGACTAGTTGCAGGACTCCAAAACTACCTTTAGTTGTAATAACATTGAGTGTCAACCAAAACCCTTTCTGTCAATCTTAACCCATCAAATTTTGTCCTCGAAAATCTTGGGGCATCTCCCATTCGAATCTTCACATTCCAGAATATATTTGTCCCAGGCCAATTGTCCTTAATTTTAGTCAGGCCAAAAGTAATTTGCTAAATAGGCAACCTGCATGGATCCGTCCACTATAGTCTCATGCTCAAAGAATAGATCACTTTTACACTCACGTGCTCACATACATTATCTGATTGTCAAAATCGTTTTTCATATTTTTTCGACAGAAGCGATCTTAAGATATTAATTTGCAAATAGACAATACATTGAAAATTTTAATTTAATCTTGATCAACCCTTTCACTGCAATTCATTCTACAGTTCATAATAACTAGAATATAGTCCCAAAGAAATTATCATAATCAAACTAATATTTTGTCTAGATTTATCTTGTAGAATATTAATTTTTAAGATGACTTGTCTTCATTGGTATTGGTGAAGTATACACTATCATTTGCTTCAAAGAGAATATAAAGGATGTATTGTGTTTGCACAGAAAACGGTTTGTGATTATCATAAATAAAACCAAATTTATAACTTTATCAAAAATCATATTTGCCATTAATTGACAAAATATTTGCCTGATTTTGAATGATTATGGCAAAGTCTAAATTGTGTATGTTGCTACAAGTTTGTTCAATTTGAATTTTCTTTTCTTTTAGTGAACTGGTGCTAGAATATTCAATGACCATATCTCCGTTTCTGATTTGAACTTTTGGAAAGCTTTTTCTGTTCCTGAAAGCTAAATCGCTTATATATCGACATGACGACAGAAAATTCAAATGAACTTAGAAAAGGTGAAGCAGGAATACATCACACACAAGACACAAAAGTGGTTGACGCTTTGTGTTTCCGAGAATGATGATAAACTCATAATAAAGTACTTTACTGTTGGTGTGAAAATAGACTTTTCAACAACTATCTTGAACGCAACTTGATAAGACACGAAGATGCCTTAGAATAAAGAAACCCCGGCCCGGAATCCATGGTTTGGACAATTCACTGCACTATCTTAGATAGAAGTTAGTTCTCTTATTCTCTTTTGTTTATAACATTAATTTGATAGAACATGTACATAAAGAGCTAACAAAGAGCACTCTCCATGTAATGATTTTACACTGCAGATTTTACCACTTTGCCAGAAAAAGATAATGTAAGTCCCTTAGCATTTTCAGGGTTTATACATGTGTTATGAATCTGTTATCACGAACTTTGAAGCCTGTTAATTAGGGCAGCACACGTTTTATCAAAATCGAAATGAGTACAAACTAAATGCTAAAGGATGGTTTAATATTCTGTTCATCGACTGTTGCTGTTTATCTGTAATTGTTCAAGTAATGATACAAAATTATGAGTGTTCCCGAGTTGGAATGAGTATTTTGCATAATGGCAAGAAAGCCCGAATTAATGAATGAAGGTATCAATAATTGCTAGCACAAAAACATGTAACCAGAAATGGCATTACACAGGGTCATGTAGACTATGTGCCCAGGATTAGCGAATGAGAACAAAGAACTAGCTATATGAGGATCAATGTAAGCATGAAATAAATCCTCGTTGGTACTCAATGTGGTGATACCTCCTTCTTCCTTGGTAGAACTGCTGCAGAACTTAGTTGATATTCCGTTAACTACACACGAAGCATGAGAACATGCCTATGCAGTAAAGATAGGCCAATTATCTGCTAACAATTGGACTTAGACAAACTCTAACTAAACTAGAATGAGCGGTGGAGAACTATGGCATGACTAAAGGTTAGCATGAACCTGCAGAGAGCATAGCACATGAGATGTCAGGGGTAGGGCCAATAAGCTACCACCCTTCTATGATTGGCTAAGCCCCTGCATCCCTGTCCTCATCCAGAATCCCAGTAGTACAGTAGCCGACCAAGAGAGGCATTAGGTCTACCAATGCCCATGGTTTACCCCCTTCCCTCAGAGTCCATTTGCTTTCCTGTGGAATGCAGCCCAGCTCACCCTCATGCACGAGGCATAACTCTGAGACATCCCCTTATCTTTCACCCCTGTACCCAAGGTCTGAGCCATGAAGCTGGCAACCAACACCCCCTCCTCTTTTTCTCATTCCTTGAGGGACTGCTAAGACCAACGGTTGAGTGAATGAACCCAGAAAGCACGGGAGAATAAACCCCGCTTTTCACATCACATATGAAAATAAAACATAAAATATTGATGCTAAATATAAATTTTGTATACCTTAGTGCATATCGCTCCATAATGTCTTAATAAGACTTGGTATGAGTCTAAATTAATTGCTAGTAAGCTTATGTTTCGTAGTCAAAAATAGGAACAGACACATAATTATAATATTATGTATGCACATGCATATTGCTGATTGTATCCCATCTCTATTGTTGCAAGTAGCCTTCATTTCAAATCGATAACATACTATTAACTAAAAACTGATTATGGTAACCATAAGTCAGAAAGTAAATGAAGGGATACCTATCGTTCAGTGGGATAGAATTAACTTAATCTTATTTTCATCTAAGCTCATTCTGCAGAACTTTGGTCCTAAACCTACGCTCTGGCGATTAGCAAAGGTACTCACACCAACATTTTAATAAGGCCTTTGTAGGTGAGCGATTTCTATGAACAAACAAGCAGATAAAGAGCTGGGAATAAGCCACTAAGAAAGGTGCATAAGAAGAGCCAACAATGCACTTAAGATGTTATTACTTGGCTGCCTCTAAATGTGCATGGCATTAGTTACAAGAAAATAATACCAGAACTCCTAGGCCTCTGTTGGCACACTGAACTTTGGCCTGTAGTTAGACCCGTTTATTTAAACTGTCCCTGACCTACCAATGACCTCTTGTTCCATAGTCAAAAATGGGAACAAACACATATATGTATGCACATGCATATTGCTGATTGTATCCTATCTCTATTGTTGCAAGTAGCCTCCATTTCAAATCGATAACATGCTATTAACTAAAAACTGATTATGGTAACCATAGGTCAGAAAGTAATGGAAGGGATACCTATCGTCCAGTGGAATAGTATTAACTTAATCTTATTTTCCTCTAAGCTCATTCTGCAGAACTTTGGTCCTAAACCTACGCTCTGGCGATTAGCAAAGGTACTCACACCAACATTTAAATAAGGCCTTTGTAGGTGAGCGATTTCTATGAACAAACAAGCAGATAAAGAGCTGGGAATAAGCCACTAAGAAAAGGTCATGTGAAGAGCCAACAATGCACTTAAGATGTTATTACTTGGCTGCCTCTCAATGTGCGGGGCATTAGTTACAAGAAAGTAATGCCAGAGCTCCTAGGCCTCATTATCTCTCTTTCAAATCATATGAAGGATATGATATTCTCTTGCAATATTACTCCCGAAAGGTTATGAATAACTAAATTACCAGTGGTCTTTCTGTGAATGAACTTTACCTCCTGCGAAACGTCGATGGTTATTCACATATAGCTATGAAATAATGATGTTACCACAATATCAGTATCTGTATTAATCAATATAATCATAAAGGTTAAGCTTCGGTAGCACACAAATTATTCATTTAACATATATATCAGTACGCCTTATGTACCTTAACATAAACAATATACCATGTACACGATGAGATGTTGAATGTGATGACAGGGTTTTTTAATTTTTGTTTTATAAATTTTACTCCGTGAGGAAAACGGAAGTATCTTTTTATATTTCATTTAATTCTTGGGTGCCTTCATTACTACAGTCAGCGATTTCCCTAAGCTGCTAACATGAAAGGAAAAGTATTTCCTTTTGCTTGACCACCTGCCAACTGTTTGGTCTTATGCCAATCATACTTTGCATATATATGTGAAGTTTTTAAAGTATTAAGTGTCAGCGGCTTGTGTAGCTGAAGTAATTTGTGGATCTATTAGGTATTCGGTGATGCAAACGACCCACAAAGCTACAACTGTACACAGCGCCAACCAGTTCTATTGTCAAACATTTTACGTCTAGGTACTTGGAAATAATGGTATCCCTTCTGATCTCGGTACATTTCTACATGTCTGAGTTGGCATTATTTCCGGCCAGGTGAACTTAAACACCCACGCCAACAGTCGAAGTTTCCCAGACGGACGACCCTACCAACAGGTATGGGGATCAATGGACTGGACCAGGTAGGGGGTGGTTATATTATGTTGCGCTGTATGTACACACAATTGTCAAATCGGAATTTATAACTGTGAACCATCCAAACAATTTCACTGATATCAATAACCAATGACATTATATTTTCGCTGTGAATGTTGTTTTCAAAGGACATGAGTTGTCCTTGCAAATAAGAAAGCATTTTCAGAAAAGAAAATCAAAAATATTTCAATATCATATACATTTTCCTGAAATAACAGGTGACAGTTGGCCCTCTATACATCCAGGGCAGCACCTGGGCCTGGATCTTGGCTCACCAAACAGGCACCTGCATGGACCGTGAGCTGGGATCAGCTACACTTCAGATTGTATAATTCTTCCAAGTAACAATCCCACTAAAGAATTTCCAGCCAAAACTTTCCAGGAAAACCAGTTCCAAGCACAATGTGTGTACCTTTACTTACATCTGCCTAACATTAACTTTCTTGTGCATAATTTGCCTCCGGCTATCATCGATCCCCTTAACCTCTCTGCAGATATCATAAATATGTTAAGATTTTAGTTTTCTTCGAGCAGTGTAGATCCATTGATTTGGTGTTCACCATTGAACTTTCAATTTCACTACAATTAACTGTTTGCAAATGTATGAGTTTTAGAGTTATGTCCCATTGACGTTTGAGATGCAGGGCTCAACAGTACACCAGGTTTTATAAGTTTAGTTAGGAAAAGGGCTTATTAATATTAATTTGAGAAATATCATATAGTTTCTAGTAAATGGATGACAGTCTGTCTGTTCATTTGCAATATTTCACTCCGCTATGAAAGCTGTATCTAGAATTTCCAAGCAAACAAGAAATTACTATTCATGTACTTCATACATTTTTCACTTTTTATAGTACGTGTTCCTCTAGATTATGCGCCACTTTGAAATACAATAGGGGGCAGAATATATTTTTCGTGAATCTAATTCATTTGCCACGTTACACTTTTTTTTATCATTTCCTCTCATTTGCCATGTTACACTTTTTTTTATCATTTCCTCCAAAAACCTCACGACACAGACGGTGTTGTAGCAACTAGCGTGTTGTTTGAAGGTCGATGACACTGCGTTTAAACCTTTTTGTTCATAAATTATTTATTTCGGCGACACGTCGAATTTGTAATTATATTGACTGGTTCTATGACATACAACTATGAATAAACCTACAGATTATCGATGACGGACAATGATTCAGGTTGCCAAAATTGTAACATTATACACATAGAATAGGAAAACAAAATTTCACTAACTTTCTTTAAATATTTCATCAAAATTAATTACTCATACGTGTAATCAAACTTTCAATGGCATTGCCTTCTTTAATACAAAATTAAATTCTATGGTAAATGACTGATATTGTGGCTTATCTATGGTTGTCATTTTGCTGAAAGATCGCATGGGCGAACGTGGATTTTCCAGGTGGTCTTTTCTTATAACTGACAAGACAGGGCACGTTAATTATACTGGCCTGATATTGACACCAGCAATTTGTCTGGTCATGTGAGAGCCACTTCAACGGTTCTTTTGCCTTTCAAGTGGCCAACGCATAGCTATCAGGAGATAACAGTCATAGATCTTCAACTGAGATGATAAGAAGATTGATCTACAAAGGTGTGCTGATTCACACGCTAATTTTGTTTTTAATTTTTACCACTTTTTGACCCGTTTTTTTTTTTTTAAATCATATTCAATGCTTTTTCACACCTATATGTATCGTCTGACTGTTCCGTAAACTGATTGAAGCTAAATTCCTAGAGTTTGAAGCATTAATGAAATGATATTGCCATAATTGTACACTCTATCCATAAAGGTCTAAATGAGTTTAAGCTAGATCAAACAGACTTGAGGGGCCATCAACCATTATTATTATGTCTAGGAATCAGCAATAAATTAACTTGCATGCATATCGATCTATCGAAAATTAAATCAATCACAAAGGAGAAGACAACATTTAATACAGGCAAACTAGATAGCCTCTTCTCAACTGTTGGATAAGTTATAATTAATAACCATTTATATGGTAATCATTCAGTGAGAGAACGAGTAGATATGTGAAATAAAGTTCCAATGGATTTTAGTTTATGATTATTCTTGTACAGTCAGTATGATTATTTTCAAATTGGACTGCAAGTCGAACTAAAGGTATGGATGTTAATTTCCTGTAGGCCTAATGGCATACCTAACCAATATCATGCCAAAATGCATGCAAAACACAAACCTCAAACCCACAGAACATGCTATACTAATTGATATTCCCTCATTTTTGACTAGAGTATATCAAGCATGCTCACCTGTAAGTTTAGCTGGAGCAGTCCCTGCAAAAAGGTGGAAGGAACTAGTAATCCCGGTATAGGCTCAGTCAGGTGTGCTGGCGGTGTGCGACTCCTCCAGTAGGTGCAGAGGCCTCCTCCAGGCCTCCTCCTGTTAGGACTGTTACCCCTGGTAGCAGCGGCTAGCAACAGGTCATCAAACTTGTATGCGCCTCTATACAGACCGGTGATTTCAATCTAAAAGAGGACAATGCATGGACAGCGGCCCCTGTACCTGAGATGGCCATGTATGTGTGTACCTTAAGGCCTAGGCCTAACTGTAGGTATACCTACCAAGGTGATTAGGCCTTTCTTAGGCCAGTTGGCAGAGCTTCTTCGGTCAATTGAGCCCAATGGGGTTTTGAAATCATACGATATTGAGGCGCCGAGCTGGCGGATGATAGATGGTAAAGATAAATAATATTTATTGAACAATAGCTTTTGTTTCTTGGGTATGGTATAGAGGAATGTATTGATAATCCAGATATGAATTTGGAAGTGTCATCTATAAATTGATTACAATGTCATTTGTGACTCTAATAATAATTCGATCTTGATGAAAAAATGTATTCTATTTCCGTCATTCGTTGCATGCATATTGAAGTATTTTAACCCCGTTTTTGATATAATATTTAAACATGTTACTTCTAAATGAAGCTGCTTAATATCAAATTACAGATAAACATCTGTTCACTCAACTGCATAGTGAAGGTAACTCAACATCTGTTGGTCTTATTCTACTTGTAATTCAATTGTATTTGTGTATAACCTTGCCAGATGCTTATAATAGCCTGGCAAGTAAATAACTTGTATTTGATTGCTATTTGACATTACTATGCATTGACTGAACTTAGACATTGAGAGTTATTGCTAAGATTGGATACCTAAAGTAGCTACAATTCGAGGCAACTACTCTTAATTTGCATATTAACATGTTCGTTGTTGAAATTGCTACCTAAAAACTGCCTATACGGAAGATCAATTCATGTAATTGAGTATGGTTTAATAAATAAAGAAAAAAGAAAAAAGAAAAAAAGCAGGTTTTATATAATTATGTTACGTGATATAATATAGGCCTATTCAAAATTAGCTACGCATACACGTTATGGCTGTAGTTAGTCAGGAATATCCCGTGTATGTTCTAGATATTATTCTGTTCTCTAAATTGTGCGGCGAGCCAAACTCCATACAAAAGTATGAGGACGTCGGTCATGGAAAAGTTATGATTTATATATTCCAATAGAACACTTCCCTCTAACCTTCTGCGTTTGGTATATCCTTTACCATTAACCATCAATTATTGATGTTAAAGTTACTAAGTGTCATGTCTAATAAATAACGTAGGAGTTGTTCGAGATCACCAGAGGAACCATTGAACACGTAGTTGAGAAACATTCAACACTAATAAACTAAAGACTGTTCGCAATACATCTCATTGCATATCCCGTTATTTGTAAAATCCGAGTTATGATAACTTTGTTACAACAATATTATATTCTGTCGTGTTTGTGAACAAAACACCGGTGTATCCACTCAATTTAACATTTTGGCAAAAAATACATAAGGGAGTTAACAACACCTGAGTCTCAGTTATCCATTTTGCAACTGCTAAGACAAATTAAGTATCAATTAAATATATCGAAAAATTATGCATCCCACTCCGTAAGTGTCTCTAGCTAATATAAGACTGTATTTACATGTAAAAAATAGTCACCATTTGCACAGGATATACACTCTTCAATTGTTTGGAGTGGTTGCTACTAACAATGTCCTTTGAATAGGAAGAGAATGTGATAAAGAACCTTAGTGCCTTTCATGATTATTGTAATTCCATGAATACTTACCCTGGTTAGAAGGTGTTTAATCTCAAACATCCCTCGGTCAATTATACTATTATAATATGTATCTAAGCTACACATAATGGTTAGAGCAATCTAAACTCAAATTCCTCTTTATCTCAACAACTAACTGTATACCTACATGGAAGATCACGCCTTAATGAATGTGGTTTAATAAAAGTAAAGAAAAAATACTGTGCAAAGATCAACTATGGTACATGAATATAATGTCATAGAAAGGCACGCTAGGGAAGGCCCTCTCATCAATAGAATCCTCACAGATCTCATCATAAATTATCATAAGATCATCAAGAAATAGGTGTGTTTATATTCAAGGGCGGATATAATATAGATGGTGAGCTTAGGGTAAGTCTCTTGACTTCTCTAAATTCTATATCTCTATCAGTACAATAAATTCCCCTTCACCAAAGAAAACTCACTTCCATTAGGCTATCAATCCTTTTTCCCAAATGCCACCTCCCCCGCCCCTATACTAAGCTCCCAGTGCCCGACCCTTCCACATTCTACCTATACCCCTATCCAGGAAGTAGTTCCTTATAGAGAAGCCTAAGGTTGGATCCTCCAGGGCACGCCTGGAGGAGATGGAGGCCGGCCTCAGTCAGGCATGGTTACTGCCTTACACCTGGGTGGTGTTATGTAAACAGGAAGAGGTTGTTACTGGAGATGACCCCAGGTGACCTCAAAAAAACAATGCCAGAATTCACTC
Organism: Lepidonotus clava; assembly: GCA_936440205.1. NCBI lineage: Eukaryota > Metazoa > Annelida > Polychaeta > Phyllodocida > Polynoidae > Lepidonotus > Lepidonotus clava. The sequence continues at coordinate 14,642,464 of OW387150.1, read as the reverse complement.
AGGCATGACTGATGACGTCACTACCTCGGCTCTATTTGTGCTGTACTTGGAATGGGTTAGTGATTTCCGTGGTATGCTATTCTGTAATTAATAATTAATAAACACTTGAAATGTTAATAAATCGAGGTAATATGTGGCAATGGATTGTTAGGGTTTATTTTGTATGCAGAATCCTGTTGTTTTTATCAATTCTTAATTTTAAAACGTAACATAGAGTTTAAATGAATCCAGATATGTCAGCCCTTTTAATTATGCTGAGCGTATACATACTTATAATTTAGTAAATCATATTAGAGTTCAATAACATAGATGATATGAAACTTGTGGCTTTGAAAATACAAATTCTAAGTCGGTTTGCTAAGAAACGATTATTCTTATCAAACAGCAATTTATCATAGAGTTTTGAATAAACAGACAGTAATTTAAGACCAGAAAATTAGGATTCCTATTGTACATAAAAAGGTTGAGAAGAAAATCATTTGATGTTTAGTCGCATCGTAGACCATTAGTTTTGAATAGATGTCTTGTTTCGTAACACTTCAACCGGTCAATCATTAATGTATCCAAGAATGAGCTTCGAGCGGGAGTCTAAAGGCGGTGATCCACTACACGACGAAAATGGACCGACAGTGGACCGACAGTGGACCGATTTCAAAATCTGTTCAAAATATTTTCTATCTCAAAAATCGGCTCAGAATCGGCTCAGGATCGGCTCACTATGAGTCAAAATCGTTCTGTGGATCATACCAGCCGATTTTTCCAAACCGATTTCCAGGCCGACAGTTGAAATAAAAAATCGTTCCTACCAATTTCCAAACCGACGATGGACCGACGAAATTATTAATCATGTTTAATATTTTTGGACCGATTCTGGACCGATTCTGGACCGATTTTATCAAGCCTATGCATTGACAATGTTTCCCCCTACATTTTAGGTCCAATTAGATTGTAAACTTCACCATAATGTATTACAATAAACGTACTTTAATGTGATGTATTTTTTTATGCTTTCCGATGGGTATTTATTGTTTTCACGTATTTCTGTTAGTACACACTTAGTACATCATATTCCTGTCTTACTGCACATACGTAAGCATGACATGAAAGAATATTTGAACAATTTTGATAAATGAACCAACCAATTTCCCCCCATTAAATTCCTATTATTTTGTAGTCAATAATACAAAGAAATTGTTGGTCTCCACTCTTACAATGGATCATGGGTAAGGGAAGGATTCTGGACCGATTTTAGGACCGACAGGCTTAATTACCTGAACGATTATGGACTGACAAAAAATCCGTCGGTCCTGAGATCGGTTTGCATCCTCTTTTTTATCGGTTTGGATCAAAGTCGTACAGTGGATCATCAGCTTAACCCTAGTCATTGATGCATGGCATCAACAAAATAGGAGCATGGTTACCACATAAAAGGTCATTCTTCTTATTCATAAGCCACCAATACCTCTATTTCGGCTTAGCTGTAGGTATGTTACAGTGCCTATATAGCTGATATAGGCCTATATATCATTAACACGTTTGTTCTATCGATTTGCATGTACGTGGAGTCTTTAATCATGAATTATGGACAAACGCCTACCTTTATCCTGTCCAAAGTTGGAGGAAGCCCAATTAAAGTAATTCGGCACCAAGCCGTGGTTTGTTTTAGTGGAAGTAGTGTATAAATCTTTGATATTGGTTGCCTATGTCTTATAACATCTTAAGGACATTGATACCAAACCACAAACTCGCCACTCTGGATTACTAGGTGATTATTACCCTGCCAAGCATGTTAAGTTATTATAATGTTGCAGCAATGTTCTGTTTGGTTCTGTATTGGTCCTTGCTACGATGTTTTGATGGCTCCCAATAACATTGCTGCAACGTACTGTTGTGACGTTGCACTGCGACGTTATTCCAATGTTCTCGTTACATTATTCAACCTGAACAGAATGTTCTTATAACGGTCTCTTTTGGTTTCATCCTAACCTCGCCAAAAATGATGTTTTAATAACATTCTGATTCAGTGAGGTTTTAACCTAACCATAAATAATTTAATTCTTACGTGTCATCTTAGTAAGTAACAGACTGACTAAAAGTAGGCTTGCAGAACGTTTCTGTTATGTCACAGCTTGGCTGGGTAAGTAATTATAAGTGACCCAGTATGGGGATGTGAGTAATTGCAACTTGTGAATATCTAAGTTTGGAAAGGAGGTTTTCATCCTTGAGACAATAATATCAAAATGACTATGTTAATCGTTATTGAAGTTACATCCTCTTGTATGTAGGCATTTCAGTGATCCATAAAATCCAACATTTGTTTTTATTTATTTAGGTTACATTTTCATAAAATTCAATGTAACCAATTCTGAACGAAATTCAAATGATTATAATTATGTGTGTTGCTCCCATGCAAATCAAATACGTTATGAGGAAAATGACGTCCATTGGCATTCCAAATATTTTGTGAATCATCTTGCACTAAATTATTGCGTACAGTGACAATTGTACCGAATATGGGTCATCAAGTTATAATTTCGTTTTTTGGTAGTTGGACGTTGCTCACTTGTGAGAAATATACTATTTTGTTTCGTTCCAAAGTTTTAGGCATCTTTAAAAGCACCATTTTGTTAAGGAGCCTTCCATTAAGTACGTACGCACCAAGGAGGGGTGGAGGTGTCTAAATTTTGAGGAAATTTGCGTACATAGCTGCACAAATCCAATGCATATTTTAGCCCAAAGGGGGATTGGGGGGGGGTCTAGAATTTCAGAATTTTTGCGTACGTACTAAATGGAAGGCCCCTAAGTTTGAGAACACCTATAAGTACGGCAGCTTGTCAGCTTGTAGTAACTGTGTATTCAATGCCTACATGATAGAATTCGGGTTTTCCGTCAGATGGCGACACGTGCTACTGCTATGCTGTACAACTCTGACTTACTTTTTACAATCTCAATCTGTAATCCTCCGAGTTCAAAATTGTTCCCTTATTAATTTTGTCTTTACACCTTCATGTATCAATTCTATATATCATACAAGGTATATCATTAGGAACGGAAACCTGTTTTTTTCACACGGATTCTAAAACAGCGCCTGGTGTTGACTGTTATAAAGTCAAAATTCAGTAAATTAAGTATAAAGACTGAATAAAAAAAGATTTTTTTGTCTACTAAAATCTTACTAAGGTAATCTCATAAACAAAATCACCTACTTGATCGCATATATATATATATTATATATATATATATAATTATATATATATATATGACAAACTATCCTTTTTTAAAGTGTGTCCTTGTGCTTGTAACATCCTTTGTGACAATAAATTATTTTGTTCTTCTTCGACGTGGTAAACTGCCAAAGCATGACCTGGTTACAAAGGGGTCTAAGCATTATACCTTAGAGCATTAGTAAAGTTTCTTTTGCAGATTATACAACACATCAGCATGATACAATTTGAGCATGCTTGGTTTTCTTACACAAGTACTGTTTTTGTTAGATATATCAATTGAATAATCTTTTCTCCCAGATTATAAGACTATACAAGTAAAGGCAAAGACATAAATACCGACCAGACCCGACAGTTGAGTTGAGTTTGGGTCAGTTGGGGTATGTTTCATACCAGCCAGTTTATATACTTATAACTATATCATAAAATACCTTTACAACTGGATAGTTGGCCTTATTCCCGACGGATCCGTCGGGTCGGGAATCATGAGATCTTGAAGATCAAGAACTAGACTATCAGGTCTGTAAGGCTCGTTATCTTGATAAAAAAAAATCTCAAATTTCTGTTTACCTGAAAATTTTCATCATAAGATTACTCACCAAATAAGTTTTTCGGTGGTATATTTTTTGTTATTATCCAAACATGATGTCTATAAATATGGATTCCACGTTATCTGGTTATTAAGTTAAGAAATTGCAACCAGTTAGTTAGTATGTGTGGCATCCCCCATGAGTTTCCATACGACTGTTCAGTCCCCGACACTCGAGTCTTAAGTAGGCCTATTAACATTTGATATTTTAAGCTTCAACAAGGAGATTCGATGGTGGTGCCACCTGTGTGTATCAGATTCAGAATTGGTTTCAGAATAGGATCACCATTATATTTATTTTTACAAGCTTTATTTCTTTCTTTAATTTTAATGACAAATCAACCTTCTGCACGGTATCCAATATCCATGAAAATTGGGTGTGATCATAGATTTGTTTAATATCGAATAATTACCACACACAAAAAATGTGCAGGTTTAGGTTAAAGTGATACATGATATCTACAGCTGATCTATTTGAGAGTAAATGTCAGAGCTACTAAGGATCTCAGACTTTCTATATTATTCCGGCCTAAAAAGAGACATAACAAAGAAATAGTTAAGTGGAAAGCTAATTGTAGTTGATGGGGATCCAATTCTATTTTTTTTTTGTCTTTCTAATTATAAGATAATTAATCGATAGTATAACATGATTAAATATCATTTGGATGATAGGGGGCAGATCAAAGCCCTTATAATAACAGTATCACTATAAGGTCATTTCTTTTATTTAACTATACCCATTTATACAAAAAAATAATGGTCCTTTGTGCAGGTAACAATTTAATAGGGTAACAGGGTATTGCAATAATTGGATGGGAGAGGACAGTCCTTCTGAATATATACACAAATATATAGCTATTCAATATCCTAACTGGTGAACGGTGGTCTGTTGAAGCTTTCTATTTCCAGTCTGGGTCAGATTTGGGATCTAGGCCAGTGAAAGATAAGGGATGCTGCCCAGGGTCACCCTACCAACCGTGCTATCGGTTGTGACGGATTTTCCTCAAGGGATTAACAGCAAGCAAATGATTTAATGACCAAAGACAAAACGACCATTCAGTGGCGGATATAGGATTTTCTAAAGGGGGTCAAGCTTTTGGAAAATAATTCTCTTGGTGAACTTTCGGCCGAATCTTATAATATTTGAAATAAGCTAGATTTTCACGAAAGACAAAAATGCGCCACTCTCATCTTTTTTTTCAGATGCCGAATAAAATACCAAAATCGTGTGAGGCTAAGCATTGAAAGGTAGGTTTTTTCCCCAAGAATTATCACGATGTATGTACATATTTTACAGTTTAGGTTTATTTTTTTAATAGAAAACCCCTATAATCAGATTATCTAACAACTGTGGATTTATGGTATAAAATATGAGTTTCAAAGAGGGGAAGTTGTTATAAAACGGGCTGCTATAATTGTTGGGATTTTCTATAAGCGATGAATCTTTGATAAGATAAGGCAAATAGATTTAACGCCTAGATGGTCGCGAGGCATTTACATTATAGTAAGAAAAATGGGCCAAATAATGTCTCATTTGTCTGAGTCTACCCGTTTTGGTCTGGTGGAAGTACTTATGACTTTATTATTCTTCCCTTCAACATAGTTTCGATCATAGATTACCCGACATAAAAGCACACATTAAAAAATTAAAAACCCTAGGTCTAGAAAGTGAATAAAGAAAACTGAGGTAAATAATAAATGGTGATTTAGACCATTAATAAGTCGATGTGGTTAAAATAAGATTTCATTATAATATTGCAAGGGATGCTGGGTTAAACGGCCAAAAGGTGTGAGAAGAACAGAATGAAAACGGACCCTGCATGGTGAGACCAAACTAATGACTTTTACCAAACAATATTTCATCACAGTCAAGGACTTTTATCTTATTGAAAGAACGTCAGTTTCTCTCATATTAAGTGTATTACAATTGGTGTGATGCTATTGTGTATGTATTTAGATCTAAAATGCAACATTCATTTGATCAACGTTATCATAATTATCACCACAAAGAAGGAACTAGTAGTTTTTTAAAAGTCAACTTTATTTTTGAATTGGTTTACAGCATGCCTTTGCACGAACTAGTAGTTTTTTAAAAGTCAACTTTATTTTTGAATTGGTTTACAGCATGCCTTTGCACGAACTAAGTCCATCACCGTATTGGCAGAGCAGGAATTATGAGAAATGTTTGTGTTCCTATCGTACTCCCGTTTAATGGAGGAAACTTGCATTGAAGAAGAAGCTAGTGCCGAAGTTATTTACCCAGAAACACAGTTTATATAACCGTTATCTATTGCTGGCATTGGCTCGTGAAAGTTACAGTGAAGCATAATTATAAATATGCATATTTCCACAGGACTTTCTCTAATCAATATTGCCTTGCCGGTAGGTTTTCCTTGTATTACTTCAACTGGAGGACAAGAAGTAAATAACCATTTAAAAGAACCAATCATCAAACCAGTCCTATGTCAGACCGGTAATCTTTTGCTCAAATTGAGCTTCTCATAACATTAGGGTCGGCAGCAAGGTCCCCTGGGACCAGATTAACTCTGGGGCTCTCTACCCCAGGCTGTACTAATGCTTATGCACACAGCTCTTGCCAAAGCCTGCACACTATGTACTGATTTCCTGAGTACTGGAATGATTAGTTGAGAGCCCCAAACCCTATATCAGATTTCTATATCAACCAAATGGTCGGCCCAGTCTTATGTAATACACTAGGGACTGAATCGGTCTGACATAGGACTGAAACCATCAATAGATTTAATGGTGAAGTTCTTCGTATAATTCTGGGTTCCAAGCTCAGTTGTAACCGGTTAACAATGATCTTATTAGGATTGAACTTTTAACCTTTTAGTTCAGTAGTCCTATTACACCCAGACCGTGACTAGAGGTGTCCAGAAGGTTCAAAGACTAATGTACAGAATATTCAGCTTACATTGACTTGTTACGTCGGCTCTGTTGCATTTGCATATAATTATTATAGTAACTGAATGATTTGAGTAGCAGCTGGACGGATGAATTTACAAAATTTAAAATGATATAGAAATTCGTCAAAAGAAAGTTCTCCTGTGCTTATTGACTGTAATTAGCAGTGGCTCACAAACTTATAAGATAAGAATTGAAATAATCTGCCTTAGGCCTATATAATCAGCCTGATAGTAGCAATTGTGCGGCCGACTTGGGAAATTGGTAGTGGGAATTAAACGTGTATACAATTTATTACTAGAAATGTTTTACAATTCTCTTTTGAATGGCTGAAACTAGGATGTATAGTTTTATGCCATATCCTAAATTCTAAGAAATGCTAAACCACCAGCATTTAAACTGAACAGAAGCATTTCTTTGTCACAAACTTTGATCAAAGTCTAACATAACAAATAACATATTTCTACTTCACGCTTCCCGTCCCCGCAACACGCAACTCAACATTGATAAAACACTTTTTTCCCTTAAAAAACCAACTTTCAAATCAGGTTTTCTCCCCATTCTTTTTGCCGTTGCATCTGACCATTGCAAAACCTGTGACCTGGAATAATGATATATAATCTGGTTACCAGAGAGTAGTAGGGGTGGGAGTTTGTGTGAACCCCGTGGGTAGACTCTATGTGTGACTTTTTTGCCCTCTCGGTAGGGGTTACCCAAGGGTCTGCACTTACCATAAATGTACGGGAGGCTGGCCAAACTGGTAGGTCAAGTTCGGGCGTCAGCCTAAATAGGACGAAGTGCAACTTATGTGTCCTTCAATGATTAAAGGGAATTTCCTGACTAATTGCACATTTTTCATAGTAATTATCGAATGTTATAAATGAACCAATCGTTGTAAACAAAGTTAACTATTAAAGTGTATTATATGAGTCTAACCATGGGCCTAGTTGAATTATAGAAACGAGCATAGAGTTCATTGTATAATAGTGTGGTTTAATGATGAAGAATTGTGAGATAGTTGTAGTGTAGAATAAGTTGTAGGTTTTAATCTGAAGTTCACATAAATTTAGCTGTATCCTGCAGGTATACACATAGAGCACTTATTCAATAATTGTCCAAATGTATAATGTTTGTCCTGAATGTTTTTGTCCTTTGAGTTCACATTGTCCTGAATGTTGCTGTTGCTGTGGGAGCATGGAGATAGGCTCATAGAGCAAAGGCCCTATAGCCTAGTGTCCTTATGGCTACATGGTGATGGTGTTTCGGCGAGACCTGCTGGGTGGTTGGGTTGTCTCTATCTCAACGTTCCGTCGTTCCTGACCAATCCTAATGACTGACCTGTCAAGACTGACTCGATCAGCGATAGCTGAAGCTCTTATACGTTTGATACAGGATGTTTACGTCAGTCTCTGACCAGTCATGCCTTGTCAGCATGTCCCTGGTTTGTCATGGTGAATCCCTGCTTCTGCGGGTTGTTTCTGTGACGTCACTGGGGTTTGTGCGTCACATCGCTGTTACACTCATAAGAAAAATGGGTTTGTCCTTACAAACGGTTGAGGCCGGATTGCAAGTTGCAACGTCTCTCAATGTTTCTTTACTTCTTATTACATTTCAGTTTCAATAACACAAATTCTATAATATAGAAATTATACATCATGACTTTAGCACTATGACAATTGAAATTCCATTTCTCTGTCAGTTATTGCAGACCAACTAAACTTTTTTTATTTGTGTTTACATCTAATACTGACTGCAAATAAGAAAAAACATTTCTTTTAGATTTAAAGTAAAATATCTATTTTGATAGTTTACTGATGTAAGCTTTACCATTTATCCAACTTAAACCATGTGAATTTATATCTATGAGAAATTAAAATTTCAATATTTTTTACGAACAATATATTGCGTTGGGTTTCCTTCAGAAAATCCACTTTAAGTTAAACATCCGCGCAATTTTACAAAGTATCCCTTTGTGTTCCGTTTCAAAGCTTTCGTTTCTATTTTTCTCATCGTTGAATACTTTGATGGGGGCTAAGGGTCCTTATCCCCTTTGGATCCTCATGTAATGAAGTCTATTTATAGCAAGTTCTGGTCATCATTTTAAGTGAGGGGCTTTTGATCCGTAAGATCTATCGCTAGGTACATCCCCTAGCTTACGATCAATGGCCCTGACTGTCTATTTACCAAAGGGCTTTATCCCCGTGCATTGCTGTCTGATTATCTTTCTGAAAATACCCTCTACAACTGTAATACTTGCACATGTCTCCTAGTCACGAACACGAGAAATAAAGCATGCTCTTCAGGCCCTGTGCATAGAAGAATATGCCAGTTTCTTACCATTTTGACGCGTAAGTGTTGTTTTTCTCAACTTCTAACATTTGGGTATATCTGTATTAATTGATACATCACGCACCTTGAAGTGAAAGGTTAAATACGGCTGGATGTTTTTGGGTATCATTGTGGTGGTTCGATTAGAATTATTCCTTTGATGCAAAAATATTACAGCTACACAAAGATATGTGACTTGGACTGTCTCCTACATGATTTTTGTGACGTTGTCGATAGTGGCGCCCTCTATGAGACTCCGTGCAACCAGATACAAATAAAAAGGGTTAAGGATGCTGATGACAAGATTGACGTTACAATTTAACTCACCACTGCTCACACGCCATTTCCTTATCAGATTGGAATAGCCTCCAAGAATCGTTTATATGGTGCACTGATGCGGATGGTCAGTCCACACCTTAGCTTAGCCATTCTTGTGTAGAACTAAACCTTGGGGCTAAGAGTGTTACTCTTCTTGCTCAAGTGAAGAGTGTATAAGGGCCGCGTTCAGCAGCGTATGTAAACATACATAAGGCACAGCGCTCAGCAGAGCGCTACTCACTGTCAATGGTTAAACATCCTGGAAAGATTGGTACTGGAAGCTAGGTTCTGTTATGGAATATAAGCGGATAGACTGGTATAGGCAGGCAGGAGCATTGGCTGGGTATGGTTGAGTGGACACTACCCTTTGGATTGTTCATTGTCAATGGGAGTTCTTGCAACTGGTATTGCACATTGGACTAAATAAACGTATTCCTTTCATGCAAGTATTATGTCCTCCATGATGCAGAACTATGTTATGGATATTGGACTTGCAGTCTGGACGAAGTCAGACTGCCAATGGAGCTAGTCAACCCTTTAGACCCCACATATTGCATTCATATATACCTTGATTTCCCCAGGATTTCCATGGATTTCCCTCTGGAATTCCCTGAATTTTTTTTAATTAATTGAATTCAAAGGATGACCAACTCCTTTCAATGAATGTTATAGAATAGAAATGGGGTTTGTAGCATGGGCACGTAAATTAAATCAGCTTTCAAAAGATATATTGGTCATTTTTGTGTGCTGAATAGTCACAAAACTGTTCCCTTTGGAATACTCTAGGAACTATGGAAAACTTCCATTTTTTTGGGTGGCTAGAGCCGGATTGGGGAAACTACCCATGGGCAGCTATGGTAGGGTTGAGGTCTAAAAGTAATATCTATAGGAATGAATTGTAAGCAATACATTAATACAACCTAACATTAAATGGATACCAAACCTTTATAGTTCAATGGGGCTGTAGGGAAAAAACGTCAAATGAGAAATATCTATTTTTGAATTTGAACAAGAGACTTCAATACTCAGAAAACTTACCTTGTAACGGCAGATCTATTCTTTTTTTTAAAAAAAAACAAGTTTAGGAATTTGAATATAAAGGAAGGGGGATATTACTGTGCCACTGGGACAAAATACTATTGTATAATACTAAACAAATGTAAATCAATTGGTCACTTATGGCATCTTTCCAGATTTTAGAGTGAAAGACCAAACCAACTGAAAAAAAACGCAATGGGGTAGGGATCTTCTAATTTTTGGGTGGAGGGGGCTGCTGGTATTCTAAATGAGTAAAATAATTCCTTAGGTTGTAGGCCCACTCCTTCAAATTATTAACCAGTTGACACACGTTTGTACAGCAACAAAACCATCCGACCAGCCTGCTCAGTTGGGCTGTTTCCAGGTCTAAGTCAACCTGAGGTAGATCAGTATAACACGCGAACACTGCCTGGGAAGAGGGCACGGACCGGCGTGTCAGAGGGTACGATAAGAGGCAGGCCTCGGGGGACGGGTTGGGTAGAAGGACAGGCTGATCCCAGGCCACAAATGACGGCCACGTCACAACGCTACAACACCCTTAAATAACATTATAACGTTACAACGTTAAAACGTCACAACGTTATGTAATCATCACCTTACAACACCTCATAGTCATAATTTTCTCAAGTCACAAAATCACAACGTTACGGAGTCACAGCGGCTCGAGCTCAACGTCACCAGGCCACAGCCACGCATCACCACAACGCCAGCCCAACGCCGACTGCACGCCGCCGTTCCTCTTTATCACCTGAGGTTAGCGTTCGAGAAAACCGCTAGTATACAGACACCATACAAAAGGTGATGCTGACTTAAGCTATTCCAGGAACTCAAGCAGCCATGCGTGACCGTTTGACACCCAAATGAGTCTCCGCATTGCAGTTGGCTGACCCCTGTCCAGCGCTGCCACTGACCACTGCGTCTCACCTACACTCCCAGGCTGCTTGCCCCTACCAGGTAGATCCCAGTTGGATCCCTCCTCCAGCAGCTGCTGTTTTTACCTACTACTGACCGACTCTCCTCCTGTCCAGTGGTAAGAGTTTAGGCGGCCCCGAGGAGTGGGTCAGTGAGTGGTTGGAGCGACCACAGCAGGGGGTGGGTGTGTGAGGGAGGGAGGGGATCTGGAGGATCAGAGGATTGGACGCCGCGTACACATTACACCTACAGGTCCATACTCCATAGAGGCGCCAGTCGCCCTGCATGCCTGACTCTACCATGGATCCTCCGGAGGGATCCGGACCTCCTCCTGTCGCCCCTGTGGGTGTGACGGTGTCAGGGGCCCCGGTGGACCCAGGGGTGGACAGAGAGTCCTCCCCGGCTTCCCAGGCTTCTTCCCCAGCCTCCCCTGCTTCCTCCCCGGCTTCCCCGGCCTCCCCGCCGGTCTCCCCGCCCTCCTACATGGATATCTACCACGAGCACATCTCGGATAATATGAAGATAGCAGGTGCTGGTCGCCGAGGGACCAGGCAGAGGCGGGTGTCTGCAGGGCAACAACAACAGCAGCCCCAGCAGCAGCAGCACCAGGGCAATCACAGGAGGCAAGGTAGGTCGTCAACTGATCGGGGTGGAGGGGACCAGTAGCCAACGGTCAGTGATCGCATAAGGTAAAAGGGCATGGCTTCTTGTACAAAAACGACCGAACCACATATAGTTTAATATCTAACATTAAAACTGAACCGTCTAGATTGTTTTGATTGCCATATAGGATGTATGGGAAAATCGACCTAAAACCATATATAAGATATACCTAACATACAAATTCTCAATTGGGTGATTTAATTATAATGTTCTGTTTAGTAAAAATGGCCTAACAGGGTATGATATATCTCGACATAAAAACTGAACCCTCGAGATGGTTTTGATTGACATATATATATGTATAATTTAATGGGACGCTCTTACAGAACTCTAATTGGAGCAAATTAATGGTTGCAATTAAAATAACTAGAATATCCGCTGTAATGAGGATGTTTTTGATGTTACGATACACCTAGTAAAAGGACATTGCTAGTCTTGTTGGAAGGTCAATGGGAATGGGATTAAGATAAATCTGATTGCATAATTGTGTGTTTAGTTAGGGATTTCTCGAAATTTTTCAGTATAGATATAAACCATAGAAACCCTAGATCATACCCGATGTCTAGACTTTCTATATGATCATTGATTATGTGAGACCTGTGATATATCCATAAAGTGAGGGCGTTATGTGGTATCGAGGTGTGAAAAGGGACAAGGTGAATGTACACAAATCAGGTTGCACTAATATGACATTTACCGCATGGTGTAGCAAGGAGGACAGTTAGTCAATGCCAGAAAAAAACACTAAGTGTCCACTCCTGCCAAGTTTTTTCCCATATTAGAACATTTGAATAGGAATAAAATGAATGTTCATGACCTCTGGGCCTTCCTATAAGTTGTAGGTCAAAGGTGAAAGTGGCCAAGAACAACAAAAATGGTCTTCTTAATGGTATGTTGTAACTCTAAACCCCAAAATAACGAAAAATGTTTTAATTTTGAATCTTCCATTTACCACAGGAGTTTATGTAAGATACAAATATATAAGTACAGATATGTTTACCCCTTCACCTGCGGTGCTTATGATGTTCAAACCGTAAAATTGATACACAGCTCTGACTCTGACATAAAACAATAATCCTACCTTTTAAGTATCTTTGGATTAATGATGAAGGTTTATGTTATGAATAGAGATACAGATCAGGTATGAGATAGAGATCAGTTTAGCATAGAGGTGTTATTATTAGAAAGGGTTTTCTATTTGTTTTCAAATGGTACGTAATTTGTATGCGTTCCTTATGATTGTATTCCTAATAAAAATGTAGACATAACTCATTTTGGTAGTGAAAATCGCCTAGTGGAATATGGGCTTTAAAGACGTCCTCAGTACCTGGGGCTTAGGTTATTGAACCTCTGCTATAGTAAGCCTTAGAAAGAATGGTAGGGTGTGTAGGCAATATAATATATTCGGCTCACTTTATTATTATAAATGAATCGAATGTAAACCCATAATAATAGTGTGTATAGGTTATGCAATACAATCCCAAATGCATAAGGCAAGAGAATAATATTATCTTTTTAAGTAAATGATACTCAACTCTAATAGTTCATGGTACATGTATTGTAGATTAAGCTTCCAAGAGAGGTTGTGGTACCACTGTTTCTTTCTCTCCGTAAACTATTACAACATTAGACAGCAATTCTTTATCTTTTCGGTACACAAAGAAATACATATTTCGAAAATAGATAGCAGAAAAGCTTATTATACAAAAGATCTTGATATATGGATCTACCCAACATGTCCTTATAAAGGGTGTATCTGCACACGTAACTCCCTGCTGGATACAACCGGTTTTGGGGGAATTATTTCCAGGCGGCTACGGCCAGAATAAATGGATGAAATAGAACACTTCCCTAGCCAAAACTATCTATAGTTATCGGTCAGTATCAATAAAAAGGTTTTTGATGCAGCGCCATCTCATAGACTCATCAATCAAAGGAAGGAAATGGATCCTCCAAATAGTCTCCATACAATTAAGCAACGTCCTTTAATCACCTATCTGTCTGTATTTCCATCTATCTATCTATCTATCTATCTATCTATCTATCTATCTATCTATCTATCTATCTATCTATTCATCTATACATCTGTCTATAGCTATCTATCTTTCTATTCATCTGTCTTTCTATATATATATATATATATATATATATATATATATATATATGCTTGTAATAATTGGCACATGCATAGAATTGGGATCTTATAGGGCGAGGGAATATAATTTGGCTTACTGTGACAGTCTAGTGACTGGTTGGCGCAACATGGCTGCTTTTGAAACATATGATATGACATGTAAGTTAATCAAATGAGATATAGTGTAATCTAAATGTACATACACGGTCAGGCTAAATGACAAGTTCTCCAAATAGCCTAAACTACCTATCCCTTATAACTGATGAGTTTTATCATTTCCACTCACTACCAACGAAAGGAAGGTGTAAAAACGACAAACATAATTAAGGAATAACTCGTTGTATCAAAACATAGGAGATGAAACATAATATTATTCCGGGTATGCTCTTGAAATGATTTTTTCTATTGCTTAAACCACATTCATTACAAGTAATGTTCTTCCATGTAGATATTGCAAATGACACCATGACATAAATAAATCATAGGGAAAATATATTATATGTATATATACATTTCTCTTCTTTTCCATGCTTGCTATAGAGATTAGTTCTCAAATGGTTTCTCGAGTGAAATACAGTCTTGAGATCTGTTACTAGATTGCCACGTTGTGTCGCCTTGAGTACACATTCCCTCTCATGCATGACCGGAGAGCAAAAGCTGGTATAGAGAAAAAGGGGGTGCTTAACTTAAAATGCGTGATAAAAGACGAATGACACTAATAAGAAAGAATAAAAAAACAATGCGTCAGACTGCTATAATGTAGGGATGTGGAAGAAAACTCGTAATTCTAGGAAGAAATTAATACCTACAAAAACAGTCTATGTTGTGCTAACCTGCTAAGCGGAAACTTTGCTTCAGTATTCTATGAATAATTCTTAAGTGTAAACATCTTCCAGAAATCTCCTTCTTTCACCTTGATACAAAAATACCTACTCAGGAAAATGTATGTGTTGTTTTTGATGTGCACAGAGAGCAATCCAAATATGTGACTGGAAGAACATGTATAACTATGTGAAGTTGCAGTAATAATAATAATAATAAAAAATACTAACATGATAAAGATACCTTCATGTTGCATCATCATAGTCCACTATTAGTTAGGTAACATTATAAACCTAGTATAATACATTTTCTAATAGAGAGAAAACTTGATAAAAAAAATTATGCTAAGGGTTAATTGCAATGGCAGAAATTTCTCCATCGCTACAACAGGAAATATTATTCAGCCTGTTCATGGGACCTACCTGTAGCCTTGGGCAATTAGAAACCCCTATGGAATACGACGTCAACATCCTGTCATTAGTTTTACATAAGGGGACCTATCTAACATCAAACCATAGGCATGTATGACGTATGTAGCCCTCTAAATAGCCCTCCCTGTATCGCCTTATCTGTGAAAGGGCATGGGTTTCCTTATAGGCTGGAATCTCCGAAAAGGGGACGTGCCCTTGATATAAAGTGAAAGACCATTAATGTGGTTTGCACGGTGGTAAAAATATTGTGTTGATCAGGGTGTTACAAATCGAGACATTCGGTAAAAAAAGATTCCATTACTATTAAAGTATCTTCCGATCGTGAGCTATCTGAAATCATTGCAATCAAAGTTCTGTTGAAAGATAGATCTGTGTGGCACGGTCTTCAAGATATTGTATTGTAACATTATATGCCATTTTAATTCCAATACTTTAAGGTTCTTTAGATAATACAATTAGTGTAATCAAGGGATGGTATTGACGGCTAAAACAAATAGATATCAAATACACTGTCAGGCACAAAGTTAAACCACTAAGCCGAACCTATAACTCTACATAGCAAACAATCATCATGCTATTCTTTGTAAAGGAACGATCTACTAAGGACCATGTCTCCGGTTTATAACCAACTTAGGTTTCACAAAACAAAAATCGAAAAAATACTGTAATAGTTGCTCATGACCTATTAGACCACCACTTCTGAGAACAGTTCACACGTACTGGAGGACTGGAGGTAGGAAGTGATTTTCCAGACCATACCAACAAAATGGAACTAGACAGACCTGAGGAATATTCTCTTGTGTATGAAGACTGATTGACGATTCTATAATTTTCGGAATATATTCTAGCAGATATTGTCAAGAGCTTAGCATGAAAATTAATCTTTAGAATGCTATCTTTATCATATGTGAGGAAGGATGTCTTATATCAAATTTTTACAAAGTCTTTTTCTTTTTTTTATATTAATCTTTTCAACGAGTCAGGGGTCGGCATGTACAAGGGCCTAATAATGATTATGTAAGGATGCTTTTTAACCCCCTTGGAAGTTGTCATGGGCAAATGCGCGCTTTATACCCTGATCCATTTGGGCTCCTATACCAAGCCTCAGTCTGGTGGGTTTCGCCTCAATCACACCAGAGTGATTGAATCCCCATTATAAAATCTTAAAGATTGTTTCTAGAATCGTTTCTCTTCCATATGCAGGCCTCCAAGGATGGTAGGGAAACGTCCCTGTATGTATGTATGTATGTATGTATGTATGTATGTATGTATGTATGTATGTATGTATCTATGTTTAGCATCTATGTAGTCACATAATACTCAGCACTTGTCTTACTTTGTGAAGAGGGGTAGCACACTCTATGACAAACCGTTTTTTATTGCTTTAAATGAAATATATTTGTTCATATTTAAGTTACATTGAAAGATTACCTCAGAAATCCATCGTTAAAGCATATTTCTGTTTGACCATTTAAAGCGTCTTCTATGCTGCTTCACCAAAATATCGTAAGCCCAAACAGAAATATTTATTTTCTTTAAAAACCGCCAGCCGAAAACATATACCTAGATTGTTAATGCTTTAAACACATACAAAAAAGCATAGGCCATTACCTTCAATAATATGCAAAAACCTGCAGTCAGGCATTACATTAGAATTAAAGAATACTAAGTACAAAATAAGATTGATATTGGCCTAGATACCATACCAAGTTGTGACCTTCAAGGGCACTTTCCAGTTTACAAATTATTATTTTCAGGTTCAAAAGTCATCTTATATAGGTTTGTTACACAATTGTTGATAGCAAAATTAATCAACCTTTCCCAAGTTAATTTTCTAGATCACGATATACTAAATATCATTTACTTTCAACACAAAAACACTAGGTGTCTATATAGAAAAGCATGTGTTTCTTAATCTACATGATCGAAGTAGGTGTACCTGTTGAGTGACATATAAGTACGTGTTGAACTCTTCAGAACATAGCCTTTCTTATCTAAAAATGTAACCACCAGTATGGACTTTGTGACCTTGAAGGTCATTCTGAAGGTCAAATGCTAATGTCACTTATACTTTGGTTGGTTGGTTGGTTATTGGTTGCTTTACGCCCTAATTAATAGCCAGGGTCATATCAAGGACGGTGATGGTGATCGAATCTATGAGAAGGTAGAGACCATACCCGTACACTTTTACCGAGGCAGGTGTTCTTTATTGTCCAGGGTCCCATAGGCAGGGCCCTACACACAACGGCCGGTGGTCCTGAGACCTTTGATAACCCTGTTGTTGTCACAGGGGGAAACGCAGAGGGGTATAGCAGCCCAGCCTGGCCCAGGATCGCTCTAGCCACTTCACCACCCCGCACCCCCCACTTATACTTTGACCTTTATAGACCTTGTGTAGACATGGTTACGAGATCACATTTTGGTGATCACTATGTGTTTCAACAACGTGGCTAATAGAAAAGTCTGTAATATTAATTACGCAATAAAAATCTAAGGTTCTTATCAGAGATCACCAATATGGTGTCCAGACCGTTTCACTGCATTTTAACGTCATCTGCACAACGTCTATTCAACCATTCAAAAGAACTAGAAAAATATATGACCTTCTGGAAAAAAGGAGACATTAGTAGATACTGTCAACATTTTGAAAACAAAAATGCCTGTCAAACCAGATTTTAAGTTCAAAACTCTATTATTTTGATTTTCGACTGAAGGCAATGTATACATCCTTCATTTCAACAAATTCTATATTGATCACCTTGAAGGTGACCTTAAATGTCAAATCTTAGTGGTATCCATCGAAATCCTAATTTAAGTGTTAGCATTTTATTTATCAAAAGATGAACATTTATACCTTATAGGGTGTTTTTCTGCAGCACCTTTTTAAAGATGACTGATGGACAATTATTATTAGCGCCTAATATAGATAAAGATGAGTTATTGCTTCAGTGATGTACCTTCATTCTTTGGAATCATACGTACATCTACATCAAGTCCAATTATGCAGAGGGTCAATCAATCATAATGCAAATACAACTTATGCCCTGAGGAGTGGGTGACATAACATGGGTTTTATTATGGAAAGATGGAAAAGAGGATTACATATATTGCCAGTCCTAATAGGGGAGATGGAGAGATGGCTCTGTGACCCAGTGACATGTGGGGTTAGAGCATCTAGTCACCTCATCATTGGCCCAGGCCTGGTTTTAGGCCCCAATCAGTACCAATCATGAATCACTCTTCTTTAGGCTCTCCTGGCCTATAATCTGCTGCTTCTGGCCTCGCAGATGGTGATTCTGCTGCTGATGTGGCCACTATAGGAGAAAACCTCCTACTTCAGGGAGATGGCATGGTTCCTTTCTTTCTTTGATGTCAGGATATAAGGATAAGGGACAAAGGTAGGATGTCCTTCATTCATTACACTTACCTGTTGGAATGTCCTGGCTATGGTGAACAGTCTGAAGACTCAGGAAGTGCGTTTGATCCCAAATAATCGATTCTGATAAAGGGTCCAAAGTCCCAAAAGGAGTTGCAACAATGTACTGATCTTTTTTCATTTTGAACATTTAGCCATTGGTAGATTACCTTAATTGATCAATATGGTTTCAGACCTCGTAATCTTGAAAATCAAATAAAAAGCTAGAGTGAAAGTACATTGGACGTTCGAGACTTCACCTTGGATCATAATTAAGCTAATATAATAATATAGGCCTATGTTTGAATTTGAACATTTTGATTCTTTCATATTCCACTCCAAGTTACATATTATATTACGCTTTTGTTGCTGCAAAAGAGAATGAATTGATACAGATTCACTTTGATTCACTTTGGTACGAAACAACAGAAGCAGTCACATATATGTTATCTGTATCTACAATTTGAAAGAAGAATAGGCCAATGTAATATTTGTGACGTAAATCGGCTATTAGAATCTCTGCACTTGGGCAAACATTACACTGTACCACTGACGTCAGACGCTCGTCCTGCCCCCTATGGGAGACGTGTCTGGGGTGGTAATCGATCACAGATTCTGACCCTCTGTCCTCAGATGACCACCGACCGGGCAGTAGGTTTATAATGACGTAGGGTCAGAATCTGGGACGTTCATCAGGATCAACTAGGAAAACATTGATTTTTGTTTCCTTATAAGACTGTTGCTATAGGGTAACAGGTCGTTAGGAGCATTATTTTGATTGGTTGTTTCTGTTATGTATGTTATTGTGGTATGTGATAAGAGTATTTGGAGTCATATCGTTAGAAAATAAGTTTGAGAAGGGGGATATTGTAACGTAATACATGGATCAAATGCATTGATATTAGGTGATTGTGATAATTTCTTTTGTTCAGTACAATTTTATGTGACGTCCCAAGGGAAATCTGAACTTAGTGTGGATATAAAATAAACATGAATTGTCCTTTGGTAAAAATAGAAATAATGAAATAAATACCTGGCCCACTTTGGTTTTGAGGGAGCACCTACCTTTCTACAATCCCTCCATAAAAGTTCACATGAAATCTTTTAAAATCGCTTTCTGCTTTCTGATGCCTCGTCAAATTACAACTATAAACAGAATATCGAAACGGCGATAGTAACAAAATGCCCTTGGGGATATGTGACTTTAGAAACATCTGGAATAAAAGCCCTGTTCATCACACCTGCTAAAAAGATTCCCCCATCTGGAAGTTCCCCTCGTGTGCATGGTCTGACTTGGTGATTGGTATTATAGCCCAGTCTGGGTGATTTGGTGCAAAGCTTTGTTGACAGCCTAGAGGCAGGGAAGGTTACAATGATCCTCGTCATGTGATGTGATATGTTATACTGTTTATTAGCTTCATGTATCTCCCCTTACTGCAGTCTCCTGCTGCGATTATTCTCCTGGGCAGGAATCATCATTTTACCTGTTTTCTTTGGCACCTGTTATTTATCATTTTAATGCAAAAACAAAGGGAAGAGAGAAGGGCTACTTACGTAGTAAAATGTATGGTTAATGCTTTCTTCTTAAATGAATTGCCCTTGAGTTTCCCATTTTACCCCAATTACCTAAGTAGGTAATTATAAGATCAATCAGGGGCTAAGTTTAGCGTTCAGTTATACCCTTTATTGTACCTTAGGGCGGTACAGGTTTAGTAGTTAAAGGTCTAATGCATGCCAGATCAAACTCAGGTGATAAACATGAGACATACACGTCCAGCATTCCGTTGTACAAATTGGTCATTTTGACATAAATATCAGCATGATTTGTTATGAATTATTTTCTAAGATATGTTGATTTTCGGGAGCTAAGGTATGATAAATCCGTAACCAACCTCGAAAGAGATATTTGGTGGGTTGCCACCCCTCGGTGGCTGCCCCATATCAGCCTTCGGGCAGCACTTCATAAGCAAAAACCTCTACTAATAAGAAGAGAAATCCAGATGCTGACCAGATCGTGTTATATCATTAGTATGTATCCCCTATAACTATCACAAGAGCTCTGATTTAAAAGGGGTAGACGTAGCAAAAAAAATGTGTTTTTTTTCAATAATATAGCACCAACTGAAACTTGGGTAGGTTAAATTTACATTATGGATATAAATTATACATTCTCATTTGATCTACGGTGTGAACCAATGACCTTAAGTAAACTAGTCATGACCAACTCTTGGTTACAGTTCACTTGTTTTGATCCATCAAGCTAGCAGAGACTTTTTAACAGCGCCTCTTTGAGAACGTTCTGTGAATACATAATTTCCAGTAGCGCAGTAAATTATCATGAGAAGGTAACTTACTGTGTTTTGAATATCTGTTTATTAAGGATAGAGAGTGGTGGTTAACGGGCATTTCAGTAAAATTGCAACTGTTTTGCCAATATTGCTATCTGATTGATGTTTTATACATCAAATGAAAGGGCAGATTTTTCTCTATCTAATGGTATAGAAATATTTTGAATGAAATTGGGATTAGAAAAAAATATATATGAAAAAGTGAATTTTTCACTTTTATTTTTTGAATGTCGATATCTTCATCAACAGTTTCTCTGGAATTCTGAGACTTTACAGGTAATGCAAAAACATTATTCTGGAGGGAACTGTGTCTCAGATTTTTGTTTTAGGTCCTACTTTTTATTTTATTGAAAAAAACGGGTAAGTTTTTAATAATTTTTTCACATTTATTTTCAATATTTTCTTAAAATTTAACTAGGACCTAAATAAAAAATCTGAGACACAGTTCCCTGCATCCGAATGTTTTAAATATATGTCCAAAGTTTCCAATAAGTACCTTCAATATTAAGTCAGATATCGACCTTCAAAAAATAAAAGTTAAAAATCAAATTTCCATCTTTATCGTTCATTTATTCAGTCAATCTTCACTGAACAATCTTATTTCATATAATTTTATGTAGAGGACATATTCAAGTGTAGATACAAGAAATATTGAGCAGATATCTCAAAAATTGAATCATTGATAGTTCAAAGATGTTGCTACTGCAAAAAACGCCAAAACCACCACTCTCTATCCTTAAATGAGCTTAGTATTGTAATGAAAAACGATTAGTCACTAACCAATCTCTATTCATAGGGTCTGTCCGAATGTTCCTGAAAGTTATGTTTTAATAGTATCAGGGGAACATCACTTGTTTTTCTTTGCCGCTATATCATACGGTCTCCAGGTGGTTGGCAAGCATAAACTTCTGAACTACTTTTCCCAGATGTGAAGTTACCAGTACAACTGATTACTAGCACCTTTTACAGGGGACATACAGTGGAAGGGTCTTGATAAAATTAGGGTGAGTGATGATATAAGTTGTCCAAAGTTATTACTCATATTTTCTTATTAAAAAGTAAGCTAGAAATAAATTTATACCTATAATATATACCTGTGGCCTTATGTCAATGCATTCAGTTATTGAAGTGAAGGCTTACAACTCACTTCTAGGAACATAGTTATAGGTTACCTCCTTAAGCTTAGGATCACTGGAGGCTTAGTACCACTGGCCTACTGCCATGTTGGCCCAAACTATTGCCTCTGCACCTAGCTAATAGTCAATCTACATCAGCTTTTTTCTTAAAGTGGTACATGTAATAATAACATATGATAAGCTTAATCTATAGGTCTGATGTATCAAAACATGGTAAGTCTACCACTTTCACCATGCCCAGCTACCTGTGTGACTCTCCAACAGTGTCTAGATATCAAGCTCTTAATCTGCTTATATCTGATCCGCTGACCAAGTAGGACCGATCCTTCAGTGACCTGAGTCTTTACACTGTTATAGTCAAGCCAAAATGGTGATGTGTGATTTGAAGTGGCCAGCTGCAATGGCGCTTAAGAAGTGGCACTGCGATGTAATTATATTAGGCACACAGAGCGAAACTTAAGAATAGAAAAACAAGTATCTATGTAAAGAATGTCTTGCTCAAAATCATCTTGAAGACGTTAATTGCATACAGATTGTAATCAGAATAGTGATTTGGGGGTTACATTTTCTTTAAACACATGATGTTGGTCCTCTATTCGATTTTGGTCCACTAATTCAAGACAGCTGAGTCGACAATATTGTTTTAAACCATGTTGGACCTTTGACTGTCACTTGATTCATATTATTGTATAAAAGAAGAATGTATTTTTTACTTGGTGCATGGAAAAAGGTTAAACCTTATAATATGGAAAGGAGAATGACGTCCTGTCTCCACCTATCTACCCTTAAATGACTGATGGCCAGACACTCAGTGCATACTAGTATTTGAATACTTATAGACATGCTCTTGGTCCATTTTGAATTGAACTCAATTGATAAAGCATAAACTAAAAAAGCTTATATTTAGACACACATCATCATAAAACGAGCAACGGGATAATTCTTTATATACCTTCTTCTAATTATTATTATAGCGGATACATTATACCAATATCAAAATATAATTTCCAAGATCTTACAGCTTAAAACTCAATCACGTCTCTATCTCTTGCAAGAAAGATAGAGCACGAAAAGGGGATTAACAAGCAGGCACTGCTGTGATGCGACACTGGTGTCAACATAATACAGCCCCCGTTGTTATCTACATCATGTTTATAGAACCCGTCAGCGTGGAGAAACCTGAACATTCGTCCATGACAGAAAGTGTTACTTTGTGCTCAGTTCCGTAACTTAGGGAAAACATCACCAATGTCCCCTTGGAGGGGTTTTAAGGGTAATGGTTGCCATCTGGGATCATGAAAATTGGCTCGTCAACTGGGGAAGGCCCTGGTTGTTATTGTGGCAGTGACACTAGAAAAACAGTGGCTCTGGTGGAAATTGGATCAGTAAGGGCATGAGGAAATGCAAAATAATTCTTTGTTGTTTCAGGGTGGTTACTACCTCTACCACACATATACACACGCACGCGCACACGTTCACGCACACATACACAAATGTGAATTACATATAATATATATATATATATATATATATATATGTTTACATATTCATATATAAACTGCACATGTCTTTTTCTGTGTCAACATCATTTTTGATAGTTATTGTTTGGTATGAATTTTATGGATATACTTGTTTTGATTCAACTCTTTTTTTTAATGCATTTACTCTGCGACGTTAGTTCTTAAGCAATGCGTACTACCCATATAACATAAGATAAAGAATGAATTATACTGTTCCTGGTCACATTTGTATTTTTAAATGTTGGCATGATTAAAACTAGAGTTACCCCATAAAGTTACCTACCGTAGCTCAGTAAAAGTTCCATACACTTTTATACTTCATATATAGATGATTAAAATTAATGAGGTCCTGCAGTTGGTTACCTCTCAACGCATACAGAATAAATTCCAAAACAACGGGACATTAGAGCTGAGGAAGTGAACAGGCAAAATAATTCCCCTACTTTTTTCTATCAGACCTTTCCTTTCAACTTCCTCATTTGACTTTCAATAGATAAAGAATGTCAAATGTTCCGGCGGTACTTGTGATCCCAAATTTGACATTGCTACTTTTAGAAACAGTTCAATTGAGATGTAACCTTTTTTTATAAATTCGAATGAAGGCCATAAAAGGTCGAAATTTGTCAAATCACTAATAACAGCAAATAAGCAAACATTGTTCAGTGATAGGGCCTACGGTGTTAAGCAGTATTCCTCTTTTACTAGTTATCAAGTTTTACTTTCATGATTTAACATTGGTCCCAGAATCTGGTATCAACAAGGACATTTCTTGGCGCTTCAAACAATAAGAAAACTAAATCCGTCGGTGTACATAACACTTCCTAAACGTAATGCAACTGGAAGATCAGGGTTACCTACAGATCTCTTGGAACATAAGAAAAGGGGAAAAAATCGTTATCAATAGACTTATCTATAAAGAAGATTGGCTAAGAAGATAATTATAATGATCAGCATCCAGTAAGAGCGACCGGCGCGACGTATACTGATATAGCATGACTTTGAGGAAGTACACTTGTTTTTGTGGACACAACACCTGAAAGGGCATCGGCACAAACTTGAGTACATAGGACGGCATTTTGATGCTCACCTTTGTGAATGTCAATCACTTTTTGTGACTGTAGGACAGGGAATGTTGTAGTGGTACGGGGTTAGCCCCAATCACACTATCTGATGATTCACAACACTACAACACTAAACAGCTAGAGGCCAGTCAATCAGCCTAATCACACTAGGTGATGATCAATCACTTTAATATAACTAGCCAAATAGGCTACTTCATAGCACCAATGGCTATTTAATTAGCCTGGATAACAAGTATTAGCCTACAATTCATAGGATAAAGGACTAGGCTATTAGCAGAAACCACACTAGCTCATAATTTATAGCAAAATGACCAGTCCATTAGGCTGAATCACACTGAGCCTACTCGATGATTGATACATAAGGTAACCATACATTGCACTATCTTACCCTCTAGGAAAAAAATCACTATCAACCAGTCTTACTGATAAGGGGATAAATTTTCTTCTCCAGCATGAAATGGTATATCACTTCATGCCTGTAATAGTTTATGATTAGTTGGAGGCTAAGATATGAAATATTTAGACTGAAAGTATGTTGGCAAATGTTCACGATGACTGGTGATCTGGTTTTGTCTTCTGATATTTTGCACTGTTTGACAGAAACTACCAAATGCACTGCACAACCCCCATTATGGTTTAATACCTTAAATTATAAGACATAATTTGAGACATCATAAACCTGACTGTGACATGCAATACAGTGATCTGGAGGACTTTGAAAAAGGGATGTTAAAGCTACACATATCGTCTATGCCTTTAAGGGCCTAAACCAGACACCAATGCAGGGATTCAATGAGATTACATTACTTACGATCTAGAAAACTATAAAAACAAAAGTTCATTTCCATTTAAAACATTTTGGATGGTGCGAATAGGTGCATGATATGTGCGTGAAAAACAGTGCAGCTTTTTTGCAGCCAATATATCTTTATAACTGGTTCGTATGCTAATGTATACATTCTATTAGTAGTGCTTCATTCGGTCCTTCACAAAAAAAAATTGTAGCACCGATCAATCACTCTTTGGCTTTTCCCCAATGAGCGTAATTAACCGATTTTATCACATACAGAATATCTTACTATGAAACGCTAATCATAAAAATTTTATGACATTTAATGTCTCATTGGAGCAAAGATTTACAAGAAATATGGGTCTAGCCTATAGGTGAACATTGATTTGTCCTTCGCGATTAGTGATATTGTCTGTTATACAACTTAGGGATGTCATTGTAAAAAATACCCTCAAAGAGGGGTTTTGGGGAGAGGATCCCTTCTAATAGATAGACAATTTGATTAAATCCTAAAAGAACTTTGGAAAACCTGCAGATGTTGTGAGACATTTCCTGGAGGCATTCCCTAGGGTGGTACGTTGTAATGCCTTGAGGCACTTCCCTTCGGGACGCTGTGGGGCCCCAGGCTCAAAGAAATATCGATATCTGTGATATCATTTATTTATTGATGATAAAATGAGAAATGCTATACATATAATCTGAAGGGTGTCAGGGCAAAAGGATCGAAGAGGAACAAAATTCAAAACTCTGAGTCACAAATCAAATAGCAACAAAAATAAGTCTTTTTTGAAAATTCGCGAAATTATTACTTGATGGAAAGCCCCTAAACGATCTGGTGTTTGACCCTAACCCCTTGAGGGGCACGGGGTGGTGTAGTGGTTAACATCCTCGCCTTGCTCATGGGGGACCCGGGTTCGAGTCTCGGCTGTGGCTGCTACACCACCTTGCCTTGCCATCGTTTCCATCCCCATTCGGTCAGCCAACTGGCAGTCAAAAACTGGAGTTGGTCTCGATATAGCTAAAAAGAAAATTGCTGAGTAGACCTTAAACTCCAACACATCATCATCATCCTAACTCCTTGTGATCAGCTGGTGTAACCCGGCCACTAATCCAATATGACACCAGGTAAGGTGAGAGGGGCCTGGAGCACCTGTTGACGGGCCGGGGACAATGCCCCAGGGCCGGGGGTTTACTCTGTAATCAGAAGCCTGGAGTCGGGTGTGGAGAGGACAGGCTCACGTGGTGCCCACCTCCCCAACCCCTGACCCCTCACGCCCATACCACATACCTGTGTACCTCACCTGAATTACGCAACACCTTTAGAGGGGTGGATTCCATATATACATGTACCTGTAGCCCAAAAGATGATAATACGCAGGATCTATGGGTGTTGAAGAAATGCAGGAATGCTAGATCCAATAGCAATGGAGTTAAGCTTGAATAAGGCCTTCCTTTAATTAAGCACTCATCATGGGGGAGGGTCAACCATTTTGTCAAATGAAGAGTACGATTTGAAGATGTCATAGTTCTGTAATTCTAGGTATGATATTGGAGGATATTCCTGATGGTGCCGCTTCTGTTTGTCAAACAGAAAGAATTTAAATGTATTTTGATCGACTTCATTAAGTAGATAATCATGTTTATTATTTAGATCGTCTATAGTTGTGTTGACAATATTAAAGAAGGAAAGGTGTATGCAGGACATGTATTTTATAGGGAGCCATCTCAGGCGTCCTTTTTCTTGGAATTATGGCAACACTATGACATGTGGGCTAAACCATTCACGACACATAACATGTGGTATACACATTTTTAAAGCATGTTTTGATATTATCCTGAAAATCATCATTTCCAGATCCTATGTACAATGTGAATTGGTATCAAGAAGAACTAGTCTGTTTGTCTTTTTTCTTCTTCTTTTTTTTATTGCATTTTTAAAGCGAAAGTCACTCAGTCAAATTTGACTGATATCCTGTGATTTCCTCTACAAGGGTATGTGTACAAGATAATTTATTATACAATGAGATTTACCTAGAATATGGTTTTATAATGAAATCTAACAATAGGCTAGTACAATGAGGCCAACCCTGAGACTACAGTTCAGATATCTCTATAAATAGAAATGCTTTGGAATTTAAAGGTTGAATACCAACACTCCCCAGCAGGCATGAAAGTTAATCTTGAGGACGGATCTACGAGATAGAGTTAAGTGAGATTTCAAGGGTTATCCCCCTCTTTTCCCCTAAATGACCAAACAAAAAGCAAATGAACGATGTCAGGGTGTAATGGGAAAACCCGGAGAAGGGGAACAGGTAGGGGAACATATTTTAACGGGAATGATTGAAACAATACGCTGGACTTGATAAGTTGACAAGCTTGAATATGAAACTTGGCATGAATATCACATATGAAGCTGATTTCATATATCAATACCTTTTAAGGATGGGCCAATAATGAATACGTCAGTTTGTATTATCTAGTGTGAAAAATTATTCTCGAATCTCACATGAGTAAGAGGGTTGGCATTGATCCGAATCTAGCATGATAAAGTGGTTATACATCCATCTGTGCCATACTCTCTTTTGATTAATGGTAATCAATGAAATACCCTAAAGGAGTTCATAAAATGTCAAAATTCATTTAGTGTGCACGTGTGCATTCGCCATCTTACATTCCCACCAAATTAAGAAGTTGGGCTCAGTACCTAGCTATTGTCATCCTCTCCAGAATGATAAGAATTTCAAGTATGCATGTGACTTTATCGAACCGGGCGTGTATATCCGGGTACATATATCCTTAAATTCTTCACCAATAGGAAGTTTATTCACATGAGTATATCAAACTTCCTGCTTACGTCTTTATTGGCAGTAGAAACCAATCCTAGATGTATTGGGGACAGAACTCCGTCATCATGTAGAGATAATCTCAGATTGAACATTAACAGGGAATGCTAACAGACTAAGCACACAGAAACCAAAATATGTTACTTTTTATACTCCCGATACTATACGTTTAAAGCCTTGGAATTTCAAGGAGAAAAACAGACCCGAAACTGTTCGATTCTTGGAAGAATGAGGGGGAATTTCTGACATGCATTCGGGTGGGGTGTGGCCACTGACAAAGCAGTTATGTTTTGTATTTGCTGATGCCACCTTCCTTGAATGTTCATGATTTGAGAGGATGTTAATACATCAGCATACACTAACTATAGGATATACTGCCACATGAGAATTATCATAAGAATTTCTATGTTTTAAAAACATTATGTAATATTTACGTCGCAGCTAGAACAACTTAGAATAAATACAGGACAACAAACAAGGTAAATTGATTTGGACATATAATAAATAACATTTATTTTAATCCTTCCTGTAACAATAATTCTAAAGTTTAAAATTCTGCAGCGATGGTGAATCTCTGGTGGTTAGAATGAGAATGACCAACGGTCAAGCTCGGGCGATTTATATAGTCGAGGTACAACAATCTCCGTAGCGATGGAAACGGAGGGCGATGACGTCACGCTTACTCCGAAATAAATAAATTGCTTAGGTATCGCTACACAATTTAATATCATTTACGTCGCAGCTAGAACAACTTAGAATAAATACAGGACAACAAACAAGGTAAGTTGATTTGGACATATAATAAATAACATTTATTTTAATCCAATTCCTCCAAATCAATTACCTAACGTAGTGATAAAAATTTATCATAATTAATTTTATCGGAGATTGAAGGCCTAATATATTTGTAAATACAATCAGATGACCATTGGCCTCTCTCCTTAATATAGGTTAAGGAAGCACCCTTATTATACAAGTCTGTGGTGCCCCCCCTCCTTAGAGAATGGGTTGAAAAATTACCCTTAATTTTTGAATTCGATAACATTTGTTTAAATTGTTTATTAACCATTGTGTAGGATAAATAACCAATTTTATCTGTGGAGAACAATGGATCATCCCTGGACTTTGGGTGAATTTTAAATAATTTCTCCAATAAATATACAGCGCAGACTCTTTTATTTTCTAATCTATTAATAGGTATCTCATGTACCTGGCCTGGCTTTTTTGTTTTTGAGGATGTAACCTTTACAATACAACCCCATTTATGAAAAACAACATTTTTTCTCAGAAGCATGTGTTCCGACCTCACAGTGTGTCCTACTCTAAGTAGTGTCCTAAACAAAAATACAATTACAATGTATATTAAAATCCCTAACTGGTCGGACCAATCTACCTTCCTGTACAACATTTCTAGATGCTTCTCTTCCAGTGGTTCTTTACTATCCACCTCACAAAAATTGGAATTTTTAATTCCCTTTACAACCATTTTTATATTTACATCGGACCAGCCTGCTACTGGTTTGGCCCTTACATTGTGATAGTAAATTACCGCCTGGTAATAATTGATAACGGAGGATGCCTTCATAAATTTAGACAGATAAGAAATATATAAACAGCCTTGTTTAGAGTTACATTTAAAGGGCTGCCATTGAAATTTTTTACATACCTTCAAATAACATTTCCACTGCATCCTCCTTAACTTTTGTGTTGTTTTCCCTACGGCGGATTTTTTCAACGCTAACACTCGCCTCTCCAGGCACCTTTTCTCTGCAAAAGTCAAAAATAGCGTTAGCGCAACACAAATTTGCACCCCAAATGCACCTTTTAACTGCGTCCTCACTTTTAAAATATAATAGGCGAGACAAAGTGTCAGCCACCAGGTTATTCTTTGTGTTAATGTAATGAGGAACCAGTCTTATTTTATATATTTTGCAAATCCAAAAAATTTCCCTTAGCCAACTCATGCATGTCGGATTAGTACTTATTCCCTTCCTAATCATATGGAAAACCTGTGTGTTGTCTGTATAAATATTTACACTGTGACCTGCAAGTTGGCTCAGCCATTCCTGCAGGCCACGTACTATAGGGAATAATTCTAATTCATTAATATTTTTGCTATCATATATAATATCTGTAGGTGCTTGCAAAATATGATTACAACTTGAAAGTGGGAGAACAATGCTATTGTCCCAGCTACCTGCCCTCCAGTCATTACCCATATACACTGCAAAGCCTCTCATAGATGAGTCTGATACCATAGGGTATGGAAATTCTTTGTATTCTATCTGCTTTTTACCATTAAAATTTTCCAAAAAATTTTCCCACCAATTTAAGTCGTCCCTACAGGCTTGGCCAATTTTAATAGCCTTTAAATTATTATTTAAAAGGACGTTATAAAGGTTATAAACCCTACGACAATACACTCTGACACCATCCACTACATGAGCACAGTGAGACAGAAGGCCTCCTAGGCTCTCCAACTCCTTCCTACCAATAGTAGCTTTTTTACTGTATTTTACCACTAAAATTTTTAGTTTTTCTAACTTTTCCTTTGGAAGGCGAATTTCCATTTTAATTGAATCAATTTCCAGGCCCAGGTAGGTACATACCTGTGATGGTGGGGTCACTTTTCCCCAGCTTATATGGAAGCCTATGTATCTTAAGACCCTTATAACTACCTGTTGTGCCCATGTTGCCTCTTCTAGACTTGCCCCAATGACAATAAAGTCATCCAAATAATTTACTGTTTGAATACCATAAATATCTGACAAAATATGATATATAAATTCAGAAATTTCATTAAAATACATGGGTCCTAGCCTAAGACCAAATGCCAAGCGGGAATCCTGTATATATTCAGTTTTACCATTAATCTCCCATCTAATTCCCAAGTATTTCTGATGGTCTGGGTAAATAGGTACTGCCCTGTAAGCTGACTTTATATCAACTACAGCCATATAATCCCCTGGATTTAAAAGGGCCACAACATTGTCCACACTTTTATATTTGAACTCCTCAATAATATTTTCACAGAAATTATTTACTGAGATTTTTTCAGGCATACTACAGTCTGTTATTGGTCTTATGTTACCATCAGGCTTTGGGACTGCTCCCATAGAGTGAATACAGGCAGGCTTTTCCTTTACTATTTTAAGGTAACCCTCAGCTAACTCCTTGCCTATTATTTTGTCCATCATTTTCCTATTGTCACCTTCAAATAGGGAATTATAATTTCTGCAGTCATAACTTAGACCCCCGCTTGGCACCGTCTCATCAACTATTTTAAATCCATCTATAATACCATCAACCATAGGTCTGAATCTGTTTTTACACTCATCAGACCCCAATGAAAGTAAGTATTCGAATCTACAAGGCCTAAGTTGCGCCAATGCGCCATTAATATAATAATCGCAAGTGCATTCCCCACGAGCGCATTTCTCGAATACATTGACAGTTTGTCCACCCGGCGAGCACACCGATACCAGAAGTTTATTTTCAAAATATTTAATATCTCTTGAACTACCCGATGGAATTTTTTCAAACTTGGGGTAATTGTCGACAAGGACCTCAACTCCATCCCTATCGACCGTTAGATAAGAACTATCGGCTAGATTTTCTATATTTTGAACAAAGTTACCTTGCCGACTGACATTTTCCTCCTCCTGCACCGACACCGCTTGTGTACTTTTGACACGGAAACCCGTGACGTCAGCGGTATCGGTGCTTTGACCCGGGCTTGACCCCGGCGATGCAAAGTACCGGCGTGTACCGATCGTACCAACACTGGAGATAATATCTGAACTACAACACGAATCGTCGTCAACCACGACTGGATTAATATTTTCTACCTCTAGAACACGGGGGAAACCACCATTACGACCAGAACTCCTGGAATTACTGTATAATTTAACATTTTGAGCTGGCGAGCTCGGACACGACTGAGAAGAAACCCATGTACCCGTGACGTCACTGTCAGATGAGTGTTTACCGCCTGGAATCTTCTCAGATTTTTGAACGATATCCTATTTTTTATCGCTGCCTGCCCGGCCACAATCTTTTTTGCTGTGCCCTTTCTTGTCGCAAATTATACAAGCATGGTTGAGATTACACTTGCCATAGCATCCGCTGTCAGAGTTGAAGCGAAAACAAATCTTTTCGGAGTATGTTCTCCCACTTCCCTGGCTTTGTTTACCTTTGTAACCCCCTCCAGATTTGCTACCGACACCTGCCTTGAACGTGTTGTCGAAGGAAAAAGATGACATTATCTCCTCCTGGTCAAAATTGCCGAATTCATCGTGTCCCAGCCTCCCAGCCCTTTCCCTTACTGAGATATCATATTGATTAAACGTGTCAAACGTGTACAATCGCTTAGTGGCTTTCTCTGTCAGTAGTTTTACATGCTTGACAGCGGGGAGTGGATCTTTTTTATCCAAAATTAATCTCTCGATTGTTTTCAAACCAACCAGCAACACTTCCTCTACATTCTTAGGCTTATCGCCGCTTTTGCAATACAATTTCTGGGCGTATTTCTTTGTTTTACCTTTTTCTTTTGTAGGTGAAATGGACCTATCGCTGGAGCGGCTCGATTCATCGCTTGACGACTCGACGGCAGGGCTGACCGGCTTGGGCGATGCTTGCACCTTCCCCCTCTTCTTCGTCTTTGGCCTGGACTTTCTCGGAGATACTTCTGTCCATCCATCGCTGTCATCATCAGAATCGTCTCTTGGAGGTACCATGGCCGCCTCTTGCTTCTCCGCTAACCGGTTGACAGCGCCTACGAGTTTAGAGATGTTTTTCTCCATTACGCCCATCCTGTCGTTGAGAACTTCAGTCTTCGCAGCCTTCGGAGGCGATTGGATCGCCGCCGGGAAATTGCCCAAAGGGCTATTCCCCATCTCAATTCCACCACCAACATCGCCGAACAGGTCATCCGACCCGCCCGATGCAGAATCATCGCTCGTCTTCAGGCGATTGCATTTCTTCCCCGTCGGGGCGACGTGTCTAGTTTGACACTTTCTGCAAAAGTTCTTCTTCTTGGACATCTTGGTAAGTCTCCGTTAAATATTTTACGAAGATTAATCGACCTAAACCCCTTAAGATCGATGAAATAATTCAAATAATCGTCCACAATTAAGTTTAAAATTCTGCAGCGATGGTGAATCTCTGGTGGTTAGAACGAGAATGACCAACGGTCAAGCTCGGGCGATTTATATAGTCGAGGTACAACAATCTCCGTAGCGATGGAAACGGAGGGCGATGACGTCACGCTTACTCCGAAATAAATAAATTGCTTAGGTATCGCTACACAATTTAATATCGTATCAGATATTGAATGAAATCGATTAATGACAATTGCTACAACATGCTATAATTAATAAACAAAGGCATCAAAGTGGGACTTTTCGTTTTTATGTCATTTGTGTGAATACGGGGAGGCCCCCTAGCTTCATTTTTTAACGCTTTTTATGTGGCGGTAGGTGTTGTAAAATAATGGGTTTCGCATATCTGAACACTGTTGATACACATAAAAGAATCGATCTGTGTATAATTATACTTCCGGGGAAAGTCCCCGTTTTTATGCCACCACAGGAGAACATATTGGGTTACCCCCTTTTTCAATAAAAGTGTATCTTCATCGTCGTAAATCTGCCTACGTGTTCACTGACAGCTTAGTGATACGTGAGGGGAGACAGGGCCTGATGTTATGAAGCTATATTTCATCTGCTTTCAAAAAGAGTTTTCAGTGAAATAAGAAATAAAATTCACGAAATATATTATTTATGTCTTTAATTCGCATGATATGACAACTAAAGGACTTATTCATTAACTCTGTAAGCCCAAATTGTCTAAAAGTGGAATGACCTCACATGGTCCTAACTAATTATTACTCAGTCATTTGTGATATTCCCAAAACGTGTTGCATTGTTATTTCTGTATTTTTCACTCGTAGAATTTACACCTTTCACAAGAAACTGTGCAGTTCCCCACCCAACTTAACTCTTGGGACTTTTGGTGAAATGGGTCACTCCACATAATTATAGATTTACTGGGGAAACTCCCAAAAATTTGTTTAATCTTTTTTTACACTAGAGGGCAGGTCCACTTTCTTGAAAAAGACAAAGCATTAGGACCAACGTTTGAGGGATGACCTTTCGTACTTTGATATGGGTATATAATGGTATGGTCCTGATCCCCCAGGTGGCAGTACAGTATACCTAGTTAGATGTACATGTACAGAGTTAGAAGATCTATCATTTCAATGTTGTGCTATTTGAAGAAGGATTCTTCATAGTGGGTAAGACATCAGTGTTCTTAACCAATCCCATCGTTGAAATAGCTTAGACACATGAGTGAATTTGTAGTACTCCTAAAAGGCATATGTATATTATGGACCGCCTTTAACTGCAATACATGTATTAATCTTTAGAGAATGAAAAAGATGGCGCAATTGAGTGCATTGAAATTTGATAGAGCAAGCATCTCAGACAAAATTAATGTTGATTTGTATTTTTAACTTATATCTAAAATACTTTGACTGACCTTTGTTTTGAAAGATGATCCAGTCAAACTTATTGGGATCGGTAGATGTATATTAACAGCTATTATGATTCAGGTGGACACTGAAGTTTGTTTAAAACGTATTGGTTAGTGAGTGATGAACTTTGCCTCATAGGTTAGTTTAAAACTGATAATTAGTAAACACCAGAGTAGATTTTCTAATAGTTTGTAGAAATAGCAGCTTAGAATAGAATATACAGAAGGTGCATTGGTTGATCATGTCTAGTCTTTTCGAAAAATTTAGATAGACAGGTCCCTATCAACCATAAATTTGGAACATTTCTTCGGGAAGGTTTTTCTATTCAGAAGTCAGTTTGTTTTATCAATACTATTCTTTCTTAATTGTCCTCTAAAGGACTGTATTGTCTTCTAAAGTGAAGAGTTATAGCAAGACATGTTTCAGCTGTTCATACAAGTCAGGCCCCTGATGTGAGAAGGTACAAGTTATGTTTGGTTTACATTTTTTCTAGGCTATTATTATTTTCTTCTCGATACTGGCAGGCAAAGATGGCAATTCTATAGAATATATAATGAAAGATACCTGTATATATATGAATCAAAGCACAAAAGCATAACTAGTATTTAGGTCTATGTAAGATTTGTAGGATATTTTTAAAACTAATTTTCGCCGTTGTATATATTATTTATGTAACTACGTATTAGTTTCGTTGCTGTTGGTGTATTCCATTTGTTATTGTTGTTGTTTCCTATATGATAACTCTGTGCTGACTATTTTGATACACAGGACACTGCCCTGGTGGTTAATCTATCGTTAACTTGGCGCGTCTTCAGATAAAAAAAACTCTTTATGAGAGCAAACAAACTCCATGTGGATGTGGGTGACCCGGGTCCCCCTGGTGGGACGCTGAGGAGGCTGGGTGTCAGGTGACGTCTTGTCCTTCCGGTACGGAGGTGGCGACACCTAGTGGCCACCAGTCGTACTGCAGCTGGAGCGGATCCAAATTATCTGTGCCCCCTAGGGGTATGCCTCCTTCCAATACCAGCTTCACAGAGACTGATCCAATATTCATATATATGTTAGGGGCCTTCCATTTAGTACGTACGCAAATTTTCCTAGATTTTAGACCCCCCACCCCCCTTTGAATAAAGTACGCAATGGAATTGTACAGGAACGTACGCAAATTTTCCTAGATTATAGACCCCCCCTCCCCCCCCTTGCTGCGTACATACTTAATGGAAGGCCCCTTACTGGTATATCAGTACAACAGAATGATCTAAAATTAGTGTTATAATGTATTAAAAGTTTAAGGAAATGTATACATGTATTTTGTAGTTTGATTTATGAATAATGCCGAAGAAAGAATTGGCATGTTTTAAAATGAGAACATTGGTATAGTACACTTGATAGGAATCAAGCTAATTGAAGAGCAGGTAGAGTTAAAAGTTGAGCTAGGTTGATTGCGTTCTACAAGAGTTGTGCAGGTACATCATAATCTTAACTTAATCAGATGAAAAGGGCCCAGAGTTTGCAATTCATCATGGATGGAACCTAGGATTATTCAGAGGTTATAAAGAGGCATTCTAAAACACATTGTATGTGCAAATTTCCTCCAGAACCCCTTCTTCCCATACTGCTCAGTCCGTTGGAGTATCTCCAGGAGCAGCTCACCTCCCACCCCCACCTCACCTACCTCACCCACCTCCCACAGGGTACCCACACCCCCTACTGAGTCAACAAAGTCACCGGGAGGTGTTTATGCCCTGGTAGTGGGCAAGGGCTCGAGTTGCCTACTGAGAAGCCAAGAGGATGGTGTCACCACTGACTGGTACCAGCAAAGCAATGGGCTGCTCACCTAAGAAAAAAAGGAAGAGATGGAGGAGAATAACAGGGTGACAGATGTGTATGGGGTGTGCATTGGAAGTCTTGATCGCTGAATGAGGATAGGACGAATGAGATAGATGTGGATCTCAGATTTTGAAAAGTTGGTGAGGGAAGTCCAAATAGACGACTTAACAGAGTAAGTTTTT
Organism: Lepidonotus clava; assembly: GCA_936440205.1. Taxonomy (NCBI): domain Eukaryota; kingdom Metazoa; phylum Annelida; class Polychaeta; order Phyllodocida; family Polynoidae; genus Lepidonotus; species Lepidonotus clava. The sequence continues at coordinate 14,605,399 of OW387150.1, read as the reverse complement.
TGATTATTTTCTGGTATGCATCGTTTAGTTGGTTTTTTTTTTTATGATCTCAGGATGCATACCCTCTGGATTTCAATTTAAAGGTACTTCCAACCTATCCCAGCACTGCCACCTGGTGCATACCTGTTTAACCCTCTATGTGCTATTATTATATACCAAGTTCGTAGCGCCTATACCTTCTCATTGTCCTGCCCCGCGAGGAAAGGTGGAATAACTGATGGCTTTATGCCACACTGTGGCATAATAAAAAATTATTGCCCCCCCAAGTCACTGCGGGGCAATAACGATGCTTGCCGGCATGGAAACTACGTAAACACTCCTCAAACTACGCCAAAATTGTCTTATTTGAGCAGAAAACAACGTCAAATCAATTTAATTACCGTCAAAAGTGTCCGAAAACGTTGCTTCCACCGCCATATTTGTTTTAGTTTCCTCATGAAACACCAGACGGCGTGGCAGTGCAAGGCTAGAACTCTCCGGTCACAGAGGTGACAAACAGTTAACATGGCGCCAGGCTCGCATGATCGTTACGGAGGAAAATAAAGATAATTCGTCGTATTTTTTCATATATCTTCAACATAGGCAGGTATTTGATATATAATAAAACAAGAACTAACCTCGGGGACACTCAGCAATAATTATTTCCCCTCGTCTCAGCTGATTTCGATGGTCTCGGGCAGAGCCCTCGACCATCGAAATCAGCTTCGACATCGGGGAAATAATTATTGCTTCGTGCCCCCTCGGTTAGTTCTGTGTATTTGTTATACTGCTGCTACACACAAACAGTGTGTCAGTTATTACTATAGGGATGATAGAGAAGTCTATGATCTAAACGGTAAAATCCTTTGATTTTTGGACAGGATATCAATAAGATCAAGACTTAAAATCTGTAAGAATTTCAAGAAAAAAACACTACAACATTTTTTTCTGGGATTTTTTAAATTTAGAAACTCAGGTATTTCCCATAGAAACCTATAGTAATTACCTCAAATTTTTACAATCGCCTAACTGAAAAACCAAACTGCAAAACTTGTTTTCCCTCTGGCTATGTATTCCTGATGTACTAAAGAAAATTCTGAGGTGGTATGGAAAAAATATCACTACAAGTTAAAATCCTGCTAAATATGTACCAGTACCTTTAACTTCGAATTCTCAGTTCTGCAATCGAGGGGCCAACGGGTATGAATGGGTCAAGTCATGGGGGAAATGGTCAAGAAATCTACCCATACATCTCTTAGCTGTCTATTAACTCTGTTAAGTTGATCCTCTTTCTGTCGAAAACTTTCCAAAACAATAATAGAGAAAGAAAACTGCTTTATAATGCATAATGCATAAACTGCTTTATAATGCATTTACCATAGAAAAATAAATGGTGAGTGTTGTGCGGACGATTGTTGTTCACCAGCTGGTGCAGCTGCAGGAATAGAGCGATATTCATTGACGATAAACATTAAACCCTATTGCACATCAAGAAAGTGGTCTGTAGTTTCTCAGATGGTACCCTCATAATAGAATACATAGTGCACCCTGGAGAGTGGATATACCATTGAATACTGCAATGTGGATCAGAGGAGAACCACTGACTAGACTGATCATCCACCCACAACCACCTCCAAGCGCCACCAATAAAGCAATGAGTCTCTCCAGACCAACCATGGAGAAGCTCAATCTCCAAGCGCATCTGCCCCAAGTTGGAGGGCGGATATTACTCACAAAACCTCGGCTGGGAGAGTGGGAAAGGTTGGAGAAAGGGCAGGTGCAAGGGACTGGGAATGGTCATCAATCATCCCACTAGGAGGCGCCACTGTAGACTCACTTTTCTGAGCAGATGCAGGAGCAGGTCACTCTTCCAGCGTTTGGTTCAGACTCCCGCCGCTAGGGCTGCGCTCCAGTAACCTGCATCATATTGGTGGGTGAACCCTGACCCCTGCTGGAGGGACTCCAGACACCTGAGGGTTGACCGGCTCATCACTCAGGTACAGAGGCTGTAAGTATGTCAGGAGCGACCCAGGAGGAGATGGACTCACTCAGCATCACCTGGGAGGCTAAGTGACCTATTTGTAGGAGCTACCCAATCCGGGGGAGTACATGTACACCTGTGTGTGAAGGGGCCTAAGCGACTGGGAGGTGAGACTCATTGCAGATTGATGGTGGGAGGTATATATTAGTATGCTCTCCCTCCAGGACGTAGGGCACAGGTGGTTTTAACCCGGATTATGCATCAATATATTTAATAATAGATAATAAGTAATAGGTAAGTAAAAGTAATTAGTGTGAAATCTTATATTGGTCTTAACAAGTCCTAGTAAGTCTTTATTTATACATTTACTTATATATATGCAATACAGTCAGATACAACATTTTTGTACGCCATCTGAATATTTTCCTCAAACCATGCATCAAATTAACGCGGGTTGACCCTAGGTTACAGTACTCAGATAACAACAAAACATACAACCATTATATCATAGAATGTCAATTAGTTTATTACCATTCTGAGGAGTAAAGAACTTGTCATTCGTTTCCTATTTGCAAATCGCCTTTCTTTACAATTAGGGACAATCACTTGGGTTAGATAATATTATATAGTGGTCAGTGTGCCACATGTGCAGCCAGGTAGAAGGTAGAACATGTTTTTGGTTTTTTTGGTTTTTTTTGAGAAAAAAAAGCTGCGCTCACACTGTGTGTACAGAGAGTGGCCTGGATCCATGCCACACACCAGGCTGCACCCCCTCCCAATGATACACACACCCCAGACAGAGGCACCACAAAATATACACAAACACCAACACACCCCATCCCACACACCCACCCTAACCCTAACCATTGCAGAAAGGGTTACAACTACCAGGGTGGACACCCACTTTTTACCAGTCTGTCTCCAGACCCTGGGAACACCAGCTGACACTATAGGAGCTCCAGGGTTGGGTCACTGCTGGACTGGAGGTGGCACACTGTGTAGGTTTACCTGCTTGGAGCTTTGTGTGGTGGCCAGTGTGAGAGGTGCCGAGAACTGCTGTGAATCCACAAACAGGTTGGTGGCCTAGAAGTTAGGGCAGGAGTTGGCACTGGCCTGCTGAGTTGTCTCACGCAGAGGTGGGATAAAGGTTTACTAAGCCAGGGTCATCATAGAATATAGAGACAGCAACTTCTGCCACAGCCAGACCCTTGCCCTACGGGACCCTCCCACACTAGGTCAGGGCGTCCCACAGCGTCCCTCCTCCAGCTGCCGCTGACACACTGGAGGACGCAGGATGAGCGCAAGGCCGCGGTCACGTGATCTGAGCGGCGAGGGGGAGGAGAGCGCCGCCCTACTGGAGGGGATGGATACTGAGGGGGAGGAGACACCTGTGACGTCACGACGAGTTCCTCCAGGCGGCGGGGGAGATGCTGTACCCCCTGACGTCATGATGGGTGATGTAGTGCCCGATACAGGGGACGCTGGGAGGGTACTGGAGGACTGGGACGAGGAGTACAAGCCCCCACCTCCCGTGAGGACAGACTCTAACCCCCAGATGGCCGACGCTGAGGGGACGCGCCCACCAGCAGCGCCCGCGGCGGTGGGTGAGGGTACCACTGGTGACCCGACGCCACCACCGCCAGAGGGTGTGACAGTCGCCAAGGACGCCAAACCCCCGCGCGTCGTCAAGCCGCCGCGACGACCCAAACCTATGGAGTCGACGACTTCACCACCGGAAGTTAAACCGGAACCGGATCCGTTACCGCCGCCGCCGCAGCACCTACCGGATATTAACCGCCCCCATGAGGTGGTCGACGACGTTATACCTGAAGAAACGGAAGCGGATGGAGCCGACGACGGAGAGAGTAGCGGGGAGGGGGAGCGGCGCGACGACGCCCGGAGGCCGCGTTCCCTGCTGATAGACTCGGAGGAGAGCGGACCGGAAGACGGGGAGCCGCTTCTCTCCGCCCAGAGGGCCGCCCCTAAAGGTAATGAATTGCAATTTAATTCATTATGGATCCAGGTTTTTACGTATGAAAAAATGTGGGACGCGCGTAAGCGTCTAAAATGGGGAGGGGCTTCATCAAATGCATCAATTTTGAATTTCAACATGTGGGCGAAATTAGGGGCAGGGTAGAGCTCCGACAACCCCGATGACACCCACACCCCTTAATCCTCGAATTCCCGAGTCAACGTCTATGAGGGGGTGGGGGGTGGTGGGGTGCTGCATTATTGGAAACATCTGACTTCCAATAACTAGATCAGGTTTTAGTAGACATTGTATCCTCACAGCAGGAGTTTTTTATATCCATTTCTGTGAGTCCCTCTGAAAATGTAATAAAGGGACTTTAACAGAGTGTTAAAATTGATCACCACCCTTGACTTCACGTGGGACCAATATCCAGGTACCCCAAGATATTCTTTGTTACCATTCATAATCTAGCTAGGTGGTAGCACCTGTTAAAATCATTCAAAGCCCTGGACCTAGGCCTGTTTGGCATGGTGGTAGAAGTAATATTGAGAATGTTATGACCGAGTATGTATGAAAAAATGCTTTAAAAAGGTAAACCATAATAAACTTGCCCAATACCCCTGCTGGATTCGCTAATGTCCCACTCCATAGTCTATTTAACTTATCAGTTGTGCTTTTAACGCCCAGCAAGCCTGTTTTCGGAAAATATCGAGCGGTTAAGGGAATGAATGAAGGACTAGGCCACACACGAATGCTGCATGATTTCAATATTGATTTTCAGAGAGTCACCCAATGAAAAAGTCTAATGATCAATAGGGAAACTGATGATATATGGTATGACTGTGAAATAAGCTTTGATGTCGGCATGCCATGGATTACAACCCGAAAAGCGAATACCTCACTGGAGAGTGGTACTTGAAATACTTTCAGTGATCGTATAGGGGCTTCATCCACTAGCGATTTTAAAAACTATATTTGTATTTCTAGAACTTGTCATGTATTGAGTAGGCCTAATATGGCACAAGGCTATACATCCTTCATATTATTTGAAAGAGAATACTAATCCTTTTCTGAATTATTTGAAAGAGAATTAAAAACCCTTTCTAATGATCTACACATGTCTAATCTTGTTTTGAAATCGGGAGTAAAATCGGCCAGTCGAATACCGCCTTTATCCATTACCGTGTGTCAAAATTATTTGATACAAATGTATGAGGGTTTCCGGTGAGACAGACACCCTATCTGTCACTCGGCGATAAGCAGTTATCTATACGTAACAATGACAATGCTGTAGGTTCTTCTTTTGGTATTGAAATGGATCATTATTCATTGACCTACAATGGTTTCCCAATGTGATGATAAGGAAATCGGTCCCTATTGGGGTCTCATATCAGAGCAGCTCATCTAGGGTCAATACTTTAAGGGATGGTCTGTCTGCAAAGGAAGCATGCATAACTAGTATATTCAGATCCTACTACAATAGGGTATTGAGAACATGCGAGCAGATGAAATTATGGATGTCTTTATCCTCTCCCTTATACTGTGTTGTTACCCAGAGGTAACGTCAGATTCTAAAGGAAACTTCCAATGATTAAAAGTAACTCCTATATTGTTGTAACAGTTTTACATTTTGAGTGAAATGTCATGAAGACATAAGACAGTCGTATCCCTCCTAGGCCTATTCTTTTCAAGTAAAACATTCCTGAACATAGATGTGCGCATGTTGCAAACTAAATCAATTCTGGCATTTATTATATAACCATAATCTAGCACTAAACCAAACCAAACCCCAAATATGACTCACCATAGAGGAATCACCCCCTCACCTATGTCTAAGATCTCTGTTGTTGCCACTCCAAACAAAGTATGTCCCCACCCACACACCAGCATCAAGAACAGCAGTGAGCTCCTGAAAGTATGATAAAGAAGGTGAGAGCCTGTCTATGGGGCTCCAGCTGAGTCCACAGTTAACAGCCACACTATCTGCCCAATGCCACATTCTCTATAGGCCAGGGGAAGGATCCATGGGTCAGAAAAACAAGAAGAAAATTCCTCTCAGATAGGCAGTGGCTCTGCAGAGTTTCAGTTTCAACCTGGTAATGATATCTCACGGGAAACCAATAGTGAATTTTAGAAATGTAGCCTACTTCTCCATATGTACTGTAAGCCTATGGTAATAGAAATATATTCTATTCATCTATTCAAACATATTCTGATTTTACTTTTACAATTGCAATGATAATTGATAACATCTGTAGGTGCATTTACTCCAAGGTACATCATTTCTGAAATAATGGCTGACGGAGAACTCTGAGTAAAATTGAGACAATTGATATTCTGAATGCTATTCTAGTATCACCTATCCCCTAATCAGCTAATGCCTAGACAATACAATGTTATGCACAATGCAACAGAGTTTGACCTCACTCATGGGGGGTGGTGCACCAAACTGATCTGCAAACTGCTATCCATGACAAATAGATTCAGCACATCTAGTTAAAGGGTAAACCAATATACACATCTCAAGTAGGTGTTGAAATATCCAACAGTTTGTTGGGAGCACACCTACTCTATAGTTGGAGTAACTGCTCAGACCAAACCAATTTTCCCGTCACCTGTAGAGTTCCTATAACTGAATGTTTTGAATTCGCAAGGATAAAAACTATCCTGGTTTATTGTTATGCTAGTAGGGGGAGTGGGACATGACCGTACACTGTCAACAAATGCACATGTTTATGTTGTAGCCCAACGTGTTCAGAAAGTTAAACCTATCTTCAGAGCATAAATGTATTTCTTTATTTCCCAATGCGTCAGGTTTTTCTGTAAATGTTTGTGGGTTTAACTTTTTGTTCTGGCTACAAAACACTGTTTTGTAAAAGCTTATAACCAAGGGCACCTCTTTGAATGAACATACTGTAAGATGGCTTGTAATCGGTTCAGTGTTTGGTTTTGTTGACCAGAATGGTTGGTCCCATCATTTATCAATTCACATGATCAATGAATAATTATAAATGTCAAAGGAAACTGTAAACTTATAATCTATGATACACGAATTCCTATCAACTATTCTAGCATTGTTTTCCTATGTGATTCAATGTTGTTTAGGACATGCAACACTTAAAAGACGTGCACTGTTTTTACAACAGCACAATCTATACCCCATGGCTTCACATTGTAATCTCCACAAGTATCTTAACCTATTTGACCTTCTACTCAACACAACTGCTATTTCATAAGCTATAGATTATTTCTTTTGAAGAGCACTGTGCAAGGACGTATTCCTTATTCCATGAATTATTTTCACATGATTTATCTATTTCTATAAGAAAGAGGTAGTTAACTCTCACTTAGATACTTCTTTCATGTGCTAGATGTGTAAGACTAGGAAAAAGGGTTCTTAACAGACAGTTACATATAATATGTCATATATGTGAAAATGCAAATATGTAGTAATAGGAATGTCATCACAACCAACAAAATTATGCAACACATATTTATCATGTGACCTATTCTTAGGCCATGCAGGGACCAAGTAGTGTACCAAGGTATGTTGTATACTAAGGTGTCAGGTGCTGACAGGCAACAGAGAGTAGGTATAAGGTTGAATAATGGTGATCCCTACTACTGAATAGATAAACTGAAACATTGATGCAGGTAAACATGGAGCCTAATGTATAATGTGTGCGAGTTGCACATCTGTTATCAAAATACTCAATTCATGCTTTCAAGTAAAATAAATTGACATCGAGGTATACCTTTGGTAAATATCATGATTCTGTGAAATGAAAAGGCTCTTTTTTTGCATACTGTTGTTTATCTTTAGTTTAGACCATTTTTAATTATTTTGTTTTTAGTCATTAGAAATAACATAGACATGGTTTATATAATTATATCCATTGGCATGCATTATGTTTCCCCAGGGTTTACTGGAATTTACCTTTTCAGTCTATAATCAATACTACAGTAGTTTTATGTAGGTTAATAAGCATTGAGATATTCTGGGCAGGTACACCTGTTCCAAATATCATCTAATATTTTGATCAACTTTAGGAAGAACGAGTATACAGCAGTCAGCTATACGTAGCTTCGTGTTTGAGTCTGGTTTGGGCACTACAGAGTCTAGATCTGTTGTTACATGGGCCTTGCATATTTTTGTCGACATGAAGTTTTTATACATGTCCAGTGAAATTGTCTGGTCGCTGAGTGGTATGTGCCAGGTATATAATATAGAGCAGGGTCTAGAGGGCCACCCGAAGTCTGATATCCCTGACAGATCGAGGGTCGAACCCATCTAGGACATTCTCACTAGATGGGTATATATATTTATCATAACCTGGCACAATATTAAGTGAAATTATAAAGCTCAACTTATCGGAATTAGCGGAACTATTTCTACTGCTGGAACTACTTTCCACATCACCCTCCAGGCTGATAACACTTTAGTTATCACCCCCTTTCTCCTTGCTGCATTAAACTTTTAACTACTAAACCTGTAGACGTAAAACCCCCAAAACCAACCAACTAAACCTGTATAACCCCAACGTATGTAAGATAGGGGTTTTAATTCTGTTTTCATGATAATGGGATACATAGACATGGAAAGAATGCTGAACATGATGCAATTACAAATGTAATCTAACGTGAAGAAATGCGCCTTAAATTATAGTGGAAGCAAAACGATCGTTTACTGTTTACAAAGATTCCTCCTCATTTATTAGATTATTTGCAGATTAGATCGTGTGACCGATTGTGGCCAATTATAATTAATTCATCCAATGACAATTCGGTGGTGTAAAGAATATAACTTTATTCAAAGATGTTAGATAAAATGTAGTTATATCTAAATGTTGGACAATTCGATGTTCCCATAAAGTCATGTCAGTTTGATCAATGGTGCATGAAATGATCCATTTATTACAAATATGTTTCTTTGTTATGACGATGACGCCATTTGCACAAAGAAAATATTATGATCCAAAAATCATGGATGACTGAAACGTCAACATTCCAAAGTAATCCAAGTAGGCCTTACACGCGTCCTAGCTGCTCCAATATCATTCACTTAATGTAAAGAGTTATAGTACAGTTGTTATCCTTAAAGGTGAAGTGAAGATAACGTTCGACTTTATCTTTTAAAAAAATGTATTCTTTTGAATATGTAGCAAAAAACGTTAATAGGGTCGGCTCACAAATAAAAAAGTTATGTTGGTTTTAGTCCCAACCTCAAGTGACTCTCTAGTGGACTGGTCTCACTGCTGATAATCCCTGTTAAGCCTATGTGTGACGTCACATTCGCCATGCGCGTGGCTCTGTATTTTAGCACAACTGCCTCCTTACACGGTACTAAGGTTATCTACATGTACATAAGTCCCATTACTGTGGAGAAATAATTCTTCAAAATAAGGTGCTAAACAAATACTATACTAATATGGAATCTTTCTGTATCACATCATATGATATTGGATAAGGATGTGCGATATGATACACTTGTGGGATACAAGGCACATACCCCATTAGCATTTAATGAGTGCATTTGTTGCCTGGCCCACTGTGAGAGTAAAAACAGGAATTGAATGGTTGACCAAGGTGTTATAATATAACACCTTGTGAGCGAATATGTCACCCTTACTACTGAAGGAGTGTGAGGAGGCAGCCAAGGTAAAACAATGTAACAGTACCACATTGCGCCATGCGACCCTTGAACACCAGTGAATGGCGCATATTACGTCAGCAAATTTAACACCTAGCGCCGACTAGGGAGAAGTAAACTAAACACTATTAGGGGTGATTGTCATGTTGATTGTTGCAGGTATGATTTAAAAATGGTGAATTAAGTCCCAGTGAGTAACGAACATTTTATTTTGGCAATAGGATTTTCTCTCTGAAATGGTGTCCCTCCAAATTATAGAAGAATTCTTGCTATTATACGTTTCTTTGCACATCACCTTTAAGTGAGGGTGCTGAAATGCTGCCAACAACTCTTTTCCATAGCCTTGTTATTCCCTGTATCTTATCAAGTTCAGAATAAGGAACCTATCCTAAACATTGCAATAAATTGTCCATATTTTAAGACATGCTACTTATTACTATTGTAATGGTTTGATATCCCAGCACTGTAAATCATTGACATTTCAATGTACAATAATAATTTGTTAATATTGAGTTAACTAAGTCCAAAGCCCCATACCCACCTGGGCGATTGTCACCTTGCCAACCGTGCTTTTGAGTGATTGCCCATTAGTGTGCAGTATTGCAGTGAACATAATTATATGATCTGAATAGTCACAAAAACTGGTTGATTATTTTGGTAGAACCGGCTGATTTAAGCGCCATTCAGTCAGTTGATTTGACAAAAATCCCCTCATGTGTATAGGGCTTATATAGGGCACAGACAGGACCTCATTCAGGGAGTTCAATCGGCTCCTTATCCACCTTCTAGAGTTACCTCCAGGGCTTTTACCCCAGAAGTTACCTGAAAACGCCCACAGTGAGGGGGCTGACAGTGGCTCTGTACACCCCGTCAGCACTGCTTATACAAAAAACAAGAGACAGATGACAGTGGATCCTACCACAACATGTTAAGTCATAAATAGAACATGGTTCCATGTCCCCGTGGCGGCCCCAGGTCGGCCTAGGGCTCAGAGGCCTCAGGCTTTATACATTAACTTAGGGGCAAATGCACAAAAAGTATTATTGCAATGACAGAGAAATTGGGTTGATAAAAAGTGAAGTAATAGAATTGCTTTGGGCTGATAGTATCAGCTTCTGTGTTCACCCTTGGGTTATTTGATATTATTGTAATTGATATAGCAGTTAGCTGATGATTGTACTATTATAAGAGATCATATATAACTCTGTGAGTATGGATTTGGCTTAGTGATCCAATGATCCTAGTGGCGTAAGTATATTTGTTCAGACCCGACCAGAATATATATACTATAGCCCCATACAAAGAAGAAGTCTACAACATCTCGAGTACCCAGGGGGCATAGGATTCTACCGTCTGTGCACAAAAACATCTCTAGATCTATGAGTAAGAGGGTAATGGGATATCCCACAGACTGAAAATAGATGTACTATCCAAGTCCCATGTGGTTTGAATGAGGGTTTCTTACAAAAGAACAAACACAATTAACCTCTCATGCTTTTCCATTCTCCTTGTGGAAGAAAAGTACTTGATCTAGTTCATAGGGATCATCAAACCATTTGGCATTAAAAGTAGGATTTCTCCAATAAATGTATTGTTAGGTCCACAGGGTAAATCCCAAAAGCCCCAAAAGACTCAATGATAAATCAATGTTAGGGTGAAAATCTATAGTCCTTTATTGTTTAAGTATATTCAATAGTGCAATGAACATGGTCTGTACTACTCCAATACATACAACAGACTGAACCCCTAGCCCCAATATACTCCCAAAGTTCTGACAGAAGTTCTGACCAGACTTCTCACCAGTGAGTGGGCATTCAGTGGCCTCCAGTGGTCAGAAGTCTGGCCCCCTTTTACTGTAATACCTATATGTATAAAGAACCACACTACATGTATATGAAACTACATACATACTTTTAAGTCTGTAAAATACAAATAATAGATATGATAATTTAGGGACACAGCAATATACATGAGGTTTTATTTATTTTTTTATTTTCAGTCTTAATGAATATTGCTTAGAGGCTGAGCCACTAACCTCGTAATTCGAAGGTCCCAGGCTCGATTTCTAATCAGGTTTAATAATGGGATCATGGATCATGGCTAGATGTCTTTTTTATGAATCTTTAAGCCTTCTACTGGGGTGGCCTACAACCTACCAATGGCTGTGAGTTAGTAGTAGTCTGTCCCTTCACCAAGATGTGCACAAAAGGATCATAGATCCCGACTCAGACTAATAAGAATACTGCTAATGCATTCTTTATCATCTCAAGTACAATATCATGACATTGGCTACCGGTGGATGTTACTGAATAATGACTAAGGCAAATACAAATAATCTGGTGGAACATATAATAGAGGAACTCAGAATTCTGGTAAACTGATAACATAGCCTTTGTGTTTTGTATTATTGATCCCTGTGGTCGTACTATACAGGGAAATCATCCCCATGTACAGCCCAGCTGTTGCCTCCAGCGGTAATGGCCCCTGGAGACTACTATTGATGAGGTTAATATGTTAACAAATATTTCCCAATGGAGATGCTAGTTGTATCCTATAACATGGTGACCTTCATGTTGTATGAGTTGTAGGCAATGGGTTAGAGTATTACTTTTTGTTCTTGTTTTTTTGAATACACATTGAATTTGTTTTAATTAATGAGTTCCTATGGTTTTGGTGGACCACCAATTGTGGGGCTAAAACTGAATTTGGAATTTTCGCCCTTATGTTCAGTATGATTACAAATGGCCATTAACAGATGGATGGTATAATGAACATATAAATATCTCAAACGCAGACTTTGAAAACAATTGAGATGTTCATCAATAATGTTTGTTTCTGAAATGTAACTGGGTTTCTGGTTACGTGCACCACACTCTAACAGTAGTAGGCGTGTTCGATTGGCTGCAGGGCCGACATGTCCTGGAGGATGCAGAAGCCCTACATGATTACAATTATACTGTTCTTTACTTTGGCTTCTGTTTCCAGCAGACTATCTCAGCCTATCACACAGAACTTGTCTTGAGTTCTGAAAGCTATAAGAATGGTCACTGCCATCCGTATTGTTTGGTGGATCTAGAGCGAAATAATTACATTGAAGATACATCTGAATTTGCAGGCATTATCAAGTTCTAGTGAGGTCACATGATGCACGTTAGGATCATTTGATCTACCACCAGTGGGAGCAGGATCCTTCGCTGAATCAGTCCTTTGGGCTTCCCGGGGTTGCATGATACAGTTATGTCTGATGAATGTCGAAAAACCTTTATTCCAAGGGCCGATATTGAAAATTGACAGTGGAGATTAAGGGTAGGTACACCATCATATAATTATATCATTATAATAGGTTTATTATTTCATTTCAAATTGTATATATGGGCCTATTGTTCTCTGTATTACTTTTGGAGAAAATAAGATAGTTACAAAGTCGCCACAGTCAAAATCGACCTGTGAATAGTCTAGAGTGTACACTTTGGAATAGACATCTAGTTCTTTGAGTAAAAAGTTAGTTGGTTAAGTAATTAGAAAATGATAACTGGTAACCTATCCTGGCCTAGAATTGCCATAGTCTGACTACAATAAACAGCATTGACTAGACAGGGATGAATGGGCATACGCCCAGGTCTATGGATAGCAGGCCACTTTGTATAACTGGCCAATACAGGGGCCCAGCACTGGGTCTGTGTGTACAGTGAAGATTGACTGGGAGTGTCAACCTGTTTCCCATCTGACATTAAAGGTGTCAGCAAATGATCACATCTGACACTACCTCAGGCCCCCCTGGGCAACTGGCCCAGCTGTATTGCGATACACGACAATACATAGGATATATTTATATGTTATTCTACATTAATTACATCTGAATTAATTACACTCACTATGTGAATCAATTGGTTGTACTACAACACTGACTATAGACAATTATTAGAGTTGATTAATCAGGTGAACGATAGCAAGATTATCATTGTTACGTATTCAGTGAGTACATGGAACTGTTCTATACCATTTAGAATATCCCTTGGAAGCTTTGCACTTCACATTATCTGGTGTACCGTTATATCACAAAAACAAATTGATAAATTTATGATACAATGCCTATCTAAATCGGATACACTAGAATTAGGTCATTCAGAAACCGCCATATCTTTCACTGCGAGAACAAAGCCCTGTGTGACTTAATAGATAGCATGTTTGTGTTTTCAAAACATGTGAAGTAAGTATTTTGTAAAGTTGGATGCGTCTGAATAAGCTAGTTGTCGATAACATAACAGTTGTGAAAGCATTCAAATGTAAGAAGGCTTAGACCTTCACAAACGAATCTCTGATAAAAAGGAGACACTCTGCTGAGAATTCGTGCTCCTCTCTGGACTTACTGGACAAAAGTGTTTTCACACTCTCTTGTGCTGAATAGATACTTTATGTTCAGCTGAAACATTCTGTTGTTTGACCTACAGCCCGCAATCTCCAACAAAAAATCAACTTTACATTTGGATAACGTTGAAGTAAACTCAATAGTGTACATTTAGTATATGTCCCAGACATTAGTCTCGCCCTGTACATAATTATTATGGTGTAAGGTCTGAGAGAATAGACAAAATATGATATATAGCCTGCCTATGTCAGCTTCACTTTAAGGGAATTGATTATTACTGATTATACTTAACCAGGATTTGGTTATCTGATTACTCTTGGCTGGCTCTATAAGACACAATACGTTGGGGTAAGTTGTAGAACGTAACCGGCTGTTGATAATTGGTTAAGAATAAAGTTACCTGCAGATTACATAGACTCATCATGTACTTATGAGTCAATGAAATTAAGAGTACCTTGTTTGCAAATCTAAAACCTACCATTTAAAGGAAACCAAATACCTTCAGTTCTTTTGTACTCGCTTTACTTACAATGGACCCTGGATACCATCCTTGGTCGGTGAAGCAGAGAAAGGTTTAATGTAAATCTGAGATAGTCATCTAGTCTGACCCCTTTGTGTATATTTAGATAGTCGTTGCACACCATTATTGTAACAGCCTAGATTTTAGTTGAACCCGAATACTTGTCTCCTAACAAAGACATCATGTATTGCGTAATATTTTCTGTAATTATTTATCTGTAATTAACTCCAAGGCAAATGGAATATAAGTCGGGCCAGTGGTTACCATCATCACCCTGAATATGTTAAAAGTTGATAGACTAGATCCTGAGAAGGTTTTGTAAATCATTATTAATGTTCCATGTGTTATGCCTGCATTCCACATACCGATTAGGTCTCCTCAAGAAAATAAAATGGAGAGCCTGACGATCACATTCCTATCGCAGCAGATAAAGCCTATATTTCAACTGCCTACTATCACACTTTTTTTTTTTTTTTTGATTCAGTTTTTGATTCAGGCAAAAATTAAGTTTACATGAAACTTGTCTCCCATTTCCACCTGAGTTACATCGAAATGGTGAAATAACGATGCCATTAAAATATGATTAACAATACAACCAAGTTTATCAAAAGGTAATAAGATCACTCCTTTAGCAATCATAGTGCTATATAAATAATTTACAGTAAGCTTACAGTAAGATCTTATATGCTATTTACCCACTATATATTATATTTATCACAAATAAAATACAGCACATGTTTGATTATAACAGAGTAATAGTAAAACCATAGGAATCTATATCAATTCCTTAACTGATCTGCGTAGATTATTAACAAGAAAATTTTTATATTTATCATAAGTATCAGTGTTCCTAATATCAGGATCTTGATTATTCCACATCAAAGCACCTCTATAGTAAATATTCATTTTATATTTTTCATAATTCGGTTTTATAGTTTTAAAGGTCGGTGCTCTTTGCATTCTAGTATTCACACCTGTAACATTTAACAAATCGTGACAACATAATTTCTTATACATAAAGAGTTTAGCATGCAATATATATCTATCATGTAAATGAGCTATGTCACATTGTCTACACAGACTATTCCTTGATACATGATTGTTGCTAGACACACACATTCTAAGACCTCTATAAAAATACCTTTCCAATTTCTCTAAATTTTTACATGATGTACCATTATAAATAATATCACCATATTCAATAAAAGGTAACAATACAGATTTAAAAATCAAAATACTCGTTTCTTTCGTCAAATACTTACGAATTTTTGCAAATGTAAATATTTTAAAAGACAATTGTTTAAATAACTCACTAAAATGTTTGTTAAAATTTAGTTGCTCATCAATCACAAAACCAAGATATTTATAAGAGCAAACTCTTTCCAAAATAGTATTATTTAAAAATAATAAATTATTATTTTCTTTACTTTTCCTAATGTCTGAGCACATACCATATAAGCAGTACTTAGTTTTTTTACAATTTATAGTTAATCGGTTTTTATAACACCAGTTTTTCACTGCAGTGAGGTTTGACTGTATATTCCGATAAAGAGAGTCCAAATTAGAACCGGAAATATATAATACTGTGTCATCTGCATAAAGTGAAATATTACAGTCTTTTGTTACATTAACTATATCATTTATATATATTAAAAACAATAGTGGTCCCAGAACACTTCCTTGGGGGACACCACAGGTCACCAATGTCGTTTGTGACTTAATTTTGTTTGCAACAGTGTATTGCTTTCGGTTTGATAGATAATTTTTTAACCTTTCGATACAGTTACCATTTATCCCATTTCGTGTTAGTTTCTGAAGTAATATGGTATGATTTACTGTATCAAAAGCCTTTGATAGATCGAGATACACTGCAAGAGTAGTATTATGATGATTTAATTCATTATAAATATCATTTAAGAAATTTGCTGTGGTACCTATAGTCGACTGACCAGGCCTAAATCCACCCTGTCTGATATCTATTCTATTGCCCTGATTAAAGTGTATCAAAAGCCTAGAGTGTACTATTTTTTCAATTAATTTAATAACAATTGGTAAGTTTGAGACTGGTCTTAAATTAGTGACTTGTGATGCATCCCCTGTTTTCCTTAATGGTGTTACTTTAGCCACTTTCCATACATTCGGTATTTGACATGTATTAAAAGAACAGTTAAACAAATCTACAATCTTATCCGGTATTGCAATAAATACATCTCTTATACATTCCGATGAAACATTATCAATACAGGATGATTTATTTATATTGATTTCTTTGCATAATTTAAGAACTTCATCTATATTTGTTACCATAGGTTCTATTTCAGTATCATACTGAGTACCATCATACGACCACACCGCATTATTATTAGCCGATAGCTTAGAGCCTATGGTTGTAAAATAGTCATTTATAAAATCAGCCGTTTCATCCTTATTAACAAATTCATTTGTACCCTCGGACTTCAAATTGAAAATATTAGTTTTGGTTTTATTACTTGGGAGAACCTTATAGATATCTTTCCAAAAATTTTTAGGATCATTTCTATTTGCATTTAGAGCTTCTTTTATATATTCAGATTTGGCATTTCTTAATCTTCTTGTACATTGATTTCTAAGACGTCGTGCAATAGCCCAGTCATGTATAGTACCTGACCTTTTAGCCTCAGTTAATGCCCTGTCTTTATCTTTAATCAGTTCTAATAATGGCGGAGTAATCCACTCTTCTTTAATTTTATTTATATTATATGTTCTGACCGGACAGTTAATATCTAGATAGGTATTTATTTTTCCTAATAAAATATCCCATTTCTCATCTGGGTTATCACTATGGTCAAAGTTATGCCAATCCTGAAGCATCAACCAATCCGTCAGATCATCCTTATCATATCGTCTATAGGTCCTCCCAGTAAATACCATTTTTTCTTTTATTCTTTTAAGTTTCTTTCTTCGTAAATAGATTAGCTGGTGATCACTAATATTAATATCCAAAACCCGAGAATCTGCTATAAAATCGGAATTAGTAATAAATAAATCAATACACATACTTGATGTTTGGGTACTCCGTGTTGGTTTTTTAATTAACTGAACAAGGCCATTGACTGAAAGTATTCGTTTGAACTCTTTCACTTGATCATTTACATTGTCCAACACATCTAAGTTAAAATCACCCATCAATCGCTTTCGTCCCGCCAGGCTTTCACTGCGCGTCCTTGTATACGCCATTCACGATCCACCACTCGTAAATCTCACCCAAAGTATGATATTAACGAGTAAACGAAGTCGTTATGTGTCATCCACGAGCACAGTTTATCCACTGGTGAAAGTTTCAACGTAAGCATTCACTCAGAAACCCCCGTAATCTGCGGTTTTGTCGGACCCTCTGCTATGCGCTGCTTAGCCGGTTACCGCCATTTTCACATTTGCAGTGAAATACTGGCGTGCAATATGGCTGATAGAACCTGCATTTAGGGGGCTAGCAATAGAGTGATATCACAGTAATTGAATCGCGAAGGAGGTATTGCGTAGTAGAATACAGCCTTTATTTGACTTGAAATTGTCCCAAACCAATAGCCCGAGGTCAGAGAGAAAAAAGTGCTATATAATGTCACACACTACTTCTGCGCGATGACCTATCGGGGGGTTAAGGGCATGTGATCTGCCTCACAATAGCTGTGACATTGATCCAAGACTTTGATCTTTAACCCTGAAACCTGACCTACAGGTGTGAGCTGTGACCTACAGGTGTGACCTCTGACCTACAGGTATGACCTATGACCTACAAGTATGACCTTTGTGCGTATGACTAGCCATCAGGGGTTGACACGGAGAGGGTGTTTTGTAACTTGTACGGTCAAAGTTAATTAGAGAAGTAATGATATACTGAGTCAACAGCTATGTTGCCCTTTAACATTAGGCAGAAAAGAAAGGACATTCTAGGGTAGTTTCTGTCGGTTTAAGGCATCATTTGGAAGATCAGCTCTATTCCTTTTTTGTCTTAATATTTAGTTTAAAAACAATACACAATTACGACGTAATCGTCCCATAACATCATGTTCTGAACATCTATATCCTTTCTTTCCTACCACGCAGTTTCTGACCTAGGTTAATTGATGAACTTAAGTTTGCTCAATGAGACAAGTTAGGTAAAGTATGACATTTGGGGCCGCTCTCTTTGCAACGCTGTAGAATGTGATCAAATAACATAAAGTGATCGAATAATATATTATCTACAATGCACCGAATGTACAGTGCTAAGTTTTAATCCAATAGCATATTATTAAAAAAGCCCATTTGACCCAGCTCGCCTGAACAGTTGTACTTGGTTCTCTAGGGAGAGATGCTTTCATTAGCGTTTTATGTATTATCTATAATGGGCCGTAGGTTTTGTGACACGCCAGTAGATCTGTTTTAGCAGTTCATAATAGGCTGGGGACACTGGTGTGAATGCTACTGTTCGTGTGACGCCAGATTTAGTGTGCCCTATGGTTGGGTCGTTTAGTTTAACATAAATCAGTAAACTATCTCTCCAAAGCCATCCCACACTTTTGTATTTCTAAAGGATGCATCAAAGGAACTATCACAGTGGTTTTAGAGACAAACCTCATTGGATCTCTTGTCTCGTGTTTCCTTAAGTCATATATTACACTTTTTTTGTGAAAGAAACAATTGTAATCTCGTATTTGTATAGTAACTCATTAGGATGTATGGGAGGTTAATCTTATGTAACTCATTTATTAACGTCATAGCAAGAAAATAGAAATTTTATCAAAATCGGCACATAATTCGGAATGAAAAACAGATGGTTTGCCTTTTAATACTATTCATGGATCCTATATCTATACATTCCCTGCAGCACACATCCAGATGTTTAAATTATTCTATATTTTACTAACATAAACATGAAAATGTGCCAAAAAGATTCGTCCTCATCCGGTATAATCACCTGAAATAGAAGCATGCTTAATTATATCGCCTAGAGTTGGATGTTGAATAAGTGGCAGCAGAAGAATATTCCTCGGTTAATAAATGTTATGATAACATGGCTCCGAAATATGATATATTAAATTTACTATATATACATCACACTTCAATATCGTCCCACGTAATGTTTTCAAATATAATATTATATCTAGGCCAAGTGGTGTTTTCGATGCTGGTCTCGTTAGTCATTCAATGAGCCAACTATACTATGCATAATAGATAGAATGCATATTTATAGAACACAATTTCCCTCCATTTAAAAGTTGTATTTCTATGACATTCATCATGATGCCTCTACATATATATGTATACATTTTAGGCGTATTGATTCTGTTTACATGTTCATAGGAGAGGTCATAAAGTCAGTAGTATACGAATTCTAATACACCCTCATTCACTGACCCCTATCAGATTATCAGATAGATGATATACCAAATCTAAAATTAGAAATATGATTACAGAAATTAGAGTCAATCATCAGAGCTATGAGCAACCCATTGATCTGCTCCAAATCTCCGGGGGGTGGCTATATATGGGGGATTCTACCCTCCATGGCTGACGGCTGGTTAGGGGTTGTAATAGCCTAATGGTGGGGTTGTATGGGGTTGTGTATGTGTGCATCGGAGCACGACCAGCCCCCGGCCCTCCATGCTCCAGCGCCCATCAAATAAATAGCATAGACTATGAGGTGGGTAGGTACTAAGGGGATGGGATGGAGGGGCTGGCAGCTCAGCGTACCAGATAACTGGTGGCCGGGTCGGTGTGGAGGAGGGACAGGCAGGAGTCAGTGGTGGGGGAGCGACGTTTGTGTGACGACGTATACTGCGACGTCGGTCGGCTCTCATACCACCTGATTACCTGTACCTCCAGTACCCTGCTACAGGAGGCAGTGACTTGTATTTCCTCCAGGTGGGGGCCCAGCACTGACTGCGAACCACCACGCCCTCCAGCATCAAACAACAGACTGTTTGCCGCCTCCAGGGGAGGATCCTGGCAGCCACTGGAGTCACTGACACAGGAGGAAAGATGTGGTCCTGAGGTGGGGGGAGGACCTGGAGGAGCAGGAGCAGGCAGAGAGGGGCCATCGTGTTTTTTCTTGAGCTGAAGCACCTGGAGCGCTGCACTTTCTGATCTGGCATTACTGGTCCCATCCAGTGCTGAGAGGCCTCAAACGCTACCTGAACCTACAGGAGGAAGGATACTAGTCAACAGGTTGCAGCCAGGCTGCAAAGGTAGAGAGGGATCTATCTGATAAGTTATAGTGTTAAGGTGCCCACCTGTATTTCAAATGTAAAGAGGTGGAGAACGCCTTGAAGTAGTTCCAGCCTACACCTGGAGGAGTACACAGACAGACAGGTGGTAATTACCTCACCTGAACACACCTGACATCATGTCTAGTCCTTCCCCTGGAGGAGGTACAAGCGCAGGTAAAAAGACACCACCTGTAAAAGGTAAGAAATAAAGTTTTCTGATTGGCTTGCAGGCATCTTATTTCACCTCAAAACAACTAACTTTTCATTTAATTGAGGGATAAAAATAGGTTTTCTACATTCTAAGGTAACCAAGGTTACTTCAGAGGGGAAGTGTCATCACACAGTATTGTACATAATTTGCTGAGCAACAACCTTCTTTAAGAGAGCATCTATATACTGTACAGTTGTGGGGAAGTTTAAATGCCAATCTACAAACAACTCCTATCAGGTAAACCTGTATGGTCACATGAAACCGAATTATAAAAACAAACGGTATAGAGGAAGTTTCAAGTATTATTTTTACGGTAAATAGCAGTGAATATGATGTCTGCTGTCCGAATACCAACTTTTAAAACCAAACGTTTGCACGATTTTATCGGTGACAGAAAACGTTTAATCAATACAAATTACCAATGAAAAGTCACCGTCATAGAGTACGTGAGATGTAGCAGTGAATGCAAACCGTCTGTCGGTATCTCTTCCAGGAGGAGTATTGACCTTTGTCCCCCTAGTTGCTTTATGGTAGAGATCTAACCATCGCAAACTCTTGGAAATGCGCATGTGATGAAAAAAGACCACCAGAAAAGGAAAAAAAGATAGGTAGTTTATATCTATAGCCCACCCTTTCTAAACTTTTGGAGGTCTTTCCTAAAATTGGGTAACATTTTGCAACGAGCGAGTCAGACAATGAGAGCCAAGCACAACTTAACTCTAAAAATAAACAAACTAGAAATAAACACGGTAATAGAATAAAACTGTGGGTTATGTTACATCATTACCCAAACCAGCTGTAAGGTTCTCTCCTTCTGGGTGGTTTGTGTACATCGCAGTACGTCTGCACCCAAGAACATGTTTGTTATGCGCTTTCTGCGTGACTGTCATTGTGAACAAGATGCTGGCTTTTTCCATATTTGTTCAGCATTTGGTTTCTCCTTGCCTCTTTCACAGTCTGGGTGTTATGGACAGCCTTTTTTCTCTGATGTTCTAAGAAAAAGACTATTTTGTATAATTATGTAATTATGAGATAAAATCCCGAGTAGTTTGCTTATAACTGGAATAATGTAGTAGCATTAGAAGTGCTTTATCCATAAGTTTAACCGTGGGCCATACGGTTGTTTTTGTTTCACTTGCTATGAACAGACTTTACAATCATGAGAGTGGGTCTGTAAATGTGTTTGAATCATCCAGCATTTCTGCTCACTGCCAAATCAATACTTTGTAAAAAAAAAAAAAAAAAAGCCCTCAATTGCGATAGAAGTGCCCTGCTGAATGGAATTTAATTAACCTATTTCCAACTATCTAGACAACCGTTAGTTTTAGGTTTGATCATGCTCAAAACATAGTGTGAGAAATCTCTCAGGACAGCTACAGATTTAGTGCTAAAGCCCTCTCTCTGCATTTTAAAAGAGGCGTTCAGAGCATCAGTGAAAATAGTCACGAAACACGTTCAGACTTAAAAGGGTCAGATTCAAACACCACCTTGATGTATGTGCACTTTTCTATATACTACCTACCGCGTCAGGTGTCTGGTTGCCAGCAAATATAATTCAAAGCTTTCTTAAGGACGATCTAAGGATAGGCGACTCACCGTTCTCCTCCCCCTTACACACTTGACTTCTTGTTTCAGGGGCTCTTTCCCTCCCCTCAGTCCTATGAAAGATTACTGGTGTGAAAGTCACGTATGAGCCACGGTTACTTTTTGTATGGAACTGTAAAGTCTATGGAGCTATGCCTTTACCTGGGCGGGTTAAACCGTTTGCAGCTGGTTAGGTGTAAGTCTCACAAAACTGTATTATCTTTTTGGTTGGGCACTTTCCAGTAGCGTACTTCTTCCACGGAAATTACATATTTATGTAGTTTATACATAGCATAATTATGTGGTTTGGTAAGAAACTTTCAGCTCAGTGAATTGTAGGGTTTTTTAATGTGAAAAAAATAGAAGAATGGGAGCTCTTGATGCTGCTTGGTTCTGTATATATATATTACAAACTCCATATTGGTGCTGAAGCTTGAATGTAGATTATAGTCACATGTCAGTGGTATGAAAAATAAGGTTAAATGAACAAAAGAGCCAATGGAACGAGATCAAAGACTTTACATTATGCTGGTATTCATGAAATGTCAAACGCTTGCTGCATCTGCAGTAATACATACGTATACGTATCATAAACCAGTATGACACAGCAATGATTATCAAGGATTCCCGAATTGGGTTATTTTCTAATTGTGTACCCATCAGTATAACTAAGGAATGTTTAAAACTAACTGCTGACATAACATGATAGTAAACAAAACACATGTTGCTCTTTTGTACATGTACATCCTATTTTGATAGCCTGATTTAATCGACATAACGTATCGTGGATCCACTTGGCGTCAGAACCACGTCATGACATTTGAAATTGGAGCACTAAAGTGCATACACACTTGATTTATATCTGATCATGTTATTTCATTGCTGGATAAAAATAGCCAAACATGATTCATTGGCCTGTTTTTCCTATATGGGGATAGGTTTAACTGAACACAACATGTCTCGTGATATTCAGATATAGCGCAAACATGATACATGCATCTGCAAATGCATGAAAGGTACTGCTGTTACTGATGCTATACTACTGTTGTTTAACGATGCCGACTAAAGCATACTGGTCTCATAATATGAGCCAACAGGTCAAGAACTCAATGATTAAATGGCATCATTGTTACACTGTATATTATCATCACCCAGTACAATATCTAAAGTACTCTTATACCTTGCGATGCTCAACTTAGTGGAATGTTTCTTTTGTGTAGGGTTACTTAAGCTTAATCTAATGGTTCAGCGTAGTAATTAGAAAGCAATTAGTCTCTGACTATTGTTGTGTTTGACGAGAAAAACATATGGAACCTTGTTATGTCTTTTTGTTCTTCAATGCGAGAGATTTCCTCACTGTATTTCGAGATACGATAGTCCAAGATGATAATCAATTTATATAACTATGTTTTAATTGGTTTAATTAGTATCTTCACGATACGTGACTCTGACAATAACTATAGCAGTGATCAACGTTGATGACAATGATTAGATATTAGTGACAATGAAGTAGGTGAGCAATATTTCTAAACATGCCAGGTCAGTTCTAATAGGTCATACCCGTTTTATATAACAAAATAGTCCCATCTATCTTCTCAAGTGAGTAACAGCCAAGCAAAGTTACCTATTCCTTTTTGCTACCCTTTCTAAGATTTTCATATCATTATCACGTTGCTGCTCTAAGTATTATAGCCCTTAACACCATGTGATTACCGTATCCTCTAACCGCAGGCACATCAACCCGTACCATTGTTGACATCTGTCATGTCAGTGGAGAGGTTCAGGCATGAAGGGATCAGATGCCATATATGGGGAGACAGTTAATGCTTTGTAGTAGAAGGGTTCTTTTTATATGTAAAGGGTCGTATATACAAGACCACACGCATGGATAGCTGAAGCTATATTCATGGTGCTGGTTTCAAAAAGGTCACCCTAAATCTTGGATTTATCAATCTATGGAAATACTTATTAGAAATAAGTGTGGTTCTTTAGAGCACAAGTAATGTTCATCCATATTTCTAAATTCAGTGTTTTTTTCGGTGGAGGAAAGTATACATTTGAGGTCACCAAAGGTTAAGCTATAGATGCACATGCAAATATTAAAGTAACGAAGCAATTGAAGCTTATCATCTAAAATAATGCTTAGTATACTTTTCCTCTATACGGTAAGGTTCCAACATGTTTCTTCGTTTACATGTTATTGACAACAGGATACATGGTTCCAGATAATCATCTATAGGGAAAATCTGAAAAAAGGCATTTCTATTCACTTTTAGGAGACGTAAAGCGTCAGTGATCCAATTAAGAAACGGGAACTTGTTGACTGTGTTAACGTACTTGGCTCTACTACCACTAGCAAATCAAAACCACCTGTAAGGGACAGACTGCTGGGAACTATTTTTCCTCAAGATGTGCTCCATTTATGTTCAAGTCTGACATGTTGTATCGTTGAGAAACAGTATCGGGGGAATGTTAAGACAGCAGTTTCTAGGCTAAGGTTTGTGTTGTACACAAATATGATTCATAACATGGCAAAGTGTTCAAAAGCTATCGATAATGATTGTGACACTATACATGATGATATTATGACTTCTGTTCCTCATTAATCAATGGGTTTTGCAGGGGATGGAACAGTGCAGTCGCATCTCCCTTTTATTGGTAAGATTTTTGCTTATGTTTGTAGATTAGCAATATGTTCTTCTGGGTATCATGTTATTACAAAAGAGTATATCCATACACAATTTCATGGTCAGCATCATTCTATTTATGATGTTGATAAAGATTGCTTTGGCTAAAGATTCTAACAAAGCGTTGTTGCATGATCAACAATTTTATATGACACGTAAAGTGATTATCTCAAAGGAGCTTGGCGCTATGTTAATTCGTCATTGTTGTGTGTCATGTCATTCGTTTAACATGGTTGACTTTTTGCTTATAGCCCAAACCTGTACTCATTAGACAATCAAACACGCAAATACGAACTGTCTGCACCGAGAATTGTACATTTGCCAAGCTTGGTCAGAAAATATAAGATATATAATCTGAGGTGTCTCCCCTTGGCCCAAGCTAGGGGAATTTTTAGTGTAGTTTGCTCGTTGTTTTGTTTTTGCTTTTGTTTTTTCGCTTCAGCTTGCGGGGAGCTCAACTAGATTTATGGAGGGTGCGAAGATTGACGGTCCTTTAAGAAGCAATACATTGGTGTATACATATAAATCTATGTGCGAAACCATAGGTATATAACAGTAGGGGGCCTTCCATTTAGTATCTACGCACATTTTCAAAAATTTCACACCCCCGCCCCCTTGGGCGAAAATACGCACTGGATATGTCTAGAAGCTACGCATATTTTAAAAGATTTCGTACTCCCCCCCCCCCCCTCTTAATGCGTACATATTAAATGGAAGGCCCCCAGTTTACACGAATGATAGATCTACAGTTCGAATGAAAATGTAACTCGCCTTTTTAAATGAAAGCCATTATAATATACTTGTTGTGTGGTACCCTTCCAATATCCACATAGCCCGTCTGTGTGCAATAAGTAGTTCTGTTAACAAACCCTTAATCAATGTTAGAATTCACTTTCCCCTGCTATTAAACAATTGTTTTTTGGAGAATTTGGCTATAGCATCATTCCGTTATCACGTGTGAATTCTTTAGACTGAATTATGAGAGGCTATGTAGGCACGCAGCTAGGCGGTTTTCGTAATATTTTGGGGTGAACAGTTTAGACTGAAACCATTTCAAGCTACACACATGGTCTCCCTCAAGCTACTATATATTATGGTGTTCATTTTTATATAGCAGCAGGACCCGTCCTATATTTGCAATGTTATGTAAATAGTCACCACTCGTAAGGTACCATTCAACTGATCAAGCCTAAAGTAATTACTTTATCACAAAAGAAAAATGAACAGAGCTCGTACGAGGTATTATAGCCATGATAGAGTGTTGTGATGGATTGTACTTGTGTCTAATAAAAACTCTCAAACCCTCCTTGTTCCTCCAGTGGGTGTGTGGGAGGAGTGAGGGGTGTAGGATGAGTACTACAGGCCGATGCTAGTATCACTTTCTAAACAGAGGCATAGGCGGACTCACTCAAAGACGACAAAAATATCTCCAATCACCCCCTTTAGCAGTTGAGGAGTGAAAAATTATTGTTATGAGCCTTGCATGGACCTAGGAGGACCTTTAGAATCAAATTGTATATGAATTTTTATATTGTTAAACACCTGTTGCCACTAATGTTACAGTTATATTCAACTTTTGATAGAAGCCAGTGTATGATTCTGAAAATCATCAGCGCTTAACGTTGGGAATTGTCTAACTGTTTTTTTTACGAAGTAAAGGAGGGAAAAGGAGGGGAACGCATGGGGGTTGTAACTGAAACTTTAGATATCGGCGGAAAGCAACCCCTATTTCAGCAGAACTCAATGGGTTCCCCAAGTATAGATGTATATAACAGAAAAATGGTGATTGAACCGAGCGTCGTCACTTGTACAGATATCTAGTGTTATTTCTCTGCTCAATCAAAAGGATACTGATATAGACAGATTTAAGACAGATCAGGAATCCTTTTTTTCAGTTAGGGCTTTCTAAGTGTGATGAACGGCTATTCAGCCAAAATACATAGAGGTTAAAATAATAAGAAATAAGGTAATAATGGAAATAGATGTAAAGAACGAATAACGAATATGTAAAGAACGAATAACGAATATGTAAAGAACGAAGAACGAAATAGATGTAAAGAACGAATATGTAAAGAACGAATAACGAATATGTAAAGAACGAATAACGAAAACGTAATGGAACGAAACCCGGAAATATGTAAACCGGAAGTGAAATGTAAACCGGAAACGGAATATATAAACCGGAAGTGACGTCAATTGTAGGTCACGTGACCGAAGGCAGCCAATCAGGGCTGACCTCTCTAGTATATAAAGGGGCGGTGAGGCCCGAATAAACAGAGTTCTTCAACAGTTCTCCTGGTGTCCAGACGTGTCCTCTTTCCTGAAACAACCACTAAAGATGAGCCGAATAGAGTAATTAAGTCGAAGTTAGGACAAAACAGTCGAAGTCCGAGATAGGTAGTCGAAACATAGGGTAAGGGGCCCGAAGGCCCGAAGAACGAGGAACGAGGGAACGAAGTAGGGCACGAAGGCCCGAAGTAGTACCGGAAACCGAGGCGTAGTATGGTACGAAGACATGGGGAGCGGAACGAGGGAGCGAAGTCCGCGGGGACGAGGGCGCGGCGTGCTCGGCCCCACGCTACCAAACAATAGGCGACCGTCGGCCCGTCGCCCCCGCGGACCGGAACTCAGGGGTGGACCGTTCCCCGGCCGACCCGTACCCCTACCATAATTTCCCTCCCCCGCAGTCCTCCGTCGACATCGAGTGCCGATCGATTCGCTCAGCCCCCCCTCGTGCGCGAGGCACGACTCTAGAAACACACCTCGGTTCTTGGCCCGGATTCCCCGTCCGCCCCGAGACCCGAACAACCCCCACGTTCCTCTGTCGTAAGAATCGGCAACCCCGACTTACCAGAGAACGTCACACTGGTGGCAGCGGTGGTGCTGAAATAGGCACATACGGACTTGTGGATCTTGGGTGTTTCATCGGTATTGGATACTCATGGCGACTGCGGCAGTCTTCGAGCAGATGGATTCTGACGTCGCCTTCAAGGAAGGTGGGGAGGAGAAAGGAGGTGCGAAAACCGAGACAAAAGGGGAGGACACGACCATCATGGGTAGGCAGTTTAATTTTATGGGAACGTCCACCCCGACGGATGAGCAGAATGTGCGGGCTCAACAACAACAGACCGGCCAGGAAGGAGCGAGTTTGAAGAAGTTCAGTTTACGACCAGAGAAGTATGACGGTAAACCGGATTTCGAGGGATGGATCAACCAGTTTGAGGAGTACGCAACATTGGGACGCTGGACGACCGAGGAAAAAGCGGCGATGCTTTTCCTCTCGCTGACGGGAACGGCACGAATGTACTTTGTCGGACTCCCGGACAGGGAACGACTCCGTTACTCGGCGAGGGTGGATGCGTTGCGCCGGAGGTTCGGTCAGGAGAAGGACACGTGTAATGCTCTGCAAGAGTTGGCGGGCTTGAAACGTGTAAAGAACCAGACAGCGAAGGAGTTGGCTGATAATGCCCGGCGACTGGCATCGAGAGCCTACTTCTCCAACGACTACGCTAGCCAGGAAAAAGCAGCATTACATGCGTTCCAGGCTGCAGTTGGGGAAGACCTTCAGCTGAAGTGTGCAGAGAAAGGATGCAAGACACTAGAGGAGGCGGTAGAGGTGGTAGAAATACAGGAACGATACTCACGCCGCCTCCTGCGGGCAGTGAAGCCCGAGGAAGACGCCAATACACAGATCATGGCCTTGAACGGTAAGTTGGAGGAGATGATGAAAGAATTGGCAGAGGAACGGGAAGCTAGAAGACAAGCAACGGCCCGGAGGGAGGCGTTTAAGAAGCGAAAAGAAGATTTAGAGTGTCATCACTGTCACCAGAAGGGCCATTTCGCAAGAGAGTGTTCTCAGCGTCAGGGAAACGGACAGTCGCCGTCGCAGTAAGCGCGGGGCCCCCTTCGGGCGCGGCGAGAGAAGTAGTAGGCATGGGAGAATGTGGACTTTATGTGGCCGGAACGGTGGGAGAGAATGTCGTCCGTTTTTTGGTTGATACCGGATCTATGATCAGTCTGCTGTCGGAACGCCTCTGGAGAGAGTGGGGACGAAAAAGAGAAGAACTGGATGGATATGAAGGACGTCTCTGCTCGGTAGATGGTAGTCCGTTGCGGTGCTATGGATGCACGAACTTGCCAGTGAAATTGGGAACACGCGTGTTGAAGTGGACGTTCATGGTGGCAGACATCGGTAGAGATGAAGGGATCCTGGGAAACGACTTCGCGGTGAAATACCGGCTGACAGTTAAGCCCCACGCGAGTGCCATCTTCCTGCCCGCCGAGGGGGAGGGAGAGGGGGAACGAATCCCGGGAGTAGAACAGAGAACGAATGGGATTCGGGCAGTTACCGTCGGAGGACAGGTCGTGCGAATCGAGAAAACGACGGAAATACCCCCACTCCAAGTGACCCGAGTAACAGTAGTAGCGAGAATGGACATAAGACAGGGTGGACAGCTGGCTGTCATCACCGGCGCTGGATTACCTATGGGACTGGAGGTGATCCCAGGAACGGTGACATTGGGAGAAGAAAATGAAGTTTGGGTGGCCAACCGAGGGACCGAGAGCGCGAAATTGGAAACCGGCGGGGTACTCGGAGAAGCCACCTTCGTACAAGAGGTACGAGGAGTAGGAAGTGAAGCAAAAGAACCCCCAGGAGCGCTCGCTGAAATGATAGGGGAGGCTAAGAAAGACCTGACCACGAAGGAGGGCGAAGAGCTGGAGAAAGCCATCATGGCCCGGGAACAAATGTTTGCGACCTCGAAACATGAGTTAGGACGGACAGATTTAGTACAACATCGAATTAAAACGGGAGATCAGATGCCGATCAAGCAGAGGGTCAGACGGTATCCGGCCACCAGGAGAGAGGAAGAACGAGCACTGGTGGAGGATATGTTAAATTTAGGGATTATCCAAGAGAGCGGGAGTGCGTGGAGTAGCCCGACCGTTCTAGTCAAAAAGAAGGACGGAGGAACGAGGTTCTGTATTGACTACCGAAAACTGAACCAGGCTACGAAAGTGGACGCCTATCCGCTCCCGCGGATAGAGGACAGCCTCAACACTTTGGGAGGAAGCCTATTCTTCTGCAGTCTGGATCTCGCGAGTGGATATTGGCAGGTGGAGATGGCACCGGAGGACCAAGAAAAGACGGCCTTCGTGACTCAAGGAGGATTATATGAGTTCAAAGTGATGCCATTCGGGCTAGTGAACGCCCCAGCCACCTTCGAGAGACTGATGGAAAGAATCCTCAGAGGAATCGTGTGGGAGGAGTGTCTGGTATACTTGGATGATATACTGGTCTTTGGACCAACGTTCAAAGTGACTCTGGAAAGATTGGTACGGGTTCTGGACCGGCTGAACGCTGCAGGACTGAAGTTAAAGGCGCGAAAATGTAAGCTGTTCCAGAAGAAGATTCCGTTCTTGGGGCACGTTGTCTCGTTCAACGGGATCGAACCCGACCCCGAAAAGTGTCGGCAAGTAACCGAGTGGCCGGTCCCGCGGGATCTCCACGAGGTACGAGCCTTCGTGGGATTATGTTCGTACTACAGAAGGCATATAAACGGCTTCACGGAGTTGGCTGCCCCCTTGTATGAATTGGCAACGAAGGAGGAACCATTCGTGTGGAGCGCGAGACGACAAGAGGCATTTGATGCGATGAAGAAGGCGCTAACGGAGGCCCCGGTGTTGGGATTCCCGGAGGAAGAAGGACAATGGTGGCTTGATACAGACGCCAGTGACGTGGGAACGGGAGCCGTGCTATCACAAGAGCAGAGAGGGGAGGAACGGGTGATAGCTTACACGAGCAAAACCCTGGAGTCAAACGAACGAAAGTATTGCACCACGCGGAAAGAACTGTTGGCGGTGGTGCGAGCTTTGAAGCATTTTCGGTGCTACATCTATGGTCAACGCGTGATAGTCCGGACGGATAACAGCGCGGTTAGTTGGCTGCAGAGAAGTAAGGAACCGATGGGGCAGGCTGCTCGGTGGATTGAGATTATCGACTCGCATGATGTGTCGTTCCAACACCGACCGGGCAGGAAGCATGGGAACGCTGACGCGTTGTCCCGGTATCCGTGCAAACAATGTGGAGAGGAGCACGAGAATACCGAACAAGTGAGAGTAGTGACGCGGGCCCGGGGGTACGAGCCCGGATGGTCCCCGCAGGAGATGAGAGCAGCGCAGAGGAGGGATCGAGATATAGGGCCGATTGTCGCACGGATGGAAAAAGATGCGGACCGGCCAGGTTGGGAGGCCATATCTCCGGAATCCCGAGAAACAAAGATCCTATGGAGGCAATGGGAACGATTAAGCCTCAGGGATGGCGTGCTGCATCGGAAGTACTGGGAACTAGAAGGACATGGTTGGAGGAACCAGTTGGTCGTTCCCCGAGGGGAACGGGCCAAGCTGGTAAGGGAATACCATGGAGGCGCGGCAGGAGCGCATTTAGGAGTCGCCAGGACGACGGCCCTGTTGGAACAAGGGTTTTACTGGCCGGGACTCCGGGAAGACGTGCGGAAGGAATGTCGAGAATGTGATTGCGCGTTGCTGAAAAAGGGAAGAGGAAGACGGGAGCCGCTACATCAGTACATAGTGGGGGAGCCGATGGAACGGCTGGCCATGGATGTTTCGGGCCCGTACCCAGTCACCAAACGAGGAAATAAGTATTGCCTGATGGTGGGATGCTATTTCACCAAATGGTTGGAGTGTTTCCCGATCCCGGATCAAAAGGCAACGACAGTGGCGAACAAACTGGTTGAAGAAGTAGTAGCACGGTACGGCGCGTTTCGGGAACTACACTCGGATCAAGGAACGAATTTCGAATCCGAGGTGGTGGCTCAGGTCTGTGCACTATTCGGGATTCACAAAACAAGAACGACGCCGTACCACCCCAGGAGTGACGGGTACATAGAACGAAGTTTCCGTACTTTGGGGTGTTGTTTGAAAGCCAGCTGCCGAGCGACAGGTCGGGAATGGGACGAGATGGTCCCGCTCGTGATGATGAGTTATAGAGCAACGCCGCAAGCCAGCACGGGAGTGACACCAAACATGATGATGCTGGGCCGACAGACCATGATGCCGCGACAGGCGATTTATGGGAGACCTCTAGGACCAGAGGAGGAACCCCGACGGGTAGGCGACTATGTGGAAAGCCTGGAGGAAGGGCTAGTCGCGGCCTATCGGGAGGCCCGGACGGGGCTGAAACGAGCCGCCATCCATCAGAAACACGAGTATGATGGGAAGGTGACTCGGCGGGAATACCACGCCGGAGAACT
This sequence comes from Lepidonotus clava, assembly GCA_936440205.1. Lineage (NCBI taxonomy): Eukaryota > Metazoa > Annelida > Polychaeta > Phyllodocida > Polynoidae > Lepidonotus > Lepidonotus clava. The sequence continues at coordinate 14,572,948 of OW387150.1, read as the reverse complement.
GGTCTGGGTGCACGATACGGTAGTGGATAGGGACAAGGGAACGAAGTTGCGATTTCCATGGATAGGCCCTGCACTGATCGTCAAGGTGCTTGACCGAGGACGGGTGGTAGTACGGAAGAAACGAGGGAAACCGGGGGGGGTGGTCCATGTGGACCGCCTGGAACCCTACCGAGGACACGCTGCGCCAGCTTGGATGGTAGCTGACCAGCAAGGATACGAGGCTGCACAGTAAATGCTTGGGGTGGGGCGCGCTAGGGCACGTAAGGAAACGGGGTACCCCCTTTTTGTGATGAAGTCGTTTTCGTGTCTCGATTCCGCAGGTGGAAGAGGACCAAGGGAACGACCAAATCGGCGCTACACAGAAAGGCTTTGGCCAAAAAGGACTGATCAACCTGGGGCCATTGAGTCGGGGCGGTGCGTTGACCACTACAGTAGGAGTGCAGGTCGTTAGGCTGTAGAGATTCGCTACCTAGCTGAAGATTGGTTCTCTTGCGGATGTAATATAGGTGGGAAATGCGGGGTTGGAACGAAAAACGGCGTTCGGGAGCCACGACGGCCCGAATGTCTAAAGTAGTCCCACGGAGCCGCTTTCCGGTCAGTTCGGAGGAACCACAGCGTGGAAAAGATGGTTGGGTTACAACGGAAGACAGACCCGGTGGCAAGCTGGTGAAGACTTCTGAAGTAATGCCGACTTGGTAATACCGCTTTTACAGCGTCCAGGAGACCGGAGGAGAGTAGATGCGGCACTCTCGGGAACGCCGGAGGAACGAACGGACGGCTGTAAAAGGCGAGGCCTGAAACGAGGACGGGCTTTAAAGTAGGTCGTAAAAGGAATAAAAGAGGACAAAGAGAACGGGGCGGCGGCGAGGAGATGATAACGCCGAGCCCCTGTGTTCTCCGGGAAGTGTGCGGAAGCACTGTGAGGGCCAAGATGAAAAAGGCAAGAAAAGGCGACGAGGGATGAAAGGACCGAGGGCGTCCGGTGGGGCAATAAAAGGCCTAGGAAAAACGCGAGGACGGGCGAAGGGCCGCGAGGTAAAGAAAGCAGGCGAGGCGGTGACCAGCGGCGGGCCCCGGGGACCGGAAAATAGTAGGGGGCGCCACCGTAGAAGTGGATGGTGAGTCTGACGCTAGGGGTCGCTAGTGCAGGCCACGCCCACTTCCGCCTGCGGCGGCTATAAAAGGCAGAGTGCTCGCCGGAGCAGGTCATTCTGGTCAGCCGACCAGGATTCATCGAATCGCAGACGAGCAGACTGAGCTAAGGAGAAGAAAACAAGAAGAAAAGCAGAGAAGCGAGACGAGCAGCATCACCACGAGACAAAAACGGAAACGGCTGACGGGACGAGCTTCAAGATTGAAACGAGCCCCGAAAGCCCGGAAAACAGACACGATGAGCGGACAGTGCTGGGAAGGACATTGTCACGGAAAGGAGTTTAAGCACTTGGCCAAGCATATTAAAGGCCAGCACGATGGATTACGGAAGCAGTACTACATGTGCCCGGTGTGTTCGAGTCGAGCCTATTCGACACACCAAGATTGGAGAAAGCACATGACGGAATCACACGAAGGGAACCTGCAGAGGGGGATGCCGAAGCAAGACCCCCTTCTGAGGCTAGAGTATGCTGCGGCGTTCGCCTTGGACCCGAAAGGACGACCGCCGTACACCAGTTTCGCTACTGGGGATGAAACGGCGGCCCGGGTAGCCAACATGGAACGGGACTACGCGGTGCGCCATCCAGAGGGATTTCAACCCCCTGAGAGGGCGGTGGATAAGGAGGCACCGGAGAGGCCGCGACGGCAGATCCGCATCCCTTACTACCCGAGGGCGTCAAGAGGATCTGAGGACAGCGACGCCGAGCAGCTGGAGCAGGTAGCAACCGAAGAAGGATCAGAGGCCGACGAGGCCGGCGAGGGAGCCCAAGCAGCCAAAGCAGCAGGGAAGGGACCCCTGGCCGAGGTGGCGGAACGATCAACACCCACGCGTCGTTCCCCTCGGAGGGCCGCGAAAGGAGTACGGAAGGAAGACACCGAGTCGCCGCGAAGCGCGAGCCGGGCCGTGGTCAACCCGAAACCACTCCTGACACCAGACCAAATATCAGGGTTAGTACAGAGCCGAATTAAGAAGTTAAACGCCCAGGGAGAACCACGGGAACCGAGAGGACGAGGACTCCCAGGCAGAGGAAAAGGACGGACATCCACACCCACCCCGAAGCCGGGTTGCTCAGGAATACCACCGGGGGCTGAGGTGGTGGAATTGGTGAGCTCGTCCGACGACCAACGACCAAAAGTCAAGGAAGAAGAGGAGCCGCTCGCTTTCAAGAGGCCCCCGACGCAGGGATGCCCGACGGAGGAGCCGTCGCGAAAAAAGAAGTGGAAAAAGGTCAAGAAAGTCCCGAGAGAATTGGAGGAGGGAACGAGTTCGGACCAGTCGGAGTCAGGCAGGAGTATGTCGGCCCGAAGCGATCGGTCTTTGATTATCGCTGAGTCTAGCAGCACGGGAGAGCTGGGACCATCACAGCCTGAGACCTCGACAGGAGTCAAACGGACCACGGGACTAGAACCACCTTGTAGCGACGCACAATTTACTATGATGACAGTTCATAAGAAATCGGTGATATACGAATCACGACACCCGAGGTACCCCGGGTATTTAAAAGGAACAATGAACCGGGAGGGATCGTTCAGGGGTTACCACGAGGCGAGATCCGACCGGGAGCTGGAGGACAGCATTCGGGAAGCACAGGGAGGCCGGCTGGTGGAAAGAGAAGCATTGTACCTAGGGAGGTTTCTACGCGAGATGGCAGAAAGGCAGGGACTCAAACCGTCGGGGCGAGTGGAGAAAGTAAAGTATGTTCGGCATGCGGCCAGGCCGGAGGACACGGCGTCGACGGCCTCGACACAGCCGCTGTTCTCTACCCCTACCCCGACGAAAGCAGATTCACCCCTGGAGAAGATGGTATGTAAGCAGCCGATAGTGCCGCCCCCAGGATTGAAACGAATGAGAGACATTACGGTAGCACCAGACACGCTAGAGACACGGGCGGCGGTTGACAACCTGACTCGGGCCAGTTTGGGGAGCTCGTTTTTCGGGTCGCAAGGATCGGAGGAGACCCCGGGACCACCGTCGCCCGAACGTATGGGATCGCCGCCAGGACCGGATACCCCACTCAAGGACGAGGACAAACACGGGCGGGCGCTACAACCGCGGGTTGTGATACACAGATTACAAATGCCGGCTGCCCAGTCCATGGACGAGGAGGTGGAAGACTCAGAGGACATGGAGTTGGGGCAGGCCGAGACCAGAGGATACGAGCTGGAGAAACAAGAATTGGACGAGTCGGGAGCGGATTCAGTGTTCGGGTCTATCGGAACGGAGATGCCGACGGCAGGACCATCTAGAGAAACACCGAGACTCAAGTTATTACGGACACAGGCCGTTCACCAGGTCTTACAGGGACACTTTCCGGTGACGGCGCGAGCGGTACGGGACTGGGACGCGGAAAAGGCCATTCGGGTGCAACTGACGTGGCCCCCGAGAGAGGTGCGAGGAATGACGGCCAAGACAAGAGCAATGGCTTCGGCGTCTATGGCGTTCCTGATGGCACTAGAAACGGGCCGCAAGCCAGAGACATTTGAAGAAGCGATGGCGCAGTTCCCGACGGCGGCACTGGGGCCGTTGACCAGGGAGTTCCCGGGGGTCGACCAGCTAGTTAACGAACACAACCGGACCGTCCAATTGGCTCAGACCCTAGTGATGCACAAAAACGAGGATCAACTGGATGACTTGTTGAAGGCGACAAGAGAGGCGGAAAAACAGAGCGGAATGGTGGATCAGCTTCTCGAGCTCCCCGCTAGGGAGGAGAGACTGTTGCTGCCGATCCGACGCCAAGAAGAAGGGTGAAGTAGATGCTGCTCGAGGTCTTGCACGGAAGAAAAACAGCGCGACGGAACCAGAGGCGGAAGATGGCGCGTCGCGAGTCGGGTGGGGAGGGATTACGGGGCGTTGGCTCCTCACCCATAGTGTCAAACCCCCAGGGAGAGAACCGGGCCGAGGCGGAGGTACCTGAGCCGCACAGGAGGCCGAAGCCTGGATAAAAGACTCTCCTGGAGACCGCTGGACGGGCCTGAAAACTTTACTTAAACTCATCGGGAACGGACTGGCGGGCTCGAACATTTTTATCTTAATTTATTCTTATTAGTTTCTTTATGGAAACCTTCTTGCGGAAGTGAACGAAACCACATGTGTTAGGAGGTGTTGAGCGTAATCAGCGAGCTGGAGGGTCCATGACTGGAATGAACTTACCAAGCCTGCGGGGCGAATACGGGACGGAAGGAGGCGCTAGGAGGAAAAACAAGTTTGTAGCTGTTCCTCTTCTTCCCTGGAGCCCGCTGCGTTGGTTGGGACCGAGCAGATGGAACGGGATCGTCCGGTCACGGAAATGGATAACGGGCCGGGCGACCCGGGAGCGAGAGTGAAAGTTGGGAGGCGGAATCGAGGAAAGGAAATCAGAAAGGACGGATAGTGTTGTCATTGTAGTCTTTGAGTCGACGGTCGTGCCGGGGTAAATAAGGTACCGGTGGGCCGGCGACTCGCCGCTGGAGGAAAGGCTGGCGCGGGCCAAGACTGAAAACCCTTCTCCCGCGCTGCCTTGAGCGATCTGGAGGCGAGGAAGAGACGACCTCTGTCCTCTAGCGGCACTTCTACTTCCTGCAACCTTGTCTTCTTGATCTTGGATGGATCGATCAGAATGTGGATGAACCCGGATTCATGTACCATCATCTTCTGAGTTTCCTTGTCTTCAGCCTCTTACCGCATACGAAGAGCGGCAAAATGGAATTTTTCGACCTGAATGCTGGTTTTATCGTGCCAGAGTTGATGCAGCGAGTCGTGAAAGGATTGCGGCGAGTCGTAGATGTCTCCCGGAGGACCAAGGCACGAGCAGGGACGATAACTTAGGAGCCCTGGCTCGTGACCAACCGTGATATATAGTAAAAACAATACATGAACGAGAAACGGAAAAAAATTTAATAGACTTACTAAAACTTATATTAATCTCTCACCTGCTGTAACGACAGAGACTCCTTCCATGTCGTATTTCCTGATGTCTTCTTCCCGAGGAACGAAACAAAATAGTCTTTGAAACATATAGGGAAGTAATCTTTGCAATATACAGGGAGGTGGTGCTTGGAACGTCGGCTGCGGATGCCCTGATAGACAAATCAAGAGGTCTGCAAAGAGCAACGAGGAGCGATCCTTCTTGGAGTTCATCGGATGAGTTCTCTATACATGCTATTTTATTGTGAATGGGCCCGTTCCGGATCTCAAACGTTGACGTTGGGTGCAGGTCCCAGTTGATGTCGTCCATCTTCACTTTCTACGGCTTCTTCTTCTCCTTCTCACTAATATCTTCAACTTACCAACTTCGAACCGTCGTACCTAGGAGCAGCCCGGAACGGCTCGGAGCTGTTGTCTCGGCGTTCGTCATAGGCATAGTGTCTCCATGCAATGTGACATGGCACCGTGGACGACTGTGGCCTTACTCCAAAATCAAACCAGACCGGATCTTAAACTTACCTCTATTAACGAACTATTTGTTGGTATTACAGTCTTACGAAAATCGTCAATAAGCACGGTCCTCCGGGAGGACGAGGAGAAAAACTTAGTAGGCGGAGCGAGGCCCGAGAGCCTAGGAAACGAACGAGGGCCCGAGTGCCCGAAACAGGAATCCTCTTCTTAGGAAAATCATCTCATCAGTAGAACGAAGGAGCCTCCCTCTCGCCCCAAAGAGGACTGTCTTCCTGCCGTTGTTTACGGGGGGGGGGAGGGATGAGAGGCACCGGCTCCTGTCATCAAAAAGAAACTTCATCAAAACTATCTTCTTAAATCAGGTCTCCGTTCCGGTTGTTGTCATGCCACTTGGGCCCGGAACGGTGACGGAAATACTTTATTATGGTGGACTCTCTCCGACATCTCTTTCTGAAATCCTGAAATCTTCAAATGTGTCGACGTGGTCGAGGACGGAACATCTTGATGCTGGGTTAACCACGAGGACATGTGTCGTAAAAGTCAAACTTCAGTTCCTGTACGGAAAACGGACACTTCATCAATAATTAATGATTCTAATCTTCTCAGTCTCACCTTCACCCGAACTCCATCTCAAAGCTTCACCGTAACAAGTAGCACGAAACCCGCGACGTCGTCTGCTGAAGCTTCCACTCTAAGCTTTAATGAATGAAGTTAAGTTCCTTTCCACATACAACGCCATCTTCTTCTTTGGGTACCTTGGCCTCTGGCTCGAACATGTTGTCCTTGCCAACCGTGAAAAAGTCACTGGGGGGCTCTGAATGCCGAGGCGACCGAGGGTGCGAAGTCCAAAAAGAACATTCTATCTACAAAAGCATCAGTCTTTCTTCTTCAACTCATCCTTAAAATCATCATCATCACCTAAGAGAACGCAGAGAAGAGTAACAGTTACGGAAGAACGAGGGGTCACGACCGACCGGGTAGGAGAGTCACGACCGATTCTCTACCCAAAAACAAGGGAGAACGTCTGGACGACGGTAGAACGGACCGAGGGTCGAGAGGACTAAGGGTCACGACCGACCCTGGCCTCTGGGTGAGAGAGTCACGACCGATTCTCCACCCGAACTAGGGGAGAACGTCTGGACGACGAAAAACGAAGGGAACGGGGGCACTGCGGGTCACGACCGACCCATGGCCCCGGGCAGGAGGACCACGACCGGTCCCTCTGTCCTAATGAGGGTAAAAAGGCGAGGAAAAACGCGCCGAGGGGCTAAGTAAACAGAGCCCAGAGGAGAGGAGCGGGGGCGACGGGGTCACGACCGATCCCCAGTCCCGGGTGGGAGAGCCACGACCGGCTCGCTCATCCTAAAAGACGAGAAAAACAGGAGGTCCTAAATAGATCAAGGATAAGAGAACTCTGACGAAGATAAAAGAGACTAAGATATATAAAAACGAATTATATGAACTTTTAGAAAAACGAAGAGAGAAAAACGAAGAAAGAAAAACGAAGAAAGAAGAGAAATAATAATTAGCCGGATAGGCCCCGGGGGCCCTCCGAAGTAGACCGGGGAGGACAGAGGGTGACACCTCCTCCTCTGCCGATAAGGAGCGTAGGATTGAAATGTTTCTGGTTCTAGAGTATGTTCTGTTGTCGTTGCTGTATGAACTGTGTTGAAATTTTGTATAACGTGTTTTCCCACCTTTCAAGAAGGTGCGGGAGGGTGTGATGAACGGCTATTCAGCCAAAATACATAGAGGTTAAAATAATAAGAAATAAGGTAATAATGGAAATAGATGTAAAGAACGAATAACGAATATGTAAAGAACGAATAACGAATATGTAAAGAACGAAGAACGAAATAGATGTAAAGAACGAATATGTAAAGAACGAATAACGAATATGTAAAGAACGAATAACGAAAACGTAATGGAACGAAACCCGGAAATATGTAAACCGGAAGTGAAATGTAAACCGGAAACGGAATATATAAACCGGAAGTGACGTCAATTGTAGGTCACGTGACCGAAGGCAGCCAATCAGGGCTGACCTCTCTAGTATATAAAGGGGCGGTGAGGCCCGAATAAACAGAGTTCTTCAACAGTTCTCCTGGTGTCCAGACGTGTCCTCTTTCCTGAAACAACCACTAAAGATGAGCCGAATAGAGTAATTAAGTCGAAGTTAGGACAAAACAGTCGAAGTCCGAGATAGGTAGTCGAAACATAGGGTAAGGGGCCCGAAGGCCCGAAGAACGAGGAACGAGGGAACGAAGTAGGGCACGAAGGCCCGAAGTAGTACCGGAAACCGAGGCGTAGTATGGTACGAAGACATGGGGAGCGGAACGAGGGAGCGAAGTCCGCGGGGACGAGGGCGCGGCGTGCTCGGCCCCACGCTACCAAACAATAGGCGACCGTCGGCCCGTCGCCCCCGCGGACCGGAACTCAGGGGTGGACCGTTCCCCGGCCGACCCGTACCCCTACCATAATTTCCCTCCCCCGCAGTCCTCCGTCGACATCGAGTGCCGATCGATTCGCTCAGCCCCCCCTCGTGCGCGAGGCACGACTCTAGAAACACACCTCGGTTCTTGGCCCGGATTCCCCGTCCGCCCCGAGACCCGAACAACCCCCACGTTCCTCTGTCGTAAGAATCGGCAACCCCGACTTACCAGAGAACGTCACATAAGCATGAAGATGTGAGACCAGTGGAACAGTAACTTGGCATTTGGTAAGCGTCCAAAATAAATAAAGGGGTTTCACTGCTTGAGAGCATGTTTTCTGGGTGAATCCAAGCTCAGATTACAGTCGCCTGAGAAAAATCCAAGAGATATGTTTCTTATCAATGCCAGTAGATGGCTGTTGAAAACCATTCAAGGTGGCAAAATAGATTAAGGAGTAACATATATCTCTGAGAGTCATATAATAGGCCTGGTAGGTCTACATACGTTGCTAGACACAGGTATACATAAAGAATGGGTTAAGCATGTCGGTGATAGAAATAACATCGATTATGAAATCCTTGCTATAATTTTAACTTAATAAATAATGCTGTCTAAAGCTGCAATTATATTCTGTATTACACTTGCATTAAATTGATTTAATTAGTTTTTATCTTTAAAATCAGTCTAGAATATGTCTCTCAATAAGGTTTACTCTAGGAAATGCAGTGAATAGACCCTTGCCTTTACGAAAAGGAACATATCTAACAGCAGAAACATAAATTTGGAGCTAGCCCTAAAAGTCTGTTATCCTATGAGGGATGAAATCATTTTTTTCATAGGCCTAATTAAGTTGTATGTATTGTCATCACATCTATTTTAATCTATACAGAAAATGCACTTTTCTTAATTGATACATAGATATATCATCTGCGATTTACTTAACAACGGTATAGGTAGAAAATACTACACCGTGAGGGGGACATAAAATCAACAATATGTACCGAGCACTGCCATACCGTACCGCCCAAGTGTAAGCCCTATAAAAACGTTATTATATGACCTAACAGTGGAATATAGGACACCCTCTCACCATGGTCAGGCCCCCACCCAGGGCCACATTCACACCTCTCTATGAGAATAACAGGGGCATCGATTTACTGCCCGCACCGCCGACCTGCCACCTGTCGGCAGATGGACACACTTGGTTATGGGACGGCAGTATAGGGAACCGAGCGTTGGCCGTTTATTAGGGCCCTATCACTACAATACATGAGCTGCAATAATAAGGGATGTAATATGATGGTATTACGGACAAATCACATACAGAACTGATATAATTGTTTAAAAATGACAATTTGGAGTATTTTGTTGTTTCTAATATGTACCATTTCTCTACAACATAGTCATTATGGTTGAGCAGTTTACGGTAACAGTGACATCATGATCAGATGCAAAATTTCTAATTTCACATGATTAAAATCTTTGGATACCAGCCATGGGTTATAGGTGTACCACGCCAGCAAGCCACGCCACTTTGTCACTGGTTCCCTGCATGGCACACTGATGACTTGGACCCTCAAAGGTTTAGGTCAAGTTATATAGGAGAAAAATATATTTTGAATTGTTCACTTTGCGTTCCATAATGTGCCATGTCTATACCCACCATGCCCTCGTATTTTCCATTGGAATTGATCTACTAAAACCTTCTCACCTGCTTGACAAAAGGAACGATTCATTTCTGTTTCTCATGCTTCTCGATCATGGTCTAGTCATGAGTCTATAGTATACTTATATGTAGATTATGGAAGAAGGGAGTACCTGTATAATTTTATTCCTCTATTTACTGCTGAGTACTTAATATCATAGTTTAAACCATTAGGATTTCAGTTGTAATTCAAAACGAACCTAGTATATTCTATTTCAGAGTACACTTTCCTAGTATGACAGAAACATGTTTTGATTAGAATAGTCTCGATGTATATAAAAACCGGGTATTCAAAAACTGTCACAAACTCGGTCTAAAAATAGGTTCAAACCAACCTGCTATGCAACATTGGTACAAAGGTCCTTTGCCCTCTAAGCTAAGGGTAATCTATTTAGTAAGAATGTTAACTGAACCATGAAATCCTTTTTGTCCTTCAGTCGCTATCCTATCTAAATCAGTGAATGCATAGCTACCACCCAGCCTAGACTATCTTAGAATTTCTCTCTCGTAGCTTAACTTTTTACCGTACTTCCTTTGAGGGCCGCCCCGTTAGCTTGGTCTTCCTTTTTTATACATCTTTAGAATCTGCCAGTTTGAGGTCTCACAACGCTGTTCCTGTATGACCAAACATGTGATGAATGTTCCCAGGGAGTAGAGTGTCTGCTGACCTATAAATCACTATGGTGAGACCTTAGTGGTGGGACCATTTTTAGAGTGCTGTACCACCTTTTTAGTCACCTGTGCCTTCTGACCAATACTAATAAGGATAGGTATAGTACCAGAGGGTCTTCCCTTTAATACCAGCTCAGAGGGGATCTCAGTGTATAAAGTAATGGGATGGGAGTCATTCAGAGGTTTACATCCTTTTAGCACTTTTTGTATGACCTCTTATACACTGTGTAAGCCCCTCTCAATCCACTCTCATCTCTGCACACAGCTTTAAATGGCCCCCTACATTTATCATACAACCACCACAGCTCCTTTTTATATCAAAGCTACCATATTCTTTCTTCTAGAACCTGCTAGAGTCAGATAGAGTCAGGCGATGTGTAACTCTTATATGTTTATGGCTACAGGGGTTGAGGAGCCAGATATTGTTAAACTACCATTATTATTGATAAACTACCAATCGTATCTGGTAGATATAATAATATTGAGAAAAGCCAACGAATTTGCCAACTATGTAGTGCAAATGATATTGGGGATGAATTCCACTATGTTTTTGTGTGCCAAGCCTTCCATGATGATAGGTCAAGGTACATAGATGCAACATACCTGAGAAAACCAAATGCCCTCACCATGGAGAGACTGTTTACTAGTGAGAACCCAACAACCTTATCTGATCTCTCAAAATTCTGCTGTACTATCATGAGCAGATTCCGCACTAACTGTAATGCAGCAATCAGTAACCACCCCAAACGCACAAAAAAAACTTATGCAAAAGCCAGTCACATTGTCAAGACAGGCACAACCACAATAGATTGTATTGTTGAGAGAAAATCCAGAAAAATCCAGAAACTCAAACAAAAGAGAGCCAACTCTAAAGCAATAAACAAACCCCTAGTCTAACTCTATTTCATCTCACCCAGACCACAAGCACTAGTCAAACTCTGCTATCTCGGAGGTCAACCGTCTTAGAAGGTGCTAAACTAATTTTATCACTTCACTAGTCAACATGTATATATTGTATATATTGTGTACCATTGCCATCAGCTACTGTGAATATTTATAAGGTGCTGCCATCTGTGTAGTCAGGTTGCCATTACTGCTCCATGTGATGGATAGTTTAGTAGTTTAGTAGTATTAGTAGCCATTTGTGAGTTTTAGAGAGCTAATCAGCTATTTGTGATTTAAGAGTGAAAAACTATATTATTGTTCATCGGTGGGGCCATGTATCTATCGGCTACATCGATCTCTTTCCTTTGCCCCAACAAGGGCTGTGAATAAACAGTATTGTATTGTTTATGCAAATTTAGAATTTGCATATTTTAGAATTTGTATATTTATAATGGCACGTCAGATTTGCTCTTCATTGGACATCTTTTCCTCTAAAAGACTATTGACAATGTTGAGCAAAAGGTAATCAACCATTAATGCTCAACATAGATTGATGCAGTCTGAAACTGACTTTATTTACCAATGTAAGTTTGAAAAGTAATTTTGATAGAATGAATACAAAATATCTATTCAAACCATTCAAAGGAATTTTTTTGAGAAGGGCACCAGCCACCACGTCCAGCCACAGTTATTTACCAATGTAATCTCTATTATATTGTGGCTTCTACGTGGTTGTTTCATACATATGACGTACTTACAACAATACCCATTGGTAGTTTGACGTCATTATAGAAACCCTAAGCCAAAACTCTGCATTTGATACCTTCCACAAAGAAATACAGCTAATTTTCTCTTTCATGCACACTCCCATCTTCGGATGGTGAGAGCCATAAAAGACTAAAACAAAGAGTTTCTCAGGAGGAGTATACTATTTAGGGTAATCAGGCATTAAGATAAACAAGTATAGTACACTTCGGAACAATCTTAAACTCTCTGATACAGTCATCATTTTCTTTGAATACGCATTCAAAGATACATTTCTTGATTTTACTTAATTTTGATATCGACCCTTATGTTTAGACACAATATTCCCAGAAAGACTTGGTGTTCTCTGGCAAATGTAACAAGTATTTTCCCCAATATTTGAGGGAAAGACAGCATCTTTATTCCGAAAGAAAGGCCAGGTGTTTTAACGTGGGTTTAGACCTAGTGTACCACCACCAGCCTAACCGACTTGCGGGTCTATGGACCTGACCGACTTTATATACTTTATGTATAATCCCTAAGGCGCCTGATATTGGGCTACGTTATTTCCATCCCTCACTATGGAGAATCAACCTAGTGGAAAACAGGTCCATTGAAGAAGGCTCAAGGGTATAATATTTCAAAGAAACTAAAGAAATAGAAAGCTGATACCCCTTTCTACCCTGTATATTACTATTTTTAACACGGTTTTCTTTCATAATCGAAACAACATCAAGATAAGGTTCCATTATCTAATGATGTAAAGGTGTAGGAGGATGGGTCATTTGTTGGTTGTTCATATGAGAGGAATCTATTAAAGTATCAAAAAAGGAAAACAAAAAATACAGGCGGGTTTGAGGCCACCAGAGTGAACATAACCCACAAGCGGAAGATGAGTTCCACTTATATAAAGTTTTACCAAAAGATGGGTTTTTTGGTGTACATAGGGCTCTGATCGTGATGGCTTATCTGATTATAAACACAAACCTTAATACCTTTCTTAATACCCATATTCACTCTAACGAAAAACTGTTGATTATAAGTAGAATTAGTCAATAACGACCACATATATGATATTCCAATCGAGCAATTTGACCAGAAATCTATCCAAAAATGGTTGACTGCTTAAAAGATATCTTACCTTGTTAGTTATTGGTCGCCGACTTTCTCTTATTCGACCAAAACTTGCATTGCTCAATGGGTTTCGCCCTTTAGTTTCTTGATCTAATGTGTATAGTTGTAATGGTGTACTATATATATGAACATACAAAAACTGTCACACTTGGCCAGCTTCCAGCACCAGAATGTTACTGTACAGAAGCCAGGATAGTCAAGAGGCATTAGGTCAAGAATTGCTCCACTTGTTTTGTTCTGAATAAGTGTACTGATTACTTTTCCTGGCATGGTCCACATGTCCTGATTATCATCATACTGTGTGACTCATGTTATAGCTGTAACTCCCACCTATTGGTCTCTACCATAGTGGAATTGCTGTGTGTTTATTGTGAGGTCCCCGAGGTAGCTCCTAACGATAAGTCATTATTTGGATGGGTATGTGCTCTAAATTATCGACTCTAATAACATAATACTACCCTACAGTGAGAATTACTGCAAGGTATAAGCAGTCTGAGCTCAGAATTATGAGACTTATGACACAGTTGCGATGATCGTTTAGCAGTTGTGACATCCTGGGATAATAAATGTGAACCCAGTGACCCTAGGTAGTCACAAGCTGACCCCAGATAGTCACAAGTTGACCTCAGGTGCTCACAAGTTGACCTCAGGTGCTCATAAGTTAACCAAAGGTGCTCACAAGCTGACCAAAGTGCTCACAAATTGACTATGGGCCCCTCTCCCCTTTTTGTATAAAACATCACACGGTTTAGGCTCTACCTAAAGCACGTATTTTCATTCATGAAACTTCATACATATTATATAATAGCCTCTGTAATTGACATGGATATGGGTCATTGTACCAGGAAATGTACGATTGAGCCTGAGATGGATAATTTTCAAAATTCCTATAATCATGAAAGGCATCCTTTTTCCGTGAAAGATTGCATATTGTTATATATGGAAAAGCCAATTATACCAGGAAGCTCAAATGGTTTATAGTTTTTACTGACCTCTAAAGATATTATCATTGATAAACAAACATTCGTGACCAAAATACAGTGTGATTGATATTTATAATTCATTAATCAACCCACCAACATTTTCTGAAGTAAGTATACATTTAGATGATTTCCTACAATGATATGAAAGTATAGGTTTCAGGACCAAATGCTTTTTATTCAATAATTTTCTTAAGATTAAATGTAGTCAGTTTCAATTATCAATTTCTTTTCTTATTGTACCTTTTCACCAAAATGCTTAAAACTAAGCATTTCTGTGAATCATAAGGTAGCATTATATGTACCTGATTTATTCCAATATCAGTTATCACTATCAAATAATTTTGTTGCAAAGAACTAATTAATTAATAATCAATATGTTTTGGTCACGAACGTTTGTTTCTAAATCATATATGTATTTCATATAGCATATTTTCTAATATTTTACCTTGCAACTTCATTTGTAATATAGGAAATGTTTATACACATTGGAAAAAATACTTAAATTTGGCAAACAAATGAAAATAGGTCCTTAACAACATACATTATTTTGGTCATGAATGTTTGTAATAGTCACGAACGTTTGTTGCATTGATTTACTGTGTCTTAGAAAATAGATTTAGTCATATCCATATGTTTGAGATATTTCTCTGTCTAGTTCTACTGTAAGTAAATAATATAGAATTGTATTTTCGGTTAGATACAAGTTTCCCATGCCCAGGAATACCCATTAACATGAAAAACAAACATTCGTGACCATAACTTTAAAAAAAAGAATTTCCTTTTCAATGAAAATGTGTACACTAGGAAAGATCTATGACATGTGCAGGTTTTTGCAAAAGAATTGAAATGTTTTTCCAAATTGAAAGGTATGGATTAAGCAAAAATGCTGCAAAACGTTCGTGATCAAAACATAAGTCACCATATTTAGAATAGAGTACTGAATCCATCCAAAAATAAATAATCATATTGTAAAAGACATTGCATCACAATTCTCTCATGGCTATTGTTTCAATGATATCATTTGAAATAAATTCAGTGTATGAGGTAGAGAAATAGATACAAACATTCGTGATCAAAATTTCATAGGGATGTTATTGCATATATTTTCAATAATAGATAACTCTATCATATATATTATGAATCTGGGAATGCTAATTTACATTAGAAGCATCTAAAAGTAAAGATTGTTATATTCTATTTCAGTAACATAGTTTTGGTCACGGATGTTTGTATTGATCACGAATGTTTGTAGAATATCTTATACCAGCTATATTAATAGAAATGATCATACTTTGAGAATGCTCATAATTGGTGATGAAAGTACACATAAAGAAGTACTGAAACTAAATAAAATGGTTATTAAGATGTGTATTTTCAGGGAAATAATGCAGGTAACATTTGACAAACGTCCGTGATCAATTTTGGTATAAAAACACATAGTTGAGCACTATTCTGTCATGGTCTCTGGATAAACTTTTGATGTTATATGTATCAACAACTACAACAGTGAGTACTGCAAAACCATATTTAGCTTTTAAGTATCTGTTTAATTACCTGTCAAAAAATACCATTGAAATTCTGGTCACGGATGTTTGTTTTCTATTGTTTACTGTCTATTTGTATCACCAAAAGAAAATAAATGATATCTGATTGTTCTAAAATCCGGAAAATGGCTATTTGATACCGTACTTTTTTATGTATGCACATTTCAGATTGTGGTTTGAAGTATGTTTCACTGAAAAACACTTTTAAAGTTAGAGAAATCTTTGAAAACGCTAAATATGGGCATTTTTTCAACTTCTATGTCCAATAACACATGGAAGGTTGATATAAAGTACTAAAAACCTGATATGTTCGTGTAGCTTATCATGTTTTCTTTTAATTGATACCATAAATGGCCTTGTCAAATGAAATCTCTAGTTTCTATGTGTCACTGAATCTGAAATGGCCCAAATAACCTCAATTGTACATTTCTTGGTACAATGACCCATATACATGTAGTAACCCAGAGGCACAACACCATTGTAAGCAAGCAATATCTGAATCGGATCTGATTCAGGTGGAGTTTTCTTTGGGTATCCCTATTCAGGTGGAGTTTTCTTGGGGTATCCCTATTCCTATTATGCCAGACTCACTTTGTACATCTATGAACAAAACATCGGGTAACTTTATTTTGATGATTTGCAACTCAGCAAAGGCTTTGTGGGTATGAGTTGCTGTCCACTGTACACAACAGAAAGTTATAACCAGATGAATAATAGGCTTGGCAACCCCTGGATTTTTTTTTTAATTGAGCAAAACTATCTCAGCATTCACTGATAAGAGAATTATTTAAATTAGCATATATATTTCGAGTTAATTCCATAATACCTGTCATTGTACTATGACCTTTACGAAAACCATGTTGATTATTCATTAAAATACTATTATTTTCAAAATAATTTATAATTTGTCCCATGAACCTGCACTACCCGTGGACATTGTAGGGAATCAGCTGGTGGTGCTAAGTTTAGAGTTCCCGTCTAATTGGTATTGGTTTCACTAAACATATGAACACCAGTTTGTATTATCATGATTATTGCACTTAATATTCTTCAAATATTTCTGATTCTTTTGACAGACATGGACACTGAATATTGTTACATAAACCTAAATATTTAACCAATTGAACAAGTTGATAGACCATTTTAGTAGTGGACCCAGATTCAGGAAGTGCCAAATTCGATTTATTTCAAGCCTGAAAGATATCAACAGTGATCTGCGCACAAGGTGAATGAAGGTAAGGGGTCTTCCATTTAGTACGTACGCACATTTTCAAAAATCTCAGACCCCCCCCCCCCCACCCCCACCCCCCCTTGGGCAAAAATACGCATAGGATATGTACTAGAATGTATGCACATTTTCAAAAATCTCAGACCCCCCCTCCTCCCCCCTTGATGCGTACATACTTAATGGAAAGCCCCTAATATAAAGAAAATAAATCTGTCACTGTGCCAAAAAGCCAACAGGTCATTGCCGTGTCTGCCCTGTTGTTTATGGGCAGAGTCTGGCGTCACCACGAGCCTGTATCTGAGGCCAAAACTGGCAGTCATAGGCAGGCTAACACTGGGGTCTGCCAGAAGGATGTGTTTGGTGTCTTTTTGAGGTGACAAGGTCGCATTTGGTGTCTTTTTGAGGTGCCAGGGTCGCACCAATCGGTGCTATACCGAAGCCATTCTTCTAGATATATATCACTGCTGCAAATGTGTAGATTTGGAACAGATTATGACCCCACTGGTATACAGTGTTCCCTATTATACAGCCACTCTTTGGGATTAAGGCGTGTAGAGGCATAAAAATGACTGTTCATAGGAAGTAATTTTTACGTATTTTAGAAGACATTGTCCTTCAAATAATTTTTTTTTTTTTTTTTTTTTTTTTATTTCTTTATTTATACTGACAAAAGTTAGCGCAAGCGCTAGTTTACATCTCCTGCCAGTTTGTATAGCAGTTCTTGCATAATCTTATGAAGTAAGCAAACATTTGTTGACAGCATCACAAAGTTCTGTAGGATTCATTCACTGTGCTTTCAGAAATCAGTACATTGAAGTTAATGTTTCCTAGACAACCAGAGTAAGTATGTATCATAAATTTTCGTTATAACTGTAAATACATGTTAATACATACTTATTGAGAATAAGGCACTAGCATCTAGTACATCAATATGTCATTCTGAACAGCAAGTTTCCTGTTTTTCTTAAACAGGTTAAAGTTAACAATATTACGGGTATTAGAACATAAGCTATTCCAACAAATAGAGCCCCTGTACATTGGTGATTTTTTTAATTTTTCAATCGTGGGGGCTTCAGTTTCAAAAACAACTCCATCATGGCGTCTTGTATGAATTGGTCTTGTTATAACATATTTTAAATTTGATTGCTGTAAATACATATATTTATACAAGGAGCATTCATATCTTGTGCGTAGGTTAGCACAGTTCGCATCCCTATGTATCAAACCTGTGCTTTTCCTTTCCTGACTTAATAAACAGATCCGTAATGCACGATTTTGATGTCGTTGTAACTTGCTGATTTTTGCACAAGATCCGCCAAAATATAGAATGCTACCATAGTCCATAATTGGAGCTATCATAGTTTTATATATAGCCAAGGAAGTCTGTTGGTCCAAGAGCCATCGAATTTTAGACAATAAGTAAATTTTATGGCTCACCATTTTTATTGAATAGTCAATGTGTGTATTAAAGGTCAGTTTAGAATCAAGAAATATACCAAGGTATTTATAGCAGTTTTCACGTTTTACCTCAGCTGTACCAATTTTAAGAGATATGTTTCTAGTATTTTTCAGACGGCCATGTGTACCATAAAGTACATATTTAGTTTTGCTGATATTAATTGTAAGTTTATTTTCCAGACACCATTGGCTAAATATATCTATGTCTACCTGAAAGTCAGTTAGCATGGTTGCAACATCGGGATGCGAGTAGTATAATACAGTGTCATCAGCGTATAAATGGTGCGAGCTGTTAGTCAATGGCCAATGCATGTCATTGATATAAATAAGGAAGAGAGTTGGCCCAACGACTGAGCCCTGTGGTACACCTGACATAATATGAGCTTCATTTGATGACTTGTTATTAGCCACTGTGATTTGTATTCTATTATCCAGGTAACTCCTAAACCAGTGACATAATTGGTTATTTACTCCTATTTTTCTAAGTTTTTTTAGTAAAATTGTATGATTAACGGTATCAAAAGCCTTCTTCAGGTCCACGTATAAGGCTATAGTTACTTGACCTTTATTCATATTTCCATATAAATCCTGAGTAAATTTAGTAGCAGTATCAATGGTCGAGTGATTCGGTCTAAAACCACCTTGGACAGGGTCTAACAGGTTGTTGTTTTCTAAATAAGTACTTAATTTATTCTGAATAATTTTTTCTAGGATTTTCCCTGGTAGGGGTAATAAAGAAATTGTCCTTAAATTGTTTACATCCTTTGAATTTCCTTCTTTTTTCAGTGGTATCACAGTGGCTATTTTCCATTCATCAGGAACAATGCCCAGTACAAGGGACTGTCTAAATATCCTAATTATTTTATGAGGAGTATGAAGAAAGGCACATTTCAATACCTTACTAGATAAAGTCGGAATAGCAGATGATTTGTAAACACAGATTTCATTCAAGTATTTCATAGTTAGATCAAAATCAATTTCTATATCAGTCATAGTATCATCAATGTCTGGTCCGTAGTATTTCCAGTCAGTATTGTTGTTGGCGATTAGTTTATCAGCAACAGTAGCAAAAAAGGTATTAATGTGATTACAAACATCATCTGGGTGTAAGTCCAGACCAGTATCGCCATCCACCAAGTTGATATCAGATGTACTATTAGCATTTGGGAAGATTGTCCTAATACTTCTCCAAAATTTTTTGGGATCATTTTGGTTATCATTTAAATCATTCAAAACAAAATCTTTTTTTACTGAGCGAACATGGTTAAGACAGGTATTTCGCAAGGTTTTAGCAGTGTTCCAGTCCGCGTCTCTACCAGTTCTCTTAGCCTTTTTTAGGGCACTGTCTTTAGTTTTGATCTCTTCGATAAGCTCGTCAGAAATCCATGGATCACGGTTTTTAGATATATGAAATTGTTTTAAAGGACACATGTTATTAATGGTATTTAGAATATTAGCTTTATATAGATGCCATAGTACATTTGGATCATTGGCTTCATAAAATTCAGTCCAGTCACAATTATCAAGCCGATCAGCAAAGATTTCAGGGTCAAATCTTTTATACGATCTACCCCAAAATTCACATCTTTCAGGTTTCAGTGTTATTTTTTTCCTAGTACAGAAAATCAGTTGGTGATCGCTTAAATTTACATTGGCAGTTCCAGAGTTCGGGATATTGTCTGAGTTCGTAAAAATTAGATCAATGCAGCTATTTTTCGTCATACCAAATCTAGTAACATCTTTAATTAACTGTAAAAATCCATAGTTCTTTAGAAGGCGTACTAATCTTTTGGAATGATTCAGAGATTTGTCGAGGAGGTCAAGGTTTAAGTCACCCATGATAAAAATTTCATACTTATCACGGTTCATGTTAAGTAATGTGTTTTCAAAATAATCCATGAAAGTATCAACATCTCCATTCGGGGGTCTATAACAATTGATGATCAAAACATCTTTACACTTATCGTTATGAAGAACGACCCACTGTGCTTCAATATAGTCCGATGAGATGTTATTTTGATCAAATAGGGTGTGTGAGTAGTTAAAAGCTTCATTAATATACATACACAGTCCTCCGCCTCTTTTAACTCTATTCACATTGTCCAGATATGTTCTATCCGATCTAATAATATTATAGTTAGGTATATTTAGAAAGCTATCTGGAAAATCACTTTTTAACCATGTTTCCGATAAAGCAAAAACGCCAATATTACAGTTGTTCGATAATATAATTTTGAGTTCCTCAAATTTAGGCCATAGACTTCTAATGTTAAGATGAAATAGGTGCAGGCCTTTTCGATCAGTTATGTTTTTGATATCCATATAAAATGGAGCATAGTTGTGGAGTGCTTACCCTGAGTGACTATTTGAGTAGATTTACCCTTAGGGATAATTGCGTTTAACGCCATATCCGTATATTAAAGATAGAAATAGGTTGTACAGATTTCAAGGTTTGTTAATCCTCTTTGATAACTTTACTCTAGAAAGTTGACTCGAGGATAACATCAGTGGGGGAAGCTCGTGCATTTGCACTTACACAATGTGTGGATAAATACATAGGAGTATAAATAGCCGGCTGGACATACAGGTAATCAACCCTCTACTCCGAGAAGGGAAGATGTGCCTGCATGAAGTTATATTAATTCAAACAGTACAATAATACATACACAGTGTCCAAAGTTAGTTGGTTTACAGCTCTCCACTCCGGGATGAGTTGTAACTTCAATAGGCAATGCTAGATAATTTAGACAGGATATTAACAACAAAAATGATATGAACTTAAAATATAATGCAAATAGTTGTGAGTCCCTCTACTACGAGATGGGATATAGTCACTAAAAATTCAGAGTACTTAGGCATTCTCCTTCCATTCACTGTTTTTAATGATGGACCTGGCAAAGGCTGCAGCCCAGATTTCCTGAAGTTCGTCTGATAAGTGCAGGCCATCTTTCAGTCTACGATACTTATGATGAGCTTTGTGGTGTATTATAGCGTGTACTGTGGTTCCAAGCCAGGGGCTGATGGCGTCAATGTCTTTATTGATCGAGGATATAGACCGATTTAGATGTACCATCGATTGATTAATCACTGTTTGGTAAGTGTCAGAGGGAGGTGATGCGTCGCCATTATATTCATGGTAATCAAGGGCAACCAGTTCACAAATGACTGGCCTAACAGCAAATTTAAACAACGCATTACGTGCAGCAAAGAATGCTTCATACATTACTTCTACCAGCTCTCCGACGTTATCATATTTTGGAACAACCTTGCCATTTCGTAGGGATGTTAAATCATTAACGCCAACAGCTAGAAAGATGAAATCATATAGTTCCTTGCCCTGAAACCATTTCGATTCTAAATCCCGTAGAGAGGACTGCACAGTTGACCCACGTTTGTAAACAACGTCTACGTGAAGGTTGAAGTCCGGTTTGTAGTTCGATAGGTAGTCCTTGATTTTTGGGCCTAGGCCATTGCCACGGGAGTCCATGATTACAAGAACAGATACATCATCATAGTATGTATTAGAAGGATTAGTCTCTGTGTTCCTGTCGGTATTCATCTCGCAGTTTTGCAATTTCAACACCAAGCATGTTGTCACCCGTGATCGTGTCCTGACCTATATCGGCGGCTTGCGCGATTGTCATTCCACAGCCCCAAAATTCCGATCGCGTGGCTTCGTAAATGTAGCCGTCCAGAGCTATCAGTTTCTCCTTCATCAGAGGATTCTGGTCGAATTTTAGTCTCAAGCCTTTGGTGATTACTGGTCGTCGAAGGGCTTTCCATGCCTCGTCCACATATATTTCTTTGCCGATGAACATCATGTCGTATGGATTTTTACATTCTTGCAACCTTCTCAGTGCCTGCTTGTTCCCGGCGTGAGTAGCGTGATGCGTTTGCAGGTATTCTTCCAAACAACTGTAGGATTTACCGTTATCGGGGTCAGTAAACGGTGCTTTTGCTAGGTTAGAGAGGAAGACATGGTGCCCTTGGAATGCATACCCATCCTTCGTTGGTCTCAGCTTGGCGTTTTCCAGGGACAAACCATTTGGGAGGTCGTCAATGTCTTTAATCGAGTAGGTTTTATCATCGATAATTAGACTGTTACCTCGTTGCTTAGCCTGAAGTCCTTGGTCACGGGCTGCTGCTGCAAGTGCCCGAAGGTCCCTCTGTGTCGATTGCACCTCGTCAGATAAGTCATCCGAAATGCTGATTTTTGACCATTTCTCGATATTCCTGAGCTTTTTGATGTTTTTGAACAGAGACTGCTTTGATAGGGTAGAAATAAATTCAACTTTCACCTGCCTCGGCCTTCCACCTTGCTTCTTGGGGCGCGGTCCGACTCTGTATATGTTGTTGACAGTGCTTGCTGTCAGGTCTACGCTTAGGTCTGACAGTAGGTCTGTCACAGTTTGTTTTGTTGTGGGGAATGGCGACTCGGGTATTCCAGCAATCAGAATGTTTAGGCGTTTTTTGTCATCAATTAAGTAGCCCACTTTTTTTGTACTTTTTTCTAAGTCGTAGACTCTTTTTCGGAGGGCCAAGTTCTCTTCAAGACAATCATTTAGACGGCTTGAAATGTCATTGAATTTTTCATCAAACCCTTCCAACCTGAGATCGACCGCGTCCGCTCTAGCAGTACTGCTCTCCTTGTCCGAATTATATTTGATAATATGGTCCTCAATCAGTTTTTTGTTTGCTGTTGAAGTTTCCTCAATACGATTTAGCTTATCTTCAATCCGGGTAATTCCAGCCTGATTCTTCTGAAATTCTTTGAGTAGGCCAGCAATCGGGTCGTCACCTAGGTCTAATGGCGGTTCTCCGTCTGGTACCTTTGTTTGCGATGATTTAGCATTTCTTGAGGATACTCCACGCGTAGTACTCATTTTGTCACCAATTCACTGTCAAGTCTGATGAGCATAGATTTGTATGCCTGATAATCATAAAATATGGACTCCAGTCGGTAGATTGACTACAATAAGTCAGTACAAGCACGAGCTCCCCCTCACCTCCGTCTTACCCTAACGCCGCCATATAAATTTAATTTCCCATAGATAGCTGAGAATAGGGTAGATAGCGTTGCAGAGGATGCGCAACTCCAAGGCCATACATCTCCCATGAGAGTTTACGTAGTTGTTTGAATGTATCAAATATTGTTTTATCACAAGTAGCTATATACTATCTGATATGAAATTTTAGTACCCAGGCTTCTGAAACTACCTGGTTATGTTTAAATACAGTATATGCCGAGATATGTCATGATGCCATGTGACTACTTCTGACCGTGAAGCTCACTTATCTCTATGCACCTATTACAAATATCATAAATATTCAATAATGTATGTTTTATACCCAATGAATTAACCCCTTCAACCCTCTATTCCTGAGGATAGTAGATGAAAATATGTGTGGACTACAGAAGAAATGCTTTCTAAAGCTGCAAACTGTTTGAAAATATTCCTTTTAGAAGCTTAGATATGGTCGTTTGAACTTCCCTACTTCTTATACAACATAAACCCCCCGGTTCTGATAGTCATCTTTGTTTCTATGTTATGGTAACTTTAACTTGACCTTGTATATTTAGAAAAAACAGCATTTCTTATTCAAAAAAATATTTTAAATACAATAACTTTTGATTGACTTGGTCTTTTATCTAACTGTTTGAAATATAAGGCAGAAAAAGATATTTCCCACATTACTCATGAAAATTGTTCCATTGACTCAGAACGTTCTTTTTTCTGTAACCATGGCAATCTATCAACCTTATTATATGAAGGATTTCTGTGAAAAAAAACATTCCATTGCAAATTTCCCATAATGCATCATTTGCAAAAGATTTGATATTTTTATGAAGATCATTGAACTCTCAGGAAATTTCTATCTAAGTCAAACTTTTCCACAAAATTACTTAGAAAAATGTTTTTTTGCCAATAATTCCTTAATTAATGCTTTCAAGAGGCTGATTTCCCCGAATAGGCAGATTTGCCCTGTATTGACCATAACATCCTTTACTGGAACACATGTTCTTAAATATCTAAGCATCATAGAATAATAATACAAAAAGTATAAGGTTCCTTGGAACTTTGGGAATATTTTGATATTTACCTCATGAGTGTAAGTGAAATACCCATTTTATAATCAGAATAAAACCCTAAAAGAGGTGCCATTTTATGGGTAATACTCATGTGGTGGCCAAATATGGCCTTATGGGGTGGAAGGGTTAAAGAAGTTGAAGCTTGAAGACACTTGTAGAATACTAAAAAAGCTATAATATAGGACAAAGAATGTAAAATGTAAAGGAACTATTATCTTAATATTTTTAACTTCACTTCTTATGACAGTTGTTATGTCCCAGCAGTGATTAGAGACTATTTACTATATTCCTACAAGTGTATGGACTATCAAGCGAGGTTTGTGGTCTGAGTGCTTTGGATCTCTACTCCCAGCATTATGTAAACAGGAGCAGGGAGCATGTGTCAAGTCAGACTTGGATTGGGACAGGATGAAAGGGCGACCCCTTTCTAAAAAAAGACTGCAATAATGATGTGAGCCGTCAATGCTGGAAAAGCCCAAAATACAAAATAAATAAAGAATATTTGACTTGCCTAGATAAAAGGACAGAGTAAAACCTATGAAACAGCTGCTCCATTCCACACCAAACTTTAAAAAGTAGATACTACAGCCCTGTCCTGGGATTAACTGTAGATATTTTGCAGAAGAGGTCAGGTGACCGTTTTTTCTTAGCATGTAACTACCAAAGCCTTGTGATCCTAGGCTCACATAAAATGTGCAAAGATCTAACAGAGCTCCCTAACGCCATGCCAGATGTAACCACATATAGATGCTGATATAGCACCATGCCAATTCAATTAATTGATTGAAAGAAAAATATGCAACTGATTATAAGCCATTTATAAGGAATATGATGTCATTTACACAGGGTCTATAGAAATGCTATGGTATTGGTTATTTGCCTATCATGTCTCAGTGGTGGTATTCAGGTCTGTGTCATCCTAATACCAGTCTACAGATGGTGTTGTGAGGAGAAAAACGCTGACAGTGTGACTGATGTGGACAGTGGGTGACTCCTGTGTGGAGTGGCCTCCAGCGGAGGAATGTTCCCAGGGTCAATGGTATAAGGGGGTAGGGGAGGGTGCTCCAGGGTATCAGGGTGGGTGTGGCACGGTGATGGGGGGGATTGAAATTGGTTTGTGAGGATCAGAAATGGGTAGATTTGCTGTAAATACCCTTCTTAAAAAAGGAACATGACTGTTCTCTATCCCTTGGGCATTAATGATATAATCATTGCATTGTATGACAAGGTCTCCATGTGAATATTTGCTCGTAGCATGTAGTGTTAACTAGTCCTGCTTCTCATCTACGCTAGCAGATTCAATCATATTAAATCTGCTAGCAATATTAGTGCGTTATCACATAGGAAACTATGGTTCTCATGGTTTCAGTTTAACCACTAATACTATGTGAAATATCTATATATACAATGACTTTTTCTTATCCTTGCAAGTTGTTGTTGGCGTGTTCGATCTCTAAAAGGCATATATATCTTTCAGGGAATGTATTCCATTTCAGATGAAAAGCGCGAAGTTCTGACAGTCCACTTTATGGCAGTCGTTTATAACTGTCTATAGTAAATTCATAAATATCCTCTAGATGCACGAAGTTGTAAGGCTATGTTACTCCCTCTATATTTTTAAACGAAGTGTGGCTCGTGTAGTGGGGAAATGAAGCCATAGAAGACTGTCTAAACACTCCATCACTGATCTACTAGTGAGAGAGATGGATCGTTGAGTCCCATGTGTAACATCTGGAAATGGGCATGTTGATGTGGCCTGGCACTGCACTGCTGTAAAACAAGGACATATAAGCCTATACATCCTCAGCTTTTATTACCAGACAGTAGACGTCGACGGGTCTGTTATGCTTCAAGCATGTCCCTCTCTCCCTATAGAATCAACCTGTAACATTAATCAACCTGTATCATTAAAAGTCTAGAAAAACCCGCATATGGTTGAGCAATAAAGTTTGATCCTGCTTCATATAAAGCAATTCATATGTATCACAATAAACCCAGTTTTAGCTTTAGAAGTATGACCTCTTCTTTATGGCCCTTTGAGATTTTTTCAGTATACGATTTTTGCTTTTGAGGTTGTTGCCAAACGTTTAACTACAACGCCAGAGACAGATCTAGGATTTTTAAGGGGCGATCCCCCAGGAGCCCCTTTCTAGCCATTGATAGGCCATAGACAGAAATGTTAGTAAAAAGTGGCTGTATTCGCTGTTTTGCTCCTGTTGTAACCTATAGTAAAAAGCCTTATTTGTCACCAATTTCTGAGGTGAAGTATAAATACATACATTGCTTAGAACTTGTTTGTCATTTGTAGAAACTTGTGAAGGTTTCCCGTTTGGCATACTGAAACAAACTATTTTCTCAAAGCATGATAAATTAGCCTTTTTTGTTAGTGAATTTAAATATTCTTGCTGCTTTTATGTAAGCATTTCCAGGATTCAGCAGATCAAAGGCCCAGACTGTTTATCAACAATTAGGAAGGCATGTGTGTTAATTGATCTGGCACATGATGCCCTTGGGGGCAATTGATCTGGCACATGTTGCCCTTGGGCATGGGTGTTTTACTGATGCTTACACTGTTTATCTTATACAAACAATGACCCTAGTGAATGGTCATTTGGTAAACATGTATACTGAAAATAACTTAGTTGAGACAACCAAATCAACCAATACCATTTACTCATAATAGGTGATTTACACAAATACAAAAAATATATTACATGGACACCTTCCTTTAATTATTTTTCATGGTTTTGACATGTGAAATTTGTTGGTTTGTTACTACTTTTCCATTAGTTCTTTTAAAGTTTTATTCGCAAAACTAAATTTTGCCCCCCCCCCCCGCCTTTAATGAGTAAAATTAATTGGCATATTAAATGGTGAGGCTGATACTAAGAACAGGATCGCCCCTTGGCTAGGGGAGCTATATGCTCTTCTTGTTGAAATAGGGGCGCTTCGAATCTTTCTCTCAATAGCTTTTTGGTCAAATCTTACATTCAAAAAAGCTTTAAATGAAGAAAAAGGTAGTGCCCACGCCCCCTCTAAACCCGCCAATAATAACTCCCTCCATCTAATATACTCATTGGGTCATTGCTCTTATGGGGTGTTGCCAAACCTTTTAACCAAAATGCCCTCCATCATTCGTAAAAAGAATCTCTGGAGCCGACCTTGAGACAATTATTATTGGCAAGCATAGCTATACTCAGCCGATGCTAACTTAAACAGACAAGGATACAACTGAATTATTTCATTCTTTTTATGACAAACATTGGCAGCTGAGAGAGGATAGAACATGCCAAGAGACAGGAGTGACCCTGTTTCTGGTGACATGCCCTCTTCCCACACCCCAGGTGGTTCGACCCCTGTCTGTACCTTGGGTCAATATTGCCCTTCGTGTCCTCCTGTGTGTCCCCAGACCTTCCCTAGTGTTTACACTTCTGCTGAGACCCAACTCTTCCTGTCAGTGAGTACAACTACTAATACGTTAACCAACAACATGGGGTTTGACGATAAAGCTTTCAGTAACAGTGGCAATGTTTACTGTGATGTTTATCAGGGTAAATCACACTTGATATGTTTTTAAGTTTTTGTTTCATTTGTAATACCATTAGGCTAACCACCGGGTCTTTCAGATACATTTTATGTATGGTTGTGTTTTTTTTTGTGATCTTAGTGTGTTTTAATTATGTCTCTTTCATAAACGTAGCAAAAATAGCTATTGGAATATGAAAGACGTAACGTAAGTTAATCTGACACAAGGAAACACCGGCAAAGACATTATAACTCTTGAATATTTCTCTGTGGCATTTTAACACTTCATTCTTGAAAAGGTTCTTTTAAACATGAGCACATTGTCCGGTGCATGGTGTGAAACAATGCCTACCAGTCGGAACAATGTTGTTCACAAAAAAATGAAAAGCGACAAGAGACGGGACAAAGCGTAACGACAGGCAGCAGGCTCATTTATCAAAACTACATTTTTTTCCCTCTTGGTGTTTTGACTAGTTCCTTCTTATGGAAGGTTCCAAAGGGAGTCGATCCCAAGTCATCACTGCATCCACCATCCATTGGCAGAGATTTGAATGCCTACTCTTAAGGCTAGGAGGCTCTAATGGCACCGCCCCCTTTGGTCATATCCCCTGTGTTTACCGAAAACGGCCATGTTTATTGGCCGATGGGTGGGGCGCCCAACTACACACGGACAAATAATAAGAGGCAATATATGGTATGATTTGGCTCGGACGTGCTGGCCTCATTTTCTATATATCAGGGGCGTCATGGTCTCTATACCCTTCATGAATGAGTCTATAGAGAAAAACTGTACAATGGTGTTTTCTCGGTGACTGCTAATGTCATTTTTCTATTGAAGAGCTACTTGCATGTTCTTCGGTAAGAGCTTAAAGTAGGGACATGATATTCTGCACTCAATAACCCTATGGTCACTTTTGCTTTGATGAATAGAATGATTAGATTTCTGATGAGAATAGAATAGCATTTTAGTCAGAATAGATTAGCTCTCCTTCTAGAATAGAGCAATTTTTTGGTCAAAATAGACAAGCACTTTCAGCAGAATATACAGTATAGCCTTCTGGCCAGAATAGATCTCTAATATTCCCATAAGTTTGTAGATATCGATATGAACAAGGGCCTGTGAACAGCAAAGCTGGCATAACTATGAGTCTGAGTTGTTTTCCAATCGTTCAACTGGACAATCAGAACTAACTCTGTGATATGAGTGTTTTCAACAATGATGAAAAGGATTGGCTCTTTTCTTCGTTACCACACTCTGTCGTTTATGTCTGACTATAGTCTGACATACTGTCGCCAAAAGACTAGTCCTTTAACAACTTTGTTCCTCCTGCAACGTAACCCGATTTTATATTGCTATAGCAAAATATTCAATACATTTTAATGAGAACGCACAAAATGATACTTACCTAGGGTCCATATGGCAATTGTTGCTTTCTATGTCATCTGCTAATGTACTTTTTTATATCGTTAATGATGATCAATGCAATTAGGTTGTTCGACCGTAACTTCATGGACATAAATGAACATTGATTTTTGAGAACCCAATGCCCCATTGCAATCGTCCATAAAAAATTACATTTATGCTTACAGTTTCTGTCAACCCAACACCAATTATCAACTCTTGAAACCTTTTACGAAACAATAAGAGCTCTTTGATCTATACCTAAAACGTAATACCAATATGACAAATTTCTAAAATACCCCTGACTTCCGGTTTGCTCATTCCAGACGCCACACCAGAGGGCAGCAGAGATGGCGATCGCCATGACGAGACCGAATCGTCGGCGAATGGGACGCTGGCGCCACTGCTCATTGGCGACCGCGGCACTTCGCCAGACAGGTCGTCGCCAGGGAGCACTGAGGACGGGCTGGCGACGTGCAAGTCGCCAGCCGAACGTGTACGTTTTATCCTAAGTAATAACGATGAGGAGGTGACGGACGAGAACCTGGATCTGGCCGTGCACGCCCTCTTCTGCCAGATGGACGTACTCTGCCACTTTGAGGATGGTGAGAGTGGATGGAAGGAGGCTGCGAGGTGAGAAGGATAACCCGGAATAATTGATGAAAAATGTTTACTGGCATTCATAAAAGATGTAATAAATACACAGAACTAACCGAGGGGGCACGAAGCAACAATTATTTCCCCGAGTCGGAGTGCATTTGATGCGTCGAGGGCTTTAGCCCGAGACGCATCAAATGCACGGAGACGAGGGGAAATAATTGTTGCTGAGTGCGCCCAAGGTTAGTTCTTGTTTTATTATATATCAAATACCTGCCAACGTTGAAGATATGTGAAAAAATAAGACGAATTCTCTTTATTTACCTACGCCGATCGTGGGCCGCGCCATTGCTGCATGCATTGAATGCGCCTCCTCAGCAGAGAGTTCTAGCATTGCACTGCCACGCCGTCTGGCGTTTCATGCGCAAAATAAGTCAAGATGGCGGAGAATCAACGCTTTCGAAGAATTTTGCTGGTAATTCAGACAATTTTAGCGTGGTTAAGCATTATTTACGTAGTTCTCACGTCGGCATGCATCGTTTTTACCCTACAGAGACTTAGGGGGGCAATAATTTTTTATTATGCCACAGTGTGGCATAACGCCATCAGTTATTCCACCTTTGCTCGCGGGGCAGTACAATGATGAGGGTATAGGCACTACGAACTTGGTATATAATAAATGAGTATATGAAATACGAAAAGTTTTGGTTAGGGGAGTATATGTGTGGTCCAGAGAGTCATGACCTTTACTATCTTTGCTGGTTGACCTGCCAAAAATGCAACCCAACTGCCCGAAAGAAACAATATGACGTAACAATTATTAGAAAGTCATGACTGTTCTCACGTCAGTGTTTTAAGATCTGTTATACCTACTGCGACGAAACTAAGCAATTGCTGATTAAGATTAGTCAGCGACTAATCAGCGATGTGGTAAGGGCTTTTACTCCAGAGGTCAGTGGCTGACCCCATCCGACCTCTGGAAGTATCTCAATCAGCCACTGGGAGTCATAAGATAACCTGCGATTTGAGTGTATAAGAACACTACACTTCTGACACAGAATTAATGGCGATACAGATATGGGGGAGATATAACCTTAGATATAGGGGGTAACTGCGTGTCAGGAATGAGTACCTGTGGCGGAATAATCTGTACTGAAGACGTATAGATTACTAAAGGTCTGACAGGGTGAGGGTGATAAAAGATGAATAGTAGCCGGGTTAGAACGCATGGGGCACATATCAATATCTATAAGGATTTTCGTTGATATACCAAACACTGTAATATAAATTAAGGTTCATGAAAAGTTCAGTAACTTAATATTACTTGCATTCATGTAAAAGGACTCTGAGATATAGATAAGTTGCAAACTGTATAATATTAAGAGTCTTAATGGTGTATTTGATGCCTATAAGTGTTACAATACTAATAATATCAATCCTAATATTTTATATTATAGCAGGTTTAGTGGTGACAATGTATTGTAATGTTGTGCAGAATACATCCATGCTGGTATGTCCACAATGTAAATATATATATATGTATAAATATAGGATTTTTGAATAATTACATTATATATATAATAATTACATTATATATATAATGTAATTATTCAAAATTCTATTTTTAGGCTTCACGAACATATAGGCTAATAAACCCATATTAGTGTTCAAAATCGGCCAACAAATCAATCCGAATTTCCAATTCAAAAGTGAGCTCTGCATAGTCAATATTTAATAATTTTATATTAATTTGCTTAACCCCCAGGTGGCTGAAGTACGAGGAGAAGGTGGAGGCCGGAGACCGCTGGTCCAAGCCGCACGTGGCCACCACCTCCCTGCACGCCCTGTTTGAGGTCCGTAAGGGCATCGCCGAGCACACGGTGGTCCTGGACCTGGAGGCCCCCCACGGCTGTCTCCACCAGGTGGCAGGTGAGTAGCTCACTCCTTCTGCTCGCATCTACTCACTCAATGAGACCTTAGGTTGGATTTGCTCAGACTGGTTTGGGGAGGGGAGGGGGTACTTGTGTCTTGGATGGTGCCCTATGCCAACCGACCTTGCAACGCATTATTTTATTGTTATAATCGTAAAGGAGACATCTCTAGTTGGTGCAAAGATATTGGAAGGAGAAGTCAATAATAGAACAACATGAGTGCAGAACTCATATCCTTTTATGTGACTGTTTTTCCAAAAATAAAGATACGTCTTTAAAAGTTTCATGAACAATTATGGTAATTTCTGTCCGTTCTTTTTTTTAGTACACTAAACTTTGTATTGTTGTAAGGGCAGTGATCTATACTCCCAAAATTTAGGAGACGGTCAGCTACTAATAGTGGTCAGTCAAGAAAAGCAGGGATAGTTTGGCAGTGGGTCTCCCTTCTATGAGTAAGAGCCTCCTCCCCCTGGTCACTGAGCAGCAATATTTGTCTGATGAGGAGGAACTGGCCTCCAACATTGTTTGATCTAACCACCGTGCATGTCCAGCCTATTCCGGCTTTGACCCCAGTTTCCCATTACTAATTACTCAAACCTCCTCCACACTGCTCTGCTGTTTTTTGTCTCCGAGTGTTAGCTCATTTGTCTGCTATTTTTGCTTTATTCTGCTGACGAAGAATATTAACGGTCCTAGGTTTTATCATATGGACGTGTACTTTCTCGCTTATGACAGTAAAATGAAGTTAGAATGATGGGCAACACTACATTTTGTACATTTCGTTTTGACTGGGTTGTTATAGCAATTGATACCATATCAAATATGGTTATTGGAGTTATTAAGGTTTCTTCCGCAGTAGACTTATGTTTGCATTTACCTATTTTCTCTAGATCGTAATGAGTTATATTAGAATGTGTAAAACGTAATATTTGTACCATTCCAAGTGAGATTAAGGTTACTGATAATTATACCAAAATATAAATCGCTTGCACCTCCCAACATATTTTATTTTATCGAATTTTGCTCTTTTGCTTTTCTATCGAATTCAAATTTTCTGTTCTTTGGTGGTTTACATCTCTAATGTATACACCTACTATCTGGCTATGCAACTGATCAACTATCATTCAATATTGTAGATACCTATGGTACAAGAAAGCTATAAAACATGAACACAATGAATTACTGAGACCCTGAAAATGCAAAGGAATTATCCAAATCTTATCCAAATACTTATCCTATAGGAATAATTGAGACCGAAAGTACACAAACCCACAAGTTAATGCCTCAGAAGCAGATGGCATTTTTAATAAACCTAGGTCTGTTCAAAAAATTATACTTTGATAAGCCTTTTAATATTTATACATTGATTGTATAGCTCTGTGTCCTTAAATAAAAATATTCAGGAAAAACATCAACATGATCAAAGCAATGGATATAGATGCAGGAAGTTTCTCTGCGGCCTCGAGTATAGAAGGAATTATTTTGCTACTGGGTGGCAAAATAACATTAGCACTAACATTTCTAAGTTTCAACAAATTTAACCCCCATTTTCATGTTGTATAATTCGCTAGGCCTTGGCAGGCCTTTGAGTGCTTAATTGGTCAAACGGTTATCGAAGCTTTTATTCCCTCCCAATAATCTCAAATTGATCGTCGAAATATTCCAATTTGGCAATATCCAGTACGTATCCAATTTAATATTCCTAGTAGCACAGTATACAACAATTTATCAAACAACATCGACATTGTATTCACACTTTCCCAATAAGCAATATATTAGCATCCCGGCACTTTAAACCCATTTAGCACTCTTAGAAAGGCAGGAACACATATTAAATCCCTAAAATCTATTGAGAACAGTTGCTTGTCTTACTTGGCAGATGACAAGGCTCGAAAAAAGCCAGAGATCTTGGTCCCCTCGGAGAAAGAGAGCGATAACCACCATAGGACCATATATGGTAAAACACATGTTAACAGGAGTGATCATAAACTTAGTCAGCAAACTCTTTTTTCTCTCTCCTCTTTGCTTGGCCTCCGAGTAATACATGTGTTTATAAGCTGCAGGCACATCAAATCTTATGGGAGCTTATCTTGGCCAGCTTGTCTAAGTCATTGTATACTTACAGAAGAAGTTTAATCAGTATAATATCTACGGGATTGGAGATCCTTTAAATGCAGAGAACTTACAATGTCAGATTTCCAAGATTCCATAGTCCAAGAAGTGTAGTTGATGTGGATGCAGCATTATGTAAAGCATGTTTGTGGCCATTCTCTTCTCTTCTGCCACTAGTATACTTGTGTGGATTTGCCAAAATACTGACATGCTTATAAATCGTGAGCATGTTTGATTGCCATTGTTCCCTTCACACTGATAGTGACACTAACAACACAGTATGCTTGATGTACTTATATTGCATGTGTTCCCCTTCAAAGTAAATACTTGATTATAGAGGTGCAGAATTGTTAAAAGAAATATGTAATGGTTTTTCCTTTTTCCTTCAGCGGAGATTGTATTAGAATATAGATCAAATTGTTTTCAATTGATTGCTATTACAAAGACAGTGCATTTCCATTGTGCGAATCCAGTTTAGAATAGGTGATGCAAGCATGGGAATACACAGGACAAAATTAAGCAAAATGTTCCACATCATTTTCATTACAGTATGATTACATTGAAATCATTTTTTTATGACACTGCTTTAGTAGACCATGTGGCATAATGCGAATGATTGTTGCTACTTCAGTGCAACGTAAAGGGATGAATTCCAAAGGTCTGAATGCTGTTTTCAACTGCTTCTGGCAGTCTGCTTTGGCTATCTGCAGGGGTGAGGCTGAGGGCGATAGCTACAGTTCCCATTACAGCTTCTTTATGGCAGCAGATAAGGGGTGTGGCTTTGTGTAAAGTCCAGTCTGTATTGTTCTATGGCTAGCAGACGCCCCCTGCAATAGTAATGACAGGCACACACAAGCCATGATCGATACGTAAATGATTGGTCTTTATTTTCTGGAATGTTTTATTTGGCGCAATTATTGACGGACGTCTATCAAGAGAGCTTATGTGGAAGATCTGGTATTGTAGAATCCCTATTGAACAGTTCCAAAAGAGATTATGATTGTATTTGTAACATCAGTTAATGATACAATCCTTTTACATTTCAAAAATATCCGAAATTCTGTTAACAATTTTTTCGGAATAGTTGTGAATAAACATAGATTAATTACCACATTTCAATTATAACACTTATACGAACCTCATTGTAAACTAGTTATAGCCATAAAGAGACCTTGGCCTATATCTTCGTAAATGATTTTCGTGATTAGGCTTATTAGCTTAAATTTGATTAGTGTATCATTCTGCCTGGATATGAATGAGATGCTAACCAAAATTCACAACATAAGCCTCATCACTGAAATCAGTAACGAAACTATGATTCATGGTTACTCTATTTTACCAGTAATCTCGCACGTGTATACATGTCACACGTTTTGAGTTTATCAAAATGTTGATATAATTTGTATCACAATAACTTCAGTTCAAACCCTAACCTTTTTCTCCCCAGAAAACCTGACCTCTGCCATAGCCAAGGACAAGAACTTCACTGAGGATCAGCGTCTTCAGATCCTGGAGATCCTGCTCAAACCCCACAAGCACAAACACCGTAAGGGGCAGAAGCCTAAGAGCGAGACCTCCTTCCTGCAGTCCATCGCCTACCCCACTCCCGACGCCAGCTCCACCCCGACCAAGGAGAAACTTAAGGAGAAGGAGAGGGAGGAGAGGGAGAAGGAGAAACAGAAGGAGAAGGAGAGAGAGTTGATGGAAGACGCCTCTGAGACTGAGGCCTCTACTATGTCCACCAAGGGAAAACGTGAGTTATATATAGGTTTTGATTCAAGAACATGCTTTCTTCTACATTCATTATCATCATGAATACCAGAGTGTAAACCTAGCATATACAAGTTTGTTGTGAGATGATTATTTTTTTGGTCGAGCCTAGAACATTTGCAGCCCTAAAAATTGGGTATATCAATTAGGTTTTCATGTTATAATATGTCTAATATAGCTACTATTCTCACATTGTTTATATTGAGATCAATGTTATGCCATTATGAAACTCAATATTGCTTTTTAATAGAAGACGCCTAAAATCTTTTGAACATTCGGATCT
This sequence comes from Lepidonotus clava, assembly GCA_936440205.1. NCBI lineage: Eukaryota > Metazoa > Annelida > Polychaeta > Phyllodocida > Polynoidae > Lepidonotus > Lepidonotus clava. Next base: position 14,536,925 of record OW387150.1, on the reverse strand, counting down.
ACTCATGCAGTCCTTTTCCATTTTAGAGCATTTCGCTTGTTTCATATTTCACAGGACTCCATTTTCATCATTTCTTGGTTTAATGTAAAATGCATCATGTATGAGACCTAGAGACTTTATACTTCTTTAAGTTTGATATGTTTCCCATTCAATTGTTTACAGCCATAAAAGAAAAAGGTGGGACTTTCTTATATTTCATTATCTCAATTTTGCTTTTCGTCTTTTATATTATTACTGATTTCTTGTTATTGTATTATATATAAAATATTATTACTAACATAAGTATTTCGGTATTTCTAACCTATCAAAGAGACCTCTAATTCTTTACATATAATATGTTCCGTTTTCATCCTTTTTTATTTATCCTTACTAACACACACAAAATCTCTGGATCAAATAACTGGTATTTATGCTTAATTTGCTATTTTCTGATCATGGGAAAATTCAAATGGAGCTTTCTTTATATCAATTATTTCCATCCTGAGAGTAAGAGTATTTAACGTACTTTTCTTGTTCTATTTGTGTTTTGTTTGTTTTTATTTCCCCTTATTTTTTTGGTTCCTACATAATTTTAGATCGCAGTTTCGTTCCTTCAGTTACACATAAAGTAATTGCACATGTCACATCCTTTGTTGTTCTGTCTTTAATTTTTCCACATGCACTTAGTAATAACCAACAAACACATCAGTTTATAAATCTAAATTGCATGATAAGTTTAAACCTTTCTTTGAAGCACCTCATCTGACTATTCCTTCAATTATTTTCGTAAAGAATACTTGTACAGATGAAAAGGGTTGGAAAGTAACATAAATACAAAGAAGCATTTTTAATGGGAACACAATAACATTTTTAAATCATAAATACAATAATTAAAAACTTATTTTCCAAACATCACACAGTTATCCTGTCTTCTTATATCTATATCCCTGACATATCATGTAACTTATCTTTGAAAATATATTATCTATTTTGTCTTCAGTGAAGGAGTTCTTTAAGCGGCCCGAGCTGAACCGCCTGCCGAGCACCCACCACGAGATCTCGGCCCTCTACCACACCTACCCCGGGGGGATCCTGCCGGAGAACCTCCTGCCTTATAAGGTAAGGCTCTGCCATGGAGAACCATTTAGGCCTTGATCAAGAGTGGGGGCAACAATTAGTTAAAATAATTTGCATACGTTTCCTTTTGAATATCAGTACGTCACGGCCGGAGAATTTGAGCTCAGAAATTTGGATAAAGTACCTAATGGAATGCCCCACAAACACACAAATATATCCAATCAGTGTCCAATGAATTATTTCGATTGTTTAGAACACTTTTTTAATGTTTAGTAATTCTCACTAAGGAATTATTGTATGTTTTCAGCCAAACAAGAGGCTGATGAAGAAGATCCCTGGTGGTTCCGAGGCAGCCAACATACTGATTGGACAGGTGAGTTTAATGTACTTAAAAACTACTGTTGATCAATCACATCTGTCTCTCACATCCATATGTATCTTCTGAATGTTTCTTGTATTTGCCGTCTACATGTATTAGTACTAGATTATGATTCATAGCTGACTCATGCAGCAATCTACAGGCGCGGACTATTATCTCCTTATGTCTGGTGTGCAGAGACTGTCACCTGGCCACTTTTTTATTTCTTTTTTTATCATTATTAATTAACCACTTTCACATGCATGTGTTCTTCCAAGTAGGTGTAGAGAAATGTTGTTGTACCTCATTGGAGAATAACTTATACTTAGAGTAAAATAAAATTGTGTAGATGACATTTAATTAATTGATTTTTTTAACAACAAAAATGTTAATTATGATTCCTAAGTGTATATAGAAAAATATTTATTGTGTTACAGGTGGACTTCCTGGAGGAGCCGGTGATGGCCTTTGCCCGCCTGTCTAAGTGCGCCATCCTGGCCGACCTGACGGAGGTGGCCATCCCGACCAGGTTCATCTTCCTGGTCCTCGGCCCGCCCACCTCCAGCACCGTCTGGGAGTACGAGGAGGTGGGGCGGGGCATGGCTGCCCTACTGAGTGACCGGGTAAGTAGTTGACTTAATGTTAAAGGGTGGTTAACTTAATGTAAAATGTTGAACAATGGTGGCCATTCCCACTAGGTTAATTTCCCTGGTCCTCGGCCCGCCCACCTCCAGCACCGTCTGGGAGTACGAGGAGGTGGGGCGGGGCATGGCTGCCCTACTGAGTGACCGGGTGAGTAGTAGACTTTATGTTAAAGGGGGGTTAACTTAATGTTAAATGTTGGTGGCCATCCCGACCAGGTTGACCTTCCTGATTCTGGTCCCGCCCACCTCCAGCACCGTTTTCTTTCTTCTTTTTCCTTACTATAATTATTAGACCTTACTCAATTACAATAATTGATCTTCTGTATAGGCATTGAGTCTCCCACAGCCACGTCTCCACCCACACTTAATGTTAAAGGGTTGTTAACTTAATGTTAAAGGTTGGTGCCTGGTACTTTAGAGGAGTATGAGGAGGTGGGGGGGGGTGGGTTATGGCTTTCCTACTTAGTGACAGGATAAATGGTGGACTTAATGGTAAAGGATATTTTACTTAATGTTAAAGGTTAGTGTAAATAGATGTGTAGGAATATGAGGAAGTAAGACGGAATATGGTTGCCCTCCTAAATGAGAGGTAATTTAACATAAAGCCACCACTTTAAAATTGAGTTGACCACCATTAATCATTTTACAAAATGATAAATGGTGGTCAACTCAAGTTTAAAGTGGTTAACCATAATGTTAAATGGTGCCAATCATGGGGCTGACAAGTTAGTGAATGATCAATGTAATGTTAAAGGGTAGTCCACTTTATTTTTATGTTGTTGCCTAAGGTACCAAGCCCGTTCCATCCCCGGCGACTAGTGCTTGGTAGGGCACTAGCTATAGACACCGGGAATGGGACGGCAGTGGCACTGAAGGCCTGTTGCGTTGAAGTCTGGGGTATCAGGGTATCACTGACCACATTAAGTTCAAGAGCTGTTATATAAATTTCAAAGAGTCACTAGGTAAATATTGATGCCGCTTATAAATATAACTGTAAAATGATCAACTTAATTTTAAAGGGTGGTATTTGCCACTATGTAAAGAAATGGGTTTGGCATGTTGTCTCAAAAAAAAGCATGCCTGATGAGTCCACAAAAAAATCATATATACACTATACATCCTGATGCCATGTTGCCCTTCTCCCCTTACCTCCTCAGGTGTTCTGTGAGGTGGCGTACAAGTCGACGACCCGCCAGGACGTGGTGGACGGTATAGACGAGTTCATCGACGACCTCACCGTGCTGCCACCTAGTATCTGGGACCCCACCACCCGCCTCGAGCCCCCGGAGAAGACCATGTCTATGGTACGTGGGCTGTTTGCAATGCATTTAGTCGAATGGAGGGCTTGTTTTTGGGAGGCTTGTGTTCAGTTGTGGCTACATTAAGAGGAGGGACTCTATTTTATAGGATATATATATGTATGTATATATAATTATGTACACATAGGGCCTATAATGAATCCGGAAGGTTTTGTTTTTGGTTCTTGGGGCTTAGAGCTAATTTTTAGAGGGGGAATTCATTTACAAGAAATCGAAATAATTATGCAAATGATAATTGAATTTTAAATAGTTAATCACTATTGTGCAAATGAATGTTTCATACACATGTAGTAGGAAAACCATGGATGATCTTAGTTCACTATTATTTTTAGATTACTTTTTCTTTGAAAGTTTTAATTCGAGCAAAATTGGTTCGTCTAAAGCCCTTGTAACCTGGACCGCGAGCACTGAAGGTGCCCAAAGACCTTTCATCTAAAGCAGATAGGAAATGTTATCAGTCCATTATATTTAACATTATTTCTTATTGGTAAACACATGCAGAAATGTAATTAAAACCACACTACATTCCTTATTCAAAAATTGCATGAATACCCCCTGCAAAACCCCATTTCCATAAACTACTTTGACCGGAAAAAAAAAAACTACCTACCGATGGGCATTAATTTTGTCATTTCCTTGTCCCGGACATTTCTCCTTGAGAAGCCCACGTCTATTTAGGCGGTAAATGCCCCCATTGCCCCTGTCTGGGTGGGTCTATAAATAGCCTCCTCCTGACTCTGATTGGTCTCCTCCAGGACAAGATCCGGAAGCGCCTCATGGACTCGGCCCGGCACGCCGAGGGGCCGGAAACCTACCACTTCGCCGAGAGCGCCGTGGAGGACAACTCCCTCAAGAGAACGGGCAGGTGGGTACTGACCAACATAATCATTATTATACTTAATAATGAATTGGATATCTAGGTCGATATATAAAGTTGCGATATGATGTGTTCAAATGGAATAAATGAGAAAAAACGTTTATATAAATGTCGAATTAAGTACCATCGGCAAAGTAAACACTAGTTCATACTTTCATTTATATTCAATCTGGTAAATTAGATAATCTGTACAACAAAATGTATTGCAAATATTTCAGATCTAATATCACCATAAAACATAATGGCCATGGAACAGGCGTTTAATTAAATATGACTCTGAAGTGTGAGAATCTAACACTTCAGAGTCTAATCTTGGACCCATAGCTGCGTCCCTCATAAAAGTTACTTTATTGACCGGGTAGGGTGTTCAGTGCCATTTTCTCACTTTAACTTCCCAAAATGAAGATTCAATAATATTAATTAGAATAATTTGAGCTCAGTTGAGCTCGTTTTTCAAGGAACGGACTATAGATCTAGCTAAGAGGCAAAACCTCACTCAGAATCGTATCTGTCTTGTTGTATAGGTATCTTTACAGGCATAATATACAGAGAGGACGCCTGGGGCGTGCGCCTCCCCCCTCACCTATTTTTGTCAAAAATTAATATAATTTTTTTATTGCAAATCTTGAACCCCCGGAGTGAGCGCCGGGGCCTTTTTGATGTGAGCACCCCCCCCCCCCTCCCCCCCCCTGCTTTAAGTATAAGCTAGTAGACTTGTATTATTGAGTTTTATGCTTATGCCCAATCATCACAAATTAACCCTATGACCCATACTGTGTAGGATATTCGGAGGTCTGATCGAGGACATCAAGCGGCGCGGGCCCTGGTACCTGTCCGACTACCTGGACGGCCTCCACCTCCAGTGTCTCGCCTCCATCATCTTCCTCTACTTCGCCTGCATCACCCCCATCGTCACCTTCGGGGGGCTGCTGGGCCAGGCCACCAACGGGGAAATGGTAAGACTGCTTAAAAACATTATCTTTTACATCAAGGCAATGGTAATTGAATGCATGATAATATCATTAATTTTGTGGACACACAGCATGCTGAAATATTGTGACAATAACTGGTAATTATTTTAGACAAGTTGTCTGTGAGTTGGCTATGGGTGCGTAAAACATTGAGGCAATATAATGTACAAGCCATAAGCTCTTAAGTATTACTCTGATTATATAAAATCTATTATTAAGTATTACTCTGATTATACCAAATCTAGTCAAACAAAAATAATCAGTTAAAGGGTATAATATCATTTCACACTCTAACTGATTATTGGTAGATATCATCCGCCATACCATTTTATTTTTCTTGAAATAATTATTTGACCTTCCCATCTCCTTTATTATTCAGGGTACTATAGAGACGCTACTTGCCGGGGCGATCTGTGGCATCATCTACGTGTTGTTCTCTGGACAGCCGCTAACCATCGTGGGCGCCACTGGTCCCTTACTGGTGTTTGAATCAATACTCTACCACTTCTGTCAGTGAGTAATAACCGGCTTATAGAGAGGTAACCGGCGTATAGAGAGGATTATCAACTCATTGTTATCATTATATCGATGTCCTGTGTTTTAGATTATTATGAGTTTGGGGAGATGTTTTGCTGTTGTTAAAAAGAATTGCTATAATAACTGAGAAATTCTTGTAGCGGTATGGTCCTTATGACTCAGAAAATGAATGTCACAATTTAGATCTGTATTCCATAGCAATAATGCCTATACTTTAAGTATAACTTTTTTCCGTTGATAAATGTACTGGCATGGTGGTGTTATGTTATATGTATTGAATACACTACCAAATAAAAAATGCCTACTTGTGTGACATAAAAAACAAAGACCTGTCTGCCGTGCAAAGTACCAGAGAATTCGAATTCAATGTCCCCTCTATTTGAATCTATCAAAATGTTTATTATTGATTCATTGCATAAATCAATAATCAACATACAGCTCTTCTTTTCTCCTTCCCCCGTGCTCAGCGACCATGGCCTGGAGTACCTACCGTTCCGGTTTTGGATAGGTATATGGACGACGGCCATTTTACTCCTAATAGTGGCCTTTGACCTAAGTGCACTGGTGCGGTACGTGACACGGTTCACTGAGGAGAGCTTTGCAGTGCTCATCTCCCTCATCTTCATCTGGGAAGCCTGGATCAAACTCTTCAAGATCTGGGAGACCCACCCCATACACATCCACGCCATCGATGAGGACGAGTCCTTCAATGTAAGAGGTTTTTTTCCTTGGGTATGGTTGCTCTGAGGGTTTCTGTTTTTTTAGCGAATGGTTGCTTTTGGGATTTTATTTCGTTAATAATGAAAATAACCTATTAGGGCTATTCTGAAATTATGAGTGAAAATATAGATATATAATAATTATTTTCACTCTAGCTAAACTAGTCAAACTGTTAAACTAGTTAACAATAACTAGGTATTCATCTTACAATTCTGACTTGAATGCAGTGTATTGCACACTTTCAGAATGAGTGTTAATTTGATTGTCCGGCTGGTGTCCTTTAGACATTAAAAAACATTTGGTCCATTTGGTGCCTCGCTATTTAAGTACATAAACGGTCGTTGTATAGAGGTCCAAGAGGTACATTTAAGGACCCCACTAACAATTCACAGATAACTAGGAACACATCCTACGATTTCAGAATGAAATATCATAATTATAAGGGGGCAGGACAGTGTAGTGGGTAACCTCCTTGCCCTAAACACGACCGGACCGAGTTCGGGCCTTGAGCATGCCTATTACACCCACTTGCCTTCTGTTGTTTCCATCCCCATAGATTTGGTCATACAATTCTGTAGAGTCAAATAAACGCGAGTGGTCCTGATATAGCTGAAAAATCACTGAGCGGACACTGCAGCAATCATCATTATATAATGATTTCAAAGTCCCTAGCTTTTCAAAATCACAATTCACTCCAGTGATTTAGCTACAGCTCTTTTTTTTCATTTATCTATCCTGACAAATGATTAGCAACTGAATGCTAGTTTATGTCAAATATCAGCTGTCTAGAGACTAATTTACATATTTTCCAATCTATGATATATAAATCTAGTAACATAAAGATAACTCGTATTTGTACCAGTGTCACTGCGAGCATCCCCCTACCAGTAACATGACGAACGGCACCGTGTTGCAAGCGGCCAACAACTCCCTAGTCAACATGACGGCGGCCGACTACAGGACCCAGGACCACCCCATCTTTGAGACGCTCGACTGGTCCCACCTGGTCAGGGAAGACTGCATCACATTCCAGGTTAGTCATCGAGTATTCTCACCTACTACTGTTATACCTCCCAAGGCTGCCGTCTGCTTCAATATGTTATAGTTATAATTGGTATAATTCTGCCTAATTGTGTATGCATTTCTAATTATTTTTGAATGTGGATGGGTTTCCTCTCTTACCATTTTCAATCCTGTATGATATATATATATATATATATATATATTACCCAGTGCAGATTCTAATGTGCCATGAATTTCATTCCTGCCTTTCCATCCTTCTTTTATTTTGGGAGTATTGCCGATACTTGAATAGAGCTTTACATAAGAATTGTTGCTAAGGTACTTTAAATTGTGTTATTCCTTCCCAATTGCTTTAGATTTACATTTAAATGTCATGCATGCCTTGAAAACAAGAATTCCGAAATAGAATCAGCAATCTGGTTTAATATACCCCTCCACTAATAGCCAAAGACTATTTACTTGTTCCTAGGGGTATGGAATGAAGGTTTGTATATGAGAACACCCTCTCCTTATGTAAAATTAGGTTGGCTGAATTTGAGATAAGGTTATAAATTGTTTGATTTGATGTGCTGTATTCTGTTTGAATCATTTTGAAGGCTTTGTAAAGTTTGGCTTGATCACCAGGTAATCATTTATAGGTGTGCTAACACTTATTTGATTCCTGTACAGTTTGCTTACACAAAAGTGAATGGCAAGGCAATTATAGGCCAGAAAGTCCACACTCACAGCTTATAATTATAGAAAGTATCTATCTGAAACCGAAAAGGAATGCCCAAAACATACAAGAAACATGCTCTTTTTGAATTATGATGGTAATACGATATGGGCAATTGCATCTCAATTGTTTCATATATTTCTGTTGTTCGTTTTGAATTGCAACTTAGGATATGATTTGCTTTTCTACACACATTACGTTTAACACAGTTTAACATTGGTGTCATGTTTTATTAATTTTGCATTTGTACCCATTGACCAATTCTGTTCAAAATCATACCATAGCTACACCTTACAAGTTCACCCACCAAAACATGTACATCAACCGAATGATTGCATACAGTTATCCATTTTATTAATACCTTCATGAGCTACATAGATATTTAGGATTAATAATACCACAAGAAACATAGGTTAATCTTGTATACAGAATGTATTCTGACACTCAGATCATTCTGCATCAAGATATGGACTTAATGAACAATTATATCTGTCTACCAGTACATGATGAGTATCCTAATTTCGAAATTGTCTAGTTACAGTGTTTTCAAACCAACGGTAATGATATCTCCCTGTCTAACAGCCCGTTGTATCCCACATACTCGTCCCAAGAAGCGTATTCTCAAAATTAGAACTAGCTAAGGAACCAAGTATTTGCTTACATGATATCGAGTGTACATTGTTTTGCACTTATAATAGGATACACATTGTCTTAGCAAACACAACACACTATATGTAGATCAAAAACTTGCTTTTAGATTATAATCTGATGAGTCATACTTCTTGTTTCAACCATTTACTTTAGATATTTTCGATTTACTTCTGACTTCAAATTCTTTGCGTTATTTCAGTCTACAGCACTTTCTTATTCATGGAGTCCTTTTACATTTGTTTTTCCAATATTCCTTTAACCCTTTATAAAGACACATCACTTACTTCTATAAAATATGAAAACATTTCCTGAATTGTCTCCACTATCTACTGATGTCAATTGCATTATTTTTTAAAAGCCATCATACATGATAATTATGATTGTTTTAAAAAATTATTTTAAAAATCCTTTGTAATGTTTTCTGTATTTCATATTCTTACGCACTTCCACTCATTTTGAAATATGTCTACGCATCCCTACCTTGTATATTCATTCTTTATTATTTCACCCATTTCTGCCCGCTTTCCCATTCGTACCCATGTCTACGCATTATACTCATATTAATATAACGCATTTTTACCCATTCTTTACCCATCAGGAGCGGCTGGTGGTGGCCTCGGGCTGTATCAACGAGTCGGACTGCCTGTCACACGGCTGGATACTGGTGGGGAACGCCTGTAACGTCTACACCGTCACCCACTCCGTGCCCGACGTCTTCTTCCTCTGCTGCTTCCTCTTCATCGGCACCTTCTGCATCGCCTACTTCTTCAGGATGTTCAGGAACTCCACCTTCTTCCCCTCCATGGTGAGCTATACCGACCAGGCGGGTGCCGCCATTTATGTTGTTTGTTTTTCCAAGTAAATGAGAGATGAATATTGTTTATGGTGCATAGCCTGAACTTAAGGAGATGTACATATATTTTTTCAATTGAATTGTCCTCGGATATCAATTAAAATAAGTGTTTTCTTTGTGTGGCTTACCTTCTGGTTCCGGTCAAAGGAAATCTATTTCCGGTCCTAATATTTCTTTTTTTAATTGGTAGTTATGTGATCGTCACTTCCTGATGTATTTACACATAATCAATTCTGAACAAATGACATCATCATTTGTTCTGAATTGATTTGTACACATCCTTTTAGCAAACAATGTTACAATTTTTCATCATTCAAATACTGTTTCATCAATTTCACGACAATCTATGCATGTGAATATCGGAAACCATTTTATCTATACTAGTTTCATTTCCTCCCATTAAATGTAAACATTGTCATGCTTTCTCCAACATAAAAATACCATCTACATTCATCTCAACTTTTTCATAACAAACGAAATCCCCGTTTATCACCCACAGTTCAGGAGCACCCTGTCTGACTTTGCCGTGCTGATTGCCATCGTCATATGCACCATGGTCGACTACTTCTTGGGTCTGGCCACTCCCAAACTGATGGTACCCAACATCAGCGGCGGGGTAAGTACTCCCATTTCATGTACTACTACTGTCCTATTCCCTGGAGGGGATTTCTGCTGCGACTTTTTCCTGCTCTCTGATGCGACAAATAGGCCTACCTCCGTTGGGGCCGTCCATAAAAGATGTCACACTTTTTCAGGGTATGTGTAGGACCCCCACCCCCTATCACACTGAATTTTCTTTTGTAAATATGAAAATAAGGCCAGTTTTCAGGCAGTGTTGTATTGTTAAACCTACCCAGCCGATCCCATGCGTGTGACATCATTTTATGGACGGACCCTTGTTGAGATAGAGTTATGGTATATGCCCGATCTTTACTGCAAGCTGGAGACACAAACTAGTACTGGCGTTATGTAGCAACATACCCTGTGATTAGAAATGATCGTGTTTCCAAGGAATCTCTCCCTGAACATGGTAAATGGCCTGAGATTCCGTGACTTTGTATCAGGGCCTACAGTGTTCACTGGTGGGTTTCACTGCGACGTTGGAACACTGGAAACTTTATCGAAGTTTCAATCTTTCAGGTTAGATAAAATGATACCAAACACCTCGAATTCAATTCTGTCATTTTATTTTTCTTTATTTTTATTATTATTTTATGGGGGTTGAGATGAATTATAGGGCATCCAAATCATCATAAATTGTTTTTCGGCCATAAAGAAATTCTGTCATTTACACGCTATTTTGGCTTTAAAAAAATCATGTTTTATATTGATAAAACCTCTTTTGTAGAGAATAGCTGTGGGATAACATTCAGTCAAAAATACTTATCTAAGGTGAGGATGATATAATTATGTGCTAATTATGCACCATATGTAGTGAACACTTTAGTTTGTACTAACGACTCTTTCGTTTTTTCATCAAATGACTGTGTCAGAAAGTATTGTTTTAGATTATGTTGATATAATAGGTAACATATTACCGACTTGAGACGCCTAACTTTAAACACATCCTTTGATAATTAGGATGAGCCCGTACATTCGCCTATCTACCTTCAAAAAAACAATACAGTAAGTGAATTGATAGTTTTAATTGTAAGCGACATTGCATTCATTTGGGTGGCGTGTACAGTTGCAATCAGTGTTCTCTATAAGTACTGCTTATAAATTATGTTTGACATACAGATAAGGGAACAATATTTCTCAACTAATCATATTCGATTTGTCATTGACCACTAGATTGTGTGAGTTTACGTAAAGTGTTCGAGTTATCACTGGATAATGAATATTATCAATTTCTAGTGTGACCTTTCAAACAGTTCTCCACTGTTGTATATAGCCTTACCACGTCAAGATAAAAAAAGAAAGTGAGACATCTCTAAAACATATTGTTCTTGGTGACTGATTCATCTAATAAAGCTTGTGTTTTCTGCAGCAAATACTACATTGTATTTGAATCGGAAGACCCTTATAAAGCTATTATAATGCTTCATTGTTTTTCAAAGCGTATTTTTCACATATTTGTTAGCATAAATTGCTTTTATTTTAATGAGAGTGAATCTGATTTTGTATCATCTCCAAACTGAAACTATATTAGTGGAAGATAATGTTCTAGAGAGTAAACATTAGTTACATTCATCTTGTTGGATCAAGTTCACTTGTAATTTCTCATTGCCATTGCTGGCTAAAGGGGGGTTTACACAGGCCGTCAAAATCCTTACGATAGGTCCTTGACGTAAGGCTTACGTTAATCCCGACGGCCTTACGTTAGTTCCGATAACCTTATCGGCCTGTGTAAACCCATTTCACAGTAAGAAAATCATTGTCTTAAGGCTGTCGTAAGCCTTACGATAATTTGTCGGCACCAATTCCTTAGGATAACAAAATTTCAGACGTGTTTGAAATTTGTTGGAAAAAGCTTAGGATAATTGTCTAACGATAATGGAATTCCTCTTACGATAATGAACTATTTTATCTTAAGAGGCCCTGTCGGCCTGTGTAAACGCCCTTTTCTTAAGTCAAAGGACCCATTCCTATATACAAATCTATTAGATACTTTCTTTGTCATAAGGGTTAGTTCACCCTTACGATAACCATTCTCTGATCATTATCATAAGGAAATTATCGGGCTGTGTAAACCCTTCAGGATCACATATGTTAGGATAACTATTACCGATATCCTACGATAATGACCTATATATTATGTATTTACCTTAGGATAACTCATTAACGTAAGGTTAACGTAAGGGAATTTTCGTAAGGACCCGTTGACGGCCTGTGTAAACCCGCCTTAAAGCCCGGTTTACACAGGCCGTCAACGTGTCCTTACGAAAATTCCCTTACGTTAACCTTAAGTTAATGAATTATCTGAAGGAAAAAACTAATTATGTAGGTCATTATCGTAGGTTATCGGTTACAATTATCGTAATATGCAAAGGTCAGAAGGGTTTACACAACCCGATAATTTGCTTAAGATGATAAATCCACAACAATTGTCTAAAGGCTTGCGACAATGGAAATATCTAATAGATTTGTATAGGAATATGTAATCTGATATAAGCCAGGGGGGTTTACACAGGCCGACAGCAGCCTTTAAGACAATCAATTTCATTATCGTAAGCCCAATTTAATTGTCGTAAGCCCATTCTCCTAAGCTTTTTCCAAAAAATTTCAAACGTGTCTGAAATTTTCATTATCTTAAGGAATTGTTCCCGATAATTATCGTAAGGCTTACGACAGCCTTAAGACAATGATTTTCTTACGATAATATGGGTTTACACAGGCCGATAACATCATCGGGATTATCGTAAGGCTATCGGGATTATCGTAAGGTTATCGGAATTATCGTAAGGGTTATGATAGAGACCTATCGGAAGCATTTTGACGGCCTGTGTAAACCCCCCTTAAGCATCAAGTAAATTCACAAGCCTATGCCCGACAGGGATCTTTTATTATATAACATGCCTCCTTCTCATTGATTGAAATAACACACTTCCCTCACCAGACATGTTTGATGATAATGTGATGATGTGACGAAACAATTTCTCCACAAGTTTATTACTTATCGGTTGTATGTTGTTGCATTGGCACAAGCTCATATGATATGTTGTCCTGTCGTATGAGATAGTGTCACACAATATCCTGTCATCATTTCATAGGTAATTGTATTTCTAGTGACAAGTGCTTTGTCCAGGTGTATCAGAAGTCAGTATGTGCTGATCCTTGAGTCCATAGACCTCGGTTAGGATAGTGCCAGTCAGTGGCAGACCATTAAGAAACAATCATCAAAATTAATTTCATCTTGCCTTAATGACCCTTCTATTGGGACCAATCAGGGACAACACAGGAAACACAGGTTGATAGGGTAGGACTAAAATGGAGATGTCGGGCAGAACCACGAGTAATCTGGGCGTGTCCGTAGAGTTAGGATATATGACGGAAAGTATGGGTACCAAAAGAGATGTCCCTGGATATCTATATCACATGTGTATAGCCTACCGACTTCCATTTGTAATATATGAATATACCTGACCAGACGAAAACGTGATGTATATGAAGTCAGTTCAATAATAAAGATAATTTCCAAAAATCATTGTCATACGACCCTTCTTATTGCCTCCTTTCTCAGGGTAACGGTACGACCCCTCACCGGCCGTGGATCGTCAACCCGTTCGCTATCGCTAACTGGTGGGTGCCCTTCGCCGCCATCTTACCGGCCCTCCTCGCCACCATCCTCATCTTCCTTGACCAGCAGATCACTGCCGTCATTGTCAACAGGAAGGAGCACAAGCTCAAGGTTAACTACAGACAACTTTTCTATTGTTTTTTCAAAATGCAGCATGCTCATTTTTTATGTTTTGTTGTTGTTAAAGGCACACAATGGGATTATTGTAGTGACACTATTGTTATGTTACCCTTAAGCTTACTTGACAACACATTATCATTTGGAAAGTCCATAATAACACTCACTTTAAATAATAAATAAACAGAGTGCATAATTTCAGTAACTACTAACCGCAGTAAAAGCAAATGTAGCTCGTATTTAATTGTTAGGAAATTTATTTTTCATTTTCTCAATTATATAATGATTTACTATTCATTTTATATTAAGTCCATGTTATATACACATATTTCTCCTGAAACCCATTGACATGAAAGTCAGATCTATTAAGAAGTATCAGGAGCCATTGAAGTGTAAAATAACGATTTAACATTGTTGCCATGGACAATATCAGAATCCCATAATCAATAACTTAACACACATTTTATTCTCTATCCTACCCACTACAGAAAGGTCATGGCTACCACCTTGACCTGTTCGTCCTTTCCTTCCTCATCTTCATCTGCTCTATGATGGGCATCCCCTGGTTCGTGGCGGCTACCGTCAGGGCCGTCACCCACGTCAGGTCACTCATCAGGGAGTCAGAACTCAGGGCCCCTGGAGAGAGGCCCCAGTTCTTAGGGGTCAGGTGAGTCCAGGGGGTACTACAGGGGGTCAAGACCTCATCCCTATTTAGTGGGACTCAAAAGGGGTCAGTGATGTTGGATATGATATATCTGAACAGCCCAGGCAAGCAGTGGGATAACAAGCCATTCTGTGATCATACTTCTTTGGCCAGTCTGTTAGTGTTACCTACCCAATTTTCACGCAACAGTTACATCTCTTTACATTTAGTTGAGACTCTCCAAGATGAAGTGTTATGATACAGTTATATTCTGCTGAAATTGAGACCTTTCCAATGGTGATTACATTATTTCTACGTGCAGTAACATAACCAGAATGTTAAAATTAAATCAAAATGCAATGTTCTAATGTTAGGTTCTGAAGACTTTATTGGGTGACATCAAAATAGTGTAACACGAACCATACCAAACCAGAACCAAATAACTGCAATGTTATAACAACATTAATTCTTGCCTGGGAGTATTTTTCCCAATGCCCTTAAAGCCGGCTGTGCAGATCAATTGCAGAAATGCTTGTTAAGATATATCTAAAAGTGGAAATATTCATTAAGAAGATCATATTTGAAATCATCGGTTCACTAAATAGCACTTAGATTACATGTACAGGGGGAGCTTATTCATTTGAAATGTTTGACCAGTTCATAACAAATCTAGAAAGAAAATATCACATAAAATGATTCATTTTATGTATATTCAGAGTATTGAGATGTGTGTATAGATCATATGCTACATGATGTGTCATCTTCCTACAGGGAGCAGCGGCTCACTGGGCTGTGTATCCACGTCCTCATAGGACTCTCCGTCCTGCTCACCGATCTGCTCAGTGTGAGTAGCTCCATACGCTGGATACATTGGAATGGCCCGTCTCAAAATAAAGCCCTGTTTCCACCAGCCGATTTTACTCCCGATTTCAGAAATCGGCAATGGGAATATTGGTCAATCATGAACATGTTATATACCATTAGAAAAGGTTTTAATTCTCTTTCTAATGGTATGTAAGATATATAATCCTTTGCCATATTTTCAGTTAAAAGTGATAAATTACCATCAAATCGGTAGTAAAATCGGTTGGTGGAAACAGGGCTTTACATTAAACAGGAAATTAAGCATAAACTCAAATCTTAAATTTCGTTTTTTTTATATTCATAAGGGGTTGAACAGCCCTCAATAACCCCAAAGAGCATCAAATTTATGCTCTTTTTCTAAAGTCCTGTTTAGAGGGATAAAGTACAACTATTGGATTTGCGTGTCATTTACCAGGGGAAACATGGAATTTGTTTGTATTTAATGTAAACTGATTCCATGTTTCCCCTGCAAAACGACACCCAAATCAAGTAATTGTAGTTAATCCCCCTTAGCAGGACGTTATAAAGACTAATATTTTCACAAAGTGAATCATCAGAGACAGCACTGAATAAAACATTGTTAAATTCATCCAAAAACTCCATAGCCGACAAATGGTGTATGATTGTGGTCATAATGATTGTGGTTTATCAATCTGTCTGTCTGCTACTTGTGTGAGCTTAATTCTCTGTGTGGTTGGTTTGCAGCACATCCCCATGGCCGTCCTCTATGGCGTCTTCTTCTACATGGGGATAACGTCCTTATCAGGCTCTCAGGTAAGCCCTATATCAGTACCTTGGTTTTATTGTCACAGACGATTTGAGTGATGCAAATATCACAGGTGTGTCAGTAATGCTACCTTAAAATAAATCACAGTAGCATGCATCAAGAGTAAAATGAGATTATACAGAGTCACGTCCTACTTAAATGGTCTAGTACCTGTTTCATTTGTAGATGATATGGCTTCATTACGTCAATGTGTTATCTAATAATTGAAAACCCGAAAAATTGTTTTAACAAATGAAATGGGACAGTATAAACAATAAGATAGTATTAGAAATCTACCCATACTTAAGTTGGAAACAACTTAAACATAATTAAATTTACAGATCATAGTAAAAGGTGTTTTAATGGATTAAAGGAATGACTGCTTGGACTGGGGGTTGAAACCCACTGTACATGTTTTTTAAACAATCCTGTGTTTGTTTTCAGTTCGTGCAGCGAATACTCATCTTCTTTATGCCTGGGAAGTACCAGCCCGACTATATTTACCTGCGGCACGTGGGCATTAAAAAGGTGCACCTCTTCACGGCCATACAGATAGTGTGTATGGCCCTCATGTGGATCTTCAAGTCCATCAAGAAGATCGCCCTCCTTTTCCCTATGATGGTGAGTTAGTGAAAGTGTTGAACTAACAAACACGGTATGCAGCAAAGAAAGAGAGACCAAAATAAAGCAATAATTATGGAAAATTGGACCAAAATATTGGGCTAATCAAAGAAAATAGGAACAGAATATGGGATGAGTCTAGGAAAGAAATATCAGAATGTGGGACCATTAAAAGGAAAATGGTATCAGAACAGGGGAATAAAATGTGAGATCACCAAAGAAAGTGGAGCAATATAATATAAAACGAGTAGAGTTTGCAAGAGGGAATCAGAGAGGCCCACACATCAACCATAGTATAGCTGCTGAAGTCAAAACCTATGCTATTTTGCCAACTTAGCCTGCATAAATTCGTTGTTCATTTATGCCCTGCATTATTCTGCCGTCATACGTCATATTCAGCCCACTTATAACCTGTGTTATTCTGTCGATTTGTAACCGAAGTGACATAACCTCTGTTAAGCCCAGTTTCCATGGGGCGAATAGTGAATTTCGTCAACCGCCTAGTGCTAACTATTTCCATCAGCAGTGACTAAAGCCTATATTCCTCTTTGCGGTAGCAAGGATTTTCGGTACCCTTTTTAGCCACCGCAAGCCATTTGCAGTTTTGACACCAATCTGAATCTGGTATCTGAAACCCCATTCATTCCATAGAACCCCAATAAAAAATATCAAGTACCACAAGTAGGCCTACCTATATTCCATCTTGCGCTGCCCTACTGCAAACAAGTTTGCAGTAGTTTGCTTGCGTTTTTATGGTACCTCAGGCAAATACCATATAGTGGTTTTGTGGCTTTAAGGGTATTCGGAGCAGTGATTATAAAGGCCATGATCCACGTTGCGATTTTGGGCCGACCAATTTTCTTCTCATGCATTTTTCACATATTTGGAATCAATTTTCCTGATGAAAATACAATTTATTATTACAATGTATTATTCTAAACTCTGTGGAAAAGTGTATGTTGTATGAGAAAATTATTTACCAAACCAATTTTCAAAATCAGTTCAAAATCGGCCCAAAATCGCAACAGGGATCATGGCCTTTATAGTAAGAATCACGGGTCAGCTGACCAAATGCGGCTCTTTGCCCTACTATTCAACCTATGGAATCCTGGCTATATTTTGCCCTCGTATTCTACCCATGGCCACTCATAACCTGTGTTATATTGTCCACCGCAGATCCTGGCACTGTGCTTCATCCGGAAGCTGCTGGACTTTATCTTCACCCAGTCGGACCTCTACTGGCTGGACCATATCCTGCCGGACGAGCACCGGAGGAAGAAGGAGGACGGGCTGGAGGACACCACGGCCGACGACGAGGTCAAGGTCAGCAAGGTCAGTCAAGGTCAAATGAGGCTGATGGGGAGAAATGATGAGAAATGGCGGGAGGTGGGAGGGGGGTTGGTATGCGGGGTATGATTCAAGATATAAGATGCTAATTGTTAAGATTCACTTATTTATGGACATCAATGGGAATTTCATTTTAGACCAGAAAGGGTTTGTGCTGGTATATATTTAAGGGATGGTGGGAGGGGATAGTGAGTAGCAAGAACATAGGGGCATATTATATGCAAGGATTAAATTTGAAATCTCAATAGAAAGAATTTTATGTCTATTTACCTGTATAACACCATTGATCTGTTTCTACTAGATATGACAGAATTGTTAAAATTGATGACATGCCTGTTTGACCTGGATTTTAGGTGTATATTCCTATAAATATCATTGATTAATTTCTTTAAATATTAACATGTATCAGTTATGGTGCACTTCTTTAACCTGAATTTGGTGTGTACCTGTGATCTAGGAAACATACGCCCCGGCACCGGCCAGGAGAGTCTCCTTTGTTGTAAGTCATGTGTCTTTAACCCTGTATTCTGAGTCTGTCTCCCAACCTTTTACTTTGAGCTCACATGTACATAGTATTATGTGGAGTTTCAACCTGTCAGTTCTCTAGACCACAGATCACGTATTAATACACCCGTAGACAAGTGGTAGGGAGTTGTAGTCTAGAGAAATAGTGCACATTAACCAATATAGTTATTATGTTTTGGGGTATAACTTAAGAAATAATTATAGTTTACACATATGCCACAGAATAATGTAATCAATTTTAATTTTCAATCTTTTGAAAGAGTTGTGTAGTTCAGTTATGTAGATAAACTTATGAGCCACAATATCATTATTCTGTGAATTTATGTCTGTGGGTGCATTAAATGAGAGTGAAACAGTGATCTATGGTAGGAGAATTTTCGTGATGAAAACATGATTTTTTTTTTCTTTTTATCTGCATAGTGGAAAACAATATGGTTTTACTTTCCTACTTTCATTTTGTTTTCTTTCCTTTATACCAAATGTTTACTTTAATTTCCACCTCCATGTCAGATCTCCTGTAATCTATGGATATATAATAATATAGACATAATTTACTAATACTTTGGAAGTAAAGAGATTCAAACCCCGTTAAACCTTAATTTGGTTCTATAGGTGCTTTTCATAGATCTTAGTAAGCAATAAATAACAATTCAGATATATAATCTAATTTAATGTAAGTTACTCTACATGTTTAAGACGTTTTAAGATATCACGATGTGCTCTTAGGATTATCTAGATACCCATTCATTCGAAAATTTAAGAAAAAGTCCTTCCTAAGCGCTGAACTATGAGTGAGTAAGGTGCGTGTATAAGAGCTGCGATTGTTTGCCCTGTGAAGTAGTGTCATACTGGATCTACAGCATTCAAACTGGTTGTAATACCTCATGAAGGGACCAGGATACGGTGTAAAGGCTTGGATCTGAAAAAAATTGCCGTGAATACGGTGAAAATTGTCAAAAACTGTGGTGATACAAGAGCGAGGGAGCCGTTACTAAGGTAAACACGGATATACACGGGCTTGTAGGAACATAGCAACGTAGTGTACACGGAGTAATGACAACTCGCAAACGTGATCTGGATGAAATGAAGTGTGCGGAAAGTGGTGGTAAAGACAGTGAGTACTCAGTTTTATCGCCAGAGCATAAAAAAATGTTTGTTGAAACACTCAGAAACGCAATGATTGAAAGAGCAGTCATTATGGGAAGTACGGTGGAAGAGGATAACACACTCCCCCCAGCCATACGGGCGGGGGTAGAGGCCAGACGGAAGGCCGCGGCAGCGGCTACCGACAACAAAGCGGAAAGTGAGAACGATAAGGCGAGACGACACGGGTCATCGGGCAAGGCGGAGGAACAAAGCACGACGCTAGGGCCAATTAAGGGCAACGAGGCGAGACGGGAGAGCAATAGCAGTGACAAAAGCACTCTAAGTGGAACAAATGAGGTGCTAATAGACAGTGATGGCAGCATTATAGTGGAGGACGAAGGGGTCAAAAACAAGGACCCTGAACAGCTGACTGGGAGTACGGAGGATAAAGGCGCAGCGGAACCGAATGAAAAGGGGATGGACAGATTCAAGGAGACTCTGGATGGTATTGTAAATAGTCTGAACAATCTTGACGCGTTAAAAAAGGAATTACATGAGATGCGGGAGGAGCTAATGACCAAGAAAGAAGCAAAGGAAATGATAGACAATCAGAAAAAGGACAATAACCAAAGGTTTGAAAAAATGAATTCATCATTGCAGGGGCATGATGCGGACATTAGGGAACTTAAAGATGGGTATGCAGAGCTTGAGAAAAAACTGGCAGCTATGAAATTAGCAGTAGATAAAACTCAGAGGGAGGGAATGGCACCAAATATCACGTATGCAAATGTGGTAAGGGATAATCCAGCAACGAAGGGGATGAACAGGGAAGGTCAGAAAAATGTTATAGTGCAAGGTATAGACGAAGATAGAAAGGTTGAAGATGCGGATATCATTAGAGAGGTAATCAGTGAGGTGGGTGTCAAAATTAACAGGGGAGACATCAATAGGACGGTAAGGCTAGGTTCCTTCGACAAGGAAAAAAAGAGGCCCATCAAAGTAGAGTTTGTCTCGGAACTAACCAAAGTAGATGTTCTAAAGAACAAAAGGAAACTGAAGGATTCAGAAAAGTATCCCAGGGTACAAATACAGGCAGATGAGGATAAAGCCACAAGGCAGGGAAAGGCCCGGTTAAGGCAAGCAGCATATATGGCAGAAAGAAAGGGAGATAGAGTTTGGAAGCGACATGATGTTGTATGGATTAACGGGACCAAATTTAATCTGGAAAACATAGACGAAATTCCTAAGGAATATTGTTACCAAAAAGGAAATTTAGCGTTCCAGGGTAAAGTACAGGAACATGAGAAAGGGAAAGACAGTGAGGCAAACAAAGGGAATGTTCAAGGAGGGGCTACGGGAGGGCAAGAAATGGAAGTGGATGTGGAGGAACTGCCATGGGATGAGGAAGCAAGACGTGAATACAAGATTGTAGACAGAGATGGGAAGGGTGTTTGGGAAGCAACCCATATGACTAAACTTGGGTTGGCTTTCTTTACTGAAAAAAGTTTCCTGAGCAATTTTTATAACATTACAGTGAAATATGACGGCAGAGTGTTCAGATCCTCTGAACAAGTGTTTCAATTTGAGAGAGCGAGAGTCTGTAACGAACCTGAAATTATGGAGAAGATATTACAGAGTACCACTCCGTTAGAAGCAAAAAGACTAGGTAGACAGGTGAAGGTGACAGAAAAGTGGAGAACGATGGAAAGGGATAAGATGAAGGAGATATTAATAGCTAAATTCATTCAGAACATGCGTGAGAGGAATCTGCTCCTAAAAACTTGGGGGATATATCTGATTGAAGGGAGTACCAACAGAAAATGGGGTTGTGGAGCAGCGTTGTACAGCAAGGAACTGAGAGCAGGAAACTGGAGGGGGCAGAATCTGTTGGGTGAGCTCCTTATGGAGGTGAGAGAGGAGATGAGAAAACGGGGGTATTGAATGAGCAGGGTAATAGCAGCAAAATGTACGTATGTACTGGATATTATTTTGGAATATGGTAAGGGAACCAGTGATAATATCCATTGGAGGGAGTAAGTTAATTCATTTCATTAGATTAATGGGGAGTAGTTCCATATATACGGAAACTGAGAAAATATTGTTGATTGAATATCATAATGGTTAAAGGTTTGAAAATTGTGCACTTAAATATACGGAGTGTATTGAAAAATATAGAGGAATTTTTTGTACACTATTTTGATTATGATATTATAGCTTTATCTGAAACTTGGTTAAATAAAAATATAGACAATGGACTTATTCAAAAGGAGGGATACACAATCTTTAGGCAAGATCGAGATACACAGATTAATAAAAGGGGAGGTGGACTATTGTTGTATATACGCAATGAGTTGGCATCTTTTGTGAGTGTTTATGAGGATTTATGTACAGTGCATGCAAATAGCGAAGACTATTGGTTAATTATTGATAAGCCAGGTATGAAAAGGTTGGGAATTGGACTGATTTACAGGCCCCCCCAGGGAAATGAGACGGAATTTGTGGAACACATTGAAAATCAACTTGGGGAATTTATGAAGAGGTGTAAAGGTGAACATGTTGTCTTTGGCGACTTCAATTTAGATTTTAATAAATCATGTTTGAAATGCATAAGGGAACTGAGAGATAAGATGTTAAGTCATAATTTGATTCAAATCATTCATGATAATACAAGAGTTACAGAGAAGTCTGGGACCCTGATTGACTTGTTGTTCACTGACATGGATCATATAATAGAATCTGGTGTTCACGCGAGAATTATAAGTGATCATTTACCAATCTATGTTATAAGAAAAAAGGCTAGGTGTAAGAGGCTGTATATATATAAGGAATGCAGGTCGTATGCTAATTATAACGTAGATGCTCTACACCTTGCTATTAAATCGGACATTAGATGGTATCAGTTTTGGTTTAAAGATGAGAATGTGGATGATTTGTGGTTGATAATGTATAACATTTTCTTGCAGGCTGTAAATATGATGTGTCCATATGTGAGAAAGCGAATTCAAGTGAATAGACCAGAATGGCTCGATAATGACATATTGAACAAAATAAGGGAGAAAAATGAATCCTACAAAAAAGCGTACATAAGTGGAGACAGAAAAGATTGGAGGGAATACAAGGAAATAAAGGTTAATATAAGTAGATTAATCAGCCAAAAAAAGGGTAATTTAATCAGGGGTAAATTGAACAGACTAGCTGACGACCCGAAAAAATTTTGGCGAGTGATTAATGAGGATCTACTGGGAAAACGAAAGGGAAATTCTGTGGAAAGCATTGAAGATAGTGCAGGAATTATGTTAGAGGGTCAGGAGGCAGCAGACTATATGAATACATTGTATGCAAAAATGGGGGTGGATCTGCATAAGGAAATGCAAAACGACTGGAATGTCTCTGATATGAAATGTGATGGACAAATTAAATCGTCAATGTCATTTGCTGTTATAGACCAGAGAGAAGTAAATTTTTTAATTCGAAAAATTGATGTACACAAATCGTCGGGGATACTGGGAATTAATGCGAGAATGATGAAAGATTGTTTGTTGTGCTGTATACCTGAGGTAACATACTTGTTTAACATGTCCTTGCATACCAGAAAATTTCCAGACGAATGGAAAAAGAGTGTTATCACGCCCATACCAAAGGAGGGTAATCCGAGGGATGCTTCCAATTGGAGACCAATCAACAATTTATGTATCATGGGAAAGTTACTAGAGAAATGCGTATACAAGCAAGTGTATAATTATTTTGAGTTAAATAACCTGTTTGCAAATGTACAGCATGGTTTCCGAACATCGAGAGGAACAGACACAGCAGTAATGGAATTACTAAGAAAATTGTTTTTGGATATTAAGAATGATAAAGTATCTAGTTGTCTGTTCCTCGACTGTTCAAAAGCTTTCAACACTGTTGATCACAGTATATTGTTACAAAAGTTGGGAAAGTATGGACTAGACATATCCTGTGTTGAATGGTTTGATAACTATTTGAGTAATAGGTATCAAGTGACTAAAATAAAAAATGTTATTTCAAATACACAGGCTGTACCATGTGGAGTCTATCAAGGTAGTCCGCTTGGACCGTTATTGTTCATAATATACATAAATGACATGTATAATACTATGGGTAATTGTTACTGTAACATGTATGCCGACGATGTTGTATTGGTAAACAGTGAGCAGACACAGAAAGAAGCAGTCAGGGGCAATTCATTCAACTTAGATACAGTTTGGAGATGGTGCGATAAGAATAAGATTGTACTAAATAGAAGTAAAACCAAACACATGTTATCTGGTTCGCGGAATTTAATACGGGAACATAACTGTTGTATAGCGATGGAGAACATTATTGTGAAAAATGTGGACCACTATAATTATTTAGGAATGTGCATTGATAAGTTCCTTGTTTTTGAAAAATTGATTTCTATGGTGATATCTAGGGTAAATACTAGGCTGGTAACACTGGCTAAAATTCGAAAATATATTGATAAAGGAACAGCATTATTGTTATACAAACAAATGATCCTGCCCTTATTGGATTATACTGGTTTTATAATTGATAGTAGTACACAACGGAAAATCATTAGATTGCAGCCACTGCAAAACCGTGCTATTAAAATAATATGTATGCGAAACGAATACATACCTAGTGAGGTTATGAATGAGATACATACAGAACTACGATTAAAAATGCTTGAGAGAAGAAGATCTGAAACCTTACTGAAAATGATGTATAAGTTGTCAAAAGATGATGTAAATATTGCTCATGATGTGTGTAATATAAATCTGAGAAGCAAGAGCAAACTCAAATTCAAGTATGATTATACTGCGAAGGAGAGAGTGCTTAGGAGCCCCTTTTATAGAGGAATAAGATTGTGGGACGAATTAGATGCGGATGTACAAAAATCGAAGAATATGAATGTATTTAAAATGTGTATTAAGTGAAATTAGTGAAAAATTATATAAATAATGTATGTAATGTATTGATTGTGTAATATGGAAAGCTACCCCCTATACTAGTATCATAAATATTCATCAATGTATATGTATATATATCATCATCACCACATCGGAAGAACTTCAACAAATGTACGAAGAGATGTTTCAATAAAAAAAAAAAAAAAAAAAAAAAAAAAAAAAAAAAAAGTAACAACGATGCATCATCAAATCACTTCTTTTTGAATCATTATTTTTCTTTTCACTACGTGAAGTTATCTTAAGAATATTTGTTTGCTCTACTCCAAATAAGAGAAGATCTTAAGTAAGATAAAAACCACGCATCCTTTTTACTGTTTAACAAAACACAAATTAGATTGCCTTGAACACACCGTATCATAAGAAAAAATGATAACGCTTTTGTAGGAATCATTTCCTGAAATAATGCAAAACATTGAGTATGTCCTGTCATGTGTTTTATGAATATTCTTTATCTTTATTTGCGTTTGAAATATGTTTTATATTTCCTCGTGTATCCACCATCTGGTGTAAGCAATATGATTTATTCAAGTATGATGGCTCTCTGAACCTTAACTAACATAGCTTTTAAATGGATGTTATAAACTAACAAAAGAAGTGAATAGTTTGACAATTTATTGTGTACCTGCACGGGCATACTATGACGTCACAATCATATCAGTGACGTCATGCCTGAACATTTGAGCAATGTGTTTGCATATGGACTGTTACATCATCGGACATGTGATTTAAGGCTATATTCCACTGTGCAGTATTTGCTTGCAGTACCATGTAATGACACAAGCAAACTATCACAAACTTGCTTGTGGTAGGATAGTGCTAGGAGGATATATACAATACTTGCGGTATTTGCTTGCAGTAGGTCCTACTACAAATGATTTTAAACAGGTTTTCTATGGATTGCTTGTGGTCGGGGATACAAATATGTTGGTATCAAAACTACAGGACATGTGGTACCTAAAAAAAAGGGACCACAAATGTTACCTACTGCAAAGTGGAATATAGCCTTAACCCTGGAATTCTAAACATGTATTCCCTGTGTTATATCACAGAGTATGCATGCATTCCAACAGAGGACACAGAATGGCATACCCAGAGTAGCAATCATCCCAGCATTTGTATAATGTAGCCAGCACCTGGAGGCAGAAGTTAGTAAAATTAAGAATTAATTCTTGAATAATTACCACTAAAAGAATATAAATGCAAACAGTTCATATTTTGTATCCAGAGTTCGTACTAAAGCCCAATAATTACAATGGTGCTGTATGGGAGTGTGCCCTCTGTTGGAATAGTTATGCATTCTGTGGTCACATGTCGTCTACATTTTCCCTTTACCCATGAAGACTTGTCCTGACTCCACCATTGTCTTGATAGCATAATAGGTAAAAGATCGCTGTTGCATTGTCTTCAACTTCTTACAGGCGAAGAACCACATAGTATATTATACAGGATACGCTTTAACATAATTGTCCAGAACAACTATGAATCAGTTTGATCTTACAGTATATACCCAATTTACTGACCAGATTATGATTTAGTATGAATATTTCCGTGGTACTCGGCTAAGGAAAACCATCGAGTAAACCTACACTTTATGGGACTGAAGAGCTTGCAGACTATGGTGTAACATTTTACCGCAAGGGATGCTGAACACGTCATATATCTCCCGAATGTTAATGGACCTCCTCATAACCAGATTAAGTGTCTCTATGTCCTGTACTACCCACACAGGCGTTTCTTATTTGTTGCTCATTTGTTAGGTTTTCTAATCAGGATCTTGCTCGTATTGCTGATCTATATGAATTACTTATAACTGCCCTCTACCGCCAATATGGACCTACTCCATCGCCATTTCTCTGTTATTCTTCCCCTCTACAGTCCTTTCTCCCCACTCCCACTCCTTCTCGTTCTTCCAGGTAGTCAATACCTTTTATGTTATTTCAGGTTTGAGAAGCTGTCAAGTTTTCTTTCAAATCCCACTGGTATCAGTAAATGAATGGCTCCTTGACCTGACCATCCTGTTTTTCCCTTTTCCCCCGGCCTTTCCTTTTCTTCAATTCCTACCTAATATGCCATTCTTTCTTCTCCAAACTCCTATTCTCTCTTTTTCCTTTGCCACACTTTGCCCCTTCCTTGTACTCAACCTTATCATAATATATCATACTAACCAACCCAGCCAAGGTGCGACGTAATGGTCACGTTCTGCGATGTTCTAATAACATTCTGTGACGTTCTGCGACGTTATTAGAACGTTCTTCGACGTCACATCAATTTTGTTTTAAAAATAGAACATAGAGAGGTCGAATATGGACGTCGACATGGTTCATGATAGGGCATCAAATTCCCTTTTGAATGATGAGTAACAAGAATGACTTATCATAACCAACATACCCAAACGTTATGACATACACTTGTTAATAAGTAACCGTAAGCTGGTGACCTAAAGCTCCATTCTCTGTCCAGGCGGACGAGGAGGCGGCCGCCGGCTACTTCCCCCTGGAGGTGACTGGTCAGGAGGCAGGCGACTGGGACCAGCTCATCTACAGCAGGGACTACGCCGCCGCCAGGCGCTTCAGGTAGAAGACACTTTTTTTAATAATTTATTTTTATTCTATTGTTAATTTTATATTCATCTCTCTTGTTTTTGAAAGAGCGCTGCTCACTTTATCCTTATCACATGCGATGTAAATATGTTAAGTGGTTTTTTTTCACTTTTTATTGGGGGGTTGGTTATGTAGTGCCATTCAATTAATGTTTTGAAATTTGTCCCTTCTCATATTGACATATTTCAGATTGTACTAGTTCCCCCCCCCCCCCTTCGATTCCACACCAAATGTTTTCCACTATCATGTATTTGGTTATGATAAGTAACTAAAAACTAATGATGAAAAATCGTACATAGCCCATCAAGATCTCTTGACGGTCTATGATCGCATTCAAATCCCGGGGAAAATATCGCATAGTGGAAAAAGGCTTTGCCACTTTCCCCCATATAACAATGGTCAAGATTCACTGTGTGAAGAAGGTAATAGTGCTATAATAAGAATATGCATGCATCAACTCTTTGCAACTTTCAGATGAAATGGATTCACTCTTTGTTTTGTGCTTTATAAATCACAGCAACACTTTAACACATAATTTATGTCAGAGACTTTCTAAAATCAAACGGAAGGAGTACTCTATCCCTTTATGAATACATGCCCTATAGGCCTATATATATATATATATGTTCAATATTGAAGTGGATGCGGGTTTTTTTCCAAATCCACCAATGTATAAATTCCACTCACATTTTCACACGATAGTGGTTATTTTGAACTTGAATTTTGATAATGTGAATGCTGACAAGTCTTTGCTTTTCGCCTATGTCCAACGTAGACTTTTCTTAAGATGCATCAATTTTGGACAGACTTTCTTTTTAGTTTTGCAATTGTGCATTATCATCGATGCTTTTTGATTCATTAGATATGGAGATATATGAAAACCATATTTTTCCTGCTCAGCCTATTCTAGACAAGGTTTTCACTCTGATTGACTATAGGCCTATATATGTAAAAGACCATTAGGGGCCTACTAAGTAAGTGATTTCCTGTGCATTTTTAGATTTTCTTCTTTTTATCATGAAAGCAGGGTTAGATTTTGCAAAATGTCAAAATATAATTATATGCTTTCTTTTGATTATTGATTATGATTATGAGTGTCTGTGGAAAGCTGAAAGACAGAGGGCCACTTGAGAATGCGGAGGTTGAATTTAAAAAACAAGCGTAAGGGTACCACGACAATCCTATAAGTTCTCGATCACTCAATGGTCGGCATGATTATACAGTACTTGGATGGACATGGTAAATATTGAAAATGCATAAATAACCCCAATACAACCCCAATCCACACCACTCCAATCGTTGAACCCCCATTACTCCCCCATCATTTCGACGTAAACCATGACGTCATATTGACGTAATCCGTGTCGTGATAATGTTGACGTAACGTCAACGTCACTGTTTCAGACCCCGACGCCTGTCGCACGGCGTCATTCAGCGTTACCGTGCCCAGCACGGACAGGAAACGGAACCGGAAGAGGAAGGCAGCCTCCATCAGCGCTTTACGCCCTTCCGGGACCGGAAGTTCTCGTTTTAAGCGCTTCTGGTTCAGCCACTGTAAATTAATTTTGTATTCCACCCCCTATCTGCACGTGAATCTCCCCCCTGTGTAGTTCCACTGGAGTTTGCATCTTTTCTCTATGGTCTCTTGAGCATCTTGGTCTGTGCTTTTGCATTTTGCTGCTACAACTGTGCTTCCCTGGCAAATTGTTTTTCTTTAGGAATTTTGAGGACCCCCTAAGATTTGAGGCTATTGGGACAGGGTTAGAAATTTGTAAGGAGAGCTTCTGAGAATCTTTCAGGGGTATTGTTGGATAATTCTCCAGAAGTTATGATAATAGTTTCAAGTTGGGTTTTTTCTGCAAGATCCTTTTCAAAAACAGTTTCAACATCATTATTGTATAAATAAAGTTATTTTTGTATTCCTTGCCAATTTATTCGGTCATGATGTCCTTTAACCTCATATCTTTTGGAGGATGTTTGATATGGTTAGATATGCTTGAATTAATTGCCCAAAGTTATTTCAGGTTGCATCTTCCAACTGACTGTCTAAATAGAAAACTGAGCGTGTCCTTTATGCCAAATAACGTTTGGTTATACTCTTGAATAATGCATTTTGTTTTTCTTTTGCACTATGTTTCACGTAACTTTCAAACACCTTTTCAGCTCAGACTACCTATGTTCCTGTGAGATCTTCAATGCATGCCTTAATGATAGACAACACTTTATAAAGCGTGCTTTCCATGGTCGCTGTGATTTGCTCACGATTTTGTTATTCCCAGTCCCTAAAAACCCTAAACCATTGAAAAAGCTAAATATAATACTATTTGATATCATAAGATCCTAGAAATCTGCAAACGTACACATGTAACTGACTTGGAAAGCTTTATTTCCAATAGAGCCAAGAAACGGGCCTGTATACAGTTGGTTGGGAAAGGATCATCAAATTGCGACTATATATCAGTATGATATAGAATATTTCTATTACATGATACGAGAAAAATATGCCTGAACTACACCCTGTATGTTGTTGTCTATCCTTAGGATTCTTTCTTAGGCAAGACTGTTAGAACCTTATATGCCTGTTATGGTATTGAACATTTCTCCTTTTGAATTTAAGTTATTTCAGTTTGACCTATTATATTAAAATCAATGGCGTGTCTGAAATGAAACATGCACAACACGTAACGCCCACATTATTAGATAACGTGTTTGCAATAATATTATACGCTTTTCACGTTTGCATGTGGCCAATTTAATGGTAACAAAAGAATAATAAATCTAAACCCGCACTGGCGCCACATTTAAAAAAAACTCAACTCATACAACATACATGAACGTATACCAGCACTGGACTCATTTTTAAGATAAAAACAACAATGAATATCTACTCATTCCCACTGTTGAGATATCTGCAAGGTAGACCAAGTAATTATGAAACCATGTCTAATGCATTCTAGCCATGTACACGCAAGGTAACTTGGAGGCAGTTAGTCTGTGACAATTGCATGTTATGACAATGCTATGATATTCACACCATGCAGTTTACTGGATGAAAATACCCGCTAATATGTTATCATATCTTTGTACATAACCTGCATATATCTAAAGCCCCATACCCACTAGTCGACGTAACTGTTGACGGGCGATGGGCGACTGGCATAATCACCAGTGAAGTTGCCAGGTGACTTGGTTATTAGTGGATCGCTGGGCGACTGCCCCATGGGTATGGTGTGACTTCTGGGTGACAGGCGATGGGTGAAGGTAATGGCGGGAAAATCTGTGGGAAAATCTGCGGACAAATATCAAAATTGCTTGATATGACAGTCGCCGGCGACGATGACGACGGTTATCGCCCGTCACCCGTCGTCATTAAAATCGGCTAGTGGGTATGGTGCTTAAGGTTGAAAGACCATCAGATGCAAATCACATAAAATGATGACTCAGCACTATCTATTTTGTAGGCCTCGCAATCTCTCGCGCGACGTGATCCGACGATACCGTGGTCCCAGAGGAGTCAACGAGGCAGAGGACGAGGACCCGGAGACTGGGGCACCCATATACATGCCGTTCAGAGAAAGACAATTCTCCTTCTAATAGGATAAAACGGTTCCCCTTTGAGAGAGAAGAGTTCTCCGAATAAAACACAGGATATCCCACTATGGGTCGTAGAACGGTCGAACTTTAAAGCCTTATATGCTCCTGGTTCTACTAAGCCTAAAGTGTATTGTTATTTTACGGTTATATAG
Organism: Lepidonotus clava; assembly: GCA_936440205.1. Lineage (NCBI taxonomy): Eukaryota > Metazoa > Annelida > Polychaeta > Phyllodocida > Polynoidae > Lepidonotus > Lepidonotus clava. The sequence goes on along the minus strand of OW387150.1, from coordinate 14,505,673 downwards.
GCTTTTGTTATGATTTTTACAAAAAAGATATATTGTGTTAATTGGAGAAGGCTATGAGAAAACTATATATACCTGTAAGCAGCGACTTGACTTGAAAAACTTGTATTCAGGATCGAACATATTCAAGATATAAAATGAATGTATGAAATGGAATAAGTTCTGTGTGGGAAAGAATCTTTTGAAAGCCTGTGATTGAAAACCTTGATAAAAAGTGTGCTTTGGTAGTGAGTGAACGATGGTCGAACGATTTATTTCTGACACTTATTTCAGATACTACAAACCTCATGGGAAATTAAATGGCTCAACTACAAGAAGGCTGAACAGTGTATTAATAAATGTTTATATCAAATTATTGCAAATTCACCATAAGGCCAGTCTGATAGCTATCTACTGTATTCTTCACACAAAATGATTAATTCCTTAGCTGCTTAGGGGGTTGAAATGATGATACATCTGGCATAATGTAAGATATTTTGAAAGAAATCCAGTTCCATTCATTATTTTTAATCTCAATTGCAGTAGAATACTACCATGTAGTTAGGTGCAGTTTGGATTGGGATGAAGATGAATTCAAGAAGTCGACTCCAGATGTTTAGGCCTACTGGCTATATTAGTTAACAATTTATTGTAGATTTTCTATATCTTAATAACTGAAAGTGTGTCCCTGAGATGGATATTTCAACATAATAACAATGTTATGAACAAACTGAATGTTTAGTTTGTACTTTCTCCAGAATTATCTCGAATGGTTGTGTCAGTATACTTGGTTTTGTTGTTATGCCATTGTAAGAATTATATTTGCATCTACCATATATGACGGCTAAGAATTATCCTCATCAAAACATGTTTTGTTACTGCTTTTATTGGTATGTAAAATATATGTGTGTTAGCACCGTTGTTGATTTTATACAGTTTGTGCTTTGTTCCAGAGATATACTGGGTTGAGTTTTAGGTTCATCATTAAGCAACTTATAAAAGTAAGGCTTGATTTTATAGTAGATATGGACATATAGCACAACTCGACACCTTTTTTTGTAATATTCAGGATATTTCATAACACTGCTCAAAAGGGGGAAACTCATACATTCTGGTAAAGCCAACATCGTTTTACCTTTGTTATTTTCAATTCCATTCTGCCCTGCTATTAATAGATAAGTTTTTAATAAGATAGTTTACGGCTGTCCATTCATGTACACATGATTTTGACACTAAATCTGTATAGTATTTAGAAAATGTAGAACAGCAGCTAATTTAGGATATCTTAACTGGTGCATCAATTAATGGAACGCAAGAGAGAAAAAAGAATATTCATGGCCAGAATATCAAGAATATTCATCATCGAGAGATGCAAGGTCATTATTTTAGTATAGTTTAAGTTGTTAGTCAATAATTTGATGTTTATACCCATCTAATCCCTGTACGTAACGCTTACCATTTTGACAAGATATTCTCTATCTAAAACAATATTTTATATAGTCGTGCTCAGATATGATGTTCTATTTGTATTGTAGACTAATGGTATTGGATGTATTGAACAACGTTTTCGAACGAGATGATCAGCACCTATTTGTATCCCTATCCATTCTAGGTATCAGATTGCAAGTGCTGTCAGTTTTTGAAAATGTATATATTCTGAACCATGATATATGTGTTAATAATAAAATAGCCATTAAAGAAGACTCGTTTGTTTAGTTATTTCATAATACGTTTCTATATAATTATGGTCAATAAAGATGAGGCATTGCAGGGGCGGATCCAGGGGGGGGGGTCGAGGGGGTCCCCCACCCTTTTGGTGGGCACTCAAACTTGCCAAAGAGGAAAAAACGTCACGCGTGTGTGTGCATATGCACACACTTTTAGTAATTACCCTATATATGGACCCCCCTTTTTTCGAAATCCTGTATCTGCCCCTGCGGCATATAATTATGTAGAATTAAAGCAGACGTTCATGTTCATATTATGTGGATATATACAATATATTTCATACATACTGCAAATTTTAGGGTAGTAACATTGATAAACTTTTTTTAAGAATGAAGATAATTCTAATTATGGATGAAAATTTCATACTGTTATGCCCTTCTACTAATCTATTTTCTTTTGCCATACTTGATTATAGAAGTGATGCATCAAGCAGTCAGTGCTCTATTGTAACTTAATATCCGCTCTATTATCTTTTTTCTTATTCATTGTAATATTGTTGTAACTCTAACTGGTAAAGCTGTAAAAGGCTCTCAAATGAACAAGGTCTTGTGCTGGGATCCAAGAATTTGGTTCATGTACAATGCACTAGAGGGCATAAATGTTTGCTCACGATCATGAGCGTCTATAACAGCTGTGAAGATCACTAGGTGACAGCATTGTCCACCAGCAACCTTCTGAATGGCCGGAAACGATTGACAAAGACAAAAAGGATACATTTCTCGTGGATTTTTATTCATTGTTCGAAAGTAATAAAACGTAATATTTTGTGAGGCGAGACCTCAACAAAATAATTATTTCAACGGATCCGTGACATAACCGCAAACGTAACCAAGCTGACACAGACTTGTTGACACGTCACTATAAATACTGGGACATGTAACCGTCCCATCATTCTCGTTCTAACCGCCATCAAGACAACATTTTAAGTTTTAGAGTTGATGTAAACAGGAAGGATTAACAAATATTAATGGTATATTTATGTCCAAATCAATCTAACTTGTTCTCGTTGTTATCTAATGTTAGTTAACATATTCCAGTTATTAATCGACATCTCTAACTACCAGGAACATGTTGTAAATGGTAAATATTGTCTCCAGATCTAAACAACCAACATCACAGGTACGTCATCGATATTCGGTCTTTTTCATAGATTACCACTACTTTTTACACAGTATAGGACCTGACATTTATTTGCAAAATATAAATCCAGAGGCTAATTTCATGGACAAAATAGCTCAAAGGGAGAACATTGATTTAAACCTAGACTTTCAAGATTTAAGAAAATACTTTTACGATGCTGGAAATGATTATTAACATCACCGAATTCGTTGTTGAACAACGCTCCTCAACAACTGAACATTCATTACATGCACTTTTAACATCGGTTTTAATGATAACAGATGGATGAAGTCTAAACACAATAGATGAAATCTTGCAAATGTAACAAACATGCACCTTTTATTCATAAATGAAGGAAATAACAAGGAACGTTGACTTATTAAGCACAGCGACTCCCTATTTGACTCTGTCTGACCATGAGGCTATTGTTATTCAATGAACTATTAGTATAATGCCCAAATCCAAATGTGTGTTAAACCAGTCCAATGTCAAGTTGTCTATGTATCACAGTGTGTTTTAGACTCTTTGTTCATTGATAAAGCCCAATACATCAAGGAACGTTGTTAATATATTTTATACCCCTATTTGTTGATTTAATGGAAATATATATATTAGTCATTAAACCACAGTAAACCACAGTAATGCCTATCTATTTTATCTATTTCCCCTAATTTATATAGAAAGTGTTTAGTTTCAGCACTTTTCTATACTACCATGTATAACTCCTTTTATATTCCTAACCCATATTGAGTGAGGTGGCAAATTTCATACCCATTTTGAGTGAAATTTTCTCACTCATTTCACTCACTTGAGGCTGAAATTGACCCTTGTCCTTCACTTTTCGACACACACATCCGGGCAGGTTTCAGACCAAGTTGCCCCCTTCATATTGGGTAGGTTTCACAACTTGTGGTGTCTTCAAAATGGGTGTGTTTTCAAAACCTAAACACACGCATCCGGGCATTGAGAAGGGAAGAAGGGAAGTCCCCCCCCCCCCCGTGCTGAGAAGGCTATATAAAGTGATCAATTGGATATGCATAGCAGGTAAGAATTTGGTGAATTATCATTATACGTACTACGAATTTAGTGAATTATGATTATACATCATATATGTATTATTACGTATCTTGAAATTAGCCAGTGAAAACTACTTTAGTAGACTGTGATTTTGCTGTCAAATTATAGGTTGCAACTGGGATAGGGATTTTGGGCAATTGACGAAAATTGTGGATTTTAATACATACCATTAGAATACTTGTATTATGATGACCTCTTCTATAAGCTTTGTAACAGTCCCTATAGCCTTACGACAGTCCTGATAACATGTCTAACGAGATCTTATTTATGGGTTACATCATCTTTGCCTGAAGTCTGACCCAAAGTCGCCATTGATAACTTTAGAAACGATCATCATAATGATCACTATCGTATACACGGGTCACCCATTGTAACAGCGCAATACATGATTGGTTGGTGCAGCATTTCAAAAGAGAAAAGTTGATATGCATGATTAAGTTTCTAAACTCATCAAGAGTACCCTCGATAATGACTCACTATTATGTATATAATATCATGTGTTATTCAAGACATAGGATGCATTATTGCCTCGCACATGATTGTTTCATATCATTGCAACAACTGGGAAAAAAAACTGAGTACAAAAGCCCGATGAGTGGCACCACCTGACGAAGAATGTTTTAAGTACAAAATCAGTTTAAATTCGGATAAGATTTTCCTAACTATGTTGGTTTTATAAAGAAAACGGAAGATGAATACATGATTCACAGAATCACTTCTTTTCGTTAATAATTCAGCAGATATATTCGACTGGTAATTCACATTTTCCAGATGTACAGAGATAAGAAGCCACTGGTATCCATGGGTCAGTCCTCCAGGTTGTCGAGCCAGGCGTGGATCCGTTTCTGGGGTACCACCGTACAGAACGGGCAGCTGAGTACGCCTGCGCGCGGGTCACGTGTATCCGGGCACCCGTACACGTCAATCACCCCCGACACCTAGCGACAGGAGAGGGAATTAGGGCAGAGAAGGTAGACAATTATATTGTATGGGAAAAAAACAAAAGGACATTTTATACCAAATTATTATAACCAATTATGTTTTTCTACTGCATATTGGTGGCCTTTACTCACCCTGAACATAATTATTTTCTCTACTTTATTGCAAGATTTTTAAGTTAGAGCTGGGGTACCAACCAAAAAACTTTCACGGTACAAACAAAATTATCGTGGGGGGTATTTTAAGGCCCACGATACAAAAAACCTCCCCAGAAAACATCCACGATAAATTTTGGCCATGAAATTATGTGACAAATGTTATTAAAATCATTAACAATGTATGTGAATTCACGCATAACATACTTTAATGCGTGTTTGAACAATTTTGGATTAGGAAAAAAATGGAAAAAATGAAGAGAAAATCCATGAAATATAGCTGGTCATAAAAATCCCACGATCACAATCTTTTTTTTGGTTGGCACCCCAGATGACCCACTGCATATAAATGCTATGTTCCTATTTCCATAAGCGGCCTGTAACTTTTGTAGAAACAGACTATCCTTGATATAAGCTGTTGCTTTGGGCTATTAACTATGTCTTACTTAGATGTAGATATCATTTTATCCATCATTAGGCCTATTCAATTGTTATTTTGTCATTATGCCTTATCAATAATACTTGGGTTATATTCATTCTGGCCTAGTAAGCTGAGGTTTTGGTCAGTAGATTCTGATAACACATGACTGGCGCCTAAGTCACGAGGAAAACACGCTATCTGTTCTTCTTTCTTTCGTCTGAACAAGACCAACTTTAATGGGAATAAATATACGTATATATGTGCACATTATAAGAAACAAAATAAAAGAATATCACAGGTGAAGCTGTTTTAAAAGCAGGTAGATAGCATGGACACGGCTATTTTATCCTATCATAAATAAACAGTAAAACGAGATCGTTCACTAAAGCCACATAAACAATAAACAAAAGTACTTACATTTTTCTTTTTAAATAGTTTGGCAAGCGTCTCCTTCCTGGCCACGTGTTGACAGTTACACATGTGGTAGAGGTATTTACTGATCTTCCTGGGTGCCAGCACCTTGACCTCCGCCCCCTCCTGCCCCTCCGGCCCCACCTTCCCCGCCCGCCCCTCCCCGCCCCGCAGTATAGCGCTGATACTGCGCGACTTCCCCTTCCCAGTCGTAATCGTCGACTCGTTCGGGCTCTTGCCGCTAGGGGTCTTTGCCGACTGCGCGCGCCGCCCGGTGGAGACGTTGGCGGCGGGGGTCTTAGTCTTTCCGGTCGACGGCCGCGACCGGCTCGGAGAGCGCGATCGGGAGGGGGAGCGCGCGGCGGGGGTGGAGGTGCGCGGTTTCGGGGTCGCGCCCCTCCGACGACCGCTGGAGGGTCGCGACCCCCCGTCTATGAGGCTTTTGGACGGGGAGCTGGGGCGGGAGTTGGTGACCGTCACGGCGTCCATTGTGATACTTCCGCTGTAGAGGCTGTCGGAGAACATCCGGTACATGCTGTCCAGGTCGGCCAGCGACGACGCGCCGTACTCCGTCGTCGCCGCGCCGACGCTACCCGGAAGTCCCATGCCCCCGATACCCTGGAAGTGGGAATCCCACAGTTCTTTGTACTTCCGGTTCTGTATCTGTTTGGTGTCGGCTCTCAGCTGTATGAGGCTGCGTTCTATGGCCGCCTTTTTGTCCAATGAGAAGTCGTTCTTAGCGTTCTGCCCCCTTAGTACTAACCTACCCTGTTTTCCCCCATTTGCAGCCTGTTTCCCAGCCCCTGGTGGTTGTTTTTGGTCATTCCCCTTACCTTTGACCTGAGTTTGTTTTGGGTTGGACTGTTTTACATTATTTTGATTAGATTTGCCAGATTTGCCTGATTTCAGTTCTTTCTGCCGCTCCTCTCGCTCTAGCTGTTCTTTCTTTTGAACAGCGGTAGACGCTTTTTGCTTCGTCAGAGTTTGCCACAGACTTCCGTTCTCCTTCTCCGACGTGGTCCGGATGCGGATTTGCACTCTCCTCTGTGCCGACCCCGCCCTGGAGTTGGACGCCCCACTGGAGGGCCGGCCTTGGGACGTCACCACTACCCCTCCCCCTCCTCCCGCCGCCGGCACCGCTATCTCTCCAGGGTCCACCTTCTTGTCGTCGGGGAGCAGGAACTTGGTGCGTTTGCGCTTGCGCACCGGTTTGATATCCGGTACGGCCGCTTCCACTTCCTGTTTCTCCAGGGCGCGGTAGGCGTGCGACAACCGGAACTTGACGACGAAGCCGACGGGATCCACTGGAGGCGCGTCGCCGTCGCCCGTCGCGTTTGTGATGTCCTTATCGATGAGGAAGCGACGTTTGGGTCCATACTTCTCCATCAGCTTGAAGTACTTCTCCGAGACCACCTCCTTCTGTTTCTTCTTCTCCTCCGGGGTCATCGCGCGCTTCGACTGTTTGTCGTCAGAGGGCGCCGCGGAGGACGACGTCGACTTCCGGCGTCGCGGCGGCGTCTCCTCCGACAGGTCGCTGAGACCCTCCGACGACGCCGACATGGCGACCACTTCCGGTTGAGACTACAGGGAACGTCCAGGAGTATTAGTTGTACGTGGGGCTATCTGCCTTTGGTGCAGTGGTCAAGCAACCTGGGACATCGCTTCCTCATTTGGATCTGAAAATTGAATAGATAAGCTCAATATTAAAAACATATAAAATTCTCGGTTTAGAATAACACATAACAGGCAAATATTTCTTCCTTTATTCACTCATTCATCCATTCATTTATATGTATTTATATATACATACATATATAATTAATGTTATCACATACCGCATCTCAATCAACACTAAAAATATTGCATATTGTGTAATAATACCACATCTGGATGTATAGAATGAAGTCTGAAATATGCTTTACGGAAAAGAAATATCTCAATTAATACAAAATGTTACACACCCATGACGATATTGTAAACTTTATTCCCAAGACTATCCAATCTGTATAAGCTACCTCGTTATGTCAAATTGCACAGTGCCGAACTACCAGGCACAGCATCAAACCGGTAGACCAGTGTACCCTTACACTGAGGTTATTCAATGCTGTACAAATTACCTGAATAATAATAAAAATAAAAAAATCATCCGTTGTGATAATATACATTTCAAGGGCATATGTGAGACACCTTTATGTGTAAAATACTTTACGAAGAAAAGTACGCTGTATAGCTTACTTTCAGTCTTTCTCGTAAAGGTACCAAAATAACAGAACCGGTTTGAATTAAAGGTAAAACTATCTCAATAGCTTTAGGAGTGATCTTATTGTATTTCATTCTACGTCAAATGCGTTTCCATTTTGTTTGCTTCTTTTTCCATCAATTCTTTATTTTCTGCGCTGTATCACTAGGCAAGGAAGGAATAATTGAAAAGCCAAAGCTAGACAGCTTTATTGCTTAGTTTCATCAACAATACCCAAGGTGGATTATTATGGACAGAATCCCACCTGCCAAATCGTGCAGCAAAAATGCCTGCAACAAAGTAGGTGTTCTGTCACTCTCACAACAGGCATGTAACACTACCTTTCAACTGTCGATTAGACGTCTAGATCTACGAGACTGTTTACCATGAGGGAAATGGATGTAATTTCTGGTTTTCTATTTAGATGCTTAGGAAATAAAATCAAGGAAGGACATATTACATTCACCAGGTTTTACAACGTTCTATGATTTCAAAAATAGGCAGCAACATTCATTTTGGTTGGGTATTGGTTAGTAATAGCTGGATAGAAAAATACTATTATGTAATAGTACTTCCACGATAAAATCATACTCTTGCAGTTCCCTAAACTAGCATCACATATCCCATTAACTTAAGGGATTGATTGTGCAAACGCCTCTGGGCCTTTGACTAAGGAGGCAGTGCACCTAAACTGGCTCACCTCAGAAGTACAATACACCCATCTTAATCAGGCCTAATTCCCATCTATTAAGAGATCCTTAAACGTTACATATATAAATGCACTCATTGAACTGCGAAACTCATAAACAGGTGGTACCGATCGCACGACGTAGCAGTGGGGAAAATAAAAGAGACCAACTACCATGAAAACTATGATTTCTAATAGAGTTTCGTATGCTTATGAGCGATTTCTATAATGTGTAGGAATTTAATCTACACGTGCTATATAAATTATGTATCTTTATACAAAGGAAACTCACTCAAGCTCCAGAAAACACTCCTATGAAAATGGAGTTATCAAAGCATCTAGATAAAAGGATATGTAGGGTATCGTGATGAGGATCATAATAAACTCAAACCACTCGACTATTTACAAGTCATGTGAAAAGTTATTAATCCAATATTGAAAGAAATTGATACGAATTCCTATATTCTGCAAATTGCTCCTGCCTTTCTTTTCATTTTCTGTATTAGGAAGAACTTTTGGTACCATGTTTTTGTCAGCAATATGTCCAAGAAATAAACCACTGAAGATGAGATAGTAGGCCCAAGAGATTAGGCCCATCAGTAAAAATAGGAAGAAGATGTTCAAACAAAAGCCTGAAACGTTTCAGGTAAACGACCTCACCTGCCACTACTGGCCATCCCAGCAGCCAGGTGTTCCTCCAGGCAGCTCCCAGCGTCTACAGGTAGGTGCCACAGGTAGAGAACTCAGGTATATCATAATCTGAGGCCCTAAGTCCCAGGGTCTGTAATACCAGCAGGGATTAGCTGCTCTACCTGGCCCCCCAGCCCCCTACCTGTATTCACCTGAGATTAACACGACTCAGCCTGCAGGTGGGCCACCTCACCTCACCACCACAATGGAGATGTTTTTCCAGGTAAGGTCCATGAAAGAGTTGTTATTACATAGGTACCGGCGGCAATAGTGTGTTACTATTGTAAGCCATGCGCACATTTGCAGGGTTGGGCTTTTAGATAAGGCAATATCAAGCTGATAATTACCCACGGAAAGTTTCAGTTTACTTGAGCAAAACTGCCATGCAATAATCATTGGCATACATCCACATGTATTGCACCCAACACATAGACATTTACCGCCTACAGTTTGTAAGAAATTCTAGGAACAATTTTTGTGTGTTAGTAATTACTTTATAATTGTTAAACTGAGTTGTTTCCAATCTTTGCCCAAGCCACACCGGTTCAATTCTATAAAATATTGAAATTGATAAGTGAACCAAAACTAATATTCTGTGTCGTGATAGAAGCTGACATATCAAATTTCACATGTAAGTGTAATGAATAAGGGGAAATGCTGGGTACCAGCTAAACATGTGGCCATTGTGCAGACACGTATCAGTGCAGTAGCTGCTATGTAAACTTGTAGATATTGTGTCATTGCAATTGCTACTATGCAGACTTGTCTGAGCAGCTACTAGTATACAAACCCGTTTCAAAACTACTACAAAGTTCACAGTTTTTCATTCAATAATATGATACATGAAAAACCTAAAAAGCTTTTGTCAGTTTTTGGAATATGTAAAAAAAAGGCACTTGGATTTCCTACATGTTATACTGTATAATTTGATCTTTCAACCGTAATATATATTATTTAGAAAGAGAATCTCTGTAGATCTTGATGTATCTGGGATACCCGAGGACTTCCTACTGTGATGTGATAAAAGCCTCTTATAGAAGTTAATGGTGTTGGCATGCCCATTGATTCACTCAGCAGGCTCCTCAGGTGCCCCAAGCCCAGCCTTCTCACGATCCCAGGACACCCACCACTCCTGACTGTTTCTCAATTCAAACTAAGATTTTATGGATTAAGTAATAGTTATAGGTCTGTCTGTGTATTTGAGTTATGAACAGTATCGTACCTGAAAGCTGGATGCATAACCATATTATTATGTCATTATTATTCTGTAATAATTGCGTATCAAATTTACCCAAAAAAGAGTATTCTATAGTAAACACATTACCAAAAGGAAAAATACTTGAAATGTTTTAATTTGCATAGAATTTGTCAACTCTTATCAGGTCGTTCTGAGAGAATACTTTCATGGAAGTGATGAAAGAGAATGCATTATGATGGAGCCAGCATTTCCGGGTTACTTGTGTTTTCAATGTGGCAGAAAATAGCATATCAACAGCCCTAAAAATGATGGTTAATTCAAATTATTTGGCTTAAGAGGACATCTTCAGGTCATAAAGCTTTAAACAACTGATTATGCAAAAACTATACAAATAAATTCGTTTTCGAATATAATACGTAATATATATCATTTTGTAAGAAGAACTAGCATGTTATTAAATAGAGTACATTAACCTATTGCCTACCAATAAATGCATTACAATTCACTCTATCGCCAAAACAATGTGCCATGCATAGAAAGTCAGGAAAAATCTTTATACTAATGTGACGTTCTCTGGTAAGTCGGGGTTGCCGATTCTTACGACAGAGGAACGTGGGGGTTGTTCGGGTCTCGGGGCGGACGGGGAATCCGGGCCAAGAACCGAGATGTGTTTCTAGAGTCGTGCCTCGCGCACGAGGGGGGGCTGAGCGAATCGATCGGCACTCGATGTCGACGGAGGACTGCGGGGGAGGGAAATTATGGCAGGGGTACGGGTCGGCCGGGGAACGGTCCACCCCTGAGTTCCGGTCCGCGGGGGCGACGGGCCGACGGTCGCCTATTGTTTGGTAGCGTGGGGCCGAGCACGCCGCGCCCTCGTCCCCGCGGACTTCGCTCCCTCGTTCCGCTCCCCATGTCTTCGTACCATACTATGCCTCGGTTTCCGGTACTACTTCGGGCCTTCGTGCCCTACTCCGTTCCCTCGTTCCTCGTTCTTCGGGCCTTCGGGCCCCTTCCTCTATTTTTCGACTACCTATCTCGGACTTCGACTGTTTTGTCCTAACTTCGACTTAATTACTCTATTCGGCTCATCTTTAGTGGTTGTTTCAGGAAAGAGGACACGTCTGGACACCAGGAGAACTGTTGAAGAACTCTGTTTATTCGGGCCTCACCGCCCCTTTATATACTAGAGAGGTCAGCCCTGATTGGCTGCCTTCGGTCACGTGACCTACAATTGACGTCACTTCCGGTTTATATATTCCGTTTCCGGTTTACATTTCACTTCCGGTTTACATATTTCCGGGTTTCGTTCCATTACGTTTTCGTTATTCGTTCTTTACATATTCGTTATTCGTTCTTTACATATTCGTTCTTTACATCTATTTCGTTCTTCGTTCTTTACATATTCGTTATTCGTTCTTTACATATTCGTTCTTTACATCTATTTCCATTATTACCTTATTTCTATTACTTTAACCTCTATGTATTTTGGCTGAATAGCCGTTCATCACACCCTCCCGCACCTTCTTGAAAGGTGGGAAAACACGTTATACAAAATTTCAACACAGTTCATACAGCAACGACAACAGAACATACTCTAGAACCAGAAACATTTCAATCCTACGCTCCTTATCGGCAGAGGAGGAGGTGTCACCCTCTGTCCTCCCCGGTCAACTTCGGAGGGCCCCCGGGGCCTATCCGGCTAATTATTATTTCTCTTCTTTCTTCGTTTTTCTTCCTTCGTTTTTCTTTCTTCGTTTTTCTAAAAGTTCATATAATTCGTTTTTTTTATATATCTTAGTCTCTTTTATCTTCGTCAGAGTTCTCTTATCCTTGATCTATTTAGGACCTCCTGTTTTTCTCGTCTTTTAGGATGAGCGAGCCGGTCGTGGCTCTCCCACCCGGGACTGGGGATCGGTCGTGACCCCGTCGCCCCCGCTCCTCTCCTCTGGACTCTGTTTACTTAGCCCCTTGGCGCGTTTTTCCTCGCCTTTTCTTTACCCTCATTAGGACAGAGGGACCGGTCGTGGTCCTCCTGCCCGGGGCCATGGGTCGGTCGTGACCCGCAGTGCCCCCGTTCCCTTCGTTTTTCGTCGTCCAGACGTTCTCCCCTAGTTCGGGTGGAGAATCGGTCGCGACTCTCCCACCCAGAGGCCTGGGTCGGTCGTGACCCTTAGTCCTCTCGACCCTCGGTCCGTTCTGCCGTCGTCCAGACGTTCTCCCTTGTTTTTGGGTAGAGAATCGGTCGTGATTCTCCTACCCGGTCGGTCGTGACCCCTCGTTCTTCCGTAACTGTTACTCTTCTCTGCGTTCTCTTAGGTGATGATGATGATTTTAAGGATGAGTTGAAGAAGAAAGACTGAAGCTTTTGTAGATAGAATGTTCTTTTTGGACTTCGCACCCTCGGTCGCCTCGGCATTCAGAGCCCCCCAGTGACTTTTTCACGGTTGGCAAGGACAACATGTTCGAGCCAGAGGCCAAGGTACCCAAAGAAGAAGATGGCGTTGTATGTGGAAAGGAACTTAACTTCATTCATTAAAGCTTAGAGTGGAAGCTTCAGCAGACGACGTCGCGGGTTTCGTGCTACTTGTCATGGTGAAGCTTTGAGATGGAGTTCGGGTGAAGGTGAGACTGAGAAGATTAGAATCATTAATTATTGATGAAGTGTCCGTTTTCCGTACAGGAACTGAAGTTTGACTTTTACGACACATGTCCTCGTGGTTAACCCAGCATCAAGATGTTCCGTCCTCGACCACGTCGACACATTTGAAGATTTCAGGATTTCAGATAGAGATGTCGGAGAGAGTCCACCATAATAAAGTATTTCCGTCACCGTTCCGGGCCCAAGTGGCATGACAACAACCGGAACGGAGACCTGATTAAGAAAATAGTTTTGATGAAGTTTCTTTTTGATGACAGGAGCTGGTGCCTCTCATCCCTCCCCCCCCCCGTAAACAACGGCAGGAAGACAGTCCTCTTTGGGGCGAGAGGGAGGCTCCTTCGTTCTACTGATGAGATGATTTTCCTAAGAAGAGGATTCCTGTTTCGGGCACTCGGGCCCTCGTTCGTTTCCTAGGCTCTCGGGCCTCGCTCCTTTTGCTAAGTTTGTCTCTTCGTCCTCCCGGAGGACCGTGCTTATTGACGATTTTCGTAAGACTATAATACCAACAAATAGTTCGTTAATAGAGGTAAGTTTAAGATCCGGTCTGGTTTGATTTTGGAGTAAGGCCACAGTCGTCCACGGTGCCATGTCACATTGCATGGAGACACTATGCCTATGACGAACGCCGAGACAACAGCTCCGAGCCGTTCCGGGCTGCTCCTAGGTACGACGGCTCGAAGTTGGTAAGTTGAAGATATTAGTGAGAAGGAGAAGAAGAAGCTGTAGAAAGTGAAGATGGACGACATCAACTGGGACCTGCACCCAACGTCAACGTTTGAGATCCGGAACGGGCCCATTCACAATAAAATAGCATGTATAGAGAACTCATCCGATGTCGAACTCCAAGAAGGATCGCTCCTCGTCGCTCTTTGCAGACCTCTTGATTTGTCTATCAGGGCATCCGCAGCCGACGTTCCAAGCACCACCTCCCTGTATATTGCAAAGATTACTTCCCTATATGTTTCAAAGACTATTTTGTTTCGTTCCTCGGGAAGAAGACATCAGGAAATACGACATGGAAGGAGTCTCTGTCGTTACAGCAGGTGAGAGATTAATATAAGTTTTTAGTAAGTCTATTAAATTTTTTTCCGTTTCTCGTTCATGTATTGTTTTTACTATATATCACGGTCGGTCACGAGCCAGGGCTCCTAAGTTATCGTCCCTGCTCGTGCCTTGGTCCTCCGGGGGACATCTACGACTTGCCGCAATCCTTTCACGACTCGCTGCATCAACTCTGGCACGATAAAACCAGCATTCAGGTCGAAAAATTCCATTTTGCCGCTCTTCGTATGCGGTAAGAGGCTGAAGACAAGGAAACTCAGAAGATGATGGTACATGAATCCGGGTTCATCCACATTCTGATCGATCCATCCAAAATCAAGAAGACAAAGTTGCAGGAAGTAGAAGTGCCGCTAGAGGACAGAGGTCGTCTCTTCCTCGCCTCCAGATCGCTCAAGGCAGCGCGGGAGAAGGGTTTTTCAGTCTTGGCCCGCGCCAGCCTTTCCTCCAGCGGCGAGTCGCCGGCCCACCGGTACCTTATTTACCCCGGCACGACCGTCGACTCAAAGACTACAATGACAACACTATCCGTCCTTTCTGATTTCCTTTCCTCGATTCCGCCTCCCAACTTTCACTCTCGCTCCCGGGTCGCCCGGCCCGTTATCCATTTCCGCGACCGGACGATCCCGTTCCATCTGCTCGGTCCCAACCAACGCAGCGGGCTCCAGGGAAGAAGAGGAACAGCTACAAACTTGTTTTTCCTCCTAGCGCCTCCTTCCGTCCCGTATTCGCCCCGCAGGCTTGGTAAGTTCATTCCAGTCATGGACCCTCCAGCTCGCTGATTACGCTCAACACCTCCTAACACGTGTGGTTTCGTTCACTTCCGCAAGAAGGTTTCCATAAAGAAACTAATAAGAATAAATTAAGATAAAAATGTTCGAGCCCGCCAGTCCGTTCCCGATGAGTTTAAGTAAAGTTTTCGGGCCCGTCCAGCGGTCTCCAGGAGAGTCTTTTATCCAGGCTTCGGCCTCCTGTGCGGCTCAGGTACCTCCGCCTCGGCCCGGTTCTCTCCCTGGGGGTTTGACACTATGGGTGAGGAGCCAACGCCCCGTAATCCCTCCCCACCCGACTCGCGACGCGCCATCTTCCGCCTCTGGTTCCGTCGCGCTGTTTTTCTTCCGTGCAAGACCTCGAGCAGCATCTACTTCACCCTTCTTCTTGGCGCCGGATCGGCAGCAACAGTCTCTCCTCCCTAGCGGGGAGCTCGAGAAGCTGATCCACCATTCCGCTCTGTTTTTCCGCCTCTCTTGTCGCCTTCAACAAGTCATCCAGTTGATCCTCGTTTTTGTGCATCACTAGGGTCTGAGCCAATTGGACGGTCCGGTTGTGTTCGTTAACTAGCTGGTCGACCCCCGGGAACTCCCTGGTCAACGGCCCCAGTGCCGCCGTCGGGAACTGCGCCATCGCTTCTTCAAATGTCTCTGGCTTGCGGCCCGTTTCTAGTGCCATCAGGAACGCCATAGACGCCGAAGCCATTGCTCTTGTCTTGGCCGTCATTCCTCGCACCTCTCTCGGGGGCCACGTCAGTTGCACCCGAATGGCCTTTTCCGCGTCCCAGTCTCGTACCGCTCGCGCCGTTACCGGAAAGTGTCCCTGTAAGACCTGGTGAACGGCCTGTGTCCGTAATAACTTGAGTCTCGGTGTTTCTCTAGATGGTCCTGCCGTCGGCATCTCCGTTCCGATAGACCCGAACACTGAATCCGCTCCCGACTCGTCCAATTCTTGTTTCTCCAGCTCGTATCCTCTGGTCTCGGCCTGCCCCAACTCCATGTCCTCTGAGTCTTCCACCTCCTCGTCCATGGACTGGGCAGCCGGCATTTGTAATCTGTGTATCACAACCCGCGGTTGTAGCGCCCGCCCGTGTTTGTCCTCGTCCTTGAGTGGGGTATCCGGTCCTGGCGGCGATCCCATACGTTCGGGCGACGGTGGTCCCGGGGTCTCCTCCGATCCTTGCGACCCGAAAAACGAGCTCCCCAAACTGGCCCGAGTCAGGTTGTCAACCGCCGCCCGTGTCTCTGGCGTGTCTGGTGCTACCGTAATGTCTCTCATTCGTTTCAATCCTGGGGGCGGCACTATCGGCTGCTTACATACCATCTTCTCCAGGGGTGAATCTGCTTTCGTCGGGGTAGGGGTAGAGAACAGCGGCTGTGTCGAGGCCGTCGACGCCGTGTCCTCCGGCCTGGCCGCATGCCGAACATACTTTACTTTCTCCACTCGCCCCGACGGTTTGAGTCCTTGCCTTTCTGCCATCTCGCGTAGAAACCTCCCTAGGTACAATGCTTCTCTTTCCACCAGCCGACCTCCCTGTGCTTCCCGAATGCTGTCCTCCAGCTCCCGGTCGGATCTCGCCTCGTGGTAACCCCTGAACGATCCCTCCCGGTTCATTGTTCCTTTTAAATACCCGGGGTACCTCGGGTGTCGTGATTCGTATATCACCGATTTCTTATGAACTGTCATCATAGTAAATTGTGCGTCGCTACAAGGTGGTTCTAGTCCCGTGGTCCGTTTGACTCCTGTCGAGGTCTCAGGCTGTGATGGTCCCAGCTCTCCCGTGCTGCTAGACTCAGCGATAATCAAAGACCGATCGCTTCGGGCCGACATACTCCTGCCTGACTCCGACTGGTCCGAACTCGTTCCCTCCTCCAATTCTTTCGGGACTTTCTTGACCTTTTTTCACTTCTTCTTTCGCGACGGCTCCTCCGTCGGGCATCCCTGCGTCGGGGGCCTCTTGAAAGCGAGCGGCTCTTCTTCTTCCTTGACTTTTGGTCGTTGGTCGTCGGACGAGCTCACCAATTCCACCACCTCAGCCCCCGGTGGTATTCCTGAGCAACCCGGCTTCGGGGTGGGTGTGGATGTCCGTCCTTTTCCTCTGCCTGGGAGTCCTCGTCCTCTCGGTTCCCGTGGTTCTCCCTGGGCGTTTAACTTCTTAATTCGGCTCTGTACTAACCCTGATATTTGGTCTGGTGTCAGGAGTGGCTTCGGGTTGACCACGGCCCGGCTCGCGCTTCGCGGCGACTCGGTGTCTTCCTTCCGTACTCCTTTCGCGGCCCTCCGAGGGGAACGACGCGTGGGTGTTGATCGTTCCGCCACCTCGGCCAGGGGTCCCTTCCCTGCTGCTTTGGCTGCTTGGGCTCCCTCGCCGGCCTCGTCGGCCTCTGATCCTTCTTCGGTTGCTACCTGCTCCAGCTGCTCGGCGTCGCTGTCCTCGGATCCTCTTGACGCCCTCGGGTAGTAAGGGATGCGGATCTGCCGTCGCGGCCTCTCCGGTGCCTCCTTATCCACCGCCCTCTCAGGGGGTTGAAACCCCTCTGGATGGCGCACCGCGTAGTCCCGTTCCATGTTGGCTACCCGGGCCGCCGTTTCATCCCCAGTAGCGAAACTGGTGTACGGCGGTCGTCCTTTCGGGTCCAAGGCGAACGCCGCAGCATACTCCAGCCTCAGAAGGGGGTCTTGCTTCGGCATCCCCCTCTGCAGGTTCCCTTCGTGTGATTCCGTCATGTGCTTTCTCCAGTCCTGGTGTGTCGAATAGGCTCGACTCGAACACACCGGGCACATGTAGTACTGCTTCCGTAATCCATCGTGCTGGCCTTTAATATGCTTGGCCAAGTGCTTAAACTCCTTTCCGTGACAATGTCCTTCCCAGCACTGTCCGCTCATCGTGTCTGTTTTCCGGGCTTTCGGGGCTCGTTCCAATCTTGAAGCTCGTCCCGTCAGCCGTTTCCGTTTTTGTCTCGTGGTGATGCTGCTCGTCTCGCTTCTCTGCTTTTTCTTCTTGTTTTCTTCTCCTTAGCTCAGTCTGCTCGTCTGCGATTCGATGAATCCTGGTCGGCTGACCAGAATGACCTGCTCCGGCGAGCGCTCTGCCTTTTATAGCCGCCGCAGGCGGAAGTGGGCGTGGCCTGCACTAGCGACCCCTAGCGTCAGACTCACCATCCACTTCTTCGGTGGCGCCCCCTACTATTTTCCGGTCCCCGGGGCCCGCCGCTGGTCACCGCCTCGCCTGCTTTCTTTACCTCGCGGCCCTTCGCCCGTCCTCGCGTTTTTCCTAGGCCTTTTATTGCCCCACCGGACGCCCTCGGTCCTTTCATCCCTCTTCGCCTTTTCTTGCCTTTTTCATCTTGGCCCTCACAGTGCTTCCGCACACTTCCCGGAGAACACAGGGGCTCGGCGTTATCATCTCCTCGCCGCCGCCCCGTTCTCTTTGTCCTCTTTTACTCCTTTTACGACCTACTTTAAAGCCCGTCCTCGTTTCAGGCCTCGCCTTTTACAGCCGTCCGTTCGTTCCTCCGGCGTTCCCGAGAGTGCCGCATCTACTCTCCTCCGGTCTCCTGGACGCTGTAAAGCGGTATTACCAAGTCGGCATTACTTCAGAAGTCTTCACCAGCTTGCCACCGGGTCTGTCTTCCGTTGTAATCCAACCATCTTTTCCACGCTGTGGTTCCTCCGAACTGACCGGAAAGCGGCTCCGTGGGACTACTTTAGACATTCGGGCCGTCGTGGCTCCCGAACGCCGTTTTTCGTTCCAACCCCGCATTTCCCACCTATATTACATCCGCAAGAGAACCAATCTTCAGCTAGGTAGCGAATCTCTACAGCCTAACGACCTGCACTCCTACTGTAGTGGTCAACGCACCGCCCCGACTCAATGGCCCCAGGTTGATCAGTCCTTTTTGGCCAAAGCCTTTCTGTGTAGCGCCGATTTGGTCGTTCCCTTGGTCCTCTTCCACCTGCGGAATCGAGACACGAAAACGACTTCATCACAAAAAGGGGGTACCCCGTTTCCTTACGTGCCCTAGCGCGCCCCACCCCAAGCATTTACTGTGCAGCCTCGTATCCTTGCTGGTCAGCTACCATCCAAGCTGGCGCAGCGTGTCCTCGGTAGGGTTCCAGGCGGTCCACATGGACCACCCCCCCCGGTTTCCCTCGTTTCTTCCGTACTACCACCCGTCCTCGGTCAAGCACCTTGACGATCAGTGCAGGGCCTATCCATGGAAATCGCAACTTCGTTCCCTTGTCCCTATCCACTACCGTATCGTGCACCCAGACCAGTTCTCCGGCGTGGTATTCCCGTCGAGTCACCTTCCCATCATACTCGTGTTTCTGATGGATGGCGGCTCGTTTCAGCCCCGTCCGGGCCTCCCGATAGGCCGCGACTAGCCCTTCCTCCAGGCTTTCCACATAGTCGCCTACCCGTCGGGGTTCCTCCTCTGGTCCTAGAGGTCTCCCATAAATCGCCTGTCGCGGCATCATGGTCTGTCGGCCCAGCATCATCATGTTCGGTGTCACTCCCGTGCTGGCTTGCGGCGTTGCTCTATAACTCATCATCACGAGCGGGACCATCTCGTCCCATTCCCGACCTGTCGCTCGGCAGCTGGCTTTCAAACAACACCCCAAAGTACGGAAACTTCGTTCTATGTACCCGTCACTCCTGGGGTGGTATGGCGTCGTTCTTGTTTTGTGAATCCCGAATAGTGCACAGACCTGAGCCACCACCTCGGATTCGAAATTCGTGCCTTGATCCGAGTGTAGTTCCCGAAACGCGCCGTACCGTGCTACTACTTCTTCAACCAGTTTGTTCGCCACTGTCGTTGCCTTTTGATCCGGGATCGGGAAACACTCCAACCATTTGGTGAAATAGCATCCCACCATCAGGCAATACTTATTTCCTCGTTTGGTGACTGAGTACGGGCCCGAAACATCCATGGCCAGCCGTTCCATCGGCTCCCCCACTATGTACTGATGTAGCGGCTCCCGTCTTCCTCTTCCCTTTTTCAGCAACGCGCAATCACATTCTCGACATTCCTTCCGCACGTCTTCCCGGAGTCCCGGCCAGTAAAACCCTTGTTCCAACAGGGCCGTCGTCCTGGCGACTCCTAAATGCGCTCCTGTCGCGCCTCCATGGTATTCCCTTACCAGCTTGGCCCGTTCCCCTCGGGGAACGACCAACTGGTTCCTCCAACCATGTCCTTCTAGTTCCCAGTACTTCCGATGCAGCACGCCATCCCTGAGGCTTAATCGTTCCCATTGCCTCCATAGGATCTTTGTTTCCCGGGATTCCGGAGATATGGCCTCCCAACCTGGCCGGTCCGCATCTTTTTCCATCCGTGCGACAATCGGCCCTATATCTCGATCCCTCCTCTGCGCTGCTCTCATCTCCTGCGGGGACCATCCGGGCTCGTACCCCCGGGCCCGCGTCACTACTCTCACTTGTTCGGTATTCTCGTGCTCCTCTCCACATTGTTTGCACGGATACCGGGACAACGCGTCAGCGTTCCCATGCTTCCTGCCCGGTCGGTGTTGGAACGACACATCATGCGAGTCGATAATCTCAATCCACCGAGCAGCCTGCCCCATCGGTTCCTTACTTCTCTGCAGCCAACTAACCGCGCTGTTATCCGTCCGGACTATCACGCGTTGACCATAGATGTAGCACCGAAAATGCTTCAAAGCTCGCACCACCGCCAACAGTTCTTTCCGCGTGGTGCAATACTTTCGTTCGTTTGACTCCAGGGTTTTGCTCGTGTAAGCTATCACCCGTTCCTCCCCTCTCTGCTCTTGTGATAGCACGGCTCCCGTTCCCACGTCACTGGCGTCTGTGTCAAGCCACCATTGTCCATCTTCCTCCGGGAATCCCAACACCGGGGCCTCCGTTAGCGCCTTCTTCATCGCATCAAATGCCTCTTGTCGTCTCGCGCTCCACACGAATGGTTCCTCCTTCGTTGCCAATTCATACAAGGGGGCAGCCAACTCCGTGAAGCCGTTTATATGCCTTCTGTAGTACGAACATAATCCCACGAAGGCTCGTACCTCGTGGAGATCCCGCGGGACCGGCCACTCGGTTACTTGCCGACACTTTTCGGGGTCGGGTTCGATCCCGTTGAACGAGACAACGTGCCCCAAGAACGGAATCTTCTTCTGGAACAGCTTACATTTTCGCGCCTTTAACTTCAGTCCTGCAGCGTTCAGTCGGTCCAGAACCCGTACCAATCTTTCCAGAGTCACTTTGAACGTTGGTCCAAAGACCAGTATATCATCTAAGTATACCAGACACTCCTCCCACACGATTCCTCTGAGGATTCTTTCCATCAGTCTCTCGAAGGTGGCTGGGGCGTTCACTAGCCCGAATGGCATCACTTTGAACTCATATAATCCTCCTTGAGTCACGAAGGCCGTTTTTTCTTGGTCCTCCGGTGCCATCTCCACCTGCCAATATCCGCTCGCGAGATCCAGACTGCAGAAGAATAGGCTTCCTCCCAAAGTGTTGAGGCTGTCCTCTATCCGCGGGAGCGGATAGGCGTCCACTTTCGTAGCCTGGTTCAGTTTTCGGTAGTCAATACAGAACCTCGTTCCTCCGTCCTTCTTCTTGACTAGAACGGTCGGGCTACTCCACGCACTCCCGCTCTCTTGGATAATCCCTAAATTTAACATATCCTCCACCAGTGCTCGTTCTTCCTCTCTCCTGGTGGCCGGATACCGTCTGACCCTCTGCTTGATCGGCATCTGATCTCCCGTTTTAATTCGATGTTGTACTAAATCTGTCCGTCCTAACTCATGTTTCGAGGTCGCAAACATTTGTTCCCGGGCCATGATGGCTTTCTCCAGCTCTTCGCCCTCCTTCGTGGTCAGGTCTTTCTTAGCCTCCCCTATCATTTCAGCGAGCGCTCCTGGGGGTTCTTTTGCTTCACTTCCTACTCCTCGTACCTCTTGTACGAAGGTGGCTTCTCCGAGTACCCCGCCGGTTTCCAATTTCGCGCTCTCGGTCCCTCGGTTGGCCACCCAAACTTCATTTTCTTCTCCCAATGTCACCGTTCCTGGGATCACCTCCAGTCCCATAGGTAATCCAGCGCCGGTGATGACAGCCAGCTGTCCACCCTGTCTTATGTCCATTCTCGCTACTACTGTTACTCGGGTCACTTGGAGTGGGGGTATTTCCGTCGTTTTCTCGATTCGCACGACCTGTCCTCCGACGGTAACTGCCCGAATCCCATCCGTTCTCTGTTCTACTCCCGGGATTCGTTCCCCCTCTCCCTCCCCCTCGGCGGGCAGGAAGATGGCACTCGCGTGGGGCTTAACTGTCAGCCGGTATTTCACCGCGAAGTCGTTTCCCAGGATCCCTTCATCTCTACCGATGTCTGCCACCATGAACGTCCACTTCAACACGCGTGTTCCCAATTTCACTGGCAAGTTCGTGCATCCATAGCACCGCAACGGACTACCATCTACCGAGCAGAGACGTCCTTCATATCCATCCAGTTCTTCTCTTTTTCGTCCCCACTCTCTCCAGAGGCGTTCCGACAGCAGACTGATCATAGATCCGGTATCAACCAAAAAACGGACGACATTCTCTCCCACCGTCCCGGCCACATAAAGTCCACATTCTCCCATGCCTACTACTTCTCTCGCCGCGCCCGAAGGGGGCCCCGCGCTTACTGCGACGGCGACTGTCCGTTTCCCTGACGCTGGGAACACTCTCTTGCGAAATGGCCCTTCTGGTGACAGTGATGACACTCTAAATCTTCTTTTCGCTTCTTAAACGCCTCCCTCCGGGCCGTTGCTTGTCTTCTAGCTTCCCGTTCCTCTGCCAATTCTTTCATCATCTCCTCCAACTTACCGTTCAAGGCCATGATCTGTGTATTGGCGTCCTCCTCGGGCTTCACTGCCCGCAGGAGGCGGCGTGAGTATCGTTCCTGTATTTCTACCACCTCTACCGCCTCCTCTAGTGTCTTGCATCCTTTCTCTGCACACTTCAGCTGAAGGTCTTCCCCAACTGCAGCCTGGAACGCATGTAATGCTGCTTTTTCCTGGCTAGCGTAGTCGTTGGAGAAGTAGGCTCTCGATGCCAGTCGCCGGGCATTATCAGCCAACTCCTTCGCTGTCTGGTTCTTTACACGTTTCAAGCCCGCCAACTCTTGCAGAGCATTACACGTGTCCTTCTCCTGACCGAACCTCCGGCGCAACGCATCCACCCTCGCCGAGTAACGGAGTCGTTCCCTGTCCGGGAGTCCGACAAAGTACATTCGTGCCGTTCCCGTCAGCGAGAGGAAAAGCATCGCCGCTTTTTCCTCGGCCGTCCAGCGTCCCAATGTTGCGTACTCCTCAAACTGGTTGATCCATCCCTCGAAATCCGGTTTACCGTCATACTTCTCTGGTCGTAAACTGAACTTCTTCAAACTCGCTCCTTCCTGACCGGTCTGTTGTTGTTGAGCCCGCACATTCTGCTCATCCGTCGGGGTGGACGTTCCCATAAAATTAAACTGCCTACCCATGATGGTCGTGTCCTCCCCTTT
The DNA here is from genome assembly GCA_936440205.1 of Lepidonotus clava. NCBI lineage: Eukaryota > Metazoa > Annelida > Polychaeta > Phyllodocida > Polynoidae > Lepidonotus > Lepidonotus clava. The sequence continues at coordinate 14,482,027 of OW387150.1, read as the reverse complement.
GGTCTCGGTTTTCGCACCTCCTTTCTCCTCCCCACCTTCCTTGAAGGCGACGTCAGAATCCATCTGCTCGAAGACTGCCGCAGTCGCCATGAGTATCCAATACCGATGAAACACCCAAGATCCACAAGTCCGTATGTGCCTATTTCAGCACCACCGCTGCCACCAGTGTGACGTTCTCTGGTAAGTCGGGGTTGCCGATTCTTACGACAGAGGAACGTGGGGGTTGTTCGGGTCTCGGGGCGGACGGGGAATCCGGGCCAAGAACCGAGATGTGTTTCTAGAGTCGTGCCTCGCGCACGAGGGGGGGCTGAGCGAATCGATCGGCACTCGATGTCGACGGAGGACTGCGGGGGAGGGAAATTATGGCAGGGGTACGGGTCGGCCGGGGAACGGTCCACCCCTGAGTTCCGGTCCGCGGGGGCGACGGGCCGACGGTCGCCTATTGTTTGGTAGCGTGGGGCCGAGCACGCCGCGCCCTCGTCCCCGCGGACTTCGCTCCCTCGTTCCGCTCCCCATGTCTTCGTACCATACTATGCCTCGGTTTCCGGTACTACTTCGGGCCTTCGTGCCCTACTCCGTTCCCTCGTTCCTCGTTCTTCGGGCCTTCGGGCCCCTTCCTCTATTTTTCGACTACCTATCTCGGACTTCGACTGTTTTGTCCTAACTTCGACTTAATTACTCTATTCGGCTCATCTTTAGTGGTTGTTTCAGGAAAGAGGACACGTCTGGACACCAGGAGAACTGTTGAAGAACTCTGTTTATTCGGGCCTCACCGCCCCTTTATATACTAGAGAGGTCAGCCCTGATTGGCTGCCTTCGGTCACGTGACCTACAATTGACGTCACTTCCGGTTTATATATTCCGTTTCCGGTTTACATTTCACTTCCGGTTTACATATTTCCGGGTTTCGTTCCATTACGTTTTCGTTATTCGTTCTTTACATATTCGTTATTCGTTCTTTACATATTCGTTCTTTACATCTATTTCGTTCTTCGTTCTTTACATATTCGTTATTCGTTCTTTACATATTCGTTCTTTACATCTATTTCCATTATTACCTTATTTCTATTACTTTAACCTCTATGTATTTTGGCTGAATAGCCGTTCATCACACTAACAAGGAAGAAAGACCATGCATAAGCCACCTCATTGATTCTGGTAACACGTCCAAATGCATTAAGCGGTCGACACCTTAATCCTAAACGGTGTGTCATAACAGTCTGGGAAGGCCAATACTAACAGTGGCCATACAGATCTCTGGGAGAGGCTTACAGAGGGGGGGAGGGGGTCTGTCAACTGGTTTGTATCCACAGGTAAGGAGGTAAAAACCACCCAGCTCACCCTTCTGTTTGCCTGAGGAAGTGCCCCATCCTGGGCTTGATTGTTATGTTTCATTTTTGTACTGTTTAAATATTTTAAGTAAAGCAAATCTTATATACTTATGTTATATGTATACTTAGTTCTGTTTAAGGATCTGCTGAAATTACTAAGGTTGGCCAACGTGTGGGGCAATTTGTCGAGTGCATTGAAAGGAGAGATTAGGATTTGAATATAACATGCCCTTGGTAACAGATTGCATAGAAACTTCATGTCATTAGATATACTATATGTATATTGCATGAGCCCATGTAACATAAGTTCAATTGGGTCAGGCCTGTATGCATGCATGGTTCTTGCAGGATGTATTCACCCATCAAAGTTTATCCCCGTAGTATATGTACACATGTTTTGTTTACAATAAAATCGTCAATATATTAGACTCTTGTTTCTTTATGTACCTTCATGCATCTCCATGGTTAGGGTAATCTTTAATGTGTATCCTTTTTTGATTATTAGCTTTTCATTTTCTATAAGTTCCTTTGCTATTGCTTTATAAGAAAGTCCATCGCAAATCTTATCCGCTTATCTCGTGCTGAGAATTTCGAAAGTAAGTCTTCCCTATCTGTAATGATGATTGAATCACACTTGAAGTGTCAATGCTACTTCAACTTCGAGATATAGGAAGAGTCTTATCATTTATATATCTAAGATAAGTTGATATGACATTTCTGTGATTGGTAGAGACGACCAGGAAGACTTATAATTATAATGTACTTCGAACATTATCAGCACGCTTGTCCAAAACTTATTTTTCAGGATTTAAGAACCCGGATTCACCTTATGTTTGACATTGCAGCTTTCAAGGTTGATACCTCAGAAAACTATAAGCTCTATTTCCCGTTGACTTCATTGCAAAGCCTACTCTTTATTGTAACATGATATAATTGGGCTGATTAATATTTCATAGTAGGAAGCAGAGTGACCAGATTTAGACAGAACTCCTACCCAGACTGAGTCGACCCAGTCACCTGTGAGATCTCGACATAAAGCTGACTTAGCGTGCACTTAACTTGTAACATTAGCATAGCCATGTTTGACAGGAAGTTGGTTACTTATAGTTAAAGTCTTCTGTGAGACGATCAGTTGATATGAGTCTTATAATGCCAAGCCACTGTAGGCGTAGAATTGTTCACCTTTAGAAATACAGCTAGCGACAGAAGCAGTAAAAACTGGTCTGGACAAAACCTGCCCATGTTTTCAGTTGTATCCTGGCTTTACTCCTTTTGTATAGATAGAATCTCTGTGTGTGGTCTCAAATGCCCTGAATATTAAAAACTGGGTTCATATGATTATGTTATAGGTATGGAGATAAGTATTTCAAAATAATAATTCAGCTAGTTGATTCCTTTAGATTTATTTAGTAAATGAGATTTATATTTTTCATTAGATTTGTAACTATCTGACTTTTGTTTCATAAAATGTTGTTTTAATAAATTTACTGGACCCTAATTTACTCATGACAGAATCCTTAGGTTTTAGACTTCAAAATAAGTTATTGATTTAAAATTAGTTACACCCTAGAAAAACGTATGTATGCAAAATCTGAATGGCTTTCACTTGTCACTAAACAGTATGACTGCCCCATAAGGAGTGGTCACTTACTGACCACACACGGATGACCTCTGTGGTGTTTATCTAGCACTCTAATGGTCACTCTCCAGTGTCCAGTGAACTGACCAATACCGGCCTCCACTGTATTATGGGATTCGGTACCAGGGGATAGTGAGAGATTATCCATGCTTATTATCTGCTAATACTCTGTACTTTATGTACCTACTGAATGATAAAATGATCTCCGTTTCGCATACACCCAATAATGGTGTAGGATAGGGCCTATTATTGAACACTCCAACCATGCCTAAATATAGCACGTTTATGGTTTGGACAAGCAATACATTTTTGTCCTAATCGTACCTTCTAACTAACAGGTAGGTACCATATTCTCTGTAATTATGGCTATGGTATGAGTATTCAATCAGTTTTGCCCAGCTATACCACTTGATGAGATTACCTCTTCTTTGCACGAACAATAATTATTGTTCCATGCATATAAACCTTGCTCAGAACTCACCTTATAGACATATCAAGTGTTAATGTTAAATGCTTCATAAAATCTCAATCTCACCATCATAATTAATTATATCATATGACTCATTTTAGTCCTTCGTTAAACAATTTCGCACATTGATAGAAATGTAAGAAAACCTTAACATAATACATTCCTTACCTTTCACAATGATCAAAGGGTGTGTAAACTGAAGCCGCCAGGTAAACACGTGTGTCTCAGGTAGGTGATCCATGCTCGTACAGGTAACACATCCTCCTCAGGTAAGTGCCTCCAGGCTCTACCCACACCTGGCCCTCCTGACCTGCAGATCTGCTGTGAGGGATCCAAGCTGGCAGGGATCCAGACCTCCCACCTTTAACACACACCTGTGGGAGTGCAGCACAGGTATAGGGAGGTATAAGGTAGGGGTCGCAATGTGTTTGTATGCTGTTTGATGAGGTGGGTGTATCTTACTGTGTCTCTCCGACACCTCTGGATTACCTACACACCTGGGGGATTAATAAGGAAGCGACGGCTTGAATTGGATCATGTTGAGATTTTTTTCAGTGATTTGCATGAGCAATATCTTTAGGATCATGCAGGCGGTCAATCCTTCATTGGTCTGACTGCTTCGATTTAATGCATTATGAAGACATAGATGTGAACTCTTTTTATGAATCAGTATTAATTGTTCTAATCCATTGATGTATAATGTACTTCTGATATCCTAGGCATGGTTCTACGTAAAATCAATTCCGATTAAAGAATAAAACCATGACTCAACGTTTCCTTAGCAGCGTTACATCTTTCGCAATGTTTCAATAATCAGAGTAATTCAGACATTCTTTCTATGGGGGAACGCCTTCTTCTTGCAGTGTCAGTGGATAACAATTATTATACAGGTTCCATATAATATAAGTATTGTGATAATAAGAGTCGTATTAGTTTAGACCAGCCTGTTTTTCTGTGTTCCCTGCCGGGATACTATAATTGTGTCAGCACATTAAGAAATAATCCTGTGTGAGTTGTTGGTTGACTAAAGGTAACGTTTTCTATAAAAATTACTCAAATGCCTGACAGTGACAATATTGCCTTTAGGGATGAAAAAATAAGAACCTAGATTGAATGCAAGATAGGGTCATAGAGTTAGGGTACAGTATTTTATATACAGAAATTTGTAATAACACCAGCTCTTTCAAGACTTCTTTGTAATGATTTTACAATACATCATTATCAACTTGCAAATGAACTTTCATGGCATGTCGTTACAGTTTTCATGAATTCTCTGCATGGGTCAGCCCAAAAATAGATAAATGAAAAATACAAAACACTTATCTATGAATAAAATGTATGAATAAACAAACAAACAAACAAGCGGGACGAACACGTTAAAAATATGAGAAAAAAGTTTGAAAGTAGAGGTTATATAAGTGGAAGGCGTAGGGAGTGGCGGGGGAGTTCCTCCAGGGCGGCTCCAGGGCATGACCGGAAGTCACGCAGTAGACAACAGCTGACAGCGGATCTCACGTTATCTCGGCAGATCCGACGAGATCTCATTGTATTACATTATTACAGCCTGGTTTACTCCCATTGATCCCCGCTAGGTGTCACCTCCCCATCTGGACATTATAAATTTGGTGTTAACACATGTGAAGCGGTAGATTGGATAGAGATAGGAAAGCTCAGGTGGTTGTTTGGATACAGGAAACAATAGCCTCACAGGAACTGGCCTCTGTGTATCAAAAGGTTTGAGAAGGATCCATTCTGACTTTTTAACAACCCTTATATATTTGTATCAGCACTTGGTCTTGAATAGTAATGAAAGAGTGGTCAAATCATTTTTATAGTTTTCTTTCTCCTAACAGTGCTGACACACTGCAGCGAAATATGTCTCTCATGTTTATACTGTGCCCTTGTATTGTGTTAAGTCAGAGAAGATTTCCGTATGTTTAATCATAGTATTACTAAAGCTTTCAATATTCATGAAATCTATGTTCTCGCTCTGAAATTGATTTAGCTGTTGTTATGCAATTTAACTCCAACAACCGACAAACTTTAAATTCCATATCTGTTAAAAGGAGCCCTAACCAACAAAATTATAATTGACAAAATTTTCAAAACACAGATAAGTATAGAAACTATGTTGGATGAGTCTAGTTAAGGTCAGTGGTAAAGTATTAGCTGTGAAAACTAGCTCAAACTGAAGTAGAATTCCAGGAGAGATGATGATATTTCCATCTGTTTGTAAACAAACCCAATTTTTGCAGATCCACATTAATTGAGTTGAGCATGGACAATGTATTATTAAGATTTTCGACCATAAATTATTTCATGGTTTAGATTTTAACATGGACCAGACATAATCTCATGGAATGGATTTCCATGATTATTTGAGTTTGGGAAATGTCATTGAATTTATTGGTTTTGGCTCCCTTTAAATCCTTGGCATATAAAATAAAAACGGTATCATTATTACACCACGTGCATAGGTACCTGTATGATTTAAATTTGGGTTACTTATAACCTATACAGGTCTAGGGTCCCACTTATTCATCAAACAATGATAATCAAACCAATATACGATAATTATACCCTGGTCAAATGAACCACTGATCCCCATACTATAGAACCTGATAAGGCTATTCGGAGCTAAATAACGGCCTTTTATTGGTCAACCACAGACTTTTCAACCCTCACTCCAACCTGCATAGGGAAGGCGGGCAAGCTGTCACTGTCAGAGCTGCTGTCACTATCAGAACTGTCACTGTCAGGTATATTCCTGGGACGTTTCTGACAGAGGCCCTTCTAAGGGACATAAGGCCCGTGACGGTCGTTGTGTGGTCCCCGGAGGCCCCAGGGCTGAGGGCCTATTAGGACGTCGGCAGGCCCTCCCCTGCCCGCCCCTGGGAGGGGACGGGCCGGGGCAGGGACACGGGGCACACGGTCTACCTGGACGTTTTATGGGGCGCCAAATGTATAGATAAGGTCAATCTTTAAATTCTTCTGGTCAACCGCCTGTATTAAGTCCAAAGAGATGTTTGCAATGTTCCTACTAAGATTAACATAATTCTAGATATTAGTAGCACCTGAGACTTGGGATAGGTTGACTGATAACGTTAACCTGCAACAGTGGTTGTATGAATATACATGGCGAGTAAGGGCTTTACTTTCGCACTGTATATTTCAAAGGATGATATGATCATAGATCTTATGCCCCACTGTATACACGCATCACACCATCTTTGGAAATTGTCTTTTTTCATATATCAATATGAGAATGTGCCCTTCTTTATTTACCCAGAAAGTCTAAGTTGATGCAAGAAAAACAGATTAAGTGTATTTATAGTTTGGGAGAAATTGGAGCCGAAACCAAAATCATTCAATAATAAAGTGTTGCTCTCTGTATTGAGATACGATGAGAAGGAGTCAGCCACTTTCACCATTAATGTCCGTATTTTTAGTTCATTTTCGCCCCTTGTAGTTGTACACATGGCACGATTTCCATACCTGACAGAAGGAGTGCCTATACATATACACTAAGGGGTTAAGATCACTTCATCACTACTCCCCACGGGCCTCAGATTGAAGGCCATTTAAGGGAAACAAAGGCCAGTGTATGGGCCCTATGGGGAGTCAACCATGGGTGGCCTAGGGTGTCTGAACAGGGGCAGAGGCAGAAGTTTTGGCCCAGGCACCTCTCAAAGTGTGAGGTCCGCCAATGTATCAATTTAAAACCAACACTACCTGTCAAACTCACCCCGGCTCTATCTTAATTCAGAAATCAAGCGCTCACAATAGCGCCTGGCCGGCCTGGATTTGCGGCCTTTGTTAGGCCTTTACGTGGCCTTTGTCCGGCCTTTAGGCTGGCTTTGTTTGGTGTTTAGGCCTAGGGTAACTGACACTTGAAGCCCCTGGGGTCTGATTGATGATGTTGGGGCCTTGGGATGAGGATCCTACCTCAGGTATCTTAATCACGAGCCCTCTCCCCGGGGCGCCCCTACCTACAGCACGGGCTGTGGAGATTTATGTTTAATTTGGCATCTGCCACCTGTATGGTGGGGCTTTAGAAGCCCTCAGCGGCCCTACTCCAGACACCCGGAGGGCTTTATAGTACCGCTGGATAAACTACCACATCTCCCATTACCCCGGACTCATTGCCTAGTGTCCCCACTATCAGGGGATGTCTCCGAATGAAGCTTTCTATCTGTGTGAATATTTCGATATAACGGCTTGAGTCTGAATCCAGTGTTCGGTATACAATGAACCAGCCTATTTGAGCTTTATTCCTATGGAGCAAAAGTCATGAAAAGTGTTCAAACTACATGTATGTAGTGGTATACTATGTGAATAGGCCTATTGCGTATTTTATCCTCTTTTGGGCACTTGGGTCCTCATTGCACTACATTTTGTTAAGATGATTTACCACGATTTATAATCTAATATTGTAACATTCTGAATTTTGAGTATAAGAACTTGTACGCACGACGTGTTTGCGTCATTGAAAATGGAATCTTAATGGGAGTCGGTCCTCTTTCTCAAATGCGAGCTTTTTTAGATATCAGCAATTCGATCGAGGTATCTTCTCCCTTCAAACTGTCAAAAACTCTATTTAATATAAAATGCCTTGTGTCAAATACTTGGTTAAACTAATTTTTCAATTTAATCTCCTCTGACTTAAAGCTTTTTCAATAGAAATGTCTGTCAACTTGTGTCAGATGTCTTTGGCCAAGCCAATCCAATACCGCTTTTACCAGAGCACATAACAGATGTAAACCAAATGAATTAATCCGTCCATAAAGACCACTGCACATGCTCAGATGTGCCCCCTTGGGACAAACCATTGAACTAACGTCGACGGTTGACGTTGACATCGTGACGCAGACGTTTGCTTTGACGTTGACGTATCAGGCAGTAGTGACTTCATTTAGTTTGATGGACGTGCGTGCGACGTACGTCAAAGGGGACACAAATGGTCAGGTCAACGTGTGAGACTGGGGCATTGACGGGGACGCCATATGCCTGTCGTACCCCCATCACACATCAGCCATTTAACTTTCTTTATTTCCCCCTCACCTGAAGTTCCCTCCCACATCAAATCCCTCGTCTATTTACTCGCCAATCACATCGCTGTCACACCATTCCAATCTAATCAAAAAGTAGCGGCCTTAAGCCAAGCATCGGGTCGGAGAGTGGAGTGGGCAGACGCCAGCCGGTCCTTGACGCATGCGCAGACAGAATGTCCGGTCTGAATGTCGTCTGCTCCAACAATGGTGGCGGTAATTGAGACAATATCTCTCCCATCGGCCGTCAGGGGGCTTTGACAGCAGCTATAGCTCCTGACGTAGTTAACGTCCCCACACACACGTTACCTCAATCCTTCATTGAGGCCATAAAGGGGAGGTACAATGATTCTGAAAATTCTAAAACTTAATGTCCCTAAAATAATGTCAATCAACTGTCCTTTAAATGGAAATCTTTTGCAGTTACTTTTATTTTAGGACCGAAAATTATATAGGAATAACTGGTATATTATTAACTGAAAAACCTAGGCTCCTGATAAGTAAAGATAGACATTTTATTTGGACAGACCTGTCGTGCCCATTTGGTTTTTGTGTTGTCTAGATCTGTTTTTTGTATTTCTCACCAGCTTGATGAGTTATCAAACCATAAAAGTTGTTATGGAGACTGCATAAACCTGGATTTTCTCATCAGAATCAAAGGCAGTAAAACGGAAAGTGTTTACCCCTTGATATAGGGATTATTAAGGTCGTTTATTTTCATATTAAATGAAAATGTGCCTTATCAGAATCTCTAAGATCGATCCTACCTTTCACTATCTTAAGTTATGATACCTATACAGAGGTTGGAATTTATGTGTGTACCCGCAGAGTTAGACTAAAGAAAGAAAAAGATGTGCTTAAGTGCCTAATTTATTTGCTTTCCAGTTTAGACTAAAATGTTTATCGTATGCCTTGTGTGTGGTACATACTCATCATCCTGAAAGCCAGTTTAAGTAGGTTCATACTAACATCACATTTATTTAAACACATTGATGACGTTCCTATAATTATACTTACGTACTGAGGAGAAAGTGTTATCTTCGTATATCAGTATATAGTATGTGTGTAAGTTGACCATTCTTATCTATTGGCAGTATCTCTATCGCTATCGTGCAGGTAGGGCTTCCATATAACAAACATCGTGATCGGGTGCATCCCTTTATCAATATCCTATAAACATTATGTATACCAGACTGTGTACAGTCTCAACATTGGTGAATATCTTATATTTTAGAATATCAGATTTCATTTACACCTGCGCAGGTCAACTTTTATAGATTTCCGTGTTTGTATTTCCAACAACTATGAAGAAATGGAGGGAGTAAATTAAATGAATTGTAGTGGGAAACGCAATTGCAGTAGGGTCATGACACAGACTACCTGTATTAAGTTGTGTTACAGTTATTGACTTCTTAGCTTGTCATAGCCATCTCACTTTGACCCTCTGCCTTAGTCGAAGAAATTGAAGACAAATATTTTGTAAAGAACCTAATGTAAAGTACAAAAAGTCATCAAATCCCATTAAGCCCCATTCTCCCTGAGCATTTTTTCATTGCGATCTTAAAATCGTAAGCATGAAAAACCAATATTTCGACTAAAGAAAACTGCATAACCTTATACATTGATAACTTCTTTATAAACTACCAACATATTTTCCAAATATGAGAATTCTATATATAAGAAGACAGCAATTATATCTCAGATCGCAATGGAAAATTGCTCAGGGCGAATGAGGCTTGACCGTTCATAACAAGGGATATTAGTAACAGGGCTAGTTGACAAACGCATCAGTTAATAAGATGGTTTACAAGCTCTGCAAAGCCTCTACTTCCTCTTTTCCCATCAACCCCTTCTAACCGGAACCACTATGCCCGTCGTCACTCCAACCGCTGCCACCAGAGGGCGCCACTACCGCCGTCAACGCCCAACAGGTGGCGCATGCGGCTCCACTCTCCAAACAGATTTGTCCTCCGGGCTGAACCGTTAGGTTTTAGTGATGGATGATTGGGTTGGAGAGTGGGAAATGAAATGTCATTTGTCTATGATGCATTCTGAACGAGTGGGGAGGAAACAGCAGGGAAACGTCGGAAGGAATCTGTTTGTTGTTCTAACTGGTCGTAGTGACCGCATCGTGCTTACGTGACAACATTTTACCGATGTTTGTGCCCTAAGTGGAGATAACAATATGCTTCTTCTTCTTGTTTTTTTAGGAAGACTCTTAGGCAATGCGCAATTCTGCACATCATAATTCTTAGCTTGAATTAGTGTATTTTAGAGAAATTAGAGAAATTATGTATCATTCACGTACTGGTTAATAAAATAGTCTGGTTACGTTAAAATGTAATTGAAGTTATGTTATGATTACGTGTTGTGTTAAATGATTGTTAAGAATAAGCAACTCTGTACATAAGTGATCCTATGTACGTATTCAGTGTTTGGGTTCTACTTCGTACTATACTGCATCTACCAAATAGCATTTGTCATATCACATCGAGCACCATAGAAGCCATGTCTCTGAACTCCAGATCGAGTGTTCCTTTCTGTTTTGCAATATGACTTATATAACTTATGACACAATATGCTCCTGATACGTCAGCTCAAAAAATGAGAAATTGCTCTTTGAGGAAAACAATATCGGAGGCTGTTGGGGTGTGAACAGATTGAATAAGTGGTGGTCTTTGAAGGGGAGGTGTCCGCCTCCCAGATTGTGTTTCACACGGAGAGAATGCACCTGTTGAGCCATGAGTGGTTAAATAAACACCAAATTATAAAAAGATGTATCAATACCCATCCGAGGCTAAATCGTGCGTACCCACCCCTGTGGAGGTCCGTTTTTAAATTGGATGATAAATTACCCAGAAATTCTCCGGCCTTTTCTTTTCCATGATCCTGCCCTGTTTGAAACGTGTCCATCGTCACAATATTATGCTGCTATTCGTTATTATGCTCTGTTTGGGGTTTCTGGCATTTCGAGCCGTTTGACCTTTAGGGATCAGGTCAAAGGTCAGGTCAGAGGTCAGGCTGAGGGCCTTATCTCTATATTAGGGCCCTTTGAGTGAGGGCTTAGTGTGGGCAGGCGTCGTCAACAGGCCCTCTGGTGGTCGATAGTGACACTATAACGTGGAGCAGATGGTCGACGTAACTTTACCATGGGAACCGAGTACAGAGCAGCTCACACATGATTATATATAGTCTAATACCCCCAACATGTAAAGTCTTAAATGGCATTTAAAACCATAGTCGTTATACTGCTGGTTATCAGCAAGAAAGTCACAATGTTATACATCAGTATAGAGGAAAACTATAATAGCATCTCTGTATTTGAACATAATTTCTAATTAACAAGTATTTTAATTGAGTAAAAAATAAAGCATTTAGTATGTATATTCTAGATCAGCAACAATAACGTGTGAACGAAATATCTAGGAAATTTCTCTTCGGCTTGAAATACAATGCCTTACGTCCAAAATTGTAATAACATTGACATGTGAATGAACCATAGATACACTGCCATATAAATACATGTATACATATATATAGTGTTTGACCTACATTCAATGCTGAAATAAAGGTTTATCAGAGCAAGACTTGAATAAAGGGGCACATTAAATTAGGTAGTTTATGGTACATGATTGTACTGTGTACTTGCAGAAGTGGTATATCGCTAAATGTACATCCATGTTCCAGTAGCGGAATTCAGTTGTTTTCATTCTTTTACTTCTGCAGGAATCAAAGTAAACAGTCTTTATTCCTTATCGGGTAGGGTGATAACCACGATATAGATCTATATGTGGTTTTCCTCAGAAGGGACAATCACCACATGTGGCCATGCTTTAAACATGTAAGCCACGCCGTCACATGACACTATTACATGGGGAATGAGAGGGCATTTCAGGGTGGGGTAGGTATTGACCAAATTGTCTCGTTTTACACATCCTTCTTTGATCCACTTGGGCGGCGACGACGTTTTTTACCGCTTTTATTCAGGGCCGATAGTATAGAATGTGTCAGATGATATAAAGATAGGGGAGGCTGGATAGGCCCGCGCGCCTGCAAAACACTATCCCTGACAAGTCGTGAGTCGATTGACTATATTTATTTTTCTTTTGTGCGGGAAAATTGTTTGCCATCACAACCGATTATCGGGGTGTGTGGGCACGGTGGGGTGTGGAGAGACGTTCCCGAAACTGCCCCCACGTTTACACACCACCAACAGGGGGCGCCACATCTGACTCTGATTTGTTCCCGCCAAAATCACAGCAGACGACATTCTCCAAACGCATGTGTATTAGCGTCCAGCATGTGCTTGCGCTTGTTAATCTCCGCTTGGAGAACGAGCAGACGACATTTAAGTACGTCACGTGACCGTAAGGCGAGCCTCGTTGTAGGGACGGCCAGATCTCGGCGTTTCACGCGCTGAAACCCACACCGACGAGAGTTGGTCTTTGAAGTGGTGTGGCCCGTCGGCCGGCTCCATTTCACGGTGGCGATTGGTAATTAGCAATAATTGATGATTAATTCTGCCATCAAACGCGGCCCGCCCGACCTTCGACCTGCGTCTGTCCGCGCAACGCCGCCATTTGCCACAATTTGTCCGCCCGCGTTCCCACCAAGCCGTAACCAGGGGAACACCTCCCTAGCAACCACCGGCGGACCCTGGAGGAGCTCAGACATATGCCATCTGAGCCGGGCCCCCATCAGGTTCGCGTTATGTTCTTCACTCAAGACCCGGCTATTGTGATTTCCTTCATGTGTTTGAAGCCTCGTTGATTTTAGACAAAAACCCTATGAAGTCTAAATCAAAGCATGCTGTGTGGGCCTTTTGGGTTTGAAGCTCGACTTTTAAGATCTACTTATAAGTTAATTGCTTCAACGTAGCCCTCAAAGGGTTGTAAATTCTACTAAAAGAGCGATATTCCAGGGCTAGGGAAGACATCGGACATCCTAAAATCGTGTTTGGGGATATCTCATCGTGTTAACTGGTAACATTTCCCAGATTGTTTCTTGTGAAGATTTCTACGTTTAAGCAGTTCTAAGATAGACTGCTGTAAAAGTGCAATGAGGTATAGTTTACTAGAGACATGTAGTAGTCCCTGGGGTAGCTGTCTTGTCACTTCTCAGACTTGTCCCTCAAAGTCCCAAATGTCGGCCGCCATTTCCAGCGCCAGGGTTCTGAAACTGGAGATGTCTGCTATTTGGTCCGAAATTAAGTCAGTCCCTGTGAAATTCAAAACAAAACCTAGGGTTATCAATACACACAGCCAAACAACATTAAATTCAACTTTAATGCATAGTATGACCGAGGTGATGGTCAGTATAAGAAAGTGAGCGCTAGTTCTTTTCCCTCTATTTGTGTGCTTTGTTTGTGTATTTTGTTAAACGCTGTGGACGCGCGGAAGTGGATTCTGATTGTAATTCTTCCTCCTCTGACATGAACCCAAACGTGAGGTAACTGAGACCTTCCAACAGCTGGGAGGAGGAGGCGCCAGCTTCTCCCAACGGTCGATAGGTGGCAGCAGTGGTCGTGCCGGAGCTGGATCCTGGCGGGACCTCCTGTGTGTAGATTAGTTAGGCCGACGCCAGGCGGTCGTGTTTTGACTCCCCCTTTTCACCCCGACATTTCTCACCCTCCACAGTCGGCATTCCCAGGGCAATTGTAAGAAAACCAACTCCCTCCAAAACTCCCTTTCTTCCCAAGAAAACAGCATTTCCTACTTAACTCTCCAAGTCTGCAAGCCATTTCTCTGAGCGATAATAGAGATTTATCCAGAAATATTTCTCAATTTTCCCTGAAATCCCAATAATTTCGCACATTTCTACACAAGATACTGAGTAAGCAGCCTCGAGATGAATCTGCCCCACGTGACCTTACGCCCCCTGGTGGCGGACCACACCCGATGCATGCCGGGATGCTGTGACTTCCGGTAGGATTAATGGCGGCCAAACGTCGCCGACGGACGTTAGTAAGACGTCGCCGGCTGGGGGAACAAGACGTTCACACCGCCTGCCTGGGCTTGTTTCTTTACGCCTTCATTCAAAACCGACACTGTGGTATTCTGGCATCAAGGGTCTTCAAAAGATTCATCTATTAAAAAGGCAGACACCGCGAGGGGCTAACGGTAAACAGTCGTTACTTAAATTACTTGTTGTGGCTGGGAATAAATCAAAACTGGCAACCGGGTGTGTTTAAGTACATAGCAATGAGACTGCTTCCAACTTCAGTCTGTGTGTTATGCACGTAGACATTTTTAAGGGACTACAAAAGTGTGATGCACGGTTATTGCAGTTGTTCCAGGTACATAAACAAGAGGATTTATAGATATAGACAAAGTTGCATTGTGTGCGTGGCCTACAAAGCTGTGTGAGTTGTAAACAAGCTCTTACTTTATAAGGGTTGCTGTAGGGTGAAAGATGCACTAGTACTTTCTTTTGTAAAACATGCACTTCTAAATATGTTTGTATCACAATGCAGTCCCAACAAATCAACAGACCAGCGTTCATTTTTGCTTTGGTCTTTTTAATTGTCTTGTTTAAAACCCATACAGGAAAGACATTAGCAAATACTAATACTGCAATTTAACTCTTATGTGTTGAAGTTATTTTCTTGAGCTGCTCAGGGCTGATTCTACCAAGCATACTAAACGGAAACACCAATATAATGTGTAGCACTCTTTCTCAGGTAGAAGCCTCTGGGCACGTGCCCGTTGGGTGTTCAAACAGCTGGCTTCAGTCCCCTAATTTCCCTAATTGAAGATCTTAGAGGTGAGAGGCTGGGCAGTTTGTCGGGCAGTTTGTCGAACAGTTGTGTGGGCTGTTGAGCGAGCAGATTGAGAGCAGGAGTGGTGTCTTCTTTAGACTGGTGCCCAGGAGGAAGTGTTGGCGAGGGAACAGCTGGTAAGGGTGTGAAGACATGTCTCACCTGGATGAACAATTTACCTGTATAGTAAATACACATATTTTACAAACTTCCTGCTGGCTTTTGTATTTTACTTGATACAGTACTGTAATATCGATATATTATTGTATATTCACTATTTCACCGAGTCCGTATTATTTCATATGGGATATGAGTTCATGTCAGAATGAGGTTGTTTGACATGAGTTTATTATCACATCACAAGATGAGTGATCCTCAATTATTTTTTAAAGGTTTTATTGGAAATAATCTTCAAGGTTTCCCTTGATTTTCAGAGTTATTACATAAACAGTAAATATATACATACAATCAATATAATGTTATAAAAATCAAGCATTGCATGGAAGACATGTACACAATGGATCAACACCATAATAATGGATACCGGATAAAAAATAGTCTATTTTGACAGTTAACGGACATTTTGAAAATATGGTCAATTTACATTTTGCAGCAAGTCAAGGTATTTTGAATACAATTTTAACTTTACAGTTAAAAAGGTATGCTGTTTCACAGTTCTGAATGTCTTCATATCATAAGCAAAAGCTGCACTGGCTAAGCTGGAGAGGAAATTGTCCAATAGTATAAGGCCCGGTATAAGGCCATATACTAATCAGTAATAAACATTACCTTTATTTAGTTCTTGAGCATTGAAGGACTCTGGATCGTGATCATGATTAAGGTAGAATACAATTTCTTAAAGTATCAAGGAATGAATTAAAGAACATTGATTGGTTAATGGTGATAGCACTGAACGGAGATCAACATGCATGGAGGTACCCTCCTACTTATTTTCTACTTAAAAGACATTTAACTCGAACCAATAGAGAAATAGTGACATACTAGAAGACCTACAGCCGTTAACCACGTTTTAACAATGAAGTTCGCTCTAAAAACGTCAGACCGTTTCAAGTAGCCATCTCCGGTGTAAACAATACTCTCCAATATTTCATTGACAAACAGAGTTGCTAACTCTGTGGTAGGTAAGGAAGAGATAACATTTTTTTGTGTTTTTTAACAATTGCCTTTGATCCTTCAACATTGTTACGTCAACTCGTCTTTTTGTAATAGGATACGTCAAACTTCCGGATTAAAAGTTTATCTGAATCTGACAATGGATTTTATTTGAGCTCAAAAGAAATTGATGAGATCATTATAGATTGAAATAGTGCTTGTCAGTCTAGGGGATGGAGCCAGGCGTACATTGTTATTCTCGACACCTTCTCCATCCCTTGACAGTTTGTGGTTAGATTTTAGTATGGTGTTTTTTATGATAAACTTTGTAAGAGCAATAAAGGTCGTATTCCACTCTGCATTGCTTAGCTTGCTCTGGGTCTATTACTTACGGAAATTGACCCAAGTACAAGAAAATTCAAAGAGTGCATTATGGAATATTAGATACGAGGTTGCTTTGATGCTTGTATTGAGGCAACGCAAGTATCAAGTGTAGATTTCTTTGCGTTTTCTATGGGTTGATTGCATTGGTATATTTATACTGGAACATGAAACACAAACCATTTGTGTTGCACTTGATATAGCAAAATTAATGCTATCTAACACATAGTGGCCCAGCCAAGATGTGACGTAACAGAACCCTTCTGCAACCATACTTTTTGGTTAGTCTGTTACTTAATAAGATGGCACGTAACAGTTATGTTATTGATGGTGAGGTTTCAAACGCACTAAACCAGAATGTTATTATAATGTTATTTTTGGTAAGGTTATGACAAAACCATAACAGAACGTCATAAGAACATTAATTTTGTTCGGGTTGAAGAATGTAACCAGAATGATATAATAAGATCACAGTGCAACGTCACAGCAGCATGTTGCACAGCAACATGATTGGGAGTCATTAAAAGAACATAAGAACCAATACAGAATCAACCAGAACATTGCTGCAATGTTATGATAACATCGCATCCTCTTGAACGATCAGCTGAATCTAAACAACAACAAAATACTGTTTTCTGGCCAAATGAATAGTCAAACTGTAGCTGGTGGCCCACAAAGGTCCTCATTATATCTCACTTTGGCGCGGTATGTGCATGTGACTGGTGCTGGAGATAAAGTCAGTACGGTAGCAGACCCCCCAACTAGCGTACCGGTAACCCAATACGCACCTTTGACTCGTAAATGCGTTATCAGCAAAAACTGAGATAAACTCCTGATTTATACTAACTGTAAGCCAACCCACCATCAACCACACAATATAGTTTTTAATGACATTCAGACTAATGCAGTAAAATTGAAAAATGTGTAATCTAATCTGATAATGAGTGTTATCTCTTATACTGTGGCTCTGATGTAATTCATTAGTGCATCAGTCATCTTCAGTTTGCCAATAATGCAGCTATTATGTACCTAAATTAAATAAACATAAAGAAGTCTAATCTTTTTTTTAATCAGTCCCACAAGGACATCCTTGTCATCTGTTTGAATGAGTCAGGCTGGGGTTTCTTTAAGATAAGAAAATGTCAGATAAGGGTAGAGAAGGTTAAGAGGTTTTCTGATAGGTGTCCTTCTATATAATATATGCATGTGATGTATGGAGTTTTCGAGTGGCAACGCATTATTTATGTGATCAACGCTTGAGTTTATGAAATTGAAAAAGATTCAATTCAGAAGCTCGACTATTTCAATTTTTTCCACAAAATAAATTCTCCCCAGTCTCTAACCGTATAATGTTTAGGTAATGAGTTGCCCCCCTTGAAGTGACATAAATTATGTAATTGCAATGAAAACAGTGAAGAGCTAGGTGTGATATCGTGACAATCGAAATAAGTATTTTATAGAATCGCACATTTTCAATAGGTTGTTTCATAACGAGGCTGTTGGTGGTCGCCCCACCTGGCGGAGACTCCCCATGCGACACCTGTGGACCGTTTGTGCGAATTACTACTGTTTTATAAGGATAACGTATCATGAGCTTTTCATAAGTTGCAATATTCAACCTATATAAATTATAAATAGTAATTTGTAAATTACTGCTAGTGCCGGGAGGCGACTGACGATAACTGGTATAAGCTTAAAGGGCACTACTAGCCTTATGTTTACACATTGTAATCTGTACTTCTGTTATGTAAATTGTTTTGTCAAACAAGTTGTAAACCCACAATGTAATGGTTCGATGGTATATCAGATTAGTATCAAATGCAACATAACATTATTATGTATTCAACTGTGTGCTTGTGTGCATGTTTGTTTATTAATGTTTTTATAAACATTCATAGCATTTGATACAGATCAATCAATCTTGACGCTCTTAAAACTCGAACAAGGGATTGGAATGACATAAAACTACCAGGGGCGTGCAATGGTTAACTTTTGAAAACAACTAATAAAACATGATAATGATGTCGCTGTCCCTAGAGGACAAAGAATTATTCCCATTTTGCGTCGATACTCATTTGTTCACTGCAGTCTCGCTCTGACTCGGTCCACTGGCGTCTCCCCACCTGCTTCCTGTCACGTGACCGCCGCCATATTGGATGTGACGGCTGCGCATGCGCAACTGGGCATGTTGTACATTTCACACGTCTGGTGCAGTGTAAGCCCAACCGCCACTCAATATACCCTGACCTGGGGTACAGATATCACATTCTACATTCGAAACTCTGTACGTTGATTATAGGCCCCAGTCTGACCCTTGGCCTAAACCTAACAGAGTAGCTAGGATCACTTTGATAGCTCTTTTAAATTTAAACTCGAATTCAGTTAATTCAATATCGTTTAAATATTGTGCGGAAGGCAGATCTTTTCTATTAACACCAGGATAAAATTGTTACATTACCAAAATGATTGTAGCCCAAACATTTTGAAATAAGCTGCGCTATATTGCAGTCACCCTAATTGTTTTCCAATATATCACATTTGCCAATTACAGGCCTAAAGAGGAACAGGTTCTGTGGTAGATCTTTGCTCAAATATCAAATCTGATAAATAAGACTGATGGTTTCATACTGAGTCATAAATGTTGTTAGTTGGTAATTTAAGTGAGTCTTATTCTGGGATTTGTGTCCAATGAATTCTTCTCATATATCTATGCTCAATAATAACGGGAAGTGGAACATCCTAGAAAATAAGCCGGGTGATAGGCTGGGCAATAGAGCTAAACGTTACACATCCTGCCGGGACATCCTGACACAAAATTAATCAAATTAAAGGCTGCTGAAGTAGTGGAAAACGTTTTCTGTGCGTATGTTGCGTATACAAATTCTCTACATACATGTACATCTCCTCATTTGCTTACAACCATTGGGATGATTTATACAAGTCAACAATCAAATTAAACCTAATCAAAATTACAATAGTATACTAACATCATACATCACTAACATCATGTCATACATAAGACTAACAAATAGCATACATAAAACTTACTGAAATTGTTCAAATCACAATGCCACCAACTGCAATAATAGCCCTCGCATGGTGTATACATTTCAGAACCAACTCTAGATCTGCATACCCTTCATCTCTCTAAGATTTAGTACAAATGCACTGACGATCCCACGGACGTTGGTGGGAAGCCACATAGACTAAGGTCACCATGCATCCACACTGCTAGATCCCCCACAAAAAGACCTCAAAGCTCCGACCACCAGGGTGTGCTGGTATCCCAACCGAGCAGTAACACACCATTATGATCGGCCGATATGGCACGATCACCCCTGACCAACATGGGATTGATTTAACATACAATCACCAACCTGCCGCCATTGGGACTGGAGCTTGTGGGGGGGGGGGGGGGGGGGGAACCAGAGAAAGGGGGAGCAGAGGCGGTGCGGCTTTGATCTTGTGTAACTCTATGTAGGTGTGTGTGTTTTGGTGAGGATTGGTTTGGTGGTGTAGGGGTAGTCAGGTATTCAATGTACCTATAGACGCCATGTAGGTAATATTAAACGATCGGGCAGTTATTCAAGTGATCTCCTTTTTGGGCGAGTTGATTTAAGTTGTATTACATTGAAAAAATGATTTACGCGTCTTATAATCGTTTTTGAATGAATGCATTTAGAACCATGATTGCAGGTGTGATGTAATGCTACGCGTCATCGGACGTGGTAACAGGCTGTGGATTTAACAGCTGTTTAATGTTCTGTTTACATCAGACTTCCTTATTGGTTATTTACCTTCTTGAAGTTAGAAAGTATGTACATGTATACGGCTGGTATTTCAAATTTATTTCGGTATTTCGTTATCTCGTTTCCTTAAGTCAATTTTTCCGCTTTAGGGATGATAGGACCATAGATAATCTTTACCAAATATTCTGAATTATGCACTTTGAAATTCAAATTATTTTCAGAATGTCAGATATATTTCCCATTTTTTCTATAATTGAATAACTATCCCAACGATCCTGATGGGCTATTACAAACCTAAAGTGAGATGAAGAAATCACCGGAAATGACAGCTCTCCTGATCAATGGAAAATAACCGATGTGGTTGAACCTTTAATTTCGGAGAGAAAGCGTCAGATCTTTTGAGCCAAAAGTCATCAAAATCCCCCAGGCTTTCTGGCAATTCCCATAATGAAGACTGTGCCCTGATATTATGAGTCGCAACCCAAAAAGTCACTTAGGTAAATTACAGACCGTACCCCCAACATTGGGCGTGTGTTACGTGTTTGGATGGGCGGTATAAGGGGAGATGGGGTGGGCGATATTAGAGAAGATGGGTCAGTGAGAGGTGGGTACTGGTCAGCAGACAAAGGGACTGACCATTAGCGGGTAGGGGGTACTCTCATCCCTTTGTAGAGACGCCAACTGTCCCTGTATGATGACTCCCCTCAGTGGTATACCGAACTATAGGGGTGTTATTGTGGCGTAGTGGTTATGTAGGGGCCTTATGAATTCCTCAGGCCATAAGGTACGGTAGGAGCGGCAGGGAAGGTATGTGATTGGGTAGGGAGGGATAATGTATAAGGTGTTGTGTAGGAAATGGAATTGAGGTAAGGTCAAGAAAGAAAATTATCCTACAGCAGTAGGTTTGTCGTAAACTGAACCAAGAGCATGCTTTCTATCAAAGGATGAGTGAGGGCATGGCTGGTTTGATGAAAGCAATAGTATAAAAGCAAATGTTAAAGTAAGACATCACTTTGGCACTTGCACTATCTAAAATTTCAAACAATATATCTAATTAATAAAACGCCTCAGTTTAATTCATTTTTCCTGGCTTAGGGAGAATTTAAGCATTTGGAGGGTAACCAGGAAACAGAAAAATGCTGAAACAAATGTGATTTAATACAGATCGTGAAAACCCCGAAATAATCCAATCTACAAAGGAATGGAAGGACTGTAAGCAATGTGCATATCTAAGTGCAAAAAGAAACAATCAATGTTTTGGAAATAGGAACAAATGGTGATTGGGATAATTTTAAGAGAAATTTCATGGGAAATCACAGGTAAGGAGGGATGGGATCCGGAGACAAGGAACCTGCTATCAGTGTTCAGGTCGCACAAACTTTGTAAGGCAGAGAAGAGCAGTCCGAAGCACACCTTTAATTAACCCACCTGATGACCCAGGGGGAGGGAGCCCCCTATTCAGGTGTGACGGGGGTCAGGGCCTTTGTAGTGTGCCGCTAAGTGTCGATATACGGGCACATCTAACCCTAACCACCGCCTTTCCCTTTCCCCAAACCACGCCCACTCCCCTCCCTAATCGCACAATATCTGACTTAATTAAATACACCCAGGCCTGAGTGGCCTATAGTGGTTCATTCAGCTTAGGGAAATGAGTCTGGGAATAGGTGGGGGAAGTCGGCAAGGTGTCAGAGACAAGTGCTGACTCCTAGCGGGCGTCGCTGACGTCTGGCCACCTATCCCATCATCCCCTGGGTGTTTGTAAACAGTGGCGCTACCTGGCGAGCGCCGCCGTAAATTGATTAATCCAGGGGTGGTAATGATACCTGTATTGCCCGCTATTGGTACGGGGGATATATGGCGGGGGTATGCCCCTGCCCCCATGTGTTGAGGGCTTAGGGTAGGTAACAATAGGCTAAGTATACATTTGTATAAACCCTAAACACAGGGATGGTCGACTGATGGCTCTATAGCACTGTCAGCTCACCTCCCTCCACTGTCACAGCCTATATCGCCACCTACAGGTCTTGATATCGAAATTCAAACCCTATCTGCGGGCCCATTCAGCCATTCCCCCACCCCTAATCGATACAAAGACTAACGAAAACAGCCCCAAACACCTCTCTACTGGCCCTAACAGGGATCCTGTATCTAGGAGGGAAGCCACCTCACCTGATAACATTTTGTATATAATATCAGTGCATAAATGCTTGAGATAAGCATTTACCAGATACACATTTAATATTAATTGATTATCAGAAGGGGTAGCTAAAACGGTATACCTTTTATGAAATACTAAATAAGGTAAAGCAGCAGACACGTCTCCTGCTTTATCCGCATGTACAATAATATTTTCCCATGTTGATATTAGTTGACAAGTGCCCTTTCCATAGCCTTCAAGGTCCTATCCAGTATTCTTAAATCAAAAGTAGGGAATTCTTTTAAACCAGTCAAAAATTTATTGAGTCTTAACATGATAAGTGTTGGTTTTAATCCCTTTTAATCCAGCACTTTAAGCTCAGTATCCCGCTCAGTATCCCCTCTCAAAGCTAACGTCGCTCATACCATCCCGGACCGCCGGCGTCCCCTGAACGGTCCCCACTCCGACCCCGACCGTTGACTAACTGACCCTCCGTCGTTTGTCAGTGTATCCATTTCGTCCCCAGGCTAAAGTCCCAGCCTCCCGCCAACCTCCCCCTGTATGGGGGAATAAGACGTAGGGCCCTAACTATGCGGCGAGGTGTCTTAATTGTCACTCCCCTGGGAAACTCGAGCCTGACCCCAGGATGATACACCTGTAACCCACCTGCCTCCAGTGGGTCCTGGATCCTGGCCGGGCCGTTTGATGTGGGTAGGGTGGTGGTGAGATCAGAGGTGGGTGGTGGGGATTCTTTTATTATATAGCAGAATGGTGTGACCCCACATGGCGTCTTTAATTTGGTCCATCGTTGTTGATCGGCTTTATTTAGTGTTTGATTTCTTAAATAAGTGCGTTCGTGTATTCTACAGATTTATAGAAATTTATGTTAATCAGAAAATCTTGTTTTTATTTGTACTTGGTCTAAACATTATTGTGCAAACGTATATTAGTTAACAGCTGTGATTGGATATGACCTATAATTATAACATCAGTAATGATATTTAGAAAAATGTTTTGAAATAATGTTTGTGAGCCAGTGGTCCCCAGTGCTAAATCCTACAAATAATCATATTATACTTCATAGGGCTCACATAACATAATGATCACTAATTATTTATGACGCAATAATTTATTGGCATCATTTAGGTAACTAACAAGGTATTCAGAGATTAAAAACAGCTTGTAATGTTAACTTATTTAGGAGTAACATTTAGGTATAGATATTTCAGTGAAAAGTGATTGGCCTTTTTAATCGTACGTGCTTTAAATTACCTAAATTATAACGAGAATAATCCACTTTACATTCACTGTACCAATTGTGATTGATATCAGTCACTGTATTTGTCTCTGGCCTAAATGTGATGCTATTATCTCTTGTAGGTGGAATCTTGACATCACTATAATGGGACGCTTCTTTGACGTGCCATGTAGATGTGGTTCTGACCTCACCAAATAGGGATGTCATAGGTGCAGTCCTGACCACTCTGAATTAGGATGAAAATATTGTGACATACCATTTAAATACAGACCTGACCTACACTGTGATATGTACGTTTAGTGCAGTCCTGACCTCATCCCTCTTTTGAATAATTGATATCCATGTTGTTATAGTGTTCGCCAAAAAGTGGAATAATGTATAGAGGCCAGGGGTAATGTGTGCAGGGGAATGGGAGCCATGCATTTTCTTCTTTAAATTGTTGACCATTAGATCCTTTTCCTTGTGATCTATAATACTTTGGGACTGTGGACAGTGTATGGCACTTTAATTGATACATGAGGACAGTTCTAAATATTTACTTTCAATATACAAACATCGGCACTAATTTCTCATAATTAAAGAGTTTCACTCATTGTTCACTACAACATGACTTACTTTCTAAAAGTAAAAAAACCCTTATTCTTTTATTGACTAAACAGGGGGAGGTAAGGCTTAGCTGCCTCTAGTATGTTTCAGAATCTTGAGACCCCATGCCCGAGTCTCTATGCCTGACTGCTTATGAAAAAATGTGTCTAAACAAAGTACATCTTCAAACTCATATGAGATAATTTTCTTTAAACCCAAAATACATTCTAATACAATTCATATACATTATAAAAATGCTCTACAGTGCCTGAAAAATTCTCTTCTTATTAATCTTATCATGAATTCATATCAATATTAAGAGGAAAGCTCTAAGAAATACAGTCAGTGCACTACCTCCTTGTGGAGACGAGTTGAACTATGAAGGTGGCTGTTGCAATACAATGTCATAATATTTCATAGACATATTCGCCAAAACAAGAAATGGAAACATGATCAGTATGAAATGGATTTATTTAATCTTGCAGCTTTAGGTTCCCGCCAGATCTTCAATAATGATAAGAGAGTGCAGGTATTCACAACCTGAACCGTCGCCTATCTTGGTACGCATGCGTACGGACTGTTTTCTCTGAGATGTAGCTTCATTTACTCAACCCCCACCCAATCCCCCCCTTCTCATCTTCACTCACATGGCTTATCTCGATCCATTGCCCTCTTATCACTCCAATAATTGCATGCGCATTCTCTAGCCGCTTCCGTAATTGCGCGCGCAGCCTTGATCACGTGTTCTATTAGCGTTGTCATCATGGCGGCCCTTCCGGCTGCGCGCGCCGATGCTGGCGGCAGATACCCGGATGGGACATGGCCGCCGCTATCGTAGCGCCCCCCAGCGGCTTATCGGCGAGGTGCTGACCGCCGACGTCAGCGAATAATACGAAGAAAAATGACACAAACGTCCGGCCATCTTGTTCCAATTTGCGCATGCGCGTTGGCGGGCGGCAGCGGTAATTGTCGGGCTATCGTCGGCGGCGGTCCGTGAGAGGGGTGGGCAGGTGAATGATGGTCGGGGGAGGAGTGGAGGGAGGTGGGTCCGGAGGGTTTGGGGGATGTTTGGGCTTGATAAATCAGGTGTGGTCCTGGGGATGGCTTCAAAAAGCCGCCGCCCTGATCTCTACCCGTTTATATTACTACAACGGGGTGATGGGACGTGGGGGCTTCTTTACTACAAGTTTGAGTGAGTTAAACTAGATACGCATTAACAGCCATTGGTTCCTTGCAACTTGATTACATCTTTTGTGCAAATAATTATTGAGGTCTTACAGTTGTTAAATGGATGTTTAGTATTTAAGCTAAAATATCAAGATGGGTTGCGGTTGCACCTTTGTATGAACCAATAAAGAGGTGAATAAGTAAATGATCATGTCTTCATGTTCGGAAATCAAGTATTTTATCAGCAGTCTACTATATGATAAAATCATGTGCTTCAAGATCGTAGAAAAGTCCATCGGTACAATAGATGGTCGGTCTTGTGAATCTAAAACTTTCTTTGTCAGTTTTTGTTTTTACCTTAATAGTCAAATTGACTTGTATAAATTGTGTGGTAAATCAACAGGGCATTTAGAGTAGGGGCAATTTACATTAATTGTGTGAAAGTCACTGCAGGCATTCACATTTACATAAATAACATTACAACCTGACCAAGCCACTCTCCGCGGTAAGGAAATAGCCTAATTAGGTTAGATTTAGAAGTCATTTACTACTCATTAAGTAATGAATCTCAGCAATTTCAGCCATTGCACGAACCCTCACTTCTACCCCTCCCCAAACTGTGGTTTCTCGTGTAAAGAGTTTATTTGCCGAACTCTACGGTCTGGTGCTGTCACTCAGAACGAGGCTGTGAGCCGACCGCGGGCGCCACCTGGTGACGTGACGTCACAACGACCCGGACAGCTGCTGCATCAATTTACCCTCAATTATCGCTCACAGCTAACTGGGGTTTGCTAGAAATGGAAGTAAAATAAATTCGGTCAGAGAAAATAATCTCAATTAGGATTACAGTTATATGTATACGGGAGGGGTGTCATTTTTAGAAGATCAGTAAATGTCTTCTGAACCTTTTTATTTTGCTTTACCACCTTGCATTTACAAGCTACTGGTCTAGTTATGTTATTGTGTGCTACCTTCCACCACAACGTTCAGTCCACCATGTTTAAATATACCGAAGTTGACCAAAGACATACACAAAATAGAACATATAATACTTCATAAGATAAATCGAAACTTGGCGAGATCAATACATGATTTCTATATCTAAACAAGACATGCGGACCTACATCCACAACCTGACAAACATCATATCTGCACCAAACTGACACCCTACAGACATGAAATGATGTATGTAGTGAGTTCTAAATTAAAGGGCGACAGGGAGGCCTAACTATAACGTGATAAACAGCACCTTCAATACAAACAGACAAGGTGCAGCGGTAAGCTGACAAACAGCAGCTACTCCGCCAACAGACAACCTTGACACCCATAACAAGAAGTCACCGTTTGTAATGGGATACACCTTGTTCGCCGCGCCCCCGCTAGAGGTCGTGGCAGCTCTCCTCCAGGTCGGGGTGTGCTTAGTGGCGCGTGACATTCCTCCCCACCAGGGACGCTGATAGCTCCTCCAGGAAATCTCCATGGGAACGCCGGCTGTTGGGGGCCAGATGGATTGGAGTGGGGGAAGACATTTGGAAGACATTTTCAGTTGTGTCTGTTACTTCTGTAAGGTTGTGTGTGATTGCTGATATCTGGAAATGAAATAGAAATTGTTATTGCATGATCGTGCACATTAATTTTTATTGGTTGGTTTCTCAATATATTATATATACAATGAAACATAAAGGAAACACGTATGAAACATCATGTTATCAAAATTATACTGAATTACATATAATATCATATAATTTTGTATCACAAATAAATTGTGGTTTTGCCTACGTTATGTCATAATATAATAATTATCAGATTATATTTATTGCATTCTGAAAAGTTTAATTGTGTTTATGAATAAAAGGAATAAAAGTAATACTCCCAACCGCCGAAAGATAACCCCAGGTTACCTCGGACTTTTTGGGTCTGAAAACTAGTTAAAAGATAACATTGTTTATATCTCTTTTCCCCAACAGCTTAGCATCTTTATGTCGCTACTCCTACCCCCACAGCCTAAACTCTGTTTGAAATACACCTCCCTACCCCCTACACCTGTCGGCCCTCCTCCAAGGGCTGGTGTTAATTTCAGGCAGTCATCCTTAGGTGTTCATTTCGGACCCGGAGCACGCATCCCTCAGTTACCATGGCAATTGATAGCCGGCTGGGTAGGTCAAAGGTAGAAGGGTAATTAGTGAAATGTACAACAGCATGGGAGGTGGCATTTAGGGGGTGAGGCAGGCAGCTGTTCTTTATATACCCATCATGGCAGTGTGGGAGGGATGTCTCTCTGTTCTAGGTATAGGGTTAATTCGGTTCCCAGTGGGTTTGAATTAGTGAAAAAAATATAATGTTTGAAAAAATTACAACAGGAAGTGTAGCACTGAATGGAAACACATTTTAGGTACTTTTTTTATTCATTCATTTTGAGAAACTATCTAGGTTATTGATCAATTGAAAGGAAATATAATTACAAATTAAGGCAACATGAACTGGAAGGAAATTACAAACGGATATGAACATAATATGTTTGGCTGAAAATATGTTGAGAACCAATCTGTAACCTCAAGAAATTGTACACATAGGATGTGCACAAGAAATGCTGTCAGTAAATATAAAAGGTGTATTGTATGATTCATGTCTGTCCATATGTTTGGAGAAAGGATACAGGATGCATACATTTCCCAACAGAAAATAAAGATTACACCCGGAACACAGGGCATCCGCCGTGGAGGACAGTTGGAGAAAACAAGTAGATTCATAAACATTCCCCTGACGTAAACACTCTAAATGAACAGGAAATTAAGACCATAATTCAGAGGATGTGATCATCAGGGGCCGGTGACAGTTGTTAATCTATTCAGGTAACTAAATAGTAACATATCAGGAGTTGGGGGTGCTGTATACATACAATAGGAGGGGGGTTAGACTGGGGGCCTTGTGGACCCCGTGGAGGGTGTGTGTATACCCACAAACAGGGGGTGAGGGGGTGAGGGCCGGACGACCCGTGGCGGAGACATGCTCCTGGATCAAAGGGATCAGGATCACCCGCGCTGATGGGGTGTGGGGAGGGGGGAGGGTAGAGGGGGATAGGAGGATCCTACTACGATAGAGGCCATTCTCAGTGGCGGATCCAACATTTTGAAAAGAAGGGAAGGACGTTTATAGGACCTTCTCCTGGATGCGTTTTGGGCAGAATTTTGCACACAAAATACCTGAAAACAAGAGGAGGATGTGCCGCCCCCTGAAACACATATTGATGGTGGGGTCTATGCCATATGGTTCCCATGTTCTATTTTTCGCTATTCTGGTCGTCTACATTTCTTTTACCTTAACAGCCTACATGTGTGTTATTAATATTGCCTTTTTTCCATAGCTGGATATTCTGCTTTTTCATCTTTATTTTGATATGTAGGCCTACTTTTTCCAATACATATTATGACAACGTTTGTGTTGCTATCTTTTCCCATACGGATGCTTAAAGAATCTGTTATCTATTTGGGCTACAAAAACAATGAAAAGAGCAAGCTTGATTCGTGCATTTTATGATAAAGTAAAAATATGACATGTACATCAAGATAGTAATTATCATTATGATTGTGATTCATTTTTCATTTTATTTCCAGTTAGGCTCTGGAGTTATATATTTGACTAACTTGTCGAGAGATAAGAAAATAAAGGAGCACCAATTAGGATTGTTGAAAATATGGAGACAAGATTATAGAATAACCAGAATACATAAAACAGTTTGTCATTCTCAAATCCAAACAGAGATACAACAGATAGATCAACAGAAACATACAGAGAAGCCAAGACAGTAACAGACATCAGATAAGAAAACAGTGAAACAGATACAGAAGCCACAACTGGTTTAGACCCAATTCAACAAACTCCAACAAGGACCACACACACTGCAAAGGGCAAAAAAACTGGGAAACACAGCCCAGCCCACCCAGTAGACGGGAGAGAGTTGTGAACTGGTGATTTGTAAGTGAACAATGTGAGGGCGTGTATTAGGAGCAGCTGATGCAGTCTAGATCCATCTAAAAGTCCACAATATTTAAGAGACCCCCCTCCCTCTTCCCCCAACTCTATGGAGTCCGCCTTCCATGCTGTACGTCCTGCCGCCTCCCCTCGCTCTTCTACCGCCAACTTTCAACGGCCAAGTCCGTCCTCTTGGTACAGTAAGCACGCACTCGGTATGAGGGGTGCATTTCTATAACTCTGAAAGAAGTGGGATATTTATTATGGCAAAATTTGAAACTTTAATAGAAATTAAGCTGTGAAACTGCTACGATGTAGCTGTAAGTGAGCTGAAATATACATTTACTCCATTTTTTCTTGATGTGTAACATATCATAAGGCGAACAAGCCGGGAGAACAAGTAACTGCAAATGGCATATGATGCAACGTATCTTAAGAAACTGTAATTTGATATTTTCATTTGGAATGAGTGCTTTTGCGAAAAAACAATGAAAGTTCGAGAGTTTGCGAATGTCTGAAAGGATTATTTGTGTTCTTCTCTATAGCTGGGGAACATTGATGCAAAGATTTTTATTTCTGAATACGAATGGGGACCACAGGGATACGAGTCTCCATAATTTGGACGGGATTTTGGAGAACATCTCACCTATGCTGGAATTCGTACCTACAGGGAAGGGGGCTGTGCATTTCTTTTCAAGTCATGATGAATAATCCAAGAAATTCGACAAGGTTTAATGGAGATTGAAGGCCTTTTATTTTCTGTAACATTCTTTTTCTTCTTTTTTAAAACGATTCTATTTACCCCAGGGTGAGAACTTTGGATTTCAGGTAATGTTCTTATCTCTTTTTCCTTGTCTGCTATCAGTATGCATGGTACTGAGTTAGATTTGACATGAGACCGATGCAATTTGTGAAATATTTTGGGAGGGTAATAGTATGCGAATATTTTTACTAGTTCTCTGTTAGATGGATGGTTTTATGCAGCGTATAAACAACAGGACCATTTAAGTCTTGTCCTTATTCTCTTTGGTCATTTCAAAACATTTCAAAACATTTCTCTGGGTGTCTGATTCATAGAATTTAAAGAAAGATCTTAGACTGAGAAGTGGCGAAGAATTAATACCCCACGTGATCAGGGGGTTGGATAGGTGGAAGCCACGTAAAAAGAAGAAAGCATTGAAAGATAGACCCAAGCCGGGACCCAAGCTAGCCTTCTCATGGCATTTTATTCTCCCTTAAATGGAGTTTTTGCTGACGTCTCACGACAGCCGAACCTTCTCTCAGAGTACACTTGGAAAAAGCTGACACGAGAAATCTTCATTCGTTGTCCACCAATTCAGGTCCCATCCAATGTGTCGAAGGGGGTGGATACAGTTTCAATGGTTCAAAGGTCTCTGGAGACCGGTAGTTGACTTGTGTATACCCCCAAACGGGTCAGTAATGTAGTGACCTCAGCCGAGAAGTCAGCAGTGGACGTCCCTAAATGACAGGCCTCCCGCCGCCGCCATACAAAAGAACAATAGCCAGCAGACGACATTTGGAAAGAGCGCGAAATGAAAGGAAAGCAAGGTTTTGAGCGCGGACAGCTGGCTTTGGTTTCTGAGAGGTGTCAAAAGAATGTCGACGGAGGGTGGCCGGCCCGATATCTATCTTCATTTTGTCTGGAAACTCGATCCAGTCGACTCGGAGACGGGTGTGAATCGAGGGCTAGGATTCGCTGCCATTTTGGACCTGTGATTGCTTAGATGGTCGTGATCACGCCCTTGATGTCTGCGTCAAATGTATAGCATTCTTCAGGGGGACTATCATTGACTCTGACACAGCGGACAAAAATCACAGGGTCTTGGTATGGACACAAAGGCATGCGACGACCAATGCGATAATTATCAAACACATAGCTTAAGAAAACCGGTGATTCTGCTGAAATTTCAATTCCAAAGCCTTTCATCTTAAGCTATGCAATTGCAAAGGCGCGAGAACACTTCTAATTGTATTCATTATTTATGTAGATTGGGGTCATTTACGAATATTTATACAGTGTCGTTTCCCATTCAATTCTAGGGTTGAAACTCCGTATTAAAAGGTTGCATAAAGCACATAGGGGACTGGGCAATTTCCCGTTTTATCGCTCAATCTTGACCCTTCACGCTAATGTTGTTGCCGAGGGGTGGGAATCCCTAGGCCGACGACAGATCAAATCAACAACATCAAGAGCTTCCCGCGGGGACCATCAAAGCCTCCGGGAGCATGTACTGTATCCTCCCGATAAAACTGTTTCACAAAAAGACAGATAAATTCCCGCCGCCATGTCAAAGGCGAGTATTTTGTTGATGAGCTGGGGCTTTCGCCTCTCGCCGCCCCCAACGCCCTCCGCGTTCAACTTTTATGTGGTCCTACCCTACAATCACGCCTGTCAATCACCGCCCCCCGCGTGTGATGTGCGCAGGCGCGGCCACGCCCCCTCTCCTCTCGGCGGTTCTTAATTGAATCAAATATGCAGCATTGTGATATTCTAATTAGGCGCAAGCCGCACGCTGTAATTACAAGGTAGGGGACTGTAATCTGTATCAATTTAATGAAAGCCACATGGCCATGGTGGGCCAACGTGCGCTATGGGCCAACGATCACAGAGGGCGACTCGTATATACCACCCCTATAACACCCCCTATATATTATTTAACACACCCCTATAACACCCCCATACCAGACACTCCTATATATATTTGTGTGTGTTCACTTTCTCTACCACCAGACCCCCGACCAGATCTCGGTCTGGTAAGGGGATATTTGGTATGAGTCAAGGGAAAACTACATATATTATTGCATGTCATTAAAATTTGAAAATTTGAAAAGTATCCAAAGTGCAACAAGACTATTGAAGGACAAAGTGACTGGTCTAAGACTATCATATAAATTTATTGATTGATTTGTTTATCTTCTTTTTATCCCCTTACTTTCTATTGTTAGAAATTGGTTCCTGACTGCATCAGTTAGGAGGTTCAAAAAGGATCTAGCTCTGTTACAAAATCAATAAGTTTTTTAATGGGTTTCCCCCAAAATAGTCGTGCCTGGATGTGCGGCAGAGATGGTGGAGTGAGTTGGTGGGAGAGTGGATGGGTGAGTGTGTATCAGGAGGCTGGGTTAAAGGGGTGTGCTGCCCAGCAGGTAGCAGTCACAAAGTCAATCAGGCCTGTACCGGCGGTCCTGCCCTCCCTCTGCACCGGCCTCACCCCTGGACGGCCGGGGTACCACCCACTCCCCATGGGGCTGAACTAACAGATAAGACCCAACCATGAAATCTCTTAGCTTGTGTGTATGAACTGGACCCATTAAAGCCTTCCAAACATGAGTTGTAAATCAATGAAAGAAAATTGATGGAGAGGAGCCACAAATATAATATGGGAAGCCATATCCAATGAGCTGTCAACAAAATAAATCATATATGTCTTCGGTTTGCTTTCTAAAGTGTCCCTGCCTGTAATATATTAAGAAAATATATGATGATGCATTTAAGATACATTTATGTGCAATCCCAAGGTGGGCTGATCTGATGGTAAGAGCAGGATTTGAATGGGGCTCTAGATCCCTCCTCTCTGACTGAAATTCCAGGGTGGTGAGACAGACCTATGTGGTCACAACACTGCAGGTGTATTGTGATACACTTTATATTTAACCATGTAAAATTCTCGTGAGTAGAGGCACTTAAAATGTCAAATTTACCCTAGTCTCTTTGAGTTGTTGAAGCCTAACATCTCGAGTGTTTAAATCTGCATCTTAACACAAGACTGCTGATTTCGTCTGACCGTACCAATACTAATATATGTATACATACCTAATAATAACAATAATATGTTCTGTACGGTTCCTTAGATTATCATACAACGTTATGTTGAGCCAGGCTATCCTCCACCTATTTCTAAAACCAAAGAACAAAACCAATGTACGTACATTGTATTGTCTTTGCCTACATTTCCCAATAGAATTAGTTATATTCATGTTTCTGGGGGGACAAGGGGGTCCAGATGTTTGATGTGAGAGTGACACGTGTGAATCTTGTGTTATAGAGGTGTATCAATCAGAATTACCATCAACTACTGCTTGTGATAATTTGTTAATTCTGTTCGGAGTAGCTCTCAGAATTACACGCTTTCATATTAAGATATCAGGTTTCAAATGAGTACCCCAATCACAGGCCTCCTAATAACTTGGATGACCTTTTAAAAGGAAATAACTGATTGATTCTAAGCAACACATGAACACGTGTTTTATGAGGGTCTATTCCGGGGATATATTGTACTTTTAGCTCGCATTTTCCTGTACACAAGAAATTGTGTACATCAAATAATTCAATGTTTAAATAATGCAAAAAACACGGTGCTGGATATGATGCATAATAATGCAGTATAAAGGTGATTTCGCTTCGACTATTTTTGTCATAATTATTATGGCATTTTGAGCTCATAATAATAATATTAAATTTTGGTCATAATAAAAGCAATTCTTTCTTCATTTTTTTCAAATCTACCTCTCATTGCAATTGGTTTCATTAAATCTTAAGGATAAAGAATTGTGATCATGATGATAACAAAAGTAATACTTTACACAACCTTTAAGTGATTGAATTTTTATTACATAGTTCTCATAGTCTTCACGAATAGAGAACTGAACAAGAGACAAAACTGTGAATATGTTGCCATAATGAATTTATTGAACAACATCCAGTAAAGTAATATAACACTAGGACTGTACATTATAATATAATAGTGTTCTATTTATCATATAAAATATATACAATGATGTAACTTTGGCCTGAATAGTGTTGATTTCATACTATGCATGCCATAAGAAATAAGTTTAAATAAGATTATACTGTGTGTACCCTAATGAACCTATGAAACTGCTTCTGCAACGTGAGTGCTGTCATTGATATTTTTGCAGACTTAGATTTCTCCATTGTAAGTGTAACTCAGACAAAAGTCCTGCATCTGCCTTATTTGTATACATGTATACGTACATCCAGGCCCACCTCTTAACTTGTAAATTATTTCAGAACGACACAATTCACAAATATGAGAATCAAATAATCAATTACCCTCATAAAAATACATTTTGATTCATGTATATTTACAGAATGAAGAGCTCACGACTGCCTCAAGTCAACAAAGTTTGTCTATGCATGGGTAAGGCGCCATGAGGGAAGGTCTATATATACAACCTAGATATTACTACAAAATGAGTCTGTGCTCAAAATTCTAAAATGAGGAATAGTTAGTGAAGGGCAAAAGAGCCTTCTTAGATGTCATGAACAGAGAGATGTATGAGAGGTTATTCAGACGTCATGATTCATCTGTATAGAGTTCTGACCCTTATTCTGAGCTGGGCACAACTCTGGAGCCAATTTAAGTAACGACTGTGTTTTTTGTTTTACATTCATCCATAAAACAAGTGTCACATTGTTACTGTCAGTCAATTTGATAGGGTCAGATTCCAGGGATCAATTCACGTGTAGCCACTGGAAATCAAATATATACGTTTTTGTAATATCCCAAAGAATGTCATAGTGCTATCATAGATTTCATATTCCAATGTTTAGCACTATGACGTAATTTTAATGTAGACGGACATTCAAGCTTCTGCCTCGTATTTGCAAAACACAGATGCGGCATCATAGACCCGAATATTAAGAAAAGTTTTATTCTGGTCATAAAGTTCGAACATTTCTCCATCCATGGGAATTGCCATCATAACTCTATAGTCTATTTCTACTCAAAACCGGACCGTCATGGACTCTTAGCTGGGTTCGATTGGCCATCGCTGCCTGCGGCGCCATCCTCAGTCACCGGTACAGTCGAATGATTATACAGCCCCTGTGCCATGAGTTGGATGGCCAATCCGTTCCTCACTCCTGTAGCCTTCTTCATCTTAGCCCTCTTGTTCTGGAACCAGATCTTGATCTGGGACTCGTTCAGTCCGAGTTCCTTGGCCAGGTCCTGTCGCCGCGTCTCGGTGAGGTAGCGGTTCTCGTCGAACTCCTTCTTGAGACGGGCGAGTTGTTCGTTTGTGAAGGCCGTCCGGGGCCGTTTTTCCTCAGGTTTCTTTTCCTTCTCCTTCTTCAGTTTACGGGCTCGTGGACCTGTTAATGGAGAGATGAAAGAGTAGGGTGAGAATTTGTAGATATTGTGTGCGCTTGTTTTAAGTGATATTCTATAGGATGTTCGCGATCGATACATAGTATATTCGGTTACATCAGAATAATTTATTACAAAAGTAAAGCATTTCTCGATTAATTCAAGATTCTTTCTACGACATATATCATGTTTGAAATACCGCTAATATACATCACATAGGCCTATAGTTTATTAACTATAGTGTGTCATAGTGAGAAGTAAACTTGTTAGACAGAGATCAGTGCAAGGAAGGCATCGGCTATTATTGTGCCCCTATTGTGTGTGAGTATGTGCTTGTGTGTGCGTGTATGAATGTGTGCATGTGGGTGTGGGTGTATGAATTCATGTTATTTATACAGTCATATCACTAGTACTGTCCCTGTTCTTATTCATGTTAACAATAAATTTACAGGGGAACAATGATGCTATTTGATATACACCAGAAAATAGGAACAATATCTAATCATAATCGCTGAAGTCCCTTCCATTTTATCCCCTCAGGTGCGCGCGTGGTTTGCTCATTTAGAAGACAATTAACTCAGATCTGCTCACTTAGGAGCAGCTCGTTAGTGGTGAGCGTGTGTTCTCTGAGTCGTGAAGATATACAGGACCAACTCCCTTTAATCACCCCCTGACTACTTCACACAGCCTCCTCCAGGTGGCGCTGCGGTCTCCCTCCCTGGAGGACCTTAATGAGCTGCTAACAAGTCTGTAATCACCCCGCCTGGAGAGGGGGTGGGTCATTGATAACACACTCAGAAAGTGGGCTGGTCACTGATAGTAGAATACTTTGATCTTATCTGAGTGGCTTTGAAAATGTCCCGCCTTTGCTATTCAATGTGTTATTCTTTTATATGTGATAACTCGACCCATCTTGTACTATAAACGTATTTTTGTTTAAGGTTTGATCCGCGTCACAAGATTTCTACATCTTATTCTAACTCCTCTTTATCTTTGTCTCAGTTGGCTAGCCATACTTTGAAATAAACAGGCTTTCTACTCCTGTGAATGTTATATGCGCATCTTTTCGCAACGATGCTGATTATCCAGTGTTCTAGTCAAAAAGACCATAAGTCCTATGTTATATTTCACTTAGTATTCTTTAGTTTAATGTGCTCTTATTCGGCTGGACTCCCTTTGTTCCACCGGCAATCTACCTATCTATCACCAATCCCGCCCATACGAGACATATAAATCTCAACCAATAAGGACACCCTCTCCGGTTGTATTAACTTGTAATCCCTGCCTAAAACCCCTCAAAATATTGACATTATAAAGCCCCAGCTGCCATCTCAGGCCACAGACAGATGGCGCTGGCGTCGGCTCATTTCAGTTGTGTAACTGATCCACTTGGCGGAGGGCAAAAAGTGCCCCCGCCTCCCACTGCGCCCCCAAACGGCGGCCGTATCGGGTTCCTCCCGGGCGTCGGGACGCGCACGGCGGCCATTTTCTGGTACGTCGGCGTCGGCGGGCGGCCCTGACGGTACCCCGGTGAGCGGGGGCGGTCGGGGCCGGCCGCGCGCCCCGGGAGGCCCGGTGAGGGGGGGGGAGGGGGGGATAGGGGGACTTGGGTGATATTAGAATTTTGTAGGTGGGAGAGGGAAAGCCTGCATGGATCAAGGGGCAGTGGGAATACTGTCTAGAGTACCATGGGTTGTTTTGGTGCTGTATGGATACACCCGGGGGTCTCCGACCAGAATCTCAGATTGTTTACGTGTAGACAAGTAAATCCATTTAGTATTTCAGGAAGAGGTGATGTAGTGATATTATGGATGAATCTAGATGAGATAAAATCAGAAAGGGAAACCACAAGGGAGGGACATTCAATATAACTGATATACAGAATGGCAGAAGGGGGTTGGCCGGAGGCTGGTTTTAGGACCCTGGCTTGAAGACAGCTCTCAGTCTCATATCTGACAAATAAACAACTAAATGCATTGCTATTCTTCTAAGAGCTGACAAGAGGGCACTGGAAACACCACAGCTAACGAGACAGCTATCATAGTCAACAAAGGAGAGACTCTGGCTGGTAGACAGCTAACAAGACAGCTCAAGCCTGGATGAGCAGCTCCCCAGAGATTGACACCAACAGGGTGACACACACCCAGGAGGAGGACCCCCAACCTGCTCCCCTCATCACCCGCCTATCTCGGCCCTATCACACCCCACTCCTTATCTTTGATCAAACCGGGGTGAAATCACCCGCCAGGACTAACCGATGCCCCAGCCACGGGGGGCTACAACAAGCCGCCCAGGAGGGGGTATCTGAGGACCCAGGAGGGGGGCATCCAGCCACCCTGGAGGAGGGTGGTGGCCCCCAACAAGTGGTTCCACTTTGGCCGCCTATCGCCACCCCCACCTCATCTCACGCCTGACTGTTCCCGCCCCGCCTATTATCAGGGGTAACCACCTCCCTGGATGGTACTCCTATCATATTTGGTCACGTCCAGGATGATAACGCCAATAAGACTGACTTTGATCAATGCTTTCACAAACTTTCACACGCTACTGATGCACCTTTTCCCTGTCCGCTACACTTCACTGGGCTTTCTCATGCATGTGGGGAGGTCTCAGTTTTTGCAGTATCTCCCACTTGACATGTCTTGTTCGTCATTTTTCTCCCTGTCAAATTAATGGTCGGGATTTATCTCCCTGTGGAACTCGAGAGGAGTTGTCATTAGGGAAAGACGACTGAAGTTCCACAAAAAGTCTCAGGGAGAATCAGAATGAAGCATCCCGTGAAATGGCCACGATTTAAACTGCTACTCCGAGTTCAATTTTCACACAAAGATTCCCACTCCCACGATTTGAAAGACTTTGGGATTACAACTTCACAAAAACTGAAAATACTCAACAGCCCTTTCACCTCCACTTTGCTTGCCATTAGCCAGATAATAGTCCCCTTTGTACTTACACACGATGCAAGACCTCTGGGGGTCAGTCTTGTTATCACATTCTAAATTTACATAAGATAAATGTGTTTCTCTCATTGGTAGTGACTAAGCTTTAATGAACAGAAAATCTCATTGCAGCTGTTTGGGTGTAATTCTTTAATCATTTAACTTAGCTGTAGTTTATTTTCACTCAATGAGGTGTGAATACTGATGTCCCTCATAGTGTACAGGTATAAATAGGTGTGACTGTAAAATAGATTAGGTGGGATAACCAGGCTATCAGCTCTAACAAAACAAAAACAACCCTTCAGCCACTGTCTAAATAATCTCCCGCCAAGCCTCGTTCCGGCAACAGGCGTCGGAGCGCCATCTGCCGACGTCATTACGTCACGACCTCGACGGAGCGAGACTATGACGTCACTCTGAAGGAGGAATCAACACCCTGTTTAATTAGGCCAGGGCCATCACATGCCCGATTAGTATAATGGGGAATGCTGATTGGTTGAGCAGCTGTCACTCTCCGATCACATATCGGCTCTCATCAGCTCAGTCTTGCTCATAGTAAAGAATAGGCATGTGATTGGCGCGTGTTTATCTGCTCCTCGTAGATAAACAACTGATATCATAACAACCAAGCTGTGACAATAGCATCAATCATAGTTGTTGGAAACAAATGCTTGAAAACATTACAGAACTACAATTTCTATTGAGATTAAATAGCTGAATAGGCCTAATGCATGTATTTAATTAGAAACTTTAATTAGAAACTTTAATTAACTTATTAAAGAACAAAGAGGCTGCTTAAAATGCAATACCCATCACTTCAAATTAGCCTCCATAATATAGCCTAGGCCATATTACCAGGAAATACTTAGCATTGATAAGTCTTAATACTTTTTATACTGCATCATTATCAAAGATGTCGAGCAATAAACTGATAACATCTTGAGTAATGATCCCGGCCGTGATTGTAGACAATAACGGCGCCCAGGCCGTCAGATTGACGCCCTATTGCTCGCACCTGCTCCTGACCTGCTCGTGAGTCGCTCGCTTTGGCCGCATATTAATACCAGGCATGGCAGGGCCCCACTGCCAGAGTCAATAAAACAACGAGTCCGTAATCATCTGCTCAGCGCTGCCCAGCATCAGTCGACTCAATCTCCCGACGTAATGAATTTGTTTCCGGACGAGGGAGCCACATCAGAGTGCGAGCTGCTCGGAGCTGCTCAAATGGGTTGTGATGGGCGCGGGGGGCTTTTTGGTCGTTTCGAATTCAGTGGGGTTAACGTGGAGCAGGTGTTGGGTGGAGGAGGCGGCATTCCTGGGGCGGATACTCACACCTCGGGTACAAGGTATCCGTCAGCCTCCACTTGCTGACTGTCTCTGCCAATTAGGTCTATTGGGGGAGGTTGGTTGGGGCTGGGAGGAGGAAGGGGACGATGCAGTGTGGGAGGTATAGGGTGGGTGGGTACTTCTGGTTCTGTTTGGGGGGTAAGGTGGGCAGTTGTACCTCTGTGTGGGAGGTAAGGTGGGCAGTTGTACCTCTGTGTGGGAGGTAAGGTGGGCAGTTGTACCTCTGTGTGGGAGGCAAGGTGGGCAGTTGTTGCACTGTGTGGGAGGTAAGGTGGGCACCTGGGTCAATAAACAAAGACATTTCTATTGGTTATTCTACTTCACTCAGTAAAAGAGCCACCATCCATTGTTTTCTTACACCACGTCTCGGTATATGTCGTTTTTGGTGTATGTGTATTATTCAATTACTCTTGCACTCATTTGACTTGTTCGACGTTGCCTATTCTGAATTACCAAACACCATTATTCTGCCAAGTTCACGGGCGGACATCTCAAAGCTGAAGCTGATAGCATTGATTTAGGAGTCCTCAGCTATCTTGGAGTTCCAACTGCAATAGCCACCCCATACTGCCCCTCCCCTGAATCACAGAACGTGACATACGCCATAGATCTCGGAGTACAAGGCTACAGGGGCGGTTACCGACTGTTACCATCTCCCTGACCACAGATAAGGACCCGCCGACCACACCCCTGGGGCCGATAACGTTAACCCACTCCTGGTCTGGGAGCTGCTCGGGGAATAGGGCGGCAAGCTGCTCACCTGCTGCTCATCATGCATGGCCCATACTTTATTGCATCTTTTATTGGATTTACAGCCAGTTCTATATGTTCTCTGCCTGGTTTTACTGACAGTTTTATATGTTCTCCGCATGGTTTTACTGATAGTTTTATATGTTGTCAGCCTGGTTTTATATCTGGAATGGACAGGTTGTTAGGTACGGTGATGGGGTAAAGGGTAGGGTGAATCTGAAGGGATTTATGTGTGATTAATACTCGTGTCAAATCAGACATGAGGCTGGAGACTATTATGGATCATGCTGCTTTACATGCCTTAGTGGAGAAGTAAATGACTCGATATGGGTTGATGTTCAGCGGAGTGTTATTAGGATAAGTGGAAGATAGCAAATATTAGAAAAATAATATTAACTCAAACATATATGATTATGCAGTTTGCATATTCAATGTATTCTGGAACATAATAGATCTAGTTATTTTTTTCTGTATTGTGATTATTCATATGCACATGATTTATCAAAGTTTGATATCATTTTAGATCACATTTGAACGAAGGACATTCTTCCAGCGTGTGCCATATATTTATCGTGAAATATTGTATGAATAAATTTTATTATAACTCTGGATCTAACGTTAAATAATAACAGAGTCAGCACTAAAGAAACAAGAGCAGTAATAACAACAGCTGGGAGCAGGGAAGGTCTGTATTGTGTGCCCCACGGCCCCCAACACCCCCACTGACAGTCTCTGTCTCTGCACGTGACTCAACGTGATGAATTTGTTTATCTCAGAAATAAAAACACTCCATGTTTGTTGATAAAATAAATTAACATCGCCCATCCGCGCGTGATGAAAATATAGACATTATCCTCCGCCTTTAAAGGCGCCGCGAAACAATGGAGGGATAAAACCAAAAGTAAACAAAAACAAAGATTGAAAGAACTCCAGGAAGAGGGGGGCGGTGCTTAAGCTTTCCCTTTTTCCACTCACAAAGCCTACAGATTGGTGAGGTCATGATTTGACTTTAAATCGCGTTAAAATATCGCTGAAATGTTCCGGGAATCAGTAGTGGCGATGAGTAGGGCGGCAAAGATAAAGTGGGCAATTGAATTGTTCGTCAAAAAGCAGGGCAGATTGATTGGGCAGTAGAATTTGTCGGGCAGCAGCGCGACTGAAAACTAGTCGGAGATATCCGGGGCTGGTAGGG
The DNA here is from genome assembly GCA_936440205.1 of Lepidonotus clava. Taxonomy (NCBI): domain Eukaryota; kingdom Metazoa; phylum Annelida; class Polychaeta; order Phyllodocida; family Polynoidae; genus Lepidonotus; species Lepidonotus clava. Next base: position 14,440,065 of record OW387150.1, on the reverse strand, counting down.
GGTGGGGTAGGGGGGGTGGTGGTATCGGGATGAGGAGATAAGGGCCTTGTACCACGCCCCCTCACGGCTGACACCTGGAGGTTGACCTGAGAACTACATGTCATAAGGACCCATTATTCACATTCATGGTTACTATACATATATAAATATTATTTCTTTTTGCATAATTTGGAATAATGACTACTTTGTCAAGCAATATTGGTTAAAACATGTACTACTATCAACCAAACTAAATAGATGACCTCACTGTCTACACAATGTCGTATAATATAGGTGTTGCAACAGCTTGGGATCCTCCTGCAAGACAACTGCGAGCCCTGGCAGGTCGAGGATATTGTTGAGTAAATTCGAGGACCATGCCTACAGGCCATTGTGTTTTGAACTGAAGTGCAATCATTCCCACGCCCTATGTGCTCGAGAATATTCTCAACGCAATGGCCTTTTAATACATTCTGGTTCAACAGTTAAAAGAAGTATTAAGTTCCCTCCCTTGGGAGCTAGGGATAAGAATTTGGCTTAGTGCTTAGTATTCATCCTGTTTAAATTCAGTTGGCAGCGATTAGGGGAGGTAAGAGGGCGACGTCAGGGGTCAACCGCCGGAAAGAGGCACTGGGCAGCCGCGGCGACAGGGCCGAAATTGGCGACAGGTCCGAAATTGGCGACTTGCCCATGAGTTATAGCCTCGTAGTGGCCCTGCTGCTGATCACGTGGGCGCGCAATGCCTGTCGGGATAAGAGCCCCCCACCCAGACGCTGGGAGGTTAAGAAGAGGTCGTCTCCACGGAGGCCTCCATCAAACGCTCGTCTCCATGGGAACGCCGAGCCATCGGGAGCAATTCGTCATTTTTAAACTGCTCGCGGACAACTCCAAGAGCAGCTCCGGGGCGGGACGCGCCAGCGGCCACAATGAAAGCACCCCCGGCCGGATGACGCACCACTTCCGGCCCGCTCCTCCAGCGCTTCCGGCGCCGCGCCGAGAAATGTAATAATTAGAGAAAATTGACATGCGAGCGGGGGGAGCTGCTCGCTTGGATTTATTGAGCGACTCATCTCGATTTATTGGGCACAAATCGGGGTCGCTCCTGGCCGCTTGTGCTTGTTCAATGAGGGGCGATGACATCACAATCATCGCCGACCTGCGCCTAATGAGCGAGCAGCTCGGCCTGATGTGAGTCGTTAGGAGGAGGAGCTCATCCGTGAGAGAGGATCAAGGATTTCAGAGACCTCTTTATGTACACATATTGAGCCTATACATAGCGTCAAGACTTTTAGAACAGCTAACAGTCCCCAATTGTACCCCATGTAAGAATAAGACATTTTCTGGTACTCATAGAATACTATAATCAAGTGGATGGCCTATAACTATCGCTGCTTACCCATGTTGAAATGCATAACAAAATGCGCAACAATGGACGCATTGTTGCAGCCATTTGTTTATGCCCTGGGCACAGCCTGACATTGTTAATAATAATGCTGACAGCGCACACGCCCCGACCATGCCGAGCGGAAGCCGTCGACGATCACATGACTCTGCCGACCCTGACTTATTTTTCCCCGACCTTCTGTAAAACACACATGCCAGAACGGTCCGTCGCACCGGTATAATTGACCTCCGCCGTACTTCAATTAGTTCTGACAATGGCTGCGATTTAACAGATGTCTCACTCGTGTTCCCCCCGACCTCCCCCTGTTCCCGGTCGGGCGGCTGGCTTCACCTGCGTACTACTAAAATAACTGCGTACAACTAAATACATTTAGTTGTACGCAGTTATTTTAGTTCAACTGAATATAAATAACATATACCGACTGGCAATCTTAACTGTCACTATAGTATGACTATTATCGAAATAGTAGTAATCTTTCTCTATAATATCGACATGTATGTTTTAGATCTGGTGTAAAATTGATGTGGAAATAGTTATAATAATCATTCATTATATTCCGCCATAAAAAAAACATGCAAAGCCCTACAACATAATTGATTCATAAAGACTCTACAATGCAACAGCAAATGCAAACATCCAGTAACGTTTAGTTGTCGTACAACTTAATTCTTATGTTTAGCATTAAGGACGCGGCTGAGATGCCCTTATTTATAGTAAGGACAGGAGGGGGTCCGTTTTAAACGGCCTTTGTCGTCAGGGTTAACGTTGAATGGGTTGATGAGTCTGACTTCTCCGTGGGGTTAGTTGGCAGTCAGAGATAGGGTGCCGTATGGGAGTTGGCCCTGGCCAGGGGCCGGGGTCTGGACCCCCCGACCCCCCGAGGTGGGGTAAAGGTTTACTGTCACGGCCCAATAAATTTCATACCCCCACCCCTCCCCTCTTTTCAACGCTACCCCTATTCTAAACGAACCCTGCCCGCGGGCAAAACGGGAGATGAAGCCCTGGCAATTAGTGGATCAATGCAGGCAATAAAGTTCGAGCACTCCTTTTCTGTGATTCCCAAATTCCTCAAATATGTATAAATATGGCTCTTACACGACAATTGTGATTGTGTGGATAAAGATGATTATATATAAGTCATGTAATTATAATATAGCCCCTCGTTTAAGACACGTATCGTGATTGCGCCTTCCGTTGCATTGATTATGTACGTTTAGGCAACTGAGAAATTGAGCGAGGGGGTCTAGAATTAAGCGAAACGTGAATGTGATTATAAATAATAGAAGGTCCCGATACGTCAGATACACCCCGTGTTATGTTCAGCCAATATTTTAGTCTTGAAAGTCAGCCTAAAACCCCATTTATAAACACCTGGATGGCGTCGGGCAGTGGCGTGGGGGTGACGTGGTGAGACAGTGGCGTTGCGACCACGTTCCGTCACACAATCTCTCAGAGTGAAAGTAAGACGAGGCCACCACCAAGACCGTCTACAGTATAGGCCCACCTCCCGGCCCACCTGTCGCCAAATGAGATGTCAGGGCTACAACAGGATGTCAGCAACGGGCGACCAGCTGCATTCCTCAGCTTTATTTAGGCTAAGTGAGAGTAGGAACGATTTTGGCGTAGGCCTATATTATATTTATGGGGCTTGAAAAATTTCTTTTCCAATCGATAATGGAAAAGATATTAATTTATGTTGTAGCTGGACGATTTTCCATACGTCTACGTACTTCAATAAACACGATGAAGAAGGTTGACAAAATTACCATGAAAATATTTTACAATCTATACACTTGTATATATTTGGTGTATCGTTTCTAACAGTGATATAGGCCTAACGTCAGGAATGTTTGTAATTCACAAATATATCTTGGAGCGTATTTATGCCTGTGATCCTTAATGATCCTACTCAATGTCGTATTTTCCTTCGGCTATATAAGGAAACACAAGAAAGAGTTGGATATCTTCATGTTTGTTATTGTATCTATTGGTAAGTAGGCCTACTACATTTTTTGTTATAAAACCTACATGTAACTATCTACATACAATCATGTACATCCGTGCATGTGTTAGGTATGTATATTTAACATTCGTTGTACATATAATATAATCTATAGGCCTATATGAATATAATTGTTATGTTTGTAAGTGTGTCTATATATGGGTCACGGTGTTTATAGGCTAGTTTTATAAATGTGCTTGAACATGTGTATAGGTTACAGTTTGCATAGTTATAGATATATGTATACCTATACATGCATCTTTATGGGTTACGAGGTGCAATATTATATAAATGTGCCTATAGGTAAATGGGGTACAGTGTGCACACTTATATCAATGTGCATATATATATTCATGGGTTACAGTGTACATGATTATATAAATGTGCCTACAAATGTTTATGGGTTACATTGTGATAGGTAATATATAGCTGTGCCTATACATGTGTATGTGTTACGTGGTCTAACATAGTACAGTCAGTGAGTAGAAACCTGCGCCTACCTCCTTCCCAGGGGTCGCCTAGCGGGGAGCTCGGGGCGGGGATGCGTCTCTTTCTCCGCCCTACAATGTATGAAACCGGGACCATGGTCAGGTGGAACTGAACCCACAACCTCTGAGACACTGGGTCAGGGGAGGGCACCCTTATACAGTGGATTATATAACAGAATATACAGCCTACCTGTCCATGTATGTGTGTGTCATAAAGGGAGGATTCCGTCTTCTGTTCTATTATACATGTATGTGTAAAGGCGTTTGTGATGTAACTGTAAGACAGGTCTAACAATATTATGAAATTGTTTGAAAATACATGTAATTGTAAATAGAAATGTACAAATTGCTTGGCTGTCAATCTGCATGTATGCGGAGAACATGATGTTTGTATTATACTGACAAAGAAAGGAAAATAAAATATATGTCCCACCTACAGTTGCTCAAGTTGAACTTTGTTTTAGCCCATGTAAAAATAATATATTTATAACATTATGTGGTTACTATGTACATTGATCAGGTCCAGATTGTATTCAGACCACATAATTATGAATCTTCTGCATGGATGATGGTTATGTGAAAACAAAAGGAAATCAAAATGTGCCAAATACCTTTGAACATAAGTTATATTGTAAGTGAGAAAAACAGAAATCAATCAGTCCATCACAAGTATACGGTCAATGGATGAAATGTACAATATCAACAGTGCTCCTTTGTGGAAAAGCATTTTGTAAATGCTTAAGGAAATTTAATGGATACAAAATAGTGCGTTCCAAACAGATCGTTTTGAAAAGCCTATACCTATAATTACCACTGACAAAATACCAGTTTAACCCTTTAGAAAAATCGTATCAGTGTTTTTATTCAAATAAAATCACACAAAATTATCATTTCAATGAATTCTAATAATTCGACAAAAAATTAAGATCAATATAGAATTACAATATGATGTAGGTGAGACAAAGGGTAATAAATCGGGTTATTCTTCAGCTTTAAATTGTCATGTGGACTTTAAGATCACACAAACATGAAGTCATTTCGTGCAGTCACCCCATGATGTGCAGCAACACTACAACTTAGCGAGCGGAAATGGTCAGGCCCAATCGTTCTATCCATATACACACATTTTTTGGCTCTCTGTTCTTCTCCTACCCATCTGAAAGTGGCGAGATTGAGTTGCGATAAATTACACGGAAAGAGACATAAGAATGATAGTTATTAGGCGGGCGGGTCCGTCATATCGGCATGGCCCGACAATATGGCCTTTGATGTACATAGTCGGGAGAAGGGGCACACGTGTTCAGGCCTAAAAACCACAATTACCCAGCCTCACTTAGGCCTATCCAGGTGCAGGTGCGCACCGATATCTTTATATTTGATCTCGCTCCTTTTTTGCAGGGCTGTACCTAAGTGAGGCGGGGTTTGCTAGGGGAAGGGTAGGCTCAAAGTGGTCATAATGGTAGCCACCGAACAAATTGGCTGGAGCAATAACAATGGTATCGGTGTGGTGATTTTTGATTGGAGGGAGATGAGTGATTTAGGTGTATGTACGGAGAAGTGTACGTCGGGGTTGGTTGGGAGTTTTTATTGGCAGTATATTGGGCCAAAATGTGGGTTTGTAGAAAGAAGGATTGTGAAGGTTGTTACATATGATGGCGTGTGAATAGGGCATTTGCCCCTCTATAGGTTGGTTTTCACGTTGACATATATTATGTCTTAGATGCCCTTCATGTACCCCCTAAGCCCCTACCCTACGCATCCTTTCCTGTCGTTTTCCGCTATGCCTTCTCACATGGCCCCATACTCCGATGCCCCTCATGCCCCCCCCCCCCCCCCCCCCGTGCAGGTATACATGTCCCCTTCGCAAGCCTGTGCTGACACCTACTTCCGGTCTCGCGTGGCCCGAGAACACGCACGAGAAGGGCATGACCATGGGCGTTATTCATTGGACCCCAGAGAGGTCCATGAAAGCCCTTACAAGCCACCAGACAACCTTGTGAAATATGGAGGTCGGTGGGAGTGCTAGTGTCCACATAAGGGCAATATTCTTTTCAAGGATGAACCATCATAAATATATATATATATATATATATATATATTCATCTTTTCCTTTTTTTCTTGTCCATTATTTTGTGATTTTGATTCTTATTCTCTTTATGAAAGTTTGATTGAGAAGCCGGTTCTTTCTGTGGGTTTCTGTGTCATTTACAGAAAATGGTTTGTAGGATATTTTCCTTGTCCGTTTTCCTTTAGCCTAGTTTTAAAATGCAATCTTCATCAGTATGCTAGCACATCCATGTATCTATATTTTGGACATTGAAAATATACGGTTCTCATTTACATAAGCACTGTCCTATAAGCTACCTCTATCTTCATAGCATGACATATTCATGTGTAAGCTTGCTCAGTATGGATCAAAACAAATGACACAGACCCAGAACTGTGTCGATCCTTTTCTTTTTCTGTCAGCAAACTGCCAACAACCTGTCCAACACTGTCAATTATCCCTGTCACTCTTCCACCCCCAGAAATGTGTCAATCACACTGTACTATTGACTGAGACCCAGACAGCAGTACCACAACTGGTCACGCCCTTGTGTGAGCTACTTGAATGAAAGGAATGGCGTGAGGGCTCTCCTCCAGGTGCTCTAAAAGGGCCTGGTGTATACTCCTGGGTCCTCCAGGGGGTGCATGATAGAGAATTGGAGAGGGGGGCTACTCTCTCCTTTTTCTAAGAGGAGGCAGTCTATTAATTGAAACGTCCTTTTTCAAATCGATCAATATAAGATATTGTCCTCTTGTTTTTTTCTGACCATAAAGATAAAGTTTTTTTATATATATATCCAGAAACTGATTGAATATTTTGTGTTCTTCATGATGTTTCTTTAATCATCTTCTCTTATAATTTCGCGATGCATTTTGACCCAAACTCCTATACTTCCACCCTCATCCCTACAATGTTTCTCCTGCTTTAGATTAACTTATAATATATATCGTTTCTCCTTGTTTATTTACCATAAAATATTATTCAGTACATCACCCTACCCCCATAGACCTATATTACCCTCCATGTCTTCCCCTCAAACCCCTTGACGTTGGCGTGGCTCACACTCACCTCCCAACCTTCCGACACACACACATTCACTTTGTCCCGGGCCAAGTCGCTGTCGTCGTTTTGCACGGCCGTGGTTTGACGGAGGACGCATGGAAACCGGTAATTTGTGCCAATTATCGGCGGCTGAATTCGCCAAGGGAGGGGTGGCGGAGACGTGTGGGAGCTATCCCTATTGTCAGCGGGTGTATAGGAAGGGTTCAGGGGGTGTGGGGGGTTATACTTATAGGCTGAGCCATGCCCCTTTATAGGCTGAGCCGTGCCCTTTTTTAGGCCGAGCCGTGGCATACTGAGTGTGGGCAGGTTTGGAGGTGGGGTATTTATTATAAGCATACGGTGTGGATGACTTCATGGGGTTGGTATACACGGCTATAGGATGTCCTAGCCAGGAGGATACATAGACTTTTAGCACACAAAGAAAGCAGACTGCTACATTCATTTACCACACACCAACTTATGAAGACCTCAAATATTGACAGGCAGCCCCACCGGTTGCTACACCAGTGATATCTTCCCACATACTGGCATTTATTTCATTGCAAAAAATATGTAACCCATTTTCCTTATGCTGTGATGATCAAAGGAAACCTTGTGGTAATTATTTTATTTTGATTGATAGATATGTATTATTCGCCCAGCCTTTTATGTGTATGACAGATAAACCGGCTGGCTGTCTCGTTCCGTTTATTTCATGTTTCACTCCAAAGACGCGCGGACAATCTTTGGGGAATGTTGTTATCACCAGCTCACTTTGTCCCGACTTGAAAACTTTGTCTCCATTTTTCATTGACGATTGCACAAAAACGGCCAACTTCAAAGAAGTCGCTGGGAACATATACCCACCGTCAGAGATAGATTCAATTGCACCAACAGCGAACTGGCAAGGCGCGAGAGAAAAATAAAAGATAGCAATAATTCAGCTGGATGAGAAAAAGACATCGGTATGGTTGGTTGGCATTCGCCTGTTGGGGTATTGTTGTTGGTCATATAAAACAGACTACAATAAAACATGTATAAAACAGGCCTGAGTTGGGTGGGGTGTCAGGGATGTGGACCGATTTATGGGGAGGGCTTGCACGTGCTGGAAAGGGCCGTAAATAATAAGGATATCTGTCTGTGGCTGCTGGAGGAGGCACAGGGAAGGCACTGCAGAGGATTTCTGGATCATTGGTTAGGTTCTGTTTGAAAATGTGGGCTCTTATACAGAGATACTCGGAAAGACTCGGAGTAAGGCTGGCAGGCAGTAGAAGCCTTCAATGTCTACATGGTGATTGATATGGAGGTAGGGGGTGGATGTATGATAAAAACTAGAAGACTCTCTTTTCTGATTTATAGCAATCTGATTTATTTATCACTCCTACAGTCCCTAAAGTGCACCACAAAATCCACGTTGTGATGCTACGTAAGAGTTATTGCCATTCTTTGAGGTTGAAATGATAAAGTGCTCATATATGGCTTGCAACAATAATGCAAAACTTTATATGATATTTCAAATTCACTGTTCACAGCATATATAATTTATACGTATTTATAGAGCGACCTCGGTTTATTGGATAAAGATAGCCAGTAGAGCTGATATATGCAGCACTGGCCATTATCTCACTGATATTCCACTGATGTTTTGTGGCTTTTTCTTCGTGTTTCACATCATGCATATGGCAACAGAAGTAAGATGTTTATGGCCACAGAAATAAAATAAAGACCTTCAGATAAACAATGGATATAGATGGACGGGGATAACGTATTAATGATATATCTGATATAGAAATCAAATTGATAAAGAACAGACACAAATGAAAACATAAAAGAAGCCACTAGGGAACATCCGTCATCTGGCTAGTATGCCACACTATCTATGTACATGAAAGAAAGTCCCCCATCTGAAACTTGGTCGGGGCAGAGACCGGCTGCCGCCCCCAAACTCTGACCGCCCACGGTGCAGTTCACCCCGGGTGAGTGGCGCCCAGCAGGCCCGGGGTCCCCAATCCCATCCATACCACCTTAAAAAGTTTAACTCCATCCGAAAACGATGGGAAAAGTATACACAGAGCATGGTCGTGTTTTCTTCAAACGGAGGAGGGAAATAGTGTTCAATTTAGGAGTGTGAGGGGTGCTGGAGGGGTGGATGGGGATGTAAGGGGTGGAGGTGGCGATGACAGAATGGGAGGGGTGGGGGAGGGCAGGGGGTGGATTTAGGCGTGGGGTGGGTATATAGGCCTGAAACGACCTACAGCAGCGTCGGCGAGTTGATGAAATAGACAACTGTAGGTGTGAAATGAACACCCTTTACTCGCCGGCACTGGGCCTGGGCAACACGTGACTGCCGAGAGCCTGCCTTTGATTGTGTCAGGGCCTTATCAAAAATACGCGTCGCCCCTTGACGAAGGTCGCCCTTTGATCCGCCGCCCGCGAATTAAGAAATCGTCGCGTTTGTCAGCGACGACGGCGTCCTGGCCTACTCCAGTGGGTTCAAGGGGGGCCTGGAGGAAGGGATGCCACACAGGGAGAGGGACCTATAACCAGCCCCATCCCTGTGTGTATGACACCTCCAGGGCGCGCGCCGCTGAGGGCACAAGGAGGGTGATGATGGGGCCTTAAGCCCTCCCAAAGGGCCTATAAAAGGGCCTAACCTTTGTCCGCGTCAAGGGCGATTAAAGGTTTGTTGGCCGAGGGGAGGGTACAGATCCCACTGGGGGTGGGGAGGACACCATCCGAGGCAAACTTCTGTCAATTTATTTGAGTTTTATTTGTGAATTCAATGTAATCTAAAACGGGTCGGCCCAATGAAGGGAATGGATGATGGTGTTATACTAAGTAACCTGAGATGGGACTGGGAGAAAATATGCACCTAGATAGCCTAGATAGGTGAAAATGTAAGACCCTGGATGGGAGAAAAACGAGTGGGATAGAACATAACAACGTAATACTGAGTGTGAGATTAAGAGCAGATTTACAGTGCTTTATAAAATTAGGTCTAATACGCAGCATTTACGTGGAGAACCAGAGAGTTTATTCGACTGTTTTGCAATAGATCACTTTCGGTGGGAAGCAACTATGAAAAAAATCATAAAGTATTAAATAATTAATTAAATGTATGGCCAAAAGACAGAATATGGCAAATATTTATAAATTCACCGAGAGCAGAAGCAGATCCAAGAATATTTTAGGTGGAGGCGTATTATATTGTACAATTTTACAGCATTTCAAAAGCGCAAAAAATGTTACTGAAAAAAGATGCTATTTAGGCAAAAGAAAAAGGGGGGCATCCCGTGCACCCGTGTCCCCATGCCCCAACCCCAAATCCGCGCCTGGAGAAACAACAACCCACCCTAAGATGGTAATGAAACAGAAGCCACATTGGCTGCTCCACACAAAACCTCCTGCTTTAAGACACCTACTCCGTCCCAGTCATTTCATCCACCCGGGACTCCCCAGCCCCTTACCCCGCCTACCTACCCCATCCCTCTCCTATACCCGGCCCGTCTTCCGCCGTCCTCCCGCCATACCCTCCCGCCTCCCCGTCCCCGGTACCCCCCACCGCCCGCGGCTATGAGTCTATGAGCCGATAACGTTGACGGCCGTTTTGTAAAGCGTCGTTTAACTCTGCCCGGGTTAACTGGCGCGGGGGCCGGCGCCGGGCCCGGGCCGGCCGGTAATGGGACAATTGGCCCGGCCGGAGGCGGTGGGTCGGGCCCGGCGCGGGGTGCAGGGGCGGCGGGGACGGGGGCTGTGCACTGAGAGGTGTGGGGGGAGGACGCAGGGAGCTGATAGCGAGCCCTGATAGTCCTAATACAAGCGTCAATCACGCCACCGCAAACTGGGCAGAGTTACACCTTGGTAGTGTGGTACACTGTGTGTTATTGTGGGATTGGAAAGTGTTTAAATTTCAACCCAATGGCTATGGCTTCATACAGGCATTTTGGCCCAGTAAAGTTACTATTTATTACTATTTATACCAAATTTGAGACTACTTTATATGGTTTGTACTTAGATTTCAACAGGCTTCCTTTCTTTTAGACATTAGGTTCATCTGGACCAATACCCCGGTGTTCCAGGTTCTAAAGTTATACCTATAGGCACTCAAAATTATTCCTAACCTTCTGGTCTTGTAAATACCCACGCCCAAGTATCTTTTCCCATTATTCATTGGTTGATAGCTCAAGACTAGAAGAAGTATATGTGTGTGACCAGCAGTTTCAGAGAAACCTGCACATTAATTGAAAAAATAAGTGACCAAAAATCAAAACATAATAAACATCCCCTCTTTATCCCTCGGGACCCATCAAAAACAATTTCAAACATCTGTTTTCAAATGAGATTAAAACCCTGTCGCGTCAATCGGGCGACGATGCAATGAAAGATGACGTCACATTTGCATGAATGACGTTGATCCATGTGTCAGATAGTGGACTCAAACCGACGGGCTGAGGCGGAGATACGTCACGTTGGGCCTACTATGGCCGCGACTCAGCGTTCACCCGCCAGCCTTGTTGAAGCGTCAAGCGATAGGTTTTGGGGAGTTGTCTCCCTCTTCTTTTGTATGACACACTTGTGTCTCCTTCACTCGGGCCCAGCCATGCTATCATAGCCGACTCGGGGCTATGATTAAGTGTGACTGCAGCTACTCTTCCGGCATACTAATTAACAGATTAATGCTCACACGTGACCTTAATTTGCATGAAAATTGCCTATGCACAACAATGAAGTGATTGACTTTTAGACTAAACACTGCCGTCAGTCCCCCTTGACAACCCACTATAATACCGTGCTGCTTGAGTTCAAGCTTGCAAATATCAATGCCCTAATGTGTTGCCTATAACAATCTTTCCTGTGTCTATTTTGGGGGGCAATGTGTCCCCTTTTTCTTATCTGTCTTACTTTTATAAATTTCCCAAGAGATTGATTTCCCTTTTAAGCGTTTCAAATATCAGAGGATTTACTTGCTTAGTTTGATGGATACACAATGGTAGAACAAACCACAATTTAAGCGCCATTATGCAGACTTTACTCGGCAGTTAGTTAAGTGTGTAATATATGTAAACAGGCTGTCATAGGAGGCGTATTTTAAACCAAGTCAACGTTATAGCAGCCTCCGAGACCCGTGTCAAGTTCTAGCCTAGCCGTCGCCGACCCTAGCCCATTAATTCTTCACTAAACCAAGCGTAATGTAATCGGAAATGAACATCGCGGGTCAGCCCATGTCAAAACAATGCCCCAGGGCACTGCGACGGGGGAGGGCAGGCAGATCATGTAGATTTCAAAGAAAGGTGTTAATTTCACCCCTAGGGGACAGTTTGTTGGATCATGTGACCGTCACTGGGTGTCGGGGGAGAGGGTAATGAGGGGTTGGTAGTTTGTTTTAATCATAATTGATAACTGTGTGTGCTGTTTAGCACTACAAAGGGTGGGGAAACCCCCCTAGGGGATTCCCTGTCAGGGCTACTGGGGAGAACGGGGACGCCGCCATCTGTTCTCCCCAGCTACAGGTGAACCAAACACACGCACACCTGTAGAGGGAATTCACTCCACATCAATCAAACCCTGTGTCATTTTAATGACGGAATAAGTTCAATCCACTCACAATAATTGACTTTTGAAAACACTTTTAAGTCACAATCATAACCCATGTGTTAATTTGAATAGATCACTTCAGGACTATTCTATTATGTCAGTTCATTCAATGACTATGCCATTAGATGCAATTGACACGCACATTTGAGATTAGGCAAAAACGCTGCAGATAATCTCTAAAGGAATATCTTATCGGGGTATTATCAGGACCAATTAACGTCAATATCGACTCATTTGTGACAAGACCCGATGAAATATAGCGTCTGCGGTACGATTCGGAACAAGATCCAAAGGGTCGATGCGTCGTGTTTCGGCGGAGATAAGTAAATAGAGGGATCATTTGTTACAGTTTTCTCACAATTATTCCTTTCTTTCCTCACCCTTGTCGTGGCATGGGGATATTTCAATCGCACCGGGCCAGGTGCAGGGAGCTAGGCTCATTATAGCTGTCAGGCCTGATGAAAGCCTACAAGGTTGTCTCGAGGAAACTCCCCGCATTTTTACCGTCATCCACACCACACTATTAGTGGTTGGGGAACCCAGGCACAACGTCTTAAGTAACCGCCTTCTGCAACAAAGCATTATCCCTCGGTTTGTACTAAGGGGGTTACTCTGTCGGAAAGGGAAGCAATTGTCGATTCAATCCAGATACTGAGGCGAGGGCTATAGGTAGGGCTGATAAAGTCAGACATTGTTTAGAGGGAATTATCACGCCCCCTTCGATAGCAGACCTTAAACATTTGTGGAATTTCCAGACGCAGCACTGAGAGGCAATAGTTCGCAAGAACCCAATCCAGCTAACATTCATACTTAAATAATAACGTAGAGAACCAATGTAATTTGATAAAATGGAAATTGGTCAATCTTAATAGTCCATGGGAAGGGATCATGTTGCTAACACACCAAAAACAATATTCCATCTACATAAAGGGCAAAACTAGAACCAAATATTTTCCAGATTGGACAAATTAGACCTACTGTAGTAGTTGTTGTTACCCACCTTCGTAAACTCCAAGTAGCCCCCCCCCCCCCTCACTACGACCGTGTAACACATACCTCGGCCCTGATTGAATGATCATGTCGAGGGGGGTTACGCACGGGGTGCAGGGTAGGGTGTTTTTCTCATGCAGGTGGAGGCTGCCTTTTCGACCCCACAGCTCACCCCTAAGTCATTATTATCTTATTAACTACCCCACAAATAGGCCACTTTTCTTGGGCCTACCCACCCTACCCGACTGGTGCACACTAGTCCACACACACACTACACCGCCATTTACCCCACACCTCCATATATTATACCCCCATGCTCCAACCCTCTCCCCTACACCACCCCTACACTCCCCACTCCAAATTACCCCTCTCCGTTTCCTTCCTACTCTCCCCAATATAATACCCCCATCTCAGTCGATCTATATCAATTGAAAGTCTTGTCTCTATTATGTAATTTGCCTGGTAATTGCCCTTCGCTGGTTTTTGGGTAAGACACCAGCAACCAGCGGTGTTCATTTCAGCCCCAGCCCACATTCCGTGTCTAATGTCCATTTTTGCCGGGAGGGGGCGTGGCGGTGGCCCAGGTGTTGTTTATACGTGGCCGTAATTTGTCCACAAATTGCTCCCAACAGACACCTCGATGACTTCTTAACCGCCCGCCTTCAGGGACAGGGCCGACGACGACGACGAGAGGCCCGCTTCCGCCCGGTACGGCCCGGCCTGACCCACCTGGTTCAGGTGAGTTTTAACTCTGTGTCGATTGTTTTGAAGGGAGGAAGAGTGGGTGGGGGTCACTTACGTTGGGTTTCAAGCTGCAACTGTCCCTTGCAAAAAATGCCATTCATGTTTTTCTTTAAAATTATTGCACACTTGTTAGGCCATAGTAGTATGAATTATGTGTCACACAGATTTGATCAGTATTATTTCAAATGGGTCAGTTACATTTATTCTTCTGCATATTAGATATTATTCCATTAGTATGGTAGTCAAGATCAAATTTAAAAAAAAAGATTTTTACACCACGTTCAAACACTTTCAGCGTTCATAACAACTGGCCACAAAATAATTTGCCTGACAACCTCTACAGTTGTCTCTGGTCCTCTCATTCAATGGGATCACAACCAGCGTTCTTAAGGATAGACACCAATGGTCAACTACCGATTCATAAAATCTCCAGTACATAACTTAATATAGTTCTAATCCCAACGTACTATATATCATTCAAAAGCTCATATTTTATTCTATCTATTGATACCAATAGAATTGTAAAATAATTCAAAGCCGAGATTTTATCAATTTTAAACTGACTTTTTTACTTTTATTTTTTGAACAGCAATATCGCAGTTAATAATCAACCTACATGAACCATCTTTTGCATAAACCTACAAGACAATCATATGCAGGGAAGCGTTTCTCAGATTTTTGATTAAGGTCCTAAATTTTATTTTATGATCAAAATCGGCAAAAAAGGGAAACATTTTTAGATTTTTGTAAATTATCATTTTCTATATCACATAAAAACAAATCTAAGACCTATATCAGAAATCTGAGACACGCTTCCCTCCGTATACATGTCAAGGAGATGCACCAACAATTTCAAAGGTTTATGTTGAGTATTAACTTGGATATTGATGTTCAAAAAATAAATTTGAATATTAAGATTTTCAGGTTTGCGGCCCACCCACACAGCCATTATTCTACCAATTTCTATAGTAGTTTTATTAACAGATATGGGTTTTTATTGGCTATCTAATGATGTTGTACGTTAAGAGATATTATAAGAAATAGGTCTTGTGGCTGTGAGAAAAGGGAGCAGCGCTATGTACGCCTCAACCACTGGTGTCTATCCTTAACTGTGCTTTTTGTAGATTAAATACAAAGTGCCCCCCCCCCGCGCGCGCTTACATCAAGGGTCTGTATATAAAGTAGGGGTGGGTGCAACCAGTCAGTGGTAGGGAGTGGTGCACGTAGGTTTCTAAAACGGGTCCACTGACTTAGTGCCTTCTGCCTCCTCCAGTGGGTGACAGCAGGGTGGGAGGGGACGGGGACACACGACACGAAGATACACCTGTACGGGCAGGTGTGTCTGAGGTGGTGGGGTGGTGGAGTGGTGGGGTGGTGGGGTGGTGGGGTGGTGGGGTGGTGGGGTGGTGGGGTGGTGGGGTGGTAGGGTGGTGGGGTGGTGGGGTGGTGGTGGGAGAGTGGTATGGGGTTGGGCGGGAGGGGGCTCAAGGGCGAGTGTGGATAGGGGCCATAGGTGAGGTTTGCAACCGAAGGGCACAGAAGGGCATTTAGGAGCCTGAGAAGGGCATCACAGAAGGGGCCTTTGGAAAATAAGTGTTAAGTCAGGACTAGTTAGAGTGTGAACTATTGCTTCATGAAAGGCATTGAAGTGTAAAGATATTGAAATTAATACAAGAATGTGCAATAGTGTCACTAGTTCAAAAGGGAGGGTGTTATTAAGGTTGAGTTAAAAAATGAAGGTGCTGTGTATGACCAATATACTAATGGATATTAATGAACCAAGTTTATAGTTAATAATTCAAAATATGGCACCTTTTCAAGATATGATTTATGGTCCCTATGGTGATATGAGTGTGCGGTAATTTGATGTATGACATTAATACACCTCCACTGTTGTATAGTTAAGATGTAAATTGAGATAGGTGCGTGCCAGGTCTCTACCACTGACCCCCCACGTCAACGTCACCCTCCTTCTATAGGATGTAAAAACTCGCAATAATTCACGACACTTCCCCACTCACCGTATCATATTTCAAAGTCTATATAGACGTGTTCTTCACCATAAACATAGGCTTCACCCCTCCTTTTGAATTGTAACTCTGTAGTATTTAGCCTGCGGGAATGAGCTCATGTTAGTGTCAAACATCACTATATCATATATATTTATGTCTAAAGCTATACTTCTTTCTGAATATAAAAAGTCACTAAATTTTGATGACTTCGCTTTATATGAAATATTAATAAAGGTCATTAAATGTTGATGACTTTTTCATATTTAAAAGGTAATTACGTAGTAGTTCGTCTTCATTTTATGATAGAATGTTATTTTTCTTTCCATACAGCCTTCATTCACACAGACCCCCTCCCCTGACCCCCACTTCCCTCCCACCTCCCTCCTACCCCACTACTGACAGTATATTAATTCCCCAACACTTCGCTGTTCCCCGGTGACGCTCTGTTTGACGCCCGGTCGCACGCCGGTACCAGCCGAGACCACGTGACCAAGCATGGCGGAGTTTCCCGCCATTTATAACTCGCCCACTGCGCAGACGCGGCGCCGATTTATGGGGTCACTTCCGCCACCCTTGCCACCAGGGGCGCCTCGTGTCACGGCTGGGCGCGGGCAGACTTCCCGGTGGCCCGTTCGCCCGGCGGGCTGGCAGAAAGTATGGGTCTCTGGACCAGGATAAAGTCCGGGTTTGTCAAGGTTACAGTGGGCTCCTGGGGAGTTGGGCTGAGATATAACTGTCCGTGTGTAGAGTGAGTGATCTTTTGTCGCCTCGGAGAGTGGGTTTGCTCCTGAGAATGATGTGACTGCGACGTGTGTGTCTCCTAAAACCTCACATGGTTTTACTTAATGACAGTCTGTACAAAGGAGACTTGCTGCTCGAGTCCAGTTAATTATGATGTTTCTTATTATCTAAATGAAAATAAAAATATGTATCTCTTTTTATAAGGGTCCTTCCATTTTCAAAAATTTCAGACTCCCCTCCCCACCCCGTTGGGCTCAGGTTCTCATTATATTTGTTCATGAACGTAGGCACATTTTCAAAAGAAAAAACTCAGACCACCAAAGAGAAGACACCACCCCCAGTCTCTTAATGAGTTTACATGCACATGTACTTGATAAGAGCCCGGGGATAAGAGCCTCTTAATATCATGCGCATTTATATGTATATATACGTAGGCCTTCCAGCGTCAAGCCGACATTTCCCTATACTACTTAGTAGGAGAAGCCATCTCTCCATGTGTACAACTATACCCTAGGTGGCTTCGGACGGCCGGCGCCGCGTTAGCGATAAACGACGACAGCGTCTTCCGCTTCCGCTGCCAATACGCCGACAGGAAGTCAAGGGCGTTTGTATGTTGTATGCTGAATCGTCGCCAGTCCGCGTTGTCGCCTCGCGCCAGACAAAGAAAGACGAGAGGCATAAATCCTGAGTGGGAGGGAGCTGGAGGGAGCTGGAGGAGGCTGGGGAAGGTGAGTCGGTGGGAGGTAGGTGGGGTGGGAGGGGGGGGGAGAGCAGGGGGTGAATGTTCTGTCGGCGCGTCGGTCGATGAAGTGAACTGTTTCCGGCGGTTCTCCTTTCGTCTCAAGGCGCCGGGTCTCATTCATTACTCCAGGCGCGGCGTCGGGCTCCAATCGCCGCATACCGCCGTCACTCGCCGTATCCGCCGCCGGCCCGCACCCCCTAACGCGCTGTCCCCGCCTCTTTAATTGATTCCGCAAATTACCACACAGACCCAGACAACAACCGGATGAAAACGTTAGAGCCGCGAAGATAAAACTTCCGGCCCGTCGCCGCCGGCTAATTCTCGCCGCCGCGAGACTCGACGCCGTTTAATTAAAATGCCTGCTCCCTGGATATCGCGCGTCGCTCGCCCGTCGCCAGGCGGTCGCTGGGCGGCGCGCGGCGCTGTTCCATATTTACGGCGCGGCGAATTAATAGTAAAAATCTCCCGGCTGACAAATACTTCATTACTTCTCCGGCGGGGGCGCTGACTGCTCAATACGCTGCGCGATGACAAAATAGTTGAGCGGAAGTGGGGCGTAAAAAGGGGGCATTGTCGGCGGAGTCATGGTAACCGTCGAGGTCTCCGCGCCTCCTCCAGGGCCTGATGGTCCTCCTGCTGGAGGAGGTTACTGGAGGGATTGGTGGTCATGGAGAGATGTGGCTGGAGAATGGGGGGGGGGGGGACTGCAGGGGGCAGTGGGGGTGGGATGGGGTGTCCAGGAGGTCCTGATCCCTCCCTTTTGGTTGGGGGGAGGGTTGTCGACCGTTCCAATTGGATAGGACCTAATATACAATTCATATTATTGGGAATCTTCAATATAATTTTGGTAAACCGTGGCTGCATCATATTTCAAAGGGTTTCAAGCACTTAGAGGTGGTTTATGCAAAGCAATCAAAATTCTTTTATAATCATATGATAGCTAAGACTGATGTGGATATGTCTCATTATTGGCGACACATCGTGAGTATTATAAGAGCAAGATATGCTGTTTGTTTTTTTCTTCATGCAATTCCTCAGTAACTAGGAATTAGCATTGCGTGTATGCAAATGAAGAGTTTTATTGAGGTGATCAGTAAAGTCAATTTCACCCCCCAAAACCATGCAATATGGTTATCAAGGAAAAGTCGATGGAAATTAAGTTTATAACAAAAACGTCTACTGGAAGCAGTATCTTTTTATAAAGCTTTAAGTTAATGTGATAGACCAAAATCCGCCCACGCGGTGACCTATATTAACGCTAATTAATAGTCCCTATCCACAGTCATCCCAATCATCGCGGCTCCAGCCGAACTCCGGACAAACCCCTGCTTTTAACTATACACAAAAACGGATGTAGCCTAGCGCGGGACTGTCCCCTAATCAGCGCCGGCCGCGTGTCGCCTGGTCGCCGCCGTCCGACGCCAATTAGCGTCGGCCCCGCGCCCTGGAGATAACGCGCGTCGGCCCCTCCCGGCGTCGGCGTCTCAGCTGACAAATGGCCGATTGATGAGCGCGGCGCGGCGCTATCGCCCGTCGCACGACGTGGTCGCGACACGCTGTCCGCGCCTGGAGGCCCGCCTTTTGTGTCGCTGCGGCCGGCGTAATTTATCGGCGAGCATCCAAAATCACGCCTCGGCCCGTCGATAAGTTCTTAAGCAAATCAAAGACTCGTAAATTCGGCTTAGCAGCGCGCGCGTCGGGGGTTTCTCAATACCGGATTACGCCGACTTCATTTCGCCGACCCGCTCACCGCTAGAGCGGCGCTGCCTCATACTGCTTGGCGTTATGGAGCAGCGCCGCCCTAGTGCGGGAGGAAGGGAGGGGGCAATGATTGAAAAGCCTTTATTGCCGGGTGATTTAACCGGCCCGACGCTAAGCCCGTGTCGCTTTGGGCGCTGTCACTGGCCGCTAAACGCCGCGCCGACGGAAGGCCACTGCCCGCCGCGCCCTCTATAGCCGACAGGCGGCGCTCATATCATGCTTCCGGTGAGCTGGTGCGCGGCGTGTGTTCATTTCCCGGCCTGAAATGGACATCGCTGATCGGCATTCAGCCGGCCTGATTTACATTTGTCATCCATTGAGGGTCGGCGTCCAGTCGCCCGACGTCGCGCTCGGAGACGTTTTAACGCGACGCCGGAAGTGGGCAGTGCACAGGCGCGTGGGGCAGTCTCAATGCCCTCAGGTCAGGCGGGGGTCTGGGGCCTTTAGGCTTGACGTAAGACACGTCTGAGAGAGGTGAATAGAGAGGAGGCGTCTCTAAAGGCTAATTCCACTCACGCTGACGTCCGACTCAATATAATACTACCAGCATGGAGCCGCCGACGCCTTAGAGATTCCCTAAGTGACGGGGGAGAGGTATTTAACTATAGGCCAGTGGGGGGAGGCAGGGCTTTACAGTAGGAGGGGGTGCTGAAAGTAACTATAGGTTTCTGGACTCCTCTGAGACCAATTAAATCTTTTAACGATTTTTCCCATTCACCAAAGATGGGTTAATTCCTGAGGTCATGACATTTTTGGGGGAAAGTCATTGACCACTGGCTTGGGGGTAAGGGGATTGATGTTAGATTGAGATAGAAATATTGATTGATTGTAACTCCCCGAAGGAACGAAACATTCTAAATCATGTATTATACCTGCCGAATTTAATGTATATAAAGAGGTTAAATACGGTATAGTACTACATGTCCATGATGTCTTGATGTACAAATAAAGCGTATTTATAAGTGCAAGGGAAGCTAAGTGATATCCTATTTCCATAATGATATGTTCATTTTGGGATAGCATTAACAACTGCTTTGCACGTATGAATATTATTTTCACCGTGAAATAATACCCACATCTTCAGTATTGCTATCATTAGTGCTAAACCCCAGGAAGGTCATTTGCTGCTCCAAATTGGTCTATGTAGCCATTCACACTTGCCCTCTCCTCCTACGTTTTTTGAAATCAATTGACCTTGAAGGGTGTGTTATCCGTAAGGTGATACACACTGCCCCACCCCCGGTAGTTATACTGGGGACACAAAGGATGGGGCTTTTATAGCCTATACTGACATAGCCACACGTAAAGTTCTAGGCTTTTTCCTTCATAGTGGGGTCTGTTGACAACATTTTCGTTATGCGGCGGATAAAAGCACCAAATTTTGCATGAGGCACCTCTGAGGCATAACTATTGAATCTAGAAGGGGAGCCATCTTGAAATACCAAAATGAAATTTTGACAAATTTTGTATGTTTTTAGCATTTGAAATTTAAGGTATTTAACCAAAACTTTTGGCTAGCTTCGATTAGACCTATTGTATTGATTTGAAAGGTAAATAATTGACTTCCCTGTCCTATAATCTACCAATTTAGACAATAGCAATGTGTTTCTAGGCATTTCAGAAGCTGAGATATATGATTAATTAAAAAAAGTCAGCCATATTGGATTTTTGGCCCCCGTCCAGGTTGTATTGATATTTCAAGGTGGCTCCCCTTTTAAATTCAATGAAGGGGTCCCCGGGGATCATCATACCAAATGAAATCAAGACATCTTGTGGCAAAAGAGTAAAGTCTATATCCTTTCTTTTGAGTTATTTTGGAATCCAGCAGTCATTATCAAAGGTATCATGCTAATGAATTCAGCCATTTTGAAATTTATGATATTGTATTGGATGAATATCATATTTATTGAGCCCTCTAGGCTATTAAGAACTGATATTGGAACCATTTCCCCTGGCCTTATGCCTTTGTAGCTAAAAATCATAATATTTCTCAAAATTGGTCAGCCATCTTGGATTTTTGATTTCCGCATTGACTTGAAACATAAATCATTGAATTCCCTGACCCATAATCCCTCAATTTTGACACCAACCATGTCTCTTTAGTCTTTTTAGAAGCTGAGATATAAGAATTTTTATAGTAAAAGTCGGCCATATTGGTTTTTGGGCCCCCACATCCGTCCTATTGATATTTTAACATGGCTCCCCTTCCAGATTTGATAGTTATGCCTCAGAGGTGCCTCATACCAAATTTGGTGCTTTTATCCACCGCGTAACGATTTCTCAAAAAAATGACCTTAACAGACCCCACTATCAGAAGATACAGAAGATAACTTTGATGATTATTTCATACCCTTTGGTTTTCACAGAAGACATATTTGCTGTATAGAAGTAATGATTTATAAAATGAAGTTTAAATGTATATACAAGCTCGACAAAAGCCGGCACATTTATTTGTCTTATATCAACTTTCCTTGTAGTTATACTTATTAATCTGTTCAATGCATGATATTAACATAGCCCATATTTAAAATAACCGTGCCCATAATAGTCATTTTATGAGTAAAGTGGCAGAATTGTTATAAAATGAAACCTTAAACCTATTCACAGTGATATAACAAAATCGGAGCCAAACACACCCAACTTAAAGTACAGTATCCTTATTTCTATGAACTGTGGATTAAGTTGAGTTCTCTTTTTTGTGAATATAAGCATCAGTCCTAATGTTTATATTCACAAAGTTTCACGTGGAGTGGTGCTGTTGTCGACTGAAGTGGCATAACGTGTTAGGGACCTGTTTGTTTGCGCCCTCCGACATGGGAGCTGACAGGGGTGGGCGATATTAAAGAGTCCTCTTGTCGAGAGAGTCGACCTCTCTATGTTTGGAGCTTTCAATAAAGAGTGGACTCCAATGAGAGTTGGAGCTCTCACTGTCAACCGCCTAAAGTATCTAATCTCCTGAGTCTTTTTAGGGATTCTGAGGGTGGGTGGGAGGGTGTGTGGATTGTGCTTGTGTTTTGTGGTGTAGGGTGTTTGGGTGGAAGTGTGAGAGTGGGTGGGTGAGTGGATAGGTGGAAGGGTGGGTGGGTGAGTGGATGTTATTGAGCTGAGGGATAGGAGCTGAGCACTGGGTGTTTACCATAACAAATACTGTCACTCGCCCACTGTCACTCCTGTCACCCACAGCCCGATATGTCACTGAAACCACCACAAGTCTGCCCATACCTTTTAGGGCGATACGCAAGCTCTGAGATGTTGGGAGGGAGGCTTAAATTCCAATGTGTCCCATTCTATATATTTTTTGCAACAGTGTAAACGATAGGTTGGCTGGAAAGGTCAAATGCTTTCGTTCAGTAAGTAAGCAGCCCGCTTTATAGCCAAAGTAAAGTTATCAATGGATAGGGTCTTTATTTTTCTTGGTCAGCTGTTGGTATCTCTAACCGCCTTTATATCATATCGGATTCATTCAATAATGCTAGTCAGTCCTACATTATACATTCCAACAGATGTACTGTATAACCGTCTCTGCATCACAGGAAAATTAATACATAGGGCCTTAATTTGATACATGAATTATTCTATTAGATAACATCGACAACATAGGATATGTGCAAGAATGCCCTCATGATTATTTTACCTATAGAATAAAATGACTGCATATGAGGCCCTAATTCCCTATTCATTTTAAAACATAAGGCATATCTGTAGGTAGGATGTAATATTTCCCCTCAAATTTCACTTTTTTAATATAAAATTCGGACAAAGTCTGATAATGTTAATATTCCCCTTTAACGCTTTCCATAAACCCTTTCTAAATATCTTCACCGGGATCTTCACCCGCCACTACATATAGTGCTCAGCAACAGGAACAAACTTTAGGTCCAGCGGCAAACCGCGACCATCAAATTAACTGACCACTTTCAGTGATTGCGTCCTCTGAGATTACTGGGTGTCATAAAAGAGTAAATACTGAGCCCCTGAATGAGGTCCGACAGGTCTGGTAATAGGCTCCGTTGTGAGTGGGTTTGTAGAGGGATGTATCTTCTAAAGGAGGAGATTATTGCCCCTTTATACCCGGTATATTGGCTATATCACCTTTTTGGGATACAACAATTCAACAAGTTGATTGGCTGAGGCTATTAGGTGTTGTATATACATAGGCTTGTGATTGGGATACTCTAGCTTACTCAGATTTTAAAACGCAGGAAGAAGGCGCATTTCTATCAGCTAAATACATACGAGTCTTACGTGTCGATACTATAAGGAAATCATGATGATATCACTATTCGCAGTGACCACACACAAAAAAATGAAATTCGATATATAGACTTAAATATATGGAGCAGTCGCCATCACATATCAGCTTTCGCAAGTTTCAAAGTCTAGGTTTTTGTAACGTCTACTCAATATTTGAGAAAACGCGTTTGACATGAATCGTATGATTTAACTATATTTTGATTATTTTTCTTGTCTTTTACATATATCCACCAAACTGTTATAGTGTAAGAGAGCAATCAAACGATATATTTGTTATGATCCACGGAAAACAAAATATGATAAGAAACGGCTTCAGGATGTAACATGAATTAAAATTAATAATCTGTAAATCAAGAAAGGCCATGTCTCTTCAAGTTTCCTAAGATTAAGAATTGAGTCAAAGGGACTGAATAAGGGTAAAGTCGCCTAAATTCTATATCCGAATGATCCCTGAATCTTAGCTAATACGGCCGGACCAAGGACACAGGGCCCTGATAAGGTAAAGCCCCTGATAATTACTCATCTCCTCCTCCCATCTTTACGGGCCGACCGGCAGACATCCCCCGACAATCCTCCTCCACCCTCCCCGACAATGAGGGCCCGACCGGAGGCCAGTCCCGACAATACTTCATCTGCTAAACGACCTGATGGCTACAGAATAAATCTGGCCGACAGTTGGTTTAACGTATGCAAATACCCGCGTGTCCGCCTTAAAAGTCCCCATTAATCTGTCCTCCTATACCACCAGCATCTGCGGGTGGATTCTGGAGGAAGAAAGTTGGGAGGAAATGAGGGATTAGTTCCAGTTTTACTCCGATTTTACTATATAGTCTGTAAAGCTCAGTGCATACATGTGTTAAGTTTGAGGTAGGTCGAGAATTTTTAAGAAAGTCTTTACAGAATATCTGCAAGGCAACATTGAGAATTTCCGAAACGTATACGACATTTCTATGTTATATGCTTCTAATATTATTTTGAATATTTCTCCAGCATATTCACTTGGCGTATAGATATATAGGAATTCCTATATATGAAGGCTTAAATTTGGATGTAAGCCACTGGCCTAAATCTCAGTTGTCTAGCACCATAGAGGCCTAAAGAAAAGATACCTTCCACTCCTCCGCACAAGTCAACGTGTTGTTTCAAATGCCTTTTTAACAAGGTTAAACAGGCGTGCACGCCTTTCAAAAGGTTCCGTTCGTTTTCCCTGCTCTGCAGGTGGCATATATACGTTCGTTTTATACACCACACACGCCGCCACATTGAGCTTCAATTGATTAGGGGAAAACAGTCAAAAAGGTATTTATTAAAAGGCCCGCCGCGGACACTCGTGCGGAATGATGAGTTTTACTGACCGACGGCCGCGCGGTGTTATCCCTTGACGCCCCTGTGTTATCCCTGGACGCCCGTTCGTTATCCCCTGACCATTGGCAGTCTATTGTCCGAGGATAATGGCCGCACTTTGATGTGCGGTTAGATCACCTGGACCGTACCTGATTTCATTAGCGACCCCCGTGTGTGGCCGAACTTTATATCCAACTCCCAGGTGGGCCTGTCGGAGTTTTTAATGTTCAGGAGTTGGGTCTGTGGGAGTTTTTAATGTTCAGGAGTTGGGTATGTGGGAGCGTTTAATGTTCAGGTATCGGGTCGTCCAAGGTGGGTTGTAAGTTATCAGGTGTTTTAGGGGCGTTCTTTATAGGCTTTGTGACTATGAAGTTAGACACAGGCTTCTGTTTCTATGTTCTACCAGATTATTTGTTATATAGAGATAAATAAACCTAGTTATATATAATGTTTATGTTTATCATCATATTATGTTGTCATATGGCTTAAATAGTTTTATAACATTTTCCCCGGCATTTTTCTGTCTTTAATTTTCTTTCCATTATACGATCTCGCTAAGTCTTACATTTATGAATGAAAAGTATTTGATATGGTATATGTCTAAGTTTATAGCTATGTACATGTATATGTGTTCGCTAATTGCAAAACTAAATGAAGACATAAGGATTATTGTGAGACGTTCTATATTATATTATAGACGTGAAGTCCAGTATTTTCAAGACCACACCTTCACATTATCAGTATGATACAGAAACGTCTATATGTTTTTTCGCAAGCAATAACAGGCTCAGAAAAGCAGCTAGTGTAACTAGCTTGCAAACTAAGTGAGGAGGAATTACTCATGGGTTTTATATTCTCAGATTCTTCCAGGAAATCAGTTCAGCGGATATAATCACTAACGTACATCTAGTGTTTCTGTAATTTAATGCATTTTATATGAAAAGTATAAATACATTGACATGAGAAAATATTTTATATTTAGATGCATGCAACGCTATTTTACATGTGGGTCGGTATATATATATAGAACTGGCAGTGAGAACTTAGCGTGCAGGGAATCAGTAAATCTTATACATGCGTTACGCCAACGGCTAAGGAAAAAAACAGTGGCCTCTGAATAGAAACAATTAATTTACCCCTGATACACACATGGTTTATGACATGTGCCATTAATAGATCGAGCTGCCGTGACACGGAAGAATCGGGGTATGCGGAGTATTAAAAAATAGATGCACGTGTTAGCCATATGACTTCTCCGAAGCTTCTGTCTAAAGATTCTGTAATTCCTTATGTATAGACGGTTCATCAATAATTTGCAATATACTTGTATTACTGCAGGAACTTGTCGAAGATACTCTTATCTATATGATAATAATGTGTCAAATCGCACTTATCTGTTTACTCATCCCCAAAACCATGGGTGTAGCAAATAACATGCCCCTACCCCTGGATTTCTTGATATATCTTTGGAAAAGTCAAGGTAAAACTGATGTTGATAAAGACTTGGATTATCTACCTGGGCGACTAGTGCTATCTTGGCGTGTAAATGGTTTATGTGATAACACCGGTAAAATCTGACTCAACTGAAATTAAAACGTTTCGGTCCTGGATAGAAATGTGATATTCGTACGGGGGCAACCAGGTACGGTGGTAGATAAAAAATGGTATGATTTGTTTTAGTCATCTTTCTTATCAAACCTCTTACATCAATTTGTGATGAATCGTCTTGAATACATGTTACCCTCCCACATATTATGTCCTGCCCATGTACATGTATAAGTAACCCTTTTAGATGCAAATGTTGCAAATGTTCACAAATCCTATATAAATCGCGTCCTAGAATTATCCAGAATTATTCTGGTTGTGAAGTTTTGATCGGTACGAGATATTTCAAGGGCATCCATGGAAGTGTTCTATAAAGGGACATTCACTTAAAAATGTATATATGCGTGAGGTTTAGTGGGAAAATTCTAACATCCCTGGAAAATCACAGATACTAGCCCAAGAGGAGTTATAGGAGGATGTTCTAAATTCAGAAAACTATGGGTGAACTGATAAATGATCTCTAGGAATTGTAATGGAAGCAAGCCTATGTCTTTTGTGGACTGTAATGTGCTCGAGTAAGCCTAAAAGCAGTGGGAAAATACTTCCAAAGAGCATAATGTAAATAATAAATTAGTTGATAACTCACCTGAGGAGGGTCGGTCTGAGTAGCGGGTGCAGTAGACCCAGGCGGGCCATACCAGCGGGTCCTTGGGGTCGACGGCGGGGGTACCACTCCCGGCCCCGTCCGTGGTGCCCGGGCCGCCCGCCGGGGTCCCCCGGGCCGGGGCGCCGCCCGACACCGGGCCCCCGTCCGCCGACGGTTTGTGACCGGGAGACCGGCCCCCGGAGGAGGAACTGGAGGAACTGGAGGACGCGCAGGAGGCGCTGCCGGGAGAGGCGGCCGGGGAGGCCGTGTGGTGGTGGTGGTTGTGGTGGTGGGTGGTGGGGTTGTTACTGGAGGGGTTGGTGGAGGAGGTGGTGAGTGAGATTCCTCCAGGGGAACGCGGGGTGTGAGTCTGTGCGTGGTGGTGCGGATGGTGGTGGTGCTGGTGGTGGTCTAGGTGGTGGTACGGGTGGTGCCGCCCGGTCGTCGTTGTCGCCGACGTTGACGTGGATTTGGCGGGGTGCGCCGTGTCGGGGAAGGTGAATGTGTTAGTGGCTGGAGTGGTGGTATGGAGGTGGTGCCGGTTGTGGTTGTGGTGGTGGTGTGGGTGGTGCGGGTGGTGCGGCGGTGACCGCGCGGCCGGTGGACTGGAGGGCCGGCGGGGGTGGGGCTGGTAGGGGACGAAGCCCTGAGTCCCCCCGGTGTGTCCCGCCGGCCGCCCGCCGTACGGACTACTGCCCGGCGCGGCCGTTGTGGTGGTCCCCCGCCCCTCCCGCTGCTGCAGGTATTTGTGTCCGTGCACCAGGTGGTCTATGCCGTGGGCGCTGTAGTGCCGCCCGCTCACCAAATTCACAACGTCCAGGGGCCGCGTCCCCGTGTTTCTGACACCGACATCCGGCTTCCCGGGCCGGTCGGCCGGGTGGCGCAGACCTCCGAAGTCCGGCTTCAGAATAGCGTCTATTGAGAAATTGGTGAGGCGGAGAGGCTGAGGGGGTAGGAGACCCGGGAGGACGGCCGCAGGGGCCCGCCGCTCCTCCAGGCGCTCCTCCTCCTCCAGGGCGGGCGGGGAGGACGGCGCCGTGCCGGTGGCGGGCGGGGTGGGAGGCGTCCCGCCGCGCGACGTCGTCGTCGTACACGTCGCCGTCGGGGCGGTTACTGGAGGAGTAGGTGTGCGACGCCGACGCTCTTCTCCAGGGGAGAGCGGGGAGGGCGGCGGGGAGGAGGAGTCGACGTTGATCCCTCCGTCGCTCTCTGAGTCCACGTCGACGTGGCGGGAGTGCGTCACTGACACAGTCAGCGTTGCCGACGTCGTCGCCGCCGATGCATGGTGTCGCGCCAACGTCATATTCCGGTTCCGGTCGTCATTCACTTCGTCGCTGCTGGAGGACGATGAGGGCACGGGGCTGGGGGACGCGCGGTCGTCGCGTCTGGTCGGGGATGATACGGATGTAGATAAACTCAGCGAGCAGCGCGCGCCGACGATACCGCCGACTGTCAGAGGCCCGCCGAGCGCCGACGTCACTGCCGACGTTACCGACGTCGCGCCGCGCTCTCTCTCCACTGCCATCATGGTGACGCCGGCCACCGCTGGGGGCGCCACTTCACAGGGGTCAATGATCAGAAAACACAAAAGTGCCTCCCAAGGGAAAAAATTAATTAACTAAACGCGTTAATTATTATCTTCTCCCTCCTTGTTGATTCGAAGATCAGGTAAGCTCCATCATAAGCGACGACGGTAAGAATAAAACAAGTCGCGTCTTCTGGGATTCTGATAACCAAATAAAGTCCCGCTGTGTGTCAGTAGTCTGTGTGTAGGACGTCAACCCTTGAGACCAATGTGTGCTGTACGTGGGTGGGGTAGGAGAACTGTCTCAGTGCTCTATCTCCTCCAGCTGGTGTGTGCTCCAGGTACAACTGAGTCGGCGTCTTGGCCGTGCGTCTCAGTATAATGATAACAACTCCAACCTTGTGGTCAGTGAATCAGTGGCCGCGATGCGCGTGTGGCGGTGGTGGCGGGCCAAGTGACCACCAACTCCTGTACCAGTAGTACGTACCCCACCTCCTCCTCTTCTCACTCGGCGGCGCACTCTCCTTCTGAGGCCCGCTACTCTCCAGGCACAGTCTCACTCAATGTCGCCGCAGCCGCCAGCCACAAATGATCATATACATTTCAGCAGCGCCCTGGGTGGTATGACGTCACGGCGGCGGTAGCCAATCACAGGGCTGCTTTCTGCAGAGGTGGGCTTCTTGGGTGGGGGTTCTGGTTGTGGCTATAGGAGGGAGATGGGGGAGGGAGAGGAGGGAGGGAGGAGGGGGTGGGGGTTAAACCACGTGACCCGTCCACTTGATAATTAGCCCTTTCACATCCAATCAGCACCGCCTAGCGGGCAATCTTTGAAGTTCCTGATGTATTCTGGAAATAAAAAGAAAGGTGGAGAAAAATGAGGTGGATAAAAGGGGGCCATCTTTTTTTGTAATATAAATGCAAATGGCAGGGAGTGGGCCTATGACATACACGGTCAGTACAAAGGGACGACATATGCTAAGTGCATTGTCGATCGGCTCATTACAAGGTCCCCTTAGTGATCACCAGTGTCAAATTACAGCCCACCAAGTTGTACAAATATGCATGTACATGAGGCAAAATACACCAAGAAATAAAGAATAAATGGTTATTATTTGTCGTCAATGATTTTACATATAAACATCATTAGGACATGTTTTTGGCTTTGATTATTATTTGATAGTATTGAAGGTATGAATTGCAAAATAAAAATACTATTTTACTTATGGTATAGCGTGTATAAAACCCAGAAAGGAAATGTGTATGCGTACATGTGTATATTCATCTCTGTATCTGTGTGTACATGTGTGTGTGTGTGCGCGCGCATGACCTATGTGCACTCTGTATTAGGTGCATTCTTTGGCAATCGATACCGTAAACATCGTTATAAATCGATCATGCAGTAAAAAGCTGAAGTGTGATGTGTGTGTAATTCGTTCAGTCGCTTAATAAATGAGTGTTGAGAACACATCATTTAAGCCTTTGAAACCTACCCAACGATAGCAGGGCTATAAATCTGGGTGATTGAACTATTACAGGGTATTTGTCTAGATATACCAGGCCTTCACGCACCTCCGCACTCAGTCGAGTCAGTCGAGGTCCAACTTAAGACAAGTGCAATCTAGCCGTCAAAATGTAACTAGTGCGATCTTGATGTTGAACTACCAGTGCTACATTTGACTTAAGCAAAAACTCCACTTGATGTATATATGCAGAGCGATGGTAACCTAATTAACTTTAACATCAACAATAAAATAACTATATCCCTTTCATGATTTTACCTGAAACGATAATCATGTTTCCAAAAGTATACGATGTAAGAGCATATTTTCCTGAGTTTTTTTTCTATTGGTCTCTATAGCTTACAAGAAGTACGATATACGAAGGGTTACCTCAGTTTTTCTAAGAAAATACTTCTGGTATCAGTGGAGTCGCGCCATGACATGTTCCCAGTTTATTTTGAGCTACTTCGCATATTCAGAAGGATGCCCTTTTTATTAAACAAGCTTGAGGGTTGTTGTTAGGGAGGTTTCAGACCGACCTTGTTGCCCGTCGTCCGGCCGGACGCGCTTGTAGACAGCGACCCCGGCCGCGACCCGCGGCGGCGGATTTTGAGGGGGTCGCAACGGCGCCTGCCACTCCCTTTTTCCGGACAATCTGAGTGTTATATTGTTGAATCGAACCAACGTATTATAAAAGACTTGTTTTAAAATAAAGATCTGTCTCCAATACGCTAGACCCACAAGTAATCTGATTATCACTGTAGCTGGAGAAATCTGTTTTGGTGTTTGCTTTAGTTCTTTCTACTGAAAGCAGGTGGCGCCACTGAGTCATATGACATTTCGTGGGTTACCTTGCGTTGTAGGCCTATAATTATGTATACGTGAATTGAAAAAACAGTGTACCCTTTGAGTTTACAACATGATTAGAATATTATCATCTACAATTAGTCTTGACCGGTGGTCATTTGATGTTCTATTGAAAGAGTTATTAATCTTTATAATGTTCTGCCTCATATAAAACTGTAGGGGAGTGTAGGCCTATGGTGCAGCACACTGTTGTTGGAGGAAAGTAATATTTTCAGAGGCTATTTCAGCAGTATTTCCGGACAAAGAACATACATTTTCCCCGAAATGTTATGAATTAATATTCATACATATTCTTAAGATTATTTACGTAATTTATCATAACATTTAACACCTAGTTTTTCGTGTGTGTATGATGGCTTTATCATAGCAGGTAAGGAGATTTTTTATTCATGTTGCTAATTTTCTTATTTACCATAATGAAATTGGGCTAATCAAATCACAGTAAAAAGCACTGCTTAATTAATGAAGAACTATTAAGGTATTCCTCTTGATATTCCCTGTATGTAATATCAATGGACCCTGACTACTTTTCTGCAGTTAATAATGTTGTAGGATGGTAGCAATAAACTGAGGCAATGGCTCGGTGGCCGATCATTGTCTGACAGAGCTATCCTATAGCATTATCAGCCCAACAAGACAACTCAGTCCATCCCAGCCCTACTATACTGGGACTCCATGCCATTCTTTTCTATTTCTCACTAAATTCTAGTTGTTTGCAACAGACAGAAATGTTTGGATAATCTTAAGATTGTGCAAGTATCTTTAGTCTGTTTTTTTCATCTGTGGCTTTATTGCAGTAATCACCAAAACAAAATTGGGCCAATAAATTCCCAGAAAAAAACACTGGTTAATTAATAAGGAAAAGTTTGTGCAGTCCCCAATTACCTGCAAACTGTAATATCAATCGACCAATGCTACTTTCATGCAGTTAATGATGTTGTAGATGGTGGCAATAAACTGAGGTAATAGCTTTGTAGCCAATCATCGTCTGACACAGCCATCTCAGTAATATTAGCCCAATAGGATAATTCAGTCGACACAAGCCCCATGTATAGGCCTACCCTACTGCCAGGACCCCACCCCATTTATTTTGAATCTCCCTAAATTCTAGTTGTTTGTAACAGTCAGACATTTTTGGGTAAGCATAAGATTATCCAACTATCTGTAGTCTGGTTCTTTCATCTGTGGCTTTATTGCAGTACGCCTAGTTATAAATTATTGCTGATTTTTGTTGCTCAAATTTGGGTTAATCAAATTCCCGGAAAAAAAAAGTACTGGTTAATTAATAAGGAACCATAACACAGTACTTGATTCCCTGTAAACTGCAATATCAAGCGACCCTCACTACTTTTACCCAGTTAATGACGTCGTAGGATGGTGGCAATAAACTGAGGTAATAGCTTTGTAGGCGATCATCGTCTGACACAGCTATCGCAGTATTATTAGCCCGACAAGACAATTCAGTCCACCCCATCCCTATGTACCCCACCCCACTTATTATGGCACCCACTAAATCTAGTAGTTCGCGACAGGTCGTTAGGCGGCGCCATAAGTGGGTCTTTCCGCTTCCGTTGAGACGCGACGCAGCGACGGCGTTCCTGAGGGGGCATTCCACTTCCGCTATGGCGACGCGCACCCTGGCGGTAGGCGTGATAAACGGGCCGACGTTATGTCAACCAGCGTCCGACAAAGACAACTCTTCATAACATTGAAAACCGCCCGCGCGCAGGCGCAGATTGGTCACGTGACCATGGCGCGTCTGCCTGACCTTTGACCCGAGTTGACACGGACCGCGCTGGTACCCGATGTGCCTCATCTGCCTGTAGTAAAGACACGGGAAGAACCAGCGACACAAAACTTCTAAAACCGTGGAAGATGGCTTTGTTCCTTGTCTTGGTTTTCTTTTGTGACTTCAGGGTGAGGCGAATGGAGACTTTGTTTGGGGGGTTGATTGATTGACTTGTAATGAGCGCTGTACGCTGTCTGAATGTAACATCCCCATCAGGGGACGAGCAGAGAGCGGCCTCCTTACTGACTGACATGTCACCGTAAAACTGGGCACGCATACTGAACATTACTTTGAACCACCTGCAGGGTGTATATATAGAGAGAGCTAGCTCTATAATAGTGTAATGGCAGAAAATTGGCTGTATATCTAATTCTGTGATGGCAAGCAATTGGCTGTATATCTATGATGGTAGAGAATTGGCTGTATATATCTATGATGGCAGAAAATTGCACCTGTGACTGATTATAACTATAGGAGTGGTGGATTTAAAATTGAAATTCCGAACGGAGGGGGAAATGGGCCCTATTGGAATATTTTTTGAAATACTATAAGACCTACTTTTACATCACCAAAAATATACCCCTCATCCCCTTTCAGTTTCCGCCATCGTGAAGGACCTGTCAGCTATGGAAGAGGATATTGTAAAATGTGTATACTAGTATACGTTTAATCAAATACCACATAAAACAACAGAAGATAAAGTACCTGTTAGACACATCGACTGGTTTCTATTTCATGTTTTCTACACCCATGATCAATTTGTCTTGAAAGGTATGTGTAGCATATAGAACGTCAGCGGGTTAGTTTACTTTATCTAATTGATTGGTCCGAATATTTGAGTGAGGTTTTAAATCCAACAACGTTTTTGGCCAAACGAGACTGCAAAATCTTAATGCATCCTCTGTTCTAGAAGTAGAACTCATCAAATTTATAATTATGTTTTCACTTAGAATTCCACCTGAGGATATTTACTTGGATAATATCCACGTGTAATGATTATTACAACAGTTTGATGCACTGGGTCGGTCGTCTTGGAAGATGCATACCGCACTAATTTGTATACAATGTACCAGATTTGTACCAGACTTTCTCTAACCATGGGGACAACCACATAAACCCTCATCGGTCAACTCTCACCTTCGCGATATTCTATCTCTCAAATTACACCTCACCATATTACTTTTAGTCAGTGTACTCAAAGTCAAACAAATCTAATTCTTAGGGTAGACAGGTTAAACCCAATAGACGAGTACAAATCCATTAAATGAGTGCATTAGGGCGAGGGAAATACAGAGTAGAATGGGAGGTGTGTTTAACCACAGATGTGTTGAATAACTGTACTGGTAAGACGGGCCACAGATCTACAAGTTATTCGAAGGGTTCGTAGATCCCCAGTGCTATCGAGGTCCCAAACAAAAGGACAGAAATCAAAAGGAGGGTAGTGGACCGGGACAGTAGGGTACCGATAGACCTGAGGTCAATTTAGTAGCGAGAAGATAAGAAAATATTTACGTTATCACCTACTGACAAATCATACAATTTGACATTGCAGTCCTGTTGCAGGGTTAACCCCTTCAACCCTCTATTCCTGAGAACATGAGGTAGAAAATATCTGTAGACAAGAGAAAGTTAGCTTTCAAATGCTGCAAACCTTTTTGAAATATTCCTTTTAGAAGCTAAGATATGGTTGTATGAAGTGCCCTACCTCTTGTATAATAGAAACACCCCAGTCCTGATTATCATATTACTTTCCATGTTACGGCAATTTGAACTTAACCATATTTAGTGAGGAAAAGAAGGCATATTTAATTATAGAAAATGATAGAAATGCAATAACTTTTGATTCAGAAGGTTATTTCTCTACCTGTTTGAAGTATTTGGTGAACAAAGATATTTTCTACATTATCCATGACAAATGTTCCATTGACCCTTAATATTCTTTTTTCCGTAACCATGGTAACATAACGACCTTTCTTAAACATAGAATTTTCCAGAAAAAACATTCCATTGCAAATTTCCCATAATGCCTCATTCAGGAAAAT
This sequence comes from Lepidonotus clava, assembly GCA_936440205.1. NCBI lineage: Eukaryota > Metazoa > Annelida > Polychaeta > Phyllodocida > Polynoidae > Lepidonotus > Lepidonotus clava. The sequence goes on along the minus strand of OW387150.1, from coordinate 14,405,007 downwards.
TTGATTATTTCTGTAAATGCCATTGAATTCTCTGTAAATTTTCATGTAAGTCAAGTTTTCACCCAAAATTACATAAGAAATATGTTTTTTCCATATAATTCCATAATTATTGCAATTGAGAGGCTGATTTCCAGGTTTTGCCATATTTGCCCTAAATTGGGCAGGATGTCCTGTACTTAAATATCTTTTCTAAAAGAACTAATTATTTTTGAAGGATAATATAAAAAGCTGAAGATTCCTTGGAGCATCAGGAATATTTTGATATTTACCTTTTGATTGTAGGTTAAATACTCATTTTGCAATTAGAAAATAACAGTAACATTAGGGTCCAATTTATGGGTAACAGCCATGTGGTGGCCAAATATTATGGCCTTATGGGGTGGAAGGGGTTAAATTAAAAGATTGGCCATAATGCCATTTTTGTCTACCAAACTTAGATCATCCCTACAGATTTATCTAAAACCCTCCCATATTCTGGAGCGGGTAGGTATCTGCTCGGGACACAAGTCAACATCAGAGACCACCCCTGTTCCAATCACTCCCCCCACCCCCACCCCACCCCCCGTACCGACAGACTCGCCGATCGTCGCCAAATGAGGAAATGATCTGGCGCCGCATCCGCCCTGTAGGGGGCAGCACTAAAAGCCGCCCCCTAGCGAGACGCCCGTCAAACACGTCCCGTGTCCATTTCACAAATCTACATGCTGGAGGAAAATGATTTATCTGCCCGTCATGCACCGCGCGCCCGTCAGGCTTATGTCATTTTCAATTTGTGAGGCTGGTCGAGAGGCAGATTAGAGTGGTAACGTGATGGGAGGGGAGGGGATGGAGGGGGTGGTGGGGGGTGGGGGGAGAGTGGGTGGGGAGTTTGTCACTACAAACTCTGAGCACATCTTCAGCCTCAATACCCTGCTCATCACTCCCTCAATTTGGTCGGAACATTGTAACACTAGTGGCCGCCGACTTTGTTTGATTCTCGTAACAGTTATATTGGTTATCATATATATCGTTCGCAATAATATACTAGGGATTCGCTTATAATTAATTCTGATTAAACATCGCAACCACAAAAAGACAAAAGTTCCAAATAATTTCATTTCAGTTGGAAACACCAACAGTGTTAGTCAAGCACTGCATGCATTGTGCAGAATCTCAGGCCTAATTTTTTTTTAATTCATATCTACCACTATACTGTTTAATCTGGGATTTAGTGAATTGAATTTAGAAATGTATTTACTTGTGTACCTCTGATCACATTAGGGATATTGCATACGTAACTCAGGCAGCCTCTGCCGACAGTTTATCAAAAGGGAATTTGTGCTATTTGCTGGTTACATTGCCCACCAAAAGGGAGAAAATAAACAATTGAGGGAATGCAATGTTAACTGGAAGATTAAGTCCAGATCAACAGGCAGTGATCAGTAAAACCCCACAAACCCTACATCTAACTCTTCACTGTTGAACTGCGCTTATTTGACCCCACACCCTTTGAGCTGCTCTCATTTGATGCCCACATCTAACTCTACCCTAGTGCTGTCAATCTGTTCTCATTTCACCCCCACATCTAACATTGAACTGTTGAGCTGCTAGCCCCCACATCTAACTCTCCACTGTTGAGCTGCTAGCCCCCACATCTAACTCTCCACTGTTGAGCTGCTAGCCCCCACATCTAACTCTCCACTGTTGAGCTGCTAATCCCCACATCTAACTCTCCACTGTTGAGCGGCTCTCATTTGACAAACACAGGATCTCCACTCTCAGTCACCTAGCAACCGCCAGCCGCAGGGCGCATGCGCGAACCGGAAACGACTCGGAAACGAAGTGGAGAACCCCGCAGCGTCCGCCGACGATCGGGAGTGTGGGGGGGGGGGGATGGGGAGAGGGGATGGAGATGAGGGGAGTGGGAGTGGGAGGGGAGAGAAGAGAGGAGTGGGGGATTGCTGAGTGGAGAGGGCCACAATTAGATGAGCAGAATGAGTTGATGGGTAACGAGGGAGCTGCTCATATTGTTAGCGGCTAAAACACAGACACTCACCGACCAATATTTAACGTCAGATTTAATCTCTATTATCAGGGAGGACGGCGTTACGGGATGATGGCTATAACGGATGCTGACAGCCTCGGTTCTGTCCCATATTGGACCTTCAGAGAAGAATTAAAATAGTCTTTAAATAGTTTCAATATTTATGTAATACTATCGATCCGGTAATTTTAAATAAACAGTGTGTTAGCAGGATATGCAGCTGCTATTTCGTTATACATATAAGAAGTGGCGCATCGGGAATTTTGAAATCCCATTTATCCATATCATTTCTATTGAATATACTATAGGTTTCTTTGTAATATTTCTCTGCCTTTCTTCACCACCTTATGAGCAGGGTACATAATCTTCGGGTCTGAGATTTCAAATAGAAAAATACATTTATTCTCTCAATACTAAACAAATTAGAATACGTGGGCAATCTTTTCCATCAGAGAAGACAGAATGCAGGATGTGTTTTACATTAAACTGTTCAACACGTTTAGCCATATGTTGAATCAAAGAAACACGCTTCGGACGCAGATGCGACCAAAGCGCCTTTGGCGGCGAACTACCGGGCGGCGCGACGACGTCTCTCAAGTCAGATAAGGTTACAGTTCAATGGTTAATTCGCACTGCCGCTATGGGAACGGAACAGACGCGAGCTGATCACTAACCCTCGCCACCCCGTCGTTAACCTGGCGATCTTGGCTAATTAGGCGCCTATCACAACACGTCGGCGATGCGCCATTCGCCAGTTTGCATATGTCGCGGTCGGAAATGGTCTTTGTTGGTCGCGACGGAGGGAAACGTCGGCGACCAGGGGTTTTCAGCCTGTAATTGAATTATACGGAGAGGCCTAATTGAGGCTGCGAGTGCTGATTTTATTGTCGTCGACCGCGGCGGCGATTGGCTTAATCACAGCTGAGAGTAAACAAAGCGATGTATGGTTAATCCTAATCGCCGGCGATTAGTGAGCAACCCCCAGCAGCCGCGCCTAGCGACGAAACGCGCGCCGCGACAATGGCGGCCGCGAATGATTTCTCTTTATGACAGTAATTAGGGTGGAGATGAACAGAGCGTAGCGTTAATCGGCGCAAAGTGATGGAGGGGCGGGCGCGCGCGTTTTTATAATAATTACCAATGGTAATTACTGATTAAATAATGTAGAGGAGCGCTCCCGGGAGCGCTACAACCGCCGCCCGTCCCCCGGTGAGTGGTGGCGGCGAGCCGGCGCTAATAGGCTGCGAGCGGGCGGGGCGACGCGCGATAACCCCCGGTGTAGGTTTCAATAGAGGGACATTTCAGCCAAATGAACATGCGTCAATGGCGCGCCGCAATGATTGATAATCTGTCTCTATTTAGCCCAAATTGGCGACGGGGAATTGACGCAAAGCCCCGACAGAAAATATAAAAAAAGCTAATAAGTTGCGGGCGTCGGTGGGGACGCCGCGCGCGACCCGTGGACGCGATAAGGCGACCCCGTCGCGATGTCCATTTCAGGGGCGGCAGCGACGCGCGCGGCTGAAATGGACATGATAGCGACGCGGCGCGAGATGCGGCCGGAGATCAAAGGGGCGGCGATAATTACACCGCGGAAATCAAGGCACAATTGGGCGACGCGTCGGGCGGGAGGAGGCGGGGGTGATGGGGGAGGGAGTGAGTCAGGACGGAGAGGGATGAGGCTACTGGAGGCACGGGGCCGCTGAGCACTGCTGCTGGACGGCGCCAGATAGGATTCATCGCCGACAAAGCCGGGAATCAATTAAGTGTTTCCCCGGTGAGCGGTAGGGGTGGTCGGCCGGCCCGTCTCCCGGGGGCCGCGGCCTCCCGGCCTCCCCCCGCCTCCACCCCGGCCTCCCCCGCCCGTCCCCGACCGGCCTACTCCCGGCGGGGCCCGGCCCAACTCCCGGTCGGCGTCAAAGTTAACGCAGCGTGCAGATTGTTTGGGCTGTAAAACGGCCGATGAATGGTGTTACATGAAAACGGGCTAACAAGCAATGTAAACACTCGCCGCACCGCTTTGTATCATAACCCTACCACATGTCCATATTACTCTGATTCAGTACCCACAGGCTACCCATCAATTTCCAAATAATACACTGGCTTCAGTGAATTACCAAACAGGGGAGAATAACTTTGTTTCCCATTCATTTGCCCATTAGTTACAGTTTGTTCGCAAACCAATATGGCGCGTAAAATAAAAATGATTGAGAAGTTCCATGTTGTCTGCAGTTTTTACTAATTTGATTCTACAACCGTATTTTTCTTAGAATTTTGCTGACTCCTTCATTTGAGATAGAGGCCCATAGCGTTTCATGTGGCTTCTTAGGAATTTCTGAAAATATATCAAGATTTGTTTACGTTATATCAGTGACTGAATATGGTGTCTGGGTTTATCTTATTTAATGTTTAATGAAATGTCACAGTTTTTTTGGGTGTTTTTTTTTTCAAGTAAAAGAACATTCCTCTGTAAATCCGCAACTGCTGTACATATTCAAAAACACTCAATAATAAAATGATGACGTGGCTATATGACGCCATCTATAACTCAAGTGGGGTAGAATTTACCTCCATAGTAAACTTCTGTCAGTAAACTGATACAGAATCCATCTAAAAAAAGAGCCTCCTCATCCTGTTAAGTGTTTGGCCGATACCCCTCAGGCTAAGGAGGAAAAACTCCAGGGTCTTTGATCACCAGCATGTCTGGAGATGATACCCCTACCATGTCAGATTCTCCAGATCAAGGACACTTTTTGCAGAGAACTTGAGTTAATTTCCAGGTGGACATTTCGCCACTTTGTAGTAAATCTATGACTATGTCTTAGTGTCAGATTGAAGCATTCTTTCGGGTTTTTAGTGGGGGTATAACTTGCAGAAACGATCAGTTCTCATTCATATGGTGTATTCATATTTCATATTGAGAAAGATACTGCCCCCCTCTCGTCACTTTGTTCTTAATGTGAACATTAAGCAGTCTCAAATATATCGTTTTAAATATGATAGATCTAACCATAAAATGAATTGTGATGCGTTTCTGAAAGAAAAAAAACATACTTTTTGAGAATAATAGGAATTAGTTACCAGATTTGTATAAAAAAAAAAAAAGAGTACAGATGGATTTCTTCCAGTTTATGTCTCGGTTTTCTGGACAGAACAAAGATATCAGGATGAGATGTTTGCATCAGCATATTTCTTTTTATCTAGGGTAGCTTGGATTCCGTTCGGTTAGCTTAATATTTTACCAGTAGCGATGAAAATAAATAAATATAAGGCTATTTTTTGCATTTATTTTTTCTACAGATATAAGCAATTGAAGTCTATTGGGCCTTTCAGATTGAAGAATGGGAAAAAGCATGCAGACTTCGCTTCTAAAGTATGTGATGGATGTAGTGTAGAAAGTGATACACGTGCACGGGAAGAATTTGAACTCATACATTCGACAGGCTCGGGCTTGTCTGAAACCACTTCCTCTAAAACGTGTCAAGGAGTGTAAGTCTTACTCCACGATTATCCCTGAAAAATCATAGTATCATTATACCACCCATAGCAGTGGGCGTGTTAGGTAATACTTTTGCGCCCACCTCAAAGTTTCCCTTGCCCTTCTGGCGTGTATATAAGTGTAAGTCAGGGGGTGTTAACTATATTGTGTCACAATAGTCCCATCCGCTCATAGTTCTCTTCACACGCCCAACCTTCTCGGCGTCTTAACGTACCCACACTCCATTCAGGCACCAATATAATTGCCAGCAGTGGCGTATCCAGTTCCCCCCCGCCCCCCCCCCCCCTCAGGGCGGGAGTGGGGGGGGGGGGGTCCCCATGTTCGGTTGACCCCCCTCCGATTTCTCAAATTTTACGCAATTAAACTACCAATAAAGGGAATTATCCAAATTAGGGGGTCTCTGGAACCCCTCAGATTTAGCAAAGTTTCTATGCCTATAGACCTATACGGGGAATGTGGGTTGTATTTGATGGCCGCGCTTTACCAGTGTTCTACTCTCACTGTACTTAGAAGTTAGTAGGCATTAAAAGACTGTGTTTCACTCTGATCTAGTATATTTGTAAATTTAGATGAAACATATATTATGACTCACATTATCTGTTCAATATACTCTGTACGATCGGCCGTAGACTGCCAGGTACACACAAAAGGTACACATATAAGATTCTATGCCCTCGTTATTTTTTGCCTAGTAGCATCATCGAAAATCTATTCCATTGCAGTAGTTGCAGCTTTAACAAAACAATCCCCCCTTTCCAGCTTCAACGTGTTAATTCCATTAATGCGCTTTCCTCTCACAGTTAATCTGACAACCTGTATCCAAAGGTATTCTGTAGGCCTAAGTGTAATTAATGGAGGAAAGCGGGGGGGTGGGATATTGACATGTTTTGAATCGTACAGATTTATGTCTCAAACTTATCAACGTATATATATATCTGGTTTCAATACATATTATAGTAAAAACTCACAAAAGTGGCGAGTGTCATGTTGACGCTGGGGAAACGACAATCGTTTTGTTAGGCCGGGCCTAACGAATCTAGTGGGGGTCGAACCCACGAGGGGCTCGAATAATTCATTAGTGGCCCAGCGTCACGGCTCGCCGGACGGTTGTGGCCGATAGAGGCCTTTTATATCCGAACCACAGGACTGATGCAATACACCGCATCCTACTTCTAGTATAGTGTAGACAATCTGCGGCGAATGACCCCTCCGCGCCAGAATCGTCATCCATGATTCGCAGTTAGCGAGCGTCGAGGTGGCAGAGTGATAGTGTAGACTGATCTTTCCTCCAGCGACACCTGGTGGATTAAATTGAAACCAGGACGACCATGAACGAAAAAAATGTATTCAAATGGGGATTCGAACACGGGCAGGCCACCATCCAAGTAACAACCGGTCTCAATGTTGCTTAACTTACCCGGGCTAGGGACCATCCAAATACCCACCGGTATGAACAGATCGTAGCTTAGTGAAATTGACTGTATGGATCTAAACATATCAACCAGGAGCCATCAAGAGATAAAGTCTAGTATTGATAGACTTGGATACCTGCCAAACTGAATTAAACCTTCTGCATACCCAGTATTATTAGATTAAGCAGTTTGGGGTATTTAGGCATATTTCCTGGTACTGACATGTACAGAACCAGAATTTTGGGGGCGGTGATGTGAGTCTTCCCTGACAAACAAGGGGCCCTTGATGGGGGGGGTCCCAATGTCGCATGTCAATTTTAAGAAACATCCATGTCGCCCTGTCGAATTTAAGAATTAGCCCTGTCCCATGTCACTAAGCCCAAAAAGGGCCATGTCGCCGTCTCGAATTTAAGGGTCTAGGGCCATAAACAAGAGGTGCACGTGGTCAACTAGAATTTAGGAGGGATCGGTGAGAAAAAGAAGGGGCGGGCGGTAGTTTGGCAGTGGGTAGTATCCTTGAAAGGGCCCCCTTCCCAGTATGAAGTGGAAAAGGAGAAAGTGGAGGATCGGATTCATATGGGGAGTCCCATTGGAATTGCAAATATAAATTTATGCAACATTTTGTTCACACTTTAATTTCAGAAACTAATTTCACATCAGAATGTACTGAGCATTTGTATATATTGTTCATTCTTAGTCCTAACACCAAGGAAAATGTACGTATTTTGTTTTTTTTTCCATATGAAATATTTATAGTTTTATATTCTGAATTTGTAGTCTTATCCCCGTCATGGGTAGCCCTGTGGTCAGGGGTGTCTGGTGACCAGCTGCAGATGGTTATGTGATGTGGGGGAAGAACGGGGGTTGGGCGATAGACACAGCATGTGGTCTCTGTCCTGTGGAGCATTAAATTATTCCGACAGTGATGATAGAAAAGTCTGAAATCATAAATCAAAGTAGGATTTTTTCTACGGAAAACATTCTTTAACATAATTGTGAACAAATTGATATGTTTAAAGTCAAAAATGAGCAATAATTAAGATAAATACAAAATTCGGAGAATTAAACAAATAATAATATGTTAATACTCGACCCTCCCGTAAATGCATGCAATTCTTCGAGGATGAATTTACACTTTTTTTTTCTCATGGACCACTTTCATCTCTGGAAATCCCCTTAGCTTATTACAGGGGTGCTAAACACTGGTTTTCCCTACCAAGACATATTCGTGAATTAGATAATATTGATATAAAATAGTACAATAATAATGACACTTTAAAATTATGAACAGAAAAAAGGCGTATTGCCGTATGACGGACGATACGTCAAGTTTACCCAGGCATTTACAGGATTCGAACCCGTGCAGAGAAAACACATCAGGTCGCCGGTGAAATGACTTATCCATTTTACCGCCGACTTGATGCTGCAGGTGATTGATTTTCCGACGGGTAGGTTCCTCCACGGGCCTTACGATGGGGTCAAACATTGCCATTTCTCCACGTCTTCACAAATCAAGGCTCCTGCCCCGCTAAAACTAGTAATCTGTCGGGATAGACTGGGAGGGAGTGAGGGAGAGAGCCCTGCGTGATGGAGGATTAATCTCCAGGGTCCGACCCGGGTGCCCGACCCAGAGACCGCCTGACGGTGTAACCCTTACCGGGCCACGCCCCACCACGCCCCGTTGCACTGCGTAAGTAAACCCCGGTCTCAACCGATGATTGGGACGGATTCTGAGCTGTGTCGCAGTTTGCCCCATGAGTTTAATTTGCCCCAGTCTGAGAGGAGCTCTCTGTTGGTCGTTACAGGGGTGTGCACCTGCCATCCGGCTTAAAGCCTGCAGTCTGTAGCAGAATGTATTGAAGGGGGGGGGGGGGGGGGGGTCCCCATGTTCGGTTGACCCCCCTCCGATTTCTCAAATTTTACGCAATTAAAACTACCAATAAAGGGAATTATCCAAATTAGGGGGTCTCTGGAACCCCTCAGATTTAGCAAAGTTTCTATGCCTCTAGACCTATACGGGGAATGTGGGTTGTATTTGATGGCCGCGCTTTACCAGTGTTCTACTCTCACTGTACTTAGAAGTTAGTAGGCATTAAAAGACTGTGTTTCACTCTGATCTAGTATATTTGTAAATTTAGATGAAACATATATTATGACTCACATTATCTGTTCAATATACTCTGTACGATCGGCCGTAGACTGCCAGGTACACACAAAAAACATAGTTTAGCGTGAAGCTGTGATTTAAGGTAAATTCTAACCTATAGCTAGTGTTACTGTATAAAAACAAAAATAAAAGGACATTTGACACAAAGTGTAGTTAAAATCTAGTGTACTATTTTATTGCTGAATCGATTCTATTAATCTTTATCCTCGGCGCACCACTCGCACAACACCTCGGAGCACATGATGCTGGCAGGCTCGCCCCCCTCACAGTCGGCGTGGTAGCACCGGCCGCAGTAGTTGCAGACCAAGTACATTCTGAAATATTACGGAGGCATGTTTAAATACACATTTTTTTAAATTGTGTGCACGAACTAATCGGACCATCATCAATCACAATTTTTAGTAACCGTACGAAATTCGGCGTTCACTCCAACGTCAACATCAAGATTCTATGCCCTCGTTATTTTTTGCCTAGTAGCATCATCGAAAATCATTGTCGCTATATAATATTATTTATTATGAAAAAAAAACCCGGCGTACCTGTAGTTGCCATCCAAGAATATGGCCTGCGGTTGTGTGGCGTGTTGGTCTTCGGCAAACGTTTCCATCGCCTTCCACCTTTGGTCCGTTAAGTACTCCTCCTGCTCCTGAAAAAAATTGTGTGGTTATAGTTAAATGTGCAAAAGTCAATTTTGCACTTACTACATACCAGCGTGTCCCTCGTAATATTGGCAAATTTCAGAACAATTGTACTCGTGAAATCGCCCCACTCATCATTTTGTTTTGTTTATACATATTTCCCTTCATACGCTTACATGTTTTATTTCCCACTTAGCTTCATCGTGTAAATACAAATGTACCAACCTGGGTCGGATCCTCCGAACAGTAGACGCACGTCCACTCTGATGGGCCGTCCGGGAGCTGTTGTTGGTCGTGCGTCCTGGAAAAAATTTCAAAAATCATCACACCGTCCATCATTTCAACATAGGTGGTCGAAACTACCAAATCATCGGCATCTCAATTTTTCTCATCCAATCTCTATTTCATGTTATTGTGCCAGTCTGACAAATTTGCAATTTTTAAAATGTCCAAAAAAGAGCCTGTTGTTTCAGCATGTTACATGAATTCGAGCGACCACAACTATGTCCGACCGCGAGTCCGTCGTCGGGTTTTAGACAGTGTGCATTATTTGGCATGACGATACTCATCCTACCAGATAGTAAGTTAATAATTTTCTTTCCATGCTTCTCTTCCATCCCTGTCCATCAATTGCAACAGTGTTGAACAATTTAAACCTACTTAGGGGTGAACAGGGGCGCGCACTCGGTCCATTCGGGTTCCGTCCAGATCGTTTCCTCCTCTTCAATATTTTTCTCCTCACGCGGTGTCCATGCCTGGGATTCCTCTTCCTCCTCCGACCGCACATGGTTGCTTGAATGAGCCAAAAAAAACAACCTTTAAGTGTCTGGAATTGGTTATCTACGTGTATGGGGAGAAAACGAAAAAAAATGGAAAATATCTACCAAACGTAACAGCTATTATCCACACAATTATACATTTGTTAACAAACACTCTATAATTATATGGAAGTGTAACCCCCAAGTCATTCTCCCGCAAAGCCTGAAAAAACACTACTTCTCTATATAGGCATGTTATCTTATCAAATTATAGGCAAGTTATCTGATTCACCTACCGGGTTTTCTGCGCGGTCGCCATTGTTCACAATGTGGTGCTTGTGTTTAATATCAGCAAACTTCTGCGTACGTACGGCTTTTATGGTCGTGAGGCTGGCGCGGGACTGTGTGTGTGCACGTGGTGGGCACCTCCTTATAAAGCTGGTGCCCCCCCCCCCCCCCCCGACCCCCCCGGGGGGCAGGGTAATGAGGGGCCATCTAGGTCAGCCGAGCAGCCTGAGCGACCGGTGTCAGGTGTTACATAAGGTGTCGCTCGCGCAGCGCAGCCCTGGCAGCTGGATGTGCACGTCCTGACACCTGACTCAAGAAACCACCCGTAAATGCACACGGCCCCACACCCCCAGCCTGTGAAATAACTTCAGAAAACGTACCTCAAAGTCGCACATCCTGGCACCGTAACCTTGCGAAGTAATTTCCTACCTTTTATTTTAAATTTGAAAGTAGTCACATTATAAGGTTTAGGGCGTAATATAATTATTCCTAATAAAAAAATGTTGCTTTTGTTGGCAAAAGCGTCTAAATCACATAATCCTAACAATGCATATAAAACACCGGACATTGTCCGAAATTAAGCTGCTGCACCCTATAGGCCGGGCCTATAGGCCTTCACCCGGGGATCACACTCACACTCGTGAGTCTAGATCTGCACACTCACACTCGTGATTCTGCACACTCACTGCCAGGTGCGTTATTTTTAAGGTTTGCACATTTTTTTATACATGTGCACACTTCTCATGGAATTTTTTCATTCCCATATATCGGGGGGTGCATATCCAATATTTGTGGTGCACAATCTCATTAATGATGCATACGTTTTCAGCTTAATTTCGGACACTACGTGCACGAGTTCGTTATATATATCTATAGGTCCTCTAGATCTACAAGAAGTCGTGGCGCCGAAGGGGACATACGATCATATTTTCTTGTTCAACCACATATCCAAAATGTCCACTTATCCGCATAACAGGCAGGAAAGATGCCCATGAAGGTTGCTCGAACTTTTCCTTGTGCCACATTGTATAAGGACTTATGTATCTGGAATCGACGGTGCTGGGTCGGTACCACTTCACAGCTGCAAACACATGTTGCCTCTTCTGCCCGGTTGCATTACATTGTATGTAATGTTTCATGTAGTGGGTGGCGATGCACGGTCGCTCCCGGGGGTCAGTCTGTCCGTCGTCGTACCAATTTGCCATTAGTCTAGACAACTTTTTACCACTGCTGGAATTTGTGCTGGAATAAGTCATGGGGCCATATTTTGCGACTTTAGACTTCACGTAAACTGAAGGCAGAAATGACTTCTCTAGGATCTCCGGTTCTGTGGGGTACATCTTTTTGTATGTTTTTTTGAGCAGCTCAAGATCGTCCGAGTCGATCCACACATTTTCTCCTCTAAATGTCTCGAAGCCGTCGGGGAGACTCCATAGGCTCTCGCACTGCGCGAAATCTCGCTCATTGGGTACATCGAGTGTTTCCAGGACCGTTCTTGCTTTCTTCTCTCCTTCTCCCAGCTGGCAGTGTTTGCCAAATTTCCCCTCGTGTTTGGACGGCATTTCGGCGCGCGCCTGACTGACACGACTCATCCTGTGAAACCTCTCAAACAATTGTTTCTCTATCTGGCGATTGTTAGTCGGCACATCCCCCAAGTAACCATTATACCGCTCAAAACTGAACAGCCAAGTACTGGGAGCTGGACCATACTCCCGGAGACACTCCTTTAAATGGAGATGTAGATGCATGTTTGGGGTAATGAAATCAGAACCGAACTGGAGCTCTGTGCTCTTACAAAAGTGCAATAGTTTCCTGTGTGCCTGTTCTATCTCGTGGTGTGTAATACAAGGCTTGCACAGAAGTCGAGTGGCTTCTACGAAACGCTGCCAGCTATGAAGCATATTCTCCGGCAAAAGGCCCTGGAGGCAGTATCCAGACGAGACTGTAACCCAATTCTTCCACTCCTTTGCCGTCCACATCCCAGCGTTCGATTTGATGTTAGTTACCACGCAGTCATCCGGTAGTCCCTCTTTAAACTGATTCAGACGAGTATCAATAGTCAACACCTGATTAGCGCTTAGTACAACGTCATCTGTTGAATTCTTCTTCTTCTTTGACAACTCTTTGTCGGTCCACCTCTTCCACATTCGCTTGGCAGTCCCTGAATCCCAATAATAAAAGCACATATGTGAAATCGGTATTGAAACCCCAATGAACTAATAGTCCAAATTAAAGGCAAATGCAATTTCCATTTCAAACACATTATCAGTGCTAAACATTAATTAACGTTAGGTCAAGCTTCAACACTTACCCAACAGTACATTATGCATCACATCGATCGAGAGGAACCTGAAGAAATGAATGTCATATAATACAGTTACTGCTAATGGAAACATTTGTATTAATGTTTATTCAAATGTCAAATTAAAATTGTTAATATTTTGGTATAATTCTGTGTAAGATTGGCCTTTAAATTTGTTCGGCCTGGAGATTGAACTTACCTGATGGGATTGAAGTAGGGCAATTCCAGGAGGACACAGGAACGAGCTCCATACTGTTTCTCAAGTTTACTTTTCTCTCTCGGGGTGGATGCAGCTGTAATCTCACTCACTCTCTCCTTGTGTTGGTCCAGAGTACGAGGAGTCCAATTCGCCATGTTGAATCCTCCACGGTTTGAATTCTTGAATTCCTTCAGACATTTTGAACAACCCATGATAGCATTAGGTAGCAGGAAACCGCAGGTCTTCCTCCCTGCAGGCAGGTCGGCAGCAACGTTCAAAAGCGCCAACTTAACGGTCTTGCCATTTGGGCAAACGTTGGTTATAAGCCTTTTTCCCTGATGCCAGAATTCCTTGAGTTCGTTGACTAGGGGCCTCAGAAAACTGGTAAGGTCGGCAGGTTCTTTACTTAAGTTTGGAATGATACCGTATAGTATGACGTTCTCAAGTCTGTATCGCTCATTTCTGGGTAGGTTAAGTATTGTTAGGTAAATGCCCCCTACTGACATCGAAGCTTTCCGAGAGAATGGTTGAAACCAATCGATATTCATCTGAAGAGCCAAGTTGTCTTCATTATCAAGAAAGCCGTCGTTGTTCGCGTTAAATTCTTTCCATACCGAACCGTCGTAAATGTCAGCAAACACTCCTTTGGGTATCCTCCTGCCCTTCCACTCTCTACATTTCAGCTCAAAACCTGGACGTTTCATCATAACCTGCAAACTCTTCTCGAGCGACTGGTAACAGAATGTCCTGACTGGAAGGAAGGCAATTTCCCCCACAATCTTGGTCTCATAAAACAATTTCCTGTTGCAGCGTTTTAAATCATCACCGATGGTAGTACACCTAATGGGTTGCTGATTACCATTATGATCCGTGTAAAAGCCTCGAGCTCGCACACGCTCAGTGGTGGACAACACAGAATGCGACAACGTATAACAGGCCGGGCAGCATACACTGATAGAGTAATTAGTCATCGTTAGGTCTGTACCCAACCATTTGTACATCATCCGCATCGTTTTGGGGAATACTGCCTCCGCTGCTTGTGAAACCCGGTCATTACCTGCTACCGTCAATAATTCACAAATGAAGCACATAACTTTAGCCATTTGCGTATCACTGGTGAAGGTGTGGATCTGCCACTGCAAAAGAAAGAACAGAACCCATGAAAATAGGCTTTGGATATTCTTATTAGGGGTACCACTAACAAGCCTTGCCAATGGGCTAGGACGACCCGTCCCGTCACCGAAAACCACTTTTAAGTGACGGATGGCCCTGTTGCGAATGTTGACTGCCTCTGGATCAAGCTTATCATTTTCTTCCGTTTCTTGGGAATCTTCCATGGTACCGTAATAGTCTTCCATATCATCACGTGACTCCTCATCGGCTTCCATGGGTACCGCCTCTTCAACAGGCTGATTGCGACCCACAGGCTGACTGTCTGCTTCTCCCGGATTGCCGACTTCAGCCTGCCGCTGATTAGCAGCTGCAGCTTCTTCCCGAATACCAGCTCCAACCTGGATACCACCTTCAGCCCGAATTCCCGCCTCAACCTGCATACCACCTTCAGCCTCAATACCCGCTTCAGCCTGGTTACCTGCCTCAGCCTCAACACCCGCTTCAGCCTTGTTACCTGCCTCAGCCTGAAAACCTGCTTCAGCCTGGTTACCTGCCTCAGCCTGAAAACCTGCTTCCGCCTGGTTACCTGCCTCAGCCTGAAAACCTGCTTCAGCCTGGTTAACTGCCTCAGCCTGAAAACCTGCTTCAGCCTGGTTACCTGCCTGAGCCTGAATATCTGCTTCCGCCTGGTTACCTGCCTCAGCCTGAAAACCTGCTTCAGCCTGGTTAACTGCCTCAGCCTGAAAACCTGCTTCAGCCTGGTTACCTGCCTGAGCCTGAATATCTGCAGCTTCGGCCTCAAGACCCACTTCTGCCTGATTGCCAGCGCGTTGAGGTAAACCAAATGGGATTGGTTCTGCAAGACACATGTATAATAATAAATCAAATGTACAGTCGGGTTTCAGAGTACAGACTTTCCCACCCAATGTTGTTTCTCTGACTCAAAAGCTATGATAGAAAGATGCATGGAGGGATACATATATATAACGTCCATTGTTCAAGTCATTCATTATTTGAACAATTGTTTAATTGTCAAGAAAAGATTTAGGCTGGCGATAATTTTCCAAACACTAACTGATCATTAAGAGTATAGTAGGTATTTGAAAATAATATCTATGCGCGCAAGCTAGCTATGAAGGTTTTGAAGGATATCGATTTCAGGTGAAAGTGACTTTATCCTAGTTATACTATTTATCTGGTACTCACCATGCTCCTTAAGATGCTTCCTGTTATATGTACTTTTTGAAACTGCACGTTTACATGTGTCGCACCATCGGTTTCGGCTAGTGTCCATATTTCTTCTGGTTTCTGCCTGGTCACTGGTCAGACCCTTGAAACACCACGATCGCGAGGCCATGGCGAACTTGAGTTAGACAGCAGCACTTCAGGGCTATGAACCTTCCCCATTTGCGACCGCGACACAAGTATTTATATATGGTACAGACCGACGCCTATGGTCCCACCAGCTGAAAGCCGCGAATTGCCGCGACATGCCACAGCCCCGACCCAGGGGTAGTTGCACTCGAGCTCCTAACCTCAGACACCCGTGTGAAATTAAAGCCGAGAACAGCCTGCCACAGTATTACCAGGAGATTAATGTCGCCTCCAGCCTGGCCGTCACGGTAGCGCGTCGGGCGCGTGAAGTTTCTCCAGCTTTCGAAACGCATCGTCCGCCGTCTGGACTGGTGAGGGCATGACACCTGCCATTAAAACCTAGGGTCTATCCATTAAAGGGCGGTGAAGTTTCCTCAGCTTCCGAAACGCATCGGCTGCCGTCAGGTCGACTGGTCATAGGATTTCATCTGCCTTGAAAACTGAGCTCGAAGTTTAGCTCGAAGGTCAAACCTTAAGCTTTCTGCTACTACTTAGGGTCAGCTTATTTCGTTATATAGTGCGTTTGGTGTACGGCTACGTGAATATCATGAGTGTCAAAATCCTGAGTGCCACCCTTGGTGAGAATCTTCTTAATTACTTTTGTTGTACAAGTGATACGAGTCGATGGCCGACTTTCCAAATTATTCAAAATAGGTAAAACATATGTATTCATTCTGGGGGTCGCCCTTCCTAATTAAATAATATGGCCAGTTTTCTGAATTCTAGGGTGTGGCCATATGGCAGTTATAGTTTATTCTGTCTGTTTGAATAGCCTGGCCATGGTAATTTGGAACGAAGGTGTTTGTTTAAAGTTGAGATGACAACCTTCATGTTCTCTTCTTTCTTTTTTTTTCAATATATAGCTGCCGCGTACTTGGTTCTTGTATCATGCGTGGAATTTGTTCGAGCTGCCAGTGGCGGACACTGGCCTAGGGTCGTTCACAATAAGCCTGGAGTAACCCGTACCCGGTTGGTCAACCTCACTGCTCCATTTACCGGTCACCCTCCACCAAAACACGATGCGATGACCGGCCTCACCTTTCATGACACCCTGCAAGCCTTGTTGGACCAGGACCATACCGTAACTGACACTGGATCTGAAGCCAACCCAGGAGACGGAAACATTAAAGAATTCCCAACTGTGGTACTTCTCTCTTCGTACACTCTTCTTCTTATCCTCGCCGTAGCCATAATTATTAGCATATTCTTTGTTTGCTCCGGAATTAATCGCATCTTCGCAGATGCTCGTTTTCGTGTATACTTGCTTGTCTCGGGCAATCACAGTGTATGGCTTAAAATAGGCACGTTCCCTGGACATTTTGGAGATTATATCTTTCAAACAGACGATCCTATCACACTGACTAAAGCCGAAAATATATGCCTAGGCGCACGATACACATTGAACTGTGTCATCCAAATGACCGACTGCTATACCGGCACATCGACACGACTGCCCACACATTTAAAGGTTAATAAACTGAAGGACATCATGTTGACAAGATTGATGACTAAGGACATTATACGCTACCAGTTGGTTACCATGGGTATAGGCATAGGAGAGCCTGTTCTTTTGGGGAAATACCGGCCCGGTGAGCTTGCAATTAGTACTAATACTTCAGTGGACTTAAGCCGTGTTGACCTTGATTAAGTCTTGTGTGAAAAATGTTGTATTTTTGTGTGTTTACTACCAATATGCTGCCGAACGTGCGTCAATCGATACAAGTGTTATGGTTATAAATTGAATTTGTAGCTAAATAAAATTTCGGTTTTGGAAAGAGCAGTATGACGCTGACAAGAGCGCTTTTACTCTGGCTCGGGCTAGGGTCGACCCCTTAGGTAATCTGCGAGACAGGCCCCTAATTTAGGGGCCTGAGGCTAAACTAGGTCTGCAACCAAAACTAGTAGTGGAATTAAATGTGGTTAACGCCACAATCTGGCGATGGGGCTCCAACCGAAATTATGGCTATAGCTAATTAAGCTATTGTCCCTTAATAAATCTCGACACCTAAATTGACTTGTTTGTTTTTTAAATTATTAATTTTGCAATGTCACAGAAGCTCCAAGTTACCTATACATAACTCCCGGAGAACTCCCACTTTAAAGGGTTACACTATATGCAAGAGGTTTTTTTATTCTCTCACAGAAAGAATATAGGTCACCGTGCCATACAAATCCTAGAAAGTATTTCGGGTTCATCAGGAGACTACATGGTCACTTGTAAATTTTGATAGGTCCTACTGGCAGCGATGTATTTGATCATAATAAAATTTCTGAAAAATTACTTTTGCACCTTACTGCATGGAATCGAACTAAAAAGGATCCACTTGAAAAGAAGTAACAGTTCTTAATTAAAACCGGCTTCATGCAACATTATTTTTTCATGACTGCGAAATAAGTACCATAACACTCATCAAAAAAGTGTTGTATTGTAATCGATTTCAAGTTCGTGGTCTATCTTCAAGAAATAGCACATTCGGGTTTTCAACAAAATGACAGGTCATTATAGTTAAATGCGTTTCGTATCGTAAATAAAAAGTATTCATGAATTTAAGATTCACTTATGAGAAGGACCTGTATAACGCGTACGGTTTTAGACTAATATAAGGCGAGTCTTACCAACATATCTATAGAAATACTTCCCTGCTTATCGAGCATGCCACAATCAAAACAAGAAGCGCAAAGTTCTTTGATAAAAGTTTATAAAACGACTATACAATTGAAGAAAGTACAAAGACCTAACATACAGCGTGACACAGACCGTACAATTAAACGTAGTGTAATTATAAAGAAAACATAAAGATGATAAACATAAACATCACATAAAATAGAGCTTTAAACAGACCCTTTAGAAATAAGTTAAATTGGCTGTGCATCGGCGATACCCGACCGATACCCGGGCTGCACCGCCCAGTCTGGGGTGTTGGGAGGAGGCTGTTGGCGTTTTGGGTTATCGTCGGGGACATTGTTCCGCTTCTTTTCCATTCTAACGCCCCGCTGACGGCCGCTAATTTCGTCATACTCAACTTCGTCCAGGTGGGCTTTGTAGGCCCTCAGCTCATCGCTCTCCCACACGAGCGGTTTGACGCGGCGGTGATATCGCTCTTTCGTCTTCCCGTCTTTGTCGACCTTGGCCGGATAATAAAGTCCGCGCTCCTCGTCGCTCGTGTAGTCGGGGGTGAGGAGGCGCCTCACGGAATTCTTTCGAGCTTCGTCCCACGTTTTGACGAAATTTTCCAACCCCACTATCCGTCTTCTGAGCTTCTGCAAAGTTAAAAAGACACTTTTTTATTTTAATACAGTTACGACATACTTGGTCAAGAACATCCAATAAACACAAACAAGTTTTTCAATATTTCAGTTGCCTTAATTTAAAAGCTGGTCACTGCAGTTAATTTCAAAAGCGTTGCTTTATCCTTGGTCTCTATAACATACAGGCACTTTTTATTAATTGTGTCATATCCATTCTAATTGTATGTCAAGATTATTGTCCAAGGAAGCAAGTAAGGTTACAGTGCTCTATAAAAATTCATAATGTAAAAAAATTATAATTGTTTCCCAAGTTTCAGTGTTACAACCATAAGATCATTTCACAGCCGGGCCCCCTGTTTTAAGCCAAATTGCCGATTCACAGCTACAGCCCCCGGTATAGTTCCGACCGCAGTTTGTACGTATACCCCTTTTTGAACTGAGTGGGTCCCCGGGAAGTCACACCCCCTACACCATAGACCCCCAGTCTGTCTACTCAGATATCAAAGTAGGACATTATCGTTCTTCAAAATAGAAAACAACCCCTTTCCACTGACATTTATACCAAAAAATCGACCCCTTATTCTTCAAAACGCAGACATTTAGTGGCCAAGAAATACCCTTTTTCGTGAAATTTCATATTTCCCAGGAAAAAAAAGACCCTTATTTTCATATCATGGATATTTGGGATGAAAAAGTAACCTTTTTTCTAGAAACAAGGACATGTGAATGTTGTCAAACTAGACCCTTTCTTCGCGTTTTTTAGAACAATGATGCGTATCCTTCCACCCAAGGAGTGGACAGACTGGGCATAGACCATAGACATTACTCTTTCTCCTCGGCTTTGCACTTGAAAGGTGTAAAATTTCGGCCTGCCCGAATCGAACTACGTCAAACAATGTTGAGAACAATAGTCCGCAAAAGCCATGACGTCGGGCGGGCCCCTAACGGTCACTGCACGCTGCTCCCGTGCCTAAACATGGGCAGGGCTGGGCCGGGGGTCCCCTCTATGAACTTTAGTAGGACCCAGCTGTCAGATTTGCTATTTCCACTAATAATGCTCGCAAACTTATGAAAACATGTATTTTCATAGGGGAATTATCAATGTGCATTATGATATACTTGAAAAGAAAAAGAGTTAATAAATAGCAAAGTTATAGGCAATGTTATTGTCTGTGTGTACGGGTGACCGTGGTCCAGCCGGGTGTTATCTGTGCCCCCTCCAGGGCGGGCCGGGCCGGTGACCGGGGGTGTAGGGTTACCGGGGCCGGTCGTAAAAGGTTTAGGCCCAACACAGGGCCCAACACGTGTTGCGGGAGGGGTCCGTGACGTCAGACTTTTGTGGTCTATAGAGGAAGTCTGTAACAAAAATTTATTTACCTCGTTCACGTGGTGACGGATGATAGCCGCTTCATTGTCAGCCTTAATTCGGTTCTTCCGGATTCTGTTGGCCCTATTTTGGAGGGTCTTGAAGTAGGTGTTGGCAGAAGCTAGAAAAAGAGGAAGGACATGAAGTGTGCTTAAAACTGGAGCCATTAAGTAGACAAAGGCACTATAAAGGCAATAAATCAAGGGAATACATGTTAAAAATGCAAAGTGAGGGTCAACATATTATTCACGAATTAAAACCATCATTACACTGGTATTATATTTCTTTGTCCAGATAATAGAACTTACGTTTTTTTCAGATGACTGGGAGGATAACTTAAATTATAAAAGTAACAATTTCCAATGTAAGTGGAGCCTATTTAGACACTAAAAACAGATTTCCAGCATTTCAAGCATGTTAAAATTTGTGTTAATTGAAGGACCAATACTTTGGAATCATGGACATTAGATGCATGAAATGTACAGCTGCAGGTTAGTTAACAAAGAAACTTGCTACCTATGGGACTTACCTAACACCTCTTCTCTGGGGGTATCTGGCCCGAGGCACACGTTGTCAACAACGGCCTTGATGATCGGCGCGTTATCCGGGTGTTTGATCCCCGCCCTGAATGTTGGAATATATTTATATTGTTCAATTCATCGGCATCACGTCAAGTGCTCTATGACTCTATTAACATGAAAAAAAAACAGCAAAACTTATTCAGCTGCAGCTTCTGGTGTTCAGGAACACATTACCCATTGCTTACTTAAAAACAATATTATTTTCTGTACTATTCATGTTGTTATGACGTAATCAACTTACCCAGGGTTCAGGTTGAATCCCCAACCAGGCTCACCTCTCTTGGCCTTGTAGGCCGAACGAACGAGTTCCTACAAACAATATAATAAGCCAATAATTAATAGTGGACTTCTAACTATATGTCAGTGTACGAAATCATTACGGATTTTCGTTGTTTTCCGGGATGTTCCCTGGCGGCGCGGCAAAGGAGAAGAACATCAGGGCTATACTAGGAATGAGATCATTTCTAAACAAACCGAGAACTATATCAAACGGTAACGTTTTCAAGGTGAGATTATTAGTTAATTATAAGCTGTAAAAACAAACTTTAGAACTTACACATATTTCATTGCGTGGTTTGGGTGGTTTGGCAGCTGCAGCTGGCTTCGCTTGGTTCACGAGCACCTCCACCTGGGCCTTTGCCGCAGCCGCTTCAGCCTCCGCCCTTCGGCACTTCTTCTCCAGCTCCTCCATCCTGGCCAGCAAATGGGCCATGGACGGTTCAGCTGTAGACGTGGAGGGGCCGGACGAGGACGAGTATTCGGGCGTGAACGACCTTTGGGACGTCGTCGACGAGAACGACCCTTGCGATGTCAAGGGCCCGGGCGTGAACGACCTTTGGGACGTCGTCGACGAGAACGACCCTTGCGATGTCAAGGGTCCGGGCGTGGACGACGTTCTGGACGTGGAGCTGGGGAACCATGGATGGGATTGCGACGTGGAGGGCGTCATCCCCCAGGGCGTGGATCCGGAGGGCGTGGAGGGCGTGGAGGGCGTGGAGGGCGTGGACGACGATGCGGATGCAGGACCGCCTTGGGAAGCACCAAGGCTAAGGTCCACGTCGTTGAGGGTGGATCCCTCTTCCGCGTACAGGGAGTCGTGAAGAGACTGATCCGCAGAGAGATCCGGAAACCCATTCTTAGACCCATACTGACGCGCATCCCCAGACATATCCAACAGCAGAGTACCTACGCCTGCTGATGAATCATGATCGGTTATTTTCTCGCCACCCGGTTTGGGGCTGCTGGTCAAGATCCTGCATGAGCTGGTAGACGGGTTTGACAGAACAGCGTCACTATAATCAGTTGACCCGTTCATGGTGGCAGCAAGTTTTCAAGTGATCTATATAGCCATATGCCACGCCGTATTTATACATGCCGGGCAGGCCCCCCTGTGGATACATGATCTGGTGAAAGCGATCTTTTATCGATGAGGCAAGACTTTGAACATAAGTTACGTGGTAGACGTGACGGGGTGTGGACGGGGTAAGAGAGACTTTTACCATAAGTTACATGCTAGCCGTGACGGGGAGTACATGGGGTATCAGCGACACCCTCACCGCCGCCCCTTGTGAGGCCTGTTACGTGTCAAGAAGTGTTAAGACTACCCCGCGGGCCGCGTGCCGCGGTACTCCTGTGAGGGAGCTGACACAGAAGCTAGTTGACATGCGCCGCCTCAGATGGCCAACAGGTGGACGCGGTCATCACAGACGCGTGTCCCGGTGTCAAACGCGACAGAAGTCATTTCAGATGAACCCCCTGTCGATCGGCTCTCTGAAGAAAATAGCGGCCTATTAGACGTGCTTCGCACTACCCAGTGTAAAAACTTGTGAAGCCCCCGGCTAGAAGAAGTCGTTTTAGTTGTACCTTACCTAGCGTTTAAGTTGTCGACCGAGGGTTAACTTTTCGCTAAAGACTAGACGAAGCCCTTACAGTACCTGGGGGGGTTGTGATGTCATGTGGGGTGGGGGGTATAAGTATGTGCCTGTACTATACACTGGTTCAGAACAGCCACTTGATGGCCATGGACATCGAGCGACTGTTAAACGCAAGTCTGCGTCTGCGTCTTGT
The DNA here is from genome assembly GCA_936440205.1 of Lepidonotus clava. Classification (NCBI taxonomy): domain Eukaryota; kingdom Metazoa; phylum Annelida; class Polychaeta; order Phyllodocida; family Polynoidae; genus Lepidonotus; species Lepidonotus clava. The sequence goes on along the minus strand of OW387150.1, from coordinate 14,381,971 downwards.
TCGGGAGGAAAGGCCAGTGGTGAGACCTAGTCACCTCCAACCCGCGGACCAATCCGACCATCAGTGGCTGCTTCTCTTGTTAGTGATATACCTGGGGTGGAAATTTATCGGTATCTTCTGGAAATTGGCAGCAGGCTGTCGCTCGTTGGCTCAGGGTCAACGTCGGAGGGCTACAGTGCAGTGCTGTCTGAGAATCTACTGCCGATGGGAAACGCTCCTATTTCCACTGGCTCCCATTCCCGCCGAAATGGAAGCCGTAGGAAGTGCTGCCTGCCCACGAATGATCATCCAAAGACCGAGCATCCTGTCCAAGGCCCTGACCGTCGCCTGGTCGGGCCCACTCACGGTCCATCTGAATGGCAGTGACGAACCCTTGACGTTGGAACTCCCGCAAGAAGTCAAGATTCCTCGTACGGAGCGCGTGCGCCTGAACAAATTTTTCAGGCACAGACTTTGTAGAGCGAGCGTTTGCCTGATAAACAACAGGAACAACATGGCCCAAGAACTACTCCCAGCCGAAAAACTGGGCTGCATGCCTGACGTAGACTCTTGGGTGTGATGAACAGTTATATAAAAGTGTACGATATGTTTGAAGTAGATATGGGAAAATTTTAATTGTGAAATGCATATGTTCACGAAGCTTTCGAGTTACATATGTACATTAGTGTATGGTCAGTAAATACAATTATGGGAAAATAGGCGAAACGTTGACACGTGGACATCATAAAACCTTTTCCGCATGCATAACAATAAAACATTTTGATATCATGAACGTGTGTAGTCTTATGTGGCTGTGACTAATTATAAATGGGAATTCATGAGGATAATGTGAATGAATTGCAGCTGTACATGTGTGACGAAATTATGAGGGCGAGTATATATTCTAAACAACAAAAATCGAACATGAATGAGAACTGATAACTTTTGAGCTGCAATAAAAGGAAGAGTTATTAGCTAATGTATATATAACCAACTCAATTTAAAGTCAAGCGTCTGCATGCGCTTTGAATCCTACGTTGTCTGAAATACAGAATTGAGATGAAAACAAAAAGTGCTGGTACCATTATAAAAGTAAGTCCAATGTTCAACAGGTAAACAGTACCGTGCACACTGGGGGGGAGGAATGGTACGTGGGGAAGATGCAAGTCACCACGAAGTTTCTTGTATTCGACCTCATTCAGTCGAATCTCTTTCATGTATGTACGGAGGGAAAGGAAATTGTCTTTTGCTCGCTTAAAAATATCCTCTTGGCGGACTCGCATTTGCGGGCTAAGAGGTAAAATTGGGAATGGTTTATCGTACGAAAAATCCGGGTTCACAAGTCGGCTAAGTGACAGGTTGAGGTGTTGAAGACTAGCAAGGTTGACGGGAAAAACTGTTCTTAAGGGGCCTGCTGTAGAAGGCAAACAGTTAACACTTGAGACTGGAATTTCCCATTCTTTGGCGGACACAGAACAACCACATTCAAAGGCACGAACGCACGATTCACATCCAGGATGGGTTGTTGTTCGGTTGGGGCAGCGCACAACGACCTCGTCTATGTGAGAGAACAAATAGGTCCCTGTTGCAATGACTTGGATGTTCGACCTTCTGAAATTAGACTGAATGAGTATTTTGAAATCACAATAAAGTTTGACAGACTCATGATCACGTAGATAGATAGAAATGAGGCACGACGAGGGAGAAACCCTGCGAAGTGGTAGGTCATAATGACAAAACGGAGAATGGCAATTATCCAGATCTGGGTTGGAGGATACTGTGTATTGGGTTGCGGACACCAATAAATAAGCCGGTGTGTTGGAGAGGCGAGTATAATGCCCATGGAAGGCTAGAGGGAAGGTGTTCACTTTTAGAACCTTGAATATTTTGTCGAAGGAAATAACGGGAATCTTCAAAATAGTTTTCAGAACATTTCGCTGTAAAACCGGGGGGACTAAAACAGTTACACTTCTATACATGTCGCGAGTGTTTGGAATATAAATATTTGAACGATTTGACTTGGAAAGGAAAAGGTACCGAATCTTCCTCATATCAGTCTCCGATATCAAAGAGTTACTCAGCCTGTTCTCCGTTAGGTCGCGAATAGCCTGTAGCAAGACATCAAGGGAATAGTCCAGTTTAAAATCCAGTAGACGCAATTCTTGCAAATCTTGCATCAACCTGACCATCAATTCCCGGTTACTAATGTAAGCCTGGAGTCCTCTGGACAAATTGTATATGGAATGAGTGTTCTCTATGATGGCCTGGAGTTGGATTTCCAAAGTGGAGTCAACTACCTTTAGGACTGCATTTATTTTGCCATCGAGGAAGCCAATTTCATCGGCATTTACCTGGTCAGCACGAGTCTGTTGCTTCAAGTCATCGAGTGTGGCCGTTCCAAATAAAGTCTCGGAGAACTTGCCGATTTCTGGAATCAGAGCCCGCTGCTTCCTGGATTTGGCTGATGGAGGTGTTGGCTGGGCCGTCGATTCCAAAATTGATTGCACTTCCCGGAGTCCGTTGGTGACCTTCGCTGCTATAGTCTTCCCAATAGATGTTATGTTATTCAACATAAGTTGGATTTTTCGACACTGTTCCATTGAACCGGCTGCCAGGGTAGCGCCGTGTCTACAATTTAGTGCGGCTGCCTGTTTGGGAGAAGGAGGAAGTGGTAAAATGATATCGACTTGGGTAGTGAAGTACTCATTACCTATGTGGATGGACGGTTTACTCTCGAATACTACACCATAGTTGGTACGAAAACGGTTTACCGTACTGGTGCATAGGCATGGCTTAGCTGAGACAGTGCCCAGGATAAAGAGTCCACGAAGGAGGAGTATGAATACTGTTGGAGCCATGTCTGATGCAGGCTAGAGACCGCTCTAGTCTTTTATTACTTTTTCCCAGTCACAGGAAGGAGTAGACAGACAGTCGCCACATGCACCTGGGATCTAAAGGTTTTGACCTCCGTGCAGAAACCTTAAGCTTACGTTAATGCCAAAAGAAAAGCCGTGCGAAGAGTATAAGCTTACGCGTATGCTTGCTTGTAAGCTTTCGTTGGTTAGGGTGTCGGCTTGTTCTAATTGAATTGGAAGGCAGACTTCAAAATGAATTGTTGGCATGGGGTTCCTTAACTTGTGGATGAGAAGTGAGAAAGCCTGTAAATGCCATTACTGCCTGATATTTATAGGTTTTATTTGCAGGTGGTTTATATGGAGTTCAGGCCGATTTAAGTCTGGACTGGCTGAAATTAGTCTCAAACCTTAAGGTCGGCTTTATATCTAACCAGCTTAGACCCAGTTTAAGGTGAATTATTTAGGGTAGTTATATAGGCCGGGAGGTACCTTTTATCCATACAGAAAATGTTTAATTAATTTTTAATGAATCTCATCTCTCACGGATGACTTCAAAAGAAGTTAATTTCAAACACTTTTAATACTCCATCTATGGATGGTAAGGGTAAATGGTTTTCCGGGTGGGAGGGGCGATGGATGGTAGGGTGAAATAGGCCTGTCAAAGATTTAGCTACATGTGCTTTGCAGGCGAACGTAGGTTGGGTATGGAAGTGCCCGACCCAGCAGGTTCCCTGCATGGGGCAACTCTGGCCCGTGTTAACTCGATAACTAACCCCTGATTAATGGCGGGGAGTCCGTCAGATGACACCCAGCATGATACCTGTGTCGCTCTTGAGTGGGTTTGGTGTGAGTTATGTGATTACCAAGACTGTGCCCCTGCCCTTGTCAGATGTCAGAGGGGGGTACAGATTAGATGGGGTGCTTCCGGGTACTTATGGGTGTTAATGGATTAAGGCCGGCCATGATGGACGCTTCCAAACTTTGCCGCCGTTAGGAATGGACCTGGTTTATTAGGAAATGTTATGCACAAGGGAAGAGGGGAGCGAGGGATAGCTGCAGAATCGCGAAAATGCTTTCTGTCATGTTACTTAAAAAGTACATGGAACTTGTTAACTAATGGTCGTATTTAACTGAGACAATTAATTTAAATGAAGTGTGATGCCCAGTGTCTCCTGTTTATTCAGATGCTAAGATCGGGAAAGAAGGTTATTTAGAATGTTTGCAAGAAGTATATATATTAATATTATAATATTAGGAATTTAAGCCGGATCAGTCTCATTACCATTAGGACTATCATGTTTAAAATTAGTAGTTGAGGAGAGGGCGGGTTCGAGCAGGTTTTTTTTTTTTTTTTTATAATTTTCCTTTTTTTTTAAGGGTCTTTTTGATTTAACAACTTTTCGATTACAAATGGAGAGTTATCCTTTAAAAAGCGTAACGTCCCGATCCTGTTTAAAATAAGTTAACAATCAACCTCCTCTCTTGACATGACGATTAGGGTTCAGAGTAGTCCTATCCTTATCATTAATTTGATAATACAAGTCTGATGGATGAACGAAAAACGTAAGGCATGAAGGGGATTCGAACCCGGGGCCGGGAGAGATAGCTGGTAGCCAAAAATCCACCGGGTTCAATAATACGATGACGTCGGAAACCAGCGAAAAGCCGTCTAGAGGTCCTTCCGGTCGCAGGACCAAATACGTCGAAACTACGTTGGGGAAAACGATGACGGGCAATGTAAATTGAAGTTGATAGAGACACATCAGTGACAATTGAGGGCGATCAAAATTAATAACTTGTGGTATTGCTTGTTTTCCAAATCGGAAAACCCACTGAAACACAAGGACCGAAACTACAAAGTGTCTCTTTTTGGTAAACACCTTTCTCGTTGCCCCGATTACACCTACGGTATATATATGTCGCAAACTCTATACGTAATTGGGTCTGGTTGTGCAAACTAATGAAATGAAATGAACTGAATAATGGCACGGATGAATTCGCCAGACCTGGGTGGTAGGAGCTAATCGAACCTCATGCACTCGATTACCACCTGCCACTCCAAATTTTTTTTTGGGAAGTTATATTTGTAATAATGGTATTGAAATGAAAAGATGGCCCACGGGCCGGTCCGGAGGGATGCAGGGGCGGACCCAGGCATTTCTAGGGGGGAGGGGGGGGGGGAGGGGCTAATGCATTAATCTACGTGGGAGGGGCCCCTTTTTAAACAACATTATTTAACAGGGGAGGGGGGGGGGAGGGGGGGCATGGCCCGTCAGGCTAATATAGCGCATTTATCATTTCTTATGTCGAGAGTTAAATAAGGGTAAAAACTTGAAATCACACAAAATAATAGTTTTATGTGTAGTCAAGGTTATTTAATATTATCATTTTCAGTGAAAACCATTTGCGCTTTCAGCCCTTTCACCCTGTATTTCCAAGAAGTTTAAGAATCTGGTTTAGGCAGCCTGGTTTAACTCCCAAATAATGTGTTTCAAGAAAATCTGTTTTAAAAATGCTATATTTCTACCTGTTTTAGTTAAACTAGTACTGTATCTAAGGGACAGGGGTGGACGGTCCCAGGAATTTGTGGAGGGGGGGGGGTTGAACTAACCCTATTTTTTTTTTAGAAATAGGCCTATTGGACGTCACTTTCATGGGATGGAAAACCATTATTGATATGCTATATTTGATAAGTTTTCTCAAAAATATTACTTTCATTTCATGATAAGGGTTGTACCCAACATCATGGGAGACAATTGTTTCATTATTGATTATTCATAGAGGTTATAAAGTTAAATCACGCTTTATCGCTGTTTTTACGCATTTGATTAATTATTATGAATTATTTTGATTTTATATAACTTTTGTTTCTATATGTAAGGGTTTAAAAAACTAAATGCGCTAATGATATAGGCCTACCAATGTGAGCGATACAACCCTGTTTTACCCTAGTTGTGTGCACACTATAGGCTACTCCTTCTGCGCTTCAGCCTCATCTATTCTTATTAGGTCAGGAAACTGAGTATTATTTTTGTTGAGCTTGGAAACCAATATCAACCGGCGTTTATAGATATATGCACAAATGTGGGAAGTGGGGGGACTGGGTACGCCACTGCTGGCAATTATATTGGTGCCTGAATGGAGGGTAGGTACGTTAAGATGCCGAGAAGGTTGGGCGTGTGAAGAGAACTATGAGCGGACGGGACTATTGTGACACAATATAGTTAACACCCCCTGACTTACACTTATATATACACGCCAGAAGGGCAAGGGAAACTTTGAGGTGAGCGCAAAAGTATTACCTAACACGCCCACTGCTATGGGTAGTATAATGATACTATGATTTTTCAGGGATAATCGTGGAGTAAGACTTACACTCCTTGACACGTTTTAGAGGAAGTGGTTTCAGACAAGCCCGAGCCTGTCGAATGTATGAGTTCAAATTCTTCCCGTGGTGGTGTTATATTTTCCATCGGAGATTCCTATACATTGTATAAAAAAGTTACAGGTAACAAGTAAATTGTGTAGAATGTATACCCAAACGCTTTGTAAAATATCTATTGTATAGTAATCAAACGTGCTTCATCATACATACCAATCTTTTCATGTAAGTGAAATTTACAACAGGTTTGAAAATAAATATGATGAAAATATTCTATAGATTTAGTCTATCTATTCCATTCTGTACAATACAAAATAACATCTGTATTGAACAACAAACCTTACAACAGAATGGAAGCCTATCAGAGGTTGTGTACGTGTCCGCACGTGTCGCTACAGTCGCCGGCTGTGGTCACACCAAGCTAACGGAATGCGGCCCGAGTCAAAGAGAGAGGTGATGCATAAAATGTGTATCCCACCCTCCTGCCTGCTCCCTGCCTGCCGCCTCCCCATGGGCCTTCAGCCGGGGTATGTGGGTGGTCTGGGAGCAGGGGCAGACTGAACAGACACATTTATATGTACTGTATGCCATGCTGCAGCTTATATAGGACAGAGTGGTGTTGTGTTCAACCTTTGTCAACTGTGACCTTTAAAACAAACTCTTATGCCCTTCAGGTTATCCTTTTTCACTTGGATTTGTGTTGTAAATGCTTTCAGATATATTTTTGCATAGCTATAGTCAGCAAGTCACTTTTCAGCAAGTAGTCTAGCTTAGAACAGAACTATTAGATTGAAGAATAGTCCAATGATTTCTATTGTAATTTAAGTGCTTATGTACACTCCCTACGACAGTCAGGCTCCTGCCCATCTATACTCTTTCCACACAGGTTGTGTAAGTATGTGGATCTGTGCACATTTAGAGTCGCGGAGGTGATGGGAATACCTACATATTTGACTTTCAATTTTCTATTACAGCTTTCATTTTTGTGGTGCATTTTGTCCTGAAATCTGTATTCTCCTTACAAACCCCTCAGATCTGTTTTATAGCCCCATAGATGTGAGAGTTGCATGGGGGTACACCCCTCCCAGGGCTTCTCCCGATGGCTTCCCTAACCTCAGACCTCCCCCTCTGCTCATTCGGTCTGCCTGGGTGCATGCAAAGGCCTGTCAGTCTTTTATAGGTCTCCTTCCACTTGTCATTTTAGTCCTTATATGGCTTCCCATGCAGTCAAGGACTACCACTGCAACACTAAACAAGAATCTTATGCGTCCCTCCCGTGCACTTAACAAGTACCTGATGTTTACATCTGGTATATCAATAGTATACTTGGTGGGCCCCTGTCCTACACTAAACAAGTGTTTACTGGGACCTTCTTTTACACTTGACAAGTTCCTTATATAGAAGACCCTCTTCTACATTAAAGCAGTGCTTATATAGTAGACCCCTGTCTTTTACTAAACAAGTGGCTTTGCCAGGATTCGAATCCACAACCTTTGGGTTTGGAGGTGAGGCTCTTAACCACTACATCATGGAGGATGAGGCTGGAACTAAGAAATGGGGTCATGACCCAATTTGCTGGTTCCCACAGGTCCTTTTGAAAGCAGTTTAACAAAACAGCAACCAAATGGACAGGTTGGTTATGGCCCATTTTGCTGGTTCTTGGTAAGACATGAAGAAAGTTCAGTATGTAGGCAGCAACATGTGAAAGGACATCATTTTAGAAGAAGTAGGGTAACAAGTACCCTTCGATTGCCTCTCCCACACTAAACAAGTGCACCAGGGTTCCATCTACATTATACAAGTACCAGGCTTGCCCGTCGGTAGGGGGGTTTCCATAATTAAGTAACACAGGTTTACATAAGTGGGCTAGTTTATTTCAAAAGAAACATCGTCAACTATGATTATATAAGTACGAGGTTGGTTAGATATGGCGAGTAGATATGAGTTCTAAATGTCTAGTCACAAACGTGATGAGGGGCGTACCTAGTGAGTGCCCTATATGTGTTATCTTTTGAGGTTAATTTCCCTGTAGGGTGGGATGGGGGGTAAAATCCGTTCTGTCTCTGGTCGTGGTTGGGGGCAGAGTGACGCTGGGGTCATCTGTCCTTAGTGAGTGGAAGGTCAGTTCATTAGGCTATCAGCTCATTAAGATTCTGGGGGCTGATAGGAGGACATTAGGGGGTCTGTTCCCTGTCCTTAATTAACCTCAAATGATACATTAAGCCCAATGATATCAAATACTGCTCTATGCTCTGTGTGCTTCCAACTTTGCCTAGCTAGCTAGTAAGTACTCTTGACCCTGCATTCAACTTTGCCTGATGAGTTAGTAAGAGCCTCGTATCCCATATTTCAGGATATACCTTGGCACCTACCCTCACAACTTATAGGGACATTTCAGGAGCAGGAAAAGCGACCATCCTGTCTTCTGTGTTGTCCGGAAATCCGTTTGGCTCTCTCATCTGCTCTTTTTATAAGACTCTGTGATACTGATGTTCTCCACTGGTCCTTATGCCTAATGGATTCTCGCCCAGTACTTACACCCTACTTCCTAATAATAAATATATCCTTTCTGAATAAACTAAATGATTGCCCTTTGCGTGAAATAACATTGGTGTGCCTATCAGGCTGCTGTATTCAGGGCCTTTCACAGGATGTTACCTTTTTTGCCCTTTCCTTTCTGCTGTAACATTAGCCTTTGCCAGCTGCTGTCCCCTGCTTTGGCCCTTTGCAGGATGCTATCCCATGGGCCCAGCCCCTCTTTAGCCGCCCCTGCTCACCCCTTTGCCCTTTGCAGTATCTTGTCCGCTGCCTAGGCCATTTGAGGCTGCTCTCTCAATCCCAGTGTTCCTGCTCGGGCCCCTGCTGTCCCCTTGGCCCTTTACATGTTGCCCTACCCTTCTTGGGGCCCTTTCGGGGGGATGTCCCATCGAGCCAACTCCCCTCGCAGCCTCTCCTGTTATCCCCTTGGCCCTTTCACAGGTTTCAGTCTCCTGCTAAGGCCCTTTTCAAGCTGCTGTTCCACGGGCCCAATTCCCTCTCAGCTGCCCCTGTTGTCCCTTTGGCCCTTCACAGGCTTCCGTCACCTCTTTAGGCCCTGTTAAGGCTGCTGCCCCACGGGCCAAGCTCTCCTCCCAGCTGCCCCTGCTATCCCCTTAGACGATTACAGGTTGTTGTCCCTGCTTGTGCCCCTTGGATGCTGCTGTCCCACGGGCCCAGTTTCCTCTTAGCTCCCTCTGCTATACCATGCCCTTTTCAGGCTGCTGTCCCCTGCTAAGGCCCTTTTAAGACTGCTGTTCCATGGGCCCTTACTATCCCCTTAGAACTTTACGGGTTGATGTCCTTGCTTGTACCCTAAGGAGGCTGCTGTCCCCTGGGCCCAGGTCCCCTGCCGACCGTCTGTACCCTCACCGTGTGCCGGTGGTTAACGAGGGTTGGACCCGGGGGGTGGACCGTTACACAGACAGGTATGGACCCGATGTATATCGCATTCGGGAGTCCTGGTCTGCGCATGCTCAAACCTTTGGCCTAGCTTCCTGTGGGTGGACAAGCGCGACTTTTCAGCCAATCAGGGCACCCCATTGTCCAATATGGCGGCGCCCACTGGGCCTCTCCCGTATTCGGTATTGACCCCTACTTACCAACACCCCAGACAATCTTTGTTTTGGCTCTGTTCATGGTGTTTGGTAAATTGGAACCACATCGTTTATTATGAGCCTTTTCGTTATTGGTCTGAGAACAACTGGAACGTTGTTGTATTACACTGTAGGCCTACACCGGAGCCTACACGCAGTATTCTATCTAAATGTCTTACAAGTGAGGAGAATATAATAAGCATTTTAATGATAAAACAATATTCTTATAATCAGTTCATAATCGATCTTTAATTCCACATTCCATATAACAACGCAATTAGACCTATATTAGTGCATTATAATACAGCAACCGTGTTCTTGTGCGCAGTAGCTTAATTTTGATTGATAATTTGGAACTGGATTAAGTATACATCAGGAGATCACCTTTGAGATTTTCAACTACAACCAATCATATTTAGAAAATATTTTAACAATGTTAATTACATAATTATTTTATTCATTTTCTTCTTTCCGTTTTGTATCTAGACACGGATGGATTTCGTACTTTGGATAAAGTAAACAAGGGCATACCGATGGGAAATAACATTTCCTAGTAGGATGCAATCACAGCAAAAGCCTGCCACGAAGTGTTTTCAACATCAGTTTAGGGCACCTGCAAATGAACCATTGTAATGGAAATACAGAGACATTTTTAGGGAGCCAAATATATTTTATACAACCCCTTGAGTACTGTATCTCAACAAAATCTCTGACTTATTGGAGTTAATTGCAGAAGTCCATTTCAAATTGAAAAGCTTTCCTGGAGGCATCTTGATCAAAACACGACCATAAAGTCATCAGGGTTCAAGTATGGTCCGTCTTAAGTCCGGGTAAGTCACCAGTCAAGGCATAATCCAACCAATTAGCATGTAAATGACATGCAAATAGTATGTGCATTTGAAATTAAGCTCATCTGGGCTTTTTCAAGGTGTGTTTCTTAGTGCACATTTAAATGATTGTGTCATATGTATACTGTAAGGATTAAATCTATCATTTCAAACTATTTTTATGAACATATAGATCTTATGAAAGGAGAAAACGTTCCTCCTCATTTCTGTTCATAAAGATCCTATGACAAGCTCAGCATTTAAGTAGACAATACTGAATTGCAGTCAATAGCCTCTAGGGTAGGAAGATCTCAGTTAGGAATGCCACTCATTAATACGACAATGGCCAGGGACGGATGAGTTTATGACCCCTGTGGTTGTATTTGATTAACACAGGTGCCTCTGGTTGCAATCCACACACCTGACACACACACAGTAGTTAGGTCCTAAGTAGTGCAATACAGTGCCAGCAGTACTCAGGTAAAAGTGGATCCCCATCTAATCAACCCATAAAATCATTACCTATCTCCTCAGGGTGCACACAATGCACCAACCCCTGCTGGGAAGCCTGATCAGCCAGCAATGTACATACCAAATTGAAATGGACAATCTTTATGGGACCTAATGGGGTAGTCAGGGGACCAGGGGGCAGGCTGTCAGCTCACCTGTGTCCGTTTCAGTGGGGAGGCTGGGGCCTATGATCCCAGCTATCAGGCCTTGAATAGGCCTGATTTACATGTACCCTGGAGAGGGGTGACACTAGCGTTGGGCAGTGTCAGTTTCACTTAGCAGGCCATTCAGGCTCAGACATAATGAGAGTATTATTGGGGGTCTATGATAAGGCTGAATACTGGGAATAGCTAACTTAATATATTACCCAGGATACTGATTCTGACACATAGAGGTCTACTATGATATAGGCCTCCTACTGTAGTTTTATCTGGCCATTTGTTGATATACATTCCACTATATATACATTCAGGGCTATAACTTAGGATTGACAATAAGTGAAGAATTCTACAGACAGTTATACAGTGTCTGTATTCTACTGTGACTAATAAGCATAGGCAACTATTCAATAAATGCATGTACAGATAGACAAATATGGCTCTAACTAGTGGCATGCTCACATACTGTATCTTAATTAAACTATACATAAAACTATTATATTCAAAATGCAGAAATATTTGTACGTACATTAATAGTTTATAGTTACTTAGGGAACATGGATAGATAGTAGGAATATCAAATCAAAGTCTTATTACATCAAGATTTTAAAAATATATATCACATAATAACATAATTATTAATGTTATTTATCTTTGATAATTTGTTTACATTTGCGTGACATTTTGATGTCGTTCGTGTAGGTAACATTGCAACAAGAGGGTTTTGAATAGACAAGTTTATGTCTGAATCTTCATTTTTGATTTATTACAATACATTACTCTATATGTCCAGCTACACATCTAACTGCAAGATTGTTTCTCCAAATACCAACTGTTCTTTCCTCCAACCTCTCTCATCTTGGGCCACCGAATGGCCGCCTACTACTATTAGCGTGTGTGCCCTATGGGCCCTTTAGGCCAAAAGTATCCAACAGATGACTATTTAGCATAGGCTATTTAAACTTTAAAGTAGCCTTTACCTTAGCCACCTGACAAACACCCTCTAAGGCCAGTATTAATTCAATTAGGGTGGGAAGACGCCTAAGTCGTCCATCTCCAAGCTGGTCTTTTGTATTCCAACAGGGAATCAGTGACTAGATCTAGGCTTGGAGAGTGATGGCGCTTGCGCACTGGTGACGCCTCTTCTAACTGAGGGGCGGCTCTTCAAAGACCACAGTGGCGCCCTCCAGCGATTGGCGTCATCTGACGCCTACTTAGGCGGGCTACTTTGTGATGAGAGACCTAAAAGGGAGAAAAGGGCAGTTTGTGAGCCTAACACCGGCCTAACACCCTTCATTTAGAGCACTGAATGTTTCCTACAAGTCCCTCTCCACAAACTCTCTCTCAAAAATGGGCGCCTGTCAAAGTACCGCTCGGATGGTAGGGTTGATTGTGCGGTATTTTTTGCGGCAATTTTTCGGATTGAATAGCTTTATTAGGTATTTACCTTCCCATTCGTAGCTGGTCGTGAGGTTTGTCAGGCTTGTCATGGTCTAAAGTTAAGGGTGATCTCACGTAATGTTTAGTACACGCAAAACTACACATATATATAGTAGTTTGCTATACACTCGAAAGTGGCATTTTGCATGACAACATATCAAACTATATCTGTCTATCTAACTATCTGTCTAATCATCTATCTACCTATTCATATGTACATACAATATAAATGCGATATGATATATAGAGCTACGTAATACTGTTTTGCAATGTAGTTCTGGTTTATTCATCCAAAATTGAGATCTACATGGAAAGAAATTCAGATCGTTTCTATTTGTTACTACCCCATCGTATTTCATCAAATATACTATACTACCACGAAAACACTTATAATATCGTACGCTGAGCCAAACAGTGTCTCAACCTAGAGGAGAACGTGAGGCCAACAGTATCGCTCCCCTTCTTTTTTCTTTAGTTTTTGTTTTAAAAAATATTCATTGATCCGCTTCTCATAGAAAATTAACAATGCACTAAATTGTGATGTTTATAACTAAAAACACCAACAACGGGTGGAGAAGCTACCACCCAAGGTGGTCCCCCTTCGATGACTCATTGCTTTCTTCAACTTGTCCAACGAATCTAAGTACAAATCTGACAAAGGAAATAACAATTGATGACCTGAAACAGATCGGATTACAAGGGGCAAGATCAAGAGAATCAAATCTAAAAAAGGTTTCCGGAATATAATACGTTTATCTTGGATATCTGGAGGTATCAAAAAGAATTTATTTTTATCTGGTCACATTTGGTTATATTTGCAACTTTATTATGGTTTGATTCGAAGCACAGCAAATCGAGCCAAATCAGATAAACGTCTTTGCATCAATTGCGTAAACATCAAGGGGGTGTGGTGAATAATTAAAGCGGACAAAATGTGTGTATCTACAGTTTCAATCAATTTACGTACTTTAGGCTGTATAGGGTTGAAGAGTTAAAGAAAATATGTATAGGCAATCAATTGAAGTAATCACCCCAGTTTCAAGTATTATAGTTGCATACTGTCAGTTAATAATGTCCCAATGCAAGTAATTTTATCTCTCTATGTAGCCCTCGGGATTAATACTTTTTTTATATATCTTTAACCGTGAAAAAAGATACTAAATTTCATTTGGATTTTATGTGTTGGTTTGCTTACATTGTGTAGCACGATATGAATATAAACAGCTAGTTCTAAAGAGGTTTATAACTACTCATATACTGTAGCCGCCTTTCGTTGAATGTGGGAACTTCATTTATAGGAGACTGGACTTATCAAGTACGATTAAGTTAATAATTTTATGAGGAAAATACTATGACTGCCGACAGCATTGTTATAGTTATAAGACTACGAAACAATTAATTGTGAAAAGTCAATTAGATTATTTTTAAAAAGTATATCTACTACGAAAATAATGAATTGCGAAAATTCAATTAGATTAATTTTTAAAAGCATATCTATTGTTACAAGACAATTTTATACAATATTATAGAATCTGTTTATATACTGGCTCTTTGGAAGTGTGTAATTTTAGACGCATTCATGACCTTTTGATAGATAATTAATTTCTTTACCCTTTCATCAATACAGGGAGCCACTCAAAACTTCATACATCAAAGTACATCCCTCAAGTCAACAGTAGCAGAACTGACTCTAACACCCACACCTGTGGCCTCCTGGGCGGCCCGGAGACAGGTAGGTCTATGTCTATTTCAGTCGGCGTCCTTTGATCTACTCCTCCCATATAAACCTCCCAATAAATATATCAAAATGAGCATTCAATCTCCCTAGCAGAACGACCAGAGAATGGCCGACCACGGCATGGGACAGGAAGGGGGTGAGGTAAAAGGTGGAAGGGTCGGCCTCTTAAGGAGCAATAGGCAGGTAAACAGAGGGAGAAAGACTTCAGACTATCTCCCGTCGGTTAGAAAATTAATGTCGGCTCATTTATTAGCCTCTTAGCGCTCGCATATCCCCGGTTTGCAGCGCTACGTGGTGGTGAATAGAGACGGTGGGCCGCCATTCTCCAGCCTAGCGTGCTGTGGGTATTGTCGGGTCGGGCCGGGCCGGGAGGAGACAGTCTTTAGTCGGGAGGGGACAATAGGAGACAACATGCTCCTGTGGTATAAATTAATCGGCGCCCATCCATTACCGGGACTACCCGGGTCGGGGTAGGGTTACCGGCTTTGTACAGTTAACACGCTGACATCCTCTGTAGCCTGCCACACACGGCGTCCATGGTCACTTAGAACACCCCCCCCCCACCTCCCCTTACACCAATCCATACCTTATTCCCTCCTGCACTTCTTTTTCCGTCCCTCTTCTCCTTCCCTCCTTTTTCTCTCTCCCAAATTTTCCAATGTCATACCTTGTCTTCCTTCCCCTCCCTCCCCTCCTCTCCTCCCCCCCCCCTCAGTCTCCTCCCTCTCCTCCCTCTTCTCCCTCTCCTCCCTGTCCTTCCTCTCCTCCCTCTCCTCCCTCTCCTCCCTGTCCTCCCTCTCCTCCCTCTCCTCCCTGTCCTCCCTCTCCTCCCTGTCCTCCCTCTCCTCCCTCTCCTCCCTCCCCTCCCTCCTCTCCCTCCCCTCCCTCCTCTCCCTCTTCTCCCTCTTCTCCCTTTTCTCCCTCTTCTCCCTTTTCTCCCTCCCCCCCTTTTCTCCCTCCCCTCCCTCTGCTTCTTCTGCTTCCTCTCATTCCTCTCCTGCCTCTCCTGCCTCTCCTGCCTCTCCTCCCTCTCCTCCCTCTCCTCCCTCTCCTCCCTCTCCTCCCTCTCCTCCCTCTCCTCCCTCTCCTCCCTCTCCTCCCTCTCCTCCCTCTCCTCCCTCTCCTCCCTCTCCTCCCTCTCCTCCCTTTATCCCTCTCCTCGCTTTCTTACCGCTTTCTCCATCTATACCCCGGATACATAACTATTTCTCCTCTCCCTCCACCCCCATATTCCTTCTTGAGCCCCCACCTCCTCCCTCCCTCTCTCCCCAATTTCCTCCACCTCGCCATCCTCTCCATATACTCTTTCATCCACACCCTGTCGCATCTATTTCCACATCCGTTTCCGGACATTTTTCCTATAATCCCGTCTTCCCTTTTCCCTTAGACAGCGGGACTTTTTTATTAGGCGCCATCTGGTTAGGTTGCGTGCCCCAAGTGTATTCTTACACCAAGCAGTGGTCACTGTGTCCAGCCCGTAACCATGGAAACACCCCTGTACATCTTAACGGAGTAATCCAAAAATATAGAATGTAAAACACATGGTTTACATAATCATCAAATCGTAATTACACTAGATGATAAAGGTGAGATCTAATCACCAAATTCTGGAGAAAGACTGCTCGCGAATATCCCATTTTGATCCGGAGATATTCTTCACTTGTAAAAGATGTTCTTGGTGACCTTTGGGGTTAAGTAAAAAGACCGTAAGGGGGCGTTGGGGTGAGGAGGTGAGACAGGTGGGTGTGGGTAAGTCTGGGTGGTCCCCTGTGGGGTTCTACCTACCTGGGGACCAATACCTCACCTGTATATATACTTCCATACTATAGGCTTACCTGCATGGGGATTACTGGAGGATTGTGCTTATGGTTTTACTAGTAGTAGGCCTATAGCAAGCTTGGTTCTAATTACTTTAATTGATTTATTGATTTTATCTCTGATTTTTTATTTCCTTTGGGTTGATGGACTTACCTTCAGTAGGCCACATTGGTTAGAATGAAGTTCTCCTTCATATATTACAGTACAGATTTGCGATGAGATTGGTTTTAGGTTAAATTCCGAGAACTTTGAAGGGGTAATCAATTACTGCATATCACTTTAATTAATAATATTTTTCATTCTCTCCAAAAAACATAATTGACACAAAATTTGTGACTATTCCATACATCATGATGTATTATATCGATCAAGACATTGAATTGTTACTACAGACAGTGCCATTGCCTGATATAAATAAGTAAATTATTTGAAACGTTTTCTTAACTTATGAACTGATAATCACATGTCTTAGTATCCAATTGTCTAACCCTGTGTTTTTACCTAACTGACAACTAGTTATGGTAGTGCACGGTATACTATGATATATAACTTGTATTCTGTGTAATTGTTTATCTTTATATCTATAAATGTAGTGCCTTAGTTGTACCAAGACTGGCACGCTTGGAAGATCAGGTTATTTACCTGAAAGTTTTGCTATGAATAAACGCAATAAAAAAAATTCTTAATGATTTCTGTCACTCATAGTCAGCTAAAGTGAAGATGTGTATCAAGTTTAACACCTTAAACCAAGCACCCCCTGTTTTGGCCGGGCCTGGGAAACTGGACAGAGGTCAGTGCCTACTGTGTCTGGCCCTAATCAGGTGTGAGAGTGACCACCACAGTCCACCAACTGACCACTGCCCACCCTCACACCTGCCGGACTTCTCAATTAAACCATTCCTTTACACCGTCAGCACAAGTTGTCACTTACAGATTTGTGGACGCTAATCACATCTTATGGATGACGACATTAGGTGTATGTGTATTGTGAAATTGTTAAAAATTGATGGGTTTTTTTTCTTTGGAAGTGAGTGATTGTCAGCAGCCAGTGCTATGTTTCGGCAGGAAAATGGTGAGAAGTAAGCATACTGTCAAATAATAATAATTAAGATTATATAAATTGCAAACCAAATTTTGTGAATTTTGGCAAATCTTCTTTCGCATTCCTCACATACATAAACTCTTATAGTTAAATTGATAACAGTTAAAGGTGATAGTAAATGTGAGAATAGTGAGATTTCATCCGATGAATGTGTCAAGGCAACGCCACATTTGTTTTGGCCACAATGAATTAGGTAAGTGAGTTATCTAGTTACATTCAAAACGATGAACATAAAATCCAGGTGGTATCGAAAACGTGTTTATGTTTCATTGGAAATTGGAATCATTTATGTATAGATGTCGGTTTGCAGGTGCTAAAAAGCGAAGATATGCAACGCATAGAAACAGTTCCTCTTATACCAAGTCATAAATCACCGAAGGGTTTTAACAGTTGGACAATCAATTTAGGACCTTGTGCAGTAGATGAAGTTTGGGGTCAACCTGTCGTGGGCAACGTTTAAGGGCCGTTCACACCTTACGATTCTTGCAGTTACGATTAGGATTACGACAGCATCGGGGCATGATCGTAATAGAATTTTAATTCCGACTATATTACGATACTTCCAACAGTTTTTCTAACACTATGTTTTCCTATAGCTGGTTCACATGATTTTGATCCCAGTATGTTACGATTCTATCCATAATTACTGCCGATCCCGTCGCAATCCTGATCGGAAACACATGAGTCGTAAGGTGGGAACCAGCCTTAAAGGGGGGAAAGCAGGCCCGATTTATTTCGGGTTGACACTTGTAGTTACGGGTCCTTGCATAAAAGTGCCACTGTTGACAAGATTGGATTCAATCCATTTCATTCGCTAACAAGCAAAACAAGGTCAGTTCAATTTCATTTTAAGTATCAGATTTACGTGTATATGTTTTGTTCCTGACTGATTATCATCATAAAGATATCTCTCTGGTATGCTATTTTTCATGCAGGCAACTTATTAGCTGAGTTTGATTTTGTTTGAGCTGTTTACTAATGATTGTATACTTATTTTGGGATTTGAAGTAGACATCCTGCAAATATACCTTCAAAAGACTGACTATGTATAGGATTTTACTAACAAGTAGCCCAAATTCTGATTAGTTCATAATTTCAACCCACTGATTCGATGAGGCAATAACAATAAACTGAAAAATATCCTTGAAATGACTACTCTTCATGGATGTTGGTAAGTTGTAAAAAGACTCCCACCTTACCTGAATCCCCTGGCCTCTATAGTAAACACCTGGATTACTAGGGACCTACTTCTATATTCCAGGCTTTGGCTGTCTGATCCAGGAATAAGGAATGCACTCTGTCACGTTTGTCGTACCTGGTGATAAATTAGTCCGAACATAAAGGGAGTGAGCAGACCAGAACATTTATATAGGCCTCGATAGACAGCCTAAATTAATGGACTTCCACTGATTGTCTTTGGTGGAGTGAGGAATGTTTTTTGACATTGTATTAGGTATTTTTAGTATTTTTGTTATTGGCAGGGGTGCATCTGGGATTCTGAAATGAAGTGGAGAAATTTCCAGGCAAATATTCTTAGTAAAGGTTTCATTTGTTGTTATCTCTGTCGCATGCATAGGGAAGGGATCAAGAATCAAAGACGCCCTTCCAACCACCCACCCCAACCCCTCACTCTCGCCCTTTAATCCAATATCCGAATGACATGATAACTAAAGGTGAGGATGGCCCATTATTTTGGTCTAATGAAGGAAATTTTGGTGTCATGTTTTACCAAAACACTATATTATTAACGGCAGTAAAAATGTTAGACATTAAAAGGTGGACATTCCTTAGGGAGAAATATGTATTCACTGAAGCAATGGTAGACATATCACAGGGCAATTGATCCTGCTGGGGGATATTAATCAAACTACCAAATTTTATAATTGAATTCTCACAATGAATAATACACCGTAAAAGTCTTTGGAAAGATGATGAATGCTGGCAGGTTTATTTCCTTGAGTATCATCTGGGACCTGATTTGAGAAAACTGTCATTTAGCCATTAGCAGTCATATTACATGTACTTATATCGTTTTTAACTGGTTGTTTTACTGAGGATTTACGGGGAAAATAATATATTCTTATAGAGGAAGACGGCATATAAAAAGGGGAAAAACAAAAATGGAATTATTTTACTTAGCTTGAAGGATTCAAACCTAAAACACACAGTTTATCATTTCTCTGACTGGAGCAGAGCCCGGCTATAGCGGTAATAACCATTACAAATACGATTCCAGTCGATCCCATAAACCACATCTCCCTGGCCAACATAAAATAGGAGACAATTCGATACTATACAAACTGATCAGCGTCACGGTCCAACTGACAAATGCTCAATGACCCATGACCACCTTTAACGCTTGGCCATTCCTATCACGTCTGGGAACCATTAGATTAACAATCCCCGATCTGACATCGCCCCCTCCCATCCTCTGTTTGTCTAACTGTGCAGGGGGTCTTATTATAACTATATCATAATCAGATAGACTTTATTCAGTGAGGGCAGAGACCGTCTAGTTGTCTCAGGAATTGTAAATAGTGTTAGGTCCCCAGGGTAAATCCCCAAAGACCAAATAATGAATCTCTTGTAGGAAGAATATATAGTCCTTTATTTCTATGAGAATACTATGGGTAAATCCAGTGTTACAATAAACATGGTGTAAACTACTCCAGGGCCTACAACAGACTGAACCCCCAGCCCCAACATCTGGGCTATATATACCCCAAAGTTCTGACAAGAGTTCTGACAGACTTCTGACCAGGAGGAATGTACACTCAGTGACCCCCAGTGGTCAGAAGTTTGGCCCCCTTCAACCTACATGTATAAGAAAGCACACAAGATAGGCCCTATTCTATGACATGTATACAAAACTGCAAACATAGATTACACCTCTCTAAAATACAAAGATAATGGTATTCCAGGGGCACAACACTACCCCCTACCAAGTCAATACTATCTCCTGATAGTATGCTAAAATAATGTCCTTGATAATGGTCCTTAAATGTTCCAAAATGAATAGAGTCTTTGAATAAAAGCAAGTCTCTCCATTGTAGGGCTATTTGTAATCCAAGCCCAGGCACATGTATAATTCACACAGCTGTTCCTTTTCTCTGTAAGATCTATTATACACATTTAAAATTAGACAGACAAATATCTAGTCACATACAAACTACAACTTTCAGTTAAATCAAAACTTTTCTCAGGACATTAACTATCCTAGCCCAATCTACAAAACATTTAGAAACATGGTAAAAGGTTATCCAAAAACTTCTTGAAAATCAAATTTCTGTAAACCACTTGAACTTTGACACTAATCTGTTTTCTTTAAATTGCTTAATCTCTGGACACCAATCAACAGCTGTGGTCAGCTGTCAGAGACTGACCTCCTGAGGTCAGCTGCTAACTCTTCCATGACATGAGTAAATTAGACTCAGCTGTTGGTAGAAATGTCACTACCTGTCAACAAAACAACTATAGTATTCCACCCAAAAAGTTGAGCCTTGTGGTAGAGGGATGATACCACTTCTTTAGTCCATCTCTCACCCTTCATTGTCCTTTGGTAATGTCTGGAGGATCAACTGATCTAGAGTCTGATGAGGATCCTCTACCGAGCTTTGATCTCCTTCTCAAAACTTTGTAACCATACTCAGAACCAGTGTTACAGCCAGGTATCAATACAGGGCTACATGATGTAGATGGGGAAACTAAGCCCCCATTCCTAAACAGGATTAAACACCACATAAACACAATTTCTTGTACCACCGCCACATCTTTCCTGTGGATCTTACTTCCCTTCTGTGCTCCTAGAATCTCCATTTCTGTATCAGCAGTTACTCCTATGCAACATACTAGAACTCTCCAAAGCCACGTATTGGTCACCAACAGCTCTCAATTCAACATAATTCCCTGAAAAGTCCTAAGTTGAAATGCCTCTCAACACGTCTTGTGTTCCCTGGGCCAGTTCACACACTCAGGCACCTTTCCTCCATGAATTACATAGCTGTATCACTCCCAGTCCAATAAGCCTATCCTCCTTCTAAAGTTACACCATAACTCTAATCACAGACTATAGATTCCATAGCACTTATCCACTTAATCCTTTGGTTCCTCTTCCAATGACTTACTGTCACTCCAGGTAATCATTGTCAACAGCCTATCCTCGTTTGCTGTCAACACTGTCACCATAATAGTTCTCATATTTCCACGCAGCCTCACTTCCTAACAATAGCCATAACACCTCCATGGTAGCTATGTCACTGCTTTCATCACCTGACTTCTTGTACTATCCACCCGACTGTCACATTCTACTGTCACCTGTCACATCTTCAGCCACTAGTCCTCTGCTAGGACAATAGTGAGACACACTCCACTTGTGACACCCATGCTCCTGGGGGTGTCACACTCAATGCAGGTGTCACATTATCAACACAGCTGTCACAATCCCTATAGCTGTGACACTCCCAAGTAGGTGTCACCCCTCCTATCAGGATCACATAATCCATTGCTGTTATATACTCCCTCACCTGTGGTACTGTTCTCTGGCTGTCACACTCCATTAAGCTGTGAGCATGTCACACCTCCTACAACTGTGTGGTTATCCATGTAAACGTCACCCCCTTAACAGCTGTCACACTCACCTTATAGGTGTCACACTCCCTATAGCTCTGACACTCCCCTTATGGGTGTCACAATCCAGGTACTACGGACTCTGTCCTCTAGGTGTCATACTCCTTGCACCTGTGACACTGACCCTTCAGGCATTACACTCAACACAACTGTCACACCCACAACATAGGTGTCACACTCCTTGTAGCTGTGAAACTGACCCTATGCATGTCACACTCCATGTACTTGTGACACTGTCCTTACAGCTGTCACACTCCATGCAACTGTCACACTCACCACAGAGGTGTCACACTCCTTGCACATGTGACACTCTCACCTTTGGTGTCACACACCTTACCACTGTCACACCCACAATATAGGCATCACTCTCCTTGTAGCTGTCACACTCAGCCAATGGGTGTCACACTCCATGTACTTGTGACACTGTGCTTCCAAGTGTCACTCTTCATACAACAGTCACACACACAACACAGGTGTCACACTCCCTGTAGCTGTGACACTCACCCCAAGGGTGTCACACTCCATGTACTTGTGACACTCTCGTTACAGGTGTCGCACTCCTTATATCTGTGACACTCCCTGCAGGTGTCACTCTCCATACAACTGTCACACACACAACACAGGTGTCACACTCCCTGTAGCTGTGACACTCACCCCAAGGGTGTCACACTCCATGTACTTGTGACACTCTCCTTACAGGTGTCGCGCTCCTTATATCTGTGACACTCCCTGCAGGTGTCACTCTCCATACAACTGTCACACACACAACACAGGTGTCACACTCCCTGTAGCTGTGACACTCACCCCAAGGATGTCACATTCCATGTACTTGTGACACTCTCCTAACTGTGACTCTCCCTGCAGGTGTCACTCTCCATACAACTGTCACACTCACAACACAAGTGTCACACTCCCTGTGGCTGTGATATTCCATTTCATGTGTGACATCAGAGTATTTGTCAGATGTCATTTGCAGGTGTGACAATATCCTAATGAGTGTCACATCCTTTTTCCAAAATATCTATTCACTCTCACAATAAACAAACATAATCCCAGGTCACAGACAATAAATCCAGGGTCACTCCTAATTCAACCCATGTCTGCATTAATTGTCCTTATTTTGGTAGCTGGTTATCCACAATAAAATCCTTTTGCATGTTAAAGTCCTCATCCCGACGCTGCCACCAGTGTTAGGTCCCCAGGGTAAATCCCCAAAGACCAAATAATGAATCTCTTGTAGGAAGAATATATAGTCCTTTATTTCTATGAGAATACTATGGGTAAATCCAGTGTTACAATAAACATGGTGTAAACTACTCCAGGGCCTACAACAGACTGAACCCCCAGCCCCAACATCTGGGCTATATATACCCCAAAGTTCTGACAAGAGTTCTGACAGACTTCTGACCAGGAGGAATGTACACTCAGTGACCCCCAGTGGTCAGAAGTTTGGCCCCCTTCAACCTACATGTATAAGAAAGCACACAAGATAGGCCCTATTCTATGACATGTATACAAAACTGCAAACATAGATTACACCTCTCTAAAATACAAAGATAATGGTATTCCAGGGGCACAACAATAGGTTTTCATCAAAAGGCTTGGGGCATTTTTTATTGAGAAATAGAGCTTTGTACTTTGGGTCAGTTTTTTAAATGACTAGTTTAATAAGATGTAAATATAACCATCTGGAATTATTCATGGTTAAATATGTACATTTACCACATGTTCTGCCCCAGGCAAATCTTTTTGTTGAACTGGTTAGACTAATCTGCACCTGGAAATATGTGTTATTGTTCATGTTTTGGCAATAACAAGTCTATTTGGCAAAAAGGGGAATAATACCTAACAATTCCTTTTGAAGATTTTTGCAATAATGTTTCTACTTTTTTCTATGCGAAGGAGGAATAGTTCATCACGGTATACTAATCACCTTACACTGATTAGTAATCAATTAATATTACCAATTACAAGTTAGGCCTATAGCATGCTTTATGCTAGTGGATAGCATAGCAAGTGGGTGTGTGTGTGTGTGTGTGTGTGTGTGTGTGTGTCTGTGTCTGTCTGTCTGTCTGTCTGTGTGTCTGTGTATCTGTGTGTCTGTGTGTCTGTGTGTCTGTGTGTCTGTCTGTGTGTCTGTGTGTGTTGAGGGATCTGGCAGCTCCTGCTTTTACAGATATAATGTTGTTTACATCTGCTCCGTCTAAATTGTTTTTCAGTGAATAGCGGTTCTCAGATCAAATACATCCATCCTAAACATCTTACTTTACATCTTCTTATCTGTGTCTTTTTGTTGGCACATCCAGATTATTTTCTATGCAGGGGGCATCATTATTAAATCAATTACTATATGGAAAGAGGAACATAATAATAATTATATTAGGGTGTCTGTCGTTACGGAGTTAAACCTGAAAGGGGAAAAGATGTCATAGATAAATTATCCTGGTTCAATTGTGACTACTACTCCATTGGATTACAATTGGCCAATTATTAATTTGATGACTAACTTGATAATGGCCGATAATGGTCAAAAAGGATGATCAGATCAAAAGCTGTTATCATAGATCTGTGCAAATGGTTTTATAATGGTTTAAAAACAATGACCTTTGTTGGTATAGGATAAACTATATATCTATTTGCTAGAGGTATGGGACTATTTTGTCCCAAGAAGAAGAATGCATACCAGGAGGTCTTCAAGTAGAGTCACCCAGTGCTTTTCTTATAAGCATTGAGGAAGGCAACGCCTAACCATCACATAATACTAACCTTCTTATTAGTTTAAATAACGTTTTTGCCCATTTTTCACATTTTTGGATTGGCCCTGGAGCCTGTTGGTTTAAAGAACGTATTCTTTTTATCCTGAAATTAATTTTGAGAGTGCATTACAAGCGCATAATTGTTCGTCGTTAGAATGGTTTTGAGCTATTTAAGTCAAACATTAGACGTGAAACTCAAAAGATTAGCTCAATACAGCAATTGTTAACGTGTACATTTATGTGTATTGCAGATTTATGAAACAAAATGCACTTTCACAGTTCAATATCTGATCACTTATTCCCCTTTCACACTTATGATGGGAAAGCACATTAAAGCGCATCAAATTGCTTCAATATGCTTCCTAATACCCCTTTCACACTAGTGCTGAGAATGCGCATCAAACCGCTTTAGTACGTATCCTGGGTCTTATCTGAAAGGAAGGGGATTCTAGAATGCGCTTCAGAACCGAATTCTAGAATTCGCATATGGACCAGCACTGTAGAATACGGTTCAGTTCGGTTCTCTTTCCTATTGTTGTGTGAAACCTTCAGAAGCAAAGCGAACCATATTCTTAGTATACGAATCCACAGTGTTATTATACGAATCCACGGTGTTATTATACGAATCCACCGTGTTATTATACGAATCCACCGTGTTATTATACGAATCCTTCCATCATGAATTGATGGGAAGTGGATGTGTGAAAGGGGCGTATTCTCTAATACCCCTTTCAGACTAAACGGCATAATGCGCATCAAAGCGCATCAAATCGCTTCAATTCGCATTCTAGTGTGTGTCTGAACAAAAGGGCATTCTAGAATCCACATCAATGCGCATTAGAACCGCATTCTAGAATTCGGATATGGACCAGCACTGGAGTATGCGCTTCGCTCTTCACTTGCAAACGTCCATGTGAAAGGTACAGAAGCGAAGTAAACTGCATTCTTAGTATACAAAGCCAGAATGTTATCATACGGATCCAGAATGTTATCATACGAATCTGGAATGTTATCATACGGATCCGGAATGTTATCATACGAATCCCTTCATAGGAACTTGCAGGAGGTGGACGTGTGAAAGGGCCGAATTCTATAATGCGCTTCGCCTCGGTGCTGTTCAGTCCGCTTCGCTTTGGTTCGCTTTGCATTGCTGTGTAGTCTGAAAGGGGTATTAGAAGACTAGAGGCTGAGCAGCTAGAGATAAGGGTCCAAGAAATAGAATTAAACCGAAGTTAGGCCCAAAAAGGGAGGCTTGACTTAGAAGAAATAGGGGTAGGATCACGGGACAAATTCAGATGTCCAAGAATTGGAATGGGCCGACCAAAGCTATGAGTTAAAGACAAGAACCGACATTAGGGATGAGATCATGGTGATCAGCCTACAAACTACCATCTTTTAAATTTTTTGGGCATCATCCCCGTCTTGCATCTAGAATGGTCGGTTACACTAGACTGTTAGAGTCCTGGTACAAGACCACAAACCCTGGCATGAGCTGAGTAGTAGCTCCAGCCATCGCCGCCTGATCCCTTTGGGACCGAAGACCTCAGTGGCGCACAAGCCCCATGAACCGTATCCCAACCCCAACCACCATCAGCCCCTGTGCACAGGGCACGTTTCTGAGGACTCTACGACCGCTCGCTTGAGTCGTCCTTTGTGACCTCGCAGCGGACCCAGGCGAGTGTTCATGTAACTCGTCCCACTCATGCTTTTGAGATACCGAGTGTGACAGGGCTGAGATCTGTCAAGAGCACTGATATTAAAAGCAGGAAAACCATGGAAGAGCCACCTGCTGGTCCCAGCTCCTTTGCCTGAGAACATCACAATTCTGTCCCTTTCAGGCAGGCATCAGGAAAGGAAGTGAAGCAAACTGCATTCTGGAGTACTGGTCCAGATGTGAATTCTAGGAAACACATTGATGCGCATTCTAGAATGCTTTTCCTTTCAGACAGGTCCCTGGAAGCGCAGTGAAGCAATTTGAAGTGTTTTGATGTGCATTGTCGTCATACAGCAATGAAGCGATTTGAAGTACTTTGATGCGTATTATCGATGTCAGTCTGAAAGGGGTATAATTATGTTAAACTAAATTGGACAGATTTCACCGTGCGTACCTATAAATAATGTACGTACCCCATCGGATTAAAAAATTGTAGCTGTACACATCCAAAAATTGTAAGCATGCAAGTTTTTATTAATAGCATCTAGCAAAGTACGAGCAGAACGCTATGTACGAGGCCATGGGACGCCCTGAGCACGCTGTGAGACGATATACTTGTTTCTATGTTCCCGGTGCTTATTATTAATGAAGGGCTTGATTTGGACGACTTGATTTGGCCGCTCGTTGTTTGTACAGCGGACAGACGGGGCCGTCACGGTCCACCAAGTCTGACGTATGTCTTTATGACGGCTACCGCCACACTTCGTTAGGCACGACGTGATTAGAGTATTTGACAATCAATGATTGAGGATCGAAGGTAGGATCATTAATAAGTTATGGGGAAGTTTTCTAAAAACATGCTAGTTTGTATGTATTGCAGTTTCTGTCTGCGTCTGCTAGGATAGGCTTAGGGTTAGGGCCTTGTTTGGGTGGTTGAAGCATTCGTAAGAACGAGAAGCTGATTCTATGGGGTTGTCTTATTAGCATCATGGGTTTTACCCCAAATCTTCCAGTATTTGCAATTGCACATTTCTTTCTCTATCTTAATTTCTTAGGGTTCTACATTGATCGACGTGAAAAGAGATCTAGATTGTTTGTACACCGGAGAGAACGCCCTGTAAATTCATTACTTTATCGAATAAAAATTGAGGACCACTCCAAGTGAAAAGTGCTTGAAAATGCCTACCAATGTTAATCTCAATCTCAGGTGAGCGACTTACATTTTCAATGCCTAAATATACCCATTTTAAAGGACAGATGTTTCCGTAAAACATACCAAATACGAAGGGATGCAGTGAATTATCCATGCCACATGAGGTGATTCATTTTAGATATATGTATGAAATGTTTTCAATTTCCATCTATTTGGTCTATTACATAGAATCAAATTATTTTGTGCAATTTTCTATATAATTGTCTATAATATCTTACCCATATAGATTGTTGTGACAAATTTTATACCCATTTTTCGGGAAATATTCTCACTCATTTCACTCACTTCACTGAAAACACAAGGTCGTCAGGAAGCCAGTATAAAGTTGTCAGAGGGTTGTCATAGGTGACTTTTGGGTTGTCATAGGTGACTTTTGGGTTGTTGCAAGGCTCATTTCAGACCACTGATGCTGTGTGACAACCCTCCGACAACCCTGTTACAACTTTGTGGGTGGTCAGAGGGTCGTCATTGTGAATTTTGTGGCTGGATGTCATTTTCTCCTGACGACCTTAGGCCAAAAAGGTCGTCAGGGAAACAAAAGTGAAAATCAGGTTGTCACAAGGTTGTCGGGGAAGAAAATGAGACTCAAAAGTTCTGCCTGACAACTCTAGGGTTGTCACTGAGTGGTGCCAAAAACGACAGCCCTAGGTTGTCATGGCCTCTGTCTGTGACAACCCTAGTATTGTAAGTGAATAGTGCCAAAAACCATACAACTCCTAATACCTAATACAACTTAGGCCTCCTAATTGTAATGGGCATACATAATAATTAGTAACATTACATAATAGGAACCCAACAAACATTAATACATTGTTAAATTTACTAACCTTACTGAAGACCCTGTGACAACCCTAAGTTGTTCCAGTAGATCAAACAACCCTGGCGATTTGTTTGACAACCCATGGCTGTGTTTTTTTTGGCACCATTGACTTAAAACCCTGAGGTCATCACAGATATCCACATGATCTCATATAAAGTGGTCACAAAGTTGTCAGTATCTCATTCAAAGTTGTCAGAAGTTCGTCATAAGGTTGTCGATTTTGACACCAAGATTTTCAGAAGGTTGTCATAGGGTTGTTAATTTTGACATCAAGGTTTCCAGAAGGTTGTCATAGGGTTGTTGATTTTGGCACCACTTTTGACAACCTTGTGTTTTCAATGTTGAGGTAGAAAAATGATCCATGTCTTTCACCTTTTGACACAAACATCTGGACAGACTTAACATGAAGTCGCTTCCCCGGGGTTCTTATGAAATATAATTATATGAAAGCCTGAATAAATCCAAGGATCATTACATTAGCAGGTCAGCGCTCTATCACTGAGCTATTTTCCTTCTACGTGTATCTCAATCTTACAAATAGATATACAATTATTAAATATCTGCATTGGAATAATATGTTTCTCATCTGTTGACCCAGCATGGATTTTATTCTATCAGCTAAACCACCTCCCAAGACTCCAAATGATTGCTCCCTGAAGTATATGACGGGAATAATGGCATCAGTCCAGGTTAATAAACTTAATATTTCTTCAATTCTTTCTGCTCCTTGTCAGCCGTGAGCCATAGATAACACAATCTAGAATTAGTAATAAATAAATCAGATGGCCGACTATTCAACTATGAACGTTACCATAATAGAATTGAATAATCAGATTTAACACCCCTAAGTAGTGGTATTCTATAGAAGGCATACCAGGAAGTTATTACAGAAATTAATACGATATACAAAGTCTTAATATTTGCTTCCGTATTAGAAACTCCATGGCGTATGTTTACATTTAAGTAAATATAACTTTAAATATCATTGTTCGTATTCATTCTCTGGCTTTTTAATACAAGGAAGTAGATCTAAATCTTATTGTTTTCATGGAGACTCCATAGCATGAGCTTTAAATATATTCATCCATTAATGTAGTGCAAAATGTCCTTATATATTACTACTAAGTCAATGTGATATGTATCTATACCACAGTGGTGCTTTAGTTAATTACCTATAGAGTCCAACAAAGCGAAGAATAATATCAGCAAGAAATTATAATAGGTCTACTGCTAGATTTGGTTTGTTTCATTGACATCAGTCTCTTGATCTCGAGATTACAAGCGTTTGTATTCTTTTGTCACTTCAATAATAGCTATGATCTATGTTTCACAATGAAACTACGCCAATGTATCGTTGATGTTCCTTATCTATAATCTATTTCTCTCCTTCTCGTTTCTCAAAGTCAATTGTAAGTGTATTACAATCCATAACCATCGGCTAGATGACTGAACACGTATGTTCCATGCCAAAATACTGTAATATATATAGTATTTTGGCATGTAACCTTCGCCATATCATACTCTTCCAATATAACACTCTGCCAAATCAACTATGTTCTTCAACTGATAGATCTAATATATTAGTCAGTGGAGAAGATACGCTTCGGGAAGACCCTTTATTGATAATTATTTTAAAGAATGTCAAAATGTATTTCATAGCAGTAGCCAATATTAAAGCTGATATGCTGGTTAATTTATAGCTCTGAGAAGCATATTTGAAATTAATTATACATAATCGTACTTGAAGACTGCTTCGCAAGGAAACACACCCAATAGATAAGTATGGAGTGTTATAAAAAGTAGAAAATATCTTGAAAATGGTAGCTGATAATGCATAACCAGAACGAAATGCATTAGAAACAAGCAATGCGTATTTCATTAGTGTAATACCCTTATTTCTAGGCACACTGTCGATATTCAAAATACCGTTCTCAACACTTGGGGATGCTCCAGGAAAATATATATAGGTATGTTGGTTTGGAGATAATATTGAAGTGTTTGTCAGGTTTTTGATCATAAGTAGCGAGGATGGGAGCTGAGTACAGGGGTAAATGTGTGAGACATTTCAACAAAGAAAAACTTTTTGAAATAAGAAATTTATAATTATCCATAACCGTAAAATGGAAGAAGTAGAAGATGAAACTGCAAACCTCCACCGGGATGCATTGAAATTGAAAATGATTTTGTTGGGCACAATGGAGAAATCGGTAACCTATACCCTTGTCTGTTTCACGATATGGGTTTGTGGGTCGGGGGATAGATAAAATATTCTATGGGTATAGTTGTCGGGGTAGGGGTGTTCTGGTAGTGGGCGGGGGGGGGGGGGGTGAACGTGGGCTGCCTGGCAGGAGACACCTATACCATGAAAAATGCAACACACCCAGATGGAGAAGGGGAAATAAAAACCGCATTAGTGTCAATGGCCGATTGATCAGTTGGTCTGGGTTGTCATAAATTAGAGGGGCAGGGGACACGGCAGCTTGTACCTGGGACCAAATATGACAGTTTATATACAAAGGGAGGGGTGAAGTAGACAGGGGTAGAGAGTGGTGGGTAGACACATGTTGTACATGGTAGTATGGTTTATTCCATACAATAGATACACACTTTGTTCTCAGGAATACAAGCGATGCATATTGATTTCTATGGAAAGACCCCTTGATTGATTTATGCCAGACCATAGAAAACGACTATCGTTACAAAGGAGCATTCTGAATATTATGCTTTTTGAGTTTTTCTACGACTGCTAACCAATTTAGGAAAACCAATTGGTTTATCACAATGCGGTTTATGGAACCATTCATTCATCATTGATCATGCGCTTTACCTTAAAACGTAGATTTTGAGACATTTATTTGAGTTTGCAAAGTGTTTGCAAAATCACTTTTTAACCACTAGATTGCTGTTGGTTTCAATTAATGACATGAAACATGTTCATGTCGTTTCTTTCTTTACTGATGTCAGGAAATGTATTTTGCTTTGTTATTATCTAATCAAAATACTTTCGAGACAAAAGCATCAATTTTGTGCCTTTCTATTGGACACTTAATACAAACGAAAGTGAGTGTGGACAGTCAATAACCTCCAACCCACTCACCCACTCCTGACACATTGTGTTTACCACCCACCAACAGACAAATTAGTGAGATCTCTGGGGTTTTAGGGAGGTGCAGATACCATCAGTTACACACTGTTACACTACCTTACTGCATCACCTTAGGTGGTTGATGATACAAAAAACACATCAGGGAAGGTGGTCAGTGTGATACTGGACGTGCCTGAGGTCACACAGATCTGTATCTGACCTGCTGATGGCTGCCATAGTGACTAATGACCTGCCAAAGGTCATTAATGCTAATGTCTGGACAATGGGCAGTTTGGTCAATGACAAGCCACATCCCAAGTGCTTGATAGCTTTGTGTGGCAAGTCTCACTGTGGTGGTCAATAGCGGTCAAGGAAATCTAACAGGGAGAATTTATCGTGTGGAGAAGCTGGTTTAATGTGGAAATAGTTTTTAGGTAATTGAAGTAGATGATGGAGATATTTATAATATCAGATAAAATTACAATCCAGCTACATGTGCACAGAGATTTTAAAAAACTGAAAATGTTAAATGTTGAAAATGTTATTGTGACTCCTCTTTGATATGAAGCAATAAGAATAAGTTACTTTTTTAAGTTTGCCTTGAGATTAGCCTGTCTATCACAATAGAGCTATTAGCCTCACAGAACTTTTTCAACTGTAGGGTTCATCATTTGCTTTAAACCTTACATTATTATTTATCATCAATCATTCTCAATAGATATCTTGCCTTTTCCCAGTCCTAAATGCATTCGTACAATTCTCTAGTACACCACTATAATATTATCACTGTCCTAGCTGTAAACTGTGCAACAATATCAATAAAAACTGCCATATTGCATAATCAATTTCTAACGTAATTAGTCCAGCCACTGTGAATTGCTTAATTGTATAATCAATGTAATGAGTCTGTAATATGCCCCCGTTCAGATTGTATTAGCCTGGATATACAACCTCAAGTTTTGATGGTCACCCATATTGTTCTCTGAGAAAATAATTGAGTCTTTTTGGATCGATTTTCTTTCTGAATAGTAGAGGTCACCTAATTATTCAAGACAAGGTAAGGCAAATTACTAGGCTTTCCATTGCTACATGAATGTACAAATTTATATATATATATAGATATATATTATATATATATATATATATATATATCAACTCAACCTGGAGGACCAGAGTGTAAATCCTGAAGATTGCTTCAATAGATAAAAAAAAAGAAAAGATTGTCTCATTTATCGAAACTTGTTTCTTATTGATCGTACAGTTGGACTCTGTACTTTGGAACATTAAAATAACTTGATTGATATTATGAACAGTTGCTACTCCATACTTTGATGCTACTGACAGATATTCAATTGTTACAAAGGGAGATCGAAAAAACACTGGCCCTATGTTTGATTTTCAGCCCGTTTCCTACAGGGTTCATGGATTATGACCAGGCATGTTTGAAGTGTCTTACTCATACACTGGTGCACGACTTGCCAAAGGTCTTGTGTGTGTCCGTGCAGAGCCCCTATTTACACAAATAAAACAGCTTCCCATTTGTATTAATAAGAGCATGGGGCAATCTCAAGAACTTTTGCTTCATAAATCAATATTTGACATTTTCATATATAAAAACCATATAGAATGCCCTTGAATTGCCCTCCTGGTCTCTCAGTTTGACAATAGATAGTAATATATCATCATAAGGTAAATATTTGACATAACATTAAAACACTTTAAGTAGTTGGTTATATCGCTATTTAGGGATTGCTGTCAATTCAGTTTTGAACAATACCTTTAGGGCTGTATTCCATATACCGAAAGTGCGGGCTGCCGATGTTGAGCCTCTCCATGGCAACGTTCTATACCAGCAGCTTGTACTTTCGGTGCACTTTCGGCGGCCAAAATTGGAAAATCGGCGGCCAAAATTAGAAAATTGGCGGCCAAAAATTGGAAAATCGGCAAGCGGTCCAAAATCGGCCACAAAAATGTATCAACATGTTGGTAAATTTTATCGGCAATGCTGCCAAAAGTACGTTGGCACTGGCGAAAGTACATCAGCGTATTATCGGCGGCACACATTCGGTATATGGAATACGGCCTTTAGCTGTTTGTCAATGTTCCACTTCTATTGCTAATGTAACACACCAGTGTAGAATTGTATTCGATGACATTATTCGACTTACAATACAGACAGCTGAAATTATGTTTTGTACACAAATATTCATTGTTTGTCAGGGCTGGGCCAAGTCTATCGAACTAAACTTTAAATAGACTACCTCACTGATTTGAAATATTGCACTGGGGCCTAGTTTGACTCATTGCTCCTTTGATTACAGTTCTTGTGATTTTTGATCTATTGATAATTACATTGAAATCCAGGGTTTACAATATTTTTTTATTCATTACAATGTCGATCTTCCTTGAAAAATAACGTGTACTTTGATAAATCTAGGTGGGCGTATACTTGAATGACTTTGTAAGTAACCCTCAATAACTTATTCTGACAACTTGAAGATTATAAGTGTGGTTAACTAGAAAATCAAACATTTCTTTCTAAAGAGAGATAAGCAGTTGGTTACCTTTGATAGGTGACCCATGTTGTGATGTACCTAACATATAAAAAGTAAATATAATCTATAGCTCCTCGGAGTGTATTTGAACCTGTCTTTTCTTTAATCAATGGTAAGGTTGCGGCACCATAGAATATGTAGGCGAAACAAGAAACAGTTAACAGCTTAATAAAGCAGATGATAATTATGATCGATTTAGAAGTTTACATCCAACTTAATCAGGTCTTGTATAAAGGAACAATGAGCAATGCAATGTTCGCGAATGAATGTGCTGTTTTGAAACGTTCCCTACAATCATGGTTGATTTACTTCAAATCAATCACTGATACATGTGGTAATAACCCTAGGTATCCTATACCCCAGAGAAGCAATTTCACCAAACTCCTGTCATTTCTGTACCCATTTTAATCTCTCATCTCACTGCACTATCTGAATGTTGACTTGGTGGACCCAATATGGTCCTATGACACCTGCTAGACCCAGTGTGGACACATGCTGACACAGCTTTTATCCCCTCGCCCTGTGCCCCCTGACATGACCTCTGGTCACCTGTCACATGTAGTGAGCTGCTCACCCCCAGCCCCCCCCCCCCCCACGGGGGGGGGGAGGCACTGACTCTTTGAAGGTCATAACCCACTGCCAAACTACCACCCCTGCTTTTCTTGAATGACCGCCCCTCAATTTTAGTTGACTGCCCCCCATTTTTGGGTGATAGAGATTTACCGCCCCCTAAAATCAGGGTGTGTCAAGACCAGAAAATATATAGAATTACCAAAACTGTTTAGGCAAATTCCTGATAACATTTCATTAGTTATTTCTGGGTGATATAGAGTGGTTAAAGGGTTAGGGTTCAAGTTATTACCAATGCATTGTTCTATTGATGTACCGCCCCCCTTTTTTGCCCTAAAAGTGCTTGACCGCCCCTCATTTTTTACATTCACCGCCCCCGCTGCGCCGGTCCGTTTGACAGTGGGTACCTTTTCAAGTAAAAGTGCCCCACCCCCGGACCCCAGGCTCAGTAACATTTGCTCATCATCTGCTCAATGCACTGGCCTCAACAACTGCTTGTGGTCTGACAGGTGAGATAGGCTAGTCACTGGGGCATAGTTGTCGTCAGCATCATTCATGACATAATCTATAATTAAATAGCTACAGAGGAGGCCTAAAGCATAGTGTACAGCAGGTACTTTCATTTTAGAAATACTGCAGGAAATTAAATGATGATTTCAACTACTTTACTTGTTGAATGCATTCTTAAATCATTGTGCCAATGTAAACATTTATATTCGAGAAACGAAATGTGTGATTGTTCTAGCTTATATTTGCGCTCACCTATCACTAAAACGTATGCAAATACAGTTTAAGCATGTAACTATTTGCCACTCTTCTTACCATTAAAAGCATATTGTAAATAAACCGATGAGATCAGCTTTATATTGTGATGGTTACCCTACCTGTTGCATTTTGTAATGTACATTTACTTAATGCTACACAAAGTATTATCTATAACGTGTCATCTCCATAACAGTAACGAATTGTTGCATTCATTCATAACGAATAAGGGGTATTAAGTTCTTAATAACTTTTAAATGAAAACGGTTGA
This sequence comes from Lepidonotus clava, assembly GCA_936440205.1. Lineage (NCBI taxonomy): Eukaryota > Metazoa > Annelida > Polychaeta > Phyllodocida > Polynoidae > Lepidonotus > Lepidonotus clava. The sequence continues at coordinate 14,346,218 of OW387150.1, read as the reverse complement.
CCAGCGCGATAGGGGGTCGGGTTACCCTTACCCCCCCCTCAGTCCCCTCACACTGGAGCAGCTCAGTGTCTCAGGAACTCTCAGCGCGCGCAGACGTCTTTAGCCATGTCTAACACGGGAACTACCAGGGACGCCCACGCCAGTGGTGACGATGAAACTTTTGATTTGGACGCGTGGGCTATCCAACACAAATTGACTCGTAAGACCACAGGTACCCTGAGAAAAGAAGAATTTGAGGGGATAGAGGCGCTGAAGCTACTAACCAGCTCGGACATCAATCGGATGGATATAGCTGTAGGGCAAATCCGGTTGTTACGGGTTGCCCTAAGAGCCCTGGGGAACCCTATCCTGGTTGGTGACAACACCAACCCCGACCCTCCAGTGGATCAGCAGGTGAACCAGGAAGCAGACGATGAGCATCTGGATCACAATGAGAGGACGTTGCAGGAGGCAGGAGAGAGCTTGGGGGAATTGCTGGGTATTGATGCCGAGGTCGAAGATACGGACGGAGGGTTAGCGGCCAACGAGGAGACAACACCCCGCTCTCTCCCCACGGCTGCTACACAACCGAGAGGGGCCTACTACGACCCCTTAATGCACCTGACGGTAAGGGCGACCAAGCAGAAGGCCCTGCAAATCCAGAACTTTTTACCAGAGACTGTTAGGACCAGGGTAAATGCCCGGAAACGTGATAAGTTTACTTTTACTGCCACAGCGGCAGGCACGTTGGCCCTACAACCCAGTGAGACCAGCAGCTATTATGTCACCATTGATGAGTGGAGTGCCGCGAATATGCGCTTGGGGGCCCACCTGGTTGCCAAGGGAACCCTTAAGCATAAAGATATACTTTATTACATGGCCTATACCGCCATGATCTCTGATCTAGCCAGCAAATATGAGTGGTCAAGCATACTGGAGTACGACACCCGTTACAGGGAGCTTCAGGCAGAGCATGGGTTTCTGTGGGGAACCCCCCACCCCCATGCCGAGCGTCATGTGTTGGTACCCAAACGTTTTACCCAAAGCACAAAAGGAAAACCTGGGCAGAGCACCACAAATGAGCGCAGGAAGATACGGTCAGATGCCCCCTTGTGTCGGGATTATGTGGCATTTGGGGGATGCAAATTTGGAGATGAATGCAGATTTCGACATGATAAACCTGGGGGTTCCAAATCGGCCCCTGCCCCAAAAAACGAGTAGACGGGGTCAGCACCAGTCACCGGGGGGCCCTGATTTACGAGGCCTGGGCGGACCTGCTCCCCAAACGCCACCCTGAGCGTCAACACCTGTTAGAGGGCATCAAGTACGGGTTTAGGATTACTGACACAGAATACAAGGGGTCCCCTGTCTGTCAAAGTAATTACCGCTCGGCAACTGGCGAGGAGGCCAGGGCCGCCGTGGAGGACCAGATCACAGAGGAGATTAGAAATGGCCGTTATGTGCTAGTGGACCGGCCCAAGACGCTGACCTCTGCCCTAGGGGCTATCCCAAAACCAGACTCTAAAAAGATTAGGCTGATACATGACTGCAGCCGCCCCATAGGGGGGGCATTGAATGACTTAGCCCTGGAGGAGTCATTTAGCTATCAAACCCTTCAAGATGCCGCTGCTATTATACAGCCAGGAGACTATGTGGCCAAGGTGGACTTAGCTAGTGCATACCGCAGTGTTAGAATCCACCCCGAGGACTATCAGCACACGGGTCTACAATGGACGTTTCAGGGGGACAGTGAACCTACCTTTTTCTACGATGAGCGACTGCCCTTTGGGGCTCAAAAATCGCCCACGCTTTTTAATAGCCTGACCCAAGCAGTAAGGGCTATTTTGGCTGAAGCAGGACATGTGAACATAGTAGCGTACTTAGATGACTTCTTGGTAGTGGGGCGGACCCAGGAGGAGTGTATACTGTCCATGAACTGTTTGCTTAGAACCCTACGTTACTTAGGGTTCTCTATCAACTACAACAAAGTGTTAGGACCACAAAACGTTATTACGTATCTGGGAGTGCAGATAGACACTCTTGCATATACCTTCTCCTTACCAACGAAAAAACTACAAGAACTTTATGGAGATATACAGCAGGCCCTCAGAAGACGCTCCATATCAAAAAGGGGGCTTCAGTCCCTAGTGGGAAAACTGAACTGGGCAGCGCAGGTGATATATGGGGGTCGAGCCCATTTGAGACGGATTATTAACAGGATCAACATTCTCAAATCCCCCTTTCACAAAACGAGAATCACAGAGGCTGTGCGTGCAGATCTTTTATGGTGGATAAATAATGTGTATCTCTTCAACGGGAGCACTCCCATAGCGGAGACGCGCGGCGCCACGTCGGTTTGTATCGATGCGTGTGATGAAGGTGCGGGAGGTTACCACGCGGGCGACTGGTACCACCTAACGTGGGATCAATGGCCGGGGACACGTCATCTCCACATAAACTACAAGGAAGTGTTGGCCCTGGCCCCTGCTGTGGACCTGTGGGGGCCGGGATGGAGAGGGCAGACCGTCACAGTCTACTCAGACAACCAAGCGGCGGTCGGCATTCTTAATAGAGGAACGGCAAAGAACCCCTGGGTCATGGGAGTGATGAGACGCATGTTTTGGTTGTCAGTGTGGTATGATTTCCGGATCAGAGCTATATACTACCCAGGGTGCCAGAACAGGGTAGCTGACGCAGCTTCACGCCTCATGGAGCCAGGAGGCCATAAACGTTTACAATCACTGCTGGATCATACAATGTGCTCACTCTATTAAAATATGGCAGACACTAAACAACGTCTTGACAATAAGGTACAGTTTTATAAATCCCTAGCCTTTGCACCCAACACAAAAAGAGCTTATAACGTTCATAGAAAGGCTTATCTTTCCTTTTGTCAAACCATAGGGGCCACACCTGTACCAGCTACAACGCAGCTTCTCTGCAGATATGCTGCGTTCTTAGCAGAGAGACTTAAATATAATTCCCTTAAGCAATACCTCAATATTGTACGTTTGTTACACAAACAGTGGGATCTGCCAAACCCCTGTTCAGGTAATTTTCTCCTAGACCTCACGCTAAAAGGTATCAAAAGACACTTCGGATCTACAGTAGTACAAAAAGCTCCCATCACTCCAGCCCTGTTAAAGCTCATATTGTCAAAATTGGACGTTGCTACAGTTAAAGGTGCAAATATATGGGCTGCCTGCTTATTAATGTTTTTCGGCCTACTGCGGAGATCAAACGTCATGCCCCTCAAGGGGGGTTTCAATCCAGACAAACATTTAAAGAGAGCAGACTTCTGCTTTACCAAAACGGGACTGTGCTTATGCATCAGATGGACAAAGACAATACAATTTAAGGAAAGGGTGTTAAAGATACCTTTCCCCTGGGAACAGCAAAACGTCCTTTGCCCTACACAAGCAGTGTTCAATGCTGTGCGCCTGTCACCACGGGCCCCGGCACAGGGACCAGCGTTGGTCATAAGCAACACGGAAAACCCCACCCCCCTCACCCCGGACGTGTTTGTGGATTCAATCCGCAAGGCCCTTAGGTCCCCACAGAGGGATGCTACACAATTTGCCGGCCACTCATTTAGACGGGGTGGGGCGATGTGGTGCTTTGAAAATAATATACCCCTAGAGCGGATAAAGCAGCTAGGGGATTGGCGTTCGGATTCTTATAAATCGTATGTGTTGCCGACAGAAAAGGGACTGGCCCAAGCCACTCGGACAATGCTTCACTCCATGAAAAAGTAAACTACTCCTACTCTATGGGGTTTGGGACAGGCTCCACAGGAGCACCGGGAGTGAAGGATATTACTTACACACACCCTGAGGGTCAACCCAGGGGCGGCGCATATGTACTCTCTAGATTTATCAGCGCGCGCTTTTATTAGTTGGTTTATCTTAAATAAACATACCCCACACCAAACATGTTCTTTATTTAAGGGGTATTAAGTTCTTAATAACTTTTAAATGAAAACGGTTGACCAGCGCGATAGGGGGTCGGGTTACCCTTACCCCCCCCTCAGTCCCCTCACACTGGAGCAGCTCAGTGTCTCAGGAACTCTCAGCGCGCGCAGACGTCTTCCCCCCACCTTCCCCTCCAGCGCCTGTTTTTTGACTGACTCAAGGGGGTAGGGGACAGGCTCCACAGGAGCACCGGGAGTGAAGGATATTACTTACACACACCCTGAGGGTCAACCCAGGGGCGGCGCATATGTACTCTCTAGATTTATCAGCGCGCGCTTTTATTAGTTGGTTTATCTTAAATAAACATACCCCACACCAAACATGTTCTTTATTTAATCATGAATATTCAACAACATGCCCCCTAGGTAGCATTGATAACGACAATCACTACGAATTGCTTTGTTATAGTGTTGGATATCACCAGCCATAATCATCTCATGATCTAAATATATCATTATTATTATTACCTTCCTTATATTAAATTTGTGTTGCTTCCAATCTTCACCAAGCCCAACCTTTTCAATGCTAGCTACCATTGGACACAGAATAGTTAGGGCCAGAGGCAGAGTGCCAGTTGAAATAAATGCTGGTATATGAATTCATACATGTCACTATGAAATAAAGGGTAGAATGCCAGCACCCAGTGAAATGAGTGCCTACACCCTACTGGAGCCCCTCCCACAGCTGGTCCAGTGGTGGCCTAACAGGTAGGGTGCCTGACTGTGACGCTGGCGGCCGGGGTTCGCCTCCCGGCTGCGGCACGCACTTGTGCTGTGGTAATAAACTATGAATTATCTCTATAACCCCTACAATGTACCTATTTTGAAATCCACTCATACATTTGGGACACATTAAATGGAGAACTCAATGGTCTATCATTTATTTGATATGGTTATAATAGTGTTTAGATTGTAGTCAAAACTGTAGGGCCTACACTATACACAACCGACGGTATAGCTTTAGAGCAAGTGCAAGAATATGGTAAGCGGTGTTAAATTAAAGTCAGCTGATGTTTACAACACCAAATTAAAGCTGAATTCGCCAACTAATCTAGATTACCTAGCACGTTAAGGCAGACTTTTTCCAGTGCCACTTTCCTAATGCAATCATGAGCAGTTTGTAAAACTCCAATTAGTTAGATGTCTTATTCATCTGTATTTCAATTCGAATCTCCTCTCACTTAAATGTCTCACCAAAATATGCGACTTGAACAAAAGTAATGCACGTGAAATTGCTGGAATACATGACTAAGAAATTGAATGGTGGGTAAGTTATATAGGCTACCCTGGATCGCAGGGGTAAGGTCATCCAGGGGTTGGCATAGGAGGCACGGGGCCAGTAGGTGTATACAAACAAACCTCCACACCTCTGGAGACTATTAAAGATGTGAGGCCTCTACCTTAAGCGGACTGAAAGCCTCCCTATCGCCCCCTAGTGAGAGAAACACAAATCAATATAAACTGAATACATGCAGTTTAATTCTGAGTCTAACACAAATGAATACAAAGGAAGATCTGATAAAATATTATCATTTAAAACTACTGCGGTGATAGATTTTTATAAAATGGACTGGTTTATCTTATAGATATAGACTTGTGCAGTTTGTGGTTCAGATCCAGAAAATGACTGAAGTGGCCTGTATGGAAGGTCTGACTGACTGAAAACATGCGAAATCTGATTTAGACTTTTTCTGAATAAGTCTAATGCTTGTAGACATGAGTTTAGTATGGTGGTGGGCACTTCACTGCTGATGATTATGTAGACTTAGATGTTTGCCAATCCCATAACTCAAACAATCATAACTACCGTATGGCATGAGCAATGAGGCTCAAGGTTGTTTTATAAAACAATTTTTATCCATTGCCATTTTTTCTTTATAGTATCTGTAAAAAACTAGAGGACATGGCGCACCAAGCAAGGCCAACCATTAGTATTTGTCCCATAACTGGCGTTTCATATTTCATATTCCATGCTTTCCAATCGTTTTCTTCTCTGACATTCTGCCAAAAGTTCTGTACATATGGACCCACAAACACAAAAAAAAACAATCTTCAAAAGCGTATTTTCAAATACTATCCATATGTCAATCATCACCTTTTCTTGTCCTCTCTACAAGTCTGTGAAGAGCTGCAAATCCTCAAAAACCTTTTTGGTGCTCTCAAAGAACAACCCCCAGTCTGTCACCTAGTGCCTTACCCTCCCTAATAGTTTATCAGGCCAGTCGACCTGGATGGATAGTGTCAGACACCTTATTAGCTATGTGCATACATTACGTGGGCGCATCGGTCGGCCTCTGGGCCCTGTAATTAGGTGGCCAATGCCTTACGCCCTTAGCCCTCCTCCACGCTTGTGCCCGCCCACCTCGAAAGGACATTACTGGTCAATGGGGAGCAGCAGGTGAGGATGAGTAAAGGTGGGATGAGATGGCGGGGGGAGAACAATGGGAAAAGGATAGACCTGGTCTGTAACTGTAAGATGGAGAACACTGAGGAAGGTTAAGGTAGAATTCATGGTTAAAATCTATAAGATGAAGATATTAGTGAAAGTCTATATGGCGGGGAATACAGGTGAAGGTCTATGAGATAGAGAATAGAGGTGGGAAGGCAATAATGATATAATTGGTGATGGAAAAGAAAATAGGCTGGAAAGGCCTGTAAGTAATGAAATTTGGACAATGAAATATATGTGGAATGAATTGGGAAGTATCGAATCAGGGAATGAGATGGGAAAAAAGGAAGGAGTTAATAAGACAGGAAAAGGGGACTGAACATAGACGGAGACAATGGATAATGAGCTGGGAAGGAGGCAGGGGATAATAGAAAAGGTAGAGGAGAATGGTGAGGATACAGGCAATGAAAACAAGGATGGGAAGGAAGCGTGTAGAAGCAGGACAGATAATGGAAAATGGAAACTGGAAAGGAAAGGGGCAATAGAGAATGGGATAGGAAGGAGGCAGGGAGGGTTAGGACAAGTAAAGGGGACTTGTAATGAAGGATGCAATAGAAAATGAGATATGGGAAGGAGCCATGAGGAAATGGAGAATGAGACGGAAAGGAGGCAGTGAGGGATATATTGGAAGAAGGAGTTGGCGGATAAGGCAGGAAGGAGATAAAAGGGAACAGAATAGGCAGGAGACATGTGGGAATGGAAATGGAAGTTGGCATGGAAAGAAGCTAGGCAATGGGACATGGGGTTACAATGAAGGGAAATTGGAGGGAGGAGGTACTAGAGGAAAGTAGCGGAAACGGGCATTTCAAATAGAAAGGGAAGGACGTGATGGGTAAAGAAAAAGGGATAAGCAATGTAGAGGGATATGAGGATGAGGCGAGGGACATTAGGATGGACACTAAAAAAAGGATAGGTAGGAAGGATTAAGCAATAGGAATAATGGATATAAGAGAGAACAAGAAAAGAATGCAGAAGGATGCTATTAGAGCTATGGGACAGGAATGGAATACAACTCATGATAAAGACAGCAGGCTCAGGGCAATTTGAAATGATAAGAGAGACTGAATGAGGACGGACAGAGGGCAAAAAGAAGCAGTAGTAGAAGACAATGAATATTAACTGCAGAAAGCATAACTTACGAGAAATGAGATTTGTTGAGTAGGTGTAGTTGTAGCACCATGCATATCGAGGAAGAATGTGAATAGAAAAAGAGCCAAAAGAAAAACCTTGTTGGAGGCAAAAAAACAAAAGGAGAACACAAAAGCAAATATGAGATGTCGCCAGCAACTACATGTACATAGATTAGGATCGTTGGAAGAAGGTGGATCAGATGGAAAGGAAAATCTAGGAAAAAGTGCGTACGTAATCAATTAATAGTGAGGATGATTGTTAAGTATTTATATAGATATTAAATTGTGTAGCGATACCTAAGCAATTTATTTATTTCGGAGTGAGCGTGACGTCATCGCCCTCCGTTTCCATCGCTACGGAGATTGTTGTACCTCGACTATATAAATCGCCCGAGCTTGACCGTTGGTCATTCTCGTTCTAACCACCAGAGATTCATCATCGCAGCAGAATTTTAAACGATGAATTTGGAAACTTCGATCAGGAGGAGATAATGTCATCTTTTTCATTCGACAACACGTTCAAGGCAGGTGTCGGTACCAAATCTGGAGGGGGTTACAAAGGTAAACAAAGCCAGGGAAGTGGGAGGTCCTACTCCGAAAAAATTTGTTTTCGCTTCAACTCTGACAGCGGATGCTATGGCAAATGTAACCTTAATCATTCTTGTATAATTTGCGAGAAGAAAGGGCACAGTAAGAAAGATTGTGTGCGTGTAAGCAGCGATAAAAAATAGGATTTCGTTCAAAAATCTGAGAAGATTCCAGACGGTAAACACTTATCTGACAGTGACGTCACGGGTACATGGGTTTCTTCTCAGTCGTGTCCGGGCTCGCAAGCCCAAAATGTTAAATTATACAGTAATTCAAGAAGTGTTGGTCATAATGGTGGTTTCCTCCGTGTTCTAGAGGTAGAAGTATTAATCCAGTCGTGGTGGACGACGATTCGTGTTGTATTTCAAATATTATCTCCAGTATTGGTACGATCGGTACACGCCGGTACTTTGCATCGCCGGGGTCAAGCCCGGGTCAAAGCACCGATACCGCTGACGTCACGGGTTTCCGTGTCGAAAGTACACAAGCGGTGTCGGAGCAAGAGGAGGATAATGTCAATCGGCAAGGTAATTTTGTTCAAAATATAGAAATTCTAGCCGATAGTTCTTATCTAACGGTCGATAGGGATGGAGTTGGGGTCCTTGTCGACAACTGCCCCAAGTTTGAAGAAAATCCATCGGGTGGTTCAAGAGATATTAAATATTTTGAAAATAATCTTCTGGTCTCGGCGCGCTCGCCGAGTGGTCAAACTGTCAATGTATTCGAGAAATGCGCACGGGGGGAGTGCACATGCGATTATTATATTAATGGTGCATTGGCGCAACTTAGGCCTTGTAGATTCGAATATCTTTTGTCATTGGGGTCTGATGAGTGTAAAAACAGATTTAGACCTATGGTTGATGGTATAACAGATGGTTTCAAAATTGTTGATGACACAGTGCCAAGCGGGGGTCTGAGTTATGATTGCAGAAATTACAATTCTCTTTTTGAAGGTGATAATCGAAAAAAAATGGACAAAATTATTGGCAAAGAACTGGCTGAGGGTTACCTTAAAATAGTAAATGAAAAGCCAGCATGTATTCACTCTATGGGTGCAGTCCCTAAACCTGATGGCAATATTAGGCCAATAACAGATTGCAGTATGCCAGACAAAATATCAGTAAATAACTTTTGTGAAAATATTATTGAGGAATTTAGATATAAAAGTGTAGATAATGTTGTGGCTTTGTTAAATCCAGGAGACTATATGGCTGTGGTTGATATTAAATCAGCCTACAGGGCGGTACCAATATACCCAGACCATCAAAAGTACTTAGGAATTAGATGGGAAATTAATGGTAAAGCTGAATATTTACAGGATTCTCGCTTGGCATTTGGTCTTAGACTAGGACCCATGTATTTTAATGAAATTTCTGAGTTTATATACCATATATTATCAGATATTTATGGAATCCATACTGTAAATTATTTGGATGACTTTATTGTCATTGGTTCAAGCCTGGAGGAGGCCACATGGGCTCAACAGGTAGTAATAAGAATATTGAGATACATAGGCTTTCACATAAGTTGGGGAAAAGTGACCCCACCATCCCAGGTATGTACCTACCTGGGCCTGGAAATTGATTCCAATAAAATGGAAATTCGTTTACCCAAGGAAAAAATGGTTAAATTAAAAAATTTGGTAGTAAAATACAGTCAAAAAGCGACAATAGGCAGGAAAGAACTAGAAAGTTTAGGGGGACTTTTATCCCATTGCGCTCATGTTGTAGATGGAGGCAGGGTGTACTGTCGAAGGGTTTATAACTTATATAAAGTCCTTTTAAATAATAATTTAAAAGCAATAAAAATAGGACAGGCATGTAGGGATGACCTGTTATGGTGGGAGAAATTTCTGGAAAATTTTAATGGCAAAAGAAAAATCGAATATAAAGAATTTCCCCTCCCAATGGTATCAGACTCATCTATGAAAGGCTTTGCAGTGTATATGGGGAATGACTGGAGGGCAGGTAGCTGGGATAATAGCATTATTTTTCCGGATTCTGTATGTAATCATATTTTGCCAGCCCCATCAGATATTATTTATGATAATAATAATATCAATGAATTAGAACTCTTCCCTATAGTACGTGGCCTGCAGGAATGGCTGAGCCAACTTGCAGGTCACAGCGTAAATATTTATACAGACAATACGCAAGTTTTTCATATGATTAGGAAGGGAATTAGCACCAATCCAACTTGCATGAGTTGGCTTAGGGAGATATTTTGGATATGTAAAATTTATAAAATAAGACTGGTCCCGCACTATATTAACACAAAAAATAATTTGGTGGCAGATACTTTATCACGCCTTTTATATATTAAAAGTGAGGACGCAGTTAAAAAGTGTATTTTTGGTGCGAATTTGTGTTGTTCTAACGCGATTTTTAAATTTTGCAGAGAAAATAAGCCTGAAAAGGCGCGTTGTGACGTTGAAAAAAGCCGCTGTAGGGGAAAATACCCAGAAATTGCGGAGGATGCAATGGAAATGTTACCTAAAGGTATGTAAAAAATTTCATTGGGCGCCCTATAAATGTGACTCTAACCAGGGTTGTCTGTATATTTCTTATATTTCAAAATTTATGAAAGCATCCTCTGTGATAAACTATTATCAAGCGGTTATCTATTATCATAATGTCAAGGCCAAGCCAGTCGCAGGATGGTCAGATGTAAACATAAAGATGGTTGTAAAAGGAATTAAAAATTCCAATTTTTGTGAGGTGGATAGTAAAGAACCACTGAAAGAGAAGCATTTAGAAATGTTGTATAGGAAGGTAGATTGGTCCGACCAGTTAGGGATTTTAATATACATTGTAATTGTATTTTTGTTTAGGACACTACTTAGAGTAGGACACACTGTGAGGTCAGAACACATGCTTCTGAGAAAAAATGTTATTTTTCATAAATGGGGTTGTATTGTAAAGGGTACATCCTCAAAAACAAAAAAGCCAGGCCAGGTACATGAGATACCTATTAATAGATTAGAAAATAAAAGGGTCTGCGCTGTATATTTATTGGAGAAATTATTTAAAATTCATCCAAAGTCTAGGGATGATCCACTGTTCTCCACTGACAAAATTGGCTATTTATCCTACACAATGGTTAATAAACAATTTAAACAAATGTTATCAAATTCAAAAATTAAGGGTAATTTTTCAACCCATTCTCTAAGGAGGGGTGGCACCACAGACTTGTATAATAAAGGTGCTTCCTTAACTTATATTAAGGAGAGAGGCCAATGGTCATCTGATTGTATTTACAAATATATTAGGCCTTCAATCTCCGATAAAATTAATTATGATAAATTTTTATCACTACGTTAGGTAATTGATTTGGAGGAATTGGATTAAAATAAATGTTATTTATTATATGTCCAAATCAATTTACCTTGTTTGTTGTCCTGTATTTATTCTAAGTTGTTCTAGCCGCGACGTAAATGATATTAAATTGTGTAGCGATACCTAAGCAATTTATTTATTTCGGAGTGAGCGTGACGTCATCGCCCTCCGTTTCCATCGCTACGGAGATTGTTGTACCTCGACTATATAAATCGCCCGAGCTTGACCGTTGGTCATTCTCGTTCTAACCACCAGAGATTCATCATCGCAGCAGAATTTTAAACTTTAGAATTATTGTTACAGGGAGGATTAAAATAAATGTTATTTATTATATGTCCAAATCAATTTACCTTGTTTGTTGTCCTGTATTTATTCTAAGTTGTTCTAGCCGCGACGTAAATTACACAAATTTCAGAGATTATCTAATATAGAAACCCATGTCGATTTCTATGAGTATGTACGCAAATGCCTAAATGAAGCGGATCGAAGGCGGGAAAGGACGTAAGATAGCCAAGGGCGGAAAAGGGCATTGCAGAGACCAAACACCGCCAAAGACCTATCAGTCTGCAATGCCCTAGGCCTGTAGATATAGAGGGGAGGACTTGAGTCGACTCCAGGTATACCAACAGCCCGAAAAGGGCGGTTTACGGGGCGGAATAGGGCCCGTTAAGGTACACTACCTGAGCCTTAATGACCCCCGCTCATCACACTAAGCCCTTTGATGTGGCCGCCCGACCCGCCCCCTAGTAGGCCCTCGCCGAACTGATGTTATCTGGGCTCATGAGGTATTCACTTAGACCACCGGCGGGTATCAATTAAGTGGCCATCTTAGAGGTTGGGGCTTTGTCGGGAAATGCTGGAAATTGAATAAAAATGTGACATAACAAATGAAACGTCTTTGTAAATGTGCGTGTGTCTTCATTCCTCCGGTTAAATAATCCGTACAGGGAAAATGCGACTCCCGAACTTTGTCGTCTTTTGTGTGAGTTCCCAAAGCCATTGGGACTTATATATCTGTTTCTTTTCTTTTCTATTGTTCCTCATAAGAAAAATACGCACAGATAAATGAAAAATATTCGTATAATTTTGTTATCTTATGTAGCTATTATGCATGACAGATATTTTGCAAGGAAACAAGAAAGAGCAAGTATATTTCCTCAACGTGACTTTGATTCCCCTTTATATCAATTATCGTCCCTCGTACATGCAATACTGCATTTTCCTTCATTTTCCCCAAATCTTGATTATTAATTTTATGTCTATATATGGGGGATTACTAAGTCTGGAGAGATCTGCATAGTTGTCATATACTAATCAATATCAAGCTTCTCCGTTGCTATAGCTTATGCTGGCAAAAGAAAGAGGCTTTACGTATTCCCAAGAAACTTGCATTATTCTGATGTTAAACTATGCAATCTTGCTTTGCGTTAGCAGATGCATCCTTATGAAACATTATTAGATTAGAATGATATATCTTATTGTAGACCTCATGACATCGTATTCTACTGTACCCACATGGAAGATCACCAATACCGATTGTGCTTTGGTGAATTAAAAAGAACGTGCAGCCCAGCCTCAACCCTGACCCAGCTCCCTCTATAATTATTTATTTTTCTATTAAATAAATCTTCCACCTTTCCTTGGCAAAAGTAATTAACAAACTATTGCTAAGAAAAGTTCCAAATCTGCCAGTAGGGCCTACCAATCGAATTGTATATTGCTTGGCTGTAATAGCTGCCTCCTTATTTCAAAGGAAAACTCCACTGTACCCCATATTCATAAAGTCTGATCATAAATAGAGTTGTATATCTATATCAATAGATCCAAGTTCATGTCAATATTTTGTAATGATTAAGAATTGCTATCTGATACGAAGGGACCCCCTGAAAAGTCCACAGAAACTTGTCATGTACAAGTTCCTCACCCACAAGGAAAACACTTTTCTACACTTATCACCCACGACACGGAGGGAAACCTTATAAGCTTTCCATATACGCAATGAGAAGTCTACATTTATATAGAAGATATCTGAGAGCACATATGATGTGTATGTCAAGTCAAATACGTTGGATAGGGGGAGACCGGCCGACCCGCGGTTTACCTGACGGGACCTGTGACACCTGATCCCGTCACGATCAGGGACCCTCGCACGGTCTCCCTCCCCGATAAACAAACAACTTTTTCCTCTCCCCGGCCGGCCGGCTGTCCATATTAAAAGGCATCTCTGTTATGGGAGGCAAATACTGGGAGATGACAAAACAGGTGTAAAACGTCTTTATCATGCTAAACATGACAGGTAACATGAGGTGATCTTGTAGTTGTGTACATGATTCCTTGACAGGTATGTCCGTTGGGCCAGTGTCCCCCACCATCCCCAGGCCCCTAGATGAAAGCTCCCAGGGAACCGAAGGGCCTCGTACAATAGCATAACTTTGGCACAGAGGTCTTTGGGTCTAAGCTGAAGTTTGACTCTGAAATTCCTGAATAATCACCATAATTTTATTTATAGATATGTCTGAGTACGGGCTACCGCATGTGTTAAGTATATTCTGTTTTTTCTCAACGTTTGTACAGTGATAGAGTGCATTTAGGGGTGAGTGAGAAAGAGTGCATGTGTCCGAGGTTCCATTTGAAGACCGAGGTATTCTACTTCACAATTTCTTGAACAACCAAGTATTAAGATTTCATGATTATTTGAAACTAACAGGCATGGCTTAAGTATATAACTTTGAAGTCTGTTTTATACTCTCCATAGTAAAGAGTGAAAAGTGACTTTGCAATTAAACTTTCTGAACATGGCAACATAGTTTCTTATCAAGCTAACTCAAATAGAACTTGTGTATAATCTAAATGTTTTTAATCGTTTCCTTTAAATTCCCAATTAGATGAGAGTGTACACAGAATTGTGCGATAGATCGTAGATTATCATTGTAGTAACTGAATCCCGGATACAGATTTACAGTGGATATTGCCGTATGGTTCCAAATATTGGGAATTGAGGAAGGCGGTAGTGGACAAAAAATGTCAGGTGAAAATTCCCTTTCTTTTTGCGTCCACGGTCTTACCTTAAGTCCTCTTTTCCCTATCCCAGACCCTAATAGTATAACCGCACCTTGGTCCCTGGACCATCACCCTGTAAGTCGGTGTTCCTCTCAGGTTCTTGGCCGATCCCACATACTAATCCCATGTCGTCCTTCCCCTAAAGTGTTTGCGCTCTCAGCTTACGGCGTTGTGGTTGCACCTGGTGACGACATCGGCGGTTAGATGACAGACAGATGACTAGGTGACGGATAAAAGAAAGGGTGACGGACAGAAAACAGAATGACGGAGACACGGCCGGTTTGGATGACAGAGGTATAGATGTGGGAAAGACGCACGGACGGACGTTGGATGGCCACAAGTCCGGTTGGGTGACGGGTAGAGGAATGGGTAAAGAAAAAACAAGTTGACCAGTGACGTATTTCCATTTACACGATAATAGACGGATATAGATGAGCGACAGACGGGCGAGTGAGTGAGCGACAGATCGACGGACAGACAGACAAATCGAGGAAAGATTGGCCTCAAGACTCAAGACGCATCGGTAGACAAACTAAGGTCATAAAAACATGGGGAATTTTTTTTTTTTTCAAAACAGGGAGAAATGAGGTCCTCTCCCCTGGTGCCTCATTCAGATCTACAGTTGTTAAGTTTCGATTCTTTCTGGGTTTTTTAACAGTGGAATGGGAGACAGATAGGAGAGAGGATGGGTGAAGGGCGGGAGGGGCGGGGTTGTCGCTGACCGTCGGAGCCACGTACAAACTTTGTTAAGAGCTGCATGTGTCATCGTGTTTTTAAAGGTGTCCATTTAAATTTCGTAATAACCTTCAGTTTTCGCAGTTTTGGCCCTACCTTTTTGGAATATCAATACAATGTTACCATGACATAAGTAGCACAATTATCTATGATTGTGTGTGTGTGTGTGTGTGCGTGTGCGTGTGTGCGTGTGTTTTTAAATTTGAAAAAATGTGAGTGTGGTTTATGGAAGTTTTGGAGAAACATTCAATTTCTTCATGTCTTATAAACTTATCGTGCCAAAGACCAAAATATGAATAAGGGGCCTATCCAGAAATCATCAAGAGAGAGGAGGCACTTGGGCAAAACTTTCGGGCGCGGGTTGTACAAAATACAGAATGTTGGAAATAGTGGTGGCGCGGCCCTACTACACTCCAAATCTCCCTCCTTTAGTATTTGGATACATACCTACTTTTTGTGTTATTGCACAAGCTGCACTCTTACAATGCTCTCAATCTGGTAAAAGTGCTCCTAAATTCGGGAAATTTACGGGGTCTTTTTTAAGATTTTGTGAAAATGCCACCTCCCCTTAACCCAAAATAATCAGACTACAATTCTTCATAATAAAGACCTGGACCTATAAGCATGTACTGTATACTGTTACACCTAAACCAAAGATAAATGTCGCCCAAGAAATGAACGCCTGGGGGCAATAACAGAAGAACACCGCCTCCCCCTGTGCGTCCTACCGGGTCACATATGGCACCAGTTGCCATCTTGACTCGGCTCAAATTCGCGGTCAAAAAGCCCAGTAGCCAGGAAACCACCTGCGAACTCTGCCCTACCTGGTGATTGTCCCCCTCCACAACATGGGAGCCTTGTTTATATATGTATGTGCACACATCCTGTCACGCACCAGCCCACAACATGTCAATTACAAAGACGCCGGCGGCCGCCTCATTATTTCCCGCGCAAAAGCGCAGACGACTTTGAGTGAGGCTAATGACAGGGTTTTGGCGGGGAAAGAACACATCAAACAGACAGGGGACATGCTTATAAATCGACAATGAAGACGGACAGGAGGTTTCTGGGGGCAGGGTCGCGTGAGCATGTTGTCAGGGGTGGGGGTAATGATAGAGGGACGGAGTCTCTGAAGTTGGTCTGGAGGAGAAGGGGGTTGGGGGACGCGTGGTGGTGGAGTTTGGGTCGTCCATCATTCCAGAGTCGTGCATGCAAAATGTCGGCTGCTGCTACTGGTTTTGTTGTTCTTGCTGGTACTTCTACCAATGGTCTGGTATTGAGTGCTCTATTCAACTTTGTGAACGCTTAGGTATTCGTGATAAATTATGTAGTTTTGTTGGACCCGTGCTCGTCTGTACACTGTTAAAATGGTGTTTAGAATTTAAATGTGTTAAGGGCATAAACATGTTTATAATCTAAATACATTAAACCATATCTGTTTAAAACCTAAACACTTGTAACTTCTAAACATGTGTTGGGTTAACTATGCTTATAATCTAAACGCATCATTAGTTGTGTTTAAAAGCTAAACACTTGTAACCTCTAACCATGTTTTGAATGGGATATGCTTAGAATCTAAACACATAATATCAATTGCATACTATGGAAAAGAAAAATGGACACTTTGGGATTAGAACCCACATTCTTTACATTCAAGGTAGAAGCCTAACCAACTGAGCTAACTTGGACTGCATGCAGTGCACACTGGCATAGTCAGCACCAATGAGTAGGATCAGTACTACTATACAGGCGATCAAAATTAGACAGACATTAGGTCATTACTTTCATACCCCTACTTATTCAGTTAAGTAGCAAAGCTGGGCTGTGTCTACCTACAGGCCTCCATAGCTCAGTGGTAGAGCATAGGCTTCATATGTGAGGGGCCCCGGGTTCAAATCTCGGCTACTTAAGTTATCAAAATACTACTATGAAGTAGTTGTACTATTAGTGGTTTGCCACATGCCCTCCATATTTTTGGCCATGATTGGTAAAATAGTTTTTTCATACACTGAGGAATTTGGAACTTTGTGATTAAAAATGTTAGATTTTTAAGTTTTTGTAGCGTCATTAAGATAATCACTTCATTGGCCTGCTATTCTAGGTACGGTCAACCAACCAGAACACCCCTAAAACATTTACAAAATGTTTTAAAACACCTTTTTAGTAGGATTAACATGTAGACACCTTTTTAGTACAAGAACTTTATCAGCTATACCCCTAAAGGTTTTACCTCCAACAATCAAACAATCCATGCAAGGCTAAACCAAGAAGGAATGCCATATGTGGTTATTGGCTCAATGATCCTGTAGTGTGATTACAGGAAAAGTAAAACTTTCAATGCTGTTAACATTACATCTGGTGTAAACTGAATGGCATAGTACCATAGCAGTGTTTTACATGTAAGATCTAGGTTGTTGTTTTTTACACACTACAGTATAGTATTGTTAAATCTAAAATGGTTTTCATACTTAAGAATGAAAGTACACTGTACATATTACGGTATATTACTGTTTAACTTAACACCTAACCCTAAACACCTTGAAGACCTAAATGCTTCATAGATAAACACCTAAACATCATAGTTTTCTAAACACTTAACAGGTAAACATAAAAAATGCATAAGCGTTTTGATTCTAAACACCTTGAGGACCTAAACACTTCATAGTTAAACAGCTAAACATCACACATTTCTAAACACTTAACCCTAAACACCGATAATTCTAAACATGTTTAGGGAAATAAAGTGTTCCAAAACTGGATGCACCGAAGTGTTTAGGAAAATGTTTAGGTTCTAAACACTTGTTTTAACAGTGTATGGTATGTCTCATATACCCTTTCCTGACTTTTCCTGACAATTGTCTTGTGTTTTTTTTCGGCCTTTATAATAATCATTTCCGCTGTGAGTTTCACATGCATGTATCTTTCTTTTTTTTTTTTATAAATTATTGCAAGCTTAAGGTTGGAAAGTTATAGGACAACTCTAAGATAAATATCATGAGATATAATGAACCACATTATTATAATATATATATGCTCCTTCTTAGTTAATCAAAATTTGACTTATATTGCCGCTATAGCCCTATATGTTGTTATAAAATGCATTGGTAAACTAAAGAGCTACTTTAGAAATACACCTATACATGAAACATTTTTACTTTCTACTTGTTTTTCATCATTTAAGCAGGATGCATAACAATATGTTTAAACGTTAAACACTCAAGCTCAAAGCCCACACATCTAGACATCTAAAATCTCTCAAAATGGTTGAACATGCATGAGCGATCTAACGAAGACTATTCAGTTTTGGACGCTTGTTCCTTCAACTTACGTTGTACCTTAATGCACATATTTCCTCATTTGACATTAACGTATTGGCTATACCTGTGGCACAACCAATGACTTTCCCCTGTCGCTGACAGATAAACAAGGTGTGTTAAGTACCCTCCTCTGTCACTGAGTCACTTTTACAAAGAAAGTAATGAACTCGAGATTCTCTGATAAAATATGCCTTTTTAGCCGTTTCCGATTTCGATCGAATTTGGATTTTAACCTCTGGCCCTGAACTACCATCAAAACTGAATGATGTTTTTCAGCCTCAAATTTAAACAGGTCTGGTTAAGAAATTGCCTTTGTGTGGCGTATCATTGTGACGTTGTTTGACATTAATTTAGTGAAGTATTTAGGAAGAATTGCGGCCACATAGGACGAGTTATTGACAATTAATAACACCTGGCGCAATCAGACTCATTTATATTTATATGTTTACAAATGTAAATAAAAACTTTAAGTGTATTAGCTTTTTAGTTTAGGAAAGGAAAATGGACAAGCACCCCACTGCGAACAGATGTTCACACTTTTAGAAATTTACAGTTAATTTACATTAGAAAATTCACTCACAGTGTAAATTAGAAATGTTGAAAAGAAAATGAATGTTGGACAAATTTCTTGACACAAAAGGGAAATATTCATGTTTTTAAAAAGTCTAAATGAAACCTGAGTAAACTCAATTAAAATTGAACGGTGGGTTGGTGGAGGCCTATTATGGCGCAATCTTTCTTTAAGAGTTTACTTAAGGCAGGTGGTAAGCGCACATTACACATGTCAAACGTGTGAGGATAAGGCAGGACTTCTACTACATGGGGAAGCGACGATTTTATATACCTAAAAATTCCTATTGAAAATAGTCTTTTCTGCTAATTTAGAAACAAGCGTAATGATCTGCATATAGGGTATGGCTATAAAACTATGTAATAAATCTCAAACAACATTTATATGTTGTATTGAAATGCGTTACAATGGACACACCAGGAAATGTATCATACTGAAAGGGTATGCATACTGAAATGGCTTTCTTTTGAATACATATTAAAAGTTGTTGGTAATCCAATATTATCATACCATTGTGCCGAGCTGTACATGTTTTTCCACTTGTACTCTTTTCTTTTTTTAAAGGGTTTTATTAGTAAAAATCATCAAGGTTTCCCTTGGTTTTCAGAGTTATTACACTTACACATGTGAAAAATATATACAGGATCACATTAAATCATTTATTATTTACAAATTTCAAATAATGTTCAGTTTATGACAATGACAATATCTAAAATAGATCCTTGTCAATCAACATCAAGTACATTGTACCCATCATCATTCAGGGTTCCTATGATTCGTACATAGACATGCGGATGATACATAATATTAAGGTAATTCAGTTTTATGTAACAGACAGTATAAATAACATTTTATATTTCCAATTGATTAGAAATAAACAGCAGATATCCATGTTTATAGCCATATTGTATTGGGATAAACTATATACCTCAAACATTTAGAGTTTTCTTTTCTTATAAATATCATTTACTTGTTCAGTCGCTATACCTTTCCTACATTGACTTCGTCCTATAATTATTATGTTGAATAAAAAATATCCTCCGAATACACTGAATCATGGAGTGATTAGTTTCTCATCAGTTTTTGAACAAAACTGTTCCCGTCTACTTTTGTCTAGAAATGTGGAATATGGCAGAGCTGAATGTTAAACGAGATCCTCAGTTGGTCTGGAAAATGATAGTCAATTTGAAAGAATAGCGGATTATCAGTAATTTATTACTTTATCTTTGTTTCCTTGGTCAGACTTAAACTATGAATTATTATCGCCTAGGTTCCTCATTAAGCGACCTTTTTTATGGTTTTAAGTCAAGACTTAATTTTCCACATCGCTTGATAGCAAAATGCGTTTGAATTACTTTCAATCGAGTTTAACCTCCCTCTGTTAAGCTCATCAGGATTTACATGAATTGTAATCCATTATTTTGACATTTAGATTCATCACTTCAAATTCAGTAATTGCAATCTAATGATATTTAATGTGCACGATAATCTGAATACTAACTGCAATAGTGTTGACCTCTGAAAATCTATAAGGGTTTTGGTAGAATATGCTCATTTGGTAACTGTCTATATCAAACATTGGTTAGATGAGATATTAACATAACCCGAAATGGCAATGTATAATTGAAAAATTTATTCAGATGTTTGTCTTGAAATATATCTTGTGCCATTTTAACACATTTAAAATTAAAAGTTTCTGAGATGCAGAAATCACGTTGATTTATAATGCACCTATAAATCAACTTATTGTATATTTCTAGACAATAGAGAACGACATAAACGCATAACATATAAATATTGAATTCTAAACACATGGCAAGACATTTGAGTAAATGTAGTGTTAGTTGAAATGAAAGAGACGTAGTGTCTATCAAAATGTTTACTCTCACAAAAAGAAAAAAAATACACAAAGGAGATGATATATTTCTGTTCACACGGTTAGGAGGTTTTCATCCAGGGTTAAATAATGAAGCCTATCAACTTGCCTTTGTCCAACTCTCCCCGGATTTAGGCATCAATGTAAGTAATCTCCCCAGACAGAAGTCTGTCCCCTGTCGCCCAGCTTGTTACATCTCCCCCTTTGTCTTCACTCTCCAAGCACATTTAGTTGATTTAGTGGGGTTATGATGTAGGTAACACACCTCCCGCTGGTACTCTGCCCGTTCTGTACCGGTAACTCACCACCCTCGGGGACCCAGCGTGGGAGTTTTGGCCTCCATCTGAGACTTTCAGGTAACAAATTGTCAGACTCGCCAAGGGTCCGTGGGAAAGTGTTGGCCCAGCTTTGATCCCTGTTTGGATCCCTGGTGGATCACTCCAAACTTCATCAGGGCCAATGGGGTGGCCACTCACTGATCTGAGGGATGTAGAGATAGTTTTAGTGTACTTGTGGGGTATTGCAAGCATAATGAGGGGGTCACTCTTTATAGAAAAATGTCATGATATTAATAATTTTGATATTATGACACTCTTCTATAAAAAGTGACCCCATCATAATGCATATTATGTTATATGGTTAAACAATTATTTTGTATTTTTTCCACTGTACTGCAATAGACCACTTTGTCTCCTCAAAATTTAATAGACTGTTTTAACTAGTTAGATCCATGGAAAAGTGACAAAATGTAGAATTTGTGACAAATACTAATCTATTCTATAATAAGTCGTAAGATGTCTAGACTGACAGGATTGCAACTGCAGAGACGAAGGCTGCACACTGTATTACATGCAGATTAAATAAAACAAAAACAATTCTAAATTCTAAATGAGTACCAACAGTCTTGCTGGGGTACCCCTGATTCACAGTGCCCCCCTCCACCTCCAGGCTGCACCTCTGCCTGCAGAGCCCTCAGGGGATAGCAGGCTGGATTGACTTTGATCTTAACAAGGTAGAGTGGTTAAAAGGCCAGGTAGGAGGGAAAGACAGGTGAAAAGGGGCACTGCTGGTTAGCAGAAGGTCCACCTGGAATTGTACTAACAGAGGTCAGGCAGGGGTCCATCCTAACACCTTTACTATCCACACCCACCAAGTAGCCCGGAGACGAGCCCCATCCGTTATTAAGGCCCTGCAGGCGATCAGGGGAGGGGATTTCAGATTAACACCAGCCCCCCAGCGGCCCCCTGGTGGGAAAAAGTGAGACCCTTCGCGCCGAGGGGGGCGTGGCGCATGCGCATTTGAGGCGCCGGTTTGTAATGAGTCGCCGCTAGGTGTCTCTGTGGGCAGACAGGTGTGGGGCGGATTTCAATTGAAAAATTAAACGTTATTTGCTCTCGGCCATATGGTGGGGATACATCAGGGCGGCGATTGGCCGCGTCTGACGGCTACAGCCCGCCCCCACCTCCTCCTGCCCCCATCCCCAGCCCCCTGCACCCCTCACAGGCCCTGATTTATAACAAAACGTGGAGGTTTTGTTACGTTAACTGCCCCCAACTGCCTGCGCCACTTAATACTGACTGTGCTCGCCTCCTGGGTGGGTTACAGAGAGAGGGTGTGTGTGTGTGGGGGGGGGGGGGGTAGGATCTGACGCTAGGGTTTGTGGGATTAGGATCCAAATGTGTCCGTATCTAGAAGCAGGGGACCCAAACTTGTGTGCATGAGAGGGGTCGAAATCATTTATAGAGGTATAGGGAGAGCTTTTGGGGAGTGGGGTGGAGGAGGGAGAGCTCTGGGAATAGAGGAGGGAGATTGGGAATGGAGGAGGGAGGGTGAAGAAAGAGGAGGGAGAATGGGGATAGAACATGGTGGGGATAGAAGATGGATAGTGCTGGGGATAGAGGAGAGAGATTGGGAATGGTTAGTAGAGGGGGTGGAGATAGAGGAGGGAAAGTGGGGATAGAAGTAACTGATAGAACATGGAGAGTGGGGATAGAGAAGGGAGAGGGCTGGGGATAGATTAGTGGAGTATTGAGAGGGCGGAAGGAGGGGGCATACAGCCAGGTGGTACTCGGCCTGGCTCTGCTCCACTGAGAACAAAGTAGGCCCTTTGTAGGTAAGGGGGTCTAGCCTCACTGACCGGGCCCACATCACTCACCTTTAACTACCTGCACACCTGTATCTCACCTGTAAAATATCCCCGGCATAAATACCAGATCCCACATTCAACCCGAAGAAAAGGGAGGACAGATCCAGAGTGAAACCCTCAATTGAATCCGGGAAACATCTTGCAGAGTTCTTGGGTTTCGGTGATACCACAAAAATCTTTGTCGTTGGGGATGTCTTAGATAAAAGTAAATCAGTTGGCTTTAGATCAGGGGGTGTGGCTGGCAGGCAGCTGTTTGTGTGTGGTCGTCAGCTTAATCTATTTGTACCAAGGCATTAATCCTCTAATAGCCCTAAGTAACACATGAATTATGCAGCAGTCTAACCTTGGGGCCAGTCAGAAATTACCGATCCCACTTTCACACAGACAGCTGCGCACCCACCCCGAGAATGACTCTCATTTAAATTTCCTGCCAGTAAATTGAAGTTTCGGGAGGAAAAAATAAATGCCCTGGTCAATAATAATAAATTGGTTTTGGTCTGCAATCGGTTTTGGCGTCAACTTTTAATGGGCATGGTCTCAGAGTTGCCAGCTCTTTGTTCCTGCCTCGTACTCGGTTCGTCTCTCCTTTGAATTCCCCAAAAAGCTTCCCTTCTTTAGTGTAAGTTTTCTCGTTTCTAAATCAGCCACTTAGGCGACAACCACTTCTGGTGACAACTTCGATTTATGCGAAGAAAGAACATGCTCTTTTTTCTCTTCCCTTTCTATAGAATGAAGTGATTAATAACTTTGAGGTCGTTTTTTGTTTGCATGGAGTAAGAGTTGTGTGAAAGAGCCCCGGTCGCGTTTCGCTCTCAGGGAAGAAGATTTTTGAAATCACGACCGCAGTATACAAGCAGAAACACTCACATCAAACAGACATTCAACGAATTTATTAGACCACTGGGCGGTCAGCAAGTGATGTAGTTTACTTCTAAATCAACGCTAATTCCCTTTCCATCAGCATAGCTTCTTTTAAATCAATGTACGCTATTTTCTCCCTGTGTAATTCGCTTGAGGTTCGCTTAGAATTACAAAGCATCCTCAACGACTTTACCAATGAGGAGAGGCGATATACATTACATCAACATGTTCAATAGCTCGTTTCCATCAATTGAGAGATTTTCCTTTCACCTTTATGGGAGAGCTTTTTGATCATTTCCTTCATTTCAGGAATTCTTTAACACTATTCCCATATATTTCCATGATAAGTAGCAGGAATTCCGGATCGTCAAGGCATACTTCCCATATTACAGTTTCATGTCATAAAATACCATTCCACTTCAGATGTACATAAGCTTATACAAACGGGGACGATGGCCTATTACCATACCGCAGATAAAGGGCCAGGTGACTAAGTTGCTGATAACCCAACCAATTTTATGACAACGCATTTAGTAGGCCCTACACACCTGAATTATGATTTAAATGTAGGCCTATTCACATTTCATAGATTATATACATATACATGTATATGTATGCATGGGATTCATGTGATTCATGTGCCGACAAATCTGTAGTTTTGAATATTCACGCCTTTACTAAGAAAAAAGCAAATGATCACAAATATGGCGTCACATGTGCAGCGCAGACAGAAATATTTGCGCAGCGTCAATAGTTATCTGTGAATATGGAACGAGACTGTCACTAAAAAGAAGATTAGGTAAATTTAACTATACTTCTTCAATTTTATTCTTGCATATCATCCAATTTTAGTGGATTTTAAGTAAACGTTTGTAAAAAGTACTTTAATGTGCATGTAAACATTAGATATCGACTTTGTCGTATACATGTATAATATATGCGTGGTTTCACGACTTCAACTAAATTGAATAATAATCCAGTAGAAATGTATATATATATATATATATTTAATTATATATATATTTAATTATATATATATATATTCAATTGTAAGGGTTGCACGAACATAAGAAATTAAACTTAATAGTTTTTTTACATTCCAAAGTAAATCCGATTAAACAGTTGAGACATAGCGCGTTGACTTATTTTCGGGCGGCCGACTTCAAACACATACTCGACTGATGGGGTATAGACTAGTGATTGACGCAACGAAATTTAAGGCATTGGTTGCCTCATTTATCTTTTCAACCCAGAGGCTGAATGAAATAATATTATACAGTTGAAATATTTATACCTAGAAATGCATATAATATATTATTTAAAGATAACGACGGGATGAAGATGTATCGGCGCATTATCTATTTGTATTTGGTTACGCCTGCAAAGAGCAACATTCCAATATAGATCAGCAGATACATATTATTTTCTTGCTGGAAATCATATCTCTCATTCTGATTAAATGGGAAATACCATTCTTGGATATTCTTAATATGTTTTTGCCGAAAAGGACACAATACGAAGAAAGCACCATAATAACTGTCAGTTTATTATTTGACAGTTTCAAGTTGTCAAAATACTAAGCGAGTATACGGAGTCAGGCCCGTATACATTGGGAGGTGGGGGGGGGGTGCGTCACCCCCCGAGAGAAAAATCTACAAAACGTTCAGCTTTTACTACAAACATTATTTTAGTATAATAGCCCCCAAATAGGGAAGAAATATTGAAAAGTCCTATCATTGGTAATGTTATTGTAAATGTTCATTGGTAATGTTATTGGTAAATGTTCATTGGTAATGATATTGTAAATGTTCCACTTCAAAAAGATCGCCATCCCCATCGACGGGCCTTGGAATTGTTGTAAGGATTCAACATAACAGCTCGATAGCGACAACATGTAAGTCTATAAACAATTATGGCAGCATAATAAACAACCATATGATATTCAAGAAGAACAGATTATCGGAATTGAATTTTCATCCTCATCTGATTGCATTTAATGGGCTGTATAGGGCATACCAATTTGCAGAACTAAGCATACTTATTTCATGTGCAGATGAGGAGGTTTTCAACAAGGAGGTCACAGGCATTAAGAGAAATCTCTGGATGAAATCTAGAAATAGGCTGGGATATTTTTCATAGTTTAATATTTTAATCATCTGACAATGTGACATCCAAATGAAATATTCCAATGGTTCATGACAAAATCAATGCAAATTATAATGTGAAAAAGTTAAGCAAAGATGTGTACAGTCAATTTAGAGTGAGATCTTCAGACAAACTTACGGTGGAGAAACTCCTGGACCCATCCCCACCTGAAGACCCTTCCCGGTGGTCCTTTCGGTATGTTTGATCCCCACGGGAGACATAGGTGTGTGGTGTCGAGTTACGCCGCTAGGTGCCGCATGAAAACAACCCGCAGCGCCCCCTACAAAGCCACGTGACGGGACGTTATGTTCTCGCGTGACAGGGCGAGATCTTACCTGCCCAGGACGCCGGGAGGTTTTTGTTGGTTGGTTTGGGGGCGGATTGGGATTTGGCGAGAGGGACGGACGCGATTAGACTACCCTGTGAGGGTTATAGATTTATCATATCTTCACTTTGAATCAGAATGTTTGTGACATGTGACAAGATCAATTACGTCAGAAAGATTGGGCGTTATCTCATACAAGGGGCTCAGAGGTATATATCATAGTGATGTAATTTATAGACCCAAGAGTGAATCTTTTATGCATGTACAAAATGAAAACACTTGAGATATATTCGATCAAATATTTAATTAAATAGAACTTATAAAATACATTTTAAAAAATAGGAATGAAACATGTTTTGCATTGATGCGATAAATTGATCTCACTATGCTATCGTGAAATGCCTATTTGGTCCGTCTTTGAACTCTTCAGGTGACGTATTATTCCCTCATAATAGATGAACAGCTGATTAAAGCAACCTTCAAAATTACATACATAGCCTGTAAATTTATGCATAAATTTGCGGTCGCCAATGATCAATAACCTTGTGTATTAATTAGTTAGCTCCCTTTGGAAAATTCATTTCCATCTTTGTATAGGCCCCTAGATATAGCTTGAAAAATTAGTATGGTTGATAGGACAACGTCATCATAATGATACGAAACAGGTTGATCTTATAATATTTTCTACTGGGGCCTAATTTTTAACGTCACCATTCATCAGTCCAACGCCTAGGCAGTATTCATCCAGTAATCTGCGGGTTGTAGGCCTAATGCTTCTATCCAATTAACTCTTAACCAGAATCTTTTGAAAAAGTTTTGGACAATTGGACTCTTTCAAGATTTGAAATGCAAAAGCGAACCATCATAATGGACAAAGTTGAATTCCAGTTCATATACATTAAGCATGTTTTATAATAGCAAATATACTGCAAAGAACCTATCCATAGATATGAAAAAGAATCAATTATTCAATAAGAGTGATACGAATTTAAGAACCAAAAAAGGGCGGCAATACGTTCGAGATGTGTGGGCTTTGTGTAAACAGATGTATTGAAATGGGTTCATAGGGATTGGATTTCAATGCCTGGCGACATATGTAGCCACACAAAAGGCGGCCACACGCCCGACAGACAGCTGATGGCGAAGTATCAGTAACATAGGGGTAAGAGTTTGGGGATACTCGGAGGTATAACAGCTTATGGATCTCTTTGTTTGCTGCTGACAGCAATAAGACTTTGTCAGCTTCAGAGACAGTGTGTCTGTCAATGTCAGGTAATGTTGTTTCTGTCAATATCATTGGTGTTATTTACTGACACAGGCTACACCTGTCGGTGAATATATATATATAGGAGAGTATGACTTAATAGCTGGTTAATATACCAAAAATACAAGTTTGAGCTATTCTTATAAGGTCGCCTCAGGATTTGCAATCATGTCTTTCAAAGTGCAATCTATTATGTTTTATCATATTGAAATTAGCCATTTCTCATAGGTTTTCAATAACAACTTTATGGAGTTATGGAGTATTTAGGTATATGCTCTAAAACAAGAAAATCACAGCAACGCTAAAAGAGCATCAACAATGGAGAGGAGGAAATGAGAACAAATCACAGAATAAGAGAGTTGTGCCAGAGGAGGTAACACAATTTAGAGATAACAGGGGAAATTGATAGATGTGGAGGAATTTTTTTAAAAAAAACAGGTGAAAAGAATATTCGAATGACTGAAATTCAAAGTGAACCAAACGTAATGTAATGTTCAAAAGTGAAGAAACAATTTCATCAATCTATAACTCAACACCCTATCTGCAGGCATTATCATACCCCATTAATTCAAACCAGGCCTATGGTATACGTAAACAATAAGAATTAGCTTGAACATTGTTTAAGCTACCATAATGTTATACCATTAAGTTTACCATAAAACTAGTTCAATATTGAGTTTACCATAAAACTATTTTAATATTCAATCAGTGATTGAATATTGAAATAGCTTTATGGTAAACTTTAATATTTGATCAATAAACTGTCTAATCTGTTAACAAACAAATAGCAATTTCGTCACACTTATCAACCTCTGCTATTGTTTATTCTATTTCAGATAACTAAGTGCCTTTTATTGTGTATTGTTCTATTTAGTGTTGTATTGGCATCAGTAGTATTAGTGTATGCAACAGAGTAAACAGGGATTAGGATGGGAAACTGAGAAGAGGATACATTAGACAGGGGGCATGGTCGACTATAGAGCCAGGCCGCTCCTGTGGACACATCCGACACCCCTGGTGACACCCACCATTACTCCAGTAACTAAGGACGCCCCTCCCGTCACCAGGGTAACCAGACATGGCCGCCACTACCCCCCTCATCCATCAGGTGCCGGGCGACACACCTGTCACAGGTGTAAATGATCAATCACCTGTAATATGTAAGCCATCCCTGCAGGTGTATAATACCAAGCCTTACCTGGGAGTTAGGGATCCAGCGGTGGGGGTTGGGGCCGTGGGGCTGTCAGGGGCCCACCAGGAGTGGGGTGCAATCACCAGGAGTGGAGCGCAATCACTTCGTAAGGGATTAACCCTGGCTGTGGTTGACTGACACTTCAGGGCCAATAGAACCGACGATCCCTCAATAGGCCGTGAATAAAACACTCTGTTACTTGCCGAGACAGACTTTCACATCTGGAATACATTGAATGAACGATGGGAATTGAATAAGAAGTGTGTAGCTAGGTTTTCAATGATAGATCCGTATTATGTGATTGGAAGTTTTCATATTGAAACGGTGGGTGGATAAGGTTGATCAAATACTTGGGAAAAAATACAATACTATAATCACAACAGGCGGACAATTTTAATGTTTTGATTCATGAATATATGAATGCCTGCATATTATTTCATAAAAATAATTCTCCTCCAAAAGATAGACTATACATGACGTAACTAATTCACTTACCTGCTTTCCTAGATGGTTCTCAGTATCAAATATCCCTCTATCAATGAAGTCTGAATAACAAGAGTCGTTAATGTAACACTTGTCACATTTACAACTTACAAGAAATACCTTGTGGTTAAACCACTAATCTTAGCCCTTTGCGCTCCTGTACTCCCAAGTGTAAGGAAAATAGTAAACGATCCAATATTGCCCCCTGGGGCATGCATGCATCCGCCCCTGGGCAGGGTATTGGATTAAATACCAGTCCCATAGAGGTACAAGCTGCATGAGCCTCTATTGAGGTGGGGGTGGCAGTGGGAGGGGTCTATACATGCATGCAGGCAGGTATCTGTAATAGTAGCTGAGGGCCAGAGGTTAGTGATTACGGGGGTGGGGTAGGGCCCTTGGCGTTCACCTCACGTCTGGACATCTCCCACAAGGTTTAACCTCAGCCCAGAATGCACTCAGTCCGTGACTGCTGGGGCACAGGTCGACCTCTAATCTCCAACCCCTGGATAAGCCACCTAAAGGGCTTTTTTTAGTTGTTATGGTTTATACTCTATGAGAATTGCTAATCTAACAAATGTTACACTGGCATTTCTTGGAGAGGTTTGGCAAATTCAGATCCCTTCTTTCTTTCATTGAATTTGCCCATGCATGTACTGTATGCAACCGTCTGGCAGTGTTCTTGTTGGTTGTGTTTACATACACAATAAACCAACATTGTTAGATTCATTATAATAGACTGTTCAAACTGTGACCTGTGCTGTTAGGTAACTAATTTGTTTGCATTGCTTCCTAGTTACAGAGTCCTAAAATATGACTGTCTCAATCATACACAAAGCTATAGGTTGGTTCTTAAATCCCATATTGTGATCATATATGATATACATGTTGACGAGGGTGATAGGGTGATATGTTCCCCTATGATTATACTATTTCAATTGATCAATATGCCGATAACAAAGCATTAGAAAGGTTAATTAGAAAAACCCAGATATTCCGGTATGCTGGAAGTTATGGAATAAGCATACTTTTCTTTAACCTTTCCCTTGCATTTGGTTGGCACAAGACTGTCATGAAATGATTATGTTTTTTGAGTAATGACTAACGATAAGGGCGTTCCACATTATTATTGTATATAGCTGTATCACGGAGGCGTGAGAAATTCCAGTCTTTATGGTTGTATAATTATGAAGGTTGGTTATAAAGAGTCAGTACTCAATGTGAATGAAGGGTTAAATTATTTTCAGAAAATTAAGGGCTAGGGCTATGGGAACCAGACTGAAAAGTATTTACATGAAAGTAACGGAACTATAATCCATTGATTAAGTGGGATCAGACAGTTGACCACTGCAAATACACATTGGTGGCACACGACCCAATGATGTGAACATATAAGGTCCCGTCCAACCAATAAGAATACCAGCAATCAATTGGTTTAACCGGAACTAGACAGCATACCACTTTCAGAAGCCCCTTTTCATGGCCGTAAAGCGTAGTATCCCTTTCAAACATTCATCTAGATAATAAAAAGTCCTATAAAGGATATAGAGAGGAAGTGTAGAAACTTTAACCTCAACTAAGGGAAGGTCATTCTTTGAAGCCACTTCGGGAAGCCATCTTTTATGGATACGAATTGCGCGCTATGGAAAAGAGAGAAGGGGCGTCGAAAACATACCAATATCCCTCAGGAATAAATGGAAAGATGACCATAAAGACAGACAGTGATGAAACTTGCTAAACACATCGACTTTGGAAATTTGTCCATTTTCCGATGTCTACCAATTATCGCTATTCAAATTGACCTCATATTGGCTCTTTTTTCATATATTCAATCGGACCTCTTTCTAACTTTACATTTTCTCGCTGATAAGGGCCTGCTAATATAAGTTCCCTTCCGTTGCTAAAAGGATGGGATGACATGACTGTGTTTGAACTGTTTGTCTGCAGAAGCACTGAACCATGACAGATGTAAAGTGTTATTGATGTTTAGGATGATTCAGAAAAGGTCACTTTGACTTTATTGACCATTTCATTAGGACCCATTTAAGGTCCTTACCGAAATGAGGTAGCCAAAATCCTGAGGTACTCAGCCTAATAGCTAAGAAAGCACCAATTTAAATAAGCCATTGACATCCACTTGAGGAATCTGATCAGAAGGTCGCCACAGGAATCCCTGTGTTAATTAAGGAGGTGCGACATCCCATTGTCCATAAACCACTCTAAGGGTTGGGTGTCACTTGAACAGCCCCTGCCCTGCCCCTGACAGAATGACGGCCTGATGGTCTGCACCAAAACCAATACTCGACCTTGTGCCATGGACAAGAAGCTGGAAAGTAAAGGTTTGTGAAACAGAAAGTCTGATAAGGAGAAAATATATAGATGAGTAATGTAAGACGAAAAGAGAACTGACCCGGTCTTTTTTCTATAGTTATAGCCCATATAGAAAAGGGCACATGATTATAAAAAGTACCATGCAATGCCTCCATGGTATATTGTCTTGGTTTGACATTAAAATCAAACATATATGGCTCATGAATACAAAATTGAAAGGGAGAACCCTTCAATGTGAAAAGGTCATCGGTGACCTCTCCATGATCTCCATGGCAAGAGAAGGAGATGGAAAGTGAGGTGAGGGGAGAGGGTGATGGTTTGGGGGGGGGGGGGGGTTAAGGGATAAAGGAGGCAAAGGTGTCAGCCAATGACAAATTGCTGCCAATAATCAGCTAGAATGAGCAGAGAAACAGTATCATTTCCTTGACTGCACTCGGCACTGAAGGACTTAGCCGGCGCCGCAGCCGCTGATTTTCAGCCAATCAGATGTGACACAATCATTTGGTGCGGCGGGCGGCTGAGCCTGAGCTACGGGCCTCGGGCTGTCAGCGGCCGTGGCCTAATCCCCTCCTAGATCATAATTAATGAAGGATAAGCCCCGGCTCATCCAATTTGTCACCCCCACTGGCCGTAATGACTTGTAATGGATGGCGGGCGGGCGTCACCGTTATCGCCGCCCTGCCGCCCGCCGCGGGAGGCGGGAGACGGGGGAGAGTGGAGCGTTGTGAGTGGAGAGTGGAGAGGAGCCCGACGTCTAATAATGTTATCGGTGTGCGCCAAACGTCGACCCGGCCGACGCCGACAAACGCTGCTGAGCAACGCGTGAGTTCTGCCCGTGAGCTGCTCATCCTGTGGGTACTACCCTGAGGTCCGGTCAAAGAGCAGCTCATCTCACTGGGCCTGGCCGAAAGGAGCAGACATTTGCCACACAGAAACTCACAGATGTCAACTGCATGATTATGCGCAGAACCGAACATCCTGAGCATACATGTAGTTGCACTTTGTGATTAGGGTTTTTCCATACACACGTCATTGGTGGATTTAGTAGGTGTAAAATTCTTGGAACTGGAGGTTCCAGAGGAAATTTTCACAACAGGGCGCCCCCCACCCCTCCATTTGAATATCTTAATCCGCCCCCGCTTATTATTGCTTCAACAGCAGGCCAATAACGCATCGTGGATCGCCACCCCTGGTTAGATGTTTCTAAAAAAAATATGAATTATAAATGAGACCCTAATGATATGAGTGACTCCTTTACTTTGGAGATATCGTTTTAATCCCTCAGTCCAGATCACTATCTCAGCAAGGATTCATGAATAGACAATTTGTGATGCTCATATAAGGCCCTATTGAACTGCAAATGAGCATAAGTGGCGCAATTTTACAGAATTAATTATAATGCTTTAATGTGCTGCACTCTATCAAAAGTTATTCAGTTGTTGTTCTAGTACTGGTAGTTTTGATATCAGGTCAAGTTTCCCTGTGTACACCCCTCCCCTTCCTCCCTTCCTATCTTACTTGCAGTAAATCAGGACCAGAACGACGACACAACAGCCAACCAATCACCGTCCGCGAATCAATCACGTGTGACGGCCGACCAATGGGAGTACAGGGATTAATCACGTGCTTTCCGGCATCCAGAAATGAGGTGGCGTCTTTGCCGTCAGGTGTCGCCATTAGTGTCCACTTCCGGTGGCGTCTGTCGGGGATAAAAAGCTGATTGGTGGAGCGGGAACGAGGCTGGACTCGTTTGTTAACGTCACCGCCGCTAGCCGCCACCCAAATTGAATCCACTTCCAATTCAAGAGCGAGAATGGAAATCTTAATCCAGTAAAACCACAGGATTTATTACTGGGCTCTAGCCCCAGTCTTCTTGGTCTGTTACCCCTGACTCTAGAAGCGAGGCTGTTATGCAAATGAGGAGGAATTACGGCGCCGATGTGGAAATAATAGAGACAGACGATGTTAGGGGATTTTCATCCTGGTGCACAAAATAGAGACCCATACTTCTACATTGATCCTGTGCATCATACTAATAAACATGGGACAAAATAAGGGCCAATATTAGACGTATTACATTATTTTTCATCAAATAGATGGGGCAGGAATTACGCGTTTAATGGAATAACATAGATTTATTGCAGTCAATCTCACATAGTCAATCGACTGTGAGAGGGTTGGTTTTCTTTCCTCATTTAGGATTCTAGTCGGCGGCAGCCATCTTGAGACAAATAGGTCTTCGTGTCGAGGATCCTGCCTAAGCAGGATTTGGCCAATTAGAACGCCATCCGATCATCGTATTTGAGGAGGAGCGATCGTTGGGAGGGCTCATCCTCGCCGTGATGGTTGGTTCCCGCCAAAACGATTGAGCTAAGATCTCGGGAAATCTCGCTAAATGGATGGGGAGGTGCGTGACTGAAATGAAAACGAGGGTGGGCTGCTCACTGCGCGCCACCTTCAGGCGAAAATTGTTATGAGAAAAGTAACGCTCCTTCCTGTGTATGGTGTTGATCATAGACATAGATGTGTATAGGTGGGGGGGGGGGTAGGACCTTTTTAATAGGGACACAAAGCAAAGAAAGATGAGAAAACACTTGAAAATTTTGCAAATGTAGAACAAATTTTTTAGATATAGCAAAAAGTATGTGCCCCTACTCTAACCCAATCCATATTTTCAAATATCCTGGATCTCAGCAGGCAGAGAGTATTCAATATAAAACTCCCACGTCTAAAATCCAACCCACCCAGGCTAAATAGAAGGAGCTTGACGATCCCTATCAGTTTGTTTATTGGGCGCAGATCGGGAAGGTCCTTACTAATGTGACATTAAAGAGGGCCTTTGACCGGCAAAGGGCATGGAGTTGGTCGATAAGGGCGACCCTGGAGCAGCGTGAGGGGGGCAGGGTCGGGGTATAGGAGTTTCTCACCTGTAAGCACACCTGTGATTAATGATGCAGTCAGCCGACCACCCAGAGAGGTGGGCAGTCAAGTGGCCGTCACCTGGAGGAGACAGGTACACGTAGACCCCCCTTACCTGACCCACCATCACCTGCCCCAGGTAGAGGAGGATGGGGTGTAGACTTACTTAGGTCTCCTGGGTTAGGTCTATATTCTCAGGATCAGCATCAAATTAAAATACAATGATTTAACATGTAGCAATCGTAATGTCCAACTAAAAATAATACAATTTTAAATGATCATAGCCCTGACTCGTGAAAAATATCCTACCAGTCTATAACTAATGCCCATACAGTTCTCATGAAGTCATTTTTGAGCACTTCATTGGTCTTTTTATTCACTGCATGATGTTTTTTCTTCACATATCTATTCAACTAAAGCGCCTTTCCCAAAAGAAAATGGTTTTGTCAATGATGCCCCTTATTTTCATTAATCAAAAAAACAATCCGTGATTTGCTTTTTGATATCAAGAACATTCGTCATGCAATAACATTATTTCGCCTCGTCAATGTTTGTGTGGATTGGATGCCATACTCGAGTTATGTGGTTAACATAATGTTACTAAACTTTTTAATATGTTAATTGAGAACCTTCACTGCTTCAGATAAATCTGATCTTCCAGATATCACAGGTGACAGTCCGATGACTTGGTGTTACATCTTCATATTACTCCTATATATGGCATAGATATCAATGTATTTATGAGTGTATGAATATAACAGCATCATATATAATTATATTGATGAAAGTAATGAAATTTGTTTTATTGTAATGGAGAGAGACAAATAGACAAACACCCACAAATGTTTTGACTAATATTTATGATTGATACCCACGTGGCATATGATATGGACTAGATTTTAAAGGGAATTAAATTACTTCCATTAGTGTATGGGAGTTCAGTTCTGATTGCCAATAATATATTATTTCAAAACTACTGTGCACTATCTTCCACACTATTTAACTAATGGTGAAACTGAAGTGTTTCTTGAACTTAAAATGGGTTTCAGATAATTTGATATTAGGTGGCAATTTCAACCACAATTGCGGCCCTCTCTAGTATGGAGATTGTTTAGCTCATGGAGGGGTGGGGGGCGCCCTGTTTCTGTACATAAAATTGCCGCAATTCTTGATTTCTTGTGACCCTTACCTGTTTATTTAGCCACATGGCCTTAATTTGACAGCAATACATAATATTCAATAACTGACACTTACTACTAGTTTTCAACTCCTGTACTTTTGATAATGGTGGACTGATAATTTTGATAAGATTACCTCAGAGGCAGTGAACTTGTCTGTCTATCCAAAGGTCTCCAGTTTGATTCTTTGTCTGGTTTCACTCTGACATAAGGGATAAAACCAGGTTTTCTAAATCAGCCTTACTCCTCGTCCCCACCTATAATAGTCAGTTGTGTGTAGACACTATTCCCTGTGCATAATATGGTGGAGATCCCAAATTTCATATTGGATTGATGAGTGCAGAATGGGGGGTCAGTGAATACTGCCTTTTAATGGTTACAATGAAATGAAGGATGGGAGTAGCCTTTACTATATATGTATACCCTCTCATGAAAACTAATAACTCAGTCCAAATTAACATCAAAATTAAAGTTTACTTTGAAATGTTTCTACAACTGTCTCTTGCTTTACACCAAAAGACAGTAGCATAAAGCAAACTGAACCATAACAATTTGGTTGACAAATTGCTCCTAAAGTTTGTTAAATGCAGACAAATATGATAGCCTTTTCTCCAATAGGAACCAATGCTACAGCCTGTCAGCCCAGCCAATAATTTCCATCTCCCTACCGCCATTAAATACCATATTGTGTGTGGCTGGCATACTGTAAATCGATCAAAAAGAAGTCTAAGCAGGACATAACCTCCAGACATAACCAAAGGACATACACGCTGTGGGATGGGCTTAAACGCTTAACCATGCCTAGTGAAACGCATGGCAATGCAATAAGCTTGATTTTCATTATCCTGCAACGCATTCGTCATTGGAGTCTGCATTAACAGATTTTGTCTGAAGACACATTGAACTATGTGTGCAATTCAACCATAGGCTATAGTGCACATCTACAATCTATCTGGCCCTAAGAAGAACGATTATCCTGTTGTAAAATCACCCGAGACGGGTGCATATTCAATCTGGAGAGAGGTAGAAGAGAGTCTTCCGTTCACTCTATCAATCCACCCTATCCCTGACAGCGGGCATGATAGATTGAAATATACAAGAGGAATCAATTTCGCCAGCCTGACTCCCCTTACCTGAGTTTTTTTGTTAAGGCTACAATGGTCTACTCTTCAGTTAAATGGACACTGGGTTGGGGGTGAGAGGGCTGGGGGTGTCCCAGGTGTTTAGGCCTTAGAGGGGTGCCCCCCTCGCCTTAGTGTTAATCATCTGACACTTATACTGTAGGCATTTCAGGGATTGGATTACACTCGTTGTGAAACGTCAACTATGGCCTGATCTCCTAATTCAGACAGGGGTAATTTATCACTGATAAGTGGTATCTTTGATGGGGAGATGGGGATTATTGTCTCATTGGTATGGACAGTAACATACCTGTGTGTCTGTATTTCTTGTTATATAGACCTTGGTCTGTTCTTGAAAAAGTCGGAAACCTTATACTCTAAAAACCGTTACGTTCTATTCAATTAAAGCCATGTTTCATTATAGGAGTGTACGTGTTTATTGACTCCTTAGTCAGCTTAATGTTGCCACCACTGAATATATAATTGTGTCTGGCGAAACCGGAAAAGACTATTAAAAAAAATCATTGCAGCAAATAGCGATCAAAGGACATATCAAGCTTTTCCACGGATTTGAACTATGACAGGAAAAAGTATCACTAATTATTGGCATAATATATTATAAGAAATAAATGTACTAAGGATCTTTCCTTTGAGTTTCACATATTTTAAAGCATTTTCCACCCTTTAAATTGACAAATTATTCTTGGAATAGATACAAAACTTGGCCAATTATGCATAAAAATGTGAAAAGTACCATATTTGAAAACTGATATTTTCTATTTCAAAGCCTGGTTGATAGAACTATAAACTAATATTGATAAGCTATTTATAGAATATAGGCAAATGTAGCATCTGACCTTTATATGTGTCTAAATAGGAACCTTTTGATATCAATAAGCATGAAAAACAGCAAAAAGTAACTACAGTTGACCCCTGAGAACAACCTAAACACATAAATTATGCTGTATTCAGTAAGATATAAGGGCACTATTGGACATTATCATGATGTTTAAGTATTTGTTACCCTCACAAACTCTTATGATTGCAATATTTTTATAAGTTCCCATTAGAAAACCTATTGACTAGTAATAATAGATAATTGTACAAAAAGATACAACAAAAGAAGGCATGAAACAAGCAAACATTTTATATTCAAATTGCTGCTCAGCACCCAGATGGCTTATTGGAAAAATCTTTCCAAAATGGTAATGATATTATTTCATAATTTCACCTCAGCCTTCTGACTGTGTTCATCGGCTGAATAATGCTTGCATATAGGTGAATGACACATCATTAGATTCCAAATTTGATTCTGTAAACTCCCTATTAAAAGATTTGAAATAAAATGTAAATGGAAGGTTCTATTTAGAATTAATTTATGGAAGTCAGGGAAAATGGAAGTGGGGAACATTCCAAACATTCCTAATCATTTGGAATGTTCAGTTTGAATGTATTTCATCCAGAATCATGTCATACATTTTACTAGCTTTAGCATGATACCAAGATGATTGAAAATGATCAAAATTGTAAGAATTATGAGGATTTCTTTGAAAAAAGTTAGGGCAACTTAATTTTTTTGATCGCAATTTACTGCAATGATCTATAGGATTGCAATATTATTTTTCAATGAAACAGCCGCAGACTTACTTTGAAAGATATTCTCTACTGCGCCTTTATCGAATTGTTGACATTGAATCCCTAAATCCACCAAAGAAGAAACCTTTCCCTAAAGATATCATGGAAAACACACGGTACTCAACAACCCTAAAAATTTACCGAAACAAAAAGGAAAATACTGAATGGTCTACACAACATTGACAACAAGCCCTATCGCGTTAAGGGCCATACCCATAATTAAAGCCAACTCTCAGAAATTGGGCCTATAAATTGCACAAATCACCGAAATACACTGGGTTTCTACCAATTTTTAAACCAATCTACATGCTAACTGTGTGTGGCTATACCATGTCCATCCAGAGCCAGCAAACGGGAGCACTGCATTTGATAACATGACGGTGACCACTAACTGACATGGGCCGATTCTAAACAAAAACATCAGCCGTCGGTCCAGCGCCTTAGTGGGTATGGGATTTTAGTCAGCCAATGAATCCATGCATATTAAGAAGCTTTGCTCATATAGAATCAATAGTATTCCAGCACGCTTGTGTAGTCAATCTATAACATGTATACAAAATTATATGTAAAGTTATCTGCATCTTTCATACTACCAGGTAACCATACAGAAGCATGAATTGAACTATAGATGAAGTGTCTAATTTTCATATCAGTTTATGCCGCGCAAATTCTCCAGTTAAGAATATCTTCAGTATCACCTTCCTGTCGCTTTGCAAAATTCAATATAGAGTGAGTCTCTATATGGCAAGAGATATGTGATGTATGCCATTTATATGTATTCTCTTCACTTTTGCCTGAACGAGTGAAAAAGAATTCTGATGAAGTTGAGTACGCTTTCTGATAAAAGAGTGCGCATAAAACATAGACCAATTCAAAATATGCGGCACATATTATGCGATAGCAACACAAAATACTAAAACGTTGGCAGATAAACTTGAAATGTTCTCATTTACAGTCAAGACCTTCTAAGGGTACTAACTGGGCGATGTCAACCAGTCATAATGTCAACCCCAAACCCACCGCGTCCTTTATATTTACAAAGTCACCCATTCTTTGAGAATCGTTTAGAGGCGACTTTTGTGCCCCTGTCTTCCCCATTCCAGAACAAACGAGTCGGAGTCCTAAGAAAACCGGGGCCTTTCTTTAATCGATTAGAATCAATTTTCATCAGGGCCAGGCGGAGGGCTGGATCGGTGGGCGTGGCAGTGGTTTATTTCTGATTTAATTTATACGACAGGGGCTGGGGAGTGGGCTTTTGAAGTGTCCAGGTCGGGGTAATGGAGGGGAGAGGGCGGTAGGGGCGCGCGATGCACACAAACACAACCCTCCCAGTCTCTATCGCCGCTAATCGCCTGCCCTCACTTCAAAGACTCCCCGCTCTCAACTCTCACCGCATCTCTGGCCGCAACCCGATCGGATCTTTTCAATTAAAGCCCTAGGCCAAGAGAATTTCTCCTCTAAATTGGTTAGAAATAAATGGATGTTTCCCTCAATGAATTAAGAGTACTAAAAGAAGATAAGCCAGTGCTAGCCTAGGCTATAGGGCACCAATAGCTTGTTTAAGTACGTTGATTTGAATATAATATTATATGATAATTTTGCATCCATTGTATGAGGTATATCAATTTCAGACAAATTCAATTTTAGATTTTGAATATTTGGGCTGTGCAATGAGGTTGAACCATGAAATTTTGTCTGGTTGGCCTTATTGTCCATTTTGCACCAGCTCGATGATAGAAACCTTGAGGCAAATACAGAAAACCAACAGAAGCCGGCCCTTTTCAGATGTCATTGAATTCCCATTGCCGCCAATGATGTCCCTATCCCGCCTTCCCGCCCTTTTTAATGCAACTTTCTAAAAGTCGTCTGCTCCTGTAGCTCGTTGGCGCCAGCTGTCGAGGCAAACTGACCTCGCGAACAGAATCTCACTGTGACAGTCTGGAAGCTGTCTACACGAGGCAAGGTCTTTACCTGATGTCCTCCCTCTTAGACCGATATCTGTTTCATTAATGACATCTAGGGATTATTGTAGGGCTATCATTAGAACTGTGTAACGGAGTCATTTTGTGTGGATGGTTTCTATAGATCAATTTGAGAAGGCGGTAATAGTAAGGTTTTAGGACCATTGCTAATAATGAGAC
This sequence comes from Lepidonotus clava, assembly GCA_936440205.1. Taxonomy (NCBI): domain Eukaryota; kingdom Metazoa; phylum Annelida; class Polychaeta; order Phyllodocida; family Polynoidae; genus Lepidonotus; species Lepidonotus clava. The sequence goes on along the minus strand of OW387150.1, from coordinate 14,305,470 downwards.
ATAAACCAGATAGAGAATTCAAAGCTTATTGATTATGTGGCTTCTTACCTATGAGAAATAATGTTCTAAATATGATATTGCAAAGGGAGAACACAAAACATGTTGATATTTGCACAATGTTCATTGATTTAGTATGCATGCCCATTGCAAAAGAACCCCCCCCCCCCCCCCCCACACACACACACACGCACGCACAATGATTCTTGTGTTTGATGATTTTATAGTGTTGCTAACTAGAATTATGTCTACTATTGAAACATGTCTCTTTCACTTTCCGATTTACGTTTGTCATTATGTTGAAATAATTTCTTGAGGTATTCTTGAAGGGAATTCCCTTGTCAATACACTAATGGAAATATTTCGTGGAGAAAAGGAGCTATCCCTCAAGATCAAAGTTATCTTAGGCTATAACAGTTCGAATTCAGGCTATAATCATATGAAAGCTACTTCAACAGACCAATGTCATATTAGGCTACCTGTAGGAACCACATTCAGTAGTGGTTGTTTATTGTCTGATCGTATTTCATCCCATTGAAATTATTATGCCATGTGCTTGGTATTGCAAGGATTCTTTTGCAGACGAATATCTTGCAATAAAGTCTGCTAGGCCTTCCAAATTGTTTACCTAGTGGAGTGAAATCAGGCATTCCTAAGGTGAGTCACAAACCTCAAATTCCAATGGCCATTATATCATTTGCTTTTCTAGTATTCCGTCCCTATAGATGTAATCAGTATTATAGAGCAAAATAATGATTCTTTTGTGAAAAAGAAACAATGGTGAAGAAAGGAATGTACCAGGATTTTATTGGTTGAGATTGTTCTGTTATTGAATTTTTAGATATGCTGGTTCAAGTGGCTGAAGCAGACATGAAATACTTGAGCGGTTCACCAACAAGAGAACTGACTAGTCTTTAGTCAAATGCCATCTCATTTGATTTTATTTACGCTGTATCTTCTGTGTTGTGCTGTTTATTAGAGTGGGGATCGGGTGCTGAGATGAAAGCAAGATTTTTGCCCTTCATGTGGTAATGGCCAAATAAACTAGTCTGCAGCTGGCCCACATGTAAAATAACACTACTGAATGTTATTTTCCAGATCCGTATAGACATCTCGACAGCTATACATCTAACCTTAATTTGCCTATGGACGTAAACTATTTGCCTGATTCAAATACAATTGGACATAACTCTTCCCATCCAACTAAGATAATGCCTTAGTCTGTGGAACTAACATTCTAGGAATTCCACTCACAGTGGCGCTCTTGAAACTATTCAACTTTGAAATGAGAGAAACTCATAAACAGCAGTCTTCTTGCAATGATATAGCCTAGTCTAGTGCACAAAACTATTCTCTGATTCATAAATCCGCTTTATCCTTAGAGATTGCGCCAATTGTTGGTGCAAACAAACAGACCCATAAACACGCGGAGCATACTTGCGGACCCACAGGTCCGAAAGTATGATCAGCAGTAGACTATCAGCGTGTTTCATTCAGAATTCAACTCAGTGTCGCATTGGGTTGAGTTGGGTTCCTCAACTGATGGGTAACAACAAAGGATAATAATATGTCCATGGAGGTTGCGTGGTTTCATTTGTATCACTAATTGGCCTGATTCTGCACATTGTTGCTGATTATACCGGGCAGTGTATTGATGTTGCTGCGCATTTTCACAATGATAATGTCTTGTTACGTGCTTCATTAACTAATATTAGTTAGGCCTCATGTATATATAATTATACTGAATGAGGCCTCGAGTTAGTATTAGAAGTATTTCAATGGTCTTGAACTATTGAAAGGCGACTATATGTAACTATGATTGCAATATTGTAACCAATCTATGAGTCATATATAATTTCAACCAACTGCTCTAAGTTCGCGAAACGTCAGAATCCATGCATGCATAGATCACTTCTTGGATAGTATTATATATATATTGGATGCTTTTCATTGGTCCATACTTATGTGCATCAATTATTATCTTCTACATTGTTTTGATAGAATAGCGGCACATTTTCATGCAAGAATATTTATGAAATGTGTAAGTTGTGATCAACTTCGTTTTACGGCGGTTAGGGAGGAAAAGTATCATGGTTGCGCATTCAGTATCAAGTAATTGGTGTGATGCTAAAAATGAAAATACATTCTTATTTCATAAGGACGTTAACATAATTATAGCTTATGCCTTTAAACAATGTTATAACCCACTCATAGCTATGCGATTCATCTGAAATAGAAAATATGCTTACTGGGTATTGTAGGGTTGAGATGAAACCTAGTTTCTTCACATGTTTGTTCAGGGATTTCGAAGGGTAATTTACTATAATAATTATTTCACTTCCAATTTGTTCAATTTCAAATATATACCGGATTGTGCGTTTAGTATTTCAAAATGGAGTCAAAAGATTGCAATTATCCAAATGGTATTTGTACATTTTATTCATTAATGTACCAATAATGTAACATTAGCCGAATCATATGTAATTTCTAATGTTACACAATCTATAAAGCAGAAGTAGGCTGGTATTGTACTGCCTTATCCTTGATAGGCCCTATTGTCAAATAGATAGGCAAGGAAGCTTTTGGAGCCGGAGTTAGAGGGTTGTTAAGGATGAGTTAGGGGCCTCCCGGTGCTCACCACACCTGTGTACGGCCCCTCCAGGGTTCCTGAGTTCTGTAAAGGAACATTAGGGTGTTTGGCCTAATTTCCGTGACCAACAAATATCTCAATTTCCATCGCTTGTTTGACAAATGATCTATATCCTAATGAGGAAATTTCATTTTATTAGAAACTCAATTATTACTCAATAGCAAGAGGTAGAGACCCGATACAAATTTGCTCACATTGCTCATTGCTCACATAACAATAGTTTAAAAACCAGTCAATTCCCATTATTGAATCGATGGTTGTTTATTTTGTCCTAAATGTGCAATACACGCAGTTTAGACGCTCTATACTGTATCCATTGTTTATGAGAACGGTATTAGCAAGGAGAGTAGACAAATTTAGGTGATGGGATATTTTTCCAGTAAAACTAAATACAATGGTTTACAGTGACGGATATTTTTTAATACTATTAAGAAGGTGGAGCGGGTTTTTTTGTCTTGGGTTACAGGCCTAATTTTGTTATTTCCGGGGTACCCTTAATTGGCAACCTATTTTACACGAATAGATAAGATGTTATCTGAATGTTGTGCTTCACAACGAATGTGATGTCGGGGGAGGGCAAAATAGAGAGGGGTTACAAAATTTAAAGGTTTTAAAAAAAAACATGTAGGGGGGAGGGTTGAATAGCACGACGCCCTTCAATGAAAGCCAGTGTTATTTCGTTCTTTAACTTTTTTTTATACATTAACCTTAGATAGCCAGTTTAAATGCTATGTAATATTATTGATTGAGTCACATATAAAATGAAAGATTAAATTTGTAAGAAAAAGAAAAATCATAATTTTTACATTTATTTGTTGAACATCAACAACGATCACTTAATATTTAACCAATCGTTTTAAAATTTTAGCTACACCTTCTTCATATACATTTGGAGTGAAGTGTGTCTCAGAATTTAGTCATAGCTCCTGGTTCTTGTTTTATGAAATGTAGAAACTGATGTTTCAGAAAAATGTGAAAAAGTTTCCCGTTTTTTCACATTTAAAGCAATGAAATGAAAACTAAGACCTACGTTAAAAAAATATCTGAGACTTGCTTCCTTAGATAAGAATGTTATACAGGTGTTTCTAAAATCTTATTTATGCCAGGTGAATATTGAGCAAGATATAGATGTTCGAAAAATAAAGTGAAAAAGTAAAATAAAAATTCATGAACTCTCCATTTTTAATTTCTTACAAATTTAATCTCTATCTATACAAAGGAAGACATTTGAACTTTAAAATGATGTATAGTATGTTAAGATAAGAGCACTACTAAGGAATTTATCAATAGTTTCCTGAAAAGGCCAGTCGTCACTGATGTCTATCCTTAAATGCAGAGGACGGCTAATGATACTGAAAATGTATGCACGAAATATTAGTCAGTTTTGATTGATCAATAATAATGTTTTCCATAAATTGGATTTTTTCTCTATTTATCATACTGGAAATCCTGGTCTAATAGGCCTGGGTTAATACGGTAAGATGCTGGGGGTCGAGACCATTCAATGGATGATCATAGGACTTCTCACCTCAAAGTGTCTCTTCCTAGTGAGAGAAACGTAAACTACTCAGAAAGTCCATTTCGAATAATTAACACTAGATGGCGCCACGAGACGTGTTGTCCACCGTTCCTTTTCTTTGGAGTACAAGTCCCTCCAGCATTTGAACCCACAACATATAGGTGTTTGGAGGGGTTCCTAACCCTTAAACTATGAATCCACATAGTTGATGGGAGGGGAACTAAATAATGGTTTCATGACCTAATTTGCTGGTTCCCACAGGTCCTTTAAAAGGCTGTTTGATAAATCAGCAACCAAATGGACTGGCTTGTAACAGCTGATTTCGCTGGTTCTTGGTATGGCCTGAAGTAAGTTCAGGGTGTGGAATGCGAAAGGACCTCATTTTAGACAAGGATGGTAAAAAAAAATCTCTCGCTTTCGTGTTCGTTCTTTGTCTCTGTGAAAACTTGTAAAATATTATTCCATATATTGTAATGTGCTAGAGTCCTAGATATAAGGAACGAAATACTTCAGTTACTCAAAATTTGCTATACTTGGTATTAAAACTTTTGAGCAAGAGCAAGAGCAAAGTATTAGGCTGTAGTCTACTTAATTGAGTTCGAAACAGGTTAAACCATAAAATTCTGTGAAAAACACGATTAACCCTGCCCTACCGCTCAGAATTATTCAATGCCAAAAGATTTTAAGAGCAAAATTCGGTCCGTTATAAAATTCAAAACACAAACAATCTTTTCGTTTATATATATTTATTTAGATCATGAAATCAAATACAAATCATATACTTCCCTTTACACAATAAGCACTTATTTTTGTTCTAAATACATTTCGCAAAGGGTACCACTAACGTGCGGAAAGTTCACAAATCTGTTTCGGTGATAACCCAAAAATCTGGACAATGTAATAGTTTTATTCCAATGTTAACTAGCTCCGTTTACAAATAGTCCTTGATCTCGGCGGGTGTGAGTCTCCTGAAGCCGTTCTTGTCGGAGATGCCGATCTCTATGTTGTCCTCCGTCATCTGGCCCTCGAAGCTCTCCCGTAGGGTGAGGATGGCCGTGTGCACGGCGTCCTCCAGCTCCAGCTTGTCGCCGTATCTAAACCAGGCAAAATGCGTTTTTGGATGAGGCCACATAATGCGCATTAACGTCTAAAAACTGAGCATTGATATACTAAAATTTAAAATTGTGCATAAAAGGTAAAATCAGAGTACCAACCGAAATTCCATTTTCACATTCCCGTTGTTTTCCCTGAGATTTCCCTGTCCCCGTGCAATTTTCCCCCGTGTCATATCCAGCAAGTTGTTCAAATTTAAAAGCCTCTGCATGCAGACAAATTTTGGACAACCCAACAATAAAAAGCCGAGTCCCTAATATCCTCAGAATTATGAATTTCAGAACCTGGCCAAATGAAATTCCATGTGTTTTCCCTGTGTTATGGCAAAATTTACAAATTCCCTGTGTTTTCCCTGTCAGAGAATTTTTTTTTGACATTTTCCCTGTTTTCCCTGTGTGGTTGGTACCCTGAATAGGGGTTACTATCTTTTTCCCCTGGGGCGGTTCAGACTTTCTACCAGGTGTTTCATCCAAGTGCGTCTTCCTCGTCACGCTTCCTTACAAACTAATGTTTTTGGTTCTGATATTACCAACGTGGGCGTGAAATTTCAGGTTGGTTTGATCGGAGAAGTTTTCAAGAGCAATGGACTTACCTCTTTTCCAAAAACGTCTTTCCGTTGATGAAGTTCTTTCCCATAGCTGTTGCTTTCCAGGCAAAGTAGGCTCCCTAGAAAAGAAATTGTTTCATAAATGTAAAATTTCTCTTGGTATCATGTTCTTTCAAAAGCTTCCTCTCTTATTGAATGTTCTATCACCAATGCATAAATGTTAATATGATAGTTTAAATCGATACATGTCACAATTTATATAGTCTATACTTAAATCTATGAGTTTTCATAAATTATATTATGCACTTTTCAAAATATTTCAAATTTCAGAGCCCATTCCCAATTCCCTAAACTTCCCTTGAGACAGGCCTAATGAATGCAAAAAAAAAAAAGAATAAAAATAATTAGCACTCATTTTGTCAAGAATTCTTAGATGAAAGGGAAACTGTACATCCTCATAATTATATCCAAAAAAAATCGGTCTATAAATAAATATTTGTTTAAACTCACGGAGGGGTCACACTGGTAGAGGTAGGGCCTCTCCTCGTCCTCGTCCCAGCCGGCGATCAGAAGGGACACGCCGAACGGCCGCACACCTCTGTGGGGACAGGTTAAGAGGAGTAAGACTAACATGCCTTGGAAAAGAAAAATTTCGAGGGCTGACAATATTGCAATCACAGAATATTCTTATTGATTTGTGAACTCTTTAAGGACACTTTCATGACACATCTAGGCAAAATATCTTTACACAAAGGACGCAATTCTAACCGTTGAAGGATCCCTGAATTACATGGCCAGAAGATATACCAAAACAGAAACTTAGCGCATTGCCAGAATACATTACCAAAACAGAAACTTTACGTTTTGGTTAACATTCCGAAGTTACCATTGCTTGACAACATAATTTACAAAGTGTTCCATGCGATTAAACGTAAAACACTTCGGATTAATGATCTCTACTAAGGTCGGACACGTAAAACAGGAATTTCTGTACAGTGTATATCAAAAAAAACAAAAGAGCAGACTCAACGTACCCTTGTTGTGTGTACTCCTGCATGACGTTGGCGACGAGCTGGACGAGCTGGGAGGTGGGGATCTGTTCCTGGTAGGTGAGGTAGTACTGCTGGGCCAGCTTACGGGCAGCCTTCACCAGCACTCTGAGGGTAGAAACATGGGGGCCATATAAGTAAATAAGACTCAGGCTAGGAAGGTTGGTTAGATAGTTATATATAAAGGAAAATTTCAGATAAGGAAACGTCACACCAAAATGAGGTTTTATTTTCAAGTATCATGGGCTCAAAATGTAGGTCTAATATTTTGGCTAATCTTTTAAATATCACTGATAGACTAAGAAAGAGGAAATCCGTATTAATATCCAACTGTATGTACATCAAAGTCCATAATACCTGGTTCTATGTTCTTTGGACCTAAGTTAGTACAACTACAGTGTAGGAAAACCTGTTTGTTGCTATATCGTGAGTAAATATAGTCGGTTACAGTCAGTGCTAGAGAGTAATTTTCTTTTAGTTACCCAGTGAGCCAAGATTCAGGATCTTTTTTCCTTCTAATTCTGATGAAAACCCTTTATTGGCAAAAACAAAATGGACTCACCTGTAGTCTGGGCCCATGCCGCTGTATACCATACCAATGTTTTTGGTAATGAGCTCAACTTTGTGGATGGAATGTTCATCGTACAAAACCGATTTGTGTTTCTTCTCTGATGCTAGAACGACGCCATTTGTGGCTGTAAAAGAAAAATCATTTTCAGCATGTTGTAACATGTACATAACGTATATATATATAATTACTTTCAAACACGTATTGAATATCAAAAAGCGATAACTTTATAAACGTTCTCCTATACTACAAGAAGTGTTGACCCTGCATTATTTAATTTATTGAGTTTTTTGTTCCCTATTTTTGTGAAGGAAATTCTATCATCAATCTTTGCTGTATGATTGTGGTGATCAGATATTAATGTACTGTTCTGTTCTTTACACTCTGTTCCAAAAAGAAAGGTCACCAGTATTCTCTTATAACATTGAAACTTTGGATTTTTTTTTATATTTTCTACTACATCATAATAATGTACAAAAATATCCATGTTATAATGCCATCTTTTAGAATTAGTATCAACTGAGAAGCCAACCTTTGATTCCCACTGAAGGGGCTCCTGCCGCGACGGCTGCAAGAGCATACTCTATTTGTACCAGCTTCCCCGAGGGGCTGAAAAGAGGACACAGGTTCATATCAGTTTGTATACATTAATTAAATTTCTTTATCGCCTTACATCAAATCGCCATCGCTTTGTCATTCAGTAAATGATACAAATAATAGTACCCTTAACATAAGTTCACAGGTTAAAATATTCTTTAGGGGTATAACTTCTTAGCGGCCTAATGAAACCCATCCCGTTGGATCATGGATGCATCCTTGAGCAATGGAACTGGCACCCCAAATGGGTGATTTCAGGATCAGAGGTACCGTAGTCTATCTTAATAACCCTTGAACTTTTAATTCTCTATGTTGGTTTTGATTTGTTACTTCCAACTTTATTTGTCCTTGTAGATCTATGAGTATAAAGTCATAAAAAATACATCTAGCTTCACCTGATGATTTGAAGAAGTGGTTATCATAATCAGGGTACCAACCGAAAGTCCATTTTCAAATTCCCTGTATTTTCCCTGAGATTTCCCTGTCCCGCGACAATTTTTCCCTGTGTCATATCCAGCAAATTTTTCCAATTTAAAAGCCTCTGCGTGCAGAAAAAATTTGGACAACCCAACAACAAAATGTTAAATCCCTAATATCTTGAGAATCAGGAATTTTAGGACCTGGCCAAATGAAATTCCCTGTGTTTTGGCAAAATTTCCAAATTCCCTGTGTTTTCCCTGTCAGGGAATCTTTTTTGCCATTTTCCCTATTTTCCCTGTGTGGTTGGTACCCTGCATAATCCCCTTTAGGCCTATTCTACCTACTACAGTGACGTTTCATCCCGACTAATTGAGTCATTGACAAAGATCTGAGAGCTCAGACATGCACTATTATTAGAAACCCCAGGGTAATCTTTTTTTCTCAAAAGAAGATGTAAATTTCCAAGTGTATTGCTCTTCATTTAATTTCGAAATTCAATATCATATTTAAAATATCTGAGTGGCAACTGGTAATTGAAAAATTTACAAGAATTTAGAACTTGCTTTTTCCTAAATCTTTGACTTTATCTTATGATTATAAATGATGTCTATCTCATTCAAAGTGAAGACTTTTGAACATTTTGTTGTCCACTTGGCAACCAAGAGTCAAGACCTTGGGTTTGGCTTGACTTCAGTTGTTCAGCAGGATTTTTTTGGTGCTAGGCAACTGTGCACTGCTTTCGAGTTTCAGTTAGAATCTAATGAAATGTTCACAAATTTCCAAAATATGCTACTCATGGATGATAGTCATGCAATCAATGGCTTCATCGTTCACTTCACCTATTATCGCTCACCAGCGCTACCTGCATAATATTTCAGTTGTACTATGAGATTTTACCATTAGTTTGCTTCATAATCTATTCATAATAAACATAGCCAATCACAGCTTACTTATGACGGAATGGGCAACATTATTAATGCAAATCAACACGTAAAAGTAATTTTCAGAGTGTACAATGAGGTTGCAAATTTAGACAGCGAGGCCAGGCGCACTTCGTCTTGTTGACAGACATAATTAGAGTACATATTCGTATTTCCTTGGCTTGAAATGCATCTAATCTTAAAGCCCATTATTTCTTCTCGAATTAGACGTAAATACTAGAGATTATTACCTGAAAGTTGTGAGAGAAAAGCTGTATCTTTCTGACATGATGCTGACAATACACAAGCGATACCGGCATATACTCTCCCAGCAGAGCTTGCGTTGAAAGCACCTGCGAATTTAACCAAGAATGTGTTTGGTAAGTGACCCAAATTTTGTAACGTCTGATTTGATTGGCTGTTGCTCGCTGGTAAGCAGACAACCAAAACCTGTGAAATAAGCTTTGGCTGAAAACCAGCTACACCCTTCTAAAATCGACCAACCAATCATATTGCTTCTTTCATATCGATATTGGAACTAAATACAACATGGTGGCCAACATGCTGCGTGTGTTGCGGTCTCGGGTTCTTCAGATTGAAACCCGCCTACTACAGGCGTTAGGATGCCAACACCCCAATGGTAATACATTCATATTTAACACTTAGCAAATTTGTTCTTCTGTATTTTGTCATTTGTTCACAAATACGCGAACTGCTGGCTATGACAGCCTTCAATGTTAGTCCTCTGTCTCAATCTTTCAGCTCAGACTCAGGTTCAGTCAATGTCACCAACGATTCTGTAGTGTAGGCAAGCAAGTGTAACAGAACTGCCCTTCTGTTGTTTCTTCTCTGCATCTGCGTGTTGCACCGTGTTGTTCCCAGTTGCGCTGTGTGCGCTGTGCCGCACCGTGCTGCATTGTGCCACGCCGTGTTGCACCAAGTCGTACCTGCTGCGCCATGCCGCACCGGGTTGCACTGTGCCGCACCGTGTTGCACCATGTTGCACCGTGCTGCACTTTACCGCACTGTGTTGCACCAAGTCAAACTGTGTTGCACCAAGTCAAACTGTGTTGCACCGTGTTGCACCAAGCCGCACCGTGCTGCACCGTGCCGTACCGTGTTGCACCGTGCCGTACCGTGTTGCACCGTGCCGCACCGTGTTGCACCGTGTTGCACCGTGTTGCACCGTGCCGCACCGTGTTGCACCGTGCTGCACCGAGCAACACATTGATGGACACTGGGCTCTCCTGGAGAGCCCAGCATGCATCAATGTGTTGCTCGGGATTCCTATATAAGTAGTTGCGACAGAGCACATGGTTGTCATTTGGCCAAATAAACTCATAGAGTCAACATCTAAGAGGCGTGCGGGGTAGTGAAGTGATTAGAGTGTCTGCCTCTTGTGTGGGCGGCCTGGGTTCGATCCTGGGCTGGGCCAAGGTGGCTGTTACACCCCTCTGCATGTCTCCCTGTGCCAACGACAGGGAAATCAAAGGCCTTGTGCCATCGGCTGTTGTGTGTATGGCCCTGTCTATGGGACCATGCACATTAAAGAACACCTGCCTCGGTAAAAGTGTAGGGGTATGGTCTCTACCTTCTCATAGATTCGATCAACATCACCACCCTTGATATGACCCTGGCAGTTAATTAGGGTGTAAAGCAACCAATAACCAACCAATCTAAGAGCACTGGTCTCTCTCCTTCTTGAGTAGCCATTTGACCCTGCCCTTAAGGAAGCCACAGCCACTACCCTCACCTAGTGACAGTAGTGGGCTCACTAGTGGTCTTGTGTTGTAACAGTTAAGAGAAGCCTACTACCCTGCTTCCCCCCTGCTCTCACCAGCAGCCTACGGGAAGTGGCTCACTAGTAGGTGGTCTCATATATTTAAATATCGACATCACACTACCTATTTATCTTAAGCGGCTCAGAGTTGTAAAAGGTGCCTCACCGCCGTTCGTATATCTTGAATCCTTGTTACACAAGTGATGTCTGAATCTAGTTGAAGTTGAACTGACAAATCAAAGGTTTGAAGTTGAAATCGATCATGGCGAATGGGAATCCTGGAATGAAATAGTGCTTGCTACTTAAATTAGTGGTTAGGAAAAAATCAGGGAATTTGTCTTACTTGGACAAGTACCAGTAGAATATAGTAGACTCTAGACAAAGTATTCGCCCCTGGATATTGCCATTCCCAATCAGGGGAGGGGCTTGCGGCGCAGGCTAAGTAGACTCTAGATCTATATAGTATAGTCAAAAACTAAATTCTTGTTTATTTTTGTATAAAACAAAGAGGCAATAAGCCCATCCCACATTGGGGTAAGCAAGAATCATATTCTTTTATATAGTCTTTCCCCAAGTAGATTTACTGCTAAAAACATCATTTCTTAAATCGTATCAATTGGCAGGTTTGCAAGCAAATAAAAATGCTGTCTTCAGGGAATAAGCATGAAAGCAATTTTGAGAATATTTCATGGTAAACTTTATTCTTATGGCCCTAGACCCTAGCCAAATGATCAAATCTCTACTTCTAACCTCGTACACTGCTTGTCATGATAGAAGGGTCCATAGAGCTACCTCGACACTGCGCCATGGTCATTTTAGGGCTTAGTGACATGGGGCAAGGCTATTTCTTAAATTCAACACGGAGACATGGACATTTCTTAAATTCGACAGGGTGATATGGACATTTCTTAAATTTGACAGGGCGACATGACCATTTCTTATATTCGACATGCGACATTCAGACCCCCCATCAGGGGCCCCATTGTTGGTGTAAACTGGGATGAGCTTATTAGGCCTAACATTTTATGGTTGAAAAGATCGATCAGGTAACACTGGCCTCATAAATCCAAATTCCACTCCATAGAATAGTTTCACACACTAGATCTAGATCTATATCCTTCTCCGGGGTCTACATTTGCCTTGGAAAATGCAGAAAATATCAACACTGGTTTTAAAAATGCAATTATGTTCAGTTATTAGTGTTCAGGTTGATTACCTCGTATCTGCTGAATGCAAATTTCAAATCATAGATCCATGCCAGCACCCAAGCCAGATTTGGAAGAAACCGACGAATACCCCTCCCTACCCCCACGTACCAAACCCCCACACCCCTGTCCTGGAATTTGAAAGTGTGGAAAATGTGCCAGAGCAACAAACAAAATGACTTCTCACCTACCCTCAGCCTTCTCGTCACTTTTTGAGACTCTCATGTAATACATTCATCAAACCTCTGGTACCATCTCCTCCAGTTTTCGCTGAGGTTTCCCTCAAAATATAATGCCTGTGGTTTTTGAAACAATGCCGGCAACACTTCTTTACTTTTTTTCTGGAGAAATGTCACCTATTTGTGCATTATTTTTAGAAAGGAAAAGTAGAATTAACGATACGGAATTTGGAAGCTGCAGCACAATTTTGTCCGAATGGCACTAAATATTTAATAGAGAAACAATGACAGCGCTTGGCCAAAAAGGACAAAATAATAAATTTCAAATATGTTTATCTGTGTATCATACCGTTTGTAAAAGTATCGTATATCTAATTATGTCTTTCAATCTGTGTCTGATTTAAGAAGAAAAATCATTAGAAATAGTAATAAAAAACTACATATATATTTTTCAGATGATGCATCAAATGGGCTCGCTCTGGCCGCAGCTGCTTCCCCAGCCATCCCCAAGACCTCAACCTCTAACTCTCCACAGGATGCGAAGTCCCTCCTCGACTCCATCTTCGACGGCATTATGTGGTTAGCGGTGCCCAAACGGCGACGGTCTTTAGAGAAGAGAATGTCGAGGCGCATGGGGTATACTAAGATCCAGCGGTGGGGCACCCCCAAAACTAATATAGTCTCCTGTCTAGAGTGTGGCAGCTGGCATGAAAAACACACTATTTGTGGTAAGTTAATCAAGTGAACACATTTGTGGTACGTCCATAGGGCAAAATGAAAATTCATTGCGTTTTGGTAATTCTCCCAACCACGCATAGGTAAATTTCTGAGTTTTACCACCAGGGATGTAAGTTTTGCGATTTTTGTCGGATTTCCGATTTTTTTCCTCGATCACCCCCAAAAATCAGTTTCAAAATTTGATGTTTAGAACAATTTTAATAACATTTTAGGATACATTCAGATATTCTTTATACTATTTCCGATTTTTTCACTGTCCCCTACTTACACCCCTGTTTACCTGCAGGTTAGCCTTTATCAGAATGCATGTTGGGTAATATGTCGACAAACCATAAGGCTATACATTTTCAATGATAATATCATAATTTGTTCTTTAACATGGTGAAACACTAGTGATCATTATTTTACTATTTGTATACATATATTTGTAATATTTTCAAAGTTGTTTGAATATTTATTCATCATCAATGGAAATATAACAATTATTTGTTTATTTTCTATAGCTTTTTAAGGGGTCTTGTCGATAAAATCAGTCAAAATTAGCCTGCAGATGGTTAAAATAGTGTTTATTAGCTATCCGTGGTAGGGAGAATTGTATGCCCTTACCCTAAATTCCTTCAACCCCAACTGTCAGTAAGGTATATGTACATTTGACCGTTAAGTCTTTTTACTGCAGTTATTGCCGGCTAGGACAATCTACTTGTCGATGTGATCTCAACAACCAGGAAATTGGTGTGGAAAACTAGATGATTTTTGGCCGCCCTACTGACAACCAGATATTTCATAGCAGCAATTGAAATGTTTCTCGTGAAAAGTGTACTTGAAAAGTTTAATGAAATATGTGATATTGGAAAATGTTTAGTGAGCATGTCCTATCTACTAATTTCCTAATATCCTGACCCATGCATGAATCAGGTCTTAACAACATTTTAGAGCTGCTAGATTTTTAAGATAAAACATGTATTAAACCTGACCTAAAATGTTTGTTCTTCTTATTTGCTTATCCGGGTGCCTGTATCTCTTCCAGGAAAGTGCTATGAGAAGGTTAAGGATGAAACCGACATAATGCGGTCTTCTATGGACGAGGACGACCGCCTGTACAACGCCCCGAAGACGGAGGTGGTGTACCTGTACAAGGAGGAGGGCGATCAGCGGCCTCTGCACGCCGGGAAATACGTGGTGGAGATGGAGAAGAAACGACCTGCCTGGTGGGCCGCCAACCTACTCACAAAGTCAAATCGATTATAATGGTTGTAATTAATATTGATTTTTTTGTTCTGATATTGTAATAAGATGCCTGTTGATACTGCTTTGCGGTGAATAAATATAGTGATAAGAAATATTATTGTGTTGGTCATGATTTAAAAAATCTTACTTTTTTATTAATTTGTCATGCAAACCAGGGTTTGAATGGTTCCCTTCCAATAGAAAAGTTTTAATTCGAGATTCTCACAAAAGGAATTTGGTTGATCTCTATTTGTACGTTTCGACGTCTATTTCCTTCAATTCATTGAACATGTTAAAGCCTTATTTCATTCTATGAGCATCCAATACAAACTACAAGGCTGTTCAGTAATGAAAAATCGCCGGAAAACTGAATAATTAATCTTTGAAGTACATGTATATGGTAATATTGAAATTTCAAGGAGGACATAGAAAAAATTACAGAATTGTTCTGCTTTTCCCGAAGATTAAAGCCTACCGCCTTAATATCTAGGCAGATTCGCAAAACAAGGAACGAAATTTTATCGTACACAGATATTACGTATGGTATAGATATACTCGCGCATATTTATTACTATTATACTTTCCATAGACCCTGACCTCAGATGTAGTTCATATCCAAGCCGTTTCGTTGGAGTTTGTGCCGTGGTACAAGATTTCTCCACCAGGAGTCCAAAAGAATTTTTTATTCAAATGCTTTCACGATATTTCATTGGATGATATTACACCAGTTATTTTACTTATTAATCAAAATAGAAGTATATAGGAACTGTTATATCTCGAGTATTTAACTTCATATCTAGAGTCTAATCATTGTTTTTTCATCTTATTTATAATAAAAAAGACTTTATTTTTGTTTTTACCTGTGTAAACACCTTTTTGGTTCTTACAGAAGTTTATGACTTGGAGCAGGTGGAAAGTAAAAGGCTACCATAATGTCTAAGGCAATGACTCACGGGTCGGCCAGAGCACCTTGGATATCAATGTGTATCCAGGGTACTGGAGTGTGTTGGACCAGGTTTGAGACCACAGAATCGGTCCATTCCCTCCAGAACCAAAGATCAGACCATGTCCACCCTATATTTGGTGTGATGGTGGGAGCCTTTACATCCAGTGTATGCACTGTTGTGGTGGACCCCAGAATAAGTGGTAGAGCTCTCTGCCAGGCCATAAGGAGGAGCAGAAGTCCACAGAGTTAACCTGTGTAATAAAAATAACATTGTGCATCTTATGTAATATATTTCAGGAAAGTTTATTGGGGTAGTTCAACATCCAGACAGGGGTTCTTTCCAGACGGAGTTTGTTCTGTCAGGTTCTTGTCAGCCTCCATTACTCCATTAAGATATTTTTGAATAATATGTTTTTATTCTGGAAAGGATATACCATTAAGACAGTTAAATTAAGCCTTCAGAATGTGTTGTTCTGCAAAGGACACATGTGTGTTTTATGAAGCAAAGCCAACAAGGTTGTGCACACTACACACAAATTGCATGTAAAAGTAACACGGTTGGGTTTCACGCGCCACACCCAAAAATGGGTGTGGGGAAGTCTGCTGTTCAATTGTTTGGTGTAAGTTACAAGAGTATGCATGATACTGTTTGTAAAATTACCCAAACGCCGGGCGAGTTTGCACTCTTACCTGAACAAACTAGAGGTCACTGACCTTACTGGGAATCAAAAAGGTGTCCACACATCTAATATATTCTACTAATTGTAAGGAATAACGTTGCAATAGAAGATAATTACACAAAATAACAGCTACTTATCAGGTGAATTGATTAAGGCAAATAAAAAGAATATTTCAAGCAGAATTAGACATTATATCAGAAGAAATCTGATTTGAAAAAAAATTGTATGAGTTGTGGAGCCGTTTGGTGGAGAACAGTTGAACTACAGTGAATTCAGCTCGGACCAATATTTTATTCTGACTTCTGGTAATGTGATACATCCGTCTAAGGAAAAGGGACCTTTTGTATTCAACCAACTGGTTATATGATATTTGTATTTTCAATGTGTTTTAATAAAAGACATGAAGGTACTTTAAAACGAAATTATTAAGGATAGTTTAACTTTGAGAGGGAACAAACACGATAGTTGGAAGGAAAATACAGGTTTATATGAAAAAAAGAAGAGGTATTCAAAAGACAGTGAAACACTTGTTTTTTTTTTCCAAATGTTTATTCGGGTTCGCATAAGTAATTGCACATCTCTCCTCCAGCTTTATAAGTCTTGAACGTACCCATCTTCAGGGAAAAAAAGTCACAAGAATGTGGGCTCAGAATATACCATGAGGGGATATAGTCCACCACATACATGACGTGAAGTCAATAACACAATAAAATATGACAATGACTGGTGAATTGATATCTATATGATACTCAATAATAACAAGATGATAAGTTACACATTATTTCTTTTTTTTTACACAAAAGACCCACGAGCTACGTCCGCGTCTCCCTAGGGGGCGTTACCGTAGGATGCTTTCTCCACAAGATGATCTTGGCATAAGAAAAAAAGTAGTAAAAGTATTAAAAGGCACAAGAACGCTTACGAATGAGATCTGGCCGACTCCGCGGAAAGAGTCGATGCTCCGGACAGTCAACGAGAAAATCAATACAAGTTAATAATCAACCTAGATTCCTTTTCCATTTGGTATCATGTTTAGTTAAGGACAAGGAATACACATTTCTTGTTAGTCCATACAGCCTATCAGAACAACCAAACTCGTAGTAAATGTTACAGTATTCGAGAGACATAGCTACAGTTCCTACCATGAGACATGGGAATATCTCCCATAGTAAGGAACACTAAAAACGAGCTGTATTTTTTTTGTGTCTAGAATAATGAAAAAGACGACCGCAAGGAATCTTTACAAAGCTTGAAACCGACGGTTGGAGGGCTTCTATATTCTCAGCAAATAGACAGCCAATGAGAGAGTGTGTTCTCGGTCACGTGGCCTGGCTAGGATCCAGACAACCAATCACAATGAGTGTTTGCATAAAACGGATGCCTGAATTGTTTGATTATCTTTGTTTTTTTACCTCCATGGTGCATATAAGGCTGCAGTCTGTAAAATATGTCAATCTAGTTGGACAATCAAAATATCATTATCAATGTTGTTAAAAGTACAAATTTTGTGATACCTGATACTATGAAGGTTTGATTTAGAAACAAATGTACATCCTCAGCATGGAACGATGCTGTGAGGCAAGATTTCTAAACGAGCCATTGGAGAGAAATTGATTTCTTCTTGATAACCAAATTTACCATTATGCCTGGGAAACTCTAAGGGCATCATATGTTAATCGTTTGCCATAAAAGTAAGAAAGAGCTTGATTTAAGAAAATGGCAGAACCTGATTTTAAGTCCATCTTATCTGTTTATAATGATAGAGGGCAACTAGATTGACGTTCAGTGTTGTAGCAGTACATTATAGGCACTTCTTTGGCTTCCATGTTTGTTTTAAAGCAAAGTACAATGTTGATTATTGCAATGTAAAGCCAGGTGGTTGTTAAATCAAACCCGATGTCTTTTCTACAAAAACCTGCAGATTCACAGTAACCAAATCCATTTTTCCGTCACCTTGATTGAACGGGCAAAGATAGAAAAAGCTTGAAATATCTTAATCAATTAACACATATGCTTTCTAGATTCGTAGGAAAACCATGTGAGAAGAAAATAAGTTTTTCTTCCGACTGCAGCTGGTTGCCCAAGTCCAAGACGTCTACTTTAAGAATTCTTAATATTTTTACTTAACACACAAAAGAGAGAATGGTAAATAACAAAAAGGTAATAAGTTAAGAGGACATCTACAAAACCATGTCACTTCAGACAACAAGTGAAGTATCAGGCGACAGTTCCATTTCCGAGAAATGCGGTTAAAAGTTAAAATGGTCAATAGTTTACAAGATTATTCAATCGAATTATACCTCTCAAAACATTGGCACCAATACCTAACAATGACACAAAATGACTAATGAAACATGTGAAGTCTTGGTTTACGAATTTATGCAGGTCAATTTGTGGTACAATGAAGCAGATTAGTCTGACAAGCTACCGTGAAGTCTGATAATACAGTACCCACTATATACAGGTTTGTCATAACTTAGGCTTTTCTTGGCATCTCGTAAATACACCATGCCAATTACAACATTATTTTTACAAATATCTAAAACTTATACGCTAATAGTATATTGTCGGACCAAACCATTCTACATTAAAAGTTTTCTTCAAATACCTTTAATTTACCTAATTCGTATACAAATCCGGAGGCAACGGAATTGATATACCCTAAGCATGACGGCTGGCTTATAAAATGCGTCCGTGGGTAGCATTTGAAAAATATGTGTAGGAATAACTAGGACATTGCTATGGCAACGAAGAAGTCTGGAGATCCTCGTTGCCATGGCAACAAGAACCGGTTCAATCACATAGGCTCTGACAGGAAAGGTTGAGATAAAAATTTTGCACCATTGAGTGTCACATACCTGTTAGGAGTAGTGTGGTTGGGTAGAGCGGCAGGCTTAGGTTAGGTCCCCCAAAAAATAGTTGTGTTCAGGTATCATGTGAAATTGGCGTAGATGGGTATGTTTTTTAAGTTAGGTTTTAAGAAAAAAAAAACATGACTTATGTATAAATGCAATGTGTGCATTTTCTCTTCAGCATTAAAATGCGTTTTCTAATACAATACATGCTATTTTTTGTTTTAAAAAATACGTCTTTTTAATTAGATCTTAATATTCTTTTGGGGAAAAATAGTTTTTTACGTTAAAAAAGCTAAGGATGAAGCAGGGATTTAGGATGGATCGGGATACCTGAACACAAAGTATTTTTGTTTGGCCTTTTGACGGTGAGGCCAGGCTTGTCCTGACGATTCGTTTACGTTTTTCTCTTTTCTTTCTATCAAAAAGGGACGTGAAATCATGCCTACCCAAGTCAAGTCTCAGGCTCATACAATGACAACCTACCTAGAGTCTACTTAGTATACCATATGCATGCCAAAATCACCTAGACATTAATCAAACGATTATCTTCCCTATATTCTCCCTATTTTTGTCCATCCCTGTTAAAACGATTATTTTTTCTATCACTACTTAACAAGATATTTTGAAGGATTCTCTCAAACCAATTCAATTGTATCGATGGTCGATTTTTTTTCAGATATGCGTGAAACCTGCGAAACAAAAACGTAAAACGTGTGGATAGATGAATTGATGGTGCCTTAAATGAGAGAAGAGGAACAAAGTACATCACGGACTTGGAGAATGAGAAGAGATGGTGTGCTAAGTTATCAAAAGACCTCATGAGAATACTATAATGAGAAAGTAAAATATACACAATGTGACAGTTTTTCTGAGACCTACATAAACAACAATGAATTCCAATAGCCTAGAACCAGAGTCGGTCATACGGACCATCTATGCTTTGCCACAAGATTCTTGTTTTTTTCTCCCGAATTAATATGTGTGTGTGTTTAAAATATTAAGTAGTTAATGCTATCTATGCAGACAAGCCGAGTAAACAGTAACCAACGCTCAAATGGGGCGTTCCCAGTAGTATTATAACAACAGTGACAACCACATGTTTCTAAACATTGCGTTGTCATAGTGAGGAGCCTATACAAAGTCGTCTTCATTAAAGATGATAACAAAACGGGATAGAAAAAACAACAGCCATCTCCAGTGGGGTAACACGCTCGTCTTGATGCGATTAGTAGTATCATTATTATTATTATCATCATCATATGGAACAAGTATACGTTATTATGAAGAAGTATGCTTCTTGTTGACACAGTTTGTTAACAGGTAGCGCCACTAGTCTTCCAATTTACCCGTTTTCTATGGTAGAATTCACTGTTATGTAACAGAAGTTAAACCCTTTTTATGAAAAAATTATTTTAAACGTTAGGCCTTTCCGGCCTCTCTGTACGATGTACTAGTTGTGTAGTATCATTAACAGTGAAGTGAAAACGGGCAACTGGCCTGTGGTAAAATAGTCCTAAGGGGGCCAAGGAGGTCTAATTTATCTCTGATAACGACTGGAGTTAACCATTGGTAGGTTACAACCTCTCACTTGAAGAGTTTACCCGAAGGTGGTTTCACATTGTACAGACTAACTACTTCTAAAACTCTTGATTCTACATAATAAGGACGATCCATTATGCAAAAAGCCACCATAACAGGGCTAGATATTTATATTTATATATATATTTATATATAGTTATATATAAGAAGCCAAAAACTGGTTCACCATCGGCTAACGGGACACAAAAATGGACCAATGACCTATGCTATCGAGGGTCAGACGGGCATTATGTCACTAGAAATATAGGGCTATTATGTACACATCAATAAAAGACTTTTTTTTTGCAAATCACTTTGTCAAGGCTGAGGACGTCGGAATCCATTTTTGTTTGACGGCGGTGTCGCGCGATGCCAGCGGTGTAGCAACAGGCCAGGAGGGCACCCCGGAGTCGGAGGGAATTGACGTAGGATCACCCGGAGCGGGCGGTTCACACTGGAGGAGGAATCTCTCCACGGTGTGCAGCACATTGATGGTAGTGGCATTTGGCTAAGCAATGCTACTTTGGTTAAGTCATCATCCAATGGCGGTAGGTATATAACAATGTGTGGCTGTCTGCCGCACAGTGCGGTAGGCAATAAGCGCGCGATGCCTGGCAACTGCACGCGTCGTGTCAGTCAACGAACCGCACATTGTAGTTGTCGGTCAACGGACCGAACATTTTGTAGTTGTCGGTAAGTGCAGGCAATGTATGCGCGCAACATGACTGACTGATACGCTATATCTTCCATAAGAATACCACTCAGCTGCAATTTTAAAATGGCATGAAAAAGGCAACTCCAAAACTATTCAATGCAATATGGTGAACTAATATACATGACGTGGGTTCAAAATCAAATCAAACATGATTAGCATACAACAGATTCTTTACGATAGAAAATTTGAATGGAAAGTATTTTCAAATTACACACAAAAGAAAGGGATGTACCTGGTAAAATTTAAAGAAGGTGGCCAAATTATCCAAATGCACAAAAATAGTTTTTTTTTCTTAATCTTTTACCAAATCTAAATATTGTCCCATTAGCTGGTTTATAGCATTTACGTTAAAATAATGATAAGAAAAAAAGGGCTTTCAGTTTGAACCATTTACATGCCAAATTTGGTTGCAGCAGGGTAGAATTCTATAGAAGTTAGCAATTCTTTCCGCATTTCTTTAAGACCATCAGGGCACATAAGGAGAAGAGAGGGAAGCATCGGGCTCGCCCTGAGTCTAGTTTTTTTTGGGGGGAGGGGAGGGGAGAAAAATTATTTGGTCACAGGCATTGTTGTACAAAAGGTTATCACCGTAAAAGACTGTTCTTCCAATACTGTCTAGTTCTAGGTCAAAAACATGTTGAGCTCTAGGCACGAAAAGCGGTAATATGGCGTATTGTATTGTCGAGTATGGAAAAAGTGACACAGCTGAAAGCGACGCTCACTTGGACTACTAGCTCACAATATAAATGCTGAATGTGTTCTCTGTTATATTCTTATCATTGGTATTATACAGTAGTATGTTATCTATATATCACATTGTCTTAGTTACTGTGACATAGACTGGCTATATCAAAGCAGAATCGTGAAATCGTTCACTCCTAACGCTACTTGAGATACATACACGGTGGCCACCCCAAAGGGGCGGCCGTTCTGACGACTGAAATCACAAAATTTGAAGGACATTTTGCTGTCGTGAAAGCTGAGATATCGGTACGTAGGCCACTGGTCAGGTGACCATACCATGTGACCTGATGACGTCACTAACCGCTGGCACGCCGCGAACCTTCAATACTGAGAGAAGACCGGAGAATTTGCACACACGCACATTTTGGTAGAGGAAGGTACCGCCTACTGCCGTACGCTTGTCTGAGTCAAATCAATCATGAAAATCCTTTGCCACCGTTTTTTCCCCCAAAGTCTTGTCTGTGCATTACCCAGTTCCGTCTTGGAGTTGAAACTCATTTCTGGTAGGGCGCAAAACTCTCACCATCGCAATTCATTAATCAATCAATCAATTAATTAATTGAGTCCACATGAAGTTGTTTTTTTCTGCAGATCTGGGTACTTTTTACCTAGATTTTTTGGGATCTAGTTTTCCCCACACCTGGATACTTATCATGGACTTATTTTATAATTACAGAGCCGTGGGCCTGGAATGACCCCGCCCCTTTTGCGTGGTGGTCGTCCCAACCCTCAATCACCGAACTTTGGTTTACAGCCAAGAACCCACTGAAAAAAAATCACACGCCCCAGAAGTTTCCTAGTGGACAGCAGTTATGTATATTCCGTCCATACCCAACCCCGCCTAACCGTGAATGATGATGGAACTGTGTTATATAGTTATATCTGCTAGTTCCCATGACAATATACATGATGATACCCCCAGCTGGTCCCCTATAATATAGTATGTAACAGAAATCGTCGTGGCTCGCACCCAGAGAATGTTTGACTATAATATATAAGTGACTGTGAAGAAACTTCTGTTGGTTTTTAGTTTGTATGTCCACTGACGTATCCTCCAGTACGTACTACAATCTAGCAGCTCGCGAACAGTCTTCAACAGACTCGGGACACAAACGATTGTTTTTTTCGAGGCATCACCCTGAGATACCAGAATAAGGTCAAAGGTTACAAAGGGGTTCCAAGGTCCTAAGGTCAAAGGTCAGGGTTTCACAAGTTCAGGGAGTAAAGCTTCAAAAAGGACACATTCAAGCTTGAGATAGCGAGTACCCGGGTATTCAAGCCCAGTGGGTGGCTAGCTCGAGGGTAGTTTTCTTTAGGCCTGCTGGCAACCCGCAGCAATGGTGAATCGGAGTGGGCCAAGTCCACAAAATGGTGGTATGAGTGAGTTACATATATGGTTTCCAGCGGAAAAACCTTGACAAGCTAATTCCAGCGGAAAAACCTTGACAACAAGCTAATTGACAATTCGAGCTAACCCACAATTGTCAGAATCAAGCTTTCGTTGCTGGTTATACTTCATGGTGTACTTGAATGGCTTTGTTAATGTTTTAAATGGTAAGGCTAAAACCCTAAAAAGGCCTGGCGAGGGAAAAAACAGACCAGCGGTCTTAAAACATGCTTCACATTAAACAATTTCATTCTATGATATATTTGCCCTAAAAAGATTTTTGAAGTATCCAAATCAGACATGTATAACTTTGACCTGCAAAGTATCCGTCTGTGGTATATAATTTGTTTTATACATGCAAGTTTTTAAACACTAACATTATCATGTCCTATAACACTTCTCTGTGTTGTAACAATATATGAGGTTGTGTTGCTTATATATAAATATCCCTTCCAAATTAGATTCCAAATTAGATACAAATCGTTTTATCTTAATAGGCATTGTTCTTGAAAGTCATGCTTTTCAAAATGCACGTATTCTTACCAAACTTCTACCAAAGAAAAAAAGGCAATGTAGACATCACTGGTGCGGTTAGGAAATCAAACCAAAACATGTGAACATTTGTCGGAAGACCCCACAGTTTTCTCACTACGATAGCTGAGCACCCTCTCTAAGATACCATGTTTTTGTTAAGATGGGAAAATACATCTACCCGAACCACAAGAAAAAACTTTGCACTTCTGCTTTGGACAGAGTCAGTCGGGAAGAATTAAATATATTTTGGAATAACGCTGCGGCCACTACTGACCTACACTGGAAAAAATAATCCGAAGTATATAAATATCCAAAAGTCTACCACACAAATTCAATGTTCCCTTTTCTAACGAAACACATTTTGGGGGGATAATGAGACAGGTCCTATGAGATATTGTCTACACTTCCATGAAGGAAAACTTGGACTACTTATCATAGCACAGCGAAAGTCTTCGATGAACCCACTGCGGTCTACTTGGGACTTTACACGATTAGTAACACAGCTTTACATGATCAGTATCTTAGAATTTACATGATCAGTAAAGTACACTTCACACGATCAGCAACATAATGATGATGCGGCCAACGTTTACTGACACAAACCAATGAACCAAGGTAGAACAATTATTTTCATACCCACAGATTTTCTAAACTCCCTCCCCTCACTAAGGTAAAATCCCGAAAAACAAACCCAAAACATCTTAAAGGAAAACTACAAAAATTACACAGAAAAACTTGACAGGAAAAATAAATGAAGTGGAAAAAGACACGAGTTGACCTTTAGACCTGTGTGGAAACATGTACACATTACAAACCCCCCAAATAGGGTCTCACTCATATCATCCTGACACACAGACGAGTCCATTTCTGTAGAGCGCAGACGAGTCCATCGTTGTAAGACGTAGGGGTGAAAAGAGAACGAGGAGAGGGCTGCCACCGGGCAGTGGTGTCAGCCGTGGACTAAATTCTTTGAAGAAAAAATGAAATTAAAAAAAAAAGAGTCCACTTCAGGGTCTGTTCCTGTGACTGTTCTGTCGACTGCTGTGAGGTCTACTGGTGGTGGGGCCGACTGCTGTGAGGTCTGCTGACTCTGTGGTGGTAGGTGGTAGTGGTGGTGGTGGGAGGTGGTGAGGTGGTGGTCTAGTAGAGGTGGGGCCGGGCTGCCCCCTACCGGTGAGAGGGGTGAAACGATCTGCAGGTTTGGTAGCAGGAGAAGGTGGACAGACTGCATCAGGGATCATACCCAACCTGGAGACGTTAGAGCAGCAAACACCGATTATAACAGACAAGTTAAAAACAAGTTAAGTATTATGGGTACTGATGTTATGTAGTAATATGAATCTACTTAGTTTAAACTGTTCCCGTTGTATATTGTAAAACTGTTTTCTGATTGCAGATTGTTCTAAAACAATTACCTCTGTCATTCTATGCACATTTCATTGTAACATATCTCTCAGTTAGATAATATATCCATGGTAAGATGCAGCGCCAAGAAGTTAAAGAACTGCATAGATACTAAACAACAGACAATTTAGTGATTTTTAATGATATTAGTATTTTAAAAATATTTTCATTACTTCTTAAACATTTTCATTTTATTTATTGCAGGAACTCAATAGGTTATCTGCATAATGATAAACCTTGGTAAAACTTGAGATAAAGTATGCTAACAGAGGCTTTCTAAGAATCCCATAGTCCTTATCACATCACTTACATGGTATCATCTCTTGAATATGTTGAAAAAGTTAGTTTTCTTGGACGACGGCGGTCCCATCAGCATGGGCACCTGATTCATGTGAGTGATGGAGATCTGAAAGGGAGAAAGGGGATACTGAATACCAAACCAACAAACATTCTACTTAACTGCTGGAATATCTTTCTCGTAATAAGACGTTTAATAACAAACACGTTTTTAAAAACGTTTAAAGAATTAAAGATCATATAATAACTGTGGATAATTGGTATAGAGAAATACATTAAGTACAGATAATTGGTATAAAGAAATACATTTAGGCATTTACTTTTCAATTTTGCAAAAGTAAAACAATTCAGGACACGCCCAAAGAAACAAAATATTAAACACAATAGAAAAAAATATCAGTTGGGATTTGGCGGAATTCTCAACAGATACTCTATTTGTATCATATAACCACAACTACAAGTTCTAAAAACCTAAACTGGGTAAAGTTAAATCTAGCATTCGGTTGCGAATCATTGTCTCAATACAAATCAAATAGATATTACAAAATGATATTTTTTTATGAAAAACAGCCAAGACATGTTATTGTAACGTCTGGAAGAACAGTTATTATGTACTGAAGACGACAAATAAAATAATGTCAAAAAATATTATATATATACATATAAAAAAGATAGCAGACTTACAGTACAGGGAGGCTGGAGCCAGGGCTCGCCGTCGATCTGCATGGGGAAGCGTTGCCGGGTCCTGATGACGACCTGGCTGCACTGCGCCAGGCGGCGCCCCGACGACCGGATCCCGGCCTTGATCTGCCCGGCGTGCATGGCCCCCTCCAGACCCACCACCTCGATCATCTTGTCGCCAACGTCTAAGGGTAGGGAGAGTGGAGAAAGTTAAGTGACGTTACATCATGATTACTTGGGTTATCCAGAATCAGAGCTAGTATTTCATTGGGGATGATGTAAACACAGGAATTTATGGTTGGTTGGTTGGTTAGTTGGTTATTGGTGTTTAACGCCATATCAATATCTATGGTTATAAATATCACAGTGAGAAGGTTTTTGACAATTCTGTCATTTTGATGATTGTATCTATAAAATGATTGCATATATGAGGAGGTAGAGACCATACACCTACACTTTTACTGAGGCAGGTGTTTTTTAAGGGAAGGGTTCCATAGACAGGGCCTTACACACAACGGCCGGTGGCCCAGGGGCTTTTGATAACCCTGTCGTCGGCACAGGGAGACATGCAGAGGGGCATAGTAGCCAACTCAGCCCAGAATTGAACCCAGGCCACCTGCACAGTAGACAGTCACGCTAACCACTTCACCACCCGTACGCCCAGGGATTCATGTTTGGCTAACATAACACTATGAACTATTCTGTCAGAGTTTCTAAAATTCAGAGATGCCACTCACAAGCGATCAAGAAGTAGAAAATTAGCTAGGCGACTTTCATAAAGATAATCTTTTCACAAAAAAACATACCTCACATGAAAGAAATAATTTCATAGACTGGAGACTTATCTCACCTTGGATTGCAAAAGAGAGGTCCATGGAGGACATGCTGGAGGAGGAGATCTCGCGGTCCTTGTCCTTCTTGGCCGACTTGGCCGCCTTTTTCCTCTTCTTCTGGCTGGGGTTCTCGCCCCACAGGTTCGACCCGCCGTACATACTGGGGATGTTGAGCACCGCGATGCCCTCCAGCGACGGGCCGTTGGCCAGGTCAAGCGAACAGCCATCACACTGGAGGAGCGCACAGGAGGAAATGGTCAAGGGTTGATATGTAGAGTATGTGTTTTGAAATCTATTATATAGCTTGGTTGGTTAGTTTTGATAGCAAGTAGCCTAGACTAGAGGGGGCCTATTTCTAAATGGTTTGTATGATATAAGTTGTTCAATTCCCTACTCCAGTAAGTAAACTGGGTTGAGTTGATTAACCTAATCACGAATGATGTTTTTTTTTTAACCAGATCCTTTTTTATCGAATTCTTAAACCTCGCTACATCATTTTTTATATTAAAAAGGCACTTATTTAAGATATAAAGATTAGAGCGAGTCTCCCATTCCTCTGAAATATTTGTAAAGAAACAATATTGTGGAATCCGCCTTATGAGTATTTTTTCGGAGAGGGTGTGTGTGAAAAATACATTATTTTCCAATACAATCTTTATACAAATTTCTGTCTACATTACTTACCATGATATCAATATTTTCATGGAGATTCTTGCAGGTGGCGGCAAAGGTTTCTGACGTCCCAAATTCAAAGTACCATATCTTGTTCTTCATTCTGCGAGAGGAAACAATTTTATATGAAATATGATACCAACGGATTATATGCTACAGTTTGGTTCTTGAATCATAATATGATTATAAATCTTACGGTACACAATTCTGTTAATATTCATTTTTATTTATTTTGATTAGAAATAATTTATCAACCAATCAAAAACGAAAATATTCATACCTGCTGTTGAACTTTTCTGGATGCCGTTCTCGCATCATATGGAAACGATGAGCTATTGAGGCATCCTGAAGAAAAGGAAGATGTTTATAAATTCTGGATCACGGAAAGGCATTCTAATCGAATGTATTCTGAAGAAATGTGTGAAGTTTTGAACGGCTTTCTCACATGTAAGAATTTACTAAAACTGGGCAAACACAGTTTTGGGATTCCTCTTTTAATATCCAGGGGAGTCTAGCGCAAATACCTGCTGCATCCAACTCGACATCAGAATCCCAATTTTCTCCATTACTCAAACCCGCAATCTTTTTTTCACAATATATTTTAATCATTTTTTTCTTTGTTTACCTATTTGTAGCTCTGCTACTTTTGTCAATTTTATACATTTTTCTCATGAAAAACAATTATTTTTTTTTTTTTTTTTTTACAAAAAATCGTTTTTTCTGATTAAAACCAACAGAAATGCGCGTACTCACCACGCCAATGGAGAGGTAGCTGTTGATGATGTTGCAGGGCACGGGGTCGCCCGCCTCGTCCCCCTCCTGCTGACTGAACTCGATCTTCCACCGGTCCATGAGCACACTCTGACTACGACTCACCTTGTGGAGGATCTTCGTCAGGCTCTCACCCTCGTACCCTTGAGGAGGGAGGGCAAAATCGATTAAGGTACTAGAACTATTTTATCATTGTTCCGTATTGTTTAAGTATCACATAATTTCTGTGAAGTTGGTGTTTTTGTGGTAAATGTAAAGGTCACTATGGGGTTGATCATGTTTGGAAAAATTAGAAAACCGATTTTTAACTGAATTGATCTCACTGATGATGTAAGTTTGAAGTTTGTTTTAGGAGAATTCATAGCGTACAGTAATGAGAACAGTTATGTGATGTGAAATGTCCACTTTCCATTTTATTTTTGGTTTATTTGCTAACTTCAATTTACAAGCAGTGTTTGGTACATTCAAAACATTTCACACGTTATCAGTTTACTAGGAAACTTATCAACTTTCGTTTAATAAAACATGAGATGAAGGATGCATCAAGTATACATGCAGGAAGATGATTATGTGTTGGAGTTTAAGGTCTATTCAGCAATTTTTCAGCTATATCAAGATCAAGTGTGTTTTTTACTGTTCACGGTTGTATGGTCGAATCTATAGGGGTGGAAACGATGGCAAGGTAAGGTGGTCTAACAGGAAGCTACAGGGAATCGAACCCGGGCCGGCTGTGTGCAATGCCAACATGCTAGACCACCCCACCCCCCTCACGCAGGAAGATCTTATGTATTATGTATGTATAAACAAAATCAAAAAGTAGTTTTGTCTTACCTCCTCCCCAGCGGAAGACCCGTGCCAGGTCGTTGCCGGTACCGAGCGGTAGGACGGCCACGGGCGGACGGTCCACGAAGTTGACTTTGTCTGTGGTGGAGGAAATAATAAGAATTATCATTACTTTTTACATCCATTTTCCGTTGCCACTTTGCACTTATTTATTATCTATTCTTGTTTCCGTGGATATAAGTTATGTTATGTCTTAAAATCGTACATGCACTACAGTGTAATACATCTAAACAGTTTAGAAATTGATAATCTCATAAAGATAATCGGGCAAGTATACAGTTATCAATCTACTGCATATTTATTTTCTTGAATTTAACAACCTCTAATTGCTGAAGTTTTCGGAGAATTACATCATCAGCGTGATATAACTTATAAAGAAACGAAAATAAATGAAAGCAAAATAAACTTGGTCTGTGCATCAAAGCCAAACTTTGGCATGCCTGGCCGTACAGGTGCGCCACCTAGTGATAACGGTATAAAGTAACCTACCCATGGCCTCGAGCAGCCAGCCGACAGTACCGTCTCCCCCACACACCATCACCCGGAACCGGGGCACCTCCTTGAAGAACTGGAGGCTGCAGATACATGAGGAACAAGGTTATCAATAGGGATATCGAATAATATACTGATTATGTGGCTTTGTACAATGTCCGTATCAAAATCTTTTTTTTTAAATAATGTACAGTGCAGTCAAGAAGTGTTCAAAGAATTACTTTCAGTATTGATTCAAGCTGGTCCATAATATGAAATGTTATGGTCATTAATTCTGCCAACAGGACATTAATAGTATGCGTAAAAGAAAGTAGGCTATATATTGTGATGGTGAATTTTTGCAATCCTAAATGAAAAATGTCAAATTCTTCTATAAAATGGTTCTTCTCTATGATTATATTAGATTCTGAGTGACTAATAGTCCAGACTGTTTTATCAGTGGTTATTTTACATGGCAAAATTGTCCTGAGACCAGCAAGCATATTTAGAGTATCAATAGGTCTAACATGTCACTTACCCATCATGTGGCCCCTGTTTCAGGAGATCATATACTTGACGAGGGTTTAATAAATACTGGAATTTACGGAGTATTCTGAAAGGTAAATACAATCAAACTTTCTAAATTACATGTACGATGTTCAGCTGATAAAGACCCAATTGAAACGTTCTCTGAGGGGTTTAAACAAGTTATAAACTGAGAAAATACCCTATTTAGTTTTCTTGTTTTCATATCTAACGATGGAAGGAATTGTACAGATACTGAAATTGACGCTCTGGTTATCAGCAATTACCGTTGCAAATTTAAATGTTTTGAGCTCGATGAATGATTGTGATAAAACACATCAATTCATCTATGAATATTCAACGTATCCTCGTATGTAATAAATTTCTTTTAGTAATACAACATATCTAAGAAATGTGTGATCTAATTACATGTATCTAAATCACATAATGACATAATCTGGATAATATTTTTTCTTTGGCGAGTACATGCCATAGCTGGCCCTTGCGCCGTCCTTCAAAAATAGAAACACTGGATCAAAATTAACTGCATCAACCGATAGGAGGACCCCTTTATCTTCTACCCGACCCCCTTACCTTGCTCCTTGTTTCCCACCACTCTTTGGGTTGACGAATATGATAAGAGGCTGCACATCGTCTGGCACTGTAATCTGAAATGAGCTCTGACCCTTAGAGAGAGAGGTCAAAGGAGAGAAGAGAGAGCCGTGTTAGTATTGGTTAGTACAAAGCCGTTCACCGCCTGGTAGAGTGAGGGACAGGACACTCAGTGCGCCACAAATCAGGGTTCCCAAAGACTTTACATTTTTTTCATGAGTTTTTTTTTATTTCTTGCATGTTCTAGGTAATTTTTTCCGAGTCTGTGAGTATTTTGCTTCACGCAAATTGTGTTTTGAGGGATATGTTTCGAAAATGCACGGTTGACAATTTATTTGCCAACTCGATCAGTCAATTTATTTGTTAAAAAGTGATTAATTTAATGATATTTCAAATCTCATGACTCTTTCTGGAAAAAAATCTCACGACTTTTTCTTTAAAATTCCATTTCTTTTTCTTTTTAATTTTCCCAAAATTATGACTTTACCATGCAAACTTTTTTCTTTTTCTAGTTTAAGTCTGTATGGAAACCCTGCACACGGTGCTTATTCACAAAGCCATTTCCCGCATATTTCTTGGAACTTTCTGGGAATTCTTCTGGGTACATCGGTGAAGAGGAAGAGGTGATACCATGAGCAAAACTCCATCACCCGTGATTTATTATATTATGTACAAACAATGCCAATGAGCCTTATCCTATTATATATACACACTGTACATACAGTAAGGTAGATTTGTCTTTAAATTATTCAGAAAATTATTTCTAAGAGTTCAAATCTAAGAGTTATATGAAGTAGCAAAACCTATGACTAAGTTTTTTCACTAACGATTAAGGAAGAGGAAAAAGTGATTAGGGAAAGACCCAGTATTCTAGCTTCCTACGTAATATCAAATAGTTTCATGATAACGGCTATTATTCGTGTGTGTTTGAAGGTTAATAATTCTCTGCGATGCCCGTGGTGCATTAGAATGCTTAGTTATCAAAAATATGAAAATGAACCAAAAGGGAAAAAACAAAATGATTTACGAAATTATACTTTAGTCATTATCGTAAACTGTTAAAATTGATAAAATTCAATAATGTTCTCAAAAAGAAATAGGCAGTCGGTTTACCTTTAGTGCTGGATCTATATTCATAGCCTGCGTTTATAAAAAGTACATTTGCATATTCAAAATTCAGCTATTATTTAGCGTTATCTGTTCCGAATAAAGTTGGAGCATATCACACTTGATAATGGGTTAAGTTCACCTGAGATGGGACTTGGTAGTTTTACAAAATTGGTACAGAACCCTCGCAAAACACATATTTCTATCCAAAATGAGAATAAAATAGTATCTGTTAATTAAATCTAGATGACATTTAAACTTTTATTTATTTCCGTCTATTTTTTTCTAAATTGGCATCTGTTTGGTATGTGTACAGGATTATACATCCTTTTTTTGTTTCTACCTAACGAATTACTGTGTCTATGCTAGCCTGAAGGTGACATATGTTCCATGTCGAGGGTGTCTTTTATGTGTTTTTTTTCCCAAATAATCTTTTATTCTATTTTGTTTGTTGACTATTCCAGATGTGTAAAATTAAAAACTCTGGGTTTGTTCGTGCCAACTAACACTCCCGAAATCCCGACACATTAACTGACAAGTCAATCAAATTTATCACCTGCACGCGATTCTATCAGAACTTACATTACAGAAACACGGTCAAATAGCTTTAAGTGGGGATTAATTTGTCTTAACAATTAATTTTTAATTACACTTGAATAGCCTTAAATATGGAATGACCGGTTTTGAAATTATCATATTTAGTGGTAGATTTGAAACCTAAGGTTAATCACCAGTTGTATATTTGTGCTTGAATAATAGGTCTGGCCGTGCGTGATTATTTTGTTTTGGGATAGACGGTGAGCCATCTTATGATTATTAATTTACTTAATATATTTGCGTGTATAAATAAACGTGAAATTGTGAATACAAATTCGCGTTTGTGTAAATTCGTGTTCCAAGGATAAAATGTCCTATCTGTGATACGCCAAAAATATATTTTCGATGTGTACCGATTAAGCTGTTGTCTAATAAACATGTGTCGTACGGAACAAGTATAAATGGCAAAAATAAACAGGATCTTAGTAAGTGATCTTTGATTCTGGATATTAAGACTTTTTCTTTTTTCTTTGGAGGAGTGGGGGAGGGAGGGGAATACAATCATTCTATTTTTGAAATTTTCTAGAATGGGTACAGGCTGGGGATAGTTGGGATACATATGCCTCAGAAATTCTCATCTCATATTTTCATAAACCCTGCTTTATGATAATGATCAAGGTAGTATGATGAATAATCTTCTGTTTTGATTGTGGATATAAGGGTAGGGGGTCATTTCTCTACCTGTAGCGGGTTCTCAGCCTGCAGCGAGTCGAGGTTCTCGTTAGACGAACCACTGGCGCTAGCATCTTTTTTATCACTCCCAGAATTCACTTGTCGGTCCTGAAAATAAATATAGATTGTCACAGTGATTGTTAAATAATGCAAATCGCTGCAAATTCAGGATAAGATATAGAATGCAGGCAGACAGGGATATGATTTAGCCATATAAGACAAGATTTTGAATATCTATATCAGACCATAGAGATACATATGTATGTCTATGATCAGACCCAAAAAGAATCTGTAGTTTTTCCTGATAAGTACAATATGCATAAAATATGGGTAAACCTTTTTAATACACCGTTTTAGATTACAAATATCCAATCGCGCATGGAAATGGAAATGACCATCCAATAACTATGGGTTTACGTTCCCTCAACCCTGTCTGCGAATGTTCTCTTTAGTGTAAAGGACACCAGGACATGAATTACGGCCAAAAACATTACATTCTCACTGGGTCCTACCATACCAACTACCACCTTCAAATCGTGGGACTTAATCTTGGCCCATATCTTCGTAACTAATTTGACTAATCAAAATAATTTTGATTATATCATCATAGCATCTCATTACTAGAAATTCTGTCTTCCCTGAAAAACATGTACACCTAGTAATCCCTCTTTGAGACTATAAATATTGCAATAACGCCATTAATTTTGGTAAAAGACAAAATTGCTGATCTTCAGACCCTAATGGAAATTCCCTGATTAACCTAATTCAGGGTACCAACCGAAAGTCCATTTTCAAATTCCCTGTGTTTTCCCTGAGATTTCCCTGTCCCGCGGCAATTTTTCCGTGTCATATCCAGCAAATTTTTCCAATTTAAAAGCCTCTGCGTGCAGAAAAAATTTGGACAACCCAACAACAAAATGTTAAATCCCTAATATCTTGAGAATCAGGAATTTTAGGACCTGGCCTAATGAAATTCCCTGTGTTTTGGCAAAATTTCCAAATTCCCTGTGTTTTCCCTGTCAGGGATTTTTTTTTTGCCATTTTCCCTGTTTTCCCTGTTTTCCCTGTGTGGTTGGTACCCTGCTAATTGGTTACCAAAATATGGGCCCAGGGGCCATATTTTCGTCAGGGTCATCAGGTGAATTTTGATTAGTGTTCTATCATAAGTAATTATCTCTATGACAAAAAGAATCTACATTTAATAACTGCCCTTATGGGTTGTATCGCAATGACATTGCTACTTTTTGTGAAATATAGAATCTCAAGATATGAGACCCTAATCAAAATTTACGAGATTAGCCTAATCAGTTACGAAGATATGACCCCAAGGCATTTTGGTGGTTCTGAATCAAAGAGTTGAGGGGAGATTTCGGCTGACAGGACTCACGAGGACGGCAGGGCAGATAGCGGTCGGCGGCAGGATGTGTTCCCGGAAGTCGCCGAAGTCACAGTCCGGCTTCATCTGTGACGCGCATTTGTTGTGAAGCTGGGGAAAAGAAAAAGAAATGTGAAAAAATGTGAGAGAGAAAAAAATGAAAAAAATGTGAAAAATGAAGAAAATGTTATTGGAATAAACTGGAGGAAATTGACGGGGTAAGCCAATGATAAATACGGATAATTGCTGCGTCAGCGTCAATGAGTGTTTAGAAGATGGACGGGTGTTTCTCATTTGAAATCTGTTGGTTTATGGGGTTTGTAGTTAACGATTCGGATCTTTGGTACCAGTACTTATATTAACAAGTCTGACATTTCATGCACATTCAGATCTTAATTGTGTACAACTTAGATGATACCCATGGAAGCATTTGAAGATCTAAGTATTCGTAGACCAAGAATAGTATTTGTACCTCAAAGAATATGGTTTCTTTTGCATTCTTAGGAATACAAAGAAAAGAGATAAGACTGTATTTTACCACAAGTATGTATGTAAGATCTTTTTCAAGGACTTCATTTTTTTCAGTCTAACCCAAAAGGTCAACTGTTTCAGATATAACATTTTCCCTGGTCTTTTCTTCAAGAAAATGTTCATAATAGTCAACATTTTATTCCCCCCCCCCCCACACACACACACAAATAAAAGGACTAAAATTGCAAAGCTCACCATAATCAATATCCTTAAAACATGCAGTTACCACTTGTACTGTAATGTGGGCCCTCAAAACGTTAGTAATATTACCATCTAAGCCCTTGAAACACAAGTTATGCTATTATCTGGGCCCTTCAAACATTAGTAGTACTACCAACTAAACCCCTCAAACACAAGTTATACTCTTATCTCGGCCCTTGAACCACGAGATGGTCTATCATCTGGGCCCTTGAAATACAAGTTTTACCGTTACCTGGACCCTTCAACGCAAGGGCCTGGCAGGTTTATGGGTACATGTACTCATGATGTGTATATTACATGTACTCATGAGTATATGGCCACACATAAGCGAATCCATTTCAGGGGCGGATCCACGGGGGTCTTGACTCCCCACTCCCACTCAATTTTGGTGGATCCCTAAACTAGGAACACTCCAAAAGGGAGGCAGATACCGCGTGGGTGGGTGCAATCGCAGCCCACCCTTTTTTCCTCTCTGATTTAGGCAAATTCCCAAATACCAAGTGTTTTTCCTATAAGGAAATTATTTTTTGCAATTTTCCATATTTAGTGGTCATCCTACATATAAAAACACATACATTCAAATGATAACAGTACAATGGCCACCCTTTGTATTACGATCGACTAAATATATAATGAACGTATGGAGTTTAAGGTCTACTCAGCAATTTTTCAGCAATATCGAGACCAACTCCTGTTTTTGACTGCCAATTGGCTGACCGAATCTATGGGGGTGAGAACGACGGCAAGGCAAGGTGGCACAGCTGCAGGACCCAGACTCGGATCTCCCACGTCCAAGTCGAGTACCCTACCGACTGTGCCATCCCGCCCCCTACTAAATTTATATCAATAACATAAAATATCTAACTGTTGTCTTACCGTGATCTGGCACCATCGGCAGTGAAGTCCAGTTACGCCGTTGTAGGCCTTGATGGATTTTTTGCACCGGTCGCATTTTCCGGGACAGTTCCCTTCTACCCAATGATGGTTCATTGTCTGCTTAAGTAGAACGGGAACGAATAAATATCTTTTTTCGGGATGTCTTTAAAGTATGAAAAATCTAGACGAAAAACCTGTTTTAACAGGATTGTATCTGTCGTGCATAATCAAATGAGGGGTTAGCATAAAATTTTCAGTGATGCTGCCTCCAATTGATGAAGAAGTAGGACAAGTGGAAGCTACGTTTCCCACTTTTTTCTTGAAGCAACCAGGAGGGAAACAACCTTTAGGGATAGAGTTCTAACACTAAATCTGCAATAAAATGACTTAAAAACTAAAACGATTCAGGAAAAATCGGTTGTGCAGTTCAAAATCACTAAAAAGTAGGAAAAATGACATCTCAGCATTTTACAGGCCGTTCTTTTTCAATTTTACTTTAAGATATTACATAAAACCAATATACAGAGAAATGTCTCCTTCAAAGAAAGACATTTTACAATTTTAACGATCTATTAAAGTCCGATTTGTCCAAATACTTCCCACTGAATTATCAAACATGATCAACAAGAGCCCCATGTCATAAGAATAATACGACAATGATCTACTCCACCTAATTACTGAGAAACTAAGAATCTCCGAATGCATCCTATATATTTCAAAAACTTAATCTTGGGAAGGGTACAACTAGGTTGGGTAACTTACGGGCGATGTCTTCTTGGACTTGACATAGGTCGTTATGCACGAAGCTGGCGCTCGCTGAACGCATCGCTCATGAACTGTGTATTTACAGACTGAGGAGAGAAAGAAAACGAGCATTAATTTCGTCAAAAACACACGTTTTTTTTTAAATCAGATAATTTCATGATTTTTCTTTCTTATTTGAAAAGGGATACATTAAAGTTCCTTGATACATCAAGGTTTTTATACAGAGATAATTAGGAAAAAACTTAGATTGACTTTTACATTAAATAAAATGCTTCCAGTACTAGTCATCTCTAACATCCCCAAATTAATATATGAAATTTACGACTGTTTAGTAAGCTTGGTTATCTACAAAGACTGAAAATGATTATCATAATTATGCAACTCTAGTCAAACCTTTGACTAATACATGAGAACGTTTTAATTTTTTCTCCACCTTAGGTGTAGGTACAGTACTCACAAATGCAGCAGAGGCCCTGCTTTCCTAGTCCAACTAACATATTCAGGCAGAGGTTACAATAGGCAGGCTTGTTGAAGTGCTTCAAACGCCATGAATGTGTTCCGTCATCTTTGACATTCTGTTGGGGAAAAACATATCATATATTTAGCTATGTACAGAAAATAATATCAAATGTATTACTAATGTAATTAAGAACATGTTCATGGAATGTTATTATATGCTAACTTTATATACTAACTCATAGTCTGTTTCCAGAAGTACATTTCTAAACTGTGAAAAATGTGAATCGTAATGATTTAACTTTCTCTTAAGTTTTAATCGCTTTTGTGAAATATTGGCACATCCTTACAGACATTTTCAATATTTTGATACAGTATCTTAATATGGTAAAGGTTACTCTAATACTATCCTCCAGAAGCCGTAGCTTTTTCAAAACGATTTAGTTTTGTTAAAATATGAGCTATTAACACGTTAAGATATATTTTCAAATATCAGTTGTTGACACAGCGTGAGCTGATCCTTCAAAACGAGCCATTGGTCTGACACGAGTTATTATTTTGATTGTATAGCTTATTTTGTAATTATCATACTGTCAGATGCAACATAATTTTATTGTATCTACACACGACATTTGTACTCTACCGTGCTTGTAAATATCTGATATATGACCTCGTATCTAGATGTTGTTACTGGGGACCAATGAAAAATGACCATATCGGCTTAATTGTAATACCCAGTATTAATAAAATATATATAAAAAAAATAACTGTGAAAAATACTGTGAACGTATATTATATTTTAGCGCTACAACATTTTCGCGCACCTAGCAATAACAGGGATGTAAGCTGGGGACAGTGAAAACATCGGAAATAGCATAAAGAAAATCTGAATATATCCTAAATTGATGTGAAACGTGTTCTGAACATCAACATTTGAATAGGATTTTCTGGGGTGCTGGAGTGAAAAAATCGGAAAACTTACATCCTTGCAATAAACAGCATATTCGCGCATTCATGATTTCGCGCATCTAATGGTAAATTCTCTTTGCTGTATAATATTCCTAATTTTCACTCATGTCATATTTTCGTGCATTTATAATGGTGTGCGAAATGCGCGAAAATATGTACAGCGCGAAAATTAATACGTTTACAATATGAACAGCAGCCATGGGTTCAATGCGACGAGCTGCTCACGTCAGCGGGAGTGACTCACCGTGTCGAGGCCGAGCAGGACGAGGAGCGGAATGGTGGTCATCCCACCACGCTTCCACTCCTCCAGGGACACCGTCCCATCCGAGTCATAATCAATCTCTTTCATCATGTCTTCCAAGATCTGTATGGAAAATAAAGAAGTGAATTTGTATATTGTGTTTCAGGTGGCATTTATGAAGGGCGAAATTTGTGTTGGAGGGAAGGGTGGGAGGATGTTTAATTTGATATAGTTGATTAATTGGTGGGTGAATAAGTGGGTGGATGATTGATGGGTGAATGAGTGGGTGGGTGAATGAGTGTATGTTGGGTGAATGGCTGGGTGATGAGTGTATATAAATATAGGTGTGGGTATAAGATGCGTCATAATAATGTATATCACGATAGATGAATAGATGGACGAAGGAAGATGGAAATGCGTCAATGGATAGCACCATGAAACTCAGTTTCTCACAGAACGTAGTCAATTCAAAACGAATATCACAAAAGTAAAACAAATATCACAAATAATCGACTGAAGAATGAAATGCGCCATCTTTTAGGAAAGAAATCAGACAATCATCTTGCTAAATTCAGTCCTTCCATTGAAAACATTACCTTAGAGTTTTCTCGAGTACAAAGCCATCAAAGGTAGGTCGAACCCAGCCTGCCAACGGCCTCTCTGCTTCTAACCCAGGCCTGGCAGGCGAGCCGATACTTTACAAAGGCTGGCCCCTTCCCAGCAATTGATTTCACACTAATCGATGCTATATAACGATTAAAACTTCCACGCCGACACAACGGCTTAGCAATCTATTTATTTGCTGCCTTCGATTTGATGGCTTCAATGGAACTTGGATTCATTGGAGAAGACTTGTAATTTTCCGTTTTTGCTTTCAAACAGAATCGTTTGTTATTATTTTTGGCGGCTACATGTTTTTCTTTCCATTTTCACTCAAAGTTCTGTTTGTAATGTACACGGAAGTGAGAGAGAACTGGCGGTTAACAGATATGAATAATTTAATATCCCTTATACCTTTCATAAAACATTTAACTGTCTGCATCAATACTAGTTTTGAATGTTTAACTAGTGGCCAACACACAAAACATTTGTAAATTTTCTTGTTTAGCAATTACAGTTCGCGGAGAACTTTTGAGGGTTATATTTTTCCTCCCTTTACCAGTCATATGCAATTTGTTTATATGATTTTTCTAAATTTAAGTAAATAATTTAGAAATTCAGGTTTTAGGTACACTCACGGGTTTCAGTTCTGAGACGTCCCATCCTAGGTACTCGGCCACGTTCATCATCTGGTTCACAATACTGTCAATCTCCTGAAAATACATTTAAGAATACACTAAAATACACATAACTGTAAATACATAAAAAAAAAAATGCATTAAAATGTATGACTTGGAAAATAATAAAATGCGGAAAATTACATGAATACCGGGAAAAAAATTGGGTATCGACGTTTGCTATAATTTCATGATCTATAATGGTGAAATTTACAAAGATGATACTTTACAACGGCGTCAATCTTATTACATTCCATAGTTCACAATACTTCTACATGTACCTCTCTGAAGTTGCTTTCGATTAATTATTTCTAAGTAATTACTTTTTGTAATTGATTTCAAGAAAATGGTGCATTACTTACATCCTTATCGAGGATTCCGTTGCCGTCAGAATCATATAACCGAAACATGACTGAAAGGAATACAAAGAAATGTCAGTAAGATAATCCATGATTGCATTTTTTTCCGAATAACATTTTAATTTGAAGTCGACAAGACTATTTCCATTTACTAAAAAAAAACTTTGATGTGTTTTACTTTTATCCTTCAGTTTGTGAAGTATAGGAAGTACTCTTAGAATCAGATTAGTAGGTTTTAAACAACTCCTTTATTAATTATCGTACCCTTTATCATAGACATACATAACATCTCTATGCCTTCATGTTCTTTAGGTTTCAATACCACCCCCACCCTTGCCTTATATCCCTTATATCTGTCTCACTGAAGTATTTCAAACTTTTCATTTTTATCTAAATCAAACCTACACTCCAATTTGTCCTCGGGTCCACCTCCCTCCAGTAACGACAAATAACACACTAGATCCTTCAGGTAGATTCGTCCGTTCTTGATGTCCACCTCAGCGGTGGCCTTAGTCAGGGACACCTTGTTGTTCTCCCCGGAGCTGCCCGTCCCGCTCCCACTCGTCCGCAGTAAGGAGGAGTTCGACTGACGCATCAGCCACGGGTCGCTTCCGTCTGCAAAGGGAGAGAAAGTTAGCAAATTTGTATTTTGTTATATATTTGTTATGTAATTTTTATGTAGTGTTATATTTTTTATTCGCTTTTTTTTTTTTTTTTGATTTGATACCAAAATTTCTTGGAAAAATAGTTAACAAAATTTTCTCTTTTTATTTTGGTTTGATACCAAAATTTCTTGGAAAAATAGTTAACACAATTTTGAAAAATGTATGCCATTACCTAAGTCTGGAGGGATGGCATGGGGAATAAGTGTAAGGCATGAAGATGTTTTCAAAAACTATTAAGTTTGTCACTTAGAATGAAACGTTCCAATCTGGTACAAAACGTTACGCAAAATCATATACGCTATTGCCAGCAATAGCAAATGAAATGGAGGGCTGAGGGCTGAACTTTGTTTAAATTCTTAACCCTAGCCAGGCCTTAGGGGGAAAATGATCAACAAAACCTGACGTTTTGGATAGGAAAACGTATAAAAACATTACAAAGTTTGATATCCGAGGGAAGGAAGTCACTCTTTAGGAAAGGATAATGGGTAGATGTAGATAAATGTGTTATACGTATATCTTTGACGGAAAATGGGGTTTTATATTAAAAATGGTTAAGATCCAGTTTTGGGGCTGTTTTACAGTTTTCAATCTATGGAGCAAAGCGAACTCAAGTAATAATGGGTGCTGACAAACCAAACAAGGCAAACGAGGAGTAGCAGAGTTATTTCAACTTTATTCCGTCCTCTATGGAAGAGGACCGCGTCTAAGGCTTATTAATAGCAAGCACGTATTTAAAACTATCAAAGTTGTGCGCAAGTGCTCAGGTTAGTTCTGGGGAAGGACTAAACTTAGTTTCATTTTTTGGTGACGTTTCGATCCCATTCTATGAATATTTGAGACAATATATAAAATTGGGTAGGACTGTATAAAAATATTTTAAGTTAAGTGCATTAGGCTTATGTGCGTTGTGATCTTCAGCCTGATTGTTATTATAATATACGTTGGAAAAAATCCATGGCATTAAAATGTGGCAAAAAATACGAAACAAAACGTTAACCTACAAGAGGACGCTGGGTGAGAGTCCTAAAATACAGAGAAATAAGGAAATAGATGATACCGTTTCTCCCGGAAATAATAATTAATGTTATTGTCTATTATCCAGAGATGCCACTTTACAAACAAGAGACATCCGGAATTCTGTGGAACCAAAGTTCCGGATTTTTTTATTATTAGGAAACAAGTAAAGGAAATTTATATATGTTCTGACGTCAAAAGGGACATTTCAGAAACCCTGTCTGGTGCCCTGCAGTCTTGTTCGGAAAATAGTTTTTTTCTCTAAATTCTAGTCAAAAGTCCGGAAAAGGAAGGGAAAAGGGCATCTCTGAATCCATAAAGGTTATATTGGTAAATTATATCGTGCATGTGGTAACCCTGTTATTGGTTTGTTCGAGAGTGGTTACTGATTGTTTTTATTTTTGAAAGGTGCTCAGTATCCTCTGAGCCGATATTTAATCAACTCTCCTCGAAGGGTGTGATGTCAAGTCTCTTAGAGTGTGTGCGGGGAATGTGTTCTCATATGTGATCCAATATTAGTCTCGTACCATGTCGTCTTATCCACTTACCCAACATAGGAAATAATACAAATTTGCCTCCACCCCCCAAAACCGATAGAAATAATCATTCTTCATTTACTGAAGAAAATAGAAAACAAAACCTCAGACTTGACCATAAAAAGGGGATCAAAATCTCATCCCTTGAAACCTTAAAAGGTGTTTTAAAATTCAGTTGAAACCCCTCAAAATTTTAAAACACTTCACCTCAACCACCCAGAAAGTAGACAAACTCCCTAGCCTTTATTCAAAAGGTCATAAACGCTATACTTTTCATAACCAAAAAAGGAAAGAGCAAAACCCCTACGCCTCAACCTAAGTAAAGGTCGAAAAATAAAGAAACCCTTTTGCCTCAACCAAAATGTAAATGTCCTCAAAACCACAAAACCCCTTCACCTAAACCTATGTAAGGTCCAGAAACTCTTCATTTAACCTTAAAATTGTGCGTTTGTTTTTGTGTTTTGTTTTTGTGTTTTTTTTGTGATTTAAACACTTTGCTACGTCTTCCAAAATTTACCCAAAGAAAAATTAAAAACCAAAAAGATGGCCTTAACCCAAATAACAGATCTGCGCCTTACCATTGACACTGTGAATGCTATGGTTGGACTTCTTGGATGAGGACCTGGAGTGGTTGGAGGTATCGGGCGTGACCTCTCCCCCCGGAGTGACCCCCCCGGAGGGGGTGACCCGCTCCAGGTTGGCGATGGGGGTGGTCACCGAGACCGCGGGGTGGGTGGCCGCGGAGGTGGATCCTTGAAGGTGGTGTTAGA
Organism: Lepidonotus clava; assembly: GCA_936440205.1. Lineage (NCBI taxonomy): Eukaryota > Metazoa > Annelida > Polychaeta > Phyllodocida > Polynoidae > Lepidonotus > Lepidonotus clava. The sequence continues at coordinate 14,262,002 of OW387150.1, read as the reverse complement.
TTTGGGGAAGCACAGACGGGGAGGGAAGGGAAAAAGAATGGGGAAAAAGCACAAAGAGAAACTTGGTTAGGAAAACTCATCAGTCAGCCACACATGGAATTAATGAAATGGTCCCTTGTCAATTGTTAGAGCCTGCCCAATTCTTATTTTTTCTTATTTTTTTTTAAAGGAATATATTGGCTTAAATTGATTTTCTAAATTCTTATTTTTTCTTTCCTTGAAAGAAGAACACTCTCTCCCGAAACGTTGGAACTAATTACAGCCCTCAATTTTTACAAAAGATAACTTGTCACTGTGATTAAGAATTATATAATGTTTTATCCCTCCCCCTCCCCCTCTTTTTTTCCAACTTTGACTTAAAGTACTTTGGGCAAGATAAACAATAGACAAGGTTTTTTTAATCCATGCCAATTTCTATCATATTGTTATCTTCATGCACAATCAATAAGAGATATCTATACAGTGTTAAACTCTAGACTATTATATAGAAAGGGACTATTAATTATCAAAACCGTTAGTTACTAGATCTATCTTTTATAGATAAAATTATTTTGTAAGAGTTTTAATATTTCTCCTATCGTAGTAATTGATATTTTATTCTTTAAAGTTTGCTATATAAAGAAACAATATACATGACAATATCAAGAAAAAGACAGGATTACAATACAAAATCTATTATTGAAATATTTCGAAATACAAAAAGATTATACTTTTGACCCTTTTTCATGAAAAGATCAATGTCTTCAAATCAAATGCATCATATTCGTGGTATTTCTAATATCGAAGAAACACCTATAATGCATCGCGACATGACGTATTCTTAAAAACTCAACTCAGTTTATGACGTTCACCAGTCGCCTCGGCCAAACGTATAAGGTGTGCAAATTGTGCCGTGCCAAAGAAAATCTGAGCGCGGTCCCACCTACTTATTTAACCATCGCAGACCCTTATCATCCTATTCTATTACAGATTATCAGAGTTAAAATTCACCTCTCGCTGATACGGAGAGGGTATATCTGTGCGAGCGTTAGTAGCGCTTTATAACGGTAATGATATAGGAATCGGGCATTTGAATAAGTTTGAAGTGAAGTATGTTTCAATGTATTAACCAACACATTGGTTATTTGAATGAGCCAGCAGGCCGGGTATGCTATTCCAATGTAATAAAGAATACCAATGCATCATAAATCGTGCAGCCTGTTACATTGTGTGTACTTGGGGGATATATGGGTTGGTATGGCTTAGTATAGTATGTGGTTATCAATGTGGGAGTTCGTTTAAATGCATTTGTTATGCAAAACCATAGATCTGTTAACAGTCGAGTTTTAACTAGACGTGCCAATGCCTGATAGGCTGTGCATGTTGTGGTGTTGAAGCGTGTGTCTGTCAATGTCATTCTGTACATGTTCAGTTGTTGTGATGTTCTCTTGATGGGTGTTTATTTGTAAATATGCAAATATTGGGATGTTCTGTTACCGACAGCGTCTGAAATCATCGTTGCAATCAGCACCTTAGGTGTGCAATGTGCCGTCGAGTGCTGACATATTTTGGTCCATTATTGCTTGATCCAAGAGGGGACACACAAACTTTTGACTGGGTGTATAGTTTTTATGCAGAATGAGATTGAACTTTGCTCTATGATTTAAAATTTATAATATGGGTTGGTGTTGAATGTTCTGGGGTTGCGGTGGTGTGTCGATAGAAGTACTGCTTCTAGAGATTCGAACATTGATAGAGATCCATGTTCGGGTGTTGGGAAGTGCACCACTATGTCTAGAAACGTTCTGGTATTAGAATTAAAGTATGCGAGTGTTCCTGTGTTAAAATAACTGATCCTGCATATTGTGTGAGTTTCTGTCTCTGTTGCTTTTTCTATCTATCTGTCTGTAAGTCTGTCAGAGTGGTGCAGAGTCCAGGAATAGGAGCCCGGGAGACACTTCAGTCAGTCGGCCGGGTTCGGAGAGGTCAGCCGCCCCACTCAGCGCACCCCGGCCGGCTAATCTCAGAGACTTTGTATAACCCCACTAACGACCCCTGCCTAAGCCTGCAGTCTCCAGTCGCTAATTCCATCTCCCGACCCTGTTACCCCCACAACCTCCTCCAGTACCCCCACCAGCACCACCCCTCCTCCTGGGTTGGGCGGGGCGAAGCGCTTCGACTGGGGCCTTTACACTTATTTCTGGAGCGACACCAATCGATGAGATGCATGCTCCCTCCGAGACCCGCCTAGGTAATGAGCCCTCCCTTGCAAAGACAAGAAAAGAAAGGCGTAAAAATAATGGGGATGTGCTACGAGGCCCTATCATCGGTGCACCAGGTGCGCGTGGGCCCGCCCAAGCCCCGCCCTCTCGCGTGGGCGGGGCGCAGGGTGCACCGACCCTGAACTTTTACATAAAACCAGCTTCAATGCACAAATCTGTAAACTAAATTAGAGTTTTGTCTGAATCAGCAGCATGACTCCGCATGTTTGTGACAGCGTCTCATAGAGGTCTGGTTTTTAGGTGGAGTTTTCATCTGATTCCAGGGGGAATGTCCCAGCATCTTTGTTGGGCGTTTCCCCCTATCTTTGTACGGCCTGGGTTATTTTCTGCAACTGGAAATTGATCCCTTGTGATGGAGGGTATTCTCGTGTTGCTGGACTACTCCCACTTTGAGAGAAAAGTCCCCTGCACTTGATTTCGATTTATCATACTTTTGGTCTCGTATTAGGATTCATTGTCGTACTAAATGGTGGGGAGTAGTCAATGGAATTCTTTCACTTTTCCAAAGTTTATGCCATGAGGAATTTGTTCAACGATCTGTTTGAGATAAGTCTTTCGGATTCCATGAGGAGAAGTAAAATACTCCTAATTGAACATTTTCAGGTGTGACACTGACTATTTTGATAACAAACCCCTTTAGTGTTTAGGGTTTGATACAACCCTGAAACTAAAGCCCCAAATTGCACAGTCGGCAAACGAATCAACACTAAAATCAGCTGATTTTTATGATCGTCATTCAGTATACTGTATTGACATACTTGATCTTAATAAGTGCTAAAATCGGGGAATTTATTTTAGTATATTCGGCCGATTTTAGCACCGACCAGTATATTGACTTGGTGAAAATCGCCTAGTGGGTAACCGTATGGTGCTATTGGCGATTTTCTCCTGATTTGCAGTGGACATGCGTTGTCTAATGGCTGACAAGCGGCTATCAATCTTCCCTGTTCTTGTATTGATCTTCAGATGACATCGACGTCAAATGTCGCCTAGCAATGTCACGACAAACCTACTCATCGACTTAACTTTCCACGAGCTGAAAGCGCCGGGCTGTTGGTACTATTTCCTTGCATTTTCTTTTTAGTTCGTAGTTATTCTTGATTTACTTGAAACGTAAAGTAAACAAGTACTCCTGCTTGCAGGTATCGTAGTGATTGAATAGCAAGGATTTCGAGATAACTTTTTAATGTCATTTCAAACGAGGAAATACACCTATGAGTCATCATTTTCCTCTCAGGAAAAATCTTTGAAAAGCATTTCACAGCACCGGCGTTCTGCTCTATAAATGGCGTTCCCATGGGATTAACTTTCCATTAATTGTTCCTAAGAATTTACTATGCTTTTCTTCAGTTTTGCTGGTTCAACGTTCAAGTGCTAAAACACTTTACTGCACGCAAATATGGCACAGGCATTACTTGACACAATAATCATGTCAGAAAATGTTTAAGATAGAATTTCTAATCACTTTTTTTTGACGTTTTCACATTTTGCCAATAATGAATTCAGTGACAAATGAAAACATAACAAAGCATTAGGGAAGATAAGCCAGGAATATTTTCGTTAATACGTCACTGTGACACTGAATTAATAACTTGTCCCATTTTGGTTCATCACCGAGTAAGATTCATCACTCACAAGTAGTATATAGAAAGTGCACTTTGGTGATGGCTATATATGGGTAAGGTGTTCGACTGGTGGCACTTGGCTAAATCGTCGTGACTCTTTCGATCACCCTAAGAGAGATGCCCTCATTCGTTACTTGTCGGTGAAGGTCCAGACATCTTTGTCAATATATGTCTAGTTTATGATTGTAACGGCCAAAAACCTCTGGCCACTGGCTTACCCTATACGACCCAGGTGGCCCAAAGTTTAGATGGAGAGTTAGCTCAGTGGTAGAGGACAGACCGACTGGTCTGCTAACTCAGAGGTCCTGGGTTCGGTTTCTGGCCTGGTTTTGTACTTGGAAATCTTTTCTTTTCTTTTTTTCCTCAAAGAGAACCGGCCAAGTTTTTCATAAAAAAAATGTTTTCATGGTTTTATATATGGATCATGGATTATGACCAGAGATGTTATATGTATCTTAGTCCTGGGGTGGTCCACAACTTACTAAAGGCAGTGGGTTTCTAGGATTCAGTCCCCTGTACACAAGGAGAGATTCCAGACTCCTAGATGTGTATTTGTAAGAGCAACCCCAGGTTTACTGGTCTCACATTTCAGCAATAGATGGTAGTATATTACCACAAGACAATGTGGAAATATAGCCAGTTAACTGAACATTAAGTGCCTGATGAAATATCTAGATAGAGAAAATGTGCCTAAGTAAGAGGGCAATCCTCCTGGGTTTGGGTACCCACTTCAAAACAGACAGTGGAAAGGAGTTTTCTGTCTACATATTATGAGTAATTATTCGACACACAAATTACAGAATTACAATACGACAGAAAAAGTTAACCCACAACATTCTGAAAGTACCATTGAGTAAGAAAATTATCACAGATGGCACAAATTGTCTACTGAAATACTAAGGTGAGGGAAGCCAACGGCTATCTTTACAACAAAGTAGTCATAGTTGTAATTCAGTAGCCTATGGTACTGAAGGGCAAATAACATTGAAACTGGCAGGGCATTTGTATGGCTGAATGGCTTAATTTTATGTGGTATATGCATTATCCAGGTGTGCTACGCCTCAATGAATAACACCATGTCCACTGGTGTATTAAATTACACACAATAAGGTGGACATTACCTATTATACAATATCATCACTATTATAATAGAATGAGTCATATGCTTAACCATGAAATTGGTCACACGGTCACCTAATTAACTAGTCAGACCTATACAAACCATATGGCAGGTATGCAGACCTAGTGCCCATCCATCTAGTGCACCCTATTACAGGATGGCTAACATTATATCTTTGGCACAGGAAGGAACTTTTGTCATAAATTTCAGATATATTCAAGTTGTGTATTCTATGGGAACGAACCCATTATATTCCCTGATCCTATTCTGATGGGACACTTCGTAAAGGCACAGTGTTCTTGTATACATGTATCATCTGGTTGTTTTCACGTGGACACAAAGATACGGTAGTTACCAAAGTAACCACAAATCTTTCAATTTTATGGTCCATGTTTTTTTTCTGTTTCTCAGCAAATTTTCCACGAAACAGTTGATCAGATATTAATATGGCCAAGTACAAAAATGGCCTTTTAAAAACCAGGAAACCTAAGAGCTGGAAAAGAAGATTCCTTGAGTTTTAGTTATTTTTCCGTGTGTGCGTGTGCGTCCATAATTGATGGGAATTTTTTTTTTTTTACCATTTTCTCTCAGTCTTGGTACACGAACCAGCAATGTAAATCAGTCACAAAGATATCCTCGGTTCATCCTGAGTGAAAACAGGGAACTGACCACACTCAGGGAGCTACGTGGTCACGCTTTACTTATCACGCAGACACTACAAACGTGGGTCACGCAAACAGGAAGAATCCGTTAGTCAGACATCATTTGTTGCCATATCAAAAAAGAAAAGCACGTTTTTCCGACTATATGAGTACAACATCTACTCGTTAAACAGGCCAACTAAACCCTGTCGTGGTCATGCTTTCGGCACGACAGGATAAAGTTTGAGCATGCATAAAAGTTGATAAAAGAAAATTGAGGAAGGGCGATTATGATGAAGTCACGAGGCAACGTTCGACTCGCCGTGCATGTAGACATGGCTGACTATAGCAGTACAAGTCATATCTAAGTCATGATGAGCACTATACTCTGATATGTCATGCAGAGAAGCTTTCAGCTACGGTCACGGTTCAGTGGTCACCATTCTCAGAACACCATTGGTCATGCCAAGATTGCTATCCCACGACTCCTGTCTCGTGGACATATCACTGGGGTTAACTTGCACCCAATACACGACCAGACAGCCAATTTATTATGATGACCGTGCAGCCAATAAGGTGCCATGCAGGGAATGCATGTTCAGTCAAAATATACAAGTTTATTTCAACTATGGGCCTACACTCCATGTGTGTAGTCAGTACGTGACTGTGCAGCCAATAAAAGATGGTTCAGTCAGTACATGATTGTGCAGCCAACAAGTGGCCCTGCACCTGGTTTTATGACTGTGCACCTAGAACAGGAGGACCGTGCACTCAATTGATGCAGGGTGTACAGACTTCACACTCACTTAATGACTGTTCAGTTTATTTAGTTAATGACTGTTCAGTTTATTTATGAACATATAGCCAATACAGGAAGGTACACACATTAACAGACTGCACTAGGTACCTTGCCTTGCACTCCATTAATGACAGTTCACCCAGTTTATAACTGTTCAAAATAGTAACTTGATTATGCAGCCAAAGCATGACTGTACACACAATAAATGACTGTGCAGTCCGCGTACAAGACTGTGCACCCAATTTATGACTGTGCACTCAATTAATAACCGTGCACTCAATTATTAAATAGGCCTAACTATGCACCCAATTCATGACCGTGCTGTTATCTGTTACCGTTACGGAGGCCATGTAAAGCAGGCCCAACTGTCTAAACCTCTACATGTGGTATGTAATGCCATGCGGGCAGCAGTTCTAGCAGCGCCGGCGACTCAGGGTCATTCTGACAACACCGAAGGACGCGGGGGGTTGGAGCTGGGGGAGCAGATGGGAGCAGATAGGGAGCAAATCACGAGCTGATTGATGCTTCTGGGGAAGGGGAGGGGGGTTTTATACTACAGGGCAGGTGTAAATGTCTGCATTCTGTCACAGAAACGAGTAGGAGTTGTCCGGTTCAATGTATCATTGTTTTATGTTAACATTTAATTTGACGTTATAATGCTTTAATATTTCTGAGAAAATCACTAAAAAAAGGTGTACATAGCTCATTTTTTTTATTCAATTAAAATTCAAATTCAAAAATTTAGGAGGGGATATATAAGCCCAAAATAAGCTTACATAGACAATTTCGAGCATGGCAGGTGCCTAGTGAGGGAGAGCGGAAGATGTACAAGATTCGCTTGAAAAACTAAAGGTTATGAATCAAAGAACTATGGTGTTTTCCCTCAGCAGAATGCAAAGATTTACACATGGAAACCCTGTAGTATCACCGCTAATGGGGGAACGTACGAGCGCGCTCGCGAAAGAGCGAACCTGGGGAAAAGGACAAGGCGCGGGGTAAAAAAGATGGGTACAGGCAGCAAACGTCTACGCCACTCTGATATATATATATAATAATAATGGGGATGGAGGGTTGGGTAAATAAATGATAATATCATATTTTTCCACTGGGGGGGGGGGGGGGGGGGGTATATAAGGAGGGAGGGGGGGTCCATTCAGAGGCTCGTCATATCTACCTGTACGGCTGCGGCGCCCCAGCTCGCCACCGCTACTGTCGTGGCGGTGGTGGCCGAGGTTGTGTATTTTTTCGGACAGGCCGTGCAGTTTCTCCGCGAGTCCGTGGTGGCGAGTGTCGTGCAGGTCGGCCGGCTGGTGCATGACCGGCGCACACACGGTGGCCGAGGCGACGGCCGCCACATTTGTAACGTTACAGTCCTTACCAAGGGGGGGCTTAGGGGGCGGTTTCTTCATGAAGCTAACAAACAGGTGTTTACACGTCTCCTCCGGCATCTCGCCGTCCAGGTAGGTCTCGATGAACAGACAGAAACCTTCATAGTCGATCGGCTGCAAAAACAAGGGGAATTTATTTATAATTAGGCCCTAATCATCTTTTATATAATATTATATAATATCATATTATATTATATAAATAGTAATTCCATTATATTATTCATTTTTAATTGATTATATCAGAAAACTAGGAAAGTTTACATTTTTACTCTAGTAGGGTTTCGAAATTAGCCATGCAAAAAAAAAAAATTGTATTTAAATGGGGGGTCCGTAAGATGGCTTTTCCAAAATAATGTACTTGCAAGCACATGGGTGGTCTATCTACCTCCTCGTAAAGTTTCCCGAAAATGAACCAAGAGACGGATTTTTGAGTCTGTGTTGCCAAGCACTACCACACCAAGTGTCAGTTACACTTAGAAGTTGCCAACAGTAACCTGCTTGACAACCTCGGTTTGGTTGGTTGGTTGGTTGGTTATTGTTGTTTAACACCGTATCAACATCTATGGTTGTATCATAGCAAGAACAAAGTTTTTGACAATTCTGTCTTTTTGATGATCATATCTATGAAATGATTGTATCTATGAGGAGGTAGAGACCATACCCCTACACTTTTACCGAGGCAGGTGTTCTTCTATATGCAGTGTCCTATAGGCAGGGCACTACATACAACAGCCAGTGGTCTACTAGAGACTTTTGATAATCCCAGTTGCCTCTGGGAGATATGCAGAGGGGTATAGCAGCCAGCCAACCCCAGCCCAGGATTGAACCCGGGCCACCCACACAACAGGCAGACACGCTGACCACTACACCACCCCACACACCTCAACCTCGGTTTGTGTAGCAATCAAGTTCTCACTCTGTCAAAAAGAACTCTGGGAACCACCGCCTCTTTTTTTCGTTGTTTTCCCTAATTCTAAATTTTAGCCTAGATTTAACTGTAGCACTCGCTGACTTTCTTAGACAAACTCATAAATTACCTATTCAACGAATAATAAAAGTTTGATTTCACGACAATTTGTGTTCTGAATATTATACATACAAATCTATTTGAGATCTGATGTTTATAGATTTATAGGCGATTATACTAGGGGCCTTCCCTTAAGTACATACGCATCAAGGTGGGAGGGGGGTCCGAGATTTTTTTAAATGTGTGTACGTTTAAATACATATCCAATGCAAATTTTTTGCCCAAGGGGGGTGGGGGGTGAGATTTTTTTTAAATGTGCGTACGTAATAAATGGCAGGCCCTCTAATAAAACCAGTGGATTTAAACAAGTCAGTTACTTGGAGTTATGGACATCATCAGTTATTGATTGATTGATTGATTGATTGATTGACTGCACCAGAAAGATCTAGATACGGTATGCATCCAGAATATTTGTCCAGGTACAAAGCATTGCGGTTATGTTTCTGAACCAGCAGGTTTCAAATATAATGTGCCCTGATCCGCTGTATAATAATTCATAACTACACGGGCCAGATGTTGAAACTATACTTCTCCACGCACCAGTACGTACGAGTAAGACCTGAGTCTTGCTGTGCATAATTAACGAATTAAAGTGCACATAAAAGAATAAAGATATAAGTCAGGGTCAATGAAAAGAATCTAAAAGTTCATGAATAACACCTGTAGGTATCCTAGAGTGTTGTGAAACCTCATGTGAGCAATCATTTTGGAAATTATCATCAGAGGTGTTGAATTAAAAAGATCTGAAATCAGACTAAATTCTGAAAACTTACACCCCCGAAAGAATTCGTTTAGATAGTCAAATTAGTTAAGCATCAATTTAAAGCCCAGAAAAGGTGAGGCACTCGTAACGAAAGGTACTTTCTGCTCTCGGGACTTGTTGAAAATCCCCACCGCTATGCAGTGGCGCCCTCTACTTACCTCGTCAGGGTTGTACTTGGAAAGTACCCCTCCTTCCTTGAACTCCTTGGAAAGTACATCTTTGATGGACCTTGATGCATCTGAAAACACACAAAATAAAGGATATGAGTCTCAATAAGTCATTGTACGTTGGAAAATCTTTTTTTTTTTCCTAAACTGCTTCAAGGCGGTCAACATCTTTTCACGTTACCGTACCACTTTCAGATCTCAATAAAAAATGTTGGATTCCCATCAAATTATTTGGAGAAAAAATTATCCTTCGACCCTTCAATTAGAGTATATCAATTAGACAATTCGGAGCTACACTTTGTGATTATCTGGGCATCAATGACATATAATGCTTGTAAACTCACTTGAATAGGTGTGCACATGAAAGTGACCAATGCACTCACGCTTTACGCATTGTAAGAACACAAATCATGTTAATTAACTTATCTTTCACGTACAGGGAAACAAACTATAAAACCTATAAAATCACTTTAGGATTCAACATTTCCTAACTGACAAGATATGTAATTCAATCTGTTTGGTTGTTGCTTTTTGAATTAATGATGGTAGCATACCCCAGTTTTACCCCTCGTAAGGGCTGTTGATGACCTCTGAGTTTTACCACTGGGGGCATGAACTTGAAGTAATTATTGCTTCGTAAAATCCCATCTGGTCTATAGTCCTGAACTGACTCAAAAATACATTAAAACTACATATCTGAGTGTATTCAAATTAATTACTCTTTTATTGATCCGCTAGTAACATTACAATATCAAATTGTTTTCTCTCTACAAAAGCATATTATAGCCATGGAACCATGGGATATTGTATGCATCATAACCATTCTGTATAAAACTATGGAATTCTTAGCGTACTATCAATAATCATGTGTTCTCAAGCGATCATAACCTGTTGTTGCCAAAGCACTGTCAATAAGAGGTTAGTTAAACTTATTATACACGTGCGTACAAACTGAGAGTGTTATATCAACGTGATTAACCTTACGCCAATTTTGAATCGCAAAAATCATGATACCGCATTGGATTGTAATTACCCATATACCCAGAAACATATCACTATACACAAATCATAAGTCGCTGGCCATGCATGGCCCCATGTTATTTCCACTCCATTTATTCCATACAATCTCTATTGCAAAATACACACACACATACACAAACCCACTCACTCAGCAGGAGATTCCCCATGGACTCTAAGGACCTGGCAGCCTGTACTTGATTCCAGTACTAGATTGTACTCTACCCCAGCCACCCAGGTGCTAATTGAACGCTGGTGGCCGGACGGGACGTTTTCGAGCATTATTATCGCCCGGCTTGGGGCTTAGTAATGAGCTGCAGCTGCGGGTATACGGTAATCAGGTTCGGCCAATACCGTAAACCTACAAGTTTTCGCACAGCTAAATTCCTTTGCATCCTGTACTATTATTTTTTTAGCAGTCACATTTTTGTGCATTTCCAGTTATTTCTATTTGTCAACAACTTTTTTTTTTATTGTTCATGCGCATATCTTTTTACACGTTAAGAGTAATGCGTTTAATGCGCGAAAATGAATGCGTTTGTGGTAACATAGCCCAGGTCTATCTTGGGTGGCCCATGGTTTATATCAAACCTGTGGTAGCCAATCCAGGGTTATAGATTGGCCCAGTAGGACCACGGTAGAACCGATCCATTATTGTGTGCGACGTCTAATAATACCTTGGGTACATGCCAGCTACATCAGTAATTGGAACCAATGTAAAATGATATAGTGTTACTGTAGGAGTCAAGAGTTTCTGGTGAATACTAGAACCACTACCCACTTTTCCATCGCTCTTTAGCTATTAGCCTTTTTTAAGTAGGCCTTTTGGATTTATTGTATGCAGGGGAGGTACCGTTACACAGTGTTAATGCACGCATGAAATCCTGCACTGTTATATCAAAGTTGACTATAATCCTACACTATCAAAGTTGACTGAAAGGTAACCCAATTAACAAGAAGGCAACTGTAATTTCTTCAAGACTTCAATATCACTGTATGGGTATAACTATAAGCATTATTACTTCTGCAATGCAATGAATGAAATTTAAATTCGTCCCACAAAAATACTAATTAAGTTTCAGGCTTCTATCTGAGCCCGATCGCAAATTACAAAATGTTAATACAAAGAATGATAGATGATACCTTCATTATAGAAGTTGTACCAATTATTCTTTGTCAAAGATATCGGAAATCTCCAAAGGAATAATTATGTATATTGTCATACTTAGTGAAGTTGTAATAGGATATATGTATACACTTTGCGTAAGCATTCCCTGAAAACTGAGTTGGTTGCAGTTAGAATAACCACCTTTACTTTGGTTCGAAATACAAACCACAATAAAAGATTGGGGCAACGACTCTAGCCAAGGGTTGCATGCACACTTTGTGATGAAGAAAAAACAACCATCTCACAACAAAGAGCCCGTGGTAAAAGGTTTCCTAATAGTCTGAAGTCAGGTTAAGTTATGCCTGGTCACGTTTAGCATGACAGATATAGCGGTTTGCGGTTGAAGGGAAAACCTCATTTCTTTACTCCTTCAAAACTCTCTATACAATGACCATGTAGTTCACGTAGTGCCATTTCTAAATTTGTCGCTATCGTTTTCTTGTGGTGAATATAATTATCATTTCCTTAGTCTGAAAAGGAGCACTTAAGCCGCTGGTCTATCTCGTATTTCTTTTTTTAATCCATTTAAAATGTAATTAATACAATTAATTTTGCATATAATTTCTGCATTCAGGAAAATTTTAGAATGTTCCTATACCACTGTGAAGGAAACATCCGAATTTTCATAAAATTACAGTCCTGGTCCTGACAAATTATCCCTTTAATGTTAAGTCTCTTTGCATAAGTGTTTACTCTCAGCAAATCTACTTCATTAAAAGAAGCCCTTATGTACACAGATTAATAAATTAATCAATCAAAATTAATCAGTTATCCAATCATCTATGTAATTTCTCAAGAAGGGTTAAGCATGGATTAGCGTTAATTATGCCTTATCCTTCTCTATACACGTCCGTCGTATCCATTGTTAGTTAGTGTATACTCCCAAATGAAACTGTTCCCTAATGTCTTAAAGTCGTGATTAACACTGTTTCTCCCTAAGTCAGTCACACTCAAGAATATAATCCATCTACATGACCCCCCCCCCCCCCACACACACACACACATCGCTGCTGTATGAACCTTTAGGTGACCAACTATAACTAACTAACATGGTAGATATCAGATTCCGCAGAAAACAACAACGTACTCTAAAAAGAAAAAAAATCTCTAAAGGATTTTTATTATTAAACAGTCATAATAATTTGTTATTTTTCGGAAAGACGAATTCCTACACCACCTCGCAGATTATGTAAATGGGAGTGGAAGACAACTTGAAGTGGCCTACAACCAACAAAATAATAATGACGGTAGACCTCTTTATTAACCTATTAATGCTCCTAGACCAACCAGTCTGCACCATTCTAAGCCCACTTACTGGTACGCTGCAACGGCCAAAAAACCCACCTCACATTCGTGACATTTCTCATCACAAACTCAATTTCTGCCTTATCGGTTGACACAACTGAGGAAGTGATCAACGTGCACTCACTACTCCGCTGCGGCACTGGCAACGGTGTCCACAGCTGAGAAACAGAGACTTTCAGTTAGTATAGAGACTGTGAACTCTGTGTTTGAATCTGAATATGACAACTAACTACCTGAGAATGATTATCACAAACTTAATTTCTGCCTCATCGTGCACTCACTACTCCGCTGCAGCACAGGCAACGGTGTCCACAGCTGAGAAACAGAGACTTACTGTTAGTATAGAGACTGTGAACTCTGTGTTTGAATCTGAGAACGCAACCACTCATCAGTTGAGAATGATTATTATAAAATTAGTTTCTGCCTTATCGGTTGACACAACTGAGGAAGTGATCCACGTGCACTCAGTACTCTGCTGTGACACAAACAACAGTGTCCATGGCTGAGAAACAGCGACTTTCAGTTTATATAGAGACTGTTAGCTCTGTTTGAATCTGAGAAAACAACCACTTATCACGTGAGAATGATTATTATAAAATTAGTTTCTGCCTTATCGGTTGACACAACTGAGGAAGTGATCCACGTGCACTCACTACGCTGCTGTGACACAAGCAACAGTGTCCACGATTGAGAAACAGAGACTTTCAGTTTATATAGAGACTGTGCACACCGTATTTGAATCTGAGAATGACCTCTCCTTTTTTGAACTAATATGATCACTGCCTTAGTTACTGGTATGATCACCACCATTGAGCTGTGACCAAAGTCAAGCCATTACTTGGATAGGAATAATCAATAGTTAGCTAAGTTGGCCTCTTGTCAAGCTAGGAACTGTGAATCTAGGATCAATCTTCAACCGAAAATTAATCGTACCATTATCCAGGTGGTGCAACAGTAGATTACAACAGGGGCTGCAGACACTGAGACAGACAGATCCCTGAGTGCCCACTCTTTTTGATTTAAGTTCTTTGTCAACAGAGAGAGAGCAAGAGAGAGGAGGGGACAGCTCTCATTTGGAGACAGAGAGGGACCAGCAGTAGTTGGGGGGACTCCTTGGTCCTTCGTAAGGCTTGTACACTTCTCGAGGCAATGTGTAAGATTCATCCCGCCTCGGTAACCTTTTTACGAAGACGAACTTATTTTTCATCTCATTTTTCTTTTCTTGGGGGAAGGATGATGAAAAAAGGGTCTATTTATGATTGAGTGGTAGGTAAAGGGAGGTGGGGGGATGATGGTTGGAGGGGGGGGGGGGGCTGGGCGGTCAGTTGGCTATTGGACAAAGCACTTCCGCCGACTTGCAGTGAGTGAGACATTAAGTGAGTGAAGCCGTCATTGAATAAGGCGATAAAACGTCGACTCGTCATTACAATTAAATTTCTATAAATTTTTGCTAACAAATGCAATTATATTTCCTAGTCGAAATCAGAATTCCATGATAACACCCGTTTACTGACTTATACCCAATTACATCTATAATTAAAATCGTTGAAAATCGCTGCGGAATCGCGCTAAAATCGCCAGGTGAATGGCGGCCTAAAGTGAGTGGCGGTAGGGGCGTCACAAGAGAGAGTGTGGAGAGGACAGCAGGGGAGGAGCAGAGGCCGACTAGTCACCGCCTCGTCTTAATAGGCCGGCCCCAGCCCCGGACAAAGTAGCCGACAAAGAGAAAAATAACGCTCACAGGCCGCGGCTAATTCTGATTGGTTGTTTCATGTCAACACCGCCAGCAGCTATTTCCAACACATCAGCGAGAATCTCGTTTATGCAAATTAGCTTCATTACTGGTGCATCATGGGCCGGCTGGGAAGTCCTCGCTGGCCGGGCTATAAATAGCACAATAAACAAATTAATGTTGACATGCTTTGATTTTTGGAGTTCTTCATAGATGAAATATGCCAAAGACAATAACCGCGGGGCCTTTCCCGCGGTGGGGGAGGGGTGGGAACCACCACGTGTCCGCAGTTTGTGGATGGATAAGGCTGGCTCCATATGGAGGGACGAAAAGGGAAACAAATATTGAGTGAGGCTTTTGTAACTAAGTCAAGGTCACTCTGTGATTTCAGTTCTCTGAGAGTGAGTACCTCTGCTCATCATGTGTGTATATACAGTCCCTTATCCTACCTCATGCCTCCCCTGTTGTCTCTTCCCTGTCTCCTTGTTCTCCCTTGCCTGTCATCTTTAGCTTCTTGTCTCCTGATGTCCCTTTATTGAATCCCCTTCATGTTGGCTGTTCTTCTGTCAGTCAGTCCCTTCCCTGTCCCTTACTTCTCTCCTTCATTTTCAATAGCTGTCCCCCACATCTCCGGATATGACCCTGGCTGTTAATTAGGGCGTAAAGCAACCAATAACCAACCAACCATCTCCGGATCTCCTCTGTGTCCCCTGAACACTCTTCCCAGTGGTCTCATATTAACTCATCTTCATTAACGATCTTCCTTTCCTGTCTCCAGATCTCCCTTCCCTAACTCCTTTGATCTCCCTTCTCTGCCCCCCCCCCCCCCTCCCCCTTCCCTGTTCCCTAACCTCTCCTATTATCCCTTCCTGTTCCCCGATCTCCCCTCTCTGTTCCCTGCTCCTCCCTACCTATCCCGTCATCTCTCCTGTCCCCACTTCCTGTCCCCAGATTTTCCCTATCACTCTGTTCCCTATTCTTTTCTCCCATAATTGCCCCTTCTCTCTGTCCCTGTACACTGATATCCGCCCCCTCTCCCCTGATCTTCTTTCCCTGTCACCTAATCTCCCCTGCTCTCCCTCCCTGTCCCCTGATCTCCTCCCTCTTTCCCCTGTTCTCCTCTCCCTGTCCACTCATCTGTCCTACTTTTCTCTCCCTGTCCCCTGTTATTCCTTCTCTGTCCCCTGCTCTCCCTCCCTCTTCCCCTCATCCTCCTGTCGCCTCTTTCTCTCCTGCTCTTCTCTCCCTGTCCCCTCCTCTCCCTCTTCTCCCACTCCTCTCCCGGCCTCCCCTCCTCGCCTCATTCAAGGCGACTCATGCCTCACACATCCAGATGCTCACCACTTACTCGTGGACGGCGAGTCGCTCCCTGACCGCCGACCTGCTCACAGACACTCCGCTAATAACGTCTACAGGCCGGCCCCCGCCGCCGCCGCGCGGCCAAGAAAGCCTCAGTTAAGGATAGGCGGACGGACTACAACTAAAGAGTAGGAGGGGTGAGAGGAAAGAGTGTCACCTGGAACTTAGTGGACTGTTGACGCTATATTCTCTCCCGAAACATAATGTTTTATTGTATGGATGTTATGCACAATATTGGCATTTTCTGTTGATAGTGATAAAAAATAACTGTTGATTACATTGCGAATATCAAAGTGGAAATAAGAGTAAAAAAGAACATTTTAGTTATATTAGTCACCCTGTCCTCTAGGTCAGAAATATAAAACTGGTATTACAGTCGCCGTCACTAGAAATCTGTGCACACATAGATTAAATCAGAAATGAAAAATACCCCGGCAATGCACCGATCAAATTGGAAATGTCCCAGTGCATCAAATTGGAAATGTAATTAAGTCAGGGCAAGTAAAAACACCATAGATAGTCTGTATTACAGCTATCATCCCTTGTCAATTCCTAATATTATTACTCTGAACTTTGCTGGCAAGAAATCAAAGCAAACCCAAACTACACGTATTGGGAAATGTTTTGATAAACGTCCTACACTTTAGAATGAGGAAATCCAGAATCACGATAAACTTAATTCTCTGTATATTTCCCTGCGTTTCGGGAAACCATCTGTGTTTTTCCCGACAGGAATATTTTATGCAATTTTCTCAGTTTTTCCCATATTTCCGTTCAGCGACCACTTCTATAATTCAAGGCATTGCCTCCCCAGTCCAGTCCCCCAGTTCTCTATCCTTAAGCACGAGGCGAGCCGATGACTACAGAGCCGCTCGCTTGTAAAGACTGTCAATGAGCAGCTCCTCCGTGTGGACCCATGCACCAACGAGCTGCTCCCTTTTAGCCTCTGCCGCATGAGAAGGACAGAGTAAATACTGCCAGTTGTGAGCAGACTGGGACTAGCCCCCGCCGGCCAACACCACCGTAAAATCTCAGCTACTCACATGGATCTGACCGTAAATGGTCTCAATGTTTTAGATTGATTATATGGATTTTGGGTGTGGCTAATTATGATTTGGTTTATTTAGAGAATTCCGCTTGTAATGCATTTGTATCTGTATGTTCCAGGAAAAAATGGCTACAAAAGAAAATATTTAATACCAATGTAACCGTTTAGAGTTGCTGCTTACAGTAGTTAGAGAGTTTTGGGTAGTTATAACCAATCCCTATTTCGTCTTACAGCACAACACTCAACGTGGGTTACTAAAAGTACGTATTGATTCTTTATTATAATTTCATACATTTTTATATAAAATGTACGTTGTCCATAACTTTGGACGTTATATACTGTATATGTATGTACTTATTACATATAAGGGAGCATTTTGTAAAGGCTGAAAACGTATTCCCCCTTTTTTTATAAAAAGAATATGTTTATCTTTTTAGTGCCATTTCAAAAGCACACTGCTAGAATGAGATGGGGTTTATACACATGGATTACGGTAGGCTGAATAGGGAGAAGGAAGGGACGATATTTCTGTCCGGTCTCACATTTATATAGAAACCTCCTTATACCCTCTTCCACTACTATGATTTGCTGCCAGCGAAAATAAAGGAAGCGTTGCCAAACTTGTATTCTGTGACCAAACATTTAAGGATAGACACCAGTGGTCAACGGCCATTTCAAGAAATCATCTATGAATTCTTTAATAATGCTCTGATCCTAACAACCTTTACACCATTTAAAAGCTCATATTTTTCTCTATCTATTGATCCCAAAAGAATGATTAAGTAATTGAAAACTGAGATTTTATCAATTTTAAACTGATTTTTTCACTTTTATTTTTTGAACAGCAATATCTCGGTTAATACTTAACCTAAGGGGTTAAGATTTCACATACACCTTCATAACAATCATATGCAGGGAAGCGTGTATCAGATTTTTTATTTAGGTCCTAGTTCTGATTTTATGACCAAAAACGGGAAACTTTTCTAAATTTTTATGCATTTCCATTTTCTACATTTTATAAAATCATAACTAAATACTATATCAAAAATCTGAGACACGCTTCCCTCCCTTTATATGTCAAGAAGATCTACCAAAAATTTCAAAGCTCTAGGTTAAATATTAAGTGAGATATCAATGTTCAAAAAATAGATTTGAAAATCATGATTTTCAAGTTTGCTTTCATACCCTACAAACATAGTTTTGCCTATTTTCATATAAGTTATATCAATAGATATGGTTGTTTATTGGCTATCAAATGATGTTGTCTATCAAGTAATACTATTTGGCACAGATCTTGCAATTTTGATCAAAGAGAGTTGCGCCATTGACACCTATACCACTGGTGTCTATCCTTAAGTGCTATTCTCCAATATTGGACTCAACATTTCTCTAGAAAACGTATCAAAAGGCAAAAATACACATGCTTTAAGTAACGCAATTAAAAAAGTTGCTGCAATAACTACGTTGAAATAATAATTGTCAGATAAGTGAGGGTTCTACTTGTAGGTACAGAGATAGAGAGAGGTAGGTGGTAGGTATATCAGCAAGCAAGCAGCATTCTGGTTGATGATCTTTCTTTTGCTTTCCCTTATCTTTTAAAATAATCATCTAAGAAAACTATCATGTATGAGACTGAAGAAAACTATGGAATTATATATAACAATTGCAAGAACGGCAAGGGAACAAAGTAATTCTAATAGGTAATCAGAAGTACATAACCTACACTTCCAAGTGATTAAAATTCATAAAATTCCCCTCAAAACATTAAAATCCAACAGAAAAATCAAGAAAAACCCAATAACAAATCCTACAGAAAGCCACTAGACACAGCTAGTGGTTGCTTGCCTACAATGAGAGGCCATCGGTGACGGTAAGAGGGGAATCGGGTGGACGCCACGGGGCCCCCCGGAGGCCATAAACTGCGGGAAACAACGGACTAATCAGTTGACTCTGACCGCCGACCGTCATTAAAGACAACTGCCCTGCGCGGCCACTTCCAATTCTGAGACCAGCCAAAAATAGGAGTAGGTGGAGGGAGGTTCAGATTGCTTTGGAGTAGGGTATCGGTGTTTTTAAGGAAGTTATGGGGTGATAGTAAGATTTAGAAGCCATGGATTCTCAGAAATCATTGTATGAATATATATATAAAGGGACTTTTGTTTTCAAAGATTCGTAAAGGGGTGTTTGGTTTCTAAGACATGTATATTAGTGTCATAAATGACGAGCCTTCTTGGGGAATCTATATAACTGTTAGGAACACCGTGGAACAGTATATTGGTATTTGTTGTAGGGGAAGCCACCAACCACATATGGAAGCCACAAGTGAAGCCATAGGTTACTTGGAGAAACAATGTGTCTGTAAGGGAAGCCAGAGGGTGATTGGAGAACTATATTTCTGTAAGAAAAACCTTAGATATCGAGGAGAACTACCGTATGTAAGAGAAGCCATAGGTATCCAGGAAAAACTACGAGTCTGTAAGAGAAGCCATGTCTCGAGGAGAAACTACAAATCTGTAAAGAAGCCATATGATACCAAGAGAAACTACCCGTCTGTAAGAGAAGCCATATACACCACTTGCAGAGCCCTTGTATCTGTAAGAGAAGCAGTTGAAGAGTGAGAAGCCACCGAGTGGCTTCCGCCGGTGGCGAGGCCAGGGGTGAAGGGAAAAAACACCGATTGGGGGAAGGCGTTCGTCGATAAAGTTCAATTGCCTGAGACTAAAAATAGATTCGCCGACTTCTCAAATACACGTCTTTTTGTCCTGCCTCCAAATGATGAATTAAACTCCCCTCGGCTGCGCATGCTCCGGGCATATTATTGATTGTGACCCCCTCCCCTCTCTCTCTCCCCCTTCTCCCCACCCCTCCCCTGCCTACTCCTTCCTCAAAACCCACTCCTGTTAAGCCTATGACAACCTACCAACCATTGCCTCCCCTCCTTACTCTTTCCTATCCCCACAGCTATCGTCTCTCAGCAGGGCTCGAAATAGCACGGGCCCGGGGGCCCAAGGCCCTAAATAATCTGTAGGGCCCCAGATTTCAAGTGCAAGGGGCTCAACTGGCTTCAAAGAAATAATAAATTTTAGACTTGTGGTACAGGGAACCGTGATTTGGGTCCCTAAATACGATAGGTTGTGGGCCCAACTGGACCCTGAATTCTTGTACAATATATCGACCCTGCTCAGTAGGGTTTTTATTGTTTTATTCATACGGTTCATTTTGTCTCGGCACCCAGTCTGGGTAGCAGTCGGCCTGCATATTACATGTAGGAACCACAATGATAGTTAACTTCTCCGATCGATACAAGACCTGGAACAATTGTAGCGGGTTCAAAGAGAGATTAAGTGAGGAGATTGCAGTCATAAATATATGATAGGCAATTTTCTCAGCCTCTGTAGTTTAAGTCGGAATCGGCAACCATTATTATACAGGGTATTAATAGAGAAGGCATAGAATACAAGAAAGAAAGAAAAGGATTGATATCTATATGATGCAAAAAACATGAGGAAAAATATAAGATGTTTTGTTTTAGAATGTCTCAAACAAGGGTTTACCTTAAAGGAGAACCGCAAAGGCAATTTAAATTTCCATATTATACTGAATATGTATTTCTCTACATATATCTGCAAAAACTCTTTTAACATGTCATAAATATAGGAGATATTGACATTTAAAAATTAAGTTACATAGTGGCTTCTACTGAGGGTAGGTGACGTCATCTAGGCTCTTTCACACCTGTAGGGTATGCTGATAAGGCTATTGCTATGGGTGACTGCACACACAGTCACCTGTGACTGAGAGCATAGATGACATCACAGCCCTGTGAGATAAGCTGTGAGAGTGTATTCATACTCCCAACAAAAGCTTATTTAGCTTATCATATTTTCAATGTATGCTGATTTTAGTCTAATGCTCCTAATGATATGCATCAATTAAGAGATTTGTACCATATTTGGCATTTTCGTTTTTTCCTTTGCGCTTCACCTTTAATAGTTACCATTACCTAGTAATTCCACCAGGCTAGTGTAATTTTTGAGCTACTAGCAGGCGCAACTTTGAACACTAGTCTACATAATAAATGCCATGAAATGCTGTTTCTTCGCCACGATTAGCCTTTTATATGTAGCTTGAAATCTTGAGACCATAGATATAAAGCATGCATAAATAATGTATTATTCTAATCTGGGCTAGTGCAAAAAAAATCAAGAAAACGTCTGTGAACCACTAAAGCCTGAAATAATTTCTGCTCTAGGATGTTCTAGGAAAGATAAGTTTTTCATGGTCGACTCCACAGATTTTCAAGAACAAAATCTTGTTATATCCTATGTTAAGCCTAGTCGACTCAACAGAACAAAATCTTGTTATATACTATATTATTATTAAGCCTGTGTACCCCTCTTCTCCCGCAAAACACTGAGAATCCATGTTTAAGGCCTGAACACATGTAACCCCCCTGTTGTGGGTTCAGTCGGTGCAGGCTTAGATCATGCCCACCTTACAACACGTGCCCTGGATGCCGCCTGGACCGGCTCCACGGCCCAAATAACAGGTTAACACCTAGCTGCTGGAGGCTGTGGTTAGCTGGGGGCCCGTCAGACGGAGGGGTGGTAACCCCGCACCCTGGACCAGGGCAGGCAACCCTGGAGGAAGGCGTGGGTGTCTGCATGCCTGCGGTTCGCTACACGCGGCTGCTGGATTCGAGTTTGCTAAACTCACTTTTTCGAGGTCCCTTTTTAGTTTTCAAGTACGTTTGTGGAGGCTACAAGGCAATATTCTTTGTACATTGTAGGCCAATATTTAATCATGCAAGATGTAAAGGTCAAATTTCAATATTTTTTATGATTATATTGTCTAGTGAACATCGAGGTTTCCTTTTGTTTACAGAAACAAAAATACTGATTGATTTTTAAAGTTTATTGGGCGAGTTTCTAATAAATTTGTTTTTTCAGTATCCTGAATCCTCATATCCCAATAAATCAAAATTGTAGAACTCTTAATTGAAACATGCATGTATTAAACTAACTTGTTTTAAAAGCAGTGTAGTGCTTAAAAATGATCGGAAAATGCCAATATCTTTGAGTCCTGAATATTTCCAATCATGCTACAACCGCCCAATGAACCATGTTTCTCTCCAGCCTATACCAGACTAAAATTCCTATATCCACCCCCGCTCCAGCGCCTAAATCCGCCTTAATC
The DNA here is from genome assembly GCA_936440205.1 of Lepidonotus clava. Lineage (NCBI taxonomy): Eukaryota > Metazoa > Annelida > Polychaeta > Phyllodocida > Polynoidae > Lepidonotus > Lepidonotus clava. The sequence goes on along the minus strand of OW387150.1, from coordinate 14,239,386 downwards.
TCGCCTTCTGATAGGTTCTCTGATGTAGGAATCCTGATTGATAAGGCCCCGTGCCGATCCCGATTGCTGAGTCTGGCCTGCACCCCTCTGCTGCCTGATACAATACCGGTACGTGTCTGGGAGTCGGGCCTGTCCGGGGGCTGAGCATACAGACCTGTCTCCGCATTCTGTACCCGGCTAGAACGACTATATATAAATCACAGGCCGTGTTGGCTGACGTGAGAACCAATTAAGCAAGTCAAACAGAGTGTGGGTGGGTGACAAATACTACGGCTGCTGCTACCCCCCCCCCCCCCTCCCTCCCACATCTCACTTATAACACATCTACCCTGGAGGGGGGTATTCGCACTGCGATGGCGCTGAGATGTGATGGGGGCTTTTTTGGTGTGTATGATTACATTGTATGATTGCATGTATGGTTACAAAAAGGGTATGGTTAAGAATAAGGCCCGTGTGATTACTGGTGTGAGATGAGCGGCCACAAAAATGCTACCACGGTTACAATGTTTAACGCTATATGTCTTCTCCCTGTATAGACGTAGCCGAACATGGCAAATTGTAACCATAAATGAAATGACGTGTCCGGCAACATTATGCATTGTCATCGTTACAGGGTTAACCACATATGTTCGGTGCAGATGTATCAATTTGTATGGCTAGTGTAACCATAAATGCAAAATGACATGTATGGCTACAGAAATTCACTTATGATAAGTATGTAACCTTACAATCTATACAAGTCTCCTTCTGGGCAGTTGTAGCCATATGTGTGGCATTGTACAGAATGCTAAATAACATGACTGTACGGTTGCAGAGGTGTCACCTATGGTTCTAATGCTAAACCCCTGTGGGGTTACCACGTTGGGCTTCTGCTCCTGGGAAGAATCATGGAGACTAAAATATTTTAGTCTCCATGGAAGAATATAGGCCTCCAGTAGCCCCTGCTGACTGTGAAAGGCTACAATAGGGGGGGGGGGGGGGAGAGAACCCAGCACTGACCAAGTGGTTCATTGGGTTTGATTTGCAGTTAGTGTCTGGGTTCACTAAGCAGTGTTCGAAATTAAGTATTTATTTTGTGCACCAACCGGGTGCAGAGGCCTAAAAAATATGCACCCGGGACCTTGTCCATGCACACCCCTAATATAGGGGTATAGAATTAACTGAAAAAAACGTGCACACACCGGGTGCACACTACCAAAAAGTGTGCACCCGACGGCTGAATCGTGCGCGTCGGGCGCAGGGCGCACCGTTAATTTCGAACACTGCTAAGATATGAGGTACAGCAAGAATGATTTCCGGTGTTGATCCCCTGCTGTTTGCCCATCCTATCACCCTCATCTCATAGACATAGATATGATCACCAAAGACTGACCAAGTCAAAACATGTGCCTGAAAAGTCTGAATTTGCCCGAACTTGTTTTCACTGTGAAAAATTACCCTGGCTGTTGGTACAGCATAAAACATCCATCACTCAATCATTCATTCTAATGCCAAACCAAAAATATCTGCTATCTGTACAATTGTATGTGGCATAGCGCAACCATCCATGCGAAATAACATGTATAGCTGCAAAAGTATCACCTCTGGTGTAACCTTAATAAGTGCTGCATCATTGTATGCATTCCATACGTGCGTTTGTCTCAGTGCAAACAGTGTATACACGCTGGAGGTAGAACCCCGCCCCCACCCCCCAGGCCCCACACGAACCCACCTCAGACGACGATGTATCCCACGCAATGTTACCATGACAAAAGGAAAATCTATAAATACCCACGCCACCCAAGAATAACCGTGTAGTATGAGCCATGTTATTAATATAGCACCTTTCATATGGGTCTCATCATATCATAGCCCACGTGTATTTATTCTGGTACGGCTGATTTTATTAGCACAACAATACAAACCTCACTATTAATAGTACACTACGCACTAATTAGATAATCATCGGAAAATAACAATTCTGAGTATTTATCTTAGTTCAGGCTCCTTGTGATGCTTTCTAAAATATCTTTATCACGTCAAACTTAATTGATTTTTTTGCCTATATTTAATACCGGCCGTTTTAATTCCAGGGAATTTATATTCTTTATAAATTACACCCATAGCAGTACATAGATCTAACAAATCCACGTTCTTCTCAGATTTGCAACAGGTACTCGTACTTCTTTTTCTGAACATGTGGTAGTACATATTTTGTTCAGGTCCCTCCTTCTCTGTGATATGAGATATTGGATATTATGGTAATTATTTCAGAATTCTTTCACAACCTCTATTACTTTTTATCTATATAAATGAGTGTAATCTATGTATACGGAAGATCATGTCCTCTGAAATGACAATAGTTAAGAAATATAAAAAGTCAACAACAAAACAATTGTCTCGTAAACTACCAGAGATGTCACACACGACCGATGAAAAGGTAGGAAACACTTTTCCTATTATTTGTATCAGAAGCAACTATGAGAAGAGATATCCTGTATTCCTGACATTGATATTGTTAAATATACTTAATAGCTTGAAACTCGACCAAAAATGCGCTAATACAATGATGTAGGAAAATCGGTTGTGCAATTACAAAAATCATCAAAAAGTAGGAAATCCTACAAAAGTAGGAGAAAGTATGTATCGAACAGTTGGGATCCTGGAATTGCTAAACTGGAAACAACCTTGGGAATGTAGTCTTACTGACGAATATCACCTATAAATATATTCCAAGAGAGTCTGTAAAATAACATGCGAGGTGCCTTTTACATATAGATTCCAGGAAATATGAATTATCTCTGGCATATTATAACATATTTGAATAGACGTTTGTGATCCAAAATTGTTGGAAAATCAATCATAATTAAGCCCATTTCATTTCCAGACTCATCATCTTTAGGTTGATCAATTATCGAGAAATTGGAAGTAACTCATATCAGAAATAGACTGTCACGAGACGATTATAGTTAGAAGAATAGGTCATGTAAGTATTAATAGCAACAGAATAATGTTTCCAAGAAACTTTGGTCGCTATTGATAATTTCCCAGAAGACTTTTTAAAAAAAATTAATAATAGCAAATTTGTTCGTCCAACACTGGTTTGGTTTTGACAGATTGGCTTTTGATTGGTTTCTCACAGGAATATTTTTCTATCATTATGGTTTTCCTTAATTCATTCAGATTTTACTGATATTAATAGTATAAATCGTGAATAACCTCGAGAATCGACCCACATTAATAGGCCTACTAATAGATTAGGCCTGGTCCCAAGAATCTACATACACTGATAAAGTATTCACCAATCCGAAAATCTACAAACTCTAACCGATTATTCAACAACCAAAAACATCATCAAATACTCATAAATCATTTCTCAACGCGAAAATCTAGGGGGGAAAAATTATTCACACTAAATCCGTCTAGATATATTATTCCCTAAACACCCAAAAAAAACAAAAACTCATAAACATTATTTACCAATACAGAAACCTACACCCACAGACTACACAAAAACCTTACATTTACAAAATGACATTTACAATACAGTATAATGGTAAAGTTTACGGTAAACCCATCTAAATAGAAAACATCCCCCGCCACTTTACGGTGGTAAAAATAGGCCAGCAGATGGCAGCAGCGGCGCCAGTGCCTCCAGGTGACGACGTATACTGACGTCACCTTGACGTAAACTTTACCCCGGGTATAAACACCTGACCACTAGTGGCGGGGGGAGGGGGGGTCCCAGATCGGGGAGGTTTTTCCAACTCGTGTAAAACTCGTGTAAAATAGAAAGCCTCACTCCACAGATGTCGAGACTCCAATGGAGAGTCTGTGTTTGTTTGAAATGAGTAATTGGAAGTGCCAGCATTGTGGTTTGGGGTGGGTTATTTTTCTTCTTTTAACAACGTGTAGTTGAAGAGAGTAGTCGTTCTGTAGTTTAAATGTATATTATGTGTTTCAAAAAGGTGTTTGATTATACCCAATATTATGGTTACGATGCCATAAATTTGTTAAAGAAACTGACAAAGGATTGGCCTGACCACCTCCGGCCTGAATGTAGGCCTATATTAGGCCCGATACTAATTAAGTGTTTGACAAATTCTTTTCATTTGCACTTGTATTATGCACATTACAATTTTCTTTATTCAGTGTCCGAAATTAAGGGTGCACCCTGCACCCGAGGTGCATGTTTTTGCATCAGGGTGCATGATTTTTCAAAGTGTGCACCCGGCAGATGCATATATTTTTGATATCATAAATAGCCTTATATCACTGAGGGTGCACAGACAGGCTCCCGGGTGCATACTTTTCAAAACTATGCACCCGGCGTGTGCATAGATTTAAACCTTAATTTCGGACACTGTTATTATATAATGATTACGATATGATAAATGTATACTTGTAGGTACATTTCATACGAGTGACTTCAAATTGCTAAATTTATATCAATCTGGTATCGCTCAGTTTCTTATACTGTACGTTTGGACCACCAAGGAGTTTTAGATTATCGGTAGGTTGAAGGTTACTCAGCACGGTATCAGCCGGGGACATTTAGACAAAAACCTGCTGAGCTACCTAGAGTGAGGGCATCGGCTACATGGTGCGCAACTCATGTGCACCCCACACAAAATAAAATACAAAAATAATTGAATATAAAAGATTTCAATATCGGGGATATCTTGCCCGACGTCAGATATTAAATTTTGTCACATTTGATAGTTAACAATTATGTATGAACTTCACAAACGCGCCAAACTTAAGGTGGAAAGGGGGTGGGGTTGGGGATGGGGTGGATCTGAACTTCCTCCTAAGTATATCAGATTTGCTTGCAGTAGTTCTTTCCGCTGGATCACTGTTTAGGTACGACTTGGCCATCAACTGGCATATTTAATGAGTACGGCTCAGTTTAAAAAGATCATCAACCCCAATATTGTCATTGTACGTTGAATATACACATTCCAGGTACAGTAAAGTCCCTAATTTGAGCCGCACCCTTACTTTTGGGGCTATCTTTGGGTATTTGTTCCTAAGAAATGTTCAGGGATGCCATTGAATTCAAGCTTGTGTAAACCCCTAATTTAAGCCGCACCCTTTAAGTGGAGGCCTAATTGACTCTTACTTCTGAAATAACCCTAATTTAAGACGCGGCTTAAATCAGGGATTTTACGGTATATCAATTCACTTTCGATATATATGCTGTGTAAGCGAAGTAAAGTATGTACCTGATAACCTTTTAATGAAGTCCAAAATACTCAATGCCCATCTTATCAGTCTGATCTCATTTCCAGGAATAGGAATGATTTCTAGGAATTCTTGGAAGTCCATTGACGCTGATAAGTCTATTAAGATCTATGGACTGTTGGGGCTAGGGACTGCCCAAGTCGGCGCCGTTCTAAAGTTGTAAGTATCTTCTGTCAAGGTGGGTCGATCAGGGAGATGGGTCCACGCCCAGTATCGTCAAAGTGCGTTGGTCGAGACGCAAACACCAAGTTTAAGATATTACATACGCACATCCAATGTGGACCCCGCCCATATCACTATCTCATATTATATGCCTATCACCCTTCTCTGCCAGTAAATACTCCAGTCTAAGTCTACTTTGGTAGCACAAGCATGATATGCATGCCCTATCCCCTCATATTTAACTATTATGAGGATATCTTATAACTTTCTTCATGTATATATATATATATATATATATATATATATATATATATATATATATATATATATATATATATATACCGGTAGATTTGATACATTTGACACGCCTTAAGATACCTGAGTACTATAACATAGGGTGTGACGGTGCACAGATTATCATGTATAAGAGTGCATATTGTAGAGGTTGGTATAAATGGAAAGGTAATAAATCTTGAACTGTGAAGTTTGATCACCTGTACTGTGTAAACCCACCCCCAACCCCTCTGGCCCCGCCCCTTGTAGGTGTTCATAGTTACTGCCCCATAATGATATTTGGTTGGAAGCAAAGGGTTTCCTGAAATCATTGACATACTTACGTACTCTATGCTGGAATCTAATTATTCAAAATTGAAATAAACTGACCTAATCAAACCAGACTGAGAGTAGTTCAAATATGCTAGATATAACCTAACGATTTTTTTTTTCTAATCGCCATTTATACCCCGAACTCTTTATATTAAAGGGAGCCAAAACCAATAAATTCAACAAAATTTTCCAAACTCAAATAATCATCGAAATCCATTCATTGAACCTATTTCTGGCCATGTTAAAATCTAAACCATGAAATGTGGTAGAAAACAATTAGAAACACGTTTATCTTGTTCAATTCAGTTAACGTGGATCCGCAAAAATGGGGTTTGCTTACAAACAAATGCAAATATAACCATCTCTAGCGGAATTCTACTTTGGTTTGAGCTCATTTTCACAGATAATTCTTTACCGCTGACCTTAACTAGACTCATCAGACATATTTCTATACTTGTCTGAGTTTTGAAAATGTTGTCAGTCATATTGGTTTTAGCTCCCTTTAAACCGAACCTGACCCCCTAGAGAGGTCCTGACCCCCTCCCAAATCCCCAGTCCCTTCCAAACCGTTAAATTACAAGGCAATGATCTTCTAACGGGTATAAGGGAGATGTAGGTAGGTATTTCCGGACCATTCCTATCAGAAAACCTTGACTTCGATACCTGATCCTACACCCTATACAAACTGCTCTTTTTGTGTGGTATTCTACTCAGGCACCGGGTGGTCACGTGGTCAGGTCTGGTATTCGTCACGGTCTGGTGGGTAAGGGCTCGGCGTGACGTCACAGACAGATTTGATTTATTAGTGGCGACGATGATTATGAGAGCTGCCATTTGACTTTGATCAATGACTGGCAGGACCGAGATAATTGGAATTAATTTTCAGTTAATTTTCGGTTTTCTCAGTACCCATGTTGATTGAGAGTTTTCCGACTTTTTTATGGATTAATTTCTTATATTTCAACAGCCCATGGTGTGCCAATGCGCCACTTTACGATTCATAAAAATCATGTATGCATTCATGGGAGTATTTTGGGTTTCATAAGAACGAATAACATGAGAGAAGGTCGAGCTCAATTTAAAATCCAAAGAAGTTATCAGTAAATTATCAACAACGGGTATCTTGTAATGCTAAGCATTTTGACAAAAATGGTGATATTTCCCAAATTATGGCCGCTAGTGTAGGGCAAGGAATGAATAGGCCCTATTTACAAGCCTCGAGAATTGTAGTGGTGGACATAAATCTTAAAATCCAGGGGCCAGTCGGGCCCCAACCTTTTAGAATCTAGGGCCCCACAGCAAAATCTAGGGGCCCTCACTATGAATGACTTGAAAATCCTGTAAATTTCTGGGGGCCAGTCGAGCCCCAAAGCCAGAAATCTTAGGGGCCCAACCCTCTTTTTTAGGCCTTCGGGCCCCCGGGCCCCTGGTTATGTCCACCCCTGAATTGGAGATTGAGTGGGAATCCCTCGGGCTCCCAACACCAGTAGGTAGGGAGCCCGTCACCAGAATATTGGAACCCATATTGATAGTGAGAATTAGCAAAGCTAGGAAAGTAACATTTTTTTAGTGCGTATGTATCTGATAGGCACAGCCAACTTTCAGTTAGAATTTATTTTGTCCGAAACTGCCATAAAATTTGGCATTAATACCAATCAAGGGATCCTCTGGGCTCCAAATAATGAAAACTGGGAGCCTTGGAGAGCTGAAGAAAGGGCTCCGGACTCCCCGGGCACTGGATCTGTCGAGGCCTCACGGTATAAGTTGCGAATAAAGTACCCTGTTAATGAAAAGCTAACAAACGGACACTATCTGAACAGCTTCAACAGCGAGAGATCACTAGTACATTTATCAAATAGATAAAGAATCAAGCACCCAGTCAGAAAGTATATGAGGAAACTCATGTAGCGGTGAATAGGTAAAGTATGAACAGTCTCTACACTAGTTAACATTAAACTTTAAAGCACCCAACCAGCGAGCAGTTCATTCAGTTATCACTGAGCAGCTCATTCAGTGACTGAGGCTGTCACACCGTGAGTCCCTCCGCCGCTGTTCTATTTATAGCCTCAGTGAGCAGCTCTCGGCAGGAGAGTGACCGTCCGCCGCCGGCCAAACCTCAACTCGCACTTCTCTCTCATCTGCCTCTTAACCTCGGGTTTAACAAGTACTTCTAAATGCATCCTCATATTTCTTTACTAAAGAGCAATCAGAACGAATTGTTCAATGCTCAAGGTAGAGGAAGGTGGTGAGATTTAATGTCCATTTTTATCATGAAATAGATTACGTGAGAAGTTCGGAAATAGCGCAATGAACTTGAGTGTGTTTTGGGTTGAAGGCACAATACAAGCTTTTCTGTGTGTTTGTTGCTCTTTCGCTTTTAATTTTTTTTAATTTATGTGCTTATATATGCAGACAATACGGCACCCATCATATGCATTCGTATGAATATACTAGAATATATATGACTGTTAATACATCGACCGAGCCAGGAACGTTAATTGCAACCTGTTACACCCCAGTTAATTATTCATAATAAAGCCTATCATAACGGCGCTGCTACACCTCCCCTACGTTCACTTCTCAAATTCAACAGCGCCGCATCAGGCTAATATTACACCAACACCTGCTTATAAATATATTGACCTAAAATGCTGAAGCCCAGCACATGTATACATACTGAATAGCACCATTGGCAGGGGGTCACATACTATAAACGCATTGAAAAGGTTGGTTAAGTGAAGTGAGGTCTATTCCTGGCGGTTCACTGTGCCCACAGGGCGGGCGCTAGTCGTGTTTGTGTGCGGGGAGCGGCGGCCGTAATGTATGTACACACGTATACAGGCGGGGTGCCGGGATCCACTGTTTGATCGAGCTAAAAATAGACGGGCACGGCAGCAGTGACGTGACCGTGCCTCGCCCTCCTCCTCCTGTGCCTCCTCCAGCGCCTGAGCTGAGGGTACTGGAGGCAGGCTGCACGCGTACACGTGTAATGCACGCTGGAGGAGTATATTGGAGCATTATATGGCGCTAGTGTGCATTATTTATTCAGTACTGAGATGCACGCTGAAGGTTTATAATGGGGCAATATTGTGCATTATTTATCAAGTATTGAGCACGTATGTAGGGCTTAAATGTGTACAGTTACCCGCGTTGATATACGTGCAATATACGGGTTTAGATTTTGAGCTCATAAAGTATAATCATCAAGCCCCATATCCAATCGTGCATGTAATACCAAATCCGCTGGAATCACTTCTAAATTAAACGCATTGTGACGTTATTTCTATTGTCTTTGTGAACAAAAATAGGTAAGAGCGAAACCACCCTATAAATACGAAACAGTTTATCAAGATATATAGAATAGCAGAGTGTGTAGTCATAATAGCTAAGTTCAATGGACGTGGATGAAGCATGTATGTTCAGGCATATTACACCCAGATACTGGACACATACACTATAGCTGATACAGCAGCTGCACCCATGTATGTAACATACCGTTTTCAATATGATACATTATGCATAATTCAATCACACCATGTATGTAATACCCACATGCGGTCTGACACACATACAACCCACATTTAATTACAAAACCAGGTACATAGCTTGTGGAGCGGTACACAAATATGTGTAACACATTAATTTTAATTAGAGTATACGTAAGCTTATATGATTGACACACCACACCCATAATTACTGCATACCCATAAAACAGTATTGATTAGCATTTAGAGCATACTAGATGCTACTGCATACCGCTGTCAAGAAATATGTCTATACTAGGGATAATTAATCTGACTACCAAGAAATCTGGAAATTTTGACATCCTGCTAGAAAACTATTAAGTTTTAAATGCCTTGATCTAAGGTAAATAATAACACTAAGTTCCTCTCAGCTTTTGGGACCTGCCTGACGGATATTCACGTGTCCTAGTTCGAGAAAACACGTGAAAAAATACTCGATAATGTACATGTAACTATCTCTTCTCATGATGCCCATTTACGGTGCCATTTACCTGTGACTAGCATACGTCAAAACTCCACTTATATTTCACATTCATAATATTCACTGCGTTCCCTCCCCGTCCCAGTTTCCTCCACTGACCAGTCCGGTGGTAAATTTTCGCAGTCAAGAGATTTACACATCTCAAATAACCCAAACAAAAACCCTTCGATACAGAAAAACCAAATCCACGATAAGTCTTAATCTATGCCAATTTTAAAAGCAGGAAATCTAGACTAAATAAAGAAAATCTCTGTTCTTGGCAAATTTCCGAAATTCGTTGACAGAGATTGCTATTTCCTCTTTCCCTGCATCCCAGGAAAAAGCTCACATGATCTCCCAGGAAATGCCCACCTGATTTCATGTCCTATTTCAATTACCCAAGTATGGAACACAACTATTTATAACAATTAAACACTATAATTGCAGTGTCCGAAATTAAGGGTTGTTTTCATGCACAAGTCAGGTGCAGAGCCTCAAAAAGTGTGCCCCCGGCCAAAAGCCTGCATCTTTTCTTCTGTAAGACATCGAATTTATAACAAAATATCTGCACCACCGGGTGCACAGCCCTAAAAATCATGCACCCGGCAGCAAAATCATGCATCTCAGGTGCAGAGTGCATGATAATTTCCAACACTGAAATGCCATACCAGACCCAATGTTATAACAGACCGAACCCTGTTGTATATTTGAATGTGCGTTGTGCCGTGTTCGTGTGAGTACAGCCGGCGGGGGTCTGAGGCTAGTCAAAAATAAACGTTGTTTCCGATCGACGGGATGTTATACCTCCGACTGGGAAGTTGTCTTTTTTTTTTCCAAATCTGAAAAATTCAGTCCTTCCAAATTGTCCTTCCATAAAGAAAACCAAACAAAAGTTTACATAAAAAAAATATAGATAAATCTCAACCCCCCGACTTGGCCTTATATAAGCCAGTCAGTCCACCAGAAACAAAATGTTGTTTTAGGCTGGCCTTAACAGATGGCCGATGTCAGCCCAGCTTAGAACGAGTGGAACAAACACATTCATTAGAGTCAGTGTAGTGACACAGGGGGCACTGACGGCTTACGTGGATTGTGTACCTATAGTTTAGACATTGACAGCACAATGTAGCCTTGACAGCAATAATGTTGTTATATTGACAATACTAAATCACGGTTTATAAGTCATTAAATCCATAGTGCTCAGTCGTAAAGCAAAGGGCAGCATAAGGATTGGTTGACAGCAACAGTTGGCACATTGACAGCACCAAATCAGTGACAGTCATTATCTTATTTTATAGTTAAATAGCACTTCCATTTCGAAAGGGCATATTAGATTTAGGAACTCTAATCCATGCAAAGCTTCAGTGACCTAAAATATCTAGAACATTGCATAGTAGAAAAGACGCGTTTTTAATGATGCACTGCCGTAAAAGTTATCCGATGATACAACTTGCCTTATCCACTACTCACTGCCTGCTGCACCCAGCCCCCTGCACCCAGCCCCCTGCACCCAGCCTCCTGCCCCGCCCATCTCCTACTCACTGCCTGCTGCACCCAGCCCCCTGCCCTGCCCATCCCCTACTCACTGCCTGCTGCACCCAGCCCCCTGCACCATCCATCCCTCCACTCACTGCCTGCTGCACCCAGCCCCCTGCCCCGTCCATCCCTCCACTCACTGCCTGCTGCACCCAGCCCCCTGCCCCGTCCATCCCCTACTCACTGCCTGCTGCACCCAGCCCCCTGCCCCGTCCATCCCCTACTCACTGCCTGCTGCACCCAGCCCCCTGCACCATCCATCCCTCCACTCACTGCCTGCTGCACCCAGCCCCCTGCCCCGTCCATCCCTCCACTCACTGCCTGCTGCACCCAGCCCCCTGCCCCGTCCATCCCTACGCTCACTGCCTGCTGCACCCAGCACCCTGCCCCGTCCGTCCCCTACTCACAGCCTGCTGCACCCAGCCCCCTGCCCCGTCCCTCCCCTACCCACTGCCTGCTGCACCCTGCCCCATCCATCCCCTACCCACTGCCTGCTGCACCCAGCCCCCTGCCCCATCCCTCCCCTACTCACTGCCTGCTGCACCCTATCCCATCCATCCCCTACCCACTGCCTGCTGCACCCAGCCCCCTGCCCCATCCCTCCCCTACTCACTGCCTGCTGCACCCTGCCCCATCCATCCCCTACTCACTGCCTGCTGCACCCAGCCCCCTGCCCCATCCATCCCCTACCCACTGCCTGCTGCACCCAGCCCCCTGCCCCATCCCTCCCCTACCCACTGCCTGCTGCACCCAGCCCCCTGTCCCGTCCCTCCCCTACTCACTGCCTGCTGCACCAGCCCCCTGGCCCGTCCATTCATTCTACTCCCTGACTGCTGCACATCCTCAGTGCACTGCTTGTTGCACTACGTATTGCCACTACCCACCAAAGGCACCAACTGCATGCACTACTTACAACAAACGCTCACGCTGGCTTCACCCTGATTCAATGCACTTTAGTTTCCATCAATGAACGCTGCAGACACAAATATTTGAACAGCAGTGCGGGCGCCCAGGGCTGAAAGGAAGCCAACTATAAGGCCCTCTGCAGTATTATAATTTTTCAATTTGTCTTTAATCCCCACGCCCTTGCTTCCATTTATAATTGCATCAACTTCTTAGCTTCTCAACTGCCCACCGCTGACGGCGGTCAGTCACTGCCCTGGGGTCACTGCTCACCGCTTCTCCTAGTTCTCGTCCCCCCATGCCCTGCTCACCACGTGCTCGCCGACCGCCGACCGCGCCCATTCGCGCCGCCCGCCCCCACGCGAATATTGAGCGGCAGCGGGCCGCGCCCGAAATAGCCGCGGCGCGCTCGGCCAAATCCCTCGGCCCGCCGCCTCTGAGGCCTCTACGGCGGGCGGCTATTTATAGACGGCGCCGCGCCCAGAGAGCGGCGCGTGCACTGTCTATGTCAGACTTTGCCGAGTCAGCGAATTCACGGCCCAGCGGTAATTGGCGCCGGTGGTGGACACGGGCGGCGACCGCCGTCGCCCGGTCACTGGGATAAGGGCATTTGGGGACGGGCACGGGGAGGGCACTTGGACAGGAGGAGTAACAGAGTGAGGGTCAGTGGTCTGAGGACAGCATGAGGTGAGGGCACTGGGACAGGAGGTGGTGAGGGCACTGGGACAAGAGGAGGAAGGGCACTGGGACAGGAGGAGGAGTAGAGTAAGGGTCAGTGGGATGAGGACAGCTTGAGGTGAGGGCATTGGGACAGGAGGGGGTAAGAGCATTGGGACAGGAGGGAATGAGGGCACTGAGACAGGATGGGGCGAGGGTACTGGGACAGGAGGGTGAGGGCATTTGGATAGAAGGGGGTGAAGGCACTGGGACAGGAGGGGGTGAGGGCACTGGGACAGGAGGGGTGAGGGCACTTGGACATGAGGGGTGAGGGTACTTGGACAGGAGGGGGTGAGGGCACTGGGACAGGAGGGGGTGAGGGCACTGGGACAGGAGGGAATGAGGGTACTGGGACAGGATGGGGTGAGGGCATTTGGATAGAAGGGGGTGAAGGCACTGAGACAGGAGAGAGTGAGAGCACTGGGACAGGAGGGGATTAGGGCATTAGGACAGGATGGGGTGAGGGCCCGGGTGAGGGCACCGGACTTAAGGGCACTTGGAGTGGAACAGAAGTAAGTCACTGGGATAAAATGAGCTAAGGGCACTAAAGACAGGAGGGGTTTAGAGCGCTGGGATAGATGTAAGAGCACTGGGAGTAGATGAGGGTTAAGGGCACTTGGGTAGGACAGAGGGCATCATGCAGTGAAACAGGGCATTGGAGCGATGGTTGAACATAACAAGCAAATACCCCCCCCCCCCCTACCCTTTACTCTACATCCCACAATCTCCTCCAGTGGGACAGGGCTGATCGGGCAGTGGGGTAAAAGCCAAGATAAAAAAAAAGGTGCAATCTGTGCAATGGTGCCATAACGTGAAGCTGTCTGTCTAAAATGGTCATAACGTGTTTTGGTCATCGAGCGGCGAGCGGCGGACTGTAAAGGTAGCGACGGCAAGTGGGCAGTTAAGGGTAGCGGCCAGAAGCTGAGGGCATTAACGCCTCAAAGACCATCTCGGGGCCATATCGGGCCTCAAGTGAAGGAAATGGCTATCTATGAGATTCTTCGACTTGAGAACTATCGGGTCTTTTTGCCGTATTGATCTGAAGTTTTGTCCAGAAAGAACATGCTAAGCATGAATACACATGGGAGCAAAGAGTTTTCTTAAAGCATTTTTTTTGCAAAATAGAATCACTTTTTTTTCTCGTGGTTATACACGTTGACGGGATTCCTTAACGCATGGGGCCTTCCATGAAGTACGTACGTAGCAAGGGGGGTGCGGAGGTCTGAGATTTTTTGAAAACTTGCGTACGTTCCTGTACAATTCCCATGCATACTTTAGTCAAAGGGGGGTGGGCGGGGGGGGTTTCTAAAATTTTGGAAGATTTGCGTACCTACTAATTGGAAGGCCACCATTGAGTAATAGCCCTAACTTGCAAAGTGTGCAACCGTCGGCTGAGCATCAGGCGACAGTCGGTAGTGCGTGGGAAGGCTAGAGAGACAGAAGCGTCGTATATGTATGTATACACACCCCTGATATTGCGACATGGCCATTTATTTTCTCAAAGTGGATTATATGACACTGAGCTTATTACACTAATGAAATGTGACGTGGCCGTGTCCTATATTCGACGTGGAACATGACAGCTTTGAAGAATCGATACGTTTACGACTTGGAATGGCAGGCCGACATAGCAGCCTGTGCCCTACACCCTCTTACACTGTATGGTAACTGTGGCGCGAACTGCTCGCCAAAAATGACATTACGAGATTTTTTCTGAAAAGAAATCGCTTTAAGTCTTAATATTTCGCATATAAAGCGCTTAGAAATGACCAACACTAAAAGCCGTATCCGTCCCGATCCGACCACCCCCCGCGGGCCAGCTGCTCGGGTCTAGCTGGATCTAAACTATTTGAAACGTTCCTACCGGGGAAAACCTTTTATTTCAAGTAATTTCCATTTTTTACATTTCAGGTAAAACTTAGCAAGATACATATAGTTATGTTGTATCCAGTAGTATGAATGGTAAGCACTCCAGGGGTATAGCTAAATATCTACAGAATGTGAGGAGGGTTCTACAGGCAAATATATCAGAGCTCTCAGTAAAATAGAGGAGGGGGTCCAACTTATTACATGTATTTTGAAAATAAAATCCACTGTGTAGCCTCCACTTGGGAAATGTGAGGGTTTTCCAGACAACTCGGAATTCATAAGTGTACGCCACTCATGATATGTGCATTTAGCTTTATCGGGCCTTATTTTAAAACATTTAAGAGGAAAAATATTCTTTTAATTCTAACTGTATCAATGGAATTTGAATGTTCAACTCTATCCCAAAGCTTTTCATGTTGTACAAGAAAATGTCTAATTTCAATGACGCTGAACGTCCAAGATTTAGGACAATAAACTGTATAAGCATATATGTAATACTAGACAATTTTAGGAAACCACTGTAAAGCTAAATCCATGTTGCACTCAATCCGTGCTGGCTTTACAATACAATTTACTACAGGAAGTCGACCTTTTCGGTCCCAGTCCAGCCCGTTCCGGCCAGCAGTAGGTCCTATCTCAGGGCCCCTAATCCCAGCCAGTAGAGGCGAGAGTTGGACTGATAGCCGCCTATCTGTCAGCTATCTGTCAGCTGTCACTGTCAGCCCCCGTTTGTCATAGGCCATTATGATAAGCCGGTCACGTGGTCAGACCAGGGCAAACACCACCTGGCGGTATCGGAGAGAACTGTAGGCTTTTATCGGCGAGGGGGCAGAAATTACAACAAGCCCCGTGCTCTTTATCGAAAAAAACGTTTCCTGTTTACTCGAGTGTGATTTTTTTCCCGTTCCTGAATCATGCGTATTGTTGAAGTAGGAATCATAGTAAAACTTAAAAGCTTAGGTATGATACAGAAATGCAAATTTGATCGAAATGTAGGATATTTCTATATACGTCCTGTAGCTGCTTAGTTTGTGTTAAATTCTGATTTCTTATGCACATTCATAAAGTGTGGTCAATATAATTATATTCTTCGCAATATTTTCACGAAGTTCAGTTGATATCGCTGCCTTCATAGCATGATCAA
The DNA here is from genome assembly GCA_936440205.1 of Lepidonotus clava. Lineage (NCBI taxonomy): Eukaryota > Metazoa > Annelida > Polychaeta > Phyllodocida > Polynoidae > Lepidonotus > Lepidonotus clava. The sequence continues at coordinate 14,223,242 of OW387150.1, read as the reverse complement.
TTTTTTAGCCTTAAAATTTGTTAACATTTGAATGTTGATATCCAGACAAAGGATTAGAGTATATCTATGTGTGCGTTGTCCGGCACTGTATTCTTTGCTGGCTGTACACCTCCCGGTATCCACTACAACCCGAAATATACATTTTTAGCAACTCAACCAAAGCATGCACATTTAGGTCTGTCTGGATCAGAAAATAAGGGTCGTACTTTGTTATAGACGACCTTTCCATATTCTGTTATAGACGACCCTCCGTCATTTGTCGCTGGGCCCGCCCTCCGACTGACAGGTTATTCCACGAGGCCGTGTTAACGCATTAGTTACAAGTGACAATAACAGATAAGTCATCGAATAGCCTTGTAACAAGGGCTCCCAGGGTCGAGTCTCAGGATTTTCAAAGCCACTACCCTGGGTTCACAGTGCCACAATGTTATGGTATAGTTTCTAATGTCCAGGACTCCCAATACCATATTGCCATAAGGCTTAGTTTCATATGCCACGACTCGGGGTTCCAAATGCTGTGAGGTTTATTTTCTAATGCCACTAATCAGATCTCCCAAGGCCAACCATAACAAGATTTTTTCCAGCGGATGCCCATAAAAATACCCAGTCGGGAGGTCGGAAAAATCTTTTAATTCACTTTTACCTATTTTTTTCCGGTAAGGCTCTACCTGACACTTATGATTGAATAAAGATTTTTTTCAAAGCAAACAAAAAGAAAAATTCCAGTTGCCACAAGGTAGTTTGTAATGCCACTACTCATCTATAGGGATCCAAATGCCTTAATATGAGTTTCTAATGTCACTTCTCATGGCTATAAATACGCAACTTCCTTTCTCTGATAAGCCTTTTTGTAGCTAGCATACTAAAAATGTTTAAAGGAGAACAGCAAAGGCAATTTTAATTTTTATATCATGTTCAATACGTATTTCTTGAAACATATCTACAGAAATAACTGCTAAGATATCATAAATATGGGGGAAAGTTAATGTTTAAAAATTATATTGTAAAGTGGCTTCTACTGAGTGCATGTGACGTCATCTAGGCTCTTTCACACCTGTAGGGCAAGCTGATAAGGGTCTTGCTATGGTTGACTGCACAGCATAACCCTGAGACTGAGAGCCTAGATGACATCACAGCCCTGAGAGATAAGCCATGAGAGTGTATTCACACTCCTAACAAAAGCTTGTTTACCCAGTTGTATTGTCCATATACTGTGAATGAAAGTCTTTGGCTGTTTAACCTATATAAAAACTAATAGGATTTTACAATTTTTGTGATTTTCGTTTTTTCCTTTGCGTTTCACCTTTAAGGGTTACTGTCAACAGTGTAAGAAAATGTTGATTAATCAGAGCAATAGATAAATACTGTTTTGCTAAATCGCTGTCCTGTCACTGGTAAACCCTGTTACTCTCCACTTTTCTGATCTCAGTCAAGCCAGTCATGATGACTGCATGCCTATAACCTGTAGGTAACTTAAGCAGCAACCCAGGAACCAAAGTGGAATTCACATTCCTAATGAGTTTTTTTACCGCTTTAGTTTAAATAGGAAGGTTGAATAGGAAAAGGAATGGGAAAATGACTACCATTGCTCTATTACCAGATCCCATTATGGGAAATTATCTTGAATAGAAAGACATTCATGACCCATTTCCACACATTACTGTTTAATAGATCTAATTAGGCAATTAGCGTACATAACAGTTATTATATGGGTGCACGTTCAATTAATTCTGGGCCAAGGCCAATTTAACAATGAAAGTATGGTGACACTGTGTTGGTATAGCTTATCTAATGTAAGTTAGACAGGCAAATTATCTGGTTCACTGTGTAAATCATTGTGTATTAGGGTATTTACTTGAGAGTTAGACAGATATAAATAAGCTTACTTCAAGCCCATGTAAAATCTGAGACAGACAGTCTGGTCTCACATATTTGCATTTATATACACTGACTGCAATGCACTGGCTAAGGGGACAGTTTTACAGACGGTGTCTTTTACCTGTAAAGGTTCAACAGGACAAATCTAAAGGCCCGGCCACACTGCCCAACTGACTTCAACTCAACAGTCGTAGACCCGAGGGCGCCAGTTAGCCCCAACAATCTAGTCCTTTAGGGTAGTCGGGAGTTAATCTCTGCGCATGCATAGTCCTTTGGCGCCACTACCTGTCGGGGGACAAGCCTAACCTTTCAGCCAATCAGAACCCTCCCTTTTTCAACATGGCCGCGCCCAGGGACAAACTCCCGTCAGGCCTATATGAAATACACTACCCGGCCATGGGATACAACTCAACTGTCGTAGTTCTCAACGAATAATACCTATGGCTATTCTAAGGCACACCCCCCTAAGACCCGACGATCCAGTCGTACATCTTCATCTTCTCAAGATCTACGACCCGACGGAACAGTCGTATGATTCCAGTCGTAACCCCATGCCACACTCTGCGACTGAGCCCAACTCAACTCAACTCGACCGTCGAGTTGGGTTCAGTTGGTCAGTGTGGCCGGGGCTTAAACCTAGCTGGTTCAATTATTAGGCCTCCCATTTTAATCTAAGTGGCAGCAGGCAAATGGATTCACTACATTCACAGATGTGCTAAAACAAAACGAGAATTGCAATATCAAAAAGAAAACTTTGCAAGATATCCCTCAGCATGACTTTTATGCTATCTCGAAGTCATACTAGCGATATAAATTAATCAATTTAATGATAACTGAAGGCAGTCTGTTGCAAGAAAGCCGGTATATGTTTTTCCATTGTTTTTTCTTAATGCAGTGTGTGGGCGGATGGCGGTACGCATTTGCACTGGGTCACAGTGAGTGACAGTGAAGTGGGTTAGAGGGGGAGGTTAGGATACTTTATTTGTACAGGTCAAGAACTTAGATCAGCAAGAATGGGCACTCAGGAGCCTCCCTGTTAACATTAACTGGGCGTAACCTGGGTGCTGGTGTGATTAAGTATGGGTTGACCATTAGGTACAGAATCACAGTTCATTGCACAGAAGCCTTTCTTCAATACTCTTAAAATCCCTTAACGTGCAATGACCAGATTTCTTCGCATCAATAAAGTGTCCGAAATTATGAATTTTTCAATTATGCAAAGCCCTAAAAAGTGTGCACCCTGCATAGACATCCCGCATTTCTTCTACAGTTAGACATTAAATGAACAGAAAAGTTTTGCACCACTGGGTGGATAGCTCAGAAAAACCTTGCAACCGACATTAAAATCACACACCCAGACGCAGGGTATGCCCTTAATTTTGGACACTGCAATACCCATTGAGGTTATAACATACAAAAAATATCTTATTGATACTTTTTTTCCTGCACGGCCATAAAGATGCATTGGTCAGTCTCTGTGAATATAAGGTCTCTTGTAAAGGTCCAGAAACGCCCAAACCACAGGTGGCTAAGTGCTGGTAATCAACAAGCCGAGGATGTTATCCAAATAGTTGAACTGGGTTACTGGGAGGATGCCAAGTCAAATAACACAGCAATCATGGTGCTGTAAGAGAATACCCCTCAGTCCTTGGTGCGAAATCAATGTGGATATATTGGCCATACGCCGATAGTAGTTTCGAATCCGAGCTCTTTTTCATTCACTGAAATCGGCAGTGTGGGCCAAAGGTTTGTGGTTAATCCAGGCTATAATGCATGGGGCTTGTTTTGCGGACCCGTAGATATTGCATGCGTACATAAACAACGTTGTTTGCAATCTGGATCTTGATCTAAGTTTAGAAAGAGAAAAAAATAGATTTACCATGTACATGTATCAAATATTTGACCATACCTTTAACATTAATTTTGCAGGGTTGAAAAGTGAATTTTTCTTCTACTGCACTTTAAGCCACACAGGTTGACAGACTAAATATGTTACATTTAATTATGTTAACCTTGCTGATTTCATACTGATTTGTACCTCAAAAACTGCTGCGGTTGAAAATGCCGATGGACTGGCGTCAAACTCTAACCCTCCTTGATAAGAAATACCCTTACTGTATCATCTAGAGTTTACATTTTCTTGGAACTTCACCGAGAGCCATAATCTAGTTGAGCAGTCTACCCGCCCACCAGATCTTGTCTAGCCGGCCGGGTTGAGCTGGGGTCTGGACGCCGGGTGTTATCACCTCTAGGGTACTGGAGGAGGCTGGCTGGAGGAGGGACCATTAGGTGGGCCAGGCCTCACCTGGAGGCCATCAGGTCCTGATCTACCCCGCCCCTAACCCAGGTGGGCCCGGTGTAAATGCACCTTAACCTGGACAAGTGCCCGCCCACGCCTACATAGTGTACACGTGGCTTAAGGCCAAGGCAAAAAGTGTATGTATATAATTATGTCCACTGATTTTTTTAATTTCATATAATAGACATAGTAGTTTCGTATATTATTTCAATAAAGCTCATTATATGGGTTTTAATATTTACACCCTTATTTGAGACAAAAATAAGGGACTAGATAAATGTAGGCATTATAATACCTTATATTTATAGGGCAAATGTACTTCAACTGCATCCAAGAAGCATGAGTTTGCATACAGAAATTAGCAGGTATGACAAGTTGTGTCGAGATGAATGCTGGTATATCAACTCAAAAATGCCAGTACCAGGCCTGCGCGGGCGACCGGGGCTCAATTCTAACTTGTTAATGACAAAATTGATTGACTTATTTGCGGACATCACAGTACCGAGACCACGTTTTGATCATACTGTACAGTTACATGTAGTTACACGATTTCCAAACGATCGTTCTGTTCTCTCAGGGGTCGTGAAACATATTTTTCGTTGCTCTTGGCCTAACATGGGAACCCTCACCCTTTTAGATTGACGACTGTAAACATAGCTGCGGCCCCCTACCCTCTCTGACCACTACATATACACCCACGTCCCCCCTTAATGTGTTTATACGCCCAAAATACCTTTATTATCAGCGGCCTGGAGGATATTAGCACATGCTACTCCAGTAATACCACCTCTTCCTATGAGATAAGCACTTATACACAGACCACAAATGTCCCTAGAAATAACTGCAGTCATTGTGGTTCCAGTTAAGTGTGGGTACTTATAGAGATGGATCCCAGATGTGTTTCTATTTATTTGCACTACTAAACACTTGGCTGAGGTGTTATATATGGTTCTATCTTTATCCCTGAGAGTTGTAAATCGATGGAGAACAGGCTGTGTGTTTACACATCGATCTCGTCATTCATCTAGCTTTTTCATGCGAAAAACCAGGCACTTACTCAGCAAATTACTTTACATACATGCATATTGTCTGGAAGATTTAACAAATAGAATGCACTGGTATTCTCAGAAGCTTTGGATCAATTACTACCAGATTTTCTTCGGGCGCACTTGTATGCAATACAAACATCACAGAGAGATGTAATGGTCATAAGGGACGGCTCTATTTTTATCCTCACACACCCCGTGAATATCTTGGTATGGATTTGCCAGCAAGTGTTCACGAATAGCAAATTGGCTGAGATGGCAGAAGACGATGAGTTCAGCAAAAGTTGTCTTTTGCCGAACACAAATTCTTATTCTTATGCCCCCGCTCTCAAAAATATTTTTGTCTTTTTTTTCTTTTACAGTATTCAATATTTTGGATTGAGGTCAGTGAAAGTTGGGCTAAAGTCCTGGCAACACTAGTGAAATAAACTCAATACAACCGTCGAGGTCTGTGGAGTTGGGCTCAGGCCATTAGTATGGCCAGGAGATTTGAATGGAGTCTCAACCTTTGTCACAACAATTGAGTTATGTCCTAGATCTTGAGAGATTTAGAGTTTTTTGACTGCATCGTAAGGTTAGATCTAAGAAGAGAGTGACTTTATGACATTATGACCATGATATATACGTCATTTGAAAAGTGTGACAAAAGTAGAGTCATACCCTACGGCCAGAAAGTTTCTGTGCCGAGACGAGAGAACATAGCCTATGGTGCCTCCAGGAGCTTACAGCAGATAAGTTGAGTTGAATTGTTGAGTGTGGCCATGATTGTAGACTGTACCTGCCTGTATATGACCATAACACAGCACTGGCCCCATTTCAACTCAACCAAACTCGACTGTCGATTTAAGTTCAGTTGGCAGGTAATAGGGCCTAGATCCAATTCAACAATAGCTCACTATACTTACTATAGGCTCCTTCACTTTCACAGAAATAGTAACACATTTCAACACCCACATCCCATAGCTGTAGTTCCTTCCATAGTACGTTGTTATTGGGTAAGCCTCATTTGATAGACCTTCAACCTTTCATTTGCAATTGGGAAGTTTTAAATTTGTTTAATAGCATGATGTTGTCTTTGTCAACGATGGCACTCTGCACTATGGCAACCGTGCATTGCCGGTCGAATCGGAGTGTGCATCATTTATGACTTGTTGTATCAGTAGCATTAGGGGCAGACTCAATCAATTTAAGGATATCATTATACAGTGAATATAATGTAAGTTCGGTGTTTGAAATAAAGGCAGCGCCCTACACCCACAGTGCCCAATGCCGCACAATGTTTAAACATTTTGGGAGCATTTTTTTTCGTTCTAAAGTTTGCCATTATATAGGTAGAATGAGCAGAGCAAGGGAATTCTCGAGCGCATTCTGCAAACATAGCACACAAACTAGTTGGTTGATTTCGAACAAATAAATTTAGCTGTAATGCCTAATTCTTTAAACGATCGAGCAAGTCATGGAGTAGGGGAATCTAAGGAGACATTATCCCACAAAATAAGTAAGTACCAATACATGTATAACAGTTAGAACTTGGGGATGTGGGGATAGGAGCATCCCGTTATAAAATCAAGTATAATCCAATATTTTAATTCAACATAAACTACTCCTGATCTGGCTTGCTTAATAAAGGTCTTAACTGAGTGTTCATGCAATCTCTAAAACCTACGTTGCACTATGCACAAGAAGTGTATGATTTTGGTCTCGTTTTATAATGCTGTTTATCCCATAGTGCACAACATTCGTGTTCCTGATATCTAAAACAGGGTGCAAGCAGTTTTAAACGGGTGCATATTTCCTAAGGATTCTACGTGTACCCCATGCGAACAGTCATGAAAATTCATTGATTTCAGACGTCGGCATTGGAATAATCTGTAGGGGAAATAAGTAACACGGCGGGACTCACATAGGCCATATACTTGCACATCCCCTTCACCTGCACACACTCAGGCCCCTAAGCTAGTCCGTCCCTGACCTACCTATCTTTAACATAATAGTTTGAGCCCCTAAGGGACTTGGACGTAACTACAGTCTACCCCCAAGCCTGCAGGACGGCCCGTCCCCGGCATATCCCATAATATTGGTCACGGCATGCTGTGACGTCACGCCGCCATTTGCAATGCAAAACTGAGGAAACTGGCGATGCAGGCCTAGATGTGTGCCCCAGTTGGCGGTGATACCAATCTCAGCGACGGCCGGCCCATTGGACTAATTCCCCATCCGTATAATAACTGATTGGAAATGTCAATTATGCATTTGCTTCACATTGTGCGTTCTATACGGCATGGTACAGATCATGGGGAAATGACTGAATTATCTGGAGATGCGGGGGAATTATTACAGCACAATTATTTCCGAGTGACACAATTTTCCAAGAGTTTTAATTAAGATAAAACATTATTTGAAGTGTATCCTGGGCACAGCTAGTGCTGAAATGTTGTACCTATAATACATTCAATTTATATATTTAGTACACCCTCACTCGAGTAATTGGATGTAACCTAAATGCACGATTTTCCATAAGATTTGCAGGGGTATTTCAACCCATGCATCATTGGCATGTATACACTAATTGCATGGATGCATATCCAAATTGCATGCCCTTGAGGTTCACAGAGAACAACTATACGGATATGCGCTATAATGCACCTATCTACGATGCATATAACTATCCTATGCAATGGAATCGTTTCCATAGTGTAATTAGAAACGTAGGCACTGGTCTTGAACTATTTAAGAAAAGATTAGGCAAATATAAAAGTATATTAAATGAATCATCTTAATTCTTTTGCAAATAAATAAAGGAAATAGGCAAACGCTGAATGCTAGCGGCTCATTTAAACATTAGGCTGAGGGCGTTGATCCCATACCATCTGGGACTCGGATCAATACCAGATTAACATACTTCTCCCCTAAGATAATGATCCCTACGCCCACGCCACAATTTATCAAAACACACAAATAAAACCAAATCGGAAATTCCCCCATACTGTATAATCCATAAAAAAAAAATAGCCATGCATCGTAAGGTATGCAAAACCCCTAAATGCAATGAAAACCGCCCTGACTGACCCCTAGCGCCATCGACGCGGTCCGTACGCCCGACGTCCGGCGCGGAAATCCCCGCGCCCGCCGCCCGCCCCTAACCCCCCCGGATCCAGGCTCCCGCCGGCTTAGGCGGCGCGGATCGGGCGATGATCGGGGGATAATCCGGCCGGCCTGCCACCTCCGACCGCCGCCACGCCCCCCGCAGACAACGATTACCCCGGAGGAAAAAGAAAGAAAAACTGAGAGGGTTGGGGATGGGGAGGAGTGGTTGGGATGGGGGTAGTGTTGGGTTGGGATGGGGTGGGGCAGTTGTGGCTGGTGACTTTAGCGATGGACTTGGGGTATCGGAATCAGCGTTGGTTGTCACCCAATAATAACGTGCGTATCAGGGATCCAGGGTCCGAGGGACATACAGTTTGCCGGAATGCTTCGGCGTGTTTCAACAATTTGGCTTTTTATTACAGCCCGGAGTCCATGAAAATGAAGCTGATTTTTTGAAAATGTTATGTTTTATTTTATCATCCGGAGAGGCCTAAGTATATGGTCTGTCCTCCAAAGGTAAATGGGTAACGGTTAATATTGTATCTTGTTTTCTTGAACACAAGTAGATACAACACTTTTACAGTGTAACTATGTGTTTACAGTCCGGTGGTTGTTAAAGTATACTCATCCAGTCATTTGCGATCACAGAAAGAATCACTAACAGTAGCCTCTGGCAAACTGTTTTAGTTATAAACTGACTTCAAATATTTCAGTACAAAATTATCCCAGAAGATATCCTCTATAGTGTGGCACACACTTCAATCAAATCTTAAATTGGAAACCATCACTTGGTTTGCTTAACTATATTCCTCGCACTTCAATGCCAGTACATGGACGGTATACATAGTTAAACGAAACCAGAATGACCGAATTCAAGTGTATAGGTCACATCATTTTGCCCCAAAACTTTTCACCGAACAAGGCAGCAGCAACAACGATTTATTCTGATAAAGCTCTTTAATTAAGGTGTACGTATAGGAATTTCTTTCAGTATAATAACACTTCTTGGTAGTACTTGTCGGTGAATATTCCACGTATTTTAAATTAATTCAAACTTTACCATCCTAGGTCTGTTGATCATACTTTCATTCAGTTGCAGTAGACATTACGGCTATTTCTAGCGTTGTTTGTGCAATATTCATGACCACTTAACTTAATTGCTAGCACTGGCATTGCCATGATAAGACATTTAAATTGCAGCCTACAAAAACGACTATCGAAACACCGGCCGAAATGAGGGCCATTTTCAAAAAGATGGCAAAATAAGATCTCGAAAATAGATACAGATAAAACCAAATGTTTTGCACATGAAAACCGCATTATGAGTTGGATAGTAACGGTGGTGGCTCATTTATTTGAAATGCCAACGTATGAGAAGTGAGTTGATTTAGAATTCGTGGGTTGTGATTGGACGTAGATTAGAGGTTTTACAGCAATTACTCCTATATGGTTCATTTTCATGGATCCAACATTTGCCACTATGGCAGGACCTACCTCTGTGCATCTTACAAGTTACATTAAGTATTATTAATCTAATTATGGTGACAGATCACTTTTAACGAGATTTACCTTTACAAAAATTAAACGTTCTGGGTAATTTTTTCCGATGATTTAGAATTAAATCACCAGGATGTATTGGTTCCTGAACTTCCAATATTTCCTAAACACTTATACCAACCATAGGAACCTTTGGCAATGACTCTACATCAAAGGTTTCTTGAGTTCATTATCTAAATTGAACTTAGGCTAATCACGGAAAGTCTTCAACAGATAGTGTCGGTGAGCTTCAATTGTCTTCTACACTTCTGTGTGTCGTAGTTAAGAATTTAATTTTAACCATCGGAAATCGATTTTCACCACCGCTGCTGTCCTGCATTGTTTTATGTAACAATGATCGGTCATTATAATTCATTGTGATAATGTTCAATGCTGAGTTATTTTCCTAATTCTCCTAATTCACCCGGACGGAATATCCAGGTGCACACCTAAAACGGTGCACTGGGTGATTTTCAAATAATAGATAATTGAGACCTCATCTACAAATGCAATGAAGTAACATAGAAATATCACCGGGTATATCACATACCATTAGACATGGTTTGGAGTTCTCCTTCAAATGGTATGTAGCATGCCTGAATTCTGACATGTTTCTCATGTAATACTTAGAAATTACCAAATTACCAGTAGCTATAATCGCTAAGTGGAATACAGGCTTAACCTATCCGCAACGGCCTCTCGTTCACAGCTCCTTATTGACAAAATTTATATCTTGATCGAAACATAATTAACTGCAGACCAAGGTTGGACGAGGGATTTTCCGTATAGTACTCCATGTGCACTGGTAAACATCGCGCCGGGCCAGTGCAATTTGTGAACAACTAGCCCAGTGGGCAAGTGGAAATACTTAAAATTCAGAATAGTATTACCAGGGTGCCCTCGCTTTTTTGGTAACCAAAATAAGACCTTTATAAGACCTTTATAATACCTTCTCGTGATTAAAAATAAGACCTTTTCAATCACCGTTCCTTTAAAAGTATGATCTCTTTATATTTGGAAAAGTTCTACAAGAAAGGTAAATACAATTGGTTGTGTTTCTTTAGTAACCAAAGGTGCTTTTATAGAAGGTCTAAACTACCAATTGAGGAAAATTCTGATATGTTCTTGGAATACAAACAAATTTTCTAATATGAAAAATTCAACTGAACCTAAAAATAAGACCTTTATAAGACTTTGGACCCTCTCTGGGACTGTTTATTCAGTATTCGAGAGGACATAAATATATCCTAGCTGATATGAGGGTTATCAACATTGACTGCTAAAAAGTAGCATGGCTGCAACACTCACCGGATATAAACCGGGTGGCAAGTGAAAAAAAAACACTAATATATATCATAGGAGAGTCATTGGTATATATATATCATTTTCCCTTTTTTTTTTTAAGTCGGGAGGGCAATTTCGATGAGGAGATGAGCTACCACAGTTAATATAGACGTGTTATATCCTACTTTCTGATAGCAATATCATCACAACTATCGTACCGATATGGGTAGTTTGGACAATCCCAGTAACTTTGAGGATTTTTTTTCGGAGACTATACTCTTGGAATGGGGTTGCTCAGATAATAAAAACAATACACAAATGACTGACTTTCGATACATTTTCGATACGGGTTCTGGGGCGGTTCAGGCCTATCTTTTTACCGACGAACGTGCGAATCCACTTAAATCAAGCCCCACCCAAAGCGCAAATAATGGTGTACAGAATAGTCCTACGGGTTCTACTTTTTTAAAAGTGTATTCCATCCATTACTACCATTACCAATCCTAATCCATATCGCTAACTTTTGCAAGTTGTCATACTGTGTATCAATATAACCAGTCTCAAATTAGAATTTTGTATAAAAAAAATTGCATCATCTCAAGACATTCTCTCTTGCATTATGACGAATGATTGGCGCCTCCTTCCTATAATCTAAATAAACCATCACTTCGAGATGTGACCTGTAGTGGTCTAAGTAGTCCTTAATAGCAGGAGATATGTGTAGGATGAGTGGGTAGGACAAATGTTCACTGTAGGAAATGACGATTCTGCACAGATGGCCCAATATATTAACATTCTCCGATACCATATCTCCGACCTAACCCCCAAAACAAGCTTTCTGAATTCCCCTCGCCACTAACTGTGATAAACATGTGGTATCTGACGAGAAAAAGGTGGCGCAACTTGAGTTATTTCAGAATATACAAAATAATGTCACTGTGGCATATACACCAGCCTGTGCTGCACCACCCCCTACTATCAGAAATAAATCGACCCAGCTGGGAAATATTGAAGGCATATTTGCCCACTGACACTGCTTAAAAATTAAAGTATAAATGTATACACATTTACCCCCTTTCGGTGATACGAGGCAAACGATGTGCTAAAGTAAGATTGATCGAAGATAAATAATGAGGAAAAAAATACATATTTTGCTAGCGTAGTAGGAAAGATTATATTTTACTGCATTTTACTTTATGTTCTACAACGTATGTCGAGCCCGGAAACGTATTTATTGTTGCTATATTTCTGCCACAGTTATCATAATGTATGGTTGTCCAAAAAAAAAGGGTACAGGTTTTCCTTCTAAATGAATGTACAAGAAAACAAGTTTTTTTTTCGGTTCATTTCGAATACCAGTCGGAGATTGATCTCTCTGTAATAAAACTTGACAATCACTTTTGAGAAAATATTTTAGTACCCTCAGGTCTGAGGTTAGCCTAAAGGTAAACTTAGGGAATGGCCTGATCAACGAAACCCTCAGTTTATCATACGCGAAGACCAACGATGGCAACCTGGAAAATCATTCTTTCAGATTACAAATCGTACAATGAGACTCCCTGTAGCACTGCAAAATATTAGACATCTAAAAATTCAGTATCAAAATTTCACCTAGTTTTCTAGACTGAGAATGTCTGAAACCATTGCAAGGTCTATTCTGCCTGCCACTTTGAAGACCTGTGGCTGAGAGTGTAAAGAATGTGTTACGTCAACCCCCACCATCTGTTTTATCTTATAAACAAATACCAGGCGGTAAGTGCTAAGCCACCCTAATCCAAAAGGTCAGCTACTTCCAACCGATAGGATTTAAGCTGTTTGGCCATGCCATGATGTTCAGATAAGCCAGTTTAAAATATCTTACAGTAAAAAAATATGTTAGATATATTGAATACAAGTCTGAAAATGATCTGGACAAAACCTGACATGAAATGAAAGCAGTGTTTATTTTTCAGAGTAACTCAAAACGCTCATAACGTCCTGAAGTTCATTTTGAACGACGTCGGAAACGTCCTGTTCATGTCAGATATAGGAAATACTTGTTTGTTTTTTATAGGAACATCCTGATATGTAAATAATTCTGTTAATCACTACCACAGAGATCTATGACACTAGATATGTCTATTTCACCACAGATATAATTCTTTTTTTAACTGGCATATCAACCTGACTCACCTCGGCATAACGTCTCACGTTATGTAAAACGTCGGGAGTTTTAATTGCTATACCGCCAGAAAATGTATTTCTAAAACGTCGGACATTTACGAAGTGCTTCTTTTTTGTTCTTTTTGCTACACTAAAAATAAAGTAAAGGTGTACTTACAGGAGCAGTACTCCTGGAGCTGGTGGAACTCGGCCGGGCTCAGTTTCTCCCAAGGCCGGGCCATCTTGGCGGCTTATCGTCGGGGGTTACGCTGTAGACGCATCCATACACACACGTAGGCAGACGTAGATCCTTACGTCCACGTCCCGTACGTACGTCCACGTCACTTACGGCCACGGCTACCTCTCCACGGCCCGGAGCACGTACTCCCTGCGTCCTCCCGGAAACCGGAACCGGAACCGTCGCTATCGTCGTCGTCGCCGCTCCCCAAGGTCACGGCGCTACCGGAAGTGAGGGGTATTTTTTTTTATTTTGCTGGCGGTATGCGCCTGTGGGGTATTGGCAGAGGTTGTCGTAAAAGTGACCCTCAACTGGCGGTTGTCATGGTAACCTCGTGGTCAGTACGGGAACTTGCCACTAGAGGGTCGATCGTCCCATGCGCCATCATGGTGATTAAAGCAGGGTATCCTAGGTAAAGTCCTCCTCGTACGAACTCATATTATCGAGGCTGCAAAAGACAAGAAAGTAAGGTCAGCTGTGGATATCAATGAGAGTAAATGCTGTAAGAGTGCCTGAAAGTGCCTGGAATCTGATCACAAGAAAGCTTGACAAAGTCTCAAATTATACGTATTATGATAATGTTGCTTTTTAATGTGCACTTATTTGTTTGAATGTGCTAATGGCCATTTTGTCTACATCTCAAACTACGAGCCGTGATTGAATCTACAGGGGCAACTTAGCGATCCGTGGCTGGGAAGAATTTTGACGTGCTGCAGATTCTATAAGCAAAATTGTTGTGTATATCTACACGTACAGTTCACAATTACACTTCATATAAACATAACATTTATGAGTCTTTAAAGATGATCTCCGAATTGTAGGGTATTTTTTTTTGTTTTCAATGTAACATCACTGTCTAGAAAACATTGTACTTCAGTACCCATAAGTAATTGACCTTACAGGCAGCAACCAACTGTATCCAGCGAAGAAAACAATCAAACCTACATGTTTTTCCCTCAAACTTCACCTCTAGACTCGTAGGTGTGTATGTGTCACCGTGAAGACTGACGTCACACTGTTTTTGTTTGTCTGAGTACTCCCTCGCCTTCCTCAGTCAATTACATGATTTTTACAAATTACAAGACACCTTGTTTACATGGCGCATGTCGGTTTTGACCCAGTTGTCAAACGGTCATGGTAATTATTGCTTTTAATGACCTGTTACATACTACTAGCACTTCCTGAAAGCAGTTTACATTAAATGCAAATATGAAGTTCTACATTTATTATAAACCCGGATTTAATTGCAATTTATTTTGAACCTAGATTCTGTACACATTTGTTATGGTCATGATTATCATGTGACTTTATAATTGTCTCATTTTGGTACATTTGTAACAGCTGCATTATAGCGTGTCAATATGAATGCATCCACGTGTATTTATAACACCTGTATTATAAGTGTTACAGCGACAATAAGCGCTAATACCGCTGTTCCAACCTACTGCAAAACTATACATATATACATATATACATAATAGGATTTTCACTCACATTTCAGGCTAAACTTCTGTTTTTTTACTGAGATTTCCCTGTCATCCCCCGTGTCATTTTCGGTAATTTGTTCTAATCATAAAGCATTCAAGAACAACAATATTTGGAAAATTCGTCGATAAGTCTGAAAATTAAAATCAGAAATCAGAATAAATATTGAAAACTCACATCCCTGAATTGCAGACAATATAATAGAGAACGATAACGAAATACTGCAAACCTGAAATTACCTGAACACTGGCAAACCCACCCAGGCCTATTGTGTAGACCTATACAGATATAATACACGCGCCTACCGTGGGCACAGTGTAAGCCTACACTATAGCCAGTAAACCTAGGATATCACCTGCACGTCGGCCTACCTACAACACCAGGCTGGAGACGCTCATTGACGCGAACACCTGACAATCCCCTCCCCCATCCCTCCTCCTCATCCCCCCCCCCCTCCACCCCTGACCGCGCCCAATCCAGCGTTACGTAACCATGGAGACACGTAACTATGGAGATGGGCGGGCGGCGCAGGGGCGTTTCCTGGGATGTGTGGTGATCGTCGGCTTAGCATGGGATTCCCGCGAGTATGTGTGACAGTACCGGAAAACCTCTAATAAGCCGCACCATTACTTTTAACATCAATTGGATAATTGTCGGTATGTAAAATCTATTCGCACAATATACTACAGGGTATCAACGCAAATTCCATTTTCAAAGTCCCTGTTTTCCCTGTCTCACGTCAATTTTTCCCAGTGTCATAATCAGCAAGTTGTTCAAATTTAAAAGCCTCTGCGTGCAAAAACAAAAATTTGACAACCCAACAACAAAAAGTCAAAACCCTAATATCTTGAGAATCAAGAATTTCATAAATTGGCCAAATGAAATTCCCTGTGTTTTCTCTGTGTTTTGGCAAAATTTGCAGATTCCTTGTGTTTTTCCTGTCAGGAATTTTTTCCCTGTTTTCCCCTGTGTTGTTGGTATAATCCTTATGCTAAGATTCTGAATAAAATACAGATTTTCAGTTATTATTACAGGCAAACCCATCGTATCAGACATGACAACAAGAGAAATGACTTTGGATTTGGTGATAAGAATAGAGGTTTTACGGTGGATGGTGGTGTGGAGTAGGCCTATAGTAGTAGTAGTGGGAGAGGATGATATAATAACGGCCATACGGCGCGCTAACTGAACCGGCCTCGGCCTTGGACGTCGTATCAATAACGTGGGCCCGCTGTATCCTTCGAATCTATGCAGTGTGCATGTTGCATTTGAGTATTAACTGAAACTCTCGATGTTACATTGTCATTATGGGGCAAGTTATTACAATTTTGAGAACCACATGCCTGGTGTGGCGGGTATAAACATTAATTTATAGAAAATTGACATATCCGAAGAATTGATGGAACGTTGTAGTATACTGTAGTTTATTTTAACATATCGAATGTTCTAGAATGCGGTTTAAGTACAATTATCTTATTACTTTAACCTAATTTAGACCACAGGGCACGTGTGTACGGTATACACAATGTACCTTATTGGGGACAGTCCTGAGTCGCGCTGGTCTGAACCTACGTTCTCCGAGCACGCATTTACTCACTTGACACTGAGTCTTATTATAGAGTGCCAGGCTTGATATACCATACCTCGTAGTTAATGACTCATTATGAGTGAGTATAATATGCAGAATATATGATTACATAAATATTTACTATTATCAGAAATTCCTTGATATAATAATATACCCCTGTGACAGCTGTGTCGCATTTTTACAATTATGTAGTATTTCATTTGGACGCGGCCAGTGTATTTGTGAACCAATAAACAAAGAATCTTGAGTTCCTATAGGTATTAGGGAGTCAGTTTCACGGTGGTCTACTTTTCGGGGAAAATACCTTGTTCTGACATCTAACACTGGATCTATAGTCATGAAATATTAGTTGTGCCACCCTTAATTTTGGCAGGGAATTCCTGGAACTTTCACACAATTTTGTGGAACATAATCAATCAATACAATTTTAATATTGTAATATCTTCGAAAACCAGGGGCAACCCTGAAGTGAATTACTCAATAAATAAAAAAAAATTAAATATATCATTGGACATGTCCGACGTTTTTTTTTTAATAATGTCCGACGTGACTGAAACAAACATTAAAACAAAACACTGTGCACTGTCCGACCTGAGGGATTTTTAGAAATTTGCATACACGACATGCTGTCTAATTCAAATTCCCCAAATCTAATACTCTCCAGTCTTAAACAGGTCTCACGACAGCCAGCTCCTCCAGGCGATACTTCTCTGTTTAGCCTCCTCGTGGGTGTATACACATAGACTTTGGTTTAAAGCCACTCCCCGACCCCCTGACGCCGACCAAAAAACTCCAGTTGGTCACGATACAGGTCCGGAGGGACACGGGTTGGGCCATCCAAACCGCCAGCCTGGGCTTGTTTTAATCAGACTGTCCCTTAAAGACATGGAGACTAACCTAAATTGTTCCCTTTTATAGCGTTTACGTAAGTATTTGAAAGGAAAGTCAGCCACTGCGTAATATACTTCAACTTCTTCTAATGGTTTCTTCATTCGTTCGTGTTTTTAATCAATAAAATGCATATAATTTCATTGACTTTTGGCACAAACATTTTACATGCATGAGGAAATAATGCGGTGTTAAAACGTAGCCATTCCAAAAAAAGTAAAGGAATAATATTTTTCTCTGTTTGACTACAATTGGTTGTTTAAATTTTTACTATGTAATAACTATATTATGCCCTTACATATTGGTTTATATCCAGCTTTAGTGTTTCTAAGCTTAAAGGCTTGGTCTCCCCCAGCATGGAAGTTGTAGTCTGGGGGCCGTGGCCGTGAAAGTAGCAATCTACCATTAGAAATCGATCAATCTGGCGTGGCAATCAGTATCGACCACCACAGAAAATCAATTGAAGCCTTAAATACAGCTAATAGAGCAGGCTAATTACATCTGCCCACGTATGGGTTAATGTAGGGAAATGCCTAAAAACTACAAATATAACTTTGTAATTTGCTGCGCTATTGATAAAATCAGGCATCAAATCCATTCGCGATTGATTCAACATCATGTCCAATGAATCTCTAAAAACGTATACTGGAAATGTCCGACTTGTTTTTTAATATGTAATGTCCGCCGGTATAAAATTAAACCTCGGACACCTTGTTAAGAGTTCTTTTTTTTCTTTTTTCGTTAAAATGTATTTTAGCCACTATTCCCTTGTTGAGCGCTAATTCCCCCCCCCCCCCCCCAAACCATCCCCCTTTCTTTTTAAGTAAGGGGAGAAATCAGGATTTTTAGTTGTTAAATTCAACCCGAACAACTGCTAGTATCGCTAGACATGCACAGGACTTGTGAAGACGGCCAGCGAAATTAATTCGCGTCTTTTTGCATTCATTTTTCTGTTTTCTTTGTTTAGTGCATCTGTAGGTTAAATCGAGGTTATCATTTTTAGAATTCTATCGACAAGTTCATTTCCTCAAATTGGATTAAGGATTGACACCTGTGGTTGGGCCGTGATTTGCGGTACTCAGAACTTTTGCATTTTTCTTAAAGTGTTTCTCTATCCACATAGATGTAATATATACAATTAAAATGCCTAGTTTGTACTTTATCTAATGATATGATATATATGAAAGAAAGTTAGGATGTTCCTTAGTTATGGTCGCTCAAAGAGAAAAGTTGGATTTTTTACTTTTATTTTTTGAACAAAGATTTCTCAGTTACAATTGGGGATAGATCTTTGAAATTTCTCGCATGTGTTCTAAACATTATAACGGAGGGAAGGGTGTCTCAGAATTTTGATATCTTTCTTAGTCTTTTTTGAAAAAAATATAATATAAAAATTAGAAATAATTCAAATTGAAATTACCCGTTTTTTGGCATAAAATTAAAACTAAGGCCTGAATAAAAAATCTGAGACACCCTTCCCTGCATTCGAAAGTATCAAACATGTATGGAAAAAATTAGCTTTGTAGCTCCTTCAGTTAATGACTTATTGTTGTTCAAAAAATAAAAGTGGAAAAATAGGTTTTTGAATTGCAGTTTTTGTAATTCCTATCTGATTTTCTAATAACTAAAATCACTGAAAAGAGAAAAATCAGACCTTTCAAATGGTGTTTATGATATTTTTGTAGCTACCATAGATTCCGAGTTACATGACAAAGAGTGAATAAGGCTCCAACCACCGCTGTCAATCCTTAAGTATAGACAATTTTGCTATTCCTAGCATTAAGTGTTATTTACCAAGATGGAAACCTAGCGATTAGTAATTTACGCTTTTTTATCTGCACGTTTCATACTCTTTTGAAGTTGGTTTCATTATTCAGTTGTTCAATAGTTTCATTGTATTTCTCATATTTGTTGTCAGAATTCAATCGTCAATATTAACCTGCTGGTGCATAGAATAAAACTGGCCTGCTATCCTCGGTTATATCTGGAGAGGTTATGAACCCTGTTGATACATGGTCTGTATGTATGTGACCATCAATATAAGGATTGTAAACATGATATATATGTGAGTGCCAAGAGGAACATGTATAATAAAGCCCTCAACATTTGCACTAGGCGACCCCGACCCTTGTGGCAACGACAATGACGTCATCACTTCTAGGAATTCCCGGCGCCCTGTGAAACACCCTTTTTTCCGGTCTTGTGAGAGTTCAAAGTGGGAGTCCCAACACGAGCCTTTGCGTTCGGGGGTTCAAAGGGGGCAGGGGTGGTGGTGGAAGGGGGCGGGGGGCGCCTGGGGGGATCCGCCCACGGTAGAGGGGATGGTAGGGGAGGTTAAGAAGGGCGTGGATGTCGTGAAGAGTGGTTAGGTGATGTCACAAAAGAGAAATACTTATACTTATACAATAGTAGCAAGGGACATTTCCAGGGACGTTCTGTACTAATAGCTTAGTACTTTTAATATATTATCATCTTTTATAATTTAGTTAGGATCAGACCTAGCAAGTCTACCTCTAGGTAGAGACATTTTACGCTCCTAGCGCCACCTGTTAACCAGTATAAAAGGTGTTGCAAAGGTAGGGAGCGAGTTAGTTAGGAGTTAGAGTTTAACCATAGAGTTAGAAGAACTACTCGGAGTAATACCTACGGCTCCTGCGCAGTATACTGGAGTTTACCAATACCAACAGCTTCGGTCAAAGGATTGTGATAGAGCTAAGCACTAGGGCGGTCTGGAATGCGCTGGAACAACTTGTATTCTAA
This sequence comes from Lepidonotus clava, assembly GCA_936440205.1. Taxonomy (NCBI): domain Eukaryota; kingdom Metazoa; phylum Annelida; class Polychaeta; order Phyllodocida; family Polynoidae; genus Lepidonotus; species Lepidonotus clava. The sequence continues at coordinate 14,203,011 of OW387150.1, read as the reverse complement.
ATGTGGTTGATCGCTGAGTAGGAGATGGGAAGGTGGACTGATGGAGACTTATTCACTGTGGCTTTGACTCGGGATGAGATGTTTACTTCAATAAAAATCCTTTCATATTAAGAGCTTCCTCATCGTCCATTTCTTTTGAACTATTGGGGAATGGATGTATTAACTTTAAACGCAGGCTGATCGGCTCGATAACCTTCGATGAACGACTCATGGATAAATTAACTATACACATCAAGCAGCATTAAATCAAACATTGACAATAGTTCAGTTCTAACGTAGTAATTCAATATTTCTAACTAAAGAGGAATTAAGAAACTGCATTATATTCTAAATGATGTTAATCTAAGAATAAGAATTACACTTTCAGCAATTATTATTAGTGATGTTTTTTTGTGAAAACATTGAAAACCAGTAGAAATCAGAAACCTTTTGTCCCTAAACTGTGTATTTCTAGGCTACTCTACCATTACCATAGGGTTACTAGGACCTTCAACAGCCACGATCCCGAAAATTTTCAAATTTCTGCCTGGACTCTAATTAGAAACAGACCTTCCAGGCCTGATAGAATTTGATCGGGACTAGTGCATTTTCTAAACAACCGACCAAGTGAAATAGAGCTACATGTACACTGAATACCCCAGCGAGTTATCTTTAGGCCAAAAGAATTGACGTTTTTACTAAAAATTAATGATAAACGTTGTACTAAAAAAGTCGGACAATTTTGAGAATCGTATGGACAACTGAAACAGCTTGCTAAAAACGTTGGACATATCTGACAATCGTATGGACAGGAGAAAAAACTTATTCATAATACATCAACCTACTTAAAAGACCACCCAGGCCTCCCCCTACGGTAAGGTCAATTACCAAGCCCAACGTGTGATAATAAACAAACTCATGTACAGACGTACACTACAGGCTTACAGAACCACCCTCGGGCATTATGACTAACGGTTAGTTTAACTTCCCTGTGTGAATTTGATCTGCATGCATGTTCACGAGCTGACTACATCACTTCCTCATTTCTTTTGGTCATGAGAGATAAAGTTCTTGCTCAGAAAAATAAGTGCATGTCATATTTATGATGGTGTGATACTCCATGAAAATCTGTGCACGAAGCATTTTAGACGGGCTTCACTTCCTCATCTTGTGTTCCTGCTTGTGTTCCCATGTATTGATAAAATTGTACGTAGAAAAACATAGTGCATGTATGACACTCCGTGCAAATCTCTGTACAAAGCATTTAAGAGGGATTGCAATGAACGAATAGGGATTCTTTACAATGAATGACCTAATAAATAGAAAGATTGTAAAGGCCCACTTGAGTACATGCATTTGTAAGTTCGGTCTAAAATACTTCCACGTTTAAAATTCCAGTAGTAGCTCCAAGAAACCCCAAACTTACTTCACTGTGACTGGGTGGTTTTATCCATAAGATTATGTCTGTGCTTTTCTTCAGGTAATTATTTATATACATTAAAGTCTTAGCATACTATCTAGATAAGTTAAATCAAATAATATTTTTTCTATGAGCGCCGCCTACCTTAAAATAATTGTTAGAGCTTTTGCTGTTGATAAGTTTCAATTTTGATAATTCTGTGATCAAATGATATCTAATTTCATATTCAATTTATTTCTAGTATACATTATTTGCAAACAAATCCTGTGACACGGATACACCGTATTGTAATACAATTTCTACACGTGAATGTTAAGACAGTGCATGCAGCTTTGTGTGCATGCAGTACTACTCCTACCTCAGAGACAAAGGTTAATCTGGACCACGCCCTGCCGTCAGGGTTAAGGCTAACCTCCACCCACCTACCACTAATCCCACCCACCCCCGTACTACTCCCCAGCTAATTAACATTCCTCCCCTCGGACAACGCCAAACCTCCCCCACGTAACCGTAGGTACCGCCCACCTCCATACGTCAACACTATCAGTATATGAGTTGCTGAGCTTAGTCAGTGCTCATACTATTTGTAAAATAATGCACGCCATTTTTGTTACATTTTTCTGGCAAAACTTTATGCTCTTTTTGTCAATTATTTTCCAGTGTACAATTGTGAGATAACGCTGTATAACCAAACATTGGCATAATATCACGTGGAAAAAAATTGCTGACAAAAACTGACAACTCTGCATAGAATTCGTGAGAAATACATCGGAGATTATTGCGTTTGTTGTCTATGTGTTTCTAAATTCAGGGGCGGATCCAGGAATTGAAATAGGGGGCCCAAAAAAACCAATGTACGGTGGTAGGGTCCCACAAACATCACATACACAATTGTATAGGTAGGGGGGCCGGGGGGCGGGGGGGCGTCCGCCTCCATCCCTAGATCCGCCCCTGCCAACCTTATGCAAGTTACCATTTTTACTTATTTTATATCTATGACCTATACGTGATTTTCTTTGAGGTGAGTGGTGGGGGTACCTGTCCATATCTAACACCTGCATGGTGGCATTTATCTTATACTGGCAGGGCTGAGTTCTCCCTTGGTGGTGTACTGTCGGTGATTTGTTACTGTTTATACGCGGGGTTTGACACAATATCCTTGACCGGAAAGTAAGAGGGATGTAGATTCGTATTTACGGGAAACAGATAAAAAAAGAATCCGAATGAAAACATTTTCTGTATCCGGACACTGGTAGAATATCCGGCTATATGATATACGATATCCACCTATTATTCAATATTTTTTAGGTTAAAATAACTCTAAATTTATCGCAAACAGTTCGTATAGAAGGGAAGCGATATAGCTGTTTTTATAAATAACATTCTTTTTTTCTACAACGTATTAATACAATACAAATTTACATTACTGAATTTCTATAAACTGCATGTTCCTAATTGACATAAACATTAGGGCATAGTTACATCAGGAAACGTTGTAACCAAAAGAAAGTATCAAGGACCGAGGACAGAACGAGGGACAGTTATTTTCCTATGAGAAATACGTTTATAAATGGGGCTTTGAAGGGGAATCGTGTGACCACCACAGACCCCCCCCCCCCCCTAGAAATCAATAGATATTCTTACAAAATCTCAACATGTAGAAACTATCTATAAACTTTAAATTACCCGCCAACACCCAAGGTAATGCTAAGCGGCAATTAGTATACCCCGACAGATTACCTGCCTACCTTCTCCAGGGTCCTCCTCCTGCACCACCTCACAGAGGGTGGACACCCGACCCGTATACACCCGATATCAGCTAACCACGCCGCCTCTTAATTGTATGCCCACCTCACAATTAACTGTCCTGAATCCAGTTTGATCAGTGAGGGACTGCACGGAGAGTCCAATGTTATGTCCGTGATAAATAAAATCCGATGAAAAAAAATCCCATAATGACACCAAATCCAATGGGGGAGGGTCATATAGGGAAAAAAGGTTAAATACAAATTCCAAGTATAATCCAAAGTATGGCCTATATATGGCCTGAGTTGGAATATCAACTCTAAACTTGATGAAAAGTTGGACCACTCAAAAATAAGTTGCTCCTGGGTCAGTTTAATAGCTCCTACTTGTCCTGCCTAGATCGTAGAATTTGACATCCCGGAGCTAATTCCAGTGAGTGAATGTACTTGATTGAGTTCGAGCTGATTCTCATGTTATGATTAAAACATAACAAAAGTTTAAACCTTACATTTGAGGGTGTGGCTAATGCTGAAATATCCACTCTGAATTGGTTGAAGTGCGTTGCTCGCGGGTCTGAGCGTAAAGTGGAGCAGCTCGGCAATAGCTCAGAGAACAAGGATGTGGTCTGAGGAATCAAACCGTCGGCGACTTGGTACAGCCACCACCCAATCAGGCAACACTGGGGATACGCGATACGGCGACCCTAGACGGCAGGTGGTAGGGGACGGGCGGGTATAGTGGAGGAGGTGGGGGGAGCTGGGGGGAGCAGTTGGGGTTGGTAGGGGGGTGAGCAGCTCCATGGGTTGAACATATTGTAATGCCTTGATTGGGCCTAACCCTACCTTGATGAACCTGCACCTGGTCCAGATACGCCTAACCAGGTGAGGCTTGACTCTACCATGGGTACGGCTGTGCTGGAATATATATTGCAGTGCCCTGGTTAGGCCTATCTTCATTAACCCCCATCCTCTACATAGGCCTAACATCATTTAAGTAGGTGAGGCCTAACCCTACCCTGGTTACTGTTTTCCTGGAACCATGCTGTTCATCAGAATGGAGGACACAATGCCTTGGCACCTGTACCCTGAGCTGGATGAGGCCTAAGCCTAGCCTGGTTACTGTTACTCTGGAATTTCCAGTGCCCTGGTTCGGCCTAACTCTTTCTTGATTAACTTGCACCCTGAGCTGGATACAGGACAGGTGAGGGCTAAATAAGTGAGGCCTAAGCCTAGCCTGGTGACTGTGAGTGCCCTGATTCGGCCTAACCCTACCCTGATTCACCTGCACCCTGGCATCCAGGCCTAACCAGGTGAGGCCTAAGCCTAGCCTGGTTAGGCTGACCCTGCCCTGGTTTAGACTGTACCGGTCAGCCTCTCCCTGTCCGTACTGTTATTAGGTAAGCCGGCTTACGTGTGGACTGTGATGATGAGCCTGTGGGTTGGATGTCCGCTGGTGGTGGTGGTAAGGTGGTGGTGGCCGGGTGGTGGTGGGGTGGTGGTGGTAAGCCTCCGATATTGACCAGGCCCCGGCCACACCCACTGACTACTGCTGACGCCGCCTGATTCCAGCACTCCCCCCGCCCCTCAGACGGCCCGACCACGCCCCGCCACCTCCCATATCTTACCGAAGGCACAGGCCTCGGGGAGACTTGTGTAGGGGACCAGGGGACTTGGGGAGGTTAAAGAAGACAGCCTGGGAGCAAATATATTCATATGGATATATGTAAGCAGAGACGGATCCAGAGATTCCCACAAGGGGGGGCGCGCTTATGTAAGAATTGAAGGCGCCCATCCAGGGGCTAAAATTTTTCATTAAAAAAACTAAATTTGGCAAAAATTAGGGGGGGTGCCTCAGGCACCCCCCTTTAAATCCGTCCCTGATAATAAAAACAAAGTTAAATTGTTATTTCTTACATTTAAAAGATTATGTGACTATATGTAAGTGACCGGAGACTTGGGGTGGTTATGGGAGAGAGCTTGAGAAGAACCTGGACCAAATTTTTACATGTAGAAAAATAACCAAGTTTGAATATGAGTTTAAAGAAAATATTTAGATTTTAGGGAATCTGCCTAGATGTTACTGCTTCTTGGATCTTCTTGTATCAATAGAAATGACAAGGTGTCATATCTCTCTCGACATTTATAAGTGTGCTGAAATGATCATTATCCCTTGATGGGTGACTGAGAAAGACTGAGGTCTTTGGCAATCTTGAGCCATGTATGTCTTCTTCTTTTATCTTTTACATGCATGAAAACACATGCATGAATACACAATTGGTTACCACGTTTGGCTGGGTCAGGAAAAGGAAAAATGATCCAACTCGTGTTTCCAACGCACGACTCGTATACACATGACTTCCCGCATTTTACTTTTGGTATGTTTTTTTCTGTTCTTTTAAATGTTATTTCTAATTGATGAAATATCATTGTAATATTCCGGACATGTATTGAACACTTACACAGCTATTCAAATCCTATCTTTATTTGTTGATATTTATTCAAATAAAAATTCTTAACGGAGTGGTTACTCACTAACTTGATGTTGGAATCATGAAAGTTCTCTTTTTTTCTGGTTGACCTTTATATGACGTATAAAGAACCAGCATCTAAAAGGTGTACAACATGTCTAACATATGTAACATCATGTCCAGCTGTGTTGAACAAGTGTTACTAAACCAACTGACAGCCCGAAAAGATGGAAAAACAATATCAACAGATGTTAAACCATGATGTCGAAAAAAACAAAATAAACCAATCTGTTTTTTAATCCAGTCGCTACAAGGTTTGTATGGAATTTATTTTGTTTAATATTTCAAGTTTTGATACCTATGTATCATGCCTGGCATGAAATATGAAATTAACTTCAAAAAGCCTATTTCCATTTTTATTTACAATTGCCTGTATAGATACAATAAATGTCATAAATGTTATCCAAAAAGCACAATTAACTGCCTGCGTCACGTAATTCCCTGTGTCTGTATCAATTTTATACGAAAAATAAACCACGTCATGACGTAGGAAAGGTTTTAGCATTTAGCAAGCATTTACTTTTTTTTCTACTGTATGACACTCTGTTACTTCATGAAAACCGCACGATATAAAAAGCAGCACATGTTTGTTCAATGTTACACAAGAATTGGGATGTTATTATTACGTCATCGTCAATTACCAAAAAAATACTCATGACCAAAAAAATGGAGCTCTACTATCGAAGATTGATTATGTTAAACAGTAAAACTCTTTTGCATAACATGCAATTATTTACCACTATGTTATCCGTTATTAAATTATTACCTAAAATATGGGAAATAACAAGTTGAAGTAACAAGTGATTAAGTTTGGACATAGATAAATATGGGAAATATTTATCAAATCCTAAAACAATAAGCTAGAATTTAAAATTTGACAATGTGATAAGGTCGATGGTGTGGGAGCAACTGAATATAACGGTTACAACGCGACTTTATATAGTGACTTTGTTTGTGGGATTAGTTTAACGTCCGGCCAACCCTTCAGGGTTCTTTTACCAGACTGCACAAGGTAAAGCCTTTCAGCTAGTTTTACGCCACAGGGACTGTGACCGAATCTATGAAATGAGGTACCTATTTGTAGCAGTGGGACCCAATGCCCTCTTTATAGTGCTGCCACACTGAGATATCATGTCATAGGCCCACATAATACCCCACCTAGTCACATTATACTGACACCGGGCCGACCAGTCATGTTTCGTGGTTCTTACTTTATACCAAGTGCCAGGCAAGTAGTGACCACTACCATTGTTAAAGTCTTTGGTGTGACTCGGCCAGGGATAAATCCCAAGACCTCCCAGACTCGAAGCGGGCACTCTAACAATTGAGCTACCAAGTCTGGTCTCCCCATTTGTCACCTTCTGCGAACAGCAAGGGGCTGCTGGGGACCTATTCTTCCCAGGTGGTTCCCGAAGGAACCCCCACCCCGGATCCCCACAGGGGTTTATATAGTGACATGACAACAAATCTACGTAACCAATGTAACAGAACAGTGACTGACGTCCCACACCACTTTGCGGAAATAACAATTTTGAGGTCTTGCATCCCAAAATATTACGTAATTATGTTTATGCAATAACTTATGTTCGATGCTGCATCATCTATTGAAAAGTTTTTAGGAAAAACTTAATTCTCATTTTAACCGACCAAACAAATATATTTAAGGAAAAATTAGAGATAAATACATTTGACTAGTTTCAATTAATGTATGTTCGTGTGCTGCTATTCTACCCATAAAATAGAATGTATTCAGGTACATTATTATTAAGTTTATAATTATTCGAATGCTATTTATGTTGGAAAAATGCAAGAAATATTCAGAAATCTCCAGTGTATAGGGATCAAAGTCTGTCAATAAAAATTTGGAAAACTTCAATAAAAGAAATGCTGTGTACGCTAGGAATGCAACTTAAACATCGACCTAAACATTGAATTATAATAATTGTTACTGAGGGTGATGATAAAGACAAATCCGACAATCAAAATATTATTTGATCAGATATCATGTCAACAACTTTTGTCTGTGAAAAACTGTTAGCCTATTTGCTCTACTATCTACCGTCAATCATATATTTCTGATACCAAGTTTTGCCTTTCTAATAGGTAACACTTGAGTATGGTTATCGCTGCAATAACGGTTGCGATCGTTTTATCTCAAATAATACCCCCGTCCACTTCATGAATCGAGCATGGGTACTTGGTGGTTGCCAGTTAGTCGTTACTAGCAGAACCTGTACGCTGCTACTGGTGCTGGAAAATGTGATTATGCTTAGGCCAACAACAACTTAAGTTGCATTTCTGGGGTATTTTATTTGAAAAATGGGTATGGGGTCTGGATTTTTTATGGAATTATTTTACGCCAGATAATACTGTCTTTTAAGGAGTAATTATTAAAATCAGTGATGAAGAGCTTACAACTTGTGTCGGATTTCTTCAGATGTTTAAAAATGCTAAGTCGTAAACGAAATGCAATACAACACGGTAAATAACGTACGACTTAAATGTACTTTGACTCAAGTTTGAGGGAAGTTACGATGAAAACAAGTTGGTAATTGTTAGGCTTTAAAGGTGTTTGTCTTGTCCAGGTAAAACTTTAAGATGATTTACATATTAGTTCTAAAGAATGCACAACAGTCACAGCCGTCAAGCCCTGGGGTTATGGACAAACAAAACATACACTAACACTAAAACCCACTGACTGCTGCTGTTCCATTTACTACACCTTGCAACTTCTAAAGTGAGTGCCTAGGCTTCAAATTGCGAAAGCTGTACCTCGCCAACTATCTGGTTATAATATCACCATTATTCTTATTTAATACTTGACATTGCTTTAGGCCAAAAGAAATATTGTTTTGTTCAGGTTTCATGCCTCCAAACATAGGGTCGGTAGGTCGGTTTGTTTTGTATTTTTATTATTTTCAAATATTTCTTTAACTATAATGGTAAATTCGGAAAATTTAGAACACCCTTAATTCACCTTTTGTAGCAACTTTTAACATCCATGATTCTGATATTTTGATAAGGTATGAGTCATGAGTAATTTTAATGTTCAATAGCTCATTTTTGTCTCATTCTAATGATTTTTTTAAAAAAATAAGGAAAAAAAATAGTATGGTCGGGGCAAAATAACAGGGTCGGTTGGGAAACCTCAACACATTAACATTTATTGTTTGGCCTTGCTCAAAGTTTGCGCAAACATTCAAAGTATAATTATTTCTTTTACAAAAATGATGCTAACTCAGTAACTGCTTATCCGAACTTCCAGTTTGGCTAAACCATTTGAAATGGCTAAAGAAAATACTCTTCAGCAAGATATTGGCTAAATAATTCCATGCCAAACCTTTTTGACTACTATTTAGGCCTTGATTACGCCAATAGGCAATACATTTGAAAAAGGGGACTTTAGAACGATATAAATTTTAAGTGCAGTATGGTGCTAAAAAAAAGTTATTCATTAAATACTGGAGCGCAAACTATTCAATTGGAAGAGGATATTTGAATGCAACTGTTTATGTCATATTGTAACAGCTTCTCTGTACGTTCAAATATTGATTTTCTTTGAGAATCGAACCAACCGGAATGTTTTAGGCTTCAGGCCTCTTGCTTGATCTGCAAATTTCAGTGTTAGTCATCGACAAATTAAGCGAAGGGAAAATGACCTAGTATCATTTCAAGTACGAGATCCGTTACATGTGGCCAAAAGAGATCAATCATAATAATTATGTCATATCAACGGTACACAGATATTTCAAACACTCATTCTTATTCCTATCTGGAGTGCATTTTAAATTCAGTTATTTTATCACAATAATCATATTTTCAATCATGGCAATGGACAATTTATATATTCATTTTCAGGCGGAATGTATTTTCTTCTTGTTATCTGTCCTTATTTTTAACAGATAAAGTAAGGATATAATAATCATCAAGCCTTCTGTGCAGTTTGGAACATTCATTATTAAGGTTGCCAACATGAAAGTGTGAATACTTATTTTGTCTTTTGTCTTTTGTATCTTCTACCTATTTGTTGTTGTTTGCTTTTTTAGCTCTTCCTGTTATTATTAACACACAGACGTGGCACTAGCTTTTAACCTGACATTTAAAACTTAAATATAACCACGACAACGCTATAGTAAATACCCGAGGCCCCGATTCAGTCATCACTCAGAATGCTTGTTCTAACTGTTAACTACTCATTCTAGTTCTACTAATCAAAAATTCTGCCCCTCCATTTAAACGTTCTATTTACGGACTGTCCAAGTCAATATTGTAATACAATCTCATGTACCAGTTACTTTGTTTATGTCTAAAGGTATGATGGAAAATGTGTGTTCATGTAAGTAGCTTAGGACTCTTTATCTACTCAATTCAGTGGCTTAAAAGTTGCACACTAGCCAGGCTTATAATTCCAGTATTTTATCTTAACTTACAGACAACATTACGTTGACTATGAGCTATATCTTTGAAGAGAATGAATAGAAAATTATTAAATTCTTTTAAATTGTTTCATGTCACTTCTCTCAACCTAGTTGACCTAGTGCATACTGGAAAACCACAATTTGTGGCTGGGCAACCACTTTTAGAATTATGGTTGCCCGGTGGGTAACCATTATTCAGGATTCTAAACGATTTGTCACAGCTAGGTGTCATAGATATACTTATTATACTCCCACGCCGGTACGTATCCCTATTTCAGTATCTAGCGGAGGATGGGGCCACATGATACCATAACAGTTCACCCGCATGGTGCTAACAATGCCAATCATCCGCTCGCCCACACCCCCAGTGTTGTCAACGGGGTGGCCACCACGTTTATGATATGGTGCCATCCTATCAGAAAACCTTATTACTATAATAGATTAAAGGTGACACAGCTCACTTGCAAACATAGGGGCCACGTGTATTAACAATTACTCGTCATTCAGTTGCTTTCATTCCAGCCACCTACTGGTAGTCTGTATCTGAAAAATGATGATAAAGCTGACAAAGAGATTATTTCCTCGAGAAATGTCATGTGTGTATATCTGTTTGAAAGGCATGGAACACTTTATTTTTATGATTAAGTGGCTGTGGGCGTTTATGCTATAAAAGAAACCACATGCATGGATATAGCTTCAAATAGGCTCCTTATAAAAGATGTGTCATTAAAGATTATTTTAATACTTTTTTATGGAGCCGCCCCTACAGAAAGGCCCACACGTATATACTTAGTACTACTATTTAAAGGACAAAGAGATTAAACAGATTAAAAAGAAATCTTGTCAGCAAATTTAACTTAATTAGTTAATATAGTTTTCCTCTCCGTAAGTTTTAATACGTGGACTTCAGGTTGATCAGGGAGCTTTGAGCCATTCCATAAGCTTGTTTTACCAATCTACCAAACGACGGTCTGTATCTAAAATGATAAAGTTGACACCGATTTACGTTGGTACATACATTCATTTAATAAGTGTATACCTGTGCGTTTAAAGATGTGCCAAAAGTATCAACGTGAAGAAAGCCCTTTCCCTCATATCTGCTATATGTCCCGCATAAAGGTTTCAGAAATGTGACTCTCCACAGTTTGAGTCAATAGGGTTTTGATATTTGAGATGACTTAGGATTATTCCTGCGGCTCTAGCCTTTTAAAGTATCAATAATAGCTTTTGCAAACTGCACCTGTCGGAAGGGCATAACTTTGCTGTTAGGTACATGATAGGTACTAACTACTATGCATCTAATTGTGCAGAGCTTTTTCTATGTACATGACATGATGCCTATCTGAATAAAATTGCAGGATGCTCTTGTTGTGTGCACACATTTCAGGTACATGTACTATTTTATCAATCCATATACAGAAATACCATCCCAGACTGTCCCCTACTGTAGGCACCAGTATTTCTAGTGAATAAATGTTGCTGGTCTGTTCGGTTGACTTAATCTGTGTGTACAAACTTCTGACTACGTTATGTATACCTACCTAGAAGGTTGTCGACGAATGTTCTTCTACATGAACACTTCCCTGCACTTCTCTCAATATCTGAACCTTACCTGGTGAGACAATCGAATATCATGGTACATGTATTAAATGCTTTGGTGTGTCGCATTCAGACATTTTTTCTAGCAGAGGAGGGACTAAAATGTCACAACCATAAACCTAAATCGGGCTGAATGCGGCCCCAAGTAGGCCTATTTTTAACTTGAGGGGCCGACTTAGGTCCATGAATGAAATGGTATAGTCTACTGCCTTCAGAGTACTGTGCATATATTATATGCTTTGGGCTCTTTATAGTTTTACTTCTTGAATCATGGAATGTCCTTCTGGATGTAATTATAAAAATATATATGTCATTTTTTCAATAATATTGTTCATTGTAATGGTTTTAACTGATCTCCCACTATCTTTTCCAGTCACTTAAACAGTTGCATAATGAAGCTGTTAACCTGAATTTCTATTCGTATGACCTACTCAGTAACTTCTTATACAATATGATGAATATATAATTCATACCTCCAGTATTGAGTGTTTTTTTTTAGAATATTTCACCACTCTTGATCTATGTAGGAGAGAGATGGAAGTTATATCTACCTTCAAGAGAGCATGACAAGACCTCAAAGCTGAAAACTAAAATTGGACTTCTTTCTTGGCTATGATTCTAAGTACAACTGCTTCAGGGTAGGCAATAAATCTACCACAAAAGCTACCATAATTATAGGCCTGTAACATGGTTGTTGTAAATTAGGTTGTCAGTGAGTGTAGATTTATGGATCTAGATTTCACGATGACCTATCAGACCATGTGGATCTAAATGATAACATCACACATGAATCATGACAGCACGTCTTTTAACTGATCTATATGTACTATAGAAGCCTATAGACGTTGTGCAGGTGACGTCATAACTATCCATTATGGCCTGGCTGCAATATTGCTGATCAATTTAAAACCATTATTATTTACCTTTCTGAAGCATTCATCATTTATCTGTCTGGTACTTTGAGTTGAAAGTCTTACTGAATAATACTAAACTATAATCATCATTTAGATGTCATAGATTTTGATTTATTCCATGACCATGTGCTCTTGATCACCATGTGGTGATCACCAGAATATGGTCACGCGACCACGTCTACACAAGGACTATAGATCCAATAGTGGTCAACTCAAGGATTATCATAGAAAACTGAACTTGATCTAGATCTACCTCATACATTAATGTACATATCCTTGCCCTGTTTAAATGTTGCAGAATATAAGGGGCTACTAAATCCAGATGTCACTTCATCCTCACGAAAAAGAAGGAAGGTAGGAAGCATAAAAGAAAAATTATCTCTAGCAATGTAGTCTTCATAGTCTATTGAATTTGCACATGAATAGCTTAGAACAAGAAGATACTCTAGAGCTCTAGTAGATATAATGGATCTAACAAATAACCTATTGGAATTATATCCAAAATCCCTCAAATGAATGAATGACATCCTAAGAGAATAGAAATGGGAAAAGTGGCTTTTAGATATTATCACTGTGAAACTAGGAATAGGGTCATACATTCTACTCTCCTGTTTCAACCATCTACATTAGTGCAAAATAAGTGTCCATTGATCTGGTAGATCTAGAATCTATACTATAGGCCTATAGCTCTAAATTTCTGATTCACTGTCAGTGCTGAAGAGAACGAGAACGAGAAGACTGTTAGATCTATACCTGGAAATAGAGTCTAGAATGGACACATTAATTGACACAGTTTCCTTAATTATTTCCTTGATTCAAAGCAAGGAGAGTGAAGAGAGAAAGTGACTGAGAGAAGAGAAGGAGAGGGTCAGGAAAATAAAATCTCAGCCACGGTTTGTATTTAAAGCCAGTGGCTGTTTGTGGCAGTCTCCACTCCTGCTGCTGCTACTACTGACGATGCTGCTGTCGCTGCTGGCCTGTCGCTACCGCCGCACTAACGTCTCTCCCTCCACATTTAGATCTCCCTACTAAACCGGGCCTTTTCTTTTAGACACTACGAGCTGTGTGCAACCTAAGATGTACGAGTCAAACTGCCAGCCTGACTGGGCTGGGCTGGGATGGGGTTCATTTACTGGGGGATGCATGGGGGGCTTGGGGAAATGTACATTATGGACATGGCAGTGTTGGATGGGATAGAGATTGAGCAGTGTTGTAGCAAGGTCCCTTGAGACTGAGAGAGGAGAGAGGAGCGAGTGTGTGAGTGTGTGTGTCGGGTACGCACAGTCAACAACACTTGACAGTCCTTGTTGCATCTGCCTTAGCTGCTGCTGCGGCTGCTGCTCCTGCTGCTTTTGCTGCTGCCGCCGCCTCTCTCAGGCTGAGCTCAGGCGACTGCCTCACCCATGGCATGGTCCTCCCCAACAACAACCCCACCCACACCGCGCTAAAACCTCAATAAACTCGGCGTCCCACGGGTCTAACCAATCGGGATCTGTCCTTTGGTCCACTCGTTGGCGGCTATTTTCCTGCTCGGGGCGTTTTCCATGCCGGCAGCTGTTCGGACAGGCCGGCGGGGCCTGGACAAGTTGTGTTCTGGTGGCCCGTCGGCCTCCTGCCGCCCGCAGCCCGCCGCCACCTTCCCCGCCCGCCGCCTGCCGTCCCCGCCCCAAACACGCCTTGTTGCCACGAAGAAACAACCAAAACGTTGCTTAATTCACACTCACCGTTTAGTCCAATGTACCGAGAGTTCTCCGCGTCAACATGAAGGCAATGGTAAAGCTCCCGGCCCGATTCCCGTGCAATATTCGCCTCATATATAATAATCCGCAGCCGTAGAAAACAGGTCAGTCAAAGCGGAAGCAAGTAAACAATCGTTCTCACCTCCCGCACACGAGAGCGCCGCGCCGCCCACGCACCAAATGCTAATCACTCTTTCCCGCCATCCCCGCGCCACCACTTGAGCCCCTAGCATTTAGCTCAGTCTGTGGTTTTACCCCACTAAAACCAATGAAAATTACTCACATCCACCATGAAAATCGCCAAAATTGTGTTTTCTACACCAGATTCCATCCCATCTTGAAATTTCTAGCTTGTGTGCGCATGCCCCCAGGGGCTAAGTGAGCAAGCTAGGTAAATAAAAATAAAACTCCCCATGCCATGACAGCCCTTGCCATTTTATGAGCTTAGTTGGGTCAGGCCCCGTTGGCCCGCAATAAAACTGTGGATAATGGGCAAAACATATTGACATAACAGGTTTTTATGAATCTAGTGCTAAATTATTGCTGTGCACAAGCGTGTTGCTGAAACAAAGTAGACATAAAACACAAATAATATAGACCTAATAACATGGGCCTAAGTTACATGCATGCCATAGCCTAGTCATGCAGAATTGGATTTTTTTAAATATCGGAAAATCAAAATTATTAAAAATGTTTTTAATCGCGCCTACTTTGAATGCCTTGAAATCCTGGGCCTGCCACTCGTCAGGCATATATATGCCTATATGGGTTAGGTATATGGATAACAAGTACATGCATGCATGCATGCCATGGGAGTCGGGACACGTGCACGCACTTGGTCATGTTCTTCAGTTTGAAAATTGTTTAGTTTTTTTCTAAATTTCTAAATAAATTTAAGAGTGCATCCCTCCTTTTCAAAACCTGAGATTTGCGATCGCGCCCGAATTTTCGTAAGAAAATTAAAACCTACACGGTGTCCATTAATGTTTTAATTTTAGAGTTAGACTAAGAATTAGGCCTAATGAACGTTTCTGGGCCAATTATTAGGCCTATTGCTAAAACACATACCGGGAACCGAGAAATTATCAATATTATCTCCGTATCTACATTTGATACGATGGAGGTCAACGACAAATTCAAAATAGCCATTTGAACTGTAGGGGGCCTATATATATTATAGGCCTATCTGCCGCCAACAAAATGTCTATGCCACATGTTGTATACGTTGCTAATGAAATTATGCCAAAACCGAATGTCAAATTTAAGAAACGGGCATGTCTGATGGACGTTACTATCTTTTAACTTCAGAGATGAATATAATATATGCATAGGTCTTATAGGCCCTATTGGACTACACTTTATGAGACGTTGCTGCTTCTGCACATTGGTGTCTTTCAAGCTAATTCAGGGGCGGATCCAGATATTTTCAAAGAGGGGGGGGGGGGGGGGGGGGTAGGCCTACCCTATTGTGAAAATTTCCTTCGGACCCGCCAGGTCTGAGAATTTACTCAGTTAATATTTTATAATTTGGCTCAAAATTTGGGGAGTGCGCCCCCTGCGCCCCCTCTAAATCAGCCACTATAATTATACCTACCTATTTTGCTTACTTTTGTGATAGTGGGCGGATTTCTGGCACCGGACAAATCACAAGGGAAATAGTTATAACATGATTGTGTGAAAAAGATATAGAGTTGGTAAAACCCCCATGAGATTGCACATTGTGGGGGCGCAGTCACACAATGAACACATTCAACAGTCTAAAGTGACGACTTTTACCGTTGTAGCCTTTTACGTGTTAACTATTCCAGTAAGAGAAACTAGATCTACTGATAAGAAAAAGTTTATTGTCCCAGCAAAAATTAACACACAGTATCAGAATAGTGCATTTTATAAAGGGACAACCATGTGGGATGAACTACGTCATGATGTACAATTTGCAACTTGTGCCAATGAATTTTTGAATCTGACAGATGAATATTGACAGATATGTACTGTGTCTATATTGACCTACTTCATCAATCTGTGTGACATATAATATCAAGAAGGAGGGAATAGAGAAAAAGTACACAACAAAGGAATATATTGTATTGTTCTTGATGACTATAGTTATGATTTACACTTAAAATGTTTATGTACTACAATTTATACTCATTGTAATAATTTATCACTTAAAGGGGGCCAAAAGCAATGTTGGGTCAAAATTTTGTAAATTCGATTAACTATTGAAATTTATTCTATTGCCATAAACTAGACCTGTGGTAAAATATAGAATTTGGATACAGACTTAAAATACATTAAAATACACAAAAACTTGTCCTTAGTCAATTTTGGTGACCCACCAAAATTGGTTTGTTTACAAACATTGCTGTCTTTAGGCATATATATGACATGAGATTTTTGGAATTCATGTAATGTTGTACTAATAGCTTAGCACTTTTAATATATCATCATGTTGTATAATCTAACAAGGATCAGGCTTAGCAAGTCTACCTCTAGGCAGAGATATTTTACGCTCCCAGCGCCACCTGTTAACCAGTATAAAAGGTGTTGCAAAGGTAGGGAGCGAGTTAGTTAGGAGTTAGAGTTTAACCATAGAAATAGAAGAACTGCTTGGAGTAATGCCTGCAGCTCCTGCGCAGTATACTGGAGTTTACCACTACCAACAGCTTCGGACAGAGGATTGTGATAGAGCTAAGCACTAGGGCGGTCTAGGATGTGTTGGAACAACTTGAATTCTAAATGTGGTTGATTGCTGATAGGAGATGGGAAGGTGGACTGATAGAGACTTATTCACTGTGGCTTTGACTCGGGATGAGATGTTAATTGAATAAAAGACCTTTCACTTTACCAGCTCCCTCATCGTCCATTTCTTTTGAACTATTGGGGAATGGATGTATTAACTTTTAACGCAGGCTGATCGGATCGATAACCTGGATGAACAACTCACGGATTAATTAGTTATACACATCATGCAGTATTAAATCAAACACTAACAATAGTTCAATGTTATAGTTAGTTATCATGATTTATACTGTACGAATGGTTAAAGTTAGACTCTTAGAATGTATATTCATAGTTATTTGAGTTTGCAAAATCGTTTTTCATATTTTGACACAACGTTGCTTTTGACTCCCTTTAAAACCAGAGGCAACCCTGAAGCGAGTGACATAATTTATTAATGAAAAGCGTGAATTGACAGCACGACGTGGACGTTTGTTAAATTTGATATGTTTCACGAGCCTTGGTAGGCCTATATGAGGAGAAGGACAAATCATGTTTGAAATATTTTTGTTTTGTTTCAACATTTGACATGGAAGGTTCTTAAAATTACATTCGCCAATTTTAGGAAAATTATTGACAAGCGACATGGCCATTTCTCAAATTCGACATGCAATACGCATACCCTCATTTATAATTGATAGGGCCATCGTCCCCTATATGAATCTCAGCTTCAGTCACGAATATAGACCTATAGGTGACTATGATTATACAAAATGAAAAATTCACATGTATCTATAATTCATCTTGATTAGATGTAGATCTCTCTGAAAACAATGAAATAAAAACGTGCGTGAATACCTTTACCAAAAAAAAAAGATCAAATGATTTTATCATAGTAATTATCATAATTAACTTTCAACTAAAAGCTATTCGTTGGTGTCTCGAACCGGAAATAAACCAAAACAGGAGAAAAATGTTTAATTTATGATAGCCTTTCTTTTTTCCCCAATAGAAATATGCTTTCCCTTTTGATGAAAATTCATTGCATGCATTTACCTAATCGTGACAGTCATGTGGTATGTTAATAAGTGAATTATTCTTCATTGAAAAGAGCCCAATATATCCATCTGATAGTATTTCTCGATTTTCGTTTACCCTCCAGTTTTGTTGGGGACAGATCAAATCGGTACAGATTGGTTACAGTGCCTCCACCTGGTGGTCTCCAGGCGTCCTCCAGGGCATGCCTCCATCTCCAGTGCCTGTACATTTCAAACAGTGTATAAACAGATACAAGCCTATATATAATCTTAGGTTTTACTGTAAATGTAGTTGACTTCAAATGTCAAAAGGATATAGCTGTAAACAATATTCGGCCAATTATCCTTTATGTATACCTTGATACGTAGAATAAAATTGACCATAATATTATCTGGCCTTATCTACTGCACATTGACAAGCACATAAGCATATTATTATACACTTGAAGTATATACATAGCGATAGCTCACTGATGATCCAAGGATAATTATAGACTCAACATTATGTTTTTGAGTAGGGAATCATACATGTGGTTAAGGGGCCTTCCATTAAGTATGTGCGCATCAAGGGGATGGGGAGTGTGAGATTTTTTTTAAATGTGTGTACGTTCTAGTATAAATCCAATGCGTAATTTTGGCCAAGGAGAAGTGGGGTGTCTGAGATTTTTTAAAATGTGTGTACATACTACATGGAAAACCCCTACAAAGGGACACATCAGTTAAGATAACGTTGATCTATAAGAGAAGAAGTTTAGTGGTCTCTCTGGCAAAGTCTATTGGTTGGAATGCTATTGAAAGGAGTTTACAATTACAAAATACAGGCTAACTGGGCATACATAGGCATTATACACACCATGGCGCATATATATGGGGGATAATAGCACAAATATACAAGCAGGCATGGGGAAAGAGGTGTCCGGCGGCCAGCCAGCATGCTACCACCCTTCTTTTATTGGCAATAACCTGGTGTCCTGTTCCCAGCCAGGAACCCGAGTAGAGCAGTAGTGATCCCACATGAAGAATAGAGCATACGTAAGGTCATGACGCCTGGCCTCCTCCAGCCCTCCCCCTTAAGATCACCAGAATCCGTTCACTACCTTCAATGACGCGCCATTCAGATCACCCTCGTCTGTGAGGCATGACTCCAAAATATGACTCGCTCAGCACTCTCGTGTTCAGTCTGCAATCCTGCACCCAAACCTGAGGCTCAGGTGATTGACTCCCAGTGGTGTCTTTGTTCTTTCATTCCACGAAGAATGGCCAGACACAGCAACAGAACAATTAAAGGAGCTACAATATCAATCAAAGACCCCTTTGCACTAATGATGGCATTGCCTCAAACAATTTCGTGTGTATAGTCATTTTAAGGAACATAATTTTGGAAATGTAATTTCTATGATTTCATTTGGTGATTGATAAATATCAATTTTGTACTATTGGTCTGTTTGCAGATGCTATAGCTCAAGTATTTGTGACTTAGCAGCTGTTTGACTATAGATGCTATCCCAAAAATATTTGTGACTTAGCATCTGTTTGTGGGGTAGCATCTGGTGATGTCACCCCTCAAACTCACAAATGTTTGTAGGATAGCGTTTGTTTATGGGATAGCGTCCTAACACCTGCTACATAAAAATTTTGATGAGGAATAATATTCGGTTCAAGAAACCAATGTTCTCTCTTCAATGTATATGTCATTTTTTGAATTAGCAATTGTTAATGCGTTCCCAATGCCTCTCTAAAAATATAAAACGCTAAAATATTTTCTTGATCTTGCTGGTCCATGTTCCCATACGCTTTATGTACTGCCATCTATGAGACGGCGCCCAAACTAACAGATCGCAAGTTATGTACCGCAAACAACACCAGACCGCAGCACACACCAATAGGCAAGACGCCTATTACATCGTATATCGTCATATATATAGGGGATTTATCATGATTAAAATATACAGTGAAACTAATAATATCGCGAATAACTTGAAACCTATAACTAAAAGAAAATCTTGAATTATATCTTTATAGGCACTGGCAGAGGTATTCAGACAACCAGCTTCATAACAACCTACATCGGCATGCATATAATGTGCAATAATTTATTAACTGTTTTGTAAAAATGTCAATCCTGTGTGACTGATCACTTTATTAGGGAAAAAACGCTTTTGTTGTACACTCATCCACAATGTTTATTAACTGTGCAAAACGCTTGTCTTTTTTCATTGTTACAATTTTGATATGACCTATATTGACATAATCCATGATAACTACATGTACCAGGATTCAGATAAAATTTTATAGCAGTTTGTAGTCTGGAAGTACTACAAAACATTTAAGCCTCTAGTTGGCTGTAACAAATTATTTATGTTAAATCATAGAATCGTTTCATATAGAGAAATTATTGTCACCCGAACCACAAATTATACATTATTAACAGAGTATAAAATGCACAGATATGACAATATTTATGTTATCGACTCTTTTTGGGTTATTTCCCGATTAGACATAATTTCCAACTCAATGTATGATCCAGCATTTAGAAAGGGGAGGGAGTTGTACTGACGCGGATGGTCAGTCCATGCTCTGTTAGCTTAGCGTAGTGCTTACACCAGCGCACACCTTAGCTATAACCCAGCAAACAATTTCACGTTGCTACAACGTTGCTACAACATTAGCTTTTGGTTGCAACAACGTTGCAAATCTACGTAGTTACAACATAAATTTGTGGACTCCCAGGAAAGTTGTGGTTACGTAATTTTACAACGTTGTAATATAACCATTTCACAACCTTATTACAACCAAAAAGTAAGTTTTTGTACACCATTAATTTTTTCATAGATGTCATATTCCAAATTAAGAATATAATTCAAATCAGGCAATACATTTATACAGATACATTCCCCTTCCCTTTAGGTGTCATAATACATTTTGTGTTTTCCTTAAACTATAATAAAAAAATATTCTGTTTTAATAAACTATGAAAATAAAGTTTTTTTTATCAGTGATCCTACAGTTTTGATTTCAGATTGCATGTTGCATCTAAAAACCAACATAATGATCATCATATTTTAGATCATGTCAGGTTAATGACCTGTCGCATTTGCAATTTAAGACTCTCAATGCTGAGTGGCCTGTACCATATACACTTACAACAAAAAAGGTGTTTTAACATTAGTTTTCATCTAAATGTCCTTCCTAACACCAGAATTTTAAAACATTTTGAATATAAACAATACCCTTTGATACATGGCATTATATTTTTGCATTCAATTAAAAAACAAATATCAAATTCTTGTCTTAAATGGTTTAGATAATAAAACGTTTTTGAAATTTGGCCATTTTTAAACAGTGATGCCACCTATATGTTGTATTTATGTTGTTCTACAACGTTGTAACAACGTTGTGAATGTATAGTTGTCACAACATTGTGAAAATGACATTGTAAGAACGTAGTTTCCTAGTGTTATGTGCACGTTGCAGCACAACGTTGCGCCCTGATGTTGTGGCAACGTTATTAGTATGTATTTTTATAACACAACCAATTTACAACTAAATTGCAACGTTGTATTTACGTTGTGTGTTTGCTGGGAATATAACTCCTTGGCAAAGTGTCTTGGAGTAAGGAAGGAGTCTAGGTATGACATGTATACTATCACCTTACAAAAGGGGCGTACATCACCCATGCTCAGTCAGAGCAACTGATGTACACAACATGGAATTACATATGATGGAATTGCACTTATCGATCCAGAAGATTTATGTAAAGTTGCTTTTGAGGGAAGGAGATTAAAATCGTCAATGACGACTCCCCAACCCTAAATAAAAATGAATAAAAAAAAAAAATAAAAAAAAGAGTTAGCTGAACGTTGTTGTGAGTAACCATCCTGGAAAGGTTGTGTTCTAGAAGCTGAGTCATGGAATTGGAATAGAAGCTGATAGACTGTTTAATTGGCAGGAGCGTTGACTAAGTGTGATTGAGGGGATTCCATCCTTGGAGCTGTTCATTGTCAATTGAGATATTGTCATGGAACTACAATACACAGGAATAAATAAAGAACATCCTTTCATGCAAGTGTTATGTCTTACATAATACGGAACTATTACTTTGTATTGGACGACAGCAGTCAAACGAGGCGGAGACTGCGATATGAGCTAGCTATTATCCGTAAGGCAAAACAACTAATTAAGTACACCTGACATTAATGGATAATTAACCTACTATAGTTCAGAGTTATGCATATTAACATACAATTCGTCCCTTTCACACATAATGTCTACATGATAAGGGATCTGAGTTCCCGAGAAACGAAAATAAACTTGTGTAATGCATCTTAGATATAATATTTCTCTATAAGTACTATATTAGTATGTTGTTTTGCCTTCTCCATTAGGATTAGTGTCGGGTAATATGGAAAGAGCAGGTAATATGGGCACCCCTAATATGATGTGTTTCTGTTAGTTATATATAGGTGTTGACATCTCTTACCACAAAGTAGAGAGCCACAAACATTAAATAAGGCCATTTCTTCTCAGCAATTAACTGTAAATTTATAGAGATATTAAAGGAACTAGATTTAGAGGGTCATTGGACTTGCTTGCATACCACCATAATCATTCAAGTATAAGGGCGGATCCAGAGATTTTCCGGACCCTCCTGGTTCGAGAATTGTACATTAGGCAAATTAATATTCAGTCCAAAATAGGGTCAGGGTTGGGGGTGCACCCTCTGCACCCCTCCTAGATCCGCCACTGAGGTATCACCTCCTACTGCATCCTCTTAGGAACAAGAAGAAAGCAGATAACATATGTAGGGATCATACACCTGATTCTATTGAGGATCAATTATAGGCTATTTTGTAGGGTAATAATACCTCAAACTCCCATAGAACCCTATTTGAATGGTAATTTGAGCATGATTCATAAGTATATACTTTCTAGATTAGCTTCCTAGGCCTTCACTTGTGATTGTATTAGTCTGGCGGCCAAGTTCAAGAAAGTACCTTATTTTTGGAGTTGGTATGCCATAAAAGGTTTATACCTGAAACCATTCTAGGGTTGTAGTGGGGTCCTCTGGGAACCATGTCTTACTGGTAGTCACTCTGTGGAGGTGTGCATGACTGTGACAACCGCCATTTTGTTTTGCGGCATTCAGGGAAATTTAACGTGAGAAAAAAAGACAAATCTCGAACTGACACATTCAATTTTGTACTGATTTATTTCATATTGCATATTCTAATAGTTATTAGAACAGGTAATTTCTATGTCAAATGATTTTGACCTTCATGGAGGTCAAGGTCACTAAATTTGACCTCAAAATCTGAAAAATATAACAAAATCAAAGTTGAACTTGAAGCAAACAGTGCTACTCTTTATATTGTCCTTTAATTTAAGTGAACATGTCTCAACCTGGCTCTTGTGATATTCAGAAAAGCAGAAAAATTGGTTAGATGAAGAAATTTGGTCACCAAATTACACATTATGTTACAGAAATCGAAAAAGATCTTAATTTCCAAAGATTGAGGAAAATGAATTTTCTTTCAATTCCTATCTCAATATGGCAGGTATTTGTTCTATACTAAGTACATACATAGCTATTATTAGGTCAAGTATATCAGCTATTTAGTTTGTCCCTAAAAAGGTCAAGGTCATCAAATTTAAAGGTTTACACATTTTTACACATTATGTATAAACAATTGTTAAGTAACCTTATGAAGTACGTTTCTCAAGCTCAAATTGTGGGAAAGACCAATACTCAATTCTTTGACTCGATTCAAAAGCAGTGATTAGCCTTATCAAAGAGCTACTAGTTAAGTGAATAACTGCAAAGGACACCAAATGTGTAATTGGAATGAACAAAATGTCTGTAAAACAATGTCTGTAAAACAATGTAGAACAAGGGGATCTTCCAAGGTATATCAGTACGCTTCAGTTGGGATGAACTATTAAAGAAAGATTACTGGGATATAAGATATTATTGGATGTGAGTGTATGCCCCTACAGGGAAAGTGCATCTTCGGGCATTCATGATGCACTTCTACCCTACTATAACCCTCCAATTATTGCATGTTTTTTCAGATTCCTTCCTTAATGTCATTAAGATTATTTTTTATAGATTTACTTGAGTAAATGGGTGAATGTCAAGAAGCTGTCTCATGGTGTACAGTAGTAGACAAATACTGTTGAGACACTAGGTAGATCAAGAACATTTGTCTGTATTGTTGTTGATGCTAGGGGAACAATATCCAAACTGTATTTACCTACTACATTTTTTGGCCAAAATCATCAAGAATTAGAAATCAAGGACTGTTTATGAACTACTTATAAGTATTTAGCTGTATTTCTCATTTCATGAACTTACTGGATTAAATGTAATTGTTACCATGAAGAGACATCAAATGAAAAGAGAATTGACAGCAAGTTTTGGAAAAAGGATGTGCAATGAAAACAAATTACTGTTGAAGTTCTATTTAATTTCCAGAATCATATTATCTATGCCAATGAGTTGCTTTTGGTGATTGTATCTATGATATGATTTGATTTAGGAGAAACCCACCACAGGGTGCAATACCCTACTCCTTTCAAAGAAAGGCAAGGGGTCTTTTATGTGCAATATCCCATAAAAAGGACACCACACACATGGCCTTTGATGACCCTGTTGGGAGCACAGGGTGGCCCATGGACCCCAGACTCTTGAATCCTTTCTTATATTCTATCTATCAGTTGGCATTCTTGACAGAAATGCAGGATCCTTTCACTTTTGGTGTTGTTAAACATGTCCTTCATTGATGTTCTGTTTTGGAGATGCCTCTTGTGACTATCTTCCATCTTCTAACACTTCAATATGGTGTGCTCTACCCTAAGCTTGGTAATATAGATGATCAGATATAATGAATATACCAAACATTTGCTTGGTAAGGTATTTTTGACTATAATGTCCCTCAAGTATACATTGTACAAATCTAAAACAATTATCACAATGAAATACTGCTAAAATTGATAGGACTCCTAAACACAGTGCTATAGCCTGGTTCAAGCCAGGTAAATTGTCTGAAGCTATGCATATAACCTTAGTTCAGGCTAACACTAAAGACTTTATCAATATCTTCCCTGTCATTATATAATCCCTCATCCATCCCTTTGTCAAGATCCCCCCAAAATTATTAGAATATGAAAAAACACTCACTTTTCTATTGATTTATTCTTTATTTTCTAGACTATCACATTTAGTGTCTATACATTTTAAAGGTCAAGATACATCTTTTTTGTGTTCATTTAAGTAAGGACTAAACACACACATTGCCAAAAGTGAAAAAAACAGATTGATCAGAGACTGATATCTATTATGATTAGAGTAATTTTTGTCAAACCTTAAGATCAAATTTAGAAATAATAATATTATTATATCTGTCACAAAATATGTAACTTTTACAGCCACAATTCTACATTAAAGTAGGTGTCTGTTGTTGTTGTTTTTTATATTGGTATTGATAGAGTAAAATTTGAATATAGTCTTTTATATTAAAGCATAATTTCAAGGGCAGGGCTGTTTGTTTGAAGTTATATTCCAATTGTTTTACAGACATTTTGCTCATTCCAATTACACATTTGGTGTCCTTTGCAGTTATTCACTTAACTAGTAGCTCTTTGATAAGGCTAATCACTGCTTTTGAATCGAGTCAAAGAATTGAGTATTAGTCTGTCCCACAATTTGAGCATGAGAAACGTACTTCATAAGGTTACTTAACAATTGTTTATACATAATGTGTAAAAATGTGTAAACCTTTAAATTTGATGACCTTGTCCTTTTTAGGGACAAACTAAATAGCTGATATACTTGACCTAATAATAGCTATGTATGTACTTAGTATAGAACAAATACCTGCCATATTAAGATAGGAATTGAAAGAAAATTCATTTTCCTCAATCTTTGGAAATTAAATTTTTTTTCGATTTCTGTCACATAATGTGTAATTTGGTGACCATATTTCTTCATCTAACCAATTTTTCTGCTTTTCTGAATATCACAAGAGCCAGGTTGAGACATGTTCACTTAAATTAAAGGACAATATAAAGTGTAGCACTGTTTGCTTCAAGTTCAACTTTGATTTTGTCATATTTTTCAGATTTTGAGGTAAAAATTAGTGACCTTGACCTCCATGAAGGTCAAAATCATTTGACATAGAAATTACCTGTTCTAATAACTATTAGAATATGCAATATGAAATAAATCAGTACAAAATTGAATGTGTCAGTTCGAGATTAGTCCCTTCTTTTCATGTTGAATTTCCCTGGATACCGCAAAACAAAATGGCGGTTGTCACAGTCATGCACACCTCTACAGAGTGACTACCGGTTATACATGGTTCCCAGAGGACCCAACTACAACCCTAGAATGGTTTCAGGTATAAACCTTTCATGGCAAACACAAGTGTAAATTTCATGCTTTGGCCGCCAGACTATATTGCAACATGCGTCAAAAGGCTAACATAGGCATGCAGATGTGTATACGCCATTATGACCCTACATTAATTGGTGCGCAGATTTCCTTGTGTGAGTATCGGTTTAAAAGGTCCAAACTCAATTCATAATGATCTTTTTCTTCAGCAGCATGATCAAAACCTCATTTGTGTCTTTAATACATGATAAATGTTCCATAAAAGAAACCGGAAGTATGTTATGATTGTTTCTTTTCAATTGACGGTCATTTGTCCGTAGGGTGCTCGTATTACCAAACGTTGCCATTTCTACAATATAATTGAAGAGATTTTCATTTTTTTCACTGCCTCAAAATAGGATGGGAAACATTCGAAATAATCGTTCCTATAAGGGAGTTTTCTATACGGAGAATGCAAACAATAGCCCTATATTATATACTACATAGATTATGAGACTACCTGTTGTAACAAACAATGCATATACGTGCAGCATTAGTGTAAAATGATACAATAGGACACCGATAGCAAACAGCCTTTGAAATTAACAAAGGAAAACACAAACATTATCTAAGAGCCCGGCACCTGAGGGCTTCCTCCATTCCCCCCTGCCGTCCCGACTTCCGGTGTGACTTCCGGTTTGACTATTTCCCAGAGGGACGCTCTCTACAGTTGGACCCACCCAATGTGTTATATAGGAGATCGGAAAGTCGCTAAAGTCGCACCAATACCCTTTGAGTAACGCATTTGTGAAGGTGCATGGGTTCTTTGTTCGCATTGGCTGGTTACCGTTTTGTTTGAATGAACCCTAAGTATAGCCACAGGTAACAGTTTTTTTCTGTTAGCTATTCTAGTAGCTATACAAAGTACACCGGCCCAAGTATGGTCCTGTGAGACTATTCAAGTGGACGTGTGATACAATTAGCACTTGTTGTTGGGAAATTCTTGGATGAAAGAAAGACCCTTGAACAGGTTAATCTATATGTAAAATGCTTTATAGAATAACTCGAAAATGAGCAGAATAAAAACTTATCAATGCACATACATATAATTTCACTGTGGATTATAGTAAAGAGAATTAATCTTTTCCAATAGAGAGGCGCCCATGCAGCTAGCGGAATAGGCCTGAACAATCCATTTGGATAGGTTTTCAATGCGTCGGAATCGTTGGGAGCAGAACGTCTATAGGAGGGTTTACTGCGCAGGGTCGTTGAGAAGGTGTATGATTTTGAACCCTAACGATAACAAACTCGGGGGTTGGGAGCGGATGGGGGAGGCAGGGACAGGACCCCTTGAAACCCTCTCCCTTGGATCCATTACTGCAGTGTGTGAAGTATTGCAGCGATCCATTCCTGGAATTTATATATTAAACTTGAATATCCCTCATTGAGCAATAATCTATAGTTTTATAATAATCAAAATGAGTGCATAATTGGTATGCACATATTGAGTGAGTCACGAAATGCAATAACGTGTCCAATATCAATTTTTGCAGGATTTTCGCCATTTCTGCCAATTGCGTTTGTTGGCGTTTCAGGAATTATTCCTGATCATTTGCACCACTACATTAAGACGAATTTTGCATTTTCTAGATGTCCCAATGATCCCACACAAAACATGATAATATTTCATAATAATTATTTTAAATGCCCCGGCGAGGATGCAAGGCTCATTTAAAGGTACATGTTTATGATAACTATGTCTTTTCCATCTCTCAGATTAGGTAGCAGTTAAATAAGACGCAAAGATATCATGTTCAAATTTTCATTACATTTTATTAATAGGATGTAAAAATCAAAGTCCAACGACAATACACCAGATGGCGTCTCTGGTCGCCCAGACCCTAAGCAGCTGAGGTGAAGTCGCGCTATTCAGCATAAATTATTATCACTACTTCAGTGGAAGGCGCCTTGCAGCTACACTGAGGACAGCTGTGAACGTACCTCGTCCGCGGACAGCTCTGTGGGATGAGCAGCGAGTGACCGAGAGGCCTTTTCAAGCCTTTCCTCAGCGCTCTTGTCCTGAGTCCTTGAGTGTGGTGCAGAGAGGTCGGCGACATCCCAGCAGTGTTGCCATCACATCAGCGGTGGCCGGACGCGCAGCGCTAGAGGCTCTAGGGAGGAGGGCGACGTTAACGTTTAGATGGGCCGTCCATGCATGACACTGCCGCACTAAACTGCACGGCCATTCTTGTGGTAATTGTTCCACGAGTGAGACGCAGAAAGCACACGCACAGGCTACACGTGCGTTTTTAGTGCTGCTGCTGTGTTTGAATATCTATACACTGGAGTTAGAACTGCGCGTCCTCCTGTGGGTTGGACCGGGAGCTGGAGAGGCGGAGACGCAGAACAAGTGGTTGTTGACATCGGGGGTGGGCACGTCCACATCCCCGACGACCACGGCAGAGTTGCTGTAGCTGAGACCTACTGGGAGTCTGGGGCTGTATCCCTACACCCTACAGCACCCCACAGCTGTATCACAACACCAAGTACTAAAGTGTCACCGGCCACGTTGGATATCAAACAGCGGGGATAGTCGCATCTTTTACGACTAGCGCTGCAGGCAAATAGCAGCTGCAGCTGCTGCGACTGGAACCTAACACTGCCTCCTGCCACCACCGCCACCACCCACAACCCCCCAGCAGGCATTGTACATCAGCAGGCCTCAGAACTACGAGTCTCAGAGCCCGTACAACCAGGATAGCCGCTACTATAGTAGTAGAGTTGCGTTATCCAATAACCCACCACTAGAGAGTTTCTAGAATCCTCAGGGCTTAGGAGAGCACAGTCCGCTTTGCTACAAGTGGAGTACCAAAGGGAAAGCAAAGGGGACCCCTAAATTAGCTGCTTCCTAAATATCCAGGAGGAGGAGGCTACTCTACTCCACCTCTGGACCACCACAACAACACATCTTCGCAGCACTCAAAGGTAGGCAGGTCTACATACTAGGAAACTGTATCACAGAGTATCTACATTCAAGCATTACGGCCCCATGACATTTGAATAATTGAACATAATTGCCGAATGATGATATAGTTTATCCTGTTTCCCAGCTGGCTGCGTGTTAACACGAGGTTGAGGTTGTGTGAAATTGCATAATGGCCCAATTATAATGCCAGCACTAACGGCACTGCCATTGTGCTTGTGCTATTCTGTAACAGTATTTACTCCGTTAGTAGATTGACCAAAAGTCTTCAAACAAGGCTGTATACTCAGCGGAACATAGCATCGTGAACGGGTAATGTTCGCAATTCATAGGTATTAATTAGATAAGGTTTAGATGATAACCTAAATATTTCAAAATGTCAATGACACTGAACTCAAGTAAACCGATCTTAGATCCTCAAGTAGCTTGTTATCAATCAAATATGTTATCAGTTAACGAAAAACAGAATGCTATTTAATCAGTCTTCATTTGCTTATCAAGCCAAACGTTCTTACTGTCACTCGAGTCATACCTCATGGATTTAGGTGCTGTGTAGATATTTATAGGCCTGATACGAAACCATATCACACATATATAATGATGATGTAGGCAATTTGTATGACCAGACCACTCCAGTAGCAGTTCTGTTTGGACATCCTACCACTGGTTGACCATTATCAAGTCGTAAAGTGTCTGGCCACACTCATTGTTCTGTTTGAAGACAGGACGTGGTGTGTATAGAGGGCAGGGGGAAGGACTACTTAAGGTGACCTGGGTGACATAGGAGCTCCAGCCAACACTCTCACCCCTTACCCACGGTGTCTGTCCGCCCACCCATCAACTTGGGTGTCTTTTGGTCATGTAGAGATCATGGGAAGCTGTTCTTACAATACTTTTTTCATGAGAAGTTTTCTATGAGTTTCCTTTTCCTTTCGTATTCTTAGTTGTGTAAAATGCATACTGTATACTTTATATTTATATTTCATCAGTTCATCAGTTGACAAAGCCCGGTGACAAAGTCACATCTCATTACAATGTTTCCCTTGTTATATAATACAAAATATATATAGATACAATTATATCATATTGCCTATGTCCCCATAGCTATAATATATCATGAGCATACTCATTACTCTTGATACCCTGCAGACACACTTAAAAGGTAAGTGTAAAACGGCCTGTCATAGTTGACAGCTGGCAGAAACCACCAACACAACTATAAAATATTGCCCCCACATGGGAACGTACCATCTGGTGGGCCTACCAACAATTACAACCCAATTACCCCATATTGAGGTCAGATGATCTAGCTTCTCTCTAGCCTGTGTCATCATCCCTCCAACACACAGGGTGGTTATGTTGTTTATAGGGGTCCTGGGGCGACCGTAGCAGTTTTTTTCTATGAGGGGGTTGTGTATGAAAGCCTGTAATATGTGGGAGTTTAGACTCTGCTATGTACTCTCATTGTCAATTGCCTGACCTGGATGGATCACTTATGTAAGGGTTCATCCACCATCAGACGATTTTACTTGATGCGGAAGAATAAATCAAGGATAGCTTTTTAGTGAAATGAGCAGTCTCGCTGAAATGTCAAATCCAGCATACAGTACTTATGGGAGATTTTATAAGCCTCCATAGTGCATTGTATTGAACATTGCAGGTTTTGTTGGCCTTTTATGATGCATAGGCCTACTATTATATATTGTAATTTTGTTGGCATTTTATGATGCATAGTATTGCACATGGCAACATTTTTGTTAGCCTTTTTATGATGTATGTAGGATTGAACATCAGAGATTCTGTTTACTTTATGTATAGTTTCGAACAATGGTGCATAATAGGCTTATTGAACATTTACCAGTGGATATGGATGGAAAAAGAAATTGAAGTCTGTATATTTTACACAAATACACATAGCTTGTATCTATAATGTTTTTGACCCAAGAAACAAATTGACTTCTAAAGTCTTTCAAGTGTTTTTCAAGATAGTTGCAGCAAAAATATTAGTTTCATGACACAGTGTGCAGTGGCGGATTTAGAGGGGGGGCGCGGGGGCGCGCCCCCCCCCCCCTTTTTGGGGCCAATTTTACATTTTTTTAATGTAAAACTCGTCCTAAAGGTAATTAAGATGAAAATTTTTTCAATAGCGCGCCCCCCCCTTTTCAAAAGCCTGGATCCGCCACTGGTGTGATATATGGCGCATTGCCTTGTTCTTTCTGCAATCATTACCCAATACTCAGCGAGGGCGCGTCATACAGCCTAACCTGATAACCTTGGCTGATATCTGTGGGCGCCAGCTAACACAGTAGCCAGGCCTGATATGAGTGATAAGAACCACTCTGTGCAATCAGTAAGCCACTTGGCACCGGACACACACATACTTAGGTTAAAGCCGTTGGGACTATAGGTTACGGCACTTTCGACATGATTTGTCACATAGGTTCCTGATTATTAGGTGTTTTTGTGAGAGTGGACACTTTGAGTAATGGGTAATTTGGGGGATAATGTTTGTTGTCTATGTGGTGGTCATAAAGTATATTTCAACAGTCGCCATCGTACATGTTATCAACATGGCAGTGGTATTAAAAAATGATAAATAGCTGCCTCCTATCACTGCAAATTGTGCCTAAAACGGTTATATTACAGTAAAGGCCATTATTTCTTATCACGAATCATGCATTTCATAGACTGGTTTGCAACATTCATTTGGCAATATCTATGCTATTATTTGGTGATATATATATATATGTATATATATATATATATATGCATCCAAAGCAACATAATATGTCATGCGTTGTATGGGATATTATGAATCTATCTATAATAATATTATATAGGCCTATATGTCAGGAATGTGAACCAGGGATGCATGTCTATAAGTAGGTGTATTGTCATGTGCATACATTGTAGAGGAATAACGACGCCGGTACATATAAATAAGACAGCAGACATATAAAAATCAATATCGCAAGACTTACATGCGACCTGTTTATTAGGATGGCACATACATGCATATCATCCATACAAGTATAACGTTTCTCACTGACATTATTGCACAAATAGAATGGAGTCTGGAATTCTATTAATTGCTGTCAAAATGAGAGAGTGTCAAGTTACCCCCCATGGCAGATAATTAGCACGCTAATCCTAAGGGAGCGTGACAGCAAGACACCCTATGGATAATACATGTAATCGGTTATTTCCCTATTTATCCAGAATCATGAAAATACCTATTCAAAATTTCATAATCACGATAATTGGTAAAAATTCACATATCGGTAATATCGACTCAAACAACGTAGATGTTATTGGATGACACACCAATTAGCTTAATATTGGGATGGTCATCCACTTACGGTGGACCATAATGTTATCATAATTGCGAACATAATCATATTACAAAGGAGGCCATCTGTTGCATGGAATATGGCGTATTGCGCTTAAACAGCATCACATTAAAACACAAACCAAAACACGCAAATGCACCATACCAATCCTGGAACATGCGCTCTTTATTTCCATGTTCCAAGTCCATGTTTGTTATTGTTTACATTTCCAGTTCCTTACCCACGCCATTATATAATTGTCCATTGATGACGGATGGTGGAAGTGGGTCTTCCCTGATGACAGATGCTAAAAAATGGAGATCCACTTATGATATTATATGGTATAAAATGCGGGTCCCATGATGACGGATGGTAGAAATGGGTCTCCCCTGATAATGGATGGTGGTTCATAGCTCTAACATAGCATCAGACAGAAAAAACAACCAACACACACAAATACGCCGTAGCAAACCTCAAACATGCAAACTTTGTTTATGTCCTTGTTTGTCGTTATTTATTTATTTAGCTTGTCCAATACCTTACCCAGGATGACGGATGATAAAAAATGGAGTCACTTATGACTGATGGTGTAAATGTGGGTCCCCTGATGATAGATGGCAGAAAATGGGGGTCCCCTGATGACGGATGGTGGTATGAGGCAGGAACAGGTTGCATCACTTGTTCGCCGTCCCACCCGACCCCCTGCCGCTCCCAGACAGATCAGATGGCGCCGGTTTTTCTGTCCCTGTCATCTAAAGTTTCCGCCGACCTTCCC
The DNA here is from genome assembly GCA_936440205.1 of Lepidonotus clava. Classification (NCBI taxonomy): domain Eukaryota; kingdom Metazoa; phylum Annelida; class Polychaeta; order Phyllodocida; family Polynoidae; genus Lepidonotus; species Lepidonotus clava. The sequence continues at coordinate 14,169,456 of OW387150.1, read as the reverse complement.
TCGGCCCACACAACACAACGAGTTAGCCACCAGACAGAAAACAACCCACCATGCAGGACGGAAAGGAAGGAATTTTGTCTTTTTCCCCCACAGAAAGAACATGTTTTATCATATCAAAGACGGATTTTAACCATATTGTACCTGACCAAATGCAGGGATACGGGATATTAGCCTTTTTTCAGGTCATTCACTTTTTTTGGTCGTATCATTATGTGAGTGTGGAGATCCTTTTTATGTATTGTCAGACCAAATAGTGCTATTCTTATGCCATTATTGTGTGCCAACTGCCTCCTGGACGGTTAGTGTTAGTTTTACCGGAAGAACCATTGGGTTATTTTACTTTTAAATCACTTTCCATTAGCGTTTTTGCTTAAAAGGATACCCAAGATTTTACAGTTATCCACCCAAAGTGGGATATAAAGGGTCTTTCTTTACAGGGATTCTGATAAAAGTGACTTGGTTTGGAATGACAGCCTGCCGGTACTGAAAATCTTAAGAAAATGTATTAAATGTAAAGGCATGTACATTTACTCAGCAATGCCATTTGCTATGCATCAGCCACGACAGGACATGAAATGATAATTGGATTTCCGGGGCATAGCCCAGAATAAATATTGTATGAGTATGTCATACCAAATGCCTCACACATGCTTACATCGTGTATACATACATCCCGTATACATGCGTTTCACTTTCCCATGTTTATTTCTATATGGCCATTGTAGATACTTCCGGAAAATATAAAAAAATATCTTGGTTGGTATTTTAAAATGAAACTACTTCGGCAAAGTAAAGATCATATGAGTCAATGATGTTAGTCACAATCATGAGGGAAATGGTATTATTGCCTGGTATTGATAATTAACATTGACAGTTTGACACCAATAATGGAGCATTGATGTTATTTATATAATATTGACACCACTGATATTCATGACACAGTTACTGATAGTTAGGTACAAGTATAATAACTATTAGGCATCATAGATATATGCAGTAGAGGTTGTAAAGGTATGTGAAGTTGAGGATATGGTTGGTTTGGCACCCAGATCCTCACAACCCACACTACCCACTTATTATGTACAGGTGAATCAGTGGCAGGATGTAATGCTATACATTTAATGAACTCATCTGAGGGAAATGTGAGATATCTAAATCCGTATCAACATTCTTCTCATTGAATATATTGGAGGTACAGTACACGTTAAGGGGGATAAATTCAAGGTTGCATGGGTGAATGATGGGAATGTCAGACGTGTACCCTGTCTTTAGGGATATCTCAATCTTAAGGTCGCAGGATTAAGGTCACCACCTCACAGGAATAGTAGGCCTATCTTTAGGGTAGATAGATAGTGGGTCCCTAGCATTTGCTAAGTAGATAGATTATTACATTATTTCAGCCAGCTGTCCCCACCATTTGACCGGTAGATATTACATTATGTCAGCTATACCCATCACAAATCAGAACGAAATAACTATTGGATCTTCTTTAATAATATGGCAAGCTAAGGTGCCAATATCTTCTTGATATTTTGAATAATACTTCTATCGTCTACACACAATCAATAATCAAAAGATACAACTTTTGATTTTTGATTGTATGTAGACAATTTAACTTAGAACAAAAGGTATTATTGCTTTTGGCGCCTAATATGGTTTTGAGATATGATATTTATGTCCTTTAATTATGCATTGTTGTTGTTGCTGTTCTTTGGGGGGCTGTATTCACAAAAGCATTTAGGACATACAGTAATCTTTTCAAAGTTTTTTTAATCATTGCAAAATGAATGGCCTTTTATACTATTCAGTGGAGAATACACTCCCACTACAAACATGTGCATCCTCCTCATGGCCAGAGAAACACATACAAACCACAATGTACCAGCAGGTGAGTGATACCAATCTACAGACGTGGAGAAGTATGGGGTCAGTACAGTTCTATTTATAGCCCCCAACCCACAATGCCGACTGTCAGAGTACAACAAGGAGTGATAGGGGAGCTGCTCACTAGGTCCACTCACCTGCTCACATGAATAATTTGTAACTTTATCAAGTTGTGGTGCTCAGTATATGATATCTTTACAATTAATATTCATGAAGAAGTGCCAGTTGATTGGTAAATGATATAGACTATCGATCAAAATACCATATGTCATCCAAATAATGTCTAACGGTTGCTCAACTATATGAGTGAGCATACTGGACTTTACAGTGTATTGGATGACACTAAATGGCGAGCAAATAGTACTAGCCTTCTAGTCCCGTGACTAGTGTAGATCTTGTTACACTGTTGTGATTGTTAAACTGTTACTTCGGAAGGCTAATGCATACAACAGAAGCTCTCATTGTGGTACAATAGCCCCTCAGGGCTGGAGCAAAAAGACAAAACTAGTCTGACTGACTACAGTAAAAAGGCACAATCACAATATGGCAGTTCTGAATAGCCTATATATGATTTGAATAGGCCTAGTATGAATTATATAATATGACAATATTATGAAACACACCTGTCTCTAAAACTATAGGTTGGTATGTCAGTAGCTGTAATTTGAACCATCTGGAGAACTGAAAATATGTTACGGAAAACCTGTCAAGTTACCCAACAGTTGACATTTTGTCCAACAGCTGGTAAACTATTTGCACATGTAAAATGATATATTTATATGATTTGTGTATACCAAATCTTAGGTTTTTGTCCCAGAAACAGGAAAATATATCTTTTTACATAATGGTACACCAGGGAGCCTGGCAGGTTGCAGGTCTCACGGAACTAAATGTGGCGCCATCTGTAGTGTCATATACCTTTCTGTCCCGAGGTGAAGGGGATGCCAGTCTCTGAGTGGCTGAAAATGGGATAAGATAAAATGATAATGCAGAATTAAAATTCATATGATATCCCCTACTATTTCTGAGTTACTCCATAAAAAAAGAATCCATGATTAAGGGTTTTTGGTAATGCCAGTAGGGTTTTAAAATGGGCCCTGTGGTCCATGAATTTGGTCGCTGCAAAACTGCTAAAATGAGGGTAGGTCAACATCTGGGACTCTTGCGAAAAATTTTCATGGTCAACCTACCCTCAAATTTTGATATTTTGTGTCCCAAAGAGGTCCCAATAGGTTACTGAGTCCCATTAAGCTGTTGCAATGTTTGGGATATTTTTTTTTTCAATATGCGCTATATTAAACTATACAGGAAAACATTTAGTTCCGTGAGACCTGCAGTTTATACAGCAAAGTTGGCTAAAATGAATTTAGGTCTTCTGAAACTGACTTTTTGGGTTGGTTTACACATGATTACTGACCGGTATTGTGATTTTTTAATATCATCATTTTTTGGTAGGTTTTAAGCAGAAATTTAGGTTTTGGGGTCAAAAATAGGGACGCTGGTGATCTGCAACATCTGAAAAATATTGACATCTTTCAATTTCCCCATTTTCTCCTAAAACATGAATCATGGTATAATTCTCATCTCATTTGACTGATTTTGAGTCATCTTAGACCTGGGTATTGTGTCCTGGGGCTGGCTTGAGTTTGAAAATCGGTCAATTTTGGTGTAGCGCAGCACACTGAAAATGGCTGGATAGAGCTGAAAGTTAAAAAAAATAGTTACATTCACTTCAAAGTGATTGAACCTGTCCTCTACATAGGCAGGAACTATAATATGTACATTAGATAGCCCTCCTTGTAAAGCTTTCAACAAAAAAGTCAGGGTAAATTGCAATTTTTGTCCATTTTTCTAGTTCGGTTGGAGAATTTTCCAAACCTTTGACCAATCCACACAAAAACTGGGCTAGGTATTCTCTCAATGACACTTGTTCCTAGCTTAGGCTGGTCATAGCAACATCTCTGCCAACTTTCATGTCTTTGCCTTTATTATTTCTATAAATCAGGGTCATCTGACTATGTTGATGCAGTGCCCAGAAAAGGCCTCGTTGAACGCCGGTCATTTCCTATAGACAGGGCCTCAGGGGAAATGGGATTTTTGGAGGAAAGACTGATGCTATGGTGGTAAAACTGCACAGTATTCTCAGAAATAGGTGTGGGAAGTGGAAATAGGGGTTTTTATAGGCTTATGAAGCAGTCTTGTGCCCTTTGCAGGTCTCACGGAACTAAATGTGGCGCCATCTGTAGTGTCATATACCTTTCTGTCCCGAGGTGAAGGGGATGCCAGTCTCTGAGTGGCTGAAAATGGGATAAGATAAAATGATAATGCAGAATTAAAATTCATATGATATCCCCTACTATTTCTGAGTTATTCCATAAAAAAAGAATCCATGATTAAGGGTTTTTGGTAATGCCAGTAGGGTTTTAAAATGGGCCCTGTGGTCCATGAATTTGGTCGCTGCAAAACTGCTAAAATGAGGGTAGGTCAACATCTGGGACTCTTGCGAAAAATTTTCATGGTCAACCTACCCTCAAATTTTGATATTTTGTGTCCCAAAGAGGTCCCAATAGGTTACTGAGTCCCATTAAGCTGTTGCAATGTTTGGGATATTTTTTTTTTCAATATGCGCTATATTAAACTATACAGGAAAACATTTAGTTCCGTGAGACCTACACCAGGACGTGTTATTCAGCATTTGGTTGACCCAGAAAGCCATGAGCTGCTCTGACATCAGTCCCGTATTTGAATTTATATGAATATAATATTACGTTTTGGTACCTGAAATCAGAATATATGGTTTCATATCAGACATGCAGGGTTACACCAGTTGAGGGGACCAGGACGTGTTATCCGGCGTTTAGCTGACCCAGATAGCCCTGAGCTGCTCGGAGCATCAGGCCTCATTATTGATTCAGTGCCTGCTGCCTCAGCACCAAACCCCTGTTTGCACACACCACCAACTCTGAGCAACTCGCGAGCATTTCCAACCATAATACCTATATGCAAAAGCATATTTCCATGACGCTAGAACATGTTATCAATCATATATGAGTATTAAACACGCACACACACACACACACACACACACACACACACTCATCATTCATTTATCAATATCTAGGAGCAAATTATTGAGACAAACACACATTCCTATGCGATTTTCCACTAACAACAGCTACGATAAAAGTAAGGCATTTAGTTATACACACTTTCCTTGATATTGCATACAATGAGAGGGAACCAAGCCCCATAAGTGTACAATTAGACAATAATTATTCTCCTGAAAAAGATTTTAAACAATTGAATACATATTGAGGGTGAGATTCCTACATAATAATTATACCTGGAGAAATGTACTTGGCAGTCCATGGTATATAAAGGTGAGGGAATGGACGGGGATTACGTCATTCAATACGTTATGTTGGCACTCACCACCCAACGTCAACCGGTCAGTCTAATCGGACCAGAGCTATAATAATATTTTATCCCACAGATTGATGCTGATAACACCAAACGGGCTCACCGACCGATTTATGTATACACGTTCTGGGCCTTTTGTAGGCGCTAAAGGTGCAGCTTATATTTTGTTTTATTATTTATGTAACACTTTAAGGAGCTCTGGGTGCCGACTGGTATAGGTCTTTGATCGCGAGGAGTAGAAGGCATTCATAGGCTAAGAACGTATCAAGTTTTCTCATATTGGACATTATGTAGGTCTATATCAATATGTGGCCAATTCTGGAGTTTATTAACATCTACTCTGATAGCTCTAGAATCAATAATAACAGAGAAATGAAAGAAATTCTAACGTGTATTTGGTATAACCAAGGAGTATAATATATAGGAGGGAGAACAGGGCCGGGGGTTGGCTTCGGACGGTGCCTGGGAGTTGCAGTGGTCCCTTAAAACCTCCTTGATATAACCATACTGATAGATATGTGCCTCTATTATAATTAGACATTTGGGAAACAGCTGATCATAACAATTATCGGAGATTTAGGTCCCTCAACAGCTCATCATAACAATATTGGTAATGAGACTATAGAACTGGTGACGTATTTTTTCTAGTAAGAAACGGGCATGGCCCATATAACACGTTGTAGGATACTTTGTAACTTGTGATCTGGTTCCCCAGATGCCCCTGGCACTGGGCCCTATCAGGGTTGGGGCCTTCTGTCAGTAGATACACCATAGTAGTAGTATTGTAAGAGAAGAGGCTTGACCTGGTTACCTGTGACCTGCGGCAGGTGGTACGCGAGGAAGGTCAATGGGGGGGGGGGGAGGGGGGATGAGGGCCACACCTGTTCTTTGTACCACCCCCTCCCTTCACCACCCCCACCCCCACCCCCCTACACACACACCTGACACCCCACATCACACCTTATACCGCTGGTTACGCTCTTGTTACGCACGGTTAACTCATGGAGCGTGCCAGATACCAGTGACAGCCACACCCGACCACGTGACCTGAGCAGTCAGGCCTGCCATCTGGTGGCCTTTTTGAGCAATCGGATGCAGATCAATATTGCCACAAAATGGCTGTCTGACTTATGGTTTCATGGTTAAAGATGTCTTTTTGATATTTTCGTTTGACACGAAATCCAGGTATGGGATTGAATGAGAATATCAAGTCTGTAACCATCACAATATCGATCATTTATGTCTTTGTATTTGAAGGCCTGTAATATCGAAGTATATTCATTCAAATGAGATATGGTAAAGGCGTTTGTATGTTTTCAAAGGGATCATTCGTTTTTAAACCTTCCAAGAATTGAATATGAATCGATGAATAAGTGTTTAATGGTAAATAATAAATGTATCAAGTATTCTTGTCAAAAATACATTTCATTTCAGCGACAGCAACTTTTAGAGTTATATATATTCATATCGGGACATAATACATTCTCTGTTGGATTGGTTATAAAGCAGGATGAACCAAAAAAAGTTTTTTTGTGTGTGGCTACACAACATTCTATTGCAATCCTCATACATAAAATGACGTCTATTTTCGGCGGTTATAAAGGACTGACAGCTTACGAAATGAGGTCCAGGGAATGCCAAACCCACTAGGAATACAGATGAGACAGTGCCCAAACTGCGTCTGTTAGAGAGTGGTGGAGGCATAATATGGACACCATATTATCAATAAACGCCTGGTAGAGACCGAAACAGCGCTGACTCTGTGCCAGCTATCATGACAGACCAATTTATGGGTGTAGACTGAGGGAAAAGCAAAGCTCAGAAGGTTTTGTCCAAAGTTACATTTGGGAAACATGCTTGGGAATTCATGTAACGTTGGATATTATATATATGTTTCAAATAAAAATTCATGCATGATTACAGCATTATACATAATTTTTAATAGAAGGGTTCTTTGTTCTATATGATAAAGGAATTTATTCAAGAATAGGAGTAGGAAATATAGAAAGTAGTGTGACAGGTACAGCTCCGGGGGTCAGAATCTGTCTTATTTTTGCCGGTTCAATGCAAATAGAGAAAACCAGTTATAAAGACTAGACAATATAATAGCTCTGCTCTGGACGCTCATAACATGCTCATTTTCCTGTTTTACCAGGTAACTCATACAGTTATAATAATAAAATTATCAAATGACCACGTTGGTCGATGTGAATCATATTATTAAAATGTTAAACATTTTAGAATAATCCCTTTACCAATCGTCTAGCTCACTTTGGGAACTATGGAAACACCCCCACCAGGCTATCCCCGTCAGATGCTTGGAAGAGTCTCGGATGTCATCGGGCATAACACATCCAATAGGCTCATAACACCAGTACAATCCCCGCCTGGCATATCGAATCAACTGCCCTCTGTATTGGTGTGGTCTTGTTTTGTCTCTCCGTGGTTGGATCATGCAGGCACCAGGGTGGGCTTGGCCGTTATCTCTGTAATCAGACGTCATTATCTACGTGTCTGCCCTCCGTGGTACAAATCCCTGATGTATTTATATCATCTTTTCCATAGCATAGGAAGTATTTTACCCTACAACTCATGTACCATATTTGGGAGTGTTATCAGAATGTATAGGCTGGGTCTATATTAGATGGCAAAATTTTTCTAGATTAGAAAAATATTTTCCAGCGATCAGCACTAGCTTTAACCAACAGGTTCTTTGTATTTTCTCTCAAATTAAATTGATTTCTTTTAATCATACATCTCTGAGGGGATTGGATAAATACAATACCTAAACTCTGATAAAGAACATCGTATTAACTCATGGCCAAGAGGAGATGAACGTATACGTGTAGACGAGGTGTGCATTTAAATCTATTTCTTTTAAATTTCCCACAATGCTGGCACATTAGCTGACTCACATTCAGAAATATAGCTATACTGTCAGCCGCGGTTTTTGTATGAGGCCGATGATAAAGATCGGAGTATGGTGCTGCATGTGAAATTGAAACAGGATGCACAAAGGGAGCCTAGAATGATAACAGAAATTAAAGAGAAAAATATGAGAAACGTTTTCAACATTGTCAGGGTCCATGGTAATAGATTTCAACTATCGTTGGAATGGTGGTACCTGCACAAACCTTTTGACTGTGTAAAATAATGGAATATAATCAGCTGTGGCTTTCTGCGCCAAAGCTTTGGAATACAACTTGAAAAATTTAACTAAAATAATTATAGTACCGCATTGTCTGAGAGGGAGCATTTCGGTCGTTTTGGAGGCCCTGATATACACACAACCAGAGAGGCAGGGTTCAACTCCTTGCTAACTAGGACCCATTCCCAGTGACCCATAACTGGAGTACACTGTATCATCTTACGTGATGTATGTATCCCTAGATATAAAGAATCTTGTATGCACGATGCACTATTATTAACAACAACCGTTAATGATACCAGGTCAGTGACCGTGGAGAAACAACAATAAGAACGACATACATTGGATGTCTTTAGCCAACCCCTCATATCAGATTTCTGATAAAAGAACTACCTGGGTAAAAGCAATACATTTAAGAGAATGGGCCCAAATAAAGATAAAAACAAACTTCAAATACAGGTTACTCTATTTTCATTTTAAATTCTTTTCCCCCCTGAGAAACGCACTACCTCTAGGTGTAAGAAGTACCATAAGAAATGTCTGTGAAGTCTCTCAGGTGCATTGCTGGAATGACTGTGGGAACCACACTGCCCACCGTCTCAGGCATCTCCTATAAGACAATGTAACAGTCCTTGTAGTCAGAATCCACAGCATTCTTGAGGTTGCTCTGAGGCTGACTGTTTGCCATAACGTTACACGTAGCAGAGCTCCATTCATGCTATTAAAGAGGATCATATTAATATACTTCTTGACCAAGGATGCACTTTTTGCATGGTCAATGCTGTGAATTGTCAGTTTCAACATTGAGAAGAAAGAGAGACGGTTGTATTGTCCAAAACAAGTTTGAGCTAAGCAGATGAACATGCTATATATTGTATTGGTGTACAACTATTAGAATACTAACTATGAACAAAAACAAATAGAAAATGACTAAACAAAATATATAAACCCTTGCTATTATAATGCAAAAAGAATCCGTTATTCAGACACACAAAACGACAGAAAAGTAGCTGGAGTTTGACTTGTTTTTCTATTCGGACCCATTCCCTAAATGCCTCACTTTTTCCCAGGTGGGTTCAGGGGTCGGTGACCTCATGTAAAGGTGTGACCAAGTGATACATGTCGTCCCCATTATTCTCCCCCATTATTCATCCAGTACCCATGAGTTACACCCCTTCACATCACGGCCTGGCCCTGCGCCAACCCCCAACACAAACCTGTCTCCATAAACCAGCTGTATAAGTGAGTGCCATCCTCACAAAGTCAACACTCAGTCAATGTGTGTGTGGCCAGAAATGGGATGGGACTGTGTAAAGCTGGTGATCCACGTTGCGACATTTTCCAGTACGACGAAAAAAGGAGGAGTGAACCGATTTCAGGACCGATTTTTTTGTGTCGGTCCAGAATCGGTTGGGTAATTAAACCTATTGGTCCTAGAATCGGTCCAGAATCGGTCCAGAATCGGTCACCAACCCATGATCCACAGTGAAGTTGATTCTGGACCGATTCTGGACCGATTCTAGGACCGACACAATAAAATTAATAGGAAAACACTGAAAAAAAATCGGTTTATTAAATTATCACAATTTTCGAAATATTTTCTCCTTTTATGTTTTAATATGGTCAGAAGAACCAGAAATATATATAATTTAATCTGTTTGATTACTAATAAGTAAAATAGTAAACTAATCATCGTACAGCATTAAAAAAAAAATCTCACGAAAGAATATTCATTTTTATACATATTGGTAATATTTACTTTCTAATAATAGTAAAAAATGAATGAAATAACATTGGAAATACATAGACATAATAAAATCGGTCCAGAATCGGTCCATATCGGTCCAGAATCGGTCCAGAATTATTAAACAGGTTTAATAATTTTGTCGGGCCGTCGTCGGTTGGAAATCGGTTGGAAATCAGTTGGAAAAAATTATGTCGGTTGGAAATCGGTTGGAAAAAATCGGTTGACATGATCCACGTTGCGATATTTTCCAAAGTGAACCGATTTCCAGCCGATTTCCAGCCGATTTCCAGCCGATTTCCAGCCGATTCTTGAGATAGAAAATATTTTGGAAATCGGTCGGAAATCGGTTCAGTTTCGTCGCAACGTGGATCACCGCCTTTAGGGTGTGCACGGCAAAAGGCTGCCTGGCCTTAAATGGGTTTACTCTCAGTTTTCATTGTGTTTCCTGAGTGTCATTTCACACACATGGGGTTGATTTTAGAAGTGTTTCATCACTATTATATGCCGTATGGCCTGTAAGTATCGTTTTTGATACAAAACATGTTTTTGAATAAGAATTTATATCCAAATAAGGATATTTTAGGAACATATTTCTGACACTTTTGTGGGGGAGGAAGTGTTAAGCAATGATCAATATTGATTTTACAAATGAACAGCTGAGCTAACTGCTCCTCTAGTGTGTTTGTAAACGTGCATCGTTTTTTTGCCTTACATTTTCAAGTGAAATATGGGATCAGCCAGTTATGTTTGGCTAGTATTGATGTAATGGGTCTGTGCCTGTTAACTGACAAAAAAGACTGAAAAAGAGACAGAACAGAACAGGAAATTGGGCGTAATGGCGAATATTGATCCGTCTGTTACTGTGACTTCACTCAAACCTAGTAGGGGGTAATATGCACTGCTCTATGGATAACATGTTAAATATAGCCATGATGGCAGTGTGGCATGGGAAAAAGACGTAATATATGATGCTATACTGTCTGACCAGCCTGATCATACATTGCCATATATTACCTAATATAATGTTACTATATTATATTACCTAACATACTATTACCATATTATATTACCTAACATACTATTACCATGTCTTGCACATGAAGCAATTATATGTATAGGTCCATGCATAATTCCAACGTCGTAATAAATACACTTGTTTTGACCTTCTATACTTTTTGCACGCCTGGTTAGATATAATGGACAGTGATTACATTCCGTGCTTGGAATCGTAGCATACTGTCATGCCATTAAAATGATGCACCGACTATTAACCGACATTAGCATGTGCCCCTCTCTTAAGTTTACGTATACGCACCATGGGTGGTGGTGGTGGTAGTGAGAAGAGGTCTGAAATCTTGGAAAATGTGCATGCATAATGAATGGAAGGTCCCCATGTACATCTTCTAAGGGTAGTTAAAATTAGGTGCTCTATAGAAGAACAGGAGTATTTATATGTATCGGTTACGTATAGAAAGGAACAAGATCCTATCTATCCTTCCTCAAAGGGATCTACAATCTAGAGTCTAAACTACTTCCTAAAATAACTTTTTATCTACAGAGGTAATCACTCCTTCTTTACATACAGCCACAAAAGGGTGTAACTAAGCCTGTCATTCATATTTTACGCCTGTGTGCCCCCAAGCAGGCAAAGAATGCCAGAAAAGAAAAGGAAGATAATGGAGACCAAGCAACGTGGATAACTTAGTTCGCTCTTGGTGTAAAATCCGAGACGAGATAAAAACAACAGCCATTCCAATGACTCTTGACAACAATTAAAGGGGATGGATTGTTCTTAAAGGGATAGTGGTTCCTTTTTGTTTGTCTGAAGGATCAAGGTTGCCATGGTAACTCTTACCTACTTCATTTGTTACAAGGTGTTTGATTAGTTAAGGTGTGGCCACTCAGCGCACGGCTTACAATGCCTTGATTAAGCACCTCTATAGGAGCTTATCCCATTTGGACGGTCTGACAGAAAATAGCCCCTAGACCTATTAGAACTCCCCTTCACTGAACCTTTTTGTGTATAAAAATGAACAACATCAGTCACGTCTAACTTCCCTAATGCACATACTAGGTTCTTTTTGTGTTTCTGAGTCGAATTGCTTAAAGGCACAGTCTCTTAAGGCAGACTTACTCAGACGTGTGGTAATTGCATCTATAGACGGTGCAAACTGTGACGTCACTAAAGGTAAACCCTGGGGATAGGTGAACAAAAGGGATGATATAGGTACTCTTTTTAGGTTAACAATGTCTTCAGGATCTAAATAAGAACAAGTAATAATATTCTGTCAGTTAAAAAAAATACTTCACCTGAATTTGAAAGGCCGAGGCATAGTTTAAGATAACAGTAAGAAGCATAATTCAAAACTGTTTTTCCTGGGCAAGAGCCATTCATCTTCCACACAGACACGTCAGTATAGACTCAATCTGAACCAGGCCTTTATGTTTCTAATACAGAATTATTCATATTCCCCATTTGGCGCATTCTTCAACAACTCTATAAAACTTACAATATTGAAGTGGTATTTCCGCAGTGTCAGGTTTATGTCACAAAGTCTGACATAGGAAATAATTTGTAAAGGGTCCTAGGAAGTGGTCTGAAAGAGGCCTTTTCCTGAGTCATGGTAAAAAAAGACACATGGGGACACTCTTATTCTCCCCCGGTGCGAGCACATAAACCTCGGATTATGTTATGACTGTGGGCGCTGTGGGGGTAGACCGTCTATAATAGATACTCTAGATCTCCTACACACCACAACATTCACCAGTCCACCTCCAACCCACGACTACCTATCAAACTGTCCACGGGTTGTAGACCGCTACTGCTCCCCCACAAACCACGGTACACCCCCACAAACCACGGTACACCCCCACAAACCACGGTACACCCTCACAAACAACTGTTGGGTAGCCAGGGGAAGTGCAAAAATATATTCTTAGATAGAGGGACGGATCTATGGATGGGAGGTTGAGGTGTTGGGTTGGATCCCTACTTTGATAGGCACCTATACTAGACAAAGAGGAGAAAATGTTGGACAAATGCTTGAGGTCTTAGTATTTATATCAAAATCAGTATTGCCAATTCTGTAGCAACTTCCCCTCATGGAATCCTCGATCCACTTATGAGATATGAAATACAACTTCATTTGTCAACACAGGACTCATGCATATCCTCTTTGCAACAAATGGAAACATCCTGAGCCTGGGATTCTGAGTCACTGTCCTATTTGTCATGAATTAAGAATACCTCGTTTTTGAATGATGTCAAGGAAAAATTAATCTATCAACGATCGAGGTTTGGAAACTCAACTAAATTTCATTATTACATTTTTTTTGGTCATTTGTTGTTAACACACACACTATTATAAGCTAACATTTCGCACCCCATAAAGGGCTTGTGCGACCTTCCTTCCTCGACCATTCACACCCCTACACACCACATGGCCCACTGTCACGACTGGAGCCACACAACAATCACAAAAAAACACAAAAGGCACCCCCTCCTCCATACAAGATTCCCCATACAAAAAAAAACTGGGCCACAATTGGATCTCTGTGTCAGCTGACCTCGCATGGCATTTCCCAGACCACGTATTGTAGGGCAAAGTGGGACTTTTTCTATATTTTATATTTGCAGCCATTTATATTTTTGCTGACTTATTCATGCCATTTTGGTTTCGCTCTCAAGGGATATGATCCACGTCAGCTTTTGTCCTGGCTTGACATGCATCGGTGGGTCTGTTATGTGTCTGACATTGACAGATGGATGTTTGTTCCATTTATATCTATTAAATCTGATTTACAGCTATTAAATTTGATTTAATTTTGAGGGAATTCAGTGGAGGCACTGCTGGCGTACTCACATGTGTTTGTTGACACCAGACGCTATGAGTGGTAGTGGCAGTGCATTTGGTACCGTTTTAAACCCATCCTTTTGTTTTTATGACCGATTTATTTGACGTTCGGATGAAAAATGAACACGTCATGCCCGGGTCGTCTGAAGAAAAGTTGTAGAGAGTCAAGTGTGGAGTGGTTTTCCCAACTCAAAGCCGGATTTGTAATGTTTGCTAAAGTCTACACATTCAAGGTGTCGTTTTTCACAGACTGAACTGAAAGCTCCACAGGAAACACAGAGAGAAACGGTAGCCACTTGAGTAGGTATTTGTCTGAAAATACTGTGTGGTTATTTGACACTGTCACGACTCCCTAGTGGTTATTTGAAACTGCAAGTACTTTGTGGTTATTTAAAACTGTCAATATTTTATCGTTATTTAACCCTGTGATCATAATATCAAATGGCAATCCGAATCAAACATTTTTTATGCAAACAGCAATTTTGTCCTCTGATTCTACAAAACTCTAACTTTAAAAATGCAACGTATGATCTATCCATAAAATTGATGTTAATTACGTTATTGACGTTAATTGTAGGTGTATTTATATAGGGCGTTTATATATTCGGCATTGCTGTTGATTCCCCACTAGGTAGCAGTCCATTTACACAGCAGAGGCTCAATCTAATGGCCACATAAGTATGTTTAACTTTAATCTGGTGGGGTTTAGCACCTTAAGAAGGCCAAGCTGCTAGAGCAATACAAGGTTAGTTTTAGCACCAATACCCATTATTTAAACATACATATATTGGTTACTTTTATGGGTAAATTTGGTTAGGTCAGTAATATTACATATGCAGGATATATACATTGAATAACACAACTAGAATGTATTTCAGATCAAATCAATCAGTTTGACCATGTTATATAAGAGGATCAATGCACTGAGAACACACTGGAAGTAGACTAGCCCTTTAAGGTTGCCCTGATTAAAAGGCGGAACCAAATAAATGACCGTTAAGTCCACCAGCATGTGAACCTTAAGCAGGAGAAGTGAGTGGCACAGTGTAGCCTGATTATAATGACCTGGGACCTGGCCTTAATGAGGTATGGGAAAATCAGATTGATAAATTGAGACAGCAGGAGTAATATAGACAAATAGTACTCACATTAGTCCTATTGCCATTAGCTTAAATTTTAGATGGGTTGCTATTGCCTTTGTAATATCAATCATTATGAAAAGGCCTTTCCCTGAAATATTGAGAAGCAATCATTCATATATATGATTAAAGTAAACAGTAAAGCCCCATACCCACTAGGCGGTTTTGGCCTCGTCACCCTTCAGTATGCTATATTGAAATGAACACGTTTGATAAAATCGTCAGGCGAATCGTTGGGTGATTTTCCCGGCGATTCAGATCAAACATGTACATTTTAATGTACCGTACTGACGGTCGATCAGGGAAAAAAAGGCCCAAATCACCTAGTGGGTATGGGGTTTAAAATATCCATAGTTGAAATCTAACATGAATCGCTTTTAGATAATCACAAGCTAAAATTAATGTCTCAGTTTGAATTCGTTCTGGTATCAATGGCGATACATTCTAATGAGAGAGTTTATTTGTAGGCATTTGCATATTACCCTAGCATCATTCAGTTTACTCCTGGTCTGTGCAGTAGCAGGCTTGTTGTCTTTAGGTGGAATCATGTGTATGAATTCCAAAGGTTCAAGCTACTGCAGTGTATTGGGTACTTTGCAAAGGTCCTCAAAAATGTTGAGGGGTTGGAGTGGGGGATGTTTGGGTGTAGTAGGGGTTATGGGACTGGGGGGAATGGGGTACAGGGATTCCAGGAATACCCCAGGGCTACAACTCTGACATTCAGTGTAACACGAACGTGAAGTGTTCACAGACCCACGTTTACAGGTCAGGTTTTAGTCTCAGGGGTGATAGGTGAGATACTTTAAGTACTGCCCAAGGCACTGCCACATGCTGAAACTCTTTACCGCAAGATTGGGTGTCACTGAAAGCATGTGGAGTTTTTATTGAAACCTACTAAATGGAAGTTTCTGGGGATCTAATAAGGTGATGATAGTTGATGGTAGCCCCAGGCGCAGCCTTTGACTGAGGCACCTTCTGCTAAGTTGGGACAAGTTCTACTTAGGTTTAGGCTTAATTTATGGTGTCTGAGGTCTTTCTTTAGAGATCTGATTATAAAGTAACCTCTATCTGTTCCAGCACATTACATCACCATGGTATTTCCTAATCCAAATGTCCTTCGAAACAGAAAGTACATATGTAATGATACACAATGTATTGTTTCCAGACTTTCAGGCTATTGTGCTCAATGAAGATTCTGTCAGAATACATTCTTTCAATGCGAAATAAGGGTTGTACACTGTGATACCTAATCTTTTCCTAATGGGTCTTATGAATATGTCAACTTGCAACTGTAGCTCTAAAGAGATATCAGTTCACCAAGTTTGAGGAACAGCTAATATACAAAGAAAACTCAGAGCAAATAATCGTTAACTGTTGTTCATTGTGCAAGAGGCGTATACATAGGCTTACATCTGGGTTATTTGAGCTGTTCCATGAGCAGCTCAGTGGCCATCTCCTCACCTGGGTCAGTGGTACAGTAGGCCAGCCCCATCTAACTGGCCCTTCACACCTATATACACCTCACCTACCACCTTAACACCCAGTTACCTGCACCCTACAGCAGTAACAAACACAGGCTCAATCTGTCCTCTGTACCTTGGGTGGTGGTCGTGGGGGGGGGGGGGGGGGCACTTGCAATTTCAATGGCAGAATGTGTGTGTGACAGGTCAATGGACTCATTCGGGAGGGCGTCCGTTAAACATACTAGAAATAAAGGGACCCGCTAAATACACTATGTGTAACTTTAATTATACCTATGCAAATGGATACATTGAATAATCAAGGCTATCGTCTTACATTAAATCTTTATCTAGCTTTTTCATCTAGAATATGTTGAGACCTAGTGTATCCTTTAAGTATTTATGTTATATTCTGCCAGTAAATATTTACAGTGAATGGGCACATTTAAAACTCATTTCAAGTGAAATACTTCTACCTCATTCTACTTAGGTGAAACAGAAAAAGGGATTCATCCTCTTCAGTTTTTAACATACACACAAAGGCAACGTTGGGGATGAGTACCCCCCGGTCCTACTATGTCGCCTGTGCCGTGTGGGAGGTGAGCAGGTGAGAGGTGGTGTGAGGTGCTCATTGGTCGTGTCCTCACCACAGGGGTCGGCTCCTTCACCTCAGCACGTTAGCTCACACTTGTACCTACAAAATTCTGGGTTATTGCCATAATTCTTCGAACACTGCCTAGCCTATCTTTACTGTAGTGTTTGGAATACAACGCTGCACCCCCCTACTCAAACATGTACGTATGGTAATATTACCTTGCACCCTCATAAGTTATGATTATATCAATTAGTGTCTAAAAATATGTGCATTCTCCAAGTGCACACCTTTAAGTAAACATGCGTCTATTGGCAGGAATATGTACAGCTTAAGTGACTAGAAAGTCACACAAATACAAAAAACAACTTTGTATACAAGTCCCATCTAGCTGGTAAATGTTAAAGGGACTGTAAAGACCTTCTATGGCATAAGCCACTGCAAAGGGACACGTCCGAGCCTTGGTTAGGGGGGTTGTTAAGTAGACTCTAAGAGTGATGGACTAATATATAGATACAGACAGCTTGTATCCCCTCCTAATAGATGTCCTTTCTTACTGGACGCCAGGCAGCTCTAGTTAATAACCAATTAGACGAGTTTCCCTTTGGTAGGTAAGGCGAGCCACTTTAAATAGCAGGTATAGCCTTAGGGGCCAATGGTATGTGTCGCATACCTATAGAGCTGATGTTCAAAGAGAGGGATATATTTGGATTTCTACTAAACAGATAATAAAGTTGGAAAATCGTATATAATGTGACGTATAATAGGTAAGGAAACACTATAGAAATTAAAGATGATATCACAATTCTGAAATATCCCATGCAAAAACGTACCTGTAGAAAAGATTCATCATTTAGGACACTCAGCATCTTTTATAGGTTACCCAGGGTGGTCTGGGGTTCTGGAATGTTTTGGGTGTAACGATCTGCCCCATACCAGATTGAGATTCCTATCTCAGCATACAGAGCCTAAACTGATGTCAGTCAGACCCCTTCATCTAACCAGACCCAAAGGGATAATCCAATCCTGGCAAGTCCTCATCTGGAACACATAGATAGAGGTACACTATCAGAGATATTCCCCAGTAGCTATGGGAGAGATCAGTCACATAGCCCCGCCAGGGCAATCCTAAACTAGAAAAACAAACCTGAGGAATATATGATAAAGTAATCCTGCAGTTAAGTCAATCTTAACAAACTGTATGGGCTGCAGCCAACCCTGATGTGGAGTAATGTTTCTCTGGGTCTCGGCGTGTGGCCTCCTCGGGCAGTTTGCCTTTTAGTAATCAGGGTGGTTTGGCAGGGAACCAGCGAATAGGAGGGGCAGGGTGCCAGGAGAAAACGCGAGGGTCACGCCCCCCGCGAGATGAGAATGAGAACTGGGATCTAACACTCTCCAAGCATCTATTATACATACACCTTTGATGTCCGAAGTTTATGTTCCAACTGCGGCTTTATACTGACTAATTGGAATGTGTTATCGAGGAAATTGGTTCAATTAGAATATCGACCAAAATCTTAGCCAGGGCATACAAATATACAGACATAAATGAAAATATAATTATATATATTTATCTATATATATTATGAGCACAAGGTCAAATGATCTCTATAGCTGCATCTGCTAGGAAGAACATAATCATTAATGTGATGGACCTGGCTTATTAGAATTCTCCCTCAGTCCCATATAAAAGCCTGAACAGGCCAAGAAGTTCTGCTTGTAGAGCGAACAAGGAGATAGGCCGAGAAAACGGGGGGAAACGCGCGAGTTGTCTGGTGAGAATTGGCTGAGAATGGCGAGGTGCGTGTGGGATGGTGTGTCATCTATCAGGTGTGGTAAGTTGGCGTAACGAGGGGAGAGCATAAGCCCCACTCGGAGGTGGCGTAACGTTTTAGAGAGGCTATAGTAGGGAAGCACGGCAGCTGTGGCCTCTCTAAGGCTTTTTAAGGCCTGAAGAGCCGGCTAAGGAGGTGCTATAAAGTCCTGTGAACTTTCTTTCCAACCTTTTTTGACGCACTGCCTTTATGGAGTGTCCTGGAATCGGATCCAAATTTCTTCAAAAATAGACAAAGACACTATTTAACGCCTCTTTGATTGCGGTAGGCCTATTGAGCTATATAACTACATCTTATAACTTGTATCATATTATTATGTATCATCATAATTATTGTTAGGGCCTATACATGTTCAGTAGGAAGCGATATGTACTACACATCATATAGGAATAGAGCCTACAACACAATTTCCTACCTAAGATTTATGACAAATAAACTGACAGCCCGCCAATACATTGATGCCTTTCAGGCAATATTAGGACATGTCCAATGTAACATCCAACATTGGGTGTGAACCCAACTATAACTGGCCATCAATACCCACTAATTGTCAGCTGTTAGACAGCAATAACTGTCAGTGTTCAGGTTTGATTGTCAGTCGTCAGCTGATGTTCCCCATAGGAGCCTCCACCAATGTATTGGGTCCCATCCTACCTATTGTTCACTGTTCCCCGGCGGCCCAATGACTAACAGAGTCGCCACTGCCGGAACCAGCCACTCTGACCTTGGTCCTGACCCCAGTGACCTTGGCGCTGACCTTGCCCGGAGGACTGAGGTAGCGGTCACCCTGGAGGGCCAGGTGAGGTGCAGGTGATCAGTGAGGTGGTACTGGAGGAGAGCCAAGTCGACCCGGGCCGGTCATATAGATGAGGTTAATGTTGGTGTATGGGGGTGGGTTGTGGCAGCTGTATAAAGGGTTTGCCATTGTAGAGATGGCTAATAAAAAGTATCCGTATTGTGTTTTTACTGGTGGCCAACCACAGCTTGGAACGTTGGCGTTGGGCGTTGCCCAGATAATGATAGACCGACTACGAGCATGTGTGTCATCTGAATGACAATATCAAAGAGACTCTAGTTTTTTTTGTAATTTTTGTAATTTCCATTATTATGTTCTTTTGTATTGCCACGAGCTTAGCCGATTGCAGTCTATACAACTGTAGATAAAACTGTCAAGCTATGTTTGTTTCTACACATAGTAGACTACGGTATAGCATACAAAAATGAAGTTACCTCCTTCCTTAAGGCTTAAGGCTGAGTGTAAAAATTCCATTATACGTAACATCATTCAATATTTGAATAGCTTCACCAGAGAAGTCATGACCAATCCTTCTAGATTATACATAGTTATCCAATGATAGCAGACCAGATCACCATTATCTGAAACATCATTGAATAGTTCCAACAGAGAAGGAATTCCCAAACTTGTCTAGACTATACACGGTCTTCCCATAATAGCAGACCACTTTTTAACCTTTGTAGTTCTTTTCACTGGTGCCCCCATGCCCCCATGGAGGCCCATCCATACACGTGTATCGACGTCCCCCCATCCTTTACCACGCCAAAACCTCATTCTCCAGACACACCACCAGTCCCAGTCGTCCGTCCGCTGTGGGGGCTGGGACGGTCTCTAATCTCATTACCCCAAGTCGGAAGGCTTTCAGCCATCATTCATATTGACATATAAGGCAATTAGTGTTTCTGACTTTGTCGCTGAAAGTTGGCCTAGAAGTGGGATGCTTTGGCGATACTTCTAGGCAAATGCAATCTTACATGGGTCTAGAATTCCTGCCACATTTCAATGTCTTGTGATTTTTTGTAGACGAAGTATGTTTAGTCTGTAAAAGGTTCCTCCTTCAGTTGTCCAACTAAATAAGATACTGGTACAGAAAGTCTAGTAATCTTTGCTGAAATACAATTAATTTTGATTAACCCTGCTGATAATAACAAGCTGATTGATCTCAGTCTGAATTTTTATTCTTTGGTTGAAGTTGTTATTTTTGGCACAGATCAAGGCATACTGTCATGAATTCTACAGGCCAGCATAAAGTACAACCTTGGCCTATATTACATACATTATCACTCAGTATCAAGAAAACAATAATAAAGAGTGCCCTGCCAAGCATGTGATGTCATTATAACGTTGAAGTGATGTTCTGTTAGATTTTCTTTCGATTTTTTTTTGTTATGAGGCACATGGACAGAAACAGCTAGCTTTGCAAAAAAACACTCAATAATGTTCACGGTTAAGTGAGGGTGATATAACTACAAAGAACATCGAGTCAGTAGGTTCAGGGGGTACAACCTTTTTTTTTTTTTTATTATTTTTTTTGTGGTTCCTGTCCCCAGGGGAACAGTGGAGCCCTGGGATGGGTATCCCTGGTCCTGAAAGTGGTGTGAGAGGAGAGCTCCCCTGTGAGTTTTTATAGTTGGGGAGGTTCTTTATACCGTGCCCAACAGGATAGACCCTGATGGACACCCACCTTGTTTAAGGAGCTGTGTGAGGCTCGGGTACAACCATGCTGGCGCTACCAGTATATATATGCAGGTCCCCCATAGACCAACTCCCCTCCTGGCCCCCCTTGTTTTAGGGATCACTGCTCAGTTTGGGTGTTATGTTTACTGGTGTGGCTCAACCGTTGTTTGTCAACACCCACCACCAGGATCTGTTTACCTGTCTGTCATAGCTTCTGTATGTCCCAACCCACCTGTATCCGGGGTCAGGTGTGGGGAGGTGTAGTCAGGTAGGGACCCAGGGGGGCACTTGGGTCTCAAAAGGATACCCCCTGCCAAATAAACTCACAAAAGTGGAGAGGGTGAACGTCAACATTCAGGGGAGGTCAGTCACTTTTATACCAATTGGGGGTGGTGAACTACTTCCATGAAACAATACTTGGGAAACATCTTGAAACTTAGCCTTATTGATGAGATTATTTCACAGCATAAAACTAATGGGAATTTTATCAGGAGATTTATCAAACAATTTTATTGATTTTTTTCTGTTTCATGGTATTGAGACACTGTAATTGGGGGCGGTGACCTGTATACTTCAAACATGAGTAGCAGTCAACTAATATCAGTAGCGGTCAGTCCCAAAAAGTAAGGCTGTAGTCTGGCAGTGAGTAGTAACCTTTAAAGAGACAGTGCCCTCCCCCAGGGATGTGGATAGGTGCATGTGGGTAGATGGGCTGGCCAGGGATGTGGGTTGGGTAGTCAGACTTGCTACATGTATATTCTACACCCTTCAGATGACTAATCTGTATGTATTGGGGAGAGTTACATGGGATTTAAGTTGAATTCGCATCCGTTTTTGCGTTTTTTTTCGTGTATAGAATATTGCTGACAGAAAGAAAACTAATAGATTTGGTGAGATAAAAAGCGCTTTTGAACTCAGAGATAACAAATCACTCATAGGAAGTTGCTGACGGAAGAACACTCATAGATTTATGAAGCTTTTCAACTCATAGATATCAATTCGTTCTGTGATGTTTACAATACAATAACATACAAATTATTATAGAATAATAGATGATGCACAAATAGTCATTAATATGTCCCAAAAAAAACTTTAACAGGAATCATTTAAAAAATGTTTCTCACCACAATATGTATTACATATGACCGAGTTGACTTGCTCAACATTATAATAGAATATAATATCATGTGACTATTATAGCTATTATAGGTACCACCCCGTGTAACTAAGCAGCTATCACAGATACCACCCGACGTAATTAAGTACCTATCTTACACTGAAAAAAGTGAAAAGTTAGAAACTTAGTCAAATCTGGCATTTGCCAGCAAAATTTGGAGTTAGTCATTGAGAGTCTAACTTTCTAACCTTCTCGATATTGAAGTTTCTATAATAATACTAACCCCATATTCAAATTGACTAACTTTCTAACACTAGGTTAGTCAATAGTTTAATTAACTTAATTATGATAAGTCAGCACATTTAAACATGATTACACTGTTATACCTTGACATTATGATGCAATAGTGATTATTTTTTGATGTTCTAAAATTTGACAAAACCTTAGTCAAATTGACTAACTTTATAACCTGGTTTACCATGTCACAGGTATTAATGATATATTCCACAATTACATACCCATTAAGGGGAAGGGGGGATTAAAATAAATGTATGCAGTCGTATACATGGGCATACATGAAGGTTGGGGGTCTGCATCATCAAAAACTATGCATTTACAGGGACTGATTTAAACTGAGGCACGCACCCCCCCCCCCTAATTTTCGTCATATTTAGATTTTTTTCATGTAAAACTCTAGCCCCCCAAGGGGGCCCTCAAATTATTACATAGGGGCGCCTCCCCTTTCTAAAATCTCTGGAAATGTCCCTGACTTAGCAAATAGGACTACAACGTTTCTGTTATAGATTTTGTTTTACTTCGTGCTTTCCTATTTTGGCCTAGGATATATATATATATATATATACATATAATATAAAGAGGGGGAAGGGGTCATTAGGAAACTGCTTGTAGGCAAAGGTGTCAATGCTTAGATGGGACAAACACTTCTCCTAAGCTAGTAGATACCAAGGGAAGGCTTCATAGGGTAGTGGTTAGAGCTCTCAACTTCTATGCAAGAGGTCCTGGTTTCGAATCCCCTTCTGGTCCTGATTTTTCGTTTTTATTTGACTAAGTTTTTGTCCATGGGTTAGTCAAAATGTCTATAGGTTAGTTAAAAAAAGGTTAGAAAGTTCGGACAAAAATGCACCGTCAAAATGACTATCTTAGGTACCACGCCTTGTAATACAGCAAGGCTACACCTATCTTAGATACCACCCCTTGTAAAAAGCACCTAATTTCTATGGTACCAACCCTTGTAATATGCACAATCATAAGTACTGGCCCTTTTAATAAAGCACCTATCTTAGGCATTACCCCTTGCAATGAAGCACCTATCTTAGGTACCAACTCTTGTAATGCAGCGCATGTCTTAGGTACCACACCAACTAACTTGTAATTAATCACCTTTCTTAGGTACCACCGCTGGTAATTAAGCACCACCTACTTCCCAACCCGGACCATTTCTCTTCTCTCAATGAAGGATTACTGTTTTACATGTGCTTTATACACACCAGTGGTATACTCCCTAAGGTATACACACGGTAATTACGGTGAAAGCATTTGGGGGGAACCCTTAGGGCCTGTCTGCTTGTTCCTGGCAGGTGCTATACATCAGCATAAGGACCTGAGGCCACCAGGAAGGATATGGCTACCAGTGGTTATGTAGGTGGTTGAGGTAACGATGCCACACTTGTTCAAGTTGTTGGCCAGTAGAGATGTAGGGAGGGTTGGGCCAGATTTAGAGTCTTTGGATAGGTTTGCAACTTATGATCAATTAGAATGGAATTTTCACATAAAAATACATGATATATGATTATTTTCATGAAAATTAAAAATATGATGTTATATATTTAACTAGATAACTCTGTTTGAATGTACATCATTTTCTATGAAAATTCCATTCTAATTGATCATAATCATGAGTGCAAACCTATCTAAATTAAGGCTCTAGACCTGTAACTCAGTTAATGTGCTATAATGTTGTAACTGTATACTACTTAACTAAGATATTCCCCCATTTAAAACAGGTTGCCTTAGGAAGTTTCATTCAAGACCTCAGCCCACCCAGAAACCACCCAGATCTGGCACCGCGGGGAACGACTGCTGCCTAAGCAAAGAAACTTCCATTCAACATTAGAAATAAAAAGTATAAACTGCTCCCACACTGGGATTGGTGAAATTATTTTAGTGGGAGCAGGGTTATGTTACGATAAAGGCTCGGTACCTTTTGGCCCGTAGCTGTAAGAAGTGTCAGTGTTAGTTGGGCTGGGAATAGGTGGGTTTTTGGCATGTTAACTCCACGTGGGCGGCAGTAAAACTTTCCCCTCTTGATTATATACACTGACCGCCGGCTATGCCAGCTGTCAACTACTGGGAGTGAGCATTTTATATTCAAACTGGGAAGTAAAGTATGTAAATCATGGATATAATATTATCATATGAAAGATTAGGTTCATGATATATACAGGCAGCCAGAGATAAAAAAAATCTTACACTGAAAGAAAAAGACCAATTGGAAATTAAAAAAAGTAATAGAAAAAAAGAGTAAATAATCATTGATGAAGATTAACTACAATGGAAACTGTAATGCCCTTCCCCAATGTCCTATTCTGTACTAAAGGTGGGGGTATAATTATTCTAGAGTCAGTGAATATGTAATACTTTATACTTTCTGTCTGGTCACTTGGGAAAGAGACCTCTGGTAAAATTGTTAAATAAAAAACGCAGATTTTTAGTGAAACTGAAAGCTCTGTTTTCATAATATAGCCATGGGTCCACTGAAAACAATACTACCTGTTTTTTTTTATGTCCCTCAACAAAAACATGACACTTCCCCTTAGATAAAATGATTGTTTCATCAGAAATGGTAGTGTAACTCCTGGCTGTCATACGTGATGCCACGAGGTAACAGTTCCACTGTGAACTAGATACTTTGGCTTCTGTTTTCAAGCGTGACTTTATTTTTCATTTTCACAATGTTATGATTACATTCGTTTTTACTTTCTCTTTGACGTCACTTGTTGATATCCAGA
Organism: Lepidonotus clava; assembly: GCA_936440205.1. NCBI lineage: Eukaryota > Metazoa > Annelida > Polychaeta > Phyllodocida > Polynoidae > Lepidonotus > Lepidonotus clava. Next base: position 14,143,758 of record OW387150.1, on the reverse strand, counting down.
ACCGCCTACCATCAAAAGAGCTCATATTTATTTTGGTTAGAATTGTTTTGAAAACATAATCTATAAGCATAAAGTAAAAACTTAATAGGCCTATGCGTGTAATTGTTTATTCAACCTCGTGTTTATGATATTTGACCATCCCTGCAATTATAATTACCTTATCATACGGAGTTTTAAAGCAAAATAATAAAAACAACATCTTCATAGTAATGAACCGGTTATAACCGACTGAAACACTAATGTAATATTTACACTATCCAATATTTTTTTCGTTCGCCACCAAGGCTGCCAAGAGTCAACGTATTACGGTAATATTTATACAGCCGTGTTTTTGTGTGGGCTATATGTTGTACTGATCCTCCCGTCCCCTGTGTGTAACTGATCCGACCTGGGATCCAAACCTAGCTCCCCCATCCCCACGTCCCTATCCCAATCCCAATGGGTCTGTAGGTATACATGTTGGTTTATGTTGGGAGCGGTGAAGCTTTGCCTTTGTATACTGTTCAGGGAGACATTTAGAACATACCATGCTAGACGATAGTGCTCATGGAAAATGTATAGTTATATCTGATTCAGAAGAAAAAAGCTCATGCTGGACTACCTAGTGTCAACTTTACTGATGCATAAATGTATGAACATGAGCATAGTCGACCCTGATGTAATTGGGGAGGCTCATGTACTGAAAGAAAGGTAGTACCAGTGACCAGTGTCTCTATAAATTCACTGAATACACCAGGTGAATAAATTAAACATTTAATTCACTAGAGTGACGTTAATTGCTATAGAGTCACACTTATTATACGGTTGCAAGTAACATGATATACCACCACTGCATGTTGGGTCATTTGACTCATTAAATAATATGACCCACCAGGTACTAAGCTACTTTGACCCACCTTGTCATATGATTCACTAGGTCATGTGACCCATCAGATCAAGTGATCTTTCAGATCGTTACAAAAACTTATCATGGCGTGATATTATTCCTTACGTTATCATTTCCTACGATTTTCAAATTCACAAATATTTCAAATTCTCGTGTTTTTGCATTCATTTCGCTTACAATCTTCTTGCATAAATTACCACTTTAAAATTAGGATAATTCAATCAACATTACTTTAACAAATTTCTCGGAATTCATTTTCCACTTTTTAAGAACATTGGGATACTGGACCTTCTAGAACAGTCAGTGACCGACTCTCAGCATGTAAAATCGATTCCTGCTTTGGCGCTTGTATCTTTAGAAGCCACTCACTGGGGAACCTCCAATTGGGCATGAAATAGGAAGGGGCACAGGGGCCCTGACCTGAGAGACACCCTGGTGACCCCCACTGCTTCACACTGACCACCCCTGTGTCTTTGTGGGTAGCTTGGCAAGCCATAAGTGACACATTATCATTGATTTATTTGAGAAGAGAAACATTATATTTCTGCTCCCCGTATCTAGAGGTGAGGGTATTTCATTCAACGTATTCATAAGAGTTTATCTACAGTTATATTGTTAAAGGGGGCATTTGAATCAATCACCCAATGATTACATTCTAAATAGCATATTTTAGTTCATGTGCATATAAGAACTGCACATGTTTTTAATAATCCATGATTAACATAATAATGGCAAAATGGGGACATAAAATTGGTGGTTAACGACTCACAGTCCACGTTTTAAAAATAGACCTATAAATTACCTTCTACCCGGGAAGATTTTTTTCATAAAAATTAACTGCCAAGATTTCCCATATTTGAATGTGGACATGGATATAGCAAAATATTGTTGTTGACGTATCAGTTATCAGAATTCATGTATTTTCAAGATTGGCATACCTAAATGACTAGTGAGAGTATAGGCCATAGAACCTCCCAACTCAATATCTAGGAAAAGAGTAAGCCACTTGTAGCAGGTGGTTTTGACCTTCGGGGGCCCTGGGATATGTTTTGTGTACAACGGGGGGCAAGGCCAGAGTCAGAGTCAGGGGATGTTTTGGTGGTGAGGGATTCCTATCAACAGTTGTTGATATCAGACAGTCTGGATATTATACTTTAGATTATGTCCATCAAAACAGTGTACTCGAGCTACTAGAACCTTCAGGAAGTGTGCATAGAGTAAGTAACTTGGTGATAACGTTTATCATTCAAAATCCATTCACCATTTCTGAAAATGAAATAAAGTTATGCATGTAAGACATACTTTACTTGCAAACATAGCTAAGGGAAACACGGAATCTACGCACTTTCACATATGAAATTCTCATCAGGCAACTTATGTACAAACAATTCCAAGAATACTTCTACAAAAAAGCCTCACATGAAATAGTAGTCACGGTGCCAGCTAACCTGTCGTGAAATGACGTTTTTATTATTTTCTCATACAGGACAGGTTGTTCTCTCCAAATAATGAAATAAACTACTAACATTTCAGTGAACTTTTCCCGATATTCTATTGGCGTGTGTTGGGTGCAGGGGTTATGATAAGGTGGATTGGGTTGGATGAGCCTGGTATCAGACATTACAGATTAGCCTTATCTGTGTTTGGGGCTGGGGAATTCGGCCACCGCAGTGCCACCTGTGGGAAAGGCGGGCAAAAGGGAAACAGGGTACACTCAGCCGGTGCCTGACGCCCTGGGCCACGACTAGATGGACTACCAGTCTCTGCATATGAAATATAATATTATGTTGACCTATGTTTTGTTGTAGATATTACCTCAAATGTTTTAGAAGAAGTAGCAAGCTAACTATCAGGTGCTGGACCTTTGCAGGTTGCCCAATAAAAGCTATTTATTACTCTACTACTTCTCAAATGATGTCCTTTCGCATGTAGCAGTCTACACACTGAACTTACTTCAAGTCATACCAAGAACTAGCTAAATAGGCTGCTACCAGCCTGTCCATCTGGTTGCTGTTTTGTTAAACTGCTTATTAAAGGACCTGTGGAAGCCAGCAAATTAGGTTGTGACCCTTTATTTAGTTCCACTCCTCCATCCTCCATGTGGCCTCATGGTGAAGTGGTTAGGACCCCTACCTCCAAACCCAAAGGTTGCAGGTTTGAATCCTGAAATAGTTTGTCATTGCTAGTGTTTTTCCTGGTGAAGCCACTTGTCTCTAGTGAAGGTGATAAGTGAATTGGAGGATGCATCAGAACGCAGTCCTAGCAGCAGAAAATAGATAGCTCTACTAGTTCAGTGATAGTGTTTTAGCTCTAAAATTTCACTTTGATATTGTGCCAGCGTATGATTAATACATAGCCAATTGGTGAAGGGTGACTACACCAATTGGTTATGTATTTATCAACCCTCAGTGTGTCCGAAATATCAGTCTTACGGTGGCCAGTGGGCCATTACTTCAGGCCGATACCCTTGACACACCGTTGGTTGATAACCCCTTCCCAGTTGCTTATATATAAGTTTTGTCTGAGCCTAGGAGAAAGTCTACCAATAACAGAGTAAGAGGAAGTCCGTCCCACCCCCAGGCCAAGTTCTCACGCCGGGCCTTCCTGCGAGTAAAAAGGGGCCTTGTTTTTGTAACCTTGACAAGCAGATGACAATATATTACCTTGACAGGGAGTTGACAATATATGCCTGTGGGTGGTAAAGTAATGGCTGTTGTCATATATGGACTCGTTCCTGTCCAGATGAAAGGGGGACATTTACAGGGAATACACTTACTTGGCTCTGGCTTTGAAAAAGGTAGTTATTAAAAGGCGATCCTCCGGGAGCCTTTTACTGGGCCTCAAGTCACTTGCAACAGTTGTGATGTCACAAAAGACCTTTTTGGACAGTGGTTTTCCTATAGTATTGGCTGTCTGTAATGTCATTTTGTCACCAAATTCGGAGGTAAAGTTTACTGTACAATTTTATTGAAAACATAAAAGCACTATTGGAAAACACTTCAACGTTTGAACTTGGGCATACTGAAACAAACTATATTCTCAAAGCATGATAAATGAGCCTTTTTTGTTAGTGAATTTAAATGTTCTTGCTGCTTTTATGTTAGCATTTCCAGGTTTCAGTAGATCAAAGGCCCAGACTGTTTATCAACAATTTGGAAGGCATGTGTGTTAATTGATCTAGCACATGATGCCCTTGGGGGCAATTGATCTGGCACATGTTGCCCCTGGGGCATGGGTGTTTTACTGATGCTTACACTGTTTATCTTATACAAACAATTACCCTAGTGAATCTAGCACATGTTGCCCTCTGGGCATGGGTGTTTTACTGATGCTTACACTGTTTATCTTATACAAACAATGACCCTAGTGAATGGTCTTTTGGTAAACATGTATACTGAAAATAACTTAGATGAAACAACCAAATCAACCAATACAGTTTACTTATCTAACTACTTTGCATGGTTTTGACATGTGAAATTTGTTGGTTTGTTTCTACTTTTTCATAAGCCCAAGCACCCAGAAAATTATCACAATTTTTTAAATCCCCTAACTTTAATTGGTAACCCAGGAAAATTAAATAGAGTTATTTTAAAGTTACATGAATTGATCCACAAAAGAATTAATCTGTGATCTTGTAAATATGCAAAGTGTCAGTAAGAACTACCAAAAAAAAAAATCACCTATCCTTTTTGTTTGCCCAGGAAAATTTTCAAAATTTTGTATTGATTTAAAATTATGATAAAAAATTGAGTCCAAACCCTAGATACAGGGATCGCCGATTGGGTAGCTAGGCTATTAGATGGCCGGGCTCATGCTTCTTGTTAAAGGATTGACTGTTCCATTAAAATGACGGTACAGTTAGGTGTAACTGATATATCAATAGTTGCAAATGTCTCCAAGAAGGCGAGCATATATAACCAGTTGGTGTTCTATTAAAATATCAGACATCAAACAGGGGATGAATAACCGTCGACCTGGATATGTTGGCAAAGTATGAGTACATGGTTGAAATACAATTATAATACTTTTGACACTTGGCAATGTGAAGATTTACTAAACTATTCGAAAAAAGTACAGTGTCCGAAATTAAGGTTTAAATCTATGCACACGCCGGGTGCATAGCTTTGAAAAGTATGCACCCAGGAGCCATTCATTGCACCCTTAGTGATATAAGGCTATTGATTCAATCAAAATTATGTGCATCTGCCGGGTGCACACTTTGAAAAAGCATGCACCCTGCTGCAAAATCATGCACCTCGGGTGCAGGGTGCACCCTTAATTTCGGACACTGAAGTAATATGATCTGTCCCTTTTTTTCGAAGCTTAAGATGTGAAGACATTCATGACAATGCCATTTCTACACTTGAGTTGCAGTTCAGTCTGTGTTAGATTGGTTCATTATGAGAAATCAGTAGTGCATGTTACAGCCAGTGAAAAAGACGTGAACACACACAGGAGTTAAACAAGGCATGAACACTACAAGAAGTATTACTGCTGTAGGGCACAGTTAAACTGACAATAGAACAAAACACAACGTTATATACCAAAATGTAGGCCAGCTAGTATTACTCATTGCATTGTGGCACATTTGTTTGCATACACAAGGCCGTTTAGGTATGGAGAAATTAACAATAGTTTTTCACAGTAATAATAATTATAATGTTTATTGGTTTTAATGTGCCAATGAAAACTTGTATAACATTACCTATGGATAAATGCGCAAAAGGAAAATCAGAAATCTTTCGCTCTCTATCTATATATTCATAAGAGATTAAGTCTCAAATTTGGGAGCCATCTCCAGGTCCTGTCCCGTGCCTCATGCACTCAGACAACCTTTAATCCTAGTCTACACCATATGAACCAGGACAGGTATATATATGCTGCTACACACACTCCTAGTACATCACAGGATTTGCCGCGAAGATTAGTTAGTGCAGGTCACAGGTCAGGTCACAGGTCAGGTCACAGGTCAAGTATCACAAGGTCAAAAGCCAGGTCAAAGAGGCAAATCAAGGAGGATGTTTTATAATTATACACAATCCATGTTTGATTAGCTTGATGTGGATGAGTTATCGCTAATGTATTACAATCAGTTATAGTATTCTTGTACATCAAGGGATTCCGGTATATATAAACAAATACTTGTGGTTATGTTGTACCTAAGTGCATAGAACTGTTGGAATTGAACGTTAATCCTTGTGTTGGTTATTTTTCCTTTTAAGTCAACTTTATTGGTAGGAACAAAACCACTGCACCGGGATGTATGCGGGACTGTGATCTTTGTTATGTGGCAGGATGAGAACCTCATCTGTTTGTTTTCCCTCCACATGATGAATTTTCTTAAAGAAAAAAGCGCATTTATTGTTATATCTTTATTTCATAAACCTTATTACGGTTACACTTGGCACTTTCACCAGGACTAGTCACCCGTCTCAAATAAAAACAATCTAGTTACAAACTTTAACTTAATGACTCTATTACATTTTTGTAATGATGTAAAGTCCTGAAATTAACATAGTAAATAATAGCTCCTTTTTCATGATACAAAAAAGGAGAGTGGAAAATTTGTCATTTCCAATGAAGGTATTTTCTTTGACAAAATGTTGTTTAAGTTACCGATCCATGTAGCATCATTATATTTCTGACGCAAGTGTCAAGCAGTATTCCCAAAAGAATCAAACCCAATTATTGGACTTGTAGTATTTATCCGGCAAATTTGATGAATTCACTTGGCTTATTGAGATAGTCTGGCCTAGTCAAATAGAAACTGAGTCAGAGAGTCAACAGGGACCAGGTGGCTGTGGGAGGATGGGGAGGGATATAAAGCCCCACACCCATTAGGAGATTTTGACAAAATCGGCTGACTAATCGGTGCCAAATCGGCTGATTGTACCAGTTTAATAAGTATCATGTCAGCCAATAGTACATACTGATTGGTAATATGAATCGGCGAAAACATATTGGCTGATTTTTGGGGTAGAATCGGCTGATTTTAAGACCGACTGGTCTGCCAAAATCGCCTCGTGGGAATGGGGCTTAATTTAACACTGACGTGGGGCTCTAATCGTTAGATAACATCTGCAGGGTGAGCCTATGCCGCCCTGGAGGCAGGTCAACGGCTGAAAAACACAGATAAAGAGGTAGCGACAGAGCAGGGGAGGAGAGGGCGACAGGCGTAGTGATTACCACAGGCATGGGGAAGACTTGTTACAAATGTTAGATATCTTGTAGTGGTTCATTTAGTGAGTGTGCAGTGTATGAATGGATCGAGAGCGGGGTGGTTTAAAATGATTCGTTGTATTATCAAAGGTCAAGACGTTGAATAAAAAGATTATTAGAAAGGAGATTAATGCTGTGTAGATTGATATGTCCTTGTTTTGCTTTGCAATACATGTAAAACAAAATTGTAAGACTGCATTAAAATCCATGTAAATAGTTCACAGTGTCGTGTGAAATACATTTATATCCTGACTTTCCCCGCGCCGCCAATTCCCCCCAACTTAATGCTGGGCCCGCCCCTGCTATGGAACTACCATGCTGCGCCATCTCCATCTGTATCCTTTAACAACATGCAAACACATCTTCCATAAAAAAAGAAAATAGTCTCCTTAAAAAAATGCATTGCTCAAACGTCCAACCGATGACGTCAGGCACTAAGAATAATCATCATTTACAATAATTGCATCCGTCAAACACAGCAATAAACATGAACCAGTAATCATATCAACGACTCATCATATTAATAATTGTCATATACTTATAACAAATTTCTCACTTGTTCTATTTTCCAGGTTGTTTGCGGCCCGTAAAAGCTGACGATTAGTTCGCTGGTTTCGGCAGGATGGCTCAGCCGCTGCAAGCTACGGTAACGCCGGCAGGTGAGGCAGATTCTTCACACCTTACCATCACACCTAACCATCACACCTTATCATAGCCAGTCACACCTCGTCAGACTTTGTTAGTCATTTTTAGAGAGGTATCAGGGTTTACCTGATAAGACCCCCATGAGGTTTCCATTTGCTGATACACGCGTGTGGGCCCCCCTTTTCCTGACTCATGCGGGTTCCACCAATGCATTTTTGTTCCAAGGTTTAGGGATAGAGGAAGGTGTTAGTTTCACTTCAATCATTTAATCCAGGCCTAAAAGCATTTATTTGAAACTCTAGATTTAATGTTTTCTTAGATAAGTAGACCAAAATTAATTTTTTATAGTGGCTTCACAAACTAGTTCCAATTAGAAACAATGTAGTTCCGGTTTCTCAGATTGGTTGAATCTGGACCATCATGGACCGTATACCAGTGGATAGTCTATAGGTGCGAAAGGAATTTTCGGAGGATTTAGGATTATGCATTGGACAACAATGAAGGAATCCGAATAATCTACCACAGATTCATAACTACAGACATTTTGTGACACTCGTGACATATCTTAGAGATGTTATGAATATGCTTATTCTATCACACTCAAGTAGGAAATTGAAGCAATTTATCCCGTTTTTTTTTCTGTCTGAGTAAATTGCAGTGGACAGGAGTCATACTAGCTGACTGTCACACATTGCATTACTCTTACCCATGCAGTAACTTCACATCCCCTAATCTAAATCATCAGGCAAGTTGTATGTTTATCACCTAGTGTCCTACATTATCACTCTACTCTAATAAATAGGTCACTTGACGTGACAAAAATGTTATGTTTGAGTAGAAGTCCAGTCATGCAATAGTTATCTGTAGATGGCATGGAAGAAGAGTTACGGGTCCGCTAAAAACTAGGTATTCAAGGAATAACGTATTTTTAAAACCTTTTCCTCTACATGTAAGTTGCAATTTGAAAGTTAATGCAGTTTTCCAATCAATATGACCTTTGCCAAGTATGGAGAAAAGTTAGTTGAGCTAACAGAAATGTGATAATATCTTAAGCTATTATAGGCCTAAAGATTCATCATTGATCCTAGCAGAGAATGTAGAGTAGGCTTTAAACTACTTACAGTGGATCAATGGATTTACACTCCTTGATTCTACCAAGGCCATGCAAAGCTAACATTAATTGTTTAATGCACCAAAGTGGTGACGTCATCATGTTATTAGGTAACAGTAAACCGAAAGTGGGGGAACCAATGAAGCATAACTTCATGAATAGAGCATTGTTGGGGCATTTCCGACTGACCTAGTTAACTCTGAAAGAAACAGGTCATTAAATGTGCCTCCATGCAAACATGTGCTTCAGGCTGCTTGCTGGCCTTGAATTGGGATCATATCCCTATTTATAGGCATGTCCTGGTTGACCATGGAAGGTCCCTCATGTATGTAATAGCCCGGATTTATCGGATTGATGCTCTGTATATAGTGCATGTGTCTCATGACCTAACCTCCAGCTGATCTGAATCGGACTCAGTCTGACTGGTACTGCCCTGTATACATCAACTATGTACTAGCATCCTAAGCACGGTCATAGGTTAGGCACTCTTTTACTATTTTACATGATGATAAAAAGCAACATAAGCTACTCCAGGACAATGTACAATTATATTCATTGTCCAAGAGCCAAAATGGCAATATGTTATTCTAGACATGACCATGGAGCAATAACGTAATGAAAATGTTCATTGTATCATCCACTATCATGCTATTGAAATGTGCAAAGCATAATATAAAGCTTTAGATAGGCCTACTTATTTCAATGCGCTGAATACTGAATAGTGGTAAACCATCAGAAAAAGAAGATAGGAATAGTTAAAAATAAAAACATAGCTCAATCAACTCTGAACTCAGGTTTACATACATATTGCGTATCATAATCATAAAAGCTGAAAGAACCAGCATCTTTCCACCATCGATTTTCACTTTTGATCTATGACCCATAATTGCTAGTCAACTCAAGCATCGCAATTGAAATAATTTGGTAACGTTGGTCGAAAGTCCATATTATGACATGAGTAATACCTAACCCTGTCCATAGTTCACATAGAGTGTCTCATATGACTCAGTCCATGTGTGCACTCCACTCCATGGTCTGTATGCACTATCCCCAGCGCCACTGCTCTGTCCTGCCCTCTCCCGACGAATAGAGGAACCAGACGTGGCATAGGCTGTGGTGAGAGGGTGCTTAGACTGGCGCTAGATTTAGTGTGTAAAGTGTTTAAGTCTACTTACACTGGTCCAACTGGGCAGCAGTCTACTTACATTACTTCACTGGGCAGCAGCCAACTGGGATTAGGTTTGGTTAGGTAGGACCAAAAGACTGGGTCCAGGCAGTGTGAACATTAAAAGGGATATGTTTTCATAACGTTCTAATCCTCAAACCAGACAGATTACTCACAGATGTTGACTCAGTATCGAAAGTATACATGGGTTCCATTACTGAGTTGTATTAGGTCTGGATTAAAGCCACTGGCTTAATGTTAAGATATACAACTATAACATGAATGGCACTTTATCAATAAAGAAAAGATAGATTTGTTGATTTATTAATTCTTTTAACTGCAATAGGGAAATAAGAGATCTGTTTTAGATCATTTTAAGCCTTTCAGAAATCCAACCAGTTAATAGATCCCTTTTAAAGCCGGTTGTTTTGTAGCCAGACAACAAAGTTCAATATTGAAAACGAAATGTCAAACAAGAAATTTAGAAATGTAATTTCATGTTGAAGCAGCTTTTCAAACAGAATAAATGGGACCCAGATATTAGAGTCAGCCAACAGTGAATCCCGATTAGACCCTTCGTCAGCGTTCCCCTTTTCCAACCAGACAGTTTAAAATGGACCGTAGTCTTGCACTGTGCCTCATAAGTATCGTTATTTTGCTTCAGCAGGTGCCATTAATATTCTACATTAATTTCATTTAACAAATAAGCCACCGGTTAGTCAGCCTTATGTCCTCTACAGATATAGAAATACTAAAAGTCGGTTTGAAATAGTGAGTTATGTACATGGCAAGGTACTTCAGTGAATTATTTTTATTGAAACAGTCTCGCGCAAGTCTATTTCATTACAGATTGAAAACATCCCTGGGGAGCCCCATTCCTAAATCAGAGTATAGAAATGAGATTTAGGACTTGATCCTTGGCGTCTAAATGTAGAACGAAGCCGACAATGTGTGCTTTGAGAAGGATTAAGTCTTACAAAAGGCGTCAGGACAAAATGCATTACATACATTAACGTTTGTATAGCTCACTGAATAACATCTGTCCCTTGAACGAGACATAATATCACAATTTACATAATTAAAAACGGTCATAAAAGTGCGCATTTAAACTAATGTAATTAGGGATTCATAAAAGCGCAATAATGTACCACTTTAATTACGTTATTCCACGTGAGGAAAGGACAGTTAAAAAACGCGTGGATAAAAACAGTAGCAATATTCTGTTGCCAGCGTTCTAGTTCGTGTCAGGAACTATTTTCCTATTTGCAAGTCTGGACGACATCGATCTACATTGCAATAAAATGCTCTCAGCACAACCCTTATAGACAAGAGTAAAACCTTTTAACCACCAGGTAATATAAAATATGATGGGGGGAAGGGGGAAATATTTCTCATTGCATATAACAAAACCAATTTATTTCATGAGGCCACATATTACGCAGTTAATATTCTTCATACAGTCGCACTGCCATCAGAACAGGACATGGGGATGCATTGATTCAATTGTAATGTCCTTACAAGGGAGTATTATGGGGCTGCACTTATAGGACATACAGTATAGGCGAGCTTCTCACCTTATTGGTCTGAACACTGCCATATGGGTCTAATGGCCGCCGGCAGGTGTCGTGTGGCCAGCCTCTTTGTGAGATACAGAGCAGGGCCCCGGATGTTGGCCTTGGTGCGCATGCCCAGACAGGATCAGTGGAATTTATGGAAAATGACTTCACCCATTACTGTATGACGGAATATTGTGATGAGCTCTGGCATGTAAACTGATAAGGAATGTCGCCCAAGTTTCTAGACTGTTTAAAGTATGCAGTTGAGGTTCAGTATAATATCCTGCACACAGTCTCCCTAAATGGTATTTAAAGTAGCCGAAGTTGCACCTGCGATAGTGTCAGAAAACAATGACACTTCTTTATTTTCATGAGCAGCATTTTTCGCAGTCCATACTTTGTGTAGGATGATAGCAATTGAGCCCTAATATATATATGAGCAGCTCCCCTCAATGTCTACTGCTCACTATGCCTTTTGTCCACACAGATAGCACATTTTGAAAAAAAAATTGAACATGCCATCAACGTTTTGGAATCAAGGTCGATTGGATGGAAAATTCGGAGAATGTAAGAGTGAATTAACAGTTTTCTTTTATTCTGCAGTAGGTGGCAGCAACATCAATCATTAAACAGATATGGCCAGAGATATATAACAAGAACAATGTAGGCTTCTGTATAATTGAAAATTAGCAATGTAGATCCATGGGCTCGATAATGACTGATAGGCTCACTTCTATAATTAATTGTTGACGGCCTTGCAACATAGTGAATGTAAGCCTTGCCCTGCTGTGACGTCACTTTGTAAAGGACATCATAGTGACGTCAGAGAGGCGTTATACCCTGATATGATATTAGCCTCAATGTCCTCCATAGTTATCGTAATTGGCAATAGATTAAGGCCTGCCGATGCCTCGTGCCTCAGTCAGACCCAGGGTAATTTGAACAGATAGAACCAGGCTGATATATGCAATATGGAGATCAGAATTATGAATTTCAGTGTCTTTTCTGAGGGTGGCTTTCAAAACAAGCAGGTGGCCACTTAATTCTACCTAATTATAAAATGCATGCTAATGAACTAGCTAAGTATTGAGGTGAAAACTCTGAGTAGCTCATTGTTAACAGAATTAGATTAGGTTTAACTTATATTTCATTAAACAATGATAGACACACTAGCTTATACGGAGTAAAGGGGTCAGCTGTATCCCCGTCTTTTCCGCATCGCGCTGCGAAATACTGGGCTCCAGAAGTGACCACGTTTAGCATTGGGGCCTACAGGGAAAACGCGAATTTTCGCAATTATGCCAAAAAATGACAAATAGGAAAATTTGAAGGGTTGTATTGCATTCCTGGGATCAATTCCAAACTGTTTCTCATTTACTGTATGAAGATTGGAGCGATATTAAAAAGGTTATCTCGAAATAACATGTTTTCTGCCATATTAAGTAGGAGCCAGTGTTAAAAGCACCGCTAACGTCCGTTCGCGATTTCCGCAAAATTTCGGTGTGCGATATCGTATTTTGAGACCCGCTTACCCAATATACCTGACCAATACCCACACTATACGTATATCAGTTTTTTAATTGACGTTTCATTAAAAAGATATTACCCCTTTTTACAGTAAACTATTTTGTTGATCAAAGGGGGTCTATTTCATGGAATACGTCATTCAATATAGCTAGGTAGTGTAGACATATGTTATCATGGGCATGGACACGCGTACGTTGCATTACCTATCATGCCCTACAGCTTTCACCCTATATGCAGACAAATATATTGTACACTGCCGGCAGCACTCTCCAAGCAGAGTTATCTCTGCTCCCACACAGCACAGACTGTGTATCCCCCACAGCTTAGGGCCGGCCATGTCGCGACCGTCTGGCGCCGGAAGTGTTCCAGGGTGATATATGCGCATGTGCTTAGGGGGTCTTTCCGTCTGCCTGTTCGCGGCAGGGCCCCATGTTATATAGACCGTACATATGTCGAGAACCAGTGCCGATAGCAGTATTAGGCATGGTGAAAATGTCTCTAGAGGGCGTGTAGGTCGTCTATATAATTTGCCTATCTATAGAAGCGCAAGTTAATGGCACCATCAATTTGCAGATCAAATATGTTAAAATACAAGTTTAATGGCCCCAATTAGAAAATTTACATAAACAAACCAGCAAAATCGATGTATTGCAAAAAGCGGAATGCTGAGGGACGTTCGATATATAATTCCAAATTCTACATACCCTATATATCGATGCTCTAATGCGTATTCCTAGTCTTGAACCTTTATCGGATAAATATTTGTACACATATATTAATTAAATGCTTTATAATTGTTTTACAGAGTGACTAATATGCAGTTTTCATGTATGCTTTTTATTTCTATTTGGTTTCCAAACGCTTCCTGAAGTTATTTCGAGTCTACCCTCATGTCATGAGGAAATGACTATACAGGAAAGGGATGAAAATAGCACTAAAACAATAAAGGCTATTATAGATGGAACATAGCATGACCACCCGCCACCATCAACCCACACTGCACGTAGAGACAGGAGGCTCAGACCTCGGGGTATCCATGGCAACTGGACGGCCGGTGGTACAGTTAAAACAGCCGCGTCACCATGGTTCCCAGCAGCCAGAGGAAGATATCGATTATAATCGGCCAAATATACTAATCTCTTTGTTAGTGTGACGGACTATGGCCCTGGGATATTGGGAATATAGGATATTTAGACCATGTGGGTATCAATATCTGCTGCATTGATTACACCTTTTTCACGAGTGGACCCTCCCATAGACGACCTGTACCTAAAAGCTTGGGTTCGGTATCATTGGATCTCATACCCCAAAACCTTAGTTCAGGCATATCCACTAGAGGAGCGCCACTCTAATGAGAAATGTTTATAGTATACAGAGTAGAATAACATTGAATTCCTTATTCTTCACGGGCACTTCTGGGATCCCTGTGAGGTAGAAATTATTAACGAATATGATATATATACAGACACTTTTGCATGTGGTTTCTAAGATGTTTCCAAATTATGCGAAAAAAAGGACTACTGGAAAGATGCAGCTATGTATTAAACCGTAGGTAGTTAGGGTATGATTATATTATTAGCGGAAATTAGTAACCTACGAGGGAGGAATTAATTCATGTGTGTTTAAGGCTTTATCATTTAAACGGTAAGGTGCACTACAGGCCCATCCTATCAACTTGGGGTTCTGTACCATCCTCTTGTCTAGCATATACTAGCATGCAGGGTGCATGGGTAGAGGCCTGGTTGTGAAGATGTCATATAGGGTCATTTAGCTTCAATACTTGACAGTCGTATCGTCTACTTCCTTCGAGCTATGATATAGCCTATACTACAGGCAATGCAACTAGAATAAATGGACAGCTATTAGAGTGACTTACTATAGGCTATCCTACAAATCGACCAGTCAGTGTACTTCAAACCCTCCATCTACCTCCGTAAATGAATGATAAACTCAACCCAGAGTCCTACTATAGAGTTTCAGTGGCCTCATCCCACAGCCTCAGTTATTCATGGACAGCTGGCAAAGGGATGAAAGGCAGTCCCAATCTCTCTGATACATAATAAGGCAGACTAAAGGAGGGCCTCCAGCATAGGCCACCCACCAGCCTGTCTTTTCTGGGGTAGGATATCGACCTTTTCCATCTGGCTCCAAAATGTTGCCAATGTGGAGGTGTAAAGGTGTCAAAATTAGATTTAGGAGCTGGTTTCTACTCAGCTCACTATTGTAGGAGATAGGTGGGCGGTGGTCTGACTTGGGTGTCCTTGAGGCTCGGTATTTGTCCCCAAACGATGTGGGATTGTTATTGGCTTGGAACCCAAGGTTAGTGTGCGGTAGTATTGACCTGTGGGAACATCTGAGTTCTGTTTCTTCTTGATAGGGGTTGTGTTACATATGTGGAAAACTGTCATTTATATGTCAGTTTCACAAGAGCGATTAATCAATTTAGTGTATTGCAATACTGTTCGAACTGTCAGGCCTTTAACAATGTCAGGAATACACGAATGAATACTTTATTTAGGCATATTGTAAAACTATTAAGTGATATTATAATAAGTTATAGAAATGACATGAAGCTAAAATGGGTCTGGCCACGCCTGTACTACAGGTTCCTATGTTTTGTGCCGCTTTCAATCAGTCAAAGATATTCTGCCAGAATAAGAATTTGAAGTAATGCCCATGTGCCAATGCTTATCAGGGTATTACAAAATAGCTCTGTACTATTTGTGTTATGTATGGACTATATGGATAAGGTACTCTGTAAGGACATAATTTTGTGGGCAGGTGAACTGCAGATGTGCTGGGAAAGGAGGGTGGCTAAAATCTGTCGTCCGGGCTAGTAGTATATTACACTGGAGGTTATTGGCGGGCGCACTTAATCATGGAGAAACGTGGGGCGACAGAATGAAGAGATGGAAAGTTGAAGATGAATGTAATGGAAACTATAAGAGAGGGAGAAATGAATAAAATAATATAGATGGTCATATAACAAAGTAGTATAACGAAATTGAAGTTTTCTGCAGGCAGTATCACATGTTTCCGAGATTCTTATTGATGTCATTCAGCAATACGTATCAAAAGCCTATGGCTAAAGCTGATTTTCAAATAAAAGTTATACGAATGGTTTGTAGGTAGGTTTTAGAAACAGCACACAGTCACGGACAAAATTGGGTAGTAGTATAAAAGAATAAACTTTGGATGCGGTAAACATATAGCGCTTCAAATATCACTCCAATCAAGACGCCAATAGAGATATTTTGGGAATTGAAAGGACTGCCAGAACAGAATGATGTCCCCTAAAATACTATATTATAAAGGCCCATTAGAAGTTAGTAATAATGAAAAATATAGACGACGACGTGCCGGATAGTAGTATAACAAAAATGGTGTTTGGAGATGGCACCAAAGTCATGCGAATTGACCATCCATATTCACTATGCTTTCTCAGCCACTCTGACTGTGAAGTCCCACGTAAAACAAACTTTAGATAGAAATATTCTCTGAATAACAGCTTCTTCTATCAGTGTTACTTTAAAATTGCATAATTATGTTCATCCTTTTCTTTGTAGATCATTTCATTTCCAAATGCTTTCTTTTAATAAATGTGTATATCCCGCATTTTAATCAATAACATTGCTATTATTGGGTAACAGGTGAATAGATAATCATGCAGCTTCGCTTTCCTAACAAGCTCGGTACTTATTTTACAGAAACCAAAATGGCGGATGCCGAACTTCAGAATGGTCACATGACCAACGGCAACGACTTTGGCTCTCCTCCTGCCGTGAACGGCACCAACGGAGTCAATGTCAAGTCACTCCCGTCGGAACTCCTGGACTTGGCTTCCGGTTCCGGTTCGGCAGCGTCGCCCCCTAACGGCACGTCGGACGCCAAGTCATTCGACCCCCTGACACCGGATGTGGTGTCCCAGTCGTCGAGTGTACCATCGGAGCCCACGACGTCGTCGGGGGGCGCCCTGATCGATCTGGACCCCCTGGAGAGCCTCCAGGAGGCGTCGACGGCCTCCCTGACCCCCGCCTCCCCGCCCGCCGACGGCGCGTCCAGCCTGGACGGCTTTGAGAGCAGCGTCCCGGAGTTGGCGACGGCGGAGGCCGTTCAGAAGGACACTGTGACCTTGTTTGGTAACACGGGTAATACCCTGGAGGAACTAGGTGTGTTCAGTGCGCCGCCGCCGCCCGCTAACGCCGAGCCCGCCGTTACCACCAACGGCGACGCTGAGAACAAACCGGAAACGGCGTCGAAACCGGAAGCGCCCTCACAACATAACGGCACTGACGCCACGGCGGAGCCCCCGTCTCCAGCGTCGCCGTCGAAGAAGAACCGCGAGTCGAAACTCCCGAAGATGACGCCGCCCGCGTCGCCGAAAAAGAAGCCCTCAGAAACCGTCCCGCAAGCCACTTCCGGTTCCGCCGACGATAACAAACTCTTTGAGAAGGTTCCGCTGCCACAGGAAGTCAAGCCCGCAGAGCCCTCTGGTGGCGCCCGGCCGAAAACGGCGCCGCCCAAACAGCCAGCGTCCCCAAAGACCCCCCGCAGCGCCGCCAACGGGGCGCCTGCGCAGAAGGCAGCGGAAGAGGAACGACCGCAGACAGCGCCCTCTAAGATCCCGTCACCCAAGAAGGAGCGCACCCCGGTCTCGACGCCCAAAAAACAAGGTGAAAGGCTTCCCTATGCTGTTTTCTAATAAATGTTAACTCTCCACTGCTTAATGAATTGCAATATATGTTGCTCCGCTCTTTCAGTATCGAAATAATATCTTCTTTTCAATATTTTCTGCCTGATAATTGTTCTTGGTTTAACCTTAATTCAAACTTTATGCTTCATACTTTTATAACATTATTTCCCGATATAATTGATTTATGTCCAGTTAGTATGCAGGCGCTAACGAAATATTCAGCTCATTTTGGAAATCATAAGAAATGTCACAGACTTCTGCTTGATTGCAGTAGCCCGAACATCCTCAGGGTACACTAGGCATAATGAGGACCGTGCACACCAAAAATATAATGGAATTCTTGATAAATGTAAGGGGGGTTCCAAACAAATCTAAGGGACTTCAAAGAATATTTTGAAGGCTTCCAGATAAATCTGTTGGCTTTCCAGGGAAATATGAGGGGTTCCGCGCAGATAAAAATCTGTGAGGATTTCACCTGAATATTTTGATGGAATTGCTCTTTTAATGTTTGGTGATCTTGACTTTTGGAAAACTGTGTAGCTCCCAGGTATATTCCTGGAACTATCCCTAGATACAACCTAATTGTACATTTAAAGATCCATCAAACTTTTAGCGCTTTATGTTTGTATTCATTATAGACATATCTGTGTTATCTGTTAGACTATAGGAATTTACTCAACTTATATGATAATTCTTCGTCGACGTTATTATCATTACACTTGCCGTGTGCGCTTTCAGTGTGTATAATTTGTACTTGGCTTATTTTCCAAATCACGGTTTTAGCCTCGAGACTACGAAAAAGTAAGTAGGGTATCCACACGCATGCGTCCATGTTCAGTTTCTCGATACCGATGCTCGTTGTTTGTGTTTGGAAATTACTGATGATCGTGAACGTGGACATCACATTTCAATGGTTGAATTTTACAACAGAATCAAACCCCAATCCATCTCCTTAAAGCATGGTTTAATGTGATTTCCCTCATGCCATTATTTTCGTGGGAAATCTCTAAAGGCATTTGGATGATTTGTTAAAAGAAAATACAAGAATACATTTATAAAATCAATTGACCAACATAATAGAATGAATGTTTTAGTTTGTAGTCCCATCTTACATTTTGTATTTCATTTAGTTAGTAGGTATTTGAAAACTAGCATATCGTCATCGAGGGGAGTGTGTCCCACTGCTGGTTTAATTATTGCATGGGGTTTTCCGTTTAGTTTGTTATTGTTCTTTGAATAAATACCTTTTAGTTGTAGGTTTATGTAGGCTAATTGCTGTTTGAAAACCCTTGATTATACATTCACATACCCTAGTAAACCCAAGTAGAAAATATCTTTTTTTTCTGCAGAATCATCCATATATATTCTCATATATCCCCACTCCATACAAAAATATTTTTCCCATCGTTATTTTTAGAAAATGTATTCGTACCTGCACACAGATTTTGACAAAGATTTAACTTTGAAATTATATTCTTCTACGTCTATTTCTTTATAATTTTTCCTTTTACATGTCCGAGGATATGTGCAAAGGCGGTCAATGTTCATTTGCTTCATATCTTGATTAGATGCCTTTCAGTTGGGAGCACGGATTTGGTAGTTCCACTAGCTATCACCAAATGTCCTCTTTATTCACGTTTACTTTCCATTTGTTCCGACAGATGTCGCCTCGGATAGCGGCATAGAAGACGATAAGGTGACCAGTCCACGGAGTCGGGTGAGTCGGAATAAAGCCATAGTATCTGACTGACATCTACTATGGACAATTTCTTTGTCTACATTTGTTTTAATGGTTTGTGCTGCGTGTCTGCATTCCTTTTTGGGATTGATGTCTTTGCGAACCCTTCTGCCAACTGCAAAAAAGGTTATTCCTGTTTTCCAAGACGATGGTCTTCATTATTTAGGCCTATGCCTATAAATAGCCTTGATAGGCCTATGGCCTATATAGACCTACTGTATAATCCTGTATATTTTTAGTGATGGAAAGCATGCTGATATCTTCACTTAGAACAAGGCCTGCGTACCTGGCATCAGCTATGGGTGGATTATTCAAAAGATATGACTATAACTATGACTTCTATTCTTTTGTGGATCCATCAACACTGACACAAAAATATCTAGGAAACATTGTTAAATGGTTGGGCTATGATCAAGTCAATTAGTTCCGGATTTATTTTTTCCCTATTACGAAAACGACAAAGGAAAGGCGTGGCAGCGTGTAGGTTCATGTGAAATGGGCAAATATTGACAGGTTGCTTTTATCAATGGCTCACTAAATTGATATTTCCACACAGCCGTAAATCTGTCCCCGCGTGCCACTTATTGACCGTGCTGACAACGGAAACAAACACACGTGAAAGCAAACATAATTTTCACGGAAGGCTAATTATGACCAACCAGTCCCCTATAAATCATTTTCATATCAATGGTTTTTTGACCTTGTATGCCCATTCAAGGCCGCTTGATCCACTTTTTGAATTCACAAGTAGACCTTAATATGAACACCTCTGTCCCCACCCAGCTTCACGCTACATGCACGAGGTGCAACATCGGGTGTTAATGTAGAGCTGAATAAACCTCATCACGTATGGGTTATTGATAACAAGTCAATGGCTTCTACCCTATATTTGTGTAGGGTTCACTGATTGGCCCCTTTTTATGGATAGGTTGGTGGACAAAGTCCAAGGTTGTGATGAGGTAGGCAAAACGAGCCTTGGTAAATGGTGAAATGAACCAGTAGATGAGTAGGCCCACTAGGGAATGGACGTGCATGGTTGGATGATAAACAAAGTGTTCATGTAAGAAATAGAATCATTAAAGCCAGAAAGTTTTCTAGATTAGGGATTGCGAAATCATCCACATGCGGCACATTTGCGGAAATACATCTTCTTGGTTTAGGGTCTGATTAAAATGTATTAACATCATTACTATTAGAGTTTGGCGAAATTGCATTTTCAATGAGATGATTGAGAGGTATGGTAAATGTATGAATGATATAGGGCCTACCGGGCTGTTATTAAGTAGTTATGTAACATTGACCAACTATGTACATGACCCAACTTTAAAAATAAACAAAATAGTCCAGCGATCTTATCCTCCTTGTGTAAAAGTAATTTCTTATTCACTGATAAGCTGTGCCTCATTTCAAGCCATGGAACAGCTGTTCCTCATTTCAAGCCCTCAGCTGATTTAAGTAGGCAGGTCATAACACAGCCTCATACAACCATCCCCCACTCCGTCTAATTACAGGCAAACACTCACAAAGAAACAACCCCACTCCTAAACTAACAAACACCCACATGTAAATACAACCCAGGGCTTACCCAGACGTATCTAAATGTCCCACCCTGGAGCTCCCTAACCGTGTTTTTCTACCCCTCCCACTTTGCAGGTGCTAAATGAATCGGTTCTAACTTACTGTATTTTTACTGGTTAGTTTCAAGACCTGACCTGTTCGTTTAACTTTAAAGCAGGTTCTTGTCCCTTCAGGGGTTAGACTTTGGTAGTGCGTAGGTACAGGCAGGGGAAACAGTATGTACCACAGAGCTCTGGATTTCCACATGATCTGCAATGATGGATTTAACCCTTTCAAGACGCCACTTAATTTTAATATAGTGCCATATGAACACCAATTTACTTAATAATTATGCCCAAAAGACGCCACTGATACCACAAAGTTTTAAATTAGACCAGTCATAAGCTAAAACATGGATAGAAATAGTTATTTCCAAATGGTAATAGTTAGATAGTCCATAATATGTGCCATTTCAGTGGTTTGAAATAGAAAAAAATGTATTTGATATAATTTTGAGCATTAAATGCACAATTCTAAAATATTTGCTATGTATCTCTCAGGCATCAGGCGTCTAGGCCTGGTGATGCCTGTGAGATACAGGAGACTAGGCCTGGTGATGCCTGAGGGATACAGGCGTCCTGAAAGGGTTAAGGTAATAACAATTTTTTTTACTCTATCAAGTTTTATGTTGAAAAGTTGTAAAAATCACTTTTCAATTGCCCCTTGCTTGCACCTGTCGGTTGTTTCTTTCCACTAGCCTAGGGAACGATTAATTCAATAGAAACATGGTCCACAAATGAAAGGGCAGGAAACCATCATTCATCCAATCATAAACATGGACGATCAAATAGAATGCACGTTATCCTTTTCCTCTTGCCCTCGCCAGATCTTCCTATGTTATGGCCTAAAATGATACGACTCTTTGACTTTTGCCTGGGCAATCCAAAAGAGTATCCCAAATACTTTGCCACATGGTTGTATCAGTCCTCTGGCAAAGTATTGACAATTTTTCTTTCACCGTAAAGAGACATTTGGGTCGTTACAGCTCTGGATGTACAGTTTTTCCTTGCCGGTTGTAAGGTGAGGATCTTTGTATAAGTCTCTTAGTTTTTGTTTTTGAGCTGACAGTGAATAATTATAGGTGTAACTTTTTCTTGCTAGATAACGATGTCCTTTTTTATATTTGGATAGTTCTTAGCAGCTATGTACGCGTGTACAGGGGTAAAAATGTGTGTTTAAGTAAGAACGTATGGTGGGCATCATGCAATTCCTATCCGCTATATCTATTTTGGAAGAGTATGTTGTACTAGAATCTATGTTTCTCAATTTATTATAATTATATTAAAGCAGCTGCATTATTACATCATGCTATGATCTTCAAAGACATAGCTTTAAAAGTATTATGTGATAGACCTAGGCTAAGACATTTTTCTAAGGTTAGTATTTACCAAAAGTGCTGATGTGTGCACTTTATTTATGTTGCATAGGTTTTACTAATGGCCTCCTGTGTCATGTTGATTTATGGAATGCACGTCCAGGGCAGCGCAACGAAAAAGTGACTACTTAAACAACTCAAAATAGTCTCAGGTGAGACAAAAAAGGGTTCATGGCGTTCCATAGATACCGAGAAAAGGAGTGGTGCAGATCTCATAAAACCACAGAAAAAGTGCCACAGTTACATAAGGCTATGAATTTATCTCACTTAACATTGATTTACCAATCATTGATAACACTATCATCTAAATAGTCAGCCATCAGATTCTACGGAAAGTTCTGTCAAAACAAAGCCTTCAGCAGTACTTGATTACCTAGCTAGGGGGCGCCCTAAGGGCCCCCCTCCAGGCGCACGTGGTTGGATCCCGAGCTCCACCACCCACCACCCCTACCTGACACAATGATCATCGCCCGGAGAAGTGCAACCGGCCACCCCTCGGCAATCTCCATAATGAGTACGCCCCTGATGACCTGCTAGCATCAAAAGCTGAACAGAAAAAGAGGAGAAAGCATTTGGCGCCAGTTGCCACTGGAGGAGTCACTACTCACTGGAGGAGGGGAAGGTAACCAACCTGACCAGGTGCCAATCACTAGGGAATATAGTACGCACACTGGGAACAAGCACTGTATTCCTCCAGGGTTGGCTGATATAAGGAACACATTTGATCACCTGGATTAACAAACACAGCTGGATTATTAAAAAGGAGGGCAAGATCCGGGTACATGTTTTTGTGTGTAGGATAATGGAAACCTTAACAGCCTGGAGTGGCTCGGTTAAATGGACATGAGCAACTCAGGTGGTGGTCAACCCACTTGAAACCCATAAAGATCATCCATAGTTATTAGAATTTATGAGTGCTTACCAATAATCTTAAGACCAATACTGTATGTTCATTTGCGCTAACCACTATTGTTATCAGAATAAGGGGTATTGATTTGCATTACTATCCTTGTAATCATATGGGAACATTGATTTCTAAGTACCCGTTTTGTTATTAGGATGACAAATATTTATTTGTGCCAACTCTTATTAGTTTATGTAACCCGTCCATGAGACAATTGAGGGTGGAAGACAGGGATCGTTACACGATCACCTGTCTTACCTGTGAGATCTTTATATAATACAGGTGTAAATCAGGTCAGCTAACTTATATTATTATTGTGTGCATGTGTGTGTGGGGGGATGGGGGGTTCTTTGAGCCTGGAGGTTAGCTGTACTAGATGATAGAGGTGCGTTGTAGATGCGCGGATCCAGGAGATTGGGGTATTTTCTCCGCGAATCCATCTACCAGCAGCGGATCAAAGGGGTTGGGGGGGGGGGGGCAAGGGGTTACTGACATCCTTTTCCCCAGTGATTTTGGTGGGGACTAAAACTGCACAAAGATGGGAAAATGCCACTTATGCGTCAAACAATGTACATGTACAACATTTTAGTACATAGCCTAAATGCGACCTCTCCCCTTTTCACAATAATTCTTTATCCGCCCTTGTGTGTGCTATCCTTAGCCTCAGACTGTGAAACGGAGAATCTTGGATCCATTAATGTTTGATATGTTTGGGAAGCTTTGTTTTCGCTGCGTGACTTAATAGACGCAGAAGGTAACTCTTAGCATAGCAGGTCAAGCGGAAAAGTGGGACTTTGGTAGTCGTAGGTATATTGTAATTAGGTAATTAAGGTCAGATTCTGTGTGTATGGGCCAAAACGATTCATTCTAGTATTGTTTACTAGTGGTTTGAAACATCCTGTTTGAAATAATATTATATATGGTATTAATGCGTGAACATAAGTGAAGCAGATATGAAATAATAAAGTTGTCAGCTTTAGTGTTTAACCCAGAATTGGAAATTGAAAATGTAACTACGCAGCTATAATGACTGACGTAATTTCAAAATCATATGACTATAATAGGCGATACAGTTGTTTGCAATCATAGTTTAAAATGATGAAATTATAGGAAATAGCTGTTCGTTGTAGATAATGGACAGAATTATCAGGTCTTATCACAAAACTAATATGGACACAAATACTGCATAAACAATGCTAGAAGTTAGAAAAGGAACAGGGTTGATTAGAATATCTTTAGGGAATGCTGCGCAATCTGTGACAAGGCAGTGTACTGTTGCCTATGGAGGAAATAGAGGCCTCTAAATGGACCAGAGTTATTGTGGAAATTGGTCTACTTGACATGGACATCTATAGACTGTGGCCATAATGTGGTTGAAGTAGGGATATGATGGCTATTGGGGCTACTGGGGGTGTCAGAGGTCAGTGTTCCTGGGTCGGGTGTATAAGGCAGTATCAAACCGGTGTTAGGGACTTTATGCTTCTTGTATAGAGAACCGTGAAGGATCCAGGATTTTGAGAGCAGGAGGCCGGCGGGGGGCTCTTAAAATTCTTTAAGAATAATTATGATCAATAGCAATGTAGGGACACTGATTTACAGACTCAGTTTACTGTAGTAATATATTCCATGAGTCTACCCCATGCCCTGACCATTATTATGCCAAGATACAATTGTGGTCTTTATATACATTATTTCCAACACAAAAGAGAAGCAAAGTGGGATAAATAATTAATTTTGGCTCAATAGGTTAGAATGTTAAAAAGATAAATAAAGGGCATAATAATATTATAACTTTGTATGGCCATGCCAAACATACATTCGACGGGTTATCTTCATAAATCTTTAAGTCGTTCAAGCTACTATTACACGCTGGACGAGTCAGTTGGACCAAGTGCCGATAGGTCGATCACTGCTCAAGGTGCCAAAGTAAACTTCTGGCAGAGCTGACAGGCTGGAGTGCATTACAAGTACTGATGTTATTGGGTTTGTTGCTGAGCAACCTCTTATGATTATTTACACTCTTGAGTATGGAAAGCCAAGGGGTAAATTGGATGGTACTCATATGGTCATCCATATCTTCAAAATTTACACCTATGTCTTATTAAGGCATTGGGACTATGGTTATCATAGCTTAACTTAAAAACCTCTGAGTATGGTCATGGCTACTTATAGGCCGAGTAGATGTCATGAGAAGCAGGGTTGATTACCTGAGTAGTCTGATTTATTCATGCTACATAGCTGCATGGGAAGCTGATCCTGCTTGGGGACCAGACACACCCATCCTGATGAGATCTATCACGGAACTGATATACCCTACAGCTACACCCACTCTCTGTCTAGGTATACTGAGTTATATTTGGTATAGATCACTAGGAACAGACTTCAAATGTCACTAGTCCATCTTTTGCCTGGGGGGCGGACCAAAAAACATCCACGATTTCTCGTGGTGGCGTTTTCAGGCCCACGAGAATAATTTCAGGGCCACGAGTAGAAATATTTGCCCAGAAAACATCCACGAGAACTTTAGGACATGATAATTTCTTGAAAAATCATACTAAAATCATTCCCATAATATATTGAATGACATAGAATACTTCTTAAACTCTATTTGGATGATGTTTGAGCACTTAAATTGTTGAAAAAATGATTTCTGTGCCACGAGATTTTAGATACTCACGAGAGCAAAGTTTGTGATCGTGGGTATTTTAACCTCTTGTAGCACGGAATTCTCGTGGATGTGTTTTTGGTCCGCCCCCCTGGTTTCTCCAGCTATTTCCTCTCAGTTGTCTCTTGCAAGAGTCAGGAGGTTGCCATAAGCCATTACTCTAAAGGACCTAAAGCTCCTTATTAACGGAAATAGATCCCCAGTTTTCTAACTGCAGAAATAATTTGAATTAGTTAACCCAAGGCAACAATCCAGACTAATTACAACACTAATAATGCATCTGACAGGAAGTATGTTTTTCTATGGTATCAGGTTGTGCAATCCTCAATAATAATACAAAGGGTATATATAATGTATGTGTTTCAATCTTGTCTCATTATGATGGAGGATAGCTAGAAAGGAAAGCATTACTAACTAATTTTGACCCATCTCCTCCACATTAAGATAATCTTGATTTGTGTCAGTGCCTTATCAATTTAACAGAAAATGCTCCCAGAACTACTCTCTATAATATTATCCATTATATTGAGCAGTAGTTCAGGCATAAAGGCCAATGATGTCCTGTAAGGTGATGGAGGGGGTAAGGAACCAGTTAAAATGAACTTTGACCCAGATACAGGTGTGCAGAGACAGGTGAGAGTAGCTCTGAGCACCTCTGATACACACAGGTGTAGTTACCCCTCTAAGTGGACGATAATAGGTCAATTACGTATTGATTACTAGAGGAATGGACCCGACCACAGACAATCACCCATAAGATCAGCATGTAAACCTATAGCTATTCATGGTATTCTATATTGTTTGGACTTCAAAGTATTAATCTTATTATAAAGAACTTTCGTTATTGGGCTCATTTGCCAGTAGGTAGGGTTTACCTTATGTTATACATAAATTGTAGGGACTTGCATAGTTCTGTTTAGAAAACTTTTCAGTTCCTAATGCCTCAACTTGGTGTTTAGGACTGTATGGTACTGTATAGTGAATAATTCACTATTCTAGTTACAGTCGTCATACAAAGTCCAGTATTGAACTGTAACTAAAGGCCGTTGTTAGAACCTGAGATCTATAATATTGACAGCCAATCACTATGACGTGCGACTTTTCAATATAATTATATGTATAACTATGTCATACAATCCTCTCCATAGTTACTAACATTCCCTTTGAAAGGGGTGACTTAGACTGGCAGTATGGAAATAGATACCAATACATGGATACATAATTAGAAACATAAATGTTACTTGCCTAAAAAGTATTTGATATCTAATTTTCCCCAGTATGTAGTGTTATAAGAGCCTTGAACATTTGATACACTCTGTCATCGCATATCATATATACAGTTCTGTCTGTTGAGAATAAATAGAAATTGCAATAATTATGATGCTCCCCAGACAGACAAAACTCACGATGTGTCAGATTGACTGTACCTGTCAGTATACATTAACCAGTTACCTGCAGGTGAAAAACAGACAGGTGTGTCCCAACCCTGAATGGGAACAGGTAACGATGAAGACAGGTACATCGTTAGGATGTGCGACCGACCGTCCCCCTCCTCTCCCTCTCCACACAATCTCAATGGATACATTACCCTCTGTTATTAGTAAAGATTAGACTCCTGTCTCTAGGTTCAGTATTCATTAAACTGTATTCTTATGTAATTCAAATCAGACAGTTATAGTTTTGTATGGGTAAGGGATCAATTATACCCGCAACAGAATGAACTCAAAGATGAGCACAAGATAGATAGAGATATAATTATAACTTGGGATCATGTCACAACACATGATGTAAATTCCCAGAAGCATGTCAGTCTACCAGGATGTCTTTGTCTGAATCTGCCTCACACAGATGATAAAAGTGAGACAAAAATCCATGGATGGCCCAGAGCTCTATGATGATAAAACTGAGTCTACCCCAGGTTGATGAGATCACCTCTTGATGTCACGGGCTTTTAAGTTTACCCCAGCAGGTCGATAGGTATTTTATCTATTCAACAATTTCAAATAAAAGTTGTCAGTAGTTACACTATATAGAGGAGAGGTACAGCACCAGACTATGAAATGTGCTGATTTAGTTTTTATCTTGTTGGATATTGCCGATCATTATCTTTTCTTTTGTATTCAACACAGTAGATTATATTTATGAAGATCATTTGATAAATAATTATAAACCAAACCAAACCAAACCAATAGGGCTCAGCAGCACTAATACAGTATCAGTCTTAAGAGCAACCCTTCTTTATTGCACACCCTTTTATCCTTTACCCAGATGTGGAGCTGCTCCCCTGCTATTTATAGCCATGTTCAAGGTGCTGGGCCTGCCATTCAGTTGTCATACAGTTACCATTCAGCTGCCATTCAGCTGCCATTCAGCTGTCATCATAGGAGCCACCTTGGTGGCCCTGACCATACACTGGCCCTGTGACAATGCTAGGAAATGGGAGTTAGGATCAAAAGAAACATACAAATAATACAGGGTTACCTTTCATGCACTTATAGGGGCCACATAGGGTTGTCAGGTGCACACCTATTGATTGAGGCTGTTATAGTTTATACAGGAGACAAAGCTAAAGGAAAGAAAAGCAGGCTAATTGTCAGAAGTAGGGAATTGTTACGGACTGGATATATATATATATATATATATATATATATATATATAAATAACATAATTATTATATACAAGATTGAAAATTTATCCTATTACTATGGCCACTATATTATCCTAATGCATAGATTCTAAGACACATTGTGATGATCAAACAAAGTGGGGTTCAGCATAATCCCTTTCCTCATTAATATCATTAATAATTTGCAACGAAATTGAATGATCCAGAACTAAGAGATGCATGTGCATACGAAAGAATATACAGAAGAATTATAATTCCTATGTATAATCTTGTGTCTTTTTGTTTGAATTATGTATATATACAGTGGCGAAGAATCACATTCACTGTGACTATTTTCTCTTATTAGCTAAAAGTAGATCAAACGCTCTGTATAATAAAGGAAGGAAATAAAAAAGGCTAAATTCACCTGAGCGTGGTTGATGCAGAGCCCACCTTGGTTTGAAGGTTAAGTGTGGCCAGTTGTTGGAGCCCTCCAGGGTGGGCAACCCCTGGAGGATTTTGGCTATAGTTCACGGCGCTGAGTGGGGTAAGCCAAACCTCGGGGTGGGTACAGACCGTGGAAACTCTTCAGGCCCACAGGCTGCATTGTGTTATAGTATAGTGCCATTTATTATTAGGGAGCATTATAATCGACTCCTGTCACTGCACGAAATTAGACCTTTAGTGACCTTTGATTTTGTAAATGGAGCCATTGAGGTTCATTAAAGGCATAGGAAATGTCACCTTTCCAATACCTTTGCAAGATCTTTAATGAATTTGTAAAGGTCACCTGAAAAAGTTTTGGAAAGGTCTTGTAAAGATGACCTTTCCATTACCTTTAGCACACCTCAATGGCTCCATTTACACAAACTTAAAGGTCCTAAAAGGTCTTTTTTCGTGCAGTGATATATCTCTTAGTATAATGTTGCTGGTACACATAATCAGTGGATATCAGAATGGCAACGTAAGGGAATTGATTTTAGATGTGATGTCATTTAATCCCTGACATTCGTTAAGGAAAGTGTACGTCGCAACACAAGATCTATTGTAACTTAAGTATTATTATTCTTCATTTTATAATATTAAGGGTTAGGGTATTTTATGCACATGCGTAAAAAGAGCTTAAAGTGGATGCAAGATATTAGTATATATGGGTAGGTAAGGTTTTCGTAAAATGATCCGTAGGTTAGGGTTGCATATTACAAAGGGATTTTGTGGTTGTATTTACGTCATTCTTAAATGCAACATTATCTATTTTGGCGTGAGTAAGGGTTTACCTGAGGTATTTTGTTTGTTGTTATGGGTTTAAGATGTAATATGAGTTATTAGTACTCGGCTTAGCTTAGTGTGTGGAGAGGAGCAGGGTCATGTGTAAGAGTGAAGGTCTGGGCGTCTTGGGGAGGCCAAGTCAGTGTC
Source organism: Lepidonotus clava (assembly GCA_936440205.1). Classification (NCBI taxonomy): domain Eukaryota; kingdom Metazoa; phylum Annelida; class Polychaeta; order Phyllodocida; family Polynoidae; genus Lepidonotus; species Lepidonotus clava. Next base: position 14,113,636 of record OW387150.1, on the reverse strand, counting down.
AGTGATCACACCCTCTACTGGCCAACGGGCACATCAAAGGTTGGACCTTACTGCGCCTCATAACTCAATACCCCATGGGGTGCCGAATGTCTGAATTAAAGAAAAATGATTATTTTTATGTACCCTTTGTTTCAAGGAGTAAATTAATCAACACCTAATAGGAAAGAAATAGTTTGTACATGTATATCCATTTCAGATTCAGAATTTAGGAAATGAGTTCCTTTAAGTTTTATTGCTTTTGACCGATCCCAGTGAAATAAAAAAGACAACCTTGCAATTGTAAAAAAGTTGGAGGTTGGAGACGGGTGGCTGGACATTGTATCAAAGATCCACTTATCCCTTGGAGTCACCCGATATCATTTGAATTTGGCCCTTTCTAATTTCTAAGAATAATTATGATTTCTTTTCCTACGTGATCGATATCCATCCATTTAAGACATGATGACATTTAGTACTTAGATGTGCCGCGGCATGGGCATAAATCACCTGCAGGCGTAGTTCTTGCTTGAGCCAGATATCCTATATTCTGAATCTATGAAATTATTAAATTCTTAAAAACCTTAGCGTTTTTGCCATAGGCTTTAAAATACCGTAGGCGCCGCATGGGCACAAATCACCTGGAGAGGGAAGCTTTTACCTGAGCCAGGTATCCTTCTACCTGACGTACAGGAGGTGGGCTGACAGCAGCTGAGAGCCATCCCTCTTCACCCCCACACTACCTCCACTACTACTACACCCTCCTCCAGTAACCCCTCCACACACACCCCCTACCAAACCCCTCCTCCAATGGGGAGATACACAAACAACTCCAAACAACCTCCAGGCCCACTCCCCGACTCGACCTATAGTAGAAAGTATCCACTACTCAGGTATGCCTAGGATGTTGCTTGGGTAAAGCATTTGTCATTGAATTTCCACAGTCAAGGATATAAGCACTGATATACAGCACCTCTCACTCTCAGGCATTAACCATACAGTGATATGGATTGGGACTACACACCTCTGGATTCAGTCACCTCCATGGTCTGAGTAAGCATTGACCAACCTAGGAGGAATCAGGAGTACCATTAGGACTTGGCACGGTAGAGTAGACTCCAGGGTTTAATAATTAATGCAGTATCACTCACGGGTGGACTAGGATCAACTGATTACCTCCTGGGTCAATCACCACATCAAATACAATGGCGGGGGGTCTTTCAATCGATTCAGAGTGGTGAGATGCATGTGTGTGATTGACTGAAGAAGGGAATCATTATTTCTCCTTTTCTATAGACCTCTCAGGTTTTTCATTCAAACTTCATTTTTTATAAGGTGTCATAGGATCATCAGAGACGTGGTCATCCCTTGACCAGCAGGTGTCCAGGAAGGAGTGACCCAATCAGCTGTAAGCGTGGGGTCAGTTTAATACAGGTGTGGCTACTGGAGGACAGGTATGACTTTGATGACAACCAGCTCCTCCCATGTGAACTCTGACAGGTGGGAATAGGCAGCACTGGAGAATTGTTACCGGAGACACTCGACCTAAGGATACTGACAATCACAAATAATAACTGTGTGTAATACCAAGGAATTACGAGTTATTCCTGTATCTGCAAAAGCAAGATATCACAAGTAATACCTGCATTTGGAATACCCACGGATCATAAGTTATATATGTATCAGCGTTGTGGTTGATACCAATGGAAGTGCCACAACATTTACAACGGTGAAAGTACGCTACTTATTCTTTAGCCTTATTGAAAGGATCCATTAGAGGATATCACAGATACGCTCCATCTACCTATTTGATGCTATGCTTGGAAAATCCTTTCGAGTGTGCAACCTTGATTTGAAAGTCTGCAAAAGTGACTCACTCATGGAATAACAGCTGTATAGCAAGGGATAATATTTGGTTATCTTGGATTACCAGATATAATATATACACCAACATTGCACCAGTGCAGCTTGTGGAGAAGATAACTAAATTGGTTGAATTGGAGTACCATCATTAGAAAATCAACCTCGGCTTATCATAATCATCGCCATCATGTCTGCAACGACCTCCCGAACCAGGGTAAGCAATTCAACAATGTGTAATTAAAATACGACCCCCCGGAAATATTCCATTAATTCATCCCACTAACAGATAAAGGGTATACAACTAATAGCTTCCGTTTCCGTGAACCAGGTTTTATTTCCTGTTTAACCTAATGAACCTCATTACTCATATAATGTTGGCCTATGTATAATACATAAGTAAATTTCATCCATTTGCAGCGCTTGCTTATCCTGCCTACCTTACCTTGTAGCAATGTTCGGAGACTATGGATGTAGTCGTTATAACTAAAATGACCTCATTTTCCTTGTAGAGTTTGACATGCATCATATAGGAATACTCAGCATGGATATGTGTATCACAAAGGCAACTTGTTAAAGCATGGTTTAGAACCAAATCTGAGTTGTAACTCGTGAGTTGAGCTGATCACACAACAATTGAATGACTGCTGCATGTGTTTAAAGGTTGCTCAACGCACCACCTCTGACTTCAGTTGGTAGAACATCGTCATAGGGCATTTCCTCAGTTCCACAAATTGGACTGCATATCCCTTTCAATACACTCGCACATGTGTGATCCATAGGATTCATAAAAACAATCCCCTGGTGTATTTGGAGAATTTATTTATTTTTTTTCTTGTGAACAAATAATTACCAGAGTATCGCCTCACCCATTTACCTCACGAGAAAAAGATAACTGCTCAAGAATTTCAATCTTGGCTTTTGGACACATCGTAGGAAATTAGGAGGGGACTATACTGTCCATGTTGGAGGAAATCATAGTTTTATTGTATACTTTAACAAACTTTGTATGAAGTTAACAGAGGGACAAGAGAGTTCCAGTACCATGGGGGACTCAAGTGATGACTTAGTAGATGAAGCTATTGAGACTCTAACAGAACGCCAAGAAAATGGACTTTCTCAAGACAATCTTAGTCTCATAAAAAAGAAAATGAAACAAAAGAAGGACTACTACACGAACAGTAAGATAGCACCACCAGAATTCCCACCCATAATAAGGGAAAGGACTTTCATCATGGACAAGAAAAGGAAGCCAAAACATAAAGTAAAAGCAAAACGGACTATTTATTGTAGAATACCTTTACTATCTAAAGGGTCTGCCAGATATTTAAGGGTAAGGTATATATAAAGTTCTGTGTATGGCAGTATTGTTATTCTTGGTGTGGTAAGATATTGCATCTGTGGATGTTATACTGATGGTTTGCACCTGATGTAACTCGATATATTGCACCTGTAAGACCAAGCATGTTAACTGGTTAAGTTATGTGTACCTTGCACCCACTTAAATGTGACAGTGCACATAAGTAAGTCTTAACTGCACTGATGGAAGTATATTTATGCACATGCACTTGAATATGTAATCTTACGGATCTATATAATAATGATTGGTGCATTTTGTCTTTCTCAACCCTTCCAAGGATGAAGAGAATGGTTCGACCGAACTTGATACAACCAAGGTTATAATCATTTGCTGATTATTGAATTTATAATCCCACATACATAAATGTTCCTAAGATATGGCTAGCAAATAGTATGTTCAGCCTGACCAAAAATCAGATTTATGGTAAAGCATCCACGCTACCTTGTCTCTGCATGATTTTATACAAAATGAAAAGTCAGGAAAAGTAGAGAAAGAAGGTGTACTTCAATCCCCTTCTCAATAATTGATTCATACAAATTAAACAATAATTTTGAAACTACCTCATAATAAACTGCTGGCATTGATTATAAATGAGGATTTCCTCATTCCCTCCTCCAAGGATGCTAACGCCAACCAGACCGAGTCACCTGAATCTTCGGTCCAGTCTGACCCTGACCCCCCTGCCCCACCTCCAGGGGATGACCAGTCCTCCAGGTCCCCTCCACCAGCCCTGCAGCCTGAGGAGACCCAGGGTGAAGCCATTGAGGGGCCTGGAGAGGCTGGGGGCCTAGGGACACCAGGAGAGGCAGGGGAGGCAGGGGGTGTTGCTGGACATGCCATGGAGGAGCCAGTGAAAGAGTCCTCCAGTGTGAATGGGCCAGAGGAGGAGAGAGGGGTTACTGAAGTATCGTCTCCAGGGTCGGAGGCCACAGGAGGGTCGGTAACTGACCGTGTAAGGAGAATTCAGACCTAGATATGGCTTACTTCACCTTTCAGTATTCTCACTTAGTAAGGCTTACATGATGTTGTTTAAGCCTGATACCCTCTAAAGTTCACTACCTTTACACTGATCATCTAGCAATAATTATTTAGAAGCCTGACTCTATACTATTTCCACATACTTCATTCACATAAAATCATTCAATCACATATTCTTCAATTGCTTTTCCTTGGAGTGGTAATTTCCTGACTCCATATGCTGAGTATCCTGGTCACCCTTTCCTACACACAGCTTTAAGACACAATCTGTTAGACAAATAAACCTAGCCATATTAAGTCTCAGTATTTTATCTTACCTTATTTTATTGTTTGGAACTATTTACATTTAAAGCAATCACACATTATCAGTTCACCAATATCTGCAATGACAAGTAGAGAGTGCCTTACTTTTGACAGCTGATTGAGTAGGCTTGCCATAGGCTTTATCAAATTTTGTTCATTCAAAAACTAAAGGAAAATGTCTGATTCTTATTGCAAACACCTAGGATATTGTACTGCAGTTATATGTGGGACGTAGATTTCGGGCTGCACCTTGTTGCCATAGCTTAAGGAGGCCTGTTTGTAGTCCGGTGCACTGAATGGCATTCTCCGGCCTCTGATTCCCCATACCTTTGCCAAAGATCACCTATATAGGTACACCCTAAAATACTCACGTGGAAAAGGGCCCTTTCCTAAGTACACATTCCTTCCACAGTACAAGCATACTTAACAAATGTCAGGGTATATGCTAGAAAAATAACAACGTTTGACTCTTTTATATTGGAAAGTATGACCAAAGAGTTACATGGGTTCACATCAGAGATGTCAGTACCATGTTCCTGATAAGCTGGATACTGATATAAATCCGTGTGTGGTAAACCAACCGGTTAACTAGAATTGTGTGCCATATGTATCAATGTCAGAGAACCCTCCATAAACCTGTATAGATTTCACAAGTTGAAAGGTGTGTTCATATGTTATTCACACCTGGCTGCAGCTTACACCTTCATTATCTATCCAGGAGTTCCCTCCATACTCACCTCTCCTTCTGGTAGTCCCATTACCTATAATATAGTACCAGAACCCATAGAAAAATGCTTTAATTATACCAAGCCAGATCCCCAAGCAAACATGATTTCCTAGTTTTCTAAGGGTGCGCAGTGACACTCTATTAGATGTAATTATGGTGGTGTTGTAGTAGAGATCATCCCTGACACCACCAGATGACGCTGGTTCAGGGGGTTCATTCTTCTCAGTGTGTGTTTGCCCCAAACCTGTCTGTCTGACTGAGGCTATGTTGATGTAAACCCAAAAGCCCATTCAGTGTTATACAATACCCTATACTCCACTGGTGGGAGGGTTTACATAAAGTATTACATTGGTGTTGCTTAGTTTGTTATGGTCTTCTTGGTCTTTTTTTATTTCATAAGATGAAGTGATGATGAACCATACTTTTATTAATGTAAAATCCAATATTTCAGGTATTTTCACATGTGCCATTAATATACCTAATTCTTTTTATTATTATTGATGATATGAAGGGAAAAATGGAAGCCGGTTTCCTCTTACCATAAAACTAAGCTAGTACCCTGTACCCCATCTATCAAAGCCTATTAACTGTACCCCATCGGTCAAACCTTATTTAGTCCACTTTTTCTTTGAAACATTTTTTGTGGTAATAATATCCTTAACTTTCATTTTTTCCCCTCATCATTTTGTCACTTAAATGTAGAATTGTTAACAATGTAGTTCTTACCATGACATGCGCCAGGAGGATTGCTATGCTTTTCGCTTTCCTCTCTCATATAATTATTCCGTCAGCTACCTTTTAATCCCCCATAGCCATTTCTAAACACCGCCCCACCCCTCCAACCCTACCTTTTTCCTGTCTCAATGAGCCACTTCTTTTGGTGGCTCTTGTTACACCGAGGTAGGAAAGGCTCACAGTGGCATTTTCTCACGTATGACAATGACGCACCTTAACCAACAGTCAGGAGGTATCTACTGACACAGAGGGCTTATTGTTAGTCCCACGTCACCCTTATAGAGCACACAGTAATGTATACATGCCCTCTGCAACAGGCATGGCTGGGGTGGAGGGGGAAGGGAGTGGGGGGGGGGGGGGGGGGGGTACTGGCGCCCAAATAAGAGTACTTACCAACCATTAGGTTTTGTTTATAAAAATTCAGGAATTTTGAACCTAATTTGATGGAGTATAAGAAAAAACGGCTAACAACGGTAAACTATACGGTACCAGTCCTAAATGAAGTCTTTTGGGGAGGAATTAAATGATTAATCTTTTTGTTTCTTGAAATGGAACACATGCGAGGCCCACTTTCAACAGGGAAGTGCACCTTGAAGTTTCATTCTGAGCTGAGTTCCAGAACAGAACCCCCTTTTGTTACAACTTATCCTCATAAGAGAGGAATAGAGATACCTATTCTTAGATGGTAGTTGCAAAGAGACCTGTCGTGCCTACGACAGGGCTATATGAAATACATAACCCATCATCTTTAGTAAATACTATACATCCTTGTGTTTGAAAGGGATAGGGAACATACTATTAAAATGACTTTATTACCATTTGAGATATTAAAGGGTTCTTATGAACGTAGATACCAAATATAAGAGTTATGGATGACATTAGTTAGATTAGGTAATTGCAACAGTAAGTAACCCCATGAAGCATGATTTTCAGCTTTATGTCAACGCAGCGTTGAGCCCCGTGACAGGTCCGGAAGGAGGGGTGTTTTTACAGCGTGGGTGTAAATAGTCAGGGAGGAAATCTCAAGATGCTGGTATGCACTGGGGTATATTTACAAACAGAACATGTGCCACTGACAGTTACATGTAAGTCGGCGTTGGTAATTGGCTGTTTGGTCGTGGCCAATCATGTGGGGGGTTACATCAGACATACGGCACCCACATACCAAGCCCATACCAATCATGGCTCAGGCCCATACCAATCATGGCTCAGGGTTAGGGCTTGTGTGCGGCTGTCTTGGGTCAGGGTTTGGGGTGATGTATGTTATCTTTGCTTAACACAGTCCTAGGCGAGTATTTTAAGTGTGAGGAAAGAAGAGATACCAAACCATAAAGTCAAGTTGTTTAGTTCTCCACAGATACTGAAAAGAACTGAAAAGCATTAGCAAATCCTTTTGTTAAGTAAGAGGATGGTGACCAACGCACCAATTGCTTCACGTTACAATCTATTGTTTTCCTATCATGTTAATTACCACTTTTGGCAATCGATCTTAGGCCGATTTGTGAAGCGAGAGTGAACACAAAGGCATCAGTTATTAGCCAGTACACTGTGAGAGCTTATTTAAGAGAAATTTCGAATACATGTATAGTTGGAAAACAATCTCAAGTGGTGATGTGTTTAAATGTCAAATAGTGAGAAAGGTGCTAAAGGTAGATACATATTATTGCAAACTATCCTCATTTTAATTGGCCAAGCAAATCCAAAGTTTCGTTCTGAAAGCTGTCATGAACTACGCTGTCAGACAGAATAATAGTTCTGGTAAGAAGGGGTGCTTGTCATTCCAGAATAATTGGCTGTCATTTGACCACATATGGAACATATTTCTGTTTCACTGGATGTCGATGCCCTCAAGATAGGCGCCTACTTGCAGGATAAGACATACATGTAGACAGTAAGGATTACACTGTTGTAGATATCAGACTTTGGAATAAATGTAATATTTGACATCCCTCCCCAACCACAACGTATCCGTTACCTGGATGGATCCCTATGTTCAACACCCATAGAAGGGGCGTACCAGTGATTATATACACTGGTAGGGTGGACATTATAGTAAGAACACCTGTCAGAGGTATATCGTTTGCTTCGAGTGATGATAAAAGTAAATGTCTAACTGTATGACAATAATGTACTTCAGATCAACCCAACATGATCATTCCCAGTCAGGACAAACATCCATAATCAAAGCCTTCATATTTGTCATTACGATGTGCCTTAGCAATAGTTGATGTAGTGTTCATTGTTATTTCATTTCTGAAATTGTTCTAGTCAAATCATTAGTATGGCAAAGTAATGAGGCCATCAAAAATTGTTGCATCTACATTCCTAATAAATATGATGGCTGACCTGGATATCATTCCCTAACAAAAATAACTTAAACTGTCCATCCAGTAGGGCAATGATTGAGTGGGAGGATTATTTCATTAAATGAGCAAAATCGTTGAAGCCCATACATACAAATGTCCTTTCTAATCTGACTTATTGCTTGGGCCTAGAGCATATAAAAGCTGGGTGCTTACAAATCTAACTTCCCTGCATATGTATACGTCAGCAACTCTAACCTGAAACTCTATCTCAAGCCCTGTTACCTCTTGGTACCTGTAGGTGTGAAAGTGTGAGGTGTGACTTAAACCAGGTAATTCAGACACGGTGGTACTTTCACACCCAGGGCTCATCTGTCTTCATTAAATCTCAATCTCTACTTTATACGAGTCTTTCAGTTAGTGGGGGTATACTGGCCCAGCTGGATGGATAGAAACCATGAGCGGAGCTTCCGTCAGGATTTATGAAGATCTAAGTTGTTCCTGAGAAAAAAGTGCATCACTTGAATTGCGCTAAAAATAACTGACAGATAGTTTGAGTGGATACATTCCGTCTCAGCCTGATGTAATTCGAAATAATATAGGTTTAAGAGACTAAAAGCGAATAATCAGTATTAACCCTTACACTGCCAGAGGCCTCATATGGGGCCCTATAGTAAAATCCCATTGGAACACCATTGAAAGAATGCAAATTATGCTTTCAGAATCTGAAAGAATTTTTCAGATATTCCAATTAGAACCAGAGATACAGGTATTTGAACATCGGACTATCAAGTCACCCAAAAATGTTAGAATTGTGATGCGAGAAACCATAAACAATGTATTTACATTTGAATTTGCCATACTAATTAAAAAATCATGAAAAATGGATGAATTTATGTAAATGACATGATTTTTAATTTGCTCTAACTTTTCTTTCATTTATGATAATCACAAACTGTCTTTTGCACAAAAAAGATAATGTTTTTATGGTATTTTTATAAAAAGTGTCATAGTTATTTTATGAATTATTGGTTACCATGGTAACCTGCAAATTACGATAGTACGAACAATTACTCCGTGCAAGAAATTTGCCTTATTGGCACAGTGCCAACATTTGGAACGTTAATATCAAAATTATTGAAAAAAAGCTTTTCATCTTAAGAATCTAAACTCAATTTGAGTTTTAGAGAATTTAGCGCTATTTTTTGTATTTTGGCCAATATTTCAGTAAATATCAATTATATTGTGATATATCTGGCAGTGAAAGGGTTAATATTGAGCTTGTTGCAATATACAACCAGTCTTCAGTTGATTGCACTGTTCTTCGCAATTATCAGCTACAGGCCATCTGTAAAATGATTTCTTGGACAAATAGGGGAAATTTTGTGTTTCAGAGTGAAACTTTGAGAATTAATCATTGATAGAAACAGAGGTTTTATTATGTTTAACAGATATGAGTTTTATGACCACCGCCCCTTTGTCCACTGACTACAATGTAATGAAGATCTATCTTTTTCATGTTTTATTGTATTAATCAATTGAATTCTTCTTAAGCTTCTTGATAAAGGGTACCTATTTTCTGGTTGCCAACAGAAGGGTTCGCAAAGACTTTATTGCTGACTTCGCACTTTCTTTCTTCTTCAAGATGTCTGCACCTATCTGTTTTTATTGTGTATGTTCTGTATCAAAAACGTACTTATATTTGCTTGAACGACCACTGTGTATTTTGTATCTAAAATAAATGTGATAAAAAGTATCTCGTGTAATGTTTTGCGTGAGTGGAAATGCAATGTCTAATCTAAAGGTTTTACATGTACTCAAATCATGTGATTGTTCTTTGGAAATTATCATATATGTACAGTAAGTTAGCCAATGTTAATTCCATAATTATATTAATGCCTAGTTATTCTCTAAACGCCTTTCAAACAAGTTTCCTTAATCGCAGTAGATCTAAATGTCAAACATCAAAACAGGTTTATTTGTACATCTTTAAATCGCTAATACAGCAATTTTGATAATCTCGTACTGACTATCCTGGAAGTACCATCTTATATAAAAACTCCGTTTTTCAGACCCCTGGAACAGAAAAGAAAAGGTATGGCATCGACTCAAAGAACACAACGTACAAGCCGTCAGGTGGAAACGTCAAGATATTCGAGAAGAAACTTGACGTCAAGAGTGTGGGGGCACGGATCGACAACAAACCCTCGCCCAAAAAGGCCGACGGCTCGCCACGAACTCGTAAATATTATTTAATACGAAATAAAAGTTTTTTTCATGCCACTGTTTCACCTATGAATCATAATTGTATAGAATGTTGAGCATTAATTTTACTACTGTGACTGACTGTTATTGTATATACATATTGCATATGGCATCAAACGAATGTTTCACAACAGTTATTTTAGATGTCATTTATGTGGTAGTTTTCATGCTATTCTGAATATATATGTATGCATAAATGTTGAGAATGATTGTAAGAATGTGGAAGTCTTTGTTGTGGTATCTCTGAGCTATGCAGTCACAAACAGATGGGATCGGCCATTCTAGGATTGAGAAAATATACTTCAGTTAAAGATAACGAATCTAGTGACGATAATAATAATTATCTTCAACATTGTCACATTAATAATGATTTGAGTAATTAGGCCTCTTCATTCTATCATTTGTCTTATGGGAAGGCAATGAGAAAGACTTATAAGAACATAAAACATCCTTGGCTTTTCTATAAAATGTGATGCAAAACTTAAAAAGAAATAGAAATTAATTTTGTAATGAAGTACATTAAACTCCTCATGACAATACAATTCTGCCTATGCTCAATCCTTGTGGCCAGTTCCTAAGACATCCTACGATGCATTGGTACAGAATGACTACACTACCCTGTAGTAACCCATGTTTTTCTTCATTTGTGTCGTCAGGTCCAGGAGCCTACGTCCCCCCAGAAATGCGTTCGTTCACCTTTTTGAATACCTCACATTCTCAGTTATTTCATATAATATCCTATTTGTATAGTCGTATAATGAGATCTCTTGCTTATGCTTAAAAAATACTTTATGACTCATCCATGTGTACGTGTTTTGTATATGTATTAGTAGATTGACCTCTTTTGACATAATTATATTCTTCTCCATGCATAGTCAAAACAAAAAGAAATAATTTTGTTAATTTTTGTACCATATCTACTTCCTATGTTAACATGTTAATTACAGTGCGTACTAGAATCCTTCCTCTTTATCCTACCAACCTTTTCTACAGTTTGACATAAAGGGAAAAATTTGTTTTAGAATGTCTTTAGGGTATTTTACAGTGAATGTTTTCTAGCCACGTCTAATGCTATTTGGTGCTGACCTTTTTGCCCTTGCCCTCCAGCTAAGAGTAAGAAGATCACAGAGACGATTAAGACCATGACCCCCTCCCCCAACACCAAGCTGGCCGCCTCCAAGGTGGGATCCCTCTCCAACGCCAAACATACACCTGGCGGTGGAAACGTGAGTTACATCTTTGAAGTTGTTTTCGAAAATATTGTGGAGTAAGAAATACAATTTGATTTAATTTAATAAGAAGATAAGTGTTTATATACATCATGATAAGGGAATATTTATGCAATTCGTTCATATGTGAGTAACATGATTATTCAGACATCAAAAGATGCCTCAAGTAGTCCGTAAAACTGTAAACAAGAGAGGGAGAAACAGTGATGTACATTGCACAACAATATAAGGATTATCTGTCTGTGATTATCAGCTCTGCAGAGTGACAGGCAATGGGTGGTATTTTCCTCACTTTTGAAATGGTCAACACATTTTCAAAACCCAACCAAGTAGAAAGGAGCCCTGTTCTTAGACCATATTCACCCAAATGGCTATGTGTCTGAGCCTGAGCCTGGGCCTTTCTCTCAGCGCCTGTCGGGCCAGCTGTCAGGCATGCATAGCCCTTAAAATGTGCTGAGTCATGGTCATCACTCATAGCCAAAGTCCAATAGAGTAGCTCCTTAGTCATCTGTGTCGGCGGTGACCAAGTCTCCATGGACCCCTGATAATGGGTGATAACACCCACTAACCTCTGCTCCCGGGAACAAAGCAGTAATTACCGTGAGATATAACGGGAAACTCGATCCCTACCATTGCAAATAAGGGTTCCATTGCAGGAGCAATATGGTTCTACATCAATCAAAAAGTTCACCGTGTTTCGCATAAATGTCAATTCACCCAATTTTGAGATAGAATTAAGATATTTTCTCATTAGGCAGCAACCTTATCAGTGTAATAGCATGTAAAGGCTATAACTAAGTGGTGTATCATATTTTCACGGCATTATTCAGCTATTATTATATAGACTCATAAATGATATGACAAACGGATGAATATTTAGGGTAGTGCGCTGTACGAACATGTTTTCCTTTTCTTTTATTAACAAGATTTCTCATAGGATAAAATAGATATCGTTATTTTCTTTCATACTAGTCAAATCTAATTTTTCTTTTTTTTTCTGTCAAAAGACATGTAATTCTTTGAATAGATCTATAATATTATTGCCATTCAAACATAGATGACATACAAACACAGGGGAAATCTTGATTCGGTTTTTATGTTGCACTTGCCACGTGTTTGAAATTGCTCCGGTGCGGAAACAAAACAGAAGGGTCTGACAAATATGCAAATGGCGGATTACAAAGTGTGTCATTGAATTATTGGGTTGCCATGGTAATCGGAGGGGTTTGTGTGTGGGATGGGGAGGGGTTGGTGGGGGATTGAGCCTGACCTTGTGACCTTAAACAGCTGCTCTCCCCAGAACCTCACGATTCTAGGTCAATGAGACCACGTGACTAATGCCAAGAATTCCAGGCTTGGGAAAAAAACAAAAGGTCATGAATCAGAATTATAATTTCCTGAGGAAAAGAAAGATTGCTCCTCTGAGATTTGGGATTCGTGAATCAAGATGATGGTTTATCGGAGGTAGTAGATTTATGGATTAGCTGTTTATGGGTGGAACTGACTAAAATAATGCCAAAAACATTCGCCGTTCTTTTTCAAATGCCAGAATATCATGATAGTAGGACTACTATCATATTTACATAAACACTAGACCAAAATTTTTCGTTATTCCTTCTATAAGTACATACCAACAAGGGAAATTCATAGAGGTTAGATTTCTTGTAGACAATTTAAAGCAAAACAGCAAAATAACGGCAAAATAACAGTATGCTATTAAATAACACATGCAAATGAAAGTTATTATTACGTAGAAAAAAAGCTCATATTCTTCAAAGACGCATTGGAATGGTTGTACAATCAATGATTTTTTTTCTTACTTTTAAGAATTAGATGAACTGTGAAATACATCTTTTTTTATTTTTTTCTTAATTTTGACAGGTAAAGATCGTCACAAAGAAGGAGGACTTCTCAACTGTGTCCAGCAAGTGCGGTTCGACAGCCAACATCAAGCACACGCCGGGAGGAGGCAATAAGAAAGTGAGTAAAGATAGGCCTACCGTCAATATAAGACAGTTTTTTTTTTAAAAAAGATCTTATTTGCAAAAGAGGTACTTCTCAACTGACATTTATCATAGGATAAGCCAGCTGGAATGTATCGAGCCAGCTGATTCACTGTATATATATATATGTATGGAGAATGGAATAAGGTGCTGAACAAGTACACTTGCCAGCTCTTTCCTGACCGTGTAATTATTGAATGTACCTCGAACCACATATCTAATGAAAGCCTCAACACGCGAGTCAGTTTGGTGCCTGTATTATCTCAATTGTATTGTATGATACATAATATCATCTATGGTACTTGCAATGTTACTTGGTTTAAATGGAAGGTATGAATAGTTTAAAGACTAAATAATATGTATCTTTAAAACTTTAGATCAAAAGGTTTAGCTGGATTAATCAATGCAAGTGTAACGAACAATTCATAGAGTTCATATAGGCACAAGTAACTAACCTCTTTGTTTTCAGTTTGGAATTTCAGAAGGAGGTGCCCTCCTTGAAACTCTGTTTTCAACACACACACTAAACATGATATGGTTGAAGACTATGTGATAACCGTTAAATATGAACTAATTTAGGTATTCGTCACAGTGAGTGTACTCTTTATGTCAGATTGAACACCAAAAGTTGGAGTGGCAGGTGGGCTCACGAGTTGGGTCCTTAGACAACGCCCGCCACCGGCCAGGGGGAGGTGAGAAGAAGGTGGGTTGTTCTCTCTCCACCCACCAGGTGGAGACACTCATGGTCGGAATGCGGAATGCTCTAGGTCGCCCCCTGGCGTCGGACTTTGGTACTAACACCTGTAAACTGTAATTCCTGAGTACCCCTAAACACTTAGGATGTACTGCTTCTTTACTATGGGAATCTCAAAATGGCAATTGCTTACAAATAATACAAAAATAAAAAAAGGAAACCTTTTTAATCTCCCATATATATGGTCCCTTTTACTTATCCTGTCTCAGGTTGGGACTGTAATTATATCCAGGTAAATCTGGACCAAAAAGGATGCTAGAATATTTTAACCAAAACGAAGAAATTCAAACAAGAAACCTAGAAGCCCTCTTTTTGTGTGAGCACTCATACTCTCAACTGTAAACAGCTGATAAATTATTTGAAATTTAACTAATAAACTATTTTGATATCTAATAAATGATTATTTAATAGTAATATTAATCAGGTTACCCCATTTTTCCCATAACGCTGACAGATAGCGAGTCACAAACTTGAGTGGAATGTGACATCCCGGGTTGGGTCGCTAGAGAAAGCGGACCACAAGCCGGGCGGAGGCGCAAAGAAGGTAGCCACCCCTTGTACCTTGGTCATATCGTGGTTCCTAGTCTTCCTAGTCTTTCTTAAATGTCCTCTGCATTGTGGAAAACTTGTTCTTTTCCCTTCCTTCTAATAGCACCTCCTGGAAAGGCCTGCTTTAATTTGAGAGAATATTGAGGCTTATCAGTCCCCTTTGGTTCTAGAGGGATTTGCTCAACTGTTTTCATCCAGAAAGGATGATGGTTACATTAACAGTTTCTCATCAATTGGCCTTTTGATCCACTGCAACAAATCATAGCTTCATGAATTTTGGAAAGGGGGTCATTGAGGGTTTATTAAAGATATAAGATTGAACACATTTGTAATATCCTAGTAGGCTTTAAAATGTCACTTGAAATTTTTGGAAGGTCTTGTAAAGAGGAACCTTGATCAATAAACCTTTTAAATAATAGCCTCATTCCTAAATTTGCAACTCATATGCAGTGACCCAAACCTTATTTGCAATGAACCTGAGCCCTATATCAAAAACAGACACTTCTTCCAAGTAATCAATGAAAAAACTTTAAAAGTAAGAATGAAAGTAGGAAAAAAAAACTGAAACAAAATCGAAATCAGTGCTGCTCAGCACGATTTAGGATAAGGTCATCAGAATTATGATACAAACATAACTTCATATACACATTTTGTCCTCTTGTCCCTGCACTCTAGTTGCCATTAGTTTGTTTTCTATTTTGGTGTTACTGATAAGTACGTGTTAGTACTTAGTTTTCATCCTCCCCAGTGGTTACAACAACCTGTCGTACCAATCTTGGTTAAATGTTACATTTCATCTGTATAATGTATGTAGGTCTAGCACCAATTCATTTACCAAGAAGGTTTCATCTTTGCAGCTTTCAACTTTCATTAACTTTTATGATTGTTAAACTTTACCATCTTTGGATATTTTAGTTTTTTTTTCAGTTCTCATCATTGTTTCTTTTTACGACCTTTCTCGCGGCGAAGTAATGGGTTTATTGTATTTATAAATTCATATTTCTAATATGTTCATATAATTATTATGGACGGAATAGTTTATTGGCAAAATTAGGGAAATCTGGCAGTGAAAATCCTAGCTATGGTAGCCAAAATCTTAGGGTTTCTTGAGTATTTACATTGGCATATTTGATGTGTTTTTTGTTCTTTTTACCTCTCAAAAAACATAGAATAATACATTTTACAAAAACAATTTCTTCTGTATGTACTCCATACTCCTCCATGCAATTGTAACGTTGATATGATGTCCATCAGTGGCAAGTCTATGTTCCAGTATAAATGAAGGAAAAATGTTCTATTTTCCTTTGGGTAGAACTTTCATATTTATCGTGTCTACTGTATGGTATAGAGGGAAAGTGATAACCATAGCATATAGGCCTATATTATATAGCAAACCTTTTGTGTTTCAATATAATATACATCGTAGTGCAGTATCATTGCCATGTATATTTAGAATCAGTCCAAGCATTGCAATCATACATGTACAGCTGATAGACTGCAGTTAAACCTGAATGTCTATCGAAAGTATCCTACCTGTATCCATAGCATGTCAACATTTCATTGCAGACACTCTTTCTGTGAATAATTTTTCCCATTTGATACACAAATATTGCTTTGAAACTGCGATTACTACTGTTGCACAGTTTCTTGTTGGTTTTTAAGTGAAGTTACAGAACAACAACACAACAAGCTGCTTTCAATTTCTGATGACTTTCATGGTTTGTGTTCTTGTTCAGCTTACATTTTGTTGTGCCTTATGTATTTTGTTACCCCCTGATGATTACTTGTTTCTCCCTTTATTGTCTCATATGATAACAAAAAGGTATATCCTTTATTTGATTAATTATCATTACTCAAACCGGTTTATCTACCTTAAGGCAGCACATATTTCTTAGGTTGCTCACTTATAGAATTAAGCTTTTTTTTCTAAATCTGTCGGTAATATCCATAATGTTATATTATTTTTCGCTTGCCTATCACTTGTTGTCCACTTTTATAACCAATGTTAAGAGGAAATGATCATATTTCATTTAAAGTTGGGGATCAGACTCGTAATCTTAATGTAATCTTATGAAGTGGTGATGTAATCTTATGAAGTGATGATGTATCATTGATTAACACTTTATACACGTGTTCTTCCTTACTTTTCTAGACTGCTGAATGAACAACAATGATACTTTGCATACTTCATCATTGAACTGCTTTTCTTTGCATACATTTCATCTCATGCATAGCACCCTTTTGCAAAAAATTAGCCTACCACAGGACGACAATCAAAGAAATAAATAATTATGAAGACGAATATTCAGTGAAGTTGCATGTAATGATCCTTATAGTCTTTAAACTATAAAATCAGAAACGGACTTTTAGATCTTAATCTTCAAATAGTGCCTTTTCCATATTTCAGCTTCTATATCCACGAATATTAGGAGACTCTATTCATACCAGTAATTTAACCACTGACTTGCATTATGATTTAGATATATAGGCTGTTCTTTGTGAAAGGATGTATCATTTTCATTGTGATGTAGGATAATTGGGGAAATACCCAACAGGAGAACAATGGTCAAATTTGTGTTAGAAAACAGTATCATAGAACAAAAATGGTTTTCGTTAGCTTGTAAGTGCTGAGAGCAACATATTGCAGAAAGTATAGGGAAAGCTTTTACACATTCTATGGTAAGATTTAATGCTTGTCCTTTGTTCTTATTTTGCTGTTAACAGATTGAAAGTCATAAATTAGACTGGAACGTAACATCGAGAGTTGGATCCTTAAATAATGCACATCATAAGCCTGGTGGTGGTGAGAAAAAGGTATAGCGTGTCTCAGGATTTTGTTATCCACAGTGAGACACGACATATCTTTTCCTTGTTCTTTCTATAGCCCTTGAGTGTGTTGAAAAAGTGCAATATTGATCTTAAGGTGTATAGCAAGAGTATCATGATAGTGGACCATTTCTCCTTTTCAAATTTAAAGACAGATATGTCCATTGTAATCACTGGTAATGGAGCATAATTAGAAAGTGTCAGATTGAGAAATCACTCATCTTTGTGGATTTTAAAGGTTTGTTTTGAAGGATACTTAAACACCATTGGTTTAGAATTGGTGATGAAAAGAACCATATGTCATGGTCTCCATTGATGAATAAGAAGGTATTGCTATTCATACGACTTATTGAAGTACCTCTAGTGTTAAACAAACAATATCATAATTTAGATGGAGAAAATTAAAATTGTGATAAGATCATTTTCATGACAGATATAACATCGTTGGAGAATATCAAACAGGCAAACAAAGGTTAAACTGGTGCAAAGAAGCAGTAACATAATATTGGTGAACGAAGGATGTTTTATACACTTGTAAATAATGATCATGAGAGCAGTATATTGCAGGAAGTATAGGGAAAGGTTCTACATATTTTACATTAAGATTTAATGCTTGTCCTTTGTTCTTATTTTGCTGTTAACAGATTGAAAGTCATAAATTAGACTGGAACGTTACATCAAAAGTTGGATCCTTAGATAATGCACAACATCGGCCTGGTGGTGGTGAGAAAAAGGTATAGCGTGTCTCAGGATTTTGTTATCCACAACGAGACACGACATCTCTTTTCCTTGTTCTTTCTATAGCCTTGAGTGATGTGAAAAGTGCGATACTGATCCTGATGTGTACATCCAGAGTATTATGAAAGTGGACCATTTCTCTTATTCAAATTCAAAGAGAGATATTACTGTATGAAGAGCCAGTTGGAGTGAGTTTTGTAATTGAGTACGATTAAAAAGTCGAAGACTGAGAAATTCTTCTTTGTCGATTAATGTAAGATATCAACATTGAAATGGCGACAGGTCTATTCAGCATTGACTAATACTGATCTTGTAAAACTTGTATGCCAAAACAGTAAAGAAACTTTATTTTTCATGTTTCTAGTGCGGTGAATGAAGAAATTAAGCCAAGTCGTTGGATAGTGTTGAGTAACAACATTGTTTTCCCTTGTTTCGCTGTTAACCGATTGAAAGTCATTTATTTCTTTTGACAATTTTCTTTGTATTTATGCCTAAATAGATCGAACAACGCAAGTTGGAATGGAATGCCCAATCTAAGGTCGGATCTTTGGAAAAGGCAACACATAAGCCCGGTGGAGGCGACAAAAAGGTAACGTTTTAAACTATTTATACTATATTGTTTCTATACTAAAGTTTCATTGGCTTTTGTTATTCGGTCTCGAAAAGTGTGAGTGCCTTATTCATTTTTAGATCAGGACTTTGAAGAAACTTAACTGTTGCTACGTAAAGACTGACATATTCAACATTTGATAATTAAACTAGAATTGTCAAGGTGCACCGTAATTTCTCAGGGAAATGAAGATTGGTGCAAAGATTGAATGTGTTTTTTTCAGATGGTTTTGTTTTTCAGCACAATGCTCATATCATTTTGGTCATGTAACATTGTGTAAGATGGCGTACTAACCCATGTCTAAGCACTGTGGTTTTGCCTGTCTGTGCACCAATCTACATTTTAAGAAGGTTACACATTTTAAAGAAACATTAAGAAAAATGTAGATACCGCCTCTTCTTGCAAGTAAACTTATTTCGAGTGATCTGCATCAATGCTGCCATATACTATTTTGAAGAATGAATAACCTTAACAGGTACAATGTACATATATGTGCCATTGAATTAGAGGTAACAATGTATACATCACTTCAGAGATTTTCACTGCTGCCAAGTAACCTTCCATTGGGCTGAGTCAGTTATGTTAAAGTTTACTGTTAATTTAGAGTCAGAAAGAAAGTAGATATAAGAAATGCATTTGCCTGGAATCAGCTATAAGCTATAAGTTAACGATAATTCTCTACCTCCTATGGTTAAAATAGTGCATAGTCACAGACATAAGCTTAACTAGACTTTCTTTGGTATTTTCTTTTGAATGCAATTCTTAGATCGAGTCCCAGAAATTGAACTGGAGCGTCCAATCAAAAGTCGGCTCTCTTGACAATGCGACTCATAAGGCTGGCGGTGGAGAAAAGAAGGTAACGGGTTTTCTGATTGGCTGCAATTCAACCAATCAATTTGAATTGTAAAAGACATCAATTCATGGATCATTCGGCCGGCAGAATCAGCATAAATTGTATTCTGCCCTTTTGTTGTAGGTTTACTGCATTGCTGATCAACAGAATTGATATAATGCCATTTTATATTCAGATCCAGAGACGACAAAGGTCTATTTATAGGATTTATTGATGTATTGAATATTGTAATTCGTGGATCACAATACCCATTGGAAAAGTAATAACGGGGGATAAATTCTGAATAAACGCATATTTTGTGCTATAATAAGACGTTACTAATGCTAGCAGTAAGGGCTTAATAAGGATTAACGAACGATTCATAACGTTTTTATTCTCACATAGTTCTACTTCATTCCCCCCTACCCTTTCTTATTTTACCAACAAGTTAAATCATTACTTTTCAGATTGAAAGTCACAAAGTCGAATTCCGGGATAAAGCAAAATCAAAAGTCGGATCAACAAAGAATCTAAAGCACGTTCCAGGAGGCGGAGACAAAACGGTAAGCAGATATATACAAGTTGTCTTTATTTATACTAAATGCAAAAATTATGTAAAATGGTATGAGCAGTGTAGAGCCATACAGAGGTTTTAGGGGCAATATTGTTGTTTCATCTCCAAAGAGTGCAGATTGTATCATATGTTTAGACCATTATGACTATAACGATTTTTTTCTTATCTAATTTGGTGTTTGACGCCAATGGATATTGTAGACGTGTTTATGATTGAGGTGACACCTTCTGACCAGGCGTCAGCATAATTATTCCACAAGCAAGGACATTCCTAAAATTTCTTTTATTAGCATTAAGAGGCCCATATAAAGGAAAGTTCTGTTACCCTGGTTACTCCCTTGGTTCTCTGAAGAATAATACATTATAGGCCTACATATCATAACAATTTCAGAGTTTGCTCTCCTGAAACAGTCGTGCTCATCATTTGCAAACCAACCCAATTACATATTTCTACATAATCAATGGCTGCAGAAGACCTGTATAGGGCAACGATCTGACTGAAATTACTCCCCAGTCATTGCATTTATAGAGTTTGTCGGCTGAGTCCTAATAAATAGACCTACAGTCTGCTGACTATGCTAATAAACCTAACGGTCGAAGCTGATTAGCACAAGAGTTCAATGTTTTCATTGGATGTAAGGGTCTGTGTATTTGTGCAAAGCGTGAGTTGCCATATTCCGCATACTTCAGCATGGTTGCACTCTTAAGGATTTGGTCAATATTTTGATGGCCCTTGGTTATGTGATACTGCTCTCAGAGTCCTTTTAGCCTTCTTTGATTTGGGTCTACTTTATGACTCTGCCAGCATTTACAGTAGAATGGAAATAATTCAGTTGGTCCCATGCAACTTATAAGACGCATAGGGTTATGATAATCTTATACAAGGATAATGACAATTCAATTAGCCTAATTCCGTCAAAGGAAAGAAAGTCCCATGAATGAGATACATAACATTTAACAGTTTTACTCCTGTGACAATAAACAGTTTAGGGATCACAGAGAAAACTTCTTTAGGTTTTCTATGGGATGTTTTAAATCTCGTCAATATCATTCTGATTCATTAGTAGGCCGCTTTCAGTTCAAGTGTTCAGGGTTCTGTGGATTGATTTTGACCTGAGTGATTACAAAAAGTGTCGTTGTGTCCAGGATAGCGAAGTAAAAGCGAGGCTTCGTTTATGGTCAATATGCTATTTATAGAGACTGTTAATGTGAAATGGGGCCTAAAGGCAGTGTAAATAGTAACCACTGACTCATTCAGAGTGGCTTGAGGCCGCCTACCATACCAATTATTGTACAGTAGATCTATACAGCTCTCCTTAAACGTTATGACGTGATTCACAAGTTATAAATAGAATGACGTTTTAAACCATATTGAACATTCAATAAGAATGCTTATTATACCCTGATTTTTTTTTTTTGGGGGGGGGGATAATATTTTTATTTGACGTCTTCAAACATGGTCTGATCTTCCAGACGATACAATCATAAATATTCAAGAGTAACTTACATGATATGGTTGGAAAAAGGTTAAATTGTTTTAAAACTTTAGTCATGAAATGTATTACAGAAGATTATTGCGGACACAAAATAAACCACACTCAAATCCACCAAATCTATTCAGCTATAAATATCCAAAAGTTTCAATAAACCCAGCATAGGGTCTACTTAAGTAACTCTCCTGGTGGGAAAACTTTCCAATCATATATGCATAGGCCAGCACCCCTGCCTCGTATTACTTAACTCTAATTGATCTCGACCGTGTACATTATGATCAGTAATACCTGATTCACCGGTGGGCCAGCTTATATGAACCACAGCCGAGAGTTACATGGAGTAGGAGCCAAACGTAGCAGAGCATGGCTATACACGCTTACTATAATAGTGTCAAGCCTGTACTGCACACCCCCACACAAGTGTCAAGCTTCATTAGGTACTTGACAGCTCTAGGCCTGCTTGTTTTCAATATTGCCAAGGCCTATTGACAGCCCCGGTGCTACCCCATGGATTCTGATCTTAATTTAGGCCGAGCTAGGCCTGGTGAAATTTTAAAGCTTGGGCCAATGTAGTTCTTCAGAATGTGTATTTATATAGACTGAGAGTGTTGAGGATTGATTATGTGTGGATGAGTGAATTGACTCACAGGAGCAGGCGGCATATACACCTGGGCTTAACGCGATCACAAACCACTTAATCCAGGTATTACCTGAGGCCAAACCCGCCCTGGAGCAGCTGCAGGTAGGCTCTGGGCCTAGGCTCTAGTGCTACCAGATGCCAAGCCATTCGCAGCGGTAGGCGCCAGCGGGCCTAGTGGGTAGGCTTTAAGGTCCTGCCTACTCCCCCAACCAACTAATCAAAGAAAACGTTCACATGAGAAGAACAATTCCAAGAGGTACACTGCCGCCGGGTCTGCCTGGATCAAGCTCCTCCAGTGTGTTGACTCAGAGCCCTTCAGAAAACAACATGGAGAACGGAGCGGAGACCAAGGAGAATGGGGCAACACAGGCCTCTCCAGGGTGGACAAGGCTCGACTTCCCGGGCGGACTTAGGCGTGAAGGGACACAGCTCAGCCTACAGGCCCGCGTTTTTAAACTGAACCAGCTACAACTGCGGAACCATGGCCGCAATAAGAAGTTCACCAATCTGGGGGAGGAGAGCGGCTCAGAGAAGGAGATGGAGAGTGATAAGGTGCCGCTGAGGGAATGCAAATGATTGGAGAGTGAGCTGAGAAACTGTGATATCATACTTATAGGATAATGATTACAAGGTGCATAGTGAATCTATGCATAGGAACCTCTCTCATCTGCAGACAGTGACTAGAAGACTTTATGTTTGTTTTGTTGCCTCTCTTATCAAGTGTGATCAGCCAGTATTATCTTTACAATTGGCAGTGATATTGACACCACAGGTATGCTAAGTACCAATACAGAAGTATAACGTCAAACCTGATGTGGTTGCTCTAAGCCTAGGATATAATAGTGAACCTACGTTGCTCCCTGCATACGTTCACATAAACTTCCACTATATTGAATACCGGCATTCACGTACAAATCTATTATTGATATAAGAACTAAACTGGCACACAGCAATTGGATACGAAAAAGACATTATGACCAGTAAGTAGATACAAAAGCTTGGGAGGTGCCTTAAACTTCAAGCTGAAAGTTGACGATTGTGCTGTGACTTATTCATCTTGTGTGATGTGAAAATTGGTACGAAAGTGTTATATACCTGCTATTTCTGCTACCCATACTACCCAATATAATCCCAGGCTGTGCGTACTTACAAGTTGCTTGTCATTAACAGACAGTAATGAAGAGCAGAGGCATTACTAGGACTACTAGACTATCAGTCCCTTAGATTTGACACCACGATATGGTGGCCCTGTATCGTAGCAAACAGTCCACTTTCCTTGGGTAGAAATGGTGGCTTTGATCTTGTGTTATGGCAACCGGTGCAATGTGCATAGACTGTGACAACGTTTGAGAGATGTAATAGTATCAACCTAAAAACTGCAATCATGTGAAGATGCCAAGAGAAAGAAAGTCTGCCCCGGCTATCAGTCTGGGTGGCGATGACGATAATGATGGTGAAAACCATTCACTACTTCGTACTAGGAGTTGGGTAGAACAGGCAGAAGGGAGCCGTAGTCCAGCACTAGGATCATATGGCAAGATGGCAAGTTACAAAATCAGGAAAAATGCCACCTCCAAGGTGGGTTCCCTTGATAATATCAGGCATAAGCCTGGAGGTGGGGATAAACCTATTGAGGACAGAAGGCTGGCCTGGATTGTTCCACCAAGGATTGATGCCTACAATGATGAATACATTCCAGGGGGAGGTAATTTAGAGATCCTGGATGAGAAACCTAGATGGAAAGCAAGGCCGAAGGTAGAAACTGTTAATTTGGGTTACAAACCCTCTGGTGGCAACAGTGTGATCTTTGGGGAGAAACCTACATGGAAGGCTGAGCCAAAAGTCACTACAGAAAACTTTGGTTATACTCCAAAGGGGGGAAATGTGAAGATATTGAACAAGAAACTGTCCTGGAAGGCTAGTCATAAGGTTAACACAGATAACTTCCAGTATAAACCAAGGGGTGGCAATGTGCAAATTGTTAATGAAAAGCCAAAGTGGCAGGCTTTGCCAAAAATAGAAACTGTGAATCCGACATATAAATCTAAAGGTGGTGACATCCAGGTTTTCTCAGAGAAACCAAAGTGGAAAGCTTTGCCAAAGATTGATGCTGGTGATGCAGATTATCAACCAAAAGGTGGAGATGTTCAGATATTTTCTGAGAAGCCTAAATGGAAAGCAACACCAAGAATTAATGCAGGTGATAAGGATTATCAACCCAAAGGAGGAGACGTCCAAATATTTACAGAGAAACCTAAATGGAAGGCAACACCAAAGATAGATGCTGGAGACAAAAATTATCAGCCAAAGGGTGGTAATGTAGAGATTTTCACAGAGAAACCAAAGTGGACGGCAACCCCGAGAATTGATGCAGGTGACAAAAATTACCAATCTAAAGGAGGTGATGTACAAATCTTCTCGGAGAAACCAAAGTGGAAGGCAGCCCCAAAAATTGATGTTGGAGACAAGAATTATCAGCCAAAAGGTGGAAATGTTGAAATTTTCACTGAAAAACCACATTGGACAGCTACACCAAGAATTGATGCAGGAGACAAAAGTTACCAACCTAGAGGAGGTGATGTTCAAATCTTCACAGAGAAACCAAAATGGAAGGCAGCCCCAAAAATCGATATTGGAGACAATCACTATCAGTCAAAAGGAGGCAATGTAGAGATTTTCACAGAAAAACCCAAGTGGAAAGCTACCCCTCGAATTGATGCAGATAATAAAGCATATCAACGTAAAGGAGGGGATGTGGAAATCTTTACAGAGAAGCCAGCGTGGAAGGCAGCCCCTAAAGTAGATGTAGGGGACAGTAAATATGAATCAAAAGGAGGCAATGTTGAAATATTCACAGAAAAACCGAAATGGAAAGCAGCATCAAAAGTTGATACCGGGGATGGAACATATCAGCCAACTCGCGGTGAAGTACAAATATTTTCAGAGAAGCCAAAATGGAAGGCAGCCCCTAAAATTGAGATTGGAGATAAGAACTATCAACCGAAAGGTGGAAATGTTGAAATATTTTCTGAAAAACCTGATTGGAAGGCAACTGCAAGAATTGATGTAGGGGATAAGAACTATCAACCAAAAGGGGGAAATGTTGAAATATTTTCACAAAAGCCAGAATGGAAGGCAACACCAAGAATTGATGTCGGAGATAAGAACTATCAACCAAAAGGCGGACATGTTGAAATATTTTCACAGAAGCCAGAATGGAAGGCAACTCCAAGGATTGATGTCGGGGATAAGAACTATCAACCAAAAGGTGGAAATGTTGAAATATTTTCACAAAAGCCAGAATGGAAAGCAACACCAAGAATTGATGCAGGAGATAAGAACTATCAACCAAAAGGTGGACATGTTGAAATATTTTCACAAAAGCCAGAATGGAAGGCAACTCCAAGGATTGATGCAGGGGATAAGAACTATCAACCAAAAGGTGGAAATGTTGAAATATTTTCACAAAAGCCAGAATGGAAGGCAACACCACGAATTGATGCAGGAGATAAGGACTATCAACCAAAAGGTGGCAATGTTGAAATATTTAATGAAAAGTTAAATTGGAGGAGGCAGTCAAAAGTTGATTCATTGGAAAATATAGATCATGTTCCCTTAGGAGGGGATAAAAAGATTGAACATCAGAATCTGACATGGAATGCAAAATCCAAAGTAGGCTCCAAAGATAACATTGGTCATGTTCCACAAGGTGGTAATGTGGTAATTTTAGATGAAAAGCTGAAGTGGAACCAGAAATCAAAAGTTGCATCACTGGAGAATTTAAATTGGAAACCACCTGGCGGGGATAAACAGATTGAAAGTAGAAATTTGAAGTGGAATGTTGACTCAAAGATCGGATCAACTAACACCAAGTTCACTTCAAATGGAGGTATGATCAAAGTGAAATCCGAAAAATTGACATGGAAAAAGGCGTCAAAAGTAGGCTCACTTGAGAATATCTCTTGGGTACCGTCAGGTGGTGATATTAAGATCAAATCCCAAAAGTTATACTGGAAGAAGAAGTCAAAGATAGGTTCCTTAGATAATGCAGATTGGTTGCCAAGGGGAGGAGATAAGAAAATTGAAAGTCAGAGACTTAATTGGAAAAGAGAATCAAAGGTTGGTTCTTTGGATAATGTTACATACAGACCAAAGGGTGGGGAAGTTATTATCCCAAAGAATGATGTAAAGTGGAAAAAACAGTCCAAACTTGGGCCACTTCAAGATATAGATTATGAACCTCCTAGGTCAAATGTTCAGATAGATAATCACAAGTTGAACTGGAAAAAGGAGTCAAAGATCGGATCTCTAGTGAATGTTCTCCATGTTCCACGAAAAAGTACCAGGGAGATTGTATCTCAAAAACTAGCTTGGAAGGGCCAATCAAGGGTGGGATCACTTGACAATAAACATCACATTCCTGGGGGTGGAAGAAAACCTATTCAAGGACAAAGGCTGAAGTGGGAAAAGAAATCAAAAGTGGGTTCATTAGATAATCTGAACCATATGCCTGGTGGAGGTTCTAAAAGGATTGACCACCAAAAGCTGAGTTGGAAAAAGACCTCCAAATTAGGATCTCTAAAAAATTTGAACTATGTTCCAAATAGAGCTGTCGTCCAGATTGAGAATAGAAAGTTAGAATGGAAGAAACAATCAAAACTAGGTTCATTAGAAAATGCTAGTCATGTCCCTGGGGGAGGTTTCAAAAAGATCAAAAATGTAAAGTTAAAGTGGGGAAACACCTCGAAATTAGGTTCACTCAGGAATATTTCACACGTTCCCGGTGGGGGACATGTCCAAATTGAAAATAGAAAACTAGAATGGAAGAATCAATCCAAAATTGGGTCATTAGAAAATCTCAGTTATGCTCCTGGGGGCGGATCTAAACAAATAGAAGACCACAAGCTGAACTGGAGAAAAGCTTCCAAATTAGGTTCATTACAGAATCGAACACATCTTCCTGGAGGTGGAAACGTTCAAATTGAAGATAGAAAGTTGGAATGGAAAAAACAATCCAAAATTGGGTCTTTTGATAATGCAAAGCATGTGCCAGGTGGGGGTTCTAGACAAATTGAGGACCACAAGCTGAACTGGAGAAAAACTTCTAAATTAGGCTCACTTCAGAATTCGACATATAATCCTGGTGGGGGAAATGTTACAATTGAAAATAAAAAGCTAGAATGGAAGAAACAATCCAAAATAGGTTCCCTTGAAAATACAAAATATGTACCAGGTGGGGGTTCTAGACAAATTGAAGACCACAAGCTAAACTGGAGAAAAAACTCCAAATTAGGTTCACTGCGGAATTTGACACATATTCCTGGAGGTGGGAACGTTCGAATTGAAGACAGAAAGTTAGAATGGAAGAAACAATCCAAAATAGGTTCATTAGAAAATGTAAGCCATGTGCCTAGTGGGGGTTCAAGACAGATTGAAGATCACAGACTACATTGGAGGAAGACTTCTAAATTGGGGTCAATGCAAAATTTGACACATATTCCTGGTGGGGGGAATGTTCAAATTCAAAACAAGAAATTAGATTGGAAGCAGGAATCTAAAATAGGTTCACTAGAGAATGTTAGTTATGTGCCAGGTGGGGGGTCTAAACAGATAGAAGACAGGAAACTGAGTTGGAGGAAAACTTCCAAATTGGGTTCACTGCAAAATATGACTTATGTCCCTGGAGGGGGGAATGTTCAAATTGAAGACAAGAAATTAGAATGGAAGAGGGAACCTAAGATAGGTTCACTAGAAAATCTTAACCATGTGCGTGGTGGGGGTTCCAAAACGATTGAAGATCACAAACTCAATTGGAGGAAAACTTCCAAACTAGGATCAATGCAGAATCTGACGCATGTTGCGGGTGGGGGGAATGTTCAAATCAGGAATGACAAGCTAGAATGGAAGAAAGATCCTAAAGTAGGCTCCTTTGAGAACTTCCATTGGCAACCAGGAGGTGGCAGTGTGAAAATTGAGTCACATAAGCTGTACTGGAATAAAAGACCAACACTTGGATCCCTTCAAAATTTGAATTACGTCCCAGGTGGGGGTAACCTTGAAATTGTGTCTGAAAAAGTAGAATGGAAAGTCGAGTCAAAAATTGGCTCACTTGAAAATAAGAACTGGAAACCTTCCAAGGGGAATGCAATAATGGAAACTAAGAAACTTAACTGGAATGCCAATTCCAAAATTGGTTCTTTAGAAAATCTTGACTATGTACCCCGAGGTGGAAGTAAAACGATTGAGAGCCATAAGTTGGAGTGGAAAAAACAACCTCTGGTAGGCTCCCTGGAAAATAAAAACTGGACATCACAGGGAGGAAAAGTTAAGATAAAAGACCAGAAACTAAATTGGCATTCTGAATCAAAGATTGATTCTGGTATTGAAAACGTATCCTCAGAACATCCTACAAAGTGGACGGCTGGTTCAAAGGCAGGTAAAAAGAGAAAATCCCCAAAGAAGAGAAAGAAGAAAAGTCCTAAGGAAGAGTATTCCAATAGGGAAAATACAAACACGAGCAAGGAGGAGTCCTCTAACAAAAGGTCAGTTGGGAAAACTCTTGCCCCGCTAAAACTGCCCCCACATGTTGTATCCAACCACCAGGGGGAGTTGTCTGAGGAGAAAAAGCCCGTCCCTGATTGGTTGACGGGACCTGCTCAGCCTGTGCGCAGTGCGCGCCTACTGGCGAGTGAAAGTGGAACTAGTCTCTACGCAGTGCGTCTTCATAAAACCGACCACAAGAACTTCATGACAAGTGCTGCCTCTAACCACAGCGGCAGAACTGTGAACTCACTTTTACTCATTTGAAGAAGAATCTAGAACCTAAGAATGGTCACTCAGGTCCCTGCCTGTTATGCACAGATTTAGGCCCAAATGTTATTTTTTTTAATGTAAAATTCTTGCACCCACACGTCCCCCTTTTTCAAATTCCTGGATCCGCCCATGGACTCATACCACCTGAGTGCTGGTATGATCATTCCTGGGTTGACCATGAGATATGGGGTCTCAGTTAACTACTGCAAAACCCACCCCCAACCCTCTCATAATCAGATAATATCGACATGCAGTGATTGGCACCTGTGGTGCCATTCACTGGTTGTGATCATTACAGCTTCAAGGGGTATGTCAACATAACTGCAAAGGGGGAGTGGACTTTCCCTGTGAGTGTAATATCTTTGGCCCTGGTCATGATCGAGGATATAGGTAGTCCTTTTAGATAGCTGCATCAAACCCTTCATATTGACTGTGAATTACGAGGATTGCAAAGAAATAGGCCCTAAACTGTCGATGCTACGTGAAGGCAATATCAAAAACATTGAGAAGAGGACAGTTGAACAATTCATCGACATCGATCGGCAAAAGCATACTTGTTTAAGGAGAAAGAATATAACTATACGTTCTACCACTTGTTTGATTATATTGTATTATTTTCTGTATTTTACCATGAAACATGAGCTGTTGTTTATGTAACAGTATAATTATAGAGATAGGATAATTGGAGAGGTGGAGGAATTACTTTTCACATTTCTCTCTACATTTTAAAAGTATATCCTATTAGTATGTGATATTTGTCTTATATAAGGCCTATTGCATCACTTATAAGGTCAAACGTTCAAGATATTGTATTATTTGGCTAGTTCAACTACATTGGACATATATACCATGGGTTGCTAATGCCATGCAACTACATTGGCATTGTGGGCCAAAATGTTTGTTCATTCATGTAAAATATTATCATAAATCATTAAAAGCACTGTGATTCCTTCTCTTACCATTATGTGCAAAAGAACTTCTTTTATAATAGCCCTCTATCTTGGTATCATAAACTTAGTTGAATAATCGGGCTCAAAATGTCAGTTATGTTATTTAATGTGTAGTGTATATCATGCATATAGCCTGCAGACCTTGAATGAACGTGTCGCCATCTACAAATGAATCACCACACTAAAGCTATAATTATATTTCCAACGCTGTATTATGTTTCATGATAGCACCTCACAGCTCTTCAATGTAATACATTCAACATTGCTTTATTTTAAACTTTCTATGTGTGATAAAATATTAACTATATCGAATGAAATGCACTACTATTTGATTCCGTAATAAATCATTTCTCTGTTGCATGTCCAAAACATTATTGTTGGGAAGTGGAAACTCGGTTAATTATTATTCCTTTAAATGAATAAATAACCTATAGTTTATAGTGGATCCTATAGGGAGAAATAACCATTGGAGTTACGTACTCTTAAGATGGTATCATCCAGTGGATATGCTAGTTAAATTATAAATACAATTCGGTAATAGGACAAAAGAACCTTTTGAATAATAAGTTCTGAATACCTCGCATAGACCGTAGACTAATAAACTGTAATATAGATAATGTCCTAGTTATATATTTAATCTAGTTAGGCCTAATTATGCTTCAATAATGACTATTCCGTTATAAACTCAATTGATATGTATGTAGCAATTACATGCTTACCACAATAGAAACATTAAGAATTACCATACCTAATATGAAAATACTTTTTGTTCCTCTATACCTATCTTTATGGATATTATATTTCTACTCGTAATAAGAAGCTTCAATGCATTAAATCACAACAATATAATAATAATTATTAATAGCACATACACCAACGCTTCCAATAATGTTTCATATGCCTTTTTGGCATCAGGCTATCAACGGCACATACCACCGTACTCGTACACTTCCCAAACACAAAGCCCATTCTTCGAGTGCGTATGATAGGTCACGAACAGATCCCAAAGTGATCGGCCTAGGAGGGTCTAAAAGCCGGACCTGTAGATTAATATCCTACTTAATCTCACTGTATGGGCCCCAAGTGGAGCTGTCTCTCTCCCAGATTGCTCGCGGCCACGTAAATCCAGTTTAGATTAAAAGTAAGCAACGGCCGGACAGCAGGGGAATGGGGGGTCACTACGTTCAAGGTTAGTTAATGAACATTTTCCTAGAGATATTTGGTACGGTACCTTTGGTTTGGTGCATGTAATATGAGAAACAGTTCTTCAGTAGCTTCTACGTTTGAATAGTCGTGTGCTTTCCTCAATTTGAAACGGCTATTTAAAACATGTAATAAGTGCAATTGCAGTAACAGTTTATTCACGGTTCATTAGCGTAATAATGTTACAATTAAGTAAGAATGATATGAATAAAAGGGACTCGGTACATAGCTGTTTTAAGGGAAGGCCACTCAATTTAATCAATTTAGAAAAAAATAGAAAGCAATTACACATAAGGATAACACTGTTGTCACATTTAGTGTATCTTCAACATCTTTGATTTACACATAATCAATACTAGTAATAAAGCTTTATACACCGTATAATCGATAAAACCATTGAGCATAGGAACCAGACCATGATAATATGTGAAAAGCCAATTAGTTTGGCTATCTTATCACAAATAATTGCTCTATAAGTGCCCCCCCCCCCCCCTTTGCAGTTCCCTTATCCATGCTATTAAGGCGCAGATCGTTTGACCGCGGGCCTTTTGTACAAACACAACATGGCGCGGCCGGCCCCAGTTATGTATTTTCACGAGTATCATAGAATCGAGGAACAACCTGTGCCCAGTGTGTTATGCAAGATGGGTACGGTGAGGGGTTAATGTATATATACAAGGCTGGGCGTTATTAGGATGGCGGTGGGGCATAACTACCTGACCAGGTACTCCACCTGTATGGGACCCAACCTACCTGTACAGCCCGCCTAATTAGTGTGGGAGACCAGGCCCACCCTGGAGGGGTGCTACAGGTAGGCCATTTCCTGCTCCAGGTGAGAGAACTCTAGCCGAGGTTCCCAGGTGGTCCCCTAACCATAAGGGTCACTTCTTGACCATTGGTCAGCATGTAAAAGGACATCGTGGGAACACCTGGATTTTTATTGCTCCTGAGGCCTGATTACCAGTGCTTACTGAACTCATGCACAGAGCCGCGCCAATACACCTGCGAGTTTTGGATCCCTATGTTTGGATCACTATAGTGGCTTTGATCTGTGCAGTTGGATCGCTAAAACATGGCCAAAAGGCAACAGTGCATTAAGAAAATCCTCCAGGCTTACCTACTATATGCCAGCATTGGACTACAAACCCACACACATTAGTATAGAAACCCACCCCCAGCGCGTCTACTCAGACTTGACCACCTGGATCTCTGTGCATTACCTTGGCCAAATTGCCAAATTTTGTCTGGCCAATACAGCGGCCAAGCTCCCTCCAGAAGTTGTGACCAGCGACTTGTGTGTCACTTCCGTCTGGTCTGGAGGACGCTGACGGGCCTCCTGGTGGTCAGAGCCCAGCAGGGGAGGTCCGGGAGGACTGCTGGGTGAAGGTCTCTCCTCCTGTGTAAAAACCACACCTACGACCTACACACTGGAGGAGCCTGGAAGCTGTACCTGTACCTCTGCACAGGAGGTGTCCTAGCTTACTGACTCATAGTTCGTCCCACGGATTTGAACAAAATAATCATGGGTGTTTTCCAACATCCTAATACTTCAATACAACTGCTTCCAATATCCGGATACAACTGATATAACTTTGTGCAGTTTTTGCATTCGGACATAAAGTGTACAGACACGAGAGGGCACAGTCAACATTTTGTGATGCAGGCGTTGTTCTATGAACAGATATAAAGACTGAAGGCAAACGAATATGGAGTCTGATACCCAGGATGCCAAGGAGCCAATCTCTGAGGTCCTCAACCATCAGATTGGTACCTCCGCAGGTCTCAGCCATCATGCTGAGACCTCTTCTGGTGTCAACTATCAGGATAAAACCTCTGATGTCAACCATCAAGGGGAAACTCCCTCTAATGTTGCATCACAAGCTTCTGCAGGCACAAATTCATTGCATGGAGATGGAGGGACATGTGACGAAGCTTCTTTAACTGTCGAGGGTAATACACAAAACACTGAGGGTTTGGCTACACCTTTGCTAGACCCGAAGGTAGCTGCTGAAGACATCAATCCTATTAATGGAAATATAAGAAGGGACGAATATTTGACAGACAAACCGGTGGTGGACAGTCAGTATGATAGGTATGATAGGGTGACAGATTTGATAGAAAGAACAGAGGGGTTAGATAACAAAGTAAATAACAAAGCGACTGAATTAGGTACCTTGAAAAGTAACAATGACAAGACAATTCAAATTGAGGTACCAACAAAGGAAGGGTTAGTACGTGCTTATGACGTAACCAATGGCACAGTGATAACCAGTGGTAAGGAGGTGGTACAATGTAGCAGTGGAGAAGAAATGTTAGAATCGACAGAAGGAATCAGTACTATGGCAGAACATGAATCCACCAGTTGTTGCGTTTCAGAAAGCGGGGTAACAAATAGTAGTGTTATAGAAAGTGGGGTGACAAATAATAGTGTTAACGAAATTGGGGTGACGGATAGTGTGGAGAACATGGAGTTATTAGGGAAGACAGCCTTGATAACAGACAAACATACGAGTGAAATGAAAAATGTTGTTGAACAAAATAACCACACATATGATGGGATTGAAACTGAGGAAAATGCGATAGTGAATGAGAAGGGTCTAGATTCGACATTAGACACAGCTTTCTCGAGGGATGACTACATAACAAACGGCATATCAGATAATAGAGATATAGCAGAAGGCACGGACAATACGGATGATACCGATATGATAAGGAACGGACAGAATGACCAACACTTGCAATGCGTTTATAATGGGATCATCAGTGAGGAACGGGCCAATGGAACCGATGTGGATTTAGCCAGAACTAACGATGGTTTCTCAAACAATGGAATTCATCAGCTACCTGACACAGACTTGCAAGTGGATACAGATAGTGATTCGCAAATTAGCCCTTCTAAAAATAACAAGAAGGATGAGCTCTCAGTGACGGTGACACTGACGGCACATGATCCCACCACCAATGGAGCTAATTATCCAGAGAACGCAGAAGGGACAGAGGTAGGGCCCTATAGCATTGGTGGTAGGACAAAATCTACTGTCACCAGTGGAGGTGTCAATGAAGGGGTACTTGACAGCAGTGTTCTATCTCTTCTACCCTTGGAAAAGTCTGGATTGTGCTTTGACTCCGAAGGACGTCGAATGTCATACCTGGAGTTAGAAACTGGACCTTTGGCTTTAAGTTATGAAAGCAGTATTTCTGATGAAGTCAACGCTATTAGAGCAAACGCTAATAGTGAGGAGACCACATCAAACGCTAATGATGGGCAGACAACAACAAACGCTAATGATGGGCAGGCAACAACATATTTCGATGATGCGCATGCAACTGAGGGGACTGACACCCCTTCTTCAGGGGGTGAGAGTGTTCTGAAGCTTCTTGCTGACTCTAACAGTGATGAAGAGACAGTAGATGTAGAGGAAGAGGAAGACAATGGAGAAGAAGAGGAGGAAGATTTAGGGTTCACTTCCCGCTGGGAATCAAGAACCTCACTTCATGCCCTTCTCCAAGATGAAGATGATGACTCAGCAGTTTTCTCACAAAACATGGCAGACCCAAACTTCATAGGGGGTGTTTTTGATGACGATGATGATGAGCCAATGGTGATAGACTATAAGCCTCAATTCGGAGAGGGACCCATTGATATCCCTTCCTATACTCCAGATGGCTTATCTGAACGTCCCACTAGGACTTCCCGACTATTGGGTAGTTCATCCTATAACCCCAGTCAAATGGCTAGTGACAAAACAACCCCAGTCAGGGCGAAACACATCAAGTCACTGAACATAACGAACAATAGCGTGGTTATGGACAGAAAACCTGAATTGAGGGCCGAATCTAAAGGTGGGTCACTGGATAACTTGGAGCATGTTCCAAAGAAGTCAAAGAAAAAGATTTTCAGCAGTTTACCAAAGTGGAAAAAGCAGAGTAAAGTTCTGACGTTTGAGAATCTGGAACATGAACCCCTAAAGAGTGAGGTTAAGATAGTTGATAAGCCTGTAACATGGGCAGGAGAGTCAAGGGTTGGTTCACTGGAGAACATAACTCATTTACCAGGTGGAGGAGAGGTTCAGATACCTAAGCAGAAGTTAAAATGGAAGGCAGAAGCCAAGGTTGGGTCCCTTGATAACATCAAACGCTTAAAGGAGGTTGACAGCAAATTTGATACAATGGATTCGATCACGGAAGAAGACGAGAACACGAAACAAGATAGTCCAAGGAAGGATGATATAAAAGTACCAAAATATTCGCTTAATTCCCTGAAAAAGCCCAAAAGGTCTGTTGGATATCCAATAGTCTTCCATGAAAAGCTAAGGTGGAAGAAACAGTCCAAAATTGGTTCGTTTGATAACATCAACTATCAGCCTAGCGGAAGTGACGTCAGTAGGAGGACTGACGTCATAATAGAGGAGGACGAGGAGCCTCATTCTGATCCTGTTGCTAGGGTGGGGTCATTGGATAATGTGGGTTACAAGCCGTCAGGGGGTGCGGTGAAGATACCCCTCCACCGACTTCATTGGAGTAAGAAGTCCAAGGTGGATTCTTTAAGGGGTATGTTCCAATTGGATGAGGAGCGACAGGTGTTGACACAGAAGTATGACGTGGATTGGACTGCCTTACCTGAGCATATGAGACCTAATCCTGACCCCCTAATGAGCAGCTCATCAATAGGGGAAGACTCACATGAGCATTTTGAGAAAGTTACAAAACCAGTTCGGTCAGAGCCTCAAGAGGCTCCTTTCAATCCTGTTGATCAGTGGTTCAAGGATTTCAAGCAGAAAAAGAAATCACGTAGGGAGATGTTGAAATCGTTAGACGAGGAATTGGAGGCCATGGATAAAGATGGGCCCTATAGACAGAATGGGTATCCTGACTATGGAGGGTCTAAGAGGTCCAATAGAAAGCACAGGAAGGTACGGCCTGCTAAGCAAGAAGGGGATGGAACAGAAGCGGAGTATGTTGGGGAATCGGAGGGAACCAACTCTAACCAGGTTCTTGACCAATCTGTAACAGGTCAGAAATCTGGTGAAGCCGAAGAAAGAGCAGCTCAACCGTTTGAAAACTCCTCAATTCTTCCCTCCGTATCCCAGCAACTTCAAACCAACTCTCAGCCTGCGGCCTCAGACGCTATTTCTCTCCCTTCAGTCTCAGGACAATCCACCTACCAATCAACCATCCACCAGGGTCCTGCCTCAGTCCATTCCTCCTCCATGGCCCCCTCAGAGCCCTCCAGTACCTCAGAGCCCCTCCAGGGTGTGGGTCATCATGATAGTACTCCCCTGGAGCTGCTCCAGGTGTCCGGCACTAAATCGGCTTATATGGTACGCCCCAAGCCTGAAACCAGCGAAAAACTAGGCAGTCGGAGCCTGGACTCAGTGAACACTCACAAACAGAGGTCTCACCATACTAAATTAGCACCTGTGGAGGCGCCGGAGTCCCAGGTAGATAATAAACTCCTCTGGATTAATGGGTCCAAAAAGTCCAAGCCGAGGATTCGGTCTCTTGGTAACACTGAGATAATCCCAGGGATTAACGAACACATTAAGATTAAGTCGGAGAGGGTGAGGTGGAAGGCTCAGCCTAAGGTGGGTTCGATGGATAACGTCGGGCATCATGCGGGAGGCGGAATGGCTAATGTGTTTAATGAGAGATTGTCATGGAAGGCGGACTCCAAGGTGGACTCAGGATCAGGCCCTCGCGTTATAAGAGAAGGCACATATGACGTTATAAAGCAATACCATGAAGAATAAAGGAGAATATTGACTGAAATATAATGGAACATAAATTGTACTTGAATATATCAATTTTATATTACCAACTTATGTTATCTAATAAAATATGCAACTAAATGGATGCAAAATATTCATCATACTTTTCTTTTTCGAAAATTTGGTAATCGATGTCAAATTTTGCATTACTTGTCTATTTTTATGCCCAAATTATATCAATCTTGGGTGGATGATATTCATATATAGAACATGTCACTTAGTGATGAGCATGGAATCATAATTGTATTTATAATATGGTTAAGTATAAAAGGTCGTTCTTCCTCAAACGGAATGTTATTATGTTTTGATATAAATAAGTCATATGTAGATTTATAAATTAAACTTAAAACTTGCTATATATTTCTTAATAAATTAAGGCTACATAATTTTTAGTATCGTTTGGAGTTCAACCCATGCAAAAAAGGTACCATGAATATTCGGCTGTTGACTATCGTTATGTCAGAAGGAGCATTACACATAAGAAACGGGCTAAGGGACGGTGAAAAGTTAAGAATACTTATAGAACTACTCTCATCGGCTGGGACGGCAAGTGTTATAGACTAACAGTCAAATTCTTTAGATAATCCATGAGACAACATTGGAATGCACAACGGCACCATAGGTTAATGTGTTCACGTTTCTAACCGAATGAAAACATACATGCCTGACAAGGACTCTTAGCATACCTAATCGATTCGCAGTTGACTTAAGAAGGAAAAGTGTGACAAACAAACTTGGAAAGGAAACGACTTTTAATACTGCTGGAATGAGGTCTCAGATACCAACTTTACAACCCTTTAGATGCAATTTGTCAATTCTCCTAGAGTTTAAAAGTCACGTTCTTAAAGATAAGCCAAAAATTACTGTAGCCAATATAGTCGACAAATTGATACTTGAAATAACGAAGATGAAATTGAAGGTATGAACAATCTGTTCAGAGTTGGATGTCTTTTTTTCTATTCTATTCTTCAAAGTAATGTCTATTTAATTTGTTATTCTATGGCTGGATACGGGCGCAGTGGGGAAATGATGCATACATAATATAAGCTGAGGGGCTTATATGAGGGCTTGGGAGATAAAGGGGATATAAGGATAATACTATTAAAAGGGCATATTAGGTTAATACAATCTGCACACTCTGGAGAAGATCAACAATAGGACTACAGGCCTATTTCAAGTGAGATGCCAGGTTAGGGTAAAGTTACTATCAAGATATCATATGATAGACCTATACAAGCAATGTCATGCATTAATATCCACTAATGTGCTTTGGCTTTGTCAATATGTATCACTTTTTATTTTTTAGATATGTGATGGTATTTATATTCTTTCTATGGTAAGCTGCTAATGGGGTATAAAAGACCTTACCCATTTAGCGACTCTAGTGGTTACGGGTGACTGGGAGAATCCTCGTCATCACAGGGCGACTGTAATATATTAAGCAAGTTTGATATTTTACTGGCAAATTTACTGGTGATGCTATGCCATGTCGCCCGTCACCCAGAAAGCACACTGTAATAATGGGAGAGTCACCCGGCAATCCATCGATAACCCAATCACCCAGTGACTTTACAGGTGGTTCTCCTAGTCGGCCATTGCTGCTAGAGTCGCTTATAGCGGGTACAGGGCTTATTTTTTTCCTTAAAGGTAAAGTTACCAATTTCTTTTTTACAATTATTTTATTTCCATGTTATTTTATTCTGTCTTATTATTTTACCAAGCCTTATTTCTATCTTTGACAGATTGAGACCCACAAAGTGGACTTCCGGGACAAGGCAACGGCGCGGACCAAACATGGGGTGAGCCCGGCGAAGGTGGCCGAGGCTGCGGCCAACAGCACATAATGGTGACGTCACAGCACCAGCAACACAACAAGTCGTGACGTCACCGATGGTGTGGTACCAGACGTAGCATGCGGGCCATCGTGGTAGTGGCACCCCCCAGATTCACATCTAGTTCTAAGCTGTCCCTTTCCGAGTTAATTCAATGTCAGACTGCATGTGGAAACTGAAGGACGCCTTTTGAAACAATATTACAAAACAAACTAGTATTAATGTCAATTAAGGTCAATTCTAGGTCATTACCCGTCATTATTGATAATGAATATTGGTGTTGTGAAATGCCTCATAGGCCTATAGTCTCTTTTGAGTGTCATAATTAGACTATCTTGGTAGACTATCTGGCCTCGTCAATTTGTATTTCACACTGTAGCCAATCATGAAATGACAATAATCTTTTGAGATACCAATAGGCTAGACTTTGATTATATTTTTATGGTCTTGCCTATGTCATTTTCACCCTTCCATGAAAAAAACTTATTTAAAAATTGTCCTCTCAAAACAAACAAGAAAAACTATCCAAAACCTGTTGAAATCTTTCCAGACACAATTTCTGGCAGCTCCATGAAATCCAATCAAAACTGGTACACTGGTATTTCAGAATAAACAAATGTTGCTTGAACCTTGGCATGTGCCATACGTTCTTCCTCCTAAACCAATTTAAGACTCTAAAATAATTGGTTCATAAGCTTGAAATGAAGCTTATTCCTGGTTACATTGCAGCACAATTCATGACGCAGTGCTAGAAGTGCAGTTCTAAAAAAGAAGAGATCATTATGTTAATTTACAGTTATGAATGTATATTTGGCAGAGTTATGTTCACTTAATTAGATTTTATTTAGCTGACTGGCACAGGCTAACGCACTCAAGTCTTTGCTGTTTGAACTGGTGTTCTAAACGGCATTAATTTACATGTGTAAGAAATGACAGATAAATATGATGTACAATAATTCAGGTTTTGTTCCTTTTATGCGTGCTTTTCAATATACAGGGACGTTTTTTTTTACTCATGTTACATTGTTATGTTCTTTTGTTATGTGTTCTACTACATTATAGAAATGATATTTTCTACAGGTAAAAATATGGATATTGTGTACTGTATAAAAACGATTACAGTTCAGATTCCCTACGTGAATATAAAGCTGTATAAACCTCCAGTTATTCAATGTTCAAAGTGAATTAGTTCCTGCTTGTGGTAGTAAAGTAGTGTTAAAAGAAGGTGTACAAAATTGTGCTTGACCAGAAGCTTGGCTTCCCGCTGATTGTGGCGCTTTCCCCTAGAGTTGTTGAGGGTCTCCTCAACTTCTCCTGACCTCTAGCTGAGGCTAGACTTGCTTCAGCCTGCTGCTAATTATAATAGATGTTGTTTATTATATAAATATATTCTTCTATGCGTGTTAAAAAAAGCGCCAGGCTCTTCCATCGAGACTACTTTCAAGAAGATATCTTTGTAGGAACCATTAGTAACATGCTGTGGACGTTGTGTCTTAGCGCTTTTTAAAACGTTTAGGATATGTGTGTACAATTTTGAAAAGAAGAAAGGGAAACTATTGCTATCAGGGGTGTGGCTACAGG
Source organism: Lepidonotus clava (assembly GCA_936440205.1). NCBI lineage: Eukaryota > Metazoa > Annelida > Polychaeta > Phyllodocida > Polynoidae > Lepidonotus > Lepidonotus clava. The sequence goes on along the minus strand of OW387150.1, from coordinate 14,072,735 downwards.
GAAGTAAGGAATAACCTTTCACTATAAAGATTCAGTCCAACTTTTACTTCGTATACATAAATTTTATTTAGTTCGCCAGACCGACGGAAGGTGGCCTTAGGGGAGATTTGGAGGATTATATGGAATGTTTGTGGGCGGTTTATAAATAATAAACAAATATCAAAATGAGTTGATGTTCTTGAAGCATTTGACTGGAATGATATTATGGCTAAAGTATGTTACTGGCATATATTATACCTATGTCAGGAGAGTATGAGACCCGAAGGTTATTTATAAAATGAGACATCGTATATATTATATAGTGCTTTTTGTCATGTGATTTAAAGCCTTAACCAATCCGCTGACTTAATTGCATCTCTCGCCATCTGTTTATTGTGATCGCTAACTACATGATATATCTACACATATATAATATATGCATCTACACTCATAATGTTACCTTGAAGTACTATCATAGATTCATGACATCAACGCTGTAGCATGCATGGTCATTATTGCCCTCCGCCCCCACCTCGACCCCCTCCCTTCCCCGGTCTTGTGTTGTTCACAATGTCAATACGGATCAAGATATACATGTTAAACGTCCTAGAAAAGAATCCTTTTGGTCGGTATTAGTGTTAAGGTATACGCACTATAAACGAGATCAACTCTCCACTTCGTGGTCAACGTCTGTATAAATGTTTTGTTCCCAAGTGCTTGATCATACCGTCGATATATAATTTATTGAATTTCTAGATGTTCGTCCAAGATATATATAAACTGTACATGCATATTTATGACTCGTAGTTCTCCTGTGCACAGTTATGTATACACATAATATATATGAATGGATACTTTCTGATCATGTACACTGACTCTAAATTTTAGATGTCCTTTTAGAGCTCTTTATAGATTAGTGACCTTTTATAGATGACTCAAATAGTGCCACCTAGGGGAAATCGGGAAGAGAACTCCGGGTTTTGTTTTTTTTGGAAAAAAAGAAAACAAAGGCAAAGCTCCAGCAAATACCCTGTCGTTGTTCCAACACAAGTTCCTAATCTCTTTCATATATCTAGACCTAGAGCTAGTGCCACCTTATCTCAGTTTGCATTTTATCATGTGACTTGTAATGGAGAGTGTAAACTGTTTTTCCCTTCAAAATGCAGACTTAGTTTTTATCACGTCCATAATATCCCTATATTGTGCATCTGTGCAATGTTCCTCCATAACTATTTTCTTCTTTGTGAATGATCATGTTTTATTGTTGATAGTCCTTTTATGATAGAAGGTTATCTGTTTTTTGCAGTATGATATCTGCAAAAACTCATCTATTTTGGTATACATACTCTTACAATAATCTCATGGTGTTTTTCATAAATCTGTATATGGAGGAACATTGCCCATATATGTTTTATTTCAACCGTATTTGTACCTAGAGCTTACTTACTATTTGATACAGTTAAAAAATGTAATCAACTTCAACCATGTCAAAATTAGAAAGAAAACTTAGTGGATGAATTTCGACGGTGAAAGGATGAATAATACAACCGGTTTAAGTAGATTGTTTTCTTTATGAAGGGGACAAGAGTTTTTTCCTTGTGAAGGGATAAGAGTGAGAATTAGAGCTCACATCTGTGTCAATTTTTTCTTTACCTCTAAATCAAACTCAGTAATTACGCAGTAATTATAACCGTCTGAATTTCTTGTGGTACGCTTTTCAAATTTACTTCCGGAAAAAGGATGAAGAGATGAACGAAGACATGGATAACGATTGTGGAGAGATGAGATAAGGACGCGACAGAGTTGGAGGGAGAAGATTTTGTGTGTACTACTGTGCCTGATATTGCCTCCTTTAAGTTATATGGGATTGTGAGAATCAGTGACCTGTCATGGTTCACAATTCAACCGTTATGGAGTAAGAATACAACAAGCACCATCGGGTAGTAAAAGAATCAATGACTCTCCAAGCAGATCTGCAGTCCCTTCTCTAGTCTAGAATAGAGATAGGATATCTAATCAAACTGCGCATGGAGATCATGAGGGGTAATAATACACCAGTTTGCCTAAAATGACGCCACCAGGAGGCGCATTGGTAACTAGTACTTCAGGTCAGAAGGTCAGAGGGATAATACGGGCATGGCCTGCGCTGACGGGTAAAGGAGGCGATCTATGTAAAACGACAGCGGATTAATTTGTGGGTCGGTTTACGCTTTCTGTCTGTGCTATAATACGGTAAATATACCAAGATATGTTCGGCGATGTAATTAATAAGTGAAAGCATGGCACCAATGCCGTGTACATGTATGTACTTTTAATATTTGTATAGTTACATGAAAATAAAAGTAATTTCCTTGTCATTCTTACGAGGCTTTCTGTTTGTCGTTTTTTCTCTAATTGTTTGTGCGCAGAGGTCTAGAACCTTTCGTATATTATAGAAATATGCCACGACATCACGGCTAAATATTAGGTAATACATGAACCAACAAGGCCACGACCTTCTAATTCAAATTACCTTGCGTAAAACTAACAGCCTAGTGAAGATGAATTATAGACGTGTTATTATTTTTTAGTCCAAAGAAGCAATACTTTTTTTCACAATTTTCTACGAAGCTTTATTTAACAGAATTCACATATTACATGAAGGCTGAAAATAGTATAATGCTACCAGGTGGTTGAGCATTTTAGAGGGTTGGGGTTTTTGGATGTAAGCATAATGATGACAGTTCACTATAGATGTGACTTGATCAAGCTGAGGAAGAGAAATATCAGCATACAATTGGCTTATGGTAATGACAATTTCATTCACCTAAATAGAAAACCATCATTTAACGTCAGAAATCATAAATTAACTTGAAACGTCCTGATATTCTTACATGTGACAAAATAGCTTGGATCGCACTTGAGAAGAGATGATGCCGACGAAGCACGATAGTTACGGTGTCATGAGAAGTTGCGATTGGCGTATACGAGACCAACCGGTCACTTGGACTTGTTTGCTTGTTCTTTTGCTGCTATTTGTCCCTGAATTTTCATCTGCAGAATCTCCATAACGGCTGAAGAAGAAAAGAATAATTTTAATAGTTTTAAAGAAGAACCAAACCAAATTGTGCGGATATTTTCTTTTAAAAGATTACTAACAGTGGTAGATCCAGCTTTTTAAAAAGGTGGGGGCGCACTTAGAGAAAGGGGTGCGCGCCCCTCGTTTTTCAGAATTTTACATTAAAAAAAAAGAAAAAAATATTTTTGCTGAAAAGCGGGAGGGGGTTTGCGGACCCCCACGCCCTCCTCTAAATCCGCCACTGACTTATTTCAGTGCTTTAAATGGAAACTTCATTAGATTGTTTTTTAAATGACAACCATCAGACAATAAAAATCTAGTTTGTAAATAATGCCAAGGAGAAGGTGTATTATATGAGAAGTTTTACAATTCACCAAACGACCTACCTTGTTTTGTCCGGTACTTGTCTTGCAGAAGTGGTTGAAGTTTTTCCATTTGCTTTGTAAGGTACTCTGTTTTCCGTTTGTAGTAATCTACTGCGTCGTCTACGGACTGCAAGGTGAACAAATTTACATTTTAGTTAAACTTACTTTGGAAATAGGGATCAATGAAAATATTGGAACACCAGGGAAAAGAAATTGAGTATATTCCGAAAAATTTAAAGAGCTAAATATTAAGTTTAGTTATTTGTGAACTGGAATCTTGGTGCAATAGTGACAGAGAGGTTGGTAAAAAATCTGAAAACCTAAATATTTAATATCTTCCTTTGAAGATATTGAACAGAAAGTGCAAGGAACACAAATGAACCATTGATACTATACTATTGCGGAAATGGTAATATAAATATTGTGACATTAAGACATCGATTCATTTTTAATTCATTTGGTTGCTTTATTTTTCGCAGTAGCATCGATTTGATCCTAAGATAACAAACATAGTCAAGTATAGCTTGTATTCTTAATTGTTTTTCTCCCAATAGATCTTCTAGCAACACTTCTCCAGTGAAAAAATGTTATAGCCTACCTTCTCAATGTAGTAGCCAGTGCCGACATCTATAAGGACGTTATTTACATCTGCTAACTGTCCCGTTACATACATCTGACCGTTAGTCAAGGCAGACAATACATTTCATACATTAAAACATTAAGTCATACGTGTAAAGATACCAGTTGGTATCTTATTAGGTTATATCATATTACGATATATATAAGTGTCAGAGATGTCACTCCGAAGAGATGAAAATAAAAATGTAGGAAGGACATTTTTGAAAAGGTGCAAATATTGCCTAGAAAACGTAAATGTGTGGTTTACTTGGCTTAGAAACGATATAAAAATAATTCAAAAAGCAAAGTTGGTGACTTGGGAGAAGAAAAATGTAAATTTTGGTCTTATACTGAACTGAAAAAAATCATAAAAAGTAGGGAAAATGGCATCTCTGTAGTATTTACGTTTTCAACAATAACATTGGCAGATAGATGGTAAGAAAATAGTATGACCATAATATGATTTTAATTATAATGATGTAAACCACATATAGTTGTCGACACACAATAGTCAAGGATACGGAGCTGGTGAGGGGGACGAGCAGCTCCTTGCCTTCACTCAGGGCCGTCACCTTAGACACACTATCCTGAGACTCAACGAACTTCCCTTGGAGCATCTTCAACTTACTGAGCGAATTTGTGAAGAACTCCACCTCCTACAACAAATATGTCGAGATTACAGTCAATATAACATGGAGTTTTGAATAGTAGCTTTGATAAATAGAAAACAAAGATTTCAAAGACGCCGAAGTTTCTTAAAGCAGTGAATGCTTTGTTTTCTTTAGGCCAAAAACATAAGAAATAGTTGGATTCAGGTAACATAGGTCAAAAAACTTAGGGTAGGTAGATCGAATTCTTTTTTTTCTGCCCAGTTCTTACCATGTCAGAGAACTGGGCAGTGTTGAAAATGAAAGAAAAAAATTCATAAAAACTCTAAATTATATCTTCAATTAACGTCTAAAATACATGCCAAAAGGGCCTACTTTGTCAAGATATTTTCAGCCCTAATAGCTTTCTGTTGGCCCCTATTTCTCTGCTTTTGCGTAATTTCTCCCATAAACAGCAGGGCAAATGGGAAAAATATGATCAGAAAATACAGGGGGGAAAATGGCAAAAATAGTCAGCCATCAAGGCCAATTTGGCACTAATTTTGGTGAACATTCTTGGCCCTGTTCTCAAATTGTCTGCCATGGGCCAACGGGCCAGTGTTAGTTGCAGACACTGCAATCCTGTACTAAATAAGAGTTAGATCTAAATCTATAAAATCGTCTGAGAAACTGAGTAAGAAAGGATGAGACAAGACTTCAAGTTATGCCGCATGATGTGGATAGTACAAGAGTGTCTTTGAACTTGACTCTACGATCATTAATTAGAACAACGTTTCATTCTCGCTGTTGAATACACAGCATTTACCAAAGTGGATTAATAAGGTACTTATCCCCACCAGTAAATCTCAGTTACTAACTCAAACTTTGACAGGAGCAGACCTGTCTACTCCCTGGGCGATAATACAAGCACTACATTCCAGTGCGACGAAAACGTGACAGGTGCTTGCGTTTTCTAACGCAAAACCTCAATCACAAATTATATAGAATCACACTTTCGTACCTGCTCTAGTTGTTGAGACAACTGGCTCAGTTGAGGAAGACTCAACTGGCTAATATCGATAGCTTGTGGTCCTGATGAGTTTGCCATGGTCACGCCTTGGGTTCGCCGGATGCTGTGAAAATGGAATTCGACGCCGTGAGAACCAGTTACAACGGATGGTTTCTTGAGTAGCCGGCAGGTGGCAGCAGGAGAAACGGGCTGTAAAACAAATCGCCAGATGGCAGGAGCGAGCACTGAAATTGCCGCCACTTAAAGCAATGTGTTTATAATAAACCCGGGATAATAAAGACTTTACTTATCAGCTTATTAGAACTTTTGCTAATTTCATTTGAACTAAAATTGATTTATTAGGATTCATCCAACAGGTTTGTAGGCCTAAAGACCTACGCCTAGATGTAGGCCCAGCATTTTGATGTAGGCCTACCCTAGATCTAGGTTCTGATCCATGTGATACAGCTTTTTGTAAAGGTACGTAGTGGAGTGCTCTAGGTCATCAAAATCGACAATTTTTATTACTCACAAATTGAAATGTCCTAATTGAATTCATAACCACATGGCTGGAGACCACAATGTCATGCATGGTGATCACGAAAATCTTGTCAGGCCAAAAATAAACAATTGTTGTGTTCAGGTAACCCTATCTAGATCTACCCTATTTTTTTTTGCCCTACTCTAATTTTTTTTTTAAAGGAAATTTGTAATTACCTTTTTTCAAAATCCAAAAGAGTTGACCGCAAAATGCATGGAAAACAACATATAGATGCTCAGGGCATGTATTCTAGATGCTAAAAATGTTTTTAGGGCATATTCGGAATATTTTTTTAATTTTCAACACTGGCCGGGTCTCTTTGGTAAGTGAAAAAAAAAGCCAAAAAAAATAAATAAAAGATTTCGACAGGTCTACCTACCCTATTTTTTTTCGACCTATGTTACCTGAACACAACTAATTTTTTTTGGCCTCATGTGACTACATCTGCATCCCTATTTTGGTAATTTTTTATTTACATTTTAAAGGATATTTCAGGGGCGGATCCAGAAATTTATATAAAAAAAAAAGGAGGGGGGGGGGGGGGGCGTTCTATAGGCCTAGCTAAACTTTACAACAAACAAAAAGATATTTCGAAAGTCTGAATGCCATTACGAAAATTGATGAAAAGGACTAGGGCTATGTTGATTGGTTAGACTTGTGACTGTATTTGATGATATTTTGTGTAAAATTTATTGACCACCGGTATTATTTACTGTTTTCCATAGATATAGAGTAGCAGCAATTCATTTTAAAAAGTATAAATAACCCACCTGCCGGCGGTCAATTCAGGTGAGAAGAGGACAGGCCCGGGGGGGGGGGGGGCGGCGGGGCGTGATGAGTGACCAGTCCCTTATCACCTGTCTGAACAGGTGAGAAATGAACTCTCTCGGCTTTTATATCTCGCCTGTCACCCAAAGCAGACCTCGTGAGGGATTAAGAATGAAAGAGTTTGAGGTTTTATAAATACGTCCACTTAGAAGGCCAAGTTGTGAACTGGAGAAGAATGGAATGAACCGCGACATAGATTCTTAACCTTCATCCTTGGGTGCCAAAATAATCCCTTCCACAATTTGCTAGCTGCATGGGGTTGATTCGTGAGCAACAAACTGAATTCAAGCACATGTTTAGTGAAAAAAGATTAATTTTGTCTAAGGGGGACCTAACCAATGACCATGGGGACCTACATTATGACAGTCTTTTTCGTTGTTTTGAGGAATTCTCTAGAGCTCTTTTTGGGAGGAGTTGGGAAGGTGTTTCCAGTACACAAAGTTCCTATCTTTACACATCTTTGATAGCAAAATAATTTCTTAATGATAACAATCATCTTCCTCTATCAGCTGTGATGTCTCCGTGGCAGATTAGGGGCGGGGGTCCTATCGTTTGAACAGAAAATAATAGACTTTTCAATTTTAACTTTGAACTGCCCAAAACGCACCCAATCTTTTTCAACATTCTAGTTCCAGTACTGTGTCTGCACAATATGCAAATTTACTTTTAGCACTGCATATCACTAAACCAGGGGTCGACCGCTCCGCACGGTATTTGAACATCAGTTGACATCTGCCCCTCACATACCCGACCCTGGCATGTTTATCAGACCAGAACGGGAGGATCATAGCATGAGGGCTCCGACCCCTTACCTGCTTACCCTCACGACAGATACCCAGCCGTGGGCAAAATGTGTCACCTATACCAAAAGGATAGGCGCAAAGTACATAATTAATGTAATCCCAAGATTGCCGCGATATGGTTGATACTGGTCATTTGCAATCCGATTCTTTGCAGAAGTTTCAGAGGTAAGGAATTAATTTTTATACAAGTCATGCACCATATTTTGTTCATTTGATTTTAAAAATGGCAATATCTCATTATTAAGACAATTGTTTGAACTACTATATCGCAATAATACTACTTGTCTAACCATGCAATAACACAATATTTGCATTCTGACTTGTACAACGTTGAGTAAACGCAGCTGGGGACCAGAATACCACTTTCAGTGTGTGGTTTGTTAAGTTGCCGAACTACCAGACTCATCATGTGTCTGCATTCTGCTACACCATCCTGCTCGTGTCTAATGGGGAGCATATTGTCCACATTTAATTATCAATGCATCTCGGTGAATAGTGTATCATTATAACTCATAAGGCATAAATCACATCGGCCTACTGATTGATAACTTCTTTTTCTAATAGAAACTCTTCAATCAGGAACTTAATGTTCAATGCTGCTGGCTGATCTGCCACATGGACCATGGTTATTCAGCTATTACCTAATTTATAAACAATATATATACTTATAGTAATATTCATAAGATCTGCTCTTATTGATTCGATTAGGAATCTTGCTTTTATGTTTTACGTGCAGGTTTTTTTTCTTTCCTTTTCTTTTTTTTTTCTTTTCTTTTTTTTTCTTCTTTATTTTACAAATCCACAGCATTTTAGAAGTGAGATTCATGAAACATGCCTGACCGTAATCCATGATGCCATTGCAAAATCTGAACACGAGGGAAATCTCATCAACTACTTGGAAGAATAGGTCAATTGCTAAACAGGTTTTATGCAAATATGAAAAATAATTCTGTGGTAGGATTCTCATCTTTCAGAATCAGAGGAACGATATCTCCCTGCTATTTCCTTGAACCGGGGAGCTTTCAGACCCAATATATGCATTAAGTGCCGTTTTCTTCCCAAACCAATACAAAAATTAATGTCTTGCTTATCGTTAAAAAAGATACGTGCCCAAAATCCCAATATTTCCCTGGCTTACAGTCTGCGCACCTTATGGAAGGGGTGTAAAACGGCTACAATTATTCAGCTCACCGCACGACGCACCTAGAGCCTTAACCCTAAGGCCAGCCAACATCCTGAAGGCTGCATTCCTACCCCTCTACAACTGAAAGCCTATGGAGGATCTGGTAGAAAGGGGTGGTTCCTAATCCTTGCTATTTTAATCTTTTTTTTCTCAGAGAAGGGTAGACGAGAATATTTATACTCACATTCGAAAATAATCTGCCTTAATCCCTAGTGAAAGGCATTTTCTTTGTGGGAAATCAACTGAATCTTCCAATACCTCAACGAAGGTTGCAGGTAATTTTTGGAAAATCCTGCTGGGATGTACAGTCCTGAGGAAAAAGAATAGAAATGAATATGAGCTTCATTTTACAATTGGGTAGTTACTATAGAGCTTAAATCTGAGGGATTCCAAACAAATCTACAGGGTTCACAGCAATCTGAGGGAGCTCAATGCACAACTGAGAGGGCTTTAAATGAATATTTGTCTTGTCCACTTCACTCTGGGAAGTCTCAGGGTGTTCTAACATCCCAAAGAAACTCCCCAAGGTACGCCACTATTATAGATCATATCGTCACGCTGATTGCAGGAAAATCCAAGGTGAGTATAAAAAACACAAACCGCACGGCGCTGGCCTCATACCCGGCAGTAGAGTCATCACATGGTCGTGACTCAACTCGACCTGGGGGGGATCACACGTATCTATAGGGGCCAGCTGCAGGTGGGGTAAGAAGGGGTGGATGTTCTCTGGTAGGTGCTGGTGAATACTATAATGCACATGTAGATAAGATAGAGATAACCTTTGATTATGCGAATTTTGTGTATTCGCCGAGTAATATTCTCTTATTATTGTTAGTAATTCTGTTTCATTTTCATGCTTTCACCAATGAGTATTGTCATTAATTATCTTTTCTTTCATTAATTGTCCTTATGTTTATTCCCACATCTATCCGTCTTTCTTTCATTCCTATCTTTTGTGCCAGCTCGTAGCTATACTTTTCTGACTCACTGCCTTACTAACCAGCTACTAACTCCACTTACCATGCAGCCGCTCCTGTGCTCTGGTTTCTACTTTTCCATTTGGCTATTCATGTTGCTTTATACGACCAAGCCATCACCAATCATTAAATGTATCCATCCTTAACAACTTGGTTAGTAAAGGTCTAGATCTATTTCATCGTTTCCTATCTCATCTCAGTCTGTCAATCCAATAAAATGCATCCATTCTCTTGTCCATTGCTTCGATATCGCATATCAACCCCATATCCTATTTATCCCATTCACTTTCATGCCATTCCATCCCGTTCCATTCCATCACATCCATGCATCTGTCTGTCTGTCTGTCTGTCTGTCTGTCTGTCTGTCTGTCTGTCTATCTATCTTTATCCACCCATCCATCCACTTATGCATTCTGTTTAGTTTGTGTATTAATTCACATTGTATCAGTCCTGTCACACACTTATCCTGTTCATCTTATGCAACTTACGTGTCTACCCACCCATCCATCCAACTATCTATCCCCCTAACCACTCATCCATTCAGATATCCACAAATCTTATCACTCATGATCCGGTCTTCCATCCATCCACTCAATCAGCCATCCACCTACTCACTCATTCATCAATCCATCCACTTTGCCAATCTCCCGCCCACCCATCCATCCATCTCCATCCACCCACACATCCATTCTCCGCCCATCCACTCACCCATCAATCCACCCATTTGTCCATTCATCTACTCATCCATCCACCCACCCATCCATCAATTCATTTATCCATCCATCCATCCATCAATCCAATCACTCATTTACCCACCCACCCATCCATCCATCCATCCACCCATTCATCCACCAATCTATCCATCCAACTATCCACCAACCCACACATCCATCCAATTGTAATCCAATCCAATCCAATCCCAACCAACCGCATCCAATCAAACCGACCCCATCCTACTTCATTCATAACCACTACCTTTTCCCGCCTCACCCCCCCCCCCCCACTCCGTGACGATAGACAGGTGTGTATGGAGGAGGTATCCCGCCGTCAGAGACCTCTCTCACCTCACTCCCCCTCTACGGGCGGTGAAAACAAGTCAACAAACGGTGGGCTCCGTACAGGACACAGCCAACACAGGTAGGTAAGGCGGATCACACGCTGAAGGCCGCCTGAGCTTCTTGTATTCTAACGGTTGTCCTTGTATCATATATGTGTAACTGTGATGGGAGGGATTGCAGTATGTTGTCTTATATTACGGAATATGAGTATATATATTTTGTCATCGCTCAAGCATGAGTTGTTTCATATCTTATGATTAGGATTTGAGGTTTGTGTTGGTTTTAAAAGTAGTTCATCTCTTCCTTGTTGAATTCCCAGGGGGTTGATTTAACATGTAGGTTGGACATGATAATTCCCCGAGGTATGATTAGCCAAGCATAGTGTATTCCATTGCAATAAATGAATGAATGAATTCAGTATAGGTCTTAAACAACAATTGGTGATTACCTCATTTATACCTGCATATATATAGTAGGTAATTACGTTTGCCATTAAATCTTTGACTTAAGTAGTGAGGCATACAAAAATTCGCATACATTGTAATTAGTAACGTAAACATAGAACTATCACTGTTATGAAATCAACAAATTGATGTTCCTACTCAATGTAAAATAATTGCACCCGTTAAGTAATTGATGTGAAAAACTACATGGCAGGTTAAAGGTGCAATGATACACAGAATTAGGTCACACATATTAATCATTATAGTTATTTGAATACAAAATCTGCCAATGTGTAACATAGCAAGAATGTCTAAACTACGAGACTCATACATTTCTAAGTCTAAACTGAGCCATCATCTACATGTAATTGCTACCCATGCATGTCCTAAGGCTCTCGCTTTTTGTAAGAGTGTTTTATCAATGTAAACAAACAGCTGGTACACCATCTTTGGCCTCCGTCTTTGCCTGTTGACACTGAGTCATAAATTGTCAACGGAGGATGCCCATAGAAGGATAGGCTCTTGTAAAACATATCCTTGTAAATTGTGACATATCCTGAACAAATAGTGATATGGAGGCGCCCAGAGTGAGTTAAACGACATGTATATACATGTAAACGTGTTTTACAAGATAGAGACTGATCTTGATTTATGACAAGACAACTGCTATGAATAAATCACTAGAACATATTCTCTTATTAATTTTGATCTCTTGTTATTCATTTTTGCTGACAAGATAATTTAATTAGCAAAACCAAAACGAGACTTAAGATTATTTGTGTACTCCTGCCTGTATTTGGGTGAGGTGGCTGAGCAGAGCCCCCACATCTGATGGGGACCTCGAAGAACTGATGAGGTTCTCGGAAATTCTGCATAGGGGGTTCCAATAAATATGAGGGGTTTCCAGTTGACAAATCTGGCCAAATTTTCTTTGATTAAGTCACGTGACCTAAAATTCTCGAATTTTGAAGGGATGTTGGACTCTTTTGGAACCGCCCTCCTGGGTATGGCAAAGACTGCACCAGGAGAATCCTGTAGAGGGATTTGTAACTAGAGAAGGCTGATTACCAAACAGCGACCCTATCACTGAGCCGTCCACACCTCCTTTTCCCAGAAAAAAAAGCCAGGTAAAATCATATCCAGGGTCCTACTATGGACTCATATAAGTAATATAGGACACCACAAAATATGCGCATATAACCTCTACACCAGCAGAATTTACCATCCTAGACATCGGTAACGCAGGTGTGATATAAAACCTATTCATCCATGACTTAATTGGTTATTCTTTCTTTGGTCTGGATCTTTATTCATAACGAAAGCATGTTCCAAAGGTGATGGGGGTATGTGTGCAGAAGGAGAAAACATTGACAAAGAGCAATTGCCTGTATAGTTGATCTAGTTGAGGCTACTTGTGACCTGTTCTGGGGATGTGGGCGGTCTGTGGTTTGTACCTGTAGATCGGTGCTCATCACGACACGCCCAGGACAACTGGAGGGTCAGGTGAGGCAGGGATCTACACCACAGGGTCCCAGTCCCCAAGTCAGGTGGGACATTAACATATAAACTCTTAAGTGTCTACAGTTTTAAAAGGAAAAGGAGAAAAATGTAATCAATATAATCATTTTTATATACAGTTCAAGATAATGTAAACCTTTATTTGCTCTTCTGAGCGCTGCGCCATGCAAGTAATCAAATTATTCGATGACTAATGAGGGAAATTAAGATAAGCATGAATAATCATCTCATCAAGAATTAAATCAAAATGTAGATAAGGGACTTGGATATACCAAAAGTGAATAGTGTATTAACAGTCTCTACGCAGTTATAAGCATGGGTTACAAAACTAAGATACATACATAAATAGTAGCATATTCATGTAAGGTACCAGCATATAACCATGATTAATATGCAGGTATACATAGAATTAGGTTACGTATCAGTGAATATGATAGAAGGCAAGTAAGTTGGTAATACAGATTTAAATGATTATGCTTCCATCTGTACAAGTACACGCAGTATAAGTGTGTACAGAGAGATTTTGTAACTGATTATCTGAATTTGTCATAGTGTGCTCCGTCACATATACCAATAACTACGCATCCGCATTGCTCTGGTCCATTCCAGGCATTCTATTGTCCCCAGTAACGTTATATTAGCATCTCACCTTCTAGTCCTGTTAATGTAAACGGTAATTTCTATCTTTCTTAGAAGCTCTACACTCAAGCAATGACTCATAAGATTGTCACGTTAATCTAGATAGATAGTCATCAAGTAAAAGAGAAACATGTAACTGTTTATAAGTTATATATAGGCCACGACTTCATGCTTTTTCTTTCTATAATCCATTAATTAACTGTTGTGACATACATATTAGAGTTCACGTACCATTTTAAAGTATGTTGGCGCTGCCATTTACATGAACAGGAGTACTGGAAAGAAATGCATAATTGCTCGTCGTTTTACTTTGAATTATATTCTTTATCTACATGACTCTCAGTGTGAACATAACATAACTTGTGTAAACAATTTTAGTTACAGACAGTCAAAAACAATAATGTATAGAATAAATTTTCTAGAACTAATCTAATAGGTTATCTCACAAACGGTTTGTGGTGCCCAGTACATGTAGTATCATGACAAGCGTATTTCTACCAATGTATAAAAGTATGTCATTTGTAACCCAGACATAAATCAATATGTTTAAGTATTATTTTATTGCTTCATACTTTAATTCAGTATTACCTGGTTGACCTCCATAGAGGCCCGTTACCTACAGGTGCGTGGCCACATTCTGACACTAGGTGGCGTGACGTCGACAGATGACGTCCTTGTTCCACACAGTCCCCTTAGATACTTCTTTTGTATGAGGTTCCGACAGTAACTCCGCGCAGAAATAAGCATATCACTGACATTGTTACATGTTACAAGGCCTAGAACCAATCCAGCCGGCTTGTGACGTAATGGAAATGTTCTGTGACTATACTTATTTAATCAGTTTGTTACTTACTAAAATGACAGTAACAATTATATGTTATTTTTTTTGGTGAGGTTACGATGAAACCAAAACAGAATGTTATAAGAACATTCTGTTTGGGTTGAAGAACATAACCAGAATGTTGCAATAACAAGACAGCTCAATGTCACAGCAGTATGTTGCAGTGACGTAATTGGAGTCATCAAAAGAACGTAACAAGAACCAAATGTTTATACAGAACCAACGAGAATGTTGCTGTAACATTATAATAACGTAGCATCCTTGGCTGGGAAGTGCTTTCAGATATTATGAAAATAAGATAAAAGCAGGTTCTGGATTAATATAAATGTGGACAATCCCATGTTCAATTTTGGATCCGCTGCTGTCAGTACATGTACATGTAAAGCCCCATATACAAACCAGGCGATTGTTCGGCACTAAAATTGGTCATATTCTACCAAAATAATCAGCCGATCTTATTACCAATTGAGAACAAACATGTGGTTTTCAATATGACGTATTTACAGAACATAACCCGCATACATATTATGATATTATAGCAACCATTTTGAGGGGAGTATACAAGACAGGTGTCGTGAGTGTCTAGGATCTCTATTATGAAGCAAAGTTGCACATTGAGGTGTGCCATATTAATTTTTATCATGGAAACCATTATTGTAAAGTAGAACCTTTGCATCAGTTATTAGACATCCCCTTGTCTTGTGCATAGCTAGGCCTGTCACCAATCATCTAAAGTAATCAAAGGTCTCACATATAATATCACCATGTTGCATTTTAATGAAAAGTTTACATTTATAATCAATGACAACTCTACATTGTTCACTCAGTATAATGTGTGAAACAAATGCACCCATTTCAATTATCTTGGGTAAATGTTATAATGTAATACTTCGCTCTCCATAGTAAACCTTTGTATAGTGCCCCTGTCTCCTTTCTACATGTGTTTACATCACCTACAAACACTTTCACCTCCAGATGCCATCACGTCCTTCTTTAGACAGGTATTCCCCTTTTTAAAGGGTGTGATGTGATTGTGAATCATTAGATAGGTACAACTGTCCCAGCTATACTCAAACTGTATGTAATTCACATACATAAGTTAGGAAAGAGAGGTAATTGAAGCTATTATCATAGTTTTTTTTTTAGGTGTAATGATGGGAGTTGAGGAAACACGTTTGAAGGGTTGCAATTATAGGTCAAAGTGCCACAAACGGAATTATTCAGGTAAAGCGTTGTTAACTGCATGTGTTCTCCCATGCCAGAGTCGTAAAATGTTCTGTTCCGGGCACCATTGGAGAGCTCTTGGGGTCAGGACCCGCTGTGAATTTTGGCCAAAAGCGAAAAATGTTAAAGAAATAGTTCTACTAAAACAATGAATGGTTTTAAGCTGACTTTTTCGGAAATTTAACATTTTCCTCCCCTGTCCACCCACGCAGTGTGGTCCAAAAACACAAATCGTAAGCAAACATGAAAAGACTGAAACAGAACCAGTTGCCAAACAAGTATGGTGGCGCAATTACTATTCACCACCATCACCAAGCAACCAATAACTCTGTGCTGGAGTTGCTTTTTATAGTTTTATAGCCGTAGATGACGCTCGTCATAGTTCTGGAGCAAGGAGCAGTGGTTTATTTTTAACTTACCTGGTCACTGGTGAATACCCTGGAGGGATCAAGGAAAGTTAACTTAGTGCTTGAAACAATAACAACATCATGAAGAACATAAACAACAATGGTATTATTGGACATATCATTTGTGAGTATATATGGACATGTAAAGCTACATATAGTGCAAATTATTTCATATGTTGTTTATGCTTATAAGGGCATCACATTCTTACGTGAGGTAAATTCCAAAACAACAGAGCTATCTTTAATTCATTTCAATTATCATGATAACACCAGGAAGTTCAACTTCAGTGCGTTCATTACTTGCCAACCATTTATGTTTAAACAGATAATTCAACTGTATAAATAGGGCCCCCTTTTCTCTTGGACCGTTTGCAAGATTATGTACAATATATAAGTCTTCTTGGCATAGTCTTCAGGTGATCATAATTAGTAAGTCAAACTTCAAGTGATAACTTCCACGGACAACTACTCCACGTATCTATGCTGTATACAATGTTTATAGTTTTAAATAATCCATAACATTACTTTCCTCACGGACTAGAGGACAGAGAAGTCATTATTGATTGAATTATACGTACGATAACAACATGCAATGGTCAGTAACAACACTTTATATAGTAGATGAAGCGCATTCCTAATGACACTTGATGCTACGTATACTATAACCATGTTTTAGCCAACAGTGAAAATGTGACTGTTATTGTCAGACCTATAAACCCATTTTAATAATTCACACATGAGGAGTTGGAATGCACCATTTACGACCAATATGACACTATTAGATAGTTATGAACGGAACTGCCACAATTTTAGAGGTTCGGTTAACAGCTGAATAATCGGGCCACCGGAGGGAACAACAATAATTTTAACGACCTGCAATTTTAATTGCTTGTACATTGACCACCCGTCCGTAGCATATCTACTGCAAACACCACAAGTATTGTAAACACTCATTATTACATACACTGTAAAAAGTAAATGCTGTAAATTTACAGTCAACTTTGCTGGCAGCAAAGTTTCCAGTAAACTTTGCTGTAAAATTACAGCACACAATGTACTGTAAATTGTACAGTTCACGGTACTGTAGATGTCTTACAGTAACCAACACTGTAAATTAACAGCAAACTAAGTACTGTAAATTTACAGTAATCTTTGCTGGCAGCAAAGTTTCCAGCAAAGTTTACTGTAAATTTACAGTGCACTGTAATTTTACAGCACTTTAAATTAAAAGCCTTTTAACATCATTTTAACATGAAATATTCCCCATAAATCAAACAAAAATTTTAATTCCCAACCATAAACCAATGTATAGAGGTTGTGGGATGTAATTATGCTTTATTCAATAGCACATACATGCATTGGGTGATGTTGCAGCAGGTTTGAGAGATCATTACTCACCTATGAATTAAACTTTACACCAAAAAGGTGTCTATGCATACAGTTTATAATTATCTTGTAATAATTACGATTATTAATATGTATTTCAATAACATAAATATCAGTTCATTTTATGAGTATGGCATTCACTCTTTGACATCATTGAATATAATTAATTCATTTGGAAATATGGTTTAAAGGTAATATACCAAAAACAATTTTTTACTTTTTACTTTTGCACTCCTGGAGGTCACTGTATTTTATAGTATTATGTATTGTAAAAATACATTCTCAAATTTACAGTACAAACTCTGTAATCCTACAGCAAGTTTAACTGTTTATTTTCAAACAGCAAACATTGCTGTAAATGAACTGTACATTTTACTGTAATATAACATTAACTTTTTACAGTGTACTTTATAATATCAGATAAAGCGCTATCAGGTCATTTTTTGTATCGTTTATTTATCATTGCATGGTTACCTCAAATACAATTCGGTTGTTGTCAAACACCAGCCTGGAGAATTGCCTCTATCATTATTGATATAGTAAAATAATGTCTTTAACGTTCTGCGCATGGTAGATCAATGATCTGTTCGCAAAGTAAATACATTAATTTGCGTATTATTCCTATTGTGTTGTAATGTACATCATGCAGTCAAATGTTCAATCAGCGTTGCTTACTAAACCAAGGCCCTGTCTTTCAAGAAAATATTTCTCAAAGCAATTGCAAGTTGTCAGTACCTCACGTTTTCCCAGGTAAAAAGTGGAAAATCAACTCCGTGTGACTGGTAAGTTGACAACAGTGACCACTAAACACAAAATCTACGGGATGTTACGAACAGTTGCACTCGTTTAGCTACACGATTACGTTTCAGATCACGATCCACAATCGTTTTTTAACACTGTGCACTTGCTGGCCTATTCTTGACGTATATGGATGGTTTATTAGGTGCCAGAGAAAACTTTCCCCGTCGCTATTCATTGACGGTTGTGGTTTGTATTATGGCCACACAGTCTGTAATTTAGATAAAGGGCAATGAAATAAGCTTGCACTGAAAAATACATTCATACAACGTGTGATATTTTGTGTTCTATATCTCCCGGATCTGGCCGACCAATATTGGGGTATGATATTATGTGCTAGTCATGCAGGTCCAGCCAGACTAGAAACTTTCCCAAACTTCTCAAATGGACAAAGAGGGGCATATCAAATACATCAAGCCTAAACCAGGTGAGGACTTAGGCCTACCTACCCACATGTCTGTGTCTGGCAGCTGTTTTCTGTTGCCGTCAAGTACGGGGAGTCATCAGACGCCTACCAGACGCAGCCTCCAGCACCTATTGGCTACACGTGCCTCCTGCCCCCCCCCCCCCCCCCTCCACCCCCCCCCCCCCTCCCCCACTCCACCCCAACCACTCACTGACTCTCTCCCACACCACACGCGGCTACCACTTTGAGCTCAGTCAGTGACACACCATTCAACCAGCCGCCTCGCACGCTACCGTCCCAGTCTGCTTCAATTACTATTTCTAAACATTTTTCTTATATTTGCAGACATATTCTGACGCTACCAAGCAGGATTACCAAACTGGAGTGATCACATCTGGATTAAAAGTTGATGGACTACATTTAGCATTAACAAGGATTTGATTCAACGACTTTGGACGAGAGCAGCCGACATTTGGATTACGAGCAGCTGGTAGCCGGCAGGTGGACACACCCATGGGCAGGTAGCAGCGGAGCACGCCCGGAACCAGCATGGCTTCCCGCCGGCCCAGTTTCCTTTTATCACTGCTGGCTGCCTGGAGTTTGCTGTGTGTGTGGGCTCCAGCAGTGACAGCCCAACAAAACGTTACCAACGTCACAGAAACGTCAACAAAAACGCAACAAACACAGGTGGTAACAACGTCAGCGGGCGTGACCAACGTTGCTGGGGGAGAAACTAACAATAACGGTGCTACCATTAACCCCACTACAAATACAACAACAACTACAAACCCACCTGATCTAAGCACCATCCCCACTACCACCACCCCTATCCCGACAACAAGCAGCGTTCCCAGCACCCTCCCAGGTGTGACCAACTCCTCCAGGGCGGAGCAGTTGACCTCCAGTGGGTTTGATGATACTGATAGGTCATCCACCCCTCCCGGGTCGGCAGCTGGTGGCGTGTCCACGGTCGACCCATCATCGACTGGTCTCCGATCTAATCTGACCACTCAGTCAGGTAGTAGCATTGACCCTGCCACCACCACTACAACAATGCCAGCCAGCGGCCAGCCCCCTCAGAACACCACCCTATCGGTCTCCATGGGAACGCCCACCGCAGATGTTGCCATGGAAACCACCACGCTAAACCCCAATCAAGTAGTGCCAGCAGGAAATACAACAAACGCTACTACTGTTCCCAGTGATGTAACCACTGAAAAATTCATAACCAATAATGTAACATCACTGGAGACTGCCACTAATAACGTCACCATTGTTTCGGGGATGGATATAGGTACTCCTACACGAGCCCCTGATACGACCAACGTGACAACCACGCCCCTGGCGGCCAACGTGACGTCACCGGAAGTGGGGGCGAATGTCAGCGTTCGCACAGGTGAGTTGATGAATGGTTGTAGATATAGCGGGGGTAGTGTGCCGGCCATGTACAGTGTCATGGTTTTGTAACAGCCACATAGTATTTTGAGCATTCAGTACAATTATGATGATAAACCTTTGTAGGTTGATTTGATAGAAATCATTTGTTTATCTTCAATAAAAAGAATCAATATGATATATTGGTTCTTTGAATACGATAAATGATATGCAGATACGGGCCCATAACTTTCATTTTAATATTTTGAAGGAAGCTGCTTTATTTTCATTTAACACCTTTAATTTCTTCACTTTATTTAAATCATAAAACAGATAATAATCATACACAAGGCTACGTGACAGAAACAGGCAATGCGCAGTTTGAAATAGTCATCATATGAGCAGCGGGATGAGCAGTCGTAATTCCACCCACTAATTTACTTAGTCAGCCTCTAATGAACCGCCTAAATGATGCTCTCTGTGCGCAGAGAGGCGTATAATGATAGGACGCAGTGAATTCCCACTAGTCACTCTCCCACAGGTAAAGGGGAAAGGAAGGGGGTGGATAGAGGCCTGGTAGGGGTCCATAGAGGGGTGGGCAGTCTACTCAGCTTTGGGTAACCACTGCAAAAGCCATGGAAGCTGTGGCTGTAACCCTTGTCTAGGCTGAAGATAGGTGGCCTGTAACTGACCCAGGATATATCCCACAAAGGGTATAATCAGGTAAATAGCATCAAAGATTAACCATTATGATTGTTTAACAATTCTGAGGTAAGAACTTATTTCTGAGCTTTGCCTGTAGGCAAATGGTACTGCTGCAGTAAAAACAATGGACTGTCCCATTACACCTTAGAAAATAGGCTTAAATCAATGGACGGAGCTATTCTTTTGAAAAACCTGGGGTTGTTGGTTTCTTTTTGGTACCGACCGCCAAAGATTCAGTGCCTCCCCTGGGGTACACAGCCTTTTACTGACAGATGGTGGCCATTGAAAGCCTTTTACAGAACTCCATACCATAGGGACAGAGCGGAGAATCCAATAATAAAAATCCGTGTGTTCCACCAAGCTTCAAAACATTTGGTGTGGACCTGAATGATCCCTTCTTTGTCACCCTGAACCCAATTACAGACAGATACACATCTATAGGAATATTCACTGAGGATTAAAAGACTAGGAAAGTTGTTTTTCAAAATTCCATTTACTTGATGATGGTAGACTGTTGGTCTGTATTTTAAAGCTACGCATGCCTTTCCAATTGTTCTATTCTAGTACACTCTAAAGATGTGTTTTGTATTCCCCAGCTTGTATCATTTTTGTTTGACGTCAGGGTTCGTGCCTACCTAAACTAAACAATATATACACTTCTTTTTTATTGACAATGATGAGTCTAGGATAAGTATGGCCATCGTTTGTTGAGCCAAAAAAAGAGCCCTTGCATACTACAGAAATTCAAATAAGTATGAAATGACAAAGAAAATCACAAAACAGACGGCTGTATCTTGTTTTCATACGCTTTATTGGCGGCGCCTGTCACTTCTAACAGGTAATAAAACAAAAATATACAGAGTGCGACTTTCCAATGTTCGTATGGTGACCTATATATTTCTGGGCCGATGAAAAATCAAAATAGATACTTGTAATACAATAATGATATTGATAACTATATTTAGCATAGTGTGTACAGATGTGTATGACTGCTCTGAATTTGGATCCATTCACTTCTTTGCCTACCTCTTGTTGTTTACCTAGATTTTCTGAATTTGATCTTCTGATCGATAATATATAGAACATGTTTGTACAGGTATTGTAACATCAATAACGTGTACACTATCGACATGTCTAATCTGTATACATTGACATTGAGGCCCACTATAACGCACTAGGTCATATTGCAAACCCGTTGCTCAAAATATTAAGTATCGTAATTGTATGTGACATTTGAAGGAGAGATCATTCTAAAGCGCCGGGGGGCATAGTTGGGAGAACAAAGGATCGTTAAATGTTATCTGTTCCTAATCTTGTCTACATGTGCACAGTGTGTCAATGTTAGCCTACTGACCGGTGACCGCTGGGAATGGAAGTAGTATAGGCAAGAGGAACCTGGGTATGGCAATGTTACGCCTGGTAGTGTTCCATCAAATGAAATTTGAGTGAAATTTGTATGTTAACTAATCTGATAATGATTTTAATTAGGTATTTAAAACACGTTTGGCAGACCAGAAATATAGGTTACAAACATTGCATGCGTGTCGTGAACGAATAAATGGAAACATTTAAATTGAATTACAAGCAACATTAATACTGCTGTGTATGACACGTGAATTTGTTTGTTTGGGATCGTTTACTAGGGGGTCCTTTATGAGAGTGTGTTTTATTCCGGACACGTTTTTGCTTTTTAGTTATAAAGGCCATTGGTCATAATCAAGGTTATCACTAATTATCGACTGCAACAAGGAATTGTTGCATAATGTTTTAGCGACGTATACCATTATCATTACCCTATATAAGATAGCATGTGACCACGTGATAAGCAATGTCTGATATCTGTGAACAGATATATCATCCACAATGTGTTCATCGCATGTCAAAAGGATGTTCAAGATAACTTTAGGAGTTCATGAAGTAGTTTCTTATTAGAAACCGTCAAGCTTCTACCGTGTCTCGGATCTGCACCCGTGATCACTGCACATGATGGAAGGTAGACCCTCAACAATAGAACCCACATGTACACATGTGTGTTATATGTATACATGTACAAGTTCGATTGTTTTCTTTATGTGAATTTATGTTGATTCTTTAGTGCCCCTTCAATTAAATACAACCAGAAAACTCCGACCAAACCAGGTTATTTAATAGAACAAACAACCTACTCTGGGTTATGTGATAATTACGTAGTCATCAGCGTGCTATTACCGATTTGGAAAACATGTCACACTAAATTGGGCCATAATAGGGAGTAGTCTTATAGACAGATACAACTTCATCGATTAGTTTATAATATACTTACGTGCAACAGGGAAGGGGGTATTTAACGATTGCTAGCACTTGAAATCCAAGAAATAACTGCTCAAAGTCTATGCACTATACCCAGCCCATCTATATCTAACATTGCTGAATTTACTATGGTAATAACCATTGGCTCCTCTGTTGCTTATATGTAAGTATACCGGCTGTCTATTCATCTGGAAATGGTGGTTATACCAACAGGATGGTACATGAGGACTGTTGCATAAGAGTAGACAAAATTGATCAATTCCAATCTCTACCATGTGGACAGCTGACCTTGATTTAAGGCATTGAGTCTATAACTGAGTCAAAGTTACACCACCTTGATATTGATCTTATTGAACTTTGTTGGTAATGATTCTGGGTAAATACTGTATCATGTTCATGTACATTGATATCTGTCAAGGCTATTCCGAATATATTGGATTGCGTGTGCTGATTCTGCAATATTAGGAGCTTAAGTACTTATCATCCATATCCAGATTTATACGCTTAAAAGTTGTCCTCAAGTAACTTAACCAAGCTTGTATCAAGGTATTTCTTATTTCATCTCCATTTCAATTAGTATCAATAGCTGACAGATGTAATCAGAAGGGTTAAACTTAGTGTATGTAGCCTAAACCCCTCTAGATAATGTAATCAAAAGGGTTAAGCTTAGTGTAGGCCCTATATAGCATAAACCCCTTTAAGTGACCCAGGTCCAGCTGATCCCGGTATGTTTCACCTGGGTGTATGGGAGGAATGTACCCTCTGCCCTGGAGTTATCCCCCTACCTCCAGCGTGGCGCACAGGTGGGCGGCAAACTCCAGGGTCCATTGAAGTTTGACATTGCATGTCACATGTACCTACCATACCTGGGCAGTAACGACTTGCCCACCTGTACCTGTGCTAATTGTAACCATCCGTCAACCTACTGCTCACTGACCTGACACGCTCAGAATAACTCGGTCTAATTGACTCTAACTAGCAGTGACTCATACAAGCCTGCCACTGACTATACATATAAATCAGGCAAATTGACTCTAACTAGCATTGAGTGATACTAGCCTGCCTCCTCTGACTATCTCTACTTCTGCAGACTAACTGAGTCTAATTAGCAGTGACTGATAGTAGCCCCTTTCTGCTATCTCTGTTTCAGACTAACTGACTCTCTCTAGCAATGACTGATACCCGTCTGCTTTTTACTATCAGTAAATCAGGCTAACTTACTCCAACTAGGAGTGACTGATACTATAAAATCATTCTTCTGACTATCTCGAACTCGGTCTGACTCTAATCATTGAGTGATACTAGCCTGCCTCGACTGACTATTGTTAATTCAGAGTAACTGACTATCTGTCAGTGACTGATACTAGCTTCCCTCCCCTCAATATCTCTAGCTCAGGCTAACTGACTCAATTAGCAGTGACTGATACTAGCTTCCCTCTGATTATCTCTAAATCAGGCTAACTGACTCTAACTAGTAGTAGCTAGCCTGCCTCTGCCTATCTGGAGCTCGGTCTAACCGACTGTACCTATAATCTACATCTTTCCGTTGGTTTCGTTGTTAGTCATACTTTGTTGATTTTTGCCTACATGCGCTAAGTTTGTGAGGGGTCCGATTTTTTAAAAAAAATTCTCCGTTGAATGACCTTATGTTTGCCTCCGGGTTTGATGTTATTCGATTCAGATTTTGGTGATCTCTGCCTAAATTGTTCTACGCTTGGCGGTGCTCTGTATCTTTCAAATTCATTGTGTAATGAGCTATATTCTCGGTTCCACTGTATAGGGTATTATGTACAATCATAAAATATTTCAATTTGATTTTCCAAGTGATGGATGATAAAGCACAACTATAGGATTAATTAGATCACGTACGAATTCATTTCTATGTCCTTCAATTAGTCACAGGTAGGAACATAGAATCAAATGCTTATACGCTTCAGATTCTCTTATGGATAACATAAAAATAGTGATTGCTTTTGTGTGTACATGTATATTTGTAGAACTGTGTCAATCCATTAACCATTAAGGTTATACCGTATAGCAACATCTGTTAGCTATTTTAATGTCAAGGCAATAAAAGAGGATTAACAATTGCTCATGTGATGGTGTATATCACATACAAGGGCAGACATATGGCAAACACGGTATCAAAGAGAGTACACAAGTCCACTTGTTAAAGAGGCCTATATTTTAGGAGCCTGACTAAAAATGACTAACGTCAGAGAATTATCAATACTGTCTACGGGCTATGCACGTCATTACTTGAAAATATTTTCATGTTGGACATAATATTTTCGTGAAAATATCATAAACACAACTTAAGCAATATCGCAACAGTGAAGATAATACAAATAATATTGATATAGAACATATTGTTGGACAATGGCTAGCTATTATGTAAAATGTTCTTTACGGCATAGTAGGCAATCCTGACACAACCCCTGACGTGAACGTACATTCTGAACATTTTGACATGCATTGAAGTATCCAGATGCGCTGAGGTTGCATAATTCATGCATATGTCCACCTACGTGTAACATCAGCTATAAATATAATTTAATTTCAGCCACGGGTATTGTTCTGTATTACAGCCTATTAATTAAATTGACATGTCGAGATCCGTTGAAATGATTAACCTCCCTAATATAAAGTCTCCTCCATAATCATCCCAACAGCCACAGCTATAATCATTTCATTTCGGACAAAGGCATTGCCCATCCAAGCCGCGACGTAACAAATGTTCTGGAACTATACTTTTTTAGTCAGTCTGGTACTTACTAAGATGGCAAGTAACAAGTACGTTATTTTTGATTATGTCGAAACCTCACCAAATCAGAATGTTGTTAAAACATCATTTTTGGGTGAGGTTAGGATGAAACCACAACAGAATGTTATAAGAACATTCTGTTTAGGTTGAATAATGTAACAAGAACGTTATAATAACGTTGCAGTGCAACGTCGCAGCAGTACATTGCAGCAACGTTATTGGGAGCCATCAAAATAACATAACAACAACCAATACAGAACCAAACAGAACATTGCTGCAACGTTATAATAACGTCACATGCTTGCCTGGGTGCCCTGTATTGCTACCTGGAAATATACATCCCCCGCCGGCTGTTAAGTGCACAAATATTGATACATAATGTCATATTTGTATTAGTATTTGGTTCTTATAAAAAGAAATAATAATAACGGAGTTTCGCTGGTTATTGGCAACCACATGGGGTAAACATGGCGGACTGCGGGACCCCTGACATTTCAAACAGTAAACTTCTTTCATCCGATCTATTGACCTACATTCCCAAGTGCAGCTACAGTAAAAACCCTCCTGGCTCCTAAAACAGCTGTTTTCCTCCACCCCACATGGTCATATGCTTGGCCTTAACACTGGTATTTTATCAGAGACTCTTATTTACTTTAATAGTGTGGTTAGGATAATTTGTATCACAAGGAGGTTCTCCCACACACCTGGCTTAATCTCCATATAAGGATTTAATGGGCGTGTCTTAGATACTTATCTGCAACCTGGCCATTTTCAGTCAACTTTCCCATGAGGCTTGAGTGGTAACTGGAGACTATTCTAATGTAAATGTTGCTCCATAAAACCACTCTGTTGACATGGCATCCCCTGGTTTACTTTTAAAAAAGATATGCAACGTAGGACGAAACCGGTAATCTTTTCTGTCTTATATCATGCTGGTCTACCTAACAAGACATCAAATTATCCTTTAACTATCTCTTAACAGTATCTTTGGACCGAAAGCCACGTCTGATTTACTCCTTATCTACACAAAGTCTCCCAAAGAACAGACACACTACAGAGTTTATTTATCTCTCTCTATGGGGTCCCTTTTCTTCTCACTGTTCGCATTGTAAAATAAATTGACCCTTGCTGAAAGATAGAGTGTAATCATTTCCGAACAAACTATCTGATTTCCTGATGACTAAGTAGGGGTGTTTTCTTCCCTTTTTAAGAAAAAAGTCCATGTTACCCCAACTAGTTATCCTACTTCATGAGGAAGTTGATATGGGGGCCTTAAAACATATGGGATCCAGGTGAGCTTTAAACACGTGGGATCCAGGTGAGTCATCCTGTCCCACCATCAACCTACAGGTATTCTACACTGTTTACACCTACCCACGCCTCACCCTACACAACACCCTCTATATCCACATTCCCAGAAACAGGAAAGATTCAGTTCAGATTGCTTGTCTTTTTACCCAAACAAATCCGAAATCCTCAGACCATATATGGTCCTAAGTCTTGTGAAAACACAGCCCTTCCTTTATAACTGATACGTGTCTGTTTTGAGAAATAATGGCACCAATACATGATCTAATCACCGCAAGAGGTATTCATTTAATTTATGCCTCTCATTATGTAAATGTATTTTTAAAAATTCACTCTACATGTAAAAGGTTAGTATTCGGCTTCATTGTTATTTTTTTATTTCATTCAACTTCATTTATTGTGAACCTATATAATGATATAACTCATAACAAAGTAATACAATCATAAACAAAATGATACAATTATTTCTGTAGCACTGGGCCTTTGAAATCTATATCGGTCCCATGTCAAATTGAGTGTCTTATATCTTAATTTGGGAAATATCATGGGGTTCCATGCATCACACACACACTATTTGTAATATAGGGGTATATTCCTTTGGTTTGGTTCCTGAGCATTGGGTGCTGGGAATGGAAGTATATTGGAAAGGTTACGCGGCTTCCAATAGGTCAGGTTGATGGATGCTGGCCTTCCCTCCCCCCATCCCATACCTGACTGGTCAGACTGGTCAGACCTGGTCAGGTAAACCAAATCGTTACCTGTGTTACCTCTACTCAGATGAACGAAAGCCTTGCTTATGATTATCATCTGGAAATGCATTGCAAATTGGACATTTGTTCTGCAAGTCAAAAACAAGAAAAGGGTAATTTCAATATTAGATAATCAATAATATATTGGAATATTTTGTTAGTTAAGCTAAAGAGGAACTTTCATTTGAATTATCATTTATTGCTGTTTCATTAAGATTATTCAGCAATGAATAATGTAATATAAGCCGATTAATTGCTTTTTGTTGAGGTAACAGGATTTCAGATTTCATTAACTATCTTCAAGCCGCTTATGATTCCCCTGTGTATGAGTCCTTGACTCCAAATAAATGCGCTCTTGGGATCTTTTGATGTCCTGGTTCATAGTTGTGTTAGTTGTAATAAAAGATAACAAAGCACGATGACGCTAATGTACTTCAAATAGGATTTCCGGAGTTATCAAGTTTGATAATTGTAGTCAGCTGTCGTTTTGTCGTGCTGATCCGTCGCCAACGACACATGACGTATGGCATCTGGGTCATTTGCAATTATCAGAATAATTATCACTTAGACTTTGAAATTAGAAAATCGCTTCCATCTTTGTCTCTTTCTTTGCATTCAGCTTTCCTGTGTATTCTCATAGGCTAAAAATATTCCACTCAAACTAAATGAAATGTGTATGAAAATATTTTACAAAATGAATAGGAAATTCTTTATTGAGAAGTTCACGAATCTTAGGAAGCCATTCCGTAGCCCTGGAGACCAATATTATTCTGTTTTCGCACGACAAATTAAACGTCCAATACTTCCTGTTTGCACCCACACATCACGTTTTTAAAGGAGGACCCTTAGTGTACTCTTGAAATAAAGATTAGATCCACCTAGAAATGTTGGGAATAAAGACTGGGCTGATTGCCAAACCTTAACCACAAACTTGTGAGGGTGAGCCAAGGGGGCACAGGGTTGTTCCCTATGTGAATGTGTGGGGTGAACTGGATCACGCTGTCTCGGCTTGTTTACTATAAAACATCGGTCTGGTCTCCTTCACTTTCACCTATGAGATTTTTATGTTGTGGCTTTATCCAGACAACACTGAATTTTGAAGGAAAAATAATCTAGGTTATGGTCACCATTTATGCACAATGACATGCACAAGTTATACTTTGATTGAATTTGAAAATAGTGCCTTAATTGATAAGTCAGGATAAGAGGGCCCTTATAGGTCCAAATCCAGAAAGTTGCATTCTTAGTGCAATGCAATACTAGGACCAGGGATATTTTGTATCTGTAAAATGATAACATTATAAATTCTGAGCCATATCGGCAATCTTGATGGTTATTACACTCTTCTGTAATGATTCTGCTATGCATATTTTCATAATGGATAGGCCATTGAATATTGAATTACCTGTGGTAGAAAAGTAATTTGAAAAGATTAAAATTTTTCTCGTATTTGAAGGGTGGTCTATAAAATTAATATTAGGTTTACTGAATGACCTAGACAAAAGCTATATTATGTAGACTGTATACTGTGCCGAGAACTATATTTTTAGACAATATCATACTAGGTTATATATTACTATGAAATGCTAATCAAAAGTATATCATTTTCTGCTACATGCTAATTATGTTACATTCAAAGAATAAAGCTATAGCAAATAAGCGACATCCAAATGATGAACCCAAGGCACACAAAATACAAAGGAGGTTGGAGGAGAAAACTAAAAACAATCAGGCTGATAAAAAATACTCTATAGATCCTAACTCCTTGGAACGTAGGACAGCATGAAAGTTAATACGGAATGCAAATTTCTCAAACCATAGCAAACCACAGCAGAGCATAGTATCTACAACTCAGTTTGAAAATTCTTTAAAACCAAACATTTTACGCAAACTGTGGGGGAACCAAACAAAAAAAGAGAAATTTATGTGCTGCCAGTTTTCCTTTCATGTGATATGGAGAGACGCCAGACGCACCCACACACCCTGGACGAGTTGTGGGAGTTGGTCAAATCCTGTTTCAGGGTTTTAGAGCCCAGCTGAAGTCAATTATAGTCCCAATAATAACTGGCCCCGACGGCCAACTCACCCCTCCCCCTTCTACAGCCAACTCACCCCTCCCACCAGAGCCAAGTCTCAGCCCCTCCCCTACCACTACAGCCGAGTCACTCCTCCCACTACCTCACCACAGATGGGGTTCCCCCGCCGTCAAGGAGGAATTATCTCTAAGTTGAAACTATTGAGGGTAGATACACCCTGCGAGGCTGGACAGGCTGTGCTTTTCATATGTTTAACTCTTTATTCAAAATACAAAATTTTATGCATTTATTATTGATTATAGAAAGAATCATTATGCATTATTGCTATCATGAAGCTAAAAAGCAAAAAGCAAAAACATGTTGTTCATTTTATGAACAACGCTCACGGTTGTATGGTGCTTATTTTGGGAAAAAAACACACACAAAAAAACGAAAAACTTTCGCAAAGGGTAATATAGTTCTAAGAATTAATCTATTTCGCTCTCAGTCAAAAGAGCTAGGCCAACGACATATTTAGGAAAATTCCATGGTTAATGATGCCCTTCCCTTCCAGACGTTAACTATAAGAAGGGGTTATATATACTGCAGCCTGCAGCTGTTGAGAATGGACATTAGACTGCACACTAAGTATTATTTAGCATCCGGAATGGGTTAAGGGTTATGTTTAGAATAACTTTGGCTCAAAAGGCAAGGTCCAGTTGATATTTGGGGAGATCAATGATGTGATTACAATTCGTTTCCGAAGCAATTTCACAAAAAAGTCGTGTGTTTGTCGCATTGTGGATCATTACCTTCAGAGACCGATTTTACAAGTGCGTCAATTCTAATTTCGCCTCACGCGTGTTACCAATATGATAGTAGACTTTTCATTGAGCATGCAGCCTGGTAAATTTAGACCACAATGTATCTGTGAGTAACCACATTAGTAGCAGAATGAAAATTTTTAGCATGAGTTTTTTTTCTATTGATTTTCTACCGTTTTATGAGTTGACAATCGATTGAAATGAATATTTTATTTAACTGATGATGACCGGTATTTGTCTTTAGTCATGTGTTTATGACCCGGTGTAGCTTTATTCCCTTTAATTCCTTTCGCTATTTTCACTTACCTTATAAAGAAAAACACTTAAAAACGCAAATCTCGAAAATTATTATGTAATTCTGGAATTAGATGGTCCGTAGAAGGTCTAAGTTGTGCGAAAAACTATCGGAAATTAGAATTGATTAGATCAGAAGAAATAACAAATTTGCTAATTATGTTCGTTTATATGACTAGTATTACTATTTCGTTCAACCTAATGATAACTTAAGACATAGATCTACTGTACGAATACGCATCCATGCTTCCTCAATACTCTACCCATATTTGATAGATTATGGTGATAGCCTTTTAAAACTTTTATAAAATGAATACATATTATATATCTGATTACCAATACGATAGTGGACACTAATGAATTATGCTCACGTTCCCCTTACTGATAATTCTGAATTATTGATGAAATTCCTCATGATGGAGAATACCTTTCAAAACTATACAACATTAGTCCTCCATTCTACAACCTGTTCTCTATTCCAAAGGCTGAGTTGTGTCTCAATACTAACCCTACTGGCATATAAAACGTAAATCATGTGACTGTTTCACCAACCCACTACCAGGTGGCTCTCACCGACCGTATTATCGCTCACTTAGCCTACCAACCCAAATTACCCTCTTTTTGCTGACTCAGCAGGGAGCTGCTCCAAGTAGGGGCAGATCGGGGAGCAAATCACTGAGCAGATCAATAAAAAGTGCCCAGAAGGTGCCAAACCCCACCAGCTGCTGCCAGCCTCTGTGTAACTGGTCTCACATGTCAGGGCTGCTTGAATCTGAATCATATTATTAATCAATATTAATTTTATTAAATCACCCCAGACTGTTACTAAACTACTTCGCGGTGACATATAAAGGACTGCATTAAAGTATGAAGTGCATATGGAGCCCTGATTTACCCCATTTGATCTTCTATTCTTTGTTGTTTCCATGGCTTTAGCAATTGCATGGTGTTCCCAGATTGATTTATGTCTGGATAGGTAGGGGTTCATATAATTCTTTTGTCAATAGTGGTTGACACAGTTACCCTTCGATAGTAAGCCTAAAATAAAACTTAAATACTTAAATTGTTCACCCATAAATCTCTAATGCTGTGAAATTTACCATTGATGTCTTAAAATCAGTCCTCATGCCACAAATGTAGTACACGGTAGCTTATAAACATAGTTATGTTGGTTGATCAATAACTTAAGCTTGTTTAGAATACACACCATGAGATGTGTACTTATATCCAATTTCTAAAGTCAGGACTTTATTAGTGTAGAATAGAGGCTACCTTTAAACAGAATTACGCAGTGCACTTTAATTAGAAAGGTTATATTGGAAGCAATACGATGTAACTCATCAAACAACATCTCAGCTGGAAAGACACAATGATAGGCAGAGGCTAGAGAGATAGATCAATGAAGTTATTGTCCACGGGAACATGATTATTTGATCTCTATTGTGTCATGTCGCCACCTGTCGGAAACAATCTGAATCAGAGAGCAGGTGTGGGGGAGAGGTGGGCCCAGGGGGTCCAGTGAAGGGGTCAGGTGAAGGGGGTCAATGAGGGGGTCAGTGGGGGTTGGGGATGAGGAGAGGTTGACAGGCTTTGTGGGATTATGTAAGAATCAATCTATGGATAATAGAAACACTCTCAGCTTTGATATATAACATATGACATAGGACACATGCGCAGACAATGATGTGTTAATGCTGTGCAGTGCTTCTCGGAACACCTGCCCTATCATTATTTTGAACTGTTGACCCTAACACGTGATGAAAACCGAACATTTCCAAAGCATTAAATTTTATTCAGCAAAACAACCAGTCAGTAACATGATACTGAATATATCAAAGTTTGATTTGACGAACTTTTTTTAAAATTCTGTTATCTACCGACGACCGTATGCCTATTGGGGATCAATGTATCATTCTCTTACTTTGGTGATGGTAATAGGCAGTAAAGGAACACTGAGCTAAATATTGTTAATGAAATGATAAGGGTCCATAACCTCAAAAGCAATAGTCTCAATGGTGTGTTACATTTGGAGTCCCATGATTAGCGATTCATATTGTCGCACAAAGGAGTGAGATGAAAAAATCACAAGATAGATATCGGGGTTAAAATACCTTTCTTTAGTGATTGATTAGGACAACCGGTTATGAAAGTATCAGCCCAGGGCAGGGTTGGTTAATCGCAGGGGGAGTCAAATTCCCTCAGAAGGATAGTTGTTAGATGTCATTATATGCTCACATGATTGCCTTTATTTAGTATGTATCCATGGATTGTTAAACTTTAGTCACTCGAAAATAAACACTCTTTGGCAATGTTGTATATATTGTATATAATTATGAATATATTCATTACAACATACGGTGACGAAGATAAATTCAATGAGGGTTATATGCCCCGTTCACTTATATTTGTGTAGAGAACCAACATAATTCATGAGGAACAAGATAAATCGTTTCGCTGAAACTTTAATCAATCTGTAAGAATTATTGCCAAGCGTTCACTAAAACATGATGTGACAAGTGTTATTCCGAGCAAAAATTGATGACACTCTCGATATCTTACTTTTAAAACAAACGTTACCTCTATTGATTGAACTCACTTAATCATTTAGGGTGTACAGTCAATTCTATAGACCACGTTAAGTGAGCGCCAGGTCTGTCAGTAACAATGCAGGTGGCTATAATATGAGAATTTGCCGAGTAATGCATTTGAAAAGGGGCCATAGAGATCTGACTGAACATGCCCTATGCCAGCATAGGCTGTCCTTTATACTCCCAGCATGGCCAATAGTTCACATAGACTTCTATTATTACCTTTTATGGATGGGGTGTCCATGGTTGACATAATACCCAGGGACCACCTTCAATGATGCTGAGACCTGCATTTGCTTTCAAGCGTGGGCTGCACCTGGACTAAATGTTTGATATTGTTCACACCATGGATCACTGGTCTCCCTAATGTTTCTTTATAGGAAATTCTGATGATCATTGAAATGAGAATGTTAATGGACATTTTGACATGGTTCTCGTTACTTTGACTAATGAATACGTTTGCCTGATACATCGCACGATTTTATCTTTGGAATATTACACAAACAATCTCTTTCGGGTAACAAACTATCAAACTATGAATACTTATGGTTTACAGATGTGTAGTAAATGTGCATCATCTTCCAAGTAACTTATGTTATCTGAATTACGGCACATTTAAAAAAGAACTTCATATCATGAACACAATAAGTACATGGGTACCCACTGCCAAAGCACAAAGGAAGCACTTAGTTTGAAATTGTTCAAAAAGTTACATCCATATTAATTGTATTTATACGAAATTGAAATACTTTCAAATGACATTTTGTAATAGGGCATATGCTTACATATGGGTGATACAATATTGATCTTATAATTTGATTTATTTCTATTGGTGATTTATATACTTAATGTGTTTCAAATAATATTTTGTCGGTTTGGATCAAACCATGACATTCCACCTGTGAATGTATTGCTGCGGTCCATTACTCAAACATTGATGTGTTTATACGGCACTTAAAATGGGATGTTTTCATACAAAATGGTCTGAATCAAAGGAAATGGGTTTCACTTATCACGAACAGATGCTAGTGGAACATTAATGCGCCTCAATACATACCGGGCGAATAGAATAGAAATTTATGTATCCTTTGATATCATAATTGAACTCTGACAAAGCCAGGTCTCTGGTTGAGGCTTGAGTGTGTCCTTTAAATGATATGGCATTCAGCATGGACGGATCTGGCGGGGGGGGGGGAGTCCAGGGGGTCCTGACCGCTCCCCCCATTTGGTGGGGACTTAAACCTGACGAAGGTATGTGCACAAGAAATCACAACGTTTTAAGTAAAGCCTATATATGGACCCCCTTCCCGATACCCTGCATCTGCTCCTGTTTTCTATATAGTCTCAAAATAGGATTTCCTATATATATATATATAGGCCTATATATATATATATATATATATATGAAATATATATACATATATATAGGAAATATATTCACATATGCATATACACATTGGATAGGATAGGATTTGTTTCTTGGTTCTCAATAGGTAAAGCGTCTATCTCAAATCTATAGTGGGACCATTAGACCGTGATACCAATCGGATAAATAGTAAATCTAGAAGCGCATAGTGAAGTGTAAAAGGTCCCGTTGGTTCACACGGTTGGCCTACTACACGTCAAACTGTCAGCCTCCTAAATTGATGTCATGGACATACAAAAGCCAAGGAGATATCAGTCGTGGGTAACAAGCGTATTTCCTACACACAAACAGGCAAAATTCCCCACGGTTGAAGAACATTTTGGACGAAAAAAGGGCATTGCAAGATAAAAAGAAATAGATATTGCATGGACAGCTTTATTATTTACATCTAGACTGTTTTCACGAATAAAGTTTGCACTTCATATATCTATAAAAATGATGAAGATGTCGCAAGGCTGACTTGTTTTATCTTTTAATTCAAAGTCATCCTATCTGTGTTCGTCAATCAAATCCCCTACAATTGTAGGATGTAATCAGATATCACCATATTGAGAGAAGTTGTAAAGGGTGGACACTTTTAGCGTGAAACACATTTGTCCCATACTTCATCTTTACGAGGGAAATGGCTGGTGTTGAAACACACCAAACGGTTTTCAAGTTACAGTAGTGTTATACGCGTAACCTTTTCCCCAATTGGTTGTCTGATTTCTTATTTTTATAGAATAAAGTATCTGTGGGAGGATGGTTCTCGTTCTAACTAGACCTACCGGTTTAGATCTGATGAGGATTATGAATCAAAAACTTGTGTCAACAACATTGAATGAAATATTTTTTTTCCTATACTGATGGTGCCAGACAATGAATAAAGTAATTGTTCTTTCTATGACCTTCGATGGATTGAAATGATCATCTCGATTCCTGAAATAATTTAGAAGGTTTTTGTCCATTCAAATAATTCGGCGAATAATTTTACCGATAACCATATGTCTCTTATAATTAACTAAGCTGATTTCAAAGACAGGCACAAATAATTATAGTATAATCGTGGGCTACATCTTTGTGTTGATAAGAGAAGAATACGTAATTCGAGCTATTTCAAAAATATACTCTTAACTCATTTTCCTACTTTCACCTAGTTAATATTGCGAATGCTTTTCCCTGCAAATATATAAAAACGAACTTGCTATTCAACAAGTGTGCCATGGAATAGAAAAAGTACCAGGTATTCACTGTTTGTTCCAATATGAAGAATTTCCCATATATTCTAACTTATTTTAATCAACAGGAAATGCCCCTTCAAAAAGGAAAAGTTCCTACCCCCGCACAAACACAGCAAACAGTCAGGTTATACAAATTATTTATTACTGGACCGTGCAAAACGACAGTAGAATCAGTAATAAGCCAGCCCTATGCCATTTGGACACAACAGGTAGCGTGCACGGTTAACGTTAAAAGCGACCCCTAGGGTAAGCGAAATATTTCTTGATTTACTTCACAGAGACTGCATATGGGAATGGATGGCGGCGATCGTTATGACCTATGAAACGTTATATCCCCTGAGCCCTTTTACGTGAAAACTATTTTCCTTTTTCGGAGCAGTATTTGGGAACGAACGTTCCAAGATTGAGATTTACATCCTTGGCGATATACTTTTGTTACTCACAAGAATATAACCAATGCATATTATATATATGTTCGGAAGGTATTTGTAAGGGTGGCAGTTGCAGTAAATGGCTACATCATTGTATAATGAGCGGTGCGATGTTCATAATTGTCATGACCTGCCCTGAGTTCTGTTTAACAACTTTTTTTTAACTAGATGAGAATACTATATATTCATGCACGATGTCTGATTGATTTATTATCACCGCTGCTTGTCTTAGAGTAACCGGAAAATGCTAATAAGTAAAATGATAAATTAAGAGATCATTGAATTTTTAACATGATGAAATTAAATCAAAAGATAACTTCATCTTACAATTCCCGACCAGTCCTACAGATAAAAACCGGTTCTCTGATGGGGCCATACGGGAACTGTATTGGTGAATGTTTATTCAGGTTGATCTAACCATTCATTTTGTTTTTATCTGTTGTCTAATTTCTGATTGGTTAATTATGATATTAGTGGTATTTACCAGATGGAAAGCATAACATATTCACTGTATATCTTGGCGAACAATCACTATGTTGCACTAATTAAGTCTATTAAATGGAAATATTAGTGAAATCATTATTCCTCCTCTTATTTTATGAATAAGTTATATCAATCATGAGATTAACATAGATTTATAATATTACCATAATACTAATGCTCAGATTTATGGTAATCACGTAAGTGGATGTTTGTTAGTAGGCCTATTATCAATGAGTAAGTTTTACTGAATTTTCTCAGACATAGTGAGTCTTCCTCACTGTTGCTACCATTATCCTATAATACACATTGCCTGCTATTCTTCTATGTTAAACTGCAGGGGTCTCCCCTAAATAGCATGCACTGAATGTCAAAGACAGTTTCTATGAATATGGATCACGAATTTTGATAACTAATTCGTTTTTAATCTTATAACGTCTCGTAAGTCGCCAATATCCAATGTTCTTATCATCATACTTTTACTTTCAGACAACTTCAATGTCTCGTCTTCATCTCCAATCGAACCAACACTTTCTGGCTCAGGTATGCTTTGATCTCTTTTATTTATATTTCTATCCACACTAACACTGTCTTGTAAATCAAAGAAATGGCAACATTCCAATAACCACCAACGGCTATTAAGAGAGCTTTTGAAGTAGCCACCAATAGCAGCCTGTTAGGATAATGTTAATTAACGTTTGTCTGTGTACATGGGTATGATCACACTGGAGAGACTGTCTCTGTCCCCTTGGGTGGTCATGTGTAAAAAAGATGGAGAGGTAAAGGCGACAGGGATCCACCACATAATTACCTCACTGTCTGGATCTAGTCCTATAACGGATCCCCGAACCTTTTCGCCGGATGTATCATGATTTGATCTCTCAGAATGGAAAAGTGCACCTTGTACAGCTACGTTTAGGCCTAGTGCTGGATACGTATTCATCGCTGGATATAGAGTGGACTTCAGGATACCCAAGATAAAGGTAAGATATTACCAGATTACATGTATTCATTTTCATAATTTCCTTTAGAGATAGGATACATTATCTTGTCTGTACCAGTGTTTAGAAAGGTTATTAGAATATGGGTCCATGATGGAGGAACCAATTACTGAGCGGTTGTGTTTAGGTATGTTTAGTATGAGAGTGTGCCCCAGGATGAGTAAGAATAGGGTTGAAAAGTACTTTTGATACCGCTGGGTACAGCGGTTGTATCCAGGAATATTAATGTTTATCATGGTATTCAACCTCTGGGAAGGTGGAAAAACGTACTTTAGGTATAACCCATACCCTGAGGTATAACCCATACCCTGAGGTATGACTCATTCCCTTAGGTATAACCCATACCTTATCAGTGTACCATGTCTTAAGCCAGTGACATGGATAGTTTCTGGCGACAGAAAATTTAATATCAAACTTGTAACAAGCTGCCTAGCAAACAATATCTCCTGCCCAATAATCTCATTAAGAGAAACGGAATTTTGTTCTTTAATGCAATGAAACAAGGAAAAAAGACAAGGAAAAACCGGTTTTAAAAGACTGAAAAGTTGTTTGATATGATTAAGATTGTCTTCCCAGCGTCCTGATTAGATGGCACATTGTTTTACAGAAGAGATTGCAAATCAGCTAATGCAAGAGCAAATTTAACTCACCCATCCACATCTATGATTCAGTTAATGGAGTCTTGGTAAACGAACAATCCACTGGGTGGCAGCACTGTATGACCGAGTGGTCCTCAATATTTGACATGGGCACACTCTTCACCAGAACGCCGCCCTCAGTTTCCAGAGGTCCATTACCTATTGCTATTATCCAAATGGTGCATCATGATAGACCTCGACAATTACTCACTATCTCTATGTATAAGATTATGTTTGTTCAAGAAAAAGACAATCCTTTAGAGAGTAAGTAAGGCATGGTAGGTAGAACGATAAACTGACAGAACCTTAAGCATAAATAATTATAATAATTCTGCAGTGTAAGCATTTCCACCTACTCTGCAAATAGAATGGACCTGTAAATTACTAATGGTCTATATGGATTATTTCTTCAATGTCATAAAAGACATTAATCTTCAGATTAATCAAATGAAAGCATTTGTAATTATTACAAAGGCTTTCACTTAATTAATGTGAAGATTAGATTTGGAAATGATAGTAATATAATATTATATCATATAGGAGAAAGGGTGTATAATACATTATGTATCGTTCGAAGCACTTCATCATATAATAATTATGATAAGTGAATTGGTGGAATAAAGCAAGAAAACTACTAGAATTAATGTAGCTAAACAGCTTACATGTAGATGTTCTTTAATCAAGGTAGGTAGGGATAGTAAAAGATAATCTATACCTTCTTGTTGGATCTATTATAGCTGTCTGTTGCCACATGGCTTAAGGATAGGTCATTAGTGGACAGTTGATGCCATTAAGTTTGCTGATGGATGCACATGCAGCTAATGATAGGCTCAACAATCCAACAAACTAGGATTAATTAATGGGGCAAAGTGACAACATTAGAACAACATACATATAAAGATAAACCAGGATTAAATTAACATCTATGATCATAACGATTGACGCGTTGTATTCAGGTTTCATGACCCTTTGATATTTCTATAGCATACTTTTAGACCATTAATGTTTTAAGAAAATGCGTGGCTGAACTGCACTGCTCTAATGTGTAACCAGTGAAACAGTCACAAATTATACTAGAATGTCCAAAGATAAAGGCATATAGTTCTAGATGTGTCGTATAGCGCAAGTTGTATCTGAACTAATCCGGTGGAATTATTTTCAATAATTCAAGCCTTTCTAAGCTATTGGTCACTAATCCTCCTATCCAAAGTCGGGTCATGGTAATCATGAACAGACAACAGATCTACAAACTCCTACATTGCAGCCCAGGATCTGGTTACTTCACTATCATATCTCGTGTCACAACAATATAGAACAGAATGAGGGTGCCTCAGAGGATAAACAATGTAATTCATAGTCATGATTATAAGAATAGATATCTTTTGAAACGGTCTTAATAGAACTTCTT
This sequence comes from Lepidonotus clava, assembly GCA_936440205.1. Lineage (NCBI taxonomy): Eukaryota > Metazoa > Annelida > Polychaeta > Phyllodocida > Polynoidae > Lepidonotus > Lepidonotus clava. The sequence continues at coordinate 14,032,553 of OW387150.1, read as the reverse complement.
AGTTGTTTATGCATCATCAAATTGGCAGCTATCCTAAGTGTGCCCAACACTACACAAAATTAGACCTTTAAGACCTTTAATTTTGTAAATGGGGCCATCGAGGTTCATTAAAGGCATAGGACATGTCACCTTTCCATTACCTATGCAAGATCTTTGATGGAGTTTAAAGGTCACCTGAAAACGTTTTGTAAAGGTCTTGTAAAGGTAACTTTCCATTACATTTAGCAAACCTCAATTGCCCAATATACATGAACTCAAGGGTCTTAGAGGTCTATTTTCGTGCAGTGCAAGAATAAAAAGTTAGGGACAACACTACCTTGATGAAACTGAAATTCATGTTGGAACCAAATAAATCAAATTATAGACAGGTTATAAAAGGTTAGACAGTTTCAATCTATTAGTATTAGTGCTGTTATCACGCCAATACAATTCATGCGGTGTACCAACTCGCCGAAGGGTTCGAGAAGAGAAAAGGAGAAATTTATTACTCTTATGGGAGCCCTTCCAGAAGTCGCTTCTCACCTGTGCCAGAATCAATTTATGAGAATCCAGGCCTGATGCATTGTAGTACCACTAATATTATGCTTCTTGATCTAAGGCAGAGAACGGAACCGCCTTTTCATCAACGGTTACATTTTCTGACATTCCTTGTATACCGTTGCCTGGAATAATTATATCCAACTTTGAGGACGTTTAATTTGCCACCTGTCGTTACCCAAAGGTCGGGTTTTAAAGATAGGAAACATAATCTAATCTAATGACTTATACCTATTAACTATAAGATGTGAGAAACGCACTTATTATATATTGCCGGGAGGAATTCCGTCCATAGTTCATACCAAAGTCTTTGTATTTAGTTCAATCTCACCGCTGGCGTCACAATTGGAATAATTATTATTGCAATAATCAAACTCAATGACAGAGGAAAATTTTACCCTATGGAAGACCACAGTGTCACATATAAACAATTGTGTTGGAGATCATTGTTCCGTACTAGTCGTTGGTCAATATACATATAAAACTGAAAAAAGTATATGGGGTCAAAGTACATAATAGAATACGTTGATTTCAGGGTAGGTATAACGTTATAGGCTAGCCATAAACAAAGCACGTTTTGGCAATCATCGTGTCCCAAACCTCACAACAGCTGCTGTCGACCACAGTTGACTAATGAAGATCCAATTGGCTGAAATCCAGTCCTTATGGCACACTTTTTATATTTAGATTAAAAACACCTTTCTGTTATGTAAACCCTGACACGAATTGTGATTCAGTATCCCGTTTTAAGTATAGAACTTTATTGTGTAAATATTGCTACTCTATACATTCGGCAAAATCCTTGTAATAGTAGTGATAATACCATAGTGATAGACACCTGCCAAGGCAGATATGTCATTAAAAAAAACAATAACATTATATGTGACCCGATCTGACATACTGAGACGGAAGTCGCAAGAAGTCGCATGTCGCACGTTACACCTCGTTTGAAAGCTAATTAGCTAAGGAATGCTATGGAAGGGTCGTGCGACTTGCGACTCATTGCCGACTTGCAACTCATTTTGTCAGATCGGGTCACATATTTGATCAAGGCTTACCGATCTTTTCGTATTTCTGCAATAATTACTAATTCATATACACGAATAAAAAGCACTATTGGACAGCAAGAAGGAAAGTTAGTTGAACTGGTCCGCTAGATGCTGACTCTCAGGCAGCTGTAAAATTCTCCCCGCCCATTGACAACAATATCCTCACAGGATATAGTGTACCTTAATGTGCCCATGATGACTATAAGTATGCCGAGGTCTAATTGGAGCGCTGGTCTCTATTAGTATAATGAATAGGTCTCATTACCAACACACGTGTTGTGACCCTAATAGAGACATCAAGGTGGTCGTCTGAGGCGTCAGTCTGTCGGGGCAATGGCCCTATTGGCCCACCCTGAAATAGGTCCTAGGGGAAGGACATTAAGTAGAAAAAGGGGATACCATGAAGTCTGAGGAAACTCAAGGTCCGTTGTCAACCTTACTTTTAACACAACGTATAACCAAAATAGTTTTATATATTTTTTTGCTCCAGGAGCATTTGGCACACTATGATTATAACAGCTTTGACCAATTTCTTTTCAGGGATGATATTCTTGCATCATAAACCCATTATAACGAAACAATTTTTATTCAAGAAAAGATGGCCTGATCAATATGAATCAAGTTTACGTTCCACATATATGTAAACTATTGTAAAGAAAAATAATAAAAAATAATAACAGTTCCCTCTTGGAATGCCCGATACAAAACTACTCATTAACTGGACCCTAACTGAAACTGAAAGCAAAATATGCCGTCTATCCATAAAATGTCCAATCCTTACTTTTCCCTTCTATCACTAAAAATATAACATTATACCTTTCTCAGCAAGCCCCTGTGCCCCTCTTCCTGCCCCATCAGAACCCGACCAGCAGCCTGTGAATAGACCCGCCATGATTACACACGCTATTCTCAGACCGAGGCTGCACTTAGCACCCCTAGCGGCGATTGTTGTAACGACAAAGGCTGACGTGTTGCCATGGAGACGACATGGCGTCGTCTTTCTGCCCCATTGAGGTCATTCTGGTTGTGGAGGGAGGGAATTGAAGGGCGTCCAAGGTCATTATGGCCCCTTGTCTGGTGTGAGGCAAAGCTTCTGGTTCTATCTCGGGGGGATTATTGGGTCTAGATTGGAATTTGTTTCCTTTCTTTTTTCCTCTTATATTTGATTTTTCCTGTGCTATCTTAAGGTTGTGTTTGGATCCATTTTCAATTTCACATAGATGTGTCTTCTTACTTCCTCTTCACTTGTTCATGTTCATACGAATGCTACCTATCATGGTAAGATTTCTCCTTAATTCAATTTGGATAGTATTTTAACCAAGACTAACAACAAGACACATCATATATTTTGCATGAGGCAACAGTCTTAGTAACACTATCTAATAGATTAATATAGGCTCGTATATTTACCATAAAAGGTCGCCAAATTTCTTATGCTGGCACTATTACCAGATCACATAAAAGACGTAACACAAAGATCCATAGGCAGGCGCACGGGGTGGTGATGTGGTTAGAGGGAAGGACTCGCATGCGAGCGGCCCCGGTTCGATCCTGGGCTGGGCTGGGCTTCTGCTATACCCCTCTGTGTGTCTCCCTGTGAAGCGCCATTCGCCGTGGCCACTGGCAGGTCCGACAAAGCGAGCGCTGATAAAGTTATCGCGTGCAAATGACATTGAATAAACAGCATTCACGTTAACAAACTGGGGTGCTTGCCATTGCGAACGATAATTACCTTGAATCGGCTGGAATTTAAACGAATCAATCAAACAAGTTTGATTTGTTCATTTTGCAGACCTGTCGTTCGCACTAGCTGTTGTATATATGGCCCTGCTTATGGGACCATGCACATTAAAGAATACCTGCCTCAGTAAAGGTGTAGGGTTATGGTCTCTACCTTCTCATAGATTCGATCATCAAAGACAGAACTGTCACACCTTGTTCTCACCGTGATATGACCAAAGATGTTGATACGGTGTAAAACCCTAATAACCAACCAACCAAAGACCCATGTTTTTTTGGTTTTCATACTTCTATTATATTTACCACGTAATACTGGTAAAACTTTAAGAGGTGCTAATGATTATACTATTAGTCAGTGGGTCAGTCAATGAGTTAGTCAATAATCTGAGCGTGTGTCAGTTACTCAGGACCATCACCCTTGATGTCCCAATTGATTTATTGAAGTATGTGTAAACATAAGAGCACCTCATTATGTGTGAGTAATGGCATGAGTGGACAAAAAGGATTGTGGGTTGTTTGAGTGGTTTGTCACATTCACTCATTGCGTAAGCTCTGACGATATGATAATCAGACTAAACTGCTCACAGGGAAGGATTACATTTGCTGCTCTATCTGTCTTTTCAATTAGCTTAAGAAAATAATTAAAATAGCACATGTAATTATATAAGTGCTTTGGTCAGATGGTATATTGATATATTCAATTCAAATTATTAAACAGTCATAGTGATGAAGCCTGTAGATTTTCTATAGATCTTTTGTGTACAACGAGACAGGAAAATAGTGCCTTATCGATAGACCAATGCATTTTACTTTGGGAGACACAGCTACTTTGCTAATCCAAACGTGAGCTTAGATCTCTTATGCACTAGGGACAGAACCATACAGACCCAACAGAATATTTTTCTAGGCCTCTAGGTAACCCCCATAGGTAATCAGTTTACCACGCCGGGAACTTTTTTTGCCATTTGTCCACGGGATTCTACCTGACAGACTTTAGCTGTTCTTTTTGTTTTTGAGTTTCTCTTGAACGCAATACTTGTTCTCGAGTAAACTAGTTTATCTAATGACATGCCACGGAACGGTAACCCTATGTTTTCTTGGTTGTTAAGGGTGCTTTTAATGTAATCATCATTTGAATAATGGGCAAAACACAAACAACCTCTGTATCTCAGCTAAGAGAAAAGTGGGCATGCTACCCTGACATGCTCTCTAAGCAGGTGAAATAGAAGGAACATGCATCTTTTTTTGACGAAAGACAATTTTGATTAGTTTCACTATAACTGAACTCATAGATATCAGACAGCTGAATTATATAGGCATTCCCAAATGCCTAGGAATACGAGTTGACATTCATGTTCAGTTACGATTTTGGAAATATACTGAATTTTAAAACAAAATTTAGCACTTAGGTTTGACCAATACTGTGAACATAACGGTTTAGCTAACCTTTCGTACTAATCCGCCGAATCCCAATCTTCTCCGTACTTACCCTATACGTGGCCAAACGACTATCTATTCTCTTCTCATCGAAAAAAACTAACATCTTCTTTCAGTCATTTTATACGTGATGTTGTACATATTACGATAGAATGACTAGGAACCATACCTATACCAACATATTAATCATCTCATCAAACCCATCCCAGATCCCAATCAGAAGGTGACACCTGTTGTCGACAGAAGTTCACTGTGTCCCAAGTGTCACAGGTGTCAGTATTCTTGTCTGATTGCCAAGTCAGGGTTGGGCGTTGGCTGCCGAGTTTTTTAATGTAAGGAAAATATATATAACTGCAAGTAAAGGTTTTCGTGTTTGAAGAGGATGCAGGAATAGAACTAAAAACTTTCTTGGATACTCAACTACCCTACCACGCCCAAAAAACAGGTATTTCAATATACCTGTGATATATCCAATCTAAAGATTAAAAACACAAATAGCACTGCACTTCACTGCGCGAAAATAGACCTCTAATGAGTTTTATAAATGGGACCTTAAATATAACTTTTAATGGCCCTATTTACAAAAATAGGATTCATTAAAGGTCTTTTTTTTTGCAGTGCTGATTCTAACACATAATGAAATAATAACGATAATTAGGTAAATATCTTCTCACGTAAGCAAACAGTTATACATTATTGTGGATACTTTAAACAGATAAGAGAATAACTGCGAATAGATAGTTTACATATATCCATATCAAAATATAGGTTTGAAATCTGTAACCTTAAAAAATCTATAGCTTGATCATTATCAAATGTATGATCCCGCTGCTCCATCAGTGAACACCACTCGGCAGGCCTACACCTGGCCTACACGGTCTACCTACCTGTCCTACCTGTCAGTAGGGCGTGGTCACCCCCCCCCCCCTCACCCCACACCCCCACCACTCCAGGTCCAGGTAGTTTGGTCATCACACCTGGACCGTTCCCACGCCACAGGCCAGGTGGGAGGGGCTGAGGATCTAACTTGCAACATGGGAGAAAGAGGAGGGAAATGGATACGTGTATTAGTTAAGATTGCATGGAGGGTACATAAATATGAACTAGAATATAGCCACATTCATTAGTTATCATAATGTAAGACAGGTATGTCTCTGCAAAATGTTAATTTATGTTATCACGTGCGTGCATCTACGTTCATATAGTAATACTAGTTATAACCGTTAGCAGGGTAAAAGTTATTGTTTGTTTGTAAATTAACATCTTTTTAGACGAAAATATCTAAGATGACGTCCCAAAAGGCCTTTGTACTCAGAATATTTTGGTACGTTGCTTTGTATGTTTGTATAATGAAAACCACCAGTGTCGATGTGTATCATCGGATACAACCATACTGGCTGACAAGATAACAGACCTTAATTCTAGATAAAAGCTGTATGTTGGCAGAAGTTTTGTGCAAAATGTTTAATGAAGTACGCCTATAATCAGATGATATCAATTATTACAAATGGTTCAGGTCAGGAAACCACTGATGCAGTATGGTATATCACATTGTGACTTTGTATGTGAACTGCGTACCCTTGAAGGGGGCTTTGTCATACAGCAACCCGGGCCAGAGCTATTCACTGAGCAGCTCACAGGTGGAGCCACCTGCTCAGAATACTCTCACAAACAGGGAATAATAGGCAGTTAAGAGAACAAACAGAACTGAATCAGCGACCATAAATATGAAATATGGGTAGGTATGTATATCCGCAATAACAATCCCCAGCAATTATACACTGTACATACAAGCCATTTCCGGTCATAAAGACTTTTACATTTTGATGACATATGCAATTAATTAAGCTTTGTTGTGCACAATAAGAAGACTGATAATCATTTTTGGGATTTATCAGTTAACCGTGTACCCATATTTAACTTCAGAAGTTTCAGCACAACATTGTATAAAACAAGCAGGCATCACAGTACTTGTGAACCCCCACCATATTGAAACCATAACAGGTGAAGTTATTGTTGCCTGATACAAGTCATGCGTGGTCTGATGGAGCAGTGACGTGATGTTTGGTCATTGGGCGAGATCAAACGGGCTTTTATCGGGCAGTGTTAATGACAGAGGGTCATAAATGACGAGCTGTGACCACTGGCGCCCAGGACTGGTCAGGAGAGGGTGTGATCTTGAATTCCATAACATTCAATATGATCAAAAGTGAAAGATCTTGAGACAAAATGGTGAATATTAATACTGTTCTCTGTAGTTCATACCGTTTGCTAGATTTGCAAATTATATCCGCCATTCAAAAAGACATAACATTCAAAAAGACATATAATTGTATATTTGTATATATATATATATATATATATATATATGTGTGTGTGTGTGTGTGTGTGTGTGTGTGTGTGTGTCATACGCCCATAGACATAGACCATTTCCTTTTCTTGTATGTATGTACTATACTACTTAAGGATACTGTTTACCAAATTAATATATGTATATGTGTATATTATGTATCTTCTGTTGAAACAGCTCTGAATCTCACTATTTCTACTTGCTCATGTGAACAATTAACCCTCCTTCAAGGTCAAGTAGATTACTTTACTATGCACGACACCAAGTGCCATGACATTTTCCTATTGTGCTGTTGGGGAGACTCACACAAAGCCCAAAATTCATACTCTGCTTCCCACTTTTATTGATTTACATCTGGCAGTTGATATTCGGTGCCGCTGTCCTTTCACATGCTGTTTGGATAGAATACTGCATACATTCTATACAAATTGAGGCCGATATCAAAGTATGAGTAGAATCTTGAGTCTCTAAATTCCTGTAGTCTTTGATAAGATGTGGACAGCTCCAGTATAAACCGTGGAGACGCGAAATTCACAGGCATTTCTGTGAATTAAACTGACAACCTTTGAATCAGTAGACCAATTCGTCTGCAGTTGAAGCAGACCTCACCCTAACCACTCTCAATCAGCCTCAAATCCGAAAAAGGTACATACGCGGCTACATGACCAGATTACTGATGGCTAATGTGTTGATCCTCCAGGGCATCCAGCCACTCACCTGTGAGGCAAATTTACCCAACCGCGCTCCAATCCTTCCCTCCCCTCCCAAATAAAACAAAAAAATAACCCACCCACAGTCAGCTTGGGAAGCGCCCAGCACCAGAGTTAATGTAACCAGCGAAAAGCGCCCGCTGCGCACCAGCGGAGCGCGGGAATCGGGCTGTGGCAGTCAGAATGACGTCTGCTCCGGGCACCACAGGTAACAGGCGGCCGATCCCCGTGGTACACTCTCCACCAGAGTATACCACCACTCTCCACCACCACTGGAGGCATGTGGCTGGATATATAACTACATGCAACCCACCTGACCAATAGACCACAGTATAGGATCTATAACCTACTGGAGGAGTACTCTCACTCACATAGAGAAACTGGACTTATAATTGACCCACTGGAGGCATGTGTTAAACCACTGGAGTTGACCAGGAGGGTGACTGCGTGACCAGGTGAGAACTCGTACAGGTGTATTGGGGCCTCCTGGGTGTAGTTCCCCATCAGGTGAGAGGGGTGTGTTCAGGGCGACAGGTGAGGCCACACGCGCGGCCTGGATCCAGCAGGTAAACACTACCTCAGCAGCAGGGTGGGGGGCAGGTAGGGGGTGGGGCAGGATGGGGTGGGGCAGGATGGGGTGGGGTGTGGTAAGATGGGGTAGGACGGGGTAGAATGGGGTAGGATGGGATGGGGGGCAGGGTTGGATGGGTTGGGACGGGATGGGGTAGGATGGGATAGGTTTGGGTGGGGTTGGGATGGGGTAGGATGGGGTAGGATGGATGGGTAGGATGGATGGGGTAGGTGGGATGGGTTGGGGATTGATGGGATGGGATAGTGTAGGATCAAGCTGGGGTAGGGACAGATATAATCGGGATGGGGTGGGGTACGTAGGGTAAGATATGGGGTAGGGTGTATGGAGTCTTGTTGGATGGTGTGGGCTGGGGTATGATTGCATAGGGTAGGGCAGGATGGGATAGGGTGGGATGGGGTGGGGATGGATGGGATAGGGTTGGATGGGATAGTGTAGGATGAGACTTGGGTAGGGTAAGCTAGAATTGGGATGGGATAGGGTGGGATGGGGTAGGATGGGTTGGATGTTAGGATGGGATGGTGTGGGATGGGATAAGATTGGATGGGGTAGAGTAGGATGGGATGAGTGGGATGGGGTGGGGATGGATGGGATGGATGGGATGGGAAATTGTAGGGTTAGACTGGGGCAGGGTAGGATAGAATCAGGATGGAGTTGATGGGATGGGGTAGAGTAGGATATGGGGTAGGATAAAGTAGGATGTAATGGGGATGGAGTAGGGTAGGATGGGACGGATTATTGAGGGATGTGATGTGGTTCGATGGGTGGCAGAATGTGATGGGATAGGAGGATACGATGTGGTGGGAAACGATTGATAGGATGTAACGTGTTGCGGATATGGTTGGATGAGATGAGATAGAAAAGTTTAGTGTTGATTTGATATGGTGTTATTGGAAGGGGTGAGTGGGGTAAGGTGGGGTTTGATGTGGTAGGACGGACTTGTGGGGTGGGGTTAGTTTTGATATGATAGGATAATATTTGATGAAATGGATCGAAAAGAATGAGGTTTGGTGGGATAGGATGTAATTGGTTAGGATTGGGTTCTGAGGCAGGATGTAATAGGATGTGAAAGCATGGTTTTGATGGGTACGGTGGCAGCTGCATGTTATGTACACATACTTGGGTCACGGACAGATCGTCGTTCCTGACATCAATGATGGACATACATACCATCTGACATCCATCAAACAGTTTTATTGCCTTGCTGATCTTTCACAAGTGCACTCGGTAGCGTTTGACATTTTAGTACGAGACATGAACCACTGTGGTCCGATTACTCATTATAGATGTATCAAATACCTATTCCCACGGAAGGTATCATACGACCAGAACTTGGCCTTTCGTCACCTCAGACAAGCTGTCTAGTTATTAGACATATTGCGCATTAAATTCCCAATATTCTAGAACAGAAGGAAATAGTAGAGGTTTATCTTTTGGTTAATATGGATCCCTGAAAACAGCTTGCATGTCATTATTGTCTCAAATTTCACGGAAATTTAATTGAACCAACTGACGTCAATATTTCACTCGGGACGCTTTTAAAATGTTTACAGAATTACTCAGATTATTTACCATGCTTTTTTCTTTAACCACACAATTTAAACCACACCAAAAAAACCCGGATCCATATTTCCTGCCAGTCCCCAGGCACAACAACAATACACCTATTTCTGGTCAGCTTACATAAGAAAGCATGAGCACCACCAGGAAGAGCAGGGAAATGTGCGAGACAATTGCTTGGCAAGGGTTTCATGTCTGAGAGTGAAACTCCTTGTGTTGGAGGTACAGGGGGAGTAGCACAAAGACCGTGGATGGCATTTAGTGGCATGGACTGTCTGTAAGCACTCACGCCCGGGCAGAGGCAATGATAGGAATTGGCAGCTAACCTTATAACAGGGAAGGGCTGGGGTGAGTTTCATTCCACTGGTCTCAACTACTAGCTTCGTTCTCCGAAACAAAACAAGACTCGGCAGAAGCACGACTTTCGAACAATGCTTGGAGAGTGCAGGACTCATCAAGATATTGCACCGCTTTTTATAGAAAAGAAGAATAAAGGACCCAATGTGAGGTGATGATTAAAGGCAAAAAAGGAAATTAAACATCTGTGATTGTAAAAGGAATTACAATGAGATTGCAGTTGGTTCTAGATGAGATTCAGGCCACCAAAATTGATTTACTAATAGCTTGCCCTGCTATTATTATAACTTTCATTTTTAACACTACTCCCTGTTTCCATTACGTGTTATGGATTAATGATGTGTTGAATGTACACCACCGATAATTATACATATTGAATTGTAAGTAACTGTAGATTTCTAACCAACGTATGTGGAAGCAAATGAAATCATACAAAACTATCTGCAATTATTCTATATGATTTGGCCACCTCCTTCCTCTCAAATTTCTAAGACCTAAAAAAAAACTCACCTTACCAAGCAATGCTTAAACAAAGAAACAACGTAATAATAGCTTAACGCTAGACCCATAGTACTTTCCCTTTATACAAACGATTGGCCGTACCTCTTAAATAATACACCTGGGTCCGAGTCACTAAACCAGAACCCAGCGTCCTCACAGGGCCAGTGGGTGACACAGAAAGCTTCGGACCATCACCACCCTATACCCTACCTTCTCACCTACCCCATACCCCTCTAACTCCCTAGCCCTACCCCTTTAGCCCGAACCCCTAGTTACCTGATTACCTCAGGTGTGTCGGACAGGTAGGGGCCGAGTCAGCAGGATGTCAGGTGAGTATAGATAGGGAGGTAGCTTAGTCTTAAGCCCCATACCCAAAGGATTGAAATCACGCATGAATTATGTTTCAATACTACATACTGACTGGCAGTCACTCAAAAACTCGATCGGTGAACCGCATATTGCCCTTGTGGGTCTAGGGCTTAAGGTAGTCAGCGTGTAGGTAATATTAGCAAGACGAATCAGCTGATCAAGGTGACGGGGGATGCTATCAGCCCGAACCAATCCTCTATACTTGATACCATGCCAACCTCATGACAATGTGAGAAAGTAGTTGAGTGAGTTGACAGTTATGGAGATTAATTATTCTGTACATCATTCTGTACATGACTCAGAACAGGGTATACTCTGTTCTTCTGAAAGTTAATATTAGATATTAACTGGATTTCTGTATCTGTTATATATTTACTTTAGTATATAGTATAATGTCAATATTGTCAGACATTCCACCAAAATACCTGATCTCATACCCAATTATCCCTGGAATCCACTGGTGTTTTTTTTCCACAACAAGGTGAGCAAACCTAGATAATTCCTCCCTACCCAGGTAAATTGACGCGTTATAGGACCCTCCTCAGCCTAGAGTCTAGTCAATTTGTATTACCTTAGTGGGGCTGCTGGTGGGAGAAAGGTGAGGGCTATGTGTATAGGGGGCGGGCGGTGTTTGCAAACATTATGCCACTCATGCTACTGAACCCGCATGCTATGTGCTAGGCACCCTTCCCTGTGGTGTGACTTTCAGGTACAAAGTTACCTGTACCGAAATGGGATATTGGGGGAGCAGGTCAGGCATTGAGGGGTGTGTGGTAGGGGAACGTGAGGGGGAAGATATTCAAGGACACCAGAAAAAATTGAAGGTTGAAGAATATTCATAAAGGCAACCCACGCTCAGTCCACTTTCGAAGTTTGAAAAAACAGTTGAAATACAGCAGTAAAGTTTCGCCAACCACACTTTAGTATGCTCTGAGAAAAGATAGAAGATCAGGGATATACCTGACAGACAGTTTTCATGTTTTATAGAAGGAAAATAATCATGATTATGGGTTTTTCATTTTCCCGCCGTTCATACACATGTTCCTAGCGATATACTTTCATCTTATTTATATTAATCGATAAGGTTATTCATGATTATATTATTTGATGATATTATTGTGAATCATGTTCTGTATATATAACCACTAATTTACTTGTACTTGCAAAAAGGAGAGAGAAAATGACGTAATACTGGACGACAAACCTTGTAACATGCCCTCTACCTTGAATACCAGTTAAAAGAGATAAAATAGTCCCAAATGCCATTGGTAATGCCCCAAAAGAACCACGTGCATATCAGGTGAATATCGACTCCTCCAGGGTGTCATCTGAGCAGGGGGCAAAGAACCAATAGGCCTTAAGGGCAAAACCAAAACCATCCCAACCGGAGGACAGTCTCCACCACACACCCCCTGGAGGACCCACCTCCTCCAGGGCGGGGATCTGTGGGTCCTTCCCCACCCCCAACCCCCACTCCAGGAAGGACGCGCCGACCATCGACCCCCCACAAAAGTAAATACTTCATGGTATCGATTTCCTATCGGCGGGTCTGGACCAGCCCAAACAGTCCTAATCACGTCTCGACAGTCGTCCGGCGGAATGGGGTAGGGGAAGTGGGAGGGGGACTGGGCCGGAGAAATCCCAGCGTTAAACCCAGCCAGCCTTAAGGGGCTTCTTACTATTCATTATCTTGAAGGGGAATCACCGGGGGTGCTTCCAAATGTCCCCGACTGCTTGGTCAAGGGCTTTCCTGTATTTCTTTATACAGCAGCAAGGGGAAGGGATGCTAAATATTCATTTTCTTGAATGGGGATCACCATGGATGCTTCTAACCGCTATTCCTGGCATGACCATTTCTTTAGAAGAAGCTTTTCTATATACATTTCCTTACAGCTGCAAGTAGAGGGGATTCTCACTATTAATTTTCTTGAATGGGGATCACCAAGGATGCTTCCAAACGCTCCCATTGCCATTGCTATATCTAACGGGTTTTCCTACTTTTTGTTATGAAGCTGAAGGAAGGGGATTCTAAATACTCATTATCTTGAATGGGGCTAGAGCAATCCCCGCGTTAAACCCAGCCAGTCTTAAGGGCTTCTTACTATTCATTATCTTGAAGGGGGATCACCAGGTAGGCAGCCAACCGTTCCCCATGGCATGGCCATTACCAACAGGCTTTCTTACATTAAATCATCCAGCTGCAAACCAAGTTTAGAGGTGACCTAATGGGAACAATTTGTAACAGTCTATTTCTCCGACGTTTTGCAACGTTATAAGAACATGTATTCTGCAATGTCACATCCTCATCTGGGTAGATTTGGGGGGGAAGGAGGTTCCTAATACTCATTATCTTGAATGGGGATCACCAAGGAAGCTTCCAAATGTTCCCAGTGGCATGGCCATTATTAATAAGCTTTCCAACATTTCAGTATACAGTGGAAAGGGGAGAGAATTCTTACTATTCAGTATCTTGAAAGGTGATAACCACGGCTGCTCCGAACTTTTCACTATGAAGAATGGCCTTTACTAATAGACCTCTTATACATTTCATTATCCAGCTGCCTGAAAATCATCAAGTAGTTGAATTAGTTATTTATTGTCCAGTATGTCTCTCATCAAAGGGTCTTTTTGCTTTTCACTTTCTAATTAGGATCACCATCGGTCCTTACATTCTCATAATTATTATTATCCAGAATGACCATCAGCAAAGGCCTTCATACTACTATAAGACTAAGAAACACTGCAGGGTCATATGCACTAAGTTGTCATGTGAACTCAGGAGGATTTATCTGACTGTACCAGAAATCTGCAGAGGGAGACAGACCCTGGAGGATAATGAGGGGAAGGGCCGTGAGCTACCAAATCTACTTACCGACAGGATAAAGGTTGAAATCTATATCCGGATTATCTAGGAACATAACCACTACTGCTCATTATAACCAATCAGTCAGGGCTAGATCTGAGTCTTGGAATGCCCATAACACTTTTTCAATGGAGTTCGTACACATTTCATGGTAAACTAAGCAAATAGATACTTTCCCAAGAAGCAGGTGCTTTAGATGGCTCTTTATGACATGGCTTCTTTTATGCTGGGACGTCTGGGGCTTGGTCCGTCTCACATGTAATGACCCAAGGAATGGGCAGTTTGCATAGTTGTGTCATCATCTGAGATTATAGGTCCCTGCAGGTGTGGCTTTATGACTATAAATGGGCAGATCCTGGGGGCAGCCCTCGTTCCAAATCCTGTACATGTATTCCCCTGCTATAATCAGATAATACTAGGTGCAGAGACCTTGTATGTACAGGATATATCGAGACTGGAAAGCTCCTCTATAGGCCTATGTGCATTCCCCTATTGGCTGGTTGGAACAAACCTGGTGAGGGTCTGATCATTACCAATGTATTTTTAGAATGGCAGGTGGCACCTCACAGGTCACTTTTACCAAAGATGTCGACATAATGGTCAATCCAAATCCAATCCAACCAGCACCTAGGTGGCAGGCCTGTAGTGTATAACAGGTTTATCCCTGGCTTTCCAGTCTTGATATATCCTATATATACATACAAGGTCTCTGCTAGGTGTCAGGTACTGGAGGTGACACCAATGGGCGTTGTCTTACAACAGGTGTACAACATCTTCTATTGCATCAACTATTATCGGATCACGTATTGCAGTCTTGAAATATTAAGTGTACCAAAGATAACAAAGTGACACTTCTATACACAGGTAGAATATTGATATGAAAGGGATAAGGGGAGCTACGGGATTAAAGCCACTATATAGATGATGTGGACCTAAGCTATTGCATTTTCCTCTGATTGCCCATCAGTATGCTTTATTGAAATGAATATGTTTGAAAATCGAATTGTTCGGCGATCTTCGTGGTGATTCAGATAAAACATGAACATTTCAATACAGCATGCTGACGGGCAATGAGGAGAATATACGATCACCAAGGTCCAAATTTCTGGAACTAGAAGCAACCATAATTACAGTGCAAGGTGATTTAAAGAGCCAGCTTGCCAAGGTATGCTAGAATAAATAGATAATAAACACATAAGGGGACTGGCGTATATAATGGTAACAATAATTTAAGGGAAAACTTGCTGTAATGCGATCCTTTTTGATACTGTAGTCCTTAAGCACTAAGAAACGGCACTAAAATGAAACAAAACAATCATGGGTACAATCTAAAGTGGCTTGACGTATAAGTACTGAAATGTGAAATATATGTTTGGAATGATAATATATCTTCGGAATTCCCTTACATACTTATTAAGTCCTTCTGGTTGTCAGCAAATGAATAATGCAACTCTTCTTGATCTCACACTCATGAAGAAACGTTGACCAAGAATCATTTTACAGCTTTAAATGCTGAAAATCCAGGGGTTTTGTTGTAGCTTTACAAAATCATAAACTTCCCAATACCCCCGCCACATCCCTAACTTTGATCCGTCCCTGAACCTCCATCAAGGTCCCTAATAAAGGGATTTGCTCCCGCTTTGACATTTTATGGACGCGCCTAAAAGTTAAAAAACGCAGCATTACCCTGTTCTGTAAGTTTTATAATTCATAGATGTTCTGTGGCCAACCAATTTCTCAAAACGCCAATCCGGCCGCCTCCAGGAGAAGATTTAATGTGCTTTTAGTGGTGGTACTTTTTGATATGACTAAGAAATGAATCGTTGTGGGACTGAAGCCCTCCATCAAAGGTTTGCCCGTCCATAGAGGATTTTCCAGACCACGCGTATCGATTTTAACAAAGGTGTCAGTCTTAATAATCCTGATCAAAATAGATGTCCAAACCTGTGCAATTTACCTTACGCGGGCTTACTCTTTAAGACCTCCCTGTACAGACAGAAGTCGGATGGACTCAATAAGGAGTGGTAATACTATTATTATAGGCATCTATCCGGACAAAGTCAGTGACAAAATTAATGGCATTATAGGCCCTATAAGGTTTTATATTAGCAACTGTTTCTGGTGTAGGTCCTTTTCATTAAATTTTCAAAGATCTTAATAACACTTCTATTTGGAAACATGTGTATTTGCAAATATAAAATACTCATACGCATAATGCCAAAAATATGATGGATATAAAATAACTAAAGTACCTTTGTTTCTCTACAGCAACTTTGATATTGTAGGACAATTGCAAAAGCTCTATTGAGCCTTCATAGTGAGACCTAAGGGCCTTTGAGGTGTTCTAAATAGCATGAGGTATAAGGATCTGACTCCCTAAGGTGGCCTTAACGCTCATACTGCAGGGCTCAGATAGAGCTGTGGCCAGGGCCGAGCAGTTTGATCTGCTCACCGACCACCCTGAGCAGCTCACAGGCTTTACAAGCCTTAGTTATGGCACGAGTAATGAGCTCAAAGCAGGCCCGAAGTGGCTTGGTAAAAGATCCTTCAGTAGGGGACCCTCTGACTAAAGCTCTGTTGGGGGTTGCCTTATGAAATGCAACCTTATGAAAAACCTGTCTCTATGTCTGTGTTCATGTCCTCTATATTATGACATGAACGTACGCATCGATTATTTCTACTTCTTGATTATTGGTTTCCCATAAATGCTGAAATTTAGGTCACCTGAATTTCATTTTAATTCCTACCTTACTCAAACTCATATCTTTAGCAATTCTCCACTATATTCCTGTTGCTCTTATCCTCTACCTTTTCCGTTTAGCATACTTTTCCATCCCTGTTTCCTACCTCATTTCTAGGTATTTAATGTTGGCATTTTTCTTTTAAAATGCGTGCGTTGACCCTATTGATAGAGGCACTTAGTGGCCATGGGGAAACAACTTTCACTAGCTATCACTGATTATAGCGAACGTCTATTGAGTATACTATAAAAGTCATCCATTAGGACCCCATGTGCCATTAACCGTTATATACCAGGCCGACATTTGGAGAGGGAATTATCGACAAAACTCTATAGAATCAGACCTACACGGACGGAACCCAATAGGTCTCCGTATTATGCTGAGGCGTGAATTATTGAAAAGGGTATCATACAACTTGGTTATCTAGTCACAATGTATACTTTCAGTACCTTGCACTTACAACTTCAGTGCCAAATGACGTTTCCCATGCGCACTTAATACGAGATACTTTCAGTATTGTAGGTGGGTCTGCATATATCTATTGACAGGCTTAATCTTCTTATCTATACATAGATATGTGTCCCTTTATAACAAGCCCATCAGAGTTTCAAATATTGTTGAAAGTTCGCAATCAGATGCGTCCTACTTAATACTACTTTAATATCGTAAAATTTAATCATAGGAAAGAAAATGCTTCAAAGGTAGTCACGTTTCTCCACATATTCACAGCTATAGAATGCAAAGGTTTGCTAGAGCATATCAGTTTTGCACGTAAAGTTCAAAAGCTCTTCCTAGAGCAGGGCATCATGGGATAAATAAAGTAAATAATCTTTATCGAAGTTCTGCGATTTAATTGATAGCTTCTGCCTTTAAAAGCATTTCATAAGTAGTCATTTTGTGTTATGTGATGTGTTTGGGTT
The DNA here is from genome assembly GCA_936440205.1 of Lepidonotus clava. Lineage (NCBI taxonomy): Eukaryota > Metazoa > Annelida > Polychaeta > Phyllodocida > Polynoidae > Lepidonotus > Lepidonotus clava. The sequence goes on along the minus strand of OW387150.1, from coordinate 14,014,830 downwards.
CTCCAATCATACGCCAAGGAAGACATTACTAGTGAAGCCCTGTTTATTGCAGAGTTATGTACAACAGATAGGTACAACTCCTATGTGTTCAGAAGATACTACTCCTATGTGTTCAGAAAATAAGAAAGACTTGTTTTTGTATTTGGACGATGGACGGATACATCACAGTAGTTGGCCTGGAGGATGTTTATCATAACTGTGGTTTGTACCCCCACTAAAAGTGATAGGACGTGTGTATCACATACACTCACAGTGAACGTCTTACATAAATGTTTACATGCGCTGTATATCAAAGTTGACTGTTATAGAATTGATAGCTACAGTATCTATCCTTACGGCCGAATACAACAAATCAATAGTATGCAAATATATGTAGATTGTTTAAAGAGGATTTCAGACTGTAGTCAGAGTGTTTTTCCTGTATGTAGAAACTGGTAGAGTGTTTTTCCTATATGTTGATTGGGTTTATACAGTGATGGCCTAAAAACAACTATCTTCTCCCATACATCTAAAGGCTCGCGTCAGCACTCAGCCTTAGGCAGTTAGTGTACAAGAAGCGCCTTTAGGCCTACACGAGACTATAACCGGCTAATTTCCAGCCACCAGAGAGCGCTCACCACCTTTTTGTCGGCCCTCATTAATTGATTCTTCCTCTCGGCGAGTTAAATCCCTTTGTGGAGGAAGGGGCTGGCACTGTCTAGACTACTGACTGATCACATCGTCAATAACGATAACGACGGAAACAAAATGACACACTTTATGAACATGAGCGATCCTTCCATTCTCCCACTTGAAAACAACACTTCAAGCTTGATGTTACAGAAGAGAATCAATGGATGTTTTTTTGTTTCAGATACATTCATCTGCACAATGCGCAATGCATTGTGTATTAGGTGGAGTAGGCAAAGCCAGAAAATCCTGTTTTGCAATTTTGCAAAAAAAGAAAGGCAAAAAGAGGAGGGGTAACTTTCTTTTAATAATTAATTTTTACAGTGCTTAGGCCCTAATTTAAACAAAAAATCATAATAACATGTGATATTATAGTAATATGTGATGAGCAGGTCTAGCTGTTCTATCAAACTCTACTTATCAAAATAATGTAGGCTGAAATTTCACATGGTGGTACGGGAAATTGTATTGCTCAGAGTAAGGCTTTGTGTGTAACAGCCCGAAGAAAACGCCAAGAACCCCATTAAGGTCCCATCACCCAGCTAATGATACTGTCTCTGGCCAGCTGATTGTATCAGCTAATTGATTTTCTGGCAGATTGAACCTACTGCCATCATCTACCCCTACCCAAGATGATTTCCCTACTGCTACACCCATACCTTCAATTTTCATACAGCGTGTGAATGTTTATTCTATGGGCCTGTGCAATGATAATTATCATCTTCGCCAAGTGCGAGATATGTGCCTGAAGTTTTTAACATTTATCTCCCACTGCTACTCCGGGAATTCTCAAGGTGTACATTGACCTTTTGGAGAGGCCCGTGGGATAATCTTAAAAGCTAAAACCACTTGTAGTACTCCCCACCAGACAATTATTTTTTCACGGTTCCGAACGCAATAAAACTGGCCTGTTATTACAGTTCTCAAGTGCTCAACGCCAATTGTTTTCCCCAGGATAGGCGAGTAAGATGAATATACATTGCTCGATACAACACGTAGTACCAATCGCTAAAAACTGAAACAAAATGACACTCATCGTCTTTTTGCACATGTTTCCTTGCGGTTATTGTATGTCAAGAGACAAGATGTATTGCTTTTCTTGTAAACCATGATCTTTTGTGTTCTAGTAATTCTATGGGACGGATATACTCGAATACTGCTTCTTAATGCTTTCTTAACTCTTTGTGTGTGCATTTTCTCTTAGCTTTTAAGTTTGCCAAAACAAATATGATTCAAATAGAAAAGTGCGCTTAATGTTTAATTCAAGATATAGCAATAGAGAGGTAAAGTAAAACCTTTGACACATCTTGCTTGTAACGGCATCCTTAATGATGTGAATCTCTATAACGAGTCTATAGATAACCAAACTTAAACTTCAGAAAGTAAAAGTTTGGCAGGTGGATTGATGTACTGAAAGCCTGTATGATATAATGTTGTCACCTTTTAAATCCATAATAAAGTATGGGCACCCCACCTGCCGGAACACTTCCCTTCACTACATCAGGATCACTTCCTTGTCCATAAAGGGGCGAGTGAGATTAGTGTATAGTTAAGGAGCCGGAGAGAACCTTAAGTAGGGACACCTGGGTGTTTTTGTGAGATCAAAGGCTTACTGGAGATTCTGATGAGGTGTGTTGGGTCCTTGCTAATGTAGTTATTGACACCTGACACCCACTTGCCTCTCAAAGGATACAACCTTAACACTGCAAATTCGCCCCTTTTCTGGTATAAAGACACCTCCCATACATCCACTTGGAGGGTGTTTTCTAGTGTGTTTTCGCATTGGCATCTACGTCAAAGTATGTAAAGGGTGTATATGGACAAGTTTGGTATCTGTTTTGTTCCTATCTGTCATCCAGTTGGATTATCTTTGAAATATTGGCATCCGGTAGTGTCATTTGGGCATTTGGTTGTAGGCACGTCTTCTCAAATACAAGCCTTATGCACGTGCATGTGTATTCTTCCGACGGAATACTTTTCATGAAATACATTTAGGTTTTTACTTTTAGTGTATCCATTACTAACCCTTCCCTTATACATCACTCAATATCGTGCATATCTACAGATGACGCCATGCAGACACAATGTATTCCCACAATACGCCACCCCTAGCCTAATATTGAACGCTTAATCTCATCAAAAGGATATATTAATGGCAAAAATAAAGTTTGTTATTGCTGTTTGGCAGATACATTAATATTGTGTCCATTAAAATAGATCCAAAAATGAAGATTTTCATAAAATATATCTGACCATGTAGACATTCTAGATCATGTATACAGGACAATACCTGAAAGCATTTTGCCGAGAGAGCTTCCCTTATACTGGCAATGCATAATTTGCAAATATCATTCTATTCATCCATACGCGCGTGCCCCTCCGCTTCATATTGTGTTTATCCAGACAGTCTTCTTAGAGCTCCACAGACTAATCTAATATGGAATGCTGGTGAAAAACAGCCAGTTTCATAACTGCACCTATACTCAGTTTTATGACCTCAACAGGACATTCCTGTTACGCCATGACCTCACGTCCCACTGTCCTGAGGCATTGCTGAACTAGGTATTACGTAGAACACAGAGACTAGGTAAACCTCGGGCCCCCTCACAGTAAGGTCAGTCTTATAGAAGGTCAAAGGCCCTTAAATCCCCCTGGGCAGTCAAACCCAAAGGCTCCCAAGGGCCATAGAGGATCAGGGATTATGCTTCCTAATCAACACGGGCACAAATAGATCCGCTTTGTGTCATGTTTAGGCTGGGGATTGATTTAAGTCGTTTACCCTTTGAGACCTCGGCTCGCTTTGTGATTTGGACAGACTCAGGTTTTATTTTTATTCTTTCAGGTGACATCATAGGGATGTTGGCAATGGGCAACATTTTAATGGTCATAGAAAGGCAGCTCTCAGCCCAAAATAACGAAATTCTTGATAGTTTTGCAGGGACTGTGATACTTTTCAGCGATCAAAAAGTACAACTGGCAGCCTTTCGAATTTGCATTACATGCCTCATTTCTCAATTTTCCCTGAGGTATCAAACGCTTTTCGAAATGCTCGGTATATTATCGAAGGTTAAAAGCACATGGGGAAACATTCTTTTCATTCTAAAGTATCCTCATATTCGGCTACCGACTCAAGATGTAAAATGGACGGATTTCCAATGTTGATTTTTTATCAGTAGTTAAGTTTTGCTATGTTAATTTTAAAAGTAGCTCTTTTTACAAATTAGCTTAGACACAATATTACATTTGCAATCGCCCTTGGGGAGTTCTAGTAACTGGCAAAGATGGCGAATTCAATTACCAGGAAAGGTACATTGTTTGGGGAAAGTACATTCAATTCACATTACTCATCCTGAGCAACAAGTAAACTGGTTCAAATAGCACATAATGATATTAGAAAATAGCAATACAGTATATATATATATATATATTGTCCTAAAGAGTCAGGTTTCAATCATAGTCAAATTATTTTGCTCTAACTAGAAGTTTTGTGAATGATATCCCTCCTGTGACCCTAGTGTTCCCTCTACAGGGCTGATTACACTACTGGAGTAGCACCTGTCGTGTTCTCTGCCCTCTTACAGGAGGAGTCCTCCAGGGCGTCCCTTAGGGGGGCTCTCAGCTTCTGAGACTAACGAGAGGTCCTGGTAGGTAGGCCCGGGGGTCAGCTTAAACGACCACGAGTTGGTGGGGACTGTAGAGAGTAAATGGGCCCTGGAAAACTATTGTCTGACCCCCACCTCCCATTCCCAGAAATAACGTGTACCTGGTACATGGACACTGGGTATTCTTTATTTTTGTGTATTATGCAGTTTAAGAAGTTTGGTCATTCTTGGTATTAGCGCAGGTGTATTCAAATTTCAGCAGCTTTCAGCTGATCATGTTAAACTAATGTAGGTGACCCCAAACAAAAAAACGCGTAACGTCTAAGAGAAGAAACTTAGTCTTTAAACAGCTGTTAAAGAGAGGAGCAAGTGAAATTTCAATTCTGGTTATTTCACACTTTATATGTTAGATGCATTGCTTTTTAAGTAGTATGCCAATTTTCAGTATAATTAATTGACTATTTCATGTTAAAAATGGGCTTCAACTTTTGATGAAACTCATATTCCTCTGACAATCAGGAAAACACATATCTGTGTGTGACGTCACACAAATGACAGTTATATTCAAATTTCAAATTTCTAAATTCCATGAAAACTATATTTCTGCATATTTACTTTTATAAATCATTTGATTTTGTTATTTTAATCTCTTTTAGACTTATAAAGAATATTTAACCTATTTCTTATTGCAGTTATTTCAGTTTTATCATTTTCCAACTGTTCTGCTTGTGACGTCACATACAGATAATTGCTGTGTGCAGGCAGTGTCATGTGCAGGCTGGGGAACTCAGATTGATGGAGACAAAATGTGAATAAAACAAAAACTATTAGAGATAAAAGCATAACATTTGGTATGGTCATTCCCTTGATGGTAAAAATTACGGCAGTATGCCAATTTATGGTCACTGGCCCCTCCCTTTACAAGAAAGGGGAAATACAGATTTGCCTTGCTTAGTGAATAGTGATTTCTATGATAACTCTCTTCTAGTTGTTCTTGATAAAGGAAATTCTTTGATTAGTTCGCAGAAACTGTATAGTATATAGATCTATAGATCTGCCTTTATGACAAAGCTATCGTCCTATTTAGGTGCACCTCTAAGGATTACTCTCACAAGCTGCACCGTGCTACCTCAAGCTATAGCTTCACAATAATGAAAAAGAAATCAAATTGGCTGTAAAATCTGATGTTACATGAGATGAGATAATGAATAGATCCATTTTTATTTCAATGCACCCAACACTAAAACGTTATCGTTATCGTCCATTTGCATAGCATTGTGTGTTATCTTAATTATGGCGAATATCTGCAGGCTGTCTTGTCGCCTCAGTTCATTCAGAACTGTAGATAAGAACTGAAAATGAGCATTCAAGCCTGGGAGAGTAAGCTGGCCACTTAGTGTGTAGGCACCAGGCTGCCACTGGGGGGCAAAGGGCTCCTGAGAGCACTGCCAAACAGACCGTCTGTTTTTTGTCTTTCTCCAAAGTAAAAGGAAGACTCTAGGCAGTAACTAAATACCTTGGCGGTGACCCATCTTGAACCTTGCCATAAAATGTTCACGTCTACTGGTTATTTCAACTATAACTGTACGGATGATTTCACTATTGTTTAGTTATGAAAATTCTTCCTTTTAAGCAGGCCGTGGTATCTTTTTCGAAATCAATTAGTCCTTTCTAAAGATCCGTTATATCAAAATTCGGAATTCTTTGTTCCTGTTTTATCATATTTTGCATGAAGTGGACCATTTCTTGAAATGTTATTTAGGATTTCTAAAAGAAATATCGTGACGAATGCAAGAACAACGTCGTAATCAATATAGTATAGACCCATTGTATAGACCCAATTCAAGGGGTTTAGCCCTAACTATTAGTTCTTAGCAGATCTTTAACCAGCAGATAGGAACCGTCGATATTATTGTTAATCCTAGAAAAGACCGAGCCAAATTTCCTAACCCTGGGCATTGGAACCGTTTGTGTGAGCATGCCAACTTTTCACACAACTCTGATTCTGTACAGACTAATTCAAATAGTCCTATTTGCCAAGGGAACCTGTTTAACAGCATGGGGTGGTGGATATCCGCGCAAAGTATTGAGAAGCATACAATTTAAAACAGAAAAATGTTGGCAGTGAAAACTAGTGCCAGCAGTTCAAATTATATACTTCATGCAATTATTTTTTTTTACATAACCATAATAATTTTTTGACATAAACATATCCAACCGTATAGAAAGTTTTTGTATTTTCATGATGAGCATTTTGACCAGAACAATGACTTTTTATAAAATTTTGGCTAGGCAATACAACATATGGTTCTCTTCCAAATGTTTCAAAGTAGGCTTTGTTTCGAGATAGTTTTGGCTTGTCGCCATTGGAAGGCATGATCACGGTACAACAAGCATTCACAAATGTGTATGACTTAAGCCTTCTGGTATCATTTTACATTGTATCTTTTGTTAGCTTCAAGGTAGGCTTCTTGGGAATCATCTCTGCCCAGCTGTGGTCTCCTACACCCTGGAGGGGTCCTATTCACACCTGTCCTTACTGTCCCACCTGGAATAACTCACTCCCTATGACCTTGTGCCTGCCAACAGTCATACTGGGGCGATTTGTCACTTTCAACATGTGGGTTCTCTATACAATGACAAGTAAATTCTCATGACCCAGATATGTGGACTGTAACCCTTCACATCTACAGAGCCTTAAAAACAGATTCACCAAGCCTTTTCACCACTAAAAACTAAAGAAAAGTTGCTTTAATATATATATATTTTTTAACTTTTAGCTGACCGTGCATATTCCTATATTCCTCTAGATCAGATCATGCAGTGGTGAACAATTAATGGAACAAATCATGTTAAAATGTGTTAACAGCAGAAGGTTTTCAAGATGGGGTTTCTCAATGCCCTTTGTTAAGTTCAACAAGCGCCATTTGTCTTTGTGGAGGGGCTGAACCGTAACTAAGGCAACAATCAAGTAAGAATAAGGGGATTTCTCAACTATAATTATGGGGATATTACGTCGGCCCTCTTCTATACTTAAGTCTGATTGCATCTGACGTAGAAGGGTTAGCCAAGGGTTAAGTGGTTAGTAGCGGTTGAGTTTTCACATCTCACGTTGCCAAATTTGTGTGAATTTATGTTATGTTACTTGAATATCATGATGGGAGCCAGGAGCAGAAGCTGTGATTTCGTAAGCATTCACTAAAACACACAGCTAGGAAAAAGGATTATTTCAAAAAGCACCCTTTAGTTTCACCACTTCTTTAATTTCTGCGGTTATAGCTCGTTATTGCACGATTCAAATTATTGTACAAGATTGGAAAATATATATCTTTGCTGATAATGATTATTGTTCTAGTTTTTCTATTGTTTTTTTTCAGAATAAAAAGATAAATAGACCAAGTTTTATAAAACATACATCTTGTAGGCCAAACCCTATGCTTGCCTACTTTCCGAAATTAGCAATTCGATCACTATCAGCTGTAGAACACCACACAACTTCTAACCTCACAATAAAAACACATACTAACTGCACAATAAATTAGATGTATCTTAACCCATATCTCCCACATTACCTGCACTGGTTACAATGTCACAATAAGGTCACAAAACACCGTAAACACGGAGGCAGTGACGGTAAAGTGACACTGGTTAGCATGAATAGGATCATTCCCAGCTAATACTTGGGACATGAGGCGTTACGGGGACTGAGAATAGACTGGGTGTAAGATGACTGGGTTTGGGCAGAGAATGGGGGCATGGCTTGGGATTGGGATAGGGGGTTATGAGGCTTACCTGACGAGGTCAGGGCTGCGTGTTTTGTCTCTTACAGCCATTGCACCCCGGTTTCTCCTAAAAAGTTAAGAAGAAAGGGAAGGGAAGAGTTCTCGTATAATAAGGTATACTTTTACATTTCCCAAGCATTCTAGGCATCATTATTCCTCTTAACCAGGGACTTCTATTACATTTTCTAAGCATTTTGAAGATCGTAGTTTGATGTGGGATTTCCTAGTTAGAACAAGGTTTGCTTTTTAAAGCAGTTTTGTTGGAATAACAAATCTTTAATAAATCAATGAGATCAAGTTTCAAGCTGAAGCCTATATTTCACATCTTGATAGTGATGATTTTGTGTTTATTTGATTTTCTCTGAGAATATGGTATGTAACAATGCCCATATTTCACTTGAAAGAAAAAGAAAAGAATGGCATGTTAATATAATTCTAGGCTTTATACAAAGAAATTGTAATATTATATTGACCATGCTGAGGTAACTTGTAGCCATGTTTGTGACTTACATAAGGGAAAGGATCCTCCTAGTATAGGTTTCTATAGTTTGCTATCCTAATGTTATTGTTTAATGGCATGTGAATAAATCTTCCAAGATATAATATTATATGCCTTTAGACCGAATCAGTCCTTGTCAAACATTTCAGAACTTGGTGGGATGTTTACCTTTAACTTCGGACCACTCGTACAGCCAGTAGGCCCGTGTAAGGGATGGGCAGGATGTGAGTTTGAACGCTGGTAATTTGTTATAGGGTTGAGGGATAGAGGGACAGGAGTAAATGTGAGGGAGCCCATGAACACCCTAATGTACGATTTCTACAACAACTATTAGCCTATATTCCCCCATGCGATGATTTACGAACCATCTGCTATTGAAAGATAATCGCAAATGGCGATTAATCACATGGTATCACTAATACGATTTAACATTTTGGTTTGCTCACAAGTAAGGGGTCTGAACAATATACATTGGCGGAATACACAATCACAAAATTAGACGGGAATCTTCAGAATAGCAATGTGATAGGGACATGATAGCCATAAGAATCCATGCCATTATCACAAGTGAAAAATAAACGTAAATTATTGCAGGAAGGTTTTCATGTATTTCTGGCCATTGGTGTCATGATTTAATTTGTGGATAAGTGCAGGGGAAACAAAATAGGAGTCATTGGCTACTTAAAAAAGATGAATAGGCAAATGCTCAAAAAGAAAATATTCAATGATATTTGTCCACGATTTGGAACTGTTATACCGTAAACATGTTTATAAGCTAACTATAAACACTGGACTTGAAGCTATTACCCGAAACGAAACAAATGGAAATGAAATGTAGCCCTTTTCCCTCAACTTGCTACCTCATTTAGGTTCTCAAATAGAGCCTACACATGAACATGTGGATTTAAGTCTTGCAGAATTATCGTTATAGCTATAAGTCAAGTTTCAGGTTATAGTCGCATGTCGAGTATTAGATGATACCTATATGTCTGCGTTATCACATAAGAGCTATTTGTTTGGTATCAGGTAATATATATATATATATATATATATATATATATATATATGCTTGGTATAAGGTAACAGCGACAATTATGTTCAGTATCAGCTAATAGCTATATGTTTGATATAAAAGTGATATCTACATATTCTGCATCATGTAATTGCTATAGTCGTTCCTCACGTACTATGCCATGCAGGTAAATAGTGTTCTACACCAGTACCAAGTCATCATACCAGTCAGCCTCCATACACACAGGTGCCAATAGTCCATACTATACTAGGCCTATACAATGCACTGTAGGTGAGCAAATACCACCCCCGTATAGGGCTTTACCCTGACTGAATGGTTCTTCGTCTGGATCATACCATGCCGTGTTTGGGTTATATACACAGAGACGGACTGGTAGGGTTATAACCCATGTAGGGTCTGTAGGCTATTGCACTAGCGTTTTTTGTTACCAGATATTTTGTCAATCTTCATAAATTTTCATCAGGAATATGGCAGGGACCCTTGCATGTTTCATATCACTCGAAAGGGAATTTGAAATCCTTTCTGATGATATATAACATAATAGATAAATAATTATTCCTTATTCCTACCAATTTTCTGAAATTGGTAGTGAAACTTGACTGGTGGAATATCCCCTTGAGGTAAAGGTAGAGAGGGGTATTGGTGGGGCTTACAGAGGAGTATTGATAGGACATGGTCAGGTGCAAATAGTCAATGAATGATGTTATAAAACATGTCCTTGACTAGCAGGTGGGCGAAGGATGAACCCACCTTACTATATAAGAGAAGGAGGCGTCATATTCATGATATGTTTGCATGCTTACATTGATGGCAAATCACGTATGTGTGATGTAATAAGATATGTGTGCGTTCTAAATTTGAATTTATAGGTTATGTCAATGAATGTACGTCTATAAAAAGAAGTCCATGGAATGAGACTGGCCCTATATAAAGGACACGAGCTCTTTCTAGGAAAAAATGTTGTTCTTTGACATTATGAGCCGCGGGGATTTAATAAGAAATCCAGGAGTCACGTATTGGGCGTTTATAGGTTAATTCATTATAAAAAGCCTAAATGCCAGAAGGTGCTCTTTGATGGCACGGGTACAGGTAACCCTGGAGCAAACCACGCCCTGGAGGAGGCTCTACCTGTGCCCTACCTGCATCCAACAGGTATCAATATACTTCTGAGTATTGCCACACACGTCTCTCCTAATCGTAGTTCTCAGTAATGGTCTGAGGGACTATATAGACTTTGTGCAGTTGTCATCGGACCACTTTTATCCATAACCACGTAGTCATTAGTTCTTTTTTATTATTATCATTATTATTCTTTTTCTTTGAATGATTTATTTAGAATCTTCACGTATACACACAATCTTCCAGACTTTGACAATATAACAGTCGGGAAGTTTCGTACTAAATGTTAAATGATATATCTACACTAAATGATTCCATACATTGCCTTGCCATTATAATGGCATAACTATGTTCTACAAATGATTATAGATTGTTGAAAGTGATATTTGTATATTGACCATTTATATGGCGCCCGGCAAATTATGGTGAATTTCAAACTACGTTGATAAAAGCTTTAAGTAGTTCTATGATAAAATAATTATAGCACAACAGTAACATTTTATGATGCAGATAAGTATAAAAGACAAATGTATGTAGCACTTGAAGATGGCATAGGCTCACACATATATCTATTGTAGTACACTTTTTGCCTCAGTTGCCTGCTATCCAAACCAACTTGACCACGTGTATAAACCCTTATCTGATAGAGCTATTTGATGATTCAACCTCAGAATTTGTGTTCGTAAATGTCGTACTAGACCCTGGTCCAAGGTTCTTGTCTAGTCTTATGTGTGCTAGGCATACTAGACATGCCAGGGACGAGGCTTCTAGTCTGGGCCCACTTGATATATCACTACTTGCCTGCAGCATACTGTAGCGATAATCTGATTCTCATTTAATAGCATTATAGCCCCTTGGTTCAATTGGCTATAGTGCTTGATAACAAAAGTGAAAAACAGGCATGTGTAGCGCAGAATTATATCAGCGGTTCCCTCTCATCCAATAAAGCCTATATTCCAGATGTCAAGATTGCTACCAATTTTTAAAATCTGCATTGGGAATTAATGTTAAATCAGATAGGTTATGTATTACAAGAAAGGGCTTACAACTCTCTCTTGAATGGTATATGGGATATATGGTTTCATGCCAGCAAACACATACAAAATTTCCAGCATGAAAATGTAGGTTTAATACCGAGCCAATAAGCATAGAATCTATCATTATCCAAAATAATGTTAGTCTTTGTGTGTGTTTTTAACAGTTTATGATGTGCAAAGTGTTGTACCCACAACATTTGATCAAAATTGCATGCCAAACCTCCTTATATGAGCCCAATATTATGCCTTAGGGAGAAGAATTGCAGTAGATGTCTCATATACCTCCCTTAGAGCAAAAGGAGATGTGTCTCTGTACAGACAGACTCACTGCAGTGTAGGGTGTCAGGGCCTTGGGCTGGTCGGGATTACAGGCACTATACTCCATCATAGCATGTCATCAACTGCCTGTCCCCCAGAGTCGGCGAGAATAGACCAAGTAAAGGTCAGGGGGATATGGATATCTATGAGAGCTATGTAGTAAGGCTTGGCTCACAGGGAAGTAATTTAGTAATGGATCCTGATATGAATTCTCTATTTTCTGTGATGTGTTTTTATTTATCATTTTTATTTATATAAACTCGTATGTTTTCATTAGCAAGGCATTTTATTTGTATTGCCTTATTGATTTTACAATGATATTCGAGGAAAGGACGTATTTTAGATCAATCATTTTGCAGCATTCTGATATGTGAAGCACACTACAATAGGGTATTTTCACTCGGAATAAGGAATCTGATGTTTAGTACAATAAAAAGGCAATAGTGTCTGGTAATGAAAAGGCAAATGGTTTTGTGATCTACAGATTGGGCTGGGTTTGGTTTCACGTCCGATCTGTCTATGCACTATACAATGATAGCACTGATCATTGTAGGTTACCGGAGACCCTGTCCGATATAGCTTATCCTTATGGTTATGTAGCAGAAACAAGAACGAATGAACAATTAGGACTACATAGGGTTTCACATGAAAATAATAGAAATTTAAACGCAGGCTGCCACCTGTTATTGCAGTTAAATATATCTTAACTTCAATACAACTAGGGCAATTTTCATGTTGTAACTGAAATAATATTAATACTCGGAAGATGAAATTAGATTTGCGTGTTTCAATGTAATCTGATCTCTAGAAATCGTTTAGAATGCAGTGATTGCAGTTACCATACTGAGCTAATTAGTCAGATGATCCCTAGACTTTACTCCTCTGGCTAATAATTGCCTGACGTCTTTTTCAGTGAACTGGCGGCCGCCGACTGCAGCGGTGAAAGGAGGAACTAAACACGCGACACCTAGCACGTGCTAGCACGTGACTGGGTCACATGACTCCAGACGAGACCCCGCGAGACTGGCGGAGTGAGCGATGATATAGAGAAGGTCCTCGCCAAGGGTCATAACGGATATAACCACCAGGTGGTGGAGCTTTACGACCTTCTGAGGTCATCAAATGACGTGATGGTTCCCCCGGACGTCTCATGGGGGCGCTGTGAGTTCTAACCTCAGCTAAGAGAGGTCGACGTTTCACGTGGGTGGTCGCACACGCACAGGTCCTTCCTGGATCTATGTGAAGACATTTTTTACACTACCTGTGAAGCCACCTGGGCTCTATCAACAATGGTTACCGTCGCTGGAAAGCACCCTGTTGACCTTTGCCGCCAGGAACCCCTCAGAGGCTGCTCCCACCGGAACTCAGCTGGATCAAACAAAATGGCGTCCGGAAGTGCCCCTTCCCAGACGCATGCCCCATGCGCAGTCCCCCTGGCGGGGACGGAGACAAGCTCTCAGTGTGTGCCCCTTCAATGTTTGACCAGACTCTATGTTGTCATATTGTTATTGACGTTTTATTCCCCATGTTGTTTTTCTCAAGGAGTCACTACAATATCGCCCGCCCCATGTGACCTGAACCCATGTCAGAACAACGCCACATGCTCCCCTAGCGGCAATGGAGGATATTTCTGCGCATGCGCACCTGGCTGGACGGGAGAGCAATGTACAGAAGGTAAGTCAATGATTTTACATGCTTGTACACCTCCAAGTGTGCATTTGTTGGTTTTGTTAAAATGCACGCATCGGTTTCCAATACCGCTTTCAGCTTAATTCAACCTACATATTTTAAGCGTAACACAATCCAGCGTTCATTTTGCATCGCCATCTTTTCATTCCCATCTGAATTACAGATGCATCCAGAAAAGAGACAGTCCGTAATGGAAATGTTTTGTGAATGGCTGTGGCTAGTCCATTTTAAGCTCATGTTTGTCTCTATGGAAAACATGCTGCTCTCTATTGAGGATGATATGAGTTGAACCGACCGCTAACACACATGGGCATTTAGATTTAATGTGGGTGGTTTTGTCCCTGCTGGCCGAGGCAGTCTGTGGGGGGAGAGTGTAGACACAATCAATGGCTCTAATCATGGGCGTGCACTCAGTAATAGCATGAATGTCACAAAGTATGAACGACGAGGTAATCGATCTTATTAGAATCAGGGGAAGTTATAACAGCTAGCAAGAACTATGTTGCTGATCTATCCATAGTAAATTATTGTACAGGATATCTGTATTTTGGGAAAGGTTTGATATTGGAATATCTTGTCTACCTGTACTTCAAGTCTTATAACAGAGCTAGCTCCTATTGGTTATATAAATGGATAACGATCTCTTTCAAAACAGTCACACCATGACACAATACAGCAGATCGATATGCTGCAAGTATGTGTAGCGTTTAAAAGATCAAAATAGTAGAAAGATCGCCCTTACAGAAATGCTCGACGATCTACCTTTCAAAGTATTAGATAGTTTGCCACCCTTTGAAGTTCCTGTTGAAACCCCGGGCCCTCCATTATATAATTAAAAATCGTTTCCAAATAGCATGTGAGTTGTGACAGTCGATTGGGGTAGTTGTCATTCCAACAATTGATGGTTATACTTCGTAATATTGTTATCTTAATCTGGTTAGAATGATAAGTACCATGTTAGACGTTCGATTCTATTAATAATTCGTAGGGTAAAGCAACTTAATTTGGTGCTTAAATTTTCCATATATAGCTTTCCATGCCATCTCACAAAATATTATATTTTGTGGATATAGGATATTATTATTTTGCAGACTTGACACTTTTACTTGTTGACATTTCCCTAACTGCACAGGCAATCAATAGAACCACATTTTTATCGCTAATTTTATGAGATTGACAGTTTTTCTAGAACTATTTCAATTGATATTTATGATTGCAGTTATAGGTATTTCTTAAGTTTATCCTCGTTAATCTACCTAGTATGCACAATACAACCTTTACCATAATCCTTTCAGTACTTGAGGCAGTTTTATGTTATCATCCAGGCCTAACGCTTGCAATCCTATTACACCGGGATATTCCCAAATGGAAATCTTATTAGGTTTTTCAGTATCATTATAGTTTTAATTTTTGATTTCGTCGTTTTCTGTTTTATTTCTAAAAATCCGTGTTAGATCAAAGCGCCTTGTACTTAATTTAGCTAATCCTCAGGATAAAAAAACATTCTTTCATGCCCGTGGAGCTCATGCGCTTGTATCAAATCTATTGTAGATAAAAACCAGTGCTGCCAGTTGAGGATCGGGGGGGGGGGGGGGGGGGGGGGAAAGGGCGGTTGCTCCCCCTAGACTGAGGAAAGTTTGTTTAGAGTAATCTATATTAGTTGATCTGCATAAATCTGACGTTATTTATTTTCACTTTTTTTATGAGGGGAGATTGTTTGCCCTCCTCCCCCTAGATGACTAAGTTATTCACTTTTCTATAGATATCTAATAGATGTTTGCATGACATCGCTGTATTATGTGAGGGTTTGCTAGATCAATCATACTGCAGCGTTTACACGGCAAAATTGATGATAGGGAACCATATTAAATATTTAAATTACTTGACGGGGTTAAAACCAAACCGTTATTCCTCAGTCATCAAAAGACACTGCACTGAATAAAACGGCAGAATTACATGAGTGCATACCAAAAACATATGAGTGCAATACACCTGATAATGATATCTCAAAATACCCATGAGCAAAACAGCATACTGCTGCTGCATTTCTCACTAGGAATGTAAATAAAAACATTCAAATAATAGTTATCTAACAACGCGATTGCACTGTAAAATGAGCACATTATTTGTTGCCATGCAATGGTAAGGCCGATAGCTCCATTCCTTTGTAGAATCTACCTTGATGTTAAAGTGGTTGGCTCATACTAATGTGTTTTGAACCAATGAGTGACTCATGATCATGTCAAGCTTCATCTGTAAAACATCTGTGTGGAATCAACCCTTGTTATGAGGACATGGTTATTAGTTCGGAAATAATATCAAAACTATCAATATTAAAACCGCAAGAACAATCAATCAAATGGTCGTTTATCATAATGATATGTAATATTAACCCTTTCCCACCCTGGTGACTAGAGCTTGGAGGTGGCACTAGTCACTGAAGTAGGGAAGGGTTAACAATAGTCAACCTACTATCACTATGAGTAGGGTTTAGGAGACACATGGAATTGTCGCTATTATAGGCACGGTGCACTAATATAATTGCCTTTTATTTTCAAGCCTGCACCATAATAATTGTGCAGTATGTCATACATTGTGGTCTCTGAGATGGATGTTACCTGGTTACAGAATTGACCAATGCAGCTGCTTGTTTTTTCATTAATTTTCTTTCTTCAAGACTCCTGTTCTGTTTCGCTAATGGAATGGTTTTGGCTGCCGTTATCAGCAAAGGAACACAAAAATGGTCTCTTCCGCTGTTTCTACTTCACATGATGTATTATCCCAATTGTTCCTGTCATTGGCTGAAATGCTTTTTTAATTCTTTTTATACTCAAAACCAAATTATGTTAAGAACATTTTATGATCTTCCATCTCTCTCACAATGAATTATGAACAGGAAAAAATAGAATTGCGCTGTTTGGCATTGGAGAATTTTTATAAAAGAATAATGTCTAAGAGCACGTCAGCCTTTTCAGTAAATCTAGACCTACAAAACCTTGTCTCTAATAACTTTAGGGGGGTATAACTTATTTTTCGGATAAAGTGAGTCCACACTCAAATCAGTAAAAAGGCAAATGATCAAAATAGTAGTTCTTTGATAGTGCTATGCCATGAAAAGCGTCAGCTTATTGTTTTTGTTATATCTAAGCCTGAGGTGATTGTAGAAAGGACTATCATTACAGTCTATAATATCATGCCTTGAGCTTGTTGGCACTCTTTTGTGGTGAACGGATGGATGATTTCATATTGGTTACATTGGAGGTAAAACGCATTCCAGACCATTGATGAGGTTACGTCCTGTACCATAAAAACAGAGATGACTCGATGCCCTGGAGTTCCTAGCTGTTTAAGCCGCATGCCTAAGTCATTATAGACTCCAGTGTCCGCCGGGGATATTTGCCACGCTCTGTAGCCGATGGCACAAAACACTGAGAACGATTTAAGCACCGTGAAATTCACTTAGCAGAAAATCCCCGATTATCACTCATCTCCATGACCATCGGACCGTGACCGGGGGCAGTGTCGCCTCCTAGCGTGTCACGTGTCCACTAACGACTCTCCAAGCACAGATCTGAACACTGGACGTAGGAAAATGTCCACAATGTATTTGATGAAAGTAGTGTCATATCCCCATGAAAAACATAAAATGGTCTTATTCCCTGGCATACCCGTAGGGAAAACATGAATCTTAGCTGAAGGATATGGTGAAACATGTAGGCTATAGGTAATTGAATCAATTAATTAAAAAAGGCTCCTATATATATATGTATGAGGAAATATGCTTATTTCCCATGTTGCCCAATATATATCCATCACCTTACGGCGCTTAATCTTAACAGTTTGCAGTCAATCTTTAACCTCTATTTAGGGAATAATTTGGGCTTAGGTATAATTATTACGTCTCCTCTGATTTAATTAGCAAATTATGGTTGGATAAGAATCTTTAACTTTCAATTTGGGGAACCCGAGCAACATAGACTGCCTCTGTGACCAAATCACCATTTTTGTATCATTTTAGTTACAGTTTTCAGACTCTAATATCCTCAGGTTAGGTAAACCTCATCTAAGTGTACATAAATACATCTCCTCTATTTCTAAACATCTTGGCACCTAACTAAATGTAAATCTGACCCTACTTGAGGCACTACACGGTCTTAAAGGATCGACATTTTATCTGCCTCTCGTCTTTTGTCTACTTGAAGATGCTTTAAGGGTATCAAGAGGATTTCTGCAGGGTGCTTACCTTGGAAATCCTTTCGCTATATATGCCTGTCAAGGTTACAAAAGAATACATGTGCTGTTCAGGGACGGATCCAGACTTTTAACAAAAAAAGGGAGGGGCGGCGCCCCACCCCCTTATGTTGAAATTTTAGGTACCTCTTTGGAGGCTATATTTTCCCACATTAATCTAAGTAGGGCAACTTAAGTTGGGGGGGGGGGGCCCTCATGCAGACACCCCCTTTATATACGTCCCTGCTGCTGTCTTCATCTTATGTGAAATTTGCTTTGAACAACCACATACAATCGTTGGCCTCTTACTCAGGGGCCCAAAGGTCCTTGCCAAAAGGGCAAAAAATAGATAGATCGCAATCTTTTCTAGATGTAGCTTACTCTATATGAAATGTGGACTAGTGACCTTTGGTACTATGGTCCCTAATACATGCATAAGGTTTCGTTTACAAAGAGAGAATGTCTTTATCTTACTGTTGGGTATTCATCTGGCAGGCCAGGCTGTATCTTTCAGTACTCTCATTAGGCAACTCGTTTGGATAGAAAGTCTTCTAGCCAGAGGGCAATTGGCAATTAGGAAATGCACGTAAGAATGGTTATGACTTTAGCACCCGATCGTGTAGAACGGACATGAGAAGAAAATGTGGGAAGAAAATACTCCATTGTAACAGAACTTGCAGAGTCAAAGCCCGTGATCCACCAACCGAATTTCTTATCATATATTTTTCATATATCTGGAATTATATTTTCAGGTCAAAATACAGTCGTCTAGCGATTGTTCAAAACGCTTTGAAAATCAACAATATCAAAATCAGACTAAACTCACACCAAGTATCGTTGCCTTTCTAAGAGGTGGATATAGGATTTTAAAGGGCAGACTAGCTATAGTTTCCCTACGGGTTTCACCCCATGCTTATGGATCCAATCCTATACATATAAATATTACCGGAACTTCTAGGAAAAAACATCAAAACATACCAGCCATCCACATCAGAGATACAGTGTCACGCTAACTAGAAAGAGAAGCCAAGATAACTGGCAGCTGTCATGACTGCAGTTTTTACTTTCTTTTGTGCATACATAGAGAGAAGTGAGAAGTGGTATAGTCACTATAGCTCTGTGTCTACATATTTTTTTCCTTATTAGTTCCCGTCTTCTGTCAGCTTTGGCTCTCCTCATACCCTCTCCTCTTACACATGCAATAGTGTGTATAGAGTGGGGTGGGGGTACTTGCATTTGGTTGCTCAAATGAAGCATTTCAAAATAGGACCAATTTTGAAGGAATTTTAGTTCCAAATCAAGAGGTTCTCCATTTAATTAATATTCATAATAATTGTTAAGCAAAATCATTTCTCTATGTTTCATCCATTTGATATATCAACTATACTTGGAATAGTCATAATCAATCCTATCATTTTTCTACTTCATTACTATTTTATTATAGTTCCTCTAGTAATCTGTCAACCATGAAGAGCATTGCAGTTCATTTAACACCCATTTGATATTTCTCTCTGGTTTCACTTCCTTGAGACGCGTACGATTTCCTTCAGTTTCGGATACCCTCCCCCAGGCACATAGTTGTAGCCAAGTTGCCCCTCCTCCCCCACAAAGACACACCTAAGGGGTATGTCTCCAAAACGGAAGATGGACCCATCGATTTCCGGATCTGTTTCCCTCTCTGAAAGAAAGGCTTCCGTCTCCCGTCTCAGCAAGAAGCAGCCATATGTCTACTTTAGACGAGGCTTTCTGCTGTGAGTGTAGATTTTTTTTTCCCGAATAAGCAGTTCTTTTTCACTATGTTTTCGTCTACATATCCGTCTCCCAAAGGATGCAGGGGGAACAAAGGGTCGCCAGCTGAGGAGATTCCGCTACAAAAGGTGTCGCTAATTCGTCGCTAAGCTGTCGCCATTCCACCTCTTTATCTCGTTAGGAATGACTGTTTATACAAATGATTATTTAATATTTTCCTTGGGCAAATTGGTCTGCTGGGGTTCTTAGGCTAGGGTGATTATGATGCTAGGCTTTTTCTAATACTGATGCCCTTATTTAGAATAATCTGGCTGTTGTAAAGGTTCACCTTTAGTTTCTTTTTAAAATTACATTGCATTTTGGTATGTGTTATGGACAAAGGATAAAATAATGATGATATATTTACATGATCTTACTATCTACAGATGCAGCATACGCATCTTACATCAAGATATAGAAAGGTTCTGAGTCGAACAGAACTTTAAGGTATAAGTAATATTGTGTTATAAAGGGATAGTCAAAATGATAAAAACAGAAATATTCAGCTATCCACTTAAAAAATCTTATACCCAAAGCTGTCTGATCGCCTCCAATAGAATGCTTCAATTTGCTCCTGTCAACTTAGGCCTTGTTTGAACAGGTAACCCAAAGAAGCGAATCACGTACAAGTAGGAAAAAAAGCGAATACAATCTCAGGGTTCAAGTGTTCCCTGCCTCTGCCCCAGCACAAAGCTTTGATCCTGACACGGTTCGTGACT
The DNA here is from genome assembly GCA_936440205.1 of Lepidonotus clava. Lineage (NCBI taxonomy): Eukaryota > Metazoa > Annelida > Polychaeta > Phyllodocida > Polynoidae > Lepidonotus > Lepidonotus clava. Next base: position 13,994,345 of record OW387150.1, on the reverse strand, counting down.
CCAGCTAATGCTGAACATCATCACACGGCCCTGCCGAGTGTTTTATTAGCGCCTCCAACACATACCTGAGGAGGCGACTTGACTTATATATACGCCTCAATGTGTTTGTTAGGGTTACAAAAAATAGACACATTTGAAAGACTTTGTCTATGCACAAAAGCACACCCATAAGGAAGGGATCATACATCAAAGACATCCTTAGAGAAGGACTATATAATTATATACGGGTATATAATATAATATAATATATTATAGTACATTATTTTTAGATAGAATCATTGAGCTACTGTTCTATTAGTGCTTGTGATGCCTATAGTAATGAACTGAGTATGACACAACTCTGAACAGCTTGGGTCCGTGTGAGATTTCCTGGGGATACTTCTTAAAAATATAATAATATTGATCGGCCCATGGGTCCGTTTGAGATTTACTGATATATTTGGGTACTTAAATAAAGATATAACCATATTGAGTGGCCCATGCCAATTTGACACCCATTTTGAGTGAATGTAGTGGCAATCATTTCACTACCTTGATGTTCAAAAGGGACCCTTGTTCTTCACCTATCTGGGCAGACCTGGCATGAAGTCGTCCCTCCTGAACCACATACCTGGGGTATACATGTACACCTTACCGACATACTGGGACGGGGTCCAAGGCCCCGACATGGCCTCTGCAGGGCTCTGCAGTCAGGAGACATGTTCACCTGTCACTGTGAATTCTTTGGCTTGGCCCTCCAAGACCACGCTGTGTGATCTAAATGGCCATGTCAGGATACCTATGTATTTTATTGCACACGGCCGGAACAGAGCTGTTTTTTGACGAAAATAAGCTACAACTTTTTAAATGATAATTATTAATGACGTCAATAAGCAGTCTTATTGTGGAGTTTTATAATAGGGTTACAATTATTTGCACAGCTGCAAATTATCAATGTTAGGAAAACGACACTTAAGGTTACGTTTTAAAAATCAAAGCCTCGTATATTCTATCTATAGAGGGACAATGCATGCCAACCAATTTTGATGAAAATCAATCTTAATATTCGCACAACTCATCAGGATTAGAAAAGTAATATACAGACGATTTTACATTCTGTTTCATGGATTTTCAAATGAATGCATGCTGTAAAATTACTAACCGCCATCGGTTTTGTTTCCTCATAGGGTGGAAAAAATGCGCCCTGTTCCAAGTGTATTATTTTAGGTTATACAACATAAAGGTGAAGTATTACAAGGAGGTGACGGAAGCATATGGTAAAATTGCCCTCTAACATGCCTGCACCCAATTCCCCTTCTGGTTGGCATGACCTGTTTTATTCGAACTCTTTGCCCTCCTGTAAAAGGAATGCAAACAGTGTTCACTCATCTGTGACATATTTGGGTTAATGTTGATGGCAAGAGTACATAGTGTACCTGAACGAGACTGGTACGACACTGTTATGATAACATCTAGTATGATGAATTCATTCAATAAATATTGTGTTGAATGGGTATTCATCAGGTGTCAAAGCAAGAATGCGAATATAAAACGATGCGGTAGATCTTTAAGTATATTGTTATGTAACGGGAACGAAACCCGAAACCCGAAACCCGAGAAATAATGTAAACCGGAAATGACGTCAGTATGACTGCGTGACGTCACTATGATCACGTGATATGAAATAGCCAATCAAAGCTGACCACTAAGGTATAAAAGGGGCGGTGAGGCCCGAAAATAAAGAGTTCCTTCATAGTACCTACTCCTGGTGTTCACATGTGTCTTCTTCCTCTGATAGCTCCTTAGGAGGACTCCAATCGATAAGATGATGTAATATGGACTAGGTAAATAGGAAATAGACGTAATATTGGTAAAGTTGTAGAAAACTAAGGCTTAAAATAGAGCGGGGTCCGAAGGCCCGAAGGACCGGAAATCATGGCCCGAAGGCCCGAAACTGCCCGACCGACGGCACGAGGAAGGAAGACCGGCCAGATGAAGAAGCCCGAAATAGCCAGCCGCAATCCCCTGACCGGAGGCATTAAGGTGCAACTGGCTCGGCCCCACACTACCAAAACATAGGCGACCGTTGGCCCGAGACTCTGAGTCAGTGAACGAAGGAGTAGAGCTCCCCTAGTTCCGGCCTGAGAGAGGTATAAAAGAAACGGCCCGGACCCCTACCACAACAACAATTCTGCCCTCCGCCGTCCTCCACGCTTGATGGCTGCAACCCCTCAGCCTGACCTGACCAACACACCCTCCCCCCTTCAACGAAGACCGATCCCCCGACCAACCCACTCAGCCCCCCTCGTGCGCGAGGCACGACTCTTGATCTCACACCTCGGCTTCTTGCTCGGCCTCCATGCCCAGCTAAGAACCGAAATAACCCCCACGTCCCTCGGCGGTAGAAACCGGAAACCCCGAACTACCGAGGAACGTCACAATATCATTTTATGACAGTTGATTGGAAATCCTGACGACACTAAATGTCAAACGTCAGACACTTTTTATAGTAGTGAATCAGACTACTTATGATATATAGTACATTGATAGTATATCAGTATGGAAAGAAAGGAGGTCGCACGTAATTAATGAGTTTGGCACTTTAATTCTAAAATTTGCCAAAAGCCACTCATAATAAAATCAAGTTCTTGCCGCGAAACCACCTGATGAAGTGATATCTACTCGAGGAATAAGTACAACTTTGAACCTTTTTACAGTTGTGATTATGATTAAAGTTTGTTTGGATACGGTAAACACTTTTGGCAAGGAAGAGTAGGGCCTGAAGGATTACATCATGGTACCAGATCATATCTGAAGATTTTTCTTTTTAAATCTATTATTAAGATATTTGATTGTCACGTTAATTATAATTGTTCTTCCACATTGCCTCGGGGTGCATACTTTCATCTATCACTGAAAGAATAAATTAGTGTTCCTTTGGCCCTGTGCTCTTATCGATCCAAATATGAATCTTGGATCTTTTTAAGCATAGGGAACATAATATCATCCCATTCCCATGACCTTTAGTAAATTGTGGACCTTTTCACTTGTTAACAAAGTGTAACTGAAGTAAGGTTCTCTGAACCTCTGAGAATCTGAAGGGGATCAAGACACCCTCTGTATCCCTGGCATTGGGTGGAATTGATACTTTATCACTGTTGTAATACAAGACCAGCCTCTGTGTGACCCTGAGACGACCATATTGATCTCTGTGAGTCAGGGCTCTTTGGTCTGAGAGATAGATATGCTGCGTTTACACAACACGATAGATTCCTATTCATTTGGTACGTTGTCCTCTTACATTTAAAGTATTGTAGTTCTCAGTTTTATGCAAGCTCACCATTAAGTGTGTAGTTAATCACAGTGATTTGATCTTTGTTTCTGAGTGATATATTGTAAAGATAATATTTTCGCTAAAAGATAATCATACTATTCAGAAAGAAGCAATCACAAAGAAGTATTTATGCTGAAAAATATGTAGTTTTAATCTACTTTCAATATCGAATAGTTATTGATATTAAATTTAGTAGTACAGGAATATCTAGACGTTACTCATATCCGAGAAATCAAATGCTTCTCCTTTCCATGACACACAGGATAGTACATAACATGATGTCCATGTTGATGAATATATATCAATACATCGGTAAAACATGGACTTCTACAATAACAAAAACATTATTATTTGATGTACACTGGTGTAAAGTATTCCAAGATCTCAAGAATTGCATCAGTGCATCCTGCTGTCTGAATTGCCCATAATTTGCTTTTGGTGCTGGGAGAAAATCCGTTGAGCTGCTGATAGAGAAAACACGAGGTCAGCATTACCAGACACGAAAGGACATCACCGCCAGCCTGACTCTATAGGCAGGCACGTACGCCAGAACCTTCCAATAACATATAGTTCTAAGGAAAACATTTGTATAGCTTATGACGCAATACCCTTTTGGTGATACACGTCATGTCTCGTTTGGGAATTCTAAGCTGTGATTAAGAAATGTGATGATATATTACGGGGTATTTTTTCTCTCTATTCAGTGTTATAAGCGGGACTGATAGTAAAATTGGGAAACTTATTTTTTCAGTATTCATGTTTTCTATTAAACAGTGACATCTTGTTTGTTACGGTACGTACATTCATGACAACATTCGTACAATGCATTCAAGAGAAGAGAGTCTCAAATTTGTTTTCATTTCCGATGTTCTTTTCATCTTTAATTTTGCTAGGAAATCCTTCCGCTAGATCTACGTCATCTCGAATACAATGAAAATACCCCGTTCCCATTAATTGTCAAACCTGCTTCTAGAACAGATATATGATAGGCCTATACCTCTACTAAAAGCAGGTTTGACTCATAATTATTATGTGTAAGTCTGTGTATGTTTTAGTCATGTATGCGATGGAAAGGTTATAGGACCTCATCTGGAAGAAGTGTACAATTTGCAGAGTAAAGAAACAACACACAATTTTGTTTCCTCAGGGGACGAAAATGTCCTTGACGCACTAGGCGTCAATCTTAAGTGTCTTATCAATGGCCTTCAATCTCAGGCGTTATCTCAGTATTCGTCTTATAGCCCCACTGATGTAAATATTTCAGAACATTAGAAAATCCCACTTAGTTTGAAGTTGTAAGCTTGGCTTATGGCTTAAAGCTTAGGAATCTAAGATACTCACTTACATTGCTCATGTTGACTTGATGGGGCATCGGATATGATGGCCATTCGAGAGAAGAAGGCAAGAGGGGTGGGGACTGCTTATTAGAAAAATGGGTACCCATACCAAAACACACGTATGTTTGGTGATATCTAATCAAAATCCACTGTTCTGTGTCTCGATCGAATAGTTGTAACTTTGAATTAATAGCCTAGTTTTATAATTGTGTTTAAATGGGCATTTTTGTTTAAAAGTAGTTTAAATCAATGGCTGTACAGAACCTACCTGTGTATAGTTGACAGTCTCTTGCATTTAAGCAGAAATAGCCTGTCCGGCCGGCCCGCAATTAATTGTTTTGGACCAACGTAAAATTTATTCATGGGATACAATAAACCACCTAGAAATCGCACACCTTTCACGTCTTTCCCAGGCTTGGGGACCAAAGTATTAAAAGGGCGAGAAATGCGCCCACATTATAATATGGGTGTTTCTTGTGCTTTTTAATTACGTTTCCGACTTTTACCAGCAATGTGCCTGTCTGGAAACGAACAGATAGCGCAGTAAAGTACAAAAGAATAAGGGAACGAACATCAAAGACAACAGAAAACATGCAAACTCAAGGGAAAACTAAAGTTAATGCACGCCTGAAACCTGAAGGGATTTTCCCTCCATTACTGTTTCTTTACGATGGTTTATTGTTACGTTTTATTTTGACACAATGTTTTGGTTTGTTCCCTACAGTTAATGTTTTGTTATTTAATTCTGTAAGAGCAGAAAAAAAGAACAGAAAAAAATACCATGGTGATGTATGACTGAGAGCATTAGAAATGATATATCTTTTGAAGGTACACAGGAACAGTTCGGCTCGACCATATGTTGTGCACAAAGACTCGCTCCTTTCTTGCAGTGATCCTAATTAAAACGCAAAAGCCTCGGCAAAGAATTACTTTTTGCCTTGCGAGGCATCATTGTCTGAAGCCCATAAGAAAGACAGATACTATAGGGCACGTGACGTAGACGTATGGCTCAACAAAGGACTCGTCAAGACAGGGGTATTTTAATTAGAAGATACGCTACAATCCCCCTGGGCAATCTAGACTTTGTGATTAAGCAAATCCCCTTGTGATCGTCTCATATCATTTTACGCAAGTTTAAACGAAATTATTCTAAAATGAAGTGAACGTGTGAAAGGTAACTAAACACCATAGCATTATAAACATGGTGGTCTTCATATAACTGTGTAATGATAGGTGAGATTATATACCTGTTTTATACAAAAGATGATCTTCTCCATATCCAATTCTCCCTACCACGGATAGCCAGTTTCTTGAGTTTTGCCTGCAGGTTATCCTAAAACAGGATGCATGCTGGGTAATATGTCGTCAAAACTCAAGGCTTTACTATAGGAAATTTCATGAATTTCATCATTATTTGTGGATGAAAATTTTGAAAACTAAGAACCATTATTTCCTAAATTAGTATCCATATACATTTAATATTTCTGAGTCATTTGAATATTTATTCATTGTAGGTGGATATACATCAATGAATTGTTTATTTTCTATGGTTTTCCCAGGGGTTTTGTCGACAAAATTGGTCAAAATTTGCCTGCAGGTGCCTAAAATACAGTAAATGAGCTATCCGTGGTAGGGAGAAATATTAATCAGGCCCAAAGCAATATGATTTTAACCCTTTCGCTGCCAGAGTAATTTGGATTTCAGTACATTTAATGGTATTCGTCTGGCATTTTGACGATATTTCGACAACAAAATGTCTTGGATGTGATTTATCTATAACATTCAGACATATTGAAGATGGTAATTATTTTCCAATGAGCAAAAATGAAATAATATCATTTGAAAATTTGGTTACCACAAAAACTAAAAAGCCTAGATTTGCTGTTTCCAATGTTCCCCTCTTTTCCCCAATTTATTCCTTAAGAGACCTTTCCTTGTATACACGCCAAAGTCACCTACCGGTCACATCTCAAAGACAAACAACCTACCCACACCAACATTGGGTATTCACCTATCCAACTCCCCCTTTTAATGGTTAATATTCACCTTTCTATCTACCCACTCATCCTACACAACGAGCGGTATGGAGCAGTTTAGCCCTGACCTGATTACTGAAGAGCTGCTCCTGTTCAGTGGACCATGACCGACAACCACCCATTCCCGGCCTCTGGTGGAGATGGATGGCTCATTGATTGGTCACGTGGCCCTTTCATCTCCACCCTAGGGAGCCTTCAGGTTGGTGGGTCGTTATCGGAGTTATCGGAGTGGGCAGAGGACATAGGAGACCCCTGGAGGTTAACCTAGGGGGTGGGGGGTGAAGGACCTACACTGTGACTTTATTTTATAAATTATCAAAGGGATCTGATTATAAAACTATGAGTACTTAAATATACCACCAGGACAAAATGTCACAAGGAAAATATGTTTGAAAATTCTCAGATATAGATTAGACATTCACAGAAACATATTATAACATTGCAATCAGCTTTTATTATATGACATAACACATTTTAGGTTTTCAGTTTTTCTGTCCTTTCTTGATCAGCAGACCTATAGGGTCTGGGAGGGCTTCTTTACCTATTTATTGTATACAAGTGGCTTCAACAGGCTGCAAAACACTGGCAATGACAAACTCTTTCAGGATTCGAACCTAAAACCTTTGGATTTGGAGGTGGGGGTCCTAACCACTATACCATGAAGCTACATAGAGGATGAAGTGGTACTAAATAAAGGGGTCAAGACCCAATTTACTGGTTCCCATAGGTCCTTTAATAAACAGTTTAACAAACAGCAACCAGATGGACAGGTTGGTAGCAGCCTATTTTGCTGGTTCTTGGAATGACTTGTAGTAAGTTCAGTGTGCAGACTGCTAAATGTGAAAGGACATCATTTTAGAAGTAGTAGGGTAGATATAAGTGACCTCTATCATGGCTCATCGTTCGTCGTTCTGTATAATATTGCCTTGGCCAATTGATGCCCTCTTTATTCTTGAAAATCCATGATGAATATTCAATGTTCGGAAATGATTTCCTAAATCTAAATGGTAAGAAAAGCTTTTAAAATCAATTTAAGGGCCGATGGATATTCTATGTTTCTTTTGGCGGTTCATTCTAGCTCTACGTCATATCAGGTTTTCTAATACTGGTGAGCTCAAAGGGTGAACATCTTTCACTAAAACCTCCGTGCTTAAGGGAGAGGAACTCTATCTACCAATATCTATCTAACTCTCAAAATTTAATAGCAACCCACTGGAGGTGACACCGCCAAGTCCCCAAGTATCATGGCCTGAATTAAACTGCTAACTATAGACAGCAGGGGAATAACAAAAAGTTATTACCCTTAAAAACCAAGGAAACCAGAGCCACGCCCCCTTTTCTTAGCTAAACCAATAGGATTGCAGTGAGCCAGGGGAATAACTTTTGGTAAGCCACGCCCCCTTTTACTGTGAGCCAATCAGAGTCACCATTGGAATATCTAGGTCGCGTTGCTAAGGTGCGTTGTTAGGTAGCGTTGCTAAGTCACAAAATTCCCCTGTTTGTTTACATTTTGTTGTAACTCTTTAAATCAATATCTTCATCAATAATCAATCAATTTGCTTGATTTAACAATTATATTGAATAGGTATTATCGCTTAGAATGTCGATTTTAAATTATAGATTCATAGGAGGTGAAATAAATCCAGTACAGACCTTGGTAAGATATCAATCTAGTTATTCCCTGGACGTCACAGGGTCGAGGGACGTAACGTAGCGTAGTCCCGAGACCCTGTGACGTCCAGGGAATAACTAGATTGATATCTTACCTCGGTCAGTACTATATATCTATTATCTGTAGGCCTAATGTATCTTAATAGTCCAGATTACAGAACTCAAAGCTCTGTAAATGTAAATTCTCGCACAGTTTTACTTTTTGGAACAGCTAGAAAACAGCAGAGACACACTATTCTAAATGGATATTATCCCTATTAGAAAATGTACAATTAGAAGAATGTTTATACGCTTGTCACTTATCTGTATTCAAGAAGCTCAGCAGATAGTTGATTAGTAATATATATATAGTACTGACCTCGGTGTGATATCAAAAAAGTTATTCCCTGGGTCTTACAGGGTCGAGGGCCGTAGCGTAGTGTAGGCCCGAGAATTTATTTCAATCCCTATGAATCTATAATTATTCATAGACATTCTAAGTAATAAAATCTTTTCAATACAGTTTTTGAATCAAGAAAATTGATTGAATATTGACGGAGATATTGATTTAAGTAGTTACGACAAAAACGTAAACAAACGGCCAAATCATGGGACGTAGCAACGTGACTTAGCAACGCGACCTAGATATTCCACTGGTGCCCTCTAATTGGCTGATAGCATTTGGGGGCGTGGTTTCTCAAAAGTTATTACCCTGGCTCCTAGTATTCCTATTGGTTTAGCCTGAAAAAGGGGGTGTGGCTGTCGTCTCCTTGGTTTTCCAGGGGAATATCTTTTTGTTATTCCCCTGGGTGCCGTAGTTAACAGTTTAAACCAGGGGATTATCAGTTTTGTTATTCCCCTGGATGAATAAAGTAACGTTTAAATAGGAAATGTATGGACACTACGCCATTAGGGATGAAATAATTCGGGACCTTTTCTTTGTCCAGTCCATATTGTCGAGGGAGTCAGTTTGATCTGCTCACACGCAGAAAAACATATTAATTTTGGTATATTAGGCACCAAAATGGTGACATACTATTACACTACACAGTTACCGTCAGCCGAGGAGAACCTTTCCGTACTCAAAATAATGACAAAGAGTGACTTCACATTCATAAGGACAAACAAAGCATAATCATCAGACCCATTGTTCATTGTGAGCACAAGAATGTTGTTCTTGTGAGCATATCCGAGCGCTTCAATTCACTCAATCACTACAATGTGCAGCACCCCTCCCCTACTACCTCTCATTAGTTATGATAGTCGAGCTGCACCTTCCTGTACGTACCAGCCGCAATAACTGCTCAATCATGTCTGTCCCATACAACATTGATGGCTGGGAGGCGACCCACAGGCCCTACTGCCAGACCCCAGACGCCAAGGAGAGGCTGGAGCCACAATCTGTCATAAAGAACTATAGCTAAGACATGCCACCCTGCCCGAAGAAGGCACCACTAGCAGTTCCCGCGTATGATAACTTGGTTGGCACGTGCCAGAAACCGGCGGCTTCAATTATCAGTACCCGGATGTGGCTGCCATGGATCCAATAGAAGGCGCGGTTTCATTGGCTTAAAGGTCATGGTTTGTATTATAGATGTTAGTAGTATATCATGTATGTGAGTGGGATGTCAGAGACCAGTTGTCAATTGTGGGAAGTGTTTGTATAATACCTTGCTCCCCTTGTTTCATGCCAAAGTAATACAGGATACCAAATGTCACCATGCAATATCATGGTATTATGCAAGCCTCATAACAACGTTTTTGAAACATCTCCTTTTATTTGTAACATACACAATAAACTCCATGACGTCCTTAAACCAAAACATGTTTTATCTGATTAGATTTCCAAGTAACTCGGTGGTATTTGAGGCTTGAAATGTCAATTTTATCACATTGTTTAATTTTTTGATTCCATACTATTTAGTTAGTTTTATCTACTCCTTACTTAGAAGTTTGAAAACAGGGTCAGAAAATTGAAATTAATACTACCAATATCAATGATGGGATTTATGAAGGGATATGGGTAAGAACTGGTTAATCAGGCAGCTATAATTGTATACAACAAAACAAAATGACAAGTTTTTTAATCTCACTTAGTAGAGTGTATATAATCGAAATTCACTTATGATATGGGAGTTAGGGGTGATTTCTTAAAAACGTGACAGAATTCTGAAACCCACAGGGTGGTTAGGGGGTAAATAAGGAACATAAAGAATCTCCACGTCACCATATCAATTACAAAGATATGAAAATCTGAAAAATCACTGTTTACTTTTGGAGTCACTGGGAAAAAGTAGGTTTTTCAACATTAAAAAGTAAGTAACCATGATATTTACTACAAATGCTAAAATGTGTTTGTAGGCATGCTAAATATGATTGTGTGAGTATTTTAAGTCAAAGAAAACCTTACGTCACCATGGAAAATCTAATTCTATCCCTAAAAATAAGGAAACAATGAAGAAAAAATGCTTAATTAGCTACATTTGACTACTTGATTTCAGGGCTTTGTTGTTAACATAATTATCAACATTCGTATTTCCTATGTGCTCCATGACCTTTAACTGAAACTTCAAGAAAATCCTTTGATAGAAAAAAGATCATACTAGGTGGTGCTGCAGTGGTCACCCATATTTACCTTTAAGAAAATGAATTACCCTATGATGAGCTATATATCACTTCATATCTTCATATGGTACTCGTCAGTTTGCCTATGGGTTTGCCTGGTACCTGGGTAGGTAGATAACGGATGATCCATGGTAGAGTTGATAGTTAATTAAGATAGAGAGGCTATTGGCAGTAAATTGAGCTGATCTAAAGGCCTTTGAGTCATAAGTCTGGCCAGAACCTCACTTTTATAATTGTTACTGATTATAGCTAGACCACAGTCTAGTGATAGTTGTGCCATAATTGCAATTTGTATATAAAGGATGGTAGATAGCAATATTCGGCTTTGTGTTGATAGTAGATCAAGGTTTTATATTTGTATACATTATTTGATTCATTGACTCTACATCCTCCAATTTAAAGATAATGACTCTAAAGATGAGCTCTGAAGATGAGTATCGAAAATGCAGAAGTGAAAAGAAAAGATTAATGTCATTATACCGATTCCTAAATAGGGCGAAGAAAAGTTAAAGCTGTTAATAATTCATGTTCTGTCCTAGAACAATGCCTTGTGAAATGCAAACAGAAAGGTAATAGGCACAGGGTAAATTAGTCTGTTTTCATATTCAATCATAATCGTATTTGCAATTCAAGGCAGCCAAGGGGTCAGTCTTTTTTTGTCTAGAACTGTAGCCGGCTGATGTTATTATTCAAACATTCGAAAAGGCTTGACAGGTAACTAATACTTCCAGCCCTAGGTGGTCTTCCATGAACCACAGTTCCATGAAAAACTAGGAAAAGGTTTAGTCACGCATTGTGTTGGACGCTCGAGGTAAACAAAAAGTTGGCAAAAACACGTTATGTTGTTCGAACAATAATTGTAGGAATTAACGAGAATGGTTGGAAATGGAAAACATATTTTCCATTTCCAACCATTAGCTATTGTACAATAGCTGATTAAATCGCACAACGCTGGCCAATTCAGGTAATGCCACAATACAATGGCCTGCTTATAGGACGCAAATTAGATTACAATACAGACATATTCCAATCTCAAGGAGAATTAAAAGGCGTATTATGATGAAACAAAAGTGAATTAAGACCTACACATTTTACAGAGATCCTTTCCATTTTATCCATCTACTAATGATTGGGAAAATCTTGGGATATTCCACGCACTTCTTTCTGGTGTGTCCGCTTGGGTGTCTTTTGAGATATATGCACATTATCCCAATATGCATATATGTTTAATGGCGTTCCAGGGCTATAGTCTAAGTACCACAGGGACTATATGAGGTATAGAATCAGCAGCAAGCGTGAAAGCCCAGTAGACAGGAAGGCCCTCTTGTTATATTCATGGCTTTAAGCACCATTGGTGACGGGTTGTAGTAGACCCGAGTCCTCCTTTACACAATCTCCATAAAACCAATTCAGGGGGCACCTTGACCCAAGACTAATCTCAGCAGAGAGTGAGAACATTAGCTCCTCCTACCGGCGCCCCATCTCTGAATCCCATCGGTCTTCTCAGGCCAGAGGATTCTGATTAATTCCCAGACTTTGGGAGGAGAAAAGAAAACCATCGAATTACACCCACATATTAGAAGGTAGATAAAGGCTATGGTTATGGGGTCTTTGAGTGGGAGTTTGGAGGTCATGGAGCTATAGGGAGTCAATGGTGGACTGTCATTCCATTGTTGACAGTTATTCTGAATGAATTGGCTCTAACCATCTACTGTGAATAATCATGTATGAATAATGTATAAAGCAAAGATTGTGATTAGCGGGAAGATTTATGAGGAATTATCAAAATGTTGTGTTTATTTTAAAAGCTTATTATGTATAGATGAAATCCCAGGTTGTTTTTATAAAAAGACAATTGCTAGTTTACTCTACCCATGCGAATTCCTTTGATATGTCTACAGTCAATATTTACATAGAAAATGACCAAAAATAGTAAATAAGCTAAAATAAGCCTAAAAATGATATTTTGTGAAGTTTTATTTGATCGGTAACATTTTGACAAATTTTGCCTATTGTTGCCATGGTTACTGCAATGTTGAAAAAACATCAAAATGTATATATGGAGCTTAAATGAAGTTATTGGTTGCCATGGAAACTAGATCATGTGACAAACATTTTAAAATTAGAAAAAAACAGAAAAGAAGGATTTTCAAGGTACATTGTGCAAAAAACAGCTTAAAGATATTCTATTTAGAAAAAGATATATAGCATTTAGTTCTAGTTATGTGCCGTACTTCTTGCATTTTGCTCTATATTTAACCCATTATATCTCATTTGGTACTCTTTATCATCTATTTTTGATGGATTTATGGTGTCAGACTCTATCATATTCAGAAACCAATATCTCAGCTACTACTTGGAACACTACTTGGAGACTTCTACATTCATCACCTATGTCATTAAGCCACAAAATCCCATGGAATGTCACCTATGATCACAGGGCATAGTACTTCGTTTCAGCTTTAGGAAAGTTTATAATTATATGGTGGTTTATATTATGAATTTTAAGCTGTAGGTCATAAGTTAATGTCCACGTTACTTACATGTGTGGTAACAGCAAAAGAATATTACAAAATTACAATAGATCATCCAAAATATTCAGGCGGAACAGAGAAAGTAAGCAGAAGCATTCTAAAATGTTCGTTTGTTTTATAGCCCCATAATCAATGTGTGGCCTCCAAACCCCCACTAAACCGGACTCTTCCCAAGTTTGGAAGCCTATTCAGAAGAAAATCGAACAGTAAACAATCCAATTCCCCTTCTCACTGCAGACGTGTACATAGTCCTATGTTCGCCCCAATGGCCAGATCGCTTTGCCGCTGAGATAGGATTCGTTTCCCCCCACCGAGGACGACGCTTCCATAAAGAGGTGTGAGTGGTCGCCTTGATGATAACCCCAGAGACACCTGGTGGCCGATCGGTTGACCCCCGTGAGGGGCCAATCTCCTCTATTACCGCCCACTCTACCACACCGCCCATTCCATTATAAAGGCCGTATTGCACATACCGATTTTGATGCTGCCGATTTTGCATTTCGTTGATTTTAGTTGCGAATATAGCATCAAAGCTTACATTTCATTTGAAAAGGAATTGTGAGACCTTTCTAATGATGTATAACAAGTCTATATTTGGCGTTTATTTCCACCGCCGCTTTTTAAATCGACAGCAAAATCGGTATGTGAAATACAGGCTTAAAGCTTGTTTTACACTACTGAGAATTTAGAAATTTATATTTCAATCGAGAATTCCAGGAGCCCATGCTATATACCCTATAAACCATTAATTTGAAAAGGATTTCAGAATCAGTTCTAAATACATATTATAGCATTTCTATACCAGTATAGGCTTACGCAGACCGAAGATTTTAGAAATCGCAAGTGAAATGGGATAGTTGAATACAGCCTTTACAGGCCTCTCGCCACAGCACTGCTCAAGACAGCCGCAAAGTCCTTATTGTCAACCTATAGAATATATTATATGATGGCTGGCTGAGGGGCGATGCATGGCTGAGACGATAACATTCGGAAAGTGACATTATGCTTAGTAAGAAAGTCTCTTTTAAAGAGTGTTTTTAAACGTTGTGCTACTGAACCGTAACTCACACTATTGTCCAAAGTCTTCCAGAAAACTGAAGGGAAAAAAGAGGCAAATTCATGATCTACAGTTCTACAGATGATATGCTATATTTCATCTACTTATCATAACTCTACTTTAATCTATTGTGTTGACCTCTACTCCTAGGTGTGCTCTACCAGCCTCCAATGTAAAGTTCATTTGTTCCATCGTCTGATCAGAAAATCACCAATACTTGTAACTTCACTTTAACTATCGAGATAACGAAGATGCTGATGCTGCAATCACAAAATTCATGATATTCTAATAACCATCTCCTGTCTGGTTATCTGACTGGTGTGCTATTGCACCTTTTATGGCTATGACTTCATAAGCTAACTTATCGCAATTTGCGCCTTATTATACCAAATTACTACCCCGTGATAATTGCATCTGGGATATAGGAGGTTTTAAGTGCTCTCTGTGCTGAGGACCGTGTAATAAAATGAGCGGAGGCTACAGGCATAGGATATAGTAGTAATTGGTCCAATCTCATTTTACCCCACCTCATCTCAGAGCAGGGATAGATCCCTAATAAGACAATCTATGAATATTCTACGCTCCTCTTCTTATTATTTTCTCATATGTTGTTGAATTTTTATGGCAATATGATTGCTGTATTTATCACACTAAGCTGAAGGAGATCGAGAGTGTCTGACTACGTACTGAGAAGCTTTATATCATAGAAAATGTCATAATTAAATGCACTCTGCAAATAGCATCAACAAGAGATTAATGTTTGCCATTGGCTTCATCTCCGCCAAGCCAACTCAAAGTCAGTTTTACTGTACGCTATTAAGTGCACGTATAAGTGGTGAAGCCCATTTGAAATGCTAGAAGTAATTTCCTAGAGGAGGAGGAGGCATTAGGGCGAGTTACTCTTGTTACTCTATACAATAGGCCTAAGTTGAGGTCTACCTTGGGAGCAGCTCAGAGCGGCTCTTATACCGGCTCACCGTCGGGACGGCCGGCGCTGGCCAGAATACAGATGACATCGATTATTCCACCACTCAGCAGCGAATTTTTGATCGGGCTAACTTCGATACCATGGCAACGGACAATATTTACCCATGATCCCTTATTATGACTGGGCATGCGCGAATGCCTCGGGAGAAAGCGGAAGTGGTGCGCCCGCGCCCACGGTGTTTAGTATGTGGAACGGCCACCAGGGGTAAGACTGGTCACGTGATGTTTTTAAGGACCCTCCGTTATTTCTGCAATTATCGCTCATTCCCAAGATGGCCGAGTATGTTTATTGTGTGGGTTAGGCACTGTAGCACGGTGCCAAGCTTATGGAAAGCTTTCCCTTATGTAGGTGTGGATCGCTCTTGATTTTATCAATCCCTTCACGTCTAACTACTTTCCGCGAGAATGTCAAACATCAATGTAAGCCTAAAATGTTTTATTCATGATAGCGTGGTTTCATCCATATTTACTGTCAGGGGCAAGGCAAATGAAACCAACCTTATCCAATACACTTAAACCTATTGGTCACCATAGAAACATCATTCAAGGGAAACACACTGGGAATTGAATAAAGAAATCTGATTGGGCACTGATTGTTTAAATGATACAGTACGATCAATGCTGCTTTGTGAATGAGACTATGTCCTCTACAAATTAACTTGGATATGGATCTAATGCCATGATATGTATAGGCCTACGTCTATTAGACACTCATATAAAAATACACGGATTTAGGGTGGGGGATACTGCACGTCATGAAGCCATTAAGGTTGTCCCCAAAATAATTATAGTGTAAAGGTGTACTGACAGAAATGTTTATTGACTCCCTGACATGATCTGGAGGTATAGATACCTGCAACGTTTGTAGTTCGATATTTATTGGGATTGTATAACTATGTGGAACACTTTAGATTTCATGGTTGTAGACAACTCCCCTCCCCCCCTCCCCCAATCCCTCCAGTAAGTTGACGTTTCCACAGTTGTCAATGGCCTGCAAGTCCGCAAAGACCTGTCAGGGCTGTATCTGCCGATCTGTTCCTTTGCCCGAGCTACTTTATGTCACTCGAATAATTCATGCCGTGACCTCGACTGGAAGTATTGGGGCCCTTTCACACTACACAGCAATAACGAATTTGAAGCAAACCACGTCGAAGCGAACAAATGTGTGTGACATGAAATGAACAGCGTTGTCCAATGGACAGCTAATGTCTGGTTGTTATTCCTGGAATGCAACATATTAAGATATAAAAGAGCAGTGTTAGGTTACTAATGAATCCTGTTAGAATATGCATCGCATACACCGGCCTTGGGGAGAGAGAATTGAAGATGCAGTTTGCTTAACATGACAATGAAACCTCAAAGGGGCATTATACCTTTACTAACTACAAAACATGACCTAACTAGTTTGTAAAGGGCATTAATAAGAGTCTACACTGTAGTTATACATAATTATGTATAATCATATGAATATATAATGAAATATTATCATATAATTATAATTAGATGTGTATGAGAATTCACCAGAAAGAGGTGTATAGTTGTGAGCGAAAAAGAGCATTTCTAGCCCTCGCGTCATCCAGGCATGGTTATAATAACTATAATGTTGTTACAATAATTAGGATATATCCCTTTTCCGCACGCACACACACACACACACACACACACACACACACACACACATACACACACACACACACACACACACACACATATATATATAATTATTCTTTTAATACCAATTTATGTTTCAATTTTTGTTATCTCTAATGCGTTGGGGGAGGACCACAAATACATCTTTAGTAATAATCAAAGCCAACATTCTGGCCAGGAATCAATGCAATTTCCTGAAGCGTGTTACTGTCTGAAACTTTAAGTGGGTCTTCCAGATGGGAGTGGGCAGGTTGACAGGTAGGCGACATCTGCAAGTGACGTGAATTGGAATAAAAAATATTCCGATTGGAATTCAAAAATTCTGATTAGAAATTCAAACAGTTACAATGTAATCAAGAATCACTCATGTGAGATGGACGAGGATATTATCATAATCAGAGAAATTTGAGCTATATTTTCTCTGACCTCCTAGAGAGCAATCAGAAGGTAAATTAAATTTTGTTTTATCTTGGTACATTATGGATATGAGCGTCAACTGATGTTTAATGTAAAGTTGTATTCTCTTGGAATTGCAATATATGAACGTTAACAATATCGAAATCTATATAGAAATTGATGCTATTACCAGAGAATATTATATGTCCATAACACACATGGCAACAATGAAAAAAGACCTAATTTATTCCTGAAATATTGGATATTAGGTTTTCGCCTCTAATAACGTACTGTAATATATGGGACAGTATACACCTTTCAGCATAAACAAATGAAATGCCATGCACACTATTCATACAGATGGCCATTTGTTATCCTACTATCTCGTGACAGCCGCGAAACCCCCATTAGGACCGACTAATTGTGCGGAGTGAGATCGGCATGGAACCTGCTGAAAAAGCCATATCAAATCAGATTGTCCCAGTCAACAACATACTCTCCTAATCAGACTCTTCTCTACTTGGGGTCCCTGACCCTTTAATTTCACATGGCGATACATGTTTTCCCTTATTATTACATTAATTCGTTATCCAAAAAAACTTGAACCAGGCTTCTTATGGATTATAACCAGGCATGGTTCATGCATTTTACTCTGGGGTGGTTCACAGATTCCCCGATTCCATGGGGTTGTAGGATTCTCATATTCTAATCACAAAACGATCAAAGATTCTTATTTGGATTAATAGCCAAGATGATAATCTTGAGAATGTCGTTCTCCCATCTAAGCTTAGAAGGTATTGCACTACCCCAAGACTCTGTGGTAGACAAACTTTGTAGACAAAAAGGAACTTGAATAAACAAGTATCCCTTATACAATCTAAGGGTATAGTAAGATTACAGAAAATCATAATATGAAACCAGATTTGATAATTGACTACGGCATGTAACTTAGGCGATTTTAAAAACCGACAAGCAGCATGAGAACCCACCCCAACAAGTGCTCCCTCTACCCCCTAATACCCCAACTCAACGTCATTAGTCACGTGACGTCCTCATGCCCTCCCACACCACCAGATGGCGTCTCTCCTCTTACTTCCGGTTGGGGGGTTTCTGGGAAGCAATCAGGTGCAGAGATAGATACTTGCTGTTGTTCTGCTTTGAGTTATATTGCTTCAGATTAGATGTAATCTTGACTGCCTACAATGTGCTCTTTTGTATCTCAGATTGTAGCTGTTTGGGTTCTTTGTCCCTGTTTATTCAGGTTTATGGAGAAACTGATGTTTGGGGGCATGAACAATCTGAATAAATACAGGAGGATAGGAGAACGAGCAGGAATTGATAAGATATGGTAATGTACATACTCAGGTTTACATGTTGATTGCGCATTGCGATTCACACGATAAAGAAGACTCATTACTATTTTGACTTACATACCTAACAAACCAGAGAATATGCATCTATACATATCTGGCGATAGGAAATAGGCGATGAATGACCTAAGTTGATCCAATAATTATGTTTGAAATCCCTCTACAGACAATGGACATAACTTTCGTAAAAGTACTTCAATATAATATATGCAGCCTCTTATGGTTCTGTCACAAGTCTATGACAGTAGAATCTGACCCAAAACATCAGACCCTAGCTCATTTACAATGTAAATGTACATCTGATGAGTAGAATCGTCAAGCATATCATGCACAAAAGCTAACGATTCGATCCAACAGCCGCGCCTCAGTCACCACCAACAGATTCTACTTTCCCTATACTACTTGCATTATCCGATAGCGCCTAAACTCACCTCGACGCTGATCTGTGCAAGGATTAAGTTTAGTTCTTTATGTTTCTGGATAATAACTCAGGACAGGTTCTTTATAATTATAATTATAGTACATGATCATTGACAATATATAACATGTATCATTTCCTTCTAATTATATCTAGAATGACAGGAACTTTTATCGTTCTTCGATAAACGTTTATTTATGCGTTACAGTACAACCATCTATCACCAAGTTAACATCTTGGTTCACTGAACATTTTAGACATTCTGTCTATGCCAAGCGGGGAGAATGATATCCTGATGCTGAGTGAAAATGGTGTTGCATTTTGCCTTAGCCATAAATAAAACCACTTAATTTAACAATGGCAAAACAGAGCTGCTTTTTTTCTTCGTGACATTGTTCCATGACTCTCCTTTATGATGCATATCATTCGGGTGATTGTATCTTACAATAGGAAAGTTCCCAAGGACGATGCTTTGGTACTTTAGCACTGATCTTGTCACTTTCTGTAGGCTTCGAACGGTCCTAACAATAGTAAAACTATGAAGTCAGGAAACAGTTAAAATTGATACTCAGCAAAAATTTTTGAGACTGTTCGTTATTTAGCGTCCATAGTACCCTACCGAAATGTACCACCAAACACCATAACATCATTCTGTCGTCCCCAGCAATAATTGTGCAATATTGTCAGTCACTCAGTCAATCAAGCCAGTATTTCAAGAAATATTTCAGACTAATAGCTTAATGAATAAATTGAGTGTTCTTTTTGGTTTTGGTGGGACAAAGGAGGCTTGTCTTCACATTTAATTTAATCAGTGAATAGCTGATCAGCTCTAAAGGCGTTACAATAATGAAGTGCGTGTCTGCTCTGTCGCTGGGATTGCAAGTTAATGAATAACATCTAGAAATGTCCTTTTTTTTCCCAATAACACCACCACAATTCAAAAATGCATTCAGAGGGGTTATAAGGTCTCTGCAGTCTATGTTAGGTTTGTGCCTCGGCCTGAGAGGGTCTAGAGAGGTCTAGGGGGTCTAAATGGGTCAAAGGGATCTCAGAGGTCTAAAGGGAATTAATTAATAATCGTGTCCATTCAGTTTGGCAATACAATTGAGAAAAGTAGATATATAATCATCCGAGAAATATTGTGACAATGTTGATGTACCAAACCAACAGGGCGGGCCACTGTCCAGAAAGTATGAGTGGAAAAAAAACGCTATTGTTCATTCATTTAAACAATAACCATCCAGGTCGCCTTAAGCATATTGTTATCATTACTGATTCCAGGCATACGACCACTACAGGTACAAAATTACACATTACGGAGCTTTAGAAACATCGCATGTTTCCAAACTCTGAACCAGCGCCTCAGGTTAGAAACTCATTATGGGTAAATGAGAGCAGGAGGTCCACTCCTGCTCTCAGTCTATTTTTGGTGAAAGGAGAGCAGCTCGCGAGCAATTGGCGGCCAGGTCTGTGCAATGGGTTTTACAATCACTGCCACCTTAGCTGAGGGTTTCTTAAAGCAGAATGGAGTGGGACACGTCCCCCGAGCAGCAATACTAATGGTCGACAGAGGGCAGGGCAGACAGGGGCTCCCCTGGTGGCAGGGGGGGGCAGTGGTGTGTCGGGGGAAAGGCTGATTAAAGGGAATTGGCTGTTATTGTTCTTGGTAAGCGGATGGGGCGGTGCAGTGTAGGGTATTGTCTACGTGGTTTGATGTGAGGTGGTCTGGTTTGGAGCTATCTTAACGTATTGTAATACCTTGCAAACAATGATACCAATTGTGAGTAAATGTATTTTCCGGCAAATGAAGTGTACCTGAAAGTTCTTGAGTCATATGAAACAGTTGTTATTGATATATCTGACCGTTCAGTGGACATAATTAGAACGTGGGGTGGGGTGGTGTAGTGGTCAACGTGGTTGACTTGCATGCGGGTGACCCGGGTTCAAGACTGGGCTGTGCCTGTTACACCATCTTACCTTCTGTCCTTTCCATCTCCATAGATTCGACCAAGATTTGTGGTCCTGATATAGCTACAATAGCTACAAAAAGTGCTGAAATCATCATCATCATTAGAACAGTCCTGAATATTGGACATACATTTACGAATCCAGAAATAAAATAACTGATATTCGCAAAATAATGAGACAGGGCATTAAATGATTTAGTACCTTTAACAACTTATTAACCTAAATGTCACTCTGCCAGTCGCTACCCAGTTTTCTAAAAGTTACAAATTCTCATATAACTATAAGTAGCTAAGGTAGTAGCCGGATCAGACACATCCTAAATGGTTAATAAACCGAGAAACGCCGGAAAAAAAACTTGAGGAAAATATCTCAAAGTCTGTGGGAACCTTGTATAAGACATCATCCTTACAGTGATATTCTGCTTTCTAATGCTTTTCTAATTATTTCCTTTTTATCCTATTTTCCAGACATCGAGGAGTGCGCGTCCGGCCCGTGTGTGAACGGGGCCTGTGAGGAGGGAGTCAACTCGTTCCGCTGTCTGTGTAGACCAGGCTACTCCGGTCCACTATGTCAAACAGGTGAGGGTCAAACATTTTTCAATACTGCCCCTTTGGTGATTGATTACACTAGTCACCCCGCATATCACCATTCAATGGGAGAACTGTTGCTTGACTAGTAACATTATCTGCATTTTAGCTAGGATATCTGCATCGTGTTTTTTGTCGAATCTTCAATGAAGCTTTCCTGTATAAATCGTACCAAGTTGGTCTTTCAGCAGTCGAACCTTTTCCTAGGTCATTAATGCAAGAGTCCATAAATGATTTTGTTACAAAGCAAACAATGTCAACATGTTTTAAAAGAAAACAATGAATCTGACAGAGTGGAAATATAAATATATATATATATATATATAATTATATATATATATATATAATGATTTTATATCGAGATCAGTTTTCTTTATCACAATGCAGGCTGTTGGGATGTTCAAGATTGCCCATAGCCTTTGTAATGTTTTTGACGTTTCTGAGAAAATTGTCTGACTGTTTAATCTGAAAACCATGTTCAAGGCCTCCGACATAGTCACGAAAACTTTCGAGAAAGCCCATGAGATGAAAGGTGATTGTCGAGCAATTCTAAAACCACAAATCTGTACTAAATGTACTTTTCCTGGAGACTGAATGCTATTAAAGTAAACTCTAAATCACAATCACAGTCTATTGGTGAATATCTCGATTTAAGTTAAACCTACATTGGCGCCAGACCTCTATAGAGCCAATCAGCGTTGGTTTTAGAACCGACCAATGGGAGAGCATCTTCTTTGGGACCGTGAATGGTAACCGGAAACGTCCAACTGAGTGTTGAGAAGCCCCAGGCAGCCAAAGTGGCTTCTAAATTACATTGTGGCTTCACAGTGGCTTCTAAATCACATTGTGGCTTCACACAGGAAACAGCCTTTGTGGCGTTAAATGTCCAGAGGCAGGGGTGCTGGCATAGCACTGTAGTTGTTTTTCATCTGTAGCAAAATATTTATAAGATATTCAGGTGTATATTGAATCGATTTTAGGATGATGTGACTGGATGCTTAGAAAATAGGAGTGCAGTAATCCAAGCAAAAGTCAAATTTACTTACTCCTCTTTGTAGCATAAAAATAAATACCTTCGTCTAACTTAGCCTCAAGTTTGTATCCTTCAAAACAATACAAATATTTGCCACATAATTATATATCAGGGGTGCATTCCATAAAGAATTTGCGATAATCCAGGTTGAAGAGATACGACGATAACAACAAATGTTATCGCCACATGAAATTTTTGTTTTTCATTTTTTTGGTTCAATTTTTTTTCAATTAAACTTAAACTATACAGGCTTCTTCCTTGGTCACATGTACATATTTTGATATATTAATATTTGTGAAAATATATCTTTTTAAAATGGCGATATTTTGTAATTATCGCCATGATACTGATTTGAGGCCTTGGCGATAATATTTTGAATCTTTTATGGAAGTGCTTTAACTGGCGATAATTATCGCCAAATTTTTATGGAATGCATACCTGAAGTTGTAACATTTTCGACTTTGAAAATAGATTTTCAGATTTTTTTATTTTCAGTTTGTATCCATATACGTACAGATAGAAACTGAACCTTGACCTAGACTATAGTCTGCAGGTTAATACAAAAATTACAATAAACATAATAATATTAAACCTGCATCGGCTGAATAGCTCATTTTCTGTATTGATATTATAAATACAGAAAATGAGCTATTCATAAATCTTTAATGTTTTTTTTCCCTCGACGAGGTCTGACGCACTAATTTAACACCTCTTCGTAAATACAGAACGTTTCAATTTCATGAAACCACAATTTTGTGAACTAAAATTGTTTCCTATTTTCAATTATTCAAATAATACTCTTTTAGGAAACTGCCCCAACAAAATCTTTGATGTCCATGTTCATGTTTCCCCTAGATATAAACGAGTGTGAGGACAAACCGTGTGCTAACGGTGCCGTATGCACGGACCACGAGGACGGCTTCTCCTGTGAGTGTATCCGTGGATTCATCGGGGATACCTGCGAAACAGGTGGGGTTTTACTGTTCTGACCATCTTTTTACTTTATCAAACTTTGTGGGTACAACATAACATATACACTGTAAGAAGTAATTAGGTATCAGTGCCTGTACACTTCTGTTGAACTGCTACCTGACATGCACACTGATCAGCTGATTATAAATCGTTTACATTCGGCCTACTACACACGCACACGTCCTTGTCCATGCACCTCAATCTTTCGTTTTCCTTATTGACAAACTCAGATACCAAAAGAGATATATGAAAGGGGATTTTCAAGGCAAATTAGAAATGCACAAACATGTTTTGAAAAATGTAGTTAAATGACACTAAAGTATTTGTAGCTGATTCGATGCGTTGCTCTCGAGGAAGAGAATAACCAACTAAAATGCTTCCTTTAATTTCCCAATCTATTTTAATGAACGTCAGCTTACAATAAAATCGCATTGTTTGCCAGGGTTTCAGCAACATAAAATCAAAACGGCCAATACCTAGGTCTACCTTATTTCATATAATTATAGGCTATATATATGTTTTTCTTCAGACATCGATGACTGTGCTAACTCCCCGTGCAGTAACAACGGGACGTGTATAGACGAACTCAACAAGTTCAGGTGCGAGTGTGGCCGCTACTGGACGGGTGACCTCTGCCACCAAGGTGAGTCGGCGTCAAGGTTAAAACTAAGGTCAACGTCAGGGTTTAACTTGAGGCGAGTTTGTGTTAGGTCATTGGGCCTCGGAACAGCCCCCTGCACCCACCAACTGTTAGAGATGCAAGAGATGCAAGGGATCCAAGACCGAAAAGAATAATAACTCTAGGCATTGTCCAAGAAAGAGGTTAATGGGCTACAATGTTTCCCCATCCTCATTTGGTTTTAAAAACCATATAGATCCGCATGTGGGTAACCTATATATATATATATATATATATTAAATATATTCTGTTGTCATAGAGGTCCTCATTTTAGTAGGTAGAAAAGTTAAATATGAATTAGGTTATGAGATATTACAATGTACATCATACAACCTGTCCCCTTCAAATTCACGCTAACATTGGTTTCATTATCATCCTTATTGTAACAGTGAGGTAGAAAAGACATTTATGATTTTATCAGAAGTGCCTCTGAAGACTAGATTTATACATTAGCATTAGTCCCTTCGTGTAATTTCTGTACATTGAGAAATCCTATAACTGTGTTACCACGAAACGCATGCGCATTCACCACGTATTTTCCAAATAATGCTGCCTGTTGTCTCCAGCATTGGTTGGCAAAAAAGTCTATAACCAGTCAAGTTAACCTTGGTGTAGATTCTAGGCGAGGTTGGAGACTGCTCCATCACAGTATATTGTCAGGGTCAGGCCGGGTTGTCAGTGACAAAGTAGGCTCAGGGCCTAAACCGGCCTTAATGTTGACAACATGATACCCTTATAGGACCACCCGCAGTAATATAGTAGCTTGTCATAACGCAGCCCCACCCACCTTCATAAGCACTAACCAGACTGATTCTCAGAGAGTTAGCAAGGGGTTTTCCATTCTGGACTGAGGCTCTCACACATGAGATTCCTTAGGTTTACAACCTCCATGAATTTGGATGTATCAGTATGTAGAGAACACGTGCTAAATATCCTGAATGCCTTGCTATGTGAATGTGGCATGATATACGGATATTGCGTCAAACCACCCTGACTAGGGTATTTATGTCCATTGCTTAAAGGTTCCTAGTTATTGAAGTATTTCCTCAATTAGAGTATATTCTCCACAACACATGAACAGGGCCTTACTGTATCACTATACTACTATTCTCTTTAAATTTTCTTTTCAATATTACATTTTACTTAAAACATTTTATACATTATTTCATATGTTCTCGGACGTGGACGAGTGCTCCTACATGACTTACTTTATTTGCCTTTGTAATCTTGAATGGATTATTTCCTGCTTTAACATTCTTTTTTTTTCAAATCTAACGTTTCACCTAAAACATTTAAAACGTTTTTTCTTTTGTTTCCAGACGTTGACGAGTGCTCCCTGACCCCGATCCCTGACTGTGACCCACGCGCCACCTGTAGGAACTTTCTCGGGGGGTATCAGTGCACGTGTACCGAGGGGTACACCGGCAACGGCGCCACGTGTCAATGTAAGTACAAACTCTGATACAGATATTTGAAAATGTCTTTAAAATATCCATTGTGTCAATGTAAAAAAGACAACTGAAATTGTTAAAGGTTCAGCATAATAATATATATGTAGAGGAAAGGCAAATAAGATAGTATGGGGAAGCCTGTTGAATGAGGTGGCAGATAGGCTAAAATATATGGAATTAATAATAATTGTTGCTCTGTTATTAATCGCAGGTAGCCCATAGTAATAGCCAATTAAAGCGTCTTTCGTTTTATTTTTTATTCCAACTTGTCTTTCGCTCCTCTTCTGGCAATATGTTCTAATACTCATACTCTTTTATGACATAACTTTATAAAAACAATTTCGATCTCCTAAACCCAGATGTAAAATGAGAATCAATACCATTAGATAATTAGTTAAATATTCAAAATCTATCATATTTATCGTCCCCAATACTAAAAAGAACGACCGTGTGCATCTTTAAACTTTTATCTAAAAACGGGAGAATGATATAATATGTCTATTGGTCGAGTTACCAATATGAGGGACAACATAATTTCTGTTCGCAAAAGCCTTGTCAACAATTCTTATCTCAATATTCTTCACTAAAAATAATCCTCTCTGAATGAATGGTAAAAGGTAATGCGGACTAATTTTCCGCCCATTTGACTTGCCTGCGAAACCTGTTTTATAACATATCGACGGATAGCGTGTTCAGTGTGGTTTGTTTGACCATGAGCTATTGGTCTGATTAAAAAGCCACTTGTGTAAATAGAGATCTTTCCCTGCAACGCCACCTTGTGCACAGTGCGTGCAAATAGTATGCAAATTATCCTAGGCTTCATAACATGTGGACAATATTCCTCTATATTATAACCTAATATCAATCAATATCTGAATTCTAGTAATGGGGCGTGCATAACAGATACTTTTAGAGCATTGCCTTATTTGCTTTCGTAATTCATACCTGATAATTTCCAACAAAAAGGGGCTGCTAGAATCTGAAAATTTAAAATACAGTAAATTGAATCCATCAAGCATTTGATGTTGATCAAAATGGAGCCAACATTAAAGTAGTTGTGCATTGGCGGATCGAGTGGGTCCAGGAGATCCAGACTACTCCCTTTTGGAGACTTACGTTGACAAATTAAAGCGAAGTAAGCCTAAACGTTGCACGCACTCATGCGAATGCTCAATGTTTGAGTAGGCTGTGTTATATGCAGACTCCCTTATTTCAAAATCCTATATCCATCCTTGGTGTGGTATTCACTCTGAAATGTAAAGACAGCCGTCTGACATAGACACTCTTTATTTTAGCTATAATAAACGAAAAACGAGGAAGAATGCTTGTTTACTTAGTTCACTAGGGTTTATATTGACCGTTTGCTATGTTTCAGTTATGGACATGTGTGATAGTTCCCCGTGTGTGAACGGACTCTGTTTACCTGCCATGTTGGACTACTCGTGTATTTGTGACGCCGGATGGACGGGCACCAACTGCTCACAAGGTAAGCAAACCTGTTTGTGTTTTTGTTTTGTTTTGTTGGCTTAAACTACGCACCGGACTCTGGGCAGTAGTTCTGAAGCACTGTGTTATTTTGCCCCTGGATGGTCAGATCTATCAGGAGGTTTATGAGCCTTATGACATTTTTGCGTACTGTCCTTTAAGGTTGTATTCCACTTTCTGATTTCACACCTAATTTGGGAAATCGTGAGAATGAATACGTGCTAATTTTAGACATGTTACATAATCATAGTTAAAGAGGATTTTGAATTTCTTTCAAATGGTATGTAACATGTATGGGGTTCTAGAAACATTTCTATAATTATGAAGATTTAGGAATTATCAAATCTTTTAGTAGTCCAAATCACCTTGTGGAATACAGGCCTCAGATAGGGGCAACACACACCATGC
Source organism: Lepidonotus clava (assembly GCA_936440205.1). NCBI lineage: Eukaryota > Metazoa > Annelida > Polychaeta > Phyllodocida > Polynoidae > Lepidonotus > Lepidonotus clava. The sequence goes on along the minus strand of OW387150.1, from coordinate 13,966,389 downwards.
CTGTTGGCTTTAAGCCATCAGTAACCCTGTTGTTGACCACAGGGAGGATGACAAATACCTCAGCAGCAGGGCCGTCACTTGAACCACCAACCATCAGATTTCAAATCCCTACAGGTTTTAGAAGGCCCTGTAAGCCCAATGGCACCAACTCTCATATTTCTGAACCACAAATTAATTGGCAAATAAACACAGATGGTTTCTAGTTTATATTCATATGATATACAACCGAAAGGTACAAAGGGAAATCCTTGAATAAATCTAAAGGTAAGCAACAGAAATGATTAACTGGTCAACTTCAGGAATGAAAATTTAATGTCAGTGGCCAAAACAGAATATTATTATAGTTACCGAGGCACCTTAATAAAGGGATATTTATGTGTTGACGTATGGTATTGTCGGCCATAGTCCTGGGTTATTAGTTAGTGATAATATAGTCATGATAAGATAGAACTCACATTTCCCAACCTCCAATAACTAAAAAAACATGATATGACGTTTAACAGCTTGATGTTTTCAAGTTTTGAATTCATAAGAGATGAAATCGGATTTTACAATAGGCTTCCTTTCGAACTCAAGTTCAATATTATGTATGATACAAGTTTACATATGAATTGTATATGATGAGGATCAGTTGTTATGCAAATATACAGGATCTACCATTGTCATTGAATGTGATGTGTGTGTGTGCATTCGAGACATACAAAATACAAGTTAATTTAGCTGCATCAGCAACATTAATTTCTGATACATAGTGTGTCCCCTTGACAGCCTACTTTACCATTTGTGGACAGACAATATTATCCCTTCCCCTCATCCTCTTGTCTCTGACGTTAAAGCAAAAGTCTCCTTATCTTCCTGCCAATCAAGAGCCATTTTTGTGGCAGGATATGAATGATGAATCCCCCGTGTTCATCCTGATTTCTCCTGAGAATATTTTGCATAATTCTGAGATTTTATCATTTCAAGGGTTTGAACTATTCAAATCTTTGGAAACACTATCTTATTATGCTAAAAGAAGCGGTGGTTTACTTATGGAGGTTAAAATGTTTTTAGGAATGATACGTATGTGCATAAGTATAGTTAAAATTAAGTTCCCTCTTGAGTGACCCATTGCACAGTGAGCCAAAACCAATATAATTGACATAATTTTCAAAATGCAGAAAAGTATAGAAATATGTTAGATGAGTCCAGTTAAGGTCAGTGGTAAAGTATTAGCTGCGAAAACTAGCTCAAACTTAAGTAGAATGCCAGAAGAGATGGTGATATTTAAATTTGTTTGTAAACAAACCCTATTTTTGCAGATCCACATTAATTGATTTGAGCAAGAAAAACGTGTTTTTGATCATCTTTTACCATATTTCATGGTTTAGAATTTAACATGGGCCAGGAAAAGGCTCGAGAAATAGATTTCCATGATTATTTGAGTTTGTAAAATTTCAACGAATTTATTGGTTTTGGCTCCCTTTAAAGTACATTTGATTAAGAGCTGCACCGTCTTATGATATCACTGTTGCAATACCTTTATAAAGATCCTAACTAGTGAATCCAATTGAATTCTGCAAATTGATATCTAATTATGATGATACAAAGTATGTCTACACTATAAAGAAAACAGCTCATTTATAACATTCTAGATTGGTTTTTGAGGTTGTAAAAAAATACCTACAGACAATCAAAGTGGACAACGAAAGGTTTTGCTATTTTACAACTGTTCGTCGTTACAAATAGTGAATATTGTACGACGGCTACATACAATTTGCATTTTATTTTTCCAGATATTGACGAGTGTAAGACTCGGCAGGGAGAGTGTGATCAGACGTTTGGAGAGTGTATCAACACCCCTGGCAGCTTCCTGTGTCAGTGCCGGTCTGGTAGTCATGGCAACGGGTCCGTCTGTTTCGGTAAGTCAAGGCCTGGGAAAAGTCCCAGAGTGGTGTGAAAGAGGCATTTAGGGGACACTGCCTGTAACTTTTGCTTTGACAAGGACTCTCACTTACTGATGTGTATAGTTATACCCTAAGTCAACCATATGCTGAATAGCTGAGTAGATTCAGGTTCCAGACGATAATACCTGCATTCTCTATAATGAAACAGGATTAATTTTGCTACATGAGGCAACTATTTCAAGATCATTTGTAACGTCAACATTTATCTCTCATTAAATGACTCTTATGAAAGCTTGTTTAGTAGACTTAGTATACGAACGTATCCATTTTCTACTTTACTCCTAATGTAGGCAGAAACGCGAATAGTCAACTCACTCTTTAGCCAGCATGTATGGCTGTATTTTTTATGATGGCCCCCATCTTGTAGATTTTCTGGTTTTACTCTCTTTGGCGCTATACCGACATATTTCTTAGTTTTATCTTTCTGTATTCTATTCGCATGCTCAACAGTATGATCGTCGGTTTCTTGCACAAACAAGTAATGCCACCATAATTTAAACATAAATTTGTCCTTGAAATAGCAGTTAAAAGATGATATTAACTTAAGAGTTATTGTTAACAAAGCTAAATTTGATATCTGTATATTGACCTTTATAGATCATGTTCCTCAAGTTGGTTATAGCATAGTTCTATCCGTTGTGCCACATGGACGGTATATCAGCTGTCTTTTTTCTAAGTTTTAAACCTAGTCAAGAAGAGCAAATTAACATCAGTTTATTTGATCTTTTACTATTACACATTTCAGGAGATACACTATATGCCACTACAAATACCAGTATCCGATACAACGCAGACGTCGACCGTGACGCCATGTTTCCAGTACCGGGAGGGTTCCCGTACTTCGGGTCCCGCTATTACAGGGTCTACGTAAGTCTACTCTGAATACATTCCTCTCTAGCATTCAGAAATTAAATGGAACGTTTTAATATATTATAACAATAATTGTTATTAACATTATTTTCAATCTTGTTTAGGAAGAGCTGAGGGGTATTTTTCACCATGCTGGTCAGACAGAACCTCTGTTTGATGATTGTATGACCTCTGTTTGATGTATGCTCACGGCCATGTCAGGTCTTAGATTCAGAGGAAAGTTGGAATAACGTTCCTTATATATAACTGGAGAATCGTGTTTCTAACTTTCCATGTACCCACACATACTGAACTCATAAAACAAACAAAAAAACACAAAAAAAAAGAAGCCAAAAAAAAGGGCAAGAAAAGAGCAAAAAAAGAAAATAAATAAATAAAAAGAAAATAAAGAGAGAGAGAAGAACCATGCATTCTTCAAAATTGCAATCTTTCTACATTTTCTATCTACAGCCCTCCATCGATGGCCACGTGACCTTTAGCCAGGATTATCTCCCGCCAAATCCTCCAGGTGGGGATTATCCAAGTTTCCCGCCAAAAACGGCCTTGATCGCCCCCTGGTACTCAGACTTGGACACTACCAGCGGCCCCGGAGCCCTGCTGGTGGATACCTACAATGGGTATTCGGGCAGTGACGTCTTCAGAAACGTCCAGACCGACGTTAGACGCTACACCAACGTAGACATCAACTTGACTCAAGTGTTGGTTTTTACGTGGAGGGAGGCGGAGCCGTACCCATCCTACGTGTCACAGCACGGCAAAGAGGTAGGTTACTTATGACGCATGGGACAACTGTTCTTCTTAATCTATGCTCTATGAGCGCATGGTTTCTATGCATGAACTGCATCATTTATACCTGCTGCAACTGAGATCTGATTGGCTACATATGCCAGAATACCTTCCCATTATCAACAATTTTAATATAGTAAAATTTGTGAGAGAATAATTATGTCATGATGTATGCTAAACAGCGAATTGTTTTACAAACCCCAAGAGCTCCTGGGAGAAAATTAAAATAACATGTCATACATCTCTTCAAAAACCTATAATTATTTGCCAAATGAAGGGCAGGGAAATGTGTAATTCTGGACATTCTGCTCCCGTACACTTGAATAATGTCTAAGCCATATTCCCAGCTGTATTTTTTTATTGTAACTGAAGAAAAAATGTGTATAATTATGATCCTTCAGTAACGTTAACATTCATGACTAATCTGTAAATACAAACCAATCTGCACAAAAATCACTTGGGCCGCAACAACTTGGGCTGGTAGTCCATGAGTCCATGAGTTCCAGCATTCACTTCAATATCCTCACACATACCTGAATTCCTACAATTACATCATGTGGCATAATATTCTATATTTGTTGCACATTTGATGGGACCGATTTTGCACATAAACAATCTATAGTGCCTGATCATGAGTTCAACCTTTAGAGGAGGGCTCTCTAAAATTTGATTTGTGATATGCTGTTACTTATACCGACATATTCCACCGCGTTATTATCGAAATGTGATTGAAAACTTGCTAATACTTGAACCTACTCCCAAGGACAGATATTTTACTTTCCTGTGCAATATTTGGCTCAGTTATAACCAGAAATTAAAGGCCTTTTGGGCTACACATATTTTCTAATTTATATAATGATTATTTTGGTTTAATAACTTGCACTTTTCACACTATCTGAGATAAAAGAAATAGATGTATTCAGATTATGTGATTTGGTCGCTCGATTACATTTCATGATAGTTCACTAAATCCTTTTTCCAACCCCTACTGTACCCCATATAGACCCAGCCCCCAAAGGCTCGGAAAGCAAGTATCCTTCACTCCTTGTTCCCTTAGTAAACTCTGTGCACTCTGACTTAAAAATCGAGAATCAAAGTTCATGTTTGAGCAATAACTAGTACTGAAAGACAATTTAACCATGGCCATACCCCGGGTTATCATTGGCCTTATGAGAAATATTCACATTCAATACTATGAGGATTGGCAGTGACATTATCAAAACAGCATAGGTGTTTGTGCAAGTCAGAAACTGACATCAAAAAGGTTCGTAATGCGCAATTGCCAGCGAGCCCCTTGCATTGTTTTGCAATATTATTATTGCGGTCAAAAGAAAATGCTTTTAAATTAAAGTCCCCAGGCGTCAATTGTCTTGAATCGTCATTCTAAAGCCTGTATTCCACATACCAATTTTGATGCTGGCAATTTTGTATTCGTTTCATTTTCTCAGCAAATGTGGCTAAAAAACACACATCCTATACTATTCAGAAGAAAATTACAAAACATTTCTAGTGATATAAAACATGTTTTTATATTAGATTCTAATTCCCGCTGCCGATTTTTAAGATTGGCAGCAAATCAGCATGTGGAAAGTAGGCTTTACTAAGATACCGCTTCTGAAATGTTTTCATCCTCAAAGCTTTATAAAGTCAGAGTGAACAGAGCAAAGCTGCTGCCTGCTCATATTCTCCTATGTATTCCTACCCATGTCGGTTGTGGGGCTGGCGCTCAAATAACACAGCTCATAAGAACGATTATTTTTAGTGTTGTTTACCCAACAGACAGGTGAAGTAGACTGCCGTGCACATATTAACGCTTCCACAACTAATTACAACTAAGTACTTAGGCCAAACAAGACATGTCAGTACCGCGAATTCAATGAATAGAATGTAGTTGTATATTAGGCTAGTTCGAATAATGTGGAAAAGTACATAATATCCAAACTTTACATTTTGTGTATTATTATTGTTATAAATAGAAGTCCCCAGTGAATTTAGTTGAAAACAAACTGCGTGTTGTTTTTCTATTCATTCTGTATGCAGTTCTATTTTTTCAAATTTTGTCGATATCTTTTGAATGTTAGTGTTTTGTCAATTTTATTATTGATGGAGTTTACACTGGAATATCTTAATTGCAGGGAACTGCGGAAATTGTGTAGATTAATTGGGTTATTTTCTGGTAAAGTGCAAAAATAATGTTTAGATATTAATCAATCAGGTATTGTCTGCCCCTATAGGAGCTTTTTCATTCTAACGTATTATCTCATTCTTTGTTATCCAAAAGAATGCCACATTCCAATTGGTTCTGGCTACAACCAATGAGGAGTCGTTTGCCATGTTCAACTACAACCCGGACGGACCCTGGCTTAATATGGATGCCGATGAAAGACGCTTCCTGATTGGCTATTCATATGGAAACGGAAGTGACGTCAGAATTGACCTACGCGATAGAACCCCAGGGTTCCAAACTAATGTTGGTAAGTTATCTTGAATCATCAACCACCATCAACGTGAAATAGATGATCAGTCCTATACTAAACTTTAATATGAATAGAATAATCACTGTTGAATATAATAATGACAACATAATATAATGCTGAGTTAAAGTACAAGTTTATAATGCTTGTATATTTGATATATTATATCCTTTATTGCCAAAACGAATAGCCAATTGGGAAACTGTATAGGCATCTGATACTACATAAGTTATTTGATCTTGCCGCTCTGAAACACTGAGACTGAGGCAATATTTTCCTAGTGATATATGAGGCAGTTTGAGAAACTGAGAACCACATGAATAATACCTGCTTTTGTACAACATGGGAATACGATTTTATGTACCTATGGCTTATATTGGAGAAATGATCTGATAAACATAACATGTATGCCAGAGCATCTAATTTCACAAGTTGACCAATGATATTATATCGCACAGTATACAAAACCTGTCACTGCATCAATAAAATGAGTTCCTGACACTTTAGCAAAAGCATATTATTAATATGTGATTATATCTAGATTTTTGGATAATGGGAATGTATTTTTTTTTATTTTATACAGAGAAAGGTATATTTCTCAAAGAAATACATTCCCATTATCAAAATATCGGATGTGCTTATCAGATCAGCTTAATGTCGTACAAAATTGTAGGAATTCATAATGGTTTAATAACTCAAATTTACATCTTAGGATATCCAAAACAAATGTAATTTTTCATTGTAAAAAATAGCTGTATTGGGTGACGATGAGCTAGTAAATGGTATGGTCGGAAGAAAATATAAAGGCAAACAAGGATGTGTTTGCATTACAATGTCACCTGTATATGTGTGACATTTCCGTGTACTACTCACTTCGGTGATTCTAAGTGCCCGAACCGAAAACTATATGCCATCCAAAGTCCCAAATGCAACTATATAATTATGTAGATAAGCACCCACCAGAATTGTACAGGCTATGAATTATCAATTGTATAGGCTATAATACACAAAAAATAAGATATGTTAGGTCTTACAAGACCATTAAATCATACGTGTTGACACCCAGTGGTCAGCCCACACATTCTATCCAAAAATAGGGCAAACTTTGTCCTTTGAATTTAATTGTGGTTGTCAGAAAACAATGCTTCAAGACACAGATTCCTGTCATTAGGGCCTATACCGTCTAAACATCCCCTTTCTTGTAGAGGGTATGACTAGGAAACAAAACAAGAATGATCATACACCTTTCTCTCACATCATAGAATAAAAAAAGATAACCTAAACTTTTCTCTCTCACCCAACAGGCCTCAGCGGACGCTACTTTTTCCGGCTGGGAGGTAGACAGGAGCTGGAGGACGGGGAGACCTCCTGTCTGTCCTGGTACCAGAGGGTCCAGACCCCCCTGTCCGTCACCCCCTCCTGTCCCTGCACCCTGTCCCAGGCCCGACAGGACACCCGCTACCTGGTGGACGAGGGCAGTAGGTGTGCCCAGGCCATGTTTCCGGATACCGTCGGACGCCAGAAGTGTTGTTATAACAGGTGGGTTGGGTTATTTACATTAATTTTTAGCCAGGGATCCTTCGTAGATAAAACCATTCATGCAAATACCCCGACTCTTGCCTGAACCACGACTCCCTATACTTGAATTTATCTAAATCAGTGAGACTTTCTATCTGAGGGTATTTGGAAGCAGTTATCCAAAGAGACGTCCTTCTACTCATAGGAAAAGGGGATGTAAAGCTCTTATGACAATGAAGAAAGATTAGACATCGGGCCAACAATGATCATCCAAAATAAATTATTCTCCAAATGAAAGTTGAAGACTGTTCACACTGTTCCCCTAACACATATTAACCTGTAAACCATCACCTTTTCCTCCAGTGTTGGGGCCCTGCTCACTGGCTACCCCGACGGTGGCTACCCGGTGGTTAACCCTGGAGAGGAGGACGCCAGAGCCGCCTGTTGTCAGAAGTCAGAACTATGTCACCTGTTCTACCAGATGCGCCCTTCTGACAACTGCAGCAAGTACTCCATCCCAAGCTGGGGTAAGTACAGCTATTTCAGGTTACAAAGTTCTACAACACCCTTTTTATTTGCAGATAATATCCTCCACACATAATGATAAAGGTATCCCCCATTGCTTTTACTATATCCAACCATCATTGATTGGTTGAACTATCATTGAAATTTATTTTATTATCTCCATATATTTGCAGCGAATTCATTTAGAAAGTAGTATCAATTTTATTCTGATGAACGTTCACAAAACGACCTTTCCTATCTATCTTAATCAGCCTAATGTAATAATCGTTATCGGTGTGTCTTTGTTAGATAGATTTCATTGTTATTTTCATAATTGGCATCTATATTTCAGGTCTGGCTTGGGGCATTGGTCACTACCAGACTTTGTTTGGAGAACAACTGACCTTCAACAACAGAGGTCAATTTACACTCCTGAACAGCAGGTAAAGTTATTGTTTCAACCTTATCCTCCTTTAAAATATTTTTTACAAATATACCCTCAATACACAGCATCAGTATGAATCCTCACTCACAATTAACTATACATATTTTCTCTTTATTTTGGGATGAGATAACCTCTTATGGTTCACCTTTTTTTATATTCAAATGATTCTTCTTTGTATTGAAATGTTATGTTAAAGTCATAATTTATTTTGAGAACATCTGTACTAATGGAATGCAGCGTTCCTTCGTTACCAATTCTTAATTGTTAAGATATGGTTTTGTTATTCACTAATCACAGCCCACTTGTCACTGATTAGTCACCTATTTGTTTCAGTTCCTTCATCCTCCAGGGTCAGATGGACCTAATCCCCTCACTGGGTACAGACATAATGACCACAGCCCTCGTGGCTATTGCCTGCAAGGTAAACTTACACCTCACTATGATAATAGTCATTACAGCATTTCACATCATGATTTGATAATTCAGAAGTTTCTGTGCCATTATGATATGCAACCTTATGCTATTCGCTAATTTAAAATCATCACTCTTCCTGTCATAATGTGTCTCCCCACACAGAAAGGATGCCCCGGGCGGGGGGGGGGGGAGTATATCTTAAGCTCTACAGGTAATATTAAGGGAGATATGGGTAGATTTGTGAAAAATAGGGATGAAAAGGTCTTAAACCAACTTTTTGTGTAGAATTCAGTTATCCTACTCTAAACATTCCATTTTGTTTGAAAAACATTCTATTTGGAATGTTAATAGAATGTTTTTTCCCCAAATATTACCAAATATCAGATTTTAGGTTACCATGGAAACAACAAAATTTTGCCATTTTCGTCAAAAATTGTAACCCATTTGGAAAAACATGACTTGATTGTATTACCGGTCCAAACTGAAAGAGATTATCTTTTGTAAAACAAAAGTTATAAGCTTAAAAGCTTTTATGACTTTTTGTTAATTTATGGAGAAAACTTTATTTCATTACTAAATATTTAAATAAATATTCACTATCCGGGCTTTTTGCCATTTTCAGGAATACTTACCACCCTGTGTTCAACAGCCCATAAATTCCTTGAAAATTGTCCAATTTTGATGTGCTTGGTATCATTTGAAAGATTAAATCATCCTCTTTAATGCCTAATTCCCGCCTGGAGCATCCTTTCTGTGTGGGGAGACACCATTATGCCTTTTATACCAAAAACTTATAATTATTTGATTTCTTTTTGGTATACCCCTTACCAAGACCTAAATTAGCAGAAAACGAATCCCAGAAGTACCCAAAACTAAGAACAACTGAAATCACAGGGGACATGACTTGAGTTGAGTAAAATGGTTTACCCTTGTGCACAGCTTTCATATCTATAATGGCATAATGATCCCTTGATCATTAGTTCATAAGTGATAAGTTGCAAATTTAGCAAAAGATTGCTAAGAAAGTATGGTTTCCTTACTTTCCAGCTATGAACAGTAACAGTGTAACTGTATGTACATGAATCTGCTGCGTCCAAAGTAGCAGTAACATTGCTATACTAGTGGCCTTAGATTTCCATGACAACTCTGTTGAAAAGTACACGACACTAATGGTATACATTATCACATATGAACAAATCTGTATATGAAGTACAACTTTCAATACCATGTCCCTCCTTTAACTCTCCTCCAGGCGGCGGGGACGTTCGTGGTGGAGGCGCGAACGACGCCCGGAGGGGGCGGCCTGGTGGTCACCGTAGACGGCAGAGTACCCACCAGAAACACCTTCCCCGGCATCTTCGTGCAAAACGAGCCTGACGGATCTGTGTTCGTCCTCTTCTTCACAGGGGAAAGCCTGCTCGTGAGTACCTACTTTGATTGGTGAATATTGGTAGTATTTTGTTAGGATCGGAGCCACTTTGGTAATGACTCTACCAGAGTTTGGACATAATGAGAAGCTAGATTCAAAAATACCCATAAGCTTATTTTAATCCCAATATGAATGTAGAATTTTCTGAAGAAAATCTATCTGATATACAATGAGTATTCTTACCATAATTATATGCATTAATTTGACAATTATCTTGTCGATACCAGATCTACAGATTTAACTTTGAATTTTTTTATTATAACCAGATAAGGTCTATTTCTTCTATTATTGTCATTGATAGCTTGGCACTAATGATATCATTGCAAATAATTATTATTTCATCAGCTTAACCCTAGATAGCACTGATGGAGATGTTATAAACCTATACAGTAGTACATGGTCTTTCAATGTTTTAAAACCATTTCAGATCAAACAAGTGTATGACGTGCTCCGGGTGCAGCTCATGATGCCCACCTCTCAGCCTGAGGGCGTCGGACTGTTTACTGCTACCCCTGGTGGGGCACAGCAACTCACACAATATGGTAGGAATATTGATATAACTGGGTTTTAGGCAGAGGAACGCTTTTTATTATCAGATCCAACAGAAAAGGATTATTGATATAACTGGGTTTTAGGCAGAGGAACGCTTTTTTTTATCAGATCCAACAGAAAACAAAAATTAGAACAGTTGTCAAACTTTGTGGAAAGACATTTGTTCATAACAGCTACTCTAAAGGTGACGACTAGTCATTCTGATATATCCCAGAAGAAATTACCAAGTTTACAAAACATTGCAAAGTGATCTTCGATTCCAACTCAATGATAAGAAGATACTAAAGATACGTACAATTCCCTCTATACGGCTTCAAAAGATGGGTAGATATTATGTTTCTCAGCTGAACATACTAAATGACATTATTTCAATGATCATTACTAATTTTTTTCTTTTCCGCCAGCTGTCATACCGCAGGGAGAATCCATCTTTACCGTCAACATGGCCGGACTCGAGCCCAATACCTACCAGGTGCCCTACGTGCCGTCCGACCTGAGCGCCTCTATCGACGACCTTAGGAAACGGGACGCCATGAACGAGAGTGGGGAGGCGTGGAGGTGTGACGGGGTACGGGAGTGTATGTACGACTTCATCGCCACCAACGGCAACATCTCAATAGGGGTGTCGGCCATCACAGAGAGGGTGAAGATGTTGGAGCTCAGGAGGCATTTAGGTGAGAGATTTTTTATGGATTTTAGGCTGTGTTCTAATAGCTGATTTTATTGTATTTTACTGCTGGTGGGAAGAGTGGTTAAATGTATAGTCATTTTATATATCGTTAGAAAGGTTTAGGGGTACTCATCCAATAGCATGTAGGATGCATAGTGTTTTCTCATGTTATTAGAGAAAAAGTACCAAATTGCCAGCAATCAGAATCGCCATGTGGAATACATGATTTATTGTGAAATCCCCAAAGTATCAACTGTCAAATGCAAAACCGCACAGGGTCAAAGTTTCGGTTTTGATGGAATATATTCTGACAAGAAGGCAAGAAAACGTCATAATTTCATACCATATTTTCTTTCAGAAAACTCGCCGCCTGAGTTCTACCCCGAGGTGCCCCGTGACGTGATACGACTGACCACTGGTCAGGGACCCTTAATCATCCAGATAGGCGCAGCTGACCCCAACCAGGACAGGGTCACCTACAACATCTCCACCAACCTCGACCCCAACGATTACGTCTTGGGTACAAATCTTAATCAATTAATTCTAATAAGGCCTACTGCCCTAGGCATGTATTCTCATGTCAAACATATACTTTAAATGCAAAATATAGATTTCACTGACAACTGACAAACTACACTGTGTATTTATTTGAACATCCCGCCAGTAAAAAGTAGACCTATAATAACTACGGAACCAGGCTTAATGTTTAGGCATATTATAAAAGAGGACTTTAAAAAAGACTCAACTACTAGAAACCGACCGTTTGTCTGGAATTCCAGCAAGTCACCCAAATTCCGTAGGGAAAATATTGGTCATACGTAAAAGAGGAAATAATACTACTTATCCTCAATATCCTTCCACGTTTCCCAATGATATACAATGCCGAGGTCTTTGAACATTCCGACAGGATATTACGTATGAACTTTTTGAGGGTTAAGCACCCAGGTTTTGTTAATCATACTCAATGTCCCAATGAATCCTGCCATACCCCGTCCCCAATACTGAGCCCATAAACGCCTCAGGCTGTTAAGTGAAGTGACCTTTGACCTTTCCTCCTCCAGTAGATGGCGGCTATTTCCGCTGGGTGGAGGTCACCAACACCAGTGTGTACTTCCGGTTCACGGCCACCGACGCCGCCGGCGCCACTTCCGTCCTGTGGCCGGAAGTCCACTTCTGCGACTGCGCAATGAAAAACGTAGTCAACCGCTCATGTGACTTTGACTACCTCAAGATTCCGGGCTATAAAACTAACAAAGGTATTTCGAAGTTTCCATTCATAAAAGATTTTGTATTTCATAGTGCGTATCATAAGTACTTGGTAATTGGATATTAAAAACCATTTGAAAGACTAAAGGCCTAAAGATAAAAAATGTAACCTGACAATGAGTTTCAATGATGCCTGTCTGATTGCCGGTAAATCCCACTGCGTATTTATGACAAGTCAGTATATAGTTATAAGTATTTCAGTATTGCCTGTGCCAATAACAAACCTGAATATCCACTTATTGGTCAGGTTTTTGACTTTGGATCACTTTGAAGAGAAACGTCTGTTACTCGACGGGGTAGCATTGAACAATTACAGAATTACTTCCCCATTTCTATGAGATGATATTGCTGAACTGCCATGCTAATAACATAATCATAAGCATGGTATTTTAGCCATAAAACCTTACAAGAGTGAGGATATTATCATGAACGTCTTCCCAAAGCAACGGACGTATCTATATGTAGGCAATATGAATGTATAAATTTTCTGAAATGAAATAAAAATATACAAGAGATAAAGGTTGCAAAGTAACATAATGTTTGAAAATGCTCGAAAACAATAATTCTTAAATCATATTTCCCATTAAATTGCGCATTTGAACACACATTTCAGATCGTTACTACGTGGGTCGTTGCCCGTGCCTGCCCGGCTACGGGGGCCCCCGCTGTGAGGACACGGTGGACCTGTGCACCCCCAACCCCTGCTACACGGCCACCAACACTTGCCTCACCATCGCCGGGTCCCTGCCCTACGGGGTGCTCTGTGCACCCTGCCCGCCGGGACTCAGCGGAGACGGACTCAAGTGTTACGGTCAGTGACTTTTAAATAATTTTAGAAAATGTTTTTTTTAAGCAGTTTTATTTTCAACTGGGTGGCTTTCAGATAAAAATATCTGGTTTCCTGCACCGCCCAGCAATGTTGCTTTACAAAGAAGTGGCTGGTGCATGAGTAAAATGTTGATAATTTTTTTATGAATGCTGAATTAACCTCATTTTTGTATTACAGCTAGGGAGGGAGACATTTTGTATTACGGTGTTTGCAAAATTATGATCTAAGATTTAATGAAGTATTAGTAGGGATTATACACTAGAAACATTCAAATTGATAGAGTTGATAACTAAATGGACTAGTCTGTTCTCAAGATCCGAAAGAAAACAAATAAGCTGGCCAAAACTTCACGTGAGTTGAAGAAGTAGTATAGAAAGTGTATTTTGGAGCAGGCGCATATCGGACAGACGCAAATGTCTTTTTCCATAAACTACTTGTCTTTCAATCGGCCAATGCGAAAGGCGCCGACTCACATAATTATAAATGTACGGCCGATATTTTCCTCCGTAAGAACTATGTATACTTGCTCTATTGTATCTAAGCCTTCAATCCCAAACAAGAGAGAACACACGTATAAGAATATTGCGGCAAACTAGATCAAGATCTATGATAAATTATTTTAAACCCCTTTTTTATATTATATAAGGCCGTCCGTGATAGTTTCATATGAGCTTTGGAACCAATAATGATTACCTTAATAAACAATTTCGAGTGTCCAACTATAAATATACTAAAGCCAAGCCTTTTCCCCCCTCAGATGTGAACGAGTGTCTGCGGGGGACCAGTAAGTGTTCCCAGGGGTGCGTCAACCAGCCGGGGTCATACACCTGTACGTGTAACGCCGGCTACAGGCTCCTCGACGACGGCGCCACCTGCATGGGTAAGGACGAACTAACTGCTACTTTCTTTATTCTTTTGTTGAATTGACAGGAATATACACAGTATAGTTGAGGAGTGAGATGATTGTGTTTGCTGATTAATCTTTAGTGGGTTTTACTCGTAATTTTATACCTTTGTATTCCATACTCAATACTGTAAATTAACAAAAAATATCAAATTATCTGAAGATTATTGAACAGGTAACAACACAATTTACAACGACAAAATATGATACATCCCACTTTGATATTCCATATTATATTGCCTCAGTGTTGTAATATTTGAATAATGTCTGATACTTATGTAGGGATATTTCATCTTCTCCTTGTACCAGTTATACTTTTCATGGCATAATTTCGTCTTTAAATTACAACCCTGCTCTTAGATGTGGACGAGTACATGGAAATCCATACATGTTCCAGGACGGGACAGTACTGTAAGAACCTGCCTGACACCTATACATGTGTGCCTGTAATATAACTAATATGTCCCCATTTTAACCCCTACAGATGTGGATGAGTGTACAGAGAATGCCCACATGTGTCTGGGGACGGGTCAGTACTGTAAGAACCTGCCTGGCAGCTACACATGTGTCTGTAATATAACTAATGTTTCCCTGTTTTAACCCCTACAGATGTGGATGAGTGTACAGAGAACGCCCATATGTGTCTGGGGATGGGTCAGTAGTGTAAGAACCTGCCTGGCAGCTACATCTCTGTCTATAATGTAACTATTGTAACTAATGTTTCCCTGTTTTAACCACTACAGATGTGGACGAGTGTACAGAGAATGCCCACATGTGGGGACAGGTCAGTAGTGTAAGAACCTGCCTGGCAGCTACATCTCTGTCTATAATGTAACTAATGTAACTAATGTATCCCCATGTTAACCCCTTCAGATGTGGATGAGTGTACAGAGAACGCCCACATGTGTCTGGGGACGGGTCAGTACTGTAAGAACCTGCCTGGCAGCTACACATGTGCCTGTAAGGCCAGGTACTTCAATGACAATGGAACCTGCCGACCCGGTGAGTGACAAAAACTTTTAAGTTTTATTATTGACTTTTTCCATAAGGGAATATAATATTTCTTTCCATAATCTGTGAGTATTTGCGTCATCTCAGTTAAAAGTCATAACCTTAATGTTAAGTACTATTGCACAAATATGGATGCAAGATAATTCTATCTTCCTCTTTAAATTCTAGGTTTATCAAAAACATTCAGTCGACCAATCCTAGAATTCATATTTCGAATTAACAGGCTTATAGTGTTAATTAAGGCCACAACCAATATTCATTCTTCTGCCAGAAGAGCTCTTCTATATATGAGAAAGATGATCTGATTCAATTAAAAAACACTCTACTTATTATCTTAAGTATAAATAGGCCTATAATCATTTCCAAAAAGAAATTATTTATTCATACCACTTTTGTCAAAAACATTTGTTCCTCCTGTAGCCCCTCGTCGCTACAGTGGCGCCATCTCCTACCAGGTGCTCCGGAGTTCTGGACAGAACGTGCACTTTTCACCTGCACTCAATGACCCTATGTCGCAAACCTACAAGCTGATGGACAGCGAGGTCACCAAAACGGTAAGGGCCAACATCTTTTGTCAGTAAAAAAAAAACCAATTTGTACAAGGCCAACCGATTATAAAAATAAACACGATAAAAAATGTATATAAAAAGATATATCCTGTTTGTTGCCCTCCCTAGGTATCTGAGACAGAATTGAAAACAAAACTTTCAAATGACAAATTGATGTCCTTCGGAAGAATTAATGTAGTCCAATTTTCTATTTCTAGCTGAACAATATTTACGGACAGACATCTGGATTTATTACATGCCAGGTAACCGGATTCAGGTAAGATAGTATTTAATTTCCGTTTTTTTTTAACATTCAGCCTGAAATGACATTAGATATCATTCTACTTTGATAAATCCATGAAGTTCTGTAACAATATAAATATAAAGATACCAAACAAATCCGTATGCAAACTAAATATATAGAAACTCCAACAAAATCTCCACGGTGCAGGACACTGAGGCTTCAGTGTCTACAAGAACTAGCAGCATCTAGATAATACACTGAAGTTCATGAGAAGCACCCATTTCTGATTGGAACAGCTAGAACTTCAGGCACCTTGTAATGGCGTGTTACTGTGTTGACCACGTTGATTTGACGCACTCAGATTTCACTGCATCTCTGTTGAACATAATTATAGTTAGTTTTGAAAATGTAACTGGCTCAGACATTAGCATAAAAAATTATAGACAGAAAGCATATACAAAACATCATTGACATAATCCTTTATGTATATTTCATTGCAGTAAGGGTAGTGTGGTGGCGTCCTACAACATCTACCTCCAGGAGGGGTCGACGGCTGACGGCGGGACCCTGGAGGAGACGCTCAGGTCGTACCTGGCGTCTCGGGGCTGCACCCCCTCCGGGCCCTCCTGTACCGTCGGCCCCCTCGTCGGAGTCAACGTGTCAGCGTCCTATGCTGGGGGTAGGCAGCTTTTGTTGTGTGTGTGATAATATTTATCTGTCGTCTTCAGAAATATACATCTGCTCTTCCAGGCGTTACAAAAATAATTCAATGGTGTAATTACAGCGTTCAATATTATCTATTTTCATTATATAATCTCCCATATATGTATATACATATTTACAGTTTTATACTCATGTTGAATTTAGTTTCCAAGCTATATTTGGTAAAAACTTATTCATGCAATTCTATGTCTTATCAAAAAAGATTGAATTTAGGATAACACTTTACACAATTATTAACAAATTATGATATTATAGGTGTAATGGCAAAGTGCTTCTGATTTCAATGTTGGTCTCTGATCCCTACTATAAGAAGAGCGGAAAATGATGTGTATGCAATTATGCACACACACACACACACACACACACACACACACACACACACACACACACACACACACACACACACACACACACACACCGATCCTTTACTTTCATTCGAAGTCCGGTATCTGTCCCTGATTCAGCACTAGTTAAGTTAGTGCAAATTTTTGAAAATGGAGATTTGTGTAGATTTTGTGTACACATAAACCATGTAAAAGAGAATAGCAAAGCTGAAACTGACATTATTCTCTTTATTTTCCTATTTCAGCCAAAGACCTGTGTGAGAGTGAGGAGGACAACGACTGTGACGTGTTGTCGACTAACTGCAGTAGTCACAGTGACGGCACCTTCTCCTGTACGTGTCTCCAGGGGTACCGGGCCTGGCTCGACGTCACCAACATCTGTCAAGGTGAGGCAACCACGTCTTATGGTACTGTTGACAGTGTATTATGTATACCTATCAGGGCTGCGTTCTTGAGTGCCTATTTTTAACCCTGTTTTGGCTAACTTATATTTTTAGACCCTATTTCTGAGGGTTGTGTTCTTGAGTGTGCAGTCAGCCGGCCTCTCTTAGTTGGCTGCTAAAAATAACCCTCTAAATGGCATTTAAAACTGTTCTAATGTCAGCCACAAATAATTCTAAGCTAGCCAAGAACAGGCTATTTTTGACTTAATTGTGAAATTCCTCTCAAGCAACAATAAGTGTCTATGGATGTGTACAAAACTGTGAAACTCGAAAGAATATGTTAAAACATTAGAAAGATGGCACTATATTCTGAAAGCTGAGATATTATGAGAGAGTTACATGTAAAAAGAATATAAAAATCTCAACTTAAAACCTAATAAATAGTGTTTAGAAAACATCTGTCCCATTTTCAGTGAAGATAGTGTCTGTATGCTAAGATACCTCTGTTATGTCCAACTTACTGGTGGCCCTGAAACGATTATGTAACACTGGTGCCAGTGGTCATTGAGACCGGTGCCAGTAATTATAGCCCCTCAGTAGTCAATGAGCCTTCACCTGTCAATCACAATTACCTGTCTGCCCACTGTCTGGTTGCACTAGAAGGGCCCTGACAATGGTCATGGTTTAATGTACACACTTAAATTTTTTCCTGACACCTTTTGGTATCTTAATCATTATGAAATGGGTGAAATCATACACCAATGGAAAGCCACTGGAGTAAGCTAATTTTTTACATAGCTCATACGTAAAATGATCTAATATATCATGAGAAAATATGTGAAATATAGAAATACATGTGTTTTCAATTGTGCTAAGGGAGGAGAAGGTCCCCCAGGAAATATTAGCCCTGTGTGTGTATTGCACCAATTGTCCTTAACCCAATCAGGCCTGACTTATTTTTGGCTCTTGGCAACACCCCCAGATAACGTGGTCAGTTGAAAATAAGTCAGCTAATCCAGCAATGGGGTTGAGTCAGGAACGCAGCCCAGGACCAGAGACGCCACTAAAATTAGGATTCCAACTTCTGTACCTTCACCATTGTCCTGTCCTCTCAAACCGGGTGAATAATAGATCTGTCTCTGCCCCAGAGGGTAATAATGCAGGTCTGTGGATGCTAATGCCATTTTTTGTGTAATTGACATAAAATGAAAGTACAGACCATGGGTGCACTCTGCAATTGGTATTCCCCAAATCTGTACACACTTATGTCTCGGGCTAAAGCCCTCAAAAGCGTGTGAAAACCAGGGCAATAACCCGTGGAACACCTGCCCTTTGCAAATCGACGTCCAAAATTACTCAATCAATATAGACTTGTCCTGTAACTCCAATTAAAATCATTAGGCCTATATAATTTTTCATACCATGCATCTATAAACTGACTTTGCACTAGAGAAAAACCCCTGATTGTTTCTTTTCCCAAACAAGTTCTGGCATGTTCCTCGTCATTGCTTTACAATATAATAACATTCAGACAAGATGAAACTAACTTTTAAGTTGTCATATCAATACATGTAAAAGTAAAATAAAATTCCAATAAATCATGATAACACTATAAACAGCTCATCGATGTACATTCAATGTGTTATTTCTTTGTTTTCAGATGTGGACGAGTGTGAGGGTTTCCACGAGTGTGACCTCACCACCTCCGACTGTGTTAACACTGCGGGCAGTTATGAGTGTCAATGTAAATCGTCATACCGAAAGGTCGACGACGTCTGTGTCCGTGAGTAACATTATAATTATTATGTTTGCACACAAACCTATCTTTTATGTATTGCCCCGTTATCAACAGTTTGTATATAAGCAGTAAAACACTGGACTTAATTTCATAAGATTTATGATGTATGTATTCACAGGAGTGTATAATATCTATGACATATACCAGACTATCATGCTTGATTGATTGTCATTGTTGCATAATGTACATCCATGTCCACAACACTTAGCATTGGATTGGGAGCTATGTGTGAAGTAAAAAAAACTGTAAAACCATACTAATAAACCATATAATTTTTATAACTGTTGAATGTACATATTCAATTCAAGATTATAACTATACGAAACACCAATATCTTGTTAACTGAATATGACGAGAAACAGTGATGTCACATTGCAGTTATGCCTCAGGAGCAGCTCTTTTATGTATTTTGTGATACAAATTCTTGTGAAACACTTTTTGTAAAGTTAAATGATTAATCCAATGATTATGTACAAATTATGGCTGCTTCAGGTTGTACCATAAACAACATTGATAATTTCTGTTTGTTCAAAATAAAAAGTCAATATGAGTCTGCCATAATCTTTTTAAATTCATCTCGATTCTAGGGTTTCCCTATAGTTGTTATTTTAGTCTTATATAATCTATCTTTTTTTCGTTTGGACAGCGGCCTGTGTCCCCAACCCCTGTATGAATGAGGGCGAGTGTTACCCAGACATCAACGCCCTCATGAAGTACACCTGCAGGTGAGTTCTGAAAATAGTCTACTTGCAAGGGCATAACTTTGTAACCCTGCACCTGAGGTTAAGATAAGAAAAAGAAACGTATAATTGCCAGAAATGAGAATCAGACTGTTAAAAACTACAAAATACTATTTTCCTCAAAAAGCCACCGACAATAGTTATGTCTTATCAGAATGAAATTATACTTTCATGTTTCTATATTATGTTTTACTTCAAAGAATCATATTAACATCTCTGCCTTTACATACCTGTATATTTCTAGGTGCTGCTCATAATTTTACTAGTCAAGTTTAGCCCTATTCCAATAAACATCCTATTTGTTTTAAGTTCGGTATTTTACCTTTTTCTCATTAGATGTAAAGGCTTCTGGACTGGAACCAACTGTGATGTCGTCAACAAACATTCTCGAAGTAAGTGTGAATCATTCACAATTCTCTGGATGAACGTGACATCAAAAAATCAGGCCAGGCATAACTGTTTATCTGTTATGCATTGATTTCCCAGTTAAATCCAACCCGTAGTCTGTATTTCTTAGTACAGTATGCCTTTGTACCGATCATGATGGACGATCATCCCTATGTTGATCTAATATATAGAATTAGATCCTAGAACTCCTTTTAATCAAAATACAGGATATACTATTATAAATGTCCAATTTTCTCGTACTTCTTATATGGAATTGTCATGGCGTTTCGTTTTTTTCCTCCAAATTCTAATGTAAAACCATTCATTTTAAAGCTGTTTTTAATACAAGCTGCGCCATTTTATAATCGAAATGAAACGTAGTTGCTATTTGCTAGGTGTATTTTAACTGACATCATGACTGCCAATTTATACAGATATCGGTTTCCCTATTTTAGGACTGGAGCAGATTCTGATAGGTGTGGGCGTGGGTCTCGGGGTCATCTGTCTGATCCTCATCATAGTCATCGTTGCTACCTGTATAAGGTGAGTACACAGCTTGAAGAATATTTACATAGAGTCACCCTACAAAGGTGTCTCACTATACGTCAGGGGCGGATCCCAAGATTTTAAAGCGGAGGGGGCGCCCTATTGTAAAATCCGCCGGACCCTCTGGGCCCGAGAATTTTACAAAAATAAATATTGGGCAAAAATAGATTGGTGGGCACCCTCTGCGAACCGCTCCCCTGAATCCGCCACTGTACGTTTTCATTTTGTTGAAACCTGTTTTTTTCTGCAGTTTGTTTTACAATAGCTATCTGCACTTGATGATTTTGTGCCATTCACGATCTTGATTGATATCATCAGGGTAAATGATAATATTGTACTTATAGGTCTTTATATAGGTCTTTGGTTTCTAGTTTTCATATTATTGGTGTGTGAATACTGTACTGTAAACTGTGTGTATCTACTTGAATGTCCTGTACATCATCTGTTCTGTCAAATATTCATGAATATTCTTTCAATATAAATCATCTGAATGTTGTTTGTACTAGGCATGTGCTGCTACTAGCACGTTTGTATGTACTGTCTTGTATTTATGTTTATTTTATGTTTGATATATCCGTCAATTTGTGCCAGATCTTCTTCATCTCGGAAGACTAAAAAGTCCCCTGACCCTGAAAAGACAGTCAGTGAAAACAAAAAGTTGAATGACAGGTGAGTAGAGGTGTGAGGAGGTGTGGTTACAGGTGTGAAACCCCCATAGGTGTGAGGCTATAACGACTCCAGGTGTGAGACAATGGACACTGTGTAACCATGGGCAAAGGATGTGCACAGCTAACCAAAGGATGGAACCGCCGACTCCCCCACACACTACCAGAGACTCCCTCAACACTATCCCAACTAACATCCCTTCCTTAACCCTTCCCATCCCATCCCCAACCCTATTCTTATATTAATACTGCTAGTTACAAACAGTTGACTAATCATAACACTTACACTAACAACTAACTTGCATCTAACCAGCTGGTATACATGGAAATTAACCAGTCACAATAAGACAGTGCCTTATATTATATATTCACCATATCAGGATCCAAAAATGTCCAAAATACAGTTCTGACCCATTTCAATTATGTCAAATGCATATTCACCTAAGATGATTATTATATTGAATAGGGGTCTTCTAAGGCATTTATCTTATATTTTTTTCTAAACAGTGTGTAGTATTCATTAAACTGATAATTACATCTGATATAGAGAAAAAACATCAACAGCTGCTTTCATTGGTGTATACAAATAGATGGAAATTATTGTAATGGATAGTCTTGACCAGTTTTAGAGCAATTAACTGATTAATAAATTACTTCAGGCAGTGCATCTTGATAGTATTCCTTGTACAGTTGCAGTTAATGCAAATTGCAATTAAAAGCTTGCAAACAGAAGTGAATGTGCAATAGAGTCAACATGGTCTGTAGAATAAAACAAGGGAACTAAATAAAATACTACTTCACAGAGATGTAGAATCTAATCTAGTGCTTTTTGGCCATTTAGGTATGACAATGCTATTAACCAGCTTTCAGCGTTCTTTAAAGGTAACTTATCTAACAATATTGCCAGCTTTGAAAACTTAACCAGTGCTATCACTAACACTAACACTAATTAAATGGGTGTTCGTTTTGCCTTTGAACGGAGATTTCATTATAATTAGTTTACAGTTATAATATGTTGGGTTGCCAGCCAACCAGGCAATTAGTCTAATGTAATTTATCTTCATACCCCTATGAGTTATTTCTAACCGAAGTATGAAAATATAGCTACAGTCTCATAGCTAGCTGAAGTATTATTTAATTAGGTTAACAGACAAACACAGATATATGAGTAGCTATGTCATGAGACTGTGTAGGTTCTAATAAACATAGTAGAGAAATTATACCAGAATCTGTATTATGTTCAAACCAGATTACTTATATAGTATACAATCCACATCCCCCTTTTGCCTACCCTCTCCCCTTCCACCTACCCCACCCCTCCATCGTTGACGGTCCCATGTCACTCTCCTTCCAGCTTTGACATAGACAGTAAGATCTCCCATTCGGTTTGGGTGGACCGCCTCTTCTCCTCGGCTCTCTCCCTCCATGACGACGAGCAGGAGGACCTCCCGGAGAAACCCCCTCCCACCATGGATACCTTCGGCAAGGCACCCAGAGTTAGAAACGGCAACAAGCCTAAAACGTAGCCCCCAACATGGCAGCCGATTCTAGGACGTTTATTTTGTTTTTTCTCCTTTTGTTTTGTCTGTGACTGTATAGATCTATGTGTATGTGTAAGATTATTCTTCGAAAGCCCAAATCAGATCTTTCAGATTTTATTTTGATTTTATTCATGTTTAAAAGATGTGTTCTCTGTGTATATTTATACAAATTCACACCAACCATCTAATAATTGGAATAAGGATAATCTACTAAGCTAGGTATGTAGTAAATGTAACATGAAACAGGAGGGCAATTCTCAACTTCCTGCTTGGAAAACGACAACAAAGCAAAAGCATTTATTAGCATTTATTTTAGAGGGGTGGTTGAAATAGTTGGCAGATTAAGCTGGCTATTGTCAAGCCAACATGATGATAATATATGTTCAAAAATAGCGACCATTACCGTTGTATCAACGATAGAACACAATGAGTTATTCATCAGTGGGGTATGATCTTCAACTTAGCAGAGGGTAGTTGGCTAAGGCCTATATTCCACATGGCGAGGTGCTGTCAATTATAAAAACTGGTAGTTGACATTGAGGTTAGATATAGTCATATTATACACCACTAGATATGTTTTACAATTCTCTTTCAAATGATATATAGGATGTATGCTTTCAGGCCATATTCTCGGGAAGAAAGAATAAGAAATTGACAGTAATAAAATCGGCATGTGGAATTCAGGCTTGTCATCATATCACTCTTCAATTATGGATAGATAAATGCATCTTACGTCTCCATGCAAGGCTACCTGCATTCTGAGCTGTTTTAGCGTAGGCCTTACTTTTCGGAAAGCATTCACGATATGTGTAAATTAAGACGATATTATTCAAATAATAGGCCTATTTAAGCGTGGCTACTCCTTCAAGAATTGGAAATCAAACTATGTTCAGTCCATCGTTACATATTTTAAAGGGAAATGTACGGGTATCTTAACTTATTCTGTTAAGTAAGCAGTTTTCCTCTTAAAACTAACACCTGCATATCCCTAAATTCTTGACTGGCTTCTATGAAAAGCATCACACATACTTCCAAGTGCAATACTTTGGCTTTATATACGTAAGTGTTTCGCGCTAAATAGGTGTATATTTCAATTTTACACGCTGCTATCACAGAAGAGGGCTAGGGTTTAATTAAGAGAAATTTGACAATGGGTAATATACATTAATATTGGTAATTTTGGCCAATCAATTAAGGGTATGTTATGGGTACTATAATGTCAAAATAATCATAATGATAAGACAAAAGAATGGGGATTATAATGTCTACCATAACCTCACCCGAAGGAGTCTTCTGAAGTTCATAAGTAATATTGAAAAAGTAAATGATTTTTGATATTAAGAAATATATGTATGTTCACATTCTTGTCATGTTTCCTGTGTTGTATTGTATGTAAGGACGCTTGACCCTTGTGATGTACAAAGTTATTGACTGTTTGCTCTTAGTATTTATTTTTAAATGTTTCATTGCTTTGAACTATTTATTTATCTTTGTAACTGATTGCATTTCAATCGGAAATGTCTGATCTTGCTTCTACAGCAAGGAAGTTTCTGTTCCAAGTATATTTTTGTACACCTTGGTCTTTTATAATGGTTAGTGCCATATTTATAAGAAAGTTTAGTTCAATTTTATTTTGAACAAACACATTCATCAATGAACGCATTTATAAGTAACTTCACCTCGCTGTGTGACATTTAGATGAAGTAAATCAAAATGCTTGCTCAAATGGTTCATTTGAATTCTGCCTGCGATACTTCATATGAATAAAATTAATGATAAGTTATAGACTGATATTCCGTTTTTAAGCTTATTGTTATGTAAAATGTATAACCGAGAAGAGAGGCCAGAATAATCCCTGTTGCATCTTACAGACTAGAATGTTGTTTATTTTTGTATGGATAATTTTTTCATGAAGAATTTCATACAAAATCGATGTATATAGTGTATTGAATATAGAACGCAATTTTGTAAACCAAAAGTGCCAATAAAATAAATGTACATACACTCTTTTGTTGGAATTGGCTGTGGTCTATGGTGACATGAGACTTGCCACAAAAAATCAAAATAGCCTCCAAAGATTAACCAATCTTTCATGAAGTGAATACTCCATGCATAGCCGTCTGAGGAGGAAGGATCATACGTAATCAACATGTATAGCAGTTTAAGTTTACAACCTTACTATTATCTCCGTAGCACCCGAATAGATGCAGTTAAAATGGTGCATTGGATTTTATTGCTATAGGCCTATATAAGATCAAAGATTCCCCGCCGTCAATGCAATAGCAATCATCCATGCCACCTTCAAGGCGATATATGAGAAAATATAAAGAAAAGACATCATAACTCTTACATCTAGATATGACCTTGATTTTTTGGCCATGAGAGAAATCAATATGTTGCTTCAGTGGCTGAGTGTATCATTTGGTGCAGCAAACATAAAGCTAGAATGAAAAACAATAGCAGGTGATTGGACCGTTTACGTTACATAATTCATCGTCAAATGTATTACAACCATCGAGTTCAAACTATCAATCAGAGTAAGTCTTCTTCTCAAAAAAGCAGTACATTCATTTGAGATTAATTTTGCAAAGCATTGAAGATTAAGAATAAAGTTTGACGGCGTTTGCTGATGCAAGAAAGTCCCTGAAATTTTCCAAATTATTTTTAATATATTTCTATTCATTTATATAAAAAATACTTGCTTATTCATTTGGTTTAATTACTTAATTCATTTCTATCTTTATTTTTT
This sequence comes from Lepidonotus clava, assembly GCA_936440205.1. Taxonomy (NCBI): domain Eukaryota; kingdom Metazoa; phylum Annelida; class Polychaeta; order Phyllodocida; family Polynoidae; genus Lepidonotus; species Lepidonotus clava. The sequence continues at coordinate 13,940,103 of OW387150.1, read as the reverse complement.
TCATCTTTCTATTATTGTTTTATTGCTGAATCCAGTACTACACCAGTTCTTCCATCAGTCAAGAATTTATTTATTTATTCATCTATCTATCTATTAATTTATTTATTTGTTTATTAGTTTATTTATTTATTTATTTTTTATTTTTTTATTTTTTTTCTTTATTTTTTTTTCTTTACAAAATTGGAAAAATTTGTCCTCGCCTTAATGTGTGACCTTTGACCTGCCTCCAGGGTGCGGCAGGTGAAGCGGACGTACTCGACGACCAGTGAGGTGGGCCTAGACTCGTGGGAGAACAACAGTCACCCCGTGGTACCCCCGGCCCACCACCTGAGGACCACTCAGTTTGAGATGACCGAGAACGGCAGCAAGCAGAACCTGCTCTCAGGGGGAAAGGTGAGCCAATCACAGCTGCTCACAGCTGCTCCTGATATATATATATATATATATATATATATATAATTGTGCAATCACTGTAATCTCACTGTATCTTGTGAAACTATACCCTACAGTTGGCCTGTTCTTTGAGTCTGGAATGTTCAATAGAAAGGTTGAATCTATTGAAGAAAGAAACAGTAGGAATGGCTTTATATCAAAAGTATCCATACGTATATCATATTCAGATTCACCTCAACAGTATGAAGCATATTATACAAACACAAGCAGAAATATTACAATTGAGTATACTTTCAGTATGTAAACTAAGACTGTGCCATGAAGAAAACACTGTTATAAGGCTTGTAGGGGAATGAATGTGTCAGCATATTACCTTTAAGCCACCTTGAATTAGCCTGCATGTCCCTAAAGGTATAAGGACACAGAATGTGGCTAATTTGAAAAATGCTAGCACTTTCATTTTACTTTAGACCTCTTAGACTACTCTTTCCTGACTACGGGTTGTGTTCTCTAATGCAGTGCCATATGCCAAATTTGAACTGTCTTCTCAAATTTTGTATTCTTTACTTGTTTTAATGAAAACAATTGACCAAAATATAATGGCTTGGGCTACCAATGCAATATGGTGTTGAAATAGGTCAGATTTTTCGAGGGCAATAATAATTTGAATGACCATTATTTTCTCATTGTACAAAGTGTTTCACAGTGCAGCCTCTTTAACCCTGTAACAAACGTCAGAGGCTTCAGTTTATTCACCTTTGACAATGACGTTTTTTCTTTGTGAAGTTTAGAGTATTTTGTTCATATTTCATTCATTTATGTGACAATATCTCCGTCAGGGTTTATGCAAATAGGTATTTCTGATATTGCATATTTACATAGATAACTGATCCCTGAAACCACACTTAAACAAGCTTCTCTGCTTGATGTAACATTAAGTTTCATTTGCAATAAAGAAACATTTGCTTTGGTAACTGTTACTTATTCTGTAGTTCTAAGATAGAATTGAGTTCTATCAAAAGTGATTTTGCACAATTTTGATATTCCTATTGAGCTAGTGTATATTTTGCATTCAAAAACATTTAACGTGGTGTGTAACTTCCGATAATTTTACTATCAGGAGGAACCAGTAAGTCATTATGAGTACTTTCATTTGCTGCTTTCCTAGTCCTTATTGCACTTTCTGATTTCACCTTCCTCTTGATAACAGATTGGTGAATACACACTGATATCCGACACAATTTTTGACTATGGGAAATTATACTCTTTGTCAAATTACCTCTACATCGAACTTCATCACTCCATAATATCTTTTGATCTTTAAGTAACTGGTTATCTGTTTCTTAACACTTAATTGCATGTCTTTCCCCGCCTTCCTTTTAATCCTTAAATCCTGTCAGCGACACAGAATCTAACACTGCTTGCTCTGCCTCATGCTTTCAAGTTTCGCCCTGTTTTTAGCAAGCACATAGATGAGAAGTGTAAGAGATGAGATCCCTGAGCATCCAGGGGGAAATAATCTGAAAAATTTCAAAGAACAGAAAGAACAGAGAGAGGCATATCAACTTGAGTAAAGGAACACCGTTTAGCTATAATTATGTCTTACCTGGTACATCCGAATTACAGTCAGAGGTATGTGCCACATACCCGAGAGATACCTTTGACTGTGTTGGAATATAAATTGGTGCTAGAATCAGTGGTCCATCCCGGTTTTCCATTGACCTTTGCACCGATTCATAGGCCAACTTTGGATGAGCATGCCTTGCTAAACTGCTAAACCAGAGTCGGCTGACGGCCTGGATCCGCAATTGGCCAGTTATCTAGCTCCAACCTATACGTTTGATAATTTTACACTGATGCCGACTGCCAACAGTCATCGGCCGACTCTGCAAATACCGTTGGCCATTCAACCATCGTCCAAATGGGTATGGGACTTAATATAACTGCGAGTATAATTATCTGAATATGCCCATTATTACATTTGTTAGATACCTTTCGGTATACTTTGAGAATAATATATATTTTTATATATAGATATATTCACTCGGAAATTCAAAAGTGTTAAACTGTATCAAACCCAACTCCCAAACTTTTGTGGACAGGTCGTTTTATTAGAGGATTGATTCGTGGTTTACATCATGATAATATATATTATATACACAATACGCCCATTTAGGAACCTTTACTCATTCTATGACGTCCTTTCTCGCCTCCAAACCAGGCGTTCCCAGTGTCTGCTGACCTGTGCGTCTCGTCGGCCACGTTACAAAGGGTCAGTGGTCACTTTGACCCTTATGACGTGGTCAGTAGCTTTGGTCAGAACAACGTCGCCCACATACCCGAGGACGACGTTTCTGGTAGTTACGTCGATGACTTTGACAGTGACAGTCACCATAGCAGCTACCACTCACCCGAACCGGAAGTCTACTTTGCGCAGCCGCAAGTAGCCGGTAGCACTGGACCGGAAGTGGTCTATGCTGAAATAGGGAGACCGGTGAGAGTTGTGCATGCGCACAAAGAGTGTTGCCTTTTGTTGGAGAGAGGGTGCCTTAGTTGTAGCATTCGTTTATTTATGTCAGACGCAAATGATACTTAGGGATCCAGGTAATATGTATAGTAGGCCTATATATATACATCGATAAAGCTGTATGTTAAATCAACCCATGGGAGCTTAAGAGAAAAACACTCCGTTGAAAAAATACAAACAATAAGGACCCCTTATCTCAGAATATTACATTAGATAACACATAATATCGTCTATGACATATTGTATTGTGTCGTTTGCGTCTGATGTAAATACTGTAAATAAAGAAGGTCTGGGCATTTATATCAGTAGCTTGGTGAAGAGACTGGACAAGGTTGTTGGCCACAGAAATTAGGTAGAGTGCGCGGTGGATATTACGTATTGGTTACAAGAGAGTGAGTGACTGAAATATTCCACTAGTACAAGGACCAAAGAATCCCCAATGAAGGTCTCTGTCAAACGTTAATGCCGAGACCTTACTATACTGACTCTTCACAAGTGGCTATGACATTCTAACTGACTTTAATTTCTTGTACATTAGGTATAGTCTCCTCTGCCTCCAAGGTTTGGTGAAGGACTACAACATCCAAACTAGTTTAACTTCTAGGTTTCCCCGTTGTAAGAGCCCTCACTAATTCTGTATATATGATTTTTGCTCTGGGACGTTATTTGTGTTTCTTCTGTTTCTTTTTGACAGGACGTTTGCTTATTCTGACTGTTAATTACTTGATTTATCTTAAAGCCTTCCTTTCAGTAGAGTGTAGTGGATTATAATCTTACTGGATTGAAAGTTGTGTCTATGATACGGTTCTTTGATGTTGCAGATAGCCTACACTATGTGTTTAATGGGATGCAGACAAAATTATATATTAGCAATTGACTAACTGATTTCAGTTGAAAACTGATTGAATGGTGGTTTTTAGACAACAATGTTTGGTGCTATTTAGACAACAATGAGTTACAACAGGAAGATACTATGCTCTTTGTAGTGTTTCAGAGCAGCTAATAAGTAATTAGCTGCCATCACCTCGATTGATGAGATATTATACGTCACATGGTTACACTAGAGGTATACCAGTGCAAATATTAATACTTAAGTTAGCACTCCTTTTTTTTTTTTTACACATCCTCAACTTCTATAGACCTTATCATGATAGCTTGTGCTAAGATTGTAGTCTTCTTTAATTTGTGTTAAGTTGAACCCGGCTTGTTTAAAATACTCAATTGTTTAGTTTCTAAGCTATACATATTTGACCATTGAATATATTTCCCTTTCAGTTTTAAATAAATAGTTATCCAATATATAAAAATACAAGTGTTTATCAATAAACTGTATCCTCGACTGCACGATCATATATTACCGTAATCAAAAAGCAATCTTTGTTCAAATATTTTTGACTACTTCATTTATTCTACCATGCAAGAAGAACTCATTAATACCATCAAGCAATATAGAATTTACTGGTTGATGCTAAATGTTTGAAATTATATTTTCCCTTTGATTTCTCTCTCTCTCTAACAGTACAGTCCCAGGCAACCAGATCCCCCCAGTAACTATGACAACGGGGCCGGGGCGTCACCTGGCGGGGGAATGGGCGTCGAGAACCCCAGCTACGCCGCGACACCTGGTGACGGGAACCCGAACAAACTCAACAGTCAGTACTTCTGAAGGACTGAAAGACTAAAGGACTAAAGGACTGAAGAGTCCAGTCCTACCAGGGAAACAGAGATTATAGCCTGAAGGAAATGCCTAGCATTTCTTAGTGGAAGATTTGATGGTTTATACTTTGATGATGTGGATGTTAAGAATCCAACAGAATGTTTCCTTTTACCACTGAGTCCACTTTAACTGAGATGGACATAGGACCAGCATTAATTAACACATGTTAACAAAGTTGATTAATGACTCGTATTTATGCTAATTATAGAAATATGCTATATTGCAAGGAAAGCTGTCTGGACAAGAACGTCCTTGTTGTTATAGATGTCCTAATTGCAATTGTAGTACTAGCTTTTCTAGGCAATATTTAATGCTCCATGGTCCCTTGTATAACCAGATAACCTGTCTTAACAAAGAGAGTTTGAATCACAGATGTTATCCTTGTGACAGACAAATAATTGTAGCTCTGTTTGATAGAGATTGTAGTGAATTATGCAAAGTGAAATGGTTCTTTAGCATTTTTATGTCAGTTTCATTTTTGCATAAGGACGCATTGCTTTGTGAGTCGATAACTCTTTGTTGCGGAGATTGTACATTTCATGTGACGGGCCAGGGTAAATTTAAGTTTTGCAAACGCTTATGAATGAAGGAAGATAGCTGCATATTGTGACCATTATTACCTAAAAATCCCAGGTTCATTGTGCATTGCTGGATTAGAGTTCTGTTCATAGCCAGTTTAGTGCATGGGAAAATAATGGCCGCTTCAATTGATGATTCCTGGGTGCTAAAATGACTTTGGTTGAAGCCTTTGCTTGATGTACAGTAGTTTCAACCGATGTTTTTTGATAGGCACCTTTGTATCAAATTTCGCCATGTCCAGCCATTGAATACATTACCAATACAATGGAACAGCAAAGAAATCGAACAAAATTGCTCTGCTTCCTTTAACATCAAAATAAAAATTGTGAAGTTTAGGATGACTTTGAAGTATACTCCAACTTGGAGAGCATTAGTACGTCAGTTTCATGGAAGCCAAAAAAGAAATCCTTGTTAAAATTAGCCAAACTCGACAGGTAAATTTGTAAAAGTATTTAAAACTTCATTTTGTAAGCTTGAAGTAACTTTTTACACTGTTGCGATTGCTATCAAAGTATGTATCCATAAACAGTTGCAGAATGGGATCTTGTGTACTAAAGTAAAGTCCATATTATTTCACATGCTGATTTTGCTGCTGATGTGGAAAATCGGCCGGAAAAATAAACGTTTAGACATGTTAGTGACAGGTTTTATAACTCTATGTTGTATATTATGTAGGATGAATGGCTGCATGTAATATTGAATAATGATTTCAATAAAATACCGAATCAGCAGCAGCAAAATCGGCATGTGGAATACAGGTTCAAGGCTACGTTTATGGATCACTGGGTACACACTATTGGGTAGCACTGTAATACACCGGAACTTCTGTTTTGCTGGTTCCCAGCGTGGCACACTGATTACTTACGGCGGGTATCCAGTGCCCAGGAAAGTACTTCTTCTTTCCGGAAGCATGTATTCATTATCATATTATTTATCTTATTAGATTTAAGAAATATAGGCAATGGTTTTATGGTAATTCTGAGGAAACTCTTGTCTACATTTTCGTTGTGTTCCTTCTTCTCGCTTTAATGAAATCTGCATTTCTAACTCTGTTACTAATATATAATAATAGGAATGTTTCAACACCAGGTAAATTATCAAAACGAATTAGTGGGCTGATCACCATACAATGGGCAGCTAGTTGCGATATCAATCAAGATAAGGATAGAAATATGTGTACTATCGAATTGAGAGGCTATTTTGTACCATTCCTTTGAAAGAATGACTCAAAAGAATTAGTGATGTAGTTTTTATAAATGTAAATTTCTACAGTTTTATAGATGTACCCAAAATATATGTCTCCTTTTGCTATGTGGCGACAGACTGATAATGTTAGTAAAGGGGTAGATGGTTCTTATCTCATATCATTATTATTGGTATATTTATTGATCATTTATTTCAACCTAGAATCTTAGAGCAATCGAAAGATACTTTGGTCTCATACATGTACATACTATTGTAATGTAATTGTATTGCTATAGGATCGTTGAAATCGTTATCTTAGGTTTGAGAGACCCTAAGAAATCTAAAACGTTGTACAAATGTACTGTAGCACTGACTGGTTTACTGAGGGTGTTTATTATCAGTATTATTAGTTGTCTGTAAATAAACATTTTGTATTTTCCTGAGGCAGATGATCACGAATCTCATATTACAATGCACCCCTCACATAAAACTACATTTGGAAGATTCAGCAAAAACTGTAAATTGTGCTTTGTTTGCGCTTTTAAATTGCGTAGACCCCTAGTATGTTTTATGGGCATTGCTACGTTTAAGAGAGTGATATAATATCTTAAATTTTGCACGCTCAATATTTTATGGTGATATGGCTTACACTTCCTGCTTTGGAGAATGTCTTAAACTTTTGTGTCTTCATGTCATAGTTTAACATAGTATATGCAGTATTGTGGCCGGGACACAGATATGCAATTGCAATAGCTAAAATCAGTATTTTAGCTTATCAATTTAATGTATTTTTATCACTTTGGTATTATCCTGTATCTGGAAAGCGTCAGTTGCAATGATCTATCCACTGTTTTTTTCTATATTGATTTTAAATTTATGTGTTCTAGAAGTATAATTATCTTTTTTTTAAAGCATAATAACAGTATCACTACATACACATATATATTCTAGCTATTTCCATATTTATGATTATAAAATTATCTAAATTGGTAATGGGATGTTGATTTGAATGGCCACCCTATTATCACAAAATCTTATGGAAAGAGATGGTATTATGTTTTTTTTGGTCAAGCTCAGCTGATAGTGTCTGTTGCCATCATATAAGGAAAACGAATGTGAAAACCAGCCACCCTAAAATTATATTTCTCGCCTGGATATTCAATATAACTTTAGGAACAATTTCCTTTCACGCTGATTATATGCATAGCATTAGTTAATGCTAACAATAAATGAGATTATGGTTATATTCTCTTACGGAAAACGCCTTAAATATAGAATTCATCAAAGCTTAACGCTTGTTAAACTGCGAATGGTGATAATCCACTGATTCACTATAGTTACCGGGAAAACCTGTGAAAGGCGCTACATACAAATTACATAAAACTCTGTAGCACCTCTATTAAGAGCACCAGACTTCCAGTAAAGCATTACAGTTTAGGCTAAAGGTCTCTGCTTCTATCACATCAATAAGGCTGGATCTGGTATCTTGAGGAGTTTGTAGAAAGGTAAGAGTGGGACTATCTTGAATTTCCGAATGTTGTGACCATCTTTGAGAAAAGTAGAGTATAACCATTGCAATTTTAGAAGTTAAAACACTGTTCATATCATGCTCTTGAATTGTTCTAATTTTAGTTGGTTGACATCCTACTTTAATGGGAGTGAATCTTTGCAGGTTTTCCCTGCAAAGTTACTCCTTAACATGCATATGTCTATCTTGGATGTTAAAGGGATGCGGCTCTCTTGAATGTTTGCAATAAGGCCATCTGGCAGGACCATAATCTTGAAGATGACCACACGTACATGACTCTCACTTAATCAGTTAAAGGTGCAGTCATTGTAAGAGTCTGAAGAGTGTGATGATATCTGAGGTTTACAGTTTGTTACCTAACCTTAGAAGCCTGCAGAATGGTACCAGTTTGGAGGTGATCCTTTGACCAGACTGGCTGGGTCGTCTTTTTCCGTCCGTCCAGACCTGATCATGACAGATCTCTGTGAGGTGATTGTGAAGGGAGGCTTTAGTTGACTGAACCATGTTTCTATTGTGAAAATAAAGACATCTACCTATTTATGACGTTTTTCTGCTTTTCTGTGTTTGTAACTTTAAGTTGCGCACTAAAATGTTGAAGATTCTGCAGAGAGAAGAAGTCAATTTGCACTCTCATTAAAATGATCTCCAAGATTTCCCTGTAAACTGATAGAATAAGTCATTGCCTTAACTAATCGATATAAGTTATTTTTGTTATGGTGATCTATTTTGTTATGGTATTTAATGGCATCAATATGATTATTGAACCATTAAATATTGAATAGAAGCAAGGAGGGATTTTACATGCACAGCTGCCATCTAGTGATTGATAATGAGGCTAACCTGGGTGGGTGTACAGCCTAAATGAAAAACAACTTCACAAATGAATTGCTCACGGTTCTAAAGTTTGGAAAGAAACGAAAAGAAGTATAGGAAACATGAACAATTCGTGAATTCTTTTTCTTTCCAAGGTCTGTTCTTCTGGCAGAATTACGGAAGTGTTATATTCAAATATGCATAAGACATGAAAGGCATTTTTCTTAGGTTCCACGTTACCAATTCCATCACGATTCCAAATGTTCTCGGAGGGGGAGGGGACAAGCTCGCAAACTCTGTCTGTGTGGTTAAAATATTGAGTGGCACAAGATTATTGTACAGAATTGCAAGATATTGTAAGACATTGCACAATCCAAATCTTAATCTTATATTCATTAGAGATAAGATAATCTCAAATATACTGGTCAGCAGACAAACTGTTGACAAACTTTGGTATGCTGTTCTATCCACGGAGCCAATAGAAGTGCATTATTATAGCCACGGACGATTCGCCACTTTTTCAAAACCTATCCAATCGATGACTAACAGATACCTAATCGTTTTCTAACCTAGACATTTCCTTCGAAAATTATAATTTATATCGGAAAACGCGTTAAGGCATACATATGTGTCATTGTTTTTTTTAATCATAAGGCCTTCATGCAAGAATATTCCCCAGCCCTTAGATATTTGATTACACTCTCTAATGATACAACCATTACGTCAAAACTAAACAAAAAAGTTAAAGTGCTTAAAACGCACTTTCATATCTTCATATGATCAATCAAAAGTGTTTTACTCAATACTCGAACTCACTCAACACCAAACCTTCTTGTATCTGGGCCCTCACCTCAGAGAGATCAAACAAAGTCAATGCTTAACCTCGTCTCCCTGTTATCAGATAACGGAGATAAGGCTGTCAGATCAGATCAGCGTTACCAGGCAATGGTTGCCAAACACTGCACCACTGCATGCCTTCTCCAGTGTACACCCTGGAGTAATGGCGGCGGCCGACCCCCGCAAACTAGTGGACGACGTCTTTGCCAACTTACAACTAAGACTTATCAACCAGGTATGATTTAAAGTGTACTTTTATGTTAAGTTTGTTCAGGGAGTTACTGTATCTGTGTAGTTAAGTTCACTTAGATATGAGAGTGGGATGTAACATCTCTGGTTGAATCAAAACAGGGAATGAGGCAGTAGAGATAAGAGGTTGATATTACACGATATAGTCTGGATTATCATACCAAAAATAACAATATGTGTAATATGTACATATATTTATGTATGTACATGAATTAAGCAGTAAAACACATTTTTCGACAAAATGTATCATCGTAATGGTTTATAGAGATGTCGTTTAAGACTAACACTTAGATATTCCTAGGATTTATTCTTATTGGGAAATATGTTGACAGTTATTGACATGAGATAGCTTGAACTCCAACGTAATATAAGTTTCTTGAATTCAGAATTAATTCCGGTACAAACAACTGAAACTTTTCGTTTTCAAAGAGACTGAACGACATCCAAAAGGAAAAGGAAAACACCTTAACCAACAGAAGGCAACAAGTTCAAAGTAAGTGGCACAGTTAACTTAGGAAGGACCATAGGAAAGAATCATACACCCGCATCTCCCTCGTGCCTAAATGTAATACTGTCCTAAACTGAAGTTTAACTTTCCCTTGGTTGTTCATTAATGCGTCTAGGTTGACCAATCTGCTGAAATGTACTTTTATTATTCCTCTTTTTTTTCAAGTGATACTTTCTAATTGGTTGTTACACAGTATCATGAACAATGCCTCCATAGTCTTGCAACTAGCTGATTAGAGTAGGATGATGCTCTATATATGTGAGATCTGATTATCATTGTTTCTCCAATTTTGACTTAATTCTCTCCTACAGCCCCACCCTACGAGGGTGACGGCCGGCTGTCTGCAGCCCTAGCACGACGTTACGGACATCACCACTCGGTGAGTACCCAATACATTTCAATATCAATTTTCCAGAATTTCTGCTGTCATTCGAAAGCTTATCTCAAAATAGATCAGCAATTTTCTTTTCTGTAAACGATTTGGACCCCAACAGATATCGACAATGGTAACTATTGCCTTTCTTACAGAATGTTAATATTTGACGTTTTTCTTTTCATAAAACAACCCTCAAGCTATATCCACCCATCTAGATGCAGAGCATAATGTACTTTACGTAATTATTATAGAGAATCATCCCCTATGAAAATCCCACAATGCAAGACCAAAATATTTAAAGATTTCTATTGCCCATATCCCAGGACGGTATGGACAGACGGTCACCGGACTACGGACGGTATTCCCGCTATGGTGAGTAGCTGTTACTGTAAAATCAATTCAGTTTGCATCCTATTTTAAGCGGTGATTTTTAGTTTTCCTAATTCCAGTGTGCCCCTCGTGTTTACAGGTCTGGTACTAAACCTCGGCTATTAGCGGATTGACGGTATAATATTTATATTGTCTTAAATCTAGGTTCTGTCATGGATCAGTTTAGTGGATAGGAGTTAATCCGATCAGCTATCGCTATGTATATATGGTCCATTAATATTTCCCTATTATAGAACTTAAACATGATAACGCTGACACATTTTTGATAATTTTAGGCGGGGATAAGACCATAAGAGAAATCATGCAGTCATTATGTAATTTGTGCTAAACAATAACTTTAAAGATACAGCTCCTAGTATTAGCATTAGACAGATTGTTAAGTAGGAGGGCTCGTCATTTGAAACAGGGTGACATGAAAGAAAAGTACATGAAAAAAGATTTCTATTTGATATGATCAATAGGGTGTTGCCATTGAACGGGTCTCAGTGACGTACCAGATGTTTATATTGGATACATTTTAGTGGATAGGAGTTAATCCGATCAGCTATCGCTATGTATATATGGTCCATTAATATTTCCCTATTATAGAACTTAAACATGATAACGCTGACACATTTTTGATAATTTTAGGCGGGGATAAGACCATAAGAGAAATCATGCAGTCATTATGTAACTTGTGCTAAACAATAACTTTAAAGATACAGCTCCTAGTATTAGCATTAGACAGATTGTTAGAAGCGTTATTTGAAACAGGGTGACATGAAAGAAAAGTACATGAAAAAAGATTTCTATTCGATATGATCAATAGGGGGTTGCCATTGAACGGGTCTCAGTGACGTACCAGATGTTTATATTGGATACATTGGAAACAAATATGTCATCACTAAGTGCACAGATAACCTTAATGTAGAATGATTAATCAAAATGTATGTTTACTAACATCAACACCGTTGCAGGAAGTAACAGTTATTTCAACAAGAAAAACAAACTTCGTTATCTCAAGTATTTGATAAGCAACGAAGTGGTACTTAGCTTATCTTACTTGTAACTCATTTTTAAAGCAAGCTTGCTAATGGTTGAGTTTCAAATCCACAGGCAAAATCTAACTTTTGGATATTTTTTTTTCAACATGCATACCCCGTATACTGTCAAAGAAACGTTACGTATGCATCACAAATAGTCTAAGGGAGGATTATGTCTGAGATAAACAGGTTTTAACCGTCTTTCAAGATGAAAAAAAAACATTAAAATGTTTTTATCAAAAATTGTAAATGTTTAAAATATTTAAGATTAAATGTTTAAATACGATTGAAATTAAATGTTTAGATAAAAAAGTTTGATACAAAATGAAAAAAACAAACAAATGAAACAAAGTGAAGTGAGGCTTCCAAATTTCTTATTTTGAAATATAAACATGAAAAGGAAGGGTATGCACGATCTGTTGCATCATAAAGTATTCGTGGTATTGCCCACCTAGCCAGGGAAATAGGGGGAGAAAATTCCCATTTCTGTCTCGTAGGTGAAAGTATCGCATATTAACAATTATTAATGCTGTACTGACAATTAATATATCAGGTGACTCTTATTGAATAATATAGCATTTCATTTAAAATGATGTGGTATGCGCTTGTTGTCGGAAACCAATGTGTCCGAAAATAATTCCTAAGCCAATAACAATCATTTTCGTAGTTAATAAGAAAACCCTCCTATGTTTCCTCCCAGGCCGCCAGGTGCGGCCCTACCACGTCGACCCCCTGGAGTACAGACCGGTGGTGCCCTCTTATGGATCCTTCGTGAACCCCGCGCCAGCTCCTGCTGCACCTCCCCCACCACCACCCAACAACAAAGTCGGTAAGGCTGAAACATAGTTTTCCATTATATCAGACAGTCATACATAAACGGAAGAGGGGTATTGATATTGATCTAATGAATGACATACAACAAATATTGCACAAATTCAAAGAAATATCAAATCAACCCGACAACGACATTAACAAAATTGGAAGACATGGGTTTCTCAGAACAATTAATTGGATGGCTGAAAAGTTACTTCCAAATCGAACAATCACAACTAAATTCAATAATGTCAAGTTACAACCAGGTGTGATATGTTATGGCGTGCCGCAAGGCTTGGTCATAGGGCCAATTTTGTTTCTATGCTATATCAATGACATGATTTTCATTGCAAAACAACAACAAGTAGAAATAGGTTTGTACGCAGATGACGCTGTTGTCTACCTGGCCAGTACTGAACCAGCACTAATTGAATCAAAACTACAAAGTGTGCTTAATAAAGTTGATAACTGGTGCCATTTTAACCATATTAATATGAACATAAGCAAAACCAAGTACTGTGTGTGTGGCACTACTAGCCGTACTCGTGGTGTTGACCTGAAAAAAGGTCCGTCCGAAATTGTTTATTGCAATAAATACACCTATCTGGGTGTTGTATTAGATTGCCATCTAACTCTGGAATCTCACTTCAACCTGGTATTTAAAAAATTCTCACATAAGATTTTTCAACTGGGCAAAATTAAAAATCTGATTAGCATCAATACTAGGATACTGGTTTATAAACAAATGATTGTTCCTTTAATGGAATATGTCAGTTATATTATGTCTTACTGTCCCGTCCATGATTTGAATAAGCTACAAAAGTTGCAAAACCGAGCCCTATGAATGTGTTTTAATATCCAAAATGTAAGGGAGATTAGTGTATTACAACTACACTTAAAAGCCAAAATTGAAGTGCTCGATGTCAGAAATGACCGTCAGTTACTGTTGATAATGTACCATCACAGGAAATGTGTTGATTTTCTTGTACAGCGACAGAGAAATACCGGACAAGGAGACAAAAAAAAATTTAAAACTGAACTGGTGAAAAGTGAGCTTTATAATAAGTCACCATATCATATAGGATCAAAGCTGTGGAATCAGCTACCTGCTGAAATCCAATTCCTAGACTCTAAACATGATTTCAAAAAGGCCATAAGGAAATTGTAAATACTGTGAACTTCCTACACAGTACACTGTGAGGACAAAATTGTGTAGTCTAAAATGGGACAGATGGAATGCATCATGCTTATACTAGCTACGTGCAATACCTGAAGTACCGTATTGAATAATGACTGTAATTGTATGACGTTTTGTATGTATTAATTTGCGAATTTGTATTTCACTCTATACGGAAGATCAATTTATGTAAATTGAGTATAGTTAATAAATAATAATAATAAAAAAAACATAATTAGTGAAACCTTTTGGTTAAAGCATTATTCAATTTAGAAACTAACTCTTCACTCTCTAAAAGTGGGTACTAAGACCATAGAGACGTATCTCTATGCTAAAACATATCTGTGCTACTAAAAGCATGACCTATATGTAAAACGAGTTTATAATTCATTTAAAGTGTTGTCACTTTACAAATATTCGCAGAATGGGAAAACTCCTATTGTCAATTTTTTAACATTGCATGTTTTCTTTTCTTTTCTCTTCTTTTCATTTCGTCTATTTTCAATTCCTTCCCCTTCTACTACATGCTTGACACCTTGTTCTTCCTTATCATTTCCTTGGTCCATCTTCCCCTTTCCAACCGATGTGCTTACACCCTCCTCCTACCCTCCTACTTTCCCTATAGATGTGATGGAGATGTTACTACTACAAGGTGCCCAGATGCACCAGGCCGTCATGCAGCAGTTGATGTTGTCTTCTATACGACCAGCACAGGTCAGTATTTATCTTAGACTATATGTACTTCCAGTTCAAACTTTACATAATCATGTATATAAATAATAATTGAAATCATCATAATAAAATTATATTATTAAAGGGAAATTCCATAATTATGTGCGACACAGGTTTATCAATTATTAAATATATATACATTATTGCTGTAAGTGTATCAATTTCTCTGCACGAAAGTAAAAGTAATTCTCGGTTTTCAGAAACCTATAGAGTTTTCTTTTACATCTTTGCCTATTCAATAACAAATAATTAGTCTCGTCACGTTACCTATGAACAGATATCTCTTCACTCTGATCGTGCTTTTCAGAGCTACAGGCTATTGAATACTGCATACACAGAAATTGCAACTGCATCTCCCAAAACTACACTAATTTCATATCATTCTTTACATTCAGAGTGCCCCACCTCCAGCACCTGCCCCTGCCCCTGCCCCCCTCCCCGTTCCACCCCCGGCCCCTGCCCCCGGTCCTGCACTCCCTACTTCCGGTGGCGACGTCCTGGTTCCGCTGAGTATCGTCGACCGCCTCCAGGCGCGGAGAGACGCCGACTCCGGGTTGGGCCGTCGCTGGGAGCCGGCGGGCGGGCGGGGGTCGGCCAGTCGGCGGGGGTACAGGCCGGAGACCAGGCGGACCCAGGAGGAGAGGACGCCCAGAGAGCCGCTCATACCGCTGAGTCTGGCCCAGGAGCTGCTCCACGTAAGGGACAGTAGGGAGTTTCAGAAACCTATACTACCTATTATATATATTCCACATCAAGGGTAATATGGTAATATGGAGTTTCAGAAACCTATACTACCTATTATATATTCCACATAAAGGATAATAGGGAGTTTCAGAAACCTAGACTATTTACACTATGTGCTCCACACAAGGGATAATAAGGAGTTTCAGAAACCTGTACTACCTGTTATGTATATTCCACATAAAGGGTAGTATGGAGTTTCAGAAACCTTTCATCTGCATTATGTGCTCCACATAAGGGATAATAGGGAGTTTCTGAAATCTATATTACCTATTATATATATATTCCACATAAAGGGTAATATGGAGTTTCAGAAACCTATGCTATTTGCACTATGTGCTCCACATAAGGGATAACAGGGAGTTTCAGCAACGTGTACTACCTATTATATGTATTCTACATGAAGGATAATATGGAGTTTCCTATACTACCTATACACTTCATACTCCACGTCAGGGACAATAGGTAGTTTCCGAAATCATGACGCATCTCAACTTGTCAACTTAGTTGTAATCTACACAGTCCTAGTCAACATTATAAGACCACAATTTGGTTATTGTAATCAAAATGGCCATTATTATAGTGTACTCAAAATGATCTGTTTTGGAAGTGTATTATAAAAGCTGAAAAAAGTATACGTTACCTTCAGGCTACTTTGCGCCTTGTAGTATCTGAAACCCCCTATTTATATATTTGGTTGAAGTATGCATTAGATTTGTACAGGGACGCACGCACCTTTAAAAATAATGTAAGATCATCCCTCAATAAGTACTGCATAACAGTCTGGTGCGCACATACTATAATCAGAAGGCGCCTCAGGAAATCCGTAGAGTATACAGAAGGTTGCACATCCCTTTAGAACGGCATTTTTTTCCTATTATCATTAATCCACTTCCTGTTGATATACAAGGTCTTCCAGTGGTTAAAGCAATGTTGTCCACCTGAAATCCGTCTCCGTAAGCTAACTTTGAATAGAATATAAAAGCGTGTACATCATGTAAAAAGAACTGTGATAAATCTAAAAGATAAATTGATAATATTGGTTGGACTTGGGTCATGGGTCGAGCCTCCTTTAACCTTGGATAGGGCCTCGTGTCCAAATGGGCTGCGACTGTGTTGTAAACTTTTAAAATGTATAGAGTAACATGAAATGTGTACCGGTAAAAGGCATGAACTTGTAATGACATTACAATATTAATTAACATGTGACCTACCATGTGATATCTGTAACCAATCAGTATTGACCAGGAAACTATAATATTATAAGAACAAACTAGGCACAAATAAAATGAGTATACTTTTGTTACTCCTACTGTTGACATCTCTGGCTTTGTGTTGATGCTTTTTGGGTGCGAGAAACTAATTAACTAATTAAACCAATTAAGGGCCTGAAGATAAGGCTGGAATATGATCCTAAGGCATTGCCCTCTTAGATCGATCCCTGTACAACCTCCCTCCTTTATCCATCCCTGGTGCCCGTTCTCCCCACAAAATCCCCAATCATGCATTCTTCCTTTTCCTCTCTTGACCCAATTATCCAAGCGTTCCTACTACCACCACGATATCCACTGCCACACCCGATCCGCCAAGATGCTCAAGCCCTATAAAGTTATAAATGAACACAAAGTCTGGAGAATGTCACGTTGGGTGATAATAGATAAGAGTTTATTTTATTTAAAATAATACAAGAGTATGAAAAGTAGCATCTAACCATGGTAAAATTAAACTATTGCCGAACATGAGTAGTATATCAAGAAGGGCGTTATCATCAAGGTTGTTCGTAAAAAAATTAAAAACCTGCGGCTGAATCAGTATGATAAAGCAGTTAATTTTAGATAACCATAGAGTACACAAGTTACCATATCCCTAAAGTGTGATATCTCAAGCCACGAAACCAAGATATAACCCGCCTGTTTAAGCTAGCTTTGAAAATAGATAAGGACTTGTAGATCATGTAAACGCTACGAGAATCAGTAATTTGCACTGACTATTTGCTTGCTAAAACTGGTAAAAATAGGAATAATTTTTCTGTCTGTTATCTTCTCTTCTAGCGTCGCCCCACATCCATCCACCACCACCACCACAACCAGACCCTCCCGGTCCCGGAGACAGCTCGACCCTCCCCCTCCCCAGTCTACCGACCGGAAGTCAGGTCCAGACATGCGCAGACCTCTCCGACGTCACTTCCGCCTACCCCGCGGACCCCAGTGTGAGTGTTATATAAATAGTATCAATATTTTTATGAGAAAAATATTCAAAAGTGTTGCCTAAATGTTATCTTTAGATCTGAAGTGGCCCGTCGCATAATGACTCATAATTATAACAGCAAATAACATCCTTGTTAAAAACATCCATTTTTGTACACAAATCCAGGTCAAAATTTCCCCACTTATACTACTCCTTCTTTGCTGAAAATTTCGGGATTTTTAGATGGAAATGTATTTTTAAAACTGCAACTTACATAACGGACACAATCCAACAGTGGGACCCATCGCACCAGCGACATCCGTGTTGTGACACATTGAATTGTTTCATCATTGCATTATCCGCGGTCCACTGGTAATACTTAGAATCAACTAGTACACCAAAATCCCCTCAACTATCAATGAATAGATGGTAAGAACTAATAGACACCTTTTGCTGTTTCATTTTAAATATGAGTGGGGTTTTTACAACAGGGAGGGCAAAGTAATAAACTTTACAGCTAAGGTTGTCTAAAACAAATTTTAAGAACATATATTCGACAATTCATCATAGACTTTCTCCATTGTTTAATAATTAAACAATGGAGAATAAATTAATTCATTAATTGTGTCAATTGTTAATACAATTGCAAGCTACACGGTTTCTGATTCCATCTAACTCCAAAAGTGCAAAAGAAGATAGCATAGCGTTCCACATCCATGAATTATAGGAGAGTCATATTTCATATAATTTATTTTCAGTTTCTGAAAATCGGCATCAATTTTACACTCACAAAAGTCATAAGTTCACACAATGTCATAATCCATATCCACATAAATTAATTTCTGAAAATGATAATACCTTTAAGCCTCAAATTCCATCAGGACTATCTTACCTGGATCGATTAGGCTAAACAGCTAAAGACAGCATTATATCTAGATAAAGCAACAGTAGAATATCAGCCATTGCTGTAGCTCACTTATGCTAGGACCCTAGGAAAACGTGTAATCCTATATAATGTCTATTCTCTATTAAAGAAAATTGGTGTCAGAGGCTTCGTCTATCTTATAACAGAGTGTATTCATAATACTTGGAATATTCATTTAATTTCAACATTCATCTTTATCAATATTATTGAGAAGGAATGCTCTAATGACTGTATAGAGTTGTCATTTAATGCTACCCGGTTGAAAAAAGGTTTAACTTGACCTGAGGTAATTAATGAAGTTGACCCTTCGGATTCACTTGGTCAGTTATATCAAGGGAATATTGTTAGATTAGCAAATGCCAGCAGAGACAACAATAACAAAATAAAAAGTCCCCAAAAAATTATTTTGATATCTGGTGATTAGTTCATAATGTGTTCTTATCCCCTCAAACTTGCAACTAGTTTGCATCAAATGTCATACAAATGTATGGACATCTTATATCATTATATCTCAAATCTAACTGATAATTCTCGTTTTCCAATGTACCTTAACATATAGTATTTGTAATTATTTTGCAGGGAACATCCATCCTGGGCACAGCGCGAAGCACAGACATCCCCACAAGCCCCTCCACGTGGTGAGAGTACAGTTGATGATTTCTAAACCTTGTAGGAGCGGGCCGAACCCTTAGACCCAATAAAATAAATTTAAAAAAGTATCCTCATCATTAACGTTTGATTCAATCCTACAAACACCAAAATTTGGTTATTAGATTATAGTTTAAGCTATGACTGATTGCTCGTTTATCTACGATGTATATTTATATTATCCATATAAAAAACAAAAAATCAATGTACATTCTGTTATAAGTGGAAGTTTTGTTGCAGCCCGCAGTGAACCAATTCCTATCATTGTTATCCCTCGCGAGAAAACACCACGTGAGAACAAAATACCAGATACATGCACTATTACCCTAATTCTGTGCACAGCTTTGTTTTAAGAAGTGCTTCTGAATGCTAATATGATAACGTCTGAATTAAGGGTTGTCCTTGACTTCTATAGCCAGATAGTTTAATTTCACGGCAATTACAGTACCATCAAAACGTGTCGGAACAAATTTGTCCTAAGAGCTTACCTTTCTAAAATCATACGATGTTGGACAATTTAAGGATTCTTAGTTATTATGCAATTAAGTTGTAAGTCTTTCCCACGGGTTGGTTGCTGTGCAGGCACTCCGACAAGGAAACCACCACGTGGAGAACACGGCAAACTCTCTGTTGGCTTGCTTTTTATTTAAATACTTTTTCTTGAAGTATAAGGCATACTTATTCACATATTGATATGGATACATTATAAGAAAGAGGGAGAGAGAACATCAATTGAACTCTGAAAAATAATTTAATTTTCAAGGCTAGGTTTGTCCATTTCACCAATCATGTATTCCTGTTAAATGTACGTAAGTTAGTTTTGTTGTACTTGTATCATCGATGATGTATTACTGATATAAATCGTAGTAATTGATGAACAAATAATGGCGTTCTATTTCATGTAAAGTTAAAATAGAAAAGTAGTTAGAAAATGCCTTCGAATTCTTTTCTTAGAATTTAAGTTGTTGTAATTACACATTATTCTAGAGTTTGTCAGTCTCATTAAGAAGGTCCGGAAAATCCCTTATATACCACATGTATGCATTTATCGATAAATATAATACTATATTCAATGACAGAGTTTTTCAACCCCCTAAACAATAGATCCTAAACGGGAACCAACGCCAGAACCGGAACCGGAACCAGAACCTGAAAAACAGCAAGGTGAGCACACAAATTAATGAACTCTAAACTTTGGAATACTCAACTAAATGTAAAATATCCCTTTTACCAAAGACCTCAAACAGGCAGATAGATAAAGCAAATATCTACATCCTCTACTTTAGATACTCTTTCCAACTATAACAAACAAATAGGCCTATATCACTAAAAAAAAATAAATTTGTATTATGGCGTGGCATTGTTTCAGAAGAGGCACCGCCACCGCCACCGCCCCCACCTCCAACGCTGCCTTTTCCGGGACCTTGTAAGTTTTCTCATCGTAATCCTTAAACAGCTGTTAAAAAAAACGAGGACAGTTATGCACAATCTTAATAACTGCTTAAAATAATTTTGCACAGGTTTTTTTTAATTGTTAGCTTTATGCAACTAGTTCGATGATTAATTAACATCGTTGTATATATCATATGATATTCCAAAGATAATTTCCTGTCACATGTTCTTTTGATATAATATCATAATTATTTATGTTTGTTATAACTACAACGGTTACGTCCACAAATGAACAATTTGTTCCATTATAGTACCTCTGCGGCGGTTCCGACATGTTGCCTATGCCGTCCAGTTCTGTGAACGTCTGGCCATTACCCTCGACAGAGTAAGAACTATTTCCTTTTTTGATGTTGATCCATATAATATTATTGTATTCAATGTCTTTAGAAAACTCAGATCCCTTTGGTCATACAGATGACCGCAATATCACGTAACAGTCGAGGTACTCATATGATCAAGTAATTTTCCCTTCCATTTACAACTTTTGACCACTTACGCGAACACACTTCATGAGTTAGCATTTCTTATATATACTACCAAAACATAAACTCGTTATTGTTCAGCTTTACATAATGGGAATAGCTTTGTAGGAGACTGCTTGCCTGTTTCCATTATACATGTATAGCCATGGCAATCGATATATCTTTTATTTTCTCTCAATGACTGTTAGTATCGGTACCCTTCAAACATCTGATGATAAACCAAAAAACTAACAAGGTCATTCCAGCATGCATAATTATAGTCAGCAAAGTATTTGTGCCGGTTTATGGTGATGTAATAATTAACTGAATTCTTTTAGAAACGAGAAGAAGCGGATTTCCAGTTTGGACTCCGCCTTAGAGAAATGGGAAATGCCATGAAAAGGATTTTTTGTGACGTAAGTTAATTTTTCTAATCAGTAACAGCAACGTGCGCGCCCTCCTTTTTGGTCAAATATTAGTCATTTAATGTAAAACTAGGGACCCTTGGGGGTGGCTTGAGCCCTTATTAATATAGGCGCCAGAGTTCCAGAACCGCCCCTGAGTAATCTTTAACTTTAAGTTGAACGTGAAACGATGGTTCAGCACAATGTTCTTCCAAACATACCATCTGAGGATTATTCTTGTATCATCCCATATGTATAGTGAATATAATGCTAATAACATTATTATGTGAAGAGTCATCAGTAACGTAGTAGAATATAGAATAACTGTTCTAACGTTATTGTGTGAGGTGTCATGAGTTTCTGTATTTGTCTCATGATATCCATCTTGCAGTCAAAGGGGAGTATAATGACGTGTATTCGGCGGGTCACAGCAGATGGCGCCACAGATCTGAGTCCTTTGCTGACATCTGGAGGACCCCAGCAAAAGGACATTTTTGGAAAGATCATGGATATCATCCTAGATATGGTGGATATCATATGTGAAATAATGGTCAGTATATCTATGTATCTAATTTGAATATAGTCATACAAACAAGAATCAAAAGGAATGGGTGCATTTATTGATTAATTCTGGGATATAATATATATTGATATGAGATTTACCTAAAGTGTGGCCGATGTATTGTCCAACTAGTTAAATATTATGGAAAATCTTTAGCCACAATGCTTCACATTGCGCGATTTCATCGTAAATATTGATATAATGATTAATTTGTCACATTTTATATGAATTGTAGCTATACTGAGATGGCATTGCTTGGTAAATAATAACAAATAAATATAAACAGAAATCTGTAAACATATCTTAGTATTGTTTACAAAAGAAAACTGTTGAAAGTAACCTTGTCATTCCATGATGAATAATCCACATTGAAAACACGTGCCTCATTGCTTATTCAATTGTGTTTCAGCCCACTAACGGTGTGCTAGGTATCGGGCACAAATCGTCCATTTACCAACTCGTCCAGAATGGGGTTCAGTTTCCTGTCGGCTACCTGTGGGAGCTAGAGGAGGTAAGCGTGCAGCTCTCATAAAACTACTGAACTAGGACCTATAGAATAAAGGAATATGTCAACCAATATACTTGAAAGAAAAATGGTTCCATTCTCAATTCGGGCAATAACAGGGAGATACCTAGAAAGTGCAGGCTCCCGCAATTTCGCAATACAGACAAAGCGTTCTTTTCCATACTATAACAATATCAGTATATTCTGAATAGGCCATGGAATGTACCATTGATTCTAGATACAGAATGTAACATTCAATATACTTTGTTCATTGTTATTTCACAAGAAAAGTGTGGGCTTACACAATGTTTGTGAGACTCATAATTTTCCCTATTCAAATATTTTGTCCCATACTTCTCATGTAAGTACAATAGACTTTATGAATAAAAATGCTAGTTGTAAGGCCTAAATTCTGAAGTAATCCATGTGCAAGTAATATTTCATACATACTTGGTACATGTATTTTGAAAAATACCCCCTTGATCACTCTTCATAGTTGGTTTGTTGGCTTGTTTATTCCCTTTTTCAACAAGTAGTATAATGGGTGATAATATTAAATGTGGCAATAGTGGTTGAATCTATGGGAGGTACAGACCCTGCTCTTAATTATTTACCAAGGCAGGTGTTATTTTTTACATTCCATAGCATATAGAATTGAGCCCACCCAACATCAACCTGAACCTTCTATCCTTGGAGATCTATCCTGGAGTCAATGGCGACAGTTATATTCTCACAAACTGTAATTATGTAGAATGGAGCAATATTTGAAAATCTAGAGAGAAACAACTGCTTTTCCTCTATGCATTGCTATGGTAAATAGCCCAACTACTGTCGATTGCAATTGCCCCCAAAATGGATGGGCAACGTCAGTTTTTGAGAACTAGCTCATATTCAGTATTATTTTGTTTTATGTTCCAGGACCTGTTGTCATTTGACGGAGACGGTCGGACTAAGGACGTGGGGGAGCCGGCTGCTACAGTACTCCTATTGGGACTGCTTATCTCTAGGGGGCTTGTCCAAATGGTTAGGACAGGTTCTTTTACTAGTAGATGCCCAGATCGTTTTGAACATCAGTTAACTGAAATGTATTTGTCATTGCACAGATTGTATACTAGGACATTAATATTGATATCTATTACCAGAGATGAAGTGTGTTATGTACTTATTATTCCTGTATGCATGCTTACATATAGATACATGCATCAAACATACATCAAACATATATTTATCAGATGTACATACATAAAGGCCCTTACTTACAGGAATGTGTGATCATATGTATAGGCATTTACCTCTACTTTAATAAAAAATACACAGATAATTCGTCAGCTGAGCAACAAAAGGTCGTATCTGATCAATGTTTATTTTGAGTAATTGGTATCAGTAGAAGGCATATATTATTCTAAATATCTGCTCAACTATTATAACATTCGATTCATAAGAAGGAAAACACATACATCAAACATACAAATCATATAGAGTCCCATTGGTACACTAATTTCACTTTTTTCTTTCAATTCCTCCCTCCTCCAGGTGCTGCTGTCCCCTCCCTCCCTGCCCATAGCCCCTCCCCTCCAGGCGGCCTCCAAACAGGTCAACAACCTGAAGGTCCTCGCCTCTATCTTCATGCTGATTGTCATGGAGGCCTACCAAACCGTCTACAAACAGGACAAGAAGGAACCATTGGTGAGTGACACTCACCAATAACCATGCATTGATTATATTTTCTGTCACTTCTTGAAAGTTAATCTTTTCCTGTATTCTTGTGACATAAAAAACTGAAACTTACAGTTACTGGCACATCCAAATTATAATGGCAATATGTGTTCTGTTGATATATAACACTGCATAATTATGAAAAGAAAATGAAAATATCAAGCTCAAAATATGTCCATGTCACAGGAAAATAACACAAAATGAGTAGTTGCTTGATGAACAGGTCTCTGAAATTCAGGCTTTACATCAATCTGCAGGTGAAGAGGACTAATGACAATGGGATACATCAACTTTGAAATATATTTCACTTCTTGCTGTAAGCTATTTTAGACCTGACATTTAGAAAAATGTGTCATAAAAGTTACGACAGAGTATGCTGTAATAAAAGAAATAATATTAAACTACATTCAGGAGCAAGAACTTTGAGAGGAATACTTGAGGACACTCTAATAACTGCTGAACAGTATTCACAGTAAATGTTATAATATGTTTCTGATATAATTATGATGACATTCTAACAGAGGTTCCCTGGTGAAATAGCTCAACAGCTTTTGACCTTGGATGAGCTGAAACAATTCACTGACCTGAAGCAAGGCTCGATCAACAAAGCTGAGGTGAGTGATATGAATGAATATATTGGCCTACACACATATAATTTTAGCTATGCTTCGTTTAAATGCTAAAATTCGATGATGAATTTATGAGGTGTCTCAGCAGCAAAGTAAGTCATGATAATGTTTGAATATTAGATGATTAATTTTTGTATTAAGTAGTGTATCTTTACTGTAACGTACTCTATTCCATTTTCTGGTTGGTCGTTTTAAAATAAAGTATCTGTTTTCTCGACAAAGAAAACTGTGGTTGATCAAGAGATAGATGATTAATCGTAGAATATATTTTACATAACAGCAATGTTTTATGATTTTCTTTTAGAAACGGCTGAGACAATGGGCAGCTACGTACTTCAAGAAGCTCTCCCAGCTCAACAAACAAAAACGTTGAAACTGAAACGTTCTTAGGTTATAGAACTGGTTTATGACGGCATACAATGAATGGAATGGAGATCAGGGAAATATAATATCAAATTCTAGTGGTCTTATAATTTCCGATCTCATGAGAGAGTATCCTACTGGTTACGCAATGCGTTACTATATTCATTTATAATCATACATACCAAAAGTCTGCAAAATCTTACACAATATAATAGAGAAATATGGTTTGTCATCCCTCATTAGAAATTATGAGATAAGAGTTCATTATAGTAAACCATCTGTAATCGTTTCAATATCATATAGTGTTCCAACAACTGTCATTTGTCCGTGTCATGTATGTGAATGTACTGTTATTTATTTTATATTGGTTAAGTTACGTTCATGTCATTGATTTTTCTCAGAAATCTTACCTCGTAAATATCTATTCCATTTTCTTTTGTCTAAAGCTATTAACCCTTTCTGTGATACTGCTATCCCTATTTTATGTAATTCTTCTGTAATGATTGTGAAAAAGTTTTTGATTGCCATTGCAACAAAAACATATTCTAAACAGCAACATAGCGGGTAATTAGCGTAGATCTCCATCAAAAACTTAAACTTTAATGGAATTGACCTCAGTATGCTACTTTTGCATTTCAATGTATAACTTTCACATCTGTGATATAATATATCATTGTTATATTATTGTTATTGCCACTCATTATGAAGTTACGTTGATCGAACCCCTGTTGGTTTTCTCATTATTTGATGGGAGAGACTAATCAATTGATTAATTGAATAGACATTATAGTGACATGCGCGTCTAGACTAATCTTTCTGTTAATCCAGATGCATTTCATTAAGGTTTAAGTTGCCCTCTAACTAGAACCATGAATATAATATTGTTTTGTATTTGTATGATGTCATTATAATCGTAAAATTAATATATCGACTTTGGAAAAAGAGGAAGAAGTGTTACTTGTAGTTTATAGCAGTATTTTTCCTCGTTTTTCCGCTCGTTGCAAGAAATTGAGATCCAAATGTTCGACCCTTATTTTCTATAGCATAAACAAAACACGTGTATTGTGTAACGCTTCGTAGGCCCATTGCAAGCAGTTTAGATTTCAGCCTCTAATAAATAAGCCTGTCAAGTATGGATCAATAGGATTTACAATACTAATAAAGCAGGATATGCATTATCCAGGTCAGGTACAATCGATATGCCTTTACATGTTTAGACGAATGAAATGCATTTCATAAGGGAAATGCAAGTCACTGTGGATGCTAATCTTTCTATGCATGCACTGCAATAAAATATTTAAAAAAATATTGCTATTGTTGATCTATTGTTTTGGTTACACAATGAGTCAGATTATGCAAATACCAAAGCAATGTGACGTACAATGTTACTTCTATACCAGATATAACATCAAGAATAATTATAATTTCAATTTAACTTCGATATCATCAAAACAATCAATTATTATATTGTAACTGTGGATTAGGGGCAAAATAATCTCTCATCTTGTTTTCCTTATTAAGAAAAAGATTATTGCAAAACATCATCAAAATTAAAATTAAAAAAATAGAATTGGTTCCCTTTGCACCTACACCCATGGCAATCACATGTTACTCGATCCACCCATGCATGTGCAGTATATTTGTCAAATATAAATATTAAAGGAAAGCTGATCACATAGCCGTATACATCGCCCTTCATTGTAGTCCCTACACAGTCCATCCCTGGCCTTTCCCCTAGGCACCACCACCAGTATACCACCACCACCCACCACCACCACCACTGCACCACCACCCCCAACCCACCACCGCACCACCACCCCCAACCCGCCCAGACCCGTCCTCCTAGCGACCATGGCGTCGGTAATCAGGGCTCCCACGTGAGAGACGCCGGCCTCCAGTGTGCCTCCTCCAGTACACCTTCTCACCTGTACCTGCCTGTACTCCTCTCACCTGTACAGCCCACCTGTACTACATTACCCTTAGTACTGCCCTTCCTCCTGGGTGCTGGGGAAGGAGACTGACAGTGCATGCTGAACACGGAGTAATATTATCATCAGAGCAGGTGCGTTAAAAAGGTAAGAGCTACCTGAGATTCTCACCTGTTTGTTTACCTGTAATAACCATTAAGATAGTGTATCTCCAGGAGAATATATTTTACATCGCCCAACCACACTGGAATTCATAGGGTAATTTGGTCATTACATTGCGGTCAAATGGGCTACATTCATTTAACATTTAGGTAACGGGGAAAGCTATAGGCTAAGGAGACCCCCTACCTAAGTGTAATAAGTCTGTGTGCCTAGATTGGTTGGTGTTAAGCTAAGTGTTAGGTCCAAGCTACTTTAGCTTGGCCGTTTACAGCTTATCGAACAGTATGGGCCGAGCGTGGCACACACACTCGGAGCATGCTTTGATACTCGTTACCACGTGTTAAGATCGATACGTAACCCCTATAGCCGCCGTCATAAAGAACACGGCTACCATACGGTTAGCCAGTCTAAACTAAAAACAATGGGGCGTTATATATTTGAGGCCAAGTGTAGGGAAACGGTAGAATTAAGCAAGTTTCTGAATATCATTGCCAGTATATGTTTTTGGTGACATTAAATACTGGCAATGCTAAGCTTTTTACACTTGTTTTCATGAAATTTCATTCATGTGCATGCATCTGAGTTATATTAATGTGACCTCACAGATAAATAAAAAGGAACTGTAAATGGACGATTGCGTCTTGAGGCAATCTCAATTACGGGTAACTAATAACAACAATGATATCTAATAAATGCAGTTTGGAAACATCCTTAAAACTGGTATAATACATTAAGGTTGCTAGAACCCTCTCATATAAACCAACTACTACCACAACCTTACTGTCAGTGTCAACACTAATACCCCCCTCCACGGTGGCACCTGGAGTGTAAACCCCTCCCCCGGCAGGTATACAGGAGGCAGGTAAGGAGACGCGCCTTATAGTGGGGGAGTGGCATGACGACCAGGAGGTGGTTAGTAGGCCGATCGATGCCTGCCGTCAACAATATATCAACCCCTCCCTGAAGGCACTGCCCAGGTCGGGCCTTAGGAAATGAACAGCTCCATATCACAAGGCCAATAACCCATTTACCACTACGCGCCGCCTGGGTCCATATCTTTGTAACTGATTTTTGTGATTAGGCTAATCAGCTGAAATTTGGTTAGCGTCTCATGATGCCTGATTCTGTCTGTTGCCAAAAGTAGGGATATTATTTCAAAATAACATTGAAAAGGTATCGTTTTCTGAAGTTACTTTGTTTGACAGATAGAATAACATCATTGGCCTAATCTCTGAAATCAATTACGGAAATATGGCCCCTGGTAGAATGTGTTTCCATTACAACGCGATGGCGCCATGCACAGCAAACTAAGTATCAATAGTTCTAAATAAAGATTGTCTCCTGTCCAGGTAGGAATACTCTTAAAATACAATTGTTAGCTACAACATCAACCTGGACATAATGGAAATTGGTTGTAAGCTATTTCTTATTGGCATGCGCATGTGCTATAATTATGGATGGGATATCATTGAAAAGGTGGGAAGCTTTTCATTTCAACCAGGGGTGAGTTGGTTAGGGGGAAATTTTGGAATTACGGGTAAGTTCCTGTACAAATTCGATGCATACTTCATCCCATGGGGAGGGGGTCTGCATCTTTTTAAAAATGTGTGTACATAATCAATGTAAGGCCCCTGGGCTATAGGACTGGCGCGATGTTTCTGATATAATGTGGCCATGCACAGGTATAACGCATTGTTATTGGATCCTGGGGGTAAATAGATACTAACACCATGTCCATTTGTCGGTGTTTACCTTCTCTGTCAACTGATCGATGAGGAACGGCTCACAGAATTGGTGAGTAGCGCCTCCATGTCCTCACCCCTAGTAACACCAACTCAGCCCCACCCCATACCTGTTCGTATGTCCATACCAAACATTCACATGCACGTGTATGCAGGGGTCGAAGAAAATCCCGTTGGTGTTATGAACTCTCCGCAGACAATCACCTGGATGCCATTGTATCACCCACGTCGAAGCGATGAACATTACTCCAGTGAAGAAAGTAGACAGTATACATAGGACCAAACATCTATTGTCAGATATATTATTTAAGAAAGAAAGGTCATTCCAGATTATTTTGGTTCCACAAGTTTCACACGGTTGCAATGAAATGTATTTAACAGACCTATGATCCCCCATTCGTATGAAAATTGATTTTGAAAAAAAACTTCACATAGGCACAGGCTTAGCATCGGGATTTCTCTAAGAAGGACCAAATGACCTTCTTTCTTACTTGTAACTGAGGATCGGCGAGATTTGGATGCCCTTTGGCAGTGCATATATATATATGCATTCTCTTGGGGCGAGTGCTCGTGCTGTTTGTTTCAACTAGAGGACAATTTATTGCAAGCCAGCAATAAATTGTGTACACTCAGGGCACGACTATGTTCGCTGGTCTGCAGTAACATTGAACCTATTCATTTAATTATGAAAATATCCCGACATGGGTCGAGTCCGTGCTTGATTCGCTGATAAATAACATTTGATACTTTAGCATAGGCCCCTTTGAGAAATTTGGTATCATACTAGGATGCATTTTTACCAACTTTAGGAGCAATGTGGCAGCCAAATAGTTCTGTATAATTTTGCAATGTGCAACTCTCTTCATGTAACATGCCGCAGGAAATTTTCATGATATTCTATAGTGAATTTGGAGGTTTAAGTAAACTGGAATGGGCTTATCGGCATATCCTTGGCGATACGCCTTTACATAGGTTATGACGAAATTTAGGTAGAATCAGGGTGAACAGCTTGTTCTAGAATTTCAATCCCAAAAAAGCTATGTGTCATTATGGGAATGGTCTTGACGAGCAGGAGAGAAATACAATTTCCCTTTCCAGTCTCGGTTCAGAATGTAATTCTGTCTGTTTGGAACCGTCAAAATTATGCAAATCCCAAGCCAGCCTGCACAGGGTATATATGCTCTATAAAACAGGCTGTTACCGGAGCAAATCAAACTGTACAAGGTAAGAAGGAGGGGCAGACAGGCTAATCTCACCTGAACCTGAATCCCCGCTGTCTGGACGCAGGTCTAGTCTTGTAAGTTGTAGGGGACGCCCCCTGTGACCCCTAACCACCTGAAGTAATAGTAAACTGATTAAATGCTTGTTCAATATGTACCTCGGCGCCCGACGGAGACTTAATGCTCTGTTACGAAGTTAATCTTGTATTTTGAGGTAACAGTCCTTTCTAGTTTAGGCTACGTCACTGTTTAGGCAGTGGGACTTTAGGGAGGTTAATAGAAATAGGTAATATTGGTTTAAAGGAGATTAGAAAAGTTAAATCCCTCAATTCAACATCTTAGAATCTCTTAAAGTCTAGAGACTTACATAACAATTCTAACTACTGCAGGAAATCCTGAGTAAGTCTCTCTATCGACTATATACAGAATTCTAGTACTGTTTTCTAATTGTAGCGCGACCTTTTATTCTAACGTCTCTGAATTGGTCGGTCCTTGGTTGTTTCGCTTAAGCTTCTTATAAATCTTAAGAATCAGAGTTGTGTACACATGTTCTCCTGAAAGGTATTATGGCACACAATTTGACAATTTTCATAGTGTGAACCGTTCTTGAATTATTATTCTTTCTATATTGAATGCTGCTTTGTTTGTATTTGGCTTATTCTAAATATGTTTCCCAATGCCCATTGGGCGACTAGAGGCTAAAACCAGCCAATTATATATATATAAACAAAAATCAGCCCATTTTTGCACCTAGCGATTTCTTTAAGCCACAATTGGTGAGTTTCAAATTGCCCTTATGAATATGGGTCTTTTTATAGTATTGCTTTTTTTTCTGAGATGGCCTAACATACAGGTGTATTTATTTTGCAGGTGAGGATGGGGTCGGAGCCGGGCGACCACCTGCTGACCATGCTGGAGCATGACTGGGTGTCGGACACCTCCATGACGCACCTCTCCTTCCTCCTGCGACACGTCCTCTTCGTCGACCACCCCTCCGCTGAATCCATCATGGCCGCCGTGCGCGCCTACGAGACCGTCGCCGAGAGTGAGTTCCGCGGGAACCCGGATCTCATGGCGCTCTGCACCGGAAGTGCCTTTGAGGGGGTGTTCTCGGCGCCGTTGCAGGACCAGGAGGTGGATGATGGGAAGAGTAGTGAAGGGGGTGGTTGTGGGGGCTTTGGGGGAGGTGGTATCCCGCCGGAAGCGGATCTCCGCTGTTTGTATGTGTTCCGGAAGTGGACGATCGACGATGAGCCCACCGACCGGAAGGAGGCTGACCCCAAGGTGCAGGCAGGTGGTGCGGGTGACGGGGAGAGCGGGTTGGAGCTGACACGGAGTAGGAAGGAGGCCCAGCTGTCTCTGGCCCACCAAGTGACCACTGAGCATCCTGGGAAGGTGCGCTTGCGCCTGCGCACTGTGTCCAAAGAGTTGTCCAAGTTTGCAGTGCAGCGGGCAGGGGATGCCAACAGCCTGTGTCTTTCCCGCCACCTACTAGGGGATAAAGTGCGCAAAGTTCTAGGAGACTTGAGAGGAGCTGATGTCGTGGCAGCATCAGTAGATGCCATGAGCATCAACGAAAAAAAGGACCAAGCTCCGGGTCAGGCAGCAGTTGCCTGGGCCGAGGGGGAAGCGGGTGGATCTGATGGACCCGCCACAGAGATGAGTGAGAGTGGGGAAGTCTATACCTTTGGCTTCTCCTCACCCTGTTGGCCAGCAGCTGCAGCAGAGTGGCGTACAAGGCGTCGACGCCATGAGTGGCCAGAAACTCCTGATGTGAATGCCACAATGAGCCAAGGCTGCCACCTGGTGACAACCGCCCCTATATCTGCTGGTGGGGATGAGGATGAGGACCTTATGTGGGATCTCTCCTTCATGGCTGCCGAAAGGACGTTGTTGTGTTCGCTGCTTGCAGCCCAAAGAAAAGCTTATGCTCTGCTATTGACTCTCTACCACCGCCACCTGGTGGGAACAGGAAAACTCAGCCCCCAACACATACAACATGTGGTCTTCTGGACATGTGAGCAGTCTACTAGCGCCATCTGGCGTGAGGACAATCTAGCTGAATGCCTTCTCCTGCTGCTGGACCGCTTACTTCACTTTGTCTGTGATGGTAACCTACCCAACTACTTTTTGCCTGCACAAAACCTATTCACCCAAATATCCCAGCAGGAGGCAATGAAACTGTCTTCACTGGTTGCTGGTGTGAGACGAAACCCAATTGCATCACTTAATGTCTGTTATAACAAGCGGCATCTAGCAGAGGGTGCCACCTATGAGGACTTGTTCAAACCAGTCTTGCTGTACTTAGAAAACTACCCTAATGAAGAGCACCCATTGGAGTGTATCGTACAAGCAGCTTTCACCATTGGTCATGTGTTCTTGGCACGTGACCTCAAAGACCGGGCTCTGGTGTTGTTTGAGGAAGGTTGTGAGTTGATGTTACAGATCTGTCGACCGGACGCCCGCTCACTCGGCGTTCTTCAGCTCACGGCCTGGCTCTACCTGCACACGGGCCTGGTGGACAAAGCGATTGAGTATTACGAAATCATCTGCAGCCTCTCTAAGGTGGAGCAGGTGGCTGATGAGGGCTTCGATTTCCAGACCTGCCTGGCCAACCTGGCTTGTCTCTACCACGTCAAGTCATGTCACGTCCCGGATGAAACCATCCAGAGCCACCTGGTGGATAAAACAAGAGGCTGCTTTGAGGTAGCCATTAGTGAAGGTCTTACCCTCCAGGTGGCACTGCATTTTGCCATCTTCCTACTAAAACAAGGACAGCCTGATCGAGCGGTCAGCATGCTCATCGACGCCAGCTCCCAGAACGCTGACACATCTGATGACCGCACACTCTGGGCACACGTAACCAGCTTTGTTGAACCAGAAGCAGAAACGCTGGATGATGACCTTGGTGGAGAAGTACGAGAAGCTGGAGAACTAGAGGTACCCACAGTAGTTTTAGTTCAGTACCTCATCACAAAAGGCCTGGTTGCCCTTGGCCTTCGGAAGCAGTTTAAGGAGAGTAACAAGGCACTGGCCCGGCTATGTCGAAGCTCGCTTAACGACAAGCCGGCCGTGTCCTGGTCACTTCTGGGATACTGCTTCATGGCCTCTGATGACCACCACTCAGCCCTGAAGGCCTTTGGTACAGCCATGAAGAGGGACAACTATTACTCACTGGCTGAAGACCAGTATAACATATGTAAGGCCAAGCTGGGCTCTGACCTCTCAGACAGTGATGAGGACGATTAGACGTTGACATATTTTACATTGGACTTTTGATCAGATTGACCCAACATTTGGGCCTAGTTTGAATAAAAAGAGCGCTTGGGGCCCCGACATTTTATATGTAATATTAATCCTTTTTACCCTTCTGTAAAATTATCCAAAAGAAGGTGGAAGATCCAATTGAGGTAGCTGGGGTGATAGTGTAGGAGTATTCCAACATAGATTATACATGTTTTGTGGGGATTTCCTTTAGGTACTTTCCCCTTCTGTTTTTATCATGGAGGGAACTCTTTAGATCTGCTATAGGAAAGGTGTCTTACCTTATTAGCTTTAATATGAGTTAACATGTCTTGAGAAATATAATGTGTTAAAGGTTGAACTGGATCCTTAGTATGCTCTTATGGTACTAAATTCCCTTGATCACAAATTCATTCCACTTCAGTTAGACATTTAGGTATTGTGTATTGTTGTCGTCATTCACTGAATAAATGGTTAATTAATGTGATACTTATAATAGCACCAGCACCTTTGGGAAAATGAAGGATGGAATTATGAATGGTATCGTATACATACATACATGAATATATAGTCTGGCAGCCAAGGCATGAAATTTTCACTTTCGTTTGCACCGAAAGGTTTATACCTAAAACCATTTTAGGGTTGTAGAGGGGTCCTATGCAGACCATTTAAGCCCGGTTGTCACTCTGTAAAGGTGTGCATGGCTGTGACAACCGCCATTTTGTTTGGCAATTGTGACAGAAATTTGACTTGTCTACAAGATATATGTTCTTATGATAAACATGTCAATTTTGCATTAGGCTATTTCATATTGGAGATTCTAACAGTAATTAGTAATGGTGATTGCCAGGTCAACCAACTTTGACCTTGGTAAAGGTCAAGGTCATCAAAATTGACGTCGAAATCTTAAAACATGAAAAATGAGGTATTTACTTTCAAATACACCATCATGCTTTTCAAATTATGTTTTAATATAAAAGAATATATCTAAATCTTACCCTCTAAATACTCAGAAAAGCAGAAAACTGCTTAGATATATAATTCAGTGGCAAAAGTTAGGTATTATGTGACAACAGTCATAATATTCCCAAAATTATGAGTAAAGTGACTTTTTTCTTAAATGAAATACTAGCCCATCCTTCATTTCTTTTCTATTGTATACATAGCTAGGGATCATTATTATAATTGTATAAGTGGTGAAGTTAGACCCTCCAAAGGTCAAGGTCATTTGATTTGATAGACTAAACATGTTTTTCATAACAATTTGTGGAAATTAATCAAAATTATGAGTAAAATCACTTTTTCTTAAATGAAATACTAGCCCATCCTTTATTTCCTTTCTATTGTATACATAAAGGGATCATTATGATACTTGTATAAGTGGTCAAGTTTGACCCTACAAAGGTCAAGGTCATTTGATTTGATAGCCTTAACATATGTTTCTCATAAAAAATTGTGGATATTTATCAAAATCTCTTTGCCTTGTTGGCTAACTGGCTAAGTTATATTCAAAAGTGATTTCTGCAGACACCTTTCAAGGAAACACCATAAGCATAAATAGTTCGCTTCAAAGATGCATTTTATGTACAGGGGCCATTCAACATAACACACTTGGTACTGAATAAACTTCAGGTAGATTATTCAACAACTACAACTGTATAATTGTTGATTACAGATAAATGGTTGATAAAGAGATGGGTGGGTACCCCTTGACCTGCTACTATTCTAATACATTATATTAGAATAATTGCAAATCCATATAGGGTTCCCTCCATCTCTCCTTTGAAATGTCAAGGTTGTTAGCCTCCTACATCTCCTGGAGATATCAGTATTGCTCTAACTGCTTTCATTATTCTGATTATTAGACATAAGATAATGTGTTGTGTCCTCACTGCATATTTACTTCAAAATTCTGTTATCAATTCTTTTCTTAATTCTATGTTCTAATCATTCATAATTCAAAAGGTTACTCAAATCAGGAATACAGTTCATTTACTTTGAAGACTAGTAGTTCATCCGAAGTTCTAGATTAAATGAGAACTAAGGAAAAATGTTGGCCTAATATGTTCCTTTAGCATACGTACTTGTAATCCCCTACCAAATAGTGAGGCAATTGGCAGACACTGGGATTGAGCTTTTGATAGATTGAAATAAATGATACTGTGAGCTTCAGAATAATGAAAGAATTATATTTCTAACTGTATGAGAACCACATTCATGAATTTTTGAAGTATTTCACCTCAGACACTGTTTTAGGAAAAACTTGCTATTATTTTATAGATACCAATTACAATCTTGATGGTAATGGAAATTATAACAGACTTTACAAACAACCATCAGGGTAATCTATCAATAACTTATAATTATTCATTCATTGTTTGGATATTGTGACCTAAAGTTAGAATTAAGTTATTTTCCCTCATTTCTATGGAAAACTCAATTTCTGGTTTTCAACTTTTATCTTTATTTTGCCTTATACTCCAAATAGTTTTGACTAACCTATGCCTCATTTAGTCACATTCACATCTTCCTTTCTTATGTTGCACTGCAAAGTCTCCTTTTTCTTACCTATCTATTTTCAAGGGTATATCTTTAAAACTAAGCTAGATGAACTTTGAGTTATGCTTCTGAATGGTTCATGCATTAATGGGAGGGTTCCATATATGTATGTTTTGTGTATGGATGCACTATTCACTTGGGTATGTAGTTACATGCAACAGCGTATCCAATGGTCCTGCTAATTTTACTACATTGAAAATAACCATAAAAATTCTTTGAAGCAAAATGATTTGGTTATTATTACCCCTGTGTTGTTATACTGGATCTTTGAAGGTTTGGTGAATTCAGTTACTTAATTATAATGGACTTGGTATCTTTTGTAATATCTATCCTTTTGATCTTGCATAAGTTCTATAATATTTGCTTGATTTCCCTAGGAATTTCCCAAAGCCCTCCATCTCCCAAAATGAAGACCTAAATTGCATATATACATTGCAAAAGATATACATTAATAGATATAGCTGGAGTAGGATAAAAAGGATTAACATATGGGTAAGTTTCTAAATAATTCATCTGGTGTTTTCCCCTTATCATTTAGGTGCTATAGTATAGCCCGCTGGGCTAGTGATTCACCATTGATATTTACACAGATTCAAATGTTCTAGTCCGAAATAGATTGGGATGAGAATTCATCATTCAGAATAAACATACAATATTTAAATCTTAATTCTGGCACATCATCAAATTTGAAGCCACCTTCTTGACCTGCATTAAATAAACCCATTGAGCTACCAGGGAAAACTCTGCACCGACCCCGAGATATTGGCACTAGTACCTGTTACAAGTACCTCTGTGTTAAGGCCAATCTCTGCTCTTGAATCAAGCTGTAATGCTTGATATTATATAATTTGGGCTTTGCAGACAGATTTCACATAAAGATTTCTCCATGACATTATTTTCACATTTATGTAGATTCACCCAATGAGATGACCTTGACCTTGGTAATGCCAAAAAACATCACTTATATAATCATTATAATGATCCCTAACTATTTACTTAATAGAAAGAAAATGAAGGATTAGCAAGCATCTCAATTAAGAAAAAAGTCATTTTACTTATTATTCTATGAATTCAGAATTAGTGATTGTAATAACAAAATATCTAACTTTTGTCACCAAATGCTGCATGTGAGCAATTTTTTGCTCCTTAGAGTATTCTGGGGGTAAGATTTTGATATGTTCCTTATATTAAAACATAATTTGAAAAGCATGATGGTGTATTTGAAAGTAAATACCTCATTTGTCATGTTTTTAGGATTTCAATGTCAATTTTGATGACCTTGACCTTTATCAAGGTCAAAGTTGCTTGACCTGGCAATCACCCTTACTAATTACCATTAGCATTTCCAATATGAAATAGCCTGATGCAAAATTGACTTGTTTATCATTTGAATAAATATCTTGAAGACAAGTCAAATTTCTGTCACAATTGCCAAACAAAATGGCGGCTGTCATGGTCATGCACACCTTTACAGAGTGACAACCGGGCTTAAATGGTCTCCAAAGGACCCCTCTACAACCCTAAAATGGTTTTAGGTATAAACCTTTCGGTGCAAACCAACTCCTAAAATAAGCTACTTTCTTGAGCTTGGCTGCCAGACTAATAGAGAAAAGACTAGATCTCAAGTATGCACCTGAATCATGAATGGAAGGGAATCCCGGGTTTTTGAAAAAGGCAATACTAATCAAAATAATGTATATACCAGCAATAGTATGTATTCATGTTCTTCTAAGGCTAAAAAAAAGAGGTAATCAATGTTACATAATTGAATTGAAACTATTGGAGTGATTTCAATGAATCCATCTTATGTAGTCTGTTATCTGTGTATGTCTCAGAAAATCTGTCCTGAGTAGCCATAGATTAAATATTCACCTAAGTAAATCCGTCCAAGGTAGGTAGGCATCAAATGTAATTTGCAGTAAATCCGTCCCAAACCCAAGTTCCTGTGATGTATTTTTTCCGAGTTTCCTTTTCAAAAACTGTGATCTAGTGATTGTTACAAGTGATAGCAATATAAATAAAATGTATTGAAACAAAACTTGCGATGTGTATTTCTCGACATTATAGCGATTTATGTACCAAAAAGCTACATGAAATACATACATTTTTTTAGAACGTTATCCTTCAAACAGATGTTATGTAACAGTAATTCTAATTGTATGTTTGCCACACAGTTTAAATATACTATACTAGAAATAAATGCTATCTAATAAAACATGTCTGTGGGATACCTGCATCTGCTGTAACCCTACCAAAGGATGCCACCCTACACAATCCTTGAGAGGGAAATAGTTTGAATTAGTCAGGGATAGTTAATAAGAGTCAGAACGAACTAGACACCCATGCACTAAGAAAGGGTGACTTTCTAACCATTTTACAATCGTGCATGAAGCATGCTGTACACATTATAAGAACCCGAAACTAATCAAAATGCCTGGGTCCGTAGAAGATATTATGGCATTGCTTTTAAGTGGTCATCAGACATTATTGGCCAACCTTTCGAAATTTGATACTCAAAACTCCTTTCATATCATGATTTCACACATTTCATACGAAAGATACTATAGTAAATCTCCACAGGGGACCTCTGAATATCTAGAAATTTAGCAGTTTTTGACATTGCAAAATTATAACTATGTATAACAGCCATTAGCATTATAATACCATAGTAATCTACAAATAAGGACAGATCTGCTTAATGTATTTATTTTTATGTTTTCCATACATTACATTCTCTCTATTGAACCTCAAATCAAATAGTAACATTGTATTGTTAAAGCTTTTGCATTTTTTCCGATTTGGGTTTTGAATAAAACACATCCATTCTAATTTTTTGTAGTTATAACCAATCTGGATAGATTGTCCCGTTTATTCTTTATACTATGGTAAAGAAAGTAGTACAGTATTTCATTTATTTACTAGTTATGGCTGTTTAAAAGTGTCTAGATGCATATGGGTGAAAGTGGGTTAATTAGATCAAAATGGGTAAGGTTGAGTTTCACGGGTCTGAATAAAGGAATGTGGGTTAAGATAGTGTAAATGGGACAAAGTACTTAGTCGAATTACTTGTATCAGAAAGATCACCATCTCATGATCTGAGGTTGCAGAGGTTTGAGCTGGCAGTCTAGGGGAAGGAAGTAGCAGTCCCTGGGTCTGGAGGTAGGAGGAAGCAGAGCAGTCCCTGGGTCTGGGGGTAGGAGGTAGCAGTCCCAGGGTCTGGAGGGAGGAGGAAGCAGTCACTGGGTCTGGAGGAGAAAGCAGTCCCTGGGTCTGGGGGTAGGAGGAAGCAGTCCCTGGGTCTGGAGGTAGGAGAAAACAGTCCCTGGGTCTGGGGGTAGGAGGGAGCAGACCCTGGGTCTGGGGTAGGAGGAAGCAGTCCCTGGGTCTGGAGGTAGGAGGTAGCAGTCCCTGGGTCTGGGGGACAGGAGGGAGCAGGCCCTGGGTCTGGGGGACAGGAGGGAGCAGTCCCTGGATCTGGGGGTAGGAGGGAGCAGACCCTGGGTCTGGGGGTAGGAGATTGCAGTCCCTGGGTCTAGGGGTAGGAGGGAGCAGTCCCTGGGTTTGGAGGTAGGAGGGAGCAGTCCCTGGGACCTGTAGCCATCAGAATGGACCCTTGGTCTCAGACCAAGGGAATACCACATCCCTTTCCTTTTCCCCAGACGGAAGTGTTTGTTTCCATTTTGACCAATTATGACGCTTATGTACTTATGTCATAAGTACATAAGCATGTACTTATGCTGATAATCTAAGTTTAATTATGGTATCAATATCTTTGAATACATGTCTCAGATATCGTCACTCAGAATCTATTTCTAGCTGAATATCTCCAGAGGTAATAAGTAATGATTAGACATGTTGTCATTAAATTTTGGTGCCGTTTTTGGCCTAGCATTTTAGCCAGATGCTAGGTACCAAAAAAAGGATGAGTGTTGACAAACTTTGGTTGGGTAACATCTAAACATCTTTACAACGGAGAGAACTCTAGGTCTTTCAAATAAAATTATCGATATAGAATTAACGCTTTGGAAAAGGTGAGAGGAACTATTGAGAATATCTGCATCTGTCCCAGTTACAGTTAATAGAGCCCTCGACTCACCTGAACCCCCTCGTCGTTTTTTCTTCCACACGGCGAGGAAGCGTAAACATTAGCTGTTAAGTATAAAAGGCCCCCTGCTTTTTAGCATCGTGACTTCAATGACTCACCTAACTGGAATTCCAAAATATTTCAACTTAGTATTTTTCTCCATCTCAGCAAGTACGCAAACTTAATTTAACTTGCCCTGCCCGTGTGTGAATGAGAAACGTAAGCACATTCTCACCTCAAATGTGGGGTAAATTAAGAAATACACATTAATAACTGAATTATGTATTCTTTTATTCAATTCAAACTCAATAACAGATCTTGGAAATTAATGTAGGCTGTCTTTCCTTTCTCCCCTACTTTACTATGGGCTTCTGCAAGAAGTATCTAATAAGAAGTCAAAATACATTATTAATTGTACATGTGTTCATCATAATTCATTCAAGATGAGTATTCTAGACACATCGATGATATCTTATGTGCTTGAATTACACAACATGTATGTAACCAATTTCCCAGCCCCCAAAAATATATTATGCTAATAATTGTGTCCTAACATTCATTGGATTCAATTATGCTCAGTTGATGTCGCTATTCTATTGAGCACGGTTTCCAACCCTCAATAAGTAGTTATTATTCTATAAAACTGGTATGTCGATAGTGAGATTCGTCGACTATAAATTTAGTTGACTCTATTAGGCCTACATTAGTGGTAGATATTAACAATGGATGCAAAATTAGACTTTCAGGCCGGAATAACAAAACAAAGTATAGTCTATTTCAGTGCAATCAAAGCTTCAATTTCATAGTTATTCTACACTAAAACATATTATAATTCTATATCAGTAGATTGCATAATGTCAGGTGAGACCACTCATTCAAA
Organism: Lepidonotus clava; assembly: GCA_936440205.1. Classification (NCBI taxonomy): domain Eukaryota; kingdom Metazoa; phylum Annelida; class Polychaeta; order Phyllodocida; family Polynoidae; genus Lepidonotus; species Lepidonotus clava. The sequence continues at coordinate 13,898,846 of OW387150.1, read as the reverse complement.
CTTAGCGACGCATCTCAAGCACTGGTTGGCATGGTTAGATGTGGCAGGGTATACTATAATGTATGGCTAATGTCCTATGATACATGCGGCCTGACTCTAAGGAGGTTGCCTTCAAGTGTGCCCACCCTATTTAATGGGAATGCCTTGAAACCGTCAAAAGGCTTGGTAATATGACGTCAGAATGACCACACCTCCCAGACACCCTCACGACGCACACTTCTCAATCTGGGAGTTCACCTGAAAGGGGGCAGTTTCCTTTTCCATTAACAGTCTGTCCAAGATAGTAAGACACCTTCAAGGCTTATTCAATTTGTTACAAAAGGAAAGTAAATTTCTCTTTAAAATAATCAGTGTTTTTCTTGATTTAAACAGCAGAATTGCCACCACAAGAATCGTGGCAGAAGTCTATAATATTATGTAAAAACTAGAAAATTGTGAAACTTAATTCCATTGATAATAATGTGGTGACTGTCGTTCCTGCGATCTGGAAGTTTCCTTTTCCTCTTACAGTTTACCCCCAGATAATGAGCTATAGCTACCCTCCAAGCCAACCGTACCTTCCATAATCTGAAAGTAAAATGGGAGTTTCCCTCTCCGATGAGGTATATTGCACCTACCTTCCTAAATATGACAGGAGATTGAGGATATTCCACCTCTCTTCATAGTCTGGCACTAGGTAATGGGCTATCTGTCAAGATAATTCAAACCTGACATAACAGGATAGGAATTAATTTAGTTTTTATGCTAATCAAAAGTGCAGCGCTTTTTTTCTTGATTTGAATAGCAGAATTGATGCAACAAGAAACATTGCATTTGTGGACTGGGGCTACATCAGTACAGAGAAAAAAGCACATTGTAGAATCAACACTACAGCATAAACCAAGACTTTCTAGCAGGAGTAGACTGTACATATACATATACTATGTCAAAACATAAAGCTACACTCTCCAGCCCTAGGCGGTTTGTTGGACACAGATGAGTGGTTATATAGGGCGTGACCTGTAGGGGCTATGGGGGGACCTCCCTGAAGCCTGTATTTCACTAGGCGATTTTGACTATCAAAAATCTGTATTTTCTTAGTTTCCAATAGGAATATAACAGGAACCCATGCATTCTACATACCATTGGAGAGACAATTTAATGTGATTTCTAATTATACATATCAGCATCTCTAAGATAATCCGTTTTCTAATTCGCGATTTTGGAAATCACGACTGAAATTGTATAGTGGTATACAGCGTTTAAAGCTGAACTCTCTACACGACCCCCTCTCCTTCCCATCCCTTCTCTCCCGTCCCACTCTCCCCCCGTCCCACTCTTCTTCCGACCCGACCCCCCTCTCCCGCCGACGTCAGCCCCCCTACCAGGTCGCTGGTCGACTGCAGACAGCCATGGCCAACGACGACTACCACAACGACGATGGCGGGGACGGTGGTGGTGCATGGACCCACGATGTACTGTTGTTTATTTTGATATCTGCACACAGTCTCAGGGGAATACGTGTAGGTGTACATGGGATCTTGTGATCGACATGTCATGCACCCTTTAAGGACTTAAAGGAGATTAGTATTAACGTATCAGACTCGGAGACAATACTTCCCGTTCCAGTATGGCACCCGCCATGTATGTAACTTGTCATATCACACATCATACATAAGGAACTAATCAGCCAATATAACACCACCACCACCAGCACACCAAACTCCATACAAACTCCACAAAGGATCCCACAGGCTTCAGGTAGACTGTTGACCAACACATCCAGGTGTTACATCTACTGGAGGAGAGCAGGACATTAGCCACAGGAGGAGTTTACCCCTGGAACAGGTGGGTCGATGGAGGGGAGGTCTGCCAGCACGACGGTGGCTGCTGAGCGTTGAGGTGTCCGTCTGTGGTGTAGACCTACAGGTACAGGCACCCTGGAGGCACATCCTCCAGCACTACTAACCCAGTGTACGTCCTCTGTCAACGGCCACCCACAAACCTAGGCGTCTAGGGAGTCTACCATTATAGGATGATTACGCCTTGGGGATAGTGCCATAAGAGGAAGTTCAAATCTAGGATATCTACAACTGCTGTAATTACTATAGTATTTTTTGCAGTTACTCGTAACCTCCATGGGCCACATGTACAGTTACACCCATGACCATCCCCTAGAAGACCTTACAGATACGTAGGAACAACTAGGTGTTGTTAGAACCACGGCTGTTTGAACCATTATTCCGAAATACGTACTTTAATTCTGCAATTACGTCTATGGAGAGAGGCCGGCTATAGTTATTCATCCAACCGCTAACCAAGGATTCCTTTTGTTTCAATACTAAGGTAAGTCACATATACATTGATTAATTATGTATACGCTCTATGGTGTAGTTCTAATGAATAGCCCCGACGCCGTCCCATTATGGCCAGCCGCTGTTCTTGATTAGTTTACATTGCTGAGTATTGAGTAATACATGTGAAATGGAGATAATTATGATCGACCCTGCATGCGGGCAGAGGTCAACGCTATGGACATTTACATAGATCTTTATGTGTGTATGGTGGTAGGGGACGTCAAATAAGGCTGACTCAGAAAATATATCCAGGCCCATATCCTATTGAAATGTTTTCCCGCCAATCCTATTATTATGTCATGCAAAAATTACATGATTTATTTTTGATCTTTTGAAGTGCATGTATAGCTTTGGGTCTCCATCATATTATAAAGCTGGTTTGGGATATATAGGCCCATATCCTAGTTAAATGTTTTCAGCCAATTCTATAAGCCGAGTAAAAATTGTCATTTTATTGGTCTTTTGACACGGCGGCTGTGCTCCTGAACCTACTGTACTCGGTTCGGTAGAACTCACGTTCCTGGCACGACATAAATCGTCGGAGAGAAAAGGCCTATGTGCAGCACAGACCATTCTAAATACTTAATATAAACACAGGGAATGTCTATGCATTGCCAATGAAAATTAATATCTGTATGGGCATGTAAACCACAGATTAGTTACACCATTGACGTATGGTGCACCAGGAAGATGGGTATATTGAATAAAATATTCATAACGTGGTAGTGTAATGAGTCAGAAAATTCCAGGTTAATCAGGGTGTACAAAGAGTATTGACTTTACAGTACAACGCTGCCTTCCAGACCAACCTCCAACCCCTTGGGGGCACTCCCTCTCTGAAAATTATCACCCGCTGTCAGACTACCGTCCTTAATTTGGTTTTTGTAACTGAGCACTAGTGAATTTTAGTTGACCACTCCCATAGCTATGTCATTGCAACAAAAAAGACTTATGAAGCACTTCTGTTATATTCTTCTATAGATGTAACTGCAGCCATCTATTTATTTCAAAGAAGGAGCGACTGCCAAAGACTTGTGCGATCGCTTCAATTTCATGGGCTTGTTTGGCAGTGGGTACCCTTTCTCATCTTTAGAACCAAGTGCCCCCCCCCCCCTCCCCTCCAGCTAGCCTTCAACCCCCCAGATTACACAGATCCTGGCCGATGCCCCATGCGGCCAGGTCAATGGGGAAATTGCCCTGTTGGCACAGAAACCATCAAATAACAGGCCATCGTTTGGATCCCCATAGAAGACACTTCCAGTGTCAATAAGGATCTAAGGAGTGTTAAAATAACACTGACCGTGCAACTGGGCCGGATTGGAATACCTGCCAGGCCGCTGGGAGATCCTCAATGCTCATATTTCCAAAACGTGAACGCTTTGTACTCTTAGTGGGCCAAACAAGACTGACCTGTTTTTTCAAGCCTACATTAGGCCGGATCTAGGCTGCATCTAGGCCGGGGTTAGGCTTCCCCACGAAGGGATACTTCGAGGATATTGTGTGTTATATTCATGAAGACTGTGTCTGGATATTATTGATTATGAGAGAGATGACAGTGGGTTTTAGGTATTTGAGACGACAAAAGCTGACATGAAACTGTAAGTACCGACCTGTACCTGGCAGAGTTTCTATGGTAATGACGTGCTTGTAAGTCCCCAACTGAAATGGGATATTTCATGAGAACTATAGCTATGGTCATATGATAGTAAAGGGATGTATTACCTGACATTTATACGATATCAATAGACATTATGAGTTTGAAACATGATATCAGTGGCTTAACGTTAGTAAGAATCCCCTATCATTCATAACATTTCTATCAAGGACGTACAAATGCATGGGAAATAACTGAGAGTAGCATTTTATTACCACAGTCAACTGCTTGTATGATGATTAAATATTTTAGAGATTGATAGTTATGAATTTGCTACGGGGAACCGAGACAGAAATATTCGGTTGCATGTACCATAACAATACTTGAAAGGTATCGTAAAAGGCACATCACATTCCCTACATCGAAAACAAATTAAATCCAGTTTTTCTTTATTCATTATCATAATAAAAGGCATGATCAGTGACCAGACTCAGCTGTTACCAGGAGATATTGGCATACCATAGATGGTAATACCATCCGAAACAATTAATGCACTTGAAACAAGACATTCCGTGTTAAATCATGAGGGTAGGTTAGAAGCAGCTGTTTGAAAAGCAGATGCAAAAAGGTTAGACAACCCTTTGGTTATTGGACTCTAAATCTTTACAAATGCCTATTATCATGTCTGCGTGATGCACCCTAATCACGCATGAGCACCGAACAGATGGTCAGGTAATTATCCCTCATATCAAACAATGTTTGATTTTGTGGATGCTATTGTTCCTCTAAATCCAATGAAAGGCTGAGATTGAATCAGATTCTACCCATCGCAATTGATCAACTGATCCTAAAAGACGATGACCATTGATTGTGTATATATTAAGTCTGAATTAATTGTACTTCCTTTTCATTAAATGAGAAAAGAGGAAATAAAGTATAGATTGTCCTTGCATAATTTATATTATGAACTTTAGCAACACTTGAGGATAGGATAGATTGAGGAGGTGGACATCAGATTCTTTTGTTTATAAGCGGCGCTAAAATATTCATATCTCTTTGATATGTGGGGTATATAGACCTATTACATTCCATATAATGCAGGTATAATTAAAGATTGTAAGTTGACATACTGAATAATAGTGCCTAAGATCTCTACACCCAAAATTGGAACCATGTTAAGTATTTAATAACCAGAGATAACCTAAATGTGTAGAAGGTGTCTCCCGTGTTATCTGGAGCATAACGGTTTGCGTGTAAACATGGGTATGATTCAGCGAGTTTGAGGTATTCGGTATACAGCAATCCTCGTGATAAAAAGGGCAGTACATCGAAAACCAAAAACCAGAGTAATTCAACCTGATGGGTTTTCAGAGGACTGACACTAGTATGAGAGATAAAGAATTATCAATATTTAAGTATAGATGTTTCGGTATTGTGCTGGATGAAACCCATCTATTTTCCAATTTTGCATCAGAATTCAATAGCCAAGCTCAATTGCACAGCCATTCTTCGTGGTACCTTTGAATTGTCTTTTCATTTGGCTGGGATACTATTTGTTTTTCTATTGCTTTATATGATTCACAATATGTACATGTAATTCAATGAGGCACATTCAAATCTAATGATTTAAACAAATGTAAACGTACTTCCTACTAGCAGTATAGGGATTTTACACACATTAACATTAACATGATGTAAACATGGATACACATAAAACTTCCTCTTTTATAACCTATAACCATCCTCCCAGGTTCTGCATCAGATGTTGTGTCTATTGGCCTTAGGCTCCCCTCTGCCAGGCAGCTCCTGCCGTCGCCCATGGCAGCCCTGGAGGTGCTTTGTGTGTTTGGTGGTACCAAGCGTCACGCTAGACAGACCACACATCTAATACAGTTCAGGGCTGTGCCAACATAGCCACACCTCACTGCAAAGGTTTTACTGTAATCCTCTTTAGGGAGCTGAAAGCTCATAGATTTTTAATCACACTATTATTAGTTGACGACTTGAAAATCAGTCAACCGCAAAAGGTCATAGATCATTTATCTAGCTATAATTGCATAAATTTCTACATGAATATTTCTAGAGACTCCAGTGTAATGGACACTAAAAATGATAATCTGATTATATCTGAATTTGTTAACTTTTCTTTTTACATAATTTCTATGGCCTCTTATAGTGAACTCTATCACTTGCACATCACATATTGAAACAAATCACATATAAGACAAAATTATGTTATGGAGATGCACAGGTACTAAGAGATAAACATATGAGTCCCATGGTCAGGCTGATGGTGTACAGATTGGGATGTAGTATGATAAGTAAGAGTTATGTGGACAGCTTGAAGGATAAACAGAGGCTCCCCAAGGTTACTGACCGTTCCCCCAAGGCTGCTGCTCAATGTTGATAAGAAACAATTCTATAAGTTTATAAATTTTGAAGACACCTGAAGACTAAATCAAACTGAATTATTTTGGTAATGATATTATATATTTGACAAGCCCATATCCGCACAGAAGGCTGTAGTATACATGGTGTTATTACTCAGAACAAAATAAAGGGCAGTTTTTAAATTTTTTTGAAATTTATATACATATATATATAATCGATTTTAGTTGGTTTCTAAATTTTCTTTTCATCAAATGGATTAACTCATGCAAACGATTGGAACTTCTAACTGGTATTGGCCGTTGTTGATCTACAAAGTGTGCTGATGTAAGCCTTCAGGTCATCTATAGACTACGTTCAGGAGGATTGACTTGTTAGAAAACCAGAAAAAACGAATTTATCACCGGTCAGCTGACGAGCAGTGCATATTACAATTAGTAGCACCATGGTGGGGGGGGGGGGGGGCATTCGAGGGGGGCTGTACGACCCATAGGGGATCGTCACTAAACGAGGGCAAGGCCCAAGGTTAGTACGATTCCCACGGGTCATACAGCCCCCTGAGGATGCCCCCTAAGGTGCTTCTTTATTTCATCACCCAAGAAATATTCAAAATTAATGTAGATCATATTTTACTCTATACTGTTTGTAATTCTGTCGCTACCATCTATATCGTAATTGTAATGGATTAAAGGTGTCTGACCTTATCACGTTCAGAAGCTCACAACTCAGCTTCTACTCAGAATATTTAAGAGATGTTTACATTTTCAGAAAGCATGAGCCTTGTTCTAAATTCATTAATCATGTCAAGTAGCCCCAAAATCGCAGAGCAGGTCACATATGTCAGAATTACTGAGACCTAGGTGCCTACAGTTTGTGGTGTGTATGGCTTAGCAATACGCCCTGCACCCAATACGCACCGCTGGTCAGCAGAGCGGGTGATAAAAGGGGGTAGCTAGTGCATATTGACAGGTCATACGTACTGCTCCTTGTTTTCTGTATTTTCATTAACTCTTGAATCTTGTTTGGATGATAAATTATAGAAGACTCGTTGGGATCATCCTCAATCATCTATATGAACCATGGGGATAGTACGATCCCTTGGTACATGACGAATCCCTCTGGGTCGTACAGAAACCCTCAGATGACCCCCGTAGATGTATTATCTTCTGCTTGAACCTTAGTATAAGTGTTCAAAAGAACAAATCCATTGTCACTTCCAGCATGCACCCTTAAGGGTTCCTCCATTTCAACTGACCATGACTACTCCTTTAACTGACCAAGTCCATAATAAGGAGCTGGTGCATCACCACAACAAGAGAAAATATGAACTTTTCTTTTACCTGGCACCCTTTAGAACTTCTCAGAACTGCCACCTACCTGCAAAATATACGAGAAAAATGAACTTAGATACATGAATATCGTATTCAATAATTATGCTATGGATAGAAGCACGTTGTGGAATATTTACTCTTGCTTGTTTGTCCAATGAAAGTATCATAATGCTCTCAGGTTTTTAAAAAAGACTGGCCTTTCTTTGAATTGTTATATTTTAATAATATAGCATCAACCAGGACGAGAAAACACCCAAGTGAAAGAATGGAGTAATATGAATGTGACATCATGTGAAATCTGAAAATATAGAAGAAAAAAACAAGATGATGAATATGATATTCATATTTATACCTGTATCTTAACAAACTGATTATCTGAAAGTACAGCGATCACCCGGCCTGTCAAAACCATACAAGAAAATTTGAAAATGTTAATTGAATGTTTATTAAAGGTTATATTAAGGTCTGCTTTCCTAGCACTGCACGAATTTTGGAATTTACTTTATTTTACAAATTGCTGAAAGGTCATGGAAACTTTGGTAAAGATTCACGCTTACTCTTTAAGCAACTTTAGTTGTCTTTACAAGAAAATCATATTTAAGGTTTGTCAAAAGGTCATTGAATAATTTCAGGATAATTTCTGAGATTGTCATTAGAGGGCACCACATACTTATTTCAGTTTTTGCATGTTTTATGCATTAATGCATTTTCAATTTACAGATAATGATATGTTTTGAAAAAAGTATAATAATCATAATTATAATCATTATATTCCACCTTTTAGCAATAGAAAATCAGATTTAGGTGAACATCATTCTTGAATTATGTCCTAGATTCTTTAGAAATATGATTTCTGCTTAATCTATCCAATATACAATCACATGTACACGGACCTTTAGATGTTATAATGTGCCTATCATGTTCTTTTAGACAGAGCATAAGTCCAACACCATAACATCATCTTGTGGTGGTCAATAATATTACAAGTGAAATATTGTATATCGTTGGTTTTTGCCAAAAGTAAATAGTAATAGTGTCATATTTACTTTTAGTATTTGTGTGTAAAGCCTAGTAAAGGTATATTACATGACCTTTATATTTTCAGTAAAGCTCAGTTTCCTAACTCAGATGTTGTACCATAGGGGGCACGACATACTTATTTCTGCTTTTTAGAAAATGTTTTTTCTAAGAATGGTAATTTTATGCACATTTTCTTTGTACATAAACCAACACAACCTTGTTTCATGAGAACATATGTCAAGCAATTGTCATATTACAGGCCTGCCAACATTTCAGCGGCCCTAATAAGGACAAATGTCAAAAGTGGTCATGAAAATCATGACATTTTCCCCAAAATAAGGACAGCCTTATATATACTTAGATATGTATTTTGGATCTTATATTTGGCATGATAAAAGTAATGCAATAACAAATCACATAGAATTATGTAGAAACCTGTTTTCTTAAGAAATTCAGTAAGCTGTAACTGGCCTGATAAGGACATTTTCACACCTGATAAGGACAATAAGGACAAGGGTCAAAAATAAGGACTGTCCTTATCAAATCAGGACAGTTGGTTAATGAAATGATTGTAACAAATGGTTTTACATCAATATTCAGAAATGTGCGGTGGATAAACACCTTTTCTATCTCAAATGTCAAGTAAAGGCTTCCAGCCAGAGGCCTACTATGAATGTATCCACTGCCCATATGGTCTGTTCTGTATGAACTAAGACTGAGTTTATCTTGCACTATGGTAAACTTCGACAGATGGGTTTCATTCACAGAAAATGCAATTTTCTGGGGGGGGGGGGGAATTATTTACTCAAATTTGAGTAAAATGACATGAAGCTTTGCCTTTCAAAGTAAAGTTCTTAAATGAAGCTTTTAACCTGAAACCACACTAAACATTTAATAGCATTTACTGCAATTAATAGAAAACTGATGGTTTGTAAATGTGCTTAAAGCTACCTAAAATCTCTCAATGTGTCATGCTTGTAAAGGTCATGTACAGTTAGTATAAGGTTAATTCAATTAAACCTGATCTACTCAAGCCCATTTAATTATTTTGAAACATCTTTACTAGGATTTAAAGATAATTAAAGTTAACCTTAACATAAAATGTCAAATACCTTTACAAAGCTTTACAAAATCTTATAAGTAGCTTTATTCATCTTCTTAAATTCATGTAATGAGAGCCATTACTTCTTTTCAGCAGCATTTAAAAATCAGTAATGTTTCAACTATAAGACCTTTACATTTTCAGGCTAAGTTGGAGTAAATGTCTGGTAATGATCCTTAAATATGACCATTACTTAGATGTACTTTAAAAGTTCAGGCCTTGTAAATCCCAAAATTCGTGCAGTGTAGACTTTTGCAAAATTACATCATGGAAAGTTTGTAAATGTGACATTTCCATACAAATTATTCTAGTAAATGTAAAGTGTTGATGAACATCCAACTCGACGACAGTATAAATTGAAAAGTTGACTTTTATTTAGTGGTTGATAGGCTGAATCGACATGTTTCGACAGGTTAGTGTCTTCATCAGGATTCTTATGAATTATTCTGGTGTGCCTTAATGGCCCCTTTGACAAAACTCTTGGATGACTTTTTAATGATGAACCTACCAACTTCATGTTAAATATGCCTATTCACCAAATTTTCATGCCATTAGAATCGCAAGAAATTATAAAATATGGGATAGTATGTTCCAGGTCTTTGAACACTAGCTGCATGTATAATTCTAGAAAATCAACACAGTTACGTTTTTTAATAAGGGTACCTAATTTCTCCTTTAATATGCATTTCACCGTCTTGTACTTGATAATGCGAGCTTGTCATTTAACAGCTGCAATGGAGTAAGCGTGTGTATATATGACTTAAAACTATGAGTGACATACACAAAACATACGTAAACTGAGTTTTTATTGTTAAAAGATAGTCGACGGCCTTAAAAAGCTGACGTTGCTTGGTCTGTTGGTAATTCGTGATGAACTCGCGTTATGCATGACTTACTCAATGAGTAACACTTAAGGATGGGCAGTGAGACCTTGACTTAGACTATAATATAACATAAATCATACTGGTCAGAAATTGAGTAGAAGGACTAAAGATAGGATTAATAAGTTATTAGGGATCTATTGCATTGGTATTAGTATCAGTAAAACAGCCTTGCAATTACATTTTCCGCCATTCCATATTACAGGTAATCCCCAGCATAGCAGTTAAAAAGGAGGATTTTGCTTCACTCTAAAAGTAAAAACAATTGACTTAGACCTCTTCTCAGAAACGCATAGGTGCTACTTTCACAAGGGGGTCTGTAAACAAGGCTTTATACTGGCAGGGGCTGGGAAATGCGCGTGTACTAGGCTTTGTCTGCAATTGGTAAGCAAAAGGTGGTCTAACTCAATGTGCTTTGACAAACATATCTAAGACACGAATGACGCCATGGCCTTTCCCATTATAGATATCATGTTGACATATGGATTCAACCGTTCACATTGGATCGGGATTGGACCATGAATAATAGCTCCCCAATGATAGACGTTGAATTTTCTAGACTTGCCTACGTCGCACGTTTGAACGTTCTGTTCCTAATTTATCTACAAGTCACATATATATCTCAAGATACTGCCCCTGTTGCATTTCAATGTAGTTTTTACTCGTTCTGTCCCTTCAACAGTGGTCACTTGTAAAATACCTCCTATTGTTGGTTTTGATAAAAGGTTCAATGTTAATCCCCTGCAGCCTGTACCATAAGAACCTCCTTAACTAGTGAGATTCCATGTTCTATTGCTAAGGAGGTTTGAAAAACGTATGTAGAGGTTTTCAACACTTCCATCAATGGCACCAAATCCCTATAAGGGGCATCAAACTTCTGAAAGGGGCACACAAAACCTCCAGAATAGGAATCAAAACCTCGGGGGGGGGGGGGGACTACTGTATGTTACGACAAGGAAAGGTGTCATTGTGAGTATATAAAAAGCGTAAACTGCAGTATTTTATTTTTGAAGAACTCTCTGTTAGTCCTTATTAAACGGACCCTCAGGTATGTTGGTAGATATTGGATGACTTCCCAGTTGTCTGTTATTGAATTGCACTTTATAATTATGTGAATAGAACTCACTCCAGGTATAAAAAGTAGAAAACACTTCCCTACACCTCAGTACTGAGTGAGCTTTCGTGACTATGTCACCTAAAAAGCTGCAGTTCAAGGTGTGTTGGCGAGACCATCGGATTTTTAAAGAAAATTATGAACAATCCTTAGATGTCATATGATTTTAGTTATGTCAAAGGTAGGTATGATAGGCGTTTTTTTGTTAGAAGTTGTCATCTCAAGGGCAATTGACTCCAGAGGGTACAGGGTATATCGCTCTGAGAAGAGCGTCACAATAGCTGGTTTTGAGTCGTCAACAAGGCAGGTGACCCAGTAGTAAATGTCTGAAATGTTAGAATTCTAGAATAGTTTTTTTGAGATACTTCTGTCTACAACTTTAGATGTTCATGCACTGATAATCCTTTGAATTCGGAAGTTAATCAGGTAGTTTCCACATGCCGATGACTTTCAGATCATCGCCAGCTGACTTGAATCTTATTCGCAACATTTGCACCAATATTATCAAATCTGATTGATCAGGTACACTAATTAAATCAGCCCAAAGACGTCGACATTTGTTGTGCAAGTGGGGTTTTGGCTAAATGCATGTTAAAACAATGAAGGTTGGTCATTTTGACTTATTTTTACTACTTATGTGCTAATCATAGAGAATATTTGAGCGGCCAAAATGATCAAGTGTTCACATGATCAGATAAATGATAACATGACACTATGAATAGGGCATACATAAAGGAGACAGACACCCAAATTTGGCAAGCTATACCATTCTCATCCTTTGTTCACAAAGCTTGTTAAAAACATGCTAGTTAAAAAACTTAAGATGGCCAAGTTGACCAATACCTTTGTAATTTATATAGGCATGTGATTCATAGGAATTCATGACTTAGATGGATGGAAGTGTTTCTATAGGTAGCGGTCATTTTGGCTAATAAAGTTAGTCCCTAACGTCTAACCTTTTGTATCCTGAGATTATCAATGTGGTATATATTATAGTTGTATTATATCTGTGTGGAAATATTCTAGTCTGTCAATGAAAATTGATAGGAATGTAAGCATCTAAAGAGGGAATAAGGTGTTCTTTCAAAATGTATATGTGTAGTTATAGAATATAGTTACATTACTGGGCAATCTGTGAGAGAAGAGAGAAGATAAAGAAAGATAAGAAAATGATCCAGCACAACAATGGCCAAAAGTTTGAGGGTGGTATTGTATTTTTTAGAATAGAAAAATGTTATGAAGAAAGTACTATGAATTATCAAATAATTATAAACCGTAACTAAAACATATCAGCCGTTTGAAATTTACTCTTAGTAAATTTAAAATGGACTGTAGAGAAATATATACAATTGTCTCAGGTCTCAGCATATATCCTTAAACGTAATGATTGTAACCTACACAGCAAACAAGCAAATCAAGAGAGTAAGTAGTGTTGATTGCTACATATGGCTGTCTTGACATCAATGATGAAGGTTGAGGGGAGGAGTGACCGCTGAAAGCACACGTGGTCTGTGTCTGAAATACATAATCCCTCTGCCCCCCTAGCTTCCTGTCAAGTGTATGCTAATTCTAAAGTAGCCCTGTAATTCAAGGGAGTCAAAACCAATAAATTCAATAAAATTTTCCAAACTCAAATAATCATGGAAATCCATTCCTTCAGCCTATTCCTGGCCTATTTTAAAATCTAAACCATGAAATATGGTGAAAAATCATTAAAAATACGTTTTTCTTGCTCAAACCAATTAATGTGGATACACAACAATAGGGTTTGTTTACAAACAAATGCAAATATTACCGTCTCTTGTGGCATTCTACTTCAGTTAGCGCTAGTTTTCATAGCTAATACTTAACCACTGACCTTAACTGGACTCATCTAACCTATTTCTATACTTATCTCAGTTTTGAAAATTTTGTCAATTATATTGGTTTCGGCTCCCTTTAAACTGCAACAGGAAGTGTGGCTTTCTCTATAGTATACTTTAGGTTTACACAAAGGAAAGAGTCATGGGGATAACAACAGTCCCCATCCTCAAGGGCTGCAAGCAATATATATCTCCTTGTGATCAAGTAAGTTAGCTTGAGAAAACTTTTAGAAATTGTGTTGTGAAAGGTGCCATTACCTACATTTCTGGTACAAAATATTTTTTATCCTCAAGAGCTGCCCCCCCCCCCCGCCTGGATCCGCTAGTGAAGTCTGTTTTCACGTGCATTTCGAGAAGCGTCTTTGCGGAGTATGATTAAGTACGCAAGAAACGACCTAGTTACTATAGTTACCCTGTCTGTTGACCCTATACCTTCTGTTAAGATATACAGTATAAAGGAAACGTGTTCCCATGCAAAAAGATGTCTGCAATGTGTTTTGGTAAACCTGGAAAAAGTATCCGGTTTGACAAGATCGGAATGGCTGGTCTCCATGAGAATCTCTCACCTCCAGACTGCTTATAATTATTTGGCTATTTCGGTAATTAGAGTTTAGGCCTAACAGATTATTTTGATGGGTGTGTTGGGCCAACAGTATTGACAATAATTAAAGTTGAGTAAAACTAGAACAAAGTAGTGTTGAGATCGGGGAAAACAAGAAGAAGCAAAGATATTCAGATCTATCTGTGGCAGATAAAAAGAGTTGCCTCAATACATTGAGGTTTTGATCATACCATTGTGCACGTTACAGTCTAGGGATAAAAGCCCGTCGGAACAGGAATTTGTGGAGCACGTGGTGCCGGTTTTATTCAAAATGTGGTCACTTGAACTTGTTTACACACAGTTTCTAAGCTACATGGCCAACAGTAGTATACTGAGGTACATTATAAACGTTCTTGTTAAAATACGTGTGACAGCTGAGGGATGGGAAGGAGTAATTAGTGTTGATTAATAAGATTAAGAATTACATAATGAATAGTTATTTAATTATATGACAGAGTCTTTTCCTAGAGTTAATTTGTTGTATTTGTTGGTATTTTTTAGAAGAACGAGTATAATGTACCCCAGTATACTACTGTCAACTTTTGTAGGAGAGTGGTCAATAAAGTAATATGTAGCCATATATGCACACTATTGAGTTTTTAACCAACCCCAGGCCGTGCAAAGTGGGCTTATTGCTAAACGGGCATAGATTTCTGCCTACCCTCAGAGAGAATTATACTATAGTATAATTCTCTCTGCTAGTGCTACACTGCTGCCACCAAGCCAAGGTCCGCCTAAACATGCACAAACTTCAGCTACATCATTTTGCCACATCATTGAGGAAACTATAGCTGGGGATTAATTAGGGGCCATATATAAAATTTAATGATATCACACTTTTTCAGCCTACTTAGGACCCAACCCCCTTGTCACACTGAATACTCTGTTTTAAACGTGAATAGGCCTATAGGCCTAAAGATTGTTTCAGGCAGTGTCATGCTGTCCAACCTATCCACCCGCCCGCCCCCCCCCCCCCCCCCCGTGACCCCCTTGTGTGTGGCATCGTTTATGAATGCCCCCTTGTACATGTAATTTCAATTTCTATTTTCAAAACAGATAGGCCCATCAACCAAACATGTCGGACCGACGTAAGTCCACCGACTGCACGCCGCAGAAGAAGCCCTCCAGATGGCGCTTCGGGCGGCGGAAGTCTACGTCCAAGACGGAGAGCACTAGTTCGGCCACCTCCGGCGAGATGTCGCCACCAGTCAGGTCGCCCTCCCAGCCCTTCCCGCCGTCGCCACCCGTGTCGCCACCGGCAGGGGCCCCAGACGCCCGGCTGAGGGCGTTGGTCCACAGTCTGTCCCTGAAGGATGACCCCTCTCAGTGAGTATAGAGTCTTTGGTCTATTAGAGGAAGGATCCCTGGATCTAACAAGGATTACATATGTGTGTGTAAATGTGTGTGTGTGTGTGTGTGAACAAGAAGCATAAGAGCTACTAAGTTTCGCCCATGCATGAGCGATGGTCGTCCCTCAATAAACTAAAGGCCTTCCTACAACCAGAAGGCTGTATGGGTTGTAAGTAGTGAGTGACCACCATCACCGATACCACTCCTGCTTTCACTCACAACCCAGGGAGGGGTTTATTAAGGGGCAGGCCCGTAGGCAGCTTTTTTCAGAGGGGGGTTCGTTTTTTAAGCAAGGTTGCCAGTTTTTGTAGATTGCTAGATCTGGCACATTTAATGCATTTTTATGAACAAATCTTTTAAATTCATGTAAGTGAATGTGCACTTTTTGTAATGATTTATTGAAAAAATGTGCATTGTATAGGCAAAAATTGCGGCAAGTGTCCTGCTGAAATCTATGGTTCTGAGATATCTAGATTATGATAATATTTTCATGCATCAATCATTCATTTATATGGGGGGGTCGGATATTTTAGAAAGGGGGTTTGTCCAAAAGGGGGTTTATACGAACCCCCCGAAACCCCCCTGGCTACGGGCCTGAGGGGCTGCTACTAGGTCCCTGCGTGCACTGCCATCCACCCAGTGCTGAGTGAGCTATCACTCACCCACCTAGATCTGCCCACCTGAAGCTGACAGTGGAGGTCCTATAGATCGGAGCAGCAAATTGGGAACTTTGTACTAGCCACATTCATGACCATCTTAAATGAAATAAAAACATATTTTTCAACACAAAGAGTTTTCAAAAGAATATTACAGTCATTATCTCTGATATCATCCAAAAAAAATCTAATTCAAAGACCTTTTTTTGGTAAAATTATCAGTATAATAGCAAATACCTGTGTCTAAAGCCCAAAATTGGCAAAAAGCTGGTCCTTTCAAACACTATAATTCAGCAAAAAATCTTATAAATCCATGGGATACATCCCATAAACTTCCTCCAGAACCCTCTATTCATAATGGTAGGGCATGTAAACAATAATATGTCTTGAAGAAAACTTTTAGTAATATGTTTAAGTTAATAGAAATATAAAAGACAGATTTAAAATGAAAGTGGGGATCACCCGACGTGGCTAGTAGGGCAACGCGACCACAAGTGACCAGGTAAGGATTTGATTTTCCCTCCCTTACCTCTGTTTGTACCATGTGACCACTGGTTCTTAGTAGTAACCAAGGTCCTGTTTATGTGTAACCAAGGTGTGAGGCTCATGATTGGCTGGGGGCTCCTGTAGGGGGCCCTGCTGGGGGATCTCACATGGGTGAGATCTCAGTGAGATTCCTAAGAAACTCTAATATTTTTTGAAATAAAATATTGTACTTGGTTCACAACTTGTGGTTTCGACTGGGGGGTCTCATCAGGCGTTATTTTGGCCCAGGTTTTTAGAAAATTGTGAATCCAGTTGCTCAGTGGGGGGTTCTGGATTTTGCCTCTAGGTGGGGTATGTGTATTTAGTCACATACATGCACAGGTGGGTGCAGTTTTGTATTTATTCTAATTTTGTGTGTGTGTCTAGGTATCTATAAGGGATTCTTTTTGGTACTTCAGATGCATTCTTTTTCCTGTTATGAAAAAAGATAGCATGGTCACAGTAGCCGGTGGGTTAGATTTCCTATGGGACATATTATTTGGATAATTTTATTCTTTCCATTTTTTCTGGCCCTCTGAGGGTAGGGGTCATGAAATTGGTATTTTCTGGACAGAAAAAAAAAATTTTCTGTCCAGAAAATACCAATTTCATAACCCCTACCCTCAGAGGGCCAGAAAAAATGGAAAGAATAAAATTATCCAAATAAAAGACAGATTTAATTCATGTTTCCAGCCACTAATTTTACATGTTCTGATCAGACTGTGCTACCAATCTGTCATGACCAGGCCATGACTCAGATAACTGGGTCATGACCTTGACCTCTGTTTCTTAATTCTTAACCATAAAAAAACATGAGAACATGTCATGACATCAAATATTTTCTACTTTAGACATCCAAACATGTTTGTAGTTAACATACCTCCTTCATATTGTTTAATTAATTGAATCATCATCAAATTTATCATGAAATACATGGTAATAGTGTAGATACAATCAATGACTTCAGTGTCAAAAGGTATCAAAATGGCAACGTTTTGGGAAAACGTAATTTCTAAACAAATGTTAATAAATCAATAAATAAAAGGTGCATCATGAAAAGGAAGACATTAATGGAAACTGTGGGAGACATTTGTTCATGTAAGATGTAAAAGATTGAGATCATAAGAATTAATTATAAATTTTGACGCCAGCTAAACAGATATGTCACAATGTTTTGACGTTTTTTCCCTATTTATTTGTTTACTTCGCAAGGGATTATGGGTAATTTCCTTAATAAATACCATGATAAGACATACCATGAGGTAGAGAATTTCCTAGGCTTTCTTATGATACCCTTTTTGTAAAGATTGATTGAAAACTTACTGTGCTACTACATTTTTAGTGTTTTGAGGTTTGAAAAGGTACCTTTTAGTTCCCAATTTGCTGAACCAGGTAGTGATTATGTAACCCTTCTGGCTTCTCACACTGCCTGACTTTAACAACCATTGTAGGACAATGCCATTCAACATTTGAGCATGACATTGTGTCATTAAGAACAAAAAAGATCAAATGACTATGAAGACATGACAGATTGAGGGAGTCCCCACCAATATAGCTACAATAGGCCTACCAACTAGGGACTCCCAAAAACGTCCCTACAATAATCGGGATGCAATTGGAATGGTCTAATAAATAACAATAAAGGCTTTCCAGATTTCACACTTTCCACTTTTATGATAATAACACTTTTACACTCTGCATTTAGTCATACTCAGTTATAAGGCTTAATGTGTAAGGTTAATACAAAAGACTCATTTTGTAGGAAGGAATTCACAAAGAGGCAGGTCCATCCTATAATCGTCACAAAATTCCACAAAGAGCATTATCTTACTCAATTAGGGGAAACTAAATTTAGAGAAAATCATCGAATTTTAAAAAGTCCCTGGTAACCTTCAACCCCACTTATCAAGGAGATCAAAAAACCATTCGTATGTTTCACCATTTCAAGCTAGAAGTGAAAGTACGATGTTCTTTTCATATTACTGAAAGCTATATCTATTTTCATTCTGTCCTCCAGGTTCGGGGAGGGGACGCTGGCAGCCCGCCGGATGCAGAGGGAGGAGCTGGACGCTGCTATGGCCAGGAACCTCTTCAGTCGGGAACTAGCTATGGTCAGTTTTTACAACTGTTTTTCCCTAATGCAAATCTTGTCAATACATTATTTTGGCACAGCAGCTCTTCCTCAGTCTTAGGTTGGCGTGCTATCTTTGTGAAGAGATATGCAGTCTCTTATCTGGATAGCAATATGGAATCTTTTGTACAAAGTGGGCAGAATCATACACATAATCTACTAAACGAGGGGGAAATGCTGCGTGAGTATGTGCAATTGCATGCGGTTTTAGTACTTAGCTTTTATGCTGACCCCCCCCCCCCCCCGTTCCAAAAATCCTGTATCTGCCCCAGGGACCATGGGTCGATGGATTAGCATACCATTGTCTACAACTGAGAAAGCTCTCCTCCTCAACTCTTAGAATCATCAACGGAAAGGTTTTCATATACCCTATTTGAAACTATGTATCAGTATAAGGTATGTCTTATTCAGTATCATGATGCAGTCTCAGTAACATTTCCATCAAAATTAATGAAAAGATTTCATTTTGTCATAATTATCAGGTTTGTTCTGCTGGTTACATCTCCCAACAACAGGTTTGTTGCGCTGAAATATAAGTTCAAGCATGTCTCATAGGCTTTGTTTTACGAATTGATACACTTTTGCTTAAGAAGATTGTTCTGCTATTATAATTTGTATGTGTGCCTGTGGTTAGGAAGTACCATGTATTGATCTACAAAGTATGAGATAGCATTTCTGCAGGAAACAGAAGGATAGGTGCATCTTCAAATGGGGGTAACCTTGATGAGACGCTTTGAAAGATGCCATATTTGTTGGTAACACATTATTGCATAGAGTACAAGCTACCTGTATTTATAACACTCAAGCCCAATAGAAATACGGATTCCAGGAAAAAGTGAAAATAATAATAGTTAAAGGAAAGCTATATTTTTGTTAGGCTTGGAGCAACCCCAAATCATTAAGTACAAAGGACACAATTTGCGGCAAGTGCATGTATTAGGCCTTCAGCTAGAAAAAGTCATTTCTGTCAAGGCCGGTCTGGAATACCTTTAGCTCAAGCTAGCTACGCGATACCAATCTTAAGTCGATTCATATTGAGCATGGTTCTCGAGTTTGGCATGGGGGCCGGTTCTAAGTGATATTCTGATATAATCAGGGCTAGTCGTGACTATAAGTGACTATAATCATATGTTAACTATAATTATTATGCTTTTTTTATTACAATAACTGCATTTTCTTATTTATCAAAGCACAATTTAGGTCCACTCTATGTTATTGAATAGGTCTAATTATTATATTCTAGGATTCGTTAAAATTGCCTAAGGCAATACATTCCTGATTGAACAATTTTATTCAAATAATTTTAGGAAAACGAAGCTCTTTAGTCATAAATTCATTTCCTTACTGGAGCATAAAAGCATGAGGTATTCAGTAATAAACCATGAGTCAGTAAGACGAATATAAATAAAAGTCACGATTATTATACTTGTTTCGATTTTCAGGTTCCACAACGGAATTCTACACCACCTGCACCTTCTCCTGAACAACAAGGTAAGGCAGGATTTAATAGCTATAGAATCCTTGTGTGTGGGCTTGTGTGTGTGACATATATAGCTTATTACATACTACTGAAACAGTCTCCTTTCACATGTTGTAGTCTTCACACTGAACTTACTTCAGATCATACCAAGAACCAGCGAAATAGGCTCTTACCAACCAGTCTATTTGGTTGCTTATTTGTTAAACTGCTTTTAAAAGGACCCGTGGGAACCAGCAAATTAGGTCATGACCCTATTATGTAGTTCCACTTTTAAGTAAAACAGTTATAAAACTGTTCATTAATGTGGCGCCCTGCTGTTGGGCTAGGCCAGGAACCAATGAAGTGGGATATGGATTAATATGGGCCTAAGCTAAGGGAGTTTAGATCAAGATGTCTAAGATAGGGTTTACTTGTAGACTCATGAAAATGTGTATTTAAACACTCATCCAATAACTGATTATACTCACTACATTGTTACCCCTTTATTTGTCTTACAGGCAGTGATCGTACCCCTGTGGCCGTCGACCTCCGCCCTTTGATGCACCTCCGACCTGCCTTCACAGAACAGGGCTGGAAACAGTTCACGGTCAGTCCTCTATAATGATTAATCAAAAGACCATTTCCCTCTTACCAATAAAGGTTCTAATATTTGTGCTGCACACATTTTCGCGCATTTCCTACCTTGCCAATAGTAATTGAAAATGAAAAATAAAAAAAATCATTATTGGTTTAGGGTTTAAAGGTTTAGCTGCTGGGTAGCAGAAGGTGGGACCTGGTCGCCAGGTGGAATCCTGGACCATTCTGTTCAAGAATATGTGATCTTATTACATTCAGACTGCTACTAGAACCAATGAAATTCTTGCCAGTATGAGACAACCCTATTTCTAGTCAACGATGCATTGATAGTTCTTAAACCTAAGAGGAAACGGTATCAAGTTTTATAAAAGGATTTCAAAATATTTTCCATTGAATTACAGAAACCAGACCCTTCGCATATATGTACAGTGGGAAAGGAAATAGATGTATACATAGACAGGAAAACTGCTAGTTATGGTTTCTTTCTATTCCTGATCTTTATCAAGAAAGAAATAAGAATAAATTTGTATCATATTCCATCATTTACATCAGCGATAATACTGATTACAGTACCGAAATCATATCCACATCCCATATAATACCACACGAGGACTTTAGTGCAAAGAGACCGGTGAGAGAGGTATGTCGTATCAAACCATGTTTGTAGATATACATAATAGTATCTTCAGTTGGCCCTTGCTAGTTTGAGCCCTTCTCACTTTGAAAACCTTAGTACTCTGAAAAATAAATTGGTGACAGATTTATCACTATATGGATACTTGCCACTTTGAAAACCTTGGTACTTGAAGTCTGAATATTCTAACATGTAAAATACCCCTGTAACTTTGAATGTCAACAGGTAGAGAAAGCCCTTTTAAACATAGGGATTTATTAAGCTAGTGTTAACCAGTATTTCCCCTTGCAAAATTGCTATCTAAACAAAGTCAGCATGAACAGACAAATTACATAATACTCTTTCATTGTGCTCATGATCCCTCATGTCTTTACCTTTGTTCGTGTAAAATAAAATAGAATCAGATGGTTTTGTTTGAATACAAACTCTTTCAGACCACTACTTAAATTTTGCTAACTTGAACACCTTGAAACTTTAGATATATGTCTATAGGTGACCAGCTAAGTTCAAAGTAGCAAGGGCCGACTGTATATATAATTAAAACCTTTCTGTTGTTCCTCCAGGCGGACCCGTTACGGTACATCCACACGCATGGCCTCCCCCAAGAGGTGCAGGTGGTAGAGAGGGAGGTGACCACCCGGTTAGTCCAGACCAGGCCGGTCAGCACACCCTCTGGTCAACCCCCTGGTCAACCCAGGTCACAGCCCCAGCAGCCCGAGCGGTTCATCCTACCCCCTGAGCCCGTCATACCCGGCCGGGAGCAGCTCATCCTACCGGTAGAGGCCCAGGTGAGTTTTTGTATGAGATAGGGTTTTTGTTTTTCACATAATTTATTTTTAGACTTGTTAAAAAGGGGCAATATTAAGATTGCGCTGTATTGCCTGCTGAATACACAGGAATGGAATTCTGAGGACAGAAAATTAATTTTGACAATCAAAGCTGTGAGGATATTATATCATTTGTTCTGCTATGTTTTGTCTTGAGACATTCAATTAGTGATAGGTGGATGTCATCCTGTCTTATATACTTGAGATAATCATAATCTATGGCCAATCAGTATTCCCCCGTAAGGAGTGATAGTTCTCATAGTATTATTTCATTATATTTTCTCTCTTGAACAGAAATGTAAAAGAGAAAAATATTACTTTATTGGCAAAAAATGATCATCTATATTGATCAATGACTTGTTACACCCTTAATACCCCCTCTGACAAAGTAGTGGGAGGTGGGGAGGGGGAGGGGGAGGGTTGTGAGGGGATCCAGTCGAGGGCAAAGGATATTTGAATTTCTGTTTGTTTGTTTGTCCTTATCAAAACATTTATTGGAAACAAAACGTTAATGTTGTTTTTTTTGCTTCCTGGTCCCACAAACTTGACACACCATTATAAATAGGACCTGTGTGCAGTGTTCCTTGTATGACTGATATTCAGATGTCAATCACTGACACATGCATCCAATCATGAACCACCAATATCCAAGTCACACCACTTTCAGAAGAATTAGGTGGGGGCATAGGGAAGGGGAGCTGTAGAGGAGAGGAGAGGAGTGGATAATTGTCACAAATGAGGGTATTCATTGCATTTCACATACAATGAAAGGTAATAAAACTTTGGGGGTACCCTTTCCAATAACCAAGGAAACTGTAGGACATCCCCAAAGCAAAACCACCCCCGCCTCCGTCCTTAACAGATCATTTCCAGAGTTGATGAACCATCCTCAAAATTCTAGCTGGTAGGAGGGTCCTCAATGGATTTATCTATAGAGTTTAAAATGCATGCACATTTTTCTGTGTCTCGTATGGCATACAAACACAATGGTCTTTTGGAATACAATGGGATTATATAACTAGTTGAACTTAAGATACCAAAACTGTAAATTACTAAGATAAAATTAATGTCGCAGGGATTAGAGCAGAAATCAACAAGGGAACAACCATGATTGTATTAGTTGCAATCATATGATTTGATTAACAGCAGTCAATATTTAGATCGTAATTAGGGATCAGAACATAGTCCAAACAACATAAACATGCATATATTTTGCACTGCAAACAAAGGAAGCGTTGAAATTGCATGATGTGGTTCCCGGTGAACAAGGCCTTGCTATTTTAAGTAAGTTGGTAATCACTACCATTTCGAACATGTTTCAAACGAAGGCATTAAGCAAATCTAATTCAACCCCTTGCATAGCCTGCCCCATGTGAGCGCCTCATCCTACCCGCCGAGCTGGTCCTACCGGGAAGTGAGCAATTCAGCCCAGATTTAGAATCTCAGGTGTGTTAATAGTTCACAACACGTTTACCTGCACCTTATTGATGTACAGACTCACACAAGGTTGACAGCTTGATTTTTGTAGTTATGCTTTGTATTGAATGAGTTTTCACTGCTTTCATGCTTTGAAATACAAGTTATGTCACAGTAAAACATTTGGAATATGGACAACAGTATCGTAAGAATACCAGTGTCGTTTATTCCCTTTTCAAGCAGTGGATATGTAACGTTTTGCAGCGCTGTTATGGTTTGTGCAGACCTTTTGTGCCGCCACATGTTTTGGCTTTGTATTGAGCATGGTTTTCTGTGCACACTTTGGTGAAGATTTCATACTTGTTCAAACTATATAATTCGAGGAAGAAATATCTTTTCAAATGAAAGGTCCATAGCTATTGTCTGAAAAACATGTACTAGCTAGTATGATGTAAAAATTTCAACTAGTTGATTATAGATCTTCTTGAATCACAATATTGCTTTATGGCACAAGAACCCCTGCGCCATGCAGCAGTGCATATACAATACATAATCCTATATTCCTTGTGGACTTGTGGGTGTTTACTATACATGGGTGAGTTGGTATATGTCCCCACAAAAAACGCAGTTATAACAGTATTATTTCAGTAGTTTCCACATTTCCTAAACTGAAAAGATATCCTTTTTTCTTCAGTCACCAGCCTCGCCCACCGACGCCACCCCAACCTCCCCATCCAAGGGCCTCACAACCACCGAGATCTCCAGGGTCCTCACCACCTTCAGCCAACGGGAGACGGTGAAGAGTGACAAGGACCCCAAGAAAAGGCCCTCCAGGATCAGAGGTCGTAAGATGCCCAAGGGGGCCAAGACTAAGGGCATTATCAGTGACCAGGAGGCCAACGAGTGTTCCATCTGCCTGGTGGACTTTGAGGCCGGACAGAGGGTGGGACTGCTGCCCTGCTGTCACAGATTCCACGCTGAGTGCGTCATAGATTGGTTAGGGGTAAGTTATAAACTTGAAAGAGTGATAAGGAAGAGAAGATTGCAAAGGGAAATTGATTTGCTCTAGCAATGTTGGTTCTGGAAACATCAAAATTGGCTTCACCATTTTGTATATATTGGTGTCTAATTAACAGTTCTCTTGATAGCCGATTGGTTCTAATATAGACGAGGAAAGGGGTTATGTAGCCTTTGAGTAAGAGAGAAATTTGGATAACGTTACCAAACTTTATATGACAGTTAAAAAGGTAGAACAAGCATAAATAACTAATCCAACACCGTCGTATTATTTTTGAGGACTGAATTCGTTTGCTCAAATATTAATTTATCATTGCTCATTACTATTGTCTTCCCTTGTATTCTTCTTAGTCTTCATCTTCTCTGCTTACCCCTGTATATAAATTATTTACTTGACAATCATTTTTACATCAACTGTTCATGAATATTTTAGGATGGCAATAACGTTCAGGAACATGTTTAGTGCTCATATTACTGATGCTAAAACTGAAACATTTTCATTTTTTTCCTTTTCACTTTTCAGCGCGATGGTTCATGTCCTGAATGTCGGGAGGAGTTGAGGGCTCATTTGCACTGACCAGAACCTCATTAACACCTGAAGTACCCACCTTTAGACCATTAAACTCACCTGAACACCTGCTGCTGCACCTGTATTAATACAATCAACAGACACTGGATGGTGATCAGCATTAATCATTAAGCACTAACTGGCCAAATGGAGACTCCAAGGTTGTTTGTGCCTAGATGGACAGGAATTATGTATACAGATGGTTTGAGTCAAATAGACAAGGACCAAAAACTAATTATATGAAAAGAATTTGTGCCTTGAGATTATCACTGTCTGTGATAGATTTTATAAGACCTTTCAAGGCTTATTGTTTAACAATATCTTTGATATTAAGATGAGAATGGTTATTAGATTATTTCACCTGTATAGCTGCTGGCAGCAAGGGTAGATTATTTCTAATACAAACCCTATGCAGGTACCCTTTAAAGAGGACAATACGACTCGGAATATCATACATAAAGAAGTAGGTTATGATAGGAAGGTAGTCAATTTCAAATGATAAGTATACATTGTCTTAGACGTGAAGATTACGTGGATATACATGTATAACCTATAATTTTGGATGTGATATGTGCTTGGACTGTTGGATAGCATTGATTTGAAAATGTTTAGCACTGCAATTTTGCAATAGTATATTTGTAAGCTTGCATTACTTGAGAACGCATGTATTGCACTGTGAAGGCCGTAGTCATACTGTCGAAAGCAAAGATGGTAGCAATTTCTAATATCCTTCCCAACATCATAGAGAGATAAGTTACATCTTACCCACCTAATTACTGCTCCACTTACTCGTTGCTAAGAGGCTGATTGAAATTAATAGCACACAAACTCTTCTACAAATGTATACAAATGAAATTGTCTCAGTACACGTGGGAATGATCCGGAATATAAACTTTAAATTTGCTTTGAGCTTTAGAGGATCAAAGGAAAAGAAATGAGGAATAATATTGACATACAGCAGCAGCTTCCACAACAGTCGCGAAAAAAGCTTTTGGCAATAAAGAGTTGTTTTTTATGTATATGAACAGTCATTCGACTTTATTTGAATATTGTAATACAGGGCATTTTGCATCAGCAGTATTTTAGCGACCACGCCATAGAGTCATACAGGGAGAGGGCTGTGAAAGAGGAACTTAACCGAACTGCCTGTAGAAATATATATCACATGTACAGGATGGGAAAAGAACCAGCTTTAAGGTGCTTAGAAACTTTATCTATACGGCATTGCTTTTTAGCATCACTAAAAGGGATGCAAGAATATGTAAATATTCATGGTCAGAAGTAACTAATATTGTAATTATGTGTATACATGTGCACGCCATAATTACGAATGGATGACCTTTTTCTATAATTACCCATGTTTCTTTTAAGTCGTTACAAACTCGAACAGAGTAGGTCTATGTGTAGAATTGATAGACTGGACTTTCACGATATCGGATTTTGCAAGTGACACTCTGTTTTGAAACCTAGGTCTACAAATGATACTGGAGACAACGTTTACCATAAAGAGATTAACATAGACCACGCATGAATCTTCTATGAAATTGCATAGATTTATTATATCCCATGAAGACGACAATCGCCACATATGCATTACTGTTTTCGCTTAAAGAATTATCTACACGTGAAAATATTTCAATTAAGTCAGACTTTTTATTATACTTGTGCCTGTTGTCTATGTGTTTAATGTTAAAAATGAAATGTTCATTTTGATTTTACCTGTGCCAAACTTACTAAGAAAAAACAATCATCTTGGTAACAAAGCCAAAAATTATGGTACATGACAATTTAAAAATCGTTTTAGAGTTATTGAATTTGCATTCTAAACCGAAATTTTAATGAAGATATGAACATGTAAAAGGGAGTTGTATTAAAAGAATACCAGTATTGTCATTTTGTGGCAATCACTGCCTTTATTTTGAATTGTATACCTAAACAAAGATTATAATGACTACAACGATCCATAATCTTGGCGAAACTTATTTGTAAAATAAATGGTACTCAAGGTTGAGACTTTGAGTAGCTTTCCCGTTATATTGCAATCGTCTCAATTGTAACGTCTTGTGATTTTGGAAACGATGAACTTTGTAAGATAATCCTTTTGCAGGGAAGAACCGCATTAATAAAAAAAGGTTTTTATACACCTTTGCGACTGTGTTATAACTATGATATTGACACTATTTTCAATAATATCAGTTACAAAATTTGTTCCGACAAGGAGATATTTAGATGTGAACTTCGTTTCAGTTTTCATCCCTAGATAGTGCCCCTAGTTGTAAATTAGCGCTTGAAGTGTTTAAGATTAAGTACAACATAATTTCAAAGTCAAGGCCTCGGGGGTTCTAAAGTTCTTTTTTTTTTAAAAACCTTCCCTTCAGATGAGCAAACCGAATGTGATCAAGGTCAATGTTTATTCCCTCATCTTTTGGCTAGGAAGATTTAAGCAAGTAACCGGAAAGACGAACCGTAGTTAGATTGCACATCTGTCCGCCAGGGGGTTAGTACAACTTCTAAGAAAGATTTCTAAAAAGTGGTGAAAAAAAGATGTGGATGAGGACACGCCTCCGACCACAGAACATGCCGTGAGCTCTCTAACGCCACCTGGTGCCGATAAGTCATACTAGACCCCAACAGTGCTACCTGTAGTTAAAGTATGATACTATAAGTGTTCTATAATAATTATAGTTGTATTAGGATACTGCAACAACAACAAAACTGTAGGTGAAAACTAGTATTCTTGAAATATTAAATGAGCCACAGAAAAGTTATTGAGATCTTCTGATAAAGCATTAGTGTAGGATACTGCCTTTCTATGGACTGAATGATGAATGAATGACTAAATGAAAGATGCTATATCCTCTAGCTATATGATGTAAACAGAGGGATTTCGTTATAGCTTAAAGTCATTTTACTTCTTTTCATTGTGTGTTGGGAAACTGAAAACGTGCTAAATAAGTCAGTGGCGGATTTCTATGAGGCACTATACATCTGGGAGAAATTACAAAATTAATGTAAACTTGGGCCCAATATAAATTATATAAACGCAGGTTGAGGGGGCCAGAGGTCACTGAGTATAAACCCTCTCTTCAGAACTCTGGTCTGAACTCAGGTTAGAACTTCTGTTAGAACTTTGAGGATAATGCCCAGGAAGAGGGTTCAGTCTGCTGTGTGCCCTGGAGTATTGCAGACCATATTTACTTCGCGGCTTGAATAACTACAGATTAATAACAGGATAACAACAAGGTAAATTGATTTGGACATTTAATAAATAACATTTATTTTAATCCTTCCTGCATACATCAAATCTAAAGTTTAAAATTCAGCTGCGATGTGGTCAGTGTGGTGGATGGAACGTGAATGATAACGGCTTTGGCCTGGCGATTTATATAGTGGCGATACAACAAATCGCAGTAACGATAGCAACGGGGGCGATGACGTCACACCTCTTCGAAATAAATAAATTGATCTAGGTATCGCTACACAATTTAATTACATTTATTGTACCTATGGAAATAATATAATGTGACCCCACACCACTAAATGAGGCATAAGTCACTGGTTCTGAGAAAATGGCGTATTAAGAGAAAAATGTCAAAAAGTCAAAAAATGAGATTCTCAAAAAATCAATTAAAAAACACCCCAGCAACTCAGCTAACTAAGAAATGTATAGGAATAATTGAATTTACATGCCTTTTATGCAGGGTTTCCTGATTGCCATAAATATGGTCTATGAGGATTTGTATTGCCATGCAGTTGAGTCAAATCTTAAAGGCCATTTTTCTCTAATTAGCCTTTTGTGATGCCTTGTACTTCAAACAATCATAGCTCCAGTTCTATAAATGATTTCACCACTATAAAAATAATATCATCTTCTCCAAGGATCTGCCAAAAGGCCAAAAACTCATGTCTGTGACTTATGCCTCATTATGTGGTGGGGGTCACATAATATACTTAAAGAATAAAGGACAACATTTTCATCCTTACAGTGATTTATCATTGGGTCTTCTAGGATGTTCCCTGGTGACCCAGCAGTACAAATGATTTAAGTTAGATAGAGAAAGAAACGTCAGTTCTCCTATATCTTCCTCTGTATAATTATGTTAATCAAATACCGCCGTTTACCCTGGGGGTTATTGGCATTCTTTAAACTATTCCTCTACGTATAGTAGGTTGTGACGTGGTAAGGATTAGATGATGACAATATCCGACCACATCCTAACATAATGTCTAAGTAGACTAACCTTCTGGCAATCAATGCAAGACTTGGAATGATCAATGGCACGGTACAATTGAGGGGTGATGATACAAACCTTACATCTTTGGAACAACAGAGACCTACGGCTGTCATACACGTGCAACAACTATTTTTTGACGCACCTGAATGATAAGTGTAAACAACCAGCTTCGGTACAAAAAATATCTGTTTTTTTAAGTTGTGAAAACTTTAAAACAACTTTTAATTACAGTGATTGGGAGGCGTTAAGAATGAAGGAACCCTAATCTAAGATCATTATCACAGTGAGTTCACGCTGTTAGCAAGGTTATATCAAGTACGTGTATCACACCCCCCTAATTAAACTACCCATCTGCCAACTTATTTAACCATGAAAAAAAAAAAGAAAATTGGCAAACAAAGGAGACAGTCGCAGGTGTAACTTACGGTAATCATAGTAAAAATATTCTGAGCAAAAACTAGCCAACTGCATCAAATAAATTGAGCCAATTTCTTTAATTACAAGAAACTTGTTTACCAAAAAGTACTATACTGTTTTATTTTGCCCAGAACACTAACTAGTGAGGCAGTGAGAATAGGTAAAAAGTAGTTAAGTTGTGATTGGAGATTTCAGGGTTTGACACCTGAGGCCCGATACCGTTCATGTTATTTTCAAAATGTAAGACTATAAGGGAACTCAATAATGTTTTGCTAGGAATTGCTGATAAATTGTTACTGATTGATAATTATTATGGAAAAAACAATTGGTACCCGAAGCATGAAAAGTTAAAAGTCACGCTACATTCTATAGTATCACACGAGATGCTGGGGCCACGTTCTACTCCTGAAGATGGCAGCACGTGTTATGTAGGCTATGCCGCCAACCTCTTGGGCTCTGGAAACATTCAATTTTATGGTAAGTAGCTATGTATGTAAACAGTTCTAATACTTTAATTTGTCTATTACAAAAACCTGTGCGCTATAACCGACTTACATGCGTCATTAGTATTCTACAAGCCCTGTGCAATTGATCTTACACGAAAAGAGTAGTATTTCTACCATTGCTTCGAAACATCCGGTTAGGTTGAGCTGTCTTAGTAAAAAGAGGATTTGGCTAGAAATATGAATATCTAAACAGAGGCTAAGCTAATTTTCGTTTCATTGTAAACAGAGACATTAATTTCATTAACAATTCCTGTCTCTGTAACTTGAATGAAAGGTTCTTTCAGAACCAGAATCAATGTATAAAACAAAATTACACTTTTCTCGTCACATTCAGCATAGACACTAACGAATCAAGGATTTTGAAACGAAGAGGTATACTGTGTGAAAACCATTTGGATCGGAAGGTAGGAAACCTATAGCTGTCATTATCGAAACAACGAATTGGTTTAGAACTTATCATAATTATTGTAGACCATAATAAACACGCAGGCCTCTAGATATCATGTCTAATGGCCACAATGCCCATTCAAAAACAGAAGAAACTCTGATGCAACCTAAATGAAAGCACTTCTATGGCGAAACACATCGCCAATTATCATACTTCAGGTAAAGGGTCCAAAATCTAGGCCGTTATCTCGTCTCCTCAGAACTTATATTCTCACGTTTAAGATTACAAATGATTAGCTTTGATTTTTTGATTCGCATGATGCTATGGAATCCCCTGGTGGCAATTTACTCCTTTCCATAAAGACTTAGTGTTTTTACTCATATGCAGCCTAAAATTGATATGTGTGTTTTTGTCCAAAGTATGCGACAACCAATGAAAATTTACATAAATATTACTAATGCGAGGAACGAAGTTAATAATCTATGCTACCCATCGAATAATGAAATGTTATATTGTCAAATGCTGATATGTTAATACATTTGTATCAAATTTACATTTTCCATCAATGCAGGCTTCAGCCCCGGGGCTTCAGCATACATGTCGATTCAACTCAATATATACATGGATAAAGTTATTCATACCCAAATTATTTTGATCAATACAAAAACATCAACTTTCTTTTTCAATGAGCATGGAATAATCCAAGATAAAGCTGTTTGAATAAAAGATTATATTTTGTTCATACAATTTGTATGAATTCAAGGCAAAATGAATTAGTCATAAACCTCATCTAAGCATTTGCGTTTAGCTACATCTACTGAATAACACAGACACGTTCTCCCTTTTTACCACAGAGTTTATCAGTGAACATTATTTTTTGTTTTTGTCACTCTATCTGCTTAGTTCGGCCTCCGCCCAGCAGGGGGTGCTGACACCCCTGACAAAGAGCACTTCCGGTAGCCGTAAGAAGAGCACGGAATGTTGGGTAAAAATGGCGTCAGACCCCAGAAGGTTATAGCCCTTGGGGGGAGGCACTGTCTCTTTGAAGGTTAATATTCATTCCATTACAGTCTGCCACCCCTACTTTTTGTGACTGTTTGATCCTGAGTTTAAGTTGTTTTGGGGAAAAGAGATCACCGCCAATGAAAACCAGAGTGTGTCAATACTAGAAAATAGGCAAAAATCATCAAAATTGCTTCAATAAAGTTCTTTTTTATTTGCAAACCAACAGTAACAACTAAGCTTCAAGTTATTGTTTTTATAAAATTATTGCTCTACGGCTGTAGTTCAGTGCTACCATTTTCTGTTTAGAAAGTGATTGACCACCCCTCAATTCTGACATGCGTTGCCCCCACTTCACGGATCCGTTTGGCAGAGGGTAACTTTTCAAGCCCAAGTACCCCCCTCCCCTCAATGGGGTTATGCCATCCCTCTAGGACGTCTATCCCGTGCTTCCCGCGACAATGATCTCCCAAGGGTGAAGTATTTACCTAATCTCACCTGGATTTTATTAAAGGTGTGAAGGGGGAGATCGGGTAGCCATTGCAGCGAGAGGGAGGAGCTGTAGCCGCTGAGCATCAAAAAGGGTCGAGGAAAAAAAGAAGGGAGAGGAAGTTCAGACTTGGTTGATATTTAGTAAAGGTTCTCACTGATGGAATCTGTATATTTGAGGAAGATGCACTGATAGATGTATGATAAAAAGGAGTATCAAGATATCGTAGTGTGTGACTGGAAGAATGAAACAGCGAAGATATACACCACAGAGAGGTTATGGGTGAAAATGCTATGACAGACATAAGTTTAAACAAAATAGGCGATGTTGTAGGCGAAATGATTAGGGGTTGGCAACAAAATTGCCAACCCTAAATCGACATTCAGCAGCAGTGGTTGATTGTTCTACTGATTTAGGGTTAGGGTAAGGGTAAGGATCAGGGTATTGTTTACGTTAAAATCTGTCAATAAGGTAGTCTGTGGGTATCAAAGTCCTAGGGGAAATGGACGACTAACTGGTTGAGTGACTGCAATATTGATATCGAGCAGGTTTGGTATTTGCAAGATGATCATACTGGTAATTCACTGGGTTACCCCATCGTCCGTCGCCTGTCACCCAGTATACCCACGAGGCGAAAATCGTTAATAAAGTTGGCCGATTCTACCAAAATAATCGGTCGATTATGTACATGTACATTTCAATAAAATATACTGACAATCAACCAACCAAAATCATGACCAACGATGAACAATATGCCCTAATGGGCATAGGGATTTCTTGATGTCCAGCTGGGCAACCACCCATTCACTCACTTAGACTCATAGGCAGTCCCTAGTCATCGCAGTCCCTGGTAAAGTCTGCCAGTAATCATTGGAGGAAGATGTCCTAGCGGGTAAATGTCTGGGGGATAAGTAGGATAATTGTCTTGGGGGTATGTGTCTGAGGGAGGGGCTTTTTCCTGACACCGTCACAAACCAGTAGCTGATTAGCGCTCTATTTCACAAGGACGTAGGTTTAATTGTTAAAGGAATCTTTGATTTTGTATTTCAGATGCCCAGATGACTATTTTCCTTATTGTAATGTATGCAGGTTAAATTATCTCTGTTACAGAACTTCCAGGTCCCGATTAGATTTCGTTGCTTCTTTCAGAGACTGAGACAAATCTTACGGAAGTTTTGTTCAGCCTTCTCCCAGCAGAAGGCATTTACGTAGTCTTCCTCAGGTAACACTTTTTTAAAACCATTTTAAGGTTTCCGTAAGGACACGAAGGCTCTTAAGAAATGGGCAACATGGAGGCAAACCTCGGCCTCACGCATAATGGTGGCAAAGCAAACCTTAGGTGCCCCCCGCACGCACACACTTTGTTTTACAAATTCGTTTCCCTCAAGATAGCTTAAAATCCATCCCTGCCTCTTCTCAGAGATGCCTGGATTTCATCTAAATCACTCATTACATCCACTCATCCCCCCTTGTCCTTCATTACTCTATCACAGAACTGTCCCTCTCTGATGAGTGTTGACGCCATTTTTCAGCCCCAGTGCCCCCTGGTGTTCACCGCCGGCGTAACTGGCGTCGCCCCCTGGTGGTCCCACACCACAGAATTAGTGTAATATCGCCCAGACCACAGAATTAGTGTAATATCGCCCACCCCGGGGGCAGCTCAGTCTTGTGGTCGGACAGACCAGCGTAAGGCCCTCGGGCAAGGCAGTGCAAAGCCACCATGGGCCACCTTATTAATTTGTACTTGACGGTGCTTTTTCAGTAGCCAATACCAAATCCGTTTTATTGTTTTTCAAAAATTAGGGTCCACTTATTGTTTTTGGGTCGGCAGTTTTACTTTAAGCCCAAGCCCAATCTTTGCAAACAAAAAAAAATCGAAAGTTAATCTGATGTTTTTGACGTACTGGGTCTGTGTCTGACCATTCGCATTTTTTGGCCATGTCGAAAAATGTCTGGCATTTCAGAATGTTAGTGAGTTAGAATGAAGAACAAATGGTACTAGATGGATACTAAGTTAGCCCCGAAAAGCAACCGTTGTAAAATCATACAAGTGGGAACAATAATCATGCTGTTTATCAATATTTAAAAGCAAAAATGTTGTTTCCTGATAATCCACTAAGTCAATTCAGTTATTTTTGAAATAAAATTGTTCACAGGGGATCTGTCGAACTCTATGGTTTACTGAAATGTATCTAATTCCGGGATCTAATTTCATGCAATTTATTCAATGAAATGATAGGCCCTATTTAGTTTTCTCGACAATAATTATGTGTCTGAATTATAACACATTCCAATCCTCACAAAGCACATGCTGAAATCTACTTTAACCAATTCAGTTTATTTTCTCTGGTGGAGAAGCCGTCACGTTGGTCACAATTTGCTCCCTCAAAATATATTAATATTTATTATTGATAAAATATATCAATATTTTGAGGTTATTAGCCACTTAACAGCTTTCCTATGGTTTTGAATGTGGTTTTGAATGTGGTATGTATCATCGAACACAAAATAGCCCTAAATAAAGTCGAGCATCAGTAGATTACCATCTGAAAGTTCCTTTACAGTGGATGTTATACTTTGAGACATGCCCCTTTTTATATCTGTTTATGTCTTGTTTTGCCACGTTGCATGACGCCGCCATGTCTGCACCCCGTACATGCATCATCACATACAACGGCAGAAGATCCCAATGTATTTATTCCCTGTCGTGTCTGGCATGCAAACAACTACAGGTATCTTAAAGGATAAACGCCGCAATTTTCCTCGAAACATTCCTGCAGTGACGTTAGCCCCACTAAGTGGCGTCAGTGACAACGTCGCCGTCTGTTAGTGTTAGCACTGCCTGTCAGTTAGTGCTAACCCCTGGTTCCCCGCCTGCCAGTCCCTGCCCCGTGCCTTTCCCACCCCTCCCCGCCGGGTCGCAGCACCCCGCCAACCCGCACCCCCCGCGGCCCGACCCCCTGCAGCGCCCCCAAACGACCGACAGACGGCAGCGAATAATTCTTCCTAACTTTATATTTTATTTTACATATTATTACTGCCTGCTTGAGAATATGTAAAAGTCAAGACCTAGTGGGGTCCCTTTCAGACACGGCGTCAGTGGTGGGAGTAAAAAGACTCATTTAAAGTGAGTGAAGTACATGATTATGTTGCAACTGATTTACCTGGATGTACTCAACTCAAGCCTGGCAGACCCAGATAGTAGGGGAAAGGAGGGGGAGGGGGATTAGAGAAGGCAAGCCACAGCCGGTGACGGGGGTATCAGTGCAGGGGTTAACCTCCAGACAGAGGGACAGGAGGAGGTTGGAGCCTGGAGGCCGGAGGGGAGCAGGAGTAGGGAAGGCTTACAGCTGGATTACATCAACGATCGACTCCGATTTACAGCGGCCCTGGAAACTACTACTGACAAGCTCTGTGCGAGGCCTTGTTGACGGCTGATGACTTAAGTGAAATGGGAATGACTAGCTCCTCCAGTTCCCCTGGCCTATCCACATTCCCAGGTAAGAGATATACTCAATTATGTATAGTATCTATGAATGATATAATGGAGTTCTCAGTCCGAATATAGTTTCTGATTTTTGAAGGTCATGGAAAAATATCGATCTTTTTCTCATTTTGTTTGTTATAATTTTTCAGTTTTCTTTATTCATAATGCTATATACGATGTGATATGTATATACTTTCTTCAGATGACACTGACCACCGTGAACATATTTCTTATGAATAATTGCATAGCATTTTCAACAGGACCAGCCAGATAGGTTCTGTCTAGATCTAGAGTTAAATAGTCTTGGTAGGACTTAGTGTGTGCATGTTCTTTATTTATATATATGTCGATCCGTATGGATCAATATAACTGCATTCAGGAACCAATATCACAGCTTTGTCAGTACTCAGATAGCATCACCATACCTCTGCTATCACACAGGTATCACACTCGTCCAAAGACGTGTTAACCTATGCAGCTAAGGAAGGTCATGACGACCATGTGTTACCCAATACCCATTTTCAGCAATTTTAGTATTCTTGTATTAATCCAGTACTCTGATGATGAACATCATGAGGATTCAAATATCCAAAGCTCATTGATGCATCATACTTACCTTTTATCTACACATATCATCTAGACACAGGCACAGATAAGTCTACACGTTAAATTTTATTATTATTATACCTTAGGGTGATACATGTTTGGTAGTTAAGAGTTTAACACATGCCATATTGAACCTACGTGATAACCAGCCTTGTATCACCCTCCAGGGTGATATAGAAACATTTATTTTTCAATAATTCATAAAAAAAAATTGTGAAATAATCAAGATATACAAAATTTAGCACAGCGTTCCTAGCTACATTTTACTTGCATGCTTACTGTTTGTGGATTTGATGGATATCAAAAAAGTTATATGGAGAAACGTAAAAACATGTGCAGCATCACAGCCCCACCATCACTGATTGCTTTGCATCCTTCATTGGGAGTTTGGATGGGAAAAAAAGTATAATAAATCCATAACCAACCTCAAAGGGGGTCCTTGAGGAGTCAGAATCCCTCGAGGTGCTAACCCCCTCGTACCACCTTCTCAGTTGGTTATATTGTATAATATCACCACACTTACCAGTGTTTCGACAGGTATCACCAAACCTACCTTGAAATACATATCATTATATATCACAACACTTAATTGTCTCTACACAGGTATAATCAACCTTAAATGCAACTGTAGACAGGTATCATATATCTGTGTCCATACAGAAGGATAATAATGCTGTTCTCTGTATTTTATTTGGGCATAATCTTATCATTTGCAGATATTTATGTATCACTCTGGTGTCTGTATGCACACAAGTATAATTATATTCAATCTTTGCCTTTAAACAAGTATGAACACAATATAAAGTATCTATGCTCAGGTATGACCACAACACCTGCAGACTTAGCCTTCCCCCAGGTTCATGGGGTGCTCCTCACACCTGCCTTCCAGCAATTAACCACTTATCTAATAGTCTCCCCCCAATCTTCTACAGACATTAATCTTTATAACATCTTGATTGGGTCACAGCGTCAACAGATAATGTCAAAGGCACTGCTAAATTAGCGATAGGTATAGATGTCCTTACGTGTATAATCTACGTTATCTCTTGTAATAAATCTCTGCATGACAATTTGTAATTGTGTCACTTGCTTTAGGATAGTTTTTTTTTATTTATTTCATCAGTTTCTCCCTATGTGCGCTGGAATCCTAGTTCAGGTTTGAGAACAACACATATCTTCGTGACCAAATGTCTCGTTCTTGCAAAAAGTGCAAATTCTATACATTCATCTCCTTATATTGAAAAAGGATTCCTTCTAGCCTTGTCGATTTTTGAACTAACAGTAACCCAACGCTAAGATTGTTTTTTAAAACCCCAACGAATATCAAGTGCTAGCAGTTGTTACTGAAATAATTCTTGGGTCCTGTAATGAAACTAGACTATTAAATTTTACAATCATGATGCTACAATCGTTAATTCCAATAAGGTTGTCTTCTGTTAGTCTCTGGCAACAAATATACCATGGACTTTACCATTCGGTACATCTGTGGCACAGATTTCAGTTGAATGGTCCCATATTGAACACGCATGCATGGTACCTTCCCTCTTTTGGTGCAGGGGTATACGACTAAAATGCAGGGGGGGATCCAGGGGGGTGGTGCAGGGGGTCCAGACTCCCACCCCACCCCACCC
Source organism: Lepidonotus clava (assembly GCA_936440205.1). Taxonomy (NCBI): domain Eukaryota; kingdom Metazoa; phylum Annelida; class Polychaeta; order Phyllodocida; family Polynoidae; genus Lepidonotus; species Lepidonotus clava. The sequence continues at coordinate 13,860,675 of OW387150.1, read as the reverse complement.
CCCTTGGTGGAACACTAAACTACAAAAAGAGGGGAAAATGCCGTGTGCCGATGCGCGATCGCGCACAGTTTTAGTACTTTGCCTATGTGCTGACCCCTCCTTTTGAAAATCCTGTATCCGCCCCTGAAGAGAGAATCCGAGCCTACTGGAGGTGCCCTGGAGGCGCTCCTAGGGCCTTATCTGATACTAAAAAAGCTAAAGAACCACGATGCGGCTTAAAGGTGGTAAAGATATTTAGAAGTGTGTCTATCTACCAAACAAGTTATGGTTACAACTTTCCGACACAGAACATTTCTTAATACAAAAAAGGACTTTCTGACCACATTTCCTGCGGAACTGACCTCAACAGTGATCTTATGATCTGTTACAAACGCGAAGTGGTGCATTTTTGACATCAGAGCGTCATATCCTCGTCGGCACTAAACGTCGGATATCGTTTACGCATGTTGATAACGTAATAGGATAGGGCGCAATTCCTACAGATCGTACATTTATTTGAATTAGTTTTCTTGTGATTCTTTAAGAGTAACGCTTAATCTGTACATAGTAAGCTATTGAATCAATTAAGCCAACAACAATAGGATATTGTAACAGGCCTGAGATATGATCTAGGGCCATGGTGACCTGAAAAGTGGCTTAATAATCCCTCATCTTCCCCTAATTGTGTTATTCTAGACAATATCAGACAGCGCGGGAAAACTTTTTCGACCATGTCCTTTGATATCTATCGATAACAAATTCCCTTTGAAAGATCAACTTGTTTTGACGACGGCCAAAGGTTGGAGGGAGGAGAAGGTCCCAGGATGTTTAGAGTGTAATGATAAAAACGTCACAAAATACGTCATGGGAAGTTGGTGCTGGGATGGCATCAATGTTTGTTAAATGAACATCAGATGCAATGTCTCTTTTTTTTTTATCCAAATGTAAGATAGAAAGCAGATTATGCAACCACTGCAACCACTGTCATTCCACTTTTTTCCTGTTGATCTTGTGATTTTTGATTATGGTATGTGATGCAGTAAATCGTAAGTGCTGAAAAGTTACTGCATAATACCTTGTCCTAGATCACATAAATACTTAGAAATTCGATTTTCCAGCATTGGGATATCGGGAAAGTGAAGTTATTGAAAATAAAATGTATGCACTGAAGGATAGGCTTTCCCTTTAGACAGTGCATTTGGCCACGACACCCCTTGTACACTCAAAAATGGCCAACACATACACATGAAATTAATGAATACTGAAATATATTCAGGAAGAGTGTAGCAAATTCCAATACCAACAAACAAAAATGGACGCCCCCTACAGGCCATAAAGGGCATCACGGTGTGTGAGCTGGTCCCCGGCGTGCACTGCCCCGCCGGCCGTATATGAGGCGTTACCCGCGGGGAATCAGCGCCACTTCAATATTTCCACCCGCTAAGTTTTCATCTGTGGGGTTGGCATTTGGCGGGGGTGAAACAAGTGGCGGTCCAGGGGGTCCAGGGGGTCTAGAGGGTTCCAGGGGGTCCACGGGGACCTGGTTTGGCGAGCACCCCAATTCGCCAGTCGCCAATCCCCCGCCCTGACCCGCGCCATGATTGGCTGTTGGCGAGGTCGGCCCCCACCGGAAGCATTGCTTTACACATGCGTGAGTCGGAGTTCCGCTGTGAGCCTTTTATCGTTGACATATAGACCCCACCGCCCCATACCGCCACCACTGGTATAACTACTGGTGCCACCACCCCAATCGTACTATACCACCCCTATGCATACACCCATGGCACCACCACTCTATTGGTGCCACCACCCCAATCGTACCATTACCACCCCAATGCATTTGGGTCGCCATAAGTGTAAGATTCCTGATAAAACTCAGGGCTACGTCATTCCTATGCAGCATAGGGTTTATGATTATGTATATTTATGCATAGGCTGGATGATTAATTCGATAGACTTAATGTGTATCTTAACGATCTCAGTTCAATTGCACATAATTATTTTCTTTTTTTCCTAGCGGGATGGAGAGTATTAGCAAGACCATTCAAAGGCCCTTTCAATAAGCTAAGCCATTATACAATTTGTTCCATTCTTTCCTATTCTAACAAGTGTTTTTAGATGGGGATAACTTTGTTGCAGAGTATAACTAAGTCAATAGAATTCAGTATTTTGTATAACATGTCCTATCGTGAAAATAGAATTATGTCGTTTGTATTACGTAGGTTTTTTTCGAGTTTTATGTTACATCTGCTCATAGAAACACGTAATTTTGAGTGCCACACGATTACTTATACCTGTTGGAATGAAATTTGTGATCTTAAATACATAGAGCCATTTTATTTTTGTTTCCAGGTGAAAACGTGTTTTTAATCCGACAATAATATTCCTTAAAATCTCAAACAGATGCAATTGAAAACAAACAATATTGCATTGAAGCCCCGAATCATAAAAGAAACATCGCGCCATGAGCTAAGAGTTGACCGCCTACCAGACCCTGGGTGCGGCAAGATCTCTGATCTGTAAGCCCCAGTTTTTGAGGGCGGCTGAGGGACAGCCCCATCAAAACCCTGACATCTACCGCCAACGAATCCAGGCCCCCTCCCCGGCCGGGCCGCCCCGGACCCACCCGGCGCCCCCCGCGCCGACCCCCCGCCCACCACGGGCCGAGATGTCGGGCCCAACTGGCGGCGGGCCGACAAGTGAGTAGTATATCGAAATGAGTGTTTGCGGCGGGCCCGGGCGGGCGGGGGACGGGCGGTCCCGGCGGGCCGACCTCCCGGGGCTGGCGGCCGGGAGGGGCGGGCGGCTGGCAGGGAGGGGACCGCCATGGTGGGTGGGGGGCTCTGTAATAGGCCTCTTTTGGGAAGGGTAGATCAGTGAAATCAAAATGTTAAACGAACGGAAAACTGAACTAAAATTAAACTTAATCAAGCAGCTGCAATCACTTCTCCGTATTTGGGTGTTAGTAGAAAATGTTATTGCGTGCCCTTCAAAACTACTTCTATAACTCCTTAGTAACTACCTATCAGTAGTTTATTGCATTGAATTAGTTTTAAAGTCTTCTTAACATATTAAAATATTGCTGCGATATTTGGTCAATCATTTTATAATCTATATCGCTCTTCATTATCCTGTTACATTTTCTTTATTCTTCTCTGATAAGAAGTCAAAGACATTTCTCAAAATTGTTACAAGGATGCTTGTCCTAAAATAGTCTATAAATTTACTCTCGTAGCACTCGTTTCCATTCCTTTCTATTCGCGGCCACTCCGTGCTTTTGAGCCGAGATAAATTTCTTTTATTTTCTAATCTGGCCAAATGGTGCGTGATGCAATACTCCCAAATCAAAGATGTTTTTTTGGCCCTGCTTTGAAGGATGTGTTCATAGTCGTGGGTCCGTGAACTGATAACAACTGGCAGTCATTAGGAAGGCGCTATGGTGATGAGGGGGAATTAACATTTCATTCATTAAAGACTCTATGCTCAATTCCAGAGAAATTTAAAGCGAACGATTTTTCATGCTTGTTTTCGATTTTGTACCTCCTGCTTTTTGGAATGATGGACATAAACCCAACGACAAAATGTTTTGTTATGATTGTTTTTTAACAAGTAAATGGCATTAATATAATAATTATTTATCAGACGGTCGACCAGCAGGTGAGAATTAGGAGTCTCTCCGAGTTAAATGGTAAGGAGAGTATACTTCATACCTCTGCTGTTGTTTCCATTGAGTCTTGAAATGTTAGCTGAACTTTAAACCAAAAAGAGTATTCAAGTGAAAAATAAGAATAGGGGAGAAAAACGATATTATTAACATTATCAGTACGACTCCCGTTTCAAAGAAATCGTTGATTGACAACTTTGATTAACCTTGGCTGAATTTTGGAGTCGAACATTTTCAATATAATATTAATTTAATTTATTAGGCTATAAATGTCATCAAACTGTTCATGTTTGCCTACCCTTTTATTTGTTGTTAGTAGCTCTTAAGAAGTGAATGTTTCGATTACTTTCAATCAAGACAGAAATAAGGTCAACAAACAACAGGATATAACCTGTTTGGACCGAATCTTTTCATGGATAAGACCAGCTCAAAATATTGAAGTGGCTCCGTGGATGGTTTACTCCCCCGTTTAGTTTGTTCCGAGAAGCTCTGAGGGCTTCAATTTAAAACTGATCTCAGCCATATATTTTGGGAAAAAACAATTTGACTTTGTGACCTTATCTAAAATTGACTTTTGTGACCTAATATCTGGCACGGCTGAAAGTGCCGGAGACACCCAGAAACCTTCTAAGATATGCCTCTGCACTGTATACTTTTTAGAGCTATATCTAGGCCGTTCCCTCTGTGTGGGGGAATGTCTCCGTGTGGGTCTGAGGGCCCATGGTTACCGGGGGAATAGGCACAGGAGGGGGTCCACGGAGGGGCGGGGGGGGGGGTGGAGGGGGGGAACAGGGAGTGGGGGGGGGGGGGAAGCAATGGGGGAGGCGTGGATGGGATGGAATGGGCTTGTGGGTCCCAGGGAAGAGTTGGAGACTTTGGCATGGGTGTGGGAGTGGGTGGTGAGGGGTATGGGGTTAGGGAAGGAGGAAGGAGGCGAGCAGAAGTGGAATGGTGGTGCAGGAGGAGCAGTAAGAAGACGAAGTAGAAGTCATACAGGGGTTACGTGGGAGATGGAGTGGCGGGGTCCTGGGTTGGAATGGGCCGGGGTTCAGGGAGGGGCCAGTAGCAGTAGACTGAGTCTCAGGCCGACCAGGCGGGCCGCGCCGCGCGGGGCCGGGCGGGGGGCGAATTAGGCGCCGCCCGCCGCCCATACATCACCGCCTCCCACCCCACGCGGCGCGCCCCAACGCCGCCCTTATCAGCAGCATTTGCATGGCTTGCCGGCGATTCCCGCCTCGGCCGGCGCTGAGTTATGTCCTCCAGGCCTGTCAACCCGCCGCCGCCTGGATTAACCGCTCCTCCAGGCGCGCGGCGATTTAGGAGCGGCCATTGACAGAGATGCTTGTCTTGGGCGCGCGGCGAATATTGCGCCGCCCCGATAGCGGCGTGCGCGGCGCGGGCATACTAAGCGGCCGGCCCGCTCGTTAGGACGCCGGATTAGGGGGAAGCCAACCGGAAGTGCTGAGATGGAGGGGGTGGGGTCCAAACTTTCTTGGGCCGCCGGCTCTCTAAGTGGGATTAATCATGGGGATGCGCGCGCAGTCCGGGGAGGGTCTCGGCACCGGCTTCCGGTTGCCAGCCTCCTTCTGAGAGCGGCGGATATCGCTAGTCTGCAGGAGACTCATAAACAAGAAATATTTCTTCTCGGTGGATCTCTTCTCTTAACCCCACCATCCCTCTGTGTCGGTACAACGTTGGTCCCTCCAGGCTTCACTCTGAGCACCTACATTTACCGCCCCACCTAAATCTATGGGACTCTTCCGATGTCCCCGTAAAGCCTTATTACTTGCATTCCCCTACTAGAATATTGTTTCTGAATTCCGTCATACACAATATTGATAGATTCACTTGTTACTTGTTTTACTTGTTATGATTGATTAAATATTTACTAGCGTTTTTCCTTTATTGCCAAGTAATTCTAAACCCATAACGGCCGTTCATATCAATTGTATAATTATGCACTCTTAAATTGCGTTAGCTATCGGGGATTTAATAACCAGAAGAAAGTCTGGAAAAAAGTGAATATTCATTCCGAAGAAACATGCAAAATAATCTCAAATGAATGACTAATTGCTTTTTTTGGTTCTTTTGTGTATAATATCTTTGTTTATATATTCAACAAAATTTCTGTGTGTCATAACTTTTCCCTTTACAAGAGGACATCTCCAATATACACTCCCTGAAGGTCACTCAATACCATGAGCGGCTCCCACGATATGAACTGCTCGCATTGACTCAACTTGGCGGAGATACACGGCGACCCGTCGTTAATAGGAATACCCAGGTCGGGACCCGTGTCGCCTCTATCTGAACACTGTAATTACAGAAAACGGGGTGAATAATAACACAGGCCTCTGTATCTGCAGGCTGTAATTACAGAGAACGGGGTGAATAATAACACAGGTACCCTAACCCTGCAGGCAGTGAGCAGATCAAAGAGCAGCTCATGGTGAAAGGAGCAGCTCCTGGTATGAGGCAATGGGGTGGGTTTATCATGGGGAATGTGTCCGCAGTGAGATCAGCATTGCTCCTGAACTTACCCCTACCACTCGACAACGTACTATACGCCATATGAGGGTCCCGATTCAGCCCATCCGAGAAACCGGAAATACATGGTTCGTGACCGGAAGTAGTTTGTTAACCTACTTTAAACTATTGGAATATGATATATCAAAAAAGAACGATTAATTGTATCATAATGCAGGATATATACAATATGTATTTCAGCCTCAGTAACATGTTATGAGTTAAAGAAAATAACAAGATGATGGAAGCCGCCTCGTCGGTATAGCGACCCCTGAACGCTAACTCCAGTAAATCACGGTAGATATGTGGGCTGGCAGGGCGGACAGATAACGGAGCTGACGGAGGAGTATGACGGCAACCCTCTATCTACCCGGCCTGACGGGCGGGAGAGGTGAGGGACGGCTGGGGAATCTCACTGCAGCACGCCCGTCATGTAAATATTTGTCAGGGTTGGGGCCTGGGCAAAACATACATTTCTCATCAGACGTCATATTTTATAGTGCCAAGCGTTGCCTGACACGACCAGTTACCCCGTACCCCCTACCTCCTTGTACCTAGCCCTCTTTAGCATGTACCTGGGCGTCTCAGATAACATTTACAGATAACAGAAGTCTTTATATATTACATGCTGCTATTAGTATTACGGCCTACCTGGATTGATATTAATGCCACACCCACATGCTTAAACTTAGTGCTCCGAAAGGCTAGGATTTATAAATAGAGCATTAATAAAATGTTTGGCGATTCATGACCTGATTTGATGAATTAGTATTAAACTTCTTTTAAGTTCAATCTGAAATATCTGAATGTTGTCATTAAATCAAGTTTTGTATTCGTTTTCGGAGGTGCGCTATAAATGGGGCGAACGTTGCCTTCTTATTGAATTGCGTTTAATGCTTTTAAATAGCATTGCCTTTTGACTTAATCATAATCGGCATCTACGTTCGACTAATATTACGTGCCTTCATTCACAACTAATTATAACTGGTTCGTGTGGCAATTATAACTTCTATTTTTTTCCAAACTAATTCAAACAAAGCTTTCTCTTTTGCCTTTTCAATTTCTTGTTGATACATTAAACGTTTAGAATGTCCCTGGCTTGAGTTTTTTTTTGCAGAATCCCACCTGTCCAGTACAATGTGTTCAATATAGGAACCTTTCATTTTTTTAATCCGTGTAAATATCTAATGGAATATTTCTTCCTCATACCGCAGAAGATACCGAATCAATCGAAGATTTTCGAGGATACTAAAACTTATGGTCACATACTCAACCTACAGGTAGATTTGAATTTTTTAGGCACCAGTCCACTAGTAAAAGGCAAATTGTTACCTCTTTGCACTAGGAAAAACAATCTAAAGAACTATCCTTGTTTCCTTGGAAAAGAAATAATTTATTGTTAACAAAATGACTATAAACATGTTCTCGATTAACTTTCTTATCTTCGTAACAGTATTCAACACTGTTTTTGATGTGCCTCCCACAAATTGTTTCGACAATTCAGATGTCTAAAACAACATGCATATCTAAATTAACATCTTCAAACTAGATGATAAACGTAGAGTTGCAGGTGTACAAGTCATACATCTCACCGGTTTAAATTGTAATGGATAGTTTTGCCTGAGGCTTTCAAAGAAATAGATGTGTAACCAAAAAAGAAAAGAAGCTAAATGTTGGCCCTTAGGTGGTATAGGGTAGTCCGCAGTGAAAAGGAAATGTTTGTATATCTGGAGGTCCCTAATGCAAATAAAAGTTCAAGAGCTCTGATGAAACAAACATAGAATTATGGGTGTTCTTTTATTGAAAAGTAAACTTTTACAGTGCGCATAGACATTTTTCATTTGGGTTAAAAAAAAATCAGATTTGATAAGCAATTATTTGTTCCCATATGGCTGTCATTGCCGGTGCACGTAAGTGCATGTTCATCATAGATAATATACCCATGTAGGAGAGAATGTAACGTTGTTTTATTGTTGCAGTAATGTTCTTTTTAGTTCTGTTTCAGTTCTTGTTACATTATTTTGATGGCACCAAATAACGTCTTTAGAACATAACATTATGCCATTGCACAGGGGCGTTATCATAACATGCTGGTTACATTATTCCATGCATGTGAAAACAACAGTTTATGACATTCTTTACCGGTACGATCTCAGCTTCACCAGAACATAACGTTATTATGTGACTTGGAAAGACTCAACCTAACCTAAAGTGATGTAACTGTTACGTGAAAATTGGGCAGGTATCAGGCTGACCAAAAATGTCTTGCTTGATAAGTTGCTGCTTGCCTGGGATAAGAGTCTGGAAAATATCACTTCAAAAAAAAACAAAAAAAACTCTTAAACTTGATTATGTACAACAAAGTTTTATCGTTTTATTTTCAATGAAAAAATATAATTGAGTGCTAGATCGAGAAAGTTCCCACAGATTCCCGATGATGAATATAATGAAAATATCAATGATTAAGTAGACTATAGTGGTTGATAAGTTTATATTGCAAGTCTTATTTTCATTTATCAAATGGAATATGCGACTCTGATTTATCTGCCACTTCCTATCTGAACCACCATTTTAAATTAAGCAAAACAAATTGGGGTCTTCTTAATTGTAGAGGAATACCTCCCTCATGTCAGGAATGGGTTTTTGGGGGTTATTGAGGAACATCTCTGGCTTTGAAAGAGCCCGCCATGCAATGCACTGACAAATCAGGCGTCAGTGCATTGGGGCGCAATCCCTCAATGCGTTCCCGACTTTCATTTTCTGACAAAACAAAATTACTTTTTCCACATGCATATTTTCATTTAGATGGCAATAACAATCCAATGCCGAGTTCTTGCTTTCCATACTGTACTTTTTCAACAGCTGTATGAAAAAATTGTAAATTGCATATTCTTATATATGCAGTGCCTGATGTGGGTGGGTGCACCGCTGAGTACGCCCCTTGGAGGCACTGCTTGGAGGTAAAGTAGGCGTAGTCCTGAGGTCGTCCAATGCAATCGTTGGCTGTAGCATTACCAGGGGGCGCTGGCTGCTTTACTAATTACTCCCTACAGTAATTGTACAGCCCCCGGCCGCCGCTCGCCTCTATACGGCCTTGTCTCACGTCAGAAATTACGGCTGAATTCATTAAGCCAAGTCGGTAATCGTCGACTTGATTATCCCCCGGTCGCATCATTTAATTACCCGCCACTGCTTGTTTAATAAGGCCGTAACTCATGGGTGTAGGAGGAGAGTGGAACTGTTGGGGGGGGGGGGTGGGAGGTATAGTTCTGGGGTTGGAAGGGGTTGGGAGGAGGGGGGGGGGGGTACTGACTCTTTCATGCTTACTTCCCACTGGCAAAATACCGCCCCTGTTTGTTTGTTATTTTATTATTATTTTTTTGTATTTTTGGTGTGTGTCTGGCTGGTCCTGTATTTTATCTGACCACTCCTTGTAATTTATATAGATCACAGCCTCTAAAGGCAGAGTATCCGAATATAAAAAAAACAGACTAAAGAGGCAATATTGTCCGCATATTTAGGGGGGAGTTAAATAAAGTAACAGAGATAAGTTTCAAGTAAGCGCCTCTGTCCTTAACCCTCCTCCAATGAAGTAGTTTATGCCACAAAAAAGGTGCTGACTACTTTCAAAGTCTGTCGTTACCCCTTCCGGTAGTCAATTGGCATTGAGTACCCGAGTGCCCCCCTCCTCCAGGGTGTGGGACTAAGAACTTTGAAGCAGAAGGGGGACAGGAAAGGCCTGGCCGCCGCGCGACGATCATTATCGCGCGCGATGGGTGAGGCGGGTCGACGGCGACTGGTGTGAAATATGAGGACATGGACGCCAAGAGTCCTGCAGCCATACGATTACTTGTCTCCTCCAGGCCGCCCGCCGTACGATTACTTGTCTGACCGCCCCTCCGACTTAACGATAAGATCGCCCACCCCCCTCCCCGTGTCCCACCCCCCTCCCCGCGTCCCCGCTGCAGCTTTATTGTCTGCTTTGGATCCTGCCCGGAAGTCCCAAGAAAGTCTGCTTCCGGTTACCGCAGCGCCGCCTATGCGACTTCTAGGAACCATTCAATGGAATGAGATAAGATTTTTTAGTTTTGGTTTGGTGAAATTGATTCTTTTTATTCGAGTTAGATTCGTCCACAAATGGTTGGAAACTTCAAATTATTATTCAGTTTGTTAATGTTTCTAAGCAGGTTTAGTATTATACAATTAAATGATGGTGTTTATAAGTTCATGTACGCAAACAAATAGGAATTGAAGACATTCATACTTATCCTAGTATGTAGACAGAACAATATTAATATAATACTGATTCTTATGCAAAAATTCCCTAGTTTCAGGAAAAGGATTGTCCCTGTGAGGCTGAACTACATTGCCCAACTCAACTCAATTAGACTGCTATAGACTCCAAGGTCTTCTAGAAAGTCCGGTGTCCTCTGATGTCCTGTCTCAGCAGTAACACTCTCTGCACGCTCCCCTATGGGACCTGATGATCGAGTTCTACCTTCTCAACAGCTCAAATAGAAACCGTTAGTGCCATCATATGTCCAGGTACAACGTCCAGAACACTAGTGTGTTATTTTACGTTTCCAACGGGGTCTTTAATCTCCCTAATCCTGAGAAATAAATAAGCAATATTAATTAGAACTTTAATTCATTATAATTTTGTCCAATGAAGCTAATTGTGGTACAACAAAGATGGAAATACAAGTTACAATATAGATAAACAGGTATGGGACCCGCTAACATCATTTATCATTTCCTCAAACTAATTCATGGAGATGTAGGCCTCTTGGTGCAATGTTATACATTCGATGTTCATAATGATAGTTCTACTTTAATTACAAAGACTCTTGATCCTGACCTGATCTATTAGATTGGGCTTGCTAATTTGCCCCGGGGCATACCTTCCCACTCATAGAATGTATAAGGCCAGGTGACACCTGTGGAGGGAACAGGGCCCCGGAGGACAGGTGTCTTGACAAATGAGGGGGCTTTAAATGTAATAATTGTTCTTATGATACTTTAAGAGGACCATGAACTTTCTAATTTTGATCTAATACCGCATTTAGAATTAAATAGATCGCACAGAACAAAACTCTAGACCTGGGGCTCTAGATATTGAGGTGGGGTGAGTACACAGACCTTTATCAAACTGGGAAAAAAAGGTCCTGCCTCATGTCATTTTCAATGCCATTATCCATGCAAGGGGTAGTCAACGTATTGGTGGAAGATTATCTCATATTGTCCTTGTTAGGTCTGCTGGTAGACCAGCTTTGGCAGTCACTGTTTATTGGGCAATGTGTAATAAAATTGAAACCTGGAAAAAGAAAAGGAAAAGGAGGGTTTGGGGGCAAATCCCTGATATTTCACCAATATTTACAACAAATATTCAACAAAACCTAATACTCAAATAAATATGTGTGTCTGAAAAGAAAACTTATAATTCATGTATACATACACCTTGACGGGCACTGCCATCCGACCCTAAAACCTCCTTGTTGTCGTTGGTGCGCATAGCAGCCATGGAAGGTCGAATTTTGAAAATGCCAATGTACCTTGTCTGTTGTCATCTAAAACCCCTTCCTGCCTGTTACTATTGGTACTGTCTTCCACGTCAAATTTCAGAAATGTTATGCCACTGTGTCAACGTTCTGGCTTTTTTTTCCTTTTTTTTTTGGGGGGGGGGGGGCGGGGGGTTAGAGCAGAAGAGTTCTGACTTTGGGTTAAACAAAGTCCATCAAGCCAACTAAGTTATCCATATAACAGGGGTCATAACCGCCTTCTGAAGCCATATAGGAGAATAAAGGAGGTTTTAGGGCAAAAATAAAGGAAACTATAGGAATTTTTAGCCAATCTTCTTAAAAAATCTTCTTTGATTATATGAGATACAGTCACTTCATCAGCGTTTGCTATCACTTTACAGACTATCTTCAATTTAGAAAAGAGTGGAATGAAAATAATACATCCAAATAAATTACTTAATTCACAATCCACGCTTCTCATTTTTGTGATACTATTCTGATTGACTTCTAAAGATATTGCAATTATGCATGGTAAATCAGACTTTTCTGAGAAAAATATAGGTTATATAGGAATTTTTGGCAAAATAATTATAGGAAAATATAGGAGTGCCAAAAAATATGGGAAAATATAGGAAATAATTATAGGAAAATATAGGATCGTTATGACCCCTAAATTATAAAAGCTAATATTAGTCGGATCTGACTAGGTTATATAGAGAAGCCTAGGTTTCACATGCTTCTTGGGGTGTGGGATTAGGCCCCTAGTGATATAAGACATAGAATCTACACCATATTTTGGGGGAGGGTGAAAGATGTATACGGTAAGGATCTTCTTCTCCGCTCACTTGGCTCTCCAAGCAGATCTCTGCTGCAGATAAATCAGCACGCGCTAGTCAAGCAGGATCACGCGGGATCTCGTGGGATCACGCGAGGATACCGTTCGACGAGTCTTTCGCTGGTGGACGGCAGTCAACCACGCTGAATGGACGTCCGCCGGGCGACAGCGCGGCTTCCGGCCACATCCTCCGCTGATCACCGGTAGGTCGTCCTTCACCGGAAGAGACCTGTCCCGAAACCAGCGGCTGTAAGTCTCTCTTTTATCACGTGCACTGGTATGGGTCAGCATAGATGTTTGGGGGGGGGGGGGGGTAAGATGGGGAGGAAAGAGCTACCGGGGTAGTCCCACTGAAGATCAGGGGAACTTCACAAGCCTGAGACAACATGGAGATCATTTTTTTCTTCACCAATTAACTGGTTAGAATGAATATTTTTATGGGTTATTTGTATTTAGTGAGCAAAATCCATTGATTCACTGGTCGACTTGCACCTTGCCAGAAACCAGTGGCCTGCAAAGGCATCTTGGGGAGGTAGGAATTCGCACCTTTAAATGGCAGATTTCCATAGGCCCCAAATCGAATCGGGGCACAGAATAGACTAGGAAAGAGCCAGAGGGATAGAAAGGGAAGTAAAGGAAATAAGGGAGATAGAAAGTATTAAAGCTAGGAGGGACTTAAGATGTTAATTGTAGCCGCGCCTTAACTGTAGGCCTATGGGTCCATAGTAAACATGACTAATTGTTGTACGACAGCGGAAGACACACACGACCAAAGGCCTCTTGCGAAAATAAAAATCAATGATAACTGATAAAAATGATAAGAGGAAAAAAAGCCTCTCGCCAGACAGGATGCGCAATGTGAATGGGTCCGGCACGAGTCTGGCAGTATCTTTTTGGTCCTGAGTCGCCTCGGTACGGCCTGGCTGAGATGGGCGGGATAGGGAATGGGATCAAAGCCCACATGGGCCGGCCGCCGATCGGGGGATGATCCTTTAAACGTCACATGTCAGCAGAAAAGGCCGTACGCTCTCACAGAGCGTGTAGTGCCGGCGGCTGGCTACCAATTAACAGGGCCCCGTTTTCTCAATGAACCACCTTCTTTGTAGGAGTACAAAAAACAGCCAGTAAAACAATTGGATGAGATGCAAAACTGTGCCTCGAAGAGATGACATCCCTGCCTACTTGCTACGTTTGATCCGTCACGTTTTAGCGTCATTCAGCCTCTACATAAAACTCGGACGGAAGAGGAAAAAGTAAATCCGTCGGGTTCTTTATTTTCCGTTAGCGTCGGTGAGAAATTTAAGGCAAGGGTAGTTAATAAAGATTGGGCCCGTGAGATGTAGCCATTCAGCTTTAACAGTCGAGGGAAACACACAAAAGTATAAATTCTACCTCGCGTTTTTCAGCACAGCTGTGTTCTAATTGCACCGCCTCTCCCTCGTCCTCACGTCAATTACCGAAGGAGCTATGTGTTCAGGGTACGTTTGGGAAGGGGGGAGTCTCTTAAACTGGGGACTAGAGGGGTCACTCGCTACTTAACTGCAGCTGGCAATTGCACAATTTCTGTAGCTAGCAGTTGTGCAAATATTTCTGTAGCTAGCTATTGCACAATTTCTGTAGCTAGCAATTAGCAATGTCTGTAGCTAGCAATTAAGCAATGTCTGTAGCTAGCAATTAAGCAATTTCTGTAGCTAGCAATTGCATAATTTTTGTGACTAGCAATTACACAACTTTCTTAGCCAGCAATTTCACAATTCCTAGCAATTCCTCACTTTATGTAGCTAGCAATCGATCATTTTCAAGATGTCTCAAATTGCCTCCTAAGCATTTAAGCATCACCCTTGGTACACATGAAAGATACACAACTCCCAGATATTTGTGAATATTATTTTACATGGAAATTGCGTAGGTGCAAATGAATTAATATTGGAAGTAACCTTCTTCAAGTATCTAATGCATACAACTAAGTGGTAACCAATGTGCATCCTAGCAATCGCCGTGTAGCATTTAGAGCAATAGTAGCAATCTCGAAAGCCACGACGTACGACGATCCAATATTTTTCGCCAATTGAATGAAGAACGCATTATAAAGATTATGTAGAACACTTCACAAATTGGGATCATTCGCATTTCCCATATTATTCAACACGGTATCTCTCCATATTGCACGCTTATGGTAGATTTAAGAAATCACTCAAACCTCAAAGAATTTCTGCAATAATTGTCGTCATAATCTGAAACAAGTACCTTACACTGTTTCCTCGTGGTATTCCGATCCTCTATTAATGTCAATACCAAAGGGTGGCCCCGGATAACCAGGGTACAAGTACCCCCCCCCCCCCCACCACCACCACCAATTCTCCGCTATGCACCCTTCAGGGGGTAAGCATATGGGAGGTTGTATGTACATGTATATGAGAACCCCTGGACCCACGACCCCCCTGGGTTGACATGCGGCAGTATAGCTACATCTACATGTATGCGTGCATGACAACACGAAATGCGGCAGGGTACAACAATGGGTGGGGGGAGGACAATTTCACCTGGGACTTCTGAACTTGACTTAAGCCCGACGACAACTTCTGACCCGCCCCTGCACCTGTAAGTGTGCATGCACCCACAACCTCCCACCTACATCGTATACACGCCTATACCTCCCATGGCTACCACCCATTGCCACTCTAAACATTTGGTTCTTTGGTACATCATTTTATTTTAAGATTACCAACAGCAATACCGTAATGGGATGAACATTGAAATAAATTATAAATTGCACCATTTGGTTTGTGGAAATGTATATGAATTTAAACCCATGAATAAAAAATGAAGCTATTCTAAAAAAATATTAGAAAAAAAGAATCAATGCTTAACCTCACACACTCCTCCCCATCACGAACCCCACACCCATTCCGCATGTGCGAGTTGACAACCTTTCATTAATAACCTATGCTTATTGCTGTTTCACCCAACGCCCAAATCACCCTTTACCATTGCCTTGTCCATGTACCCATGCAATTTAATTTGGTAGGACGTAATCGTTTGTGGATTGAACCATTACAAATATACAATTTCCTTTTAACTACAGTAGCGTATGATTTGGAGGCAGTCTAACCACAAGGTTTGGGGTGTTGGAAACTAGTTATTATTCAAGATGGCTGAACAAAAAGTCAATTGACGAGGTTATGTGGAAGGAGGTAGAAAATCCGAAGGTACCCAGCCTCATGTGTTACGACTTACTATGGACACCTGCGGGCCGCCGAGACCCAGTTCGCTGTTTTTCAAAACGAGGCTGACAGGACCATCAATCTAAGTGTTTTCTAAGTGCGCGACGTCATGGTATTTTCTGCGCTTGCGCAGGCGCAGTCACGACACGTCACTAACCGACACTGCCCATGCGCGCGCATTAGGACCTTTTGTTCTAAGTGGAGTATGTAAATTCCCAATTACCGTATGCCGTAGCCGCGAGTAGCAAGCAAGTAATTACTCAATTAATAGCAGTTAATGCCAGTTATTTGTTCTCAATCGACATCTGCTTTGACGTAAATGTTCAGACGAAAACGGCTCAGAGAGGAGGGGGAGGAGGGATGGTGCATGGAAAAAATGGCGCAATACACCTGCAAAGGTCAGGAGGTTATCTAGGGGTAACCATGGCAACTATAGCCTCGACGGTGGTGGAAAACATGACGTACAATGATTGGGTCGTTATTAGCAGGCTATAGCTGGTCCTGATGCAATGATAGCAGTGAGGTTACAGGGAGGAGGTAGGCAATTAGCACAAGAACTTGAGTCTTCCTTTGGTTCTGAGGCGTTGGCCTGAAACCACCACTATAAGCCTAGAGCGATAGGCTGTGTCCTAAAAGGGGGCAGATTGGGAGATAGAGTTCAACAGGTTTTACTCTGGTTCACACGGGCAAAGGAACAGAACCACAAAACGACCTCCTTATTATGTCCTTGGCGATTTTACTTGGGACAGGTGAAGCCTGCATGTAAAATGAATTTTGAAATAATAAAATTTTATTCTGTTTACCAAACTTTTTAAAATGTTGCTTTCATGTACATTTACAAACAGCTAATCCAAATAGTCAAGTCTTTATAAAACGACCTCGCTATTATGCACTCAGCAATTTTATAGTAAGGACTGGTGAAGCCTGTAAAATTTATCTAAATTTTAATCAATATAGTTTACCAAACTTTGAGACTGATACCTTCATATACGTTTACAAACAAACTTAAACGTTTTAGTTCTATATATTTGTATTTGGAATAGCTTGACGTAGGGTTTATGATCACGTGTGATAGGTCGTTATCGAAAAGTGTATACTGGTGCAATGAAATAGCCTAAGCATATATACAGGTTAGCTTCTATGTTTCTAGGTCAGACTAAATGCAAATTGCTATTATGGAGGATTTCTAAAATGCAGGACCGTTTTCTTATTGCATGTAACACATAGTACCAACTAAATCTTTTGCTATACACCCTTCTCACGACCCTGCGCAGTGCAGGCCTGCTGTGGCCCAGACCAAGGTGGCAGGAGTCCCCTCAATGGGTCACTCCCCTGCATATAGGCTAACACAGGGACCATTCTGAACTTTTTGTCTGAATCCTATCAATACACTAACAAAAAAGCAAATTGATCATTTTTGCACTCATATTTACATGCAAAAATATCTGTTCTTTGCTACAAGTAACCTAATTTCATGATACAAGATGTAGTTTAGATACATTAAGGAATCTTTCATCATAGCTTAACTTTTATTTTGAAAGGAGGTCAACTCTAAACACAAATCAAATACAGGTACTCACCAACAGGGATTGTTTTGCCCCTCAACTTGACTGGGTATTTAGGGGTCCTGGGCTGTGGAATTGAACTGGTGTGAACAACCACAACTAACCCCTATCCCACCCCCATGCCATACATACAAACTGTGAACTACCAACAATTAAAGACCCTTGGCCATCTGAATGGTCACTAGTTCTCACTTCACTCTGCTTCAAGTATAGTGGTCAGTGTTGCAGACTGAATTGGACTGGACTCCCCTCACCAGGGTTCATATTTCTGCCAAGAGGGGGTGCCACCTTTAATAAGAAGGGTGTATAGGGTCTGTATGCCATAGAATATAATGATTGTAATTTAGGTTGATTGAAAAATAAATAAGTGGCTTCAAATCTAATTCCTTGAGTTCTCATTTAATACATTGGGATCTTTTTGTGGGATCTTTACTAAAATGTGAATAGAAATTAGAATGCAGCATGGATACGCCATATAAAAAGTCTGTTCCGATAAATGATCTATCACAAGATAACAACATGGGTAAAGAACATGATATGAATTCGAGTTTTGCAGCCTCCATTGTTCTGGAGAGTTTAGTTCTGTTTATTAGAAATTAAGCCAAAAAGCACTGCACCACTGTCAAAACCCTAGATCAACTAAGAACTTGTATATTGCTTTTATCTTTTATAAAGTTGAGAATACTATAATTGTTCAAATATTTCTTGTACAAACGAAATTTGCTATCTACCACTACATTACACCGCACTGAAATTTCAAAAAGGGATCAAAGCCGTGCCCCCAGGCCTATATCTGTCCGCCATCTTTGTTGTCAGTCGGTTGTCAGTGTGCCCTTCTGGCGGTAGAGGACGCTGGTGGCGGCGATTTGCCTCGAGGCTAGATTTTGCTGATTACCGGCGTGTCCGACACTAAGTAGACAGAGGACATGCTGTCCTACGTCCGCTACCAGTCCTGTATCCCTATAGCGACGTATCTAACGTCAGATAACGCCAGGGTGACGACAGAATCAGCCTGACAACGTCGGCCTCATTGGAAACTTCCGGAGGGGATATTCTAGGAAGGTGGAGAATTCCGGAGGGGGAGTACTAGGAGGGGAAATAACATGGAGAATAAAAACTAATTGAGATTAACATTTCTAAAAAGTTGTGCGATTATCAGTTTTATCTATGAGGCATGGGAATCTACTATAATGATTTGATATAGGCCTAGTTCTTCTTGAAGACAGACTACATCAGTGTACATGTATGTATATGTCTACTCCTTTTTCAATAGTGTGGCGCCCTGCAGGCGGAATTTGCCTGAACCAAAAGATTGGGATATGGGTTCCTATGGGACCAGGCTTAAATCGTTGGGACGAGGTAGGGTTCACTGCGTATGTTCGTGGGAAAGGTGTATTGGTCGTCCATAAATCAGGGTCGTATATAAGTAGTAGTCTGATAGTGGAACTGCTTTCACACCTAACAGTAGTATATCTTATCAACTTTTCAAAAGAACAATCGGAAGAGTATCTTAGGTCGTTAATCTGGGTATTTCGTTATAAGTGGCACTGCAGTAGGGGATGTGTGTGTTGGTGGATACAACACCATAGGCACAATTGATAAGCTTCAGACGTTGTGCTCTAAATGCAATGCAGGGGTTTTACGATCCCAAGTTTGATATTTTATACATATTTGAACCATAAAAACAAAATTCTGGCCTACAATCTATGGAATCTATGGTTTTCAGTTGTGGAGACTAGATCACGTGTATATGGTGTAGGTTGTACCACCTTACTGTGCTAGTTCAAGTTGTAGGGGCTGGGCCAAATATAGTAATATAAGTCCAGTAGTGAGAGGCACACACACTCTTTATTCCAATTAATAAATCCAACAATCATAGTACATGTTCAAGTCAGAAGGTGATACATTCATAGTACAAGTCCAATAGTTAGAGGTAAATTGCTCGAAGTTACACAGCTATCCAACTAGTCACCAAAACCATATAAATGGTAAGTAATCAGCCTTATATATGAATTGCTTGTGTCTGTTGCCCTTGAGAAGGTCACCTTTAATAATACAGAGTTACTGAAGGTGAAGGTTGTGTATGGGTGTGATTAACCTTCCCGGTAGCCTTCAGGTAAGGTGAAGGTCCTGGCCGGTAATATATGGGGAAGGTGAAGGTTACTGCTTGTGGTATAGGGGAAGGTGAAGGTCCCTTTTAGAGGTGACCCTGGCTATTGTACCAGCTATACTGTGCTAGCTATAGGGTGCTAGTTTAGCATTGGTTTAGATCGAGTAGGCCTGTGTCGCATAATTGATTTGATCTACCTTAAGATTCAAGGTCGGTGTTTGTAAGTGGCCTTGTTTGATTATTTGTAGCTCTGAGTTTGGAATAACTCTTCCCTTACATGTCTTATTTCTGGGTGTCTAGACAGGGTCTAGTACACTATGATGAGTCAATGCAACACCGTTGCTAGGCAAGGGACCGTTATTGTTGGTGACAACAACTCCCTAGCTACCATAAATAATCTATGGGTGCCCAGGGTAGGGAAAAATGAATCAACAAATGTGGAAAGGACAAATGCAAGGAGGGTTATGCCATATTGATTGTTGATATAAACGAATTCATACATGTGGTTTTATGGTTCATTACGCGCCACAAACCATGTTGACCTGATAGATTTGATCAATCAAGTAATTACATCGAAAATACTGTATAACCGAATGGATAGACATTGGAATTCAAACGGATATGTTTTAGTATTGTTTCCTGTGGAAAACGCTTACCATTCAATAAGTGTGTCTTAATACAGGGAAAAGATGCCCCGAGGGGGTTGTACCCTTTGCCCAAGGGATAATATCTAGGGAGATATGAGTAAATTTATGATAAATAGTGATTACGCTGCCCTAACTTGGACCAATTGTCTATGAATATTTCAATTATCATACCCTTAACATTATATTTCCTTCCAATATGCTGTCATTTGGAATGTCAACAGAAGATTTTTATTCTGACATTTTATCATGATATCATTTCTACATCAAAAGTTATGGCAATATTAGTGTTTTAGAATTTTAAATATAGGCCTTCCTATTGGGAAAATTTGAATATATATTATATCTCAATAAATACTGAATGATTTGATATGTTGGAATTTCCAGGAACCTGAAACTATTACAACGTTTTTAACTATCATATTTCATATGTTTTGTATTATTTGAAAGCTTAAAACTACCTCTCAAAGGTTGAATACCTGCATGGAGCAGCCTTTTCCCATTGTGGGTCACAAGAATAGACTTTGGGCACAATTCGTCACAACTCTCCAAAATAGCCCTCACGCTATAGATTACTGTTATGAACCCTCAAGAATGCACATAAAAGTTAAGTGTCCTGTTGGTTACCTGATCCTGCATATACGACCTATGTTGCAGGATACACTAATAAATGGTTTCTATTTAACTCTGGCTAAATATCATAGTAAACTGGTATTTCAAATAACAAATGTTTAGTGCTAATAAGAAGATTCAATGGGGTTTCTATTCGGGACAAAATATCAACTTCTTTGACTTTGAAATATAGAGTCAAGTGAATGTTAAGATGATTCCTTTAAATGCATCCCAAAATACATAAACCTACAAAGTATAAAGTGGGGTATGTTAATAAAATTTTCGTTACAGAGCAGATAAAAACACCAAATTTGGTATGAGGCACTCTGAAGCATAACTATCAAATCTGGATTTCCGCAATAACTTCAAATGGAAACAATTGAATTCCCTAACCCATAGTCTCCCAAATTTGACACCAACCATGTCTCTTTAGTCATTTTAGAAGCTGAGATATAAGATTGTTTTTAGCGAAAGTCGGCCATATTGGATTTTTGGCCCCCATATCCATCCTATTGATATTTTAAGGTGGCTCCCCTTCCAGATTTGATAGTTATGCCTCAGTGGTGTCTCATACCAAATTTGATGCTTTTATCCGCGGTGTAACGATTTCACTAAAAAATGACCTTAACAGACCACAGAGACTCACTCACAATTCACCAAAAGTGTTACCAACATACAGCTAATTAACAGAAAACTTTTCAGATGATATGAAATAATTGTGCACCTGTAGTCACTTTTTCTCCCTATCTAAGTAGACTAATATGGGCACCTGTGTGGTATACTTTTTGTTTCAGAAACATTGAATAAGATATGGGGAAGTTATTCAATGCCAAAGTACATTAATATTGTGATGTCAGAAATAGATAAACTAACACTAATTAAGCTACTCCATAAGACAATGACTACTTTAGTTTCAAAAAGCAAATTGATGTTTTCCTTTCATAATGCAAATATCAGACCTTCCAACAGTTTTCAATGGAGGCACTTAATGAACAATTAGTTTATCGAATGCTTGACACAGTTCAAGTCATGGTGGTTCTTTGTAATGATGTCAATTGGCTCTTTCAGGGATTCCCTCCCTAGCACATAATAAGTATTAACAATCAGAAGCTGAAGCGTTATATACGTTACACTTAGATACAAATGAACTGTAAAGTTTGATGCTAAAGTTTGAACAATTCTTTGATTAATAACACTTTTTCTGTTTCTATTGCATTTACATTTACATGTACTTGATTGATTTGTTCTTATTTTGTCTGTGATAACTTCAATCCTTGGATGATATATAATAATGCTTTCTCCTTGTTGTTCCCTTTCTGAAACTAATTCCATTAGAGACTAGCCTCACAAAATGTGTGTGTACTACAATCTATACTCAATGTAATATCACCGAAAACCAACCAGGGGCAACCCTGAAGTGAATTACTCAATAAATAATTTTTAAAAAAAATATGCAAGTTTGACAGATCAATAGAGGCACAACATGGAAGCTGGGGATACTCTGTAAAAGGAACAATGCAAGCAGCGTAAGGGAAAGCTAGTAACATTTACAGATTAACTTTGTAGAACTTGTTATGAACGTTTTGAATTGTCAACATTATTTGTGTGCAAATTTCAGGGCTTGTCTGTAAAGGATGTTCATAAAGGGTATAATGCACCTCAGAGAAACTATAGGAAACTTTACAAACTAGGTGATATGTTCAATGCAGGCATAATGTACAATTGCATACTACATGTACTTACAGACTAGCCCGAATGCACATTATGCCTGTAACATGGAATTTGCTGGGAAACAAAGACAAATAGCGTGTGGTTAAATTGTACTTCTCATTTGATATAAATAATTTTCAAAAATGTGAGTGCGTTATGATAGTGTAAAGAGTAGATCTTATCTGTAGATGATGTGATACCCATAACAAGACTAAAATCAGATTTCTTTTCTTTTTGAATTTCAATAGAAGTATGTGCATTCTGAGGTTAGTCTGAGGGGATCATTTAGTACAGTCATTATTCCATAAGCAAAAGGTGGCTTCCATTCGATAACTCATACTTAAGGAAAGACTACTCAAAACATTAACCTTAAGAGACCCCCATCAAATTGGTAGGCACTCACAAGTATTGTTGGCGGGCCCAGTCATGCATAATGTGTATTCAAATGAACGATAATCAACATAATTTTTGTAACATATACATCAAGGAGTCTACCTGCCCCCGCTCCCAACCTATATATATATTGACACTCTTTACATACGAGACTCCTGTTCTGAACAGTTAAACTGATTAACTAACTGACTAGCTATATACATATGAATATATGAATATATGTACATGTGTGTATATATTATGACGAGGTTATCCTATAAAGTAATTTAAATGATCGACCGAAGTACTTTGATGTACATGTTCCATGTTACCGTACTTTGAAGGCCACATGAAACATCCTAACATTTCGTCCCCATGTTATTAACAATATTTCACCCTTACACCCATTCCCCCCCTTCTCCCCCCTCACCCTGACACGTGCCCCCCACTCGCTGCCCACTGACCCGCGGCTACCCGCCGCTAGGGGTCACCTCTAGCCATTTCCGGTCCCCCCTGGAGGTCCTGGCCGGCCATGTGGTCCAGGGGTAGGAGGTGAGGGACGGGGTGAGCAGTTACAAATTACCCAGGGCCCTGACACACATTAAAACATGAGATATCATTATGGTTAGAACAACTGGGACTGGGGTAAATGGTTAATGTTTTCTATGTCGAGTAGCCCATAAAATTATGACAAAGTTATTATATGATGAATTAGTCAAAACATGAATATATGAGTACAAAGTCTCAACATGATGTTCTAGATTCTTGTTTTAATGCTGAAGGAACTCGTGCACATTTGCGAATACAGATGTAGAATAAATTGAAATGCCTTTACAATTGAATGAAGGGACCTACTGTAGTCAAATACTTATGTCACGTTCGCCTTTTTCATTTATACAAAGAATATCTTATATTGGCTTGATCTGTATCATACTGATACCTGAAACTCATTCAATAATGAATATGATTTTAATTGATACAATATTATATCATTATTTTGGTATCAGCACAATGTTCATTGATAACATATTCTTCTGGGGAGCTTGAAAACTGCTCGATTAGAGAGGTATATCCATACCTAACACGCCCCGTCATTCAATAGCTGTTTTTATTAAAGTTATCAATTTCATACGTAGAACCAAAAAGTCCGCTCTCTTTGTAAGTGCATATTCACGGGTACATAACATTTCCCAGAGCAAATCCTATTTTAATTCTCAATTGAATTATTATCACTTAATACTTCTAAATCCCATTAAGTATTATCTCGTCAGAGGATAGTTTTGTTGGATTTCTACACCTAAGATGAGTGTCAGATTAAGCAGACGACAAACAAGTAAAGTCCCCCTAGCTTCCGGTGCGTCTGGCCAGGTGTGCCGCTGAATAATGACCTCTGATATGTTTCTTTGAGGACGACTTTGTTGGACGTTAGATATTGTACGCCCCTTGTGTGGTTGGCTGATAGACATTGTACGCCCCCAATGCCCGGATGTCACCGATGATATATGGCCTCCTTTTCAAACACCCATAATGCCTTGCGGCGATTTCACTGTGCGAGCGATAATTGAGGCACTTCTCGTACCTGCCATTATGGACAAATGTGCTCCCTGCGATGTGAGTTTAAAATGAGATATCCCCGTTGACGTATAGTGTAATTGGCTTTAGTTACATAGGAGTCTAATGATGATTAAAGCCAAACGTTAACAATTAAATAATTAAGGTGTATTTTACTGGAGTGAGCATCGCTTGAGCTTTGACAGACGTGTAGAAATTATCTATTTTGAACAGATCCAATTAAGTGTCAGTATGACTGAGGAAATCATAATTGTTTTAGCCAGGGGCTCAATAAAACGTCTTCATAGATGACCTTGGTGATGACCCTTGGTTTGAATTAAGCATCTTCTTTTTTTTTTGGGGGGGGGGGGGGGGGACATAATCCAGACTAGATTATACATTCATATCAACAATCTTGATCTTATTTCAACCATTTCTTTCCATTGGTATTTAAACAAATAACTTTTCGTCTTAAGATGTCGTCCTCCGTATCTTATATTAGACATGGCAGAACTAAAATGATTCATAATTGTTGTAGATAAATTAGTTACTCTAAAAATAGTAATTGTTCATCGTAGAAAAGTTATAACTCTTATTTAGGTTACAGTTATGGATTCCACATTATGCTGAGCTTCTTTAAGTGATTTTGTAAAGACAATAATCCATTCGCCATAATACAAAGGCTCTAAAAAGCAACAAGGACGTTTTTCAATTGACATTTGCTTAATTCTATTTAATAGGATATATAGATAGAATTGCTATATTTATTATTCAAAATCTTAACCTTTTGGTAATATCATAGAATGGTGATTAAGACGGAAACAATGCGAGTTACTGCTTGGGAAGTTATAGAGACTAAACACAAACTTTCATGCAAACAATTCTTAAATTTAGATTCGTACATAGCTGTCATTTCATATAAATAACCTCCATCTATATTGTTACAAACATTCCGCTTTCTCAAATTATTACAAAAGTTTTCATTGCTTCTTCTGTTAGTATTTAATTCCATTAGACTTATAGGCCTATGCCTCTTTTACGTGGCCATATTTCGTCACCTCAATTTCCAATACAGGATATTAAGGTTTTTTTAGACCCTATGTCTGTAGCCCCCTCCCCCTAACCAGCAAGTCACGATGACATAGAAACGTAAGGGAGAGTTTTGTAAATCAGTGCAATCATTCTCAGGGGACAGGGCCATACTAGAAAGGAGGGTGGGTCTCTTGGGGAGAGAAGTACGAGAGGGGATCCTAAAGTCTAGGTGGCAGGGGAAAAGGGGGGCTGGAATGGAGGTCTGGGGGTACGGCCGGGCCCCTTAGCGCCTGTGTTTGTCTGACTTTTTACCTCCTGTCGCCATTTGTCTGAATTACACCACGCCAATCAAATGGCGGCAAAAACACGCCGTCCACCGCCGCTGACCTTTGCGACCGGATATGACCTTTGCGGCGTCCATCGTTAGGATCAAAATAAACCAGCGAGCAACTCATGCTGGTTGTCGGCAGGTGAGGAGCAGCAACGAGCAAGTGGGGGGAGGGGAGTGAGCAGAAAGTGGGGGGGGGGGCTGTGAGTTAGTTGGATTGTTTGGGGGTGTGGGTGGGAGCAGATCATGGGCGCTGTGTGGGGGGAGGTGCGCGCGCAGCCGGAAGCCGTGTGCTAATTATTATAATCAGCCTCGTTGTGAGTCGACTAAGGGCCAGCCCCGCTGAATCATGGGCTAGGTGGGCGTGGTCAGATAAAGACTGATGTGGGGCTGACCACGCCCAGTCCACCTGCAGGGGCCTCTCTGTTAGTTAGCGCCGGCCATTTGGGAAGTCAATGGGAAAAATCAAATGTGCATGTAGCCTATGTCAGTTTTGTAATGATAGGTGCATTTAAATGACGATCTAATTTGAGGATTGTAAGGGAGGAATTGGGCCACACTACATTCTAAACTAGACTGAATAGCCTTATTGACACTCAGAAATTGATTGAATTGTGCTTTAATTTGTGAAATTAGTTTTTGAAAACAATAGCTTTTATTTCAATTAATTTTGAGGTATAATTGATCTTGCATCATAAGCCTCGGCTCTACACTTGGGTAAGAACCAAAAAGTAATCGAAATTCGTGTTACAAGAATATCATTCTGATGATGAGGAGGAAATCACATAGACTGTTTTCATCCACAAATTAGAGCATTGCAATCAATCATCTCTTTGTCCTAGACATAATTTTTCTGATTCTCTATTAGCACAACTATTTATCTTCATCCAATCAGCAACCTGGACAAAAAGCATTAAGCATATTAGGTCTTTTTGAATGAAGAGAACTGTACACCAAGCTCTTTTATTCTCCTGTATTATGTTGAGTAGATCACACAAGCCTAAAAACACAGAAGTTACTAAACATACAATCTTTCATTCTGGAAATCTGCAGGTTTTCTTTCAATAAAGTGTTGAAAATGTAATAAAAAGTGTCCACATAAAACGAAGTTTTTTTTTCAGTTTTAACACCTATTTTATTCAGTAGTGGCCCGAAAAGCAAGATTCATATTGAAGGATAGATTGTAATTTAAACTCTAAAGGCACAGACCTTATGCTGCATATAAAGTTTGTATTGTTCAGGGGTATACGCAGCTATCGAGGTTAGTGTTTGCTTGAACAGCGACGAAAAGAAAAGTGTTTAATATTCAATTACGGCTCGACTTTAGAGCTAGATAGATATTCTAAACGAAAGGGTGCGAACGAGGATGCGAAGCAGTTATCCAAGAATCGATGAGTTAAATTCTAATCAAGGATAGATAGATAAAAATAAAATTAAGTATCTGTTTGTCGATAGAGAGGCCAAAATTAAACTGAGACATCGTGTATCTTAAAACTCATATCTCTCAACACGAATAACAAACTTATAAAGCTTTCGGCTATATCTGCAATTATACCAAATAGAGAATTGTAGGTTTGAAGAGCCCATTATGCGTCACTGGATAGAGAATTCAGTAAGATATGGGTATGGAGACATTTTTTAGTGTTTTAATCATTTGGCCTGAAATTTGGCATAGCCATCGCGATGGTGGTCGGCGTACTGATTTTTCCACGAATATATAGCCACGGGATTCCAATGCCCTATCCCCCGTTATTTTTTCTCTCGAAGTATTCTACCTTGTATACGAGTTTCCAGGCAGAAGAATGCCTTTATTATAATTCAACTTCAAGGCCCCCCAGACCGACCCAATGCCCCAGAACCACTAGTCTCTCCCGCCCAAGAGGGCGGGCGGTGGGCGGGCGGGGGTAGGGGCCCAGAGGGGCGGGCCTGGGGCTTTAGGGGGGTTCTGATGGATTAGTGTTCGTCTGTCAAAAGTCAGGGCGTGGACGAACGCGGGGGGTGAAGCCAGTGGTCCCCCCTCGGCTGTGCCCTCACCCCTGTCTGCCTCTAGTATGTACGACCAAGGCGACCTCCCCTTGTACCCTGTGCTCCCTCTACCCCCTGCACACTTCTATAGATACCTCACCACCCTGCCACACACATCACTGAATATACCACCCACCCCATGTAAAAACGCTGTGCGTTTTTCTTATTTCGTTTTTGCCAAAAAGTTCACTATAAAAACAGAGTCATATTTTTGCAGCAATTTATGTACATATACCTTTTTCGACTTTATGATTAATTATGTACCAAATATTTTGTTGATAACTCTAAATGTACTTTATTTTTCACATAGCTGTTCACTTTTGCCCTGAAACATGACAATGGGCGTTTACAATTGGGCCTACTTAAAGTTCTAAAAGAACATAAACCCTCAATTTCATATACTACTTCTTTTGTTACGTTTTCCAACCTTTTGATCTGCTTAATTCCGGGGAAAATATATCTGCTGTTCCTTTTCTGTGTCATTATATTTTGCACCAGACTGTTCTTTTCTTGGTCCCCTCTATGATGAACGGGCCTGACGCACTGTGATTCCTGTGGGTCTAATTGGACTCTCCTTAGTTCTTTGAGGGGGTAGGCCGTTTTTAGGTCATCTCGGCCCTTCGCTGGGGGTATTTTTTAGGTGTTCTATAGACCAGTGGGTAGGACAACTAAATCAAGCCACCCACTAACATCACAATAATTAGGTATATCAGTAATTGATTAAAGCAATAATTTGATACGATAGATTGTAATAAGTGCTATCTATTTGACGTGGAGATAGTGGAATCCCTAAGCCAATAGATTTATCCTTTGATTGAATTGCATACAGTCATGTATATTCCCGAGGTAATGAATTGTGCTTGACAAATATTATATGTTTGTGTTATTGCATGCTATATCAGAATTCATCAAAATAATGTATGCTTGCGATTGCTTAACATTATAACTATAACATATTTACTTCATCTTAAGGCCATAGTGCATGTCCTGGTTTGAGAAAGTGTATAATTAGCCAATAGAGAAGTACTTATTTTGTCCTACATATACTAATAAAGTCATGTTATTTTACAGAGAGCTCTCATACTTTTACTTCGAGTATCCGATATATACTATATGGCTGGTTGCTTATTTTACTTTTGAGATATACCCGTGAAGTATAACAAGTTTGAGTATTCCCACCAAATCCAAAACAAGCAATGTTATAGCTGACCGCTATTTCATTGTGGAAGACTGCTTTGCAATGTGTCGCGCAATGACTCTCGTTATCAGGATTTATGAAAAGGAACAATCTATGTTATTGAAGTAACTTTCAGACTAGGGGTTCCTAAAAGGGTTAAGAAAATTGTTGAGGGTGGGGGTGGAAATCTGCTTCATGTTTGCGTCTCCATAACTATGACAAGCCTACTTATTTAAAACGGCCACCTATATATGAGGTCAATGGAAATATAAGGCAATTATTCTACCCTCGGGGTATTCCGATTATTTGCATATCACATTCTGACAGTGTAATGAAACCAAATATCGGAACTAAAAGAGGTTATGAAGGTCCTATTTGAAATGTGTAATCAATGCATACCTATAGTGTTAAGAAATCGTTGGATTGCCTATTTAACGCATCTAAAATGTTGGTTGGATTACCATCACAGCCTGACAAGGCCATTTTTTCTCCAAAATTAAGCGCCGTCATATTAACATTGCTGTATTTGAGCCAAATAGTATATTTGTTGCACTACATTGAGAGTACAATAAACAAAACTGAATTAAACAGTTGTGTTTAATTTACCTCATTTTCCACGTAATATAATATGCATAAACTTACGATTGGAAATTTTAGATTTATTATAAACCACCATTCTATCAAATATCATTCTCTTTGATGTTGTTTCTTTTCCCCTTTCCATCGCTATTTGAAAATAATAATACTGTAACGAAAGTGCTTGTTCAGCACAATATAATTAACCGATGTTACTTTGAGGTACTTTTATGTTAGGCCTACATTTAGGAAGCTTATATATAGGGTCAGATATAAAGGGAGTGAGGCGTGAAATAAAGCTATAGACTGGACCCTGACTGACCAGTTCTGACCGGTGCAGGAGGCGGGACCCCCGGCCTACCCCTCCGCCCCCCTTACCCGGCCTCACACACCGAATGTCACAAATCCCAGCTTTATAGCCAGCGGCCAGCAGAATCAATAATGATTCACGGAAATGTGCGGGAATGAAGAAGAGTAAAGAGCCCAGGGGGTGGAGGAGCCCTGGAGGCGGTGTGTGGGGTGAGGGGAGGGAGTAGGCCTGTAGGTATGGAGGGTATTTATAAGTCCTCCAGTGCCACCACTGCTATACCACCACCACGGCCCAACGCCGCCTCCCACCCCTCGGCCTCCTATCAAGACGCGCCCAGAGTCCATCCCAAATCGGGTGATTTCATCGGGACCCTGGAGGGCGTCGATTTACGGCCGGCCCGGGAGGAAGGCCTCGCCGCCTATCTGCCACCGCCCGCCCGCGCCACGCTTATAAATGGGGGCCGACTTCATTAATTTTTTTCTCGGTCCGGGCCGGGAGGGCTGTCGGCGGCTGATACCGGCGGTGGGCCGGGAAGGGGCAGGGAGAGTCGGGAGGGGGCCGGGAGGGGGCCGGGAGGGCTGGCCCGGGGAGGGTCGGGGGGAGGGCCGTTAGCCCGCCCGCCCGTCCGAAGACCGCCCGCCCCGCATCGACCGGCAAAGCCGCCCGGAGAATATGCCATGTCGAGAGATAGACGGGGAGGGGGGATATTCGGAAGGTTTAAGTCGCGACCAGAGTTAGAACTCAAGCAAGTGAAATGGCAGAGAGATATTACGAAGAATATTCAAAGGGATGAATAGTTTAAACTTATAAGGGTACAGAGAAAGTGGGATGAGAGGGTATGTATATGGAGGAAAAGTGCAAAATAGAACACTTAAATCCGCCCACAGGCCACACACGCCACCTTACGCCGCCTTGTGAAAATCCTTATTTCTATATACTACTTACAACCAAATTTTGTTCACAAGACGACAACAATACTCGTTTATAAACGAACGTCTTCAAAAACAAAGACCAGAATTAATCTTCAGCCAGACACCAAGAACGTTTCATTACAGCCAAGTAATTGGCACTCTTTACATCATACGGTCTTGCTGCAAAGAAAGAAGTATGTGGGCGTCAAATAAACCACACCGATCGAAACGTTTCGATTTTTGTCAGGCCGAGATTCGGGCCGATCTGGGCCGCCTCTGTCGGGTCTGGGAAGGGTTTGATTACACCGGGGCGTTTCGGGGCGGGCGGCGCCGTCCGCGGGGAGCGGCGCGGCGCGGCGTCCGTTACGCCGCCTGGCGGGACGCGCGGTAATTGCCCACAGCGGACATACTTGTCGGGAGTCTGATTCAGCACCTAGCAGCGCGCTGCCTTCTGATTGGTGGATAATTAACGCGCGCGGCCTGCTGGGGCTGGGGGCGGCAGCAGCGCGCCGCGCGGCCCGCGTTTCAACGCGCGGCAGTAGGGGAGGGGGCTGGGGGGCTGGAGTTTGACGGGTGAAGGCTTAATTAGCGCACGGGGGCTTTGACGCCACCCAAAAAGGTGGACACAAAAGAGCAGGGGGCGTGGAGGCGCCGACAATGGCGTGTATTGGGCCGGCGCTCTTTAGCGTGGAGATATATGACGGGGGGCGTGTCGGGCCCGGCCGGGGGGGCCATGACACCGCCGTGTGGTCGTCGGCCCCCTCACACCAGAGGGCGCCCCGTCACTGACTTATCGCTATATCTGCAAAAAGGGCGGCGCTGGGTGGGTGGGGCCGGGCCGGCGGGTCGACCGGGGCCTATAGAAAGGTGGGGCCGGGCTCAGAGGGGCTGGGAGGGGAAAGGGGGTGCTGCCCACCGCCGACTGCCCACCGCCGACTCACACAAACACCGCGGCATATGTCACATCCCCAGTCTGGCTACAAACGCCGGAGACGATCCGCCCGCACCTGCCGCTAGGGGCCGCCACTGTGGATTCAGGGTCACTCTCCAAGCATAGCCCTCTAACCGTCAGTGCCCCTGCTCCCTGACACCCCCAACAAAGCCGCGCTGCATTCTGGGACGGGCCCACCGCCGGATACCACCCCTGCCGACGGTGTCGCCACCACACGGCGACCGGCGACCACACGGAGGGGAGCGTCGCGCCCCCACACAGACCCCTCTACAGACCCCTCCTCCTCCACCCACCGAGAAAAGCCCTCCTGACAGACCCCCTCTTGGCAGACCCCTCACTCAGGGACAGACGACGCGCGTCCCCTATAGTACCACCACCACCGCCGACGCTGACGTCCTCCACGCGCGCCCCACACCCTATACTACTTACTACCCCCGGCGACGCCGCCACGCCCGGAGGCACTTCCTGCTCCAGTCCACAACCCCCCAAGTCACCCTCCTGTCTACTGACTCACTCCAAAACTCCCACCACAACTCCATAAGGACTTTCAAAGTACAAAAGGGCAACCGCCGCCATTTGCGTCGACGCCGACGCTCTCGTGGACGCGGCCGTACGTCGACCCTTGCTGACCTTTAGGGAGTTTTTGTGTCGGTCGGCTGAGTTTTCATCCAGGCCCCGCCGTTGGTGCGGCGCAGTGGTCAGAGGAGGAGCAGGAGGAGGAGAGCACCAGGCATGAAGCAGGAGCAATTAGTGAGTGGCCGAGTGGGAGATAGGATCTAACGGAGGAGGTGGGAGCGTGGCCGTCGGGCGTCGGGCGCCAGGACTATAGGCCACCGTCAGACGGGTGAACTCCCCTTCTCTCATTACACTCACAACAACGGGTCGAAGCCACTGAGCCTATAAAGAAAGAGACAAGTAAGTAGTATATAAACGTATATCCACGTTTTCCCTTTTTTCCAGGTATTACATCCCTATTCTATACCCGAAAGTTGGTTCATCGTCATTAAAATGGTCAGATTTCTGTGCATTGATTCTTTTTTGCAGCGCCTCTGATGTTTATGTACACGACGGTTGTTGCCTTTTATTCATTTGGATACAGATGCCTAAACTTTCATATAGGTATAAGCAGTTTTTGTTATTCCAAGCAATACTTTTTCATTTAGATTTTTTATATTGTACGAATTTCTTTTATTGTTTGTAAACATTGCTGATATGATTTATGAATAGACACACAAATGTGGATGACCGTTGAATTCGAATTTTGAATCGCATTTCTCTTCATTCCATGCTCTAAGCCTCGTTCATTCATACTCAGAATGCCAAATCTCTAAAGATTACATCACACATAAGCGGGTGAGGCCAGAAAAAAAGAGAACTAAAATTGAAACCTTTCCCTCTACGATCGATATCTAGTTATTGAATCACGAACGATATTTTGAGGTAGGGAGGAGGAGAAATTTCCGCTTAAGAAGAATTTTTGAATAATTCCATTGAACTTGCGTTGAAATTCCCAAGATTTGGAAACAAAGTACGGCGTTGAAGGCGGAATATCATTCATAAAGAGAGGAAAAATGAGGAGGTTAGCAGGAGCAGTATGGCGCTCCCCTTGGCAACTGCTGAAACCCAATCGGTGATAAACGCGAACAAAGAGGAGTGTGAGAAAAGGTGTGAAAAACGCGCCAGCCCCACACTTCCTTATCTGATCTCAGGGGGGTGGTTTTTCTGTTCGCTGGCGCCGGCGCCGGTCGTGCCCATTCTGATAATTCTGCGTCACATGCTAATTTTCCTATCGACCCATGTTGTGTGAGTGTGGAATAATGTCGGAGTCTGCGTCCTCGCCAAAAAGCCCCCCTCCGCGCCGCCCCGACACCGGGTAGCATTGAAGCCGCGCACAGGCTCTATTATTAACTTTGAAATCCGCCCTTTTTTTCCGGGCTGGATGGCGACAACGATGACGCGGGCTCAAAGCGATGACAAGGAATGGATTTCCGAGCAGTCGGCCCCTTCCCCTTCTTTTTTCCCAACTCTCTCTTTTTTTGTGCGTTTTCATATTCATTCCTTATCAGTTATCTGCCGTGATAGAGAGGCAGCGGCGGCGGTGTGCATTGAGGAGGTGGTGGTGGTGTGAGGTAGGATCTGGCCGACGCGGGATTTTAATTGATAACGACTTATTAAGCGCGTATCCGTCTTACGCGCGGGTCTCTGTTACTGACAGCAGTGGCCTCAGAGAGCTGTTGCCGGCCGCGGCGTGTTGGCACTAAAACAGCAGCGCCGGGCAGCGCGCAGCGGCCACACTAAGAGACAGTGAGCAGAAACACAACGCCTCCAGTGTCCACTCACACCTCCAGGCTCCTCCTCACACACTTCAAACCTCAGCGCGACGCGACCATCGTCGCTACAGCCATGCCGCCATCGTCGATTCCGGCGTACTTCCGGTGGAACGCAGACAAAGGAGCCGGCGGCGCGTCGACGATCAGCTGGTGAGGCCGGCCTGGTCACCATGCTAAGCCTATAAAGGCGGGATCAGTCAGGCTCATGCGGCTTAGGCCTGAATGTACTATAAAGGACGAGTAGTAGTAGTAGTAGGCCATTGTTGACCATGGAGGACGCTGGGGGTTGTCAGCGCGCGACGTACGCTTACTCCAGGTGGTGGTACGACGCCGGCCGCTTCAGGTAAACGCCTTCTGTATGTATCACTCCGAGCTGCTCAGAGCAGCTCAGGCCTGGGAGCAGCTCACTCCTCCCACTCTGTACGTGCTCCTATACACTTTACGTGCCTCCCGTGACAACGATCCACTTATTACGCTGAGAAATAGAGGACGTCACAAACTTCCTGGGTCGGCTCGTTGCCGTAGGAAGTATTCCTTGAAGTGGTTTACTTGACGGAAATTGTCTCTGTCGTGGTTTGTCTGTCGTGCTTATTCTATATTTGCCTTTCAATAATCATAGTAAAGATACATATGAGAATTAAGCCGTCGGATATACACGTATATTTTTATTACATAAACAATGATTATACATGATCTATATACGATGTATATTATATGTGTAAGGGGTAAAACGTGGTGCATCTAGATGCATTAACATTTTGATATATTCTATTCAAAACTATCATTGTTCATTTACAAGATATGAATAACCTTATCGTTAAAACATCAATTAAATAGCATGGGCCACTCTTTGTTTCGTAGCCTATGCTGTATGTTGTTTTTTTAATGATCGAATATAGAAATATAAAACCTGGATATTGTTTAACAGGAGGAATGATTTTCATCGAACTGGACATTATTACTTTTTATAACAGAAAAACTTGTGTACAATATATCTATGATATTCTTTGATTTGTGTCATTATTTTGATACGAATAATTTTGAGAGTTATTTTTCTAAATTCTGGGGGAAACTGTTTTTTCACAGAATGTATAGAATACATGCGAATCATTATAGTAAATAAATCACTGACAAGTGGATGCCACAACTACAGACTTTTGATATGCTTGGGAAGAAAATTAAAAAAAATGACATTAACTTATGATCAGACTTAAACTTTTAAACTGGAGGTTTAAAATGTTAAGTACACCATTGTAAGCTCTGCTCATGACATGAACACTTCAAACTTCGTAGCTTACACTGATCAGATAGTAAAAATATTGCATTAAAATATACTAAACAGGCATAAACAGGTGAGGTGACAGCTGTCCGCAAAGTATTTGAACAAAATACCGTAAACGCATAACAAACTTAATGTGACTACGTTAACCCAGCTGCTGTATGATTTATGGAAACTTATACCAGTTTTTAATGGGAACTTACTGGTATCAAGTTACACTTCCCATTGTCAGAGCTTCAAGTAATTATACTGATGCTGGCAATTAACCATTGGCTTTGTTTTCAAATTGATTCTTTGAACTGTATCTCCTGATCCACATTTTTTTCTTATTCTATGTTATCATATGTTTTATACTTTTTTTCTGTTTAGATGTAACTCTCCATATTTTAAATAATAATGAAAACTCTTGAACCACACTGACCAATGGGAGCATTTATTAGTAATACTTATTTGGATAAAAAGTAACCTTAATTGATATAATAACTATTAGGCCTATTATAGGCCTTGATTCACCCAAGAATGGCATGACCTGAACGGGGAAGCTTGTATGTAACAGCTGATGGAAATTAAAAGTTTGAGTCCAAATCAATAAAAGTGTCACAACTGCCTCCACAGTCAAAGAGTACAGATTCCAAGATAGAGTTCTTTTTGTAACAGCTTCAAAGATAGTGAGCTATATCTTAAAACCCAATGTGGGATATCACATCTCCATTTCCTGAGATCTTGCTATTTTCAATAACTTAAGTGTGATTAATGTAATTGTTATAGGCCTATAACATTATGAAAAAGGGACCATGACACAATCATATTTCTATTATAATCAATATAATCATAGTAAATATCCTTTCATAATTTTAGCTAAATTCAATACCCTTCATCAAGATTAGACTTCAATGTGAAGTCCCTAAGCAGCAAACAGACAACTTAATACTAAGAATCTCACAAGTCCTACAGGCCATACGAAGCCTTACCAATTAGGGCTGAACTGTGGAATCTCAAAGTAGTACAGGAAATGTCCACCCTTCCTTTCTGTACCTTAACGACCTATAATTGAGGAGAACCTAGAGGAGGTACTATACCACTAAGCAGGCCGTTTGCCAGTTGACGGGTTGGGTGCTGAGAAATAGATTTGATTAAAGTACCTTTTGTATTGAGGGCTAGGGTAATGGTGTTACTTTAACCCTCCACTGACGGGGGCAGTCTTGGGGTCATTAACCCATTAGGGCCGGGGAGGTGTGGTGATGGTTAATGGAGAGGTGGGGTGCAGGTAGGGGGTGCACAGGTGTGGGGTGGAACTCGGGATGGGTGGTTAGGAGGCTTAGGGGAGGTTTCTGTAAGAGTGGGAGGCTAATAAAAGTCTACAGGCCTTATGTATGAAGGCTTGAATCTACCAGAGACCAAAGTTGATTTAGATAATTATATGAAAACCTGGTTCATATGAATATTAGATATATATGCCTATACATGTGAGATTAGCAAAGTTCCGTTAGTGTATGACTTTAATGTTGTATTATTTGTCTTGGAAAACAGTTCCTGTGTCCAGTGTAACTATAGCCAGGCGAATATAACTGATATGAAATTAAAATAGATCACGAGGAACATCAAAGTTAAACCAAACTTGTAGAAACAGATGTAGCAGGCTCCTACCATTTAAACTGCAAAATGAGACCTTTTGCACATAGCTTCCAATACATATTTGAGTATATTTCGGGAAATAATTCTCTCTATTTGAGAATTATCATTCATTAATTGTTAGCCACATAAAATCAATAAGTAAAACTGTACAATGTGCCTGAACATATTGTGGACACATTTCGAACCCCATGAAACGGATATTTTATTATCCCCTCATCCACTATTACTTGTTTTGCAGTGGGTATGTTTTGGAGATAAGGTTAACCCCTTTGACAAAGAAGGCATGGGTATACTATATCTGATACATATATAACCCTACCTCGGGTACCTCTGGCTGCCCCCCCCCCCTCCGGAGACCCATTTATATGTCAGGTGAGTCTTATTAGGTGAGCGTCGTGCGCTGACATTCAACTATCCCTGGGGACAACTCCCTTGTATTCTTTGGGATATGGGATACCGTCGTATCCACGGTGACATGGGACCACTGCGTCGTATCCCTGAAGACGTGAGGCAATACCTATACTCCCCATGGAAAACCTAGACACCCTGTTGTTCATTAACCACGGCAGAATAATTAGTAACTAGTTATTCAATTGTGCTGTGGCCATCATGCTCCCAAAGTTTGCATCCAATCCTATTTTACATGGGCCTTTGATTCCACCTTACATCAGTGAGAGCTCGAACCACAGGGACATTTTTAAGAAAGTGAAACTTCCCCAGGATTAAGCCCAGTTATTTGACCATTAATTTCAAATCTGCCTCTCCCTTCCCTACCTTGAACTGTAGGTAACCTGGATAAGAACTACAGACTACTCCTTCCATTATGCAGGCACAATACCTATTTACATAATCAGGTAATACATTTGAGTCACTTCACTATATATACATATATATATATATTGATTGAATAAGGTCCATTCTCCTTGACAAACTTTAGATTGATTGTTTTCTGACCTGCGACCATATGATATGGCCACGATCAGCATTACATGCTGGCTCAAGTTGAACACCTGAAACACACTTTGAGTTCACTCTGTTCCACCACCTCACCTTTCAAATTAAGATCAAAGTCTCAATGCTATATAGAATTTCTATATTAACCACCTTAACCTTCACAGTTTTTAAGGTCTTAGATTCTATCACCATCCCTCTTAGATCCGGGCATTTCAACTGCAGCCATCTCTGGCTGGTACCGGCGACCCTCGTCTACCCCGACCTTGTTAGGCTGGGTACCGGCTGCTCTCTTGCCGTCGCTGATTACTAAATGATTGATGCACACACCGGGGACAAGCTATTTAAAGCCACCCTGGCCATATGGCACTCTCTGGGTGGACCCCAAGGTGGGAACTTGGGAAAGGTTGGGTTTCACTTTGTTGTATTTAGGGCAGGATTACATAGTAAAGCCTGTAATCAAATAGGTGATTTTGGTTTCCGAAAATTGGGTAATTTCAACACTTTCATTAGAATATTAGAGTAAAATATGCATGTTACATGCCATTTGAATGGAACCGAAGGTGGGAACATGAGATAGATCGAGCTTCCCTTTGTTGCATGTTGGACAGGCTTTTGGAATAAAGCCTGTATTCCACTTTGCGATTTTAACTTCTGAGAATATTGGTTATGTCAACATTTTCATTAGGAATATTACGAGAACCGGTTCATGCTATAAAGCCTGGCATTTGCATGAAAATTAGAAATCCTTTCTTAGGAGAAATAATATGACTATAATAAGCCCATATTCCCACTGGAGATTTTCGAAATCACAAGGAAAGTCAGACAGTGGAACGTAGCCCTAGTTTTGTAACTACTCTTCCCATTGGAATTTTGAGAAAGCATTCTTGAAGAGTGACATCAGCTGATCACTGCGGTTGAGTGGCAAAGGTTACGTCTGAATTATTATCTCCATATAGATATATAGTCAGAGAAATATTGGTGATCATCTTATTATTCAGATTGGAAAATCTACTAAAAGCGCATATCATTTCAACTATCATAAACTTCAAATCAAATCTATATTTTTGATATTTATGGCAGTGTATCTATATAACCTATTATAAATATCCGTCTTACCCGCCCCGATATTAAGTAACAGCCTGTCTAGCAGGAATGGGTTGGAGAGCAGCTAAGCTGAACCCTATATATGCAAAAAACTAAAACCAATATAAACAATACTACTGACATAAGCAAGTGGCTGCTACATAATGTGCACCAGTACCAGACTCGCTATAGTAGATCCCCATGTCAGGGCCGGCTGAACGACCTAACCAGCACCGTCTGCACATTATCCCCGCCCCATATTGCATGCTGAGGTACACAAGGTCCAAAGTCAGGCCTGTCTTCACCACCAACGGTATTTATCATGCCTCGACTGGAGCCAGAAAAACGGGTCGGCGGAGAAAGAAAATCACATGACACAGAGGCAGGAGGGCCTAAAGTCAGGCGTTATTATATGCTGGGTCAGGGTAGGAGGAGGTGCTGCAACAGTAGCACCCCCGCCTCCCAAGTTTTTGTTCACTTTTCCTGAGAATAATTAATGTAAACAGTGTCTGGAATGTGGCAACAATAGTACTTTGAGGGGAGTGCGTCCCAGGAGTGTGTATAGTAAATTTACAGGGGGGAGGGTCTGTGGCCTAGTTATGTTTATGATTATAATGTTGTGTATGCATAAGGGAAATATATATATGCTTCCATGGTAATGGTATTACTTTATAAGCCAGACCCAATAGTATTCAGGTACGGAAATATCTACACGTGTCTTAAGATTGATAATGATTTCAATGGTCCAAACAGCAAAGACTAAATCTAACCAGTATTTAACCAAATTATCTTTCACACATTGTAAATATAAAATCCTTTCAGTGCCCAATTTCCTTAGTTTCACCAACAATTAAGTATAGACAGAAGTCTGACTGTACTCGTTGGTGTCACACAATTCTTAGATCCTTCCCTGCATTATATAACAAACAACAATGTCAATGTTAAATATGATAAATATCAGTATACGTTGCTTTCACTGAAAAACTATAATTAAACAACAGAGTCAGTGCACCTTCACTTACATGATAAGATATACCCACCACCGCCCACAAAACTTGCATGTTTCATTATAGGCCAACACTCAACTTTATTCAAAACAGGCCCATAAACCTTTCATTTAATTTCTTTAACTTCTCCCTACTCCTTCTCCCACCGCCAGGTGGCAGCTCCTTACCCCTGACGTAATAATGACGTCATCCCCGACGTCCGAGGTGGGGCAGGTGAGGCGGGCAGGTGTTCGGGGCGGGCCCAGGTGAGCTAATCACTCGCTTCGTTACCTGTCTAGTCTTTGTACTTCGCCGACAGACCCTTATAGAAGGGAAACTGATGCTCGTGAATACCGACACATTGGGTACAAAGGGTTGGCAGTTCCCTAGAATTGCTGTGATCTCCATATTTACATATATAGGTTTGGGACAATTTTGAGTGGGATGAAAAAGAATGATGTTTGGCCTGGCATTTTCTGTCTGTCATTGGTTTCCTTGAAATGAAGGAAATGTTTGCATTTCATTTCCCAGTTGCTTTGTTTTACGGTGAACCAATCATTATAGAATTTCATGAGATTGACATTTGGCTGACATGTTGCTGTATGGTTCCTCTCGAAAACTCCTGCTTTTATAGGAGCACTTAATGATAGTAAGGCAGGTTTTCAACCTGGCTCTTTCAGGACAATTGCAATTTATCAGTGCCCAACATTACAGTAATACATGTATTGCAAAAATCTTAAGAATTTTGGGGTTGATACATTTTCATTATCATCAACTCTAATTCTCAATAACATTGGAATTTGAAATTAAATAAATGCTGCATTCTAGTGATTTGTACATAGACTCTTTGTCAATAAGAGGAGGCTTTTACAGTATATTTGCCAGGACAAGACACACTGTCTGTAAACAGGGAACATTATAGTATTCTTTTGAACTATTTGAACAATGCAAAGTGTCCATGCTTAGACGATTAATGATAAATCCTGAATAGGGCGTGCGCGGGAAATGATTCCTACACTTGGCGCTAGGTGGCGACACAAATAGCGGCTTCCGGTTGGGTTCGTGTCCCTCTCACCAGGGCAGAATGCATAAAATGAGAACAGGACGTACGACGACTTATAACTTAAAAAATATCACAATGCAGGCCTGTAGCCAGGGGGGTTAGGGGGATTCATACGAACCCCACTTTGGACAAACACCCACCCCATAGGATGCAGTGAAAGACGTATTTTCATATATATGTATGGCCCTTAAACCTCCCTCTGAAAAAAGTTGGCTACGGACCTCCCGGGATAGGCCTACAAGTTTTTACCTAAGTTGTTCCAGAATTTGCCCATCACAGGTTGGCAGGCCTGAAAATATTGCCTGATCGTTGCTCTGTATCATGAAAATAAGATAGTCAGACAGGTGTTTTCAAGTTCCAAGGGTGGAATTTTGTAGAATCGCTGCT
The DNA here is from genome assembly GCA_936440205.1 of Lepidonotus clava. NCBI lineage: Eukaryota > Metazoa > Annelida > Polychaeta > Phyllodocida > Polynoidae > Lepidonotus > Lepidonotus clava. Next base: position 13,819,336 of record OW387150.1, on the reverse strand, counting down.
GGGAGTGGGGCTCAGGCCCCGTCACTTAGGCCCCCATGCGGTAGATCTACGTCCTGTGACTGTGACGCCCAAATTCCATCGCTTAGATCTAGGCCTAGGCTAGCTAGGCCTAGGCTATGTAAGTTATTATCTACCATGGGTGGCGACCATGAAAAAGATCACAAATCCTAAATGCAATAGGGATCTATAAGCCACAAATCCAAATTTTTGGTTCGTGACAGATTCGTGATCACAAATCTTGGGATTTCGCCCCCCCCCCCCCCCCCCCCCGGGCCCCCCCTTTTTTTTTCTCCAGTAGATTATAAGATAGATCTTGGCCTCTAGAGAAGAGGAGCCAGTTTTCGCAGACTACAGACCCCAAAATGGAATTTCTAATCATATTCCTGAAAAAAACAAAACAAAAAAAACCCCAACATTTTATAGGTGTAAAATGAGTAAAATATTTAAAAGATAAAAAAAGTACTCGGAGCATCACAACAATATCTATCAGTAACTGATAAAAGAAATACGCATAGGCCTATTAAATGTGCATTTTCAATAATGATAAAACCATTAATTCACCCAAGTTAAGCAGAAAAACATAGGCCTATATAAGCATTAAGTCTCTGGTTGATATTATTTAAGGAAAATGTCTTATAAATATATGGAAGCTTACTTTGAAACGTTTTGGAAGTTTTTATAATGAAAAAAAAGTGTGATAGTAATAGACACGTGAATATATATTTTCACAAAATAATATTTTCACGTGTGTAGCCATTACACTTATGTTATATAGACTAACGGGGGCAGGCTGAAATAACCTGGAAGTAAATAGGTTATATTCGACCTCATACTCCATGATCGATAGTTCTTCATGTTTTGTGCACTAAAGGCTAGAGCTTGGGGGGTGTCGCCCTGTCGAATTTAAGGAAATGTTAATGTCGCATGTCACTAAGCCCAAAAACGGCCATGTCGCCCTGTCGATTTTAGGGGTCTACACCCATAGCTTGGTCCTAAGGGGCCGTCCATAAATGATGTCACACACAAGGGGGTGGGTGGGTGGTTTGAATAGTGTGACACTGCCTGAAAACGGGTGTTATTTCATGTTTAGATTAGAGAATTTAGTGTGACAGGGGGGTGGGTGGGTCCTAAAAATACCCTGAAAAAGTGTGACATCATTTATGGATGGCCCCTAAAGAGGTGCGTTCCCAGGAAGAAGATGTTGACACTGTAAGTTCCATAACGGCAAATCAATGTAGAGCATTAAACAAACAAGACATCTCGATGATGACATTGCCATTGACGAGATCATTATCATTATTCAGTGCTAATTATAAATAAGGCATAGGCCTATTAATATCATATTTGGTCTGGACGCTTCATTGTGGTGACGTGGTTAAACAGAAATGCCGTCACTATAGTACAATGACATCACCGTCGATACTATGAGGTCGCTGTTTTTCCAATAAATTTATCATTTTTTCATGTTTGTAGCGATTACATAAAATAAAGAAGACACATTTATGACGAATTTTGGTCCCGGGGTAAATATATCAGACCTCATACTCCATAATAGTGTCTTATTATTATAGTACTATACATTAGAGATAATTCTTGAAATTCTAGTCCCTGACAACTCGTGGAAATTACAAAGTGACGACAGATTTATCACATTATTTTTTTTTTTTTATTCAAGTATTTTATATGACATGTTGATATCTCAGTGTACAATAACGTTGGTTTTTCTGGTCAGGAAATGTGCTCAGTGCATGAAGGTTTTCACCTATTCAAGATTAAGATTAGGTTGAAGTGGCCATCTTCCAGTCCACCAGGTTCACTCACAAGGGAAGATCTCAATATGGTGCTTGTGTCGTTTTGGGCTTTTATGTGCAGAGAACTGAAATCAGGAAGAAAATCATAGTTTTATTATATAAGCTGATAAGGAAATAGGTTTCATCAATTACATAAGGAAATATGTTTCATCAATTGAGACAAAGTCTGACTAGGGTGGCGATAATACATTCCACTTTATCTGTTAACGCCACATATCTCGTGCCATTGTAAAAAAATAGTGGCTTTTCAGATGACCAAATTTAGGTAACAGTACATTCAAATCTATTTTCTTAGGACATAGCACGTGAAGGGGTTTGGTTGAAGCATCCTATTGCCAGGCTAAAGCATGGGGCATTTCAGATTTGCTGCATACCCACCCCCACCCCCCTTTGGCAAAAATACACATTGGTTATGTACTAAAATGTACGCACATCCCTTGATGTGAACATACTTAATGGAAGGTCCCTAATGCATAATTGTAGTATTTGTACACTTAATTCTCCCTACCACAGATAGCTGATTTACACTTACATTATTTCAAGGACCTGCAGGCTAATTATGACTAATTTTGTCGACAAAACCCCTGGGAAAACTATAGAAAATAAACAAATAATTCCTGTAAATCCATCTACAATGAATGAATTTGCAAACAACTCAGGAAATAGTAATGTACATGGATACTGATTAAAAAAATAATGATGGCTAGTTTTTCACAATGTTAATTTATTAATAACAAGTTCGCTCTGCGAACCCCACCACCCCTACCCTGGTTCCCCGTGGTAATTAACATATACCTTAGTTGGGGCTGAGCGGGACAGGGGCGGGTACCAGCCTACGCCACCCCCTCATCCTCCCCCTCCCCAGCCTCCCATCCACCCCACCCGGCATCTGCACTGTGTTGGGGCCTGACACTGCACCCTGGAGATGGACACCCTCGAAACCTGCAGTTTCAAGGGTGCCCCAGACAAAAACTAAACACCATTGGCCCACATTGAGTCCCAATGAAAATCCCAAATCAAATGTGGGTCAACAGGTCAGGGCCCTAGACCAATAAGGGAGCCAGAATGAAGGAAGGCCGTTTTGTATATAGTATGTAATAATACAATTTATGAAAATTTGCATGCTAAAACTATGAGTTTTGTCGACATATTACCCAGCATACAACCCGTTTTAGGCTAACATGCAGGCAAAACTCACAAAACTGACTATCCATGGTTGGCAGAATTTCCCTAAACTAAAATGCAAACGCATGTCATAAGATAGGGCCTAGTCTGTACATATTTGAATCCCATTATAATAGGGTATGTGATTTTCAGAAATTACTATCAAGAATATCAGGTTGTTTTTCCCCCCCCCATATTTTGGAGTGTGTTATCAGCACCTGTTGTGTATTATCAGCACCTTGTAATATAAATCGTTCATAAGTGGTGTAAGGGGAATTAGGGTAATTTCACGCAGGTGTCTAATTTCATGCACCACATTTGTTTAAAGCCTCTATTTTTTATAAATGATTTAAAGAAATGTATTTGTAAAATGTGCAGCATGGCACATGAATTATAGAAAAAAGCGTTTTATAAGTATCTGATATCATAAGGAATTTTGGGGGGTAAATTTACTGATATTTGGGGAATTATATCATGCATATCAGGGTTATATCGTGGATAACATGCGATTTATATCGCGTTTTTTTTTTTCAATGGTAAGAAAAAGTATATAATAAATATTTGTTGATGAAAATAGTTAGATATTGAATATAGGTCGATATAGGACTATACGTTGATACTTCTCATTGATATCCAGCATGCTCAGGTTGGTAGGATGTGCGAACATAAGGAATATGATATCTCATGAAATGCTACAAAATAATTATTGAATATTTCAGAAATAATCAAAATAAGGGCTTTATCGTGCATCCTACATAGGGGCCTTCCATTAAGTACGTACGCACCAAGGGGGGGGGTGGGGGGTCTGATAATTTAGGAATTTTGCGTACGTTCCTATACAAATCCAATGCGTATTTTCACCTGAGGGGGGGTAGGGGGGTCTAGAATTTGTGAATTTTTGCGTACGTACTAAATGGAAGGCCCCATAGGTGAAAATACAATTCTTTTTCGTAACTTAGTATTTATAGAGACTAGAAGGACATAATTTATTATGATTCAGCTTAAACATCTCAATTATGAGTTTTCTTTCTATATTTTATGGTCTTTAACAAAAAATGTGCGATATATACCACTGTACGCAAATTCTACACTATTAGCTTTGCTCAGCCAGCACTGAACAAGTCTAATGGCAGGGTTCTCTCCAGAAAAAAAATCACAGCCCGGTGCAGGTGACAATGCCAAATGCAGTGATGCCACTTTTCTGACTTTTTCAGGATTTTGGATACGTTCAGAAGGATAATAAAATGTATTGTTCTCTTTTTAAAATTAATGTTTTCACAGTTAGAAACATTCTTGTACCAATTCTAACCCTTTAAAATGCGAAATTAAGCTTTTCCAGTCGTTAGCTGCATTCTTTTAGTTTGAAATGTTAAGATCCGGAAAAGTCCTTCTTACTTGTCCGGATTTTTCAGATTCTCTCCTCAGTGGCAGACCTCAAAATGGACCACCGAAGGTGGTGCAGGGGAGAGTATGAGAGGGGTTCCCCTCTTTGGGGGGTTGGGGGGGCCACCACCGAGAAAATTTTGAAAAAAATGGCTAGTCAGAGTGCATTTTAGGGCTATTTCAGATATGAGATACAACTTGAATGGACAATAAATTCATAACTGAATTTACCTAATTAGTAAGCCATGAATGTCCCGAGATAGATCAGTACCAACCAAATACAACAGACATAGGCAAAACTTGTTTTGGACCAAAAGGAAATAAGCCAATAATACCTGCCACTACTCTATTACACACATCTCCAGTGTCAGAAATTAAGCTGCACCCTGCACCCGGCGTGCACATTTTAGCAGCTGGGTAGTGGCGGATTTAGAGGGGGGATGCGAGGGCGAGCCCCCCCCCTCCTTTTTTTTTTTTTTTTTGCCAAATTTCGATTTTTTAAATGTAAAATTCCCCCAAAAAGTAATTAAACTTTTTTTTTCTAACAATGTCCCCCCCCCCCTTTTTTTTCTCAAAATGCTGGATCCGCCACTGGCCGGGAGCACGATTTTTTGAGGTGTGCAAACAAAATGGGCACATTTTTAACAATCTGTATTATTGCTACATATTTAGGAGGGTGCATGGATCAAATTTCGGTGCACATCTTGCAAAATTTAGGCTTAATTTCCGACACTGATCTCTGCTAACCTTGAATATGCATTCATTAGGCCTAATTTTATGGGCTATCACGTGTTAATATTATTAATTTCTTTTTTCATAATTATTCTCCACAGACTTGACAGAGGCTCCAACTCTCCCGATTTTCCGTGAGATCTCCCGATTTTTCTTACCTTTTCTGAAAGTCTCCCCAGGGTTTGACCTTAACATACAGTTACTAGTACCGGGTACTAGTAAAAGTTTCACCGGGCTAGTGAAATTTGTGAAAATTAGCCCGATGGGCTAGTGAAAAGCTTTGAAATTACATTAATAACCTAGTATATGGTCTAGTGGAACGCTGATCTGGGCTAGTACAAGGACAAGGCCACTAGCCCGGTGGACTAGTGGACAAAATAGTTAAGGAAAATCCCTGCTCCCGATCTCCCGATTTTTCTCAGAAATCTCGCGATTTTCGAGAACTTGATAATGATATAGAGTAGTGGCGGGTATTATCGGCAAGGGTTCATTATTGGCACCCATGACCCATATTACAATATTTCAGATAAATGTATGTATTGTTGATAATGTGATTATAGGAAAACTGCTTGAGGATGTGGGATAAGGCAGGATACGAGCTGGGGATAAAAATTTATCCTGCACGAGCCCGAAGGGTGAGTGCAGGATAAATTTTTATCCCCAGTGAATCAAACAAATTTGTTCCATGTTAATCCCTGAAAACCATTTATGATAACCTATGGGGACAGTGTTCGAAATTAAGGTTTTATTTTAAGCACCCACCGGGTGCAGAGGTTATCATAGTATGCACCTGGAGACAGTTCTGTGTGTAGCTTATACTATAAAAAGGTATGTAAAATTATGAAAAACCATGCACCATCGGGTGCACACATTTGGAAACCATGCACCCTGTCTCAGAATCATGCACCTCGGGGGATTAATATATGTGCAGACTATCTCATGGATCAAATTATCATTAAAATTAAAGGGAAATAAGCACGAAATGATACATTATGCCCTAAGGTGCCGATAATACACGCCACTACTCTATTCCATTTAATATATACATAGATTTTCTAACTACATGATTTCACTTTGTTTATGGGCATATTTGGTTAAAAAATAGGTCTTTTTCTTCGACTTTGACACATAGATTACTGCTATCTTATACATCATTGCATCCTAGGCCTATTCAATTTCCATGATCTCCCGATTATTTGACTGACCTAGGTTGGAGCCTCTGGAGTGGGTAATGTCGCATTTGGACATTTCTAATAGAAAATATTAAATATCATTATTTATAGACACTAGTTATTGGAATTCCCGTCCCTGTGCATCAAAAACGGCTCCTCTTCTCTAAATGTCAATTATCCAACTCGTGTCTAGTCTACAGGCGCGATAATAGGGGCCAACACGGCATTACTCTACGTCAGGGACGAACGTGTAAGTCCTGAGGACGTTACTTTACCTTGATGAGACTATTCAATGAAAGTAAAACTTACTTATTGGTGTGCGTAGCATTCACATTTGTGGTAGGTATCCTCTGCTCCTTTGGAGTTTGCACTCGAAGTGCAGATGAAAATAATAACGAAGATGGGGTAAAATGGAAAATGCCGCGCTGCTTAAAAGAAACCGGAAGTCGCACCTGACACCGCTATTTGTGGCGCCACCTAGCGTTTCACGGGAGAACTACGCGACGTGCACACCGCCTATTAACAGTATAAGTAAGACCATCAAATAGTATACCAAAGACACGCATATAATTATATGACATCGACTTCAAAGATAATAGCGCCGCATGTTCATCTTTCTATTGTTATAATAACGTGAAGAAGATTGCAATATCACACATTTGTATTCTGAAATATACAGTGTTTAACAAATTGAAAACACACACAGGTTAATAATCTTTTGGATTCAAAACGCTTTGAACGTTAAATTGCAATTAGGGGATCTATTTTTCATTTCTATAGCTAAACTGTCTTTTGTGTCATCTAGTCACAATACACACCACGATCATGACGTGCACAGTTTTACATACTCATTTACCCACATCATTCCCATTCGTCATCCATAGCAATTGTCAATGTGTTCCTAATTAATTTACACATCACATGCTGTGGTCCGATGAAAACCTTTCACTGCATAGATTTCCATGCACTAATAGGTACAGAATACATTAAAATTATATCGTCAACACGTCCATCCTGTCAGGGGAGCCTGAAAGGTAATAAATCTGGATATGCTCCATTGAACTCTACTCCTTCTATTCTGTGGGTCCTTTGCTAATAAGGGTTGTTGTATGGGTAAATCCCTTGGCGGAAGATCAGGATTTAAAGACTGATTGCACTGTGACATGATACTCTATTCATTTGGTGCATTATCTGCTGGTACTGCTGGTGTGTACATGTATGTACTTGATTTTTTTCTCAGCTGCTGCTTTCAGCTATACGCCTAAGGCTGTATTAAATCTATCACACATAGGCATAAAGAGGCCTAACACGTCTTGCAAATATGATTGATATGAAACGCTGAGCTAAAATGTGAGGAAAAGGTAGGTGCACTACCTCTTTTTACAGCCATAATGGATAATGGAGATGATTGACAGGTATGATGATATATATAGTATCTGTCAATCATGAAGCAGTGAGTGTCACAAGTGACAGTGCGGAGGTGACAATGACGGTCACTCAATTAAGCCGATGTCACTTGCTGAGTGTTACATAACACATGGAGACACGCCACACTTATATCCTATCATCTATCAGGGTTAAAGACACTGGGCCAATCATCGGATTAACACCTGAACCAGTGAGGTCCTCCCGTGGGACCCTCTAAGAGATGGGGTGTCAGTGTCCCTAGGGTGCGAGTTGACAGCGCATCGGTTACTGTCCACTTTGCCCAGGTGTCAGTGTTTGTGATCTCCCAGCAGAGAATGGCTTCCGCGGTGCCGGGCAGGTGTTGCCCCGAGGGGTTAGGGTGGCGACGGGATCATTAACTTGTTGCAGAGTAGCAATAGATTCATCGCTCAATAACTCCATCTAGATGATATAGAACAATTGGTATCATAACCAGTTCAATTCAGATTATATAATTTGGATGTCGTCCATTACTTCATATGCGATAATGTTATGTTTCTGATGCAGTTTACTGTTGACATAAATGGTTTTTGATCATGCATCTCTGGTTCACAATACTGTCTTAGATACTTATAATGTAGACTTAGGCTCGACCTGTTTAGGAAAAAAGTTGAGGTTATTCACCCTTATAGTTCAGCAAAACAATATCCTATGATTGTCAGCAGGTGCAGAGGTAATTCCTGGCGCAATTTTCCTTGAATATGCGACTATTCTCCCATTTTTCATAAGATCTGGTTGTGCTATTTGATTGTCACAAATCACCAATGATAGAGAGGTTTTAATTCGTAAGGATGTTTGCATGCGTTCTCTTTCTATGTATAGTTGGTTTACTAGCTTTTCTAGTCCTCGGCCCGCGGAATATTGTTTATTGGTACCTCGAATATTGGAAGGCTATATTGAAATCAATTTATTGCAGTTCCTTGAACGGCTGAGAAAATGGAACACATGATATGACTTTCGCATGAAACATTAAGACTCTCTTTTGTCCCTATTGTAAGACATTCACATGTAACTTCAGTGCGTATAAATTATAAATACAGATGGTTGTTTTACTGCAATTTCTATGCATATCAAATCCATTGCATTTTAAGAAGGCTTCCCATGGGGTGATCCATAACAAGAAGGGAATTTTCTAATCAGATTTAATCAATTTAATCTACGATACAAATCCCCTATTAGCATGTGTAGAAGGCTGGTGCATATTTGCTGCTAGAAATCTCAAACTTTCTTAGCATTTGACACAGTCTCAGATCCTAAGGTTGTTTTGCAGGTTCAGTGATAACCAAGAAAAATGTGTAGCACGTTATTATGGTCGTTGCTTTTGACATTTTGGTTCTTAAGGTATTCAGGATTTTTCTCTAAACAGTAATTTAACAGTAAAGGGTAGACGAATGGAATACATTGAAGACAGAAACTGATGCTTTTTAACCTCCAAGTAACCGTATGTATTTATTTTGTTTGACGATTTTTAGGTATATACATATGGCATTTTCAAACTAAAGTAGCAAGAAGTAAAGTTGTATCTATATTCACCATATCTTTTCAGTCCAGATAAGGAGACCAATCATTATAATTTTGTATGAAATATTCAGTATGATTGACATATGAAGTATATTCCCTCTTATGTCTCCCAGTCCTCTTCGGCATTATAAACAATAGTGATCTGGGAAACGTTGATAACTGTTACACTTAAATGTCTGACCAATTGTGGATATTCAAAATTTGCTAAAAGACTATAAGACTTTAGTGCTCCCACAAATTCCATGATTGATTGCACCCTGAGAAAAAAAAGAGGTATCTTACAAAAGAGCCGAGCCAATTGAATCTAGGCTTTTGTATGCACCCTTTATCATCTTCATCCTACTGATAATACATTACACTTCTCTATCACTACCACCTCAAAGATAAGAGTTGTCCATGACACCCTAACCAAAAGGTTCTAAAGGAGCATTTATAACAGTAATGTGGGCAATCTATGTCATGGAGCAATTTTCTCTTTTGCTCATTGTTGGACTGGGTCTATTATCTGTTATAGACCTCTAGTAAAACACCCACAGAAGGGGCACATTCTACTAAACAGCTAGGTTTACATAACTGACAAAGTTTTTCATTGTATTCTGATATACAGCATGATACTGCATAGTCTCAAAGAGGTGTTGGGGGAAAACTGACTTTGAGCATCATTTATCATGAATTATTTCTAAGGAAATATTATATAAAGCCTTAGTGGTTCTGGTTATTTACTTGATGAAAGGCTGACAGGAAACCTTGGTTCAGGTAAAGTGGCTGCACTTTAAGGCCCCTGAATGATTGATTGATAAGATCTGAAAGACGAGATTTTCTCCCTGTCAGTTAACGAAGGAAGTGGCCAAGGAAAATAAATGTTCTTGAACATTAAGTGGGTGTATTATGTTCCTCAAGAAAAGGGGAATTGAGTTTATTTTCTGTGGGGTTATTATAGGTAACCCAAAGCACGTTAAATGCAAATGCAGTGTTTTGAAAAGCGGTCCTTCCTTTTCAAGTTATTTTATGGAAAATTCATATTTGGGGCCTGTAAAAATGTCAATTGGTTGTTAGAGTTTTCAAAAGTCAAACAATTTGTTCTAATTTACCGAAATACAAGCATTAATATCATCGCAAATCGGTTATAGATTTATTTTTTACTACTATACCATTATACCCTATCACGATGATAAACATAAAGAAGGACCCGTTACGTAGATCGGTTACAAGGAACGGCTAAAATCAAAAGACATCAAAGTATCGTTTTTTATTCTATGCCTTTTTAGATAAGATTTAAGTTGCACCTTTCCAGAACACAACAATAAACTGATACGTTTAAAGTGTCACATCCCAAATAGAAATACTGCTGGATATTACCTCGTTATCATTTTTTTTCAGATTCATTGACATTTATTTTGAAATATCACTAGATAGACTGACATCGGTTAAGAATGTCAACAAATATACTTGGTGACAAAAACCTGATTAGACAGGTACAACTTCAATGAAGCTTCGTCCAGTTGACACCCATTGTGAAGAGCACATCTTTGTTATTGAAGTTCAAATTCCTGAGGTCTCCTTTGAGCTATTTCTGTCAGGACACCCTTTTTCAAGTGCCACCCAGTAATCATTTACAAACACAAAATGCTGCCCTGTCTTGTGTAAATGTCCTGAAAGAGCATCATGTTGACTAAAGCTTACTTTGGGTAAAGGTGTATTACACTTTGGGATCTCTCGGTAAGTTACCATTGGGCAACTGTCTTACATTTTTATGCATGCAAGAAAACTATCCCAGGATATCACATTACAGAAATAGGGTTACGTAATCTGTTGATGTCGAAGTAATAGTGATGAAAAATATCCATTCTAAACGTTTTTATTTGTTATAGGGGCATCTGTTGAGTCGTTATCTTTAAAGATCTGGTAACTTGGTTATTTTCTTCAAATAGATTTAAAGCAATATCATTTCTTTGTACACCTCCATTTCACATTTACAAGTATTGTCCACATTAACTCAAATCCAGAGATACTTTAAAAATGGGTCGAAGAGGGCCTAACGGGATATTACTTGGGGACAAGAAATATTGATATACCTCATCAATATAGGTAATATTGCACTATAGAGTGTGTCCTTGTAAGTAAAACTAAGTGGAAAGTTATATATCTAGGGCCTGACGGTGACTATTTCCTATGAACATAATATCTACATATCTATACCCATTCTGATACGAATTAAGAGTGTACGCACGGTTATTTCTCAATAATCAACAAAGTCAATTGAGTGTGGTCATGCCGAATAGAGAGGATCGGAAACGTTGTATGGAATCTAGAGGAGGGTTCGTACTTTACTGGAAAAGTTTCGTCCAAATTTCTGAACCATAAATAATGCAAAAACAATGCATCTAAAGGAAAGGATTATGTAGAGAGACAGATTGAAATGTATCAATTTAAGGCAAAAGACAAACCGGGTTAAATGGAAAGCGAAGGGTTTAAAATCCAAACAAAACAAGGACGGGTGGCCGACTGGGTTTAATGGACATGTTACTATACTTAGTGGGTCAGGCCTGCTGAGGGAGGGATCAAGGGGCCAAGGATCACAGTCAGCCAAGTAACCCAATCCCCTCCCCCGACACCGGCCCTAGAACTCTACCTCCCCTCCCACAACCCAACACCCCTACCTTCCGATCCGTCCTCTCTCCGAGCTCCTCTCCCCAACACCCCCAACACCCCTACCTCCCGATCCATCCTCTCCCCTAACTCCTCTCCCCAACACCCCTACCTCCTAACCCGATACCCTCCCCCAACACCCCTACCTCCTGACCCAATCCTCCCTACACTCCCAGCCCCAACACCGCTACCTCCCAACCCAATCTCTTGCTCCTCCGCTAACCCAACCTCCTGACCTAATCATTCACCTCCCCCAACTTTGCACCCCCTCCTTCCTTCCGACCAAATTGTCTCCTCTCCTCCCAATGCAACACCACCCCCCATCTCCCAACCCAATAACCTCCCCCAACCCTACACCCCAACCTCCAGACCTGATCCCTCCTCCAACCCAACACCACTACCTGCCAACCCAATCTCCCCCTTCTCCTCCCACAACCTCATACCCCTACCTTCCGACCCAATCTCTCCTCCCTCCCCTAACCTCAATACCCCTTCCTCCTGGCGTGATCCCCTCTCCCTCTCCTGACCTAACACCGTGACCCCTATTTCCCAACTCAGTCTCCCGCAACCCCTACCTCCTGACCCAATCCCCTCTCCCTCTCCCAACCCAACACCCCTACCTCCCCACCTTATGCCCCTAAATCCTGTACCCCTACCTCCCCCAACCCGATCACCTCCTCCACACCCAACTCCTAAATCCCTACACCCCTACCCCCTCCAACCCAATCTGCTCCCCGACCTCAATGCAACACCCCTACTTCCCAACCCGATCTCATCCTTCTCCCCAAACCCAAACACCCCAACATCTCCCGACCTGATCCCCTCCCCTTCCCACAACACCCCTGGCTTCCGACCCAAGACTCCCAACTCCACCACCCCACACTTCTCCCCTCCCATCCCCCTCCCTCCCGACCCGTCGTTTGGTCGCTCCTCCTCCCGACGTTGGCCGGTGTCGGGGGGTGATCTGGGCCGCCCGCTGCCCCCGGCCGGGCGCCGCAGACACACACAGCATCGGGTCATTCAAAAGTTACCCGCTGCGACCGGCGGTGGCGGCTGCTGAAAGTGGTGGCGGCGGTGGTGGCGGTGGTGGTGCGAGAGTGGTGCCCTGAGGTGTGAGGTGGTGCGCTCCCACTTGTGCTGTGTTGTGTTGTTGCCCCCACCACTGGTACCACCAGTCGTCCTCCAGACTCCTCCAGGGTCTCAGAAAGTCCACTCAGTCTTATATTATTAATTCCTCCAGTGCTGGAGTTTTACCACGGAGTTGTATATATTCGCCGACCGTGAAGGTGACGGCGGCCCTTCCCTCCGGTCGCGGACTTTGGATGTTACTCCTGTTCCCTCCCCCGCCCTCGCTACGCCCTCGGAGGCCTTAAACGTACGGAGGCCTTGACGCGCCGCCCGACGCGCCGCGACCGGAGGCCGGGGCCGCGACACGGGGCGACGCGCGGGGAGAGGCCGGGTGAAGGCCGGGGAGAGGCCGGGGACCGCCCCGGGGAGAGGTCGCGGTAAGCCGGGAGGGGCCGCGGTGAGGCCGAGAGGGCCCCGGTTAGGCGGAGTTGAGAGCCGTTAGGCCGAGGGGAGGCCGGGGCTAGGCGGTGGAGAGGCCCGTGGAGAGACTCCGGGCCGGCCGGGAGAGGCCGGAATACGGCCTGACAGGGATAATAAACCACCAAAGAGATTAACCAAAGGAGATCTACACAGCGGTACGTAGGCTATTTGTATAACTATTCGCTGATTTAATATTGTTTAGATATTTGTTGGGAAACTATTAGTCTCATCTATTCCTTGATCTGTTTTTTTTTTTTTCAACTGACCATTTTGACCGTGCCCTTTTTCTATTCAGTTGAATAATATTACCGGCATCATTCTGCCAGAAACAATTTTAAAAGAAAAGACATGAAAGCTTGTCAAGGCTGATCTAGTGAATTTCACAGGTATAATGCAACATTATATACAAATCCTTACCATCATACCTCAAAGCATAACATCACGTCTAACCAATAGAATAGAAACAGATGCCAGATGCCACTTTGGTCCTGTCCCAGATTTGAAAATAAGAAAAAAAGATACTCCCATAATTTCTTCCTGAAATATTCATGGCTTGGTGGGTTAATAACTCACGGGGGACTGTTGACATGTGGGACAATAAGACCTCACTCCTCCCAGGCGGGGTGGAAGATATCAACCAGGCATCTGCCGACAGAATCTTTAAAAATACACGCAACGACAAGTGAATGCACTTATCTCCGTGTCATTTGCATATATTTCACACTTTTTTTTTCTCAAATTCAGGACCGCGTATATCTATATGCAGTAATATAGACAACGTACATACTCCGTACATATATAGTCTGTATGGCTTGTACACAGTAAAATATTACGCGAATCGTTTACACCGTTATTATAGAATAGGCTGGTTAGATGAAACTAAAAATGCTTCTGGTTTGCTTAGGACCTCACTCCTTACTTAATTCCACGTTGGGTTCTTGTTATAACGAGCAATTCAAGTTAAATCGTAAAAGATAAATTACTTTGTCCTCTATATTTCTATGCGCAAGAAATTAAATACACTTCACCACTCGGGTTCAAATTTGCTAAACAGTCATAAGAATAATTTTCCAAAAGCAACATTATGCTGGATTTGGAATCTTTAAGCAACGTCTAATTGTATTCTATCGCGCGATTACAGCGAATAACAACAACAAAAAGTCGGAAACCAGCAAAATAACAACTCGGTAGTTTCTGTTAGGACACTCAATTTACCCCCAAAACCAACCAACCATAACCCAAACCCTATAGGCCCTTTACCCTGAGTAGTTCTGACACCCGCCACCAGGTGGGTGACCAGACGGCGGACGGACACTGCCCCCGCCGACGGTGGTGCCCCCTGGTGGCCAGTACCCCCCAGACAGACTCCCAAGGTGAGGGCCCGGGAGGGACCTTTAGGGCTGGGGACTTTGGTCTTGAAAGGGTACCCACTGCCAAATGAACCCGCGTAACAGGGACGGTGACCGTCAAAAGGGTTGGTCAACCACTTTTAAGACAACATGGGGGGAGATGGGCAGTGAACTACATCCCTGGAACAATATTGGGGTAATTACCAAAAATTTTGTTTTATTGTTATGTTATTTTACAGAACAGAAACTATTACGGAATATCAGAAGTTTTCCAAATCAATTTTGATTTTTGTATACTTCCTGTCATTGAGACAGGAGTATCAATCTATGTATCCCAAAATATGGGGCGGTCTACTAAAATTCAAAAGTGGTCAGTCACAAAAAGTAGGGGCAGTAGTTTGGCAGTGGGTAGTAACCTTCAAAGTATTAGTGCCCCCCCCCCCCCCCTCTAAGGATGACCAGGGTTGGAGCCATGTTGTGGTGAGGCGAGGGGGTCGCGTGGGGGTCAGGGCGGGGGTCAGGACACCACGGACGAGGCTGAAGGGCTTTAACAATAAAAGTTGACGTGATCAGGCCTTGTGGGTCAGTTCATGTCGGCCATCTCCGACCTCTCCGAGGGGGACGCACGAGAGGTGTCTGCTCCCCCGCACCTCCCTCCAGGCCAGAGTCAGAGGGGACAGCTGACGGATTTCTGACTTTCATGCAATAAGGCCATAGAATTTATGTTTGAATAGTGGGATGCACGCCAGGATTGCCTACAGGTATGGAATATGAGGGATTTAATTCATAACGTTTGTGGTTCAATTGCTGCCTTTCCTACCTAAAGAAAGATAGATGATTTCACTGCCTTATGCTATTTCAGATAGGATTGGAACATCCAGTGTCTGAATAATTCACACAGACATAGCATTCTGTTTTATATAGCACTAACTATGTGCCTGTTGAAATGCTTTTCAGTTTAGATCATGAGCAGATTCTTGTGGGGTAAGCCCGTGTGCCTCAGAAATGACAAACTTGCTTCAACATCATATGATATACATGGCTAAGTATGATTCAAATACCAATTATGATTCCAAGTATGATTCAAATACAATTATGTACCATTATCATTGTCCGGGATCATTGTTTCAGCGGTGCCAGAGCTGCAATAACAAAGACACATCAGAATCCACACTGAGAAGGGGCAATTACTGTTGGAAACCCATGCAGTCTAAAATATGTCTTCAAAGAATCATCTAATAACATATTTCCCACCCTACCGTTTCGTTCCCACATCCCCGGCCCATATCGCACATGAACTGGGTGTTTAATCAAAACCTGCGGCCCTAACACAGCGCCGAGAGGTCACCATGGTGTACCTTACTTATCAGCAACCCAAATAGAAAGTTAAAACAGACAGATTACAGAACTCTGTGAGGCGCCGCCTTAATCAGGTCACGTGATGGGGCGACATAGGTCACGTGGTTTGAGACTACCCCGTGCGGGGGGGGGGGGCAGTATAAGTTTTGAAGTATTATTAGTATTATAAGAATAAGCACACACACACACACACACACACACACACACACACACACACACACACACACCAACTGTTTTTTTGTAGAATATTCAAGTCAGTGGCAGCCCCCCGTTGCTGGACTTTGCCATGTTTATAGCCATAGCTTGCAGGGTCCGTTTTGCATTTGGTACCCATACCCAAGTCAGGTACCCAAACCCAAGTCGCGTACCCCCCCCCCCCCATTCTGCCCCCGCCCTGGGTGTGAGCCCCAACTGCCCACTTCCGGCGGCGGAGGGGAGGGCAGCAGATAATGGCACAGCCGCCGCCCATTAGCGTGTGGCGGGCAGGGGGGCGTGCATACATAATGGAAGGGCCGGTCAGGTTGATGAAGACATCAAACGACCAGGGGAAGTCATCAGTTTAGATAAAGCTTGCCCGGCTTAGACCCCCAACGGCTGGGTAACACAGGGGTAAAGCCCGCCCCCACTACCACCCCGACCGGTCAGGTGCTAATGACCACCGCCACTAGGGGGCGTTATTATAGGCTGGGGGCAGCTAACTACCTGTCTGTGTGCGGCCTCTACAAATGGGCGCCAGTGGAGGTCCTCTCACGGTGGTGCTACCAAGAGAGTTAAAATTTTCAAATTTGTTAATTAAATTTTCTTTGTCATTTTTGATATTCCAACCATGAATGCTCACGCTCGTGATTTACATTTTCTCTTGAAAGATTCTAATAGTATTCAAGATTCAATGCGAAAAGACACTACAAAGATAATTAGATACTATGAGACTTTTTATTCTGTGATATTTCATGGAAGAAATTTTTTATATTCCAATCATGGATGCTCACGCCCGTGTTTCACATTTTCTCTTGAAAGGTTGTAATAGCATTCAGGATTCAATGCGAAAAGGTGCTACAAATATACATAGATACTATGAGACTTTTCATTCTGTGATATTTCATAGAAGAAATGGAAATATATACACTTACATCCAGATAAGATTATGACGAGTAACACAATCAAATAATCTTTATTCTATCATTTTTCATTATTTGTGGTAATTTTTCAATGATAACGTCTCCGTCCATAGCTTTGGTGAATTTTTAGAAACCCAACTCTTCAACACTGGACTGCAACCAAACATCTCTGTCCCTCCAACGCGTATAGACAGAAGTTTGTCTATACTCGTTGGTCCCTCCGATGAATAGGAAACCAGAAACCTATCTTCAAGTATTAATTGCTGTGGTGGTCAACAATCATCTCAGTGCTAAGAATCAATTTTCCCATCACCTCTGAGAGGTACCTGAGAAAGGCATTACATAAGGCCTCACACCAGGAGACTGGTCAGAGGACTGGTCAGTCGCTGGTCAGTCAATGGTCAGACTCGCAGGTGGTGTGTATAGGTGTGCTTCAGGAGAGAGGCAATAGGGCCTAGAGTGTCACTTCATTTTTTTCTTTACAGAAGGGGCTACTGTGGATGGAAGGTAGCCACTAACTGAGAAACAACTTATCCCCAATGAATGCCCTTTTTAAGAGAAACAACTTTTTGTTTTATTAAAGTGTAATTTACAGGTACGTTCTTCTTATTGACAGTTACACCAATGCATTATCAACAAAAGACCTATGCAAATTGTTCTTTTCTGTTTCATTATAAAATCTCAATAGATTGAATTGGCTCGGCGTGACCATGAAGTCTGGAGGTACTCTATTCTTAATGATTTAACTTAATCTTAGAGAAGCATCCGCAGAATCAGACACTTCTCTTTGACTGGAGCACATGGGTCTTTGGCTGGATTTATGAAAAACTACACAGCCCTCCTCCCTTCCTCACCCTTCCTCATGGTTCTCTGAGCCAGTTTTTTTTTTAAGATTCAAGGTTCGACAGCCTAGTATTTTCATTAAGTTTACTGAAAGGTAACATGGTTTCTGTACTTTGAGATTGCATCATGCTGACCCGGCGCGCCCCTGTTTCAGCCAAGCAGAGTCACATCCTGCATCCCCAACCTCTTTGGGCCTATAACCAAGTAGACACCTTTCTAAAACAGAGTAACCCCTCTAGGGGTAGGTATAGGGAGGGTTCAGGTAGTACAGGTGGGGTATAAAATGAGTACAGGTGGTCACACAACACGTTACAGGTGACTGACCATCGCCTGACCTTTACCACCCTTCACCCTCGAGATGAGAGAAGTCAAGTACACTTCTATAGGTCCTGCCTCAAGTCTGTTTTCCAAACAGTCATTAGGGAATCTTCCACAGATAATCGGGAGTCTGGATGCGCATTTAGGGAGTGCTATTTAGCATTGCTTTAGTAAACAATATGAGAACTTAATCTAATCTCAATGAAAAAATATGGATTTCCTCTTGCATATAAGGAAAATTTTATTGACAACACTTTCAAGATCATCAGAAATGCATATTTCTCAGGTTGAATTTCTAACATGTTTACCTTTTGTTTGAGAGAATTAACGAAATTCTGCAGTGAAATCATGGGGCCATATCTTAACTGCTTTATCCACACAAAAATCTCTGACATCTATGAGATTTTTGATAACACGAGGACAAGAAAAAAAATGTTCCTTTTCCCTCTTCACAGCACCATATAGGTATATCTCAGTACTATCTGTGAAAATTCTGATATCAAGCATAATCAGAAAGTTTTCTCAATAGGGAGTGTTCGCCAATAGCGGCTGGAAGTGGGTCCAGCCGGCCACCAGACTGCCCAATGTGTTGATTACAGGTACAAGCAGTGGTCACTGGTGCCACGCTTCACTGCACATACTACAGGTACCAGTGGTCGCTGGTAGCAGTAGCACACCTGTATACACCTGGCTGGTACCAGACAGGCCCTTTTGCACCGCTATTTGACTGGACATGCCCTATTTATCTTCTTTATACAATAACATAACTCTCTTAATAATATAATTTATTTTCACAGTTAGTCAGAGATGTATCTATAAATAACCCGCCCATATCCATTAACTCTGACTTTGAATATGATAAGAGTCTAGTTTTCTACACCTGCCCTGAAAACCTTCCGCACCTCGCCTCACTGCAGGTGAGTGGCACGGATTCGGTTTCCCAGTCCACAAAAAGGCGTCTTGACACCTCATAGATAAAAGTCGGTGAAGATCATGGCAGTAAGCTCTACAAGCCACCATGGTTTAAATAAACAGTGATACATATGGCTGACTCTGGTGGGGAGGAGGTGGGTGATAATAAGGGAGATCTTCGTGCATTTATTATACACTTTCTAGCCTACCTGGTTCTAACTGGTCAGCATTGTGAAATTGCAGAGAAATGGATTATTCTAAAGAAAGTTGGAATTTCCTTGCAAATCCGAATAAACTGATAAAGGGTTCTTTTTAAAGCTAGAAAATTAGCGATATTTGAGAAAATTGTTTCTTTTTTGTCATCAATCATCTGCGAGGGGAGGTACATTTGAACCTCAGAATCGTTCTGAAGAATGAAAAATGAAAAAGTATATGATTGCTCTCCTAATTATCTACTAAAACAACAAATTCATAGACCATCAAACTGGAGTTGAGCACCAGACAGTTACTTATTGCGTATCATTCAGGAAATATACATGGACAATTTAGTTTAAGACCAATACTTGTTTAAGGATACAGTATATCATAATTAACATAATTATTGGGTATATATTATGTGGGGTTATTTGCTATTCTATGTAAGTTCTCGTTTTCCAAGAAGAGATGGGGGTGAATTATTAGTAAAAACCAAATTTGTGGTTTAGTCAATTCCATGTAAACGAGATTCACGAATGTATTGTCGGGAGATTTATGATATTCATTCTTTTTCTCATCAAATCATATCTGAATGGTAGTAACAAAATGTCTATCATTAATTATTTTGCAGTTTAATCAGGTAAAATCAGGTATATGATCACTATTGCACTCGACATTTTGAATAAAAATAACTTACACAATCCCTGTACATTCAATTTTTCATCAGGTTGTGTACACTTCCAAATAACATTTATCATGTACATTAGTGTTCGAGAGTAGAAAATGGCCATAAAAACGTCATAGAAATGCCATAAAATTGATTTAAACGACCACTTGTTGGACCTCCTTCCCTGGTTTCGGCCGTTATCATTAGTCGAGACAAACGATCGGGCGTTGACCAATCAGAAACGTGATGACAAGTCCAGTTTGGTGCTTGGGGCAAGTTGTCAAACATGACACGACACTCTCCAAGCTGATTCAATCATGTCTCATTTTGTGTACAGAAATGTCATTCCTGGGCCTTTAGTTAATTCAAACGCACTTCGGACGTCCCACATAGATCTATCAAGCACGTCACAGCATGTCTAACATAACTTCGTTTTTCAAACCCAGGGAGTTGGGATTCTGAATCTTAACATTACCATTTTGTGGCGAGCTCAATGAGTGGTGTTTTGTGCCACAGTATGTGATAGGAGAGTGACATGACCATTTAGTGTGGACAATTGATTACTGGTCACCCAGCGGTCAATGCCCGAGGTCCATGTTTGTTCACCCAAACTGGACACCACATCAATCAACGACAGCTGCCTGATTGATTTGATTTATAACATATTTCAATAATTATCCATTCACATATTTGATTCAATATACATGATAAAAACACACTGCTGTGTAGTCATAATCATATTCATTTTGCAATATATCTTAAAACGATGTAATTACTCAAAGGCTAAAGCTTTTCCAAGAAATGAAAATTCATTTTACAACTTTTTTAACACTAACTGATTAGGGTTATCTTTGAAAAGTTAACCTTGCCTGAGGTAATGCAACAGACAAGGCCTTGCAGCCAGTCGGTGACAGTTAAGGCGATCTATTTACATTTAAACGGTATCACTTAGTTTACTAATGAGACAGATCTTAAGCAATCCTTCTCGTTGCTCCATACCTCGTCCGACCGCCATCACGACAGACGTGCCGAGTTGAGCGCACCTTCCCCACATACTGTTCTTACAGGTATTTCTGTTATCATTTATTTTTTAACGATATTATTTCTTATTTACAGATACAAAACGTTGTTCAAAACAAATTGAATGGGCTGTTAGCCTATCAGACTTATTTCTATTTTTAGCATAAACGCTGTGGAGTTTGGAATATCCACGATAACAAAATTCGGATCAGAAGAAATTTGGTCTCAAACTCTTGAAAATCTAAGAAATTAATTACAAGCTACATACTACAAGGTACCATGTAATACGATTTGTTTAATCATGCAAAATGGATCCTTCTCACATAGCGAAAATGCAAAAATAAATTTATTGTTTTATCGCCCTACGCAACTGAGGAGGTTGAACTGTACCACACAGAACTCCGTCGTAAAAAGTGATCGTTCCAATTCGGCGTGGCCCTTTTGTAGTCAGGTTTTCTTCGGATTATATAGAGCTATATATATTAGGGAGGTTAAGCAACACCGACGCATCTCGATACGTCAACGTATTTCTAAACTTTCAGACCTCCTGTAGGACTACATCTAGAGGGTGTCTGAAATTTAAATCTATATCTTGTACCTACTTGTGAATGATAGTACATTCAAGATGAAACATATTGTAATTGTTTGATAATAGCTAAGATAAGAGATACGTTACGTTTACGTTAGGTGATGCGTCGGTGTTGCTTAACCTCCCTATTATTATATATATTATACGTGAAGACAACTCCCTTATGCACTCGTATAATAAGGGCAAGAAAGTTGAGTCAATAATTTGACTCTTTTATGGCCATTTTGATTCTGATTTAGAGTATTATGCTTATTCGTTTTCCCTCTCTAAATAATACGTGGACGGCGAACAAAAGAGCTGGCAGACACAATCAGATGTCATTTCAATGAAGTCACTGTTTAAGATAAGCTATTGATCCACTCTCAGCGTGTTGGCCGCGAGGAAGGAAAATCCAATCCAAAATACTTAAATTTCTGACAACTGGTCATTCCATTCTCATTCAGGGTTCTGTTTTGCAAATAGCATTTTTTACTTCTTTTTATTCCCCAAATGTTGTTCTCTCTAGGAAAAGTGTTTATTTATTTCAAGTACTCGACCGTTTCCTTGCTTAACTATAGGCCGATACGTCGGAAGAGTTCCAGAAATCTTGACCAATTTTATCAGTGGTGTACCCGAAAGAGGGTTGGTTCCGAAGTATCGTGAACAAGGCAGGATTTCTCGAATTGTAGGTGATGAGACTACAGATAAAGGGATTTGTTTTCAGACATTATTTTGTCCACTACCATTTATGAGGATTGCATGGAATCTTAAGATATTTGCTTAGTAACCCACAGGTTTTCGAGATGGGTCCTGAGTGAGGGGGCATTGACCCAGGGTATTGGGTGTGTCGCTCTCATTATATACGTATATGATATCTTCATGGCGCGATTTTTAACTGTCGCATGGCAGGGGCGGATCCAGAGATGTTCAAAAGGGGGAGGGGGCGCTCTATTGTAGATTTTTCCACCGAACCCTCCCGGTTAAAAAAAAATAACATTAAAAATAATATTTGGCCAAAAATAGGGTAGAAGCCTACATTGAAATGCAATGGCCGATTTAAACCAGTGATTTTATGAATCGCCATGGGGAATGGTGCTGAATTATAACCATGCTATTCTTATAGATACTATCATAGTCAGTGGCGGATCCAGGATTTTGAAAGGGGGGAGCGTGCTTATGGGCATTTTTTTCTTTAATAACTTTTTGGCCACTGCTGATAGTACCGTTCTTCTAGCCTATAGATTATCTTTCCAATGATATGTAGCATGAATGGGTCCTAATGAAAACCTAGAAAAACACCAAAATCCCAGTGGTCAGAATCGCATAGTGGAATACAGGCTTAACAATCAGCGCAAACGGCCTGACGTTAGCCGCGCTCCTCCCGGGTCGCGCCGTCGGCCCCGAATGTCGTCTGCCCGCGAGAAAAGCGCGCGAATCAGTTTACGGAGGAGATTGGGCGGCGGCACGCATGCGCAGACTTCCCGCGCCTCCCGAAATATTCCCCTGTAATTTAGCCTCACTAACTCCCATAAAAAGCCCCAATTTGGGGGCCCGCAGGAAGAAAGATTGGCGGCTGTAGTGGTGGGAGGACGGGTTGGGTTGGTTTACTGGTAAGGCTGGGATAGACATATATAGGGTCGTCAGTCAAGCATGCAACACACCCCCTGCCTCCCTACCTCCCTCTTAGGTCGACTGCGGCTGCAGAAACGGCGACACGGGTGACATACTCCCACTAGGGCGACCCTGGCGGTAAAGCACGGCGGTTGGAGTGTGCAGGAACAGGCTGACTTCAGGTAGTATACTACAACAGCCACCTCCGCGCCCACACCGCACCCAGAGTGACCCCCACCATCTCTGGATCCGTCCTGGATTGGGTTTTATACTGTTTGGAGATACAGAGTGGAGTGGGATAAAGTTGTGGGGTCGGTTGGATAAGGAGTTGTTCCGTCGGGGAGTGGAGTACGATATACCAGGCGACCTAGACACGGCTTGCCTCCATACATGTACCCGCCGCTGGCCGTCATCATGAGAGCCGTCACTCTGAGGCCCGCCGTCGGGGTCGGAGCTGAGTGACTGACTGACTGACTGACTGCTGTCGGTGTTACCAAAGTTAGCCATGTCTTTGCCTCTAACTGACAGCCACCACCACCGCCACCACCACCTCCTCCAGAGCCACCAGCACCACCTACACTGCACCACGGTGAGTCACTACCTGTCCCAGAGTCTCTTGATTTCTTCCGTGGCTCGATCCGCGGGCCGGACCTAGCCCCAGCCCCGTGAACAGACCTCCACCCTCAGAACATGACACCACCACCTTAGCTGGCCATCCTCCGCTGCCACCTCCTGGCTGACTCCTGCACCAATGGTCATTGATCACAGGTTGTCATGGTAACGGAGATCAATAGTAGTAGTAATGGATAGTAATGGGTGGTTTGTGCGGTTATACAGTGTCGCCACTGTTGCTGTCACCGATCAAGAGGACATGTATTCTGAGTTTCTATGGCTGCAAGACATAGTACACTACTCCCATACCTATAGGTGTGAAAAGAGCGAGTAGGCAGGGGCAACTTTACTTTAAAACTTGCCTTCTTTCACTTGTCTTCTCACAATTTTCCATCCTAAAATAATTTCCTGCAGCTTCCTCCAAGCACATACCTTTCTGTACTAATCACATCCTCTGCTGCCTCAAATTTCCCCCACCATCTCCTGCAACTCCTTTGATCTTTTTGGCATCGTTCAAAAACCTACTCCATCCCATAAAAGTTTTCACCGCCGCCTGCAATTTTGCTCTGCGTTCCATCACCTTCTACAATTTCATTTCACTTCAACTGCCTTAAACTAGGCAACTTTACATTGTAACTCACTGCTTTCTGTAACTTCTACAATTTTGTAATACAGTCCACAACCAGGCAACTTTACTTTGTAACAAATATCCTTCTCCTGCAACCAAATATTGCCTTCCAGAACCACACGCAACCTCCCTTGCCTTCAACAATGTATCACCCCCTCTTGCCCTCTCTCAGAACCTCCCCAATGAGACATTACCTTTCTTCACCTCCCGTCATTTCATATTGCCTTCTGTCACCGCTCACCAACTTTCACACACACATTGCCTTACTTTACTAGTGCAGGCGTCTGCCAGCTTCTATATTACAACCACCTCTGACAATCTCTCAACACTTCACATTGCTGTGTACCTCCTCCAGCCACCTAATTCTCCTTTGTTAATCCTCAATTAGCCCATATATAACGGCAAAGTTCAATTACAAAAAAGACAAATATCATAACTCAAGACTGACTCTCAACCACACCCGCACCTTGATTTTATCCCCGTCCCCACCCTTTAACACCGTGGAGCAGCGGGTGGCTGTGACCTCCCGACATCGGCCCTCGGCGTCTGGCCCTTTTTGTTGCCGCACCAGGGGGTGGATCTGTTTCAAGCCACTGAGTCGCAATACAGTCAAAGTGTATGGCTAAACTTATTTAACAACGTCACCCAGCCGTCTCTATAGAAGCTGGTGTCTCTATGAAATGCCCCCTTAAAGTCAGACTGTCGTTGCTACAGTCAGTCAATTACTTATGTGCTGATATTTTATAAGCATGTTTATCAGTACTTTTTGATGAACAAGTCTACTGTTACTTTAAAAAATGCCTTGCAGGTGACTATTACGTCAGCAGACTGTCTAAGTTACTTGATGTTCGACATTTGACATCGGACCGTATTGTGTTCTTTTTGGCTTATCCTTGTTTTTGGTGACTGATGGAGGGAAATTATTTTCTTTTTGCTTCAAAGATTTGTGTACATTTCTAGGCTTCATAGTTTTTAGATCAAGCTGTTTCATATAAATGATGTAAAAATGATGTTAGCGCAGCAATAAATCAAAAGGATTTCAGAAGATATCTATATCCAGCTCTAACTGGATGTGCATGTCGACATAAAATGCACGATATATATTAGGTACATTTCGACAATGCCATCTCTTTCCATATACACCGTCAACATTAGAAACGAGCTGAATGGACTTTTCACTTTTTCATACTCTGCAAATAATTAATGCTGCCTCCATCTCTAAGGGGCAAGCTACACCAATGATGTCATTTCAGGATACAAAACAATTTCATATACATTATGCCCTAATCAAAAAAATATATATGGCACTAGCCGTCGCAAACCAGTTAGCACATAAGGCGGGGATAGGGTGGCGTTATACCATTAACTGGCCATGTTTTCTCACGTTTACCATGTCGGGGAAATGATTAAAGTTATCACTGGTAACCCGACCCTGACCCATATAACGGTGGGGACGAGTCTGGATGAGGCGGTTAGCAGATAAGGCGTTTAGGTATGGGACGTGGGACTGTAGCACAGGGGTTAACATGGTCACCAAAGTCACCAAATAAATTGACCTTATAGAGATAAGTCAACATAGTCGCAATCCCCATCATTTTGGATATAAGTAGCATGCAGCTTATACCAGAATTCTCAGTGGCGGATCCATTAAGGCAATAAATAGCATCACAGAAAGTTTGCCCCATATATTGAACATGATAGCTACGAACGAATTTTGATATGGCTGAATAAAATCCTATTTATATACTAGTTTTCCTTTAAGCAGGGGGTAGCAGTAGTGAGTACAAAAAACGAATAGAAAATTGTGGAAATGGTTACAGAAAACTGAGATGAAATCAGGGAAATGTGGGTCTCATGTATGTACATGCACGTGCGGAACGTTTAAGCCTGTATTTGCAGACTTCTCATTTTTTTTAAATCTAAGATCCTTTACTGGCTGTCCAATCCAAGGAAAACTATGGGAAAAGATGTAAAAAGTGGAATAGTTTTTAGCTTGAGACCTAGGTCACAATTTTGAGTTTCTGCAATGCCTATTAGTTCACTGTAACGACAAAAGTAAAAAGGAGGGCATAGCGCTGAACTGGTTCTGTCAGTCAAGACGTAAACGTCTTTATTTCAGCTGTTCTGCTGAGTGTCTCTCAACTTCCAGATTGACCCTGGCAGTTTATTTCCGTCACTCGGTCGGTTGTTTGTTTTCATCCCATACATTTGATTTTATTTCTCATTGTTCAACATCCCAAAAAGATCTATTTTAAACTCTTAACTGGTATATATCATTCTCTTACATCCTTTCTTCTGCACCCATTCCACTTGCACCATATGTGTAGTTTCCTCTGACCCCAAAAGTTCTGTCACAAATCATTGTTTTTCTGTCCAAAATTTCCTGGTCTTCATCGCCTCGTTTTTATCCGACGATTACATTAGGACATTCTGGGGTTTGCAGGGGGTAGGTGGGGGGGTAATAGTACCTTGGGGTAGGAATGTAGAGAACGCGTTGCTGGACGACCCCCGCCTGCCCAGGATCGGCCAGTCGCCCACTACCTCAAGTGGGATTTCTCTGCATATTTGCTGCCACTAAAGGCTTGGGTTTGACACATTGTATAAACACTTGGTTGTCCCTTGGCCCTCTTTGTCCCTATATCAAGGCGCCCAGTGTAGTCAGGTTAGTAAGTGGGAAAAAGGCCTTGGACTTTATCCTAGAGTTTCGTTAGCAGTTTTTTTTTCTGCTTTTCATTTATGAATTATTTTAGCCACCTTATTAAGTTCATATAGTCTAATCAAGTTTCTATGTGCTTCAGCCCAAATATGCTGTTTACATGTACTTTCTGAATGGCCACATTTAAAAATCTACTGTTGTTTTATAAAACAATATTTCCAATACCATGAAGAAAGCATGGACGTACTATACACATATGTGAACCATGATATATGAAGATGCCAACTTTTAGGAGATCTAGAGGGACAACACACAGAGAAGCCAACGGATGGAAAAACATGAAACCTTTCATGGCTTCCCATTTAGCCCTCCTCCTTACCCCTTTCTCCCTCTCACACTCCCTCTTCCCTCCCTCCCTCCCTTCAACCCCCCCCCCCACACACACACACACTCCATCCCCCACCCTCTCCCTACACCCCCTTCCATCAGAGGCTGTCCCCCTCCGTCAACCCGTCAGCTGTCCTTTTTGAGTCTCCAGAAGGGGTCCCAGATGTGACTTATGTCTGACTTTAGTCCCAGACCATTTAGTGAGTGGAGAAAGTGGCAATTTTCTCCCTACCACTTCCTGCTGCTACATGCATTACCTTCTGTAGTTTATAAGGTCATTTGTACCTACAGATATGCCTTGTTTCTCATCACTACCTATTAGAGATTTCTGGGGATTGCCTTATATCCCTACATGATCCATATTGAAGTAATTTAGTTTTAGTTTTAGGCCTTTCAATGAAATATGAGTTGAGGATTTCTAAAAGTTATTTCAAACTAAGTTTTTCCTTCTTTTTCTATTGTTTAAATCGGTTCTGAAATGTCATCTATATCACAGGTCACTAACTTGGTATTGATGACAAAAGTGTATCTCTGGGTCGGGGCTGTTCAACTCTGTTATTTAACTTTGTTTGATTCAAAATAAAAACTAAGCTTAGAGACAAAACTATGTGAAAGGACCACGCCTCAGATGTGAACTGAAAGTGTGTGAAAATGGGCAGAACTGCCAGCTTTGCAGGGGGCTGGTGTCTATGGAAACGGGACATCCTGAGGGTGGAGTTAGGGGGGTACTTTTGTTTGAAAAGGGTCCTCACTCTCAAATGAGAGCAAGAAGGGAAGGCAGTTGATTTAAAAATTAGAGAGGGGCGGTTGGTTCTATTTCAGGCAACATAAGAGGTGTTAAACTACAACTTCAGGGCGGAAACATTTCTGGCCTAAAGTTTGTGTTTAACTGTTTATAGGACTGGGTTGCAATGACAATAAGGGGAAGTAGCAGTAATCTTCTCCTTATTTAGGATTTTGTTTCTGTTCATGCATCAATTTCTGCACCAGAAGTGACATTGAATGAGATAAGTTCCAACTGAACTGTAATGATTGCCCTGGTTTTGTTTGAATTCTATTCTCTGGCATAATAAAATAATTGGCGGTAAATTACCATTAGCCTTCTTAAAGAGTGGTCACCTTTCTCAAAATTCTAAAAATGGGAATGCCTCCCCCCATGGCAATAACAAGCATTCAAATGGCCAGTGCCCCCCTCACCCTCTAAAGGGATGTTCATCCAGGCTGTTGGGCCTCCAAATGAGCACTGCCTTAGACTGGGACCCCCTGCGGAGCAAATTGAAACGTAGGTCGTGACGTCACGAGTGCGGAGGGAGGTTTGAAAGGTAAATAGCTACAATAAAAAAGGAGGAGGACACGGGGCATAGGGGCACGGAGGTAGAGGCATTGTGCCCCATTCAGCATAGAAAATCGATTAGATCGATAAGATAGCGATTGAAAGGTAACACTTTTTATCCTTGGTTTTTTTTTGCCCTTTGCATGGTGCATTTTTTGGTAATGTTCCTTTGACTAGTGGCGGTGTACACGGGGATATCTATGCCGGTATCGGACGTGCACTCATTGATGGATGTCATAACGAATTGCAGACAGACAGGGTTGATGCGGTGCTTTGGTGGAGTAATGATGTATCTTGGCTTCATGAAGACCCCTGATTATGGAAAATGAGCCCCCACCTTTAAGCACTGACAGTCTGAGCTAAATAAACAAGGAGAACTAAAACAAACAGGCATATGGTTAGATACAGCATCATCTTATGTATCTCTATGGATACATGTGTATGGTTAGATACATGTGTAATATTAATTATAACTATAGGGGATGT
Source organism: Lepidonotus clava (assembly GCA_936440205.1). NCBI lineage: Eukaryota > Metazoa > Annelida > Polychaeta > Phyllodocida > Polynoidae > Lepidonotus > Lepidonotus clava. The sequence goes on along the minus strand of OW387150.1, from coordinate 13,789,848 downwards.
CATTCAAGTTCCATTCATAAACGTACAATATGCCGCAATATGAATTCTAAGATTATGATAAGTAAATTGTTTATTGAACTGCGAGCATGGAAGTTAAAAACTTATTTTATTCTGTATAACATTTTATTGGTTTTGCGACCATTAAAGTATTTACACGCTATATTTCAAATCTTCCAATAAAACATAATTTTCAGGTAACAAAAAACACTAAATAAATGACTTGGAAATAATAATATTTTAGGCCTACCCGGGGCGTTGCAAGCATGTCAACCAATCCCAAGCCCTGTGCAAAGCACCGAATACATCCCATGCAAAATTCCCTCGCAATTGTTACGATTTCACCGTAGACATGTGCAAGAGAATCGTCATTGTTATTTTTTCCCCGTGCCTCTCTGGTGGAGACCCTGGGGGCACGGGTCGGGTGACGACGGCTGTTTGTCTTTGCAGGGGTCCCATGCAGGGCAGACAGTTGGTGACCCACATATGTTATCGAGCGCCGCCCTTGCCCATGCTGGGAGGGTCTGGGTCGGGTCGCCAGTCACCCAGTGTTAACTTGGTGAACGTTGTCACCTCCTCCCCAGCTTTAATTATACACCTAGGCCGCCACAAGGCCATGGCTTCTTTATTATTGGTGTTGAGGCTGCTATGAGTTTCCTCATGTTAGAGTTGTAGTCGATGGATGTATTTTGCTACTCTGTTTTGTTAGGGGTTCAGATAGCAAAGAAAACAGTTTACATGTTTATGAAATAGCAGCTATAGCTAGGAGGATAATGCTTTATTGAGATGTCTGTCAATTTTTTGTTCATGTGAAAGTTGTTGTTTTTTTGCTAGAAAATTGTTCTATTTCTCTTTAATTTATTTTTGCAGTAACCGAGTTTGAAATTCACATGTTCAAAATATAATGAATAAACAGCACAAGAACCTACCTGCAATATCGAAAATAGCATGAAAAACCTGGGATTTAATACAGAAATATTGGAATTTCCCACTTATATTGGTAGTCACTACAGTGTATTAAAGTGTAGTTCATGCGGCACAATTTCAAAGTCATGTAGCAGTATGTGGATTTTCTCGGTGTCATGCGTTCAGGTCTTGAACAATGTTCTAATTCTATTAGCCGGCCGCTGCAGGTCTTTGACCGCCGCCCGCCTCTGAAGCCGTCGCCCCGAGCGGTGGGGCGACAAATACTAGTAGTCAGTAGGGGCGACGGGTTGGGGCGACGTTATTACCGCGACAAATAATTAGGCGTCATTACCGTCGGGGAGGTAGGCATCAAGTCGCCCCGGGCGGGGCAGAAGAGAGGCGGGCCGGTAAAAAGTGTCACGGGGGTCGGGTAAATCACCGGTAGGCCTGGGTTTGACAAGTACAAGTACAAGAAGGGGTGGAGAGGGGAGAGGGAGGGGATTACATATGTATATATTTATGTACTTGCATTCTCATGGTTTTGGAAGCATTACCACATAGTATAGTCATAGAGAAGTTACAGGAAATATTTGGATTATGAGAAAAATAAAAGGTAAATTTATAGGAATTATCCATTAAAAAAACTAGTTTTAATCTTATAATAACTATTTCCCTTCTTTCCCCTTGTTCTGAAGGTATGCAAAGCGAGAGTATAATAGTTGGTTGGCTCACACTACAAAAATGTAATATGGATTAATTGTCTTCAAATAGCATGATTACCAAAGTCAAATTCATGATCCGATTTTTTCGGTTAATTGATAGATATTATCATTATCGTTCTGCCTGTTATTTCCTGTACATGAAACTATTTTCTTAACCACGTCTAGTCCTATATAACATGAAACTAATCTATCACCTGGGGCTCCTTTGTATAAAAAAAGAAGCAAAAATAGAGCTACGACAACTGAATAATTAGCATAGAATTCACCTTAAGTCCTGGGGTTTAATTAAATCAGGCCAGGTGGAATCTTTTGTATTTATTTACCTTAAATTGACGCAATCTGGGGTAATTTTGATCGGCCGAGTCAGAGGCCCTGACAGAAGTAACTCCTTCACCTGAGTTTAATTGTCTCTGCCACAAGATGATTTAACATCCTCATTATCCGTCTGGCTAAAGGTGACACATACAGATGCCTTTATACTCCACACAGGTAGATAGCAGTATAGTACGAGGTACGACATGCCCCTCTCTCTGCCAAAGTTAGCCCCGGGGGAGAAGTGCATGGTGAGGAGAATTGGTAGGGTGGGGGGGGGGGGGTGTACTTTGATTCAAGAATAATACTTTTGTGAATTCTCAATGAAGATATACTGGTTCTTGGTTTTCATAACCGAAATTGCAAGGGCCAATGAGGTCATAGCAAATGTAACAATTTGTATATCAAGATTCTTATTCCATAGTTATTAAGACTTGTTTTTATAAGTCAATTTACGAACAGCAATAATGACATTTATAGCTCAAGGATCTACTAGATGAATAACATCTAATGCTGAACTAGTGGCCTGGCTTCCCAACAGTACAAGTAGGCCTATGTAAAAAAAAGTTGTTGCCGATTTTGCAATACTTTTCACGAGGGGTGCAGGGTAGGCTCTCCCATAGCTGATGAGCACCGTACGACATCTATTTTTTGGGGAGTTAAGCATGCCCTGTCAAAAAGCGAGCCCCCCTCGGACTCCCCTCCCTCTCCCAGCCCAGGTATACCCCTCCGTCCACCCCCGGCCTTCCCGGTCTGTTCTGTTCTAATTAGCAGGTAAATTACACACAGTCTAGATAGGGAGACAGGCAGATTACGTCCGTTGCGTGTATCGCTTAATTATAGAGGGGGGAAGCGGCCCTGTATTCATTATTAATCAGCTAATCACGTCGGCAGACTCAAACTGCTATTTTCTACTCATTGACACGGGACTTAACAGAGTAGATAGGCTGTATAATTGGTTCCTAATTAGGCAAGGGACCATATTTCTTTCTTGTCAAGATTCATTTAGGCGCTAGGGCGGAGTCTCAGGGGATCGTTGGAAAATACATGTTCAGGTGTTCTGACTCTGTGCTATAACAGGTGCCATTACTGTAACCGAATTTATTTCCGTGCTAGTAAATTTTTTGCATATCTATAGTATTGAAAGGCCTCTCCGCGCAATCGTAGCTTCGCGCACTTGATGGTTGAAACAATTAACTTTTATTGATTCTAATTTTCTCACAAATATAATAGTTTCGCAAATAAACAATAACATGCAGAAATAATTATAATGTGAAGATATTTAGAGAGCCAAATTTGAGACCTTCACATTATTTGTTGATGCATTGGAGCCCATGCCAGCTTACCCTTTGACGCCGACTGCATGGCACAAAGGTTTTAATAGAAAAGATGTTGTTACACCTGCGCTTAGGCTTTATAACATATATTTGCGTCCTGCGGTTCATCCCAAATGAAAAGGTATACACATGGCATTGACGGCCTCCCCTCCGTGACTTCATGAACATTAGAAACATACAACACCTTATAAAAGAGGGCAGGAATCAGATAAGGAGCATTCAGATTCAGGTAGCCTGCTGCAGGGTTTGGCCGCTAGGGGGCCACCCTGGACCACCGGAAGGTGCGCACAGACATGCGCGTTGGGCACGAATGTTGCCGACATTCCCATGTGGGTTATAAGGGGTTGGGGTCAATGTTGAACTACATGTATATGGGGCTACATTGCTACCTGTTGACGTACTGTTTGGGGCTTGGAAGGAGGGCAGGGAGAGACATTGAGGGTGAGTGTAAAGGGTATATGTAAGGAAAAGACAAAAAAGTAAATACTATACGGCACTGGGAAATGTGAATACAGGCGTACGTATTATATTGTACGCAGATTGATTGACTTTTGGACATAATTACATAATGCAATTGATAATTGGTTTCAGTGAAATAACCAATACGTCATGTACTTACTTGACGCCCTTTGGTTGGATGCATGGATTTTAAACAGGGCCTATATCAATAAATAGAAAGAAAAGTGCATTAGAATATTTAGTCGATGCACACACAAATATATCTAATTTACGATCCCGTAATCATTCGCAGGACTATTCATAATAGGAATCCACATGTAATTTCACGAAAACTCCGCGTGCATTTGATTTAAAATCCTTCGATGAAAACATACCAAGCCGGGATACAAAATCAATGAATGTACTGATGTCAGTTGTCACACACCCTCTATGCCCGAGGTTGTCAGAATCAATAAGCCAAGGTGTCCGTCAGATCACATGTGTTTGGGGATCAACCTCCAGTGTGTACGTAAACATGTCATGCTCCTCCTACATGTTAACTGACATGTCTCGTGCCATGCTGCTATGGCCAACTACATTAATTGCCGAGCAATTACATTGAAATTACGTCGAATTTTATTTGAATTTAACTGTTTGTCCAGCGGGGAGTATGGATATTTATGAGCTGGTTATCGGTTGAGTGGATTTTATGAGATAATGTCTAAAAGTACTGTTTATGTGAAAACAGAAAAATGTGATTACGTGAAGAAATATTACTGAAACGAAGCATTTCTCTTTTCTCTTTTATATACATCACTGATCAGAATGTGATGGAATCCTTAAACTCAATATTAATATCTTAATGTCAGCATAGTGCATATTTGTTACGGAAATGATAGCAAAATAATTTCGATTGTCAACCAAAATTTTGATATGAAAACGCACTTCAAATGCATGGTGATCCCACTCTCGTCTCTCTATAAATATCCAGTTCACCCATTGCGTCAATTTGATTCAAATCTAATGTCAGACAACAAAAAAACACCCCACTGCGTTCGACAGCAAACTAAAAGATTCTCAAATGAAAAAATAACGATGTTTTCACATGGGATAGGCTGGGTATAAAGCGCTAGACAGAACATTAACACACAGACTACAAAAGGACAAAACGTTCACTTTGCACTGGAAACAGCGCCCAGGGAGCGGCAATGCTTTCATTTCGGACACATTTTTTAGGCATCACTTGAATTATTTAAGGTCATTTATAGGTTGAATGGGAGGTGGTAGTAACAGGGCAGCATCAGTGAGTTTTACTCTGCCACATCTAATAGAAATTGAAGATGAACTGCAGATAGTTTTGAGCACTATTTGCATGAGGTCCAGCAATTAACATGTGCAGTCTTTTGTTTCGTTGCTGCATTATTGTCCTTGCACTCCTTTATCTTTAAATCATTTCGTCATACCTTAAGGGATTATTCAATGAAAACGGTATAGAATCTATAGTATAGTAATGGATTTGGAGTCTCAGTTCATCGTGTCAGCTATATTTTGACATTATGAAGCTAAAAATAGGCACGGATCTATGTCTCATTAGGGAAAACTAGAATTTATGAAGGCACTTTTCAACTGGAAGGAAACTTATGTTTGATTGCTTAAACATGGAATACACTATAGTATACTTCAAACACATCGATTTTATACGTACATTTTCTATTCAATGACACAACAAAGGGCAAAGTTAATGGAAAATAGCATTTTTCTAAAATACTGGATCCTATTCAATCTTTAGAATTGTGATCACAGTATTCGCCACCGAACGCGGTCTATGTTATCAGTCCTTTTAGGAAGATATCCGGGGAGTAATCCATCTCACATCCCACATAAGAAAACAAAGTTTCCGTAGACTTACATTTTGTCTTTGCTTTTTATTTTGAATTGTCATGGCAGCAAGTCTAGGCCTATATATATAGTCTTACTGGCCTAAAAGAACACACCTCTTCTATTGAAAGTCACTTTACTTTCATTTTAATGCATTCACCTTCCAGTTCTAGCTATCACCAAAATTTCGGTTAGTAGGAAGACATTAAGACAGAAGTCAAATGGACATTTGCCAGTAGCTTCAAGGCTAAGTGACATATCGCGTCGGGTCGTTCTCTGCCGCCCCGCGTCAGTCCCGGTCCCGCGCGGCAACGCGTCGCCCTGCCGCCCGCCGCCGCGCGCCTGCCGCGCCGCCCCTCCACGCGCCGCGCGTCCCGCGCCGCCCGGAGAGAGATAAGGCGACGCCCGCCTGCCGCTACCCCCTGCGGCGTCCGCTCCTCTGATCTGCGCTAAATCCACTTTATGGACGACTTTGGATCTTGTGGGAGGGACAGAAGGGTTGGGGGGGAGGGGGGGGGGGCGGGGGGGGGGGGCGGGGGGGGGGCACCAATCAGCCTGGGGTGGCGATAAGGGCCCCCGACGGCCACCCCCTCTCCCCCTTCTCCATCCTTTTCCTCCAGAGCCTACCTACCCCCCACGGCTTGCCCCCCACCAAAGTATTACCCACCCAACCCATCCAACTGCATCAACCCCCCTCCCTGGTTGTGGGGTGTGTGGGGAGGGGGGGGGGGGTCTCTTTGAGGTTACTGCCAGGGTGATATATCGTTCGGGACTGACCACTCATTCTCCTGAACTTTAGTTAAAAATGATCCCATATATTTTTGGGGATACAGATCACCCCCAAAATTAGAAAAGGTCACTAAAGGTGCCATTAAAAGTTTCTGAAAATATAGTAGGTCATCTCCAACGATAAGAGTGGATTGAAGTGCCCCCTTCCCCACCTCTTCTCTTGTCATCAATATGCATGACTCCCACAGGCTGGGTACTGCATGGGAGGGAGAGGGGCAGGGAGGGATGATACATTAATACATGGTCTTAACGATAACCCAAGGACGCGGCCTTAACGACATGACCTTAACGACGTCACGGCCTTAACGACATGACCTTAACGACGACAGGGCCTTGCCGACAGGGCCTTAAGGACGCCCCCCGGGCAGGGCCCCACGCCCTCATTTGTCCGGGCTGTCCGCACAGATCCGTTAAGCCGGACAACTCCGGGGGACAACGGAGCAGTCGGTGATATTAGGACTCCTCCTGTTTGGTGCCCGGGCCAACGGCCTTTGAAAGCCACTGTTTTCCTGAGGCACAACATGTTGATGAAATCATAGAAAAATTTAGTTTTATATGTTATACATGTAAAATTACACTGGTTCAAAACGTTTGCTAATTCTTTTAAGCCCTATTTAACCCTTTCACTGCTAAATATGTCATTCCACAGTTCATATTATTTGGGGGCCCCAAGGCCCACAAATCTAGCCATGGCAAGGAACGACAGTAAAAGCCGAGTAGTGACGTCACCACCCTCCTATATCTTACATAGTAAAAAAGCCTCAGACACACCATTTCTTCACCAAATTCGGAGGTATTTCTGACGGTGCTAAGGCCTAAAAAAATATATCAGTATATGTCAAAACATCTGAACCGGTGAACTTAAGCGTAAGGGAAAGAAATATTCAGTATTAATACGTTTTCGAGGCCTTTTTCTGAGTCCGATTTTACAGAAAAGCGCCTGCCAGCCTCTCGGCCCGGCGGGAAGAGGAGGCTTGGCCCGTCGACCAATCAGCGTTCTTCATTCGATCACGTGACTTTCGGCCTTGAACTTGTGAATATTTAATGAGGCGTCGACCAATCAGCGCCCTCCTCTCGATCACGTGACATCTCATTTGCATATCGCTGTCGGGGCCGTCGACCAATCAGCGTCCTCCTTTCGTACCACGTGACTACCCGTGTGCTTCGAGCAGGATGAACAAGAACCCGGCCGCCATGCTGTCCCCGACCTATGCACCCGTATTTAGACACGAAATCGGCTTCCCCCGACGAAAACATTGTACCCAGACATTCGTGTGGACCTCTTTATCAGCATGGCATGGAGTATTTTTCATCAAATAGGGATTTAAATTCGTGATGAAGGAAATGGCGCGGGTCGGATTCGCGGAGGCGAAGACTTGACAGTGACAGTCTCCTCAGCAGCCCGCCCGGTCCGCCAGGTCGATACGGAGGAGTCCTCCTCCCCACGCCTGAATTTCTGGATTTAATCAAGTTCTACACGTTTAATTATGGATATTCTACGCATACTAACGCATGAAGGAGTCTGGGAGGATAAACATGCGTTTGTATCGATTGCCAAAACAAAACATTGGATCGATCGGACACGGGTAGGCTTCAGCCTTGACACGGTAAGCAGACTGAGCCGGGTCGGACACTGGCAATCTAAAAAATAATTATTTTAGGCCTTATTACCCCTACCAAAATGAAAGTGATGTAGATATCTATGTTCCCATATATCTAAGGGTCATATATATCATATAGTTTTTGCATTTTAGGCCTGGAAACGCTTGCAAGAATATTTTACAGATGGTATGAAAAAATGACTGGACTCAGATAGGCCTAAGCCCCCTCCGACACTGTCAATGTTTTATGGCGGCTCCGACAGCAATTATTTCTGATCAAAAGATTAAATTATTTGTTGAATTGTCACTATAGTGTCATTTTTTCTTACCTACCATCAAAATATTCAATCTGAACTTTAATATGTCTAGGCCTAAGTCACTGTCATTCCCATTCAATGTTAAAACATAGCCGTCACACTGTCAATAAGTTCTCTGGTGCTGTCAGACCAAAATACTCGATAAATATTGAAACCTGGGCCCCCAATGGCAAGCATATATGAAATATATGATGGCACGCTTCTTGTTTAAGGAGATATTGCCCAAAATATGAAAATTAGTCTTGAAAATGCCTAAACCTCAAATTTTCTCTAGATTCTTCTGGTAGAATTTGTTTTTATGTAAGTTGCATGAAAACATTCCAAATGTTGGCACCTTGCCAATTGGACAAACTTGCCAAATGGGCTATATTGCTAATATCTGCATTACGTTCCAATTATTGATTGTCATGGTAACCGTCAAGTTAGTGAAATATTGAATTTATTTGTTCAAAAGAGAACAAAAAAGGTTTATTGTGTTTAAATAAAAAAAACTGTTTGTGATTATCATAAATTAAACCAAAGTTATGATATTTTGAAAATCATATAATTTTCAACAAATTAACAAATTTCTGCTGATTTAAATATTGATGGAAAATTCATCTTTGTCTATATTGCTATGAAGTTGCTCAATTGCAATTCTATTATTTTCTAATGAACTGATGCTAGAATATTCAAATGACCATATCTCTGGTTCTAATGGGAATTTTTTGAAAATTCTTTCAGATTCTGAAAGCTTAATTCCTCCTCTTTAAATACTATCCCTATGGAAATTTCCTATAGAGCCACTTTTGTGGCTTCCCGCGCTGAAAGGGTTCAGTTTTTTTTAAATCAAAACTATCAAAACTCTGAGAAAAGGGCATTCAGTGCCAGTGGGATACTGGAAACCACTGATACCATGGATTAAATGTTATTGTACAGGGGTCTATATAAAGTCCAAGCATCCAGGGGCCAGTCGGGCCCCTTCACATTAAGGCTTTGGGGCCCGACATACGTTTTAAATGGCCCTATTGATCATTTTCTGTCCAAAAACTTAATTTTCTAGGGGCCAGTCGAGCCCCTCAACAAGACAATTTGGGGGCCCAACGGATTTTCTAGGGGCCTTGGGCCCCCGGGCCCGTGCTATTTCGACCCCTGTTGTATCCAGCATGGATTTTGTATACATTATAGTACATGTAGCCGGATATTATCACAGCCACATGGCTACCATGTTGTTCTAACTATACACGTGTGTTAAAGTAGCTGTGGGATAGGGCCATAATTATGTGCATGTTATTATATCATTTCATTGAGGGTAGAGTAAAATGAAAATAACGGATGGTCCAGTTTACGTTCTCCAATGGATGTCCTTTCTAATATTCCAAAACTTCCTGAAATAGCTATTCCAGGGCAAAATTGACTTCCAAGAAAGCTATGTGTCAAGTATGGATCGACTGTAACAATGGATCATAACACCAGAATTGACTAAGGGCATTTACCAGTGCAAAGCCATGATCGATGTCATTACTGGTCAGAAGTTAGTCAGCCTCTGATTCGTCGGAGGGATTAGTCAGAAGCTGATTGGTCAGAGCTCTGAGGTGGCCACCCCCCACGAGGGTGACGTCACCCGTTAAACAAAAGAGGGGGTTACCCTCCCTCCCTACCCCCCTACACCCATACCCGCCAACCTACCCTTCTCTCATCCCCATTCCATGCAGCCTAGATAGTAGATGACAAGACAAAACTCACATTTGTGTCCTATGCAAAAGAAACACATGTTTGCAATTGCTTATTTTCTATGATTTGATTTTACCAGATTTTACATTGTACATGATTTTACATCATAATATCTCAGTATATTTCTTGGGTAATATTTTATTTCCTTGGCATGTTAGACGCATTGGTAACAATGTCATGGACTAGCATTTGTGTTTGAAATTCAGAGATTTTCTAACAAAAAACACCACTATGCCATAACAGAGATTCCCCAAATGATATTTAGATTTTTTCTAGTTGCAGATCTGCAATATGATACTGGCCATATATCAGTGACTGTTCGCCAACCATTCATTCCCAAACAACTATTTGTCAAGGGGGTAAACAGATTATAAATATCATTTTAGTCCAATTTTTGGCCTGCTAGAAGGTTTAAATAGGGGAATTGTACTTCTCTGCTGAAATAAGAGGCTGGTTCCACTGTAGCCTAAGTTTGGGTGTCAAAGTTTGGATGAAGCAATTTGAAATAAATAATTTTTAATCTGCTTTATCTAGAAGTCAATTCACTTCTAGCAATTCCGTACTTATTCAGTAGTTCAGAGTCACTGCAAGGTATGCCTGCAGACACAGTTTTCTCCAGGCCTTCCCAATCCTTACCCCCTCTACTCCCCTCCCCAACTCTCCCAAAACCCAATTCTCTTTTCCACGTCCTTCCTCCCTCCCCTCTACCCACTCCTTCCACCTACATAGAGATGGAGAGCTGAGGTCACGCATGATTAGCCATGCGAGTCAGACATGGGATGAGTGAGGGCCTGCTCTGTGACCGGGGCGGCTTATCCTTAATTAAGTTATCACCCAGACAAAATGAGGATATTACCAGTCTCTGGTGGGTAAATAAATGGGATCTGTGTCACCCAGACCAAGGTCAACAACAGGGGGGAGGGGGGGAGGCAGAATGGGGGTTGGCTATGGGAATGAGTTAAAAGGTCAAAAGCAATGTAGTGTTATCAAAAAGGTGACACCATTGAAAACTGAAATACCATTAAACACAATCATCGAGCCCAAATCAGGCCTACAAGTATTATAATTTTGGCTTTGAAATAACCAAAATACTTTTGTTTTTGTCTTTTTCCATATTACAGCAATGATTAAATTTTAATTTTTTTCTTTGTCATAATATTGCCATGCTTCCCAAAGCAACAGGAAACTTTAGGACAGTGTATCCTTAAAGGACAATATCAAACATTTAGGACTAACATAATACATTTGGACAATTACTAAATTTGGGCTGTAGGTATATACCTGCAGGATAAGCTTATATTGTGTAAACTTCAGAATTTAAAACCTACATCATATTCCACATCACAACAGTCTGACCATTGATCTTCATGATTATATCAAATCAACAGTGTTATATCTTCAAGCAGACAGTTTGCATTGCATGATATATGACTATGAGAGGGTATATAATTCAATGATTTCAAAAAAAATGATAGGTTGGTTTAAGTGAATTCATATTGGGTAATAATGATAGTGGCAGTTTTAACCTTTTTGAAAGACTATTGTGTCAGGGTTTGATGAATTCCATGAAAGAATCACCACTTCAATTTCAATGCTGGCCCATTCTTGTCCTGTTTTATATATCATATTTAATAAGTCCCATATCTCTGTATTATTATGTGAATCATGAGTATGCCCTTCGTTATGGTGTTTGACTCTGTTTACCCAAACCATTAACTCTTCAGATAGGACAAAAAAAGCCTAGAAACAGAGTTCCATGATTTTTCGTGCATATGCAGAATCCTCCAGCCTCCATGCAAGGGAAAGTGAATGCGCTGGCCTAGAAGTGATATGAAAAATAGATACAATTATAATCAATTAGTTTCTACAAAACATGGAAAACGTTGGAAGTACATTAGAATATATGGTTTAACTATTCTTTTGAAACCTTTTTAATAATGTTTACAGTGCTGGAAAACGTAGGAATTATATTAGCAAATAGTCTAAATATCCTTGCGAACTGTTCTTTCAAAATCTAATTATAAAACAAAAAGCATTGGCCATGCGGGCCACCGGTCTGATAACATCCACTGGCCCTGACTCACTTTTCACTGGCCTTGGGTCCGAGCCAACGGCTTGTGACGTCAAAGCCTGAGTCAATATTAGAAACAACAGACATATCCAGGGGTGGCAGATAGAAAACAATAGATTAACAGTATCAATTACATTTAAAGTTATCTCCTTAATGATGCACGAGATGTTCAATAGTTAAACCCTTGTTGATTGGCCTAATGTATTTTGGCACCGCCTCATTCTATAGGCCTATACACACCTGGAGCGAAGGCCCGGGAGTGGAGGACTATCCCAGGTGTTGGAATTGGGGTAGCCCGAGGGGGATTCAGAGAATTCACAAAAGACAGAAAAGTTGATATGAAGTCCAGGGCGTATGGAATACAATGTCCAACTTGATAATGTTAGTTTCAGTCATTAGGATTAAAATTCAGCAAAATATCTTTAGTCAAATCTAGCCAGGTACATTAAGTAAAAATTAAAAAGTTTCCTCTAGCCAAGTTGACCCTATTAAAAATAGTCAAATTTGGCAATTCCGCCTCAGTCAAAATAACTTGGAAATTGCAATATTATACTGTATTTTCCTTCATTTTGTCGAATTTTTAGTCTCCATGGTGAATCATCAAACTCGAACAATCAAATGCACCGTGTACAATTATTCTCCAACGTGGGATAGAGATGTCCAAAAGCTTATTAATTATGAACTAGAAACCATAGAACTTAGACTAGGTAGTATGATTATGATTATGTTTGACTGAGTCCTAGAGTCAAACTTACTAAAACGATAGGCTTACTTCCAATACACCCTGAAACACCAACACCAGCACTGACCAGGCTATCAGGCTATGGTTACACCAAAATGGTATCAGCCCCACCCCTCGTCTCTTCCCCCGTCTATTCTGGTCAGCAGCTCTCACTGACCACCACTGACCATTGCTGACCGCCATTTTGGGGTCCCATTCAGGGCCACTTGGCAGTGTGACCTTGACATCCTTGACTCCGACCTTGAACCCGACCTTGACCCCCCAACCCTGACCCGGAAGTTCTCCCAGGGAACAAGTCCGTCGTCAAGGAGACATGGGGTGGTGGGGGCTGTGACTTATGGCAGTGTAAAGACGATTATGTACCGTCTAGTTGACCCGTGAACAATTGAGGCATCAGTGATTGACCCACAAAAGCAAATATCAAGTTTATTTTAAAGATGTGTTTTGGAATTGAGGTATTGATGCGATTTTAACGTTGCAATGATATTGTATTCTGAAATTCTATGACATTCGTATTGACTTGTAGAAAATGTCAGTTTGAAGGAATTACAAAGAAAAGTTTGTTTTTCGTCATTTTCACGATTTCGTTGGGGAATTAGTGTAGTTCGTGCTTGGACGTCATAAAGGTTGGAAATCAACCATTTACCCACCAACAATTTCCTAAATGTTTTTAGATGAGATTTAGGTGAGAAAAATCAGGGGTACCATTAATTATCTACACATGAAGGCGGGGATAGGAGGATTCGAATTTGGCAAAATGTGCGTATACGTACTAAATGGAATGAACCCAGGCGTAGAATTAAAAAAAAGAACATGCACAGTATATTTGCCAAGTCACATGCGTGCTGAGGTCGACAATTTGAGCCCGTATATCTTGAGCAGATGCATGTCTGAAATCTGTTAATTACCTTGCTTTCAATCTCCTAATGAGCTTGCCTGGAAGGACATTTTGTGAACGCTCTCAGGAAAAAAATAAATCTATTGTTTTATATCAGATTTGGATATTAGCTTGAGTGCGCATCAGTTCTGAACATTGCGTGCTAAATGCAATAATCTTGGATTTTGATCTCTTTAACATGTTGTTCGATTAACTGAAGCAACTTTTTAATATGTCGCACCACTTCGTTTTACAACTAACAAACTCCACAGACAAAGGTTGACAAAAACACCATTGGAAAATAAAGCAATGCTGGCTATTTAGTGTTTAACAGCTTGAAAATGTAGTTTCCTTTTCTTTTCAATTAAGTTAATACATACCTCGTGACCCTGTATTTTTACCCAGAGTGACTTTAGAGATGCGTTTAATACGTTGTTAGGAGCATAATATGCATTGCTTTTAGTTATTGCAAGTCTACAATTTCTTTTAGATCCATGCCTATTTGATCGAATCTATACTCTTGGCGGTGAGGCGATACAGACATAAAGTCTGCCAGAATATGAACCAAACACCCTGTATACTAACCTCAAACTTTTTGACCTTTTGTGAAAGATACGTATACATTAATATCAAATGATCATGCCCAATTTTCTTAGGAAAAGCCTAGCTCATACTGAAGGAACTGTAGGTCCAAGATAGTAGAGAGGTTTTGCAACACACCCCTATCTCATTCCTCGTTCCCTATACGGATCACATTTTTCTCATTTACCTCTATCAGAAATATGACCATAGGAGATTTTTCTCATGTAAATTGAGAAATAAACAGTCTTGGCACAAGTTGATTGTGTCTATGTATACTTTGCTAAATATTGTGTCTGTGAAGGTAGACCCCACTGGCCCTGGGTCACGGTCTGATGCCCCCACCAATGGGTCCACTGATCAGGGACACACTGGCATATATGAATCTCCTGTTCCTTGTTTACAATCATTTTGTTTCCCAAATAAGAAGAAAACTCTTGTCCTGTCCATATGCAGCGAATTCCATATGTGTATCCATGGTGAAAAAGAGAAAGATCATTGGGAAAAAAACATATAGGTTTCATTGAGAAAATATATTTATTTGATATAGGGGAGGCTTTTCACAAGAGGACTATCCCTGCTGACTACAGTGCCCCGATTCATCTACGTGTTCCTTGCTAAAAATGGCTAGGAAGTGTTTATGTAACATAGTATATTCGTTTAGAAGCACAAGAACAAGCCGCAAAAAAGCATAATAGTGCAAAGCACCAAAGGTCACCATGGCCCATGCAAGACCATCCAATCAAACTCATCAGGATACGGATTGGGGCACTGAGATCCCTGTGGGTTGCAAAAATTCTCTAGTATTAAAGTCTACCTTACCTTAAATGCCAAGCCTTTATTAAACATTTGCATAATGGTGTCCCAATAAGTCTCAATGAAAGGATGTTTTTTTTTCTTGTAATGAAGTTCTACTTATGCAGAGTAGTGTTACAGATGTTGAGGCATAATACCTATGAACCAGATTATGGTTAGCCATGCATAAAATCTGCAGCATGCGTGTATGTTTATTTTCAAAAAGATAACATTATAAATATGTACACATGTGTGCCTGAAAGGTCAGTAAACAAAAGTCACTATGCAATAGTTGTAATTTATTTCGAGATAAATATGTTTGATCAAAAGTTAAACCATACCATTTTCAATCATCCCTCTTGGTGCATGTGAAAGAACCAAAATGAACTTTTGTTGCACGAATGTACGACATGGTCCCAACTTCATGGATTATGGCTGGGGGCAAGGAGCTGGCTCCATAAGTTATTTAATGTATGGTGTTGCCCATACATCGGATTTCAATGCCTTTGTATTGTAAAGTATTGACTCTGCAATGGTGTTTTCATGAGACGTGAATTGTTCGAGTACCATGCATCAGGGCACTATTGATACAAGGAACAGTAGGAACCCCTCCTGGTGAGATGCAATCCTCTTTTTTATGCTACTGCATGTTTCATGATAAAACACATTCTTCCAACAGTTTCTAACTGATGATTGCGGACCTTGAAAAGTGAGGGGCATGTGTATGTTAACTGCCCAGTCAACTGGCAATGATTCTAAATTGCATTGATATATAATCCTCAAGTGCTTGAATTTAGATAATGTTGACTATTTTCAAGACAATCTTTATAACGGGAATGCTCAATTTTCCCAGATGATGATGAATATTCTGAGACAATATTGAAGATACTGGTAGGATTGTGTCACTGACTTCAACTTAGATGCATGCGACATTTTCATGCGAACCAACGGTCAGGGTATAGCATTATGATTATTCCCTTATGCAACCGACGGGTCCTAGTATTTCAGATAGGTGTTGGGAGGCTTATGATATTGGGCAAAACGCCCCAAACGGCAACGATTGATTTATTTTTCTTCAATCAAATAGCTTATATTGCATTCAATTGTTATTGATTTTTCAAGTTAGGCCCCAGGATCACTACTTAGAGAGGCTTTTATCAGGTTATTCGTGAATTATTCTTACTGATGTTGAATTCCTTGCGTCTGACATTTTTTGTACGGTTCCTACCAGTTATTCAAATTTAATCATATTCTAAAGGCTCACCGTAACGTTGCTAAAAACATGTTCAGGGAATTTCAAGTTTTCCGGGGGGTTTTCCTGAAAAGATTAAAGAAATGACAATTTATTGTAGTTATCTTTGATATTGGACAATAGTTAAGGTTTCTCTTAGACCTCTCTGGCATTTGTATCAGCAGTGAGCACATCTAGTGTACTACATCTATAATCCAAGAGAACCTTAAAGGGTATAACTTCAATATTTTTTAAAAAATTTAAAATCCTATGACAAGTTATCAAACTTTCAGGTATACGCTATCGGCGAGGTGGCAGCCACAAAGCAATCGAGTTTCAAACTCCAGGGGCCGATGATCATAGCTATAGCCTACCCCCTCCCACCCACCATACATTCGAAGCGTGGTGGGTGGGACAGGGTGGTCCGGGCCAAACTGTATAAATACATGCATGTCGGGAGCCTCTGTCAGTCGGGTCGGGATTGGATCCCATCCCCGACACTACCTGCAGAAGACGGCCAAATTTTGGTGTTTATTTTTGTTTGGTTTTGGTTTATTTTTGTGGCCACTAACACCATCAGCTCACGGTGACCGATCGGCCAACTCAGTGATAGTGGTCACTGCACTGCAAAGCAACCTGCTGCCAACGTCGTTGTTATTTGACTACAACGTCGCCGTCCTTGCTGTCTTCGTGCTTGACAAACCCCGACGACGTCAGCTGGGCAGCGTCGGTGGTATGGGTGTCTTACTACAAACCAGCCGACCCTGAACAGGTAGGTGTTCATCTTTAAGGTGTGCCCAGGTGGGGAGTTTGACTCCCCGACACATTACCACACCTGTACACACCTGTGCAGGCCGCCGTCGGGCCGCCGCCGCCCGCCGACGACCACCGCCGCCATGCCCGCCATGCCCGCCTCTCTCGTCGACGACTTCCGCCATCTCCATCCCAACCCCCCTCAAAACTCACATCCCAGTATAAGACCCTATCCCAGGTAGAAACTCTAGAAAAGCACCCCTCCTCCCCCTGCGGGTTCGATTCGCCCCCCGCTGGAGACGCCGGCAAGGCGTTCCGTTTGGTAATACGGCCTCCGCATTTTGCGCCGCCGCGCCCCGAGGAATGATGGGATAGGCAGGAGTTGCAGCCGGTCACGTATTTCGGCCAACTTTTATATGAGAACTTTTCCATGTGAATTTAAAGTGTAGATTGTGAAGGTGTCATATAGAGATATGTGAGAGGGAGAGATGGTGACTTGTAACTGTGACAGGTTAGTAGTATGTATAAGGGCTGAAAGTAGTTTATGAATATACAGCAAAGAAGGGTGAGGGAGTGAAGGGAGGACACGATACGGTGACATACACCCCCCCCCCCCCCCCCCGTGGCGCACATTTCCATATAGCACCGGCCACATGCCGCGCGCCTGGTGTTTGCAAACCAGCCATAAGGTCTAAAAACAACTCCTGAAAAAAGTCAAGAGTTTCGAATTTCATTTGTGAGTTTTGGCTTGCTTCAATATTGGCCTAATCTGATCCTGGTATATCCGAGCGGGCTGAGAGGTGTTGATACACGATACTTGACCGGGTAAAGCTTCCCTCAGGTGGGGTGTATCAGGTTCCTGTTGGAGGGGGATAGTAGCCGGGGATTGGTGATGTTTTATTCATAAATCAGTTAATCCACTCACGTCTAGTTTCTGTAATTTCTATCCAATAGTGTCCCAGACTGAATCCTGCAGTGAAAATGCCTTTTTGAACATTAAAGACAATGGCGCCATTATGCATATGGCCAAAAAACCAAAGTGCTTCAATTCTTATGAAAATTGGCAGAAATGTACATAAGTGTATGGGCAATTCATAAATGAAAAAGAAAAATGTGGTACTATTTTACTTTTAGACCTACATCTGTTCAAATATGACTAAATTCATGGATATTTCGAAACTGTTGAAAACAGCTTTATATCAAAATAAAAGCATTTTTGCCTACAATTTTCTTGATAGATATACTGCATTTAAATAGTAAATATCTATGATTTTATATCAATCTCGGGGATAAAAAGCACTTGTTGCATTCCTCATGGCAAAATTTTAATATGGGTTTAAAGCTAAAAATATATAGGTACCCACATAATACCATTTTCCCATGTTAGAACAGATATGCAGCTCTCCTGACCAAGTTAGCATGGTGACCCCCAATTTTTTTTCCAGAAAATGATAGATAACATCCATATCTAGATTGTGCATAATTTTAGAGAATTTCTTAAGGTTGAATTTTTTTGGGTGAACATTTCTGTCAGAAATTTGATATTTTATTTAATTAATTTAATCATTTATTTAGAATAAAAGATATATTCTATTCCAATAAAAGCCATGTTAGTTTCTCACTGGTGCATAGATTTTGTTTATATATGTCTTAGGTTTAGATTTCAATGATTTTATAACTGATTTGAGGATTATTATGAAATCTATCATGAAAACTCTACTTGAGGATATTTTTTTCAAAAATGTTTATTTTAAAGGAATTAGGCTTATATTGTTACATCTCTAGGACAAAAGTTTCCATGGTGACCCCCCATTTTTTTCACATTTCTAGGATGCATATATGTGTATCTCTCATTTCCTAAAGTTTCATAAAAATCTTAAGGTTGGATCTATAATGGCGCCATTGTCTTTAAATTGCCTTTTCATGATCACCAGAATAGTGTCTTAGTAGAACTATGCATTTCTTAACTGAACGAAAATAGCAAAATATCTTTTTGCTGATCACATAAATAAATAATCATATGTATCTATAAATGGAAATGTATAGATTAAATGTTGCTATCTTCAAGTATAATTGATTTTCTTCATAAAAAAGCTAGGTTCTCTTTTGCAGGTAGACTATAATCTACATTGCATATTAGAATATAATTCCATTTACTATTTCCTGAGTTTTGACATTTCCTGAATCTGTCAGGCGGGACAATCTATGTATAAAAATCACATAAATATAACAAAGATTCCCTCTGTCTGCGTATCCTCCTAGCCACCCCCTATTCACAACTCCACCTACAAGCCTGAGGGGTGTATATGTATGGAGGTGATAGAGTCGACAGAGAGAGGAGGTTTATATATCAGCGCCCAGTAATCCGTCTATAGACCTCGTCACGGCGCTACAATCAAACCCAGTCACGGGGAGTTACGTCTGTAAAAACAGCCCCCTTTTTGTGTTGTAGGAGAATGGGGAGCCCGGACAGGTAGAGGATGTATCTCCTGTCAGTCTGCAGGCCCCTTGACTGAGTCCTCTGGGGGAGGGCACTGTCTGTAAAAACAGCCCCCTTTTTGTGTTGTAGGAGAATGGGGAGCCCGGACAGGTAGAGGATGTATCTCCTGTCAGTCGGCAGGCCCCTTGACTTACTCCTCTGGGGGAGGGCACTGTCTGTAAAAACAGCCCCCTTTTTGTGTTGTAGGAGAATGGGGAGCCCGGACAGGTAGAGGATGTATCTCCTGTCAGTCGGCAGGCCCCTTGACTTACTCCTCTGGGGGAGGGCACTGTCTGTAAAAACAGCCCCCTTTTTGTGTTGTAGGAGAATGGGGAGCCCGGACAGGTAGAGGATGTATCTCCTGTCAGTCGGCAGGCCCCTTGACTTACTCCTCTGGGGGAGGGCACTGTCTGTAAAAACAGCCCCCTTTTTGTGTTGTAGGGGAATGGGGAGCCCGGACAGGTAGAGGATGTATCTGCTGTCAGTCTGCAGGCCCCTTGACGTACTCCTCTGGGGGAGGGTACTGTCTGTAAAAACAGCCCCCCTTTTTGTGTTGTAGGAGAATGGGGAGCCCGGACAGGTAGAGGATGTATCTCCTGTCAGTCTGCAGGCCCCTTGACGTACTCCTCTGGGGGAGGGCACTGTCTGTAAAAACAGCCCCCTTTTTGTGTTGTAGGAGAATGGGGAGCCCGGACAGGTAGAGGATGTATCTGCTGTCAGTCTGCAGGCCCCTTGACTTACTCCTCTCGGGGAGGGCACTGTCTCGGAAAATGCAACCAGGGGTAGACATTGCCTCCTCAAAGCCCTAACGGACCATCTCATCCTGAATGAGTGGGGTCCTGTGAAGGTGTGATAGTGCATATTTCGCGCTGGTCATATTTCATCCATCTATATAATTCAAGACTCTTTTTGCACATTAGTTTGTTCGTGCATTCGCTGGCGGTAACAATGTATCATAAAGATCAAATTTGACATTAAAATCGTTCTTTTATGTACGTTTGCAAAATTATCTTAAAATGGACCCAAACCCATTCCATGTTCCTCCACCCTTTGGTGTGTGAGCATACCCCAAATGCCAAGCGATTGGAAATTACCGCATGTGTGGCATGGCTGGTAAATGTACTTTGAACATTGTCCATCCACAAATTTTACATGCCTCTCTATAATTTTTCTATAATTACCGCACGGTCACTGTTCCTTAAATTACCTAGAAGACCACTCTGGTAATTGTTTTTTTAAAAAAAGGTTCAAATGTAACAGTAAGTACCCCCCCCCCCCCTTCCCCTGACGTTTACCTTACCAGTCCGAGACAGATCGGGTGACTGCTGTTCGCACGCCCGGGGAGAGGGATGGGGTGCGGGTAGGGTTTATGTTTGCGCCCCGGGGCTGTTAGTAAAGTCGGATGTTAAATTGGTTTTCCGGTGTGTAAGTCGGTCTTATGTCGGCAGGAGGGGTGCAGGTGGGAAAGCTATACTGGTAGGGGATGTGTCGTTATGAGTGGAGGTAGTTGGACTGGTGTTCTGTATGGTTGTGATTGCGTTGCCGGCAATTGAAAAGTCAAAAGTGTTGTCGGCTTCTTCGCTCTTCTGCTTCCACTGCAGGTATACCATTATTTTGTTAATGTATGTGCAGTATATGTAACATCCCATATTTTTTTCTGTGCTCATGATATCTACAGCTAATTTACCTCACGGTGTTTACTGACAGAATCTATTACCTTAAGTTTCTAACTTATGTCAATTGTGCAATTGATTATCTTGCATCTATTAACTTATCAGCCATCAGCCACCACCCATGCCCTATAACCCATTGCCTATAACCCATTTCCATTGAAATTTACCGAGAATTTACTAACCATTACCTTCTGCCAAATGGATATCATCCATTACCTATATTGCCTATTGCTTATGTCCATAATTATAATTATACATATTGCCTGTTGCTCATAACTAACTGCCTACTACCCCCTACTTACCAATGCCTCGTTTATTTTGCGTGCCACTAATTGCCTATTTCTAATTGCCTACTTCAACTATTCAAATATTATATATATAACCAGAGAGAGTAAAGTTAGTCTCCATGATATAACCTATTGCTTAGTCCCCATTGATTACTGACTTTGACCTGAGAACAACTGTCTAGCATCCAGTTTATTGCCTGTCACGCATTTTCTACCTGCGGAGGCTTACCAACCGATAGCCAGTGCCCAACGCTTTTCACTTACAGTTTGCCTGCCATTCTAGAATCTATCATTGCTTATTTCCTATCAATTATTGTTTGCCAGCCTTTCAAGCTTGCCTTATACCAACTGCTCATTGCCTGGTGCTTATATGGCGTGCCTGCAATTGCCTACCAATAATTAGTCATTGTCCCACGCCAAATTGCAGATAACCATATGCAGGATAAGATACATGTATTGCCAAATACAATAGCATACGATAATTTAAACGATATTAAATTTTGTGCTTTCTGAAATTATTTGAAAGTGTTTCACATTCCAACACAATTGTGCAGAGAACAGCATACACCGTTTTCCCATTTGGCCTTCAGTTACTCCCGTCAGCCATCTCATTCCTCTCTCTGCAAGCTTTCAGTTGCCTTCCCTCCGACAATAAAGTATTCTCGTCTTCCCTGTTAAATTTACTCTTCCCAATATACCACCGCCCACCTGCTATTGGCGGCGGTGGCCCGGCGCGCCTACTTTAAAGTGTTCAGCTTTAAGTAGGATTATTGGGCGGGCGGCGTCAGCCTCAAGTGGGATGAGGTGGCTGTGTAATGAGATTAGGAGGGGCGTGTAAATAGGGCCGATTGACCACTGCCTGAAGGTCGATAGAGCCGTCGACACCCGCCCACGGGAGACCACGCCCGTTAGGTGACAGGCACGCCCATTCGGTTAGAGTTTTAGGCCTATGATGTTATCAGTATATTTTCAGTGTGTTCTTTAAATAGGGGTTTTTGACTTGAGGTATACAGTTTTGTTTAATAATATCATATAGCATAAACTTATGCTGACAATTGTCTTATAAAGACAATGAAAAAATGTAAAATGAACAAGCAGAACACAGGTATACACATGTGAAGAATTATCAGATTAGTATATCTAGCTGGAAATGTTTCACTTCTCCGTATACTCGATGGGAACAATGGACCATAACTGTTTTATTCATGGAGTATAAAATAAGCTTTAAGCCTCCATGTTGTTAAGCATTTTAAGATTCATGATGGGCACCTTTTACTGGCTAACAAGGTAGACTGAACATCGTTAATCTGTTCTCCACGGCACCAAGGATACAGGTATAGTGAACAGTGCCATGACTAGGACTCCTCCTCACCTCCAAGCATAGCACAACAATTATATCCACACAACTTGCTCTAGAAAAATCGGAAACCGTTGCCTAAAAGCATTCCTCATTCACCAGCGAGTATCAGGGACAGCCTGTTAAATTCAAACAAAAACAGGCCCTTGTGAAATGCTGGTCTTTGTCAATCATGCATATAGGGATAGACACATTTGAGTGGATTTTCAAGTTTCCTTTCAAAGGTAGGAATGTGTCAGTTCGTCGTTGTCTCCTATAATAAGGCCCCCTTCTCAATGAAGCTGCGTCTGTAGGCCTACATACACAATGGTCTCTCACACAGGGCTCAAATAGGGCTCCCAACAAAAAGTGGTAAGAGATAGAGACAGCGATAAGGCCTTGTAAAGGTGACGTAGGGGAGACAGACAGGCCCCAGCTACATCCCCCTATTCTGTAACTCACCTATATTATAGCTGAAAACGTATATGATGGAACACTCCTGTATATTCTAATACAATAGTTATACCCTTATGCTACAGAGTATTCAGAATGATGGATGACCCAAAGCGTATTCAGAATCCCATAAAGAAACCTTCCATACACAAAATATCAAACTTTCAGGGATAATGAACAAGTGAAATTTAATTCAACAAGAGCTCACATGATTATTACAACGGAAAATGCACAGGGACAAGACCAAGGATAATTCACACAAACACACATGTATACACACCGGACACACACACACACACACACACACACACACACACACACACACACACACACACACACACACACACACACACACCGACAATAGAACAGCATGCAATAGCTTTTTCTAAATCTATCTGAATTATGTCTGACACCAAATCCCTTGCTTCTATGAGTAATGAAAAATACCCGCAAAATATTACAAACTATAAATAATTATACCTGCAAAATATTGACAATTTGAACATTTTCACACTGTCCCGTTCAGCCCATTCTACATTCCACTCCGCTCGTCCAGAACCCCTCAAGCTGAGACCGGAAGTCCCTGCTAAGCATGCGCAGTCGGCGGGGGCCATCCCATGTGACCTCCCGGCATGCTTTGCAATCAATCACAGCAACAAGACGTACAGGATGGCCACAAATAGGGCGAGGAGGGTAGAGTAGCGGAGGTTTGGGGGGATGGTGGTGTGCTTATCTTTCTGGTTGACTGTCAGTGTGGGAGTAGTGCGAAGGATCAGGCAAGGTGGCATCAATTAGTTAACGGCCTCTAAAACACCTACTCTGCCCGGCTTTGTTTTGCAGCTAATGAAGCTTTGCCTGATTCCTGTGGTGCATTTAATTATAAGCCAACAGTGAGCAGGCAAACAGGGGGTGTTAGCGGGTCTGAAAGGATTGACGCACCAAGTGTCAACTAATTGTTCAAGTATGACGCGCCGGGTGTCAACGAATTACCAGAGTGTCACTTACACATGATTGATCAGGGCAAAACAACATAGTCAGAAATCCGCGTCATCGGCCCAGGCGCCAT
Source organism: Lepidonotus clava (assembly GCA_936440205.1). Taxonomy (NCBI): domain Eukaryota; kingdom Metazoa; phylum Annelida; class Polychaeta; order Phyllodocida; family Polynoidae; genus Lepidonotus; species Lepidonotus clava. The sequence continues at coordinate 13,765,496 of OW387150.1, read as the reverse complement.
AATCCTTACTTTATCACGCATTGAAATATCTTCTTTTTTTTTATTCCTTTCAGCACATTATCCGTAATGTGCCCTATTCCTCACCACTGGTGTCCAGAAATATTTTTCCGATTTCATTTAACACTCAGTGGTCCACGCTCAAGAAAGCCATTACATTGTGCTGTTTCAGTTTCCATGAGTTGGGAGAATTAAGATTAACCGTTGCCTCCAAGTTTAATCCCCTAAATGGCCCATCTCCGGCGGTGAGGTGACAGGCGGTGACTAAGATATTCATCAGGCCAGGGGCCCAGTGTGTCGACGGGTAATTTCTTCGTCCTTAATGTGGGCAAATTAATTATGATTGTGTCTGTATTATTCATAGGCTTGTCGGCATCCAGTGTGGTCGCCAGGGGCTGGGCAGGAGGAGGAGAGATGGCTGAGAGGGCCTTTTTGTGCCCGTTCTCCACAGTGGGATGCCACCACTGTGTGGTCGTTTACCCAGTAATAAGGCGGAGACTCCTTCACACCAGTAATGACCATTAATTAGAGGCACTGCTTTGTCTTAGCAATGGCATTGTCGCCCACGGGAGGAGTTGGTGTTTCAGCTGGGAGGGAGTGGAGTGAGTGGTTTGGGGGGGGGGGGGGGGGTCTTGCATTGTGAGAGGAATAACCACTCTATGGCCCTGTATTTGTTTACTGCCCGTTATTTCCTCATCTAGATTTATCACAAATATTTCCCGAAATACTACGTTCTCACTTTAGCCTTTTCCTTATTATTTAGTGCAGTATATAAAATTCAAATACTACCGACACAAAGGGACAAAATAACTTAAACAAAACATAAACCCAGTCTACTGAGGCTCTTGGTCTAATATTAGGATGAATTTTGCAATACTTTTTTTATATTAAAATCCCGTCCTTCAGTTCTTTGAGTGTGTGGGATTTTTATTCAACTGTGTTTTCTCCTACTTCTTTAATTTACTGTCATCAGAAACGATAAAGTTACGTCAGTGCAAACTTAATACTTCTATTAAAAGCATCTGCCTTTTAGTTGAAAGTACCCCCTCTCCCCCACCTTCCATTCCACGCCATTCACTTCAATGCCCACTCTCCAGGGCATTGTCGGCAATTCCTGCTCTCTTTCAACTCACCCATCTCAGCTTTAACCGGGGGCCTGCGTCAGTCCACAGACGTGCACGATGACAGTCACAAACTCAAGGCCTTTACTCACAACGTCCCAGACTGGTAGAGATTACGTCTAATGTGACAGGCAGAAATACCCAGCTAAAAATACGATTCACCCACAAAGAGAAAGAAGTGAGATTGTCAAGAATGACGTCTAAAGAAAAGGCGGACATGTTTTGTTGTGAGATGTGCGTCGGTCACGTCTTGAAATCATGTTAGTCGTAGTTCCTGGTTTTTAAGGCGTTGACATAAAAATAACAAATTGATGACGAGATGTGTAATGATTGAAATGTTTCGTTGTCTTGTCACCACGTCTTATTTAGATGTTAGAGTATGGTGGGGAAGTGATAGAATTCTATATTTAATGTATGTTTCCTCTCTGTATTCAATTATGATATTTTCATGAAAATATTACAATAATTGTCGTATCATGTAATTCGTAGTACTTAAATCGCACTTTTCAATGTATTATCCTTGAGCGATTCATTTGTGAGGGTATGGATGAGATATTATACACATATATCATAAGCTGTTTTACCAACTGATTATTGGGTTATATCTTGAGTTACAAATTAAGCATTTGAAATGTCCTTTAGTATTTTATTGATGGGTGTGTCGTAGTAAGCGCTTTTTGGGCCTAGAGCTTATATACATTCCACTAGGCGATTTTGACATCATAAAATTTGGTTATTTTTAAATCTTCATCAGCAATATCACAGAAACCCATCCATACGCCATCCCTTTTGAAAGCAAATTCTATTTTCTTTCTAATGAGAAATAACATAGCGATTTGCAGAATCGTGAGAGAGAAATCAGAAAGAGGGATACAGCTTTAAGAGACCCCCTCCCCCCTTCTCCCCAGGAGCTTTGATTGGCTTTCATTGGGGACCTGGGGGATCTGCAGGCTGGGATCTGTCTGGGCCAATCAGCAGATGACGCAAGTCCACTCAGACGATCTCCCGATTACCACACGGTGGTCACCAATGGAAATAGGACTGATAGTTGTGTGCAGACAGATGTCTAGCCTTTTTCTTGTAGTAATGACTAGATATATTTAGAAATTGCAAGTATTTCTTCTTCATCAAAATATTCGAGCACATATTTCCCTGCAAGTACACTCACATATTTAGAAATTCTTTGATTTTGTGGTGGTGCATGTATTCTGCCTCCATGGATAGAACGTTGGGTCTTTAACGCGTCCCTATGTTATTCATTTACAATTCATCTAAGCACAAGTCTCTTTAAGCCAATATTGTATTCTATCCATTTAAGATGTAAATTTAAAAGTTAGCGTTTGGCAGACGTTTTGCACTGTGATACTTACCTGCCAGGGGATATGTTATGTGACACGGTGATTATGTTAGTTTTGGACTTAATGTAATAATGTAGCGGTTATTCACCTGTTGACTGGAGCATCTGTTTAAGGGGTGTTCATAAGATATATCAAAGCTAGAAATATGAATATTCCTGTCAAAAAGCTTTTTGCAGGTCCCATAACACTCCACCTATAGTTGAACAGGTGCTTCTATTTACAGCTATCTTTTCATTCATCTTTCACCATAGCTGCTTAGAGTGCCGTAAACTTTGATCTGACTTTAACAACATTAGCTGGACTTGTGCACACACCTGACAAATCAACTCAGCTATTTGCTATATAAAATGCATTGACTAGTTAATAAAGACACCTCTTGAAACGATACGGTGAATTTATTAGAACAATTTGAGTCAAGAGTTGTCCTCTTTAGAGTACTACTCTATCTTGATAGTCTCATTTCTATAGACACTTACTAGGAAAACCAGTCATGCATGATATTAGAAAAAAGGCAGATGAAGTTGTATGTGGGGCTCTAATATAGACCCGAGTGTATACACACCCCTCCCTCCTTTAACCTTTCCTTATGCTAGCCCGGGGCCACTGTGTGCCCCCACTTACCTACCCCTGACCCATGAAGTGACCCCTCTGACCCCTGGGTCAAAGGTCAACGTCTTAGGGACTGCTGGTCAGTAGCGGATCAGTAAGGTGCAATTTGTTGGTGATGAGGTGAAATTAACAGGCTGGATGGGTGCAACCCAAAACTGCCCCTCCTGGCACCACCCCTCTCAGGCTCTAAACTTATTCTCAATTAGCCTAGGTAAATGTATACCTTTTCCCGGGACCTTTGCGTCTCTCACGAGCTCAGAGTCAAGGAGCCTGGGAGAAAGATTAGGGATGTGGGGAATTTCTGCAGCACCAATGCAATATAATTACAAATGTGTTTCTGATCATTAGAAAAAGTGTTAATTAGCAACCAAATTGTATATCATGTTATACTGCCAACAAAAATGTTATATTATAGGGGAAACCCAATAATGTGAAAAAATTATACTGCCAACATGGTTTCTCGACAGGACAACAAAAGCAAAATTCATTTACACCTAATACCCAATCTACACAAAATATCAAGTGTTTAAATAAGGTGTATATGCCCTATATAAACAGATATATCAAATTAGCTTTGATTATTTTGCCACGTAATAATTCTTTAAGCTAGGTTCCTTCCCTATGTAGAATACCCCCCCCCCTCCATCCCTCCAGGGTATTTTCAGGGCAGGGTGCATGCAGTATCCTTTAGCTGTGGATGAGATTCTCATTAGGTCAACACCCCTTGACAACTCACATAATTATTGGCCCCTCTCGTGCCTGCATGCATTGACCTCCTAGACCGGAGTTCAAGGTACCATTATATAGACGGAGATCATTTCAAACTTTTTCAGTTTCTTTTGTGCCTGTAGGAATTTACACTGAAGTGAAGGCCCTTTGTTCCAAACAATGTGCTATATCGTTACAGCGACATTGAAATACATACTGCAAAATAGATACATGTGGAGTGGAATTTGGAGGATGAATAAGAAAAGTATTCAAAAGATATTGAGCAGCAAATTGTCTGTTAAGCTTTAAATGTGAGCAGGTTCAAAAAATTCACAGGGTGTGCAAATTACCGTGGAAAAGGCAGAAACTCAATCTATGATACAAAGCCATTTAAAAACTGTGTTTGGGCGTCCATTTGCAATGGTAGAAGTATAAAAATAAACCAACGAGCGCCGTCACTGAGAAAAATGACGTCACAGTGCTGCAATCGGCTCCGAAAGTCGATCCCTGAGTGGCGGGGTGGTGACCTGTGGCGACACGTAGCGGCTGACGTCGTCGTAATAGGACGTAATGGCTGCTGCCTTTGTGATGGCCACCCCCTGACAATTGCTCATCGCTGACATAAACAGCCAACTGTCTGACCCGTCCCCTGTGTCTGACCTTAGAAATACCCCCAAATACCCCTATTCTTGACGACATGGCACATCTTATAGTGGAGTTTATGTCTGGCTCTCCTGAAAAAGCTTATCTTTATAAAACTTAGGACCTGTATAGGTTTGAGGCTTATAAGGATGTACGTATGGCATCAATTATATCATAGGGCAAGTCTGTCAAGTAAAGACTCGGTCTCTCAACCAAACCCAAAACAAAGGCCCTCATCAGGGCCCCACTCTCTCACAAAAGTCTTGATCTCTTTGCCCAAACCATAATGTTGCTCAATATACCATGCTTGACCTGCAGAACACATTGAAACCATCGCGCTTTCCTTGGAAAATTAACTGAAAATAATTACCTATATTAAGAAGATGGTGGTATAAGTTACAATGAGCAGTAAGAGACTGATTGAGGGCCGTTTGATTCATAACTCTAGACAAATTATTAGTAAGTCATTGAGATATCCAGGTTATTATCCTGTGCAACGGAAGTCTCATACACTTGCCTGATTTGTCGGGTAAAGGTAAAGCTAATATACTTTGAAAATTGGCTTAATGCTGTCTGTACTAGTGCTGCGGGATCTCTATGGAGTCAGTGTGTAGTGTAATCAGTACTGGTGTATTGGTATAAAGGCATTATGAGTGGCCGCCATCATGAGTTATTCAGTTAAACGCCTCCCAGGCCCTGACATCTGCCCCCATGAAGGTGTTAGACTGCCTTTGTGGGTGATGGGGGATGTGTGTATCGTGCATAAAGTGACTGCCATTTTAAACAGTGTTAAAAGCCGAATCGTGAAATCCATATGCACATAAGCGGCCCCCTGGTTATCATTAAAAAGACAATCACAATGGTTGTCATAATGTGTGTACATTTCGCCATTGCAAGGGCCCTGTTAAACATGATTCAACCGTCCGGGCATAGTTCTAAATGCCATTATTGGCGCCTAACAGTAATATTGTAACTGACTCATATACAGAAAAGCCATTGGCGTTATGACACGTTTAAGCTTTTGAAATTGTTTCAGAACAATGTTCAGACTCTGGCCCGTTCTGTTATTCAACTCCCGCCGCCAGGTGCGATCTGGTCCCGTGACGGACCAGGCGAAATCACCGGAATTATTCGGCGCAATTTCACCGATTCCTTCACAAGTCAAGGCTCTCATTGCATGCCACTTGGCCGTATCTGTAAGTGTGTTCGGGGGTGTAAAAGTACGGGGAGTTTGTGTGTGTTAGTGTGTGTGACGGAAGGTTGGTTCTGTTCATGCCGTCACTGCCTCCGTGAACGTACGCCGGGTACAGACTCTGATCGTTGAAGGTAACGTCGCGCACCAGCGGACTGGTTCGTTTGATGTCCGCAAGGTGGAGTAAGGCGGGTAATCGACCCTGAGCGCCGCCTGGTGGCACCTGCCCGCGACGGACGCAGCACGTGCATGTGTGCTGCATGTGTGCTGCTGCATGTGATGTGTACTACATACATGTATGCTGTGTGTGTTCCATACTACAAGTGTGCTGCTACATGTGCTGCATCCTACATGACTGTGTGCTGCTGCACACTACATGATTGTGTTTTGCTGCATGTGCTGCTTATGTGCTGCCTTCTGCATTAATTTGTGCTACTGTATGTGTTGTAAATAATACGTATGTTGTATGTGCTGCACATTATATGCATACTGCTGCATTGCCTGCATACTAGATGTGTGTTGCTGCATACTACATGTGCTGCACACTACATGTGTACTGCATGTGGTGGATACTACATATAATATTATGTTGCTGCATAGGCCTCCTACATGTACATTTCTGTGGTGAAGATGATCCATGTGCTGTGTACCACATGTGTGTGCTGCATGTGCTCCATACTACATGCATGTGTGTGCTGCATTTGCTGCATACTGCATGTGTGCTGCTGTTTTTGATGCTTACTACATGTGTGCTTCACTGAGACGCTAGGTGTGAAAGATTGTGATCCCAGACATTCATGGAAGGATATTGATTAGGCCTAAATGTTGGATCTAGATTTTTTATTCATTTTGGACTTTTGGTGGAGCCTTGGGCGTGGGGGTGTCTGGAATTATTCCGTCACCAGTAGATGCATATACAGTGAATCTATCATTGAATGAATTGATGCGACAAACCATTGGAATAAAGAACGCTGAATAAGGTACGTTCTGACCAGGCATGCAGTTCTGACACGTACATCTTGGATAATTGTATGATTACAGCTATCCCCTGTTCCATTTGAACGAAATTCAAGTCTCACTTGGCAACCTTTAGGACCTTATCAAATTTTTAAATCCGCTACACAGCAAAAAAAAAGGTCACTAACTCTTGACGGTCTTATAAAAACAAAACCGAACCATCAAAAACATCTAAACAGTCCCGCTGTTTTCCCCACAATTCCCGTCTCCAGTTTCCATTTTAAAGTTACCCACGCCTGCCCAGGGAAGTGTGACCTAGAACATGGTATAGGGAGCGTGTTGTTCTATGGAAATCAGCACCTTATTCAGTTCAGTAGTTTAAGTAGGAAACTCCTTTTAACTCATTCAGACCAACCGGCTTCATGACGAGATAGAATCGGTGTTGATCTTTTGATAAGTTGGGAGTCGAACTTTAGCCCCTGGAAGTTAACCCTGTGGTCTAAATCTCAAACCACCCTCACAGCTTTGCCTCAGGGCTGTGGGGTTGTGAAGCCATAGGGCTTTGGAGCGGAATAAGTCTGTTTGGACCCAGGGAAGTGACGCACGCGTAGATCTGTGGGGAGGTGCCCTGACGTGGGAAGGGGTGCGGAGGGGGTACTTCGTCCAAAAAGGGTGGATAGTATGGCAAACTTGTATCCATGATATCACAACAGTTCAAGTGGTCTATACACAAGTATTGAATCTGCATTGGTTCCCCTTGTGAGACAGGACTCACTTCGGTCAGTGTTTCCATGATTAAGACTTTCCATGAAATCTAGTTCTCAACCTGCTAGGAAGCTTAATCCTACCCGAATCCTACTCGACAAGACGCATCCAAAGTGGACTTTTACGAGGGCAAGAAAGCGAGGGAAGTGATGTAGGCTAGTTACCATGGGAAGATCGATATTGTCTTAATTTTGTAATCATTGTATATGGCTGATGATATGAAAGAGTTCAGATGGAAAAACTTTCGTGGTCAAATTCTGCAAAATTTAATATTGTAATAGGGGCGGTTTCACTTTATCACATAGCTAACAGTGCCGTACCCAGGTAGGGTTCCTAGGCTGTCTGGAACCCCGCCAATGTTTTGAAAAGTTGAGATCCCAAAACGTAGCACACTTTATTTTATAAAAAGAGAAACAATCTCGTAATCGTTGTATATGGCTGAAGACATGAAAGAGTTAAGATGGAAAAACTTTCGTGGTCAAATTCTGCAAATTTTGGAATAGGGGCGGTTTCACTTTATCAAATTTCTAACAGTGCCGTACCCAGGGAGGGTTCCTAGGCTGTCTGGAACCCCGTCAAATTTTGAAAAAGTTAAGATCACAAAACGTAGCAAATTTGATCTTATTTAAAGGAAAAATAATCTCGTCTGAACCCTTCGGATATCATTTGAACCCCTTGGAATTACTGGTAACCCCTCAGAATTGCTTGAACACCCGTCGAATTTACCTGAAACCCCTCAGATACACCTGGAATCCCCTCAGCTATTTCAAGGACACCCTCTGATCTTAGGTAGGACTGGATCGGCCCTAAGTACCCCCCTGGCCCCCTTATTCCTTACCCCAGCCCCATACCCCCTCCTACCAGTCCCCACCCCGGCGTCCCCCTCCCCTGACGGTGGCGCCCCCTCGTGGTGCCGCTGAACCCTGACCTTCGGCCGCGTCGACTTGGTCATTAAAGATGGTTCTGTGTACACCCTGAGCGCACCGTGCTCCCGGGCGCACACCTCACAAAGCACGTATGATTGGGTTAGTACTAGGTCAGTAGAGAGGCCCCCCTTTTGCCTTTCGAGCGGATTTCACGCTCCTTCGTCGGGTTAAGGTGTATTCACATCAGACGCGGCGCGGCGCGGGATTTTCGGTTTAGACCAGTTTTGGAGCTATTTTTGCCACGCCGAAAATGCGTCGGATCATGCCGCATATAGTGTGAATGTGCCCTTATGGGTAAACTACCATTCCGCGGTGCATCGCGTATGACCGTTTCTGGTGTAAATACAGCTTTATGGGTGGCAGGGCCGACGGGGCGGCGGACCGCGCGCCGCCCGATAAGTCCCGGGGTGCCGGCCGGTGGGGTCGGGCCGACGACGCCCGCCCTCGACCCGCGCGCCCGACGCGGCGGCGCGAACAGGGCGCGGCAGGGGGGTCGACGGTCGGGGGGTCGGGGGTGGGAAACTCTCATCATTCAGCAGGGCATCTTTTTCTCCTAACGCGTCCGGCCCCACACCGCCCAGCGACCCACACGGCCACAAAATATGGTTATTGGGTGGCGGCAGTTCACCCCTGAGTAGCCACATGGAAAATTCTAAGATTGCTCTCTGGTGTTGGTTTGTGTGGGCCTCTCCGGCTTAGACAGTTGAGAGCGCCGCGCTTTCCTTGACTTGTGGACTGACTTAATAATATACATCTATAAGCTCCATGCATAGGCAACAGGCTTATAATACGTCGAAATATACCATTACATGTGGGCTTTTCAGATGTGGTACATGTTTGCATATGAAGATATGTTGGTAATATGATGTTATTAGTGATGGACCAGCGTATATACTGCTACATACCAGATAAGAACTTTTAATTTCTTGACAAAAAGAAAAGAGGAAAAAAAGGGTCGTCGTGAAGATGAAGCGCTAACATCAAGGAAACCAATTCAGCTTTGAGTTTTACCTTTTTTTAATTTATTACATAGATGCATTGTGTATTGATAGTCATACATTACGGGTAACAATGCTAATAGACAGGAGAGATACAGCTGCATATGAGTACATACAACATACATATGATTGAAGCAGGGATCTGCATGACCCAAAAAACTGAAAACCTGTCAAACTCCATCGACTCAGACTATGGTTGGCAAACAAACCCGTCTCTGTGTGTGGTTATCATTTCAAATAAATATCACAAGCCTTTTCAGATAGATACCTCAAATTCCATTTTCTATATTATTCTATATCCATTTTCTGTTGTTTCAGATGAGATGATTTGAGTGTGAGAAGTATGGAGAAACCAATGACCGGCTCCTCGTCTACCTCCATCAAAAAGGAGGCCCGGGAGACGGACATCAAGGTCAAGGACGCGGCCAAGTCCAACAACAATGAGCCAGGTAGGTCAAGGTCGGGGTCAAGGTCACGTCTGTTTGGAGTGGGATGCGTTTGAGATCAGCATAGTGGATATAGGATTATTCTAATAATCCCGTGAAATAGAATGGTGCTATGAGTGGGTTTTGTGTTTGTTTCGTTTGCATATGTGCATACATGTGTTTTGCATTTCAAGTACAGGCTACAAGGGACGTTTCTTATTTCAGAATGTAGTAGGTTTGAGGATTCAAACACAAATATTCTCAAATTATATTTTGAATAATACATGGAAGGATATTATTAGTTTATTACGTATGGTCAGGGAGAATCAAGAGATGTTTGGAAGGTCTATGGTATGATCGATAGGTACAAATTTATACTCAAAACCATAACATCTTATAAATATAGGTACCTATGCTGACAAAATACTCATCTATAAACCCATAAAGCAGATACCTTCAGAGGATGGAGATACACTCCAAATATGGGTTCCCCACATCACACAGTAAATCTAAACATTTGAAGAATTAGATTATATAATGAGGATTCTATACAATGTGTGAGAGAATGTCGTGATCTAAAAATCTTAATTCACTTAGCTGACTTCGGTTTTTCCCTAAAACAGAGCAATTTATAAGGATGTCCTCCCTGTATGAGTTGCATAAGTCATTGTTCATTCAGCCATTAGAGCCCCTACAATAAGGCCTATACCCTCCCCTCCCCCGAGGGCGTCACGCCTACGACACACTACACACACGTCCACTGATGACTGACAACCCACAGTCGCCATATTGTCGGCATGTGTCCCGTCAACTTTTTACCCCACGAAAACTCCGAGGCCAGGGCCAGGGCATAGAGCCACAAGACTAAGATGCTTTTGATCTCCCCGTCCCGTTCCATTTCTGCTACCTCATTAAAAATAAGCGCAAAAAATATACCCTACACCTATAATTGGGTTTTGAATTTTCCTCTAGTATAAGGGCCTGTGCTTATCTGTGTGGGGATTCAGTGTCATTATTTTCACGGTTAGCTGGATGGAGTAAGTGGTGTACAGGAGGTATAACAGTTATAATCTTAGTGTAAGGGGTCACTAGAGGTCGCCCCAGTAGGGGCTGATGTTATGTGAATGGTCCCAGGTACACAACGGTGTTTATTTATTAGTTTCACCCCCAAAGGGCTTCAAGGTCCTAATGAAGAGATGATTTTTTTTTTCATGAGAAATTTCAATTTGCTCATTGTGGACTGGTTTTGAATTTGTTATGGCTCTTAAGGGCAAATGTTCGATGTCTTGGACCTTTTAGAGAAACTCTCACACTAAAAATGAGATTTCTTATATCAGCCATGTTCTAAGATTTGAATTTTCCTAATCAATGATCTCAGTATTCTTCAAGAAACTTTGGTCTTTAATAACGTCTCGAGACATCCCCAAGCAGACCTTGTATACAGAAAGGCATTAGCATGTGCATAGATCTTTAGACATAAATGTTCCAGCTTTTTCACGGAGCATATCCACTTGCTTATTACATGCATACGTCAGCTGTACATATACACGTGTGCAAATTATACTTGCACCTCGCACAAATAGCACAGTGACGATGATATGACATCACATGCTTAACAAATACCAACTGTCTATTTGGGTGAACTTGGAATGTAAGTTTTAAATTTTGGGAAGTAAAAGCTAATGTTCAAAATGTACAATAATATATTTTAAAGACTTGTATCCCAGAGACACAAAAGCCATAAACAGGTTCATTCAAGCAGCTGGTTCCTTTGTGCTCAATGATCATAGATTATCATAGATGGATATGTTCGAATCCCGCAGACATTGAAAGCAATATGCTTCAAGGAAACCTCATGAAGCCCAAGCCCCGTCATTAATACACGTACATGATACACGAGACCTAAACAACAGATGATCCCTCGCCCCCTGCCCTGCAGCGACAGGTCACGCCACCTGGTGTAATTTGAGTGAACTAGATGTTCTGGTCTTGGCTTTTGCTTTTCTCCACCTTATTTTGCCTGTTATTTCTTAGTCTGGACACTAACAACTTACATTTTGATATAGTGGTAAAGTATTATAAAGGATTAGATTTTTGCAACGTTGTTCCCTTAGGGAAGGCGTCCTTTAACTATCCTTTCATTCAGAGATCTGAGTCAATGTATCTGTTTATCCATCTACCGTGTACTCGCTCTAGGGGGGATCAATGATATATCACACAATATATCACCCCTACAAAACTCACCCACCCCAGGCTCAACCCCTAGCACACTTCAATCGAACCGGCGACACAGAAAGTCGAGTAGGGGGTGAATATTTCACTGAGACACCTCCAGCCACATCTGGTTATCGTTGAGTGGAGAGTTGGTGTGTCGTGACTTATTCGCCTCTCACAAATCTCGGTCGAAATCCAAGGCAACAAGTTTGTCGTCAAAAGCACTGAGGTGGGGGAGGCGAGGGAAGGGGGAGGGTAGGGTGGGGGTGCTCTTGCTGGAGGCAGAAGGGCACTGGGAACATGTGTCTTATATAAGGACATCAAAGTTACCCAGGGCCTGGTTGTTAACGTCCACGGCTCCCGTTGCTCTAAAGGAATTTTCCCCAGGTAGACTTGCCTAAGCCCTTTAAACGTTTTCTGTCATATAACACCCTATATGACAGAAGTGGATTTTGCCTTGGGTATTTATGTATGCACCCCAAGTTCTAAGTATAATTTATGTCCATCAAGTAATCTCTGAGTATTTGTCTTAACAAGTCCCTTCAGGATTCGAACCCACAATATAGGTGTTTGGAAGGGGTGCTAACCCTTACACTATGAAGCAATGCATATAGACTCTATTAGAGGATGACAGGGGAACTAAATAATAGCGTCATGTTATAATTTGCGGGTTCTCATAATGCCATTTAAAAAGCTGCTTAACAAATCAGCAACCAAATGAACTGGCTTGTAACAGCCTATTTCACTAGTTCTTGGTATGGCCTGCATGAAGTAAGTTCAGTGTGCAGACTGTAACATGCGAAAGGACATCATTTTAGAAGTATTAAGGTAATGATGTGAATTTTGAAGAAATATGTGGCAAGGAATTGTGATGAAGGTGCCTCTTGAACCATACTTATCCAAAAGCAATATGCATGAACCCTTCATTGGACAATGTATACTCAAAACATGTTCCTCCCTTTAGGGCTTGTGAACACTCTTTCATGTAATGCCTGGTTATTTGAGTTATGATTAAGCTTTATGAATTACAATTACCTGTAGTAATGCTGCATTATGCTTTACATACAGTTGTAACAAACTTTATATTTAAAGGGCCTTATGCCAGTCTATGGGGGCTAGCAGCTAAAGTTGGAGCTAGGGGGTATTTTCCCTATTCGGCTGGCCTGCCGAGATGACAAACATTAGACACCGAAATGTTCTGGGGGTCTTTTTTTAACCTGCCCTTCATAAATCAGATCAGTGTGTTAGAGCGTCCGACAAAGGCCTTTAGAGCATTTACAGTAACATGGGACATATGTTACTATGTGAATGCACGCCTCATAGGATGTCACCGTCCCTTCGACATAGCCTAGGCTTAAGCCCCGTAGTTTCTATACACTTTATTGGCATTTGAAAAGAAGTAAAATAAATCCATGTAATGCTGATAAGCCTTGTACCTGATGTACGCGCTTTTTCATACACCAGAAAGAATTTATGCACGGGCAGACGACATTTGTTAACATCGGCTGACGTTATCATTTTCGCGCGTCAAGGGCGGGAATTTACGCCTTCCGTCTAGGTTGGCAGAGATGTCAGTATGGCCCTTTTTTAGGCCAGCTTTAGGCCTATCAGCGGGTGGGGATAGGTGGTAACAGGACCACGCAATCTTATCATATCTATTAACCCTTCGTACACCAAGTCACACCACAAAAGTAAGACATCGGATTCTTTTCCGGCGGGGATGGAATGCAAAGAGTTAAAGTAACACCAGGGTATCATTCCTCCACCTCCCTATCCTTCCGGCACCCGAGGCGGGGTGGACTGTTTTTATATGACATTAAATGTAAATATTGTGTCGGGATGGGGTGAGTTAGGCCTGATCCGGGGGCAGGGATAGGTGTGCACACTCGCGCCACTGATGTGTAGTACTTGTAAGGTGATCCCTGCTTCCCCGCTCTGCCCCGCCTTCCCCACCCCCTCCAGGGGGCCGTCTTACCTTACCCCTTACCCGATCTATCTCCCACCTGGACCCCAACTCTATCTCCTACCTGGCCACTCCCACACCTCAACCCTTGTCCACTACCTCCATCAATAAACCGTTTGTATGTAGGTACTGAAGCTGTGTGATACACCGAATGAAAATCTTATACATTTTTATTATTATTTCAATTTATTATTTGTTAGAATTATTTCAGACATATCAAACCTGAAATCCCATTGAAAATATACAATAGCAATATGGGTTATATAAGGGCGGAAACAGTTTCTGTATGGTATATACCACATGCATGATACATTTATTTAAGCAGTGCTCATAGCTTTTTGAAGATTTCCATTGTACATTAGTGGTATTCTTTTATGCAAAAAAAATAGACTAAATTGTCAAATCTTCTGGGATTTTGTATACTTTTTTACCGATATATAGGCTCAATGATCAACATAATCAATTTTAGTCTGCTGAATAGGAACTGTTTATGAGGACCTAGCTTCATCTGCATCCCTTCAGATATCAGGTAATCTTCTGGGTGGAGCTATGTGTCATTCTTATCTCTACCTGGTCCCGCCTTGATAGTGCATAAGGCACCACGCCCATTTACACCTGGATCCCTGTTTTTCAGACTTTTTGGAAAGGGAATTCCTTACCTGTTTCTGATTTTGTTGTAATCAATATTAATTATTTTTCCTTGTCTTGGGGCAAGATGGGCTGTGATGTTCTGACATTTTTGACTAATTTGACCAGATGTAATGGTTCAAGATTAAACTACCGTTTTGTAACAATTTGATAAGTTTTTTTTACTCTTCCAGAATCTATACAGGATATGATAATGCTATCTTCTGATCTCCATTTTATGTGCACTAGGGGGGGGGGGGGGATATCCCTGATGTGAACTGACTACCCACTGTATTATTCTGTCAGATCCAAATGGGGGGATTATATAATAGCCCCAGTTCATAGGATACCCTGTGCCGCATTATGTATGAGTTCCCCACAAAACACTTTGCATAATACATGTTAGTGTCAAAACATACGCCAATGGCATCATTAGGGCAGTATTGTATTACACTTCTGTCGACAGACTGGCAACACTAGACTAAAACAATGATATATCATTGCAAGTTCTGCTTAAAACCTGCCTATAGCCTTATATCAGTGTATATAGTTATGTAAAAGTACATGGAGGTCATGCAACATACTGATCTTATCAAGGTATGATTATGTAAAGTAAAATATAGAGAAAATACACATTTGAGTGTTTTGAGAAGTTATGCGTATAATACTTTTATGATTTTCCCATGCTATTTCCCATTACAGATAACAGAGTTGCAATTTGTATACTTACTTCTCTATCTTTCGGTGGGAAACTGGAATTAAGTTGGAATTCGGACGATGGCTCTCTGATTTTGTGGAAGTATACACATTATATAGCCAAAATGAAACGTGTTGGTGCCAGTTTACATGAGTGAACGATTCAAACATCCTCAAACCCAGTCACTCTCAAATTTATATAAATACCTTCAGCTTAAAATTCCACCCACCAATGGTAGACTGACTGTCTTTGCTGAGGGATTCCATCTCACAAATTCATTTAATAAGAGTACCCAACATTATCACAAAACTAAAACCTATATTTCTCAAAGTCATATTTGTTATTCTGATTCATTCATACTGGTCAATAGGGCAATCTGAAAGGTCGATTGATCCTTATCAGTTTTCCTTGGCACTAATAGTATGAGCAGTAAAAACTTGGCACTCGACTGTGCAGCAATGGAAGAGTTGGAAGCCAGCAACTCAAAGTGCATGAGCAGAAAGAGGTAGACTTGGTCAGGGTGTGTGTGTACTCTCAGTAGAAACACTAGACTTGTTCAAAGTCCTGCTGTGTATAATACCAGGCTATGACAACACGTTTAAGGGCCAGTGACGTAACGCTATCAGTTCCTCCAGGGTGTAAGGATCCCAGGGATCCTCCAGTACCTAAGAGGTGGAGAAACAGGAAGCAGTGGGGTTGAAGGGCTGGTGTCATTTTATCAATGTGCTCACATTTCACAGACCCTGTTTATCTGGCCCCTGAGAGTGAGCATAAAAAAATAACCCTGGCCTCAAACTCCCAGCAGCCCCCGCTCCGAGTACGCAACTCACATCTGGAACCAATCCATGTTCCCGGGCCCAGGCCTAAATAAATGTCAGTCATCGCATGGATTATTTCTCGTAAATTAGTTAAGCTGGCCGCCAGATCGGGCCCTTTTGCTTAAAGGGTGAGGAAGCCGTAGTGGAGCTGGTATCTGGTGTCAGGGTCGATGTATCATGGTCAGCCTGGCTGGTCACCTGCCTACCGGACCTAATCAGAGAGGTGTGGGTGTCGACACCTAGTGGCACACTCACACATTACTACAAGAGGTTCTCGTTACTTACTATGGCAGGTTTGAGGTAGCCCCCCTACAAGTAGTCTGCAAATGGGAATGTTTTAGATAGTGCCTAACCAGATAATTTATATTGGTTTATTTAGTGAGCCATGTCGGTATGCAAACAGGTGTAAAAGTAGAGGGCTTAATTAAAAGTAATGATTATTACTGGTAGTAGGCAATGAACCAGTCATGAAACTGCCAATTGCATACCTGTTTGTCCAAGACTCAATAAGAAATTGCAAAGATAACCCAATGTGTTATGAATGAGTGGGCTTTAGGAAGATACTTTAAAATAATCCACAGTCAAATTACAGATACATCTATGAATTAAGTTTCAGTTAGCCATCCCTGTTACAGAAGGGCCTATACATCTCTTTTTTTTAATTTAGACTACAAAAGGTCACTCAGTCCTTATGTTTGACTGATCTCCCTCGACCACCACGTGTATCTAGCCTGTACCTGTTAAAATAATAGTGATTCCTATATCAAATCTGTGGCACTTGTGAGATGCCATCTATCAACAAAGATCAACACCCACAGCAATCCTCACTCCATCCTATACATTCCCATAAACACACACATCCCTCAAACACCCACTTCACCCCTTATCAGCAGTGTTTGTTATTAAGGCAATTTAATTAAGACTTGTAGTGCACGACTGTGAGCCCCGACATCCGCCGACACCCTCCTTTAACGAGAAGCAGGAACAGCCTTAAGTGTGGCCCCAAACCTGTCAGTGAACGACCCCAAACCTGTCAGTGACAGGCCCCCATCCTGTCACTGGCAGGCCTGGGTCCAATGGAACTTTCACTGAGAGGCCAGTCAGACAGGGAAATGATTGAAACATCCGTATGAGAGCTTAATCTGGATTTACTTAGCATTTTAATGAACAAATGTAGGGGAAAATGGCAAAGCCAAATTTTTGATGTGGCACGGGAGGTTTTGTTAGGGTCATAACTGACATAAGGGGCACTATTGTTATATTCACTGAGCATCATATTGAAGATGTGATAATGAAAGTGAAAAGCCATACAGGAATAATTCCAATAGGCTCAATATCAATTATCCAACCACAATGGAGACCTAAATGATGTTTTCTATGTAATCAACGTATAAAGCTTGTGATTGAAGGGCATTTTCAGATAACGACCCCAGCTATGACCATCCTTACTATAGTATTGCTGCGTGCATTCATCGCGTTAAAAGGGCAATATTTGGACAGGCCTGCATTAAGTGCATTATTGGTCGCCCCCTTAACCTACAGAAAGCCCCTTCAGTATAATGGCAGCCTCTCCCTCTCTACCCCTATCTGCCCGGACCCTTTCGCTACGTCGGCCCGATGTGCATTACCTCGTCTCATACCTGGGGGGCCCACCATGACCAAGTAGATAAAAGTCTTTGGTGGAGGCAAATCCAGAAATATCTTGTTCTTTTTACAGTGCCTTCATTGTGCCGTCGTCGGCGTTCTCGCTCATAGTCACGTGACCGGGTGCGCTGACCGGAAGACGCTGGCGGGCGTCTTCCACTCTCCAAGCAGAGATTTAGCGGCTTATTATCATTAGTGGAGGGATTGAAAACTGCCTGGGGAGTGAGTGTTTTTGTGGTTTTAACTGCTGGTACACACTCTTGCTTCGGTAATTGACCCACGCCGTGTACACTGTAGTTCTAAGGCGCAAAGTCTTCCCACTTTTTCACCACAGAAACATAACCACATATTCTTTCTTCATATTCAGGCGGAATAATCTTTTCACCAGTTTCCACAAAAGCATGAAGTACCAGGGCGAGTTAACAACCATTACCTTAGAGCCCGAGTCTTATTGCTTTTTCTTGCTGTTTGTTTTTGTTGGTTTGTCCTTTGTGCTCCTACCTTCTTCACTTAGTTTTAAAGTAGTTTTAGATGAAGTTTTCATCAATCATGGCGGGCTAGTTTTCACTGGGGAAGTTGTCTACTTTGCGGTTGGTTCTGCCGGCTCTAAAAAGCTCCAGTTTGGGGTAGATAAAAGTAAAGTTGTCCCATTAGAGGCCCGCTGTTGCCTGCAATGCCCCAATAGTCACAGCCCCCAGTTGGTAGAAAACGCCGGAGTTAACGACACCTCAAGGTTCTTTCCGCAGTTAAGTGAGATGAAGTGACTGGCTCTGCCTTTGTGTCTTTATTCAACCGGCCCATTCATACCACCTCCTCCCCCAAAGCTGAGGTCACCCCAATAAGCAACAGCCAAACCACCCCTCCCCTTCTAAGTATGACCTTACCCCACTCTTTGATCCCTGATCCCTGTCGCCATGGTAACGTGGGTGGCAGATGACCACTGACCACCACCCCAGTGACTGACCACCACCACCCACTGGCCACCACCCACTCGGCACCACTCTCAGGGGGCTATCTGCCATCTCAGGGTCAGGAGGCATTCCATTATTCGGCCATTATTTTGCTGAGGCTGACACGCTGAAGGGAGGCCCTGATTCATGGCCAGGTAGGCTGTAATTAGGGGCGTCCGACCTCTCTAAACCCCCGCCCTGCCCTCCCCCAACCCCCACCTGGTTTTCTATAGGGCCTCTGAAATTTAAAGAACAGACATACCCTCTATGTGTGCTGTGTGTATGCCTACCTGACTGCCATCTCCCAACTAAATTCCTGTTTTACAGTAGGGGGGGACCCATGTATTATCCGTTTCTGTTCACTGTTGCCTACTAAATTGCATCTGTAGTTGTGACCTAAACCAATGGGAAAGAAATATTACCTCTTACTTTACAGCTGTTGTCGAAAGGAGCTCCAGTTGAAATCTTTGCATGAAATTTAAAGGTTTGGGAAATAGTATATCCAGAGAGAGTAAAGGCATTTAGTGCATCGCAAAGGTCACCGGAAAACGTTTGTCTTGGACAAGTTCTGGGATAGATGACATTCCAAATATCTTTCAAGCAAGCCTCTTTTGAAAATAGTTAGATTTATTAAGTTTAAATTTCAAACTCTGTTTTGAAATCTTAGTTTTCAGTTTTCAATTTGAATAGCAGCTCTACTCTTAGCTTTAAGAAACAAATTACATTCTCAGCTATGGACATGTATCTTCCAGCCATCTCCAGCCCCTAATAATAGCTGCATAAATGATACCACCTTTGGCATGTCGAAGACGGGCAGGGTGAAGGGTGGGGGTTCTGTCTGGTCTCATACCTCAGGCTATCTACTCAATAATTGACCAGGGCGTACACATGTTTGAACCTATGACAAGTCAAAGAGTGTGAAATGACAATGTAGAGCTGTGAGGAGACAAGTGTAGGTGTTGTAGGACAACAGTATGCGGGTATCAGTGTCGGTTGAGTTCGACTGCGAAGGAAATTGTTGATCAAAGGTTTCCAAAGGACTTAGACATAGTGTGCCTACTGATGTATAGCTTGTAAATTTTGCGATGTCACTAGGTAAAACGTACCACGGAGACTAAAGTCTCAATTTTACTCTGAGTCTCTGTGGGAATACTACTGATGACAAGTGACGTGTTCAATGTGTAAGGTGTGTAGGTTTATTTCACACACTGCTTGACATTTATGAGGATATGAATGTCATACATAGTGTGAATTATCGTTTTAAACCTACACAGTTTATTTCACATATTATATCACTGTGCACTGCCATGAGTCCCATTGTATAATATAACATACACCGTGTTACATACATATAAGCGTGAATTATTGATTTAACACCACACACTGCACGGGTTGGTGTATAACCTAAATTATTATTACATTGCCATAAATCCTAATAAAGTATTTAACATATACTGTGTTACACAAACCACACACTATGCTATACATATACCATACAATATTGTGTGACATACATCATACATATACATTGTTAGACGTGACATGACGTATGATAAGTACCATGTGTGGCCGGGAGGCGGCGCCACTGGTCCCCCCTAATGGCGGTGTATTGTGGGTAATGGGGATGACTTCATACCTAAGATGAGAGGCTGGCCGTGCGACCCTGTCTTATCTCTATTCACCAGAACCACAGGAGGAAGTCAATTATAACCAGGTAAATGGCCGCATGACAAGGCCTCGTTATAAAGTCACCGTCTGAGACGCCGCAACTCTTCCACAGTTGCTAATAATTATGGTAACCGAAAACGAATTAATTCTTGTTTTTCTACGTATTTTTGCGCATTACGCGCATTTCCTTTGAAAAGCAAAGCAAAAATAAGTGATCGGAACATAATGTGATAATTTTAATAATTTTTTTTGAAAGTGATAACAAGCAAATACCGGAGAAAATTCAAACACTGCACAACAATTTCCAACCATGATTGATGCGCGAATATTTAGCAGTGTAATCCACTCAATGTATACTGATAGAATGATCAATCCTAGTTGAATCCCCAAACCGAAAATATGTACTCTCAGTTAAGTTGTTGCAGTGGATTATCTAGGTTAAGTCTGTGAAGTAACACCAAACAGATTTACTCCCAACTTAATTGAAACCTATGAAATCTTTTCAACCCAGACCGGATAATCTCACAAAGGGGCGATCTTCAGCGGTCGACGGGGCGTAACGCGCGCTGTTTATTCTGGGCCGCGGACAATGCCGCGCGCGTCTTTATCCGCGCCGCGCGCCACCTTCTTCCCGTAATAAGATCCGCCGCCTTCCTATAGGCTATATTCAACTAGCCAATTTTACTCCAAATTTCGAAAATCGCGAGAGGGAATGAGCGGTAATCATAGACATGTTATATATCATTAGAACGGATTTTGAATTATCTTACGAATGGTATGTAACATGCAGGGGTTCTTGTAATATTTTTTTATGAAAACCTAAAAATTTACAAATTCCAAGTAGTCAAAATCGCCTAATTGAATGCAGGCTTAAGAAGGGGGCGCGGGGCTGTCACTGTCAGCACAAAAGTCGGGAGTAATCACAGCTTTGAGGCGTCGGGCTGAGGTGTGACAGGCGACGGCTGTGCGACAAGCGACGCTTTGGGGGCGACCGTCGCCAAACACAGCTACAAATAACCCGCCATACTCTGTGTATGTGGTGGTGGGGGGAGTATATAGACACATACCTAAGCCATGATTCACTCATTCATTGAAGAGTGTCTTATGTATATCTAGACGCGCTACAAGAGTACGTAATCAATGTTATACGTCAAAGCTCGCTTCTCCTGCCTGCATACAAACAAGTAATACTTATTGTGGAATAATAAGTTTTCATGTGTTATAGAGCAGTAAACTAGGGCGATATCTATGGAAAAAAAGTAAGATACTGGAGATGAAAACGGTTTACCGACCGGATGTGACTTTTTTTCTTTCATTTCTATTTTTCACTTATCTACCCAGATCATTTTTCATTTATAATTGACTGGAGTCGCCGTTTTAAGTTTCGTTGAAAATTCAGGTGAGTCTGAACCCTAATGGGAAAAAAACGAGTAAGGAAGAAGATGAAAGGAAACTTTTTGAGTCTATTCGGATTTTAAAATCTTTTTCAGGTAACACAGCCTGTTATTTTCACTTGCCGGTTTTAGAATCTCCCCCAGGGAACGTATGGCCCAAGTGAAGTACAGAAACAGAAAAGATTTATCTTAGATGTTCACGTGCTCCTAGAAAACCAATGAATTTGAAGTTTAAAATGATAATATAATTGCACTCTACTTCCTAACCTTGGATACTCAGCATCTTAACATTGTGGACACCTTGCACGTTATGTATATAATTGAGGTTATTTTGTCATTTTATCATAATATAATTGAGGTTATTTTGTTAAGGCGATTGACATTGGCCTGTCGTTGTTTTGTCATGTGATTCTTGGTGATTTGACATGTGATTGTAATTCAAGTGGGTTCGGCTGTGATTGTAATTCTTGGTGATTTAACCTGTGATTGTCTCAGCCCTGGTCAGCGTCCTGTCATTACCTCCTGTCATTACCTCCTGTACCTTTGTGTGTGACATCAGCGACCTGATGACCACCCCAGGAGCAGATGACCGCTCCGATTGTCAAGGTCACTCCAGGGTCACTAAAAGGTCAAGCCGTCACAAAGAGGCGTTGATTGTCCACTGCCCGAGGCTGAGTGACCAGAAAACATATGTCCCCTAGTACTAATAATGCCCCAGGTTCTTTATCAACCTTTTATTTTCGGTATGTTTTACCATCAATACATTTTATTTTTAGCTGGCTTTATTTCGGTACATAATGGATACACGTCTGAACACCTTTCACTTTCTCCTTTTAAAATGTTGCATTGAATAATCATTTGTGAAATGGACTTATTTAGTTGTAATTAAATCCATAAATCAGTGTGTCCAGCGGGGGCCAGGGGTTGTTGATTACTGCGGCTGTGAGTGGAATCAGCAGTCCGTGGGGGTTCCTGGCAGGAGGGGGAGGTGGTCAGGTGGTTAAAACCAGGTGGGCTGAAAGGGAGGAGTAGAGGGGCACCACAGAAACGACCAAAATGAGACCAGAATTCTCCACCCATCTCTTTTTTCCTTCCCCATAACTCTATACACTTTACCTTCAGCCATTTATCTGTTTTCTCTCCCCTCTCCAAACCCTACCTTTCTCCCCCCCCCCCCCCCCCCCCCAGTCTACTCCCCCCACTCCACGCCCTCCCTCATCCTCGTTGGCTGACGATATCAAACTGACCGAATTCCATTGCAAGTCAAATTACAGCTTTCTTTTGACTTCCACGTACAGCTCTCGGTTCCGCATGTGTAGTTCCTACATATCTTGCGTTCCGGAATATATATGCAAAAAAAATACATACCAGTCAATACCAGCCGAATCTGTGAATGAATGAGTGACGTTTCCCTTTGGAAAGAATGAAGCCCAGGCCTGAGTTCTACTTGGTCTTTTTAAGGAAAAATGGTCTCCATGCACAAAAGGGGATTCAGCTTACATCCATGCATAATCCAATCGCAAGATCTGAGGGCAGAGGTTTCTGAAAAGATGAATGAACGTAAAGAATTATGTTTATCTGAAGAGTTGTTCTGATAATTGCCCTTCTCCGATAAAAGCAGAAAAAAATATTATATTGGAAATATTTTATTTAGTATTCATAAAAGTGCAAAAGCTGTAATATAGTTGCCTTTTTACCACTATTAAATGACCTAGCAACCAAGAACAGACATGTATTTGGCTTCACCTGATAGTATGACTCAATTGCTGTAACTGCTATCAGCAGCTGTTTGACAAGATTGCCTCTATAGAGTTTTTTCAGGATGTTTTGGCTTCTATATAGCACAAAATAAAACAGTATCATGCAGGCTTCCTACTCCTCAAGTGAGTCAGGGTATCTAACCTAGAGCTCATAACATAAGTTGTGGCAGTGAGATATCCTGAGAAGGTGAGATAGCCCTTGATGAGATAGTAAAGGTATAAGAAAGCCCTTGATGAGATAGTGAGCAGACAGTGAAGTGTGAGATGAGCAGCTCAGTGCCTGGTGCCGAGTACTCCCCATGTTTGTTGATGTTTACGTTACCATGGCGACACGGCCATCCGAGGCCGGATAACAAGCGGTGATAGGAACCTTAGCGCCTCTAGCGGCAGGAGACCCGATTGGCACACTCTCCCAGCAGATGTTCACAGCCATGTTACACACGTGTACATCCTCTGATTATCTGTTTGGGGAGCAAGGATCGGGTTAGAGATTATTAAACACAGAGGAGGAACCATAGCCTCTTGATGTATACCTAGACAGCCATGTATACTGAATGGGCGTCTCTCTAGGAACATAGCCAGAGAATACCATGATGTCTTGGATAGTATGCTTATCAGTCCCAGTCCCATTAAACTGTTAAAAGTATCACATACTGTAGTGATTATTCTACTTTTCTTTTTAATTATGTTTTATCTTCTTTTGTTATGCCACAAGATTTTTTTCACTTCAGATAATCTGAACCAACTGGGCTATATTTTTTCGAGTGGGAAAGAAATATCAGAGGTATCTCAGGAGATATGTCTTTTTTCATCTTTGTCTCAGTTAACATTGTCTTTATCTTAAACTTTATTTCAATTTTTATTGCTTTTATTTGCCTTTTCCGTCCCATAACAAAATGCAAATTCTGAGACGTAAAAAGACAGGTTTATTGCTATTGCACTACCATGCTAAGACTCCCCAGAAACCCTGACCTGCCTCCTATAATATGTACATTTCCCTAGGCTTAGTGTAGCCTGAGTACACCTAATCTTTTTTCATTTCTATTTTATTTATTTGTCACTTTCCAAGCATCAATGGATGCATGACCAGGATGAATGCCACCTGATGAACATCTACAAGAGCTTTTGAAAGTTCTACACACACCTAAGTCGCTTATAGTCAACCAAATCTTGGTCACGACCTAACCCTCAGTGAGGCTTGAAGACAGAGCCCGAGGGGTAGGGGGTTCTAGTATGTCTCCGTGCCTTATCTAAACACGACATCGGCGTGTAGGCTGTGAGGGGGCCCTAGATGGGGGGGTCCCTATGTCACATGTCGAATTTAAGAAATGGCCATGTCCCCTGTCACTAAAGAAAAAGCCATGTCGCTAGTGTCACTATTATTATTAGCACTCAACAACTTTGCATTAAAATTTCTTATCTTGAATAATTATGTTAAGGTTTCAAAGTAAAAAGGAGACTTATACCTTCAAGGCTAATCGAGTACACATAGGCTATAGGGAGCTTTTCAGATGATAAAATTAGTTACACTAAAATATATTATTAATTCTAAGAGCATATGTCTATGTATTTCCAATGTTATTTCATTAATTTTTTACTATTATTAGAAAGTAAATATTACCAATATGTATAAAAATGAATATTCTTTAGTGAGATATTTTTTTTAATGCTGTACGATGATTAGTTTACTATTTTACTTATTAGTAATCAAACAGATTAAATGATATATATTTCTGGTTCTTCTGACCATATTAAAACATAAAAGGAGAAAATATTTCGAAAATTGTGATAATTTAATAAACCGATTTTTTTTCAGTGTTTTCCTATTAATTTTATTGTGTCGGCCCTAGAATCGGTCCAGAATCGGTCCAGAATCAACTTCACTGTGGATCATGGGTTGGTGACCGATTCTGGACCGATTCTGGACCGATTCTAGGACCAATAGGTTTAATTACCCAACCGATTCTGGACCGACACAAAAAAATCGGTCCTGAAATCGGTTTGCTCCTATCTTTTTCGTCGGTCCAGAAAATATCGCAACGTGGATCACCGGCTTTAAAAACCAATAGTTTCCTTGTCTTCTAGACTTCAAATCAATTGTAAATCAATTACTGAAAAATCGGTTGGTATATTTTTCACAAAATTGGAATAATTCTTATATTTCAAGAGTAAATATGTTATTCACGACCAGAAATGTAAATTATATATTTAGCTTGTATAATCAATAAAAAGTAAAGTAGGAAACTACTCATCGTAAAGCATTAAAAACATATCAGGTGAAAGAATATTCGTTTCGATATATTTTGGTAACATTTTCGTTCTAATATACCCAAAAATTGAGGAAATGACATTAAAAATGCATCTAGATATAATCAAATCAGTCCAGAATCGGTCCAAACATATTAAATATGAATAATGATTTCGTTGGCTCATTGTCGGTTTGATATCGGTTTGGATATTTTCCTATTTCAACTGTCTTTTCCAAATCGGTTTAATAAAAAATCGGAGCTGATTCCCAAGAAAAAAATCGATTTTGGACCGACAACGTTATATTGGACCGATTCTGGACCGATTTTATAATTGGTCCACTGTTGGTCCATTTTCGTCATTTCGTGGATCACCGCCTTGACATGGGGGTCAACACCCCCATCCCTACCTTCCCACCTCCCCCGCCGTGCCTCCCCCCCCTCCCCCATCCACTGGTGGTAACTCCCAACTCTCCCCGTTCCCCTCCCCATATCCCTCCCCCTCCCCACACAGCGGCTCCTCCCAGGTCAAACCTTTGAAGTGGTCATAAACCCGGGAGGACGGGAGCGGGATATACAGTATTTAGGTCCCGAACTTGTCTGTCACTACTCCCGGGCGTGAAAGGCCCAGTCACCTGGCAATGTTTGAATACTTTCTTATGTCACTAAACTCTATGTCGCATGTCGAATTTAAGAAAAGGATCATGTCACATGTCACGTAGGTGGCCGTGTCGCATGTCGAATTTAAGAAATGGCCATGTCGCCGTGTCGAATTTAAGAAATGGCCATGTCGCCGTGTCGAATTTAGGGGTCTAGGGCCATTGTGAGGGCTGGCCCTTAAAGAAGATCTCAGGGCCAACACTTGGTGGGGCCCTCAGACATTCCTCCTGGACCAGGAACACTACAGGTACTTGTATCCCGTCCAGGTAGGGCGTATCACAAGTGGATCTAGCCGAGTCTCTGACGAGCGATTTCCGCTTGGTGGTTAGTTTTTGACATGCAGGGAACCCATTTCTGTTGATTATGTTAAAACCACTCATTTGGGTGCGCATTATCTTCCAAAATCTCAGCAATTTTCCCAAAACAATGTGGGTCCTTTTTATCATTTTTTCATTTGTCAATTGATATAATGCCCATGTTCCCTAAGTACAAGTGACTTGAACTAATGAAAAACGTATGAGAATTTAGTCTCCCGTTCCCTTGTTATGTTAACATAGGAATTTGATAATAAAAGAATGTTAGTAAAAAAAATGAAACTATATTCTTACAAGCAAATACCATGGGTGGGGAACATACCTCTCCCAGTGGGATACCCATAAGTTCCTCTTGAATTTCCCATGAAACAGACCCCCTACCAATCACTTTAGAGTATTATCAGCTCCGTGACCACTTGAAAGACAAACCATGGGGTGGACATGAACCGGCGAATAAAAGAACCATTCTGTCGGAGGTATGAAGCCGGACCCTATGTCAATTCATCCCCCAAACCGCTGGTAACCAACAGGTGATCATCATAGACTAATGACCAGACGTGGGAAGCCATATCGTGTCGGGAACCAGCATCATTATCTGACCACAGGGGGAATCCCCCGTGTGGCATTCCGTTCACAACATTCAGCATTCCGGGTTTTCAGTCGGCCGTAGTGTCATGGCGGACAGACCCGTTTCCACGCCGGCTTGTGTTTCAGCCGGTATTTCTTTAACGACGTGCTCGGCGCATGCGCTAGGGCCCCACGTGCTTCCTGGTAATCGATAGTGACGCCAAGCGGCGGAAGTGGGAATTAATCTTGCCGACCAATAGATGCAAACTCCACTTGAACCTGAAACTATGCATTTTGCGAATTAAATCCTGTAAATTCAGCACATGTGAATTTCATATCAGTGTCATAAAGATCCACATATTCAATTGAGGCGATGAACCTGTCATTCTGCTAACTTTATACATTAACCACTCAGTGAAAACAGATGCTGTTAAAGACCCATAACCCCATAACAAAAAGAATAGTCTATCAGTTAAAGTCACCAGCTGCCAGACCAGCCCCCTGTTGTTTTCTGCCATGTCCCTAACTATAACGACCTTCTTTTTTACCCCCAAAATGGCATGCATGGCTGTTGTTAGATTGAAGTTAAAGCCAGAAAATGCAACCAAGTGCCTAGTAGCAAGCTATCAAAGGAGGGAAAGGACACCAAGTAGCTACTTGAGTTGGTGATATGTCAGTTTATAGTGGCGCCAACGCCTTGAAGGTCAGGTTAAGGTCATGGTTGGGTCATGGAGGGCAGTGGGGACAGGAGGAGGGCTGAGGACCTATAGCCTCTCCTCCCAACCCTTTACTTTACATGTACATTACCTGTCAGCAGTAGATCCTAGGTAAACATGGCTATAGTAGGCCTTACTTACATGCACCTGCGTCATCCCTCCCCCAATATCACCCCTTTCTCGTACTTTTTTTAAAACTTGAGATCTTATCCCAATCACACACAATGTGTGCTTTTCATAGAGCAGACCGAATATTCGCCAATTATTCCCTGATCCCCCTCCAAAGCTACCCTAAATCTGCATAGAGCATGCAACATCATGTCCATATTGGTTTTTTATCAGGACTTGATGTGGCCCCCATGCCATCTTCCACTCCCCGTGACTGTCATTCGAGGGTTAAAATTGCTTCTTGCCTTTCACTGCCTGGATCCTTCCCTTGCACCGGGCCCATAGGTTTCTGCCTTGGGCCTCTTGCCGCCTCTGACAATGAGATCATGTTGACAAGGGCCCTCTCCACACCCCACTGCCCCCTCGGCCTATTGTAGTACGGCCCTCAGCCCGCAGGTGGCGCGGCGAAGCGTGGGGTCAGAGGTCAACTCATCCGCCGAGTCAATATTGGGTTTTGACGGCTCAGTGTTTGTTACAAGGGTCTTAGGGGATTATCTCCGGGGCCCTAGCCTGACCCCTGACATCCGAGCCCTGACCTCTGACCTCACTCGGGTCACCTGCATGGTAACATTGCAAGGTGAATTACTAAGTGATCGAAGGCCTCTTGCTGGTTGATATGGAGGCTTATGGTACATGTAATTAGGGGACAATCTTATTCTGACACCAGTATACCTTCCTGTCCTTTCCCTTACATATCTTCCTATGTGATTAAGTGGCGGGGTTTGAAGATGGATCATTCAATGATGTAAAATGGAAACAAACAAACATTTGAATAGAAAACATAATATAAGTGCGAATAAAAGTAATGAATAAACGCACAAGTATAATTCTATTATTAGGGAGAAATAGCAACTAGATTAGATGCAACATACCAGCTTCGATAGGAGTTGACTCCCATGTTTTGTTCAGGGGCGAGGATATTGGATCAGCGTTCCCTCAAGACAAGGTTGCATAATCTGACCCCTGATATTATACGTCAGGTCATTTTGGCCTCTTTATCGGGATGATAGAATCAAAGTACATATGTATGTCTTCTTTTTTTCTAGTTGGGTTGAGAAACAATAACCTAGACTGGGACGTTGACTCTATCCCTGCAGCAGTGCTGCAAGATACCCCACCACGTGGCCCATATATAGGCCGGATTCATTGTAGTCATTGTAAGCAAACGGTGCTCATCGTATAGCTGGTTCGAATTGAGCAAACTGTTGTATTACAGTAACACATTATTGTATCATTTAGATCTGCGATTGCCAATGATGCTCTCATTAGCTTTGCAACGTTTAAAAATGACAATGATGACTAATTTTGTTCTTTTTCCAAATATTGGAATATATACGTTTCATAAAACTATACACAGCCGTCAATTTAAGTACCACGCCTTTTCACTTTCGCTCATAGATAAAACATACCCTGCCAGCAGTGACATATTTATTATTCTTTCCGTTATCTTAAAAGGGCCAGGACAAAACACAAAAGGTTGACAATACATACATTGTTATGCACCTTGTCTTTTGCCCATCTTCAGTGTATTTCCCAGAGATAATGTTACCCTTGGTGAGAGAGGCGTGGCGGTAGAGGTGACACCAACCACGGGGGAGGAGCACCTCTGCACCCACTGCCCCCTACTTACAGACACAAAACCAATGTTCAGGTACAAAAAATACATTTCTGTGTAGTCGTAATGTAAACAAAACAGCCTTCGGTCCTGACTGGCCGAAAAGACCTTTGTTTTATTTTTTTCCCTGCATCACCACGTTGGGGCACTCAAGTTTTATTTTCTGTGGGATTTTTATAGTTCACAAGCAAACCAATTGGTATGTATATCACGTATAGAAAAGGACTTTAAATAAAGGTTATGTTCATTGCTGGAAAACTTTGAAAGGCAAAGGCTGGTATGACCAATTTAAACCCTGCAATAATATAAAATTCTATATGATAATGTCTGCTCTTGCCACGTCGTGGGAGTGTTGATTTTATCTTGAAATAATTGGTGGGTAATCCTGTAGGTAACTTTTCATTAAACTTTTTTCCACTCTAATAACGGAATTATCGGTGGGTTTCTTCTCCATAACTTCTATAAAGAGACCTTCAGAAATCCTAAGGCCTGTTATCTTCATGGTGTCAGTGTTAAGGTTATAGACCTCCACGGCGTTGACCAAGGCGTGAGGGACACCCTGGAGTGTCTAGTCACGTGACCTGGGGGCAGGTGACCGTGTGAAGGAGAGGCTGACGTTAAAGCCCATTACCACGGGCCAGGTACTCATTACTCATTAGGCAGGTTTAGTGCCACAGTACCTACTCCTCTACCTCTGCTAAGTGCTAAGTTCTATACCTTATTGTCCTAGATATATTTTTTAAGGCTATAATATATTCGTTTATCGGCTAATATTAGACCCATTGCCCAGAAGTTACTGATAAGAGAAAAGAGAAAATTGAGAAAAGGCAAGTTCATATCTATGGGCCTATGTTGAATGAAGAACTGTGCTTGAACAAAAGCCAACCGAAAAATATATGCATCATCCAAATTCTGTATTTATGTTCTGTTTGTGAACTGAAAGCCAAGCATACCGGGGCCCATTTCTTCATTCAAAACTTGCGCACGAAAGGCCGTCCTCATTGCCAAAAATCTCTGGATCTCTAACCCACCAGGCTTGCCATAATTATACCAAGAAATCGCACCAGCCCGACTTGGTACACGTAGTGACCCTTGCCAAGATCGAACTCTTGGTCTCACTGACATTTCCCCTGGAGGAGGAGCTAAGTGCCATATGGCAGTGAATATACGTCGATAAGAGACGAGGTGTCCCAACGACGCTAATGTCGATGCAGCCTCACTTTGGACCGAGTGTTTTGATTGGGTAAGACAGCAGTATTATGGTCTGGTGAGTGGCGCACGGAGAACACATGTAAACTGGCCTTTGATTGGGTAAATATTTGCCCGCCTAGATCAACATGACCTGCCCCGGAAGTAGAACGGCCCTAGGGAGTCGCGCGCACTTTCTTGGACCAAGCAAAACATGGTTTCATTCACAAGCCTTTCCGACTTGGCGACAACAACTTACTCCGAACTTAGAGTAATAAGCCCAGCTAATCAGAACCACAAATGCTACCTCTAACCCCAAGTTCAAATAGGCTTTCTAAATAAATTACTGGCTTTGATACAAAAGGGCCGTTTTGATTCTCTCTGGCTGGCGTATATAAAAAGGTCATTGCCCTAGGCGACGTAATTAATAATAAAATTGGATTGAGTGGCCAAAGTTCACAGATGATAATGACAAGTCTCATTAAAACGTGACACCCAATAATCAGAACAAATCGTGCCCACATCTGATGTACTTAGTGACCCACAGCTGCTAGCGGCCCCTAGAGGGAGACGTCGGAAGTACACCTATGCAAACAATGACCATGTGAAGATTGTGATGTTCGGAATAGACAAGTGAAATACACCTCGAGTGGAAGATATAGACAGCTCTAAAATTCTATATAATTAAGATCAAAACGTAATGGAAACCAGGCTGAAGCAAATGTACAAGAAAAATTGACAGGAAAAAAGCTTTCAATAAATTCATGTAACTAAGAGACTTTGTTTTGAAAAGAACATGGACAAGGTGCTAGGGATGGTTAACCGTTCACACAGTCCCACTTGGGAAAGTTTCATAGGGTAAAACAAAACAGCCAACTAAAACTAAAACATCAAGGGGATGATATACGAGCCGCAATCATATAACCTACCTGTTCTAACTTAGCGTAGGCGGTGAGAGAGGAAGGAGGTGGAGCAAGAGGCAGGCATACATGTATAGGGGTAGAGGGGGTATAGCCATGCACGCTCGGAGCCCCAAACACGCCCACAAAAAGGCCAACGATGATTAGGTTGTTAAACAAATGAGCAATACAGACAGCAATATCTGACAGGGTGTGTTTTTGTCAGCGGCTTCGTGTGTGTTCCCTCATTAGCCCCGCCCTTTTTTCTGACTGAGGACGGGGCAGGGCGGAGACTGGCAGTCAGTAGAGTTATAGCTCCACGTTTATCTCTCCAGCCATGCCTCATGCCTTACGCCTTGACTCGCCAACACGCCCCTTCCTCTAGTATCTCTGAGGCTTGGTCCTCTGTCCCCAGATGGTAGTCTTTAAGCGTGGTCACCACCCTGTCAAAGTGGGGAGCAGCTCGTCCTGTCAGTGTCAAAGTGGGAGCAGCTCAGCACCCTGTGTGGCACTTTGAGCTGATCAACATCCACTCAGAACAGCTACGTAGACTGTGATTGGTTACCCAGGACTGCTACATACCGCAGTTCCGTTCAAAGTATATACGTCTGTTAGAACCCCCTCACATTTCCTGAGAAGCCCCTCATAATTTAGGGCTGAAGCTAGATACGGACCAGGATCACCCGTCAATGATATTAGGTTGTTAATGTATTGTATGGCTTCCTCTTAGGTAGCTTGCTGCCTTTATCCCTTGTCACTGATTTCCTATTTTGGGCCCCATTATCTTAATAATTATCATGACATAGACCATTTACATTGCTTTCTGACATATCCCCATTCATTGGTGGGCCAAGTGATATAGATGTACGTCACTGATTATTACTTAAAATGTTAGCAGGTTGTCTTGCGTTGAATGGAATTTAGTTGACCTGAGTGTCCAAAATTGGAATCTCGCACTCATATGTACGTATTCCTTTACCCCATAGACCCTACGCTAAGGCTTCTCTAACCAAAATAAATATAGGCTGTATATCATCCCCAGCCAAACATATAATTATTATGATACAAATAACTACAAGCATGCAGTAAGCATAATTAGTTGTGTCACTTTCGCTCAGAAACATACCGGTAGATGCAGTTTTTCTTTGGGTAACTGTCCCCTCCCGGCCCTTCAAACCACAACCTGTATGATGGATAGCACAAAAAGGTGGCTTAGGGTAAAGGGGAGATAAGGATGATGTATGGTGTGAGGGGCCGACACATACGGCCCTGTATGGACAGGGACACGCCCCCGCCCCCACCTGCATACCGCTTAATACTCCGCGACAAAGACAATACCTTAAGATCTAAGATTTTCAAAAAATATGGACTAAGATTTTCTAAAATATGGACTAAGATTTTCTTAAATATAGGCTTAAAATTATGAGTTATTTCAGAATTTTTCAGGAAAATCAGAGTGTACCTGAAATCCGTTACGATATGAATACTAATTTATTGTTTGTATTTTGGAGGATGTTTGCCGTTGCGGATACGTTCGAATTATTCATTATAGTTCAGAAACCTAAAGACTATGGTTGAGGTTACATTATAATTATACATTATGTTTATAAGCTTTCTATAGCTACTTTAGTTAAAAAGAGATAGGAGACGCTATTGGATTTGTTTCTCATGCCCTTTTGGTGAAAGGGGATCCAAAGCTGGTAGAGAGAAAATTGAGATCTTTCAAGTTGCATAAGATCTAAGGAAAGCCACTTTGTAATCCGACTTTCCATTAAATGTGATGGAGATATATATATGTGAGAAAATAAATTTGTTCTTGCCTTGCACCAAAGTAGTGTGAGAAATGACAACATCCTTCAGATCTGAGATCAGAGGAAAATGGTCGTGATAAAGATAAGCAAGTATTGGTGGAGTTAAAATAATGTATTTCTTAGAATCGCACTGTTTTACATCTCTGGCCCTCTTCAAAGTACACTGTCTGCATGTTTGTGTCACTGTCAGCAAAGACATCATTCGATCTTATTCTGTACTGACAACGTTGACATATCTGAGTCAATTCTAAGTGAGGACAGTGAGAAATCAGCCTTTTTTTCTTTCTTTTTTTTTTTTTTTTTTTTGCAAATCGTAGCTGTGTGTGCATTTTGTCATGATCTCAGATATAGGCCTAGACACCATTTAAAGGGGCCTATGTAGTTTACAAGAACCATATGGACGGCAGTCAGTTGTCTTAAACATACAAAACACTCTTGTTGATGAGGTCAGGATGGCACTAAATGAGGTGTGACCAGACCTGTTGGCGTCCGGGAAAAAAAGTCGAAACTTTTTGCCATCTACCATGATTTTCACCCCTCTCTGAAAGAAAGCTACTTTTTGGAGGGGGCAAAACCACCCTGTGACCACGTGACCTGTGTTGCCGACAATGTCTGATAGGGGGCGCCCGTGTTGCGAGTCACTTGGGAGCCGGTAATGATCGCAATTAGCATGTTGCTGGTCTAGCCGAATGTAACATTTTTGTCGTAAAAAGTCGCTGTTGTCACGCGCCCGGACGCCGCCCGAACAATAGAGGCGTTGAGACGCAGCGGCCATGTTGGACGCCCTCTGACGGCGCCCCCAAACAACAATCCTTGCTCCCCTCCCAGCATGCCCCGCTTTGTACCCACAATGCATCACAATGCGTACAAAGTGTGCCAGCGTCTTGTAACAAGCTCTCTGATTGGCCGGGTCAGGGGCGCGGGGCGCAGCGAGAGCTTTTGTGAGGAGAAGAATGATTGGTTGGTTGAATAGAGGCTAAAAGTGCATATCAATTATGGTAAACTGTCAGAAAGCACGAGAGTCACCTGCCATAAAGCTAGCCCCGCCATTATACCCGGCGAATTTTTCTCGCTAAGTGTTTCCATAGAGGCTGGTCTCCGGCTGGCTGTGAAATGCCGGCACAGACGTCGCCGTCACCAGCGTGACAAAAGACGCGGGAAAAGCGGTCTGAAAGTCGTCTGCCGGGAGAGAAACCAGATTCCAGGGGTCTCCAGAAGTTCATTACGACCCGCTGCGAGTAGAATTGGTCAGCTGGTCTTCGTCTCGTATTTGTTTATAAACGTACACCAGAAAGTAATCACGAAGGTGGGGGACATAGGGGTAAAAACGTGGCGTGACGGTAAAACAACAAAAAAAGTCACTTTCCTCAGGTTACAATGGAGGGAAGGGGCAGCTGAGAATGCGGGGTGTCACCCGAGCTAACTTCTCTCTGTGCCGACTCGTGGGGATCTGACATCCCACTATATGGGGATTTATAACCCAGACTAAAAGTATAATCACACGCATATGGAATCTTCAACACTCTCCTCCAGAAAACCTCACGTCCTGCAACAACTCACAAGTCATGCGTGGCGAGATATGCCAGATATTGGATTATGTTCCCACTCATTTACCTCTTTTTGTCGGAATTTGTAGCCATTCCTCTGGGGTAGAAGAGAATCGCAGATAAATTTATTGCCCACTCGAGTGAGCAAAGGAGTTGTTTTGCTTTAGCCATGGGTTGTGGTTCGACAAAGTGAACAAAACTGCTTTTGTCGTTG
Source organism: Lepidonotus clava (assembly GCA_936440205.1). Taxonomy (NCBI): domain Eukaryota; kingdom Metazoa; phylum Annelida; class Polychaeta; order Phyllodocida; family Polynoidae; genus Lepidonotus; species Lepidonotus clava. The sequence continues at coordinate 13,730,118 of OW387150.1, read as the reverse complement.
ATATGTGAAGCGGTATGGGAGGAAATTGCTAGGGGAGGGGCTTTTAGTTATCTCCCAATAATCCCCTAAAGTCCGTATGTATAGGGCGGAATGGTGCCAAATTGGTCTTTGCTTCGAACTTTGTCATCTATGAAAAAACGAGGATGCTCAATTAACACGACACTTTGTTGGACAACATCTTGGCGAAGTGAAACTTGGTAGTGTCCGTTACCAACATATGTTCGTCTTTTTCTTGGGTTGCCATGGAAATGTCCCTCGGTCGGGATGGCTATTGTTGCCAAATCAGCTGACCTCTGAACCGGACATAATTCCCTCACCCTCCCAGTGCCCTGTCAGGGGCCCTAAGCCCCTTGTCCCTCCCCCCTAACTGCCGCCCCACCCCCAAACACCCCCACCATCACCCCTTCTACCCCCAGAGGGGGATGTCTCCCCCTAAGGGAGGCACTTGTGTAAGGTGCTAAGAGCCTTAACCATTGAAGATTACATGCCCACTTCTGTACCCGCCCCCTCCACGCCTAATTGTCCAACTGAAAGAAAAAAACCTGTGTTTACCTTTTCATATGTTCTCCAACCACTTTTCTCAAATTCAAGTCCCCTCTCTTTCCGCACCAGTTCTCACCTGAAACGCAGGGCGAAACGCTAAGGCTAAGTTAGATTGCTGGCCTAATGTATGTTATTTTTACCCCCAGAAAATAAAATTTCAAAAAAAGTAAATTGAGTAAAGCCGGCTTGAAATCAGATTAAAAAGTTCATCTTGCAAGCCGCGCGGATTGATTGATTTGTTGTCGGCGACGTCGTTATTGAAAGCCACCGCCGAGAGAGGAAGCTGACGTCGCCGAACGTCACATAAGTCGTTTTCGACGTCGCTTGCCTTTCTCCGGGTTGACAGCTAAGGGGCGGCGCAGAGGGCTTCCCGATGGAGATCCGGCCTGTTTTTGTGTTTTTTTCCCTTTCAAGTACTGTTTTTTTTAACTGGTATGAATCGTCTTTTATGACGTGTCAGCGGCGTCTAACTTTGAAGTTAATTTGGCCGCGTCTCGGCGCCGTGACTGGGGGTAAGAGGTTACAGTTGAAGCTGTCTATAAAGTGGGAATAACGACGAGCAGCGGGAGACCGATGTATATATAAATACACCTGAACTGAAGCCGACGACGTCTCTCTATCAAGGTATAGGACGTCAGAGTTATATCATAGCCGTCTGAAATGACGGCCGGCCCATCTAACCTGAACCTCTTTTCTCTTCGTCCGAGTGACGTGTTATGGTGTTGATGTTTGGCCTTCTGTCTCCTGAGTGGTGTCAGGGGGCTATGAAATACGCCCTCAGTGGGTGCGATATGGCAGAACACACCTACTCTACCCCCAGCATCCCCCCCGACCCCCTCCACCTCTCCATCCCTATTCCACCAACCCCCTCTTCCCCCGAAGTAGGGAGAAGATACGGCCCCTCCTTCCCTCCCGCCATCCTCCCAAACCCAATATTCGCGTCTAGAAATTTTCACCAATTTCACATATTCCAATCTCTGAAATATCCCACAAACCCACACCCATGCACGTCCAGTGCTCACAATGCACCCTGGAGGATGCACAGGGGGAGTAGGAGGAGTCGTAGGTAAGACTCCAGGGCTGGCCGCTGCCTCGCCTCGCTCTGGTATCGGCGTGTGGTTGTCGCGGGCTATTATTCCATTACCACAGACCACACACGTAGCTCACCGGCCCACCCGCCATCCCTCCCCTCCTCCCCTCCTCCGCCGCCAACTCCCAGCCCAGAGCGGCCGACCAACCAACTAACACCAGCAGAACGCCTCCCAGTTAGTACTCCTCATCACCCCTTACTGGCCACTGGAGGTCCCCATACGGATTACCATTACTGATCATTACCGCTACTGACCAGTGCAAGGATTACCGTGGATTTTACGCATTTTGTGGTGGATTTAGCTGAACGGCGTGGATTTTTCCCGCAGTTGAGTGGTTAAGGTGAGTGGAGTAGCGTGTATGTATGGATGGATGTACGTGGTGTGTGGCATTGCGCTACGCCGTGTGTGGGGAGCAGGGGAAAGTGATGGTGGTAGTTGCGACCGGAGAAGTACAACCCACCTCTCACCACTGATGAGGGGTGAACACCCATGCCCTGGAGCAACCCTGATAATCTCCCAGCTAATCCTCCTAATCTATATCCTTAATACTCATACAATTAGCACATTTTCTTTGTTGAATTGGTTTTGAGACAACTATGGATCTGTTTTGGGGAGACGGTGCGGTTTTCGTTTTCTTTGCCTCTGCCTCCGAGAGTTTTGCATCACGAATGGCTCCAACTGCCAGGAAAAGACTGATACAATCTCTTCACCTATAATCAGATGATAATACAACATGATCAACACTAGTTTAGTCTGACTTTCGTAACTGAGTTAAGGTATTTAATCATAGCTGTGTACATACTATCACGCCCTGATTGTTACTGATGGCATTTGCCTAATTAGTAGGGCTTACAATCAACGACTCATGACTTGATAAAATCTCTACCTAATTAGTTACGCAGTAACAGCAATGCATCAACTATGATAATAAAACGACCTTTTTATGGATACGGGAGAATATTACCAATTATAATGATAATCATATAAGAAGCAGGATGATATTATAATAAGAGTAATAAGAAAAAGAAGCCTAAAACCTGGCAAATTAAGATGACGATGTCTGCCTGGACGTTTGGCTGGGATATCATGATACCAATGCCATTTACCTACATAGCTTCTCTCACTGCCATCTGTCAGTATAAAACCGACCACATAGGCCTATTTAAATGGACAACTGACACAGAGAATTTCTTCCAGTGAAACGGAGCATCCTCCCACTAAAGGGAGCAGGAAGTTGGTCACTAACAGGTCGTTAGGCCTTATTATCCTTCCCGGAGAATGGTTAAATCGCAGTCCACCCCTCTGCCAACACCTCCCTGGGGTGGAGGGGTCCAGATAGGGGAGGAGGGGTAGGCAGAGGGAGTAGGAATAGGGGCTAATGGTGGGCGGGGGGTTTTACCTTCCCCCATTCTGATTACCTTCATAATGGTAATTACCATCCCCGCCCCTTTATCCCCTTCCGCGCCCCTCCCCCATTAAGTACAGTCGTATCCTTTAAAGCAAGTAGACCTATCCTCTAATACAGGAGGATAGAGAGAAAGTGATATAGGGATGGCTTACCCATTGCTAATGAGGAAAGAATTGTGATCATTTTCCATTTTCACCCTAGCCAAATTAATTCTTCATTAGTATTGGAACAGTAAGTATGGGTACCGTTTCCATTGCTGAACTATTGATAACGAACAGTACTATTTTGATAACAGACACTACCATTAATTTAGGTTATCATTAGGGTATTCTTCTTAACAACTACCAGTCCTGTAGTTACCTATGGTTCTACTTGTGGTTACTTATACCCTTTACCGACTAGCCCTAGAAATTGAGAACGCGCATTATACCTCTATTGAACTGTCCTTTTTAGTCTAGTCTGTAAAGGGTATTACGGTTCTGCCTACAGATGCTTATGGCTGTCCGTAGTTTCTGATGGTTCTGTCTGCAGTTACCTATGGTCCAGCCTTTGGTTCAGGATGCAGTAACTTATGGTTCTGCCTGCAATTACTTCTGCCCAATGCTACTTATGGATCTGCCATCAGTTAGGGATGGTCGTGTCTGCAGTTACTGATGGCCACCTTCTGCTGAGTTGTAAGGTCAGAGGCACGTGATGCTGGTCACGTGTCAACAGTCACGTGTGTGCTGACAACAGACAAGAGTAGGACTATCAGATCAGGTATCAGATTTAGCAGCGATAGTCATGTCAACCTGGGTTATAGTTTGATTACAGGGAGCAGTTTCTCATTGGAAATTAGGTATAAATTTACATAAATGTTTCATACTTCCCGTCGCACTCAGAGTAGATTGACTGGGTTTAGTTTTGATATCGCAAAAAATAGTCAGGAGGGAACATAACCTTCCGGGACTAGCTTCAACCTTTCAATGTCAGACATGTCAGGAATGGAAGTAATTTTGTAAAACCACAGATTTAAGACGATAATATTTGTTTGCACAAATAATGTAATGTTTGTTTGCACATGCACAATAGCTGTCAAGAACGAACGTAATTTGCGTCAAACATTTTAGGCCCTTGGGTGTATATGACAAGGTGTTGACACTTTAGCTCTTATCTTTAAGATGAAAAAGTTTCTTTCGCTTCAAATTACTGTTGTTTTTTAAATCATTGAATACATTAAGATCACACTGCAGCTGCTACTGCACCCAAAAACAACGAGCACAGCGCAACAGGGGGCGAAAGTCACAGTTTGGCGACATAGTGTTTGTCGGGATGTAGCCAAAAATCTTCAAAATGGCGGTAATAAAACCTCAGACGCGTTTCATTGTGAAATGTGATACTTTGCTGGAATATTTGGCAATAACCAAACACCCTCAAAGCCCCGGAGAAAGCTTCGGCTCGGCCCGGAGTGCCGGGAGAGAGGCGTCAAATCCCGCCCCGCCGCCCCCCGACCGCCCGGCCCGGGTCGGATGTCACCACGTTAAAGCCTGATGAACTTGACGTAAATCCGCAAAAAGCAATGAGTATAGGGTTTTTGAAGCTAGAAGGGATACATGCATTGAGAATGAGTAAGTTTTTATATATGAGAGGGGGTGTCCGTGTTTTCTTTCATGAAGTCTATGTGCACAACGGGCGATATTGCATAGATATCTCGATAGAATATAGAAAAAAGGTGTTTTTTCCTTATTTATTATTTTGATTTTAGCCTGAGGATAATGATGGAATACTAATGGCACCAATAAAATAGATGCAAGATATTTAACATGGCTCTGGAAAAAATATTAAAATCTCAGCTCCCCTCTCACCTCAATTTGATAGACAAGCATGTGAGTCATGTGACAGATAATAAAATATAATCTTAAACGTTGACTATTTGCAAAAAAGAAAAGTGCACAATTATACGCATACACTTATACAAGAATAGGCTATATTTGGTAGATTATGTGCGGTTTTAGGGGTTCCGAACGACGTCCGTTATTCGGACGGAGGACGGCGGGCGTCGGGCAGGGACGGGGACCGAACACCTGGACGTCCCGACGTATAGGCCTACCGTTAGTCGGGCCAACGAGACAGACATACTCGTTGGTCGGGCTTAGCATGGCGCCCATTTGAGACCTATCAAAGGATGCCGTGATCTCTACTAATTTTACCGCAATTTGGCTATTCTCCGATGAAAGAGATTATCATTGCGGAATGATTGCACACCATAAATACATGTGATAATAGCCCAATATTTTCTGACAATTTTGCTTGATTAATTCAGAACCAGGAAGCTATCGTTTAGAATAAATTTTAATGCTGTTTTACTCGGATTACTTTACTGTATGATTAGTAAGTTTAAACTCGGGCGTTTTAATCTGATAATATTAGTAGCTGTAGTCCTTCACGATTTGAACAAATGTAGTAATTAAGCACTTGTTTGTTCAAGTTGCAATTTACAATGAATTCATTAATTTGTTTTTTATAGTGACAAATATATCAACCTAACAACAACTAAGAATTCCCCACTTTGAATTACCTGGTAGCATGAGCTGCTCGGAGCTAAAGCTGGCCTCACTCAGGCCTTAACCTGTGGTGATAAAGGGTCCCCTCAGGGTCCAGCCTACCCCCATCGGTTCACTTGTCGCTATCGTGAGAAGTACCTGTCTAGTCACCACCCGCACGGAGACCAACAAGGTGATGAGGGGTGTAAGGGGGTGGAGGGGGGGTATACAGGTGTTGTAACCTTTACAGGTGTGACATACCTATGTACAGGTGGTAGGGGCGTACGTTGTGGTGCTATATGTGCCTTGTGTTACCTGTGACAGACACATCCAGGTAAATAGACACAGGTGTATTGGTGGTCACGATTCAGAGGTCTATCTCATAATCTGGCTATTCATTCTCAACATAATGTATTGTCACTATTGTATTTTAGACCAATAGGTATATTGCAACCAATTTATCATATATACGCTGCATGCAACACGGGCAGATGAGAAAGGATGGGACGGGATGGGAGAAAGGTTGAAAAATATTGTAGCATTTCAGAACATAGCGCATTTGCTTCACACGCACGTCAACTAAACGTACCTGTAAACGTCTTTCTGAAAATACATAAACCTTTATGCCATTGCTATGTACCTAGCCAGCTTTAATTAACCACAAACCCTATTCTAAATTACAGAACAGAAAAGTATTGAACCGGTTGGAGATTATGCATCTTTAGAACATTGGATTGCACAAATCAGCGCTGTTTCTATGATCATTAGTGCTCCTCGATTGTCTTTCTAAACGTCGAACATTTCGGAAATAAAGTGATTTCCATTGTTCTACATTGCGTCATTCCCTCTTCAAAATCCTCCAACTCTAACGATATCTTTGAAACGACTTTTCTTTTCTTTTAGTCCATGCCAATAAATCGGTGACCTTAATGCACTACATAGGAAACGGTATTCAATACCCCAATCCTATACTGTCGACAAAGCTGCATTGGTCTGGGTTACTTTAAGTTCTAAACACTCGATCTTCATGGACAGATTAATGTAGACAGTACACAACTTTAAAAGAATAGGAAATAACATCATTATTCAATTAGTTTTTACTTGTTTGGCTACAAGTTCATCCTTTAGTAAATCAACAAATTAACTTATTTACATTGATAAAAAGCCCAAACTCTTTGCCGTTCAAAATAATTTCCTGCAATTAAAACAAAATCCCACATCCTTCGTTTACCATTGCACCTATAGGTCATAACACCAGAGGCATAGGCTATATTTAGACATGCCTCTGAGTGGTTTAATATGAGTGTCTTGCTACGGCAATTAACTTGGAATGATCTGGCTTTAGTCTGATGCTATAGGGAGGAGTAGGGAGGCGGCATGGGTCCTTTAATCATGCTGCTTAATTGGCCTGACCAGATTACATGCTGTGTCCTTAAGAACATGTCAGTCTTCAGGTAATCACTCTTTGGAAGGATATGTACAATTAATCAATGACAACACGGGTATACTCAGCTTGTCACACCAGTTACTGGTCTTCAGACCTCTCCCTTTTATTATTAGAAACTATATTTTGTTCACATTGCTTTTCTACTTCTATTGTATATATTTCCGGAGACTTAAACGCTGCAGCTTCCGTTCCAAGAACTAAGTGATATCAAAATTGAACAGGAACCTTGTTTTGGCCGCTCTTAAGAATAGCTATTTTTCTGAACATGTCAAGATAAAGGTAAACCAGACTGCTCTATATATCACATTAATTTTAGGAGACGATTTTACTGAAGAGGAGTGGCAGTCTAGTAAGAGACATTGTTAACAGGAATATTATATATATTGACAGTTATAATAATTATATAAGTTAACAATATAGGAATTGTCATCAGGAACAAAATGGTTTCTGGTGGTCAATTTCCTGCAGCAATATCAATAAAAAGAATGCTCGACCTCCAACATCATATGACTTCAGGTCTATAGCTATTGTCAAAAATCCTCTCACGACTGAGGTTATAATGTTTCAATGTAACAATGCTAGGAAAAGTGAGGTTCTGTGTGATTTATTTGAGACAGGGGTCTTTATTTTAGATTTTCTCAAGCCTGATTAACATTTGTCCATGCAACATTACAATGACATATAGTTGCCACAAAAAAAAGTAGAATAGGATGAATTGCTTTTGAATGCTCCTGCTCCTCTTCCTCCTCCTCCTATCAGATAATTGCTGTAACTATGGGTGCGTGCGTTGGGGTGGAGCATGTACCTGTGCACTGAACCACATGGTATATTTATAACATTGTGGGGTGCAAGCCGCAGGTGAGGGTTATTACAGACAGGTATAAACCTATAGAGACGTCCCACACACCCTATTACTTACTATTAGCTTACTGTCCCTACCTCATTATGCAACGAACTCCAACTCACTTATCATGATACGTATATTATGTGGTTTTAAACACGTACACATGTTTAGATGTAGAGAAGTCTTCTTTGAAGCATGTAACATGACATAGATTATACCAGTACTAGTATTTGAAAATACAATTGAATTATGTTGATCACAGTGTATGGTACGATGTACTAAATATCCAAAAGTTGCATTTGGCACTTCCATGTGGCAATTGGATTTCTTCTTCTGGGTGGAAGACCATCACTATATAGCATATTATGCTGTGTGTAACATTCCGGGGGCCGGTGCAACCAACAAATGTAACCGATGGTGCAACTGATTAATGATAGCGCCTATAGCTTATCAAAAGAATTTCAGAAGTTTTTGTTGATTAAAGAAAAAGCTTGATATTTCTTTTATATTTGAGAGATAATATCATAATCGGGCATGTATTATTCAAAATCTGCTTTTTACTAGAACTGAGGAAGCTATCTTTCTTCTTCCCCTCAGAATTATGAGGTTAACCATATAATTATTCATAATTATTTTGCCTTTTTTGTTTCATTTATCTTTTGTTTTTCGGTTTTGTTCAGTTACACAGTTACTTACCACTTTCATAAAAGAGTCCATGCAATCATAATAAATCACATTATCCCTTTCATAAAAAGAAAATAATGTTACAGACATTAAGTACAGGTGCTCCTATGTAGGTCTCACCTGTTCAGGTAGATGATGTACCAGCCACTTGCATGACGTTCCGCGCTAGGGACCCCATGCCCCAGATAATCTTTCCTAATTACAAATCAGCAGGTCGTGGCACAAATGATAATTGAAGTTAATTATTTCTGTCCAATCGTTCCCACCCATCCCCCTAGGCTATGGAGGTGGGGTTAAGGTGACTAGACAGAGGCAATTGACATATCTATCGTGTGTTGTTCATATGAGAATCTAGGACACAGGCCCTATCTTGTATGCTTTTATCTACTGCTTCACAATTAATATCATGTGCGTTTAATCAACACATGATAGGCCTAAATAACTTGATCGTCGTATTTGTGTCCTGTGACAAAGTGCATCATTCCAGTCTGATAAACCTTTGGTATGACAGTTCATTTGTATAGCCTGAATTCGCTTTTACAACTATATCACAATGGTTTCTGCTAAGATGAAGTATGCAAGTCACACTGATCGCAGTCCACATAATATGGAAGAGCTATCATAATCTTAAATAGAGAAAAAGATTATGAAATATTAGCATCATGCCATGTACTTGATAAATTGTTCATGGTTGTAAATTTAATCAATGTAACTGTAAAGTTACATAAATGATATTCAGGCATACAACTCAACATAATCAATGCATTGTATCCTATAGAAGGACATTACTGTATTCTCAAGCACCATCCATATGAAAAACCATACCATATTCTGCAACCATACTTTTTGGTCAGTCTGTTACTTACTGAGATGGTATGTAACAGTTGCGTTATTGAAGATGAGGTTCAACCCTCAAAATCAGAATGTTATTATAACATTATTTTTGTTGAGGTTAAGACCAAAATATAATCCAAAACTTTATAAGATCATTCTGTTAGGTTGAAGAACATAACCAGAACTTTCTAATGATTTTGCAGTGCAATCTCACAGCAGTATGGTGCAGCAATGTTATTGGTAGACATCAAAATAAGGTAACAAGAAGCCATACAGAACCAAACAGAATATTGCTGCAATGTTTTAATATCGTCTGATGCTCGGCTGGTATAGCATCAGATGGCCACTATGCTATTCAAGGCTATTGGTTGATTATGATACGTGCTTTATATTATAAGAAAGTGTATTTAATTTTCTTTCAAATAATATGTAGGATATGTATATTTGTCTGTCGCCATACCATTGCTGGAAATTGATGGATTACCAAATCATCAGCAGTCAAAATCGCCTAGTACCATACATGTTTAAGGCAGACGCATGGAGTCCATTCTGTCGTTTTGAAGACAGCAATGACCCTGAAGTCCACATGTACAACACCTACAGGTCTGTTTTTGGTGTAATGACTCCCCATAACCAGGCCAGTATTTCACATGGGATTGAAGAACAGCAGGGAAAGGTACCAATTTTCTGCTTGACCGCCTGCCATTGTCCACCCGCATTGTCTGAGGTGTGGGACCTGCAGGCAGTGGTCAGGGACCTTTTATTGGACCCACTCACTGACCATTCACTGACCACTGGTCATCCCCCCACCCTTAAGTTAACGTCCACACGCCTGTAGCTGTCAGCACATTCCTTAAGGTGTGACAATAAACTGCCACCTCCAGGAGTTTTGCACCTGAGATGCTGGCACGGGTCACCTTAAGGCTGGCAGTAATGGAGACACAAAGTGAGACCTCCTGGGTCATCAGGTATATTAAGGGGTGGCATCCCTAAGAGATGTTTGGCATTAAGACATTATTCTTATATGCCAGTTTAAGGTTGTTTTGATATGGCTTTATGACCTCTGGGGGTTGGAGACCTTTGCAATTGACCCCAGGTGGAAGACATCATTATCTCCAACCAGCTCTGGCCATATTATTGGTTCTGTTAACAGTTTAAATCACCGTTCATTATAACATGGCTGCACACATACACAGCTCATAAACATGTGCTTCAAGATTAATACTTTTCTGATTTCAAGAACGAACAAAGACATGACAACGCCTAAAATAGCTTACATTGGTTTCTAGCCTCCTACTTAACATTGGCACCATGGCACCGGTATCACACTAACTTTGATGGATGACCTTTGTGCCTTTGTAACATTCACCATTGACCTCTGTGTCCAGGGTTTGACCTTCATATGTACTTGTGCAACCTCTTGCAATGTATCATATAGGCCTAGGATATTACTGAGCAATACTAGCACCACTACTACTTGGTAAGAAGCTGGGAAGGTCTATGACCTCCATTGCTTACACGTGTAAGGTCTATGACCTTCACAGCAGCTTATTTAAAGTTAATAACTTTCAACACTAACATATGTGTGGAATTTGACCTTCATAAGTGAAATGTATCAAAGGTTCGCATCTTCTTCATAGCCGAAATCCAAAAGGCATGTGACCTTCAGAGAAAATGCAATGACCTTCAGAAAAAGAAAGGATTCTAAACTTCAATCCTGACAAACATATGATTGGTCAATAACTTCACATTATATCCCCACCATTCAAAATAGTTTTTCTTGCTATTCGTATACAGCATTTAGCAAGAAATGTTCAGATTTCTTCTGCTTCCGTGTCAGAGAGGTTATCCTGAGTTGTGTGAGTCTTCAACTGCAATGGTTTTTTGAAATGACGAACTGATGAATGCTAGTAGCAGTGCCATCTATCTTATTACCATGCCAGACCTATCTCACAAACTCTGCAGCTGACGATGCCATTTCAATATCACGCCAGTCCGGACTAGAATGCTTCTCACCAAGAGCGGATTCAGGAGGATTGTGGAGATTTAAACTTGACAATGAGAAAAAACATTGCACATGCATGCATGCATTGATATGTAGCGTTTCAGTACATACCCTATACAGACACCCCCCCCCCCCTTTCAAAATCCTGTATCCACCCCTGCTCACTTTGTGCTTGCGTCACTTCCGGCCTGTACCGCCGCCATCTTTCTGGTCATGTGGCCCGTCACGTGGTGGGGTCGACCCTTCAGCCTCGGTCTGGCAGCGATTTGGGTCTAAGTGTGGCGCCACCTAGTAGTGGTGGGTTGAGGTCAGCAGTAGGGGTTGGGTAAGGAGTACCAGCGACCGCTGATTGCCTCCAGCTGGTTCCCGAGACTCCCTGGCCTGGGTTAACCGGGCCGATGGGTACCTGCCCGAGTTATCATTGCCGAATATAAAACGCTTTTATTTCCCGACTTGTCAGTTTGGGTTAAGTGGAGATCTGGATGGCTTAAATGCAACGATGTGGCTTTATGTAAGACGCATGTGGATCCCTGGTTTCATAGAATAGGCTGCCGAGGTTTGTTGTACCATGCCTCTACATACTGTTTACATGCACATAGTACGTAAGAGTTTTAGTGTCAGAATTGCCAATTTAACCATTTAAAAAGATTAAAATTAAAAGTCATGCATATTTTAGAGATATCATCCCAATGATTTGTAGCTTACTATTGCTGATTATAGTTGATAAAATGTAACATGTTCAGATAACCAAGATATTTCCTCTGGTGAATATCTATGCAGGATGATATAGGTATGGGAATCTAATTACATGTACTCTAAGTATTTCTAAAACAACTTTAAAGATGAAATTGCGTGCATTTGAGCCTATCTGCTGGAACTTCCGAATTGGAATTCTCTGCATCTACTTGTAATAACTCGGATGTCGGGTCCCATTACATTCTTTGGATACCATGGAATATAGAGTTTACCAAACAAAGGCCGTGACCAGTTGGCCCGAGGTGAGATATTTCCCAATAGGGGGTTCCCCTCTGCGCCGACAGGGAGCGCCTCGGAGAGCTGCTCCAGTTCTGGTCCACTGATCCGCTCACAGGAGGTGCCCGCACTCTGAGACCGTGGGACCATGGAGGCTTCAGTACAGTGTACTTTTACTCTTCACGGTGGGAATATACTATGTACTCAATGACAATCAAGAATCATACATCTTGGTAAAACATTAACCCTTGTTCCTCCTAAAAAGTCTACAATTTACATATCGGTGTTCATTATGCTTAAGAACACCATTAGATCGATGGATTTGAATAATTGTCTCTACAGTCCTATGTCTTACCGATTTGTCCCCTGGTGTATTAGGTTGCTCTTGGAATTTTATACTGGGTTTGGGGCTCAAAACGGCTGGTTTCACTAGTCAGTAACTTGATATTCCCATATAACATCTGTTGGTAAGGCCTCTCTATAATACATTAGTTAACCTCAGGGTTCAGAGCCCCCTGGCCCAAGGGACTGACTGTGGTCGACCCATAGTGTAAACATCCCCAGATGAGCAAAAGATAAGCGGTAAGACATAGGACTGTCTAAGGGATGATTAGTAGTAGTGAGTACTATCTCAGTGTCATAATGGAAATGCATGGGGACATGGTAAAGGATACCTATTGTTTTACATGCGTTTAATTTAGGAAATTAGGAATATATGTTGCTGTCCAGATTAACATCCTTGTAGTGCACAGGAAACACATGACCCCAGGCACACGGGAGTTGACCAGTGCAGATGTGCTTACTCAGTTGAGGAGACCTCTGGCATGAGGAACATTCACTCTGAAAACTGTTCATACTCAGATGAGTGACCCACGTTATCCTGTTTTGGCTCCCAGTACCTCCTGTATCTTTCCCCTTGGGTATTCGCCTCTTTTCACTTGACTTTGTCTTCAAAGAATTTTTAAGGAAAATTAGGCAATCAACTAAGCCACTATGAATTGAAACCTGAGTCTAACCATATTGCACAAAGACCATTTGCTTGTTCTTTCACAACATACCAAAACAGCATCCAAACCAACTGGCTGGTTATAGATAACTTTGCTTTAGTTCTTGGTGTGGCTTGATATTAGTTCATTCTGCCCACTGTAACATACGAAAAGACACAGATAAGGAAGGAAATGATGGCCTACCCAAAGCTATATGGTTTATATAGAGGCTAGGTTTTGGCTACACCATTCAATTTCTTATGACATCTATTCAGATCTGATTATACATGAGTTGTGTATAATGTGTGAAAGCAACAGCCCAAAGTGATAACCACTAAGCTAATAGTATCAGAAGTGAATACCACACAATATGCACATCTCATTTACCTAAACCAGGTAGACACATATCAGACCGCCTGCGGCAGGGGTGTAATAAATTTAGAGGTGTATATCAGCCCCCCTTTAGTGCCCTTTACTACCCAAGTCTGTTTCCTCCATTTGTATGCTGGGGGTGAGTCAGAGCAAGGTCCTGGAGTTGCGGGGAGGGGGGGGGGGGGGTACTCAAGTCTATAAAGGGCTTTTGACTTTGGTTTGGGACTCTTGGAGCAGTACCTCTGAATTGCCTGTATGGCCTACAAGAGGGGGCAGTCAAATCATCAAAAACTTATAATTATCGCTTAGTGGTGCTGTCAAAAACCTTGCATTTCAGGTTGTTATAGGGCCTAACCTATGGTTCGTTTTATGTTAGCAAATACTACACTAACTATGGAAATAGGAAATAAACTCTAAAATGTTACAATTAATTGTAAATGAGAAATCACCAGGCCTAATAAACAATATTTTTGAGGATCAGTTCATGATCTCCATTGAAAATAGGGGACGGTTAGATCAACCCCATGCAGTAAAGGAGAGTTGAGGACGCCCAATGCAAATAAATGGAGAGGATATGGGCTATCCACCCACAAATACATGAGTGCCCCCCTCTCCCTGGGGCCTACCCTGCTCCAGCTTTGGCTGGCCCACCGCATTACTGCAGTTTACAGCAGGGCGGCTTTTGACTGTAAGAAAGTCAGTGTCAGGATAATAAGGGGCTGTCTGTTTTATGGAGGCGCTGGGGTCACTGTTCATCTGTCAGTTGGCGAAGAATGTTATCTGTTCCGCTCTGTGCTTCACTTGGTTGTGGACGACCTTACTCGGAGCTCTCTGACTTACGTCTAGAATACACCTCTATTATCGCTCTTAGTAGCAACTCTGCCTCCCCCCATGCAAATCGAGACAAATAATACAAACTACCAAACGCTACAAAGAAAATCTCACCAGAGAGGATATAGGATTTTGAATAGAGGGTGGCCCATTTATAGACTAAGTACTAAAGCGTATGTGTCGCGTGCTCTCGCACAATATTCTTTCTCTGTCTCCACCAAAATGTGGGGGGCGGGGGGGGGGGGTGGAATGGTTCAGAACCCCTGAAACCCCTCTCCCTGGATCCACCTACGCTCCCCTCCCTGCTTCCGTCCCTGCTAATTTTACGACTAGCGTGAATCTATCTTTTTGGTGGATGAGAACAATGGAAACATCACCATTCATGTAGGAAAAGAGCATTGCTAAAATTAAGTTGTGACCTTGGTTGGACGGCCGTGACCCGCTGACCTTTGCTCACCTGTGTCCGGCGGGCCGTGTTGTGTCTAATGACGCTGGTAGGGCAGGTATGTTAATATGGCCGTCTTAATGGGGCTAATGTTGGGGTGGTGGGGCCCCTTCAAAGGGGCCCGGGGCTGGGGCCCTTCACTACCACTGCTGAAGGCAGGGTCGGACAGGAAAAAGAGGTTGTTGTTCACTGATTGGTAAAAAAGAGGAAAAGATCTGTCCCTGGGTGATGGAAGG
This sequence comes from Lepidonotus clava, assembly GCA_936440205.1. Taxonomy (NCBI): domain Eukaryota; kingdom Metazoa; phylum Annelida; class Polychaeta; order Phyllodocida; family Polynoidae; genus Lepidonotus; species Lepidonotus clava. Next base: position 13,714,898 of record OW387150.1, on the reverse strand, counting down.
TGTGATAAGGTAAAAGGACAGATCTCTATGGGAGGTTATAAAGGAAATGGGATTTTAAGGTGATGAGGAAAAGTAAGACGGTCAGGATAAGATGTGAACAAGACTAGATAAAATTTGTGACCAAAGAAGTAACTTTGTTTATTTCAAGGGAAAATGTTATCGTGGAAATTCTTCCCACTTATTGTTGTACATTCATTGTACTTTGTTTGATCACATCCCACATTACAATTATTATGGTGATTAGACTCTATGGGTCTCTTTACCTGAAAAAGAAATGGTAGGCCCATGCGTTCTTAAGACGAATATACTTATTTTTAGACCTTACAAATAAATGCTATGCTTGACAGACAAAGATAGATATTGAATTACTTGATTACGGGTTGCTATGTGACATTTACCAGCTTATGGGGTCATAATAGTTCGGAGATTATACACACTTTATAAATAGTTAAGTTCATTGGGGTAATATCAATGTAATTAAAGGTCACGATATTCCTACACGAGGTCATATGGTTACACGAGGTCAACGATTCAGGTCAGGTGTTACATGACAGGATCACTCGAGGTCATTACAGCTGGGTATTAAACTGACGGGTGGTGTGGGGGCAAGGAGGGGGTGCTATAAGGGAGATTCTTTGAATGTGGGGAGCAAAGCAGTATAGGTTATAAGTGTCAAAAGTACAATGAAGAGTACTTGTGTGTCTATATCTCAAATATTGTTTCTTCTGATTTGGTGATGTACCACATTATATACACGTCTTTGTTGTTTAGTTAAGACAAGATTAGCCTCATATATTTATGTCCAAAGGTTCCAACTAATAAACGAACTATGATATATACCCTCAATATGATAATATTATATAATACTATGAGAAAGTTTATGTTTAGATAAGACTATGGCTTGAATTAAACTGGTGTTTATCTAATCCCTGTTCCAAATATCTACTAACCTTTAATCATTTTTTCCATATATTCTATTTTAAACTATCCTTTCACGCAAAGTATCTTACCAAAGTTCATTAGAACAAGTCATAACAAAGTAACAATTTCAGGTTTAATCAAACGTGAATTTTGATATAACACATCTGCTACCTTTTCCTAATCACAAACGTTGTCAGCATCCGTGATGATTGTTCTAAGTCAGGCAAATCGACAAGACAAGAGGGATAGGCCTACATGTACCACTGGTAGAGCGGTAGCGGCGACAGGGGCCTTGACTTGAGAAGATGACATATACAAGGCCATGATGGTAGAATTTAGCGGCGTGCTCCTGTCACGCATGCGCCGCCAACAACACCCAGGTTTGCATGGCGGCCAACAAGTCTTTTATTGTTTCAGAAGGACCCTGGCACCATAAACAGCCCTGGGTTGAGACGGTACAAGGTAGCACCCCTCCCCGTTCCCGGTAACACGAGGGGATGGGGCGGGGGGACACTGTTATGTTTAGGAGACCTTACATGCACTTCACCCATGTCTCAGTGCTGTCTGGTCGTCTTAGGAGGGTCTAGACCACACCCCTTTCCCCACAAGACGCCATCCCGACCCCACAGAACATGCCGGAGTCACCGGGGAGCATCATAAGCTGACATAACCGGGGGTAGGCGCCCTTTCTCTGACTTATGGAATCGGTTGCCATGACAACGCGATTTATTAACCCCGCAAACCTACTGGAGGAGAGTAATGCTCAGGCTGTCAGTGGGGAGGAGATGGTGGATTTGTGGGAGGTGGAGGGGTTTGGTGGAGTGTGGGTACCACATGTCTGGTGGACGCGTGAACCTAGCGGGCCACATGCTGGGGGAACTGGGTTACTGGAACGTTAAAAAGTCGCCGCCTACTCCCACCACCGCTACCACCAGCAACACTAAGAACAAGAACAAGAAAACGTTAAAACAAGAACCAAAAACGTTTAAGAACAATAACAAAAACATTTAAGACCAAGAACAAAAAACGTCTAAGAACAAGAACACAAAAACGTTTAAGAACAAAAAAACGTATGTGCTCGGCTTGGATCCTCAGCCACTCCTCAGCCGACCGCGACCACCTCTGACCTACTTGTTAGCTTTACAACTTTGTGTTGGCCATTTTCTTGGCTCTTGTAGTCAAAATAAAAAGGAGTTTGTGTTAAAAACGTCAAATGAAAAAGCCACCGAGGAGGCTTGCTTTGTTTCAAGTTGAGTTGTCCTGGCACCTCGGGGTCCGTGTAGGGAAGGGTGGGGTGTTGGTCGGGTGTTGTGGGGGTGTGGGGTGTTGATGTGTGGCTGCTGCTGCTGACCTCTAGCGGTGACCTCTGACACAAACGCCGTATTGTCCTCTCTCACCTCCCCTCCTGCAGCACTCAGTGCACCGGGGTCTTCTCCGGCCGACGTAATCTCCCTGAGTTATTGCTACAATGTGTAAACTATCCCTCCGTGTCCACGAGGAGCCCAGCTTTCTGCATTGAACCTTAGTGTGGACTTGTTAAAGTTACACGTTAAAGAAGTCAAGACTTTCTTGTTTGGTTGTGTCTAAACCATTCGAAAGCAACTCCATAGTCCTCGTGAGGTCTTGACCCCCTGAGAGAAGGGGACGACCTTGGGACATGACGATCGGCCAGGGGTTGGATCCATGTGCTACAGGTTACCATGGTGATGACCGTAAACAAGCTGAGCTAGGTGAGGCAGATGTGTGTTGAGATTTCCTATAAATTGAGGTTAAATTTTATTTGATATTCACCTTTAAAACACTCAGGGAAGTGTTAATATTCATAGTTGCTATTTTTTTAAATACTTTTATTTGTCTCTGGTGTACAAGTTAGCTACATTGCTAGTTTACATCATACTTCCAGGTAAACTGTATACACTGATACAGTGCGAGTGTCCAATAATATATTAATGTAATATGTTAACACAACAATTAATTTTCATGACATATAATAATCATATACCAACCGGGACAAGAGGATACAACTGTTAGAGGACACGCGTTAATAGTTATGCATACAGTAGTCTCTCTCTAATGTGTCCACCTTCTATACGACATTCACAGATAATATTACTTAGAATTAAGTATTCAGATTTTTTTCCAATGAACATTATTTACCGCTCACACTGCAGCGGGCCATCTGCATTTAACTTACCCTGTTATAATTGGAGCCTGCACATATATTATATTTCTTAATATCAACATTGCCAGTCCTTGGAGAGCCATAATAACATAGCTACCTACCTGTAAGTAGGTGAGTTCAGCTGCTTAGATCTGGGATCCATCTTTCCACACCACACCTAGTTAACCCAGTTAGGCCAGCTTAGGCCTGGCTTAGGCCTAAGTGGCTATCGTGATGAAGCATACAGGAGACCGTTGCCATGGTGACAGGGCCGCAGTTTGTTTGTCTGCGATGCCCGGATGTTGGAGCAACAAACGCTGCATAGGGGGCGCTGTGATCTGTTATGTGTCACGTGAGACGACACGGGGTCCGTCAACGTTATATATACACGTACTGTGTAGAGTATACGGGCACGGACACGTCATGATATACGTCAGTATTTACGTAAACGTTAGCACGTAGACACAGGATATATCTGCATGTCTTACATTCGTGCCGCGCTTGCAATAACGCAAATATACCACTGCTGATCATATTTTCTTTTAGGAATTCTTACTTTTTTAGTGATCTCAGTTAGGGAGATTCTCTCCTAGCTGCTTCTTTTTTGTCCGGAGCTATTGAGTTTGCAACCGAAAGATTGCACTGATTCTAATGTTACAAATAATGCTTTTTGTGACCCAGACATCTGTTATAGTGAATCTGATTTACAACACCAGTATGTCTATTAATCAGAGGTTCCTTTTTGTTTCTCTTGACTGATGCATTTTTTATGTACAATAATTATTATGATAGCATTCTGAAATTAGGAAACGCTTCTTTATCTCATTTTATACCGTGGTGGTTCCCCTTAAGATGTCAACGCGTACAGATAACTAGTATTTTTACTTTTGGTGAAGGTCTTAACCTACCAAAACATGTTGATTCCTACCTAATGATGCATATCGATCAATAATTATAAATCAACAATATCCAAATAACTCGTATGTAGCGCGTTTATGATATATATAGTCATCAGTATTTCAGTCCACGAGTCAAGACATACCCTGCCCTTGAGATTCAGTAGAAGTGCCTCTTCAACGTCTTGACAGCTTCAAGTAGTTTCTGCATACAACGGCCAGTCTACATTCATGTATTTCACACCCAAATAGAACCCAACACCCACGTCAAAAATTGATTTAAAACAAATCAATCAAGCCCTTTTTTTTAATTGAGAAACCAATAAACACCTGTTCTGAGGTTTGGTTTTAACTGAACCCAGGTCTAAATGGACACCTTGTTTAAACTATTAGTTTGCTGGTGCCCACTGGGTCAGAGTGCTAAGGTCCACCCCTTGCGGGGTACCGGCGCCCTTAGGCCCTTCTAAGGCCCTTCTCCAATTTGCCCGCCACAACTATGGCTGCGACAGGAAACCGGAACCCTCTTGTGCCCCCCGCCCGCCAGGGGCGCCCCGAGCGGAGGGCATGTCGCGGCGGTGTGTATATTTATTTAAGTGTCCTCTAAAGCCGGGGATGAGTTGTCAGTTGATTGGACAAGGTGGTGCTGGTTTCGGGTGTGTGGCAGCTTTAACTGGTTATTACACCTAATGCGTTGACTGGTACAAGCGGGGGATTTCACCTGCTGGTTCCGCCATATAAAAAAGGGGACATCTTGGAATTTGACCTATAACGTAATATGCTATTAACTCCCGTAAAAAAGTAGTTCCCCCATATTACTTATTGTGTCAATCGCACGCTCATTATTGGTAAAACGCAAGGGAGGAGGCGGTGACAATAAAGGCTATTAAAGGCCGTAAGGGAGAGTATATACAATAAAGGTTGCGGGAAAGCGGGTTTACAACAAAGGCCATGGGTGTTTCGGCGTGTTTCCTCTGTTTTGTCACTCAGAACCTTCATCATTGTTAGACCTCATCCAATTAAAGCCACCAATCACTTTCACCCCTCACCTCCCGTTGACGTTGGCGGATAATTGAGGTTTTCAGTGGCGGTGTTTTATTTTCGCTCCCCCTCCTACAAAGTGCATCTGGGTAAGGAAGCAGGGGGACACACACAGGAGCAGTGGGCCTGGAGAAAGCCTCCAGTGGGCTGTGAGTAATCCGACTTTACCGCCCCGCTCCCGGCCACCGCGCGCGCCCCGACTAACGACGATCTCCGCACCCACTTCCGGTCAGCGCCTATACACTCTTCAGGCAGATGTTGGCTGACTTCTATCTATTTAAATAACGAGGATTGGGTAAGGTTACTACTGCATGGAAAACTGGTCAAAGTTGAACTCCAAAGGAATCAAGTGAAACTCAATGGAACAAAAATTTAATAGACAGGAACTAAAAAGAAGTGTCTTTTGTTTTTGCTGGTTATTTGTGTGTGTGCTGGGAGAGGACATCTTCATTTTAGAAGCGATAAAAATTAGTATTTTCACATGGACCTAAAATAAAAATGGCTGTTACCCACAGGTGCACGTTGATTGGGGGACTGACCACCATTCATCACTGAATTATCACGCTCCGAAAATAAACCCGTTGTCATCTCATAAACTGCCATTATTGTTATCTTACCTTGGGAGCAGTCTCAATCTTATCTCACGTCTCCTTTTAAAAAGAACCCTGCCAAACCCTGTACAATGCACCCACAGAGGAACCATTGTCGGCCCCCCTGACCACGTCTTGTGGTCGACTGGTCGGTGGGGGACGGAGGGGGTGACGGGGCCCTCACCGCCCGTGGAGACCGACTGGGGAGGTCCGGGGAGGGCGGTACCCCCCGCAACGACCGGAATGTGGGGCCGCCCCGTGCTCAAGCCGGCCTCCCCCGGCGGCCACTCGGCCCCCATGGCTGTCTCTTACACCCCCCTTCACACGGGGAGTCCTGTGCCATATGGGTGGACGGAGGGTGAAGGATGGCACCACACTGAGGGAGGGAATCCGTCTTATGTTGCCATCACTTGAACTCTGCTATTAGTGTAGAGGGTGCTTGGTATTCTTATAGTGAATAGGATTTGAGGGAATTGCCATTGAAAGGGCTGGATTAAATTGTTACACGAATTAAGTGCGCCGGATTCAAAGGACGATTTCAAGAAGAGCCCAGTATACCCAAGACTCATCAGGCATCATTCCTCCAGACCTGAACAAGAGAATTACTGCAGTATCAGAGGAGGCAGATCAAGACTTATATTAATTCCTAGACACTAGACCGTTGCAGCCTCATGCATCAGGGATACTTCGATGAGTCCCATGGAGACCTGATGGGTACAAGACGGACTATACCCTACCCTACCAACCAGCCCTCCGACCCAGACCCAGCGTTTCCTTGGTAACTAGGTCGCTGCGTCACATGACCGGGTGGTGGTGGTGGTGGTGAGGGGGGAGAGAAGGGGGCCAGTAGGCTGGCGGGTGGGCACTCAGGCAGTCAGTCAGTCAGTCAGTCAGGCCCAGCGTACCACACCGTCCGATTGCCAAGGAAACCGGCCATGGATGTTCTAGGGCCGCCGTCGTCGTCGTTGTCGCCCTGGAGGAGGCTGGAGTACACACCAAGCGGGCCGACGACGTGGTAGGACGCGCCGGAAGTCGCGCCGCGTCGTCGCCGGACGCCGCCATGCTGCTGACGGTGACGGAGCCGGATGAAGGAGGTGAGTGGAGCTGGAGGGGATCGACGATCTGTGGGATACAAGGAGGGGGGACGCCCGCCATGATGGTAACGACGCTACACAACATACTACTGACTCTACCACTACTAGAACCAACGCGCAGGGCCCTCCATTTCTTTGTTGCCATGGAAACTGAGGTAGGGTCGGAGTAGTGAGGGTCGGGTGTTTGGTCTGGATCTGGAGGAGTTTGTAGGGAGTGGAGTGGGAGTTCTGCCCTGGAGGAATGGGATCGGGGCCGTGGAGGAGCAGGAAGAGGAGGAGGGGCGGGGAGGGGTGACGACGCTGGGTGATGGGCCCGCCGAGAGGCCGGCCTCCAGGGCCGATAACAGCTCGCATTAGCGGCCTCACCTGCGGGCGGCGGCCGACGCCACCTCCAGGGTCCCGGGGCCCGTCACGCCGCACCCCCGACATACCCCCAGCGTCAGGCCGCCTTACACGTGGTGTCTCCTCTGACGGAGGCTGGGGCGGGAGGAGGGGGTGGGGGTGGGTGTGGGTCTGAGGGGGTGGCAGGTACAGTGTGCGCTGTATAGGAGGACACGGGCAGGGAACGTCGTTCACTCTACTCAGAGTCTTTGTAGTGAACCAAGTTACAATTGGTGTATGGTATTCACTAAGACGAATATGATCACGTCAATTATTATGACAAACTTTATGAGTTCTAAATTACTGTTCCCTCCATTAAGACAAATCAATAACTGTCAAATTGATAATAATTAGGTAAGGCAAATGTACTTATACAAGCCCACAAGCTTACAAGCTTATTACACTACATAACCTTTATTTCACATTAATCTATCTAGGTCTACCTGATCTATTTTGCCCTCATCTTGTCGTCCATGTGCACGTGGATTAGCATTAAGCCTATTCTACTTAACTCCCCGATAAAATAAATTCCCTGTATTTATGTAGGGGTGGATACAGAATTTCCGGAAAGGAGGATCAGCTTTAATACAGGCTAAGTACTAAAACATTTGTGTGCAAGCAGGCGGCATTTCCCCCTCTTTTATGTAATTTACTATATTTAGGGACCCCCTGGACACCCCCGTGGATCCGCCCCTGAATATTATTTATCAGGGGTTTTGGGCTACCATTAATCTTCACATACATATGACTATCATTCCACTGAGTACAAGCACATCCAGGTAGCCGAGTTGCTACCTCTCATATGGAAGGATGATGTCAGCCTGTCAGTATGTCATGTAACTCCCCATGCCCTGGCATGCTTCTGCACGTTTAGTTCAACTCACCATTGGGTCAATGTACAAGGAACAGCCTATAGCCATACTCCCTCCGTGTGTTGAGGAGTTGACCTGTGTTCCGGTCGGCGGATTACCGTGTACACTGCTCCCAATCAGACCTTGATTACCCCTGCACCTAATGCCCTCAGATAAATCATTAGTTGAGGCAGTCCTCAAGTTAAATACGCATGCATGCACGCACAGATGCACACTGACAGACGTACACGCACAGAGGCACGTCCCGACAATATAAGACCAATCCCGACGATTTAAGTTAAACAAACAACTAAGAATAATACCTGGTAAGGTACGAGAAACAGGCTGGTTTTGTAGGGCAAGTATGTAGGAAAGAGACACTTAATTAATTAAGATCACCAAAAGGAGATGGCCCAGATAATCCACCCCTGAGTAATGGCCCACAAGTAAGGTGTATCTGGCAGCATAATCAATTGTTCACTTTAGACTTGGTCTGGTCCTCCTGCTAAATTCCTTTGATCAGTCTATTTTTCCCAATGCATCTCAACTCTCTGACAAAGTGTCTTACTTCCTGTCACTCCTATGTAGGTAGTTTTCTTGCATTTGGGAACATTAATCCTACAGACACATGGCGCGCGTTGATGCAACAATATTAATCATGCAGCACTAAGCAGCTTAAATGAGAATCAGATCGACTGCAGCACAGGTAGAATTATTCAACTTAAACTAAATGTATGTACATAAATTATACTCCAGAGGGATACATCAACATTTTTCTACACCTACTTGGAAGAGCACATGTATGTGAATGTGGTTTATTAGTAAAAAAAATCCTAATGAAGTTTTAGTTTTGGAAAACGCAGCATTAAATTGTTATAATATAAAACTATAGAATTCAGTATTATATAGTTTAAATTACTCCAGTAGATAACTACGTTTAATCTTACTCAATAATACTAAATCATCTGATTCTACAAAGGCTTCTATTATAATACACACTATATCCTACTTATTGTAATGCAATGAGTAGTTCGCTCCATTCAAACATATATATTGGATCTATCTATCCTACTTTACCATTTCCAGTTATACAACTGCCTTTCAGTGTTTCCCTTTCCTCTATTCTATCTTACACACATCGTTCACGTCTTTATCCTGTACGCCCCCAGCCTCTTACAACTTTACCCAGTTTAAGTTATTAATGTTACCTGACTTGAATACTCCACTACCCAGATAACCCCCCTCTGTACTCAGTCTTGTGAAGATCCTGTCAGCCGCCTTTTGAACCTTTCACAGATTACACAGTCTACACATTGTGGGCAAAGATAGAGTGAGCAAAGATAAATCACCCACAGTTTCTCCATACAAAAATAGATCCCCAGGTGCAAGGCCTGACCTTTTTACTTGGTGTACTGAAAAAATACAACTCAAACGTGTTTAGCACTTCAAAACTTCTGAAAATGAATTATCCTGCGTATACTTCCATTTGTTAAAGAAGTTTGTTTACTTCTGCGCCTTTCTCCACCGGCATGTGAAGTTTAGCTCACATTGTTGTCGGCTTTATTCATTACTATAGCTTTAGGGCACGCTAGACGTTTTTGGCCATGTGTTTTATTTAACTCTTTTGAAAGTTTTATTGCAAAAGGAAAGGTGTTATTGTTGACGCCCGTGACCTCCCGTCGGTGGGGTGAACCATTTACATAATGTACATGTGGCTGAGGGTTAGTTGAGGGCTCAAATCGTAAAAGGTTCCTGCATGTGGTTTATGTGCCATCACGACTAAAAGCAGGTAGAAGTCATAAACTCGGATCTATCCTGCGATAAATCGGATCTAGTTTCAACATGGGCCCTGACATTTCAATTCAAGCCCCATCATTCATTCACCAGACATGGATGAATTTATTTGTGAGGTTAGTGTCTAAATGATGCAATAGTTGCTCATGTAGTTTTTTTTAATCAGAAGAGAATGTCCCATTTTGTAGACACATTCTATGGCATTTGGACCCTGCCGCCCTCCATATTTTTAGTGTAGTGAGCACTGCCATAGTGTATCTCAGTGAGTAGCCTGAGATGTTGCCCCTCCTGGTAGTAGGAGGGGGGCACTTACGTCGAGAAATGGGTACCTTCTCATGTGGTTCCCTAAGCACTAATGCCACTTACAAATAATAATGTAATGCAATGATATAATGAAAGTCACGCAGGGAAAAAATAGTGCTTCATATTTCATTAATTACAATATTGCGTCCGAGAAATATATGCAAGTTGAAAATAAAATATTCCCGAACAGCCACCTTTATTATGGTAGCGAAATACAGCTGGGTATCTGTTCACAGAAACCTCAACTGCTAAATATATGAGGTAGTTGGTTGGATATTGGTGTTTTACAAGATTTTACAACTATTAAAAAATTGTCTTTGATTATCAAATCTATGAGAAGTTAGAGACCATACCCCTACATATTCACCGAGGCAGATGTTCTTTGATATGCTTAATCCCATAGGTAGGTCCATGCACTTGACACCCAGCTGGGTGGCTCAGAGACATTAGAATTGATGCTCCAGTATGTCTAGGTATATATATATTTAGGTATGAGTGCCCCCCCTCGCCTCACTCTCACACCTCTCCCTCTCCCCTGTCCCCCTCAGACCTCCAAGTGATCGGCTGACTGACTTTGAAGTAAGCTGGTTCCCGTCGAGTTCCCACCTATTGATTAATGCCAGACGCGTCCATCCGGGCCTCCCGTGTCTGGGACGCACGTGACGAGTTGTCAACCAATCGGATCACGTCATCCATACGCTTGTCGGGATGGTCTGACTTTCTTTGATTTTCATGCATTGTTTTCTTAGTAATAGTAGACATACTTGAGTCCTCTAAGGTAAAACTTATGGTGACTGTTACTATTGATCTGTTCCAAGTTCTATTCCAAATCTTTATGTCTGTGGAAATGGAAGTTCACTCATTCAACCAGAGAGATTAAAGTTAAAACTTTACTCTCTCTGGTTCAACCAACTGATTTAGAAGTAAGGAAGACAATAGATTAGTGGTTTGCAAAAAGGCAAGGGAACTCATTGTGTTGTTGTTGTTTGTTTACAGGAAACTTGTGGATCCAAAAACCTTCAAACGAACCAAACAAATAGGGTATGATGCTCTCGGGAAATATTCTTTGCTATTAGGAACAGCTGGTTTGAGAAGCCAGGATTTTATAAAACTACAAAATCAAAATGATAAGAGGGACTTTTAAGTCAGATGTTTGGGTAGTTCACATGTGAAGCTGAGCCAGTAAATTCAAAAGCCAAAGAGGAGATACAAAGGGACCAAAAACTCTCTAAGAGCCACTCAGCCTCCGTACCTCCCCTCTGATCCAATACTACGCACGATAAAGCCTATCAGAAATATTAACCGGGCATGCGCACCATGTATCTGGGGTCGGTGCTATCCATCCGGGTATGTTTAGCCTCCGCAGCCCACTTCTTATCGAGGCCCGCCGAGTTTTAACCAATCAGAGGGCGAGCTGATCGCCACTGCGGTCTGACAGCGACGTGCAGCGCTCCATGCGGCCTGTTAACGCAAACACACGGAAATCCTATCTGCAGTGCTCATGCGGGGTTGCTATGGAAACCTTGTGCTCATAGGTTGCTAAGGGTGATAGGTGAGGGGTTCATCGGTGCCTTATGGCTTGGGTAAAGGAGGGTTTTTCGCCGGGGCAGCAGTGGGTCTATATAGCATCTGGGAGATGACTCATCTTATCCCTATAGATGTGTATGGAAAGTAAGTATATGTGATATAGTGGCGACGCCTGGTGGTGACGGGCCCCGCCAACCGGAAGTGACCCCCAGCGTCCCCCGATGAACCCCCCCTATCCGACGACGATAGCCTCGATGTGGTCATGATGGCTTTTCCTGGCTGTAGAGCGCACAATAAACTATGAAGACATTACTTAGGGGTAGTTAGTGTATCTTAGTGGGGGCTTCTCTCCAGGGGCCCAATGGTTTAGAGGTAGGGCTCGCGCATACCACTCAATGCTCTCAGTTAGGTATCCCATCCAAGAAAGACATCCCTACTTCACATAGGATTTATAGCTTCTTCTGAATCGAAACAGTAATGTATCATGAGTAAAGTGGTAGTCAAAAGCTGATAAGTTTACGAGCATTTGCGAGAGTTGAAGTTGGTTTTGCTGACTTCACTTCCCTTAAAATATATGAACATAGAAAAATAACTACCTATGACATTTGCATTTTTGCAGAAAGGAATATGACGTATTCAGAATAACTGAACGGGTCTGAAAAGTCAAAACCCAAAGTAGACTACGAAAAATAAAACCCAGAAAAGTATATCAAACTATATTAATTTTAAGTTGCTTTTTGCATATCTTACTACCATCGCATTTTATCACATACTTGAAGACGTTGCACATACACAATAAACTTATGACTCAATGACAAAAAACATCCAAACATCGATTACCTTGCATATATACATTTATACTAACCCTCTTATGAATATTCCATTGGGGTTAGTTTAAACAATTTCCCTGCTAAGATGGTCCAAAACTAAATATCCCTTCCTAGTTTCAGCGAACGCAGTGCACATTGTGTTGGCATAAGTCCAGTTGCTCCGAGCACTATAACAGTATACCACCTGCTGTACTATACTTATTTTTGTCTCTTAAAAACGAACACAACTTGAGACAATGACTTTCAGTGTCAAAACTTATCCCTAGGCGACCTTGGTTGTCAGATTCTATTTCAATTTGTCTTACCTGTTTTTATGACCAACTATGTGAAAATTAATATGTGTACTTTTATCCCTTGTGGTCAAAGTTCCAAAGTCAGTGGCCTCCCAAGGGAAACCAAGGTCTCATACCATCTTAATTTTTCTAGGTAAAACCAACGATAATGTTTTAGATCTTTTGCAACTCATTTGATTTATCCAGAACCTCTTGAGGGCTGCATTGACCTTAACGGTTAAGGTCTGCCCACTGTGACTGTAATTAATTTTTGTCCGTGTTTATGACGCTATGACGCATTGTTCATACGTAGTTCTCTACATTATCCCAAACTGGCTTCTCTGATGTTGTGTTGAAGCCACATGTGTGGCTTCCGAGGATACATGGCTAATACCTACACTACACATGAAAATAAAATCTTTTCCTGAATAAGTTTGTTTTAGAGACACACTTAAAAATCTATGAATTTGCACTTTTCCCATCCAGACAATATACTATGTATTTCATAACATATCACATCTTATGTTTCACGGATGTTTTAGACCTACATTCAAAAATCTATAAATCCTCATTATTTCTCTTCTTGCAGACACTTCCTCCAGGTCCAAGTCGTCGCGGCGGTCGTCGCCGGGTCGGGAGGACGAGGAGCCTTCTACCACCAAGGCCTCCTCCAAGTCGGACAGCGGCGGGCGTCTGTCGGCCGCGTCCTCCACGTCCCGCCCGGAGACCGTCGACCGCGGCGTCGGCCCCACCCCCGCGCCGCCCAGCCTGCCCCTGGAGCCGCGAGGGGCGGCTTTCTTCACTATACCGCCCTACCCCGACCCCAGGGACGCCCGAGACCCGAGGGACCCCCGCAACGGGCTGCTTGACCACCCATTAGGTGAGTACTTTGATTTGGTTTGGTAGTGTGTTTGTTGTTGATGACCCAGTAGTTCAACTATAGGTAACAGAGAAGAGTTCTATAACCCATTCTTAACAACGAGAATGCCTTCTTATACTTGATGATCCAACCTGAATTTGGGGAATTCTAGTATATTCTACGGAAGCAGGCTTCTTGTTTATTTCATGGACTTCAGGTTATGAGCTCATCAATTCAAAAGAAATCAGGCTATAACAGAAAGATGGGCACTCAATGGTCTGCCAGTAGGTGCGAATGCAATGTCTAAAAGTGACGAATGTCCTTTCCAGACCCAAGTCCCCCCCCCCCCCCATTCCTCCAACCCGGCGACCGGAAGTTATGCCTTCTCGGTATCATCGTTGTGCATTGCCGTGCCCAGATGGGGAGGACCCGGGGGGGGGGGTGTCCAAGGTACCATTGGGACATCCCCACTGGGAGCTAGATTTTGAAAGGTGTCTTCCCTAGTTGGTCAGATGACTTGAACGTCGCAATTCTGGCCAGACTTGTCAGCTGGAATCCCCTCAGATTTAATTTTCCATGAACCCCTTCAGATTTGGGTGGTTGGAATGAAGTATTCCTAAACCTAAACTTTTAGCCTGTGCCTATAGATGATCCCTCATTCCTAAGTCTTCTTTAGCCACAGTTTAGTAAGTTACTGCAAACATTAGGCCTAAAGAACTAAATACGAATCCTGAGTAGTCTGCTCCCTCTCCCATGCCGTATATATACCTCTGTTGAAAGTGAGTCAGTGAGGTGTCTGTATCATTCAAGTAGAGCATGATTCTTCGGGGAATGTTGAGTGGAACTATCGGGGTGTGTACATGTATATGTCTCACAGTATAAATGGATATAAATCTCAAAGTCTCAGGTGAGATATCCTTGTTACGATGACTCACAAGTCCCGGGAATAACTCACTGATTGTAGGTGTCTAGGTAAACATTTAGAAGCACAGGTAATTGTGTGCTAAAGACCTTTCAATGATGTAGGTTTTTTTTTTTTTTCATTTGTATGTTTTATCCAAATAAGAGGGAGTTCAGAGAACCTCTTGATTATGGGTTAACATCCTATCCTACTCTATGCCCACTACTCTCAGTACCATGCAGTGATTATCATATCTGTGGTCAGTTTTCACCATTTACCTCAAAATGTTTGGCGATACACTCATTTTGGTGGCAAGAATTCAGAGCTAAAGACATATTACATTTCTTACATGATGTAAGCGATGTTTATATAGGGGATTATATATACCTAGCGACCACTGCCTATTTATCCTAGGCCCAGTCCCATTCATTGTTCCCTAGCCGGACCGTCTCGTTTACAAGTAATTCTGTTTACGCCCGCCAGGTGGTAGGAGGCCTCTCACCAGAGCCTCGCTCTCGTCTTGATTAATGCCTGTCACGTGATCCAGGTATCCCGTGCTGCTCCTGGCGGGCTAAGGGGAAACAAAATGGCCTCCATTACCTGGAGAGGTAAGAGAAGCTCGGCCCGGCCAGGTGTAAGGTGTTCTCCCCCGAGCTGCTCGCTTAACTCGCAGTGCCACCTGGTGAGTGCTCAGAACACTGAGCAGCCCAGACCCCGGATGTCACGCAGGGCATGCTGGGAGGGCCGATTTGCTGTTCCCCGGCGGTACCTGAACTTGAAGTCTGATGGCTTCACTGCCCGCCGGGTACAGACCGGCCTGCTGAGTTGCTCGTCTGAAGCCTGTATTCCACTAGACGGATTTTGACTTCTAGGAAATTTTAGGTTTTCGACTACTAGGAACTTTTCGGTTTCCATTAGACGTATCACAAGATACCCTGCATGTTATATACCATTTGATAGATAATTCAAAGTCCTTTCTAATTGTATATAGCATGTCCATGATTAGTACTTATTCCAACTAGCGACTTTCCAAATTGGAAGTAATCGGAGAGTGCAATAAAGCCTTGAGTTGCTCCTGAGCTAGTTGCTGGTTTGCAGCTCACGGCTGGTACCCACGCTGACATTTGGTTAGCCGGTGGTGGGAGGTCGCCGGGACCAGCGGGAGGTTCAGACTTTGTCGGCCAACTTGTTAACGTCCATCATTATCGTCGACTTGTACAAGGATATATAGCACGGCCTCGAAGGTTTTTTTTAAAACTCTCCTACCTTGGCTTCTTCCCCTTCATTGCCTCAAAGCTTGGCGTACCTAGAACCTTTTCAGGGGTGCACTGCGTACCACTACCAGTGAAAAATCTGTTAAGCACAGTTTGCTCATTTTCTTGGGTTATAACATGGTTATAAGCCTATGCTGGATGTGCTATATCTATGTTATGGGTTAGTTATTACCGTAGGTTCCCATACGTCCATGTTACGTATGCAGATAACATCGAAACAGATGGCGGTGGAAGTAGGACTCAACCACATAAAAATATCTTTCATAGACAAGTTCTATTTAGGTCCCTGCTACATGTACATTATTTACAACGCTATAACCGCCCTCCTAACTAAGTCATAAGTATAAGGATAATTGAAATAATGCATCAACTTGAATGTTGATTTATTCCCTCTACGTGTATTTTTCAATAAAGTTCAAGATTATGACTCAAAGGTCATTAAACCTTTTGAATTATCTTCTTCAAAGTCCGACCGCCCTCCCTGTTGAATTAGGGCGTCGTCGTAGAGAGGGCGGACCTTGTGTAAGCCGAACAGCCCCGGGGGGGGCACTCACACTATACGGGTGGGTAGCATCTGTGGGACTTCCCGCCCCTGATTTCATGAAAGCACCGCTCCTACAAACATCAACCTGCTAAACACCGCCCCCCATCCCTGGGGTGCACAGGGACCGCTCTGTAAGTACTGACCAATATTACTCTCACAACACCCAGATCTGATGTCCTTGCAACAACGTTGGTCAGCTTGTGTAATGTAGTACAAACAAGCACACACATTAATCCAGG
This sequence comes from Lepidonotus clava, assembly GCA_936440205.1. Taxonomy (NCBI): domain Eukaryota; kingdom Metazoa; phylum Annelida; class Polychaeta; order Phyllodocida; family Polynoidae; genus Lepidonotus; species Lepidonotus clava. The sequence continues at coordinate 13,698,423 of OW387150.1, read as the reverse complement.
AAGTCTGCATGTCTACTGTCGATTTTAACTTTAGCCCACACATATGGAACTTTGGAAGGTATTCTAAATTAAATTTGGACAATCTTTCCAGAGAAAACATCAATCTTGTAATGTATCAAGCAGAAGTCAAATGAAATGAATTTTATTTGATAAAGTGTTTCAATTTGAATTGAATATTTGACCGCTCCACTATATAACATGTGTGTCATACTTTACCGCCCTTCCTTTTGAGAGCAAGTCATAACTTTACCGCCCTTGATACACTCCCTTGTCAAAATTCACCGCTACCGCTCCTGGAGTCAGTTTCACAGTTGATACCCAAAGTCAGGCTGCGTGCCCCCCCCGGGCGAACAGCCCACTCATTAGGAACACACGACCCGACAGATAGTACAGAGATACCCATTGGCCGCCCGCAGCGCCCTAATCACCGATGTTATCGCCCATCTGATTGGTCAACCCCCATCGGGGATGTTCTCAGATTTGTTCATCATGCGAGACCTCTGATTGGTTAAAATTTAAAAGGGGGGTTATATTGAGAAGCTATAGGCCTATGCCTATTCATGATGATTGTATTTCTGGTCAACATTTTGTTTCATAAAATTTAATATCAAATAGAACGTATGGTTTTGGTGTATGGGCAATATCGTTGGCTCTATGCAGTGATTTATTTCTTATTCTGCACTAGATGACCCCCCTCCCCTCTCTAAATTACACCTCAATGTCAATGTATTCTCAACTAAATGGTCAGCAGCCTCATTAACATGACATACTAATTAGTGTGATTAATGGGGTCAGAGGTCAACCAGTTTACAGACGCCCCGAGGGGATTCCCCCGCGCACGTGACCTGTAATCAAATGACGTCATTTGGCGCAGTGTTGTGACGTCACTGTGACAGTGTTGACAGCTGGAGTAAGACGCTGACAGCTCTATTGACAGCAGAGAGTGGGCATAGCGCCCTGATATGGCTGTCACATAGCGCATACATACCGCACACATACCGCATACATACCACTCGTGTACCGCTGAGATAGCACTGCTATACCTCGCATATATCACCACTCCACACATCAGTAATTCGCATACACGGGGGTCATGTGTACATCCTTCAGAGACATTCATGTGCCCCTGTGTGTACATAAGTATGCGCCACATTCTTGGAGTTCGTGTGTATCTATCTTTGTACTCGCATCTGTAACCTGACTCAGACAGAATGAAATATTCATATGCATCAATATTCCTATTGATATGATGAAATGAATCATGATTTAGTAAACTGCTTCTTTAATACTCTTAATCAGCTGTTAATATAAGCCAACAAATGTTTTTCTGAGAAACGTTAGATACAGAGACTATCATGGAAGAATCTCTGAATGAAACATGAGCCGTAATCTAATCACAAATACATATCTGCATGATAAAGAAGGGCTAACTGCAATGAGCAGAAAAACATAAAGTTGGTCAGAGCATAGTGATAGGGGTTACATTTAAGTTTTTTTCAGACTAAACAGAATCGTTTGATACTTCAGGACCAGACTTAAATCGACTCTAATCGGCTTATCCCTGTCAGTCAGTAAACAGGTGGTTGGGGGGCGGAGGTCAGAACTATCGTTTATACCCCGCCCCCACTCACCTTACCAAACACCCCCGCCACACCTCGACCTGCCCCCTACCGGATAAAACAGTAATCACCACCAGGCGTCGCCACTCTCCGAGGTCACTGACAACAGCCCAGGTCAAGGCCGGGTCATTTAGGGGTCAAGGTCGGTCAGGGCCAGGCCAAGGTCAGCTGAGGGCCTCTTCCTCCTGGGTGCTTGCTGACTGTGACCGTCATGAGAGGTCACAGCTCAGGTTACTGCAATCATGATGCGACGCATGTCCACTTTGCATGTGACACACCATGAGGGATCTCGTGGTTGAGTCAGTGGAATAGTTATAAATCAGACATGTGTTGTCAGAGATCATGGCATGGCATTTCTGGTCACCTTCAGAATTAGTCTCTTTAAGCGTTGATCGAGAAATCTGGAGAAATGTCTTCAGTTAGAAATTTATCCAAAAAAATAGTAACCCCCGCCCCAAATAACAGAATTTCTAAATTACGATTGTTATAATGTCATAGACAACCACTTTCATTGCAAATTGTCCATAGAGGGTCCTTACTATAGGTACATCAATATCAATAATTGACAATCGTACATTGAAAACATAAACAAACGATAAAAGAAGGGTGATAATTCCAGTTACTTCCTATCCAAAAATAAATGCAAGTTTTTATTGCCGCATTCCCATTCCAACCAGGCGCAGCTCTAACGTAACCATGACAAATGAAAACATTAATTCTGATCTTACCGTGCCTCCAATCCCCAGGCACGACAACCCACCACCCCATAACCACATTAGACTCTATCGCCTTGTTTTCTCTCATTTCCCGAGAATTGTTTCCCTAAAGAAATGTTGCTAAGAAGCAGGCAATAATCAAATAAGTGACGATTGCGCCCCATGCGGCCAAATGGGGAGTGAAAACAGCAGTCGTCATAGCGACTGTTTTTCTCACTAAAGATCGTTCCACGGGGAAATGATACCTCCTGCCTTGCCTCAATAAGTATTTATATTGCTAGCCTTCCGCGTGGTAGGGGCCTGAATATTAATTTGTTTTATTTGAGAAAGTGTAGGCCTATTGCCGGTAGATTTAGGTTGCCATCAGTTGAGCGCTATTTTTACAGCTGCATGTAATGGAATTTATTGGCATTACAGGGATATTGCACTATTGAAAGTCCTCATTTATCCCAAAAGCAATTCGTTATAAAAAGGCTTTCTAAGCAGCTAATGATAGCTGAATATTGAGCAAGGGTGCCGGAATAGCGGTTACATGTTGATTCTAATCCTCAACTATTGTTGCATCTATAATTCGTAGACATTTCACCCCCTTTCAGATAAACATATTGCAAACTTACTATTGTAATACTATGAATCTTGGTCATACATTACTTTATTCCGTCTCTATGAGCTAGTAGATTGTGACCCTATAATGTTTTCATACTATGCTTTCCACAACAATGCCACATCTCACACACAAGGTCGGCTCGGGCCCTGAAGTCGCCCCCTAGAGTCTCGTGTAACGTCGCATGTCGGTATTATATTACCTGACCGAACTACCCCCAACGTCCTTATAAACCCCCGAGAAAAACCTCGCCGGAATAGAGGGATTAGTGGCTACTTACAACAACGGATCTGGGTTAATGAACTGAGCATAATCCCATGAAGAATACCCCTACGGTTAGATGTAAGCAGAGCTTTGATTGGATTATGTTAAGCGGCTTATGATTGGCTCGGATGGACAGACTCAAGGGATGTTTATGCACTTGTGGTTTCTATTCAGATAGTTTGGATACTTTGGTTTTACCTTCCCAAAACAGGTTATTGGATAGCAAAAGAATGTGGAAGAGTTCATTGGAAAAGCACGGTTTATATATGTGTGGTGAGAGATGAAAATGGGTCACAGGAATACTGCAATTGTCAACTGTCACTATAAGATTGCTGTATTATAGTTTATGTATCGTATATTCATGCCCTTATTCACAATAGATAATGGAAATCATATTCATTTCATATAAAATAAGAGCAAATATTGTTTTATTACCCATTTGATAAGAAACGGCAGCAAATTAAGATAACTACATATATTTGTATCATTTTGATCGGAAAGGAAGTTGTAGGCGTCTATAAAGAATGAATAATTTAATATGACAAACTTTTGTGATTAGTTATATAGGCCTACGTATTATAGTAAATGTCGCATATACAGATTAATGTTGCGCATTTTGCAAGTTCTTTCATTATTGTGTATCATAAGTGTATATTACGAATTAACAGAGGATGTCAAATGTAAACAGGCAAGCATAGTCCAGAAGATGTAAATTTATCATCGAATTTATCTGAAGTTGTTCAGTATGAGTGGCAGCTGAGGTTCTAGCTAGTATAGACGTTCTCAAAGATGAAATACTCCTAACAGATGAGCAGTAAGTACCCCATATGACAGGGGGCTGCTGCTCGTATTACCTGAGCTGCTCACACATGGCTCACACTGACTCCCTCTCTGTCTTGCAGGTTACCCGTTCGCCTACCCCCACCTGGCCTACCCTGTCAACCCGCCGCTCGCCGTCACGTCCCACACCCATGAGGGCCGATACCAGTGGCCGCCAGTCTCCTCACCCTTCCACCAGCCCGGCCATGGGTAAGTACCAGGAGCAAAACTAGTGGGAAATAAGATGTAAGAAAATGTATTTTAAAAAAAAGAAAAGAAAAGAAAATGTAGATAAAAACTATCGTAAAAGTCGCTCAGAGTGTATGGGGGTCGCTGGGCAGGTCAGTGTTGATGTAAACAGAAGGACTCTGGTGTGTAAGGAGTCAACACGTCGCCTCGCCACATGGAGTGGTTTTCTTTTAAGGTCTTTTTAGTGGCTGTGATGGGGGCTGTTGGGGCACATGGCTACTTCATGGATATGGGTTAGAGTTAGAACGTAGATGGAGAAAATCAATGGATATTATGAAATGTGCCTATAATTATACTGGTGCCAGATTTAAGATAATGTAAAAACTATTTGCCTATTTCAATATATTAGCATGTTGATATTCGGATGGAATTTTCATTTAAATGTTTAGTTATCGGGCTTCACAATGGGAATCCTCGGTTTATTGGTGCATAATAGAATGTTCAGTCTGCATTATAAAACAGGGATTTGTTAGTTGCTACTAATTATCATTCACTCTGGGGGCCAATAAGGGATCTATTGGTCCCATGGTCCTTTGGAAAATAATGTGGCTATGGATTACCTATGGGGTCAACAACCGTACAACTTCTCTGACTTTTGAGGTGCTATAGGAGTCACTTTAACCCTTACTTTACCATGAGTCATACCTGGATCCATCAATAGTCTTTACTGACCCAGACCATGTCGTAAAAGGCAGGCAAAGATGTCGTAAAAGACGACGATCCCATTGGGTCCAGTATCCAGCAGGGTCAGTGGGTGGGCGGGCGGTAACGACACCTTTGGGACATTTGGCGAGTTGGTCGCCACCTTGGCGAATGACCATTTGACGGATCGTTCTGGCGTATTGGTGGCGACGCCGGCGCCCGCCCGGAGAGACTCATTTAGCCGGTAACCCAAGCCCGCACCTCCCGTCGCCACTCGGCCCGTCCCCCGGTCTCCTCTCCCCGGCGAGCCGGACGGGAACCCCCGGTGGTGGATCGGTTTGTCGACCACTTTGTCCGGGAGGTCGCCCGTGTCAAGCGGAAAAACTGGGTTATAAACGCGCCCATTGAGCGCGCCCAGCGGAGCGGGTAAAGCGGCGAAGAGGGCAGGGCGGCGAAGAGACAGGATTGAGACCATTAGGGCGCAGAAGTTGCTTTTAATTATGACCGGGGCAGACAAGTGGGGAGGCGGGAGACGGCAAATTATAGGTTGTCGGCGGGCGGCGGGGGCCGCGCCGGCCACCCGGGGGTCGGAAGGTAGGCGGCCGGGGCCCCACAGCCCCCGGGTTTGGGGGGAGAGCAGGGGGGACGTCGGCGGAAAATAGAAGGGGAGTGGATAAGGAATGGGGGCCGTAAGCAAGGGGCAATTTGGGGTGCATGGGGTGCAAACTCGGGCTAAATGGGGACCGACTGGACTGGCACTGGGGGTTTATTTGTGCTGAGGGCGTTGGTTTGTTGGGGGCGGGGGCAAGGGGCGTGTGGGGTGGGCGGGGGCGGGGCCCTTATCTGCCGACAGGTATATAGAGACCTAGGAGCCTGCTGGGTAAAAGTCGTTATCACCGGACCCGCCCACCTTTATAAGTGACCCCTGGAGGGACCCTGGAGGGACCGGGAGCAGGGGGGTCAGCGACCACGGCCTCTGGTCAGACAGCATGCTGGACGTGGTCAGTACTTAGTGGACACAGCATTTGGTCATTCTCAGGGTAATCATATATAGAGCCCGGGGCAAGAGACAACGAAGCATAGGGTGCAACTACAAATAGCCTACAACTACAAGCAGAGACAGCGATTTGTTTTGTATGACCAGTGAAGTAGATAATCTACGAGAACACGAGACAGCTTTTTAATTTGCATGGGGCCTTATCATAAATAAAATTGTTTTTGGACTTTTTAGTTCTAATGGATTTCTCGCAATAAAAAGGAGATGGACCATACATATGGGTCATAAAGGGAAAATAGAAATCTATAGCCCTTTTAGACCTAGTCTACATCTATCTTAAAAGAAAATGTTACGCATAATGTATGATCAGCTGGGGAGAACTCAAAGTGCCCTATAAACTTCAGACAATACTTTTTATACCGGTTGCCCCATTCCTACTGTAAACAACACACTATTTCTTTCTGTGAACGAGGTCAAAAGGTGCTAGCTGTAAGAGTAGAGTGACGTACTCATCTCTTAGCCCAACACAGAGCCTGAGTGCCACTTATTCTGTTCTTCTTTTGTGCCAGCAGAATTCAGACTGAGTGGTGGCCATCTTGACTTCACGTCACCATAGTAACGCCGGTCTCCGTGCGGCGCTGCCACGCCCTCTGGTGTCAAACACTTTGTACTTCTTGCTGCTGGTGACCCAGAGGTTTCACACTGAAACTGTTGGCTTTATGCTGGTACTCGGCCGCACACCCTGTCTCCTGAAATGTTTGCCTTTGTTGGGATGTGAGGCTACCCTGGACAGGTTTTGGGGGGCCGGAACACACCTTAACACAGGCCCCACCCCCTGATTGTGTGCCTGTCGTCATGGGGATTTGGCCTGGTGTGGGACCCTGACTACCCACTTGTTTCAAGAGAATATGGAAATAACTTCACATCTGGCACATTGCCTGTCAGTCACACTGTTTGCATGTGTGATGTTTCGTCTTCAGTAGGCATTTCCTTCAACGTATTTCATGCCAGTTTGTTTTCTGGACAGTTATTTTCAAATTATGTTTTATATAGCTGCAAAACTTTGTGCCTAAACTAAATTCATTGCGAGAATGAAAGTTCTTTGGAAAAAAACAAATTTAGAAAGGGCTGATTTTGTATAAACAAAAACAAAAAAAGACTATTATTTGTATTGTTGCTAATGGCCACTTCACAATGCAGATATAGCAGAATAAATCTTTGCATTGTACCAACGTGCTTTATGATTTTTGTTCCTCTACCTGGCGTTTACCAGTTGGCTTAGAAAAGTGCCCCTGCAGCTTAATATAACCCACTACATCTGAAAAGGTACTTCCAGTACCAGTAGTAAATAACTACACATAGTAAACATTGCACGGATGTTTGAATCCACTGAATACTGAAATTCGATAGCCACGCAATACAAAGGGCGAATTGGTAAAAACGCTTAATGTAATCAGTTTTTCAAGCGAATCCTCTTTAAAGAAACACTAAAGAATCGTTTACCAATAGGGGTGGTAAGTTAGTTGCCCTGACAGGTAGGGATTTGTCACCCTAGAGGGCGACAGGGATCAGTAGAGATTTAGGAAAGGAGGGAGGGGGCGGACATAGGCTTGAAGGATACACTTTCATCAGTCAAGTACAGTTTGGGATGATATGTGCACTGAATTGATATGTTATTCTTCATGAAGTATCATACCGATGTTTTTACTTAGGAAATATGTTTTTAAAAGAAATGGCAACTGAGGTACATCAGCTCGATCAATTTAGTCACTGTCCTTGACTGATATATGTTATTACTACATGAAAGCTATTTAAAAAATATATAAGTCACCAGCAGTGTTAGATGATAATTGAGAGATAAATAACAGAGTATCATGTAGAAACCGTTTTCTTTGACGTTGATCGATGATAGTGATACACATTCAAATGTGAAAAACAGAGAAAGTCGCAGTGATTAGAAATGCAAGTAAACTGGATGGCCATCACTGGTGAATCTAGGATTTTGAGAGAAGGGGGCACACTATTTCAAACTAATCCAAAGTGACCTTTTTGGACGAATCCTGTATTAGAAATCGCAAGATTTTCCTCAATAAAGCAGCCCTCCACCCCTTGAAACTGCCTCTGGCAATGGACTTTAAATGGGAAATAAACGCCCAAATTGAGCCCCTGTCCCTTAATCAACCCTGCCCGGGGGGATCAACAGGTTAAGGTCTGGGTGACAAAACCTCCTCTCCCTCCTCCCCTCTCCCCTTACGCCTCAGCTCCCCTACACGGCCGACTGCACCCCCTCAACCCGATCAGATGGCCGCGTCTCAATACACCACTCTCCACCACCCGCCGGTTTATTGTACACCGACGGGATGGTCTATGGTTCTCAGATGTCTCACTAGAGGGCCCCACCGGCCCACCTTAAGGCGCCCCCTGCCGTCAGTGTCGCGCACTAGCCGCTGTTTGACAATAATGTTGAATGATGTTTGACCAAAAGGTACACCTGTGTTTTCTTTGTTGGACTGATTACTTTGGGTGTAAAGGTTGTGTACCTCAAAGAGTATCTTGAGGGATACAGTATGGGTTGTTTTTGTATTTGACATTAATTTGCATTCAACAAGTTTCTCGCGCTTATGAGATTGAAAGAGGATACTGTTCATGTACTAAAAAGTGTTTACTACTGACTCCAAACTTGTTATTTCATTTTTTTCCCTTTTCCAACTTAGATTGAATGTCCATATTTCATAATCCGGGCGTAAGTAATTAGGGTTATTTGGAGACATGGTTACGTATTATACACAGAGTCACATAATTTATATAACAGTTTCTGCACATGTTCTGATTTTATCCCCGTTTTTTTTTAACTTGACGGTCAACCCAGCCATAAAACTATCCGTCAATTTCTACACATCTTCGCAATTCATATTCTCATTGTTGCGGCTTGTCCGGCAACCCGAAATATCATATGATAAGTCAGTTTCACATTTTTCTGATATTACCCCCCTTCCCCCTTTATTCCAGCTTGTCCGGCAGCCCCACCTACTCAGACATCTCGTCTCTACATATAATTAAACTCTAACATTATCCCCCTTTTATTCCCTTTTACTCTAGCTTGTCCGGCAGCCCCACCTACTCGTACATCTCGCTGCTCGGCATGCAGTCTAAACATACTCTAACATTATCCCCCTTTTATCCCCCTTTACTCCAGCTTGTCCGGAGCCCCACCTACTTGGACATCTCGCTGCTCGGCATGCAGTCTACACATACTCTAACATTATGCCCCTTTATTCCCCTTTTACTCTAGCTTGTCCGGCAGCCCCACCTACTCGTACATCTCGCTGCTCGGCATGCAGTCTAAACATACTCTAACATTATCCCCCTTTTATCCCCCTTTACTCCAGCTTGTCCGGCAGCCCCACCTACTCGGACATCTCGCTGCTCGGCATGCAGTCTACACATACTCTAACATTATGCCCCTTTATTCCCCTTTTACCCCAGCTTGTCCGGCAGCCCCACCTACTCGTACATCTAGCTGCTCGGCATGCATGCAGTCTACACATACTCTAACATTATCCCCCTTTATTCCCCTTTTACTCCAGCTTGTCCAGCAGCCCCACCTACTCGGACATCTCATCTCTACATATACTCTAACATATCCCCCTTTCATTTCAGCTTGTCCGGCAGCCCCACCTACTCGGACATCTCGCTGCTCGGCATGCAGTCGCGCCTGGCGGCGGCGGGCGGCGTGGCAGCAGGCGACTCGCTGAGTCCGCTCGCCTCGCGCCTCCAGTGGGACCAGTACCGGCGCATGCTGCACGCGACGCCCATGCCCCACCGCGGCTTCAGCCCGGCCAGCTTCCCCCACGGGGTGTTCCTGCCGCCCCCGCCGGCCTCGGCCACGGCCCTCAGTCAGCGGAGTCTCTACACGGACATCCCGCCCACCCCGGGCAGCGGCAGCATCACCCTGCCCGGGTCTGCCGAGAGTAAGTTCATTTTTTTTAATGTATTACTCCTTTTTCTTATTGTGTTTTCGGATGGAATAAGTTAAGAAAAGTCACTAATTGAGAATAAAGACGAATTTCAATAATGCAATTCAGATATTTTTTCAATGATTCTGAAAATGAGTTGACACATAAAGACTATCCAAATTTAGACATTTTTCTGAATCATTCTGAAAATGAGTTAGTGGTTCGGCAGCAATAGCTCCAGGACACCAAAATGTGAAAGAGCTTTGGTTAGTTACAGTCCAATTTTATAATCATGCATTAAAGTGGAAATAGAAGAAAGATATGTTGGGTATTATTCCCCTACAATTATTTCATCCTCAGAAAGAATCTATGATATATAACTTTACCTTTGTCGCTACATAATTATCCTTGTTATTTATCACTTGCCTATCTCTCACAATTTGGTCGTGGTTCAATTCCATGTTCAAAATCCCATTTCCATATACTACTCGGTTGGCCGCCCAATTAACCCCACCGATTAAACCCCCCATTTCCCTATACTACTACTTCTACCACTCCAGGTTCGCGGTTGACCAGTCCCCGACCGTCGATCATCGCTAAGGCGGGCCGGAAGCGGGCCTTGTCCCACTCGCCCTTCTCCGAGTGCGGGCTGGACATTGAGAGCTTGACCCGCTCCTCCCAAGGGTCACTACAACTGACCCCGTTCGCCGACCCCCACTCCAGGAGCTCCAGCGCCAGCGGCTCCTACGGCCACCTTTCTGCAGGTATGGCTATACCACTTAAGTGGGTTCCGCCATATTGATCACGTGTCCCCTTTTTTCATTATTTTCTAAAGTAAAAAGGGAGTACGATATTTCCCTGAGTATCTATTCCTTGGATCTCATAATATCTTAAAGATTCGTCTTGGTTGTCATTGACTTATCAGTAGCGGTTTCTAAAAAGAAATCCGGAAGTGGCTTCAAATCTTGTTCCGGTTAAACCAATTAATTTTAGTGCTGGTTAACCAACTAGTATACATACGAACCAGATCTGTCTTTCAGACGAAGAGATGCCTACAGACAGCTCATTCAATAATCTCTTGTTCTACTATTTTTCGTACAATATCGCATTCAATTACCTCCTGTTTTTCGCACAATATTCCCCTAAATAAATACATATACCGAAAACTAACCATTTCCCTCGCTGCTCCAGGGTCGTTGGGGCCGAGCCCCCCTCACGGCCTCCCGGGTCACCACCACTTACTGCGCCATGCCGGATTACCGGGATCATCGCCCTTCTTCCCCCCGTTAATCCACCCCTTACTGGCCCGGCAGCACGTGACTGGAGGACTCCTACCGCCCACCTCCCACGTCGTCGCCCAGTCACTCGCCGCCTCCAAGCACGACCACTCGGTGAGCAACTCACATCATGAGTCAGTTGGTATTGTTTTGTTGTTATAATGTTTGTGAGTAATAATTATTATGCGCCGTTGTCGTGAGTCTGCGCAGTGGGCGCTGGATATCATTGAAGCCTCGACCTACCGCAGCACGCTTGTGGTTTAAAATTTGGACTATTGGGTATTGGAATCTTTAACCCTCCACATTAGTTTACACTTGTGATATATCCGGGGGATAAAACAGAATACTTGTACGTTTCAACAAATATGGTACGGATTATTGAGTGGTGTAACTGGTGCTCTCATTTGGATAGAAATACGTTTTCAGTATCAGGGTTACTTATGGACAGTTAAAGGCAGTATTTCTCTTTAATTCCACTCGTCTCTTATTCGTTAGCGTCAATATTCAGATACTGTAGGCCTACCTTTTGCTGATAGCAGATTCTATAAGATGAGAACATCATTATAGATATAATAATAATTTTGCTTAGTAGCATAATTATTATGCTATTAAGCAACGTCCCGATTCCTCAAATATTTTGATGACAATTAAGCTTGTTACCCGGGCTCGCTGTATTATCAAGTCGTCTTCGAAATATGATCGATATATTCGAATCTCGCCCGGGTATATGACTTGGACAAAAAGGCGGGAAAGGCCATTGAACTATAACAGGACCAGCGGCGACAAGATCGCAAATTTCGACCTGCTTCCGGTTGCAATGCTGAGCCTATGTAAAGTCTATACCAGAAATTGACCATTGAGATATCATTAGGCCCCCTCGGGCAGGAGAGTGACAGCGGTCAAACTGTATGATATCGACGTCTCAGCATTCAAAGGCCTATAGCGTTTGGGTATGCCCTGTAGTGTGATTATGTTAATGAGGGTGATGACGGCGAAGATGGCGGCCCCCGGTTTCCGATCGGAAAGTCAGCCGGGAATGCTCGCCTATTTCGCCTATTTCGCGCGCGTTTCAGTCGACTTAAGTCGCTATAGAGGTTCATGTCGATCTTTTATTGATGATGCCGATGTGTTGGGAAGCTAGATATCGATATAAACCCAGAAAATCGCATTTCTTTCCGGACTAGATTTCATGCGGATTCCCTTCCGGACGAAGCGCGACTCGCGCAGTCACACTGTCAAACCACAGCGCCTTGCATCAGACGCCAAAGATGGCGCTCCCCGGCCAGGACACGTGTAGGTCTTCTCCGCGAATGACCGCCTTTTACGCCTTAAATCGGCACCGTCCAGGAAAATGGAGTATATATCATGGATTACTAATACCAGGAGCTGGTCTGGGTCGATATATCGTGAAGGATTATATCGATTTTGACCATCGGCATCGGAGAAAAGGTTGGTGTCCTCCGCGTGTAGGTGAACGATAATAGAGGAAAATGGCGGGCGGCTTCACTCGCATCTTTTTGTTTTAAATCAATCGATAATTCGGTCGATAATTCATATTTCCCATCCAGATATCTCATCAACAATTCCTTTCATATATAGAAAAAGAAGACGAATAACCCGGGTTTTTTCGGTTTTCTAACCGATTCTTTTCTTTCATAATTCCACCTGTGACCTTGTCTGAAAGGGTATTTAACAACAGAAAAAAAAGAGCCTTACCCCGTAATAAATCATCAATATTATTATTGTGAAACAATCATTAAAATATCTTTCAACATTCCCAATTTCCATCTATAGATACAAGCTAGTTCTCGGCAGGACCCGAGCAGTAGTAGCGTCGTCTCCAGCACGGTCGACCCCCAGAATGACCCCAAGAAGTCCAAGATTAAGAAGGAGTCTTCTGACGAGATGAAGTGTGATGAGGAGGGCAAGTATGGAGACCCCAGCCGCCTGCCGGTGGAGGGAGAGCCCGACTTTGTCGAGACCAACTGCCACTGGAAGGACTGCCACAAGGAGTTTGACACCCAGGATGAGCTGGTCAGGGTGAGTAGTATATGAATAGTTATAGGGGTTACAGGTGCGGATCCACAAAGTTTAGAAAGAGGTGGGGGGGGGGCGCTATTTAGAAATGTGTGCGTCGTGGGTTGGGTAGGTGTGTGTGTGGGGGGGGGGGGGGCGTTGAGGTTGCGCCAAAATCCGCTGCTGATAAATGGAGTAGAACATTTGCACTCTCAAATCATGACTGTACTATACTCTCCCCTTTATATGGAACACAATCGCCTCACACAATTGTTATACTACAGTGTCCTAATTAGATTGTACTGTTTCCAAAACTTTAGTCATTCGAGATAGTATTTGACTGTAGGTTAACAACCCGTCCAATTTTCTAAACATTCAGTCTTAAGTGTGATAGATACGTTACATTATCCATTAAAAGCCTGGCTATACATACCTCATCAAGCATGTCCCTTTTCCAGACCTCGTATCACATTCCCAGATTGCTCCCAACCTTGAGTCTCCAGTCAAAATACCTATGCCCCATTTCCCTCCTATTTCAGCACATTAACCAGGACCACATCCAGGCCAACAAGAAGTCGTTCGTGTGTCTGTGGGACGACTGTTCGCGGGAGGCCAAGCCCTTCAAGGCCCAGTACATGCTCGTCGTCCACATGCGGCGACACACGGGCGAGAAGCCGCACAACTGTACGGTACGTACACTCGGATATTCATAGAAATTAATATATCGCTCGGATGGGAAAACAATATTATTTTTGATATAGAGACACAAAGCAGTAATAATTAATTTTGAAAATAAGGAATACCCAAATTTTAGAAGAGCTAAGGCAGATCTCAGGTTAGATTTTTATATTTGATTAAAGGTAATCATTTATATACAAGGTCCCATTTGCATATTTGATTATCCATAATCAAGCAATTAATTCAATGATATCTAGGACTATCTGAGGTTAATAAGTATTTGAGATTTCTATTGTATTCATTTCGAGCACAACGCAACCAGTGTCGCGATCTTTAGTATTGAACTTTTAAAATTGTTTCTGTGTTCTAACTGCCCTTTAATGACTTAATATCTATTGTACGTGGTTCATGTCTGATTTCTTCGTTATGTTAACAGTTTGAGGGCTGTAACAAGGCCTACTCCCGCCTGGAGAACCTCAAGACCCACCTCCGGTCACACACGGGAGAGAAGCCCTACATGTGTGAGTTCCCCGGGTGTACGAAGGCCTTTTCTAACGCATCGGACCGGGCCAAGCATCAAAACAGGACACACTCAAACGCCGTAAGCATATAGGATAAGATTATCCTTTATGAATGGGATTATATAAGGAAAAAAAAGAAAGAAATGGATATATATATATATATAATTATGCATATGGAAATGCCTAACTTTTATCTAAGCCATGATCCTATTGATAATGTTGATGAATAATCCTTCGTCTAACCGAAATATACGCACATTTTATGTCATTTTCCTACACTACTTGGTAATAACAGTCCATTTTACTCATGCCTCACCCTCTAAAAGCATTAATTATTAACATTAATAACTTGTTTGATCATGTCTATATATTCTTCCAATTACCCCTCCCCATATTCAACTATCACGTCTGAATGAGAAGAAATCAACACTTCAAATTACCACTCATTACATTATTTCTGTAATGAATGAGTAATGAATGAGTACTTATTACAACTAATGAGCCACTCTTCCCCTTGTGTGTATACAGAAGCCGTACGTGTGTAAGGCTCCCGGCTGCTCCAAACGGTACACAGACCCCAGCTCGCTACGCAAACACGTCAAGACGGTCCACGGGCCCGAGTTCTACGCCAACAAGAAGCACAAAGGCAACGACCACCACCACGGCAGCGGCTCCGACCGCGGCGAGCCGGTGAGCAATTCAGAGCAATTCAGAGCAGCTCCGAGCAGCTCCGAGCAGTTCCGAGCAATTTAATGTATTTGAATAACTACCGCTAATTCTGAGCAGATAACCGGCTATTGATACAAAATAGTTAGGGTTCAAAAGCTGCATAAAAAATAAGGTGGATTTTGATCTATTGGGCAATTTTCACAGATGTCCCTTTAGACCCCACTGATTACCAGGATGAACTGCTGGATTTCCCCAGGATATCCCAGGATTTTCCCTAGAAATCCCTTAAATTTGTTTCAATTGAGAACGTTAAGAGGTTTACCCACCCTTAAATATTGAAATTATAGAAATCTGGTTTGAAGTGTGTAATAAGGAATTCAATCAGCTTTCATACGATATATTTGCCGTTTTTGTATGTTGATTAATTAGTACAACGTTGTCTTTGGAAAAATATGGAAAAATAATGGAAAAAGTTCCGTTTTTCCGGGCGGCCACGGCCGGATCGGGGAGCACACCCTCGGGCGGCCATGGCCAGATTGGGGGCTAAATGGTTGAAGAAATGTTTATGAATTAAGAACATTGATCTAGATCAAATTTGACCCTCATTTCCTGGTACTTCCTTACTTGACTGACATTTATGAAACAATGTTGCTATATTAAGGGTTTTATATATCTTTTGGCAAAAATGATATTTTAGAGGGGAAAAGATTGCCCATAACTGCACAACATATTTTTTCATGAAATCGTATGTGCTACAGATATGACCTTTAGTTACTACATGAATAAACAATTTGATACATTGAATAACTGCATTTTATACTTTACATAAAAATTGATTAAACAAAGTTTCCTTTTACAAACCATTAAAATTATAAATCTTTTAAAGTGAAAATTAGCTAAGGTTTCTTTGTATATTCCTGCTGCTAGACTGAGGTTAGGAGTTGAGGAAGGTAAGCATAACCGAGGTCCATGTTGTCTTGTGTAACCTGTTCACCTATTTTTGTTACACACGTCAATTTATGTCAGCACCCTTACAAAGACTAGGTTTCTCTTTCTGTGGGTATTTCACAACATTTATTTATATTTGTGGTTCTATATTGTAAGACTCGTTTGCTTTGTGATTATTTTTTCTGTCCATCAGTCAATATTGCCTTGATCTGCATGTAAAAGAAGGCAATTCACACTGAGATAATGGCACATTATGTTAAGTGGCTCCGGGAATAGGATTTTGTATAATATATCTTTAATGTCTATTTTGCTTAGGTTAAGATAATCCCATATGCTTTGATTCATATTACACGTAATTTATATTTTGGTTAGCATCCTTGATTACATTATGAAACCTTAAAGAATGGCTGAAGAGAGAAATTACATTTATTTGTCCAAAACATAAATTGGAATTATTCTTTTGGGGTCCAACAAATCTGCACAATTCGATGTTGTTAGGGGACAACTATAGGACCTACACGCTGAAAGTATACAAAGCATAAACACTCATCGATACTTCTAGTCAGCCCATCCAATGGTTTCAATGGTATTATGGTTATTTTCAGGGGGATAATCCTGATGGGGGGAAGTCGGTTAAGATGGAAGATTCCGATTCCTGTGATAAGACGGTGAGTAAAATCCCACAAATGTTTCTTTATGTCCGTCATTTGGAGGGGCTGTGCGCGCATATCTCTCAGTTTTATGACTAAATGGTTAGTCATTCATAAAGCTCATGTCAAGAGAATGGACATGAATGACAATGAGAATAAACAAGAATTGCTTAGATAGGCGTTTCAGGAATACATCATCCTGAATATGTTTTTTCTGAATGAAATAAAATGAAATAAGTATTTAAAAAAAGATTTAAATAGTTATTTTTGAAAAAAAGAAAATCTACAATATTCAGGGGACCAAAGAAAGTTTCGCCCAAACGAAACAAATACACCTTTGATAATATCCGCATGTTAATATTTTTTCAAATCAATCCTTGTTAACATAACTGAACACCCCATTCTCCCATCTCCAGGACAATCCATCCTCGGTGGAGAGTCAGCAGACCCACCACAACCCGTCGACCGAGTCCAAGATGGAGCAGAGCCCGGCGAGCACCCACTCTGCCTACAGCGACATGGACGACGGCCTCAGCGGGCCGCTGCCAGTCGTCGGCGGGGCGGGCGACAACGACGGCGACGACGAGGGCGACGACGAGGACGACGACGTCGACGACATGCTGGTGAGTGACGTTGGTGTCTTTTTTAGGCCGTTTATTGGAGCGGATCTTAAGAGGGAGAGCTTCAGGGGACCTGTTTGGGGACTTAAACAGTATTACATTTTTATGTATCTCTTTAGTTAAACTTTACATCGGGGGAAAGGCCAGACGTTGCAGCACTTACCATACCAGCGCCGCCCCCCGCCCCTTTCAAAATTATGAATCCTCTCCTGATTGTGAATAACACGAATATTATTTTGGTAAATGTAAAATTGTAATCATAGAATATAGTGCAGGATCCAGACATCTTAGAAATGTATGATTTGGAGAAGGGGGTTGAAGATGCAATTGTTGGAAGTGTTTTAGTAATTTTTACACTCTGGCCAAGATTAGTTGATTTGGATATACCTAGGTTCAACATAAACTAAGTACTAAAACGGCGTATATTCGCGTGCATACACGCAACAACTCTTTTTGTAGTTTAGGGGTCCAATTTAATCATTATAATCATTTTAAAAAGTCAACTCATTCTTCAGATTTTAACCCCAACTCCCTCTATTTTCCCCACCCAGATCCCGGCTAGTTCGTCGGCGCAGACGGCGACGGCCACCCTGATGCGGAGTGGTCGGGGGGCCGCCCCTCACCGCCTCAAGAACCGCCTGGCGGGCAAGGCGGCCGTGTCCAACCTGCCCCCACTGCCCCCTATCGGCCAGCGCCCGACCCACACCACCATCACCGACCTGGGCGAGAAGCACGGGCCCAAGCACACCACCCACCACCGGCGACTCACCGACCTCATCAGTAAGTCGACTAATCTAGAGTCTTCTGAAATTTTAGAAATGTTAAAAGTGTCCTATGATTTTACATAGAATAGCTCAGTCTGATTTATGTAGTATAAAATGCAAAAGGTCCACAGCCTTTTCATCGGAAAATTTCCAAAATATTATAAGATTTCAAAGATCCTAAGAATGTCCAAAATGGTCCTGGATTTTTCATTGGAAAATATCCAAAATGTGCATGGATTTTACAAAGAAAATTAAACAAAGCTGTAATTCCGTACCCCCGAACCATCGATATCTTAGTCATGTTGTTACAGCATAATTTACCGAGGCAACTTTCAATCATCAAACTAATTCTTGTTCTCCTGTCTACCAACAGGCCAGAACTCCTCTCAGGACGGGTCGTCCTTGCCCAGCTTCACGAGTCGGCGGGACAGCAACACGAGTACCCTCAGCTCCTACCTCAGCAGTATCCGCTCCGACGCCAGCCCCTACCCCTTCGGCAACTCCAGCTTCTCCAGCCGCCGCTCCAGCGACACCTCCCAGCTCTCCAACAACCGGCTCAGCATTGCCAACTCGCCCTATGAGTACGACTACACTGGCAACTTCCCGAGCGCCACCTCTCGGGGCCAGCGTGCAGTGTCAACAGACAATAGCCAGACGGTTCAGAATGTGACGTCACAGCTGGAGAAGGCACGGTTGTGTAGTCAGAACAGCAGTTTGAATATGCCACCTTCACGCCTTCCGCCTGTGGGCAGCAATGCTGGCAGTGCGCGTTCGAGCAGTGAGCGGGGTCCACGAAACCCCCCAGCGGGTCGTCGGGATGGATGGAGGAGCAGCACTCCTTGTCGGACTCCGCTGCCCCATGAAATTCCCAACAGAGACGCTCGTAGGGCAAGCGACCCCGTCCGGGCAGCTGATCAGGGCTTCACAGCGCTTCGTCGGTTACAGCGCTTCCACAGCCTGAACCAGGTGAAGCCCCTGCCCATTCCGGATGGCATGAAGAGCCTTCGGGATCAGGGCAAGGCGGATAGTGGTCACAACTGGTCATCATCCAGAAGCAGCATAGCCACTGACTACAGCTTCCAGGATGACCCCGATGGAAGCCAGATCCTCAGCGAGTCGATCCCATTGCGGTCACTCGATGAGGAATCGCTTGAGCTGAGGATGATGGAGGACAATGAGGACATGCTCATACCGGATGACATGCAGCGTTTTCTCAATGAGCAATACCACCATACTCTGGGGGCACCACTGCCTGCTGACAGTACAGTGGCTGAGTACAACCAAGACACTTCTCCAGGCCAGAGGCCAGGTATGGATGTGGCAGCCTCTGCTCAGGGAGGTCTATTTAATGGCCAGCATACCGCACCTCAAGCCAGCTCCAAGCCATGTAGGCATCGTCAGGCAAGTGCCATGGCCTCATGGGCATCTAGTCAAATAATGGGTGATGATGATGAGAGCCTGAAGAGTTGTGGCAGTTGCCGCCAGTCACAGACATACACACCTAGTTTCCATCAGCCTACACCACCTCCAGGACCAGGTCTTGCTGCCCGTCAGGGGTTGTCGCGTCGTAGATTGCTGCATGCCCAACTACAAACTGACCCATCACCTTGTCCCACCCCACATAGTGAGGTTGCCAGCCAACAGATGCCACCACCTGCTGTACCACCTCCCCAGCAGCCACAACAACAACAACTGCAGCATCAACAACAGCAGCAACACCCTCATCAACAACAGATGCTTCACTATGGTGGTCACCCCCAGCAGCAACAACAACAACAACAACGAATGGGTCCTGGCTATGTCCAACATGGCCAGCAAATGGCAGCTATGGCAGGTCCTGGGGTCCAGTCTCCTATGATGATGCAACCACAATACCCACAGCAGCAGGCACAACAACCAGCCTACAGCCCCATGCCAAATGTGAACATGGGTCAATATGGTCAGCCCTGGCCCCAGCAGGGCATGGCAAGCCCTCAGATGATGCAACAACAGCAAATGCCACCACCCTATCCATTGGGTCCTTATTATGGGCCTGCCTACCCAGCACATCATCATCAGCATCAGCAAGTGGCTGATATGACAGATATGTCTGTAAAGCAGGAGCGTGCTAGTCCACAGGTGCAGGTCGCCCAGATCAGTCAGTCGCAGATCCCGCCACGAGCCAAGATGGCTGGTAATCAGGAGCGTGGGTACCCACAGCCCCCACACCAACAACATCCACAGCAACATCCCCAGCATCACCCCCAACAACATCCCCAACAACAGCATCATCAGCTGCCCATGGGTGGCCCACAGCACCCTATGCAACAACAAGGGTATGGCCCTGGTTTGCCAGATGTCATGAACCCCAATCAAGGATATCCTTCACATCCTCCTTACCCTATGCAACATGCTAATGTAGCCATGCAACAACAAATGGTGCAACCATTCCCCATGGGACCTGCTATGATGGGTCCTGCAGCAGCAGCTGGTAGCTTCATGCAGCAGCAGCAACAACAACAACAACAACAGCTGCAACAACAACAACAACAACACCAGCAGCAGCAGCAACAAAGACCCAGTTGCCAGATGGAAGCGAGCGGGCAGTCAATGATGGAAATGCAGATGTCGCCAGACTGTAATCGCGTCAGCAGCACAACTGATGTCAAAGAATGTCAAACAGACCTGGAGCTTGGTGCAGCAATGGCTCCAGGGCTCAGCTCGCTTTCCACAGAGAACCTAATAGACAACTTGAGCTCCATTTCTATGGAGAACCTGCACGTGCTCAGCCCAACTGCACTAATAAACCGCTCCGGCTCACAAGCCTCATCACGTATGACTACACCGTGCATGGAGGGCAAGATGAGTTCACAAAGTGGTATGGTGGACACCTCCAACATGGTGGTCAATGACATGAGCTCTGTACTTACCCAGTTGGCTGAGGAGAATCGTTACTTCAACTCCAGTTTGCGGTAACGACAAGCCAAAATGCTCCTTGGTATAGCAATACGGATTCACAAGGAACTTAAAAAGTATGCAGCCTCCAATCTTTCACTCCTCTCTCCGCAGGAAGAATGAGGAAAGTTGGGTTTTTAAAACTGTACATAGAATGTTGATATGTTGAATTATATTTGTATGGAAGTGCCAATTCTCAGCACTATACGCATCTAGAGTGACTGCTATAGGAACAAAAATGAATTAGATGATAATCATTAGCCAATCGTTGTACAAAGGTCTCTATGATATTTTAGCACCATATTGTGTTCAGGACCGGTGCGCATACCGCCATCAGCCATCAGTAATCATCTTGAAATCATGTGTTCATCCCTCATGGTGCCAATGTCAAAGACTGTCTGCAGGAGTTAATAGTAACATAAAATGAGGTGAAGCTTTATTAAACTTGGGTGGATTTCCCCCCACAGTGTTTTAGTCCAAAACAAATCTGCTATGTACCAAGTGCATATGCCATATGAGACATTATTATGTCCACTGTCACCCATAGGAGAAAAGTCTAATTGTGTTAAATGTTGCAGACCAATTATCTTAACATTTAAGAAATGTTTAATTGAATTGGGCTCTTAGCCATTAACGTAGCTGTGTTAGTAAATGCAAGTTAATGACAATCTCGTTACAGAATCTCCGGAAATGGATCTTTAGCTGAAGGTTTCATCAGTTCCCTTAAGTCTTCCATATGGATAAACCTGTTTCCTCTTGTGCTATAAGTAAATGTGAAGTGTACATGCAGTTTTGATTTAATTTGGAATCCATTTTCCTCTAAGGTATGTATTTGCTCACAGTATAAGTAAACTAAAACAACACGTGAGATCTAGATCCTTCTTTCCAAGTGAACGGTCAAAACCTCCTCGAATGAAATGGTATTTCATTTTGTAACCAAACTTTACTTTTTCCTTTTTTAATATTTATTATGCTGTTTGCACTGTTATCCTTCTTTGATTCTGTCATAGAAAAATCTGATTACTCAATGACCAATGCAATAAGGATACGGATATACAAAAATACATGTATGTGCCATTTAATTTCATATGTTCTACTTGTCACTTTATTTTTGTGGTGATACTAAACCATAATTGATTCAATCCCTCTTTAGAACTTTTGTTAATTTCCATAGAATGAAAGATAATGTTAAGCCTGTCAATCCCATAGTCACTGGAAAGAACATGATGCACGAAAATTTGTGTACTAAGGGAATGTCATCTGTTGGTTAGTTTGAGACCAATGGTCGAGTAAGCGCGTTCGACCATATAAGCACTTACTCAATTTGGTGCCTTACTACTGCAATAAATCATGTCCCCACCTCTCACTTCAAAGCACAGACAATTGAGCCTATAATCTATTGGTCAATTTTGGCATAGTAATTTACAGTGTTTTCCCCAGGCCCTTCTAGCCGGTTGTTTTGACTAGCTTTAATATCTCATCAACCAGCTTGAATTTTCATAAGCTGGTCAAAAACGTATTAAAATATGGAAATTATTTGATAAGAAATTAATGTCTGACCGGCTTTAAAGTACAGATTTGCAGAACAGTTAGGTTAATTAATTACATATTCTAAATACCCAAAAAATTTAAAACATGTGTAAGGTAACTACGTTAATCCTCTTTTCAATTATATCTATTCTGAATCCAACAAACTTTTCTGATAATTAATCACAAGTCATCAAATTGTAAGGAGTCCAAATCAACCAGTGGAGTACAGCCTTTGATGCCCTCCCCCACCCACCAACCCACCCATCCACCCGAACTAGTAAACCCTATTACGCATGCTCAGGAAGTTGACCTCTGACCCCCAAGCCTGATTCGAGGTCAGGTGCTCAAGTCGGGACGTAGACGACGACACTGCTGCCCTGGGCAGGTTAATACTAAGTAATTAGTGAGTTCTCGCCGAGCTACTGCCATCGGCGTCCAACACAGAGAGTGTATGATGTACAACATTATGGTGCTTACAAAAACAAACTGCCCTGCAGGTTCAAGTTGCCATGGCAGCGGGACACAGAAAGGGCCGCGTAGAACTTAAATAATCGACTGCTTGTGTTCACGTGACCAGTTCACGCCGCCGGGAGGAGAGATAGATCTAGAACTAATAAATACTCATTATTGTTGTTTACCACTTCTTGTGTTGTTTTATTGGCTTTGTGTGAAAAGATACATGGTGAGAGAAGTTGTTGGTATCATTCTCTTTTAAATAACCTTGAATATTGTTTCTTTGAAGGAAAGAAAATTGTAGACAACTATATTTTTCATCAATACATTCTGATATGCAAAGTACATCTATGCAATAGAAAGTGACTTAATTGGAACATACAGCGCAATCGATGCTATAAAGCTTTTCTAAAATACATTTAATTACATCATCCTTTCAGATTTGACCTGAATACCCCCTTATGATAAGTTAATCAATTTGATAAGTCCAACTCATGCTGACAACCAAAAATAGTTTGGAATGCCTAGTTTGCATCAAAGTGTGAAATCACATGAAATCATACGATAGTAGTACAAAATTGTCACTTTGCTGTAAGTATGTCCTTCTCAGTCTATCAAGTTAGACCTACTGTTTCCCAATGCGAAATTATGTAAGGGTAAATCTGGGTCAGAACGGACTACATTCCTCTGAGATCTTTTTAACAAGCAAGCGTAGATAAACCAAAATGTAGCTAAGAATGATATCATCTTCTATTAGACAATTATGTAGAAAAATTTAAGCACAATACACACTATAGGTAATCGTATTTTAAAGGAATCACCCATTAGCATGAAATGATTTTTTTAACAATCCCTGGGCAGTTCAGATTACACATGTACGCTTCAATAAAACATATTAACAGACGACCATTATAAAGAGGTTCAGCCCAGACTAAATTAACCTTGTGGGTATAGGGCTTAAGACAGTTCTTTCTTTTGCCTAAGTAATCGCTTCAGTTATGACTAGAGGCATCATTGAACATAATTATGTGTTATTACAATTGCATATTGTGGTCTAGATTCTACCATAGACACAATTGCACAATAAGCCATTTTTGATCATTTTATTGATCATTTGACATAACCGTAGAGTCATAACAGGTTTCTTTTCATAGAAAGGAGAGTGGTATACTACTCGAAAATATGTCATTTTCCTATCAGTTTTACCCGTACAGGGATTACCGATTTGGTAATGTCTAGTGCATATATCATCACAAAAAGCTGATACACTTCAAAATAAAAATTACCAACCAAAATAACCTGAAATCCCCATGGACAGCCACGCTACCCCCCTTGGGCCAAAACCGACTCTGATCACAGGCATACGGATTCAGACACGTAATCTGATTGGGTCCTTTCCGCTTCTTCTTCCGGTTCCGCTTTGCGACGTCACTTCCGGTTTTTCTGACGGGCACTTCCGGTTCCGGTGGGCCATCCACGCCAGGTGGCGCTGGTCCGACGTAGTCCTGCCCCACCTCGTCGGCGGCGGGGATGCCGTCGTCGGCGTTACACAGGTCGGTGGTACAGGTGTAGGAGCAGGTGGAGTAGTAGGAGTCGATCACACACTTGTTGCCCCGACTGTCCTGCTCACAGCCCCGATGGAACGAGTAGACCTGCTTAGTTGCTGAAAAAGGGATGAATAAACAGTTTACTCGATGTTTGCAGATTACGATAGCCAAGAGAAATGGTGAGACGATTGTTCGATTTTATTTAATTACACATTGGCATTTTTAGGGACTATATAGGTGCAGTTTTATAAATTGAGTACAATTATATTAACTATCCAATACTGCCAATAATAGAACCCACCAGTGTACAATATAGCCTCTGCTATACATGCAGGTATTGGCTCTTCCGAACAAAACAAAAACAAAACAGTTGAGAATGTTGAACATCTGTCTTGGCGGACAGTGTTTTCTGCTCCTTACTCCATCCCGCTTGTCGTTTTTCAGGCCAATACTTCTCGCTGTTTGTAACTTGATTAATGATAATGACGGCGTTCCTACCTTGTAGCACCTGTCTGTAGATGACGCAGTACGGGTAGGGACACTCAAACACCTTCTGTCCCTGTTTGACGTTCCACGGCTCGTCCACACACTCCTTGTCCCTGGACGACCCGGAGTACTGGTACGTGCACGTGTAGCACTTAAGTCCACTGCACACTAATTACAAGAATAGGCACTTTATTATAAAGATTGTATTCTACCAGCTGATTTCAATCATGATTTCGGAATTGCCAGTATGAATAAGGGCTGATTATATACATGTTATATATTGTAAGAAAGGATTTCAAATTCTCTTTCAAATGGTATATAACATTCGTTAGTTTCTGTCATATTCATATGATGAAATTGCGAAAATACCGAGTTTCTTATAGCAAAGTTTGCCGAGTGCAATATGCCCAGTTAAAGGTTAAACGCACACAAATACAATTTTAGCACAATAAAGATCTAGGCCAATGTTATCATGGTATTCTTTTCTGTAACTGGACTGATTGCTGGAAAAGGATTTACTAAGAAATACATTAAGCAAGTACATATATCTTCACTAAGAATATATCATATGAGGAAAATGCTCCATTATAATAACATACTGCGTCTATTACTCTAATGGAAAACTATAAATAATGGCCTGCTGCGAAATTATACGATGTATCATTATTGGACAGCTGTTGTAAAAGCACTACGTAGGAAAGGCACCATATGAAAACATAATTTTCGTGTTTTTGTCACTTCAGGGACACTAAGTACCTTGACCAATTATAATGTGCTAAAGGTATCAGGGGCAAAAGGC
Organism: Lepidonotus clava; assembly: GCA_936440205.1. NCBI lineage: Eukaryota > Metazoa > Annelida > Polychaeta > Phyllodocida > Polynoidae > Lepidonotus > Lepidonotus clava. The sequence goes on along the minus strand of OW387150.1, from coordinate 13,672,665 downwards.
ATTAAAAAGCAATGTTTTGTTTTTCATCTTTACCATTTTGCTATTCATATACCATTATATAATATATATCTTATAAACTTTGCAGTTATATGCCAAAGGGTCAGTTATAACCACGTTAAGTATTAACATAATATTCATCTCAAGTGAAAGTTAGACGCCGTGTAGTGCGTATCATTTACATTTTTTTCTTAGGTCTATTTGCGAGTTAGCGTCTTTAGAGGTTTAGAAAATATAAAACTTACCGCCGAACAGAGAAATAGACAATATCACAAATAATTCCTCCATGTCTTTGAGTTTATGTAGATATGTGTTCCTGTAGGGGTTCCCGTGCAATTGAAAATCCCAATGTTGTCCGCCGTGCGGTCCATGAGCATTGCCTATGGTCTAGCTAACTTTCATTCGGTTAGGATAGACGAAGGAATGTAGACAAGGTGTTGGGACCATTTTGGGCGGTGCACATACACAGTTGGGCGAAAATCATTGTAGATTTGTATATGAGTGTTTTCTAATAAGTGTACAGGAGTAGTAGTTGCCCTTTGATGATACATGGCAATCTATACATATATCAACTTATATCTTCAACCTCTTTATTCAATTAGTTTCAACAAGCCTAACTATTTCAATAATACAAATAAACCCTATGGTATCTAAATACCATAAGAGTGTGTGTAATGACCATTCAGTGATTACCAATCGATGATAAAAAAATAGGCCTAGCTAGCTATTGACTTGAAATAATATATGTCATACAAATCTAGAATAACTTGTGTGTGAAGTGTTCAGAGCTAAAATGATAAAAAAAAAATTAACCTTTTCTATTCTTATCCTTTTCTTTTTCCTTTTCCTCTCCCATTTACGTAGGTCAAGAAGGGTCAGGATCCCTTGAGATTATACAGGAATCTATTGCATAGTAAACTTTGTGTTTATTTCATAAAGAAATTATGGTGTGCTTTGCAACAACAATACTGGAGTACAAATTGGTGCTTCTTCCTGACCACACTGTAGTGACCCATAGACCTGGACACAGTGACGTCATAGCGTCAGCTGGTCTCACCAGGTGGCACCAGTGGTGACCTCATGACCATAAACCTCAATTAGTCCAACTATAGTAAGTATACTAGATGAAGTAAGTAAGGTAGGTTTTAACCTGCTGCACAATAACATAACTATTGTCTTAGTTTGGAGAGTAGTATCTGTAACCGGTCCCCCCAATATTTATAAAGTATTATGAGCACTTTAATATGAGGATTCACAAACAAGCCAACACCAGAAGCAGAGGCATTAATATTGTGAATGTTTTGAGAAATTAGCCCAATGTCCCTTGTGCTTTTTAGCTCCCCACTGAGATTTTTACCATTTGATATCTTGATTGTTTGCCTAATAGTAGAGAGATTTAAACCTGCTAAAAGCTTTAGCTTTAATATTTACAGTAATGCAACGTGACTGTGCCGAAATTGGCCCAGGCTGGATATTACTTTCATGGAATATTACTATGATTTCTATTGAACTCCCATGCGCAGTTGTTTTATTAATGATGCATTGCAGACGGCGTATTTTTGTTCTGTGTATATAATCTGGCCTACTAAAATCTGTTCACCAATTTCCAATATTGGAATTGCTATTGTAAATATTTATTCAGGACGGCAACATTCTTCTAAATATCAAGTTACGGTTTCAATGTTTCACCCTCTCCGAGTGCACCCTTACATACTTTGATCTGTTGATTGGCAACCCAATGATTTACTTGCAAACAGATTCTATTCTTGCCAATATCATGTCATCCAATGATACAACAGCGGGCCATCTTCTGTATTTGAGCTCACTTTCTGTACTTGAACATAGAGTACCTAAATAGGGAACAGCCACAGCTTTTAAATCTAACTGACCTACTTCAAAGGAATGATTCTGATTCTTCATTTTTGCACCCGTGAATCTAGGTATACTCATAAAGGTTGCTTGTCTACCTACCTATCATGAAAATGAAACTGTCTGTTCCAAAAATATAATGATAAACTGAATATTGCAAGAGATCTTTAAACTGTTGGATGTTAGACCCCGCACTGTGCTTATGGCTCTTTAGTCGTATATAAACCCCCACTGTCCCTTTAAACATACAAAGAAGATTCAAAGAACTCAGAGAAAAACATTTAGAGAAAACAGACGCTATGAAACTGAGCTTGATTGTCTTTTCAAAATGCATCTATACTTCAAAGTAGACCTTCTCATGGTATAACCAAGTTACCATATCATGTTGCAAACCACCATATGGACATTTTTCATAAGCTATGGCTGGTTGGTTGTTGGTGTTTAACGCCGTATCAACATCTAAGGTTATATCACGGCGAGAATCATAAGCTATGTTACCCATTGATTGGAAACCATGATGACAAGAACTCAAAGATACCAAGGCGTTTATCTGGCTTCACTATTTGGACCCCAAAAGCGAAATGGGTGCATCTTGCACACGTTCAATCACTCCAATATGACAAAATTTCATGATTTCATGCCACACCTTTACTAGTTTACCCCTCAGACAATTGCAAGTCTCTCTGAGCTGCAGAGAGCACCTTATTGGTATCTTCACCATTCACTAGATAGCCCTATGTTCTCCCTGTGACAATCCAGCCACTATACTGCCACCTATCCGTGGCAAAACGAAGTTCCTCCGATTAGTGTTCCATCATTTATATTAAATTATGTTTAAATGAAAAACCGAATGAAATAAATACATATTGAATATTGAATGTAAAATTCCTGTGACAACATTTGACAAAGGTTTCGCTCATTAAATTAATGGTGCCCCACTACAGTATTATGTACCTTACCTTGAAAATCCTTAGAACGTCACTTTACACTTGCAGGACGAAATCGATGTAATTGTTTTTCAGTTTTTTGAAGTTCAATCATCTGGTATTTTTGCACGTTGGTGCTTTTCCTTGCCTTTGGTGCCTCATTTAGGTCACTGATGGAAGTTAATTGGTATTGTTAGTCATCTAAATGGACGCCGTTGATATGTCCCAATTGGGCAAGATCATCCGTTTTGTTGGTGTAAAAGTTATTGAAGCATCTAACTTATATATCAAGTTACACATCTATTTCCTATCTAACTATAGCCGAATATAAGGTACACATTAAAATGTCGTCAGCAACTGAATTGTGGAATTCTCCATCCCAATAGCGCTCCGTTTACATGAAGTCCAGCGCTGAATTGGCCATTCAATATGCAGGCCAAGCTTTCCCGAACTGGATCCCAGAGATCATGATTGTTTCTATTGACGTCAGTCAAGTTACCACCTTTGAAGGCTACTGAAGAGAAGGCGGTTTATGTTGTGTAAGTGCCAGTATGGTCCGTATCTCAGTGGCTGATGGGTAACTCTACACAAAGAAGCCGCATTCTTGTATTTTCATTAGTTTGGAGTAGAAGCACACAAACGGTATATCGCATTGCTTCCTTTATAGTTGATTTCTGCTGTCTGTATGGTCCTATAATTTGAGCGTGGTCACGTGCAATCACGACTGCATGGACCTAAAAATAACCGTTGCAATTCTACGGCAAGTGCAGTTTGGAAGAGCCCTATGACCAATTTCACGATAGTAATGATCAGTATCTCAACAGAATAAATACCCACTGGGTTCCGTGAGATATTTCATCTGAACAAGGAATGTTCTTCAATTAGAGCTCTTTTTCCTATTCCCGTTCTAATATCAAGATGACTCTTAATTATTGTATTAATCAGAAAGCTGACCAAATGAGTTGAAAAAAGAAAACTATAAGGAATATGCTCCCCAATACGAGCTGAATTGTATAACATGATTATATCCGTTCAATAACTTCTTTTGATCGAATAACCGTGTCATAATGATTATTTTACACAGCGTTGAAGAGAAAAACAATGTTTTCCCCGAAATCTCTATGATAGAAATGCGCACCAATATCAACTTTTAACTTGTTTATTATCAAATGTTCGAATTTAATTCTCATCACATCAACTGTTAATATTCATATTGTACAGGTGAAGCCATCGATAAATATTGCTGTCTAATGTAGATTTGTTATTATCAAGTTGCTTTAATCTACTCTGGAATATGCAGTCATCTCTTTCACAAACCTACTTCATTGTATGACTAAAGAATATTGTCATTTAATGTTTGGAGATGTATATTTTAGTCTGTCATCTCTTTACCGTGCCTGGACTTTAACATAATTCAAAGATAAGTTTTGTTAACATGAAATTATTATTGTAAAAGCCTGGTCCGCTGTTTGGATGTGCTCAAGAAAAATGGGGTTCGGACTTGATTTGGGGAACTAAATTGTTTAGGGTCCTGAGGGTTTTCATGTATCAGAACTTTTCATGTATCAAGGGTCGGGGGAGTCTACTTGAGAAGATCTGATAAAACAGAGGAAGGGTGACCGTGTCGAGGGAACTATTCTAATAGATTCTCATGCCATCATTCGTCTTTACTGTTCCATAGTCGTGATTTCCTTGGAAGATAGGGTCGTCCAATGGCTGCTCGGTGGGGGAACCAGCTAAGTTACAGAAAATATGTTCTCAAAGTTGACACCAGGTGGCGATACTGAGTAACGTTGAAAAGGTATGTAACAAATTTTAGTGTAGTTACTTTTTTTGAGTATTTACATCATTAGAGTATCTTGAGTTACTTTCTATAATAATTGTATGATTGTATGGTTATCACATCATCATCGGGTATATGGGTTTTGTCTCTTAAATTGCAACATGATTTTAAAGGAAATTCAAAAGTAAAGACATGGAATAAAGAAATGTACCAGACTCATGGGGTTGGGCATGCAAATTATATGTATCCTACTCCTGGAGTGGTTCACAACTTACAAAAGGCAATGGGTTTGTAGGATTCTGTCCCCTTTGCACAACAACATGCCAGATTCATATTTTGATCAATGAGAGCAGGGGGCAACCCCTGTAATTCTGGTAGTTCCTCTATACATCGGATTTTTAGTATAGACATCGTGCAGATAACATCACAATAGCCAGAAAGGGGGTGGGCGCCATATTGATGATCAATTTAGAAATCTCATTATCAGCATTTCCCAAACCTCTAGAAAAGTAATTTTTGTATAAGTCATCTAAAATAAGCTTATGATATCATAATGAACAGCTTTTATCATGTAAAATTTACAATTTCTATGTTTATCTAATAGCCACGTCGTCAGCTGAATAACATAAGGTCGTGTCTAAAAAAAAAAATGATTTTTTTAAAAATAATATTTTTAAAAAAATCATTTTTTTTTTTTAAATAATATTTTTTTTTAAATCATTTTTTTTGGAGATATTATGTTTCCCTTACTCCTAAGGTATCTGGAAATTTTTGAATTTTCCAAATATTTGGAATTCTATTAACTAGTAAGCAAAGGTCGTATCTGTGCAATTGCACTTTTCAGTGAATAATATAAGGTCGTATCTAAAATAAGCCACTGTTATATTCTCAAAAAATGTGATAATTCATACAAAATAAGAATATGTTATATACTATTTTTTTTAGATAAGTATCATGTTCACTTTATTGCGCAATATTATGATCAAACTTATAAAATCAGACACAGATTTGGAAATATAACTGCAAAATGTTGGATACGACCTTTGTTTACTGAAAAAAAATGGTCTTGATGTTGAATAACATAAGGTCGTATCAGGTATGCATTCCATAAAGATTTGGCGATAATTATCGCGGATCAGAACACTTCCATAAAACAAAAGAAATTATCGCCAAGGCATCAAAGCAGTATCGTGGCGATAATTTAGAAAATATCGCGGTTTTAAAAATATATATTTCACAAAGATTGATATATCAAAATATATGTATGTGATCAAGGAAGAATGCTATATAGTTTAAGTTTGATTAAAATAAAAGTTGAACGAAAAAATTGAAAAACAAAAAAGTTATGTGGCGATAACATTTTTTGGTATCGCATCGTTTCTGACATAGGAATATCGTCAAATGTTTATGGAATGCCCCCCTGAGCTGCATTTAAATATGGCAGTGTAAATAACACATAAATCTCTACTATTTTCGAATTATTAAATGTAGCAAATCCTAGAATATTGTTTTCTTTTTGAGAAATGTTATTTTGTGGAAATTGTCTTACTTAAACTTATTTAAGTTGTATTCATCTAAATTCATATATTCCAGATACGACCTTATGTAATTCACTGATTTCCAAGTTTTCTTCTTCAGATTGAATAACATAAGGTCGTATCTGAAATAGAATCTGTACCTGCTACCATAGTAACAACCTAATAATCTAAATATATTCATAATTCTGACTAAATGACATTATTCTTGCTATGTATCAGATATGATAATGATTGAGCAGATATTTAGAATAATATAGATCATCAAAGCATGTCATATTTCTTCAATTAGCAATTACAAGAAATGAGCATTTGTCAGATACGACCTTATGTTATTCAGCAGACGACGCGTTCATGAAGAGCACGTGGTGATCACCAAACGTGGTCACGTGACCACATCTGCATAATGTCTATGCTAGTCACTCTAAGTGCTTGGTGGTTAAAGGTATGATCAAATAATATCAAAATATGGAACATTGTAATAATAGTTGCCAACGAGGACTATATTTGCCTGAAAAACAAAAGAGAATCTGTTCTGCCTCTACTTGCAATATAACCACAGTTTGGGATAGTTCCAGTTGAGAGAAATCCTCTTTTGAGAAGCATGTTCACCATGGTAGTATTTGATGCGAAGACATCAACAAGGACCCTGGTGTATCCAAATGAAGAGGCATTGTCAATACAGTATGTAAGAAGTCTACTGCCAATCCCTTTGCCCCGCGACCTCTTCTCAACGAGCATGTATCCTCCCACTTGTGTTGGGTTTGTTTCTCGGCAGAGACCACTAGAACCAAATATAACCCCTGCTTTAACATCACCTCCACTGTCTTTGATAACGAGCATGTGGGTTTCCTTCAGTAATGACCTGTTTAAATGTCCATCAGATGTGAATTCATCCAGGGCAAATCCATCCCCACTTAAGGCAGCCTCTCTTACCAGGTCTTCAATCAACCAGAAGTCAGCGTTAGAGGCAAACTGGACTTTGTACTCGTTACTTCCTACATAAAGAGATGGAAGAATGATATCCTTGGGGAAGGGGTTGTTCAGCTTGTTTTCAGCTTCTTTGGATCTTCTGAGTGGTGGGATTTCTAGATCCTCCTGCAAAATTACCAGATTCTTTGTAAAAATCAATTATGGTATAGTTTGAGAAGTAAATACATTATGGAGATAACAAAGCAACATTACAGCAAAGAGACAGCAACTGATTTCTGAATCTCAACATTGCTTCTGATGTTTTGGAAACCAGCCCATTAAGAGAAGTAACATAATAAAGCCTGTATTCCATAATACTGAAAGTAATGCTGCTGATATTGGATATCCATGGTGATCATCTCGGAACACTTTTACACTTTTGATGCACTTTTGATGCATGGCCAGTATGCTTCCAGCACTGATAGTGCATACTGCAAATTTATGCTCGTAATATCAGCTTCCAAATAAAATTATTTACCAACATGTTCGTAAAATGTATCGGTAATGCCAGCGATTATAAATCGCCACTACAAAAATGTATCTGCAGCAAATCACAAATTCACTTTAAGTAATGGAATACAGGCTTTTACGGCCATGTTCCACACACTAAAAGTATTCGCAGCCAATAGTGAGAGTTTCTATGGCCATGCTGTTGGAACACTTTTGACTTTTGGTGCATTTTCGGTACACTTTCTTCACTGAAAATGCACCACAAGTACATTAGATACAATAGATAATCAGCAGAAAATATTGACCAACATGTAAGTAAATTTTATTAGTAATGACAGTAATTATAAATCGCCACTTGGAAAGTGAGTCATCAGCAAATCCCTAATGTACTTTTGGTATGTTGAAAACGGGCTTTAGAATGTGAAAGTTCTAGTACATCAAGAATATTGGAAACAGTCTCAAAACCTACAAGTAAGTACAGAAAATTGAATATAGGATTTTGTAATTTATTGTGCAAACTTCTTAAATTTGGAAAACAATGACATGTTTGCATAAACTCACCTTAGACATAGGTGTTCTCCTATCTTTTTCAACATCTTGTGATGAGATAACCATGAGGTCATCAGCAAAACTGTTATCTGGCAACTGCATACTGCCTGGAATGACACCTATGCAGGTCCAGCCTGTTTTGATCAGAGAGGATGCACTTCCCATGACTCCTGTTCTGGTCAGTAATGATGTGCCAGACAGAATTTCTGGTAGAGCCTTTCTCAGTAAAGCTGATGATAAACCTTTACCCCTGATGGATCTATCAAAGAATATGAAGCTGTTGTTGTACAGAGGCTTCTGGCTTCTTGTCAATGTGCAAGGTTTTATTCCTAAAATACCCAAAATAGTATCATCACAGGACAACTTGGTGCAAAAAATTACATTTTTCATGAAATCTGATACATCTGCTTCAGAGTTGAACTGGTTTATCCCATAGCCATCACCTATAGCAGAAGCTTGTATAAAAAGCTGTGAGGCTTCTGCAGTATCCTCATCAGCCATTTCCTCCACAAGGAACTTCTTTCCATCTACATTAAGAGGAACTGCTGAGAAAGATGACTTGTTCTGAAGAGGAAATTAAAGGAAAACACAATAATTTGTATATATGTTGACATGTATAGCAATATGGTTTATGTAGATATAGTTTAAAACAATTGAATTACCTTTACTTGCTGTAGGTCCATCATTAAACATTTACCCAAATTAATATCAATTTGGATACTAAACAGTCTGTTGTCATGATTACAGACAGCGAACAACAATTATAATGACAGTAAGGAAAGAGCTTGAAGTTAATATTGTCTTTCTGGTTAACACAGTTAATTATAGACCCCCAGACCCAAGATTCCTATTTAGATCAAAAAGAGAAGGGAGCAAACCCCAGAATTCTGGTCTCACATCTCTACAATAGATGGTAGTCTATTAACCTAGGACACTTTGGCACACCATCTAAATGAGATGAACATTAGGTGTCCAGTATGAACCAGAAACAATGATATCATCCATATCAACTTCTGAATAAGGGCTGCCACAAAAAATATAACAGATTATCTCTTGAGATATGAATTAAATCAAACTACCAGGAATAGAATCAATGACCTACTGATGACCTACATTGTACTGATAATATTGATTGTCATTTACCTTTGCTGAGAATATGCTATTAGACAATCGCCGAAGTAGCAGACAAGCCTCACAAAATCTCAATCTGGTCAGCATTTTGACAAGGATGCCGTCGAAAATAGGAAAGTAACTGAAAAATAAACAGTATGATTCCTTTATTCAGGCTAATCACTTAAGCTGGTACATGTACAAGAACTTATAAATGTGTAGATGAAAGACATTTAGGGTCGACTAATCGAGTAGCATGACCATTACTGCAAAGGATTTATATAATATATATATATATTATATATAATTTAATATAATATATATATATATTATATATAATTTAAGGGTTATTAGATGACATCTCGGGACATTTTTATAGAAAAACAGAGATCAAAATTAATACTGGTGAAATTAAGATACAAGAATTATGTTATCAATATTTCTTGCATGATATGTATCAAGGAGGACCTATGGATTTATTTTGTGTCTAACTCTTGCATTTGATATATACCTAGCCAAGGTGCGACGTAACCGTCACGTTATGCAACCATGCTATTTTTTTCGTTTGTCTGTAACTTGCTAAAATGTCACATAACTGTTACATTATGAGATAATTACTTTTCAAAAATCAAAATATCCCAACTGTTTGGAACATAATGAATTATAACTTACATGTCATTATGGCTTTGGTAGGTAAACTGAACGTTTGTGAGCGTGTTGATCAAATAAAATCGTCAGGGACAGAGATTTAAAAAGTTGTAGGGCCCTCTCAGACACCTAGAATTTTACAAATAAGAAAATCTAAATTTGACCAAAATCGAGTGGGGGAGCCTCAAAATGTAATAGCCCAATTGCTCTTTCAGAAAAGGTCAGAACAACAAGGAAGTATGCTCTGGCATGTTAGTCTAATGTATGCTATTTCTTTTCTTAAAATAACTCTGATTTTCTTTTATATAGACCGTGTGAGTATGGATACTGTGTGATATACCTACCAAACTCAGTATGTGGCCTTTTGCCTGCAGTCATGGGAGGTCAGTCAGATAGGTCTTATCTAGAGCACACCCCAGGTGTATTGCAAGGATAAGGTTCAGAGGGAGATATTGTCCAAAATGTACAGAAACACACTCCCAGTATTATTCTGTTCTTCATGAAATACATTCACGTAATCAAATCTCCCTAAGTAGGCCTGTGTAGGCAGTGATTTCCATCCTTCTAGATCTGTTTTCGTCTGACCCTCTCCGTTGTTTATTCTCCTGTAGAGGTCCCCACTGTGATGTCAGGGCTGCTTTTCTGTGACCTGGTTTAGTTTAGCTACATTGGGTTCTGAATGGGTGGGTCCAGATGTCCCAGCCGAATTAAGAAATGCATACCACATGTCCTTGTTGTATTTTTATTCAAATGCTGTGTCCCTAATGACAAAAATTCCCATGCCACTTGTCACTAATTTTTCACCTCCTATCATGCCACTAAGTACCCATGTTGCCTGTCATTTTTTTAAAACCTATATTATAACATAATCATGTCAAATTCAAGAAATAATATGCATTATATATAATGCGTTCTCCCCTTAATATTGAGATGTAATAGAGGCATTTCTTAAATACTACGACCGATATGGAGCCTTTACGCGACAACACGTTCGTGTCTTTATTTTCAATTGGCGCTACATGGGGTTGGATCCAGTGGAAGATCCTGTTTTTCTTTTTTGAATGGCGAGGCGCACTCTTTGACCTTTAGGTGGAAATTTACATTGAAAGATTAGATAAGAAAGGTAGGGGCGCGCACCCTCTTAATCTACCACTTGGATCCAGTCGAAGCTACCCCAAATTATACAAAGACGTGAAAAATGGACAACGCACAACATGTCCTTTTAGTACTTTACCTGTTATCACGACATTACCATTCTGAAATACTGGCCCTGTCCCTGATAGCTTTCCGGTTATACTATACTATAGGATTATAATGGTTGTTTTTGTATTTTGTACACATATCAAAAGGATCATAGATGCACAGTTAACTGTATACGAAATGAACGTTTATTATTAATTGATTTTTATACTAAACTTGGCAAAAAGTTCTTTGCGATATCATTATATAGCTGGCTGAAAACATTATCAAATAGGAATTATAAGAGCAGAACCTGGTCATTTTAGAATAATATTATAACGAATAAACCGAAGAAAGAGACAATACGATTAGTTCATGCTTTATTCACAAGTACCGGTCTTTCATAGAAGAAATCAAAAGATGACGGGATACAAAATACATTAAACAAGACGGCAAGTTTAATTTCATGACTTCTGTTCCAATATTTCCAATGATTTTGATCACTTTTAGATTTCAGATCTAGCGTGCACTGATATGCCATTCATGACTCGTTTCTTATTATCTACTTGTAACACAACGATGACAAGAACAACAAAATAATCAAAGGCAAGGCATTGTCCTTTTGGCCTACTGATTTACTTTTACCAATTACAAAGTTATTATCAGTTCAGTGTATAAAGGGACGGTGGCTTAGGCGAAGGCACAAGTATGGCCAAGCAGGACTTAAAAAGACTCTAAATAAGCACTTTCGTCATTCTAATCATAACAAGAACTGAGAAAAGAACCTTTTAATACTGAACGATGAAATCTATGCTACCGATAATCCTGTGCATGTACTTGCAGGCCTATGTGAACATAATGAACATGTATGTAGGCCTACATGTGCCTATGGTTACGTTTTACCCAAACTAGGCCATTTGTGTGTTTATGGTTATTCAAGGACTTCCATATAGGCTTTTGTGCCTATAATCTACCATGCACATGTATGAAGGCTTATAATTATATGTATCGTTAACCAAACACATATTATGTAGGCCTATGTGTCTATGATAAATCATGCACATACATGTAGGCCTATGTGCATGTAGACACAATCATGCTTCAGTTTGAAGTTCCACTTCTGAACACTAGGTGATAGTTTTTAATACCTCATAAAAGCAGCTGCATCGGCCTGGAACTTGAACTAAACCCTTACAAATGTTTGAAAATAAAAACATGGTAATCACCATGTGTGAAAAATAAGGTATAATTATTACATATAGATCAACAAACATATGGTATCCCTACACTATTCTGTATATAACGTGAATACAATGAAAGCTGTGTGTTTTTCAGGGCTTTTTCTTTTAAATTCAACAGTTAGGCCCACTTTGTATCACAAAGCCTAACTTAGGCTGAGACGGCAGCGTTGAAGGTGGGGGTCTCCTGGCCCTCCTTCATGATGGAGATGGACCTGTAGGGGATGTTCTTCTCGATGGTGTAAAGCTAGAAGAAAAGAAAAGAGAATATTCCAAATAAGTATATTGCAGAAGACATAGCTAAAATATAAGAGTGATGAAAGAAAAGTTCTCAAAAATTATTGAATCGTGGTTGATTAAGTTAGAAAGTACCCTAATGACCTTTGACCAATTGACTGGATCCCAGCACCATTACAGCTTTTCAGTACATTTATATAGTATATCGGGGGTGCCGACCAAAGAAATTTCACGCATCTTATGCCCACGATTCCAAAATTTGGATGCGTGAAATAACAAAAAAAATTTAGATTCGTGACATTTTCTTTTGGTTAGAAACACTCTGAATTGCAGTTTGTTTCTAATGGATATAGTGAAGTATTTTATATAAATATTTATTCTTTACACATGTTTTTATGTGGACATTTTCCTCCATGAATCTGTCACGCATCTTTTTTGCATTTTCATGCATCATTTTTTAGATGCGTGGTCGTTTTCTGGAGCAACTTGTGGATACATTTAGATGCATGAAATTTCTTTGGTCGGCACTCCAGATGCACATATATCTATATCTAAGCCTAATGTAGGGCATTAAAGTAGGCCTAATCTTACCATATTAAGAAGTTTACTTACATGGGCATATCTCATGCAGTTCCTCTTCTCCTCAGTGGAGGCGTTGCCTCCCACCCACACAAAGACCTCGTCAGGGGTGTCGCAAACAAACACATCCTGAAAAACAAAAAAACAGGGGTATTTATTGGTTTTAATAAACACATATAGAACAAAAAATATCTCAAATGGGCAAACAAAATGAAATACAGTCGACTCTGTCTTTAGTGGACTCTGTGTTAAGAGGACAACTGTCTTTAGTGGACAAATCTTCTGGTACCGGCAGAATGTCCCTTTAATTTAATATAAAATTCTCTGTGTTAAAGGGACAACTGTCTTATGTGGACAACGGACACTTTTTCTGGTAATTTGGTCAGATTCTCTGTCTTAAGTGGACAGCTGGGGTCTTTAGTGGACCATGGTAATAAGTTTTTCAAGCTGTAACTGAAAGTTACCAGGGACACAGGGGATGACTGGTGAGGCTTCTCCCTTTGAAATGTGGCTGTGAGAGGTGTGGAGGGGACAGGGTGTGACTGACAGGACTTCTCCCTTTGATGGGAGGCTGGGAGAGGTATGGAGGGGACATGGTGTGACTGATAGGACTTCTCCCTCTGATGAGGGGCCGGGAGAGGCGTGGAGGGGACAGGGGGTGACTGACAGGACTTCTCTCTTTGATGGGAGGCCGGGAGAGGTGTGGAGGGGACAGGGGGCGACTGACAGGACTTCTCCCTTTGATGGGAGGCCGGGAGAGGTGTGGAGGGGACAGGGTGTGACTGACAGGACTTCTCTCTTTGATGGGAGGCCTGAAGAGGTGTGGAGGGGACAGGGGGCAACTGACAGGACTTCTCCCTTTGATGGGAGGCCTGGAGAGGTGTGGAGGGGACAGGGTGTGACTGCCAGGACTTCTCCCTTTGATGGGAGGCTGGGAGAGGTGTGGAGGGGACAGGGGGCGACTGACAGGACTTCTTCCTTTGATGGGAGGCCGGGAGAGGTGTGGTAGGGACAGGGTGTGACTGACAGGACTTCTCCTTTTGATGGGAGGCTGGGGGAGGTGTGCAGGGGAGAGGGGTGACTGACAGGACTTCTCCCTGTGATATGTGGCCGGGAGAGGTGTTGAGAGGACAGGGGGTGACCGACAGGACTTCTCCCTGTGATATGTGGCCGGGAGAGGTGTTGAGAGGACAGGGGGTGATTGACAGGACTTTTCCCTGTGATATGTGGTCGGGAGAGGTGTTGAGAGGACAGGGTGTGACTGACAGGACTTCTCCCTTTGATGGGAGGCCGGGAGAGGTGTGGAGGGGAGAGGGGTGAAACTATAACTATATATAACTATTTATGGCTTCAAGGATCAATTATGCATAAACTTGTCCTATACTACTGACTCTGTGTTAAGAGGACAACTGTCTGTAGTGGACAAATCTCCCGGTCCCGTCAGTGTCCACTAAAGACAGAGTCGACTGTATTGTTTTTTGTGATGTAGGTCAAATTATTTATTTAAATCATGTTTTCCGTACTTCACCAACTATGTTTTTTAAAATGTCCTAGGAAAGATTTCTCTCAGTTAGCCATTAAGCAAACACCAATTGTATAATACTATACCAAAGGTAAATGAGTACAACATCTACAATGGATGATGACTTACATCTGAGTTGAAGTCACCCTTGGAGATGTCTCCCTCCTTAACACTCTCAAAGTCCATTGTTCCGTCGGCATTGGACAACCTGAAAAGGGAAAGAAAATATGTTTTCAAAACTGGGAAAATGTTTGTTTTCTGTTAGAATTCTAGCCTAGGTGTTACGATATTCTCCCATTGTTATGAAAAGGCCGTTTAGACTAGCCATGCTGAATCAGCGTAAATCATATCTTTATGACAAATTTTCACAGACCTCACTGATCATTGGTAGATTATTAAGCTGTTATATGAAGGTTAAAAAAAGATACCCTTTTAATTATTACTTCCATATGGATAACCTTAAATCAGCTATACAGCTCACTACAGCCATTCTTCTACAGTTGCATTCGCAAAAGTGCTGCCATGAAAACCTATGTAGCATTATTTCTGAAAACAGACTCAATCTGTTAGGAATCGATCATCTATAATATGATTGTATAAAGTTGTATGACTACAAATAATGAACCACACCCAGCAGGCCCAAACTCCACCTAAATATAATAGCTATGGGCACCTACAGGGTTATTCAACAATTCAATTCCGCAACATACAAAGAAACCGGCGACATCACATGTTTTACACATTCACTATCCACCCATAAATAAGCAGAAGATCAACACAGTATTTTAAACCCAGTCATAAGGCTATTTGATGTATAACATAATTTATGTCTATGATGTAATCTGGTAATGTTGGAGAAAGATGCAACATTAATTTTGGGTCGTTAACTATTGCGTTTGTGTTTGTGGGTCTATGTGTTTGTTGTATGTGTATGTATGTTGTTGTTTCTGTTGTTTATTTTGATAAACTAGATAAAACACAGGTTTTTTTAATTAAAAAACAAACATCTAAACACATCACATCTTAAGGAAACGTGGTTGTGGTACAAAACTGTTGGTGATAATAATGTAACAGGTGCAATGGGAGAATGATGTATATGGTAAGGCAACATACAATTCTTCTAATCTTGTGTCAGTATGTATAATCCTCTAAATCCTTGATGCTCTACTAAAGGTTTTGGTATGGTTTATAAGTAATGCAAGAGAATCTTATATTGTGGTATTCATTTCCTAAATTCCATGTTCTTTAGATGCACATGCTGCATCTAGAAATAAGGCTAATCAGAAATGAAATTAAATGCAGAGAGGATGAGATACTAAGCCATAAAGTGCTCGTGCAGGCAATTTCTTCCTGAGAGCTACTTAACAGCATCCCAAATGTGTAAAGCATGATCATAAGATGACTCACCCTGGTACTCTTAAATAACACAAGGTTTAATAAAAGACAAACATAATAATGACAATAAAACATCATTCGATTGTTTTGAATGTTCATGAAAAATAGTTTGTGAGGTATAATTATTGTTTGACGTATTTATGCCAATGTTTCAATCATGTACTGGTGTTCAAGTTATCCTCTTTTTACTCATGATTATGAAAGTTGCTAAATATGTGTATTGAATATTGTTGTTTTTACAATAAATCTGTATTGACAACGAATCTGCAATGTCAGCACATGCCCCCTGTTGTAACGGAATACGAAATGGACGTAGACAATAACATGAATTGCCCATGAACTTAACAACGTCACGAAATCAAGAACGATAATTAAACAATTGATCTCTAGAAATCAGAAAAACTGCTGTATGTGTTGTGCCTCATAATCAACGTTTACGTCATTCACTCCACTAGACATAATCGGATAGGGAATCATATATGTTATTTCCCATGTCTTCTGACCAAAGATAACAACACTTATTCCTTTAGATTAAACCATTAAACTGTTAGTAAATTGGAGGTTATTTCCTGCGTCTCTTTACTAAATCTGATATTATGCACCCCTTTAGACGCGGACCAGTAAATTGTTGGTGAATTGCAGATTATTTGTTTTATCCTTCGACCAAAGGGAACAGCACCTACTCCTCTGCACATCAACCATTTTTGTATGTTAATTGTGGTGGCCACTGACCAAACTATAGAACACCAGAGAGTTCAGGAAAGATAATTATAACTATTCCAAACTATCCCACAACACTCAATGTTTTATGTTTATGAGCCCCCCCCCCCCCTTCCTTTAACATACAGCACTCACGTCTTTTGACTTAAGCGAATTGAGAATTACATTACGTTATGTGTTATTATACTTACTTGAAGAGTTTGTTGACGCCGTCGCCGCCGTCAGTCTCATCCTCGTCGTCATCGACCTCCTCAGTCAGCGCCTCGTAGAACTTGTGCTAGTTACAAAATAAAATAGGGAAAATTAATCTAAAATCCAAGTCTTTGTAACGTTGAATTACTGTGGTAATTCTACCATGGGTTGTTATGCATACTAACATATGTTATAATTAATGACTATGATTAATATTAGTGGTTACACATTCCTTTAGTACACTAGTACTATGATATTAAAGTGTAATGTGATAGAGGAGTTCACTAATGCAAATGCTGACGTAGGTTTGTCATATCAATTTATTTCAACTTGAAATAAGTGAAATAATTGTTGAGTTAACCTTCATTTTATGTATTATCCCGTAAAAGGTATTTCAGAGTAATTGTGTTGGATGCATCATTTTAATTCAAAATCAATGACAACCAAATTGAGCGACTGTTGTATATATTTTCCATCCTTATAAATGACGCAGTATCTAATGAGTTATCCGTTAAGCGGGGGTTCAGTGTAACAATTTGTGTTCTCAAATTGATGGAGAATGGTAGTGGACGGGTGACAAAGGAGAATAATCAACGCCAGATACATTTTCTGATTAGGTGTAAATGGAATAAGAATTCTACTACAGCTTTCCAGTCATTCTTGACCACCTCCTAAGACCCTGGAAATAGGAAAAAGTAGCAGAATTCCTATAGGCCTATAATCTAATGCACCGGTGCCATAGCTCATACCAGGATTATTGAGATAATGATGTGGAGATTACCAGACCTCAGTAGGGTAGATATAATAGGATAGATTCAAATCCAGTGGTGTGTCATTAATTAACAACAACCATGCAAGGACCAGAGGATTTGTCTACTAAAGACAGTTGTTCCCTTTAACACAGAGTCCACTAAAGATGCAGTTAACTGTTAACAATCCACTAAAGATAGAGTTGACTGTAAATTGTATTTCCCAACTACCACCCCCATAGTCGTCGTGTAGTGTTTTAGTTTGGAAATAAATAATATGTAGTGTTTGAATTAGAATTAGGTGCAGTAGTAACACTTTTATGATGGGAATCGTTTAGAGTCCCAGATTCTGTATAACACCTGGGTCAACATTAATCTCTGCTGTTGTCAATAAAAGCAATTAGTTTTTATTGGAGTCATCGCAGAGTAAGCAAAAACATCAACAGAAAGAACTCACACATGGCAATGATGGATCTTTTTCACACTCCACCTGGTGGAACACAACCACAATTAAAAACAAATGTGGAAAAAAAAGCATTTATCACCCAAACCTCATTTTTGGGTCACAGTATTGCCACAGAGATACTTCAGCAGGGGATTGGTGAGAAAGAATTTAGTGTTGAGACTTGACAGGTCTATTGACCACTCGTTGGACAATAATTATGGATGGTAGTAAACAAACTGGAACAGTGGGACAGACCCAAAAGGTCTGGCACCAGTTCCAAGTACATTTGTGTTATTGTTTCGTGCGTCTGGTAAACCAGAATAGCCATGTCTCAAACCAAATTGTAGTAGTCTTTTTAAATAAGTAATCCCGTTGTTTCTCCTATCCATAATATTATATAGTTATTCCTCTCACTTACCCCATCACCACATTCAGACTCTTCCACGACCTCTGTCTTGGCGCCGCCGCGCTCCGACTCGAGCTGCTGACAGTATTGGGCAGCCTGGGAAGAAAAATCCAAAAAGTTCAGTCAAAGATGAAATTAAAATGCCCATGTAGGCATTTCTTGAGGTTCTACACAGCCTATGATTGACAGGAAAGTCTTTATTCCAAAATAGTGAACATTTACATAAATGCATAGAAAGTAAAAATACAAAGTAAGGGTGTTGTATAAACCTCCCCTTATAATATTTTTTCAGATATTGACACATATCTTTTTCTACATCGCCATGCACTATAAATTCATTGGTATAATGATTTCCTAAAGAAAGGAAACTCTATTGCAAATCCTGGGGAATATCTTTATATAAATTTCAATATGGGAAATTATTATCATAATTTGTCAACTATAATTATGTTTTATATAATCAAAAACAAAATGTATAAAAGGGAACACTTACCTTGAACTTCTCATCCTTGTTGCACTCGGAGCCGTTCCATTGGATGATCTCCTCTCCCATATCCAGGATGTACACATCACCACTGGTCACCTTGCTACGGGCACGGGGCGTCTAAAACAGTAAATACCAATAATTACAAACCGTTCCCATGGCAACACCCACCTTTCACCACTAGCCCTGTCGGCGGTGAACTTCCCTCCTGATCAAGTTACACAAAATGCTACCACGGTTCCACTCTATTCTACTGTTTGAAAAATACTTGCACCTAAAAATTAAAGCCATTCGGGTGCCAAGAAGTTCGTTTTTCTGAGGAAAACTGATTATAGACTAGATCTAGGAATGCTGTAGAAGAAGTACGAACACTTCAATAGGGTTAGGTTTTTAAGGATCAATGGCAAATAAGGCAATAAAGCAAAAGCACCCTTTTAAATTGCGTCAGTCACTCAAATCCATTTGCCAAATTAGGAATTACGTCTTTAAATCGGTATACCAACAGGTTAAAACTCCAATAAACCTTGGATTAAAAATGCACTCTTACTGATAAAATTGGAAGAAATGATATAAATTTATAACTTAACATGCACTATCTATGACTACCTACAACTATTCACAACAAATAAATAGGAAGTGGTTTTGGAAAGTGATGGAAAACTTAACAGATTATTTTCTAATGCAACCATAGAGATACATAAGATTATGTATGTCTATGAAGCAACCCAAAATTACGTGGGTACAAAATTTAATCAGTAGAAAAAAAAGATTCACAAGATGCAATCTAAAATTCTGAACACATTTGAATTCCACACACGTGTTAATTTGTTAGCATCAAACTGATTTCAGGAGGGAAAATCACAGACACACAAGGCATTGTCAGTTTCTGTGAGGCGCAACCACGCAGCACCGTCCAATTGGGCTGAGAATTATTCTTATTGGTCAATGAGTGTAAAAGGGGAGGAGCTTCCTAGTTTGATTGACAGCTTCATGACCCACCTCGACGACGATTACATTCCGTCTGGTGCCAGATACCTTCAGTAGGCGGGGCTTGTACTCTTTAGGTTCTACATGACGGAAGCCCGTCGCGCACCCACCCTTCATAATCCTGTAAAAGCAACGCTACTGCATTTGAATTTTCTGTTTTAGGTTATAGATAAGCCGTAATGGAGCATATATATTAGGTTTATTGGCCGACCTTGCTTTTAGCAACTCGTTGATAACCCAAGGCAGATATAATTTATTTTCACTGTATCACTGTTGATTTATATTCAAATTCATGATAGCCATCTTCTAATAATATCGTGGAAATTTTGTTCTGTAACATCATTATAATGTATTACGATTTTTTTCTCATAATAATTATTAGTATTTCGCTATAATGATAATTGTTATCACGAGAAAAATCCCCTGCATTTAGCTATAATACAAGCCAATTTTATATCTTTAGAATCCAAATATTGATATTATGTCTGCCTTTAAGCCATTGTATTGGGAAAAGCAAGAGGGCCTATTGGTGTGTATATATATATGCTCCATGTATACATTATACGTGTCACGCATTACATATGCGTGGGACCCACCATGTATACGTTATATACGTGTCATACGTTATATACGTGGGACCCACCTCAGCCACAAACACCTGGTCATCTACACGTCTGAAAAGGAGTAGTCGTGGGTCATAGTCCGCAGGCTCCACGTGGTTAAAGCCGGTCGCACAACCACCACGCATAATGCTGAAATAGGAGTTTTTAACACAACGCAAATTATTTTACTGTTTTATGTGCTATATAACAGAAATATTTTCTCAAGATTTTATGTGGTATCTGTTGTATGTGTTAACTGTAAATGTTTGGGTACTTAGCGTTGTGAGCATCATACACTAGCGCTTTGAATCAAATGTATTTTGAGATTTAGGATATGTTTCTGTTTATGACCGAAGCGATTATAAATCTTAAGTTTAATAGGTTGGTTCATTTTTTAATTACACATCTGATCTTAATAAAACACGATGTAAATGGGAGATATTGATTTGTCAAATTGAACTATGACCTGTAAAGATAAATGTAATTAAATCACATTTCTATGTAAACAACAGGTACATGTTACGAAAAGGGCGCCACGAAAAGAGATCAAATCAAACTTAGTGAACTGGCTCTTAAACTAATCCTGTCATTTTGAATTGAACATTTCAGGCTGAAATAAAGTTGCTTAAATCACACAACAAACGTGTATCATTTGAATACTGTCCCTGGATCTATGGTTACTTAATCAGTATTGGAGTCTTCTACATTAAAATGTATGTATATTTATTCGCCTAATTGAGACTTTGTTTGAGAACTGTAAGAGACCTACGTCATGGTGGGGAAGTAGGACTTGAAGAGGGCCGACTCGTGGCCTTGCACCTGGCGGTGCTGCACGGCCCTGTCGTCCAGGAACGTGTCCAGCTCCACCGTCTTGTAGGCTCCTGTGCCGTACTCATCCTATTCAAGACAATAGTAGAAATATCGTTAATGTTTACTTCAAGGCTGGAGTAAATATCGATAGAGTGATTGAAAATAACAAGGAATAACAGGTAATTGGTTTTGACATTAGGATTATTTATTTTATCCTCCTAGTGACATTGACTCTAAAAAGTTAAAATCTGCCGCGATGTATAATGGATGGTGGTTGGAATGTGAATGACCAATGGTTACGTGACGCAGATTTATATGATCAAGCTTAAGCGTCAACAAATCTATGTAACCAATGAGATGGGCCAATGTCTTCATCGTCGCACCCGAAATAATAATTTTGATTTAGGTATCACTAAAAAAAATATTACGTTATACTCAACTTATTCAAGAAAATATCTTTCAAAAACTCCCACTCGCCCTATTCAAGATAATGTTAGAAATATCTGATTATACTCAACTCATTTAAGATAAAGTCTTTAATAAAGATAAAGATAGAGGTCAAATGGTAGCCTATCCATGAAAGATTTAAGAAATAATATCACATTCATCATTATTCAAGAGAATGGGAAAAAGACTAAACGTATTTTTAAAGCAGACTTATAAGTATGCAAAGTTTATCTGCCCTACATACAGCTGATATAGATATTTTACTTCCTAGTTTTTTTACGCTTCTTGGGTCTATATCTGACACCATAAAAAAATAATATAATAATTACTCTCATCCATACGCATTATAATAGCCCTGTATCCCTTTGACACCCATATTGCAAAATGAACATTAATCAATCCGCACTATAACCCTTAAAAATAGTAAATCATCTGACAGACCATTACTGTTATTTGAATTTCCAAATATCACCCTAACAGGGAATACCTATCCCGCTACTTCCATTACCATGTGCCTTCCTGTCCAGCCCTGCAGTTAAATCTATGAAACAGGAATACACTGGCCGCTGTGACCGTTCCTATGGCTACATGACAGAATGGGGTCACCAGTAACGTGTCAGGTGATTCTCCCCAGAAGCTGTGAGGCTTTTTTGTGATTTTTCTTTTAATTTTTTTTAATCATTTCTTCCTTAATTGTTTTTGACCCACCTGAGTGCTCTCCTGGCCGATCCAGAAGTGGGCATCGAACTTCAGCTCGTCGCCGCCATCCTCCTTGTATGTCTGGGAGATAAAGTGGTTATAAAAAGAGTTATTGATTGATATAGAACAGAACGCACGGCATCTAGAAACTTCCTTATTGCGATATTCATAAATAAATTATTGATAAAGGTGTGTGATATAGGGTAAAAGTTACCAATATTTCTCCACTAATTAACTTAAAAGGCAGATGCAGAATTCATATATTAGAGTCATTATATAACGGTTTTATGTGGAAAGAAATAAAATCCAAACTACACTTTTCCCTTGTAGATCTGAAGGATATACATGCTACTGTTAAATGCACAATGAGTAGTGTACTTTTAACGTGGACATTTTTTGAGTATATATATACTTGCGACGAGTTCACGAGTACAGAAATTCAAGTTGTAGACGCCACTTTTCATTAATGGTATTTAAAGGCTAATACTCGGGAATTAAGCAAAATGATGTACAAATTTTATTGTACATACATATGAATATAGAGCAAAATAATCAAGATTTAAGGCCTACAGTAGGTCATAAATTGCCTTGATCCGGCCTAAACTCACGTTCAGGATGATGTAGGTGTCCCCATTGTAGAACTTGCCGTAGTCCGCCTCTGGCCAGTCTTTGACCTCGAATTTCTGAATAGAGTGTACAAACCATCTTTTATACAAGAAGTGTGAAAGGGAAGGACAGGCATGTAAAGCCTGACGGGTCCCAAGACATATAAAGAAGTCAATTTGACTGCAATACCGACTGTCCATATACAGAAGGTAGCGCTGTGTTGTAATATATCCACAGCCATGCTCAGAAATTAATATATGTAATATATAAATTGATATACTTGTAGTTTTATCATTAAGGAAAGCATACTTTAATACTCATTGTATATTAAGTTCAATAAAAGAGTTTCTTTTGAATCAATTCAAACGTTTCTTATCTAATTACTTATTTCTTTTTATATGCTTATCCATTCATCTATCTTTCTTATATATGTAGGCACTTAAGTCGGAAGTAGTTGAAAACGTAAATAGTGAAAATTAACTTATGTTTATGATAGAACTCCCAACTGCATTTGGGAACAAGTCATTATGACATAATTGATGGCAAAGTGGAAAGAATTAATTTTAATCCAAACGGGAATTTAAAAACAAATATAATTCCTGTATATGTGCAGTTTAAACGTTAAATCGAAATAACACCGAAGGTCTACATGTTTCCAATTCGCATGCATCCCTATTGCCCCCTGCAGTATCATTAAACACGAACAACTGAAAGAAAATGAACCTAGATGTACTTGAAGTTGTGGAAATGAAAATAAATTCATTTGTTCCCTTACCTCGATTCTCCAGACCTTGAGGCCGGGTTCCTGGCCCAGTCCCGCCCAGGCTGGTTCCTGCTCGGCCGATTCCTCTGTACAAAGATAACAAAGATAACATGTTTTATCTCAGACATCCTGTAGCTTAATCTGCCCCCAACTGAGAGCCTCCTGGTGGTGAGTTCAAACATCATCAAATCAAACAGGGACGTGGACCTCTGTATATATACAATGGGCATTACATGTACTCTGATAAGTTATTTTGATAGGAAAGAAATGAAATATCAAATGGTTTAGGGATTAAGGATACCTGGAGTTTTTGCCACATGTTTATTCTGAAAGTTTACAAGGATATGCTTATTGAGCTGCTGGGAAACAACCGAGAACTTATTACTGGCCAATAGAAAATTCATTCCTATAAGCCTGAAATAATGTGGATGCTAATTGACAACATTGGTTCTTTCTTTGAGGATTCGAGTTTGAAAATGACAAATTAGCTCTGTCTTTTTTTCTCACTGTTCAATTGAACCAGACAGCGTTGATTAGGAGCGTACCCATCTATTTCAATGGTCAGGGCATTCTCTAGATATAGGGACGCTTTATACATTCAGCATCAACGGGGAAAGTATGTGCTTCTCACTATGATACGTATAATTTATTTACTAATGATTTTGTCATATTGTCCCCGAATCGCTATTTTTTATGATAGTTGGTATTCCCATGATACTCACTCTTTACTTGTCTGTCCTCGTCGGAGCCGAAGTTGGCGAGGTTGGAATCCTTCCAGTCATACTTCTTAGCTTTCCTCAGTCCAGACGACATGATTTCTGCAAAAAGAAATGTAAAATAAATAACAGTTTTCACACTCCAGTATGGCAACAGATGCCATGTTTCCCTGTAAGGAAAAAAGAAAAACAAATATGATAGACATAATTACCCAAAACATGTCTATTGGTGCAAATTAAACAGAGCTGCATTCGGTCAAATGACACACTAATTGACTTGTTACTATGCCCTTGTTGCACCTGTCCATCAACATTACATTGCAGTAGTCTAACCTTCTGTCCTTTACAACGTTCCTAACTGCCTCCATGAAAAGGTAATTTGTTTCTAAAAACAGAGACACATACTCTTATGTATGATTCAGACCCTCGTCAAGTCTCCCAGGCTACCTCATCTGTGGACCTATAAAAACACGGCTTCACTTAACTGCGTCAATAAACCAGAGGTGCATGCTTGGAGTCTGCCTGGTCACGAGACCCGTGACAGCTGGGCATGCGCAGATGGCGGGGGGCGTTGCCAAGGTAACGCAGGTTAGAGATGGGATTCTCTGACCTCTTTTGGCACTGCTTTGGTGGCTCCAAATTTGTCCATAATATTATATGACTGTTTGTGTTGTTTACATATTGAATCAGTGCATTATCTGTATACAGTGTGATTCAATGTGTTTACATAGACTAATAATTAATAAGATTGTTTTGGTATTACAGGCACTGCGTTTATGAATACCGGTACACTGTCCGAAGCTACACATGGAAATTAAGTGAGCCATGATTAGTAATAAGGTTTTAAACTCTGGGCCCGACGGCTCGTAGCTCCGTAGGTTGATTAGGACAGCCTGTCATAATTATCTAACCATCCCTAATCATCAACTTAATTTACCTCATGAGTTAGATTAAATATTTGACCGCTAATCATGATTAAGGGGGATGTAATTAAGGTTAGACCAATGAGATTGCTTGTTTCATATGCTGTGGGGTGAGTTACGAGCCGTTTCTGGTAATTATGATTTGCACTAATTACCTAACTTAATTACGGACGTTCGACGTGATTAGTGAAGCTACGAGCCGTCGGGCCCAGGTTTTATATGAACTACAAAGAAAATCAAACTTCATTTTTCTGAACCAGTAAAGGCCATATTCCACTTTGCGTCCGGTCCCGTTTGCGGCCACTACTATTAGCTGACGCAAGCAATTTGCGGTTCAGATACCAACATGTTGGTATCCCTGAGTAGGTGACGCAAACGGAGGCCGCAAACGGAGGCCGCAAATGGAGGCCACAAACACCCATATTCCACCTTGCTGGACGCTACCGCAAACTCGTTTGCGGCCGTTTGTTTGCGTCTGGTGGCCGCAAACAAGTGGAATATAGCAGTGGGTGCCAAGGTTACGGCCGCCGCAAATGGTTTGCGTTTACGTTTACGGCGTTTACGTTTGCGTTTACGGCATTTACGTTTGCGTTTATGACGTTTACGTTTGCGTTTATGGCATTTGCGGCCGTTTGCTTGCGTTTTTTTGGGTGGCCGCAAGCCGAGAACGGATAGTGGAATATGGCCTTTAGGCTCTCGATCGAAAACTCAGTGTTCGATATAGGGCCTATCCATATAATCAGATTCAGTGATTATGGTCATCCAGCTTGTTGGAATATTGGTAGTTTAATTTTATTGTTATGTTAAAAGGGAACCTTATGCTTGGACTTTAATAATTATTTTCCTTTTGAATATTCTGAATGGTACTTTAAGCATCAATAGGATATCTTAAGTCACCTAACAGTTTGGTTCGAACTATAGCACTAGCAGTGCTCAGCTAAAATGTTTCAAAAAAGGAAGTAAGAATAGGAAGAAACAAAGTAAATCCCTTTTCACCTGGCTGAGACAGCACCTGGCGCAGCTGTTCAAATTCCATAAAGAAAACATTCATGTATCCTTACATGCCACAGAATTCCAAGTAAAATTATTGCATTTATGGGCCTATTTCATAAATGGAATGTTTCATGTAAGATTCAACCATAACACCTTCTGATTTCAAATAGGCCTATTTGGAAAAAAGTTGTTTCTGTTTGACACTTCTTACTTTTCTTTACACAAGATATTCCAAACACACAGTGAGATAAGAAGTACCGGTAAATTAGTGCAGCACAGCTGGTAGGTAAGTCGAGTAGCAATCACCAGCACAGCTCACTGTGGGCCGTCTGCCGCCAAGTGACCACGGGTGAAGAAAGTTAAACCTGGCAGCCACAACTATGTTGTAAAACACCTCATTTTTAATGTGTCAAACCATTCAGCAAAGGTAAATAACCTTAAAAGACTTCTCTTTTTTGTCTGTTTATAAACGGATGCATGGTTATACGTCAAATTGATAATTGCCAGGATAATTAATATGTTTAATTAACACATTTGCTGTTATGTTCAAGTTTATATATAAACTGCAATCAATAGTAAGATACTGCATAATGATGCTAGATGAAGCGATATTTAACGTGGGTAACTTGTACTGAAAATTTTGAAATCTGCCAAATGACATGCCTGCAAGTTAGCCAATGCAACATTTAGAGGTTTTACGAAAACCGGCGCGTCCAGTTGGCAAAAACGCCCTGACAGGTCTGGCCCCGGGGCCAAGGTTGGATTCCATACGAGAAGGTACAGAGTGGGCCAAAATCACAAAGCTGTTCATCATAAAAACATAGCTGTCCTCCTCTCCAGAACGTAAACATTTATATAAATATCCCTCCAGGCAACTTCTCATACAACTTGATATCTATTACAACTAAGATATTGTATCATAGACATAAGTCCAATAGAGTTCATTCAATCCAATAAATATTTTCTTTCCTATACATATCAATAATAAAAAATATAATACTCCAAATTATACCCATGCTGTTGTGTGAAAAGGGATTAGTGTGCAGTTCTAACCTATAATAGTAATATTATAATGCACTACTGTACATTATTAAACACAGGTTTATCCAAGGGCTTAAGCAGACCCTTAAACATGCTGTTGCCCTAGGAGCATAGACTTATCCTCAGGGATCTCGAGCCCATGGCCTGCATTAAGATTTGGGGTTGGTGCTTCAGAGTACATGGTCAAGTGCATGTATCAGGCCACTGAAGGGTTGAGGCCCACGCGATGGGTGCCAGATGGCACAGCAGACACATATGGAGGTATTTTTAGCATCCTAGAAGTTCCCGGCACCCTGGGACCAATCAGGGATGCAAGGGCGCACGGCAGGCACGGAGGATCTTTATCCGGCGCCAGTTAGATCCTGGGAGCTAGATCAGCCCTGGAAACTTCCATCCTTGTCCCGGTGACTAGTACCGCTACTTATGACTAGCAAACTAACTTATTCTGTTCCTGTTATGAAGTTTACCATTCATATGGAAATGATTAAATTTGAAGTATGTGTTAATTTGTGCTATCCTCAAAGAAATCGAATGTGTATATTTGTAGAAATTGTTATTGTTTTGTGACCAGAATGCAAACTATTTAAGCAATGTCATCATTTTGTTTCTCACATTAAGTAGACTAGGTTATAGACTTCCCTGTAACATCATTGCTCAAACCTATGTGGATTTAGTACAACTTCTCATACAGCAAACAAGAAGAGCAAATGCCATTTATTCGGCAGTCTCGAAAACACTCAGGAGACAGTATAATAAAGACATCCAAGGAGGAGCTTATAAAAAGCGATGCATAAAGGCCATCCTTCAACCTGAATATTTCCCCCTTTCCCCCGGACATTGATTGCCTCTGTCACTCTGTATATTCAAAGTGGTACGTAACTGGGGCAAAGGTCTAGGTTCAAGGTAGGGATGTTTTCGAGAGAATTCATAAAGGACAGGTGTAAGTTTATAAACCTAGCTTTATTAATATGATTTCCCTGTGTAAGTACTATTCATCCTATTTTCCTTATTTTCCGTCACATTGGTATTTGGATTTGAACCTTTCAAAGGCAAAGGGTAATGCTAATGGGGATGTGGTCTCAAACTGTGATGTGATGGTAACCTTGATATGAGGAAGTCCCATGGAAATTCACTCTGCATAATTAGTTTTGATAGAAGGACCTTATGGACTGCGGAATGCATAATAATTAAGTGCCAGAGGTTCCCTGGGGCTATTGCACGGTTAATCCGAAGCCCCTGTCTCAGATCTAGGTATATATGACCCCTCAACATGTGTGATCATTTAGCCAAGAAAGTCTTCCTTTCTTACAGGTAAAGGTGAAGGTGTACATGTCCTGCTTTACGATTGGTACTTGTCGACCTCACCATCACTCTCCAAACACACAATTATTGTGTCTCACACTTTGGTAGATACCTATAGGAAGAGCAAAATAACAACATGTGCTCTGAGACAGCCTCAAACAGGTGATGCAGCCAGTAACCATGTTATACACTGTGGATATGTTTCCATGGCAACTTGATACTTTGAGCCGTTATAAATATAGATGTGTTTCTGAATACAGACCCCCAGGACTCCGATCATCGTAGATGTATTGCTATCAGATTGAAATGTCCTTTGCAGAAAACATGCATTTCCTAGAAGTAAATACTACATCTAAATTGATAACAGTCCATCTTTTGGATTCACGGCGATGTTGTATCCTTCGATTAGTGTATGATCACGTGTAGCCCATGCTAGAGGTTGTCTGGACTACAGCTAGGGTCTTTCCATATCCTTCATATGAAATAATTTCTCCACTTTAATCAAATCAAAATAATATTTCAGAAAGTTTGTGTTGTAGTACTGAAGAAGGCACGTTGCTTAAAAGAATTAATGTTATTGAAAACAGTGGCTTCGTATTCTACTTTCCAGTATATTCCCTATACTCTATGATATATCTCAACATGATCTATCGTTCATCTTTTCACTGTTTAAATGTCAAAGCAATACATTGTATGAAAGCCTTTGAATCAAACATCTATGGCCTACAAAAAGAAGTAGGGGGCAATGATTCCTGAGGGATTTGATTAAGGAACCTTAATAGATAGGAGAGACTTTCTGATATAGAAGACAGGCTAATAAGGCTAATAAGCCTATTGAATGTAAATGTTGGGCTACTATATGCAGAATTCAGGTTTATGTAGAAGTTACTTTACCTGTTTACTAGATGTATGACTAGAAGAAAGGCATATGGTGAGTCCTTAACTTCACATGGACACGTCACACAGGCGGATGACCTAATGTTTATAAACAGTGGAAACCCACGTACAGAGATCCTATTTGTATGAGGTAGAAGATCTGAAGGCCTGCTGACACACACCCCTCCCATCTAACCTCCCACCCACACACTCAACCCACACACCCAAAGGCTGCATTCCACTATCCGATTTTACAAGCGATTTTGGAAATTGCCAGTGGGAATAAGGACTAATTGCAATCATGTTACATATGAGAAAGACTTTGAAATTCTCTTTCAAATGATATGTGATATGCTTTGATCACTGTAACAATCCGATTGAAAATTTTCCCTTAGTCAAAATTGCCTAGTGGAATACAGGCTTAACCCACCAGACCAACCTCACCCACCCTCCCATCAAACGTCCGCCCCCTGGACATCAGACAAACGTGCCCAGCCCACCTGGCCCTCTGTGTGAGACACACATACTCTGGCAGTGATTTGTATTTCTATTTTTGGTCTCTATAAATCCTGCCTGGAAAAACAAAAACATGGCCCTAGCCTCCCACATGGGGCCCTTACATGGTGCAAGAGCACTCTACAGTATGGTCAAATAGTGGTGTCTTTATATTCAGGAATAATAATCCCTGCATGCATACTTGAGATTGGGGACTGCAGCTTTGTGTTGTGTTGGTGGTGCATAGGAGAGTCAATATTAAAGTTAGGATTTTTGAAATTCATTTGATTAAAAAACACTTAAATTACTTAGGATAGGATTTAAATCATAGCTGTTTGTGGTTTGTCGCACACCTGGACAAAGTGGCACACCATCTGCCAACATCCACACGGTATTACTAAAACGGTCAAGAACTAAAAAACTAGATGACTAATTTGTCGCCAATCATGGTACACTAAGATAGTCAAATTCAGAAAAGAACATCTATACAAATACTGCAAAATGTAATAAAACTATTGCTTGAATGTACCATTATAATGCTTCTAAATAGTCTTTTTCTAACTCTATGTAACAAAAGACAGTACATGGACTTTTTCCTAGTTCTTTAGATGAGTGAAATAGATCCTAGCACAGTGCCTTTTCTCTATTCTCATCTATGAAATTCATATAACAGGCTAATGATGAGTAGAACATGGCAAAGAAAGACTGAATTGTAATAAAACCATCAGATCTCATTGTGAGCATATTTTCATTATAATTATTTCACAGCAGAGAAAACGAATTTTCTGTTTGTGGCAGTAGGCCTATGTCTTACATAATGTTTATAGATCGTTGTAAGACCGTGGAGAAAACATGTTGGCTTTCCCTTTGACATTTATTCGACCCTTAACCTAGATGGCAGCTTGTACTGGTCAAGGCTGACGACTGGTGGTCAATATGTCTCAGACAACCCATTGGGACTCGGCAGACCGGAACGCAATGATCAATACCTATTATATCTACCATGTAGTAATACTCTAGATCCAAGCTATAATAGTGGCTGAATATCGATAAGACATTGGCATTATAATATATTCTATATGAGGATTGCAATCCCTATACTTTCACTCTTGTCCTGCAATCTCAAAAGCAGATGAATAGTCAGATCTTTTTTTTGCCCCAAAGTACCCCACAGTGCAATAATCCCTGTCTCTTCATGCAATTGTCAGTTTTGGTGTTTTCACTACAGTTTTCAGCGTAATTGATATGGCATAAATCAAGTACAGACTGTGGGCACACTTAGCAATCGTTATTGCCCCAGTTTGCACAAACCCTGACATGTCTCAGACAGCGTATTCAAATAAAAGCAATAAGAATTGCTTCGTGCCCCTTTGGTCTATACTTAATTTGTATTTATATGATTAATGTTTGCCCACTAATGTGTATTATTTGACATACATTTACTTCCATTTAGTGGGATATGACAGTTCGTTCATCTATGATTATATTTCATGCAGATGTTAGCTAAAGTGTATAATTATGCTATAGTATGTGAAGGCTATAATCTTTGTTATTCTGGTTGCCTTACCCTTTTTTATCCATATAAAGGGCCTATTACATATGTGTACATTTATGTGTGTGTTTATGTATGTGTATGTATACATGGATATGTATGTGTATAGATGTATGTGTATTCATATAAATGTATTTATGCATGTTTACATACGGCAATAGAAAAGCTGTAGTTTTACTTTTGGTTGACAAATGATATTTGTTGAGGTGCATGGAAGGGGTTTGTTGAGTAAATGTATGTTGTGAAGGGAATTGTGAAGAAAGTTCCTCCTACATTTATTTGTTGGCTAAAATGAGGACAAGCTAAGTTTGATAGCACGGGTCACGACATCCTACTATTGTGCCTTTGTCACACCACTACATGCTTTCTCTCCTTGCAGAAAATTGCAAACATGTGCACCCTTTTATAACCGTCCCATTAAGTATGCAGTAGACTATGAGATTGATACCTAATCTGTGTTCAGGAATGGTGACGAGAGGTTGAGCAAAGTAGGTTGTTTAGAGCGTAATTACGACCTATATCACAAGGTTCAGACACACTTCCTTCGAATGACCCATTAGATCCGATCTACCAAATCGGTTAGACATTTGTACGGTTAGGTATTTGTAACTTAATAGCAAATGTACACAATAGAATTAAATAACTGAGGGGTCTTTAGTTAATCCTCAAATGTGGCTATATACATAGGGTGATAAGAGGAAATAATAAAGACCTATAACTGCATGGGAACAAAAGAAGTTCATACTTTAGATAAAGGAATACATTACATGCTTTGGCCATAGACAATGCTATCTAATGTTCTATGTTCTTTTCATTTATTTTTATCAAGAATAAGAATCACCTCGTTTCCATTTTCTTCACATTACCCCCTGAGGTTCTTTGCAGCTATCCCACACAATTGTCACAGTTGTAAGATCAATCTTTCGATCGACTGAATCCATTCAAAGGCTGCCAAGATCTTGTCTTGAATATTAATAATGCAATCTTTGTTGAAAGACACCTAAATTAGGTACTGTAGAATTCTGGGATTCTGGATTAGGAGCGTGGCGTGTTACTGGAGCAATCAGTGCATACTTTGCAGGTTATTTTATGTTACAGCCTAGTGCATTAAGTTAACAGTATGACTCCAGCATTCAAATGAATAATTCTTAATATAGGAGGATTTCCAACCTACTTCAACATTTGTATCTTTGTAAAGTCAACGGTAAAAAGACTGTACTGCTTTGACTTAACAGCAACGGCAGTAGTATATTCATAGAGGTTCAATATTTTAGAGGCTTTTTTTTCAAAGCACAAAGTCATATACACGTCCAAAATAGGTGGCTTGTGCATTATATTATCTGATTTTGCATAATTTTGTCAAGCAGCTCCAGATTTAAATTTTGCAAATCTGTCTTTTGTTACTTATCAAAATGTGCAGTCAGGAAGGAATATAATAGGGAAGAATGGCGGATCATTGTGAGTTATCGATTATTTGTTATTGATCAGGTATGGGTGGCCATGTTTTAGTACAGAGCCAGCTGGTGCAGAGTAACTCTCCCAGTCTGTGCTCCAACAGTTGGCCTGGACTGATTATTGATTTGAATAATGTATTACACTATCAACCCTGGCACAGTTTGCATTCTACCAATGACCTCATATTGGACAATGCTAATTTGGATGAAAGAGGGTGAACTGATATCTATCTCTTTGGGTTCATGAAAAAATGAATAACAATTCCGATCTCATTATTAGCCCTATGATGAGCACTAACTGACAATAATTATGTGTAAAAAATAATTATGTGTAAAAAAGCCTGAGTCATTGAATATTAAGGGGGAAGTGGGTATTTATATAATAATTCTCTTTATATATTGAGTAAAAACAAAACTACAACAAAAAGTAATGAGATTGTAGGGGAGATTGTACAGTAAATCCAACTCCAAAAGGCATGCAACAATATTTCTCACAATTGACCATATTATATCGATGCTTACACAAAATAAGACAAGAAACAACATACATCATAGAAGTCTCCAAATAAATCTGAAGAGCCATTGGATTTTATAGTGTCTATGATGGGCGTGTGCAAAAGGGAGGTGCCCTGTTAAAATATGCATTATGTCTATCATGGAACACACACTACTAAAAAAAAACTGCTGTAAAACGGGAGTAAGCTAAGGAAAGTGTTGGTTATTCCCTGGTCTGACTCACAGGGTGGGATTACAAGTAGGTGGTTCCCGGGGGTAAACATGGTGGACAGGTGCCAATTACACCCCAGGTGGGTTAAGGGTACCCGTGAGCCCTGGCCAGTACTACGAAGCAGGGTTTTACCTTAGCATTGTTTTTTTTTTTTTTAAACAGTTTTATTTATCCTGGCTGAGAGTTGGATCTCTCCAGTCTTCCCTCTCTGGCCAGCCATAACTTAACTATTACAGTAGCTTTAATTTACAAATTTTGCACATTCAGCATGATATCAGTAGAGTAACTAGTACCGG
Organism: Lepidonotus clava; assembly: GCA_936440205.1. NCBI lineage: Eukaryota > Metazoa > Annelida > Polychaeta > Phyllodocida > Polynoidae > Lepidonotus > Lepidonotus clava. Next base: position 13,638,391 of record OW387150.1, on the reverse strand, counting down.
GCACTGGTAAAAATCAGCTCGGGCTAGTGAAATTTGTGAGCAACTAGCCCAACTTATTCTAAGGTAACATACAACTTATTGTGATACAAGTTATGTATTTGTCAGATACAATGTCTGTAAAATAAACACAGTACCTTGCTCTTTTATATTACATGTATCTGCATAATGATATGAATTGGCTAATATATGTGTAAATGTCATATGGAATATGTTGTCTTTAGAGGCTAGACCCCTTGTAAACAATACTAATCTAAAGTTGTTATTTTCTCGTTCATATTCCAACCATTTCCTGGTCTGGTGTAAGTGCACCTTTTTTGTTGTTTGGTCTGGAAACATGTTTTTATGACTCAGCTGGCTATTTATAACATAAATCAGAGAACAGTGAAGTTGTAAACTTCTATATTTTGCTAGGCACCATCGCACTGTTCGCGAAAATACATATTAATCAATTTCAATCGTTTTGGGGAACAACTATACATAGTATGAATTATAAAACCATTATATTGAGTAACGATGGGAAATATCATAATTCAAGCATTTATTCTAATACAACTGCCGGAGGGCAACCATTTGGATGGGAGTCACGAAACAGACCCCCCAAGGCCCAGGAAGTCTCGACAAAAGTTGGTAAGTTTTGTGCACTTTTATTTGGCCTTTTTGTAGACTTAGAAAAGGGGCCTTTTATCCATAATACATAACGGGAGTTGTGGTTGGTCAGAATGTGTGCTAGGACGTATATGTCCCTATAAGTCAGCAATTCTGGATAAATACAAGTCATTGGCGTACCGAAATAATGGACAGCCCCTGGGGGAGAAATATAGGGGATGAAGATAGATTCCGAACTATAGCTCCAGAGGTGATATGACGTCATTTATATGACCCTACTCATATAAAAATATATAACAATGTGAACATATATATGTCAAGCACGTGTGGAAGAGAAGATCAGGCCATCTGGGCATAAAACCAACCCCTCTTCACTGTATTGATCTGGGCAATAGTCAACTAACATGGGCATTCAGTGATCCATTGATCGGCCGACAGGTGGGGGTGTAATCGTGGGGGGAGGGTGCAGGCCTGGGGGAGACTTCTGACACCCAGAGACAGAAATAGACGGACTCTATTCGGTCATACACAGACAGACATTGGCATATTGCCCTGCATGTCTGGAAAGGCATTTATGTGGGCGTATAAAGGGTATTGTCGTCTTTAGCATCCAAACAATAGAGCAATGTCATTAAAGCAAGAACTTTTCTTCTGTATCTCTTTATAGCCTTATCTATTCCTACTTATATACTGTTGATCAAATATCCTTAGACATTATATGAGAGTCTTACAATACCATATCCAAGCAATACATCAATACATTTAGAGTATTTTACAATATCCCACTGGCTTAGCAACCTTGGTTTATTATCTTTGGCCTTGTTATACGTCCATATTATGTATACATGTATACTAAAATAATAGTACCTATAATTCACCAGTGCAATATTTCATGTAGATCATAGTATATTTGACACCACATGCCGGATGTGTCGTCTCTGTCCACATCATGTAGGACTAATGACGTTCTCCCTCCACACACATCCTACTCCTAACCACACACAAACCATTAGGTTTCCGAGGTAGGCTTCACCACACACCCGCTACGTCACTTAAACCCACACCCGGGCCCACACCCTACTACATCAGGGGTCAGCTCCCCACGAGAAGGGGTCATGCGGGGGTGGGCGGTGGAGGAAAAGGATGCAGGGTTCTCAAGGAAATGTGTAACTTGGTTTGGGATATTGAATTACAAAAGTCTGTGTCTGTATGGGTTTGTTACTTTATTCAGTATTTAAGTGTCTAATACTGTGATTCTCAATTGCCATATCAATATGAGTATTTTGATTCTATGTATCACATCACAAATACACATAGGGCCTATTACTGCATTATTATAATAAGGCGTCGTGGAAAGCGCTGCACAAGGGACATATCCCTTAGGTGATATGCCCGTGTAGCGATTGGTTTAATCCATAATTATGTATTTAAAAGCATACAACATAATTTATAATCTAACATCCTAGTTGGTACCCGACGCCACATAAGAATAAACTTTCGATAAAGTTTATCCGGTCTGGGACAGGAAACTCAGTTTCTCAGTCCTAATACATGTGGCCTTGTGCCCCTGGTAGGCCTACCCGGAAACGGGCCAGGAATATATCGGCAAAGGCCGCCGGTAACACCGTTCAGGATCTGGCCCACCCGGAATAGCATGGAGCAGTTATCACAAACACGCATAACTCACCATTAACTGAAATTCATATGTGATTTAGGCACACAAAATATCATACAATATTTTGTAATGGTCAAAAGGTCTGGTTCAATTGCTATTCACATGCAATAAGCAGCAATTTCAACCAACAAAAATAACTTTGAAATTTAAAGAGTCTCCATAATTCTGTTGGTGCGCCCTGACTTTCCCAATATTATTCTCAAATTACGCATGCATGAAAAGCATTGCAGTAGCCAAGTTGTGTAATAGGGCTGCACCTGTAATCTGCAACACTTGGTGTAGGCTGACTGCGGACTGTAACGAGTGGGCTGGACCGTTAACCCACCTGAAGAGTCTAGACTTAGTGTGTTACAAGGCTGCATCGTTAACCTACTTATTGTATTTGCCCAACACGCCTCTTGCTCATGTGTGAACGTATTGCCTCAAGGGACCATGTTTTAAAAGCCAAAACAGACTTCCTGATATATATGATGATATACATGTATATGATATATCGTAGATATACATGTAGACATGTATATTGGTATTATATTACGAATATACAAGTCCAATAATTAACAAATAACAATTACATTTAAACTGTCTATATCGCTGTTTTTTTCTGATTGTAAGGAAATGACCCTGGACCTGGATACTTCACTAAATTGGAGAAGGGTTCAGCTTTAATTAACTCAGCCTTTAATTAAGTCTGACTCATCATGCTATAGTCCATGCATATAGAAGTCAATGCATAAGTTGTCTGTCAGTATCTAAGTGCTGCAAATCTTTCCTTATCTAATGACCAGCACTGCACATGGAAACTGCTCTGATTTATACTATTTGTATTGCCTTTCAAGTTACCGGTGCGCTAGTCCCATGTTAAGTTTATCAAGGCCTTGGCCTACCACACCCCCTTCTCGTTAGAGTCCGGTCTCTCCTCCAGCTTGTACCCCCATCCTGCAACTCCCATCCCATCTCGTCTGGGCATCAGCTACAACCCTCCATGTTGAACACCAACCATTCCCTTTTTCACAAAGAAAACAATATACTACAAGGACCCGGCATAACCTATAGTCTGTGCTAATAACGGAGACAAAACAGTTTACTATAACCTCATTATCGAGATCTATGGCAGTCACAACTTACCGGCGTTTGTGTAGGGACGCTGTGGTGGAGAGTAGACGCTGGTAGCCCGGATGTAAACAGACTGGCAGCCGGCTGAAGAGAGCGTCCCGTGTTATGTGGACCACCACCACCCATACACCCCCTACCGGCCGCCCCCTCCCCTCCCACCGCCGTCAGACAGTCAGCGGCCTGGAATGTTGGGTCGAGGAGGGCTATGGACGGCAGAATGTAGTACAGTGTACCATGCCATGGGTTGTTCTTTTTTATGTTATTAAACTTTTTGGTTAAGGTGACTCACTTTAGGAAAGATGTTCAAGTGAGTCCACATAAAACAATGCATTACAGTTTCACCAGTGTCTAATAAAGGTAAATGAACGGATTCATGGGATGGTCCAAGGGGTGCTGCCCCCCCCCCCCCCCACTCTCTTTTTTCAGTTATCGTTTTCTTTTTTTCTTGTGGGCCCAAAAAGTACAATAAGAGAAGAAAATGCTCTTTGTGTGCGTGCGAAGTATACACACAATAACTTTGTCCTTAGCCTATAATATGATTACCTCACCCCCCCCCCCCCCTTATACAAGGATTCAATGTACGTATTAACGGCATGCATGATTGTGTGCAAGTTTAGCCTAGGAGTGTTTAGACTCTTTTTAAACCGTATAACCTTGATACTATCATAAAAGCTAGATATTTATCATAAAGTATAACATATATTAGCATTTGAATCCAACTACTTGGAGATAATATGTCTGTGGGACCCCCGTTCCACCTTTACATAAGTACTAAGGCCCTTACCCTCTGCCATGGGATAGGTACCGTAAACACGTCCCTGAACTAGCACGAGCTGGGACTGACCATACAGAATGTGCTGGAGGATTACATGTGGGTTGACCACTGGGCTGTTGGAAACAATTTACGTTGGCTGCATGAAATGGTACACCAATTTGCAAGCTAGTATACCATATGAGATTGATAAAATGAAATGATATATCAATTTAAAAAGCAACAATACAATGTATCATAGTATTTCTTCATGCTTAATTGCATTGAATGACTATTGTATAACTGTTTGCAATTGAAATAGGCCCATGCGATTTGTGTCCGTTTTATCAATAGAATATTACATGGAAAGTAACGGAAGGGAAATCATCAGAAGGGAAATCCGATATACTCTTGGCGTGCAAAATACAATTTGGTTTGTTGATATTTTCGAGTAAGGCTTAAAACAATCAACTTGGTTCATTGGAGAAGAGTTCAAATCAAAGTACCATGTGATAATATGCAAAGGTGTCAACATGTTTATAAGTAGACCGGTTTAAGGTACGTTAACGTTTAATTGATTGTAAGATTCATTATTGAAGGAAATTGTCCACCGGTACTTACATTTCTTTAGTGTAACCCATCAGTTACCCACGTAGTATGGATATATGATTTGAGATCAAGGGTCATCTACCGTGATCGATACGGAATAATATAGAGTAAATAATTTTAGATAAACACTGTATCAATATCATAAGTCTATAGATGTTGTAATAAGTTAAGTTATTAAAGGAATAAAAGCATATAAATGTGTCTCTTTTTATTCATATCGAAATTCTTTCATATTTACTGTGTAAAGTTTATGGATAACTTCTATGAGTCTATTTTAACATAGAAGTTTGAATAGCTTGTCTGCTTACAGTCGGTTTCACATAAACTTCCCGTTAGTTGTGGTGAAGATGTGATGCAGTGTTCAGCCGGTAGGAGGCAGCCTCTGACGATTACTGAGGGTTATGGGTGTAGACCCTTCAAATCGACAGGGCGGCATAGCCATTTCATAAATTTGAAATGCGACTTGGAGCTTAGTGACATGTAGAAAAAAAGAACGAAAGTGAACTATGGTTGTTTATACATATATATGTATATAGATATGAATGAGTTGGGGGGTATGTTGAATATGTTATAACTGTGTGGACACGTTTTTTTACTATACCCATATATATTGGACGATGTTATTGTTTCAAATTCACCAGGGGCCATATTTTCGTTACGTAACTGATTTTGGTGATTGGGCTAATCATGGGAAATTTGATTAGTGTCTAATTCATATTAATTTTGTCTGTCAATCAAAGTAACTACATCTAACAATCCCTTTTCAATGTTACTTTTTAAATGATATCCAAACTTTTGGCAACATACATGTACATAATTAGGCATTATGAAACACTAATCAAATTTCAGCTGATTAGCCTGGGCCCTGGAAATAAAAATGCCTAAAGTTCGTTTAATTGGATTCCTTTTCTTTGTTATTTTTGGGATAGATTCATCATCTGGGTAGTTCAAGCCCTGACGAATGATCATTCATATGCAGAGGTACTGATGCACGTTTATAGCTGATACACACACAAAAATCGTAAGTATATGAAAAGTACATCAACTACTTAATCTATATTGTTTATTGGTTTTCAAATTTTAATTGCCAATTGATTCATTGTAAGTTATTGCAGTTTTTCTGGGTGACAGTAAGCTGAGTGCAAAGGCTATATTCCACTTTACGGTATTTTCTTGCAGCACCATGAAAACATACAAGCAAGCTGCCGCCAACTTGTTTGTGGTAGGGTGCTGCAAGGTCAAGTATTGGTGCTTGCAGTAGTTGCTTGTGGCGCCTGCTATTTCACATTGATTTTCTATGAATTGCTTGTGGTCGGGATACCAACATGTTTGTATCAAAGCCGCAAATTGCTTGCAGCACTTAAAAATAGCGACCGCAAATGCAACCAAGCGCAGAGTGGAATATAGGCTTAAGTGTCATCCTATATATGTGCAAGACCCATTCTATTCCTTCACATTCTTTGTCTGAGACCCATTACTCCTCCTTCAGTTATCCAATTATCTACATCTCTGTTCTTTGTGTTGATATACCATTACCTAACCCTTAATGAATTGCAACAGCTAACACTGATTACTGCTTTGATACGTATTTATTACAAATAATGCATTGAGTTAGCCTCAGTGAAATTTGACATTGGGTAGCCTATCCCTTTAAATCTGACATGTAAATAAGAGGTAAAATCGACATGGATATTAAAAACATAACCACATCATGTGACATAGTAATTTCTAAAATTCAATATGCGACATGGAGACCCCCCATCTACACCCCTTACATTGGGGTGTCGCCTACACATGACAAGGAGAGACATGTATGATCACCAGATCACAGCCATGCCAGTGCATGACTAAAGAGGAGGGAAGTCATTCCCCAACCTTGCCAGACTTTCTGAAGTTCTGATAGAACGCTATGATTTATCAAATTTTATTTAGTGACAGATTTGCATGTTTGCCACCCAATCAAAAATGATGTATTTCATGGCAAAATAGGGTTGGACATTATAGGTTAGGCTGACAGCTTTAAAATTGGTTCCTATGGGAAAGAGGCCAAAATGTATAATATAGGCCCTATAAGCTGCATTATATAAAATGTATGTACAAATACACAACTATATTGCTTTGGTTAATTTTGTTTCATTCAACTCTCTTCATGGAATAAGCAGGAGACAATTTTGAAAATATTTCGTGATAGACTTTGTTTATTGTTTATGTAAACTGGGATGGGCTTATCATGGCACACATTGAAATATATCAACCAGCTGGCATAATTATTATGTCTATATTAATGTGTGCGTGCGTGTGTGAGTACCGGTATGTGTGTGTGCGTGAGTGTGTGTGCGTGCGTGTGTGTGAGAAAGAGAGAGCCAGTGTACTCATAATCTCTCCTGTATCACTATAGGTTGTGCCAAGTAGTTCAACATAATCCCAGTAGATGTCTCAAGTAATGACTTTAGGTTCACAATGATGAGTGCTGGTACACTTGCATTTCAAATTCAAGGACAGTGGGTCTCTCAAGGGATCACATCATTACCGAGAAAAAAAAGGAAATTTATATTCCTTTTAATCTATGGAGCTGTATCACTTTTAAAAACTACAGTTTGGATTAGGACCCCTAAATTGAATTGAACAATAATACTGAAATACTTTGAACCTATATCATGCATTTCATTCCCATATGGGAATGACGCATAGGTTCCAGAGTAACAGTTTTCAATATCATGACCACGTGGTGATCACCAAAATCGGATCACGTGACCCTGTGTGCAACCTCCGGGGAACAGGTCAGCCTAGGGCTAAAGATTTAGGCCTAAACACATTGAACAAATATGGTGTAGGAGTCATAGATCTAATCATAGGACGAGGTCGATATATATAGGCCTAGTATTACTATTATAGGCCTACCTGGTCCCTCTGGCCTTGGTTCTATGGGGCCGTCCATGAATGACGTCTTAAAGGACGTCATAAAGCAGGGGGGAGAGGGGGGGGGGCATGTTTCCATGACTCAACATGACAAGAGGGGCTTGAGAGGAGGGGGGGGGGGGTCATGTTGAAGAAATTTCAATTTGAAGAATTTCAGAGAAAAATTGTTTGTTCAATAAGGATGTTGAATGCTGAAGTTTCCTTTTTTCAGGGTCTGGCTCACATGCAAGAAAGTCAAGGAGCTCCATGGCCCGATCTTAACGGGCTTGGGGGCCCTGGGCCTCTGTTTTGTCCACCCTTGCTTTTTTAAAAAAAATCTTTTTATTATTATTATTATTATTTAGTTTATTCCTAAGCAAACTTTCAGGACAAGTCCTGTTTGTCCAAGAGTGCCGATCTTGGTACACATTTCAGGCACTTTAATTTGGAACATGAAAATAAATAAGGTTATCACAAATGGTACACTGACTAAATTTCAGTCAAGTGCAAAGCATATCAAGAGGCTGACTTTCATCCAATTTTCAACATAACATCCAAATTGTAGGGTAGTTAGAAGCCGATAACTAAGATTGAGACAAATTGTTTTGATGAGCAGACTAATTTTCAGCCTGGCCATTTCGACAATATTGGTATTTCACATTAGAACCCACCATACTAACAGTTCCAAATATCTATAGAACCTAGACCTAGGTGTCACAATACGTCATCCGTTATCTGGTTATTAATAAAACATTGCAGAAATCAATTTCATATCAAAGTTGAATTGTTAATACAGAATAATCTTTTTTGTTTGTTTTTGTTTTGGGATTCTTTGTTTGGTTTTTTTCCTTCTCTTTTTTTGGGGGGGAGAGGGGGAGGGTGTTCACCTGGTATGACATCATTTCTAGATAGTGCGTGTGTGTCAGGGATCACATGAGGAAACATGACAAAGGAGAAGGGGGGTCGGGGGGTGGGTCAAAAACGGTCAAAAATAGCAAGCTACTGCTGCTAGGCGTACAATTCTCATTTGATCTTTACTGTTACATGGTAAATTTATATTCGGTTTATATTAAGTATTCTTATGAACCACCAGGACAGTATCATTCCGTCACATACGCTGTACAATGTTCCTGGATATCCGGGGCGCCAAGCCCGCCAAACTGCATTGGGAAATACCTAACCGGAAGTACCGGTTAACAGTGACGTCATTTCTGGAAACGAGGTCAAGTTTGTGTTGATTCCCAGACCGTCTTCGTCAACCACGAAGTGCACAGATTAAGTCAAAAACACCTTTTTCAGCAAGAGATCTCGGTTAAATTCTTCCGGTAAGCAGTTATTTATTAACTTAATTGTCTTTTTGACGCATACTATACGTAGGTAAAGCTGTCGAAAGCTGCCATTTCTTGGTTTTCTTACCAGAAACGTTGACACTTCGATTCGTCAAGTGTCAGTAGAAAATGGCACGTACGCAAACGACATCGACATGTGACTATTTCGCGGAAAGCACAGACAAATAATTACATAATTGTATCACTGTGTTGTAATCTATGGACAAACACATGTCCCAGAAGTAATATAGGTCTTCTCCGATTCGTTTAAATGTCAAAACAGGTGATATGCGCCAAAGATAGATGTGAAACCACTCTCACTTTCAGGCCTGAGGCAGCAGTCATGTCACACTCACACTTCCAACCCCGCCTTCATTGGATTTCTATTCTAGAGAATTCGTTTTTCCGATCGCATTACACATAAGTTTTGCTCATTCAATAGATATATGATGTTAGGAGTAGAGATCGAGATCGAGTCGATCATTTGGCTGGGGTCTAACCTGTTTTCCCTAGACCTAGTGTAGGGAGGGAGTTAGAACCAGGCCCTCACCGTTATTGGTAACGTTAAAATCAAGGGAAACAGACTTCAGCAACGTTAGGGGAGAACCAGAAAAGGCAACAGCAGGCATGGTTTCGACTAAATGCGACAAGGTAACAGTCCTATGACTCCTCTGACAGTTACCTCATGACTAATAATATATTGTAGATCTATAATTAGGCTATACATATAGTGATTTACAGAGAGAAAGATTTTAAGGGGCCAACTCTTCTCTTGGCCTAGACTACACTACAGGGCAGTCCATTGATTTAAGAATATTATGACCTAGAAAGGCCATGAATTGATTAGGGCTAAACAGCATTGAAGTTTAGCTTTTCATTGGACAACCAAGTTTAGTGTTTTATAAAACTTATCAAAAGCAATTGTTCCCTCAAATAGCAATAATAATTTTGATACTTTCTATGAAGTTCAGCATTGCCCAACATCATCTTTATTTTTTTCAAGATCCCTTGAAGAGTGGTCGGACAAATAATAGATCTATTACAGATTTATCTTATTAACATATGATTTTATAAGAACTGATTATGTGTTTGCAAATGGAAAGTAATTTTCTTTTTCATTTAAAGAACATTGACCTTGGGAGAGTGTAAATCTTGACATAATATTCAGCGCAACATGAACATTTGTTTTTAGTCCCCTGTTGTGATGACTGTTGTGAAGTCAAAAAGAGTAGAAGTGGGTTTACCAATCCTAAACGTACGAGGGATTGGCTGTATCCTATCTCGAGTAGGCTTAATTGATACGTTTTGAAATACACGAACGGCAACAAACCTATTCTGACATCAAACCACACTCATGATACTGGAAGTGCGACTGAGCGGAACATTTGAGTGTCATTATTGCTTCAATAGCTTAGATAAGTTAGATCTAATGTCATCAAATGACACTTCCTGCTTTTTATAACGTAAACCTTTCTTGACACCCTTACGATTGATGCCAATAATTGTGCTAAAGATTCTATGATTTTCAAGTTACTGTTCCCTCATGAGAAAAACCATTTAGAATCATTGCAAAATTATCAATTATGGTATCAACTTATAGAGATTTAAAAGAAGATCATTATCAAATAGAAGACAAATTTTGAAATACTTAGCTATGTCAAGAATACAAATTTGAAAAGAAGTTACACACTGCATTTGCTGTGATAAATCCCTTTTTGTGAGCCCTTAATTATAGTTTTTAGTATTGTAGCTTATGGGAAGGGCTCACTCAATCAGTCATGTCTTTTGTAGGTATTTGGGCTTTGATCTGATTGCCCGGTTACACAATCTTACATACAAGTAGCTACAGGCCTTTGTCCACCGGCATGCATTTGTAAGCAGGACAATTAGTGTGCATCAAGTGTAATTGAGTGGGCAGGCCTCTCCCCTGCACCCTCCCCCACCCCCACTACTTGAACTCAGTTCAAGGAGTGGGGGTGGGGGAGGGTGCAGTTTGAGAAGCCAGAAGTTGGTTACATAACCAGTACTTGAGCCACTGGCACCTGCAGGTGGGTGGGTGCAGGGGACCGGGGCATTGACAGTCCACTCATCATAGTGAGGGGGGGGGGGGGGTGACCGGCCGGGCGGTATGTTTGGCCAGGTAGAGGGAGGAGGCAGTCAGGGTCTAGGCAGTCAGTGTATGCAAGGCCGGGTAGGGGGAGGAGGAGAGGGAGGGGGGGGGGGGGGTCATGGTTGCTTGGGCGCATGGACAGTGATATAGGAGGGAGTCCTATTGGTCAATCAGGTTGACCAATGAGTGTACAGCTGCCCAGGACAGCTGCACTGCCCAATGGACACTACTATGATGAGATTTCTGATTTCTAGTTAAGGGCGAACATCGATCGTTCCAACGATCGGAACTTTTATAGTCATTTGCTTCTTGTTTGTATTTTCAGTAAATATATGGAACATTTTATCAGATTACATATTCGAATCAGTATGCAAGATGTCATGAAATGGTATGGCTATGTTTTTCATGCTTCATAGTAAAGTAGCTATCTCGAAATATTTGTAAAAAGTTTGCAAACCCTATTAGTAGGACCTAAAGATAGTTCTTTATTCCTGTTCCTTTGTTGACTAACTTCAATATTTGACTATTCTAAAATACCACATATTGAAATTAAAGAGTGAAACTTTGGGATGATATATAGGGATGTTAGGTTTGAATTTCTTTTGTATAAACCTTGGAAATGTCACAGATAAACCGGTGGCAGTTTGGTTCACCCAGACAAACATAATTATTTCCTGTTTAGCTGGAACTTCAATTAACTGCAGGTTCGAGATCATCTGACAGTCAAACATACAACGCTATACATATCAAGTAACTTGATAACTTGTCAATTCTCCCTACCACGGATAGCTGATTTACAGTATTTTTAGTACCTGCAGGCTAATTTGGACTAAATTTGTAGACAAAACCTATGGAAAAACTATAGAAAATAAAGAAGTAATTGGTATATATTCATCTATGACGAATGAATTTTCAAAATTCTTGGGAAATTTAAAATGTATATGGATACAAATCTAGAAAAAATTGATCTCTAGTTTTATATCATATGATACTTCTTATAATCTAATGATTAATGAAAATTCCTATACTAAAGCCTTTTGATTTGTCTACAAATGACCCAGTATGCATCCTGATCTAGGCTAACCTGCAGGCAAAACTCAAGAAATTGCCTATCCGTGGTTGGGAGAATTCAAGTAACTTGATCTGTATAGCGTTGTATGTTTGACTGTCAGATGATCTCGAACCTGTAGTTAATTAAGGCTGAACTGCTTTTTAGTTTGTAGTTTTCAGTCTGGTAGACATTGGCCCTGCTAACATAAGCAAAACATGACAGGCTCCTCTCCTGATAGTATCTACTTCCTGGTTGGGCGTGTGTACCAATAGATAAGGGTTATTTAAAACATAGATAAAGCAGGGATTGAAGAAAGAATTCCACGATTTTGTAAGGTTTCTTAACATGAATGTACCACTTTATACATTCTACACCCAGTAGCCCAAAATAATACTTAGTTTATTTTACGTCAATATTTCTGTCTCACAGGCTCACTCCCTTATGTCTCTAAACGACGATGAAAGTTTGCGCCCAACAAATCGCGATATCAATGTGATAATGTAACAGTTACTATACATAATAAAACTATGTATATTTTTAATTGAACGTTGTTCATGCTCAATTTAACTCCCAAATTTTGAGGACCCTCGTTGTTTATTGTTTAAATATTTGGTGTTTGAAATCAAAAGGTTTGTTTTTTTCAGACATTCATTAGGATTTCATTACATTTAATGAATGTTAAATGTTATATCCGTGTATCACTTATTTTAGTCTGAGATGTGCTTTTATCGCAGATAACCACCTTACACTTTGCACAGGCTTACACCTGACAGCATGTCTCTCCATGCAGACTGGGGTAGGCGTGTACACACCTTATGTAAACTCGCGCCTACTAAATCTACATAATAACATTTTTTCTCTGCTCTCTGGCGTTGCCCAGAATACGTTCACTTCTCGGATGGCTCTGGATATAACGCATGAAATGAAGACTCACATATATGTAAAAAGAAACAAACAAATAAAAGGGTCAGTAAAATAGATAGTAAACAACTAAATTATTTCCAAATGATGGTCCTTATCTTGGGCGAGGTCTCGTGCTCTTATTTGTGTTGAACTAAAGTTCAATAGAACTGGTACAGATGCCCTACATTAAGTACACCCGGACGAAAATATACTATAACATACAAGTGTAAGCTAAATCGTTCCTAGAATTGGATAAGTAAAATGTTTCTCTGGATATGTATCCTGTTGGAAATAAAAGTGGTCATGTACTTGAACCATTCATTTTACAAAATTCAGATATGAAAAGGTAGCTCGATAAGATTAACTTCTCAGCGAAAGCCCAAAACCCAGAACTCAATGGACTCTAATAATGTCCTTGTTGATGTACATAAATGATAGAAAAGTTATAATTGTTAATTTATTTACTTATAAGTTATTTAGTCTGTGCGTTTTTCTACGGTTTCAATCCCCATCTCATACATCCATACGCTTTTCACCACGATGGTGTTTGTGTTACGCTGAATAAGCAATGGTGTCAGTAAGCCGAGGGGCAAAAAGCCTTGAGCTAATTGAAGGAAACTTTCTAGAGTTTTCCCTTTAAGCTCCCTCCCATCTATAATCTCAGGTATATTGCAATGTTTCTAAACAGCTGAAGCTCACTGTGGTTTAGACTTAAGGTTTCAACCTGGCCAGCAGGTTTCATGTGAATTGAATACTGTAGTGTTGCTCTTTGTACCCGTTGGTGTCTTTCCCCCGCGTCACTCAAAACCAAAAGTGGTTTAATAGTTGCATGTTTGCATGTAAATTCTTTAAATAAAAATTACAAATAAAAAAACATGAGGGTAAGAATCGACAGATATGAAAATCGGGGAGTGGGGGATCGCAAAGATCAAACTTCCATAGAAGTAGAAAACCTTCATCCAACTTTAATCAATGAGTTACTGTATAACTGACGTACATTTTATCTCTCTTCCTTATTTGTCTATATAGGATCTGAGCGTCGGTCAAGATGCAGCCGCCGCCACCCCCGCCCAACTACAGCATGGCCACTAACTACGGCTTCCAGGGCTCTCCGCACCAGGGCCAAGGAGCAGGTGAGGCGTTTCACCATGTTACCATAGCAACTGTTGTCGTGTTTCAATATGCCATATATATATAACATTGTGGATTGTCATATGGTTAGTGCTAATGACGCATGTCTTATTCGAAAAGAAGAGTATGTAACGTAAAGAGAATAGTATGTATGAGATCGCTTCTCTAAGCATCTACCGTTTGGACAGCTGGTATTGAGGTATGAATGTAAAGTGGGATTTCCATAGGTAACGTCAGAAATTTAGAGAGTTAAATTTGGATTTCTGGCTATGCAATTTTCAGATAGTCATTAGGCAAATGTTTAATTTACTAGTTTGATGAGGAGCCCCAGCTGTTTTCTGCGCCGGTGAAATGAATAAAAATGACCCTGTACAAAATTGCAAAGGTGGGAAGAATGTTTACAAATAGATTAATTAGCTAGTTCAAAAGAGAAAGAAATTAAAGGAAAAATATCTTGAGTCTTGCATCCATTATTTTTAGCCGTTGAAATTTGAGTGGCCAATTCCTATCACTGACCTAGTCTCAGTGTTACACAAATATACTTTAAAGTCCTCTAAACTTAGATATTCTTGACTAGAATAAGAAACTCACCCATCAACTTTCAGTTTCACATTGACTGAGATTTGATGAGGCACTACATAAATATCAATGGTCGGATACTACACATGCACATTTATCATAATGAGGAGTTTGTCAATCAGTAATGCTTTTCAAAGTTGGCTTCAAAATATTATTAGTGTAGCCTGTCAGTACGTTTCTACGTGTTTATTGTGAATGATAGAGAAAAAAAGGGTCCAGAAAACGTTCTTAGTTTATGCAATTTTCTTGCTTCTTCTGACACTGAGAGATGATTTTCAGGGTGACCATTTATCAGAGTATTAGAACATTTCCTCCGAATTTGAGAAGCGCATGACATTTTGTTCTCCAATGTTCTGGAATTCCTGATCCAAAAATATCGGATTATGATTCCCCCCACGCCCCCCCCCCCCCCCCTTTGTTTAAGCAATTTCTGAATGGTACAATGAAAACATAGTGATATTAAACGTGAAATATGGATGGTCACCCTGATATTGGACTGAGTGATTAGTCATGGCTTTGTGCTGATATCGAGACATGACTATTTGCTTAGTCTTCTTGATCGTTTGATTGACCATAGCTTAATGCTGATACAATGAGTTTCTTATTTAATTGGCCATGGCTTCATATGACACTGAAAGTTTCTTATTTGATTTGCCATGGCTTTATCCTGACCCTGAGAGTTTATTATTTGATTGGTTATGGCTTCTACAACACTGAGACTTGATTGTTGATTGTTTGATTGGCCATGGCTTGACGCTGCTTCTGCTGCTTGTTGTGTTCAGCCCACACGGAGCGTGCACAGCTGCTCAACGAGCAGGGTATGTAGTCAACTGAGCAGCTCACCATCTGCTCACCACTGATTCCAACTTGTGTGCTCTTCTTGGAAATATATTTCAATTAGAGTCCCCACTAACACAGGGAAAACAGAAAATGTCCAAAAGAAATCCCCTGTCAGGGAAAACACCCAGAATTTGGCAAATTTTGCCAAAACACAGAGAATACACAGAGAATTTTGTTTATTGTCGATGGAAATTCCTTTTTTGTCTACATTAAAAAGTTATTCAAGGTTTGAACAAATCAGCGAAATTGACACAGGGAAAAAATTCCCCCGTGACAGGGATTCCTTTTTTCTTTTCTTTCTTTTTTTTCTTTTTTTTTTCTTTTTTTTTTCTTTCTTTTTTTTTTTTTTTTGGGGGGGGGGGGGGGGCATTACAACAAAAAAGCATAGGAAAGAAGCCTCTCAATTGAAGTACTGGACCTAGTCGTGCGGTAGACTGGATATATTTTTTCAAGGTGGCCTTAATGTCTAGGTTCAGTCGAATTGATGGTCTGGTGCTTAAACCATTCATGATGCAATTAGGTCTACGGGGGCCAAGTCATCTAAAATTTATAAATGCATACATTTGATGATTAACATGTGCGCCTAAAGTGTAGAGCTACACAATACAAGAATTGCATATACATTTAGTAATAACATCGACAATGATTGATTCAAAATATGTAATAGGATACATTATAGGCACAGTTATACATCCTACACAACGCTTCAAATAATGTTTGGTTATACAATCTTATACTTGATTATCCAGATAATGTTATGCATCAACAAAAATATAAACACATGAAACAAGCTTAGCACACTTGCAACGGAACTCAAAAGACAAATATCCTTTCACAGAACCAAATCGTATCAATAGTATCATTGTCCAGTATGATTCGTAACAGTTACCACCACTCCCAAACTAGAACACGGAACAAACTGGTCCTGTTTATGTTAGTTAGTACCTCCCTGTTTTGTCTGTAGCTAGTTTCAGTACTTGCAAATTCTTTTATTTGTTGTCGCTCGCTATCTGAACTATTATTTCAGTATTTGCAATTCCTTGTTCGATAATTTGATAAAAGTTAATACTTTTTAAACAACCTATGTAGTAATCTAAAAATAAAAGCATTTGGGAAGCTTTGGAATGAGAAAATTAATCATATTAATCAATAAATAATAAAAAAAAGGAGTGTAATCAATGAGTATTGTTTCTCTTTATATAAATAGGCCATATCGATACATTGTTTCCTTTAGCAGCGTAATAAATATTTGATTGGCTGAGAATGTGCTGGTTACGAACTTGGTCTAGGTATTCATTTCATCAAACTATTGTTTTGTTCGTTCAAATCTTCAAAATAATATTATGCATTGAATGTAGGGTTTGTAAGCTAAGAACGTATTTTCACGCAAAGATTCTTAGGTACCATTCTGGATTTTCAAATATACCCGATGTGTAACCTAATGAAAATCATAGTATTTCCCTTATCAGGAGAACGTCTTTTATTATGAGGTTGATTTGCGATATAAATTCTGCCCTTTGTTCCTAGCGATTATTTCCTTCCGCCTAGGGTCAACGTGAACATGTATATTACAAACATCATGTTGGACAAAGTTCATCTAGTCCCCTTAGAGAACCTCTCTGCAAGTAGAAGAATATTTTGAAAAATAAACTTACTGGGAATAGATTAGACCAAATTAAAAGGAGGGATGCCAAGTTTAATATCCCAGATCAAATTGGTAATAGCTAACTAGACAGTAAGTTGAACCTTGAAAACTGTCAGATATGTATTACGAACAATATTTAGGTAGTAGATATCATCAGAATCCCCTTACAAGCCAATAATATTAACATTATCATTGATACTAATTAGAACCTGAAGAAGGTGTCACACTGAAATCTTTATACTGAAATATACCACAAATGGATACACTTTGGCCTGTGTTTTTGACTTTTTATTCTAGTATATCTTTTTTTTATAGAATTGATATAATTTTGAAATCTTGATATGCTGATCATGATTGAATACCCATAAGGATTTTTCAGACAACTCCTTTTATTGTTCTACTTCTAGGGGAATAGACATAAACTATCTCAAATATCAATTAACCATGTATCTCAAATAGTAACTAGGTGTCAAGTGGCCCTGTCTGACAGTCCTGTGCTCTTCTTGTGTCTTGTGTTGACAGTGCGGGTAGATAGCGGGCCCGCCTACGTCCCGGTACCTCTGGACCCGGCCCAAGCCCCCGGACACGGTACACACATTGTCTGATCACACTGCTGCCACCTATTGCCTTGTACTGCTGCCTCCCTCACTTCACCACAACTTATTTAACTACTCCTAAGAGCCTTGTCTGTCTATTTCTATTGTACAGCGTCATTTTCTATCTGTATGTATTTGTTCGGCTCTACTGTAAGGGTGTACATTATGTAATCTTTTTTGCCTGGGTTTCATTTCATATTTACTCACTTTGTATTTTTTTCTTATTTTTCCCCAAACATTTTTTTGTTTCTCTTTTTGTGTAAATACTTCTGAAAAGCAAAACCAAATGATTTTTGATATGTTTGTATACGAGTTTGTCCTTCCTCATGAGCCAGCTTTTATTTTGGTCTTCTCAAAATACAACCTTTCACTTTAATCGATTTTATCGCAAATTAAAATCAAATGTACATAAAGCTGTACGTACCTCTAGCGTGTTTAAAATTCTTATTTCTTAAATAATATCTCAAATCTGCTTTGAAATTCTTTCAGTCAAAGAAGTTTTGAAGAGATGTACTACATTATAAAAGAAAAATAATTCTAACAGGTTATCAGATCAAAATTTGATTTATCCTATTTCTTTAAAACAAATTTGTTCTCTGTTTTCTGTATACCCTCTGTCTTGTAAGCTGTCATTCTAAATTTAGCTGACCTACATGTGGTCAGTCTGACCAGGTAGATTACTTCAGGTACACACAGGTGGGCCTCGGTCACTGCTCACAGGTAGACGTCTTCGCACCTGTAAAATCAACACCTGGAATGTAGAAATTGACACCAACCTTGTCTAACCTAGAGCTAGGTTTTCACAGAAATTAGAGATAATGAGATTGAATATTAGTCTAAATAGTTTTTTGAAAATTATAGATTAAAAAGAAGATTGCTTTTTGGGATAGTTTTTTTGTTATAGATAGGTGTGTAACTCATAGAAAATGTTTTTTGGGTCAAGATATCTTGATTGGGCTGTTTTTTCTCCTTTTTTCAACTATCAACACAATTTGCTTTTTAACGGATAACACCGTCTGCTAAGGATGTCCTATAGTAGAGCTCTATGCATAACACACCCCCAATAACCTAAGTATGGGTGACTTCAGGGGCCAAGGCAAGTCAGGCAAGCTTGTGAACCGTGTAATGTAAGGATTTTCCCCAAGACCAAATAAACTGGCAGTTTCCGAAATCTGGTTACGAATACTTTCTTTCCTGAATAATATTGGTTCAATAGATAATGATTGAATGTAAAAAAAGTTCTGATTATAATTCTGACGTTATGAAATTAGAAACTACGATCAAAAGTGAATCTTGTTGGTATAGCCGACTATAAAATCATGGATAAGATCCTGTATTCTATTGGATGAAATTGAAAATACAATGCAAACAAAGCGTCGTGGTAAGGCTACATTGGATATGAATTAAGTGTTTTATGAACGAACTTACAGACTGGTTCAATGTAAGTACATTTCCAATTTGCTAGGTGGTGGTCGATAGGATATGATAAGTTACATGCCCCAATGTTAATCCCCGATTATAGAGCAAGATCTAAGGAGGTTAACAATAAAGTAATGTGTAAGGAAATAGAGAAGTATCGTTAAAACAAATTGTCTTAAATAATGCCCAACAGCTGGAAATGCAAAAGGATGCAACCATACTAACTATTTATGAGAAATACCAACTCTGCAAAGTTCTATTATATATTTCCTTTAAAAGAGTAGATATATTATTAATTGATATAATTGCAGTGTAAAATGACTTTAGTAGTAATTACGGTTACTCCTCATGTTGCTTACGTACTACAAAGGGCTGTTTTACAGGAAATTATAAATCATTAAACATATAATTACACTCAAACTGAAAAAAACAGAATTAGACATAAAAGTGTTCACTTAAAAACATTTAAATAGCGAATCAACATAAAATTTTCATTGATCTTCCCGTTTCTTCCCATCTGTCTTTCTTTCAAAAATGTCAACAAGGACAACTGTGTGCTTTAACTACTGCAAATTGTCGGTATTTGCGCGAGTATGTGTGCATATAGTGATGTGCCATGGTGGACTTTCTTATTATCTCTATATTCTCTGCTACCAGGTGTTTTTGGTGTGTCCGTGGCTCGGCTTATCACATACACTAACACTGATTGTTGTTCTGAGGTGACCACATGAAAAGTGACTTTTAACAACAAGTTGCCTAATCTTTTCGTTCTAAGAGAGATGTGAACAATTTCCGATTAGGTATAATGGCAAAATAGGTTGTGTATAAGTAGGCCTTAAGTTTGTGGAGATAAGTTGTAAATAATAGATGAACACTATTCCCATGATTTTAGGAACCCCTGGTGTGTTAATTCGTTGTGTGTGCTTTAGGTTAAGATAGAAGAACTCACCGCACAAGGCTCGATATACAACATAATTCTCACATCGCACCTACCTATATCTTAGATTTTTATTTCTGGATATTTGATTGGAAGAGATTTAGACGAATTTTGCCTCTAAAGTTGATAGACGAGAAAAAATAATCGGAAATAGTTCGTTGGTAGTACCGTTAGTTCATATTGCACACACATGAAGAGTAGATAAACGCAGCACCAAGATGAATGATAATGTGTGCAAATTGTAAAAGTTTTTGAAATCTATGTTTTTTGAATTTTCGTTTTATTTGAAAAAGCAAACTAATTATTTTCTATTTAATTTCAAGTATGAAAGAACCTTACGAAAGGGAAGTATTAAGTGGAATTCTCTTATGGACTAAATGTTTTTCAATTTCAAACAATTTTCCCATGTTTGGAATGATTGACTTAAAACGGCTTTTTCTCACTAAAAACATTGACCACAGATGCTGAAGAAATTTAAATGATTGTATAATTTGCTACCAAACTGAGTCACTTTAGAAATTTCTGTTTTCAGTGGTTTTCACTCAATTCAGTATTGCCACTATTCAGTTTTGTCAGTTTCTTTTTAAAGTTTGACTTTTTCTGTTGACAGGCTACCCACCACAGAATCCGGCCTACCCCCCACCGGCCAGCGCTTACCCACCTCCAGCGGGTAACTTCCCCCCACCGGCAGCCGCCTACCCCCCACAAGAGGGGGGCTACCCACAGGGCTACAACAATCCCCAAGGTTACAACAATCCCCAGGGTTACAACAATCCCCAGGGCTACAACAACCCACAAGGCTACAACAACCCCCAGCAGGGTTACGGCCCACCTCCCAACCAGCCCGGTGGTAACCGCGTCCCACCAACAACCGGTGTAACCGTGGTGCCCAAACCACCCGAGCCATGGGAGGACGGCACCGGCTGGGCCGGAAACTCCTTCAGCGACCGAGCCATCCGCATGGCCTTCATCCGCAAGGTATGCATGAAGATTATTGCCCCACAGAATTTCCAAGCTTTAGAGTTCTTTTCTTTTCTTTTTTTTTTCAAAGAAGTTTAAGATAAACATTAAGGGTTGCAGTGAATTTGCATGTTTAAGAGAAGAAAATCTAAAAATATTAATGAAGAAGTAACATGTAAATGCATGATTTTTCTGTATCTGTTGCTCATGACGGGTTATTTTTCAGTGTGATTGATATGAGCATGAAATGATTTGAAAGTTCATTGATCAAAAAGGTCTACACAAGTAATAATAAAAGGTGAGAAAAGGATTTGTAAAGTTTCACAGAAGTATTATGGTAATATAGTTAATTGGCAATAGAATGTCTAGATCATGAAAGAAATAAGTAATATTGCAACGTGTCATTAATCTTTGCCATCCCCTTCCTTTTCAGGTTTACCTGATTCTGATGGTTCAGCTTTTGTTCACCACAGTCGTCGTCCTTTTCTTCTCTCTCCAGTGAGTATTATGAATATAGCAATTTTTCTAGAAAGTGATCAAAAGTTGCACACCCATACCCGGAACTAGTTGGATATTACCGATGTATGCGATATTTGCATATGTTTCAAGTTATAAATAGGCCTACCATTATAACAGAAGATTGATAGGCGCAGAATTACAGCCCTGTCTGGTGTGAGCTGATAGTAATTACTTAATTTTAGACACTTATAGAATATTAAGTTCCTGCATTGTACCATATGTCTTATGTTCAGGTATGTAGGCACGGATGCTCTAGGCGTGTTTTAAAAATATGAGTTGTAATTTTACTTGACTCTTTGTTTGACAGCGAACCAACAAAAAGATGGGTTCGGGCTCATTCATGGATCTACTGGCCCTCATAGTAAGTAACATATACATTTTCTTTTTATCGTATCTTGATTTGAAAGTTCCCTGTACAACAAGAGAAATGATCATATACATGTAATTAATCATTTTATTGATGGATTTTAAGAGAAACCATGATGGAGGATTTATTCAAGAATTCTTCTAGAGATCTACTTCATGTTTCATTTTGACTTATCTTGGTGTCTATTAAGTTGAAAGTACAGCAATAATGTGGGATAAGTAAATAGAAAAAGAAAGATAGATATAACAACATTGACGTCTTCCTCTTTCAGCGCGGTGTTCCTGATAACCTACATCGTGCTCGTGTGCTGCCCCAGCGTGCGCCGCAAGTGGCCGATCAACTTCATCTGCCTCACCATCTTTGTGAGTGACTATTCATAACATAATATTTTTTTTATAATTTATGTTATGTTATATCCTAATGACATCCTTTTTTAAACTTTTTATATTCGATTTTCTTCCGTGACAGTAAGTTAGGCAAGAATATCAAACAGAAAGTTGAGTGATTGAAAATGATATAAAAGTAGAAGTTTCTACAGGAAATAATTTGATATATCAACGATTTGAAGTGTTTCAACAATTAATGGCATTCCTAGATGATAAATGACTCAGATTGTGATGGTAAATTATGCATGCAATAAGTCTAGGTTGCCTCTCAAATGTGCTTTTTGCTTGTTCCCGGTAGACGGTAGCCCTCACCTACATGGCAGGAATGATCAGCAGGTAAGTCATACGCCCTGTGATGTTCAAGTTTGTCAGTGATTTAAATAAACAAATCCACGATTGGAGAAGACAAGTTGTTAATTTTTATACATTTCCTCTCAATAATGACTATAAGTAACCGGACACTTAGATTAGGAATACAGTTTGGCAGTCATGCTAGTGCTGTGGAATAGTTTTCAACAGAATCATCTTGAGCTCTATATATATGTTTTGATGACCAGGTTGGCCATCTTGGTATATAGATATATATTGTCTCAACAGTCAATGATTACCAATTCTTTTACCATACACATTGTTTTACAATAAAGCTACATTCTCTTATCGAGACTATTTTACGAGAAAAAAGGAAAGCTGAAAAATGTAATGAACTAATACTATAACTTAACATAATAAAAAGTTTGAATAGAGATTATTAGTTTGATTGCCCCTTGAATTGACATGATGTTTTGATTTCCCCTCGTTTATTTGCAGTACGTACAACACCCAGTCTGTGGCCATTGCTATGGGCATCACAGCCGGCGTGACCGTGGCCATCTCCCTCTTTGCCTGCCAGACCAAGGTAAGATCACTTTTCTCTTTGTTTGTGGGAGTGGTATTGGTGTACCGACGTGGCAGCTAACTTCACACGACCACAAATGACCTGCTGGGCCTCCTTTGGGGCTCACAGCTCCTCACTCAAGGCCCTTGGCCAATCAGATTGCTTGTATTATATTTTGTTTAATGAGGTCAATGTGAGTCAGTCTTTCCCTTCTCTCACATAGGTGAGATTTGGTATGTGACTGGTGTTTTTAGTTACTTTTCTCTTTGTTGATCCATCTAAGCAACACTAACTTTCAAGTGGCATGTACGAGTTGATATACCAGCATTCAACTCGCCACAGACTGTAAGGCATTCAGATTTCTTTATGCAAGTACTTGCCCCTTGGATTTAGTTGAAGTGCATTTGCTGTATTAATAAATATAGGTAATAAATACTATTACTCTTAGTTATCATTTCACGATTACCTGAAATTTTGAATTATTGCATTATTGCAAATGTATTACATTATAAATGTTCCCGTGTTGAATATCGATCATAATATCATGTTGTATTCAATGTCATACATTAAGATTATCCAATTGATTACAAAGTTAGAATTATCTGTTTAGTAAGTTTTTTTCAACATTAGTGTACAATTCCATACCCTGAAACAAAATGTGTCAGGGCATTTTGTAAAGGAATTACCCACACTGGGATGTGCTACATTATATTTTGGTCCAACCCCATAAACAGGCCTTTAAATTACACCAAGGATAGAGCACATTTCCTCCTATATCCCTTTAGATTGAAATCTTATGATGTGACAATATATTTTCTAGTGGGACTTCACCAAGTGTGGCGGAGTGCTGTTTGCCGGTAGCATCGCGCTCTTCCTCTTCGGGCTGGTCTGTATGATCTGGTACGTCACCATGGGCCCCAACAGGGTAAGTAAAAAAATTTATGATTTGAAATTGATACAAACTTAAATGAAAAATCTTAAAGTGGGCTAAGGATGTAAGCCATTCAGGGCTCATCCAGAGACAATATAGAAAATGAAGTGACCTTGGTAATTTCATGGAAATGAGGGAAGCGACGAAACGTCATAGAATGTTATTCATGTTTCCCTAGAATATTTGCATTGTGTCAGTGAAATCCATGTGATTACTTGTATATCCGCAGGCATGTTCCGGCCTTTTTAAAGTCATACCAGAACTCGCTGATTTCTAACGTAACTTATAAAAAGTACATGGATATAGCATGGTAAATTGATTAAGTTTCTTAAAAACTGTATAGTAAAATGGGTTTTTACATGGCAATCGTGTTTTATAGGTTTATATATGTTATTTGTCAAGGAGCAATCTGCAAAAATAACATCAGAAACAAAACGAATACAAATGCTGTCGATATGATATTTGATTCCAATCTTTCCCTGTTTCCAGATCCTGCAGTGCGTGTATGGAGGTCTGGCTGCCCTGCTCTTCTCGATGGTTAGTGACTTATATCGTTATCACCAGAGTTTCTTTTAAGTATTTAGATTTGATAAAAGCAGTTACTACGAATTAGAATTTCTTGAAGCAATCCTCAACAAACTTGTATCATACTTCACGTTTGAGAAATGAAACTGAAGTCATTAAAAAAAGAAGTACCTTATCAGTGTAGGTAAAATACTATACCTATATTATTTCGTTCGAACCAAAATCCACTGCGGTCATTTCTATACCATTATGCTATTTGGCCATAATCAAATGAACAAAAGTGGAAAGATTACTAACAGCATCTTTCACCATCCTTTAACAACTTGTTTTTGTAAGAAGCCTTACCAGTGATTGAGTTTTCCCTATATGAATATATTTTGATTGTTTCCTACAGTTCCTGGCCTATGACACCCAGATGTTGATCGGTGGTAAGAAGTACGAGCTGTCCCCTGAAGACCACGTGTTCGGCGCGCTCCAGCTCTACCTGGACATCGTCTACATCTTCCTCATCATCCTCTCGCTCTTCGGCAGTAGCGACTAACCGGTCGGGCTCACCGCTTCTCGATGAGCCCGGCCATTCCAACACAAGACATGGATGGCAGCCCTCAGAGTATTTTCACTTTTAGAAACCTAGGTTAGAAACAGAAGCACACATGCAGGAAGCAAATGATTTTTGTAAGCTCAGTATTAGATAGGTTTAAACCAAAAGAAAAAGTACATTTTGATCAAATGCAAAATTGACATCTTGTTAGGGGAATTCCGAAAGCACTGAGTGACTCTGAGAGGTATTGCTCTTCAAAAATAGGTACCTTTTCCCGAAAAAACAAACATTTTAAGTAGTTAGTTACACAGGATCTTTAAGCAGTTTGTATAAATGCTTGTTAATAGATAGACCTTGGGAAATCTATCGAATTATTTCTGTGGTGTGTAGCAGGAGTCTTCTGTCAATAACATTGGAGCTAACCGCTTTTGTTTCCTGAGATAAAAGTCAAGTTAACAATGCATAATGAAAAAGTCAGTTTGTTGTAATCCAAATAGCTTTTCTTTTAGCAAATGGAAGCCAGTTGATAAATGATAGGCTTGATATCCAGCTGCTCGTCCAGAAATCGATCATTGGTTTATCCTCTCGTTTGAAGGTTCCCAACCATGTAGACCGCAACTTTTATAAGAAAATAGAAACATGAATATTATGTCAAGTTTTTCATGGTAGTGTAAACTTTATAAACGCTCAGATATTGATCATAATGGCTATGGTCATGGTCATAGAAATACAGCACTAATTTCTAGTCTTTCTTTCAGTGTCAATTGTACAACTACTTTACGTGAAGAATATGTCAACTAGTTTACTATTACGAGCAGTGGTTTAAACATTAGCTTTATCTTTTTGTGCAATATTTAAATGATTCACTGATACACCGTTCTAATATTAACGGTCAGATAAACTGTTGATTTTCGATATATTCGGGTTAAATTGACAATGTTCTGCCAATGCGATTGTATAAAATTTTCCGATATATTGACACTGAAGAGGATGGCATCCCAGAGAGGCAAGCTTTCTCGTATTATCTCCTTATATCGACACCCTCTTGATATTCCTTTGATATATATTTTACTTGTTTTCATATTGAGTAAAATTCGCTATTTTTAATCATGGTTGTAAATGATCGGTTATTTATTTTTTCAAAGTGTAATCTTGCAGCTCAATGCGTATAATACCCATTCATTCTTCTTATTCTTGTAGGCTATATTCTTGCATTAGCCAGCTGATGATAGTTATATGATTGGATACATTCGTTTCTACCACAGGAACACTTTATGGATATTCTTTAAGATAGAAGCTGATTTCCCTTATGTTAGACTTCAATTGTACTCTAAACTGTTAGGGGCTGAAGTAAGGCTGCGGATAAGTCCAAATGATTCGATTGGACATCCATGGGGATATTTACATATTTCAAAGTAGAGGTATTGGATGTTACGTGCAGTTACTTACAAACAGACGAGTCAAGGTTGATGAGCGCAGTCTATTTAAGTGTAGACTTTGTGTTTGCATATTTCTTTTATTAGCCGAAACAAATGGTTCGGTCAAATTCAAGCGTGTGTTGTTTTAAGTACAAAATGCTGAACAAGCATATTTATCTCACTTCAATGTTGAAAGGGAATCTGATTGAAAGATTCATGTGGTATAAAGAAAAAATGTTAGGTTAGGAGACAAGGAAAGTATCCTGGCTTTAGACAGCTTATACTGGTCTCCGTCAGTAAAGTTAACAGAATACTGATGTTGATTTAAGGCACCCTACAGTATTGTCAATATTGTTCTAGCGCACATTTCATCATTTGTTTTCTTTTTCTTTTGTACTGTTCTGCGAAACCCACCGGACCCATAGTAGTAAAATTTAAATTTTATAGAATAGATACTACATGCTGTCTCATTTTCAAAGTAAGATAAATGGACTAATATTGCACTAAATATATATATATTTTTAGAGTAACTCAATGGTGTACAGAAAAAAAGATAGATTAGAAACTGTTAAAACATTTCCAACGTTGTAAATGGTAATCTGTTAATTAGTTCTGTGCCAAAAATTAAAAGTTTAAATAAGTTAACAGCTGGTTCCTATAATGGATATAAATCTAGTTGTCAATAGTTTTCGATACCGGTTTGTTAGATGTAGTTATTAAAATGACTTGATGCAGGTATTGAGTGTAGAAAGATAGATAAACAGATGTTAAATCCAGTTGAGCAGCTGTCTCAATGTTTTAGTAAAGTTCGACTGCGAAGAACATTGAGAATAGTGGTTTGAATATTGATCTATCAAGAACACAACTTTTGCAGCATGTATTGGGACTCCCAGAGTTTCCGAGTTATGCTTCTCACCTAGAGTGTAGCACTTTGCTGTTGTTTGGTTTGTGAACATAATTTCTCATCATGTTAAACTCAGACCTCCTGTATCAAAGGACCAAATTGTTGATATGGACTAGCCCTGCTAGAGCGGTACCATAGAGTAATATCTGTTTGGTCTAGTTAAGTGTTGAAATACTTACATTTGTACTCAACTGTATTTATCATATATAACATAATACTTTGATGAACTTTCTGTAAATGATGTGTTCCGTATCCTGTTGCATTTCATGCAGAAGTATGCTAACCGTAGTTTAGGAAAATGTAAGTAAACGAATCAAAGTTTAGTAGTTATGAGGGCGATGAAAAAAAACCTTAAAATTTAGAAAGTGTTTATCAGATATCTTGCACAGTATTTATTCCCGATACGTGCCTGTGGTGTACTATAATCTAAATTTATGCCGTCTGGCCCATGTAACGATAGATCACATATATACGTGTGAAAATCAGGCTTTACAAGCTTTAGGTTATAATAGGAAATAACCGGGTTTGGTTGCCTATACTTCTTGTTGTCCTCTTAGTGCTGCAGGTCTTATTGTACGACCTGATAATACCTGAGTATATTGTTAAGTAACCATAACGGTCAAATGGTCAGTGGGAGAAATGCTGTAAATATGTTTGATTGGTCACATCATGTTTGGCAATTTTGCACGAGATGCCACTGCGGCTGCCAGTTTTGAAGAATGAACCAAAGCTCCCCCAGAAGATGCTTTATGTGTGTTGGCCATAAAGTAAATCCTGTATAAGCTTTATAATTATCATTCGAGTAACAGCCATAGAACGATAATGAAATATGGTATACACTTCTTGTACGTGTACTTAGAATCTCCCTGTTCTTTAAGATATTACAGTTTGGATAACATCTGCGATATTTGAAGAATACACTTGTTTTCAAATTTAAAAAAATCGCACTCTGATAATGTCCTTTCCACGATTTTTTTTACTAATATACGAAGTAAAGAAAGTCTTGAACACCCTTGCTCAATCACGATAGCTTGTTTCAACAACAACCACTTGACTAATAGAATCTAAAATCAGTAACGCTCTTTGAATTTTACCAATATAAAGTGCAGGAATTATCTCGCTGTAATATACGTGTACTTTATGTGATTTGCATTTGTTTTTGTGATCAGATATCTATACATATATAGGTTATCATTAGAAGGTTTTGCAAAAGAGCCTGGACTTTTATTTCATGAAGGTTAGAACAGCGGAAAAAACAGCTTGATGAAATAATGTACGGATTGATGTTCAAGGTGGACGAATGTATTAAATTGCAGAATGCTGTATTGGGAGTAAGCCTTGACAAATTATGATGAGAGGAAGTTAACCTGTATGGTATACCTTCTTTATATAGCCACGTTCGTTATTCTGATTCACACCCAGGCATTTAGTTGTAGACATTAGTAACAACATTATGTATTGGTATGTCAAACAGGCATTCTTTGTTTTAATCTATACTTTGCCTTGATGACAAACTTCTTGATTGGGTTGTGTTATGTGATAGTTATCAAGTTAAGCCAGCCTTCTTTATGATTACATTTGTAAAATGAGTGGCTATTAATACAATGGTCTTGAATGTGACCTAGAGACATAATTATAAGTTTGTGATCTTACTTTCAGCATTCTTTAAAATCTAATTATTGTATAACGCTTCATCACAAAGATGTGTGCACAAGTGATCGTGGAATACCAGTTTAACAACAATAATTTTCAGACACAATTTGTTGAAGCTTATAGTTATCCTACCGCCTTTCCAGGTACCTGTAATATATTTCTCAATGCATGTTAAACTACTAGTATTTCAGGCACTATGCTAATTAATTTGTTGTTATTATGATGTACATGTTGTTCGTAGATATAAAAGTAATAATCATGCATAAAATTGTTGTTTTTCGTTGAAACGCCCTCTTTGGGAGGACCGTCACCATTCCTAGGCTAACAAAGAATTCCCAATCATCGTTGACTTTCTCGTTTGGTATATACTTTTGACATTACGCTTGCAGAAAGACTTATCGTAGAAATGTTTGTTTACTTAACACGGACATGTAGGTTATAGATTGCGGTGTTCACCTTCGAGTTTTTGAAATTGCTGGTAAATCTTTATTTGTAACCTGCTTGATTTTGAAAACAACTGAGTCTTTAAAAAATGAAAAAAGATGCATGAAAAGAACTAAATATTCGTATGTGATTTTGAACTATTGTTAATGTGTGATTTAAGACTTGTAGGACGCTGCGTAGCTTGTATAATTGATTTATCCATGAGTCGTTCATCCGAGTTATTGAGTCAATCAGACTGCGCTCAAAGTTAATTCATCCATCCCCCAATAGTTCAAAAGAAATGGACGATGAGGGAGCTCTTAAAATGAAAGGGTTTTATTCAAGTAAACATCTCATCCCGAGTCAAAGCCACAGTGAATAAGTCTCAATCAGTCCACCTTCCCATCTCCTACTCAGTGATCAACCACATTAGAATACAAGTTGTTCCAGCACATCCTAGACCACCCTAGCGCTTAGCTCTATCACAATCCTTTGTCCGAGGTAGTTGGTATAGGTAAACTCCAGGATATTACGCAGGAGCTGGTAGGCATAGCTCCGAGCAGCTCAGCTAACGCTGCTGGCTTTCTACTAGTTACTAACTCCAAACTAAACTGACTCGCTCCCTACCTTGCAACACCTTTTATACTGGTTAACAGGTGGCGCTAGGAGCGTAAAACTTCTCTTCTCAGAAGTAGTATGGTTAGGCCTGATCCTAACTAAATTATAAAGTTTGATAATATATTAAAAGTACTAGGCTATTAGTACAATTTAATACTTGGACAACATTTCGTTTATCAGTTTATCGGTCCGTTCAATCCTTGGCAAAGCTTAGTGCGAAGACAAGCGGACCTTTAAATTATTTTCCTTATCTGGAAGACACTTAAAGATCGACCAATAAAAGGAAATGAAATATTACCATTTTACATGTATGAAACTCCTAATATTTGAATTTACGAGTAATAATGAATTGCCATGATTAAAGGATTTGAATAAATTTAGGTCTAGAACATACATTTTTAGGAATTTTCTAACATGTCTATAGGCGACTTATTATTTACAGAGTGCCCCTGCTAGTCCATATCAAAGCTCTAATATGATTATAGTTTCGTTTTCCAAAATTAAGGTATTTTATTTGATGTTTTTAAAAGGGCTTTAAATACATCTTTTTTGAGAAATTATTGTTTTTAATCAGACCGCCGTTTCCAACCGTGTTTCAACCATCTGTCTTGAAATTGTTTCTTAATGAAAGGCTGAAAATGCACTTGAATTTTTAAAACGAAAAAAGGTCTAATAGTAAAAAAAGGGAACAGGTAAAGCAAAACATGGCACATATATGCGCCACCTAGAATAGGGACTGACCTTTGTACGTATAATTAATTCATTTAGATCGTGGTGCTACCTGGTAGTACCAAAATACACTAACAACGATCAGATTGTTGGTTCTAGCAGACCGTCGTGATGCTGTCATACGAGGAACTGTTAGTTAAAAAAGCAACTGCTCAGTTTTAAGAGGTTTATAGTGCACACTGACATAAATCATGCTAAACAAAATTCGCGAGACATGTATATGATTTGTTATTCTTTGAATCGTCTTCAATCCTTTTTCATTGACAAATGTGCCAATTCTGAAAAGTTGTATAACTTGAAACTGCAGATAGTCCCGGTGATTAGAAATAAAATTGAACCCATTAAATGATTAGATCTATAAAGCATTATACAGCCATGACTTAATAAATTGAGGTTTAGGGATGGGTAGATAACTATAACATGGAATAGATAACTATAATATACACGGCGCGATTTGTATTGCCTCCATAAATGATAAAACACTATAAGGCAAATTGGCGGATCTCCAAGATCACTGACTCTAAAACCTAGTTCCTAAACTGCGATTCCTAAAAGAATAAGTAACATGCATAAATATCATGTTGTCCCGCCCTTTGACTCTCACGAAATAATTAGCTTACTGTCCTTTTTGATACATAATTTTCTTCCTGCTACCATAGTTGGCTTGATTTCAAAATAGGCGAGGTTTGCTTTCCATGCATGGTTGACCGTGCCTGGCTGTACCATATCAGACCAACCTATCCCCACAGCGTCAACCAGGTTAATTTTTCCAGCAGGCGCAATGACCAAGCAGGTGCCACCATTTTGTTTGGATAGATGGATGTTTTGCAGATAACATTATATTTCCTCAAATGGGCTAACCGCCCTGTTGTTGATCAGTTTAGCAATTTTATTATAATTCCCAACTCAGTAATTTACATTAATGAACCTCCTGAAATGATAATTGGCAATTTCAATAACTAGAAGTGATGAATTTCAGAATTCATCATAGCTATGCAGATAATGTACTGAGGCACATGTTGATCACCCATATCTGATGACGTTACCATGTCTGCACAAGGTCTATACTTTATTTGTTAATATCTCTAGATATCCAGAAATATAGATAAAGAGTAGTTCCACTGATAACATGCAAGTTAGGGCAACCAGGAACAAGTTTTGATCTCATAATAGGATGATGGTTTGAGTATTATGAAATTCAGATTGATTTCTAGATTTATTTAGGATTTCTCCCGTTGCCTGAATCGGAAGCCTCACTTCGCACATAGCCGAGACTAAAACGAATAAAATGATCCGCCCCTGTGACAGATCACAATATGGTTAATGACAGGAATTAGTAAGTGAGATGTGACACACCCTTGTGTAGCTTCCAATAACAACATTTAAAACATTACACCTTGTATAACTTAAGCAGGTCATTGGGATTGGTTATTTGAAACCATTGGTTCGGACATAAGTTTGGATATACAGAATGACTATTTTTTGTTTGTTTTATTCAGGTTAAGTAAATGTATTGTTATGTCAGAACGCATGTTGGTCTACATGCACGCATCAAACTCATAGCCGATGTAAAAAGTATGCGTTCATAGAATACGTTACCTGCTTATCCTTGTTCCGAATACCGAATGCGTTTTGTGCATATAGCGAGGCGACAACAACACAGAACATCGGGCTCACATTAAATACGGTGGAACATCTTTAGACTCAATATGCTTCATCAGAATTTAGATCGATGAATCTCTTCACATGCTGAAAAAACATAATGCATGCAGGGCCCGTTGCCAGTTAACATATTTATCATTTAAATGGTACAACCAAAAGGTATTGCTATGTGCTTCGTTATTCATACTACTTTTTTACTGCCATTCTCAACGTATGATGGAACAATATTAGGTCAGGGGCGAATTTAGGATTTTAAAGAGGGGGGGGGGCGAAAACATAAATGTACGGGGGAGGGGCCCCCTGCCAAACATGATTTAACAGGGGGGGGGGGGGGGTAAGGCACGTCCTTTGCCCCCCTCCCTAGATCCGCCCATGTAGGTACACATGTTTACAGTATAGATCACCCCAAATTTACCATGAAACAGGTGAATTAAGGTTAATTAATGAATAAAGTAATGAATGAATTCTTTCTCGACACATAATAAAGAGATGAGAACATCCAAGAGTTGAGAACATCCATTGTAAATACAGCTTGCAAAGACTTAACTAATGTAAAATTCGTTTTCCCATATCATACTATATTATTGTGTGGTAGCCTGACCCTTGAATAATATCATTCTTTTACTTAGTCCTTCTTTTGATTGTCCTGACCTTTCTCACAAGCCTGTAAATCATTCAATAAAATTAATCTGAGAAGTCAATTGAACGATTTTTTTGATACATGAATTCACATTTCTTTTCAAACAAAAGATATATAAGTTATACATAAAAGTTGTGGTACATGATGTACTTTGATAGCGTGCGTGATGTGGGAAGGGCTTGTTACCGCACTGGAAAAGAAGTAGACCGGATCCATCCACATTACCCCTCATGGTTCAAACAAGTAGAAAAACGTTTCTCTTCACGAAGCGCACCCACTCCCGACCACAACGTCCATGGGGTGTAGTCCCCATCCATGTTCAACCTAACTTCGGAAAACATAACATTACCGGATAATAGGATTGTCCAAGGATAATGGCGAAGTCAACTCGATTGATGCTGAGCTCTCTGCTTCTTATTGGGTTCTTTTTGTTTAAAGGTAATGTGAAACGTTTGTTATTTTCATTGAGATAATTGAGCCATCCAATGATTGTACAGCATTGCGGGATATCTCCCAAGTGTGTTGTATGGCGCAGCTAGACATTAATACTATTACTGTATGAGAATATGTTTTACAAAATAAAAACTATAATTCCACGGAAAAATAGATGAATGCTGCATTGATTGAAAGTAAAACTGTATATAGAAATTGGGTGTGACAGACAAGAAGGTTCGTTTTGTCTTTTCATGTATTATGATACATATACACATACATATACACATATGTATGGGCTACATGCTTATTGATTGTGCACAAATAATCATTACTAATTTTTTTACTAGTTCTTTTTGTTTAAAGGTAATGTGAAACGTTTGTTATTTTCATTGAGATAATTGAACCATCCAATGATTGTACAGCATTGCGGGATATCTTCCAAGTGTGATGTATGGCGCAGCTAGACATTAATACTATTACTGTATGAGAATATGTTTTACAAAATAAAAACTATAATTCCACGGAAAAATAGATGAATGCTGAAGCCCTAATCCTGTATTGATTGAAAGTAAAACTGTATATAGAAATTGGGTGTGACAGACAAAAAAGTTTGTTTTGTCTTTTCATATATTATGATACATATACACATACATATACACATATGTATGGGCTACATGCTTATTGATTGTGCACAAATAATCATTACTAATCTCACTTGATCATCAACATGGAGCCCAGGCTCATCTATTGTCTCGGTGTTCATGTCAACTGATCTACATATATATATAGTAGAACCACTCTAATTCCATGTTGCTTAATCTAAGAGGTTTACTAGGTAACCAAATGATGAACACTAAAGCCCCATACCCACTAGGCGATTTTACCGGCGACTGGAGATGGGCAACAGCAGAATCACTGGTAAAATCATCACCAAATCAGATCACCTGTTAGCATGTAACATTTCAACATTAAATCTAACAGGTGATCTGAATTGGTGATGATTTTACCAGTGATTCTGCTGTCTCCCATCTCCAGGCGCTGGTAAAATCGCCTAGTGGGTATGGGGCTTTAGGTACGCTCATTCCAGGTAGGTGTTCCGATCCCTGTCAGCTTCACTGCTGAGGGTCCACAGCTACACCTGCTGAGGATAATACGACATGCCAAGGTTACACAGGCATGTTAGATCATGTTTCTTTGGCGATAAATCATAGGTCACTTTTGTGGAACTTGGTATCTTTCCATGTTCTTGGTTATTGCTGTACTGCGTAATATCATGTAACGCCATTTAAAAAACATGCTTAGTGCAACATACCTACATATATATACTGGTACATATTTATATATTTATCACCCTCTTGCACGACGGGCGGCAGGTAGAAGGCTCTATAATTATATGCCCTATATTATATATATATATATATATATATATATATATATACAAATGTATGATTAAAAAAAGTTGAATGTCGTGCCATTACAAATCCGCACAAACCACTTCTTGTCCTTTGACCAAATTAACGTCCTTGTTTATAAGTTTTTGTTATAATTACGGCAGTGTTTACCTAGCACAAAAAGGCTTTATTGGTAGCTTTTACTTTTTTATTATTTTCTTTTTCTGGTATGAAAATCAGGGAAAATCTTCAGGGCGTTGAATCAACAAGTATGTAGACAGAAGTCCATACTCGTTGGTTGAGACGGATACAGAATTTCGAGAGAAAAAAGGGCGTGGGGGAGTCTCCTTATAGGCTATGCATTGAAACATCGCGCATTTGCACACACACAAGATTAAGTCTGCACCAACAGGGGGAGGGGGATCATGGGGGGGGGGGGGGGGTCAGGACCCCCTGGACGCCACCACCAGGAGGATGTTACTAAGTTTAATCAAGTCTTAGTTTCATTAAATTAAAACATATAAAGCCGATTCGTGACCACTGAGATCTTTACTATGAAAAATTATCAAAAGGGAGGTAACCACGTAACCATTTTAATAGGGCAAAACCAGTGCGGGCAATTAAGTACAGTAATCAGGGTGAAACGAAGGGGGCAGTCTACATTGGGCGTAATCAGTGAATAGTGTTTAATTGGGACAGAATGTGTTACTTCTTATCCTCCCTCGGCCTAACCTTTCTCAGATGGAACTCCTTATTGAGATAATTATATGGGGAAGCCCCTCTATAGACGGTGTCGTCCGGCTTTCACCCATGTTCAGTCCCAACAACGAGGGTAGACGTTGTGAAGATGTCACAACTTCCAACAGAATTACAGGCAATTGACAAATGACTTTGCAAAACAGAGGTCAAAAGACTGGTAAACTAGATATCATGGGTCCGACCCCTCCCTCCCCCACCCCCATACACATACGTATACCCAGCATGTGGAAAACGTTGTGGGTGCAACCAGAAGTACCACGTTTTTGAACTAAGTCTATATATACGCAGCCCACCTTTTCAAAAACTTCATTTCCTCCGTTATTATCTCATTATTCAAATAACAAATCTGATTCATTTGTATTTATCAAACTGTTTTTCTTTATGTCAGGGGCATTGGGCCAGCCATGTCCCCAGAACTGCCCAGCAGTCTATGACCCTGTGTGTTCGTCGGACCAACAGACCTTCGGGAACGAATGTGAATTCCAAGTCAGCAACTGCAATCGGTATGTGACTAATGGCAGAATTAATCTGATAATATGTGTGTAAAGGTAAACAGCCAAGCCAGAGAAAGATGTCAGTTTGCTTCACCATGCTATGCGACTGCAACAAAATTTAATCTATATCATCTATATTACTAAAAGAGAGAGAGAAAACAGTATCCCCACGGTGACCCCCTTTCCTGTTCTTATTAATCCGAATGGAAATTTGGGATATTTAGTTCATCGGGGAATCCTATAGCCCTCGCACCCACAGCTTTTGGTATAAGTTGTGGACCACGTGAGGAGCAAGATGCATGAAACATGCCTTGCTCTAATACATGATCCTCTGTACAAAAACAGGTTGAGACTCGAACCTGGGCGTTTTGGGTTAGCAGTCCAGTGCTCTACCATTGAACTAACTCTCCTCTCTATAACATGTTAAACCACTTCAGCGAGATTTTACCGACTACAACACTTCAATCACCTAGCAAGTTCTTTTTCTTGTTTTCTTTTTTTTTTCTATCTTATTGTATACTGTAGCCTATTGGATATTATATACATGTTAGGTCTACATCCGTATTGTTACATGTTTAGCATGTAGGCAAAATACACTAGAGATTTACTGAATATCCCTAATTTGACCCCCCCCCCCCCTCCACCCGCCGGCCCCCTTTGTACGGACAAATAATTGATTGAAGGCCCCTAAAGGAGCAGGAGTGGATAGGAGTAGTGTGAATTCATTTTGGTAATGCACGTTCTGTTTTTATTATTCAATTGTTCTTATCAACTTTTATTTCTTAATCAATCGTCAGAAGTCTGATATAATTATAATATATGAAATATTTATAGATAAAATTACATAGTTCCTTGTTATTATCACAATGTGGTTTCAGTAATATTTTCAAATTCCAGACATTGTGAAGTATATCAAGATATAAGTAATTTTAATAGATGTAACAAATGAGACATCACAGGTTAAATCACAGATTTA
The DNA here is from genome assembly GCA_936440205.1 of Lepidonotus clava. Lineage (NCBI taxonomy): Eukaryota > Metazoa > Annelida > Polychaeta > Phyllodocida > Polynoidae > Lepidonotus > Lepidonotus clava. Next base: position 13,600,995 of record OW387150.1, on the reverse strand, counting down.
TATAATATCATCACATTTCTTATATATTTCATTTAAAATTAAAAAATATCTTCTTTGTTCTTTTCAGGGGCAACACGTCATACATCCTTTACTTTGGGGAATGCTTTGTTACTACTTCTACTACTAGTACGACACCTTCTATATGCAGCACGGGCTGCATTGAAATCTACCGTCCTGTGTGTGGTACCAACGGCCAGACTTATTCCAATGGATGTTTTTTAGAGCGAGACAGACTATGCAAGTAAGTACAATTAGATTGGATATATAATAATCAACCTAGGGGCCTTCCATTTAGTACATACGCACATTTTGAAAAATCTCAGGTCCCCCCACCCCCCCTTGGGCAAAAATACGCATAGGATATGTACTAAAATGTATGCACGTTTCCAAAAATCTCAGACCCCCCTCCTCCCCTTGATGCGTACATACTTAATGGAAGGCCCCCTATATAAAATCTAACGTAGAATTCTATTGCAACCAAATAGGAAAACCTATAAGAAAACTTAAACGTGATAAAGCCGTTCATAAATAGCAAGCAATAGTTCCTAGAGGGCCTTTGTGATTTATGTAAACATAGATGGTGCTTTACTACTTTTACTAACCAAATGGACAACTCTAATTGTAGTCTAGCTGTCAAATATTTGACAGCTAGACTACAATTAATGGTGCACTCACCCTAGTCACAAATCGGATATCCTAATCAAACAGGCACTAGTTGCCTACTTGCATTTACGCTAAGCATGTTAAACTACTGTATTTTTGTATAAATTTTAGAGATAAGCTGTGTTGTTGTCCATGTAGTCACTCTAAAAATATTATTGTTAATGTTTATGTAGTCACTGTAAATATGTTTGAAATATTGCCCTGTTAAAGCTTTTAAAATCTAATTCCGTATCACTTTTTCTGTAACTTCGTACTGAGTCAGGAATGCAAAATGACATTATAAGTCAAATTTAACTTCTTGTCTGTCAACAAAATATTTTCTACTACTATCGATAAAGGTTGCCGTGTCTTCAGTCTCTACTGACAATTTTACATATTTGTCCAGTAGATTCTGATACATTTGAATCCCCATTATTACAGGTGGGGAAAAAAGGGGAAATTGTAGAGAAAATAAAAACTCACAACATATGCTCAAGTAAATTATCTTTCTCCTTCCTGTCTCTTTTAAGTTCTATGCCCAACCTCGCCATTGCCTATAATGGTGAGTGTGTCGCTACTACAACTACTACACCTCTTACAACTGCCACAGACTGTCCAGGCAGAACTTGTCAAGCTATATACGCTCCTGTATGTGGATCAGATGGTGCCACTTACCCCAATGCTTGTGAACTCGGTAGAATAAGAGATTGCAAGTAAGGATTCTTAACATCCCAATATAAGGTTCTTCTTAGGATATCAGTCATACAGTATTGAATCAGTAGATCTGGAAACACTCTTCTCATCAAAAAATATATTCATGAAAATTAATGGTCTGCATTCTAATAAAGGTTTTTGGAAAATGACAAATAATCAGAATCAAGTTGCTGATACATCATACATGGTTCTTTTCAGCTTTAGGCCCAACCTCTCTGTTGCTTATCCGGGTGAATGTGTCCCTACTACTACTCGTCCACCTACTACACCATGTCCCATTGTGTGTACGAGCATATACAGACCTGTATGTGGATCTGATTTTAGAACTTATGGCAATGAGTGTGAACTCCGCAAAGCAAGAGATTGTGGGTAAGAATACGTCATTTTATATGCATGATTCATCATTCATCTTTTAATATGTTTTTGCTTTGAAATATGAAATTTTAAGATTGAAAATTTTCCAGGTTACAAGTTTTGTTGTCTGGTATGTCTTCAATCCAGTCTTACACGTCAGTATTAATTCGATCTATCTTGAATAAAGTCCTGTTTGCCTGTCTTGTGTTTCGGTTATACTGAACAAAATATTTATCATCAAAATGAAGTCTACACAATTTTAACAAGTAATTGCGTTTTTTTCCCCTCCGGTCCTATAGTGTTCTGATTGTTGATAACTCATGAAACTGCACGGTACTTTAATCTCTAGGATTTTTTACATTATGGCATAAATGATTATAGTGCTCTATTTTGTAGTAGTTGCAATTTATTTATATCATGTTGGCAGCATAAGGTGAAAACAAAACTTACGTATTTTACCAGAGGTAATATTGTTTGTTTGTAAATATTTTATCCATGCACACAACTGTTTAGGTATACCCATGTCTTCCAGCTTCTAGATCAGTATGCTATGGTTTATGGAGTCAAAAGCTTTTGCAAAGTCAGGGTAGAGAGAGCCAGTGTGTTTTCGTTATCTATATTATTACTGATAGATTTCACAAAATCAACAATTGAATCCTGAGTTGATAGACCGCGACTAAGTCCAAACTGCTCATTAAATAATCTCATTTTTTATCAGGAACTGGAGATGTTCATTGCATAGTTTTTCATCTATTAATGGTATGATGGATATCGGCCTCCAGTCATTCATATTCATCAAATCCATCAAAATGTACTCAGATAATTTTCTTTCTCCTTTCTTTCTCTTTTAAGTTCTATGTCCGACCTCTTCATTGCTTATAATGGCTCGTGTACCCCTACTACAACTCCTGCAGACTGCCCGAGAACTTGTCCAGCTATATTCGCTCCTGTGTGTGGATCGGATGGTGTAACTTACCCCAGTGAATGTCAACTCTATGCAACAAGAGATTGCGTGTAAGGATTTCTCATCTCTCTAAAGCCCGTTACCCACTAGGCAACTTTTAGAGAGTTGGGCAACAGATCGGCGCTAAAATCGGCCGATTCTTATGGCCGCATGTTAGTATGGTATAGTGAATTGTACATGTTTGATCTGAATCGGCACTAAAATCGGCCGACTCTAGGGGAAGAATCGCCCGATTTTAACACCGATTTGTTGCCCAACTCTGTAAAAGTTGCTTAGTGGGTATGGGGCTTTAAGACAGTGGCGGATTTTAAAGGGGGTGCCTCCCTCCCTTTTTTTGGTCAAATAATAGTTTGTAATGTAAAATTCTCAGCCCGTAAGGTCCAGAGATAATAGAGAGTTTCTGTAAACCACACGGATGTCACTTCCCCGATCCGTATCCTGATGAGTTTGATTGAATGGGCTGCATCAGGCTGCAGCTGACCCTGCAGAAGTGGGTTATTTTTGGTTACTCTTGTTGTGGCATGATGAGTCTATAGGGCTATATGAAATTACACATAATTGCCTAATGCTTGCCAACCTGTTGTATTACAACCAACATGAAAGTACTTGATGCCTGTGTTTTGAAAAATCTCTCAAGTGTTTTTAGTAGGGTGCCCCCCTTTTCAAGCTTTTGAAAATCTCTGGATCCAACCCTGTAGAATATAAGGTTCCTATTAAGATAGCAGTTATGCAGTATTAAATCAGTAGATATGGAAACAAAATTTCAACTCTTCTCATCAAAATAATCTATTCCTGAAATGAATGGTCTCCATTCTGATAAGGTTTTCAGAAAATAACAAATAATGAGAAATTGCTGAAACATATTTTGTGGTTCTTTTCAGCCCTAGGCCCAACCTCTATGTTGCTTACCGTGGTGAATGTGGCTCTACTACTACTCATCAACCTACTACACCCTGTCTCCTTGTATGCCCAGCAATATACGACCCTGTATGTGGTACTGACGGTAGAACCTATTCCAGTGCGTGTAGCCTCAACATAGAAAGAGTTTGTGGGTAAGAATATGCCATCTTATACACTTTTCTTTTTAAGACTGCTGCTACCTGTCTGTGGGTAGGGTAGCAGGAAAGACGTATAGCCATCCCATACTGAGTCCCTATACACCTTTCCAATGAACCTGCGCAGTCCCCCACCTTGCCTAACTTTTGGAGCTTTTGGTAACCAGGTCACTCTACTTCATATAGGTTAACTATAGGAAAAACTCTAAAAAGGTGTTTCAGTTTTACTCCACCAGGGGTGCCACTTTAAAGAAAAGGATGTATGATTACAAGAACCTTTAAAAACTGTATATTATACAGTTGTTAAAGGTACTTGTACCTATCTAGCTGGATTTGAAATTCCAATGATATTTTTTCCATATCAAGTCCAAATATTCTTTAGTTTGTCAACAATCCATAGTGAAAAGGAAATTACAATTTACCATTTGGTTTTTCACCTGGAGGATTGGAAATAATAGAGACCTTTACTATATATATATATATATATATAGGTTCCTATGGGAAATGCCTAACTTTTCTCACCACAAAATTCATAGAAAATAATTATTCAGTGTTTTTTTTCACAAAATTGATACAGATCTCAAGTATTGATATGGACAACATACTAAAAAAAGTGTTATTGACTTTTACCGTTTTAAACATAATGCTCCCATAGCATCTCTATGGTAAGAATTGACAAACTCTCCCTCTGCACAGCAGTATATACATAGCACATAGAGCCAGTCACTGCAAAGCACCAGGTACTTGGCAATCACTGACTCAGCCTGGGCGATCAATAAGGTACTGAAGGGGTTCTTATGCTGTGTCAAGACTAAAACATTCACTTCACATGAAGTTTTCATAATAATATATTCAGATATTCAGAATAAAACAAATTTTTCATGTGAGTCTTTTCGACAATACACGATATATCAAAACCTATGGCTTGTAGCATGTCAAGAAGGTACTTAAAAATGAAGTTAAATCATTAACTTCGGCCCATTCTCTCTGCGTTCTTATATAAGCTTTCCCCGCACCTTGGTCTGGATGCCTCTGAAGAGGGTTATAAGAAAGGTGTATTCATACCTTTCAACATGTTTTACTTCAAAAGTTTAATTTTATAATATAATAATTTAAACGATTCCATTTCTTGATCTACCCCTGTAAGATATAAGGTTCCTCTTAATATATCAGTCATGGAGTATTAAATCAGTAAATGTGGAAACAAAATTTCTACTCTTCTCATCAAAATAATCTCTTCCTGAAATAAATGGTCTGCACCTCAGTAAGGTTTTTGGAAAATGACAAAATAATCAGAATTGCTCAAACATTATACATGGTTACACGTATATACCAACCTGTATATGGATCTGATGGTAGAACTTATTCCAATGAGTGTGAACTCCGCAGAGCAAGAGATGTGGGTAAGAATATGTCATCTCATATCTACCATTCATCATTCATCATTTATCTTTTTCATTTGAGTATTTATGACAATACACAATATATCAAAACCCTGGGCTTGTAGCATGTCAAGAAGGTACTTAAAAATGAAGTTATATAATTAACTTCAGCCCATTCTCTCTCCATTTCTATGTAAGCTCTCGCTCCACCTTGGTCTGGATGCCTCTGTAGAGGCTTATATGAAAGGTGTATAATTTTCAACATTTATTACTTTAAAAGTTTAATTTTATAATATAATGAATTTAAACATTGCATTTCTTGATCCACCCCTGTAAGATATAAGGTTCTTCTTAATATATCAGTGATGGAGTATTAAATCAGTAGATGTGGAAACAAAATTTCAACTCTTCTTATCAAAATAATCTATTCCTGAAATGAATGGTCTGCACCTCAGTAAGGTTTTTGGGAAATGACAAATAATCAGAAATTGCTCAAACATTATATTGTGGTTCTTTTCAGCAATAGGCCCAACCTAAATGTTGCTTATCCGGGTGAATGTACCTCTACTACTACAGCTACTACTCCAGTGTGTCCCATAGGGTGTGCACGTATATACCAACCTGTATGTGGATCTGATGGTAGAACTTATGGCAATGAGTGTGAACTCCGCAGAGCAAAATATTGTGGGTAAGAATATGTCATCTTATATGCACCATTCATCATTTATCCTTTTTTAAGTATTTTTACTTTAAACGTATAAGCTAAACAATTGCATTTTTCAGTCTTAAAGGTTATTTTGGAAAAAAGGCTTAGGCTCAAACTATTGTTTTGCTATAAACCAAGCAACTCTATATCTATATAGGCCTCTAAATGGTGAGATGATTTCATGCTTAACCCTCATGGTTACATTAGACTATTCTGTTATATCTCATCAAACATTTTTTAACATTTTATTTATTGTTGGCACCACGTTAGCTTGGAACAAAGTGTATGCACATCTTTTCAAATACGTTCATATGATATTGTTAAAATAGGTCGATAATGGAACCGAATGGGTGACAGGACACATACCCCCTGGACACTTACCCCCTAGGACACTTACCCCCTGGACACTTACCCCCCGGACACTTACTCCCCAGATACATACCCCCCGGACACTTACCCCCTAGGACACTTACCCCCTAGGACACTTACCCCCTGGACACTTACCCCCTGGACACTTACCCCCTAGGACACTTACCCCCTAGGACACTTACCCCCCCAACCTTGGAGAACTTGCTCTAATGATGTTTTGACGGGGTGTCTTCAAATGGACGTCCATTAATCCCCTCATGTTTACTTTAGGCCCAGCGACCAGCGGCCCTCCCCTGGGAGGGGGTTCTCAAGGGTGTGGTGAAACAGTCATATGTTGAATTTAAGTATATATAACAGAAGAGAGGGATATATATCTAGTTTACTCCCCATTATTAAAAGCTGTGGAAAATAGTGACTAGGAATAGGGACAAGTTTTAGGTATGAATCCTAAAGAACTATCAGAAGAGAGGGATATATATTTGGTTTACTCCCCAATATTTTAAACTGTGGAAAATAGTGACTGGGAATAGGGACGAGTTCGCCTTTTAGGTATGAATCCTAAAGAACTATCAGAAGAGAGGGATATATATTTAATTTACTCCCCATTATTAACAACTGTGAAATATAGTGACTAGGAACAGCATATATATTTGTTTACTCCCCATTATTAAAAGCTGTGGAAGTGGGGCCCAGCAGGACCCACCCCTCATAAGCCCAATTAGGACCAGGGCTGGTGACCAGCGCCTAAAACAACAGAGATTCAAATAAGCTTGACATCCAAATGGGTGGCATGTGTTTTGACACTTCCCCATCCGCTGACTGTTGAGTAGGGATGAGTAGCCTTTTAGGTTTGAGTCCTAGACATTTATTAGAAGAGAGGGATATTTATTTAGTTTACTTTCCATTAGAAAGACTAAGTTCTTACCAAAAGATTTCTCTACATTATACGCCAAGGTTGGGGGGTAAGTGTCCTAGGGGGTATGTGTCCAAGGGGTATGTGTCCAGGGGGTAAGTGTCCTAGGGGGTAAGAGTCCTAGGGGGTAAGTGTCCTAGGGGGTAAGTGTCCTAGGGGGTACATGTCCAGGGGGTAAGTGTCCGGGGGGTATGTGTCCGGGGGGTAAGTGTCCGGGGGGTATATGTCCTAGAACCGAGCAGAATTTGTTATCTCACTGACAATATTCATCATCACATCTGATCTATTGGAGACATGTTTTCTTTTCAAATGAAACTGAACCAGATGAATTGAATGATGTTTCCTCATCATATTGTAAACAATTTGAATGGGCAAACTATCAGAATGTATGAAAATAGATTTATTTGTTCTTTTAAGCTCTCCGCCTGTGCCTTACCTCACAGTTGCTTATCAAGGTGCGTGTACCTCTACTACTACCACTCCTCCAGGCTGTACTATAAATTGTCCAACGGATGAATACATACCTGTGTGTGGATCAAACGGTAGGACCTACTCCAATCTGTGTGAGCTGTACAGAGCAAGAGATTGTGGGTAAGAATGGGTTGTCACACTGATAACATTCCTCATTTAACACCAACTGTAGCGAACATTAAATTCACGAATCCTTAATTCAAATATTGTCACAATTCCAAACTTTGGCTTCGTGATGGATTCGTGATCACGAATATTGTAATTTAGTTTATTCCTTTTTTTCTTATCTTATTCACAACTATTTCCGATACATTACAATGTCTCTCTAACATATATAAGAAAGTAGAGTTTTCATTTATATAATATTTTAGATCTATTTTCAATGTTCCAGAAGATTTGTGAACGTTTTCCGGATGTACCATAGATTAGTGAACGCCTATTTCCATGAATATTCTTGAAAGTATTATGGTTGCCACACCTGCAGATGTATTTGGAGAATAATCATGTGTTTTGAAAGAAAATTGGACCAGATGAATTCAATGACGTTTCCTAATCACATCGTAAAGAACTTGAATGAGCAAGCTATTGAAATGTGCTAATATAAATTGTCTTTCTTTTTTAAGCATGCCTTATCTGTCACTTGCCTATACGGGTGCTTGTACCTCTACTACTACCCCTCCTTCAGGCTGTACCTTAATTTGTCCAGAAATACATAGGCCTGTGTGTGGATCTAATGGAAGAACCTATTTTAATGAGTGCGAACTCAACAGAGCCCGAAATTGTGGGTAAGAATGTTTTATTACTCATAATGATGTTTCTTTGGAGGACCAGAGTCCACAATAACTAGTACCACACACAAGAAACGTTTCTCTTTCTATTGTTACTCCATTGATATACAAGTAAAATGGATGTTATACCAGCAAGCAAAGTCACAAGTTCTAGATGTTTTAAGGCAGGGTATAAAACAAGACAAACACATATATAACAGTCATGTAGCACACATGACTCTGTTCGCACCATTTCTGGTGTTCCCCATGAGATTTTGACATGAGTTTCAGTTTAATGTTTTCTGTGAGTACACTGGTGTTATACTATGTATCATGATGCATCCAATCATGCAAAATAGATTTGCAAGTTTAGGCATTAAAAATCATAAAAATGAATTTCTTGGAGTAAACTGATGTCTCAATCAGATAAACATTCTGGCAGTACACAGGGATTGTAATTAAACCAATATTAGACAAATTTGATGTCTAACCATTAATTATCTAAAATATTACTGGTGGTATAAATCAGTTGACAGGTAACCTATTGGTACTGCCACCTTTTGTTCTGGTGGAGTTACTAGCCGGGTGGAGCACTGGTCTTTGACCTTCACTTCATTACCTGTCCGGTCACTGCTCCATACACACATATATGTTGCTGTAATAAAAAAAACACTGGTCAAACGTGTGTTCTGTTTGCTGGGCCTATATACTTTCTCGAGCCCCTCTATCCCCGTCTGTGATTTGCCTTTTATTTTGGTACCGATTTTATGATTATAATATAGAAGAGATTCAGGTTCACATTGAATGATGCAGCATACATTGTTTCTCATAATATGTTAAAAAGTTCATATTTTTCTCCTCAGCTATCCAGGCCTGAACGTAGTACGTGAGGGAACATGTGAGTGTGATGCATTAGCCTTTTGCACAAAGGAATATGCTCCAGTCTGCGGTACCGATGGGAAGACGTATGAAAATAACTGTACATTAAGTAGAGCGATTGATTGCAAGTTAGTATGAACAGATAATGTTATCTTTATTCATACATTTGACATTAATTCAAACTACTTTCTTGTCTCTTAAAATAGGGAACTCAATACCTGATTGTCTTACAAACCATACAAACCATAATCTAGCCTTAGTTTTCACACTGCAGAAGGTTTGATAAATAATTACGTATCATAAGATTGAACGTAAGCTACATAGCTGGTCCAGGTTTTTGAAAAGGGGGCGGGGTTTGCAGATACACTGAGAATCAAAACTATGTGCATGTGTGTGAACATTTACTTCAGTTTTCTATCTCTGTATAGTATCAGTTTCTAAAAGAGTGTTGGGGGTCAGGAACCCCAAGAACCGCCTCACTCCCCGCCCCCTGTGGATCACCCGTAGTAAATATTAATAAGATGATTAAATTATGTAAAACTTATATTCTAAATATTAATTAGATTATAATACTACAAATATATAGGCCTATATCATTCAAACCTATTCAGAGTGTTGTGTTAGGACTTACAATCACCTTAACTCTGTCCTCACAGAATTTTTGCTGTTTTTGTTCTAGCCCCAGTATTCGGTTTAGACATTTCGGGGAATGCCGCCGCTCGTGTGATGAAATAGCTTGCCCATTTGTAATAGCTCCCGTCTGCGGATCTGATGGTGTTACTTATGACAACGAGTGTCGGCTAAACGGCGCTAGAGAGTGCAGGTAAGGTGGATTCTGAATTATCCCTATCATAGATACCTGCAGGGGTGACCACCAAAAAGATCCATGAATCACATTCAATAATAGTCACGAGATTCCAATATTTGGGTTGGGAGAATATTCGTGGTCACAAATTGTTTGGTTTTTTTTTAGTCTTTTTTCAATTTGTTCCTAATTTTCTCTACATATATTGTAATGTTCTCCAAAAGATATTATGAATATATGATATTGCGTACAAAGATAAGCACTGTTGGAAGGTTTTCTTCATGATAGTGAGCGTCAACGGATATCCGTTAACGTTTTCTGGGTTTGGGAAGCACTGTACCACCTTATCGAACATTGGTGAAAGTATTGTGGTCTTCCCCTTGGCAAATTGTCTTCTTCCAAATATCGAATTTCATTCCCTATTTTGAAAACGCCGGCAGGAATAACGGCTAATTATGTATTAAATATTTCGTTATAGAAGATTTAGATTTTTCCTTTCAAATGGTATGTAGTATGCATTAGTTTATTAAGAAATCACCAGGATTTCAGTATTTAACATTACCAAATGGAATATAGGCGCATGTTGTTAATGGACCTCCGGTTTTATTAAAGACATATCGATTTTCTCAATAGTCCGACTGTATAGGAATTTCTATTATTTTTTGGCATCTTTAACTTAATGATGGATAAACTACATACAATCAGCAATATGTTGCCAGTAGGGAGAATTCTGCTAACACATACTAAGATATCATACTCCTCTCATCTCTTGATTCTGTGATGAATGGGTATTCATCAGGTGTCAAAGCAAGAATGTGAATGTAAATCGATGCGGTAGATCTTTAAGTATATTGTTATGTAACGTGAACAAACCCGAAACCCGAAACCCGAAACCCGAAACCCGAAACCCGAGAAATAATGTAAACCCGAAATGACGTCAGTATGACTGCGTGACGTCACTATGATCACGTGATATGAAATAATCAATCAGAGCTGACCGCTAAGGTATAAAAGGGGCGATGAGGCCCGAAAATAAAGAGTTCCTTCATAGTACTCCTGGTGTTCACAAGTGTCTTCTTCCTCTAATAGCTCCTTGTGAGGACTTCAATCGATTAGATGATCTAATATGGACTAAATAACTAGGAAATCGAGATAATATTGGTAAAGTTCTGTAAAACTAAGGCTTAAACTAGCACGGGGTCTGAAGGCCCGAGGGACCAAAAACCATGGCCCAAAGGCCCGAAACTGCCCGACCGGCGACGCGGGGAAGGAAGACCGGCCAGACAAAGAAGCCCGAAATAGTTAGCGGCAACCCCCTGACCGGAGGCATTAAGGCACAACCGGCTCGGCCCCACGCTACCAAAACATAGGCGACCGTTGGCCCGATACTCCCGATCAGGGAACGAAGAAGTGGAGCTCCCCCAGTTCCGGCCTGAGAGACGAGTAGAAGCACTGGCCTGGACCCCTACCATAACAACAATCCTGCCCTCCGCCGTCCTCCACGCTTGATGGCTGCAACCCCCCGGCCCGATCTGACCAACACACCCTCCCCCCTTCAACGAATACCGTTCCCCCGACCAATCCACTCAGCCCCCCTCGTGCACGAGGCACGACTCTTGATCTCACACCTCTGCTTCTTGCTCGGCCTCTGTGCCCAGCTAAGAACCGAAACAACCCCCCCGTCCCTTGGCAGTAGAAACCGGAAACCCCGAACTACCGAGGAACGTCACAATGCCAAATAATAAGAATGGTTTCCACTAGTTGTTTTATACTATACTTTCATTAAGGGAAATCTTAAATAAGGTATCTTCCATAGGACCCATCGTCTTCGTTTTAAAAGACAAGCACCCATTCACATGATTCAGCACTAGATGTCCCTTTTTATTGTACTTGCATTGTTATACAATAGAGGGCTACACTGAGCCTATATTTAGAAGCGGTGAGGGTAACAACCCGAGAATCGCCTGCAAGTTCCATCATACATTTTTTTTGTGTATGCGTTGGTTTTTATGGATTTTTTTGGTGGATAATTGGCAATATTTAAGTTGTTCTACATCGGCCACTTATAAATTAGTTATATTGAAAACATTTTGAAGAGGGACAATTTAACAAAAAAAGAAATAACATGTATTTCAATACAGTATAAAGATGAAAATATAAGATTAGAGAAGTTGATCTATTGGATGTGTTATAAATGAAAACGTCAAGGTATAATGAAGCACCATACTTATCTCATTTGATTTGAATTCTAAAAAAGAAAATATGCGACTATTGTTTGTTTTTTATTACCAGAAACCCCAGACTGAAAAAAGTGTTTGACGGACCATGTACCTGCCGCGGACCTTGCCCGGAATATCTATCTCAAGTGTGCGGCACAGATGGAAAAACCTATGACAATGAGTGTTTCCTGATTCGTGCAAACTACTGCAGGTTAGTGAGATGTTTATTGCTAATTGAATCTAATAGTAATTTGGTCAATGTATTTCGCGACATATGATAGTATTCAGGTATTGTACATGATTGTGTTCACAAGGTGATAAGAATGCAAAATAATCAATAGTCATTTTCACAGCATCATGATTCATTTTTCTGAAAGACCTTGAATGACGTTTGCCCTTAAGTAAAGTTTACCTACAATTTTAATTCTATTTATTGTGCAAAAACATCAACCGACTGTGTATCGTAATAATTATTGTCAAACAAAATCCACGCCGATTTTATTTAAACCCTAACAAATATAGGCCTAAGAATACCCTTTGTTTTTCGTCACAAGTGCTTCAGTTATCATACTACAGTGTAGTAATCATAATCTTTTATTCTTTAAATTACTTAGCCCAGCAGTCCCCATAACCATCAAGCATTATGGAAAATGTACCTCTGGATCTAGCTGTGACACACCTTGTGCGAATGTCTTCGAGCCTGTGTGTGGCTCTGATGGAAAGCTCTACTTAAATGAGTGTTCGATGACTTGCAGGTAATTATTTTAATCACCAATAGTCTAAGATAACAAGAAGCAGCGTTCAATTAGATGTAGAATAAGCTTTTTGTGAGCCCTTAATTATAGTTTTTAGTATTGTAGCTTATGGGAAGGGCTCACTCAATCAGTCATATCTTTTGTAGGTATTTGGCCAGTCATATCTTTTGTAGGTATTTGGGCTTTGATCTGATTGCCCAGTTACACAATCTTACATACAAGTAGCTACAGGCCTTTGTCCACCGGCATGCATTAGTAAGCAAGGACAATTAGTGTGCATCAAGTGTTATTGAGTGGGCAGGCCTCTCCCCTGCACCCTCCCCCACCCCCACTCCTTGAACTCAGTTCAAGGAGTGGGGGTGGGGGAGGGTGCAGTTTGAAAAGCCAGAAGTGGGTTACATAACCAGTACTTGAGCCACTGTCACCTGCAGGTGGGTGGGTGCAGGGGACCTAGTACTAGTAGGAGGAGCCCTTTTCCTAAGCCCCTCCCTGAGTTGTGTGTGACAGACAGGAGTGGTGGTGGTGATCACTACTCATAGCCCATAGCCTTCAGGTTGTAGGAAGGCCATCAGTTTATTGGGGGACGACTATTGCTATAGATTACATACATTAGGTATATTGACATTTCGTTCAATTACCTTTCAAACACAATGAAATGTCCATTGTTATGTTAAGGGCGAACATCGATCGTTCCAACGATCAGAACTTTGATAGTCATTTGCTTCTTGTTTGTTTCTATAAGGTGTGTTATTGTATTTGACTCCAGCATTTACACACTTTTTAATGTGGGTGTATTACTAATGCTGAAATCTTACATACAAAAGCAAGTATGGGCTCAACTGTAGATTCTCTCACGATGACCAATTTTGTCTGTTGCAGAAAGTTATGATGTCATTTTGAAATAACCTCATAGTCTGTATTTTTAGGTGCGAGTAATTGTTTGTGATAAACGAATCATTAATCATTGTATCAAAGCATACCAGCAATCGTTTATAAGTATATGGGTCCAGGAGGCTCTTTGTGTTCCGACCAACAAAACAATCACAGAAGAAAACAGTGTCAAATGTTCCTTGTTATTCATCTCATCAATGTAATATTATATCATCACACATTGTAAGAGTGTTATTGGAATATAAGTTCACATGCTTCAAACTGACAATAATCAGATATTCATGATCTAGCAATTCTGTGGACTACCTCCGAATTTCCTATTCAATGCAAAGGCAGCGTTGAAATATTTCACATTAGGAATTAAGGAATATATGTGTGGTAATGTGTTGTTTCAGGGGTCGTGGACTTAGTGTCCGGAGGCGGTGTGCTAACGACTGGTCGGAAGTTCCCTGCGCCCGCCCAGACTGCCACAACGAGTACAGGCCAGTGTGTGGGACCGACGGCTTGACCTATAATAACAAGTGCGTCTTGGATTTCATCAGTTACTGCAGGTAAAATAACTCATTTTTCTATTCGTTTTATTCTCGCCATAGTCTATCACGGCCCATATCATTGTAACTGTCTCCATGTTCTACCATGAATGACTGTAAGGTAGGATGGGAGAAAACGGGGCTGACTTTCTCCATGTTCGACCATGAATGACTGTAACATAGGATGGGAGGAAACGGGGCTGACTTTCTCCTTGTTCGACCATGAATGACTGTAAGGTAGGATGGGAGGAAACATGGCTGACTTTCTCCTTGTTCGACCATGAATGACTGTAAGGTAGGATGGGAGGAAACATGGCTGACTTTCTCTTTGTTCAACCATAAATGACTGTAAGGTAGGATGGGAGGAAACGGGGCTGACTTTCTCCTTGTTCGACCATGAATGACTGTAAGGTAGGATGGGATGAAACGGGACTATCTTTCTCCATGTTCGACCATGAATGACTGTAAGGTAGGATGGGAGGAAATGGGGCTGACTTTCTCCTTGTTCAACCATGAATGACTGTAAGGTAGGATGGGAGAAAACGGGGCTGACTTTCTCCTTGTTCAAACATGAATGACTGTAAGGTAGAATGGGAGGAAACAGAGCTGACTTTCTCCTTGTTCAACCATGAATGGTAGGTCTGTGGTTTCCAGGGAATCCATTGGATCAGAGTTTTGTGTGTGTGGGTCAGGTGC
The DNA here is from genome assembly GCA_936440205.1 of Lepidonotus clava. Classification (NCBI taxonomy): domain Eukaryota; kingdom Metazoa; phylum Annelida; class Polychaeta; order Phyllodocida; family Polynoidae; genus Lepidonotus; species Lepidonotus clava. Next base: position 13,585,883 of record OW387150.1, on the reverse strand, counting down.
AGATCTAGGATTTTGAGGGGAAAAAAGGGGGAGCGTGCTACAGTAGTTTACATTAAAAAAAAAAAAATTGGCACACCCCCCCCTTAATCCACTGCTACCTTGCTTTAATTACTGTGTAAAATGTTTTTCTCCTTATTTTGAGAATTCTGAAAGGATTATATGATTATGTTTTTAATGTCAGGTAAAATAATGCAGTCTGATTAAATGGAGGAAGTTATAGAGTTCTAACTTAAGAGAAAACATTGAATTTTAGGGAAAACTGCTTGACACCAGTCAAAGTGTGTGCATAATCAATACATTGGGATACTGCCCACTTTGCTCCACTGGTAATTTCCTTTTTATTTTCTGTATAACATATAAAATTTGGTATATAATATAAGGAAAACTTACCTCGGTTGACAGTACAACCCTGTATACTTGGTGGGATGTCAGAAAAATTACAGCCCTCAGTCTAACGGCCTCGGACAGTAATTTTTCGACACCCACCTCGTATTCAGGGTTGTACTGTCAACCTCTGTATGTTTTCCTATACTACTGCCCCACCTTGTGGATTACTCCATAACTACGTTTGTGGACTGAATTCAATTTGTTTGATAGTTGTTTTTGAAAGTCGGTTGCTACTTTGTATGTGATAGAAAACAGCAGTTCAATTTCTTGGTTGAACAGTAATCGAGCTTGAAAGAGCAGACTTTATCAATTTTGACTCAATTAATGAACATTATAATGGAGATTTAAAGACCAGTAAAGACCAAGGAAACACTTCTCACTCTTTTTCATACCTTAATCGGGTGCTGAAGTTCATTTTTCGGAACTGTAACACACGAGTTAGATCAGATTTAGAACACTTCTTTTAGATGTTTATCGACTTCAATTCTTTTGTTTGAGATTGTTATTAACATAATTATATATACATTATCTAGGGTTCATTTGCCGAGATTGGAGATGGCATATTCTGGAAATTGCCGCCCAAAAGACAAAAGACGTAAATCAGCTGGTAAGTGAAATGTCCTCTGAGTAGCTTGTAAGATATCCTTGTTCGAAAATAATAGTTAAAATGCTTTTTCATAATTGTAGTTTTATCATTTTGTGGTAATTCCCTTTTTCGTCATTAGCTGTAGGGAATTAAATACAATAACAGAAAGTTACTTAAAGAGAGAAAATACCTGCTCACTTTGGAGCTCACAACATTCTCTAGTATCTTGTAAATTCAGTGAGTAAAAATACTTCCCCTTTTTTTCCCTGGAAAGGATTGTAAATAAAAGTATTGTATTGTATCTTAAGCGCAAAGCTCCCTAAGCCATAGTGCATGCCTGCATGCCTTTCCTTAAAACCTGTATTCAACCAAATTTTGGAAATTGACGGCATGGTGACCATGTGTTATGACATAATGTTGTAAACCATACGGTAATACGTCTGTTTTCGATCCTAATGCTACCATATCATATTGTCTCTGGTAATTCGATGCAACGTTTGTGTCTTTTCTTTTACAGGCAATAGGGAGACAAGCACTACTTCTTTGATTATGTCATCACTGATGTTCCTGGCTTTTTTCCAAATTATGGGTTAGGATTCAACATCCTCGTTCTTGGGACAATTCGTTAAAAAGAATTGTACCATTTTCTCAAACAATTGGCCGTATTAGTGTGCCTACTAGTGAAGTTTACTTGTGTTAGATTTTTCAATGAGATGCCAATGATAAATAATAATCCTAATCCAGAATTTCAATAAATAATCTTTTAAGATTATCACGAATTATGTTACACGCGTAATCTTTCATTATTAACATTTTATGGAATAATGAAGCAATATCAGCAACGTATTTTTACTTGGTTTATTCCACAAATTATACAAGATGGGGTATAAGTGTAGGGATGTTATCAAATACTGTCCAGATCATGCCCATCATATAGGAAATAAACAACGATTTCTTCCTGATCCATGCTTAGCTCCTAAAAGCTGCATCTTCTCTTTCCATTTTTTTTCATGAGCTAAAAATTTTAGAATACTAAATTGACAGTCTGAAAGCTTTAACATTCCTTGCGCATCTACAACTTTTTTTCTAGGTTTCTGCTATATTCATAAGGTATCTAGCTGTGGCCACAGGCTAGTGTATACAGATGTACAATACTGATGACATCCCACACTTATTTATCCCTTGACATAATTATAATATATACTCATATCATACAATGGCACACAGGTGATGTCTACCACAAATGACGTCATACAATATAACCCAATCATGCGCACTCGGCTGATGGTGCCTGACCAATCAGCGCACTTGTTACATCCATCCATTCGTTGTCTGTAGAATTAGAAACACTTAAATAAAGCGGTATAACTGTATCATATTAAGTAAGCTTGGAGATTATTGTATTAAGTAACATAAATGTGGCATTATTGTCACTTTCCCAGTTGATTGCACTTTTTAAAAGTCTTTCACGTTGTCTTTTGAAGACACATAGTAACTAAGTTTATCGCCTCTTTACAAATACCTTCAGCAACTTCTAGCAGGGAGGTATATGATATTGAAAATTCAAGTACAATATCTATTACCGAAATCCTATAGGTACCATCGAAGGTGAAAGTACTGTAGCAATTGGAAATAAAATCAATTAATAATCCTGGAAGGGAATATTTTATTGTGCTTATCAATGATACTTTCAATTTTAAACATGAAAGGAAGTGGATCTTTTACCAACTAATCAGCATTGGGTGTATGGGCCTGGTAATGGTAATACCATAAGAAACAATCTTAACATTTGGAACTTTATGTGGACAAATCATTATTCTAAACTATTTCATGTACAGGAACAGTGTCTGTAGCAGTCTGCTAATAATATTATCTAGATCTGTACAAAATATTTTCTTCCATGAAAATTATGATGAGGCATACAGATTATGTAGTCACTGTTAATGCTGATTTAGGTTTCCAGTATTATTAAAGTACATGTGCTCTGTTAGAGCTTGATCGTTTGAGATATTGAAGCTGGGGTAGTTTTCTTAATTAGGTAACTGAAAAAAGATCCGCTTTATTAAATCCAGGCTACAACCGTTATTTAGATTTTATTACACGTATGAAAATGAAGTAAGTAGAAAAGAATGTATTTACATGATACCAATAACTCTTTGCACAACCTAGCACATCAAATTGAGAGTGAAACAACCACATCTTATATCAATCATAGGGTATCATACAAGCCTTGCAAAAAGGTTCAAGACAACCTCCAAGAAATGGGGAACAAGTATATCCTCAGCAAAATATTTATCAATTTGCCTCCTTTGGAAACAGGGAGACTGAGATAGAGAAATTCTACATCTTGAGCATACAGAAGAGAAGTTCAAATATATACTTTATTATACAAGGTCAGGAAATAAAGACGAATACGATGGAGGGGGTCCATCCTTTGGGTCAGGAAAAACATCGAGGGAGGACACATCTGACTGCGACACATTTCCGTTGGCAGCCTCGTTCTGAGTACCACTTCCGGCTGGCCGTCTGTCTATAAGGTCACGTGTCAGGTCGGGAACAGAGAGGTCGACGGTAGGAGGCGCCAGGGTGTCCTCCTGCTGTTCCGCCTGGTCCTCACCCTCCCTGTTCTTCAAGAAATTAAAGGGTAATAATTCAATTAATGCATTGGTACGCAATAGTGGTTGTTTCATTTAAAATATCTATTACAATTATTCTAATTAATCAAGGATAGGTTTTAAAGTGTTGAAGACGTATTTCTTGACAATCAATAAATTTCAAATTAATATGATGGTATTGTAGTAGGTACCACACATGATTTTTTTAAAACAGACTTAGACTTTATTTGAAACTTGGCAAAAATTAAGTCGATCAAAAGACATACAAAAATAACTGAATGAAGAAAATTGATTAGTTTTTTTTTATTTTTATGATATTTTTCTGAATAAAAAAAAAATTAAGTACAAAAAGGAGGTATTTTGCTCTGCGCACTTTCACCATAAAGAATTGAAATATGTCACCTGCATAGCAAGATAGCCCAAGGGATAGGCTTTCATTTGATACCAAACATGTAAGAATTCATTAAATCTAAGTACCACAAAAAAGGGGTAAAAAAGTGGACATTTTGCCCAAAATTAGCATTTTTTGACCCTAAACCATCTCTTTGCGCACTTTCACCATGATATATACAGATTTGGGATCCCTTTAGCTGAAAAGCCTATGATTTTAGCTTCAATTTGGTACTAAACTTGTATATGTTTATGAAACAGAAGCCCTTCAAAATTTGCATGGAAAAAGAGCTAATCTGATTTTTTCAATAAATAGCTTATTTGTTCATACCTAGTTAAAAAAAACACATTAAATCAAAATTTATATTCATGGGAATGACATTTCTGAATTGCAGACAAACAGAGCTTTAATTTGATACCAAATATGTGTATGTATCTGGCATAGAAGTACCTGTAAATCTAAAAAGAAAACGGGAGAAAAAGTTCAGAGGGAATCTGGGCTCTATTGTGGTACCTAATTGTAGTCTATGAGTAATAATTAACTTTAGTTCACATGATGCGCTTCAATCTCATTGCATTCTCTCCGAACTATAGGGAAAAGACGTGGTACAAAAGCAAGTCTACATGCCTATATTGCTCTATTGGTAGTTTGGTTGGTTTGTAACCTGCCCAATTTTCACATAACAGTTATGTTATTTTTGGTAAAGTTGAGACCTTACTTTTAAACACTGAATTACATGTTTGATAGACATGGACGAATGGAATTTTTCTCATTACCTCTTGAATCCTATGTATTTGAGCGTCTGTAAACAATGGTCCAGCCCGTCTCCTTGCCCAATAGGCGAATGCTGCAAGAAGGCCGATTGCCAAGAGCACGCCCACACTGGTCCCTATAGCCACGCCCACCACGGGGTCAGCTGCAATATACAGAAGGAATTAGTCAAACACTAATTCTTTTAACAATAAGCAATAATATGTAGGTATACTAATGATTGTATACTTCACATTGGGGATGCAAGCTTATAGATATATGTTTATACATGAACGTCATAGATCGATCGGCTGCCAAATTCGAACGACCATATATGCTGAAAATTCTAACTCTGTAAATGTGTCATATATTAGTATTTCTGGTTATATAGCTCTTGTAATCTAAAGTTGATTGTGTAAATCCTTTTGCAATGACAAAACTAAATTATAGTGTCAATGTGGATGGTGTCTGCTGCCCACCCTTAGCAGTAAAATCGGCATGTGGAATATAAGTTTTTGTTAATGAAATATATACATACTAAAAACCAAGGGGCCACAAAGCAATAAAACCCTGGAATGCTATTATGAGGCAAACCAGGGCAATAACAACTCTTCTTATTGGCCTGGTCTGCACCCACCATTGAGGTCTTTAGCTCATTGATAAATAAGGGTTTTCAAACTGGGGCAATAAAAATGGGCATAGAAAATTGCTCAGCACACCAGCAGTCTGTACTCAATTTATTCTATATCAATTACATAGACAATTTAATTTTTTTTACTGACAACCCAAAAATTGGCATTAGATTCACAAGCATTGTGTGGAGGGCCCAGATCCTTTATTCATCCGCTGTTGAGAGGGCAGGACAATACTGAAGGCATACGCATTGGAATAATATTATATAGAATATAACACGTTGAGCTGCTCACACTTATTGTACTCGCCGCCACAGACGTGTACGTCCATGAGCTCCTCCGACCGGTCGCCGCAGTTGTCGTAACCGTCACACTTGAGTGCACGGCTGATGCACAGTTTATTGGCACACAGGTACTCGGACGTCAGGTTACAAGACTGGTGGGAGTCTGAAATGTGAAGGTAGTTATTGAGTTTGTGTATGTAAAGGATGATTGTGGCAGAATATGCCTTTTGATTAAAACCGTTCAGAGACAACTGCTGGCTTCAGTTCTGCAGACCAATTCTGGCAATGTTTTAGTGGCTGGATACATTGACAAAACCTGGTTGAGACCCGTCAGCTCAACACTTATGAATAATGTTCTTATCTCAATAATCCTTGAATTCAACTGCAGGCTTTCGACATATCAATTGGGTGGTGAACCATTAGGTTATTTAATAAATACAGTTTACAAGTTCAACATTTTAGAAGTATACACAAAGATATATTAACAGCGTTTTTGTTTATTCTATTCACTACATTTGAAGAGACCTTGGAGAGAAGTGTTGTGCTTTGTGATTATGTTTTGCTCCACCTCATCAGCTGCTCATTGGTGTATCACATATGGGAATAGCTCATTACTATAAATAGCAGATATTGCTCACCTGGGTGAACTTGTTACTACATGTAGCAGATATTGCTCACCTGGGTACACTTGTTACTATAAGTAGCAGATATTGCTCACCTGGGTGAACTTGTTACTACATGTAGCAGATATTGCTCACCTGGGTACACTTGTTACTATAAGTAGCAGATATTGCTCACCTGGGTGAACTTGTTACTATAAGTAGCAGATATTGCTCACCTGGGTGAACTTGTTACTATAAGTAGCAGATATTGCTCACCTGGGTGAACGTGTTACTATAAGTAGCAGATATTGCTCACCTGGGTGAACGTGTTACTATAAGTAGCAGATATTGCTCACCTGGGTGAACGTGTTACTATAAGTAGCAGATATTGCTCACCTGGGTGAACGTGTTACTATGAAGCCGGTGATCCACGTTGCGACATTTTCCAAACCGACAAAAAAATTGTGACTGAACCGATTTCCGAACCGACGGTTTTTTGTCGGTTTGGAATCGGTTTGGCAATTAAGCCTGTTGGTCCTAAAATCGGTCCAGAATCGGTCCAGAATCGGTCCCCTACCCATGATCCATTGTGAGCTTATAATCCGACCGTTTGCTTGCATTTTAGACTATATACCAATAGAAATACTATAGAAAAAAATCGGTTGGCTTATTTATCAAAATTATGGAATTATTATTAAATCTTATGTTTAAATATGTGCCATACAACCAGAAATATATTATATTTAATCTGTTTGATTAATAAAAAGTCAAATAGTAAAATACTTGTTGAAAATCATTCAAAAATGTATCATGTGAAAGGGAATTCATTTTCATATCTTTTGGTAACATTTTCGTTCTATTATTTCCAAAAATGAATGAAATAACCTAGAAAATTCATAGTCATAATAAAATCGGTCCAGAATCGGTCCAGAATCGGTCCAAAATTATTAAACAGGTTTAATAATTTTGTCGGGCCGTCGTCGGTTGGAAATCGGTTGGAAATCGGTTGGAAATAATTATGTCGGTTGGAAATCGGTTGGAAAAAATCGGCTGACATGATCCACGTTGCGATATTTTCCAAAGTGAACCGATTTCCAGCCGATTTCCAGCCGATTTCCAGCCGATTTCCAGCCGATTTCCAGCCGATTTTGGAGATAGAAAATATTTTGGAAATCGGCTGGAAATCGGTCCATTTTTGTCGCAACGTGGATCACCGCCTTAAGTAGCAGATATTGCTCACCTGGGTGAACGTGTTACTATAAGTAGCAGATATTGCTCACCTGGGTGAACGTGTTACTATAAGTAGCAGATATTGCTCACCTGGGTACACTTGTTACTATAAGTAGCAGATATTGCTCACCTGGGTACACTTGTTACTATAAGTAGCAGATATTGCTCACCTGGGTACACTTGTTACTATAAGTAGCAGATACTGCTCACCCGGGTGAACTTGTTACTATGAATAGCAGACATTCTCACCTGGGCGATGTTCCCGGACGTAGGTGTAGGTGACATTGAAGGCCTTGGGCTCCCACAAGATCTCGGCCCCCTGGTAGTAGTACAGGGTCACCTGGTTGGTCTTAGAGCGCACCACACGGTCGTCAGATTTGGTCCCACACGCCCCTGGAGGAACACAGGAGACAAGTTAGCATACAGGAGAACATTACGCATAATACAGGAGAACACTTAGCATACAAGAGAAAACTTAGCATACAGGAAAACATAATAGTATCTGCAAAGATCTTCTGTTTATTAGAATGCTCAGTCTCACTTTGAAACTATGTGATCATTTCTTTTTCTACGTGTATGATTAAAAGATATTGGACTAAAGCCCAATATCCACAGTCGATTCTTTAAAAAACAATCGCTTAAGCCAACGGCCAACGCCGATGCTGATGGCTCTCTGCTGTCGGCGTCCGCGTTAAATTATCAAACATGCTTAATATGGATCGGTGGGGCTGTTGGCGTCGGCATTGGTGGTTGGCGCCAATGGCTGAACCAATGGCCATAGCGATTGTGTGTGGGTATGGCTTGTCCACTGGAGTTGGTACATTCAACCTGCGCTGACGCCGATGCCGATTCAGCTAAAAACAGCTTAGCGGGTATGGCCCTTTAATTCTAACGCCCTCTGCGCCCCCCTCTAAATCCGCCACTGCCTATTATCCTTGCGGAATTGGCCGAGTCATGCACTGATTCAGTCCAGTTGGTTTAGGGCTTAGTACTGACTTGTAGGCCTATAATTATATGTATATAGATAATAGAGGTATTGGAACTATCTTGTGTAGTAGACTGTCGATGTGCCTTATATATTATACAACACCAACAGGTGGTACATCAGTAAATTGTAGAAGACAGACTTCGGACTTCTGTTCATTCTTTTTTCTTTGTTGATTATTAAAACTATGAAATATCTATCTACAATGACTTGGAATGGATTGTTCTAAACAGGAACCATTGTTTGATTAGTAACAATTCTACAGAACGTTATAACAATGTCACAGAACATCAAAAACGTTATCAAAATGTCGCCTAATGTGACCGTTATGTTGCTCCTTCGCTGGGAAGGCAATGCCTTTGACGAGTATGATATAGGAAATAAAGATAGCTATTGCATGAGTTTACCCGTAGATATATGACATCTCATTAATAAAAGCATGTATGACACTCGCTGGTTAACAAACCCCATCAAAAGAGGATTCCGGTCTACGGGTATCATAATTATAATATCATACATTCATCTTTCTGAGTTAAAGTACCTGAATATTATGGATGGCAGTCTAGTGCAATTATGTTATCCATTTAAATGATTTGATGTGTTTTAAGTAATGATATCATTCCCTGTATGATATTATAGCAACTAAAGAATACACCTTATTATATAGTGTTCAAAATCGTTTCATACATAGAGAAGCATTGTAACAAATTATGGACGCCAAATACCTATAATCCATGAATGTGAATCACCATCGAAATACCTCTCACTACAGTATGTAAATGTGGGTACATGCTGTAATGCAATGATATCATATATCACACTGTACGTGCCTAGGATCCACTGCCCTGTGTATCAAGTGGAAGTAGTTTATGAATTATTCATCACCTGTCGCCGGATTCTGGCGTGTGTAACTGGCTATGGGCTGTTTGTTTGAGATCTCTGCATGGCCAGCTTAGAGCCCAATAGACCTGTCCACTTTGCCAGCTAGCCCACCCCTTATTTCTATGATATCAACATTTTTAGAAGAATATTCGTCATACTTGATTCACAGTAATTTCCCTAGTAGTATTACCCAAGACTAAACTTTCTAAGCTTTTACTTTCAATATGATGTTAAATATGTAGCTGTAGGACTGGAAAGCAAAAATGGCATTTTCCCATAGGGAACAGTGTTAAAGCCCTTCATCTTTGCCCACAATGTCCAACCCTAAAATCACAAAAACATAGCTTATTTTGGTTCACCTGAAACGGAGGTAATTACCTAATTTAGAGAAAATAATAATTCATCCTCATTTATCAACACCTTATTAACTTAGAAAACACAAGTACTAACCCATTCACTCAGATTTGTGTCAGTGCCTGACTTTGCTAAAACTGCAACTATGTCCGACCTCTGTATCATACCAGCAATACATCCTAAAGTGGACAGGTCTATTATCCCATCGTATCTAACATTATGGAAAAGCTATATACAGATATAAGGATATGATATAGGACGCATTTTACAGTAGGTGTATCAATAATAATATTATTGTGTTTCTCACATCTCACAAAATTTAAGATAGGATGTTTTTAATTATTAATAATCTTAACTCTAAAAATATATAGATAGCAACAGGAACATAAGGTCAAAAAGTCTGAAACTCAACCATGAAAGATTCTAAATATCTTAACTAAAGATACAATCTTAAAGTTACAACCAGTGTGAAACTCCCCATGCATTTATAGGTCACTTTCAAAAGCATAACATCTTATTATTGTATCATTAAACCCATGAAGATTGATCAACATTCTTTCACATCGAAATCTAATGTTTTCTAATGAATTATCTTTAAGCAGTAACTCTGTACCAAGATAGACAGTTGTCTTGCAGAAGCATCTTCTATCCTTTCCCTCTCTCTCACTATACATAAACATATTTTTTATTATATCAATGTTAGCTCTAGCGCACATTGTATGGTTGTGCAATCAATAAAACGTTAATAAAGCGTGTGAAAGAAATGGAATGCTATCTGTGTACATATTAAGTCATATGGTGCATTTTTATTCATATGTCTAGGTAAGAATTAACGCCTTGCTAGCTCTATATTTGGGTGGGAATCTCATACCTATGAAATACTAACTATAAGAGCTTATAATTATAGATAGTCTCGGTACCAAACGCCGCGCGTGCTGGTTATGCATTTCTCTTGACATTTGAGATCTACATTATCACGACATATTAGGACCGTTAGGTTAAGACCAACACCAACAGCCAGGGAAATTGGCATCAGTCGATTGCTAGTCAGTCGGGCGCTAGACTATTTTGAGATGTCCTAAGCCATATGCTAGAGTGAAAACAAGTGTTGCTGCCACCATTTTGAGCCAAGGACTTAGGCCTGCATGATCATATTTCAAACCTTGCCATTCAACTGTCCGACATTTGCTCATATTCACAGGAACAACACATAGCAGTGGCTACAAGAAACCGTAAAGTAAACGGAACGTCTTTGCATTGGATGGTGTTTGTTTCCATGAAGGTTGATTACCTACTGAGAATTACAAAGTCATTTTGTCGTTAGCAATAAAGTGTGTGTGTGTGTGTGTGTGTGTGTGTGTGTGTGTGTGTGTGTGTGTGTGTGTGTGGTTTCTATGATAGTGGCAATAAAGGCGCATGATAAACGGAACTTTCCAAACACAATAACTAACCTCAAAGGAGAACAATACCAAATAATCAGAAGAAACCAGAGTAATATCACCCCAGGGTAACCTGTCGATACGCCAGACGCAACCTAACACAATATCCTAACATCATTAGCTTCATAAATCCTAAATATCAAGGCAACCCCCAGCAGTCAGGCTTTACCCTTTCCACTGTAGAGTCAGGGGTCAAGGCCATCTGGCCAATGTAACCTGTCAGACGCGTAGCGGCCGTGAACGGCACTAGTCGCCATCTTGATTGGGGGAAAATACCTTGGCGGGCCTTGGGGAGAGGGACCCCTGCCGTTAAACATAGCCTGTGGTCTCCCCGGACAGGTAATCTGTCATATTTATGACAGATCAGGCATGTTGGCCGATTACAGAGCCATAAGCCACCGACCGGATAAGAAACCACTGCCAGTAGATGAAAAGAACTGCAGTCGTTATGATCCAGAATGCTGTGGCAGTATCTGGACAAGAGAGGAGATTCAGAGGTTTGGTCGTACAGGGGGTTATGTGAGGGGCAGTAATAGTATGATAACCTGCAGAGAAGGGGTAATTACTTAACCTGCTATCTTGTCTTATCTTTTCCCCACCAACGCTGTTTGATTGGTGCAGTGGCGAGGCACTGAGTGACCCAGGTTTGATGTCAGGGTCTGGAGTGGAGGGAGTGGTCACCCAGTATGTAGTTTGAAAGATGAAAGGAGATCAACTGTGAATGCAAATGATAAACCATACATAAGCGTTTTTGTGGAGGTATCCACAACCAGTATTGCCCGATATAGCATGTTTCCCAAAAGTGGGGCTATTTTCATGACATAATTAAAGCACCTTAGGGGAATGAAACTGCAATGGTAAAGTTAAGGCCAACAAGAACCTTATGACACTTTCATTCTCTAAATGAATTTGATGTCGTATCATTGTTATAAACCGGAAAAAGAACAGCATTAAACGGTGTTTTTCTTTTGGAAAGGTTGGCCTGAAATATGTAATTTCCACAAAAACCGAAATGGTTCTTCCAAAAGGAGTTTTACTTTTACATTTACATTTACATTTTTATATTTAATGGAGTTCAAACATATACACACACGGCTCCTCATATATGTTGTATAAGAATCATGTTATTTTGAATGGCTTCACCTCGGACAGGCCTAGATTATGCTGTCTTCATAATTCAGTTCGCGACTTTCCAGTAGAACAAGACCCTAGCCCCCTCAACTTTAAAGTTGCAACATTGCAATTTCCATCCAAAATGTGTAGCAACCCTTGAGAGGATTGTTTCCTCTCAAATGCTTCTCAAATTAACTTAAAGGTTTCTTAGGCTCATTCCCGGGGCCCTGCACCAGTCTCGTCCTCTCTCGTCTCGGCGAGATCCACACGAGACCCTGGGAGTCTGGAGACGGCAGACAAGAAGTCTAGAAGAGGGAGTCATTCGACTGCCTTCCTTTTCATTAAGATAATCGAGTTATGGTAAAGTTAGTCGGTGGCTGATGAGCGTCTGTGATCAAAGGAGGGTGGCTGAGAAAGCCCCGAGTAAAATGCCTGATTATACAGACTACTCATGGGGTGGCTATTAATAGAGTCGTTTTCACTGATGGCCACACTTCAAAGGCTACAGACAAACAACGATTGGTTGGTTAAAGTTCTTTTTACACAGAGTACTGATTGATTATACAGCCTGGACATCCAGAGGGTTGTCTGTTGTGCCTGGTCATTGCACCACTTGGTTTTAATACTCCACCAATACCCTCATGCCTCATTAGTCTTCTTCATAGTGGCGGGTAGGACACTGATTTTATTGACTAAATTAAACAGGTAACGTCCAATTCATAATTACATTTAGCCCATGGTTTAGACTAACCAGAGTAAACATGTCATTAAGCACTGGACTATCAGTCTGTGCTCATGCAGGGAGCAAAACTACTGCCAACTCCTTAGAGGCAGGAAATCGTGTTTAGGTGTTAAGTCGGATGAACAGGGCGTGCATCTCATACCGCTGCTTTTGATACGAAGATATTGTACACTCGGAGAAAGCATACTGAGTCTCAGCTGCTGCAGTGCTTAAACACCCAACCTTCCAACTTATAATAGTTCACTTTTTACATCCTCGCTACCCTACTCCACCAGACGTTTTCAAGCTAATGCCATGTTGCCACTCTTTAGTCTTAGCAGTTATTAAAACAGTTTTTATGCATGTACCCATACCCAGAAGCTGGTCTTGAATAAAGACTGTCATATAGGCCTACATGTGAACTCCTAAAAGGGCGGTTAAAACACTATAGGCCCAAAGGATATATATAACAACACAGCTTTCACATTTCACTTATAATTGTCCGGAACAAAAGTCAAAAGAAGTCATTTGCTTACTTTATTACACATCTCATCTTTATTAGGGGGGGGGGGTTACAAGGAAAACCTCTATAGAATATTCTCATGTTCCTTGGAGAAATTCCGAGGCATGAAACTAATGGTAAATCAATTCAGACCGACGCCAAAGACTATAATGTTGACAACAAGGAAACAATGAGTCAGAAGACTTTTGATACTGGAATCCCCCACTGGAGTGCAAGGAGAGCTTAGGTGATAGCACCGAAACCTTCCAAGGGTGCCCTTTTCAGACTTCACCGTCACTGGTCATCCCAGGGGCCGATTTATCAACCCGTTTTTTGTTTGATTTTAAAATTTGATGTGTGGACCTAAGTCATTTTGCAATCTGTGCACTATGCCATGCGTATAATTTTTTTTTTTTTAAATTCTTTTATTTATACTGATAATCGTCGGCTTTACAGTCGGTTTTAATCAATTACCAGTGGTAATTATACCCATAGTATACATCAAAGGTTTTATAGTAACTAAACATGTCAGTAACTTATTTACAGAATATTTACATGTTAGCTTATTTACAGAATATTTACATGTTAATTAAGTGGAACTTACCCCCCCCCCCCCCCCCCCAAACCTTTTTTTTCGGCCACCTCAAAAATCCTGGACCCGCCTATGTACGATACAATACAATCCGAAACTAGGTATGTAACCCAATATTTCAGACACTTGTGTGCCTCTTGTCAATTCCCTAGAAGCCCCCTCGCAGTTTACACGGACATGCGGTCGAATGACCCTTCTGTGACTACCACAAAAGCCCTGTTTCCTGTCTATTCTACCCCCAGGCCGACCCCCAGTCCCCACTCCGTCCCCAGGGTGTCGGTGACAGCAGCTGTCCTGTCACTGACTCACGGCCCTCTCCTACACAAACAGACCCCCGAGCCCTCGGTCCATTGGTCCCTCGGTCCCTTGGACCCTCGGCCCCTCGGTCCATTGGCTGCCTAGTCCCTGCCCCCTGCTGACCACTAAAGCATGTATTCCACATACCAATTTTTAAAATGGCGATTTTGTGTTCGTTTTGATTTTCTCCAAGAATATGAAGTGGCACCCAACACTCTGAATACCAATTGAAAGAGAATTGTAAAACCTTTCTAGTGATATATCATGTCTCAGTTTAACAACAATTGCCATTGCCGATGTTTTTTAGATCAGCAGCAAAATCGGACTCCGGAATATAGGCTTAACACAGAAGTATGATACAAGTTCGTGTTCAGTAGTTCAGACACTTTTAGCCATTGCAAGGTCCACGATGCCATATATTCAGCCAGCTGTATTTCTGAATAAAAACTGCTAAAGCCCGTTTGGAATCGGATCAAATTATATCAAATTGTACAGAAGAATAAGTTTATACATAGAACTCTGAGAGATTATGATATCTTCAGTACGAAATGAGTTAGCTTAATATTGCATTCTCTACTGAAAATACCAAGGGGGTTGGCTTCGAAATAATGTCCGTATGTTTAATGCAAGCAGCTGTTTTGAGATCAACATGAAATGAATGCAAATCTGAGTTTCTGTGCCAATCTAGATCATATCACAGCTAGGGATTGCGAATTCATTTGAGATCTAATCATACTTGCATTCAGCCATACCTCATCAATATGCATCATGTGTATGGAGTCAGCAGTCTTGCAATAAGGGTATGTTGTTTGTAAGTCTAGATTGTACAATAATTATTTCATCGACACACCATTTTATTTAGTGGGTGACCAACAGTATGCTTTCGTTTGCAACCTGTTTGACACAGGTTTTAAAAAAGCGAGGAAAACAGAAAATTTGATCTCACAACATGTACTTTGGAATGAAGATAGATCCACAGAGATATTTAGAAACCACAAACAAAAAGAATGACTATCATTGTACCTGGATGTGGATGCCATTCAAATAGAAAGTTACCGGCTTTAACATTGCCGATAACAGTAATGCTAGATGGAATTTAACAGGGACAATAGTCCTCACAGTGTGATGATTGCAAGTTGAATCTGACATTCCAATGGAAGAGGAAAATCTGTTTGCAATTTTAGATATACAACTCAGATATGTTATTTGGGATCTTTATAATATATATCCATAAACATTACATTTTCATTCATTCGAAGCAGCTTTTCCAAAAATGCAACATCAAATCTAAAAGTTCAAATAGTTTTTTTCCCTGAAAGTAGAGAACAACCGTTTAATGTTGCATATATATTATAACATTGATTCTGTGAAGATTTGTAGCTATCCAAATTGCCTGTAGCTTAGACTGCGAGTGGCCCCTCTCATCCCAATGCATAATCCAGTAAATCCCCTATCCTGGCGTTATTGCGGGCTGGTTGTGGGTTATTGTGATAGAAGACTTGGGTCGTCCATCGGAGACCGGTGGTTGGTTGTGATAGTACCTCAGTTATCCCTAAGTCTGTTCAAGCTATTGGAACATTTCCCCACTCTCCACACCCAGATTGAGTCATGCATTCGAGGCTTTAGACCCCAGAAAGGTCTGAGTAGTACTGCAAATATGTGCATGGAGAGTGTGCTCCCTGAATGAGTAGACCTCGGGTATTGGGTCCCTGAGGTAGGTCTGATGGGTACCAGCGCGGATATATCACGGACACAATAAGACTGGTGTGTATACCTAGTCACAGAACACCGGACACAAGCGCTGTGAAGTCATCAAACATTCCCTGCAAGGATGGGTGTTCTTCAGGGTCTATGCGCTTGTTCTTACGATGGGGGTCACCCATGCAGTTAAGATTACACGTATTACATGTTAACATCCATACAGCTTATGAATACTGTAGGCTTGTCCACATGAAAGAAAAATTACTAAATTAAGGTCTTGAAGTAGTAGTTTTAGACACCTATATTCTCGTATTCAGCAACATACTGTGTAGACCTAATGATTACTGTAAGCGTGTCCACATGAAAGAAAAATTACTAAATTATACTTAAAGAGATTAAGAGGTGTTTGATCAAAAATAGAAATCCATTACAGATCTCTGAATTAAGTTTAATTGGGTACAATAGACTAAGGAGAATATGATGAAAACCAAAAAAAGCATATGTCACCATGCTTATCTCTGAGTAAATGCCTGAGGAAGGGAGTGGTCTTAACTATAGAAGTCTATGGGAATTACCAAATTTGCCACACTTACATGTCTCTATGAGACTCAATATCCATTAGAGCCCAACCAAAACTGGTCAAGATGTGCCTTGGGACCTCCCCAACATTTAGAGACCAGAAAAAATATAGGTTACCGATGAAATAAAACAACCAACGCCTCTTGAATATTCAAGACTGGGTAATTTCAGTACTTTCAAGTATAAATCATTTCTTTCTGGCCTTGTTAATTTTTCATCCAGAGGAGTGATATTTCATAATCTGAGTGGACTTATGCCCCTACCAATACTGGATAGTTAGTTTTTAAATTTTGAGAAGTTGTATTTTTCTAACCAGGTGGCACTAGTGGGCAAAGACCAATAAACCTTTAAATTTGATGTTTCATTGCTACATCTATTTCATTTAACATTGATATAAGTTCTAATTTAACCAGTGCTCATGCCTAAAAAAATTATTTTGAAAATTTAAAGAATTGAAATTTTCACACCAGGGGGAGCTTGTGCAGTCACCTCTTAATCCCTTTAAGGTCTCGAAGTAGTAATTTTCAACACCCATATACTCGTATTCAGCAACGGACTGTGTAAGCCTAATGGCCATGGCCATATGGCGTTAGAGACAAAGGAACTTTTTGCGATTAATGATATGCAACATGGAATTTTAAAAGATGATGAAAGGAGACATGGCAATTTCTTCAATTTCTTACAATAGTCATATGACATCAGGACCCCCACCTCCAATCCCAGGGGTGTCCTTATTTTCAACCTAACACAGAGTTTCTATATCATTATGTACCCTAATTCATATTGACAATTATTTTGCATCATACAGTAAGTATATGTATGCTTATTTCCTAATTTTCTGTTAAATGGTCTGAGGATTATCTTAGAAGGAACCTTGGCCTAAAAATATCCCCTACCCTTTCAACGTGTTAGCATGTGCTTATATGAGCGCAACTGCAAAAGCTCTCATATACCCAAGCTTGACCTTATCTACATTACTAAGCTGTTAGATTGTGCCCCTGACGTTTACCCTAGGCATCCTACCGAATAATCTCTCACTTATCTGTTAACAGGTACCCAGTACATAAATCTGGATGCATCTAATCTAAGACGACAAGTTGAAGTCTTGTAAGATCTTTCAGCTTCAGGGGCTTGTCTGTGGAGATTAGTGTTAGATTCACACGCAGTCAGTTTGCGATACAAGGCTTCCAACCAGCTAATGTGATTTGGCAGCTAGAAAAGGGAAGTCTTGTCATAGCAGTTTATTTCTTTGATTTGATAAGTTATTCAACAGAAGGTTATCGAAATATGGTTAAAGCAGTTTTAGAATAATAATCTTGCAATGTTCATTTGGACAGTACATTAGGATGTAATAATTCCCCTTGTGTTAATCATCCTTTTGGGGCAACTCCAAAGCCTCATACCCACTAAGCATCTTTTACATAGTTGCTTGGTGGATATGGGGCTTAATAGCCGGTCCTGTGTAATTGTCTAGTAATTCATAAGGAAAGTAATGTTGTCTGTTAAGGAAAAGGGACATTTCGGTCATATCAACATCTACACCTGACGTCGTTGGTATTCTAAAACTATGTGCATTAATTACAAAACACTTAAAAGGGAGGTGTTACATGCACTGTACAGTGAGAAACGAAAGCCATAACATTCTCATCACTTGGACTGAAGTACTCCAAGATTTCAAGGTTCATATGTGGAATCAGAGGCATTTCAGATGATAGAACAATTCATGATGCACATACAACATGAAAATAAGCCAGAGAAAAGAATAATATGAATTGTGTATACTACTTACGCGTGAGTTCAGAACCTCCATTTCCAGGTATCCCATCGTAAACTCGTAAAATCCCGGATTTACAGCCCATTGTCACTGGTATACTAATATTGTTTATCACCAGCTGTATTGTCTTATTTGGGGGCGCCACAATGGTAAACTTACAAGAATACTGAAGGTCCAGGCCAGGGCCCTTAGACAAGGCCACGTGACCAGCGCCATGTGTGATTGGATGGAGAGTGAAGGAATCCCGAGCACAACTCTGCTTGGAGATCCCCTCGCAGCGACATGACTCTTTCACGTAATCTGAAAGGTAGGAAATGAGAAAATGAGTTACAAACGCAGCATGACTGCATGCAGGGAAAACAAAAAATGAGAAAAGTGAAGTTACAAACGAACTTGACTGCCTGCTTATAATTTCATAATGGGGTGATGGGTTTTGCAATATAAACGATAACAATTACACATGATGATCTGGAGCAGTTATAACAATTATCGATTTCTGATTTTTTCATTCATATAATTGATGCTAAAGCATGTCCGCATCCTTCAAGCATCCAGAAGTGTGGCCCTTAATTAATTAGACTTTTAATATAAAGGGACGTAGATTACAAAGCCTAGGCATTATGCTCACATAACGTGATAACCCATTCCTCTTAAAGGCGTCGTATGAGAATGGGCATCAATATTCATGTGAGGAAATGGCCCATCACAGACAAAAGTAAGATGTATCTATAAGCAATTGCTATATTCTTTTATGCTGACACTTTCACGTTTTTTGCTTACTGTGACGTGAGTGGCAATTGCTGTGCAGGGCCTCTCTCATATCATGAATATTCATAAAGTCTGATAGAGTTATAAAATTATGGTGAGGGGCGGGTCGTCATAACGTAATAGTTTGAATCCCTTGGATATGTATGCCTCAGGAAAATGTCCTTATATTTGCTGACTCAGCACAGAAAAAGAAGGACATAATAACCCTAGAATTCTTCATTGCATCAATGAAGTTCACAGCAGGTTAGATATTGAAATTGTCTATCAGTGTATGTACTGGCTGAAAAGATTGCGGGGTATAAGTCTCCGTTATGTAACTAGCAGCATATCATATTATTTTATGTGACTATTAGATGTTGCATGATAAGGAAGTTGTAATTTACGAAATTTCAGAAATATCTAAAGTTTGGATTATCCAATTGCTAAAGTGTAGGTTGACGCCATAATGGACAATGGGGGATAATAGGGGTTGTCGGTACAAGACATGTTGCAGTTTAAAGGACACGGCATGTTTTCACTCAATCTCTATCAAGAAAATGCACGTCAAACGTGTGATAAAGAATTCTCAATAGGACATTAATGCAGGGCTCCATATACTAAAAAGGTCCTGCATCTTGATCCATGGCCCCTAGGATGCCCTTAAATCCAGGGGGCTCACCGTGTAGGGTAGATCATGACTGACCCTCACTTCAGATCAATTAACTATTTTAGTTCAGATTGCCCCATGCAGTACAATATTAAGGGCTACTTCGTCCGATCAGACCCTCGTGCACGGTCACACCCAGGACATCACCTTAATCTTACATGACCCCATTCCAGCCCTAATTAAACCAGGCTATGCAAATGACTCATTTCTTATTCAATGGAACTTTAGGTCAGTCTCTTTTAGGTTAATCAAAGATAAAAGACAGATTGGGCAGGCGCCCTATTCTGGCGTCCCTATTCTACTGGGGGTTCTTTCAAGCAGGTTCCAGAATGTTTCTTGATCTTACTAAGTTGGTAGACTCTAAGGTTAAGTACAAGTAATATGCTTTTTATGAAGTATCCTAAATCGCAATTTAGAAGCAAATTACAATTCAAAATAGCCCTTCAAGTATGCATAGGACATTAGCTGTTAAATGGTAGGCCAAGATTTACACGGCATCACATTATCCCACATTAGAAGCACTCAGAGTGAGGGAATCCCACGTCAATGTAAACTATGATGGATCACCTGAGACAACCCCCTGCAAAATAACTCGTAATAAACCACCTCATGGATCTAACCCTTCAAGTGCGCATGCGCGGCCGACAGAAATTACTCATCCTGCCGACAGATGGCGTCGGGATCGTTGCACCTCCCGTTGCGCCCTCTGCTGGGCCCCTAGGGAACCGTCAGCACACCGCTAAATGGTGTCCGACAACTATAATGGGGGTGATTTTTCATCGCGGCCCGCCAGTGAGCAGGTTCCGGTCGGCCATGTTGGCTCCCTGTTATCGCCCAGGGGGAGGAGAAGAGAGACATACCTTGATAACGTAATGGACGCAAGGACGGCCGCGGGGTATGCCGGGTAAAGGGACAGAGGTGATAGCGAGGCTCGATTTATGTCCCACGTGACCTGGGAGAAGAGGGTTCGTAGCGCCCCCAGTGGGAAACTTCTGAACTACTGGACATAGCCTAGACTGGGGCCCTTGATGCGGGGGTCCCTATGTCGCATGTCGAATTTTAGAAATGGCAATGTTTCCTGGCCTATGTGGAATTTAAGAGTATGCTATGTCATTTCGATTTTTTTTTTCATTCATGTCACAGCCTGATGTTACACGTCGATTCTAAGAAATTGCCATGTCGCCATGTCGAATTTGAGGGTCTAGGGCCCCTATAGAATATGTCTCTGCCTCTGCATCAACCAAGGTGTTCCACTAAACCTGCAACCCATCATTCACAGGTCCATTAACACACACTCACAAAGTAATACTCTCATCATAACTCCATCAGTACATGTCTGATTGCATTCATAACTCACTCAACACACCTTCATACAGGTCCACTATCTCCAGACAAACAGAAAACATGTGGCCTTTTCCAGGCGATGATTGATTGCCTCTGCCATTCATCATTGCTACGTAAAAACACGCGCCGCCAGACTGCTGTAGATTCGAAAGAGGGGCCTAGGGGGTCAAGACATCCTGCCAATCGTTGGGCTGAAACCCATAGGCCAATACAAATAAATGTGGGGCATAAGGATAGATATGAGGTATTGAGCCGCAGAAGCTATATAGGTGTATATATACTGTATACTGTCTGGTCATCAATGCATGTAGGTATAACATAGCTTTAGATGTTCAAAATACAAATTTCCATATTATGCAATTTGGGCGTATAAAGGTTGGGGGGTCCCTATAGGTCCCATGTACATTTAAGAAACGCTTATGTCCCCTGCATTTGTTGTTAACTAGTGATTCGCTATATCCCATGTCGAATTTAGGAAAGGCCCATGTCGCCCTGTCGATCTTAAGAAACACCAATGTCTCCTGTCATTGCTTCTAGTGACTGGCTATGTCCCCTGTCAAATTAGGAAACGCAAAGAAACACAGGAAACGTAGATAGCTAAGGACTGACCGAGAATGACCGCTATATACAAGATTTATATACAAGTAGGGCCTAAATCTATAAGAAAGACAATGTCCTACACGATGCATGGTATCTTTTCTCTTCCCAATCACGACACGTACCCTTCAGCTCCAAGCAATATCATCTGCAATGTGTATGTTTTGCAGAACACCCACAGAGTTTGGTTATAAAAACCATAATTAGGTTCTCGTTCCTCCAAGACACCTGTGGCGATGATGTAAACCACATTGCATCCCAGGTCAACTGTCATCCATCACTTCCCGCATTCGTGTTATTTCTTCCCATAATGACGTCTGTGCCGCCGACGGAAAAAGTATTTCATTATTATGAAGTATTTCAATGTTAAAAAGTCTGAAAGGGGTAGCCCTTGCTGTAGCCATCGCCCTATCGTGCCTGGTGCGAACAGATTTCTATGAAGATATTGTACTGTTGTTATGATGGATTCAATTATGAGTGTGCTGTAAGAGAACGCAAGGGAAAGATATTGCATGCAAGTAAAAAAACACTGCAGAATATAGTTTAAATAGAGTGGTCGGACACAGCCTTTCGAATATGCACAACGGACAATGTGGAGACAGTGAACATTGCATATGCCAGCAGGGACGATATGCCATGTATACTTTAGATCTCGAGATTATAGAGAAAAAAGTGGTTCTTTTAGATTATCGTGTAAAGTTTTCAGATGCAGGTGGATTCCTTGTCGTCCCTTGTATCTATACAAAAAAACAAAAAATGTCTGAGAGCACACCACCCAAAGACAAAGTGAAAGGTCACCCAAATGAGTTTGGCATGAAGGTATGCAACATAAATTGTTACCCTTTCTAAATGTATATCCTACCTCCTTCAACGAATGTGTGAAGCAGTCTATGAAGAAAACATTTACGATAGTATAAGGTAGTATATCGACGGTATGGTCCATGGTGTCTCGAACCAATGAGAATTTCTACCGAATTATATTCGGAAATTTGAAATCAGTAGCTCCTAGCGTGTCCAAACTTGCACCTAGATCCTCATATTTCCCTAGAAGCCTCTCAGACTCTTGCTATAGGCGCCTCGGCAAGTGAAATTAATCCCATTCCTATAGGAGGCCAATGACATTACCATGGTGGATTTCTGGATATTGCCATTGAGAAAATGTCGTCTAATTTCCCGAGCAGTCACGGCCATTCCTCTACTTCAGGTAAGATTTAGAGTCTGATGGGGTCACAGCCTTCTCCACCCTAGCACTACTCAGCCCCCAGCACTCTCCAGCCCAGCACCATTACCTCCAGCGCAAACAAGCAGTCAGGCGGGCGCTGCCCGTCAGGCCTGGCCGCCTTCCCTCCAGATGGCGCTATCATCGATCTTGCCCACCATCACTCTCCAAGCAGCGATATCTTATTCCTGACAATCTACGTTCACGGGGGCACTAACGACCAGTTCTGCTTGGAGAGTAGTGGCCCTGCGTATCAGTAAATGGAGATGTAAGGAGACCGGGCGATAATTGGTGCATTTCGGAAGCGGAACCTGATTGGTGGTAAGGGGGCGCCACTGTACACCCTGCCCCTTAAAACCTTGGCGGTCAGGCACTATTACCCTGCAGGAATTTTCTTGTTAGCTGGATCCCTGTCTAACAGCTTGGCATTTAAGGGATGTTCAAGCCAGCTGTGTTGGGTCAGAGATGGCTAAAATTAAGCTATTCAGCAATGGGCACGATACATGAATTGCCCTGAATAAGTTTCATTATCACAGCAGCCTACTAATAAAGCATGAAAGGGTTATCTATTGGAGTGCCTTTAGTACTTGACAGATTGCTTCACTCATTGTGTCCATGTGTGTGGACATTGTCAGCTTCCGAAAGATTAGGTAGGTCCAATAAGAACCAGCAGGTTAAATGTTATAGCCTAACATATTGGTGCTGTCAGCGTCAAGTGTAAGGGGTGTTCATAAACACATTATGGGATCATAAACATCACTGCGTCCTGAATGAGGTTACTTGACCTATGGCGAGATTTAGTAGACCCTGCCATAAATATTACAAACAGCTAAGATAACCTGCCTCTTCATATTCTGGCGCAGAAAGCCAATACTCGTGGCACTCTACTTTAATAAAATATCATACTGCAAGTTGAAAGACATGCTGGTCAGTCAAGGAATAAAAGAGTGAATGAATTATTAAAGGGCGAACATAACTGGTTTTGAAAAATCTAAGTAGCATAATTAAGGGATTCAAAAAAGGAATGTAATATTATATCATATTACAGTCTGTAAGCTACAGTGTCCCGTTGAAAAAAAAAGAACTTTAACCGGACAATTAGAATCATTCTTTTCTCTGGGTGGAAAACTTGATTAAATCAAGCATTGCTATTCAAACCTATTACATCTCAGGAAACGCTTGCTGAATAGAAGTCTTTCCTTGAGCCCATTATTAAACCCAGTTTCATCTAGATACAACTATGACATGCTGTAGCCTATTATTTACTTATGCACTCTCACATGTAAGTAGGCATCCTCAGCCTGTTATATAAAACCAAGTGAAAATAACCTTGCCCAGGGTCAGCCTTGCCCCAATGACATTACCACTCCTCTGACACCTCCTAAGTTTATATTATCCTCAGTCTACGATGTCTCACACAGAGAGAAGAAAACAAACAGACCATAACACCAACACTTCATCCGGGCTTTGTGTACAAACATCTGGCAGCCATCTTAGATCCAACTCAACTTGAAACAGATGCAAGGAGAAAAAATAAAGACGTGACATCAGCCGGTAGGGTGCATTGCCCTTAGGTCACAGTTTGTATATATTTTAGGGCGGCAGATCCAGGACGTCCAGGGGGTCCTCACCCCCCCCCCCCCCCTCTCCCCCTTTTGGTGGAGACTTAATTGGGCCTTTACTTCACAAAGGACGTGAGTGCACATGTAGATGCACAGTATTTCCCGGCATTTGCAGTACATTTCAAACTATAAAATAATCAATTGATCACCAATTTATCAAGGGTTGTTTTCCACTAAACAAGGTCTTTTTGCAAGTCAACTAAGAAGAATTCACCCTACCATAGATCGCAGGTTTCTTGAAATCTACCTGCAGGATGCATTCTGGGTAATATGTCGACAACATTCAAGGTTTTAGCATAGACATTTTCATTAATTGTGCCATTATTTGGAGATTAATAATGAATATAACTAGTCATCATTATTTTTTAAATAAGTAACCATATACTGTTATATTTCCTGAGTTGTTTGAAAATTCAGTCATTATAGATGGATAAATAGCAATTATTTGTAGGTTTTCTAAGGCTTTTGTCGACAAAAATAGCCCAAATTAGCCTACAGGTACTTAAGATACAGTAAATTAGTTATACTATGGAGAATTACATTATATTCGCATATTAAAGATATTTGACACTAGGTAAAGCCTAGTCAATATTGCGTGGGAGATATATGCTATTCACCTTGATATGCACTTAAGTATAATGTGTTATCTATTCCTAGATCCCCCCAAAGGGCAACTGGAGGTCAATTTCTTTCTTGTAACTTGGACACTAAGGTTAGCCAAGAACTACAAACAGACTTATCCCACCATGTTGGTCCCCCAGTAACGACCTCTCACGCATGCCCAATGGCTTAGTTTCTCACTTCCGTTCTGGCTATGCCAACGTTTTCTCTAGCGACGGAGAGGTGCTCCAAGCAGATCTTTTTGTATGCATTGTGCGCAGCCTGGCAACCTTGAAGATGCCTCTGTTGGGAGAGTAACTCTGGGGGGCTTTCGGGGGCAAACCATGGGCGATAATTGGGTTTACATCGATGGAAGTGACCGTCTGCTGGCGGTGAAATCTAATCAGTGAGGCTTTGATGCTATGGCCAACGTTGCTGGGCTACAGGCGAGCAATTCTCCAGCATCAAGTGGTCTAATGGTTATTGTTAAAGTGTAGGACAGGAAAAACACAAGCCAATGCCCCCTTTTAACCCAGAATGACCATCGGGAGTCACTGGGGTCGATATTGGCCTTTAGTGTAGATTGTCCGTGGTTCTGGTAGGATAGCAGATCGGGAATAGAGCCTGTGGAGGGGTTGTGTAGACGGACCATGGACATTAGCTTTCATTAAAAACACTATTTTAATAACTGTAAATAGCTCTCATTGTTATCAATGTTTGGAAGCATACATTCACACAGCTATTTCAGAGTTGTTTTTGTTGAGTTCGAAACTTCCCATTATCCGCCCATAAAATGATGGTTTTCTACCATATCTTGCAGGAGTTCAGTAACTTGAAGTTAATAAGCATTCATAAATGAGCATGACAATGCATTCACATTAATATCTTAAATTGGTAATGTATCCCCTAGTTTTGCCCAAGGCCTGTATTAGGCTATCGTTTGATACTGGTGAGATTATACACATTAGTAAAAGACATTCTGTCAGATCTAATACCTAGTCTACTTTATAGATATAGATTGAACTACAGTAGGCACATCAAGTGTATAAAACTGTAGCCAAACAGGTTTTAATCTGTGATTGCAGTTCTCTTTGTGATGAACAGTGTGTCTAATGTCTATTAGTTTGAATTTATTTCAATGGAACTGTCTAAGATGATACTCAAACACAAATAGAAAATAGTGTTTTCTTCCATTCCCATGAAATTTAGACGCTAGAAAATGTAGAGGCCTCGGTCTAGTCTAATGTAGGATGAGTCTGAGAGAAAAACGTCACATTTCCTCCTGAATAGGTTGGCTTAGGAGAACATCCATTGGAATGAGAAATAGATTATACCGTGTCTAGGAGAAAGAATAGCCGTCCACATGACGTGTCGCAGAAATATTGCGCCCAGTAATGACTCGCCTCGCGCAGCTGCCAAATGACAACCCCAAATAAGCCTGCGACACCGCCTTCCCTAGCAACGTGACGTCACTCCTGACAACCCTAACAATTACTTCCGACCCCACCTAATCAGAGCAATTGGTAATTATGGGCCGTTTTTTAAGCTCGCGAATGGCACTAATTGCCACCTAGCGGTCGAAGCAGCAATTAGGTGCCAAACGTCAAGTGTGACTTTGCTGCCGTTTTAGTCCAGAGTTTCCTGTTGTTCTATAGGCCTACTTCTAAAGAAAGAAATGGCCAGATCAATAGTTTTGCATTCTCTGATCAGGCTAACTGCATGGCGATTGCCATTAGAAGTAATTTAGAAAGCGTTTGTTTTTTAGCTACCAATTTATTGTTACTGAAGAATTGACGGCATGCGATCTGCGATCCAGTTAGATTTTATTGATGTTTAGCATGACAGGTAGCTTATAGGCCTATGCCTATTGGCTAGTTTCTTGTAGGCCTATATTCTTGTGAATGTATTATTTGGATCATACTGTCCAACCTTGCAGAGCCTATGTCTATATTGAAGTATTGAACAACAATGCAAGTATGACATCGTGTTTCAGTTATAGGTCTATGCTAGAATAATTTATCAGAATACCCTGTCCGTAATGGTGCAGGATGCTATGCACTGGTCAGGTTAAAATCTATAATAATTTAAAATCATAAGCATAGGGTAGATCCAGGGGGTCCTGTCCCCTCTATCCAGTACGAAATCCTTGACCCTACGCTATATAATCATCATATGATTATATTGATAATGTTGAATAATACTATAGGCTGAAAAAAAGCTAGATCAGCATGGTTCATTTGATCTACCAATGTTTGATTCTGTCTTTACCTAGTAGGTGTCACTATGCATGTGGGATCATGAAACATAACAGCTGTGGCCGCATTACTGACAATGATCATGTACTACCGATATTCCATTATGCATTAAACAGCAGTTGTCGATTATTATTATCAAAAAGCTCTCATGAAGCATATCAAAAGTATGATTTGATATATATGCGTGTGGTACAAAATGGCGATGCCTACTCTAATGTAATTATTGGATACAAGTTCAATCTAATTTGCATTAATTCTAATTGCATCAATTAGTGATATGAAACATATTCCAATAAATGTAATTCAGAAAGCCAAAAGTAGCCAGTGTGGACTCTTAAAGGGACAAAGTAGTATATGAAAATCCTTCTTTGTTCCAGGCATGCTGATTAAACTTTAAGGGATAATGAGTAAGTAGTATACGTAAATTGGGCATTGTATCGGGAATTCGATGTAACAGAAGACCTTTTAGTGAAGAACTATCTTTAAAAAAGGAACGAATCTTTCTATTTAAATGATTGTTTTCGGTCAATTTCGAACTAGCTCCTTCACGTTGATAATTATTATAAACGCCAGTAGGCCCTATATATTTCCTTTCATGAAATGCATTATGCATTATGTCTACCCCTTCCAGAGAAGAGACCAAAGTTGTAATTAACAAAGACTAAGTATATTTTTGTTACGATACATCAAATGCAAGTACTGCTTCCAACCTTTACTCTTTAATTTTTGTTCCTATATGGGCCTTCTCCATCCCCATAAGTCATATCATAATACTTGTGAACATACCCTACGCAATTATTTAGTATGAGCAATATGACTTTGTCTATGTTTGTCTGTAACATATTGCATTGCGTTTTGCTGGCAGTATACACACATTGAAGGTACTGTGACATGTGCAAATATAACCTTGGCTGTAGGGTTTATTGCGGTGGGCTTAATATCTACTGTCACTCCAGTGGCTGAGTGATGACTCATCATGTACTCCTTGTCAGACACCCTCCCTGAGGTGGTGGAGAGGGGCCCGCCAGACCCTGGAGGGATCCCCCAGCCGCCCTGGAGTGGCTGTGTGGATTAAGCCCAGGATATAATCAGCAGGGAACGCGTGTCTTCACAGCCCAACTGGTGTTCAATAAAACTCTCTATACGCCACTTCTGGCTCGTCTCTGTTTCCGCCTCCTGTAAAGGAGAGCTCCTACCTCCTCTACAGGAGAGCTCCAAGAGAGTCACCCGAGGTCACCGCTCTGATGAATTAACCCTTCGCTGAGGAAAGCCTGGGATCTTCACCTCCTGCTGTTTTTACACTGAAATAAAAGACTCCTCCCATTATATTTAAATCCTGATAAAAAGGGTTATCCCATTGGGAGCCCGGGAGATCGAGGCTCATTTGTTAGGTGCAACAGGAGGATGGTAGGGGAGGGAGAAGGGAAGGGCTTCCATTGAATGCCTTTCAGGAAAATGTTCCCACTGAGGATTGGAGATTTATCCTGGTGGGAAAGATGTCAGCCGCCGACATTCGCCGAGACACCGCCCAGACGCTGTGCGTGTCAATACAGCCGGAAGCACGTGACGATTGGCGTAGCCATGGAGACAGCTCCACTCGCCAAGCACCCCACACTTCAATCTCCCAGCGTTTCCCAGGTGATGCATCACGATGGCACTGGCCTTTATCTCCCAAAGCCGAGCCAGAATTAATTGAAATAGCAATTAAAAAGGCTCCGTGCATTGCATGTTCCTGGGTATTGGATATTGCACATGACGTGTGCGCATGTCTGATTGGAGGCATAGCAATCAACTTATTTTAATTGGTAAAAGGTCAAAAGTCTGCCCTTGTTTTGGGTTTTTCATATTGATACCACTTTAATTTACATGTAACAACTATAGTAATACTTAGAGATAGGTATATGTATATATATGGAATCGGTACATATTAACACACATTAGTAAAGAACCTAATAACTCTCACTTGCCTGTTGTGCGATGATAAAGGTTAACATGTAAGCAGATATCGTTATCCTTTGAGTCTAGAATGTCTATCTGACTCGTCCAAATGTCTTCAATATGTAACAGCAAGATCAAACACCTAGACTTCTACATTTGGCAGAAACAACGTAAATGTCATACGTATATGCATGACAATGACACATAAGGAGCGGTAAGGCCAGGGTAGAGGCTAGAACACATGGTCATCTATGGCCTTATACTTGGTGAATAGTCACTAAGTAAAGGCCCCGCAGTAGAAAACATCCCCTTTAGCTACACTCCCAGCCTCAGCTTGTGCAGCTTGCATGATCGAGCTGCATCATACAACATGCGTGCCTCTTGTCCTCTCTGCTCACTTACAGCGACAACATATTCATATTTGGAAAAAAAGCTCCCATGCTATGCCCTACAACACACCCTGCCGCCACCCTATCCACACATCAACCTCCTCCTTCACCCCCTTGGTGATTGGTTGCCATGGTGACGGACGGAGGCTTGGTCGGGTGACACTGAGTGAGATACATTCTGCATACTACCACTATGCAGCAACTGAGTTCTTTACCCAAGACGAATATTTCCCGTATATATCATTATGGGACGCATTCCTGGTTGCTGTCCTTGCAAGCAGTGGTGGGGATACGTAGATTTGCTGCTTCACATGCATGGAAACTAAGTTGATTGCTGTTATCATCCTATGTGCGTAGGATTGATTATGAGTTGTTTCCCTACATGGCAGAGCTCGTCACTGTGGTAGGTAGTAGGGAGTTTGATGCAGAGTGGCATACCGCTTCATTCCACCGTCTGCCACCAGAATCCATCATGTCACTGTGCTTGGTGGTCCAGACCGAGCAATTAATCACCAGGCCATTGTTTATTGTCATTAGCGATATCAAATTCACTTTGTGGTTTTATCTGCCCTCATTCTGTATGCAACATCCAGTCGGCTGAATGGATCTGCATGGCTGGCATACGTTGATGAGTTTTCTACATTTGTATCTGCATGCATATTCTAGGGAATAGTGTTTTGTGAACGATTGATTAGGAATGAATATGTCGCTGTAAAGTTCTGAATTCTGGCATTAGTCTTGCAATGACATATCATAACTGGTAATGTTTTGCGTGTTTCAACATAAGTGATCATTGTGTCGACGTTCACGCCATTCCAAAATATGAATTAGGAAAAGCTTCCATTAAAGTACATTATTTCATTATGGCCTAATTTATAAAAGTAGTTAGAATTCTTGTGGCATGTTTGTATCTATATACACGTACACGTTTTAAGGGACGCAGGGGGTTCTATCGGAAGACAGTTTGGGATCTATTGAGAGAGTATTGTAATTCTCTCATGCCTATCAGATTTAAAGTAACAGCTCTCCCCTTCCTTATAGAACGCACATCCTTACATGAATCAGACCATTTGATGCTTTCTTTATTATTGAACCTTTAAAAGGGTGGCGTTATCAGTGAGACAGTCGACACATTGTGCTAACGTGCGCCGATGCCATTACTCAATTTTCACGATCGATTCTCATTTATACCCTGAGAGTGTGGTCGTAGGAAAATCGATACAGCCCAGCCTATCAACGAGCACGTGGGCCGAGTCATAACACCTCAAGTTACCAGATGACATAACACGTGGGGGAGGTCAACAGGGGTGAACAAACGGCTACTGGAGGAGTGGGCTGGAGGACTGGGGGCTGGTATGGGACAATAATTATGATGTCTGGTATAGGACTTGCTGGTACCAGTTAGTAGGGGCGTGCAGAGTTATAGGAACCCAGGGGGGTCCTGACCTCCACCCCCATCCCTTCCCCCATTCATTATTTAATTTTTAAAAAACGGGATGTTCGATTCGTGTGTGTACATGAGTCACATTTGATAGGCCTATTTCATATATCGGGAGGCCCCTTTTAGAAATCAAAATCTAAATGCGAAATTGATTTATGTCTGATGACCAATATTTCTAATCGAGACCAATATGTGCATTTGCTTGATGATTAGTAAACTAAAGGCCTTTTAAGTATCTACACTTTGAACAAATTAAGTTAGATTATCTTTAGCAAAGTAATGATTCTTTATACTATGGTTCATCCAGTCAACAAACAA
This sequence comes from Lepidonotus clava, assembly GCA_936440205.1. Lineage (NCBI taxonomy): Eukaryota > Metazoa > Annelida > Polychaeta > Phyllodocida > Polynoidae > Lepidonotus > Lepidonotus clava. The sequence continues at coordinate 13,554,330 of OW387150.1, read as the reverse complement.
AAGGTGCTTGGCTACTTTTAAAAGGACATTTATGATTTATACAAGGATGAAATAATCAATTGCTTTGATCAATTAGATAGGAATACATTATTTAAATCATAATGAACTTAACATAATTTAACATCTATAAGCCCACCTGTTCTCTGTGATGGCTCATTTTAATTCAGACCGATATTGAAAGCAATTATCTATTCCTAGTTAAAAACGGGTTGTGAGGGAAGTGGAATGGGGTTCTGAGTGACAGTATCGTTTTGATTTATCCATAGCCTGGGGCGTAACAATAACACCAGTATTTATTCTCGGCGCCCATTCAATTTACAACAATGTTTGAATTTGGACAGACTGACTTAATTGCCTTTGCAGCACGTGCACTGACATTACGTCATCGATCGATGCCCATGCGCAAGTGTCACTTCCGGGTCAACACAAATCTGGGTCATTCTGAGGTCAACAAAGGGTCGGGGGCGGGTCACAAAGGACGCGCGGTCAGAGCAATGTTTGACCTCGTGACGCAGCAAATATTTCACCAGAAGCATGTGTTCAAACATCTTTGATGGACTTGTATGACAATGGAAAGGACAAAGAACAGCATTAGCACTATGGACCTATCAATAATATGTCAATATCAGCGATGATAGCTCTGGCTTGAACAGGAGGGGCCAGAGTTGATCAAACGTGGCATAGATCTACATTTGCGAGCAGACGACATTCAGACTCATGCGCTGGTTCCTGGCATGCTGCTAGTAAGATTAAGATGCCTTGGCATCGTCTGCTTGGTACCAGCTGGTTTCTTTTGGCTTCTGTCATATTTTTTCTCAACCAGCACAGTTGCAAGGTTTATTCACTTCCTAATTGAACTTGGCAATTGCGATCGTGTTTCCTAGAGGCTGGTTGTTTGAATTTGATTCCGGCTTGCCGGAGACATCTTTATGGCCTGGAAGTCTGAGTACACACACGTGGGGGAGGTTTCAATTTCCTCTGCTTTTTGTGTTATGGTTCGTTGTTGTTCTCTGTATTGCTGGCCCAGTCTGGATCACCCCGGTCCCAGGCGGATTTCGCCATTCCACCTGCTACCCGGCAATTAACGTGCTTTATGGGACGCCGTCTGCTCATTATTGCCCATTCATAATTATTGTATCTTTTTGTTGTATTACAAGAATAATCTGTCATACTAAAGCTGAAAGGATCTGTCTGGTACTTCTGTGTAGAACCATAAGGCCTATACGAAGTAATCGAAAGTAGACATTCTAAGTGAAATATGCTCGTACATGTGCATGTTTTCAGAATGGTCTACTCACAAATATAACCTTCGCACCTTTTGCATTATGAACTTGAAAAGGAGGTATTAACTTAAATGTGTAAAATTATTATGACGTCATCATTTTTGCTCTTTGTTATACATTGGTGCTACACGGACCAGAAAAATATCAATAGTTCTACACTTTGCGCTCATTGATATGCTTACAACAATAGCCTGCATGTCATTACAAAGTTCAATACATCAAAATATCCAATTGCAATTTATATTCAATTTGGCCTAATTAACCTGAGAAAAAAAACAGTACCCATTATCGAATATCAAACAGCACACAACTTCTGAGTCCAAGTAGTGATTTGATACCTTATTGAGGTATGGATTATGGATGCAGCGGCTTGCCATAGATCTGTGTCCGCGCGTCGCAATCTGTGCATGTGTCACGCCTCATGTTTGCCCCCTGTCGTCCCGTATTAATCCGCCGATTAGGGCGGGGGCCGGGGCTCCCCCCTCACCCCCCGTCACCAAGGAAACAAAGGGTTGAATCAATGCGCCTGTTAAGACAATGGCTTTAATGTGATTCCCACCGTCGGGCTGTGGCTTTTTCCGAATTAGCCCGGCGAATAATCAGATTTTCGACCAATCATTATTCGTTGGCATATTGACTGCGGGACGTCGGCGGAGTTCCGCTGTGTAGCCCCGAGGCTGTGAGAGGGAATTAGGAGGGTGTGTGGGTGTTTTTTCAGGTTAGCTGTTTAGATGTCCGCCACTGGAGAAATCGACTGAGACACGCTAACAGAGACTTGACAAGCAGTGTGGCGCTATGTCAGTTGGCTGCATCCAGTAGGCACCTCCATAAATACCAAAGGACATGCGGTTTTCCCAGGGGCTGAGCCATGCGGCAGTTCCACAGCAAACAATAATATGAGAGCCACAGAAAATGTGTTGTTCCATGTGGGTGTTTCACTGTTTTACCAGTCTGTTCCAGCCTGGGGTATTTTCAGAATCACCTAGAATAGATGGGTACTGAAGGGTTGGAGGGAAACATGCAGAATGGACCTTCTACAGAGAAACTGTCTTGGGATTAAAGAATTCTATCACATAATATCCAATATGAATGTCTGTAGTGCAAACCCAAATGAATTGTTCAACATTGTCTACCTGCTAAATAGTACATGTATTTGCAAATACAAGGATATTAACGAAGCTGTTTTGTTATGCTATCGTCCCTCATATACAGTTGTTTACCGAATGTTAACGATAATCACCACAGAGATATATAAGCATCTATCATGCATATGGCTATGTTACTGGAAGGAAAATGAGATTATAACTATAGCAGTAATTTAAACTATATAACTATGGGTGCTGCGCAATCGTTTGCAATTGATATCTATTAACTCCTACGAACGAAAGGAATAAGATGTCTTGAGAGGTAATACTTGCAAGGCTATTCGATACCTTACTACAGACGTGCGCAGACTGTATAATAACCTATATATGTACAGCCCCTCTGGATTTGATAGTGATGCACCGCATATTGTCTCCTGTCAGAGGGCAGATGTGGTTATATTTAACTGTTTGTCCTGGATTATTTCCCATCTGGTTTCATCTCCACTATCTACTACTCAGACTGGTTACCTTGCATAAGGTATCTTGCAATTGATTATAATGACGTCATTGCAGGTGTGCTGTGATTCATAGTAAACAAACCAGCCTGAACCAATCTGAAAGTCAACATGGACCACATGAGAGTTGTTTGAAAACCTCTCATGGGCCCACCCCCTCCCCCTTCTCCCTTTTCCAAAACAAGAAAAGAGCAAAGACCGAAAGGCTAGTGCTAATTTTATGTGCAGCTAGTTCAGTGTGAAATTATAAACCCTGATTTCTGGATACAACAATAGCTTGACATTTTGAAGTCTTCCCGTTTTCCACTATCCATATATCCTGCAGATGTGCATTACCATTATATGAATGAAAGGTACTCGAGGTAATAGATATGACAGAGCGTAGCCTATAGTGCCGATTAAAGGCCTCCTACTATTAACCTTGTAATTTCGCAGTTCTCGCCACGCTAAAATGCACACACTAAATGTAAATGGATAGAAAATTGCAAAGTTTGCAGTACTGATAGATAAGTGGGGAATTGGCCTATTTCTCCTTTTATCAACCTTGCATTCTATATACACAAAAGCAACTTCATACTCTATAGGTGTTCCTATTTCTCACCAAACTAAAATCCTGCAGATGTACATGTTTATAGATGAAAAGTCATAGAGAAAATTGTTCTGATAGGTAACAGATAAGAGAGGAGTTGGCCGGCTAGTGTTACAGGCCCCCAGGGATAACAATGGTTCGGTTCTGTCTGTACATATCTCCCCTCTCACTGACCCGTAGCACCCCCCCCCCCCCCCACACACACACACACCTCCTCCCTCCACTCCCCCCAGGGGTCAGAGGAGCAGTCCCTCTCGGGAGCAGCTCACGGTGGCCAGGCTAACAGCGCGCCCCAAATGAGCAGCTCCTCTAACTGAGCTATGAGTAGTGGGTGTGCTTTCTGCACGAGCCCATGCCTAAGTTAGAATAAACCATTTTCATGATTTCTTTAGTTTCTACTGTTAGGTTGATACCTCTGTTATCATCATTCTGACTGTTAGGAGACTAAAAAGCTTCATTGTTATTGTCATTTTGTACTGTTGGGATAAACATAGCATTTAGCACTATGATCATTTCGCACTACATGTTGACATAGCTTTGAAGTCATAGTTGTTTTAAACTGGTAGGATGGAAAAACTTTTATATCAGCATCATTTCGTACAGTTAGAATAAAATGCCCTTTAATTTTAGCGCTACTTTTTATTATTGGGATGAAAGAGATTTGATTGTACCTTCATTTTTTACAGTAAGGTAAAACTTATTGTTGTAGATATGATATGCTAATGGTGGTAATTTTGGCTGTAAACATAAGTGAACTGTGTCAGAAAGATTTAATATCTTTTTTCTCCATTTTATGATATAAAAGTTGAATACTTGCACAATTCCTCTCTATGATTTTTAAGCATGTTACAATGTATCTGAATGTTGTCAATCGACGTGTAGATCGTCTCCTGGAATGGCGAAATCTGGAATGTTTCTGACTTTGATAGGCTGAGGGGTACTGACAGGCAACTCTATCCTTCATAAAGCACCGATGTAAATCATAACGTTCATGTCTCTTTTTATTATACCACGATGAACAGCCTGTGCAGTTACCCACAATCACACATAACCTACAATTGGCCATAGGCAATCAGATATATATCAATGTCACAGGGCATGTATTGTATATCACATTACAGCGTAGTGATGATTTAGAATTGAGAAATTGGGGTCGTAAAACTGTGGCGTTAGGGGTTAAGCTATCTGGCAGCCTGCCATGTTGCAGGTCCCCGCCTGATAGTAGTGGGCGGCAGTCATTTGCAATTCCTCATTGTGTATGTTGATTAAGTGGTGTCGCCCCCTGCCGCCCGCCCGCTAATGATAAACCGTTCCCGCCGTGACACTCTCCCAGCAGAGAGGCACTCTGCGAGCAGAGACAGTGTCACCCGCCGTATTGTGTCCGCTGGACCACAAAAAGAGCGGGAAATAGGCTCAGACGTGGCATGTTCTGAGATAGCATCAAATGGCTACTACATCATATCTAATACTGGTATGTTCTTCCCAGGGATTTTTTATTTGCAAATAAAGCACCTCTGCAGCTGCTACTGTCAAAGCGCCTGCTAAACAATTGCACATCTGATCAAGGTATAGTGCTGGGGGGTGGGGGGGGGGCTCTTTTGTAAGATTTGTTAAGACTTAAAATTAGCTTTGGCTTTAGCTTCGGAACTGAATTCATGATTTCGAAAAGAGGATGTCTGAATACAGGCAGTGTACTAAAACGTTGCCTCGGACATTCCTCCATTTCCCTGTACTTACAGGAAGGAGAGAAGGAGAGGGGTCATGACCGGCCCGTCATGACCCCCTGAACCTCCTTCATTCATCCATGTATAATATCATAACGATAATACATTGCTTCCAAAACATACAACAATTGTCCTCTATTCATTTCCCTTAAATTCCCAATATAACCCTTTAACCTCCCCCGACCAAATCTATACATTTTAATCTTCCACCATACATCAAAGATTACGAGCAACAGCCATGCACAGATACGGCTTTAGCCTCCATTACTTCATGCTCCTGGGTTTCCCATATCGACCAGGGGAGGCAAGTTGAAGATAAACAGAAGGAGAACATGGGGTCCCCGGGCCATGGGGGTGTAAAACGGCCATGAAGGCTGTGTTCCACTAGCCGATTTCACTCCCGATTTCAAAAATCGGCAATGTCATTATGGATTAGCCATAGACATGTTACATATCCTTAGAAAGGATTTTGAATTCTCTTTCAAATTTTGTGTAATTTGTGTGAGTCACTTTGATATACCTAAAGAGAATTACATGTAATTTTGATATAACCAAATTGCTAGTGAAAATCTCCAAGTGTAACACAGGCTTTAGTCTCTGCTCTACCATCTGGTCGCCGTAGCGCCCTCTACAGGACGCGGCCGCAATCAGGGCCGAGTTACTCGCGAGCTGCTCGCCGAGTCACCCGACCCCGGAAGTATCATCCGTCCTGAGCGGCTCTCAGGCGGCCACTTTGATTCCGGATCCGGTGAGCGATAGGCCGCATATCGCCCCACGCGCCGACTGGGGAGTGGGGGGTGGTGGGGGGCTGGTAGGTTGGGGAAAGGGGAGGGGGGGTGATGGAGGGGGTCGATTGTTGGATGGCTGGAGTGGGGTGAAGGGGTGAGGACTTGTGGACATCTGGGACCTACTACGGCCATGTGGGAAGTAGTTTAGGTTATTGGGGTGGGTGGGATGGGGGCTGAGAATTAGGATAGTGATATATTGCATGGTATATCGCTAAAACTACAATAGTAGTTGGGACAGATTTATAGGAAACAAGATTAAATGGTATTTTTTCCACAACCGGTAGTATAACGCCAATAATTAAGACTTTTTAGAAATTGTGAAGATGCGTTATGGTTTCTGAAATCCTTTTTTACCCAATTATGTTATTGTGATTTTCATGATCATTCTGGCAACTTTTGTCAGTTATTGCAATTACGAATAAGCATGCAACTGAAACGCATGATGTAGAATAGGCCTACGGCGACACAGTTACTACCGTAAACTGTAAATACTAAAATATTATATAAATTCAAAGAATAATCCAGCAGGGAAACCAGTATGATATGATATATAACTCAGGAATTAGATAAAGTGGAATCCAATAGGAGCAGTGAGATATACACTTATGTCTGATATCACCCTAAAATTAATGTGCAGGCCGTTTCATCCTTTCCCCTATGCACTCAATATCATCTCCTAACAGTATTCTACATCCTTTGGGAGAAACTCATTTGAACTTCCCTGGTCCCAGCCCCGAAAAAAGCACCAAAAATATCAGCATAGAAACCAATGACTTTTTTTAGGACGTGTGCAAACCCCAAGTGCACCAGCGCGTGCACCCGTCGCACCAGCAGCACCAGGCCAGGAGTGGCAAATGTAAACAAAGGATCCACCTCGGCCGACAGACGCGACCTCCCCCCGACGATGGAGATTGTTTGACTAACTTTCTCCATCAGAGCACGCTGCGTCGTCTCATCCCTCAGATGGCTTCTAGCTTTACACCCTATTCCACAAAGGGGAATATGGGGGAAGCCACTGTAGGTTATTAATAGGAAATTGAAACATGATTTGGATGAACCTGTGATCATGTATTGTTTCCAGCCTACAGAATTACATTGACATAATTATGTATTTGGCCCACATAGATTAAGTTAATTGTTAATAAGGTTTATAAACTTAATGGCATTTATGGCAGTTGGTTTATTATCAATTTTGTGTACTAATTCGTTTGATATTTTAGTACAGGGAAGGGGTAGGAAGATCGGCAATGACGAATCCCAACGACCAAAGTAAAACAAATACTAAAGATGTGCAAATACAAAAATAAATAAATAAAGTACTGCTATCTTATAATCTTTAGGCAGCCAGGATATCAGAAAAACGAAACATTCAAATTATATGACACATGCACAGCTTCGGACGGTGAGGAATATTCCTCATTACTTCCCAGAATTTCCTGGAAGTAAAAGCCCAGTGCTGCTGTTTAATGGTAACAGGCTGTCTCCAGTAACTAACGTATGTAGATAATAAAGACGCCAAGACCTGGTTTTTATAATCACAGGATTTAGTGACAGGGTGATGTGGAGAGAAACCATCTGATACGGTGACCCTGGAGTGGAAATCTACTCTCCAACCACAACTCTTCACCTCTCTACAGCAGACGGTGAAATCTCCCCGCTTGGAGAGTGTGCATGCGCTAACCTCCAGACCACTGAAAATAGCACTCTCCACCCTGGGTTCGTGCCTGTGGCTCTCCTAAACGTCCCCTGCTATAGTAACAGCTGGCAGCGTGCTCTGCTGGAGATCTATGGGGATTTGAGCCCTAGGTGAGTGGCAGAGTGGGCAGTGGTCAGCGGTGGAGAGTGCCTGCCAATTAGGGATCCAATCTGCTGTCAGATAATGTGGACTGTGGGGGGATCCTTAGGGTTCTGTGGGATGAGGAGGGTTGTGTTTGGGTTGCTAGATACCAGGAATTATTGTGGACATATCTCATTAGTTGCCCAACCGCCTGCTCTCCCCTGTAGGGATAACAAGCATGGCATGGTGAGGCAGAGCAGAGAGGGAAAGGATAGAGCAATGCGGCTCCCTTGGGTTTACATTAGGGAAGCAGCAAAGAGTGTATGACTAAGAGAAGAGGGTTTATAGGCACAATTATCTTCCATTCCTGCCATCTTAGCAATTACTTATTTCATACACATTTATATAAACTAGCTTGCAGCCTGGCATGTTTTGCATTCTTTGTTCTAGTGCATATAATAGGTTTATGCATGTGCCCACATATTTCGTCAGCATATATCGTTTATATCATTCTGTTATCTGTAAAGTAATTGCTTGCATGTAACATTCCCAATCTAATGTATATATCTGCATCATTTGATATGTTCTTCTGGGTGGCATGATGTCTCATGACTTGCAGCACATGTGTCTGGACAGATTTGATCATTCATATCTTATCAACATAATGTGTCATTTAATGTCTATTTTGTAACTTATTTGAGTGCATCAATAAATCTCAAGCTTGTTTATCTCTAAATTACTGCTGTCTTCCTGGGTGGCACGACCTTTCTTACAACCTTTTACCATGTTGTGACCCTGGATGAAAAACACTAAGAGATAGAATTAACCTGCCAACGTTTGCTAAGTCAACACCTTGTATATATACACAGGGGCCAAACAGTTCCAGGTGAGATTGCTTACAACATAAAAACCAACATCACATATCATCAGGGAAAGTAGTGGGTCGAGAGATCTGCCTCTTCTCTTTTTAAGAAGGAAAATAAATCTGCCTCCAGCTTCTCCAGCTTCAGAAAGGTTGCTCTGTCACTGACTTGAATATGCAGTTCTTGGTCTTATGGGAAAGTATTATTGGTTAAAGAAACACAAAATGGAGGTTGGCGTGCGAGAGTGCAGTTAACACATTTGGCAAACCGCACTTGGCATGTAGTCACTGGGGAGTGACCTATCAACCCATCATCTGTTCAGACCTTCCACTGAGGCCTGATATACTGTATGAGAGTTCTGTGATCACATCAAACTGCTCATTGCTTGATATACAGGTCTTTATAATGCATTATAGTTTTCTAGGGTTAATTGCTTATTATAATGAATATAATTATACATGCAGAAACTGCTTCCAGTATTGCTGCCCAGTATCATAAAACTTAGGATGTGATATAACCTTACTAGTCTCAGTGCTGCATTAAACGCTTAACTATACTGAACCTGTACCAGCACAGGGTATATGGTAAATATATGTATATATCTACATGTATATGCAACTGTTATGTTTTATACCTGTACATTATATCTATACACGTGTGTGTGTATCTGAGCCTCTGTATCTGTCTAATTGCATGTCCGTGTCTGTATGTGTGGACAATTGTGTGTGCTTCATCAACCTCTACTCCCACTTTATTTCAGTTCTCCAGTTCTATCCAATAAGGCCTACAGTCTTATTCAAGGCCAATTTTCCCTTGAAATTGCAGAATCAATCTTCTCTATAATACAGAGAAGACTGATGCCTTGTTTCATCTACAGACTAAGGTCAACTAAACTCAATATCAGGGGTAGGAGAGTATTGATATTGCTATATCATAACAATACCAATACTCTCCAGCTCTCTATATGAAAAGACCGGCGTTTGTTTGATTTGCTGGAAGAGAGTCATTATGTTATTAGGTTGTGTAATTGCTGCGTATATATAAGGGCGAGACCTAATGCATGTCCAATCTAGACTACCATACCCAGACATTATTACCTGCATGCCTATTGACCAACACATCTTTGCTAACAGACTTTGCACCTATACATTGATAGTTATAGATGTTTACATAATGTTAAGGCCTTTTTGAACTCACTTAGGACCATTTGCCCCCTCACCTGAAATAGCAGAGGTACAAAGATATATACAACCTTTGCTCACAGAATTCATGCCTTTACATCAACAGTTATAGAGGTTAATATGGTGTTTAGACTTTTAGGAATTCACTGAAAATTTACCTCCTCACATCAAATAGCATAAGACAAAGGTCCACAATAAAGATACACCCTCCACCTGCTGGTCACAGTCAAGACTAGAGAACCTCTTACCCCCATGAATCAAGATTACACTCAAAGTAACCCAACTGGAAAATGAAGGTCAGCCACCCCCTCAATGACGGTCGTCCATCCACGTTGAAAGACCCCTGTGTACCCACGTAACTCAGCGACCATGATATAACCCACGTCTACCCTGCTAGCCTGCCCCACACAGTCAGACCCCAGACCCAATTATCCTACCTCACAGGTCTCACTCGCCGTCTGCGACAGAAAACACCACAATGCTCCTGCTCATCACCCGGAGGCCTCCTGAGCTACTCGCTGCTAACAAGGACATCAATATGTGACGGAGCCAAGCCCGTGAGCAGCTCGGGGCAACTCAGACCCCCACGCGCCTATGCACTGATGGATGGGTGGAGGCCGGGGAGAGCCTAAACAACGCCTAAAGGGCTTTATTTAAAGTAGCGAGCAGCTCCTGCTGTCGGAGCAGCCTTGGAGGTGAGTCTGAGCCAGGAGGAGCAGATCTGAGCAGATCTGTGAGCTGCTCGGGGTGGGATGAGAGTTAATTCCTAGGGGCGTTAAGGCTCAGGGGAGGGTTGATAATGATAATAATTTTCCACTCACCTGTCCTGTAGCCCGCCCCCACCCTGGAGGAGGTGTGGGCGGCGGCGGCCGTGGCGCTGCCGCCCTGTCGGGGCTCGGCCAGGTAAAATCCCAGTATCAGGAAGGCAAGGAGGTGGTTGTAACACCCGCCCGGAGAGCTCCAGGCGCGAGGGCGGGCCCGTCCGAGGACGACCGTGGAGGAGGGTGGTGGTGGCAGGAGGATTGTCTGGAGGTCCTCGTCGTCGTTGGCGGCTGAGGGGGTGTTAAAGGGCGGCGACCGCGGGGCAGGGCATGCCGGCATGGCGGCATCTTCTCCCGGGCGCGCGGGGTCCTGCTCCGGGCTGCTTCCTCCTCCTCCTCGTCCTCCAACAGCTGCTGGCCGCGCTGCTACAACTCGGCGCGTGGTGGTTCCCCGCCGCCTCCAGTACTACTACTGCTGCCGATGCTGCTGGTTTGCCAGCTGAGGCGGCTCGCCGAGTGATGGTCGTGGTGATGAGGCCAGCCGCCGTGGGTGGGCGGGGGGCGTGCAAGTAGGTCAGGGAGGGGGCTGGGGAGGGGGTGGGTGGGTTAGTGGGAGGGGGTTAGGGTGGGAGAGGATTAGGGGTTGGGGGCACAGCTGGATCATTAACAGAGGGCCTGATGGGGGATTTATAAGGGAGTAAGATTCTAGTTTGACCCTTTGTGAATTGCCCCAGAATGGAAATTGTCATGTGTAGGTAAATGTCTTATTTGTTTTTGTATTACCGCACCGTCCGCACCGTAAGCGCAACAGGTCCAGACGGTATCCTTCAGCGATGGACTGTATCAAATGGACACTGTACGGTATGGCCCAAACAGATGCGGACATGAAGAACTATTACGTTGATTGTGGCAGTGTTTTAGCCAGGATGGAATCTGGAACGACTAAGGGCATGTAAGATGTTTATTGGAATTGTCAGAAAAAGGTTGAACTGCAAAAATGTTAACTTAAATCATAAACATACATAACAGTTATGAGATTGTGTGCGCGGTTTCCCGTGCTGTCTGCCAACGGACAAGCGTGAGAAACAGAAATTTCCAAGTTACAATAAAACGACTGATCCCCATAATATATAAGCAATATTTCTTTTTAATTATTCAGATAATATTAATTACAGAAAATCCATTACCTCGCGATCTTCAAAGATATAGTATCATGGCAGTGAGTGTTTGGTTCAACATTAATTTTGTCAAATTGCCTGCAACTTCAAATAATAATTGTTTAAACTTTCTGTTTTCATCAAATTTGAAGTTGCAATGGTGTAGATGGCAGGGAAATTGCCGTAAACTATTCAATCCAACATTTGAATTACGATTATAATAATTGAAGAATGAAATGATGTCACATATCTCCAGCTGTGAATGGCGTTTATATTAGTTGCTGTTTCTTTTTATGCATTTCAAATGTTCAGTATGAGTAACACATAACTACAAAAGGGTTATATCTAAGTCTATTAGCTTTCCATTAGCTTTCCGACGACCATTAAAACATGAACAGATAAATGCCAACAGATCATTTTGTCTCAAAGCAATTATATCTCGTTTTCTACCATCCAGGCCTAAACTGCTAAAACATCAGAAGTAATAACCTCAATTTTTGTATCAATTTCTTCTGCTTTACCGCATTGCACTTAATAATAATTGTAACTACGATCAGGAGTCATTGACTTATGTCCCTCTCCAGGGTCCAATATCCCAGGCCTTACCGCTTTTTCCTAAGCGCCCACACATAACGTTGCGAGGTAATGGCCAATAGGGGAGTTTTAAACAGTGGCGCCGCCTGTTGGCAAATGGGTGCATTAACAAGGCAAAGTCATATCTTTCTGGTTAGTTTCCAAATAAGGAGTTTGGAGACAGCAGACTGTCTATAATGAAAGCCGTCTGTGGTGGATAGTTATTGTTCTTAATGTCACCCGGAGTATACTTCTCTATTCGTTCACATCCTTAAGCCCTTGCATACAACACAAACGGATGTATAGCATAAATTGACTATAAATGAGTGAATTCTTTTCAAAAAATATTATTAAAAAGATGATTATTCTTGTATTGTGCATCTGTAACTTGATAGGTGCACCTTGCCAAATTAGCCCTTCGGGGGAATGGTACTTCCATTACCATGAAATCCATATTCTGAAAGTTTGATTTAATTTTCTTAGCCGGCATACAATATATCTACTGATTCATTAAACTTAACTTTTTTGGCATGGGTCTACTTTAAAACTTCCTCAATCAATATGAAGTTTGGGAATTCTGGAGGGAAAGTCAGGGAAATGCTGGGGAAATGGTGCAATTAATGAATGCAATCCTTGGATTAAAAGGGTTAAAACTTGCTTTATTGCTATGTAACAAGGTTAAACAAAACTGTTTCTTTTTGGTGCCACATTGAAAGTACATGAAGCTATATACTGCGCCACCTGGCTCATATATTAAGAACTACAACATAAATTATCTTTTAAAATCTCTTAAAGGGGCACTCCAGTGAAAAAACACATTGTTTTTGTGCATAGAGAGTATGAAATCCCCAAACTGATGGTGAAAACGAAATGCGAATCAGACCATCGATTTAAAAGTTATCGACCAAATAAGGGTCTATCAAGCCCTCCACTGGGGACAGCCATTTTGTTTTTATTACCCAGCATGCACTTCACCAACTTATCCAATTGAGGTTCCTGTTTGGGTTTGTGATAAATAAGTCTCATTTATTACTTTGCTATGTCATATTGAGTGTAATATACCAAATAACCCATTCTGTTATAACCGAACTGATGAAAACTGAGTATGGCCATAGATTTTAACCTACATAGAAACCGTAACTATGGTGTAGTTTTTCCCTAGCAACCATTTCTAAGATTTGGTATCACCATAGCAACATCATTAATGGTACCAGAATGCTGAAAACCCTTCACACTAAACTTGTACAATGCATCCAGGTTACTAAGCAACCAATTGCCCTTATGATCTGCAATTATAAGGTCCACCTTCTCTCAGTATTAATGCTATTTTTTTTCAATTTCGCGGGTATGCAATCATTTTATTGGCACTGATAATATTATCTTGTCAGTGCAATAAGTTTATCGTTGCTTCCTGCGACAGGAGTATCAGCCATGGCGAATGGGCCTTTCAGCTCATGCCTTCATTGTGAAACGTATTGCATTAGTAAAGAAACAGACAAACACATTTTCAGCAACAATACATTTTATTAGGTATTGGAAACAGTTATCTAACATATACAACATGTGATTAAACCAGCACAACAAGAGGTTTTCTACAGAATCCTATAAATAATATGGAAGTATTATTATACACCTATTTTAGCTAACTCGCGAAATATATCAATATATATGATATATACAGTATATCCTATAGAGTTACTTTGTAGCAATTCGTGTAAATGTTCATTGAAAATAGCTCTGAAAATATGTTTCATTTTCAAGTAGTGTGTTTATCCCTGGATGATATTAGAATGCGGCAAGCTTGGTCCTAACAACCGTGCATGTCTCAAGATCTTTTTCGACAATGAGATAATTATGGGGAAAAGTGTTAACGAAGATATAATGGAAGATATCAGTCTTTACCACAGTAACCCAGCTTAAAAACATATTTTGTAACTTTATTTAATAACCATGACAACCTAAATGTCTATAATAAAAGCGTATACATATATGAATAGTTCAAGCACACTTCAAAGCGACAAAATATTTTAGCTTAATCCTAAAATAAAATGTAAAGTCACATTTGCACAAATAAATATACATAATCATATACAACATTACTTCAAGCGTTTGAGTAAAATCCATCCTATTTGTAGAATGGGAAGCACAAAACTATATACATTGAATTAAGTTTGAAGCTACAATAAATCTACAACATTTTCCTTCCTTAGAAAGCTCTGTGGCTTATACAACCTTTGTTTCATACATAATGTTTCCCCTTCAAAGCATACACTTTTTACTTCTTTCAACAAGAATAGATCAAATGAGCACTCACAGACACAGGCTTTATGCTGAGATCGCTTCATGAAACTCACACATAAAAGTATAATTATTGAACATTTACAAATGATAAAAATTATACACACTCTTAAATCAAATGTAGTTCTACCTTATTATATATCTTATTCACGGTAATACAATGGAAACAAACTGACATAACAGTGGCAGGTTGGGTAGCATAAAAGAAACATGATATTCACTCCACAAGGCAACTCAGTTTTAAAATATGGGTACCAACTGCAAAACTACATTTTGCCATATTTTGCGTGGTTTTTTTTTCTCTTTTTCTTTCCACTAAAGTTTCATTGATAGTTTTATATCCTGCACACAGTAGCGAGCATCTCTAAAATAATAATTATGAATAGCAGATTAGGCTTGATAGTGTTATACAATATTACTATTCTGTCAACATTTGGTATTACATATCCTCAGCTGACTTTCAGTCTAGTGCCTTTTTCAAGTATCATTGTTACAGCTACTTCAACAGGGTTTTGGGAACAACTGGGAAATGAGTGTCCTTCAACAGCTGTGCTACTGCTGCAGCTACAACCTTGTCAGTCTCTTAGCATTGGGTACACTTTTACTACACTAAAATCACCATCCCTCCCCATCCAATCTCGAAACCCCACTGTAACTTCATGGTAAAAAGAGTCTGGAGAGTTAGATGGCACAGGAAAGGCATTAACATGGCACTGAGATTGTACTAGAATAGCACAGGGATGGTACTTGAATGGCAACGGGATTGCACAACATTGTTGATTATCATCACACAACTATCACAACCACTGAGGTGGCCCGATCTTGATACAGAGTGGTCTATAACAATTCTCACAATTCTGTAAGCATGGGTATGCTTTTCCAAGCACAAATAGTCATTAATTATGGGGCAATTGAGAAGTTGTACCTCGATCCTGAACAAACATGTACCTGCTCGCGAGCTACTCCCTTATAAAGAGCAGATCACGAGTTCCTCTTCTATACCGAGCAGGTATGGAGCAGGTCGCTAGTAACTCATCCCTTCCGAGCAGGTGAGGAGCAGTTAGCTGCTCATCCATACCAAGCCGTGTAGAGTGTGTTGCGAGCTACTCGTCGACACTGAGCCACCTAGGGCAGGTGGTGAGTCATTCCTCCATACCGAGCCGTTTACGGATGATGCGGGCGACGACTGTGGCCGGCCTCTCGTCCCACTTCTTGAGCTGGTCGTGGGGAGTGGTCACCTGATCCCCTTTGAGTCGGTCCAGCAGGCTCACACAGGCTACTCCACCTAATTTTGAAAAGAGTAAATAGATATTATAGTAAGCGTGTTGTCATGAAAACAAATCTTGAGCTTTTAAGACAAGTTTTAGCATGTTATCCGAGTCAATGAAGGGAGTGTTCTATGTGATATGATGATTCTCGAGACTGGCAGCCAGCAATCGAATTGATCATAATTTTGTCAGGAATTTGGGATTTGGGGTTTTTATTGCTAAACGATTGGGTCCAAATTGTTTGTAGGCCAAATAATGGGACCAAGTGTAAGCTTTGTGCCCAGATGACCATGCAGCAGTTTCTCTCTATAATATGCATAGTTATTATACCTTAGGGTGATACAGGTTTAGTAGTTAAGAGTTTAACACAGGGCAATACAAACCTGGGTGATAACCAGCCTTGTATCGCCCTACAGGGCGATACAGAAACTTTTTATTTTTCTAAAGTTCATAGAAAAATGAAATCATTAAGAAATGAAAAATCTAAGATATGTATTATCTGCACAACGTTCCTCTCTATATTTTACTTGCTTACTGTTTGTGGATGTGATGGATATCAAAAGAGTTATATGAAAAAACATGAAAAAATGTGCAGCATCACAGCCCCGCCATCACTGATTGCTGTGCATCCTTCCTTTGGAGCTCAGATCTAACAGAAAAGGTATAATAAATCCATAACCAACCTCGAATGGAATACTCGGGCAGTTGTCACCCCTCGCCGGGTCCCCGATATCAGCCCTCGGCCGGCCCTTCGGGCCCTGGCCTCAGGCTGATATTGGGGTCCCTGCTCTAGGTGATAACCACCCTTGTACTCCCTTCTCGGTTGGTTATATGTATTTACACAATATCAGGAGGTCATCAAAGTGCTGGCTGATTCTACAAAGTAGCCTGTTACTTACATCTGACCCCAGCATGGTGGCACATGGCGGCGAAGCAGAGAGACTCCATCTCGATGTTCCTGACGCCCTTGGCGTGGGCCTCCTGGAGGAAGGCCATCTTGTCCTCCTCGGTGTAGTCACAGAAGGCCCCGTCAAGCCGGCCCTGCCCTGGAGGAACCATCAGTATAGGTTATCCTTCGATCCGTATAGATTATGATATAGTATAATGCAATTTCAAGAAAAACAACTTGTTATGTTGTTGTTCTTTTGTTGTTGTTGTTGTTGTTGTTGTTTTCTTTTCTTTTCTTTCTTTATCATTTTTTTTTTTTGGGGGGGGGGGGGGGGGAGCGATTGCACCTCCTCACCATAATCTCTGACCAGGCACCAGACGCAGGGACGTATCTCTTATAAGCACGTGCAATCTGCGAAATATTCTACACAGAAGCCTGAGACCTATATCTCTAACATGTTAGAGATGGGTCTCAGAGTTCTGTGTAGAAAATAATGGTAGTGGAATTACATTATAAGTCTACTACCATTATTTTTGCTTTGCCTTTTGTTTTTCTTCTTTCTAGCACTATATGCATGACACATTTTCTGTTTTTTTGATACGTTCAACTGGTAAAAGTGCTAGTTTACATCAATAAGTTTATGGAATTGAAATAGTGATTCAGTGCTTTTTGCCTTATGCTAAACTGATGGAATACCTGAATACTGTTCTTTGTACCCGTATAGTGCGTAATAGATCACCTTATCTATATTGATGTCAAAGTTTATAGCCTCAATCTCAAACTGCGCATCAAAAGATTTGACGTGAAGAAGCTGCTATGCACTATGAGGGTACATGGAAATCCAAACCGCATTCCATCAGTTTAGGATAAGTGATCTATTAACCTTTTACAATAATCCGGCATGTTGCACTGATCCAATACATGAATAGATTCAAAGTGCATAATACTAGGCTTGTGATTTAATCTTTCCTCAATACGATCATTATGTAGGTATTCAAGAGCAAAACAACAGAGCTAGAACAGATGGAGAGACATGAAGATTATCAATATTTAATCTCCATAGGCCTAGCAATAACAAGTTTTCAAGGACATTAACCATATACAGGGCCCATATTTACCTGACCGACTAATCTGAACAATGACTAATCCCCGGAGACTAATCAGAACTTGTTGACAACAGATCCCTCTCAAGATTATTTTGCAATAACATCTCTCCTTTTTGGAAAACTAATTGCATTGAACTAATCAAAACTACATAATTTATTAGTACAATCAGCTTTGGAAATATGGGCCAAAAGGAAGATTATGATTGATAATAGATTTAGCAATGACCATGCCCGCTTGCATTCCTTTGTTATATGATACACAAGAACTTACCTTCATAGAAGTCTAAAGTGCACATTGTTTTGCCGGATACGATCTTGAAGTCGTCTTCTGGCCGAGTGGACGCCAGAAGTTCATCGACGACCTCTTTATCCAAGGTGGCCGGCCTTTTAACGATTTTCCCCAAAATTGCCTAAATGAAAACAAAATTATGTTCTATTTAGGGGCCTTCTATTAAGTTCATACGCACATTTTCAAAAATCTCAGACCCATCCCATCCACCTTGGACTAGGCATAGGATTTGTAGTAGTAGGATGTACACTCATTTTCCAAAGTTTCCACCCCCACCCCCTTGTTGCATACATATATACTTAATGGAAGGCTCTTATTAAGAGTAGGAACTTTCCTTTTGCCATGACTGAATGATGTGATTTATCATATTCGTATTACAAAAGTTGTGTAGGAGAGTAGATGAAAGAAATACCTACTAAATAGTTTGAACACCTACCAGCTCGTATTCTGGGCGAAATAAGGCGTCAACTGTGGCCTCAGAGACGACGACTGTGCCGGGTTCTAAGCCTGTGAATTTAGACATAAATACTTTTGCCTACAATGCAACTCGGTTAAAATGTATATTTTACAAAGCATGAAGGTGCTGTTCTAAACTTGACAAACGTTTATTTTTATAAGTAACGAAAGTATGATTTGATAGGTAAACAGTATTATGTAAAAATAATCAACGTAATTTTTACCAACGTTTTTCTCCAGAATCAATACTGAGTGTGATATTAAGCTACATCATAAGCTTGAAAAAGACTTTGTCTTACTTTTTCCATTTTTTAGAAAAATCCTGGTCGAAAACTTGTCGAAATGTTGATTAATGTATCAGAAATACCTGTTCCTTAAGTATTTCCTAATCGTGTTGAAAAATACCAAACCGTTAAAACTAAAATTAACTTTCTACTCAAACGGTTATCTGTCACTTACTCACCAAAATATAAATATATTTTTGTTCATTTTCTTTACTTACCGACGCCGCCACAGGTACCAAGCCTGTAAAAGGTGACGTCATTGGCCTCAGCATGGAACAGAATCTTTAGAACTTCATGCATCATAATGGACAGGGAAGGGATGCCAATGCCATGCTAAACGTGCAATTAAAGAAACATAAACAATAAGCAAAGAGCCATGCAAACTTAAATGGATGTAGGTATAATCTGTGAAGTTTAATTATATTATCTGATTCTCTGAATAAAGAACTGATCAATGCAAAGCTTCTAAAACATGCAATATGGTTGAGGTAATGTATAGGAGATATAAGCACTAGAATAATTGCCTCAATACTGAATTGAGCGAGGAAAACATATATAAAGGGCAGACATTTCCGTAGTACAAACAGTACTTATTTAGGCTACGACTATTTTCCCTGATTAGAATCATCGCCGTTTCTTTGTCATTATCAGGTTCAACAGACAGTGTACTATAATCATTATGCCCGGAAGTAACATAAAGGCAAATAAAATAAAGGTTACTAAATGATTTTCCACAATATCTTTTCAACTACACCCAAGATGTTCCAAAAGTGGTAGTACTGTCTATCGTAAATTCTGGATTAAAGTTCTAAATAAGCTCTAATCAGCATTAGAAGAACTTTATCAGGCTATATTATTTAAAGAAATGTGTCGTAACATTCATCAACGTCATGACATATTATCAATATTTCACCATTCTTAATTTCACTGATGTCCATTGACCTCCGCTTCACTTAACTTATTCGTATCGGCAAGTCTGCAATTCAATAAATGCCTAGATCGACATGTTGATGTTGCTAGACACGTTACCATACAAAGATATTCAAGTGAGGCGATGCAACGGATGTTGGCATTCAAACCACATACATAGCGGATAGTATCTACAACGGACCCTGGATATTCAAATTAGATGGTGCCCGGGAAAGCATTCTACGACAAGACCCAGAGACGAAAAAACTTAAAGTAAAATACAAGACACTTAGGTGTAGCTGGCGAAATATGTGAATGTTCACATTGACGTAAAAGCAAAGCTGCATCGGGAACACGAATTTGACAACATCGATAGAAATTGACATAAAAAAGCTACATGTAGGCCTATCTTATGGGGGGGCGGTGGTTTGCCCCACCCCCTAGATGACCAACTCTGGATCCGCCCCAGGGGCCCACTCTGTCCCCATGAAGAAGTGAAATTACCCCTATCCCCATGCAAAGTTGACTCTGTCCACATGCAGAAATTAACAAAGTGCCCATGCAGTGCCCATCCGATCTTCATGCAGAATTTCATATAGCAGAATCTATTTTCTCAAAATGCAGAGTTCACTGTGTTCCCATGCATGCAGAAGTTACCCCTGTTTCCATGCAGAGTGCCCCAACAGGCCTACAGTTGCCCCTGGAGAGCTCACCTATCCCTCCAGAAGTGCCGATACGTAGGAAGAGGACGTCCTTACACCCAGAATGGTACACCAACTTGATCATCTCGTGCAGCATGATAGAGATTGAAGGTATACCCATTCCGTGCTGAAAGGCCATGCACCAATGAAGGCTTAGAAAATGGAAGCTCATATTGTGTTTGTCTGTAGGTCGAGAGATGGTCATCACATGAGAGTGGTAACGATTGTGATGTGATAAAATGTTAGATGAGTGTTGAATGAGCGCATTGTGAAGCTTTTACATTTTTTGTAAATCTAGAGCCCCCCTTGAGGTTTATGACATCAATACTGTAATCGTTCAGAACTAATACCAGAAAACATAAGTTTATTTCCCTTTCTTCAGGGGTAGCAAGATTTGCTACCATACTTCAAATATTATGAGGAAGCCCATTGAATTCTGTCAGAATCGTTTGTATATTGGAAATCTCCTTGTTACAAAAGCTCAAATTAAGAGGTTTCCGAGCCGGTTTCTTTGGTTATAGCACTAGTTTGCTCATGACTTATGCATACATTCCTAAGCAATCGACATAAAAAATGTCACTTTTTTATACGTTGTATGAATGATTCTAGAAACTAATTGAGTCATAACGTTATCTTTACTTTCCTCTGCGACATATCTCTATGTTCAGGAAGTGCAAACACATTCTATTTTCAAACAAACAATGTACCGAATCTATCCTGTATTTCATTTAGAAGTGCGTACTTTTTCAGTTCTCAAGAGGCAGTAACTTATCCCTGTTGTGACAGGAGTGAATCGTTACCGAATTGACCTTATCGTTATTCCGATTAACGATAAGCCTCCATCGGATAAGGAACCGATAAGGATCCAGTGGAAAATAACACCAACGTCCTAAGGGCTGTTTTTGAAAGTCCTTTTGAACATTGAGTTTTTTGGAAATCGTTACAAACCTACTCCCGATGAGATCCATACATTGGAAGGGATGCATTTTTAACAATTCTCACAACCCCTTCTCATCAGTTCTTAAGTGTTGGGCAATGCATGTATAAGTCCATTATCCTTATGCACGGGACAGTTTGGTCCTGATTTGTGACCAACTATCTGGAATTTGACTCTGAATTGACTGAACTAGGAAGAGGCCAACACTTTGTTGTATTTTTTTTGTGTGTCTTTTTTAGAAATCTGATATATTTTAGTATAAACCACATAGAAAGAAATTAGCCAAAGTGTAGAAAAAGCCAACAGGTGCCTCAGTTAGTGACCTTCACCTGGAAAGACGTCAAATCAGGACAGAACCGATGGGTACACAATGTGGGACCTGATAGGTTATCTGAGGATAACGAAGAGCTTGAGTAAACCGCGCCACCACCCCCCCCCCCCCCTAATCTCTAGATGAGATAGCCGGGGAGGATGCTTATCAGCCTGGTGCGCTACCTCCGCCATAACAGATAACGTTGTAAACAAATCAGTCAGTATCGATCGATGCTTCAGGACGTCAAACCTGTGTTCAGCCAGTGGGGATTGCGAAATAGAATGACCATGTATAATGCATAATGTGCAATGGTCTGTTCCCATGTGCAACTTTTTCCTATGCAGTAATGATATATTGAAAGCGGTCTGATGAAATGTTATGTTTTTGTGCAATTCTTGCACTTTCAACAGCATGCTGCGTTATGCACCGCCTTAATTTCCTGCAGCATTGATCACCTCAACAATACCTTTACTTACAAACAGCCAATTTCAAACATCTTAATTTTCTTCCATTTGTGACACAACTCTAACGGCATGTTTTTAAATCTACAAGATGGGCCATTGGAGTTGTGTTTCAGAAGTATCCCCATATGGGAGTGCTGTTCGAACTATTCTTGAATTTTTATGTACCTATATTTTACTCCAAATTGACTATACTACTTACACTGGCGGCTAGTACTGGTCCCACTTTGTAGAGGGCGTAGCGGTCGGTTGCCTTGGCGATGTTGACCAGCGTCTGTCCGGCGGGCATTTTGAGGCCAAGCTCGTTGAGCATGAAATAGGCGAATTTCTCCATCCTACGGGGACTGCCTCCCACGCAGACAAACTGTACAAGAATGGACATGAAAAATTATTGATTAACGGGCTAAATAATACATGTGTCAACACAAATATGAAGAACAAAAGCATTGGGCATTGGTGATTGGGAGACCTAGATGGGCCCAGATGGGAAAGGACGCTCCCCTATTAGGAAGAAAGATACTGTCCAACTTAGCCTATGTCACATTCGACCCAATAAAACATTCAGGAAGTATTTTTCCGATGGCTATACTATACTCGTTTGTGTTTCAGATAGAGTCTTTGGTCCTTTGTTGAATAAGGTACCTGAAACTTTTCACGTTTTCACTACATGAATGTGTTTTCGAAAGTAAGTTAATAGTAATTCAAAAGGCATTAACGTTCAGATATACAGAATGGGTACATTCTTGCACTGACATTGACTTTCTTCAAAAGATAGGTCTACTATCTTATCGAGAACGTTACGTCCACTATCTGGTCGAGACTGTTAAGGGATTCCGCCACTCCTCCCTCTGTCAAAGATAAGCCCAGTTTGTTCTCAGAGATTTAAGGATATACGCATGAACAAGAGTGGTTTAGTTAGCAATTACTTGGCATAGGCCTATATGATATGTATATTCATTAGCGTAACTGGAAGTACAGGATGACCTTCTGCCATTTATAATGAACTTATCTTATTCACGTCCAAATTTACAATAATTTTCAAATTGGAAAGGTTCATGATTCATTTCAGTTTATATAGACCTGCATAATGTGGGGTATGGGGAACTAATATAGAAACTGAGATAAAAGTGCTATCTTCTTCTGTTGAAAGGATCAATCCTGTTATCCAAAAGTTTTGGTATGGCCCATGCAAATAAGTGTTAAGATTTAATCTATGATTGAAAAGGATTTTTCTTTCATAAACTCATTGACCATTTTTATCTTTTACTTTTTTTCCTCAATAGATGATGATGCAACAGAATCTTCTTAAATTAAATTCCAATTATGATAACCACAATGGCTATGAACTGTATAAACACCGAGTTCCCTATCCAGTTAAAGGTGTCAACATGTTCTACTTTGATAAGGGACCAAGACAAACTGTTAGAAACCTTCCCATGAGATAAGATCACTATAAGGACTCGCACCAATGTTTGACAAATCGATCATTAACTTTGATACCTTGTAGATATATCCACCGTTAAGATGTTTTTGTTGTGATTAACAAAGTAACGATGTGTTTATCTTCCTGAACAGCCTTGGACTTTTTGGAATCGTCTAGACATTGTATCTAGAGTAAGTAGCTTAAGAGACGTTTTTTTTCCAATTGGGATTACTTTCAGACTCTTCACATGCACTACTTTTTTCTTTATGTATGCACATACGTTCTATATATCGTACGTAAGCAAGTCCGTGAACCAAAATATTTTGAATATCATTGAATTCCACGTAATTATGAGAATGTGTATACTTATAATTCTCATTTTCTATAGGGGGCCAATATCGTTATCGAATCACAGTTATATAATATGATGTTATGCTTTTCATGATTATATTAATTGGTTCTGTCAACCTACCTACATGGAAGAACATTACTTGTAATGAATGGAATTAGTAAAAGAAAAATCAAAATATCTGTAACCATAGACATAGTCCTTAAGCAGGGCCTATCACTACGCTGTAACTATATATATACTGTAAACGTATTAATTTTCGCGCAGTACATATTTTCGCGCATTTCGCGCACCACTATAAATGCGCGAAAATATGATGTGAGCGAAATTTATCAGTATTAAAGAACAAATAGAAATAACTGTCAAATGCGCAAAATTATGAATGCGCGGATATTCAAATCATTGCTTAGTGCGCGAAAACTCAGCAGCGCGAAAATATATACGTTTACAGTATATAGTTTAGGTCAACAAGAATCCTTCAAAACAACGTTACATTAACCCCCACCCCCTCAAACCACCCACCCACTGTCCAGCTTCTTGATAAAGATTTTCCATAATCTATACATGTTAATTGACTCACCTTAACGTCCCCGAACATCGCCTTGAGATCATGGCTTTTGGTGCCTAGGGCGAAGTGGTAGAGAACGTCATCGGCTAGTTTCTTAATGTTGGGGTTCCGCATGCGGACACCTCTGTAAAAAGACATTAACTACATTATAGAACCATTCTTTTCGTGAACTTTATACCAAATTGTAAATGTATGGGAAATAATTTGAATTTTCAGTGTTCCGGTTGATACATTTGTACATATTTCAAATGCATCTTTTGACGATGAGATCTGTATTCACTTTGTAACCATGACAATGTGGAAAAAGTGTATTAATTCCCTGAGATGTTGTTGCAATGCATAACAATTGTTCAATGGAATATGTTATTTAAGGTCATTATTTCCACAAAAACGTTGGGTAATGAGCATTATCTGATACAGATATTCCTAAAGCGTTTATTACAAAATCCCCTGATGATTAATGTATCTTTGTGATACCTATCAATAACATGTTGAGTAATGGATAATCTGTCACCTGATAAGGGCAGTAGCATAGAAAAGAAAACTAGGCCTAAGTACGACTGCATTCTGATGTCTCAAGTAGCATATAGCGTTTTTACACAGGTGTAATATATATATACTCTAGTCCAATCTGATGTCTGTAAATATAGACCTTTCTACTGGTTTTGAAGTGAAAAACTACGAAGACCATTTATGTAACTGTAACCAAAGAATACTTTGCCTGAACATGCACATGGAAATACAATCGGAATATAAGAGAGCAGAATAAGCTCTTAAGTGGTTTCAGAAACAGAAATACATCGCATAAATTAACTTTAGTAATAATTCATTTCAGAATTATTATCTAATGATAATACAGTTCCGCCTATAGGCACTCTGTATCCTTTACCGTGCATAGTCACTTATGTTTCTCAGATTTTCCACTTGTCAATGTTGAGTTTGGGGGGGGGTCTTTTTCTGGAAATTTGACCATTTCAAAATTCGGCCCAAACGTAGTCTAAATCAAGGACCCACCCCACTTTAAACATTCTAGAAACGTCACTGCTTAAGTGCTTGTTGGCTTAAATATGACCCCACAGATTAGAAATACGTCAACGGATGTAGATGTGTTGTGGTTTTTGACACTCCCTATTGTATCGATTGTCTAAAACTACAAATTCTCCATTTTACAATTACCTAAATAGAATATATCATGAGAAACAGTTTCACTCATACCTGTTAACGAAGAAAGTTAGTATAAGCATGGCTAATTCAGTGCAACTAGTAAAATGAAAAGTAGCAGTATTTATGAGCTTGCATTTGAAGTTCGTTAGTCTATATTAAGTCAAAGACAACTAAATCTAATCTAAATATGTACCTCCTATTTGCGTTGGTGTTTCTGCAAAAACGGTAAAGGAAATCAATTCAAAAACATCTGAAATAGGCCTACATGTATCATTTTCAAGCCTTAAGATTTCATAAATCTCTCGGATTACTATTATTTTGAAGACAAAATGTTTTTTCTCAGTGACAATAATGAAATATTTTCTCTCTACATATTGAAAACACGACAAGTTTACATGTCATAAAGTAACTTCACTGGGTTTTTCTTTATAATTCATGTACATGATACTTGAATGCCTTTTGGCTTTATATTCGGATCATTGTAGATGTCTCCAAACCCTCTTGTGTCCGATGAGCAAAGAAAGCAGTGGGTGGCAACCTATATCATACAGTTCATTGTATTTGCCCTCAGAACAGATTGCCCACTTGTTGCCCCGTTTGTCCGCCTGTCTGGTGGCCTGTGGGACTGTTTGCTCACACCAAGAGGTGTCCATAGTGTAAATGTACCTTAAGCCACTCAGCACTCCCCCTTCCCAGTATTGATTTTAGCTCGCCCCATGTCCTGCACTGCCCTACTGATCCCAGCCTCACCCAAACCTCCCATGTAGACATACAGAATTCAGATTCAAATACCCATTAAAATAACATCTATACAGTGAAATAAATAACATTATATCTACTTACGATTCGTCGTCATCGCTGCTACAGCAACTGCTGTAGTTTCGTTTTCTGGCGGCAATATCTTCCATTTCTTTCCTTTTTGTGGTCTGTGATGTGGTGCCTTTGATGGCCTACGTGCCTCTGGACAGTCCTGCCTAGAGCGCAATAGCAAGCCTCCCTGAGAATAAACCCTTTTGCCCAGTTTCCCTTTGGAGATTCCTGTGTATGTTCTTTTTAAAACTTAACCAGGGTTACATCCAACACAGGGTAGAATGAAATATTTCACCTTATTTAACAATATGTGATGGGTTGTGATAAAACAGTGTCTGTAGCGCGGTTATTATGGTTGTGTGCGGCCAAAGAAGTTAAAATGTCGTCTGCTCAAGATTTCCACTAATACAAACGGATATCTCCGGCAGGTGTGGCTGTGTCCTGCTGTCTCCGGTCAATGCCGCCCTTTTATGGACAAGGTCGTTTCCGGCGGTCTCCCATTGGTTAATCGCCGTCATGTGACCTGGATCAGACGCTATCTGGTAGGCTTAATGATAGGGGTGTGCCTGTTTAAATATTGATGTTATTGTGGCGGGATAATGGAGATCAATTATGAAAGAGGTATGTCAATACTGTTTGGCCAATGTGCAGCTCCTCTCGAATGACGAAATTACAACTGTGACTCCTGACAGGATATCACATAGGCATATAGGTCTTTGTGTCCACCAAGGACAAAATGTTAGTTCTTAACATGTATATATACCCTATATGATATTATATGCATGATATAGAATATACATGCATGCATATTTGTATCCCTTTCATGCGTCACCTGTTTTTCTATATCCTGGAACCGCAAATGAGTATTATACGCCTGGATATATGATTTCCTTTTAAGGATAGACAACACCTCTTAGGGGCGAATTCGCAGTTCTCTCTTTAAATAGGGCTATTTGTTCTAATATTTGTAGCAATACTATAAGTCGTATATCATTAAATACCCGTTTGAAAACCCTATTTACCCGTATAACTAATACTATAATGTGTAAATGTGGGCTTGTATGGGCTTGCCGGGAATGCAGAAAACACATTTTCAACTTTTATTTTTTGAACATGGATATCTCAGTTAATATTTCATGAAAATACATGAAATTTTCACAGAATGAAGAAAACATTCATTAGGAGGGAAGCGTGTCTCAAATCTTTTATTTAGGTCCTAGTTTTTGTTTTATGAAATTAAGAAAATTATGTTGAAAAAAATTACAAAAAGTTTCCCGTTTTTTTTAATAAAACAAAAACTAGGGCCTAAATAAAAATTCTGAGACATACTTCCCTCCATACAAATGTTATTGACAGGCTTTCCAAATCTTGTAATGATATCTAAATTAGTAACTGAGATATCCCTGTTCAAAAAATAAAAGTAAAAAAAACAGTTTTTTGCTCTTTTTTTCTATAATTTTAAAGTTATAACAAAATGCTTTATATCAAAAGATAGGGAAAAATATGCTTAATTTTTTGATGTACAGTAGATAATTATACTATAGATAGTAAGAGAGCCATTTGAATTGCTGTAAATGGCGCCCTGAGAGGTGTTGTCTATCCTTAAATCAAGTTTGGTTATGATGAGATACGCAACAGCAAAGGAAATCATGTAATCAATAATAGGTCTCAATACCATGAAAGCTATTGATATGCCATTTATCATGTACACTGCCTGATACGTGTTTTAAGAATTATTCTCATTCTCAAATTTGATTTCCGGTCTATCCCCTCAGATCACAACACATTGTACTAATAGCTTAGCACTTTTAATATATTCTCGTGTTATATAATCCATCAGGGATCAGGCTTAGCAAGTCTACTTCTAGTCTACTTCTAGGAGAAATATCTTACGCTCCTAGCGCCACCTGTTAACCAGTATAAAAGGCGCTGCAAGGTAGGGAGCGAGCAGTTAGTTAGTTAGTGGTTAGTAGTCACTAGAGTTTTGGTGAGAATGTCAGCTAAGTAAGTTTAACCAAGGAGTTATACCTGGAGTAAGTACATCGGCTCCGTGTAACAGACTGGAGTTTACCAATATCAACTACCTCGGACATAGGATTGTGATAGAACTGAGTACTAGAATGGTCTAGAAGGTGTTGGAGCAACTCGTGTTCTAAATGTGGTTGATTGCTGATAGGAGATGGGAGGTGGACTGATGAAGACTTATACATGGTGGCTTTGACTCGGGATGAGATGTTTATTGAATAAAAAACCTTTCATATTAAGAAGCTCCCTCATCGTTCATTTCTTTTGAACTGTTGGGAAGTGGACGGACAAACTTTAAAAGCAGTCTGAATTACTCAGGCATTCTGGGTAAACGACTCATGAAGACTTGGATATACACGAACATTACGCAGTCTTAAATCAAACATTAACAATAGTTCATTTGGTGGAGATTACCCGAAACATGACTTGTGCCGTTTTGCTCATCCTTGATGTCAGCCACCGGTGACTTTGAGGCTTCCTCTAACCCCAAGCCTCAATCTTTGCGGCCCGCAGGACACGATGTGTCAACATCATATACAGGGAATGTGGAAAACCGCCACCTGGTAGGTAATCCCTTAGACGGGGAGGCACAGAGACAGGAGGTCGCAGCCAGACCCAAGCAGCTCTGCCCCGAAGGTGCACAAAATTACCAAACCCGTGGCAAAGGTAAACCATTTCCCTGGCACCTAGGGTCCAAAGATAGGCCGGTTCTTGACGAAGGACTTGAAACCCTAACACACTCGGGACGAGTTGAAGGGAAGAACCGTCTCACGGAATATCAGCAATATTGGAACCCAGGGTACGTACCACCTACGGACCACGAAACTGGTACTAGCTCTCGCTCCACCTGTGAATCTGATGTGAACAATCCGTGGTGTAACCAAAGTGTTCCTTATCGTTTACTACCCGCAGCGGGAGGTGAAAGCGAACAGGAAGTTTCCAATGAAGATAACCTATTTTCTTCAGGAAACCTAAAACAACGACAAAACACCGCGGATAACTCCAGCCCATCAGGGGGAAAACGCCCCGAAAATCCGGTAATCCTACCTGATGGGAGCTCTCTCACCTATCCATTACCCCAACGACTTGAGTTTATCAGTCACCCACTGGTAACACCAACTCACCCCAACCCGGGGGCGTCCATTCCTTATTCCACTGTAGCTAAAGGAAAAACAGTGGGAGGGGATAGGGGAGTGGGAAGGGAAGCAGAGGGAAACAGCGAGAAAGTAGGCAATTTACAACCCTATCGATTAACTTACGGTGTAGAAACGAACTTAGACCAAGCTGGTAAAAGAGCGGAAGCTCGGGCCTTTGATCCAGCCGAAATATTAAAGCAGTGGGCAGACTCAAGCCCCGAAAAGCACATAGATTTAGAGAGGCTAAGCGATCAGGATAGTGAAGAAAATGTAACGCTTAAAGCACAAGATTTTAACACTCTAACTCATGAATTGTATGAAGAATACGAGGACGAGTACGAGGAAGAAAATAGCGAGACAGAACAAGCAGCCGCAGATGTCAGAGGGGGTAGTCCTGATAGAAAATTAGCTAGAGAAGATAAATCAACCTCGTCTTCATACGAACTTATTACCGAGGATGTTTTAGACACAGGTAAGAAAGCTAAACTAGAGAGTGAGGACGAAATTAGTGTAGAGGAAATACCTGTGAAAGAACAGTGGGACGATCACGATATACAAAACCTCCACGAAAATAATATGGCGGAAGGAGGCGTTCCTTTGATGGATCTAGTAGAAGAAAGAGAGGATAGAGATCAACGCCAGCAACCCGGTGAAAGGGGAGCTGGGGGTGTAGATCTGGGGGCATGGCATCCTGACCGTGGGATGGACCCTGGGGGACCTCAACAAAACAATGGGAATGGCCAGATCCTAATCCAGCAGCCGGGCCGAGGCGTGCCGGCAGGAGGCCAAGGTAATCAGGCCAATCCTCCCCTTAATCAACAAGTTCAAGGGGGCCAGAACGATCAGGCCAACCCTCAAGGACTTATTCCTCCTCTTAATCAGCAGGTCCAGGGAGGCCAGGATAATCAGGCCAACCCACAAGGGCCTAACCCTCCTCAAAACCTTCTCAACAACCCTCCTCAAAACCTTCTCAACAACCCTCCTCAAAACCTTCTCAACAACCCTCCCCAAAACCTTATTAATAATCCCCCTCCGAATCAGCCCAATCTGGGGATAAACCCTGGGGGACTCCAGCAACCCGGTGAAGGGGGAAATGGTGGTGCGAATCCGGGAATACAGCAGCCTAATCCTGGGGTAAACCTTGGGGGACT
Source organism: Lepidonotus clava (assembly GCA_936440205.1). NCBI lineage: Eukaryota > Metazoa > Annelida > Polychaeta > Phyllodocida > Polynoidae > Lepidonotus > Lepidonotus clava. The sequence goes on along the minus strand of OW387150.1, from coordinate 13,523,497 downwards.
GCAACAAAATGATGGGGGAGGCCAACCAGGCCAACAGCCCGGCCGGGCCGTGCCAGCAGGAGGTGGGGTCGATCAAAACCTGCTCCCTCACCTATTGCAGGCGATGGCACTCGCAGCCAATCTTAACGCAGGCCGAGGAAGAGCGGATAACCAGCAGGGTCAGCAAGCCCCAGCAGGCCAGAATAATCAAGCGAATCCACCAGGACCCAATAACCCTCCCCCAAACCAGAACAACAATCCATTCCTTAACCAATATAATAACCCTCCAAACCCGCCAGGTCCGCCGGGCCCACCAGGTCAGAACAACCCCCCAAACCCACCGAATCCTCCACCACCGGGACCGCCGGGACCGCCAGGTCCGCCGGGCCCACCCGGTCAGAACAACCCTCCAAACCCGCCGAATCAACCAAATATTTGGGAAATTCTACCGCAGTTGGGTCTGGCACTGGGGCAAACACCAGCGCCAGTGCGTGAAACGACTCACAGTGGTCACCAAAGGGGACCAAACATTAGGTTACCGTGGTTTAGTGGAAAAGAAGACGAGCAAATAGAAAAGTATTTCAGGGAATTAAAACGACTGAAAGCTATCTATGACTGGTCGGACGCCCACCTCCTGAATATGGCGCTGTTAGGCCTAAAGGGAAGGGCCGACGACTGGGCAGGAGCGTTAGCTGAAAGTGAGAAAGACTCATTTGAGAAGCTAGAAGCCCAAATGACCAAGATCTTCGGTGATCGAAGAGCTAAATGGCAGAAACACGCAGAGTTCTGTGCCCTTAAACAAGGAAAGGACCAGAGCGTGATCGAATTTGCAGGTGTTCTGAAACAAAAGCAAGTTAAGGCAGAGGCGAGTGAAAGCATGATGTTAGCTGTGTTTTTAGAAGGATTAAAACAGGGCGTAGCCAGGCAAGTAGCCATACTGGACCCTAAGTCGTTCACCGAAGCGGTGGATTGTGCAACGAGACTAGAATCGTTGGACAAAGGCAAAGGGGGAACTAAAATATCTAATGCAGTGAGCGAACTGGCTGGAAGCCAAGAATCAGAGGAGACCGCGGCCCTAAACTCCATCTCCGAACGATTTGGAGTGGTGCTGGCCCGACTGGAGGCCGCTCCATGGTTCCAGAAACCAAAGCCAGGGCAAAGCGGGACTCCCCAGAGTGGTGGTAACTTTAAACAGCAAGGTTATGAGAGAAAAGATAGGTACGAAAACCAGAAAGGTGAAAGAAATTCAGATCAGAAGCCTAAATCCAATATCGCCCCGAACAGAGAGGCAGATAAGGGAAAGAATCTGCCAACTCAACAGAAGGTAGAGAGACCCAGGTTGCCTTTTGATGAAAGTAAGTTTTGTATCATTCACCAACAGCATGGTCACTCTACAGAAGCGTGCTTGTGGTTGAAGAATAGGTTGAGGGAAAAACCCCCGCGGATCTACAAAGATAGCAAAGCCAGTGGTACCGAACAAAAGAATCAGGGAAACTAGAGGAAGGGTCCGTTCATTCCACGATAGAATTAGGCGCAGTGGACGGACCGGCTAGAAGAGAGATAGGAGACGAACCATTTTTCTTAACGCTAAGATTTGATGATCTGAAAGAGGTTAGGTCTTTGGTAGACACTGGGGCGAGTGATTGCTTCATGTCTACCTTTTGCAAACAGCAGATTCCTAAACAATGTATACTAGATGAATGGAAGGTATCGAAGGGAAACATCAGTTTAGCAGACAATTCGTCTCAAGTGATATTAGAACAAATCAGGTGTAAGTTCTCGATCCAGGGATCGGTGGTTTGCTACGACTTTAACATAGTGGACAACTTATGTCACTCTATAGTAATCGGTAGAAACCTGTTAACAGTGCTTCGTTCAGATTTGTCTTTACCAGGCGCAAAGATAGAAGTGTTTTGTGGGAACCCCATAGTTAGCAAAGAAACGGTGAAAATTCCGCCGGGAAATGAATGCATCATACCGGTTACCACCCGAGAGCCGATGGGGTTAGACTCACCCGTGGCTTACTGCGCACCGGCAGTAACCGCACCTGTCCTAGTGGAGGGGTGCGTGAATACGGTGGGAAGTCAGTGGTGGATTAAAGTCATGAATCCGCTAGATGAAATGCAAGAAATCACCCCACAGGAAGTATTAGCTTTTGCAGAAGAATGCGCAGTGCCTGAGGTAAACCAAAATCAGATAGAAGAGTTCCTAGACTTGTGTTATCTAACTAAAACAGAGACCCCAATGTCCATCTGTAGGATTTCTGTAGAAGTAATGAAAGACGCAGTGCAAATGGAAAGCCAAACCTCTGAGGAGAAATCCCGAGGTAAAATGGATGAAAATGTAAGTAAAATAGATCTAACCGAGTCGTGCTTAAACGAAGAACAACAGGTAAGGTTTAGACAAATGCTTAATAACAACAGAAATGCACTAGCGTTCTCAATGGAAGAGTTAGGTCACTGTGAAATAGCGCCGATGAGAATCATTGTGGATGAGTCGCAGGGAGTCATAAGTTCTAGACCATACCGATACTCTCCACAGAAAATGGATATCATCGATGAACAGGTTAGGCAACTCATAGATATAGGTGTCATAGAGCCCAGCGAATCGGCTTGGCGAAGCCCGCTGGTGGTAGTGCAGAAGAAAGATGGCAAACCTAGGCTCTGTACAGACTTTCGCATGCTTAATCAAGTCACTTTTAAAGATAAATTCCCCATGCCCACGGCTCGCTCGCTTTTCCTATATATGGCTTACAAGAAACCCACTATGTGGACAGCTTTAGATCTGTTGAGCGGCTATCATCAGTGTGTAATCGAAGAAGACAGTAGAAAATATACCGCTTTTGAAACCCCGATGGGTGTGTATCAGTATAAGCGTGTACCATTTGGCTTAGTTGGCGCGCCTTGGCAGTTTACCAAAGTGATGGCCATTGCGCTAAAAGGGTTGATTCCAAGAACATGCTTAGCATATTTAGACGATGTAATCGTCTACGACACCACTTTTGACGAACACCTGGCGAGCGTTGAGGTGGTCCTCCAAGCTTTAGCGAGAGCCAACCTCAAATTGAAACCGTCTAAGTGTGAGTGGTGCCGCAGTGAAATCAATTTCCTCGGCCACGTAGTAAACGCGGAAGGAGTGGCTACACAAAGGGTAACCACAGAAAAGATTACAGCCTTTAACCGTCCACATAATGTGAAAACCATTAAATCATTTCTGGGACTGTGTAATTACTACCGATCGTTTGTCCCAAATTTTGCCGATCTAGCTAAACCATTAAATCGGCTGCTAAAGAAAGAAGTCTATTTTGAGTGGACGGAGGCTTGCGAGGAAGCGTTTCAACAGTTAAAGAAACTGCTCACCTCGCCACCCTTACTAATCCATCCGGATATAGGAGGGCATTTCTATCTGCTAACAGATGCATCGGACGCCGCGTGCGGTGCAGCGGTTTGTCACAAACTAGATGAAATCTACCGTCCGGTTGCTTTCTGGGGATGTACTCTCCGAGACGCCGAATTAAATTATTCGGTAACAGAAAAAGAGGCTCTGGCAGTAATTAAAGGCATTAAGAACTATGAGGACATGTTGCAGGGAGCTAAAATCACAATAGTGACTGATCACAAACCGTTGATTCCCCTGCTACAGAGTGCCTACAAAGCCCCGTCAGCCCGGCTGAGACGGTGGGCTTTAGCGTTATCAGATTTTGATTTTGAAATCATATATGAGCCAGGAGCGACTCATTTTCTACCGGACTATTTGTCTAGAGTCTATCATGAGCATGTCCCAGGTGAAGAATATGAGCCCGCTGTGGGATGTGAGTTATTTGAGGCCGAAGTTCAGGATGAAGAACTTTCTGTGGCTACGGTAATAAACGCGCAACTCCAAGATGCAGAGTGCGCGCGATTGATAGACTACCTGCAGGACGGAGACCTACCGACAGATCCCCTTGAAGCTAGGCGAATAATGGACCAAGCCGATTTTGTGGGAATGGTAGCACCGGGGGTACTCTGTAGGTTCAACGTAAAAAGGTATAACAAACACCAAGACCAACTGGTCAGACTAAAACCCCGCATGATAGTTCCAGGTAGGTTAATTCCCAAAGTCCTGAGACTATTACATAATGACATCTTGGCTGGGGGACATGTAGGTATCAGTAATCTCACTACCAAAATCTCTGACAGGTTCTACTGGCGAAACATGAACGCCGACATTACAGACTATGTGAAGGCCTGTGAAACCTGTTCTCTAAGGAGACGGGCCCCACATTTCAAGGCCTTAGCTAAGTCTTGGGAGAGGCCGACTCGACCCTTTGAGGTGGTTCAGTGTGATTTCATCGGGCCACTAAAGAGGGCTAGGGATGGGTCAAAATATATCATGACCTTCATAGACCTACTAACAGGTTGGCCGGAGGCTTTCACCACGAAAGACTCCACTGCGCAAACCGCGGCCAACTGTTTCCTGACCGGGATAGTGTGTCGGTATGGGCGGGTAAACCGTCTGCACACAGACCGGGGGGCGGCCTTCCTATCAGGACTGTTCCGGGAGATTACTACCCGACTAGCGTGCAAACAAACGTTCACTACCGGGCGAATGCCGACTGGCAACGCTCGAGTAGAAAGACTACATAAAACCATTGAAAACCTGATTGCTTATTATATCCCTGACGACCACTGTAACTGGATCGATCTACTTCCCATTGCATTATGGACAGTTAGATCCACAATCAGTGTACGGTCGGGATACAGCCCGCACACCCTGCTGTTTGGCAGAGATCCAATCAGTATGGGAATGCCTGAGCAGGGAACAATTCCTGAAACGCTGAACGACTGCGAGTTTTTCATGCAAACCAAGGATAATATTGCTATGTTTAGGAATATGGCTGAAAGGGTAGTTCAAAACTACGAAAAAGATCTGAGGCTGCGAATTGATGAGCGAGCGCGGCCCACTCAGATGTACGAAGGTGATATGGTATACATGTACGACCCTTTAGCTAGTGAAAATAAAGCGTCTAAGTTCTCAAACAGGTATACTGGGCCATTCAGGGTAATTGAAACAAAAGGAGACCACCTTGTTAGACTAGTGTCGTTAAAAACTGGAAAACAGGTCCCACATCTAGTAAACATTTCAAAACTCAAACCTGCACATGGGCCTTGGTCTCCCGCCATCCCTCATAACATTCCCAAACTGGTGAGAGAAGCGAAAATCACTAACTCAAAAGGGGCAGATCCTGACCGAAACCCTGAATTGCATCACACTCCGATGGGTGAAATCGCTGAGGAAGATGGCGAAATAAGGGGTGCTGAGACTGAAAACTCAACGGGAACGACCGGTCCCCGTGAGCATGATGCAGTTCCTATGACCAGGAAGGTACCTACACAAAAACCTGGTCCAAGTCCCACTGATTTAGCAGAAACGGATGGGCAAATCACTGATGGTCAGGGCACCAGTGCGGACACCGCGCTGTCAACAAACTTATCCTTTGTTCCTAATAAAGCCGCCTGTGAACGGGGAACAGCTGGCGCTAATGGACAGAGGAAACGCAAACGAGCTAAACGAAGGGGCAAAAGCCAGCCGTTGGAGGGGAGATCCCCTCCAGGCAACAACAAGCCCATAAAACTACCCTGCGGTGATGTACCGACCTTGGATACATCGGAACAGAGCCCAGAAAAAACAGTAAAGGACCATGTCCCGACGAAAGGTGGCTATAACCTACGTCGGAACCGCCGCCCTAACTACGTCGCTCTGTCCAACGGTGGGGAAAGCGATGACATGGATGATTAATGCAGGAAATTTAGCCGCCCTGTGAAAATAAAGGTTCGGCGGAGCGGCACCGTTAGCATCAGCGCTAATGGAACAGGTGGTCTACCTCACGGCCACCTCGCCGCGCCCAGGGGCGTGGCAGAAAGGGAGGGTGCGCACGCCAAGAGAGATGCCAGTGGTTTGGCGTCATCTCTTGGGACCGGATGCAAGCGTTCCCCCCCCACCTGAAACAAGATACAGCTCCAAATATGGAGACGGCATGGACAAGCGGATCGGTTATAATTTCGTGGGATCCGCGCCGATCCACCAGTCGGTCCGCAACTCTGCTCCTAGACGGTCACCTCTGCTGCAGGTGATTGTGCGCGCAACCCAGCCCGGGAGGAAACGGAGATAGATATTGATTCTATCTCTGAACAGAAGTTGGAGATAGAAATTGTTCAACTTCCGACTTCTCCTGGAAGGAGCAGAAAGAGAACTTAGCTGGGACACTAATCCACCGACTCATGGGGAACTGTCTAGCCCTCCGGCCACATAGCAATCCAAAGGGAACCACTACTTTCCCTGCGGACACGGAGGGAAGGATCATCGTCCCCCTGAGAAGGAAACGGATTAGCCGCCCCCACCAGAGGGCGCTACCTACCAAGGGAAGGTTCGTTGGGCCATTCTTTTAGGATTTTACCAAATGAAAGAAAAGACAGTCGAAAAGGAGAGTGCTAGGAAACAACCGGCTCAGACCCTTAGGCGGTGGAGTTGGCCGGGCCGGGGGGGTGTCCGTCCGGACTCGACCGACGCCGGGATTGCCCGGAAGAAGCCAAGGACACCAGCCCGGCGGCCCACCAGAACGACCACAGGCGGAGCCAAGAGGTCCGCCAAATCGGCTCCAGCCAAAAAGAAGACAGCAGATAAAGACTTCTACAATTTATCTGAGGTGAGTGACTCGGAGCCCGAGCCAAGGCTAACGGCGTTGGCCAAGCCGGTTCAGAAGGAGGAAGCGGCCAACCAACCGGTGCAGATTCAGGCCGGCTGGTTCTGGGACCTTACGCAACCACTGTTCCAACTATTTGAGACTGTTGACGAAATTAGAAGGACAGTAGGACTGGATGTGCCAAAATCAAACAAACAGTTAGCTGAGATTAAAACTCAGGTAGCTCCTTTCATTCAAAGGACCACACAAAACTCTAGATGCGTCAAGGAAAGTACCAGCCTACCAACAACACGAGGCGGCCGACCTCTGCCCACTCTGGAAAGGCGGTCGGGAGGGGAACATCTAACCGTCGCCGCTCCAGGACTAAAAGTGGAGGTAGCACCCGTTCAACACGCGCCAACCCCACCGGTGGGGAACGGGCCGGCGGGAGCTCCCCTCCTCCACCACTTACAGCCTGCGGACCCCGCTTGTTTAGACTTGAGCAGCTTGACAACGAGCTGCAACGCCAATCCATCACCACTGCTATGGAACCAGCAGCAGTGGACGCCAACCAGCCAGCCGGGGGGCCCACTGTGGCCGAGCCCACTCCCAGCGACAAACCCACCGCAGGTACCGAACCCATACCCCTCGAGCCAACCGTCGTACGATCCAACGGGGGCCGTTTCGGACTGGAACCTACTAGGCCAAGACCCCTCAGAGCAATGCGCCCCTCGTCCTGCGAACGTATGAGAGGTTTGAGGATCACGGTCACCAGGGACGAGAGCGGGATCATCAGGCGAGTGGTAAATGACAACGGGCAAAACCTCTACGAGCATGTCCCAAACTAAACAGACCAGAGGACCCGGGAGGAGAGCATTTTTTGGCGCATGGATGATAGTAGTGCGCAGAAAAATAAGGTAACTTTGCTGTGAACATGTTTTAGATAAACTGCAAAATTAACTTTCTCAAACTATCGCTAAGGCCAAAACAAAGACAATGAAGTGGCTAGTGCTGTTCGTATTAGCTATAATAGGGGGCATTAGGGGAGTGCATAACGACTCCAGCCCACCTGAAGGGCTAGCCCCTAACGCTGAAGTGATAGCTTTAGAACAATATGGAGTAGTGTTAAAACCAGGGAAGTTAATGTCCACCGCGGATATAACACACGTCCGACAAGGCTTCCTAATCACTATTCCAAGGAGGCGCTCCTTCAACAAAGCTACCTTTGGCCAGGTCTGTCACCGATATCTACAGGGAGGAGACGCCCTCGATCGGGCCTGCTACCATATCAGGTCGCTGGTCAATTGGATGGATCAGACGTCGCAGGCGCTTAAGGGTCGGTACCGAGAAGTTCTTAATGAAACCTTAAGTTCCCTAATAAAGAACACTCAACAAGACCTTCAAAATCAAGAGTCGGAATTAAATCCAGGTGGAAGGGTTAAGAGAATGAAGAAGTTGCCCACAATGCTGGACGATCCAGGGTGGCCGACCTTTCCTCTTCCCACCTCTTGGAATCAAGGGCTGGCAGCTGATGTCAAATATAACAGAGAATTGATTAGAGTATTGCAAGAGTCTTCGAACCAAATGATCGAAGACTTGGCTCTGATGAATGAAAAACATGACGAGGCTGTCGAAAGGGTTAACCATGTCGTGATAGGCCTACTGGACAATCTAAGATCACTAAATAAGGCACACAACACGACTCGCCGGAGGATGAAACTCGTGCAACATAAGGTGGATTGGATGGAACTGTACCTGAATATGATACCGGTCGCTCTGGAAGACAAGTTAGGAGAGATGGTGTATCTTCAACTAATGGTAGAGCAAACTCGCGTGTTCAGGAAAGGTGTACAGCGCCTGACGCGGGGCCAGCTGACTATGGATTTGGTACCCCGCCAATATATGGTCGGAGCGGTCCAGGAAGTGAACAGATATCTGAAGGGGATCCACCCCAGGTTCCATGTCGCGTTCACAGATCCTTCCTTCTATTACGAGAACAGTCAACCCTCGTTCAAATTCAATGAAACCACTCAGGAATTAATAGTGTATGTAAGGGTGCCTGTGGTGGCTGACGAACATTTGTTCAGGGTCTACGAAGTACTAACTTTTCCGGTGCCAGTGACGGTTAGGGGGCGACTTAAGAAAGACGCTCTCCAAATTGTTAATCTACCCAAAAGTGTCGCCATGTCCATGTCCCGCCAGTATTACGTACCATTGGCTAGTGGCAGTTGGTCAGGTTGTTATGGACAAACCATCACGCTCTGTAAGGATCTACCCTATATGAAAAAGATTACAGACAACACCTGCACTGCTGCACTACTGAGGCGCGACGACCTAGCGATCCAAGAAAAATGTGAGCTGGACTATCTACTGGAAGCAGACTTTGGAGAGATGGCAGTGTACCTAGACGACGGAGATATGCTAGTGGTCAGCGCCGACACCAGAGGCCAAATGATTTGCAGAAACCAGCCTGCGGTCGGAGTGAACATAGAAAATTACGCAAGGGTTCAGGTGGAATGCGACTGTGCATTCCAAACACAAGGAGCGTGGATACCGTATAGCTTGCGAAATTGTGACCGGCACACCAGGATCACCACGGTTGTGTACCCACATAATGACCTGTTGGAAGCAGCAAGTCGTGTGAAGGGGTGGGACATGAATTTCACAACGTCCAAAAACGAACCCACTATGTTAGAGTCAGACCCTATCCCTGAAACAATTAGGAAAGACCTGCTGGAAATCGAGGAAAGCCTGAAAGTCAAAATACCTGTGACCTCCTTGGCCAAACGAATACAAAAACACCGTAAAGACTTGGCCAAGGGCATCAAGAAAGCGACTGACCGGTACGAGGTAGAGAAACACGCCCCGTGGTTCTCTATAGGTAACTTCGGAGGCGGTTTTGGTCTCCTCACCATCTTCTGCATAGTGGTTGCTGTAACAGTTATTGGATGTGTCCTCTGGAAATGCTGGCGGAACCATCAAGGTAAGGCTGCCCTAGCCGGACTAACCATGACCTTACCTCGGGCCATGGCCTTGGAGACGGCGGACCCGGAGAAACTGTTACACCATGAAAGGGCACTAACTGGGTGTCCAGACGCGACCGCCAACCCCACTGCAGTGGCAGTGCTGGCTATATTATTGGCAGTACTAGTCATCACTATAGTGGTCCTCGTGTGGCGAAAGTGGAGAAATATTAGAAGAAAGACTGTGGATGGGTTGTACGTACAGTTTGCCAATCCACATATGATAGAAACAATCTTCCTAGGCGAACTGGCTATGCCTTCAGACCACACTTATACGGAGGGCTATGTGCTCATTAGGGATCTACTGGTGACCCAGCTGTGTCTGAAATACACTCTGACAGTTACCTGGGGGGCGCAGCTGATGGGAGCAGCGACTAGACCTGGACAACACCCATCTAAGGTGCCACTACCCGACACCCTGAGAGTGTCTAAAAAACTAGCCCGTCTGATGATGAGTAACTTAAAATACAATACCAGGGCCAGACTACTGAGATATTCCTCGGGGCTAGCCACTCCTGTACCCATGGGAGTACCTCGCCTCATCGACGCAGGGTGGTCCGATGTCGGAGCGGACTGGCCTCAACCGGTGTTGGGACATGGAACAATGCCTAACGCTCCTCCTAGATCGACCACGCCCACCTCAACAGCGACCGGAACAGGATCTGCCCGAAAGACAATAAGGCCAGGGACATCCGAAATAAATCCAGGAACGGTTTATGAAGTTATCATATGACAATGTAACGAGTGTTAAAAACTGACCTAGTGCTGTACAGGTAAAATTGGTGAATTAATAACACAAAGGTACGAATACTAAAACTAAAATGTTACAGGAAGTTCGCTGGGCAATACCTGTTTGGGTAGGTAGGGTTCTGTTGACTAACCTGATCAACAAGGATTCACCAGTCAGGGAAACCTGGGTCGGGTAGGCTGGTCCAACCGTCTCTCTATGGACCCATGGGTTATCTAAATTTCTCTCAAGTCGAGTGTCCCATGCCCGGTAGCCTAGCTCAACACTCTCATTGTTAACGATTTGGCAACGCTTTTAAAGTAGGGAACCATTTGGAACCGATCCTAGTGTCACGAAATTTTAGCATTTAAAAAAAAAAAAAAAAAAAAAAAAAAAAATACTCAAAATTCTGTATAAAACCTAAGAGCGCTCAACGGGACCAATGCTCCCAACGAGCGAAGTGAACTTCCTCAAGCAAGTACCATCTACACCTGACCCCTGTGTTGTTGTTACCGCTAGGATCGGGCTGCAGTACAGGAGTCACTTGGGGAACGCCACTGTCTATTCTTTAGCATGCTTACATATATAATCTTCTCAAAGATGAGGGGGCTGCACAAGCAGCAGGAGCCTGCCCACAGGCCTGGTGTCAGTGGTGCCTGACAGGAGGCAGGACGTTGGGGTTACGCGTCACTGACGCTGCGAAGGGCACTGGGGTGGACGCCCGACCATGGCAGTCACTGTGCCCCGGGTGGATTGGCTCCTGACAAGCGGTCTCTTCATCACAAAAAAAACCGACGAATAGAAAGAAATTTACCTAAAAACTAATATATAAAGCAAACCAATATTTGTGTAACTAAGAGCTCTTCCTCAGGGAATTTTGGGCAAAATATAATAAGAAAACAGTATAATTAGTAACATTCTCAGGGGAGACGCTCTGTGACAGCACACGAGAGTACCTTATACGTGGCTCGTTTGCTCCTGGTATAGACACGCTGCAGCGGCAGGGATATGTGCAAATCCTGACAAGGCGTGCCATAGTTGGGAGCTATAGCGGAGGTCACAAGGAAATGTAGTTACGGGACAACGGCGAATTGGTGACATTCACAGGGTGCTCGGCTCTCTCTCACCATATTGCGACTCCATCAAACTGGACAAGCCATCCCTGGGGGGGGGGAGAAGCTGTAGCGAAAACTCACAAGGCGGTGGAGCGAGGTGCTGTCCTTATTAATAGCCCCGTCGTCTTGGTTATGTGTAAATGACCACCGGATCACCGTATGTCTTAGGTCAAGGGATCCTGACTTTAACATAAAAATCAGGATCCAACGACAACTAGTATCAAGAAGAAAGAAAATAATGAACAACTGCCCATAATTCAAGACTAAGTTATTTAGACCACTTTTAGACCAGTTTTAATCGGGACAGAGACAAAACGGCAAGAAGTCAAGTTTCGACCCGGGTAAAAATTAGAAATAATTAAAATTAATAAAGGAAATGAGCGGCTTCAGAGCTGACCGCCGTCGAGAAAAAAAAAAAAAAATAAATAAATGAATGAAAATTAGTCTTGACCGCCGTCGTGGCGCTAAAAGTATCCAGGTCTCCGCTCAACAGTTGAGCTGAAGAGGGGGGACATGGACTACTGATTCCCTGATGAACAAGCTACAATAAACTTGGTTGACACCCAGAGCTAATAAGTTTACCCGATCTATTAGAAAGGAGCTAAAAGTTCTAACTCTGTCTTTAGCACTACCTATCCCTGCCCTGCATGCGCATAGTTAGGATAAGCTGGGGGCGGAGTCTTTTCAGGAGTAGTCTTGACTCTCCACAAGAAAAACGGGCATAGACCTGAACAAGAAAACGGGTTTAACCTTGTACTGTACTTCGGTAAAGGCCCGACTTACTAGGTGCTGTCTGGAAGTGAGTGATCTAAGGAGATGCATTTACACATCTCTATAATTTAAAGGGGGTGTAGGCTGCATATTAAAAAAAATATATATATATGCAGTCTGCTCCCAATTATAACAATGGGAAACTCGGTGCTGCCCATTCTGGTCCTATGAGTGGGAAGGTACCGACAAACCACGTGTAACTAATGAGGACCGGGAATCAGATCAGAAATGAACCTGAATCTGAGACCCGATCCTCTGGTGATAACTAATGAGGAACGAATAATCTCAACCTCCTTTGTACAGTTAGTACTTAATGTCCTTTAATGACATTTATACCTCACGGAATGAAAACGCTACCCCCACCGCTTGTCATGTTGGTTTTTCCCATGTGATGTAGAGTATAGGGTAGACAGTGAGATGTTACTGTTAACATAGGTATAATATCTATTCAGTGAACCGTTTGGAGTTAGTGGCGCACCCGTTTGCATTGTCAGAAGGGCGCCACTACCCAATATAAAGTGGAACTCGGTCTTCAAACCCCAGGCTGAATGTAGGGGGTGAACGCCGAGCTACCACCTGTAACTAGCAAAGAGAGAAGGGATTTTGTCGTAACATAATCATTCAATAAGAACAAACTGTGGTTTTAAAGCGGATGCTTCACAAAATGGAGTCAAATATGTTAGAACAGTTGTCACCCTTGAAGGGGGTGTTAACTTGTTTACGAATAAATCCTTGGAGTGTATTGGGTAATTATTCTACCACACTGTACAGAAAGAGTGTTATCAAGAGTATTGACTCTTGTAAAAAAAAAAAAATGATGACCTCTTAAGGTAAACCACCAGGGATCCAATTCCTATCATTATTCTTATCTCCCCATGAGGTCGGTTAGGGAATCTGGGCGGGACAGTTTTGCATCACATCTCGGGCACTCATGGAGCCTTTGCAGATGGATGTTCTTGTAACGGCTCAGCCCCGACCTGTGGGCATAGGCTTCCACACATTCATCGCAAGGATATCACTGTCTGAGATGTTTGGCAATCTCAGGCACTGATAAGCGTGGCTTCTGTGTTCAATGGAACGGCGCCTACTAAGGCCTGATCTATGAACGTACGAACTCCCGCAGTGTTCACACATGTATCTCTGCTTGGGACGCTTGGTAATCTTTGTGGTGCTGGTGCCTTTCTAGCTCTTAATAAGGATACCATTCCTTCTTTCACAGTGACACATACAGAATCTTCATCTGGGAATTCATTCAGTGTCTTAGAGACTTCATCTCGGTCTCCTCACAGTAGTATTTTTTCCTCTTCGAGACGACTCTGTACAATAATACTCACTCTAAAACTTATTCTAACACAATGACACTGACGCAGTCTTGATGTTGGACTAAAACATGGGATGGGTATCTGTGGCCTTCGCCACTACATCTCAAACTTACCATGGGAGTCGCCAACAACTCGTTGGACGGCTCCACCTATGGTGTCGCCTCAAGTGGCCGACACGTCAATATTTCCTGTACCCGGTAAGGGGAACTACTCATCAAAGAATTCTGTCACAGCCAATCTAATGCTGGGAAGTCTGGACCAAAACACTTGGTCACCTACTGTCACCTAAACTTACCAGGGTGAACACCCTAGGAAGCACTGGTTACCTAGGACACCCCATGTGAATTGTTTCCAATGTAGACATTTACACTAATGCCCTGTACGTATAACGACTAAACAAAGAATCCTGTTACAGCAAATCTAGTGTTGTACAACTCAGACCGGAATCTCTGGCCACCCGTACCTGATTCTCATGTGCAGTGTCAGTCCCCAAACAGTTAATAGTATCAAATAATAACAATACGATGCAAATTACCCACACTCCAAAAAGCCTACTTAGATCGGCAATGTCAACAAACCGCTAGTCAGAAAACCCCCTATTATCGCCCAACCACGCGCGAGGTAAAATGCTTGATCATATTAGCCTAAACAATCCGCCCACTAAAACTATATAGCCTGACGCTTTTCAGTGCCAACCGTGTCACATTGCTTCATTCACATCACCCTAACATACCGCAGGACCTGGAAAAGATAATAAGTTTAGTACGCAAGATCCTGACTCTCGGCCCGCGTCCACCATCTTGGAACCAAAAAGTAAACACTAGGTGGCCACCCACGCTACCCGTTACTAAAATCACCAGCAAAACACAGTTTCTGGTTCCGGGAGTGACATCAGCTTCCGGAATACAACCACGTGAAGGCGAGCCGAGAACCACCAAAAGGAATTTGGCCAACAATCTCCTTAAATCTACGATTAGTAGCCTACCTAACGTGCCAAGAACTGTAGAAGGGAGGCGGAACTTACCCGATCTCGGAGCGGTGGTTAGGAGGGCGGCTCCACGAGAAGGGCGAAGGCCCGGCAACGAGCGGCGTAGACAACGGGTCCCGTGGCAACAGTCTATGTTTCTGCGGCTCCTGGTGAACATCTGGCCAAAGGCCTCCGGAGAAAAGAAACACTGTCTGGGGTATCCTGGATAAATACATCTTAGTGGACTAGGTGCTGATCGGGAATTGAATCACTGGAATCACAGGGTAGAAATCACTTAAAAAAAAAATTATTATATACATGAATGCCGGTGGTTTACTGCGGGGCCAGCGGTAGGCGGGCGACAAAACGGCCAAGGGCCCGGGCCCAACGACGCACTATCCGTGGGGACGGCGAGTAGCCGTCCTCCAACTCTCCAAAATTGTTCACTGTTAGTGTCCCATCCGCCACAGTCTTTACTAAATGGAGTGCTCGTCCGGTGTTCACCGTGGGTACCCCAAACCAATCGTTGCACCTCTTCACCTCCCGGCTGACCTTGGTGATAAGACGATTGACCCATTTTTGCAGCGACTCGTCGCTGTCAGTTAACGGCCACCTTCCAGCGTCAAACCCTGAAGGGGTTGCGATGACGAGGGTGGCCGGTAACGGGTGGGAGTGTAGGTTGTAGAACGCCCTATTTAAAGTTTCAGCATAAAACTTTGCCGCTGCCTCCGACTTGGTAAAAAGAGGGAGATACAAACCGAGCTTCCGGTCCCAGGTGAGGACATCAAGGATGTTGCACACCACGATAAGAATGTCATCGGGGAAAATAACATGATGGGCAAAGGCGTGTCCGGATAGTTCCGCTGTTGTGGCGTTTTTCCAAGGAAAAATCACAACTGTGTGGTCCGAGTCCCCTAGCAACAGGTCCGGGTATCCCTCGACTCCCGCCTCTCTGTCCGAGCAGAAGATTGCAACTCTGACCATCGTGGTTGGGTGAAAAGATCAAAGATTAGATGTGACAAAAAGAATCTACGTCCGCCTCTTGTAAAATAACCACCGGCACTGATTAAAATTACGTCAAAACGAGGCTAATTTGGGAAACCCCTTTTTGATCCAAAAGATCCAAATTCTGAAATCGGCTAGCATGATCAATCCATCGTATAATTTCTTATAAAATCTGTGCTAAACTAAAGTTTAGGTCCCCAACCAACATAATCAAGCGACAGAATTAATTCATATCGGCCCAAAATATCAGGTCGAACCATCAAACTTGCAAATTTGTTCGAAACAGAAATTTGTCATCCGGGCGCTTCGCGCCTGGAGGATCCAAATCGAGGTCAAACCTTGGAAGGGAACTCTAGTCAAGCGTCCCGCTAAGTACACATGTACTAAGCATGACTGGTGGGCGCGCGACGCGGATGGTAATATTTACTAGACCTAACTGCATAATGTTGCTAGATCAGATGCAGGGACCTTGTAATTATTGTAAATAATGTTATTATGATTGAAGTTTGGTTGAAATTTGACACGCATTGTATCATGGAAGTCGTTCGTTCAAAATGTCCGAATTCTCTGTATTGACTTATGTTGTGTTAATTTGTTCTGAAATTGGATTTGATGTACACTTGTTACTCTTAGAAGTTTAAGACAACCCTACACTGTATATATGTTGAGTTCTGTCGACTTGTGTTACAAATTACAAATGTCAGAATCTGTACATGTATGTACTAAGGAAAAACCCAACTCTATCACTTTAAGCACGAGTGTCATAATACTTCATCCTCTAAAGTTGACTTTGTCATTTTGTAACCGTGATTATGTCATCATTTACGTTGTTATCCAAATAATCATGTTATCAATTTTTAACACTTACCTTGTCATTTTATGAACGGGTTCTGCTAACCGTGAGCTTCAAGATGTGGAAATCAACTCAATGAATAATTTCACTGTGAATTTGTGTTGAAACCGGATCTACAAATCTATTGATACTGTGTTGAATGTACCACGAGAGTCAAGCCCACCCACCATGGTATAACAAATATATCCAATCATCAAAATTGGGAGTTCATTATATTCATTTGGTTTGAGCTATGTCGTCCACCTCCTTAAACTCAAACACCTGACCGCCGTCGAATGTACTAATAGCTTAGCACTTTTAATATATTCTCGTGTTATATAATCCATCAGGGATCAGGCTTAGCAAGTCTACTTCTAGTCTACTTCTAGGAGAAATATCTTACGCTCCTAGCGCCACCTGTTAACCAGTATAAAAGGCGCTGCAAGGTAGGGAGCGAGCAGTTAGTTAGTTAGTGGTTAGTAGTCACTAGAGTTTTGGTGAGAATGTCAGCTAAGTAAGTTTAACCAAGGAGTTATACCTGGAGTAAGTACATCGGCTCCGTGTAACAGACTGGAGTTTACCAATATCAACTACCTCGGACATAGGATTGTGATAGAACTGAGTACTAGAATGGTCTAGAAGGTGTTGGAGCAACTCGTGTTCTAAATGTGGTTGATTGCTGATAGGAGATGGGAGGTGGACTGATGAAGACTTATACATGGTGGCTTTGACTCGGGATGAGATGTTTATTGAATAAAAAACCTTTCATATTAAGAAGCTCCCTCATCGTTCATTTCTTTTGAACTGTTGGGAAGTGGACGGACAAACTTTAAAAGCAGTCTGAATTACTCAGGCATTCTGGGTAAACGACTCATGAAGACTTGGATATACACGAACATTACGCAGTCTTAAATCAAACATTAACAATAGTTCAACATTTCAACATGCCAGTGTTTATCAGAACTATTCTATGTATCTAAGTGTACTGCATAGTTTCTGGGACATCTAACTTACTCTGGCCCTCCTTGATAACAGAGATACGTGGTTATCAGGTACACTCATTGTCACACTGATGTGGTTTGTTATCACACTCAAACTTCATTCTCTCAAGTGATTTGTCATCGTTTTGGACATTATCATACTCATGACCCAAGTTTCCTGTTGTTTTCCTCTGTGAACGTTATATAACCAGATTAAGGACATCAACCTGACCAGAACTACACTTTATGACTAAAAAGATAACAGATCTCTTTGATTGCAATTTGTGTTAATTGTCTTCTACTGAGGAATCTTTTTTCTTGAGTTATTATCATAATGTATCTGTGAAGCTGCCCAGAAAACTTATTTATCTTATACTCGTTAACTATATTTTCTTAGGGAATAGGTTTAATGTAAGTTATCTTATTTTACTGATTTTCTTCCTGGGGAAATCAAATCATAAAGATGAAAGGAAAGAATAATTCGAAGCATTTTCACTTTATTTGGGGTTCACAGAATTATTGGTTATTGAATAATTGCTTTATGTCCTAATTAATTGCCAGTCATATTGTAAGCAAATATCTGTACTTACTTAGGAGTTCTGGTGAGGAATTACCAAGTTCCGGTGAGGCAATCAAGGATGGGAGTAGTATAGGGATAGCTCGAGTTCAAACTGAACTCGAGCTATTATTTTGACCCCCCCCCCCCTTAGAAACAGATCGAGTTCAAACTGAACTCGAGCTACTTTTTTGACCCCCCCCCCCCCCCCAGAAAACAGATCGAGTTCAAACTGAACTTGAGTTACTATTTTAACCCCCCTCCCCAGAAAACAGATCGAGTTCAAACTGAACTAGAGTTACTATTTTAACCTCCCTCCTTCCCTTACTTTGAGAAACAGATCAAGTTCAGTTCCAGTTACTTTTGATCGTTTCTTTTACTTTGAGAAGCAGAGTTGAATACTGAATTTGTCGGTGTTAGCTTAAAGTTTCTAATTTTATCGTTTATGGGATTGTTATTGTACGAAACAGGCAGTGGTGACGTATCTTTACAAGTTAGACTCTTCACCGTTACTCTTGCCTCCACTATTTTTTATTTGATTTATGCGAACACATGTATTTAGATAACTTGGTTTGTTATTTCTTATGTTCATGTGGCGTACGTGACATGTTGAAGCAAGGTCTTGAGAAAGGTTACGCTTTGTCGTCTGTAAGGACTGCACATGTGGTGAGATAGTTTTTTAATTGTGAGAATCTGGTTTTGGTTGTTTCTAGAAATGTTTTTGAGATCACCCTGTTTGCGCAAATTGTAGGATGTGGTGGTTTATTTCATTATTCGTACTATTAATCTTCTTGAGATAAGCATGAAAATGAAGTTTGTAAAGTTAACAGATCGAGCTTTTACTCCGAAGAGGACATCGTCATGTTCTGCAGGATTAGACTTGTTTAGTGCGTATGATTATGTAATTCATCCGAAAGATAAGGTTTTAGTTTTAACTGATATTCAAATTGAATTTCCTTCAGAATGTTATGGTCGTATAGCACCTCGTTCAGGTCTTGCATGGAAGCATTTTATTGATGTTGGTGCAGGTGTTATAGATCAGGATTATAGAGGAAATATAAAAGTTTTGTTATTTAATTTTGGTGATATTGAATATCGAATTTATAGAGGAGATAGAGTTGCCCAGCTTATAATAGAACGGATATTTATTGTAGAATTAGAAGAAGTTTTAAGTATAGATAGTAGTTTTCGTTCTAGTTTAGGGTTTGGTTCTTCTGGTTATTAGTATGGACTTAGATTGTGATGATTTGTTTATAACAGACATTGTCGATGATGAATTTGCCGAGAGTTTTGATAGTGATTTAGTTAGTTTTACAGAAAATATTTTAGATAATAATGTCAAGTTTGATGGATTTTTGAATAATGATTTAGATGAGTTAAAATTTGATTCGGTTAAGGAATCACAAGTAGATTTAAAGGAATTTGAAAGTGATTTAAGTTTTATTGAAGTTGATAAGAGTGATGTTGCAGGTTTGTTAGACGATAATGACATTATTTTTGATCCAAGGAATGATTTTTCTGAAAAGGAGAAAGATGAAAGTACAGATTTAAATTTAGACTTGTGTTCAAGTAAAGAGCATGTAAAATCGTCTTCAATATTGTGCTTAAGTAATGAACATCAGTTTGAAGATATTAAATGGTTTGATTTAAAGATAGAGTCAAAGATTATAGAGTTGAAATTTAGCGAATTGAACGTTGAGACAAATAAGATATTTAGATCTTTTGAGGAAAGATTATTTTCTTTTAAAACATTTTGTCCTTTAATGGAAGAGAATTATATGATAATACTTGCACGAGCGGGGTTTTATTGTAAGGGTTTGAAAAGTCGAGCTTTCGAATGTTTCTTCTGTAATTTTAGAATAGGTAAAAATTGTCTAGATACTTTAGGTGTTTTTCCGGGAAAGTCTTTGAGTTTAAGATGTGTTAGTGATTCTCATTTTTATAGTACAGGTTGTTGGTATAGTAAAATGTTAATAACTTTATTGGATTCAGAGATTTCTTATTGTTATAAGAAGATGCTTAATCATATTTTTGTAAGAAAGTTAGAGATAGATAAGGCAGTATTTGGTAGTATTCCTTGTTGTAAATATGGTGATTCTGTGTTAAGGCTTTCGTTGAGTTCTAATGCTTATGATATTTTAGAACATTTCTTTTTTCTCCTTTTTGTTGGCGAGTCGTGTGTTTGATTGCAACTTATTTGCAGAAGACTGATTTTCTGTTTGATTTTTATTTATTCATAGTGGATTTTAAATATTTTTGTTTTAAGAAGATGTTCTTAATGGGTAGAGATGAAATTATGAGTTTTGATTGTTCTGGAATAGATTATTAATGAACCGGATACACATTGGGTTTGTTTTATTTCATATCGTAAGAATCTATTATTGCTTGTGCTACATTGTTAGAAATAAGTCTACTTCCTTTCTCATGGTAGTCGTTCTACGCCTTTTCTCATGGCAGCCGTAGTCAGTGATTTATAATAATGTGTTTTCATCTGCAGTTTCTTTTACGATTTATGAGGGTGTATTGCGTGTAACAGGCATCTTCGCACACCAGGCTCCAGCTTGGTAGGACGGTAGTGGTGAGAGGGACTTTGACTTGAGAAGATGGTAACAGGTGTCCGTTGCTTTGTTAACGTTAGTGCTTATATAAAATATTTGGTTTATTGCTTCTGTGTTGTCATGTAATGAGAAGTTTTTCAACGTTAGGTTGTAAAGGTTTTGCTTTTCTCACGGTCTTGGAAGACGGTTCGAAGGTTTTTTTCATGCACAAGCTATATAAGAGACGACGCGGATCCTGCGGCGTCGCATTTGACCAAGGCGTTTCGTCGGGACGTCCGAGGTAAGAGCTGCTCTTTACTGTCGAGGCGAGATTGGTAATATTTGAGAGTGGACATGTAACTTTTCGATATATAAATGTGGAAATGTTAATTCAGAGATTGGTAATATTCAAGGTTAAGGTGGACATGTAACTTTTCGATACATAAATGTGGAATGTTGAGATGATGAGAGTTGGAAATTTAAACTTTTCGTTAGATGATTAGTAGGAAATGTTTATTTCGATTCGGTATTAAGGTAGTTTGACATTGTTTGATATGATTGAAAAGATTTGTAGAAAATGTAAATTTATGATTCGATGCATTTGTTCTAATTGGAATATTTTAAAGTAAACTAAAGAGTTCATTGCGATTGAAATATTTTATTTTGTTTATAATAGTAGAAGTAAATAATATTTTTATATTTTCAGGTGCGGTCTTCTTTTCGCTTTCGCTTTCGTTTGTGGGTTTGCGTATGTTGTACGTGA
The DNA here is from genome assembly GCA_936440205.1 of Lepidonotus clava. NCBI lineage: Eukaryota > Metazoa > Annelida > Polychaeta > Phyllodocida > Polynoidae > Lepidonotus > Lepidonotus clava. The sequence continues at coordinate 13,502,259 of OW387150.1, read as the reverse complement.
TGTGAGTATATTATAACCTTATATATGTTACTTTACGTTCTTGCAAAGAATCTACATATATGTAAGTAGCATGAAACGGTGTAAACAAGAATTTGAGTATCTGGATTCATGAATACTCAATCAATAATCTAGTTGTCGAGACTACTCTTGACAATTATACAAGTAATAGAGCTTTTCACATATGGTGTTTAGCAGGACTCGTTTTATAAAGACGTCAGGTCGTCAATAGCTACATTTTCTGCATCTGACGATTCAAATAATGATATGGCTTTTCCTTTTGGTAATAGTCCTGAGACTAAACCGGTAATTGACGTCTAATTCTAAAAGGCTAGGACGGCTCTTGTTTAGTTATAACAATGCATAATGATAAAATTTAAAATTCATTGGGTTTACATAATGTATACAAATATTTATATATACAAGTAAAGCTTTTCACATATGGTGTTCGGTTATAACAATGCATAATGGTAAATTCATTTGGTTTACATAATGTACATAAGTATTTACATTTAAATTTGTTTAAGTACGAATGATGTGTATTTGTTGAGAATATATTTGATATTGTGTTTTGTGAGAGTTTTGTGAGAGTGAAAGTTTTGTGTTGTTTTGTGAGAGTGAACGTGTTTTGTGAGAGTGAGTTTTTGTGATGTATTTAAAGTGTGTATTTAAAGTGTAGAGAATGTTTCGAGAGGTGGTTCAGAGAAAGTTTCTAGAGGTGGCGAAGGAAAGCTATTTTCGTCGACGGGGCGCAGTATTTCCATTTCATACATTTCGGTGGTTGGTAGTTCGTAAAAGAAATTTGCGGGTAACGGTACTCTTGGAGCGAATATTGGTCTTGGGTCATTAGTTTCAATTTCAAAATCGTCAAAATTATAATTGGGATTTAAAAAATAAGTTCGACTATATTTTTGTTTAGGCTTTTGTTTTATAAAGTGTACGATGAATGTTATTGTCAAGGTTATTGTTACAAAAGAAATTAATCCGATCGTTATTTTCAAAGTCGAGCTTAGATGCGAGTTGTGGCTATTTGGTGTAAGCGCGAGTGTGGTTGAAGTGTGGCTATTTGATGTATACGCGAGTGTGGTTGAAGTGTAAGTTGTGTATAGTTGTAAGGTGCGACTTTTTGTTGTAGTTGGTTGTGGTGTCCAGTTGCGTTGAGTTGATTGTTTGTGAGAAGGCTGCATAGGTTCCTGTGGTGTATGTTTAAGAGGTTGTGTAGGTCGTTGTGTAGATTGTGTTGGAGGGTGCGTAGATTGTGTTGGAGGGTGCGTAGGTTGTGTAGATTGTGTAGGAGGGTGCGTCGTATTATGTGAAGGTAGTTGCTTTGTAAAGTTTCGGTTAGATGATTGTTTAGTTGTTGATTGTGCAGGTTGTTGTGGGGTTGGAGTGCTGGTTTTGTGCGTACTTGAAGATGTACTTGTGTGTGTTGATGTTTGTACGTGTGTTGTACTTTGTATTGAAGACAAAGTGGATCGTAAGGTCGAGTGATACGGTGTAAGGTTGGATGCTGGCTTGGTTGTTCGTCCGTTCGGTTTTGTGATCGTTTGATGAGTGATAGAAGTTCTGAAGTGAGAAGAAATATAGATTTATGTTTATCGTTTGATGAATATTTATATGTTGTATTTTCAGTTCGTGAGAAGAGGTGCAGAATCGGATTAAGGTAATTAGATTTTATTAATTTTAATTTTGTTATAGGATTGTACATTATAATTGATAGTTGTAGGATTTGCTTTAGGATTGTACATTAGAATTAGAAAGTTAGAATTCATAGTTACAGGATTGTCCGAGTGAGGGTAATTGTTGTCGTAGTGCTTGGTTCCGGTTGAATGTGTGCTAGCCTGTAAAGTAGTAGAATGATTCGTAATTAATATATATGCATGTAAATGAAATTGCTTTGTAGGATTATATTTAGTTATTTCTTACAATATGCGTATGTAAATGAAATTGCTAATTTCAATTTAGTTTAGTTTATTTCTTAGTCTTGTATTTCTGGATGGCTTAGTGTGAGTGGTTTTGACTAAGCGTGAGTGGTTTTATTTGTTAGTTAGGTTTGTTGAGAAATAGGTTTTGTTTGTTTTGTTGAGAACAAAACCTATCATTTGTTGATTGAATAAATTCTTTCTTGAATTGTCAGTTAAGTCAAGTGGTCATTAGGTTTTAAGAAACATTCATTCATAGATTCGTTCACAAGATTCATTCGTGTTATTTCCAGTAAAATGGTTCTTGGGTTTCGATTCCTTCTTGGTGTAACATTCATCGATTCCTTCTTGGCATATTCATTCATCATAAGTTATTTCAAGTAAAAATGGTTCTTGGGTTTCGATTCCCTCTTGGTGTAACATTCATTCATAAGATTCATTCAACGTTGTTATTTCCAGTAAAAATGGTTCTTGGGTTTCGATTCCCTCTTGGTGTAACATTCATTCATAAGATTCATTCAACGTTCAGTTATTTCAAGTAAAAATGGTTCCTGGGTTTCGATTCCCTCTTGGTGTAACATTCATTCATAAGATTCATTCAACGTTCAGTTATTTCCAGTAAAAATGGTTATTGGGTTTCGATTCCCTCTTGATGTAACATTCATTCATAAGATTCATTCAACGTTCAGTTATTTCCAGTAAAATGGTTTTTGGGTTTCGATTCCTTCTTGGCGTAACATTCATTCATAGTTATTTCCAGTAAAAATGGTTATTGGGTTTCGATTCCCTCTTGGTATAACATTCATTCATAAGATAATCTACGAAAGGTGGCGCCACCTGAAGTTATTTCCAGTAAAAATGGTTATTGGGTTTCGATTCCCTCTTGGTGTAACATTCATTCATAAGATTCATTCAACGTTATCTATAGATAATCATGGGGTAGGGATACAGCAGGAGGTTTAAACCTAGAGATCTTTGTCTGTATATCATTTATATCGCGAATGTGCCTTGATACAAATTCAATCCAGAAATGGTGTTGAACACGCTCTGTTACAAGTTCAATGCAGACATTGTATTGAAATTGTGTTGAACACTCTTGTTACAAGTTCAATGCAGAAATTGTATTGAACACAAGTCGTCTTTTACTGTCTCGTGTCTGTACATCGTCCATGTCACGAACGTGTGTTGATGGAAAATCAAATTGATTACCTTCTTCATGCAGGATCTTGTAATCTCTTGCTTGCAGGATTTTTCTGTTCTTAAACATTAGTGGACCCAGCATCAATCAGAAATTGATTTCTGAAAAGGTTCCGACTTGTGTTAAATACATCTTCTACTGTCCTGTGTTTAATAAGGTACACAATGCATCTTCTATTGTGCTTAAGGTATACAATGCATCTTCTATTGTGCTGAGTGTGAATTGCGACAAGTATTCCAATGCATCTTCTGTTGCCTAGTGTATAAGGTATTCCAATGCATCTTCTGTTGCCTAGTGTATAAGGTATCTTTGTGTTTGTGTGACTCATCGTGCTAGTCATGTTCGAGGTGTGAAATTTTGACAATTCAGTTTTCTTTGGATTAAGGTGGATTTCCCTACTCCTAGTGTTCCAGAGAGAAGTGTTCTAGGGTGATTATTTTCACAGGGTTGGTTTTCATGTTTTTTTTATTCTATTCATCATTTTGATTTATTAAGGATGTGGTATAACAAAAATGATTATAGGGTTTTGATCCCCCGTTTACCTATTCTGTCAAGTTTATCATATAGATTTGATCATTAATCATACTAAACTTAACATTGTTTTCTTTTCTTTGGATTAAGGTAGACTTCCCTGTACCAAGTGTTCCAGAGAGAAGTAGGGTGATTATTTTGACGGAGATGGTTTTCATGGTCTTTTCATTTTATTCAACATTTCTTTATTGATATTAATCTTTTGTCATATCTTACTCAGTTCGAAATTGCTTTGTGGAAATCATTTTCGAATATCAGATCATCAGGTTTGTGATTTTTGTTGCCAAGTTTGTGATCTTTGTGATCTTTGTGATGTTTTCTGCATGAGAACGCAGAAAACATCACATTTTCAAAGAAGGTAGAATGTCATTTCAGGTGTGACGAATCGATTGTGCTTTATCTAAAGCACAAACGTTTTCATGCTTTTCATTGTGGATTCGGATTTCTCAATCCAATTTGTGCTGAATTATGTTTGAGGTGTGCAATTGCGACAATTCACTGTTTTCTTTGGATTAAGGTGGATTTGTCTGCACCTAGTGTTCCAGAGAGATGTGTTCTAGGGTGATTACTTTCACAGGGTTGGTTTTCAAGTTTTTTTTATTCCATTCATCATTTTGATTTTATTAAGGATGCGGTATAACAAAAATGATTATAGGGTTTTGATCCCCCGTTTACCTATTCTGTTAAGTTCATCATATAGATTTGATCATTAATCATACTAAACAAGTGTTCTAGAGAGAAGTAGGGTGATTAGTTTGACGGAGATGGTTTTCATGGTCTTTTCATTCTATTCAACATTTCTTTATTGATATTAATCTTTTGTCATATCTTACCCAGTTCGAATGTGGTTTGTGGACATCATTTTCGAATATCAGATCATCAGGTTTGTGATTTCTGTTGTCAAGTTTGTGATCTTTGTGATGTTTTCTGCGTTCTCATAGAAGGTAGAATTTCTGCGTTCTCAAAGAAGGTAGAATGTCATTTCAGGTTTCAATTGGTTTCTTGGCGAATGACGATGCTGATATCGTGGTTAATGTGAGGACTACTGTTGGAATTGATTAGCCAATTGATGAGATCTTGGGTATTTGCTCATGTAGTGATCGTTTTGAGCATTCAGTCCATTTGCATTATTCTTTGCTATTCAAACTTGCTTGAGATTCGACATCCTGGATAGTAGTTATCTATGGAGTATCTGTTTAGCGTCAAGTTCCATCTGCATTGTTCTTTTGCGTATTATCATTCAAGTTTGTTATAATAGCATTTATTTACATTTCATTTACATCACAGACTTGTGTGATTTGCATTATTTGCTATTCAAACTTACTTGAGATCCTGGATAATAGTTATCTATGGAGTAGCCGTTTCAGCTTGCAATTCATTTGCATTGCTACTTTTGGGCTCCGTACATTCAAACTTACTTGGTTATTTATGGAGTAACCGTTTCAGCTTGAAATTCATCTGCATTGCTACTTTTGGGCTACGTACATTCAAACTTGCTTGGTCTTTAGTTGACTTGCATATTGACGAATCACCTATTCGAATGTTTCGTTATTTGCCAGAGAATTCATTTTGTCAGTTTAAGTTTTTAATAAAGACACCACTCCTTTCTTGACTTCAACAGACACCATTCCTTTCTTGACTTTTTGGATCTGTGTCTAACAAGTGAATTGTTACAAAGTTCTGTTCATGCATGGACTGTCTATAAATCACAGTCACTGATTTGCATATCATCTAAATCGCAGCCGTGTTACTGTCTATGGAGTACCTATTTCAGTGTGCAGTTCATTTGCATGACGACCTTCTGAGTCATGGTGGTTGCGAATTGACTACTTTTTGTATCACGGTGGTTGAGAATTGATTCTTGTCAGAATCGCTGTTATCTTTCAAGGATTTACTTGTCTGTATGTCAGAATCGCTTATCTGTATTTCATTTACATTGCAGACTTGTGTTTGTTGCAGAGATGTTATGGATGGATCAGTCATATATATATGAAGGCGAAAACGTTGCTCGACAATCTAGATAGATGGCGACACTATACGTGAACTTGGTTTTTCGTTGCTATCTTGGTTTTCATTTCATTCATTCATGTTTCATTCAATCATTCATTTGGTTTGTATTATCCTAATAATCATTTGGTTTACATTCATGAACAAAGGTCTTAAACAGGGTTGCTCGTTCATTCAGTTATTTACGGTTTATTTTGAAAGGTTATTAAGTGTTTCAGATAAATTGTAATGAAGCTTGGAAGAAATCTTAATAAGTATTTGATTTCAGATTAAGTTTGAACTTAGTTAGATGTCAGTGTAACATTCGTTTCCTGTTTTTATAAATGTAGTGTTAGGAGGGTAATTTGACATGATAAGGAGATGTGGAATAAGGCTTTAGGTAATATGAGTATGAATAATCTTATTGCGTTGCGTTCGTTGATAAGAACCTAGAGGTCTTGAGTGTATGTTTTGTTCTATTTGGAATCTCGAGAGTTGACTCATGTTTGATTTCTATTCTTACTGAAACTTGACTTGAATAGCGCTTCGTTCTATCGAATTACTTTACTGTTCTTTCAAATGGGTGGTTATTGACGGTTTTACGCTGTATCGACATCCAAGGTTATTTATATTACGGTTAGCATATGATTATGATAATCGTTTTTGAGATGTTTGCGGGATATTAGTTGAATGTGCGATTAACTTTCGGTTTTACTATACTGTACAAGGTGAAACTTCAGTTATTAGTCTTGTCACAGGGACGATGAATGAATCTTATGAAATAAGTTTTGATGATCACGCTGGATGATTTGGTTCACAGATCTAAGAGTCGTTACTTGTAGGATGATTTTTGGTTTGCAGATCTAGTCGTCACAAGGAGGGACATTGCCTTGTCTTTGCGGACATTGCCTTGGAGGGACATTGCCTTGTCTTTGCGGACATTGCCTTGTCTTTGCCTTATCTTTCGGATTCGTCATTGGTGGGAGGGACATCGCCTTGTCTTTCAGACTTAACTTAGATTGGTCCCTTGTTTTTCAGACTTAACTTAAGATTGTGTTTTTCTTGTTTTAGGTTGAGTGAGAAGCCTGGTTTATCGTTAACTTAATTGTACTTAGAAGTTATAATTGATAGAATGTCTGGTATTATACTTCTAACATTCATATAGTATGTAAGGTTTTGTCAAAGTGTTTTGTATATGAGCTTACATTGTGATATTAATTGTGATATGTAAACATTCCTTGGTTGCATATTAGTCTTAATTGATAACGAACAGATAAAATTGGTTATTTGACTTACCTGCATTCACCGTCTTCGCATGTGAAAGAGTGCGAAGATGTGAAGATAGAAGAGAGGTAAGGTAGAAGGCTTTGATGATATGAGAGAGTTGAGGCCGAAGGATCACAGAGGCGACAGTAAAGTTTGGTTACTGTCAGCAGACGAGTGGTGAATTTTTCGGGAATGTAGTCGCATGTGATAGCAGCAGGTTCTTGTGAAAACTCACAATTTGAAGAGTAGCAGTTGCAGGTTAGGCATTGGGTTAGGATAAGGAGAATTGTGGTGATGTGTAGCATCTTGGAGTTGTACGGTTCGAGTAGAGTGGATTACAGTATATTCGCGCTGTACAAGAGTCGAAGGTTGTATGGTTTCACTTTTAACTTGAATCAAGTTAAATGTGTGTGGTCTAGTCTATGAGGTGCCAGTTTTAAACTTGTTTATGCATATTACGTATGGAGTAAATTTGATTATATTTTCTTTAGATTTTAATCCTACAGTAAGTGTTGATCTTTTTAAGACGTATAAGAAATGGATAAATTCAACTTTATATCGCGGTTCTGTAAGTTGTAGACATTCTCATTATACAATAAAATTGACAAAAAATGGGTTTTGTAGTGTTTATTTGAGAAGTTGTTTTTCATTTGTATTATTGAATATAGATAAGTTTGTTTCAGAGGTTTCTCTTTTTGTGTCTGAAGGCATTTCTTGTTCGTTCTCTTCAGTTTTTGTTGATGTTAGAAATATTCAGTTTACATTTAGTTTAGTTTTATCAAGATCTGATAAATTGACTTTTAAAGAATTTTGTGAACGAATTGTGCAAACATATTTTATGAAATATGATTTTGAGGTTCGAGAGTCGAATTCTCCTGAATCTGTGTGGTTAAAATTTAATAATACTTATTATTTTTCAAGTTTTAGATTAAAGTTAAAGAATAATTTGAGTACAGTTTTTACTATTTTGTATAGCTATAAAGGTAATTGTTTGACGAAGGATATTTTTCATTTTTTTAAAATTTGTAATGATATAAAGTTAGTATTTGATAGTAAATGAATCGTTATTAAAATGGATTCATTTACCAAGTTGATTTATATTATTTTGAAATTTCTTCTTTGTGATGAAAAGGGAAATGTCGAGTATTGGAATAGTGTTAAACGTGATGAAGAGCATGTTTTTTATTTTACTTACATTTGTTTTCAAACATTGATTCCGATGAAATCTAAGGAATCTTGGTCGAAGCTGCATGATTTTTTGAATGACTTTAAGACTTCTTTAGTTAAGGTTTTAAGGTCTCAAACATTTTCAACTTCAGCCGCTTATTGGATTTTGAAAAATGAAAATGAAAAGATTATGACTGATTTAAGATCAAGAGATAGTTTGATTTTTCCAACTATATGTGATTTGCTGAAATTACCAATTTGTATTTATTCAGCGAATGGAAAGAATGTGAGTTTTCATCCTAGTAAATCTTATAGACAATCTTATCCACTGGTTATTCAATGGAGTAATAGCGAAAATTGTTTTAAGAAGACTGATTTGGGTGCTCAGAAAAGTAGTTTAATTTTTCCAGTTGTTGAAAAGGCAATGCAGAAGTGTGTAGATAATCAAGTAGGTAATGAGAAATTGAATGTTAATGTTGAATTGAAGGATAAGAGTAAACGGAAAAGTGATGCACTGATTCGATGTAAAAATGGAGAAAGTAGAGGTGTGAGGAGAAATGATCAAAGTTGTATTGGAATTGAGAATAAAGGTCAAAGTTTTGAAAGTAGGAATAAAGATGTTTTACCGCTTTCTATTACATCACGAAAAAGAACATCACGTGAAAGTACAATAAAACATACTGAAGATTTAACTAATGTTTCTAAGGCTTCTAAGGTTAAGGAAATGAAAGTTTACAAGACACCTGAATTTGTATCATCGGATTCTAGTTCAGATGATGAAGTTGAAAGAAAACTTGTACCAGAGTCTCATTTAGTAGGTCAAGCAAGGAAAGCTTTAGTAGATCAAGTAAGGAAAGATTTACAGACAACTTCAGATGAAGATTGTGATTTTACAGGACATGTTGAGAAATTGAGACATTTTGTCCCATCTACAGTTTCGAATGATTTTTTAAATGTGGAAAGGTGTAAGGAAGAGGAAAGTGATGATGTTAAGAAAGAGATGGTTTGTCAATGCGATAGTGAGCAAGAGGAGGAAATAAATGTAGAATCTTCAAGTCGCGTCAAGCAGTTAAAAAATTTTAAACCTTTTGATACTTTGTATGAAGAACAATGCGAAAGGGTTCATTGTAATTTGGACAATGTTTTGGAAGTTTCTGATCGTATAAGGAAACATGTGGAGGTTTTAAAGAAGAATGTTCTTCCAGATAATATAGAAGTTTGCGCGTGTTGCCCGTTGCATTGTTCTTCTATTTTATTAAAAGAGACTAGGGGTAAACGCGGCCCTAAAAAAAAAAATTGATTTTCAGTTGTTCTTTATGTTCAAAGATGTTCTCATCATATACATTATTACGATTACACCGGTTGAGACATACTGGTTTTAATCCTATTTCTAGTCTTTTTATTCCACCACTTTTGAGAGATTATAATGTGATTCCTAGATTGTTACACTAATTTAGATTTTGTAGATTATACTTATTGTTGCACTTATTATTGTTCCAAGTGAAGTCACCATGGGTAAGCGAGGTCGTTTTGTATGTTTTCATGCTTTGCAAGAACGTTGCTTGTATTTCTCAGCTTTGGTATCTTTTTACTTTCATATAAGTACTAGTGATTTAAGTTCTATTCTTATGAATATTCAGATTCCAGATTTAAAAGTTTTATCTTCGAAAGAATGTCTCGAGTTGATGGTTATTATTTCTGAAAGTGATGATTTGGAATATGTTCATTCTATGAGAAGGTTTTCTTTTGAAGGTTTAGTTTTTTTTGCTTCTTATTTTGATTGTGAAATTGTTTTGAAATATTTATTAATTAGAATGTGGCAAGATTTAAAATGTATTCCAATTATTTTAGATTACATGTTTTACTATTTAGGAACGAAGCATTTATATTCATGTATTGCAATAGAGTCAGTTTGTGATTATTTAAGAATAACAGAAATTCAATTTTATAAACTGACATACAATGTGCATAATCCAAGTCAGTTTGTGAGAACTAAATTACAAAGGTGTCTTCGAAATGCAAGAAGATTGAATTCTTTCCATTTCAAAACTTTTCGTATATATTGCGAACTTTGCAGGAATCTTATTATTAGTAAAGATAATAGTCAGTCTGATAAAATGCTTTTGTTGCGTTGTTGTTCGAAACCTGCGCATTCGATTTGTTTTAGAAGGTTATTTGTTTCATATCATTCTTTTAATTGTAATTATATATCAAGTTTTAATTGCCCTTCATGTAGGACTTCATGGGTGAATGGTAAAATTTTTCGAAATGAGTATGTGAGAGTTCATATGAAAAGAGAAAGTTTGTCTTATGTGTATAATTTCACAAAGCTGTGCTTGAAGAGATGTTAATCTCTTCAATGTTCTTGATATTGTATGAGATTAATAACATTTATGTTCGAAGTGAGCATAAATGTTATTAAAGTTGAGTTTGGAAATGTTAAGCTATATGAATAGTGTTTAAATGTTCTTAATATTGTACATTCTACATCATTCATGTTCTTTGAAAGTGGTATTAATTTAAATCAATAATTAGTTGATATTAGTCAAAAATGGAGGAAACTTTTGGTGGTGAATTTTATTTAACTTTACCTTCCAATACTATTCATAAAACGAAAGAAAATAAGACTAGTCATTATCATATAGAACTTCAAAATGCTATTGAATGTAAGGGACAATGGCAGTTAGCATTAGTTGAAATAGATTTCCCTAAATCTTGGTACGATTATCCAGTTCATCTTGCACAAAATCGAACTATATATTTGATGAGAAAAACTTTTCATTTAAAAACACGTGAAAATCCAGATATAGATAGATTTGGCATAACATCTTTAGATGAATTGAACGAAGAATCTTTTGGTTTACAACATATGTATTTCGAATTGAGTTTTGGCTATTATTCGATTAAACATTTGGTTGGTTGGTTGGTTATTGGTTGCTTTACGCCCTAATCAACTGCCAGGGTCATATCAAGGGCGGTGAAGGTGATCGAATCTATGAGAAGGTAGAGACCATACCCCTACACATTTACCGAAGTAGGTGTTCTTTAATGTGCCTGGTCCCATAGACAGAGCCAGACACACAACAGCCGATGGCACAAGGCCTTTGATATCCCAGTTGTTGCCACTGGGAGACGTTCAGAGGGGTGTAGCAGCCCAGCCCAGGCCCAGGATTGAACCCCGGCCGCCCGCGCTAAACATTTGGTAGATGTATTGAATGAAAAGATAGCTGAATTTGAGAATTCTATATCTGGTGTAGGTCGTGTTTCTTATAGAAGATATTCTAAATTTGAGTATAATTCTGTAAATAATAGAGTAACTTTTCGAGTGGGTAAAGGGGACAGTATTATACTTCCTACTTATTTAGTTAGAGTTTTACGTTTAGAAGATTCTATAGAACCTGACGATTCATTATTTACATATACGTTTTATGGACCAGAGTTAACGTCTACTGTTGATGATGTTAATGAGGTTATAAGGATGCATTATTTTGGTTTGAGTCAAAGTAGAGATCAAACGGACTTTTATCTGTATGAAGGAAGTGGGGTTGCAAGATTTCACGTAGATTCTAGTAATATGTTTATTTATACAAATTTGGTAGATTTTCAAATGGTAGGTGATGTGAAAACGAGGTTATTACGAACAGTTAATTGTGCAGGGGAATATGGAAAAATAATTAAAAGAATATATACTCATCCACATTATAAGAAATTAGCATATGAAAAGATTAAGGAGATAGAAATAAAAATAACAACTGATGATGGTGAATTGGTTAAGTTTGAGTTTGGCACAGTTTGCATTATTTTACATTTCCGGAAAATTTCATAGTTTTGTTTTTAGATTTTTTTATAATGTAAAACGTTCTTGAGATGAATGGTCTAAAATCGAAAGTTGTTTTATTATGTATAGAAACTGAAATAGTTTTCAGTCTGAAACGCTAGGTGGTTGAAAAAGTTTTCAGTCTGAAACGCTAGGTGGCATGACTGAGAAGGTAGCCGAATGAAAAGGAAACGAATATTGGGTGGTCTTATTGTAGATTATGATTTTTATCCAAGAAATAAGCATGTGGATATTGAATTTTATTTTCAAAAGAAATTTAATGTTCTGTATCAGAAATTGGAAAGTAAACTGAGTGTACATGGAGGGATAAAGTTTCAAATTTCTTTTAATGCAACTTTAGGAAAATATAATTTAGATACAAACGAATACTTTGAAATCAAACCTTGGTTTCAAAGCCATGTAATTCAAGTCTTAACGTTTTATTCATTAAAGGAAAAGTTGTTATCTGCGTTAAGAGTAATTTTAGCATTATTTGACGGTTTTGTTCAAGCTGGTTCTGGTTGGTTTCTAACGGGGATAAATTTGGTAAGATTAGGAGTTTTTAGAGCTAATCCTTTTGGTGGTAAAAAGATAGAGTTACCTGATTGGTTGAAAGCTAAGAGATTGATTAATTTAGGTTGTGAAGATAATAAGTGTTTTGTTTATTGTATATTAGCTTCAATTTATGGAGTTTTTAAAGATTTAAGTAAATATTCATTATTATTGAATAGTTTAAATTTAAAAGGTATTTCGTTTCCTGTGAGATTGTCAGATATTCCAAAATTTGAAAAGAATAATAATGTTACAGTTAATGTTTTCGGTCTTTTTAACGAAATTTCATGTAATCGAAGTTCAAGATTGGTTCCATTTCCTATGTATATTTCTACGAATTTTACAAGTGAACATAGAAGACATGTAAATTTGTTGTTGTTTAAGGATCATTATTTATTTATCAAAAATTTGGATAAGTTTATAAGACCATTTTATTGGAAAAGAACAAGGTATTTTTGTGATAGATGTTTACAATCTTTCAATAAGAAAGTGGATTGTGAAATGCATACTAAGTCTACTTGCTATGATAATAAGTATACTGGACAGTCTTACAATTTACCAGTAAAAGGTACGAAAGTTAAGTTTAGATCATATCATAAACAAATTAAACATCATTTTATTGTTTATGCAGATTTTGAGACATTTAATTCAAATATAAATTGTTTTAAGGGAAAGTCTACTGTATTAAAATCAAAACATACTTTAAATGCAGTAGGAGCAGTTCTTGTTTCTAAATATTCTGAATATTCTCAACCTCCATTTATTTATGTAGGAAAACGTGTTATGCAAAAATTTATTCATTATTTGAATCAAGTAAGAGCCGAAATTTCGTATATTTTTGATAATAATAGGAAAGTTTTAGAATTGACTGTTTCAGATTTAGCACATTTATCAAAGCAAACTCGATGCTACTTGTGCGGTATTTCGTTTTCAGAATTGGGTGTAAAGAAGGTTATAGATCACGCACATTTAGGTAGAGAAGGAAAAGGTAGAGATGTGAATTATGCATGCAATACTTGCAATTTGGTTAGAAGTTCTTTAAGGTTTCCAAATTTTAAAATTCCTATAGTCATGCATAATGCAATGAATTATGACACACATTTTATTGTTAAAGAAATACATGAGTGTATACAGGAAACTAGTAAAGTAACTGTTTTACCACGAAGCGTTGAAAAATTTTTGACTTTAAGTTTTGATGGTTTTTTTATAATTGATTCATTTCAATTTCTTCCTAATTCATTATCAAATTTAGCAGATCTTTTGGTTCAAAAGGGTAGTGATGAATTCATAGAAACGAGAAAGTATTTCAATAATAAGTGGTTAAAGTATGTTGTTAGGAAAGGAGTTATGTGTTATGACTATATAGATTCTTGGGATAAATTGAAGGAGCAATGTTTACCAGATAAATCGCATTTTTTTAATGTTCTTACGAATAAAGATATTACTGAAGAAGAATACAAATTAGCTTTGAAAATGTTTAATATTTTTAATTGTAGAAATATTGAAGATTATTTGAAAGTTTATTTAAAAATTGACGTTCTTTTGCTTACTGATGTGTTTGAATCGTTTCGAGAGAGAAGTTTAGATTATTATGGTTTAGATCCTGTTCAATATTTGACTGCACCAGCTCTTAGTTATGATGCTATGTTAAAATTTACAGGTATCAAATGCGATTTATTGTCAGAGTTGGATATGTATAATTTTTTTGAAAGAGGAATACGTGGTGGTATTACAAATGTTGTTAGACGATATGCTGAGGCTAATAATGTGGATGAGTATATTGTATATTATGATTGTAATAATCTCTATGGATTTGCTATGTCGCAACCTTTACCATACAAAGATTTTGTTTGGCTAGATTCAGCAAAATTTTTTAATGAGGAAGAAATTTTAAAGTTGTCGGATGAAGGAAGAACAGGTTATGTGTTTGAGGTAACGTTACTTTATCCTTCTAGATTACACGACTTACATGACATGTTTCCTTTAGCTCCGGAGAAATTGTCAATTCATTATAATCAATTATCATCATATGCTAAGGATGTATTATCTAAATTTAATATGCACTATAATAAAAGTCCAGAGAAATTGATTTCTACTTTGTTTAGAAAGGTTAGGTATATTGTGCATTATAGAAATTTGAAATTATATTTACAGCTGGGTATGAAGATCGAAGAAATTCATAGGATTTTATCATTTAAACAGAAATGTTGGATGAAACCATATATCGATTTTAACAATAAGAAAAGACAAGAATCTGTTTCTTTATTTGATAAAGAATTTTTTAAATTGATGAACAATTCTACATTTGGAAAATGTATGGAGAACGTGAAAAGACGCGTTTCTATGGAATTAACTTCATGCCCAAAAAGGGCTTCTTTTTTGATTAATAGACCAACTTTCCAGTCTGTAAATGTATTCGATTCTGACTTTGTTGGAATTCAGTTCAGGAAACCACAGTTGTTATTGGATAAACCAATTTATTTAGGATTCTGCGTTTTGGATTTGTCTAAATTACACATGTTTGATTTTCATTATAATGTTATGCTGAAAAATTTTACTTTTAAGAATATTCAATTGCTGTATACTGATACAGATTCTTTGATTTACAAGATAAGAGATGAGAATTTTATGAGAAAAATGAAAGGTTTGCTGCATTATTTTGATTTTTCTAATCTTTCAACAGAACATGAATTGTACAATAATGAGAACTATAAGGTACTTGGAAAATTTAAGGACGAAACTGGTGGTAAAAGGATACGTGAATTTGTTGCATTACGTCCTAAATTATATTCAATATTTTTAGAAAATGGTAATGTTATTAAACGTGCAAAGGGAATAGCTAGATCAAGTGTAGATGCATTATTTCATTCTGAATTTAAAGATGTATTGATGAAGTGTTCTCAAATTAGAACACAGTTTCATTCTATTAGAAGTTTTAAACATGATGTTTATACTATTAAGCAGGAGAAACTGGCTTTATCTCCTTTTGAAGATAAAAGATGGTTATATCCAAATGGAATTAAATCTTTAGCATATGGTAATTATAATATATGTTCAAGAAAAAGAAAAATTTGCACGAGGAAAAAAAAGCACGAGGAAAAAAGAGTTAAGGATTTTGAATAATCTGTTCTTTTTTTCTTTTTTTTTCTAGTTAATGTGAAAATGTTCTTGTGATAAGCATGTGGTTCACTATTTGTGTTTTGAATTTCCAAGATTTACTTGCGATTGTAGTGTTTTTGAATTTTTGTTTCAAGGTATTTAGTTATGCCTAAGTCTAAGAGTTCTAAAATGGCTAGTGAAAGATTATATGTTTCAGCTTTCGGTAGTAAGAAGAGGGTTGATGTTACTCGTTTTAATGGAGATTTGTATTGTCATATAACTGATGTGATGCGAGACAAGACTGTTTCGATGAAAATGGAAGAGTTTCAAGATTTGAAAAGTGTAATTTCTAGTAAGATTTCAAAACTTCAAAAGTGTAACGATGAAGAGCGAAGTTCAAGGAAGAGAAGGAAGTCAAGTTTTACAAAATTTAAACCAGAGTTGAGTGATGATGAAACGGAGGAAAGTGATTGTAGTGAGGGAACTTCACAGATTGGTTCGTAAATGTTCTTGTAATATCTATGAATTGTAGGGTTATAAGGTACCAGGTTTAGCCTAGATTCTTAGGTTGTAAGGTATCAGGTTTGTATATCTAGTTTAAGTTTGGTATCTGGTTTGTATATCACGTTTAAGTTTATCAGACTTTATAGAAATGACGGGTAACTTTTTAAACAAGCCAGAAAAGAAAAATTGTAGCAAGTGTTATAATCCTATATTATTAGTTGAAGGTAAAACTTATTGCAAGCAATGTCAGGGTGAAATGTTTAGAGAGTGTCTTAATTGTGGATTACCTTATGATTCTCCTCGATTTTTTACTATGGATGATAATAAGTGCAACAATTGTATGTCTTCTAAGTTGAATATTCCAAAGTTTTTAATTGGAAGAGTTGAGTGATGATGAAACGGAGGAAGTGATTGAGTGGGGGAACTTCACAGATTGGTTCGTAAATGTTCTTGTGATAGCTATGGATCGTAGGGTTGTAAGGTACCAGTTTTAGCCTAGATTCGTAGGTTGTAAGGAATCAGGTTTGTATATTTAGTTTAAGTTTGGTATCCGGTTTGTATATCACATTTAAGTATATCAGACTTTATAGAAATGGCAGGCAACTTTTTAAACAAGCCAGAAAAGAAAAATTGTAGCAAGTGTTATAATCCTATATCATTAGTTGAAGGTAAAACTTATTGCGAGCAATGTCAGGGTGAAATGTTTAGAGAGTGTCTTAATTGTGGATTACCTTATGATTCTCCTCGATTTTTTACTATGGATGATAATAAGTGCAACAATTGTATGTCTTCTAAGAAAGATTATTCACTTTCAAAAATGACGAAGAAAAAAATTGAAAGTTGGAATGTAGATTTTGATGCTGACGACGACAAGAAAGATTCTACATTGATTTTACAACCAGAAGTAGATAATGCGAAAGATGAGAAGCATAAGAAGTTGAATATTCCAAAGTTTTTAATTTCTGATGATGATGATGATGATGATTTAGAAATCAATATATATGCACCTGAATCTGAAAAGAAGGTTTCTGGAAAAGGAAAGAGGAAATTGAAGGATAGAGATGGAGTTGATGAAAAGGATAAAGTACGCGTAGGAAGGAAAAAGAACGATAAAGTGAAGGATAGTAAAGTAAAGGGCAGTAAAGTAAAGGACAGTAAAGTAAAGGATACTAAAAGAAACGTTTCTAGATCTAGAAAGAAGTTGGAGTCTAAAATTAATACAAAATCTAAAGTGGAATTAAGGTTTGAAGAACTTGGAAAACATTCTGAACATGCTTTGGAATATTCAGGTAATATTAATATTCCTTTAAAACTTTGTTTTATATAAAGTTGAAATTTGTTAAGTGTGTGTAAAGTAAGGAGAATTTGAATGCCAGTGGATATTGGATTGAATGTATATTGAAGGTTTGTTCAAATTAATCAAGACTGAAATGTTTGTTCAAAGTAATCAAGACTTTATGCACCTAATTAGTTATTTATTTATTTATAATAATATTGCATATTAATTTATTCAGGTAAATTTGTAGTTTACTCTGATAAATTGTAGTAATATGCAATCTTGCGGAGACGCGAGGGTATTTCGGAGGTCCGTAATACTATGTATATATGAAGAATAACTATTTCTAAAGACTGGAAGAAATTGGAAACTCTTTTGTGATTGTATCATTTGTGAACGCATTATAGGATATCCATTTTGTGTTCCAACTAAATTGTTAAGAATGATTATTGAATCTTGATTTGATTGCATGATTAATTTAGATTGTGATACAGTTCATGTAGAGTGGAATGCGATTCTAGTCGATAGTTTTGTTATTCATGTATAAATTGTATATATAACGACTTAAAATTATGAATTTAAGTTGTTTTTTGCTGCATTTATTGAAAATGCTTGGCATGTTTATTTTGAAAAGCTTGTTCGATGTATTTCAGTTATGTCTGTTATGAAAAGGAAATTACTAACTTCAATCTATTTTAATTTGCAACATCCAGCATCTTACAGTTCAAAACGAAAATTATATTTAGCTGCAAGAAAAATTGACCCAAATATTACTTTAGAAGATGTAGATTCATTTCTAAGTAATACTAAAACTTATACATCTCATAAGGGTGGAAGAAGAAAGTTGCCTCGAAGAAAGATTATTGTTCGAGGAATTAATGATCAGTGGCAACTGGATTTGATCGTTTTACCAAATTTGAAAAAATTCAATAGTGGTTTTACAAATATTCTTGCAGCAATTGATTGTTTTTCAAGATATGCTTATGTAGAGCCGATGAAAACAAAATATGCAAAGGAAACTTTACAAGCTTTTAAAAGAATTCTTGATAGAGCAGGTGTGAAACCGCGAAATGTGCAGACAGATGAAGGAAATGAATTTAAAGGAGTTTTTCGAGAATTTTTAAAAAAGATTAATATTCATTATTTTTCTACATATCAGGATACTAAGTGTGCTATTGTAGAGCGTTTTATTAGAACTTTTAAGAATAAATTGTTTAAATATATAACTGCAATAAATTCAAAAAGTTATGTTCCTATACTTCCACAAGTTATTTTATCTTATAACAACTCAAAGCATAGATCTTTAGGTTTACCACCTTCTGAAGTTGATAAGAAAAACGAAGATAAGTTGTGGATGAAACAGTATAAAGATTTTCTTTATACAAATATTAAGAATGTTGCATCTTTAAAGGTAGGTGATAAAGTTAGAATAAGACATTATAGAAAAACTTTTGAACGTGGATTTTCAGTGAATTGGAGTAGAGAAATATTTCAGATAGTATTTGTTTTGAACACAAAGCCAGTTACTTACATTCTTTCAGACAGTTCAAATGAAATTTTGAAAGGTAGTTTTTATAGATATGAAGTAATAAAAATACAACCTTGAGTGTTTTAAGTATATATGAATACTTTTGAGATAGGTGATATTGTATTAATAGGAGATTGTATCTATCCTAAAACTTGTGTAATTTACTTGGACGGTTTTAAGATAATGGGATCAACAGTAAATGTGTTTGATGCAAGGTTGAAAGTTCCTTTTTCAATGATAGTTGCAGGTCCAAGTAATTCGGGGAAAACTACTTTTGTATTAAAGTTAATTAAGAATGGTGATGATGATTATTTTATAAGTAGACGTTTTGATTATATTGTTTGGTTTTATGGTCAGACTATTCCAAATGATAAAGATGTGTTAGAGGGGAAAGTTACGTTTCATGAAGGTTTACCTGATTCTTTAGATGAATTTGTCAATTCAAATCAATTTGGATTACTAGTTTTTGATGATTTAATGTCAGAATGTGGAAATAGTAAACTTTTATCTGAATTTTTTACTAAACGTTCTCATCATGAAAATGTAAGTATCATTTTTATTACTCAAAATTTGTTTCAGGATGGTAAAGAAAGAAAAACTTTTGTAAAGAATGCAACTTATTTAGTTTTATTTAATTCTCCGCTTGATCAGACGACTGCTTATTTTATTGGTAGAAAGTTGATGCCAAGAGACAGTAAATGTTTTATTGAAATATATAATCATGCTGTACAAAGACCGCATGGTTATTTATTGATAGACGGTCATCAGGAGACTCCGAAAGATGCTATGTTTAGGTCAAATATTTTTGGAGAAGTTCAACATGTGTTTATAGTACGAAAGAAATGTTCTCAAGATAATGATTTCGTACAATTGTTATGGTACTTTGATGGTAATTCTGTATGTAGTAGCTATTCATAATGCCAACGCGTAATGATTTGAGTAAAAATTTAAGAAAGATTCTTTATTCTAAAAAGTTTCTAAATATGTTAGCGAAGGCGAAAGGTTCAGCTGATAGAAAAGGTGTAATAGATTTAGGGAGTAAAGTAGAAATTGATGCAGTTTGTCAGTGTATAAAGAGTATTTTGCAAGGTCATGTGAAATTAAGTCGAGCTAAAATAAAACGATTGCAAGCTGAAAGAAATCATTTAAGATTGTTGGCACATTCTAAAATGGGGTTGCGAGAAAAGAAGGAACGTTTGAATCAAATAGGTAAAGGAATTCTTCCTATTATTATTAGTGGTGCATTAGGATTATTGTCTTCTATATTTAGGAAAAGGTAATTATGAAAGGTAAATGTTGTAGTAAAGATTTCGATAAAAAAAAGATGAAGAAAGATGTTTTAAAAACTTATGCTTGTAAACATTATTTGAAATTATTATCATATAGTAAAGGTCAAAAAAGGAATAAACTTATCGATTTAGGAGATAGTAATGAATTGAAATCAATTTGTGATTGTGTGTATAACATTTTGAAAGGTAATGTTGAAATATCTCCAAAAGAAATGAATTATTTACAGAAAGATAAAATTCGTTTAAGATTACTTCCGAAGAAATCAGTTTCAAATAAGATTAAACGCGCATCTATGAAACAGTTAGGTAAAAATTCGTTACCTATCATTATAAAAAATTCACTTGCTGCTTTAAAATTATTAAAGAATATAAAGTGAAATTGTAGAATGTCAAATTTTCAGGAAAGTATTATAATACCATACAAAATGTTTAAAAGTTGTAATTTCGAAAAGCTTGATAAAGAGAACAGAAATGAAAATGTGAATTATGCATTGAAGAGACAAGACCAGCTGTTGCAGGAAAAAATGTTTGGTATGAAACCTTATAATGAGATTTATTCGACGTATCATCCTACAGAACAATATTTAGGAAGTGATACTTTAATGATCAATGATATTGTTAGAAAGATTAACGTTAGACAGAGACCTAACATTGAAAGTATTTTAAGAAAACTTCAAGAAAATTCGGTAACTTGGAATAAAAATGGTTTGGTTTCTATTAAAAATAGGATTATAAAAGGGTCTAATATAATAGATATTATGAAGCTTTTTTCAAAGACGATAAGTTTTAATCAGGAACCAGAAGGAGTAGAAGAATTGTATGATTATTTTCAAGAAATAAATGTTCCTTTAGTTTGGATAAAATATAAACCTAAATCTAAAAGAGTAGAGCATGAAAAAGTTGATATTAGAAATTTTCCTTTAGAGGAATCTGAAAAAAAGGATGTAGCTGAAGCTTTACACTCTCCATTGAAAAAAGATGTACCTGAATTTTCATATTCTCCATTAAGGAAAGCTAAAAGAGATGAAGTTGAAACTTTCTATACACCAGAAATGAAGGTAAAGGTAGGTGATGTTGGAAAAAAAGAACCTATGAAGTTTGTTGATTTTACTCCACATTCTATTCCTGAATTTCATCATGTAGGTCCACCATCAATTTCTCCTGAATTTCAGCACAAAGGTTCTGATGTAATGTCTCGTGAATTTAAACACAAAGGTTCTCCTGTAATTTTGCCTACTGTAGTTCCACCGTATCCAGGTTTACCTAAACCTAGTGTAACTTCAGATAGTGTGGAAAAAATGAGTGAGAAAAGAGGAAAGCAGAAAAAGGAGAAAAAGGAGAAAAAGGAGAGAGTTCCTGCTAAAACTTCAGAAAGAACTAGTTCATATGGCAGGAAAATTAAATTATCTGCAAGATGGGAATCTAAATATTAAATCATATTTATAAATGTTGCTGAGATTGAGTTATTGAGTTAAGAGTTTTATTTTGAAATAAATCTTCGCTGGTATTTTGTATTGAGTAGTTGTAATAACGAAATGTCTGCAGAATTTTATCCCAATCATTTTAGAAATTCATCACAATATGGTGGAACGTTAGATATTCCTCCGTTTATAGGCACACAATATCAAAAAGGGTATGGAATAGGTAATGTTATTTCAGGTTTTTTAAAACCTATGATAAAACCGTTATTCAATTTTGCAAAGAAACAGGCTAAAAAAAGGTTGATGACGGGTGGTTTAAATGTCGCGAAAAAGGTATTTTTTGAAAAGAAAAATATTAAAGACGCTTTAAAAGATGAAGCAAAGTCGCAGTTACAAGGAGTCGGTTCTGATGCTTTAGATTATTTTAAATCTGAAAAGAGGAAACGTAAATCTAATCCAGATTTATTAAGTGATTCTGGTGATACAATAGTTTCTTCTATTTCAAGCCCGACTAGGAAAAAAAGGAAGACTAGTAAGAAAATAAAGACTAGGAAATATTAAAGAAAGTTGGAGATATTTTAGATGTAGTTTGATATTAATATCTTTAAGATTGATATCGATTTTGATTGTTAGTTGAGATTTATAATCTTGACTAGCAGTCTTGTTTGAATGAAGTTTGAAGTTTCAAAATGTCGCATTCTAAATGTTTATGTGTTCCTGATACTGTGGATTTATTTTCTGTTCCTTTTACTGACGCAGTAGGTGAACAGAGTTTCTTTTCTAAAGTTTGGCCTTTGAATAATCTTTCGCAAGAAGGTCCAATTGAATATCTATTGAAAGCTAACAAGAAAGATTTTATAGATTTGTATCATAGTTTTGTTGAACTAAAACTCAAAATTTTGAAAAAGGATGGAAGTGCACCTGCAGCACCTACAGGAGCAGATCCTGTCCCCGCAGCTTCTAAAGTAATTCCTGTAAATTATTTATGTGCTGCTATGTTTAAAGATGTAGAACTTTATATTGGAAGTAAATTGATTTCAGGATCCAATAGTTTATATCCATATAAGGCTTTTATTGAATTTGTATTAAATTATAATCCTGCTTATGTTGAAAGTTGGGGAGATGTTTGCGGATTCATTAAAGATACTAAAGATTTTAATGAAATTACCAATCTTGATGATAATCATAATGAAGGGGCATATAAACGATTTCAGAAAACTCAATATGGAAAAACTTTCCAATTGATAGCTAAAGTTCACAATGATTTGTTTAATCAGAATAGGTTATTTCCGGGAGATGTAGATATGAGAATACGATTTATTCGAAATTCACCTGAGTTTGCTTTGATGGCAAAGGATGGTGCTACAAATTATAAAATTGAAATAGAGGATGCAGTTTTTTATTCAAAACGTATGTCATTAAGTGATGCATTTTTAATTGAATTAGATAGGGCGCGATATGAAGGTAAACATTTAAAATATCCTTATCGTAGAGTAGAAGTAACTTATTCAACTCAAGGTCCGAATAAAAGTATTTTACAAGAAAATCGTATGATTTCTAATGATGAAATTCCACAGCGAATCATTGTAGGCTTGGTTGATGCTAGGGCTTTTGACGGCAATTATAAACATAATCCTTTTTATTTTCAAAATTTTGATGTCACGGAAATAAAAATTCAAAGAGATGGTGATGAAACTTCACCGTTTTATGAAATGAAGGTGGATTTTTCTGATGATACTTTTTATCAAGCATATTCGGCTATGATATTTGGAACAGGAAGATTATTCAACAACAATGCTCCTTGTATTACACCTTCAGAGTTTAAGAAAGGAAGTTGTTTCTTTGTTTTTAATTTAAGTAAAGCCTTACCTAGTTCTGGAACTTTCGAGCTTTTTGAAAGTGGTACATTAAATGTTGTTGTGAATTTAAAGACTCCTAAAGCACACGGAATTGTTATGATATTTTTCAGTGAATATAATTCTATGTTAAGTCTTGGTGAGACGAACCAAGTAGATATTGATGCTAAAGATTGAAATCAAAATGTTTGGTGATGAAATTGAAAATCTTTTAAAATATTCAAAAGTAACTTCTCCTACATTTCATGGGGTTTATTCTGCAAATAATCTTCCAAAATTTGTTTCTTGTTATCCATCAAGTTTTGTAGTTAACACACATGAAACTACAAAACCAGGTGAACATTGGGTGTCATTTTATTTTAAATCTAAAAATTCATTACCTGAATATTTCGATTCTTTTGGATTTCCTCCTATGAAAAGATATTTTCATAACTTTTTAAAAACTATTCAAAATTTATTTTCAGCATATTGCGGTCATTATGTTATATATTTCATATATAATAGATGTTTAGGTCAAGACATGAAGAGTATTTTAAGGAATTTTTCAAATGATACTCGAAGAAATGACTTAATTGTAAGCGCATTTATAAAGAAAATGAAAAAGAGAATAAAAAATATGAAAAAGCATAAATGTTTTGCAGATGTTAAATCCACTGCAAGGTGTATTCAGAATTGTCAGAATTGTGTCGCGTATTGCAACACCAAACTTTATAGACACCAAAATGATTAATGATTATAGACACCAAATGAATATATATGCAGACACTAAAAGGTTAATTTCTTTAAGCAAACCAGACACCATGTAGACACCAAAGGTTTGCTTTATTCTATGTAGCCTAGACACCAAAGGTTTGTATCAAGACAGCAAAACGATTAATTATCGTGTGATTATATTCATTAGGTCACTAGAAATTTGCTGGATTTGATACTTTATATCAGTTATTTCAAGTTTGAAGTATGGATATGATAAAAAGTAAAGTTTTGAAATCGTATCCAAACCCTAATAAAATTAGTATTGGAGGAGTTTGTGTAACTTTATTATTAACTGTAGTTGTTATCGGATTGGAATTAAGAAAGTCTTCGAATTCAGAGAATTACTTTTATTGTTCAACTAATTCTATACAAACTAGAAATAACAAAGTCAAAAGTATGTATTTAATTTGTAGAAACGTAGAAATTCAGAGCGTCTCTCCAGTTAGTCGAGCAGTTCATTCGGTGGAACCTTCTTCGTTGAATTTAACAAATTTGTTAAATTCAACGAAGTTTTCTTTGTTGAATTCTGCAAACTGGTCTACTGAACGTTCTTTACTTTAAGCAGTTTAGTTTAACATTACTTCAACTGTTCGTAATGTTAAATCGAGCAGTTGAACATTTGAATATTTTTAGTTTACGCACAGTTACAGTAACGTTATCACGTAATGTGAATACTTTCATCGAGCAGTTGAAACATTTGAATACATTTTGAGTTTGGATGAACGATTAAATCATTTCGTTCTTTTTTAAGATGTAAATTTCATTCGATATTTAAGTTATTTGTAAATGAGATGCATATTCTTTGTTATTTATAATTGTAAATGTACTACATAGTGTTTAGTGTTGTTGACTAACATTTCAGTTGAGCAAGAGTTTGGAAAGCAAATGAGTTTGTAAGCAAAAGTAGCGCAGTGCGATTTAGCATGAGCTGACCAACAACTGTGGAATTAGTTACAAGTTTCTTTTACAGTATTGTAGAACTACACATTATCAGTGAGCCGACTGTAGAGGAATTCTATACTTTTCTCCATAGAAGAATTGTATATTATTCTTTTCTATAGTTAAAGTTCAGGTGTACGTTCCACTGTAATAAGAGTTGCTATTTCCACAAATTAAAGTTGTCTTGGTTAAAGTTCTGCTAATTTACTGTTGGCAATGTAAGAATGTTTGTAGCATCTTATTAAAGATGCAATCATACAATTTTATGTTGCTTTCACTTTCTGCGCTAAGCTAACAGTTCATATGTTATTTCAACTATGCCAATTGATGTTTGTTGATAATACAAATATTGTGTTAGTACATTCGTTCTGTGTGGGTTTCATGTATATACTGTTCATGTTGTGGAAGTTACGCGTAGCTTTGTACATTGTTTGGAAAGTTGTACATGTACATGGTTGATGATTGTAAATATAATGTAATGTAAATAATGCTATTATTTATACACTAGGTGATACCTCGTATTTCGTTCATCCGATGCAAGATTGCTTTATAAAAATGTAAGTATTCTTTTATTTCTTTCTTACTTTACTTGTTTAGTTCCATAAAGTGTATTCTTAAATTCAAAGCGCATTCTTTATAGAATTATAACGCGCATTATTAGTGTATTTAATTCTATAAAGGGTATTCTTTATTTGTAAGTTAAGAGTTTATATATTGTATTTTACTGTTCAGAATCGATTCTTTATACTATCTGAACGAATAGTTTTGAAATTCATTTTTTAATTGAATATTTGAATATTGTATTTCAGGTTTTGAGTTGTAGGTTTGTTATGGTATCGTGAAGAATGCAGTTTGTTATGGTATCGTGAAGAATGCACTCATAGGACTAACGCGAAGTGTTATGGTATCGTGAAGAATGCACTCGTAGGACTAACGCGAAGGATGCATTCTCATAGGACTATTTGAGGACTATTTCTACACTAATAACTTATTCTTTCGGTTACAACGCAGTCGAACATTCTTTCAGTTAGAAGAATGTTCATATTAAACTACATTGTGAACATTGTTGTCAACGTAGTTTAGTTGAATGTTCTTCTATCTTAATACTCCTTCAAGGCTCCGTGAGATATTAAGACTGACTTGTGAACTTTAATACTCCTTCAATGCTCCGTGAGATATTAAGACTGACTTGTGAACTTGTAACAAAGGATCTTACTGTTACATCTACTATTACTGTTACATCTACTATTACAAGGATCTTGCTCGTTACTACTATTACAAGGATACTAGCAAGATCCTTGTAATAGTAGTAACGAGCATCTACTGTTATATCTTGCAACTGATGAGCTAAGCCTGTTGGGTAATTTGATGAGAACAATTACCCAACAGACCTAGTATACTTTTTGTGAGAGATGCACATCTATTCAAGGAAATGTACTGCTGTCTACAATTCTATTCAAGGAAATGTACTGCTGTCTACAATAATTCAGTTTAATTTCGTTAACCTTTCGCTTGTTATATTATCTTTAGAGCTTCCAATAGTTATTTAATTGGTTGGAAACTATAAGATAATTAGTCTAGCGAAAGGAGTTGCAACGAATGAAGATGTAGCCTACATCAAGTTGACGTTGCTTTGTTTTTCGATAATTTATTTGACTTTGTTTTTCGATACCTTATTTATTTGGTGACATTTCTTTGTCGTAAATACTTTGTGATACAGCGAGAAATAACTGTTACTTTATGGTGTCTTTGCATAAATACTTTGTGATACAGCGAGAAATAACTGATACTTTATGATGTCTTTGCATAGTCTGTTATTGTATGTTGTCTTTGCACACTACTGTATGTAATGTTACTTATTGTATGGTGCATACAGTAACTGTATGACATGAAATGTTACTTATTGTATGCTGTCTTCGTCTTAAAGTTTTACTATTATACTTTATGTTGAAAACTTGGTGTCAAATACTTGGTGTCAAATGTCTGTAAGGTGTCTGTACTGTGCGGTGTCTTTTAAAGTTTAAGTTGACGTTTAAATTTTGTTGTCAAAATGTCTGTATGGTGTTTTCTGTTAAAAGTTAAACTTGCTGATACTAAAATGTCTGTATGGTGTCTAAAGTAACTTTAAACTTATTGATTGATAAATGTATGGTGTCTTGCTTTTATAAAATGTGTTGACTTTTATAAAATGTGTTGACTATTAAAGTGCTTATTAAAGTGCTATTAAAGTACTATTAAAGTGCTTATTAAAGTGCTATTAAAGTGCTAAATTTATTGATAAATGTATGGTGTCTTGCTTTTATAAAATGTGTTGGCTATTAAAGTGCTTAACATTCGTTTATGAAAAGAAAAAACATAATACATGGTTAGACGAAAAAGTAAAGTAGCTGTCAAATTCGTACATATATATCACTGTTACTGATGTTTCATACTATTTTAATTACTTTGTTG
This sequence comes from Lepidonotus clava, assembly GCA_936440205.1. Lineage (NCBI taxonomy): Eukaryota > Metazoa > Annelida > Polychaeta > Phyllodocida > Polynoidae > Lepidonotus > Lepidonotus clava. The sequence continues at coordinate 13,474,707 of OW387150.1, read as the reverse complement.
TAAATATCGCTGTTACTGATGTTTCATAACTGTTAGCGATATTACTCGTATTTCTACTTTGTACATTCTTAGTTCTTACTTTGTACATTCTTAGTACTTACTTTGTACATTCTTAGTACTTAGTTATGAATTTGAGGTGAATGTTATTGTTAAGATTAACATACCACCCGAAAGATCTAGAGATGTATGTAACACCTGAGATCTTGTCAGATGTATATATTGATAGATGTATATAATAAAATGTATTATGACCAATTTTTGTTGTTGTGTATTTATTTACATACAATATGATCGAATAGTATAATATGAATATACTATGAATATATAATACGAATATATACTGTTCCAGATATGTATTATAATACGAATATATAATACCATTAAGATGAATATATCTGACAAGTATTAATACTATTAGTAACCGAGTAGGAAATATTTATCGTCGTGACAAATATGTTCGTTTGGATCTATTAACTTTGGTTTGTCTATTGACTCGTGGGTTGTGTAAAGGGCAACCAAGTGCGTGACCTGCAACACTTCCAGCACGAGTCTGTCAAAAATTACCTCTAGCCTACTGACAACTGAGAGGGTGTATCGGATTAACGCTTAGTTTGAATGTGAATGGATGACAAATTATAATGTGTAAGGAGCTTCATTCAAGTAATTTGGAGTAGGAATGGTGTTCCTGAAAATGTAGTTTTAATAACTGAATGTTTACGTGCTTTTGAAATTTATGATTATAAAAATAGTATCGTAAGCATATTTAAGTTGTTTATTTTACATTCTTATATTTAATTCAATTGAAGATTCTTTAGTTAACATCTTTTGTTAAATTGACGTGCAACGTTATTCCGCGAGTAGTTGTGACGACATCTTGTGAATTACTTGACCTTAATTGATCAATTAGACATTTGCGCCACCTAGCGTATATAATGGTGTATTGACGTAAGTGACTACGTCACTAGAGATTAGAGATTTGTAGTAGTAGTAGTAGTACAATCGGTCTGCATAATTAGGTGTAAAACTTTTTACATTAAGTTTTAAATTTCACTACCTTTTCCGAGTAGTAATAAATCGAGCTTGAGTTCGACCCCGGCCCGGTACCCGGGATCAGGTTCCTAATATTCCCCCGGGTACCGGGCCGGGGTCGAACTCGAGCTCGATTTTTACTACTGATGGGTCCTGCTGCTTCGACGGATGGGGTAACTCTCATTATCCGGCAGCCTCCCGGATGGGGGGGCGAGCAGCGGAGACCGCCGAAGGTCGCCGAGGGTCGCCGAGGGCCGAGCGTCGACCACACTATCAAGGGTGGTGATGGTAATCGGATCTATTAGAAGCTATAGACCATACCCCTACACTTTTACCGAGGCAGGTGTTCCTTACGTGTAGTGTCCCATGGACAGGGCCACAAACAACAGTCGTCCTTAGACCTTTGATAACCCTGTCGTTGGCACAGGGGGAAGGCAAGATGGCTCAGTGATGATGTTTTGCGTCCCGCTACCCTCCTATATCACTGTAGTTACTCAGTACTATAACCACAGAATTTGATGTAAACAACTGATCAGTATCACATAACTACCTGACGTGGGCCTGCTGATTGCATGCAGGAATGATTATGGGCCTTGATAATTATTGTTATTTCCATTAAGACCCAATTTCCAGTATATGCCATGTGTGTTGTGTTGGACATTTATAGGTATACATTGACAGCAACTCAAGCAATTTCTGATTTGGATGAGATTGTACTTGCGTTGGTGCGATGCAAGAACCAACGGAAGCAGATTTCTATGCTTTATTTCTATGGAATACTTGCTTTTAGATACAAACATTTCGGTATAAACTACTTCCATTTCTAATTTGCAAATGCTCCCCGACATAATATTATATAATAGTGGAATATGGCCTTGAATTTTGTCACTGGGGCGATTTAGACTAGCCCCCGTCAGTAAACATTGAGGCTACCATTGTAAATGTATACCGTCTCTGACACCCAGGGACACAGAAGCAAATCCAGGATTTCCAAAAGGAGGGGGTCAGCATATATATTGGCTAATTACTCGAAATGCATGTATTCGCACACACAATTGCAACATTTCCCCCTCTTTGTCTAGTTTAGGGGTCCACCAAAAGGGGACCCCCTGGACCCCCCTCTGGATCCGCCCCTGCCGGATTTCCTCCCCTTGTTTTGGCCAAATATTAATTTGTTATATGTCAAACTATAGCGCTCCTGGACAGGGCGCCGGAACTATTTTGATATGATCGGTTATGATCGCCCCCTCTCTTGTTCTTTTTTTTTTTTTTTTTTTTTTTTTTAGAATTCCTGTATCCGCCCCTGTGAAGTGACTGATACAGACGGACGCGGGAAACGCTTAGTTCCGTGAACGGCCGCACCTACGACGGACGGCCCTAACTTCGTGAGCGGACTCATGTTGATCAGACCGCATCTCCCGATCGCCATGTGCGACTTACAGATAGCCATACTTATGTAGACTTAAAAGCATATTAAACCTCAGTTATAATAGTGGCGACGAGTAGTGGATTAGGAGACATCATGGACAATATCTGAAGACTACTGGGAAGTGGATTTGGATACCTGTCAGCCAGTGGAAGCTTGGAGAAATGATGTCAACCTGAGGACCCATGCTGTCAACATCAAGTCTGCCTGTGACTGTGCCTGTGGATAACTACTGTCAATGTGTGAGGCTCTGTGATTTATGAACTGGTGTCAGTGGTAGCTGTGCCTGTTATCATTATAGTCAGTGCTGTGTTACATAAGCAGTACTAGAGTTGAGACCTGAAGTAGTGCCAGTTATAGGCTGTGAGACTTTGTTGTGCTGTCAAGATGGCTCATTATATAGGCAGAGTGGGTGAGTACAGCCCCTCTAAGGAGACTTTCAAGGCATACTGTGACCGTATGGATATGTTCTACGAGGCAAATGACCTAGTGCTACAAGGGGGTGCCGCCAATGTGGCTGCTGATGCGGCTGTCATTAGGAAAAAGAAGGCCATATTTCTGACAGAAGTAGGTGCAGAGACATTCACCCTGTTGAATAATTTGCTAGCCCCTAGGAGCCCTAAGGATGTGGGTTTAGATGTAATCGCAGGGGCGGATCCAGGGGGGGGGCCGGACGGGCCTTGGCCCCCCCCCTTGCCCTGTTAAATCATGTTTGATGGGGGGCCCACCCCCCTGTACATTCATGTTTTTGGGCCCCCCCCTCTACAAATTTCTGGGTCCGCCCCTGAATCACCCAGGCCCTAGAACGTCACTTTAACCCTGCCCCGTTGGAAATCGCGGAAAGTTTCCACTTTGGTACGCGTGTTAGAAAGCAGGCTGAATCTATTGGTGACTTTATTGTCGCGCTCAAAAGGCTCTCTATCCATTGTAATTTTGGAGCGCATCTGAACAGAGCGTTGAGGGACCATTTTGTGTGTGGGTTGAACCACGAGCGCATTCAACACCGCCTGCTAAACACGGCTGACCTGACCTTCGACCGTGCGTGTGAGATGGCCCGCGCCATGGAAATGGCGGAGGTACAAGCGAAGGAGTTCGTGCCAAGTACGAGTGCCGTCCACAAGGTCGACAATCAGCAGCGTAGGAAACCACAGGGTAATCCGCAGGGTAATTCGCAGAGTAAGGCCAAGGAGCGGTGTTCTCATTGTAGTAGCAAGAAACACCTGTCGCCCGACTGCAAGTTCAAAGAAGCCACCTGCTACAAGTGCCAGCAGCGAGGTCACATCGTCCCTGCCTGTAGATCGAAGGTGCCTGACAAAAAGGGCACGAAGGGTAAAGCTCATGTGTTGGAGGGCCAGTCCGAGGATGACTCGTCCGACGTGTATCCAACGCAGAGGTTGGACAGTTCGACGTACAGTATGTTCACTGTTGGTACGGCCCGAGGTTCTCCGCCGTGGAACGTGACTGTGTGCGTGGACGGGGTCGACCTGACGATGGAAGTCGACTCAGGAGCGACCTTCTCTGTGATCGGAGAAAATCAGCTGTCGCAGTGGGGTTCACCATTAGTGCTGCAGCCGTCACCTGTCAAGTTGCGGACTTTTACGGGTGAGGTGATTACTCCGAAGGGCGAAGCTGAGGTGAAGGTTGAGTACGAAGGTCAAACCTGTCGTCTCCCTTTACTTGTGACACCCGGTACACGGCCAGCGCTGTTAGGTCGTAACTGGTTGAGTGAGCTGCGTTTGAACTGGAAAGAACTCGCGCAGCAGCACCAGGTGTACCACGTGGTGAGTGACGCAGCGTCTGTGAAGGACCAGTTCCCCAGCCTGTTCCGGGAGGAGCCGGGGAAACTTAAAGGGTTCAAGGCTCACGTGGAAGTGGAGCCTAACGCTGCGCCTATCTTTATCAAGCCCCGACCTGTGTCGTACTACATGCGCAGTAAACTGGATGCTGAGTATAAGCGCCTACAGGATACTGGTATCGTGGAACCAGTGCGCTATGCTCAGTGGGCGTCGCCTGCAGTTCCCGTCTTGAAGCGCGATGGATCGGTACGGGTCTGCGGCGATTACAAGGTCACCGTCAACAAGTCCCTGCGGAAAGAGGTGTATCCGCTACCGACACCTGACGACCTGTTCACCAAGCTGGAGGGAGGAGTCCGTTTTGCTAAACTGGACCTCTCTCACGCGTACCAGCAGGTAGAGTTGGACGAGTCAAGTCAAGAGTTGTTGGTGCTAAATACTCACCAGGGACTCCTGAAGTACAAGCGGCTTAATTACGGTGTGGCCGCTGCGCCAGCGATATTCCAGCGGGCCATTGAAGGCCTACTTCAGGGAGCGCCGATGACGGCCGTGTTCCTTGATGACGTGATCATTACGGGCAAGACGCAAGTGGAGTACGACCAAAACTTGCTGGAGGTCTTGACCCGGTTGTGTGACGCCGGGCTTACACTCAAGGAGCCTAAGTGTGAGTTCGGTATGACGGAGGTCCAGTACCTAGGGTATAAGGTTTCGAGCTGTGGTCTGGAACCGCTGACTGAGAGGATTCAGCCAGTTATGGACGCTCCGGCCCCAACGTGTGTGGGCGAGTTAAAGTCTTACTTGGGTATGCTCACGTACTACAACCGTTTCCTGCCGAACGTGAGTACCGTTCTGGAGCCACTTCACGAGCTGTTGCGTACGGGCGTGGAGTGGGAGTGGACGGCGGGACGTGACAAGGCGTTCAAGGCGACCAAGGAAATGCTGATGGCCGCGCCTGTGCTCACGCATTACGACCCTAGTAAGCCGATCGTATTATCCTGTGACGCGTCTCCCTACGGTGTCGGAGCTGTATTGTCCCACATCGGTGATAGTGGGCAGGAATTGCCAGTAGCGTTCGCGTCACGTAAGCTAAACACCTGTGAGCGACGTTACTCCCAACTGGACAAGGAGGGCCTATCGGTGGTATTTGGTGTGTCCAAATTCCATAAGTATTTAGAAGGGAGGAAGTTCAGGATCCAGACGGATCATAAGCCGTTGCTCGGGCTGTTAGGAGCAGACCGCCCGATTCCGGTGATGTCATCACCGAGAGTCCAGCGCTGGGCTGTGACTCTGGCTGGGTACAGTTACGACCTGGTGTACCGTCGGGGAGTCGACCATGGAAATGCCGACTGTATGTCGCGACTACCCGCGCCAGGACTACTGGAGGAATCCCCTGTACCAGCTGACGTGGTTCTAACCCTGGAACAGTTAGACGTCACCCCTGTCACATCGACGATGGTACGGGAGTGGACCCGTAAGGATCCGGTGTTGGCCCAAGTAACACGACTTCTAGCAGAAGGCTGGCCTGACACCGTGAGATCCGAGGAGCTGTCGCCCTACTACCACCGTCGTACCGAGCTGAGTCTACAAGACGGTTGTGTGTTGTGGGGTGCTCGCGTGTTGATACCCGCTCCTGGGCGAGCCGGTATTCTGCAGGAACTACACGCGACCCACCCTGGTGTGAGCCGTATGAAGGCTCTGGCACGTAGCTACGTGTATTGGCCAGGGATCGACAAGGACATCGAAAGGTTGGTTTCTGACTGTGCGACCTGCCAGGAGCACCGTAACATTCCGCCGAGTACGGAGTTACACCCTTGGGAGTGGCCGGACAAGCCGTGGTCCCGTCTACATGCGGACTTCGCAGGGCCGTTCCTGGGCCACATGTTCCTGATCATCGTGGACGCACACTCTAAATGGATAGACGTTCACACCATGAGTTCGATTACGTCAGAAGCGACCATCGACAATATGAAGGCCAGTTTCTCAACCCATGGCCTACCTGACGTACTGGTTACGGATAACGGACCATCGTTCAAGAGTGAGACCTTCAGGCAGTTCGTCTCACTAAATGGCGTTAAACACCTGACGTCCGCGCCATACCATCCGGCATCAAATGGTCTGGCAGAACGGGCCGTGCAGACATTTAAAAACGCCATGAAGAAGTTGAGTGGCGGAACGGTTCAGAATCGAGTTAACCGTTTCCTCTTCCGCTACCGTGTGACGCCTCAGTCTACGACCGGACACTCACCAGCTGAGCTGCTTTTTAGTCGTCGTATTAAGTGTCCGCTGGATCTACCTCGCCCCGACTTAAAGGCGAAAGTGTGCGATAAGCAGAGGCAGCAAAAGGAGAGGCACGGTGAAAAAGCTGTTAACCGGGCTTTCCAGGAAGGAGAGTCTGTGTACTACCGGAACTTCTCTGGGAGAGGTAACCGAAACCTCCCAGGTGTGATCACCGAAAACCTTGGTGGTAAGGGCTACTTGATCCGGGACACCACCGAGAACAAGTTGGTTAGACGTCACGCTGACCACATCTTCAGAGGAGGCAACCACGGTCCACCTGCGGACATACCTGAGATCATCGTCCAGCAGGCGCCACCACCCCTGGCTCCTGCTATCAACGAGGGACCGCCACCACAGCCACCTGCGGCTCCTGAGCCGCCGGTTCAAGTGAGACCACCAGCGGCTACGCCACCGCCAGTCAGGTCATCACAGCGTGCCACGAAGGGCATACCACCAGTGAAGATGAACTTATAGAGTGTGAACTGTGTGAAACATATTAAGATCTATGTTGTGTTCTCTCATATAACCATTTTAAGTTAACATATTCTAGTGGTAACTATAGTATAGTTTTCATAGACTATCTAGTGACATAGACTGAACTTTGGGTAGTCTTCCTCTTCTTAAAAGGGGGAGATGATACAGACGGACGCGGGAAACGCTTAGTTCCGTGAACGGCCGCACCTACGACGGACGGCCCTAACTTCGTGAGCGGACTCATGTTGATCAGACCGCATCTCCCGATCGCCATGTGCGACTTACAGATAGCCATACTTATGTAGACTTAAAAGCATATTAAACCTCAGTTATAATAGTGACCACTGTTGGAGAAGGTATAGTGGTGTTAAAAGGTGCTTATTCGCACCGTATGCACACGTTTTCTACTCGGTGCACCTCCATAAGGAAGTGGCTTATACCATATTTGAAGATATGGATTGCCACTGCTGCATGCCGCTGCCACCAATATGGAAAAGCACCTATTCTCGGATTCGGGACCCCCTTGTTGCTAGGGTCAAGGCCTTATCTCCGCCATTATCTTTGGTGCAAACAACACCTTAGATACCACTGATAGGAATAGGGACAGGGAGGGCGGGAAACATTCACACAGTAAAATGATATACTTAAACCATCAATTAAATTCTAAAAATTTCACAATATATCCTTAGATATGAGATAAAGGACATATCTTGACAAGAAGATGCTAGTATTCTTAGATAAATCAGGATGTTGAAAAAACGATTCCTTAAGCATTGAGCCTATGGGGTTGTATTCACCAACTTTCACACCTTACTGCAGCGCCACCTACAGCAAATACCCGGATATCCGAATCCGAGAATGGATACAACGCTCAGGCGCGGATTTAGGGGGGGGGGGGGGGCGTGCAGGGCACATGCCCCCCCCCCCCTTTTTTTTTTTTTTTTGCCCAAATACTAATTTTTTTTTAATGTAAAATCCCTGGGCCTGGAGGACCCGGGGAAATTTTTGCTATAGCACGCCCCCCTTTTGAAAATTCCTGGATCCGCCCCTGACGATTGTCATCTATCGTCCCACTGGGTCTCAATTTAATGGATTAATTTCAGGAAAATACCATTTGGTCTAACTCCGTTTTAAAAAAAAGCACCATAGATAAGGATTGTAGATGGCACCATCTAAGGTCATATGTACTGGTCCTAGATGTCACCAGTGGAGGGCCTAAGGGTCACTCTCGGTTGTCCTAGTGGTCACCCTCGTTTTAATAACAAACATCCGAGGGCCTATTTGGGATAGGTTGTAGTCGTGAAATATTTCACATGGAGCCTATAGGCCTGACGGGAGTTTGTCCATGGGCCCGGCCATGTTGTGTCACGTGGTACAATGGAGCACTCCTCATTGGCTGGGAGGTTGGCTTGACCCCCGACTGGAAGTGGCGCCAAAGGACTAGGCATGCGCAGACATAAACTCCCGACTGCCCTATTAGACACGATTGGTGAACACAATAAACTGTAATGTAAAATTCAATTATGAATAAACACCCAAATGCTACCACTTCTCCTTTTAAAGTTATGATTAGTTATCGTCTGCTATTCTCTATTTTCTTCGATCGAGTAGGCCGCAATGCATGCTAAAATGAAAAACGGGCGGGAATATCAGCTGATCATGGACAATGTATGATATTGTGTGCTTAGTACTGATAGGTGTCGCCACCCTAAATACGTACAAGACTGAGTACAACTATAGGCTGCACTAGATGGCAGAACATGGCATGTTCATGGTCACTCCTATATGTATATAAAATGGTTCGGAAACTCATGCGTTAATGCAAGATGAGGAGGGTGGGCAACTAACGGTAATCAAAGACAAATACTATAAACTGATAGCGATGCCTATATCGTTATGCAGAACCTCAATTGCATGAAATATATAGGAATGCAACTATTTATTGTGCTCAAAATGAATTAGATCACCTTTCTTGATAAGCATCAGAGATTTCAAGAGGAAGGGAAGATCAGCATATTTATTCTAAACACCCCACATTCATTGATTCATGTATTATTAAGTGCCAACAAAACAACCCAAATTCATTGCTTTGTGTATCATCAATATAATCAAATGAGCAGGGGAAGGCTGGATATAAGCCCCTTTGATCAATAACAAAGCATATAATTATGTTTGAATTGAGCTTTATTCTTTACATTTCACTTTCCAAATAGAATAATTCGTTCAGAGAAATATAGATTTGACATCACAGTCTCAAAGATTCAAGTCACAGTGGAGGGAGAAGTAGTTGACTAGTTAACACGTTCTATAGCTAGACAAACTTAATACGTATACCAACATTAACGATAACAATTCGTCTTAATCTGTAAGGCATATATTCATTTTAAAAACATTACTTTAATTATTTTGATTGACGTAACATGATTTAGAACAAATGCTATACAAATGCAATCATGACTTATCTCCAATCACTTTTTTATCATAGTCTTATCATATTCTTACTGTTAGTAACTTGGCTATCCTCTAATACACGGAAACACCAGATATTGCGGTGTTATTTTCATTTCAATAAACTTACTTTTGTTTATGAAATAAGATATTTTCATTAAGTACATGTTAAGTTTACATTCCAAATTGATAACATCCAGTAATCACGTAGCCTACGTCTTTAACTTGACGTGTGCGTACGGGGCGGGGGTACAATAGGGACGTACAATGCTGAAAACAATAACAGGTAATGAGAACGCCAAAGTCAGGCGGCTAAGAGTCGAGGAATCCAATATAAATACATGTAATGATGTATTAACAAGGGGGTAGTGCGACCGTAGTTATTGGACGATTCCATTTACGACATCAGTTCAAGTTCAAGTGCGAGGCTGACCCTCTTATTCATAACTATTCAAGTTTTACAGCGTTAAGTAGTATGCATGTCAGAAATGCTATAAAAATAGACAAGTCTGTTTTCAAGTGTAAGCGAAGCGCTTTAAGTAGATAAAGTCATTCATTTAGAAAAGTTATATAACATCGAAGGCCACGTTGGGTAAGCTGAGATATACTGATATACAACGAACCGCAATACTTATATGTTAGTATCTTGCATGAAGAGTATCAGGGGTATGGATATATAAAATTATATGAAAATATTGGCGTATCATATTTCACAATATCAAGCCTGATTTCTGAATTCACAACGGCAAACAGTGATTAACAATTAAACATGGGTCAACAGAGAACCGAAACTGGTCGTGACAATACCAAAAATGTAAACAATATCCAAAATATCAAATGATTTTTCATAATTTTCAAAATCCAACAATCAAGTGCATTTCAAAATCATGTAGGTGCAATACAAAAGCTTATCTCTGGCAGATTTCTCGTTTATGTCAAGTGCAGTAATTGAGGAATAATAATTTATCAAAACTGTCATGTAGACTATAGTAATACCGTTTTAGGATTATAAAGAATGTTGTAGGCACAATCGTTAATCTTGACGTAGTATTTTTTACCAAAACTTGTGTCTTCAAGTGAGTTTGTAGTAGCAAAGAAAACATCTTTGATTTGTGTTAAATGTATAAAGTATGATAGATTTTGATAAAACTGAACAACAGTAAATATATTGATGACAATATAAAGTTGACAACATACTTCGTGACCTGTGATTGTTTTGTGTGCGCGTTTCATTATCTGATTATGCTGTATTCTAACATTCAGGTTGCTTGTTCAAAAGACGGTATGCCCGTAATTCTAAATTCTTCAGTCCCATTAGAAATTAAATTCTAGGAGTAGTTGTAAAATCAATCATTTGTACCAAAAGCACTGTATTTCTACAATACTCTCCATAATCAACATCGCGTTGTTTTCTCCTTTTATAACCATTGTAAACTGAATGGTCAGAAACAAATGCCAATACAAAATCTGAATTAGGTAAAAAAGAACAACCCGTATGCAAAAAACAAACCATTAATCTTCTTTTGTAATGGCTAGGCAGACAATTGAGCCATGAAACTCACGGTTGTTATACCACAAAACTGTCCTCCTTTGGGAAACACCTGGGACTTGAGAGTAGCTCTAGGAAAACTGGGACACTCAGCAGAGCAGCTCGTGGTGGGAGAAGTTTGTGAAGCGGCTATTTACAATAGGCTAATACATGTTATACTGATCCTTAATATTTGAATTGGGATGATACACATAACATATACAGTTACACATTTTAACTGTCACTCACTGTAACTGTATGTGATGTTTTTTTTTATAATTTCTTGTACAACCTGAAAAAGGCATTCAGCGTCCCAATAATGCCAGTTTGATTTCAAATACATTTCAAAACTTCACCAAGTGACTCTTTGAGTTGGTTGCTAGTTATAACCCATCTTTGCTTCTGTAATTGTTCGCATGTGCCATTTTGTAACTGCCAAGGTCCCTCTGAAATGGTTTACATGTACCGTCTTAATACTATCCCAGTGTGACTGTCTTCCTCCAGGGTTTACCAGACGACGTAGCCGCCTCCACTGCCGCCCGTCATGAAGTCGGTTTCCTGCTGAGTGACCACTACATTCTGACCCTGGGCCACCGCCATTTGGGCTGCGTTAGGGGCGCAACCAGGGGGTGGGGGCTAAAAGGGAAATAGAAAAAACATATATATAGTTGTGATAATATGAATTTTGATATTTATCTGATAAATTTAAAAATAATTTATTGATAGTTAATATTAATCATTGTTTATATATGTGCTTAATTTGTATACATATATGTAAATGTCTTTGAATGTAAAATACTTTATGATGATGTACGGTTCCTCACTTAAAGGGTATTTACAATACCATTATAAATAAATGCAAATAATTCCCTCATAGGTTTTTGTTAATCTCTTTAGTGTAAATGGGAAAAGAAGAGGTAAATCGGGTGGGAGGGGAAACTTCACCTTTTTTACAACACATATAGCCACAATCAGGGTGCCCACGCTTTTTCAAACATCAATTTAAGACCTCTTTAAGACATATCTAAGACCTAAGTTTGGAAAATTTAAGATCAACTTGCTACAGAAAAATTTGGTCACACAAGGTTTGGTGTAATGAAACTGTTTTGCTCATACTAGCATGTTATTTTCAATTTTTAATCAGATCCAATTAAGATCTATCTAAGATCTCTTGCAAGAAAAATGTAAAATTTAAGACCTTGAACTTGAGAAAATAAATTTAAGACTTTTAAAGACGTGCGTGGGCACTCAGATATATATATTTCAGATGTAATTTCAACAGAACTAGCGTTATTGTGCGATACTTAACAACAAGTAAATCTACATGAATCATAAACACAATTAAACTAGCTTGTGCTACCCGTGTTCATGTGAGAGGTTGGAGTGAACAGTTTGTATGAGTACTTACGGGGATGTTGACGGGCCCGGCACCGAAGCGGGCACCAGCATCAAACCCGCCGGGCACCATTACAGTTTGGGGCTGGAACCAAAATCAAACAACCATAGTGTTATTTTCAAATCTTGTTGTTTATATATACAAGGAGTACATATATATATATGTATGTGTGTGTGTGTGTTCTTTTCTACATTTTACTAGCTTATACAAAAGAGTCCACTGCGCCCACAATAAGTAACTGAATAATTAAGATCTTTAATCAATTATTATTTGATTGTGTAGCCTTATTGTAGCCACTACTTGCGATTACAAATCGATTAAAAAAAAAGCCAATTTTTAATTCACTTTAAAGCTGTCTCTCAGAAAAAAAAGTAAAGGAAATACCACGCCAAGGGAACAGACAAAGACAATGATGATAGTTGAAACTAAAAAATTATCATCAAACTCCTCAAAGTGGATTCAACTTTGTTACATTTTAAACCCTGCTAGTTTATTTCCATGAAAGTGCATGTGTTCTGTCCCTACTGTATGGCTTATTACATCACATACATTCTGAATACATGAGGCCTAAAAAAGCAGTTCAGGTTTCCCAACAGACCCCATTTTTTAGCCCCGGCCCTATAGTTTCTTCTGAGAAAATATTAGGAACAACCATTAACATCAAACTAAAATAGAGAAAATAAATATCAAATGGCCTAGCTCTACACCTTTCTCTTTAAAATGTGGCGCTCCCTGGTGAATTAAGTTGAAACAGTGTTTTAGGTCTTTTCCTATGGTTAACCTATATGCTTTACTTCATATAGGTTAACTATAGGAAAAGACCTAAAAGATGTGTTTCACACATAATCCACCAGGGCGGCACTACCTTAATGAAAAAAATGTATGCAATATCAAAATGTGTATTACAGATGCTAAACATCATTATAGGAGGCACATCCAAAGAGTTTAACGCTTAAATTAAAAGAGCCTGAGTAAATCATAACATTTCAACAACAAAAATTTAATAAATCCGGACCTACAGACCCAATTTCTTTGGAGGCATGAAACCCGAACGCAACAATAATTTTTTTTTGGCCTACCTGTGGTGGCGGGTACCCGTGCTGGGGGTACCCAGACTGAGGGTACGGCGCTTGTTGGTACTGCGGGGGTCCCGGGGGTGGGGCATAAGGCTGCTGGGCGTAACCCTGGTATCCCGGCTACAAACAAAAGAAACAACTTTATAATTATACAACCGGTAATCTTTTATAATTGGTAGTTCATTATATATGGAAAGTCGTGGATTTGGATTTGAAAATATGGAGGTAGGGACTTATTGTGAGATTATTAACTTAGAATTCGACGCTGAAGTCACCAAGGATGTTAAGGCTACAGCATTACATGAGATAGTATCTTGTTACATCTTAAGGATAGACCCCAGTGATGGGAGTGTAAATGGCGGGGCTGCCTTTAATTATGATCGTTATATTTGCTTCTTACAGTAATATTAAATGTAACACATCATTACATAGTCAATGAATAACATTTTCTACAGATATAATTTATATAAAAATGCATGGAACAGTAGCTCTGTAAGTGGGTTGCAAAACTGAAAATCATGATATTTAAATTTATTTTTTGAACATTGATATCTCACTTAATTTTTAATCATAAGCTTTGAAACTTTTGGTACAGATTCTTGAGATATAGATGAAGGGAACCGTGTCTCAGAAATTTAATATAGGCAATAGTTCAATTTTTATGAAATGTAGAAAATGGTTTTACAAAAAAATATAAAAAAGTTACCCGTTTTTTGCCGTTTTTGATCATAAAACAAAATCTATGGCCTTAATAAAAAATCTGAGACACGGTTCCCTGCCTATGAATGTTCTGAGGATATATGTAAAGTTCTATACATGCCAGCCTTATATTAACCAAGATATCAATGTTTAAAAAATAAAAGTTAAAAAATCAGTTTTTATTTGATAAAATCTCGAATTCCAAGTACATCATAACTTTCTATACATCAATAGATAGAGAAAAATCTTAGCTTTAACATGATGTATAGCACGTTATGATCAGAGCTTTATTAGGACATTTATTCATGGTTTCCTGAATTGACCGCCCATCACTGGGGTCTATCCTTAAGTTCGACACGTTGCACAATCTATTGATTTACTGATTTGCTATTTACAACTGACTTACAAAAATATAAGTTTATCAAGATGTTTTTTAAAATTATAAACAAGAAGCAAAATAGCTACAAAGTTTCGCTCATGCATGAGCGATGGTCGTCCCTCATTAAACTGAAGGCCCTCCTAATACCAGAAGGCTATATGGGCTATAGGTACTGACCACCACCACTCATACTGTCATACACAGTTCAGGGAGGGGTTTAGGAAAGGACCACTTCTAGGTCTATGCATGATCTGTCAGATACTAGCACTGAGTGACCTATCACTCACCCACCTGGGACTGCCCACCGGCAGGTGACAATGGCGGTCCTAATGTGAAGAGTTGGGGGCTGTTTGGCTCTGGCAGTGGTTATGTAACCTACTTCTAGCTTCTCACACTGCCTGATTCTAACAAGTCATAATGTCTGTCCTGGAGCGGAGTTTCCATGAGAGGCAAAATAGTCTTAGGAATTTGTCATTAAAGCGAGGGTATCGTCCGTGAGTTGCGAGGGTTAAGGTCCCCAGCCCTAAGCCTAACCACATCGCAGCGGTCGACGTGTTTTTCTCTTTTGGAACGTAATCCGGCAACGTTATTGGTCACGTCACGAAATTGGCGCCCTAGGCAGGGGGTTATACAAGTCATGATGTCTGTCCTGGAGCGGAGCTTCCATGAGAGGCGAAATAGTCCTAGGAATTTGTCATTAAGTATGAATAGAACCATGTGAAAATGTCTATCAAATGTTGTTATGTCTTTATATAAAAATACTAGAGATCTACTTATAAGTGACTTTGCCAGGGAAACTCCTGTCATATTTTCCCAGGGATGTAAGTCAGGGTTAATGAAACAATCTGAAACCCCAGAGAAAATTTAGAATAAACTTTAAAATGCCATAAACTTCATGTAATGAATTCAGTTTGCAAATCAATATTTGAGTGAGGATGTGAAAAAATCTTAAATCAGATTAAAATCTGAAAACTTACATCCCTGTTTTCCAAAGAATTAGTTTTTCTGGTTAAATAACTCATTTTCATGTGAGATCTTGCCCATGTCTGTTCATATTTCAAAAATTAGCCCGGAATTCCATGTATATCCAGAGATATAGTGAGATGAAAATTTGTCCTTTAGGCTGAACACTGATGCAAAATGCCGATGTCACCAGCCTCCAGCCTCACGGGAAAAAGTTCAAGTTCAATGCATATATGTCACTGTTGCTGGGCGCCTCAAAGTCCCAAAGCCTATCTCCTACTGTTAGTACGCATGCACTTAAGCTGTTGCCGGGCGCTGGGTGCCGGTATTTTTTAATTTGCACCGGCGGTTTTTGAAAGTATCATGACTTGTCAAAAAATGGAATTTCTCATCATTTTCAAACTTCAAAATGTGACTTTTATGTGGTGTTTTTGTGAACAAATGGAATGGACTATTCTTCCCCAGATCTAGAGCTGTCACCAGGATGTATCCATTTCTCTGTAGTAGTTCACATGTCTGAGAAAAAAGGGCGGACAGCACCAGTCAAATTCAAAAATAACAATTTTTTTTTATCATTATTAGAGTACAGAGGTGAAACATCATTTCGCCTCTAAATAACGTAGCAAATAACGATGTCCTTACAGACGATACCCTGGCTTTAAGTACTTGATTGGGGTGATCGATGGTTAGCATTGACGATCGGTTTTAGAAACCAAAGAGCTCTGGTTATTTGATTTTATTGAAGGAACTCAATTTTAGATATAGACTTAGCTTTTACTATGACATGCCCATGACTTTCCCCCATAACATCCACCATAAAAAATAAATCCCTCTATGACATCTCTTCCCATGACATCATCCCCCATGACATCATCCCCCATGACATCATCCTCATCCCCCATGACATCATCCCCCATGGCATCATCCCCCATGACATCCCCCTGCTATCACTGTTGCCGGGTGCCTCAAACTCCCAAAGACCATCTTCAACCTTTAGTGCACATGCACTTGTGCTGTTGCCGGGCGCTGGGTGCCGGTATTTTTTAACTTGTACCGGCGCTTTTTGAAAGCACTATGCCTTGGCAAAAAATGCTATTTTTTCATCATTTTCAAACTTCAAAATGTCACTTTTATATGATGTTTTTGGGAAAAAATGGAATGGACTATTCTTCCCCAGATCTGGAACTTTCACCAGGACGCATCAATTTCTCTGTAAAAGTTCACATTACTGATAAAAAAAAAAAAGGGCGGACAGGACAAGTAAAATCTGAAAATAACAAATTTTCAGTAGTGAACTTGTTCCCGGCAAGACATACACATTTCCTATGTGTAAAGTGTCACTCTCCGAGAACCAGCATATTTTTGTCATTATTGGAGTATAGAGGCAAAATGTCATTTTGCCTCTAAACAACAATTGGAGCACAATGCCCTTCAATTGCTGAGCATGAGATTGTGTAACCAGTCATTGAGAACAAAGAGAATTAAATGACTAAAGATACGACTGATTGAGGGAGTACCCACCAATAGCTACAATACTACATATATATAACTAGGGATTCCCAAAAAGGCCGCCTGTGTGTATTGTATTTTTTCCAGAACGAATAAATTCTGACTAACAAACATGTGAAGGTTATTGCTCATACCGATAGGTAAGAATACGCTGGTCAATGGAACTATTTGATCGAAAGGTCTTACGTGCTTCAATAAAAGACTTACCTGCATCGAGTAAGGAGGGGGTGGGCCCTGTTGTTGCCACTGGGGGTTAACTGAATTTAAAAATAATCGGTTGATTAAAGATGTCACAAAAGATATTAAGCATTAAGGTAGCTTCTTGTACGACAACACCAGAACTGGTCACTCTAATCACAACTGCGCTATCGTAATATTATACTCTTGATGAATTTGTTTCTCATACGTAAAAGGGATCAAAGAAAGTCGTTCTAATTTAAGAAAATCAAGTTTACGAGGGTAGACTCTTTTATGTAGAGTTTGATTATATAAATAAAAAAAACATGTGTAATCATAAAACGATTTCAAGCTATATGGAAAAGGTGAATGTGCAATTTTTTTTAAGTAATATATATATATATATATATCCAATAACTGAAGTTAACTGAATGTAATAAAGACGGTCCAACTGCCAAAAAAAAAAAGTTTGCAGGTAAAATGGGGAAAAAATCCTTAAAAAAAATTGGGGAAGGGCCAAAAAATTAGGGTAGGTCGGGTTACCTGAGCACAACAGTTGTATTTTAGGCCTTATATGCTAGACACTTCTAAAATACAAACGAAAGTAACGATTATAAAAGTCTTAGTACCTGGAGGTTGTGGGTACATTGGAGGTTGTTGGGGAGCCTGTGGCTGCTGTCCTTGTTGAGGGTAAGCTGGCTGGCTTGGATAGGCCGCTTTTTCTGTCTCTGTAAACATGGAATATGTAAAAGTTGTAGCAATGTGAGTAGATCTACTCTATGTCCAAGTTCGTGGCTAGTCTATCCTGATCTCGAAAGAAAAACTCTGTAGATCTAGGAATCTAGGCTCAGCTGCTGAAAAAAATCGAAATATCGTTTAGATTGGATTTAAGTTAGATCTACTGTAGATCTAACTCAGCAAGGCTATATTTTTATGAAAGAATGGGATTAAATTAGAAACAAACATATTGATTGTGTTCAGCCTTACTTGAATAGATATCAGTGGTTTGATAGGCATGATAGGTATACGACTAGGTTCTCCTCATAGATCTAGGTAGACCCACAGATCTAATAGGAAACTTACGTTTAAAGCTTTTTCACATTGTTTTTAGTTATCCAACAGGAATCATGACTACATGTAACTGTCCAAGAACAGAAATCCTTTATCTATACATTGTTATAGGTCATACTGATAAAAAAAGATAACTCACGGACACTCGAACACAAAGTTATATAATCATAAATGATCGATAACAGGAGACAGAACGATGATATAATTCGCGCTATTTAAGACCAATTTAAGACCATGATTCATAAAAAGTTAAGACGGTAAGACCTAACTAATGTATGCAAAGAACATTTTGGGAATATATCATGACTTAATTCTTAAAGTTTCAGTAGATACTCATTTGACAGCAGGATTTAAATATGTTCATGGATACTTCATTTTATCTCTCATAAACGTCTAGCTAGAAATCTGCCAAATTTAAGACCTTTTTAATGCCTTAAATTTAAGAAAATCAATCTAAGACATTTTAAGATTTTTTAAGATCTGCGTGGGAACCCTGCTATTTAATTGTCGATCCCCACACACACTCAAGAAAAATAAATAAAAATAAAATTAATGAATAAACATTAAAAAGAATAAAATAAATAAATAGGCCTTTCAATCATTTTTTTCGGCTAAATATTACCACCTATATCTAATTATGGTTTGGTACAATGTAGTCTATAATATAGATAGATCTACATCTGGACCTGAGGTCTGAATAGATTTAGATCTAGACTCTATCTAGAGAACAGTTTTGCCTAGGCCTAAGATCTGTTTGTCAGTGACTTTAATTGATAATCTAATATAATTGAATAATGCTTCAGGGCTCGATATCGAGCATTCTCTGCCTACCAGGTTTAGGTAAAACTTGAGGTGGGGCAGGTAGATTTTGATATCGACCTGCCCGTTGGGCAACAAAGTGTTGCGCCCATTGACTTTGGCTAAAGCAGTTTTATTTTACATTAGACTACATTAGAGCCAGAGGGCTCGAGTTATGAACTTCACGAAGTGATCTATTATCCCTAACCTGCGCCGCAAGCCCCTCCCCTGGAATGGCAATATACAGAGACGAATACTTTGTCTATATTATCCCTTGCTTGTGACGAAGCAATCGCTAAAGGGCTTACACTGCTGTCTAGATCAACCAGTTGCTTTAGAACGAACTGTGGCCTACATATCTACTCTAAATCTAAGCCTAATGTTCAAACTCAGAGTCAGACTCAGAGCAGGAAATTGATGGTTTCTTTGGCTACTTACCGTGCGGGCTCTTCTTCTTGCGTCCAAAAAGTGGCATGATGTGGTGTTGTGCTTCGCTACGTTAAGGGGTATGACGTTTCTCTTTGGTGCCAATATGTGCTGTAAGCAAATCAACTTGCCCTGACTGGACTTTATAAGTTTGTTTGGGAACTCCTTGCCTTGACGTCACCTGTCAAGTGAATCACGTTGGTCACGAGTTAGATTTAGGTCATATATGATTTGGGGAACCCCTCTTGTTGCGGGGCCAACAGCGATATGTTTGCACTTAATCACAAATATGATTAAAAAAGATGTAAATGAAAGTGTTTTGCAAGCTTAGTTATAGTTATAAATCAGCTTCCACATGTGTTTAGTAGGTTATAACAACTACCAAGGATGCGCACCTGTCAAAGTGAAACTTGCTCGTGACGTCATTTTGGAGGGAATCCCCAAATATTTTGGCGCAAGGTGGCGCTCTGTGTGACGGTCTCGCCGAGAACGAGACTACCCGAGATCTCAAAAGACAAGAAACAAAACGAGGAACGTGCTGAAACAAATATCTTTTATTTATTCAGCTTCGGGTGGATCGCTAAACTTGGACCATCTTTAGTGGTAAGCTATTCTAGTCCTGCTTGCTATGTGATTTAAACTGCCTAAGACAGTCTCATTTTTGTTAGAATGTTGTTTAATTGACTGTCTATCTTGCGCGGCCGCCATCTTGGACGAGAGTACAGACTGAATGCTCTGCTTAGTCAGTTCCCTTCCAGTTTTACAACGCATGCTTATTTGAGATAAATGCAAGAAAATAAGTTAACAGTACCCTTGGAAGCTAACCACTCTATAGGGAGTTGAAGGTTGCGTCAAATGGATGTGAGTTGGAGGTGAAAGGTAAACAAAAATCGATAAGAGTTGGCACTTTTCCCAGTTGTGTATCGCGAACAAAGTGAAGGGTGAAAAGCTTGAAGAATGAAATAGAGGTTCTGAGAATCCGGCAGTCACTGTCAAAACACAAACAAAAGTTTTCTTTATGCTATAACGTTGAGTCCAGTATCATGAAGTGTTACTTCCTAGAAGATAAACTTAGTTATTGTAGTGAAATATAAGTTGCTCGGCCAAAGAAGAAACCTCATTCCTTACTTAGCCAAGGGAAGCCAGTCTAAACTTCAGGTTACCAGGGTCTAGAAGATAAACATTTTAGCCTGGCTCTAGGCTAGCTTAGGCCTTTTGTTATTGTGGTTAAGAAAGATATGCCTGGCTGGTCTAGTCTAATATGATAACTAGTATGTGACATATTTCCACGTTTTGGCCTTGGGCTAGGAAGGAAATTCTTGATAGATCTGCGGGAAGGGGGAGGGGAAAGCTTCGTTATAAAGTATTGACATCCCACTAAACTGGGATGGGGGTTCATTCAGGAGCCTCCTGGGAAGGATGTCCCCAGCAGCCTTTGGTGTATGTAGAAGGCGACAAATGAGGAGACTCGCTAAATTGGCTCAATTGGTAGAGTGCCTAGATCAAGTCTTGGAGGTCTTCGGATTTATCCATGGCCGAGTCACACCAAAGACTTTAACAATGGAAGTGGTCACTGCTTGCCCGGGTGTAAGAATCACGAAATATAACTGGCCCGGTGTCAGTGTAATAGGACTGGGTGGGGTATAGCATGGGCCTATGACATGATTATCTCAGTGTAGCAGCACTATAAAGAGGGCATTGGGTCCAACTGCTCCAAATAGGCACCTCATTTCATAGATTCGGTCACCGCCCCTGTGGCATAAAACGAGCTGAAAAGCTTTACCTTGAAGTTGCGCAGTCTGGTAAAAGAACCCCAAAAGGTTGGCTGGACGTTAAACTAACCCTGCAAACAAACAAACACTAAACTCCCAATGCCAATACATCAGAGCAGAAAACAGATCAATTTGATTTCCTCCTACTATGCCTGGGCCCCGTCAATACCTTTATATAATTTCAAAGATAGAATCACTAAAGACAAAAAATGTAAAATATCAGACATTCATAGACTACCAGAGATCGTTGTTAGTTACCCTACCAGGTCCAAGGTTTGTGGCCCTATTTCCATGGACTGTTGGCATCATACTTGGAAATATATATATACATCTTTTTCAAAAACGATAAAAAGATGATTAAATTCGATTTTTGTTAAGCTGGAGGGAAAAAAGAACACTCAAAGTTGATAAAACAAAAAGGGGAAGGTCATAATGATTGTCAATAGTCTGAAGATTCAAATAGTCCGTATGAAGGATGGAGGGGTGGGGCAGACAGAATATCTGCTCCATACTCCAGAGATACCACTATTCCTTCTAAATACGGATTTCCGTATATATATATTTTTTAATACACAAATTCTCAACAGTCACTAATTTGGCAAAGAAAATATTTCTAGTTTTTGACAAAATACATCATAATAACAAGATCCTGCATCCACAAGTAAAGTGGTAAACCTAGGAATAGATTGAAATGTGTTATTATTTTCAAGTGCAATTTTTAGAAAAAAATAAAAGAAAAAGAGGGACTTCGTAAATTTCATCAATCACATATTTTTATGACCATGAACTGCAAGCCAATAAAAATGCTGTACCTAGGTCAATAACGGTGGGACATTAGGAGTGAACGGTGAAACTGACGGGCTTCATCATTGATTCATATGGCTATATCTGGATGACTGGAAACAACTAACGGGCTTTAATCCTAGATTTTACTAGTTCTGATGGAAACTGGGATGAGTTTATCATTATCAAATTTACCAACTATGTATAATATATATTATCAGGCTTGACAAATCGGCTGTCCGGACGCCCGGGACAACCTGAAAAAGGTGCTGGGCAACCAGGTTTGGGGGGCTAGTTGCGCGACGGGCAACAGGATCCGCTGACCAATTTAATACTTAATACATTTTTCATTCTAAAAGGCAGATATTTCTAATTGGTATGAGCTATTCAATATGCGATATAAGTCAAGTCTTAATGAAAAATAAATCTACTCCATATAGTACATAGGTTTGCAGACATGATCTTTTAAATCACGGGCTACCACAAAATACTACCGGGCAACCATACAAGAGACCACAGTTGCCCAGTGGGCAACCAGGTGAAAAAACAATTTGTCAAGCACTGTTATATATCAAATGACAGACTACATAATTTGAGCAATGATGGTGACTATCAGACGGGGAGGTGGATCTATGGACATACCTGTCCCACCCCTGGTTTTCCCTGCTATGGACGGGCAGGCAGTCCAATGCGGAAATTTAAGAGAGAAGTTAAAGAGAACATAGGAAAATGCTGCCTGTCTACAACATAATACCCACTCGGGTGGCCCATCGGAACTTTTTTCAGGGTGGCCTAATGAACTTAGTTACTATATTGGTTTTGCCTTTAACTGTGCAGTGTACGAAATTAAGGGTGCACCCTGTACCGAGGTGCATGATTCTATGACAGGGTGCATGATTTTCAAATGTATGCACCCGGGTGGTGCGTGTTTTTACAGCATTTTAGATGGCTTTTTATAGTAATGTACAGACAGAAATGTCTCCGGGTGCATACTTTTAGAACCTCTGCACCCTGCGGGTTCATAAAAATAAAATCTTAAATTCGGGCCTGGTCTGCGCACGTTTTTTGACAGTATTCAGAGATGCAACTTTTCCCTTTAAAGTTTAATACGGATTTCCTTTCTTAACAACACATTTTCAAAAGTTCCTTATTTGTAGGAGAAAATAATTGTTGTATTTGATTTCAGGCAACAAAAAGTATTAAAATACAAGAACAAATATTTTTTTTAGCATCAGAACATTCTGTATGTAAGCATAGACTCCATTAGCGGTTTCTTTCCTGAAATACGGAAACGTGGTTTCACTGCCTTCCGTATTTTCCATCTTTGAGGAGTGGCATCTCTGAAATGTATATGTGTTTGTGTGCATGCAATAAAATCCCGGGTGTATGGTCCGAACACTGCTAATGCCACACACCCTACATCCCCATAGCTTCTATAGGTCTCACAGGGCAATTCAAATAAGTCCGGATTTTTTTTTATAGTGGCCTTTTATATCTAGTATGGACAGTCCCTGTGATTTTTGTTGGATGCTGGCTGGTATCCTACTAAAAATAGTGGGGATATATACAGTCTTTTATTTTTCTTCCCCGTAACCATTAGACGGTACTACACTCTAGTGCTCGCCATCAAGCATTTTGAACTTATTCAATATTGTGTTATTCAATGAACTTTTTTCAGTGATATTGCATTTTAGATAGGATAATCGCAGATCAAGTGTTTTTTCCCCTAGTTTGCAATCTTTTTGATGGACGCTAGTATCTCTGTGAAAGATGATAACACAGGGAGTAATTGAACTCGACGTTGGGACATGTTAGATCTATTACTTTTTACCAGAGATTTTACAATTATGCCCCTCTTTTTATGGACAGGTCAGCAGCGTGGCACTAGGACAGCAGAATGTGGCAGGCAGACAAGTAGAGAGGGACACCGAGTGACAACAACACCCCCCGTCTGCGACCGCCCACACCGCTGGCCGCGCGCCGCCGTCGCCATGTCCACCAAGATGTCGACGAGCAGACTTAACCCGCACGGTCTCAAGCAGATCGGCCTTGACCAGATCTGGGACGACCTTAGGTCGGGCATCGACAATGTCTACCAGCGACAGAGTATGCCCCGGGCCCGCTACATGGAGCTCTATACGTATCCTTGGTGCAAAATAGAGGCTTAGTTTTTGTATGTTGAAAATATAGGTTGAACTGGCATACTGTGTGATTGTTAATTTTATCATACAGGGAGTCTAGAGGCAAGCGTCCTGTAGTTATTCGATCATTACTTAAAAAGTAGTCATGCATGATAAGGAAAGAAGTAGAGATAACATACTAAGGTCTATTCATGTTGGTCCAATAAAAAATTGGCACGGTATATAAGGCCGTGTATTTGAACTTCCTTGGGTACGGAAACTGACCTACTTATTGACTGACTCAGTATTTGTCAGGTATTTCATTATCATAATGTTGCTCTCTAGCTTACTTACAGTAGCCGGGAAAGAAGAATACGAATGTTAAACATTTCAGGGTTCGAAATTAACTTTTCTGGCTGTCAGCCCGGACATACTACAATGTATTACAGGTGCAAAAAATCGGGGCTGATTTTAATGTAATTTTCTCAAAATTTGTCAGCCCTGATTCAAAACAATCAGCCTGGGGCTGACGTTAATTTCGAACCCTGCATTTTGTGTATCAGAAACTTCAACATATCTCAACGGTAGTCTTGAGATATCATAGTTTATTGACAAGCCACATAATTATTGAAATATATATGGAAAGCAAATATGTTATGTTATAAATAATATTAAGCGTTTGATAAGAAGAAAAAATATGTATGGGTTTCTTAACACTGTACCAGACATGTTTACAACTACTGCACATCGGTTCACCAGCCGAACCAGGCGGGGTCCTCCTCCGGGTCCCGACCCCGCCACAACCCGCGGAAAATCCCCCCGACGGGTGGCGCACAGTTTGTTGGCCTCGAACTGTACAAGAGGCTGAGAGAGTTCCTCAAGAACTACCTGGTCAACCTCCTCAAGGTTTGTTAACGCTTATTTATTTTGATAGATTATCTGATGATCCTCATAAGTGCACGTTTCCACAATTTTTAAGGATTTTCTACTCACATACAGATGATGTTTTTTCTACACCATGCAGTGATTACGTTTTAGTTTTAACAGCAATCATGTTAAAGTGGCTAGGCCACAAGGCTTGACAAATCGTTTTCAGGTCTGGTTGCCCAGCATTGGATCTAAGGTTCAAACATTACTCTCAAACATCCTACTGTATATCATAGTTTATTACTTGGCAACCAGTGCCCTCAATTTAGTAGCCCAGTAATGTTTTCTGGTGGTTCTGGGCCACTAGACTCCCGATTTGTCTAGCCCTGCTTAGTTTACTCTGAATTAGTGAATGAGAAATAAATGTTTTGCAACGGAACTGTTGAAAACTGCACTTTCCTATGCATTTTGAGTCCGAGAATAAACTTTTAACATTTGTTTTAAACAAACTAGTCGAAAATGAAATAAAATGTAACATTTATGTCGTGTTTAACAGAATGGTCAGGATCTAATGGACGAGAGTGTGCTCAAGTTCTACACGAAGCAGTGGGAGGAGTACCAGTTCTCCAGCAAGGTGCTTAACGGCGTGTGCGCCTACCTCAACAGGCACTGGGTGCGCCGCGAGTGTGAGGAGGGGCGGAAGGGGATCTACGAAATCTACTCGGTAAGTCAGCCAGAAAATATTTCAATCTGCTGCTGTTGTGTGTAGAAGCTATGAGACTAATACACATAAATAATGTGCTTTCACTAAGTATTTCTCTCCCCAAACCGCCAAAAAACAATTTGTATGGATACAAATTTGAAATCATAAGTATTTGAGAATGGTGCCAAGAAGAGTTGTGAAGGTCTAGAGCCAGAAGAGAAGCCCTACCAAAGTCTCTGGTTTCAAAAGCTTGTATTTCTATGAAAGTTATTTCTGGTGACGAAACGTAGCTGCTTAAGAACCTTAAGCCAATTCTGTCTACCCCCAATTCTTGACTTAAAGATAAGTCATTTTGTTCACAAAACACTTTGAGCATACAATAAATGTTATTTTTGCCTCACCTCCCCTTCGACTTAACATACTTACGTCCTTTACCTCCACAGTTGGCCCTTGTGACATGGAGAGACAACCTGTTCAAGCCACTCAACAAACAGGTCACAAATGCCGTTCTCAAGCTCATCGAGCGAGAACGGAACGGGGAGACCATCAACACACGGCTGGTCAGCGGAGTTATTTGTTGCTATGGTGAGTGCCTTTGTTTTGTTAACTGCTTTGCATGTGTTGTGTTTTACTGCATTGGTAGATAACATTGGCTCAAAAATGTCGGATCTATGATTAAGCAAAATTCGTAGAATTTTTGTTATAAAGTATAAACGCATATAACTGCTCTAATTTCACAAATTAGATTGTCATATTCTGAGATATGACATTCATTATTATGAACACAGTATGTCGTAGGAAGTACCTGTTTTACCGTGAAGTGCTCTCATTTTTATCATGTCTGACGTCTTATTATAGACAAAAACGAATAAAAAAAACTTGACATGGGACAGTTTTTCAGATGAACCGTATGCCACATACCACAGATGAAAAAACACCACTTTTTACCACTCGTCGGACAAAATCATATCTGACGTCCACTATATTACGTTAAGACATCTCAAACACATAACGTCGGACATATTCGGATGAACTTGTCCTGTGCAAAAATCTTAGAAAACTATCTTAACAATTTGTAATTTCGTTCTCCAGTTGAGTTAGGCTTGAACGAAGATGACCCCACGGCCAAAGGGCCAACGCTGAGCGTGTATAAGGAGCACTTCGAGAACTACTTCCTGGAGGATACCGAGAGTTTCTACACCCAGGAGTCCAGTGAGTTCCTGCGCCAGAACCCTGTCACCGAGTATATGAAGAAGGTGAGTGAGCATTTATGTATTGATTTTATTATTTGGCTATTGCAAGATTTTATCAGGTTTTGAATTCTTTGCTCGCATGTACTTTATTTTTACGTCATTTCTGAAACTGATGTGAAAATGAAACTATAGTAAGTGAAATTCAAACGAGAACTTTAGGTTTTACTCTTCAGATTGTGGGTTTCTTGAGTCATCAGTTCCTACTAAAACTTTACGATTTTACTATAATACACTTCGAAATTTACAGAAACCCTAAGGGCCTTATAGCCCAGCACTAAGGATTCCAAGTTTCCATTCATGTCCAGTTATTACTAACGTTACAATCTAATCCGCTAGATGGCACCACAATTGAGCCCATAGCCTATTACATGGCCGCCTCCTGTTCTCGGGGCCTATGTAAGTCTGCCATCTTTAGGTGAGATTTCCCACCTCCCCCAGAATCCTTTGCGGCCCACTGGTTCCTGGCAAGGTGCAACCTTAGAACTCAACCAGCGAAGGGGTTTTCCTTACTAAATATAGACAACCAATGAAAATATTCCTTCTATAACTTGCAAGGGATACCTTGATTGGCTGTTGACTCAGACTTGCAAAGTCCCCCTGACGATCAGTGGGACGCACTCGAAAGTCTATTGAGCCCATTGCATCACTTACCGTACAACCCTCATAAGTAGTACGGGAGAAATAAACTTTTGTTTGTACATGCCTTACATCGTCTGTATGTACAAAATTAGGCACGTTGAACATTTTGTTTCATTCATATGTGTATACAAAAAATGAAAACAAATTTGTTTAGAAATATCTGTAAGAATTCATTTAGTATGAGAACCAACGAAAAATTACGTATGGATCAATAACCCTGAATAAGGATATATACCGAAACATGTCAATAAAACCACAATAAATATCTCTCCGCGTGAGATGTTGGTAGTTAGAGCAAACTGTTTATAGATTAAGAGAGTGATGGGGTCAAGAATTCTGAAGGGGGGGGGACTACTAAGTTGCCTACACAAATCCAAGGCATCACTCATGTCTGGTTAGAAGGAGGTCGAACATTAATGTCGGAAAATGTGCATATTGAAAGGCCCCATGCGGTCCAAGAAAATCCCTGATATAATTCAGCAAGGAACCTCACAGGAATGCAAGTCATTTAAACTAAATTTCCTGACTTTTATCACATTATTTCATCAATACCCGTGTGTTGCAGGCGGAGGCGCGGCTGATGGAGGAGCAGCGCCGGGTGCAGGTGTACCTACACGAGAGTACGCACGACTTCCTAGCCAAGGTGTGCGAGAAGGTGCTTATCGAGAAACACCTGGAAATCCTACATGCCGAGTTCCAGAACCTCCTGGACGATGACAAAAACGAAGGTAAGTAAAGACAGGCGTTTTCCTACTTTTTCTTTTATTCCACCCCCCTTCCCCCTCTCCCTCTCCCCGCCTCCCCCTCCCCCACCTGGATTGGATATGTTCGATATAGTGGTGTTTGTGATTAATAGAATAATGTTATCACCTCAAAAAGGAGGGGGGGAAACAACAAAAAACAGAAAGTACAGATAAATGTTTTCTGTTTATGCTCAATTCGCTTTCCCTCTTTCCACAGTAACAATCCATTAACCTTTAGGTTTATTCCATGTTGATATTAGATAGTAAAATGATGAGTATCCCTTGTCAAACCTAACCCTCTGTTCTTGACTCCGGTAGATCTGGGCCGTATGTACCAGCTGGTGTCACGTATCCAGGACGGACTCCGGGAGCTGAAGACGCTGCTCGAGTCTCACATCTACAACCAGGGCCTGGCCGCCATCGAGAAGTGCGGAGAGCCAGCGCTCAACGTGAGTGGCATCTATTTTATTACCATTTTAACCATTCTCATTTTCCATCAAAATAAAACAAAAATTATAAATATATACATGTACATTAGTCAATAACAGTTTTGCCATACCACATGCGCTAGTACCATCTCGGATATAGTGAGATAAAGGTAGATTTGATAGCTACTGATCGTTAAGATATCAAGCAATTAAATGTTGAGAGTTCCTCAAGTATGAAGAGCCAACTAGATTTTGTATATATCAGATAGCTTTTCTTAAACACGACAATTATTCAGTAAAATTTAAGAGGAGCAGTAAGAAATTATAAGTTATAAAAATAAATAAGCCATGTCATGATAAAAACTTGAGGAGTACAACAAAGTTAAAAATGAAATGTAAATTTACAAAGTATACCAAAATTGTGGGAAACGTTACCAAGAGAGCTGCAAACAGAGATGGACAAAGACAAATTTAACAATGTTATTAAACAGTATGTAATTTCTTGTGAAATATATCACTATACGTACGTTGATATTGTCTTACGATGATTCACTATATATACGTTGTATTAACAGAAATAGATAAGCAGTTTACTTCCTCAATAACCCCGTAGGATACCGGAACAATATTACTTATACATTTTCTTTGCAGGATCCCAAGTTGTATGTACAGACAATCCTAGACGTGCACAAGAAGTACAACGCGCTTGTCATGACAGCGTTCAACAACGATGCCGGATTTGTGGCAGCTCTAGATAAGGTATGTCATGTTTATGAAATGATCCTATTGTAGAATCCAGAAATCCAAAACAACCATCTTCAAAGGGCATGTCCTGAACATGAGGAACATCCCTTGAGCATAGACGAAAACTTTGTGTTCATCTCTCATCATAAACAGTTAATTTAAGACAAACCAAAAATCGTTTAGAATAAAACTACTTGGAAAATAAATTGGTGTTTAAGTTGCTAAGTCATGGATTTCCTCTCTTAAGGCCTGCGGACGCTTTATCAACAACAACATGGTCACCAAGATCGC
Organism: Lepidonotus clava; assembly: GCA_936440205.1. Lineage (NCBI taxonomy): Eukaryota > Metazoa > Annelida > Polychaeta > Phyllodocida > Polynoidae > Lepidonotus > Lepidonotus clava. Next base: position 13,444,895 of record OW387150.1, on the reverse strand, counting down.
AAACTCGTCAAGCAAATCGCCCGAGCTACTCGCCCGGTACTGTGATCTACTCCTCAAAAAGAGGTCAGTTGCTTTTCTATGCCATGACTGAAGAATATTTATGGTGAAGTTAAAATGCTAAAGGTTTGCAGACTTGGCTTGGTAGGCTAACACAAATTATTAGGTTTGGTATAGTAAACAGAGCATTAATTTCTGGTAATTCTCTCGTGTTAATAAGACATATGTCTATCTTGAAATTTAAATCCAGCAGAGTAAATCGACTACTATCACGTGTTCATACATGTACACTGTGCATTAAAGTACATGTATGTTCAATCCTACGTTAAGTACATTAAAAATTAATCCTTAATATGGACGTTTGTAACTTACATTCTATTATGCAGGTAATTAGATTCGGACAAAGTTGCTAATGTTAACTGCCCTTCTGTTCCAGTTCAAAGAACCCGGAGGAGGCCGAGTTAGAAGATACACTAAATCAAGTGGTGAGTAAACCTGACGTCATGATAATAAAACAACACGGAGTTGTGTTGTAAGCAATAATTATAAGTATAACGTTCAAACTAGCTTCAAGAAGAACAATTGGTGTGTGGAATTATGTTGTAGTTCAGTGCCATTATACATATGGAAAATTAATAATAATAATAATGATAAACAAAAAATAAACAAAAAGTTTTTTTAAAAAAAGACTGAATCCTGATTCAAAAATTGTACCATACCAGAGAATTTATGTAATACGTTCTTGTTGCAGATGGTGGCCTTTAAGTACATAGAGGACAAGGACGTGTTCCAGAAGTTCTACAGTAAGATGCTAGCCAAGCGCCTCGTGCAGCACATGTCCGCCTCTGACGACGCCGAGGCCAGCATGATCTCCAAACTCAAGGTCAGAGCAAAGATTTTGAATAAAAGTATTTTTTTGAATATGATAAAGATTTAAGAAAAAAATGATGAAGAAATCAAAAAGATAAAGGCTAATGTAGTGTTTCTAATGGTAGTCTTTAACTTGTCGAATGTAGGCAGGGTTTGACCTTAACATAGAGTTACTAGTACCGGGTACTAGTAAAAACCTGGTCGGGCTAGTGCAAATTTTGTGCAGCTAGCCCAGTGGGCTAGTGGAAAACATAATATCCTAAATAATAAACTGTTATGCAAAACCTGTTTAGAAAAATTACAATATCTCCAAAATTTTAGACAGGACCCTAACATGTAATACACCAATTGAAAAGTTTTTGGGTCGGGCTAGGGAAATCTATCATGGGCTAGTGTAAAATCTTAAGCACTAGCCCAGTGGGCTAGTGGAAATAAAAATTAAGGAAAACCCCTGGTAGGGTAGACAATCTCTTATACTTTCTTTTTACGAATATTACATTCGATTTTGTCTTATTTTTTATGCAAAAAAACAACAGCAAACGGTATCTAGAAAGTTAAAAGGCAGGTTTTTATTCAAATTTGCCTGGGAAACTTTTCTTATAAAATTTCTATTACCCGAAAGTGGTAGGGATACCTCTCTCATTGTGTCACATTGACAAGTATTTTCGAAGAAGAAGGTTTAAAGCAAAATCTGAACACACAACCTTTAATCATTGTTATTACATATGAAAAAAAAGACCCAGACGTTCCCTATAACGATATTCGGAAATTTGCTGTTTGTAACATGCTAACCATTAACAATAACATCTCCTGTTTATGATTGCAGCAAGCATGCGGGTTTGAATACACGTCCAAGTTGCAGCGAATGTTCCAGGACGTGGGCGTCAGTAAAGATCTCAACGAGCACTTCAAGAAACATCTATCTCAGACCTCAGACCCATTAGACAGTAAGTGACCGCATTGTCATAAAAACTAGTTTTATAATTTTTTATAGGTGTCAAAAACCGTGTTAAGTTATAAAAAAAAAAAAAATTAAAAAAAATTAAAAAAAAGGGGGGGGGGGGAAGGGGGGAGAAAAAAGAAGTTTAGAGACAAAGAAAAGTAAACTTCTAAAAATGCTATTTAAAGCTAACTGATAAAAACCTAATTTGGAATAGGGTGGTCTGTTTTCACAGGTTTTTGATCAAGTTACTGTTTTGATAATCAGTTACTGTTTTAATTTCCATTATTTGATATTTTGATAGTAAATGCTAACCTATACTCTCTTCTTTCTCAGTTGACTTTAGTATACAGGTGCTTAGCTCCGGGTCATGGCCCTTCCAACAGTCCTGCACATTTGCGCTGCCACTAGAGGTAAGTTTTTCCCATTTAATTTCTGTAAACAATACTAAATACATCTGAACACAATTCTGTTTTAAAACACATTATTGGATAAGAAAAGAAAATTTAACGGCTGAAATGAACTGTTCTTACTCAGTGATAAATTCCGTTTCTTTGATGCATCAATATTTCCTCTTTACTGATACTTGAGTAACACTTCTAGTTTTAAAGAAAAAATGCCCTTTCTGATATTGACTGAATGTTGCTGTCACCCAGTTGGAGCGGAGTTACCAGCGGTTCACAACCTTCTACTCGAGTCAGCACAGTGGGCGCAAACTGAACTGGCTCTACCAGATGTCCAAGGGGGAAATAGTGACGAACTGCTTCAGGAATCGGTACACGCTACAAGTGAGTCCAAACGGTTTTTTCTCAATTCTGCTTCAATAGAAGCTAGTTTAGAAGACATACAATCTTCTATAGTGGCATCCTCTATCATAAAAGACAACTATTCAAAAATCAAAATTCTGCTGTGAGATTACTGAGCCCCAGAAAATGTGTACTAATGAAATACAAGTATTCTTTCCGCCACGTCAAACAACACAACAATATATATATTGTATTAGAAGACAAGTTACCTCAGATTCCTCTGCCCCATATCCTTACATATATGGAAATCCTGTGCTAACATTGCTAACACTTAATCAGGTAATGGGATCATTTTATGGATGTTCACATTTATGTGACTTCGGTCTAACCTTCCTTACCTGTGGTGTCCCCTCCAGGCGTCCACCTTCCAGATGGCGGTGTTGCTCCAGTACAACCAAGGAGACAGCTACACGGTGCAGCAGCTTCACGAGGGCACCCAGATCAAGATGGTGAGTCAGCCTTCAACACACAAATTCGAACATACTCCAAACGCCTATAAAGCTAACGATTCAGAATGTATTTGAAAGTTAAACCACATAATACCATTTTCAACATATTTAGAAATATTATGACTAAGATCTGTAACTAATCTGAAAACCTGGGGAGACCCTGATGGCTGTTACTTAATACAAACTTCTTTTTAAAAAAAAAAGGACATAGAAAATGAGTGTAGCTTATGCCCGGCCACTTCAAAAAATATTTAGTTGAGATAGAGTTGCAAAAAAGGTAACAAAGAAGATGTGCAAGAACATCGAAAACATTTTGGTTGCCCTATAGAATCGCTTGGGTGATAAATGCAATTCGGTGTATCCTGATTCACCACACTCTTGGTGTTACTTCGTAAAAGAAACACAATGTTTCTGAATCTTATTCCGTGGTTTTATTTCCCCCCTTTAGGACATCTTGCTGCAGGTGCTACAAATACTGCTGAAGTCCAAGCTGCTGATCTCTGAGGACGACGACAGCGACCTGCAACAAAACTCCGTCTTACAGCTCTTCCTGCAGTACAAAAAGTAAGTAATCATATAAAACACCTTGGATGGGACCCATCACAGAATCAGTTTTTAAAAAACTGAGGACTTGTCTAAGTTTATGGGTTTCCTTATCTCTAAAACATAGAGAATTGCTGCCTTTGTAGAATAACTTCTTTTGCCTTTGGAATTAACAAACATTTAATAAAATATTCCGTTATTCCCAAACCCAAATGGAGCTTTAATATGTTACAACGTATATATATCGCCCCCGTGTTTTTATGAGGGTGTAGCTGTGCTTTCACTTGTAGTTTGTAAAAATAAAGAACATCTGTTGTGTGTTCTCTATCATTTGTAAACATACTCAATGCCTAATTGCCATAAATATTTCGTCATCTCTTGCAGCAAAAAGTTAAGGGTAAATATCAATGTTCCAATGAAGACGGAAGTCAAAGCTGAACAAGAGTCAACACACAAACACATAGAAGAGGACCGAAAACTACTCATACAGGTAAAGTATTATAACATAACCGTACCTCGACTTAGTAAATACTAAAATCTATTGTAAAAAATAACTTGGGCTTTAGAATCGTAGTGACTCGAGATATTTGCAGGCACATTATCTTCACTGGTATTTTAGTATCCGTGATGTAGATAAATAACTATTAGATCATAGCATTACTTGCCATAGAAGTATTTTAAAGTGTGCAGTAACTATTAGATCATAGTATTACTTGCTATAGAAATATTTGAAAATGTGCAGTGTGATAAGAAAAACTGGCGTGTACGTATTAACTAAGCTTGAGTATTTCTTTCAATGTACAGGCTGCAATAGTCCGAATTATGAAGATGCGGAAGGTTTTGAAGCACCAGCAACTTCTAGGCGAGGTCCTGAACCAACTGTCATCTCGATTCAAGCCGCGAGTGCCTATCATTAAGGTCAGTCAAGTCCACTAATTGAACAGATTAGATAAAATGTGGATTACGAGGCGAGGGGGACTCGTTACAAAGCTTTGGATAAAGAGGGGAAATTATTAAGAAATACAGTGTATATAATTTATAGATAAATAGGTATTCTATCTAATTACACTGTTTCTGTACTTGTTTCTACATATTTTAGTTTCCTATGATATCAGTGGATCTCATTTCCATATAACTTTCCATATAGTAAGTGTTTTTTCCAATAAAAAAAGAAAATATGATTTAAATATAATAATTTTGTCACCTCCTCTTACAAAAGTACATACTTTTGGACACAACTATAAATGTTCATTTCTTTTTGTTGCCAATGTAATACCAAATAGCCCTAACTGAACCCATGTTTGTGTTTGGTCCGTACAGAAATGTATAGACATCTTGATAGAGAAGGAGTACCTGGAGCGGGTGGACGGGCAGAAGGACACCTACAGCTACCTGGCCTGAGGTGGGGGCTGCCGCACCTCGCAGCACAGGTAAGGCACTCACATTTGCAGAGTTAAGGAGTTAAAAAAAAATTTCTCTAAATATATCGTTATCCTTAACTGACAACCGACAGGGTACCAACCACACAGGGAAAACAGGGAAAATGGGGAAGGAAAAAAAAAAAAGGAAATTTTTAGCAAAACAATTCCTGATTCTCAAGATATTAGGGATTTGACTTTTTGTTGTTGGGTTGTCCAAATGTTTTCTGCATACAGACTTGCTGGATATGACACAGGGAAAATATTTTGCAGGACAGGGAAATCTGAGGGAAAACACAGGGAATTTTAAAATGGAATTTTGGTTGGTACCCTGAACCGAAGACATGCCAGTCTTCGGCATCTGTCCATCATACAGTGTTACATCTGAAATTCCTGTGCAAATTTATTGTTACATTATGATATAAATAATGGAAACTCAGTGAAGGAAGTGTGAAGGTAATATTCGATGAGTGTGAATGTAATATTCGTAACATGTAACAGGTTTCACAACCACAATGACCAAGGTTGGGTTCAGAATTTGACGCTTCCCAACTAGTCCATACCTGTTTGTTGAGGGTATCCTAGGTATATATGCTGATTTTAATTGGCTGACGTGAAACAAGAATGTACTCAAGTAGCTGAGACTTAGGGGAAGAAATGTTTAAGGATTCCCAAACATTGTGGTTTCAATTCTATTGTCCTTACAACCAGGTAAAATTTGGCCGAATTTTTGGCAAATCCCTGAGAGAGGGGGGACTGGTATGAGTGATATTCACTGGGGGTATTGAAAGTGAAGCTATCTATGGTATTTGTATGTTTAGTCGTTGGGTTGATGGGGCAAGAGTATGATTTCCGATTTGATTTTGGCGCTTTAACATTCGAACTGAAACACAGGAAAAAACGCTTCCGAGTTTTATATGTTGGTGGTCATCTAGGAGGAATTCAAACTTTGCGACTTTTCCGGACTTACATTGACACTGACTTAGTCTATGGTTTGTCTGCCATATTGATATAGCCTTAGATCTTTTCGGAAGTTTGTCAACATTTGATGGGATCGTATTCCGCATCTCACTTTGCCAGAAACTATTCCAAAAGAAGGTTTTTTCAGCTTTACCCAAAACTGTCATCTACCAAATATAAGTTAGTGTGTAAAAAAAGTACTGACACCCTCCTTTTTTCTGTGCATTTTCAGATATATTCATTTGTAAAAGCCCTGGTCCATCCATAATCTTCACCGCCGACTTTGAAGGTCAAGGTCAACACAGGTCTAGGTCGTGTCAAGGTCATTTCAAACCTCGCCGTGTCCTAGCTGACCTTGGCAAGGAGACGAGACGTTCTAACCTCTTCAGCTGACGGAACCCCTACCGACAAGGACCCGCGCCCCTTGGCACTCTCCTTGTCCTAAGTTGTGATATATATTATTAATTAAATCAATTGAGAGAGCGTGAGAGGGACACACATTTAGACTACACGAGTACAAGGAAGAAGAAAGACTAATTGAGACTAGTTCCAATGACTACTCCATAATTCTCCACGCGTCCACTTTGCATGGGTGTGAGGGATTTAAACAAAAACACCCTGAACTCCTTTGGTGGCCATATTAGTGAAATATACAAAGGACCACGTGATGTGCGATGACGTCACGTGACTGGTGACGTAGTGCTGGATTTGTCCGCCAGGTGCCCCAACTGGCGGTCACGGATCGCCGAGTTTGCACTCAAGTCACCGTTAGAATGTACATCCACTCTGGACTATGGAGGGCAAGACCATGAGGATTTTCTTTGCCAATCCGATCAGAATTCCTTTTTCATTCATATCCCCCCAAAAAGGAAACCTTTGTCAGCATAAAAGGAAAATGGTTTCTGCAAATTCCTGTGAAATTTTAAGTTCAACTACAAGGAAAAATGACTATTTATTATTCTTGCATATTCGAGGACTCTGGATGCGGAAGGCTTTCAATTGCTCCTACTGATCTGCCGAGGTCTGTGATGCCATCTTCATTTCCCCTCAAGGTTCATTCTTCTCGGGACATCAGTCTGAACTTTCTGGCACTATAACCAACTTACATCTCACTCCGCGAGCGAAAAGCGGAGGCGATGTGTTGTATTTTTGTGTCTTTCGAGAGAAAATCTACAATCGTTTCTTTCTCCAAGCCAGGTATCGAATTCTTTATTTTTGTTTCGCTTGCCTTGAGGATTGGGAGCTTAGTTTTTGTTCCCGACACGAGGTGGCACCAATCATTTTGACTTGAAAAGATAAGAAATGTACTGAAAGCGGACAAGAAAAAAAACAGAGATACTTGCCCAGGACTTTTATCGCATGAGTATGCCTTACAAACCGCTCTTTTCTCTCATTTCATTTCAGCGTGTTGGCCAACACTAAGTGGCGAAGCGCGATGTATCATGTACAGTTCAGCGTTTCTATCCTAGGGGGCACACTGTGTACAATAGTAAACGAGCTTGTACTTATTATTATTATTATATACTCGACAGGCTCGCCGGCGTTGTTTTTAATGTTATTCACACTGACGGTACATTGCATTGTCTCTTAATAAAGGGCGATCCGCCTCAAACAATGGATCGTCCGGCTTGGAGGGAACCAGTCTAGGTATATTGAAATAACATCATTTAATTAATATTATACATATATATAAATATACATACACAGGTGTGTAAGAGGGTTATCTTTGCAAGTACGTGCTTTAACAACAACAAAACGTTCAAAGTAAAATAAGATATTATGATTTCATGTAATTAAAAGCCTGTGTTTCATTAGATATATGCGACTAGCACGAACCAGTGTACATATACTATGATAAATTAAGAACCTAGTATATTTCCACCCAGCAATGTCAGTTGTACATTTCTGTTTCTTAAAACAGCCCTAAAATGTGTACAAAATCGCAATAGTTGAGCTTTAATAGAAGCTGTTCTCTTTTCATAATCGACATAAGAAAGATTACGCGAGTTCTTACCAGCGGCACAAAGTTATGATAGGTTTGTGCTGGTTGGAATTGAGATGAGTGTGTTCTTCAATTTAGTTTATACAATTGCCACATGGTGGTGTTTTTTGTAGGTAATTACAAATGCATGGGGACACAGCTTTGTAAAATATTAGCAAAAATGAACTTGAAATACAAAAGAAAGAATACATGGGAAAAGTTATTTCTCAGGCCTGACTTTGCAATTGTATGAGCATTTAGTTTCTTTCATTTTTTTGTTACATTTTGTAACAACAAAATCCTTTCTATGAGGCAGAATATTTTATAAAGAAAACATAGTTTAGTTATCCAGGCACTCATAGAAATTAAGTTTTCGTTTAAGTTGTTGTTGCTTAAACATTTCAAGAATTGGATAATTTGATGAATGGATAGTACTGACAGTTACACTATAACTATTTTTGCTGACAAATAAATAATTGTAATATACCGAGAGCTAAAATCTGTTAATAAACATGTTAAAGGTTACATTAAATCAATAGATCTGTTAGTGCAATGTAAACAAATGTAATATGACAAAAATCACATGCAGCCATCACCTGAGTGGAACTCCATGTATTGCTCAGATATTAAAGTGCGATAAAATGACGTTTTGTTTTGGTTTTGATTTCAAGTTGGCCATGTTATAAAAGTGTCGAGTATTGATAAAGGATTAGATGATTGGATACTTCTGTTTAAGATTGTGTATTGAAAAATAGGTTCTGCGTTGTGAGAGCATTTAAAACATTTTCTTTTTTATTATTGAAAGACTTGAACTTTCACGTTATGTTTTGCAACCATTCTTTTCGAACAAGTAGTTGAAAAAATGAAAATTTCGCAAACCTTTCTTCTCTTGGTTTTGTACTGTAAGGGAGTTACAACCACGATGCATCGATTCTTGATAATTAAGCATAACGTGTTTTTCTACTTTTTGTACAAAAAGAAAGTGGCGAAAAACGCAAGAAGCCAGTGTGAATTTTGAATTCCACCCCCATCAACATGACCTTTATTTTATTTGGTCAAATTTTCTTCCCCAAGCATTGCGGACAAGTTCCTATATCAAGGCCTGTCGCTCTCGTACTGTGTGTATGCAGTATGGAAATTCGCCTCAGAAAAAGAGTAGGGGCAGGGTGTCTACCTGCTCTGATTCGATCACCATCACCACCCTTGATATGACCCTGGCAGTTAATTAGGGCGTACAGCAACCAATAACCAAACAACCAAATAAAATTTTCATACATAATTCCGATCTTGGGAATGCAAAAATGGTTGTATGGCAGCATCAGTATATTTAATAGAACAATATGTAATTAAGATTTGTTACTCCAAACTAAGCCCGTTCCATTCAAAAGTCTAAATCCCAGTCCAAATGTCATGGATGTCAGGGTTGTTCAAAAAGACGCTCGAGCAATCCTTGAATTAGTTTTCCTCCAATAAGTCCACTTTCGTTAACTATTTACTTTCAGAGTGAACATAATGATACCTTGGCATTACCCTTCCGATTTTGTAAGTTTGTTTAAAATCTCCAACAAATCAGACCAGTGGACACCTTGTTGGTTCTCACACTAAATTGTATGACTTATAGCAGACAAAGTAGTAAATAAATTATATGACCCATGTTATAACCTTTAGATTCCCCCCCACAGGATCCTGGATACAAATCTGTAGGCCTACCCAGTTTACGAGAGGTTGTAGGACCTTTTATGTGAGGTCTGTCCCACCCTTGAACTGCATGATCACAATAATTTGCCCAACCAATACTTGCGTGGTGTTACCACCTTATTGGAGAGAGGCTTACACATCAGATTTAACCTATAAAATTTGGAACCCTCTGATCAAATGGTACCAAGGAACTCTAAAAATGCTATTCATAGCAATGCCAATTAACATATAGAAGAAGAAGTATGCGGTTCAGAGTATATTATTTACACAATACCAATAACGTTTCTTCTCATTCTGAAATTCCATTTTTGGAGGGGAAACATTTTGAAAACTGCAGCATGTTTTAAAAAAAATGTTTCTTCCCCATAAGATGTAATCCACTATTACATGGGTGGGCACCTTTGAACTCAGTTTACAGTAGCTCTTTCTCTGGCTATAGTATGTGGGTGGTATAGATTAAGGTCTGGATAAGGCACAAGCCCTTTGACAAATTTGCTCCTGTTCTGAAGATTGATTGACTTTTTTTCATGTAACTCGAAGCAGGAGGTGGTCAGTGTGGTTAGGGCAATTAGAAGTACCACATATCACATTGCAACAGACGTGTCTGAGTCATTATTGTGTTTATAGCTTCACAACTGTTTCACTAGTGTTGCAGTAGGAAGTCATCCTTACATTGTGGACTCAATCAAGTCTTGAATATTCCCTTCATTTAATTTAGTTTAGGTTTATATAAAAAAAAAGTTTTTCCTCCCCTTTTAATTTCTTTGCAATTCGGTATGATTGTCTTTATTGTCACTTGAAATGAAAGATTGACCAATAACATCACTTTAATATAAGCGAAATTCCTAGTAACCTCAATATATGCTGCATGTTAATATTATCTTCTACTTGTCAATCTATGATATGACGTTTCCCCTCCCAACAGTGCTTGCGCTGTTGTTATAATATACCAATATAATTCTTGTATGTTAAATGACTCAATGTACCCATTTAAATTTTGACAGACCGACATGCTATTTACTTCTTGGATTGAGTTTTCTTTTTTTTTACATTAACCATAATTCTTGTACAATTTTGTTGCAATTATCAAGGTTCTACATTTACTCATTAGGATCTATACGTTTTTCTAAGATAAGTTCGAATCCTCCAAAATTGAAATATATAGTAAGAATTTTATTGAATACCAGAAATGTCTATACTTGTTGAGAAAAATGGGTATCAAGAGTCTTAAATATTTATTTGTGATTAAATTTTATCTAATTGAAGCACGAATTGCATGAAAAGATGTGGACCAGGAAGTTGCAGATAGTTTTGATCTGTGTGCAATTCAGCCTATCAAACGATCCCCACTTCCCTACAGAACTTATCAAGGAAGGTTTTATCAGAGACCTTGTATGTATATATAGGATATATCGAGACTGGAAAGCCAGGGCAAAACCTGTTATGCACTACTGGCCTGCCACCTAGGTGCTGGTTGGATTGGATTTGGATTGACCATTATGCCTGTGGTTAAAATGACCTGTGAGGTGCCACCTGCCATTCTAAAAATACATTGGTAATGATCAGACCCTGGTCATGGTTGACTAGGTTGGTTCCCAACAGCCACTAGGGGAATGAGCACATAAGCCCAAAGAGAAGCTTTCCAGTCTCTATATATCCGATACATACAAGGTCTCTGGTTTTATTTGAGTAGTATATGGAAATGTGGCCTGTTTTCAGGCATAATGTAAAATTAATATCTAGATTGATATCGAGTCAGGCCTATATTTCCGTCACCGATTACGCTAATTAGGACATTTTGATTAGTGTCTCGTGATTAAAATATCATGTCACGGATGAATTTTACACCTAATATTCCCCCATAGAGAATATTTCTGAAAAACATTGATAGTTTTAAAACAGGCAATTGCTGAACTTGAGACCCTTATCAAAACATCCTTGATTAGCTTAATCTGTTAAGAGATTAGTCTCTATATGTATTCAGTTTTCATAATAGAAGTTTTGTATCCATTTCCTGCTAACTGACATGCATCATCCATATTATTTCAATACAATCATGAATGGTAAACTTTAAATTTGTCCCTTCCACCTTCCATTCATGATCATACCTTGCAATACTGAACAAATTGATTTATTACAATATAATGCCATAAAGATTATATATTTTATCATACGATTTGTCAGTATCATCAACACGTTGGACATACAGCATCAATTAACAAGAAGCAAATTAGCTACAAAGTTCCGCACATGCATGAGTGATGGTCGTCCCTCAGTAAACTAAAAGCCCTCCTAATACCAGAGGGCTATCTGTACTATGGGCTACAGGTGCTGACCACCACTACTCCTGCTGTCATACACAGCTTAGGGAGGGGTTTTAAGAAAGGGCTACTACTAGGTCCTTGTACTGAGTGACAGGGGTGGTCCTAATTTGAAGGGGTTGGGGCTGTTTAGCTCAGGCATTGGTTATGTAACCTACTTCTAGCTTCTCACACTGCCTGATTCTAACAGCAATTGGAGGACAATGCCCTTCAACTGCTGAACATGAGATTGTGTACCCCGTCATTGAGAACAAAGAGAATTAAATGATACATGACTGATTGAGGGAGTCCCTACCATTAGCTACTATACTATACAGATATAAATATAAATAGGGACTCCCAAAACAATAGGACACCATTTTATTACATTGCAATATAGAAACAAAAACAATCGTTTTATAATTTTTGTTTTATTAAAAAAACGTGTTTACAAATTCAATCATCCATGAAATTTCGTTATAAATGTATATAGGTTGTTTGGTAGATATAATTGCTGGTTTAGATAAAACTGAAAAGTATGTCCATTTTCTTTCAGGAAAACTATTCATGTATTCAAGTTTCTACTACGTTTGTTCGCCTTGTATATAATGTCAAAATAGACAGAAATTCCTTAATTTTGGATATAATAAGCTAAATATTGGTATATTTCAAGGTGGATAAGGCACAAAGTTTAAACAGAAAACTGGAGAGTTTGTATACTTCATTATCCATGAAATTTATCCTAGAATTGCAGCATTGAACATCGTCAGGGAAAATCTCTCATTAACCCCCGATTCTTATTTGTTTCTCTTTTTTTATACTTTCACAAATAACTGCTAATACTGGAATCCAGCGTTTAAAATAATCATACCGTATCTTCTACAGATAATAATCAGTGTATTATAATGTACGTACCTAGTACTCGTTTATAAAGTATAACAATCATCTAACGATATACAATGAGATTCCTATCCAACTTGTCATGTCATAAACATCTTGAGAACAGTCATATGACCGTTCTGTCATAATTATAATCGTACAAAGTATTTAATGCAACATAATATTCTGCGTACTTTCAATCAAGTAACAAGTATTGCAAATCTTATAAATATGGAATGTTACATCGATTACAGTTATTTGTATTAATTAATCTAATACACATCTCCAGAATAGCATGGATAGTAATAAGGCCGAAACAACTTTAAAAGTGGACCACTTTTTTTGAGAGACAAGTATGAATTGATAAAACTATGATTTCTTTAGTTTCTGTAGCCTGTAATGTTTTAGGACGTACATGTACCTCTATAGAATTACTTTGCTTAGATTTCCACTGGTCAGTTACGTATACAGAATCCCACTTGTCGCAAGTGTGAAAAAACTGTGCTTGCCTAGCTAAAATATTGAATACAATAACGCTGAGACTTCAACAGCATAGTTTAACTGACTTTTTTCCATATCAAAATATGTGCAATATTTTTAGGCAAATCTGCCTAGACAAAAGACTTCTCTGTCCCTCAGTGAAACAGGGTTGTAACTGATATTCTTAATTAACTCAAGCAGAAACAACGCCATAAGCACTGAGGGGCAATTTGCGGCTTTCATTGTTTATTTCTATCTATGCCCTAAGTCATTGCTCTACAAAATACAGTATAAAATAGTAATATGGTTAGAACACTTGTTATGTTATATATTAATTCAAAATAACACCCAGACAAGTATGGTTACATCTCCGCATATATACTGCTTTCATACAGTGAAGCCCAATCACTGGACTAACAACACAACTACTTCAATGATAGTCAGACCACATAGTAAAAGTAAGATTTTATGTGTATCTCCTTACACTTAGATTCGTTTGTAATTATCATTTCATAATCCCGCTATCCTTTGTTTTTTCCATAAAAAATAAACAAATAAAGAGAGAAAGAAACGCACACTTTGTTCATGAATTAGTACCAGATGGTAACATACAACCATTTATCCTTCCGGTAGCAATCATTTGTTACCCATTCACTATACCCTGGGAGAAAAATATAAAAACGAAAGGTAGTCACCATGTGAAGCAATACAATTTGTATAAAGTATTCACTGACAGAAACCTGCTGTCTAAATGAAAGTCCCACAGACGTAACCACAAAATCGACCCCCCCTCTAGGTGTAACATAAGCTATTAATATTTATAGAAAAAATAGTTGATGGTAACACCAACATCACAAAGGTCACGCCTTTCCTGTAAAGCTCTCGCATTTTTTATGAGCAGAATAAAATACATATTTGTGGAAACAATCACATATCCGAAAAGAAAATATAGAAACCTCATAAACATAATGATATATACATTTACTCGAAGTACGGTAATAATGCTTGGGTACTTTTCATCTCGATTTTGAGGAAAGAGTAGAAAAGGGATTTTAAAACATTCAAGTTCACGTCATCTTTCTTAACCTCATAATAATTCTCTCACGGTAGCTGTTTATAGGCAGAGTTTCCAGCACTGGCAAGTCTTAGCGAGTTTAGGCGAGACCATGGAAATAGCAATAATAGTTTTTTTTTCATAATTGTCTTTAAAAGAGTTATGCTCATAAATACCCTTATGCATGCATAAGCTGTGTACATCAATGACAATGGGCAGCAAATATTATATGCATGGCATCATAATGCTGCCCATCTGAAGCGGAGGTGGGCAGTTAATGCTGACTTGCATCATTAGAAAATAATTTTCTATCACAGGTTTTAATAGGCATAGATCAAATTGCCATTTTGATATTCTTTGTCGTCGTTGTCGTCATGATATTCTCTTTCTTCGTTGCTGTCATTGTCTTGTCTTGTGTAGTCTACGCTGTTGTTATCTGACTCGTCTGACTCGTGGTATTTTGTTTGTGCTTTGTCGTTTTCGGTCTGAAAGCCTGCGTTGTGGTAACTCGCCAAGTAGGATTCTTGCTTAGCCTGTCTTTCCTCTGGAGTTCCTAGCCTGAAAAAAATACACAATAATTAAGGTAATGTTAGTACTAACTGTACAATCTATTTTTTTATATTAAGTGAAAAATGTCAGTCTTTTCGTTCCTTCTTACATGTATCAGTCAATTATTTCTAATAAGAATTGCCTTTGATAGAAATGGTTATATCTTACCAATGTCAAGCTTCTTAGTTTGTAATAATAGTTCATAATTATATTGTTTTATACTTGTAAACGCAATGTAGTAAACTTGCCGATTCCCAAAACCGGTTAAACAAAGTAATATATGAGTTCAACCTAAATCAATATACACTCTACATCTATACATGATTATTTAGTGATTTCATCTCTTACCAACACTATATCAATCAACTTAAAAGTGCATGCAGCTATGGAATGGTGGGGTTTGGTATTACAGGATATGGGGGAACAAAGAATACCTTAGTCAGCAAAACAACTCAACCAAGACCGATCACAAACATGCAGGTCACCAACAGGTTTAGTCTTAACTTATAAAAGTAAATAGAAATAATGATGAATAAATAATGATAATACAGGGATTCAACCACACTGTGAAGATACACACTATGTTGTATTGTTGTGTTAAATGCTAAATGTCAGGACATTAAGGTGATATATATGTAGTGGTGTGTATGCTATAAGTGTGGTATATATGTTGAAACGTTACAAGTATGAAACTATCACACTAAGTTTTCAGGGGGTTAGAACAACTCACTTAGGGGATCTATAACTATGGCTAAATGGTTATGTAGAGTGGACATGATTCTAACCATTAACCTTAGACAACAGTGAATAGAATAAGGAACCTACTGGTGTTTTGTTAATGTTCAAATACGATGCTGCCGGTGCCATGAAATATACCAAAGACAGATGATAAGTGCCATGATATAAATAGAAGGAGAAAGCTATCAAGGAATGTTAATTTGTTTTCTGCGATTACAATAAAGTTGTTTTTATTTGATACATTTAGGAGATGACGAAGATTTGCTTATGGTAATTATCCAAGGAAGATTCCCTTCATAGATACCGATTGCATTTGGATTGCTAAGAATAATAGGGAAATATTGGACTATCAATTATACATATTCACATCTGCTTTCTTTTTTTTCTAATCTATAGATGTGCTAATAAAGGTCAGAATACCTTTTTTTGTATAACCATACTAGGTATTTATTTACATGTATCTATATATAGATGATAAACTATAGATATATATGTACACTATATGTCCCGCCTGTTGTAGAAAAGAGGATCTTTTTCAAAGTTGTGACAAATTATCCGATCAAGGCACAAGGTTTTAGGTATAAGGCCAATATCAGGGGCGGATCCAGAAATTTCATAAAGGGCGGCGCCCATATTGAAGGGGGTCCCAACGCTCCCTCTGGGGGTGCCAGTTTTACAATTAAAAAACCTATTATCGGCCCAAAATGAGGAGGGGGGACGCCTGCTGCGCCCCCTGGATCCGCTACTGAACATTAACTGACATTAACTGTGCTATATAGAAAAAGTGCGTGTGAAAGATGTTTCCGAACTATTACTGCCTCCCCCCAACACCACTCAACTGACTGCTTTACGATTTCCTGACACTGTGACAGAGAATGAAATATTTTACTCTTATTCTAGTTCCGTATATGATTCGATGAATGCAACATTAGATATTGACCATGCTAAGAATTTATATCATTTTCAAGCTACATTTATTATCACTTGATTGATGCTGATAACTCTATACGTCCATAGGATGATTATCTCATGATTTTTAATATAAAAATTAATGTGTTCCATGGTTGCAATAATAGTTTCCCCAAAATTTAATTTAGAACAAAACTAATTACATCAGCATCTATTCATTTTTGTCATATCATTTTGCATATCGTGGTCGGTCTTTTGATTATCGGCTATATTAGATTGTGCACATTCTATAGGACACACATTAAGTTTACAGTGAAGATTGTTATTTAAGTAAGTTTTTGTACACGTTACGATGAAACAAAATTATTGTTAGTTGGGTCCGCCTGAGAAAAGCTGGAAACACGTTAGTCGCAAGTACATCTAAAACTGACTTGTTAGAACACACATGTTAGATCTCGCTCTGTATATTTTTGTACAACAAATTGTCACTCACGGTGTCGAACCAGTGGACACTTTAGCCAAGCTTTTCATCCTCATCGCTACAGAAAAATGAATAACGAAATTTCTTAACTTCCGTGTTTGCATAGATGATATATAAGAAGAAAAAATTGAAAACCGAAATTGTCTTCTAGGGGAAAATGAACACATCAAAATTTAGATTTCTTCAACTACGTTTTGCATTCACTGCATTCACGTTGTTGGTTTAGTGAAATTTCTTGGAGAAACCTTGGTTTCGTTTAAAACTAATTATTACCTTCATTGATTTTAATCGTGTTCATTATAATGATGCTCGAGCAACCCCTTACAAAATAGTTTTAAAAAAAAACGGACATCTACAATTGAGTTAATTTCCTAAGTTAGCCCCATAAAGTTAGCACCGTGAAACGCACACACAAAATTAAGAGCAAAGGTGACCCAACCAAGCCTAAATAGATAGCTTTTCCGCGTGGATTAATTATTTATAAGCTTCTCTCCGATAGTGAAACCCAATAAGATTAATTCGACCTAAGAAGGATTGTGGGGCTAGCCCCTCTCGCTCGCAGGATATAGCGTGCACAATTTTGTAACAGCGATATTGCATCTTTTAAAAGCCAGTTGAACTTATACTACCAAAGGTTTTAAAGAGCAACTTCCTTTTTCAACCGATTCCATGAAAGCGGACAGAGTGAATGTTTTAAACTAACAATGTGTGCATTATATCTGTTAGACAAGCCTAGACATGTTATTCTCTTAATATAGGCCTAAAGCAACAGGCGGGACCCCAGCACTTAGGGAAACCTGACCATTAGATCTAGAGTTTATCAAATATGACTGCTACTAACCCTTAAAAATCGCCATCGTCATCCCTAAAGCATAAAACAGGAATGGACATATAACTGATCTGTCCTTAATGTTTCTATTTGAACACATACTTCATCTATCAATAATTTTATTGGGGAGCTAGATTTCTTATCTAAAAACCTAGATGTCAGGTATTTTTCTTGGCCTGCTTTATACTTCATCATCAAGTCTATTTTTGTCATTATCAAGTCAAGAAATTTCATTATAAAATCTATTTAGGTAAAAAGGATTTTTGTCGCACAAGTGTGCAAACTGTTCAAATCTATAATTTAACACGATTATTACTGTACCATCAAGGACTCTGACTGTACAATCCAAATCAGACTTTAATTATCACAACTAGCTGAATAGTTGTAAGCCAGAAGATGAACAATGAATTTATAAAAGGAACACATTCATTACGACCCTTTGTGTTTCTAAATCATCATTTTGGTGCCATAACACGGACAATTCATCCCTTTTACAACACATCCTATAAGCAAACGTAAAGAACACACACAATCATGTTTTATGATTCATATTACATTGAAAATGTACCTGGGTGACGCAGAACTGCAAAATTGATAAAGGGGAACACACCGCCATATTTGGGTTGAATCACATTTTTTAGTTCCTCATAAGTAACAGAAAACAAGACTTTTTAGGATTCCTGATTATGCAGAGTATGGAAATAGAAAACCATTAACAAGTAGCGTTTATGTCTCACTGATCTTGCAGATAATAGGATGGTATGTATTAGTGGCTATTTCAAGAGCTGTTACTTACGTATCCTTTCCTCTTCTTCTGCTGCAGTAAACAGCCAGAATGATGAAACTTATCAGAGCCACTACTCCAATGATAACTATCACGGCAATAATTCCTGTAAGGGAACCCAAAAAAGGTGAAATTAGAACATTTTCAAGAAGACAGCTGCAATGGCTTGAGTTAGCATAAGGCCCACACCATTAATAGAAGAGAGCGTTTTAATCGTTCGTATAGGCCCTAGATTAGTTTCACTCTGAAGATTTGATTTCTTTTGTAAAATCGTGAACTTTGATGCTTCTGTTCAATTAAGTAAAACTTTATGGTCTTCAAATGTGGAGCTATATAGTTAGGTTCTCACTAGGGTGATGGGGAACTCGGGCGCAGTTCTTACTTGAAGTATTAAGAGAAATTGGGCTCACATTTTAGTGATAGAGAATGTGGGATCCAATTCTAGGTATATGCATTGATATGTTAGGCTTAGTTCTTAATTTGATCATGTATTAAAGTGACCCCAGTGGGCATATCTGAAATAATGACGGGAAGTCTGGAATAATCTCAGATGGATGGAAAATGGAGAAAAAGGCTCAAAACTAACTTGAATATAAATCAGTTCAAACTGCACCCATTTTTCCATTACCCCATTACTAATTTAGTTACTAGTGATTTGTGATTCTGTCTATTGCAAAAAGAAAACTTAAAGAGGCATTCATTTTAGGTGCATTAAATACATTATTGTGACGGACAGAATCATTATTAACATGAGCCACTAATCATCATACACTCATTAGTGATCACCTTCATCATGATCGTTTTTTTGATAAATATTAATCCTGGATTTTCTGGATGTTTTTCCTTTTTAATTCCAGAAAATTCTGGATTAATATTTTTCACACACACCTTCATCATGATCAGTCACACAAATATACACGTAGCCTGATATTTAATGACATGTCAAGCTCATTATTAATATGAGAGCATAAAGTGTTCTTACCTGGGGTGATGGTGAGGTTGGCTCCTTGACTTTGGGCAGCCTCTTTGTCCCCTTTCTGGTTGTCACCGTCAGGGCCGGCTACGTTGTCGCCTCTGGTTGTGGTGGGTCTGACAGTGGAAGGGGTAGGCACGGGGGGAGGGGTAGGAGTCACCACAGGGCGGGAGCGACTGGTGACCACACCTGGAGGCGGAGTGGTTGGTGGTCGTGTAGTCGGAGCTGGTGTGAAAGGGCGAGGTGGCGTCGCAGGAGCTGGCGTCGCAGGAGCTGGCGTTGGAGCTGGCGTTGGAGCTGGCGTTGGAGCTGGCGTTGGAGCTGGCGTTGGAGCTGGCGTTGGAGCCGCTGTAGCTGGAGGGAGAGTCGTTGGAGCTGCAGTTGGGGCAGCGGTCGGGAAAGGGGTCGGGGCAAAGGTTGGGAAAGGGGTTGGGGCAGCGGTCGGGAAAGGGGTCGGGGCAGGAGTTGGGAAAGGGGTCGGGGCAGGAGTTGGGAAAGGGGTCGGGGCAGCGGTTGGGAAAGGGGTTGGGGCAGGAGTTGGGAAAGGGGTCGGGGCAGCGGTTGGAGCAGAGGTCGGGGCAGGAGTATTCAGAGGAGCTGAAAACCAGAATGACAACAGGCTTTCGCAATTACACATCTGCACCAGAAAAAGAGTGATCAAGACATAACTTCTATATTAAATCCTAACCCGTGGATTCATGCACACACAGTTCTCAGCAGTCTAATTACTGCACAAAATTAGACCTTTGGTAAGGTATGGGAAAATATACCATTAAGTGCATTTTCTTTCCCTGTCCTATGCAGCGTTTGGAAAGTCTAGTGCTATTAGAATAACATTGTAAATTGGGCATACTCCATCATTTGCTTCCACAATCTTGGTATCATTATTGCAAACTTGTTAATGGGTTTTCTGTGTTTTGTTCATAATTTTGAAGTTTTCACATGTTTTGGAAGGAGGTCAATTGAGTGCAGTAATACAATAGGTACCATCAGGCTAATTGGCCCTATACTGGATACCATAATTATGGGTAACTGAATATGGTCCATATTTCCATAACCAATTAGGCTATTTTGGTGTATTTTGATTAGTGTCTCATAAGTAATGACACATAATAATCTCTCTGTGAGGTTATTTTGTAATAACGTTAATATTTTTGTGATTGACACATTTCCTGATCGGGATACCAACCATAATACACTTGATTAGGCTCATCAGTTATTAAAATATGGGCCCATAGTTATAACTATATACATGGCTCGTCTGCTGAGATCTGGTATGCCTAGCATAGCTTACATGGCTCATTATAAATAACCTCGGACACATAAACTTATGATTAGAAGGGATATTTAGATAATTAATATTGAGCATTATAATGTTTAGAAATTGATTATATCAAATGGATTCAGCTTGTTGTGCTGGAATTGTATTTCATAACAAAAATAATTAGAAAAAAGGTTGTAACATATGAACCATGTAAACATGACAATCATCCATGAACCATCCAAACCAAACCTAAACTAGTATCACATGCACATGCATTGCATTGGTTGATTTGACACATTGTTTATTTAAAACGTTGTTCGGATTTTTTTCTGTATGTTGTTTATCATTCTTAAATGAAAACAGTTCTGCTTTTGTGAATGATCTTTCTTTATCGTTAACATATATACAAAATAGCGCTATCAATGTGTTACATTCAACCAATACTCAATAAAAGGTATAGTTTTGTTGTTTAAAGTATGTCTCCTTCTGGAAAATGGATTAAATCCCTTAGATTTATTCAGGAGTATGAATCTCCACTTTTAAAGTCAAAATTCACTCCCTTGAACTAACTGTCAAAAAGAAAAGTTTCTTGTTTGATTTTACTTGAATGGCTTGTTTTTTCAAGACTATCAGTGACTCTTCAATAGTGTCAATATCCATTTTCCACACAAGTGAAACATATTTAAACATAATTTGTATACATAGGTCTTGGTTATCATGTATACACATACCTTTACCAAACAAAACATGTTATGAATGTAAACTATATAGTATTTTAGTGGTAATCTATCATGCTAACTATTGATTAATCATCTAGTTTTAATTATTACTAGCTTGGGGTATTACGGATTTTGTTCAAGGGTATGGCCTAAATCATGTAAGTTTCAAATGCAACAACACATTTATTAACGCCTGCAGACTTAATTATTAAAGATGTTAAATGCACCCGAAAAGATAGGGCTAATGTTATACGTTAATCATTAATCTATTATTTTCCTAATCACCTTTATTGGATAAGAAAATTAGAATAGAAACAAAACATCGAAATTCTTCTATAATTTGGCAATAATGATATCTTGTAAATAGGAATATCAGGGTTCCTAATCAAACTGTTCACCGTCTATGATCAAAACTACAAAGCTGGATGGTCTTAATTGAATCAACGCCACCACCAAGTCCTTTTCACATGTTTATAGATATGTACACTTATTCAAAGCGTTTATTACAGAACAAACGTAAATGTTTTCAGAGAATTTTATTATGTTGCAACAAATATAGGACATGACGAAAAACCGAAACAAATGCAGGTACAATTCTAAACTTTTAAATTTATTTTCAGTCCCAAGTAACTGGCTTACAACAAATATAAATAGAGATATTGATTGTGATCGCTCAAAGTTGCAAAAGGTTGAAATAGATCCCCTGATGATTTGTCATCCTCACATTTTGGTCATTCTTGGTATTCATTTATACTATCGATTCAAGTCAAAGTCATTTAAATTTGTCTCTGTCCTTTTAATATGTCAGTAATGTCTCATTAATTATTCTAATTGAGAACTAGAGGTCGGTTTGATACTACTTTTACGTGCATCTATCTGTGCTAAGTGAGAAATTAGCGTTTATGTATACAATATTAGTAAACAGCTTGCAGTGTTTTAGATTTATTTGCAATAAAAAGAAACGATGCGCAATTGTCTAATACTCTTTTTCTGTCATAATAATTATAAAGTTCCCATGTTGGATTGGTATTTGAAGTGACTAATTTTACTAGGATATGATACTCTCTTTAGAGAAAATTCTGCTAGTCAAATTCCAGGTTTCGTATTGTTTTATGATTCATATGATTCATAGATATATATGGGAGTATTTTGTCTGCTATTTTTTACAGGCACAACCGAGGTCCCTTAAAATTTCTTATACCATTCTGCCTAATCTTTTATTAAACCAGCAAAACAATAGAACGAACAAATTGTCTTTTTTTTGGCCTTTATGATATAAAAAAACGTATGTATATGATGGATAAGTCGTATTACTTGAAACACAATTAAGAAATTAACATACGCGTCAAAACATCACCACTCGTAATGTGTTATTTGGAACTAGTATATCAAATTAACGTCTGTACCAAATGATACAATTAAGATTATAATTCCAGAATCAAGGTTGATCGGTTTATATGTAAAAAAAAAAAAAAAAACTGTAGAAAATACCTGTTCCGTTTTTATTAGCCTTCCCTAGTATATTAATGCAAATAGCTATTTAAAAAAGTTGCCTACGAGAGACATTTATTAACAAAACTAAACCTAATGGTACAAAGTCTTAGTGTTGGTCTTGTCTTACTACAGATTTTTATTATGTTAACGCAATAAATATGCTCCTAAATCTTTATACTTGTCCACTTATTATAATGCTATATGCATGTATTAATTTATGTACAATAATATTATGTATATTGTATATTTGTTTTCTGCTATAGGCTATGATTCATACTATATTACATATTCTTGTGATATCTATGAAAGCAGAAGAAAGGCAGATTACATTTTCAATACGTCAATCCAAAAATTGTTTTTCTGCCGTTTTTTTCATAGCATAGCAATAATATCAAAGGCGGATTAAAGCTTTAAAGCAGCGCTCAAAAGTTCAGTTGTAAAAATTGTTCCAACTGTTTTAAGAATTTACTGGTTGACATTCAATGAAGGCCATAGAAAGCAAGCCTGTATATCATGTCATCTATTGATCTCAAATTCGAACAAAATGCACTGCATAAAATTAGACCTTTAAGACCTTCAGGTTTTTTTAAATGGGACCATTAAGGTTTGGTAAATGTAATGGAAAGTTCACCTTTACAAGACCTTTCCAAAACTTTTTCAGGTGACCTTTACAAATTCATTGAAGATCTTGTATAGGTATTTGAAAGGTGACATATACTATGCCATTGATGAACTTTAATGGCCCCATTTACAAAACTAAAAGGTCTTAAAGGTCTAATTTTGCGCAGTGATAAACGTGATATTTCTTTGGACGTGTGAGCGAGCAATATAATGTGAATGAGCTCATAATCTTTATTATTTTTTTTTTATTATTTATATATAGATAAAAAAAGAAATAAAATTCCACCTTAAACCAATTCCCAACATGCAAACCAAATATCATAAGTCTTAGTATCAAGCGTTTGTGTGCAATTAAATATTATACCATTTTACCCAAGCTCTTAAATAAACTGTTAATTCTTAATCAAGCATGCAAGGGCACGGTGCAGATGCGTTTGTACTAGCCGCTCGGTCGTTTCTGGTTTTCTTCTCTGTATCTCGGCCAATATTGCTCCAAAGCAGTTACAGACAGCTCCAGTCTGTGCCCTGCTTTATCTACTGTACTAAAACTCAAAGATTTAATAGTCAGTCCTCAAAACCTTCAAGACTCTCACAACAACTAATTGGGGGACATAGGGGAACAAGTGCAACTGTTGATCACATTTTGACGATTTGATGATAATTAAGTGCTGCATCAGCCATTTGAATAGTCATTTATTTTCAATTGTTGAGTCAGCCATTATGAAAAGGTTGAGCCAACCATATGAAATGGAATAGCCAGCCATTATGAAATGATTGAGCAAGCCATTAAGAAATCATGAGCTGGCCATTAAGAAACAGTCAAGCCAGCCATTATGAAATGGCTTAGCCCCTCATAAAGAAATCATGAGCCAGCCATCATGAAATAGTTGAGCCCGCCATTATGAAATGTTTGGCATAATTATGTCAATTCGTTCCTTATGGTTTGAGGGATAGAAAACAATTTGGTCCTTGTCTTTGTTAATGAAATACAGACTGAACTGGTTCATGTCATTGAAAAGTATGACTAAATAGAATCCACCGTATCTTTTTTTAAAAAGAATTGCTGTGAAATGTCACTACGTGCTGCTTTAATTAGTGAGGTTCGATATAATGCCATTATACAAATCAAAAGTTATTATTCTCAAACGAGAACAAACTTGTTACGTAATGTTTATTTCCTCAAACTCAAAGGTCCATGGTTAGTCTTTTTGGAAGTTATCTGGTTATTGTTGGAGTTATAAAAGAAAACTATTGTTTTCAGCAAAGTTGATGCAGCACTCAGTATCAAACGTATCAAGTATCACGAACCCCTTGATCTACTGATATCTAATCCCATACTGCTACGTATTTCATGCAGGTAAATCCATCTACCATAATTTTCCCTGTCAATGGATATACTCAAAGTGCCTACACTTTCTAAACTATACTTAAACGTTACAAGTAGCCCTATAAATAAAGAAGACGTGTCAAAAATCGTACCTTTTTCACAGGCGTAGGGAAGAGACGTGCCACAGTTTTGGCTGTCCCATTGATAGGTTTCGGGGGAAGATGAAGAACTAAGAGCAAAACATGCTCCTGATACAGCGTTGGGGAAGCCCGGAGCAAAGTTCAGGTATGAAAATTCTGAAACCAAGGAAGTAAGACATTTGCAAGAAGTATTTCGACTATAATTTCCGACAGATGAGTTACATGAGCGGATCCAGGGGGGTGGTGGTCCTGGGGGTCCTGACACCCCCCCCCCCCTTTTTTTTTTCTTTTTTTTTTTTTTTGCTAGTAATTAACCTTTATGCTGATCCCCCCTTTCGAAAATCCTGTATCCGCCCCTGAGTTATATGCACCCTTTGTAATACTCACTCATTACATTCGTATGTTTGGAAACAAAATAATTTGATTCATTCACTCATCACTAAGTCCTTTGTTATAAGAATAAGAAACAAGTCTCACGAGCGTTGTTTGACCACATCAGTCTACTCCTCGTTCCTGCCGTCCAGAAATCATAAGCCACTCCGGGCACTCCTCCTGTGTACACTCCCTGGTTGAGGAGGATATCGGCGAAGTTAGGGTCCTGTAGGGAAAAAAACAAGTGATTAATAACAAGATTCTGTTGGAAAGTTAAATTCGATTATTCAATTAAATATTTCAGTATGGTGTATCACAGTTGGTTACGGATAGTTCCTATATAGAGAAGGAATTTTGATGGGCATTTGGGTGTGACTAGATTTCTATAGAATAGTTTGATATTTATTAGCGCTTGAGGTTTCAATTTTCTATAGCCTTGCCCGTTGACAGTCCCAGCTCTTTCCTTACAGCCCTCCCCCCTCCGCAAATCATGTCGCCGCTACGAATTTAGGGGTCTCAAGCCATGATGGTTAAGCAATCCCAGCGCATCACGTAACGTAAACGTAACGTATCTGTTATCTCATTTATTATTTTGAAACTGCAAATTACTTCATAACGAAATGAATGGGCCTAATGTGATACTAATCAATTTGAAAACAATTTTTACTGACTCTGATACTGATTCAATTTACTGATTCAAGATAAGATTTTATACAATTTACTGACAATTTACAATTTACTGATTCAATTTGAAAAGGAAAATGTAGTTGCACTCCCACTGAAAGCCTAGAAATGTAGACATACGTTGACATATCGCTATGCGTTGGAGTTGCCTAACCCCCTCCTACTCACCCTGATGGGTCTGACGAGCCGGCCGCCCAGGTTCCTGCACAAGTCCCGGGCCTGGTACCAGTCGGCGTCCAGGTTGTTGGCCGACACACTGTAACACAGGTTGTGGGTGCTGCTCCACGTCCTACCACTGGTCTGCTCGCACTGCTGCTGGCCGACCGCTATTTTGTAGGAATAAGAAAGAAAAATGAGTAAACATCCATGGGTGATTTTCGCAATGGCAATAACAATGGGTTTTGACAATAACGATAACAATGAGTTTTATCACAGGGATACATGTTATGTATGTCTATCGTTTTATTCACAACCTCATATAAGAGGCATAGGAACATATATATATATATTATATATATATATTATATATATATATATATATATATATATATAGTTGGTACATGTAATGGTTGCGTATCCAAGTTCTACATATCTAGAGTATATGCCAGTAATTAGTGTCCCTGAATGAAAAGGGTACGCTGTAGGACCGAAGATACCGCTCCCGGAGATTAAAAGTAGGCCATTAATACTGATACCCCTACGGAATATTTATGGGAATCTAGTTCCAGATTGTAGTATGTGATTGATTGTAATTTCAATTGTGTATTTTTTGTGCGTGAAGCAACACAACTTTGGAAAGTAACTCCTCCGGAAGTATGATTTTTATTTTTCAAGGCTGAAACTTTGTGCATGTTCATATGGCTGTAATGTCTGCATGGAATATTAGCTTTATTTCCATTCCATATATAATACAGTATTCTGCAAGTAGTTTATAATAGGTTGTCATCTCTTTGATTTATATAAACTGGGTATTTTCTAACTTTGACAGTTGCCTGTAATACTTACTGTATTCACAGATGTAGCGCATGCGAGTCCCACAGGGCTTGTTGATCCATGAGAACCTCTGCCCGAATCCATAGGCTAGGCAGTTCATGTTCGCGTCTGGTTTGGGATAGCTCGCTGCCCAGTTTGCTGCAATACCAACGTGATCACAACTATCTCTAAAGCTTGAACACATAATCATAACATCATGTGTAACGTTGGTTCGAATCCTTTCCAAATTATTAATCTGGGTTTACCACGAAAAACATACTATTTAGGAATCTTTTGACGTGTATTATGTTCTCTGTTTAGTGTAATTGCAAACAAAATAGTCATTAAAGGTTGATTCTTATAGGTGTAAAGTCCTGATGAACAGTCGCATTAAATAATTATTTGAAACTGTGTTTTTTCCTGTTTATTTGATATGGAAATTTAATCTAAAAGTAATGTACGCATATTTTGTCGCGAAGTAAATATAGAAAAACACATACCTTGGTAAACATTAAATGCTGTTGTACTTGTGCCGCATTGATTTGACGGCGCTGCATTAAGTGAAGCCGTCCTTTGGCAATAACAATTAAGTTGATTCTGGAAGAAAATAGAACATAACGTTAGTACTCAATTACAGAAGTCACATTTGTCTTTATAGAACTGGTGCAGTTGTGTAGCAAACGAAGCACGCACTACATATTTTGGTGTATAGTTTGCGCCTCGGTATTGTATTAGAAGAGGTTTGACTGTCAATCCTAAATGTATACTTAACTTGTGGTGTCAAACTAATGGTCTATAGTTCAGAACCACAGTAAACAATAAGTTAAATAGAAACAAAAAGTTTTAAAAAAAAAGTTAAAAAAAGCGATGGTTGTCTCTCATTAAACTAAAATAGGCATCAAAAGCATTAAAACCTATTGCCACCAGAAGGTTCCCTTCCCCTAAACACACTTCCAACTACAGTCCTGCGAGTCCTTTTGCCCTACACCCTATAGGCCTAGGGGTGGGGCAAAAGGCCCACTTTCTTTTAATTTGCTTTTATCTTAACCCTATTCAAGTAAAATCAATCATTTTTTTTGTTATTTGACAAAGAGTCACTAGTTTTATGATTTTATTTCTTTTCGTTTTTGATCCTACAATTTACAACAGAAATATGAGAATACTTTCTTAAGGTGGGCGTCTTGCCCCACCCTACCCTAATGCTTTAAGAATGGTTAAAACCTGTTTTGGAGATGTATAGGGGTCAAAATGATTATGTAAATTTGGTTAATAACGGAACATTTGAAACTCAAACAATTGCTTGGAGAGCGTAGGCTCGAATATGTGCTTGAAGAGTGATTTTTTTCTTACCGAAATCTGGTTACGTATTGTTCCAGCATAGAGTGGGGTAGGAATGCCTTGGCTATTTTCCGGGATCCATCCTTGACAGTAGTTTATACATTTTTCTGGTGTATCAATTTCCTGTGCAAGTCTCGTGGAATTGAATAATTGATTTGTTGTCATACATCCTATTGAAATAAATTCCCTGTTATCTGTAAAATCAAACGAAAAACATGCATTTTATTTTCAATCATACATCTATTTCTCAGTTGGGGTCTCAATTTTTGGGTCTTTTACGAAGAGTAATTTAATGTATTGTATTATAGGCGGTAGAAACTGACGCCGATTCATGGACCAAATTGAAGTAATAGCATACAACCTGTTAAATGAAAAAGAAGATTATGTCGTTAGAAAGGTACTGAACAGATGTCAATCACAAAAAAAGGCTTCCAATGCAGTACTTGGCATTTACACTGTGTATCCCTTGGTCTGACGAACTATAACGTGTATCGATTTCACGATTATATATATAAGCTATTATTTCACTTTACCAGCTTTAGCCACATTGGTCCGAATTCCTCCGAACCCAACTATAGGTATTTTCCAAAATCCAGTCAATAGTTGTTTTTAGATATTTTGATAGATTTTCACACAGACACAGACACAGACACAGACACAGACACAGACACAGACACAGACACAGACACAGACACAGACACAGACACAGACACAGACACAGACACAGACACAGACACAGACACAGACACAGACACAGACACAGACACAGACACAGACACAGACACAGACACAGACACAGACACAGACACAGACACAGACACAGACACAGACACAGACAGACAGACAGACAGACAGACAGACAGACAGACAGACAGACAGACAGACAGACAGACAGACACACACACACACACACACACACACACACACACACACACACACTCACACTCACACTCACACACACAAATAAAAGACACAACCAAAACGTGTAGGACATCAAAATGCGATCCACATTTGCCCTCTATTAGAACATCATCTTAATTAGTAGTCACTCGAGAGACTTATTATACATTCATTGATCAATTGCTGTTAGAAAACCAACTATAGTCAGTTGTAACTATATGGTCTTTTATTTCTATGGGTAGCCCTTATCAGATGAAAAAGTAAATTCTTGAGTGACCACCTAATATTGTCATTTTGGTCACTACTGAAAAGTTATTCTCTCTGAAAGATTTGCTATGGAATACACATTTTAAGAAAAAAAAAGAAAAGCTTTCTCACCATATTCTGTTTGCCACTCGTTCCTCTGTGTCTCCTTCCCTGACGTCCAGATGGCGCTCCAGTCCCTCCTGTACATCATGAGTGTGTCTTTAGCGTCTCGCTGGCTGTTGGCGTCAGACGGGGTGAGCAGCTGGGCCCCCTCACTCTGACACTGCTGGATGGCATTGGCCTGGGAAGCCCCCGTGTCGAAGAATCTGTAGCACCTGTTTCTTGAGGGGGCTAGTTGGTAATTCTGATCACATGCTTGGCCTGGAAAGGGAACAAAAGGAATAGCATATACAATCGATATAATATGATAGGGATTAGAAATGGCATTATTTTCCTAATTGTATAGGGCGAATGCACG
Organism: Lepidonotus clava; assembly: GCA_936440205.1. NCBI lineage: Eukaryota > Metazoa > Annelida > Polychaeta > Phyllodocida > Polynoidae > Lepidonotus > Lepidonotus clava. Next base: position 13,414,702 of record OW387150.1, on the reverse strand, counting down.
GGGTTGGAGTTCAAAGGAGGTGCCTGAACCCCCGACCCACCACCACATACATGTATTTCGCTGCCGGGGACTACCTTAAACAAACAGAGAATTTTTTTTGCTATAGCCCCCCCCCCCCCCAACCTTCCCCCCTCCCCCCCCTGCCCCCCCCCCTTCAAATTCCGGGATCCGCCTCTTTTTCATACTGCTGGCCCGCCTCTTCGAAATCTTGGTTCCACCCCAATTATTTCAATAGTGTGTATTGATCATGTGAGTTTGGTACCGAGTTTTGGTATGACTCATGAGGACTTATAGCGTGCTGATAAAAGAAATAGGTAGGACTTACTCCTATTCCCATTACCCTCGCTAGATCTGGATTTATTGGACCGAATCGTGAGAACCTTTACAGTTTATATGACTGAGTTTAAATTGGTGAAGATCCAGAAAGGGGTCGGGAGGAAGAAGGAAATGTCTATAATGTATGAGTTATATTGCACGACTATGAATTAGGGGAGTTGTAATGACCTCCTTGTTGTCAACAATATACATTTTTGATAGTAAAGTAGGTATAAGCCTATACTAGTAAATTCTTTTGTTAAAACAAATAATTTAATGATTTATTTTACGAACTAAACAGAAACAAAATTACAAATGGTGTTTATTCTTTCACATTATCCATTATTCACTCAGAAGGGTTATTGTCTAGAATCTTACAGATCTTGACATGAGAATAAAACAAAACCAAAGTATTTTGTACTTGATAAGGAAACCGGCTACATGTGAACATGGATAAAAAGTAAAATTCTGTTGATACATTACTTTTTCCATTAGATAAGCATGGTGATAATTATTATGTAAATGATCAAACCGTCTGAGGGTCATTGATAATTTGCATACCAATAATTATGTATATAGGTGTTAAAATGATCGGTGAACGGCAACAGAGTTTGAATATTTGAGTAAAACGATAGTCTTTGTCCAAAAAGCTACGTTTCAAGACAATCGTTCATTGGCAATACAAAAAACTATATTATGTCATACTTTTTCGGGGTAATTTTAGGATCCCCACCCTGCTTTCACATTGAATTTTCTGTTTTAATCATAAAAATAAGACCCTTAATTTTTTCAGGCAGTGTCACACTGTCCAACCTACTCCCCCCCTCCCCCACTTTGTGCGTGACATCATTAAACTTTTTATGGATGGCCCCATTCCAAAAGACTTATAAAAGCCCTAGGCCTAATTGGTCAGGTCAGGTGCCTTTACTTGAAAGTCCTGGGGGGCCGTATGGAGAGAGACGACGCATTACATATCTGGCCAATGTCATACAATTACTTTTACCCTCTAGACCAAACGGGTATATTTTCAGGGAGACAAGTCACACTATTTATATTAAACTGTTGTAATGAGCTGAAATCAGAATTGATCCAAAGAAAGAGAAGCCTATTGTTTTTAATGATAGATTAAGTCTTGTATTAGCAGCGCCAAATAACTTAATACCATCTTAAGTATGATTTTCATGCCTGGTAGATCCAACAAAGGCCTATAGATGTCTCTGGAGAGATCCTTCTAATCATGTTTCTTATTAAAGAATCTATATACGGAAAAATTGCACTCTCACTGAAAGAAAGCTTGAGGACAATTATTTTTGAAGTTACGCACTATCATTAAGTACCATACATACAGCATGATATAAATTCCATGAAACGTGGGGGAATAACACCGGAAATGACGTCAACCAATTTGGTGTGAGTTAGTCACGTGACCCGTAACAGATGGACATACGAACAGGTGCGTCCCCGGTTACCATAGATACGGGAAATAACCATATCGATTCTGGATCATCTGTTCACATGTGCCCCTGCCACTTGTTACGCTAGCCAATGATTGACACGAATTATTCATGTTGCCTGGGAACCAAACACTCCCCTCGGAAACAAAATAATCCGGGCCTCATCTAGCAGTAGAAGTTATTGATATTTCCCAGGTGGCTCATTATATAGCCTCCATCGCACATGTTTCTCCTATAAGTGTGGATGCGTATAGCTCAGAGCAGTTTTGCGTTCTGGAGATGTCAATGTTGTAAAGTGTAACTGTAGAGATGGAATAGCTTAACCAAACGAATCTCCAGCAATGATATAATAATTCGATTGACCAACTTTGAAATGAATAATGAAGATAAGGGTTCCAGTGACAAATAATTATTATGGCCAGTTAGTGGGGAAAAGGTGCGAGGAAATGGTATGATCAACAATGGGAATAAATTTACTCATAATATTATTATCAATATTTTTACTACACTTAGTAATCAGGTAATATACAACCACCTAACCCATATATCATATAGGCCCATAGGAGGCTCTAGAGCATAGGTTATAGTGTGTATCTACTCACGACACACACAAACCCCCCTCCCCTCTCACCCTTTATAAATAACGCCAGCCACGGACGTGTACGGGTCACCGAAGCGTGACCATCCACTAAGGATCCCACCTGATCCGTCCGGTTTGAGAGAAAAATACAACTAAGTCTATGACCTACATACAGTGTCCAATTTCAGGTTACCTTGACAACTAAGTTAAACAGGTAGATAGAAGATTGTAAGAAGTGTATTAGAACGGATGGCAGAGGGGGACCTGCAGTACTTCCTGGGTGGTGAACTTGTGAAGGGAAATGGTTGGCTGAGCACTGGGTCAACTTCTGCACCCCCATGACATTTTACCTGAACAGGATATTGACTGCTTCAAGGTGTAAAATGTGTTTCTTCCCATACTTACACTTAACCTGAGCAACATCAAATTTTGATACTCAGAGGCTATTATCATTCGTCCTTTGGCTTATTTAACTTAAGCCGCACCAGACCCTCATATATCCTAGGGTATCTTTCACATCGGAATTATTCTGGGTTTTAGAACTACTAAGTCCTACATATTATTGCTCCTAATTCTGGACGCAGAGTATCCAGCCTTAAACTTGTAAATAATTCAATGCTGATCATCTGGAATTCCCAGCGCAATATTAATTACTTCTCTAGACTCCCAATACCTCACATCTTAAAGTAATTAGACCTGACTATCATGCTTTTAGAATCACAATATTCTGCTTTCTAAATCTTTCTATAGACTTCCACAGGTTTAAGTTAAAGGCTGGAGGTTTAGCTGGATACTATTTCCAGACCGGCGACGACGTCTTAGTGTTTGTAGGGCTGCCATATATGGCATTGTCGGTTTGGAGGGTACCCTCCAGTGGTTGGCTGGAGAGGGGGGCCGCCGGCAAGCCACGGCTCTTGTCGGCTTGCCCGGGCACAACCAATGTACACCAAAATGCCTGCCCTCAAATGCCGTCTTTAGACCACCGAAAAGGCGACATTACACTACACGGCCTTGAGCTACAATATCAGCGACATAATAATCATGATGATATGACTGAAAGTTCGCATGCATGAGTGATATTTTTGTTAGAAATCGGCAATTTACATGTGTGTTATTCTGTCTCTTACATGCGCGATTTCTCTGTAGTATCGTCATATCACCTTAAGTCGTGTAGTGTAATACCGTCTTAAAGTACACCAAAATGCCTGCCCTCAAATGGCGTCTTTACACCACCCATATACAGTCTACTACTCTGTATGACCAACATGCACCTCAGGCCACCGACCTGAACATGACCGGCTGCACACTTTTTCCTGATGCAAACTAAAAGAAAGGCAAAAGAAATAGCATAAACTAACATAAAACATAAAGAAAGCACAGAAATGAGAGAGGGAAGGAAGCAAGAAAAAAGGCAATGTGGAACTGAGTGTTTTGTTGTGGACAGACCAACTTGAAGGTTTTTAAAAATACGGACCGCTTTCAGAAGGGAGCAGCAGTGCAAACTATCCTCTGACGTAGTTCTTCCGAATATTTGTACTGTACTTTTTGAATGTTCTGCATCAAGTTACGGTTGAAATACCTTTCCCCGATGCTCCAATAGTTCACAACAATTTAAGATCCATTTGGAACCCACCCCAAATATGTTTATGAAATAAATGGTGGCCTATGCAGAATATCAAAGTGTGTCGCAGTCAAGAAGTGAGAGCAATTATCTGAGGTCCTACACTTTTATATCTTCCGTTGATGTGTCATGTAAAGGAGAACCACACCCAGTCTGAATACCACTTATAAAAAAACATCTTGCCCTAGTCTCTAGTACTCCTTAGCACTCCACCTTGACAAAACATCATGTATGTGATAGATATGAACCTTTAGAATGTATTATGTTTTCTTTAAGCACACTGAATAAGAGCCAATGGCATGAATAAGGTCTACATGCCTGACTCACAGTTGTTTATGTATAGCCATTGACCTCTCCAAGAAAGTTAAAATGTGAAAAAAAAATATATTAAGATAACAAGAACTATTCAAGTACTCAGTAGGTGAGTGTTGACGCACTAACGCTTCAATCAAAAGCAACAATCATTGCACTCTTAAAATTAGCACACATCTTCCCTTTTCAATTATGCGGTTTTCAGAAACTCCCATAGTAAACCACTGTGTTGCCTAATCATTCTACTATCACTATACATTTACAATCGGATCAACCTCTAAGTCTTTATCACTGAATAGAAAATGTTGCTTTCTACAGTGACATCACACTATAGTTGTTATGGGATACAATGGTATAATACCTTTTACACTAGCTGGAGTCACTAGAAAGACCCTAGAAAGAGTCCTCTTCAAAACCCTACACAATTATATCCCAGACATAGAATCCAACATAGACAATGAAGCATTATCTATAGAGTTAATGAGATCAGCGAACCCTACAGTCTTATAACAAATAAGTAAATATGTTTACCTTGCATTTAGAGAAAGATCTAAGGTATCCTAGTACATGCCATCTAGCAGTTCTCCGTATAAAGTTATCATGTGAAGTAGGAATGTCGTCACTTGCCATGACAATAAGATAGTGCTGCCATTTACCTGCTCAAGTCTGTTAAACTCAGTGCAGACACAAATCTGTATTTTAACTTGGTGCTAAAACAGGTATACGAGGCTCTGCATTTATTCAAATTCTGTTTTCAGATGTACTTATAAGGAGGCAAACTATGTATGTCACTTGTCAGATGTCCAAGATCATGCAGTGACTCCCCTCATTGTAGTTAGTTTTGCTAGTTTAGCCTTGCTAGTCTAGTCTTTCTAGTCAAGTTAGTGTAGTCATAGTAAAGTTTTATGTAGTTTGTATATACATATAGTTTGTGATATAACCTATATAGGTTACTGTATGGCACATAAGTTTGTAATGACTTTGTTGTTGTCAATGAAATACTTATAATTCCTATAGCAAATGTAACTTCATGTCCAGGGTTGAAATCGTTATGAGCAATATACTTATGGAGGGCTTCAGATCGGATCCCAAGAAAGACGTTACCCTTGTTTCTGGCTATGGACTGTGAACAGGTAAAACCAAAAGCTGTAGATTGCATCTAACAATGAGTGGCCAAACTGTCTTATTCATTCTGAGTACGGCCAAGATTCTATAGAGGATAGTACTTATTTTCAGAAACATTTGTATTCTAACATCAATCATGGCCTAGATGTAAAAGTGACCGACTTATAAACCACTAACTCTCTTGATTAGAATATTTGAAATTCTCTTCAGCGTAATTGGCTTAGAGCAAATTGCTCAATATATCACAGCTAACTTACCGTATCAAGGGACTGGCCACATTTCGCCACCTTGATTAAAGTTAGGAACAATTATAACCCTTAATTTGTAACATTAAGATATGTATCAATATACCGTTTATCATATTCTCTCAAATGTGCGGCTATAAAATCCGTTAATCATGGTCATTGTTTGATTGCAGAAGTGTACCCCAATCCCGCAATAGGCCTAACAAAAACGAAAAAACTACGTTGATAGTTTGATTCGTTCAATAATCCATTGCCTGGTTAATCTCATGATTATTGAATAACGTTGTAACATGTTGCATTTTGATTCTGCAGATTTATGGTGTACTCTTAACACCTTTCTATATCGTAGAGACATAGGTCTACATCTAAAATTAAACATTCAAGAATAAGTCTAAGGGGCTTTGTACCGAACCATTCAGCGCTTTATTAATCCACTTAAGTAAAGTATCGGGGACAATCAATTGCTACTAAAACTATAATAAGTTATAAAAACAAACAATTAGGTCTCCATTATGGATGAGTTTAGTCTCAACAGATGGCGGGTGTTCTGAGGACAATGCCTGGTTAGGTCTTTACCCGGAAACAGTATGTAGGACACCCGGAAGTCACCTGCATACCTGTATACCTGTCATACTACAGCGTTTACCTGGGAACCCTGAGGCATTCTGACAAAAAGGAAACGTGCACAGTCCATCCAGTCGTCACAACCTTATTTTATATTGTTTAAAACTAGCTGTTAGATCTATGTCTTTTTCTAGCTGAGAGCCAGAACCAAACTGCTGGTTTGCTCCATACATCTAATATTAAGAAAATGTTGAAAATGTTGAAAATTCATTGGTTCATGAGCATGATCTTCTCAATGATTATCGAACTAGTGGGGCTGGACTTTACTATAACAATCTATGTTCAATTGCTAAGGGTGCACCCTGCCTTGGAGCTGGGCACCCAGAGTGCGCTTGATTTTGTTATAGATGACGATGATGATGTGAGTTTAAGGTCTACTCAGCAATTTTTCAGCTATAAAACTCCGGTTTTTGGCTGTTCACAGTTCACAGTATGATCGAATCTTTGGGGATGGAAACGACAGCAAGGCGAGGTTCTCTTGATTGTGTTATAGTCTAATTATCTTTATTTCGTACTGTGTAGATGCAAAAGGTACCGGCTGCACGATTTTCCTACCTTACTCACCCAGCGTGTACCTCAGATAAATCCTTGATTTCAGACACTCGGTATTTAATCGGTAGTCATAATAGGGCTTAATACCTGAATTATTAGAGCTTAAAATCCGGATCTCACTAAACGATTACTATTATCCTAATTAACAGTGCAGAACATGGTAACGAAACTTATTTGGCCATTTGATACTCGATAGATCTGCGAATCTTAAGCATGCAAGCCTTCTCTGGCGCGATCACGCAATTCATAATTATGGTAAAACTTAATAACTCCATGATGTTGTTAGCCTCGGATTCAGAGATTCTTAATAGTACAGGGCGGAAATGTTTCCAATGAAATACATAAGCAATTTACACTTTTAGCAATATTATCATGCCAAATTAGTATTGAAGATAACGAAATTACGACAGTATTGTTGTGTAAATAGATCTAAGAGTCTAGGGTCTCCTGGAAACGTAAAGTATAGAAAGAGAGGCACTTTTATATTGCATATGCGCACCTGCGTGACGATTTCTTACTCCCTTCCGACCAGCACACCACACACCCTCCCTCTTTTGACATTCCGAAGCTTTACATGCAGAAGCACGTATACACATAGGCCTTTATCTAAATGTATGTCAACATTATGACAATTTCTTTGCCATCAGACTTTCCTTCCAAAGGTGACTTTATAGTTGGATAGGCTCCATAGAACAAATTGCTCGAGTCCTAACTCAATATACTATCATTCTAATTAATAATTAGGTGGAAACCTGATGTACGTAATGAACATGGCAACATTTGATCTATACAGTTAATTAATTATTGAGGATGAATAGTTAGTAGGTATGCAAAGGGGGCATGTTTAATTCTAATGTTGACAAACAAGTTTAGCTCTATTATTACAGAAGCCTTTCTTTGGGCCTCCCACACTCTCTATATATTGTATTGTTTCATTGGCCTATGCAGAGTCTGTAATTTACTTCATCTCAAGTACAATCATTTGGCAGCAATAACAATAGCTAAACTTCCGACGTACTTCTGGCTTGCTATCAACTTCTGATTCTCCTGATTCACGAATTTGGGACTCATCCAAGGAACACTAACTAAATAACAGGTTTTTCTCTCAAATTCCATATAGTAATTGCCTTTGCACTTTCCAACCCTTCAATGCATATACCGGTAATTACTATATCCTGGTGTTTTTTTTTTAATACGTTTACCCTTTGTGTTCTTGCTAACCTTTCAAACGTCATATGGCTTTAAGTGTTCCTAGGTCATACTATGCCTTTTCTTACTTCACCCTCTGTGCTCTGTTTGAACTTACAAACGTCATATGGCTTTGAGGGTCTTTTTTTCTAGATCATGTGGAACATGAGCATCCATTTTGAGGTCATACATGAAGATTTTTTGTAGTTTGTTGAGTACTAGAGACACCTGTTGGAATATAGTCTGTCTGATACACACAATGAGAGGGGGTGCAAGGTGGATACAGGATTTGGAAAGAGGGTCCGCATGATACTACTATACACCATCGCACATTTGCATGCTGCAGTGGTGCACACCTGTAACGTTTTTATCTCTTTGTCAAATGTAAGTCTCTGCCAAATGGGGCGGGTCAGAAGGAACCCCTGAACCCGTCCCTTGGGTGTATGGGGCAAATGTATATTATATATAAATATGTGGGGTTGATTGGTGCATGGTGTACATAATTTATTATGAATAGTGATGCTTGGTCATTGCTGTACATCATTTTGTTAGGGTGTTTGTTGTACGGTATACATAATGAGTGTTGGTGCTTAGAGTATGTTGTACATAATGAGTGTGAGTGTTTGGTGTATGGTGTACATTCAATGTATGGGAATCCTTGGTTTAAAATGAGTGGAGAGGCTTGGTGTACAGTATGGTGCTCATAATATCTTGGGGTGCTTATATATGATTTATAAATGCAGGTGTTCATAATATGTAATATGGTACATGGTGTAATAGTATGGTGGACATTATGTATGTTGGTGTTTGGTGTATGGTGTCCATATTATAATGTGTGGAGTGCTGGTGTATGGTATCCATAATGTGTGGGGGTACCTGTCCTGATGTCCCCGACCAGTCCCAGTGTCGTGAGGGTACGTCAGGCCAGGTGTGGAGGTGACTCAGTTAGAGGTCAGGTCGTCCTACCACATCCAACTCTACCCCTTCCCACTCACTTCCTCCTGGGGGGACCAATCTCCAAACCTCACCTTTATTATGACCACTTAAAGTATGTCATACGGGGTGTGGTCATTATAGCAGAGCATTAAGATTTACTTAATGACCTGACCGTGGAGGCGTGGAATGTCTCATGTTTTCATTGGGTGCTCCTTGGTGGGGCAATAGCTGGGTGGTTTACTCATGCAGTTAGGTAACCAGGCTGTTTACTGTGGCGTACAAATAGTACCGACACGGATGATTTCCTGACTCAACCCCTCACCGAGAGTAGGTCGACTGGTTAAAGGACCTAGCTGTTGTCTAGACAAAAGGGGGTCCGGGGTTGGGTCATTGCATTTTCCCTCAGAGTTTGTTTTATGACTTGCTTTAATCATACTTTCATGGATTGGATAATAAAACGTGCTACTGTTGAGATCTGTGTTTGAAGAGTGTGTACGTTTAGTATTACTCATTTCTTCTAAATAGCCTTTAAAAGTGAACGCCCAAAGGCAAAGATGTTGCTTTAAGCTACTATGATTTCAACCTTTTAAAATTTCTTGAAGTATGTGGAAGTAAGTATGTGATAGTCCCCAAGAGTTTTGAAGAACTTTTTAGATAGATAATAAATGTTTCATGCAAATTGGATTTTATGTAGAAAAACATATAAATGCCGGAAGTGATCAATTTAGCATTGTCCAATTAACTCAGAATAACAATGTATCCAAGTGATATAAGCAGACAGTTTTTTTTAAACCAGTTCTGTTAAGATACGATATGCTGTGTTTTGAGCATGAAAACTATATAGCTATAACTTCAAAATGCTTAAAAGCAACATAAACTCCAATATTATTGAGAGCAGTAAACATCACTGGGATCTTCCTAAAATACAGGTAGACCCCTTGAAAAACTTATTTTCTCTTAACTTGGTATTTTGTGTAAACGATGTTTCCAGACATGTCCAATTAGTGGTAATATGGAGTCGTGCTAGTTGGTTCTACACACTGGAATACCTTGGTCTTTAGTCCCCTAAGGTGCAACAGGTATTTGGCTCTGGGGCCTACTTTTCTTTGCGCTCTAGCGGAGCAGATTACTGCAAAGGATCGCATGCCGGGAAAAAAGGGCCCTAGGAAATAGTTTGGGCTAAGTATCTCTACGCGGAGAATGTATGTTTCCCAAATGAGGGACTATGCCCTCTATGATAAGATGACCCATACCAGTACTGGCAGTGACATTAAAATGAGGGACCATGATCTTTATATATGATGAAAGCCATACCAGTAGAATAAGGGACCAAGATATTCATAATAAGGTGGACTATACCATTATAGGGAACTCTTAGGAAATTATACGCCTATAACTTCATTTTCCATCTGTACATGATAGTTACATTTTTACCATGCAATTATTTTACAGAACTTTCCACCCAAGGACGAATGTATCCGAGAGTTTATAGGACATCCTAGCTGCGTGGGAAGTATATCCTAATACTTCCTGCTTTTTGATTTTTACCAAAAAAATACAGTTAGATCATGCCCATCCCTTAAGCAAATAATTGCGTCGTAACAAAAGGCTATGTGTATACAATGCCCCCAATTATATTGAGGCAATTGAACGAACAGGACAATGGGTGTCTATAGTACACGTAATACATAACAATAGGGTCTGCTGTTGCCTCTATTGGCCTGTATTCAGCAACTATATAGGTTAGAAAAGAAGACACTCTCAACACTTTGACAAGATCTGGACAACTTTACTTTTAGTCCTATTTTAAAGTATATCATCAGTTTCTGAATACAATGAGATAATCTTATATGTTTTAAGAATGGACTTTTGGTTTATATGAATAGAAAAAAGGCCAAGGGTGTGGCATGCAATAGAAAGTAAGCCGCTGGAACTTAGCGGTGTAAAAATAGACCCGCTATTCTAGCTGTACACGGTCACCTACAGGCTTGGCGGTGGTCATAAGCGCTCCGGAGAAGACAGGAACAGGTACCTGCCCCAACGAGGAGGGTGTGTGTGTTGAGTATACACGTACAGACAAACATACAACTCACCTGCATTGGGCTCTACCTGGACCAGCAGGCAGAGGGCGGCCAGCACTCCTCCTAGTAGTAAACTCATGGTCTTTTCTCCTCCAGGCGTCCCCCAGGTAAAAATCTACGTGCTCCTTCCAATGCTTTGGATCCTAAAATGGGTGACGGAATTCTCTGGGTAGAAGGGTCCAAAGCGGGGTGGGGTGGGTGTTGGTACCTGGTTGTATGGTAGGATCCTGTAGGTGGGTGCCACCGCCTCCACACAGCCTTCAGAACAAGTAGGGGGGAGTTTCTGACCTGTGACGTCCCAGGATGCACTGCGCGGGGCGAAGGCCTTGCCGAGGCAGCCAAGCGTGACGAACGCAGCGCTGTGGTTGGGAGGTTAGGGGGTGGGCAAGAACCAATGGAGGGGGGGGGGCACTTGGTCTAGAAATGGGTATTAACTGCAGTCGGAGCCTTGTGGGGCTTTAGCCATCCATGGCAAATTTAGCTTTAAAAGTGGGGCTGTCAAATAATCAAATTATCCCTTAGTAGAGCTATCAAAAAAGATTATATTGATACTGTCCAAAGATTAAAAGTCAACTGAAAATGATGGAATTCTTTCATAATTGCTCTAAAAAATATTCACGTGTTCTGAAATCAGATTGTGACCAGAAATTTGTTGGCCATGCTCTTTTGCAAGCGCTGTCTACAAGCTATCCTGAAAAAAATGAAAAAGGGGGTTGTCAGAGCATGGCAGGTTTCTGGGAGCTGTGAAATCCCCCCCCCCCCCCTAAAAAAAAGTTTAAAAAAAAAAGGGGGGGGGTTGCTGTTTCTCAGTTGGTACCTTCATTCAAAGACTATGACTGAGTATCCCCCCGAGGGGTGTGTGCAATGCTACAGGTAGGGGAAGACCGGCTCATTTGCATACACAACCCCGCACACCCCCCTCCCACGCAAAGCTCTTGGCTGCATTCTCCACCTGAGGCACCTGTGGCCAGGTAAAGTCCTGGGTGAGATTCAACCAAGGGTGACCCCAAGCGGCTTGTGTTGGAGATGGCCGATCCAGCACGACCACGTGGTGGGGGTGTTCGGTCACTGTGACATGTATAGTTGTCGTGACTCACACTAAAGGCAATGCACTCTTTTATTTGGAGAGGGTTATTTTTGCACTAAACATTACTCCATGATTCACCCCAAACAGCAAAAAACTTCACAAGAACGCCCCATGGAGATATGCTCTACTGAAAAGGCCATACACAATTATGTCAGCTTAAGTGAGGTATATTACTACCTATACTTCAGTCTAATTATATGGACTATTTTAAGGCTGTAATATGGGAACGAGGATATCCATTATCAAACCCCCCTTAAGGCTAGCTCACGAGTGTGTGTAGGGGATCGTGACGAGGTCTGAACTAAAATTAGGTGAATGCTTTTGGGACTCCAGTGCCGACGACGGGTTCGGACCGGCCAGTCCCAGATCAATAAAAGCCCAAGGAGGAAGGTGGAGGGGGTACGAGGAACTGGAGGGACCCCCCCCCCCCCCGCAATCCCCTATGAGCCCCCTCCTGGTCCAGAACGGTCTGAAGAACCACCCCCATCCCCACCCCCAACTGTGTATTCTACAAGCCGATTTAGAACCGGTCCACTTGCGGATTACAAAGGTTGGGGGTATTTTAAGACAGAACTACATGCATGGCCTTCGTCATTTAGGGGGAGAGGAAAGGGCTATTATGGTTAGATCTAGATCTGAAAAATAGCAAACTACAACCTGGGGATTAGTGTGAAGGGCAACCAAGGACCTGGTCGTACTTAGAAGTGGCCCAGATCATCCCTCGACTTGAAGGTTAAGGCCCAAGTGAAAGGAGGACATAGCTGCATGAAGAGTATACATGCTATGGTTAGTATAAAAATGAACGGGCAAACAACCCGCTTACTCATAGTATTTTTCACAAAACTGTTCGCTTGCTCCGACAAAAACTAATGTTGCATTGGGTAAGCAAGTAATGTTGTAACAAAAACTGTTTCAGCAAAAGACAATCAAGTCAAAATTATGAATTGAAAGGGAACATCTTTTATAATAGTGTTCAGATTTTTCGGTGTTCGGCGAAGCGAATCAAATTATATCATAACATGAAATGCCATCAATATAACTTTTTCTAGTCAATTCCAGAATGACATACACATGCCTTTAGTTGAAAAGGTAAATACTTTATCATGGAGCAATTTTTACATGAGGTTCATAGAGCGAAGCTTCCCTTGCAGCCGTATTACTCGTCCCCAGAATATAGTATGCAATAACATTTAAATAAAGTTGTTTATTAAAGCTGACTTATCTCCCAATATCGCCTCGTTGTTTTGATTTCCTATTGGGAACTGAAAAAAAGAGTTATAGGGCTGATGTCTCTAGTTACATATCAGTGCTGTAAGTAAAACAAGGGGCTTGTTGATAGTTCATACCAGGACAAGTATACTGTTAGTTTCATTGTTAGAAGTTGCATCAGATGACCTCTACGGCCCAGGCGGGTTCCACCACATTGTTGTTTTAATGTGGCTTCTTTCTTCAAGTGCGGCATTAATTTTGATTATGATTAAAAATTTAACCTTCAATCAAATCATCTATGTAACATTGCCTTATTGATTATCATTTTTATATATCACAATTAAGACTTTATATAGATGGTTTCCATATGATATCCTGTCAAAACCATACAGGTTCCGGACTTTTTTTAGATTGGCCAAGTCAGGACCTTTATATTTCGTATCATTCATCCTCAGCCGGTTGGATACTTTTTAAAACAGGAATCTATTTAGACAAATGTATTACGATGTTTGTATAATGGACAAAAGGGTCAACTGATATTATGTTATTTCTATCGATTTCATAATAACATTTGCCCCATCCTTCATTATGATGTAATTGAAGCCGGGTTCGAACATTTCACACCACTGCCTTTGCCCCGTTTGGCTCCACTACACGATCGGATCGGCGCCTCTGACAAGCCCCGAACAGGGGAGGGGCTTGTATCGCAAGCTAATATTATGTTGACTATGAGTAGAAGCCGTTATTGCGTATTTTATATATCAGTAAAAACTTATATAAGAACGAATGGCTGATGTGTTTTATGTTTGGCCTCAACACTCCCACTTCAACAAGAAACTGTTATTTGGTCCATGGAGATGTGTGTACACATGTATACGGAATAAAAACATCGGCCATGCACTAATTAACTGTACGATGTCTTTTTTTGCAGAGCGCGCCTATATATAATATAGGCTATAGTATCGTCCTAGATTTATTTATTTCGTCCCTCAGTCTAACCAAAATTAAATCAATTTTTTGGAGTCTCCTGCGCGCAGCCCGCAATGTGTCTCATTGTCTTTGGAAAATGATGCCTTCTCGTGTGCCGTATTGCTGTAACTATCTATAAAACTGGTATATGCCAAAGAGGTCGAGTGGTCGTGCTGTCAAAGTTTATGCAGCAATTACAAGCATACTTTTCCTACGGAAATACTGATTTGATTATACGGTTTTTATAAACATTTGTTGTATAAGCCTATATTGATTATAAATTGGGGGCAGTGTCCCCCGAACGCCCCCCCCCCCCCCCCCCCCCAACACACTGACTACTGAGGTGATGTCAGCGGAACACAACAATTTTGTGCTTTTTGGTCTAACTATATAGAACTATTTCAGAACAATATTCTCACAATTTAAAAAAGTCGTACTCGTCCACAATGTTATCAGGTTTTACCTATTCTAATTTTCTATGATATACTCATAGACACCTCCACTACTTTGATAACTGATATCCAAGAGTAAAAGTGTTTCGAGGGATGATGGATTATGCAATAAGGTATGGGCAATAAGGCGTGGTCTATCAAGTTTCCTAGACACACCCATATTTATAAACCATTATCCATAAACATGAGGTGCGTGTAACAGGTGACAGTCTGGGTGAGGGACTACCTACCCACTGTAACGCCTCAAATGAAAACTCTGAACGTAATAATATAGGCATAGTAGTTATCTCTTGTCGCGTCCAAATAAATTATTTTCGCAAGAATAACGAAAAACGCATATATAATATTTGCGAGTACACATATAATTCGGGGATTTTTCGTGCAACATGAGAAAATTAATATTTGCGAAGTTTATGAAAACGCGAATAAAATTTTGCGAATTAAACGAAAAGATTATTGCGCAGTGAGAAATACAGCGCGTCTATACAGTAGCAGTTGCCAGCTGTCGCCTTATTGGGAAATGCACATACACTGTGACAGTAAACCCTATGATGAAGTCATGCAATCACGTGGAACGAATGTAGTATAAGTTAATGTATGAGAGTTTATGCTGGAGTTTGACAAGAATTCAAATGAACCTGTTTAGCCATTGTAACCGAATACTCCATACACGCATGCATGCTTTAAAAAGGAAGTGTTAGTAATTATGTAGAACATGTCTATTGATACATCATGGTTAAAGTGAAACTCGTTAGCATAAAAAAACATTTTTTATTAATACTTTCCACCAATGTTGATGACATGAGAAGTGTTTCCTGTCTGTTATAGGCCTATGCTTATTTCGAAGAACCTACACATTGAATGTGTTTGTACTATTTCAATGCTGCCATTTATTAGCCTACCCGATGCTCTCAAAGGCCGCAAAAAGAAAGTGCCTTCTCACACCACTCAGTGACCGTCCACTTCATATCAGTAAACGTATTGAATTTCACGTCGCACAAATTTTAGTGCAGTTCCATCTGCCAAATTAAGCTGTGAATGTACAAATAAAAACTATATGACAAATTAATAGTATCAGCTGAAGCATAACTGTTTTGAATTAATGATAATATTAGATATGCATATAGACATATATAAGATGCCAAACAATGTAAAATGTCAACAATTTAATGTACAATTTTAATTAGTTTTAATGCTAAATATGCATAAAGCGACACGATTCATACCTTCACACTACCCCCTTGTTTCAAGCGGGGGCTGTCTCCGGGTAATTTGAGGGGGGACGTTACACAACAATCTACTGATACTAAACTTAACTGGCCTTCTTAAAGTGCAGATACCTGTGACTAATCTCATGAGTCTTTGTCGGGCAAGCTTTCAAGTAATTAATGTTTCTAACATTAACTTTAGATATTATATGAACCGAAATCACACTTAACTCATACCAGCACTCTCTTCAATATAATAAGAGAAAGATTGTAAGACCCTATAGACCTGAATAAAATACACTGAAGTATCCTAAGCGTGACGGGTGACGGGATCAGGTGGGTTTATTTATAAACTGCTGCATCGGTGTGATTGTCAGGTAGTCAAAGGTAATCATACATTTATAGATCGACCTTTTTATTTTGCTAAAACCTTAAAAAAAGCATGAAAAGATCTCCATAAGACAACAACATAGTCGCGGTCTCTTTTAAGTGACTGTTGCATGAAAATCCTTTAGTATTTTATTCAAAAACATAGTCCACAGACAGTCATGTAGAAACATAAGGTTATGCATAATAATGCATGAGTGCATGTAACCGTTAGTAGATGTGAATATTATCCGGAATGACATTGTTTCTGGTCATCGTTTATAGGTATGGTATATACATCGAAATCCCAAGAGCGTATTACAAATTTATAAAGTGCCTTCCATTAATTAGACTTTATGAATATGGGGATGACAAACATTGGTCCTTGCATAAGATAAATTTGTATAATGAATTCACCTTAAATTAAGGACACATGAGACGTAAAATTATAACACTAAAATAAACGGGTAATCACGAGGGTCTCGAGCCGATATATTTTCGTGTCATATTAATTAAATGTCATATTTACCAGAGGCGGTCCAGGGGCGGACCCAAAGTCAGTCATCTGGGGGGAGGGGGGCAACTCCCCCTCCCCCCATATAAAAAAATGAAAATGAATTACCCCAAATTTGCATGAATCAACAAACGTATATTATTTTTAAAAATGTCCTTTCGGTCTAGGGGTGGGGGACCGCCCCTTTTGCCCCCCCTGGATCTGCCACTGATATACTGGGTATCGTATTTCAAATAATTGAATAATTAATCTAATTATTACAGGTTATAACCTAGGGTAATTCTGCTCACATTGGCCCAATTGAAATGTAGTTACAAATTAAAGAGGCTAATATGGGCAACACATTACCGTGCACGTGCCTAACTTTTCTTGTAGAGGTCTATAGGAGTTTGTCTGCTTGCTACAAAACAGTATATCACCGATCCTCCATAAAACCTAATACATGTATATAACCCTTACATGTTTGATTTTGCTTTTGTATTCCTCGCTTTTGCACTATTTACATCAATTCTAGTATACTTCCTCCGGCTTCTGGTTAATGTTTTGTGTAGTTTGACTTAGATATACGCTGTTAACCCTTTTCCCCACACCATCAATATTTCATTCAGGATTGACAAAGTGCCACTCTAATACGGTTAAATAATCCCAGAAGACGCCGCATATAACACAATGCTGATACCTAGACCAAGGTTCGGCTATGTAAGAAATTAAACAAAATTATGCCTCACCATTTGAATTGTAAGATTCACGAAACAGTAACTGTTAACCGCGAAAAGGGTTAATAACTTACATAGGACCAGTGCAGTAAGACTAGTTCACATGAGGCTCCCATTCCAGAAGAACCGCGATATCACGCCGAGCTCGAGGTTATGTATGCTGTGTAATTTGCTGAGGAAAAAAGAACATTTCATTTTCAACTAGTAAAACAAGAACCTGATAAATCCACAACTAACATATATACACAAATAAGGCAACTGTCTACATAGAGACAAATATGGCTATGTCTATATGTATAGCATTCTGGTGGTTCCAGCCCAAACTGTTCCATGGAAACCACAAGACGGACTTCCGAAACGATAGGCAAAGAAAACTGTCACGCTTTTCCTCCAGACTAATAGATTCAGTAGGCGTCACTTTTGGAGTTGTTACATTAGAAGTGAGCATGTTGAATGTTTCAGAGGGTACATTAGACACATGTAATTAAGATCCGAGGGAAATGTGCATTAAAGTTGCAGGTGGAGCATGGAAAGGCATTTGTGATACACATTTGAGAGGTTTTATGCACTGCATTCCTCATTCAATATAAATATCTGAAAGGATATTTTATGTAGGACTAATAGTCATTAATTCAGCGACATGGAACAAATTTTCCTTGAAAGATGTGTCAAACCCTTTTGGCTATAAAAACATCAGATATCTGTTATCGGGCGTTGGCTAATTCATTAATATTGTTATAGGCCAAATCGTTTAAAACATCCTACATGTATTTGAAAACCAAAAGTAACACATTCATGTATAATAATTTGTGAGAGAGCAGACTTATTCATGATAATCAGATTTGGATTTCTTCAAGATTTTAGGGAGAAACTTGAAGAGTAGGTTAATGGTTTTCACCGCCCCGTTCAGTAGCAGTTTAGACAAACCTAATTAGCTGATGATCGAATATGTGAAAAAGACGTTCATTAGTTAGGATTAAAGGAAGTGCTGGGGGGGGGGTGGTGGTTGGTCTTTGCCAAAATGTGGGTAAAATATAAGAAAATATGTTGAAACCCACTTAAATTAATCTTGAACCCCTCACTTTTGGGTGGAACCCCCTTTGATTTCAGAGCTGGCTACGCCTATGATAATATAACAATATTTTCAGACCAAAATTTACTTTCCATTATACCAATCGTTAAAAACTATCATTAATTGCATATCATATTATGACGATCATCAATTTTTCGGAATCGGTAACGAATCCGCCAAAAATCGCATCGTGGACTAAACCCTTAAGGCGATGATCCACGATGCGATTTTGGGCCAATTTTGAAAATCCGATCATCAAATACTTGTTTTTCTTGTGATAGTTTAATTTTCTAAGGAGTTTGGAACAATCCTTATCAGAAAAAGGATATATTGACCTCAAAATACAATTCCAAATATACGGAAAATGCATGGTAACAAAATCGGTTGGTGTTTTGTCGCATCGTGGATCTTAGGCTTTAGTTTGTTTCTCTGAGGAGGGATCAAGAAGGGACGAGTTGACCCGGGGCCAGAGGCAGGTTCTGTAACCAGCAGGGCGTTACGGCCCTCTGTTAACACTCAGGGGACAGACATGAGACCCAGAACCAAGCCTGAGCCAAGATTCAATAAAGAGACTACGATTAGGTGTATAGAGGAATGTAGGGAAGATGAGGGCGGTTGCCTATGCATGTTGTTATAATCCATTATACCTTTTCAATTCACTATATATATATATTAGATATTTATCTATCCTGGGAATTACATATCAGCCATAGACCATTTTGATTGAATCTCAGCTAGATACATATTGATATGTTGGTATACTTAAGATATGACAAACTCATGATCATGATATCATAAATAACTCTGCTAATAATTGAGTGTGATTCTAAAAAAAAATTAGTTATAAGTACATTGGTTTGTATAAGTTAAGACAGACATCAGACATCAGACATTACACTAGTATACTGACTGAGAATTGTAATAATTACGTGGACGGATATGTGTCTGATGCGCTCAATTATCTTGAGGAATGTTAATGGAAAATTTTAAAGAGCCATTGATCTGTTGATGTCTTAGAATAACTTGCCAATTGCTTAGTTGAACAATTACCCTGATTATCCTCATGCTGGTCACAGGATGCCACCGAAATAAATTTGGTATAGTGTCGTGTGTCTTACTAATTGAGGCGTTTATAACTTCTCGTATCATAAATGTTAATCATGTGCACCCCCGCACATCGAACGATGGAACTTTCATACAATGTATCTGAACCTACTGTAAATTTGAGACACGTTTGCTTCGTTAAATATGATGAGGCTGAACTCTGGAGATCTAGGCGAAATCAGTCGAGTATTAAGGAGTATTAAGGACGTCCGTGTTGAGTCTACATACCCGAAATAAATAATCAAATCATTTGCATTTGAATTGAATTTCGATCGCCTACTTCAACAAACAGAATTACTCTATCAAGATAGCCGAATAAATAAATATGCATATTGTGTATGCATATTCAAAATGAAAACAACGAAAGATCAAATGAATAGAATTTTTTTTAAATAGGAAGTACACCCACGGCTGAGCTCTATGTGGTGCAAAGGCATCTCCTTTTCAGAAGCAGACCATACATGGATAGACTTAACTCAAGTTCTAAAATATCTTATTTGAATAGCGTTGCTATATATGGCAAAGAAAATATCCTTTGTCTGTGCTGATCCAAAAACGTTTAGTGGGCGAAGAGGAAACAGTTTGAATACCACATCTTTTGGTTTATTTCAATAGATAATAGTTCCACCAAAGCCCATATAAATGTATGTATACGTCTGAAGTACTCTAAAGTTTTGGTGTAGTACTTTCTAATTGTGGATGTTGTTCAGGGGAGTAATGAAGATGAAGACAGGAGTAGTGTTGAGATGATGTTGTATTCTTCAGTCACAGGTTATTAACCATAGGCCTAAGCCTAGGCTCTTACACAATGAACATGTGTTCACCTTGGTGTTCAGACTCCCACTGCCCTCACAGCAAGGGTGCACTTCCCCACCTCACCTTTGGCCTCTGACCTAATTACACTAATTAGGCCAGTTGCCACTAGGGGGAGGGGGAGTGCTAACAAACATTCTGTATGATGGTTACCATAAACTCTATGATGTAGCATGTACATATTTGATATGTCTTTTAATTATTGTTTATGAAATTATGATATTTATATATCTTAATATGATAAATTTGGTAAATAATCGTAGTTGTTAGAGGGAGGATATGGTATGCCTAAACTTAGGTATGACATAATGCCCCCCTTCCCTGATTAAAATTTGGCTCCGCACAAATAATTTGTTTTCAGAATTTCTAATGATATATAATTTAAGGAAAATAGAGTTTATGATATTTTCTTTCATGTGTGCACTTGGAATGTATTTTGTATTTTAAACAATAATAGCGATCTTCTAAATGATATCAATTATACAATGATAGCATTGAATTATGGAATACAATGATAGCTTTAACTTTTATTGGCTTATCTAGTCTTTTCTAATTTAGATTTTAATTTATATAAACCAAGTCGCATGAGACAAGGTTATAAATTCTAATACAATATGTTTCACCTAACCTTAAAATGAAAAGGCTTTTGATGAAGATTGTATAGATTATGATAGTGTTAGTTTCCCTAGCTGTTTTCCCTGTCTAAATCTCTGAAATAAAGTGTAGAATTAATTGCTTAACCCTAGCTGAAAACGAAAGCAGAGAATTAGACTTTAGGAATTTAATAGACATTGCATTGTGATTTGATTTTTCAAAACAAGAGTCTACTTATTTCTAATAAACTTATTTTCTACAACTAGGTCTTACCATGTATAGAGGTTATAATTTTCTTGATATTTATTTTGTATTTGCCAAATAGCAACTTTGCGCCTAAAGTACTAAATGGTAGATGATAAATTTGTTTTGTTCTTGAAAATTTCTGAAGGTAGTTTTGCTTTTGCATTTGGGACCGTTTATGTCAAGGACATCAACGTGGCTCTCCAACTGGAGGCATGTCCAACATATATACATAAACTTTGGTTTTGAAAACATGGTTAGTACACAAGACATACATATAAGGAGTATTATACAAGTATATACAATTTACATTTGAGAATCATTTGAAGTTCATTGAGCTTAGTTGTTGATCAATGTCATTGTTCAATTGTTTATTTAGCTGTGGGCTCCTTCAGCTTATCCTTAGTTGTTGTTGATCGTTTGTTCTTATCCTTTGTTGTTGTTGATCTTCTGTTCTTATCCTTTGTTGTTGTTGATCGCCTGTAGTTTCAGTCTGATGTGGTTTGTTAGCACTTATGCGTTTGATTTTAGATTTTAGTTTGAATAGTTCATGGTTTGTCCTGAGTTAGATGTGTTGAGGTGTATCTGGGCGAGACGGGTCGTGCTTGTCCGATGTGTTGTCCCATCGGTGTTGGGTGGTGGTCGGCTGACTGCTGCCGTCCCAACGTACCGTCTCGCAGCAACTTAAATGAGAAATTTGAGAAGGATCAGGGTGTGCATATAAAAGAACGCAGGTTGTAGTGAATGGTTTAAAGTTATTGATTTTGTTTTTGTGTTTCTGGTTTGAACTCCGTTAGTTGTTTGAATAAGGTATTCTCCTTGTATGTTTAGCAAAATTGTTCTACTTGTTTGAGAAATTTGGAATAGTAAAAGTTACATTAATTCTTGCATAGTTGGTCCAAAATACTTAACGTTGTCATAGTTTGAGATCACAAAAGATCTAGTTGATCCAGGAGCCATAAATTGGAGAGTTAGGTAATCTGCATAGTGTTGTTGTCCCAGTTGTTTTCCCAGGGAGATGTTGAGACTCTCATTCAGTTGGCAGCCTGGATGGACCAGTAGATGTTGATGAAGCTTGTTGTTGACCACTTCAGTAGCAATATTCCTGTATGGAAGAAATACAAAAGTGGTTGAATGTGTATCGGAGTGTTGTGTAGGTCGGGAAAGTGTATGAAAGTGAAAAATTTGTTAGCTACTTTTTGTTTCGTTTGGTTTTGCGCCTACATTATCTACGTTTATAATCTAATAGAATTTGTCTTTCATTTGACATTTTCTTTTTGTCTGAACTACTTTTTGTTTTATCTACTTTTTATTTCTTCACTTAACATACAATAGACAGCATAACGACAAATTTGTGAGTTTCAATTTTTGTTTTGATAATATTTTATGGGGGTCTGCCCAGGAGATGGTCCATGGGTTTTCCTCTATTGGTTTTCGACCATAAAAATTTCAATTTTTGTTAAGATTAGCATATTGCTATTCTTTTTGTAAGTCGCTACTGAAAAGAAGTATGAGGTTAATGTTAGTGAATACGCCCAAGTCAACCTTTACGTGAAACCACTCTGAAAAATCAGGCTCAAATACCGTCCAAAGGGGTGTCACTGGGAAATGTGTAAGTTAGGGTAGGATGATCCTGACCAAGTTTATCAGGCCTGGCAAGATCTACTGTAATTGTGAATATGTTGAGCCTATTGAACCTCAGGGCGTGTGGAACTGTCACACCATAGGGGTTTGGCTAGGACCCCAGAGCTTATGCTCCCTGCGGGTAGGCTTATAGTACCAAAGATCAAAGTGTCAAAGAGAATAAATTTCTTCAAAAAGACTAATGTTCAACACTTTGAGAACGAGGATTTGCCAGTTCAGATTCTGCGACATGAAGCCAAAACAACACCTATCCTAAAAGAACCAACTCATTACCACTATTGTGACTGTGAAGAAACATACAAAGCACAGGTGGGGGACAAAAGCTTTGCACCCGTTCAAACTAACACTTTGGACATAACAGCTGCCAGCGATGTTGACTTCAAGTCTACAACAGTGATTAGGACTCCAATAACATCAACAGTTCAAAGCTTAACTGATATCACATATTCTGACTCATCAACTCAAACTTCAAGTAAACCCAATGTCCAACAAAAACATTGTGAGGAACAATCAACTCAGACAACAACTGAACATGCTCAACCTACAAGTACTACGAAACAACAAGTTTGTGCAACAACTGAGAAACCGAAAAGAAACAACCAGTACTACAAAAACCAAAATCAAAGCCAAAACCCAACAACCAAAAAGTCAAACAACCTGACAATTTAGACCCAAAGACCATGAAAGAGAAATCGAAAGACCAAGCAGAAATATAATACATTTCCTGAATTCACTACCAAGCAATGACTTTAACATCACAAATCTGAAAAGAGATCAACGTTCAAGTCCAGAAATCAGAGAAATTATTGAATTCTTAGAACAATATAAACTACCAGACCACAAGGGTTTTGCATCTCTAATCATGAATAAATCAAAAGACTTCCTTCTTATTGAAAATGTGCTGGTACATATCAACCACAGATTGTGGAAAAAGTTTGGCGACATTTCACTTCAACTCGTCATACCAGAAACTTGGGTCAAAAAGACATTGAGCCACTTCCATGATGATCCATTGGCTGGTCACCTGGGAGCTGTGAAGATCAGCAATGACACCCAGAGTTTACTGGAAATCAATGACGTCTGATGTGCAAAAGTTTGTCAATACTTGCAACACCTGTATGAAAGCTAAAAGAGCCGTCAGGAACTCAATCAGTCCAATGACCCTTCATACACCAGCACCAGCAATATTCTCAGAATGGAACTTAGATGCCATCGGTCCTCTTCCCGAAACACCAGAAGGAAACAAATACATTCAAGTAGCGATAGACCGTTTCTCCCGATTCTGTGTAGCCTATCCTACAGCTGATCTGACTGCCCATCGAACTGCTTATGAGTTTGTCAGAAATGTTGTATGCCAACATGGTGTACCCGGGTTCTCCACCAATGAAGTACTCTAAAGTTTTGGTGTAGTACTTTCTAATTGTGGATGTTGTTCAGGGGAGTAATGAAGATGAAGACAGGAGTAGTGTTGAGATGATGTTGTATTCTTCAGTCACAGGTTATTAACCATAGGCCTAAGCCTAGGCTCTTACACAATGAACATGTGTTCACCTTGGTGTTCAGACTCCCACTGCCCTCACAGCAGGGGTGCACTTCCCCACCTCACCTTTGGCCTCTGACCTAATTACACTAATTAGGCCAGTTGCCACTAGGGGGAGGGGGAGTGCTAACAAACATTCTGTATGATGGTTACCATAAACTCTATGATGTAGCATGTACATATTTGATATGTCTTTTAATTATTGTTTATGAAATTATGATATTTATATATCTTAATATGATAAATTTGGTAAATAATTGTAGTTGTTAGAGGGAGGATATGGTATGCCTAAACTTAGGTATGACACGTCCATGGAAATTGACTTTCCACACATACTTCTTGGAGATGTGACCCTTCTGTACTTATAATGCTGAATTGAAGGGGAGGAAGAACTGACGCATACTGAATGTACATATAGAACCTAATGTTGCAACAGATTGGGATTTATAATCAGATACTTATATTCTATTGGTAGAGTACGTCTCGGCGATTTGCCATTCGTCCATCGCTAAAACAGGTTTAGGGTGAATTATGGTTTATTTGAGCAATAATGACACTGGCAGATCCAGGATTTTTTAATATACACTGACAAAGCATGTCCGTCGTTGTGGGCGTCCAAAGTGGGTCTGTGTTGACCCGTCTGTCCTCAAAGGTAAGAGTTTTACTAATGTAGTGTGGCTCCCTCTGTTGATATCAATACTTTTATAAACTCTCATCACTTTATACCACACATAAATGGTGGATGAATAAATATTCATGTACATGTCCCAAACATGGAGAGAAATTAAGCCCATCACACATTGGTTTGTCCCGGGGTTAGACAAGGGTTGGACCAAATAGATGTTTAATCTATCCGTGTCTCCCGTAGTTAGGTTACTCAAATAAGCAAGAATTATATCAAATATTGTCTATATCCCCATGTACTGCTAAAACATTCTTAGTTCTCAAATTTTATCATCTGACAAATTTGCTATAAACCCCATTTCTATAGCATTCATTGCTAGGGGTTGGTTAGCCCTTGAGCTTCCTCAGGGGCTTCCTCAAGGGACAACCCAATAACAAAAAGTTGAATCCCTAATATCTTGAGAATCAGGAATTTCAGAACCTGGCCAAAAGAAATTCCCTGTTTTCCCTGTGTTTTGGCAAAATGTCTTTTCCCTCGCAGGGATTTTTGTTGTTGCCATTTTCCGTTTTGCTGTGTGGTTGGTACCCTGATGAATGCAAAACTGTTGGGTCTAATGGGTTAACCACAATTCTAAATCCATTACAGGTTCCCCGAAACAGAAATCCATCAGGCAGCATAAGCTAAAATGTTATGATTCAGTAGCAAGAAGTCTCCAACTGTCCGGATCCCTTCCCTGGGATCCGTTATCTGCGGTGGGTACATCAACTGTACCACCATCAGTCATACTGACTCACTATTGGCCCCTTCCCCCCTCCACAACATACAATTCAAGGCCAATCAGCTGTAATGCCGTGTGAGGACCGGTGGGAAAAGGGGAGGCGATGGGGGAGATGGGAGGGGAGGTTGGAGGCTGTGACATCACACATTGACAGGTGTTCTGTTCATGGAGCCCCAGGTGCCAGTCAGTAAAATTCAGAAAAATATCCATAAAAAAACTTTTATAATGCAGACATAAAAATTGGCTTGAAAACTCCATTTACTCTCAAGATTACGGCAATATATGATTTTGAAATTAATGTCAGTACATGTATCTACATTATATCTTGCGGAGTTTTTACACAGAATCTAGACAGCAGGGTGTGGCAGGCTCTTCTCTACACGGACTGGGTGAACAAAGGGAGTTATATAAATTTGACTGGGTGAACAAAGGGAGTTATATAAATTTGACTTATCTATATAATAAAAAGAAAGGTTAACAAATGATATTATGCTTTCACATTTACTTTATTGGATACATACTGTACATCATTTCATTAATACAAGATAATACATTATATTCAGCAAAGCGCTATCTGCTTCATTCTTCCATACTCTTTACACTCTTCGATACCCAGGCACTTTTGTTCTCGACCAACCAACTCGCGACCAAAATTTCACCCAAAGCGTACCCCAATATTGTTTATCTTAACATCACCAACTCTTATCATAGCATACATGTTTTAGTATCTAATCAATATTTTCCACTACGACTTTTATAGTTGCAGCATTTTGACAAGTAATCCTATATGTCTGCAAAATAGTTTTATAAGTATTTCTCTTTATAATGTGATAGTTCCATGGAGTAAAATGAAAATAATCTTATATTAGTCTTTTTTAAAGGGAGAGACTCTTTAACTATGATAACCTGGAGTTACACATGATAGACTGAAAAAGCAGAGGTTTGGGATTAACCTGTGCCAAATGCAGAGATATAGGTCACCCTCTTTGTGTGTGTTTTACCGCCGTAATATTGATCGTGATTTCCATGTGTTAATTGCATCTTAAAAAGGAGCTCTACAACTGATTCTACTCTTAACGGAACTGGATAGGACTAATTCGTAAACCGATGCAATCTTTGCCAATTTCTGTAACCTGTTGAACGAGAAAAAAAACAAGAGTTAAGAACATGGCGCATGTTGTTCAAAATGTTGGTAAAAGTCTGTAATTTATGGGTGTTGATCATAAATGGAGGTAACTTTAAGGTGATCCACATATGTTAGAAGCGAGAGACTTTCATTAGTTTTGTTTGTACTGAAAACTGCTGGCTTAAACGTGAAAATTACTAACACTGTGAATTAATGGATTGTATTGATTTTGGCAAATTTACAATAGTGAATTGTACGACAAGAATTAGACGTTTGTTGTCGATGCGACATAAATCATCTAGACTTTTGAACAACAATGGAGTAAAGGCTGTATTCCACTAGTCGATTTTCTTCCAATTTCAGAAACCGTCATATCATTACAAAAGTTTTGAAATTTCCTTTCAAATGTTATGTAGCATGCATGGGTTTTTCAATATCCGTAATGAAAATTCAGAAATTACCATATTCTTGGTGGTCAAAATTATCTTATGGAACACAGGCTTTATACGTTATTATGAACGGTAAATTAAGAAGTACTCGTTGTGGCCTTACCTGTGTGACCCGACACACCTGACCCTTGTACTCGGGCAGGTAGCAGGCTCCGCTGAGTGGACACTTGGCCACGGGCTTACCCCTGAAACAACAACCCATACAGACATGTAAAACAACCATAATCTATCTATCTATTCCATTTATCTTTTTTTACTTTTGCATGTCTCTAGCTACGTTTCACCTATAATAGTCATCATTTTTCAGAATGGTGTTTTCTCTACAGATAACCTGGGCCCATCAGTGTCTCACAATTAGAGATTCTGTCTATCATGAATAGATTTCACATCTGAGTATCCCTCTTTGATAATATTTTGGAATAATACCATCAATTTTGGTAAATGACAAAATTGCTGATCAAAAGTCCCTGATCAAAATTTCCCTGATCAGCCAAATTAGTTACGAAGATATGGGCCCAGCTGGTCATTTTCAATCACGCAATAAGAGCTTAGTTATCAACTGTTATCAACTCTATTTTGGCAGTAAATGTATGGGAAGAATGTGTTCTTTTCCCCCCTAACCTTAGGTTCAGAAAAGTTGGGTCAACTTGGTCTTGATATTTATGCTTGTGGTTATTCCTATGCAAAGAGTCGTGTACATAACTTTAGACTGAAATTGCTCTTGAAATAGGAAATGTCGTAAATACTCTCTATCACATTTACTTGCTTGTAAAGGACGGTAAAGGCCACACATAAGGCCATGTAAAGGCCAGCCTTGACTCACCTGTAGATGGGGACGTAGGAGGCGGCGCAGATATCAAACGGATTGTGTTCATCGTAATTCAGGTTATGGGCGTCTGTGGGGTTCTTTTCACAAGCTGCTAAGATTTTTCTCGTCTGAAAACAACAGGACAGAAAATTGTTTACTGGTACTTCCCGATATCAAAGTTAACTTTATTCAAGGTTATCATTCTGTGGTTTTATTTATCTGTGAATTATATTTTTTTGATGTGTTAACATAATGAAATGTAAATTACGCTGGACTTATTAGAAAAGCAATTACATGTACTATAAACGTATTTACTTCTTTTTTTTTTTGCAATGGGATAATAATTTCCACGGGAATTTAGCTTTACGTGCAATCTGCGAACACTTCCACATACAAAAACATCTACACTTCTGGTATTACAAACAACAGTTAAATGCCCGTACCTGTTGGGCGACCTCAGGCCGGGGTCCCAGTTCGAGCAGGCGGCGGGCGAAGGAGGCGGCCGTCTTGTAGTTTTTGAGTTTGAAGAAGAGGTTGAGGGCGGTGCGGAGTGTGAGGATGAGGTGAACGGGCTGCAGGTTACAGTGACTGAAGTAGGCTGCCATCTGAAAACACAGGCACGATATGGGACTCAGAATCATGGGCTCAGAACTCAACTTTTCTTTAAAAGCTTTTCAGCTTGATCACTTTTGTATATAATCTATCCTCTTTTCCATACGACATAACTATGACATTTGCGCTAAGGAAATGCATGGATGAATATTGGATCTAGTGATGTCAAGAAAAGACACACAACTACCCGAAATCGTTTTCTTTTGTGTGTTTAATCATTTCATATTAATCCTATTTATATTTATCTATAAACTTTTAGACAAATAACAGAAAAACACAATGAATATATACTGGTCCGAAAGTCCATTTTTCTCACTATTCTTCCTTGAATAAACGTTGGGAACCCTGGCTAAATGAATCTCTGTCAGTCCTGTTTTATCGATACAATGAAGAGTATCGACAATTTGGCCGATGTTGACAAGGTAAAGAAGCCCGTACCTCACAGATGCGCTTCTGCTCGTCGAGCGTCGATTTGGGCAGCTCCTTACGGCGGGCCTCCATGGTGAGCCCCACGATGTACTCCCGGCAGATCTCGATCAGCTGCTGGGCCTGGAAGACGACAAACACCCGGGGTTAGAAGGGTATGGTTTAACGAAAGGTAAGGGGGAAATGAAAGTCTGGTGTTTCAGGAGTTCAAAAGAAATTATTTTAATTCCGTAATTGATATACAAATGGCTAAGTGATGAAAAGAATGTTTTATTGTACGCTTTTCAACTCGTCAGAACGTCATTAAATGTGTACTTTTTATCGTTTCAATATCATCCACTTTCAAATATTGGAAATATCCATACAGAGGGAGACAGAATCGAATAGCAACGATGGGTCCACCTTAAAGTCACAAATAGATTTACAAAGTCGAAGCTTGCTACATCTGATTGAAAAAGAAATAGCCTACCAGCAATCACTTAACTATTTTTCACGTTTTCTTTTTAATTCTATAACATATTTGGAAATACATAGCTGGTTACTCAAGTTAAAGCTTATGCAGCCTGGCGAAAAAAAACCCAGTAAGTTCGAACTCGGCATAGGTCTTACCTCGGCGATCTCCTGTTTGTTGTCGACCACGAGGAGCGGTACGCTGAGCAGGATGGACCTGAAGCGGACGATGGCGTCGTTAAACTTGCCGGAGGTGGTCATCTGGTAGGCCGACTGCAGGCGTTGGACCAGGTCGTTCAGCTTCAGCCCGACGGCCGGCACGCCCCCGCGGGCACCCGCCTCCTTCCTGGAGACACATAGGGTTATTTAAGTTGCTAACATATGTAAAGATTTTTTTTAATATACTCAACTGTTTCCTGTGGTTACAACTATATACAAGATCTTCCAACAGCATAGGGCAGTTACTGTTGTATCCCATCGTGATAACTCTTTTTAACAATTCTTATAAATATTTGGCATGAATACTTAACTGACCCAAATCATCATAAATTGGTTTTCGACCATAAAAGATGTTACTTTACTTCTCTTTTTACCATACATATACCAGGCACTGATTTATTTTACCATTTTTCCTTTTTTCTAGTATGACACCCATGTCTTTTTTTTTATTATTCCACTGGTGTATTTGAATTTCGGGATTTCTTTTTTCATTCCATAGTCATATGAGTTTGCATTATCATGAATATCACTGATTTTGCGTAATGTATCATTACGTTAATGTTAAAATGACACCTTGATATATCATAGACTATGAGTTCACAAATGTTACTTTTTTCATAATCTCTTAGAAATAATAAATCAAAGGTAGCAACGTATCCGACTCTACGGATATTTTGAAATGCACCCGATATTCAAAACCGTTCTAGGCAAGGAAATCCTTTTCTTTTGAACAATTCTTCACATCCAATCTAGTAGGGACTTACCAGTTGCGGTGCGGGTTCCCAAAGAGGGGCGGTAGTGAGGGTAGGCCTGTGTAGGCCGTGCGGGACCGTGTGTATGTCTGGAGGAACAGACCTCTGTATTCTTCGAACTGTACCACGCCCACCTAAACAAAGAAAATATGTTCAGTCAATTTTTGTTCAAGTCGGAAGATTTTGTGCTCATGTTGTTCTAGTTTACTGACAATCAAACAAACATAGGGAGTAGATGTAAGGCAACACAGAACACTAGCATTATTTATTACAAGCGATGGCTGCCAATGAAAAAACCAAATTTGATAGAATAATTTGAACAATTTCTTTTTATTTCCTAAATCAGATATTTAATCATTTGAAATTTTAGTATGTAATAACTGAAGGTTAGTACTTTATTAGCATGTAAACTTGTATGTCGACAGAATTCCTAAGCTATACTTGATGATATCAAGTTTCAAACTCAGAGATGCCACTTCAGGGTGATGAAAAATCCGGAAAAGTAGGAAGGAATTTTCCGGATTTTCACTTTAGACACTAATAGGTTGTAAATATTTACCAGAAAACTTTACTTCATGGTTTGGATGGCTTACAAATGATATAGGAATAATTTGAAAAACAAAATTGATGACTTTGATAAAGAAAATATGAATTTCATTTCTATTCTGAACTGGCCAGAATCTGGAAATCCGGAAAAAGAAGGAAAAATGGCATCTCTGAAAATGTATTGTACTGATATATTACATTCCGATGGAAGAACTAGTATATATTAGAATCAGCAATTTAAAAAACACCAAAAAACACACAAACTTACTTGGTCGTGAAGGAGGCGCATGGCCGTCTCGTAGGACCCTGCGAGCACGTGGTCGACGGGTAGTGACGAGTTGTTACACCACACCTGGGACTGGGACGTGCCCTTAGTGGGCGGCACGAAGTAACCCTCGTCCCCGCCCGACGACACTGGACCCACGTCCTGAAAACACCAAATGGACAGGTTAGAGGGTGGAAGGGGTATGTGAGGGGAAGAGTGGTAAACAGAGAATAGATTACGGCCATTCGTTGTTTATGCAATGTGGAATCAATAAATCAGCAAACTTTTTTTCAAATTGACTTTTACTGGTACTTCACCATGTATACTGCAACACATTTTCCCTTTTTCTTTTACACAACTTAACAATATGAAAGAGCTGCGTTCGAAATGTTGCATCACGTTTAAGAGTGAAAACTGACTTTCATCCACGATAGCCTCCTTAGGTTAATGTATGTGTATTAATATCTTCCTAAAAGATGCATTTCGCATGTGGAATTATGAAAAATATAAATATTCCTGGGAAAAACATCATCATAGGAATATCATATTTGTAATGTTAATTGGTACATTCAATTACACTTCTGGATGATACAGGGCCAATCACACAATCGGGGAGAAAAGAAAACACATTTGTATAACAGATCTAATGTGTTTTTCTTTCTTATGCCATTTAAATATCGCATATTCTTTTGATCTGACTTATGGGAGGATCGTTTGATGTTTCAAGGCTGGGACTACCGAGGCAAGGTACCTACAGAAGAAAAGATGCATGCTGTTCGTTTTTCATTTTTATAGAAGATAAAACTGTCTTCAAGGAAAACTACTAACAAAAGGCGAACGCTGGTCACAAACCATAAGCTTGGGAGTGTGGGTGTTCTACGTGAAGTGTGTGTGTGTTTTTTTTGTGATTCTTTTAAAGAATGTGTTTTAACCTATCTAAAACAGATTTAAAGTGTAAGTGAGTACATTGCTGTTTTCTCTAAGTCCCAATCTTTCTTGATGGACAGGATATGATAACCATCTTGTTATTCAAACCCTGTAATGAAAATATACTCTTTTGTGTAATTCATTTTACTGTTGCATAATACTCGCATCTAAAAACAGAATATTTGTATAACAACGACACATTTTCCAAATGAAGCAGCCCATACCAAAGCAATACCATTCGAAACACCCGGTACCGTACTGCCTCTTAGACACTGTAACTGGGTTTTCCCCTTTTGAATATTATAATCCCCTCAATATTTTGCCAGGCCCACATTAAAACGATGGAGCGTCCATGACATAAAATTGCGTCTTCCTAAATAAAGAGACCAAGCAGGGTGGGGAAACCATGAGAATAAGGCCGTGTGATTTTTTTTTAATCTAAAGCCTGGACGTAACACACGTGATTGTTAGTGGAAGGGAAATGCCAGGGAGGATGAGGTAACAATGACCTATGAGGGCAGCCTGTTCCTGTAAAACGTGAAATCTGTGCCAACTACGAGTGAAACATTAAGTTAATGGTGTTTACATTATTATGTATTAACATACTGGAGAAGGCTGCCCATTAAGGTGCTGAGTGTCCCCTAGTCGTCAGAACCCAGTGAACTAACAATACCATGCAGTTCTGAGGTGGGGAACAAAGCAATAAACAGTTTCAGTAATTTTTATCACCATACCAATTTCTGAAATGACAAACAAATGATATGGGATTTAAAATAGATGGGACGTTTCACGAATGTATAACATACGATACCAACGTAAACCATGTACTTAGCGTGATGATATGCCATATAACGATGAAACAACCCGGTAAATAGTACAAACAAAAATTCAATCAAATGCCAAAAGGTTCGACTGATACATATAAGAAACAATATCTATTGCGCTTATTTCATATTGTAGGCACATTTAGGTGTATAAAAGGAGTAACGATTCATTTGGGGTTTTACCTGACAAAGTTGGTTGGCAAACTCGCCCACAATGACCACAAAAAAGATCGTCCACATAGCCCAACGAGGACGTTTCGTTATAAAACTTTTTTTTCGAGACATGATTAACAAATGAAATTCAGGATATGCAAGCTGGCTTCGTTATGTTGAGATGCTGACCTCAAACAAGTTTTCAAAGCATTTTATAAAATGATTTTGAACGGAGTGAGACCATATGGTATTTTCCTGGAATTAATCCATTAAATTCAGACCCAGTGGGACAACGGATGATAAACGTTGCATCCATCGTCTTTCTTCTCTATCTCTCTCCGACTGTGCTTTAGCAGAGTCAGGTGGGGAGGATATGAAGGAAAGGACCGAGATGTTAAAGCCTTTGGTCAATTTTGGTTGATCAGCTGGGCATTGATTAAAATGCCTAGCTACCGTAGTGTCGTTGTTTTGATTAATATCATGAAAATGGCCTTGAAACCGTGTCAAGGCCATTTTCATGATATTAATCAAAACAACGACACTACGGTAG
The DNA here is from genome assembly GCA_936440205.1 of Lepidonotus clava. Lineage (NCBI taxonomy): Eukaryota > Metazoa > Annelida > Polychaeta > Phyllodocida > Polynoidae > Lepidonotus > Lepidonotus clava. The sequence goes on along the minus strand of OW387150.1, from coordinate 13,380,628 downwards.
CTAGGCATTTTAATCAATGCCCAGCTGATCAACCAAAATTGACCAAAGGCTTTAACATCTCGGTCCTTTCCTTCATATCCTCCCCACCTGACTCTGCTAAAGCACAGTCGGAGAGAGATAGAGAAGAAAGACGATGGATGCAACGTTTATCATCCGTTGTCCCACTGGGTCTGAATTTAATGGATTAATTCCAGGAAAATACCATATGGTCTCACTCCGTTCAAAATTATTATCATTCTTGACCATACCGTATTGACCGGTGACACTACACACTGCTTCAGCAGTGTATGGACATAGTCCTACCACTTTTGACCAACTCCCATCTTCCCTTCCCCATCACTAAATCTCATTTTTAATATGGATGAAAAATAGGGAAATTCACCAATATTATTTAAATATTGGGATGGACCTGCTAACATAACAAATTTCTAAAAATCACTTAGATTTAAACTTTGACACTTAAAATTTATTTGGGAATCTTCAATGGAATTTATTCTATAAGATTGCCCACACATTCGCACCTGATGATCCTTTTATGGTGAAACCACCAAATACCAACATTCAAATAAAATCTTGTGCTGACTCCATCTTCTTGGATCACCTGGGAAACAACACAATAATGCTTGTCCCTGGAGCACAACATTTCCTGATTCACATCCAATATTGATGATGTCACAACCCAGGTTGCTACACAAACCTGGGTTGTCACGCGGGTTACCGTTGGCAACTTCTAAGTGTAACTGACACTTGGTGTGGTAGTGCAAAGCAAGCCAGACACACAATCCGTCTCCTGCATTTTATAAAATGACAAATCACTTTTTCTAGGTGACTGAAAAAAAATAATTCTCGCCATTATTTGGCTTTCATTAGGTGCTCGCCTCCTCCGGGGTGGGACCCGGCACTCACCAGGTCTGGAGGCAGCTCCAGGTCGTCCTCCACGTCCCAGCCGCCGCCGTCCTCCCCCTCCTCGTCACCGCCCAACGTCTCCGGGGCCATCTCAAAACCGTCTGCAAGCATAGTGCGCGTTTTTAGGTTTCTACGATTGAGTCATTTTACGAACAGGAGGCTAAACTGGGATGACCGATATTGTATAATCAATCGCCTTATCGTTCAGATTGGTGCTTTTCTTAGCAATTTGTTGGGTGAACATACGTACTTTTAAAACCGTGTTCAGTTGCATGGGAGAAATAAGCATGGTTTAATGTCCGAAATCATATTTGATTAAACTGGTGCTGTTGATGTACAATACCTGGTATAAAGCATAGAAAAATACGATTTTCTTTCTTAATTGTTTACACTGAAACTCGAACAATTTGAAATTTTATTTTGTGGAAGTTACGTTCATGTCAAGAACACCATAGCCATGTAAATCTAGTTGCTATATAGGATATATTTGACTTCATCTTACCGTCCCCGAGAACGAGCTCGGCGTCCTCGCCCCAGCCCTCAGCGCCCTCTCCGTCATCAATGTGGGCCGACATGGCCGACACACCAGACCGTCCTGAAACACACCAAGAAACATTCAATAGTCAGCTTGATTAACTTAACCTTCAGTTAGTATACTTCGGTTAAAGCCCCTAAACACTAGAACTTTTTAGGTTTAGATTTTACAACGATATAACTTATTTTTGGTTTAAGATTTCACACTCAAGAGCTAGAAAATGGCTAATATCATCTCTTTTCCATATGCTATGTTTTAGAAAATCATACCTTTATGGTCACTCAGTCAATAATCATACAAATGTGTCACTCAGTCAATAATCATACGAATGTATTTCCAGCTTGCAATACCTTCACGTATCATATCTAGGCATTGAGTATGTAAAAAAAAAAAAAAAAAAAAAAAAAAAAAAAAACACAAGCAACTCCAACTAACCTTTCTCGATGGCGCGCTCCATGAAGCCCTTGCTGACCGTGAGGAGCGGCCAGTTACTCTCCTGCTGCATTATGGGTACGGGCGGCTGGAGGAGCACGGCCTCTGGGTTGACCTCAGGCAGCGGCTCCTTCTCCGGGTCGAAGCCCGACTTCAGGTGTTCGGCCTCCGCCTCCAGGCCATGGGTGGCCGCAGTCAGGTACGCCAGCGAACCTGATTCATGAGAGTCAAATGTAAGATTAAATCCCTCAGATCATTGACAAAGTTATGAATAAAATATTTCCACAAATTTGTCTAAATTCATTTATGAATAACATATTTTCAAAAATTTGTCTAAATTCATTAAGGTTAAAATTGGTAGATGCTTGCTAATAGTAATGCTTCTTTAAAATGCATTGGAGTGCAGTTATACTGCGTTTTTTTCCCGCCCTTTTGGCCCATTCGCTTTCTTTATAAAGGAAAATAAATGTTTTATATGAAGTACTTGTATGTTTGAAATGTTTCGCTCCTTGATACAGTCTTTGATTATAACTATTTAGGTTGAAACCTCAATATTTGATACTCACGTTGTCCGCAGTTCTCGAGGATCTTGACCCGCTCGTTGACGTCTCCCAGGTACAGAGCATTCTGGTACTGACCGCTCTGGTCTTTACGGATCTCAGCTGAAAACAAATATACATAGTTACTAAGTATGAGCAATGTCCTTTTTATTTGTCAGCGTTATTACCAAGATTTTGAAGTTACCTAGACTTAGTCTAAATTGAGTGAAAGAAAACCCGATACGACTTTTCTTTGTGATAAAGAAATCCAATACATTACCGCCCATGTCTTCTATAGAAGTTGAAGTATTAAAACTATGGAGATACTACAACACTTTCCAGGCCTCAACATTCTTGAGCAATTTGTGTAAATTTGTTTAAACTTTGTTTTTAGCCACTTAGCACGACGTTTGATAAAAAATATCCGCTTCTGAAAAAAATTCTTAGATAACTGAACGTGCGCCACTTGCAATCATTCCTAACTTACCAATCTTCATCATTTTGCGCAGCTTCTCCAGGTTGCCGGTGATAAGGTAGAGGAAGGAGAGCTTGTCAAAGTTCTTGGTCCTCTGGTAGGCCATCTCCACCACCTGGTGGTTGCCCTGCAGCAGTGCCGCCTCCCCCAATCTCTCCCAGCAGTCCTTGTCGTCCAAGGCGCGGGCTGCTTCCAGTGCGATCTGAAAATACAAAGTATTCAATGAAAATACACTGTTTATTCCTATGGTTTAAAAAAAATTCAAGTGGTTGGTTTTAACTACCGCAAAAACGGGAAGAGTAGGTGCTAACAGGTTCAGATTTATATCCAATTTATTTTCTGATTAATATCAATTGTTGTTGCTAAGGTTGTACATTTGTACCCTTATTACTTGTTCTACGCGTTGTTTCTTAACTTTAAACATGAGATAGTGACGTCAATTCTCTCTTCTTCTTTTTTACTCTTACCCTTTCCTTATTGGACGCCAATCTATTTCCGCCTACCTTGGCATAAATTGAAGATCTTTCTTTTCAGGTAAAATTGTATAATTGTTAATAGTTAAACTTACCTCGATGTTTCCACATTCGAGGGCCAGGCCAAAGCGTGTCTTCTCGTCCTTGACGAAGTGGAGGGCCACCTCAGGGTAGCCCTTACGCTGCAGGTAGGCGATGATGGACTGACCCACCAGCTTAGCGTTACGCACCATATGCAGCACCTGGAGTAAGCAATATACATTTATATCAATATGTGTGAGTTTTGAAACGACTTGATTAAACTTATTCGTGTTTGTGTTTTACTTTTACTTTTCTTTTTTCTCCCCCCCCCCCTCATTTTTTTCCCTCAAAATATATTTCCTTTTTTTTCCTTTTTCTTTTTTTCACTTCTTTTTTTTTTTTAAAGATTTTTATTTTCATTTAAAAAAAAACTTCCTCAACACCATCTTACTTTTCACTTGGATTGAGTCATAAAACATGATAACATACTTTCCTCATCAGAGTGAAAAAGGTGGACGTTGTGTATGAGACAACCCTAAGAACTAATTGCATACCTCGTCGTACTTGCGGTTCACCAAAGCCAGTTTGAACTTGAACTCGGTGGCGTCGATGCCGAGGACGCGAGGCCTGCACTCCCTGTCCAGGCAGTACACGCTGTTCCCCTTGATACGGGTGATGTAGATGGGCAGGTCCAGGGTACGGATGATGCCGTGGTCACTGTGGGGAAAAGAGCCCATAGGGTGGTAGGGTTTGACATGGGATATTGTAATTAATATATGGTTAGTATTTATCTTTTGGAATGTAGTTTGCAAAGCTGATTCCACGTTTTTCGTATCGGGTATTACTTTCAGACAATACAGAGAATGTCCTTTTCCTAAGGACGACTGGGTCATTAATTCTTTACCTGTTTTTTTTAGAAATCATTTAAATTTTTGTCACTTTATTTAATTCGATCTTTTTCCTGTTAGGTTAATTGTATACAGATTATATCTCTTTTTCGATTCAATGTATACACAATGTATCTTAGTAAAATCTTAGCAGTTAATCTTCAAACAATATAATTATTTTAGTAACAAAATAACAATCCTTCTTGTAACCAAAGATATTAAAACATTTTACACAAGCACTTGTTTTTAGAATAATATTCCATTTTACTTGGGCACTGGTTATAACATCATCATTCCGTAGATATCAGCTTGATCCTTACCCGTTGGTGAGGGCGTATTTGATGTGGTTGGAGGTGGTGTAGATGAAGACTCCACTCTCGTCCCAGGCGCCGCTCTTCACACGGATGTTCTCGTGGATGGTGCACAGGTTCTCCAGCTTACGGTTACAGATGGCGATGGCTGAAAATGAAACAAAATAAAACTCTGTAGTAGAAGCTAAAGACTAGCCAATAATAGAAGATGTTACTAACCAGCTGTTTCGACATCGTTGTAAATTGTCAATCCATGGATTTTTATTGAATAGAGTATTATGAAAAGCGTCTTTCCCATGTTGAAAGAACCTAGCATTTCATCATGTCTTTCATTCAAATGGAGAGTGTCTAAGAGTTACTGTTTTCCTTTTAGTAATGTGCTCAAAATTCTCGAAATCAGTCCAATTTTGATAGTTTTGGTACCAAACGATTTTTTTGGGATTCAAAACGGGGCATGAATTTTCTTATCTTTTTAGAACATACTTTATATTGACGTGGTTACGTCACCGGCCATGGATAGCGGATTTCATAATCAAATTTTAGGCTTTGACCAAATAAGTATCAAAACTCACTGTGCTTGCTGAGAAGTGCCACATGTGACATGTCAGAAGACCACACGACGTACTTCACCCGTGAGATCTTCACACTCGCCAGGGTTCTGAGAAAACAAAAAGTAAAGTTTGAGGAGTTAGTATACAAAGTATACAATTTTCTATAAAAATACATTCAAGCATCAATTTACTCCCGTAAGCTTAGGACAATTATTCCTTCTACGTGTATAAGGATACATTGCAATATCCACTATTATGTGATATGGTTAAGTTTAAGTTCAACCAGTTTTATATGAACATGCAGCATTTTTGTTTATACATAAACGTTTTAACCCTAACCGAGAATTCACCCATAAAATCACAAACATCAACTGTCTTTTTTTTCTGATCAACTTAACTTAACATTTTTAAATCTAAAATTGGAATTTAAGTGTAGCCTATTTGCTGTATCCCGACCAGGCCGGCTTACCGTTTCTGCTGGACGTCGAAGAGGGAGATGCTGTCGGCGTCCTTCAGCAGCAGACACCCCGTGCCGGCGTAGAAGATGTCCTCACAGTTCGGGGTCTGCACCTTCTTAGCGATCTCATTCTTCAGGTTCTTGATCACAATCTGCAAGTCAAATGAGATTCCAATGAGATTATGTTCGTTAGAACTTGACCCAGATATATAAAGTACAGGAACTTCTCAGAAAATACGTATATGACCAGTTAAAGACTGTTCAAAATTATATCAGTAAAACACTACAGGACTTCATTTACTGCATTACTATTGTATCTTTATACATGTATTGAATTTGTAAGAAAGAGATGTTGTACAGACAAAATATGTATCGTCTGTTTTATGTTAATAATATTCTTGGTTAGATAAATGCTATGCATTTCAGCACATTTCATCACGTCATAGATCCAGTCTTTTTCACTTACGGATCGAGTTCTATCAAGAACGGCAAACCGGTTACGGGCCACCCACACGGCGTTCAGTCCAGACGACCTCTTTCCCTCGGGAGCTGTAAAATATAACAATCATGTCATAAGAATTTTAGATAAAATTCAGGAGCGATACACATTTCAGATAGGAGACGCCCTATTTTATATCTTAAGGGCCTACATCTTGCTGTCTTCTTATAACACAGAAATTTGCAGTACAGTTATTTCAGATATCTTAGCTGCGTGTCATTCATATCAACATTGTGTAAGTCTGTATCAATATGGTAAACTTCATATGCTTTCTACTTAAGGATTTACTTACCGTCAGGGTTCTGGCTGTCAGAATCTTTGGGGATCTGGTACAACTCGTAGGTGCTGTTCTCAACGTTACTGGCATGCTGAAGACAAAAGAAAGTCCACAATTATTAAGGTTCAAACGCATTTAAGCTTATAAATTCAGAATAGCCCTCTTTTTTATATGTCGTGTCAAAACGTGACATTTTATTGAGAGAGGGAAATAGAACAACAGCTTACAGTGCAGAGGAGGACTGCGTTCTCGGCTGGGTTGTACGACATGCCGTAGACTGGGGTGCGGCTTCCACTGAAAACCAGACAATCACGATTATTCACGTGGCATATTTATAACATTTCGTAACATTTGAATTATAAGTAGAGAACGACCTACTCAACCTAACGTGTAAGATATCACTATTTATAGAGGGAGCATGCGCTACATACTACTGCATATATGATTCTTCTCCTTTCTTCAAAATTGTTTCAAGTTAAGAAATCTTCTAGGAAAGATTCTTCACATCTTGGCCTCATATTTAAAGCTAATCAATTAAGGAAAGTATCTTTCCTTAATTCCAACCTACCCGCGGAGCTGCATGACGGCCACGTCCTTGGAGGTGGTGAAGTCGAGGCGGCGCAGGTAGCGCTCCTTGACGTAGTAGAGCAGATTCTGGTGCACGGCGAAGGCCGGCCGCTCACGCTCCAACTTGAAGATGATCATACCGCTGTCATGACCTGAAATTGTGTTATGTTCATTATGAGGTTTCAACAACGGATAGTTATAGATGTTTGAGGGAAAAGCAAATGAGAGGACAAATCTAAACAAAATACCCGGAGTTTTATAATAAAGACACACAAAGCATAAAATCTACCACTCCATGGTATTATTATAAATTGTTTTTCCTACATACGTTTTAAAGTATTTGCGTTTAGAGTTGTTTCTTTTATGTGCTATGACTATACTTTAATAGTTCAAAGTAATTATGAATTGCTCTTTATTTGTAAGTCGAGTTGAGGATTGTTACTTCTATGAACGCACCTGCGGCGAAGAGGTTGAGTGTGGGATGGGCGGCCAACACCCAGAAACGGTCGTGGTCACGACGGAACGTCTGGACACCAGTTCTATAGAATAGCAACAGTAACTGCTTCAGAAACAAGCACTAACAAGGGTTCAACATTATCGGTTACATAATGATCCTTAAAGCACTGACGACACATCAGGCTATAGCAAGGAAGACTCGAGTCTTGATTATGTCCAAATACCTGCGCTTAGCCATCTATCCGGTAGTTTCTTTTTGCTTTAACATTTCAAAAGACTCTCCTACAATGGCAATTTTCAGACTGACAGGATTATGTCAATAATTATTTATTTACCCTGGCCAGGGATTGTCCAGTATAACCCCCCCCCCCCCCCCCCCATCAACACACAACTTAATCACGTACACTGAGATTAGTATTGTTACTTCTATGTAACCTACCTCTTTGACATGTCCCAGACACGGATACTCTTGTCCTCGGAGTTACTCAGAATCAGCTCCTGGCGGGGATGGAAGAGGGCGCACGACACGTTGTTGTAGTGACCGCGGCACGTGTCTACCTCCCATGCCTTGGCCTCTGTTAGAAGAAATAATTTTCAAAATTAATTCAAAATTCATAAAACATAGATAAAATTTAAAAACAATCATAGAAATGATTTTGGCCCCATTTTAAAAGATTTTAATTTTTTATTCAGCTAATTCATCTTTTTTTTTTTTTATTTTTTTTTTATCACATTTTAGGTCCTTGAAACACTTGGTGATGTTATAGTCCACTTTTGAGTTTGAATCATGCAACGAATAGGTCCAAACTTTCAGAATTTTGGATATACACATACTAGAACGACACAAATGAGAATCGACATTGAAAAGCTGACAGGCAAATGGTAACGATTTTGCCAAGCTTAGCCAAGAAAAGAATTGAGCCGAAGATGTAGAGTCCTTGTTAACATCTTTACAATGCTACTGGGTTACAGCTAATTACACATGCCTTCCCACTTCATTCATAATTATACATCAAGTAAATGCATACTACGAAGTTTATCCACGTGGTATGCCCAATCAACATTTTTCGTTCAATTTACAGAACTTGTACACACAGGCCTATCGGGGCCTTGAGTGTATGGCGTGTGCTGCTCGCTCATATGTAGATCTTTTAGATTTCCCTGTCCCACAACAATTTTTACTGTGTCATTTTCGGCAATTTGCTCAAATCTAAAAGCGTTTGGTTGCAGAAGAAATTTGAAAAATCCACCAACAAGTAGTCAGATGTCTTACATTTGAGAACCAGAAATTCCAGAACGTAGTCAAACAAAATTCAGGGATGTTTTGTTACTGTCATTCTCCCTGTTTTCTCTGGCAGTTGGTACCCTGATGCTATGTGTTGGAACATAAACAATCGGATATATTGTGTATTTTGGTAGAGTAATCCTAAGGGAGTAAATAAATGTGTAAATCTCCGTGTGATCATAATGGTATATTTCAAGAAAGTGAGCGCATAGTAACTATAGCGATATTTCTTGCACAGTTACAGGTGCATGTATGTGAGTGCATAGAGTGCAAATGTTAGTCTCCAGGATCAACGCCAGAAATTCCCATGTTGTGCGGGTTTTCAAATTCCCCAGCTATTTACTCAGGCTGACGACCAGGATTTCACTTTCACATTACATGCGTTTTCCTTGTCCCACGGTATAATCTTCATTCTACAGGAATTATTCTAGATATTTACAACCAGAAAACACAGAATCATGAAAATGAAATTCGTTAATCTTTTTTTTTGTGTGTGTGTGTTTCACGTGTAACCCCCTCCCCGTTCCCAATATTTTCTCATTTTCCTCGTGAAACGGCCACCCTATTTATCATACTACATAGATGCATTATAGATCAAAATAATGCTAAATATGCAAGCTATCAAATGTTGCCAATATAGTATAACATAATAATTATGTGTCATATAAAAGAACTAAATTTTTTCACTATGAACTTTGTTATACACCGATTACTCATTTACTAATAGGTCTACATGTACGGTATACTTTCAAAACCTTCATCTTAATAAGTGTGTCTCAGAATTTTAATTATTTACTTATAGAAAAAAGAAAAGTCTTAGATCCTGCCAAGATTGTGTACATGTATGAATCATAGTAAATTAGACATCCGTGTCAATATAGAAATGAAAACATAAAGTTTTCAAATGACTTCTGTGAATGATTTTCCTCGTGTTTCACTGGTTATTAAGTGTTTTCTGTTAGTCTTTCTTTTGTAGTGCTCGTGATTAATATAGAAGCAAAAAGGTCCGGTTACTGAATTTACCTTTTGCATCTAAAAACGATCAAGAAATCTCCTTAAATCTTTAAAACGATAAAGACTTTTACAGGTTTTTCAAACTTGAGAACCAATACATCTAATAAAGACACGACCACGAAGCATGTTTCAAACTCAATGGTTAATAAGCATTACACTATTTTAGATCCATAATCAAAAGCCCCAACTTAAGAAAAAATTCTTCACATTTGTTCTGCAAATCGTAGTACTCAATCGTAGAATATCAAGATGCATTTGGGATTGATTTATGGTTACTCGACGGGGAAAAAGTACGAAGCAAACATTTAACATCCGTATAAAATGTAAACACTTAAAACGAAGAAAGTTTATGGAAAGAATTATGTAGGGACTCACCGTTCATCCTCCATAGTTTGACCTGTCGGTCGTCAGCGCCCGACACAATGAGTGGTAGGTTGGGGTGGAAACAGGCCCAGTTCACACCGCGGTCATGGCCCTCCAGTACGTGCTTGACGATAGCATCCGACGTACCGAACAGGTCGGTCTGACCGGTCTTGAGGTGGTCGTCCAGCCCGCCCGGCCCGGGAGCTGAGGTCTTCTTACGCAGACCTGGGGAGGATATAAGGTTACATTCTGTTGTTATTTTAAAGCTTAAAAATTGGATTAAAAAACACGCGCATTCATTTCATACTCATGCACACATACTTCATCCACATACACATTGCTTTCATTAAACAAACGATCTATATAATTTTTTACCGAGAACACCAGAACACAACATCTTACATTTTCTTATATACACATTACACTTACTACTGGCCCACCAGCACAATAACATTAACAAGAGAAAAACAAATTATTCTCTATAAATACCAAGTTCTTTAACACACGGTTTAACGATCACATCCTAAATGATAATAGAGTAAATAAAATATCTTTTCTGACAAATACAATGCAACAAAAAAATGAAAGGCTTCAATATCACAGCTCCTCTAGACACATTTTAGAGCACGATTCTACCAAGCATAGGATCTAATTTTGAAGTGTGATCCATTATGATTCAACGAAAATAGCAAGAAATATACGTCAATACTTTAACTTAATCTCAGTTTCGCATGTATATCATTCGGGGTTAAATTGAGGGAATACTGGGACAACACATCACATGCTGGAAGCTTTCGTGCAGGACTCATCCCATTCCTTCTTGGTGTAAAGGGGGATCATATATACATCGGTTACCCTCTACCGAAATCTTATTTTTGTCTTAAATCTATAGCGTTGACACCGCTATCTCCTTTAATCCCTTACCTAAAGTTTAAGTTCAGTGAATGTTTTGTAGCACTCGAGAATACAGGTTTGATGAATTTCTAATCAATGAGATTACTTTGGTTATTCTGACTTGGAACAGTTTGAAACGTTTAATACCTAGAAATGATCCGTTCAATTCAGACCCTTCAATTGACAAGACTATTACGAATAAAGACTAAAGTGTTGGGCGAGGTACAATTCAGAATGGTTAAGAAAGGACTGAGTAACATGAACAGAGTATTATGGGTCAGGATTTCTTCTCTTTGACTCAAGTCCTGCTTTAGTTTGTATTTAGGCAAAATTAGCAATCACGGCTGAAATTGAGCCAGTCCCATATCCAGCCATACATCAAGCTCGGAAGGTATACATAATTACAAATTCCTAAATGAACACCGTTTAATGGAAAGCAGAAGTCTTTTTCGATATAAAACAATGAAAAAAAAAGTAAAAAAAAAACACTGAGAGAAAAGCACAAGTTCTGGTTAAATAATTGAGATCCAGAGGATTATTCTGTACCTGCATTCCAAAAAAGGAATTAGTACAAGTACTACAACCTACTTTTACAACTAATGTTAAAGTTCTGTCAAAACATTCATGAATAGAGAAGCTTGTTTTGTTTGAACCACCGATGACATTAAGAGGAGTGGAATCATGCGAGGTTGGTGGGATACTTGGTTGTACTTTAATATTCCCATCCGACCCAGCAAAAATAAACATCAGCAACAATAAAAGAAATGAAAAATAAATAAAAGATGGTAAAGGTTGCCATTCTCAAGCATGGAGTCTAAGATTATGCTACGCGGGGAGTTTTTGGTTATTCCATCCTCAAACAAATTCATCGAATGGTTACGCCACAAGCGTCAAAAAAGGGTTGTCAGAAAATGAGAGTCGAGTGACAGCTCGCCGCGCCTAGCTGCTGCTATGAAGGGGCCCTCACCTTGGTTGCGGCGGCAGAGGTCTGCAGTGAAACATAGGTCAATGTGAGGCAACGCTTTGCTCCGGGAAAAAGGTAAGGGGTGAGGGGGAAGGCCTCTCTGGCTGGATTATGATACCTCATCAGCATAGACTTACTATCGTACAATGGGAATATTTGAGCCACACGTTCATGCCAAAGCGCTTTGATAAGTCTTATAGGTGCTCTGTTATTTATGCTCTTGTAGATATTGTTTCATTCATAAGTGCGCCCAGTTATATGATAGGGTGGCATTGTGATAGAACATGGGAAAACATGTTATTTATTGCATAACTTTTATCGAGTGCAGTGTGAAGCACTAGTTAGTATTATATTCAAGTTTAAAATGGTGGTCACTTCATGGCTCTCACAGTAACCTGCCGTGCATCACAGGCCCCTTAATTAAAAGCAGTATACGAAGAACAAAAAACAGACGAGAAAAATATATATTCATACATAAAATGTTTCTAAAGAACTAATTTTTAAGAAATGAAAACAAGACAAATTATTGGTGTTACATTGTGTAACATAAAGACAGGGCAAAAAGATGTAAGAGTCTGTAGAATATTGAATAGATGATAAATATGAATACTGACCAGCAATATCCCAGACGCGTACAGTCTGGTCGAGTGAAGCTGAGACGATGAGGTCTTCGCTCGGGTGGAACTGGGCGCACATGACATAGTGACTGTGTCCGGTCAACACACTGTATTGAATCAAAATATCAACTTTTAGTAATTCGTTTGTACGGGTAGTCTAACGGTCGGCCAAAGTTTTAGTACAAGCTTTCATATGTCTATCATATATCAACGATTGAAAAAGAACTGCAGCAAAAAGTATTAACATTTCGAGAATCATTTCAAAGGCAATTAATGGCTTTAGAGACGGAGAACTGATCAGAATGTAGGAAGGGTTTTCTAAGTTTGTTTTAAACGATGCGAAGGGGAAAATGGCAATGGGATTTAGGCTGCAATACAGTCAGGACTTTAACAATACCTTAGCAGGCTCCTTGATTGCCAGTTCCAGATGCGAATCGTCTGATCATCAGAGGAGCTGAGAATCCACGGGTATTCCTGAGGAAACAGTCATATACAAAATAAAAGAGAAATATGACAGACTATTCATATATTATTCTACCACGGAGTTACAAATGGGGGAACAGGAGTAACCTTATTTTTAATCTGCCGTGTCGGAAGTACTTTTTTTTACTGTCGAGTAATCAATAATGGTCTTTATTACTTTTACATATCAAGTTTGATATGACAGCGGAATGATGATAGGAATCTAGGTCATGTTCCCATCCTTACCACTCCAATGAGCTAGAGATTTTCATGAAAAGAATACAAATATTCCTAGGGAATTCCTGGGTCAGGTGATTTTACCCCCCATAGCCATTTTGTTCCTAGCTCTGGCACCTAGCTGCAGAAGTTGTTTTTTTTAAATTTTCACTTGTAAGTTGTTGAAGGTTTATACTCACATGGTGGAATGTAGTCGTACGGATGTAATCAAGATGGCCAAGTAATGTAAACAGACACCTCCTCTGTTTGTAGTTCCAAACCTAGAGTACAGCAATAAAAATAGATTAGAAAAAACGGCGTTCAAATCATCATAAACATTTAGCGCTTAATTGTAAAAGGCTATATATAGTCTCTTTCCATTTGGTATGTGTTTGTAACATATTCTAATATATAACTCCATTTCAGATAAAATTCATATCGTATTAGCTAATAATCTTCTTAAAAACGAAAAAAAAACACAATAATCTTCTGTAATAAATTTTAACCCTCTCGTTTAAGTTCTAGGATAATAGTCCCACTACTGACGATTCGCTTAAAACCAACCAGTTTCAGGAATATCTATATTTAGAAATAAATGTCAGTCACGATAAATGTATTTAGTGAATTACTTTGATTTTGTAGTCATCTCCTCCCGATACGAACAGGGGCTGTTGGTTGTGGAAGCAAATTCCGCGAACAGGTCCATCGTGTTCGTCGAACTTGTCAATCAGAGTACACATACGGTAGTCCCACAGCTGGATGATGCCATTGTGAAGACTGGCCAATACCCATGGTCTCTTGGGGTGGAACGATAAGCCTGAAAAAAGTGTAAACAGAGAATATTTATATATGTCAGAGATGGTGACACACTATCCCACACATTTTGGGTAATCAGGAAGAGTAAGTTTTATCGGGGTATTTTGCATAATTTGTCCCAAAGTACAGACAATTATGAAGGGAAATGAGGAAAGATTTGTTAGCAATTTCTCCCTTTTTCCAAACCAAAACCTATAAATTACCATCTAAAGCAATTTCTCGTGTATAAAATACACCTCTTGATCAAATACATGCCCTATCCTGATGTCTAAGTCATGTTTATTGAATTTTAAGATGGTTAGAAGATGTTTCATTGAAAAAGAACTTAAATATTCTTTCGGGCTAGTACGAAACATTTCAATCGGTAAGTTCAACATTTTAGGGTCGGGTTACCTGAACAACAATTTTAGGCCTTCTACTTTATTATTCAGATCTTTGCTTCGAAAACTGATTGACAGCCATGGATTTACGGTAGGCAAGTTTTATGTCATATATTTTTTCCCAAATCTTTTTTCATGCTTGCCCTTGATAATAGATCAATTATATTCCGCACTTGTCCAACATATTTTACTGTATAAAAGTATACTAATCGGAATCAATCAAAGCTACATTTGTACTGCAAATGAAATGCATTATCGTTAGGCCAAGTGAGTCTTAATATTCGCCTAACAGAGGTCCCGAATCTCGTCCGCGAGAATTGCAGAGACTCGTGGGTTCCGGTCACTTTTCTCTATCATTTAAGTCATTTTCAAAGAGCCCTTACAGATATATAATGCTGAATGATTATTTGTGCATTCAGATATCATAAAATCTAGGTTGGCTATTTTCTGTTTCATCCCATTAGATGGCTAAAACTGAACTATTTCGTGCTGAATCAAGCTATTCCTTTACATAAGCTTAAAGAGGAAAATCGGGCAATGAAGCCAGCCCTCTCAAATCTATCAAAATGTGATAAATTTCTAAAATAATATTGTAACCATTCAATTTTTGGCAGATTAATAGAAGAGGTCATAATCATAATATATTGTATTTTTTCAGATTTTTCCATGCGATAGATAAATTAATAGAATGATTTCGAGTAAACAGGAACCCCTTTCGCGCTAGGCATTATGGGCGAATAGACCCGCAAAATAACTGTCAGGTAACCAGAGATTTACTTTCTTGTCAGTGCAAGAATATAATTATGCTGAACTTAAGCACTAGGAATAACACAAAGGGTAAGCTTGGGAAGGGGCGGGCCACGCAATTTCTACCCAGGCCAAACAGAAACTGACAACAGGAGAATGTTGTTTAGAGGCCAAGCGGTGCGTAACTCCCGTAAGATCTTCCCGGACAAGGCCAAGGGCCGATCCCGGACGGGGACGGGTCTGGGAGCCAAAGCGGTCCGTCAAAATTCTGAAATATTTCCTTCGTAAGTACACATTTCGTCAAAAATAGATGAACAACACACTACAAAGTGTGATACTAACGACGGTTATAGTCTGGGGAATCTGTAGTTTGATCTACCCGGTCTGAAAGTGGAAATGTTAGGCCTCAGCAAGTCACTGCCACGTAGAGAGGGGTCAACCCGACTTGACAACTTGGACACCCGGCTCGAGATATGGTGCTTTGCATCGAATAAAATCAAAAACTTACCCTTCACACGGGCTGATTTGGTTTCAAACTTGGTGAGCATGATGCCCGAGCCTTACGGAACACGTCTATTAAGGTTCCTTCTGGCAAAATGTAAAGTTATTTCCTTCCCAACTTGTTTCTTCCAGCGTGGATCCAATATGGCCGCCCACTGAAAGTAAAACGTCCTCTGATTGGCTAGAACCGTAAGCTACCGAAACTCGGGAGAGACGCGCATTCTAATTGGCTGGAGATGACAACACGGGACTTAGCTGGTTCTCGGTGATATTAATTAGGTCAAGTTCTTGACGTCGTAACCAGCGAAGCAACCACTCCACTCTTCATGCATTGCAGCAGATGAAGGCCGCTGATCGTGTGCACCAATCAGAAACAATAATACAAGGCTGGATGTGTGGACCGGCAATGGGCCAATCACAGGCCAGGTCTCAATGACGGGAAGCAGCATCATGGCGGCTAAGGATGTAACTGGAGCTATTCAGGGTTGTGTAAGTACAGATTTCCTGTATTTATAGTGTTGCCAGCTAAGTTTTGATGGTATTTCTCGAAAGCAAATTCAAAGGACGACACTTACCCAAGATTATCTAACTAGAGTAGGCAATATGCGCTGCGGGGTGCAGGGGTGGGCACAATTTTTTTCCCTGTCGCAAATATTGGCCACCATGTCGCACGATTACACGTCCGTAGGTCCCGTCGCACTTACGTCCCGGTCCGTAGGTCCCGTCGGGAGTCCAGTCTAGGGCCTCCTGACGGATTTTCGGAGTGGCGGTGGTCTTAAACAGGGGTCTAGGTCGTCAAATGAGCACAATTAGAACCAGCACGAATAGAGGCGAGGGAAAGGTGACAACACCTGACGGCACTTTTCGCGTGACCAGCGTGAATAGCGTGAATCTACCCGACGGGGGGTATCGACAGGGGGAAGGTGACATCACCTGACGGCACTTGTTGGGGTGGGGGCCGTCAAAATCGCGGGACCTTGGGACCGGGACCTAAGCGCGAGGGGACCTACGGACGTGTTACCTGTGGCACTACATACCCAATGCCCACCCCCCTTCTCCCCCCCAACCCCCAACAAATATTGTTTTAACTATCTATTGTTGTGTACATAGATATTCTCCCTCTTTATGCACACGTTTATATTATTTCAACTTCAACTTATATTATAATTACAGGTCTTTTTATAATGGATAGAATTTAAGTGCATAGTTAGGTTTTGAGCAAAAAATCGAACCAGTAGGATAGAAAATTCCCCATATAGAACAAATGAATGCAGGAGGTCTGGGGGCCGGCCAGGCCCCCTGAAGCTTTAGGCCCCGGCGATAACACAGTGAATTTGTATATCATCATATTTAGTGCTGGACAAAGGTGAAAACCGTACCTTGTTTGTGCGATCCTTTCTTCAGAAATAAAATGTGAACTCACAAAAAAAAATCGTAGACAAATTCTGATGCATTCTCTTGTGTTTTTGGCACACTTTCTTGAGGTTCTTGAGACACAGACAAGCATTATCCGGTCACTGATTTTTTTTTTTTAAATACTTTTCTTTTAATTTACAAAATTGGGATTCTTGAAAATTCAGAAATCAAAGCAAACGCCCTTTACAACACATCCAGTGGCGGATTTGGAGGAGGGGGCCTGCCCCCCCCCCCCCTTTTTTTTTGTGGCCAAATTTAGATTTTTTTATTGTAAAATTCTGCCAAAAAGTAATCCAAAACAATTTCCCCAATAACGCCCCCACCCCCTTTTCAAAATGCTGGATCTGCCACTGATATCTAACATGTAAAATACATTTCTTGGTCATTTTCCCCCCCAGCTATCAAGTGATTTCCTCTGAATTTTCTTTTTGTTCCCTCATTAAACAACATTTCTCAAAAAATAAGTTAGGGTAGGGCCAACATATTAGGGTAGGTCGGGTTACTGGAATACAAGAATATGTTTAGGCCTAAGGTTAACTGCTAAGCTTAATCAAATGGCTGCGAAGAGGTGAGGGAGCTTGTTTTGCATGTCCAATTTCTGACCACTTACAGATTCCTATTGAATGATTTTAATTCTCTTTTTTTTCATATACAAAACCTCTTGTCGCACATTTTAAGACCTCTGTCGCATTTTTGTGCGACAATGCAACAGGTTGCCCACCCCTGGGGGTGGTGTACAAACTACCGTCATTTCCTGAGTATTTTCTCTAAATTTCAATAACATCGTATTTCACAGTGTCGATCTACATATTTTAATACCCTGGAAAAAGAGAACATCAATTTAAGGGAATGCCTAGGATAGAATAACTGCTTTTACTTTTTCATGTTTTGGAGTGTATTATCGGCACCTGTGTCCTGTCTTGTATTATCGGCACCCCATCATATAGGTAATCAACATTTATAGGTAAAAATGAATAATTCAACAATTTCTCCCAGAAACGTCATTTGTCATACCTAACAAATGATCATAGAGAGTTCCGAGTGCAACATTATAGGAACTTATCAGTTTACTATGATTCAAAAGAAAGATATATTTTTCATCCAATCTAGCAATGCACCTGTTCTTGTAAATTCGGCTTTGATTCATTCTCATAAAATGAAATTGTATTAACCAAAATATTACTCCTGAAATTACTAATCATAACATAACCAGAAATGATTTTTCACATTTCTTCATTGTTATATTCGTTTTTTGTCACTTTTACACATCTACCAGCCTAGAGTCTTAAATAATTATATAACCCTGCCGATAATACACGACACAGACACTGAGAGGAGTGTATTTAGGTACTACCAACGCAAGGGGTGTAGATTCTGGACACATTTAGCCCTGTTTTCTGTGACCAGTCAAGATTTCAGCCCTGATTTTAGTGTAATATTCATTTTACAATATCTAAGGAACTACCAAAGGGAATGGGCTGTACTTAGTATCAATTTAAAGCAGAATTCGAGACCGTTATTTTAGGTCCAGTGACAGTTTTTAGAATTTAGAATTTCTCCAAATTTTAAGGGTGTCAAAAAAAGGTAATTTTTCATCATGCTTTTTCAGTAGTAATGACCTGTCCAACGTGAAAATGGACTGCACCAACGTGTTCCTTAGGGAATTCTGTATGAGAATAACCAAACTTTGAATATGTAAGAAGATGCGCAGGGTTCCATTTTAAATGTGCCAGTTTGTATACCCAAATTGTCTTTTACATAAATTTTGCATGTTTTTTTTGTTTCAAAGCATCAAATTCAAAATCTGTGAGGTTATCTGACTAAAATTGGCATATTGATGTAATAAACATCGTGGCAGTATATTATAATAATTATGTGTGACTATCTAAATCTTCTAATACCTATTTTTTAACTTGTACAGAAATGTAATGTGCTAAAAATCCATGTATCTGTGGATTTTGAATATGGGCTTTGCCAAAAGTATGATTTTTGAGGAAAAGGATCAAACCTGGTGATCTAAATGGTCGATGTATTACTCACCATGCCAGTTTTTATTCCGTGATTGTAACTTAATTAGTTCTTGAGTTATACCAATTTCAAGGTTTTACTGTTGCAGGGTACACATGTAAAAGGATCACAATACCTATAATATAGGAAATGTGTGGCAAATATGACAGAATTTACTCCCCTTTTGGAGGGTTATTTTGTTAAATATCTGAGGTCTAATTATTATAGAAGGTTTCTGTAAAAAGTTTTGAATTTCATAAGAAAGGGTCTTCCCAGGTAAATATAAATCGGGGTGAAAATGAAATATTTATTTTTTGGTTGGTAGTACCTAGTGTATTATCGACACCCACACATTTCAACTGTGTATGTAAACCTAACATCATTATTTTGGTGGAACAACTCATTTCATACCTTATTTGACAAACAAAAGTTAAATCAGTGAAATATATCTTGTGTTGATGAATACAAAAGGGGCACAGTCCACCTGTATTAAATATAAAGTGAGTTAAGAGCACCATTTCTAATTGTATTGTAAATAACCGTATTATATCTTTTAATGATATGATGCCAACCAGCGGCCTGAATACAGTGAGTGTATTGCTACATGAAAGAGCAAAATATCAGCTTTGAACACATAAAATATTATAATCAGGAATTCACACATTCAGTGTTCGAGACTAACCTTTTTGGCTCTCGGCCATCAGGGCTGAAAGTGTCAAAAGACTGTCGGCCCTGATAGCTTTTAGTTGGCCCTGATTTTTAATTAAAGAAAATGTATTATTCTAAGTCTTTAAAAGACCGTTTGTGTACAAAAACTTTCATTCTATTGACCAGATGTCAATGCATCACAGTTGACAGTCTTGTTAGCTGTCAACTCTCTCCTAGGTCAGTAGTCTATGGTAAATTACATGAATGTTGTCCTGTTTCCAAATCGAGTTCTAGAGCAAAAGACAGAAACATTTAAGATGCTCAGATGTCACATTGCGCACCTCGAGGTGTGGTGATGGGAGGTGTCTGAGGCACCTTGCGCAATGTCGTTTACATGACGTATTATGCCGTGCGACACATGCCAGTGGCGGGCTTCCAGTCCTTACGAAACTATAGGCCAAAGAGAAGGGGGCTGCTACTTTGGTTCCCTGTGTATCTTAGACTCAATTCCTAAAGAAAATATGATGGTTATGGGTAGCTTAGGCCTTTCTCTTCAAAATATTACAAATTGGACATTAATCTATCGGAGGGAAATTAGAAAAGCTGGTTTGTTTGGCCCCCCAATAATGGGAGATTGACAGGAAGTCCTCCACTGCTCCGCGGCAAACGACGTTGTGTAAGCTCTCTAGTGAGGCATGGGAGCTGACAGGCCTAGTTATCTGGGGACCGTTTCAATAAGCAGAGAGGCCTTGGACCTAGCGACGTCTATGTACTGCTCTCTGCAGCGACCTGTTTGCGATGTCTTTTTCAAATCCTTCAAATCCTTTAAAGACCGTTTCAGTAAAAAATAGCAAATAGGTTGCTCCAGCGATGTCTTTGACCCTCCAGCGACCTGTTTGGAGGCCCAAGTGGCCTCTTTCAGGGAACACAAAGACGTCGCTGAGAGTTCCAAAGACGTTGTTGCAACATAGCACTAATCCACCACATTTGGGGATCTTCATTTCCAATGGCATCCCTGGTGAAGCTGCACATTACTTCCATTTATCTGACATTGCTTGTTGCAGCGTCTGAAATTAAGGGTGGACCCTGAACCCAAGGTGCATGATTTTTAATGCTGTGCACCCGAATGTACAGTGTTTTTCCTATACATTAGATGCTCAAATGAAGGGATATAAAAATTGGAAACCATAGCAAAAGTTTTGAGAATGATCACACACATTTCTTAGATAATAATTTGTAATATTGTTAAATAGAAGTTTAAACACAAATTTCTCTACTGGTCGCTGGTCCCCAGATACACATCCCCATCACTCTCTGCCTGGCGACCACTTTAGAGACAATTTTATTGAAATGGTCCTTGGTGCAGCAACCTCCCCGTCAGTGACATCTTGGTCAAGAGACCACTGTGGCGACGTCTTTAGTCTTTATTGTAACAGTCCCCAGGTCACCATAAAACAGGTCGGAAAAAATGCGTACATAAAGGCCGCATATGACGCAAATTTCGGCCGGAAATAATGGCCAATTAACGTAAATAACGACCACAATAGACGCTGCTGGACGGATAATGCGTCTTCCGGAGCCAGGCTACGGAAAGTGCATACCTTGGCACCGATAATGCATACTTCAGAGCCTCCCGCAATATTGCAACATAAACAAACTTGATTTCTTTTATGATATATAATGCCACAGAATGTGTCATTGGTTGAAGAAGCAGAATGAGACATTCAAGATATTTTGTTGATAGTTATTTCACAAGAAAAGTGTGGACACTGTCTGTCCAGACTCAACTTTTTCCCCATCCAAATACTTTGTCCCACAGTCTCTCATGTAAGTACATGAATTTTCCTAAATTACATGGTAAAAATATAAAGCATATATCCAGAAATATTCCGTTGGTAAGCTAGATGTAATAGATATTTCTTAGTTTGAAGAATAATAGTGAATTTGCGTAACCAGTGTTTTGGAAATCACCTCCGGAAGTAGCATTATCCGCTCCGAGGTATGCACTTTCTAGGGAGCGGCTTTCGAAGTAGCATTATCTGTCCCCCCTTGTGAAATAGCCGTGGGCCATCCGGGCCGAAACAGCACTACTTTTTCTGTTTTTTATCGGCCCTGATGCAGAAACGTCGGCCATTGGCCGACGGGCAGGCGTTAGTCTCGAACACTGCACATTTATTGGTAATATCAGAAAACATATCAGGGGTGCCGATAATACACCCCTGCCGATAATACCCGCCACTACTCTAGTTGCCCACCGCGACTTGTATTTGGTTGCCCGGTGGTATTTAGTGTTTAGTGGTAGCCCCGGAATTTTAAAAGGTAGGACTATTTAGATATAACTAACTTGAATAGTGTGCAAGAAGACTCTAGTCATAACATATGTTAGA
The DNA here is from genome assembly GCA_936440205.1 of Lepidonotus clava. Classification (NCBI taxonomy): domain Eukaryota; kingdom Metazoa; phylum Annelida; class Polychaeta; order Phyllodocida; family Polynoidae; genus Lepidonotus; species Lepidonotus clava. The sequence continues at coordinate 13,358,525 of OW387150.1, read as the reverse complement.
ATCCAATTAGGCCCACGTACCTGTCATTCATAAAAAATAAATTGGGGAACCAAAACGGGGGTCTAGAACATTTTGAGATTTGTTGTGATAATCTTTGTAGCATATGGGTGTTAGGGGAGAATTTCCTGGACTCTAAGTAAACCAATATCGCGATTTTGAGCAAATTCAAGCTTTTTTTCAATATAGTATTTCTTAGACCGTGAGGCCCTGTCTGTACATTCCCACTACACCTGCCTGTAGGACAGTCAAAGCCTTTCTCGGACTAGTATTTCTAATATTTTCTACTTACACACTGGGACACACTGTAATTGATCGGGATGGTAACTGGAGAACTCGGTCCGAAGGAGAACTCGGCCTGAGAGAACTCGGTCCGTGGGAGAAATCGGCCCACTGTAGTCATAATAGTTAATACTCTGTTTCATCCTAATTCGTCATGATAAACAATGCCACAGATTTGTAATCTTCAATATTCCCGTCCCACAAAGTTAAGCTGTTCTTTGCCTGTGTCTTATTTTTGTTATTGATTTTATTTAAATAGTTTAATGTCAAGTCATAATCCTTATGAGCAGTGGTGGTCGGACTTGGCAAAGGTCGATTTAAAAGCCGTAGATTTATATATGACATCATAAAGTAAGTATTCACCAGGCTATATGACCAGGCCTATTTTAGTTTTGTATTGAGTACAGGGTTCTTCCTAGGCATGCGGGATGCGGGATTCCCGCATTGATATTTTAATTCCCGCACTATAGCAAATTTGAGGGGGGCATTCCCGCATTAATATGATATAAAAATCTAAGAAAATAGAGAAAAAGCCCCTCCAATTTTGGGGAATGGCCCCCTAAAATATAAGATGCTGGGGCTTTTGATACTCGAAATCATTTTCTAGGAATATCCCTGTGAGTAACATAATTATATCGGGGAAAATATTGATTTCATAGGTCTAATAGTAGCTAATTTGATTGATCCCTACTCTAATACTGAAAAATACTGATTTTGGCAAGGGATATTTCTGCAGCTGCAGTGCGACTGAGATAGATCTATATAGTGCGAGAACGGCTCTGACTACCTGGGGGAACTGACAGTCAGGGCCTCTCAGACTAGACTGACAAGGTAACAGCTAAGTGTATGACTATGAGTATTGCCAACCATCCGTGAAAATCACAAACACCTCCATCATGAGGCGCGGATTTAGGGGAGGGGGGAGTTGCAGGGCGCACGGGTCCCTCCTGTTTTGCAAAAATATTGATATTTTTAAAGCAAAATTCCTGGGCACAGAGGGCCCGGGAATTTTTTGTACTATAGCATGCCCCCCTTTTGAAAATTCCTGGATCCGCCCCTGGTTCCGACTCATTTTAATGCTTAAAATGAAGGGGTCGGTGATCCATGATTTGGGGCACCAGGTCCGTATTTCCTTAAAATATCCGTTTTTTATGACCTAAACCCATAGAACCTCTGATTTGTCTAAATATGTGAATTTAGAATTTCAATTTAGACAGCAAAAGTCCAAAATTTTCTAGGGGGATCATGTCTCAAGACACCTTGAATACGAATATTTACGAGTATCTTTAAAACGTCCGTGATATTACCCTGTAAAAAGGAACACTGGTGTATTGCTGGCACAAGCCCGAAAATTGTATGCTGTATTGTGTATTCAAGCTTAGACCCTAGAACAACTTTCTCGCTTACTGTATGAGGCTATGATGAATATTAAAGAAGATATATACACACAACAAGTATCATAGGTCAGGGTTCCCACACAACCTGGAAAACCTGGAAAATCATGGAAAATGAAGGTGGTCATGGAATGTCATGGAAAAGTCATGGAATTTGAAAATTTGACCAAGAGTCATGGAAAATCAGCTTGAGTGATATCAGGCAAGGGCACACTAAATTTCGTAATAGAAGAGAACAAGCTTTAATTGCATTATTTCCATAGGTATTTTGATCTTTCTTGGAAGGTACTTGCACTCATTGAATTGTCACATATACTGGTGTGGATAGGACGGCTGTAAGGGTGATGGGAGGCCGTTGATTGTATCATTCTTTTAATGGTTCTAATTGTTTGAACCCTGGAAAGTCAACCTGGAAAAATCAGAATTGGTCATGGAATTTGATTCTTCCGAGTCTGTGGGAACCCTGTAGGTTTAGAGTACAGTCATGGAATTTTTTTAAACATAAGATCCTATGGGGAAATATATTCTCTTCTTTGTTACTTAAACACAAATATCTAAAACTAATTTCTGATACAATAGGCAGGCAGCATACATCAGTCTGAACATTTGCCTCTCTTATTGTATGGGGCTGTGATGAGTATCAAGAAACATATAGACCAAAATGTAATGTTGTCTGCTGCACTCAGGGGCACTCAGTGCTAAGCGCGGGACCATTCTGTCCCAGCTCTCGTGCGGGGCTACAGGGGGCCTCAGGGAGAATGTTGTAGCAGTCCCATCAACCCAGTGAGTATTCTCTCAGGGCGTGCGGTACACTGTCACATACCAAATGACGCGTAACAAGGGATGGTCACTTAGTACATGTGCACCAACATATAATAATAGAGCTTTCATACTGCATTCAAGATCACACCTTTTGGTCAATTCCCAATACACATGTTTTTTGACGATATCTTAGCTTCTAATAGACATATTGACTCAAGAAAAAAAGCAAAATTCCCCTCCTACTACTACATTCCCAACTTCGCAATCCTTAAGGTAATGGAGGTGTCTGCAGGTGACATGAGGTGGTCCTACAGGTAGGGACTTGTCAGCAGGTAAGGTGAGGTTGTCCTCAGGTAATGGAGTTGTCCCCTGGTGAGGTGACATGATTTTATAGGTACGGGAGGTGTCACCAAGTGCATTGAGATGGTCCTATAGGTAGGGAAGGTGTCCCCAGGTGAGGTGAGATGGTGCTATAGGTAGTGGAGTTACCAGCAAGTGTGGTGACATGGGTAGGTGTTAGCAGCTGAGATAAGATAGCAGGTAGTTAAAATATCATAAACTGAGGTGAGATGGTCCTACAGATAGGGGAGGTGTCTACAGGTGAGGTGAGATGGTCTTACAGGAAGGCAACGTCTCTCCATACATGGTGAGACGGTGCTACAGGTAGGAGAGGTGTCAGGTAGGTGAGGTCAGGGAGGTGAGGTCAGGCGGTCCTACAGATAGGGCAGGTGTCACCAGATGAGGTAAGATGGTCATACAGGTAGGGGGAGTGAAACAAAGCAAGGTCCTACCGGTACGAGAGGTGTCACCAGGTGAGGTGACATGGTCATACAGGTGCAGAAGGTATAAGCAGGTGAGTTAGTGGTCCTACAGGTAGGGGAGATGTCACCAGGTGAGGTGAGATGGTCATACAGGTAGGGTAGGTGTAAGCAGGTGATGTGAGATGGTCATACAGGTACATGATGTGTCTACAGGTGAGGTGAGATGGTCTTATAGGAAAGGAAGGTGTCTACAAGTGAGGTGACATGGTCCCACAGGCAGGGGAGGTATCTACAGGTGTGGTGAGATGGTCTTACAGGTAGGAAGGCCTCTATAGGTGTTGTGAGATGGTGCTACAGGTAGTGGAGGGCTCGCCAGGTGAGCTGACATGGTCCTACATGTAGGGGAGGTGTCATTAGGTGAAAAAAGATGGTCTAACAGGTAGGGAAGGTATCTATAGGTGTTTTGAGATGGTGCTACAGATAGGGGAAGTGTCACCAGGTGAGGTAAGAGAGTCCTACAGATAGGGCAGGTGCCACCAGGTGAGGTAAGATGGTCATACAGGTAGGGGGAGGGAAACCAAGCAAGGTGTAACTGTAAGCAGGTACAGGAGGGGAAGGTGTAAGCAAGTGAGGTGAGATGGTATTACAGGTACATGAGGTGTCTAGAGGTGAGGTGAGATGGTCTTACAGGAAAGGAAGGTGTCTTCAACTCAGGTGACATGGCCTACAGGCAGGGGAGGCATCTACAAGTGTGGAGAGATGGTGCTACAGGTAGGGGAGATCTCACCAGGTGAGGTGACATGGTCCTACAGGTAGGCAAGGTGACACCAAGTGAGGTTAACTGTTACTACATAGGTGTCACCAGGGGAGGTGTCACCAAGTGAAAAGAGGTGGTCTAACAGGTAGGAAAGGTATCTATAGGATGGTGCTACAGGTAGGGGAGGTGTCACCAGGTGAGGTTAGAGGGTCATAGCGGTAGGGGGAGTGAAACCATGGAAGGTGAGATGGTACTACAGGTACATGAGGTGTCTAGAGGTGAGGTGAGATGGTCTTACAGGAAAGGAAGGTGTCTTCAACTCAGGTGACATGGCCTACAGGCAGGGGAGGCATCTACAAGTGTGGAGAGATGGTGCTACAGGTAGGGGAGATCTCACCAGGTGAGGTGACATGGTCCTACAGGTAGGCCAGGTGACACCAAGTGAGGTTAACTGTTAGTATATAGGTGTCACCAGGGGAGGTGTCACCAGGTGAAAAGAGGTGGTCTAACAGGTAGGAAAGGTATCTATAGAATGGTGCTACAGGTAGGGGAGGTGTCACCAGGTGAGGTTAGAGGGTCATAGTGGTAGGGGGAGTGAAACCATGGAAGGTGAGATGGTACTACAGGTACATGAGGTATCTACAAGTTAGGTGACATGGTCCCACAAGTAGGCAACATCTCCAGGAGTGGTCAGACGGTGCTACAGGTAGGGAAGGTGTCCCCAGGTACGGTTAAATGGTCCTACATGCAGGGGAGATGTCACAAGGTTAGGTGAGATGGTCTCAGGTATGGGAGCTGTCAGCAAGTGTGGTTAGATGGTGCTAGAGGTAGGGAGGTGTCACCAGGTGAGCTGAGATGGTCCTAGAGGTAGGACAGGTAACACCAGATGAGCTGAGATGGTCCTAGAGGTAGGGAATGTGTTACCAGGTGAAGAGAAATGGTCCTAGAGGTAGGAGAGGTGTCACCAGGTGAGATGAGGTGGTCTTACAGGTAGGGTAGGTGTCTACAGGCAAGGTGAGATGGTCCTACGGGCAGGAGAGGTATCTACAGGTGAGGTGAGATGGTCCTGCAGGTAGGAAGGTGTTTACAGGCATGATGAGATGGTCCTATGGGCAGGGAAGGTATCTACAGGTGAGGTGAGATGGTCCTGCAGATAGGGTAGGTTTCTACAGGTGAAGTGAAATGGTCCTATGGGCAGGGGAGGTATCTACAGGTGTCGGGAGATGGTCCTACAGGTAGCAAGGTCTCTATAGGTGTTGTGAGATGGTGCTACAGAGAGGGGAGGTGTCACCAGGTGAAGTTAGATGGTCTTACAGGTAGGGTAGGTGTCTACAGGCATGATGAGATCGTCCTACCACCAGGGGAGGTATCTACAGGTGAGGTGAGATAGTCCTACAGGTAGGCTAGGTTTCTGCAGTTGAGGTGAGATGGTCCTACGGGCAGGGGAGGTATCTACAGGTGAGGTGAGATGGTCCTACAGATAGGAAGTTCTCTTTACGTGTTGTGAGAAGGTCCTACAGGGAGGGGAGTTGTCACCTGGTGGGGTTAGATGGTCTAACTGGTAGGGTAGGTCTCTACAGGTGAGATGAGATGGTCCTACAGATAGGACGGTCTCTATAGGTGTGGTGGGATGGTCCTACAGGCAGGTGAGGTGTCACCAGGTGAAGTTAGATGGTCTTACAGGTAGGGTAAGTGTCTACAGGCAAGATGAGATCGTCCTACCGCAAGGGGAGGTATCTACAGGTGAGGTGAGATGGTCCTACAGGCAGGGGAGGTATCTACTGGTGAGGTGAGATGGTGCTACAGGTAGGGTAGGTTTCTACAGGTGTGGCGAAATAGTCCTACAGGCAGGGGAGGTGTCACCAGGTGTGGTGAGATGGTCCTACAGGCAGGTGAAGTTTCACCTAGTGAGGTTAGATGGTCTTACAGGTAGGGTAGGTGTCTACAGACAAAGTGAGATGGTCCTACGGGCAGGGGAGGTATCTACAGTTGATGTGAGATGGTCGTACAGGTAGCAAGGTCTCTATAGGTGTTGTGAGATGGTGCTACAGAGAGGGGAGGTGTCACCAGGTGTTGTGAGATGGTCCTACAGGCAGCTGAGGTGTCACCAGGTGAAGTTAGATGGTCTTACAGGTAGGGTAGGTGTCTACAGGCATGATGAGATCGTCCTACCACCAGGGGAGGTATCTACAGTTGATGTGAGATGGTCGTACAGGTAGCAAGGTCTCTATAGGTGTTGTGAGATGGTGCTACAGGTAGGGGAGGTGTCACCAGGTGTTGTGAGATGGTCCTACAGGCAGCTGAGGTGTCACCAGGTGAAGTAAGATGGTCTTACGGGTAGGGTAGGTGTCTACAGGCATGATGAGATCGTCCTACCACCAGGGGAGGTATCTACAGGTGAGGTGAGATAGTCCTACAGGTAGGCTAGGTTTCTGCAGTTGAGGTGAGATGGTCCTATGGGCAGGGGAGGTATCTACAGGTGAGTTGAGATGGTCCTACAGATATGAAGTTCTCTTTATGTGTTGTGAGATGGTCCTACAGGGAGGGGAGGTGTCACCTGGTGGGGTTAGATGGTCTAACTGGTAGGGTAGGTCTCTACAGGTGAGATGAGATGGTCCTACGGGCAGGGGAGGTATCTACAGGTGTGGGGAGATGGTCCTACAGATAGGACGGTCTCTATAGGTGTGGTGGGATGGTCCTAGAGGCAGGTGAGGTGTCACCAGGTGAGCTGAGATGGTTCTATGGGCAGGGGAGGTCTCTACAGGTGTGGTGAGATGGTCCCATAGGTAGGGGAGGTGTCAGCAAGTGTGGTTAGATGGTCCTACAGGTAGGGGAGGTGTCACCAGGTGTAGTGAGATGGTCTTACAGGCAGGGGAGGTATCTACAGGGGAGGTGAGATGATCCCACGGTCAGGGGAGGTATCTACAGGTGAGGTGAGATGGTCCTACAGGTAGCAAGGTCTCTATGGGTGTTGTGAGATGGTGCTACAGGTAGGGAAGGTGTCTACAGGCAAGATGAGATTGTTCTATGGGCAGGGGAGGTATCTTCAGGTGAGGTGAGATGGTCCTACAGGTAGCAAGGTCTCTATAGACGTTGTGAGATGGTGCTACAGGCAGGTGAGGTGTCACCAGGTGAGATTACATGGTCTTACGCGTAGGATAGCTGTCTACAGGCGAGGTGAGATGGTCCTTTGGGCAGGGGAGACATCACCTGGTGAGGTGAGATGGTCTTACAGCTAGGTGAGGTGTTATCAGGTGAGGTTAGATGATCTTACAGGTAGGGTAGGTGTCTACAGGTGAGGTGAGATCGTCCTACTGCCAGGGGAGGTATCTACAGGTGTTGTGAGATGGTGCTACAGGTAGGGGAGGTGTCTACATGTCAGGTGTTATGGTCCTTTAGTAGGAGAGGTGTCTACAGGTGAGGTTAAATGGTCCTACATGTAGGGAAGGTGTCACCAGGGGTGGTGAAATGGTGCTACAGGAAAGGGAGATGAGAAGGGGATATAAGGGACATTGCACATTAAAGACCCATTGCCTCTCTTTGAAAAGAGTAGGATACCAAACCTGGTAGCGGGTTTCTCCTAAATCATATAGTATATCATGTGTAGGTGAGGTAGGGTAACTACAGGTGAGATGGGGTGGGCTTACAGGTAGGTAGGTGGTGTGTAGGTGAGGTAGGCTAACTACAGGTGAGGTAGGATGGTCTTACAAGTAAGTAGGTGGTGTGTAGGTGAGGTAGGATCACTACAGGTGAGGAAGGATGGTCTTACAGGTAGATATGTGGTCTGTAGGTGAGATCAGGTGGTCTTACAGGAAGGTAGGTGATGTGTAGATGAGGTAGTATAACCACAGGTTAGGTGGAATAGTCTTACAGCCAGGTCGGTGGTCTGTAGGTGATATGGGATGGTCTACCCAGGTAGGTGGTGTGAAGATTAGGTAGGGTAACTATAGGTGAGGTGTGATTGTCCCCAGGTAGGTAGGTGGTGTGTAGGTAATGTAGGGTAACTACAGGTGAGATGGGATGGTCTTACAGGTAGGTAGGTGGTATGTAGGTGAGGAAGGGTAACTACAGGTGAGATGGGTTGGTCTTACAGGTAGGTAGGTGGTGTGTAAGTGAATTTTGGATCTTCAACAGGTAGGTAGGTGATCTATGGGTGAGGTAGACTGACCACAGATGAGAATGGATGGTCCAACAAATAGGTAGGTGGTGTGCAGGTGATGTTAAATAAATACCCGTAGCACTAGGTGAGAGATGAGATGTCAGAAGGTCATGTCAGAGGTCATAAAGGTAGGAAAGATGTCAGAAGGTCATGTCAGGTGGTCTTACAGGTAGGTGAGGTGTCAGAAGGTGATGTAAGGGGGTCATACAGGTAGGTGCAATGTTGCAAGGTGATGTCAGGTGTTCATACAGGTAGGTGAGAGGTCAGAAGGTGATGTCAGGTGTTCATACAGGTAGTGAGAGGTCAGAAAGAGATGTCAGGTGTTCATACAAGTAGTGAGAGATCAGAAGGTGATGTTAGGTGTTCATACAGGTAGGTGAGAGGTCAGAAGGTGATGTCAGGTGTTCATGCAGGTAGCTGAGAAGTCATCAGGTTATGTCAGACCATCATACAGGTAGGTGAGAGGTCAAAAGGTGATGTCAGGTGTTTATACAGGTAGTGAGACATCAGAAGGTGATGTCAGGGGTTGATATAGGTAGGTAAGAGGTCAGAAGGTGATATAAGGTGTTAACAGAGGTAGGTGGGAGGTCACCAGGTGATTTCAGACCATCTTACAGATAGGTGAGAGGTCGGCCGGTGATGTGTGGTATTTATACCCGTAGCTGAGATGTCTGAAAGTGTTGTCAGGTGTTCATACAGGTAGGTCAGAGGTCAAAAGGTGATGTGAAGTGTTCACACAGGTAGTCAGATGTCAGAAGGTGATGTCAGGTGTTCATACAGGTAGCTGAGAAGTCATCAGGTCATGTCAGACCATCATACAGGTAGGTGAGAGGTCAGAAGGTGATGTCAGGTGTTTACACAGGTAGTGAGACGTCAAAAGGTGATGTCAGGGGTTGATACAGGTAGGTGAGAGCTCAAAAGATGATATCAGGTGTTCATATGGGTAGGTGGGAGGTCATGAGGTCATGTTAAGTAGGTCAAAGGTCGACCTGTGATGGCAGGTGTTCGTACCCATAGGTGAGAGGTCAGAAGGTGATGGCAGGTGTTCATGCAGATAGTGAGAGGTCAGAAAGTGATGTCAGGTGTTCATACAGGTAGGTGAGAGGTCAGAAGGTCATGTCAGACCATCATACAGATAGGTGAGAGGTCACCATGTGATGTCAAGTGTTCTTACAAGTAGGTAAGAGGTCAGAAGGTGAGAGGCCTTCCATTTAGTATGTACGCAAAAATTCACAAATTCTAGACCCCCCACCCCCCCTAAAGCTAAAGTACGCATTGGATTTGTATAGGAACGTACGCAAAATTCCAAAAATCTCAGACCCCCCCGTGGTGCGTACGTACTAAATGGAAGGCCCCTGATATAAGGTGTTAACAGAGGTAGGTATGAGGTCACCAGGTGATTTCAGACCATCTTACAGATAGGTGAGAGGTAGGCCGGTGATGTGTGGTATTTATACCCGTAGCTGAGATGTCTGAAAGTGTTGTCAGGTGTTCATACAGGTAGGTCAGAGGTCAAAAGGTGATGTGAAGTGTTCACACAGGTAGTCACATGTCAGAAGGTAATGTTAGGTGTTCATACAGGTAGGTGAGGTCAAAAGATGATATCAGGTGTACATACATGTAGGTAGGAGGTCATGAGGTCATGTCAGACCATGATATAGGTAGGCCAGAGGTCGGCCGGTGATGTCAGGTATTGATTCCCATAGCTGAGACTAAAGAAAGTGTTGTCAGGTGTCCATACATGTAGGTGGGAGGTCATGAGGTCATGTCAGGTCATCATACAGGTAGGTGAGAGGTCAACAGGTGATGTCAGTTATTCATACGGGTAGGCGAGAGGTCAGAAGCTGATGTCAGGCATTGATACCCATAGCTGAGACTAAAGAAAGTGTTGTCAGGTGTCCATACATGTAGGTGGGAGGTCATGAGGTCATGTCAGGTCATCATACAGGTAGGTGAGAGGTCAACAGGTGATGTCAGTTATTCATACAGGTAGGAGAGATGTCAGAAGGTGATGTCAGGTGGTCCTACAGGTAGGTGAGGTGTCAGAAGGTGATGTAAGGGGGTCATACATGTAGGTGCGATGTTGCAAGGTGATGTCGGGTGTTCATACAGGTAGGTGAGAGGTCAGAAGGTGATGTCAGGTGATCCTACAGGTAGGTGAGATGTCAGAAGGTCATGTCAGAGGTCATACAGGTAGGAGAGATGTCAGAAGGTCATGTCAGGTGTACATACAGGTAGGTAGGAGGTCATGAGGTCATGTCAGGTCATCATACAGGTAGGTGAGAGGTCAACAGGTGATGTCAGTTATTCATACGGGTAGGCGAGAGGTCAGAAGCTGATGTCAGGCATTGATACCCATAGATGAGACATCAGAAGCTGATGTCAGATGTTCATAGAGGTAGGTGAGAGGTCACCAGGTGATGTCAAGTGTTCTTACAGGTAGGTGAGAGGACAGACGGTCATATCAGAGGTAGGTGAGAGGTCACCAGGTCATGTAGGTCAAAATATGATATCAGGTGTTCATACAGGTAGGTGTGAGGTCATGAGGTCATGTCAGACCATCATACAGGAAGGTGAGAGGTCAGAAGGTGATGTGAGGTGTTCATTCATGTAGGTGAGACGTCAGAAGGTGATGTCAGGTGTACATACAGGTAGCTGAGAGATCAGAAGGTGCTGTAAAGTGTTCATATAGGTAGTGAAAGGTCAAAAGATGACATCAGGTGTTCATACAGGTAGGTCGGAGGTCATGTCAGGCCATCATACAGGTAGGTGAGAGGTCAACCGGTGATGTCAAGTGTTCTTGCAGGTAGGTGAGAGGTGAGAAGGTGATATCAACTGTTAACAGAGGTAGGTGGGAGGTCACCAGGTCATGTCAGACCAACTTACAGGTAGTTGAGAGGTCAGTCGGTGATGTCAGGTATTGAGAGCACAGAAAGTGTTGTCAGGTGTTCATACAGTTAGTTGAGGTTGTGTTATAGGTAGGAGGCATTTCAGCAGGTGAGGTGAGATAGCCTCCAGGTAGGTGAGTTGTCAACAGGTGAGATGAGATGATCTTAAATGTAGGACACACATCAGCATGCACGGTGAGTTGGTTTTACAGGTAGGGGAGGTGTCGCCAAATGAGGCGAGATGGTGTTACAGCTAGGGGAGGCGTCAGTAGGCAAGGTGAGATGTTTCTATAGGTAGGTGTTATCAGGTTAGGTAAGATTAAGTTTAGTAAAGGCTGTCCATTTCACCTATGGGAAGTTGAGTCTAAGTTTGATCACATTGTTTGCCAGTTGGTTAAGTTCAGGTTTGAAAAAAAACGCTCATCTCGTGGTACCCAGGTTCGATTCCTGGCTTGGCCAATACAATAAATGCTGGTGCAAAGTGGACAGACAGGCCAATGGTCCCGCCACATAGATGAGCTGTGTTCTTATGCTTTGGTATTTGCAAAATATCCCTGTTATGTTAAAGAGCTTTATATTGATCTTTTTTTGTTATTTCAGAACTTAGAAGTGATTTCAATGAAAGAGTGGATCTGATGTCCATAGATATTTTTCTGATATTTAGAGGATTTTATTTTCTCAAGATCTACATGCATCTTTCCTGTTGGATGTTGGATGTTGGGCCAGTAAGGGTAATAGAAGTGGAGCAGGCATAGGAGAAGGCTTGGAGAGGCAGGAGAAAGTGAGAAGGCATGGGAGAAGGCCTCCAGTAATGGGATAACCCCAGGAGGGGTAGGAGAAGGTGTGAAGGGGTGTGAAACGGATGGCAGGGGCAGGAAAAGGCGATAAGTCCAGGAGGGGTGGGGAAGATGAACACAGGTGATATAAGGGTTTATTCTGTGATTACCTGTGAGGATTGTTTCTGTAATCTCAATTGAGACTTGTAGAAGATAAGTATGTGCTGTGTGATTATCTTCACCACCTTTCACATCTGCGTTTGATTACATGTGAATAGAACATACAAAAGGGTTAATTTTATTCCTGGAGTAGGTAGGATAAGTAGGTATGGGCTCTGAGAGTTGGGCATCTGATACCTCCAGAATTCAGGCAAAGTTTGTGTGATAACCTGTGACACCTGAAATAGTCCAGTAAGGCCTGTATGGTTGGGTGCCTTCATGTGACACCCATAGCAGGTTGATAGGGCCGGTTGCTTCCCTGTGTGACCTGGATAAGGCAAGTAGGGCTGTGTGAAATCTTAACCCTTACACTGCCAGAGGCCTCATATGGGGCCCTATAGTAAAATCCCATAGGAACACCATTGAAAGAATGCAAATTATGCTTTCAGAATCTGAAAGAATTTTTCAGATATTTCAATTAGAACCAGAGATACAGGTATTTGAACATTGGACTATCAAGTCAACCAAAAATGTTAGAATTGCGATTCGAGAAAGCACAAACATAATATTTACATTTGAATTTGCCATACTAATCAAAAATAATGAAAAATGGGTGAATCTATGTAAATTACATGATTTTTGATTTGCTCTAACTTTTCTTTCATTTATGATAATCACAAACTGTCTTTTGCACAAAAAAGATAAAGTTTTCATGTTATTTTTATAAAGAGTGTCATAGTTATTTTATGAATTATCGGTTACCATGGTAACCTGCAAATTACGATAGTACGAACAATTACTCCGCGCAAGAAATTTGCCTTATTGGCACAATGCCAACATTTGGAACGTTTATATCAAAATTATTGAAAAAAGCTTTTCATCTGAAGAATCTAAACTAAATTTGAGTTTTAGGGAATTTATGCACTAATTTTTGTATTTTGGGCAATATCTATGTAAATATCAGTTACATTGTGATATATCTGGCAGTGAAAGGGTTAAGACACCTGTAAATGCTAAGTATGGCCCATTTGCAGATTTCACCCAAACAGGTCATCATTGGGTCTGAATTTTTTAATATCTTCCCCACTACAGTTTATTTCTATGCTGTAGGGTGCTGTCAGTCTAGAATGTTATATCTAGGTGTAATACACTGATTAAGGTCCTTTTGAAATGATTTGGAGGCACTTTCTCAGAGAAAGTGACAATATCCAAGGAAAATTACCCACATTGAAAATTTGAGGTAAAATTGCAAACACTTTGAACCCAGCTTCAAACCAAATATGAGGCTTCTTCAGAATTGAGGGAAAACCCTTTCTAGAGGTCCCTACGGACCATATGAGACATTTCATGTGCTAACCCTAGGCATTAGTATGAGATATATCCGCTCACCCTCTCAAAAATGTCTCAGATTTCACCCAACCTGGCCATTATGGAGCCCAAATTTTGAGTATTTTCCCCACTGCAGTTTTTCTCTACGCTGTGTGATGTTGTAAATCTGGAACGTTATATATATGTGTAATACACTGTTTTAGGTACTTTTAAAATGATTTTGAGGCACTTTCTGAGAAAAAGTGAGGTTATCCAGGAAAAAAATGCCAATATTGAATATTAAGAGTAGAAATGCTTACACTTTGAATCCACCTTTCACCCAAAAATGGGGCATATTCAAAATTGGAGAAAAACCCTTCCCAAAGGTCCATACTACCCATATGTGAGGTTTCATATGCTAACCCTAGGCATCAATGTGAGAAATATCTGTTTCCCCCATTGTATATGCCTCAGATTTCACCTGAATGGCCAAATATGAGGGCAAAATGCGGAATATCTCCCCTGATTCATCATCTCTCTTTGCTGTTCTGAGTTGTCACCCTGAAATGTTATAACTAGGTGTAATACACCAATATAGGTACTTTTGAAATGATTCTAGAACATTTTCTGAGAAAAAGTGACGATATCTGGGGAAAAAATGCCCACATGGCAAAGTAAGGGTAGTGACACTTACACTTTGAACCCACCTTCCCTCCACAGATGGGGCATATTCAAAATTGGAGAAAAACCCTTCCCAAAGGTCCATACTACCCATATGTGAGGTTTCATATGCTAACCCTAGGCATTAGTATGAAAAATATCCGTTTCCCCTGTTGAAGATACCTCAGATTTCACCTGAAAAGCCACGTGTGAAGGCCAAATTTGGAATATCTTCACCAATTCCTCTGCTCTTGTTGCTGTTGAGTGTTTTGACTCTGGAATATTATAACTAGGTACAATACACAAATTTAGATCCTTTTCAAATGATTTTATGACATTTGCTGGGAAAAAGTGACGATAGCCAGGGAAAAATGCCAATATTGAAAATAAGGGGTAGAAATGCTAACACTTTGAACCCATCTTCCCTCCACAGATGGGGCATATTCAATATTGGAGAAAAACCCTTCCCAAAGGTCCATACTACCCATATGTGAGGTTTCATATGCTAACCCTAGGCATTAGTATGAAAAATATCCGTTTCCCCTATTGAAGATACCTCAGATTTCACCTGAAAGGCCACATGTGAAGGCCAAATTTGGAATATCTTCACCAATTCCTCTGCTCTTGCTGCTGTTGAGTGTTTTGACTCTGGAATATTATAACTAGGTACCACAAACAAATTTAGATCCTTTTCAAATGATTTTATGACATTTGCTGGGAAAAAGTGACGATATCCAGGGAAAAATGCCACTATTGAAAATAAGGGGTAGAAATGCTAACACTTTGAACCCACCTTCCCTCCACAGATGGGGCATATTCAAAATTGGAGAAAAACCCTTCCCAAAGGTCCATACTACCCATATGTGAGGTTTCATATGCTAACCCTAGGCATTAGTATGAAAAATATCCGTTTCCCCTATTGAAGATACCTCAGATTTCACCTGAAAAGCCACGTGTGAAGGCCAAATTTGGAATATCTTCACCAATTCCTCTGCTCTTGTTGCTGTTGAGTGTTTTGACTCTGGAATATTATAACTAGGTACCACACACAAATTTAGATCCTTTTCAAATGATTTTATGACATTTGCTGGGAAAAAGTGACGATATCCAGGGAAAAATGCCACTATTGAAAATAAGGGGTAGAAATGCTAACACTTTGAACCCACCTTCCCTCCACAGATGGGGCATATTTAAAATTGGAGAAAAACCCTTCCCAAAGGTCCATACTACCCATATGTGAGGTTTCATATGCTAACCCTAGGCATTAGTATGAAAAATATCCGTTTCCCCTATTGAAGATACCTCAGATTTCACCTGAAAAGCCATGTGTGAAGGCCAAATTTGGAATATCTTCACCAATTCCTCTGCTCTTGTTGCTGTTGAGTGTTTTGACTCTGGAATGTTATAACTAGGTACAATACACAAATTTAGATCCTTTTCAAATGATTTTATGACATTTGCTGGGAAAAAGTGACGATATCCAGGGAAAAATGCCACTATTGAAAATAAGGGGTAGAAATGCTAACACTTTGAACCCACCTCCCCTCCACAGATGGGGCATATTTAAAATTGGAGAAAAACCCTTCCCAAAGGTCCATACTACCCATATGTGAGGTTTCATATGCTAACCCTAGGCATTAGTATGAAAAATATCCGTTTCCCCTATTGAAGATACCTCAGATTTCACCTGAAAAGCCACGTGTGAAGGCCAAATTTGGAATATCTTCACCAATTCCTCTGCTCTTGTTGCTGTTGAGTGTTTTGACTCTGGAATATTATAACTAGGTACCACACACAAATTTAGATCCTTTTCAAATGATTTTATGACATTTGCTGGGAAAAAGTGACGATATCCAGGGAAAAATGCCACTATTGAAAATAAGGGGTAGAAATGCTAACACTTTGAACCCACCTTCCCTCCACAGATGGGGCATATTCAAAATTGGAGAAAAACCCTTCCCAAAGGCCCATACTACCCATATGTGAGGTTTCATATGCTAACCCTAGGCATTAGTATGAAAAATATCCGTTTCCCCTATTGAAGATACCTCAGATTTCACCTGAAAGGCCACGTGTGAAGGCCAAATTTGGAATATCTTCACCAATTCCTCTGCTCTTGTTGCTGTTGAGTGTTTTGACTCTGGAATGTTATAACTAGGTACAATACACCTATTTAGGTGGTTTTCAAATTATTGAAGGACATTTGCTTGGAAAAACTGACGATATCCAGGGAAAAATGCCAATATTGAAATTAAGGGGTAGAAATGCTTACACTTTGAACCCACCTTCCCTCCACAGATGGGGCATATTCAAAATTGGAGAAAAACCCTTCCCAAAGGTTCATACTACCCATATGTGAGGTTTCATATGCTAACCCTAGGCATTAGTATGAAAAATATCCGTTTCCCCTGTTGAAGATACCTCAGATTTCACCTGAAAAGCCACGTGTGAAGGCCAAATTTGGAATATCTTCACCAATTCCTCTGCTCTTGTTGCTGTTGAGTGTTTTGACTCTGGAATATAATAACTAGGTACCACACACAAATTTAGATCCTTTTCAAATGATTTTATGACATTTGCTGGGAAAAAGTGACGATATCCAGGGAAAAATGCCACTATTGAAAATAAGGGGTAGAAATGCTAACACTTTGAACCCACCTTCCCTCCACAGATGGGGCATATTCAAAATTGGAGAAAAACCCTTCCCAAAGGCCCATACTACCCATATGTGAGGTTTCATATGCTAACCCTAGGCATTAGTATGAAAAATATCCGTTTCCCCTATTGAAGATACCCCAGATTTCACCTGAAAGGCCACGTGTGAAGGCCAAATTTGGAATATCTTCACCAATTCCTCTGCTCTTGTTGCTGTTGAGTGTTTTGACTCTGGAATGTTATAACTAGGTACAATACACCTATTTAGGTGGTTTTCAAATTATTTAAGGACATTTGCTTGGAAAAACTGACGATATCCAGGGAAAAATGCCAATATTGAAAATAAGGGGTAGAAATGCTAACACTTTGAACCCACCTTCCCTCCACAGATGGGGCATATTCAAAATTGGAGAAAAACCCTTCCCAAAGGTTCATACTAACCATCTGTGAGGTTTCATATGCTAACCCTAGGCATTAGTATGAAAAATATCCATTTCCCCTATTGAAGATACCTCAGATTTCACCTGAAAAGCCACGTGTGAAGGCCAAATTTGGGATATCTTCACCAATTCCTCTGCTCTTGCTGCTGTTGAGTGTTTTGACTCTGGAATATTATAACTAGGTACAATACACAAATTTAGATCCTTTTCAAATGATTTTATTACATTTGCTGGGAAAAAGTGACGATATCCAGGGGAAAATGCCAATATTGAAAATAAGGGGTAGAAATGCTAACACTTTGAACCCACCTTCCCTCCACAGATGGGGCATATTCAAAATTGGAGAAAAACCCTTCCCAAAGGTTCATACTAACCATATGTGAGGTTTCATATGCTAACCCTAGGCATTAGTATGAAAAATATCCGTTTCCCCTATTGAAGATACCTCAGATTTCACTAGAACGGCCACATGTGAGGGCCAAATTTGGAATATCTTCACCAATTCCTCTGCTCTTGTTGCTGTTGAGTGTTTTGACCCTCAAATGTTATAACTAGGGATAATACACAAATTTAGATCCTTTCCAAGTGGTTTTATGACATTTGCTTAGAAAAAGTGACGATATCCAGGGAAAAATGCCACTATTGAAATTAAGGGGTAGAAATGCTAACACTTTGAACCCACCTTCCCTCCACAGATGGGGCACATTCGAAATTGGAGAAAACCCCTTCCCAAAGGTCCATACTAACCATATGTGAGGTTTCATATGCTAACCCTAGGCATTAGTATGAAAAATATCAGTTTCCCCTATTGAATATAGCTCAGATTTCACCTGAAAGGCCATATATGAGGGCCAAATTTGGAATCTCTTCACCAATTCCTCTGCTCTTGTTGCTGTTGGGTGTTTTGACTCTGGAATGTTATAACTAGGTACTATACACAAATTTAGGTCATTTTCAAATGATTTTATGACATTAAATTTTGGTTGGAACAAATGACAATACCCAGTGAAAAATGTCAATATTGAAATTAAGGGGTAGAAATGTTAACACTTTGAACCCACCTTCCATCCACAGATGCGGCATATTCAAAAACGATGGAAAACCCTTCCCAAAGGTCATTACTAACCATATGTGAGGTCTCATGTTCTAACCCTAGGCATTAGTCTAAGAAATATCCATTACCCCTATTGAATATACCTGAGATTTCACTTGAATGGCCAAATATGAGGTGCAAATCTTAAAATTATGCCTTATTTCATGTTCTGGCTTTGCTGTTAGGTGTATTCCATCTGTGGTGTTATAACCAGGTGTAAACCTTTGATTTAGGTCCTTTTGAAATGAATTCATGACATTTTCTGATTAAAAAGAAGACAATATTCAGGGGAAAATGCGCATATTAAAAACAGGGGTAGAAATGATAACACTTTGAAGCCACCTTCTATCCAAAGATGGGGAATATTAAAAAATGGGGAAAACCTTCCCAAAGGTCCATACTAACCATATATGTGGTTTCGTATGCTAACCCTAAGCATTAACATGAAATATATCCGTTTCCCCTATTGAATACACCTCAGATTTCACCTGAACGGCCATATATGAGGGCCAAATTTGCAATATCTTCACCAATTCCTCTTCTCTCATTGCTGTTGGATGTTGACGCTCTGGAATGTTATAACTAGGTATAATACACTTATTTAGGTGTTTTTTAAAATAATTTTATGACATTTGGTGGGAAAAAATGACAATATCCAGCGGAAAATGCCCATATTCAAAAAAAGGGGCAGAAACGCTGACACTTTGGACTTACCTTTCATATAGCGCGATGATTTCGCGCATTTTGACTCGTTATTTCGCATCATTTTGATTCTAGTACATGGGATGCTTAGCTATATATCCAAATCTATCTCTCTATATATATTTGGGCCGTGAGAACAATCAATTTCATAGTGAAATAGGTCTGCAAAGTTGATGAATATTCAGAGACTGACCCGATTCTCATGGCCTACATCGAGCAAGGAAGGGTCACGTGACCAAGGAAGATGGCAAAGGCCCCCGGTGTCCGTACCGATGTAACGGTTTGGATTCCACCCTTGAATGTCTAATTTGCCCCATTTTGGACGATTTTAACGATTCCTATGTCTTCTGTATATCAAAATCTCTGCAATGTAAGCCCAAATAAGCCCAATAATGTGGTTATTTTAGCTCAGAATCGATCAGGACATGGCATATTACAGGCATAATGCGGCAATAACGCTGGGACATGGTCACCATAGGAATAGCATTGGGACTCTTGCCCTTCGCCGTGTTACAGGCATAACGCGGCAATAACGCTGGGACATGGTCACCATAGGAATAGCATTGGGACTCTGGCCGTTCGCCGCGTTACAGGCATAAGGCGGTAATAACGCTGGGAGATGGTCACAATAGGAATAGCATTGGCTGTTTGCTGCGTTGGGGCGTTACAGGCATAATGCGAAATTCTGTCACAGGTCTAAGAAGTACCTACCCAAGAAGAGAATAGGTCGGCCTTGATGATTTAATGACCTAAGTCAGACTTATGTGATCAAATTAACTCACTGACAGAGTGAAAAAGCCGACCTATAATAACACAGTATAAAACCTTATCAAAGTGGCGGGACCATTGGCCAATCTGTCCTCTTTGCACCAGCACATTTGAAACAGGCCAAGCCAGGAATCGAACCTGGGTACCACAAAGATAAGATAATATAGCTGTTATATATATATATATATCTCCACCTGAAGGACCCCATCACCTCATTTGCTATAACTATCTCACTTTATATACGGACAACAACCCGACCTATGGCATCATCTAACCTTCCCTACCTGTATGACTATCTCACCTCGCCGAAGGACAGCTCCCATACCTCTAGGAGATTTTACCTACTTGTAGCACCAACTGACATCACCTTTTGACCTCTAACTTACCTGTAAGACCACCTGGCATCACCTTCTGACATCTTACCTACCCATAGAACCTCCTGGCATCACCTTGTGAAATCTAACCTATATGTTTGATCACCTGACATGACCTTCTGACATCTCTCCTACCTGTATGACCACATGGTATGACTTTCTGACACCTCAAATACCTGTAAGATCACCTGACATCCCCCTCTGACATCTCACCTTCCTGCATGACCACCTGACATCATCTTCTGACATCTCACCTACCTGTATCACAATCTGACATCAGCTTGTAACCTCTCACCTAACTGTATGACCAGCTGTGATCACATTCTGACATCGCACCTACCTGTAAGACCACATGACATGACCTTCTAATATCTCACCTACCTGTATGACCACCTGACATGACCTTCTGACATATCTCCTACTTGTAAGACCACCTGATATCACCTTGCAACATCTCACGTACCTGTGTGACCACCTGACATCCCTTTCCGACATCTCACATTCCCGAATGATCACCTTACATCCCCTTATGACCTCTCACCTACCTGTATGATCACCTGACATCACCTTCTGACACCTCACCTACCTGTAGGACCACCTGACATCATCTTCTGACATCTCACCTGCCTGTATCGCAACCTGACATCAGCTTCTGACCTCTCACCTACCTGTATGACCACCTGTGATCACCTTCTAACATCTCACCTACCTGTATGAACACCTAACATCACCTTGCAACATCGCACCTAACTGTAATCACCTACTGACACCTATCTGTATGACCACCTGACATGACCTTCTGACATCTCACCTACCTGTAGGATCACCTGACATCACCTTCTGACCTCTCGGCTACCTGTATGAACACCTGACATCATCACCTGGAACATCACACCTACCTGTATGACCCCCTTACATCACCTTCTGTGCACCTCACCTACCTGTAGGACCACCTGACATGACCTGCTGACATATCTCCTACCTGTATGAACTCTGACATGACCTTCTGACATCTCACGTACCTCTTGGACTACAAGACTCGACCCTCTGACATTTAATCTATGTGTAACATCACCTGACATCACCCTCTAACATCTTACCTACCTGTATGAACACCTGACATCACCTTCTGACCTCTCACCTACCTGCATGATGGTCTGACATGACCCGGTGACCTCTCAGCTATCTGTATGAACACCTGACATCATCTTCTGACATCTCACCTACCTGCATGAACACCTGACATCACCTTCTGATCTCTCACTACTTGTATGAACACCTGACATCACCTTCTGACCTCTCACCTACCTGTATGAACACCTGACATCACCTTCTGACCTCTCACCTACCTGTATGACCACCTGTGATCACCTTCTAACATCTCACCTACCTGTATGAACACCTGACATCACCTTGCAACATCGCACCTACCTGAATGACCCCCTTACATCACCAACTGACACCTCACCTACCTCTATGACCACCTGACATGACCTTCTGACATCTCATACCTGTATGACCTCTGACATGACCTTCTGACATCTCACCTACCTGTCAGATCACCTGACATCACCTTCTGATCTCTCACCTATATATAGGACTACAAGACTCAACCCTCTGACATTTAATCTATGTGTAACATCACCTGACATCACCCTCTAACATCTTACTTACCTGCATGATTACCTGATATCACCTTCTGACATCTCACTTACCTGTAAGACCACCTGACATCACTTTCTGGCATCTGACCTACCCGTAGAACCACCTGGCATCACCTTCTTAAATCTAACCTATATGTTTGACGACCTGACATGACCTTCTGACATCTTACCTACCTGTATGACCACCTGACATGACCTAACATCTCACCTACCTGTAGGACCACAAAACTCGACCTTCTGACATTTCATCTAGGTGTACCATCACCTGATATCACCCACTAACATCCTACTTACCAGTATGATCACTTGACATCACCTGACATCTGACCTACCCGTAGAACCACCTTTCTGAAATCTAATCTACATGTTTCATCACCCGACATGACCTTCTGACATCTCTCCTACCTGTAGGACCACATGGCATGACTTTCTGACATCTCACCTACCTGTATCATCACCTGACATCACCTTCTGACATCTCACCCTCTTGCATGACTACCTGACATCACCTTGTAACATTGCACGGGCTTGTATGACCACCTCACAGCACCTTCTGACATTTTACCTACCTGTATGACCCCCTTAGATCACCTTTTGACACCTCACCTACCTGTAGGACCACCTGACATCACCTTCTGAGATCTGACCTACCCATAACACCACCTGACATAACATCCTGACCTCTCACCATCCTGGATGACCACCTGACATCACCTTGTGACATATCTCCTACCTGTATGACCCCTGACATCACCTTGTGACATCTCACCTACCTGTAGGACCACCTGACATCACCTTCTGAGATCTGACCTACCCATAACACCACCTGACATAACATGCTGACCTCTCACCATCCTGGATGACCACCTGACATCACCTTGTGACATATCTCCTACCTGTATGACCCCTGACATCACCTTGTGACATCTCTCCTACCTGTATGATCACCTGACATCACCTTGGGACATATCACCTACCTGCATGACCACCTGGCATCACCTTGTTACATCACACCTACCTGTAGGACCCCAAGACTCGACCTTCTGACATTTAATCTATGTGTAACATCACCCTGTAAGATCATATTTACCTGTATGATCACCTGACATCACTTTCTGACATCTGACTTACCTATAAGACCACCTGGCATCACCTTCTAACCTCTTCCTTTAGTGTTAGACCACCTGACATTACCTTCTGACAGCTCACATTCCAGTATCATCACCCAACATTACCTAAAGTATCTGTAGGACCACCTGACATCACCTTCTGACACCTACCTGTAGAACCACATGACATGACCTTCTGACATCTCACCTACCTGTTAGATCACCTGACATCACCCTCTAACATCTAACATACCTGTATGATCACCTGACATCACCTTCTGATGTGTCACCTAGCTGTTTGACCCCCTGACATCACCTTCTGACACCTCACCTTTCTGTAGGACCATTTCACATCAACTTTTGAAATCTGACCTACCTGTAGAACCACATGACATGACCTTCTGACATTCATGTCCCTGTAACATCACCTGACATCACCGTCTGACCTGTTACCTACCTCTCAGTTCGCCTTCTGACATCTGACCTACCTGTATGACCACCTGACATCACCTTCTAAGATCTCACCTACCTTTATGATCACCTCGAATCACTTCTGATATCTCAGATACCTGTATCACCTTCTGAAATCTAACCTACTCGTTTGATCTGCTGACATGACCTTCTGACATCTCACCTACCTGTATGATTACCTGGCATCACCTTCTGACCTCTAACCTACCTGTATGACCATACAATGGTCATACAACAACAGCAGGGGATCAAAACCAGAAAATCATTTTGGCTGTACCTCATCCCTTTGTGAACCCAGACAGCAACAGGGAATTGAACCAAATGAACCACTTGGTCAGTGCTGGGCCCCCTCTACAGCACTTGGTGGACATAAGTTTAAAAATCCAGTGGCCAATTGGGCCCCTAGCTTTCCAAACCTAGGGGTCCTCACCTAAATATAGAGGCCCTCACATATACTAGTCTTTGTTATTCATGATTTTCTAAGGGCCAGTGGGGCCCCTGGCCCAGAAAATCTAACGCCCTATCTAATCAATCAAGGCCCTTGACTTATTGTGATAGAAATTATAAGTGATTGATTGTGATAGAAATTATAAGTTTCAAGCCGAAAGTGTCCGAAATTAAGGTAAAAATCAATGCACTCACCAGGTGCAAAGCTCTGAAAAGTATGCATCCGGGACCCTTTTTTTGCACCCTCAGTGATATAAGGCTATTTATTCTGTCAAAAATATGTGCATCTGCTGGGTGCACACTTTTAAAAATCATGCACCCTGCTGAAAAAACATGCACCTTGTGTGCAGTATTCACCCTTAATTTTGGACACTGAAGGGGCATGCACAAGAACCTAATGTTGTAATTCTAAGAGAACTAAGGCACTATTAAAAACATAAACCATGTTATCATCAATCATATTAAATGTGCTATAGACTGAACAAGTTTAAGTTTAAAAAAATAAAATGTCCACCTTTTTTGTGTATTCTCCTGCAGTAATGAGAGCATTCACAAATATAGTATTGTCACAATGATATTCTAGAAGCACATGTGTAATCCGTTATTTTGAGCAATAAAGACATCTTTGGTGATATTTTCATGGCCAGAATCGTAATCGCCATCATTTTCTACATACCATATATCGTTTTTAGCTCAAAATACTATAAATTAATCAGTTTATGAGCATTTTTGTTGAGGGTGTTTTCCTTTAGTGACAGAATAGCAAAGTGCAACGTATATCGGGTAAGCGGGTCTCAAAATATGACATCTCGCACCAAAATTTCGCGGAAATCGTGAACGGAGGTTGGGGGTGCTTTTAACACTGGCTTCTATGGGAGAAAATATGTTATTTCATGATAACTTTTTAAATATCGCTCTAATCTTCATACAGTAAATGAGAAAAAGTTTGGAATCTGTCCCACCCATGTGATACAATCCTTCAAATTTTCATATCCCCCCAGTTTTCCCAGGATCGGGAAAATCCCGTTTTTCTCCATAGGTGCCAATGCTTAACAGGGTCACTTCTGGAGCCCAGTATTTCGCTGCGCGATGTGGGAAATGGCGGGGATACCACTAACATGTTTAATCTGTATATGCGATGGTCCGTCATCGCTACTGAATGGTGCCTGCATGTAGAGTAGTGGCGGGTATTATCAGCAGGCGTCTATTATCGGCACCCCTGACATATATTGTGATATTACATATAAATAGAGTGAATTACTTGGAATACAGTTTTGATATGTTGGAATACTATTTTTACATTGTCATTTAGCACTATACTCGTAATGATTGCAGGGTTCTCCCCAGGACATGATTATAGCTGGCTCTTTCTGTACCAATGAAATGATAGCTGGTCAATAATCTAATTCATCATTATTATTTTTATATATTTCAATATAATTTTGACCACCTATTGCAGTTCCCAGCTGGTCGATCAGAATTACCGCTGGTCAGTAGAGCCGACTGTAAGGGGCTGGGGAAAACCCTGGATTGGATGGTCCATAGATTATGTATCAATAAAAGAAATTGTCATGTCCTTTATTACTTATCAAGAAATTGCAATTTTATTTCCCTGAATAACATACATAGGTGCACTGAATTGGTTTTTATACTTCAGAAATTTAATCTAATCTTATTTGATCGATTTGGATGGGCCAAGGTGAATGCAAATTGAAAATAATTTGCTCAAAAAAGAGTTGGTGAAACACATGGATAGGTGTAACTACATGGGTGCTGAAAATACAAGCCATTCCATGTGCATGTGTTGTATTATCAGCAGGTGACCATTGTAATATCAGCCTGGAAAATATATTAGAATTGCTAAAATTCATAAACCATTATTCAGAATTTAAAGAAAAGTCATGTGGCTATGTGATAGGTACTAATTTCAAAGTAACATTTGCTCTTTCTTCTATTTATCTTATACAAGAATAAACTAACACTAAATTTCCATAATGGACTATCAAAGAATATGTCCAAAATTGATGTCTTTTATTGAATTATGTGAGACTACAATTTTCTTTTAGTTAAACCTAATGATGGACTTCAAAAAGGTTGGATTTCCAAGAAAACAGGATGAACATGTTTTTTCTGACAAAATTAATCGATTTATGTATTTCGACCATCAAATAGGGATAAATTACATGCTAGGGTGCCAATTATACAAGACAGGTGCCGATAATACACTCCAAAAGATGGAGAAATAATCAACCTAATACTTTCCATATTATTTTCTGAATGTAATATTATATATCCTAAATTGGTTAAAATATGTCTAGTCTACCTCATGGAATACGTTTTGATTAAAGTTCAAGGAAAATAAGTGTACAATGATAATTGATATATTATACCCCAAGGTGCCGATAATACACGCCACTACTCTAGTCCACATCTGTATACTCTCTGCGCCAGGCTACGAGAGTCTACGACCAAACTCTGGAGCTGGCTGCAAACCATCATGGTTCCCACTCTATCTAATTTTTACATGAGATAATCAAGCAACAAATTGTTTCATCATTTTACTTACTCTTAAACCTTGTCGGCAATCACATTATGTAGGTACTACCACACAAAGGGGGGTCAATTCTGGACAGATTCTGCATGTATTTTTGTGACCAAAAACGCACTAGAATCAAAATTTAAGGGGGATAGGTTGAACCAATAGTGAGATAAAGATACCAACGTGTTCCTTGAACATTTTTGTATGAGAAAAACAAAGCTTTAGAATTTTCAGGTAATGTGCAGGTTTTCATTTTTGATGTGCCAATATTGGTGAATTATGGTAAAATGTGACAGAATTTATACCTTATTTTCACTACTTTTTTTTGTCAATATCTCTTGTTCTACATAACATAAAAATATTTGGTAAAAAGCATGAGATTACACATGAATTGCTCTTTCCATTGGAGTTTATAATACGGCATGGGGTAGCAACGTGCCGATCTAGACGTCAACGCGTTGTAAACAACGTTGTAAAAATCATTGTAAACGTGGTTTAAATGCTTCATTGACCCACAAATTTTGTAAATGAATGCTATGTTAGAGACTGAACATAAAGCATGTTATGACATGATTATTTCTACTAAATCGGGCCACTCGCCGCAATGCCTGCGGCCAGCTGCGAGTGGCTTGTTCTCTCTTGCTGATGTTACCCCCAAAAAAAACTTACAGTGTATGAAATTAAGCTTTAAATTTGTGCACTCGCCGGGTGCATAGCTTTGAAATATGTGCACCCGGGAGCCTTTCACTGCACTCTCAGTGATAAAAGGTTGTTTATTCCATCAAAAATCTTTGCATCTGCCGGGTGCACACTATTAAAAATCATCCACCCTGCTGTAAAAACACGCACCTTGGGTGCAGGGTGCATCCTTAAAGGGACATTCTCATCCGTGAGTTCAACCTAAATTGCTCCATTGCAACTCCTGTAGCACGGCGCCAAATTCGCGATGTGACCAATGCAGGGTGCCCACGCTTTTTCAGAAATCAAAATAAGACCTTAATAAGACCTTTACAATACCTTGTTGGATACAAAAATAAGACCTTTTCATGAAATTTTTAAGAACTTTTCTTTTCACGTTTTTAAATATTTAAACATTCTGCTATAAAGAGGTAAAGATAACAATGACAGGTGGAAAATTTCATCTTGTGATAAATTCAGACTGACCAAAAATAAGACCTTTATAAGACCTCTGGACCTAAAATAAGACCTTTCTAATAGCCTTATAAATGGCAAAACCAAAATAAGACCTTTTAAGACCTTATAAGACCTGCGTGGGCACCCTGCAATGACATCGCAGGATTACCTTCTAACGCAGGCTAGGAAAATCTGCGTGTCCGCGACGACCAGAAAATGGGTGTGGACAACCAGAAATTTAGCACGTTACCCTAACAACCGCAGGACGAGAACGTCCCTTTAATTTCAGACACTGCCTTATATATAAACAATCTCATTACTCTTTGCATATTTGATGGATATGATCAACAAATGCAATTCGCAATCTCAAATTATCATGCAAGGAGGTGATGTATAAACAAACAAAAATGTGTACAGGATTCCCGACTGACCCTATTATTTTGATCTGACCCTAACTTGCCTAAGGCACTTTTCAAAGAAAATATTTTTTTGAATCATTAAAAAATGCTAAAGTAAATGAAGAGCAAATTGCCTATACATAATCTAAAAAAGATATTACAGATGACGAAAATTCTTCATGAGTGTGAATTGAGGAATCTTTAAAACTACATGATTCTATTATTACAACAAAAAATTTTATAATGAAAAAAAAAAGGAGAGAAATCCTGCCCCACACACCCTATTTTTGAAGGCATGAAACCTTAACAGAACAATTATTTTTCAGGTGCCTAATCTAAAAGCTGCCTGACTAGATCTGATTCCATGGATAAATCATGTGTAGGCCAAGGCTAAGTCTTGTTGATTCCTTTTTTCTGATGCACATTTTGGCAAATCTAGTATTAAAGTAAACGTGACTAGACTCACAGTATTCATGTACCGCGCGAAGTACGGCCTTGCACCAAGCCCTACTCTGTGCAGACCCAAGTGGGGCAGGTGTCGCGCGACAGCCCAGGCCCTACTTGGGCGCACAAAGTATGGCCTGGGCCGTCGCGCAACCCCTGCCACACTTGGTTCAGCACAGAGTATGGCTTGTGTCGCGCTTGAAGCACTGGCCAGGTGACTGGGCCCGTCGCTCACTTGGACCATCGATTCGGTCCCCCACCGCACCCCCAGCAGAAGGTGCCGTCAGGGCGGACTTTGCAGGCCCTCCACTAGGGCTGGACAGGGTTGATGTGATACTGGTGAAAATATTAGGGCCGAGCAATGTGCCCTGGACGGATTAAAACATAAAATGGCATATCTAAAGAATAGACACTGCACCCTTGTAACATTTATGATTTTAAAAGACATTTGTTGGATGTACTAAAATGGTCAAGTCCCAGGGCTTCCAGGGGTTTATAACTTATAAAATAGTTCCCTGGAGGGTGTTCTTTACTTTGAATTCACCAATTATTGGGAAAAAAATGTTTTAGGACAATCCCAAATAAACGCTACGGGGAGTTATATATCAAAACTTCATGCAGGGGTAATGATAGAATATGTCCTAGTGCAGTGGCTTAGCCAGGGAGGGGGTGTTTTAGCCTAGCGCCGCTTGGCCAGGTCGGAGAACACAGGCCAAGTATTGGGTGTGGAGGTCAAGGTCGCGTAACCAACGTAACGCCGGTCCGCCATTGATTTTTCGTAACTTTTTAGGGTTTGTTTACATTGGGTGTACACATATTCAGAAGAATGCCACATCTTATTCCTTTTGCGAGGTTATACAATATGATAAAACTAAGAAATAAACCAAAAACTAGAATTTTATTTCATCTAGATTCATCATAATTAGACCTCAAAGCTCAGAATCGGATCTGGACAGAAGTAGTGCCCTGTAACTCAGAGTGGTTGTGCCATAGAAAATAGTCCTGAACTCAGGGCACTGCAATAACTTTCAAATCCAATAGCTGTGCAACAAAAACATACTGATTCCATAAAATAACTTATTTGTGATTCGATTACTAAAGAATAACTCGTTTACTGGGGGGAAAAAATCTTTGCCCAAGGATTGAGCAGAATCGCCACATTTGCAAGTAGTACCTAATACCGACAGGGATAATGTAGCCAGCCGAGCTGTGGATGGAAACACCAATCAGCAACCCGGTCGGATGCCAGCCTAGGGGTGTTTCTGGGAGTCTGGAACCCCCTATGGATTTCCAAAATATAAATAAAATATTAGAAATATTGTCAAAAACTTCTCTTAAATTGATCAGGAATCCCCTCAATTTTATTTGGAACCCCCTTTCACTCTAGGGCTAACTACGCCACTTGGCCCAGTAATTAGTAGTTGAAGGGACTGTCCCAATTTTAAGCCATTTGGATATGGCAGGTAAGACTAAGACGGCCCTTTAGTGTAGCGACGTCGTCTTTTACGGCTAGTTACAACGTAAAGGAGGGTGGCTGGGGGGAATGATTTGCGCTAAGCATGTGAAACCAAACGGGCAAGGCTTGCGCACCTCCCGGCATGTTTAAATCATACTAATAGTGAATCACATGTTCCAAACGAGTAAAACTGCTATTAGATGAAGGTTGATTAAAAACTGATCACCATATTTTGGCTTATCTATTACCATAAAATGATTATGTCATTTATCATGTTGATTTATATTTAGTCTCGAATTTTTTGTGGAGTGTCCTGATTTTTACCTGCCTTTTGAGACTAGATTGCACTTTGTGGGTCCCCATTTCGCGCCATAAATAAATGTAGAATTATGACGTTCTAAAAGTTACCCTCATAGCAACAATAGATTGGTTGCCTGCACTCGATTCCCCTTCAACTTGCTCCCAAAACTTGACTAAAAATAACCATATCCCTGATACCAATTTGCAGCGATCCTTTCTTATGTAAAAATCTACGTACCCCCCCCCCCCCCCCAAAAAAAAAAAAAAGAAAGAAAGAAAGAAAGAAAGAAAGAAAGAAAGAAAGAAAGAAAGAAAGAAAGAAAGGGGGGGGTCTCCCCCCACAATTGAAAAAAAATAGAAACAATCAAAATGTCTCTTTCACTAAATAGGGCCGTCTATAAACAGATAAATGACGTCATGCATTTTTAGGCATTAGTTGACCCCCGTCCCCCCTTGTCATGTTTGGTCATGGACCCCGCCCCCCCCCTGCCCCCTCTGCTGCATGATGTCATTTATGGACAGCCCTAATGCACCAATACAATTCAAAGCTTAATTTTTCAGAACTGAATTCATGTAACTTGTAAGCACTTCTCTTTCAAATTCCAGCTTAACAGATGTTAACCTTAACCTTTGCTGGGGAATTAAATAATTAGGTCAAATAACCTCTAAAATGCGTTTTAAGACAACTTATCTGTATAAGTGAGCCTTAGCAACGTCAGAACATCCGTTTTTGCCGCAATTTTATTAGCTTCGCCGGGGACCCACAAAGTGCAGTAGAGACGTAAAAATATTGTCGAAAAGGTATCCATAGACTGGCAAGGATTTAGGTGGAGGTGCATGGGGCGTGCGCAACCCCTTTTTAGGACCAAGTTTCGATTTTTTTAATGTAAAACTAGCGCCCCCCTGAGGGGGTGGGGGGGGGCAGGGTGCCCACGCTTTTTCAAAAATCAATTTAAGACCTTTTTAAGACCTATTTAAGACCTAAGTTTGGCAAATTTAAGACCAATTTGCCACAGGTTAGGACAAAAATTGATCGCATGGGGTCGGGGTGGCCAGCGTCGCAGAGGCGTTGGTACCACTCGTTGGCATTGACACCCCATGGGTTCGAGTCCCATGGGGTGCAGCCCGGTAAAAGGACATTTGGATGACCCCTACACGGAATTGTGCCTAAATGGTCCACAGGACCCAAAATGGTCCACAGGACTGCAGTGGAAGAACATTTAATAAAGTGAACTCAGCCTGGATAAAAATCCAATCAAAAAAAAAAAAGAATTTTGATATATCGACAAGCGGCAAAACGCGGCAATTTTGCTCATCCTATCATTTAATTTTCATTTCTTAATCAAATCCAATTTAAGACCTTTTTAAGACCTCCAGCAAGAAAAAAGTGAAATTTAAGACCTTTTTAAGGCCTTAAATTTGACAAATTCAATTTAAGACCTTTTAAGACCTTTTAAGACTTGCGTGGGCACCCTGGGGGGGGGGGGGGGGGGGGTGCGCCGGGACCTTTTTTGATTAGCCTAGCGCGCTCGGCCAGGTTGGAGAACACAGGCCTAGTATTGGGTCCCAACCGGAAGTGCTTGAAAATGTGGCATTTTGGCTCAATCCTTGGGCCAACTTTTTTTTCCCCATTAAATAAGTTATACTTCGATGACTGAATCAGAAATAAATCATTTAAAGGAACCAGTATGTTTCAACTATACAGTTATGGAAATTAAAGTCTGTTATTGTGTCCTTAGTTTGGGACTATTTTCTATGGCACTGTGACTCTGAGTTACAGGGCCCTGTTTTCTGGGGAGATCCGATTCTGGACTTTGAGGGGCAATTATACTAAATATAGATCACATAAAATTCTACTTTTTGGTTTATTTCTTAGTAATATCATATTGTATGACCTCGTAAAAGGAATAGCCTGTAGAATTCTTCTGAATATGTGAACACCCAATGTAAACAAACCCTAAAAAGTTACGAAAAATTAATGGTGGACGGGCATAACCTTGGTTACGGCGACCCTGACCCAGAACCCCCTACCAGCCGGTTGTTGTTAAACCCGGCCGGTCGACCAGCCTACTTTTTGATATGTGCATCACCCCCCACCCCCCTTTCTAGAGTTTCTGGATCCGCCCCTGATAGTCAGAATGAAATCACTGATAATTTTCTTAGACCAACAGTTATGGTATAAATTATCTAAAGGCATGTCTAAAAATATCATAACAAGTTTCAAGTTTAGACAATACTATTTTGTGTGCAGCTATGAGATTTCAAGAGATATGACAACATTTAATGACTCAAGTTTAGCTTACAGCCGAGTGATAGCTTCAGAGCCTTCGTACATAACTTGCCGTGATAGAAGGGTCTACAGAGCTAGATCTACCTCCTGCGCTACCTCCCAGTCAAGCCATACTTCGTGCAGGGGGGTGTCAAAACCACCTGCCACACTCTGTGCAGCCAAGTAGGGTCACACCTCCGGCCACACTTGGGTCTGCACAAAGCCTGGCTCTGTGCAGGGGCCACACTCTGTGCGTTACTCTCACCATTAAGAAGATGTTAAATCACTCAGAAAGTTTTCTCGTAGCACCATCAGTATACGAGAGGCTCAAACTGTACTACAGAGATCCTTTCCGCACCACCTAGATTTACCTACCGTGAAACTATGATTTCGTAGCAATCAGGTATTGAATAGTGTGATGAGAGGCTGGCCCCGTCTAGCCAAATGATCGACTGTCTACTCCTAACCTCGCATGAGAGTCGAAAAGCTATCTATAATACTGAGAATAAAATCATTGATAAATTTCTTAGACCACCTACCTGGATACATTTGTGGATACACTTACAACCACATATCCTGTCTGAAAGGTTAGGCTATGTTTATTTTTGCACGGCTATCATATAGACGTTGTGCAGATGACGTCACAATTGCCAAACTGGGATGTCCGCCATCTTGGTGATCAATTTATATTAATATTTATTCACAATGCTGACAGATTTAGAACAGAGATTTATGCTGAGTTCATATTAAATAAACTCACGGCAACATTATGAACATTCTGTGCCATTCAGAATTTTAGATTTTAAATGTTTTCCATATCCACATGGTCATGATCATCACGTGGTGATCACCAAAAAGTGATCACGTGACCACGTCAGAACAAGGGCAATTTCTTTGGTAAATGCACTGAATCCTACCAAAGATGTCGCCATTAACGCGTCAATGCGCATGCACATTTTAAAGTCAACTAATTCATCAAAAGAAATGATCACTTTTATTTAAATTTTCGAAGTAGAAATGTTCTAAAACTCCATAAAATGTATAAAAGATGACATCTTAGGAAAAAAATGCAGGTAAATTTCTTATCAGACGTCCGAGAGGCAACAAAACGTCAAAGACGTTGGCCGCCATACACGTTTCAACTAGTTACAGCGCGGCGAACTCTCTTTGGGGAGAGTTACGCTGCAAGGCCGCCAGGATTCCGAGAATTTGTAACGGTGTAACTAGGTGAAAGTTGTACCCACTGAAATTAGTGACGTATAAACCAATGACAGCGCGCTCCCGAAACACAACACCGGCTTCATTTCCGCAATGGCCCCCATCTAATGTGTGTCGACAAAAACTGCCTGGAATTCTTTCTTATTCAACAATTTCAAGCCATCGACATTCAAACTTGATCATAAATGAAAATAGAGATAATTTGCTACGTAGATATGTCACCAAAAGATAGGGATTCACAGTTTAACGTTGTTTAATCCTGCGAGGCGCTTGCGCCTCGCACGAAATCTCGCATTTTTAGGGGGCTTGGAGTCCTACCCAGATAGTGGTAGCGGCCTGGGTAGACTCGCCCTACTAACTTTAGTTTCAACTGACAGAACTTCGGATTTGTTGTAAAAAGTTCCTCAAACTGATCATTCCTTTGATTTTTTCATAATGATTGAAAGGTAGGATGAAAGTTATTACGATCATGATTTATTTTGGCATATTTTAATCTGGTTTTATTAAACAAGATGCGTGCATTGATGAAATTTAATTTAATTTGTTCAAAAAGCCTGGGATGGCCGTGAGACTGAGAGAAGGATCCAGAGCTAGCCCCGTCGGACTACCTGCAAAGGCTGGGTACACGTAACGACGGCGTTTCGGCGCCAGTTGCAATCAAAAAGTGAGATAAAGCAATTCTAACCTGTTCAATGGCGAGGTGGCATGGTACTTGACTGCTCAGTTTTTGTTGCATGTAAATCGGACCAATATTAAGGAAGTTAAGACCATTTGTCTGTTTGCTAAACTGGGAATCTGCAACTCTTGCCGCCATGATGCTGCTTCCCTCATTGAGAACTGGTTCCTGATTGGCCCATGGCCCGAGCATCCCGTCAGTCTTGTATTATTGTTTCTGATTGGTGCACACGATCAGCGGCTTTTAGCACCTCATTGCATCTGTTATTTTGCTGTATTCAAACTAATAGTGATGAAGGAAACCGCTACGCAAACCTCTGCTTGGAGAAAATAGCAGGTTACAATGAATAGTATTACCCAGAGGCGGTGACTGTCAGGTTGAGGGTAAAAATGAAGTCGTCTTGTAGTCCCTGGAAAATTGATAACATATTGAACATTACAAATGGGATAACACCATACAAAATCAAGGATCCCTATGCAAGCAGTTATGCAGGTAGGAAGTGGTTGTCTGCTACATATTGCGGTAACATCTTTCATCCCAGGCTTAAGTGGGCAAAAGGTCTATTTGGGGTTAATCCTGTCAATCTGAAGATGCTACATTTGATTTATTAAGATTCTATTAATTTCAGTGTCAGATTTCGATATCTAGATCTAGATAGATCTGGTTGCTAAATCTCTGTAGACTAGATTTAATCAAGACGCAGAAAAAAATTCGAGATCTACTAGAAGCTTATTTCAACCATAATTTTTAAACCCAGTCTACATGATAAAAGGAACATACTATGGCATCTTAAGGCTCCAGTCTAAATCTAAAATAAATCTTATAGTCTAATCCCATAGATCTATTGCCTAGACTTAGAACTATTCTTTGTAGACTTTCTAACCTAGATCTTGAGTTTAGAGCCCCGCAGGCTCTGAATCTGTGTCCATAATAGATAAACAAAAATTGTGAGCGAGTCTGAGTGGAGCTTGAGCAGGTGGTGCTTGAGCTAGATCTTAATCTAGACTCTAGATAGACTAGACGGACAATATTGATCTGTATTTATTAGTGTGTAAAGACGTGGCTTAGGCCTGCTGTTTTTCAATGTTTCAGGTTATAAAGAATTTGTTGAAAATTCAAAATTGATCTAATACTAGGCTTAGATTATTAAAACTGAGGGTAAACATTGTATCTATGATCCATAGATCTAGAGTTAATAGAGAAAGGAACCCTTGCAAATTTCAATTGTACGAAATATAATATACAAATTTAATATGACTGCTCCTACTAATGCTGGCACGTCTATTGACCCAGCCTCTTTAACCACATAATCATTTGACGAAAATCTTTCATTTATGTTACGGATTTGTTTTGCAGATCTAATTGTATTTGGATAAAGTAAGATTTCGTGTTTTTCCTCAAATAAACATTTATACATAGATCTATTTCTGTAGAGTAGCACCAGTTCATTTACTGCATCGTATAGGGTTGCTCGTGTCACATTATAGGAAGCCAACATAGTAAGTAGAGTACCTGCCTAATGCCACCATATGGGACAGTGTCCCGGCAGTGAAAGGTTTCTCTGTCAGTTGTGGGTCTAGTTAGTCGGGGATACGTGCCTCGGCTGCCGGCACCCTATTCTGTAATTCAGGGTAGATGGCCTGCCTATGGCCTCACATGGTTTAACCTTACAATAATGAAATGTGCCTCACCTGTCCAAAGCTGATAGTGGAATGGTCTTTGCTCCTTGTGACAGCACTGGTATTTATAGTTCGATGCCCTCATTTATAGTCTTGTTGTCTGTAACGATAAACCTGGGTCGTTTTTCACTTTTTCTATACTACTTACATTTCTGAGTTACATTACGATCCTGCATTACTACGCCATTTTATTATACTACTCACAATTAGGTCAATGGATGCTGGAAATTACAAACATCAATATCATATAAGTGCATCATCCAATATCTACATACCTGGCACAATAAATGATACTAAAAGAATACTTCAAATAAGGATTACCCGCAGAAGAATCTCTGATACTACATAGATGCAAATCTCGGGATGGCTAACGTGATTAATAAATTATATACTTTGCATATTTATCACATTTAGAGTACTACAATAAAATGTGTCATTGTTGTGATAGATGATAGGTTTCGGGTCTCATAAGAGTACTAACAATACCTTAAACTACGTATTTTTCGGTATCAATTAAATAAGCAAAGGCCCCCTTCATTCGTCCCAACAATTATCTGATTGAAAATGTCTTTTTCAGATGAGTCTCTACAGCGCACAGACGGTTTTTCTCTACAAAGCAAAGCGTAGCCCTACCCCCATTCGAGAAGTCCTGCCTCGTTTGATGCATATATAAGACACACTCTTCAAACCTCAGTGAAACCCTGAAATTCAGATCCTCAACCGCGTCACCGCTGCGAATGGAATGGTAACCAGAGACCGTTAAGACACGGTAGAATCTCACAAAAATACAATCTGCTGACGTTTGTACTTAAAGTAAGAGATCAACGGGTGAACTGGTAGTTATGCTAGTTTGAAGGTATCCTTGGTTGTTGGCGCTATTCCTATAGTGTTGGCACAAACCATGGCCTTCATGGGGTGCACGGGGTCGCAGGGAGCGTGTCTTCAGGCCGTGGAGGAGGCGGTGAAGGAGAACGCCCTCACCCGGCTCACCGCCCTCCTGGCCGAAACCAGCATCTCCGTCACCGAGATAGACCGTAAGAACCTGCTGCACCAGGCGGCCTGGCTGGGCTACCCGACCTGTGTCAGGATGCTGCTGGACACTGGAGCCGCCCCAGATGTGCCGCACAGGAAGAACGGCTGTACGCCGCTCCACCTGGCCCACTTCTGTACCGTGGACGTGTCCAACCCCGGCCCCACCATCCAGGCGTTGGTCAAGGCGGGCGCCAGCGTCAACAACCCTGGAGGTGAGAATTTATCGGGTAGTTATACAGAGTTTCTCCAGGGCTTTACAGCCACCTCTACCGACCAACTGTAATTCTGAAAGACCGGCTAGGAAATGCCAAAGGTGGTCAAATGCATATTGATATAGACTATACAGAAAAATTAATTCAATTATAGTCCGCCTATGATCTCTTTGGCACAGAAAGAGCCGGCTATGATTAGGTCTTTGGGAAAACCCTGAATGGGGAATAAATACATGGCAAAAGTGTTGGTTCATTTCCAGGTTTTTTCTTCAGCTCTACCTAAATGTTACTAACTTTGATGACGCATGAACAATGTCACCATGAACGGCTAAGGCTACAGAATTAACCAAAGTGCTTGGAGTCAGTGTAGGATGAAAGAAAGAAAATATACTACCAACGGGGGCACAAATAACGGTATTACGTTATAGACATGAATAATCTAAAAAAAAAAGTGATAACATCCCTCGTTAAAATACATTCGGGCAACCCCTAATACATCTATTTAGT
Source organism: Lepidonotus clava (assembly GCA_936440205.1). Classification (NCBI taxonomy): domain Eukaryota; kingdom Metazoa; phylum Annelida; class Polychaeta; order Phyllodocida; family Polynoidae; genus Lepidonotus; species Lepidonotus clava. The sequence goes on along the minus strand of OW387150.1, from coordinate 13,321,035 downwards.
TGGATACAGTATCTAAACTATTCCCTTTATATTATATTTACTTTTAGGTGAGAAGTGTGGCCGTCTTCCCCTGGACCATGCAATCCAGCACCAACGACTTGACTCGGTGACCGAGCTGCTCCGGGCAGGCTCGCTCGTCTCACTCCAGTCGGTGCTCAGCTCCATCGATGTAGCGAGTCCCCAGATTTTACAACTGTTACTCTCCTCTGGTGGCCACTGCGGCAAGCACCTCGAGACGACTGTCTTCTGGGGGGAGCCCTTAAACCGCATTATGTATGCTCCCCTGAAGGGCCCCAAGGAGTGCTACCGCCAAATGTTCAGTATGTTAGTCCAAGCGACTGTGTGTCAGCCGGTGAGGGTTCGCGAAGTGTCGGACGAAAATGGCCAAGGACAGCAAGGTGGGGACGGGGACGGAGCCACTGCTACAAACACCACCACTAACACCAGTTACTCACAGACTCACTACCCAATGGTGGAGAGCGAGTTGAAAGCATTGGCTCGGGATTGTTCCGAGCCCACCGTCTACCTTTACGCACACCTCGTGCGCAATGGATTCTGGCCGTCAGAGTCCATCAAGACCTTCATGGCCACAATAACTGATACGGAGTGGGTTGAGAGTTACCTGAAGAACCCGCCCACCCTCCGGGATCTCTGTATGCGAGTTGCTCGCTCGCACCTTTATAACTGTGGCAATATTATCTGTGGAGTGGAGAAGCTCAAGGTTCCACCCCGGGTCCGCGATATTGTTGTCATGTATAACCCTTTGAATTAAACCTTTCAATTTATTCAGGGTACTTCTCTGAGTAATATTCATAACAGTGGCAATTGTTTTAGACAATAATGATATTACAATAAAAACATCCGCTGCTGATTATTAAACAGAAAAAATATCTATTTTGTGAAACGGTTGTATATCATGCATTATCCATACCTTTATACTTAATATTTATTAGAACCTTTGATCAATATCAACGTCAAACATGCATGCTAAATATAACATTCCATCTATATATTCCATACAAATACTGACTGAATGCTCAACTGTAATATGAGGTTCCAAGTGTTCAGATTTTGAAAACAAGGAGATAGTCATGTAAATGGAATGGGTGGATAGATACTGTATCTTGCTGCAGAGATACTGTGTCTGGCTACATGGATTTGCTTTATGGTACATCGTAGATATTTATTATTCCATAATGTTTGGAGAAAATCAAAAGACTTATCTTTACGCGTTGACTTTTGTTTGTTATTGCGATTGTTTATTATTTCAACGAAGAAATTCATGTTATCCTATGATGGAAGTTTCTTTTTTAAGAATTGAGTGATATATTTTCATCTTTACATTTGAATGAATATATAAAGGCATAATTGTATTATAGTTCATCTTTAGATATATATTCCATTTAAGTCATTCGCTATACATTTGTACTATGAATTGTTGTCTATTATCTTAGGTTTAGCAAAATGTCCTAATCTCGTAGGTTAGTGCACATCGGAACAGGCGGCCTGGCCTAACCTTCTAATACAAGGATTGTTTAAAAGTATTCTCATGGGAAAAACAACAGAAAAACATTTTCCTGACACGTATTGTTCCGAGCAAATTTCCATTTTGATTTCCCTCTGCTCTTTCCATTACATAAATGTCGGTAAAGCTGCAAGGTTTTCGTAACGCATGCATCAGTATCCCTTATAGTCTTGAGATAACAGTAGTTAACCCATTGCTCTCCAGCCACGAGTATAAAAACATAATTACTGAAACGTAGAAAATCAGAGTATTCTTACGTCCTGTCAAACTAGAGAGAAACCCTAGCATATTGCTACGTATATACTCCCAGGAAGATGTTAAGCAATGACACTGTCTAAAGTGTTGTCAAGACTATTCAATTCATGTCAATAAAGAATCGCTGTATATGATTCTTAATATTATACCTGTACAAATATGATAATAATCTTAACTTAGTTACGCACATAAACGAGAATAATCAGGTAAAGTATTTAACATAAGACTAGGTTTTATTACAGGTACTCATAATTGACCGTCGCTAATTTGATAATTTTCACTTACCGATATATTCAAGTGTTAATCAATATATATTTTTTACATATCAAAGTTCTCTGTTTAATGGATACATGACATATCATCCAGTTAGTGATTATTAGATTTCAACGGGATGTGCGTCATTAGAATATCACCTTTAATGATACTCAAGAATGGTTTGAGTGAAAGGCGTTTACGTTATGGGACAGGTCAGTCAAAGTGCTGTTATTTGCAGCCCAGAAACATGTTCTCTGGAAGTGTTTCTTATGGGTGATAAATATGTATAACCCAATTAACCTGCAGATGATATGTAAAGTTGTAAATCAAGTTATGTCCTAACATTTTTTTTTTTAAATGCATAATTTAATAATTCATGTACAGTTTGCGTATTGGCATATACGTTGGCATGTTTTGTTTAATAGCTGGTACGTTCTAATTTAAGAGAAAATAGTTTATCAACGTATCACGGTTTGTTGCTAATTATTTAGGTCAGGACTATGAAATCCTTTTATTCCGTCGTCCGCTTTCTCTAGACTCTACGTTTAAAGATTTAAAAAGTCTGTTTAGAGCGAGACTGTTATCAATTTAAAAAAAAACTTTCTCTGGCCACATACGATCCATCAATTTTCCATTCAAGATCTAACAGGCCACAAAGCATACTTGGATTTGGAATAGAATTTCTACTTCAGCTGCCTGTAGACTTATGCCAACATTAGGATCCAGTATTATTTTTTGCAATGCTATTGTTCTAGAAGAGCTCCATACACTTTCCTCAGTAACAAAGCGATGTTATGCACATTGTTGTACGTTCAATTATTGTTGTTGAAGGAGCTCCTATTTAGTCTGGTATATAATGTTTAGGCTTAGTTGATCGTCAGAAGGTTTTGAGTAGGAAGTTATGTTACGTTGATCCCTGTATAAAGGTCTAAGGTCGACCTAAACTATGAAGAAATGGAGGCTCAAAGTAAATGCTATAAAACTGTTAATCATACCTTCAGGCATTTGAAGTACACGAACTTTGTCAGCTGTTAAAAGCAAAAGTTTAGTCATACTGTTTTAAAAGATATTGGTTTGACTACTCTACGCCTCCAGGTACATTGAAATACCCTTTATGACAATGTTAATGTTGTTTCTGTTAAAAATACAAGGTATTTATATCGATAACTAACGAGGTTACAATCTGATAGTTACACGGGGTACGGGGGTCTAATCGAGCACTAATTTGTCGGATTATTTTTTTTCTCCAAAGTTTAAAGTTATTAACATTACTCCTGACAGCATGGACAAGTTTGGCATTGATATAAGAAATACAGTAATCATTTTTAGCTGACTTGTCTAGATTCTCACCGATCGCTGGGGAATCCTTTTTTCTCTTTCCTCACAGACGGGCTGACATGACGAAATAACCTGAGGGCACTGCTCGATTCTAAAATTGGGAGGGACCCTCCCCCCAAACATCAGACCCGCATACAACATATAGATCTATACAGTGGGTGCTAGAGGCGCGTTAACTTTTGTTTGAAGTACACTAATTGGTGCATTGTGATCATGGTGACTATCTGTTTGAGGTGCTTTCCGATCTTGTAAGTTTTAAATTTTGAATCAAATACCTTAAGTGGTGGCATTTTAGGTATAACCATTAGATTACTAATGGGTGATATATTTTGTTATTAGGGATTAATTTTTAATATGTACTGCATACTTTTTGAGATAAATGGAAAATAAGAATGTTACTTTCTCCTCCACCAGGACTGTTGAAGTGAGAATTGTGCAACTGTAGCAGTACCAGGATTAATATTAGTTGTCGATATACGGCAGTACTAGAGAGCAACATCTCATTTTGTTTTCGTTACAAGGTTCTATATTTATTGATGGAATTATGGTGCTCAACAGTCAATGCATCATATAAATTTGTTTGAAGTTATAGTAGACCCAAGTGTAAGTGTATAACTTCCATGTTTCTAGTCAACTCTTGACCATAGTGTCATACTCAAAGAATAACCATCACTATGAATTAGTCTGTCAGTTGTAAAGGAAGTATTTTGTTTGTTGATAAACCAAGAAAGAGGACGGTTTCTCTTGACAAATTTGTTGGGACGACAGAGAAAAGAATGGTCTAATATGAGAAAAATGTAGAAATTTCATTCCGTTTACAGTATACTGGCTCCACCTAAGTGTTTCTGATCGATAAATTTAGCAGTCTACTCTGAAGCTAAAAGTTATATTATTTTGCAGATTAACGAGCCAATTGTGCTTATTATGTACATAGGTGCAGTTGAATTATTAGTATTTATTCTTGATGAAAAATAAATATTTTCAATTTAGTGCATGTTTATTCTCAATCAATTGTATCTTTACAGTGCATGCGTCACGATTCTAGTTGAATAGTTTAGGCTGGAAATTGATCATTATTGTATTTTGTAAAGTAGTTTTCAGCCAATGATTGTGGTAACTAGTTTTCCGTCTTTGAGAGTATTATTTAGTATAGCAATGCACCAAAGATGTTAGAACAAATAGATTTTATGTCACAGAGGAACAGATCAAACGATATATTTAACTTCTCCGGACGCTATTTACTCATTTTAGAGATGAGACTTTCTTACTTCACCTACTTCAGGATTTTCTTTTAATGTATTTCAGTACAAGAAAAGTCAGTATTGTACGTGTAGCATATTCTTTCAGGATAACCTAATGTTTTTATTCAGTCTTCATTAACATTTATGAAATAAATAGAGACCGTCCGTTTCATTTTGTTCTCCGTTTCAGTTCCTGGGAGGTGACATCTCTATAGCCGATTTGAATCCCCAAATTAGGCTGTGATTAACAAAATATGCTATTACAAGATCGAATTTACTGTAATCTATTGTGATGACCCATGTGAAAAAGCTTGCTCCGACTTGAACATAGTTACACGCATGGTATCGGTGATTCATCTGGATGTGCAGTATTTTACACCCTATATTTACCATCGTTTTGTGATATGTGAATCATTGTTGTGTAGTTAACTGAAATATATTTACACATGAAAGACATTCTATTATAATCGCGGATTGCGGTGACTACTTTTCTGTTACTCTTGACATATTACACGTAGCTCTGAATGAACAGTTTATTGAGACAAACATATTAGGTTCATTGTATACCAATGTATGGTGATGATGTCTCGTTATCAAGGTGAAAATAAAAGCATAAATACAATTGTTTCTTCCTTATATCAATTCATTAAAATATTTTAATAAATCTCAATACAAAACCGACAAATCATTATCATTAACTTTATTTCAATTCTACGTATTCCTTTCGGATATGATTCTCTATTTCTCCCATTAGTAGTTAGCACTTCAATGACTTGTTAATGGAAGGCGTTCAATTTCTTCCCTATACATTTTTTGTATTTCTCAATACATTGTATATATCTTTTGATTTCTAATTTGAGACGACTTGTCAGAGAAATGCATCAAATGAAAAAGATAACACTACATTTAAAATCACATATAATCGACTTATCTACTTATAACTATTTGACTCTAGACCCTATAATGTAATATTATCACGATCCTAACATTCTTATAGCAGTATCATGCACGGTAGAAAAAACTACACTACCAACAGGTCACGGGGGTAACATAACTAGTTTTCACGGCCCTAAGCCTGTGAAATGAACCAGAGCACACGTGGTTCAAAAAGGGGATGGGCATTATGAGACAGGATCTGCCCTGAGCATGAAAACAAATTCCCTAACAATATAATCTTCAATACATCACATACAAAGCTTCCCTGATTGGTACAGTGTGAGTCAACGTAGCCAAAAAGCGAAAATTTAAGCACACTAGATCTAGTAAAGCTATTCATTTGTCTAAGAGCGTAATTTGCATGTTACTATCATAATATTGCACTATAAAGCAATTTCATTTACTGCAAAGCCCCATGCTCGGTGCAAATTTCTTCGTTCATTTCTTCTTATACCAACGGGTCATGGAGTATGATTACCCTCTGCATCTTACAAAATCATGCTCAGCGGTTTTTATCGGGCTAATAATGAGTTATATTCAAGCCAAAAATAAACCTGGTGGATAGTCCAAAACTTGTTTTGGCTGATAACACTTTATATTTGGCCTCTCTTGAGGTTGCTTATATTAGCGAATTAACTAGAAAATGATAATAACCTAAAATCATCCTTATTTCCACTTTTCTGCACTGAGCCCTATACTCTTGACAACGTCTGTGTTAATCGTAGGTCTAGTCCAGAGAGTTTCACTTGGGTGACTTGCGTAGGAGCACAGCTTGTTAAGACTTTTGCTTTAGCACCCATTCTTTGAGAGCCTGAAACAATAGAAACAATTCTTAGTGGGGGGCAATGAGATGGTTTAGTGGCATGCGAATATTTTTTATGATTCAATACTATCACTATCACAGGAGTGTAAGGCAATAGAAGAAAGTACCATGCAGGAAATCTTGATTTTATAATACAGTGAACCTAGTAATCTTTTTGGATAAAGTAGCCAGAAAAGTCCCAAGGTCGGGGACAAAACAAATCACAAATCATACAAATGTTTTTACATCTGAAACTATATTTGATGGTTACAGTAAAATTTAATGTCACAAATCTTCGTATACACAGGTTTGTTCAACCTACGCCTATCAATTCAATAATAATGCTCTCTGAATAAAAAAAAACATGAGCTTTATGGGACAGAATACAGCTATTTCCTCTAACTTTGCCTAACCAAGTAAACCAAAAAACAAGAGACTGGGTTGCAAAAACTGTATAACTCGTACATACCTGAACACCGTCACAAACAGGTCGACAATGAGTTGACACAAAGTCACCCGGTAAGGGACAGTCTAGACCGAGCTGTCGGCTAGCTGCTAGAACAGGTGCCCCATCAAAGTTAACAAAACACATTCGGGTGGTTAGTTCCTCCAGAGGTCTGAGGAAGGCTGGACCGCCAGACATCAACTGAAAAAGATAAGAAAATCTCAGGCATTGAAGTTCAAGTTCTTTAAATTGAAAAAATGTTACTGGAAAAAAAGTATTATCAACATTCAATGTACTAGGCAAATAAAATGCGTTGCTGTTGTCTATGAATTACATTACTGGGTTTGATTTGATTAGTGTGTATGTTTCGGTTATTGGAGGGTTTTCACAAAATTTCGAGTTGGGTTTTTCAAGATGACATTCTGGAAATATGACTACTTTAACAGGAACCTGAAAGACAAAATGTAGTGTAACATTGTAAGATTTTAGAGCACAACCTTATTCAACTCTTTCTATGAAAGTGGTAAGGCAACTGCCAGAAACTAATTCAAAGTGTCTTTGATGTAAGAGTTTGGATGTCTTAAAAATCTAAATAAAATGTTTCCAACTGTGAGTGCCTTCTTCAGGGTTTACTCATTTTATAACCTACCCCCATCATTCAAATCTGAGTTTCCCTCTCACCATCTTGAAATGTCATCTTGTGACTTTTCACATTTTTACGTTCATACTATGATACTTGTACGAAGTATCTTTTCTTGTGGTTTTACAAAACACGGTCAAATGAAAATTATTCAAAAGGCACAGAGGCTTTGTGAACATTTTAAAATTGAATAAGATCACTGCTCACTCTGAAATACAGTGGAGGAAGGTGCTAAAGTGCACTTTGTACCAGCCCTCATACACATAATATTTTCTTCTTCCAAATTTACCATTTTTATTTTAAACAATCCACATAATTATTATACTCACAGCCACCCCACATTCTTCAAACATGGCTTCACACATCTGGGTCCCGTTGGTGATGCCGCGAGCCGCAAGTCCTGGCCGGATGACCTCGAAGTCTGGCATCATGTAATACCCACCCTGCGGCGGTATAGCGCGCACGCCCACTGCAGTCAGTTCAGCGTGGCAGTACGCACCCACAGCACGCATAATGCGAGTTGTGTGTCGCATGTAGTCATCACACTTTGCCTCATCATTCAGTGCCTATGATAGAGATAGATTCACGAGTTGTAAATCTAAGAGAAAATTATGAAAATTATGGATAACTATTTCTTTTTTTTTTTTTTTATCTGAGTTACCAAAATTTCAGCCTTTACATCAATTTTGCTGGTGTATGGTAAAATTTACTGATTTTTTTTTGTCATATCAAATAATACAGGGCCAGGATTAATTTGATATCCGAAAAAATATTATGATGAGACAAGTCGATGGTTTGTCTAGTACAATTTACTGAGAAAAAATACTTGTTCTATCATCTCACCTTTGCTACTGCAAACTGCATGGGCGCTGGACACGTGGAGTAGGTATGACTGGCTGCACTATGAACCGCCTCCCTCAAAGTCTTCAGTCCGCGGGGGTAAATGTGATAGCCAACCTGACGGTAACAAACCAGTAAAGCCAATATTTCTTACTACAATATTCTATTTTCAAGGAGTGAGGTTTAGCTATCAAATACTGACACGACCTGCAAATTGGCTTAACAAGATTGAACTTTATTGAATAAGGCGTATTGTATTGTGTAATGCCGGTAATAAATAGTATATATATATTACTTGATACCAGCCATGACCTGTTAAAATTCGCCTCACTGAAAAGTTATGTACCACAATTGCTGAACATTTAATATGTCCCAGATGATAACATTTTGAGAACAAACTACTTTGATTATCTATCTTTACTGGATCTAGATATGACTGAAGATTTACCCTCCAACCTCCGGCACTGGCCCACTTTGACATCCCTGTGTTGAGCACTGTACCCTCGGGATAGTACTGCAGACAGAAAACATAAACAATGAAGGTTGGTTTCTGTTTTTTAATTAGTTTTCACTGACAGCTATCTCTCACAAGTAAAACCTTTCAGTAGCTGTTGTGTGATATTACCCCGGATATTACTTTCCAAGAGACTTTCATGACGAGGCTGAGAATTTCTATATGAACACGCACACCTTATTGTAAATTCTCTGTGATTTTCCTAAACAAAAATACATTTAACAGCCTCAAATAATAGAGATTTGTTATGGTTTAAAAAAATATCTAAACTGGAAAATATTATCAGGTGTGCGTGAAGTTTCTGAGACCACAAAACTAATTTAAAGCTCTCGTCACATTTTGTTTGCTTTCCCTGTTTTGTGTCATTTTTTTAGGGGCAAATATACTCCATGTCCAAAGCAAAACTTACTTTGGCAAGAGACTGGTGCTCCTGATTGTAGTGAAGTCGACCGTAGATCTCATCACTTATGACAATTATGGAGTGTTTCTTGAAAGCAGCACTGAAAATTGAGCATTAATTTAATGAAATAGCCTTGGTAGGGTCTTTCGACGTTTAAAAAAGAGTATTTTTCCCTTTTGAATCTATCATATAGGATAGATAGTCATAAAGAGAATCGGCTAAGATTTTCTAGAAATTTAATGTTTACCTCTATCAATTTATTCATTTTCTTACACTTGATATATGGCACTTTAAACATTCTTTGGAAGAAAATCAAAGATGCGGACGAAACATCGTGTAGGTTGGGTGATTTGAATCTAACTTTTTCTTTTTTCATAAACGAATTTATTGTCTGGCACATCCCGTTAGGGGAGGGGGTGGATTTGTATGTTCTAAAGGTACGCAAAAATAGAAATTTGTATTCAGAATGAATAGTGAATAATAATAGAAATGTACGTTTTGATTATCAATTACACATGATTTTGTAATTCATATCAGGTAAATGCAGATTCTACATTATTCAAAGCATGGAGATGTATAATGCGACATATGCACCAAATAAATACACTAATCTTTAAGGAACAGCTTTATACATCAGGGAGAAGGTACATAACTTTTTCCAAGCAGCAAACAAATATTATCGAAATAATCCTCAATAAACTGAGAGATATTCAAAACAGGCTGTATTAGAAAAGAAAAAGACACGAGAAACACAGAAATTCTACTCTGAGTAAGATCAGTCAAGTGGTTTTTAAGAGGAAATGAAAAAATATTTGGTCAAAGTTCATGCACGTAGATGTATCATGTACAACTAAAGAGTTTAGTATTAAGCACGGGGACCAATTATTTCAATACATTAATATTTGTAAAGGACCAGGGTAAGTACAGTTGTTCTATAGTCTTAATGTACATGAGGAGGACTAGGTTAAAAGACACATTTTCTCATCACAATAAGGTAAACCTTTAAAATTAATTTTGGTACTGAACTGGATTAATTTATCCATTAGAATATTCCAGAATACTTTAAGCAAACAGGTTTTCCAAACTTTAATTGTCAAATTTGAAGTTTGATTCTGAATATTTTAGTGACTGCTTATTTGAATTAAAACGAGATAAGCTTATCTATTTTCTAAGGATATCTAGGTTTGGAATATAGAACCTGGTACCACAGGCTAGTGTATCACTTTATCTTATCTTAATCATCAATTTAGTCACCACTGGTTTTATTTTAACATAAACAAAAACCAGGGTATCCCTCCACGATAAAAAAAAAACTGCCGGCGGCAAGCAGTACAAATCAAGATTAAAGTAAGTATATTCTGAAAACTTATATAGGTAGGTATTTTGTAGGTATATAAGTAGTCCTAGTAAACAGCCCTAAGAATATTGAGGATATTTGAAGACAAAATTATAGATTATAAAAAGATGAGACGAAAAACCTGAGAGCCTCAAGTTGTTTTGCATTGTAGGATGTGCCAGCTGAAACAAAGGAATAGGTTAGGACATCCTGACAAGTCAAGGTCTCATGGCAGAAACGAAATGTCAAATCCGGCCAAAATAAAAATGTTTAAACGATCGTTAAAACAATCGGAAGTACATTTATTCCAAATGAAACTGGAATGAATAATCTCTGAATCATTGTATAGAAGGGGATAAGCCTCAAATACCATTGGACAACTTAGCTGAAACATATTGCCAGTCTTGATTATATATTTTGAAATAAATATGTATGTTATTCATATTTGACAAACAGAGAGTAGGGAGAGAGTAGGGAGACGTGCATAATACGTCCTGTTCCATGTGTACGTTTCTTAAGACATTTGGAAGTCTTTTCTTAATTCATCTATATCCTTTTAGTTGGTTCCATTTAGTTTATGGTGACTCGGTGTTTTTTTTTAACGATATTAATCCTAGAATAAATTTACATAAGGATGTCTTGTCTTTTTTTCTATAACGACGTTTTCTTTTTGTGTACTTATTATGCTTTATGTTGGTACTATCATTGTCTACTAATTTCCCCATTAATTTCACATTGTTAAAAACAAATATAAAAGGTACATGTATAGCCTACCACATCTTATTATTTCTACCGAGAGTAACATACCGACCAGTACAATTTCAGATACTTACTTGGATTATCAGGATTACAGAAAATCAAAAGCTTGTTCCCAGTCAAGTTGTTGTCTTTAACTGCCTGAATTCAATGAACAGAACTTATAAAAGAATGGATTCCATATAGAACACTTGAAAGAAAAATAATCATCAAACAGAGCTGATTCAAATAATTATTTGTCATCTTTTATCTACCATTAGTACTAATACTAACATCGTAAACTTTTTATTTAAGTGGAACATATATTATGTACAAAGAAAGTTATAACTTATTAGCAATGCACTGGGAGCCTAGAAAATGAAATGCCTATCATAAAATCATTTTTCCATCCATGAAAGCCCTTTAATATAGCCTCGCATTAAATACTCAAACATAAGGATATGTCCTAAATATTTATCAGTTGCATGATTTTATAGATTCTTGATGGTACCTTTTCTACAGCTTCTGGTGTCAGTCGCCACTGGTCCTCGTACTTGGTTTCCACGACGACGGCTTGATGGTGTGTCAGTCGGGACTGGGGTCTGTACGTGGTCCATGACGGGGAGAGTACCAGCACGTCTGGTCAGGGGAATACGAGTGAGTGAGTGAGTGAGTAATGGATGTTTTATGCTGTTTTGACAACTAAGGTCATATTCATGGTGAAAACAGGTTGGGATGAATTCTGTCTTTGGTGATCGTATCTATGAGATAAAGGTGACAGGGCAGGCAAACAGCAGGGGATCAAAACCTCGAAATAATTGTTGCTGTACCTCATCCCTTAGTGAACCGAGCACCAACTGGGAATTGAACCCAAAGAACCACTTGGTCAGTGCTGGGTCCCCCCTATCGTCGCCTCATACAATCAGCCTGGGCTACTGGGGGCCTATTCTTCCCTGGAACCCCCATGGGGTAGAATGCGAATGTATGTAGGGGGATAGATCTTTTTGGTTACTAATTTGTGTTAAAAATTTTGTTGGACCACTGCACAAAAGATACATTGAAATTAAGGTCTGTGAGGCCAGATTTTAATTATCATCTTGTGGTCATTATAACTTTTGTTTTCAGTAACTGATATATTTGATATGAAGAATCCGAATTTGTTAGGGGTTCAAAAATTATTATTGGGATGCTATCGTGACACAATTGGTTCTAGCAATAAAAGATATGTCAATGCAACTAAATAGTTTTTTTTAAAAATTGAAATATAACTTAAAATCATGACTCTCCTTTCCGAATATTCTATCGCACATAGGCGCACGCTACACTGCGAGAGAAGCGGTTTCAATGGACTGCAATGCCTCTTGATGCGCCATTATGTGTCTAGTACCCAGGTTCCCCACTAAAATTTCGTTTTCAAATTCCCTATGTTTTCGCTATGTCATTTTCCCTGACATTTTGACATTTCCAGCAAGTTACTCAACTTGAAAAGCCTCTGCATGTAGAAAAAGTGTGGACAACCCAACAACAAAAAGTGGAACTCCTAATATTTTGAGAATCAGGAATGGCAGAACCTGACAAAATTAAATTCCCTGTGTTTTCCCTGTGTTTTGGTAAAATTGGTAAATTCCTGGTGTTTCCCTGTCATGGATTTTGTTGTTGTAATTTCCTCTGCTTTCCCTCTGCTGTAGAGATCTTGACAAGGGAAGCTCAACATACCTCCGTTAAAGACTAACATGCAGAGGAAGATGAGCTCTTTGGAGCCTGGTCCCACGACGACGTCCTCAGGGGTGATCTCGGTGAGCCCGTCGTGACGAGCGTGGAAACGGCAGATAGCCTCACGTAGTTCGGGGATACCTGAAGGAAAAGGATCACACACAATTCTAAATCTTTTTCAAAAACTGTGCCACTCTTATGAGGGACTTCTTCAAATAACCAGAATGACAGGAATTTATATTATTGTGGCAGGAACTTGTAGGGAAGCCACTCCATTATGAAAATATTACATGAGTGAAAAAAGAGTAATAGTCTATACGGATGCTGTGATGTTTACTAAATAATTTGATAAGTGTGATTACTTCAAAACTTTATAGAAAGAGGCCACTATGAGAAAAATATAATATAACCGGCCTGGGCCGTATAATTACCTCATTACTACCATCATTACCTCATAAGGCTTAAAACGAATTGTTGTGTTCAGGATTTCAGGAAGATTTTTTCAAAAAATTATGAAAATGCACTAAAATTTACTAAAGGAACTCAGAACAGTGGGAAGATACTCAAGAGATGTATATTAGATGCTAGAAATAGTTTTTGAGGATGTTTTGAGTAGTTCAACCCTACCCTAGTCCATCTGTGTAAGTAAAAACTAATAAGCAAACCAACAAAAACAAAACAAAAAATCCACGTACATACCCCATTTTTTCGACCTATGTTACCTAAACTCAACCATTTCTTATCTTTTTAGGTCTAAGTTTTCCCGCAACTGGAAGAACATAAGCAGTATGTATTTGAAATTGTTTTCTTTAAATAAAGAGACAAAAAAGAACCCAATGCACCTACCAGCGACGGGCAGGTAGCGGGCCTCGTTAACGTGCTCCTTGAGCGCTTCGGCCATATGCTCCATGACGGGGAAGGGGGCCTGGCCGAAGCCGAAGTGATGCACCTTGTGGCCGGCCCTCATCATGGCCTGGATCTGCTCGTTAAACTTGAGGTTGGCCGCCCGACAGTAGTCCTTGAGGTCGGGCCGTATGAGGTCCGGGAAGGACCCCTCCTCATGGTTAGATAGGCTGGACATGGTGGGGTTTTAGCGGCTGAAAGGGAGAAGACGATTGTTGGAGTTTAAGGGATATTCAGCAATTCTTTTTAGCTATATCAACACCACCTCACGTTTATGTTCTTGTACCAAGTACCATGACCGAATCTATGGGGGTAACAGGCCCGTACCCAGCTTCTGCTGTGGGGAGGGGGGGGGGGGGGGGGTGGCGAGGTTTCTTGAGTGGAACTTTTGTTCAAAATTTCCATAATTTCAACCTAAAAAGGGGCGTGGCGAAGTACACCAAATGGAACTTTTCAACATTTTCTTTATTTTTTTAAGGGTTTTTACATAGAATTTCGAAGGAATATTGGAACTTTTTGAAAAATTCTCTTTATTGGGGGGCGCCCCCCCCCCTCTAGTTACGGGCCTGGGGTGAGAACGACGGCACGACGAGGTGGTGTACATGTAACAGGATAAAACTAGATAATAACTAAATGTTATTGTAAATAAGAACAAGCTATCAATAAAGCGGTATAGAAGCATTTTACTGTGGGCTTTAAAGTTTTTCCTACATTTTGATGATAGGTCGCTCTATTAGGATGGACACAACGAACAGGAGACGGCAAGGGTTCGAACCTTATTGTCTAATTTTGATGCTATACTGGAGATGCTAAAACCACCCCTTTAACTGGAAGGCCACCAACAAATGCCATAATCCTAATAGCAGAACATCAGAATCAACTCATGTTCATAGCCAACGATTGAAAGAAAAGATTGACCAAATCTACCTCTTCAGAGTAAAGCTAAAAAATCAAAGGAGGTGAGACTCAAGCTTGGACATGAACACATTTAATAAAACACCACAAGACATAGACAGCCTACTAAACTATAGCGAATTTACAATTAACCTCAATCCAGACATTCATAGAATTTATTTTTAAGAAAACATTTCATCATTGTGATTTCTGTCACTTTTTTAAAGATAGAAAGTTTATTGAGTGCTCCACTATCTTCTTCCTAGGATTCCAACGTGCGTCAATATGGTCCTGGAAATCAACAAGTCACCACCCTTACGCACTTAATCAATTAACCTTTGCATGTACCTGGTCTGTGGAGCAGAGTGGTACTTGGCGTGGCTGTCAGTGTGTCATAATGTACCTGCAACCAGTCACTCGTCTGGTCGATATCACGCCATTATCTCCACTAAGTGAGTAGAATCGGCCTTTCATGACCAGGTGGGCTTAGCGCTCTGAATGGTGTAATAGGGGAGAGTGATATGGTTTGACTAGAATTCAGAATGAAAAACATTTTAAAATCAAATGTATCCCCCTACAAACAAATGAACATTTATGAATGATAATCATTCCTTGGATGATTCATGTATTTGTCCGCTTAGTGAAAGTAAAATTATTGTCTGGAGCGAGGAACGTTTATCCATTGTCAGGAAAACTGTAAAACTGTCGCGTTAAACCATCAGATTAACTAAGGCATATATATGATACTGCACAGTGATGTGGCCGGCACCAGCGCTATTGTCCGTTTTGTGGGCAAAAACATATTAAACAAAGAGGGAAGGCAAGAAGGGTACAATATTTTGTCCCCAACCACACAAATCGGCCCTGAATTATCCTGAAACAAGTTCAAATATGTCAGCTGGCGTAATATATGTGGAAATTAGCTGGTATCAATGACATGTTAAGTGAGTGCTAGAACAGTCAAGCCTTTTACGACTCCAACGTAATGGACCTGCACCATGGCCCGCCACATTATGGATCTCACTGTTGCAATAACTTTGTCAAACAGTGAGAGTTATCCTTGTTCAACATAATGGCACATGTAACAGCAAATGATGGTTTTGTCAAATCACGCACTGTAGTCCAAAAATCCAGCACTAATTTTCACCCACTTATGATGTTCCTGGGTTGAAAATTTCAGAAATTTTAGATCTAAGTATATAGTTTTCAGAACTTTTTAAATTGGCCTGCTAGAACAGCCACCGTTCCACAAAGGACCCATCACAACAGCGACATCCTTGTTGTGAGACATTGTATGGTTTCACTTTTTCATTATATGATCCCCGTTGCGAGTCCCATATCTAAGTTGGTTGAATCTCTTGTTGTTGTGATGAGCTCATTATCCGATAGGCCACTGTAGTCACAGGCCCCATATTCGAGCTGGACCATATGCTAGTAGGTATTGGTATACCTAAATAGTTATATACCAAGGTCGATGGGGAGAACAACAGAAACAAGCTGTGACTTTATTATCGCATAGTAAAAAAAAAAAAAAAAAAAAAAATTCTTTATTCTATCTCTCTTATCCAGAGCTCTTCTGATAGCGGTTAGATACATATATAAATAACTTCACATAATTTCAACATGTGATACAAATGTTATCAATCAACAATACAATTGTACATGATGTATAAGGATAAACAAATCAATGAATAAATATAAATGAAAATGCAAATGCGTGCGTTACCACTTCAATTCACCACTCCAATTCAGTCAAGTTTATACACTTTACCGCTCCATTAAACTCCCGTATCGTATCTACACCTTGAACATCACCTGGTAATCTATCCCAAATACTACATCCCAAATAATAAGGACTCTTCAGTACTCTATCACGATCTGTGAATGGCCTATTCAACTTCACCTTCTCATTTCCTCGTAATCTCATGTTAGGTCTATCAATATCCACATTTATACTGTATTTGCTCAACTTAAACATATGCCGTAACATCAACATTTTACGTCTATCCTGCAAATACAACAATTTCAGATCTTTATGATACTGTAGCATCATATCCGTAGGAACCTTTTCATGTAAGTTCAAACATATTTTCACTGCACGATTTTGAAGAGGTTGTAACTTTCTAATATATTTTTGCAAACTCGAGTCTGTTATCATCGACACATAATCCAATAACGGTAAAATACCTTGCTTATACAGTAGCAAACTAGTATTTTTATCTATAAATCTACGCACTATTGCCAAAGTAATAAGTTTATCATTATCAATCCCAATCGTAGTAATCAACTGTCTGTCAAACAACAATAATTTATCAATCTTAACTCCCAGATATTTATATACATCAACATTACTAATCACATGGTCATTAATACATAACATACCTCGATATCACCATAAGATATCTTATATCTAGAACCTGACAACAAATGTTTTGTTTTAACAAAATTAATAATAACATCATTATTCTTACACCACATATCAACAGAACGTAAGGTATTACTTGTTTTATAACATGCATCATACTTGTTCTCACCACTCTCCACTATAACTGTGTCATCCGCATAAATATTGCAATATGAACAGATAATATGTTTACTATATCATTGATGTAAATAATGAACAACATTGGCCCGAGACATGACCCTTGAATGACACCTTTCACGACTGACTTTTCATCAGAAAGAGATTCACCCAAACGAGTTATCTGGCTTCTATCTGACAAATAGTTTGCAAACCATTCTATGACATCCGCATTTAACCCATACATATCTAACTTCTTCAATAAGATTTTATGATTTATCGTGTTAAGCTTTGCTGTAGTCGAAGAAACTACAACTAGATACCTTTCCTAACTGAATATCATCAAACAGTTTCCTACTTAAATTTAATATAGCTGTATCTGTACCTCTACTACTTCTAAAACCATGTTGACATGAAGTAAAATAATCATTTAGCTCAAAATAGTTTATCATTTGCTTATAAACACATTTTTCCAGTAATTTACCAGGTAAACAAATGTTATTCACAGGTCGCCAATTCTCAACATGTTTCAAGTTACCATCCTTGGGTATTGGTGTCACCATACTACATTTCCATGCTAATGGGAAAATCCCCGAAAACAATGACAAATTCAATAATTACATAAACTCATAACAACATATTTGCAAACAATCTTTTAACACCCTAGAATTCAATTCCTCAAAACCTGATGATTTGTTAATATCAATTTCTTTTAGTAACTCCTCGACATCTTCGATTTCTATAAAATCAAACGAAAATTCAGTTAATTTTCTGTCTATATGCATCATGTCCTCACACCAAAGATCACCTGAATCTTCACCATGAGTTAACCCTATATTAACATAGAAATTATTCATAAAATTCGCCGCATCAATACCAGTCCTAATATTTCCTACATTATCATAGATACAAGATGGCCCAGTGCTCTTTTTCTTTCCTAAGACCCCTTCATTTATGACTCTCCATAAACGTTTTGGGTCACATCGATTTTCCTGAAGACTATTTTTAATAATCCTGGCCTTACTTTTATTTATTGATTTCGGTACGTCCTTTTTCATAGTTTTATAACTGTCCCAGGCCTCCTTGTCATCTGAAGATAATGCAGTTTTATACAATAAATGTTTATCCCTAATCGCATCCATAATCTCAACTGTCAACCAATCTGGTCGACCTTTTTCTACACGCCTAGATCTGCATGGACACAAATTATTTACAGCACTAACAAATATCCCATACATCATCTCCCATAAAGTATTCACATCAGCAGATTCATCCCAAAACAAATACCAACGGGGGTCCTGAGTAATTAGTTCCTGCATACATACATAGCTATAATTTCTATAACTACGTATATTACGATAGACATATTCACGATGCTCCCGTTCCTTTTTTCGGATTATACATATTGGTAGATGATCACTTATAATACAATTTTTAACACTAATTTCTTGTAAATGATCCATATTTGTAAAAACCAAATCAAGTATACTTCTAGATGTTCCTGTAATTCTAGTATGTTGAACAATCTTCTGAGGTAACATCAACTTCTTCATATTTTCCCTCACCAAATTTACATGTTTATCATTCTTTTTACTAAAGTTCAGATTAAAATCACCTACCAGCACAATCTCACCACTACAATTTTCTGATATCCAAGCAACATCTGAAACCAAATCCTCTAAAAACATATCAAACTTACCACTAGGAGGTCGGTATCCTACTCCAATGTTCAAATATTTTTGATGTGGAGCACGCATCCTAATCCACAACTTTTCAAAATACATTTCTACCTTACTGATCTCGGTTATAATATCACAATGTATTGCCAAAATATCCTTTATGTATAATGCAATACCACCCCCCCTTTTTGATATAGAAATATCTCGATCCTGTCTTATTAGAGTAAATCCCGATTGGTTCAACAGATTTGTATCAATGGTTCTATTTAACCAGGTTTCTGTTAATATCAAGATATCATAATCTCCGAATTCCAGAAACAATTCTTCCCTATTTTTACGTAGACTCCTGATGTTCAAGTGCATAATTCTCAAGCCTTTACCCATAATGAGTGGTCAACTATATCACGACAAGGGCAACGCACACATAAAACATTCAAAATAACATACATAAAGATATACATATATACAAACGGCACAACCCAAATATTTCGTAAATGCCGTAAAAAGGATGGCATGATAATCAATCTATTACCCTCCCGCCCCAGCCTAAAAAAGGATGGGGTCTTTGCATACAATTTAATCTATACTCAAAAACGCATACACCCTAAATGAATCCAGTCCATTAGACACCCGATCCTTGGCGTCTTAATTCAGTACGGAGTTTTACCAATAACTCCCCTAACTTATTCAAACCAGTCCAGTCTCCATTTGTTAGTCTTTTACTGTGTAGGCGACATCCCACGCCCCACCACATATCCGAACTCCCTTCTATCAGATACATATTGCCAGTACGGTCAACAAGGCAGTACAACTCTGTCTAATCCCACAAATCTCTTATGTTCTGTTCATTATTCAATTTACAATATACATTTTTCTACTCATGTTAAATTTTCAATGTGGCATTTTCATATTTTCAATATTCATATCAGTCTTCTAACGGATTTTATTAATGAACAGATGTAAGAAAACAAATCATGTCAAGTGATTTTGTTTTTTATAGAGATATTTGATGGTTTTGACAGAGGTGAAAATCAATTGGCACTTTCTAAACATATATCCATATCTGTGAAAGCTCGAGTATTAGCGTGGTTTCATAGTACTGGACTGTAGCTTGTTTTGTATGACAACTGCTTGCTTACATTTCTAAGTATATATCTTTGTTCACTGTGAGAAGATACAATCTGTGAGTCCTCTAGTGACGTGGCTTTTCTTTTTCAAAGGGATCAGTTATAATATATTAAATAGAAATGTTACTGGTCAGTGTCTATTGCAAATAAGAATAAATGATGTTCAGTGGCTAGTCCAAATAAACGTATTGAAAATTTCTATTTATTGAA
Source organism: Lepidonotus clava (assembly GCA_936440205.1). NCBI lineage: Eukaryota > Metazoa > Annelida > Polychaeta > Phyllodocida > Polynoidae > Lepidonotus > Lepidonotus clava. The sequence goes on along the minus strand of OW387150.1, from coordinate 13,300,726 downwards.
CGATATAAGGGTTCCAATGCTACATTTTACGTGCTCATTAAAAGTAGATCTAAGAAATACTCGTGTTACTTTAACTTTCATGTGCTGAATATATAGATGAGCGGAATGGCGCTCTTGGCATCAGATGTCTAGATCCATAGATTGTGGATGTAGTGGATCACAATCCACTCTCAAAGGGGTGAGATAACACCACTTATGCCACAGATAGTGTCACACACTTTACGAAACCATTGTACAGTGAATGCTAGCATCCTACTGATAGCATGTTTCGCACCAGGCACCACTGGGCATTGCATAATTCATCGATGTAATTTGATAAATAACACGATGTATGAACGCTAGATATAGATCCGTCAAATAAAATTACACATCAACCCAGGAAATCCTCATAGGAACCTAACTTTTTTTTAATAAAAATAACCCCCCTTTTAACCTCCCTCCAAAAATACATTTATTAGTTTTATGAAAATGTTTGGAACCTACAATCATTTGAAGGATAATTTAGACTCCCTTCTTTATTATATAGATTTGTTTTTTCTATTGTACATTCATACAGGGCGAAGTTAACATATCCAACATTTTACATAACATAAAACTCATGCCCTTTTCTATATTTCACAAATGCTTTTCAGTTTAGAGTCATTATTATCACAAACCTATCGCCTGTGGTTGGTAACCCATTATACAGGTGATCCTAAAGTTACCTGTACTTAGAATATTAGATTATAATGTAGACGAGGCTAGGTCTCTCTGCTGATGCTACCGCAAGTGAGCTTGCCCTAGGATGTAAGGCTGGCTCTGATTGGTCAATTTACCACAGTCTCCAAGGAGTATGGTAACAACAATGGGGTTGTCAAGGATACTTGTGTTATCCTAGAAACCACTTATCCTAAGCCTTCCCCAAAGGGTGGGGGGGCTAGGAAAAGTCCTATCTGTAAAAATAGGACTAAGTTCAAAGACCTAGGCGGTCTTTGATATGGAATTACGGTTTCACCTTTGAGGATCTTCAGGCATCATAATGTGAGAGTAATTAGCGGTACCACACTAGTCGTGTGGGGGGAGTTTTCCAAAGTCAGGAAAAAACCTCTTTTCAGGTCACCAGCGTAACCTGGTGGAGAAACTTCAGAAGAAGTTGTGGTAAAAAAAAAAAAAAGAAAAAAAAAAGATTTTTTTTTTTTTTAGAATATTAGATTATGAATATCGATTTGTAAATTTGCAGTTCGACCTTTTGGGTCGACGAACGGGCCCGCCCTCCCCCATCCTTTCCCTGGTAATTCATGGTTGTAGGCCCCTTCCCCCGTACATTAATGTTTGTGGGCTCCTCTTCTTTCATTTCCTTTGTCCGACCCTGCATAGTTACAGCCTGATTCCTGTGTGCAATCTATCAAGTTAATCTCCCGACTGAGAACAAAAAGTGGAACCAAAAAAAGAATGACAAATAAATGTGTACATTAACTCTCTATGTGACATATTGTAGTGTGTGAATATGATGAAAGAACACTGCTCTTTGAGTTATAATGAATTGATGGGGGCTATAGTGACAAACAAGTATCACTTGTGAGAATATTATCCTACAAATTGTGCATGATGTGACATTAAAGTTGAAATCACAAACAACCTCCATGGCACTTTTTCTGGCATTCAGACACTGAAAACGTAATTAATGTAACTTATACCATAATCGCCATCTGAAATTGTTCTCACATGTCATTCTGATGTCACTTAAGTAGGTGAAGGACACAGAATACCAAGCATCCAATTTGCAACTTGTTGCGACGAACAGTTTGAGCCCGACGCATATATCACTCTCTGCATGCTCCTAGGCCTGTTGGTTACATTAGGTGCGGCGTTACTATGCCAACGACTACATCCACCCCAGGGTGCATTAAAATTGCATAGCATTCTTACCCGACCCCAGATGGGGCATATTCATGAGCGAGAAATGTTTGGTTTTAGCGAAAGCATGCATCAGTCAAGAACAAAATTGTTTTTCTCATGGACGAACGTTAAATTTAGAAATATATTAACGTATCCAGATGCGTAAGGTTGCAACAACCCCCTATCTTCAGAAAAATTCTGTGTTTCTTTTTTCTAAATTCTGTGTATTTAGCGTGCAAAAGTTACATCTCCCGTACCCATTGTTTGATAAACAGGATCTGCAACACCGCTACATCGCCATTAAAACAAGTGAAAAAAACTCATGACATAGGCTATCTAGGTATTACATGCGAACCTTTATACCAAACATGGGCTATGGGAACATGAAAACGTTTCTGCAAATAAGAGGCCTGGAGAGGCCAGAGGGCGGGAAGGGGAAATGCAGTGGCACACTTGCCACACAGCAAAGACATGTGGTCCATTTTGTAAAACCATGTCTGCCATCTTTATAGAAACATCGAGAAAGGAGAAAAAATGGAAAAGGAAATGGAATTTTTTACTCCCTATTGCACACTTGGAATATATTTGCAATTTGAGAAAACTGTCTGCCCACCTTAGGTAAATTGGGAGCAGAGAAAAAGTTAATGCTGAAAAAATATTTGCGCAGTTGGCGCACCATAAAAACTTTAGAAAATGGCGGGCCAGAACATACTGATATAATCATATTTTTTAAAGTAGATCTTCTCTAATATAGAACTTCAGCAGTTGTATTACTGACTCTTAAGGCGACCTTTGGTAACAGATGGCAACCTTCACTTAACAGGGGAGCATGCCCTTATAGATCTAACCCCTGATGACATTTGTGTATCAGGGATATAAATTTGATAGTGGTCTCTCTTGTGTATGTAGGGATTGAACTTCACTGACGAAGGAATGTAGGATACTAATCAGGGTACCAACCGAAAGTCCATTTTCAAATTCCCTGTGTTTTCCCTGTCCCGTGGCAATTTTTCCCTGTGTCATATCCAGCAAGTTATTCAAATTTAAAAGCTTCTGGGTGCAAATTTTTTTTTGACATTCCAACAGCAAAAAGTCAAATCTCTAATATCTTGGGAATCAAGAATTTCAGTACCTGGCCAAATGAAATTCCCTGTGTTTTGGCAAAATTTGCAAATTCCCTGTGTTTTCCCTGTCAGGGATTTTTTTTGCAATTTTCCCTGCTTTCCCTGTGTGGTTGGTACCCTGTCTAATAGACGGTTTAAAAGGCTAACCGGTTTGAAGATGGTGGGGGTGGGGGCATCTGTAGGGGCACACCTCTAATTTTATCTGTAAATTTTTATCTTTTCTATATGCACTATCGCACCAAAAAAACATTTACGATTTTTTTTTCAAAACTGCGCCTCCTCCCATTTCAAATATTGGCTCCAGAATTCTTAGTAAAGGCTGTTGCCTGGCTCCCAATAAAACAATACCATATAGGCCTACGTGAGGTCAATTTCGTCTAGCTTCCGTGTAGACTGGCAAAATGGGCATGCAAATTTAATGGCCTTCTGTTTTGTCAGCCAGGGCTTGTCATGCAAGGAATGAATATTTGTACCGACTAGTCATACCTCACAAATTCACGAGCCTGTTATTGTCCAATGCTAATGACTACAATTGCGGATCTATTCATGCAGACCCGATCAATGAGCAATTTGTCCATTATCAATTGGTTTTACCTTAACAGCCATGCATTAATTCGGTGACAAGCCTTTTTTAAAACCCTATTTTGTAAAGGTACTACCCAATGGTATGTAATATATCATACTATTCATGCATGGCTTACCTTGGTATTTATATCATGAAGGATTGGGAATCCCCCGCTGGAGTGAGTCAGAGTGCCAAACCGTGGAGAACCGCCTCCTCCAGTGGACTTTGTGCTTGTGCCTGGGATTATCTGAAGGCGTGATGTGTGCAGTGGGAGCGGGGAGGGGACACAAGGGGGCAACCCAAGCACGTGTCAGTACACCACCTAGCGGCCTCTTCCCTCAACCAGGGAACACAAGCGAGTGGTGTGCTTGTGCAAAGTGGATGCATAGAGATAGACTTGCCAATCGGCCTTATTAATTTTATTTTTTCAATAAGATTTGTTTGCCAAGATTTGTATGCCGATCTGATCGATGGCACAACCCACATCAAAGACATATTCTTGAAAGTGGTAAAGGCTTTAAAGTCAATAATTCCGAAAACAAAATGTGCGGTTCTAAAACCAGTAAAAGGTCCTTCAAAAATGCCTTCATTGGCCGAAAGTTGTTGGTTTAATCTCAAAAAATCTTAAATTTTCACCCAAATCACTCTTGGAGCTGGTTTTATGTAGTTACAACCCATCTCCAGTCCTAAAAGGTGTAAATTGAGGAAATATGATGTAGAATCACGGATATCGATATTATGAACTGATCTAGTGCATTCACCTCGCGGTTGCTCCTTTCATGGAGAGTGGCGTATCTGGAAGAGAATAAATTAAACTCATTAAGCCTAAAAAAATGTGTTCAGGTAACCCGACCTACCCTAATTCTTTGGCCCTCCCTAACTTTTTTTTATTTATTATTTCTTTCCCATTTATTTTTAAAAATCCAAAAGAACTGACCAGAAAAGCATGGAACAGCATGGGACATCATCTAGATGCTCAGGGTATTTATTTTAGCTGCTAGAATTATTTTAGAGGAAATTTAAGAGTATCGTTTTCTATTTCTAACACTGCCCATGTCTATTTGAGATTATTTGGTATGTAAACAAAAACACACATAAGAACGACCTACCTACCCTTATTTTTAAACCTAGATCTATGTTACCTGAACACAACAATTTAATTTTTGGCCTTATCAATTCTATTGGATTTTGATATTCTTTTTGACAAAAATATTTCTTTAAAAAAGGTAGATTAGGGCCAAAGATTTAGGGTGGGTCGGGTTGACTGAAGACAACAATTTTCTTTTACGCCTTACTGCTTCTTGGTTATGGCATAAAGTTATATTGTGGCCCCCGTGGGGGTACTTGGGTGGGGCTTCTCCTGGGAAGAATATAGGCCCCAAGCAGCCCCTGCTGATTGTGAAGATGATGATAGGGGGCGGGGGCCCAGCACTGACCAAGTGGTTCATTGGGTTCGGTTCCCGGTTGGTGTCTGGGTTCACTAAGGGATGAGGTACAGCAAAAATGAATTCCAGGTTTTGATCCCCTGCACTGATGGATACAGGACTTTGAAAGGTGGTGGGGGCGCATTGTTGGAAATGTTTTTTCTTTGATTACCTCTTGGCCGAGTTCTACATTAAAAAAAAAGAACATTTTCCGACAGAAAAGGGAAGGGTGAGCACCCCCACAGAACCTGGCCAAATGGAACAAACAGTGATTTTGTAAAACTTGCAATTAGATCTACCATGTCAGGGATTTTTTTTTTATAGCTATCTTCCCTGCTTTCCCTGTGCTGTGGGGATCCTGATGTCAATAAAAGCTAAGTTAAATTAGTGGAAAATACAGCGGTATTCTGGTTAAACTATACCAGCAACCTTAAAAGGACAACCACAAAATATATATTTTATGGACGTCCTTTGGCCGCTCAGAAGTTGAGAACGTCCGATGACAGTAGGTACCACAATAGAGGCCGTTTTTCCTCTGAACTTTTTCCTTTCTTCCCTTTTTAGATTTTGGGATACTTCTATGCATTAGATATACACACATATTTGGTATCAAATTAAAGCTCTGTTTCCCTGCATTTTCAAAAGTTCATTCAGATAAATTTACATTTTGATTTAATGCGCTTTTTTGAAGTGGGTATGGACAAATAAGTAATTTAATTTAAAAAAAAAAGCATATAAGCTCTTTTTCTATGCCAATTTTGAAGGGCATCTGGTTGATAATCAGTCAAGTTTGGTGCCAAATTGAAGCTGAAATCATATACTACTTGACCAAGGGTTGCCATATCCGTACATACCATGGTGAAAATGCGCAAAAGGATGTTTTGGAGGCAAAAAATGCTTATTTTTGGCAAAATGTCCACTTTTTACCCCTTTTTATGGAATTAGAAGTACTTAAATCTAATGAATGTTCACATGTTTGGTATCAAATGAAAGCTTATCTCATGGGCTATCCAGCTGCATAGTTGCCATAGTTGGATTATTTACGGTGAAAGTGCGCAAAGCAAAAAACCTCCTATTTGGTCTTGATTTTATTTTTATTCAGAAAAATATCACCAAAAAGAAAATAGAGCTTCAATTTCCATCATTCAGTTATTTTTGTACGTCTTTTGATATACTTTAATTTTATTTCTTTTCAAATATAGTCTAGATCTAATCCCATTTCGGAAAAATCATGTGTGGTACCTAATGACAGTCACCTGACCTTGCTTTCTTTTCTGCCATTTTCCACATTGATTCAACGATTGTGACTTGAATTAAACTTGTATCCACTTGTCAGAATTTCCATTTGGCATTATCACGTCACGTGCCTTATGATTCTGTTGCCACCAGACCAAATTACTCAAAGCTACATTTTCAGGGTAGATCTAGCTACCAACCGAAACTCCATTTTCAAATTCCCTGTGTTTTCCCTGAGAGTTCCCTGTCCTGCGCCAATTTTTCCCTGTGTCATATGACATATCCATCAAGTTGTTCAAAATTAAAAGCCAACCCAACAACCAAAAGTCGAACCCTAATAGACTCTATCTTGAGAATCAAGAATTTCAGAACCTGGCCAAATGCAAATGAAATTCCCTGTTTTGACAAAATTTCCAAATTCCCTGTGTTTTCCCTGTCAGTGTCAGGGAATTTTTTTCCCTATTTTCCATGTGTGGTTGGTACCCTGTACATTATGCCTACAACAAGGCTCAGTCGGGTCAGGTGTCTCAGAGGCAGAACCAGAGCCAGCTGGGGCAGGGGAGCCAGAGCAGGGGAGGAGAGGCAGGACGTGACGTCCCTCATGTCACACAGTGCCACTTTATGAAAATGAAATTGGGCCACCCCTGACTATCAATGAGACGGAGCCTGTTGTCGACGCCCAAATGATACATCCGGTATTATATTTCTTTTTAAAAGCATTAACTGCTCCTACTGAAACAGTTCTAACGTAGATCTACCTACACTGACTAAGGTTTTCGCGGAAGTAGCAGCCCTCGACAAACACGCATCTGCTATAAGGTCAACGAGGTCATATCCGGTTTGGCTAACCAATCAAATCGCGTGATACAGAGCTTGCGGAAGAATTAACCAATCAGAATGCGCGTTAGACAGTCTCGGGCGATAGTTGGCTGTGTTGACCTAGATAACTCTTCATGGCAGCTGAGCTTTCAGTCTCCTGAGTTTGTGGGTTCGTTTATTTTTCTTGTGTTAGAAAACAAGACCGATTAGGAAGGAAGAAACTACATTCCCGTACGGAGAGTCATCTTCCAGACACATTCGGGTGAGTTTCTTTTACACACGATCATTGTGCGAGTTACAAATTGTGATTGCAGGTTCTCGAATCAAGTTGTTGCACTGAGTCTGAGAGTGAGACGGTGTGTGACTGAGTGAGGGGTATCACACATATCCCAGACCAGCACAGGGTGACAAAACAACTGTTGCCTTTAAAAAAACGTATACTCTGTAATGTCAAATAGGCTATTATCGATTTTGCCTGGCATTTATTCAGACGAGTGAAGTCTGGCAGAGTCCAAAGTGTCAGATTACTGTGCATGTCACTTGTCAGTGTCAGTGAGTAGACTAGACCCTAATTTGCCTAAAACTTTAGTCTAGATCTGGCTGTAGATCTAGTTGTATGTTATTGACAGCTCGAAAAGTCTCATTCTACATATTGACCTCATGGGGCCAAGGTGTCATGTGTCAGTCTATTTTCATGATAAGGCCTCTACCAACAAAATTGTTGTGTTTAGGTCTAGATCTAGAACTAGATCTAACTCTGTATCTACCAAGATCGAGATGGAGATCTACCCACTACTTGGTGGATCAACGTGAATCCTACCCTAGATTTTTCTCTGTTTTTTCTTCTACATTACTCCCGAAATAACTGTTTAGATCTAGCTTTTCTAGGTGAGGTAGATCTAGATCTAGATTAAGCCCATCCCAGTTTACACGGTCATTATATGGTTTAGATCTAACTGTTAGATCTACTATGAAATATTTTCAAAATCGCGTCCAAATTTATCTATTCGCAGAAGAGAGTTGTAAAATACAAAATTAACCAAAGCAATCTAATTGTCAGGTTTCTCCTAAAGTATTTAAAATGCCGCTTTATATTTTGGCCTTTTTCCCATCAGAACCAATTTTAGATCTAAAGCCTGTGAGCTCAGCCTATCTAATGTCCAACCCAATTTTGCCCTGAAATACAGCATTTTGATTGGTTGGCAAACATGTAAATCTGTCAATTGATAAATATTTAAGAAATCTATTGTTACAGCAGTAGATCTACTTGAGATTGATTTTTGAAAAAGCGTGGGCACCCTGTAATTACAAAGTTAGCACAAGATAACCTGTTTTCATCCTTAGGATCCTATGATAAAAGCATCACCAACCTCTGATCGCTATTTCCCCGAAATGTTGGTGCGCATTGTTGGATTTTGAGTCCTGCATAGATCTGCTGCGTATATTTTGAGTCTAAATGAATAATCTACGAGTCGACTTTTAGGTCCATCAGGCAAAAGGAAAAAAAGTTGTGTTTAGGTAACATTGGTCGTAAAAAAAAAATAGGGTAGGTAGGTCGAAATCTCTTTTTGTTGTTGCTTTTTTTTGTTTTTACTTACCAAAGAGGCCAGTGTTGAAAATATAAAAATATTCCAAATATCCCCTAAAAACATTTTTAGCATCTAAAATACATGCCCTGAGCATCAGTATGTTGTTTTATGGTTTTCCATGTATTTTAGGTCAATTCTTTTTGATTTTGAAAAACAATTTTCCTTAAAAAAAAAAAAAAGTTAGGGTAGGGCCAAAAGATTTGGGTAGGTAGGGTTACCTGAACACAACAATTCTTTTTGGCCTTACTGAGTCACTTTAAGTTGATTTTCACTTTATTCAGTCTGTTTTTGCTTTTGCGCAAAATGTTTAGATCGCGTAAAACATGATAAACAAAGTGGTGAAGTATATTCAATGAAAACCATTTATTACCTTTGTCTAGTTACAAATGATGATGTGATTAATGAAAATTAATATCCTAATGTGTTGTAGTTTGTCGACATATTACCCATCATGCATCCTGATCTAGGCTAACATTCAGGTAAAACTAATTGGCTATCCGTGCTTGAGAAATTGAAAAACAGATCTACCAGTATAAGAATCTAATTAGTAACCTTATGAGCCTGGATGGTGACTGACAGGTGTTGGAACTGTACTGACGTAGCATCAGTCCAAGTTTAAAATCATGCATATAAAAAGGTTCCAGCTAAAACATAGGCAGAGGACCTCCATGCCATGTGCAGTGGAGAATAGGTCCATTGCTAGGATCTAAGGATGTAGTGATGGGGTAGGCCTCAGGTGCCCAGAGTCCAGAGCTGCTTAATTTGTCAGTGAGAAGGACCTTACAGTGGGCCGAGAGGCTGGGTGCCAGGAGAGCTCTGCAGATAGGTTGGACTTTGGCTAGGAGCGATTGGTTGAGTAAGCTGAGTGGACTCGCCTAAGGAGGGTGAAATGCTAAAGGGAAGTCAGTGACATATACTACATTTTTGTAGTATGTCTAAGACTTAAAGTGCATAGATATTGTATCCCGCATTAAAAAGAAAATGCATATTACACGTTCAGATTGTCTCATCAATTCAAACATAATTTATACACATTTTCTCAAATTTTGCTTGAGAAAATAGAAAACCTTGCCTGAAAAAGTTCAGGGAAATGTCAGGAATGGGATAGAACTGTTTCCTTCGACGTGACCCTAAAAGACTGACCGTACCTTCTTTTATTGTTTAAATAATCATCACAGGGTATTACCACAGATTTTTACGCTTGCTTTATGGCCATCTGTTGGCAGATACAGTAAGGCATATATCAGTATTTGAAATCAACAATGGGTCCGCACCCGGCGCACCAAATACCGTTGCAGGGTGATACCTTTAGGGCAAGCTGTGCATACTACTCGGGTGCATATCTTTTCACAGACTGTTATGGGCAATACAAATATAACAGTGTCCGGAATCCAGGCTTTATTTTGTGCACTTTGCAGGTATTGAAATGATTTATTCTGGTTTTGCGATTTATAAGGCTCTTAAAAGGTTTTATTTTTAAATAGGTCTACTGGTAGGTCAATTTGTATTTATTACGAGAGGTAATAATAACACTGATCAAATTAGTCACTTTGTTATGCCCGCTTATTTGATTAGATCTGAATGTTTGTATAGAAATATAATCGATTATTGCCTAAGTTTCCGTGTATCAGGTAATGTGTGAAGACTGTTGTACAAATTACTTGGTATCAAACCAGTAGTATTAGCTTATTTAAATCTGCATGTGATTGGAGACGCTTTTACAAAGCGCAATATACTGTGAAATGCCATTTCCATACGTTCAATTAACGTATCGTTGTAATTATGATGAGCAAGTCACGACCACAATTAGTGTTTCTGGCTGTAAATATCATCGAACCATTAACATAATACTATAAATTATAACAGTTAATCGTGATGAGTATTTATCTCCAGTACTAGGGAAGGTTTGGCGAATTTACCCAAGGTTTGAATTGGAGCTTAGTTTGAGATATTCTAAATTGACGTTGCAAACTAGTATTTTGGTTGAAAATGATCTGGTGGTTTCTATTCATTGCATCTTATGAAGTTGCACGCTTGCAGTGTCGCAGTCAGTGAACCTGATCAACATTTTATGGTTTCAACCCGGTTACTGTAAAGACTGAACTTCCAAATGAATTCCTAATATTTTTGGTGTTTATAAATCATGTGACCTAGTTGTTTACCTCTGCATAATTCACAATTTCAAAGTCATGCTTCAGTCAGCTGTCAATACCATTCTCCGTTTGATGTTCGACATTGGGATAAGTTAACTGCTTGAAGGCATGTAAGACAGAGATGCAGGAAAAGGATTAAAACCTTGGTTCGCCCTATATTGTGAGAAATAATATTCATGCACAAATCACGCACATATATATACCTTGTGGTCAATAAAATGCACGATTTTTCATTTCTGCAAGAGCATAGGCCTGACGAGGTGGATACGATTATTTCCTATTTTGAAATTGTAAATATGCAATGTGGCGCAGTACATCGATTGTAGAGACCCGATTTTCCATTTAGATTTCGTTCCCTTTCTGATTTCCTTTTGTTATTGATCAAAACCCGTTGTTGATTCTTTATAGCTATATTATTTTGATATATGGTCTGATATATGGTGTGTATTTTCATGACAATAGCCAGTCCAGCTCTGTACTTTTACGAGATCCTAGAAATCAGGCCTAAATTAATGCACTTACTTTTCCCAAATATAAGTGCACTTTCTACTAGATAATATTATATATTTAAATGAGTGACACTCTGTGACAGCCGTTTTTCTGAGTTATTGCTCACATCCAACACCAGAGAGCAGCACGTACCGTGCAGGCAGTATGGTATACACATCACACCGTGGAGAATGAGAACGCCAGAGTTGACTTTTCATATTCACCTGGGTACTGTTGTCACGAATTCTGAATTGATCAGGTATATTTGGTCACAGTTCCTTGCACAAGAGGCCTTCATTTTACACTGCCAAAATACCTTTATGACAGATCATTGGCCATTAGACCATAACAGAGGGTCCCAGTTCAGTGGTTTGATCATACCAGCACCTAAAAAGCTGTTTTCGAAGTGAATAGTATACATTTATGCAGGGTCATCCATAAGGAAAACATCTTTGTTATAATCAACCCCTTGCTCTGTGGAGGATGTTTGCAGCTACGGAATTTACCTAATTGATTATTTCCGCTGTTACATGTAAACTTGTCAAGTTATTATCTTAATTTCTATATGTAAAATGGAGACATCTGTCTGTAAGTTACCAGATTAAGGGCTGGGCAAATCGTTTTCAGACCAGGTTGGTCACTGAGCAGGCAATATACTTCAGTTAGTTGCCTAGCTCCCAAACGTATAGTGGCCCACGTATTGATAATGTAACAATTGACAGGATTTCAGTAGTTGCCAACTGGGCAACTGAGACCCTCGCCTCAGTAAGATTCCAGACCACGCCACCTGAACTCGGCCAAAGAAGGGGTAGTCAGACAAGCTAGGGGTTATTTTCTCTTTGAGCCCATGTGAGTTGTTGATATTGAACCGCCTATAGCTCTTTATACATACATTGTGCGAATGCTGTAACAATCATGACTGGAAATTTGTATCTTTTATTTTATCAATATATTTCAATATTAAAAGTCTTGATTTAATTCTAGCTAGTGGGATGATCCTAGAGAGGCCTTTTCAGCATTAGTAATGTCTTCCCACCAATCAGGTGTTGCGCTACTCTCACCACGTGGGTTTGTTTGTCCAACCTTCACTGGACCGTGATCAGTGGCGTAGCCAGGGGGGTTCCTGGCTGTCTGGAACCCCCTTAAATTTCCCAAAATATCAGTAAAATATACGAAATCTTGCCAGAAATGTAAGTCGGAAAACCCTTTAATAGATTTACCTGGAACCCCCTTTGACTGTAGGGCTGGCTATGCCAGGGTGTGGATTATAACTTCTCCTACATTGTTCATAAACAGGATTTCCATGGAAGTCTTAAAAAGTTTTTTTTCCCCCTAATTTGAGGCATTGAAAAAGTCTTAAACTTAACAGCTTGTTAGTTAGATGTCTTAGATTGGATACTTTTGAGAAGTGAAAATGTAGTTATAAGGATATTCCAAATACCACTTTCAAGTAGGTACACTTAGGCCTACTGCAAAGTTCACATCAAACGATGGGTTCCTGCTGCAGAATTCATTCTTTTCACATGGTCAATAAGACTTAATTTTTCCAAACCCTTATCTTAAATTGGTCTTAAATAGGTCTCTAAGGGTAAAATTGATTTTCAAAAACGAGTGACAATCCGGATGAAAAAAGAAGCACAGAGGAATAGCATCCAGCACATGGTAGCGCCATGATTGCTACGTGCAAACCTTTGGTTGCCAGGAGGTAATTCACAAAAAGAAACAGATGTGGCGTTCTTTGACGACTTCTTGTGGTTGCCATGGCAAAGCACGCGCACACCTCAGGTGACTCTTAGTGAGGCGCCACCTAGTGATTACAGTGTGAAGTAAAATACTTCCAGCGTCCCGGAAATATCCAGGCAAACTGTGACAAACAATTTGAGAAGGCAGCAAGCCACATAAGATATGGGCATTATGCTATAAGTATGATGAGATTGTTTTAGTGAGTAGGCGTATATATGCATTAAATGCTTTTTCTTCCTTCATTTCCATTTTCTTTTCCTCTTCTGTCTTGACAAATACATTTGATTTTTTTTCCGAATCAGTTCAGCCTTTAAACATATACCCTTGTATGGTGATTGGTAATATCACAATAAGAAGCAGTTCAAGGTTTTCCTTTATTGGACTGTTACTGACACTTCTAGAGAAAAAAAGATGTAAGTTTTCAAATGTCTTTATATTCAAAATGACATGAGTTCTTTGCCTATATAATCCTATAGATATACACTCGATAAAATATAGATGTATTTTTTCAAATATCTTTAAATTCAGAATTTTCAGTGCTTATTTAAATAATAACCACTCCTGACCCGCCATTTCGTTCACAATTTAAAGACGGATAAAGATTTGCAAATTAAATATCTGAATACAAGTTTATGGAGTGACATGACTATTGAATCATGTAACAGCCTAGTGTTCGACAGGAAATGTACGACCCTTTTCAACTTAGTGAACTTTCCCACCTAGAGGCCATGGTTGTCACATGAGCTGTCGTATATGTGTTTATAATGAGCTGAATGAGCTGTCGCACCTAGGGGCGAGATGAGCCGTGTTACATTTCAGGGCTAATATATAATGAGCCTCCGTCTCCATAAAACCTCTATGGCTGTGGACCTCTAAAACTGACACGGTGACACTGACAGTGGCTTTTTTGAAATTCGACACGCATCATGGGGATATGATAACATGAAAATAAATGGAAAAAACAAATAGAAATGCGACATGGGCATTTCTGTAATGCGATATGCAACATTGAGATAAATAAGCTACAAAAACATGAGACATAGAGTTAGACATTTCAAAAAATTGCGACACAGGAACCCCCATCCAGAGCCCTATCTTTACTATCTGTGGGCCCAGTCAGCATGCATACTGATTATGGCCAGAGTGGGGGAGCGTGTGATAACAGTCGCCATGGTGACTGAATCGTATATTGAGAAAGTCGGGCTGGTGGGGAGGCGGGGGCGGGAGGTCGGTGAGGGCGGGGGATGGGGGAGGGGATGTAGCCTGGAGTAAGATATGTTTTGTTTCCTGCACTGACACACTTACAGTTACAACCGTGGCCACACATCCTCACGGGAGCACATTTATTATGTGTGAAGCAGGCTTGGGGCGGCCATCCACACGGGAGGATCACACTAGTGACCACTGGGTGTAACTTTTGATACATGCACGGTAGTTATATGAGATTACCATCACTACTACAGTGGCAATATACGCACTCGTATTGTGTGCTGAACATGTGAGGATCGGGCCCAAAAAACCCTCACCGTCCAAGTACCGCACACATGTGGACCGTCAGTTCTCCATTCAATGGCTGGGGATCTCTATTACATACTACTGAAGAAATTAGTGTTTACACAGAGGCTACTGTATTCAGGGATAGGCAAGCGAACAGTGGCCGGACCCAAATCTAGGTCTGTAAGCATGGCAGAAGGCGGATGTGTTGGTGGGCCCGTCGCCGGAATGAGTGATGGAGCTTGAGTTTTTCTTTTCTCTTTTTGGGTCCCTTTTTCGTGTTTATGTGTTTTTAGTCCAGTGTGGAGGCTGACCGAAGACTGACGTCGTGAGAGCTAGGTTAGCCAGAAAATGTTTTATTAAATGACTTAGCAGTGACTAACTAACCCAGGAACAACTCTCTGAATTCTGACTTAGTTCAGTCCGGCAACATACTGCTGAACTTATGGTTGTCCCTCCAGACTAATTTTCGGATAATCCTACTTGACAGAGAAACCGGCTTACTTGACAACGAAACCAACCACCTTGACAGGGAAACCAACTCCATTGACTAGGAAATTGACTTACATATCACTGATTTAATGAGAACTGAGTGGCCTATGGAAGTTTCTTTGTGGAGATAATGTTACTCAATGTGCATGGAGTTCGAGGTAATGATCACACTCTGAAGACTAACTAAAGGATCAATCCAGAAACTATACACTTTGTTCGCGAGTCTCCGCAGTGGAGGTTGTCATAGACACGTTGTACCCAACACCTCAGGCCTGGTTCCATAGGACACAATATCCCAATACATTGTTTCAGACAAATCCGCTAGTGGGCTGCCACCCCTATGTAACCAGTCTATAACACGGAATATAATTACTAGTGACGCATTAAGACTCACCTAGACAACCTTCATTTATCAATTCAGGGCGCCACAGGGCTTGTGTCCTTAGGCTCACCTCAGTGTCCTTATAGACTATATAGTTGTATCATATCCTCTCTCTCCATACACTGGGCGCCGCTCGTCACCTGTGTTTTATTTTACAAGGTTTCCCTGCAGGCTCAACAGGTGGCGCTGCAGGTGACGACACTCCGCCAGTTTCACAAACCTGCTTATTCACTTTCCCCCAACCTAGGTGTATTTCTTCAAACATCCTCCAGCGGCTCAGTATAGTCCCCCCTTACCCAGTATACACCACCCCAGCCACCGCCCCCAACTCTGCCCTCTCAGACTCAAGTCAGCACCACCCAGCACCATCAAGCACCACCAGCAGCACCACTGGTAGCACCACCTGTCACCACCTGCCAACACCAGGAGCAGAGGTAGTGGCAGTGGGAGACGCCACACTGGAGGAGGGATCAGAGGCGTCAGGGAGCCGATTACACGCCTACCTTACAGAGATACTCCTCCCGGGTCGACGCTACCGCCGCCACCGCCACCACCGCGCTCCTCCACGGTCCTCGGTCACCGCTACGCCCCCTGGTCTCCTGGTCGGTCCGCCACTGACCATACCCTGGAGAACTTCAGAACTGAGCCCTGAGGGCATCGCCTTTTAACATTAGTCACTAGGCCACACTTTACACACCTTGATCAGTGTATGAAAGAGGCGTAGGCGGAAACGGTGGATTGGGCCTCAAATGTGGGCATTTTTGTATTGATAAAAAGACTACCACTGCTGGAGGACTAACCCGGAGGGGTAGGGAATTGTTGGTGACTGACTTAACTTTAACTTAAAGTTGAGGAGCGGCGCGTCGGTTGGTCACCATGGAAACGGAGGACGGTTACTATGGCGATAATAAGCATACCCCGGTGGGGTTGGAGAGGCCCTACGCGGCGGCGGGGCCCATGGGGGAGCCGCCCCTCCACGGTCGGGGTGGTGGCGGGGGGTGCCTCGGCCCAGGCCCCAGCCCTGGACAACAGGTGCCACAACAGGGCCACCAGCACCCAATGGGTACCTACCCGAGCTGCCTGCACGAGGGGGCAGTGGGGGACGAATACTACAAAATGAACCCGCCTACTGCAGAGAGTGAACCTCCGGACTTGAAGTATAGCGTTGACGCCTGCTCCCCCCACCTCCACCACCCCCACATGCCCCCTCACCACCCCCACCACCCCCAGGGGGGCCCGCCCCCTCACGGCGGGGACAGGGACCACGGTAACCATGGTAACCATGGCGCTGGTACCGGCCTCTATGGCGGCTACCATGGCAGCACGCCGGGCACGTGGCCGCCGCCTACGTCACCGTACGTAGCGCTACCTCGCGGCGTCGTCTGCAAACAGGAAGATGAGTAAGTCCTTGACGTAGTCACAGTTACCTCTTCTTTTATTCATATGTTTGAGGGGCATCGGCAATTTATTGCCAAAAGCATTAACTTTTCTAGGCCTTTGGGTAGGCCTACCAGCAACACGTTATCAGTGTACCATGCTGGGAACTTTGCCACTGGTTCCCGACAAGGTATACCAATAGCCTATGGCTCATACCCATTGGCCCAGAAAGATCCGTCAAATGATATATGTGTATATAGATATTTGGAGTGGTATCCTCTGAATTTCAGCATTTTTAACAGCCCCCTTCGTACGGGGAATTCCCGTATGAAGGTATTGGGGTTTCTAGTCCTACCAAGGAGGAAGAAATAAGCCATACAGCGTAGCTAATTATAGATGTTTGGTCCTACATCAGTGTATTGTGACAGTGTATATACTGTGTTTTACCACATATGCCCTTTTGTAGGATCAGGGGCATCCCCCCGAAATCACAATGTGACATCAAAACATTATGACTTTTCCTTCGAACCCCAAATGCATTGCACATTTCAAAGATTCTGTTTTATTTACTAAACGTTTCACTTTTCATAACACTAACTTTATCATTTCGCATTGGAGTTGGCTATATTCTCAAACGAGAAAGCAAGGTTACAAAGCAAATCTATTTGGCATCATATATAGAAAATAAAGACGAATAACCCGGAGTTTTTTCCGGTTTTCAAACCGAACCTGAATCTATAAGATCCACCTGTGACCTTATTGACGTTTCATAGCAATTTTAGGATGATTTCAATTTTTTTTTCTGGAGTTTGAGATTTTATCACTAACCCTGACTTACAGCTCCGTTAAAAAGAACAATACTTTCAAACACACGAATTGCTTAACAGAGCTCACAGAATTTTAAAATGGCTAGGTGTCCTGCTGACACCCTGACTGCAACGTGGGTGTCCTGCACATGAAATTCAGGGTCCCTTTGCAACAACCTTGATATTAAAGGTTTGATTTCTAGGGTGTCCACAGGACACTCTGAGGGTCCTATCAAGGTGTCCTGAGCCTCTAGGGGGGGGGGGGACAGGACACCCAGGACGCTGGATTTGGTGAGGCCTCATGGGCGGATAAAGGATTTTCGATATGGGGGGGGGGGGGGAGGGGGGGTCAGCATCAAGGATATACGTACTAAAACTGCTTGTAATCGTGCATTTGCACGTGGCATTTTCCTCTCTTCCTTCTTCCCCCCGATCCGTCCCTGGGCCTGCTTAACATATCTGGTAAAAAAAACATTGCTCAAGGGATTGGGCAGATGAAGTATGCATTGGTTAGCTAGTTTCCTTTTTAGACCGGGAAGAATGTTTTTTTAACTTAAGCTTCCCCATGTGAATAAAAAAGAATTGTTTCAAGACGACCTTGAAATGGAGAAGTTGTTAATACTATTAGCTATAGTTCATTTCACACTTCAGTAATTCGGCAAATATACACTTAGCTCAAGCATTTCACACGTTGAAGCCGATAATTAACAGGACCTTGAAATGATACGTATAACAATTGTCACTACCGGTAGATAAGTCACTACGGCAACAGTGATGAATACAAAAGAGTTCTTTGATATTTCAGTAATATGTGGAGATGGAGTCGCTGCAATACACACGTTTTAATAATTATATTGATTATATTATATACACTGAGTATAACGGATTTTTAAAGAGAACACTTCAGTAAATTCATCAAAAGATATAACGGAACGTTTTAAATCACACGTTTTCACCCAGCTTTCACATTTTTATTCGACATCTTTAACGAGCAACCATGGATTAGATGACTTTCTTGGGAGTTTACATAACGAAATTGATAGTGTTATAATTATTTGCTTTTTAATTTGAAGTAGTGGAGTAAATTGCTTACTTGAATGCAATGTGTTAATAGAAAAAAAGCAATGTGTCCTGTGCCTAATGTACTGTAATCCAACGCTGTCAGGGTCTCCAGCTCGTTACGACTTTAATAATGCTGATCTCGCACATGAAAGTACGACCATTCAACCTGAAGGTAGATAGTTTTTACAGAGAACGAAATGGGTTAATGACTCATATAAAGTAGAGAGAAAAATATATAAAAACTCGTTTTCTTTTAGCTTCCTCTACCTTTGCAAGAATGTAATAAGTCTTGCTATCCATTTCTTTAAAAAAAAGTTTAGCTATAGCAAAATGTAAGTTATTAAAAAAAGTTCGTTGACCTGTCAGCATAAAAGACACTAAAGAATGGTGAGTAGTCAGCATAGAGGGCACTCAAAAATCGTGGTTCGCTATCATAAAAAAAACTGAAAAATAGTGGTCTGTCAGTATCAATGGTGGGTCATCAGCATAAAAGACTCCTATGAAAAGTGGGCCAGCATTATAAATGACATCTAAAATTGGTGGGTCGTCAGTATAAAAAGACTAAACATGGGTCATCATTGATGGGTCGCAAGCATAATAAGACTAACAATGGTGGACCATCAGCATTAAAGATGCTTACAAATGGTGGGTTGTCAGCATATAACAGTATAAGACACTTTAAAATGGATGGACAGACAGTATGTAAGACACATTAAATTCGTGGGTCTTCAGCATAAAATACACTTAAGAATCATGGATTTTGTCAGCATATAAGAATTAAGACCGTTTGAAAGGAAAGGGATGGGCTGTCAGCACAGCAAAGGGTGTCAGCAAAGGGTGTGTGTGTGTGTGGGGGGGGGGGGGGGGTCAGCATAAAGGTTAAGTACTGAAATGGCGTGCGTTCGGACATACACGTGGGGCATTTCCCCCTCTTTTTGTAGGTTAGGGGTCCAGCAAAAAAAAAAAAAAGTTTATTTTGCTGCAGGGGCGGATCCAGGGTGAACCCCCCCACCCCCACCCCCCCTGCAGCAAAATAGACACTTTAAAAAGAATGAGATATCAGTTTTAACGTCTTTTAAAGAGCCAGCCGTCAGTATAAACGCTATTACATTTTTTCAGTCCCTAACGTAATTATCTATTTATCTGTAATCCCCAAAAGGAAACCCTGAAAATAAAGATTTGGTCAACTGCAAATCATATTCGAGTATTATATATACGGCCATGGTTTACATTGATTCATGTAAAAGGGGTAGAGAGATCATTAACTAGACCAAGCTGACTGATCGTCTTGCTTGCCTGGTAAGCTTGTGGTTAAGTAAGTCGGCTTGATAGACAAGGAAGATTTGTCCTATATATACGACCTCGCTATAATAAAGTTTCTTACCTAAACGGCCATGCATTCGGCAGATACTCTTACATAGTTGTGTCAGTTGTCTCACGGATGAGTTGGTGTACCACAAAGTCCTGTTACGTCCAAGATTACTTGACGTACACGTGGCGTAACGTCTTACGAGGTTTCAGAGGGTGTGGTCATTAGTGTACAGGTAAAGGCCTCACCCCCGTCTCAATCTGGAGCATTGTTATTCCATGAGTTAGATTACGAACTGGGGTCATGGCTGTTATAAAACATTTACCGTGATACAGATGCATTTTTCTCCGAGTTCGTCCAGTCTAACTCGTAAAATGTATCTTACGCCTTTGGAATAAGGGATCACGCCAAAATCTTTGATATCAGCTCTTCTCAATCATAATGAATGCTAGGTTGATCGCCGGTAACATTTTTGGTCTGTAGGGTCATTTCCGGTTTGTAAACAAATATCTGCTTGGAGATTGGAATACTGAGAGTGGAGAAACGTTACTTATCTAATACTGTAAGCGTAGACATTTTCGTGTGTATAAACTTCTGTGGGAGCAGCCAAAATCACATACTCACGTGCACATACATTCGCGTAATTTCTCCCAGGGACCCTTTAAAAAGATAATTTTTGCAGAAATAATGAAGCCCTGTTATTTTTATTTTCCACGCATTATGTGAAAATATGTCCAGCAAAATATAAAGGAATTTCATTGTTCGAGGGATAGAAAACTACATGACATTATAACATTAGACATTTCTGATGCTGTGATAGCCAAGTTATATCATGGGTGCTTTCAGAAGAGCACAGATCTGTCAGTCTATTTCTAGACGACAAAACTATTTCTCTCGCTAATACTCGTCCGCTGTTCTCTTTTCAAAGCAACGGAAGGTAATTAGAATCACGTGACAGGCTTCAATGATATCCCCGCTCCATGTTGAATCAACGTCACAAGGATGTTAAGGCCTTGCCATATTAAAAATATAGTCTTTTGTATTCCTGACAAACATACGGGTGCATTGACACATACAAAGTACATGCACATAAATAAGAGGTACGCGTAGCTTAATCTTATGTTTTTACAACTGTAAATGTTTGTATTTGTTGTAGGATATTGGTTCTTCTGTTTTGACACACGCCTTTTGTGCACTCGTATTGATAATGATAGAATTAAAATTGACAGCATATCACATTTTAAACTAATATACCTTAGTGTCCCAACTGGTGGAGCACTCAGACAGCTTGATAACCGTATGATAAGAGAGCTTTAAATTGTTTCCGTCACGAAAAGATCCAAAGTGGGCACTAGGCAAAGTAGACACTGATGAAAAAAGTACATTAAGCCTACTTACCTGCATAGCAGTAACTTGTTTGTTTCCATTTCCCTTTGTCCAGAAACTTTTATGGTAATTCAAATGATGATAAACTATAACTTAATGATTCATAAAAGGCTGCAACGCAGACGGAAATGAATTCCTGGAATCCGTAAATGGATCATTACTTCATTTTAAAAAGTCCTGAATAAATACCGGTTACTTTGAGAAATCTATTGATACCGTTTATTAGTAAACCCTTGACATTTGGTTAAAGGCCTGTACCGTTAGTTTCCTAAATTGTATATTAACCTCGATCTCCATTACCCGGACCAAATCCGGACCAAAAACCAGTACTTCAGACTAAAAGATGCTGCATTCTTCAATCTTGGTAACTGCTTGTGTGATTTTACACTGCATAGCTTTAAAGGTTCTGTTGACAGACTAGCACTGCACATGTAACCTTTGACGCTATTTCTGTAACTATGGTTTAAATGGGTACTATTGGTCAGCATCATGGAACAGGATGAAAGATGCATTTACACATATTATTATTCTTTAAGGGTACTAGGAGAGTTATATATTTAGTCATACAGGATAACAGAAGCACTGTATGCTTAGTCTTTGAGGGAGCACTAAACATGGAGTTTATGAGGTACCAGGAGCACTTTACATGGAGTACTATTAAGGCCTATTTTTAAGGTTTGTAATAAACATCAAGTTTAAACAACATTTTTAGTCCTACAGAGGCACGTATATGTACAGTCTTTGAGGGTAGAAGGAGAGCTGTACGTGGAGTCTTTGACAGCACCAGGACAGCTGTATCTTTAATCTCACAGAATACCAGAAGCACTGTCGTAATCTTTGAGGGTGCCAGGAGCATTGTAGGTGTAATTTTTGAAGATAGAAGGAGCACCGTTGCATTGTCTCTGAGGATAAAAGAAGCACTGTACAGTCATTGAGAATACCAGGAGCACTGAACGTGTAGACTTTGAGGGTGCCAGGAGCACTCAACATGTAGACTTTGAGGGTGCCAGGAGCACTGAACGTATAGACTTTGAGGGTGCCAGGAGCACTCAACATGTAGACTTTGAGGGTGCCAGGAGCACTCAACGTATAGACTTTGAGGGTGCCAGGAGCACTGAACGTGTAGACTTTGAGGGTGCCAGGAGCACTGAACGTGTAGACTTTGAGGGTGCCAGGAGCACTGAACGTGTAGACTTTGAGGGTGCCAGGAGCACTGAACGTGTAGACTTTGAGGGTGCCAGGAGCACTGAACGTGTAGACTTTGAGGGTGCCAGGAGCACTGAACGTGTAGACTTTGAGGGTGCCTGGAGCACTGAACGTGTAGACTTTGAGGGTGCCTGGAGCACTGAACGTGTAGACTTTGAGGGTGCCTGGAGCACTGAACGTGTAGACTTTGAGGGTGCCTGGAGCACTGAACGTGTAGACTTTGAGGGTGCCTGGAGCACTGAACGTGTAGACTTTGAGGGTGCCAGGAGCACTGAACGTGTAGACTTTGAGGGTGCCAGGAGCACTGAATGTGTAGACTTTGAGGGTGCCAGGAGTACTGAACGTATAGACTTTGAGGGTGCCAGGAGCACTGAACGTGTAGGGTACCAGGAGCACGGAACATTAGTCTTTTAGGGTACCAGGAGCACTGAACAAGTACTCTTTGTCAAAGAGTACCTAGGGAACTGTACAATTCGTCTTTTAGGATACCAGAAGTACTGTCCATTTTAGTCTTTGAGGATACCAGAAGCAATATTCATGCATTCCAAAAGGAGAAATTGCAACTGGCCACAGGTACAGCACATTTTTGTTCTTATCGGCTCTAGTTGTATGCCAAAGGGGGGGAGGAGGGGAGGTCACAGGGCCCTTTGTAAGGGGCTGATTATTATACGGTATACGGTATTAAAAACACCCTGTCATGGTTAGAATTTATAGGTACATCGCACAACTTATCTTTCACCTTTCATTTACCTGTGGGAAACATCTGTCTGTTGGGCCCCAGAACTGGTTACATAATTGGCCAGCAGAGAGCAGAGGGCAGTCGGCTCAGTGAAGTCTCCATATGTCACCTGTTGCGGCCACCTTTTTAACCGCATTCACAGAGAGATGTGACGCAAAGGCTTCACTGTCGGGCTGCTATTGTGTGTATGTGCGGCAAGTGGAAAAACTACCCCGTATCAAAGGTTCATTTTTACATACTACTTTGTGTACGCCGATGCGGGGAGGGGAAGTTACATGAGCCAAGTTCCTGTTTATCTTTTCACAGCCACTGCGGCGAGTGAGCCGCGTCGGTATAGCACCTGTGTGCATGAATTATTGGGAGGGCATGCTTAGTTCTTTGTAAAAATGTTTAGGTAACATCAGCAGAATAATGTGAAGGAAGGTAGGGATTTAAAAAAAGAAAAATCAGTGTTTGCCACCAACGCCAGGCCATCAACAAATAGCCGAAGATTTGGGAGCAGTACCAGAATTAGTGTCAAATTGGCCTTGATGGCCAGTAAAAGTCGGGGCATTATTTTCTGATAATATTCATCATCATTATTCTTACCATATTTTGCATGAGCTGTTACCAAAAGAAAATCAGGGCCAACAGAAAGCTATTAGAGCCAACACTGTTGTGGCAAAATCAGCCCTGTTAGCTGACAACCTATAAAGTTAGTTTGCAGCACTGCTGCTTTTTTATACACTATTTCACGGGAACTCGGATAACCACCTTCTTGATCACAACTACTCTTTTCCCCTTATCATTGATTCTCTTATGTATTCAGATGCGAAATTAATATGTTTGCAATGAATTACTTTATACAGTGCTGTGGCACTCAAATTTCTAGTTTTTAATGAGCTATTTCATATTATGAAAGAGACTGAGGGCCGATAAATTTTGAGCAGGGTCCCTATAGTTTGCAAATGAGAAGAGCCCGACCGGCACCTGAATTCCAGGAATTTGCTGACAGAATGACTTTCTTCGATCCAATATTTGTTCATGATTCGAAAATAGTCTGACATCTTATGTGTCAGTAGGACCGTGAAGAAAAAGACTGAAAGCTGCAAAGTATGTATAGACGTTATATATATATAGACTTACATATTGGTAGACAGCAGCGGAAACAGCGATAGGCCCGGTATATATTTGTACGAGATGTACAAAAGAGTGCTCATTGCCAGTGGCGGCATGTTCAGATACTTTTCCGGGCTATGCCTTTGTAAGTAGGCTGAGTGGCTCGTTCCCCTCTTGGATGTTATGCAACACGT
Organism: Lepidonotus clava; assembly: GCA_936440205.1. NCBI lineage: Eukaryota > Metazoa > Annelida > Polychaeta > Phyllodocida > Polynoidae > Lepidonotus > Lepidonotus clava. Next base: position 13,276,161 of record OW387150.1, on the reverse strand, counting down.
TGATATTGGCCATAACATGTCAGGATTTCATTAATAAAACCACTAATATCGATATAATTATAATCATTTACTATTGTAGGTCTATATATCAAAACTTTGTTTTGGTAGAGTTGTAAAATCACCTTTATGTTCTCGTGGACCGCCATTTTGTTGAACACAAGTGGCTTCGCCAAGCAAAAAAAACACTATCAGAGACAGAATCCCTTCAGGATTCGAACCCACAACATAGGGATTTGGAGGCATAATGGTGTCATGACCTAATTTGCTGGTTTCCACAGGTCCTTTTAAAAGCAGTTTAAGAAATCAGCAACCAAATGGAATGGCTGGTAACAGATCATTTTGCTGGTTCTTGGTATGACTTGAAGTAAGGACAGTTTGTAGACAGTAACACGCGAAGGGACACCATTTTAGAAGTAGTATGTAATAACCTGTATCGTTCATTTAATGGATGAGCTGCGTTTGGTAATATTAACCAGCGCAATCTAGATAAAAGACAGATTATGGTTTTTCACTTGGTTATAGAGGCCTAAATATTTCTAGGGTCCCATAAGAAATGTGGAGCCCTACCTACAGTAAATAAGCATTCTTCAGTTTATTAAGAGTCGATCCTTTGTTCCTGCTGACCAGCGTTACCTCTGACGTCAGATAACTAGATATTGATACTTCTGTGATGTGTCTTACATGTTTATTGATAGCTGTGATTGATGTGAATAACATTTTCATATGTATGAATCCAAATACCAGCCATTAGAAAAGTTCTTAATTACCCTGAGCCCTCTCAGGTAGGAAAGCAGTATCAGAAAATGGCCTAGGGTTTAAATTCAAGAGACTTCATCAGCTAGCTAGCCTAGAGTCAGTTGCCATGAATAAAATAAACGAAAACTGAACATAATACAACATAATCACCCCAAGGCCTGAGTTGCCCTTGTGAAGTAGTCCTAAAGCCAACAAGTTACGTAGGTACCTTTATCCATATCCTAATGGGCATAATACAAAATATACAAAATATGCACCTAAAAAAGTAGGAAAATGAAATGGCCTGTGGGCGCCTTTCTAATTTGATAGGAAATTAATTTGATGTTAACTCCACACTTTTCAGTGCATAGCCTGGCTGGCATAAAGTAATATCCGGAGAGGAGAATGTAACTCAGCCTGCAGTAACATTAAGCAGGCATACCCCCAGCTTCCGACGGCCGAGGCCCGCCTCCCGGCCCCGAGTGTCGCTTCACTCTACTCCGGTGTAACTTGGCAGTCAGTCAGTGTCATTTGGCAGGCCTGTCGTCTGGTTTCATAGTCATTTAGTAGCTCAAAGTAGCAGGCTGGTATCGCGTAGCAGTCTCTTGCTCGCTCCACATTGAGTTCGTTGTTCGACCGGCTCGAGTTGCCGTTGTCGCGGGTCACTGTCCCACTCCTTAGATACGGCAGGGATTAGATTACCATGTTTTTCGAATGTACTTCAATACACATGTTTTGTTCCCATATATTTGCTAAAAGGTATACAATTAATTATATAAGAAAGATATTAAAGATCTTTAATTCTATTTGATACTTACTTTCTCTTTAGGTTGAACTAGTGATGCCACTATTCCAACATTTTCCGGATTCCCGGATCCCTAATTTCACATTTCCCTTGTTATTAATCTTAAAAATTGATTGTTATACATCTCCATGATTTTATTTGTGTCTCACTAAATACACAAATGAAGCACACGCAAGTTTAACAGATATTAAATGCATGTCTTTGATTATATTCTTTAAACTTACTTGTTTGGTCAATGAAGTAATCTTTATGGAGGGGGATATGTGTGAAAGGTGTCGGAATTAATAGAGGATCAAAAATGTGTAACAATGTGTTATCCGAATAAAGAAAATTTAGTCTAACACATGTGACAAGTCTTTAGATGTAATCGGCATAAAGCATACAAAAAAAGCGTACTTCGAGACAAGTTAGATATATTAGGTGGTGTGGCATCTAGCCATGGTATCTAGTAGATTCGAAAAAAGTTTTAGCAAAGGCCTATATCTCTTAAAAATGCCTAGGACCACAGGCACAAATTATTCTAAAATGACAAGATTGAGAACTGATAAGAAAAAAAACATTAAAAAGAAAAAAAAAAAAAAAAAAAAAAACGCCAAATGAAAATGTGTGCCCCTGGACTTAAAGACCTAGGATCACAGGGACAAATTATCTTTGAAATAACAAGACTCATAACTGGCACGAAAAAAACACACAAGGAAGCCTCTCCCCCAACAAAAAAGAAAGGGAAAAAAAAGGAAATGTGTGCCCCCGGGCGGCTTGCCCAGTCTGCTCACAGGGTGTCTGAGTGGCCGCCATCACGGCCCGCTGGGTCCGGCCTAACACACCACTCACTGGACGTGCAGCAGGAATCAGTGAACAGTGTTTGTGATTATTCACAAAATCTTGTGAGGTGCCAAGGTGGCCATACTACTGGTGGAAGGAGACGGTCTGAGTCATAAGGGGAGGGTTGTCGACCATCCCCGCACACCAATCCCTGGAGCCATTGGTGTAGTTGTCAGAAATTTGCTGCTGTTTTTTGTAAAAGTGTCTCATATGAACAGGGATGCAAGTTTTCACATTTTTATCAGATTTTTTCTTTTGCTTTTATTCATTAAATTTTATACAGCATTAAAATATTCAAAACTATTCATTTAGATCATGAACTTTCAAAAAGATTTAACGTTTCATCATCATTATTTTAAGATAAATTTAATGATATTTTCGATGTTTTTCACCTACTTTCATCCCTCTATATGTATCGGAAATGAAAGTCTTTACGACAAATCTGTGCAGTGGAAGAACAACAACATTGCGGCACAGATGAGAAGAATGATATAATATTCAAGATTTTAAGAGCTATCTAAATGCGACACAATTGACCGTCAAATTGATTTAATTTCTAATCATTTGAATTTTCCAAATTCGAAAACCAAATTTTATTTTCAATGAATACATAATTCCTTCACATGGTATGTTGATGGGGTCACTGTAAATAATCATAATGATATGTAAACTCATGTAACAAAAAGAGAGCTATTAGATATGGTTAAATACACGTCCATGGTGATCGACTTCTGGGGAGCAGGGTATACATTGGGGGAGTATTAAACTCACACAGCGAAACTGGACGAGACAGAATGCTCCAGGAAAGATGGTGGTAAATGTTAGAGAAAAGTTTGTCAATGAACTTGTGACAGGACCAAATACAATTGTGTAAATAAAATTTATTTACATAATTGTATTTGGTGTAATAATTGTAATCGCTGGACGGGCAGAATTCAATGAGTGCCGTATTTATCAATATTTGATAAAATATTGTGGAGAACATCTAACTCAACGACGGCTTGTTGTAGACTTTGAAATTTACTATAGACATTCAAAGTTGGTCAATTTACATGTTTCGGATAGTTACATCCTTCATCAGAATTCAATATTTAATATTGATATTGATTAATATGGCACTCATTGAATTCTGCCCATCCAGCTATTTCAGTTTCAGTTTCTATTTTGCTTTCTACGTCAAATATAATTTGTATATTATTGAAATAGTGTAGAGTGACGAACGTAATATTATGTGTATTTCAATCGTTCACCTGTGAAAGTTGATCATTCAAGCTCAAGCCAAGCTCTATCTCATTCACTGTAAATAAGTAAATTTGCAGTCTATTCTCAGTCAAAATGTTATATTAAGGTTTTTCAGTGGGAATATAAATCGTACATAGTTTGTATAAACGTTTGGTGGTTGAGTGTACGAAGCGTATATTCAGATCAATTGGACTGTTGTTGTTCTGTTTGTGGTATAAATACTTGAAACGTTGCTGGAAAAATGGGCGTCAATCCTGTTGACAGCGGTATCCAACAACTACAACAAATAAATGAACAAGTAATATTGAAACTATTTATTAACACTGATTAATACGCATAAATAACCCAGTCGTTCGACAGGGGAAAAGATGCATATTAAGGAATCCGCCTGATAGGGAAAACCAGTCGTTCGACAGGCCTCCCGAACCAGACAGATATTAGTATTTCTCTGATTGTTGTTACTAACAGATTAATGAACAAACAGTGAATCCAGTCGTTCGACAGGAATACTGTATAAACTATAAGGCCTTGATGATAAAATAGTAAATTATATAATCATTCCGATTTACTTTCCACAGGGCCGTTATGCACTCAACGCTATACAATCATCTTTGTTAGAATATCCTAGAATGCTGAATGAATCACTCGACAATATTTATCACCCATGCTCATCTCACTTCATCATCTCTCATTATCACCAAATGTAAGATCATTGATCGACCATGTATGGAGACAAATATAATGGATGTAAGATAGTTTTTTGGAATATTAGAAGTATATTCCATAAAATAGACCAAGTGAGACTCTTTGTAGAGGATCACAAGCCTGATATCCTGGGTTTTTCAGAGACTTGGCTCTCGGAGGGAATAGAAGATAAATTTGTACTTATTGACAACTATAGTATAGTTAGACATGATAGGTCATTTCATAATGATAAAGGGGATATAAAGAAGGGAGGGGGGCTTTGTCTATACATTAAAAATGATATTTGCTATGAAATATTGAAAGATGAATTGTATAATGCTTCCTCGGAAGATATTGAACTACATGCAATAAAAATCAAATTGGTGAATACCAAGCCACTATATATTCTAAATGTATATAGACCACCGATGGGGAAGGTGGCGCCCTTTTTAGAAACGATTAAACAGGCAGCTAAAGGTTTGTACGCAATAAATATGGAATTATTCATTGGGGGTGATTTTAATATTGATTATAGTGGAAGGGCAGCTGATACGAAGGAGCTTAAAATTTGCGAAAAGGCTTTGTCATTGAACCAATTGATCAAAGAGCCAACTCGCCCATTATTTAATAACAGTATAATAGATCACTTATTTACGAATAGTGAACATATAGTAGCAACAGGAATAATAGAAATGTCAATTAGTGACCACATTCCGATTTTTTGTACAAGAAGGAGAAATCCAGTACATAAGGAAAAGGCTACCTTTACGGGTAGAAGTTACTTAAAATATAGAAAAGAAACATATCAGCAAAAAATTCTACAGGCCTACAATTGGAATTTATTTTATAATATTGATGACTGCGAAGAAGGTTGGAAAATTATAAAGGAGATTTTGATAAGTAAGGCTGATGAATTGTGCCCAAAGAAAACCTTTAGGTTTAAGTCAAGTAAACCTCCCTGGCTCACGAATGAACTTATTGAGATGGCCAAAGATAGGGACACATTATTAAAAACAGCTAGGAAAAGAAAAAAGGAAGGGGATATCCTGATAGCAAAAAGGATACGGAATGAGACTAACTTAGCATTCAAAAAGGCAAAAAGTGAATATGTGATTGCAGAATTGGAAAGGAACCGTACTGACTCGAAGAAGTTTTGGCAATCTATGCAACATATTATTCCTAATAGTAAAAATAAATCGAAAATTAAATTGAATTCTGAAATAGGACCAGTCTCTGAAAAAGATCTTCCCGATTTTATTAATAACTATTTTACGTCAATAGGATCTGATTTAGCAAAAAATATCCCAGATATTTCAGAAATGGAATATAATACACTTTTAGGGATAGAGGGAATGCAAAACTATGAGCTTAGGGAACTAGAATGGGAACATATTACACTACAAGAGGTAGAAGAGGAAATTTCTAAAATTAATATCTCAAAATCATCTGGAATGAATGAGTTATCTAGTAGACTTTTGAAGGATGGCTTTGAAGTATTGAGTGAATGTATTGTACATTTGTTTAACTTATCTTTAAAGGGAGGGGCCAGTGTCTGCAAATTAGTGTACTGTCGTGACCTACATCATCTATGGAATAACTATACCAAATTTTATACTTCTATCTCTGCAAGTTTTCATTTTATCTGCATTTTCCTGAATCAAACTGAATTTCCCTGACTGCACCTTGTGCAGCATGCACAATACATTTGTCTGTGTGTGACGTCACAAGCAGAACAGTTAAAAAATGATAAAACTGAAAAAAAATGCATTAACAAATTTATTACATGTTATTTATGAGTCTAAAATAGATTAAAATCAACAAATTAATTGATTTATAAAAGAAAATGTGAAAAAATATGTTTTTTATGGAAATTAGAAATTTAAAATTTGAATATAACTGTCATTTTATGTGACGTCACAAACAGACGTCCTGTGTGAGGTGTGCATGGGATCCAAAGTGTTATCTGAAATATAGCCCAAGATATTCTATGCAAGATGTCAATTTTTGGTTATAGAAATGTTTTGTATTCATATTTTAACATCATATCTATGGTATAAGACGAGAATTTTAGAAAATTAAAATTCCACTGGCCCCTCTCTTTAACAACAAATGTTTTTCCTGATGATTGGAAAATAGCCACCGTGGTACCCCTGCCCAAAGTAACAAACCCAGATAGAGTTAATGACCTTAGGCCAGTATCACTATTGCCTGTAGTAGGGAAGATGCTTGAACGATTAGTCCACAATAGAATTAGTAAACATTTAGAAAATAATAGTTTGATAAGGAAATACCAGAATGGATTTCGGAAAAACCATGGAACAATAGATACTGTTTTTAAATTTATTACACAAATAACTGAGGGATTTAATAATAGTGAAAATACGTTAGCATTGTACATAGATTTTCGGAAGGCCTTTGATACGGTAAACCACAATATACTTAGGAATAAACTAAAAAAGATGTACTTAAGCCGGGAAATTATTTTTTGGTTGACAAATTATTTGAAAAATAGAAAACAAATGACAATAGTAGATGGTAACCTATCTGGGATAAAACCAGTGGATTGTGGGGTACCACAGGGCTCCATTTTAGGGCCGCTCTTGTTCCTGGTATATATTAACGACATCTCACTTGCAATAAAATGTAGTAAGATATTATTATTTGCTGACGACACTGTTATATTTGACACCGGCGCTAATGAGGCGGAAGTGAACAATAATGTACAGCAAGATGCTACTAACTTGTTATTATGGTGTAACTATAATAAATTGACCATCAACCTAGAAAAAACGAAGACAGTTTGGTATACTCAGAATGTAAATTCTATGGGTGATGGTCAGCCGAAAATAGAGTTATATAACCAGAAAATTAAACAAGAAGCCTCTTACAAATATCTGGGTATTTACCTGGATCAACAATTGAATTTTCAAGAACAACTACAAGAATCTAGGAAAAATGTAAACTTTAAATTGAGTATATTTAGGAAAACGAGATATCTAATGACTGACTTTTGTGCATTGTTAGTAATGAAGACAATGATCGAGCCATATTTGGACTTTGGCAACATATTTTTTACTGGTTTAACACAGAAGGACATAGCTACATTGGAGACATTACAAACTTCTGCTCTACGAACAGTATATAAGATTAGAAGACCTCAGGACATCCACAATTATGAACTTTTCATACAAGCAAACTTATTACCATTAAAATATAGAAGAGAATACTTTTTATTAACAACTGCCTGGAGATTGGTATATAATGATGCATTGGTTTTGATGAATGTTGACGATGAGAGAACAAGAGCGGCCCAAGCACCTCGAATATTGATGTTTACCCCAAGAAACACAAGATTGATGAAATCACCAGTGTATTTATTGGGGAAATTATGGAATGAACTAGACCCTGTTGTGAGAAATATATTGGACAAGGATGCCTTTAAAAATAGGGTGAGGGACTTGCTTTGGATAAAATATACAAACAGTATTAACGTGGAATAGTAATTCATGAACAAAGGACATTTCATCTCATCTCATACCATTATCGATAACTAGAAAAGAGTGACTGACATTAGTGTTGCTAATAGATGAAGGTCCAAAGTGCTTAGATTATAGATATATATTATATGAAATAAGATTATAATAATAGTACTTTTTGTATTATTTGTTAAAGTAAAATGATGTTCGACGATGGACCTGAAAATATTGTAAAAATTGAGCTGGATAGGGGGGCAGACAAGGAGGTTATCCTTACCCCTACCAGGATAAATAAAATGTTCAAAAAAAAAAAAAAACGTTGTGGTGTTTTGATACTGTATGCGAAATGATGCCTGTCAGATCCTTCAACAATATTGGAGACATGTCGTCTGATTTATACAAACAACTTTGATCGAAATTTGTAAACCAAATATACAGAAACAAATTATTCGTGTATATGGTATCGACCACAAAGTGGTAATATAAAACTTTTGCAAACTTTTCCATTAATTTAGGAAATATTCATGAGATGACCCATGCGGAAATGATTATCGTGGGTAACTTAAGTTAAATGTGAATTGGAAATGTGTGCTATTCCAAAGCCTTTAGATTATGTAATATGCACAGAATTAAGCAAATATAGAATACAATTTTGGACTTATTTAATCATCAAGCATGCATTCAAATGACCTATTGTGAACGTAGCTAGGGGTGTCTGGCAAAATGAAAAAAAAACACACTTTCAAATAACCTATAATGCAGCTAGTATACAAAGGTTTTTTGACGTTAAATTGGTAGAATAATCATATATCGTGTGTTTTGAGAGTGTCTATTAACAGTGTCGTAGTACTCTCATAGTGGTCAATTGTAGCAAATCAGCTGGAAAGGACAATATTCGATGGGGAGGATTCTCAGGAAATCTAAAAATAGACTCACCTGTGGATATGGATCCAATCAAGCGTGGCACAGGTGCAGACAGTACTCAGTAACATCAGAAGATGTTGGTAGAGGTTAGTCGGGTCTGCCATTGGTCAGAAATACTTTCAAAGGTTGTAATAGATTTTACGTTTTCATTAACCACTAAGTCATCTTTTTTTATATACTAAGAAATCTAAATCAATCTAATTTTGGAAGGTTCTAACAAATTCATTTAGGGTTCCCACACGATCTGAAAAACCTTGCCAATGAAAAAGGTTGTGGATAGAATTTGAACCCAAATTTTACAAAAACAAACATTGACTATTTTCAGGACGAATGGAATTTAAGTATCTTTATCCTCCAGAAATGAACAGATTTTGGCTGTACTCATCTAAACTTGAAAAATCATACATCTGCCCAGAAAGTTCCCAAATTCTACAAAATACTACTAAGGCAAATTTTGGTGAAGCTAGCTATTCTAAACTTCATAAACCTGGAAATTGCATTTGGCCACGGAAAAGTTATGGGAAAAACTTTTAGTCTGTAGGAATCCTACTCGTTACTTTAATCTCAAATTGATATATACAAGTATTGATCTTCATTAAGTGCTACTAAGATTTTAAGTGCTTCTAGATTATGCACTTTAATATTCATCCTAGGATAAAATTCAAATCATGTCCTGATATGTCTATTTTTAATTATCAGAAGCCTTTGCAGGCAGGTAGGTCATAGATCAGAACAGGTGAACGCATCCCAGACGTCTAGAAAGGTGGAGCCATTATAAAGACGTGCCAACCATTTCCTTTTTTTTTGTTGGAGAGGAGGAGGGAGGCCCCGGGGGGCGGGGGGTACTCAGTCTTTGAATATAGGTACCAACTGCGAAACTACAGCCCCCCGTTTTTGGGGATAGGAATACTCTGACAGCCCCCCTTTTCAGGTTTAATATATCAAAGACTATATCAAAACACAGCCCCTCCTGAAAGGCATTTGTTAAAAATGTCATTATTTGATACCTGAACTCAATAATTTGTTTAAGGAGCATTATGAAGTAATTGAATTGCATATAATAAACTTGTAATATGATATAAAGGAAAATATATCATTGACAGCTCCCCAAAAGATGGCCTGATTATTTGATAGCCCCCCCCCCCCCTTTTTTTTTGTGTGTGTGTGCCAAATTGGCGATTCACAGCTACAGCCCCAGAGGTTCTAACCGCAGTTGGTACCCATTTTCAGACTGAGTGCCCCCCCCCCCCCCCCGGAAGGAAGGCAAATAGAAAACAGCTATTGACCTCGACAGTGCACTGAGTCCTAGTGCAATATTTCGTCGACTTGTGCTATTGATGAGCACGTACTTTTATAGTATGATTAAGGTTTATTGAAGGGGATATAATTTAGATATTCTCTTTAACAAAGCATCAGTATAATAACTAGTGAAGAAAACCGTGGACTAGTGCAATTTATGTGCTGCTCTCATTTGCATGATCCAATTGATGATGATGATGATTGTTGGAGTTATAAAGTCCACTTAGTAATCTTTCAGTGATAAAAGACTTACTCACATTTTGCTTTGTACGAAGTTTTGAGAGCCGAATCTATTGGGATGAGAATGATGGTGAGGAAAGCAGGTCCAATAGTCACCTTGGAGAAATGAATCTGGGCCTGCCACACAAAAGCCCCACTGCTATCCAGTGGACTACTCCATCCCCTTGAGATCTTATTTGATGGAAGGAGGATAGCAATAATAAGTTTAAAAGAACATCAAGTACGAGTGGGAAACATGTCAGACTAGTGCAATGTTTAGGACCACTTCCCTTTTGGCATGTAGCTATTACGATTTAATTGCTATGCTCATTTTTCAATATTTATATACGGGTGTGTCAATACCATGTTGAATCCTAATCATCAGTATTGTATTGATATCAGAGCTTATGTGATTTGACCTGGACTAGCGAGAGACTAGTTGACGAGAGCTGATCACCCAGATCACCTGCACATGATACTTAATTATGAGCAGTTTGGTATGGCAGAGACCCTTCTGGTAATAATACAAAGGAAAAGAAGCATCCTTTTTCAAAGAATTAGGTACATGTACTTCCAAAATGAAATTTATCTACAAAACAAAGGGCACACCTATGGTAACGGTTCAATAGTTTCCCACCACCCAGAGAACAGATAATCCAAAGGCACAAAGAAGTGAAAAGTCTCTAAAAAAAAATACAAGATCTCTGCTGTTAAAAGTAGGTGGGACTGTTATGGGGATGGGAAAAAGAAGGGTGAGATGTAAAGGCTGAAAAAGATTGGTCAGATATCATGATGTGAAAAGGTGTGAAGAGTCTATGATAAATACAAGATCTCTGCTGTTAAAAGTAGGTGGGACTGTCATGGAGGTGGAAAAGAGTATGCAGGTTGAGAGGTAAGGGCTGAAAAAGATTGGTCAGATGTGATGATGTGAGAAGGTGTGAAGAGTCTATGATAAATACAAGATCTCTGCTGTTAAAAGTAGGTGGGACTGTTATGGAGGTGGGAAAGAGTATGCAGGTTGAGAGGTAAGGGCTGAAAAAGATTGGCCAGATATGATGGTGTGAGAAGGTGCGGTGTAGTTTGCTGAGGCCAGGTGAGGAGGAGGAGACGGGTGTTGAATCTGAGCAGGAGTGACTCGGCAACGATTAGCCTAATGGGTGCGGCGAGCAGAGACCGCGCGCTCCACTTCATCTGTCGGCCATCATTAGGCTGCTCGCGCCAACCCACCGTGCCACATGCATGTAATTAATGTAGCCACATATGTATATCCTAGTCACACATATCTATCCCCAGATTCATCACAAATGAGGTAAAAGTACCAATGGTCAGTTACTCTAATTTTGTAATAAAAAAGGGGGGGGGGGGGGTGGGGTGGGGTGGGGAAGGTGAACAAAAGGGGAAAAAATAATAATACAAAGGGGAAAAAAGTTCTCCTGAAACAAGTAACCTGAACAAAAGACGTTGGCCCAGTTCTCGACGTCTTACCTGTTCATGCGGTCCCTAACATCTGCACTTTGTATTATAAGTTTTCACCCAACCTGGTCTTCCGATTCCCTCTTCAGTAACACAATATACTGATTGGCTTTCCTCCTAACCCTCCTTACAATATTTTGTAACTGTATGTGTGGACGTGGAGCATTGTTTTCAAAGAAATGTCAAAGAGTCAGCGGTGAATGTCTCTCAGGTGATGTATAGTGCTCGATGGAAAACCTATAGAGGGGAAGGGGGCGGGGGTCTGTAGACCAGTCTTATGTAACCAAATGTTTCCTGTCCTGTTGATCAAAAATGTGCCTGACTGTGGAAGAGGGTTTCCTTCTTCTTTTTGTTTTCAGTGAAAAGAAATTCCCCAGGGAAAAAAATAATTTTGGGAAAAAAAAAAAAACACAAAAAAAGCGTTCGGTCGGGCAGGGTAAATAACAAAAAAATACAAGTCGGGCACTGGACAAGAAACGTGATTTTATTTAAGGATGGCCTTATACGCTGTGCAAGGCATCAGGCCTGGGGGCTTGGGCCGGCTGGTGGGGCTTGGGCTGTGTGGCCGAGTCGCTGTGAAAACTGACTCCATTTCGGAGTCAATTACCTGGTGCCCGCGCCACACCTGTAAGTGTGAACTGTGAGAGCTGAGATTGGTGACGCCAGCACAGGCGCTTCTTACGGCACTGTTATCCTACGCCAATCATAAGATCGCAGGGATTTTTTATATTTTATTTTCATTTTTTCTTTTTTCTTTTTAACTTCACCAATTCTTCTTATGCAAGTTCTTCGTTGGTACGGTGAAAGAAACGGAGATGGTATAACAAAAACAATTATGACTTGTAATAATTTTTTGCGGAAAGATCTGTATGAAAAAAGTGGCTGTGTCACGATAGATCGTTTGACTCAGTATTTATCCTAGAGGTGGTAGGTTGCCAAAATACAGCTTGCATATAAATCCTCAGGGATGTGAGTTTTCAGATATTTGTCTGATCGTAGATTATCCCTCTGTGGCTATTGTGCGGCCAAATGACTAAAATGTGGGCAAGTGGTGGCCAGAGGCCATATATGATTAAAGATCCATATAATAATCAGTTGTTAAGACAAAGGTAAAATCATATTTATCTAGTATGTATAAAAATGATGAGCTTGTGTGAATAGAAGAAATTGCCGGAATTGTGATGATCACCTCATCTCATCTCATTACATAATATCACCTGTAATGTATATTTCCTTCCACTTTGTTTTCTCTTCTTGTTTTTCTAATTGTCGCAGTATTTGGGTCTAAAGAAATACCATAAAATGTGAATGGAAGAACTCTGTAATAGAAAAGGTTATGGCTGGAGATGAGGGAAGACATTTGCCTCTTTCACCTTTTTGCCTCTTTCTTTGCAACTTCAAATATCTAACATTATTCTCACCAAATCTCAACCATTTTTGGCATTGAGTGCAGCAGAGGAGACACACAGTTCAAGTAAATTAATATTCTACATGTGTATTCATGTATCTTGTATGCTTTGTGTGATAATACACTTATTATCTCTTTTTTTGAGTGTCCCATGTCCCCATGCGAAGCCCCATAACTTGGTGCACGTGTTTGGCCCGTGTCGTATGACCGCTATGTCCGGAGACCTGCAGCTGTTTGCCATAGTGAAGACCAGCAAGGTCTGTCAAGTCACTGTTGACAGGATAAAAAAAACATGACAAGTGACCTGGGGCTTTTCTAGGCACAGTGTGTTATATTTATCCAGTTGCATTTTGTCATCTGTTCTCCAATGCATTTAAGCAACAACCTTTCATAAAATGAACACCTAGACTTTGGATCCATATGTATGTAATTACAACTTGTTGAATTATCTAAATATAGATTGCTGCAACCCACATCACCTGAGGTTTGTTAAGCTCAGTTCAGCTTTTGTCCAACAGTGTTATTTTTTTATGGCTCTTAACCTTACCCGTCTCCTTATGCAAGGATATGTGCATTTCAAATCAATCCATTTCGTATATATATTTTTCAGAGTCGCATGTCTATAGTGCCTAGTAAATACGGGAGAATTGTTTACTGTCAGCACTTGGGTTGTCTGTCTGTTTCGTTTACATGATAGAAGAAGCAATCTTTGTGTGTGCATGATTATCCATCTGTAGAGTATGGGGGCTTAATGGTGAACACTGTCAAAACATGCCATTTCAGTGTCTGAAAGTAGGGTTGACAGGTTTGCCAACCAAAGTACTGTATTTCATGGCCAAAAAGGGTCGGACATTTTAGTTTGGGCTTTAACATTGGTTCATATGGGTAAATCGCCAATGGATAAAGCTGCATTTTACAAATTTATGAAGCAATACAACAACCAAATTGCTTTGGTGAATTTTGTATCATGCAACTATCTCCCTGGAATTAGCAGAGAGGCAATTTTTACAATATTCCATGGTAAACTTTAATGTTGGTGTAAACTGGGATGAGCTTATTGTGCACCCTGAGAAATGTTGTCATGCACATTACCATAATATATGAGTCTATTAAGAGCTCTGAAAAAGTGTGCACCATCTTGGTGCACACATTAAAATCATACATCTGGTACCAGAATCCTGTACACTGGATGCAGGGTGCTTGCTTGTTTTTGGACATTGAACTGCGAGTTCCTCATAGAACTTCCTGGAAATAAGATGACTCCCATGTACTGTATGAGGTAGCGAATGTCAGTTTATCTATGCACCTTGATGAAGATAGTATATTGGACAACCTTAAATTTATCTGTGATACAGGTACCTCTGTGTAAAGGCTGATTCTAGTGCCTGAGAAGAAAGACCTCATTTCAAAAAAAAGATAGAGCAAAGCTGTCCCCCATTCTGCCTTATTAAAAACGTGTTGAAATATAATTGATAGTAATCCAAACTAGCTAAACTGAGATGCACACATTGTTGTTTTCTAGATCCATGAAATATTTATCCCCATAAAACGCCCAAAAACCTTTGTTAGACAAAAACTTATTTCCCTTAAAGGGATCCATAAAGTTTAAGCCAACCCTGGGACCCACCAGGTCACTGATAAAGACCAAGCACTAGAGTGGGAATCCCCCAAATAGGTTAGCACTCCGTCTGGTCAGACGTTCACAGGAGCACTAGCTTAAGGGGATGATCTAGCAGATTAAATAATTCATATCAAATGGGTTACCAAGGTTACAGGTCTCCTTGGTGACAGACAGAGTCTGACAGGAAGCCGGCCGCAGGCGTCAGGTGGCGCTCCGACGTCACGTGATTAGTGTCGCCCCCTGTCGACAAGGGGGGATTTTTGGAGTTGACCTATTTATTTTGCATGACCAGGAAACAAGAGTTAAGAGAGATAAGAGCAGCTCTGAAAGTGTGGGTTTACAGCTCTAGAGGTTACATTGGAAACTTGATGTGGTTTTAAAGTGTGAAGGGGAATTACCTAAACCATGCAGGATATGTTAACATGGTTTCGGTCAGTGTATTATGGGATAGGCCTTCAATCTCACAGAGTATAGTATATTATAGGAGTAGGGCTTTGGTATTAACAACTATGTACTCGATTCATCCATCAAGACTCTTTTTCTTTTTCACCGTACAACGTCATGTCAAATCTCAGTGAAAACAATAACAATTCCGGAACAGATACAGAAATGAAAATGAATTTATTTACCCTTTTTCAGGACGAACTGTTCTCGCAATTTTTTTTAAAGAAATCTCCACTTGCACACTTTGCATTATCCAGGGCCGGATACATGTTGGTTAAGTCCAGAAAATAAGACCATACACTACAGTCTTCTTTGGATTGTACCGACTGAACCTAGTGCTAGGGACTATTTGCTGTTTATAGAGCAGAATCCTCCCGAATTTCATAATTATTGCATAATTTGGGGAATAATGTATAAGCAGTGGATGGTAGGGTATGATATAGTATAATCACCTTTTGGTCTAGAGGCATCACCGCATGCGACTGCCTTTGTAATCTGAATCATCACCTAGTTGTAACCCAGCTTGCACCTATGCACCTTTGTTACCTTAGCGAACAAACCATCGATGTTCAGTCCCCACTGGTCTCTTCAAAAGTTATCATGTTAATAGCTCTGCACTAGGGAAACACCTCACTTATTTCATAATTTATTTTACACTTTTTATCGATATAACCTAGGAAGGTTAATACCAAATTCCGTGCAAAATAACCCAATACAGACCAATAAAAAACAAACAAATAATTGTTTGGAACTCTTAAGGCCATATTCCACTATGCGTTCACGGCATTTGCGGCCGCTATTTATGGCGGCCGCAAGCAATCTGCGTTCAAGATACCAACCTGTTGGTATCCCTGAGTAGGTGACGCAAACAGAGGCCGCAAACGGAGGCCGCAAAGACCTATATTCCACATTGCATTACCCTACCACAAACGCATTTGCGGCCGCCGAAAATGCGTTTGCTAGCGTCTGCTGGTCACAAGCAAGTGAAATATACCCTACCGCAAACGCAAACGTGTTAACCGAAAATGCAAACGCGTTAACCGCGCATTTGCATTTGCGGCCGTTTTCTCGGGTGACTGCAAACGCAAACGCATAGTGGAATATGGCCTTTAATCTGTATGGAATGTAGCTTTATGTCCGCTAGATGTATTGGAGTGAGCGGGACAATGTCAATGTGCATGTACACGTACTCACCTAGTTTACCTGAACCATGCTAATTTAAATTTATAACGAACAATGTAATCCAATTTTTAATCTGTCCTTATTGAAATATGATATTGCAGACTTCCTCAATATTTGAATATCATTTTGTTTTTCATCTCACTTCTTAAGGTTCCTCGTTCACAGTATGAAGCCACGTTTCCTATGGTTAAGTAGATAATATTAATAGAAATCACACTGATTATTCCGTCTTTTATGTCCTCTCCATCCGGTTGGAGGCAGCCAGTAATAAATATCGCCTTGTCTGGGACCAAGGCTCCTAAACAAAGCAGGATAGACAACACACTTAGCAGCTTTCACGAACCATTTTCTTGAGCTTATGAACTCCCGTCGCAGTGTAGAGTAGAGGAGCCAGTTTCCGCGCATCTCTAGTTTCCGCGCACTTTACACATTTTATGGACACATTTTTTCTGTAAGTATTAGATATGCTATTTTTAAAATGCAAGACCCAAAATAATGTTCTTATGCAATTAATTTGTCATTTTTAATGATGTTTCATATTTATTTATGTATTCTAAGGCCAAATAAATGTTTCAATGTCCTTATTATTAAGGAAAATGACGGGATCCTTAAAAAGTTAATATTTCTGAAATAAGGAGTATAACATCATTTTCTTCAAGAAAAAATATAATTTTCTCTAAAAAAATATCATAGATATTAGTTTAAAGTGATTTATGATCATTTTAATGTCATAAACATAAAATCTCATGGATAATATAGAAAATAGGTCCATGCGCGGAAACTAAGGACAATAAATTAGACAGTCTCTAGTTTCCGCGCATTTTTCACCTATTTTTCCGAATTTTCCGAATTTTCAAACATTTTTCCAAAGAAAATAAAAAGAAATATTTTTCAAAGCAAGGTTCTAAATAATCTTAAGACACTTCCCTGAAATAATATAAACCAAAGACTCAAAACTGAAAACATTTTTTCCTCTCTTACTGAGGCTAACTAATGCTTGTGTCATTTATTAAAAATGCACAAATATGCATATTTCTTCCTTTTATTCATGAGTTTATTCTTTAGATTTTCCCTGACAAGGTAGCATTTCTATTTGCATTATTATGAATTATTAAGAACTTAACAATTATTTTGTATAATGAATATCAATAGACAATCTTTTTCTGATGTCCCATGTATCATATTTTCTTTCTATAAATTATTTTAGTCATTTAACACCTAAAATATGAGAAATGTGCGGAAACTGACACCAAAATGCGCGGAAATAGGCTCCAGGTGCGCGGAAACTGAAGAATAAACATGTGAAAGTAAAACCTTAAGATATTACAAAAATATTTTCAAACTTTAATTTTTTTTATCATGATTATGTTCTTAGATCTTATTCCCCTCAATATGGAAGAAAAAAATATTAAATTTATAATGTTTTTCTTAAAATATTTTGTCAAAGCTTAATTTCTTGCCCTTATTGCGCGGAAACTGGCTCCTCTACTCTAATTGGATCAGTAGCCCGTGGTAGAAGTTATATCCTGTTTGTCTATACCAGCTGGGCAAAGGAATAATAAAAGATAACACTGCTATCTTTGATTATTCTCCATTATTGTTTAATGTTATTAACAGTAGAATAGGAGCGGAGTTAATGACCCTATTCATATATCTTTTTATTAATCTATTTTATACATCACTCGGGCTTTTCAAGCAATGGGATAAGAGATCTCAAGCAAGGAGATTATGAAATTATACATTCTTATCGCGTATCAACAATATCAATTACATTTTTACAGTGGCTTTTTTAAAATACTGGACACCTGTAATATTTCACATGCAGTTGTGTAAAACTCCTCCACTTACTTACTCACTCACTCACTCACTCACTCACTCACTCACTCACTCACTCACTCACTCACTCAATCTATCATTCACTCAGTCTTACGCTCACAAACTCACTCACAAATACTCTCAACCTCTCACTCACAAACTTGCTCACTCACTCAATCACCCACTCCTTCATTCACTCACGCTCATCCAACCTGGGAGCTGCTTTTTAGCCGCCAACTTTCTTGCTCGCTTGCTCACTCCCTCACTCACTGACTCAATGACGCTCACCCAACCTGCGGGTGGCTCTTTAGCTACTTCCCTCTTTTTGTGCTTCGTTTAAGCAGTGTTTGTCAGGCTTCTCTATCTAGATCTAATCTTCCCACCACCAACGCTCACTCACAAACTCACTTGATCTCTCATTCACTCTCAACTTCTGTCACTCGCAAATACACTCTCACCAACTCACTCACTCATTCAATCACTCACTCGCTCAATCACAAACTCGCACTCACCCATTCTGTGAGCTGCTCTTTAGCTTCCCCCTTTTTGAGCTCCATTTCAACAGTGCTCACCAGGCTTCTCTAACTAGATCCTATCTGCTGCCACCACTGCTCACTCACTCACTCACTCACTCACTCACTCTTATCACTCACTCTTATCACTCACTCACTCACTCACTCTTGTCACTCACTCACTCTTGTCACTCACTCACTCTTGTCACTCACTCACTCTTATCACTCACAAACACTCTCAACTCACTTACTGGCTCACTCACTGGCTCACACACACTCACTCACTCTTATCACTCACTCACTCACTCACTCTTTTCACTCACTCACTCTTATCACTCACAAACACTCAACTCACTCACTGGCTCACTCACTCACTCACTCACTCGCCCACAAACTCACTCAGGCTCACCCAACCTGCGAGCTGCTCTTCAGCTGCTTCCCTCTTTTTGTGCTCCGTTTGAGCCGTGTTCGCCGGGCTTCTCTAACTAGATCCCATCAGCCACCACCACCACAGGCGGCAGGTGAACGCTCAAGGTAAATAACGCAAGAAGACACGGTGTTAGGGTAATTAACTCGTCGCCAGCTTCCCAATTAATTGTTATCGATGCAGATTGGAAAGATGAGAGGAGCAGTCACCCGCCTGGTAACGATCGGAGTAGGGTTTTATTTGGACAAAAAATATTGATTTGATTATATAGATTTTTGGATAAGGCTTG
This sequence comes from Lepidonotus clava, assembly GCA_936440205.1. NCBI lineage: Eukaryota > Metazoa > Annelida > Polychaeta > Phyllodocida > Polynoidae > Lepidonotus > Lepidonotus clava. Next base: position 13,256,784 of record OW387150.1, on the reverse strand, counting down.
GTGGGCATTGGTGAAAAGACGGAACATATCTCTGAGAATTGTACGTGGAAGTTCAGGCAGCACACGGAAGCAATGAAATTATGGGAGGGAAAGGAGCAATATTTATGTTAAAAGAGTTTTTTCATATCACTGAGATCTGTGTCTCTCTGTCGGGTAATCTTTTTAGTTTTCCTGACTTTTTAGGATATTTTTTTCTGATGTGTGTGTGTGTGGATTCTGGCCTCTGGCTGTAAGTGAAGCGACGTGTTTGTCAGTGGTGTAGACCAAGGCTGTAATTAAAAGCAACGGTGTGCGCTGCCATACCTGCCACGTAAAACCAGGGGAGGGGGCACTCTGTGACAGTCCCCAACGTTTAGCCCGCGAGCCCGAGGCAGGTGAAACTCGAGCTCGGGCAGGTACAAAATGTAGACTGGATTATTTTTCCACCAGGTTCTGTCAGTGTATATGAGAGGAAATGAAAATGTTCCTTGATAAAAGGAAATAGTGTAGATTAGGAGTTTCCCTCAGGTTTGTTTTCCTAAGGCGAGTTTTTGGACAAAGGCCCACTTTTAGTTTTACCCGTCACTCTTGTGTGCACAGATAATTGTAGGGGTCGCGTATGCCCCCATACGTATGCAAAAACAGCATGCATGTATTTACATCTGAAACCTCCAACACCGTCCAGTATGTAAATTAAGCCTGAGAAGTTTCACATTCAGCATTTACATTCAAAGGTGCCCCCACCTCCCCTACTGGCCTGCCCATCGGCCCCTACCTCTCTGCTCCCAGGGTTTCTCATTACCGAATGACAAGGGCGGCGGGGAGCGTGGTGCGGGCAGGGGAGGGGGTCAGGTATAGATCTGCCAGCCCTCCGGCCTGCCTTAAATGATTACCGATGCCACGTACTGTCAGAATTTATCCTAAAAGGACCCTCCTTACACTAACCCTTAGGGCCCAAATTCGTCTCTTTTCCCCCTTTTTCAGGGGTACAGATGTGTGATTGTTGGAGCATTACTACGTTACAATTTAGGCATACCTATTGCTGGAATCTTGTGATTGATTTTGGATTTTACGTGTGTTGTTTGACGTTTGTCAGTCATGCACACATTTGTCTGATCTTTGAGTATTGCTGTTCTTTAAAAAAAACTGTTATATCTATACTAGAATTAAGAGTATTAGCTAGCTAGGGATTGATGGTGACAAAGGTAAAACGAATATGCATGTGTTATTGTTAAGAACCCTATACCGTACTCACCTAATTTTCATAGATACCCAAAATAAAAGGAGTACCGAGGGCGGGGTAACTTGAATTATCCAAGACATTAGTTTAGGTCTTTACAAAGGGGTGAGATTAAAATTCGCACAAATATAAATAAACTTATTTAATGGTGCTTACACTAATTATCAAGGAATGACGAGAGATTATAAGGGGAGACTTTTATGGGCATTACTGTATTAATCCAATGCGTACGTGTATATATATCTTAGCCCAAGGGCAGGATATGATTTATAATAAAACCCTACCTGAAAAACATTTATGGCAAACAAAAGTTGATAGATCTATTTGCGGTCTGTGTAGGCGTCATTACGTGAACAAAAGTCAAGGATATGACTGAAATGACTGAGCGGTGTAATGTAGACATGTCTGTCTGTTTAGAGCTTACATCAGGGAAGGACAGTTTGTATAATGAGACCTTCTGCCATACTGCTTATGTAACTTTCAATAGTTTCTGGTACAGGTGTCTATTTCCTGTTGGACTCCGGTAGTAGTGTGATTGATTGGTGTGTGTGAATATATAATATAGCATAATAAATGTAACGAAATTGTTCACAGTTCGGTTCAGTTGTGTATTACTTTCATGAATGTACCAACCCAATAAGCCCATCCCACATTGGGTATATCCAAGAGTTGGACAATATTACTGAATGAGCGATCCTTGTTTCCTAGAGTTGGGATTGCTGGAATAACTAAGAATTATGTTTTTCTATATCCCAAAGTATAACTAATAAAACATGATTTCTTAAATTTTACCAATTAACAGATTTGCAGGTTTGCCAGCCAATTAAAATACTGCATTTTAGGGAAAATAGGGTTGGACATTATCGGTTTGGCTGACGGGCTTTAGCATTGGTTCCTATGAGAAAAAGGTCAATATATAAAGCTGCAATCTATCAATTTCAGGAGCAATTTTTCTACCAAACCACCTTGGTCCACTTTGTTTTAAATTTCTAAAATTTGATGGTCATTCATACTTGGATGGGCTTTTTAGATGGACCCATATATTCGTAAAACAGATTTGAATAAAGTCACCTCTGTGTTTCTGATAGTATTTCCACTAGAATAGGGAATTGCTATCTTAGGTTCTAGTCCTTTTAGATATACGGAAAAATGAGTATCACGTGCTCAAGTATCAAATTACTGATCACGAAATGAAAACCAGCGTAATTATATCAAACCAAAATCTTTGATTCTTCAGATAAATTTTCAGGGATCGTGTTTAAGATTAGGACACGCTTCACTGAGCTAGGTCGGGTAGATCCAGCGTCGAGAAGCGTGTCAAATTCGTAACTGATTAGGCTAATTAGTTACTGATTAGTTTTTTTTATGATTAGTGAGACTATCTGATGTGTATAAGCTTTATATATGATTGTGAATATATCTTATATAGAGGGATTATTAGGTTAAATACTTGTGAAAGAGGGAATTCGTAATTGTGAGACAATAATCATAGCACATTGGTTAGTGACTGATGAGCCAAATCAGTTATAAAATAAAGGGCACAGCAGAAAAAATATCTTGGAAAAGGAAGCATATATAATTTATGCAAATAATAATTATTACTTGTGTTCTATAATGATACGCCATCATTTCAATGTAGAAAATAAATATACTTGAAAGCTTAGGACTAATGGCTGTGAGTTGGCAACTAGCAAGTTAGCTTACGGTGCGCCTTTGCACTTCATTGAATGTAAATATAATGACCTGTTTATAACGTTATGATAAGGATCCCACAAAATGATAAATGCCTGCGTGTAAATTCAGTAACTTAAAGGAAACTTACAAGTATCATTACAAGCTAAAATCGAGTAACCAAGTTGACCCATTCACTTTATCTATGCAGGCCACAGTTGTAAGTTAATGCCCGGAGAGAAAACTTCCATTTTTCTCCAGGTTCACACATAGCGTTCATTTATAAAACGCTCCAGCCGCGAAGCGTCGGTCACTGCCCCCGGCCATGCCCGCTCGTCTGTCGGGGGGTTTCCCTTATTGCTCTCAAGCTATAAAGATATCGTTTACCGCAGCTATCCTAGGCCAAAAAGTGAAAGGTTCCTGTCAAGTAAGTAAGTTTAAAATGGAGTCAGGTTCACATACTTGTTCAAAGCGAATGTATTTTATATAATTTACAAGAGGAAGTCAAACGTAATGCGGGTATTATGTTTTAAGTGTAGCCACCTGTATTATATCTATCAGGGATTTAACATGGGATTATATTATCTCGGTCGAACACCTTATTTCAGCGAAACCCGTAAAGCCAATTAGTATCTCTTTAAATCCAAACAAACATTTTATCATCTCGTGGACAGCGGGTGCAAAATCCAATTGATCACTTGTCTTTTTTTCCACAGGGAAAAAAGAAATATCTGATTGGTTTTAAAGACCTGGCATTTTGGCAAACAAGGAGACAAAAGCCTTGTTTTCAATTCTCATATGATTTGTATCTTTTCATTTTCATAATTTGTTGGTGCCGTCATGATTGCCATATTTTTCTAGTTGAAAGGTTTAAAAAGAAGGAAAATAAATAAACGGAAACGAAGAACAGGAAGAACTTTGCTCGGAATAGCTCTATCTGATTGTGTTCTGTACATTGGAGGGTAGGAGTACTTTTTACGTTTCTGCTACTTTATTGTTTTTTTTGTTTTTTTTTGTTTTTTTTTTAATTGAAATAAAACCTGTCCTGCTTTCTGTCCTGCTTTCTAACCACGGACACTAAGTCCTTGTGTGGCAGTTTTGGGAGTGCAAGTGCTTAAAGCAATGATCCACAATGCGATTGTGGCCCACTTTCGTACCGATTTCAAAAATTGATTTGATGGAAAATGATCATTCTGATTAATTATACCTTTTATCACATATCTAGAATGAGTGTTGTCCCACAATGGGAATTGAACACCAACAGATATGTTTGAATTTATAAGATTCCTTTGAGAACATAATCGGATGGCATTCTTTTGGCTCGTGGATCACTAGCCAAGGAGTTGATCCACCATGCGATTATGACCCTATTTTGAACCGATTTCAGGAATCAGTTTGCTAAAGTTGACAATGCTAATTGTTGTTGAATTGTAGTATTTCATTACAAACTTTTACTCAATTGTTATGCAAACGAGGGACTTTTGATCCTAGAATATATCTTCCAATTTATTACAGAGATGTAAGTTTTCAGATTTTTTGTCTAATTTCAGATTTTTTTCCGCTTCATCACCTCAAATGATAATTTTCACATCACGTTTTATATCATTTTAAAAACTTTCAGAGTTTCTTAATCGGATTTCAGATTGTTTCATTTACGCTGACTTACATCCCTGTAAAAATACATGAGATAAATATCGGATGGCGTTTCATCTCATCGTGTATCACTGGCTTAATCACTGTCCGTTTCTGTGCCCGCAGGATGTCGCTATGGTCCAAGGCCCAGCAGCTGCAGGGCGAGCCGCTGCGTCAGGTGCGCTCCGTCTACGGCGTCCACTTCCCCCTCGAGGTGCGCCACTTCTTCGCCCAGTGGATCGAGAGCCAGCCCTGGTAAGTACATACTAAAACCCTGTTTCCACCAACCGATATTACAGCCGATTATTTGGTATTTTATTAGTATTATAACAAAAAATATATATCTCACATATCATTTGAAAGAGAATTAAACACATTTTCTAATGGTATGTAGCATGTTCATCATTTACTAATATTCCCACTGCTGATTTTTGAAATCGGTAATAAAATCGGCTGGTGGAAATTAAAATTTCACTGGCCCCTCTCTTTAAAGCGGCATGCCCACTAGGCTGAATCGGAGCACAAATCGGCCGATTACTACCAAAAGAATCGCTGATTTTTTAGCCGATTGGATCGCTAGTCAGTATGCTAGATTAAAGTGCGCGTGTTCTTGCTATGTATCGGGAGTAAAATTGGCGCATTAATTCGGTTTACGCAGCTCTAAAGCACTGGGAATAAAAGTAATCCCTTTGTTTAAAAATCGTTTATGAAAATCATACATTGGAAAGCTTTTTCTCCCAGGATTTCCCTTCGACCGATCCTACGATCGTACTTTGTTTTGAAAACATATTTCCTTCTAAGTTTTCTATTGGCAGAATGAGGTCAGATGTCCTTAAGCATTTCCTCCCGACAGAGGCAGGGGGGATCTTTTTGAGGTCAAAGATCTATTCAGAGGGAAGCGTGGACCATCACTTTTATGCACATTAGAATGTCCCAGTGTCATGTAAATGTATGGAGTTCACTTGACCAACTAGGTCAGGACAATTATAATAGATGTTTAGGAATTCAGAGGGACACCTCGGTTACGTTTGTAACAAACTTTTCGTCCTTTTTGATTTTGCATAATTTTACATAATCATTTTGTTTTAGATTATTTTGGATGCTTCTCCTCTTGTTACGATGATTTCTTACAGGGGTCATATTTTCGTTTAAAAAAAGGGGGAAATTTTGATTATGGTCTGAGGATGAGCAATTTTGTCTTAATAAAAATAAATGAAATTTATAAAATTCATTTTTTGACAGACAGAAGTTCTTGTCACCAAACAACAGTTTTCCCTATTAGCCTAATTAGTTTCGAAAATAAAGACCTAATTGGAATTCGCATACTTGTTCTGACCCGTATACTCTAAATTGAAGATTTGTATGCAATGACGTATTGGAACAAGATGCAAAATTGATGCATCGTGTTCAGATTTATTCAATTCCTGTGATATAATATTCGTGTATCGTTAAAGAAAAGGAATGCTTAAGATAATCAGTGTAACCAGGGGTGGACTAGCCACGGGCCCGGGGGCCCGAGGCCCTTAAAAAGCAGGTCGGGCCCCTAGATTTTCTGGCCTAGGGGCCTGACTGGCCCCTAGAAAATCATGGATAACAATTACAGATTTCTATATATTTTACAATAAAACATAGCGTTTTTAAAGACAATCTGACTATAATTATATGTGAGGGCCCCTAGATTTTGGTGTGGGCTCCTAGATTTGGAAAGCTGGGGGCCTGACTGGCCCCTGGATTTTTAGACTTATGTCCACCCCTGGTAACTGTAAGTGTAAAGAAACAATGCAGATTCATGTATTTCCATTTTAGTTAGACCTGGCTGAACTTTAGCCTACCTTTGTGATATTCGACTACTTCTAATTAGATTTCCGCCTAAAGGGGCCGAGTCATGCTTCCCAGTATCTTATAGAACCGTCCCATTTGAGACACTAGAAACTTTCAGATTACTAAGAGCGAAGACACACTAGCCTACACGTTTTGTTACATACGCCGACAAAAGTTTTAGACCCAGGAGTTTGACAGGTCCTAATTTTATATAATTAATTTCTAATTTTAGTTCATGCGTTTTGAAATTCAAGTACATCCGATGTTCAGTGTCTGACATTAATTCTATCTATCAAAAGTCACCTGACAGCCATGTAAAGCAACGGCGCCATTTCCATTCCTTAGTCACTTGTCACTGTTGAGTAGAATATAATTCCCCGCTTGTTCACCTAGCGGTTCTGGGCCTCAACTCCATACGAGGTGGCGTGGTCTGAAATCTCATTTATCTTAGCCCATCTGGAACTTGAGATCTGGCCGTAAACGTGTAGATCTATTGAAACTTATGACGTTTATGCTGGGCATTCTACGGGGCTCAGCAGCCTCTACACATATGATGTAGTGTGTGTTTTGAGGCCACCGCAACTCTTGTACTCTGGTTGTTTAAAGGGATAATGGACTGTTTAACCTTAATTCTATATCCATTACAGGATCTCAAAACCAAAATTTTATGTTAGACCTATGCTAGAATATCCCATTAAAACAAAAAAATATATATGTCACCATGCTTATTTCTGAGTGAGAGGTTAAGAAAGATATAGTCCTTAACTATAGAAGTCTATAGGGAGAACATCCTTAGTCATACTTAACTGGCCCTTGAACATTTAAAATCCATTACAGCCTAACCAAATCTTAGGAATATGGATCTTAGGTCTATAGCAAATTTTTAAAGCCAAAAAAATTAGGGGTCACCGATGTAATTTAATTGCTAGAGGTTGATAAAACCTTAATAGGTGATCATTTCTGTATAATCATTATAAATCTATCTTATCTATTTCCCTAAATTTACTGTTGAAACAATTAAAATTTATATATTTCATTTCAAATTCAACCCCTGATCATGTCTTATGAAAGATTTCTAAATTTTGAGGCAATTCATTTTTGTCACTAGGGGGCGCAATGTGCCCGATTCTGATTACAATAGTTACCATTTCAATTTTCATCCAAATTTTAAAATTTTCTTTGATATTTAATTTCTAGTAAACTGTCATAAATTTATGATATACAGTTTTAAGATCTGAGGATTTTGAAATTTTGCCACCAGGGGGCATAAGTGTGAACAGTACGTTATCCCTTTAAGGGATGAAAAAAGTCCTAAACAATCATTTTGCAGTAAAAACGCATTTCTCTCTCTCAATTGTCTCTACTTCTATAAATATCTTTTATGTATATTTAAAGAAAGACAAGCCTGTGGTCCCAGCGTTCCAAGTTTATTTCATTGATCTAGTAGTTTCTAGACTACCAGACTACCGCTGAGAATGTGCCACTCTGCTACGAGATCTATCTCCGCGCCGGGAATATAGTCCGTGAGAATAGACTCTGCTATGTAGGGAGAAAACTCGCCACCCCTGGCTATTATTACTACGCGGCCTCATTATTATGCATGCTAAAAATAGTCCCGCGGTTTTCGCTTGTCGCGCTTGACTGACTGGGGCCGGACCCAGTGGTCGCTACAGCGCAGAGATGATTCGCCGTTAGCGAGCGTCGAAGTGGCAGAGTGAGAATGTGCATCAAAGCGCTTCAAACCACGTATGTGCACAGCATTTCTAGGATTGTGTCTGAAATGAACCGAATTCTAGAATGTGCATCAGTATGACACTTGTTACAATTGTTCGGCCAGGAATAATACAGAATATAAGGCTAAGAATATGCGGTGTTGGGCTATGAATTCACCCTGCTAGGTTACAAATTCAAGCCCCAACATGACGAAATGGAAATTGTGCACATTATTGCGTTTTGCTTATTTTGCGTTGTTCTGCGAAGTCTGAAAAGGTTTTTACAATACACTGGTCCCAACCATGATGGTATATTTTGAAAGAGATGGGGATCTTGTTAATGGAGCGTTAATTATTTTTCTTTGCGCAAAATAAAATAAATGAAAAAATTGAAAAATAAAAATAAATTTTATTAAATTAAAAAAAAAAGAAATAATAAAGCAAATCCAAATGTTTGTTCACTGTTCCCTATTGCAGGCATGACATCGATCTGGACAACCCAGAGCACGAGCACTTCGCCTCTCAGCTCAGGGACTCGCTTCTGCGCATGCTCGATGAGAAGGTGGCCGAACTCAATTCGGAGGAGATGTTCCTCATTAAGATGAAACTTCAGGAGACTTCGCAGCAGTTTCGGGTAAGGAACCACGCCAGGCTGTCGCATTTTTGGGATGTCCTTTAGTGTCGTATATAAATATTCTAATTAAATAAGTGTGTTTCTACTTCAAACCAAACTCCAAAAGTTGTGGATACTGATAGTTATTTTGGGTATTCATAGGTTTTAGATCTATTTCAAATCTATACATTGATTTTCTATGTCTCAGAAGTCTCGTCCTATAAAATGGAAATATGCAAATTGCCGATTTGCTGGATCTAAAAGCAAATTTCCGCTCATCCAAATTACATCGACCTAAAATTATTATTGATATAAACTTGTTATAGAATTCTTTATATAAAGTTAAATGTTAAGCATTCTTATGAACGGGAATTTTCATAACGAAACTAGAAACTGATTTACTTACATTGTCATTGGATTTATTGGCGAAAAAATATAGCGAATAATTCTGGGGAAAGCTTATCTTAAAATTATTGATATAGCATCGAAATATAAAGCGATTCATATTAAATGAGAATTTTCAGAACGAAACCAGAAGCTGAATTGCTCATAATCATCAGATTGATTAGTGACAAATATAGAGAATTTTTTGATACCAAGAACTCTTTATTCTAAAGTCTAATATCAAACGAGTCTTATGATTGAGAACGAAACCGGAATCTGAATAGCTTGAATAATCATCATAAGATAAATAGAGAAAAATAGTGTAAATAATTATGAGGAGGAGATGCGATAGTGTGCTTTAGTATGAGTATCATATCTATGTGTGTGGGAATAGTGGCAGAAATTCAATTGTATACTTAGTGGCGGATGTTGGGAACTTTCTACATCTGAATATTAGTCTGTGCATTTGACAAAAACATATTACCAATGGGCAGTTGGACCCATTGATGCCTATTTCTAGCAAAAGAACGTACTTGTCACTGTCACAGTGCCCACGTGCATGCATTAATCTCATACATATAAAGTGTCATCATTACATTGATCATCAATAGGTAGTTGTAAGCGGTATGGTTGTTTATAGTCCCAAGATCCCTAAGCGCTGGGATTCATTCGCTTTACGAATCATTATAAACGCAATGATGTTTTTATTTGATTTTCATTTGAATTTTTATTACAGGGTCAGTATCATGTTTTTGGATTGCGATATAGAGTATGGATGTTGGAAAACATAATGAGATTTGATTTGGTTAACCATGTGCACATTTGTCAAATGAATGCAGTTTATGGGGGCTCTTGTGAACTGAAACTGAACAGATACACTGAGCAATTTATAGGGGAATCCCCGCTGTCATCACCCAGCCTATCAATAGATGAATACCGTTAAAAAAAACAACGTTTACTAAAACTATCGACATTAAAAAAATCATGAGCCATTTCAAATTAGATCATTTAATATTTCAAAGACATATGAAATGCTGACCAACTTTTCCTATCAAATAGAATACTTTGGACATTCGATTTAGATTAAAATTGAATTTGGAATTCTTAATGATGGAATCGTTCTTGTTCTCTGTAGCGAACCAAAAATAACTTTTCAGTTTTTTTTTTTTTTTCTTTTTTTCCCTTTTGCTCAAGTTCAATTTCAACTTCAGGTACGCTGAATAACTGTAAAGGAAATGCTATCGTGTCTAGAATTTTCTACGCCTGAAAAGGGTGTTAATTTACAACAAATCCTAATATTTTGAACGTTTGTCTTAATTTGCCACCAAAAGGTAGCTTTTCACCACTCAGGATAGACAACACATCTAAACGGCGTTTTTGCAGGACTCCCTTTCAAAAGGCATAATTAATTTGTAATAATTATTGCATACATGTGGATCTCATGTAATAAGGTGTTCTTTAGCAGGAATTCATATTTCAATGTATATATTAGGGCCCGTGTGGTTGAACAGAGAATTCGAAAAAATCATTTTCAACTTTCATTTTTTGAACAACGATATCTCATTTACTACTGCACATAACAGTCTGAAATTGTTAGAGTTGATAAATAGATTTCTTCGAGGGGAAGCGTGTCTCAGATTTCTGATTTAGTTCTAGTTGATAAAATGTTGAAAAATGTCACAGAAAGTTTTCCGTTTTTTAAGCTTCTTTTCAAATGTATGTTATGTACATGCTGTCAAAATTTCAGGTCGTTAGATGTATCTTTTAAGGAGATATCTTTGTTCAAAAAATAAAAGTGAAAAACTTTTTTTTCCACCTTATATTTTGAATCAGAAAGTGATGATAAACAACAAGTGAAGAAAACTTGTTTTATCATTTGATGTGCACTAAACTTGTGTACCCTAACTTAAGACAGCCCAATGTAAATTACTGCAAATAACACTCCAAGCGGTGTTTTCTATACCTAAAACCTCCATGAAAGTCAAGTAAAATTTATTGTTCTTGTGGGAGGCAGCAAGTATATCGTCTTTTGTTTATTTTCACAGGAAATGTATAGTAACAACCCGATGAACTTTGTTCGTGTGGTGCGAAACTGTATCGACACAGAACAAAGACTCGTTCAGCAGGCAGGAAGTGTAAGTGGATTAATTTGCATTTAATATTTCCTTCATGTATTTTTTAAAACAAAACTCCAAGAATATTGACTGTTAGTAGCCAAGCCTATGCAACTCTCAAGAATTTTTTTCCACAGATTATCTTACTTATTTAAATTTTATCACTTCAGCAGCCCTTGAGGTACCTATCAGAATTCGAATACTGAATCGCATTTTGGAGAGTTTAGGATAAATTCAATATTTTTTTAGTTTTTTATATATATTTATATTATTTCATGTATTTTTCCATATTTTCTCTGACTTACAAATATGAGTATTGGTGCTATATAGTTCAAGCTATGATTGTATATAGTCTATAGTTATTAATTCATTAATTTACTCGTGTTTCAGGAGGTTGGTGACAGTGGACAGGCCAACCTCCACCGTCAGATCTCCTCCGACTTTGATATTCTACAACAAGTTACGCAGGTAAGGAGAAACCCCATTTGTAAGGAAAATACTGTCAGCTTTCTATTGTTACCATTAGTAGATGTACCATAAAACCACTAATTTAATCTGCACTATTACTTTTGAGTTTGATTTCGGGCATTATTTTCAGAACTTTTAAAAAAGCTATTGTATTCTTAGATTGGGCAAAACGCTAATTTAGGCTGCACTCCCAAAGTTTGGGTCTGATGTGTATCCATTTCTCAGGCTAACCCTAATTTAAGCTGCGGCTTACATTAGAGGTTTTACAGTATGAGAACCACTGAGAGCGTTTGCTTCTCCCGTATTACACCAGTCCTTCAAGCTCATTCATTTAGCTTGTCAGCTGATCATCTATTATTGTCTTTGTCTGTATTTCTTCTATTTTTGGAATATTCTTCCATTACTATTTAGCCTAAAAGTTACTTAATAAAGACCTGATTACTGCGTAATGTTATGCACACAACCCCATTATGTTTATTAAACCTAAATGGGTCTTTTAAACCTGTATTCTACATGCTGGTTTTGATGCTTCGATTTTGTATATGCTTGATTTTCTTCAAGAATAATTATGGCATGGAACTATACACCCTAATGGAATGCGCTATTCGAAAGAGAATGGTTAAACCTTGCTAATGGTATATGAACTGTCTATATCTAACCTTAAATCCCCTGCAGATTTTATTAAACCGGCAGTAAAGTCAACATGTGGCTTTAATGCAAACGTAGTTTTACTGAGAAATCAAAAGTTTTCACAATTTTTGCTTTGTTTATTTTTTCGTCTGAAGGCAACTGAAGTAGATTTACGCCAGCTACAACAGAAACAAGAGTCATTCATTATACAGTACCAGGAAAACCTCAAAATCAACTGTAAGTACGCCTAGTTTAATTATATGCCTCTCTTGCTAAACTCCACAGAGATGCCAATATTTGACGTACTTTGGATAGTTGCATCAATTACAGGGAACAAAGTAATGGTTCAAGTAATTGTAAATTGTATAGGATTAGTTACCCTTACAACTACTATAACACAAATCTACATTTGTGCCCACATTATGCTTTAGGTACACCAATACAATAACTGAAAGTACAGTAGATATTTAAATCGGCGAAGTGTATTTAATCATAGTAACTACACGAAGGACCTTCCCAATTTGGACGTAGTATATATCATTTATAGATGGATATATAGTAATTATTTAATCTCTTTAATCTCTCTAGAGGTTGTTTTTTTTGACAAAGTCAGTCTAAGTGAAGGTGGTCAAAATACTGTAAATCAGCCATCCATGGTTGAGAGAATTACAACGGATATTCATTTTCTGTTTTCCCAGCTGAGTTGAACCACCTACAGAGCCAGCCTAACGGACAGACCCGTATCGAGGCCCAGACCCGCGTGGAGCAGCTCAAGAGTCAGAAACACTCGGTGGAGGCGCAGCTCGCCGCCAAGGCACAGGAGCTGCTCCAACTACGCATTGTGAGTGAAGCCTACTGTGAACGTAATACTTTTTGCGCTGTATCTATTTTCACGCATTTAGCGAGGCAAAGCCGTCAATATGTGAAAATAGTTTGCGAGTGAAAAAAAATCAATATCATGGACCAAATAGAAATAACCCTAAAATGCACGGAAATGTACGTAACGGGGGATACTGTTGCAATGATCGCTCGGTGATTTAAACTGAAAAAAAGTGAAAAGTAGGTGATAGTGGTTTTACCAGAACCAAGTGAGGAAGTGGCGCCACCTAGTGTTACGTACAGACACTAGCCAATCTCTATGCTTAGTTTCCTAATACTGAGAGCGGCTTTTAGATAGCCCCATTCTGCATGGTTCTAGTATATTTGGTAATCTTGCCTAAATATAAAAAAACTCTCAAAAATCCGCAGTTGATTATTGAAAACGCTGATCATCTTAATCTACACACAATTGTCAATCGCCAATAACTAGCTGTCTTATATAAACTCAAATATAATTGAAAATATTTGCTTTTTCTGTGATCAGAACCTTCAGGACAAACACCACGAGACGTTTAAGAAGTTGGACCACCTTCGCCGCATCATCCTGGACGAGCAGCTCATCAGCTGGAAGCGCCAGCAGCAGCTCGCGGGCAACGGGGCGCCTTTCGAGGCCAGTCTCGAGATGCTGCAGCAATGGTGGGTAGCTATACCGGGTACTGCCGTATTGATGTTTTTTCTTGTTTTTAGTTCAGAAAACTACACACTCGCCTCGTTCAAAATAGTCACCATCTTGTTTTTAATTTGTGTTCTTTGTGTGAGCTTCTATGTAATTCCAAATTTATTTGATAGTACGAAATAGTGAGTTTTCTAAGAGTTCCGGTCAAAATCGTACAAGCTGGTGGGGGAGGGAGGAGTCTTAACTGGTCTCAAGAGCCTGTCCCAAACCGTTACTAGATTATTAGATTAATTGTCAAGTACATGGCGTTAAATAATAAGTCAGAACTTGATCATTCATCGGATCCCGCTCAGTGTTATAAGTGTGAATCTGTATAATTGTCCAGATTCAATGCTTATTTCAGGTGCGTACATACTTAATGGAAGGCCCCTTAGGATTTTGTGATCTTGAACAAGGGAACACCAAACCACGTCCACTCACGCCCCTTTGGATTTAATCTTACATGAACCACAAGTTGCATTAATGGGTTCAGCTTATCCTTGTGGTTTTGTTCTCAGGTGTGAGACCCTTGCAGAGTTAATCTGGCAGAACCGGCAGCAGATCGCCAAGCTGCAGCCGCTGTACGACCAGCTGCCTATCGACATGCCGATGGGTCGTCAGGACATGTTACACCGCCTGCAGACCACCATCACCAACCTGCTGTCCTCCATCGTCACCAGGTGAGCCAGACAATATACACAGGGTGACCAATGCACAGAGAACACGGGGAGTGCCAAAGAAAATTAATGTCAGCGAAAGCACAGGGAATATAGAAGTTTGGCAAAAGTACAGGAAAACATTACGAATTTCTCTTTTCCCCGGGTTCTTGATTTCCTGATTCTAAAATTGCCAGGCGTTTACCCAATTTACCAAAAATAAAAAGGGGACACTTTTGAATTTATTCATTTCCCAGGTTCTTTATCCTGATTCTGAAATTTGCCAGTCGTTTGACATATCCATTCAGGAATATTCATTTGTCTGTAAGATAAGTTTCGTACTTGAACACTATGATAAATTATTGAAGATGTGATAATGAATTTTAGTGGTTCTCCTGTTCACAATGAGACATCTTACAAAAACTTTTCAGGATAAGAAAAAAATGTCCTGAAATTTGTATCATTTAGGTTTTCTGCTTTAAACGATGTACTTAAAGTAAGGATGGGAAGTCGAAAGAAGAAACAAATTTGTAAGACCACAGTCTAAGCTATCCTGATTTCTGAAATTTTATCATAGTTCATACATCTCCGGCCATGAGGTTCGTAACCCTGATCCTCTTCTGGATCCTCAATTCATGTTTGTGGCATTTAAAACGGCATTAACCTTGGGTCGCATCTATACAAAAACACGTCTATCGCTTGATAAAAGCGAATGTGGTACCACTTAATTTTTCCAACACAATGATTCAAATCATCAAGACAGTTTCAAGCATGGAAATTTTTCTTTGCAGCACTTTCATCATAGAGAAGCAACCGCCCCAGGTGCTGAAGAAAGACTCGCGTTTCACGGCCACAGTACGTCTACTGGTCGGAGGGAAGCTCAACGTGCACATGAACCCGCCCAACGTTAAGGCCACCATCCTCAGGTAGGGGCCCAGATCTGTCAAATATAAATGTGTAAGATGCAGACGTATTTATACACATTACAAGTTAAATTGGCAATAACTATTCAGGCCTGTGTCCTGGAGAGAACACTCTTTTTGAAGAACTTATGTAAACGGCAAACAGATTGAATGAAAAGATTTATGAAAAAAAAGTTTGAATAAAAAATCTTAAATTTATTTTTCGCGCATTTCTTCTAAGAGGTGCTATAGATTATTCTCCAACTAAAGCAAAACAGTTGATTTCTGAATCTCACAGATTTTAAATTTGTATTAATCCACATGGATATCTACAGAATTTTGAGGTCTTCATTGGATGTATTTCCCTTCTTCAAAAACCGTACGTTTCAGAATTTACAAAGTAACGTTGTTTAGTCATAACCTAAAAATAAATTCACAGTCGTATTTTTGGGCGTAGCAGCAGGGTCCCCGCTGCACAGGAAAAATAGGGGAAATAGCAAAAGAAAAATTCCTTATCATTGAAAACGCAGAGAATTTTAAAATTTGACCAAAAGAGGCAAAACACAGGGAATTTTTTGTTATTCTTTTTTTCTTATTGAATCACTCTTTCCTGAACATTACGTGAGAATGTTGACACGCACTTCCTGGATGATCAACCTAATCATATTCATAAATTTGATCTAGTGGAGTTTACACTTGAGAATGTTATCTCTAAAATTAAAGGTCTTAACATTTATAAGTCTTCTGGTATAAGAGAGTATGGTACGCGTTTATTTAAGGATGCCATGTTACATAAGCCAGAATTATTATTGTGTCTAGCTAATCTAGTAGTGAAGACAGCCAGTTTTCCTGATGTATGGAAGTCAGCAACGGTTATTCCATTGAAGAAAATATCAAATCCTACTACACCTGGCGATCTTCGTCCAATTTCAATTTTACCTGTTATAGGAAAGTTAGTTGAGCAGTTGATACATGACCAATTGAAGAAGTTTTATGAAGATACTAATTTTTTCACTGAATTACAACATGGATTCCGTAAAAATCATTCTACTTCATCGGCGGTATCAAAATTAGTTGATGATGTCATGCTGCATTTAGATAAAGGCGAAATAGTTTTATCAACATTTTTAGATATAAAAAAAGCTTTTGATTCGATAAATCATGAAATACTGCTAAAAAAACTTACCCTAAGTGGAATATTACCCAAAACTGTTGCTCTCCTCCAGGACTATTTAACAAACCGTAGTCAAGTCACATTATATAAAGGGAACTACTCAGATGAGCATGGTCTAGTCACTGGAGTTCCTCAGGGATCAACTTTAGGTCCTACATTGTTCTTGGTTTACATAAATGATCTGCCTAATGTTTTGTTACACTCACATTGTCTGTTATTTGCTGATGACACTGTACTATATCATGCAAACAAAGACTGTGCCACGGTATATGGTGATATGCAAGCTGATTTAGATAAGGTGTTTAATTGGTGTATCAACAATAGGATAACATTAAATATTAAAAAAACGGAGTACATTCATTATGCGTATAGGAAGGTAACTTTAGGAACTCCCATTTTGAAACTGGGCGAGAATTTGATCAATTGTGTTGATAAATACAACTATTTGGGTACCATGTTAGATAAGAAATTCTCAGGAGATGCCCAATACAATAAGATCATAGGTTCTCTCGCTGCAAAAAAGGTAACTTTTTCAAAAATCAGATATCTCATGTCCACTGAAACTGCTTTATATTTGTTCAAAACAACCATTTTACCATTGTTTGATTACAATGATTTTTACTATATTTTATTGTCTAATGAAAAAAAGGATCGTCTCCAGGCTATGTTCAATAGATTTACTAGAATCATATTTGGTGATAAAATTGACAAAGCAGAGAGAATATGTCGAGTTGGTATGGGCAATCTTGAGCAAAGAAGATCTTTACATTTGATGGGACTAATGTATAAAAGATCCTCTGATCCTCTTTATATTGATGATCGTGATTTGCCTACAAGGCAATTTGCTAAATTGGTCTTGAAGGTCCCTGAAGTGGTCTTAACAAAGACATTCTCATCACCTATCTATGCTGGTAGCACTATGTGGAACGAAGCTCCCGCTGTAATACAACAATCGGGTTCCTACGTTGAATTTAAATTTAGATGTAAGGCATATCTTGGTATAACATAAGCTGTATAATTGTATTATCCTTGTCTCATCCCCCCCTCCTCCTCCATATCCATTATTTCATTAAATGTATTTATTATTAAATTGTATATGAATTTTTATATTGTTAAACACCTGTTGCCGCTAATGTTACAGTTATATTCAACCTTTGATAGAAGCCAGTGTATAATTCTGAAAATCAGCGCCTAGCGTTGAGAATTGTCTAACTGCTTTTTTGCGAAATAAAAAAAAAAAAAAAAAAAAAAAAAAAATAAGACACCATCTTCTCTCAGTGAGGAACAGGCGCGGAATCTGATGAAGAACGTGAAGGACATGAAGAACGAGTCGAGCGGGGACATCCTGAACAACACGGGAACCATGGAGTACCACCAGGCCAGCGGCCAGCTGGGGGTCACCTTCAGGAACATGCAGCTCAAGCGTATCCGGCGCGCCGAGAAGAAGGGCAACGAGGTACGTACTCCACCGAATCTCACATTTTTTGGGAGTCCCTAGTTATATCTATATAGTTTTGTAGCTATGGGTGTGGGGACTCCCTCAATCAGTCATGTCTTTAGCCATTTAATTCTCTTTGTTCTCAACGACTGGTTACACAATCTCATGTTCAGCAGTTGAAGGGCATTGTCCTCCAATTGTTATTAAAATCAGGCAGTGTGGGAAGCTAGAAGTAGGTTACATAACCAATGCCTGAGCTAAACATCACCTACCCCTTTAAATTAGGACCACCACTGTCACCTGCAGGTGGGCAGTCCCAGGTTGGTGAGTGATAGGTCACTCAGTACTAGGACCTATAATAGTAGTGGCCCTTTCTTAAAACCCCTCCCTGAGCTGTGTATGACAGCAGGAGTGGTGGTGGTCAGCACCTATAGTCCATATTACACATAGCCCTCTGGAATTAGGAGGGCCTTTAGTTTAGTGAGGGACGACCATCGCTCATGCATGAGCGGGACTTTGTAGCTAATTTGCTTCTTGTTTATTACAATAAGCCCATCTCAATGTATATCAAAAGTCCAGGAATTGTTTTACAAATGTTAGAAATTTTTATCCGCAAATTGTGTCACCCTAAAAGAAATGAATCAGTGCTATTGTTGATGAAAGCACAATATATTTTGCAAAACTAGAAAAATAAAATGGCCCATTTCCCATAGAAATCAATGGTAAAGTCTGGCAGCTTAGCTCATAATGTTTTACTTTGAATTGTAGTGAACACAAATTTTGACGCACAAACCAAGCAAATCACACAAAAGATTTATTCTGAACGTTCAAGGTGTCTAAGCAGTATTTGACTAAACCGGAAAATACAAGATTTGCTTCTTTTGGTCTGTTTAGTCAAGGTAAAAAGGTTATGTTTTATCTTGAATTTTGTCCAACCCCAATTTTGGATCCACTGTTGGGAGGGCTTTTTCATCACAGCAAAAGCCAGGGGAACAACAGAAGCATCTGTTTCCGGGACACAATAAGGGGGAAAGGGGACACTCAGGTCCCGGCAAGCACTGTGCTGGTGTACGTCGCTAGTTTTCCTGTTTTGTTTCTCATGTCTTTCTTTGGACACTAGGCAGAACATTATTTCTATTTTCAGGTTGTCACAGAAGAAAAGTTTTCAATTTTGTTTCAAAGTCGTTTTACAGTGGGAAGTGGAGAACTTGTCTTTGAAGTTTGGGTAAGTTCCGATTATGACCAGTTTGAAAAACTTTTGAAATAAAAAGAAATAGTAATAAAAAGCGGCAGACAATGTTCGAACGCTCTACAGCAATCCAAATTGAAATATAAAATCTTAACGTGATAATCCTTAGCTCGTACCACTGTGACCTTCGTGAGTAGATCCTGGATCCATTTAAAATATTTTGTTTCTCTTCGATGTACTGCTATGTCTCGTA
Source organism: Lepidonotus clava (assembly GCA_936440205.1). Classification (NCBI taxonomy): domain Eukaryota; kingdom Metazoa; phylum Annelida; class Polychaeta; order Phyllodocida; family Polynoidae; genus Lepidonotus; species Lepidonotus clava. The sequence goes on along the minus strand of OW387150.1, from coordinate 13,237,374 downwards.
CCTACAGTCGAATCGGATATCCCTTAAAATCAACACTAAAGTATATGTATGTTGTGGTCATATGAGCACCGACGCCAATAAATCTTGAATTCACAAATTTATCAGATCAGCTGGCCGAATATTTCAGTAAGCAGTATTACTTCAGATCACATATGTCACTATTTGAAAGGCTAAATCGGAAATTGTATTTCTCTTCAAATTCAAAAGTAACAAAATATTTTCATGATAATAAAGGGTGATGGATCTTAACTTTGTGTATGGCTTGTCCCACAGACCCTTTCCCTGCCGGTGGTCGTTACGGTCCACGGTAACCAGGAGTGCAACGCACTGGCCACCGTTCTCTGGGATAACGCCTTCTCCGAACCGGTAAGTGAAGTTCTGCATCCATTTTAGATATATTTTGTAAATACCTTTTATCTATTGGTACTTTCCTTTCTGAATGTTTTTCCCATCCTACATAAATTAAATTGAAAAACCTGCTCATACTTGCTCATCAGAATTAAATCTTACCATGAAAATCTCCATACATTTGTTTTTCAGTCGCATTTACTTTCTTTATGAATTACTATTACTGTATCTTTTTTACTATAAAACATGTAATTTGATCGACTCTATGCTTGCTTTTCCTTCATTTCTTTGGGTAAAACTTGTTATTTCGGAACTATAAGACTTACTTATTCTACTAAATTAAGCTCGAGTGGCATATAGGATGTATAATTTTAGGCCACATTCTCGAGGAAATAAAAACAAATACGATACCACCAAAATCAAAACAGGTGTATTGAATACACTCTTCATGCTCCCCCTGCCCGCCTCTTGCAGGGCCGCATCCCGTTCGTCGTCCCAGACCGCGTGGTGTGGAGTCAGCTGGCCGGGGCCCTCAACACCAAGTTCGCCTCCTCCTGTGGGCTCGGCCTCACCGACGACAGCCTCCACTACCTCGCCACCAAACTCTTCGGTACGCCCTCTTTGTACATGTGTAACATGGAAATGTGATCACGAATTAAGTTATCAAGAAGGCAAGAAAACTATGATTAGCAATATATTATCAATTTTGAAGATTCTATCGGAAAATCTGTAGTATTTCACCCTTTACTTGAAACTCGAAAGAAAGGAGATTTTGCTGGGAGATTTTGTGGGCAAATAAAATTCTCTGTGTTGCTGTTTTAGTTACCTTTATGTTATACCAAACACTGATGTGACGTACAGATGTATGGATTACCATTGTCTAATTTCCCAGATACTTTAGGCATAGCTATATGCCACATCTATGAATGAACATCCATTTGCACAAGTGGTGCATTTTACTTAGAATCTGGAAACGAGCGTTAGTACATTAAATGCTTAAGAAGCTGACAAGTCTGTAGCTCGTTTTTGTGGGCGCAAATTGATGATAAAAAACATTCAGAGTCAGAGTGAATATAAAGTTCTTCAATGGGGTTTTTCCACATTTATTTTGATAAAATTCAATGGTTCAATTTACAGGTCAAGGGGACGACTTCACCAACCATCCGGTGAGCTGGTCACAGTTTAACCGTGAGCCGCTCCAGAACAGAAACTTCACCTTCTGGGAGTGGTTCTACTCCATCGTCAAACTCACCAAGGACTGGCTCGCCGGGCCCTGGAAACAAAGGTAACAGAATTAACTTTAAACGAACTAAGTTCTAGTGAGAAAAAGCCAGGAGTTCTGTTTTCCGTATTGTACAGAGAACCAGGGAATGCCGAGTTCTGGTAGCAGAACTTGGACAAATAGTTCAAAGAATATATATTAAATATATTAAAGGTGAGGTATAGTATTGAAAGTGTGGCTTCATGATTTATGAAAAGCAAATTTTGCGTTAATAAATTTAAGAACCAAAAGTTATATCCATGGAAATTATGTCGACGCATTTAAAAAAAAATGCTCAAGGTATACATTAGAAAATCGTTTTCCTACCATTTGCAACAAAAACTCTTTCTAAGCATTAAACCTAAGATACAAAATCTAAATTTGAAGATTGAATTTCACTGCCCCCCCCCCCTTTTTTTTTTCTTTGCGTTGTATTAAGTTTCACCAATGGTATAAAGTTTGATAGGCGAAGTATAGGATGGCTATTTCTTTGAACAAGTGAAAGAGCCAGTTCACCCTATTATCACACATTTAATCTCCTGGTTCCTGTCCTATGCTTGGAGAGTGGATTCATGGGTTTTCTTGTGAGAGGAGATTTTAGTTACATTTAGTTACGTGTAGATGTGTCCTATGGCCTTTGACAATTTTTACATTAGAATGGATTTTGTGTTATTATAATTCTTTAAAAAAATACCTTAAATGTATTTTACATAATTCTCTTATAAGTTTATATGTATTTTGCTTGTATTCATGGTATTTGATTAAAATTTACAAGTTTCAAGATAGTTAAAACAATAATAACTTTGTGTTTTGGGCAACTCTAGTGGGAGAGTGGACCCTAGGTGAAAGTCAATTGCCTCTCATGTGCTGTGCGGCAGACCGGAACAGACTGGAACAGAAGTGTCAAATCCCTTACATTCTGTTATGGTGTGCCAAATGAGAAAAAACAAGTTGACAATTTCAAATTTGTATAACATTTTTTCTCAATTCCAACATGTACAGAAGTTCATCAGACATGTTTGTCAGCATGGCGGCCATGTTTTTTATGATATGCAAAGTGCTCAAAAATGACTTCAAAATTTTTAAGTTCAAAGAAATTTCTTTTCACTTCCAAGTTTAGACAAGGTCATCAGAATTTTTTTTCAGCATGGCGGCCATGTTTTTATGATACACCAAGTGCACAAAAACAACTTCAAAATTTTTTTATTTTCATGAAATTTCTTTTTACTTCCAAGATAATGACAAGTTTAAGCCAAGGTCATCAAACATGTTTTTCAGCATGGTGGCCATGTTTTTATGATGCACCAAGTGCACAAAAACAACTTCAATTTTATTTTTATTTTCATGAAATTTCTTTTTACTTCCAAGTTCAAGACAAGTCTTAGACAAGGTCATCAGACATGTGTTTCAGCATGGCGGCCATGTTTTTATGATACACCAAGTGCACAAAAACAACTTCAATTTTTTTTATTTTCATGAAATTTCTTTTTACTTCCAAGTTTAAGACAAGTTTTAGACAAGGTCATCAGATATGTTTTTCAGCATGGCGGCCATGTTTTTATGATGCACCAAGTGCACAAAAACAACTTCAAAATTTTTAATTTTCATGAAATTTCTTTTTACTTCCAAGTTAAAGACAAGTTTTAGACAAGGTCTTCAGATATGTTTTTCAGCATGGCAGCCATGTTTTTATGAAGTGGCAAGTGCACAAAAACAACTTCAATTTTTTTTTTTTTTCATGAAATTTCTTTTTACTTCCAAGTTCAAGACAAGTTTTAGACAAGGTCTTCAGATATGTTTTTCAGTATGGCAGCCATGTTTTTATGAAGTTGCAAGTGCACAAAAACAACTTCAAATTTTTTTTATTTTCATGAAATTTCTGTTTACTTCCAAGTTAAAGACAAGTTTTACACAAGGTCATCAGTCATGTGTTTCAGCATGGCAGCCATGTTTTTATGATGCGCCAAGTGCACAAAAACAACTTCAATTTTTTTATTTTCATGAAATTTCTCTTTACTTCCAAGTTTAAGACAAGTTTTAGACAAGGTCATCAGATATGTTTTTCAGCATGGCAGCCATGTTTTTATGATGCACCAAGTGCACAAAAACAACTTCAAAATTTTTAATTTTCATGAAATTTCTTTTTACTTCCAAGTTAAAGACAAGTTTTAGACAAGGTCTTCAGATATGTTTTTCAGCATGGCAGCCATGTTTTTATGAAGTAGCAAGTGCACAAAAACAACTTCAATTTTTTTTTTTTTTCATGAAATTTCTTTTTACTTCCAAGTTCAAGACAAGTTTTAGACAAGGTCTTCAGATATGTATTTCAGTATGGCAGCCATGTTTTTATGAAGTGGCAAGTGCACAAAAACAACTTCAAATTTTTTTTATTTTCATGAAATTTCTGTTTACTTCCAAGTTAAAGACAAGTTTTACACAAGGTCATCAGTCATGTGTTTCAGCATGGCAGCCATGTTTTTATGATGCGCCAAGTGCACAAAAACAACTTCAATCTTTTTATTTTCATGAAATTTCTTTTTACTTCCAAGTTTAAGACAAGTTTTAGACAAGGTCATCAGATATGTTTTTCAGCATGGCAGCCATGTTTTTATGATGCGCCAAGTGCACAAAAACAACTTCAAAATTTTTTATTTTCATGAAATTTCTTTTTACTTCCAAGTTTAAGACAAGTTTTAGACAAGGTCATCAGATATGTTTTTCAGCATGGCAGCCATGTTTTTATGATGCGCCAAGTGCACAAAAACAACTTCAATTTTTTTTATTTTCATGAAATTTCTTTTTACTTCCAAGTTTAAGACAAGTTTTAGACAAGGTCATCAGATATGTTTTTCAGCATGGCAGCCATGTTTTTATGATGCGCCAAGTGCACAAAAACAACTTTAAAAAAATGCATATATTTTATTTACAAATAATCATTGATATTTTAGTTTCTTTTTCATTAACAAGCGAAGAATCTCGTTATTTTAATAACGATTTCAGTTTCATACAAGATAATACACGTGCACTTGTTTTTTAATGTAATGTGTGTGCGTTGTATTTAGATAAACGTGTATGTGACTGGCCTGGCTTAAGTTTTGATAAATATCTTAATGTGAGCTGTTGGGCTTAAGTTTCAAAACACATTATTTTTCTTTGTTCCAGACTCATCCTGGGTTTCGTCAGTAAGCAGGACGCCCAGGACCGCCTGATGCGCTGTCCGCCCGGCACCTTTCTACTCCGCTTCTCCGACTCTGAGATAGGCGGCATCACCATTGCCTGGGTGGCCGCAGACCCCAAGAACCCAGGTAAAGCATGTAGACCTTCATGCATTTTGACTTGATGTTTTTCATGACGATTTAATGGTTCAACACTTGTGGTTTGGGTCTCATTAGAAATTGTCTGTAGATGTATATTATTTTAGGAGTTACAGCTTTATAGAATATTGTAAAAAAAAAGGAACGTCGATATTTTTTTTCTCATTACTTAAGCCCCCGGTTGTGTTATAAGGAAGAAATGTAAGGCGAGAGTTGGCGTAATAAGTTTTAATTAAATAATAAAATAGTGGTATTTTAAGATTGTTTGATAATATAGTATTGATAAAACATAAGTATGATGAATAAATAAGAGTAGAGGCACTACGTGCCTGTAATATGATAAAATAGGTGCGGGTGGGTGGGTTGTGTTGTGGGGTAAGAGGAGAGGGTGAGAGAGGGTGAGACTGGAAGGGTAGTAGTATTTATAGATGTGGGGGTATGCTGCTGGTCACCCACCTGCTGTGTGTGTTGTAGTACATTGGTGAGTGTGACCAGCAGAAGGTGCAGTGGCACCTGGTGTATGGAGGGGTAGTTAGGGTGAGGATATGGAGGTGTGTATTATGCCTGAAGGAACCAACAGGGGGCAGCAATGACAAGCAATACCCCAATATTGGGGATGGCTACACCATTACTTAAGCCCCCGGTTGTGTTATAAGGAAGAAATGTTAGGCGAGAGTTGGCGTAATAAGTTTTAATTAAATAATAAAATAGTGGTATTTTAAGATTGTTTGATAATATAGTATTGATAAAACATAAGTATGATGAATAAATAAGAGTAGAGGCCAAACTCCGCAAGGGAATAATTTAGAATAGGGACGAGGAGGGAGGGCACCTGTAGGTATTTAAGATGAGAGTGTATTAGCTAGTGCTATCTGCACGCGCCGAGTGTCTTTGGTCTGGATGTAGTCGCGATGAGCCGACGACGCCCATCCGCCGTATCGTGGTGGTGACGAAGGGTCCTCTCTCCTTGGACGGCAACAGTGTAGTGGGGGACTCCCACTGTTCAACACTGCACTCTGCCTAGCGGCGCACCTGATTGGTCAGTGTAGGTCATGTGTCATGAATATTCATGTCTGTTCCCGCCAACTTATGAGGTTGGTAAGGGGTATTGGGATATTGGGTGGTGGGGTACAAGAAGTGGAAAGCCCGGTGGCAGGGGCCACACTGGGCAGTCTCAAGAAAAAGTAGCGGCGGCAGGGGCCACTCTGCTACAAGTGTTGATGAAAAGGTGACTGTAGACGATTTTTCTTGGTCCACCAATCCCAGTTATGATGAAAAGACCTATATCGATAAGACGGAAAATCACTCGTCCTACACGGTCCGAGCGCTCTCCTAAGATATCTATAGTGTTGTTGGGGCTAGCCTCACAGTGTCCTACACGGTACACTGAAGAGAAAGTCTCGGTTAGGCAACTAGCCGATATCTTATTGAGGTTGACCAGCAGAATAATATCTGCAACCCCAAACCCGTCTTACACAGTCCGGGTTTAGAAAAGGAAGAAATGGGGTCATCAAGTGGTGTGCACGGTTTCGGTAAACACCTCATCAGGCCGTATATAAGGTTGAGTAACACGGTGTCCACACAGGATCTTTGGTTGGGAGCGTGACCGGCACGCTTTCCTCAGGCATATGGTAGAACATGATGAGCTGATTGACCAAAATTCCAGATGCGGATATTTATGTGTAAAAACTAGGCAGTGTGACATTCCATCCTTTGTTAGCCTAAGGTCGGCATGAAGATCACAGTTTGGGTGACTGGGTAGGTCATAGGTATAGACGTAATTGGGAGTGATCTAGTGCTAGGTGACCGGGCTAGTTAATAACTGTTGTCAATGGCATTGAGACCCATTGGGATTTGGCTACGTAGCCGGTGAATCCACTGGAATTCTGCATTCAGTTTACGACCGAGGGATAAGTTACTATCCGGTGCTAAGTTGCAGAATTGGAGGACGTAGATTTCCACATCGCTCAGACCGTCATGTCCGGGCAAGTTGAAATGTCGAGAAACTTCGGTCTTACTGGGATCTCTGGTGATGCAGTAGAAATGGGCTTTAAACCTTGTCTTCAGGTTGTTCTTGGTCTGGCCCACGTATTGTTTCCCGCACTTCTTGCACTCGATGGCGTAGATCAGATTGTTACTATTACAGTCGATATTCTGTCTAGTATAGTAACCACGCTTGGTGATATGAGATTTTATCGTACCACTTCTATTCAGTCGTGGACAATAACGGCAATTTCTATTATTGCATGTCGCTTTTTGTTGTTTTTCCAGGGCCGGTATCCTCGGGGATTCCTCAGGTAGTTTGGCCCGTACTAGGATATCTCTCAAACTTTTCGGTTTCCGATAGCCAGTCATGTAGCTTTTGTCGAAAAGATGACGAGTAGACGCAGAGCGATCCAGGAGATCCCATGTTTTGCATACTTGGTCACGTAGGGCAGTTAATTTCCCGAGGAAGTCTGTTGTGTCGCGTAGAAACGATTTTCCAGTCCGGACGATGGGGGCTAGGAAATGGTCGACAAAAGCGGATATTCTTTCTGTCGGGCTTTCGTTGGCGGAAACAATCGGACGACCCGGAACCGGGGTAGTCCCTTTATGTATTTTAGGGAGTAGGTACAATTGCGATGTGCGAGGTTCCCTTGTCGTTAAGAACCGTTCGACTCTCTCCGTTATCTCGCCGCGTTTTCTCATTTGATCTAACTGATGGCTCACTTGTTCGCTGTGGACGGCCGTCAGATCGGTTTCGGTTTCTTTGTAGAACCGAAGATCGCCTAGTTGTCGTTCACCTTCCTGGATATAATCCTTCCTGTTTTGGATGACGACGGCACCCCCTTTGTCTGCTTGTTTAATGACAATTTGGGAGTTTTGTGCTAGACCGCGGATGCACTTTCGTTCGTCATAGGGTAGGTTAAAGATTTTAGGCGGATCGATTTTTGCGTTTAGAATGCCTAGCTCGTTTATGCTTACAATATTTTCTAAGTTGGTGGGGCCATTCGGAGGGACCCAAGTAGAGTTTGATTTAAGTTTAATTTTTGATGGATCCGAGAAGGGACCTGTACTGGTCTCTCCTTCCTTGACTATCGCATTCTTACTTTTGTTGAAATGACAGCTTATGCGAAGGGAACGATGAAATCTGTCTAGATCTCTTCTTATGTCACCCAGCTCCGGCGCACCTGGCGTAGGGCAGAATTTGAGGCCGTTCTTGAGTACCCTTTTCTCCTCTGGCGTGAGGTGGTAGTCCGAAAGATTAATGACGTTATCTAGCGGTGGGGTATCTGAAAGGACAAATTTGGTTTGTTGCAAGAAATCGGCGGAATCCGATTTGTCGATGTTGGCCTTTGTGCCTTCTGCTGGGGCCGGTGGGCCGTCGCTGTCAACACAAGTAGAAAACAAACTCTTCAATGAAGTATCATTTGAACATTTATTAGAAAAGACGTTTCGAACAGAGGCTGGCGGGTCAGTTTGGTTGCTGTCTAATAGTAATAGTCTCGGTAGCGGTCCAGGGCCTCTCCTCGGTAGGGGGCCAGTGGGAGAGGCTGGTAGCTCTCCCGTGGTCTGTATGCGCGGAGGTCCTCGGGGTACTCCCCCCGGTAGCTGTGGTTCTCTTCTTCTCGACCGTACGGATGGTATGGCAGTCTGCCAGTGACCGGTCTCCGAGCAGGGCCTCGAGCTCGGGGTCGGGAGTGAAAAGGGGCAGGTCTGGTGGGCTGAACAACCCGTGCGGGTCTCTCATACTCCGATCTGTTGTAGGACGGGTTGGGAGCTGTTCGTGGGGGTTGGCGGGCTCTGTTGGCGATGCGCTTGCCTCGGCCGGGTGTGTTAGGCTGATGTTCAGATGTAGTGATCTGGGCGGGGTTTGCGCGGCGCTGAGCGTAACCACCCCGGTTGGTTCTCCTGCCGCGTGGCTGCTGGGTTGTAGGTGCGCGCTCTTTATGGGCCGCGTCCGTGGTGGATGCCTGGTCCTTGGCTGTGGTTTTGACTGGGGCATTTTGTTTCGGGCGGGTTTCGGTGACAGGCCGGTTTATGCTGTTGGGGTGGACCTTTTTGTCAGGCCGCATGTTTAGCATCTCGTCCATCGTCGGCTGGTTTAAGAGCATAAGCTCTCTCTTGTGTGAGAGCTCCTTTGGAAGTGTGGCCATTTCCTTGGTCACATATTCCTCGATGTCGACCCGGCTCTGTGCTACTTGACCCGGCGTGAAGGCAGCCTCAACTTCCTGTAGAAGCTTATCGTTTTCCGCTTCCTGTTTGCCTGTCTGCTCACGTGTGTAGTCCAGCACTGTTTCCATGACTTTGTAGGCCGCCTGGGTCCGGATGTCGAAAATCCGTTCTTCCAGGTCGTCGTCCCCGCGGGCCCAAGGTGGCAGGGGAATGAGGCCGGTTGACCAGTCGGTTAGTTGGTGGTTTTCGAAAGCCTGTTGGAGCCAGCTCCATCGGTTGCTTGAAATGGCTGCTGCTTTGGACAGACGGCGGGCTTCGTACCACTTCGGTTCTGTGTCGTCCGTGAGGGCGTCAAGGTAGTGGCGCTCCACTACGTGCTGTTGGGACGGGAAATGAGTGGTATTACATGTGGATGGAGGCGTGCCACGAATTGCGGGTTTGAACTTATGTGGCATACGTTCAGTGGTATTACTGGACTTCTGAACGGCCTCAGAGTAGGAGCCCAGGTAAGCTGGTGTCCCGGTGATATTCTTAATGAACTGACGTGTACTCGTCAGTGTGTTGACAGTTGGAAGTTTGGTTCTACTACGTTTACTGTCATGCTGTAAATCGTCATGGTCTATGCCACGTTTTGATTTTCTGGTGTTAGGGGTTAGTGGCGTTTGTAGGTTATTCACCTTGAACTTAACCCGTAACCCTGACTTACCGCTAGTTTTTTGTTTTATGGGTGTAGTGGAGGGATCCACATTGTGAGGCGGTTCGGTTGACGTGTCCAGATGTAGAAGGTTGTCCAAAGTGTCATCAAGATGTGAGGGTGAGCTGGGCGGTTGGGCACAGCTAGGATGACTTTGGAGGGACACAAAAATGGAGTGATTCCGATCAGTGTCGGATGTAATGGTATCATTGTGGTTGTTGTCAGTTGTGTCGTGAGAGTCGCTCGAAATTTGGTTGCGGTCATAACAACCATCAACCTCCGATTCATGTGCTTCGTGTGTGAAACACGCGGTCGGGGCCTGCTTTGGAGTTTTTGAGGCGACCCCCGAGCCAGCGATCAGCTGATCGGTGGCCAGCTGTGAAGGGTCACTGATACTGTCAGGTCTGTCTGTCGAGGTTTTCGGGTGGTTTTCGCAGGTTATATTGAAATGATGCGTGGTATTGGGGTATTCTGTCCTTAGATAGCAACCATCAGCCTCTGATTCATGCGTTTCATGCGTGAGACATGCGTTGGAGGCTTGCTTTGGTGCTTTTGAGGCACTCCCCGACTCGGCGGAGGTCTGTGACAGGCGGGCGGCGGCGGGCGGTGGGGATCCGCTGTCAAACCTGTCCGCCGAAGTTTTCGGGCGGTTTTCGCGGGTTATATCGAAATGATGCGTGGTATTGGGGTATTCTGTCCTTAGATAACAACCATCAGCCTCCGATTCATGCGTTTCATGCGTGAAACATGCGTTGGAGGCTTGCTTTGTTGCTTTTGGGGCGCTCCCCGACTCGGCCGGAGCCGGGGAGTGACAGACCGAGGCGGACGGCGGGGAGGCACTGTCAGACTTGTCCGCCGAAGTTTTCGGGCGGTTTTCGCGGGTTATATCGAAATAATGCGTGGTATTGGGGTATTCTGTCCCTAGATAACATCCATCAGCCTCCGATTCATGCGTTTCATGCGTGAAACATGCGTTGGAGGCTTGCTTTGGTGCTTTTGGGGCGCTAACCGACTCGGCGGGAGCCGGGGGGTGACAGTCCGAGGCGGGCGGTAGGGATCCACTGTCAAACTTATCCGCCGAAGTTTTCGGGCGGTTTTCGCGGGTTATATCGAAATGATGCGTGGTATTGGGGTGTTCTGTCCCTAGATAACAACCATCAGCCTCCGATTCATGCGTTTCATGCGTGAAACATGCGTTGGAGGCTTGCTTTGGTGCTTTTGGGGCGCTCCCCGACTCGGCCGGGGCCGGGGAGTGACAGTCCGAGGCGGACGGCGGGGAGGCACTGTCAAACCTGTCCGCCGAGGTTTTCGGGCGGTTTTCGCGGGTTATATTGAAATGATGCGTGATATTGGGGTATTCTGTCCTTAGATAACAACCATCAGCCTCCGATTCATGCGTTTCATGCGTGAAACATGTGTTGGAGGCTTGCTTTGGTGCTTTTGGGGCGCTCCCCGACTCGGCGGGGGCCGGGGAGAGGCCGGCGGCGGCGGTTGTGTTCGGAAAGGTGCTTCTATCTGTCTTGTGTCCACCCGACGGTGGTAGTTTACAGAGATTGTTGAGAAAATGTGTTATATTATGTGTTTGGCGCGGTTTAGATATCTTAGTTGGTGCAGGGGAATGCGTTTCTGGCCTGCCAATGCGTTTAGATAGCGAAAATCTATGAGTCTGGGGTCCTCTATGGGATTTGCGAACGTACCCTGGTTTGTTGACGGCGATGGCGGTCGCCGGAATTTTCCCTGAGCCCTGTCCAAACTGGTTAGATTTCCTTGAATCTAAAGAGGATCGTTGAGGAAATTTACTCACCGATGTGGTCCTCCTCCTGTTGGCTCTCTGGGGTGGGGTTGGAACCGGGGTAAAAGGTCCAAAGTTGAACCGGGGAGCCTGTGCTGAGTGGTCCATGCCAGTGCTCTCCTGGTCTTCCTCCAGTTCTCCTGGTTCCCGCTCCGGACTGAGCATGGTGAGGAATCTGAGGAATGGAATAAATAAAACGATTAGAAGTGAGTGGATGGAGTGTTGGTTGGAGTGTAAGGAGAGAAGTGGTTGGATGAAAAATGGTGGTGACGAAGGGTCCTCTCTCCTTGGACGGCAACCGTGTAGTGGGGGACTCCCACTGTTCAACACTGCACTCTGCCTAGCGGCGCACCTGATTGGTCAGTGTAGGTCATGTGTCATGAATATTCATGTCTGTTCCCGCCAACTTATGAGGTTGGTAAGGGGTATTGGGATATTGGGTGGTGGGGTACAAGAAGTGGAAAGCCCGGTGGCAGGGGCCACACTGGGCAGTCTCAAGAAAAAGTAGCGGCGGCAGGGGCCACTCTGCTACAAGTGTTGATGAAAAGGTGACTGTAGACGATTTTTCTTGGTCCACCAATCCCAGTTATGATGAAAAGACCTATATCGATAAGACGGAAAATCACTCGTCCTACACGGTCCGAGCGCTCTCCTAAGATATCTATAGTGTTGTTGGGGCTAGCCTCACAGTGTCCTACACGGTACACTGAAGAGAAAGTCTCGGTTAGGCAACTAGCCGATATCTTATTGAGGTTGAGGATGTAGTCGCGATGAGCCGACGACGCCCATCCGCCGTACCGTTGTACCTCTAGCTCCGAGCATCCTGCCGCGAACGCGGCCGTCGCTGCGGCTTTCCGGATGCTGTGGAGCGTATATGTCTTTGGGTCGATTCCCACCGCCACCATAAGTTTCGCCCACTGTGCCCGTATGTAAGCCGCTGACACGGGCCTTGCTGTCCTGGGGTGCAACAGCAGTGGGGAATCGCCCGGGAATGACGGGTGGATCTCCAGCGACTTCGCCACAGCCAACACTGGACATGTAATAGGGGAGCCAGTCGGGAGCAGCGTCACTTTGCGGGACTGGTCGAACCTCTGCATGTTCTTTGCCCATTTCTGTCTTATCGTGACCACGTCCGTCACCACCACGTCCACCCTGGTCAAGTGGCGCGTGGGGTCGAACTTTTTGGCTGACGGCGGCACCACCTCTGACTGTCTTAGAGCCGCCATGTACATCAAGATGAGCGCTGTGTTGACGACCTGCCCTTGTTGAGTTGGCGGGGCGGCCCTTAACGCCGCTGTGAAGATGTGTAGCGGGACCGGTTCCCTCGCCCTCGACGGGCAGTCCTTTCGCCGCACGAGCGCATCCACCGCTCTCTGAACCCTGGGGTGGTCGAGGCCGTGCAGAGAGCCCTGTGCCAGCCTGGCGTGGACTCTCGCATGTGATAGCTGATTCTTCACCGTCCCTGGGGCGGCCCCCGCCGCCACGAGGTATTCGATCCAGATGCACACCTCCTCGCACTCCATCCTGGCCGGGTCGATGCCGAACCTCCTGGCGAAGGCGGCCAGTCTCCTGACTGCCGCTATGTGGTTGGCGCGCGTGCCTGGTGCCCTTGCCTCGTCCTGCCGTCGTTCTGCCGCTGCCGCCAGCCAGTTGAACGCTGTGTCTGGGGGTGACATGAAATGCAAGAGAGGAGAGAGCATGAAGGCAGGGGTCGAGTACCTGTAAGTTCTGTAGCGCTATAAATGTTGCGGCTTTCTCATAGTGGGTGGGGGACATGTGTGCCCTGCTGAGCGCGTCGGCGACGCCGTTGTTGATACCTGCAATATGTGCAAAGCTAACAGTAATGTCCAGCACGGCCTGTACCATCCATGACATCCGTGCGCACTCAGCTAGGACCCTGTTGCGTGCCCTTCCCCACTTCAGCGCCTGGACTGCCGCGAGGTTGTCGCACTCCACGAGGACATGGTCCCCCCTGTTGCCCTGTGACAAAAATGTGTGCAAAGCAATAATAACATTGACACCCTCGAGCTCTGTAATGTTTTCTGCGGGGGCATCATCTTCTGCGACGCGACCGGAGTAGGCCCTGCATCCATCTGTCCCGCCGATGCCCGTCAGGGACGCATCTACCTGTATAACAAGAGTGGGTTCATTAGCGGGGATAAGTGCAGTGCCGTTCCACTGGGCGCAGAATTCCTGGAACCAGTCTAGATCGTTCCTCACCCCTTCCGTGACTTTGACGAACCACCCCGTGGCCTCCCTGTATGCCTGTAACAAACGTGACATAAATATACGGGCGGGCTGCACGCACTTAGCCACGTGCATGAGTTTACCGATGAGGGATTCAAACTGTCTGCGGTGTATGGACCGCTTCCCCCTGCACCTACGGACGTCCTCGAGCACGGTCGACAGCTTGTCTTCTGGAATGGACAGGGACATGGTTTCGGAACAAATGTTAATGCCGAGCCACTTAACGTACGTGCTGGGAGGCTGAGACTTTTCCAGCGCTTCGGGCAAGCCCAATTCCCCCAGCAAACCTTTTACTCGTTTGTAATGACTGTCTGCCACCTCCCTGGAGTCCGCCACAACTATGATGTCGTCCAAGTACATCCTTGCTCGGATACCTTCATCTGCCAGTATACGCGTAACAAAGTTAGCGACTCTTTGCATGTTACAGGACGAGGAGCGCACTCCAAACGGCATAGCCGTATCAACATAATGGCGGTCACGCCATTTAATGCAAAGCAATGGCCAATCTAATGGGTCAGCTCTAAAGTTCTTATAGGCGCGGGCCACGTCAATAGTGAACATGACCGCGCCCTGACCCATGTCCTTGAGGTCAGCCACAAAGTCAGCTACTGTGGGCAGAGTATGGTCCCTCACCTCCCCCAACGTACTATTCTTCTGTATATAAGCATTTATGGATTTTTCGTGGGGGAAGGTGAGGTCAGTAATAACCCGCCTCTTGCTTGATTCGGTCTTGGGCCTAGACATGAGGGGTGATATGTGGGCCCATGGTTCAAAGGGGGGTGCCAAGAAAGGGCCCACCATAGCACCATACTCCCCTTCCATGGCAACAAACTCATCAATGTGTGTTGCATATTCTGTGGCGCTACTGTGGTTAGGGGTTTTAGAAGTGTCAGAGACCGGGCCCATATACCCTAGTGGGAAGCCGTACCTTACCAGCTCCACCAACTCAACCTCGTCCGTGCCTGGCTGCGCGTACTTCTCCCACGCGGCTACATTCAAGCCACTGGGGACGGGTATACGCGCCTCCATACAGTTAGGGACCCCGGTCGCCTTAACTGCTTCATATATCTTCTTATATTCTGACGTGGCCTGAAGGGCCTCTGTTTCAACGGTGATGTTGGGCCACTCTCTACGTTTATATTCTCTAAAGGCTTCTGGGTCGGTATCAATGTCAGGGTTATATTTATCGCAAATGCACATGGCGTGTATGTCACTAAAAGGGGGTACAACAGGGGGGTAACTACGAGTGGATCCACCATCATCGCTTCTACATGCCGGACGCACCTTGTATTGATCGCCGGGTCCAACTCCCTTGATGTACACGTCCGTGACCGACCGTTCCCCGATGATCGGGCTGTCTGCTTTGTCGCCGTCTCCATCCAGCGCCCCTCTCCCTGTCGCGCCCAGTGTCCGGGACATACCGCTCGCCCGTGTCCGCGTGTCCCCGTCCGCCGTCGCCGTCCGGCGGTACTGCCGGGGGGCCTCCACCGACTCCGCTACAACTCCGCTGTAAACACACGACATGTTATTATCACAGTCACCGTATCGAATGTCAACCTGCTTACCGAGCCCGCCCTCCCGTAAACCTCGAGGGGGGCTCACTGCCCGTTTTTTGGGAGGCGTCGTGCTGGAGGGGGAAGACCATTGTCGGTGTCCTTCCTGATACATGCTACCCTAGAATGGGGGTGTTTTCCCGCGCCCTGGCCCATACAGTAGGAGCAGAAGTGCAGGAGCTTAGTGGAGCTTGCCACGTGGTGTCGGTGAGGACCGCCATGCACGCAGCCCTTATCGGAGTTGAAGTCCCTACAGGGGAGTTCCCTGTCTACCTTAGCTTCTGTAGTCGGAGCCCCCGGGGCTGATTTTGTACTAATGTTAACGGTATTTATGGCGAAGCGCAGCCGCTCCATTTGGATCACCTGGCTGTCTTGCCATGAATAAGTACCTTTCTCAATCTCATCGAGGGTGTTCTGTGACCAGGCGCGTGCTGCGGCCCAGTCCCTAACGAGAGCGTCCTCGGCGACATGCTGCAGGTGCTCCATGTGATAGTATACTAAGCTAGACTGATTTGCTCGGGGGTCACGGATCATTTTTAAGTACGCAAGCATATACTCGTTGTACGTCATCGACTCCCGGACCTGTGGGGTAAGAGGAGAGGGTGAGAGAGGGTGAGACTGGAAGGGTAGTAGTATTTATAGATGTGGGGGTATGCTGCTGGTCACCCACCTGCTGTGTGTGTTGTAGTACATTGGTGAGTGTGACCAGCAGAAGGTGCAGTGGCACCTGGTGTATGGAGGGGTAGTTAGGGTGAGGATATGGAGGTGTGTATTATGCCTGAAGGAACCAACAGGGGGCAGCAATGACAAGCAATACCCCAATATTGGGGATGGCTACACAATTTTTATTTAAAAAAAAAAAGAATACATGGAAATTACGAGAAAGTAATTCGTAAATTGTTCAAACTTACCATTATAAGTTAGAGTAAGGTTTGAAATGTAAATATGTATAGAAACAAGTTACCTCTTAAGATAATTTTAAATCCTTTACTGATATAGATAAATTTGTACTTATGTAATTGTAAGCACTGTTGATAAACAATCTTAATAAGTTGAAATGAGGGTAGCAGATGAACTAGGCCTGACTATGGACATACGTTCTAAATAAGAATTTATACATTTTACAATGAATAAAATATCATATTTTCACCAAACCTCACTTTTAGTAAGATAACCCACAACTATATAACAAAACAACAATAATCATAAAAAAATCACATCCCTTCTAGTTGCAAACCAACTGACGACGTGGAACCTGGCGCCGTTCACCGACAAGGACTTTAAGATCCGCGGTCTGGGGGACCGTATGAAGGACCTGAACAACCTGACCACGCTCTATCCCGACATCCCCAAACACGTGGCCTTTGAGAAGTTCTGGAGCCAGGTGCAGGACCCGTCCCTCACCAACCCGGGCTACGTAAAGCCCGACCTCAACACCGTCATCCCAGGGTAAGGAGGGGGCGGGTGGATTTTATCAGGAAATTAGAAATTAGGATATTTTATAATAAAACAGATTTATTATAAAAAGACCGATAGTTTGTTTTAAAAAAACTTTTTTCATGCAGTTGCGAAAAAAAGGAATACCCGGTACATTAAATATGTTTTTATAGATACTTAAGCCCCATACCCACTAGGCAAAGTTTACACAATCAGCCGATGGATCGGCGTTGAAATCAGTCAACTTTGGGGGTAGAATCGCCAGACTTTAGCACCGATTCATATCAAACATGCAACATTCCAATATACTATACCCACTGGGAATTGCCCAGCTATCAGAGTTGCTGGGCCATTTGACCCTCCTGCCGTCGCCTGTTGCCGGCAAAATCGCCTAGTGGGTATGGGGCGTTAAAGAAATTCATCAAATGAAAACATATTGTGAAGGAAATTAATACATGTGTTCATGCTTAACGTTATAAAAGGTTATTCAACATGTACTTGTTGTAAATTATCTTGAAGTACACTTGTATAGCCCCAGGATTTTAAGCTACGAAACATAAGCAATCTACAATTTTACAAATGGTCCATGACAAACGAATCACCCTTACATAGAATTATATTCCCCCAAATACAAGAGTATAAGCTGTACGAATATATATTTCATTACACATACCCTTATTTTGCCCCCCTCAGGATGATGAACCAGCCGGCCGCCCCGCTCAACTACGACGACCCGCGCTCCCCCCAGGTGATGAACCCCCAGTCTCCAGCCTCCAACTTCGGCGGCAGTGTGGCCGGGAACGGCCGGACAGACTCCGGAATGTGAGTGCTCAATTAGGCTTAGCACATTTTACAGTTTTTTTCCCCTTAAGAATTTGTTTTCGCCGAACACACTGGGGTATAATTCCTCCAAAAACTAAAGAATAAACCAGAAGATAGGGACAAATTATTTTCATGAAAATAGATTGAAGTAGCAAATAATTTTTGATGTTTTAACCCTTTGCTCCCCAATACAAGTTTTCTAGGTGTTCCCCAGCATGACCCAAGCCACTGCGCCCCCACAGGGAGCCCCTGGTTTAAGAGTGACAGGAAGTGTTGTGAGAGTCAGCCTTGGCCCATGTTGCTTCTGCATAACAACAACTGCACTGTGATTGACGTAGTACACTTCAATCTCAGGCCTATACTATCTTTAACATTACTAGATAAGAATTAAAATTTAAAAACAAGATATGAAATGCCTGAATATGAACACAAAGACTACGAGTTTGGCTACATTTTTTAATTCAAATATAGTTGAAATTAATTTCGTATATCAAAAACGATTTTGGTACAAACACCATTCTAGAGAAAGGACTGAATTCCTTGTTCCATGCTGTACAGATTTAAGAAACACAAGATCTAATAATAACATTTATTATCACCATAACATTTATCATCAACAAAATTATTGAAATAAATAAATCTAAGCAAGATGACTAAAGAACATAAGTAATCAGGGGGACAAGAAATATATGCGAGGCTCAACCACTTTAGTTCCCAGTATGCCATGGCATAAAACAAGGCACACACAAATAAACATAATGTCCCTTTGAGTCCGTGCCACAACCCATACACCGAGATAGAACCTCATGTCTTCGCCCCTCAACTTTGGTGCAGCGACGGCACCTTCCCCTTTTTGCTTCTTGAACAGGCCAGTGTGGCTGACGCCCTTCACTTTGCTCTGTGTCGTTATCCTCGGTGACTCGTCTCTTCCTTGACACGGGTGGATTGGGACGATGCTTACGCATTAGTTGTCTGGCTAGGGCTTTTCGGTAGTCTAGTTGTCTGAGATAGTGAACTCTACCGTTTCTTGTAAGTTTCTGATGATCAGCAGACTCTCTCATCAAAATGTAAGCATTGACTGCTGACACATTGACAAGAAACCAGAAGATATACCGCCACCAACTGACAGCCTTCTTGCCAGCTGGATAGCTCTCACGTAACTGGTCTGCTCTGTCGACCCCAGACATGTATTTCCCATACAGGTAAACCACCTCTGGACAGGGAACCTCACTGCGTTGACCACTTCGCTGCTGTCGTAGCACTGTTGTTTCTGCTACTGGAGATGCCCCGGTGCTGAGGAAAAAAACCTGGAAAAAAATTAGAGAAATTAGTAACTTGGAAATATATTAATGCATATTCCATATTACTGGAAAGTAAAAAGTACACACATATTAAAATGAAATGCATGGAATACAAAAGAATTATCATTTGATTGTATATTTATTGAGGAACTACTTGATTATCTTTCCATCTTACATCAATGTTTTATGTCATATGACAACATTTGCACCATTATCTATCTTTCCCTAAACAAATATGTATATTCTATTCTATCCATATAATTATCATGTTATCATGCTTTTCTTTTGCCGTACATGGTAATATGAGGCATTATTTTAGCAGAATTACCTGTTTCTTGTCCTTCCAAGTTGTGGCAACAAGGTCACCACGTTGTCTGACCTTGTATTGCCCCTGCTCTTTTAGTTTGACCTGTGCTAGGTCCTGAGGGAACCCCTTCCGGTTGGTCCTCACCGTACCGACTGCCATGATGTTTTCCTCCAGCAGCTCATCAAATAGGGCAGGACTCGAGAAGAAGTTGTCACAGTACACAACATGGTTTGCCCCTACCATGTGCCGTGTAAGATCTTTGACCACACGAGCCCCAAGGCCTTGCTCTGGTACACCTTGGGATTTACCTTCAAAAAGAATATAAAACAGACCTTAGTCCCTTTTTTTTGCATTATACAGATACGTTTTTCTGATATTAGTTATTGAGATATAAATCAATTGATTTTTATCATCCAAAATAGTTCCCTGCCATATTTCAACAACGAATAGTTAAGATATGTGTCTGTACTCTCGAGGGGCAATTCCAACATTAAATGGTCATGTCTTTGTATGATTAAACTTTGACTCATGACATGTATACAGGTACGTCGATATACATATAAGATGCAAGGATTTTGCCCTACAATCAAATGCAAAACTAAAATCTGATAACTCACCTGTATAGACTTGCAGCTCGTTCACATAGCCATTGTGAGGGTCTGCTCGTACCCACACCTTTATACCATGTTTCTTGGGTTTCATAGGACAGTACTGCCGCCAGGCCAGTCTTCCCTTGTAACCCACCATGGCTTCATCTATGGACGACTCACGGTGTGGATAGTAGGCTGATTTGCATCTCTCATTCACGACTGTCATGACATGTCTGACATGAGCCAGGATGTCATGCCCAGGCTGCCCCTTAGGTGGGTTGGTGCGGGTGTTGCCAACATGAAAGTATTGGTCAATCTTCTCATACCTAAGGCGTGACTCAAAGTACCTGTCAGGAAGAAAAAGAACAGATATAAGCTAGTTGAAATGGTGTGTATCAAAGAGAGTATTAAACATGACCAGGGAAAATAATTTGAATGAATGTATACACAATAAAAAGTTCTATAGAACAAACAAATATAAATTAAAATGTTTACACCGTGAGGTTTCTCTGCAAATTACTATCTCGTTGCACAATACAGAATTACTAAAATTGTAAAGTTGTTTCTTACCTAAGGCCCACGTTATCTGTGTAGTCATCGTTGGTTTTCTTAGAGAAGTGGTATTTGTACGATGGCTTGTTCACAATAGCCATGTACATGTTGAAACCCACATAGGCAGCTGTTTCCGCTGGGCTAACTGGTCTCCACCTGTGGTCTATGTGACCAGCCTTCCTCTGCCTATCCTCAGCATTCTTGTTGGTTTCCTCTGCTATCTGCTCATACAGGTACGGTGGGAACAGAACATTGAAGAAGTCGAGCTCCCTTGCTGTAGCTGGTAGTGGGTGAGCAGGACCCACGTCTTGGTTGAAATTTCTATTAGTACACCTTTCAGAAAGTTGCTCAGACCAGACGTGGGCTGGGAAGTCAGGTACAGGTGGTACTTCGTCATCACTAGAACAGGAACCCTCAAAGGTCTCAATCTCGATGTCACTCTCTTCAAATCCCTCAAAGTCGCTCTCACTGTCTGACATGCTGCTGGTTGTAGTAGATGGGAGTGAATGATGCAGACCTTCAGACACGTTGGTATTTATCCCATAAGAAGCCCCTTGACCCCTGCAGTGTGAGGAAGTCACATCGTACCATCGTACATTGAGAATAGACCTTTTTTAGGTGACAGGACTTCTAGACTAACTTGCGAGCCAGGAGATGCCTCTGTTGTATCCGTCACGTTCAGTGATCAAACAGACGGGGGCTTCATACAAAGTGGAAGTCATAACAAAAGGGTGGGGGGTGGGGGTGGGTGGGGAGGGTCGCGTTGACACTCACAGTCGCACTTAGCTTTGTTCCCACAATGACGAGGTGTTGGGGTAGTGCAGATCTAAAGAGTTGGGAAAGGGAGTGCTATTTCGCACCTATGTCCAATCCACTAGGCCCGACTCGACCGTCACTACGAGTATTAGGTGTACGAGGTGGGGCAGAGCCTCACAAACGTGGGAGGGGCTTAGAAGCACCTAATGCTCGAGTCAAGTATGATTTCTAAACCATGCTGCTGGTGCGCACATGCGTTTTTTGTTTTGTCAACCTACACTGTCTGGCATAATTGTTACTAAATAACGTTTTGAGAGCAAGATGAAGTAGGAACTTAGCACACCCAACGACATTGACATTTGATATATATTATACAAAAATCATGGGGCTTTGAAGGTATAATTAATTGTAAATCATGTAATTCCAGCAAGACTTTACTGGTTCCTTCGAATATTAGATTATGATAGAAGGAAAAAAGAGAAGTATACCATTATCACGTTTTTTCTTATATTTTGAATGATTAATTTTGGAATTTAGCACTTTTACCATTATAGCATACCGCAGAAGCATCAGAAAGTCAGCCTTTTATTACAATAACCCTGCCGCTACAGTGAAATCCAGCTAAGTTATGGTATGGGGTAGGTGTTTGGTCTGCATACTTCACACCTGTGGCGGGGTCTGAGCTTGTTGTGGTCAGGGGGCCCCCTATGGGTAATTGCTGAATTCACGGTAAGTTCATATGCAAATAAAAGCATGAAACATAAGGTTTATGCACAAAATACAGTGCTTACTGGATTCCCCTGAAACTGTTTAATATAAACGGCAAAATTCAGGTAAAAATCGGCCAGTTTGGCATCACACTAGTAGTTCATTTATGGCATTTTTACCCTGTCTATAGACGGGGCTGGGGACAAGGAGGGGTAGTCCAACCCCGTCTATAGACGGTCCTGGGGAGCAAAGGGTTAAAAGAGTACTTTGATATGGTTCCATTATCTTGATTAAAAAGTAAAGTCATATTGAATAGGAAAAGGAGAATTGATGCAGGTAGGACTGGAAAAAAGGGATGAATCTTTTGTCGATAAATTCTATCTCAGTATCACTACCTCTTCCCATATCTGTAAGTTTTATGAAATGTTATTACAATGAACTGTTTAGTAAGTGCATGTTTCCAGGACGGCTTTAATGTCATTTTTTTCTATTGAAAAATGTAAGAAAAATGCAAATGAAGCGACAATATTTAAATTATTATTACTACTACCATCCCCCGACCTCCAATTTCCTCTTGCAACCTCTTTTTTAACGAAATAACTAAAGTATCCCTATCTCTTTTCCCAGGATGGACGCCCCAATGGAGCGAGATAACGCGGATATGATGCCTGATTTCAACATGGACTACAACCCCGAAGATATCGACCAAATAAACGTGAACGATTTCCTGGCCAACTATAGGTCCGACCCCCCCATGTAAAGTGTCCCCGTAGGTCTCTGTTGTATTTAAATATCCTAAAATATCTTACAAATACACTTACTAAGGGGTGTAGGACTATGTAAAATAATCTCACGTCACGCATTTGCATTGTAGCGACACAAGTATTCAATCTGGTCGAGTTATTCTTGATTGGGGCCTGTCTCCATGGAAACCACGAATATCGGAGATTCGTTTGGGGCAAATGCATGTGATTATACTTTTACTTTCCAAAGTCGCCCCGTGAAATTCTATTTATCTTTCGAGTGAGGAGAAACCTTTTTTGTGTGAAAGATGTTTTGCGTATCTACTCTGTATTATACGTGTAGTTAGTCGCTGAGCGTTTCAGGTTTTTGTTGTAGATGAGTAGAGAGTGTGCGCCATGAAGAAGTCATTGATATCTCTCATCGATATTGTGTTAGTTCATGTAACTAAGTGAGTATCTATAACCCTGCCGTCCGCCTCCCTACACCCGCTGTTCAAGAACGTCATCGACAAAATGAGAAAAACGTCATGTGTATTGAAAAACGTTAGACATTTAATGTAGCACTAAAAAACGTTGTTGACGATCGAAGTGACATTAGAAAATCTCTTCAACAGCCACATTGCATTTGACAAAAGGCAAGTTAAAAATGATTATGTTTAAAAAAATTAAGGGCAGTGAAAGTAACTGACAAACTTGCTGGAAAAGGTTAAAATGTATTAAGTAGAGGAGGACTTAAACCTTAAATTTGTCCCTATATATACGAATAAGAGGGTAAACATTTGACGAAGATTTTTTTTAAATTTATAATTCTGGCATTTTAATCCATCTAGCCGTTGAATTTGACTGTGTCACGGGTACCAACAGTAGGGAGTTTTCTGATTTTTCTCTTGATTTGTTTTAGCCAGCTTTAACTGAACTCAGTCGTCTCTCAACTTGGTGCAGGTGCTTTAAAATAAACAGATTGATGTAAATAGCTTAAGCATGATGAAAATTAATCAGTTCTTTGTATAAACTGAATATGCTAATCATGAGGCAAGATTGTTGAACTGAGACGAAGAGGCTGATATAGAAATGAGCGGACCACTGCCATAAAGGGTATTATTTGATGTTTTTTCAGAAGTAAGATTTAAAAAAAACTTCACTTTGCCGACGGTCAACTGAACTGTGACCCTAAGAGATGTTCAGTCTGAATGCTTTTACCAGTTCACATTGAAAGGAAGCTGTTAGCTTAGTTTACTGGAAAAAACATAATACGTTCAAGGATCCTATTCTAACAACACACAGCTGAATATCACCGCGTACGCTTAATCAGCAATGGAGAAGAATTCTGAAAGTGATAGTGCTTATAATGTTTGATATAGAATATTGTATTAGCTATATAGAGGGATATCCAAGAAATTAAAAATAAAAGGGGAGTTATATGATCAATTTCCTTGATTGCAATTTGATATCTGAACACTAAATGCCTTCATAGATGACCAAAAATGTAGGTTCTGTTGAGAAGTACCACCCTGAACAATCTGTAAATGTTTCATATTTTATATTTGACGATCCCTGCATTTATGTAATATACTTGGGTTTAAAACACGAATTTATACTTTTGAGGATGTAGAGAAATTTTCCATGCACGATATTTCAGAAAACGTATATCCTATCTATTCATAAACTTAGTAGGTATCCCGATATTTAAGGGATATAAAGGCTTATGCATTTGGATTCCACTTTTATAAATAATCTGCGCTCATCGACGGGTATCAACTTTAACGTTGGTAATAGCCTTGCTTTTTCTTTGATCCGAACAAAAATACGAGGAAATTGAATCCTTAAACAATTTACTTTTTTACGATTGAAATATGGATATCAATTACTCTTGTGCCGTGCTCAAATATGAATCGCGATTTATTGCCTTTAATTTAACAAACTATTTGTGACGTGTTGCACCGTAATTTGAAGCATATAACTACCAGAATGTTGTCAGAAAGATTTCCTCAAATACCATGACAAGAAATGCATTTCACCAAATGCACAGAAAGCCATGGTAATATAAACATTGAAGAATTATCTTGTATAATGGGAAGCATACCCATTTTCTGCTGAAAAAAAAAGAGTTATTACTGAAGGTAACTTCCACGTATTCTTGCGTATTGATAAAAGGGAATGCTTTCCCATGGCAACCGCGTTGCGAGTCAAAAACTTTTGCATGTTAACGTAGAAATGTTAGTAGAAAAAGATGGAGTCAAACTTCGATGTCAGCTTTTACTGTGGTGCGTGCTTGGTTTTAAGAGATTGAATTATACACAATCATGTGACGCCTCTTGGGAACCCCAAGCTTATCATACATCTCGGTGTACATAAGATTTGGGTTCTATAACAGCGTGTTTTGCCGCATGTATTGCTGTCAAGAGGTTTTACAGGTTTAAAACAATTGAAACGGTATATAGTTATACAATAGCTATGGTTATAGCTTTCTTACTTCAAAAACAAATTGAGGTTTCGTTCCCATGTTACCCATTTGATCATATTCGTTGTTTTAACTTCATTTTCTGGCAATTTGTTAACATCTGGATGTACTGGTATTACATTGCTGGATTTTCAAAAGTGTTCCCTATATAGAGAACTCGTTTGCTGAGCACTTTTTGTTAGGGATGTTCAAGTCTGTTCGAATACAGTTTTCTTATTCTGTACCGGATAGCTACTAGCTTACTTCAATGTTATATTTCTTGGATAACTTTTGATGCTGTTATGTAGTTGGAGTAACTTTATGACAACAAATTGCATAGATGGGATGTTATTATCCTAGAATTATGAGATCATCCGACCAGGCGGAAGCTTAAAAATACCTTAAATCGTTAAAATTGTTGAAGGATAGCTGCGCACATGTTTTTAGTATGTGCACTTAATATTACCTCATTAATCAAACTAATGGAAGGTTTTTAAGTGTATCTGCATAATTAGATACACAATGAATTTTTTTAAATGGTCCTTCAAATTTACCTGAAGTTTGCTGCTGTTGCCATCGAAATTATTAGTATTATATCTCATGCATCGACTGCATAAGACCTATACCGTCGTTTCTATACATGTACATATTAATAGTGTTGAGCTTAATGTTGGTTCACTGCAGAAAATTAACTGTTGCTTGTTGCTAGCTATATATAGCGTTAATAGATATGGTACTGATTGTTGTTCTACGCAGAGATGGTACTGTTATAAAAAAGCTAAATCCCCTCTCCTTTGCCTACTTGCTTTTACTGATAGTCTCATACTAAAATGAGCCCTCATAGTTCGAAAATTATTATACACAGAACACCGAACAGACTTACTCTCACTATTTTTATGTTGACTTTCTGAAGCTCACTTAGGTGGGATATTTTCTAATGTTGCCCACCTTAAAATGAATTGAACAGCCAATTTTGTAAGAATAGATGCTGGTTTTCATCTCTGCTTTTTCAATAGCCGGTGCTGTGCTCGTTTTGCTTTTATAAATGGTCAAGAGGTCATCAATGTATGACATACACCTCCTTCAATTGACAAAACGAAACTGTTGACAGTTGAATTGTTAATGATATCACCAAGGGTACAGTTCTGATAATCATGCAACGTCAGACGAAATGTCCCTGGGTTTTACAATGTATTTTATACCAAAAGAATATTGACACTTAATTGGTGTCTATCCAAAGTTGTTAGTATGGTGACGTAGGTTTAGAATCATAACTAATAGTTAATAGGTCAGGAACATACCTATTAGTATAACAAACCATTGCCGCCCGTAAATGACACCCTGATTTTTTACCCCCACATAAAAAAACACACAACCTCGCTTGAAAATTCGTCCAGTATGAAAGATTGTTTCGTTCCTACATCATGTCACATTTTCTCACAATCTTTCGTATGACTATTACACGGTAGTTGAAAAGACATGGAGTAAGTCACTGCAAGCAACATGCCAATAGCTGTTGCATCTCTTCTCAAATTTTGAATTGATCTAGGATAATGGGACATTTAGCTCCTACCTTTCAGATTTAAAATGATACCAGCGATATTCACACTGCATTACAGATACTGTAATTCAGATTTTATGATTCAGCTGAAGGCTCTTGGAGCATATATTTGAATTGTACCGATTTCAAACATATTTGAGTGAAAGGTGCTAAGTATATATTTCTCGGAACTAGCAAGTAAAGTTACTAATTGATGAGTTTTAGTTTTTGAATACTGCTGCATCAAAACGGACAATATTTAGATCCTGTATTTGGTTTCCCGATAGTGCAGTGTGTAGAAAGTGTGGTTGATGTGGGTAGATTAGTTAATTCTGAATTAAAAGAAGGCTGTGTGTATAAGCTTAACAAAGTTGGTTGGTTAAAGAGTTAACGAAGGCTATGATCCACCACTAGATGGCGTCAACACGCACTATAATAACATATCAACAGGGATTTTGAATCCTCGATTTCAATCTATCCATTTCTTATATCAGAAAATTTTCTAAACATCTCTCGTGTCGGTAAATACTCTGACTTTAATACAGTATGACCATAGAATTGAAAAATCCCAAAATATTAGATATGTCATCGTTAAAGAAATATTAATCATTTAATCAGTCCGAGTATTAAAGAAACTGTTGAGGATGTAAGACACAATTGCGTACTTCGAATTTCTTTCGCTTTTACACAACTCAAGCGTATACTTGTCAACACCTTCCATTATATTTGTCAACTATGTGTCGTGTTCGTTGGTAAAATTAGCTGTTATGTGTTAATTCCGATGTCTCCCATGTTAAATGACAGATATACTAAAGATCTAGTGATGTAAACTTGCCTTAATTAAATATGAAAATAAACTGAATATGTAAAAACTAACCTCACTGTCCCAAACTTGTAGGGTGACATCTGCATGTTATATCTGCGAATACAGAATAAAAATTTGGATTTTGTTCTGTAATATATTTCTCCCATATCAGTCTGGTCGCAGTATTTAGCGGTGTACTACAGTTGATCAGTGTTGTAGTTATAATCCGAAGTAGCTGAAATAGGCATTATCTATTATATATTCAGTGGACATACTAAAAGATAATCTTTCTCCGGTTCCCGATGATAACATTTAACTATATTGTCAAACTGAAATATAACCCTGTGAATTGTCAAGTGTGGTTCCTATTGAAAACCCAATGTTAGCGCCTGTCCGCATGCGCGGGTACGGCTACTATTTAATCCTTAGATACACACATGTATTATGATCTCCCTGTTAGCTGCATATGAGCCTTTGTCTAGCCAGACTTGCATGGCTATTCCTAGTATGTTGTAACTGGTTAGGCTAATTTTTGACAAATCAGCGTCTGATGATTAGTGCCATGTGATTAGCAATTCCGTTCATCACACCAAGTGTCGTTACATAACAATACCTCTATGAGGTCATTTCACAATATCTTATTTGATGGACCGAATTCTATGTCACAAGACAGTAATCATAATCCACTGATTAGTGACTGATTAGTCTAATAAGTTATGAAACATAGGCTCTTGTGTGGATAGGTTCCCTGCTACTCAAGCCGGTGTGAAGCAGACCTCTATTGAACGGTTCATAAACACCCCTATGTAAAATGATGGCTGATTCCCTCATACTATTGACTATGTTCATTACTAAAGGTGACACACTGAATATAGTATATTTTGATAGGCAAAACCCGGGGCCGGTTTTAGGGGGAAAAAACTTTGACTTTCGCATCAGTCACCAAAAAACTTAATTTTTCAATCATTTTGCCACGTTCTGGAAGGTTAAATTTTGCAACTAGCATGACATAGAAATATGCCAGGAACAAGGTATCAGTTATTGAACGGAAATGATTAATAGTATAGATATTTACAGAATGAGCCCAGCTCATCTTATCTACTATAGAAACTACTTAACAGTTGGGGGATCTCCGCATATTCTCAAAAATATTGCTTTAAAAACGATTTTCAAAGAGGTCTCCCCAATTGGCTCGCAGCATATTCTCTAATATATTGCCCTAAAAACGAGTTTCGATGCTCTTCGCAATTGGTTCATCCATAATACTTTATCACTTTTTTATTAATATATTATTGACTACCCAATTAATTGACTACTCTGAAACCGGTGCCCGGGTTAATAAGATCCTGGTTTAATTATGTTTGCCTTAACCAGGTATCGCCATATAAGTAAGATTATGTTGTAAACACAGGTTTGTTGCTAAATCACGTTTTGTGTGAATGTAGACATTTATTCTATCAATAAAGAAAGATGGGTATTTTATATGGTCTTGTGATTTCTTTGTAATCCCAATTTAGCCTGAAAAATTAGTACTTTTAGAAATGATTGCTCATGGATGAAAATCGGGGTTGGCTCAGCCAGTTAGATGAAATATGGGCCCTGGTGATCTCTTAAACGACATCTAAATGATTGTATGGTTGAAATCCGGTAATTGTTTCGCATAAAAAAAGAATACGTTGCAAATAGTTTACATTTTTATTCGGTAAAAACCTTTACAAATAAAGTGACAGCATCGTGCATCTTATAAGTTAAAATAGCGTGAACAGTCTTCACAAAATCAGATAGGACGGAATGTTTTATATTATCACATTCTGCTGTAACAAATGAATACATTTATAACGTGGTCGTTGGACGGATTCATGTTATTTCATATGTATATGACGAGAAGCAAATAATTCCATATACTTTATAAAAATGTCCCTTTCTTTTTAACTTATTATATTACCAGTTAAAACTATCATAAAAGCGTGTGACTCGATCTCTTTTCCAATCTTTTCCGAGCCTTTAATATTCAAACATTTGATTGTTTCCTCACAATGTGCATGAATTCATAAGATTCTAAACTACAGTAACCTGAGAACTCGCAGCAGAAAAGCCCAAGTCATGCACTAAGGCAATATATCAGCAGGAATAGAACATGCGCTATAAGTTAGGTGAGTTTCCGAAATCAATCTATTTCTTTCAAAATATATAAATTTAGTTAACAAATGTTCTTTAAAAAAAAGATAATTTCTGGGAATACCTTTAATGATAAATGCAAAGTGATCCCAGTGAAATTTGAACTAGTTTTCTCGCATGTTTGCTACAGTTAGATAATAAACTTCAAAAGTTGAAGCTTAGACAATGGCCAAACCACGCTCAAGACAAGCACGTCAATAATCTAATGTGCTTTCTACGTATTACGTGATCACTGAATCCAAGTATTTCAATTCTTTAATAAACGCAATAAAATCAAATAATTAACATAATATGGGTCGAGTAGTACCTCTGATGGAAAACTCAAATTTCGAAGACCTTGTAGCATCTGAATCAGCACGATTACCTTAGCATTAAAAGATCAATATCAACTCCCCCCGATGTTAATGTTGGTTTTCTTCGTACTGTAAGTACCTGTTCTCACTCAAAAGACAACTTCATTTTCTAAAACAAGACTTTTAATAAAAACAAAATAGAATATGTGCTGCATTATTCTTCTTTGAAAATGATTTATGTGTACAATGTAGTTCGTTGTTGTCTCTTCATATAGGTGTTTTAAGTTAGTGTTATTTGACCAAATATATTTCTGACACAGCAAAAAGATACCCAATTCCTCAACATTTACCAACATTAGCATCAGGCGCATAACAAACAGAGCCTCGAGGAACCGCCTCTGTGAGAATTATTGCATTTGTATCATGGCGCGTTTCACACTAGCAAAAATGTGCTTTTCGCATTTTAAAATTTAAGATAAGATATTTAAGTCATGACTCTTCACCATACATACCATATGGCTAACAGCAGAAACCGAGGGTGTTAGGTCTGAAACATCATCTCCGAGTCAAAATATTTTATTTGAAAAATCGTATCTTAAGGCCATATTACACTATGCATTGGTTGGGACGTGTTGAGGGCCCCAACGCGAGTATCCAACACGTACCAAAGCACCCAACGCACAGTGTAATATAGACACCCCAGGATACAATACCCAGCACGACCCAACACGATTCCAAACGCGTGCCAAAAAGCATAGTATCATATACTTCGCGTTGGGTTGCGTTGGCACGCAACGCCACCCAACGCATAGTGTAATATAGCCTTAGTCCGGGGATCATTGTGCCCTGAACTGGCGCAGACCCTGGAGGAAGATGGCCTTGGTCTGGTCGAGGATCTCGTGGTAGACGCGCAGGTCGTCCTCCTTGGCGGCTAACGTACTCTGGAGGGCCGCCTTGAGGGCCGAGTTCTCGTCCTGCTGGATCTCCAACCTGCAAGGATAGGAGGGGTAGTTAGGTTATTAAAGCATGAGAGAAAATAATGGGAATTCGACGTAGGCAGTCCATGTATTAAACATTATATAAAGTTATTATCTTCAAGATTCTATTTACAAACTGACTATAGTCCCATGCGCCCTTTACAGCCTTTTATATAGAAGGGAAATCTTGATATTGGAATCCCAAATTAATGAAATTAAGAAAAAGGATCATGACGATGTTTCTTTTAATTTTAAAGAATTGCAATTTTCTTTTTATGGTCTGTGTAAATTTGTCATCCTAAGAATCCCAAATAATGATAAATCAGAATATGTGTTAATTCATAATAATTTTAATAGTAAGGTAATTAAACTTTAGTACTGAATGGGTCCGATCTAACTTAAAGACCTTTCCATCACCCATGTATAATAAACGGACTTCATTGTGGTTTTCCTTTTTCTATGTGGGAGGTAGCCGAACTATCGACGCCACTGCTAACACGATAGCGTCAAAAAGCAGTGCATAGGTCTAGGAAAGAAGTCACCAAAAACGACGGATCTAGCCTTATTACCAATTGTCAATACCTCTATAATTATATAATCTAAGAGTTGGAATTCTCATCTCAATATTGGCATCTGCTTTCCCCATGAAAAAAGAAAGAGTTTGTTTCTCTGAAGTGATAAGTTTTCAAATATGGTGCCTAGTGCTTGACAGAGGCAAGTTGTAACTACTTCCAGTTGCAGCAGTGGGTGATTTCCCTCAAATAAGCATTGACTGTGTCATAGCCTTCCCGTACACTATACAGGGAAGGCTAACAGAGCTACGTGGGAGGCGCCGATTCCCGGGTACCCGTACCTAGTCTGTAGCTCCTCAGTACTGACGGCCGTTTCTGCGTCCTCGTCTATCAGCTCGTGTAGGGTGGCCGCGCTGCCCCGAATACGACTACTCCTCTTACCTAATGGTAGGGATACAAAACGAAGTTCAGATTGTAATAGGGAATCCTCGAATCTTATTTGGAAAAAAAGAAAACCATTCACGGTGACTTGAGCACCCAAGGAGTAGGCTTCACTTGTTTTAACTTTTACCTCATATTGTAAGTTTGAGAAATTATTTTTTATTTTGTAGCAAAAGAGTAACGAAACCAACAGTCAGTGAGTTATGGTGCGTACAATATATATTTGAATTTGGTTTGTTACTCATCTGCCGCAATACCTAAATTATTGTGTATACCTACACTCTGATGTCTATGTGGAAAACAGACTATGCCGATGTCGGCCACAATAAACATGCTGCAGTACTTAATGTACACAGAACTAAACCAAGACACTGAACAAGTGGCATGCTTTTCTATCACAGCATGTTCTTCTCCAAGATAATAGTGATTTCAGTGCAAAAATCAAACAATTTTAGCCTATCATAGATTTACAGAAAAAAACGTTTTTCCTCTATTCTAGTTTGAGCTATCCTGCATACATGTATATATTGGCATTCACTACTTACATATATATGAGCACTCCTTACAAAAGAAAACTTGTGAGAATTGGCATACATTGTTATGAATTTTTCTAAACACATTTTATTTTCGCTTATAGACATACCTCTAGGATAGCTCGATCTTGGGGAAAATGCTACGATAAAAATATCATACTTTTACTATAGAAATACAATAAAAGTTAATTGAATTCATTAAATAGTACTTTTCCTGATGTCAACTGGGTACTAACACACATTTTCACTGATTATATTTAAATAGAGAGACTATACATTTTCAAGCAAAACTTTAATCGAGTCTTTAATATCACTTTGCAATATAAGGCCGCAGCAGCTTGCAGCTTTTTAAGATCAACTAACAGATACTATTGCCCATTGACCTATAATGTTTCTAGCCAATGTCCAAAGCAACCTTATTCATTTTCCGGAGACAAGCCAATAGTTATGCCTATCCATAGAGATGTATCATAGACAAACGTCGCAATGGCCTATCCCACAATTAGTTTTAATATCTATTTTAAGAAACTATAGGTCTACTGACCAAGAAAGGACTGGGAAACTTGAAACTTAAAATGTGTTATGCCCTATAATAAAAGCTGATTGTAATGTCATAATACATTTCTGTGAATGTCTAATCTATATCTTAGAATTTTCAAACATATTTTCCTCGTGACATTTTGCCCCGGGGGGTATATTTAAGCGCTCATAATTTTATAATCAGATCCCTTTGATTATTCATAAAATAAAGGCACGTGAAAAAAATCAGCGCTTTCTTAACCAGTGGACCTATAGTGAGCTGCTCACCTGATGTTCTGCCCGTGGACTGCTCAGCTTTGGCCTTACCGAGTTGTTTCTCGAGCAGCACGTGGCGCCGTTTCTGGGCCTGCACCTCCTGTTGGGCGTCGGCCGCCGCCTGCGTACTCTCACCCAGTCTGAAATTAATGAGAAACCACCTTGGATTAAATCTCATGAATTTGTTGTTTTTTTGTTTTTTTGTTTTTGCTTCACTCTCCCGTGAAAATGTTACAATCTTATGAGAAAACTATGAAAACAAAAGGAAGCTTGTAAACGAAGTATAGTTAGGGAGCATATGTATTGGGCAATCAGGGTGTAAAGATACCAGGTCTTCCCTAGTGTATTCGCTGATGAATCATTTTGGAACTGGAAATGTTAAAAGAGTGATTCAATTGAATATACAGTTTTGCAAATGGATACGTGTGGGAGTAATTGTAGAGCCAGCTGCAGGAGACTTGTGTGAGTTGTTTAGGGTTCTACCGGGACCGTCTATTCACACATCCACACATCCACGGGTAGCTGGCGAAATCATCGCGCATGGGGACACATCCACACATCCACGGACCCATTCGCGCTGACGCCACGCCATTCGCACTCACGGAAATCATTGCGCATGGGTTCAAAGTCATCGCACATGGGTTCAAAGTCATTGTGCATGGGTTCAAAGTCATCGCGCATGGGTTCAAAGTCATCGCGCATGGTCACACCTCCGCCCACGCGCGATGATTTCTTCACATCTAGATCTACACATCCACTAGGAACCCATGGTCGCACCTCCACAGCCAATTCGCGTTGACGCGACGTGACCTAGTCCTAGGGCAACACCTCCTGTCACTTTTCATGCCTCAAGTTGCGCGAAATTCCCGCCATGCGTCGATTGGTCCCCCTAGGGGTTAAGCCAGCCTTTTCCGTCAGCATTCCTTTACGGCACACCCCCGAAGGGACACCCTCGACGGCACCCTAGTGCGAGAAGCGCGGGGGGGGGGGGGGGGCAATCTTCTCGCCCCAGGACCTGCCCTGGTGGATGTGTGGTTGTTACCCCACGCGCGATGATTTGTGGCCCAAGTGCGATGATCTGTCAAAAAACTTGGGTTTACAGTCATCGCGCATGGGCCCATGGATGTGTGGTTTTTTAGATGTGTGATCTTCGGTGGATGTGCGAATAGAATCGGCCGGTTCTACCATGTACCTCCATATACCCCCATTGGTCGCAGATAGACATACAACAAATCTCCCTTGGACCCATATATGTGTTAATAAAGTCAGTCTTCATCTAGCGTCTAAAGTGAACAGACCTGTCTCAGTCTTGCTAATTTACCCCCTTTATAGCGCCCCCCAAACGTGGCATAAAAACTAAACCCCTCATAATCCTATGGTGACTAACCTGTTCTGCAGCACCTTGACCAGTTCGGCGAGTCGGTCCCGCTCCACCTCGGCGGCCTGACAGAGTGACCGGTGCTGCTGGACCTGGGCGTGCAGCTCCTGGAGGTCAGCGGCCGAGATGACCGGCACTCCAGGGTCTCCACTGGACACAGGGGGGTAGCAGAGAGTGGGGTAGAATTAAACCTCAACAATTTTCTACAGTTTAAGTTGAAGCTAGTTGTTTAAAGCCTAAGATTT
The DNA here is from genome assembly GCA_936440205.1 of Lepidonotus clava. Lineage (NCBI taxonomy): Eukaryota > Metazoa > Annelida > Polychaeta > Phyllodocida > Polynoidae > Lepidonotus > Lepidonotus clava. Next base: position 13,202,657 of record OW387150.1, on the reverse strand, counting down.
CAGGGGAATGGACAAAGGTTTACTTTAATAAGTATATCTATTGTATTCTTCTGTTGATAAGGAAACTATTTTACGTGATTGGAAAAATATTTTACTCGTTACAACAAAAATAAATGGATCATTAATGGCTGAACATAGAATTTTTTCATAAAAACTAAATACATAAGCAAGTTCAAAAATACATCCTCTTGTTCTTAAGTTAATCTTTTAAACTATTTTTTTCGTATAACTAAATTGTGAGTGAAAAACTTAGTTGACAATAATGCTCAAGGGAAAAGGTGGATAGGGAGGGAAGCAGGTCCAAGCATGTGCCTGTTCAGTCGCTCCTGAGCATATTGTAATTTGCAATTGACTGAGATCTCACCTTGAGTTTGTCGGGTGGTCCTGGGTCGACTGTCTCCGTGAGCCGGGCCGCTCACTTTGGGCTGACGGAGCCCGGTCACTCAGCCTGCAGGGAAAATACATTAAAAATAAAGTGGTATATACACCATATAAGGGTCCTGATTCAGCCCATCAGAAAGACCAAAACTTGTATGATTTTAACCGGAACTTGCAGGGAAGCCTTTCTATACAGAAGCATAATTTTGATAATTATTGAGGAAAAAATGTCGGTTAAAATCAATATTTTTGTGCTTATTTAAGGATCTGAATACCACATCAGGATTTCATCATTCAGATATTACATGAAAAGTAGTGTGTGGGAACCCGCCTTGGCGTTTCAAGGCAAATATCATTTTTGAATTATGAAAAATACGTTATTGAGGGGTAACTACCATATGTTTCTCTATTTCCCAAATCATGCAACTGTGACATAACGACAGTCGACATTCAAGTGTTTTGTTCCAGATGTCATCGGCTGAATCGATACAACAATGATGCATTATGTACAAATTACCTAACTATAGCAGAGATATTATAGTATCAACAGTTTCTCACTGTAATTAAGCGAAAGGTTTGGGGGGGAACCATGCGACTAGATTAACAAAAAATTAATGTATATCCCAAATCATCAAATCTTTATTTATTGAACTAACTCAAACGCAGCTCAAATTACCAAAAAAATAACTACAATCCGCCAACTTATTATAAAACGCGATTTCTACAATCTCTCAGCAACATACATATGACATCTAACCAAACATCAACTACACAAACTATTGCGCTGCACAATAACGCAATACGCATTTCTAATACGGCATGCCAGGGATATAATTTAGTTCAAAATCACATGCATGGCTTAATAGCATTCAACATGCGTGGGGCAGAGCAATTCAGGGTACATTATTCAACCTATTTCTAATTATGTAAACGTAGACATTTTCGCGTATACAAATTAAAACAAAAAACAACAACAACAACAAAAACACATAGCTCTTTGTTTTTGTGTTCCAATGGGTTAAGGCCTGTATATTACTAACTGAAAATATTTTCCTGCTTTATGTGAATCCTGGATGTGAATTCAGCGAAAATGCAAAGAGCGCGAATATAAATACGTTCACACTATGTGAAATACACTGGAGGCGGGGTGGCCTACCCACCTGGAGGAGGGGCGGGGCAGGGGCCCGATGACCGGCACCCCGGAGGCCGTCACCGAGGTGGCCACCAGGATACTAGCCTCTCCAGACTCCATACGGCAGCTTTGCAGAGACACACAAGGAATTCCTACTTTATTTTATGGAATATTTAATCAAAGAGACCTATAAATTGTTAACTGAATGTCGAGGAGGCCTGAAATTACTGAATCGCCCCTCGCCTGTCGATGTTCTATTTCTGCGAGTTTGAGACGGATTCAGACATCAAAGAAATATGCGGACAAATTTTTTAATGCAGTTTCAATTTGTAGTCTACCTTTTCCAAAGTCCATGTACTTTTCATAACAGGGGATTATGCTTGCAAATGTCCCATGTTTTTGTGATCGTATAGACGTTCTGCACATGACCTCCAAATAGCCACAAAGGAGCTGCGCTACATATTGGTGATCATTTTAGAATCCTTGTTATCAACATTTCACAAATATTCAGAATATCAGTTTTTAAAATGTGCCTGACATAATTATATGATATCCTATTGAACAACACGGTGATCCCCAAAACGTGGTTATGTGACCATGTCTTTACAAGGTCTCTAGTTACCTGGAGGCTGGGGGTGGGGTGGGCGAGGCCAGCTGGGCTCCGTCGTCGGCAGGTGGCACGCTGGACCCCACGCGGGACGCAGCCCGCTCAAACAAGGCGTTCACTCCCTCCGCCTGGGCCCGCTGCAGGTTCTGAAACAGGTAAGATACATGTTTGAGACATAACACTTACTAATCAATAGAGGGAATAAAGAGAACGGGATCTCTACAGTACCCTGTCATTGAGTATATTATACCAGTAAATAATATTTACTTGCAACCTGCTGCACACTGGTGAGCTGCTCATCTAATGTCCTGCCCCTCTAAATCAGAGGTAGTGCCTGCAGTTGATTGTTGACCTGTTAACAGATATGCCACTCCCGACTGATGAAAATGTAGGAAAAGAGGGAAATGCTTTTTCTACTTTTTTTCCTAGAAGCAACTTGGAGGGACATAACCTTATTAGGAATAGAGACCTGACACTGAATTTGTACTTGAATAGCTTGATACCAACACAGAAATACTCTAATTTCTAAAACAGATATTTAAGTGATGCAGGGAGTATCAGCTGCCCAATCCAAAATCACTAAAAAGTAGGAAATCCTAAAAGTAGGAAAAATGCCATCCCTGCATCAAACATACTGAGAAACACGCAGCCTGCCGCAGACTGTTAATCTGCTCCCCCCAACACACTGAGTGCCTCACAGCCTGCCATTAACTGTTTACCTGCTCTCCCTACAACATACTGAGTGACTCACGGCCTGCCGCAGACTGTTACCCTCCTCTCACCCTCTACAACACACTGAGTGCCTCACAACCTGTCAGAAACTGTTAACCTTCTACCCCCCCCCCCCCCCCAACACACTAAGTGACTCACGGCCTGTCGCAGATTGTTGACCTGCTCCTCCAGCTGGGCCATGCGCGTCTCCTTCTCGCTGACGATGGCCTGCAGCTGACTGATGGTGTTCACGTCGTGCTGGGCCTTCTGCTGTAACTCCTTCACCTTCTTGTCGTAGTCGGCCTTCTCAGACGCGTCCTGTGTGCTCGAGTTGGAGAGCAGTTTCTGCAGCTGAGTTTGTTGTTTCTAAAAAACGGGAAAAAAACTTTACATGCAAAAGTACATCTAAAAGAGTGGGTTTATACATATCAGTCGATAAAAGTTGGGTAACGATGTTACCTGACTGCAAATAGGCATACTGTAAAAGGTTTCTTGGAAATTTCCTGATCTTTTAATTCTCCTTGAGGAGCAAATACATCATAAGTATTGTAAGTATTTTTGGCACGTAGGTAACATAGTTCATGTATTCACTATACTGGGTAAAAAGAAATAAGATAACTTGAGGGTTATAACACGTCCTGAAAAATTAACTGCATTGGAATATGGAAGCTATCTACTCACCATTAATGCTGAGATGAGTTCGTCGTCATGCTTTCCTTTTTCTAACAGAGTTGCCATTTGAGCTTTTACACTTTTTATCTCTCCAGATAGAACTTTATTTCTGCAATGAAAACATGTACAGTAATGATTGATATTCACAATAATACACGTTCCTAAGGCTAAAGCCTACATAAAACGCTCTACTCAGTCTCAGAAACAACGTCTTAGAAACTGCATTTGTCACTCGCAAAACTTGTAGCTTTGCTTTACCATCGCAGACTTCCATTGCATGTAAAAATTAAATTGGTCAAATGGTCGAATCGCGGGCGTATGAAATACGAAACATGCAACATTTTAAAATCATATTTCCAAATTGGTAGTAGCATAGGCCTCACTGACTGGTCTTGGCCATGGCATTAGCCTAGGGGACTGGTCCATGATGCATAACTCACCTTGCTTTGGATGCATCCAGTTTGTTTTTCATGGCATCTTGGTCTTGTTCAAGAGCACGCAACTCGTTCACCATACGCTGCAGAACAAACCAGGTGTATGAGAGTAACTTTATGGGTTATATAGATTGCCGGCTGATGTATATATATATTGAACAACACACTACTTTTAGATGGCAGCTCTACATCTAACCTCTGTATGGGCAGGGCCTATTGCTGGCAATTCATGTACACGCTGGTTGAACGTTCATTATTTTGGGAATTTGACTATCGCTGTCACGAGTAATTCGGGTAGTGTAAGTCTCTGAGAATATGTCATGGTACCATGCATGTTACAAATCATTTGAAAGAGAACAACTACATTTTAGTTTTAAACTTTTCTAGATATATATAACATGTATGTATTCAAGCATAATTCCCATTGGCGATTTTTTTTTGTCAAATCGCCAGCAAAACCAGCATGTCAAACATAGGCTTTAAGCCACTCATCTCACCTCCTGCGCCTCCTTCCGCTCGCGCTCCATGCGGCGGAGCTGCTCGCGGTGTGAGTCGTTGGCCGTGGTGCGGCGGGAGGTGGTTGACCCGAGCAGCTCCCGCTCCAGGTCATCCCCCATCACACTCTCTGTGGTCGAGCAGCTCTGTAACTGGGCCTTCAGTTCGGTTACCTGTAGATATGATAGAAAGTTATGATTATCGTGTGAAGTGAGTGCAAGCATGCATTTGTTTTTTTGTCTGTCAAGTTAAAAACAAAGTTAAAGTTATCACCGCTGCGTACTTGTCTTGATAATCGTAAGAATATAGTGATCCTTTTTGTCTGAGTGATATTCAGTTGTACTTTTCGAGTGTGTAAGTACCAATTTCCTCATACAAGTTGTACCCGTATTATTCTAATGCTACGTAAGAAGCAATAGGCTTGGTTGCTTTTCCTATCCCTTTTCCTATTATTTTCTATTATATGGTGTTTTTTTCGCACTATTTTTTATATGCTTTATGTAATGACATATTGAAATAACCATGACTTTAAAAAAATGCTAAATGAAGTATTTCGTGGACTTTCAGTTTAAACAGTATATGATTAGTCTCACCTTTTTCTGTAGTGCCAACACTTGTTGTGCCCGTCCTCGCCAACCGCTTGGGGTGTTTAGTAGAGACTGTACGGTGACCCCGTCACCCACCTCGTTAGCAAGCACCTACGGCGGCAACAGAGTTAAGAATAATTATATTGCATCCTTTTGTTGGCTTAACACTGACTCAATAAATGGAGAGTAGTCAATTTACGGTAACCAACTCCGCTGGCAAGCAGCTACTAGGGCAACAAAGTCATAAAATATGTTTCCTAAAAATGTATACGTATTTCAATGGACTTAGACTGTCATGTTGAATGAAGCCCCGTGATACTGATAGTTTCATGATCTGCTGCGGCAATTTTCAAAACAGTAACCATTATTGATATGAGTGTCCGTTTATTACGATAATTCAATTCAACCATTAGTTAAGAAAACTAATAAACATGATAAATATCACAGAAACACATATATCCTGGACTGTGAAACACTTCATAACTATTTCATTGAATTTATACCAGTTCAAATTTTGACTGCCAAAACTTCGCATGCAAAATTTAGTAAAAATAGTGGTCTCGGGTTTTATACAAATGGAAATAACAAATTGGGAGCTATGAATACACACAAATACTATCAGTCACTTTACCTTCTGTGTCAACTTGAGTTCCTGTTTGACCTCGTGTATCAGGTTACGCTGTTCTGCACACTTCTGTTCGCTCTGATTGAATTTATGTTGTAAGGCCTTCAGGTCGGCCTCCAGTGAACTCTAGAAAAACATAATCAGTCAATTGTGACACACAAAATACATTATTCTGACCATCCCCAGTATAGTTCAACTACGTGTAATACATCTTCATTATCATAACAAACATGCTTCTTTCATCGGTTTATCTATGTATAAAGACTGACTGATACATTTGTTAATATAAAATCAAGTTTATTTTCTTTACAGTATGTTATAACATCTCTTTATGAAATATCAAGGCATGTATTTGCAAATTTCTATGTAAATTATACCGACAAATTTACCTTGATATCTGCCTCACTATATTGTTGTGGTCGAGCAGAACTATTGCCGTGGTTACGTCCCGAACTGTTGAGGTCATTCTTTTGTTTCTGAAATACGAGAAACGAAAAACAGATCAAAAACAAGGAAAATATTTTCGATTATGTATTGCCGACCATACAAATAGATTAAACATTATTGCATTCATTGATTGTTCGACAAACGCGGGTTGATAAATACTAAATCTTACTGCATCTTCTAGTACATATTACCGTTTGATTTGGGAACCCTGAAGAAGACTGTCAAAAGCCGAAACATATCGGTTCAATAAATATTTTCACAACACCTGTCCTCAACTCAACTCAATTCAACTATTTTGACATTTCCGTAATGTAATATCATTTTTTCCGGTAGCATCTGAGCAGGGCAGACGCCGCCTCGTACTCTTTTATACTGTAAGATCTTTGAATATTATAAACATATATATACATTATACATGCACATACATCCCTATCGTGATTTTGATGTTTGAATCCAATTTCCATTTTTGCCCCCCCCCCCCCAAAAAAAAAAAAAACAACAAAAAAAAACAAGGAAACAACAAGGGGAAAAAAAAACTTTTAGTCTTATAATAAACCAATTTTGTGACAATTCATTTGATAATGTAACAATCATTTAGCTTTACCCTATTTCCAACTCTGACTCACCTCGTTCTCTAGGTCCATACACTTGCGGGCCCATTGTTTGCTGCGGGTCCTCTCGGCCTCCGCCTCAGCGGTCAGGTCTCGCACCTTCTTGGACAACTCAACTATTTTGAGGGCGGCCGTTTCGTTGGTGCCGCTCCCCGCAGTCTCCAGCACTGCTTTCTGCTGCTCGTTTTTCTTACGTAGTTGACGCGTCTCCAGGTCACGCTCACTGAGCAGTTTGTACAGGCGACCCGTCTCATCCTTCAACTCCTACGGCAAATATCAAGAAAACGTATGGTCTTTTTTTGTCGATCTTTATTTTTGTGAATGGTATGATCACATTACATTTACAGATTTACACTCAAAGGATCATATGTTTGATAGTTTATTCTAGGGTGTATTTTAGGGTGTATAATTAAGCAAATATTTGTCGATACTAGCCGCAAATAGATATCAAATACATAAGCATCCCATAATTTGATGACTTGTATTGAAAATCCAATAAAAACTAATGGTTAAACTTTACTTTGGAACATAATATCCGCTGATTGAAAGAAATGAGTTACAAACATACCCTGATCTGTTCCTTCAAGCTCTGTTGCTCTTCGCTGGGACTTTTTTGCACGGTTTCTGGGGCGAGCTGAAATATAATTCTGATATATACAGACTTTCTTTGCTCTGTTTCTGGGGCGAGCTGAAATATAATTCTGATATATGCAAACTTTCTCTGCAACAGGTAGGTATGACAGCTAAGTGCTGTTGGGATTCTTGCTATGTAGCAATGTTTGATAATTAGTATGCCATAGCATATCCAAAAAAATAGGGCTCCATAATTTAAGTTAGCATTTGAAATTTATGGGCCCGACTTGCCTCCAGATATCAGGACCTTACTTTTAATCTTGATGGTGAACCAAAAGATCCTAGTCCGTAAAAACTCCTGGTGGACTATTCCTGGTTCTACTCTTGGTGTTCTATTCAAAAACCTACCTGTAGCCCCAGGTCATCGTCGACCCCGAAGGCCCTGCTGGCAGCAGTGTTGAGCTGGCTGCGGTCACTGCGGGATGTGGCCAGCTTCCCCCGCTCCTCAGACCGCTGTTTGCGCCGGGCCAACTTCTGAGCCTGCTGCTCCTGCAGCGATTCGAACTGACGCTGAAGGGTGGCGCTGGCCTTTTCAGAGCCTGCCATCGTTTGAGCTGAATAGATACAGTATTAACATTATCAATAATGATAAGGTTACAATAAAAAGGTTCTTGAGTTCAGATTTCATGGGTATAGGGTCAGTAGGTAGGAATTTTTTTAAAGAATATTTCTTAACTGCAATGATAGTGTAAGACATTGTTGGAAATTAAGAACTACTTTTTCAATACACCTTCTGTAATGAGCCTATATGTCAGTTTTATGTTAAGCAACAACAACAGGAATGGGGGAAAGGTTTGGGGCACGGCACAAAATAGGGTCGGCAGGGGGAAATCTGAACACCGCTATTTTTTGGGAGGCGCCCAAATAATTAGTGAGGCTCATGAACCGCTCAGATGCGAGTGTATGGCCCATGCCATGTGGGAGATGGGAATAGGAGGGGGTGTCTCTGGTACAGCTTATTTCACAGATGACACTCGTCTTATGTCTTTTTACATTAGATCTACCACTTTACATGAAAAACTTCAAAAAGGGGGGCAAAGAGGCCTTCCATTAAGTACATATGCAACAAACAGGTGTGTGTGTGGGGGGGGGGGGGGGGGGGGGGTGGGGGGGGTTTAGGCTAAAGCAGATAATTGAGGGGCGGGTTCCCCCCCCCCCCCCATAAAGTCATGATAGGATCTAATTTACTTGCTACCCTAGATTGGCTAGAATGGGCCTAATCAGGCTAATGATAATGACAGTTACTGTTAACGGAGGTTCACCAATTTTCGGACATACACCAATTTACGGACACTTGGACAGTTCTAAAAGATTATGCTCTGTAATTTTTACAAAATTATTTTTGAAATACTGTCAATGGTCCAAACTTTATAAAAGTATTATCATACTATTGATTCAAGTGTAATTAATATATTTCCATGTCAAATATACCCATTTTGTGAAAAATATAAGAGATAATGCTATTTCTTAAATGAATTTTGTTGTAATTTTGATGCATTTCAAGTCTGGACTGGATTTTTATCAGGAAATTCTCTCCAAGTCAGAAATTAAAGAAAAAATGATGATGAATTTTCAAAATTCCACCCTAACCTAGGGAAATAATTGTTGATAATGTACATTTATTTGTAAATCTTAAATTTATTATCAATTTACAGAAAAAAGACAATTGGCTGTAAACACATGGTGTCCGAAAATAGGTGAACTAGTGCACCTGAGTTGACATGTTAAAACAAGCCGACACATTTGGAGAAACGTTTATCATAGTTACTTCAAAGACATTTTTACATACTTTTATTTCAAAATTGGTAGATTAGGCCCTCTAAACATTAATCTTTTACTTCCTAGAAAATTCAATTATTTTTTCCCCTTTTTAATGATATATTAGGCAAATTTACATGATTTTTTCACATAAAATTGTTTAAAAAATCGACATTTTCATATATTTTACAACTAAGTGTTCAATATATCAATAAACAGCAAAGAAAACTAATAATTACAAATGAATAATCCACTAGATGAAGTAGAGGTGAAGGAAAATTGATATGCAATAGTTTTTACTAAGAAAGAAATCAACATTATTTGTTTTTAAGTATTTATGTAGGGTATAGGGAACCATCCTTTCAGACACCACCAACTGTCCGAAAATAGGTGCACCTGTCCGAAAATAGGTGCACCTAACTCAAAAATATCAATAGAGCCCTGTGATATCAGAAATATTATTTTCATATCAACTTTGGTTTTATTATATGGAAAACCTTTTTAGCTGTGGTATAGGGCCAATTATTTAAAATCTAAGTCATTTTTATGAAGGCACTGATCATTAATGTCTTAAAGTGTCCGAAAATTGGTGAACCTCCGTTAACTGGTTAACGTAGAATGTACCCCCCCCCCCCCCCGTATCTTTTTCTGTCATAATAATTATACCTATCTGTGCAGTATAATAATTGTGATGCAACCAATATGATAACGACGACAAGACTCGACTCTACGCCAGGCTAGCAACCGATAACTTGACATAAACAATGAGCGATAATTAGGGATTTTCCAAAATTATCAGTGTTCCTCCCCATTATATGACTTGTATCTACTCTCTCAACAAATGTCTTAGGTCTGTTGAAAGCTGTTCTTTCTAAACATACCTTCCAGTTTCTTCTAAGGTGTAAAAGTTATCTGTAATCACTAAAAGAATATTTGATGCGAAATGCAGCTAATTCCATCCTGCCATCTCGCGGGGAAAATGTGAAACTTTATGAATCACTACAGTATTTTATTTGAATATAAATATCTTAACTAGAATGACCCAAAACGAAGAAAGAAAATAACAGAAACAAGTGTCAAATAATACTTTAGTATATGTATATTTATTGATGACTAGAAAAATTGAAAATTACACTTGTTGTCGCTTGGAGTACACGATTACATGAAATTACTAGAGTGGGACCTTACAAAATAAACAACATGGCGGCCACTGGCGGTCTATCTCAAATTTTACAATATTCGGATAGTAGTGAAGATGAAAATGCAGATAAACCGGACACTGTCATCGACAATGAATGCACTGAGAAAGAATCGGAGGGGAAGAGGTCATTGGCAGATAGAGAAGGTCTCATGGATAATAAGACAACAGCGAAGAAACGGTATGACGATCTGTGAATCTTCGTGACTCTGCCTCAACAGTCTAGAGTAGAGTCTACCTGGTCCTTAGACAAAGTATTCGTCCCTGAATATTGCCATTCCCGATGAAGGGAGGGGCTTGCGGCGCAGGTTACCTGGTTCTCTGCCCTGGAGAAGTCGGCCCACTGATACTTGAACAGTTTTTCTAAAGGAAAGCAAACTAGTCTAGTATATCCCTCTCTTCTAATAAATCAAATGTCTAGGTTTCTTACCTAAAATATAAAACATAGACCTAATGATAAATTGGCCATTTTACCGATAGGTCTAGATATATATATCAAGAAATGGCGAATATTTTCCTTTTTATATTTCTTAGAGTAGGGTTGCCAGTTTTCGCGCATTTTACGCATTTTTGATGACGCATTTTTTCTAGACCTGCCATAAATAGTCAGGCGTCCTATGATATCAAACGGCGTGATAACCACCAGCTTATCCAGGTATAACGTGAATGGGAGCGTCGCCGGGTACGTTGCTATGCCATGATGACGTCACTCTGACGTCACTGGCCCGCCCGTTGCGTTCCACTCACCAAGCCCGCTCATTACTCACGGGACACGGCTGCTGACTTTGAATTATCGTAGCTGTGTTATGTCATCCCGGAGAGGTTGGGACTCGATAAAAGCTTGTAGAAGGTGCGGCATAGTCCATCGCCAACCGTGGGGCGAAAATTGCAGGCGGGAAGTCTTCGATTTCTACAGTGAACGCGTAAACCGTGCGGCGAACGAGGAGACCTCCAAGCAACCGATGGCGACCGCGGAAGGGAGCGGTGTTTCAAACGGGGCAACGGCCCCAGTTGGTCAGACTCCGACTACAAACGATGTCTTCGACGTGGGAGTGCTGGCACAGCGACTAAAAAACCTAGAAGAATCGTACCGTTCAAGCCAGGCCAACTTGGCAGCCGCTGTGGATACGCAACAAAAACGAAGAAATCGGTTAAGGTCAAGGCCGTAGAAGTTACGTCAACAAACAAATCTAGGTCAGGTGAGAAAGTAGCACAGACGAAGAAAAGTAAACAGAGAGCCATCCCCGTACAACGTGATTCTAAGAGGAAGGTGATGGTCGTGGAAGCCGAAGAGAGTGACAGTTCCGAGGCCAAGGCCAGCAGCACTTCTTCAAGCTCCGAGTCCGAGACCACGACGACTACATCTTCATCGTCGAGCGAAGATTACTCGTCGGAGGAGGAAAGCCGGGTGGCGAAGAAAAAGCGGAGGAGTAGGGCGAAGGAGCAGAGAAGAGGAAAACCCAAGGTTTCAAGCCGTTATTCGCAGAAGCGTTATGCGAAAAAGAAAGGTGATTCAATTCAGTCATTTGAAAGGTTGATGGTCGTGTCCATGGAAACGATCAAGGATGCTTATCGTAAAGGCAAAGACATCTCGGGGATCCTGAACCATGTGCAGCTCCTCGCGGAGAAAGCGGAATCGCGGATCTTTAGGGTCGACACCTTAGTCTCTTACGACGAGACGGTGAGAAAGGAGGCGAACATCGGAGGAATTGGTGAATTTGGCAAAGTGGACGCGTCTAACGTCCTCAAGTATTTCACCTATGACGGTACCACCAACTCCAAGAGAACCCCAACAGAGAAGAAGGGTCAGAAACTATGCTTCGATTTCAACGGCATGGACGGCTGTACGAGGCAGGGTTGTAAGTACAGGCACTCCTGCAGAGCATGCGGTGGTACCACCCACGGCGCGTCCACTTGCTACAAGACGTCGAACAAGAAGATCGGCGCGACCGGCTCAAGCCAGAAATGAGAGATTGCTGTGGATGACTGTCCCGGTGTACCTAAGACTGTTGCAAAAGCAAATTGTGATGTTGTAAACCATACGTGTTCAAGGCCTGTTGGCCAACATAATGTTAGTCTTGGGGATTCACCAAATGTGGGGGTAGAAAACCAGGCATTGGGGGTCTCTACAGAGAGCGACGATTTTGTATCTATAGTTCCTCTTCCAGTTGTGGGTGAGAGTGTTACAGAAATTGAGAGTGTCGTTGTTAGTTCTGTTTCCAATGTTCCTGATAGTACAGGGGAATTCGTGTTTTCCCCTCCCCCGAGTAAGTCAGGGAAAGTCATTCATGTCTACCGTGAATGTGTTAGCGGTATCTGTTTATGTTGCAACTACATAGGGGGGAACCTGAGTCAGTTGAAACCTTGTAGGATAGCGTCCCACCTATGGTCGGACGAATGTATTTTTGATGACACCACGAAGGACTTGGTGTGGTCAGGGCTTTGCGATGGCTTTGACATAGTGGACCAAAATTGTAGCTCCAGTTATCATTGCGAGAATTATAATTCCATAACTGAAAATAAGTTCAAGGGTGAAATGGACAAGTTACTCCTGAAGGAATTAGATGAGGGTAAAGTTAAGTTGGTGGCATCTCCCCCAACATGCATCCACTCCTTAGGGGCAGTAGAAAAAAGTAACGGGGGCCTGCGTCCGATAACGGACTGCAGCCGTCCAGAAGGCGATTGTATCAACGATCAGATGAAAACCACATGCAAAGTTTTTAAATTTAATTCAGTAGACACTGTGTCAAAAATGTTAAAACCAGGAGATTTTATGGCAGTCGTCGACATAGAATCTGCATATCGCTCAATAAGTGTTAATCCACTGCAGACAAGATTTCAAGGTTTGAAATGGAATTTCGGTGGGGGGGAGGTCCTAATGGAAGACCTACGCTTGTGTTTTGGTCTGCGCTGCGCTCCTTACATATTCGACCTATTATCTAACCTGGTGGTGAGCAGCTGCAGAAGCAAAGGTTTAACTAGGATGGTGAACTACCTAGATGATTTTGTAGTCCTGTCAGAGACGGAGGAAGGCTGTAGGGAGGCCCTCTCAATCGTGATTGGTGTTTTACGGTCAATTGGGTTTAACATAAGCTGGAAGAAGGTGACCCACCCTTCAAGAGTATGTACCTTTCTGGGCATAACCATAGACTCGGTCAAAATGAATCTATCCCTCCCTAGGGCAAAGATAGATAAGTTACTGGAAACCATTAGGGACATAGAAAGAAAAACTTGGTTAACAAAAAAGGACCTTGAAAAGCTGGGGGGTCTTGTTTCTCATTGTTCCTCGGTAGTCAGAGGGGGGCGGACATTTAGTCGACGCATCTTCAACTTAGCTGCGGAATGCACAAGGGGCTCTAAGGTGAGAATCAACGAGGAGATGAGTGAGGACTTGAAGTGGTGGAAAAAATTTGCTCGTACCTTTAATGGTAACGCCAACATCATTAGGAAGTCAGACTCTATAGATATGATAACAGACTCGTCAAACTTTGGGTTTGGTCTGTGGTCGGGTGTAGACTGGGCCTTCGGCACTTGGGACGGGGAACCTGTAGGAGGGTTTGAACTACACAACCATCACGAATTGGCACCACTTTTTTCAGGGTCAACGGTAAATATAAACGTGTACAAGTTGTGGCCCATTGTTGTCTCCCTGAAACGCTGGGGACCCGCAAACAGAGATTCCAGCATAAGGGTAATAACTGATAATACACAAGTTATGCACATGATTAACAGTGGGAGGAGCACTAATCCAGTTTGCATGTCTTGGCTCCGAGAAATTTTTTGGTTATGCTATATCTTTAATGTAGAGTTATTTGCTATTTATGTCAGATCAGAGGAGAATGTACTACCGGACGCATTATCACGCCTATCTGCGAATGCAAAGAAAGCTTGCAGTAAGAACCTAATAAGTAAATATAATATGTGTTGCAGTGAATCCATCGAACCTGACACTGGAGGATATAACCTGGAGAACCAAAGAACTGAACCTCAACGCTACAACGGAATCAACAAGGAGGACGAGAGGATACCAGGAAAGGTGCTTCAGGGGATTCTGTGACCAATTTGGGTTTTCAAGTACCCGCGTGGGGACAGAGACCATAATATCTTACGTCTCTTTCCTGTCTTTCTTCATGGCCTTCTCTTCGATCATATCATATTTGTCAGGCCTTTCGAACTACCTTAAGGGTATGGGCAAGGCTGGCGTGGATTACACCGACATCAGGATCAAGGACGCTTTAAAAGGCGCACGAAGGCTTGCCAAAGCCGGGAGTGGTCCAGCAAAACCTATCACTGTGTTAATGTTAAGGTCGATGTTTTTGTGCATTAATGTACTAGACTTCAATGATTTGGTCTTTTGGGCAGCTGTTACTCTAGCGTTTAGGACACTTCTTAGGGTGTCAAACTACTGTTACTCAAAGCATGTTATTAGGGTCAGGGACATCAAATTCACCCCTTGGGGTTTAGACCTAAATGTGAGAACAACTAAGACTAGGCAGTCGGCCGATGACTCGGTCAATCTCCCTGTAACCGCGAATTGTAACTCAGTCCTTTGCCCAGTTTATTGGGTCAAGGAGGTCCTAAGACTGTCTAACAAGAGTCCGTCTGATCAGCTCTTTTCACTTAAAGAAGGGGGAGCTTTGGTTCCCCTGACCTCTAGGGAGTTTAATTTAAGGCTCAGAGCCTGCATTTCAGCCGCAGGTCTGGACCCGGGTAAATTTTCATCACATAGCCTAAGACGTGGGGGGGCATCTCACATGTCGGAGATTGGGAGTACGGTACAGGAGGTGAAAGCTAGAGGCCTCTGGGCCTCAACCTGTGTGTTCCAGTATATCTCTGAGTCACACAGATCTAGTATCAAAAAGGACTTGAAATTTAGTGATAGCTTAATAGGTTGATGCTTGTTTGGGCGTTTTTGGCTGTATTTGGTATATGATAAACACTACCTTTCTGCCCAAACCGCATCGTTGTGTTATTGTTAGGCCAGCGCGCATTAGTTATGGCGTGATAACCACCAGCTTATCCAGGTATAACGTGAATGCGAGCGTCGCCGGGTACGTTGCTATGCCATGATGACGTCACTCTGACGTCACTGGCCCGCCCGTTGCGTTCCACTCACCAAGCCCGCTCATTACTCACGGGACACGGCTGCTGACTTTGAATTTACACTTGTTTCTGCATTTATAATGTTTGCTACTGTTACTGTATTATGATAGTTGTTGAGTATATTGACAATTATATCTGTTGCTGTATTTATTATCCACTTATTTATTTTTACCTGTTATTAGCTGAGTATTGTACATTAGGCTGTATTTGGTATATGATAAACACTACCTTTCTGCCCAAACCGCATCGTTGTGTTATTGTTAGGCCAGCGCGCATTAGTTATAGGGGGTTGTGGCCAAAGAAAATGATAATTTTTGTAAATATTTATCAAAAATTGTACGTTTTAGAGGTATGGACAAATCATGAGAGCTTATAAATCAATATTTTCTGAATTAATCAATACCCGGTCAATTTCCCAAATCTAATGAATTAATTTAAATATCCCAACTCTTCGATCTGGAATTCAGTTTAAATTGGTTTAGACTATCGTTTGGAGGTGATAGATCTACTCACATTATTGTGCTTAATTTAAAAAATTGACCCATGTGTGAAAACTAATGACATTGAAGCAGGCAGTTGTTAGTTTTCGCGCATTTTTCTCCCGAATTTTCCAGAAATTCCTGAATTTTCCATGTTTTCCCATATAAAAATTGGAGAAAATCTTAAACAGATTGTCATTCTTATAACCGGCGTGACGTCATTTTGGTCACGCCTGACTGCATGAGGGTTAAACAAACCACCATGTGCCCATTGAAAGCAATGGGGGTCACTGGACCATGACCAATAAAATCTCAAATGATTCAAAAACCTTCAAAGATACAATTAATTCAAGATTATCTTAAAGAATTATGTGTATTTGTGAACAATTTTGTCACATATATTGTAGATACATCTTGAATGATAAGTGAGTTATAACCAAATTAATGCTGTCACTCTCCCAACCAGATGTCTGCTCACCATTATTAACAGTAGGGGTTGCCATAGTGATAACGCCTCGGGTAGGAGAGTGAGGGGTGTAATACTGCAAGATTCATAGTTTTTACCCTCGTCGCGCAGGAGGTCCGTCTATTAGAATAGGCCGTGAAGAGGCATTCCTGACAACAATATAACACAAATAAGAGCTGATGCATGTATTAGTTTTTGTCTTTTTTTCAAGGAAAATACTTGTCTTCTCACTTTCTGAAAATGTACAAAAAATGTGCACTATTTAGACTCTACTTGATTTAAGTTTTCCAAGACCACAAAGCATTCCCTAAGTGGATATTATTCATGAAATAGATAGCCAATGGTCCCGCCGTTGGTAGATATCAATAGAAAGAAACCTTGTGAGGCATCGTTTATGCTTTTTTTAATATTTTTAACATTTCTCAAATTTTCCATGAAAAATGTGATCAAATGCGCAAAAACTGACTACAAAATGCGCGAAAATAGGCAACAGTGCGCGAAAAGTGACAACTAGACATAGCAAAAGGATTTTATTACAACTCTATCATAAATTGTGATCCAATATTTTTTTTCCCAAATATGATAAGCATATCTGCTGTGCTCACCAAGGACGGAAAATCGTGACAAAAGATATATCTCATGAAATAGTCTACGGGACAGTTGACACCCCCGACGGGACCCAAGCAGCTAAGGACGGGGGTCGGTAGTAGCGCGAAAATGTAATGGGAGACCCCCCTAGGCACCCCGGGGACACCCCCGACGGGACCTATGGACGGGGACCCATGTGCGACGGGACCTACGGACCTGTTACCGACGTTCCCCCACTCTTGCAGGGGGCGGGGGGGGGGGGGGGGGGCAGTTAGAGCCGTTCTCGAACTCATATATGATATCAGTTTATCTTTATTAACGCCTATGTATATCTCGGGTTCTCCCTTAAAAAAAACAGATATTCAGTATAAGGAATTAAACTACCATTGTATTTATTCTTAGAGAACCTCGGATGGGAAATAGGGTTTGATTCCTTTTCTATGTTGATTTTGGCTTCTAGCCATGGTCCCGTCATTTTGTTGTGGTACGAGAGAACGGAAAGGACTGCAGGAATGGACACTCACTCAAGACCTGAGCCTGGCTGCATGATTGCAAGCTGAGCACGGGGGGGTCTCAGAGTCATGCCTTGTACACAAGGGTGGTCAGAGGTCGGATCGTTATTAGGGTCGGGTCGGTCCTGGGCTTGGTGGCTCAAGGTAGAAAGAAAAATGAGGGAGGGGTCTCTGCATGTTTCAGGTTACGGGAGCTGTTATTTTGGGCTTCGTGATGTCGTGCTACTGGCCAGCTAGGGCCTCGTGCTGGGTGATGGCCATCGGGTAGTTGCTAAAGATAAATGGTGGTAGCGTATTGGTCGGCCGCCCACTGCATCATTCCCCATACCTATCCTAACCGTGCTTCAGATCTAGTGCCCCTTCATTCACCTATTAGTGCCTTACTTTCGCCTTAGTCCAGCTTCCCATTTAACCCTAACTTGGTCCTAATTCTGCTGCTTGTGCCTCTTGCCCCATAGGCCATTATCGTCCAAGTCCAGAGATGGTTTATGCCCAGGAATAAAGAGGTGTGAAAACAGTGAAGAGCCTGTTTGTTCCGTGCTATTCCATACTTTATATGGCCTCAAACGGCACCCTATTGGTCAGTTACAATAATGTGATCTCGTTGACCCTTACAGGGGTCGCTTCCACTTACATGTTTCCTTAATTATTCATGCTTGTGTTAATTACTTTTGTACCAACATTTCATTTCTCGTGCCTAAACATTTAGTTTTAATTGGCTAATCAATTGTATCTTTTAACAATTTGACTGCGGGTATTTATTCCACATCTGTTGCCAGTAATTATGACCAACTTACAGGCTTCTAAACTTGTGCCTACAATCACGAAGTGGCCTCCAATTCATCACACTACACTGAAAAGAAGAGACGCTAGAAATGTAACAAAAATACCTTTGTGCGTTTTATGATTCAAAGAAAAACAGTTGTGACCATTGTAAACACTTCAATATTTAGAAAATAAAAGAACGGGTAATCTAGTATTAGAAATCCTCATATTGCTAAGATGTTCCCTTGAATGATATGCTACATCAAATGTAAAGTGGTTGCCCGCTTGGCATCGATCATTCACAATCTGGTTTCTCAGACATGTTTTCTGATTATTCCGGTCCTCCAGAAACTCGATGTTTGGCCTTATTCTTCCGTAATTCGATCTCAATATTCCTGAGCTTACCCTAAAGATCTATTTCCCTATAGTGTATATGATCTGTATATTGACAATTCCATCACTGTACAAAGAACGTACCGTTTACCACATAGATCTGGAACTCTAAATGAGTGGTATCGTGGCCCCCCCCCCCCCCCCCCCAAAAAAAAAAAAAGAAAGAAAAGAAAAGAAAAAGAAAGAAAGAAAGAAAGAAAAAGAAAAAAAACTTAATCGCTACATGCTTAGTTTTGCTAGTCTACCCAGCCTGACTGTTTTTCTTAACCGGCTGATTTCCGTTTGTAAAACATCTGCATCAAAAGAAAAAGAATGGTATCAATTGAGTTTTCTGATCAAATATATCATATTTTTATCTAAATGTTACCAGGTAAAAACTCATTAAAAAATGGCGACCTTGATCCAGATTTTACTTCCTCATCTATTTAAAGATGTATTATTTTCATCCGTATTTACATTGTATTTCTTCTTTTGTAGTCGCTTGGAGTTACCGTCTGCTGTTTTGTCCATGTTCGGGGGCCGTGAGGAGAAGCAGGAGGAGCCGTCCCTCCACCAGGGTCGTGTCCGGTCATTCGCCCATGAACGAGGAAACTGGGCTACATATGTGTACTTTCCTGGTAGGACAGCCTTTTTTGATAGGGAAATTTAAAAAGATGCTAGTATTTAGTGTAATTGTTGTCGCTAAAAGTTCATTTTCCAAAGAAAACCATGAGCATAGGTTTTCAAAAACATTGTGGAATATTTAATCCTTCTGTAATTTCTGAATATCCCTTAAACCTAGTGAATCGAAATTTCTGGGTAAATTCCTAGTACAAATTTTAAAAATGTTGTGGGTGGGACGTGGCTGTTGAACTCTCTGGAACAAGACCGCTTCTGATTCAAATTTTTAAAATGTGTTACAGTCTTGTACATGTTATTGTCCTGCTTTTACATATGAGAAGAGGGCTAGCTCATAAATGCTATGATGTATTTAAACTAAACTCCCACAAACTGCGCTCTCATCACCAGATCTTCTTTTTTAAAACCCTCACTGTTTCTTCTTTTATCCAGTTGATCGAGACGTCGTCATGCAGAACCTTGTAGACGACTTGATTCAGGCCTTACCTAGTTCGTCCGAGTGGCACCAGATGGCGGCCCTTCACCTGAGTCTGTCTCGGACGGTGGTCGTCTTCCACCACTGGATTAACGAACTCATGTCAGCTCTCACCAGCTCCCTCTCACCTCACACCCCTTTTGACTGCCTCATAGGAGCAGTAGAGGTTTATACGAACGACGAAAAGACCAGGTTGGTTTTAATTATTTACCACACAGAATTGAGACTATAGGATGCTTTAAAAGTGAAATTAAATGATTAGTAGTGTAAGAGAACTCTGGTTCACATAATTATTCACATTAACATCAGCAAAGTCAAATAAACTCATTTTTTCCCTAAATTTTCTGTTATAACTTCTAAAAAAAGTGTTTCTAAGTGTCTTCCTTCACAAAATGATGAATTCATAGAAAGGCCTTACGCATGTGAGATCTGGAACTTATTCTGATAAAGTAGTACCGGGCATTTAGAATGTCCATCCCAAGACTTTTTAACAAAATCCTTAGTATTCTAAATGACATTGGCAGTGCGGTTATTTAAACGAAAACAATTGTTTGTTTTAAAGCAGCGATGTGATATACTGGAAGATGTCAAGGTGAGAAGTACCTTTTGGCAATAAAAATTGAAAAAAAATTGTTTATGTTTTTAAGGACGTTTTTAGGTCTCCAGATAACCACTGGCCATTCGGAACTTGAGAGCCTTGTACATGTGGTTGACAGGTGCCTGGCCGAATTCCAACTCCAAGAATATTACAAGGTATGATGTGATTTCCATTAAGATGCTAGAACTATTTGATCTCAAAATTTTTTAGAAATTCATTGATTTAGCCTGTTGATATTTGCAACTCAGTTATCCTTAATTGAATGGAAACTTCCTGGAAATTTTTCATGTTGTAATATTCTCATGGTTCTTTCCCCCACATAAACCTCGCCACATCTAGAATATTCTCTAATGTAAGTATTTCTCGATCAATGCTCATAAAGTTCGCTAGAAGGGTGGGGCCCAAGTAGATGTTATTCGCGTGCAACAGGTATACGTTAGTACACTTAAATAATAAGTTTTTGGCATTCCAGAATCCATCTTTCCACGTGAGTGTTGCGTGGATTTTAGGTGATGTTACTGATAGAATAACACCGCGTCTAAAAGAAACCATACAGGTGAGTGATTCAAGTATTTAATTTGTTTATCATTATAACGTACATTAAGGCGGGTCTGGAGAGCCAGGTGAAAGCAAAGCAGACTATTGCCATGCATGTACATATAGATTGAGAATTACATCATACAGGATCTCTAAAGTCATGCTTTGGTTTTGTCAAACTCAAGTTCCAAATTGTATACATTAAGTTAGATACGTAGAAAATAAACTAGAAAAATCCCTCATGAATCGAGGAATATGAAGACAGTTTATAGATTTTTATTTTTAGAGAGAACAGTAATTGCTTTTCTGCTCCAGTATCATATAAAAACACAATTACTGATCTGTCAAAATTACATCCATACACAGGCAAAGAAAGTATAACAGCTTTAAACTGTCCTGAACGATCATGTTGTTTATTTTGCTGAACATTTCTGTACTTTTCAGGAGATACTGGCCAACCATATCATGCTGAACCCAACACTGGGATCTATCGAAACCAGCCGCGTCGAAGCTAAATGTGGAAATAAATGCTTTTCTTTCACTCTCAATGGCTCTTGATTCCCACAAACTATTGTCGTGTGAGTGAATTTTGTATCTGATCTGTGATATAAAGACTGCAGCATCGTTGCCCAAAATGGGGGTTACACGTTAAGTGAAAGAGCCTTCAATTTTGTAATATTATACGTACCGTAAAGATTCACAACAAGGTGCTTCTCGACGAGGTGCGTATATAGGGATTAAGTTATTATGAGGCGGCAAGGCTTTAAGATCAAATAAAGTCTTATTATGAGGCGGCAAGGCTTTAAGATCAAATAAAGTCTTAGGTCACCTTAAGATCTTAGCCGCCGAATTCCCCTTTCGTCTATACGACAATCGGTGACGCGTTTATGTGTAACACCCGATGAGACGATCGCTCCTGGCCTTAAATAACCACATATTTGGGCTTATTTGGCCTTACATCGCAGAGATTTTGATATATAGAAGACATAGGAATCGTTAAAATCGTCCAAAACGGTCAAAATTAGACATTCAAGCGCGGAATCCAAACCGTTATATCAGTACGATCGCCGGGCGCCCCGCCATCTTACTTGATCACGTGACCGTTTCTTCTCTGATCTGGGGGCGCGGGTCATCAACCTATGCATACCTATTTCACCATGAAATCAATCGATCTAACTTTAGTTATTGGTATCCATAGATAGATTTCGACCCATAGCTAAGCCTCCCACTGTCCCAGAATCGAAAATAATGCGAAATAACGCGTCTAAACGCGTAAATGCATCGCGCCATTTTTGCTTTGGGGGCGCCATCTAGTGGTTATTGGTGGAACACGCCCCCAAAGCCTTACTGTCGGATGTTTTTCTATTGTGTATAGTCAACAGGCGTGAAATTCCTCCCCCTCCAACTCCCCCTCCCCCTGCCCCTGATTGGTCAAGGCGTCAAGGCTGGTTGGCCCTGACTGACAGGTGAGGGTGGTGTGGGCTCCGCCCCTCCCCCTCCCAGACACCCACCCCCTGGTCAATGTCTGGAGGGCAGTGGTTTACAGTGGGATAATTTTAGGTAGGCAGGTAATTGACAGGGGTGACCTCTTCTGGCCCAGCTGACCGTGGGCCAGCGTGGGTCTGAGTACACTGGTTCCCTGTGGTAATTCCGCTACTCTACATATACCACTCGTATTGAGAACAGGCTGGGAACAAGCTACTGCACCGAAAAACCGCTGGAAATCAGTATTTAGAAACCTATGTAATCACACAGAGGCCAGACATTAGTATAGGCGACTATTTCTCGCCGCCAAAGCAAGCTTTTTCAGTCCAAAGGACTGAAAAATAAGCCGTCTCTTGTCTTGCAATCCTTCGCCTCCCGCTTGACACTGTCACACGGCCGGGTGTAGTCGCCGCGGTCGGACGTGTTGGCAGGAGGCTCCTCTTTCGCCGCCTCGATACCTGGATTACGGCGGTATCTGATGCTTTCAATATATATATTTTGGAGTCTGGACCCCCTTAAACGCATACAACGCATTGACAGGCGTAAACCATGCGTTCGTATCGAAGGGAAAACATTGGATCGATCGGACACGTGGAGTCACTGTCACTCTCACTGTCAGACCGCCCCGAGCTGGCGGCGGGGACGGTTGGTTGATACCGGGGGCTGCGCCTTCTCCGCCTGTTTACCTGGATTACGGCGGTATCTGATGCTTTCAATATATATATTTTGGACGTCTGGATTCCCTTAAACGCATACAACGCATTGAATACTCATGCGTTAACCATGCGTTCGTATCGAAGGGAAAACATTGGATCAATCGGACACGTGGAGGCACTGTCACTGCTGTCAGACCGTCAACCCTTCGCCGGGTTCTCTTCCCGCACGCCTGCATCGATACTTTGAAATCAGGAAACCAGGATGACATTAAACGCATCAATTGTGGAGGATATACGCATTGAAACGCATTGAGGACTCCAGGCCTTAACGGTAAGAATATTTTACAGATGGTATCAAAAAATGACTGGCCTAAGCCCCCTCCGTCAATAAGTTCTCCGGTGCTGTCAGTGTCAGTGTCGGACAGATTCAAAGATTAAATGATTTGTGAAATTGTCACTATAGTGTCATTCTTTCAGACCTACCATCAAAATATTAAATCTGAGTTCTAATATGTCTAGGCCTAAGTCACTGTCAGTGTCTGAATCATTCCCATTCAATGTTAAAACATAGGCGTCACACTGTCAATAAGTTCTCCGGTGCTGTCAGTGTCACACAGATTTAAGATTTAAATTATTCAAAGATTAAATTATTTGTGAAATTGACACTATAGTGTCAGTTCAGACCTACCACAATAAATTACACATTAATATTATTAGGCCTAGTACCGCCGCCTCATCTGTATCAAAGCTGGAAGCTTTGATACTGTATAAAACATTTTTACTATATATTACATTAAAACATTAAAACATGCCGCCGAATTGATCAGTATGGCTAGACGTTTGGACTTGTTAAGTGTTCTTTCGTTGCCCCTTTCGCTGTAGCATTATAGAGAGTGATGAACTGCCGGATTCACTCGTGCCATTTAAGCTTTCATGTGTTCAAAGGTATAATTAATGCTTATCTGGAAACAATATTTTACAAATTACCAAGGCAGCTATAGGTCTAAGGTTGAAAAGCTGATGTGCAGAACTTCCCCAATTACGCGACCAACCATGGAAAATCAAATACATGTAAGTGGCTCCCTAAGAGAAATAATTGCTCTTGAAGCACAATTCTCTTGCTTGGCCGCTAGCCTAATTGGGACATAATTATGATTTAATCTAGAGCATTAAATTGATAACAGTGTTTGAGTTTCACCGCAAGCGAGGGAAGTAAGCTTACATCAATGCTGAGTGGCTGAATAACGAAAGTGGACAAAAGTGAGAGGGTGTATGTATTGAGGAACTACTGTATAATCATAAAATGTAAATTATTATTTTGTATCTTTATTACTGCTGCGTCATTCATATAGATGTACCATTAACATGATAACAAATGTTATGTCTGAACATACACGTGGGTACAAATTTTATTAAGAATAAGAAACAGATAATGGTTCCTACATCCTGCATGCCACAATCATTTTTGCACCAGTTACATATTTCCTAAGAAATGTTTCCCCCAAACCTGAGCAATACAATAAACTAAGCTTGTAAAGGAACACCCATACGTAGTTTTGTATACGACATGAATGTCAGAGAACACAAAGAGAGCCATTGGGAAAAGTCTTGACAACAAAGGGAATACGAAAAAATCAGGGCCTTCCATATCTATTTGCCAACATTTCGGCACCTCTTTTGTGAAGGCTTTTGTGCTTGATGATAAAAGAAAATGTGAAAAGAACATCATAGGTGCTGTTTTGTTTGATACTCTCCACCCACCGTTTTCCATTGCACACAAGAGTAAACTTACACCCCATCTGAAAAGTCAACATCCTGTCTTCTCAGAGTGCTCTCTTTTCTGAAGTCATAAAGCAGTTGTCCTTGTAAAATTGAGATATCAGCTTAGCTTTTGTATGTTAATGCTTTTAAGGGGATTATATTCAACACAAACGGTGTTAGATGTAGTATGGTTAACGTTAACCGGTCCTGCCTGGTATTTGATTTGTTCATTGATGGATAACAGTATGATATCTAATTAGACAAATCGCTGGGGTTGTACCTCAAGATAATCTTAAGTTAGATTTTTCTTGAGTGGTTATTGCTAGTTATTATCGTCTAGGCTTTTTTCGAGATATGTACATAGTATTTGCCGTTGTAGAGTATAGACCTTGTGCAGACATAGTCATATGACCACTTTTTGGTGATCACCACGTGGAGACCACGTGGTTTCCAGAAAATTTAAGTCCAAAATTCATATTTTTGAATTACCACAAATCATGAGGCAATAGTAAAATAATAGAAATAAATCTTTACAATTGAAAAGTAATCCTGTTTTGCTGTTAGATAAACATTGTCTTGTATATTTGAGTGATCACCAATATGGCTGCCAGTGGTTGTGGACGTCATTTGCACAACGTCTGTAAATTAGTATATAAAATATTTTTAATGATGGACGTTAATCAGAAAAGTCAAATTCTGTTATCCACGTTATAGTTATTTAGTTATCACATTTCACAAAATATAATCATTCTAAAGACATTTTTCTAAAGAGCAATGGTTTGTAATTCACAAATTTAACTAATGCTTCTATATGTATTTTAGATGTCTTTCTTGACACGAGGGCTTAGAATAGATAATGGTACTCAAAGTACGCATGAACTTTAAATTTCTTTTTTAGAAAATTGTAAGTACACATATCTATATTTTGTAACTTCAACACAGTTAGTGCCTTATAAGATAGCCATTATTGAATTATTTATTTTACAGAGAAAAAAGAATGAATAAAAGAATATATAGAAAGAAAAAATAAAAAAGTGAAAAAATTCATTTTGACACGTTGTTTTCTCTTTCGAACGACGACATATAGATATAAATGTAACGTAGATAATTATTGAAAAGCAGTTCATGTGTTTTTTCCCAATCAATACTTTTGGTGACTAGGCCTAATACTAGTATTAATCGAAATGATCATACTATGTATAGTTTAAAAAAGTCGAAACCTAGCGGTTCATTTATGCTGTAGCACATGATTGTAAGATTATCATTTTCGGTAAAATCGAGTTAGCATGTTCCAAGTTGTATCCGATGTATGTCCCCAAGAGGGAATCGCCCATCCACAAACATTTATGTACTAAGAAAAACGAGTTAGAATACAGAATGTTGAGCCGGATGCAGGATATTAAGAATTTACATCCATGTACTAGGAACCCTTTAAAATGCATGGTTGTCCATTAGGAGAGGTAAGGGTGGTCAAGTGATCTGAGGTGCTGGGATAGATCCCTTAGACCAGTCGGTGATCATTTGCTAGTCAACTTTTAAAAACGCATGAGGGGATTAAGAATATGGGTCTCGGCAGTCAAAGTTCATTATTGAAATCTTTTTAGAGTGATGTTTTGGCAAAAGAAGCTTGCCGATTATTCTCTTGTACAACGTATAATCAAAGGTTTTGTTTAACTCTCCAAAACTAACACTGACGGGCAAATAATATATGTCTAACAAAACTTAAATTTATTTAGCGAAACCATGTTTAGTAAACCAATATGGATATTAAGCGCTGTGCCTCCAAATTCCCTTCTATTTTATTTTCTCTTTAAAAATTTGTGATGAATCTCTGTAAGCAATGAGTGAGTGACAAGACTCTTCCCTTGCTCTTCTATAATAATATGAATGTGGGCCTTAAAGGAATAACGTACTGTTCACATAGTTCCCCCTAGTGGGAATATTTTGTAAGTCTTCAAATTTATATTCATATCATAAATTGTTAACAGTTGACTTAGAATAAAAATGTAAGAAAATCAGAAATTTTGGAGGATAATTGAAAGGGTAATTAATATTGTATTGAATCGGGTTCTAGGTCTTTTGCCCCCTGGACCTTTGCCCCCCGGACTTTTGCCCCCTGGACTTTTGCCCCCTAGCCATTTGCCCCCCAGGTCTTTTGCCCCCTGGACTTTTGCCCCCGAGGACTTCTACCCCCCAATACTATAATATAATTCTCATTACAAGGGCCCTTGAAATATAAAAGGCGTCCATATCGCCTTGTTGAATTTAAGAAACATCCATGTTGCCATGTTTAATTTAATAAAATCCACTATCACGTCACTAAACCCTAAAAGGCCTGTGTCACCATGTACAATTTAAAAGTTTGGGGGTGATATTACATTGTTCCCAATCAATGTATCAAAGAAGGTGAGAAGGGGAGGGCCAGGAGATGGGAGGGGGTCAGGATGGTATCAGTAGGAAGGGCAGAAAGGTCGTTGAGAGACACAGAAGAGGGCTGGTATGTGGGGCAGGAAGAAGACAGAGGGAGATGGAGGGAGGGGCCTCATAAAGCATGGATGCCACCAGGTGTAAGGGTTTTTTTATGTGGGGAATATTGGTCTTGAATATTGTATTTGATGAATATGAGAATAAATCAATAAGAAATTGATTGTTTATAAAAGCATTTTTAGATCTATAAAATCTTAACAAATATTTCAAGTTTCTCAAGATATACACAAAAGTAATCATTAATCTGTACTTCCGAAATAGATAAACATGACAATAGATAATAACATATCAAGTGAAGAAAGTTATTAAGGGTAAAAAATCAAATAATTTGATTTTTAGGGGGCAAAAGTCCATGGGCAAAAGTCCTAGGGGGCAAAAGGCTGGGGGCAAAAGTCCTAGATATAGGGGCAAAAGTCCAGGGGGCAAAAGTCCTGTCACCATTGTATCAGGAACACATGCTCCCCCTAGTGACAAAAATGAAATGCCTCAAAATTTCTAAATTCAGAAGGGATTGAATTTGGAATAAAATCAATTAATTTTAGTTCTTTCAACAACAAAAGTTAGGGAATTTCAAAGATAGATGTATAAATGATTATACAGAAATAATCACACATCAAAGTTTCATCCACTTCTAGCAATTAAAATTAATAACATCAGTGACCCCATCCTTTATGGCTTTAAAAATTTGCTGCAAACCTAAGGTACATATTCTCAAGACTTGATAAGGCAGACTGTAATGGATTTTGAATGTTAGGGTCAGTCAAATATCATTACATATATTATTTCCATAGAATTCTGTATAGTTAAGCACATTTTCTTTCTGAAGCTCTCACTCAAAGATAAGCACAGTGACGTGCATATTTTTTTATTTTTAATGTGACCTGTTTGCATAGAACTATAACATACAATTTTGGTTTTGGGACACTCTAATTGACTTAGAATTGTAGTAAAACAGTCCAATATCCTTTTAAATCTTACAATTTTGTTGACCAATGGGGAAGACTGATAACTGAGGTATGGACTTACGTCAAAATCCCAATGGCTTATTTCCCGTATTCAATATGTGTACATTATGTCGTCTGCCGTCTTGATAAATATATGAGGGGAGGATCTCTACCTGCGTGTAGATTAGATCACTATCCCATTGATGTATGGCCGCGGTCTTTTAAAGGGCGTGAAGCAACCATTAAACCAACAACTTGAGTAAATACCCAGTAAACATATTAAGTGCAGCTGGTGCATAGATGCATACTCCACTCATTTATCGACATCTCACTTTTGGCACACCTTTGCGTAGCTTCAATGCATACGTAGTTTACAAAACACACAATAATAGTGAAAAGTAAACAGGAAGACCCACAGACAAACCACGCAGACAGGAGTTCAGGTATCCTCGTCCATGTAATATCACACTCCTTCCTTTACCAGTTTAGGGCCCCCCATGTATGGTTCCCCATGTCGTATGTCTAATATACTTTTATAACATATCCTATGTCCCTTTTCACTTAATTTCCCATGTCACATGTCGGCTCTAAGAATCATTTATGTCATATGTCGAATTTTCTATATAAAAAGCTTTCATGTCACTTATTATTTTCCTCATGTCACTAAGCCCCATGTCGCATGTCAATTGTAAGCTATCATCATGTCGAATTTAAGGGTTAAGGGCCGCCAGCTCTCTCTTCAACTCCCATTCCCCTCCCCATTCGAGACCAACCTCACACCTCTTCTATTTGCTTGTTTTGAACGTACATGTTTTCCAACAATCATCACTTTGTTAAAAGTATAAACACTGCTCCCCTCACTGGAAAAGGATCGAGAGGTGAGCTGTGATATTCAGTGTATAAAATGTATTGTATGCCGGCTTTACGAGTCAACACTCTTCAGCGTGAAGGTAGAAGTGAAGAGGACCTGGTGACAGGGGCAGTCGTTCACTTCGCATGTTAAGCATTTTAAAAAAGTATTTAAAAACATTTTTAAACAATGCTGTAAGGACCTCAGCTACTTATCTTCCTCCTCTGCCTAGCCCGTTTGATATACAGTGTCCTATGAGGACTGAAATGTTTTTATTGAAGCCATGGCAGGGTGTATTTATAAACATTTCCTTATAACTAGATATCTTATTGCGCAGAAAATTGTGATGATGAAAAAGAGCATCAACCGATAATAAATGTTCCCTAATTTGGTCTCTTTTTGTTTAGAAATAGTTTTCCAAACGGCATAATTATGGAAGTTCAATGGTTATCCAGTTTCAAGGTTTTGTGTATTTCTGAATGAACTTGTATAAGTCACTCATTGAATGCACTCTAACATTCATCATCATCGTCATCATCATCGTCATTGGGATTACCCACACTATTTGTAATAATGTTATCAGCC
Source organism: Lepidonotus clava (assembly GCA_936440205.1). NCBI lineage: Eukaryota > Metazoa > Annelida > Polychaeta > Phyllodocida > Polynoidae > Lepidonotus > Lepidonotus clava. The sequence goes on along the minus strand of OW387150.1, from coordinate 13,173,067 downwards.
AAGTTGTGAGTAATATCACCCATGTTCTTTTGATATTGGGACCTAAAGAATGGGTTAGTTTTCCCCCGAGTTCCTATTTTCAACCATGCATAAAAATATAAAAGGACTATCGATTGTGCATATGAATGTGCGCAGTCTACAAAAACATATAGATGAGACACTTTTTGAATTATGTAGCTATGATTTTATATGTTTGACGGAAACCTGGCTTTCAAAGACTGTACCAGATGCTTTGGTAAGGCATGACAGTCTAAGCTTCTTTAGGCAAGACCGTACCACACTTGATCAGAAACAAACCAAAACAAAGAAGGGAGGAGGAATTATTGTTTATGTCAGGTCACAACTAGAATCCTATATACAAGTTATCACTGATCATTCAGTTTGCAGTCCCAATTATGAAACTTTATGGATTGAGTATTTCAAACCAGGTTGCAAAAAGTTAATTATAGGTACGATTTACCAACCCCCGGGGGGTAGCATTAAGGAGTTTATACACTATTTGAATAATACTCTGCAATGTCTTATTGGTAAACACAATGTGCAAGAAAAAGAGTTGGTTATAATAGGTGACATGAATATTGACTATATCAGAGATAAGGATGGGAATAAGAAATTGTTGAAAGATCTGGAGATATTATACAATCTGAAACAATATATTAAGACTCCCACTCGTGAAACAATGAGTAGTAAGAGTATTTTGGATTTAGTCTTTAGTACCATCCCTGAAAATTTAATTGCTGGAAGTGGTACCATAGATATTTCTATCACAGATCATCTACCTGTTTTTATTATTCGCAAAAAGAAAAGGGAACGCTATATACACGAAAAAATACAGATAAGAAGTACAGTCTTATACAACCCTGAACATTACCAGAATTTGATACTTGATGATATGAGATGGAAAAATTACTGGCAATGTCAACATAGTCCAAAGGATTTGTGGTACATCATAAAAACTATACTTCAGGATAACCTAGATATACTATGTCCTATGCACTACATTAAGGTGAGAAAGGATCAAGCTGCATGGTTTGATGCAGAGTTATCACGTGAGATAAGGGTGAAGAATAGGCTGTATACAACTGCTAAACAAACTGGTAAAACTGAGGATTGGGGAAACATGAAGAGGTCAAAGCTGAAGGTCAGAAAACTTATCATTCAAAAGAAAAGAAATTACATAGTTAAGAGATTGAATGACAACCGTAAACTTCCTAAGAAATTCTGGAAGGAGGTAAATCAAAACTTGAAAATTGGGAATGACAGATCTAACCGCACTGGTACCCGAATTAGAATAAATGGCAATATCCTCTCGGGTAAAGCTGCTGCAGAAGCAATAAACACATACTATATCAATGTTGGGCCTGAGTTAGCTAGTAAACTAACTAGTAAATGGGATCTAGCTGATTATTTGCAAAGGCCTGTCAGTACAACAATGTCATTCAGATTTATTGGAATAAAAGAGATAACTTCGTTGGTAAAAAACCTTAAGTCTAGTAAGTCATCATGTGTGGAACATATAGAAACTAAATATCTAAAAACAGGATTGCTTGCAGTTGTAGTTGAATTTACCCATTTAATTAATGAATGTTTGAGGCTTAGTGTGATTCCTACTGAATGGACAGTGGGAACTGTAACACCAATCCCAAAAGGTGGTGTTAGTTTGAATGTTAGTGACTATAGACCTATATCGGTGTTACCAGCCCCTAGTAAAATCATAGAAAGGGCAATTTATAATCAAATTGTCTACTACTTTGAGACTAATGGCCTACTAGCTGACATGCAACATGGGTTTAGGCATGACCATAGTACTTCCACTGCAATAAATGACCTTGTTCAACATGTTTATGACAATATTGATGGTAAGAGGTATACTAGTTGTGTTTTTATTGATTATAGCAAGGCCTTTGATACCCTCGATCATGACATACTCTGCAGAAAATTATCATATTATGGCCTAAATTCTAATGCTGTGGCATGGTGCCGATTCTATTTGAAAAATAGGGAACAATATGTTAAGTTTGATGGCACCTATTCTTCTTGTAGCCCTATAACTTGTGGTGTGCCTCAGGGCTCGATTCTTGGGCCATTATTCTTTATCATATATGTTAACGACCTTCTGAATATTTTTTCTGATAGTGAAACAAAAATCATACTCTATGCGGATGACACTGTTGTGTTCTATTCACACGAAGATCCAGTATGTGCAACAACAACAGTACAAAAATCACTTGATCAAATAACAAACTGGTGTATGAATAACAAGTTAACTATTAACACAAATAAGACAAAACACATGTTGTTTAGTCCCCGCTCACAACCGAAAGAAACTCCAAAGATATTGATGTTAGGTAAATACTTGGAAAATGTCACTCAATATAATTACCTTGGGGTAATTATAGATGTTTTCCTGTCTTTTGATGTATTTCTTAAAAATAAGATTGGTAAAATCAAGACTCGTCTCTATCAACTAGGTAAAATGAGGAAATACATCACACCTGATATAGCATGTACTATTTATAAACAAGCTATTCTACCTCTGTATGACTATGCAGACTTCCTTATTGAATGTGGTCCCAAATCAAAGATCCAACGATTGGATACCCTGCATGAAAAGGCCCTGAATATTATAGATGGTAATACACATAAAAATCTTGATGTTAATGGGTTATTATTGTTGTACAATCTGTCACCTTTAGGAAAAAGACGTCAGGATCATCATATGGCTATTATGTACAGACATAGTAAGAATCATGACACTCTTGATAAAGTTAGACCGAAGGTACATCTCCGTAGTCGGAATAAAGTTAAATTTAAGAAAACAAAAAGAGTGTACTCTAAGATTAAGAAAAGTCCTATGTATCGTGGAATTACACTATGGGACCGCATACCAGAAAGTGTACAACGCTCAACAACCAAATTTAAGTTCAAGAAAGGAATCAAATTTATACACTAATTTGACCCTGACTTGACTCGGCTTGACAACTATAATGATCCTTGAGGTTGTACAACTGTACTTATGACTATGTATGTATGTATGCATTAATGGGATAACTGGTAATCATGTCCCTGATTATGGTGTTTTTGAATTATTATGCTGTATTATCTGATTGAATCTTTATACTGTCTGTATGCTCTATAATGAGTGTCTGTGGGATTGTGTATCATGTGTTCATCTCATACCATTTGTCTATACCATTGCACACATATTTGTTTCATCTTTGGCTGGAAGAACATGTACACACGTGAAGCCTTAATAACAATAAAAAATAAAAAAAAAAAAATAAAAAAAAAAAAATATTGCACATAGGGTGTATTATTTGGCTTTTATTCATTCAGAAATAATTATATGCTATAGTGGAACCCAGGGGCGGATCGGGGGGGGGGGGTCCTGACCGCCCCCCTCCCCTTTAGGTGGAGCTCTAAACTACAAAAAAGGGGAGAATTCTGTGTGCGTACGTGAGATTGCGCACGGTTTTAGTACTTAGCCTATATGTTGCTCCCCCCCTTCCTTTCGAAAATCCTGTATCCGCACCTGGAACCGTCCCCCAAAACCGGTGGTAGAGCTGCTGCACAAGCCACGGTGACATGAGACCGATTTGACCACCCCTTTCAAGGTCTCCCAGCTCCAGGCTCTCTTCTTCCAATCTTTATTCTATTAATAGACCCAGGAGTACGGATGAGAAGTTCTTAGGTAGAAACTTGCATGTCAAAGAGTCTTTCAACCTGCCACTTTATTTTATGGTGGGGACTTTTCCTGCCAATCTTAAAAAGGTTATGTGGAATTCGTCCAATTTTAGAAATTTTATGTAACATGTCATGTCACTGCCCAGTAAACACACTTATGTTGACTCAATATTGAATCAATGCTTGCCATCAACATTGAATCAACATTTTATATTGGTTGATATTGGAAGTTTTTTCAACTATGAAAAGCTAATGTTGATTCAATATCAACTTTCAATATTGATACAATGTTGAAACTGACATTGAATCAACGTTGTTGATAAAATTTGTTTTAAATATTAAGGATAAATGCTAAATCATCATTCAGATTTGCAAAACTATTTATTTGCTGTTCTTGAAACGTCCCTTCCATAAACAAAAGGAAAGGTGAAAAAATGGTTCACAATATTTAAAAAACAAAATCCTGTCTCTCAACTTAATTATTCTCATATCGAAATAATTTTTTGAACCTATCTTGGTCAAATTCCAAGATTAAGGCCATCCATCAGTATTTCCCCTACCAAAACCTTTGTATAGATAGGCAGCATTAATGTCAGGTGGCCTGACAATGCATGGGAAGAGATACACAGGAACTCCAGTTGTTCAAGCCTGTATGTTATTGCTTTTTGATGAAAAAGGTGTTTTTACATGACACACTTAGAAAATTGCTAAATTACAAAAAAATTAACAAACATGTGTAAATTCTTTTCATGTAGTAGAATTTGTTATGTTAAACTTAATCTGAGATACCAACAGTTGTTTCTGAATTATTTTGACAATTGTGACTTTGGTTCCTTTTTATATTGAAATAGTTAACATTTTGACAAAGTTGTTAGACAGTGCCCCCTGGTGGTGGATTGATGTGCAATTGAAAATCTAATATTGCTTCAACGTTGATGGCTCAATCGTAAATCAATGTAAAAAAAGGATTGATTTAAGATTGATTATCAATTGCTAGGCAATGTTAGCATAAAGGCATTGGATCAACATTAAATTCATCAATATTGATAACTCAACATTGAATCAACATCAGCTGCCAGTATTGAATCAATATTGGGAAATCAACATTTGATCAGCATTTAGATATGATTAATTGCTGGTTCAATCCACTTTCAATATTGATTCAACACTGGGTGTTTACTGGGTGGTTCCCATGGTTATTGCAGTACCTGGGATGACCATGTAGAATTCCAAACTTTAGGGGTCTATGTCTGGTATATACCTATCAGTTTCTTCAGTTTCAGCTTGGCTTTGGAAAGTCTTATGTGTATTACTTGGTGCGTGGCCAATTTATTTTATGGTGGGGAATTTTCCTGCCAATCTTAAAAAGCTTATGTGGAATTCGTCCAAATTTACAAATTTTCCGTATCATGTCATGTCACCGATTCCCAGGGTTCTTGCAGTACCTGGGATGACCATGTCGAATTCCAAACTTTGGGGGTTTATACCTATCAATTTCTTCAGTTTCAGCTGCCTCTATGGAAGTCTTATAGGTATACTTGGTACCTGAATTCCTGACGTCAAAGACCCAAGCCAGATCAGTGGCGGTTCACGCCCAATATACGGTCCGTCAACTCCAACCACAGGCATGTCACGCAGGTTTAGCATCTGCTCTTTTTCCCTATGGAATTCAAACCTCCATAGCCGGATCTGCTTGGAGTTTGTCACGGAACAGCAGCGCCACACGTGGGTGGATCTGGTAGCTCCCTTTACCTGTGACCCTGACGCCTCCGGCCCGCCCTGACTGGAATAGGAACGAGGAGCGACGTCGCACCTCACGTCGCACCTAAAGTCGCACCTAAAGTCGCTCCAGTCGCCGGCCCCGCCTCACCCTGCGTGGTGTACTGCCAAACTGGTATCAGGAGATCAGTGCGAGAGGCTACTGATAGGAGAACAATTTTTGGTGATTAAGGACTGTGTATATTTATTCAAGTTGTCGAATCCTCCCTGGGATATTGTGTCCATGGACTGAACGGGAGCTTGGATTTTAGACTGGACTTCAAAACGTGAGTACAGGAAGTATAAAATTTGTATTTGAATTGTCATTTTGAAATTTGTTGTTTGTTTGTCAAAATCTTGGTTGAAGTTCCAAACTAAGCTAGTCTTAATTTATAATTGAGTAGATTTGATCAAACATGTTTGAAACATGTTGATTGACCACTGATTATCCGATAATAAAATTGTTTAGGCATCTAACGCTGGGAGTTGAAAGTGACAAAGGTTCTTACTTCCAAATCTATCAGTTATGCAAAAAGAAATACTTATACTTATATTATGTTCAGGTATCCAGGTCCAATCTAATTTTATGGCCCTATCTCAACTATTTTCAATGGCGCCCCCCCCCCTAAAAAAAAGAGCCAAATTCAAGTAAAATTACATAATGAGACAGGCATGTTCATATATTCTAGAAACTGAAAACTTAATGGTAACTAGATTTCAGAGGGTGCATGGAAAAAATCTTAAGCGATTTATTAAACGGTGTTGAGAGACGTACCTGAACGCAACTGATTTCATTAGCATTATCAGTGAAAGAGCTTCCCCATGCAATGGTAATGTACTTGAATTCACGAAGTATCTTGATTATCTGCGAATAAATCCTCAATCAGAATGTAACTTCTGAGCCAGCTTGGTCAGGTATAACTACGTAAAAAGAGAATCTGAAACTAAAGAAAGGCCTAGGTTTAAATATCATAAAGAGAAGTTTCCTTCACACAAATTGGATATGCATGTACGCCATTCATCTAGTATCATAAATATAGCATTGCTATGTAAAAACTTTTAAGAGCCAACGCCAACGCAATTCTATACATAAAAGAAAATTGCATCCTATAATGTGCTCGTCATCTGCAATCTTAGTCATACATACATGGCAAGATTTTTGCTCCGTGCAGAGCTGCTTGAAATAATATGCATACATTCGTTTTGATTTAGAACCAGCGGGCTCGCTCAAATGTCAGTTTTATTTGGAAAAAAAAAAAGTTGGCCTGTGAAGCGATTAATTCTATCTATCACATTCAGAATCTTACCTAGCAGGTGCATTTCACCAAAGAAGTTTTATGATTGATGTTATCTGAAGAGGAGTAAGTGACAACCAATACAATGCACAGTCAAGCCCGGCAAGAAACGTATCCTGGTGGTAACCGCTAGAATAAAACAGTCCCCTCATCACACATCACGATTTCATGTTTGTTCCCATTAACTATTTCACATATATTCCAGCTCTTATGTGAAGAGAAATCTAAACATTTATGGAATGGCAATTGCACGGGCAACTCCACCATGAAAACCTTAGGTGGAACCGTGTTTTCATTAGCTGTTTAATTTCCAAGTATATGCGAATGTTCAATGGCATTTCTATTTTGTAAAAAGAGAAGATATTCAGTACACCAACAGTTTAAACATATTAATGCAAGGGTAGAACCAAAAGATACTGTTAGTAGCGTCAACATTTCCCCTGAAATCGTTCAGTTGAAACAGGGCTTCAGAACGTAGCACCAATACTCCAAATCGGCCCCACCCCAGTAGAATCGACTTGTTTGTTTTATCAAGGCTTACCCAGACGCATGCAATGGGACAGGGCATCAATCGTTATTCCTACTCAGATCTGTTGCTCATGTTAACAATAAATACAAGTATTTATATTGAAGAGCTGTTTTTAAAAGAAAAAAATAAAAGAATCAAAGGCCATCATTTATAGGCCCAAAGGCTGATAACAAAATTAAAACAAAATAAGTGTATAAACTGCAAGTACAATTAATTCAGGTTGTTATAATGTTATATAAACGGCTTAGATAATCGTTCATACTTGTTGATAGATCCGAAAATAACTTTAGGTATGAATTATGGTTATAGCATTTTACATTCTGTTATTTTCTGGATAATATGAGTGGAAATCTCTATAATCATAATATCAAAAACCTTACAGTGAGTTGCAGTTTTTTCGATGATTGAATCTGATTGTTTGTCCATACAACAAAATCCTGGTTTTTAGTGTTTGCAGACTTTGGTATGGGATTCAGTATTGCGGCCGTTCAGCGATCTATACTTCTGGGTGTGGTTCACCTTGAGAAGGTCTTCCCTGTAGACACTCACATGTCTACCGTTGATTCTGTGCACAGAAGAAGGAAAACAAGTCTGGTACATATGGATTAATACTAAAGTCTGTACAAAAGACATACCCTTGAAGTTACATGATCTTTTGGCTTTTGCTATGCAGATATGCACCAATGAATGGAATTTTAGTTTCTCAACCATATTCGTATGCAGCTTCAAAGCCGGCTTAATGCATTTTAGAAAGGGCCGATGCTGACGTGGTATTTTTGGCCGTACCATTGCTATACAACAACAATTTTTGATATTTGGTGAACATATGGGGACCTGCATCCCCAAATGTACCATATGATATATGATTATGATAGGGCAGTTTTGCCAAATGCATAAACTCGGAGAGTTCTTGTGTACTTGACGTGCACACATAATATGTACACGAATGTATATGCAGTATGTCACAGCACAGCGATATCAGTCCATTTTATACGTTTTCATGTATATTCTGGGTCCGTCCTTTTAAGTATTGACTAATGGGTATGATTCACAGACAACACAAGATGGACTTTATACGTCGTGATATATAGACTATCGTCGGTCAGTGAACCCATTATGTTATTTATTTCATTCACCATAATTACATTGACTACCTCATTTCAGGATTATTACCATAGATACATATATGCATAAATTATATAACTGTTCAAAACGCTTATCATCCTGGAAGTTTTACATATATGTATGGTGTGGAACAGGTACACTACTTCCATATTAAATGTCCATAGAAACGGGTATTCCACCTTTATGTATGGAGCTTTCACATATGCCTCGCCCCTAGTGCTGCATTGGCTCGCATACTTGGTGATGTCAATAGAAGTCAGTAGGCCCACTCCATACTAAATTTTGCGAGCCACGGACACATTGGAGCTAGTCGCTGGAGGATACACACACGGCTCTTTGACAAAAAGGCATCACTGATTTATTGATACTCATTCACATAGATACAAACCAGAGAAGTGCAGGTTGCAGATTTTTCGGCTTTTGCATTTCAATCCAGCATTGCCGGTAGGATCATTGTGCAGCACTTTCCGTCTATGCTTTCACAATAACATCATTAATTGTATTTAAGTAGTAATATTCAAGCCTGTTGGAGGAATTGTGTGGAAATGAAATAGAATCCCGAGGCATATGCTATGGACATGTATGGCCCGTGCCCTTTACGGCCAGACCGATTGTATTACATATCGTTTAATTATTCAAATTACTGGAATTGACTTTGAAATCTTACTAATGTTATTAGCCATATAAAGATCTACGAATATATTTTTCATCCTAGAGAAAGTGTCAATTACATTGGATTAGCTTCGAATTCGAGTCAAGTCCCGATCTTTCCAAAATTTAATGCTGAATTGCGACACTCATAGGCGTTTCATCATTACAATGTGATAACCATGGGTATACCAACGGTATATGGTCCTCTATCATGCATGGAATATGTACAACATTTACCGGATAAAGGTCGTAATTAAATATAACAAGCCATAATAGGAATAACAAGTAACAAGTGATTAGTTTGGACATATATAAATATGATAAATATTTATTAATCCTCCTATTACAATAAGCTAAAAATTTAAAATTAGACGAAGTGAGCAGGTCGGTGGTGTGGGAGCAACTGAAATTCAACGGTTACGCTCCGAGTTTATATAGTCACATGTCAACGGATCCGCGTAACCACGGAGATGGAAGAGGTTACGTCACCGCCCTGCTCCCGGAAATAACAATTTTGAGGTCTCGGAACCCAAAATATTACATTTACCGGATAAAGGTCGTAATTAAATATAACAAGCCATAATAGGAATAACAAGTAACAAGTGATTAGTTTGGACATATATAAATATGATAAATATTTATTAATCCCAACCCTCCAAACTAACCGCCTAACGTAGTGAGTATAATTTTTGTTGTTTAGCCTTCTCACTTACTGAAGGTTTAATGTATTTATAAATACAATCTGAGGCCCAGTTACCTCGCTCCTTAATAAAAGTTATAGGAGCCCCTGAGTTATATAAGTGTGTTGTACCACCTCTCCTTAGGGAATGGGTAGAAAAATTACCCTTAATTTTTGATTTGATTAAGAGTCCTTTAAATAACATATTGAACTCTGAATAAGTTAGGTAACACACATTTTTTGTTGAGAAAAGAGGTGAACTCCCCTTCTCTGGATAGGTCTTATACAAGAACTCTAACCAATATACTGGACATAAAGCCCTGTTACTACTCCTGTTTACTGGAATAGTATGAAGTACATCTTTTGTAGTCTTTGAGGATATCACCTTGACAACCATCCCCCATTTACTAAATTTTACATTTTCTCTCAATAACATGTGAGTGGATTTTACAGCATGGCCCACTCTCAAAAGGGTGTTAAACAAGAAGATAATTACAATCCAGACTAACGTCCATTTTTCTGAATTAAATCTTACCTTCCTGTACATCGACTCTAAATGTGAAGTTGTAACTGGATCCTTGACGTCCAATTTTACATTTTCAGTATTTCTTATACCCTTTATTGTCATCTTAAGGTGCTTATTAGACCAATCCGGAACAGGAAGGCCCTTGACATTATGAAAGAAGATAACCGCCTGGTAATAATTAATAATTGAAGAGGATTTCATTTTAGATGAGAGAAAAGTTACATACCTGCAGGCTTGCTTAGTGGTAATATTATAGATATTCCAATTAAATTTTTTACAGACCTTTTTGTAGCAAGCCCACTGTTTCCTCCTCAATTTTAAAGTGTTAGTCGACACGGCGGCCCTCCTCAGCACCTTTGCCCTCATTTTTAAGGCTTTTCTCTCTGCAAAATTCAAAATTTTTTTCAATACAGCACAAATTTGAGCCCTCAAGACATTTTCTGGCTTCCCCCTCTGATTTTATATACAATAGTCTGGACAAGGTGTCTGCAACTAGATTATTTTTAGTGTTGATATAATGTGGGACAAGACGGATTCTGTATATTTTGCAGATCCAAAATATCTCTCTAAGCCATGCCATGCAAGTGCGGTTTGTGCTCACCCCCTTTTTGATCATATAGAATACCTGAGTGTTATCTGTAAAAATATTAACACTGTGATCTTTTAGGTCACCTAACCAATATCTTAAACCCACTAGAATTGGCCACAATTCCAATTCATTTATGTTAGCATTATCATATATATCACAGGTTGGGGGTCCCATAATATGGGAACATTCTTTACTATCTAAATCTATTGGCTCTTTCCAGTACCCCGCAATCCAGTCCTGGCCCTTGTATATGGCATAGCCCTTGAGAGAAGAATCCGACACTAGTGGTAATGGATATTCTTTATAAGTTATTTTTCTCCGACCATTGAAATTTTCACAGAAATTTCTCCACCATTTCAGGTCGTCCCTAGCGGCCTGTCCTATTTTAACTGCCTTCAAATTATTATTTAATAATACCTTGTACAGGTTAAATATTCTTCTACAATATACGTTTCCCCCTGAAACTACATGAGCGCAGTGTGACAACAAACCACCCAGGCTTTCTAGTTCCTTTTTTGCAATGGTAGCTTTTCCTGAATATTTGTCTAATAGATATTTAAGCTTCTCAAGCTTATCAGATGGTAATCTAAGCTCCATTTCTAAAGAATCGATATCTAAGCCCAGGTACCTACACACTTGGGAGGGGGGGGGTAACCTTTCCCCACGAGATATAAAACCCTAAATATCTTAAAGTCTGTATCACTAATCTTTGGGCTATTTCCGCCTCCTCATAAGATGAACCCACCACAATAAAGTCATCTAAATAATTTACTACTTGTAAATTATAAATATCTGATAATATACTATAAACAAACTCAGAAATCTGATTAAAGTACATTGGGCCTAAACGTAGGCCAAAGGCCAGCCTATTATCCTGGATATAGACCTCTTCACCATCTATCTCCCACCTAAGACCCATATATTTCTTATGGTCGGGATAAATGGGTACCGCCCGGTAAGCTGATTTGATATCTACCACACCCATATAGTCTCCCTCTTGTAAAATAGCTAGAACATTTTCTACACTTTTATACTGGAATTCTTCAATGATATTTTCACAAAAATTATTTATGGAGATATTTCTTGGCATACTACAGTCCGTTATTGGTCTGACACCACCATCTGGCTTTGGGACAGCTCCCATGCTATGTATACAATCTGGTTTTTCACTAACTATTTTCAAATAGCCTTCAGATAATTCTTTATGAATTATTTTATCCATTTTTTCAAAATTTGACTTTTCATAAACAGACTTGTAGTTATTGCAGTCATAGATCAACTTTGTTTCAACGGAGCCTTCATCTACAATTTTAAAACCGTCGGTTACCGCGTTAACCATAGAATTAAATTTTTGTTTACACTCTTGGGATCCCAGAGATAATACATAATGGAAACGACATGGTTTAAGTTGGGTTAATGCGTCCTCAATAAAGAATTCGCACTGGCAGATACCTTGAGCGCATTCCTCATAAACACGTACTAACCTTCCCGAAGATGAAGTGGTTGAAAAAATTATTTTTTCTGAATAATTCTCATAACCCAACTTTTCAAGCGAATTTCCAAATAAATCGCATACCGGCTTGTCCGGAGTGATCTCGTCTTCACGAATATCACTATTATAATCATGGATTTTAGCGAAATCCTTACCTTTTTCGCGAAAAAGACTGTTGCAAAAAGCATTTTCACTCGCGCCATCCGCATCCGCCTGTGTACTTTCCGCCCCGCTAACCGTGACGTCATCAATTCTTGTACCGGCATTCACCGTGAAGACGGGGTCAGGCGGAGTACAGCAGGCGTTTGCTGAAGCGCATTCTGATGCGTTATCACGCGTATTTTCATCAAACTCCCGATTCACATTTTTTATTTCACTATCAGGATCACATAGGATTACCGTATCGGGATTACGGTGATGTACTTTCACCGTAGGAGAAGGATAACTACGGTCAAGAAAGCCTGAACACGACTGATTTGCTAACCCCCGGGGCGTGACGTCATCGCTTTTAGATAAGTTCCCTGCGTTACGCAGATTGTTTTCAACGATGACTTGCAAACCAGATTTTGTTTCCCCCTCCTATTTTTGGTCCTTTTTAGGGCCGTTACGGTAACAATCTTTCTTTGCGTGTCCCGCCTTTTCACAGATGATGCATATATGGGACATATTGCACTTCCCCTGGCAGCCCTGTTCCGAATTAAACCTAAAACAGATTTTTTCTCCTCCGCCTGTACTGGCGTTACGACGACCTTTGTTATCCCTGAAGGAAGACTTGCTGGCGCTAGCTTTGAAAGTGTTCTCGAAGCTAAAATGAGAAAATATTTCCTCCTGATCTACTGCAGCAAACTGCGCTACGCCTAGCCTATTGGCCCTCTCCCTAACAGCTTTGTCGTATTTGTTAAAAGTATCAAACGTGTACATCTTCTTTGTCGCCTTCTCAGTTAACACTTTTAAATGTTTGACAACTGGAGATGGATCAGCTTTGTCGACAATTAATTTATCTACAGTTTTGACACCGAGTAGCAAAATATCTTCTATGCATTTAGGGTCGTCGCCCTTAGCAAAAAATCTTTTTTGGCCAAATTTCTTTGTGACTTGTTTACCTTCCAGGTGGTCTTTGACCGAAGAGGAGGAGGCGCTGGAGCTGCTGCTTGCGGATGAGGACGAGCTTGAACTTCATAACGGGGCCCTCTTCTTCGCCTGCCGTCTCTTCTGCCGTCTTGGTTTGACGTCCTCCCACTCCGAGGAAGAACCATCATCCGATGTAGGAGGAGCCGTCTTGCTGGCCGTCTTGCTGGCCGTCTTGACCTCACCTCCCGTAGTCGCCACCTTGACGAGTATCTCCAGGTTCTCCGCCATCCTCGTCACGGTCTTCTCCAACTTGTCGATCCGCACTCCCTGTTGCGCGAATAATTTCTCTCCCTTCAGACGAATCTGGGAAACGTCTTGGGCTGTACCCTGTTGCTCCTTTACTTGCACACCCGCAGATTGTGCAACCTTGCACTTTTTGCCCGTTGGAGCGGCGTGGCGGATTTTGCAAATTCGACAAAAATTAAAACCAGCCATACTCCTGACTTACGGAACTGCGTACCAATCTTCGTAACCTTCTGCACACAGGTAAGCAGGAACCTTCCTACTAATAACCGCTTTCCCCAGCCGGTCTTTACCTATTAGACGAAGTGAGCAGGTCGGTGGTGTGGGAGCAACTGAAATTCAACGGTTACGCTCCGAGTTTATATAGTCACATGTCAACGGATCCGCGTAACCACGGAGATGGAAGAGGTTACGTCACCGCCCTGCTCCCGGAAATAACAATTTTGAGGTCTCGGAACCCAAAATATTACTATGTTAAAAAAATATGCATCCACAAAGGACAGATGCATTTAACAGAAAGCTATGATAGTGGCCAACCATGCTCGTTTGTGTAGGCAAATCATCTGAAAGACTGTCGTCACATTTAATGCTCCCATGTCGAGCTATTCTTGCTACTGAGAGACCATATGTGGGGGAATATACTTTGTATGGAACACATGTAAGAATGTGTTTTATGGGGGATTGCAAGGGGACTTCTCTGTAGCCAATAATCTATGATAGTGGCAGACAAAGCTTGTCATCACTTTCAATGCCTCCAATAGCCATCATTGAATAACGAAAGGGTAACCCATTTACTGTTGAAATTAGTTTTTACGAGATGGTTAATTGACAACCAATGGAGTATCGCATTTCTTTTGAGAAAATATGACGTTATCTGTACAATGCCTATTATATTATTGCGCCACTAGAATCTCGTCAAATCACATTTATAGTTCATAAACCTAAAAAAATCTGCCTAATTCCTAAGAAGTCTCATTTAAAATATTTTAGATGAGTATTTAAGTAGGCCTACTAGTCTTTTTGTTATTCGAAATTTGAAAAAGAAGATGATTAGCAACGTGGATTCAAGGTGAAACTAATTGCGTAGATATTGTAACTGAAGATGTATATTCTAATCGATCATTTCAATTATTCTTACATCATTTTTAGAATTCGGCTATTGAAACGGCACTACGAATTTGTGATATAGCTTTGTTTCAATAAAGACAAATTAAAGTCCAATCATAGCTTTCAAATGATTTGAGATAATAGGCTATTCTGCTAGGTTTATCGACAGATCATCCTACTGTAAAAGATGCCATGTTTTTTCTTCGGTTTTAGCTTAAATTGGGGAAGTGCCCGGCTCAAATTTCAGCCAAGGGTTATGGGTTTGTGCTTGATGGCCTTCCTGCACTGGCAAACCAAGAAATACTGCTACGGAAAGAGGAATGTGGATGCTAATGAAAACTTTTTTTCCATGTGTATCTTGTGTATATTTCACAGTTAGCTGTAGCTAATTTTCTGAAAAAGTAAGTAGCAAGCAACCGCGAAATATCTCTTTTATTAACCGTAAAATCAATCAGATAAAACAACTGCGTATATCCGGTTACGTTAAATATATCATGATAAGTAAGTATAATGTTGCCAATGGTTTTAGCCTATTTGTGTTTAATTTACCATAAACACAGGTACATACCGTTGGCATGAGTAGGGAAACTCCATTTCGTGACGTTAAACATTTTCTAAAGTTAGTTCACACATTTACTTAATTTAACATTTTTGTTTGGCTTTTATTGAGCCTGACTGGATGTAGCCTACATCAGTGTTTTTTTTAAAAGTTGACACAGCGTTTTTTCCTACGGGAGAAGTGGGAATAACTATGACATTTCCTATCGTGTAAAGGTACATTAGCACTGTATATATGTAGAATATATTCATATATTATTTTATATTTAATTCTTTATAATGTCTATGAATGGATATATATATAGTGTGCATATATATATATATATATATATATATATATATGCATACTGTAGAATTACGTTTAAAAAGTAGATATAACATGGTTTAGGGTCTAATGTGTAACAGATTCGTGTATGTACACATGTTATGTGCGTATAATACATACATACATACACACACACACACACACACACACACATATATATATATATATAATGTACATTTCAGAGTTATATATGTATATTTATGTATATGTAAAAAGATATATAATTATATTCATAACATCTATATATAGATAAATAGAGATATCATTATCATCATTATGAACAAAGTGCTAAACCGGTTGACGCAAATTGACAGTGAAGGAATATAGAGGCAGCGTTGGCGGGGACGGCCTCGAGCTTTCCAGATTGTCGCTGGGGGCTTTTTGTGGCCCTGCCATATTGCAGGTCATTCTCTGCCAAGTCTTACACCTGTTAGACGTTAACTAAAATTGAGGGATGGTTTCATCTATCTTTGCCAAGGATATGCACTAGAGCAGGTAATTATGTAGTCCTTTACGTTGTGCCATACAATGAAGAATAGTCTTACAGGTACCGCCTCCGCGTGGGACCCCATTTTCATTTTATTTTTTCTCTCTATTTTCAATCGTTTTCATCGGGCCACTTAGGGCTGCTATGTTAAGTCCTTTCGTGCCCATGTTTTTACATTTTGTTAGTCTTAGCTCAAGTAGATCCTTTTTTTGATAAGAGTAAGAATCGCTGTACATTTGAGTGGCCACTCGATGTAGTGTTCTACCTATCTTTCTTCATCTTCGCTCTTTCCAACGTAAAGTGTGTAAGACTTTTCCCATCCTTGTTGTGGCATTCCCTAATATTGTCCTGTCCCCATTAAATTTTGTTCATGCTCTTTGTGTAACGGATTCATTTCCTGCCTAGTACAATTCTAGCATTTTACATGTCTCTATATAGGGCCTTTACATAATTTATATTTACAGACATATATACATAATGTATATACACGGATATATACTTATATGATAAGTATAATATTATATATGTATATGTAGATATCATATGATCTTCGTGGAAAACACTCAAAATTAAAACAATGCTCCCAGTCAATGCATTTTACTAATATCAATAATTACAATAGCGTCATACATTTTTGACTATTCAGATCTTTCTATATTTATTTAGGGACCCCATGGAGGGGTGTAGATAACACGGTTGGTCTGCTGACGCCTGTTGGAGGGGATGAAAGCTGATGTCATGCAGTTGATGTTCTACCCTACAGGGGCGTCCTGAAAGGGGGGGATCCAGGGGGATCCCTATCCTGTTTGTGGGGGCCCACACTCAACAGGACCCCAAATATAGAGAAAGGCCGTGCGGTGGCACGTGGAGGGTTCAATACTGAACATAATATGATATTCAGACCACTCTATTTGCAAATTCTTAGATGCGACCCTCCAATGAGCCCTCCATCACGAACCGACCCCCTCCGGGATTACCCAGCTGACTAGTTCATACCTGACTTATCCCTCCCCCGAAAGGAGACCGCATGGTTTTATTAACTGTTTATCAGGTGTAAAAAAATTATGCAGAAATTTATGTCTTTGCATCTGACTGAACGCGCTTATTCCCTCGAGCAGCGATCTATATATAGCAACATAAACAGCACGAATCTCAACTTTGTTTTATGCATAACCATTCTGCCATCGACGTTGACGCTGTCTATCACATTCTATGCCTATTCCCTCAGACCCGTGAGCTATGTCATGTCATACCTCTTTCAAAACCTGATAGATAGCATTGCCTTCACTAATTTACTATTGCCGCGCAATTAGTGAATTTGTTAATTGGGAGAAAGTAATGAAGATTTTCACTGTACTTTCTATCTATAAATTGCCTAGTCATCCATCCCAGTTTACCACACGCAGTGTTTTTAGATGACCCATAGAAAAATATTATCACAGCGCAATTCCGTGCTTATACTTCCTTCAAATCTTGTCTGGGTAAACTACTCAAGACGGCCGGGAGTCATGGGTATAAAATAGATGGGGGTGGTGAATTATGGTGAAGGTAAAACCACGCAAATACGAGGTTACCAATGTATCTACTTTATCATGCTGTTTTTTCTAATACCAAGTCAGTCTGTAGCATTGTCAAAAGATTTTATTAGGTATAATAAATGTCTATACTAAAAACTAACTGAGGAAATAACTGTAATTATAGTTACGCAGTAGTTACGTAGGAACATAGTTGAACATTTGGGGGGTAAAAAGAGGTAAAGAAAGCTATGTTGACTCCCGAAAACAAAACTATCATCCTGACAGCCTATTTCCTTAAACATTAGGGCCCCTGAGTGAAAACTGCGCATACTTTCCCCTGTCCTGTTTTTGGTATGGTCAATGTTTGACCATTGACATCCTTACTATGATGTCAGCCCCGATTGTGTGACACATGGCTATTTTTTCAGCATGCGTTGTCAAACAATCCTCTGCTACGACTCTGACGTTGGGGACTCCGACAAATCAATGTTCGCGCTTAAAGCCGTAAAAATTACAAACCTTACACACTGCCAAATCTCGGCTTGTTTGGATTTGGTCTTACCGTGTATATAGGCCTATTGAGGGAGAAAGATCGCACTGTCCTTGCCGTAGAAATGTACATCTCTGACCTTTCAAAGTTTGATCTTTGCCCCAGACATCATTAAGCCTGACCTAAACCATTAGATGTTTTATTATTGCCCCAGACATTTTGTCCCTTGTCGTTCCACCCGTCCTTACTTTGTTCTTTAACAGGTTTAGAGGATGGTGTAGTCTACAATTCTATATGTACATAAACTG
The DNA here is from genome assembly GCA_936440205.1 of Lepidonotus clava. Classification (NCBI taxonomy): domain Eukaryota; kingdom Metazoa; phylum Annelida; class Polychaeta; order Phyllodocida; family Polynoidae; genus Lepidonotus; species Lepidonotus clava. The sequence continues at coordinate 13,154,573 of OW387150.1, read as the reverse complement.
TTATGGCGCCAAAGTAATATCTTAAGCAGGAAAATATGGAACTATGTTATAGGTCTACCCTTTCCTGTAAAGACTTGCTGATGGCAATACTTTACCACTGTCTTTGACGTAATGTAGAAGGTAGAAGTGTAGCCTTCCATCGCTCTCTTCTCCCACCTCCCTCATCTCTTAAAATTGTGGACAATTTTTATAACTTTTATATTGTCAACTGGCTACCTGTATGATTTCTAAAGTTTTTTTAATACCCTTACCCGTAGTGGGAAAGGGTATTATATATTCTAATTACTTAATTAATTCAAACACGGGTTCTTTTTCTATCTATATAGTTCAAATGTATCCTTATAAACATACAGGGTGAAACCTTATTAATATACAGGGTGAAACCAGTATTCTTAGCATAACCCTTTTATTTGTTAATCAACAAACTGTCATAATATCGAGTTTAGGAAATTTGACAATTTTGCAGTTCAGGACATCTCTGTACTTGAGCTGCAAGTGTTGCATCTGTGATCACGTAGATGCTAGAGTTATTAGACAGCCGTCCTTTGAAAAGATTCAAAGTGCGACCTCTGAGAGCTAGGACTCACTGATGTGGTAAATAGGCTGGTAGTTTCCATATCTTTTTGTACAAAATCAAGGAAAAAGCACCTGTTTTGTTATACCCCCTTCACCAATTCTATGACAGGTGCGCCACGGTCCAACTCGATACAATGCGGATAGTGTATTTTGAACACTTTCAGGGGTTTTCCTTAGCTTTTTTGTTCACTAGTCCACCGGGCTAGTGATTCTGTGTTTGCACTGGCCCGGACCAGAGTTCCACTAGTCTATATACCAAGCTATTACTGTAATTTCAAAGTTTTCACTGGTCCATTGGGCTAGTTGCTCACTTGTTCCACTAGCCCGACCAGATTTTAACTAGTACCCGGTACTAGTAACTCTATGCTAAGGTAAAACCCTGACTTTAAATAGTTCCTCGAGTTGCATGAATCAACGATGAATCAATGTCCAAACGTATCATACTCTCAATGTTATCATTATATGCTCCTGTTTTTTTCGATTCTGCAAGGGTGGGTACTCATGCATGTATATGGAAAATTGTATGAAGAAAGACACTTGAAATGAGAAGCATGTAGCGATGAACACAAACTTCCTATCCGTGCCATTCTAAACTAGGAAACAGATATAAAAGGGAAGTGGGGATATTACATAACAGCTCTTTTTTTAAGTATTTGACGTAGAAATTTGATTTTTCGTTTGTGAATGGGTGGGTATTCACACACGAATATAGATAATGTTGTAAATAAAGATACTTGGAACGAGAAACATGTATGGATGAACAAAAGCTTGATGAATTATTCTAAACTAGGAAACAGTTATAAAAGGGGACGGGGGTCTTGCGTACCAGTTTATATCTATAAGTGTGTTGACTTAGCTATTAGATTTGTAGATTCTGCATGGATGGGTTAATTCTCAAACATGTATACCTCGAAAATTATGTGAACAAAGACACTTGGAATTTGAAGCTTGAAAAGACTTTTAGTGTCCTTCTAAACTAGGAAACAGTATAAAGGGAAGGGGGTATAGTACATACATGACATAGTATAGTGTTTAACTTCATCTCTTATCTACTTCCCAGTCTTTCTCTTCCAATTAACATGAAATGCACAACGAATGATATTTACATGACATAATTAGCGTACAGATAAATGAGCAGTGTCTTAGATATGGTACACTCTCCAAGCATATCTTGCGATGCATGGCCATAATTAACAACTGTCTTGCCAAAAGCCTCAAGGGGAAGGAAGAGGTGGCTTATGTGATATACTTGGGGGATGCGGATCAAGAAGGAGTGGGAAGATGGGGGCGCAGGAGGTGGGCTGGGGTGGGACGCAGTTAGGTAGGGCGTAATAAAAACCTTGTATTCATAAAGAATGTTCACTCTCTATTTATGAAGCCCTATGTGATCAGTTTAGGAGACGCTGGTTTCACCTAAACACGTGGACTGTGGCTATATGGTATGTAAGTGAAATTGTTAATTGAGTTCCAAAAGAAAAGAACTTGAAATCATTAGATTATTACTCAGAAGACTAAGATGAAATGGTATGTACTATATCCATTATAAATGTCTTTATTCACATACATTTATGGACGTGTATGGAGTATTGGAAGAAGGCCTCTCATTCGTTGTGAACCATGACACATGGCTTAATTTAAAGACTAATCACCCCAAAATCACCACACCAGTCAACAGGTGTCGCAACAGTCACAAAAGCCCCAATCCCCTGCCTCCCATTCCTCATGATCTAACTTCTTTGTGTGTAGTACGAACGGTATCCTGCCCGTCCAGCCGACACACACCTGTGAGCAGTAGGGCCGGGGTAAAGCCGTCCAGTGGGTAGCTTCCCCCTCTTCCCAACACCACCGGTATGGTGTCAGCCCCCACCTTCAATAGGCAATGACTCAGTCCAACAAAAAGGACCGTCCCTCTCTCCCAACCACCCCCATCCCTATGTTTTTTTTGGTGCCCACTCCTCCCTGTCCTGTCTACCGCTACCTGTACGAGGCGTCGGCTAAACTGAATGTTGTGGGTGTCCCCAAAGACCTTGTGTGACTGAGAGGGGACACTATTAGGGGTCGTATTTTGTAACTAATTAGAAAATTAGATGATTTTTAATTTAGATCTAATTATTAGTAATTCTGCCAAGGAAAGAATAGGCTTATGTACACTTAATATTTTCTCTTATGACTTAGTTGTTATTGACATGAGAACCTTTTGTGAGAAATATAATTTCATAATTTCATAATCCTAACCCCAATCAAAGTGTATGTAATGAGCCTAATCAGTTATGATAATGTTCCTGGAGAACAATGTTAATGTATACTATTGTTCCACCTGGGCAACGAGTAAATGAATTCTGGGTTGATAGTAGATCAATGAAATAATATTTTCCTCTATTATCCTAAGATTAAAACGCAAACCTTAATTTGCATATTGGATGTTAGAGCAGGTCGGTGGAGTTCACTATCATCTTATTAACTGTGTATGGATGTCATATAATTTGTCCGGTAAACCAATGCTTGATAATATATTAAATTAACCATGTTTATGTATATGAATATATTTATTGATATAGCTAAATCTAATACTTCAAGGTTATGCAACTAATAGCTGGTTACAACAGACTGTGAACACACAAATTTAAGAAAAGAAGAAGACTTAGACCTATTAGAACTGTTTGCATGGTACAAACTCAGACTACCAACATATACTTGTAAAGTACAGTTAAATCTCTGGCAATGGCTGGGTGGTTTTGGTCCAGCTAACCACTACAATGCTACAGGAATGTTTGTGCTTAAAATCAGGGAAAGACCTATTTTCTTTTGTGTGGTGCCAACAAAGACACAAACATCGCTACATATAACTATCCCAAAGGCTTGGCATTTGGCCACTAAGTACATATCACATAATGTCAGATCTTAGAGGTGGTGGCTCAGTCGAATAAGAGGGTGGGCAAGAACCGTGAGATGTGGATGGTGAGTGTTCCCAGTGTTTTAGTCTGTTTTCTCAGCAGTCAGCTGGAGACCCCTATGCCAGTAGGGGAAGTAAGCAACTTTGCTATGATAAATAGGGCATCTCGCTTCTCATAGATTCGATCATGCATGCAGTCACAAAAACCTTTTCCAATGAGATGACCCTTGATATTGCCACAATCACCAACCAACGAAACGTTCTGCCCCCATATTCCCCAAACAGGGATATCAAAGGCTTGGGATGTGGTACCCAATCTTACCACCCTTTGAAAAGCCTAGGGTCGTATTCCAGTGGTGGGTTTCTCTTAAAGTTTACTTCATAGAGGCGATCATTTAAGACAGAATTGTCGACAATCTTCTTCTGTTGATATGACCTAAGCTGCTGAAACTGCTCTAAGCTCCAAGCAACTAGCCAAGCATGACAATAGAAAGTGCATACTCTCCACTATGTAAGTTCTCTGGTGTCGTTTGTACAGAGGGGCGTGCACCTGCTGACTACCTGGCCACACGATCCTTCCGCTAGTCTGCCCCCAGCCGCTACTCCCTCCACTCGTAGTGCCTGCTGCTGCCCGGGCCGGCAATAGGATGGCAGTGGGCCCGTTAGGGCGGACATAGGTCACCCCCAATAGGAGGACTAACTACACCTAGCGGTCAGAACCCACCCCATACAGGTAGGTTCAAATGTCAATTGGTGTAAAACTGGTGCTTTAGTTGGCTTATTTTTGTTATCTGATATGTTAGGGGGTAAGGGCGGACATAGGTCATCCCTAAAATGAGGAATAACTACAGTTAGTGGTCAGAACCCTCCTAAAACACTCTGCCAAGTTCAGATGTCAATTGGTGTGAAACTGGTGCTTGAATTGGCTGTTTTTGGTTATTTGATATGTTATGGGGTAACGGCGGACATAGGGCATCGCCAATAGGAAGAATAACTGCAGTTAGTGGTCAGAACCTACCTAAAACACGTAGGCCATGTTCAAATGTCAACTGGTGTAAAACTGGTGAAGGAGTGGGGATTTTGTTATCAGTATGTCATTGTTGCTGTTTTATTGATAGTGTTGGTCTTAAATTGCTCCGTGTCAGAGGGGCACATGGAAACGCCCTCATTAATTAACATTGAAGATGGATTATCGATATCGTTATGTGATTACGTTGATCACTTTAGATAAGATAGAAAGAACATTTAAAAAATTAGTAATTATGAAACAAATTAGTAATTATGTTATACAGGTAGTGGCCTATCAGGAAGTACGGAAGGAAGACAACGTTTTGCTGTAGATGTGAGCAAAAGTTAGAATGAGTTACCTTGATTGAACAAGTGTACAGTTAATTGTTAAGGTTAAGCTTGACATGAGATACGAACGTTAACAAACAAAGCAAATGGATATTACTATGGACAAGGATAAGGAATTTACTTCAAGACCCTCTAAGATGACGAATGGACAGGCAAAGGGTAGGATCATAGTCTGTAGAGTTGATCAGGAAGACATAACGTGGGCTTTTGAAGTTTTGAGTTATTCAGAGAGGAAGTTCTACGCATCAGCCCGGAAACTATCATGCATTGAACAGATCAGAGGTTGGGCTTGGAACAACCATGGAGAAGTTTGAAATTCAGGGATGGTTACAGTACATAACTAAAACGGAATGAAGAACAATACACAACTGGTGTAGTTCAATACTGATAACAATGAATCTATTGTTCAAAGAGGGATGACTATCCAGGATTGTGTTTGACCATGGGTCAATTCCAATAGAAAAGTCATGGACGAGGGTTATACATATAGTTTACCCGTTGAAAGGAGTCAATGGTTTCACACGTTATAGCCTATATGTATAAGGAGCGGGAGAATAATAGTTATAATAATAATTATATTCTCTTGGGAGTGTCGGAGCGTATAATTAAGTTGCAGAAGACTTTGTATGAAAGGTTAGAGTAAGTACTAGGGGGAAGTGATAAACTCATAAAGGTGTATCCCTGTTTGGCGAACTGGTTTTCAGTTATTTCTTTAAAGGCCAGCCAAAATATACTGAGACCTTTCAAGTCATGGCTGGCACCTCCTTCTGAATCGTTTTCTTCCTGTCAATTAAAAAAGTATCCTGCATGACGTGTCTTGACTCCAATCTTAACTAAGTGCAAACACATTACGTTTGGAGCCGTTTCTTTTGTTTTAAGCAATTACTTGATGTTCATGAAAGATACAGTGATTATCGTAGTCAGGCTTAAGCAGAAAATAGCAGCGATCAAAAAGTGTTAAAGCTTGGCTTGTATTTAGTTTTTTTTTTTTAAAGAAAATGTGTTGGTGGACCTGCCTCCATGCGAGACGAAAATAACCTGTCTAGACGTGTGTCGGCTAGGTAACGATCTCCAACCATGATTGCCATTTCATTTTACCTAGAACTAGCTTTACACCAATACACTATACAAAAACGCATGTCTTGCTCGATTCATTGCAAATAGATTACAAAAGACACGTGAAGGGACATGATTTCTTGAAACCTGAGATCGTTCATTGAAATGTGTCAACAACCTTGAGGGTATTTCCAGTCCAAAGAGAACTAGAATTCCATTTCTAGATAAAGTAATGCAGGTCTTTCCCGAAATGTATGTACATGATAGTATTCTGAACATTTTTTAAAGCATATCAGGATCTTATCAAAGTCAAGCATTGAAAGATGGAGACATTCATTGATAATTTACACATTGTAATATAAATATAATTATTTGGTAGGCCTATTGCTTTAAAACTTGAAAGAATGCTGTAAAGTCGAATTTCCTTACGGCCGCGGAATATGATATTATATTTTTCCAAGCTTGGTCACTTATACCAAAACCCTTTCTAATTTGTTGGTGTTACCTTAGGCCACTGCTTTCGTTATCCCTATTTGAGGCTATTTTGCAATAGGCATCATTATCTGATTATAGACAGCCTTCCTAGTAATTGGACACTATTCATAATACACCTGGTTAACCTAATCAGTACCGAAAACATGGCCATTTGAATCTCAGGTTTATGTATACACAACAACCGCATGGACGGACTGATCAGTTCCTACCATGGTAGCCCTAGTAACATGTCACAGGCGAAACCATGTCATGGCAACATGTTATGTATTCAACTTCTTATGAACCTGCACCTGTGATGTCATCAGGGGTTCTGACAGGGTGACCAATAATTGGATGAAAAACCCCAAGAAGGGGTGTTCAAAATGCAGTTTCATTATTGTGGATTCTCAAGCTCTAGGTAAACAAAAAAACAAATGAAAAAAAATGTCCAGGGTAGTGTTAAAAATCTATGATCGTGATCATACTCTTTCTATTCAAGCGACTCTTCACATTATTTGTTTGACATCTGGAATTGAATTGCCCATATGTCAAATGGCCCATATAAGACAACATACCAATATGACCTAAAGGCAGCATGAAATTGTGTACAAAGTTAGGCACGTAGAGTATACTTCGGATATAGTGGCCAAATTTGCTGGGACAGAATCCTTTCTCGTTATTCTAGTTTAAATCTGCGGCTTATAGTGTCCAAACACTTTAGATAAAGTGGCAACTTAAGGGAAAGAACTACATATAAGAAATACAGAATTGTGCTACTTTTGTGGAGAGATGCATGTGTCATCTAAGAAAAGATATTTTCGGGTGGTGCAACATAATATATTGGAAAAAAAACTGTTTAATATGACAAAAAAAAGGGTACCGGTAAGACCTTAATTACTGATAACCTGATGTAAATTTGAAATTAATCAAAGTAGGCTAAGCCTGTTTGAACATAATTATGGATCTAGGAGCGAATTTGTTACTTAACCCTTTCAGTGCTGAAAGCCGCAAAAGTGGTTCTGTAGGAAATTTACTGAAGGAGGAATTTTCCTGACAGGAACTGAAAGAATTTTCCTGAAATTCTGATTAGAACCAGAGATATGGTCCTTTGAATATCTTAACATATAAACAAAATATGAATTTGCCATTATCATTCAAAATCATGCAAATCAAGATAATCACAAACAGCAAAAAGATAATTACTTTATCTTCTCTTTAAAGCGAATAAAATTAATATTCCACTAATCGCTAGTAGCTATAGAAATATGTAATTGTAGTGCTGCTTAACCAGTGAAGTTCAGTTTGTCCCATTGGCACAGTGCCAGCATTTGAAATGACTTCATCCAAATAACATCAAAATAACCCCCAGTGGAATGTTGAGAAAATTTGAGTTTAAGGCAATTTTTCAACAAATTTTCATATCAATTTGGCCAATATCTCAGTAACTATGAACTGTAGAATGAGATATTTAGTAGTAAAAGGGTTAAAAATGTCACCTTTTGCCTCCCGATTTCAGTATTCTTGATATGCCAACATAATTATAGTCAATGAATGTTTTACTATTCCAGACAGTCTAATCTCACTAAATGCCCAGACACTTGATCATCGGGAATGCTTCAGACCCGACTGTCAGTAACCAATCAGTCATGGCAAATTTGATGGGGGGTGTCACATATAATGACCAACTGGTCTCAGTTTTTGGGTATATAATATTATATAATTATTAAAAACAAAGTATACACTGCAATATATTTGTAGAATAGACTAAGTTTAGAATGACAAGTGTGTTATTGTGTTTCTGAAGCTTAACTGAAGTAAATACTTTTTTATTTATTTCTTAAACCACTTACAAAGTACAGAGTCATATGCGAACATTAAAATAAATAGTAAATATTTGTTAATTAAACATAGAATCTTAGTGAATTGCAGGTTAACCAATAATTATTAAAAAGTAGTTGACATAATAGTTGTATTACATATGAGGTATGATGGTTCAACAGTTTTCCGAGGACAAGTAAGGACGTTGACAAAATCAAGATCTTGATGCAAGCATAATGCTCACCATACAATTTTCACAGGAGTTGCTAGATTATCACTGAAATTTCTCAAGTAAACTTCTCTTCACACCTTTAAACATACTTTTAAGAGACATTTTAAATGCTTTGAGTCAGCTTTCTGTAAATCAACTGGAAGATTCCGCCATAGTGTCACTGCTCTCCAGTATGGAGAAAGCTTATACATTTCAGTTCTAGGAGTCTTTTGCTTGAAGACAATAGAATCAGTCTGTCTTGTTGTATATCTATTCCCCTCAGCCACATATTTTGACAATAAGCTCCGCTTATATATAAGCTGTAGTAACATTATTTCTCCACTTTTTACTACCTACGGCTGGCCCAAGGTGTCCACTGTATCCAAAGTGTACTATATATTCGAATCAGAATTCTATTTAGTTATGGTGGACATTGTAACAAGTATGCATTAGCTGAGAGTACCAGCAATGGTCTTTTATAATGTCATATATATGTGTATTCTAAAGTCATGTTTACATTAAATCTTTCTTAGTTTTGTAACTTGACTTGAAGTTCAATTTATCAACCTGAGCACGTTCACCCCGAATCCCGTTCGATGCTTGACCTTCAAGTCCTTACTTGTATCTAAATGAGTTCTGTCTGTTTAAACAAAGATTGCAAGGAATTTGTAATAAGATTAAAAATATTCCATCTAAAGCTTAGATTCTAGCTGTTTCCATAGAGGTATGATTTATCAGGGAAGATATGGGATAGCAGGCACAGTTGGAATAATTTATGTCAGGAAAGAATTCCCAGTGAGCTTGCGATGTAACAGAAACATTTTGTGACCATGGATATGTTTTAGTCAGTTTGTTACTTACTAAGATGGCACATAACAATTATGTTATTGACCGTGAGGTTGAAACCTCATCAAATCAGAATTTTATTATAACATTATTTTTTGATGAGGTTAGGATGAAACCAAAACAGAATGTTTTTATTAGAACATTCTGTTTAGGTTGAAGAACATAACCAGAACACTATAATAATGTTACAGTGCAACATCAGAGCAGTATGTTGCAGCAACATAATTGAGAGTCACCAAAAGAACATAACAAGAACCACATACAGAACCAATAGGAACCTTGCTGCAATGTTATAATAACGTCACATCCTTGGCTCGGTTAGGACAACCCAGTGCCATACGTAGATAGATGGACTAACGGAGGAGGTGAACCTAAAAAAGAACCTTCGTTAAAGGAGTGCTTGTTGAATACTTCTCTTTATAAAACCTGGCAAGCAAGAAACCGCTCAAAAACATTAAAAACTTTGTGTATTTTCCTGTTCCGGTTTTACGTTATCTAAGCAAAAACAAAACACCAGGAAAAATTTCAAATCTACAAACAATGGACATACTGTTCACATACAAGACTTCACTCTAAATATGTCATAATCAAGATCTAACCAAAGGCGCGAGAACACGTTTTTTGTTGGCCAGACCTTTAACTGGTAGGCCGAAGTTAGCAGTGTCTGGTTCTCGTTTGGTGTCAGTTAGATACAGGTTAGATGACATAAGAGACATTATGGAAATGAGGTGACACCTGTTGATTATGAGTCTCATATGACTCACCTTAGGACGCACCCCTACCTGCACAGTCAATTACACCAATATTACACGGTAATTGTTCAAAGCCAAAAAAATACAAGTAATAAATCTAAAAGAAAAAAACTACAACAAGGCTGACAACCACCTAGCTCGTCCTTTTTTCCAAGTAGGCTATAATTATAACTTTTTGCGGGTCGGGATGACTGTTTGTCATCGGTAGCTATAGAGGAAAGAGGATGATTGACAGGAAACACTTTCGAAACGCCTCTGGACAATGGTACTATAGATCCTGTGCATGGTACTCCCATTAAGTGCTTATCCCTGCAATAGATGAGATTCCGGACCACGCCATCTAGTGCAAAACTAACCCCAAGAACTGCAAGTTGGACGAACTAGGTGTTTTTTCCTCTTTAAGCCAATTCAATATAAATTGCTGATATTCAAACACCAATAACTTTGAATATGAACAAAGTTGAAGGTCTACATGCATTGGTAGTACCAATCGTTGTCTTTCCCTGGATACATATTATCTGTGTGCATGCATGATATATTTATCTTAAGAATGATATCAAATGACAAAAGTTAAAATGTTATTCTAGCCAATCAGAAGCCCCTGCTCTGTCCTTATCAGTGTTGAAAGTATAACAGGTGTCCACCCCAACAGCCTGGTGGTTACCACAGCGACAGCCGGACAAACAAACCACTGGACCTTGAAGCCCTGGCCCTTAAAACATTCTATTACTCATCATAATAATATTATGATGAGTAATAGAATGTTTCATATCTTACAGTTATCAGATAACCAGCTAGACTGAAGGCGAATTATTTAACTGATCAACGGTAATTGAGTCCACTAATTATCCAATTTGAAATCAATTCCGAAATTGAAAACTAATTCATTTAAAAATTATTATGCGGTTTCTAAACGCATTAGTTTCAGGAATATAGATCTGTATGCAATAATGTTGATTACACTGGTACCAGTATCGAAATGATGCTATCTACATAGATCTAAATGTTTATACATTCATAAGAGTTTTTACATGTCACTACATTAAGTCTAATCCTTTGCATACATTCTATCAATGTAATCATTTCGAAATTCTATTATTGCTTTTGGCCAGCAAAATACCTACATGTACCTGAAAATGTTACAAGAATGGAAATGATAAGGGACCTCAGTTTGTCCACTAGTTGTAATTCATCTTTTAATGTGCCAAGCAAAATGCTGATGTGCAGTTAATTTACATTATGTTGGTACCACTCTGACACCACTCCTGTTCTGCTCTGCTTCACTGGATAAGGATAAGGCACATGACCAGGCTGAAAATGCATAATTGCAGCAAGCTGACTTGTTGAACTGACATCAAAAGTTCATCAAAATCTGATTCCGATGTACATACGAGACAGTGAATACAAAAGTGATTGTTCCGAACATCTCCATACCAACATACACGAAATTGTTACGAGATGTGCATTGGTAGCCCCTTGTCCACCAACGTACTGTGCTTTAAAGGCTTGATGAATAAGTTATAGCTTAATAATGTAACTTGTTTGACTCTTTGTTGTCAATAAAAGCACCACTACCATTACTACTACTTAATTCATTCCCATATATCCAATGATATTTGCCATGCTCAATTGTACCCAATATAAATTTATCATACAATTTTGAATTTATTACATTGATCAGAATTAAATGCAAGGATTCAAAAAAATTAATGTAATTCATTAACATGCAAAAGGTGGTATAATTGCATAAACATTTAGATGGCATACTAGATGGCATTACCCCAATGCCAGTATCAGTATAATCAACATTTATAATATATTATATCATAACGTCTGATGCATGAAATCAAATATAAATGAAACATTTTTTGTGATTAAAGGCTGTATTCCACTTGTGGCAAGTGAGCACCGCCGATTTTGAGCATCTCCATGGAAACATTTTATATCTGGACCATCAATTTTCGACGCAATTTCAGCCGCCGAAAGTGCGGTATTGGGTGCCGAAAGTGCAATATAGTCCGCTGAAAGTGCACTATCGGTAACCAGCTACAAAATCATCAGGAAAAGTCTACCAACACATGTCACTGAAAAATTTACCAACACATTGGTAAATCTTATCGGCAGGGCTGCTGATTGTAAATCAGCAGTAGTGAAAGTGTATCAGCCGTAAATCGGCAGAGCACTTTCAGTATGTGGAATACGGCCTTAACTGTTCTACTACTACTATAGGCCTACTTGTAGTAATGTATAACTTACAAACCATTGTTATTCGTGTTGGAGTGAGCAGCTCTGCCTGCTAGGCCTATGGGTAGGAGCAGCTCATGTCCAGTCCCGACGGCCGCGCCCCTGGCGGCAGAGGTGCGTCTGACACTGATCAGGATTATCCAGAGTCCCGCTAGGTGCCACTGTAATCGGAGCTAAACTGTAGCCCCTCCAGGTGAAGATAAGGTATAGCATAATTCAGAACCAACCACAATATCAAAGACATTATAGGTTTTACGTTTTACGTGTAAGGAGTCTCACTCAGTTCGTATGGTGTGATACAAACGAACTCGTAAAAGTTACTTACAACATTTGGCCTGGAGGGAGGTTTTGGAATGATTTAATCTGGGTGATGTGAAGTAAGCTGGGGGGTTGGGGGCCCTTGATGGGGGGTCCCCGATGTCGCATGTCAGATACAAGAAAAAGCCATGACACCTGTCATTTCCCACCCCATGTTGCCTCTTGCTCCTGGGACTGGCCCCTTTTCCTGGAGGGGTTTCAGTGGCGGATCCAGGGAGGGGGGGGGGGGGGGGGCAATTGCCCTCGCTAGACCAAGTGGATTTTTTTTTCAAATAATCTAAGTTTGTTGAATTGTACAAATCTGACCAAAAAAAATTCCCACTTTTTATAAGGGGGTTGGTTTGCCCCCCCTAGATGACTGACTCTGGATGCGCCCCCGTGTTTAATGAGAAGCAATTCCTAGCAGCAGAAGTCTAAAATCCGACAATTGCTCAGTCTGCAAACACGGAAACAAGCTTCCAGATTCAATTCATATATTATGCCTTGACTTTCCCAAGGATTCTTCAAGCCGTAAATATGAATATATTTGTATGTCTAGCCATGAGAAAAAAAAGAACTATTTGTACATATATAATCAATATAGTGATGGACTGACTAAGACTAAGTAGGCCATGTCTTAAATACATCCAGAAGCCAAGCCTTTAAAAAACCGTTAAAGAATATCATAAATAGGCCTATCTTGATGTTTATCCTCGAAAGGTGGTTTCTGTATATACAAAAGAACAAAAAAAGTGGCCAAACCAGGTCCAGGAATATATAATGGAGCGGCAACACACGAGGGTCTGCTCACCCCCCAACAAAACGGGACTTTTTACCGCTCTGCAGGTCGTTGTGTCAATACGCCCAACGCAGGCTATCGGCGCCCTGTGGTCATTTTTTATCGGGGGACAGGGTGGTGTCACGCGCGGGCGGGCCAGAGGGGAGTTTGTGGGGGTGAGAACCGGAGTGAAGGAGGATAAAGCCCATGTAGGCCGACGGCATGGGAGCTGTCGGATTTAAGGGGGATCCATCCTATGCTTTTTACCTATATCAATATGCCCAGAATTATATGCGTCTTGGCAAACGGTCTCCGTTTTAGGTATGCATAGGACAGGTCTGCAGGGCAAGAAAGGACTGAAAAACTTGAAATATCTGGTCCTTCTAACTGTCTTTAAAAATGTAGCGCAGTTGATAACGTTTTGATGAAAATAAAAGTGGTATATTTAGATTCAGTATATATTTTTCTATCATTCAATACCAAAATTGTTTGTCAGGCACAAGTATTTTAATAAAGAAATGAGAGTAGAATCTGACAAAGACGGTACAAGTTTTCAAAATATGAGCATCTTCCCATATGACATTGCTAATAGTTTAATAATTAATTGGAACAAGGGAAAAAAATATAAAATTCGTTCAGATGATAAATGGTCACAAATGACATGCAAAATATGTTTAGAAAATTCAAAAAGTCATCAGTAATGTACTTCCCCACCATTAAACTTATGTGATTGATATAAAAAAAACTTACTACAAATCTTTGGAAAAGTAGAGGAAAAATAGAACTGAAAAACAAAACCAGCCCTTTCTTGCCCTGCAGACCTAGAGTGAGTTTATGAATATACAGTTAGGGTTGGTTGAGAATCAGCTCAACACTTTTAGAATTTTAGATGTAGGCCTATAGATGCAAGTCACAATGACAGGCGACTTATCGAAATGGTGTCTTTTTAACTTAGAAAAATTAACGAAACAATAAAGGGCGATTTGAGAGAAAACCTGAATATAAAATGTTTTCATGGAGAAAAATGAAATTACGGCGAGTTAGTTTTAGTATTTTGATCGACACTCATCGTCTTGGAATGATTCAAATATTGGGGTCAAAGTTGCCGCTCCTATCCAATAAAATGTTTATGGTTTCACACCATCAAAGAAATCTTATATATGACTATTTTAACGTCGATTTCTGTAAGAGATCACGATCGTACACCTTTTTGCTTTAAAAAACATATAGGGGCCTATAGTCCTTTTTCATTAGTGGATCGCCCTGTTGGCGGTATAGGCCTAAACCAATGAGTATGAGATATGGATCCCTATAGGCCCAGGCTAAATGTACTGGGACTAAGGCGTCTATGGGACAGTTCATTGCGCAGATTCATGGAAAGACTTAGGCCCATACCCACTAGGCGATTATCCCGACAAATCAGCGCTAAAATCAGCCGATTCTGCCCTTAGAATCGGCCGATTTTAGCGCCGATTAAGAACAAACATGCACATTTCAATATACCGTACTGGCAATCCTTAGAATTGGCCGATTCTCCCAATCGCCCATCGCCAGTCGCCAGTAAAATCACCTAGTGGGTATGGGGCTAGATGTGTCCAAAAGATAAGAAAGTACGAAAGGTAGCGGGCATTGTAATAGCCAAATTTACTGTTTTACTTCACTGCCAGAAACATGATCATGATGAGATGATAATCAAGCGCTGAGAAAGCGAGAGGGTAATGTGACAACAGGAATATTGCCCACTTGATAACATTTGATAAAATCATACCTCAATACCCATGTTATGACACTAAGTCTCAAAAAGAATCTGAGTCTCAAAATGCTGAGACTTAGTGTCTTTTTAGACTCAGAAATACCAGGGGAATTAGGTCTATAACCTTAGGTCTGTATTAGGTTCATATCTTCGTAACTTACTTTAGTTAAAAGGGTATCAGGTTAAAATTGATTTAGTGTCTCATAATGCTTGATTCTGTCTGTCACCAAAAGAAGTGATGTAATTTGAAAATAAGCTTTAAAAGTGTTTGTTAAATTTAGTTACTTTGATTGACAGACAGAATAGATATGAAAGAGACACGAATCAGAACCCCCCTGATCAACTGATTAGCCTAATCACTGAAATCAGTTACAAAATTATGGCAGCAGGGGCTGCCATTCGTTGGTCAACCTGCCACAGCATGGAGGGATTAGGGTCAGATGGCAGTGCTGGTCAAAGTGTGTACAAGAATAAGCCCATCCCACATAGGGGATTTCCAGGGTTGGACAAGGGTCGGACAAAATTCATGTATAAAACATCTTTCTCTCCTAGAGTTAGGGTTACTGAAATAAGCAAGAATTATGTTTTCCTATATCCCCAAGTATTGATAAAACATTATGACTTCTAAAATTCTACCAATTGATAGATTTGCAGGTTTGTCAACCAATCAAAATGCTGTATTTCAGGGCAAAATATGTTCGAAGATTGTAGGGTGGGCTGACAGGCTTTAACATTGGTTCCTATGGGGGAAAAACAATATATAAAGGTTAAATTTACAATTCTAGGAAAAAATTTCTCAACCTAATTGCTTTGGTCAATTTTGTATTTTGCAAATATCTTCATGGAAAAAGCATGGAGACAATTTTGAAAGTATTTCATGGTAAACTTTAACTTTGGTGTAAACTGGGATGGGCTTATTGTAAGTTTACTTTCAGACACGAACATTGATTTGATCATCTGGTTTTGTTGAATATTTGTTATACATATTGGTTAGAAATTAGAGGCTGTGTTCCCAAAACCCCCTTTTTATTTTCTTTTTTCCTTTTTCTATTTTCTTATAAATTGCTCTTTAAACACTGACGGAACTAACACATGCAAACAATATGGGATAATCTTCTACCAACACGTTGACTACTGAGGTGACGCCGCACCAGGAGTTTATCATGCATTTTGGGCCACATTTTCATATCAACTAATTAGATTAATCAGGTGGATTTTGATCAGCATCTCATTTTTTTTAGTAATACTGCCAACTACAAAAAAGATCTACCCATGGAAGTAGCTCGTTCTGGTTAGTTTCCAACGACATCAAAAGTTTTTCTTGATAAGCAGAATCTCTAAAAATGAGACCACAATTAAAATGAGGCAATCTAATCAGTTACAAAAATGTGCTCCTGTATGGGTGTAAGTGGCAGATGATCCTGCAGTAGAAATTTCAGGGCCATACCCAAAGTCTAAAGGTTCTGTTTCTCATACATAGTCTCCCTTGTGTGTTGCAATGATGACAAAAATCATCAAGGAAAAAACTGCATACAATTTTTCCTCATTATCCTTCTTCTTTTCCCTTTTTAAAGAATTGACTGTCCCCTCTATCCACCGGGTAGTGTAGGGAGTGGGAATTTACGGGTCTGGCGCTATAACACGAACAGTGCATTTAAACTTTAAAAGTAGACACCTGCGTTTTGCACGCTATTCTAATTCGCAAACCTTTTTTGGGTCAAAATCGGACAATGATGTGACATGCGAGGCTATACATAGAGTGAAACAACAGTGGGAACATAGTTAGTACTATTCTGCGACGAACTCTTTCACTCAATTGTAGTTTAAAAGAGGAACTAGTCTTGAGTTTAGGTCTTTATTGTTGCATGGCCCAAAGTGAAAAATAAGGAAAAGGAAAAATATCGAATTATAGTTTATAAAACTATTGAAATAGTTTTACCGTAAGAACCAGATAGCTTTTTTTCTGTGATTAAGACTTAAATCCTGCATAGGCTGTCGTAAGGATATTTTGTTGTTATTACAGTTGTACTTGGTTATGATCATTGAGTAGATGCAATCCAGTTGATTACCACAATAGTCGGCATATCCAAATCATCTTATAGAAATAAATTATATTCAAGAAACAAGTGTTTCGAGAATATCATACCTTAAATCATTGGAAGAAGGGAAATAATGTTTCAGTGTATTAAATTTCAAGGAATGACTATTTCTTGAAATCAATACACAAAAAGATGAATTAGAATATTTGGAGATTTAGAATCAATTATGTTTTTTCTCATATTTAATTAAAATATATATATATATATATATATATTATTTATTTGTTTATTTGCTTCTCAATATGACATCGACATCTTCCAGCCGTTTTGAATAATGTTTAAATTAACTTATTATTATGAATAATCTTATACTATAAACTGACAGCAAACAAAACCTAGCACAGTTGATTGAAATATATATGCAATTTATAACTTACAAGAGTAGATACTGTAAGAACAGACACCAAGCAAAACCGGGCTTAAATTAGGGACAAATGACTCTCCTAGGTAGGATTCGCTCAGATAGTTACGTAACCGAAATAGGCCTACTTGTATGCACCACACACGGAATTCCTTTTGGACATTTCCTAGATTGTCCCATCTAGACATGCTAGGAATAACTAAAAAGTTAATATCTTTTTATTGCAGGTTCGGGTACTTATTCCCTGGTACACTAATACCTTGTTCACTGCACCAGACAAGTGGTTCTTTATAGAGAAGTTTGAATTGGCCTCTTACTTATATCAGGTATTTCTTTTACCTTTCAGTCCAGGGAAAGTTACGTTAGGAGAACGGTCAACATGGCGAACACAGGCAGTCAGTGGATGGTCATTTGTGAGTATGAATTATTATCTAACATATAGCTTTCTTAAAAAGAGATTTCGGTAGCTTAGAGGATATTATTATACGGTTAATCATTGTTGCCTTTAGTTTTTTTTTGTTTTCGATATTCCCGTCTGGAACGTTCGAAATGTTAAATATTCTTGTGGTAATTACTCCAGAGAAGCATCAGGGATAATTATCGCTAGGACAATTTACCTCTTATAATAGTATTGATAACTGTCCTATAGGACAGCTCTCTCCTTATGGCGATTTACTCAATTGAAAGTTATATATCTATTGTTTTAAAAGTTTACTATTTCAAATAAGCTATATGCACGTATTGCATAATTGTCAATATTTACCTGAGGAAACTTCCGGTGCAGCAATGGTTTAATTTTCTAAATATATAACTTTTAACTTACATTCTAGTCTTTTTAGTAATTGACTAACTATCAACTGTGTGACTTACTTTTTCTGTGATAATAGTTGTCCCACCAGTGCAGGTGTCCTAGGGGACAGCTACTCCTGGGGAGATTGTCCTGGGGATCGTAACTTTGTGAAGAGCTGTTATCGAGATAATTGTCCCAGGAGTTGATCTTGCGCATTACACTCTAGCTCCCAAAAGGCCATACACAATACACATACACAAATACCATATAAATCTTCTAAAATTGTATAATACAGAGACACATTTTTGTTGCTGTATGATCCCCAATCTTTTATTGGATAACTGTTGCTGTCGTTCACCATATGAATCATTCTCATTCTATAAACCCAACGAACCGTGAATTACTTTTTCAGGGGCAATCTGTCGTTATTTTCAAGGTCTTTTCAGTAGCCGTCATTTATAGAGTATCGTGGGAATCGGTGTCAGTGATGTTTCTCTGCACATCTTTAGAGCCTGTATATCGGGAGACCGCACGTGCTGTGTGCCTAGTTCGACATCATCTAACTTTTAAGGCGATGATCCACGATGCGATTATATCCCGATTTTGAACCGATTTCGGAAATCGGTTTGACAAAATTGATTGAAAAAGAAATCGTATAAATCATGTGACTTAGTACAAACTGTTAATGAATTGTTTTAGACATGAGGGCATTTTGACCCGAATTGGTCGTTTTGTATAATTATGAAAAGATTGAATGAATCATGAAAAGGAAATCGCTTGCATTTTGTCGCATCGTTGATCATGGGCTTTACTGAGGGCCGGGAGTGATCCACTTCCCCTCTCTTCCCCAACTTGCCCGACCGGTTTGCATCTATGCCCTGAACTCAGAAGATCTGAAATAATGTCTTTGTAAATCTGATATATAAAACCCCCAGCGACAAAAAGCCTAGCGTGCATGAAAAACAACGCGCATACAGAATGACAAAGGGTAGTGAAATAGGCCGAGGCTTATTTAGGTAGGGGGACACGTATTTGAGTTTCAAAGATGTACTAATAAGAACTGTTTAATGAATTGCTTAGCAATGAGGATATGTTACGTGGAACAAAATGCCTAGACACTGTTTCTTATCACATAACTTGAAACGCTGTATGTCAGGATGCGTGTCTAAACATGTAGATTGCACTGTAAAAAGTTAATGTTTTTTACAGCAAACTGTACAGTTCATTTACAGTATTGTTTGCTGTCGGAAAATAAACAGTTAAACGTATTGTAGGATTACAAAATTTGTAATGTAAAGTTGAAATTACAGGATGAGGTTGTATTTTTAATTGAATTATGGGAAATATTCTATTTGAAATAGATGATAAAGGGCTTTTAAATCAAAGTGCTGTAAAATAACAGTGCACTGTAAATTTACAGCAAAGTTTGCTGGAAACATTGTTGCCAGCAAACTTTGCTGTACAAATACAGTACTTAGTTTGCTGTTTATTTACAGCACAGTTTGCTGTAATACATCTACAGTACCATGTACTATACAATTTACAGTATATCGTGTACTGTTAATCTACAGCACTGTTTGCTGTATGACACCTACAGTACAGAACCCTGTAGGTGACAGGACACTTACCCCCCGGACACTTACCCCCTAGGACACTTACCCCCTGGACACTTACCCCCTGGACACTTACCCCCTAGGACACTTACCCCCTAGGACACTTACCCCCCAATCTCGGAGAACTTGCTCTAATGATGTTTTGACGGGGTGTCTTCAAATGGACGTCCATTAATCCCCTCATGTATACTTTAGGCCAGACAACCAGCAGTCCTCCCCTGGTAGGGGGCTCTCGAGGGTGAGGTGGAACAGTCACATGTTGAATTTAAGTATATATATCAGAATAGAGGGAAATATATCTAGTTTACTCCCCATTATCAAAAACTGTGGAAAATAGTGACTAGGAATAGGGACGAGTTAGCCTTTTAGGTATGAATCCTAAAGAACTATCAGAAGAGAGGGATATATATTTAGATTACTCCCCATTATTTAAAACTGTGGAAAATAGTGACTGGGAATAGGGATGAGTTAGCCTTTTAGGTATGAATCCTAGACATCTATTAGAAGAGAGGGATATTTATATAGTTTACTTTCCATTAGAAAGACTAAGTTCTTACCACATAATTTCCTCTACATTATACACCAAGTTTGGGGGGTAAGTGTCCTAGGGGGTAAGTGTCCTAGGGGGTAAGTGTCCAGGGGGTAAGTGTCCTAGGGGGTAAGTGTCCTAGGGGGTAAGTGTCCTAGGGGGTAAGTGTCCTGGGGGGTAAGTGTCCTAGGGGTAAGTGTCCAGGGGGTAAGTGCCTGGAGGGTAAGTGTCCGGGGGGTATGTGTCTGGGGGGTATATGTCCTAGAACCTTACTGTAAAATTTAAAGTACATTGCGTGCTGTAATTGTACAGCAAAGTTTGCTGGAAACATTGTTGCCAGCAAAGTTAATTTATAATATTAATTTTACTTCTTACAGTGTGTTTATTTTGGTGATTGCACATGTATATAATTATATATGTAGCATCTATTATGCAATTTAAATGCAATGTTACATTAAAGGAAAGCTAGCACATAATCATGGGTTAGATATTTGTTGACGAAATTCTTTTTGCATGGAATATGAATTAAGAACTAATGATGCTTAAAATATTTTAAGCATATTCCTAGTTTATACACAGTTATGGGACATTAAAAACCTTGTATTTTATTTCATTTTTTAAGGGAAATCCCCTAATTTATGACGTAGCAAGGGGAGTTTTGGGGGAATCCCACCTGCCCTTATAAGGGAATCCCCACCCCTGTAGAATTTGTAACAATGGTTATGTTCTCTAATCCAAATTATATATATGTGGTCCAATGCAACTCATAACAAATTAATAAAAATATCCATCTACAATCATTCATCAAACAGGGAATCTCAATATAACTTTAGAAGGAATTCCCATATCTGTGACGTAGCAAGGGGAGTACCAAACAGCCCTGCAATTCAGGGAATTCCCAAAATTTAATTTCTTTCCTGAATAATTCCCTAACACCTCGAGTTATTCATGTTTTTATTTTTGAAATACGTTTATAATACTTAAATCAAGTTAAGTACATAGAAAATAGCAGTTAGTGAATTAATTTATGTGCAAGTTTTCCTTTAAGGCCGTATTCCGCATACTAACTTGAAAAAGCGACAGTGGGGATTAAACTTAAACATAGCCATATTTCATATCACAAGAAAGGTCTTACAGTTCTCTATCAAATGGTATATAGGATATATGGATTTATGCCATATTCACAAAGGAAATGAAACAAAATACAAAATCGGTAGCACAAATTCGGTAAGTGAATTACGGGCTTTGGACATTTTTCATCAGTGTGATCCTAATGTATTGGGATATGGAGTCATAGGGGCCTAGTCTAAAAGAATTGGGATCAAGGTTTCAGTGGGAAGGTTTAGTGCGCAGACTCATGAAAAAAGTGTATACAGTCAGTCAGTATAGCAAGCTACGTCTTGCATATCCGTGTTTAGAAAATATTCACGTAATACTGACAAATTGATCATATGAATTATAGAGAATATAAGACTTCTCCTCTCAGTAACAATAGGTGTTAGATTTAAGAAGGAAACATACCCAAATGATTTACGTTTCGGCAAGGATACAACAACAAAAATCCAGAAGGATATTGAAAGTGAAGCCTCCCTCATTCCTTTGTCATATCCACATCACTCATCCTCCCACGGGAATAGCTAAAAAAACACAAATGAATCTCAACCGACACACCTTTAAGGACGACCTACTGAGACACATCACGCTTAAGGCAACAGTCCGTCGTGTGATTTATTTGTCCTGAGACTGCATGCTTGATAACTAGATACAATGATTTACCTAAAAATGACACGGACAATCGGGGGTAGACAAAGGTTTCCTGCTGTGCTCGAATAATTGTGTAAAATACATTGTATTGGTATAACAGGGAAATAGACATTTGCATTAGAATCGCGTTATCTATGACTTCATGATTGTTATGATGGGACCGGTTGAGTATTTCAGGGGCCTTCCATTAAGTACGTATGCATCAAGTGGGGTGGTTGGGAACATTATTATGCGTACGTGTATGGAGAGTGGGGGCTTAGGTGCTTATGATACATACTTATAATGTGCATTTATGCGCACACTAATTATTCATTGACAGAAAGTAAAAATGGCATTAGTTAATGCCGAATGATATTCTGGATTTTGTTCTTATTTTTCCCTTTCTCCTCTAACATTGGGGGGTAATTTTGTAGATGTAGAGAAGTAGGAAGGTAGTTCAGGCGCGCCTATACTGTCACATGAGAGGGGGTGGGGGGCTGGAGGTTCAAAATCTGGTGAAATACCTGTATGTTATTATTGAAGGCCCTTTGGGAATGTAACTCTAAGTCTCGTGATCGTCGTTTTTGTGTCTTTTATATTTCAATATCATGAATGTACTTTAAAAAGCCGAGCGCAAAATGGATAGTTTTACAAGTAACTCCCAAAAGTTTTTGAGGTCGGCATAGCATGAGTGTGGCGGAATTTTTATAAAGGTATTTCCAATATGATTCCTTTTCTGTTCCCAGACAAACATTCACTGACACCATTCCATATGAATTATAGACATACACATTGACAACTTAATTCACAGGCAAAACTCGGGTCTACATAATTATTGCTGAAAGTATGCTAGGCCTAAAACGACCACATTTTCGTTAAATGGGCATCCTCGAAGACATCGTCGGCAGATTAGAATTGGAATTAAAATAGTTTTCTGGTGCATTCTGAATTCTCCTTTTCAATTAAAAAATTGAGCAAAATGTCTGCGTCAAGTAACAGCAAAGCTAAAAGAAATTGTATTGTCAAATATTGCAGATTTCGAGCAGCAATTTGTTTGGAATGGCCCCAAAATCATCAATCTTTACAATTTTCATTCGGCAGATGTTTTTTTTCCAATTCAGCGAAAAAATCATACAGTTTCAGTTTGATACTATTCAAATAATTCAGGTTTAAGTAAACACAATTCACGGGCAATTTTGTGGTTCCTTCTGAGAATTCCTGTAGGTTAATATGTATGTCCGTCTGAGTGGCGTAGTAGGCCTATATACATGCATTCGTGAACCCGTCTGACAACATCACAACCCATATATAAATTCATATCATTTGATGTTGACTAACCTTTGATATATCTCCCCAAATTGGAGCCTTTTCAACTGAGTTTCCTGAAACTAGAGAACTGCACACATCTTTGACAAAACCGAACACCACACGCCTCTGGAATTATGTTTGACGAAATAGTGACTCAAAAAGAAAAACATAAAAACAACTGCAAACATTGAACAAGCTGCGCTGTGGACATTTCCCCGGCGTCGAGCCATATTTGGACACGATTTCCTCTGCATGCCATATTAGTCCGAATCTGTAACCCATCTACACAAAGACAGCTTGATATTTTGCTTGGATTATAGAACAAGGCTCTGTATTAATAAAAAGTATTTTCTTTCATTTCAGTTGCCTATATTAGCTTTGCTCTTGGTGGAGTTCTCGTCATAGGAGGATGTATTTACGTTATTCTCTGGGCCTTCTGCAATAAGTAAGATATCACATAAATATACATTGCGCATACCTTGAACATAAGTTCACTGATGAAAAGTACCAATTGACATGTACAAATAAAATGGGATGAAATGCTTAAATATCATTCTTTGATTAAGGTTCTATCTTTTTTGTTACGTTATACACAATTATCATAAATAATATATCATCTGCAACTTATTTGCTACATCGTTTCCTTGAACCACTGCAATATAAGGACATGTGCTTTTCTTGATAATGCTTTATTCACAATTATTTATACCAACCTAGAATAATTATATCCCATTTTAAACACTTATAAGGACGATCATTTCATGTGAAATGAGTATAGTTCAATAAAAAAAGGAATGAAAATGCCCTTTTCTAATACTTATTGCAACCAGTCTTTCCTTCAAATCAACTTCCGCATTCCACTTAGTTTTACGAAATTCCTGCAATTCCTTTTGTAGATGTTGCAGCAAGAAGTCGAAGAAGAAGCAGGACGTGCAGGAGGTGGGGCATGCCAAGTACATGGACCACGCCCTGTCCGGGACGAGCACGGCCCCCGCCCAGGACCAGGACAACGAGAGTCTCAGCTACGAGGGCCACACCTTCCTCCCCATGGACGGCGAGTCCGGCGAGGGCACCAAAAAACACCGAGCCAAGGAAACCAAGGTGCATATAGAAAACGAGCAGCAGCCTCCAACGACTGGGCGCTCGCTGATTGAGCCGGATGGGTCGAGTTTCCATGAGGAACACGATGATAAGGCGAATTTGATTAAGGATGATGAAAGTGTGGGTGACAGACATCGTAGCCGGGATGTTCTTCTTGGTGCTGCTGGTGGGGCGACGGGGGCTGCTGTGCTTGCAGGAGCTACTGCTATGTTGGTGTCAGGAAAAGAGGACGATGATAGAGAAGATAGAAGGCATTCTGATACTGTAGAAGAGCAATATGCCTCAAGTTCACAGCATCTTAACGACGAAACTGCCTACGTGAATCAAGAACAGCGCATGTCTAGGGAGGGAAGTGGGCTTGATAATGTGGCTTATGAAGAAAACCAGTTTGATACAGACTCCCGCACCAGCCTCTTGAATCATGGTAATTCGCATAATGTGGTAGCCCCTGTGGTTATGAATGAATTCAACGAGGAGAGGGCTGAGGAGGCATTTGATGAGGAGGGCCAGCACTTTTCGGCTGATCAGCAAGCCCAAGCTCTTCAGGAATCCATGGGAGATGGTCAGAGTGACACAATGGAAAGCAGGGAGAGAGAATACAGTGAACAAGCTCATGATTTGGAGGAAAGAAGGCATTCCTCACACTCCCAGAACTCGGACTTTGCTTCATCAACAGGTGCAGTGCTGATGACATCAGACAGGAACATGCAAGAAGATTACAATGAGAGAACATCAATGGCAAGAGATTCACAAATTGAAAAAATTGAATCGGTCTCAGTGCACTCTTCAGATCGTGTACGATCACAACCAGTCGTGTTCGACGACGTATATGACGAAAACAGAAGGTCTCTGACAGAGGCAGGTTTAGGTGACGGAAGTTCAATCCAAGAAGGTTTTGCAGTAGAAGAGGTTATGTATCACCAAGGAACAGAGCAAGATGGGGAAGATGGCTTTGTTGATTGTGTTGCACGTAATAGTGAGGATGAGCTTGATGATTATGGTGAGCCATCAGCCTATGAACCAGAACACGTTGAGGTGACTGAATCTAACTTTGTGCAAGAGGCAAATCTTCTGGATAGAACCAATGCTAACCTGGAGGAATTCCCTGAAAATGACCAGAGGTTACTGCAAGAACTACAGGAAATTGACCAGAAGGATGAAGTTACTAATGTTTTCCAGGATGAACAAGGTATTGACGAGCATGGCATTAGTGATGAAGGGGAGGCTGGAAAGGCCATTTATTCAGATACTGATGAAAATGATTCTGACAACGATGGAAAGCTTCTGGCAGCAGTAGCCCTTGGTGGTCCAATTGTAGGGCAAAAGATACGGAAGAAAAGAAAAGGCCGAACTCCTCTTTTTGGAAGTCCTGAGAAGACTGAAAAGGAGGTCGAAGATAAAGACAAACAAGTTGAAAGTGTTGAAATGTCTGATGTTGATCGTCCTGCTGCAATTGTAACATCAGCTAAAGAAACGAAAAAAGAGAAAAAGCTACGGGAGCAAGAAGAAAAGAGAATCAAAAAAGAAAAGGAAAGAGAACTGAAGGAAAGTAAAAGGAAGAGTAAAAAGAAAAAGGAAGAAAAGGACGACGACGACGATGATGATGATGATATGGTAGTTGGGGGAACTGCAATTGCCTCAAAAAAAGAAAGCAAGAAAGAGAAAAAAGAAAAGAAAAGCAAGAAGGAAAAAGATAGCAAGAAGAAGAGCAAGAAGGAAAAAGGTAGCAATGACTATGCAGAGAGTGACAAAGACCAAGGAACAAAGGATGAAGATAAATCAAGGTTTGCAGAAGAAGATAGCTCCGTAGTGGCAACAAATGTTCCTATTGTTGCTGCTTCCATGGAACAAGAACAAAGCCAAAATGAAGAAGAAAAGGAAATAAAATCAAAGGACTCTAAAAAGAAGAAAAAGAAATCCTTGTTCGGATTTGGGAAGTCAAAACACACTTCCTCAGACGAAGATGACAGTTATTTCCAGTCAGCAGCGATTCCACTTGCCGGAACAGTAGGCCTGGGCGCTGTAACAACTGCAGTTATAGCATCTAACAGTGAAAATGAAAATGTTCTGATGGAAAAGGAAACAGAGTATAATGAAATGCAAAACGAAAACGAAAATGCCTTCCTTGTACAACCAGAAATAGATACAGGTAGGCTCAGAAGTGCCCCCGGTGAATTGGAGGATTTATCAAACATTGAAGAGCCAAATGAAATATCGAGCCAACAAGCAACAGAGTATGTGGAGAAACAGGTTGAAGAAGAAACTGGAATTGATGAGCATGCTATCGTCCCAATTACTGCACTATCAAAGGGTAGTAAAAAGGAGAAAAAAGAAAAGAAGAGCAAAAAAGAAAAAGACAGCAAGAAAAAGAAGAAAAGTAAGAAAGAAGAAGAGGAAGGAAAACAAGATACATCTGTTTTATCTTCAGGAGAAGAATACCTTGATGGAGAAGACAATGAGAACCAAACTGAAATGAATGAACCTAAGGCAACAGGCTCAAAGAAAGAAAAGAAGAAATCATGGTTTGGGTTTGGAAAGTCTAAACGCACATCCACAAATGATGAGGAACCTAATGTTCTTGCTGCAGTTGCCCCTGTGGCTGGTGCAACTGCTTTGGGTGCAGTTACAACAGCAGTAATTGCATCAAATGATGATGATGAACGTGAACATAAGGAAGAGATTGAGGATGTTGCAGAGCATGAAGGTATGTCAACTGAAATAGAAAAAGAAAATACCTTTGTTGTACAGCAAGAAGAAAACAATGATTATGCAGTTGAAAACGAAAGACAGTATACAGAAATGGCAGAAGACAATGCTGTTATGGTTCACCAAGATGAAGACGTTGAAAGATTCAGAAGTGTCCATGAAATAGAAAAAGAAAATGCATTTGTTGTACAGCAAGAAGAAAACAATGATTATGCAGTGGAAAATGAAAGGCATTATACAGAAATGGCAGAAGAAAATGATGTTATGGTTCACCAAGATGAAGACGTTGAAAGATTCAGAAGTGTTCAAGATGAAATGGAAGCAACAGGAGCATCCGCGGAACGAACAGATATGTTTGAAGAAAAAGCAAATGAAGAAATAATACATAAGCAGGAAGAGTTTGGGGAAGAAGATTTACAAGTTTCAGCTGTAGCTGCCCCAACTATTGCAGCATCTAGGGACAGTGAAATAGATGAAATCCAAACTGAAATGAATGATGAGAAGAATGAAAGAGATTCTAAAAAAGAGAAAAAGAAATCCTGGTTTGGGTTTGGGAAATCCAAGCGTTCATCCTCTAATGAAGAAGAAAGTAATATTCTCACTACAGTTGCCCCTGTAGCTGGTGCGACTGCTTTGGGTGCAGTGACAGCAGCAGTCATAGCATCAAATGATGACGAAGAGCATGAATATAAGGAAAAGATTGAGGATGTGGTAAAGCATGAAGGTATATCAACTGAAACAGAACAAGAAAACACATTCGTTGTACAGCAAGAAGAAGATGCAGAAAGATTCAGAAGTGTACAAGAGGATGTTCAATATTCTGCAGCTAATGAAGAAATGTATCAGCCACAGGACAAAGAAACTGAGGAAATAGAATATGAAAAAAGAACATCAGACCAAGAAAATACAGAAGTTATGGCAACAGCAATTCCAATAATAGCAACATCAAAGGATAGCAAGAAAGAGAAAAAAGAGAAAAAGAGCAAAAAGGAAAAGGACAGCAAAAAGAAAAGCAAAAAAGATAGCAAGAAAAAGAAAACAGATGAGGGTGAAGAACAAGAGAGTAAGATTGGTTACACTGCATCGCCATCCGGAGAGGAGTATCAAAATGAAGAGGAGGAGCTGAATAAGAAAGATTCAAAGAAAGAGAAAAAGAAATCCTGGTTTGGGTTTGGAAAATCTAAACGTACATCCTCAAAGGAGGAGGAAAGTAATACTCTTGCTACAGTTGCCCCTGTGGCAGGTACCACCGCTTTGGGTGCAGCAACAGCTGCATTTATAGCATCAAATGATGATGATGATAAACATGAATATAAAGAAAAGATTGAGGATGTAGTAGAGCATGCAGATTTGTCAACTGAAATAGAAAACACAGATACCTTTGTTGTACAGCAAGAAGAAGACACAGAAAGATTCAGAAGTGTACAAGCTGCAGCGATAGCATCAAATGATTATGATGATGATGAACATGAATATAAGGAAAAGATTGAGGATGTAGTAGAGCATGCAGATTTGTCAAATGAAATAGAAAACACAGATACCTTTGTTGTACAGCAAGAAGAAGACACAGAAAGATTCAGAAGTGTACAAGAGGATGTTCAATATTCAGCAGCTAATGAAGAAATGGATCAGCCACAGGACAAAGAAACTGAGGAAATAGAATATGAACAAAGAACATCAGACCAAGAAAATACATTTGTTGTACAGCAAGAAGAAGGCACAGAAAGATTCAGAAGTGTACAAGAGGATGTTCAATATTCAGCAGCTAATGAAGAAATGGATCAGCCACAGGACAAAGAAACTGAGGAAATAGAATATGAACAAAGAACATCAGACCAAGAAAATACATTTGTTGTACAGCAAGAAGAAGATGCAGAAAGATTCAGAAGTGTACAAGAGGATGTTCAATATTCAGCAGCTAATGAAGAAATGGATCAGCCACAGGACAAAGAAACTGAGGAAACAGAATATGAACAAAGAACATCAGACCAAGAAAATACATTTGTTGTACAGCAAGAAGAAGATGCAGAAAGATTCAGAAGTGTACAAGAGGATGTTCAATATTCTGTAGCTAATGAAGAAACATATCAGCCACAGGACAGAGGAGCTGAAGAAATAGAATATGAAGAAAGGAAATCAGACCAAGAAAATACAGAAGTTATTGCAACAGCAATTCCAATAATAGCAACATCAAAGGATAGCAAGAAAGAGAAAAAAGAGAAAAAGAGCAAGAAGGAAAAGGACAGCAAAAAGAAAAGCAAAAAAGATAGCAAGAAAAAGAAAACAGATGAGGTTGGAGAACAAGAAAGTAAGATTGTTAATCCTACCTTGTCATCCGGAGAGGAGTATCAAAATGAAGAGGAGGAGCTGAATAAGAAAGATTCAAAGAAAGAGAAGAGGAAATCCTGGTTTGGATTTAGAAAATCAAAGCGCTCATCAACAAAGGAGGATGATAATAATGTCCTTGCAACAGTTGCCCCTGTGGCTGGTGCAACAGCATTGGGTGCAGTGACAGCTGCAGTTGTAACATCAGATGATAGAAAGGAAGATGAAGATGAACGAAATGAAGAAAGGTCAAGTTATTATGAACAACAGAATGCAGTCAATGAGGAACAGTTTGAGGAGGCTACACAGCATGCGGTAAATGGAATGCAATACGAAGAAGCTGCCGTTATCCATGATGAACTTGAAACAGATAGATTGAGAAGTACCCAGTCAGAAATGGAAAACTCTGAAATCATCAATGAACCTACAACCTCCATTGCCAATGCTGTTAAAGAAGGGGATTCTGATTCTTTGATCATTGCAGACTCACCAGGTCCAAGGGCTAGGTCAAGTCCAATATTATATGAAGAAGATGAGTATCAAGACAGCAGTTTTGGAGCAACTGGAGGAACAGCAGATAAGAAAGATATAATGACAAGGGATGATGAAGGCTATCAGACTTATGACCAAGATGGGGATTCTAGTGCAAGAGACGGACACGTTGATAGGGACAGTAGTGCAGAACAGCGTGAACTAATTGAAGATGAACAATTTGGGGAATATAGTCATGGAGATAATATAGAACAGGAAATTGTGGAAAACAGGAAATCTGGAACAGAATTCGGCCAAATGGAAGATGATCAGTATAATGCAATCCCCTCTGTTGTAGCAGTGGGTGGAATGTCAGGATTTGAGGAAAAACGTAATTCAAAACGATATTCAGGTGAAGAGACGGAAAGGTATGAAAGTGGAGACAGGCAATCTTATCGTAATAGTGAACATGATCAAGAATTGAGTGATACACAACAAGGGTACGTAGAAAACAGAAACAATGAAAAGAGTGAATATGAAGATAACTGGGAAGGCCATGCAGTCCAGAAAGAGAATGTAGAACCAGTGATGGCAGCTTCTGAGGGGGGTCTTACACATGAACTTTGTCAATATCATCAGGAGGGTGTGAGTGATGGCGAAGAAGACTTCTCTGTTTCAAAAGCCATTTTGGCTGATATCAGAGAAAAGAGGGGCCTGAAGTCCCCCACTCCCATTGATGCCAAGAATGGTGACGATGATGGTACATTATTTGACGAGTTGCATACTGTGCTGCGCTCAAAGAAGAAAGATGAAAGAGAGTCGGGTGAAATATCCTATGATGTAGATGATGGGAAATACAGAGAAAAGCTTATCAAGGCCAATGAGCATCTAACAGAAGAGTACAACATATCTGAAGTCAGTGTCAAAGCAAGGGCATCCATGTTTGAGAAGATCACACAGGAAACTGGCGAAAATGTAAAACCGCCTTCTTTCGGAAATGTGTTTGTCGCGCAGTCTTATCTCGGAAAGAGTGGTCCCAGTAGTACGATTGGAAGGTCTGACAGTAAATGCTCGGATGTTATGTCAGAACCAGATGAATGGGCACCAAAAAAGACATCAGGTCCAAGTGTGCCTCCAGAACACTTGGAGTTGGAGAAGATTGCAACAGCAGCCCGGTCCAACTTCAAGCAGAGTGCAATCGCTCAGGCAGAACAGATCCCAGACAAGGAATCTGATGAAGAAGACAGCCGGTCTGTCAAAGGATCTCTCTCCAATGGAGGCCTGCAAGCATTAGACAGAAATGATGATTCCTATGATGAGCCTGTGGACGCTATCAAGCCATCCAATAGACAGTCTGGGGAATACAAAGGGTCTGACTATACCAGTTATGACCATGCAGAGAGGCAGAGCCACCACTCTGGTTCACGCACCAGTTTGCACAGTGGTAAAATGAATGACCAGGGTCATCCCAGCACTTCTAATGGAGTACACACTGACCAAAATCACTACATGACTAATGGCCACCATGAGGCACTAACAGATGAGGATGAGGGTCATCACAGCACTGAGTATCCAGAAGACTTCCCAGATGATGGCAATTATGAAGCAGACTCCGCTGGGCATATGATGGATCTCCGGAAGACTAAGGAGCTAAGCCTGCATGAAAACTTAGCCGAAAATGTGGAAGACCGTTTGGGAATTTGGTAGGCTGGGGTTCCTGAATTCCAATGAAAGTCTAATTGTACGAAAGTCTGGATGATTCAGTAGAGTTCACCACTATTAGTGTGCTTATAATAGAGGAGGATTTTTCTTACAAAACATTTATATCCTATCTTACCCAGCCTCGGCATCTCTTCAATAGACATTCTAATGTATCGCTATAAAAGCTTGAGGGCTTCTTAGAATTCAATGGCATCTGATCAATAAGAACTTAATTGTCATAACAAATAATATTGTCACACATGAGTCTATTTCAAATTAAGTGAATATCTATCAAACAGTTTACTTTGGCAATCTCTGGTCTTTGAGGTTGCATTCTTCTGTCCATTAATCTTGTATTTTACTTCAAGTTAGTGACGTGTGATGCATGTATGTGAACATTCGGGAGTGAGATGTAACCATTATGGTGATAATTTAGAAATTTGACTGTTTTTTGAGGACCTACATAACCTATTGATCAATCTAGAGCATGGCAATAGATATTTTTGCAATATTCAGAATTTACTGAAAAGAAAACTTGTGCCATATAATTATAAAGAAAACGAAAGTTGTGAGTGGTACCGCATGGGAAATTTCACATACTGAATGTTTAAACTGCCTTAACTCCTAGCCCGGGGGGCGGCTGATCTATATGTAAATAAATGAAATTATAGTGATGTCTAGATTCAAGTAAACTCTGTGATCGTGAAATTATAGTGGCCACTATTTGTGAGAGATGTTTCTTGTTAGACTACAAACAAACATGTGTTAACCTGAGATGAAGGAATTGCTGCAATCTATAAGCACGAATGCTGGTCAGACGTGTACAACAGGTAAAATGTAGGTGGTAAAAACATTGATTTGTTTTCGAAATGTAGTCTATGTCTATTTCCTATTAGTTTTCCAGGAAGTCAAACTATGTTTAAACCTAGCTATAGTTTTATAATAATTTACATCTATCACTATATATGGAGTAATATATGTCTATATTCCCAAATATAGCTTCGTTTATGCACTGCTGGCCGGCACTAGAAATGTAGTCTCTATGAAATATGACTTTTGTCCATTGCAAGTAACGTAGGACACCCAGTTAGATTTCTTCACTGTTAGGTTCGTTTGCTGCATGTCATTAGAACAATCATGATTTTCAGCTGTCTTCTCTATCACATTCCATGAAGGTAATTCAGCACCAATTGGTAAAGATAGTTTACAACTTAGTAGTAAGCGGCTCCATAAAGATAATAGTGATTGTTTATGTTGAAATATTTATTCTCCAGTCTCAATTGTTGATATTCTTACTTTCTCATGGTATGTGATAATGCTACTGTCTCGGTGCTACTGTCAATTATAATATGGCGATATGGGAAACGTTTCTTGTGTTGGATGCTCGTTTTTCTTTTTCATTTCAGAACAATCCGCGATATGTGTACCTAATCTAGTTGAAATTGCTTGGAAAGAGCTTTAGATTTCCTCTTATGGATAGAAAAAAGTCCCAACATCCAGTCCTTTCCCACACATGAATTTTCCAATGCATTCGCACTGTTTGCTTCAATGGCTGCAACCAAGTTGTGCATCTGCTCTTGTTTATTTTACTGCTTTGTCTATTTTAAAAACCGGTGATTATGTATATAAAAATTCCAATGATATATTACATTTATGTATATCCTGTGTTGCCTAGATTCAAGGGCGAAATGTCAAATCATATACACGGCTTATACGTATGCTTTGAATTCAATTGGATATTTTCCTTTTTGTCTAAAAAGCCTATAAAGAGTACAATAAAGAGCTGAGCTCTGCACACTATTTTAAAACTGACTTCCTTATCTTTTAGCAAACCAATTGGTGATCATTACAATATCTTTACACTCTTGTTATCCCTATCTGCAATAGGAAATGGCAAGCAATTAATGATAGCAAAAACACAAACAAATCTATTATTAATTTAGGGCATTTCTTTAGCTAAAACCTCTTGTATTTTAAGTTTAGAATTTTCCAAAGTCCAGAGTTTTCGCAAAGGGAATGGTGTCCAGGCCAAGGTAGTATGAAAACTAAACATGGACAACGGGGGAATTGGATTATGCACCATTATGTTTGTCCTCTCAAATAATAAAGCCATGAAACTAGGGATCCACAATGTGAGGAAATGCAACTCGATTCTCTTCTGAATACACTTTTCATCTACTTGAATCATATTTTCGGGCAAACTGCCTATATTCACGGATAACCGTAGTGAATGATATTACAATCCTATTCAATAATGATTTTAATGATCTAATGATTCAACAAACCAATTTTTGAAATTAGTAAATTTGGAATCGGCCACAATTTACATCGTGGATCACCATCTTTATAGATAAACAACTCAAATGAAACATACTAAACTAGAAGGACCAACCGTTGGCCTTTTTGTTGTTCTGCGTTACTATTACAAATAAAGAAATCCGAAAAAGATATTACAAAAAGAGCTGGGGAGCGGCCAGAGGGAAGCGTATCATGGTTTACTATTGCGCCACCTGGGAACTCGATAGGTAATGTTTAGGCTGTACATATTGACCTTTTTCATTAGTGTAGGGTCCTACTAGCGGTATATGTCTGAACTTATGAGTCGGGATAATATGACTTCCGATGGACCCATGCTAAAACAGGATCAAGGCGCAGACTCGTCAGAAAGGTCTAATGGCTGTGTTATTCTTCAGTTGTGCGTCACCTGCATGGGTGCTATAGATTGATCAAGTTTGCGCTCAATGTTATGGGTATTACCACAGACACTAGATCTTCCTATTTGATTGGGCCTACGTGATCCATTCCCTCGTGGCAGGTATGAGGAACTATGACCAAGGTGTGGTTATTGAGTGTCACGGGTGCCATTACTAAAACATAGATTGCAACCAAAAAATCCCCCCCCCCAACCTTTTGAAAGATATAATGATCCAAATGAAAAGACCCTTACTCACAGCCAGGTGGCAGGCCTGAAAAGCATAACAGGAACCCACAATGCTGTCAAGTCTATACACCTTTCTCACGAACCTGCGCAGTGCTGTTCTGCTGAGCCGCATACCAAGGGGGCGGGAGCCCAATACTCTGGGTCACTGCATTTCATATAGGCTAACACGGGGACCATTTCGAACTTTTTGTCTAAATATCACCAATACACTAACAAAAAAGCAAATTCATCATTTTTAGCAACCATATAAATATGCACAAAGATTTGTTCTTTGCAACAAGTAACCTACTTTCATGACAAAAGATGTAGTTTAGATACATTAAGGAATATTTCAGCCCAGATTGATTTTTATTTTGATAGGAGGGCAACTCTAAAAACAAGTTAATTACATGTACTCCCCAAGAGGGGTTATTTTGGAATTCAGTCACCAAAATCATATTATTAACCTATCCCCCCTCCCTTTCCACATACACAGTCCATTATACTGCTAATAGGTCTAGACCCTTGACCGCCTGAGTGGGCACCAATTCTTAGTGCGCTCTGCATCAAGCCCAATGGTCAGGACTGTAGACTGTATTCCCCTCACCAGGGTTCTTATTTCTGCTAGGAGGGGGCGCCACCCTCTGTAAGAGGGATGTATATATTTTTAGATCTAGGGTCTGTGGTTTTAAACTATTAGGGTCTAGGGCAGGGGCGGATCCAGAGGGGGTGCGCGGGGGCGCCCCCCCCCCCTTTTTTTGGCCAAAATTTAGACTTTTTTAATGTAAAACTCGGCATCAAGGTAATTAAGAAAAAAAAATTACATTAGCGCCCCCCCCCCTTTTTTTTTTCTTCAAAATCCTGGATCCGACGCTGGTCTAGGGTACCGCCAGGCAACCCAGAAATACTGCAGAAATGACTACAGTTGTTTGGTCATGGGTCACTAGTTGCATCCATATATTGTAACGAAGAGTATGATCAGTTCCTTTGACTCACACTTTTGATTGGTTGATGTTGCAAACGAGCCCATTCTCATGGTCCATTTGAGTTGACTTAACCAGCCAGAAATAGAAACTGACCAAGTTCCATAATACAGGATCTCTTGACCTGAATTGGCTCTTACATCAGACAGGATCAGCATGGTTGGCATACCAAGGCCTGGAATCTAGGATTTTTTTCCTCAAACATAACACTTGAAGTCCGGATTCTTTGACTGCTAGATGGTTCGCTTGGATCCGTATCAAGTGACCTTCAACCCCTAGCTGGACTAGTTGATTATGTGAATAGGTTCAGTCAAACATAACAATCGTGTGATCATCAGTAGGACAACGTGAGGTAGGGCTCTATTCTTATAGATGTTGCTATTCATACTAAAATGTTGTAATGGTCACTGCATATAAGTGAGGCTAGGTAAGTGTTAAGTCAAAGTATAATGATCACACACAAAAAAATAACATCATGACCTATCTGTACCAGGTATCGATCTTAACCCTTTCACTGCCAGATATATCACAATGTAACTGATATTTACTGAAATATTGCCCAAAATACAAAAATTAGTGCATAAATTCCCTAAAACTCAAATTTAGTTTAGATTCTTTAGATGAAAAGCTTTTTTCAATAATTTTGATATAAACGTTCCAAATGTTGGCACTGTGCCAATAAGGCAAATTTCTTGCGCGGGGTAATTGTTCGTACTATCCTAATTTGCAGGTTACCATGGTAACCGATAATTCATAAAATAACTATGACATTCTTTATAAAAATAATATGAAAACATTTTCTTTTTTGTGCAAAAGACAGTTTGTGATTATCATAAATGAAAGAAAAGTTAGAGCAAATTAAAAAATCATGTGATTTACATAAATTCACCTATTTTTGATGATTTTTGATTAGTATGGCAAATTCAAATGTAAATACATTGTTTATGGTTTCTCGAATCGCAATTCTAACATTTTTGGGTGACTTGATAGTCCGATGTTCAAATACCTGTATCTCCGGTTCTAACTGGAATATCTGAAAAATTCTTTCAGATTCTGAAAGCATAATTTGCATTCTTTCAATGGTGTTCCTATGGGATTTTACTATAGGGCCCCATATGAGGCCTCTGGCAGTGTAAGGGTTAATATAAAAGCAAAGTTTTGACTAGATTTTAAAATGATCAAAATTCTCAAGTAAATTTATACTAAACTCTAAGTACACTTATAGGAGTTTCCCGCGATGAACACTCGCTTACTATAATATGCATGGAATGATTCTGTAGGTACATTCATATCTTAATGTGTCTATTCTAAAGGAAATTTTGAAACAACAATGACAATAATAGCGGTATCTGAAGGCATTCCTTTATTTAGAAAACATAAAAAGATTGTATACAATCGTGCCATAATAGCATATTGCATAACATGTATACCTATAGATCTCTTTTTTGTATGGGAACTTTCGATAAATTTTCATGGAAATAGACGTAGATATATAACTAACATGATTTCAAACATGTCTACCTGTTACATCTGGGTTTGTTCCAATCATAGCCTAAATGGGTTCACAATTGTTCCAGCATGTTCTTCATATTATATACATATTGGGATGTAAGTCATGACCAAGAAAAAATTGGAAATAACATGAATGATATCAGATTTATAATGAGATTTTTCAAGAGTGGGACTATAGCAGACAATTGACAGAATATGAATTCACACAAACAGCTGCAGTCTTACATCCCTGGATCATACAAACACTGGTCTACCTGGAGTTTGGTAGAGTCTGCCTTGAGTTCGATAGAGTCTAGCTGGAGTTTGGTAGACTTAAAAGTAGACGTCTGCCCAATGAGATATCACGGATATCACGGATTTACTTATCACTTTTGCCCTATGGCAACTGGGACCAGAAATCACGGGAATTCCCTGCTTATAACTGTTAATATACACCCTGCTTTCCCATTATAACCGGCATTAATAGTACAAGGTAAATTCACCCTCTGAACATTGCAGTTTTGTGCCAAAATATCCAGGATACGTTATCAATAAAATAATTGAAAATTTATCGATATTAATGTAACAACTGATTTACAAAATTTATGATCATTTGTTACATATTTTACAGAAAAGATTCAGAGTATTCTTTCAAATCAATATTTTTTCTGAAATAAGCTGCTAACTTGGTAGATCTTTCAAAGCACAGAGTTGTCAGTGGATGTTTTGTTACATCTTCGGGTTGGCAGTTAGTCAGAATCATATTGTGATATTTGTGACTTAATCCCTCGTTGCGACTGAAGGCTAGAGTTATACGCGCGGACATAGCAGGAGATGGTCGCGCCTACTGAATTGCTTGTATGCGCGGGCATGAAGTCCCCGTACATAGATCTGCTTACATACGCGGACGTTGTGGTCGCGTATATGATTATAGTAATATACGCGGATGTACCCTATTTTTTCATCATAATATCATTTGTAACCTTACCTCATGTCCGTGTATATTATCAGATCTGTATGCGCGACCTTGTGTCCGCGTGTATAAGAAATTCTATATAAGCTACGTCCGCGTGCGCGACTATCGCGCGTTTAGCCACTCCCGCGACGGCATGCCTTGACATCATTACCGCTCTTCTAAGGGGCGATGCGGACAAGTTTATAACATATCATAATGCACACGCCATTTATACGAATAAATATCTTTTAGGAATGGGAAATGCTTACACATATTAGAAGAGGACGGCACAAAGCTTAGCATGGAAAATCAGTTACTATCTTTAGGAATATTTAAACTTGTTGGCGCATGGGCGGCATGATTAAGACCTGGCGATACAGCAGGGAATACGTTGGGCCTGTAAGTTCCCATCATGTCTGGGTAGAACAATCCCTGAATACACTGCATAGCATCACTGCCCGCTTTGTACCTTTCTCATACTTTGAACAATATTCTAGATGGTGTTACTCAGGAAAAAGATAATCTATGTCATGATTCTCGCTCTAGATCTTATAAAACGAAAACGCCCTTTATGATGGATAACAATTATACATAACAATGGAATAAGGCAATCCAATTTACATCTAAATGTAAGTTCATTATGAAATTATGTAACAGGTTTTCACAAATTTAACCGGCAAATAGAACCACGTACACGATAATATAGCAAGGTTATTTCTCAAGTAAGCGTGCAAATCCTCAGCAAAATTAATGTTGTTTGTTTTGGATTTGGGTGTTTACTTTGAGAAACAAGCTTGATGTAATGTGTAATATTGTAACCAATATCCCATAATAAACTATGCTAGAGTCAGAATTCACCAAATTATACATCACGTCTGCAATGATAAGAGCTCCTTGGCAACCTTATAAGGGGATTTACACCTATGTGATTCAGATATAAATTGCGACATCAGTCCAGCGATATTTGACGATCTAATGAAGTATTTGGCACGGGACATGAGGCCTAGGGACATGCCAAAGAACATTAAAAAAGAAGTGAATGATAGGTGACATGACCATGTCTTCAATTCAACTTGGGAGATAAAGATTATTAATACATTTGGAACACCCATTCTTATCTCCATACTTGTTCAGGCCGTTGTTCATTTTTGATCGCTTTTTACTCGTTTATTCTCAGTTGTTTGTATAGGGATAGATTTTGAGATGTTTGAAAGTGGCCCGTTGCATAGGCTTAATGACAGAGTTTTGACACAACGAACGATATTCCTGTTGTAAGGACATGACTGTTGCCATGGATCCGGCTGTTGGATTGCCATTCTGGCTGTTCTTCCGGGCCAATTTTAGTTCTGTAAACAATTTTAAAAACTATATATCTACATCTAACAGTCCTGAGATTCTCAGCCCAGATGGAGCTTTATAATTGGGAGATTTTTGATGCTGGATTTTTTGGACAACAAGGAAGCATTAACAAGGAACCCAACAGCAAGGCCCCTTCTGCAGTGGGCTGCAAACATCTGTATGGGGATGGGGAGCATCAAGCCCCATTTGCCTGGTCGTCGCAGGTCTCTGTGATCTTATAACGTTGGGAAAGTTGGATTATCGTAGCTCTCGACCACGTGGTGAGTTGCAAAATTATTCAACGTGTTTAATATTATCGTAGAGATCCTGTGTGATTCAAGACAAGATTGCTTTCGAGAATGATCGTAAGACACCTGCCTTCTCAAGGTGAATGCTATACGATCAATTTCTCTATAGCTTGCAATCATTTTGTCGTACCTGATTTAATGTTTTAATCATTTGAGTATGTGTATACGATCATATTGTCGCAGGTGTGGCCGACACAAACATTGACCAGGGCGAATGGGGCCTCAGACCCTATCTGTGGTCTGTAGTAATACAATCAATACTCGTGAAGCCCCATGGCCATTCGCCGCGGGCGCTTTCTCATTGTGACCTGAGATATCTTCTTGTATTTAGAATGATCATTTTTGGAAAAGATGTGTGTGGTTTACAAAGGCGGTATCCATGTATGAGGTTAGGTTATTTTAAGTAGAAATTATATTTTTAATTGCTTGCTATTTTTAGATTGCAGTGAAAGATTGCCCACGGCGAATGGAGCTTAACAGCAATATTACTTCAAAACCACTTACTTAAAGTTTAATCGCGTGTGCGTAAAATGATAACTTAACAATGCTATTGCTGTTTTTCAAGTAGGAATAACAGCTGTTCTGAAGGATCAATTTGAATTGTGTATTATTGTTCGCTCAGTCAATTATGGTGTTCTACACTGGCAACTGGCAATGCCTACCTTCCGTTTAATACTTACATTGCTATATATTGCCTTATAGTTCATCAAGCCTTCCTGGTTATGATTAGGCCTACCAGATATTTCACATTAGCCTATTGAGAGATACCACTTCGGATTAAGTAGTTAGCAGAAAGTAGGAGAGTCACAATTATAGCAGTAGATACTTTACTTCTAGTTTTCAATTGAATGGTTTGAATATCTAATATTATTTACACTGGAATGAATTTGATGATATCTTTTGTGCAATCCGAAATCACTAAACGTAGGAAATCCTAAGAAAAAGTCGAAAAACTTGCTTCCATGCTTTAAGATTCGATTGCAGTGATACACTAGGGATTTTTAGCACTCTTTATACATCTAGACACGTTAACGTATCTCAAAACTTCCAAGTCACTTTAAAAATTAGCTGCACCCAAGTTTAGAAACCATTTCCTATACTTATAGATGACATGGCTGATGGACTGTATATCTAGGGGGCCGTCCATAAATGACGTCATGCAGCAGGGGGGGAGGGGGGGTTCATGCTTCCATGACCAAACATGACAAGGGGGGGGGGGGGAGGGGGGGGGGGGTCATGTAGCGCATGACATCATGTTTGAAAAATTCTAATTTCGAAAATTTCAGGGGGGAAATGTCGGAAAAGTTTGGATTTTTCAATGTTGAAATTTCTTTTTAAGGGTCAGATTGCCTCCTAGGCACGGAAATCTGCTTTATAAGGTCTTTGGGTCCTTGGGTATGTCCATCCCTGCTTATATTTTATCTGTAATTGGACGGGGGGGTCCTCTTCATATGATGTCATTTTTAGAGGGGGTCAATGGGCGCATGACAAAACATGACAAGGGGGGGAGGGGGGGGGGGGGGTCAAAAATGGTCAAAAATAGCATGACGTCATTTATGGACGGCCCCTAGGTCCATCTTTGGCAAAAATATCTTTGAAATTCATTGATATCACTGAGATACGAGATACATTACATTTACGTTAGGCGATATGTTAGAGGTGCTAAACCTCCCTATTATCAATGGACGTCAACGCAGGTGACGTCACGAGTCTGTGCGTTGCCGATGACGTAGGTGCGTGTCTGACGTCACAGTGTCGTGGACGCATGGAACCTGCTTTGCCTGGGGGAGTTGGTTGTTGACATTAGGGCCCCCTCGAGGCACCCTGCGGGCCGCCATGGTTCGGTTCACATCCCTGATCACCACCCTAATGTCCACTGGTGTTTCAGTGATGTCAAGCAGTCTCTGGCCAAGTGTCTGGAGGAAGTCACTGCCCGCGTCCCCTATGTAGGCGACGTTACCCGGCAGGGACGCCGTCCAGATGAGAAAGTCCTCTTCTGGGATGATCTTAGTGGGGCTTGGTGCTGGATGGGCCTCTGATATCCGCTGAGAGTTGAGTTGATCACTGACATCAGCCAGGTGTATGTCTGTAAAAGAGAATAACAGACACGAAAGGGTTAACGTTAAGCCGAAAAGATAGTAGTATATGAAAAGTGTCATCGGGATCGGGCTATAAAGACATTCAATTATGCAAATTGAATGTAGGTTAGCTGGTTAGAATTTGCGCACTTTATTTCTTTTTCTTCTTGTTTTATTGCTTCCCCACTTCCTTTAGGCCTAGTAGGCATATTCGCCTAAAAAGGATCTTCCTTGCTACTATAATGACTTTCTTTTGCTACACATGTATGACCACGGTTCATTTAAGCATATTGCATGGAACGCTGAATCCCTACGTATATCTGCATTTATATGTATCATGTAACACAGGCACGTTATACATGTATTTTCAGGCATAGGCTATAGGATTAAACGTATTGTAAAGGCTCTATATAGGATTTATGTACTTGGTGAAAAAACCTTGAAAACTACCATGCATTGCACACTATAACCAGTTCTAGGAAACATACCCTCAGATCTTCCCTGGCAACTCTCTAATACGAAGATCTTGGTTTTCCCTGCGAGTTGTGGACAGAGCTCTGCCTTGAGCAGCTCAGTGAGCTGACCCACTTTCACGCTGTCGCCATCCGCACCCACCAGACTGCCCATGTCGCCGTGGGACATGATACAACACACGAACGTCTCGTGCAGGGCCTGTACCTTGTTATCACGGACCGACCGTAGGACCTCGACGAACTGAAGGGCCGGTAGGTTCTCGTGGACAATCACCTTGAAGCCCAGGTGTTTGAAGGCTCGCTGGATTATA
This sequence comes from Lepidonotus clava, assembly GCA_936440205.1. Taxonomy (NCBI): domain Eukaryota; kingdom Metazoa; phylum Annelida; class Polychaeta; order Phyllodocida; family Polynoidae; genus Lepidonotus; species Lepidonotus clava. The sequence goes on along the minus strand of OW387150.1, from coordinate 13,111,915 downwards.
TCTGCATGGTTGATAAAGCATGATACTTTGCGATAAAGGCATATTCATTTTTGTGTAGAGTTCTGGTAAAATTATTATTATGAGGGTCTTACATGTAATTGAGTTGCACTTTTTTCATAACCAATTTCGTTGAGAATAATTATTTGGGAAGTTTATTGGTTATGAAAGTTTTAATAAGAACGTAGGACCTATACATCTATAATTATATTACATACGTTTACAGATTGATCTACTTATGTATCATATATGCCTATAAGCCCAATGTGACGAAAAAGATTAAAACTACATTATGATACATTTTAACTTGATTGGGGCAAACGTCATGTATGGTAAGCTAGGCACCTCTCTGGTCATAAACAACCCTCCAACTCCAACCCCTATCTTCGATTCTTATGATTCAGGCAATATTACCATAATAGTTTATCAACTTACACCTTTCAAACATTATATCCTCTATGACTTACCCACGTCATGGCTGGAACTGGGACGATCCTGCATTTCCGTGCCTGGGGCGAATTCCTTTATGTTAATAATCAAACAAACTCCTGCTGATGTATTCCTGCCTTCCTGAAAGAAGACCCCGTACTTTTGGACCCCTTTCTCCATCTCGTCAGTTAAGAGACCCATAACGTCATAGTGGTTGCAGTGCGTAGCATCATCCAATGCCGACCGTCCCGAATAGTCAAGGACGTTTACTGCTGCACCTTTTGCCACTAGGCGGCACACGATTGTCAAGTGTCCATTTCCAGCTGCCAGGTGTAGTGCTGTCTTGCCCGATAGGGGGCAGACGTCATCCAGCGGGGCACCCGCTTCTATGAGCAGCCAACAGATGAGGTCATAGCCTCTGAGGGCCGCCAGCTGTAAGGGCGTTAGATACCCCACGTCCTGTACAGTCATCCGGGCATCTAGGTTGGGTTTCTTGCGTAGCAACACGTGCACCACCTCAGCGGACCCTCCGCACACTGCCCACAGCAGGGGGCAGCACTCAACATTGTCAGCAGCATTTACGTCGGCACCATAGGACAGTAACAACCTAACGACCTTCATATGGCGTCCTTTGACAGCCATGTGAAGGGCAGAGGTATCCACCGTGCCATCGGAGACCCTTGAGACAGCATTGGCATCTCCGCCATGACGCAGCAGTTCGTAAGTGATCTTAGCACGACCTCTTTCAGCAGCCAGGTACATTGCATCCATCTTGATGAGTTTTTCCTCCCCTCCAATCTTGAGCGTGCTTCTGAATGTGGCATTGACTTGACACCCTGCATGGATAAGATCTCTCACTGCCCACAGGTATCCCTCGGCTACTGCCAAGTGGAGAGGCGTTGCTCCTAGCCACTTTTGCTTTGAAGCACCAGCTCTTGGACGGGCAGTAACGTTTACATTACAATGTGCTTGAATAAGGAGCCTTAATGTCCTCATATCTCCATATAAAGCTGCCAGATGAACTCCGGAAAGGATGAGATCAAATTCCTGAAATATAAAAAATTTAGATTATATCCTACCTATATCTGCATGTGCAGAATAAGATATAGGGAAGACATTATACTCACGATACAAGCCCGGGGGTGCAAGGCTGCATGCTTTACATATGACCCAAGCCCTCTTGAGGTGCTAGTATGACTGTATTGACGTGGATATGCGCAAACAATTAGAGTTCTTTACTATAGGCTTTTATCTCATGATGATCAAACTAAGTCAAAGGTCATGTGTATTATCCTAGGTTCTCGTAAGTAAGCGTCTCATGTCTCATTATGTCCTTTCGAACATACTCACAATCACATTCGAAAAGGACATAATGAGATGTGAAACGCTTACCGGCTGGGGGGGGGGGGGGGCTTAGTTTAACAGATGGTAGGACTGAATTCCCCCTCCCTCCAGGTTCCTTATTTACCTCATTAAAGTAGGTAACGTCCACGTCGATGTTGGGTAGCATTTCTCGTACCCTTTGTACCTGGCCATGGTTAATGGCCTCAAACCATGCGGCCGGATCGGCGGGAATCACCCGACACCTCCTAGAGGGCAGCACCAACGGGACGTCATCATTGTAGCAACATTCCTCTGGGTGTGGAAGGGTCCTTCTGTTACGAGATCTCTGAAAAACAAAATTAATTTTTGCTTTTAAGTTTCTACTTCGTGGCAAAAAGGCAAAGACAGCCATGTCAACAGTATTGGTCTTTTGATTACCTATTTGCTCATTAGAAGTTAAGAATTGATGCCCCCTCGTTAGATAGTCCTATGTCTTACCACTTATCTCGGGATGTTTACACTATGGGTTGACCATGGTCAGTCCCTTGGGTCAGGGGCTCTGGACCATGAGTTTTACTTATGTATATAGAGAGGCCTTACCAACGGATGTTATATGGGGATATTAGGTTGAACGTGGGTGGTCTTCACAGCACGACGGCTACCGCAACAATTATATATATATATATATATATATATATATATATATATATATTATATGGGGATATTAGGTTACTGACTACAGAAATGAGTAGTTTTAGCCCCATACTCAGTATAGAATTTCAGGAACAACCTATTAGGCAGCCTCCAGTTTGGTAATACACCAGGGGACAAATCGGTATGACATAGGACTGTAACCATTATCCATGGCATCATAAGGAAAAACGAAGTCCAAAGAACGATAGCTGATATTACTATGTTGGACATAATGTTGAGAATTACGTTGGATCATCATAAGCATGACCATTGGCACAATAAGTATCAGAGGCCAACTCCAGACCAAACGGGTCTATGTAAAAAATCACATGTAGGCCTATACTCTGGATAGTGGTATCTCGTGTATGGTTACAACTGAACACCATACATAATATATATAGTATATAGATATATATGTATATGTTCCTATATTCCTGTTATATTCCTACATAATATATATTTATATGTACACGTACGGATATCCTGAACTGAAGTGACGCATGATAGACATTCAAATGTATAACAGTATAGTATGTACAATTGTGTCATAGCCATCATGTCAGAACCATCAGAGTTATTAACCTGTTATCTTCGTCCGGCTATGAACGGGCCCGAAATCACAAAAATAAAAACAGGACAACAATTGGATGCTTGGTTGGGATTGTGTGGGACTCTGGGAAGGATGTGTCTCATATTAATTTTGACGTATTATCTATACAACAAAACTGACTCGTTTTATTCTTCTAAAATAGGGGGTTTAAAAAACTGAATCTGTCACTGAAAGTGTAATCTCCTATTATCAAAAGATAGTCAACGTCAAGCACAGATGGTGGATCCAGTCGTCAACTGCAGTATGCTAAGATATGTCCGACTAGTCTACAATACTGCGATCTCGGGCATAGCAATCGGTATTTTCAACTGTTAGTTATAGCTTTATGGCATATATATATATATATATATATATATATATATATATATATATATATATATATATATATATATATGTCTGGTTAGTTCACTGTACCGAGGGCACTTTGTGAGCGTAAGTGAGCAGAGTGACCAAGGCCCTATGAACTAATTTGCTTGGTTCATGTCCCTTTAAGGGCTTATCACAACCATTAAGGGCCCCTTATCAGCAGGAAGGATGGACTACATCCCAGAGTAAGAAAATAGTGGACTATGGACCACACTTTTACATGCCTCTGGTTGGTCAGTCCTGGGTAGCCAAAGTACAGAGATCCCACTCAGGGGACTGGAGGAAGAAAATCTTGAAAAGTAGGAGGAACAATTACAGATTGAGGCTATCTCAAATGCAAAAATAATAATCTTGAAAAGTTAAAGAGAAAAAGCAAATTATATTTTCATGCTCAACTGATCGAGAATTTTTAAATCCCTAAAAGACAGTAAAACAGCGTTGCTCAGAGTGGTAAATTTTGGAAAACCTCTTCCCCTGACCCCGGCCCCTGACCCAGAGAATTATAATACCTAAATTATACAACATAGGCTTCCGACGTTCAATATAAGATCAAGAGAGATAATCTTGTCATATCATAACTATCAATAACTAGCAGAAAGAGATAAGATATACATATAACCAACCAAGAAGGGAGTACGAGGGTGGTTATCACCCCGAGCTGGGACCCCGATATCAGCCCGAGGCCAGGGCCCGAAGGGCCGGCCGAGGGCTGATATCGGGGTCCCGGCGAGGGGTGATAACTGCCCGAGTAATCCCTTTGAGGTTGGTTATGGATTTATTATACCTTTTCTTTAGATCTGAGCTCCCAAGGAAGGATGCACAGCAATCAGTGATGGTGGGACTGTGATGCTGCACATTTTTAAATGTTTTTTTCATATAACTCTTTTGATATCCATCAAATCCACAAATAGTAAGCAGTAAAATGTAGCTATGAACGTTGTACAGATAATGCATATGTTAGATTTTTTATTTCTTAATGATTTCATTTTTTCATGAATTTTAGAAAAATATAAAGTTTCTGTATCACACTGCAGTGCGATACAAGGCTGGTTATCACCCAGGTTTGTATCACCCTGTGTTAAACTCTTAACTACTAAACTTGTATCACCCTAAGGTGTAATAAACCATGCTCCCACACTGTGACACATATTAAATGTTGACTCCATCATGAATCTTGCCCCGTTTTCTTTAAGGTCATACCAACTTCACCTATGACCCTGACTTCCTCACTTGCCTGGCGAAAACAGGATGCGAGGGGAAAAAAGGGAAAAAAAGTATGATTGAAAAGAGGGCATGGTGGGTCACAGGAAACATAGATATTGTGCTTCACAGTGTCAATTGCCCCTACTAAACTGGGTCATTTGGGGGTGAGAGTATAGGAGTAAACAGTTTTGTGGTTTGTGTGACACAGTTGACAAAAGACACCAATCGTCCCCGACTTCCGTCCTGTACCTATAGCCTGCAGCTGCAGGGGGGCGTTTAGAAAGACCGACAAAATTCCAGCTTCCCAATAATGCTCATTGTAAGGCCCATTTTCCATTAGGCGATTTTGACCACTGATAATTTGCTAATTTCTAAATGTACGACCCATGCATGCTATATACCCTTGGAAAGCTAGTTACTGTTTGAAGTCCTTTCTAATTACATATAACAGTTGTCATGTTTATAAGTAACCATTGTCCATGGTGGCCATTCTCAAAATCGGGAGTAAAATCGGATAGTAGAATACAGCCTTATGGCTTACAATAATTATTATAGATCCAATGATATATCTAGGACTACCCTTACATAAGGTTTACATCACATTTGCTAAAATTTTGCCTTGGTTCTCCTCGGTTACTATAATAATCATTAACGTAAGAGTGGCTATCGGAATGTGTAAACCGGGTATATACCCCAAAACTGCAGAAGCTCCCTGTCTGAAGGGAAACTGAAAGAGACCCCTACTTTAAGCTTTAAGAGGGTCGGGTGTTAAAGAGGTTCCAGACTCCCATCCCTTCCCCTGCCTTAGGGATATGATAAAAAAAAACAGACTTGGCGCACACAATTTAGGAATTGAAACAGGTAGACACTGTAAACCATGTAAGCTATCAGCTGACTGCATCTGTGCTTTACTGCCAATGAGGGCAAGTAGATGATGAAATACGTTGCATGATATGAACTGCAAGCTGCTGCCACATGAAAATCTTAAAACGACCCTTTTCCAGAGCCTAGAAAATTGTATTCCAGGCCTAAAATCTCTCATAGAGACTGATGCATTCATAAACCTAAAGAGATAAGTAGACCCTTCCGTCCTAAAAAGAATAAGTAAATACATTCATCTTGTGTTTAGAGATAGATAAAAGGTTACTTATAATACATGCCAGACAGCTGACTTTAACATAATATTTATCTCCATGTACTTGCTCATATTCCTTCCAGATAGCGTAGATACAATTATGTTCTATCATCAGGTGCTAAAAACCATCCTACAAAGTTATGTATTGATGTTCATTCTACAGATAACTGCATGATTTAAAGAGGCAAACTACTTATGCCAGCTGTATGCGACAGTACAGTGACTACTGTCACTGAAATGAACCTAGTCTAGCTTTGTCTGATATATTTGTCTAATCATACTTGTGTAGTTATATGCTAGTGTGGCTGGAGTTTTTCGTAGTTTATTTATGTTTTGTTCGTGATCTTTATAACTTACATCTTGTCTCTGTGTAACACGTAGGTTTGTAATGACATCCTTGTTGTCAATCAAATAATGTATATAACAGTAGTATTTACGAGTTATACAAAATGTATACAAATACAAAGTCTCGTGAGCTCGTAGTATTTATATCTATTTACTTTCGATGATCCACAACAATTATCTTCTTTAACGCTAGAGACAGTCTTGCAGGTGTCCGATATTCATAAAGGCAGAGGTTATATCATAATGTATATATTCTGTATTCGTTGCCTTAGAATTAAAAGGTGCTAACTCCACTTTCCCCAGTGAGACCACAATTTGAGAGAGAGCCCTTAGAATGAAAACTACAAGTTTCTGTTGGTGCCTCTAAAAGTATTCAAGACTATGTCTTTATATTTGGTATATGTTCATATATTAGTAATAGAAACATGATAGATGTAGTTTCAAATAAAAAAATCTAATGCATTTAAAGAAAATTGACATAGCACCTATTGACAGTCTAAATGTTAAGTGCAATAAAGCACTAAATTGCCTTAGTGCCTTATAAGAATTGAACATCCTGTGACCAATGAGCAGAATGCACAGTGTAAGAAGGTACTAAACCTGCTTAGCACCTTATAACGCATAAGACTAAAGATACAAATATGGTTATACCTTGTATTGTAAGGCACTAACTGCTGTTAGCACCTTTTAAAACTAAATAATTGAGGCATCTATGAAGAAGCATACTGGGTAAAAAGGTGCAAACTCCTACTTGGGAGCTTATAACATGTAAGACTAAAGATACAAATGTGATAATATTTGGTATTATAATGCTCTAACTTCTGTTAGCACCTCATGAAGTGAACATTTAGGTACTGTAATGCTATACATTTTCATGGAAAAAGGTTTCAACTGTGGGTAATACCCTAAATTGCCTATTAATATACATCTTTATCCCTTTCCTGACACAAGGCATACTGATGAACTGTGCTTATTGGTGCTATTTCTGCCTGAAAGATTTCCCTACAGGCCTCGAGGGGCAATTATTTTATCCATATTTGCACAATGTGTTTCTGACAAAAGAATAAATCCTGATCAAAATCAACAAAAACATAAATCAAATCCCAATGTGAATGGTTTTATACACATAAAACAAGAAATCTGTGTAACTTATAAATTATTTGGGTTTTATGTGAATTTTAGGGTTTTATGTGAATTTTAAAGAATGTTGATGCATTAACCCTTTAGACCGCAATCCTGCCATGGCTGCCTGAGGGTGTATTCCCCAATCTGGCCGTAGCCGCCTGGAAAAACGGCTGTTTTTCCGTAATTTTTTCTTGTTTTTCCATGTAGAACACTGTGACATGTAATTAACATACATAGGCATCTAATATATTGTTTAAAAGCTAAAGAAATTTCCTAATCAATGCTGCAGACAAGATTTTTATAACATTAGTTAGTAGGGGTCGGCCATACTTTGAACTTCATGAATGGCAAGGAAGTAGGGAATTCCAAGAGGAAATCCATAGGAATACTGGGGAAATCCGGCATTTAATGGATATAGTCTCTGGGGTCTAAAGGGTTAATCCACCTGGCGTCTTTACTGTGGTGATGCATGAATGCATCTAGTATCCATGTGTGGTGATGCATAAATGCACCAGATTCTTAAAAGGGTTAAAAGTAAATCCGTTTCATTATAGTTTGAACCAAATACATGCAATTCTACTATCTCACAATTACACATGACTGGTCACTTACAAAGAAATGTTTATTATTTAGGAGAAATTCAGTTTAGAATATATCCAGGGTGCTCCATACAAGTGGGCAAAACAAATAATCTAATCAAACATTTTCCTGTTTAACCCCTTAAAGGGAGGGACCAGTGACCAAAAGTTAGTGTATTGTCGTGGTCCTTACCATTCAGAGAATACCCATACCAAATTTTATACTTTTATCTCTATTAGTTTTTATTTTATACACATTTTTGTATTTCAAACTTAGCTTCTCTGCCTGCATCTGACAATGCCTGCACAGACCATTTATCTGTTTGTGACGTCACAAGCAGAACAGTTGAAAAAATATAAAACTAAGAAAAAATGCAAAAAGAAATTTGTCATATGTTCTTTATAAGTCTAGAAGAGGTTAAAATCACAAAATTAAGTAATTCATAAAAGAAAATGTGAAAAAATATAATTTTTATGGAATTTAGAAATTAGAAATTTGAATATAACTGTCATTTTATGTGACGTCACATACAGACTCACTGTGTCAGGTGTGCAGGTTTTTTTATATATGATCTGATATATAGACAAGATTTCCTGTGCAAGATATCAATATATAGTTATAAAATTCTTTTGTATTAATATTACAGCATCATATCTACTGTATAAGATGAGAATTTTACAAAATTAAAATTTCACTGGCCCCTCTCTTTAACCCTTTAGACCCCAATCCGGCCATACCTGCCCGAGGGTGTACCCCCCAATATGGCCGTATCTGCCCAGAAAAATGGCAATTTTTCCATAATTTTCCAGTATTTTTCCAAAGAGGACAGTCTGGCAACTTTTCAAGATACGAAAATGGCAAATACATCGCTTGAAAGCTTATTTAATTCCCTTAACAATGCATCAAAATTAGATACCTATAATATTAGTTGATAAGGGTACGTCAGTCTTTGAACTTCCAGAATTACATGAACTTTAAGAATTTCCAAGGGAAATCCAGGGAAATCCCAGGGAAATCTAGCAATCTATATTCACAATCATTGGGGTCTAAAGGGTTAAACCCTTTTGTGAAAATTAGATGAATTATCAGGCAATTATGTGAAATAACTTGAAATATCTAAACACTTGAGAAGTGACCCGAAACTGGTTGAAATTGAGTATCTCAAAGTGTTAGGTTGCCTCATGCAACAACGGAACACTGTGCCTTTGTGGATGGCCACTGACAAAGATGCCACCTTTCTGCCTAAATACAGATTTCTATATTTTTTGCTTTAATACCAATTTAAAAAAAAAATCCCTTTAATTATATTTGTATCAGGTACCACCAAGTATTTATGTACAATATTTCATATACATATGATTTGTTTTGGTATCAGAGCTTTAATACTGAAAGATAGGCAACCTTAATTGTTACTGCAATAACATATAGAAATGTTGTTTCACTACATTTCACTACATTTCATATTTTTCATGCTTGAAGAGTGGCCTCTCTGATCAAGCACCAAGAATACATGCATATGGTGGAAGAAGTGAGGCTGTTGGCTGATAATAAAATCATTGGAGGTAGACTAACTTAGATATACAAATGTGCAAATTGGGGCTAGATGTGGGAGGTGCCAGAATTAATCACTGACTAGTGGTGGAGCTAAGGACAGGTGGAAAAGATGGCTGCTACACAAGCTGATAAAGTTATGACACCAGGTGACCAGTAGTGGTCTGGCTTCTCTTGGGGTTCAGGTGGAGGCAGCTTGACAGCATAGGAGCGACCATGGGTGGAGTGTTGAGTCTTTACCTTGAAACTTAGAGCATGTGCAGCCGACCTTTAGAATGTCTTGTTTCACAGGCCTTCCATCCAAAACATGTGCTGATATGAGGAGGATCAGGTGGCACCTTACACTGTTGGAATAGGGGCTGGAAAAGGCAATAGTAGGGCAGTACCCTTGGCGGTGAGGTATAGCAATATACTATCACCACATTGTGAAATCAGACTGACTTTCAGCTGGCCTCAATCAAGCTGTAGGAGGGAGGGAAATAAGGGTCTATAAAAAAAAATCCTCCTGGAGATCAACTTAACATGATCCCTATCATCAAAGCTGTGCGCATCGAAAGCAGTCTACTCTTAGATAATGATGAAGAATCATCAAAACAAATGTGACCAAAATATTAAAAATGTAACAAGGCACATTAACAAGGTAAATAGAGGATCTAAGAAGATGTGTTTGTGTGTATGGAGTAAAGAGGCCTGGTCCAGCAATACAGCCGGCTATTGGAAGAAGCATACGGAAAAGACGCACACTGTCATAGTTGTGAGTCTCTTTCTACCAGTGTGTACTCAGGGTTCCCTCTCAGTTGGCAGGGAATGCCTGTGGGCTAAGCCTTCTTGCTGGGATGCAAATCCAGATTAGCCATCCAAGGGACTAATAGAGAATGCAATCCTAAAGGATGAACTGTGTTTTCCAAGTGAAGCAATCCAGTAATAGTAATCAGTTACCAAAAAGTATGACAGGTGGTTTGTTTTGGAAAGATGGAAGGACCAGCCAACCTGGAGGATGGGTAGTGTAGAGCTGGGGGCCAAGCCCAACCTTATTGGGGCCCCTTTTGGAGCTCCCTGTGAAGAATGTTTCCCCAGTATCCCCTGCTTGTTGTAAGAGTACTAAAAGGGGCACCCTGTGCCCCCAATAGGGTTATCAAAGGCTGGGTGTGTGGTGTCCTTTCTATGGGACATTAAAGACTCCTTGCCACTCTCCAAAAAGAGTAGGGTATTGAACCCGCTGGTGGGTTTCTCCTAAATCATATAGACTGAGTCACCATCCATGTGGCATAAAACTAGCTGCAAAGCTTTACCTTGTGCAGTCTGGTAAGAGAAACCAGAAGGGTTGACCGGATGTTAAACTAGCCCAACCATCAAATCCCTGAAGATGACCATGGACTACAGTGCATTTCTCAAATCTGGGACATGTCCACAGCCTGCAGTGATTCATTGCACTATTAGAATCATTCTTGATTAATCAAACAAATTTTACTGGTCAATACCACAGTCTATAACACCCTTCTTGGAACATACCCAGCAATAGAAGAAAACAAGTTAATCTACATTATGGAAGAGTCAAAATGGTACAAGTCAGCTTAATAATACCTATCTGCCTGCAGGGATTGCTGTCAGATGGAAGCAGGGTTCTCTGGGGTTCTCTGGGGAACATAGCCATCCAACTCTACAGATGAAAATCTATTTCAAGGGTGGTAGTTTACTCTAGCTGAGGGACTGCTGCTCTCTAGGTGTTGGCTTTGTTGTCCTTCATCTGGGATACAGCATGCTACTTTATACTTAGCAATATGATGTAATATTTTGCATTAATGATGATAATAAAGATTTTCATTAATCCCCATGCAGTGATGAACTTAGAAGGGAATGAAGGAGATATGCATGCCCCCTCCCGGATTTTTGGCAAAATGTTGCATTATTTAATGTAAAATTCTTGAACCAGGAGGGTTTAGCTAAAATCTTTACTATATGGTGCCCCCCATTCAAAAATCTCTGGATCTGCCCCTGCCCTACACCTATCAAATGAACCAATGGGTTTCACAAATTTGCCATTTGACGTGAATAAGAAATTATACCAGACAAGTGTGTTTAACTTCAAGATATAATTCTTATTTCTAAATTTAACTATTCAAGAGCCCCATCATTATGCTTATACCCTTTATGTTAACAAATGGAATTGTCTTTTGGACTTCTCATATTCCATAATATGACAAACATTTCCATTATTTTTCCTTTTGTAAAGCTTTTTGGTGGATTAAAATGATTTGACACTAGATATTTCTCAGTCACTAGCTTCATTTGGTATTGTTTAGAAGGACCTAATCCAGCTTTCATCATTATTAAGTAATGAAACTAACATGTTTAAAGAATATGCTTCTAATAATAAGGGCCTAATTACACTTAGTACCCTATAACACTGAGCAATACTCCTAAACAGATGGTCCTCACATTCTTTTAAAAAGGTCATATCTGGATAGGTTCCCTCTAATACTGAGTGGTTGTGGTTCTTTATAGGGAAAGGAGTCTGTTTATATGGTACCAAACAGACGTAGCTCCTTATAACACTAAACAATTATGGTTCTTTATAGAGAAAGGAGTCTGTTTATATGGTACCAAACAGACTTAGCTCCTTATAACACTAAACAATTATGGTTCTTTATAGGGAAAGGAGTCTGTTTATATGGTACCAAACAGACTTAGCTCCTTATAACACTAAACAATTATGGTCCTTTATAGAGAGAGGAGTCTGCTTATACGGTACCAAATAAAGTTAGATCCTTATTAGACTGAAGAAAATGGTCTAAAAGGGGCAAATATTTTAGTGCTATATGGACTCATTCAAAACCTATGAAATATACATTTTGATGCTTCAATTAGGGGTACTTATAAACATTTTTTGGAAATTATTTTTTAACAGAACATTAACCATCACCCTTTTGATTTGATTTTGATCAAAATCTCATTTAGCACCTTATAACACCAAAACTGACTTAGTACCTTATAATTCTAAAGCAACGAATTAATATATACTGTAATAAAGTAGTACCTGTTCATACAATGGATGTCTGCATGAGCTTGATAGTCTATATATCATAACGGTTGATTATTTACATGATGCTCGGGAAAGGTCCTTTATCTCGTGGGGAAAGGAGGTCTGTCAAACCGACGTACGGTTTCCTACCGTAGGTCTGTATAGCAAACATTTTCGTTGGAAATACCCAACATTTTCGTTGGAAATACCCACGCATATAATAATTATTCCAACGGCCATCACCCGACAACCATTAAAGTAAATAAACATTGTAAATTTAGAAGGCCAGTAAAACCCATCTGAACTGTTTTGAACAGATTATGAACAGGTATCCAACATCGGCAAAAACATGGCCAACACGGCTTCATAAAAACCTGCAGTGATTCATCTAAGGCCAATAAAAGATAAATAGTTGCGTTCGGGTTTCATTATCTGAGGAAAATAGGGTAGGTCGGTCGGAATTGTTTTCATTTTGTAATTTTCTTTTAATCAGATAATTCCCGACATGGTAGGCCTCCATCGAATGTCATTTTGAACTACAAAAGTCATCAAAAAGCCCTAAAAACATGTAAAATCGTACGGTCGACCGGGAAACCGAAACATAACTTTTTTCTTTGGCCAAAAGGTGCCCGGGGGGGGGGGGGGGGGGGGGGGGGGGGTCCGCTATTTTGCCGAAATACAGATATTTTTGATAAACAAAATTCGGGGCTCCGGAAATGTGTATGCTTATATATAGGTGCCCCACCTTGATGATACAGGGGGTGCTATATAGATATAAAGACGGAGCAAAGAAATATGAAATAAATTGTTTCAATGATATCTTTCAACACATAATGAACGGAAACGCATCGGTATGAATTCAATCATAACACCTGACGTATAGAATTAATTCAGGCATGTGCTCCTCTTCATAAGGGTCGAACTAGCATGGGTCAAATTCAAAAAAAGGACTGCCCCTTTAACCCTTTCACCGCGGGAAGCCACAAAAGTGGCTTTATAGTAAAATCCCATAGGAATGACATTTAAAGAGGAGTGATTAAGGTTTCAGAAACTGAAAGAAAGAATTTTCCAGAAATTCCAATTAGAACCAGAGATAATTATGGTCATTTGAATATTCCAGCATCATTTCATTAGAAAATAATAGAAATGCAATTGAGCAGCCTTATAGCAATATACATAAAGATGATTTGCTATAATTATTTAAATTCATAGAAATTTGTTAATTTGTGAAAAACTATATGATTTTCAAAATGTCATAATCACAAACCTTTTTTGCACAAAAACACTAAACCTTTCTTGTTCTCTTTGAAACAAATAAAATAAGTATTCCATTATACCAACGATATTGCTGGTTACCATGGAAACCAATAATTGGAACATAATGCAGATATTATCAATATTGACAAGTATGCCCAATTGGCACAGTGCCAACATTTGGAATGTTTTCATCCAATTTAAATAAAGACTAATTCTACCAGACGAATCTAGAGAAAATTGTGATTTTAGACATTTTAAAGACTAATTTTCATTTTTTGGGCAATATCTCTGTAATTATGAACTGTAGAATGGCATATTCAGCAGTGAAACGGTTAAACTTGACGTTGGCCCCTAAATGATCTAAACAGTTAAGGGGCCCAACTGACCCCTACATTATTTAAACTTGTCTCTACCACTTCTTTAATAGACAACCAGTGGTTCTTACTACATGGCTTGTTGCACCATGAAACATGCACTGCTCATTACTCCCAAACCATTCGTAAAATAGACTATATAGTATTGCCGAATCTTTTCTATGGTTTCGCGTTCATTTTATTCCAACATTTGTCGGTAATTATCATTGTAATAGCCCACTCTTCCAGTGATATAGAAAGTATATGGGCTATATCTGGTCATCATAATCATTCAGGGATTGATAGCTCTAGGACCTCAAAGTGGAAGGGGGTATTTAGGAGCTAAGAAAACGTATGTACATATGGAACGTTCTCAAACGGGTCACCTTTCCAAAATATTAAAGGTCCCATGCATGAAAGACTCTTGTGAAGACCTTGTAAAATTCTTGTAAAAGTGACGTTTATATTATTTTTAATATACCTTTTGGCCTTATTTACAAAGTTGGGATTCATTTATGGTAAAATTCCACGCAGTGATGCCCCATCCTTCTGAAAAGATGAAATGTCGAACCATGAGGGAGATGCCCCTATATATAGCAATATTGAAACAGCAGAGTTTCTCATTCTGGGCTGAGAAATAATCGTCAGAAGTATCTACCCCTTCCATCCATTAATTACACCTCAGTTCATATAGAACATACGGTTCATTTATTGGTTGAAACGATGTGTCATATGGCAGTTTCTTCATTCCTACATAGTTCCTACACAGGTTATAGTAAGTCTATTCAAATAGTTGATCAGCAAGTGGCAGAATTACCTATGGGGAGCCGCGGAGGTGCACACCCCTCATTTCCCATTTTTCCATTTAGATTATCTTATCATAACCTCTCTTTGTAAATTTATCTTTTTGAAAAAGGGCCCACCTAACTCTTTTATCGCGCCCTAACTTTTCAAAAGTCTGGATCAGCCACTGGTTATCTCTTGGTAAACTACGTGTACTTCCTATTTCCGCTGCTAGAGGACAAACCAAACATACTTTTGACCTATATAATTATATCTGTATCTGCGTGCTAACCGAATCGCTGAGATACCGTCCTCGTGAATGAGTAAATATTATATAATTATACCTGTTAAATCTTGTCATTGATTTGTTAATGCAATCTCGAGAGTACATTATTTCTCTTTTTATTTTACAGAAAATCATTTATAAGGGAATCGCTCCTTTTACACACATAATAACCCCCCTCCCCCCAATAGTTTTAACGTTTATGTTTATGAGCCTGCAGGTGGATTTCTAGACATAATAATGTTTCTAACAAGTTCATTTTCTCCATATAGCTTAAGTCTTTGGTTTGCAACCAAAAAGAATTCTGGGAAATTCAAAATTTCAGAATGCTGTCCAATATGATTTGACGAAATTAAGTGAACATTAACTTTCATACAAAGATTCTTACCATCATAATATGCATGCGCAGTATTTTTTTATCTGATATGTTGGAAAATAATTTTTCAGAAGGGTATGGAATTAAGTTGAAAAAAGAAAAGAAAAACATTAAAACGTGAAATTCCGTGAATGCTACACAACCACCCTTGTGTGTGACATCATGGATGGCCCCTCACATCAAGGGGTGCGACCGCTTTCACAACAATGCATGGGGATCAAGGGCTTTAGTACATTTCTAATGCACATTACATGCTTAATGGGGGAGGGGTGCAGACAATTTGTCAAAATACGTATGTAATAATCGGAGGACCCAGTTGTTTAGAATATGGAGTGAGTGAGTGTTGGGTGTTTTACGCCGTACCGACAGCCAGGGTCATTTTCACGACGAAAACCAGTTGGGACGATTCTGTCTTTGGTGATCGAATCTATGAGATGAAGATGACAGGGCGGGCAAGCAGCAGGGGATCAAAACCTAGCAATCATTTTTGCTGCACCTCATCCCTTAGTGAACCAAGCACTGACCGGGAATTGAACCCAAAGAACCACTTGGTCAGTGCAGGGTCCCCCCTATCGTCGCCTCATACGATCAGCAGGGGCTACTGAGGGCCTATTCTTACCTGGACCCCCACGGGGCTTAGAATATGGATTCAGATGAAGAGAATATGGGAGTCATGTACTCCTGCAATCTTGATTAGAAGCAGGTCTCTGTGTAAACCACAAAGCTGTACGCTAAATGATTCATTTAAGCGTTTGAAAACTTTCGTCTTTGTTTATCCTTCATTTTGGTTCTTCATATTGCCGTCCGACGCGCAGTCTGCCATTATGTGGATTAGATCTAGAGAATAGACTAAGAAAAGCGTATAGCAAAATGGACCAAAATTGATTATTGTGCATAGATTGTGAATTTTGTGTATGAACTGTGTAGGTATCGTGCAGAGATTGTGCGAGTATCATCAATTATATGATGGCCTACCTTGATGATACAGGGGGTGCTATATAGATATAAAGACGGAGCAAAGAAATATGAAATAAATAAAATTGTTTCAATGATATCTTTCAACACATAATGAACGGAAACGCATCGGTATGAATTCAATCATAACACCTGACGTATAGAATTAATTTAGGCATGTGCTCCTCTTCATAAGGGTCGAACTTGCATGGGTCAAATTCAAAAAAAGGACTGCCCCTTTAACCCTTTCACCGCGGGAAGCCACAAAAATGGCTTTATAGTAAAATCCCATAGGAATGACATTTAAAGAGGAGTGATTAAGGTTTCAGAAACTGAAAGAAAGAATTTTCCAGACATTCCAATTAAAACCAGAGATATGGTCATTTGAATATTCCAGCATCATTTCATTAGAAAATAATAGAAATGCAATTGAGCAGCCTTATAGCAATATACATAAAGATGATTTGCTATAATTATTTAAATTCATAGAAATTTGTTAATTTGTGAAAAACTATAATTATGATTTTCAAAATGTCATAATCACAAACCTTTTTTGCACAAAAACACTAAACCTTTCTTGTTCTCTTTGAAACAAATAAAATAAGTATTCCATTAAACCAACAATATTGCTGGTTACCATGGAAACCAATAATTGGAACATAATGCAGATATTATCAATATTGACAAGTATGCCCAATTGGCACAGTGCCAACATTTGGAATGTTTTCATCCAATTTAAATAAAGACTAATTCTACCAGACGAATCTAGAGAAAATTTTGATTTTAGACATTTTAAAGACTAATTTTCATTTTTTGGGCAATATCTCTGTAATTATGAACTGTAGAATGGCATATTCAGCAGTGAAACGGTTAAACTTGACGTTGGCCCCTAAATGATCTAAACAGTTAAGGGGCCCAACTGACCCCTACATTATTTAAACTTGTCTCTACCACTTCTTTAATAGACAACCATGCAGGTTCTTACTACATGGCTTGTTGCACCATGAAACATGCACTGCTCATTACGCCCAAACCATTCGTAAAATAGACTATATAATATTGCCAAATCTTTTCTATGGTTTCGCGTTCATTTTATTCCAACATTTTTCGATAATTCTCACTGTAATAGCCCACTCTTCCAGTGATATAGAAAGTATATGGGCTATATCTGGTCATCATAATCATTCAGGGATTGATAGCTCTAGGACCTCAAAGTGGAAGGGGGTATTTAGGAGCTAAGAAAACGTATGTATATATAGAACGTTCTTAAACGGGTCACCTTTCCAAAATATTAAAGGTCCCATGCATGAAAGACTCTTGTGAAGACCTTGTAAAATTCTTGTAAAAGTGACGTTTATATTATTTTTAATAATTATACCTTTTGGCCTTATTTACAAAGTTGGGATTCATTTATGGTAAAATTCCACGCAGTGATGAATAGGAATGCTATATACAAACCGACCCTATATCAATTATGGTAACTGACACTGCAATTATCTTTTACTGGCTAGTATATTTCTTTCGATCTTTCCTAACTGACCACTCAAAAAGACTGTAGGCGATTCCGTAGGGGGAGGGCGTTGTTTGTAACAACGTCCCAGGGCTCCGTAACATGGATCAGTAGGCCTACATTGTGCCAGGTGGACAAAACAGTAGTGCGGGATCCAAGGAGGGGGAGGGGGCCAAAAGGGACAATTGCCCCTGCCCCCACCCGAATCGATGGAGACATTTTGACATCTTAAAATTGGAAGATCTTTGCAAATCTAGTGTTGATTTTCACATAAAGAGTGTGCAAATTCATGTCAGTTTGAATTATTTTTCATTGCGTTTATAGTTGCCGTTAGGAAAACACAGTGGTGGATCCAGGATTTTGAAAAGGGTGGGGGGCGCTATTGGAAAAAATCTTCCTCAATGACTGTTTGGCCGAATTTTACATTGAACAATTCTAAAATAATTATGTCAAAAAAAAGGTGGGGGGGGGGGGGGCGCCCCCCTCTAAATCCGCCACTGAAACGGATATAGAAGATGTCCTACTCTAGGCATTGCATAACTGTTTTGACTGACTTGAGAGGAATTGGAAAAAGATGGGATCCCAACCCCCCATCCCCACCCCCAATCCCCCGCATGGGCGGCTACAAGATTTCGGGAAGCGGGAGTCTGTAGTCTAGATTTGTACAAAATTGCTGCAAGAGAAAAAAATGTCACATTTTTTCTCTTTGCCTAGCCTAAACGTATCTACCAAAGGGTGGCGGGCATTACCCCACCCCCTCACCACTTTCCTTAAAAAACAAGATAAGATTTGTATCACAAACGCTGAAGGGCATTAACTTATTTCATGCAACACTGCATGTCAAATAGGAAGTTTGCTGCATGTTTTTAATATGGGTGCATTTAAAAAGTATGTTTATAAGTATGTTGTCAAATAGGAAGTTTGCTGCATGTTTTTAATATGGGTGCATTTAAAAAGTATGTTGATAAGTACGCATGGGGAAAAGAGCAAACAAAAGAAAAATGTCAGGACAACTTAATGTTTTTAGTTGCAATTCTGTAAAATTTATCTAAATATATTGAATACTTAGAAAATTACAAAAAAAAGTCGAAAATGCATTCTGCTCATAGATGAAGCCTGATCTATTGATTGAGATTGTGTTTTATTAAATAAAGTTGTATCTGAATCATGTTTTAATAATAGGCGTAGTATAGCAAAATCTATTATTTCATTTGGCGGCATGAACGGGTTAAAATAACTCATCAAAACACCCTCAGTTTATCATTGACAGTGTAGATTTACCTGGGACACCTCAGATTTTAGGGCTAGGGCTGTTAGATAATGTGATTTTATGATAATGTCTTTAAAAAATGGGAATTGATATACGTGACGGAAGGAGGTGAGGGCCAAACAGGCCGAGAGGTAGGGGGGACTATGTGTCGAAACCATAACAAGTTGTGGGGCACATGTGTGAATGCATACGGCCACCGTCATAGGAAAAGCCATTAAAATAGTTTTACTAAAGGTCCAAGCCTAAGTGCAAGGGGGCCTAATTAAGTGATTGGTTACCACTGTGATAAAGTTCCCGGGACCTATACATTTTTTATACCTTCTTGATACACCATTGATTAGGAATAGCTGGATTGTTTTATGTTCTACTAAAACATGCTAAAGTATTCTCATAACATCATGGACAGTGCTACATTTTGATCAATATCTACATGTATAATCATTCCCCACATCAATAATATTCATTAACCTGTTATCTGAATAAGCATTTTCACTAGCTTTCTGGCCCAAACTCACAAGTATACATACATGTACACACAAATAATCACACACACAATACAATCACCTCTGTGTTCACAGATTGGGAAGAGCTGCTCATAAAACATATATGTACTTCAGTGTCCTGACTCAGTGTGTCTCGCTACACCTCCATTGGAATGTCCTTGTCACCTGCCATCATTTTAATGGGCAATTAAACATGTCGACAGGGCCCAGCTTTATCTCACAGGTGGAGTCTAGTCTTCACCCGAACAGGGGAAGTAGGAATGGAGAAATATTATCACCATGAGGATCCTATTTCTAGAATATGTGCGTCTTTTTATGTAAAATTTGGCCCCAGATCCCCATGACGAAATTCCCCTCCCGTTTACAAATTGCTGCATCTACTAGAGAATTATACTTAATAGCTTTATGCAAACATTTAAATCGTTGTCATAATAAGTCTGAATACAAAGTATTAGCAATAGAAAATCACAATTTCGTTCAATATTAAAAGAATACAAACACTCGGACCTATAATTATAGTGTATTCTATCTTTGTAGAGCGTTGGAGATAGTGGGTCGCTCTGGCCCGCTCTGGCCCGCTCTGGCCGCTGAGTCATAATTATCATACACTGTAGCACGTTACGCCTTTCCTTAGGAGATAAGCTTATATTAGTTACATTTTAAACATCAGTGAAGTGCGTTTATATTGTAGTTTCAAATCAGTTGTATATAAGTGACACCAGTATTTACCTTAATCAAACTCTTCATCCTAGCAGCGTTATAGGTTATTCCTTAGGGAGCCATGAGTTCTTCCAACTTCATCGTTTACAATATAGTCGATCAAGGTGACAATACGAGTATAGATCGTTGCCATTGAGTTATTCATTTAGCATGAGTCTTTCCATCTACGCCGTTGACAATAATTCACCAAGTTGACAATAATACCAGCTCACACCAAAGACTGGACATGCAATGATAATGTTAAACACCATGCAGCCATAGGTCCTGTGAGTAACACTACACCAAAGCCCGCCATGTATCGACTACTCCTTCATGTGCCACTGACTGCAGCTCCCCACATGGAGCTTATGTCAGACTATAGTTGTGAATGAGTCCACCTCCTACTGGCAGGCTGCTTACCTCTCAGCCTATCACAGGATAGGAAGGGTGGCGAGCCTACTGTCTGGGGGAGGGTGTATCTTCTAGTAAATAGTCCGTTAAGTGAGTGGTTATGGTGCTATACTCTTCTTAACTAGGCCTCTGGGTCAGACATCCTGCTCCTTCTCCCCGTCCTGCCATGGCCACGTGCGGCCCTCCTCACCCTTCCACCACCATAAATCAAAAGGCGCGAGGATTTGTCAAGTGGGGTTGTGGTCTCAATTCCCATGGCTATATTTCAAGGGATGGTTGAGTGAAAATAAAGGAAGTAGGCTACATAACGTCTGTATCGATTGTATTCATGCTCTCCTATGCATTGGAACTATACCAAAATGAAGGCAGTAGCCTACTAGTAGGGCCTATTAATAATCATGATGCAAGGACAGACACAGCATTAGCTAAAGTATTAATAAAACCTCAGGTCACAAAGTGTTTTTTAATTATCAGATTTTACTATGAGGATTATAGTGGGTATAGTTGTCGATAGGAAAGATAGCTTGACTTATTGTACGATGTGTTGCAATGGACAAAGAATCCGAGATGTAAAATGACTATGTTATCAATTTCTACATCAAACCCTTCTTCGATAAGAACATTGTCAGAGTCTGCATACTCTCAAGATGACCGAACCTTTTTAAAGAAGGTAGGTGAAGGAAATTTGTTTCATTTATATTTTGCGTCAAGTTACATTTTAGGGGTGATTTTTCTTCTTTTTATTTTTACAGTAAACAACCTGCAAAAGATGTGCCAGTCATAGGGCTCATAGGGCGACCCTATAGAAGTCTCCACCCATCCGGCCCCTACTTGGCACAGCTGTGGTTAAGAACTTCGCTCTTCTTTGATAGTCAAATGATTATAGAAATTGAATATAAAAAAAAACGACAAAAGTTAGCACAACCACAGACCAGGCTAAACAAAAATGGGGACGCCTCTAGGAAGCGTGGTACCTCTCTCCGTCATATTACTGATATGAGGTAGGTACGACTGTACTGAGAGATGCTATATCGATCCTGGACGAAGTGACAGTCAATGGTGACAGGATATAACACATAGATATACATAAGACCCATGTATCTCTATGATACAACAGAAGAGCAAACTTATTTCGGAACTTTGTGATATAAAATATCATCATTGCACTTGACTAAATGCATAGGTAACATATGGTAAGATGCCCACCTAAATAAGATTTGTCACTTCTCAAAGAAATGAATATGGGTTAATTAGCTCTATACTGGAATTGATACTACCAAAGATTTAAAATTCAAGATTCAAGATTCCTTCTAAGATATTCTAGAAAGATTATTGTATCTGGGAAAAGGAAGTTAGTGTAAATGACAAATTACTATTTTTTATGAAAACGCCATCTTACCCCAACCCTTGGTATAAGATGTCCTTCCAGGTAGGGTAGAGGGGGTGGGGGCTACTTACCCCAGCTGTTTTGTTTTGCATCTCTAGATTTAAGAATACCATAAATTTTATACAAAATGCACAATTATCAACTGTTCATGGTATCTAAATCAAATACATATAATAGTTTATAAGTTTTTTCAATGTGAAGGGCATCCTATCCCAAGTGTCATCTTACCCCATAATCACCATATTTGGTTTGGCTTGCTAATCCTACTTTTCATATATTATCACACATGACACCCTTTTATACCAAGCTGAGATATTATAGAGTTAAAATAATTGTGAATTGCCATGGTTTACATTGCTGATACATTTGACCATTTCTTACATGGAAGGGGTAAAAGTGAAAAATTACCCCTTGCATTGTTCATTGTCAACGGGAGTTCTTGCAACTGGTATTGCACATTGGACTCAATAAACTTATTCCTTTCATGCATGTGTTATGTCCTTCATAATGAAGAACTACTTTATGGATTGGACCCGCAGTCTGAACCACCATGGGAACTAAATCATAAACCAAGCATAAATAGCACCCTATAATTAAATGGATATTAAACCCCTATACAGGGTACCAACCAAAGTTCCATTTTCAAATTCCCTGTGTTTTCCCTGAGATTTCCCTGTCCCACGGCAATTTTTCCCTGTGTCATATCCAGCAAGTTGTTCAATTTTAAGGGCAATCGCGCTATTTGTAGAACCCTATGGAGGGAAAATGCGTTTTTGCTCATAGCTCCCTAACTTGTCATCCAATTAATATACTGTTTGTGACAAAGTTGTAGTCCTGAACGTTGTGAATCAATGTATCTCCTCAGATTTAATAATGATGAATTAATTATGAATTTATTTGTAATAGTAGTATTATTTTCCACCCTCTCCTCCCATTTTGGCCATTTTAATGTCCCCTTTTGAGCTTTTGTGGCATGGATTATGCACAATACATCATGAATCAGACTAATGTATAGGAAAATTGTTATGTTTAAGTAGATAAAGTTGGGTTCCATATGTGCTAGAAATGATGAATAAGCATCTAGCATAATTGATTAATTTGCAATTGTCTAATTTTCACAAATTTGTGTTTAAATCTATCAATAGATATGTGGATTTTCTGAAAAACTTAGATCGGTGACCCCCTAATTTCTTTTCATTAAATGATAGCCAACACTTATCCAAATCTAATTTAGAAATTTCAAGTAATTTTCAACGTTGATAATGTTTTTATTGCAAATTTGATAAGATTTAGTTGTTTTTTATCACCAAGTTCATCCAATTAAATTCCTCTTAAATAACTTTATTTTCGTATTTTTGGCAAATAATGCATTATATATAAAGATTAACATATTGACTTCATATGCAAATGATTTAAAAACAAAGTCAATGATTTTCATTAATGTGATTAAGGAATTTCTTAAGGTTATTTCAATTTGTGAAAATACTGAAATTTTCGTTTTTTGCTAATTTTGTGATGTATTTAATTCAAAGGTTAGCATGGTGACCCCCTATTTTTTCTTCATTTCTGGAATTCATAAACCCTAAACTTGTATTTCCCAAAATTTAAAGCAAATATCAACGTTAGAACTATAATAAAGCCTCTACATGCAGAAAATATTTGGACAACCCAACAACAAAAAGTCAAACCCCTAATATCTTGAGAATCAGGAATTTCAGAACCTGGCCAAATGAAATTCCATGTGTTTTCCCTGTGTTTTGGCAAAATTTGCAAATTCCCTGTGTTTTCCCTGTCAGGGATTTTTTTTTTGCCATTTTCCCTGTTTCCCCTGTGTGGTTGGTACCCTGCCTATAGTTCACTCCCATGTAGTTTCCTTTGTTGACTTGTGAGGTGCTCAGGAATACCCTCCAGATGGCAGTCCAACATGTCACATGAAGAGCCAGCTAGTGGAAGCTGTATCAATGTGAAAGGATGTTACCTTATCTAATTGCTGATACATTAAAATGTAAGTCAAATTTATTATTAGGGCTCCTTGTGTGAAATTAAAAGAAAATCTGAAACCTTACACCTCAGGGATTATGTTACCCCAATATTGGCCTTTCGTTCTGATTACCTGTTTTGAAATTGATTTATCTATGGGATCTATTGTACTCATATTTTAAGTGTATAAATTTATCAATAAACATAAATTCAAACATCCTTCTGTGTGTTGACTTTACTACCATTACCAATATTTACTATGTTATATAATGCCTAACTCCCTTCCTCATAAAGAGCTCGGGAAAGGGCTGTCTCAGACAGGCCGGGGTGGGCCAGTAGGCTGACCTCACACAGGACGCCAGGCGTGGCGGGTGGTTCCACACTGAGGGGGTGACCGTGGCTGTGGCAATTTTGTCTTTTTCAAATATCAATGACACTATTACAAAACAATCACTATAATTTAAGCGTAAAATTTATTTGTGTTAGATGTAATATCTAATCATGATCCGCTAGTCAAAGTGTCCCTGATTAGCCTAATTAGTTATGAAGATATATGGGCCCAGCTGTATGTATCAGGAATTTTGAAAAAAGTCTAGCATCGGTTTCAGGGGCCGAGCCTGGCTATAGCTTACATATAAGTCCTAATGATTTTCTTTTAGAGATTCAGGAAGGGACATTTCATTTAAAAGAGGGGGAATCTTCTATACACGAAGAGAGGGGCCTCCCGCTTCTGCCTACCACTGGGACGCATCAACACAACAGTAAATGGGTCTATACATACATTACAGTGACTATTGGGGCCCTAGATGGATACGTAGGTCTATAGCCCTTATTCCAATATGCGGTGGGGTTCCACTTGCGATGGGAAAAGTTCATATTATACTACACAAAACTTGATTTTTATTAACATTTTGGCTTCTTTTTAAAAAAAAATCATTTTTGGTCATTTTCTGTCTAAAAATTGAACAAACACCTATCAAAGTGTATGCTATTAGGCCCCAAATTTGCAGAGCTGGTCACATTTATCGCTCTTATTGTAAAACCACTCCCTGCTCACGTCTGAAGGAAAAATTCTAAATTTTAAGGTACTTCAATTTTGACACAAGGGGGCACATTTGTCCTCGATTCAATTAACATTGATTATTTTTTTCATTATTGATCAAAGATTCAGATTTTCTTACTTTTGTATTACAAACCAATTGTCATCAATGTATGATGTAAAATCTTAAGATTTGATGATTTTTAAATTTTCCCACCAGGGGGCACACAGGTGAACACTACGTTATCCATTTAAAGTTCTTGACAACGAAAATATTGGAAGAAAAACGGGCGACTGTATCACCTGAAAATTACGCATATCGATCCATACACATAGCAAGCACACCTGAAATTATACTAATTCTTTTAAGTGAATTCGAATGTGGGGACCCATGTTGCCTAACCATAAAACGTATACATGTATACTATATATATATATATATATACACACATTCTTTTTAGACATTTTTATTACATAAAATGTCTTAAAAGAATTTATTTTCCTCACTTGAACAGGTAACCTCATTCGGTAAGATAGGTTTAATTGACATTTATTTCGTTGTAATATTGTCAACGTACTTTCACGCAAAAAGTATTGGCTAAAGTGAGGGGTTTTCAATTTTATTTTCGGTGGCGAGAAAATAGATTACAACAGTACATTTAATCTGATTTACAGTTAAAAAGTCAATGCATCAAACCAGCTGATGTATAGGAAAAGCTAGCTGCCTCGGGGCTGATATAACTAGTGTGTTCAAGTCACTAGTAAAACCCAGAAAATTAATCTGAGTTTAAAGACATGTTGGTTAAGAGGAAATAGTTGCATCAGGCCAGCTGATAACAAAACATTAATGCATTAAGTCTCGGTAAAACTAGTCAAAGTGAGCATCTATGTTCAACTGGGTGCTCTAATTCGTTGCTAACACATGGGATAATATCCACCTAATCTCTTCTGATGTTCCTTCTACCATAGCCCTTGTAGCCTGGAGAGCTGCGGTTGGTGCACTTTCTCTGGCCGCGTGATTTGCTTTGGCCCGGCTGTCTCTGGTCTCGGTCGTCAAACCTCACCCCTCTACCAGGGGCCTGGTAAGCCTTCTTTCCACTCTTTGGCCTCCAGGACGCCATGAAGTCTGGCACCCATTGGTCAGCAGCAGCCATGGATTCTTCCTCTTCTTCTTCTACCCAGTCTGCCCAGCTTTTGGTTTTGGGCTCCTGAGTTGTTTCCTCCTTAGATGATGTCGGAGGGTGTTCATGGGCAGTGCTGGATCCCTCCCAAGCAGAACTCAGATTTTGCTGTTCGGCTATGCTGGAAGCAGGCAGAAACTCATCTGCAAATGTTTCGGTAAGTGTTTTTGAGATACCCGAAAAGAATTCCATCCCAGAGGCGAAAAAACTGGAGTGCGGAACGGGTGTCCATGCTGCAACCTGTTCTGGGGTTTCGGTGACCAGAGGGTCTTCGGGGTTTGTCGTTGGCAGGGGGTTGTGCCTGGAGAAGCGAGAGATCGCTCCAACTTTGATGACTGCGGGATCGCAGTTCATGGAGGTTATTTGAGAGGTGACATGGTTGTCCAACATTGGCACAGTCTGGGCAGTTTTAGATTTGGTCTCTACTCCAGAGGTCTGTGAGGTGCTTGTCTTGTAGGTCCGTTTGGTCTTTTTCACAGCAGTTTTTGGCATGCTGAGGTCCAGGGGTTGAGGCCCACCGGGTGCTGTTCCAAAACTCTGTTCCACACGGGCCTTATACTGCAGAGAAAAATAGATAATCAGGGATGTAAGTCAGGGTTAATGAAAAATTCTAAAACCCTAGAAAGAAAATTGGTATAAAAATGCTATAAAACGTGATGTAAAGAAATTAATTTTGAAAATTATTACTTGGGGTGGTGCTGTGAAAAAAATCTGAAATCAAGTAAAAAATGTAATCAAGGTGACCGTTGATGTTTAAAATCAAAATAATATAATTTTGTTTAGGACATGGGGTTCGATAAGTGGAGTCTTATCAATATCTAAGTTCTTGAAAAAAGCTAGACACCTAGTCAGACACGATTCCCAAAGGTCAGTGACATTTTCTCGCTATCAATAGATTATTATTTTTAAATCAAAGTCAATCCACTGTTCTTATCTTGTAGAAACAATTTCAACAGTGCGTAGATGGATCAAAAATAATCTTCCGAGGTATGTTTCAGATTTTCTAGAAACGTGAATATCTGTGCTAATTTATCAAGGTTAGCTAGATTGTGAAGGCGTTGCCGCAGCGTGGGTTGGTTGGTTATTGGGGTTTAACGCCGTAGCAACATCTAAGGTCATATCACGGCGAGAACAGGATTTGACAATTCTGTCTTTGATGATCGTATCTATGGAATGAACGAATCTATGAGAAGATAGAGACCATACCCCTACACATTTACCGAGGCAGGTGTTCTTTAATGTGCAGGTTCCCATAGGCAGGGCCCTACACACAACAGCCGGTGGTCTACTAGAGACCTTTGATAACCCAGTTGTTGCCACTGGGAGACATGTAGAGGGGAGCAACAGCCAGCCCACCCCAGCCCAGGATTGAACCCGGGCCGCCCGCACAGCAGGCGGACACGCTGACCACTTCACCACCCCACTGCCGCAGCATGCAAGATTAGACTACTAGTTGAAAGGACAACGCGTACGGGCATGAACATAAAATGAAGGACTGATTCACTTCATGACATAAAACTCGATATAGAATAGGTATAACCATTCCACAGTGTTTATTCTATTACTCATAATCAGGGCCTCGGCTTTTTACATGTTTTTTTGATCCGATTTTTTTTTTTTTTTTTTTTTTTTAACAAACTTCATTCTCAATAAACATTATCAATTCCCCATTATCTACACCATACCATACCTGTTCGCTCAAGAGTTGGGAGGCTTCTAGAGCGGTCTGAAGACACACGATCTGTTCCTGCATGGCCCTCCTCTCCTCATCTGAGCGGTGGATAACCTCCTCTCTCTTCTGGCGTTCTGAGGACAGACGTTCAGACAGCATTTCTCTGGTCGGCTCTGCGTCAATCTTCTCCTGCAGTTTGGTAATGCGGATCGAAAGGGCCTCAGACTTCCTACACGTTTCCTATAGATAAACATGACATACATAAGATGTACCTGTTGAGATAAGATTGTATTGTAGGTATGGTTTCCTATAAACCTTGTGCAAAAGTATTCACATGACCACGCTATATTGAATTAATCTAGAAGTTATTAATTCTATGCAAAAGAAATAGTTTTTGACATCAATAGTAGAATTATACGAGACTTACCTTGGTAAAAGTTGATGTAGAATTATGATTTTACCGAGGACAACACGTAGTGTTGTAGGGAATAGATGAGATAGGGACATGCGCATGCGCGTGACGTCAGCTTTAAAAGTCCAGATAAGATAGTCGCTCTTAAGGACTCACTAGCCAACCGGCCAATCTGAACTTCACTTAATTATCATTTAATAACAATTTTTTTTTTTTTTTTTTTTTTTTTTTTTTTCAAAAATAAACATGGGTCGAGGAGGGTTAGGGCATCTATTCCCTACAACACTACGTGTTGTCCTCGGTAAAATCATAATTCTACATCAACTTTTACCAAGGTAAGTCTCGTATAATTCTACTATTTTACCTCGTCCAACACTAGAGTGTTTACGGTAATCGATGAGAGTTTTATAGTCAAGCGCTATTCTTATCTGGATCCCAAAAAACCCTAGATCAAGCACCAACTCATCTTTTCAAATCTGGGAATTTATTTTCCAACTCACATGCAAGGCATAATCAGATTTTGCAATTGATTCATTCATTCGCCTGTACTGCGTTTAGCAATAGTCTCTGGCCCACAGTGGCCGGTTCCTGCTCCAAAGGTTTGTTGTAAAACCTGGCAAACGAGTCCACATTTCGCCAAGCTGCTTGGCGCATGATGAGGTTTATCGAAACCCCAAGTCTGTTCGCGGCCGAAGCCGACGCCCCTCTCGTAGAGTGAGCTCTGTACTTCTCTACGTCTATCCCCGCCTCTTTAAGGACGGTGAGAGTCCATCTGGCCAACGTGTCTCGTGAGATCCGCCCATGCGGAGACATGTAACTGACGAGCAATTGTTGCTCACCCTTCCTGAGTTCTGCAGTGCGCTTAATGTAGTGTTTTACCGTACGCACTATACACAGTCTTAAACACAACCCGAACGGTTTGAGTACGATTGTGTCAAGTTCATCCCCCAAGCGGTTGTGCTTCAGGAGCTTATCCAGACGAAAAACCACTTCGTCTCCCAACTCTAGATTCTTCAACGACAAACTGAGGACCGTCTGGCCTCTTTGTGACGTAACAAGTAACATTAATACTGCAAGTTTCAATGATAAACGCTTCAGCGTCAAGCCACTGTTCTTCCCCCAGTTCTTGAACAGAGTGAATACTTTGTTCACATCCCAAAATTTCTTGTATTTTGAGCAGGGGGGGTTTCTCTCATACGCCCCTTTAATGAGCCAGCAGATCGTTGGGTGTTTACCCATGGACACTCCTTCAAACGGGGGGAGAACAGTAGCCAAGGCTGATCGGGCTGCATTCAATGCCCCATAACCAAGCCCTCTAAGGGCCAACTCTGTGAGGAACGAACAAACATCTTGCAACCTGGGTTTCAGTACAGAAATCCCCTTGAGAATACAGAAGGTAGACCACTTCCTCAAATACATCGAGTAGACTTTTTTAGTGGATGGCCTCCATGCGTCAGTCACTAACAGTACCGTTTCTTTATCGAAACCCTCATTTAACAGCCGCCTCCCCACAAGAGGTATGCCACCAATGGGCAGCTGTTGACGAACTCCGCGTTTGTAGGTCGACCCGGGTTCACTAGGTTCCCTGGTCGTCGCCTGAACTTGATCTTTCTGCCCCCTCTGGACAGGAGTCGCGCATACCACGGCTGCGTGGGCCAGTCTGGTACTATCAGGATGGCG
Source organism: Lepidonotus clava (assembly GCA_936440205.1). Classification (NCBI taxonomy): domain Eukaryota; kingdom Metazoa; phylum Annelida; class Polychaeta; order Phyllodocida; family Polynoidae; genus Lepidonotus; species Lepidonotus clava. The sequence goes on along the minus strand of OW387150.1, from coordinate 13,081,787 downwards.
TGCGTGTTGTCCGCCAAACACTTCTGTACGGTCTTCCCCAGTACACTGAAAGGAGGGAAGATATAGTAGAAAGCATCAGTCCATTCAAAGGAGAATGCATCTAATCTCCAGGCTTCAGGCTCCGGCTTCCAAGATACAAACTTGTCCACCTTTGCATTCAACCTGGAGGCAAACAGGTCAACATCAGGGGTGCCAAAGATTTTACACACCCTATTGTACAGCTTTGCGCCTAATTCCCACTCTAAATTATCCGCAAAGTGGCGCGACTTGAAATCCGCTACTGTGTTATCCACCCCCGGGACATGGTTTATGGTGAGTAGGATAGATCGGGCCTCACACCAGGCCCAGATCTCCTTGGCAACTTCGTTGCATCTCCGGGATTTAACTCCCCCCATGTGCTTAACGTACGCCAGAGCAGTTGTGTTGTCTGTAAAAACTTGAATATACGAGTCATCTGACTCATACAGACTCTGTAACCCGAAAAGGATAGCCTTTAGTTCCAACACATTGATATGGTCCTGCTTTTCTTCCTCGGACCAACGTCCCCCTGCAGTCAGGTGGCCCGAATGGGCCCCCCAACCTTCCAGCGAAGCGTCTGTGCAAATCTCCTGGGATGGTGAAGCTACGCTCACTCCCCTTACCCTGTCTAGATTGTTTAACCACCAGGATATATCTACCCTTGCCTCCTCTGATATGATCATGGAGGCATCAAAATCACCCCTGCTCCCAGCCAGGGCCTCATTCTTGTCCCACTCTACCGACTTAATATGGGCACCTAACTGCTGGAGAATACGCTGTCATTAAACCCACCAAACCGGCTACCTCTCTTACCGTGGGGGACTGTTTGTCTAGCACGTCTCGTGCTGCCCTACTGAACTTCTCCTTTTTCTCTTCCGTCAATGACACTGTCATTTCCAGGGAGTCTAACCAAAACCCTAGGAATACCATCCGCTGTGTCGGGGTCAGACACGACTTTCCCACGTGGACCACAAAGCCCAAGTTATCAAAAGACGTACACAGATCTCTCAGGGTGGAAAGGCATCCCTCCTCAGAATCTGCTATGATAAAAGAATCATCAATATACGGGAAGCACTCCTTACCGCACTCTGCCAAATTGGCGAAGATTGGTTTGAGCAGTTTTGTGAAGAACCGGGGGGCACAAGCCAACCCGTTGGGAAGTCCTACGAACTGGTATAATTCGCCCTGCCACTGAAACCTGACAAACTTCCTACATCCTACATGTATAGGGACTGAGTAGTATGCGTCCTTCAAGTCCACAGATCCCATCCAGGCCCCTGGCCTGAGTGCATCTATGGCTGTCTGCAAAGAGGTCATTTTGAAATGCTCATACTCCACCGATTTATTGAGCTGCGTTAAGTCCAGGATCAACCGATAATCCCCATTAGCCTTCGGCCTAAGGAAAACATTGGACACAAATTGGCCATCTTCGGCCAATGCCCTCTCGATCACCCCTTTCTCTTCCAACCTACGCAATTCCAACCCCATCGCCGAGAACTCTAGCGGATTCAACCGATATGGGTGAGGGACCCTCCCTTGGAAAGGAATCTCCCAGAAAGGAATGGTGACCCCCTGTACTGTCTGTAGCACCCAGGGATCCCCCGTAACAGCCTGCCACTCTTGGAGATGGTTAGCCACATTGCCCGCCACAAAATTCTCAGGGGTATTACGAGGCACAAAAGACCACATCGGGGGACTCACCTCTACTTCCGAGGCCCCCTCCTCTGAAAATCCTGCTGAGGTTGTTGCTGCTGCTGCTGCTGCTGCCCGTCTTGCTTCTGATAGCGCAGCTTGTACCCCTGGTACTGCTGTGGAGTCTGGAAGGCTTGAGGGTAGTTTGAGTAACCGTAGCCATACGTCTTGGGAGCCATGGGATATTGCTGCCACGACTGCCAGTTGTTGTTGTTTGGGTAACGGAACCTCTTGTTTTGGTTCTGCCCTCTGCCCGGCTTGTTCTGCTGGGTGTTAGCGTTACCCTGTTGCTGGGTATTCTTTCTCTTGACAATCTTGTCGCTGACCTTCTTCGCAACCTCACAGCGCCGAGCAGCTTCTGATAGGTTGCCTCCGAACAGCCACTTAGAAGAACCCTCCGGCGGTTTGACCAAGAACTTCGCGTAAGTCTGTTGCAAACTCGGTTTCAACTGTTCCCTTCTTCTGGCCGACACCCCGTTAGACACTAGCACCAGCATGTGCATAGCATCCAGGACCGGTCCCGCCAGGGCATCGAGCTCCTTATCCTTGTCCCCTCTGTCCAACATCAGGGACCCAACCGGAGCTACCGCCGAAATTGCTGCAACCACCCCCTTCTGGAGGTTCTGAAGTGACACATCCGCTGCCCTAGCCTGCTGATCTACCGCAGTAAACAGCTCGGATTCCAGCTTGGGTACCACTTGCTTCTCCACATTCTCGATACGTGGGTAGAGCTTGGACATCTTTTCCAGCTCTCCGGCCACCTTGGCCTCCTCAAAGAAACCGTTCAGGATGGAAGCCATGGTCTCGTTCACCGGTTCTCCCAACCTATCCTCCTCCTTGGCTTTTGTATGCCGGGATTTCAACAACTCCGCCAACTTGCCAGTTGGTAACTTCGAGAAATCCACCTCAGAGATCTTGACCGACTCCTTCTCCCCAGCGTCGTCAGACTCTGGGAGATCCTCCTCACCATCCGAGATTTCATGAGTCCCTTGACGGCTCACCGCCGACGCCCCGGACTCCGACTCCCGCTCCCAAGTCTCCTCCTCCGACGGAGCGTACCCACACTCCGGAAAACCAAACTGCGGCATAAAACCGGTAAAGTTCATAGCCGGGTAGTAACCTGGGAAAGGAGGCATTGGAGGGCCCATATAATAAGGCTGCGGAGGTTCTGCCGCCGCCACAGAGGCCGTCGTGAGTGTCACCGCCGCTGTCACAGATTTTGGCGCCGACGTTGTAACCGTCGTAGTGAAAGTCGTCTGCACGACGGCCGTCACCGCTTTCTTCCTTTTCTTTGACTTATCCTTATCCAAAGGCTCCAAGACCACCGGAGGCGAAGGGATCTTCTCCGCCATGGCTTTAATCAACTTTGTCTGCTCTTCAAGCGAAGACACCGAGTTATTCGTCTGTCGTGCTGTTGGCATGACGTGACGTGACAAATGGCGGCCGCGGGAACTTGACCGAGCGCCTGTCAAGACAGAAAAAACGCGTTTTTTCAGTCAACATGTACGTAAAAACCAGTTTTCAAGTGCACCGCCCTACGGACGAATGCTAAAACTGTAACGGGGACGAAAATTTCAGTCCCCCAAAGTGAAAAACATCACCATAATTCAAGCAATACTCACTTCGCTGTGAAAACGTCCAACGCACCACAATGGCGTCCCCGGAACTGACGTCACGCGCATGCGCATGTCCCTATCTCATCGATTACCGTAAACACTCTAGTGTTGGACGAGGTAAAATTATTATTTCATGTTAAATATGTGCCCTAGATGGTTGTGAAATGTGAATAATGATAATAATGGTAAAAGATCACTAATAGGCGCCCAGTCCCTTTCTTGATATCGTGACATCATCTGCACGACGTCTATAGATAAGCAATATATGGTTTCCTATTATACAGGGTACCAACCGAAGTTCCGTTTTCAAATTCCCTGTGTTTTCCCTGAGATTTCCCTGTCCCGCAACAATTTTTCCCTGTGTCATATCAAGCAAGTTGATTAAATCTAACAGCCCCTGCCTGCAGAAATTTTTTTGGACAACCCAACAACAAAAAGCCGAATCCCTAATATCTTGAGAATCCAGAATTTCAGAACCTGGTCAAATGAAATTCCCTGTGATTTCCCTGTGTTTTGGCAAAATTTCCAAATTCCCTGTGTTTTCCCTGTCAGGGAATTTTTTTTGCCATTTTCCCTGTTTTCCCTGTTTTCCCTGTGTGGTTGGTACCCTGATTATAGATAAACATAGACATTATATGAGACGTATCTCCATGAGATAAGATTGCAGTGTATAGGTAAGAAAATAATCATTTAGTTATGCCGGCCTGAAATGTGATTGAATAGGTTCTAACCTCAGTCCCTTTTATGCTTTCTCAAGTTCAAGTCAGCACGCCGACGATTTTTGAAAAATAAGGATTCATCATACTCAAGACACTAATTTAGAAAAACATATGAAGTTCAGAAGCGTAACAACATAAATGTATCTAACATATCCCGGCGAAAGTGTTAACTGTTAAGACTGAAGCTGGATCGCCTTCCGCCACTTGGTGCCCTTTTAATCTTGCATATGGATTAGATAAAACTTCACTTTTTATTTTTATTCGCCAAAGCAAGTTCCCAATTACGGAGCTTATGAAAACTGTCTAATTATGTGCTAGGATTAAGGAACCTCTTCCGAATTTCAGGCGAAGTAAGTCCATCATAGCGTAACTTTATCTAACCTTATGGAGCCTTTCCATCTCTTCTCTCCTGCGCCTTCCTTCCTGTATCTGTTCCAACAGACGGCTGCACTCCCTTGACAAAGAGTTGATGGTCGTCTCCTGGCTGGCGATGGTCGAGAGGTGGCGCGCCGTCCTTCGGTTTATCTCAAGCTGACGGTTCTTCTCATTCTCCACATGCGCTTCTTTCAGCTGATCTAATTTGTCCCTCAACGCCCCCTGTTAGGATTTAAAGGAACTGGTTACTTGAAAAACAGAGACACGGTACTTGTTGTGAATTAATTATTCCAAAAATATGGTGGATGTGCTCGTTAAATTTTATTATCATACATATTACTGCAGGAGTTTTCCTTAACTGTAAGGGCCACTAGCCCACGGGGCTAACTGCATGTTGGATCTCCAAGCTAGCCCGCACAAATTTGCCCTAGCCCGTATTATATTGTAGTTTATAATTAATTTTGAAGATTTCCACTAGCCCATGGAAGTTAATTACGATTAACAAACTTTGCACTTTTAGTTATAAATGTGATTGAGTTTATTTGATACGTTAGCTTATCGAGATGCTTTGTGGAATCTTGAACTCCCAAATAACTGAATCAGGCTCATTATGATACACACCCATACCCACCCACCCACACTTTGATCTAAATATCACGTTGAAACGTGGCTACGTGGGTTATGTGACCGGTGGATGCTACCGCTTAAAAGGAAATTGATCTAATCACTTTTGAAATATTTTCAGAATACTTAAGTCAAGTTAATTGCACAAATAATTGCACTTCGTGAATTTATGTGCAAGCTTTCCTTTAAATATTATGGTTAAACAATAAGCATAGCAGCATGCCACGATTACTCACACATTTGTTCTTGAGGTCCTGATTCTCCTGCTGGGAGGCCTGGAGGGACTGCTCCAGCCACCTCTGCTCGTCTTGTCCCCTCTTCACCCCCTCGTTCTGCTGCTCGGCAAGTTTCTTGCTCAGGTCGTTGTTGATGGCCTTCAGCTGAGTGTTGTCGTGAGTGATGTCCTTTACCTGCTTCCCCAGATCTTCCAATACGGCCGCCTGGAAAGAGTTGAGCAAATAATTAGTAACTGATTTAAAAAAAGAAGAAGTTATTGTCCCGTTTTTTATTATAGAGCTTTTTATTGTGTACGCACATATCAAGGGTGGGGTGGGTCAGAAATTCAGGAGCGTAGTTGCTCATTTGTTGCTAATTTAACACTTGCAATAATTTCAGTAGCTTTCAGTGAACTTGGCAACTGATACCCTCATCTCAGCTGCCCAGAGGAGTTTTCTGGTTGTCCCGGGCTATTGTACACCAGGTTTGTTAAGCCCTGTACAAAGCCTCAAAGGGGTGTGTGCATTTCCCATCTTGGGTTATATCTTGTCCTTGTTATTTTTTTTAATGTGAGGAAGGTATGTAAGGAATGTGACACAACAAAATGAAGTACCTTTAAAGCGAGTTCTTGGTCACACTGCTCGAGAGACCTCTGCAGACCAGCCACAAGGAGTTCACCTGATGCGCGGACTTTCTTGTTTCGCTTTATTATCACACGTTTCTTGGCACACTTCAGGCATCTAGCTTTCTTGGTTTTCCTTTTAAGTGCCTCTGAAAGTACGGGTAGGTAGATATAAGCTACTGTATTTTTAAGTCAAGTTCAGGACTCTAAGAGAAGTAAATCACTGAAAGGTGATAACGTTCAAGGATAATGAAGTATACATTTTGTTTAGACCTGAAAAACTTAGTTGTAAAAGAATGTAATTTGTACACTAAATCTTAGATACAGGGGCCTGCAACAATTAAACTTAAAGGACGTTTTGTCATGAAAAAAAAAAATCATAAAAATTTGTGAGGAAATCTGGTTTATCTGTACTATTGGATTGAATATAACATGTAACATTTTGAACACTTAAGAATTGATATTTCACTATCCAGTTTGGGCACCTTCCATTAAGTATATGCGCACAAAGGGTAGGGGGTGGCTGGATCAATGATTTTTAAAAATGTGTGTCCTGTACAAATTGAATGCGCACAACCCTAGGTGGTGGTTTTGTTGGGAGGGGGATGTCTTATTTTCTTTCTTTTTTCCTGATGTGCGGGCGGAATGAATGGATGGTCCCTTACCTAAACAAAGGGTACAGATTGAAGAAACTTACTTTTGGATAGAGCAGAGCGGGAGAGTCTGGTCCTATTTACACCCTTCGGGGTAAAAGGCACAATCTTCCAATCAGGATGGGTACTTGTCGGTTCAGGTTGACTGATGGTCAGCGTCATCGGACCAATGCCTGAAAGCTGATAACGAATTGGATGCTATAAGAAACTACAAATCAGTTTAGGAATTAGGAGTAAAGGCCACCCTTAAAAGAAATATTGTTTCCTGTCCAGTGGGTAACAAAAAATAAAACAAGTATGAAGAATAGTTTTGTTTATGTAAAGATTTCTTTTTAAATTTGAAATCTGGAAGGTAAACCTCCCTTTGTCAGCCGGATAATGCCCTGTCGGGCTGTGGACAGGACAAACCTTTTTATTTAAGGCCGTTATATTTTACTCTTCTGACGATTAAAATAGTTTGGAAATGTTTTCCCTCTAAGTGCGATGTATTAACGTGCTTGATATAAATACACAAAGAAAAATAAACACTAAATGTCAGGAATCAGGGCACAAACCAGATCTTGAATCTGCTGGTTGGTTGGTGAGAAACGGCGAGTGTGGATGGGTGTCAGCAGGGGTTCCTCTTCATTTTTCTTTTCTTCCTATTTTGGAAGATCAAAATATAAAATGGTAAGAATATGGGATTTTGAAACATACATTTCTTTTTACGTATAAGTACTATTCCTCAACAGTTACTCTCTTTGTAACGATTTGTAACATTTCACTGTATGACGCCATATCAATTATTTTGGCATGCAATTTTCCACCATCGCAATTCCATCAACAGGTTTAAAAAAATCCGTAACTTTACAAAGGTATATAATTTACGTCATATATCTTTTTCCGACACAAGTCTGCGTAATGACATCTTAACATGGTTCTTTTCCGTTTAAATTGAGAAACGTCTATCCAGCTCTTTCTTAGATTTTCCTAACAGTTGAACATAACTGAGTATTTAGCAACTGATAAACTCATCTTTTACAAAAAGAAAAAAATAATAGAAATGTACTAATAGCTTAGTACTTTTAATATATTATCATCTTTTATAATACAGCTAGGATCAGACCTAGCAAGTCTACCTCTAGGCAGAGACATTTTACGCTCCCAGCGCCACCTGTTAACCAGTATAAAAGGTGTTGCAAAGGTAGGGAGCGAGTTAGTTAGGAGTTAGGGTTTAACCATAGAAATAGAAGAACTGCTCGGAGTAATACCTGCGGCTCCTGCGCAGTATACTGGAGTTTACCACTATCAACAGCTTCGGACAAAGGATTGTGATGGAGCTAAGCACTAGGGCGGTCTAGGATGTGTTGGAACAACTTGTATTCTAAATGTGGTTGATCGCTGAGTAGGAGATGGGAAGGTGGACTGATGGAGACTTATTCACTGTGGCTTTGACTCGGGATGAGATGTTTACTTCAATAAAAATCCTTTCATATTAAGAGCTTCCTCATCGTCCATTTCTTTTGAACTATTGGGGAATGGATGTATTAACTTTAAACGCAGGCTGATCGGCTCGATAACCTTCGATGAACGACTCATGGATAAATTAACTATATACATCAAGCAGTATTAAATCAAACATTAACAATAGTTCATTTGGTGGAGATTACCCGAAACATGACTTTTGTTGTTTTGCTCATCCTTGATGTCAGCCACCGGCGAATTTGAGGCTTCTTCTAACGCCCAGCCTCAATCTTTGCGGCCCGCAGGACACGATGTGTCAACATCATATACAGGAAATGTGGAAAACCGCCACCAGGTAGGTGATTCCTTAGACGGGGAGGCACAGAGACAGGGGGTTTCAACCAGACCCAAGCAGCTCTGCCCCGAAGGTATTCATAATTACCAGACCCGTGGCAGAGGTAAACCATTTTCCTGGCACCTAGGGTCCAAAGATAAGCCGGTCCTTGACGAAGGACTTGAAACCCTAACACACTCGGGACGAGTTGAAGGGTGGAACCGTCTCAAAGACTACCAGCAATATTGGAATCCGGGGTATGTACCACCTACGGGCCACGAACCTGGTGCTAGCTCTCACTCTACTTATGGACCCGATGCGAACAATCCGTGGTGTAGTCAAGGAGTTCCCTATCGTTTACTACCTGCAGCAGGAGGACAAAGTGAACAGGAAACTTTCGATGAGGATTACTTACTTCCCTTAGGGGACAGGAAAAATCGACAAAACACCGCAGATAACTCCAGCCCATCAGGGGGGAGACGCCCCGCAAATCCGGTAATTCAACCTGATGGGAATTCTCTCACCTATCCACATCCCCAACGACTTGAGTCTATCAGTCACCCGCTGGTAACACCGACTCACCCCAACCCGGGGGCGTCCATTCCTTATTCCACTGTAGTTAAAAGGAAAACAGTAGGTAGGGACAGGGGAGTGGAAAGGGAAACAGAGGGAGACAGCGACAAAGTAGGCAACTTACAACCCTATCGGTTAACCTATGATATTGGGGAGAACTTGGACGACGCTAATAAAGGAGCAGAAGCTCGAGTTCCAGATCTGGGGTTGGATGGGTATGGTTCTAACCCGGCAGAACTAATAAAGAAGTTAGCAGAAGCAGGCCCCGAAGAGCATGAGGAGTTAGAAAGGTTAAGCGATCAGGATAAAGCAGAAAGGGAAACGCTGGAGACCCAAAGTGATAAGGAAGGGGAAGATAGAGATGAGGAAGGCAGTACGGTAAAGAAAGCCTATCACGTAGGAGAAGGGGACATTGCAGCCCTTGAGCCGTATGATAAATACGAAAGCGAAAACGAGGAAGGAGATAGTGAAACAGAACAAGCTGTCGCAAATGTCAGAGAAGGTAATCCTAATAGAAAACTAGCTAGAGGAGAGAAATCACGCTCGTCATCATTTGAACTTATTACCGAGGATGTTTTAGGCACAGGTAAGAAAGACAAACCAGTGAGCGAGGACGAGATTAGTGTAGAGGAAATCCCTGTAAGGGAACAGTGGGACAATCACGATATACAAAACCTCCACGAAGATAATATGGCGGAGGGAGGAGAACCTTTGGTGGATCTAATAGGAGAAAGGGGTGACCAAAACCAACTTCAGCAACCCGGTGAAGGGGGAGCTGGGGATGTAGATCCGGGGGCATTGCAACCTAATCGTGGGATAAACCCTGGGGGACTTCAGCTAAATGATGGGGGTGGCCAACCGGGCCAACAAGCCGGCCAAGCTGCGCTAGCAGGAGGCGGGATAGACCTTGGGGCCGTACGGCAAAATATGCTGTATCCTTTCCTAGCACAAGCGATGGGCCACAATCTACTAGCAGGTCAGGGAAGAGCGGGTAACCAACAAGGTCAACAGGCTCTAGGAGGCCATATTAATCAGGCGAATCCACCAGGGCCTAACCCTCCCATAAACCAACAGGGTCAGCAGGCGCAAGGAGGCCAGAATAACCAGGCAAACCCACAAGGACTCAATAACCTTCCTCCAAATCAACCCAACAACCCTCCTCAAAACCTTCTCAATAACCTTCCCCCAAACCAACCTAACAACCCTCCTCAAAACCTTCTCAATAACCTTCCTCCAAACCAACCCAACAACCCTCTTTTGAATCAACCCAATCCACCGAACCCACCAGGGCAGAACAATCCGCCAAACCCTCCGAATCCTCCGCAAAACAACCAACCAGGTCCGCCAGGACCACCAGGACAGAACAACCCCCCAAACCCTCCGAATCCACCGAATCCGCCATACCAACCAAATATTTGGGATATTCTACCACAGCTAGGTTTGGCACTGGGTCAAGTACCAGCGCCAGTGCGTGAAACGACCCACAATGGTCACCAAAGGGGACCAAACATTAGGTTGCCGTGGTTTAGTGGAAAGGAAGACGAGCAGATAGAAAAGTATTTCAGGGAATTGAGGCGACTGAAAGCTATCTATGACTGGTCGAACGCCCATCTCCTGAATATGGCGCTGTTAGGCCTAAAAGGAAGGGCAGACGACTGGGCAGGAGCGTTAGCTGAAAGTGAGAAAGACACATTTGAGAAACTAGAAGCTCAGATGACAAAGATCTTCGGTGATCGAAGAGCTAAGTGGCAGAAACACGCAGAGTTCTGTGCCCTTAAACAAGGAAAGGACCAGAGTGTGATTGAATTTGCAGGTGTCTTGAAACAAAAACAGGTTAAGGCAGAAGCGAGTGAAAGCATGATGTTAGCCGTGTTTTTAGAGGGATTAAAGCAGGGCGTCGCCAGAAAAGTAGCTATACTGGACCCTAAGTCGTTCACCGAAGCAGTGGATTGTGCAACGAGACTAGAATCGCTGGACAAAGGCAAAGGGGGAACTAAGATATCTAATGCAGTGAGCGAGCTGGCTGGAAGCCAAGCGTCAGAGGAGACCACAGCTCTAAACTCCATCTCTGAACGGTTTGGAGTGGTGCTGGCCCGACTGGAGGCCGCCCCATGGTTTCAGAAACCAAAGCCGGGGCAAAGTGGATCTCCCCAGAGCAGTGGTGGTTATAAACAGCAAGGTTATGAAAGAAAAGATAGGTATGAAGGTCAGAAAGGCGAAAGGAACTTAGACCAGAAGGCCAAAACTAATAACGCCCCGAGCAGGGAAGTAGACAAAGGAAAGAATGTTACCGAGAGGGATGAGCTCCTCAACGGGTAGCATTCAACAGGCGGCAGTGGGCTCGCAAGGGTCCGGGGACACGTTAAACTATTCCTATAGTGCTGGGGAGAGACGTACTGAAGGCCCCCGTGTCTAGCGAAGGATGAATCAACATCCTACTGTGGTACCGTCTAGTCGGCGCACATATCGGGCTGCCGGTGGTTTCGCTTTTCCCCCACCTGTAAGTGGTATGTGCGTGGTACGGGGTCGACAGGCCCCACCTAGCTCCTGACAGTAGTTCCATCACTCAGGAGTGAACAGGCAAGGCCAGTGAAAACGGTCAAAGTTCAGTGTGGGTTTGCACGATTCACCTGGATCAGACCGTCGGTGACCACCCAGGGTGACTTGGGACCGGTAATCGCTATCGACTGGGTCACTGGCCGGTCGTCTCTGTCGGACTGGTAGAGTTTATTGCAACCTATCGGCATCAGAGAGGGCTCAATGTACAGTCAGGCCATGGTAAAGCTAAACATGCCTATTCAAGACCTCATTTCTTGGATTAGTGTAGGTTATGGTTGAGCCATGCTCTCTGTGATCAGAAAACATCAGGTTTGAAAAGAACATTCTGGGAAGCAGAGAGAGCCTTATGGCTGGAAAGGATCCTAGCTCAGGTTGCACTCCACTATGTCTATTGACATAAGGGAAAACCAAAGGGATCAAGCGGCAAACTCAGCAGAAAGGAGAGAGGCCTAGGTTACCGTTTGATGAAAGTAAGTTCTGTATCATTCACCAACAACATGGCCACTCTACTGAGGCGTGCCTGTGGTTGAAGAATAGATTGAGAGAAAAACCACCACGTATGTATAAAGATGGAAAACCTAGTGGTACCGAGCAAAAGAGCCAGGGAAACTAGAGGATGGGTCCGTTCATTCCATGATAGAATTAGGCGCAGTGGACGGACCGGCTAGAAGAGAGATAGGAGACGAAGCATTTTTCTTAACACTAAGATTTAATGATCAGAAAGAGGTTAGGTCTTTGGTGGACACCGGGGCGAGCGATTGTTTCATGTCTACCCTTTGTAAACAGCAGATCCCTAAACAATGCATTTTAGATGAGTGGAAAGTATCGAAAGGAAACATCAGTTTGGCAGACAATTCGTCTCAAGTAATACTAGAACAAATTAGGTGTAAGTTTTCAATTCAGGGATCAGTGGTTTGCTATGATTTCAACATAGTGGACGATCTATGCCACTCAATAGTAATCGGTAGAAACTTATTAACAGTGCTTCGTTCAGATTTATCTCTACCAGGCGCAAAGATAGAAGTGTTTTGTGGAAACCCCATAGTTAGCAAAGAAACAGTGAAAATTCCGCCGGGAAATGAGTGCATCATACCGGTTACCACCCGAGAGCCGCTGGGGTTAGACTCACCAGTAGCTTACTGCGCACCGGCAGTAACCGCACCTGTCCTAGTGGAGGGGTGCGTGAATACGGTGGGAAGTCAGTGGTGGATTAAAGTCATGAATCCGCTAGACGAAATGCAAGAAATCACTCCACATGAAGTGTTAGCTTTTGCAGAAGAATGCGCAGTGCCTGAGGTAAATCAAGATCAGATAGAAGAGTTCCTAGACTTGTGTTATCTAACTAAAACAGAGACCCCAATGTCCATCTGTAGGATTTCTGTAGAAGTAATGAAAGACGCAGTGCAAATGGAAAGTAAATCCTCTGAGGAGAAACCCCGAGGTGAAATGGATGAGAATGTAAGCAAAATAGACCTAACCGAGTCGTGCTTAGATGAAGAACAAAAGGTAAGGTTTAGACAAATGCTTAATAACAACAGAGATGCGCTAGCGTTCTCGATGGAAGAGTTAGGTCACTGTGAAATAGCGCCGATGAGAATCATTGTGGATGAGTCGCAGGGAGTAATAAGTTCTAGACCGTACAGATACTCTCCACAGAAAATGGATATCATCGATGAACAAGTTAGGCAACTCATAGATATAGGTGTCATAGAACCCAGCGAGTCGGCTTGGCGAAGCCCGCTGGTGGTAGTGCAGAAGAAAGACGGCAAACCTAGGCTCTGTACAGACTTTCGCATGCTTAATCAAGTCACTTTCAAAGATAAATTCCCAATGCCCACAGCTCGATCACTTTTCTTATATATGGCTTACAAGAAGCCCACTATGTGGACAGCTTTAGATCTGTTGAGCGGCTATCATCAATGTGTAATCGAAGAAGACAGTAGAAAATATACTGCCTTTGAAACCCCAATGGGTGTATATCAGTATAAGCGTGTACCTTTCGGATTAGTTGGCGCACCTTGGCAGTTTACCAAGGTGATGGCCATTGCGTTAAAAGGCTTGATTCCAAGAACATGCTTAGCATATTTAGACGACGTAATCGTCTACGACACTACCTTTGACGAACACCTGGCGAGTGTTGAGGTGGTTCTCCAAGCTTTAGCGAGAGCCAACCTCAAACTGAAACCGTCTAAGTGTGAGTGGTGCCGCAGTGAAATTAATTTCCTCGGCCACGTAGTAAACGCCGAAGGGGTGGCTACACAAAAGGTTACCACAGAAAAGATCACAGCCTTTAACCGCCCGCATAACGTGAAAACTATCAAATCCTTTCTAGGGTTATGTAACTACTACCGACCGTTTGTCCCTAATTTCGCTGATCTAGCAAAGCCTTTAAACCGGCTGCTAAAGAAAGAAGTCTCTTTTGAATGGACAGAGGCCTGCGAAGAGGCGTTTCAACAGTTAAAGAAACTGCTGACCTCGCCACCCTTGCTGATTCATCCAGATATCGGGGGGCATTTCTATTTATTAACTGATGCATCAGACGCCGCGTGCGGTGCAGCGGTTTGTCACAAACTAGATGAAATCTACCGTCCGGTTGCTTTCTGGGGGTGTACCCTCCGTGACGCCGAATTAAATTATTCGGTAACAGAGAAAGAGGCTCTGGCAGTAATTAAAGGTATTAAGAACTATGAGGACATGTTGCAGGGAGCTAAAATCACAATAGTGACCGATCACAAACCGTTGATCCCCCTGCTACAAAGTGCCTACAAAGCTCCGTCAGCTCGGCTGAGACGGTGGGCTTTAGCGCTATCAGATTTTGATTTTGAAATCATTTATGAGCCAGGAGCGACTCACTTTCTACCGGACTATTTGTCTAGGGTCTATCATGAACATGTCCCAGGTGAAGAATATGAGCACGCTGTGGGATGTGAATTATTTAAGGCCGAAATTCAGGATGAAGAGCTTTCTGTGGCTACGGTAATAAACGCACAACTCCAAGATGCAGAGTGCGCGCAACTGATAGATTACCTTCAAGACGGAGACCTACCGCCAGATCCCCTTGAAGCCAGGCGAATAATGGACCAAGCTGATTTTGTGGGAATGGTAGCACCTGGAGTGCTTTGTAGGTTCAACGTCAAAAGGTATAATAAACACCAAGACCAACTGGTAAGGTTAAAACCCCGCATGATAGTTCCAGGAAGGTTAATTCCCAAAGTCCTGAGACTGTTACATAATGACATCTTAGCTGGGGGACATGTAGGGATCAGTAACCTTACTACCAAAATCTCTGAGAGATTCTACTGGCGGAACATGAATGCCGATATAGTAGACTTTGTGAAAGCTTGTGAGACCTGCTCTCTGAGGAGGCGGGCCCCACATCTCAAGGCCTTAGCTAAGTCTTGGGAGAGACCAACCCGTCCCTTTGAGGTGGTTCAGTGTGATTTTATCGGGCCACTAAAGAGGGCTAGGGATGGGTCAAAATATATCATGACCTTCATAGACTTATTAACCGGTTGGCCAGAGGCTTTCACCACAAAAGATTCAACCGCGCAGACCGCGGCCAACTGTTTCCTAACCGGAATAGTGTGTCGGTATGGACGGGTAAACCGCCTGCACACAGACCGAGGAGCAGCCTTCCTCTCAGGGCTATTCCGGGAAATTACCACACGACTAGCGTGCAAACAAACGTTCACATACGGGCGAATGCCGACAGGCAACGCCCGAGTGGAAAGATTACACAAAACAATCGAGAACCTGATCGCATATTATATTCCTGATGACCACTGTAATTGGACTGACCTGCTTCCCATAGCGCTATGGACGGTTCGGTCCACGATCAGTGTGCGGTCGGGATACAGTCCTCACACCCTACTATTTGGCAGAGATCCAATCAGTATGGGAATGCCTGAGCAGGGAACAATCCCTGAAACGCTAAATGACTGTGAATTCTTCATGCAAACAAAGGACAACATTGCTATGTTTAGGAATATGGCAGAAAGGGTAGTTCAAAACTATGAAAAAGATCTGAGAGTAAGAATTGATGAGCGGGCGCGGCCTACTCAGATGTATGAAGGTGACATGGTATACATGTACGACCCTTTAGCTAGTGAAAATAAAGCGTCTAAGTTCTCAAACAGGTACACTGGGCCCTACCGGGTGATTGAAACTAAGGGGGATCATCTCGTTAGACTAGTGTCGCTGAAAACTGGGAAACAAATACCACATTTAGTGAATATTTCGAAGCTTAAGCCTGCGCATGGACCTTGGTCCCCAGCTGTCCCTCATATCATTCCCAAACTGGTGAGAGAAGCAATAACAACTAACTCAAAAGGGGCAGATCCTGACCGAAACCCTGAATTGCATCACACCCCGTCGGGTGAAATTGCCAAAAAGGGAGGCAAAACTAGGGGTGCTGAGGCTGAAAACTCATCGGGAACGACCGGTCCCCATGAGCATGATGCAATTCCAATGGCCGGGGAGGTACCTACACAAAAACCTGGTCCAAGTCCCACTGATTTAGCAGAGTCAGATGGGCAATTCACTGATGGTCAGGGCGCCAGTGCGGACACCGCACTGTTACCAAACTCATCCTTCGTTCCTAACAAAGCCGCCTGTGGACGGGGAGCAGCCAGCGCTAATGGACAGAGGAAACGCAAACGAGCTAAACGAAGGGGTAAAAGCCAGCCGCTGGTGGGGAGATCCCCTCCAGGCAATAACAAACCCATAAAACTGCCCTGCGGTGATGTACCGATCTCGGATACATCGGTACTGAGCCCAGGAAAAACAGATGAGGGCCATGTCCCGACGAAAGGTGGCTATAACCTGCGTCGGAACCATCGGCCTAACTACGCCGCTCTGTTCGACGACGGGGAAAGCGACGACATGGATGATTAATGCAGGAAACCATGCCGCCCTGTGAAAATAAAAGCTCGGCGGAGCGGCACCGTTAGCATCAACGCTAATGGAACAGGTGGCCTACCTCACGGTCACCTCGCCGCGCCCAGGGGCATGGCAAAAGGGGGAGGGTGCGCACACCGGGGGAGATGCCAGTGGTTGGCGTCATCTCCTGGGACCGGATACAAGCGTTCCCCACCTGAAACAAAATACAGCTCCAAATATGGAGGCGACATGGGCAGGCGGATCAGTTATAATTTCGCGGGATCCGCGCCGATCTATCAGTCGGCCCGCAACTCTGATTCTGTACAGTCACTTCAGGTGATTGCCTTGCCTAGCCCAAACACTGGAGGAAACGGAGATAGACATTGATTCTATCCCCGGACAAAAGTTGGAGATTGACAATTTTCAATTCCCAACTTCTCCTAGGGCAGATAGGCGGAACTTCAAGCCGGAATACAAATCCCTCCAACTCATGGGGAACTGCCTGGCCCTCCGGCCCCATAGTACTCCAAAGGGAACCACAACTTTCCCTGAGGATCCGGAGGGAAGGATCATAGTCCCTCTGAGAAGGAAACGAGTTAACCGCCCATACCGGAGGGCGGTGCCCGCTCGAGGGATGTTTGTAGGACCTTTCTTCTAAAGCACGCCCGATGAAAGAAAAGGCAACCGAGAAGGAAGGTACCAAGAAGCGTCCACCCCAGAATCTTAGGCGGTGGGGCTGGCCAGGCCGGGGCGGTGTCCGCCCGGACTCCACCGATACCGGAGTTGCCCGAAAGAAACCGAGGACGCCGGCTCGACGGCCCAGCAGGGCAGCCGCCGGAGGATCCAAGAAAGCTACCGGATCAACAGCAGCCAAAAAGAAGGCGGCGAACAAAGACTCTTACTGCCTATCTGAGGTGAGTGACTCGGAGCCCGAGCCAAAGCTGACTGTGGTGGCAAGGCCAGCCCAAAAGGGAGACATCGCCGCCAGGCCGGTACAAATCCAGACCGGGTGGTTTTGGGATCTGACTCAACCACTGTTCAAATTATTTGAGACTGTTGACGAGATTAGACGGACAGTGGGGCTGGACGTGCCTAAGTGGGACAGACAGTTAGCTGAGGTTAAGGCCCAGGTCGCTCCATTTATACAAACTCCCAGTCAAACTTCTAAATGCGTCGGGGAAGACACCGGACGGCGGGCAACAAGAAGCGGCCAACCTCTGCCCACACAGGAAAAACAAGTGGGGCAAGAACACTTGGCCGCCGTCGTGCCGGGAGTAAGGGTGGAGTCAGCGCACGAGCAACACGCACCAACCCCACCGGTGGGAGTCGGGCCGGCAAAGACTCCCCTCCTCCACCACTTGCAAGCCGCGGACCCCGCCTGTTTAGACTTGAGCAGCTTGACGCCGAGCTGCAACGTCAGTCCGTCGCCACTGCTATGGAATCAACAGCAGTGGGCGCCAACCAACCCACCGGGGGGACCCCTGTGGCCGAACCAGCCTCAGACAACAAATCCCCCACAAGTACCGCAACTGTTCCCACTAAGTCAGCCGTCGTACGAACCAACGGGGGCCGCCCAGGATTGGAGTCTGCTGGCCCAAAACCCCTCAGAGCAATGCGCGCTTCGTCCTGCGAACGTATGAGGAATCTAATGATCACAGTTACGAAGGACGAGACTGGAACCATCAAGCGCGTTGTGAATGCCAGCGGGCGGAGCCTTTATGAACATGTCCCGAACTAAGCGGATTAAAAGGCTTACCAGGGAAGCGTACTTTGGCGCGTGGTTGATAATTGTGCGAAGAAGAACGGTGACAACTTAATTGTGGTAGTGTTCCTGGGTGAGTTACAAACTTTGGCTTCATCGGAGGTATACTATAAACAGTGACAATGAGGTTGTTAATGGTCTTCGCCTTGATCATCGTGAAAGTCATTGGGGGGCTACGAAATGACTCCAGCCCAAATGACGGGCTAGCCCCTAATGCTGAAGTTATAGCCTTAGAACGATATGGGGTGGTGCTAAAACCAGGAAAGTTAATGTCCACCGCAGATATCACCCACGTCCGACAAGGTTTTCTGATCACCATTCCCCAGAAGGGCTCCTTCATCAAGGCTACCTTTGGCCAGGTCTGTCATCGGTACCTAAAGGGAGGAGACGCTCTCGACCGAGCCTGTTACCATGTCAGGTCGCTGGTGAATTGGATGGATCAGACATCGCAGGCGCTCAAAGGTCGGTATAGGGAAATTCTCAATGAAACCTTAAGCTCCCTAATTAAGAACACCCGGCAGAAGCCTCAGGCCCAAGGGCCAGAACCAGGTTCGGGCGGAAGGGTTAAAAGGATGAAGAAGCTACCCCTCATGATAGACGATCCGGGATGGCCATCCTTCCCAATTCCAGCCTCGTGGAACAGGGGGCTCTCTGCTGACGTAAAATACAATAGGGAACTGATTAGGGTGCTACAGGAGTCCTCTGACCAGATGATCGAAGACCTGGCACTAATGAACGATAAGCATGACGAGGCAGTAGAAAAGGTTAACCACGTCGTGATAGGTCTATTGGATAATCTGAGGTCGCTAAATAAGGCACATAATACCACTCGCCGAAGAATGAGACTCGTCCAACATAAGGTGGACTGGATGGAATTATACCTGAACATGATACCTGTAGCTCTGGAAGACAAACTAGGAGAAATGGTTTATCTCCAATTGGTAATCGAGCAAACGCGCGTGTTCAGGAAAGGTGTGCAACACCTGACACGGGGTCAACTGACCATGGATTTGGTACCTCGCCAATATATGGTGGGAGCGGTCCTGGAAGTCAACAGGTATCTGAAGGGAATCCACCCCAGGTTCCATGTGGCGTTCACGGACCCCTCTTTCTATTATGAAAACAGTCAGCCCTCATTTGAATTTGATGAAACTACCCAGGAACTAATAGTGTATGTACGGGTGCCGGTTGTGGCCGACGAACACTTGTTTAGGGTCTACGAGGTACTGACCTTCCCTGTGCCGGTACCGGTTAAAGGACGACAAAAGAAGGACGCTCTCCAAATTGTTAATCTGCCTAAAAGTGTGGCTATGTCTATGTCCCGCCAGTACTATGTACCGTTGGCTAGCGGCAGTTGGTCAGGCTGTTATGGGCAGACCATCACGCTTTGCAAGGACCTGCCCTACATGAAAAAGATCACGGACAATACCTGCACTGCCGCACTGTTGAGGCGGGATGACGTCGCTATACAGGAAAAGTGTAAACTGGACTACCTATTGGAAGCAGATTTTGGGGAAATGGCTGTGTATCTAGATGATGGGGACATGCTAGTGGTCAGCGCCGACACTCGGGGTCAGATGATCTGCAGGAATCAGCCCGCCGTGGAGGTGAACATAGAGAACTATGCGCGTGTCCAGGTGGAATGTGATTGTGCCTTTCAGACTCAGGGGTCGTGGATCCCGTATAGTCTGAGAAACTGTGACCGACACACTAGGATCACGACGGTCGTGTATCCCCATAACGACCTACTGGAAGCGGCGCGTCGTGTGAAGGGATGGGACACGAACTTTACCAAGTCCGAGCATGAACCTACTATGCTAGAGTCAGACCCTATCCCTGAAAAGATTAGGAAGGAACTGTTAGAGATCGAGGAGAATCTGAAGGTCAGGATACCTGTGCCCTCTCTGGCGAAGCGAATCCAGAAGCACCGGAAGGACTTGGCTAAGGGTATTAAGAAGGCTACTGACCGGTATGAAGTGAACAAGGAAGCCCCATGGTTCTCCATAGGGAACTTCGGGGGCGGTTTCGGTCTCCTCACGATCTTTTGCATAATAGTGGCAGTAACAATAATTGGGTGTATCCTCTGGAAGTGCTGGAGGAGACACCAAGGTAAAGCTGCTCTCGCTGGACTGGCCATGACTTTGCCTCGGGCCATGGCCCTGGAGGCAGCCGACCCAAAGGAGTTGTTAACCCAGGAGAGAACACTCACTGGATGTCCGGACACTACAGCCAGTCCTACCGTGGTGGCCGTACTAGCTATACTGCTGGCTATACTGGTCATCGCCATTGTGGTCCTCGTATGGCGCAAATGGAAGCGCATTAGGCGGAAGACCGTGGATGAGTTGTATGTACAGTTCGTGAATCCACATTTAATGGAGACAATCTTTCTGGGAGAATTAGCCATGCCTGCCGATCATACATACACTGAGGGCTATGTGCTAATCAAGGACGTGCTGGTTAACCAACTGTGCCTAAAGTTCACTCTTACCGTTACCTGGGGAGCGCAGCTGATGGGAGCGGCGACCAGACCGGGACAACAACCATCTAATGTGCCACTACCAGATACCTTGAGAGTGTCCAAGAAATTTGCCCGCTTAATGATGAGTAACTTGAAGTATAACACTAGGGCCAGACTCTTAAGGTATTCATCAGGATTAGCCACTCCAGTGCCCATGGGAGTGCCACGCCTCGTCGACGCTGGTTGGTCCGATGTCGGAGCGGACTGGCCTCAACAAGTACTGAGACATAGCGCGGTCCCAAATGCCCCTCCTAGATCAACTCCATCTACCTCCACTGCAACTGGACCGGGCACTACTCAAAAAACTGTGAGACCAGGAGCACCTGAAAAGGACCCAGGGACAGTCTATGAAGTCATAATATGAACAAAAATAACAAGTGTTAGCGCTGATCTAAGGTCTGTAACGAAAAGAGGTAACAGGTAGATCTAAGAATCATTGTTATGAACACTGAACTGGGTTGTATTGGAGAACTCGACGGAGTCATGTCAGCATGAATAGACAAGACCCTTTCGACTAACTCATTCAATACTAAGTCACCAATCAGGAAAACCTGGGCCGGGTAGGCTGGTCCGACCATCTTCTATGGACCCATGGGTTATCTAAATTTCTCTCAGATTGAGTGTCCCATGCCCGGTAGCCTAGCTCAATACTCTTATTACAACTTTGGCAACTCTATTAAAGTAGGGATCCATTCGGAAACGATCCTAGTAACTCAAAATTTTAGCATAAAAGAAAAATCACAAAATTCTATAAAAAACCTATGTGCGCTCAACGGGACCAACGCTTCCAACGAGCGATGTGGATTTCCCCAGGTAAGTACCATCTATACTTGGCCCCTGTGCTGTTGTCACCGCTAGGATCGGGCTGCGGTGCAGGAGTCACTTGGGGAATACCACAACCTATTCTTTTAATATATATATATGTACTCTCCTCAAAGATGGGAGAGCCGCGCAAATGGCAGGAGCCCGCCCACATGCCTGGTGTCGGTGGTGCCTAGCAAGAGGCAGGTCGTGTGGGGCTACGCGCCACCGACGCTCTGGGAGGCACTGGGGTCGACGCTCGAACATGGCAGTCACTATGCCCCGGGTGGGACGGCTCCTGACAGCGGTTCTCTCATCACACACACAAAAAAAAAAAATAATATCAAAAGTTTAGAAAGAAACTTACACAAAAACTAATATATAAAGCAGGCCAATATTTATTTAACTAAGAGCCCTCCCTCAGGGAATCCTGGGCAAGTTGTAGCAAGAACATAAGAACGCAGCATATGTAGTAACATTCAAAGGTGGGACGCTCCGTGACAGCGCACGAGAGTACACTATACGTGGCTCGTTTGCTTCTGATACAGACATGCTATGAAGAGCAGTGACGTAAACCACTCCTGCCCGAGGCATGTTACATTCAGAAAGTATAACGGAGGTCACAAGGAAAAGGAGGTTACGGGACGGATGCGGTGAACTGGCGACATTCACAGGGTGCTAACTCCCTTCTTCATAAAGGCGACTATTTAACCGGGACTGAGGCAAAACAACAAGTCAAGTTTCGACCCGGGTAAAATTAGTAATAATAAAATTAATAAAAGAGACGTGCGGCTTCAAAGTTGACCGCCGTCGAGAAAAAAAAAAGAAAAGAAAAGAAACATTAGTCTCGACCGCCGTCGTGGCGCATAAAAGTAACCAGGTCCCCGCTCAACAGTTGAGCTGAGGAGGGGGGACACGGACTACTAATTCCCTGACGAATGGCTGCAAAAACTTGGTTAAACCCTTAGCAGATAGTCTACCCGTCCTATTAGTAAAGTCAAAATTCTAAAACTGTCTTTAGCACAAAAAAATTCCTGCCCCTCGTGCGCATAGTTAAAAATAGGCTGGGGGCGGAGTCCTTTCTGGAGTAGTCTTGGCTCTCCATAAGAAAAACGGGCAAAGACCTGAACAGAATACGGGTTTAACCTGGATCTACACATTGGGAAAAGAGGCCCGACTAATTAGGTGCTGTCTTTCTGGAGAAGTGCATTCACACCTCTCTTAGTTGTAAAAAGGGGTAGTATGTATATTAAAGGTAATATACATGCTGCTCCTGATTGTAACAAATGTGGGACTCGGCACTCGACCCCTTTAGTTTTACAAAACAGGGGAGGGTGCCGACGACCACGTGTAGCTGATTAGGTTGGCGTTCAGACCGGTAAAAGACCCGGGTCTGAGCCCCGATCCTCTCAGGTGATAATTAAGTAACTTGTAACCAACCTACTTCCATGTACAGTTAATACTCGATGCCAGCGTAAAAGGCACGTAGACTTGCGGAATGAAAACCCACCCCAACCCCCATACTGTGTGTTGTACAAATTAAAATGTTAAGTTATTACTGTGCATGTAGACAAAATATTTGTATGAAAATATCAGGAATACACCCATTACCTAGAAGCGGGGTGTTAACTGACTACTGTAAACAGTGGAGCTGACGTTCAGTCCCAGTACAAAAATATGAGGACGAACGCCAAGCTACCACTCTGTAATTCAAAATATATACCGACCGTATTTATAAAAAATATATATATATATATGTATAAAATAACAATAATAGGACATACCGTTCAAGCATTGGCTCTTCATAAACCCAAGAGTAGCTTCTCTATAAATAATAATAAACCATCGCGAATAACCATTATTTCTCCCCCTCCCATCTGGACGACACTGCGCAAAATATTATCTACAACACTTATTCTAACACAATGACACTGACGCAGTCTTGCTGTTAGACTAAAACGGGATGGTATTAGTAGCCTTTTGCTACGCCTCTCAACTTACCATGGAGTCGCTGACAACCAGTCAGACGACTCTACCTATGGTGTCGCATCATGTGATCATCAAGAAGGTGTTTCCATTACCCTGTAAGGGGGACAACTAATCAAAGAATTCTGCCACAGCCAATCTAATGCTACGCAGTCTAGGCCAGAAGTAATTGGTCACATACAGTTCCCAAACTTACCAGGGGTAACCCCATGAAGCGCCTCACACCTTATGGCGCCGCCATGTGGATTGTTTCCACTGTCTTGTACGGGGAACGTCAAAACAAAGAATTCTGTCACAGCAAATCCAGTGCTGTACAGTCCAGACCGGAATGCCTGGTCATCCACACAACTCCACTAGTGCAGTGTCAGTCAACTAGTAGTCAATAATCATAAAATAATACTACAAGGCCAAAACGGCATACCTTACCCACACACTGAGAGCCTGCTTGAATCGGTGATGTCAACAAAACTAGTAGTTAAGAAAACCCTAGATTATCGCCCAACCCACGCGCGAGATAAAAATGCTTGATCATGTTCGCCTAAACAATTCCTCCTACTAAAATCATATAGCCTGACGTCTTTCAGTGTCCAATACTACCATCTTACACCATTCATATTATCATCACCAACCACAGGACCTGGAAAAGATAATAAGTTTAGTACACAAGGTCCTAGTTTTCGGCCCGCATCCACCATCTTGTAACCAAAAGTAAACACCAGGTGGCCGCCCACGCTACCCGTTGCAAAAATCACCAGCGAAATACAATCTCTGGTTCCGGGAGTGACGTCAGCTTCCGGAATTCAACCACGTGAAGGCGAGCCGAAAACTGCTGACAACTTTCTGGACCAACAATCCCCTTAAAATTAACGGGTTAGTAGCCTACCTAGCGTGCAGATAACAGTCAAGAAAGGAGGCTGGACTTACCCGGTCTCGGAGCGGTCGGGGTGTGGACCTAGCTCAACGAAAGGAGGGCGACTCCCGGCAACAGACGAGGAGAGGCAACATCTAAAAGTCCCGTAAAAACAGTCCTGTGGTCTTCGCGTCCCATGAAAACAGACTGGCTGAAGCCTCCTGGATATATATATATTAGTGAACTGGGTGCTAATCGGGAATTGAATCACAAAAAATCAGTTGATGGGAATTACTCCAGAATTATTATTTACAAAAGAGGGGGCCGAGTGCCGACGGCCTAGCGTGTCACCAAAGGCAGGCGGGCAATCAGTCGCCCTAGTACCCGCGCCCAGCGTCGGACCACTCTGTCGGAGGGCCGGTACCCATCTTCAAGTTCCCTGAAGTTGTTGACGGTGATATTTCCGTCAGCAACCGTCCGGACAGCGTGAAGTACTCGCCCCGTATCCGCGGTGGGCACCCCGAACCACTCGTTGGCCCGGCGCACCTCCCGACTGACCTTGGGTACCAACCGGTTCACCCATTTCTGCAGGGACCCGTCACTATCCGTTAGGGCCCATCGTCGCACGTCAAAGCCGGAGGGGGTGGTCATAACCAAAGTAGATGGAGCCGGGTGGGACTTCACGTTAAGGAAGGCTCGATTCAGGGTCTCCGCATAAAATTTGGCAGCGGCGTCCGAGCTAGTGTATAACGGGATGTAGAGTTCCAATTCCTGATCCCACGTTAGGACGTCTAATAAGTTACAGATTACAACTAAAACATCGTCCGGCCACATAACGTGGTGCGCGAAGGCATACCCTGAGAGTTCTGCTGTCGTTGCATCTTGGCAAGAAAAGACGATGCAGGTGTGCTCCGTGCCCGCCAGTAAAAGGTCAGGGTATTCCTCGATCCCGCCTTCTCGGTCCGAGCAGAAAACTGCGACGCGGACCATGGTAGATGGTGAAAAAGATTGACAAAAAGAGAACTAGGAAAAATACACGTCTTAGTACTCCAAAAGACCGCCGGCACTGATTAAAATGACGTCATATCGAGGCTAATTTGGGAAAACCCCTTTTTGATCCAAGGGATCCAAATTTTGAAATTGGCTAGCATGATCAAACCATCGTATGATTTCTTACAAAATTGGCGCTAAACTAAAGCTTAGGTCCCAAACCAACATAATCAGGCGATAAATCTTAGTTAGCAAGGCATAATAATTCATATCGAGCGTGCAAACTCGCCGAAGTCATTCGAAACAGAAAATGCCATCCGGGCACTTAACGCCTGGAGGAAGCCAGACCGAGGTCGGGCCCTGGATGGGAACTCCAGTCAAGCGTCCCGCTAAGTACACGTGTACTAAGGGTGACTGATGGGCGCGCGCTAGGTATGAAGATTTATAGGTGTCAAAACTGTTTAATGTTGACCGGCCCATTGCCCGGACCTTGTGTTTATTGTAAATAATGTCGTTTTGGTTGAGGGTTGGTTGAAATTTAACATACATTGTATAATGAAACCCGATCATTCAAGATGTCCGACTTCTCCGAAGTCACTTATTATTGTGTTAACTCGTTCTGGAATTGAATTTGCTGTGCATTTGTTAATTTTAGAAGGTTAAGACAACTTCACACTGTATGTATGTTGAATTTTGTTGACTTTTGTTCCAAACCGCATAGAACAAAATCTGTACATGTATGTACTAAGTTAGTACTGGACATAGTATTGAGAACACCGCCCAAACTTACCTGTTTTCTTCTGTGTTTCCCTGAACCGTCAAGTAACGGACCTGACACTCAGAACGATGAGTACTGCCACAGTAGGCAGAACCATCTCCTTTACCTTGAGGATCATTTCACAATCCTCTGAACTTTCCTTGTCAGGGTTTGCATGACAATTCCCATCACCTTGAGGATCATTTCACAATCTTCTGGACTCACCTTGTCGTTGAATGCATGACAATCACCTTCACTTTAAGGATCATCTTACGGTCCTATGAACTTACCTTGTTACTTTATGAACGGGTTCCGCAGTCCTTGAGCTCAGTGCGGGACTGATACCATAATGTATTTATGTAAAGATAAATCCATTCATGAAATTGTACCCTTGGGTCACATCTTTGAATGACCAGAAAATGGAATCTATAAATATATCAACACTGTGCTGAATGTACCACGAGAGTCAAAGCCACCCAACATCAGTTTGTTTTAAAAAAAAAAAATAATAATAAAATCTGTCCAATAATCAAAATTGGGAACACATCACATTTTACTGAATGATCTTTATTAGGTTTGAGCTATGTCGTCCACCTCCTCAAACTCAAACATCTGACCGCCGTCGAATGTACTAATAGCTTAGTACTTTTAATATATTATCATCTTTTATAATACAGCTAGGATCAGACCTAGCAAGTCTACCTCTAGGCAGAGACATTTTACGCTCCCAGCGCCACCTGTTAACCAGTATAAAAGGTGTTGCAAAGGTAGGGAGCGAGTTAGTTAGGAGTTAGGGTTTAACCATAGAAATAGAAGAACTGCTCGGAGTAATACCTGCGGCTCCTGCGCAGTATACTGGAGTTTACCACTATCAACAGCTTCGGACAAAGGATTGTGATGGAGCTAAGCACTAGGGCGGTCTAGGATGTGTTGGAACAACTTGTATTCTAAATGTGGTTGATCGCTGAGTAGGAGATGGGAAGGTGGACTGATGGAGACTTATTCACTGTGGCTTTGACTCGGGATGAGATGTTTACTTCAATAAAAATCCTTTCATATTAAGAGCTTCCTCATCGTCCATTTCTTTTGAACTATTGGGGAATGGATGTATTAACTTTAAACGCAGGCTGATCGGCTCGATAACCTTCGATGAACGACTCATGGATAAATTAACTATATACATCAAGCAGTATTAAATCAAACATTAACAATAGTTCAGAAAAACGAAAAAAAAGTTGCTACATCAATAAAGTCCGTTACCTTAGTCTTTTCCATCTCTGCAGAGTTGTACGGGATCATGAATCTAGGTGGTTCATAGAGGACCAGGGGGCCGGGTGGGGTGTATGGTAGGATATCTGTTGTGTGGTACGGAATGACATGGCGCGGTTGGTACACAACCACTGACCGCTCAGCCGTTCCCTGGCTTACGGCCCGATTTGCAGCCTCCTCCACTGCCTCAAGGAACATGTCATCCCACTGGCCATCGCAGATCTCATTCAAGATCTTGAAGGAGTCAATGTTGTTCTTCACCTCTTGCCTAGGCTCAAACAGTATGTCAGAATAGATCTTTGTTTCGGCATTGTTTTCTACCTCTTCCTCCTCCTGGTCCTCTGTGAAGAGCCAGTCCAGGTGATATGCGGAGGAGGCAGAGTGTTTCAGCGGAATAGATGAGACGTCGTAGAGAAGGTCCAGGTTTATGAAGGAGTCGACAGGGTCGCTTGTGTTGTTAGGCTCAGAGAACAAGTCGTCAAAGCATACATCGGACCAGTCGCTTCCAAGATGCTCAGACGAGGAGTTTGACCTGGTCTCAATGACTTCGAAACCATGTGAAGAGGCTACAAACAAACAATCAAGGTTAATCATTAGAAGAGGAATCAAACTTTGTGTAGGTGAAACTTTATATAAAATACATCAAATAATTCTAAATCAGAGATGCCACTCCCTAAACATAAAAAATACGGAACATGGTGAAACCACATTTCCGTATTTTAATACGGAAACAACCAGGATAGTCTTTTCTTCAGTATTAAAGCTCTGACACTGAAACACGTCATATTTACATGAAATATAGTACATACATACTTTGTGGTACCTGACATTAAATATAAAATAATTTTCTTCACAGATTTAGGGGCTTTTTAAAAATTATTGTTAAAGCACAAAATACGGAAATCCGTATTTAGATGGAAAAGTGGCATCTCTGTAAATTAAACTTGAGCTTCGCAGGTTTGGCCTTGAAATGTAATCAAAGCATGTGGTCGAAATATAGACCAGTGAATAATATATATTATACATTATTAAATTTTTTTCTGTGAACATTCCTAGAGATATCATTTTAGTTATTTCCACATGTATGTATAGGCCAAAGTTTAGAATTTCTTTAGTTTCTACTTGACAGGCAGAAATTGCTAAGGGATTTGAAATACGATTACAAGTCGTAATATTCAATTAAGGAATTTGGTAGTAAAGTTAAGATCATAAGAGAGAAATTAAGCTTGGCTCACCCTTTAAACTTGGTTCAGTCAGCAATGTGAAGCTCTCTCTTTGCCCTGGTCTGTAGGATGATGGCAGGAAGAAGAAGTCGGAACTCACCCCAACAATCTGACTGTGTTTAGTGAGGTACAGTAATTGGTAGCGAGTCTCCTCTGATGGTGTTACCTAAGATAAGGGAGAGAAAAAAGTCAACAAGTTAGTAGAACCTGCTTGTCGATCTGAAGAGCCCCTGTTTTGGAAATATTTGGACAGTTACATACTTTGTACTGTTATATATCTGTATAAAAGTATTGCATATACTTTTGAAACATAAAGAGACAGGCCATACAATTCAAATGTTTGATTTAGAAATTGTTTTTAATCTGAATGAACAATTTTTTTTCTAGAAAATAATTATCTAATCTAGCAGTACTTTCTTTTGTACGGCCATACCTTCAGGTCTGATGATTTGAACAGGATGCTTCTCAAAAAGGGATGTTTGTCATCTTTTGGAAACTTCGGAGCCCATTCATATGACACATAGTCTTTGGTGCTAGTCCACTGGCGTGGGTAGAGCCCCACCCAGTCCCTTGAGCTAGGCCGACACTCACGTCCAAGATTGTAGGTGACCGCTATATCATAACCTACAGTGTACGTCTTTGCAACGTCATTGAAACTAACCAAATCCTGGCTAGGGTCTACGTGATCCATCTCTCTTTCCGTTGATTCCTCATCCCTATGGAACACAGGCTGAGCTGTGGCCATGGCCAACAGACTATCCCTAACCTGAAATAGATCTAATTATAAAAGAGATTGAACCTGAATGACGAGCCTTGACGTGATGTAATTGATTCTGAGTAACAGTTACGTCAATTGCTTAGCTGACTAGGGAACTTCATCAAATCTCCACACCAGACAAACTGAAGCCAGCAAATGGCTATTATCTTAATTATTGAAAAATACAAATTAAATGACCAACTCAACTGTTAGGCCTACTGTTGGCTTTAATAGGCCTTACTTACTAACTTAGTTAGGCTTAGCTTAGATTTTCTTATATCTATAATATGTCTATATTCCGAAGGAAAAATGATATAGATAAATATCCTTTTAGTTTCACTAGATATTTTCTTGGCTTTGGTCTATTTGGATCTTTATTTTATTTTTACAAGTGAAATCCTGGTCACAACTCTTACTGGAAAAGTAGCGACCACTTTTGTCAGCAAGTTTTGATGAAAGAACTTGCAAGTTGCAGAATGTAACATAACTAAACATGTGCCTCAATCATACATAACCATTTCATTAGGATTATCAAATATTGCACATTTAACTTTTAAATATGATTAGGTAGAATGAAGATTTGAGATACGTTCAACTTCAAGACGTTAGTGGTTGTACCAAGTTGAAGTTGTGCCAACTTGTGGCTGAACATGAATAAAATCTAGATAATCATATTGACTACAATTTTTAACCGGGAAACAAAATGTGTCTACTTACCTGAATAAAAGAACCCCACCCCTCCCGAAAAAAAACTACTAAAAACGACGATTCTTTCTTCTCTTTTCACCAATGATATCAAGATTTCCTAGTGGTCTTTACTCTTGGAGAAAAAGTTTGAAACTGAAGGATCGAAATGACGTCACGTCAAGGAGCGGAAACAAATTCTGACCAATCAGCGTTCAGATAAGACGCTGGTCACATCGCCAGGAACCAGCGCGGCTAAGATGGCGGCCAAAGATATTTCCGGTCTGATCATCGCTTGATGAAAAGTTAGAAATAGTTCATTAGAAATCCAATGACTCTTAGAATTAGAAAACCAAAATGTCCTGGAATGCAAAAGTTGGAGAGGGACACTCCTGGTACAGTTTTACGCCAGCGAATGGTGACCTACGTCAAGGACCGTCAGCGACAAGGTGAGGCAATGACAGTCCACGCTGTAGGCCTCTGAGTTTCGGCAGACTCACGAGAATGCCCCATCATTTTATCAGGTTTCTAGAGGCTGGCTACGTCGGACCAGGCAATGGGGACACTATCAGTCCAGGACGTGGCAAGGGTAAACCACGCAGATGAACACGTGTGACCGAGGGCCAGGTATTAATATTGTACAAATGTGTTCGTGTGGTTATTGACAAGTTTTGTTACCAAAGACTGGCAAAGTGTTCCTCTTCACCATAGTCATAGATCTAATTCATAAAAAAAAGGATTAGAAAGAAGTGAAAGAATCCGTACATAGCGTTTCTACTTTAGTCTCCTCAGGCATCAGAAAATATTTCGTCGGTACCAAACTAGTGTTAGGAGGGGTTTAAGAAAACCATTAGATGAGATCTAGAAATCCTGAACTTTGTTGAGTCCAAACTGAGAAAGCTTAGATTTCAAAGAAAGTTCAACCTCTGTTTTTAAGCAGGTTTTTCAGTTGCCCACACATGTATACCCCCGTTTCAGTATACTACTTGCATTACGATGGGAGGATGCTTGTGCAGGACTTGACAGCTTTGATTAACAAGAAATTTTGACTTATATTTTACAGGGGGCCTTTTAATATTTTACCTACATAGATCTATGGGCCCCATTTGCGTATACTACTTGCATTGTGTTAGGAGGATGCGTGGTGAGGGCATTAACAATGATAGCTGCCCCCTCCCCCCAAGACCTTTTCCATGTTTAACGGGTGCAGATTTCTTTTATGTACAAAGATAACATTTGGTGGAAAAGAAAATTAAAGAGAAGAAGAAACGCCCATTCCCCAGTTGGGTGCAGG
Source organism: Lepidonotus clava (assembly GCA_936440205.1). Taxonomy (NCBI): domain Eukaryota; kingdom Metazoa; phylum Annelida; class Polychaeta; order Phyllodocida; family Polynoidae; genus Lepidonotus; species Lepidonotus clava. The sequence goes on along the minus strand of OW387150.1, from coordinate 13,050,574 downwards.
GGGGGGGGGGGGGGGGGGTCCGTAGGAAACACATGTATTGTAAGGCCGATCAGAGCATCACATTCCAGTATATATGTATAAACATTGAACTATGTCCCAAAGCAACATATCTTCAATAGGCCCAAAAGAAATTGTGCTCAGGTAACCTAACATACTATACCATTTTCGCCATACCCACACTTTTTTTGAAGAGCGTTTTTCCTAAAAATAAAAGTTCAAATTCCATAAAAATGACCCAAGGTACTGGCATATCAAGATCAAGAGATTGTTTTGAAGGGGGAAGAATGTCATTTCTGAATTGTCAAGAATGCCTTAATCTATTTGTGTTGTTAAAAATGAAAATTAGAAAAAAAATCGACCTCTCTTCTTTTATACGTGTTACCTGAGCGCAACGGTTTTTTGTTTGGCCCCAATCTCTACTCTAAATTGAGTCTACAGTTAGATTGCCGGGGTAAAAAAACTAATTTGTAAACTAAGGTGAAATGAAAATTCTCTTGTCTAACAAAGTGATAAAAGAAAAAAATGGGAAGAGCAATTCCCCCAGACGCGATTCTCTGGTTTGTTGTATTTTTGGGTACCTGCAGGCTAAATCAAGGTGCATTGTGGGTAATATGTTGACAAGTCCATATCCTCTCACTAGCCTTTAGCATATAATATTTCATTATTTATGGTATTTTCTATTGTTGAAGGTTATGAAAAATTAGGATTTGGATATCTTTTTTTATTTAGCACCTGTATGTGCTCACAATTTCCAGAGACGGTATATACTGTCTCTGCTATTTCTTATGTTTGTTTTGATACATTTTTATTAGACATACTTCTTTAGCCAAAATCTATACAAATTCCTGTTCACTTTATTCAGTTTTTGTCTACAAAATGCTCTAAAATTAGCCTGCAGGTCCAGAAAATAGAGGAAAAATGGGCGTCTGCCTGAATTGAGAGGAATGCTCTGTGCGAATCTTCAAGGAACCTTTTCAGAATCATCATTGAAATCCGCACCGTAATAACATTTATCATGATCTTTCTTTCAGAAAAAAGATTCTGCAGATGAAGAATTTACGCTTGTAAGATGGCTCTCTCCTGGAGAATTACAAGTAAGGAAAATCCTATTACAGTATTAGATAGGCTTCTGACATGGCGACAATTTTGTACACTAAAACGTGTATACACACAGATACCTGCCATTGACCGATCACTCCCTCTTTGAATATATATTACTTCCATGGGTTTAGTTTAGGTGGAAACCATCATCTTGTCGTTCCATAGTACACATTCTTCCTTATATGCCCTTTGGCAGGTTGGTATTAAAATCTGCCTGCCCCACCTCAGGTTTTACCTGCCCCGGGTAGGCGGGCAATGGTTAATGTCAAGCCCTGCACACTTGTACTAGTGTCATAGAAAATTCTCAATAGTCATAGAGCATGAGATATTGAACAATAAAAAACAATAGATAATCCCTTCTATAGAGAAACTATACTTTGGAATCAGTCGAGTAGATTCTCAATGTGCACACTGCTGCAGTCTGTTCGAACGAGGTTGTATTCTTGGTTAAAAGATCGATTCAGAGGCGAAATTAATTTTTGGAGAACAGTTTTAACCATGTCTTTGCCATTAGGCAATAACCTTTTCTGAGCCGAGAACATCAGCGAGGCAGACAATAATTGTTGGGAAAAAGAAATCCACGTGTTGTTGGTAGAGCAAATATGCCACGAACAAAGCTTAGTAGAAATCGCTGAACCGTGACCGGTGGCGTTAGAGAAACATAGCCTCACATTACGCTGATAAAGGTTGCATCAGCGCGCTGATATATTGGTACTTTGTGACAAAACTTTTGAAAAATATTTATAAAATAAATGTGTTTTATTCCCCTGAAATAATTCAAGTTCATACGCCTCTTGTTAATTCTCCCCACCACGAATAGCCATTTTCTTGAGTTGTACCAGCAGATCAGCCTAGATTGGGATGCATCATGCTGGGAAATATGTCGACAAGACCCAAGGCTTTAATTAGCATAGTAATTTTCATGAACCCTTTCATTATAATATAAAGAAAGGGTTAATTTTCATATGTAGTTAAACATGATGAAAATTTAGCAATCATCATTTTTTAAATGCATATCCATATACACTTCATATTTCCTATGTTGTTTAAAAGTTCATTCATTATAGATGGATATTTAACCATTATTTGATTATTTTCTATAGTTTTTCTAAGGAATGTGTTGAAAAAGTCAGTCCAAATTAGCCTGCAGGTACTTACGACATTGAATTTCAGCCATCCGTGGTAGGGGGAATTCCTCTACTACGAAGTCATGTCATATAGATCAAAATAAAATTATTGTGTTCAGGTTTCATCACTTGAGAAAAATAGGGTAGGTAGGTCAGGAATCTTTTTTTCATTTTGATTTCTTTTTCATTGAAAAGTACCATCACGCTCCCTATAATATTGATATATAGGTACTATTTGTAAATGCTTTTAAAAAACCCAAGGTCGGGGGTAAAATGTAGGGTCGGTGGGGAAACCAGAACACAACAATTTCTTTTCTTGGCCTTACAATGCCTTAGGTGTAGGAATTAACCCATAAGGTTTAATAAAGGACGTGATTAGATGATGGAAATTGACATGCCAATAAAAGAACATTTTTGAAATATTTGTGTATTGTTAACGTTTTGATAAAAGGTTTACCATTATCAAAGTGATGCATGGTTATAAACATGAAATGCCCCAGGCTTATCTAACTGCATGGATGCCAGAGAGATAAAATATCATGTATTGTCGGTTAAGTAAAAGTGGCAGGCCATTTAGTTTTAAAAACAATTAAATATTGCACCCTTTACCGCATGTCCCTTCTATCATCGATATCTTTTTTTTATTATATGTATTATTTCAAAAAGATAATTACAAATGAATATAAACGATTTTTATTTTTTTAATGAATCTGTCTTTCATTTTGCAACATTAATACATGTATGACTGAGATAATAGATACGACTGAGATAATAGATACAATTTCGAAATTAAAAATGTCTTTCTCGAGAGTATGCTAACTATAGGTGTTATCAGTGTGACTTTTCAAAAAGCTCCGGATATTATCAAATAAAAGAATGGGTGATTTTGAAATTATCATTTAAAATTAATGATATTTTTACATACCACGGAATTTGACGTCATTAGAGCACATTTCTTGAACAAAACACAACCTTTGTATATCGACATACCTTTATTCGGTATTGCTATAGAGACACGTAACCTTTCCCCAAAGTTATTCTTTCCTATAGATCTCCTCGGCAAGAAACAGCTCATTTAGTGTTCCCTTTATTGTGACATAGCGATAGTTAAAAGTTCTGGCGAGATATTATAAAATTAATGTTATTTAAATGAAGTGTTGTACATTAACAGTTTGAATGTGCCAGTAAAGTAGCACTTTAGTGAATTTAGGAGAACATAGGAAAAGATGAATTAACAGGAGGTGACAAAATGTTCAGGTTTTTGAGTTGTTTCTTGTGTCCCAGATCTATAGTATACATGATTCACGTATCATAAACTTGGTCAAACAAAGCTGAAATCTATGCAAATATATAGACATATGAAGTCCTGTACAACTATGAAACATTTTTGATTGATTTCAAATTCCATATGTACAGTGGTATATAAGTCTCATATATAAATATCTACATTCATACTTCAGTAGAATGCATGTAGTTCTTCTTCCTTATGCTGTGAGGGTGTTTCATGTGTGCTTATGGAAACTGTTTTTTTTTTAACAAATTTTATTTACCCTGGGGTGAGTAGGATTTCTCCTGTTTTCCGTCACCTCCAGCCACAACTTAGTCTAATACAAACTTCAACATGATACACACAACTTGTTGATTAATTGATAAGATAATAATGAGTTGATGAGATGAGATGTTGATGATTTTGCCGCGCATAATACTTGCTCATGAGAATTGATCACAATACTTGAAAATCTTTTCCATCAGTAAACATCGCATCATACAACTCTCAGTGTATGCTGATCGCTTTTAATCACCATACTTGAAGAGTTCATTAAATTGTCAGCGAACAAGTCAACTGTTCAAATCCTTAAGTCACAGTACTTGAGCGTGGATGTGGTCATAGTACTTAGGCATACACCAAAGTCAGCATACTTGCTAGGGACAAGTAGCCAGCAATGTCACAATACTTGGTTGTAAATATAAAATATAGTTATATGTAACTGACTTACTGCACGGGAGTTTAAAACTCCTGTTTCATAACAAAAATCCACCCAAATTCACGTAAGAGAAAATGAAACTCACGTAGCTTTGGCACCCCAAAAGGTAATCGTAACTTTATGAAACGCAAAAATCATGTAGGCATACAGAGGTTTCTTATGAAACAGGCCACTAATTATTAAGTACTGATATTAGCGAAACAATTTAGAAATATATAAGGAGTAAATGAAACACAGTCTTATGATTAATACATGAATTTGTTAAGTATAGTTAAGTACTTTTAAATACAGTTGTATTTTGGCAGAGGACGTTTTGCTAGGCCACACTAGAAAAATCGTAATCCTCTGTACCACTAGAACTAATTTCTCCATCACTGTCTTTATCTTTTTCTTCGTCATTAGACTCAGCATTAGACCCACCAATATCTTCGAGTTCAGTTCCCGAGGAAGATTTTGTCTCTAAATGTTTCGCCGTATTGTCTCTAGATTTGGAGCTCGCCTCCTCCTGTACATTGTCATATTCAGAATCAAGATCAGTATCACTATTATATGGATCTTTGGTTGAAGTGGACTTGGCCCCATCAGATCCCTTATCTATCGTCTCCTCAGTAGCTACAGAATTGGAACTAGCGTCCTCTTGTCCAGCAATGCAAGGTGAAGGAGTTTCTTGTGGTTGCGTCTTTGACTTTATTTTCCTATAAGTTGGCTTGTAGCCTGGTTTCAAGCAAATCTTACTTTCAATGTGGCTGTTAAGGTACTGCTTCCGACCGAACCCTTTCCCACAGCGATCACAGTTAAACGGCTTCTTATCCTCGTGCGATGGCATATGCCGACGCAGGTAGTCTGAGCGAGCAAATGACTTGGAGCAGATTTTACACTTGTATTCCTTGACACCACTGTGAAGTTTCATATGAACGTAGTGGTAAAACGCCTCTGTTGAAGCGTACCCGCATATATCGCAGAGAAATGTGCGAGCTCTGTCTTGATGCTTTCTTGCAACGTGAGACTTGAGACTAGTCACACTGGAACATATCTTCCCACAAACGTGACACTGTCTCTTTAGTTCTTCTTTCGGCTTCTTAGGTTTCTTTGAATGAAACCTCATGCTATGATTCGTCCAACTTCGCCAACTTGCCAATTCTTTGTCACACAAATCACATTTCAAAACTTTTTTCTGTACCTTTGAGTCAGTGCCTTCATCCCTGCTCACACATCTTGGCTGTGGTACATTTGACTCAATACCTGCTTCTTTGTTGGGATGCCAATGTTTCATATGCCTTCTGTATCGAGACTTACCCTTACATATTTTGCCACATATTTTACACTCGTAATCTATCTTGGCTTTTTTGGCATGCTCGCGTTCATGCCTATTCCGAGTTTCGGGCCTGTTGAAATGTTTATCACAAATTTTGCAGGGGTAACTCTTAGGTTTAGGCTTGGGCGGTTTACCTCTGCCGTAACACCTCCTCGAGCTAGAAGATGGGGGCATTTCCTTGGGGACAGACACTTCTCCAGTCAAATCAACAAGCTGATTTGGGCGGTAATCAGGAATGACAGGTATATTCCGATGAGATCTAGAGTTATGATTGGCAACTCCGTTTTCCCCAACTGAACCAATGGGCTTTGGTGGGAGAATAACCTGCCCCTCATAGTTTGAAGTATTTAAGTCGGGAATTGTTGTTCCATTGACAACTGGCGAGGCATTGATGGAAGGAGAATCAGAAGTACATGAGGATTGCATATTTTGGTCACATCGTGCCAAACGCACCACTGGTTGCATAAATGAGACGAATGTCTGTGGCAGGGGCCCACTTTGGGGAAACGTTTGACTTTGGGTGTACATTGGGGGAAGTGTTGGAGTGTTCAGAGAGTTAACTGTTGAAATGTTTCCGTAGAAAAATGGTTGAGGGTTGATTGAAGAAACCGCAGTCCTTCTACGTAAGGAGTAGGGAGCTGGGCATGTAGGAAGTGATGTATTTTGGGGAACAGGTTCTGTTAAATCCACCACCGTTGGTTCTGCTGGAGGACGAGGCCGGGTGGGTACCTGCAGGGGCGGAAGAAACGGGAACTGAGGTTGCTGACTAACAGGGAGGGGCGGATTCATGAACTGGTTTTCAGGTCTTGAGGGGTTCAACAAACAACTCATAGTAGGGTTGGAGGAAGAGATCAAGGAGGGTGGATTGGGATTCGTGTGATTACTGATAGTTGGTGGCATATTATTGAAACTACCTAGATGTTGTGAAGACGTGCTGGGAGTAGTGTTGAGACCAGGCAAGAATGGCTGAGGGAACACACCATACTCTGTTGTAGGGGGCATGGTCACTGGGCTGCAGAAACGCTGGGAGACTCCGCTTGGGTTTGGGTAAGGAAAATTGACACCACCAGAAGTCATGGATTGCCTTATGGCCTCTCTTGGTCCATTTCCCACCCCCAGAGAGGGAGCAGCAAACACTGAATGTGAAGGCCAATTGGAATTTGAAGCAAGGGCCTCACGAAGCACACTTCTCCTTGGTTCTGGATATTTCGGATCATTTCCATCAATTCTCGGAGTCATCGCCATCGACGCAAGTACATCGCGGAAAATGGACCCCTTCTCCTCGGACGTTTTAGGTTCGTCATTGGAATCTGATTCCAGTAACGTATTGACTAAATGATCAACAGTTTCGGTCGTTCTTCGATAGTCGCCTGAATGGTGTGATGCAATACTTTCATTACAGTCAGAAAAAGCGCCAGTGTCATCACAAACATCATCACAATCTGACCCATCACTGTGCGGTTCGTCTTTTATTGGAGAATTTAAGTCTATCACAGGTTCTCCCATCATAGTGGGTGTAGTACTTCTACCCTGTGTACAAGCAGAATTCCAATCTGCAGGTGGCTGTGAATCTGTCGTGGAAGCGAAGGATACGACTTGTGTGACTGAGAAACTCGTACCAGGATGTGTAGAACCCTGGTTATCCTCCGATTGAGTTCCAGTGTTTGTACCAGGAATATCAGGCACAGTTGGAAGGGATGCTGGCTTGGCTATCACATCCCGAAGAACAAGGGATCGAGTTTTTGTGTTGGCACTAGGGACATCAGGTACAGTTGGAACAGGTGCTGGCATGGGTAGCACATCCTGAACAACAAGGGATTGAGTCTTTGTGTTAGCACTAGGAACATCAGGCACAGTTGGAACAGGTGCTGGCTTGGGGAGCACATCATTAAGAACAAGGGATCGAGTCGCTGTGGTGGTACTAGGGACATCGGCCACAGTTAGGTCAAGTGGCTCAGTTCTCACATCCTGGTCATTAGGGCTAAATACAAGGGATTTATAAAAGAATTTATTGTTGACTAAGTTAATCGGAACAGGTACTTGTTCTACCATCTCGTGAATAGGGCTCCCAGTTTCACTGGTTCCTCTCTCTGGCGTCTGAAAAATTGAACATTCAGACTCTCCGTTCTGTGAGGAATTGCAATTATTGACAGGAGCTCTGGGATTGTGTATAGGTTCAAGGACCTCTAAACGGGTTTGGTTGTGAATTTCAATCACATTTGTTTCTTCCCCATTACCAACAGCTTTAATCTGTTCTTGTATTTCAGCAACATCCGTGATATTTTCTTCATCTGGTATTATAGAGGCTGGGCTTGGGCAAGAGAAGGGCAACTCATCCGCAGAATCTTCAGAGTCTGAGAACATCGGAGTACATTTTTCTCCCTCTCTTGCTTCTGTTGAAACTTCTACTGGTTCTTTGCCTCGAAGAGCAACAGAGGACACTGGAGAAATCAACGATCGTTCTTTGGCTTCAAGACTGGAAACATGATCATTGACATAAGCTTTAGGTACATTAGCTTTTCTGCTACTGAGATTTGTCAAATTGACATGTTCAGTGCTTGGTATACGTGACTTTGATAAATCCACAAAACACTTCCTTGTAACTTGAGTAACAGAAACAGAAGTTGATGGATTAGTTGAGACTTTTCTTGTAGTCATTCGAGGAGCTGAAGCTTGCTGTATGCCACATGCATTTGACTTCGATAAATCCACAAAACATTCTCCTAACTTTGTCCACCCGCATCGCTTTCTTAGTCTTGCCGATTGTTTTAATCTTACACTCTTATTTTTGTGTTCCACACCTAGGCTTTTCTTTTGGATTTGGTTTTTGGCGCTACGTAAACTTCTGGTCACTGTATTATTCTGGTACGTGGTAGGGAAGGGTGCATCTACTGGTTTTGCTGCATGTCCTTTACTTGAGGAACTGTCCACATTGGAGTTAGTTACGTTAGTTAGACTACCCTCCCCAGCGGCGGCCAAGTCCGAAGAGTGAACCAATTTTGTTAATGCTTTCTCGGTTGATGCAGGTCTCTTTTCTTTGGCTTGTGGTTGGTTTACATCGCCAGGTTTCCCAGACTTTGTCAAATTCCCTATTATATTTCTTAACTGCGACAGGCCCATGTTTACCAGTTGGAAACCACTACTGGAGGGTTTTTTCCTGTTGGGGTCATTAGTCTCTCCGTTATGGGAGTTGTCAATGATAACCACGCTTGAGTGGGAACCTGACTGAGTCTTGTTTCCATCTGGGACGCTAGAACTTGGTTTGGTTTCATTTCCATTTGAGAAGCGAGTGCTGGAACCCGCAGTGGAGCCCCTACGTTTCTGCTGATACAAAGTAGATTGTCCGATGATTTGTTTAGCATGTCCCCGCAAATGAACTTGCAGAGCGACACGTGTTTGAAAGCTCAATTCACAAGACCAACACACAAAGGAATGGCCCAAATGATTTGTATCTAAGTGAGTCTTTAGGCCTTCTGTTGAGCTCCCATGGAAATCACACTTTGTACACTTGAAGCCAAGGGTGTTCTTGGTTGTAGCAACCCTGGGATATAAATCTGCCATGCTTGCATTTATGATGCCCAGGTGAAGGTTATTTGTTCAAAGGCGTTTGCCGCTTTGGAGACGTCATACCTGAAAAAAAACAAGAGTGAATATGTTATTCACAATGCGAGAAGGTGTGGTAGAAATGAAAACAGTGCTTCTATAAAACACGTAAACAAAAGCCGTGCCAAACCCTATCTATTTTTGTGGCATTTTGATTATCCGAAATATTATATTGCTACAACATGCAATTAGTCACGGCACGTAAATTGCTTTAATCACATCAATATCAAACCTTGTGCTTCTGAAACGTCCGTAATTACACATACTAACTTTAATTTCATCTAGCGATTTAGAAACCATTATTAACTCCGTTATCAGAAGAGGATTAGGTTTCATAAAGGAGCTTCTAATGTGCATTACATTCTAAAACATTTATTTTCACTCGTATGCGTTCTTTCCTTAAGTATGGATTTGTAGATCCTGATCTTACAAAAGGGCCTGTGATGTTAAATATGCATGTCATTATTGATTGACGCAGCGAAGATCCCTGTCCAGTCAAAGAATGTTAATTTATATCTATGAATTAAAGAATTACCACACTCCATGCCAGCGTCGGATCCAGGATTTTGAAAAGGGAGGGAGGCGCTATTGTCAAAAATTTTCTTTAATTACTTATGGCTGAATTTTACATTTAAAAAAAAGTAAATTTGGCCTCTAAATCCGCCACTGCATACCCCGTTAATTTCAAGGTAAAAGGGTGATTACATAACATCATGTATATACACAACATTCAAAATGGAAAGTGGTCATTCTTTATCTTTGTAGTGACTATTCAAGTCAGTATTACTTAAAGTTTCTAGTAAAAACATCGGTTATAAATCCTGTATTACTTCTGCTATGGGAAGACCGGTTCTGTCGAGACAAGAGAGGATAATAGAAAACAATTGAACTCAAAATAAGATTTTAGGCTACGAACATCAGACCCTTCAATCATCAATATTATAATTAACATGTTAGGCTTAGATGTGTGAAGGCACTTGCACATTTTGACATAGTTTCAATGATATTGTGATAGCTTTGAAGAACTTAGTGAGCGCACATGGGCTTTTGCGTCTTGGGAGCTCACCAAGTGTAAGCATGGGCCCTGGCCATATTTTCAGTCCAACCACACCCTCAACCCTCTCATCACGCTAAATATTCAGCTGTTCAGATAAAGGCTGTTTACATTTGCTGGGACCTTTTTCACAATGAAAACTAAGCAAACATATCAAAATATCTTAGAATTCTGCGTATCCTATCAAAAGAGCCTTTGAACGTTACTCTTGCCGTCACTTACAATCGAATGGAACGTTAACTTAAAACGCAATAACAAAAGATCAACCCGTCTCACAAGTGACACTTTTTGGGGGGTTAAACCACAAAAACAAACGGCCTTGCAAAACCCAAATTACCTACCTTATCAATAGAAATCTATCTAAAAACAATAACAATCATCCGTCGTTTCCAAAAAGTGACGTGGTGTCGGGTAAACGCCCAGTACCGGTACAGGTGTAGTGAGAGCTCTAGCGGGTTTAAGGTTTAAGGGGGGAACTTGTCTACTGTTCAAACAGTTGAATGTTTGCACTACCCTAGGCTGTTTAAAAAATGGGGTTATGGAGACTAAATGGTATTGCTGTAAAACCCTCAACAGCAAACTGCACGGACTTTCTATAGCGTGAATTCGACAAACACATTTCTATTACATTATTGAAATATATTGGCTAATAGAAAAGAAAAGTTGTGTTCGGGTAATTGAACCAACCCTTTAGTTCTGCCCCTCCTATTTCACTTTTTCAGATGTTATCAAAATTCAAGTGAAATGACACGATAGACAATATCACTTGTCGTCTCGGCAAATGTGGTTTAGATAATAGAAATGGTTGTAGACTATGCGATAGTTCTTAACTTTCGACACTACTTGAGTTCAGAACAGACCTTGTGCAGACATGGTCACGTGACCAGATTTTGGTGATCACCATGTGGTTACCACACCGTCTTGGCTATTGAATATACCCATATTATGTAGATAATATTTTATAATTATGATTCATTGCAGTTTCCTTTGATGAAATTGACAAAAATTTACAGTATAGATGCTGTAGAATTGTGAACATTGATAAATTTAAACTGATCACCAACATGGTGGCCCTCTAAAATTTGGGTTTGTGACGTCATGTGCACAACGTCCCCTTTATTCATACCCTTACTTCTATATACCCATAGGCTTTGCTTTTGCTTTCATCCGCCTCTTTTCTGTTGGTACTGTGTCTGTAAATATATAAATATCTATGCCGAAGTCCTCTTCCCATACTTTTAAATTTGTCACCAAATTTTATAGGAAATTTAGGTTGGGATAGCGTGGAGATAGTTATATAATACAGAATACGATCTAGAGATCTAGATGATCTAGAAAAATGGTTCTGCATGTTCTGTTGTTAGGTTTAAATCCCGGGGTTTAAATGTGAATTTCAAATGTAAACCAAGCTCTAGTTCAATCTTTGAAAAAGTCTGTAACAAGAGAAAGCATTTCGGTAATAATACTAAAACAAAGGTTGTCCGACTTCTTAACAAACCAACTCGGCCTTTTGGTAGTTCTCACCAACTTTTGATTTTACTGTTAACGATTAAATATAAATTATTTGCGCTGACATAATAAGATAACTTTATCTCAATTAGAGGTAGATCCATATTTTTAACAGGTGGGGGCCTGCTAATAGAAAGGGGGGGGAGGGCGCACCCCCTTTTCCCCAGGATTTTACATTAAAACATCAAAATTTGTCAAAAACGAAAATAGAAAGGTAGCGTGCCCCTGCGCCTTCCCACAAAATCTGCCATTCCCAACCCTCATACCGATCCCCTACGTATTTAACATGTTATATCATTGCAACGAATTGTATTAGGGAAGCACTAAACGTGCGGGCAATTATAATCAATATTAAAGTTTTGATTTGAACCCGTAAATCAACGCATACCTTTCATTCATATAGACATTCACAGAGGTTTTCCTTAAGAATCTTTTCCACTGGTCCATTGGGCTAGTGGTCCTATTTTTACACTAGCCCGGATCAAAGTTAAACTAGTTCATATCAAGTCTATATTTGCAATTTTAAAGATTTTCACTCGCCCACCGGGCTAGTCGCTAACAAATTGCACTAGCCCGACAGGAGTTTTACTAGTACCCGGTACTAGTAACTATGTAAAGGAAAATCCCTGCATTCATATATATGTCTATGTGCTAAGCGACTAAGAGAGATAAAAATAGGCCAAATACTAATCCAAAAGTGGCGGTTCATCTAAAATGGAAACTAAAGGAATGCCTAGGAACGTATCCCACAAATTTTTAAGAACTGTTTTAATTACCACACGCAGCAAATTTTTGGCATCATGCAGACGTATTTGCTATTGTACTGATTAATTGACCCAAAAATTTGTTTAGTATAGACTTTTAAGTCTGCTATTAGATATGGTTATAACAATAATGTACTTTAAGAACTTTTTTTTTCAAAAAGGATAAACTGATTTTATTCAAGATGGACTTAAATTTGGTATACCCAAAGTCCCTTATTTGCCGCACCGTTCTATATAGGGCCCAGTTCAAATATTTGCATATCTCCCTCTTCTATGTACACGCCTGCTGCAGGGGTTACGGGTAACTGGGGTAGACAAAACCCAGGGCTCACAGAGCGTGACTCCGTACCTTCCAAGCTAAGGAGCCTGACTAGCCCAGACCCATGTCTATTCTGCAGTAGCCTGTCTTTGTGGCATTGCGAGGAAAAGGGATATATTTATTTATGTTAACTCGGAGTCTAGAAACACTATACCAAATTAGGTTTTAAATGACCAAAAATTAAGGATAGATTAGGTTAACCTGAAGTTCAGAACGCAATGTTATTTGCCTGTGCCTTCCCAGTTGGCGATATTCTTTTAAATATTACCTACCGATAGCCTACCTTAAAATCTTTAATTTCCTTTTAAAAGTGCTTCAATTACGCCTTTTAGTTCAGCATCCCTCTTATGAACCTCACCACGATAGTTATACGTTAATGCAAAGAACAAAGAATGACATCTTATTCATAGTAAAGCCCCATTCCCGTGGGAGATCAAAAAACAGGCAATGAAGCCTTATTAAAGGTATGTCGCTAGGGAAGAGGGTTAAAAACCTTTTCAAAAAAACGTAGCCCGACAACAGAAAACCATTGTTCAATGTAGAAAATGTGTATCGCCTCTTTGGAATGCTCCTAGTAACCAAAACGGGGGTGCGAGTGTGCATAAACAGACTTTATCGTCCAATATACTGGTACCATTCTGGGTGGGGACAAGTCCCGTTGTTAAGCAGTGACAGATCAAGCACGTTCGATAGGGTTTCCATCTACTTTGTTAATTTTTTACTCTGTCACCAGGGTTAGTCGTTAGGTGGGTTGCCAGCGAGTGGCTTTCATAATAAATTACTTGGCACCAGCCTTTTACCTTGACTTAAGGCCATATGAAGAAAAATGGTGTCATTCAGTAACCGCCAGTCCCCAAAAAGCAGGGTAGGCTGGTTGAAAATTTGTACATTCTGAAAAATCATTATGAGACATTTCAAAAATACCTAGTTTCCAGGAACCCTTTGAACTGTTAGAATGACGACCCCACTGGGATTATGGCTGTTCTGCCATTTATATACATTCCCATCCCCACAAGAAAAATATTATACCATTTAATATTCAACCCCTGGCCATGTGCCAGTTTGATGCTTTGTATACTGCTACTAATAGCTGGTTCTCCAACTCGCACCCATTAGGCTAAAAAAATAGTGGCCTTAAGATTAACTACCCTCCGAACTCTGAATGACTTCACCATCTATATAATTGCCTTGATAGAAGACGAGATTAAGGTTGAATACGTATACTTTAAATCACCTCCCTAGGGCTAATGAATCAGTTGATTGTAGTCAATTGGGTCATTTGAGCAAAAGTTGAGAAGAATCTTAATGCCTCCCCTTACTGGAGGGTATGTTTTGAGGCTCCCTGAGAAGATCCCGGGTGGGAGTTCCCAATGTGACCACCCTTTGGGGAACCCTCAGCCTGGGAAGAATAAGACTTCAGTATCCCCTGCTGATTGTAAAAGGCAATGACATGGGTTGGACCCAATACTAAGCCAATGGTCTTTTCGGTTTGATTCCTGGTGGGTGCTGGGTTCACCGAGGGTCTTGGAACAGCAAAACTTTATTCCCTGCTGTCCAATGCTATCACCCTGTGCCCCTAGCATGGTCATCAAAGGCCAGGTGTGTAATAGATCCAGAAAATTACATATCTGGACAGGACCCTCGGCAATCCCGTATCGAGGGTGGGGGTGGGGGGTGGGGGTGACATGGGGTATGGGTCACCCCCCAAGCTTTCGGCCAAGCCCACTTTTTCTAAAACCAATGTTTTCCCTCCTCCCCTCTTATCTCGGCCCTCTGCTACCCCTGTAAAACCTCTTACCCCTCTGCTAGCCCTGTAAAATCTGTCTCTTGTCCTTTACAGCTCTCCGATGAGCATGCCAGAATCGCATTGTGACCCAATCATGTTGCTGGATTACGTTCAAACATTGAAAAATAGGTCTCCAGCTAATATGTCACTACACTAAGGGCACAATGGACAATACCCTCGCTCGAGCCCCTCGCTCTAAGCTATTTTACCTCTAGAAAGTCCACTTTTTTAGAAATGGTCACCCCCCAAATGAAAAGTTCTCGATACGGGCCTGCTCTGGCCATCCTGAAATTATTCTATCAAGCAAAGAAAGTCTTCGCCAATCAGGTGACAGGTAGATCTAGTTTATTTTTTCAGAATAACATTTTGTAATAAACGAAAAAAAACTCTGAGGGACTAAAATGTTGGGAAATGTTTCAGTTTGTTATTTATTTAATTGATATAAATATAAGGGGCATCATTCAATAGCTAAGGTCTGTGAAATTTATATTGATGGACACAATTAATAGGCCTGTCATTCGCTTTTGATTGTATAATCCCTGAATTTACCGCAGATTTGCATATATAAAAGATTGTCAATTTCTGAGGACAGAATAGGAATGGCGTTGCACCATCCCTCTACTCTGACCATTCTTTCACTCAACCCTTGCCAAATCACATAGGGGGCACTACGCATACTCCTTAGTCGCGTCGGATTCCACATGTAATACTCCCTCCGACTATAGCCTTTTTTCATTAAGCAATTTTATTGTAGTACTGCGCAACCACATCACGCAAGTGGCCCCCGCGAAAATATAGTTCTTAGAGAAACCATTAAGTCAGGCAGGTAACAAGTACCAGCGAAAAGTAGTCCCGGCACTTCCCAGAATGCTATAGTCGGAGCGATGATTACACGAGAATTAGAAGCGAGAAAAGAGTTGGGCACTGCGTTCTTGCGAGGCTACGTTATGCCGCCATATGGGGCCAGGTGGTCCCTTTTTGAAACCCATAAATTTTAAGGTGCATTTAAACTTAATCTTGATGAAATAAAATTCTAATTTTTGGTTTATTCCATATTCATATTATTATTAGATTTTATGTCGAAGGCTTCTGAATATATAAACTCCAAATGTAAACAAACCCTGAAAGTTACGAAAACTACCCAGATCAAAATGGCGGAGCGACGTAACGTCGCAGTCTTCTTGTCATGTGACCGGACGTGAGTGAAAAAATAGGTGTGAATAAGTGAGAGGTGTAAGAGAGAGTAAGGGAGCCATTGTTCAGGATAATTGCTATATATATATAATTATAGTATGTCTGGACATTAATTTCAAGGAGTAAGGAAACTAGGTCAGGGCTATATATACTTTCTCCCCATGCATCCCTAATCCTAGACAGTATACTATTACTAACAGTCACATGTAACACATGTATAGAAGACAAAATATTGAGTTTACCATGAAAACACATTGAACAATAATGATCGCGTCCTTCCAGGTTTGGAATCTGCATCTATCTAGGCCACTGTGTACACTTAAGTTTTTGCCACATGAAGCGAATTCGATTTACACCCCCACCGACCGGCCACCGGAACCGGAATTCAACCCTAATGTATAGCCGTGAATTGCATGCTAGTTAGCCGCCGAGGTCCGACGGCGGATGAAACGAATTCGTTCACTGGTTCCCATCGGCCTACCTGTTTCTTCTATTATGGCCCAGCAAGAACAGGTGCGCGGAGGCCAGAAACCAGCTAACCGGCGTTTGGGAATCCTCTGACGTCATAAGTGTAGTTTACTAGGTCAATCTCCAAGCATAGCTTCTGCCTTTTCTTGTTTTCAAATATGCCGGTAGAGGGGGCAACTGATAGGGTTAATGGAGTTCTTGGGTAAGCCCCTGATATACTTTGAACTGTTTCTATTTATATAATGAAACTAAAAATCACACTGTTCACTTGATTAAGAATGATCTAGTCTTTCCAACATTGGTGTCTCATATTTTTTTCCTCATTATTTTGTTACAGGCCTAATCTCTCACATTTTTCTTAATAAATAAATGCATATAAAACAATTAAAACTTATTTTGATAGTGGACAGTTTATTACAAATGAGCACAGTTTGAGATCATATCACCACATCTTTTTTTCTGAATTGCTAACGCTAATATAAAAAGCTGATAAAGACACAATCCTGTTCGGGGATTAAGAAAAATATTTTACCAGGTAAATCTGTATTTATTTTGTTAGAATCTATATTATTTTTGTTCTAGTCACATTATGGCTATTTTCAATAAAAACAACTTATATCCTCAACACAATATTTCACTTCATAAAATGACATATTGAACACTCATAAGGTATAACTAGCGATGATATTTAAAAAGAACACACGCTCGGATAACGTTTTCAAAACATTTATTCTAGCAATTGAGAGAACTGTGTGTTATTCCCGTAGATGTGTTAGTCTAAATGCATATCTGTTTTGAAATTGAAGTCACAAAAACTCTCCTAGTATCCTGGAATTTTGCTAAACATTTTTGGCAGTGGAATACCAATCAAACGATAGAAATGTCGATTTTACGATTAGATTTATCTATTTGTGACAGACAAGCACTTCTAGTCTAATGGATTAATGATGCGAGTCATGGTTCTTTGAAAACGTTCTCTGAGTGAGGAAAACAAGTGCCTTAAAGTCGCCCACCCATTTCTCCTACATAACCAAATATATTGGTTTATCCCCTTGGACATTGATATATTTTTTTGTAGTTGGGAAATGAAGATTCAAAACGGAAATTTTGGTTGAGGTGTTTTTTTGTATTAATGTCTGTAGGCATGATGCCATCCTTGAAAAATGCTTTTTTCTGGTAGACCGCTAGAGTTTACATTCTCTTTCCAACCGATAATTTTTTGTCAATTCATTTTTTTTCTGTCCCGAAATTTCAATTCGCTCCCCATCTAATATTTTAAATGAAATATAAAAAAAAAACTAAATGCGTTTTTCTCGCCCATCTGTTTGACTAGAAATTACATTTTCAACGATGGCCTGGGCTTAGGTATTTTATCTAACAATATATGCCTCTTGTCTAGTGTTCTCAGACCAACTGACCCAGGTCAATTTCCAAGGTTTATAGATTAGGCCCAAACAAAATAAAGTTGTGTTCAGGTTTCATGCCTCCAAAAAGTAATAGCAGTAGGTCGGATTTTGTTTGTTTCTCAGAGATGCCACTTTTCCGTCTAAATACGGATTTCCGTATTTTTAGCTTGAACAGCAATTTTTAAGATGCCCCTAATTTTAAGAGGAAAATGATTTAAAGATATTTTATTTCAGGTACCACAAAGTATCTATATACTGTATTTCATGAACATATCATTTGTCTCTGTATCTCAACTTTGATATTGAAGAGTAGGCCACCTTAGTTGTTTCCATACTAAAATATGGTTTCACTATGTTCCGTATTTTTCATGTTCGAATAGTGGCATCTATGATTTCTAAATATTTTGTAAGAGTAATGATAGCCTGAAATAGTGTTCAAATGAGAACTTCTCTGAATCATTCTGCAATGATTTTTGACATTTGTAATACAGATTTTGATAATTTACATGCGATGTAATATTTATTTGTTCATTCTAGTCTCATTTTAATGATTTTAAAATACACTTTCTGTGAAACAGAATTTATGCCAGGTCGCGGCAAAATGAAAGGGTTGGTCGGGAAACCGGAACACAACAATGTTGTTTTTGGCGAAATCAGTAAATTGGTTGAAATAGACTGAGTCTCATCGACAGGTGGGTCAAATATGAAATGAAGACATGTTGGGAAAACAAATCTTGCAGTGTTCACTGCAAACCTTCCATAATAATGTGTAATATATACAATTTACTTTGATAAAATTATGCATCATTAACATACATTCCGTATTCACAATATCCTGTAAGTTATTCTAGATCCTGCATACCAAATAAAAGTTCTAACATATCAGTCTCCTCCTGGGAGGAAGGTAAGTTATTTTCCAAAACAGATTCTGTTTGGATATCAAAGTCCATTATGTCGTTATCTCTCATAGCAATTTCTAGTAAGTCTGTTCCCTCGTGCCCATATCCCTCCATTTCTGGTAGGCCAGGCTTTTGCTCTCCACATCCCTGAGTGTCATTTTCCAGTATATCTGACTCCAATTTTATCTCTACACTAGTAGAATTTTCTACAAAGTCCAATTTTTCATGGGAGGCTGGTGAGCTTTCAGATAAACTTGAGCCATTAGTGTCCTCCTCTGTTTCTCCTGAACCCACGTTACTAGCATCATTTGACTCCTTTTCTGAGTCAAAATTAGTGGCACATTTTTTACTCTTCTTTTTCCTTTTCGCAGTTGTATTGCTGGACAATTCTGATGACTCTTCTCCATCATAGGCTGGACTTACGATAGAGTCTTTTTTACGTTTGTGATTTTTCTTGGTGATTTTCGTTTGCTGATTTTCTGGACATTTAACAGATTCGTCTTTTCCATTGCTAACATTCGTTTGTGAGTTATTTGCATCACCTTTTGCTTTTTTACTGTTCCTTTTGGCTAGCGATTCCATGTAGCCTGGCCTTTCGCATATACTCTTTGATACATGTTTTTCAAGGTACTGTTTCCTGCCAAATCCTTTGCCACACTTTGCACATTGGAATGGTTTTTCTTCCATGTGTGTTGGCATGTGTCTAGTTAGGTAGTCAGATCGTGCAAAGGACTTGTTGCAAATTTTGCACGTGTACGGTTTTATACCACTGTGAAGCTTGAGATGTTGTTCGTGGTACTGCGCGTCTTTGGAGCGATACCCGCAGACCTCACAGAGAAAGTCCTTGTCAGGCTTTGGCTCCGCGTGAAGTCTCTTCATGTGGGCTGTAAAGCTTGTTGGATTTTTAAGAACTTTCCCACATATTTCACACTTCCTCCTCCAGTCACCTTTTTCCACATGGGTCTGGTAGTGTGTCTTCAGACGGTCTTTTTCTTTGACACACTTCCCACATATTTCACAAACTAATTTTCCTTCTGTTCTGTGATCTACTAGGTGTTTTTGCATGCTTGAAAAGTTACCGTACTTTTTACCACATATACTGCACGGATACCTCTTAAGTCCATAGATTGTTTTGAATGGCCTTTTCTTGGCCCCAACTGGAATCATCTCTTTCTCTTTCTCCTCCGTTTCAGAAGCCATAATCTTGACAAGATTAATTTCATCGAAATTGATTTTGAAGTAGAGAGGTTCAATGGCCTGGGAGTTTGCATCTGTGTCCGAAGGGGTGGGAGTTGAGTCAGAGGGGGTTGGAGGTGAATTAGAAGAGATGAGAGCTGAGTCTGAAGGGGTGAGGGCTGAGTTAGAAGAGGTAGGGGCTGTGTCAGAAGGGGTGTCACTCGAATTTGAAGTTGGGGGAACTGATATAGAAGGAACAGAAGAATCAGAAGGGACAAAGGCTGAATTAGCAGGGGCAGGGGTCGCATTAGAGGGAACAGGAGCTGGATTTATCGCGCTAGGAGTTGAGCCAGAAGAAGTTTGAGTTGGATCAGAAATGGGGATATTCACAGCTTTTTCTGCTAGTGGGGCAGCAGAAGTCTTGACAGTTTCTCCTATAGGATTAGTCAAGATTTCAGAAGCTTCAGTCCTGTCGGCCTTATCGGGGTGTTTCTCCGCCACAGATATGTTATCAGAAGCCTCCCTTGGTTCTGCAGGGATTATCTTTGTGGAACCTACAGGAGGAGTTTCCAGAACTCCTGGCACAGAAACGGAGAGTTTGTTAAGGATTCCCATGGCGTGCCAATGTAGGTGCTCCTGGAGTCCTGCATAGGAGGTGAAGCCCAGTCCACAGGAGGAGCAGGTGAAGGGTTTCCCCTGCTCGTGGGTTTTCAGATGGGTTTTTAACTCCTCTACGTCAAACGTACCCAGATCACATGTGGGGCACTTGAAGATCGGTCTCGCGCGGCGATTTTGACTTCGACTGTAGCGGGGGTCTGCCATGGTTGAAGCGTTCGGTCTTTGATGAAGTCTTGGACATGTGGTCTGGCTTCAGGTGAATTTAGGATTCATAACAACGTCATCACCCAGATTGTTTCATTGAGACTGCTTCCCCCGACCATCTGAAAGTATACGAGTAATTCAATGGGGACATATGTCTGTTTCAGGAAATGTCCAGTGCTGCAAAAATCAACATTAATGTAATGGATCATGAGATTTGATAGCAAAATAACGTTCATTTGTGCTCTGAGTATCCAGCATAACCTATTTTCTTACCCCGACCCATTGTTTTGCGAAAACGTGTATCATGACATATTTCTGTAGCCATAATGACTTTAAAGGGGCATTCTCGTCCTCCCGTCGTTAGGCTTACATACGCCGACGTAAGCCTAACGACGCAACGGCTGGTGACGTGTTTTGCACTGTCAGAACGTAATCCAGGGACGTGATTGGTCACGTCACGAAATTGGCGCGGCCCTACGGGAGTTACAACGTAGCAAATTATGCCCAACTCACAGACGAGAATGCCCCTTTAACCTTTATTCCGATTTGGGGTAATTCGTTACCTTGCTCAGATAAGGTAGAAAAAATAGTTGTGGTCAGGTAATATAGATCGAAAAAATGAAAGTAGGTAGGTCAATTATTTTTCTCCTTACCAAATAGGCCCAGGCCGTGTTAAAAATTGAAAAAATACACTAAAATTATTACATGTCTGTAGCATCCTTTTCTTGTTCCACAATTTTTTTTATAGATTCTTGTGGATTACAAAAAAAATGAACAAAATTTTAGGGTATGGCCAAAAATTTAGGGCAATTTTCGGCCAAATATGACAATATGCAGGTTGGCAATTTTCGCGCATTAGATCTACCTAATTTTGCGCGTTTTTACGCACTTTTTTTTTACCCTTTAGTAGATCTTCACTAGCGGTACCTTATTTCGAGGAGCGTAGGGTTAGACCAAACGTTCAAATTTTGTGATAAATGAAATTCGGTGTTTCACAGGCAGTAATGTCTTTCATTGTGCACTATATCGGGGACTTTTTGTTTAAAGGTTCCACCCACATATCTATACAAATTGGGCCATTTAATAAGTTAAATTAACTTGTACAGTAGATATACGTGCAGATTCATTTTTAGAAAAAAATACCATTAACTACCTTACATATCTGTCTTTTTCTTATTAAGATATATTAGACTATGAGAACATCTGAGGAAACTAGTCTACAAGAATATTCATCTATGTTATTTTATTTTCCCTTCAAAATTACATATAACACTTGTACAGGTTGCCCAGAAACTAAATTCACATAAGTTCTTTCCGTCACTATGATGATAAACCCGCAGCACTAAATGTTTGAAACAATGCAGATGGAAAATTTATTTTATAAAGCATGTTATTCCACCCATCCACGCCCACCAAACATAGACATGTAGATAATCCTATGTATTTTTGAGGTGTTTGAATTATTATGTACCACAGATGGGGGCTTTAGCTATATCCGTACCGCTGTCATATTTTTGAAGGGTATATAATTAGATCTACAAGTAGCTTTAAAATCTAGGCCCACGTGCACTAATTGGGATAATTATCTATAGGCTAAGAACGCTTCTAAGGTAGTGAGTCTACTTCATTCCAAATCTTTGGCACCAAATACTTTTCAACATCAGTTGGCAATAGATGATGATGTACATGTATTTACTATTGTGGTATGACTCTAAGGTAGGAAAGGGTTATATGGGGTTAAAATATAGTACGGTCAGATGCACAGAGCGAGAGAGAATCCAGTTACACTTCAGTGTACATCAACAAATCTGTCACTTGAAAGTGGCGGGCCTAGGTTCAATCTAGATCACCTCCTTTGAACAGGTCCAAGACAAACTCGGCGGAATCACCAATAATATACCCTCTCTGTCCGACCGATTACACTTCTACATATAGCACCTTATTATACTAGACCTAAAGGCACGATTACTGGCCAGCACGGGTGCAAAAAGCCAAGCTTTCAGGTGAAAAACAAAGAAACCTACCATGCATGCAGAGAGAGGTGGGCTGAATCTGGGGCAGGGGATTCCCTTGTGACCTCATTACTGCGAAGCGTTCACTCTCCAAGCCGAGTTTACCTACTTAGCTACTCTAGCGCCACCTGGGTTCTCACCGAGCCCCTATTTATCCAGTATTAATAGAAAAAAAAGTACCTAGGGCAAAATATTAAAAAAAATGGTGTGTTCAGGTAACATAGATCGAAAAGATTAGGGTAGGGAGGTCGATTTCTGTCTTTTTTAAAACTTTTTTTTTACTTACCAAATAGGGCCAGGCAATTATGAAAATCTAAAAAATTATTCTAAATATGTCCCAAAACAATTTCCAGCTTCTAAAATGCATGCCCAGAGCATCTTTATGCTTTTCTTTGCTGTTCCATGTTTTTCTAGTCACTTTTTATAGATTTTGAAAAAGAATAATGAAAAATTTCATTGAAAAAGATTAGGGAAGGGCCAAAATTTCAGGGTAGGTCGGGTTACCTGAACACAACAATTTTTTTTAGGCCTTATCCATTATCAATAGAAGAAGTGGAAAGACAAAATTCATGACAAAATTACATGATTACGCATATTGTAAAATCTGAGTGACAGATTTTAGCCTACCAGAATGTAGGCCCATTTATGACCAAAAGAAAAAAAGAGAAAGGATACAAACATTAAAAATGTAACCTTTTTTCATATTGTTACCCGGGCTCGCTGTATTATCCAGTCATCTTCGAAATATGATCGATCAATTGAATCTTGCCCGGGTATAGTGACTTGGTAAATTAGGCGGGAAACGCTATTGAACGATAGCAGGACCAGCGGAAACAAGATCGCAAATTTCGACCTGCTTCCGGTTGGCAGTGCTTTCTCTATATAATGCCTATACCAGAAATTGACCATTGAGATATCATTAGCCGAGATCGGGTCGGAGAGTGAAGCCGTCAAACTGTATGACATCGATCGACACATCAGCATTGAAAAGCCTAGCATCCCGGATTGCAGTGTAGTGTGGAATAAATTATGTTAATGAGCGTGATGACGCCGAGCATGGCGGCCCCCAGTTCTCCCTCCGAAAGTCAGCCGGGAATGTTCGCCTATTTCGCCTATTTTCTGTGCGTTATGGTCGACTTAACACGCCATAGAGGTCTATGCCGATCTTTTATTGATGATGCCGATGTGTTGGGAAGCTATATGTCGATATAAACCCAGAAATTCGCATTTCTTTGCGGACTATGTTTCATGCGTATTCCCTTCCGGGACGAAGCGCATCGCGCGCATTGACCCTGTCAGCCTGTGCTCAGGCAGACGCCAAAGATGGCGCGCTCCGGTCGGACACGTGTAGCTGTTCTCCACGATAGACCGCCTTTTACGCCTTAAATCGGCATCGTCAAGCCTCATGGAGTAGATATTATGGATTATTTAGAGGCGAAATGATGTTTCGCCTCTGTACTCTAATAATGACAAAAAAACTTTGTTATTTTAGGATTTTACTTGTCCTGTCCTCCCTTTTTTCTCAGACATGTGAACTCTTACAGAAAAAATGATACATCCTGGTGAAAGTTCCAGATCTGGGGAAGAATAGTCCATTCCATTTTTTCTCAAAAACATCATATAAAAGTCACATTTTGATGTTTGAAAATGATGAAAAATTTCAATTTTTGCCAAGTCATGGTGATTTCAAAAAGCACCGGTACAAGTTGAAAAATACCGGCACCCAGCGCCCGGCAACAGTGCAAGTGCATGTGTACTAAAGGTCAGATATAGTCTTTGGGTCTTTGAGGTGCCCGGCAACAGTTACATGTGTTGAACGTGAAGCGGTGGTTAGGTTAAGGCCCGATATTTTGAAACTCCTTACCTTAAACTTTTTCCTCATTTAATCTGGGGAAGAATAGTCCATTCAGTTTTTTCCCTGAAATAGCACACAAAATTGAGATTTTGACTCACAAAATGATAAAAAAAATTCGGACTTTCAACAAGAAAAGGTAACAAGTGAAAAACCGCCGGTGCAAAAGCAAAAATAGCCGGCACCCAGCAACAGTGACGTTGTCCAATGACCTAAATATGGAAGATAGAAGTAAGTGCATGTGTACTTAACAACAGTGGTAGATTGGGAAAGGGCGGTGGTCGGTAACAGTGGCGTAGATTTTGAATATTAATTAGGGAGCTTCAAGTTAGTGCCCGGCAACAGCACAAGTGCATGTGTACTTAAGGTTGGAGATGTCTTCGGGACATTGGGGTGCCCGGCAACAGTGATATATACATTGAACTTGAACTTTTTCTAATGCCCCCTGGGTCCATTTCAGACCTTGGCCTACCGGCCTCTGTCCAATGGACCCAGAGGTACATATATCCAACCTCATACTCTATAATAGTGTCTTATTTTATTAACAATATGATATAAAAAGCACTTATATCTAGTATTTTTATATAACGACACAACAACATTTGATAGACTTTTTCACATAGTTATAATCAATCTTAGTTACAAATTCCTAAGACTATTTCGCCTCTCATGGAAGCTCTGCTCCAGGACAGACCTTATGACTTGTATATAGTAGGAGGCGGTCTAGGTCGAGAGATGATGAAGAATTATGTCGATATTTACGATCGGCATCAGAAACAAGGTTAGTGTTCTCCGCGTGAACGATAATAGAGGAGGATGGCGGCGGACTCGCGTGTGCATCTTTTTGTTTCAATCGATCGATAATTCGCTCGATAATTCGTATTCCCAGCCCCATATTTGATCAAGCATTACTTTCATACATAGAAAAAGAAGACGATAACCCGGGTCTTTTCGGTTTTGTAACCGATATTTTTCTCTCATACCTCAACCTGTGTCCTTGTTATATATATTTATGGGCTACGTCTAACTGAATGAACTGAATTGTATCCGCCAGAGTAAAAATGACTACTTTAGCTGTGTGCTTATTGCAGGGAATTCTCCCGTAATTTGGAGAAAAGTAAAGTTTGCTTCTTATTTTGGCGATTACTATTCATTTATTTTTTATGGACCTCGTCAATGCGTTACCAGCGGTCTTTTTTCTTACAACAGGCAATGAGAGGTGCTTCAACGTGGCTGCAGTAATCTGCTCACCCTTCCGTTATCCTAATCATATCTTTCAGACATACATGGATGTAAATTTCAGATTTTTGTCTACTTTCAATTTTGTTTACGTCATCACGGTCACCTGTAATAATAATTTTCAAAGATCATTTTATTACATAGAATTTGAATAGAATTCCCTCCCCACCCCCCCTGGAGATTCAGATTTTTTCATTAATCTATACCAGAGACGGTATAATTATACTGTCTCTGCCATGACTGACATCCCTAAACGTTAACATAGAAATGGCATTTGTTGCTAGAAAAATACTTCTTTTATACTTGACTCTGTCCCTGTAGTATACGTGTCTATGGTAAAGAAATAACCCCAATTTTCCCTTTTGAAATCCTGGATCCGCCTCATGGACCACGGACCATACGTCAGTATGCTGGGTTACCTCAGAAGAAAATGATAAGATATTCAATATCCTGAATATAGAGTTGATATTTGACCAGTGCAACCATACCCAAGAATACACCAATAATCAGGGGTGTCAGTTTTCCGCATTTTTTTCGGATTTCCGTGTTGTTTTTTGTCTCCATCACCCACAAACATCAATAAATTTGTTATTTAGAACATTTTTCGCAATGTTTTTGGACAAGGGGGCGCCTATATTAAAAAGGGTCCCGGCGCCCCCTCGTGAAAAGATTTAAATTTGGCCCCCCAAAAAGGGGTGGAGGCGCGCGTCCCATGCGCCCCTCCCCCCTAAATCCGTCCCTGCTGAATGATTGTGAAGTGAATTTGATTTCACTTGACCAATAAGCCCATCCCACATTGGGTATATAATAGGGTTGGACAGGGTTGGCTAAATTACTGTATGAGCGATCCTTGTCCCCAAGAGTTGGGGTTATTGAAATAAGCAAGAATT
The DNA here is from genome assembly GCA_936440205.1 of Lepidonotus clava. Classification (NCBI taxonomy): domain Eukaryota; kingdom Metazoa; phylum Annelida; class Polychaeta; order Phyllodocida; family Polynoidae; genus Lepidonotus; species Lepidonotus clava. The sequence goes on along the minus strand of OW387150.1, from coordinate 13,024,053 downwards.
ATGGTTTTCTAAATATCCTCAAGTACTGCTTGAACATTATCATTTCTTAGAATTTATCAACTGAAAGACTTTCAGGTTTGCCAGCCAATCAAAAAGCTATATTTCAGGGCAAACTAGGATTGGACAATATAGACTGGGCTGACAGGCTTTTTTATCATTGGTTCCTATGGGAAAACAGCCAAAATATAAAGCTGCATTTTACAGATTTTAGGGGCAATTTGTCGACCTAACTGCTTTGGTTAATTTTGTATTATATAACTATCTTCAGGGAATAAGCGTGGAGGCAATTTTGAAAATATTCCATAGTAAACCTTAATGCTGGGGTAAACTGGGATGGGCTTATTGAATTTGGAATATGTCGTCATAATGGTGTTTTGTGCCTGGTATTCTTATCATCAAAACTAATTATAGTATGCTGGCAGGACGGTACAGAGGTTTTGTAAAGGGTCACTCGGCGGCCCAAGCTTGTGAAAGGCAGCGTACGGTACGGGTGCAGCCGAAAATAGATTCAATAGACAGGGGTTTTCCTTTGTAATTGTGTAAGGTACAGTCTGCTTTATATAAATGTATTTGCATGTACGGCAGATCTGGCTATCGACTGGTCAGAAGTCAGTCATAAATGAAATGGTGGTATTAAATGCGTTAGAGGGAAAAAACACTTCATGTCTCCCAAAACTAATATTTTGGCAATATTTGAGTATTACTAGGCAGGATAAAAAAAGATCAATATACATAATTTCAGGCAATGACTATATCACATGCATATAATTTAATATGTTTTTTTTTGTTGGGGAAAGTGATTTAGACAATAACGCGATGTCAAGCTGTGGCGTTTTGGGTTTTGTACCCATTGTAAGCCCCTGAGGTCGTCTCCAGGGGTCGCCTGTATTTCAAATGCTTATACAAGCGACCCTTATGGAGTGCCAAATGTACAACGGAAAATTTTACACTGTCGACTGTAAAGAAAATTATTGTGCAGGAGACTCTGCTGCATCTTTAAGTCACACATTTATTATCATTATTTTTAGTATTGGTCGCCTGTGGTTTGGATCCCTGCTACAGGATACAGGTAAATCTTACTTTAAGGTCGACCGACTTATGGCAATCCAAATGAGTAAAAATTGAAAAACAATGTTTCCCGGCAGGAAAACCGTGCATTCTTTGGAAACCGAAAATATTGCTTTCCCACTGAAATGAAGGCCAAAGCGCCATTAAATTATTCCATACCAAACAATATTATTTTGCACAAATAACTCAGGACACTACCTACATGTATATGGTTTCTGAAGCCAGTATTTCTATTTCTAGGAAAGAATCCTACAAAACCAATTTTTCTGCATAATAACCTTGTTCAGGCTTTTTTCCCCAGCAAAACGGTATTTTCCGGGAAAACGATGACTGGAAAACGGAAAATATTGTTTTGTTGGGAAACCCCTTATTTCCCAAAAATAACTTTGATTCCCGTAAGAAAACAACGTTTTGTCAGAAACAGGGTTTTCTGATCGGAAAAGAGGTTTCAGGTCGATATCAATCTTTTTTCTCCTCACTTTTTTTTTTTTTTTTACCATTCGGCTTACCATAACCACACACACCTACTACTACTACTACATAACCACACACACCCGCCCGACCCACATACTCACCCCCACCCCCACCCACCTATTCTTTCCTACCCGCCCGACGCCCCTCCCCTGTCCAGACGGTATTACTGGACAGTGGCCACAACTCAAGCTAATCCTGGACCAGACGCTTATCACCGTGTACTACTAATATAACTTACAAGGTAAAACATGCTTTACTTCGTTACGATTGCAACTTCTGTATAATGCCGCTCAAAGTTATTTCACGTCAAACATGCAACTGTGCAAATGATTAAGTAAAATTCTGTGAAAATAATGTGTCTGCACAGCAATGCAAATACTCGCCGGTAATTTGTTGTCTAATAATAACTTCATTGACGGCGCTGAGAGGTCAGGAGAGACTGATGATATTTGCACTGAGAAGTATAGTTTGTCTTCTAGAAACCTTGATATTGGTCTAATTCAGCCAAACGTTGCTAATCTCATATTTATGTGTGGGCAGCAAAAACTTTGATGAAAGGGTTTCACAAGTAGGCGTGAAATATCGAAACGTTATGTACTACCGGCACAGTTGCAAACAGGGAGGCTCTAGACGGGGGTCCCATTTATGTAAGGATAGTTCATCTTTACTTTTATTAAATATACTGCCCGAGCTTTTGTGTGTGTGTATTTTGTGTATGTGTGTATCATATACGAATTGTCACTATATCAAAAAAAACAACTAGGGTCATATAATATTTTCATCATAAATATCAGACATATGTCTATGTAAATATTGACATCACAAATATTCTCAAAGACAGGTGTGTGTCATAGGCCTATCTGGGTCAGGGAAGTCCTTAGATACGGTCATGCATGAGTGACTGTAGCTAAGGGCAGAGGGGGACAGATCAGGTTAGAGATAAGGACTGACCAATCAGATAGGGCAAAAGTGTCCCCCTCTGGGTTGCTAAGCGACCTTAGCTGGGAATCCCCCTTACCCTGTCTTGGAGAATGGACTCCTATCGCAGGCCATAGACATATATAAGCGCAGACTGAATATGTGGATGCCTTATAAAAGGTATCGTCATTGATTTTTCTTTTAATCATTGGTTGTCACTCAACCGTTTTCCAAGAATAAGAAAGCATATCCGTATGACTGAAAATACTAAGAAAACAGAGGTGGGAGAAGTGATGCGCCCTGCCGCTCCATTCCTTTCTCAGAGCACAGATATGTTATGTATGCATGTCTATGCTCAGAGTATGAAAGCAAACGTAAAACGAAGCTTTGTCTATTATTGGAATGATTCGAATCATAACCGGCCACATGGCCATTTCTTAAAATCGACATGCGCCATGAGGCTTAGTGACATGAATGACAAAAATAAACGAAACAACACAGACTATTTCTTAAAAACATGACATCCTTTCACAAACGAGTTGGGGAGTTCAGTGATGGGCGAAAACAGTGCTCCAGCGTCTGCCATGCCGACCCGATGTTTCCCAAAACGATTATATTAATAAAAGGAAAAGTCAGCGTCCCTTCAAACCCCTCAGACACCATCTCATGGTCGGACGGCCAAAAAAAAGAAAAAAGAAAATTTCCTGAATTCGGATTTTCCTTGAACATTCAAGTTAATCCAAGCGTATATCACGGACTGCTGATGGCTGCTTTGCTTCTAAACCGCTGACTTTCTAAAGACAACTAGGACTTGGATTGCAAGAACATTCTAATCATTTCAACCGCCTGAAATCTTAATGTTTGCAGTAAACCTATGGGGGGAAACCTAAGCTAATTTCAGCAGCCAATACCAGAAAACCAATTCAAGCTATTAAAATAAAAACATTGAAAATACCTTCAAGAATAAAAAACGATAACTTATTTAAAAACAAAAACACACGCACTTTTTTTCAAACCTTTTCGCACTGTCTGTGTCGTTTTAAGTATGGCAGCGGTTCGTAACTTCTTGGTGACGGGGGCCAACACTGGTCTGGGGTTCAAGACGACCCAGAACTTGTGTGGTCGCGGCCACCACGTCATCCTGGCCTGTCGCAGTCAGAAGAAGGCCGAGGCCGCCATCGCCGACCTGCGCAAGGAGAACCCCAACGCCAAGGTCACCTTCATGGAGGTATGTAGGCTTTCTCCTCTCTTTTTTTTCTTTTGGTGTTATTATTTATCTTTAGATAATTTATTTTCATTTATTTACTTTTATAGAAATTAATTTATACATTAATACCTGCTTGTGTCGGCAGCCAGCTGTTCAGGGTTGATAAACCGTGGCGGATCTAGGGGGATTATCTTTTGAAGGGGTGAGGGGCATTTTTTGACATTTATATTAGTCCCTTTCAGGGTTTTGAGCTTTTGCAATTGCAATAAAAAAAAACACATAATTACTGAAAAACACATATTACTGAAATAATGGGAAAGGCGTACGCGACTATGTAGAATCGTTTTGGTACAATTTCTTTCAAGATAGGATCCCTGATTTAAGTGCTTCCGGATTGGGTAATGAAATGTGATAAGATAGACCACAACGCCTTGTTTACGGTGGTTTCATAAGATTTATTTGACTAGTAAAACCCTTTTGCTTAATGTGTTCCTTTTAATATACATGTATATTTCTTACGGTAAGAAAAAGAAAAAGTCATCTTACCACATCATTCTACATTAACAAAAAGAAAACTTGATAACTCAAGGGGGCCTTAATTATTACCCGAAGAGACGTATCTAGTTACTATCCAATGCAGGTATCCGATGACGAGCGAGTTGACAATAATCCGGACAGTTGGTCTATATGTCATTTGATAGCAGGGGATCCTAATGGTATGTCATAAGATACCCATTTCCGTAATCATGTTACACTACATGCCCGATATTGCAGGGAAACCTCAACTATATATAATTCAATATTTTGACGATATATGATACTGCAGGTCAGATAGATGATACCATTATCTGAATCACTTTAAATCTCTCCACCATTCCAAACCTGTACAGAAAAACTGAATGAATCTAAAATAATTAAGCAGACAAATAACAATAGGCGATTTAATAACCGGAGTAGCGAAAAAAAACAACAAGTGAAATTAGCCATAGTGGCTGATGATTTACAACTACATACATTACTTGATAAATACTTTTTTTTTTGCATCAGAGAAGACACATCCTAGCCACGTTTTTCATAATTATTTGTAGTAATTTGTGCATTATTAATAATAATGCATAGGCCCTAATATTCCCAATTCCGATTTTCCCTTTTCTTAAAAAAAGAATTTTTAAAAATGAAATAAAAAATTGTTTTCTTTTTTTAGTTGGATCTCAGCAGTCTGGCATCCGTCCGTAAGTTTGCCGACGCCTTCGCCGAGTCCAAGCTGCCCCTTCACTCCCTGGTGAACAACGCGGGCATCTTTAACATAGCAGACCAGAGCAGGCACACCACAGCCGACGGCTACGAGCTCACTCTGGGCACCAATCACCTGGGTAAGAAAGTTTGAAAGAGAGCCAAAAGCAAGGTAGAGCTAAACAGTGACAAAACTTTGAAATTTCAAAGAGGTACAAAAATGTAGGTGTATATTCTCTGAGCCTTTTTCAGGCCTATCGTGATATATAAACTGTAAAATATAAACTATGAAATTTAGATTTAATGTGGTTAAAATGAGTTCGATATTGTCATATAACTATTGATATTGTAGACCAATCAAAATGGGACTTTTTTGTTTGTTTTACCGTGTCTAATCGTCATGTGCATCTTTTTTTTTATTACGAATCTAAAACCTCATCACGTTCTCACTAGCGACCCTGGTTAATCAAATAGAGTAAATCAAAACGACAAAAGAATCGGATTAGTCAAACAATATTATGTTAATCATAATAGTTTTATTATGGTAATAAATTAGATAAAATAAAGTTCTTTTTTTCAATAAACTTCTTTAACAATACAAAGTATGGGAAACCCATCTTAATTGTTTAAAACAAATCTTGGAAAACACACTTTTTTTCTGTGTGATCCTTAGGTCACTTCTTGCTGTCCCACCTGATGAAGGGCCACCTTCAGAAGTCGGCGGCCGAGGCCGGCAAACCCTCCACTCTGGTCTTTGTCAGCTCCTCCATGCACAACCCAGCCTTCGCCTCTAAGGGCAACCCCATGCGTAAGTTCTGCCAAATAGGCATCTTGATTATCTCCTTTTTGCCTCCAGAGGCAACTCTTTGTGTAAGTTCTGTTAAAAGCGGCATTATCTCTTTTTGTTTTGCAGAATTTATGTTTTGTAGTTTCAAAAGTCCCCAAAAGTACATTTTTTTTCAGAATGGTAGATCCGCCATTGGTACCTCTAATACTTAGCGAGATATACTCTAAAATGAAATAAGAAGGAAAGTTTACGGAGGAGTTTGCTATGTGAATTACACCTCAATTACACAGCTCATCCAAAAGGAAACCATTATTGTCTGGCTTTTAAATCATCCTTGCACATAAATAGATTTGTTGGTATTTTTGTGATAATACACGTCAGCAAAGCTTAACATATGACAATGATTCACGTCTTCTGTCATTCAATATTCAGCGGTGCATAAAATCGACTTTGACGACTTGTTCCTGGAGAAGGAGGGCGCCTATAACTCCCTGCAGGCCTACAAGAACTCCAAGGCTGCTAACATCATGACCACAATGAAGTTGGCCCAGGAGTTGGCTGGGTCTGGAGTCCTCGTCAACAGCATGTGTCCAGGTAAGGTTGTATTCAACTGGCCGATTTCACTCTCGATTTAAGAAAAAAAGATAAAAAAACAAACAAAAAAAACGGGAGTGGGAATATAGGTTAATCATAAACATGTTATGCATCATTAGAAAGGATTTTCAATTCTCTTTAAATGAAAAGTAGGATGCATGGTTGTTTGCCATAATATTATGACTTTTAAAATGAATTTCCAATTTTGCCAGCAGTCAAATTAGCTTAGTCGAAAACAAGCTGTGCACTCTATTCACTCTCTTTAAACATCATCTGGGTATAACTTAATACGTCCCGTAGGGGCAGTATTTTCATGTAGGTATGATACATTGAAATTGGTTTAAATTGCATTTTTATGTATAATGTGCAGCAGTAATTCAAGGTTTCGAATTTATCTCCTAATGTGTGTATTGGCTCCCCAAAGATGCTACTTTTAATTTTTCACGCCCATAGAGTGATAACTCTGAATGTAATGGACATCTAATATCTAACAAATAACAACTTTTCCGTCCTTCCTCCTCGCAGGCCTGATCCCGGAGGTGGTGCAGAAGACCAACGAGGGGACCGTGCCCGGGGAGATCCTGAGTCACATCATCGCCGGCTTCTCCACCTCCCACAAGGAGTTAGTGCGCACCCCCGAGCAGAGCGGGGCCTACATCGCCGACCTGGCCGTCGGCGACAGCCTCAATGGTAAGTCTATACAAAACTTATATTGACTCAATTTTAAAAAAAAATAGAGAAGTCCCATACCCACTTGGCGTTTTTATTCGGGCGACCTCTGACTGGCAATGAATGAGTCGATGGTAAAGTCGTCGGGCGACATGAATATGAAGCAAATTTTATATCAATCTTCAGTTTAATATCTTATAATAGTAAGTATTAAACGGTAACAAGAAAACGGAATGTCTAATGTCGCTCTTTTTTGAATTCCCAGGCGCATGTCACTAAGCCCTAAAAAGGGTTGTGTCACCATGTCGAATTTAGGGGTCTAGGGCCACGTATGTTCCCGTAATGAACAAAGTTTCGAACCAACTTAAATAATTATAAGTAACATTATACAGATACAAGCAGCAGCCTTTTTGGCTTTCCCACACTCATATCAGTACACGTGCTTCCACCTACAGGTCAGACGGGCAAGTTCTTTGTGGTCGGTGAGGTGGGCGAGCCGGCCGAGGAGGTCAGGGACGAGCAGGTCAGGGACAAGATGTGGGACGTGAGCACCAAGCTGGTCGGGCTCCAGTAAAGGCTGCATTCCACCAGCCGATTTTTACTGCCGATACCATAAATCGCCAGTGGGAATATGGATTGAGTAGAAATATGTTATATGTCGTTGTATAGAGCGTTTGAATCTCTTTCAGATGGCATGTAGGATGTATGGTCTTTTGTAATATTATTGGAGAAACATCATGTTATTGGAGAAAAGTCATGAATTACTAAATCTCGGCCCCTCAGAATCACCTCGTGGAATGCAGTCATAACACATCTAGATGTAACTGTATAAGTGACCAAATTAGCAATACAGCCGCCCAAGAACTAAAGATTCGACAACATACAGTGCAGTTATAACATGCCAAAAGGAATCTCAGGTTTAAGAATGCAGCCAAGGTTCATTTACTTATGATGTATTTTTTCTGTAATTATCAGTGATATTTGTATTCATATCACGTTTAAGGTTTCACTCAGGGTATATTCAAATACCATACGCAGGGAGCGTTCAACTTTTGACTCATGGGTTAAGGAACTGGTATCAATAATCGTATAATCAGTTCTGATCATCAGTCGCTGTTGAACATTCCTGGTTGAGATTAAAAGTTAATCACTTGTTACCGAAATGCTATTCTGATATACCGAAATGTGTTTTGATACTGTATTGCATTTAAGCATAAAATATACAAATGATATAATATAATATAATATAAGGTTTTGAAATGCTGGCATTAAACACTGTTATGTAGCACAATACATACGGAATCAACGTTAGACTATGTCACCATTTTCTTAGCTTACATGTCATGGTTTATGTACAGTCATGACCAAAGCGTGTTATTGAGAAACAATGCAATGGAAAACAGGGTTCTCTAAGCTGTATCGATATCATCTGCTCATTTTCTCTTAGATGTACAACCATCAACACGAAATTTGAGAGGTAAATCAATAAACTAATGAGATTAAGAAAAAAAAGTCCTTTGTCTGTATATTGATGCATATGATTTCAGTGTTCTCTTGTTCCAATGCTTTTCCGAAAAAAATCTCCACGAACATAATGCAAGGTAAAAAAAGAGATAGAATCAAAGTAATTTTTGCGTTGGAAGTGTTTTTGTGTAAATTGGCAATACAATCGTGATGCTTGACAAAATACATCATGTTGTCTAACCCAGTCTTTACAGCATTATCAACTTGAATAACTATCATGGTATTCTGATTCATCAAGAATTACTCAAGCATATTGGGTTAGATACATTTAATGAATCAACCAATTAAAAGGTTTCCTCGCCAGTCAAAGCGCAGTATTCCATGGCAATAAAGGGTCGGATATTTAATATTAGTCAGGCTGAAAAGCTTGAGCATTGCTTCTTATTTGCAAAATGCAATTTTTAATGTGATTTTCTGACCAGTTTTCTACTATCCACTGTGCTTTGTAGGATATTTTACTTGGAGACTAAACTATATTTTATGGTGAATTCTGACGTAGGTGAAAACTGGGATGAGCTTATTGCTGATGGTAACATCACAAATAAACACACGAAATAAGACAATGAAGATGCTTAGGGAACTGAAGGGCTTCATTCACAAAGCTTTATTCACATGATCCAGCCGATGCAAACGCAGCCAGAATAGAGACATTTCTTTAGAATATCGCAAGGAAACGACTAGTTTACTCATTCATAGGTATCACAATTACTTTTCAAATGGTAAGAAACGCATCAAAAACTCTTAAGCTGGTCATCTGAAGGACACTTAAAGAAAGTATAGTTTTACAGCTGTGTCAAAAAGGAAAATTCAACCATTGCAGTTGACCAGTATATTAAGTGAGTATGCAACATGGAACCAACAGGAATATTAATTTCCAAATTTTTGTCACAGTTCATATTATAATTATCTCAGGAACTTAGTGGTTCAACATTTTCTTCAATGTCTTACCACAAAAAAACATATGATTATTTCTATCACAATAACACCAGTAGGCAGTGCGTATAATATAATTATAATCATGAAATCAAGACACATCGGTAGATACGGCTTACTCCAAGATATATTCACAGAATCACATCGTTTCCTGTAGCAAAAAAAAAATCTAAATTGATTTTATGAAAAGCACACAAGGTCATACTTTACGTTGTTATTCGTATACAAACAAAATGCAATACGAAACGCACCTTAAAGTAGTTAAACAGTATGCCTGCAAAACGCCATGGGGAATTGAAATTGATTCGGAGACGGATCATATGAAGAGAAAAAGTTAGGTCCAAAACCATAAGGCCCAGGTAACAGAAGCTTTTAATTGATATAATATGTGAACTTCCAATGGTTCAACTGGTTCAGTAACTCTTAACTATTAAGTTTCCATAATATATATATTTAGGAGATATTTGCATGTAGGTTTCAGCTAAAGTAGCATATTGTTTTCATCTCTCTAGCAACAGAATTCACTGTGTGTCTTGGCGGGGGTCATAATGTTATAATACGAAGACATTATTCAAGACAGGTTATCGTTAGTTAATTGTTAGGTGTATATTTTCACTGGATTATATCAAGGCACGTCCGGCAGGTTTGTTTTGAACGCAAGTATGCTTGTTATCACCAAGTGTATCAATTACTTTTTAAATTTTAAGCATATATAAAGTAAACGCCAATACAAGGAAAAGTTGTCAATTTGATGCGAATGCCGCATATTAGATAGTTTTCTCAGCTACAATAATTTTGATTTGATCGACTTATGGTTTTCGGTTTAAATTTTCACGTATGTGATGGTCATAATAGTCTATACTTTAGAAATGGCCATATAGGCTACCTATTTCATATGAGTTTGATATGGTAGGTTACTTAGCTACCTTCTCCATCCACCTTTCCTTTTATGAAATTTTTACCGTTTATAAATACATGAACTTTAACTAGTTTCTTTTTACACAACAATGCGTATTTAATATCTTCCATTCAAGGTCTTGATACTTGGAATGACTTATAAGTTCTTCACTACATGGTGTTTGGCCTATTATCCGATTATACTCTGCCATTTTATTTTGTTCAATTTGATCTGATTCGTCTAAGAGAATAATCCTTTGGAAGTATGTCTATCAGGGTCGCTAAAGCGACTTCCAGAGAGAGTTTGCTTATAAAAGTACTCAATCTTTATTCTTATTTTTTAAACTTCATTTCTTGTTTTCCTCAATGTTTCCAAATGACATTTTTCTTTTGAATAATTATAAGAATTACAAAAAAAAGTTTAATCTGCCCGAGCCCAGGAAACAGAGTTAGAAAGATTAAACTGAAAAATAGAAAGTTGGTACATGCATGGTCCCCACTGCGCAGGGAAAATAGGGTAATTGACAAAATAAAATCCCAGTGAGAGAAAATACAATGAATTTGCAAATTTGACCAAAACACAGAGAAAACGCTGGTAATTCTGCTGTTTACCTAATTACTGAAATTTCTGATTGTTAAATTCAGGAGATTGCACCTTTCTGAGAACGAAACTTTTATCCCCAGAAACTTCACACATATATGTGTGTGTGCATGTACCAACTTTCTATTTTCAGTTTAATCAAGTGACTTTTTTACAACCTGAATACTTTAGATCAGAACTAATCACAGAGCAATGATACAGAAAGTAGTTTACTGTGATACGGAGAGCTCAGGCAATTTGATTGTAAAATTTAAGTGGGACCCTGTTCATGCATGTATGTTTTCACAAATCTGGTTTCGATTCTTCCTCTTCTAGTAGTGTCCGGATGAGTTCCTTTACCTCGTGGTAGTCTTCTGACCGCTCCGAGAGCCACTCCCTCACCTCAGGGTCCCCGTTTCCAGGGTTAAACTCCCCCTCCCACCCCACCTCCTCCTCATCGGCGTTCTGCTCCTTAAGCCACGTGATCAACGGCTCAAAGTACTCTTTGATGGCGGAGGCGCTAAACTTTCTCTGTCCGGTCAGTACTTGCATGACGTCCGGCCACGGCCTGCTGCTGCCAAGACTCAAGGCTGATCTGTAAGAGTGGGGTTGGTATCATAGTTTAGAAGAAACCTAAAAGGGTGAAATTGGTGACAATTGATTTGCACCGAACAGTTTAAAGACTACTTTTCATTTTATTCATATTGGTTTTCAATGTAGTACACTATTTCTTGGTCCTATAATAGTCCATTTCCCACTTTAGTACATTTTTCTTTGCAGTTCACTTGTTTTTGTATTTGAAGTGCAAGTAAGAGTGAAACTTCTGTACGTAATGAATAGCGTATTGGTTTACCAGAGCGGAAACGATCCCGACAGTCCATCCCCCCTTTGATAAATTAGTTAGATCCCCTAAATCCTCTTAAGAACTTTAAGGTATGGGTATTAAGGTTTACGGTGTACTTACTTTAGCCTTTCGCCAGCTCTTTTAGAGTTGTAAATGTCACAATCGTGTAGTTTCTTGAAGTCTCCCGCGAGTTCACACAATGATTTGTGGAATTGAAACTGGCCAATAAAACTTAGAAAATATCTGAGAAAGAAATAGAGTAAGAATGATTTATTACCAATTGTTCTGAACGCTACACATGGAGTTGCACATATTGTGAGGAAAGTTGGCTCAGTGGAAAAACGCCTGTTTGTCGGTCGGAAGGTCTCTTGTCATATTCATACAGTGCCATGGATAGGGACCAAACACACTCCATGCATCTTACGCCTATATTCCACATACCAATTTTGTTGCCCATTTTTAAAATCGACAGGGGAAATAAGTATCATGTATAGACATGTTATAATGTCATTAGAAAGGTCATATAATTCTTTTCCAAATGTCATACGGGTACATGTACAGGATGTTTGGTTACATGGAATATTTCCTGAAAAAAAATCAAAGACAAAATCAGCCTGTGGAATACAAGCTTAACTTTCTACGTAGTCAACAACTTATCAAACGGTGTGGTTGTATGGTATTACTTCCCCTAAATACTAAAAGATCACATTCCTGCTGAAACTGATCAAAGGGTGTGGATGTATGGCTATGTCCACTATACACAAAATGATTCAATCCCTACTGCAACTGATTACAATATGATTAGAACACTATCAGTATACCACAGGACATAGTGGGGGATCAGGTAGGCGAATGAGCTAAACATTCATCGCTTGGTGGCATATAATTTATGAACAGTAATACAAAATCAATTACCATGAATATACTGGAGTCCTGGGCCTCACTAGATCTACCAATACCATGAAATGAATTATCAATAGTGATTTCCACTTACCTCATATAAGGCACATCAGCAGCTACGTGATATTTTGCCCCAGGATCAAAATCTTGCTCAGAACGGGGCACTGGAGGCTCGATACCCTGGTACTTCAATCTGTGGAGTAGAAAAAACAAGAATCCTTTAGATAATATTTGTTGCTAGTATTTCAATCACCTGTAGTAGAGGCACAGTTAGGTTTTTGAAGAATAACATGGGGAAGATTATCTCGTGAAGATCTCAAATGAAGGTATGTAGGCTATTTGTTTTTATCCAGCCTCTGTGGGTTGCAGTGCATGGTTCTGTTTAATTCACTTGTCTAGACCACAATGAATATTGATGCAATAAACTTAATTTTCCACACTTTCTAGTGGGTTCATATCCATAGTTATCTCTGTTATAGGGATCTATAGGCCTATATCTGTCATTCCACAAGTCACCTGTTATGGCACAATAGTGACCCGCATGCCTCCCCTCTCATTGGAGAGTTGTTGGTGCAAATGAAAGGGTTGGAGGTCTTTACCAGCCACTCCCTTCTTTTCCCATGATTAATATGTACTCTTAAAGGGAGCCAAATAATTTGTAAAACTCAGATAAGTATAGAAATATGTTGTATGAGCCTAGTTAAGGTCAGTGGTGAAGTATTAGCTGTGAAAACAAGCTCAAACTGAAGTAGAATTCCATGAGATATGGTAATATTTCCATTTGTTTTAAACAAATCGCCTTTTTGGATCCACATTAATTCAGTTGATCAAGGTATTTATGTTTTCTATGCTTTTCTACCATATTTCATGGTTTAGATTTTAACATGGGCCAGAAATAGGCTCAAGGAATGGTTTTTCAAGATTATTTGAGCTTGGAAATTTGGGTTGGATTCATTGGTTTTGGCTCCCTTTAAAGAACAACATACCTTCTAGTGTCAATTAAATAAATCAAAATTGATTGTAGTATCAATCACATATTACCTGTACTCCCACCATTTGGAGTTGTAGTTCTCTATGTTGATGTTGCCTCTGAACACTTCCCAGCGATACTTGTCTATGAGATAGCCAAACGGCAGGAATGCCACTTTCTCTAGGGCCATCTTCATTAGAAAGTTGATCTCACGTTCTGGAATTGATGGTGATGGTTTGAGAGTTTAGCTGTTTTCAGCTGTTTGATCCCAGCTAGAAAGTAACTGAATACGTAATTATAGGTATCACCTACATCTTTTATCTAAACCGATTTCAGGTTGATATTGCATTATTGGGGAGAGAAGAAAGTAATTTATTATTTTGTTATGATTGTATGTCAATTATTTTAAAGTTGGTACGTATCTCACTCCGTTTAAGGGCATACTTATACCTTCCAGGATTAAAATCGTATCAAGGACAGATATTACGCAAATTGGGATAAACTTGTAGCTCAATAGTATTTGGGGGTAACCCAATGGCTCTTTTTCTGAATTGCTACTATGGGGCCTTCCTTGGTAATATTTCCAAAGGGGGGGGGGGGTAGGGGTCTGAAATGTTTGATAATTGAAAATGTGCATACCTGCATATACTTACTTAATGGAAGGCCCCTACCTGTTAGAAGTGTTGGTAGTCAGGCGCTAGCCAAATTTGCTTGACAATAAAACCATTCACAAAACGAATGTCTTGGCTCTTTCATATTTGAAAATAATACAAGTAAACACTCCACTCACTGTAATCATCCTGTGCCTGCTGTGGCCCGCTGGAGTTGCCCGTCCTATTCATAAGTTTAATCTTCTGGAGGTGCCCTGGAGTGTTGACCGACAGGGCGATTGTGTCCCCTATTGCCTCATGGAAGGCGGCGTTGGCGCCGTTTCTGAAGATGGGTTTCTGATGGCGGTACTGCATGAAGTACTCAATGTGCCCCATCTCGTGGTGGATGGTGGTCAGGTCCTCCTGGGACACTGTCGTGCACATCTTGATTCTGAATAGGGAGAGCATAAGGAGTATAATTATTGAATTATTGAGGCACTAGTGTATGGGCTCAGAGGGAAAGGCCCTGGATTGACGATGGGGGAATTTGGGGGGTAATTTGGCACAGGGGTGGAATTAAAGCATGATAATAAGATGATTTTATATATTGAATAATTCTGAGGAAAGGTCCCGATTTGAGGATATTGAGCTGCAACTATATCAAGGTGGGGTTCCTGAATGATTGAGAGTGACCCTGCTGTGTGCTTAAAGAACAGATCGCTCTGTACTATTTCAACTATATCAGGACAAGCTCACGTTTTTGACTTCTAAAAATTGCTACATATGATCGAATCTATGAGGATGACGACGGCTAAGAGGGGTATTCAGCACCTAGGCATGTAGACTTACATATAAACGGAACTGGAACCAATTATCTAAGAATGGTCTGATCCAGTCACAAAAAGGCAACCCCCCCCCTTTTTTTTTTTCTTTTTTTTTTGTAAATGTGCGTTACATAAGTTTTTGTATCAGTCCATGAAAGTTAATCAAAGCCTAAACTAACCTATAATCATCGTCGAGAAAGAAGTCCTCGGCAGAGGCGTGGCAGACCACCTCTCTGTCGGTGGGCCTGGTCAGCATGGACTTTTCCCAGAAGGTGTCAGTCATGGGGTCCAGCCCGATAGACGTGTAGAATTCCTCCGCCGTCCGGAACATCCGGGCAGGTGTGTAGTTCTGCGCGCGCATCGTGGACGTAACGTCGACGAGTGAGACTTCCGGGAAGGGCACTAAGAGGTCGTAGATGTTGTTCCATTCCTGAGCCCACATGTTGCCTGTGATAAAATACGTTTACTCATGATTTCAGGATTCGCCAGTGGCAATAAAGGTTGAAATATATTATAGATATGTTATATCACGAGAAAGGATATCATATTCCTTATAAGATATTAAGCTGGCCTATAGCAAGCGCTCCTTTTGGATATCTATTAATATTTTAGGTATTGACAAATTCTAGATAGTAGATCTAGATCTAGAATAGATTCAGGGCTTTATATGGATGATGATCAATCAAATGTGGCTCATAGTAATGCGAATTAACATTGTTTTTGTGATATGTGACAATGATGGGCTTTTAATACTATTGGCATTAGCCCCATCATAATTCTAAATTCAATCATAGTGGATTATAATAGGATCTTTCGAATAACTTAGAATCTAGTTTAGGATTCGGAGTCTAGGGCATAGCACCCCTTTGAGAGTGGAGCCTGCTACAATACCCCTATCTATATACTACTTATACCATCAAAAAATAAACAACTTGATTTTAGCATAGGAATAGACCATAGGAATAGTTCACATAGCAATTTATGTTAATTAAGTAATTGCTGCCTCTTATCTCTAGATCATTCAGGGTCCACCCTTCTCTAAAGAGTGTTAGGAACTTAATTTGTCATATGACTGTTATCGTTCTTCTGTCTCTTGGGATTTAACCGAAATATACCACCCAGCCTACCACCCACCACCATATAATGTCAGAATTCATATCTAAAGATCCATATTCCCACCTACCCAGGAGGTGGGCGGGGATGGCCCCTGTCGGCCTGATGCCCCTGTTTGGGTAGCGGGCCATCAGTTTTCGGCGGACGTAGGCGTGCAGCTGGCGGTAGAGAGGCATCACCTGGCTGAAGAGACAGTCCACCATCGTCTCCAGCTCCCCGTCCATGTCGTAGTTGGCCACCCTCCAGTGGGTGCCCGCGTCCTGCAGGCCTGGAAAGGAGAATAGGAGTTGAATTTTAAGTGTTTACTGTAAACGTATATATTTTCGCGCTGCTAAATTTTCAGGCACCTAGCAATGATTAGAATTTCCACACATTTATAATTTCGCGCATTTGATAATTGTATTGATAAATTTCACTCACATCATATTTTCACGCGTTTGTAGTGGTGCGCGAAAATATGTACAGCGCGAAAATTAATACATTTACAGTACCAGTTATGTAGGTCCCACCATGGTTATTGTTATGTATTAATTTATACTTGTTCAAACTAAGCTTATGGATTGGGAAACGATTTGACTTCATATTTTCCTTACTTTTTAGACCTAATGATATCCATGTGTATAGAAACCAATTTTCACTGTAATATTAATCAATTTTATTATGTTTAAAACTTGACAAACTATTTCCTGTCAAAAACAGCCTATCCCATTGGAACTCAGACCCCTTACTTGTGTGTGTTTAGCCATATTTGTATTAACGAATCAAATCTCTTAGATAATCTTTTTGAACAAAGTTTATGTCTACAGAAATAAATAGAGACTGAAATTCCCATCCCTTACCATTTTGTGAAAAACAGTTACATGCAGCCTAAAAAATAATATCACCTTTACCATTGGTTTCTATTTTTTCACATTTCTGGCTCCCCTAATTGAGCCTTGCTAACGATTACTGTTACAATGCTGCCTGTTTTCAGGCTGTTTTCATATTCAAATTTATTAGGAAATAGCCTATTTAGGGGAAAAGGGTCGCCCAATGTCGGATGGAGCCCATGTTGACTCCAGAGATAGGTGGAGTGCTGTGCTATCAAAAGTACGATAAGGCAATGAGCCACTGGAAGTATCTGCACTTCAGTGGAAAGTGGGGGTCGTGACCAAAGCGCTCAAGACTCAAAGAGCGGCCCCTTTTGATCTTTAGTATTAATCATTTTCTTATTGGGAAATATCGTTGTTCGTTGGGACTCTGGTGTTACAGAGAAGCATGTTTCGTTTTTATCACAAAGTAAGTCAACATATAACTGATGTTTCTGAAAAAACGTTATATTTTCGTGAATCGTTAGATTCGTATACCGGAAAATACCGATAACTCTAGGCAGTTGCAGGTTAATTTGGACTAATACTGTCAACAAAAACACAGGAAAAACTAGAAAATAAACAAGTATTTGCTACCTACCTGTCTATAATCAATGCATTTTCGAATAAGGTATACAGATGCAAGATATAAAAATAGTCAAAATTAGTGTTATATTCCATGCTATCAAACTTCAAATAATGTCATGATTGATGAAATTTCCACAATGAAGCGTTGTGATTTGTCGACATATTTTTCCAGCATGCATCTTATCATAGAGATACATAGGACTTATATGCCTATTATCTTATTCTAGGCTAGTCTGTGGTCTGTGGTAGGGAGAATTGAAAACGTGATTTTCAGCAGTTCTGAGTTGCCACTGGTATTGGTCCTGGGATGGTAAGGCCTGTCCTAATTTGCGTTCCAATATAAATTTTTCCCAATTATTATGGTATGATTGCACGTGTGCGTCTCCACATGGCAGGTCAGCAATTTATATGATACTTAATTGAATCTACATAAGGGTACCAGATGGGGCCTTCCTATTCTAACCCGGCCAACTTTGATTGATTCTTGGCTGTGATATCTGTCCAACCAAATTAACCATTGATACGATAGTGGCGGATCTGGAGAGCGGGGGCGGGGAGTCAGAAGTTGCCCCCAGTTGCCCCAGTTGCCCCCAGTTGCCCCCAGTGGACCGAAAAGCTCTGATGATTGTAAGCGATTTACCTAGGACTACATTCGTTGATCTACCTGATATCCACATGTAAAAGGAAAAAAATCTCAATAGGGTGGGGTGGGGTGGGGGGTTAACCGTTTGGTTTGCCCACTCTAGATGACTGACCCTGTCTCTGCCCATACATCATTTAGTATATATGCACAATACAGAGCAGGGGGCACAAAGCAATTCTAATTTCCTTGTCTTTTTCTTAACCCACCATCGAGGACTTTAGCCTGAGGTGTTTGCAAACTGGGGCAATAACAATTGCTGAGTGCGCATGCAGTGTGTAATTAATTTATTCTATATCAATTGCCCAGAAAATGTTGATAGCTGTATTCTGACAACATACACAATGGTACTGAGATTCACAGACAGGCATTGGTGCCCTCTGGGAGCAATAACATATCTTTATTCTCTGGTTTCTGGCAGGGCAGGACAATGGTCAGATGGTGGTATAGGGCCTGGAATCCTGATAGAGAAATTAATATGCTTACCGATATCATGAGCCCCCATGTTTTCTAGATGGACAAATCGGTCGTATAACGTCCTCATCTCTCGTCCGGTGGCGTTTCTCCAGCCCACCCAGGCCCATAGCAACTCGTCGTAGTCCTTGGACGTGGCCATAAGCTCGGTGATTTCTGGTTCCAGGTTGTAGGTCTTGCCGTCTTTATGTAACTTGGCCTTGGAGTAGATGGACTGGAGCTGTGTACTGGAGCGAAGCATCTCACTGAAATTAAAACGGAGTGATTGTCAATTATTTATGATATCTGTATTGAAAAACGCAATCGAAGAACATTTTAGTTTTTTTTTTATTTCTGCATGTCTATCTTTCTGAGAGCAATATTGCACGAAATCGTATAAGAAATGAGTTTTAAAAACTATATACTTATCCAGCTCCAGTGAGTCAGTTTGACCACATCCCCACACAAATATGACTGAACTGCTGTGTGCATATCATACAGAGTTGGATAGCATGGAAGTTTAAAGCGAAAGCGGCCGTGGAAAAGAATTGGAATTTCTTCTCCTGAAATTGATCGTTTGCTGCAATTCTCTAAGAACAATACAAATTTGGAGATCAGTTCAGAGGCTCTGCTTTTCATTTTTCCCTTAATACAAGCTTTAACCCTATAAACATCTAAACCCCAATGTGGACTTACTCCCTCAGGGTTTGGTTCTTGGGGGCGGCGCTGCTCTGGGTGTTGACGATGACCTGGAGTTCATAGTTGATGCTGGCCGGTTTACACGGGGCGAGCCCGCTGTCACACCGTTTGAAGTGGTAGGAGTACCGCAGAGCTTCAGGCTGCTGCTCCTCTGCCCACTCTATCAGGCCCTTCTCCACCTCCTCCGACTGAAAGGGTTAAGGATATATAATTATATTCCATGGATTTTCATGATTTTCTTTTGATTTTTATGATTTTATATATTCTATGTATTCTTATGATTTTATATTCTATGGATTTTATATTCTATGGATTTTTATGATTTTATGTCCTATATATTTCTCTCAGTTTTACACCATAATGACATAGTGACCAATTGTTAGTTGATGTATTCCATCATTTTTATAGCTTAAATTTGATAGTTTGTGATGCTTCTTCTGAGTTTTTTTTTGTGTGAAAGGGACTGTGTTTAGTATGAGTAGTATATGATATTATGTTTTGATGTAGCATCAAAAACTGTAGTGACCCCTTTGCCCAACATGATATAATGCAACATAGTGCGTTATTCTCTTTACTTTGTTTCGTTTTTTATGATCCTTATAGTTATCTACATGTACTTTGAAAAGCCGAAACTAGTTGATTCGCCAATTTTAACACGTCTGATTAATAAAACCAAGTCATCAACACTCTTGTGTCGGGTTCGGTGTAGCTTCCAACATTTTATTATATATATATATATATATATATAACTGATGAAGTAAACAAAATAAGCTTTAGTCAAGGCAGGAAAGCATTTTGATTAGTGATGCATTTCACAGCAAGAAAAGGGCTTTCTTGTCCAGTGTATACATATTAAAGTTCCTCCTCCAACCAACATGGCTATTCTTTGGAAGAAGATAAAATAGAAGATATAGATCTACATTGATCAGACTGATCTTCCCTGAACCCATGCAGGAATACGCATGCTTGGAATTCAAACTTGACGCATGCGCACGGCTCACCTTAGCAGCGTTCTCATCTGTGATGTTAGTTTCGTATTGCCAATCTGCTAGGGCCTGCTTGTTGATTAATTTCTCATACTCCTCGTTGTATTTCCGAAGCCATTTTCTTGCCCTTCCTAAAAGGAACATCAGCAGATAAGGAGCGAGTCAGAGTGACCATTTAACAACACAAAAAAAGCAGAAAATATGTTTGTAAAGATAGAACAAACAAATAAAGGATATCCCGATTTGCAAATGGCTGAAACAGGAAGAACTTGCATTCTTTAATAAGGCATTTTGCGGGAAGGTGGGAGAAGAATAATCAGATATGAAGCTGTGAACCTGTTACGACCAAACTTGTGAGTGTATAGGCGTGCAGAGTCACTTATGACAGCAGATCATATTGGCAGAACTTACGACCTTTTTTTCTTTTATAGATGTGAAAATAGCACATTGCCAGTGATGTTTTCTATTCTCTAATCATATTGTCAAGAAGCTACCAAATGATTCGTAATAAGTCAATTTAAAAAAAATCAAATCAGTTTTATGAAGGTTAATCCATACATTTTGTTTTCACCGCACATCTACATTTTCCATTTCAAAGACAAAGAAAAAGGTCATATTTTCTGTGCAGTGGGGTTGGGAAGGCTAGGGGTCACAGGTAAAGTTGCAGACACGTAGATAAAAACAAAAGCAGAAAGCCTCGCGCCCAGCACCAAGGCTCACCTTCCTCGCATTCTCGTCCGTGAGGTTGGTAATATAGTTCCAGCGAGCCAGTTCTTGCTCGTAGGTCAGGTTTCCCAGCTGCCTGTTGTACGCTTCCAACCATACCTCCACCTTATCTATATTGCCATAGGACCCTGCTACAAGAAATATAACATCGAGAGCCTAATATAGGGTGATAATAAGTTAAATAGTCACGGTGTAAGATATTGTGGTGCATGATTAATGTTGAGGGTTAAAACTATATTCTAAAGAGAAATAGAACTGATAACAATGAATGTGGAAACAGAGAACTGAAAGTCGGTAGAGTCTAACAAAGACTGAGGGGGCTACTTTATAGGTTAGTGGTTTAAGTTGGTTATAAATTTAACAGAAGGTTTTTTTTATGGAAGTGTTATATTAAGATATAAGAATTCGATAACGAATCACGTGGGCCTACTGCATTTGAAATAATTATATTTTTGATAAGAACGATCGGAACCATAATTTCCTTTATAAAGGTCGTAACTCCGATTGCAGTTTACAGTATCTCAATCAATCATATCAAAGAAGTAACCCCTTTAAAATGCATACTTTCCAAATACTAGGTGACGGCATAAAATAAGATGACCATAATGAAATGAACAATTTCAATCCGAATCTCTGGACCCTGCACTGCGCGAAATTATATTAGACCTTTAATTTTGAGGTTTATTAAAGGCTAAGGATATGTCACATTTTCCAATACCTTTGCAAGATAATTGATGAATCTTTAAAGGTCACCTGAAAAAGTTTTGGAAAGGTCTCATAAAGGTGACCTTTCCAGGCTCTAACCATTAGTACACCTCAATGGCCCCATTTACAGAAACTTGAAGGTCTTAAAGGTCCAAATTCATGCCTGATCTCCTGTTAATCACATGTCTGGTGTATTACAATACAAATGTAGGCCCACTCTTTATTGTTAAATGAAACAAAGCTCTGTTTCTGACTCACTGTGATTCCTGGAAACGGGACACATAACAAACTTTCTTGACATTCTATGAAAGTATATAGAGTCAGAATTGTTTGTTTTTTGCTCTCTCTCGTAACCTCTCACTGAAAGCATGTCAAGTATGTTTTGGTTTTCGGAAGTCTTCCTAACATGTAAGTTATCTTCCTGTTTTGTTACTCATTGTTGTCCTCTCCTCATAAAAATACCTCTTTTAATCGAAAAGCTTGGCCTGCATGGACACATGCTTTGACAGTTTACACAGAGACTGAGTTGGCGAGACGCCATAATTAATTGTTAAAGATTTAACTGCAAATTTGGGGGAGTTAAGATAGAATTTAAACACGCACAGTTTATAATTGCCAATTACATATAGGCCAATGCATGGGCAGGTAGGACACAAAAAGGAACACCCTGTTTTCAAAGGCCAACACTACAGTTGGCAAAAAAGATGCTCGATACAAATGTATCTTGCATTATATTATGACGTATGCTAAAGGATTCAGCCCTCTTTACTTTAATTCTACGATCTATATAACTATAACTAAGTGCTCGGTAGCAAAATATTTAAAGTCACATTTGTTTGGGGAAAAAAGATAATCATAGTCATAACTTAAAAATCCCAAGACTATACACATCTCATGAGAACACATCTGGAAATCTGCTTTCTTATCCTAATAAGGGGCCCGGGACTACTATAGATACAGTGACTTAACAGCATTATCCAAGCTATGTTATCATGTGCTTAAAGCAAATTATTAGTGGCACATCTTCTGAGCCTTGTTGCACACCGATCTCTATTAGTTTATAATGTTTCCTTTAGTTAGTGGCATCGATTATTCTATGTATGATATTATTACGTATAAGGCGATGATAATGCTATCACAGCCAGAGAATGGTCTCGAGTGAATGCATCAAACATTTCTAATAAAGCAGTAGGTAGGCCTAATTACTGACATGGGGATCTAGCGTTTAATCATTCCTGAGTAGAATAGCCACACCAGCAGTAATGTGATAAATAATCTAAAACCATTTTCAAATCAGCAGCAATAAATAAAGAGTTACTGAGAAAGAACACTACACTACGAAGCCATTTTTCCACATTCTGTTTCTTCAGGGCTTGAAATTGAGGTGCCGATAGCATTAATATTGGGACCCAATAAAACAGTCTTGAGAGACATTAATCGCTTAAGACAATATTGTTTACTGAACATGCTTCCTATTTTCTCGTGAACCCGTGTATTACATGTGTCACTGCATGTAATTAGAGGTTTAATTGGCTTTAGTCTTGTAAAGGGGGCCATTAGCTGATTAGCGTTCCTTTAAGACAATATCATAGGATAGGATATGGGTTCAATACCTTAACATCGCCCTTCTTTTATCATTAGTGTCACAAAAACACCCCTTAGAATGGTCTTAGAAAAAGGCCCTTTCAGTTGCCTTAAAGAATCTGCAATGGTACTTTTTCCAAATTTCCATTTTTTGTCAAGCACTTGACAGGAAAATCCCAATGAACAAATACACGTAGATAGATCAGTATACATAGATAGTTGAAAGCGGTTGTTTTCGGTTGACCGCCGAACTTGGTATTTTATTGCCAAATTGCAATTATGTGCTGGTAATTTCCTTCTAAACCACCTCCCCACAAAAGAAATAAAATAAAAAAGTTAATAACAACAGTACAATTAAAGGACAGAATTTAAAAAAGGAAATTAAGACTGCCTGAGCACCCTATCCCCTATCCATCGAGATAGGGGATCACCCTTTGTTAAGGGTTGTCTTCGGACTTTTATGTGAAAAGCTCAACTCACCTTCCTGCAGCTTCTGAAGCAGCATGGGCAGTTTGTTGATGGCGAGCACCTCGGCCGAGTCGAAGAGCACATCGTCTTTGCCGTCTGCCTCATTGGGCACCTTAATGATGCCGGCACAGCAGGGCAGGGAGCAGCAGGTGACCAGTATGGCCACCAGCAGTGACGTCAGGGTCATCCTGTGGTCAAGGGGGATGACCACCACCTGCAGGGACGCGCTCACTCAGCCTCCATCTGAAAAAACAATACGTTTTTTTTTCAA
The DNA here is from genome assembly GCA_936440205.1 of Lepidonotus clava. Taxonomy (NCBI): domain Eukaryota; kingdom Metazoa; phylum Annelida; class Polychaeta; order Phyllodocida; family Polynoidae; genus Lepidonotus; species Lepidonotus clava. The sequence continues at coordinate 12,999,960 of OW387150.1, read as the reverse complement.
ATAAGATATTTTGAGATCTTATTTTTCCGTGTTGGCATACACAGGGGGGTCCAGAGGGTGTCTTGACCGCCCGCCCCCCCTCAGATTAACAAGAAGCAAATTAGCTACAAAGTTCCATCATGTATGAGCGATGGTCGTCCCTCAGTAAACTAAAGGCCCTCCTAATACCAGAGGGCTATGTGTAATATGGGCTATAGGTACTGGCCATCAACACTCCTGCTGTCAAACACAGCTAAGGGAGGGGTTTAAAAAGGGCTACTACTAGGTCCTAGTACTGAGTGACCTATCACTCACCCACCTGGGACTGCCCACCTGCAGCTGACAGTGGTGGTCCTTATTTGAAGGAGTAGGGGCTGTTTAGCTCAGGCATTGGTTATGTGACTTACTTCTAGCTTCTCACACTGCCTCATTCTAACAACAATTGGAGGACAATGCCCTTCAACAGCTGAACATGAGATCGTGTAACGGTCATTGAGAACAAAGAGAATTAAATGGTTAAAGACATGACTGATTGAAGAAGTCCTCACCATTAGCTACTATACTATATAGATATAACTAGGGACCCCCAAAAAGGTTTATCATTTGACTTAAAACTGAGCAAATATGGCCATAAGTGTCAGCTGAAACACTTCTTATTTACTTGAAACCTCTTAAGATTTATCTGGACCCCCCTCGGGTATACCTAGAATCCTCTTTGATTCTGGGTCTGGCTTCGGCTCTGTATGGAAGTATATTCATAGAAACATCATGTTCAACATTGTTGGCTGATCTCCCAGAAGGACTTAGATTTAAAGGGCACAGGTCCTGAAAGAAAGCACTCTGTCCCGTCATTACCTGTCACTAACTATGGTCTTAAGTAGCAGCATGGCTCTTGGAAGGAGCTATATGACCTGACTGATACTACCTCCTCCCTCCACCTTGACCTATATTAACCCCTACTTATTGGTCGTGGGCGTAGGTTAGTTACAGGGTCTCAGGGCTGTCTCAAAGGACTATGTTACCTGGTTCACCACTGGCTTTGTATATTGAAGTACACTTCCTGTTTTTCTTCTAGTTATTCAGTTACACATCCCGTAAAATTGATAGCTCCTTCCTTGGTAAATGTCAGAATCCGAGATGGAAGTTGTTGTGCCACACTTGCCAGAGAATGTGCATTCTATGGCCGACAACTACAGGCCAAATGCGCATTTTGAAAGGGGTATCCGTGTTCATTAACACCATTTTCTAACTCAAACCATAATACTACCCTAACAACACCCCTATCCGTAACCCTGACTCCAACCAGTGGCGTAAGATATGGTTATTAAAAGAGTATTACAGAAAAGCATGGGCGTTGTCATTTCTTGCATCATTGCAAGAATTACGTCTTGTCCCTAACTTGCTGACCACCACTGGTAGACGGCCAATGCGAATGCATTTGGACGATGGAAATTGATATAACATTCATTAGCCCCCTTTAACTCCATGGCGATCAATAGAAATATGATTTTATCTCTTTAACGACCACACAGAGTTCAATTAGCTCAATTCAATAACACAAATGAAGTCCATGTGATCCATTTAAGTTGGGAGTCCTCGGGTAGTTGCATCTATACAGTAATGGACCATTATCAGGTATCCAACAATAAAAGCGTTTCATGATATTACCACGACCATTTCTCTTGCTGTACCTGCAAGAATTTTGTGAAATTGACGGAGATTTTAATGGAGGCTTCGTTTTTTCAGGAGACAAATCTACAGAGGAGGCATTTACATGGGTTTCCATTTAAGATGCCCCATTTTAAGACAATTGTCATACGCAGAATTTCGGTAAGTGGCTTGTAGGCCTATATTCAAGTCTTATGCTTATGGATTTGACTATGAAACAGGTTATCTAGTATCGGAACTTAGTGATTACGTCTCTAAACATGTACAGACCATACCAGTGAAACTTATGGTACTGAGCCTTCTGCATAAACCATGGGGGCATGATAATAATTGCTGAGGGTGCATTCAGCACATTGATCTTAATCATTTGTAACCATTATACAATGTATTATGTTAGATGAATTGCCAGAAATACAGACCTACATATTGTCTTTTTTCAATGAAACTGAATATTCATTTCGGCATGTCCTATCTGCGTGACGTGGGGCAATATTTGGAATAAACAACTGTATTTTATTTGTCATTTATGTCCTTTGGTCCTCTCAATACTATACAGCTAAGAGCATGTTTCCTGGAATTTTATGATAGTTCATATACTAACAATAGAATTAAGGACAAGTATCATAAGGAAGTAATGAGGGCAAATAGGCTGCCGCTCGCTAGTCAACGTATCACAACATAGGTGTCTGGGAGAGGGGGGGGGGGGAGGGGATTAGGCCGCCGGGTCGGTCGCCCTCGGTCCACTAAACCGTTGTACAAACAAAGTCAGAGTGACTAGAACTCCCAAAACAAGCACCGTTGGCAAAGTGTTAGGACGGGTCTTGGCGTAAAACGCTTTTCAAGTGCCGGTTTCCCGGCCACAACTTTGACGGACCCTTACGGTCCCATACCCCGGTGGTTGTTAACCTCGCACGGTCTCCAGCCCCCCCTACTCGGGACGAACCCCCCCCCCCCCCCGCCCTCGACGCCTACAGCCCCGCCTTTATTTTTTTTTTTGTTCAAATAAAAGTTTGTAAAATGATTTCCAATAACAATATTAGACTGTCAGTATCCCGCGTTTTTGAGTACTGTCCCCACTCTTCCATTCCCTTTTTTTCAACTAAATGATTGTAAAATGATTTGCAAGAACAAAGCTAGACAAAAATATTTTTGTAAGAAGAAATTAAAAAACCAAACGTGGAAAACGCCATCTAATTGACATCGAGGGTCGTTCTCATGGGCCCCTTCCCACGGAGGCTATCTGTACTACTCGGGGGGAACACCCCCGCCCCCCCCCCGCTCTCGACGCCTCCCACCCCGCCTTTATTTTTTTTTTTGTTCAAATAAAAGTTTGTAAAATGATTTCCAAAAACAATAATAGGCGGTCAGGCGGTCAGTATCCCGCGTTCTTGGGTACTACCCACTCTTCCACTCCCCCTTTCTTTCAACTAAAGGATTGTAATATGATTTCCAAGAACAAAGCTAGACACAAATATTTCTGTAAAATGAAATTGAAAAAACCAAACGTTCATAACGCCATCTAATTAACAGGCGGAGTGTCATTCTCACGGGCCCCTTCCCATGGCGGCTATCTGTACTTCGTGACGTTTCGCTATATTTCAAAGATAGGTCGTCGACTTTCAGTGTCTTTCCCACGTTTAACACTTTCCCACGTCTCCCACTATCTGACGTCAGCCCACGCTCCCGCGTGCCGGGCACGGTCCTTATAAAAACCCCAATCGGGCGTTCCGCTTCATTTACCGGTAAAATGACCTCCGAACAACGTCCCGCCGAGTTCGATCCCGCGGAGGAGAGTTACAACGATTTTCTCCTGCGAGTGACCCGATACTTCACGGAGGCGGGCGGGGTTGGGCAATACGCGGACCTTCAAATGGTCGAGGTAAAGGAAGAGGAGATTTTCCAGGAGGGGGAGGGGGAGGACCTTCAACAGCAGCAGGACCAGGAGCAGGTCCATGACCCTGACCAGCAGCAGGACCCCCAGGAGGACCCTCAGGCGGAGCCCCCAGCTAACATGGAGGGGGAGGACCTTCAACAGCAGCAGGACCAGGAGCAGGTCCATGACTCTGACCAGCAGCAGGACCCCCAGGAGGACCCTCAGGCGGAGCCCCCAGCTAACATGGAGGGGGAGGACGTTCAACAGCGGCAGGACCAGGAGCACGAGGCAATGGAGCAGGACCAGGAGCAGGACCAGGAGCAGGTCCAGGACCAGGTCCGGGACTCTGACCAGGAGCAGGACCCCCAGGAAGACCCTCAGGCGGAGCCCCCAGCTACCATGGAGGGGGAGGACGTTCAACAGCGGCAGGACCAGGAGCACGAGGCAATTTTTGCCAGGCAACAGGCAGTACAGCATTGGTAGGATCCTGCCACAGATAAGTGCGGCGTGGATTATGAATAGTTGGGTGAAGAGTATGGGGCAACTGCGGAACGTCCCATCCATGTGGATCCTGCGAGAGTCACACATGAGAGCAAAGTTCTCCTTGTCCCCCACGACAATGATGCGATCCTCCTCCCCATCATCAATAATGACGCTGTGCAGGTCCTTGCATGTGCTGAGGTCGATGTTACCCAGTGATCTCGGTAGAGGTGGTTGCTGGGTCTTCCTTATCCGTTGGAGACTCGCAGCCATACTGTAGTCAGTGGCCAGGGCATCAACTATCTCGCGGCCGTCTTCTAAGCGGACGACCTCCCGCGCCACCTGCTCATAGATGGCCTTCACCGGTGTCTGCAGGTCCTGCCGTGCCCGCTTCCGGATCCTAGCCTCGATTTCCTCAGCCTGCCTCTTTATGATCTCAGGGGGATGATTGTGCCAGCCCTGTAAATTGACGTTGTCCTGGTCATCACCGATATAGTTTGCCTGAAATGAGAGAGTAACCCTAGTAAGTTTCGTGCATCTCTAATCTGATTTGTTACATAGTACTGAACTGAGACAATAGTTGTTTCATTTTTACGACCACACATTGAACACCGTCGCGGCAAAACTTATAACCACAGGACTTGAAAGTCATTTTACACGTTTTGTGTACGAGAAATTTGATTTGCTACAGGGTTAAGTAGTGCTTACATAGATTTATGGGATAAGAAATGAGTTACCTTGGCAGTACATTTGGAGATGCGGTAGTGACTGCAGATAAATTTTTGTTTCCTATTTTCACCGACACCTTGAACGCCGTTGCGGTGGAACTTGTAACCACCGGACTTCAGAATCATGTTACCACGCTTGCCCTCGACAAATACGTGACGCTCGTCAATGCCCATTTCTTCCTGGTTGTTCATGTTAGGCCCTTCCATCAGCCGGCGACGGACGGCACGCCTTGGTCGTGCGGCGGCTGGCCATAATTCAAGACCACGATCAGGGGCTGGAGGAAGGCGATGTCCAGCTTCTGGTGTCTGTGGCTGCAGTTCGGGTATGAGCGGCATCTCTTCCAGAATTAAATCAAGTTCAGGTGGATATGGTACTGCTGCAGCATCTTCAGGTTCCAAGAGCCTTTCAGCTACTTCAGGTTCCAGCAGGAGCTCAGGTTTAGGTACATTAGCAGCTTCAGCGTTGTTGACAATGTCAATTGCAGCAAAGATTGCATGCGGTAGGTCCATGATGGAATGATGAACAGTGGTAAAGGGTGCCATATTTAAGGGGAAATGTCCTCGCGGGGGGAGGGAGGAGGGTAGTTTGGCACTGACCGACACAAGTCCCTCAATGGAAGCCCTTTACCCTGACGCGGGTGTCACACGCGATGTAAAATGATTTTCAAGCACGCGAGTGGGCGCGCGCGCGGTCTTACCGACTGCATCGTCGGCGGGGCTCACCTGTCGCGGAGGGAAGCCCTTGACCCCGCAGGATGGCGCGCACTGCCTTTACCGTGCCGCGGCTGACGTGCTCTTGACTGACTGACTGAACGCGAGTCCTTCGCGGAAGCCCTTGACCATATGGAATGTCGCAAGATTGTAAAATGACTTGCAATTACCTGTGTCGTGACGACGCTCACGCTGAAACGGTAGTTGGCGTCATACCCGTGATTCGACGCGAGCACCTCCATAGAAGCCCTTGCCCCTAGGCAATGTCGCATACAGAGTTACTTATCGTGAGCGCACTTATACGTCTCATGCGGACACGCGTCGCTCACCTGAGCCACCGATACCTGCTTATAAGCTTAACAGATAGCCTTCGATATGCTAATTGTAAATTGATTTTGAACGCGGCCGTTTGAAACCCTAATCTATAATACTTGAGACATGGCGAGGAGAATGGCAAGTCGCAATGTGCCGTCTTTCTTGACCAATTCCCGTGTTCTCCGTGACTGCATGCCCATTTCGTTGGATCTTCATGTAAGAAAGGTCATGCGGGATGTTGGTCAGAGTCGGCTATACACGGTGCTAGAGTCCAGTGAGGATCCATTCTACATGTTGGTCCAGTACCGTGACCACCAGTACGAACTACCGTCTTGGGGTACATGGACAGAATTCCAGGTTGCCATGTTTGAGAACTTCCGATCTCTCCTGGATCCGGACATGTCCCTGCGCCTTCCACAGTACCAGTATCGAATGACTTACGACTTGGATGTTTTCACAATAAGAAGCCCTCTACATGATGAACTCTTATACTACGAATCGTTCGAGTTTATAACATTTTTGAAGGACCTGATAAAAAGAGACCAAGACGACAGGAGAATGCACGAGCAACGCTGGACACGCGACCATTAAAATGGTAAAGTTTAATGACTCTCAAACGGCCCTTTTCAGGGCCAACACTTACACAAAAAGTTGTCTTGCTCAGATATACTTGCTCAGGGATTATGATTTTAATAGAAAGTCATTTTACAAAAACTTGTAAAAAAAAGACCGCGCGGCGTGAAAATGTTGCGGTTCAAAGTCATTTTACACTTTAGGGTTGTAAAAAAAAATACCACGCGGCGTGAGAATGATGCGGTTCAAAGTCATTTTACACTTTAGGGTTGTAAAAAAAATACCGCGCGGCGTGAGAATGATGCGGTTCAAAGTCATTTTACACTTTATGTAAGGGGGGGTGTAGGGGATTGGGAAGGGGGCCGTGGTAGGGGCCTACCGCCTTGAGTAGGGTACGGGCGGCCGGGGTAGGTGGGGTGCGCTCGGTCCCCCCCCCCGGTGCCTACTTTGGTGTGTCTATTCAACATCCCTACCCGGTGCCGTATTTGGCACTTCTAGTCACTCTTTTTAACTACTAAACAAACAAACCCGGCGGGTGGGCGACCGGGTCGGCCACGGGACCGGCGTCCTACCCAAACACTACCGGATTATCCTCTTACAACACGTTGACTAGTGAGGAGCTCCCGGCAAATAACATAAGGAAATAATTGATATTTTTCACAGTTTGCATAACTCCGATATCTGATTAATACCTATTACTGGTCCATAATGATATGTTCAGAGTTTATAGGCTAAACAGGTGAAATTCGATTAGTGTCTCATTCATAGTTATTCTGTTAGTAAATCAAAGTAACTACCCCTAACAATCCCTTTCCAATGATATTTTCAAATGACATCACTTCTTTCGGTGACAAGACAGAATAAGTTATTATGAAACACTATAGCGTTTCATATTTCACCTGATTAGCCTAATCACTAAAATCGGTTACGAAGATATAGGCCCAGGAATAATGCGCATATTGACTCTAGTCTGTAAAGGGTATTAAATAATGCTCTTTCCAGACCAACCCCAAAATGCGCATTAGGGCCATTCTCCGGAAATCTCCTCAATTGATGAAAACAGCATAAACTAAATTTAGAGCTCCCTGTAGAACACAATTTATGGTTATGTTAATAGTGTATAATACCTGTACGTAGCATAAACATTGACAATTCAGAAAATATATGGTTTTACCAATATAATGTTGGGAAAAATATTAGAAATTTGATAAAAATGTAGAAAAGTACCAAAAAACTCCATGGTAAATTATCTTCTTATTTTACTTATTTTGCACACAAAGGTAATTCTGATAACCTTAATGCAGTTGCAGCGTGTTCCAATGCTTTCTATTTAACACTTAGATATATATGGTCATTTTGATGTATACCAAGCTCAATTTCTTACTTGGAAAAAAAATTGACATTTACCTTAAATCTTTCCTAAAGCAATTATGTAACGTACAGAACCAAACTTTAATCAAGCCCCATTTAATAGAAATTTGAAATTTCATTATTAAAATATAGTAGAAGAAAAGCTCCAAATATGGTGTATATCTGGTAAAAATATTGTTGCAATATGCCATTTAATGTGCCTGTTACAAACAAAAGACCTACAAATCTTGAAATGATTGTGTAACGTACAGAACCAAGCTCTGTAACATACAGAACCAAGATTTCACTCAATCTGTTGTTTTTGCAGAAAAATAGCTTTGATTCATTTTGCTTTTGTACGTTTTTAGATAAATGCCATACTATTATTCCACATTATAAACAAAATGGCCAAAGAGTGCAAGAATTTGGCCATATACACAGCAGAAAGACCTTGGTTCTGTATGTTAAAGGTTTGTAACATACAAGACCAAGGTTCAGGGAACTTTATTGCACTAGTTGCAGGATATACTTATCAGGATTATAGTTTACATTTTTTAGAGACACCAAATACTTTTTGTGAATGTTCCTTACAGCCAAACTTTAAAAGGTATGTTATTCTAACCAAGGTGGATGAAAAAGCTTGGTTCTGTATGGTAAAAGCTTGGTTATGTACGTTACATAGGAAATTCAAGGCATTATTTTCAAATCTTAATATCATGAAGAATAATGATTATAAAGTTGCCCCCTTTCAGGTACTGGTTACATATGTATATGTCTTTGACATTTCAACCAAAACGATCAATTTCATGAAGGTTGATTTTTAAGCTCCTTTTACTGAAAAATTGAGGAATTTTCTGGAGAATGACCCATTATTATTTGTTTTGAACTGTTAATCGTGTGTACAGGATGTAAGAAGTTCCCCAGGTTTACCTTCTTCCGATATGGCAGTGATGAAGATGTACGCGCAACAAGTCTAAGATCTTGGCTCAATATTTGAAACGTAGAACCTGAGGGGAATACCTCCTGTACGTAAATCCTATTCCAGGAAGACCTATAGAGACAAGGAGGCTTAACACACCGGTACTGACTGACTGACTGACTGACGGGCTGAATGACTGACTGGTGGTGAATTCAGCACCGGTGACCCGAAGTATTCCTCAGTGACTCAGTTAAGGGTAGACAAGAGGCTCTGAGAATGGACGTTGACATTCACTTACCGGTCAATGACTTTCTCCATAAAAGTATTTATAGGGAGGTGGGTATCGCAGGGGTTGTACAGGTTTATGAAAAAGATGTTTTGCTTTGTTCCCTTTGTCTTGTTCTTTTTACTTTTTCTAAAATAATTGTTTACCAATATGTAATTGTTTGGAAGACCACATACCCCTAGAGAACAACAGCCCCCCTATTCGGAAACCACAAATTCCCCTTATTCATAATTGTGACTTAAATTTGCACTTACAATCCATACTAGGCCTATTTTGGGGTGATTATAGCGAACTGCTGTGGTATGAGTTGTAAACGCGTTGAAAAGGTGTGTGCTTCCGAAATGCATGCATTTTATCATGTAGGTTTTAGTTATCTATTGATAGTAGGTGTCATTGAGTAGGAAGCTTGAGGCTATGTAACAAAGTAGATAATATGGAAGATAAAAAATTGCATATATATATTATAGCCCCCTTTCCTCAATCTCTCTATACTTCTAGCCTGGCCAATAAAAATTGCTCCCTATCTAACGTACAATTTGGTCCATGTATATTAACGACATTACTTTTTCAAAATCTTGCCCAATACAAAAAAATGATTAAATAAATGAATAACATGAATAAAAAAAACAACAAACTAGATCCGCCATCGCAATACAAAGACCCGCCTGCCTTCTATCCTTAAGTCATACCTGGAATCATTGCGGACATAGGTCTACGTCATACAGCACCGGCCGCATCATTTTATTAGTATCTTTATCCCGGCATTCAGTTTTTATTCTCTGACCGGGAGGGCCCGAGGGTTTCTCAACAAGGGAGAGCGCAAGGAATTCGCAGCAAACCACATACTCAGAATAAAGTAAGGACGAGGAAGAATAGTGGAAAGGAGGATCGGAATTGGGGGAGGGTGTACCTTCGTGTCCAGTATTAAATCTTAGAGTCTATTCAAAATCTTATAAACTTATATCGGTGCTTGAATTTCATGTTTCATTTAAGGAATGCAATTGTCACATGTCCCTTTATCTTGGATTACAATAGACATCCACCATGCACATATGAACCATATGAACCACCATGACACTTTATCTTCCATACCTCAAGAAAGACAGACGGGAAGGACACACTACTTATACTCCAGAGCAACTTCTTGTCAAAGTATTTTATGATAACTTTAAAAAATGTTGTGACATCTTCGTTCAACATAGTGGTAGTCGTACCAGTAGTTGAGTTCAGAGCTTCCCCATGTGCATCACACTAGTTCGGTTTACTGTTATAGACACACATTTATGCCTTGTCACATGAATCGGTTTTTGCAACCGTTATAGCAAAATTTATCTGCTGAGTGCACTCTCCAGGTAGACTGAACCCTTCTATCAAAAGGAGTTGTCTCAATATTACAGTACTTAACTTACTTATGATGAATGGTATTTGCATGTTGATCTATTAATTTTTAGATAATTCTGTGTCACTAAATGTCTTCTCTAAGTAATAATGATTATTGCCGTGATGTACACATGACTGGAATCACACCATTTGTTCGGGTATAGATATATACTGTCTGTTATAAATATAGGCTTTACCGTAGAATTAGGGTAGGCACTACTTATCGACTTATGCCAAGTGCAGTCACGAAATCTCTGACGTTTAGTCTATCATACTTGGTTTCATACCATATAATTATTCCCGAATAAATTGGTGCGATTAACCCTACTCAGTAATTAACAAGACATTGAGATATTCTCGAGGTAAAGAAGTTAGAGTTTTTTTTAGTCATACTTGCTCAGGATTATATACAAAAGCAGCAGACGCTAAGGTCAATAGCAAACTGTCCTCATTGTTTTATGTAGACTTTAACAGAAACTTAAGATTTTGATATGCTTTAAGTACATGTCTTCACACTTTTGACTTCATTGGTGAATGGTTCCTTGTTGCAACCTCTTTTGAGGGGATATGTGTATTAATTTCTTTATATAAAATGTTATCTATATAAAGAGTATAAACATAGGGGATATCTCTAGGCCAGGCTACGCAAGGAAGTGTCTTCTGATGAATTTAAACACTACTAAAACTTGATCTAAGCAATGGTAATTCATGGAAAACTACAGATCAAAACAGCAATGCATAGAAACAAATAGTTCCAAACGCAATTGCGACCTTCTAATTCAAATAATTAAAAACTCAAATTTTGCTGTGCTCAGCAGTGTTTACATACCTAGCCTACAGAAAAAGTAAGATAAAACAGACTCTCTCGTCTCTCTCCGTTTTTCACTTACACTAATCCTATAGAATGCTTACTTATCCTTCCCTTTCACGATGCCAGCCCTTCCCCCACCTATAATACACCCTACCCCACATGTGTCACCTTACTCCATGCACTATGCCTTTTTCACCCATTTCCCCCTCTTTTCTTCATAAAAAAATAAAGCATATACCACCCACCAACTCACAGACCGGAGTCGCCATACCGACAATTTCACACGTCAGCCACCCGCGGAAAAAGTCAGAAATAACATTTCTTTAATTAAGAAATTAAACAAATAAAAAAAGAAGCAGCCAGGCGCCGCATAGAAATAATGAATGAATCAATGAAGTTGCCATGCGAGTTTTCCCCCCAAATTTTATTTTAGATGCATGGTGCACGGCTCCAGTGGGGATGTGGCATGTCGCCATGTTGACTGTCGCTAAGCAGTGGATTAATCCATGTCGCGTCAGTGGACGGTCTTATTGCTCAAGATCTGTACACTTGTTGTGAAAACAGATTCTTTCGACGTAGAAAGACATTCAGAGGTGATGACCTTTTTGTGCTTTCCTTGTATTTTTTTCTGACCGGTGGCGCTTGTGCTTTCCATGGTACTAGTTTTCTTACGCTGCATACGTTTAATCACGAGATCCACGGCTGAATAGGAAGTAGTACTTATGGGAGATAAGAAACGGGAGGTAACACAGGCAGTAATTGAAGTGAATACAACGAATTCTGGCATGGCATGGGTAAGACATGACCTGCGTTTTAAGTTTGAAACTACATGTAGCTTGCACTTAAAATGATTACTCTTTGGTACCTTGATTTAATTTAACTAGAAAGGCTTTCTGTACCAAGACATCGTAACATTCAATGATGCTTAAATGGATATCAGTCTCGTTTTCTATCATAAACTTTCCAATAGCTCAGTGCAAATATATTTACCGGAGAGAAGTCGTGATTAATAATTAGCTAGAACAGGAAATAACAATTAACAAAGATGATTAGTTTGGACATATATAAATATGGAAATATTTATTGAATCCTCCTATTACAACAAGCTAAAGTTTAAAATCAGACGATGTGAACAGGTCGGTGGTGTGGGAGCAACTGAATAATAACGGTTACGCTCCGAGTTTATATAGTGACCCGACAACGGATCCGCGTAACCACGGTAATGGAAGAGGCTACGTCACCGACCTGCTCCCGGAAATAACAATTTTAAGGTATCGGACCCCAAAATATTACGTATCATAGACACTAATGATACATCAACAAAAATGATATAATTATAAGTATAATTATAATCATATAAATGTATATAATCATATATATTGCTGATGATCAGATCATGTGAACAGGTTGAGACTGAGCCATGTCCTACCTACCTCGTCTGCATTTATAACAATAGGCCTACCCATCACCGAACCCATCCTTACAAAATCACACAGTACATATCTACCCATGTATATTCGCTTCGTGATCACTCATTGTACCAAGGTGGAAAAGTAAATGCTGTGTAGGCACTAAATTGACCACAATGCAGAACAAGCATGGTAGAGCTATATAATGCAGCTCTCCAATTACTGTGGTATAACGTTCCAAAATTATTCTTTTTCACCATTCTTTTCTAATCGGATCTCGGAGAAGGTTCCTTCCTTGCAAAGGCCTATATAGAAGAGGCTTTATTTCAATTTGAATAGGATGGTTTCAGGTATAGTTATAGTCAGTTTGCAGAGAACGTCATAATTATGATCAAATTTATCATCTTGATAATCAACAACTGGTTATTTTTATGATATAAATGTTACTAATACCTAGAAGGTGAACTACCATGCCAGGTTTGTAAAAACATTGCTTTAGGCCCGGTTTTTCAAAACAGTTCAAGTTAGTATGCAAAGTTCAACTTTGATCTGCAGCTGATTTTGGTTCAAACCGGTTTTTCAAAGAAGTTCAACTGCTTAATCTGCAGAGTTGAACCTCAAAAGTTGATCTACCTCCTTGGGGTGGATCAACTCTGGATTAAGAGATAAATTTGATTTGTATATGAAATTTCACTTAAAATATTGATCTAGGCTATCAAATTAGTAGAAATACCAAGTTTCAGTCATCAATTCCCGTTTAAACTTATAAAAAAGCTAAAAGATTCAAACCCATTAATGTAGAACTCTCCTTTTGATCCAAAAGGAGGAAAGAAAGTGGAACCAAAAAGTTCAAGTGGGGTTCAAGTGAGGTTCAAGTCCCTAATCCAAGATCAAGTTAATCTGTTTTGAAAAACCAAAAAGTTGAACTGCAAAACTTAATCTGCCAAGTTGAAACTTGATCCTTGTAAAGTTGAACCTCAGTAATAGTTAAACTTTGATCTTTTACGAAAAACCGGGCCTTAGATAGATTCGAAATGATATTGTCAAAACATTCCCTCTATAGGTTTAATTGCCTTTTATTAATAATAACATGGCCAATTTGAGAAGATACCTAAATATATTACCTTATAGGCACAATGTACATTCTTTATGACAGTAATGGCAAGCCATGTGATAGGCCCTAGAGAATGTATGTCATGCTCAGTGGTTAAGACTGACCACCGACGGAGCGTTTTTACCCCTATTCCGCCGGTAAGGTCATTGTATATGATTCACATGTTTAAGTGGAGCCTAGCGAGGTGCCAGATAGCCCAAGAGCGCATCCTTTTACGCACTACCTCACAGGGGCGGATCCAGGGGGGGGGGGGTGTCCAGGGGGTCCTGACCCCCACCCCCCCTTTTGGGGGACACCTAAACTACAAAAAGAGGGGAAAATGACACATGCGTATGCGCGAATGCACACCGTTTTAGTACTTAGCCTTTATGCTGACCCCCCCCCCCTTTCGAAAATCCTGTATCCGCCGCTGCCTTATATATGTAGCCTAAAGGTTGTTCCTAAGGGCGTTGGTGTTAATATTCACATGGCTATAGTTTAGGTGCATTGGATGAGAACTGCTATCATTCCACTACAAATAAAAAGGGTGCCGAATTCAATGTCCCGGATGAGTTAACCTGTTGCCCTGTGATTCTATTTGATCTGTATTAACTGCTACCGACCAGCGAAAGATGAAAATACCCGGATTGAAGACTATGAGAGGAAGCGGAAGTAACGCCATTTTGCGAGGTAAAAGACGGATTTATGATGTTGCGAAAGGAATCTGCATTTTCAAACGGAACGACGCTTCAAAAAAAACGCACAGAAGTAGGCTAATTTGTCACGTAGTGTTATGGGGGTGGACCACTAAAATGGACACGGCGTCACGGGGCTTATTGCCGCGTTCTCGTCCGTGAGTTTACTGAGATCGGTGGACATCGCTGCGACGTCCTCGTCACTATGACGTCGTCATCGCTACTCTCCAAGCAACAGCCACTTTGTTCTGCAGACAGTGACACTACACCATATATTCTGTTTGGAGAGTGCTGACGGATGGCGGGAAATTTACTTTCCATGCTTTATCACCAGCAGAGGCACCAGATCTCCCGTTTTCGGAACAGTGGAGTCAAAAATATTATAGCTATGACAATTGTTGGCGGAGTCGAGGCAGGATTTACAGCAGAGAGCTACGCACAGAAAAGTTAACACCCTGATCTGCTCGGAGAGTGGAGGTAGTTGCCGCCAATTCTAAATTGAGAAATTTCCCCAAACCCTGAGGCGGAGCCTCTTGTTGCAGATAAATAAAGTATGCAGTTGAAATAGCTTGCATACCATAATGTACTACATTTATTTTTGAACTTGAATGACATACAGCTTTACAGATAATGTGATGGGGATCATGTGAAACAGCTCACATGAGGTTTAATTGTCAAAAGGGAAATAATAATTTCAGTGTCCAATGAGATTAGAAATACCTTTTAAATCCCTGAGAAGTGCGTTCACAATCATACCAATTAATTAGGATGGCTTAATTCCAAATATCTCTCTGTGTATTTTCTGTCTAAGTGGACAGTAGACAGACTCTGAAACTTTATACTGCGAAGGTCTTTGAATGTTTTGCCCAGCGGTGACGACTGGTTCCAAGTAATTTCACTATTTGAGCTTTCTCCGACACAAAACCTGAATGGCTGTGAATCCATGGGACGTTCGAAGAGACCATCATTACCGTACGGGTGCTTTCACTCACTATACTAGCCTTTGTGCAGTAGTTTACTTCTAGATTTCTACAGCAAACAGCCCTATCCCCTTTGCTCCAGCTTTTTATAACTAGACAATCATACCACAAGAAAATATTCAAATTTCAAATGGCCATGTTTCAAATGAGTCTCCTGAGCCTAAATGGCCACTTGTAAATCTGATATATGAGTTGCCAGCGTCAAGAGGTGATTATTCTTATTGCATGCACTAAAACCAGTTTTATCTGAGTATGTCGTGTACCACATTAATCTGAAATGGATTTATAACTGACGTGCAGGATCAGAACTCACAGTGTATGTATATATAAAGAAATTTAAAAAGTCAGCCTGGCTTTCTAAATCTCCAAGGTTGAGTGCATTTGTACTTGGTTACCAGACAAAGCCTAGATCCTGTGGCTTAACCTTAAGTTAACATTGTCACAGTGGGCCTATTATGGCCGTCTCCGATCCGTTTTTGTTTATCATGAATGGCCCAATTATACGACCCCGACACAGTGCTGAATGCTCGTCCTAGAGGTAGATCTACGTGTTTAGCTGCGGTGGTGGTCCCTATAACCCCCTACATGCCGACTTATGTTTGTCTACATTCTCCGCCAGCCAAGCTAGAAATGAGATCAAAAAGCAAAAAGTTGACCCCTCCCCCCTCCCCGTGGTTTTCGCCCATCCCATCCTGAACAGGGTGAAGTATCTCAGAGGTATCAACAAGACCATCAAAAAGGTTGGCATTGCCTTTACCTTATACTACCGTATTCCTTCTATTGAACATGGGAATACCATTAGCATTTTAGTTAGTTCGTATGAACTGGCATAAATTCGTGCAATGAGTGATTAATGAGAATGTACATCAAGTGTAACGATGGGTGAAACTAGTATTATACTTACTCAATTTTGGGGATCAGTTTCAAAGAGACCAGAGCCCAGGTATGATAGTTATCCTTGATTAGATGCATTTGTCAAGCCCCAGGGAGCTACACTGATTTATAACAACCTAATTCCAGAACCAATATTCATAACAGTTGTTATTGTTAGTGTATTCTTGATTTGAAAAAAAGTCCCTTGTATACCTCTTTGGCAAAGTGAATAGTTTTCATTTGGTTGATTTTTGATGCATTGTCAGTCTGTGGAGCTTTATTCTTAGTTTCCATAAACAATCCCAACTTGTGTTTCAACTAGTATAAAAGAAGCAATGACAATAAGGTCTGACTGCTGAGGCGCCAAATCGTACACCCATGCAGTGAATACGGTATTTCTGGTACCTTGGCCAAAAGGGAATTCCTTCAAGCCAAAAATGGGCCCCCACCCATGGGGTGGTAGTTGCTGTGATGGGCAGGGAGATGATATAATAGAAGGGGAGTAAATATTTGCGTGGAAATCTCCCCCACCCGACAGGTAAAGAAGTTGTTCTCCTTCAAGCGATTAAAGGGGAAGCCTGGAATCCAAACATCCCTGGATGGTTGTGGTTGTAGCCAGACTGGTAGTGGGAAGGTCAGGTCATGGGCCTATCTATATATTGCGTATGGCATATTTTTATTCGAATGTGAATAATATCAAATACAATTTTGCGATCAGCTCAGCCAGTTGGAATTCGTGAAAGACACCAATAATGTCAATAAATATACTGTATATTTCATTGGTTCTTATTTTCTAAAGTATATATTAAAGGTTTTATAATTCTTTAGATAGGTAGGCAGTAAGTTAGATAGATAGGTGGATGGATAGATAGATATCATCGGGTCTAGCACTAACCAACTACTGTTACTGAATTAATTAAAAGTTCTTTTACTCATTAGAAAAGGCAGTATGGATCTTATTCTACAAGGGCAATAGAATGACGCCCAGATAGAAACCTCACTTCATGATCTTTAGATTGTGCGGCTTTGACAAGGTGGCCTCTATACTTTCCTCCTGTGGACTAAACAGGGATACCAAAGGCCTGGGTTTTGGTCCCCTGTCCCACTGCATCACAGGGCATGATATCTAAAAGACACCCATGACATCATTTGAAAAGTGTATGGTAATTATACCAGTGACGAGTTTCTCCTCAAATCACCTCATAATTCCGTTATCCACGAGCGAATTGTCAACAACCTTGTTCTCACCATTAATATGGCCTAAGCTTTCAATACTGCATTAAACTCAAAAACGTCTAACCAACCAAAATCACCTGCACAGCTGCCGAGTGGTGCGTATTACTCGCAACTAATTCTCGGGTCAGTGCGTATTTATGGGCTGTATGTACCGCTCTTTGCATCACTATTTATTTATTTTTTTTTTTTTTTTTTTAGAAAGTTTAGAGCTTTGAATGGGTGATGAAATAGAGAAGACCCTTAGGGGTCGTCCTCGGGTGCCTGTACAACCCATGGAGATTGGACAAACCTTGGGCTTTGCCCTCGGTATAGACAATCCCCTATGGGTCGTACAGGCGCCCTCTGACGACCGCTGCAGGTCTTCTTATATATATTAATAGTTCATCAATTAGTGTTAAACATGCAAAATTTAATCCTGCAATTCTTCTAGACATATTCTAATAGAGCTATTTCAATGTTATGTTTTCCGTATATTTTAATAATCCTGGAGATTGTGGTGCATATATATAGATAATTCGGATGGGCATATTACGGTTAAGTGACACAATTAACACTACTGTATTTAGGATCTCAAAAGCATTACTGTGAAGTCAATCTTACAAAACGTTCCATGCAAATAAACAACATTATCATGTAACTCTTCTGTTATCAATTAGTAATCGCATCCTCGAAACCCCAACCCACAGGGTCAAATACAGACAATTTGCCCAATGATAAGGGTTACCCTATTGATACGTACAGTTCATAACGAGGAGCAATTATACCTGGGATAACTGTCTCTGGGGTCACGTTGTAACTGACCCGAGAACTATTTGCGAGTAATACAACGTGATGAGCTGTCCCACATATATGACACCATGCTGGTCGGGGGCGTATATCATTTACACACTGCCATGCAGCTGGTGACACACTTGGACTATGACAAATTCCCATAACCATAGTTTTCAGACCTGGCCCTATGTATGGTACTGCAGCTCATATTGATTTTCATATTTTACCGATTTGAACTTCGTTGATATCGACAGATGACCACGTGAACTACTGATATGTTTCACTTGGACTTTCAGGTTGCAACAGCAATGGAAGTGTGCTACGCCGAGTGGTACAATAGGAAACTGAAATCTAATATTTATCAGAATAAATATGTCTTCAGGTTGTACTGCCCTGCTCCTAAAGTGTCAAACCATCTGTTCTAATCATTGTGTTATTCACACATTTCAATCACAGCATTTTAGTATAGGCATGACAGTTTGAAAAGGGGCAGGGCATCTCTTCTCTATCCTTGCTTACATAAGTTGTTGATTGAAAAGGAAGACAGGAAATGAATGGCCACTTTAACAATGTTGACTAAATGAATTCCCCAGCTATTGTGAATAATTAGGACTAGTTTGCAAATGTTTAATTTGTACGTCCGTTGAAGGATCAATGCCGATTTTCTAACTAAAAGGTGCACCAAAATAACCTCAACAATGCATGCGTGTGCGATTTAGATATTCTCATAATCTCATCTTGTAGAGGAACCCTTTGCCACAAATTGTGTGTGTGTGTGTGTCTGTCTGTGTGTGTGTCTGTGTGAGTGTCTGCGTGTGTATGTGTGTGAGTGTGTGTATGTGTGTGTGCGCACACGCCTCTCTGTGTGCGTATATGTATGTGTTTGGGGGGTCGGGATGAAGGAGTGGGGTGTTCTCAAGTCATATAAGTTTCAGCATTTCTCGCCATCTTCCTGGCAATTCATTTTTTGTCACCTGTAGGCCCATGTCGGTAAGCTGGTTAGCATCACTAGGGAAATACATGTTATTGCACGGTAATTGATGAAACTCTGGGCAGAGTAGCCTTGTTTAACGGCAGCACCTGTGACCTGCCAGGGTATGAATGAGCATGCGTGTGCATGTATGCATTTATGCTTTTTTGGTCAAGCACCTGGTACATGGATCTGTAAGTCACACAACGTTGTTCTCATACCAGCCTATAATGTTTCCCTTTCAGATTGCATTGATAAAGTATCAATAATTATATATACGTGTATTGTTCCATATAAAACTTGATAACCCTTGTAATTCTTCCCTTGTTTCTTTCAAGGAAAAGCTTGAAGGCCTTGGTTCAGTTTCAAACATACAAAGATCATAGGTTATCATCGGGCTTTGTCAATGTCTTAAGCAATATCTTAAGCAAGAGGTAGGGTAGGATATTGCAAGACGACCACGTTGGGTAAAAGGCCACCCGTTCTGACTTGGTATAATATCCTATTAAAACAAAAGTAAGAAATAAAATTCAGTTGGCTATATTACTCTTTAAATCTATCATTTGAATAAATATATTTTCAATTAAGAGAATTAGAACAGCTTTTATTTTTCAGACCCCTATGTTCTTGTTTTTTGGTCTTAGATAATCATGTCTGTAATGTTAAGGGTCACATTCTCACACTGAAAACACAGAGTTGTCAAAAGTGGTGCCTAAAAAGACAGCCCAAGGTTGTCACAGGCTCTGTCTATGACAACTCTAGGATAAGTGAATGGTGCCAAAAACGACAGCCCAAGGTTGTCACAGGCTGTGTCTATGACGACCTGAGGGTTGTAAGTGAATGGTACCAAAAACCATAACCATGTGTTGTTGAGAAAGTTTTGTAAGGATTAAAATAATGATTAAAAAGATAACCCAGGGTTGTCACAGGGTTGTTGGAAAGGTTAACATTTTCTCAAGAATGAGTAGGGATTGAACCAGGGACCTCTTGCATTGCAGATAGCGGCACAGACCCCTGAGCTATCAGGCTTCTTTTGGGAGAGGCGCCCTCTATCAGGTACATATTTACAACCCTATATGGTTGTCATAGAGTTGTCAAAAAGAAAGGAAAGTTTTCAATTCAAATTCTTTGTAAAGGAATTCTATCAAAATGTTATACACCCTTATTTGGAAAGTCAATGGAATGCTTTCCCCTAAGACTATGGTTACTATTATTTGGTTACCATGGAAACTTACATCTTCTTAGGCATTAATCGAATACATTTTAGGGCATACACATTTAAAAATGAAAAGGAGACCCATTTAAGGAGACCCATTTAATTCAATTATTGTATCATAATTTACTTTTATGTATATTTTCATGTTGTAGATATAATAGTCCATAAAGTGGCTTCCTATTATGTTATTACTAGTTATTATGTATGGCTATTAGGCCCACACATGAGTTGTATGCTTTTTGGAGCCATTCACTTACAACCCTAGGGTGGTCATAGACAGAGGCCATGACAACCTTGGTCTGTCGTTTTAGGCACCATTTACTTACAACCCTAGAATTGTCAGGCAGAACTTTTGACCTCATTTTCTTCCCTGACAACCTGATTATCATTTTTGCTTCTCTGACAACCCTTTTGGCCTAAAGTTGTCAGTAGAAAATGACAAAAGTCACATACGACAACCCTCTGACGACTGGCTCTCTGATGACTTCTGTTTTCAGTGCATAGAAAAGCTGTATATATTAAGTAAGTTTGACCATAACTGATGATCAATGGATATACATAAGTTAAGAAAGATGTCATCTACAAACTTTATAACATGTTTCACAATAATTATTTTCTTAATTGTTGGGCAAAAGGCCCACCCTCAAAAGGCCCATATGGGGCAAAAATCCCATGTGTGGGGCAAAAGGCCCAGATGGACCTTTTGCCCCTCTTAGCACATACAGTATTTTTATGTGGGCCTTTTGCCCCACACCCTCTGGGCTTCTTAACCCACACCCCTGGGCCTTTTACCCCACACACCCTATATCTGTGTCCGATGACAATTTTGGGACAATATTCCCTTTAGGAGGATGTGAATAATTTATGGTTAAAATCCCAGTATTGTGTACAAATCAAATATATCTATTTAATTATTCATATCATGTAGAAATAACTAAGTCTCATAAATTGAGCCCTTAGATGAAGCTAGGCCCGTCAATCATGCCCTCATCCCTTACATCTATACTTAAAGCTGAATGTCCACTTTGTATCAGCCTGTATCATTGCTTTTAAATTCTACATGCACATAAAACATGTGATCGGATATAGTTACACAGACTTTGTTTCATTAAATAGTCCTTGCCTGCCCTGTGCCTGGCGAAATTAATTGTTGTTCTTCAGAAGTGTATAGACCTTGTGCAGACGTGATCACTTTTTGGGGATCACCATGTGCTGATCAAGACCACATGGTTATCGAAAAAATAGAAATTTATCAATTCTGAATGCTGACACTATTACATATGGCTATTTCTAGTATGTTTAGCATAGAATTATATTTAAAGTGCTTCAGATTTGTAAATAATAGTGATTATAAACTGATCACCAAAACGGCGGCCAGCCCATCCTGGGTACCTATGATGTCATCTGCACAATGTTATATTCAAACCAATACGGTTAGATAAACAATAATTGGTTAATAGTGGCCGAGTCATCAATTTATTTTTATGGCAGATTTTTGTAAATCATTTTTAGTGAGCATTCTTTCGTTGTGCGTCTGTGGACTAACTTCACCCTCTTTACACCATCCCATAGACCAGCGGCAGAGTATAATATACACGTATATCCATTAACACATATATAAGTATTGATTTATGAAGGGTATTTGCAAGTCACATTATTGGGAGTGAGTATCTGTGAGGGACTCTCATCAGAGTTGGTGACAAGAAATAAACCGATTCTATTCAATCCATAAAGATCAGAACCAATGTATGACAACATAACATAGGCCTTTTCTTCTAGTTTGACTGAACTTTGTAAGGATAATGGCCCTTATCCTCAAGAGCAAGATAGTACACTAAACAGATCCCCCTCAATGTATACATGTATACATCCGTGTTTTCCAGACCTATATAGCTCTAGGCTTATAATACTCTCCCCATGACCAGCTTGAAATGAGGATACAGTGACACACAAGCTGACCAATACATATACACACGTGTGCTTAATTCGTGACCTGGCGCTTAATACCTCCATTCAAAACACTTTGAATAACAACTTGAACACTTACCTTCAGTTGGCCACCCTGTAGACTAGAGGGGCGGTGACTGTGGGGCTGTGTGTGTGACACAAGGAAATGGTTGCACAGGGAGAAGTCGAGTCTATGTAATGTGGTTGTGAGGGCTGAGTACTGGGACTCTATGTGACCCTGCTCTATATTGTAGTAGATCGGACCCGTGTCTCCGAAATTAGGACTGTCCCACTCTCACTGAATGGGGAGGAAGTGGTGGTGGCCCCTGTGGTTGGTTGGTGTGAACTGGGAATGCTGAGGCACCTCTTGTTTGGGTGCCGGCTTGGTTTGGTCTAACGGAGTGGCGGGGTGGAACAGGGTGGACTCTCTACGTTTACAGGCTCTAACTGTTTGGTTCCAGTTGAGGGGTTTTGTGTGAGTGAGGTAAGCCGAGGTAGGGCGTCGTGGTAGGTATAAATACACCTAAAGCTGACGCCAAATTAGATTTGCTGTTGGAGGAGTGGGGTGTATGCGTGCATCTGTATGTATCTGTGTGTTAGGGATGAACTTTAGAATCTAGGTGCTTTCCATGATATTCAACCAATTAACCTTTGCATATAAATGTCATCAGGCAGAGAGTCCTTCCTTCTATATATAGGAAAATTAATGTTGATCTATTGTGTTATTCAATTATACAGATCCAAAGGAACAAGTATAATTATTAACTTTGGAATTAGTAATTATAATTTCAGATGCCGGGGGGCCAATGAAAATCTTTTCAAAAAGTCCATGGAAATCTAACCAGTAACATATTTTCTGGAAAACATGTAGGCCTATTATTGACATGGTCTTAATAATGGGTTTAGACCAAATTGCCTAATATCAATCTACTTTACCATATAATGTGACTGATCACAATTATTTCTAACAAAGTGCAATGTGCTATAGGCTGTCAATAGGTTGACGTTGTTATTGGAGACACATCATCGTTCTCAAAAGGCTTCACTACAGTGCACTACAGCCCAACCATTCGCATGAGCAGTATGCTTTGGAATAAACAATGGGAGTGCTTGAATTACAGATCCAACTGTAAAACACACCCTTGTGACATTATGTAGGCCCTAAGTGAAATTTGTATATACCAGGGATGAATTCAGAGGGGGGCATGGAACGTGCGCCTCCCCTTATTTTGGTCAAATAAACTTTTTAAATGTTAAACTGGAGCCACAAGAAGGAGCGCCGGGACTTTTTTAATGTTGGCGCCCCCCCCTTTCTAGATTTTCTGGATCCGCCCCTGTATACCGAAAAGAGATCCTGCATGTGGTGTGTCATTTATGACAAATCACTTAACGTATATGAACCGCGACCGAATGTGCATGCCGTGTTTTAGTAATTTTGAAATAAAATGAGTTAT
This sequence comes from Lepidonotus clava, assembly GCA_936440205.1. Lineage (NCBI taxonomy): Eukaryota > Metazoa > Annelida > Polychaeta > Phyllodocida > Polynoidae > Lepidonotus > Lepidonotus clava. The sequence goes on along the minus strand of OW387150.1, from coordinate 12,976,243 downwards.
CACTTGATGGTCTTTTTTTTTTTTTTTTTTTTTTTGATTCGTTTATTTATCCAGACAAGAAAATAAGTGCAAAAGCACTTGTTTACATTTGATGCCTGCGTAGCATGTATAACATGCTTGATATCTCCGATTATAACAAGAAAAACATCACTAAAGTGATACAGTACATTAGTAATAAAACATCATAAAAACATGCTCATGACAATAATATACTTATATAATCAAGAAAAGCTGGAAACACTATACAAGAATAGTTCATTCATATAATTATTACTTGTATATAATTATAGCATCATGGATAGAGGTAAATATTGAACGATAAATTATTCAATTAACCCATAAAAGAGTCCGATAAGATTTATATAAAATGATGTCAAATCAACTCCACTAAGGGGTATTAGTAGATACATACGATTTTAGAATACCATAATACAGGCATCTCTAATTTGTATATCAGTGAATTACTCTATAAGACCATGTAGCACCAACAATCATCCTGCTATGACTCAATTATTACTATTAATATACAATTTAAATTCCTTAAAATCCAAGTTTCTTTTATCAGCAGGTAAGTTATTCCAAGCTATAGCACCTCGATACAATACATTTAATTTTACTCTCTCGTTATTGGGCTTATATACATTAAATACAGGTGCATCATGTAATCTAGTAGCACGAAATTTTTCTTTAAGTAGACTATTATCTTTTTTGAGCTTATGCATAAATAGTAGTAAATGACTATTAATCCTATTTTCCAATGGCGCCAAATTGCACTCACGACATAATTCAATCTTATTTTGCAGAAGGCCTTCCCCTACACATATTCGAAGTCCTCTATAAAACAATTTTGAAATTTTTTTCACATTCTTATTCGATGTGCCTGTATAGATTACATCACCATATTCAATCAATGACAGTAACATTGTCTTAAAGATTGTAATACTCGCTGTTTTTGTTAGATATTTTCGCAAGCAGGAAAGCAAATATAATTTATGATTTATAATCTTACATAGTTCAGTCACATGCTTATTAAAATTGAGATGCTCGTCTAGGAAAAAGCCCAGATATTTATATGAGCAGACTCGTTCAAGCCTCTTATTACTCAGGGATAGTATACAATCTGCATTTCGGCTTCTCTTGACAGTAGATCTCATTCCATATATGCAATATTTGGTTTTTTTACTATTTACAGTTATCTTATTAACAGAGCACCATGTATTTAAGTTATTCAAATCAATTTGCATTTTTCTAAATGCTTCATTCAAATCTTTATGTCTAATAAACAGCACCGTATCGTCAGCATAGAGAGAGATATCTGTAAATTGTATAGCCTCACATAAATCATTAATATAAATCAAGAAGAGCAGTGGTCCACACACACTACCCTGTGGTACCCCTGTTTGTATCAGTTTCAGGTCCGAGGTTGATTCATTTGCTTTAACACATTGATATCTTTCATATAAATAATCCTCAAACCAGTCGTAGGCTCTATCTTTGATTCCGATTTTTTTAATCTTATTTAATAATATGTTATGATCAACAGAATCAAAAGCCTTCATTGCATCGATATATGTAGCTATAGTATACTCGTTACTGTTCATTGCCTTATAGATTTCATCTATAAAAAAGGCTGTAGTTTGACACGTTGAATAGCCCGGCCTAAAACCTCCCTGTTTTCTACTAAGTAATTTATTATTGGTACAATAATTATATGTTAACCTATGTACAATTTTACCAATCATTTTAGCAACAACAGGCAACAGAGAAACTGGACGTAAATTATTAACATCCTCAGGATTACCACCTTTTTTAAGGGGGGTTATCCTAGCAATTTTCCACGAGCTTGGGATTTTTCCCATTTCAAATGAAAGGTTAAAAAGAGAACACAATTTTCCCGGGACTACAATAAGAGCATCACGCAGAATTTCAGTAGATAAATGATCAATACAAGATGATTTGTTGATGTTCATCTCCTTACAAATAGTTATAATCTCATCAATGTTAGTGGTAAATGCATTTAAACTACACTTAACATCATTCCCGTAGTATTTCCATGAATCATTATGTTTAGTTGCAAGCGAAGGGCCTATATTTACAAAAAAATCATTTATAAAAGCAGCAGTATCCTTTCGGTCAATATAGGCATTAGTAGTATTATCAAAAATATTATGATCCATTTGCTTTACTTTTTTGGGGGAAGGTATCAATTTTTGTATATTTTGCCAGAATTTTTTTGAATCATTCCTATTATTTTCCAGGTTTTCTTTTATATAATCTGCACGTGCTTGCCTTAGCCTATTTGTACAATTATTTCGAAGTGTTCTTGCTGTCTTCCATAAAGCTGGATCTTGGTTCTTTTTTGCCTGCTTTAAAGCGTCATCCTTATCCTTGATTAATTCAATTAACTGTGGCGCTAACCATGGTTCTTTAACTTTATTAATTCTAAAATTCTTAAGAGGGCACATATTATCAATTGCTCTCCGTATAATATTAAGCATTTCATCCCATTTGTCTGTAACGTTGTTACTATTGTCAAATGCTGACCAATCAGCCATAGTAATATTTTGTTGAAATAATTCTTGGTCATAATTTCTATAGCTTCGTCCAGTAAAAGTACATTTGGTATTTCTAGTTGTTATCTTTTTCCTGGTTAATGCAATGAATTCATGATCACTAATATTGAGATTACATACCATTGACATTTTAATTCGATTTGAATTTGTGATAAATAGATCAATACAGCTATTCTTATTACTAGAAAAACGTGTTGGTTTTTTAATAAGCTGACGTAGACCATATGGTTTAATAAGATCTTTTAATTTTGTAGTATTATTATTATGCTTATCTAAAAAATCGATGTTAAAATCACCCATTAAAATCAATTCCTTATTTTCTAAATGCATGTCTACAAAATATTCTTCTAGTGTATCAATAAAATTAGTTAAGTCCCCAGTAGGAGGTCTATATAAATTACCTATAATTATTTGTCTTGAATTTGGATGAGAAATAGATATCCATTGACATTCTATATCACAACAGCTTCGATTATATTTACTATGGGATGATATTGAGTAATTAATAGTATTCTTAATAAATAGTGCTACGCCACCCCCTCTTTTAGCTTCATCTCCAAGATTATCATTCCAGTTTCGGTCATTTCGAATAATGTCATAGTCATTAGACAAGTTCAATAGACTGCTTGGTATTTTATTATTTAACCAAGTCTCAGAAAGACCTATAATATCTAAGGGACCAGTCATAAAATGTGATTTAAATAATTCCCATTTATTCAATAAGCTTCGTATATTTAAATGTCCAATATGTAATCCCCTTCCATGAAATATCTCGTCTAAGTTATACATTCATTCAATACAATCAGTCTCATTTCCTTGCATAGTACATGAATCCAGCCTTCATTATCACCTAAAAATTCAATTTTATAAATCTGGAATCGGCTCAACATGCCTCCAGTAATCAGTCAGGAGCAAGCAATTACCTGCAAGTAAACTTCATCTAGCGGCTGTAATGCTCATCAACTCAACGTTAATCATTTAATATATATATACAGTAAGTCCACAAATCATGTCCACATACATGTGTCTTTGAATCAGCCGTTTATCATAACCATATAATGTTTACTCCTCGTTCTATGTCATGCATTGATTATAATTAAATTGTAGCAGACATGAGACAACAACTATCATTATGGGATGTACTATGTAACTCTCTCATGGTAGAGTTAGTACATGAACTAAGCCTTTCATTGCCACAATCATAGGCAAAATTATAAAAAGATGACTTCAGTGTATTTTCTGATATCCTGAACAGATAATGCCATTGAACAGATATTACAAGCCCGTATCCAGGGGGGGTGACGTGGGGTACGCGTCACCCCCCCAAGCTAGGCTAGGTCCACTTTTTCCTATAGACTACCACCTGGACTGGACGCAGCTATGTTGTGGTATTCCTACGGGACACTCTCTGCTAAGGTTGAGGGGGACAAGGAGTTGCACCTATAAATTGATTGATATTGACAGAAAGCATAACTTTACTGAGATTTTTGAGTGGTAAATTATCATTTCTGATTGCTCTTTTTCCTAACCTTTTACCTTTTTATGTAAAGTGTATGTGGTAATTAGAATTCTTCGATACTATCACATGAATCATTAGTTAGATTGGCAACTGAGAGTTGCTAATTTTAGGCCATTCCCAGTTACTATGTATGGAAATACTCATCTTTATTTTGTGTTATAGACCCTAATGAGGCATATCTTTTCACACTTTCTTTTTTTCATTTGCCTTAAATCTTGACCTTTAGGAATGGTGGGGGGGGGGGGTGTGTAATTGAATGCTCTAATCTTAGTTTTTTTGTAACATGCAGGCCAAGTTGATAACATGCATCAGATACCCTAATACTGTGCATGAGAAAATTAAAATGGAAATGGCACAGTTTGCCCACTCACATACATGCAGGACATATTGATCATCGTTCTTCAAAAGATAAATTTAAAGTTTCCCTTTTCCACAGACTTTTTATACAAAAACAATTACCCCTCATTTTGCAATGTGCTGTGTTTTGTGGCTATAAATTACCCTTTTTCCAGAGCTAATTTACTATGACAGAAAATGTCATCTTTTCATACCACGGACATTTCACATGTATGTGTCTGTTTCAAGAAAGGTGCAAGCCCGTATCCAGGGGGGGTGACGTGGGGTACGCATCACCCCCCCAAGCTAGGCTAGGTCCACTTTTTCCTATAGACTACCACCTGGACGGGACACAGCTATGTTGTGGTATTCCTACGGGACACTGTCTGCTAAGGTTGAGGGGGACAAAGAGTTGCACCTATAAATTGATTGATATTGACAGAAAGCATAACTTTACTGAGATTTTTGAGTGGTAAATTATCATTTCTGATTGCTCTTTTTCCTAACCTTTTACCTTTTTATGTAAAGTGTATGTGGTAATTAGAATTCTTCGATACTATCACATGAATCATTAGTTAGATTGGCAACTGAGAGTTGCTAATTTTAGGCCATTCCCAGTTACTGTGTATGGAAATACTCATCTTTATTTTGTGTTATAGACCCTAATGAGGCATATCTTTTCACACTTTCTTTTTTTCATTTGCCTTAAATCTTGACCTTTAGGAATGGTGGGGGGGGGGTGTAATTGAATGCTCTAATCTTAGTTTTTTAGTAACATGCAGGTCAAGTTGATAACATGCATCAGATACCCTAATACTGGGCATGAGAAAATTAAAATGGAAATGGCACAGTTTGCCCACTCACATACATGCAGGACATATTGATCATCGTTCTGCAAAAGATAAATTTAAAGTTTCCCTTTTCCACAGACTTTTTATACAAAAACAATTACCCCTCTTTTTGCAATGTGCTGTGTTTTGTGGCTATAAATTTTTTTATATTTTTTTTTTTTATTAAATTCAAAGGCTTCACGCAGTTACATGTTCTTCCAGCCTATACTAATATGAACGCAGTACTAATAATGATATGGAATGAGGTGAATTTCAATGCATGCAGATTCAGTCACAATAATCGATATACATAGCCGGTCATCATCCATTGTATAGCTATAGACGGAGTGTTTTAGTAGCACTTTTAAATTTAAATTTAGTGGTTGATCGCTGGATTTCTTTTGGTATACGATCCCACAGATTACCCTTTTTCCAGAGCTGATTTACTATGACAGAAAATGTCATCTTTTCATATCACGGACATTTCACATGTATGTGTCTGTTTCAAGAAAGGTGGATATGCAAAGTTTGTGAAATTAGACCCTGGCAGCCTCCCCCTGTATATCCTTTTATACCCCTGCCGGCTCTCTGTTTCCTTTACCTTTCCTCTCATACCCCTGCCAGCCCTCTGTTACACCTAATTTTCCATCCACTTTCCCCTCATACCCCTACCGGCACCCTGGTACCCATACCTTTCCACACATACCATTGCCAGAATCCTGTTACGTCTACCTTTCCTCTCACACCTCTGTTTACCCTCTGGTACCCTTTCAAACCGCCTATATCCCTGCTGCTCCTCTGGTACCCTTGCTTTTCCCCTTATACGGCTTGGCCCAGCCTATCCCTTACTTTCCTCACATACCCCTGGCAACATCTTACCATCTCTATTTTTCCCCTGATACCACTGCCAGCATCCTGTTTCCCTTACCTTTCCTCTCATACCTCCACTGGCCTTCTTGTATCCCTACATTTCCTCTCATACCCCTGCAGGACCCCTGGTATCCCTAATTTTTCTTTCATACCTCTGCTTGACATCTGGTATTCATTTATGACTCACATATCTATGCTGTCTCTCCGGTACACCTATCTGTCCTATGATACCCTTGCTAGATATCAGGCATTGTGCCACAGAAAAGATGAATCTTACACATGTGATCCACATGAACTCACAACTTTCTAGAAGTGTAGCTGAAATGGAATCGCAAAATGCTGTTCTAGTGGACACAGGATTCTCTAGCTTTGGGGAACCTGGGTGAAAAATTTATGTTAAATTTCACTATGATTTCCATAATTCCTGAGAAATTTGGAAATTCTTGTATTTTTTTAAAACCTCAAATCTCTGACATGTTTTAATCAACCTTAACCTTACTGCAAAGTGGCCACTTAGCCCACAGGGGCCTTCCCAGCTAACAATTTTTACATTGTAGCAATGTTGCAAATTTACGTTGTCACAACGTAGAAATGTGGACTCCCAGAATGTTTGTAGCAACGTTGTGAACAATGTTATAAAGTTACATTTTTACAACCTTTTCACCACTTTTTTTATACATTCATATATCAATCATGCCAGTAGACTTGAAATTATAAGAATTAAAGCAATGTGTTGTCTTCTTAGTAATTGATTTTGGTTTCATTCCCAACCAAGCATGTGACATTATTATAACATTGCAGTAACATTCTGTTTGGTTCTGTATTCGTTCTTGTTATGTTATTTTGATGGCTGCCAATAACGTTGCAATGTACTGCTGTGATGTTGTCCTGCGATGGTATTATAACGTTCTGGTTATGTTGTTCAACCTAAACAGAATGTTCTTGTAAGGTTTGGTTTCAGTTTCATCCCAACCTCACCTAAACATAATGTTTTAATAACATTCTGATTTGGTGATGTTTCGACCTAACCATCTTAGTAAGTACCACATTGACTTAAGAAAATATAGTTGCAGAACGTTTCTGTTACATCGCAGCTTGGCTGAGTTTGCACCTAGAAACTAAACTCATATTCTTTAAGGTTAGTACATGTCAGGTTAATGACCTGTCACATTTATGACTGGTTTCTCAAGACTGCTAGATGGTGTATCATGTCAAAGAAATAGGAAAAAGGTGTCCAACTTGAGTACCTGTTTTAATTCCACTTATTATATCAGTTTATTTTTTATTATAAAATACTGACTGGGAACAATATTTCCTGATACAAAATACCTTATTAATTTATATTGTCTTAAAAGTAAACAAAGACATTCATGTTAAATAACATTTTACCAAAAAGCATTATATTCGCTGCTTATGGTATTATTAAATGGAGTTAAGACAGCATTAGGTAGTCAATAAATAACATTTTCTATTGATATAACTCAAATAAAAATCCATAGGTGGTTACAACAATTTTTAAAACATATATCATGATATAACCAGTATTTATCTTTTTTATACAATGATAATAATAAGATAAGTTGAAAAGGCACACTTCATTAATAGAATGATTCAAAATAAGATGACAGCAATCCCTGTAGATATTTTGAAACAGATATCTGCAAATTTAGGCACCTAAACTGACATTAGATTGCCTACTCAAAATTTTGATCAATTTTGAAAGAAAACCATTGTCTAGATTGTCAATATTCCTGAAATACGCTATTTCTCTCATGACAATTTTATCTATGTTCCTTTTGCTATGAGCAAGTCATCTTAATGACTGCAAGTCTAAACCCCTGTGTTGTCTTAATAACAACCACATTATTTTAACACCCTCTTCCCAAGGACACTTTTTAGCATCATTAGGGAGTACAATAGTATTCTTATTCTTTCACTCAACTCTCGTGGAAGTGTGTAGGTGGTGTTGCTTCTAGTGAGAGAAACCATCTTGAACCAGGTCAAACTGTTCAAAACCTTAAAACTTGTGTGTTCATTTTTACTTAAGTTACAGAAGATAAAATTCTATTTTTTGGTTGATTTCAAATTTCCTAAGTATTAACCTCGTTTAAGCAATAAGATGTGGAATTATTCTGTATATACAAATCCCAATGTAAACAAACACAAAGTTACAAAAAATGACCCTGCCCAAGATGGCAGATGGACATAACCTGTGTTACGACGACCGCCTTCCTCTCAGCTAACAGGAAACGAGTAAAAGAATTTTCTCTATTTTCAACAGGTAGATTCCTTGAATGTTAACCAAATAGGGGCTATTAAGATTAAAACAGCCTACATTCCCTAAAGTGTCCAGTTTAATAAGACATTTTGGTCAAACTGTTGTATTTTGCCATTTGAAGAGAGTGACCTATGTAAAAGATCTACACCATTGATAAAAAGGTCCACTTTTTCAAAATGGTCACCCTCCCACAGCAAGTTCTGTATACGGGCCTGGATAAGTAAACCTCGTTTTCCATCCGAGAATATTGTCGTTAGAACTGAAAAGCTCATGATAGTATCGCTACAGTTCTGATAAAGTAACATTTACTCACTAGAGGTAAATGTGCTTCAAATTCAGAACGGATGTGCGGTGTTCACGTCAAGAACATTTCTGTTGAAACAGAACCCGAAGGGATCCATTGCAGGTAATAATTAACAAAACCGTATTTGAACGTAAAAAAATCATATTACTTGCCAACTGTGCAAACATCATAAGCAATTGCGTTATTGACATGAATTGAATGTATACACCAGCCATATGTAGACCTTTCATACTTCTAGCACAATAAAAATACACCAAAGTTAATTAGATTTACATAGGAAGGATGCAAGCAAATGCCATTATAACAGGTCTGCTACTGGCTATATCATATGTTCCCATTTTTTTTTTTTTTTTTTTTTTAATGTTTCCTTATATTTCAATGTATTTGCCTAATATAACCTATAATTAGCATTTTCCTATAAGAGGATGAATTTGCCCTCGAAATTCAGAGGTATAATCTTGTTCTAACTAGCACCTTGTGGTATACTTGTATCTGAGCCCAGCAATTCTTTAGGTGATAAATTTTTCTTAATTGGGCAAAAAAAACGAACATCATTTATCTTCATTACTTACGTATAAGTATTACTAATATTTTCTAAAACGATTCACGATAACAATACGCCTGTGGTGCAGGATTTAGCAACGATAAAAGACATGCCAACGCTGCTAATTCAAGTCTTGGCACTTACTTGTTAAGACATAGTTGTTGTACACATGTTCTTGAAGTGATGTTAAATATATTGCAGTGACAATTAGTAGTTCTGAAACGGGCCAGAGTGGCAGGCCTGTATTGCATTTGCTTATAAATGCCTTTACTTGGTTTCTTATCACAAGGTGGCATGTGTCTCTGGCTACAGAAGCTCCCTAGCACAATATTGTCCACTAGGTGGCAGTGGTTCACATGATGTGCAAAATAGTATCTTATTTCAAGCATGCCATTTTCCTTCTTTCCCTGTTATCCAATATCTTAACTTGAAAATGTATTATCTGCTTACAATTACCAGATTACAAACCAGTGTGCATCAATGTTACGTCATACAATGTATGACTATTGGTAATTACAAAGAAAGGTAAAGGCCATATTCCACTATCCGTTCTCGGCTTGCGGCCACCCAAAAAAACGCAAGCAAACGGCCGCAAATGCCATAAACGCAAACGTAAACGCCATAAACGCAAACGTAAACGCCATAAACGCAAACGTAAACGCCGTAAACGCAAACGCAAACGCCGTAAAATAGGTGCACTTACCTTTGACGTGAGTGGAGGTGTTTACATCCTTATTCACCTTTCTCGGCATTCCTTTGAGATCACGCACGATTCAGATTTTGTGCCAGGTCCCTCCTCCAATTACTCCTGTAACCTATCACCCACAAGAGTGTCCAATGAATAAAGAAATACAAAATAGATACCCTCGAGACACTAATGACTGAATAAAGGGGCTGAGCCAAAAGTATGATATGAAGATAATTAGTTTTCTTTTTCTAGAGAAATCACACAGAGGATATATCGTATTCATGATTTAGAAAAAAAGGTGAGTTGAGGGGACCATTTAACGTATTTTGACTAAAGACATCTATCTGGAACACTTTTCTATCTTTGAAAACATTCACAGATAGATAAGCACGCAAATGCGCTTCTCTCCCGACGTCTTTAGTTTCTGTCTTATGAACGATTTAAACCCGTGCACTAACTGATTTGTACAGAGTCGGCGCACAAATAGGCGCACAAATAGGAGGAATAAGCTATTTTTCCAGCGATTTGTGTGCTGATTTATGCGCTGACTGTCTGTGGGTATATCTTGCTATCTCAGAGCCGGCCGTCGGTCGCAACGACGGCTGCAGCGACAGCCGCACCGATCCATATTAATAATTAACCATTTGATAATTTGACGCCGATCACCGATTCTGCACTCAGGCCGTCGGCCGTCAGCCCATCGTCTAGTGGGTATGGGGCTTTACAGTTACATTCCATGTCCAACTCAGTTTGAGGGAGATTATTAAAACTCTGCCTTAAAATTGAAGAAAGCTATTTTAATAAGAGAGTAAGTGTTAAGATAATATTTCAAGATGTCCGGTCTTTCTGATTGCCTCATTCAAGACCCTCGTGGGCCGTGATCACGATCAGAATCAAGGATCAGGATCCGACATGAATATAATGTTATCTACTTTTACTGCTGTGAGATCTCAACCCTGGGAAAAATCCTAGATTGTAGATATGCCTGACGTCATTTTATTTCCCACGAGCTTTATTTTGAGAGTAAACAAATTTGACCAAATAAGAGGACTGAAGGAATACATGGAAAATTTACAAATTCCATTTTCACACACAATTTTCCTAGTCTTGCCTGTGGCATATGAATAATTTTGTTTCTCAAAAGCAAAAACTCAATGTTATGGATACGTATTTGCAAGATCACATTGCATCTAGAAAATATAGATAAATGCGCCAAATTTGATGTATGCATTTGGAAAAGCGACATGAAATCACTATTATCATATACATGAAATCATACATCACCGATAGAAAAGAAATAGTATGGTGCTGATGAAACATAACGTGCATGGTATATACTATAGAAAATATAAAGTGGATGAATACATAGAAATAAACTTCTTTGCGTTAGTTATTTTGATTCTCATCTCATCTTCTCATCTCTTAAGTGCATGCCGCTGTTGGCGAAAGGTGGTTAACTTGTCACCGCCAGCACATTTGGGTCAAGTTGGAAAAAATCTTTAGACATTGCATTCTCTTTATATAAAGGTTAGTATAAAAGTTGCTATACAAAATCGTTGATAAGAGACAGATTGTTTGAGTGGCGGGGGAGGATATGGCTGGAAATCGTCCAGCAACCGGTTATTATTTACTTATTTCTGTGGTTGTAGTAATAGTAATAATAATAGTTAATGTTACCTATCACAAGCAACCCCACGTGTGTGCTTCAAGACCCTGACGTCATGGAGAGGTATGCAGATAAAATACCAATGTTTCTTGCTCCTGTCTCCCTCCTATGTTTTCCCTACAAAGAAATATCAGTTGATATGTTATACCAAGCAGAAATGAACACCCCTTTCTAAAACTGGTACAGAAAGGCCAGTTGACATTACTTGAAGAATTTACGTAACTTTTGATCATAAAACATTTTAACGAGATGCAAAGATGCATGTGATGTAATTACCAGCATGTACAATTATTCTTTTATAATAAGTGACGAATTGACATGAAGTTAAGCAAATACAAGAGTTTGTTGTATGAAAAATCAGTGTCCTGTTTTCTTGTTATTTTTCTCTCTCCTCACGACACGTCAATGAAACATATTCAGAGTCAAGACAGCGGAAAGAATGAGTCATGTCTTCTGATATACTTAGCAAGAATCTTTGATATTCATTTGAGAGAATTTTTTGTGCTTTTAAAAGTTGGCCAATCCACTTCCAAGTCTAGGCCGAAATATACCAAAGTCATATCGGCAATTGACACACACACATATATATGTATACATACATAAAGTATAGGCCTATATATGCGTTTATCTTTCAGATCTAGACAGTATGCATAATTATGTGTGTACATTGCCGACTTTTCTAAATACAATAATATAATCTGAATATGTTCAAATTTATTGAATATTTATCCTGGAGTGTGTTTCACCTGAAACCATTAGTTATGAGTTCTCGTGTAACACATCGTTTGCTGACAAAGTGTTTTACCTTGTTTCATTTGCGGTTGTCATAAAGATAGACTGAAGGTACGAATAAGAAACTTGATCTTGTCAATTGGCCTTTCAGACAGACATTGAGTCATATGTGAGTGAAGTTATCTTTTTACCTGTTTACGTCTGAGCTTACCCTTTCTTTTATGTTATTCATACATTTCTAGGGCTTTTATATTACGATCTTTCGTTAAAGAAAATCAATATATCACTGCGGGACACTAGATCTCTGATGACCTTCAATTTTCAAGGGGGACCATTGAAGTATATTAGATGCATGAGATATGCCACCATTACAATACCTATAACCAGATAACATACCTTTCCAGTACCCTAAGGTCACCTGAAAAAAGTCTCGGAAACGTCATGAAAATGAGACCTTTTCATTGTTTATAATGAATCTTAATTGCCCCTTTCCAATATTTTGGATTGATCAATTTTCTGAATACATTCACGTTAAATCTGAGAAATGAAAGAAAATGATCGGGGCCTTAGTTTGTTGAGGATGAAGTAACTTGAATCTTTAAGGCTTAACCAGCCATGAATACAATAAACGTCCCTCATAACTCATTTAGTTCAAAATATTTATAGAAAATCGCAGAAATGAGAAAAGCTCATGTATAGGAGTACTCATGCAAACAACAGGCTAACAACGTGCTTAGTACTGTGGTAACGAAATCTATGATTTTTGTCTGAGTGCCCTTGGCAGTTTGGCAGACGATATGAAAAGGAGACAGTTTTTGAAGCGTGTTCTGCTGCAGATGTAGATCACCTTTTGCATAACCCGAGGCCACGTGGATACACTGTTGTTGGGGACGGCCATTACTTACACAATAGAGGGACTCCTGGGTAGGTTTCTTGATACTGTTTGGATGTTGTAGGGTGTGGCCATTATTTACACAATATGGGGCTCCTGGGCAGGTTTCTTGATTTCGTTGGGATAAAACATAGTGAGGGGTGACCATTATTTACGTTTTTGGCATTACGTGCACTTTAACCATGGGGGACGCCTTGATTAGTTTCTCGATTATATATAGGGATATCCTGTTATTGTTATTGGGGTGGCCATTAATTCATTTACACAATAGGAGACTCGTAGGACAGTTTCTTTGCCATTACTTACACAACAAGGGACGCCTGAGTTACATTTTTGGTTATCTAATGATCTCAGTTTAGAATAATTTCTTAATGTAAAACAGAATCAACCATTCAGAAGCTGAACCACAATTACTTTCCTCTTGGTCAAAATTGTGCAAATCAGAGAAGAATAGCGGATTTTTTTCATGCATGAGTAGCAGAACAAATACGAAAGTAACATTGTCAGTACCCATACACTTTGCACTAAAAAGTGTGAACAAAATAAACTGGCGGTACCCACCCATCTGACATAAAAGGTCCAGTCCCTGTGATGAGAATGCCTGGGGCAGGTATGCGGTCTCTGGAGGTCCGGCCTACTCCAGTCCGACAACTAGGCTGAATATATTTGGTTTCAGTCAACATGTCAGGACTCACTCAAAACTTGGTTAGTCCTCCTATGTCAATTCTAGCCTGTCATATTAGAGGTAAGGCCAAAGAAAAAACGGTGCGAAAGAATACCTTCAAACACAGACATAATCCTTTCTTCTCATAAACTGTGGGCATTTTTACTTGGGGATAAAGTTTATTGCAGCAGTAGGGAAGGTTATCTGGAGAAACCTCTTGAGGTCCAAGCAAAGAATGAACTGACTACAATAGATTATAGAAGACACTCGATGATGCAGGCCCATTAACTATTTTCAGCAATTTTATGAAATAAGATCAAATCTCTCCATCCACTTTCTTCATATCCTATTGTTTTTGAAATGATAAGATAATCTGCAAAATTATAACGTCTGGTTAGGATAATCATAGTTTTTCATTTTATTATATTTTTGTTTTAGGATACGTTGTTGTGGAAATGGGCCCAGGTATGAAGCCTCCAGGGCGGACCACTATGTGCAGCTTTGACCCAGGAGGTGGGGGGGGGGGGGGGGGGGTAGTGTCAGGTGGGCGGGGAGTTCTCACCTGGTGCAGGTGTCACACACCACGTGACTGCATGGTGTCACACACAGGAGGGGGTCTGAGCCTTAAAGGTAGAGGTACCATACGGCCCACTGCAGTCCCCACCGCCACCACTTACCATTACCACCACCACCACTTACCATTACCACCACCACTGAGCACCATTACCTTCACTCACTTCACTGCACCAGGCAATAAGGAATAGTGCCATCATGCCGTTAGCAGTTGTCAAAACTAATCTCCAGCGAGATGAAATCCCATTTGACTTCATGGAACGTTTAGCCAACGCCATGGTTAAGCACCTGGATTGTGATATTTCGGTGAGTATTCATGTCAATTACTTTTTGCAATGTTTATATTCCGTTATTTTTACTTTTATAATTATGTTAATTACATTGCTGTGTCAGAATGACGCCTGCAGGATGATAAAAGCTATTTATTTACATTATACAAAATACTGCAAAGGGCTTGGAATTTGCACTGATCACATAAAACTAAAAGATGAATAAACTAAATGATAACAGAACATATAATAATATTGAAAAGGGCGCCCAGCATCATTGTCCCTGTACAAAAATGAATACGGATATCCTCAAGCGTTTTTAGTCCACAAGGGTATAGGGCTGTACGTTTTTTTTACCTTGGGGTTCCTTGGTCAAATATGTTTTGCAAGGAGCCCAGGCCGGGAGGTGTGCCCTATACCTCAGTGTTTGTGCTCGGACTTAACAGTGGGTTATCCAGTTAGACTACAGATTTAATTTACCCATACCCGTCCGAACCAGCACGTTCTATGGTCGCCTAGAGTCTTTTGGAATGAAGCCGTGGCAACAAAATAATGTCATTTGTTACACAGGTTAATTATTATTTGATGACGGCAAAGATCAAGGAGGATATAAATCTGTGTGTTCAAAGAAATAGGTCAAGTGTGTTTTCTGCTTAAAGTTGTGTTGACACATACAACAAGGTAACACGTTTTGTGACCTGATTTGACATGGTCATTGGGGCCTCAGACATGCCAGAAGGTGCTCTATGACAGTAGAAAATAACTTCAAAAAAGATATTAATCAAAAACTGTTCCTAAAAACCAGGAACGTCGAGCCATGAAGAAAAACTGTGCCCATCGGTGCTGTGAACAAAGACGGTTTACGATACCTTTTTAGGGGCGAGGAAAGCCTTTGTTCAGTGACCAACAGGGAAGGGCCTTATTTGCCTTTTTACTATGCGTTCCTATAAACGTTTAGGAAACATAAATAAGAGGTACCACGATCCAGCAATAGCCACACGAAAATACATGTAGCACGACTCTTGGCTTGAGACCCAACGACAATGTCATTTCCTTGTGAGATCACCTGTTGATTAGAAACGTTAAAGGAGTATCATAAACCACACCACTCTATGCTTTAACAACATTATTTTGAATGGTCCCTTTCATATTTGAAACTAAAAGTGTGAAATTGGGGATACATTCCTCAGTTGTCTGTAATCGGCTCGTAATGAACTGGTAGTATTAATGAAATATGTTATGAGGCGGAGATAAAAGATAAGTAACATTTCAGTTAGATAATGCACTATTCCCTATTGACTTTGCCAATCTCAATAATAAACCCTAAAAATCCAAAGAACCCAATTGTTAAGTAATTCAGGTAGATGTAAAGGCAAAAGCTTCATGGCTCCGAGCCATACCACACATATATGAAAATTAAAAAAACATTGTAAAAGGTAACACATCCATAACTGGGCCGGCCAATTGCAAAACTATTGCCAATCAAATGAATAAATTGGGTATGACGATGATGGGTAAAACCTTCCTTCAAGGATATAGAAGATAAACATACTGTAAACATCAGTTGTCCTCATTTTTTATTTCTATTTTTTATCAGAAGTTATAAATCCTAGCTGCCAAGGATTTACCCTAGATTGATGACGCTTTCACTTATCTTACGAAATCAACGGCGTGCCGTTAATCAATTATTCCTGATTTTTACCCCATCTCACCCCATTGGGTTGCCGTATGCATTTGATTTATGCTGATAATAGCCATAGAACGCGCATCTCATGAAAAGTATATAATAGGTATGATACACATATCTTATTTCTTGTTTGTACTGCCTCTTTATGAAATATGCTTAGTCTCAGAGATTTTAATGAATCAAAGCCTTTATGTGCGGGATGGGAATCATAAAATAACAGAACATAATAATTATTATAATATTGACCGAGACTTGTACTCATAGAAGAACTTTGATACGTGTATGTAATCAGGAAAGGTTTGCTTGTGAGTAAATACATACAACAATATAACAGAAACAATACTGCTGTCAATGCATGTGATACACCTTTTTAGTTACACTATTTCATCATATTGGCAAAATAACCGAAATATTAGATATTTCCACAAATTTACATTTTTACAGTGTTTGTTTACTTAGGGGGCCTTCCATTAAGTATGTACGCATCAAGGGGGGTGGGGGGTCTGGAATTTTTGAAAATTTGCGTACGTCCCTGTACAAATCCAATGCGTATTTTAGTTGAAGGGGGGGGGGGGGGGTGGGGGGGTCTAAAATTTTAGAAATTTTGCATACGTACTAAATGGAAGGCCCCTAGAATAAAAACATTCTATGACTTTTAAATAGTACCAATATTGCTTGTACAATAAGAAATTAAATCAAGTTAAGAAGTCAAAGCAATAACTTCCAATTTTCTTCACAGCATCTGTACCTCTATTTAGAACAATAACCACCAAATTATGTTATAAAAAGTTCTCCTGTTTATCGCCAGCTGTCCATGGTGGAGTTACACACTGACATCCAGATGTTGCGGAATGGTTCCCGGGACCCCATGGTGAACCTGGAGATCCACCACAACACCGACAGGGTCACCGAAGACTCCAAGCGGGTTTACGGAGCCAAGTTTGCCGAGATACTCTTTGAGCAGCTCAGGGTCAGCCTGGAGAGGTAAGAGCTGTGTTTGTGTTGTTTGCTTGAGCTCAGAGTCAGCTTGGAGATATAATAGCAATTGTTCTGTTGTTTACTTGAGTTTAGGGTCAGCTGGAGATATAATAGCAATTGTTCTGTTGTTTACTTGAGTTTATGGTCAACCCGGAGATATAATAGCAATTGTTCTGTTGTTTACTTGAGTTTAGGGTCAGCCTGGAGATATGATAGCAATTGTTCTGTGGTTTACTTGAGTTTAGGGTCAGCCTGGAGAGGTAAGAGCAATTTTTTCGGTAATTTTACTTGAGCTCAGGGTCAGTTTTAAGATGAATGTGCAATACTTTTCATAATCAGTCTAGGGAGGTAAGAACATTTTTTTGCTGTTCACTTGATCTCACGGTATGCCTTGAGAGGTTAGAGCAATGTTTCCATTGTTATCTGACCTCTGTGCCAGCCTGGAGAGGTTAGAACAATGTTCCTGCCATTTTAATTGAGATCAGGGTCGGTTTGGAGAAGTAATATCAGTTGTTGTTCTATTTTCTTGAGTTCAGTGTTAGCTTGGAAAAGTAAGCCCAACTTCTCTGCTTTTTTGTGTAAGCTCAGTGATGGCCTGTAGAAGTGAGAGCAGTTATATTGATGTTGCTTACTTGAGCTCAGGATTAGCCTAGAGAGGTAAGAGCAAAGTAACATTTGTTTACTTGAGCTCAGGGCCAGAATAGAGAAGTGAGAACAGCTTTTGTTTTATTTACACAAGTTCAGGATCAGCCTAGACAGGGAAGAACATTTTTTCTGTTGTTTACTTAAGGCGTGTGTATCTTGAGAGGAAAAAGCAATGTTTCCTATTGTTGACTTTAGCTCTGGGTTGACCTTGAGTAAAAAGAGCAATATTTCTATCATTTACTAGAGTATAGGATCAGCCTATACCTGTCGAAAAGAGCAGTTTATTTTTGTGAACTTGAACCTATGCAGTGGCGGATCCAGGCGAAGGGGGCAAATGGGGCAATTGCCCTTCTCCCCCCCCCCCCCGATCCAGGGGACAAAATTTTGGCATATTAAAATTGGAAGATCCGTGTAAATCTGGTGTTTTTATTTTTCATTTTATAAGGCTCTGGATCCGCCCCTGTTATGGTTAGTCCAAAGAGATAAAAACAATTTGTCTGGTATCAAGATGAGCAGCATGTCACCTTGGCGAAGAAAGAAGCATTAGTGCTCTGGATTAGTTTTGGTGAAGTAAAACCGGTTTGAATGTGATCTTAGCCTGTAGAGGACTGATCAAGTTTTGTTTTATGGTCTAGATCAATAGCTCATCCCGAAGAGATAAACGTAGTCTTTTTTAATGTGTATGTTTTAACCAAGTCTGTAATTAGCCCTAAGTATATAAATATATTCAGCTGTTTTCTTTTCCATTTCAGAGTTTTGGTTTTGTTCATCGACACAAGACGGACAGTTGCTCCTCGTGCAGAAGACGTTTCTGAAGAAACAAAGTTCTAAATTGTGTTTTCTTTTTAAATACTCTCAATCAAAACTCAAATTAACTCAAGGGGATTAGCACTTTAACAGACCTGTGATTTTAGGGTGGAGCTGAGTGTCCGTACCCGTGCAAGAAACATAATATTATTTTCTATCCTTTTTTCGGGCAATTGTGCTGTGGAACTCCAGTGGCTTGTTGAATACTTAGTGCCAGACCTTGTATATTGTCATATTATGTGCATTCAAATTACTAACAGCAATTGAGAAATCCTTGTTTCGATCTACCTCTTGATCACACGAAGCTAGTGACAAATGTGACATAAAAGAAGCAAGCAAGGTTTGTTTTACATTTGTGTGATGCTAAAATCGAGCAGATGATTGTGAAAAAAGGTTTACATTGTTTAGGTTTAAGACGTAAAATACGAACATTGTTCTTATGTGCGTGATTAGATCTCGAGTTACTTATGTTTAATAAAATGCGAGAAATCGTTTTTATTTAAGAAAATGGCATTATGATATAATTTTATATGTGTATCAAAATAAATGTAAACCATGTTTCTTTTCTAGTGTGAATCGTAAATCTGCTTTATGGTTGTATGCCAGAGTTGACAATAAAAATTATTAAAACTTATGTATATTATGGTTGTGTTCGCGTATACCGATGCCATTCTTAATCCACCAACAAATTTCATACGTCTTGTATGTTACCTACCTTCGTGGATGGCAGCCGACAAAAAGGATATGCATTGCATAAATCTCGTAAAATTTAATATTTTCCCTTTATAGTATTTCTAAATGATATATTATTGAAATTACAAAGCTATAGCCCAACATTGATATAGTCTGTATACATAATCTAGAAATACGGCTGTCTTTATGTAGCTAGACCCTAAAGGACGTCATTTCATTAAATGCGTCTTCTTAACATACAGTCAAAGGTGATTGTATGTTGCATTGCTATTGTAGGTCTCAGTTTTTGAAATGCAGAAAAAGATATTACAAGTTCTAATTAAGAAACAATGTCTCATTTTCCCCGTGTGAAGACAACAACATTACCTTAACTAATAAAACAATTCTTTACACAGAACCGGGTTGACATACACTTGATATCGGTATTTTTCCCTCTGAGTGAATATTATCAGGGTGCCGATCCAGGGAAAATTTGCGAAATGCTTTGTATTAAAAATATACGAAGCAAATATTTCATGTTTTTTCAACCAGGGAGAGCCAAGATTCGTAAAATTACACAATAAAATGCTTCGTAAATGCTTTGTTACTGCTTTGTTAATTTACAAGTCATAATTTGTAAAATTTGAAAACGTTAAAACAATCAGTTTAGACCTCTTAGCTCTTGATATTCAATATGAAATTGGTAAAATAATATGTTTCTATCATTTTGGAAAAGTATCTTTGTATAATTTTGAAACTTTAAAGTATACGATCACAATATTTGTGATCGTATATTTAAGCATTTACGATGCGTTTTTATTGCTTTGTAAAATTTACGAAGCCTTTTTTGCATCGTAAATTTTCCCTGGGTGAAGAATTTGCTTCGTATTTGAATACGAATGCTCCGTAAAATGTCCCTGGATCGGCCCCCAGATGAAAAAGTCAAAAACATAAAAGCTAAAAGAATATGATATTCTGTTTCTTTCTTTTGGCAATATGGGTTGGCCTATGTGATTCGAAGCTTAGTCACATTCCATCAATATCAGCAGGTAGAGAAAAATTAGATTGTACTAAAAAAAATTGAATTAACCGTTCACTATAGTTATTTGTGTCTAGGGGCCTAGAGTTTTGTTAGGGCAGTGGCATGGATGGTATGTGGCAAACAAATATTGGCACTGAAAATTCAAAGCGAATATAAAACTAAACAGTATATTTTTTAATTAAATTCTACTTTCATGGCCAACATGCATGTATATGACTCATGAGACGAGGGGGAAAAGGAGGCCTTCAACAGATTTTGGAGGTCCTTTCCCATTCCGAGTTTTGCCTCTCGCCGATGAATAATTTCAGCGAGACATTCCCGTCCCTAATTGGATGTTAAGTGTTGCTGTTAACATTACATTTGTTTACTCGCTAGATGCTAATATTGAATGTAAGTAGGCCCTAATTTCAAGATAATTCATAACGCAATTCATTTTTATATGTGATATTCGCATGTGTCATTCGCACGTTAGTCAGAATGAAGGCTCTGCGTCTATTATTTAGATATTGGTATACATGTACATTCAAACGCATTTTAAGTTCACCAACGCAAAAATATTTTTATGTAGATTGTTGTTTATTATAAGGAAATTAACTCAACCTTTCATTGAGAGAAATTATAACCGTAACCATCAATTTTAGTCTGAAATATTCCGTCATCACACATACCCCATTGATAGACACTTTACAGAATATAAACTTACAGAATATCACATTACGTTTCTCAGTTCAGCATTATCACTATTTTAAATTCAATTTGAGAAATTAAGAAAGTTTAGTAGTGAAATCCCATCAATATACTGATTTATACAATAGACCATTTTACGATACCTTATATATCATATATGAAATTCTGTTATAGCCAAGCTTAACAGAGTTAGTCACACAACTATACATCCTTCGGACCAGCCGAATATGTCAGAGCGTGAATACAACTTGTTGTTCAAGTATTATAAGTATTTTAGATTTACATGCTTTTGTTGCAGTTTTTGAATGAGATAAATTTATAATTCCATAGTTATATATACACATATTATTGAAGTTGTTTTAGAATATCACAAACTTCAATGAGAGGCCTATGACACCTTAAATACTGCATGCAAGTCATCTAAAACATGTTCCTGAGACACCATTATGCAACCACACCTACCATGTTCCGTCAATAATGGCGCACTATCTCTACTTTTAATTGTTACGGAAAGCAAATAATATAATCAAAAAGGACGTTCAAAACAACTCCATTTAAAGCAGGTATTTCCCCTTGCGCACTAGTACTCCGATTGGTGCTTATGAATGTTCATAACTAAGATACTGTAGCTATGACTACCGTTACTAACCCTGATATTCTGCCCAAATGACATACATGCATGCAAAAAGCCAAACTTTGTTACATCCGTCAAAAATACAATTGGATAATGTAAACTTAAGTATCACTTATTCAACAATCTCAATTACCTCCGTCATTGATCACAACACTATAGACCTATACAAATCACTGGTATCGTATAAACGAAGTTTTATCTATCTTGCAAAATAGTCTTTGTTCATGGCGGCAAGACTTTGTTGAGGGCTGGACACTGCCTGCCCTCTTTGACCACAGTTACTGGGATGTGGTTGTGGGTGGTCTGCCGCAGGTAAGCCTGTTGAATAGAAAATGATTGCGTTATAATGGAGTGAAAATGTATCTCTCTGATATGATCAACAATTTGTAGGGCTTATATGATAGCTTTAGATAGATGGTCTTGGTCAAGCTTTTCCCTGTACTTTTTGACTTGTGACCGTTTCTAATGATGATATGAAAGTGAAAAGCTGGGACCAACTTCTGTGATTATAGACTCAATGTTAGGTGTTATGGTCCACAATCGTGCCCAAACCTAAACTTATCAGGAGCTGCAGGTTCTAACAATAAAAAGTGCTAGGCCTAGTAGGGAACTTTTGATAAGTTCCCTAATTTATTCAGCCCCATATCTGTTTTCAGTGTTGACCTTGTATTTGATATTATAAAATTGTGGAGAGAAAAAAAGATCAATGAAAGCAGAACAACATTCCAGTAGAAATTGTTCTCGGGTCTTAAGGTTCTATTAAATGTTATGCATTTGTAAATGTCCTAATTATATCATGTGTGTGTTTGTGTGTGCATGTGTGTGTGTGCTGGGATTACAAATACGTAAACCAACTTACCTGGACGTAGTGAAAGCTGTGGGCTCTGTCCAGCTTGGTACTTTTTGATCCAAGCCAAACATAACACTCCAATCCATTGTCCACGATACAAACTCCCTAAAACACAATTGATTATAAATTGGAAAAGTGAACAATAGCTTTATGCAAACATCTGATGAATACCGACAAAAAGAGTTTCAAAAGCCTGTATACATATTGCTTTATCTAAAGATTCAATTATATTATCTGCTATATATCATTGTAATTTCATTTTATGGTATCATTCGAAAGCTAAAATCCTTCCTTTGATAACAACATGAGACATGACTAAGGTTGAGCCACCTACCTGTCCTGATAAACTTTTTCGGCTTGTTTTCATTCTTTTAAAGTCAACTGCTTCATAATCCTTGATGACAACTCTGCAAAAGAAAGCCATAGCTGTATATTGGATCATGCTCATTTCGGGCAAACAGTATATTAATGACACAGATGAACCCAACCAAATAAAAACGAAAACCAACACCTTTTAAGGAAAGATGTGATCATCGGATAGGGTTTCATTTTGAGTAGTCAGTATACTTTTCTGTGAGTAGAAATTGATGATCTAACTCTGAAACTGACACATATACTAAATTCAATGAAAGAAGTAGTAACGGTTGTCTGCTTAAGGTTGTAATGATGTCCAACCCTTAGCAGCAATCTGGATAGTTAGCAAATGAGTAATCAATTAATTGACTGCAAATTCTGAACATCACATTTCAGTAGTATAGGTGATTTCTATGGTTCTGTCCTTGCTTCCCTTTTTTTATCCAGCAGTTATATGCATAATACACTGTGTGTTTTCATTTAACTTGAATGAGGTATCGCATTTGGGAACATGGGGAAACTCTCAGTATAAAAGAATAACACTTACTTGTACATATAAATTTCTATCTCCTTTTTCTTTTTCAATGTAGCCTGTCTGGTAACCAGGGCTGTTGTGTCATCATCTGAATCTAGCAGGTGCCCCTCATTTTTGTCTTGTAGGTAAAAGTAGAAATAGTGCTGAAATCATAGATGAGATTCATTGAAATTTACATATAACATGATACTTTGAATGATTTACTTGTGCATCAAGTGATGACCAATACACCAATCACACACTATGATCAGCGGATGATAGGGCATTGTTGACAATTCAATACAATGTATAATGCTCATTCTTACACTCTTAACAGATTGGTCCCAAAATGTGCATTATAGTAATAATATTAGCGCATTTTATGTCTAGTCTACAAATGGGTATGAAACTTCTCTACAAATGATTATATTCAACTAATGCCTTGCCGTATAATGCTTATTTATCTATTTTTCTTATATATATACCCTTACAGACTAGCCCCAGAATGAAATCTTTCCCTATAATTATCGAACTGCTATTATGAGCGTATCTAGTCTTTAAAGGGTATACATGTATTTGATTATACTTATTACATAATAGACTGTAATTATGTTGAAAGTTCAAAACAGGCATAATGAAAATTCTGCGGCCTATCTCTAAAGGGTTCAAGATGCAAAGGTATAGATATTCATAAACTTAAGCTAATAGGATGGGTTTTAAGACGAGACTTGAAACATCTAAATAACTTACACCTTCCGAATTGTCTTCATCTAAAACCTCAAGTACTGTCCTTGGGCCTCGCCTTGCACAAATGCTTTCACAGTATATGATGGCCTGTAAAATAATAAAGGATATGATACAGGAATTATAGAAACTAGTTAGTCCAAAATTACATCTGATGTTGGTATGGTTTAAAGTTATGTTAAAGAAAGAATCTTTTTCCAAATTTCATACCCAAAAAAGAACAGATTTAACATTATACAGTTTTTTCCCATTATCTTGGGCAACTTGGATATGATGTATGCAAACAATTAGGAAAATGTAGACATAGTAAAATTGCTGAAGCCAAAACATTACCTTTTGACATACATCCCGAATCAATCAGTTGGAATGTAGCCATCTATATGAAATACTATTTAATTGTCATATAAGAATTTCTTATGAGGAAAAGATAATCATTCCTTATTAAGATGCAAGTTAGATATGCCATGGCAATATTGATTAGCTTAGATTACCCGTAGTTTCTCGTCGGAGGTGACCATATTCCCTGACCACAGGTAAACCTTCTGACCAATGTCCATCACAAAGTTATCCTCGGGCTGGAGGTTGGCCTTCAGGGGCGAGACCTAGATTACATGATATTCAAATGTATTTTCATCAATGTAGATCATGGCAGTGAAATATGGGAGGCACAAATATCGTGATTAATTGTACAAGGTCAACAAAACAGACATACCATTACGAAAATATGCATAGATTCATGTGCTAGAAAAGGATAACTACACAGGTTAACTAAAATAGGATATTATTCAAATGAACATCGTTGTATCTAAAAGAGGTAGATTGATGCATGATATATCATTTTAAGATGCACAATGAAATTTACAATTTGTCTAGTATATACCCTAAAATTATTCAACAAAGAATGAAAAACAATAAACCCAAATTCATAGAAATGAGAGATAGAAAACTATGATATGGCACTAGGTTGATATGATAACAAGAAGCAAAATAGCTGCAAAGTTTCGCTAACGATGGTCATCCCTAAGTAAACTGAAGGCCCTCCTAATACCAGAAGGTTATGTGTAATATGGGCTAAAGGCGCTGACCCCAACCACTTCTCCTGCTGTCACACACAGCTCCGGGATGGTTTTGTGTACAAGGCAGGCCTGCCAACCTGTGATGGTCAAAATCCGGGACACCTAGGCTAGGGGATATTTGGTGGAGTGGGAGGGGGGGGGGGTATATAAGCATATACGAGCTAATTAGTGGACGGCGCAGCCGTCCACGGGGAGAGTATGGGAGGGGTTCCCCCTCGCATTGGGGGGGTATGGGGGGCCACCCCCAGAAAAATTTTGAAATGTTAACTACTCATTCATGCAATCTGAGGGATTTTGAGATATAAATCTGAAATTAAGGGATGATAGTTTTTTTCCTAATATTTTCAGACCTACCTAGTTTTCCAGGAAATATGACAGTACATGTGGGAGTGTACATGGCAAAGAATGGTACCGGAGGGGTTCCCCCAGAAAGTTTTTGAAAAGTTAATTTCTCATTCATGCAATCTGAGGCATTCTGAGGGATGATACTATTGATAGCTTTGTTTGTAATGTTTTTAATTTGCACATCAATTCTTCTGAGTATGTGGGAGTCTATGTCATAAAAGAATGGTATTGAAGCAGTTTCTCCCAGAAAAATTCTAAAAAATTAACCCCTCGAAGGGGCAGGGCTGGGAGGGGAAGGACAGGGCCTGGAGGGGAGGGGTAGGGCCGGGAGGAGAAGCACAGAGCTGGGAGGAGAAGCACAGAGCTGGGAGGGGAAGGACAGGGCCAGGAGGGGAAGGACAGGGCCGGGAGGGGAAGGACAGGGCTGGATTTAAGGGGGGCGGGCGTGGGGGGCGCATGCCCCCCCTTTTTTTGTCCAAAATTTAGATTTTTTTAATGTAAAATGATCCTGCCCGAAGGGCAGGCAAAAAATTTCAGAATAGCACGCCCCCCCTTTTGAAAATTCCTGGATCCGCCCCTGGGATTGGAAGGACAGGACTGGGAGAGTAAGGACTTGCCCTGCAGATGGCTCGTAGTAGTCTTAATCATGTCAAACGTCCGTAATTAAATAAGGTTAGATATAATCATAATTAACGGAGGTGCACCTATTTTCGGACACTTTGACACCTAATTGCATCCCGTACCTATAATACCACCTTGGATCTATCATATTAGGTCAGAAACAACAGCTAAACATGTTTTTCATATGACCTAACCCAAAAATTTATGAAAGCAATACTTTTAACTGCATATGGATCATTTCAAATTTTTAAGTTAGGCGCACCTATTTTCGGACAGGTGCACCTATTTTCGGACAGTTAAAATGGATTAAAAGTATTGTTTAATAACTCATATATTTCCGGAAAAATATAAGACTAATAGGGTTTTTTTTCATTGAAAACATAAATGTAGCGCCTGTAGCTCAGTTTTCCATTGCCTAGATTATCAGTAAACTTGATTTTTGATGTCTAAGCAATTGTCTATGAATGAAGCGTTTTTCCTTCATAAAATGTGTAAAATTAAGTTTTTTCAATGTATTTTTCTCAGGAAAACCTACTTTTTTGGTCTATTTTATATATAAAATGGTAAATTTGCAATAGGAAATGCCAAAAACCTAAACATTGTTGCTCAGAATAACATAATGTACCATATTACACTTAGATTTAATATGCATAGCCTTAGGAGAGCCAGGGTAAAAGTTATTTCCCTAAATTAGAGTTTAATTAATGGATTGATCCTAATGCACACAGTCACCCATTTTCGGACACCACATTTCCGTAATCAAATGCCATTTTCTAAGGCAAATTCTGAATTTCAAATTTTTCAAGTGACTAATTATAATCTGAATGTATTCCAATAAGAAATAGTGCAATATCTAACATTCTGTACTCATTTTTCTGTAATTTGTGACTTAAAAGGTAAATTACTGCTTAAACTGCACCAAAAGCATTAGGTACACCAAAAGTGCCATTTTCTGGCACCAGAATTAATAATATCATATGTTTTATCTCCCAAAATAGATAAATATTTGATAGAAACATTTTATTTCCACTTGTTATCACTGGGTATATCTCCTGTCCCAAATTTATCAACATTAACAATATTTTTTTTTACAATCATGTACTTATTCAAGCCCACAATTGGGAAATTTGTGTAACTGTAAGTGTCCGAAAATAGGTGTATGTCCGAAAATAGATGTACCTCCGTACTTAATCAAGATTAAAATGAACGGCTCGTAATGGTCACTAGAGTATTTGAAACAAGCATTTTCATTGGTCTAACCTTAATTGCGTCCACTGAGGTGGGGCAGGTCTATATTCTGATTTTCAGTATATATTTAAAAAAAAAACAGTAAAGAAGGGCAGGTAAATTTAGAGATTGGATAGGTAAACCTTGACCAGCACCTGCCCCAAGCGGAAGGGCTACACAGACCTCGCCTGGACACATTGGCCTGTGAAACAAACCCTTAAGTATACAGGCAACAAGTATGGATTATGGAGCGCCGAATGTTTCCAAGGCGATATACTTCTTTCTGTTACAATAATCAAGTTTAGAATGTTCTTATGCCTACATGGGCTCAATCAGCACAAGTAGTTTAATCAACTTAGTCTACAAAGTTACGACACGTTGGGCCCAGAACCAGAAGGGGAAGGACAAGACCAGGGCTCAGGATTTTTCAAGATCAAATACTAGATCTATATTGATTTCCTTATTTTCCGGGACATCTGTGCCCTTTCCCGGGACGTCCGGGACAGGGGTCAAAATCCGGGACTGTCCCGGAAAATCTGGGACGGTTGGCAGCCCTGACAAGGTCCCTACATGTACTGCCATTCACCTTGTATTGAGTGACCTATCACTCACTCACCTAGAACTGCCCACCTGCAGGTGACAGTAGAGGTCCTAATGTGGAGGGGTAGGGGCTGTTTGGCTCAGGTAGTGGTTATGTAACCCACTCCTGGCTTGACATACTGCCTGATTCTAACAACCATTATAGGACAATGCCCTTCAACTGCTGAACATGAGATTGTGTAACCGGTCATTGAGAACAAAGAGAATTAAATGGTTTAAGCCATGACTGATTGAAGGAGTCCCCACCATTAGCTACAGTACTATACGGATATAACTAGGGACTCCCAAAAATTGCATTAGGAAGAGCACATTTCTCCTTTGTATAATGTAATCAATTGATTTAAATGCCGGCGTGTCATCTTCATTCACCAGTAGCCCCATTAGACCCTGGAGGACGCACCTCTTTGACCCTGTAGTAGCGGGACCGTCGGTCAGGTTTGTAGTAGCGGTAGAGACGCGCAGAGCAGGCCGCCTCCGGGCTGTAACGGTAACTGTCACTGGCCGAACCCCGGGACACCCTGAAACAACAAGGGGATTTCTTAAAAAATCTCAATGGCAACAGCGATTCACAGACAGTTAAAAATGCTGATAAAGAATTGAAGCTCCAATTATGCTCAAGGCCAACAGTTATTCCCTTTTAAGAAGTATACTAATTCAATGTGTTTGGAGTATAATTATACCATTCAGCCCTACCATAGATAGCTGATTTACAGTATTTTAAGGACCTGCAGGCTAAAAAAGGGCCCTACATGACGGAGTTAAAGTGTCCTCTGAAGGGTAAGATAAAAAAATGGCCCTACGTGACAGGGTTAAAGTGTTCTCTGAAGGGTAAGGTAAAAAGGGCCCTATGTGACGGGGTTAAAGTGTCCTCTGAAGGGTAAGGTAAAAAGGGCCCTATGTGACAGGGTTAAAATGTTTTCTGAAGGTTAAGGTAAAAAGGGTCTACGTGACGGGGTTAAAGAGTCCCCTAAAAGCCAAGGTAAAAAAGGCCTTACACAATGGGGTTAAAATGTCCTCTGAAGGGTAAAAATGGCCCTACGTGACATGACAGCAATACTGTCTCATTATACGCTTCAAGAATGTTACCAAAAATAGAAAAACTATAATCATCCAGAGGCTGGGACAAGGTTGTGAGTAGTAGCTAAAAGGGCCCTATGTGACAGGGTTAAAGTGTCCCCTGAAGGGTAAGGTGAAAAGGGCCCTATGTGACACTGACAGGGTTTAAGTGTCTTCTGAAGGGTAAGGTAAAAAGGGCCCTACACGACGGGGTTAAAATGTCTTCTGAATGGTAAGGTAAAAAGGGCCCTATGTGACAGGGTTAAAGTGTCCTCTGACGGGTAAGGTAAAAAGGGCCCTACGTGACGGGGTTAAAGTGAAGGGTAAGGTAAAAAGGGGCCCATGTGACGGGTTAATGTGGCCTCTGAAGGCTAAGGTAAAAAGGGCCCTACATGACGGGGTTAAAGTGTCCTATGAAGGTCTAGGTAAAAAATGGTTAAAATGTCTTCTGAAGGGTAAGGTAAAAAGGGCCCTATGTGACAGGGTTAAAGGAAGACCAGGGCTTGCCCTGATGGTGATTATCTAATAATAAAAAAAAGAGTGTCCTCTGAAAAGTAAGGTAGAAAGGGTCCTATATGACAGGGTTGAAGTGTCCTCTGAAGGTCTAGGTAAAAAGGGCCCTATGTTACAGAGTTAAAGTGTCTTCTGAAGGGTAAGGTAAAAAGGGCCCTATGTGACAGGGTTAAAGTGGAGGGTAATGTAAAAAGGGCCCTACGTGACGGGGTTAAAGTGTCCTCTGAAGGTTTCCGATTCTCGCCCACTGACCTCCCGATACAGGAGGGCACCCGACACCAGCAGGGCCTCCAGGGCCGGGACCTGCAGCACCGCCGTGTTGTAGTCCTCCTGCAGGGTAGATATGAAGTATAATAATTATCATCAACTATCATTTAAAGTAAGGCAAAAACAATATCAAAATAGCGATAAATAATACAATAGTTCTACTTGTATATTTGTTTATATATGAATGTAACACACATAGGTAGAGACACATACATGCGCACACAGAAACACACACATACACACACGGAAGTATAATTATGCAATTTTGCAACCACTCACTACTTTTAATATGACGAGCAAGTCCCTTTGAGGAGTCATTTGATGTTAAATGTAAAATTCTCTTGTGAAGAGATAGAAGTGCATGGCTTTCCTGTACGTGAAGTACATTATCTTTTAGCTGCATCTGATAGATTCAAGATTCAAGATTCAAGATTGTTTATTGACTCATGCATAAGTATACATTTATGTCAAGGTGAAGTTGTCAGTCAGATAAAGATAACATACATACAATATTATATACATCACATACAAATGCACAGATTGCATTTGTTGCTTTTTTCCTGAGATCTTTAGTACACTTAGGATTAACATTTAAGATTTCACATACTTTCTCTTCAGCAGTCTGTACATCGAAGTTGCCAACATAATCACTGTACATTATTACAAAAGACTCTCTCTTACATTTAATCTCTGGTTGGTTACATTGGGTGAGTATATGAAGGACATCTTGACGTGTATCACAATGTTTGCAGAGGTCATTGCTAGCTTTTTTCCCTCTAAAGCTCCGATATCTACAGTCCAGAGAGCAGTTGTAGTCTGTCCGTAGTGTAGTGAATATGGTTCGTATTTTGGGAGAGTATATCTCTTGTAAGTAGCTGCACATGTTATATTCTTCTTTCAAACATATATTTGGTATTAAACATTTTCTTTGGTTTGTATCATCGGAAAGGAAACTTTGGAAGTTTTGAATGTACATATCCTGGAGTCTTCTTTGTATGGATAGACAAGGGTTATCATGGTGTAATTTGCAGTGGTTGCATTTATTGATCTTTTCATGATTCATTTTTAGGAATATCTAGCCAATAGTTTTGACATCTAAACTTTAATATGCCATCTACATGGTCATGTATGATGTATATTAATTTGTTGAAACTTGACCAAGTAAATGTGTCATGAAAACAATTTTTTTCTTTTAACTTTTATTTTTTGAAGGTGGATATCTCACTTAATTCTTTAAGTACTCAGTTGAAACTTTGAATATGCATTCAAAACATTCTTACGCAGGGAACTGTGTCTCAGAATTTGTATATACGTCCTGGTTAATTTTTAAGAAAATAATGAAGAAGAATGTAAAAAAAATATTAAAAAGTTGCCCGTTTTTTCAAATAAAATAAAAACCAGGACCTATAACAAAAAAGTGAGACACAGTTCCCTCCATATTAAGGTTCTTGTACTGCATGTAAAGTTTCAGAGCTAAGGAGAAATTATTTATGAAGATATCGACATCCAAAAAATAAAAGTGGAAAATTCACTTTTTAATAACTTTGTTTTTTATTTTACACTTTACTAAAGAACTATTGATACCATTAGATTGATAAAAATCTGCCCTTTCATTTGATATATTAAACATTAAAAAATAAGCATTATTAAGGAAACTGTTGCAATTTTACTGAAAAGGCCTTCGATAACCCTTGTCTATCCTTAAGACTGTTTTTGCCCCATTTCTGTGGTGCCAACCATATGTTTCTGCACCCTATTTTCCATAAAAAGTATTCAATATTTTTCAGCCATTCATGATTTTCTCTCTTCATTGTTTGAAAGGCTAAGTTTAACAAAGGGTTTTTAGTTTCCTGTTCTAGCCTTAGCCAGTACATTAGTGTCAATAATATTTTCCGATGATGGATGGGATATCTCCCTAGTTCCCGTAGAGCTAGTCTCGTACTAGAAAATTTGGACAAACCTAGAGCATGCTTACATGATGTGGAATAAAAGCTCTCAGCAGCTGACTCAGTGTTCCTATCCACTTCCTCTAATATAACAGTTAGTGATAAAGGGGACGTTTTCAAGGAAGGAATTGACTGACTCTGATTATAATTATAGGGACAATGGAATGGGGTGAGGTAGCCTCTTACAATATTGCATTTTGGCTATCCGTCACGTTATTGATCCTTTTTTACGTCTAGAGTTTTGGTCGTGGCTAAAGAGGAAGATTATTATCCCTTCTTAGGCCTCATCCCGCTAATTAATTTTTATACCATGGCAGGCTTCCTGGTTATTATTATGGAAATATTTCAGACTATAACAATTAGTTCTTACCGGTGTGGCCTGTTTGCCGACCCAGATGTGGATATAGTGGGACAGGTCGGATCGCATCACGTCCGCATAGTCAGTCTGAAAAAAGAGAAATTGTATAGTTTTGTATAATAACAATACTCAAACGCAAAAATATTAATGTCCATTAGAAGTGATCAAATAAACTAAGGAATAGACTGATGCAGTATATGCTAGCATTATTGATAGTTTTCATGTGTTTTTTTTAAAT
Source organism: Lepidonotus clava (assembly GCA_936440205.1). Taxonomy (NCBI): domain Eukaryota; kingdom Metazoa; phylum Annelida; class Polychaeta; order Phyllodocida; family Polynoidae; genus Lepidonotus; species Lepidonotus clava. The sequence goes on along the minus strand of OW387150.1, from coordinate 12,943,644 downwards.
GGCACTTCATTATCTAAATTGAATGATTATTTTCTTGCAATATATCCAAGAAATTTCTCAATAGCCCAATGCATTACTGTAAAATTGCTGAAGTACTAGTTTTATTCTAAATAAATGACGGAGCATTATCGAAATCTCCGTCTCGATCAGTGCACACTTTCGGTTATCTTTAATTTCATATAATGGAGCAAATAAAATTTATTCAATACTTTTACATTAACCTTTACACAGTTATAGCACCTGTCCAACTCATATAAATTGGTTGGTTATCTGAGAGTCTCGAAAATGTTTTGTAAGGTTCCCTTCCCTTTGACTTAAATGAACTTTGATAGCTTGAAATGGTAGAATGGTGATCTATTGGTTTTACATGTTTTCATATACAAGATTCAAGAGTCGGATTATTTTCCTAATCTATACTTACACTCAGAACAATAAAAACATCTTTATCGAAGAAATTTCCATTTTCTTCAGGTGGCCACTGGGTAACACAGTAATTCTAGAAAATGTTAAAATACATAATGGCATCAGTTGAAATTGAAATAAGCAATACTTACCAGGATATGATATTATTGATAATTAGACCCCATACTATGTATTAGATCATTTGAAACTTCATTATATCAGTGTATGTGAAAATATGAGCACTTTACACAATAACTAGCCGTATAAGTAGACATTACATTATTATACTGGAAAAGTAAATGTATGTATGTAGAAATTATCCCTATACTATAACCAGATAGTAATGAATGAATAACTAATGTAACATTGCGTGTTCTGTTGTATACGGAAACTACGTTTTTGCAGTCTCACTTTCATTTCAATCTGTCTTTCCATACTATTTTTGGTAAAATTTTAAATTATTGTTATCAACTTGAAATTCAAAGTCTCTTACATGAACTCTCCACACCTGGACTCCGGGCTGTTGACCAGCGTTAACCCAGGGGTAGCTGACCGAGGTGGAGGCGACTGACAAGCACAAAATAGATTATAAAGATACATATTATATCAAATAGAAGAATCGCGCCAATACGTGTTTGCGCCCATACACATAGAGTTAAAAGATGCGCCCATAAAAATATGCACAAACAAACATGATAGTTATGTATCTATCTTATGTATCTCTATTGTATCACATATGGGAGCATATTTGGGAAAAGGTACCTAATGGCATATTTGGCCACCCTGTGGCCATTAGTTCTGGATATTTAGTTCCTTTGCAATCTTACGTGCAATATAGGCCATTATGCTCAATTTGGGCCAAATCTGGCCAAATCTGGCAGAAAGTGACTCTTTGTTACATTAATCATGAAATATATGGGGAAAAACTATTTTTTAAGTTATTTTGTGAAAAAATTTGACTTACATGAAATTTTCTAAAGATTCTCATGACATTTACTAAAAAATCAGAATTTTCATAAGCAATGCATCATGGGAAAATCAAAATGGAACGTTTTTAGCAGAATTTCTGCGCATAATTTAGGTTAGCGAGTTACCATGGTTACGGTAAAAAGAATATAAAAAATGAAAAGAACATTTTTTCACAGGTAATGTAGAAAATGTTTTTACCTTCTCAAAACTGAAAACAGTGAGTGGAACAAGCATTCCTGTCAATAGTTATGGCACTTTTAATATTCTCAGAAATAAGAAAACTTAATTTCTTGATAAACATTAAAAAAAACTTTAAGTCGCCATAACATGGAAGTAACAACAGCAATTGGGAATAAGGGGTTCTCAATGTACAAGAGGTGGGTAGGTTCATACATGTTTATCTCAGGTTCTATCAGGAATATTTCAAAATGGTTTGCAGCATTTAGAAGAGTAGGTTCTCTACAATAAGAATAATGCTGAAACATTTCCCCATGTTTCATGTCATTTTGTGACCTCATTAATTGGCAATAGGTACCTTTTCCAAGATACGCTCCCATATATAAATACACACAAATGCTTGAAGTTCACATGTATATATACCAATATTTCTTTTGATAAACGATATAATTAATGGCAAATGCACTTGTATCATACTAATTAATGCAGTAGAGTGGTGACTCATCAAACTATATATTCCCTTATTAATTCTACTTACATTCCATTTTCTTGCTCAGCTCTGACCCTCCGTGCTGCAGGCGGCGAGTCATCCATGGATAAGGTTTTGGGCCAGGCATGTTGAATAAACTATAGACGGAATAAAATATAATATTTCAGGTCTATATAGACATGTTTGTCATCATCAGAAATGCAGTTCTTTCCTAATTAACCACTCTGATATAAGTGTTTCCTCCTCCAAGATCCGTTAAATCTCAGGGGCCCAATGGGGGGGGGGGGGGGGGGGGGGGGGGTCACAGGCTAGGGTCCTGAACATCCCCCCCTCCCTCAATCTTTTGTGCATACATAAACAAAACAAAGAGGAAACTACGTAGTGTATGTGCACGAGACTAATTTCAGTACTTTTCCTATGTGCAGAACCCCGCACCCACCATTTCGATGTCCTGGATCTTCCCTGAAGTTATATCACTGGGCCTATTCATTAAGGGAGCCAAAACCAATAAAATTGACAAAATTTTCAAAACTCAGATAAGACTTAGTATGGAAACATGTCAGATGAGTCCAGTTAAGGTCAGTGGTAAAGTATTAGCTGTGAAAACTAGCTCAAACTGAAGTATAATGCCAAAAAAGATGGTAATATTTACATTTGTTTGTAAACAAACCCTTTTTTTGCGGATCCACATTAATTGATTTGAGCAAGAAAAACGTGTTTTTAATGATCTTTTACCATATTTCATGGTTTAGATTTTAACATGGGCCAAAAATAGGCTCAAGGAATGGATTTCCATGATTATTTGAATTTGGAAAGTTTCATTGCATTTATTGGTTTTGGCTCCCTTTACAGCTATAACTATCCTTTTATGTTCTATAACATAACCGTATCAATATTTTAAATCCATTACTGCCTAACTTATACTGTTAATTGATTATAAGAATTTATTTGACATTATATCATAGTCTCCACCTTCAGCTTTTTCGGTTCCCGTGTATTTTTTATTTTTATAGATCGACAAAACATTACCCTAATATAAAACCCCGCAACCACAGAGAAAACTAAAGCCCATTGCATCTGAATGATCAGCTGGGTGATTACCCGAGTGATTACCCAACCCTGACCAAAAATATTTTGGAACACCTACATGTACATCAATGGTCAAGGACGGCACACAGCATTATACACGTTTTCCATACAAATTTTCTCGACGTGTCCTTAGCTATGCTTAGGTTTTTCTATGATCTGGAGATCCAGGTCTAAGATATTGAGTGAGACTGAACGTAATTGTTGCCCTTAAGACTATACCATAACCAGTTAACTGAAGTTTTAACTGTAATTGTATATGATTATGTCCTAACCATGAGAACACCCTACTATAACAGACCAAAAACTATGTGGGTCACTTCTACTATTCGATCCCTACACATGTTTTTCCTGTAGTTTACTTCCTTGAATCCCAACCTCTATAAACCAGTCTAGGCCTAAGACACATTTATAACCTTGTCACCCCTATACCCACTTTCGATCCCATCTGATGCAGATCTAAGGGGTAACACGACTGCATATATGAGACTGTCAGTACCTGTGATTGATATATTCCCACCTATTTACCCTGGAGGAAAGAGACTTACCTGTATGTTATATACTCCTTCAGTGTTACTGCCTCTATACACGCCTGGCGTATTATACAGGTGGTCATGCATGGCTGCACACCACCACCAACGCCGCAGTTTTACAGGTGTACGCACACTCTTAGCTATTATTAGACCACCCCCGCTTTAAATAACAGTTAACCCTTAATGTACTTGTCACGATTGTTACTCTAACTGGACATTGTTTAGTTGTGAATGAACTGCGATTAAAAATAATCTGATATATATATATATATATAAAATCAGAAGCTAGGTAGTAATAGACAAAGATGCATAGCACAGCTGACTAAAGGTAGGCATGTTTTTTTTTTGTACTTTATCAATATTTTACCGAATTTAGAAAGTGATAGGTTTCCAAAATGTCTTATCTAAATAAACCAAACAACAGCAGTTTCAAAATTATGACTATAATTGCTATGTATTTGAACGGATAACACAATCCCTCGAATGTAATAATTAATTGTAGAAGCTTAAATTCCTTATATAAACATAGCTTACGTTCATAATCATGTGCAGCTAAACTTGCGACAAAATTATCAAGCAGGGACAGCCCTGGGGCACCTTGGAGGGGTGGGGGCGGGGGTCCAGAGGCTCCTGACCCCCTCCCTCTTTTTGGTTTTGACTTAGGCCTAACCTTCCCTCATGTGCCTTCTACTGTACAATGCATTATATTTATTAACCTCTAGATGCGGACCTCTCCCCCCCCCCCCCACCCACCCACTTCTGAAATTTTAGATATCCGCCCGTGATTACTAGAAAGAAATGATCCAGTATCTAAAATTATTGTAATACAATTATTATATCAAAAGAAATAGAAAAGAATGTATGAAATCTACCGGTGTTTCATCATGAATATCAGTTCGGGGAGACAGTCAGCCTTAACTTATTGAAGACATAGTATACAATACAAAAACCAAAGATAAGACATATTTTGAAATACAATTCCTTGGGATGAAGAGTGGTGGAATGAATGATCTTATGCCACGTACCCATCCCTCATGCGCATCTAACGATGAGCATGGCGGATCTAATTATATTAGCATAGGCCTAAAGGCCAGGACACATATAATCATGCCTACCGCACTCAACAGTAGAGTTGGGTTGGGGTCAGTTGGTGTATGTGTCATACCCTTACGACTTTTTATACTTAGCCTATATTAATAAATCTGTATTTTGTATAGTCCAAATTTTTATTTTATAAACCATGAATTTCTTCAGGAATGACCTTCGATTTCATTTTTTCATATAGAACTATACAAGGTGTATCTGCCGGGGTATTTAATGTTTTCTTCTTTCAACTAATTATGGGTAGGGAGTGAAGATGTAATTTTATCATTTATCATTTACATGGAACGCATTGAACGAATGCGTCCGCCCAGAATATCTTTTATATAGGTGGGCCCTGTAAAAAACCACAAGCCCCGTCACCACCCAGGGAGTGAAGATGTACTTATCTTTTTTATGGATTTATAATTTGCATATTATGCTTATATCGCACATTTTGAATAGAATTGTCAGAAAATGTAAATAATGGTTTTCTAATGAGATATATGGGGGCTAGACACGTTGATATTTTTCATTGATATCCTCCATGCTCAGTTAATATGTGAGCACAATATCTCATGAAAATTCTAAAAAAAAATAGGCCTAATAATTGGGTATTATAGAAATATTAAAATAGGGGCTGTATCGCGCACATTGCATAGGCCTATGTGAAAATATTATTTTTGTCACCACTAAGTATTAAATGTTATAGAAACTATAAAGTATTACTATGATTCAGTAAAAACGTACGCGTATCGTCGAATTTTACAAGTTATATGCCTAATTAATGGGATCTTTTTGAATTAATGATTTATTTTTCTTGATATAAGGACCATCAGGCCTAATAAAAAAAAAAGCATGAAATAGGTCTACCACTTTGCGCGATACATCCCAGTTTTACCCTTTACTACATTGGAGCCGTCCATAGAAGTCAAGACGTCATGCTATGTTTTTATTTTATTTCATTTTTTTTACCTTTTGTTTTTACCCCCCCCCCCCCACGCCTTTTTGATGTTTCAACATGCAACCCTTGATCTCCCCCTCTAGAAATAACATCATGTCCAGAAAAAAAAACACCTCCAATATTTGATATAGACTAGTGTAAAAATAGATGGATTTTATTGAATAGGAACCTGACTGACCCTTTAAAAATAGTTTATCTTAACTGACAATTACAAAATTCAGCATCTGCATTTTCAGTATGAATTGTCGGAGTGTCTTGTATTCTCAAGTAAAATACACTACATTGATATTTGTCTAGAAAATCTTTGCATAGGCCCATAGGCAGATAAAAGGATCAAAATCATTGTTAGTTTTCTCATTTTCCACTAGGCGGCTCTTATCACAGGTGCTGCCATCTAGTGTCAAACTCAGGTACTTTGGATCTCCATGGTGCGCCTGCGCAACAGGAAGTTGGAGTGGTTTCCTGTCGCATGTCGTGGACCCGATATCGGCAACTTTTCTCGAGTGTTGCAAGATAAAAAACACAAATATGACTGATAGTTTAGACGATTTCTTCGCCAAGAAGGACAAAAGTAAGGGCAAGAAGAAGGCCAAGACCAAATTCACCTCAAATGACCTTCTTACAATGGAAGAACCCAAGAAAATTAAGAAGAAGAAAAAGGAGGATCCCACACCGGCTGCCGATGGCGAACCGGCAACTGAGCAGGTTCGGAAACAGATTTTAAAGTTTCCCTTTGTCGAAATTCTCCAGAAATACCGCAGAGACAACCTCATGATAGATGGGTTTCACCTAGAAGTACTTTGAGTGTCTGTAGGGCCGCTCATTAGCTTAAGTTTCTAGTTACAATCGTGTTGAATCATCATCATGCCCTCGTGACGTTTTGCAATCCCACTCCAATGCTTGTTCTGGGATGGTGACCGTATGGCGTATTTTGACATCAATGCCGTTTGAATGAGTCACTCCTGTCAACACATAACCTTCTCTAATCCTTTGACATTGCGGAACCAAGAAAAAATTCTCCCTTTTAGTGCTCACTATTAAATCTAATGAGAAACATGCTAACTTATCTGTTTAAAATGAAATCCTTGACTTGACTATAGTGTCTAGTACAAAAAGGCATCGACATGTGTCATGTCATGCTTGTTAATGTTTCAGTTGTGTTGTTGTGGATATCGTTACTCCATCGAGATCATGCTTAGTTTTAGTTCGTTATGTAAGGATCTGGTGATAGTTTTATTGGTGTGATGACCTATTTTACCAAGAATGAACATTACAACATTGACAGGCAAATTATATTCAGAATATCAGTCAGTGATGAAGCTCTCATTTGAGGGCAATACATTTTCTTGCGTTAATATAGATCTATCAGTCTACCTTCTGAGTTCTGTCTCAAACATCATTACCAAAGCATAGTAGAAACACTCGCTTACTTAGAATAATAGTCTAGGAGCAAATATAGGTTATTTAATCTAACAGGATTTATCTAAAAAACAGTATCATAATCCAGCTCGAACAATACACAAACTATGTAGATCAGGCCCCCCAAAAAATATAGTTGTGTTCAGGTTTCCTGACCGACCCTATTTTTTAGCCCCAACCCTAAAGTTTTTGAGGGAAAATGTAGGGAAAATCCATTAAAATGAGGCTAAAATGAAGACCTAGTCTACCATTACAGTCTAAAAAAAATATTCAAAAAAATTTTTAATCCCGACCTACCGACCCTAATTTTTTAGGGACATGAAACCTGAACGCAACAATTATTTTGTTTTGGCCTCAGTCATCTAATATGACTTGTGTACATTATACCCGGCATAGGGGACATGACTGTTAAGATTTGAATAAGGGAGTGGGACCAGTTGCCTGAAAATGGGACCAATTTACTCTGACTTATTTCAATGAGTCCTTCGTGCAAAGGACTTTTTACAATGAAACACATATTTGAGGCCAAAGGGAGGGGATGTGCCAGGCCCCTAGCTTTGGAGGTATTTTTTCTGCACCTACTTTATTATTCGGGGCCCCACGCCCCTCCTTTTTTTTCTAAAGACTGGGAAGGTTACCGTGGGGATCCAGGGTGGGGGTTTCTTCTGGAGCCTCCTGGGAAGGATGTGTCCCCAGCAGCCCCTTGCTGTTTGTAGAAGGTGACAAATGGGGAGACCAGACTCGGAAGCTCAGTTGGTAGAGTGCCCGCTTCGAGTCTGGGAGTCACACCAAAGACTTTAACAATGGCAGTAGTCACTGCTTGCCTGCACTCGATATAAAGTAAGAACCACACAACATGACTGGTCAGCCCGTAGTCAGTATAATGTGACTGGGTGGGGTATTGTGTGGGCCTATGACATGATATCACAGTGTGGCAGCACTATAAAGAGGGCATTGGGTCCCACTGCTACAAATAGGCACCTCATTTTATAGATTTGGTCACCGCCCCTGTGGCGTAAAACTAGCTGAAAAGCTTTACTTTGTGCAGTCTGGTAAAAGAACCCTAAAGGGTTGGCTGGATGTTAAACTAACCCAACAAACAAACACCATGAAAATGAAAAGTATCAGGAAAGTTTTAGGAAACACTTACTCAAAATATATAAACCGGTAATTATAATAAACCTGATACATTACCATAGATCCATATCCACGTCGCACAGGTTTATGTACATTGGTTTTAGTTATCTAACCTGTCCCTTTCTTGCTCCACAGCCTAAACCGAAACAGGAGGAGGAAGAATGGAGCGAGTACGTAGAAGAAAAGGAGACCGATTATTCAGGGCTGAGGATACAATCGATTCAAATAAGGTAAAGTCTGAAGAAAAAGCTTTGATGATATGACAACAGGACTTTTGCAGAGCATCTATTGTTTTCAGTACTTTTGATATTTTGAAGTCACTGATCTAGATTGCTTGTTGCTGGCAGGGGCTACCGATGCAATGATCTTCAGTTCACCAAAGCTCTCAATCGAGTAAGCCATGAGAAAGCTGGAATTATACTTGATTTGCCAGTCGAAGGTTTTCTTGGTATTGATATGTTTTGGCATAATTCTGAAGGTCATTGAACTAAATTGCATTTTAAGAATTGGCCCAGGACCACCAGAAAACATTACTGGGCAACTAAAATTGAGCGCCTTGGTTGCCTAGATGTAAACTACAATAAATTTGACTAACTTTGATAAATATAAATTATGTTACTCATAATTATGGCTCGACATTTAGCATTGCCCGCCTGCCCGTGGCAAGTTAAACTTGAGGTGCGTTTATACTACCCCAGAGGGCAGGAAATTTTTCTGTCATATAATTATAATCAAGTAAAAAAAAATTGTCTTTCCACGTACTCCATAATCAAGTAAACATGAGCAGGTGAATATTAGGGTCTGCAGGTAATAAAGTAAAAAAAAACCTTAAATTTTGAGCCCTGACTTATTACGAGAAGCATACCATAACGACTTCTTGAACCTCTTCCCACAGAGACGAAGACCCTGATCCAGGCGACAAGGACAAAGCCCCGGCCGGGGAGGGAGACGAGGAGGAGGGCGAGGACCGGACGGACGGACCCTCCGGCCCCTGGGCCAACGTCCCCCAGCCACAGGCACCGCCTCAACGTAAGTTAAAGACCGTGTAAATCTTTATACTAGACGGTATTTTAAGGCCTGCCTTTGTGTTAGAAATATATAGATTTTCAGGGGTGTGGCTCCCAAAAATGTTGCCACTCCTAAAAAACTAATTTGGCCCAGGAATCCTACATTATTCTAAGCTGTGCACTGTACATCAAATCATTATTTAGGAGCCTTCCATTTAGTACATATGCAAAATTTCAAAAATTTTAGAACCCACACACACACACACACTTTTTAGCTAAAATAAGCGGTAAATAAGCAATGGATCTATACAGGAACGTTTGTAAATTTTCAAAAATATCAGATCCCCCCAACCTCACTCAGCGCATACGTACTTAATGGAAGGCTCCTTAGTAGTATGAACCATACGAATTGGATATAATTCCGGTATATGGATGTACATTTAACTGCTGGGATTGGAAATGTTCTGTAAAGCTTGGAATAACATGTTGTAACATGAAACAGTAGCAGTGGATGATAAAACACCTATTTACTATAAAGATTCTGCAAAATTGTTTAGATAACATCTTCAAACAAAAAACGGTAGCATTGTATAAAAAATAAATCGTATGTACTGTAAAATTCTGCAAACTGTTGGGATAACGTGTTATAACATGAAACCGTAGCATTGAATAAAAAAGAATATTATATGTTAGTTCATCCCATTTCCCAGGTTTTAGAGGCCCTTGACCCCCTAGTCAGGGCTGGTTGGACCTTCTACACTAGATTGAGCCATGCAATCTAACTCTCACCCCTGTCTCCTTTTGGAGTTCAGATTTTCCAAACCCCTCACAGGGTTTTCCTGGAAATCCTATTAATTTCCAGGTACCGTTCACTTTTATGATGCCCGTAGAGACACTTGTCGAAACCGCACTCATTCTGGGTTCAACTCCTGGTTAACCCACCCCTTTCTGTGCCCCTCCAACCCTGGGATCTCCTCTGGGACCTTGCACAGCCCCCTGAACTTCCCTGAGCATCCCTGGTGCCTGGGAGTTCCACAACACTTGGCCCATTCAGGTGACCATGGAGAGGCAGAGGATCCACCAATCACAGTCAGATCCCTAGATCCAGGCACCAAAAGCGGTAGCATCCAAGAGATCCGACACGTTTAGCCTCGCACTGATCTATATGTTACTTCATATAACGTGAAACCTCTCTCATAACTTTATTTCTCGAAAATTCCAGAAGCCGAAGCCCCGCCGCCCAAGAAGGAGGAGCCAGTAGTGACACCTGCCGTGAAAACCGGGAAGTACGTCCCCCCGAGTATGCGGAATCAAACGGCGAGCACGGAGATGACCCCCTCCAGGGCCGCCTACCTGAGGAGGAAAAAGGAAGCTCCCAACCTACAGAGCGAAGAAGACTTCCCCACCCTGGGAGGCGGCCCTCCCGATGACGCCGGAGGGTAAGATTTTCTTTTCATATATTTTTTTGGGTGGAACTTTTATTTCGTAATGAATGTGTGGGTTTCCCTGGTTTTCAGATAATAACATTGTGAAAAACAAGTTTATTAATTGTATAGCAGGGATCAAGAGTTGATAAAGTTAGAAGACTCAAGAGGTTACAAGTTTGACCAAATTTATGATAGCTAATTGAAATATACGGTACATTTTAGTATTCCTGTGAATAAATTTACTATTAACCCGTCGCCAGCTTCCTATCTGGTAACCATGGACATGTCCTGATGTTTTGATATTTTGTTCCAAAGTTTCCAGATTCTTAAAATTTAGGAAATCCTACAAGTTGAACAGTCTCGACATAGTTGACTAATAATTTCCGAAAATATCCTACTTTTCACACTAATTAATCCGGATGGAGTGCAGATTGCTTTCTGTTAGATAAGAACATCTTAAAACCGTTTACGCATGTAAACTGACTGTAACATGTAAATTTAAAGGCCAAAGGAAGGAAACCCTTTTATGCGGACAACTCTAAATTTTGAATGCTTTATACTTATCCTAACATATTTCTATATTCGGTCTCTGTCTATTTTCCAGTGCCTGGGGATCCGGTGCTCGTTTTGAGAAGGTGCGCAGCGGGGGACGTCAGATGGACGACCAAACGAGTCGAGGGCCCAAGCTGGAGTTAGGAAATAAATACGACGCCCTCCGCGGAGGGGCTGACTAGAGATTACTCCACTAAAACCCCCCTACAGTTTTGTATGGAAACATGGGTCTGGGGCGCGCTGAGAACACTTAGTGCCAGATCTAGACTTGAGGAACAACCTATGGACAACAGTGCGGAGATGATTTTGACGATAAGACTGATACTGATGGAGATGATGAAGATAGTGATGATGATATATTGCGACTCTCACCTAGTGTGCCAAGATAACATTTTTATTTTTTCTCGTTTAAAAAAAGCACCTAGAATGCTCGTCCCAAAAGAGGCGTTTTCTACACTGTTGCACCCTTTCTATAATAGTTGTCATTGAATATTAGGTAAAAGTTATATGTGATAAGAAATATTTGTAAGATACATAATTGATATTGATTCAAATGTATCTAAAAGATAATTAGACTTAAAAGAGTTTTAAAAACGGGATCAGTCAGTTGTTCAGGGACATCTGCTTTGTTCAAACGGGAATTTTCCACGGAATGGTATTGATTGAACGTTTATGGTAACGGTGTAGGTTGTATTTACCCTTGTAAATGGGAGGTAATTTGTATAATAATGGGAAATATATCTGGTTACGTATAGGTTTCTCCATCTGTTTGGTTGTGTGTTTCTTTATGTTAGTGGTTCTTTGCTGAAACGGGGTTGAAAACTGATGGGGGATTACTTGTAACGTCATATCTCGCATTCTAGTCTAGTAAGAACTTTGATGTTAGATGTCGATAACGGTACTTCATGTAGTTCCTGGGGTTGAATCTCTGTACGAATTGAGTGTTTCTATCAAATACCAGTTTGAAAAGTGTTCAATTTCTCTCACAATATGGACATGCGCCTGATATAACCATAATGCATTTTTTAATATATTATTCATTTTCTAACTTGCAAAGTAAGATATCGATCGAATTATGAAAGGGTGCAACATTGCGGAAATGCTGTCCTAGTGAATTATGATAATGATTTTTGTCAACTTGAGTAAAGACTTGGCACAAAGACGTCCCTATACACACCGGATATGACGTCTTTTTCAGCGATCCTGGCGAGAGAATCCAGAACTACCTGCTGATACCACTTTCCTCATACTGGGAAAAAAGAACTATTTGCAGTTGACAAATGGACTTCTGGTCTATATTTTACCACGCCGGAGAGCAATTGATACAAGTATATTTTGTCGTTTTGCAATGTGTGGGTGTGTAGTCAACTATATGCCACATGCATGATTAATATTATTATACTTGAGTCGCCTTAATATACACCAACAGTGAAAACATTCCTGAGTGGTCGACCGTAAGGCCGACGCCAAGAAATAGAAAACGGGAGACAACAGAAGAACTATTGAAAAGATGATTGTCTTCATGGAGGTATGTGGGGAACACCCTCACAACGTTTTTGATTCTGTTTGACAAACCTGTGTGCTTGAGAATATCCACCTATTAAAACACCACTTATTGTAAAGAATGAAACAAGACGTTACCAAAGTTATGTTACTTTAATAAATACAATGGGATGAACCTGAACCATGTAAAAAGAAATAACCAGAGTTAATCTTATCGTAATTCATTCTCTGCAGAGAAATCTATATGATTATCTTCTTTTTCAAAGACGTTAATATATGTTTTCTATTGAGGAATTGTATTTTCTTTAATCGCTATGGAAAAGTTACAGAATATTATATATATCAAGATTATCCGTAATACTGACTTAGGTGTTGGTGTTATTTAAAAGAAATGCTTTATTATGGCTATCTAGAATGGCCTTAAGTCTTTTGATGTAAAATAGCCCTGGTTGGAAACAATAATTGGGCTTCATTTAATATTGACTGGTTCATAAATCGAGTCAACATTTATCACTGTTAAGAAGCATGAATATATGAGTATAAATAGTAAATAGATAACTCCATACTACCCAAAGCTACATACATGTACCTGTAATGTCTTGCCTTTTGACTTAAACAAGCGGAGTTCATATTTAGTGTACGACATCTGACAACTTCAAACCACACGAAAACGAAATTCCCATGAATCTTATAAAACTACAGATAAAAATTCGTACCAGTAAGCGCATGTTTCTCTTTTCGTTTTGTATCATCCATATGTAAACTTCCTAAGAGTAGTCTGATCGAAAATAGTTCTAAACATGATATATATCAACGTGAATGTATGGACCTCATGTGAATTGATGGTTGCTTTATTGATTGGGAAAACCTTATAAAAGATGTCTATTAATAAGAGAGCCTTCAGCCTATATTTTGTACTCGCTCAATGAGGTCACAGCTGAAACAGGTTGCCCAAGTATGGTTCATTGATTCTGCAGCTGAAACAGGTCCACAGAGGATTCTTTTCTGAGGTTGCAGCTGAAACATATCCCCAGAGAACTGTTCCCTGAGGTTGCAGCTGAAACATCCCCAGAGAACTGGTCTGTAAGGTTGAAGCTGAAACAGATCCCCGAACAACTGTTCCCAGAGGTTGCAACTGAAACAGGTCCGCCCAGAGAACCATTTCCTGAGGTTGCAGCTGAAGCATACCCCCAGAAAACTGTTCACTGAGGTTGCAATTGAAATAGATCCATTGAGAAGTGTTCCCTGAGGTTGCAGCTGAAACATATCCCCTGAGAACTTGTCTGTAAGGTTGCAATTGAAACAGAACTACAGAGAACTGTTCCCAGAGGTTGCAGCTGAAACAGATCCCTGGAGAACTGTTGCCAGAGGTTGCAGTTAAAAACGATCCATGGGGACCTGTTTCATGAGAACAGGATTTTGAGGCTACAGTTGAAACACTTCCTCAGAGAACTGTTCCCTTAGGCTGTAGAGCCCTGAAGAGCTTAGGCCTTATGGAATATTTTCGGAACCACTGTAACACAGTGCATCTAAGTTCTGATAATTGGCTTCTCTTGCTAAAAAATAATATTCCGACAGACATCGGTAACATTTATATTGTTTTGAAACGTAAACTTGACGGTTCTAGTCCAGAACAGATATTTGACTGGTTCTAGAGGCATATCATACTGTTGCTACTGGCAGTTAGTTGTGTCAGAGTTCAGAGAAATATGCTATAGGATTGTATATTTATGTGGTCACTGGTATGGAATTTTCTGATTTATAACGTTTAGTCCTTTCTTTAATGCCTTGAAGTATATCAATGTAAAGTGCTTTATACTCGTTTTTCAACATTAAACTGTCTACCGAGGAAAAATATATCAATTTTGACAACATACAGGGTCCAATGACGAAGAAATTATCCATGACACTAGTAAAACACATATTTTGATAAAAAAAAAAGAAATAACATTTAGTTGCGTTCACATATTTCGGATTTAGTGAGTGAAAACATTAGTTTTATGCAATTTGGTGTGTACTTTTCGGACGGAGGAATTCTTATGAAATGTGTCCAATATGTAAGGTAAAAGTTTCAAGATGTTAATATGAGCGACAAGATCGAGGGACTTACAGAGTGAGAATGGTACCTTGCGTCTGAAAGAAATTCACCTTAACACCAAATCGAGATTTGCATATCCTGAAATTTCTAGGGAAGAGTCCGACCAGGTAAAATGCGAGGACCTTGAAATAAAAAAGTGTTTTGGAGAAGAGTTGTTTTGTTCTTTCTCTATTTAATTTGTTTTCAAATCGGACCAACGTAATACAGATTACAGTGGGTACTCTTGTAGCTTCTATCAATAATTCTGTTCCCAAAGGCAAAGAGAGTAGGCAACTAGATTCAGCCTTGAAGGGCTGAGGTTCATATAATATATGTGACTTTGTTTTTTTCCCAACTGCGGCGTCTAGCGGTACCTCTAAGATCAACCCTAATTAAAAACAGTAAATGTATCTCGTATTTGCAACAGAAAAGTTTTTTTATGGAGTTAATTAAGTTGTTAAAGTTCACAGTAATGTGGGAAAATGGGCTTATAGTTCAAATCTCAATCTCTAGGCGACTCTGGTGCTGTCTAACACGGCCACTAGACGTCATTCATTGTCAGACGAAAGGATATTTTCCGAAAGGATATTTTAATTCTTTAAATGATATGAATTCCGCCAAATATATTATATTTTATCAGTGCACAGGACAGCATAAAGTTTTTATATCCAGTTAAAGTAGTTTGTATTGTATCTGTTAATACATGGGATTATTGTAGAGGAGTGCACCTCATAGAACACCTTTATGGTTCCGAGTGATATTTATGACCTGTAGCAAAGAGGGGGTTCCACAATGTTACCCTTCTCAGGCTTGAACCTAGAGGTTACTCATAACTAGCCAGGTGATTGCGGGTGTTGGATAATACCTTTGCTATCTTTCCAACCCCTTCCCGAAGAAAGCACATTGTATTGTGGGTGTGGAGGTCCTTCTCTATGAAGGATTTAGAGTGGGCACCGTACTTTATGAGTGTGGGTTTGGGTTTGTGGGCCCTTCAATGGCGTGGTAGCACCGGTCATCTTGGGGGATAATGATCTTTTCTGAATTATGTATCATAAATCTTTATAGAGAAACTCATAGAAACACTGATGACTCACTGTGTTCAGCATCTTTCAATAGCATATAATTTAATATGGCAATGCATGATATTCTTCGCAATGGAAAAAGAAATGTCCAATGTTAATTGATGTGTGTCGTAGGTCCTTTAGAAACCCCACCCACTGTCCCTCATATTTTTCTTGGGAGTGTAGAAAGAAACTGAGGTGCAAAAACGGTGTCCATGCAAGGACAAAACTTAAAAACACCATCTAATGTGTCAGTTATTACAGTGCAATATTCATAGATGTAATAAATAATCCCCAAGGATCATACTTTAGACCTGGATTGAGAAAATATCTCATAGCTTTTTAAATAAATCCAATTTCAAAAATGTTTATTTTGGGATGTGAATGACAGCGACCCCTAGTGGGTTCATTCCGTTCTAAAACTGCGCCAAAATAGAAGCGGATGGGACTTAAACCACAGCTACTAAATCTGAGAGCAATATATCTAAAACACTCTCAAGATATTTTAATAGGAGGGGACTGTACTGCGCAATAGACTGATATTTTAAAGATTAACAATGAACGTGCATTTCCTTTTCATACGTTTATTCGATCATTGGCCTACAAGTCACCCCTAGTTAACACCACTGACATGGTTGTCATGTTTGGCATACCTTTAGCTGTACACTCTGCCTCACGCAGCCAACATTATAGCACCTCCTAAGAGAATATCACTCTTATGTCATATGGACGACCAGATACCCCCATGTGTATGTGTGGATTGAATTGGCTGATATTCTGTAGATGTATGGAAATAATTATAAATGTTTTTTGTAACTGCTATCGGAAGAGCTCTGTACAAGAGAGATAGAATAAAATATTAACAAAATATGGATAGGACTTAACTGTAACTTATCTTCAAATGGTGCATATCAATACATTAAAAAACACACTTTAAATCCTTATCCAGGATAACAACGACGGAAAAGTACAGATCAAATATGATATGCTCGTGAAATTAGTATGCTTTTAACACATGATTTGTAAAATTATCTTGAAGAGGAAAACAGTTTTAAAATATTACATTTAGGTAACCAAACAAAAACATTGTACCGATACTCTATGGAAGGCATTTTGTCATAAAACATATCTAGGTCATTTAATTACCCATGGGGGTACCTCTTCGTCCAGATGTATACGAATCATGGGTGGGTTACTGTCCTATATCTTGCACGGTCAAGAGGCCATTTCATACATAGACTATTTTCCTCTCTGTTTCCCGTAACATTCCACACTACGCTTCCTTATCAGCATACACAGGATTGTCATTCCACAATATGTTCATAATATTTTCCAAATATTCAGATTATTTCTCCCGTTTTTATACTTTCATATAGTATGAGGATAATACGATGCATACATCAAGAACCTGTTTCACCAAACATAACCTGTGGGTCTAATAAAAAATGCCACAATCACTCAAACTTTACAACATCTCCCCGACTTCCATCAGTACATGAACAATTTCAATCATTAAAAAGTTAAAAGGATTAGATACGCAAAGAAGGCTTTGAGTGCCAATATCAAAGCTCTTCGTGGTTTTACATATATATACCTGGGCCCACTTATGTCATGGTAAATTGAACTGAATGGAGTTCAATGCAGTAGTCTACGTTAGTATACCGCATTCGGGAGTCCAGGTCCACGCATGTGTTTCCACCCACCTTTCCCGCCATAGCTGTCGGGGGTCAAGCGTGATCTACCAGCCAATTAGGAATGTCTCCTTGTCCCACGAGACACAACATGGCCGCACCCAATGCGAATCTCCCGTATGCGGTATTCACTTAAAAAAAATTACACCTTTATTTTTAGCTGAAAATGTTTCTACCGCATAAAAGCTTTACTCCTCCGGTTACATATCGAGATCTTAGATAGGATACAATATGGTATAATTGCATTATTTTTAACTAAAGGCTCGTATATTTTTGTGGCTCTTTTTTCTTTTGTCTAGCTCTTGAATTAATGCACATGTAATTAACTGAATTTCTAAAAAAAAAAAAAAAAGGGGGGGGGGGGGGGAACGTACGCAAATAGCATTCCCGAAACTCATGTTTTTCCAACACGTTTCCCTACTTTATTACCTAAGAGGCTGCAGGACAGGTAAGAGAAAACTGCCTGCAACATGCGCCTTACAACTACAACTTTTGGCCTAAATATGATTTTAATTTTATTAGAATAACCAACGTCAACTAATTTTGCATTAGAGGCTATAATATCATGTTGCTTGCTTTTGTTCACTCAAGTAGTTCATTTTGCCTATTCATGGAAATTCTTTGTACTTTATACCTTTTTACTTCAGCTAGCCCGACACAGATTGGTCGAGTTTATTTCAGCAACAAGTTCTTTTCTGCAAGGATTTATCGTATGCTTCTTTTTTATAAGATGTTAACCGATGGACTAAACGGAATGTTACTTTCAGCCCTCATTACTTTTTTAACAATGGCACCAAATGTGATGCTCCAAGCTTATCTATACCAACAACAAGCTTTGATTTCCCAAGGAGCATCACAAATTCTATATTCCGCCGTTCTTAATAAATCCTTAACATAAACACTTGATTCCTGTTCAATAACGTCAAGAAAAACAGGTAAATTTTCTGCAATGAGCCACTTTTGTACATTCCTTTGAATATTACATGAGGTTTCTTTTGGTCAATTTACACACTTCACAATGTAGCTAGAGCTCTCTATTTCCAATAATGAGAATTAAGTTTTTACTGAACGAGTTACACAATCTTCAATTACACAACGTTTGTACAAACACATATTTTTTAGTCTTTGGCCATGTAGTGGATATACATATAGCGTATGAGTTAAATGTGTTCTCATTGAGCAAATAACTGAAAGAAATTGTGATGAATGCCTCAGATTAACATTTTCAAGTACAATAATATTTTTATTTTAGTTTTGTTACTTCAATAATTCAAAACAACATTGAGGAGAGTAGTAATAATTCACGCAATGTAATTCAATATTCCACAACACACACTTCATTTTGAAATTCAGATTCCGTTCCCCTCAATGTTAATATGAGTGTAACATCGTTCATTTCAATATATTCAAATTGTATTCCTTTCCATGCATATAATTGCTTAATGTATGTAAAACAAAAGACACAAGGAAGTACGTTGATGGAATACATATTACAGTATTCTAACAAATGCGCTACATCGAATACTTTAAAGGTAAGGGCAATACCACTAACAATTCTGCACTTCATATTCACAACTTCCACGACGCCAAAGCGTTTGACCGTTTCAATGCCTAAAGGTTAAAAACAATTATATTTGTGTGTGGCTTAACACTTAATTCAATATATGAATCACAAAACAAAATATGCTCATAATTATACAAATAACTTGCAAAGGAACTTCCATACATTGAGGATATACAGGACCCTTCTGTTTCAGTAGAATTTTCATATATAATTCACCCATTCAATCAACAACAGTTACTGAGCTCTTACTGACCGTCTCGGCACACCTACATTAACCATATTAAATTACATGATGGGTGTACAGAGTGAAAATTTATACTAATTACTTAATGCTCAAAACTGCGTTGCATGGGAGTAAATCATATCTTTGCTGAAGTCCTTTTTAACTAGACGTTTTATTCTAAAGTTTAAATCAAGTATAAATTGTAATTCTGTACACCCAGCATTACTGAGAGAATATTCAAATAAATGCACCAATTCTTTCTAATAGTAAGAGCAGGAATGACGCTGCTACTCTGAACCCATACTTGTTTTAACTTTTAGTTCATAGTATTAGCACTGTTCTGTGCGTACACACGTTTTGTGTCTCCACAAACTTGCCTGAGTTAGGTTGGTCAATGCCAACAACAGCATATCTACGGGTTTGTCCTGCTAGGCCAAGACTATAGTATTCTCACAGATAGGGGGAAATTATAAACTGAAACCAGCGAGATATAGTAAGTGTGGAGCTTGCAGGTACCGATGTAGTGAGGGGGGATGCCTCTTTTTTTCCTTATTAGTTCTTGAAAGCAATACACTTATGCTATGTCAGTGGTATTGTGTTACGTCAGCCCGTGGGTGAGAATGGTTGCAAAGATATAATTATGTGCCACGCTGTACTGATAACATTCTTGGTAAGATTTGTAGGGAAATAACTCGCTACTATTGGAATAAAATTTCCGAGCATGTACAAAGATTATACCCAAGTTGATATTGAGATAGTGCTTGCAATGACATGTTGTAATCACTGACTTGGCTAAGAGGTTGGTAACTGGCGAATTGCCTGTTTTCATAGATGGGCTGACAACAACAAAAATACCAGCAAAATGGCTGCCCCCAGTACCAATAAGGGGAAAGGTGATATTTTCCCCCTCCGTTGGTTCCTGCAAGAGCCCAGTCTCTACTTCACTGGTTTCAGTCTAGAAATTCCACCCGTCTGCGAGAATTGGCCTCTCTGCCTGAAAGCATTACAGCTGCAGAGTGCAGAGTGCAGATTTACAAGCAGTATATTCTGGAGCCTTACACATTTATTACCTGGGAATGCAATAATTATCAAGGTATGCCCTGGATCTGTTCGTAACGAGTAACTCTGGTAATCCCCTAGAACAATGTTGGTTCATTAAAAAAAACAAAAACAGGAGTATCTTGCCACAGCACAGAAAAAATACAGGTGTCAAATTTCCAATTAAGTGATTTATTTTTTTTCATAGGAAGCCTGTGATACTTCTCAGATAACCTGACAATATTCAGCAAATCTGATTAGACCACAGACTAACGATGAGGAGAATTACAAACTAAGTGAACTAAGGCTTGAACAATCTCTAATCTGAAAACAATTTCCTTTTGTTGAAAACTGACAAGTTGGGCTTACGCTTCGGTTCAATCCTCTTATCATGTTCTGAATATTGTCAGTAGTTTAGTAGTGATGAACTATATCAGAGATATATCTGCTTAAGATACCTTGGAAAAGCTCTTTTGAATCTTATGTCATTGCAACATATATGAAATAACGATCTTACTACTAAAGTAACCTTATGCATATCCTGTCGGCATTATCTCATTTCTAAGTCAAAGAGTCTTCAAAAGTATCAATTCAAGAAGTCCTCTATGAAGTGCATTGTTGGCTGAGAGAACAAAGCAAAACAGATTAAACTAAGGCCATTCAAATTTTAAAAAGAATAGAGCTTATAATGTTTTGTGGGTTAATTGGTACATGCGGATCATGGCCCTTTTTATCCTTTATTTGAATTACAGACTTTGACACTATATCGCCTGATGAAATTAAAGTCTCTCGAGAAACTTCAAATTCCTCTACTTAGAACCGTCACAAATACTTATATAAAACAGCTCTTACACTGAAAAAAATACAACAACCCCTGACTTACTGCTTACTATAAATATCACGTTGCAAGTAAAAGTAGATATATCTGGGTCCCTTATAATACTCTAACTCCATACAAATCTTCTCGTTTCATTTGAGATTTCTATGTAAAGAAGAAAACACTCTGGCTAAAAGATCCTTGGGTTCCGTTTCCAAAGACCTCGAGACAGATATCATTTCAGATGCTGGTCTTATAGATGTCTACAGATCTACCTACGCAAGACATGCAGACTTCAAACAGCGAGCGAAAATACAAAGTTCAATAGTACAGGTTTTCCTGGATTTGAATATGAACAACTTCATTTTCTTTATCCGGCTTGTTATGGTACCAGATGTGTCTGGATTCAGATGATTTCTTGGCCATTATTTTTGTAACAGATTTTAGTGATTAGGTTAATCAGGTGAAATTTGATTAGTGTCTCATAACGCCTGTCTGTCACCAAAAGAATTGAAGTTTCAAGATAACCTTAACAAAGGGATTGTTAGGTGTAGTTACTTTGATTGACAGAGTTTTAATATAAATGAAACAAAAATCACAATTCACCTGATTGGCCTGAACACTGAAATCAGTTAAGAAAATGTGGCCCCTGATGTTGTTCAGAGAGAATTGTTACCTTGGTTACATATTCTGCATCTATCGGACCCCCATATGTTCATAACTGATAAGGGTAATATGTAATCTAAAACTGTGTCATGATTAGTATGTCAGCATTTCTTTTAGTCACAAAAAGTAATGACGTTGTTGTAATATCCTCACGAAGGTGTGTTTTTTTGTAACAGACCGAATCATAAAATCATCGGACTCTATAACAGATTAACCTAACCAGTTACGAAAATATGGGCCAATCTTTAGCTATTCTTCTGCTGTCTGAAAGTGTAATACACAGTCTTGTACTGCATCTGATTTCCTAAAGTTTAACCCTTGTGCTCCTAAACTCTCCGCGGTGCTCACACGAAATCGTACAAACTATTTGGCGTACTGGAGGAGGTTGTTTTACTCGATCTCTTCTTCTTACTTTTCGTAGATTTTCGCTTTCGTGAGCTAGAACCTGGAGAGAAATCAAAAACAACAAATTTAGCATAATATCTATATTTTGTTGTTAATAAAATACTTATTATATCAGAATACAAATGAATGTGTCATGAAATAAGGGATGGCCTATGGTATTTTAACTTTGAAGCCCTGAAGAACTTTGACATACCATTATGATACCAGTTATTTATCAAATAACACGAATATTTGTGACAGGAATTGTGTTGGCATAAAGGAACAAGTTTCACAAAGTGCTTTTATTTACCATAACTTTTCCAAAGACGATATATTGTAATGTTCTACGATATTCATTCTAAACTTCTATCAAACAGAGGTGTTTATCGAGAACAGTAACTGTAAAGTATAAAGATTAAACAAACGATAATCTAGACAAATGAAAAGTATTATGATGAGACGAACAATCGTTAACTTGGGAAAAGCCAAATTCAAGGTACATAAATATGGATGAAAAAACTTAAAAACAAAGAACAGTTGGAGGAAACTCAGTCATAGTTACTATTATATATTTTCGATACTTTAAAGGTATCTATCTTCACGCTGTGCACATTTCCCGAACTTCATGCACTGGATTCCAAAGTAAAATAACTCCCTTTTTAAAACTTTGTTCAAAACTTGCATAAGATATTATGAAATAAGTAGGATCAGATAGTTAATGCCCCTAATCATGATTGCGCTTACATGTAAGCAGTTGCTAAATGTCTGAAAATCAGAGATGCCACTCAGGAAAGATGAAAAATCCGGAAAAGTAGGAAGGACATTTCCAGATTTTCAGTTTTAGATATAAAAGGGTTCAAATATTCACTATAAAACGCAATTTTAGTATTTAAATGATTTAGAAACATTAAAGGAACAAGTTGACTAACAAATTTTGTCACTTCAGTGAAGGGATATGTAAATTTCATTTTTATACTGAACTTGCAAATATCCGGAAATCTGAAAAAGAAGGAAAAATGGCATCTCTGGAAAATTTAGATGCCTAAAAAATGTGTACTAGTGTGTTCAGAGTTAGATAGTTGGTCGGTTTGGAGTGACTCACTATTGACTGTGGAGGTGGAGTCGGCGGGGGAGGGGTTGGAGCCCGTCTCCCAGCGCAGGGTCTCCCGCAGCACCTGACTGTCGGTGTCGTCGTACGTGTCGATATCCACCAACTCATCGTCCACCAGAGAGCTGAAGACGGGGCAGAAATGAACCCCAGAAAGTATGTATAGTGTGTCAGTAAAGGTTGTACTCCACTATAGATCTGGGAAGAAAGAAACCACTCAAAACCTGAAAGACATCCTGCCATATCTTAACTGTGTTTCTATTCTGGTTTTATAACATTTTTACAAAACTGCAAATATCAGTGAAAATATTAAATCTACAAATGGTGTATTTTCTGTTCACATATATGACCTGACTGTAAACAAGATAATTAGAATCAAACCTTATCTCGTACATCACTCAAGTGCGAACCAAAAGCACATGAAAATGAGCTGTTTCTTGCTGCCCAGACCTATAGCTGATTTTACTCAGGAATTGATATATTGAGAAGGGGAATATGGATTGATCATGGATGTGCTATTTATCATTAGAAAGGGTTTTTATTCTCTTTCAAATGATATATAGAAGGCATGGTCTTTTGCCGTATCTTTAGAAGGAGGTCATACGTTGCTAAATTAACAGCAGTCAGAATCGCTTAGGGTATATGAGGACATGTTGTAGGGTTTTACCGTAAAGGGGCAAAACTTGTTAGGTACCTCACAAATGCACCCTCCTGTGTACCTCCTTGGTTTCTCCTGGAGTATTGGATATGCTAATGGGTCAATCTTTGGGTCAGGGTAGGGGGTTAGGTAAGGGAGGAGTCATTTACTGACCAGGGTCCCTTTGATATAACTGCCTCAATAGAGGAGGGGTGTAAGCCTAATTGAGGAACAGCAACAACTTTCATGTCCAACCGAAATATTTTCAAAATAAATTTTCTGGTTAGGGGACACACAGAAGGATATTTTTCTCCATTTTCACAGAAATGATTCTTGGTATGATAGACCCCCCACTGGGATTAAGGCTGTTCCGTCCTTTATATACAACCCCTGTCCTTTTAACACAGTTACTGGTCACTAACGTAAATCATGCCGGACATTTGAAATGTGTGGAGACAGTTACTAGCCCGACCGCTTAGTGGACTAAATAGTTAAGGAAACCCCTGTGTTGTGAGATCAATTTTTAGGTTACTTTGTTGTCTGGCCCTTGGGTTATAACACTTTGCATACAATTATTCATATAGGCAGAAACTAGTAATACTCAGTGCTCGTTTCTCATCTAAATGGGGATCTGTATTGTGGCCTTCAAGGTAAAGGTAAAATGTATATCAGTGACTTTAGGAAAATATACTTTTCACCGACGACACGTATTCTGAGATCTAACGACAAATTCGTGCCATTCTCTTTTCAGTTTTTAATCTTTTTTTTTGTTATAGCTCTGGCCACTCAGTACTATCAATAGGCCCTCATGTTTGAGTTTCATCAGAGTATTGTAAGTGTTTCTTACCCTGATTGTCCCAGTAAGTAGGCACGCACGGCTCTCCGCTGTTCGTCCGTATGTTGTGGACATCGGTGAGACCTGTTTCAATATTTCTCAGATATTACATTGTGCTGATATCTTTTTTTAAATAATATCTAAATAATTATGTGGACAAAGAATGAAACAGATATCTAAGAATACGGATATTTCATGTTTAATCTAAGTTGCTAAGGACCCATGGTTCTCAAAATGTCGCACGTTTCACGTTAAAATCATTAAGATGCGTTTCCAGTAAATTGAATCTCAATGGATATATATATACATTGTAATATTTTGGAGTCCAATACCTTAAAATTGTTATTTCCGGGAGCAGGGCGGTGACGTAACCTCTTCCATTACCGTGGTTACTCAGATCTGTTGAAGGGTCACTATATAAACTCGGAGCGTAACCGTTACCTTTCAGTTGCTCCCACACCACCATCCTGCTCACTTCGTCAATTTTAAATTTTTAGTTTGTTGTAATAGGAGGATCAATAAATATTTACCATATTTATAAATGTCCAAACTAGTCACCCTTGTTTCTTGTTATTCCTATTGTTAGCTAATCTATTTATAACGACCTCTCTCCGGTAAATATATTGGTAAGGAGTGTACACATGCTTATCAGTCTCATGGATAGTCCGAGATATATTACTTTGTTAAGGATTAACTCTGCATTTGTTTCTCAAGCAATACTCACCTCGTACACATCTTCTTTGTGTGTTCTGATATCACACCGCAAGTCTGCAAATGTTACACAGAAGTTAAAACGTTTTTAGAAAGTAGAAAGCTAGGCTTCTAAAATAAAGGAGAATATGACACATTATTAGAGGCAACTGACAGCAACTACAACAGGTATCGGTACGAAAAACCATCCTTCATATTTCCAGTAATACTATAATGTACGTATGAAATCAAAACGATTATCTTTTGTGTTCTTTTATATAAAAATACTGAATAAAATCTACCTATTTGAAAATCATATAATGTGCTGTCAAAGTTCATTCTGTTGATATTGATGAAACATGTTCACATAATATGGTGATGTAGACACACAGCATGAAGCTGTTCATAAATGATGTCGGGGTGTGGGGTCCAGTTCTCTATACATTCATATTACTGTATACATACCTGTGTTAAAAGTGCTTTTCGGTCATCTGTAAAAAGTACATTTCAACAGATTAATAACAGGTTCAATACTGCACTACCAATTGCCACGAAAAATATAGCCGTCTCAAGCCAATAGCAAGCAGCTTACGTTTCAGTTTTCTAAGACTAAGTTATAAATGGACAAAGGATTTTTTACGTTTCACTCAAATAAAGAAATATAAACATTAATTTATACAATGTAACATTGTTCATTGTGCATATAATCAGCTTCTTTCAACCCTGCATTCTACATATTATTCTAGTTTAAGAAAACTCGCTTATAATTTAAAAGCATTTTTAACTTACCTAAACTCATTGACTCGTAGGGTGGTATAGTTGAACCGGAGCCGTCGGACGTGTTACTCCCCACACTAGGGATATCACCTTAAAACAGAGAAAGAAGATCACCTTAAGACATAGAAGTAAGATCACCCTAATACAGAGAAGTAAGATTTACTACTAATCGCTGGCGATGTTTTATTCATTGTTTTGCTTCTGGGTTTCCTGTCGACAAGAACACGGTATTCGTTCCCAATTACTATTTTCTGAACCTATGTTACACAATGCGTTGTTGCGAATATATGTCAAAATTGCGAATTAACAAGACAAGAAAATACAATTTAGTAGTGGTTCCATTTTTTGTAACTCACCATTTTTCACCTTCGACGACTTGCTTCGTCTTGGAGAATTGTTGCTTTTGTCCTTCTTCAGTTTCTTGGCTGCAGGGAGAATATTTGATCAATTTACTGAACAAAACAAGGTCACAGGTGGAAGTATGGGAGAGAAAGGTCGGTTAGAAAACCGAAAAACTCCGGCTTATTCACTTTTATTTCGTATACTTGATATTAAAGGGAGCCAAAACCAATATAATTGACAAAATTTTCGAAACTGAGATAAGTATAGAAATATGTTAGATGAGTCCAATTAAGGTCAGTGGTAAAGTATTAGCTGCGAAAACTAGCTCAAACTGAAGTAGAATGCCACAAGAGATGGTAATATTTGCATTTGTTTGTAAACAAACCCTATTTTTGCGGATCCACATTAATTGATTTGAGCAAGAAAAACGCATTTTTATCGGTTCTTTACCATGTTTCATGGTTTAGATTTTAACACAGACCAGGAATAGGCTCAAGGAATGAATTTCCATGATTATTTGAGTTTGGAAAATTTCATTGATTTTATTGGTTTTGGCTCCCTTTAAATAGATTGATGAGATATAAGAGGAGGAAAAGAAATTATCGGGCTAAGCAAGAAACAAAAAGATTTATGACTACAATGCCGATGCTGTCCTCCACCATCATCCCCTGACAGTCAGGTGACCTACACCGGCGCTTCCACATGCCGTGGAGTAGGTGTAACACAGATTGACCCCCTGATATGACCAAATATGGAGGTGCATCAATCTGCGAGCAGAGTCCTGGTGTGACCTACATAGCAAATTCTCCATTCACAGCAAGGTTAAACACCAACACTCTCCAAGGACACACAGGGTCAACCTGACAACACCCTCTCTGACTGAAGCTGGTTACTTGTATGAGCATGATTTGAGTCATAGAAGGACAGAGCTTGTGATACACCTAAATGACCAACACAACACTCCGGGCTTGACCGGAGACGACGGCATTGACAGCGATGCCAGAGAAATACTTATGATACTTCCGTTGATATCTTACGAAATTTTAGTTGAATTATGTTCAAAATTGTTTGGCATAGTTAAACTTTAGCCTTTACAGTTCAATAACTGTACATGAAGTGCTTCATTATTTCATTATATATAACATCCCTTGACCGCTTACCTTTCTTGTCAGCTACGTAGCTCCAGTCGTTATCGTTATCATTATCGTTCTCACTCTCATTGTCAGAATCCTTTTTTCCACTATTTGCAATCCTGGAAATATAAAACTGCGTTGCCAATTCATTTTTCTCTCCTCCACATGGAAATAAGTTCATTTTATTTCAGAATGTTTAACTGTAAGTTTCAATTCATTAGGGTATTCATGATTCCGTAAACATCAGTCCAGTTCTCCATAATTTCTTAAACACATGAGGAAAGATACTTACAGTACATGAATATGATCAAACACAGATACTGTGTTTATATTGATTTACTTTATTAGGTCCAATATATATTGTATTATCTTGATGTACATACTTATAGATTACACCTGAAATGCTTATTTACTACACCTTATCATTGTAATATCACCGAAAACCAGGGGCAACCCTGAAGTGATTTACTTAATAAACAATTTGAAAAAAAAACAAAAAAACATGTTGCTGGTTTCTTCCTATTATAATCTCAAATGAAAAAAGATAGAAATTGAAAACGTAATTTACACATTATGAAAATAATATACATAAATAGTATATACACAGAAGCCATCATTACTTCCTATATACCAACAAACAATTCAGAAGAAACTCTTATTAAGAGATTTTTTTTTTTTAATATAAATAAAAACGATGTTTCTGTTAATTATTTTTGTTATGGGAACACAAGTTCCACGAGACACTCTGCTCACCGTCTGGAGGCTATCCGTGAACTGTTCCTGCCCATACCCATACACTTCTCCAGGTGTGGCGCGAACCGGGAGGCGGCCAGGTTCCGCGAACAGTTGGGGCACACGCACTCCAACTGTTTCTTCATAGGAACCTGGCCAAACACGTCCACTCCCTTGTCGGCCACGATTTCTGTAAGGATAAACAGTATTTAAATAATGATATTACCAAATATTCCTTCCGCCATACATTAAACTATGAGGCTTTTAGTATTTTAATGAAAATATGTATATTTCCTGAGATATCGTTTTTCGTTTTTTAAAGAAAGTTCTTTCTTAAAATTTGTATTGCCGTGTGAGATTTAGGGTGTAATTTAGGTCCCGATAATGATAATATAGTACTGACATAAATATTCGCTGGGTAACAATAAACATACATTTCTCTTGCGTTCGTTATACACGCCACAATATGCATACAATCAAGGGTAACTTACCATATTGCCTTACAGAACTGAAACAAAGCAAAAGATTCATTATAACATTTTTTTGTTTTTTGAGAGAGTTTATTGACCTTTTCACGTACGTTACATGATCTTCCAGAGGTTAAAAATCAGTATGCATACCTGTGTTTTCATCACATTTGCATCAACCATTAACGTTCAACAAAAGAAGTTAGACATTTTTTAACTGTTTAAAATTCTAGTCTGACCAACGTTGATAAAGATAATAATTATTGATTTATTTATAAATTATTATAATCAAACAATTGAATTTCTCATTGTGATACTTATGGCACCTAACATGACATTGTCCCATGCACGACTTCAAAAAACAAAAAAAATCATTAGGAAAAAAAGTCCAAGCAAATTATTCAACATAATTTTGCAATATCTATGGAAAAAACCCAGACAGAATAAACTTACTCTCGGTCAGTTTCATCTAAGAAGACGGTGCCGTTCCGTGCCGCGCGATGCACCTCAAAGCAGAGGCCCAGAGAGATTTCGTCGATCAGTTCAAACATCACCTTCTCTATTGTACTCTGTCAAAGATACAATAAAAACTATTGTCATAGATCTAAGGAGTCTTAATGAGCTATGATGATTATTCTGGACATGATATATGCACAAATAATTAAAGAGCAAACTAGCCCTATAATTCCAAAATAAATCATCCAGGGAAAAATTAATGTATGAACTTATGTGTTATTCTCACAACTAAATGGTAACTTGAAAGAATACTTTGTAGATTATAATGTTAAAAATACTTGATAATGGGCTACACCAACAGATATTGATATTGAGAAAGAAGACAATATTCCTTACCGGTACAGTGATTTTAAAAATGGTTTGGAACACAATGCTTAAAATCAATTGGTAATCAACCTGTGTTATATATGAATATCACTGCCTTATCAAAGAACATAATAGTCACATAATAGTCAACATTACATAGTAACATAGGGTCTAGGTATATCGAGGCCCATTGCCCAAGTCAAAAACTTCACTTCATTTGAGGTATAGATCTACTTGTTGAATCTCAAAACGGTCCTCAAAACCATCAAGAATAATTTATTTTATAGCCTTATAGCTTTTTGGCTAAACAAAATCTCTGCTAATGTGGTAATAGTTATCTCTCTGTTCTTTTCAGAGGGAGTCGGCTCTTAACAATTAGATGTAGACGATCTTTGCCGCAGCTGTCACTGTCATCAACAAACAACAGATGGCCCAGGCCAGGGCCGGCCACCGCCCAACGCCAAATTAGGTAGCGTTTTGAAAATCATGTCAGAGCAGGTTATTGCCAGTGGATAACCAAGAGAACGTCACAAATCCGGTTGATTAAAAACAGTTTACACTAAGTACGGTATTAATAAACAAAGCGGCTTCAAAATAAATCCGGTTGCATTTCGTAGGTTTCCTTGGTCATTTGTCAAACGTCAACACGACCCGTTCAATACACTCATTATCGCCCAGGGCCTGAAGCGGCCGCTCTTTTCCCACTCTGCAAAATGGTTCAAGACGCCAACGAAACCCACCTCTGTTTGGTCATCGATGAAGTCGTCTTCGTTGTCATCATCCAGAGGTAGGATATCCTCGAGACCGGCCATTCTGCCTTGCATTTCTATGCTTTTGTTAGTGGGTGCGATGTCAACAAACGAACGGCGCTGCCATCTTGGCTGTGACTGATGCCGGATTAATTCAGATTCAAAACACCAGACGGCGCCACAATAAAGTTTTGGTTCTATTTTAAAACACCAGGTGGGAGCACTATAACTAGTTTTTACCGCCAGTTGAGACTGTTGGCCGAACTGGACAGGATTATCCGAAAAAATGTGTTTTTATCTAATCTACAAAGAAATATAAGCCAGTTAAGTCGAAGGCCCAATCGATAAAAAGTATTTAGAAAGATGAAAACCTAGGAAATAGTATGCTTTTTGAAAACTTGATAGTTAATTAATAAAACACTAGACGGCGCCAAAGTGCCATAGCTTCCTCTTTTTTTGTCAAAGAGTTGAACACTAGGGAGCAGCACCAAAACTAGCTTTTCCCGCTCGACGATTGACCTGATCTGTTGTTGATTCTTGGTTTGAACCACCAGACTCAGTGGTTCTGGAACAGTGGTTCCGAATCTATGAGGAGGCAGAGACCATAGATTCGATCATCCAGGGGCAAGGGTGATCTTCAAGTTCTTGGGCAGCCACCTTTATATCAATTGTAAATCATTTATGGAAACCCCCCTTTACTTCTTATTAAAATAAAGAATATCAGTCTGTGATATTAAGATGATATGTCGAGATAAAAGATATATGAGAGTTCGATTAAGACGTAGTCCAGCGGAAGTATAAAAGTGAAAGGCGAACTTGGGCACATAAAAGTTTATTATAATACCATAGTCGCAAGAAGCGACAGTTGTATGATTGGTATAATTGTTAAAACATAAGACATTAAGATAAATAGTGCCGAATGGCTTTGATAAGACAAGAGATATTGGGATTATAATAGATTTGTAAAGTGTGACCTTAAATAAGGTGTGGGTGGGTGGGTAAAAATACAAAAATCGTAGAGATGCTGGCTCTAAGAGGAGCAGCAGAAGAATGATTTGAATTGAGTCCAGTAGTGGTAAACAGTCTGACTGGGCGGTATCCAGGGAAGGTAACCAAGGTAGTGGTATGAGTCCAATCTGCTAGGGGGCACCAATGCGCAGCAATTTCAATAGCAAACACATTAATGGAAACCCCCCTTTACTTCTTATTAAAATAAAGAATATCAGTCTGTGATATTAAGATGATATGTCGAGATAAAAGATATATGAGAGTTCGATTAAGACGAAGTCCAGCGGAAGTATAAAAGTGAAAGGCGAACTTGGGCACATAAAAGTTTATTATAATACCATAGTCGCAAGAAGCGACAGTTGTATGATTGGTATAATTGTTAAAACATAAGACATTAAGATAAATAGTGCCAAGCCGCCAGGAAATGTCTGTGTTTTTGTAGTGAGTGGGTAAATGGATGAAAGTTCCTAGGAGACGTGAAGGGAGGTGGCCAAAAGGCGCGCCACTCCCTTGTCTTCCTTTTTGTGGACGTAGGCGCGGTAAGCGTCGCTAGCCCACGCCCCGAAGTGCTGTACCTGTCTGTCGGAGTGGCCAGCATTAAAGGCTGTCGTGACGGCCGCTTTACGCAGGCCGTGCAGAGTGTATTGTGCAGGGTCCAGTCCTGCGTTCACTAGGCCCGCCTTCCACTGAGCCCTTACATAGGTCGCTGATATAGGGCGAGTCGTGCCACTGAAGACAAACATAGGTTGGTCCGGGGAGACTGTGGGGGATGCCCGGAGGAGACGCCGTATCAACCGGACCAGGCAAGCAGATGGATCCGCCGCTGCCATAATCGTTACGGTTCTTGTCTGGTTGTACTTTTGCTGGTTCTTTGCGGCCTTGATGGTAACCTCCAGGCCACGCTCGGTCACCCTGACATCGCGGCGAGTAAGATGGCGCAGTGGGTCGAAGGCGGCAATCGAAGGAGGAACCACCTCCGACTGGCGCAGAGCGGCGTAGAACATCATAAGGATCGAGGCTTGAATCGACAGTCTCTCGGGGGTGTCGGGGATCGCCCTCAGCGCCGCGGATATGGCCTCGAGTGGGACCGGTGGGCGTGGCCTGGCGGTGTAATCCTTCCTCCTGAGGGTGGCCTCTATCGCCCAGGTTACCCGATAGTGATCGGCGACTGGGGGGCGACCCGCGAGGCGAAGGTGGGTCCGGATATGTCCGATATGATTTCGGACAGTGGGAGGCGCTAGTGGCAGCGCATTGAGGTGCTCGATGTATAGGCACAGATGGTATGGCCTGAGTTGATCTGGGTGAATGCGGTGGTCGTAGCAGAAGTTGAGAAAGGCGTGCACGGCTGACCGACGATTGGCGTTGGTTCCTGCCGCCCTCGCCTGGGTCTGCCGCTGTAGTGCTCGTTCCGCTAGCGACTGGAGCACCGGATCTGCAGAATAAATAATGTGATACTAGTTGCAGTGGGTATAGACAAGGTTCAATCCAGGCGAGAGACCTCTCAGCGACCATCCTCACCGCCTTATAGGCAAACGCGCGGGAGGTTGGTGCCCGACTGAGGGTATCCGCTAGTTCATTTAGATGTCCTGGAATATGATGAAATACAACGTTAACTTGAAAAATGGCTTGTACCATCCAGGCAGCTCTTGCGGCTTCGAGTAAGACTCGGTTCCTTCCGCGACCGGATTGGAACACCTGGACGGCACCCATGTTATCGCAAAAGATCCTAATACATCTTCCCCTGTCTGAGGGGCCCACAAAGGTTTGGAGGGCGATAGCGACATTTATCGCCTCAAGTTCTGAAATATTGTGAACGGGGTCACATGGGTTAGCAACTGTATATGTGTAGGCAGATGTAGTGCTGGCCCCCCCAATGGCCGTGGTACACGCGTCGACAACAATATCGCGCGACGGGACCGAGTCAACAAAAAGGGCTACACCATTCCATTGTGCTGCAAAGTCTGAAAACCAGAGGAGATCGTCCTTTATATCACAATTAATGTTTATATAGCAACGTGGAGCACCTCTGAGCGCCTCTAATAGACGCGATACGAAAAGACGGGCTGGCCGTATACACTTAGCAATGTGCAAGAGTTTGCCAATAAGTGACTGTAGTTGCCTGCGGGTGAGTGACCTTCTGGTGAGTGCGTGGCGAACCGCGGCCAATACTTCTTCCAGCTTGTCTCGAGGGACCTCCAGCGTACCCTCAGCTGCATCGATTATGATGCCGAGCCAGCGAAGTCGCTTTGCTGGGGGCTGAGCTTTTTCGAGCGCCTCCGGTAGTCCGAGCTCTTCTAGAAGTCGCTTAGCTTGTGCGTACTGAAGAACAGCTTGGTCATATGAAGAGGCGACGACTATCAAGTCGTCAAGGTACATGTGTGCAGTGATTCCGCGTGCGGCAAGGATGGCGACGATGGCGTCAGCGACCCTTTGCATATGCCCGCTGCTGGCCCTAGCTCCGAAAGGCATGGTGAGATCCAAATAGAAGGCATCATCCCAGCGAACGGCAAGGAGGGGCCAGTCAAGCGGGCAGGACCTAAAGTTCTTATAGGCCCTTGACACATCGATAGTAAACATGTAGGAATCACAGCCCATCTCCCTTATCCTATCAACGACTGAATCAACGGAAGGAAGGCAGTGTGAGAGAGTTTTCCCCATCACCGTGTTCTTCCGGATAAAGGCATTGATTGAACTATGGGCGGGGTAGGTTAGATCAGTGATGATACGCCTTTCAGTGAGGATGGCTTTTGGTCGCGTCATCATCGGTGAGACGTGACACCATTCGATAAAGGGGGGAACTTGAAGAGGGCCTATTATTCCTCCGAGGGAAATTTCCTTTTGAATGAAGGCCTCAACCTGTTCCGGGAATTGGACTGCACTTGGATGATTAGGAGTGTAGGTTGTCTCTGACGGTGGGCCGGCATAGCCCATTGGAAAACCGTACTTGATGAAAGACAAAAGCTCGTCGTCCACCCCGGAGAGGTACGATTCCCAAGCAGGTACGTTAAGGTCCGATGGTACAGGGATCTTAGCTCCGATTGCGTTGGGAAGACCTGATGAGCGCACTGCCGAGTAAATGCGTGCTAACTCCGGTTGAGATCCCTGAAAGGACTGAGACGGCCAGTGTTCTTTTCTGTGGTCGGCGAGGGCAGCCGGGGACAGATCAATTTCTGCCCAGCTCTTGTCATCCTCACAGACTTTCCTAATATAATCGAAGTCAATTTGGGAAGTAAAAGGTACGGGGTTAACGGTTCTCCCATGCGACTGACCACTATCAGCACGGGGGGCCAGCGGGTCACGGTGAGCCTGAGCCGACAACATCTCCAGATTATGCGCTTCGTGCGCCACAGGAGGGGTGCCGCCTCCGACGGGGGCCGTAACTGCGGCGGGACCGTACCCCGGGGTGACTAGGAGTTTTTTGACTGTGTCGACGGCTGTTGAATTTGCGGCTGGGGTTGCTGTTGATACTGATTGTAACCCGGGGGAGGGTGTCGATATTGCTGTCGAGCATTAGGATGCTGGTACAGCTGGGGCTGAAACTGAGGGGGCACCGGGGCGCCGGAACCGGCGATGATGGCGGCCTGCCTGTCCTTGGTGCGGCACTCAGACAGTGGGTGATCGGTCCGGCGGGCCGAGATGGACACACAGAACATACAACTATGCATTAGCTTTAAATTTCCCTGGATGTGGTGCTTTGATTTCCCACCGTGTGAACAGCTTTTTGTGGAGTAATCCGGGCAGATCACCTCCTTAACGCCATCAGGTGTGTCATCGTTCTGTCGCTGACCAACATCGGTTGTGTTTCGCAAGGAAATGCGGAAGCGGTCGTTCTGTATGTGTTGTGTGTCGGCCCAGCCGTAGGTTCCCCTCTCGACGGAATCAAAGACCGTCTGAGACCATCTCCTAACAGCTGGCCACGGGACTGACATAACATCCTGGGTAAGATCCCTTAAGTGGGCCAGCTGATAGGGTAGATCTAAGTGGTCAGATGCCCTGGGGTCACAAAGGAGAGCTACGAATGCGTTTACATATTCCGTGGCCGAAATGGCGTCACGGTACTCCTGCTTCTTTTTTATGTTTTGGCCCGAGAGTTTGTCGACGTACATATATGGCTTAGGAATCATGTTTGTTGCAAATATATCGCCGATCAAATTCTTACCCTCTTGTGCCGGGATGGCCAGTCGTGCTCTATCAAGCTGATCGGTGACGAAGCGGTCCCTGGATGAACTCTGTCGGGTGTCATGGCGGCCGTCCTGGCGGGAAGAGTGACGAGGCGGGCTGTACTCGGCTCGGACGATCGGAGGCGTGTAGTCGTGCCGGGGTGGTGGGCTTCGCTCCCCGCCACCGCAGATACGATCCAGCCTCTGGCACACCATTGCGAGACCCTTTTCCAGCGTCTCGACCCGATCCATGGAAG
The DNA here is from genome assembly GCA_936440205.1 of Lepidonotus clava. Lineage (NCBI taxonomy): Eukaryota > Metazoa > Annelida > Polychaeta > Phyllodocida > Polynoidae > Lepidonotus > Lepidonotus clava. The sequence continues at coordinate 12,907,660 of OW387150.1, read as the reverse complement.
CAGATCCAGTCTGGGAGTAACCGCGCGTTGAGGCCAAATCCTCGGTGCTTCGGCGTTGCGTGTCCCTGGACCACTCATCTATGGTATTGAACATCTCGTCCAATTCTGCTGCAGACGGCGGAAGAGTTCGCCGATTTCTCCTCTGGGTGAAATAAATGAAGATTGGTGAAATAAAATGAAGATTGGTGAAATAAAAATAATAATAATAAAAAAAAAAACAGATTTTGAGTGTCAAAGTTGGCCAGCTGTTTACTCATGGTTTGGGAAGTTCTATTTTTCCCTGACCAGGGTCAATTTTCCTTGACCTTTTTTAAAATTCCAGTTTCCCCTGACCAATTCCAAAATTCCCTGACTTTTCCCTGGCCTTGAAAAAAAACCCACACTTTTCTGACCAGTGGCAACCCTGCAGAATTACATAAACCTGATCCACTTTCTCATATATTTCAAGTTACCGTATTTTAACAGCTATAAGAATGAAACTTTAAAAAACATACTGACACGTACATAGGAAAATAAATGTTTATTCGACCAAGTTTCATTTACATCAAAGAGGATGATTCAGTGTCCAATCACATGTACAGTATGTGCGAATGTAATAGTTTAACGATGAAATGATATGACTTCTGTGAAATATGTGAATATGAGAACTTACTGTCTGATCAACAATAACTCTGAATTAGATATGAATACAAATAACATATATGAAAGATATGTACAGATATGTGTTTTTACTCTCAATTTTCAGCCCCCCACTACAGGGATGAAGTATTGCAGAGAAAGATCCTCGTGTAGTAAGAAGAAATGGGCAACCTCATCATCCACTATGTCTGGAAGTGTAAAAGGGTAAAACACAGAATAAATTTCACATATTTTTATAGAGTGATAGAATTTTGGAATTGATCAACTACCGGTGAAATGAATAAGTCAGGGACTGCACTATGAGACCAACTTTGAAGATATGGATAAAATAATAAATCTATTATTGAAATTATGAATTATGTTAGGAGAATACACTGAGTATAATGCTGATTACATCACTGATTAAGTGAACTTGTATAACTTATCAGGTAGTGTCAGAGGTATGAAATTAGCTTGAATAATGATAGTGTTTAAACCGATGTTATTATTCTGATGTTTCACCACGGCTTTTCTGTAATTTATAAAATACGAATATGTAAATCCATATATTTTCTGTAACATTACTGAAAACCAGAGAAAACAATGCATTACATAAAGCAATAAAGATCTTTGAAAAAGATAAAAGTGGCGAGTCTTAACCATGGTTCTGGATGTATAGCTGAGTTATCGGAGGCATATCTATTCAAAGGACGGATACCACTCTCAAATAGAGAACATTTGGTCAAATCTTATACAACTATGTTAAACTTCAAAATGTTCAACCTACTACAGACTACACGTGAAGGATTGACTTGTTGTCCAATCAGGAACTGGGCGAACCGTCTGACGTCAATACGTGCCCCGGCAAACTCAGCTGGGGCGCGCTGACTCTTCGGACTCTGTGAACTCCCGTCTCCGTCTTTACCTGAAAATATTAAACCAGCATTTCAGATTTCCATCGGATAGTATACAACATCGGGAGTTTGTATATATCATGGTTATATAACTTTTTTTTAAATATCACGGAAGTATTTTGATAATGAAAGACCTTTTTCTTTAATCTAAATATTCAAGTACAGACCCCTGCCTCGGCCAATCAGAATCCTCCTTCATAATCTGGAGGGGGATCCAAACTCCTCCATGAGCTCTCCCTGGAGGAGCCAGATTTGGAACATTTGACTGACTGTGCAAAACACTGCCCAGCTAGTCTTTCCCAAATCCACCACCATCTCACCATATATCTACATTTGTACCTGTTTATTCATTGTAAGTAGCTTTTGTCACTGGTCATTTTGAATTGTCATTTGTCTGTACTCATGTCTTTTGGTCAATACATTTTGTCAACTTGAATCATGTTGTGTCATCTATTCACGAATCATCGGTCGAACCTATGTGACGAAACCCACTCCTGTTTCACTAGTAAAAAATACCTACCTATCCTACTTTATTTTACTGATGTTACCAAAACACAATGATAATTTTTCCTTGGCCTTTGTCAAAAACAAGTGACGCAGTAGCCTATCAGTCATAAGGCATACTGCGTTATACTTACTCCAGGTGGGGATGTCCAGGTCCCTGAAGTGGGTGGTCACGTTGGCCAGGTCTGTCTCGACCTGTAACTTCATCTCTCCGTTACCGTTGGCCGACAGGGTCTGACAGGTAAAGGACAAATTCAGAATTAAATACTAATTTATCTTAACTGATGGGATCTGATGAAAAATATTACCGGAAGACCTCTAATATTAGTAGCCCCGTACTTGATCATTTAGACTGAGTTTTTTGTGTTCTTTTTAAATGATAGTTTGTTTTTGTTGTTGTTTAGAACAGGTTTTTGAAAAACGTTAACTAAAGCTGCACCATGAATATCTCGATGTTTCGCAAGTTGGATGAAATAACGTGTTAAATCTCATCTGAAAAAGATAACTGTGAAAAAGCATCTTCACATTTTCCGGAATACCTAAAGGTATGAATAGGGTTCGGGACACCGTGTGCATGGCTGTTGGTTGAGGGGTGGGGGTGAGGTGTTGAAACTAAATTTCCACAGTTCCACTGGGGAGTTTAATGAAGGGCAAAACCTCTAAGTAGAGCAAGCCGTATCCTCGATTTAGAAGCCTTAACAAACTAAATTATACTACTAACTAAGACTTGTATTTCTTCAAATTTTAGTAGTGCAGACATGAATAAGTCGTCATACATGTGCTATACCACCTACAACCACTTACCATAAAGTTACTGAGGTTCTTCATCCGTTCTACGATACTTTTTAACGTCTTCAGTGGGGGCATGTATATGCTTACCTAAGGACGAAAAATGTCAGATTATAAGCTCAGCTAACATTTATTTTCAATATTTTTTGTTATATACACTTTTCATCAAATACATTGCCTTTCAATTTTATTTCATCTCTTTATTCTTTTCTGATACCTCTTTTCTCTGCCTACAAAACGGCCAATAAAATGTGGAGGAACTCTTATATAACATATTAGTCATGAATATTGATTCTTTCTATGGTTATTTATCTTTGATAAAGAACACGCAAAATTTGGATTGGCAATTATGCAGGAAGTGGAGGTTTTCCGACTCATCTAACACATCCCGATTAGTTTGTTATATTTTTTCTTTTCTCATTCGTTTCTTTCAGTAGCTATAACAATAACGTCAAACTCGATTTGTTTCTTAGACTTTTTCCTCGCATTTATTCATTAAATAAATAAAAAATCAAGTAACTACTTACGTCAAAGTCGGGCATTGCTGGTTCCTCAAACTCGTCCCACAGTCGCCTAGGTATGACGTTTACAGGTACGTCATGAACCACTACCCGGGAATGGCTGGACAAGGATGGCTGAAAACAAAAGTGTACGAAGCAGAATAAATAAAGTTTAGCCTGTATTACACCAGGCGATTTTGACTACAGGGAATTCGGAAATTTCACTAGGAAGATTTCAGTTAGAAAATTGGTACACATTGAATGCAAGTTCTGCAATTTTAGAAATAGAAACTCCAGATAGAAAATAAAAATTCCCACTGGTTTGATTTAATTCCAAATTTGCCTTCCAATTATTTCGACGGAATTATTTTTGACAATTCCAATGTACCATGCTTATCCCGAAATATATCCTGCCTCTCGGAAAAGATAGCTTTATGTAATAGAACCACGGATTTTCATAAAACATCTTAAAACTCTGAAGCTACATTACAAATTAAGTCACAAGCGGTCTGGTCCGTTAGTATTTTCTCTTACGGGACCTTGGTCAGGTTTTTACTAGCCCAAAAGAAAAAGCCAAAGATTTCAATGTAAAATTTAAACCGTAACAATGAAATCCACAGGTAAGGAACAAGGGTAAGTTGGCTGATTAATCAACTCTACTGGATCAACGGCAATTCTACCGGCCTCTAAGCAGATATTACACACTGTTCAAGCAACGCTTTCAATAACAGCTCCTTACCAGCTCCACCTCCAGGGTGAGACAGGGGGTGTGTTTCTTGGTGAGTTTCATTTTCACCGACTTGGCGTTTTGCGCCGCCTTCAGCGACTTGACCAGGTTCTCCGGTAACAGCTCCAAGAAGATCTCGTTGTGCTCCTCCGACACACCATCCATGGCGTACTCGTTGAAGAAGTGACTCTTTAAAAAGGGTAAAGATGATTTGCATCATATTAAAGAGTAATGCGCTCTAATGGAGGACAAAAATACAAGCTTTTCCGTAATTATTTTGTGCTTTCCTCTAGCTTTTGTGTATGTTTTTATTGCAACCTTACAGTTTATGTGGATACTTTCTATTTCAATGGAATATGGTTATTCATATACCTTCAATTTTTTTCTACTTCGACAAGAATGCTTTTCATTAATACAGTTTCAACTGAATGCTTTTCTTTGTTTGATTGCAACAGAACCTTGCTTAGACCCAAAAAAATATTTGTGTTCAGTTTTCATCACTTAAGAAAGAGAGTGTTGATCGGTCGGGATTTATTTTGGGTTTGGTAATACTTTTTTTTATTAAAGTGTACCCTTTAGAAAATTTAGGGTCAGGGCAAAAATATGCAACGTGTCAAGTAACAACATCCAGAAGGACGATACCTCCACTTTGACGTCTACACTTTCTAGTTCAACTGAAAGCTGCTCATATGCATATACTTTTTATTTCTACTGAACGTTGTTTATGTCTAGGACGGTCACTTGGTACCAGGTCTCCCTACCTGCGGCACCTCGCACCAGATGCTGACGTTCCCATTGATGGCCCTCTCTGACAGGATGAAGTACAACTTGGTGGTCGTCAGGCGCAGCGTGCAGTTCTTGGCCAGCTTGGCGATAGTATTCACCACTCCTGCATTAAAAGTTAAACATGACATAACGTTAAGTAAAAGCGCAATTTGATACATGCTTTTCACAAAATTACAATATTTTCATGTCTCTTAGAACCGATAGCTCCATACAACCACACATTTTCATATACAATTCAACACTGTAGCTCTATATGTAGACATTGCAACCGTAACTGCAACCATAACTGGGTGCATGGCACTTACGTGTCCACTAGCCTAAAGTTACTTGCAAATTTAAAATTCTTAGGCAATACTGAATAGGTTGAGTAAAAATAAACAACAAAAAGAAACCCTAAATACCTACCCCATTTCTCTCCACCAATGTTTCATGAACACACAATTCTTAAGATTTGTTTTTGCCTATACTAAGCCAATAGTCAATACAATATACGCCTGACAACGTTAACAGAGACTAAGAATTCAAAAATGAAATAGAAGTCAAGGAATTCATTGACTTCTCCATGTCCATGACCTCTGGCTCTGGTTCATTTAATTTTGTGATATTATTTAGAGGAGTGGGGTTTTCCGTTCTCCTAAACATAAGGGGGTTGACTCTTGGTCTCGGTCTGACCGATTCTTCAGCACGGGAGACCATTTATTTGAGTCTTGCCTCGCGCACAAGGGTGAACAGATTAAGGGCTTGCTCGTGGGGTGTCGCGCCGGTGTGTGATCCAGGAGAGGGGTGGAGATCCGACAAGGGGGAGGAAGTAGTGGGGTCTTGGGCCTTTCTCGTTCTCGGTTGCTCTAGTCTACTGTATGGTCAGGGGACTCGGGCCGTCGTTAGCAAGTAAAGGGTTGTAGCACGTTGCCGAACTGTTTGTGCTTTTGTTCCCCTGTTTCGTGACTACTGCCTACAGTTTCGGGCTTTCATGCTGCCATTTCCGTGCCGTCCCGCCTATTCTTCAACTAAGTATGGAACTCGTAATTGGGCTTCTACTCATTGGAGAACTCCCATTTACCATGGTCTGGTCCTATGTTCTGGCTAAGGTGAGAGGCTGTCCATCCCAGGAAAAAAAGGTGTGCACACAGCGAATACCATAAAGGGACTGTTTATTTCATGCTTCAACACACCTTTATATAGCTACAAATGTCTTCCTATTACAATCACATGACCCCTGGCATGACCTATATGACGTCACTTCCGGTAATACATTATTTTGTGCCTTCATTCTCAAATTTATTCAATGAGGGGGCCAGGGACCGATCTGGGCCGCCGACCAGCAGGCTCCTCTTATCACAAACGCCGGGTACCAGTTCCCCGCATGTTCCCGGCGTCACACCTGTATACAGGTGTCGCTGGTCGGCGGCCCACAACGGTCTCCTGCCCCCCTCATTTCATTACAAAACATTATTTGATTCTTAGACCAGTAAATCATTACATTCTTCAATCATTTCACATTATAAGTTGATTCTTCACTTTTATACGAGACTTGTAACCAATTTCTGGCTCGTGTTTTCGTGCCTAACTGATGAAATGTGTCATATAAGTCTATGTGAGTTATATGAGTATAAATGTGTAGGGGGCCTACCTGTACCCTACACTGGTGCTGCCACCTCTTGTATGTATAACCTTTAGGGGACTACACCCTGTATGGGCCAGATCCCTTGGCAGCACCGTACACACTAGACGCAAGCAAGGTTTTCTGAAAAAACATTCATGAAAAATACGTGGATTTTCGGTTTAGTATTAGTTTTGGTTTTGCCAAACTGTGCTATCTGTCTATCCCATTATACTGGGGAAGTCTGTGTGAGCTGTGCTGGTGCTAAAGGTGCTACAGGGTTCTCGGATACTTTTTCTCCCGGTGTGAAGCACGAGGTAGGATCCACCATCATGGATTCCCCTCCACCCAGAGATTCCCCAGACTATCTGGACTATTTGGAGGCTCAGATTAAATTACAACGGGAGAAATTGGCTGCTGCACGTGAGGACAACCGGATTCTTCAATTAGAAGGACAATTACGTGAGGTTAGTCTTCAATTGGCTCAGGAAGAACAAAAGTCTTCGGACTCAGCAGCGGCCGCAGCGGCGGCCGCGGCCATTGGTGCGGGAGGAGCCGGTGCTCGGCCCCCTTTGGACGGCCAACCTATGGCTACCCGTCTGATCCAAGGTGCGCCCACTTCAGAGTTAAAAAGGAGGAGGAAGCTGCCCTGTGTAAGTTTCGCCCACTTTCCTATTTACCTGACAATAAGGGTCCAGAACGTACATCATACAGGGATTTGATAAATGGCATGACACAGGTTTTGACGCATATCATGAGCTGTGGTCATGACGCTCGGGGCTACGCTTCTCATATGAAATTTATAACGAGCAGGGCCGCTACAAATGTATATACGGAGTAAACAGGTTAGCGGTATATCCGCGATTTTCGACATCGCGCTGTGAAATCCTGGGCTCCAGAAGTGACCCTACTTAGCATTGGTGCCTATGGAGAAAATTGGAATTTTCGCAATAGTGCGGAAAATTGACCTTTTATGAAAATTTGAAGGCTTGTATGGGGTGCCTGGGATTAATTACAAACTTTCTCTCATTTACTGTATGAAGATTGGACATACAACCAAAAAGTTATAGCGAAATAACCTGTTTGCTCCCATAGGAGCCCATGTTAAACTCACCCCCAACCTCCGTTCGCGATTTCCGCGAAATTGCGCCACGCGATGCCGAATTTTAAGACCCGCTTACGGCGTATACTACGGAAGCTCTCATTATAAGTTGATTCTTCACTTTTATACGTGACTTATAACCAATTTCTGGCTCGTATTTTCGTGCCTAACTGATGAAATAGGCTCAATTCATCATAATTTTAAGTAAAATTTGCAACCAACAATATATATAGGCCTATATACATTTTATTTGGTGTGATTTCCACAGATAGCTTTTGATTTTAAATTCTACAAATGAGTCAATTCTTAGAGAAAAAGATAATCTTTCCTCTATCATTACTATCTAGTCCAGACTATAACCTGGACTAGATCTAGAACTAGTTGTTGAGTCTGAGATGTCACTTTCCTGAAATTCAATGAATGATTATTTATCTCACGATTTCCCTTAATTGTATATGGACCAAGGCCACATCTTGGCAATACTGTAACGTTGACCCTTCATTGCAAAATAAGGTGGCGGGAACCTTTCAACTTGCAGGAAAACCTGTGAATATGGGCGATAATAGGAGTATTTAGGGAATGTACACTTACAAATTCTGTGTTATCATCCATACAGACTAATATCATTCAACCAAATTAGTTAAACGAGAACTAGAACCTTACTTGTAAAGTGTTGAATACATCCAATATCAACAAGTTTCCCACGAAACCTCATCTTGACGAGAAAGTTTAACGTTTTGCTTGCACTTTCGTCTTTTGGCGGTGTTGTCACTCTCTCCGCACAGGTATACAGATTTGATTGGGAAATTATGGTTGGAGAGTGAGAGGATAATTGGTTCACCAGTTTATCTACAGATGGCGCCACTGCGCCTTTTTCTCACGGAGGCGTTATCTTTACTTTTGCCAGGTGGCGCTACTGTGCAGCATCTTCGCGCCGGGGTCGAAAGATAATGAAAGATACCGAATAATTAGGCCTACTTGAATTAGGCTACCGAACTTTCCAAAACTTTTGCAATTTGCCTAGGCCTACAGAAACTGAGATAATTGGCCAATAGTTATGAATATTTTTTGACTTGGTACTGCTGCTTTTTATAATCATATAGGCCTAGTATCAAAATAATTCTTCATTAGATTAAAAGATTTTCATTGAACGATTCATAAATGGATGTAGACCTATAATTTGTCTCATAGCTTTATGTCCTTTTGTAATTATTAACCAAGTAGTTTTAATCAGCTTGATCAAAACAGGTTTGTCCCATTGTTGATGCGCTGCCAAGGGAAAGGGTATGCCATGGCGTCGCCAAGGGTTGCCATAGCGTCACCAAGGGGAGGCTGACCTACTTGTCCCTGATTGGATCCCTGAATGTGACCCTAGCTACCACGACCCTGGGAGCTTCTGGCGAACACATTGTAGCAAATCCTGAGTGTAATATCTTAAGTGATTCTGATAAAGCCCACCACTCAGTGCTGCCACCTATTGTCATGTCTATGACCTATTGAATAAAACTTGGTTACACTACTGCATCACCACTAGCCATGCCTCCATCTTGTCTATGTTACATTGGCGACGAGAAAACTGTGTTTAAATACTGACAGAACCCACAGAAGTTGCATTCTTCGCGATAAGAAGGGAGGAGAAGCATCAGAGCATGTGCTGTTCATAGGAGAAGTCTGGATGGTTGGTAAATATTAAGAACTTTGGTGCAGAAGACTGGCCCACATGACTCAGAGTCTGGGGGAGTGGTGGTATGCTCTCTGTGGTGCCCCCAGCCAATTCGAGGGAGAAGAGTCAACATGAACTGTTTCGAGTAGACGATGAAATTTGAAGCTCCGAAGATCCAAGTTGATGACTCAACACCCCAAGATGCCCCTGCAGTGCCCATAGGAGAACTTTGATGATGCTCCACCGTGGCAACTTAGACTTCTCACCCGCTGTCAACCGAGTTTGATGGTGCGCGCAACGTTGGAAATTAATGCATAAGACTGTGTAGGTACTCCACCCGGTCGTTCATAAGGCCCACCCTGTTTCTACATATCAGCCCCACATGTGAACTAAAGATTATCTCAACCTGAAGGAAGAGGATCCATGCGAGTTATTCAAGTCTAACCGCTCTGCTAGCGTCCGTCATCGTAGACTGCTCGCGACTGCTCGGTGTAAATAAATCAAGGAAAGAAGGCCTGGAAGTGGACTCATTCACCTTGTATGAACATTGACAGTCTTAAAATATTGACAAACTTGTGCTGCATTTTACATGAAGTATTTACATTAATGACAGTGTGTCATTTTGGCTGTATAAGTTTTGTGATTCCTGTTGGTTGCTATGAAGTGAAATATGGTATAAGTGCATAAATACCAGAGAAATCTCACATGTGTTAACTCAAAGTGGTCAAATATAAAGAGTGGGCATAACAGATATGTAAAGTATAAGGTGGTAAAAGTATATGTGAACCTATACATTGTATTTTGTGCAAAGTTGTATTGAATACCAAATATCTCAACTTGAAAGTTATTGTGCTAAAGTGTGTCAAGCATTGATATGTGATCTTTCTTTTGCAAAGTTATCGAGTAGAAAAGTTGCTATCGTAAAATACATTTACGTAACTTCGTGTAAATCTAAAAGATAATTACACAATACTGCAAAAGTAAATTTCATCGTTACTTATCAAAAAAAAAAGGGTTCTCAAGTTTTAACGTGGTGGTAAACAAATTTCAAAATGCCCGATCCACCCCCGCCCCCACCTCAAATTAACCTACCTACCTACCCAGAATTTATCGTGACCGACGACCCTGAAATTTCTACAAAATGGGAGGAATGGCTAGAAGGCTTCGAGTCGATGATAGCGGCCATGAGGGTCACAACGCAGAGGGATAAGAGGAATATGCTCTTCTACTATATAGGTAGTGGTACACGCAAAGTGATCAAAAGGTTAGATAATGTAGGTGCTGAGGACGCAGCTGACTGCTACACGTCACTGAGAACTGCCTTAAATGGTTACTTCAAGCCGAAGCTGAACAGAGTGTATGGCATGAACATGTTGCATCAGGTCACGCAACAGGCAGGTGAGTCGATTGACAACTATTTGCTGCGTGTCAAAGAGAAAGTGGCTGTCATCGAAATTGACAAACTAGAGAAACAAGGAATAATTGATCTCATCACTTTGGCCCACTTAGTAAACAACTGTAAGAACAAGCATGTAAAGCATAAGGCTATCCGAGATGATCTGAGTCTAAATGACTTTATGCAAACCGCCAGAGCTGCAGAGCGAGCGGAATATCAGCTGAAAGATATGGAAGCCGCAGGAAATACAGTTAACGCAGTAAATAAAGGACAGAAGTCATCGAACCAAAAGAACCAGAACCAGAAGCCCCAGCAAGGTAAGCCACGTGGAAGGTCACAAAACCATGGTGATCACAGACGATCCAAGTCGGCCTCAGGCAAGAAAGGTAAAGAATGCTGGAAATGTGGAGGTCCATACCCACATAAAGGTGACTGCCCTGCCGCGGATGTGGAATGTCACAAGTGTGGTTTCACAGGCCATTTCAAGAAGAAATGTCATACGCAAGACAGCAAACATAAACGTAAAGTTAACACAGTGTCGGAAGAAGAGAATGACTACATCACGGTCCCAGTTGTTGCTGCAATAAATGAGCACAACCCCAAGACAAAATGGGCAACGGTACGCCTACAAGATAGTGATATCAAAGCGATGATTGACTCAGGATCAGAGATCAATATTGTCGGAGAAGAAACCTTCAACAAGTTACTGTGTAAAACAGATGAGTTGTCCCCTGTAAAACAGAAGTTTTGTGGGTACGGTCCCGAAGGTGAGCGAGTTGAAATACCAATTCTAGGATCTTTTGAGTGCATGGTCAAAGCACCACTGACGAAGAGACAGACGGTCTCCAGAGTCTACGTCCTGAAAGGTAAAGCGACCAACTTGCTGAGCTGTAACACTGCAGAGAAACTTGGACTCGTGCAGTTTGCGTGCAAGGTTGAGCAGATGGACGACATCTTCCACACATATAAAGATCGATTTGAAGGGATCGGAAAGATGAAAGAAACAAAAGTTCAATTGGCCATTGATAAAGATGTCAAGCCAGTCGCACAGAAACCCCGGAGAATTCCATTTCATGTCAGGAAGAAAGTTGATGAGGAACTCGAACGTCTCAAGGAATTAGATATAATAGAAGACGCTTCAGGTCCCACTCCGTGGATCAGCCCGTTAGTGATTGTGCATAAGGAAAATGGAGCAGTGAGAGTTTGTCTTGACAGTCGGATGATCAACACAGCTATCGAGCGAGAGAGATCTCCGATGAACACGATAGAAGAGTTAATAGTGGAACTTAATGGATCAAAGTTCTTTTCCAAGATAGACCTCAACAAAGGTTATCATCAACTTGAGTTGTCAGAAGAGAGTCGATATATCACGACATTCGCGACACACAGTGGCCTATACAGGTATAAAAGGCTATGTTTTGGCATCAACTCAGCAGCTGAAGTATTTCAGAAAGCTGTAGCAGATATGCTGCAAGGAATCCCTGGAGTAAAGAATATGTCTGACGACATCATTGTGTTCTCCAAGACTGCTGAAGAGCATGAGGCGACAATCAAACGTGTCATGGAACGTTTGAGAGAATTCAACGTGACGGCCAACAAAGACAAGTGCGAATTCTTCAAGAAAGAGATCACGTTCTTTGGTCACGTATTTTCAGATCAAGGGATTTCCCCGAGTGAGGAGAAGATATCCGCCGTTATAAACGCGACTCCACCCCAGAGCAAAGAAGAAGTGAAAAGTCTTCTAGGTATGGCTCAGTACGTGAGTAGATTCATACCAAACTACAGTGCTACAGTGGAACCACTCAGAGTTCTCACGAAGCAAGATCAGCCCTGGAGATGGGAAAAGAAAGAAAAAGAGGCCTTTCAAAGCTTGAAGAAAAGTATGGCCGACTGGAAAATGATTGAATATTTCGACATGAGTCGTCCGACCGAGTTGGTTGTTGACGCAAGCCCCCTTGGCTTAGGTGCCGTGCTCACCCAAAAGAAAGCAGATGGAAATCTGAGTGTGGTTGAGTACGCGAGTAGAAAATTATCAGACACTGAGAGTCGCTACAGTCAGACTGAAAGAGAAGCGTTGGGAGTTGTCTGGGCATCTGAGCATTTTGATCATTACTTGCTAGGAGCAGAGTTCACCGTGATTACAGATCACAAACCTTTAGAAGGTATTATGAACAAGCCGATGTCCAAGCCCACAGCCCGTCTGGAAAGACTGTGTTTGCGCCTGCAGCCATACAAAGTACGAGTGAAGTATAGACCTGGAAAGTCGAATCCCGCTGACTATCTTTCACGTCATCCCCAGAAGTCTGAGCGTGTCCCAACAAAGACTTGGCTAGACATGCAGACAGAACGAATGTGCATCAACGCAATTCAGTTCTATAGTCTCCACCACGAAGAAAGTATCTCATTAGAAGAGATGGTGTCTGAGACAGCAAAAGACGAAGTTCTAAAAGAAGTCATGGAGTATATTACTACTCAACAGTGGTACAAACTGACCAACGATTTTATGAGTTGTCTATTTCTAACGGACTACTACTTAGAGGAGATAGAATTGTTCTACCGCAAAGTCTTCAGAGCAGAGCAGTGAAACTGGCTCATGCTAGTCACCAGGGAATTGTGAAAACCAAGAGTTTGCTCAGAGAAACGGTCTGGTTCCCAGGTATAGATAACATGGTCGAGAAAGCAGTTGCAGACTGTCTCCCATGTCAGTCGAGTGTTCCTAAGAGTAGCCGAGAACCTTTGCAAATGACCCCACTACCTGATGGCCCATGGAAAGAAGTCGCTGTTGATTTCACAGGACCTTTCGCAGGAGGCGAATATTTATTGGTAGTTATAGACGAGTATAATCGTTTTCCTGAAGTTGAGATTGTTTATTCAACATCTGCGAATGCAGTAATTCCTAAACTGGATGCTATCTTTGCCCGCCAAGGTATACCAGAAGTGGTAAAAAGTGATAATGGACCGCCATTTAACGGAGAGCAGTTTAGCTCCTGGGCCAAGTATATTGGATTTGCCAACAGGCGTGTCACACCTTTATGGCCAGAAGCAAATGGCGAAGCAGAACGCTTTATGCGTACACTTGGTAAGGCGATACGCACAGCCAAAGTGGAAAGTGGAAACTGGAAACAAGAGATTTTTATGTTTTTGAGACATTACCGCGCGACTCCCCACAGTTCAACTGGACTGTCCCCAGCAGAAATGCTGAACGGAAGGAAAATAAGGACAGAAGTTCCTGTGTTGTCAAAGAAGAAGACGGTAACCTTCCAGGATCGCGTAGACCTTGCCAGTCGCAAGGATGAAAGGGTTAAAGCTTACATGAAGGATCTAGCCGATCAGAGAAGACAGGCGAAAGAGAGTGATATCTCAATAGGAGACAACGTGCTGATCAAACAGCCAAAAGAAAATAAACTCTCCACACCGTTTAAGCCTGTTCCTTATAAAGTTATCAGCAAGAAAGGATCGATGATCACGGCTCAACATGGAAGTCACAAGATGACACGAAACTCATCACTCATGAAGAAGGTCTCATCTGAGTGTGGGAAAGGAAAAGTCTTTGAGGAGGATCTTAGTCCAAACCTGGATGATTTTGACATCCGATTTTCAGATAACGATAGTAGTAATGTGTCCCCTCAGTCCCCAACCAAGAGTTTCATTCCTAACACCCCACAGAAACCTGAGAGTCCTGTACTTGCCCGTGAATCTAAGCGTGCTAGAAAGCCACCAACATATCTTAAAGATTATGTGAAGTAAAGACGTTCATCTATATTCTATTTAGACAGTTGAATGTTTAAACTGTTTATTATCTGAACGCAAGATTTAATAAGACGTCGATCTGTAAAAGTAAACATTAAGATCACTGTTAATTATCATTAACAAAAGTTGTTTAACAAGTTCTTTAATATTGTTAGTTAACAGTATGACTGATATATATATAAAGGTATACTGAGTTAGATACGTAAAGTACAACTGTATGTTATACTACAGAAACAAGAGAGACTTTGTCAAAGTATACGAGCCTTTTCAAAAGGAGGGAGAGATGTAATATCTTAAGTGATTCTGATAAAGCCCACCACTCAGTGCTGCCACCTATTGTCATGTCTATGACCTACTGAATAAAACTTGGTTGCACTACTGCATCACCACTAGCCATGCCTCCATCTTGTCTATGTTACACTGAGAAAATGTATCTATCTATACAACTCGACTGATGTCAGCTTGACCAAACTACAACAGCGTGAAAATTGGCACAATATGATGCTCGTCGTCATTATTATACTTTTCCGGAATTGGGGAATAGGCATACAGTGACGACCTCAACTGTGGTAATATTATTCCCGCCGACGCCGAGTAAATGTCAGTAAACAAATATCATTTAAGCTTCACAATTCCGGAAAAGTATAATAAATACAAAACTGTACTCGTGTTTAGATACAGACCTAGGGATCCGACTCGGCGGAATGATATTGGGACTCGTCCTGCGGACTCGTCCCAATATCATTCCCGCCGAGTCGGATCCGTAGGTCTGTATCTAAACACTCGTACAGTTTTGTATATTAATTAGGTCGACTTGGGATCAAAGCTCGGTTGTCAAGAAACGGACGCTTCTGATTGGTAGTGCGACCTAATTAGGAAAGTAGTGCGACCTAATTATTAAACCAATGAAAACGGCTGCAAGTAGGTCGCGACGTGGCAACGTAACCTAGCAACGCGACCTTGACCCCGGGCCTTGACCCAAATGCAGAGTCCTGACTGGTTGATAGCATAAGGGGGCGTGGTCTATCGAAAGCATTAAAACCGCGGCACCACTCAAAACGTAGCCCTACTTCTTGAAGAATCAACTGCATTATACAGTATATGCATGTAAAACCGAGTAAATGTCAGTAAACAAATATCATTTAAGCTTCACAATTCCGGAAAAGTATAATAAATACAAAACTGTACTCGTGTTTAGATACAGACCTAGGGATCCGACTCGGCGGAATGATATTGGGACTCGTCCTGCGGACTCGTCCCAATATCATTCCCGCCGAGTCGGATCCGTAGGTCTGTATCTAAACACTCGTACAGTTTTGTATATTAATTAGGTCGACTTGGGATCAAAGCTCGGTTGTCAAGAAACGGACGCTTCTGATTGGTTTAAATAATTAGGTCGGACTACTTTCCTTTACCACAGTCGAGGCCGTCACCGTATGCCTATTTAACAATTCCGGAAAAGTATAATAAAGGCTATTGCAGGTAATTAACCCATCCTTCCCATTTGAAAAACTGCAATGGGCTTCTTTTTTCAAAAAAAATCCTAGCTGTTTATTTATCGTGGGTTTTCCTGATTACAAATCGGTTTCCGTCCAACTCCAGTAGTTCATGCAAGTCCATATTGTTTTAAACAAATAACAGTCATCTTAACCAGAGAGAGTAAAATATTTTAGTCTCCATGTCTTAACTAAAGGCCATTCCACTTTGCGGTGCTTTGCTCGCGGTGGGCACTTTACTAGCGGTTTTCACCCCCACCGCAAGTAAAAACAAGCACCGCATGGTGGAACATTACTTGCGGTGTTACTTGCAGTGAACATTACATGCGGTGGGCCTCGGATGGACCTCATTGGCTACGGTACTGCCACTGCGCAAAGCGTGGAATATGGAACACTCATAGGAATATGAAAACATAAACATTGCCTCATTAAAATAAAGACAAATGGTATCAATATAATATCAATTACATGACTTCGATAAATTATTATAAAAAAAACAAATGGTATCAATATATCAGTTACATGACTTTGACATGTATAGGACTCGCATTAATACATTCAATGTGGAAGTAAATCCTTTAACATTTCCTTTCGTTTTGCTTTAAAATTATATAAACAAGGGGAATTTCTGATTCCAACACCAAATTCACTCCAATCTGACGCATCTGTATGCAATACAGATGTCTGCAATTTCGACCTAGTATTCTATATGGTATTTTAACCCTTTAAGGACGCCAGTATCTCTCAGGCATCACCACCTCTTGACACCTGTATCTCTCAGGCATCACCAGGCCTAGACGACAGATGCCTGAGAGATACATGGTGCATATTTCAAAATTGTAAATTTCATCCTCAATGTAAATCAAACTTCTTTTTTTTGGTTTCAAAACACTGAAATGGTCCATATTATGATCTGTCTAATTATTGCCATTTTGAAAATAATTATTTTGATTCATGTTTTAGCATGTTATTGGTCTTATTTAAAAATTGGTGTTATCATTGGCGTCTTTTGGGCATATTCCCAGAGAAAATTGGTGTCCATTTAGTATTATATGAAAATTAGGTGGCGTCTTGAAAGGGTTAATCAACACACATAAACACGAATAGACACATAATTATAGCCTAATAATAATCATAAACCAGAGGCGGATTTAGGATTTTGAAAGGGGGGGGCCCTGTGAAAAACTACTTCATTAATTACTTTTTGGCGGAATTTTTCATTAAAAAAGGATAAAATTTGGCCAAAGAAAGAAAAATGGGGGGGGGGGGGGGGTTCCGGGCGCCCCGGCGCCCCCTCTAAATCCGCCACTGTAAACACCAACAATCCCAACATATAAGACTATGTGCAGCCTGCAGGTACGCTAGATGGGGGTCTAGACCCTTAAATTCGACACGGCGACACGGCCGTTTTTTAAATTCGACACGGCGACAGGGCTAATTCTTAAATTCGACAGGCGACAGGGCAATTAAGGGACAAATGACACGGTCATTTTCTTAAATTCGACAGGTGACAGGGCTTATTCTTAAATTCGACAGGCGACAGGGCTAATTCTTAAATTCGACAGGGGACATTGAAGATATATGGACAGCTATTATGTCTTGAGAGTGGATATATGGAGAAGTAGACTCAGGTTATGGTCAATCTAAATGGAGAGGTTTTATTCCTTGGATCTTCATACATGGATCTTGGCTGAGAAGGGCTTCTTAACATAAAAAGGGGGTGGAACCCACTCAGAGTGAGGCTGGGCCCTGAACATGTATAAACAATACCAATGGGGTAAGAACATGTATAACTGGGCAACATGTAGTATAAGACATTACATCCCTCCCTTTCTGAATATAGACTTTCAAACAAACATACAAAAAGTCATGTCATAGTCATACATGTTAGAATGTTAACAATATAGAAACATATGGGTATTTCAAATTACAGACCAATCTATTTAGAAACATATTCACCAAACCATTTTGGCGGTCACCTGGTACGACTTGGTAGCACACGCTTTTTTGGTGTGGCAGGAGTACTTGGACGCTCCTTTCTTGGACTAGAGCTAGGACTAGGACTAGCATGCACAGGATTTTCTGTGGGACTAATAGGCATAGGGTTTGCCTGAGTACTAGTTTCTAAAATATCTTCGTCGATATTGTCTGCTAGGTTTGGGTTAACAGCAGTGTTTTTAAAACGAGAACTGTTTCGCGTCACTACGTGTCCGTCTGATTCGGCAGTGATCATGTTGCCATTTTTCGAGGTAACAACGTATTGCTTGGGAACGTAAGCAGGTGTTATCTTGTTATGCTTCGTTTCAGCTCGAACCAATACTGTGTCACCAATTTTGATGTTCGATTGTTGCGCACAGTTACGGGAATCAGCATACGTTTTCATTTTCTGTTTCGCTTGTTGGTCATTGCGCTTTGCTGTCAGATGAAGTAGGTCATCTGATTTCCTCGGAATCTCTGGTAGTTTCGTGATTGGGTCACGACCTAACAATAGACGGTACGGTATAAACCGGTAGAAGGGTGCGGCGTGGCACGGTACTGACGTAGGAATTTTTAAAGTTCCTGTTTCCAGTTCTTTCGTTCCACTACTGCTGCACGAACGGCTTTCATAAGCGGTTTGTTGAACGCTTCAGCTTGTGCATTCGCTCTTGGCCAACGTGGTGTTATTTTTCGATGGTGAAAACCAGAATGCTTGGCAAACTCAGCAAATGCATGCGAGTTAAACGGACTACCGTTATCAGTTTTTATTTGTTTTACCCCACCCCATTCTGATAGGACTTTGTCTAGTACGGGGATAGTTGTGCTGGCGGAAACAGATTTTACTATTTCTACAAAAGGGTATCTTGAATATTCATCTGTGATAACGAATAGATAGTCACCTGATGGCAGGGGACCACAAAAATCAGCACTCAGATTTTCCCATGGACCATTTGGAAGGTCTGACATGCACAATGGTTCCAAACGAATAGGATTATCATGTACAAGTTGGCATGCAGTACAATTTCTGATGGTGTTCTCTACTTTTTCGTTTATACCTGGAAACCATACCTTTGATCTTATGAAGGATTTTGTTCGGTTCATGCCTTGATGGCCTTCATGCGCAATAGATATAGCTCGATCATGCAAGCTTTGTGGTAAGACTATTTTAGTACCTTTCAACAGAATACCCGATGGGTGTGACGTAAGTTCTTCGCAAACTGAACAAATTTCTTTTAGTTCAACAACATCAATATTGGGGTCACGCACATCTTTTGTCAGGTACCACTTACCCGTTTGGGCAAATTGGAACGCCTTACAGTATGTTTTGTCACTTGCAGCGGCATCACAGACATCACTTAGAGTCAGTGCGTCTGAACTAGATGATTCGGCTATAAAGTTGACATAGAGCTCGGCTATGTACTCTTCACGAGAACTTTTCGAGTTCACCGCTGGATGACGAGACATCCAATCTGCTGGATTCTGTGATCCTGGCAGGTGTTTTATCGTCAGATTGTAGGACTGAAGTCGGAGTCCCCATCTTTCGATGCGTAAAGAGGGCGATTTGGCTTTCTTCCAAATTGTCACCAAAGGTTTATGATCAGACCATACAACAAAGTTCGGAGCACCACGGAGGTACATATCAAAATGTTCGCAAGCCCACACTATAGCAAGAGCTTCTCGCTCGGTCTGGCTATAGCGGGATTCGGTCTGACTTAACGAACGGCTAGCGTATTCAACCACTTGGTTGTTCTGACAAAGGATAGCACCAAGTCCAACAGGACTGGCATCGACTATCACCTCGATATCCTTACTAGGATCAAAATATTGTAGCACTGTTTCATCGGATAGTCTTAACTTCAGTTGTTGAAGTGCTTCTTCTTGTTCGCTTGACCATACAAATTCGACATCGTTGCGAATCAAACGGCGAATAGGTTCGCTCACGGTCGCAAAATCCGGAATAAAACGTGCACAATAAGTGAGCATACCAATTAGGCTTCTCACCTCAGAAACATTTGTAGGTGCGGGAATGTTTCGGACCGCATTGACCTTTTTGGGGTCAGGGGAAATACCTTTAGCACTAAACTGTAGACCATAGAAGTTTACTTCTTCTTTGTAATACTCATTTTTCGAACTGTTTACAGTAAGACCAGCTTTTTCAAGCGCTGCTAAGGTGTTGGAAAGAGCTTTCTCATGCATTTTCACTGCTTTCCCTTTTCCATAGACAAAAATATCGTCACTAACATTTTTGGCATGCGGAATGTCCTGAATGATGTTTCGAATGTGTTCATTGAAAATTTCAGACGCTGAGGAAATACCAAAAAAGAGTCTTTTGTATCTGAACAGACCTTTGTGGGTCGAGAATGTAGTGATATATCTAGATTCAGGGTGCAGTTCCAACTGGTGATAGCCAGCTTTGAGGTCAATTTTGCTAAAAATAGAAGCACCGTTCAAATCACTAATCAGTTCCTCAGTCGTTGGTAACAAATGTCTCTCTCGGAGAATGGCTTTGTTTGCTTCACGCATGTCCACACAAATACGAATTTCGTCTTTGTTCCTTTTTGGAACGACAACTATGGGGCTTACCCATGGAGTTGGTTCTCCTTCGACTTTCTCAATGATATATTCATCCAAAAGTTGTTCAAGTTCCTTTTCGACCTTGTCCCTCAGGTGAAAGGGCGTACGCCGATGGCGTTGGGCCACAGGCTTCACAGAACTGTCTATGTACAACAGCCAACGGGTATTTTCTTAAATTCGACACGCGACACGGGATCCCCCCCATCTAGACCCCCCTAGATGGCTACTGGTCAGCTGGCCATTCATAAACATTATCGATCACAGGCAGGTATGACGAACTCACGGCCTGATACTTGATCAAATATGCCATGGGAGGAATGGACGCCAATGCTTGGTTTCCAAGAGAGAGTAGAGAAAATCAAAACTTCTGTGGTAAGTGGTAATTAGTTACTATAGGCCTTTATCAGCTTTATGTTATTTAACTTTTATTTAGGTTATGTTATGAGCCTAGGTGTGTTATTTCTGTGCTTGGAAATGAAAGGAAAGGGTTTAATTTTGTACCTGTACCTGGTGCTATACCAGAACGCCATCAGTCCTCAAGTCGCGGTTTGCTAGTACAATGGCTGACCACTTAGAGTGGCAGGCATTGTGAAGGAAATGGAAATATGAATAGGATTAACTGCTTGCTAAATGGCTACCGTTAATGTCAAGGGTAATGTGGGATATTTGAATACAATGTGCATGTTGCAGTTTTATGTTGCAGCAGGTGGAGTCTCATTGGTCATAGCTTATATAAAAACTAGAAATCTGTAGGTTTTGACTTTTGACAAGAAACCTCTATTATTTAGTTTTTCTTAAAGACAATAATTCTAATTTCATCTAAAAAGCCCCCGATTGGGTTATACAAATCGGGAACTATGCCCTGGAATTCCCATTTTATATGAATTATATTTGATGAATTACTCCATAAAAAACTAGTCTTGATAAAGTCCTATCTCAATCCTATAATCAATATGTGCGTCTTAATAAGTAAATTGTCAATGTTGAATAGTGAGTGACTGCTACATGTCTTGACTTATTCATTGACGTGCTTACAGATTGACTTAGCCAAAATAACAATAATATGATTGGATTGTCGAAGAGTCTAACGACACTAAAGCAGCATACAAACGTGGCTGAATCAGGGTACAAATCGGCTTATTACCATTACTACTACCTTAAAAATTGGTAGTTTTACGCAGATTCAGACCAACAATCAATATACTATTATTCGGTACTAAAATCGGCCGATTATTCTGGTAGAATCATTTGATTTTAGTGCTGATCAGTCGGCCAACTTCGCCAAAATCGTCTGATGAATATAATTATTGGCTTTAGAAATTGGAGTATCAGTAAGGGATTACGTTTGATATCGGGATCTATAACCCTCTCTAACCATGCAACCATAACTGTTCATATTGGATAACACTTTAAGTATAAGTCTACACCTGAAATGGGCCTATTGATTTTCCTCCTTTTTTTTCAGTGTGAAATTCTCCATATCGTCATCTAGCAATTCGATATGATTTTTCTGAGCATTCTTTCCGTCCCCTCTTCCTATCACCGACTCTTTTTTTCTAATTGTTTATTACAACTTCACACATTTACATGATCTTCCACTTGCGTCACATATAGTTATGAGATACATAATATTAATCAGTAATAATGATGAGCGATGATTTGGATGATTGATGGAAGGCTGATAAATTGGCGATTCATTACATCACTTGGGTCCCAAGAGAAAAGAAATATAAAACACTAGATGTCCTCGTAAAATGTACACTCGTGTACTTTGTCTTTTATAGCTGAAATATCAAAGGAAACACTCGAGATATGGCCAAGAACGACAGAGAACACTTTCTAAAATGAAATAGATGCGAGGAACTACATTGATATTAGATGCTTCATGGATTAATTTAAGTGACGTGAATATGTATATACATACTGTACTAATGGCTTAGTACTTTTAATATATTGTCATGATATATAATCCAACAAGGATCAGGCTTAGCAAGTCTACTTCTAGTCTAAATATCTTGCGCTCCTAGCGCCACCTGTTAACCAGTATAAAAGGTGTTGCAAGGTAGAGAGCGAGCAGTTAGTGGTTAGTAGTCACTAAAGTTTTAGTGAGAATGTCAGCTAAGTAGGTTTAGCCAAGGAGTTATACTTGGAGTAAGTACATCGGCTCCGTGTAACAGACTGGAGTTTACCAATACCCATTACCTCGGACATAGGATTGTGATAGAGCTGAGTACTAGAATGGTCTAGAAGGTGTTGGAGCAACTCGTGTTCTAAATGTGGTTGATTGCTGATAGGAGATGGGAGGTGGACTGATGAAGACTTATACATGGTGGCTTTGACTCGGGATGAGATGTTTATTGAATAAAAACCCTTTCATATTAAGAAGCTCCCTCATCGTTCATTTCTTTTGAACTATTGGGAAGTGAACGGACAAACTTTAAACGCAGTCTGAATTACTCAGGCATTCTGGAAAAACAACTCATGAAGACTTGGATATACACGAACCTTACGCAGTCTTAAATCTAACATTAACAATAGTTCATTTGGTGGAGATTACCCGAAACATGACTTGTGCCGTTTTGCTCATCCTTGATGTCAGCCACCGGTGACTTTGAGGCTTCCTCTAACCCCAAGCCTCAATCTTTGCGGCCCGCAGGACACGATGTGTCAACATCATATACAGGGAATGTGGAAAACCGCCACCTGGTAGGTAATCCCTTAGACGGGGAGGCACAGAGACAGGAGGTCGCAGCCAGACCCAAGCAGCTCTGCCCCGAAGGTGCACAAAATTACCAAACCCGTGGCAAAGGTAAACCATTTCCCTGGCACCTAGGGTCCAAAGATAGGCCGGTTCTTGACGAAGGACTTGAAACCCTAACACACTCGGGACGAGTTGAAGGGAAGAACCGTCTCACGGAATATCAGCAATATTGGAACCCAGGGTACGTACCACCTACGGACCACGAAACTGGTACTAGCTCTCGCTCCACCTGTGAATCTGATGTGAACAATCCGTGGTGTAACCAAAGTGTTCCTTATCGTTTACTACCCGCAGCGGGAGGTGAAAGCGAACAGGAAGTTTCCAATGAAGTTAACCTATTTTCTTCAGGAAACCTAAAACAACGACAAAACACCGCGGATAACTCCAGCCCATCAGGGGGAAAACGCCCCGAAAATCCGGTAATCCTACCTGATGGGAGCTCTCTCACCTATCCATTACCCCAACGACTTGAGTTTATCAGTCACCCACTGGTAACACCAACTCACCCCAACCCGGGGGCGTCCATTCCTTATTCCACTGTAGCTAAAGGAAAAACAGTGGGAGGGGATAAGGGAGTGGGAAGGGAAGCAGAGGGAAACAGCGAGAAAGTAGGCAATTTACAACCCTATCGATTAACTTACGGTGTAGAAACGAACTTAGACCAAGCTGGTAAAAGAGCGGAAGCTCGGGCCTTTGATCCAGCCGAAATATTAAAGCAGTGGGCAGACTCAAGCCCCGAAAAGCACATAGATTTAGAGAGGCTAAGCGATCAGGATAGTGAAGAAAATGTAACGCTTAAAGCACAAGATTTTAACACTTTAACTCAAGAATTGTATGAAGAATACGAGGACGAGTACGAGGAAGAAAATAGCGAGACAGAACAAGCAGCCGCAGATGTCAGAGGGGGTAGTCCTGATAGAAAATTAGCTAGAGAAGATAAATCAACCTTGTCTTCATACGAATTTATTACCGAGGATGTTTTAGACACAGGTAAGAAAGCTAAACTAGAAAGTGAGGACGAAATTAGTGTAGAAGAAATACCTGTGAAAGAACAGTGGGACGATCACGATATACAAAACCTCCACGAAAATAATATGGCGGAAGGAGGCGTTCCTTTGATGGATCTAGTAGAAGAAAGAGAGGATAGAGATCAACGCCAGCAACCCGGTGAAGGGGGAGCTGGGGGTGTAGATCTGGGGGCATGGCATCCTAACCGTGGGATGAACCCTGGGGGACCTCAACAAAACAATGGGAATGGCCAGATCCTAATCCAGCAGCCGGGCCGAGGCGTGCAGGCAGGAGGCAGGATAGACCTTGGGCCCATACAACAACATATATTGTACCCTTTCATAAGGCAGGCAATGGCAGCCCCTATACAGGCAGGTCAAGGAGGAGGGGGAAACCAACAGGGTCAACAGGCCCAAGGAGGCCAAGGTAATCAGGCCAATCCTCCCCTTAATCAACAAGTTCAAGGGGGCCAGAACGATCAGGCCAACCCTCAAGGACTTATTCCTCCTCTTAATCAACAGGCCCAAGGAGGCCAAGGTAATCAGGCCAATCCTCCCCTTAATCAACAAGTTCAAGGGGGCCAGAACGATCAGGCCAACCCTCAAGGACTTATTCCTCCTCTTAATCAGCAGGTCCAGGGAGGCCAGGATAATCAGGCCAACCCACAAGGGCCTAACCCTCCTCAAAACCTTCTCAACAACCCTCCTCAAAACCTTCTCAACAACCCTCCCCAAAACCTTATTAATAATCCCCCTCCGAATCAGCCCAATCTGGGGATAAACCCTGGGGGACTCCAGCAACCCGGTGAAGGGGGAAATGGTGGTGCGAATCCGGGAATACAGCAGCCTAATCCTGGGATAAACCTTGGGGGACTGCAACAAGATGATGGGAATGGCCAACCAGGCCAACAGCCTGGCCGAGCCGTGCCAGCAGGGGGTGGGGTCGAGCAAAACATGTTCCCTTACTTAATGCAGGCGATGGCGATCGCAGCCAATCTTAACGCAGGCCGAGGTAGAGTGGGTGACCAACAGGGTCAGCAAGCTCCGGCAGGCCAGAATAACCAGGCGAACCCACCAGGACCTGGTAACGTTCCCCCAAACCAACCTAATCAACTCAACCCGCCAGGTCCGCCGGACCCGCCGGGTCAGAATAACCCCCCAAATCCACCGGGGCCTCCACCGCCCGGCCCGCCGGGACCGCCAGGTCCGCCGGGCCCACCAGGTCAGAACAATCCTCCGAACCCTCCGAACCAGCCAAATCTCTGGGGTATCTTCCCGCAACTGAACACGGCATGGGGCCAAGTACCCCCGCCAGTGCGGGAAACGTCCCACAATGGTCATCAAAGGGGACCAAATATTAGATTACCATGGTTTAGTGGGAAGGAGGATGAGCAGATAGAAAAGTATTTCAGGGAACTGAAGCGACTGAAAGCTATCTATGATTGGTCGGACGCCCATCTCCTGAATATGACGCTATTAGGCCTGAAGGGACGGGCAGATGACTGGGCAGGAGCCTTAGCTGAAAGCGAGAAAAATACATTTGAGAAATTAGAAACTCAAATGACAAAGATCTTCGGCGATCGAAGAGCTAAGTGGCAGAAACACGCAGAGTTCTGTGGCCTTAAACAAGGAAAAGACCAGAGCGTGATCGAATTTGCAGGTGTTCTGAAACAAAAGCAAGTTAAGGCAGAGGCGAGTGAAAGCATGATGTTAGCTGTGTTTTTAGAAGGATTAAAACAGGGCGTAGCCAGGCAAGTAGCTATACTGGACCCTAAGTCGTTCACCGAAGCGGTGGATTGTGCAACGAGACTAGAATCGTTGGACAAAGGCAAAGGGGGAACTAAAATATCTAATGCAGTGAGCGAACTGGCTGGAAGCCAAGAATCAGAGGAGACCGCGGCCCTAAACTCCATCTCCGAACGATTTGGAGTGGTGCTGGCCCGACTGGAGGCCGCTCCATGGTTCCAGAAACCAAAGCCAGGGCAAAGCGGGACTCCCCAGAGTGGTGGTAACTTTAAACAGCAAGGTTATGAGAGAAAAGATAGGTACGAAAATCAGAAAGGTGAAAGAAATTCAGATCAGAAGCCTAAATCCAATACCGCCCCGAACAGAGAGGCAGATAAGGGAAAGAATCTGCCAACTCAACAGAAAGTAGAGAGACCCAGGTTGCCTTTTGATGAAAGTAAGTTTTGTATCATTCACCAACAGCATGGTCACTCTACAGAAGCGTGCTTGTGGTTGAAGAATAGGTTGAGGGAAAAACCCCCGCGGATCTACAAAGATAGCAAAGCCAGTGGTACCGAACAAAAGAATCAGGGAAACTAGAGGAAGGGTCCGTTCATTCCACGATAGAATTAGGCGCAGTGGACGGACCGGCTAGGAGAGAGATAGGAGACGAAGCATTTTTCTTAACGTTAAGATTTGATGATCAGAAGGAGGTTAGGTCTTTAGTAGACACAGGAGCGAGCGATTGCTTCATGTCCACCCATTGTAAACGGCAGATCCCTAAACAATGCATTTTAGATGAATGGAAGGTATCGAAAGGAAACATCAGTCTAGCAGACAACTCGTCTCAAGTAATACTAGAACAAATTAGATGTAAGTTTTCAATCCAGGGATCGGTGGTCTGCTATGATTTCAACATAGTGGACGATCTATGCCACCTAATAGTAATCGGTAGAAACTTATTAACAGTGCTTCGATCAGATTTATCTCTACCAGGCGCAAAGATAGAAGTGTTTTGTGGAAACCCTATAGTCAGCAAAGAAACAGTGAAAATTCCACCGGGAAATGAATGCATCATACCGGTTACCACCCGAGAGCCGCTGGGATTAGACTCACCAGTGGCTTACTGCGCACCAGCAGTCACTG
The DNA here is from genome assembly GCA_936440205.1 of Lepidonotus clava. Classification (NCBI taxonomy): domain Eukaryota; kingdom Metazoa; phylum Annelida; class Polychaeta; order Phyllodocida; family Polynoidae; genus Lepidonotus; species Lepidonotus clava. The sequence continues at coordinate 12,880,625 of OW387150.1, read as the reverse complement.
CCCCGGTCCTAGTGGAGGGGTGCGTGAATACGGTGGGAAGTCAGTGGTGGATCAAAGTCATGAATCCGCTAGATGAAATGCAAGAAATCACTCCCCAGGAAGTATTAGCTTTTGCAGAAGAATGCGCAGTGCCTGAGGTAAACCAAAATCAGATAGAAGAGTTCCTAGACTTGTGTTATCTAACTAAAACAGAGACCCCAATGTCCATCTGTAGGATTTCTGTAGAAGTAATGAAAGACGCAGTGCAAATGGAAAGCCAAACCTCTGAGGAGAAATCCCGAGGTAAAATGGATGAAAATGTAAGTAAAATAGATCTAACCGAGTCGTGCTTAAACGAAGAACAACAGGTAAGGTTTAGACAAATGCTTAATAACAACAGAAATGCACTAGCGTTCTCAATGGAAGAGTTGGGTCACTGTGAAATAGCGCCGATGAGAATCATTGTGGATGAGTCGCAGGGAGTCATAAGTTCTCGACCATACCGATACTCTCCACAGAAAATGGATATCATCGATGAACAGGTTAGGCAACTCATAGATATAGGTGTCATAGAGCCCAGCGAATCGGCTTGGCGAAGCCCGCTGGTGGTAGTGCAGAAGAAAGATGGCAAACCTAGGCTCTGTACAGACTTTCGCATGCTTAATCAAGTCACTTTTAAAGATAAATTCCCCATGCCCACGGCTCGCTCGCTTTTCCTATATATGGCTTACAAGAAACCCACTATGTGGACAGCTTTAGATCTGTTGAGCGGCTATCATCAGTGTGTAATCGAAGAAGACAGTAGAAAATATACCGCTTTTGAAACCCCGATGGGTGTGTATCAGTATAAGCGTGTACCATTTGGCTTAGTTGGCGCGCCTTGGCAGTTTACCAAGGTAATGGCCATAGCGCTAAAGGGATTGATTCCTAGAACATGCTTAGCATATTTAGACGACGTAATCGTCTACGACACTACATTTGAAGAACACCTGGCAAGTGTTGAGGTGGTTCTCCAAGCTTTGGCGAGAGCTAATCTCAAACTGAAACCGTCAAAGTGTGAGTGGTGCCGCAGTGAAATCAATTTCCTCGGCCACGTAGTAAACGCGGAAGGAGTGGCTACACAAAGGGTAACCACAGAAAAGATTACAGCCTTTAACCGTCCACATAATGTGAAAACCATTAAATCATTTCTGGGACTGTGTAATTACTACCGATCGTTTGTCCCAAATTTTGCTGATTTAGCTAAACCATTAAATCGGCTGCTAAAGAAAGAAGTCTATTTTGAGTGGACGGAGGCTTGCGAGGAAGCGTTTCAACAGTTAAAGAAACTGCTCACCTCGCCACCCTTACTAATCCATCCGGATATAGGAGGGCATTTCTATCTGCTAACAGATGCATCAGACGCCGCGTGCGGTGCAGCGGTTTGTCACAAACTAGATGAAATCTACCGTCCGGTTGCTTTCTGGGGATGTACTCTCCGAGACGCCGAATTAAATTATTCGGTAACAGAAAAAGAGGCTCTGGCAGTAATTAAAGGCATTAAGAACTATGAGGACATGTTGCAGGGAGCTAAAATCACAATAGTGACTGATCACAAACCATTGATTCCCCTGCTACAGAGTGCCTACAAAGCCCCGTCAGCCCGGCTGAGACGGTGGGCTTTAGCGTTATCAGATTTTGATTTTGAAATCATATATGAGCCAGGAGCGACTCATTTTCTACCGGACTATTTGTCTAGAGTCTATCATGAGCATGTCCCAGGTGAAGAATATGAGCCCGCTGTGGGATGTGAGTTATTTGAGGCCGAAGTTCAGGATGAAGAGCTTTCTGTGGCTACGGTAATAAACGCGCAACTCCAAGATGCAGAGTGCGCGCAATTGATAGACTACCTGCAGGACGGAGACCTACCGACAGATCCCCTTGAAGCTAGGCGAATAATGGACCAAGCCGATTTTGTGGGAATGGTAGCACCGGGGGTACTCTGTAGGTTCAACGTAAAAAGGTATAACAAACACCATGACCAACTGGTCAGACTAAAACCCCGCATGATAGTTCCGGGTAGGTTAATTCCCAAAGTCCTGAGACTATTACATAATGACATCTTGGCTGGGGGACATGTAGGTATCAGTAATCTCACTACCAAAATCTCTGACAGGTTCTACTGGCGAAACATGAACGCCGACATTACAGACTATGTGAAGGCCTGTGAAACCTGTTCTCTAAGGAGACGGGCCCCACATTTCAAGGCCTTAGCTAAGTCTTGGGAGAGGCCGACTCGACCCTTTGAGGTGGTACAGTGTGATTTCATCGGGCCACTAAAGAGGGCTAGGGATGGGTCAAAATATATCATGACCTTCATAGACCTACTAACAGGTTGGCCGGAGGCTTTCACCACGAAAGACTCCACTGCGCAAACCGCGGCCAACTGTTTCCTGACCGGGATAGTGTGCCGGTATGGGCGGGTAAACCGTCTGCACACAGACCGGGGGGCGGCCTTCCTATCAGGACTGTTCCGGGAGATTACTACCCGACTAGCGTGCAAACAAACGTTCACTACCGGGCGAATGCCGACTGGCAACGCTCGAGTAGAAAGACTACATAAAACCATTGAAAACCTGATTGCTTATTATATCCCTGACGACCACTGTAACTGGATCGATCTACTTCCCATTGCATTATGGACAGTTAGATCCACAATCAGTGTACGGTCGGGATACAGCCCGCATACCTTGCTGTTTGGCAGAGATCCAATTAGCATGGGAATGCCTGAGCAGGGAACAATTCCTGAAACGCTGAACGACTGCGAATTTTTCATGCAAACCAAGGATAATATTGCTATGTTTAAGAATATGGCTGAAAAGGTAGTTCAAAACTACGAAAAAGATCTGAGGCTGCGAATTGATGAGCGGGCGCGGCCCACTCAGATGTACGAAGGTGATATGGTATACATGTACGACCCTTTAGCTAGTGAAAATAAAGCGTCTAAGTTCTCAAACAGGTATACTGGGCCATTCAGGGTAATTGAAACAAAAGGAGACCACCTTGTTAGACTAGTGTCTTTAAAAACTGGAAAACAGGTCCCACATCTAGTAAACATTTCAAAACTCAAACCTGCACATGGGCCTTGGTCCCCCGCTGTCCCTCATAACATTCCCAAAATGGTGAGAGAAGCGAAAATCACTAACTCAAAAGGGGCAGATCCTGACCGAAACCCTGAATTGCATCACACTCCGACGGGTGAAATCGCTGAGGAAGATGGCGAAATAAGGGGTGCTGAGACTGAAAACTCAACGGGAACGACCGGTCCCCGTGAGCATGATGCAGTTCCTATGACCAGGAAGGTACCTACACAAAAACCTGGTCCAAGTCCCACTGATTTAGCAGAAACGGATGGGCAAATCACTGATGGTCAGGGCACCAGTGCGGACACCGCGCTGTCAACAAACTTATCCTTTGTTCCTAATAAAGCCGCCTGTGAACGGGGAACAGCTGGCGCTAATGGACAGAGGAAACGCAAACGAGCTAAACGAAGGGGCAAAAGCCAGCCGTTGGAGGGGAGATCCCCTCCAGGCAACAACAAGCCCATAAAACTACCCTGCGGTGATGTGCCGATCTTGGATACATCGGAACAGAGCCCAGAAAAAACAGTAAAGGACCATGTCCCGACGAAAGGTGGCTATAACCTACGTCGGAACCGCCGCCCTAACTACGTCGCTCTGTCCAACGGCGGGGAAAGCGACGACATGGATGATTAATGCAGGAAATCTAGCCGCCCTGTGAAAATAAAGGTTCGGCGGAGCGGCACCGTTAGCATCAACGCTAATGGAACAGGTGGTCTACCTCACGGCCACCTCGCCGCGCCCAGGGGCGTGGCAGAAAGGGAGGGTGCGCACACCAAGAGAGATGCCAGTGGTTTGGCGTCATCTCTTGGGACCGGATGCAAGCGTTCCCCCCCCACCTGAAACAAGATACAGCTCCAAATATGGAGACGGCATGGACAAGCGGATCGGTTATAATTTCGTGGGATCCGCGCCGATCCACCAGTCGGTCCGCAACTCTGCTCCTAGACGGTCACCTCTACTGCAGGTGATTGTACGCACAACCCAGCCCGGGAGGAAACGGAGATAGACATTGATTCTATCTCTGAACAGAAGTTGGAGATAGAAATTGTTCAACTTCCGACTTCTCCTGGAAGGAGCAGAAAGAGAACTTAGCTGGGACACTGATCCACCGACTCATGGGGAACTGTCTAGCCCTCCGGCCACATAGCAATCCAAAGGGAACCACAACTTTCCCTGCGGACACGGAGGGAAGGATCATCGTCCCCCTGAGAAGGAAACGGATTAGCCGCCCCCACCAGAGGGCGCTACCTACCAAGGGAAGGTTCGTTGGGCCATTCTTTTAGGATTTTACCAAATGAAAGAAAAGACAGTCGAAAGGGAGAGTGCTAGGAAACAACCGGCTCAGACCCTTAGGCGGTGGAGTTGGCCGGGCCGGGGGGGTGTCCGTCCGGACTCAACCGACGCCGGGATTGCCCGGAAGAAGCCAAGGACACCAGCCCGGCGGCCCACCAGAACGACCACAGGCGGAGCCAAGAGGTCCGCTAAATCGGCTCCAGCCAAAAAGAAGACAGCAGATAAAGACTTCTACAATTTATCTGAGGTGAGTGACTCGGAGCCCGAGCCAAGGCTAACGGCGTTGGCCAAGCCGGTTCAGAAGGAGGAAGCGGCCAACCAACCGGTGCAGATTCAGGCCGGCTGGTTCTGGGACCTTACGCAACCACTGTTCCAACTATTTGAGACTGTTGACGAAATTAGAAGGACAGTAGGACTGGATGTGCCAAAATCAAACAAACAGTTAGCTGAGATTAAAACTCAGGTAGCTCCTTTCATTCAAAGGACCACACAAAACTCTAAATGCGTCAAGGAAAGTACCAGCCTACAAACAACACGAGGCGGCCAACCTCTGCCCACTCTGGAAAGGCGATCGGGAGGGGAACAGCTAACCGTCGCCGCTCCAGGACTAAAAGTGGAGGTAGCACCCGTTCAACACGCGCCAACCCCACCGGTGGGGAACGGGCCAGCGGGAGCTCCCCTCCTCCACCACTTACAGCCTGCGGACCCCGCTTGTTTAGACTTGAGCAACTTGACAACGAGCTGCAACGCCAATCCCTCACCACTACTATGGAACCAGCAGCAGTGGACGCCAACCAGCCAGCCGGGGGGCCCACTGTGGCCGAGCCCACTCCCAACGACAAACCCACCGCAGGTACCGAACCCATACCCCTCGAGCCAACCGTCGTACGATCCAACGGGGGCCGTTTCGGACTGGAACCTACTAGGCCAAGACCCCTCAGAGCAATGCGCCCCTCGTCCTGCGAACGTATGAGAGGCTTGAGGATCACGGTCACCAAGGACGAGAGCGGGATCATCAGGCGAGTGGTAAATGACAACGGGCAAAACCTCTACGAGCATGTCCCAAACTAAACAGACCAGAGGACCCGGGAGGAGAGCATACTTCGGCGCATGGATGATAGTAGTGCGCAGGAAAATAAGGTAACTTTGCTGTGAACATGTTTTAGATAGACTGCAAAATTAACTTTCTCAAACTATCGCTAAGGCCAAAACAAAGACAATGAAGTGGCTAGTGCTGTTCGTATTAGCTATAATAGGGGGCATTAGGGGAGTGCATAACGACTCCAGCCCACCTGAAGGGCAAGCCCCTAACGCTGAAGTGATAGCTTTAGAACAATATGGAGTAGTGTTAAAACCAGGGAAGTTAATGTCCACCGCGGATATAACACACGTCCGACAAGGCTTCCTAATCACTATTCCAAGGAGGCGCTCCTTCAACAAAGCTACCTTTGGCCAAGTCTGTCACCGATATCTACAGGGAGGAGACGCCCTCGATCGGGCCTGCTACCATATCAGGTCGCTGGTCAATTGGATGGATCAGACGTCGCAAGCGCTTAAGGGTCGGTACCGGGAAGTTCTTAATGAAACCTTAAGTTCCCTAATAAAAAACACTCAACAAGACCTTCAAAATCAAGAGTCGGAATTAAAATCAGGTGGAAGGGTCAAGAGAATGAAGAAGTTGCCCACAATGCTGGACGATCCAGGATGGCCGACCTTTCCTCTTCCAACCTCATGGAATCAAGGGCTGGCAGCTGATGTCAAATATAACAGGGAATTGATTAAAGTATTGCAAGAATCTTCGGACCAAATGATCGAAGACTTGGCTCTGATGAATGAAAAACATGACGAGGCTGTGGAAAGGGTTAACCATGTCGTGATAGGCCTACTGGACAATCTAAGATCACTAAATAAGGCACACAACACGACTCGCCGAAGGATGAAACTCGTGCAACATAAGGTGGATTGGATGGAACTGTACCTGAATATGATACCGGTCGCTCTAGAAGACAAGCTAGGAGAGATGGTGTATCTTCAACTGATGGTAGAGCAAACTCGCGTGTTCAGGAAAGGTGTACAGCGCCTGACGCGGGGCCAGCTGACTATGGACTTGGTTCCCCGCCAATATATGGTCGGAGCGGTCCAGGAAGTTAACAGATATCTAAAGGGGATCCACCCCAGGTTCCATGTCGCGTTCACAGATCCTTCCTTCTATTACGAGAACAGTCAACCCTCGTTCAAATTCGATGAAACCACTCAGGAATTAATAGTGTATGTAAGGGTGCCAGTGGTGGCTGACGAACATTTGTTCAGGGTCTACGAAGTGCTAACTTTTCCTGTGCCAGTGACGGTTAGGGGGCGACTTAAGAAGGACGCTCTCCAAATTGTTAATCTACCCAAAAGTGTCGCCATGTCCATGTCCCGCCAGTATTACGTACCATTGGCTAGTGGCGGTTGGTCAGGTTGTTATGGACAGACCATCACGCTCTGTAAGGATCTACCCTATATGAAAAAGATTACAGACAACACCTGCACTGCTGCGCTACTGAGGCGCGACGACCTAGCGATCCAAGAAAAATGTGAGCTGGACTATCTACTGGAAGCAGACTTTGGAGAGATGGCAGTGTACCTAGACGACGGAGATATGCTAGTGGTCAGCGCCGACACCCGAGGCCAAATGATTTGCAGAAACCAGCCTGCGGTCGGAGTGAACATAGAAAATTATGCAAGGGTTCAGGTGGAATGCGACTGTGCATTCCAAACACAAGGAGCGTGGATACCGTATAGCTTGCGAAATTGTGACCGGCACACCAGGATCACCACGGTTGTGTACCCACATAATGACCTGTTGGAAGCAGCAAGTCGTGTGAAGGGGTGGGACATGAATTTCACAACGTCCAAAAACGAACCCACTATGTTGGAGTCAGACCCTATCCCTGAAACAATTAGGAAAGACCTGCTGGAAATCGAGGAAAGCCTGAAGGTCAAAATACCTGTAACCTCCTTGGCCAAACGAATACAAAAACACCGTAAAGACTTGGCCAAGGGTATCAAGAAAGCGACTGACCGTTACGAGGTAGAGAAACACGCCCCGTGGTTCTCTATAGGTAACTTCGGAGGCGGTTTTGGTCTCCTCACCATCTTCTGCATAGTGGTAGCTGTGACAATTATTGGATGTATCCTTTGGAAGTGCTGGCGGAACCATCAAGGCAAGGCTGCCCTAGCCGGACTAACCATGACTTTACCTCGGGCCATGGCCTTGGAGACGGCGGACCCGGAGAAACTGTTGCACCGTGAAAAGGCACTAACTGGGTGTCCAGACGCGACCGCCAACCCCACTGCAGTGGCAGTGCTTGCTATATTATTAGCAGTACTAGTCATCGCTATAGTGGTCCTCGTGTGGCGAAAGTGGAGATATATCAGAAGGAAGACTGTGGATGGACTGTATGTACAGTTTGCCAACCCACATATGATAGAGACAATCTTTCTGGGGGAACTGGCCATGCCTTCAGACCACACTTATACGGAGGGCTATGTGCTCATTAGGGATCTACTGGTGACCCAGCTGTGTCTGAAATATACTCTGACAGTTACCTGGGGGGCGCAGCTGATGGGAGCAGCGACTAGACCTGGACAACATCCATCCAAGGTGCCACTACCAGACACCCTGAGGGTATCTAAAAAACTAGCCCGGCTAATGATGAGCAATTTAAAATACAATACCAGGGCCAGGCTACTGAGATATTCCTCAGGGCTAGCCACTCCTGTACCAATGGGAGTACCGCGCCTCATCGACGCAGGCTGGTCCGATGTCGGAGCGGACTGGCCTCAACCGGTGATGGGACATGGAACAATGCCTAACGCTCCTCCTAGATCGACCACGCCCACCTCAACAGCGACCGGAACGGGATCTGCCCGAAAGACAGTAAGGCCAGGGACATCCGAAATAGATCCAGGAACGGTTTATGAAGTTATCATATGACAATGTAACGAATGTTAAGACCTGACCTAGTGCTGTACAAGTAAAATTGGTGAATTAATAACACAAAGGTACGAATACTAAAACTAAAAGGTTACGGGAAGTTCGCTAGGCAATACCTGTTTGGGTAGGTAGGGTTCTGTTGACTAACCTGATCAATAAGGATTCACCAGCCAGGGAAACCTGGGTCGGGTAGGCTGGTCCAACCGTCTCTCTATGGACCTATGGGTTATCTAAATTTCTCTCAAGTCGAGTGCCCCATGCCCGGTAGCCTAGCTCAACACTCTCATAGTTATCGATTTGGCAACTCTTTTAAAGTAGGGAACCATTTGGAACCGATCCTAGTGTCGCGAAATTTTAGCATTTAAAAAGATACTCAAAATTCTGTATAAAACCTAAGAGCGCTCAACGGGACCAATGCTCCCAACGAGCGAAGTGAACTTCCCCAAGCAAGTACCATCTACACCTGACCCCTGTGCTGTTGTTACCGCTAGGATCGGGCTGCAGTACAGGAGTCACTTGGGGAACGCCACTGTCTATTCTTTAGCATGCTTACATATATAATCTTCTCAAAGATGAGGGGGCTGCACAAGCAGCAGGAGCCTACCCACAGGCCTGGTGTCAGTGGTGCCTGACAGGAGGCAGGACGTTGGGGTTACGCGTCACTGACGCTGCGAAGGGCACTGGGGTGGACGCCCGACCATGGCAGTCACTATGCCCCGGGTGGATTGGCTCCTGACAAGCGGTCCCTTCATCACAAAAAAAATCGACGAATAGAAAGAAATTTACCTAAAAAAAATAATATATAAAGCAAACCAATATTTGTGTAACTAAGAGCTCTTCCTCAGGGAATTTTGGGCAAAATATAATAAGAACGCAGAATAATTAGTAACATTCTCAGGGGGAACGCTCTGTGACAGCACACGAGAGTACCTTATACGTGGCTCGTTTGCTCCTAGTATAGACACGCTGCAGCGGCAAGGATATGTGCAAATCCTGACAAGGCGTGCTATATTTGGGAGCTATAGCGGAGGTCACAAGGAAATGTAGTTACGGGACAACAGCGAATTGGTGACATTCACAGGGTGCTCGGCTCTCTCTCACCATATCGCGACTCCCTCAGACTGGACAAGCCATCCCTGGGGGGGGGAGAAGCTGTAGCGAAAACTCACAAGGCGGTGGAGCGAGGTGCTGTCCTTATTAATAGCCCCGTCGTCTTGGTTATGTGTAAATGACCACCGGATCACCGTATGTCTTAGGTCAAAGGATCCTGACTTTAACATAAAAGTCAGGATCCAACGACAACTAATATCAAGAAGAAAGAAAATAATGAACAACTGCCCATAATTCAAGACTAAGTTATTTAGACCACTTTTAGACCAGTTTTTAATCGGGACAGAGACAAAACGGCAAGAAGTCAAGTTTCGACCCGGGTAAAAATTAGAAATAACTAAAATTAATAAAGGAAATGAGCGGCTTCAGAGCTGACCGCCGTCGAGAAAAAGAAAAAAAATAAATGAATGAAAATTAGTCTTGACCGCCGTCGTGGCGCTAAAAGTATCCAGGTCTCCGCTCAACAGTTGAGCTGAAGAGGGGGGACATGGACTACTGATTCCCTGATGAACAAGCTACAATAAATTTGGTTGACACCCAGAGCTAATAAGTTTACCCGATCTATTAGAAAGGAGCTAAAAGTTCTAACTCTGTCTTTAGCACTACCTATCCCTGCCCTGCATGCGCATAGTTAGGTTAGGCTGGGGGCGGAGTCTTTTCAGGAGTAGTCTTGACTCTCCACAAGAAAAACGGGCATAGACCTGAACAAAGGACGGGTTTAACCTTGTACTGTACTTCGGTAAAGGCCCGACTTACTAGGTGCTGTCTGGAAGTGAGTGATCTAAGGAGATGCATTTACACATCTCTATAATTTAAAGGGGGTGTAGGCTGCATATTAAAAAAAAAAAAAAAAAATATATATGCAGTCTGCTCCCAATTATAACAATGGGAAACTCGGTGCTGCCCATTCTGGTCCTATGAGTGGGAAGGTACCGACAAACCACGTGTAACTAATGAGGACCGGGAATCAGATCAGAAATGAACCTGAATCTGAGACCCGATCCTCTGGTGATAACTAATGAGGAACGAATAATCTCAACCTCCTTTGTACAGTTAGTACTTAATGTCCTTTAATGACATTTATACCTCACGGAATGAAAACGCTACCCCCACCGCTTGTCATGTTGGTTTTCCCCATGTGATGTAAAGTATAGGATAGACAGTAGGGTGTTACTGTTAACATAGGTATAATATCTATTTAGTGAACCGTTTGGAGTTAGCGGCGCACCCGTTTGCATTGTTAGAAGGGCGCCACTACCCAATATAAAGTGGAACTCGGTCTTCAAACCCCAGGCTGAATGTAGGGGGTGAACGCCGAGCTACCACCTGTAACTAACAAGGAGGGAAGGGATTTTGTCGTAACATAATCATTCAATGAGAACAAACTGTGGTTTTAAAGCGGATGCTTCACAAAATGGAGTCAAATATGTTAGAACAGTTGTCACCCTTGAAGGGGGTGTTAACTTGTTTACGTATAAATCCTTGGAGTGTATTGGGTAATTATTCTAACACACTGTACAGAAAGAGTGTTGTCAAGAGTATTGACTCTTGTAAAAAAAAAAAAAAGAAAAAAAAGTGGCCTCTTAAGGTAAACCACCAGGGATCCAATTCCTATCATTATTCTTATCTCCCCATGAGGTCGGTCAGGGAATCTGAGCGGGACAGTTTTGCATCACATCTCGGGCACTCATGGAGCCTTTGCAGATGGATGTTCTTGTGACGGCTCAGCCCCGACCTGTGGGCATAGGCTTCCACACATTCATCGCAAAGATATCACTGTCTGAGGTGTTTGGCAGTCTCAGGCACTGATAAGCGTGGCTTCTGTGTTCAATGGAACGGCGCCTACTAAGGCCTGATCTATGAACGTGCGAGCTCCCGCAGTGTTCACACATGTGTCTCTGCTTGTGACGCTTGGTAATCTTTGTGGTGTTGGTGCCTTTCTGGCTCTTAATAGGGATACCATTCCTTCTTTCACAATGACACATACAGAGTCTTCATCTGGGAGTTCATTCAGTGTCTTAGAGACTTCATCTCGGTCTCCTCACAGTAGTATTTTTTCCTCTTCGAGACGACTCTGTACAATAATACTCACTCTAAAACTTATTCTAACACAATGGCACTGACGCAGTCTTGCTGTTAGACTAAAACATGGGATGGGTATCTGTGGCCTTAGCCACTACATCTCAAACTTACCTTGGAGTCGCCAACAATTCGTTGGACGGCTCCACCTGTGGTGTCGCCTCACGTGGCCAACACGTCAATCTTTCCAGTACCCTGTAAGGGGAACTACTCATCAAAGAATTCTGTCACAGCCAATCTAATGCTGGGAAGTCTGGACCAAAATACTTGGTCACCTACTGTCATCTAAACTTACCAGGGTGAACACCCTAGGAAGCGCTTGTTACCTAGGGCACCCCATGTGAATTGTTTCCAATATAGACATTTACACTAATGTCCTGTATGAATAACGACTAAACAGGGAATTCTGTTACAGCAAATCTGGTGTTGTACAACTCAGACCGGAATCTCTGGTCACCCATACCTGATTCTCATGTGCAGTGTCAGTCCCCAACAGTTAATAGTATCAAATAATACCAATACGATACAAATTACCCACACTCCAAAAAGCCTACTTAGATCGGCAATGTCAACAAACCACTAGTTAGGAAAACCTCCTATTATCGCCCAACCACGCGCGAAGTAAAATGTTTGATCATGTTCACCTAAACAATCCCTCCCACTAAAATAGTAAGCCGAACGTTGTTCAGTGTCCAGCCGTGTCACCTCATTTCATTTACATCGTCCTAACTTACCACAGGACCTGGAAGAGATAATAAGTTTAGTACGCAAGGTCCTGACTCTCGGCCCGCGTCCACCATCTTGGAACCAAGAGTAAACACTAGGTGGCCACCCACGCTACCCGTTACTAAAATCACCAGCGAAACACAGTTTCTGGTTCCGGGAGTGACATCAGCTTCCGGAATACAACCACGTGAAGGCGAGCCGAGAACCACCAAGAAGAATTTGGCCAACAATCTCCTTAAATCCTACGGGTTAGTAGCCTGCCTAACATGCTAAGAACAGTAGAAAGAAGGCTGAACTCACCAAGTCTCGGAATGGTCAGGTCGAGGGGCCGGCGCTACGAGGAGGGCGACTCCCGGCAACGAACAAAGAAGAGGGGGCGACGACTACTACAAGTCCGGCTTAAAACAATCTTGTCCTGGCTTCCCTTGAAAACAGTCTGGCCGAAGCCACTTGGATAAATAGAGTACTAATCACTGGCCGGGAATTGGATCGGCAGAATCACTTGGCAGAACCAACCCGGAAATTAAGTGTTCCAATCACAGGCCGGGAATTGGATCCAGAAAATTACTTGTTTAAAATCACTAGAATTAAGTATATACAGAGAAAAAATTACGAAGCGGGCTACTGGGCTTGGTAGCACCGCGCCAGGTCACTAACGCACCGGGCCCAGCGGCGTAGCTGTCGGCGACTCGGGAGGATACCATCGTTGAACTCCCGGTAGTCGTGGACCGTGATCGTCCCGTCTGTGGTCCTCCGCGTGACGTGCGTGAACCGGGCCAAGTTAACGCAAGGGGTCCGGTTCCACGCGTTGATGGCACCCAGCTCGATGTTTATCTTCGGGACGGCTTTGTTCATCCATCGCTGGATGGCCGAATCATCACAAAGTCGTTCCCATTCCAGGCAATTAATCCCGGTCAGTTGCGCGATGGTGAATTGACAGGAGGCCGGATGACACTTGAAGTTAGTCACAATGTCATTTAGTACTTGCACGTAGTGTGCCGCCGCCGTGTCCACCTTGGAAAAGCGTGGTAACCAAAGCTCCAGGTCCTCGTCCCAGGTAAAAAGGTCGTAGATCGACGGGACAATGACGAGGACATCCTTGGGCCACACGGTATGGTGGGCAAAGGCTTGACCTCCAAGGTCGGCGGTGGTGGCCTCTTCGGTGCTGACAATCTCCGCCTCCGCACCATCCGCCTCAATTAATGGGAGAAAGTCTGTGAGGCCGGCGACCCTCTCGTCTCCGAAGACCACAAGCTTGACCATGGTGAGGCGTAGAGAATAAAAAGTTAAAATTTGGCTAAGACAAAACTGAGGTACGTCCGCACCAAACAAAATAATAACCGGCACTGATTAAAATGACGTCAAAACGAGGCTAATTTGGGAAACCCCTTTTTGATCCAAAAGATCCAAATTTTGAAATCGGCTAGCATGATCAATCCATCGTATAATGTCTTACAAAATTTGTGCTAAACTAAAGTTTAGGTCCCCAACCAACATAATCAAGCGACAGAATTAATTCATATCGGCCCAAAATATCAGGTCGAACCATCAAACTTGCAAATTTGTTCGAAACAGAAATTTGCCATCCGGGCGCTTCGCGCCTGGGGGAATCAAATCGAGGTCAAATCCTGGAGGGGAACTCCAGTCAAGCGTCCCGCTAAGTACACGTGTACTAAGTATAGCTGGCGGACGCGTGACAGGAATGGTGGTATTTTCTGGTTCCAACTGCTCGGTATTACTAAACCTGATACAGAGACCTTGTATTTACTGTACATAATGTTGTTCTGATTGAAGTTTGATTGAAATTGACACTCAATGTCCGAGGAAATTTGTTCGTTCAAAATGTCCGAATTCTCTGTGTTGATTTCTGTTGTGTTAGACTTGTTCTGAAATTGAATTTGATGGACACTTGTGACTCTTAGAAGTTTAAGACAACCCTACACTGTATATATGTTGAGTTCTGTCGACTTGTGTTACAAATTACAAATGTCAGAATCTGTACATGTATGTACTAAGGAAAAACCCAACTCCATCACTTTAAGCACGAGTGTCATAAATCTTCATCCTCTAAAACTGAGTACGCCTGTTTATCAACATGATTATGTCATCATTTACTTATCATACAATGATCATGATTCACTAAAACTTACCTTGTTACCTTATGAACCTGTTCCGCTATCCTTGAGCCTTGGGCTAATGTAATCATTGAACTTACCTTGTCATCTTGTGAACGGGTGACATGATTCTTAAGCCATAATATGGGCTAACAATGCTAGGAACTCTTCCTAAAAACTTCATGTTTATGAACCTTTTCAACGTGATCTCAAGTCTTAGCATGGACTACTGGAAATGTACTTATGTATTAAGTAAAACTGGACGTATGAATGTAACTTTGTTTACAATTCTTAAAAGAACTTCCGAATTTATTGACACTGTGCTGAATGTACCACGAGAGTCAAAGCCACCCCACCATGGTTTAACAAATATATCCAATCATCAAAATTGGGAGTTCATTATATTCATTTGGTTTGAGCTATGTCGTCCACCTCCTTAAACTCAAACACCTGACCGCCGTCGAATGTACTAATGGCTTAGTACTTTTAATATATTGTCATGATATATAATCCAACAAGGATCAGGCTTAGCAAGTCTACTTCTAGTCTAAATATCTTGCGCTCCTAGCGCCACCTGTTAACCAGTATAAAAGGTGTTGCAAGGTAGAGAGCGAGCAGTTAGTGGTTAGTAGTCACTAAAGTTTTAGTGAGAATGTCAGCTAAGTAGGTTTAGCCAAGGAGTTATACTTGGAGTAAGTACATCGGCTCCGTGTAACAGACTGGAGTTTACCAATACCCATTACCTCGGACATAGGATTGTGATAGAGCTGAGTACTAGAATGGTCTAGAAGGTGTTGGAGCAACTCGTGTTCTAAATGTGGTTGATTGCTGATAGGAGATGGGAGGTGGACTGATGAAGACTTATACATGGTGGCTTTGACTCGGGATGAGATGTTTATTGAATAAAAACCCTTTCATATTAAGAAGCTCCCTCATCGTTCATTTCTTTTGAACTATTGGGAAGTGAACGGACAAACTTTAAACGCAGTCTGAATTACTCAGGCATTCTGGAAAAACAACTCATGAAGACTTGGATATACACGAACCTTACGCAGTCTTAAATCTAACATTAACAATAGTTCAATACTTTCCTCTTCTTCGTCATAACAGGCTGGATTCAAGGATATCATGGACATAAATACAACGATTGAATTCATATCTAAAACTTCATGAAAGTGAAAAAATAAATTCTTTAATAAATTGAACTATTCCACACGCAGTAACTGCTAGTGTAAGTCAACAATGAAACTCAGAGCATCAATAGCAAATAATTATATGTATCGTCACGTCATTTACATATACTTGGAGTCTACGGTAGTGGGTATAAACAGTAACCTGTATAACTGCGATCAAGCCCAGGAGCATTACATAAACTCATGCCCGAGGGGTACGGATTAAAACCAAGAGTATTATAAGGAGGCCTACTGCCATAGGGAACGCTTCCATGACGCTTACTTTTTACTCCAGCGTGGCACACAGGAGGGACTTACACGTATTTCATGGAACCAATGGTAAACCAAGGAGCAATGATTGGCAATATTCGAACACTCATCTTTTAATGGATAAAATAGTATTATACCGGAGGAGTTTACATTGAAAAAGAACCACAATAAAACCAAAAGTGTCTAGGAAATTGTGACCATGCGTTGGAAGGAGTTTATTCTTAAGGTAAGTGTTTAACAACTATGTTGTTTTGCTTCTGTTTTGTTGCTGTCCACGTATCGTTATGGCGAGCAGTGTAGCATACATTTGGAGCAGAATCAACGGAATTATTAAAAGAAAACTAAAAGAACCTATCAATCATTAGTATCTCTAATCTGATTTTATTAGTAAAGCCAGGTTTTCCTTATTGAGATGTGTATGACTTTCAATTTTAAGGCTAGATGAAACATAGTTCCTATTCAAAACACTAATAGGCCTATGTGACGTTCTGCTATACCACACGTTTTGGGATGTTTAAAATGCCAACATAGATTTGTTAACAATAAACATGATATATAGACGTTATATGTACGAAACCACAGACGGAAATTGTGCGTATATTATTTTGTGTTTAAAACTGCCATTGGAAAGGCAAGTCTACACACGTATGTATAACAAAGTTGCCAAGCGATCCCACAGCTGACAAAGCGAAAGTTGGCTAAGTCCAGTCCACATTACCAACATGAACAGACACGTATCCCAAGCTGTGAACTCAATACTTAATTGACAAAGGCCTTATAAGTTTGATCTTCGGCTTACTTGTAAGCATTTGGATTACTTAATTCCAAAGTCCAGCTCCTAATGTTTTAAACGTGTGGGATCCTCGCCATACAAATTCTAACGTTGACTTTCATACTCTGTCACTTTAGATGAAATCATGTACGGTAGTGGGTATAAACCGTATATGACGTACAGAGGGCATCATTGTAACCATGGCTCATAATTATTATTGCCTCATCGATGACCCCTTGTTTTGACTTACCCGAAATAGAACTAGCGATTTCAAACGCACCTGAACCAGGGTTCACATAACCTAAACCCTCATGACTCTATACTGTGTGTATTTGGCTGCCATTAGGTTACATAATAGTCTCTTCAGTAGACTGATTTCTTTGACCAGGTGCTGGTTGATCGATAGTACATAAATATTGGAAGACGCCTATGCTAAAGTGCTTCTGGGGTAATATAATATTACGACGCTTGCCAGTAGTAGAATTATATTGGGAAAGTGTCCTAGCTATATGGACCTCATATAGGCCTACTCTAGATAACAATTTAAGTAATCAGTCGGTTCTAAACTTCACAATAGATCATAGGTAAAAAGGATCGATTCTGGACCAATTTGAGGACCATACGGTTTAATTACCAAACCGATTATAGACTGACAAAAAAAACCCGTCGGTCCTGAGATCGGTTTTGGCCCTATATTTTTTTCTCGTTTTGGAAACGTAGCATCGTGGATCATCAGCTTTAATGTCAAGAAGTCAAACCAAAACAGAACGTTCCCGAATTGTGCTGATACCTCATATATATACACGACAAAGGTCCTATATAATGCATACAATTAGATTTATGTAGATTCCTCTTTTAACCTTCGTTCCCCGATTAAATTTGGATTGGGGGTATCCCTATATACGAGAAAAATAGATTCTTCATTGATTGGAAGTAACAGAAAGCATTGATTTTTACATTTTGTTTTCTCTTTATTTTTTCAAGGCCTTTGCCATGCTGGGGCAACTGTTGTTAATGTGCTGGTACTTAACGTTAACATGTGCAAAGGTAAGTCATCATTTTGATTTTTAGATTAATTAACCACTTAACTGCCATGCTCCTTGGGGGAATTTTAGGCAAAATGGATGTACTTTTGATCAATTACATTTTTCATACTTTTTCACAGATGGGCATGTTATGTAATATCATTCTTTAGCTCATGACCTGAAAATTTAGGAAACTGCAAAAATTTGAATTTTCGGTTGCCATGGCAACCATTTTGTTGATTTTTCTTTATATTATTTTAAATTATTAAAGTGATCATATAAAGTTTGGCCAAATTTTCAAAATCATTATAAAAACATCATGAACACTTGAATTAAGAACTATATGAAATTCTCTAAATTTTGACACATTAAGTGCCTCAATAGCTACTTTACGTCAAAAGATATTACATATCGAATAATGCATGTATTTTTCTAGAATAATGCATAAAAATGCACAAAATTAGGGAATTTGACCATGTAATCAAACCGTTTCCATAGCAACACTTATTTCTTAATAATTAGCTATATTTCTATACATTTTAGTTTTTTATAGGTTGTTCTAGAATTTTAAGCTATAATAAAGTTTTTAGAACACCGTTGCCATGGTAACCACGCCATTTCATATTTTTCTTGAATTTAAGTACAATGGCGCCATTTTCCAGATATAAAAAAAATGAAGGTTCTCCATTCTTAATCATATTTTGCAAAAACACTCACTAATATATGTAGAATTCGAAAATGGAATAGAAAATTGGCTAAGATGCATAGCTTTAGAGATAAAATTGGGGAAACATGACTCATTTTAAGAACATTTTGGAAATGCTAAAAAATGAATTTGGCAATGAAAATTATGTTTTCTTCTGTCTCTCCTATGATAAAGGTTGTATAAAGGTACATTATGCATCTAAATTATTGTGAGGGTTTCAAGAATAACAAATAATATTCAAAATATTATCAAAATAAATATTTTAATGAATTGATAGAAAAGAGTTAAACACCAATTTTAAGCCATTTTTAGGCTTTAAAATGGGTATTCATCCCTCCTGGCCAAATAAGCACGGTGACCCCCTATTTTTTTGGCTGGATATGATAGCTTACATCCTTATGCATCTAATATTAAACTTAAGAGCAATTTTCAACTTTAGAATTTTTTGTGTGAAACTTTAATTTTGATTTTTTGTAATTTTTAAATAGTTCATTTTGCGTAATTTCAAGTTAAAAATATATAATACAGCATTCAATTTCACAAAAGTCTTTCTTTCTCACTTGAGAAAACATAAACACATTTATTAAAAACATTAGGATGTTCATTATATCATTTCTGTATAAATAATTAGCAAATAAAGTCAAATTTCAAAATCTAGTTTGCAAGATGATTTTTGAAAAATCAGCACATATTCAGATCACTCTAGCTGAAAAGTTTGCATGGTGACCCCTGATTATTTTTGCATTTTTAATACCTATATAGGTATAACTTTCACTGTAGAAAGTTTTAAACAAATCTCAACACTACATCTATAATAGCTCGATTGTCCTTAATTGACTTTTTACCCTAAAATAAGGTATATTTATTATAGTTTCCATGGCAACCAATAATTTTAGTGCACCAAATTATTTCTTTTCCAGAACAAATTGGAAAATGATCTAGAATTTGACCATTCAATTGATTTTGAAAATGTTGGCATGTTCTTTGCAATTCTCCTGGATTTTTTGAAATTTTGAAATTGGTTGCTAAGGAAAGTGTTGCCATGGTTACCATACAGAATGAGTGGTTGTTTAAAAAAATAAGCATGAGAACCTTGCAGCCAAAGGGATGACCTTTCCAATGATATCTTACACCCCTAACTTTTCATAATATGTCAAAATGCAAACTTTTGATGATTTTTGGTCTATTTTTCACTAGAATTGCTCAAAAAAGGATCCTGCTCCCGAGTATACTCGGGAGCAGCTGTTAAGTGGTTAATCTAAAAAGTGCACAAATTGTACTTGCAGATCAAAGATTAGAAATAAAGTACATATAGGACTGTTGTAACCAGACAACCAAACCAGACAGTAAAGATATTGGCATTGCACCTCCCCGCAAATAAATTCTTGTGATAACTAGGAATATATTTCATTGTAAGAAATGCACACAGACAGGGTCGCAAATTGAGTCCCCCCCCCCCCCCCCCGCGGCCCTCTTCCGAAATTCATTGTCCTATGCAAAACTTTTCACACATTCCGTCTGAACCCCCATTGCATCCTGTACAGTATAAATGTTGATGTAATTAACTCAACTTATTAATACGATATCCATCTTTGTCATTAAAGTTACAAAAATTAACTGAGCAGATCTTATATTTCTTGTTGGTGTTTCAATAGGAAAATAATGATCATGTATATTTCTATATTTACCATGTAACATACATTTATGACTTCTGTTCTAAAGCTTTTTCATATTAGATATATCATGTAAGAAATCTACATGCATGTTCATATCTAGTGCCGGAGACCTCATAACAGCAACGTAAAGCACGGTTCTGCCAAGTCAGAAGCATTTGTAAACCAACCCCAGTAAAAGATGTTAAAAAAGACATTACTGTCATTTTGAATTTAAGATAGTTTTCGAATAAAGTTACTTGGTGGAATATTGATCCTGTACTCTATATATCTTTTTATATCGAAAGTTTTACCCTGTCCTTATGGGATTGGTCATAAAGTTTCGGACCCCTTATAAATTCTCCAGTTTTTAGCCACCCCCCCCCCCCCCCCACCTCCCTCCGTAATTAATGACCGATCCTTAAAGTATTATAAAGGCGGACAGTGCCTCTCTGAGGATGTGTGATCCAGATGGTAAGTTGGATCACACCAGTCAAATATAACCATCGGTCAGCAGCCTTTTTCACTAGAATCTCCATATAGCTATATACGTTAATGTTATGATCTCCTTACAAAAAAGCTGATTAAAAGGGACATGAAAGGCTCCAAAAGGGAACAATACCCCCTCGCCTTACAACAACCACAAAAGTCATTGGTAGCATATCAAACGAGATCCACTGTAACTATGTCCAACAAGTCCCCGTGACACAAGCTACAGACCGTTAAGTACTAGAGCATTTTAGGACTATCTAGTCGTACTTCAGAATATTTGAGACTACCTGGTGCTACTTCACTATAATTATTCTGTTAACGCGCTGCATCTGAGAAGTATTAATAATGCCTAATGACCCTAATCATATAGCCGACCAATAGTGTTACATCACATGCTTCTTACCTCCTTTGCTAAGCGTTAATACACAATAATAATTATTTGGAGAATCTACATACAATTCTCCATGTGATTAAGAGAGGAATGGACGAGGATTCGAAAGCCTTTGAGTGAAATCATGCTGTTTATTTGGATATTTTCAGTAATTAAATTATTATAATCACATGTTATCATGATTGTTATAATGTCTGTCACTAATCTGGTTTTATGTTATGCAGGTTGTTATGCAGAAAACACCTGTTTTGTGGGGCCACTTGTGCAAGCTGCTATCATATGTGAAGGTAGGCATTAGAACCCTTATAACAGAATATCGAGTAGCCTAATATTTAGCTCCCTTTATTCTTTGGGGTGAAACAATAGGGCATGCTATATACTTGGATAACTCCTTAACTCTTTCATACGGTTCTTGTCATTTAAAAGTTCATCTCGCAATTGGTATCCTTTCCAATTGGACAAAAAGCCCATCTCACATTGGTACATTATTGGAGTTGGACCAAATTCACAACAAATTGATCATTCTCTGACTAAACTAACTGGAATAAACCCTTTCCCCCATTTTTTGATTAAATACTGCGTAGATCCATATTGACATTTGATGTTTAGTTTGACCTAAGGGGTTGAAAGCTCATTATAAAGCTGTATTCAGGGCAATACAGGGTACATAATCAGCCAGGCTGCCGTGCTTTTTGTCTTTACTTGTCATTAATAATATATAACTCTTGTTATTTTACAAACAGGCCTTAGCAGTGTGGAGGAAAATACGTTTGGCGTGTGGGGATATAATATCATGGTGCTTTAAGGTAAGCATTCATATCTCTAATCATGTGTGACTTTATTATTTTCTGAATAAAAACATGTATGAAGAAAACTTCTTCATAATTATTACACCTGTTTAGAATGTTGATTATTTTACATAAAACTCAAGGTTGAAAAAACTTGTTCTCTTTTGTTGGGGGCAAAATCAGCGAAAATGCTGTAAAACTATCAGTAGATCTACATGGTTAAACATTATTCTTTCTCTTTAATTTGACTCACTTCCGGATCCATGGTTACATTAGATTGAGATATTATGTTTCGCAAAAACGTTATTCATGTAACGCATTGAATCTATAACTGGCTTGTTTGAGGCATTGGTAAGAAGATGACGAATCGGCATTAATTAATCAAAAATGAGCCCAAGCGCACGTCTCCACAAACATAAGGTTCCTGTAAAACAGCCCCATCTTTTCACATAAATGATTTTAGTGGTCGTTTATCAATATGAGATGTGAAATTTGATTAACAAGCAACACCGGCACTTGCTAATCAAATAGAGCGATGGGTTTTGATTATTAACAAGTACATGCCATTGCATGCATAAGGACATGTTTGAAACAAACCCATAATTATTTTATCAAAGTTGATTGCGATTCACAGCTTAGTGGCCGTTGGTTAATATGAGGTGTGAAATCAGTGACAACCATGCGGGCATTCAGGCCTGTGTATGCCACTCAAAGGAGGGTATACATTGTTCGACTAAAACCTTGCGATTACTTTACTTACGATTACAATGGCCTCAAAAATTGAAAATTTCAATTAAAATATTCTTCCTATTTTAATAACGAAACGAGATGTATACATTTAGTATGAGCGAGTAAATCTGGCATTACTGGATGTTAAAACTTATAAAGTACCTCGCGACAACACTAATAATTGAAAGTTTGTCGCACAGTGCGTAAACTCCATGAAGTTACATAATACGTATTTGTGCGCGACTCTTTGAGCACCGCCCCACAAGGCTATGTGTTAAAACTGTTTGTCTTCAAGCCGTTAAAACGACGTGTCAAAACAACCGTCCCTACACACCCCCCCCCCCCTGCTTTGAGGGCAATGTGTATATATAATAAGTGCCGTTATAGTGTCGGGTCAGTTATAAAGATCCGTCGGAGAGGATAGTTTAGACATAGAAGAATGCTATACGCGATTGGAATGGCTGATGATGTAAAGGCGGTACGTAGGTCTCTTTTATTCTGGCTTAGCTCTCACAGGGTGCTTGTTTTTTTTATTATTGTACCAATGATCATCGTGCAAAGGCCTACTCGATTATCATTGTAAATGTCAGAGACATTGACGATAATATAGAATTGCATTTGAACAATTCCGAAACCAGAATATTATAGCAATATTTCTTTTGTTTGAAATTGGCTATTTTGAGTGTTTCACACATACATAACCAATAATTAATTTTTATCTCTAATAATTCTGTGCGACTTCACTGCGACATTGTCACATCGTAACTTATATCGCATAGTGTAAAACCCCCTTATGCGACCGAGTCCATGGCCAGGTCAATTGAAACACTGTAGTGATACCATGGATTGGTCATTCATCCGAAGGGGTATTTTCAGAGTACTTAAATTGGTTCCAACACAGATTATTGATTCATTTGTAAAGACTGGACACTCAGGGGATTGCCTGTTATTCGTTACCACTGCGCCACCTGGCTGTTGGCATGAGTAATTTTGAATTGCCTATTAGGACTATGATCCCAGCTAATTGCACAATTAAGATCCCTACATCCAATCTTGAAAAAAACAAACCATAAATAATCAATTCCCATTCTATGGTCAATCTTCATTGATTTATTTAAACCAGCCACTTGCGAAATAATCGCCTTGTAACAAAGAGGGAGTGTCCAGTCTATTTATATCAGTCTATGATCTGTGGTGCCAGTCAAGTAATTTGGTTTCCTTCATGGTCAGTCCGATAGTGATCCAACCAACACCCGAGTCTGACCTTTCCTACCTTGATGTACAATGTCTGTAAGTAAGGTTTGGAAATAATGATTGTGATTCATCGATCATACAACTTGGAGTTACATAATGTCACTGAATAGCGTCGACTGTGATCGGTCTAGACTAGTGGCTATAATTTTATGCATGGTCATAGTGTTGACAACCGGATTATACACACTTACATGGTTCCACCATTATTGGTTTACTCGCGGACATTCTGATGACTCCCTTATGGCTTTGGCTGTCGCGGACGCCGCTGAGATAGTGTATTTACTCGCCAAATATTACGTAATATAGCCATTATAATAATGGTAAACCGTGCAAAATACCTGGCTCACAGCTAGGGAGTACCTCAGACAACAGGGGGCGCCTCTAGAGCAGAAGCCCTCTACTCATCCCTTCTCATTGAATAGTTATGGTTGTAGGTTATGCTTGTATTTCATCTATCACAAATTAGGTGTTTAGGGAGATAATAATAATTTATGTTGATCGGTTTATCAGTTGCCTCCAGGAGAATGAATGCCCTTAATGACTTATACATTCAGTTGTTAGCACACATTATTTGAAAGTAAGTTATCTGTAGGGTAACTAATGAATACCTCCACTGCTCGACATAAACAATCACTTGTTATCACTTATGGAACAAATCATTTGAAAGTTTATTCATGGAGTATTTAGTCAATGGAAATAGTATTGGATATCTAATTATGCAGAAACAGCGCATCATCTTTCACTTATACGTGACTAATAATACATAAGTTAAACTTATTGATAATATTTCTCTTTATGCAGGTAGTTGTTGGGGATATTACCACATCTGATTCTAATAACAATGTTTCACATCTTGTTATTCCAGTTTGGGCGCCGACGTTTCGGACTAAGAACAGTGATATTCGCCATTCTGGCCGCCAACGCCTGCACTTTCATCCTTTTTGTGAAATGTGCATCTAATACGACCAAACACCAACCTTGTATCCATTCACAATCTGGTCATGTGGTCAAACGAGAACTGAAAGTCCTGCCAGCCAAACCAAAGCCAACACCCATACCCACACTCAAACCCAAAAAGAAGAAGGTGCCGGTGAAAAGGTGCGTTCCTCATGAGGAGTTGGTGAAAAAGTACGGACTTCCAGGTCGCTGTAACGATAGCCACCTCATCCTAGATTGTGTGGACCCTTATCAGAACTACCTCTACGACCTCCACCTCCAGGCGGCTTGTGGAGTGGTTAAGCCCTCCACGGAACCCAAACTAAAACTCAGAGATCTAATTAAGAAAAACTACAGGGACGGCCAGGAGAGCTGTTCCAACGATGCAGGGGTGCGGGTCAGCGACGCTTCCTTGCCGCTTGCCAACTTAACACCACACTATCATAACTTCGTGCCCAGGATAGTCCACTATGTGAGTTTGGGATGCAATCGGACGTTCAGCTTCTCCAACTTTCTCAGTGTGTTAAGTGTGCACCGGTTTGTGGAGCCTCAGAGGATTTACTTTCACGGGGATTGCCTTCCTATAGGCAAGTGGTTTAACCACACGGTCAATGTAATTCCAAACATTTTCTTCCGTAAAAGAATGCGGACCACACTTATACAAGGGAAACGTCCAATGTGGACAGAGCACGAGACGGATATAATAAGACTGCAGATTCTCTACAGTAAGTTTTGATTTTAATTTTTTTATACGTATATTGTTTGTTTATGTAGAATAATTATGTAGGCCTATATATTACATTGTATAATCAAACGTTAGAAAATGCTATACTGTATTTATTCTCATTATGGACATTATCAAAAGGGAGCAAAATTTAGCTATTTTCCCCATACTTTTGATAAAAAATATTGATAGCGTTCATTTGATGAATCTTGTTATTAATTTAAAGCATATTCATTCAATTTGAAATATCTAATAAATAAAAGCCAGACCTATTGAAACGCCGTCACACTCATACTTTAGTAACGTCTATAACATAGACAAAAACTTAATTATTTCAATAATCACAATTACGCCAGCAGAGATAATGTCAACTACAGAATATAACTATGAATATCTTTAACTATTTTCAGAGGAGGGCGGTATCTACCTCGACACGGACGTTCTGGTGCTCTCCAAAATAGACGACCTCAGGGGGTACTCCGTCTCCATGGGGAGGGAGTTCGAGAAGACCAACAAGGCGCTGGGCAGTAGTTTCGTGGTCGCCGAGCCCCACGCCCCCTTCATCTGCATGTGGCTCAACGCCTTCCGAGAATATGCTCCAAGAGGGAAGAGAGACTGGGGAAAATATGCCATTTTCGCCCCTGGATCTATATCAATGAATTTCCCGAAGATAGTGCACATAGAAGTCACACGCTTCTTCCGCCCAGCCTGGTTCGAGGCGGGTAAGATCTATAATGGTTTCTATGATTGGAGTAAGA
The DNA here is from genome assembly GCA_936440205.1 of Lepidonotus clava. Taxonomy (NCBI): domain Eukaryota; kingdom Metazoa; phylum Annelida; class Polychaeta; order Phyllodocida; family Polynoidae; genus Lepidonotus; species Lepidonotus clava. The sequence continues at coordinate 12,854,554 of OW387150.1, read as the reverse complement.
ACTATGTGCTGCATATGTGGAATAAGCTGTCGGCAAATGCGTCAATCCCGAAATCCCCCGAAGAGATCCCGACATTCGATAAAATGAACTGCACTATTCATGAAGTGTTCCGATATGTATACTTCAATGAAACCATAGTTCATGCCTTATTACCAACAACTACAACGACAACAACAACAACAACAGTTCCTAGTTCTACAACAGGAGAGACTTCAACAACAATAAAAACGCCAACAACAAAAACAACAACGCCATCAACAACAGCGACATCAAAATCATCTAAAACGCCAACGCCAACACCAAAACCAACAACATCGACTACAAAAACGCCAAAAAAACCAACAAAAACCAAAGCAAAAAAGACGCCAGTAACAAAAATACCAAAAGTACCAATTAGCACTAAGAACACAAGGAATGGTACTAGGTCAGTGTCTTGACTTTTGCTGAAAGATGCAATCTCAAATGTCTTTCAGAAAGCATCACCAACTAGCATTTCATTTTTCATCATTTATTAAGACATCTAACTAAACGTGTCCTTTCTAGCATGCGTTCATTGTCCTCATGATATCAAATTCTCATACCATTATTGCAGCAAAAAAGATGTACGGGTCTATTTGATACCACGTGACTTCACTTTAAGTGCTAAGCAAATACTATCTAGATTTTAGATGCATGAGGAAAAGCACATTCATGATGTGACCGTAAAGATTACTACGGTGTAAAACTCCAATAATCAACCATCAAGGTAAATCTATTGATATTAATTTAATTGAGTTAGAAAAAAAATCAATAAAATGGTTTTGTGCAGTTTTGGGCCTATGTGAATCTCTCGAACAAATTAAGAAACACATTTTCTTTTTCGATTGAATAAACTAAAATAAGCGATACAATATTACCTTCAATTCATGTGTCAGTAGGAGTAAGACTTCATTAATATTTAACTTCCAATTTATCCAAAACTGATAATAATTTGTGCCAATGCTTAGATGGAAAACCGACTGTGTATACACTTAAAATATGAAGTTTCTATGATATCTTTGGTATTTTGAAAGTTACATTTCTTCCACACAGCATGGATACAGTAAATTGATTTATATTACATTACATGCTGATCTAATCATAAATATCTTTATGATTTTCATTTATTTTCATACTTTAAAGTAATCAAAAATGCATAACGATTCATTTTGTATATAAGGTTCTTCATGGGAATAGGGTTCGTCGAGCGTTTCTATTTCAAACGTTGTCTTTGTTTACGTAGTCTTCTTCAGTGTAAATCTAATCACTTTTTGTTGAGTATTTATTTTGTTTGTTTCCTGTTTGTAAATATTATTGACATTTAAAATGTATCTCTGAGGTATTATTTGTATTTAAACTGTTTTAAAAATAGAATCTTGCTTTCAATGACGTTAATTCTTCTGTATAACAATAACCCAAAACCCAAGGCTTATTTACTGTAACAATTAATACTTTGTATTGCGATTGAGTTTGCCTCCTTTAACAATAAATTCCAATACCATCACAAATGTCTGGATTTCCAATTTCTCTAACCCTGCTTGTATTTAAAGCAAAACGTATACCAATATTTGATACAAATCTCTTGTTCACGAGTAGTCCAAATTATGATATTGAGATGTATTCTCCCAAATGGTCTGTCTGTACTTCAGTAGCCCGTTATAGACAATGGCAGATTGTAATGTTACAACGAACACTATAAGGTAATCTCGGGCACATTTGCTTAACAGCAATATCATTTTCATGCCACCAGAGTTGCAAAAGTTCCTCGAAATCTTTTCTGAAGGATCAAAATAATTTATTCATGTATCTTGATATATGCATGATGGGAGAGTTTATGTCTATAATACTGTAAACTTAACAGATCATTTACAGCACTCTAAATAGTTTTGTAAGGGGTGTAAAAAAAATATGGCCAGCCAGTAATTGTTATGATTGGTAATGTGCAATGGGCCACAGTGACCTAATGCAGAATATCATTGTTAATGTTGTTCAGAAAATCATTGTTAATGTTGTACAAACAAATCACAGTTTGGAAACACCGGCAATTTTGAATAAATTTCCTATCATGCATCTCACCGTTTAAACCAGAATGGGGTTCCCGTTTAGATTTCTGAAGGCTTTGCTATAGTATTTCGTCAGTGTTTAGAAGCCTTTTTTAAGAAAAAAAATCCAACAAACATTATTATGTGTCCCTATGGGCTATTCTCTCAGGCTGACTTTCCCTAGCACAATTATAGTTGAAACCCATCTTTAACCCCCTTCTCGGTTGGTTATATATATATAAACACAAATGAATTGGGATATCTAGGAGTTGCACTATGTACTATGGTGCCCTCTGCGTGGTTGTGCATAGGCCTATTACACTAGTACACTCGATCTATGAAGTCCCATTGTTATCATGATAGATGTAGATAGGCCTATGAATAGTCTTCCTTACAGCTACCTTAGCAGAGCCGATTCAACAAACCTATACACTATTATAATATTAACATACATGTATTCGTATGCTTGTTCAAGGTTAAAAATCAAGTCAAATCAATTCAAATCCAATAATTATTATTGACGATTATCCTCTAATTATTCCGGAAAAAAATCCAAAACGGCAAACTATAAGCCAGCAGATCTGTGCAAAGAGAAGGAAAGTACAGGACTCATAGTTGGGACAATAATATATAAGTGGGTCTATATATAATAATAGCATTTGTTGATATCTGTGATATGGACTTTTAACATTGAGCAGATTTTTAACATTGAGCAGATAGATAACTCTAAACTCAGTCTTAAGCAATTTATATGTATTATATGTTCCAGGTTATATATTCCAGGTTCTTGGATTTCCCTTAAATAAATGTCTATTTTGTCAGTATATAATACTTCTGAAAAGTGTTTAATTGCTTAAGAATTACTTTCATTATCTTTAGCATCTTGTGACTCCTATAAATGTTTGTATTATATCCCCCATATAGATAAATAGGCTCTTGATTTTACCAATTCATTTGCCCATCTCCATTCATAGTTAGTAGGTGTGCGTACACTCATGAAGAATGTAGGTCTTAGGTAGTTTTAGCAACCTGACCTGTCGCTTAATTTTAAATGGAACCCTTCTGCAAACAATGCTGCAGAAGTGGTCTGCTTTCGAACACATAACATTGACATATTGGACATCATGTTTTTATGGTTAAGAATTAAGAAACAGAGGTCAAGATCATGATCCAATTATCTGAGTCGTGGCCTGGTCATGACAGATTGGTTGCACAATCTGATCAGGAAAGGTAAAATTAATACCTGGGAACATAAATTATGTCTGTCTTTTATATTTCGATTAATTCAAACATACTACTAAAATTCTTATTCAAGACATATTATTGTTTACAAGCCTTACCAATATGAATAAGGGGGCCTGGAGAATGGTTATGGAATGTATCCCTCAGATTCATAAGACATTTACTAAACCATAGTTTTGGAAAGGACCAGCTTTTTGGCCTTTAGACATAACTATTTGCTATTACAGAACATTAATTGTGGTTTTCTTCACTAAATCATGCTATAACTTTATTCATTTAAAAGGGGGTTAAGTGTTGGGAGTCTATACTTTCATTTTTATTGGGAATAGAATATATGGCATGACTACTAATATAGGAAATTGTAGTAAACTGGTTGCATTAGAGGGGGGGGGGGGGGTGGGGTGGCCATTTTGGACTGATTTTGTGGTGGTCTTATAGTGAGGCCCTCACTAAGAGACCGGTATCATTATTGAAGCTAAATCAAACATGATATAGAGGATAATGTTCCGGTCTTACAATAAAGTGGTCTTTAAGTGGGGTGGTCTCCTTATTGCGGTGGTCGTTACCTAGGTCTCTACTGTATACTGGTAATTTGACCCAAGAAAACATCTTTGATGGTATCAGATATGAGGACTATACTTTCCTTTTGAAATCTATTTGGGTTAAAAGATATGTTTATATTTTGTTTAAGATGGCCTTGAATGTGGCTAGTCCCAATTTTGTTGTTCCGATCTTAAGGGCATGATCTATCTATGTGGTAGTTACAACAAGAATAAGCTTGGTACAAAGCTTTCTCGCCTTGCATGCAGCCTTCACGCCTTTGAGTGCAGACTTCACAGAATATAATGCTTGATACATACAAAGGGCGATAGAGAAAGTAGAGGCCTACCGAGCCCATAGTTTATAAGTAGATTTAGATAGCTCAAATGGGTTCCAAGTAAATTGAATGAGTTCCAATTAACCTTTTTTTCCTATAAATTGTTTTTATATTTGAAGAAGTCACAGGTGTCGTGGTGAATATCTTCTGATTCGCTCTACTTACACCACCGTATACAGAAGCCGGAACTCCTCTTTTTGAGATAAGTTCTTCCTTGAATGGGAGTGGGTATAACCAAATCTAAACAGAGGTATGGCGTGCGGATCTATATATGAAATGCATGTTTGTGTGGTATGTGTGGACTTGTCGCTTTGCTATAATATTATATTAACATCGATAAAGCTCTTTCGTGGACTTGTTCAGCCTTTTTAATACATTTTTGAAATTACATTTTCATCATTTTTTTTAATTGAGGATGGGGGTGCATAACCCCTTCATTCTGACTTCAGTTCAAAATATACAGTGCATGGGTACTCGCTATTGCTAGATAAGAAAAAAACAGAACATACATAAATGGTTATAGTGGTCCGTTATATGTAATAAGGGCTTAGGGCGTAACCTTGTATGTACTCTGCCCCCGTTTCCACTGGGATGACCCACATAGTATTCACTTTTTACTGGAGCGGACAACAATGTACGATGGAGCCTGTGAAATCACACACATCTTTAGTTGTTTTATTATAAGTGATTGAAAACACAGACACACAAGTATATTATAACTACCAGTTTATCGGTATCTATATCTCTGGAGTGGAAATCTAGTCGTGGAAGTATTTTATATAATGCTTATCAGGCGATATTATATCGTCCTAAACAGACTGTTATCTATAGTCACCAAGGTGTAGTGTGAGGAATAGCTGTGATGAATTGGGGTAAATAGATATAGTTCCCAACTGACTGTTACTTCCAGAAAATGAAAGCCCTTTCAGGAAGAGGGTAACCCCCGACAGTGGTGACTCATCCATTCAATAGGAAGGGATCAGAATATATACCCTACCTTGAGTGATCCGGGAAGGAGGATCTAAACATAAAACCTTACCCGTGTTCGCTCAGTCATCTTTGTGCCTTATAGTAGAGAACTAGCGTGAACCTATCTAACACAGAACTTTCACATCATACCCATCAGTGTAGTTTGCTGTAGACATATACGGATATGTGGCTGTTAGGAAAGTTTTCCGTTACATGTGTGTTTGTGATCCTCGCCTGGAATGTTTATTTGGACCAGACTGAAGAGGTTCCATTACCAGATGATTCAAAAGAACCATTTCCCCCCTTTTGGGACAAGGTGCCGACGTCGCTGGACGATTTCCCCACGGAAGGCGGGAGGACTATCATCAACGCATGGAGCTACCTCGACAGACAGGGGATGAATAGCCTCATACTGGAGCACTCCAGGGCTGCCATGGCGTTTCTAGGGCCAAATAACACAGGCAATATCTTCTGGGGCTTAACCCTACAGCTCGGGTGGCAGTTTTCCTCTGGACGGCTGAAAAATCATGACAAAACCGACCCATGGAACTGTCCCACCATTGAAGAGGATCCCTCCATCAGATCAACCGATTTCTGCATTGCAGCTTCAAGTTGGTGGTCAGCAATGAACTATAACCTCAATGTGGTTCCCTTCTTTGGTGCGGTTAAGGCTGGCTTATTCTCGTATTGGCCGAAGGAATTTTATATGCTTCCCCCACATTTTAGAAATCAATCATCCCAAGAAGGAAAACTTTCGCAGAAACATAATTGCTCTCCTGCCAGCTGTGACATGGAATACTGCCAGACTCTTCAAGAATGTACCCGACTCCTTCCCAATGCCGTTGAAAAATGGGCGGATTTTTTCAAATTGGTGAAAAATCTCAGTCGAGAATCTGAAGCCATGGGTCGGACAGAGAAAGAAGACCTGCTTTTGGATGCTATGTGGGAAGCCCATGTAGCCTCAATCACTAGGACAATACCAATGTATCTAGACCTACTCAAATATGTCTCAGAACCAGAGCGGAAGTTTTCTCTAGGGTGGGCGCATCTCGTCGGCTTAATTGCAGCAGCACGTTTTCGTACGAACATTAACAACACGGCGAAAAATGAGGTAACACATAAAAATAATTTCCAGGGGTAGAGAAGGGGGTAACACAGGGACGGAGCCTGAGCCAGTTTTCTCCCTTGGGTCTACATGGGGACAATCCCCCCTTCTGTTGGGTCCGCCACTGTAACACATGGCACGCGTCGAATTTAAGAAAAAAAACATGTCGCCTTTGACTGGATTCAGATGAGGGTTTAGTGGGCTAAATGTGCGCCCTTCGTCTTTTTCCCCTCAGAAACTTTGCGTGTTTTAAAAACCGAGTGAGGAAAGAAATACAAATGTTGAATCCGTTACTCACATTACTTCCATTTACCCTTACGATATTAACAGCCCATCGCATACGGGCTTTAAGAAATGGCCGATGCCATCTCGTCTACTCTTTTCTTCAAATCACCAAACTCTATGTTCAATTAAACCTGCCGTCCACTCTATGAAATGTAATTTAGGTAATTACTGAAAAAACGACGCCCAAATTGTTCAAGGATAATGAAAATAATGATGGCAAATAATAAAACAAATAATAAAACAAATAATAAAATAAATTTCAATGCCCTGTTTCGAAAGATATGCTCATCCTTAAATATATGTGTTCTATTTTCACACAGAAAGCCCTTCCGTATCGTCTATTGCTGGTCGGTGATATACCACCACACATCTCAGATATGTCGGCAGCGTCCAATAGGGCATTGGACATCATGGAGCGGATCACACAGTGGGACTCTTATCTGGGTAGGACACATACTCTGAAACACTCTAATCTTACTGATATATTTACCTATTGTTATGGGTTCTTAGAAATACATTCTCTTGTAATTGAAGAACAAGAAAAAGTTGTCTATTCTCTCACTTTAAAGGATAATTGCAGTTCCACAGGGACAAATACAGCGCATGATAATAGATACATGTGATAGGCCTTAGTTTTAAAGGATTCAAATGCCAAAAATATAGGCAAACATGAAATCTTATATGAAAAGACTAGCGCTGCCATATATCTTAATAATGTAAGAAGTTATTGTTACTTTTATTTAACCATCTGCATGGGAATGGGTCATTGAGTTAAGCTACTAAATCTAATTTCAAAAATGAATTATTTTTCAAGATGGCGGCTTGGAGCCGATATGGACGCGAGCAATGTGCAGTCATCAAGGACGTGAGATAGGTCGGAAGATACTTGATGACGTCAGTGTCAGTTGGTGGCGCTTCCTATCCGGTCTGATGGAACTAACGTGGGCCATAATATGGTACAAATGTGACCCATAATTACCTGTGTTTTCGAATCTTCTATATACAATATTCCTATACAGCAATGGGCGTACGTACATTTCTGTTACTGAGACTGCTGCCACTTATTCAAGGATAACCCAGCTAAGGATATGACGTCTAATAACGTTCTAGCAACGTTCTGGATTGATTCTTGTTATGTTACAATGTTAGGTTACAGTGACGTTCTTTTGATGACTCCCAATAACGTTGCTGCAACCAACTGTTGCGACGTTACATTGTGACATACTAACAATATTCTTGTAACGTTATTTATGAGGCTGATACTTCATAAGAATGTCACAATAACGTTCTGCTTAGGTGTGGTTGAGACCTCACTTAATGAGGATGTCACCATAACATTTGGTTTAGGTTAGGTTGACACCTAACCTAATAAGCTTAAGATAGTCACAGTAACATTCTCTTTAGGTAAGGTTAAGACCTGACATAATCAGAACGTCACAATATCATTTCGATTAGGTGAAGTTAAGACCTCCCCTGGTCAGGAGGTCACGACAATGTTCTGTTTAAGTGATATCTGGACCTCACCTAATCAGAATGTCACCATGACATTCTATTCTAATTGATCTTGACCTAACCTAATCAGAACGTTATGATAACATTCTGTTTTGGTTAGGTCTCAACCTATCAGAAAAATAATGTAACAATTACGTGACATTATAGTAAGTAACACACAAACCAAAAAAAAGTATAGTTGCATAACGTGACCGTTACGTCACACTCTGGTTGGGAAGGTGGCAGGAATTGCATAGAGCCAACCCATATTAGCCTCAAACAGTCACCAGTTGCGCAGCCAAGGGGGGGGGGGGGTTCTTGGGTGTCTGGAACCCCCTTAAATTTCCCAAACTATAAGTAAGATATAAGTTATCTTGACAAAAATGTAAGTTGGAACCCCCTTCGATTTACCTGGAACCCCCTTTGAACTAAGGGCTGGCTACGCCCCTGGAATCTGTAGGTTTTTATTGGCCATACTTTGGAACCGCTGACCGCGACTTGATGGTCAGAGAGGCAATGAAGGGACAGCTTTACTGTGTCAAGACTACAAAGATCACAACTAATAGAGTTTTCTCACTAAATATCCAAATATCAACTTAATTCCATGATAGTATTTATGATAATGCATATATACCAAAAGCCCTGGCGAGCAATATGCCTTAAAGATACTTTCAAATGTAGATCAATTCTTAGTGCATTCCCTCAATAACCCTATTAAAACGATTCCGTCACTTGGGTCTTGATACCTCTCCGCAATTTCAAGAGAAATGTGTATATTGTAGTTCCCAGCAAGGGGCCAATTTAGTACTCCCAGGTTATAGTAACTGGTCATGATTGGTGGTGCTTATTCAATTATCACGAATAATACAAATTCGGTATTTTAGCTAAGAAAGGGGACCAAGAGCAATCTGCAGTTTCCATTATTTTACTCTGTGCTCTGTTGCTCTGATTTTTGTTCCCATAAAGAACTTAGTTGAATGTGTTCTATTTCCATCTTCCTGTGGTATATTGCGGGTTTAGAAATGAGATATTTAGAACTCTAAAAGGACAAGTCAATGAAAATATGTTGTTTCACTGAAAACAAGTAGGAAGCTACCCAGCCAAGCTGCGACGTAACAGAAACGTTCTGCAACCATACTTTTTTAGTCAGTCTGTTACTTACTAAGATGGCACGTAACAATTACGTTATTGATGGTGAGGTTGAAACCTCACCAAATCAGAACGTTATTACAACGTTATTGTTTGGTGAGGTTAGGACGAAACCAAAACAGAATGTTATAAGAACGTAATGATTAGGTTGAAGAATGTAACCAGAACGTTATAATAACGTCACAGTGACACGTCACAACAGTACGTTGCAGCAACGTTATTGGAAGCCATCAAAATAACGTAACAAGAACCAGTACAGAACCAAACAGAACGTTGCTGCAACGTTATAATAACGTCACATGCTTGCCTGGGTAGGAGAGCTGGGACACTGTACTATACCTATATATATATATTGCATATAGTATGAATGTATTATTGTTTATTCAGCTTTAACATGCTTTAATAAGCATTTATCTAATTTCAATTTTCCAGAGTGATACAATGTGGATTTTGATAAAGGCCTAATGTTAAAACATAGTGGGCCCATGTAACTCCAGAGTAGAAATCAGTGGATTAATAGAGACTGATGGTTATTGTTAATTCAAGTCTGTATGTATCAGATTGTTATCCTTATTGGTTAAGCTATCGTTCTATTTAAATTTGTTACCAACACATTGTTTATGGTATAACATTTCTAGTACCAGGGTGCATAATCATTCCTTTGAATACCTCATTGTCTAACAATTAAACGATCGTGAGTAATGCATTTTGCTATGCGTGGACAATAAACTGAGTTCTAATTTGTTCGAACATGCAGAGCGAGATCATACTTGCATAACTTGCATAATAAAACACACACAGAGAGACACATCCCCACACATAAACATACAGGGTAAAACACTATAAGTGTGCTGTCACAATCTAAGCAATGTATCCAATTGCAACTAAGCAATATGTTTGGCTGATCCATGAGAATAAAATAGTTTTGCCATAATAATATTTTTGTATATGATTTATGTTGTGATTGTCTTGAAATATTCGGTCTAGCTTCAATGGCAAGGAGGAATGAGCGATGGAGACATTTACATCACACCATGGTGAATCTGCACAGCAAAAATAACTAAAGGTTAGAAAATATGAAATGAGGATTAGCATAACCACCCTAACTTTCTAACTCCCCTTATGAGAGCCTGTGTGTCTAATCCCTTGTAAAATTATCTATCTTTCTTACTCAAGGGCTAGTCACAGAGCTATCTCTCACATTATCCAATAGGTGGCACTCTCCATGAAAATAACAATTTTAGAAGGGTTAAATCTCAGAATTCTGGTTACACAATAATTTTCTAAGATCTTATTGTGTTCCAAATACATAAAAATATACTGATCATTCAGTTTGAAATAAAATTAAGTATTGATAGGATTAGAATAAGAATATAATGAGAGTTGCACACAAGTTTTTAAAAGCCATTTTGGGATTTGTGACTGGCATGACTCCCAAAGATATTGCCCAAACCAAACAAGCCAATCCAGTCCGACCCACCTCTAATCTCATATGGAACCAACAAAATAGTCACTTTGCAAAGGCCAAGACAGATCTATGCTTTCTACCCAGACACATTCAAAAACAGGTTTTCAGACTTAGACTAGCTAGTCCTAGCTTCACGGGATACCGAGGTGGATACGGATGCAAATACTGCTTTGATAATCCTAGACACCAACATATACACTTCCTTGCTGAATGCAAAGGAACAGTTCAAGAGAGACACAGACTCCTTCTTCAGGATATGGATCCCTCTTACAAGGAAATGGACCTCTCGGATATAGCATTAGTTATTATCAACTATCAAGCCGAAAATGAATTTAAAAGTCTACAAGCCTTCCTAGAAATTTTTCCCTATGCTTAGGCAATTCAAGTGCTCTTACACTACATTTTATACGAGCTAGATAACACATGCCCTCAAGCGAATGTGGCTTGTAAAAAACACAGGTGTCTGAGGGGTCCTGGGGGGTCCTGTCCTCCATAAAGAACCCCCACGTTTGAGTGCGGCCTCTTCCCTCCCAATCTTTCAGGATCAAGGGTATAAAACCCCAATGGTCCAGTGATGCTTGTATCAAAAAAAAAAAAAAAAAAAAAAAAAAAAATGACTGGCATGACACCTCACCGGGGCAGTAACTGTTGTGAAGGTAGGGCCGGGCCTGACTTCTGTCTTCAGAAAAGCCAGATTGATAGAACTCTGAATAACTCTTTAAGCTACCCATACACCTGAATAATGCTATATGCTCACTATGAACATTGAATCCTTAAAAAATGTTGTATATATGGATTGACTCTATACATAATTATAGTGATACGGTGATAATAACAATCCTGTTTAAAACAAATGAAGACTTAAATCAATTATAGGAGGCAGACAGAAGGGCACCTGGAACTGTGATGTCCACAGGTGGGATCTTGAAATCATTGTCATGCATGAATACCCTCGATTCAATTTTTCTGTTGACTCTAATTTTATCAGTTTTACATAATTTGACATTTTCTTTTCATGTATGCAAAGACATTTTAGTGATGTAATGTTCTAAATAACATTTTTCGACATTTTTCTTTGGTTTTTAATTCATTTTGATATTTTTAACTTATCAATGATTTTTAACACCATAGGGAGCTAACATGCCGTTCAAGAAATAGTCACCAATAGCAAGTAGTCTATCACAAATGGGATATGACATGGACCCCCTCCGTAATTATACCTTGCAATGTTTGTGTGTAAATGGACCCCATGGTTGCAGCTACTTATGGCCTGCCACCTGCTGAATACTTTGGAATGCAGCCCATATAGTTCTAGTCATGTGACCTTCCTGAACATTGCACTTTATGTCAATAAAATATATTCATTCATTCATACAGCACTAAGATAGACAATTGATGTTGTCCAGCTGAACTATTCAGAGTGAAACCGGCTGGAATGCTGCTGATACAGATGACAAGTAAATGTGACCCAATACACAGAAAGAATGCTCCTATAGGGCTCTAAGGCTAATATTAAGGAAGATATGAGTAGATTTGTGAAAAATAGGGATGAAAATGTCCTAAACCAACTTTTTGTGTAGAATGCAGTTAACCCACTCTAAACATTCCATTTTGTTTGAAAAACAACCACTCTATGTGGAACGTTAATGGAGTGCTTTCCCCATGCCATATATTGCCTAACATTACATGTTTGGTTACCATGGAAACGACAACATGTTGCAGATTTTGTCAAGAATTGTAAGCCATTTGAAAAAAAACATGGCCTGATTATATTATCAGTCCAAACCAAAATATATTATCTTTTCTAGATCAAATGTTATACACATAATAGCTTTTTAGGGCTTATTTTAATAATATGGAGAACATTTTATTCTATTACTAAAATTTAGATAGGTATTCAATATCCAGCTGCAGGCTTTTTGCCATTTTCAGGAAGACTCGCTGCCCTGTGTTAAACAGCCTGTGATTTTCCTTGAAAACTATCCAATTTTGATATGCATGGTGTCATTTGAAAGCTAAAAACATCCTCTACAATGCATTTAAATCCCGCATGGAGCATCCTTTCTGTGTGGTGAGACACGTGCGTTAACGATAGATTATCACCCATCAAAGTCTGCACAGAGACACATTGACCTGGGCATTGCATCATATATAGATCATAGAGGTATGTACATGCTCGTGCTTATGATTATCACAGTGGTTTGCAGCTGTTCGAAACATAAATACACCTATTTCAACTGTCTATAGAAATGTAGTGTTTATACCATACATGTACATGTATTATAATGTTTCTAAGTTTGTGACGTGTTACGTCACGTTATAGTGTAAAATAGTATCTCAGTCAAATACTGAAGGTAGGTTTGGAGGCCTGGCGTGTGGACGTCAGGACAGCTGGGTAGGACTGCACGTAGCAGATGCAGCATGACTCTCGTCTGTGGCTGTACGAGATGAATGTTCTTTTTTTAAAGGATTTATTCATCATATCAGGGTTGCCCCGGGTTTTCAGTAATATCCCGTTCTGAAGTGTGGCCACCGCTGCATGCACAGAGTGATCCTTAATAATTAAGTAAAAAAAACATCATGGCTAGTTCTATCACATCCGGTATATATCATGCATGAGTTATCAACAGAAAAAAGTCGTCATGTTAGGTATAATTATTAGCTTAGATATGAAGGTTAGAAAATGACGATTTTTAACAAGGGTACCTTGCCTTTATTTTCATATCATCATAGCAAAAACGGCATCTTAAAGAAATCAAACATTTAACATAATAATTAGGGATTTTCTTCACGATGCTACATTATACTTGCTAACTGTTTGTGATTTTGATGAATATCAATTGAAAACGTTATATGCAAATGACTAAAAATTCAAACATCACCCAGCCCAAGAAGAACCGAGGGGTGCGCCATGGGATTATAGCGTTCCGCTCCACTGGAGCCAATACGCGATATATGTCTAACCATTAATTATTGTTTTATTACTGGTGATATAAATTGGGACAGGTACATGGTCTCGTGCTGTCACCTAGTGTCACACCTATTAGGGTTTTGTATTGCTAAGATTATGCATGCAGCAGTACCTGTCCACCATAGGCTCCATGTGCACAGTTTTCCCGAAATAAAGGGATAGAGGGAAAAAAACCGTCCAGCGTGGTTTATGTTCTATTTGTTACATAATACTGATATGAATTCCAATCTATTTATACAGATCACAGTGACACTGTTATTCTTAGCCGTTACCTGTTGTGCCACCTGGCCGTTGATAAAAAATATTTTGGATTGATTAGGCCTATTTGTTAGACTATGCAGACAGGATGCTTCCTCTTTTGACCTATAGATCTTTGCAGTAGATAGCAATCAATAGACATATCAACATTTTCTGAGGTTCTGATCTGTGATAAAAACAATTACTGGCATACATTATGAGAAGGGAAGGTAATGAGGAACTTTCTTATGAGTTATACTTTGAAACATTTTCCGCCCTTTGAATTGAGAAATTATCCTTGGAATATGTACAAAACCTAGCTGATCAGGTACCTCATAAGTTGAAATTGACTAATTTGAAAACCGATGTTTACTATTTCAAAGCCTGACTAATGAAACTATAGGGTAATATTGTTCAGCATTTTATAGAAAATAGAATATAATATAGCTGATTGTTGCATCTACAACTGACCTCTGAAAGCAACCAAAAAATGCTAATTATGCTGTCTTTGGTAAGATACAAGCAAACAGTTGAACACTATCATAATGTGTAAGTCGTGTAGCCCCTATAAACTGTAATGAAAGCAATATTTCTGATCCTTTCCCATTACAAAACATATTAAATAGTAATATTAAGTGTATACAAAAACATGACATGCATGGATAGGCAAGAAATAAGCAAACATACTATAATAGAAATCAAATTGCTGCTCAGTGACCAGATGGCATATTAGACAAACATGCTAAAAATGGTAACATTGCATAATTTTCCCCTCAGCCTTCCAACTGTGCTCATTTGCTGAATACTACACGCATATATATGTGAATGACACATCATTAGATCTCAAATTTAATTCCCCAAATGCCCATTTTGACAAAAGTGAAATAAAATGCAAAGTGAATGTTCTGTTTTGAATTTTGAAATTGAATTTTGAATTGGTTGGAAATGACAAAAAAAAAAGAATTTCAGCGAATTTTGGAAGATATTCAAATCATTCCAAAATATTTAATTTGGAATGTTGAGATGGGAAAGAAATTCGTCCAAATTCATATTCTACAAATTCCTGGCTTTAGAACAATACCAAGATGATTGAAACTGACCAAAAATTGTAAAAAAATAATTAGGATTTCTTAGTGTTCTATTTTTTATTTCTTTGGTATTGGAAGTAGGCTTCCTGCAAAGTGATTATGCAATTTCAGCCGTAACCAATTTGCTATAATACAAGTGCCTTCAGCAAATTTGACAAAAGCTAGTTGTAATAGAATTGAACTCTTCATTTCAAATTTGTTAAATATGATGACTACATTAGGATTGATAAATAAATCATCTGATAGATCCATCTTCACGAGTATTAATAGTTCACAGACATTATGTCTATATAGTGTTTACTGCAAAAAAATATGTCTGCATAGTAGCTACTCTGCAGATATGTTTTGCTGGTTCTAAGCCAATCAGAAAGCTAGTGCTGTTGCTTCTACCTAGCAACTTTGGGTGGAGTAACATGGAGTGGAGTGCACCTCAGCCACTCAGATTGGTGTATTCTGTGCATACCTAACATTCAGTGTACCGTAGACCAACCTGCATATATATAGGCTGCGCATGAGTTCACCACGACTGGTGGAGAGGCTGTGCAACTCGTAACTTGATAGGCAGGCAGGGTTAGGGTGAGTAGCGTGACTGGGGTTCTTGTTAAACTAGGTCAAACTTTAGAAAATCAAAAATATTGATTTTATAACATGAAAAATGTGGAAAAATGTGACAGGGCTAAAGTAGTACCTCATCTATCTTCATGCCAGATTTGAAATTTTACCTTTATTTATTGCATTTTAAAAGGTGTAATTATCCTGGCTTCTCAACCCCTTGGCCTCTGCATGTGTCCCTTGATAATGTCTGCCCCAAGGTGAAACTCACGCTCGGACTAATGTTGATACTTACCTCTTGAAATTAAGCAAAAACATTTGGCCTCTTTCTATCTAAATGAGAAATTATAAATCTAAACAAAAACTAAGGGAAAGTTAGTGTTACATTGCACTATTTGTCAACACCTTGGTGTGCTAATTTCATCCATAGATAGAAGGGGAAGCATGTGTTCAATAGAGGCAAATTTGGTCAGTTTCTTGGGAGATTTGCACACAGCCCACAAATGGATTCCCACAGTTTCTTCTGTATAGTCTAACTAAATATTTATAGTTGTTGATATAATCCTGCATAAACCGCAACTATAGCTATTTTGTCATATATGTGCATATATATATATATATATATATATATATATTCCTTATATGCAAGATTGACCTAATAGTGGGCTGATAACAAAATCAGTTTGTGTCGGTTCTGAAAATATGTCGGTCCAATATCAGTTTGCAGTTCTTTTGGGAATCAGCTCATGGATTATACTATACTGATGTGCATGGTCAGTCCAGACTTTAACCTATATAGCTGTTCTTGTGCAACTTAAGAATCAGGGCTAAGAGTATGACACTCTATGTTGAATGAAGAGTGTAGGAGAGGACGTTAGATTTCGTTAGATTTCGCTAATATCCATGGGCACAAACAGTATTACATTTTAATAGCACCCATATGTTTATCTGGATATTAAACCTCTATAGTTCAATACCAACCAATTTTTTCTGAACCATTTTGGAACTAACAAATGAAATAGAAAAACATTTCAACTGATTTCAAATTGACATGGGGCCGACAAAATTGGCATGCTGAATACTTTTGGACTGATTCTGGACCAATACTGGACCAGTTTTATGAAGTCTTTATATTTTTAATGTTATTTATTTCATTCTTGGGTATACTAGAGTGCAACCTCTATTGAAACATATTAAAAATGAATCTTCTCTCATTTGATACATTTGTAATGCATTGTAATAAGTATATTTCTATGTTTCTTTTTATCAATCATACATACTAATTATTTTTCATATTGTAATTTATATAATTATGTATGCATGAAAAATAAGGGTACTTGCAAATAAGTGATTAATAAGCCAACTGATTCATAAACAATGATATCATTTTCCTATTACTTTGTAGTACACGTAGAACACAAGGCAAATATAGTTTTTTTTAGCTCCACAGTGGATCATAGGTTTGGGACCGATTCTGCACCAATTTTAGGACCAACACATTTAATTGCATAAATGATTCAGGACTAACCAAAAATAAACGTCAGACCTAAAATCGGATTGCTATTACTTTTTACGTTGTACTGACGCGAGTGGCCAGTCCATGTTTTGTAGGCACTACGGCGTGAGCTTTAGAAGCGCACATGCAAGCCATGTTTCACTTTGTCAATAGTGAAATGGGGGATTAGTCACGGTGTGACGTACCATACGAAAAGAGCGTGTTTGCTCTTAGTCAGTCAGAGTTCGCTGTAATGCTGTGTGAGCAACATCCTGGAAAGGTTGGACCTTTAAACTGCAGTCTTGGTTCTGGATAGAGGCATAGAAATTGTGTAAGAGCGCGGGAGCGTTGACTGAATGTGTTTGAGGGGATTCCTACCTCGGGACTGATCATGGTCAATCGAGTTCTTGTCACAAAGCGACTATACACTGGATAATAAAGAAATAATATCCTTTCACGCGAGTGTTCATGTCTTACATGATGTGGGAACTATAATTATGTATTGGATGACAGCAGTCGATGAGGAGGAGAATGGTACGGAGCTAGTTATTATCTATAACCTAATTACAACAATTTACGCACACTACAAATAACAGATAATTAACCTCTATAGTTCAAAGTCGTGTTGAAAAATGTTACCACGTGGATCATCAGCTTTACGATTAATGTTACCTTCCGAAAAGTATGACATTATAAAGACCGAAAGGGGAGTCTACATTCCAAATTTACAAAAAGCAACGGCAGTATTCGAAGTTGATGTTCTAATTGACTTGTTCTAATATGTGATAAACATTTACAAGTACAAAGCAAAAGACTTCATACAAACCAAACGACAACATATCTGTTGGACGTAAATGCTACACAACCAAATAAATAACATACATGTGTTAGGAAAATGGAAAGATGGTAGTAGATTTGACTACACGTGTCATATGCAAGAATTGATGAAGAATAGGTAAATTCAGCTCAACATTTACACAATAATATTATGATATATACACAATTATCTTTGCAACAGCAGCCATAGCCATTTTGTTGTATTCATGTATTCTATTTTCTGAATGCCATTACGACAGCAGCTATAAAAATACACCTTTTAAGGACTTTACCTAGATGGCGGACAAGATTTGTTCCAGGTCATGTGGAACGGAGTTTGAGATATTTACATAAACTCGAGTGGTATGTCTGACCTGGCCCATTATGAGGAGGGGATTAGGTTTTTAATGTAAAGGGAATGTTACACTATTACACTGCACGACATGAGCTGCGATAATTATGGTGACGTCACACAGAAATCACACATACTTAGAGACAAAATTCTTTGTGACAAATGTTTAGAATACTCCAAGTTACCAATTTCAAACAATTATATCACCCCTCAAAATGAATTTTCTGTAATAATATCAAAGGAATCGGTTATTTACACTGGACAAACTCACGTCTATTACACTTTGATGCATTCATATCTACTTCTTCACTAGAATGGCATAGTGTATGAGGTTCTTGGTGAGACAGAGCAAAGTTTAAGGAGATCAATATTCACTGAGATATAATTTAATTAAATTGACATTCTTCTGGATAAATAGTTATTCTTATCGAGAGATGATCACAGATCACTGATCGTTTAGAATCGATAGACCCAGTTACTATACGACGTTACAAGCATGCAGCTTGTAAGGTTGGAAAATATAAAATTGTCCATGAATTAATGCTGGGTTCTGTTGAACTTGAGAAAAGCAAGAGTGACAAGTGAAGCTGGAGGCCAGACAAGGTGTTTCAATGTTGCGGATAATGAGAAGACATGGAGTTGTAAAAACTGGTGATGGGCTTAGAAAAACAAGCATATTATATATTCATGTTGGCTGTGAAACAGTTTCTGGTGCGGTACTCCTGTAGGCCTACTGAATGTGTTAATGTGAGGAAGGCCTAATAGGTATTGCATCAGCCTGGTGCAGAAAGTTATTTGGAGACAAGGCTGGGAAAGGTAGGACAGGTGAGTCATGTAATCAGACAGCTTTACACCATTGAGCTTGCCTCTACTTTCCTTTCATTTCTATCATGTCAGTTCAGAGATCTCCTCTTTTGGGGCTATCATGCACTACAGACCCTTCCGCTTAACTTGCTGTATCTGGAATGACGGTCGCAGGCGTTTTCCTTGTAGATTTTTCACGTCAAACTTTCTTAACTTATTAACTCCTGTCTTAGATATTTCTATGGTTGGTTGGTTGATAATTGGGTTTTACACCGTATCAACATCTATGGTCATATCACAGTGAGAACAAGGTCTTGACAATTCTGTCTGTTTGATGATCGCATCTATGAAATGATCCTGAGAAGGTAGAGACCATACCCCTACACTTTTACTGAGGCAGGTGCAGGCTCCCATAGGCAGGGCCCTACACATAACAGCTGGTGGCCCTCCAGGAGAGATATAGCTATGTTCTAGTAGTATGGCATGACCATTGTCAAAACGGGAGCAATTGCTATGACATGTATTGTCATCATGTCTACGTATTTGTATAATTAACCATGATAAAATGACTGTCTACATGATTGTCTGAATACCAAGAGTGAGAGCGATATGTTATATGCTTATACTAAGGCTAACATAAGCTTAAGTCTAACCTTAATGTGATGTTAACTTCATGAAGTCCCATATCATATATAGAATGGAGGTTGATGAACCAACATACTAGTTAATTACATAGAGAATAAAAATAGCCAGTTTTGAATACAATTCATTTATAACCACTAGCTATATAATGACATTATATGATATAATATGAAGTATGTATTTCTTATTTTGTAGAATGTATCTAATGCTGAACCCCCTTAGAATACATAATGCTGTAAAGGACACAAAAGGGTCAAAACCAACCCCCCAAGTCCTTCTTTCTAAGTTGTTTTCTCATACATGTATCAAAACACTAACTCTGCGCTCTGTAACTTTACACACTTCCAGTGAAATGATACAATCCAAAACATCATACCAGTAGATTGAAACAATCATAGAAAATATTCCCAATGGTACAAGCTGTAAAAAGATTTTCCAGCTAGGCCAAAGCAGAGTATTTGTACAGGTACTTGCTAATAAAAGATCATCAATAGTCCATTTACAGTCTTTTCCAAAAGAGAAGTTTAGTACCTTTCTTACCGGTACTGCGAGCTGTTGTATCAAAATTGATTCATAATTATGTATGTACCTGCCTTTGTAATTATCAAACCAACCATTCCTGTAAAACCTTTCCTTTTCCAGACCATGGAGGAGGTGGTGATTGAACATATGACTCCGGAGTACCTGCAAACTGTCCATGCATGGACAGTGCTGGAGGAATGGAATGTAACCCTACATGACATCAGGGCCATGTACAACGCAGACCCCAGTGGCTTCTTCGTAGCCAGGAAAAATTCAGAAATGATTGGTACACAGTTTATTTGAATCCATGATTTACAGAGCAGGTGTGAGTGAATGAGCAATATTGTGGTACAATTTGGGCCCATATTTTGGTAGCCTTAATTATCAGGATAGGGAAATTGTTACATTTATATGATTATTTTGTGACAGGGAATGTTTAAAATTCCATTTTATAAGTATGCATATTCAGTACTCTTTCATTATTTGGTAATTATACAAATTACTCACATTCCACACACCTTTATAATTTGTTAAAATTAGTGTGAGGTTTATCTAAGAATTTGAGAAAATAAAAATTTATCGCCTCTTTTCAGGTTGTGTGAGCGGGTTTCTGCATGAAGACAAATTTGGCAGCCTAGGCCTTGTTATCGTGGCCAAAGATCACAGAGGTCAGGGAATAGGTATGTTTCACACGAAATCTAAACTTGGTTAAGGACAGGGTGATGTTGGTTCAATGGGATATCTAATCAATTTAAGACTAAACAAGCATGTCTCTATGGCTTTAATCCTTTCCAATACATTTACATCAGTAAATTAAGGTATATGTTTCTGCGGTAAACATGAAGTAGAATTTATGCAATCTTAACTGGTTCCCAAATGCAGAGCTTCCAAAGTTTTTATTTTTGTAAATCCACTCTATTCTAATTGTAATTGTAATTGGATACATTTCTTATATAAATTCATTATTATACAAATACTGTTGAAAAAACAACAACTGATTAACAACTAATGATTCTCTGGTTGCAGCAAGGCGCCTCTTACAGGAGGCCCTTCGTTTCCTTGGCGTCAAAAACACAACCCGAAACTCCTGCTTAATTGGACGCTTAAGCATGGTCCAAACATACAGTAAGTATGGCTTTAAGACCAGTTCCTGGGATGTGGTCTCCTACTTCGCCAAGCCTCCTACTTTACAAAACCTGACAGTGCCAGCAACGGAGGGCTTGACCATCTCCCCCCTGGAGGAGGTTGACCGTGGTCAACTGATTGACTATGATGTCAAGTTTAACCTGACCAGAAGGGAAACCCTCCTGTGTAATATGTTCTCCAAACCAGGTTCTATTACAATGGTTGGGGTGCTGAGCGGTGATGTGGTAGGGTATGGGATAATTTCGCCCGCAACATGGGGTAACAGAATAGCACCAATGTATGCTGAAACTCCTGCCATTGCAAGGGCATTGTTAAGGGCCCTTCTTGAGGCTGTAAATGGGGCATCTGAGGGCATCTGTGTTGAATCGGTGAGTGAGAATGATGCGTTCCAAGCAATGGCGAGTGAACTGAACATGACCGAAAAGTACCGACTGAAACGGCTCTATACGCAAAATGAGTTGAAGTTTGATACCAGCAAAATATATGGGGTGACTGACACTGATGTAAGTATAATATAAGTGGATGACATCGTTCTATTTTTCTATGCTTTTGATTTCTTCATCTGGAATTATATACTCGCCTACAATAAAAGTGACAGATAGATTTCGGACTGGTGAAAAATAAGGACTATGTTCAATCCTGCTAATATGTCGTAGATTGTATCTAGATTTCTAAATTTACAATTCTACATTTCAAACAATGGAAACCATTTTCCAATATTCCTATTGTAGACTGAAAAATGGAAGTTTGAAATCCCCTACTTGGTACACATCTGCACACCCCTGTGTTTCCATTTGCATTCCATTTCCAAGTTATAGCTCCTTGAACAGTTGAACCAAACCATAATATCTAGTTTAAAAGAACTTTTCTTGCAAAATTACCCACAATGCAACTTTCTTAGATAACTAAGATGTTTTCGTGCACATATTCTTAATATTTGGAAAGTTCTGCCTAGGTCATATTTCTTAGGAAAATAATGGATTATCAGCTTGTTTTCATCAATAACTCACATAAGCCCTAATTATACTATGTGTTGTGTAACTGTTCGCGTTGGGTGCTGGCCCGTAACGTGTATGGTTCGCGTTGAGGGTGCTTTTAGGGTATATAATACTATGCGTTGGGCAGCGTTGGATGCTAATGCATCCCAACATTTACTATATTATACTACGCGTTTTGGCACGCGTCCGGGGTCGCATTGGCAAGCATTTGCACATATTTTATTTACAAACATGTTCGTAAAATAACACAAATCAGACACGTTGGGCAACGTGACCCACCGCAAACGTGACTCGACGCATAGTGTAATATGGCCTTTAATAATGGACTTATATCCCACTAGTAACCAAATCTCATGACTGGTCATAGATTATGAATCCATGTTGATCATAACAGCTCGCAGTACCGGTAAGAAAGGTACTAGACCTCTCATTTGGAAAAGACTGTAAATGGACTATTGATGACCTTTTTATTTAGCAAGTACCCCTACTAATACTGTGCTTTGGCCTAGCTGGAAAATCTTTTTACAACTTGTACCATTGGAAATATTTTCTGTGATTGGTTCAATCTAATGGTATGGAGTTTTGGATTGTATTATTTCACTGGAAGTGTGTAAAATTACCTAGCGCAGAGTTAGTGTTTTGATACATGTATGAGAATACCGCTTAGAAAGTAGGACACGGGAGGTTTGTTTTGACCAATGGGTATAGCTAGTGTCCCTTACAGTATTATGTTTTCTGAGGGGGTTCAGCATCAAATACATTCTACAAAATAAGAAATACATACTTCATATTATATCTTATAATGTCATTATGTAGCTAGTGGTTATAAATGAATTGTATTTACTTATAACTGGCTATTTTTATTCTCTATGTAATTAACTAGTATGTTGGTTCACCAACCCCCATTCTATATATTATATGGTACTGCATGAAGTTAACATCGCATTAAGGTTAGACTAAGTGCCTTAGTATAAGCATATAAATTATCACTCTTGGTATTCAGACAATTATGTAGACAGTCATTTTATTACGGTTTATTATACAAATATGTAGACATGATGACAATACATGTATTATTGGTATGACAATAATGTACATTGTTTTGGCAAGCAGGCAACCTGTTCACATGCCTATACACATAAATTGACATGTCTGAATAAACACATCGACCTATTTCACTCAATCCACGAGAGTCATGGTCTCCATTAATCTATCTTAATAGTATGTTGTTAGGTTAGATGGGTGATTGCTGGGGATCACCAGAAATTTGGGACAAACTGCAGAAAGAACGTATTACAACTGATGTTTTAACACAGATAAATTCATAACCAATATTGGTAAAGTGTGACATGCTCTGGGAAAACAAACAGTCCGCACGGCAGTACAGTCAATAATACTCCTCTCAAGAAATAATAAGCCTTTATAATTATAATTTCGATTATGTACAGAATTCAGTCACATGTAGACTTCCTGGTTTCTATGCCTGGACACTAAACTGTGATCACGATTTTGGATTTGTCAGATGTGTAAACCTCAAAGCACCCCGCGGTATACATTGGAAACCAGGGGAAACTTACTTTGTGACACTACCAAATCCTGAACCCATGGCCAGTTGTAGATGTGCCCTTTCTGTATTGGGATTCTCTTACTTAGTATTTATACTACTTATATCACTATCTTTGTAATATATATATATATACGGAAGATCATTTCCTGTGTATTATTATGCATATGGTTAATAAGACAATAAAAAACCCGACGTGTATTACATAATAAAAGAAAGGTTTCCACACTTTTTTACTAAAACTATCATTATATTTGGACATAAATAACCCATCCTAAGATGGCAAATTAATACCAATATATGACATAATTGTAAAAGATTTATTCCAATTAGGTTTCTACACTTTATTTTGTTTCCTTGGGATCCTTGACCACAAACCTGCCAGTAATTGGCTCCCTTACCACCGCGTCCCACCTATACACCTGTCCACTCATGGCCACATACACACCTGTCTTTTCCATCACCTGGAGGGCTCCTACGGCCACTCCGACGTTAAAGTCGGCGTCTGAGCCCTTAAAGGTCTCAGTTGGTGTGCCCCCGTGAGGAGGACACAGTGGTTGGGGAGCCCCCTGGTGGCCAGGTACCGCGCCGTGTCGACCATCGTGTCTTTTCGTAGGTGATGAGGATTCTCCGACAGCGGGCAGCACGGCAGGCCTCCCATACCGCCTGCCTGCAAGTGGTAAAGAACCGTTTTCTATTTACTTTTTAACATGAAATTTTGGGTTTCACAAATCATTTTCAGATCTGGTTGCCCCCGGTCGGAGGGACTTGCATTCATTTACACCTGGATGTGTGTACCCAAATTAGAAGGAAATGTGTCCTTTTTTCAGCCTGAAGTGAATGGAATGAATGGATAAATTCTCAATCAAAATTGGTGTCAAATTTGGGAGCACCTACAGAAGATCTATAGCAGCAATTGCACTTGATAGTGGGTACTAGCCATTCAATAAGGGTAGATATTCAAATCATGACCCATTCAATGTCGGTGTGGTCGTTAACCAATCCATTCACTATGGGTGTTTGAAGTTTTTGATACATACAATATGGATGTATTTCACAAATATCAAGGACATTCATAATGGGTCTCTTTCTGAAATCTGGTACACACATCAGGGCGAAAAGGAATCGATTCAATTTCAAAAAGTTGGGAAACCGTTATTTAATCATAATGCACATGTATGATTTATATTTGATTCTCTATTAGAAAGGTTTATAGAGCACATTGAAAATGAAACGTTCTTTTTCATTGAAAATGTAATTAAACCCAGCTATATCTTATTAACTAGGTCACATTTAAAGTAGCAGTGAAAGATTAAGTTAAACCTGATTCTCCTTGTTAGGGCCTGACAATATACTTGAAAATCTTC
This sequence comes from Lepidonotus clava, assembly GCA_936440205.1. NCBI lineage: Eukaryota > Metazoa > Annelida > Polychaeta > Phyllodocida > Polynoidae > Lepidonotus > Lepidonotus clava. The sequence goes on along the minus strand of OW387150.1, from coordinate 12,829,354 downwards.
CTGGTAAATTCTGGCATAACCCACTGTTTAAAGTATAAGCTCTATTGTGACATATTTCAATCTTGAAGGTGTCAGAATTAAAAGCCTATAAACAAATGGAATAACGCCATTATCATAACGATATTGTACATTTTGCATCATGCTATAGTAACTGTTGTTATCAAATAGAAGAACTTTATTATCATATCATGGTAGTGTTCGGCTGGTTAGTTATCTGATGTTATCACCAGACCACCCTCTGTCTAGATCTGTTTTAGTTACTATCAAATAGAAGATCTCCTCCAATATCATACTTTACTGAAGACCAAATCTTAAGCTTCTATAAATCTTAACCATTCAATGTATTTTGTTAAATGCTATTAAATTGATGAATCCTGTTTTGCCAACTGCCTCATATCTATTTTCTTTTGTAGACTTGTAATCATCATTACTACCGCATCAACATTATTGAGTCCTGCATATCATAATCTTACGTTGTTTTACAACTTTTTCTCACCTGTCTGTGTCTGTGATATCCTGGCTGTCTTTCTGACACACAGTGACCTGTTTGACCCTGAAGGCAGGCTGCACCCTACCTAAGATCCTAGTAGTAGCAGGAGAACTTATTTCAAAGGCATACCACCGACACGCTTTGGGTAGTCCTTGTCTATGGTGCCTGTGTCAGAATGTGATAATATAGACAATATTATGATGACAGAAATGCCATTATCAAATATATTATCTTATGTATATATCTAGATTAAAGGCTCTGATGATTATATTCTGTATTACAGTAAAAAAAAAAGTTGCAATATTCATAATTTTGTGTGTTTGGGTTAAAATTTCTCTAAAACATTGTTACTCTGTATAGTTGTAATATCCGTACAAGGCTTAGACTAAAACTTTAGATAGGAGTATGAGGTGACTTCCATTTCTAATTCGATATTTCGACGTTTCAGACGAAATAAACCATATATGCAGGATTAAGGAACTAGCAGTATCAATATTTCGCCACGTTGGTATACAAATTCGGCACAGATTATTAACTTTGATAACATTTATAGAAGTTGTTGTTTCACAATAAAATGTAATACATCTCATCCTTTTGTACATATTGACTGAAAATTGAATGGGCTGAATCGATATACAGACCTCACAATAGGTTCACCATGATGTGTGTGACCTGAAAAAGTATTAGTTCTATCATTATAGCCCCGTCCTTATTTGATACACCATATTCTATTTATAGGTGAACTGTATGCCTGATTCTAGGTTAAACACATAATGCTAACAAATCTACTTCTTTTCTAGAATTCGGGATACTTTTACATGCTTGTATGCCTTACCTCTGGTCTGCAGAACTGATGCGAGTGGCCAGTCCATGTTTTGTAGGCAATACGGCGTGAGCTTTAGAAGCGCACGTGCAAGCCATGTTTCACTTTGTCAATAGGGTAATGGGGGAAGAGTCACGGTGTGACGTACCATACGAAAAGAGCGTGTTTGCTCTTAGTCAGTCAGAGTTCGCTGTAATGCTGTTTGAGTAACATCCTGGAAAGGTTGGACCTTTACAGTCTTGGTTCTGGATAGAGGCATAGAAATTGTGTAAGAGCGCAGGAGCGTTGACTGAATGTGTTTGAGGGGATTCCTACCTCGGGACTGATCATGGTCAATCGAGTTCTTGTCACAAAGCGACTATACACTGGATTATAAAGAAACAATATCCTTTCACGCGAGTGTTCATGTCTTACATAATGTGGGAACTATAATTATGTATTGGACGACAGCAGTCGACGAGGAGGAGACTGCGTACAAAGCTAGTTATTATCTATAACCTAATTACAACAATTTACGCACACTACAAATAACAGATAATTAACCTCTATAGTTCAAAGTCGTGTTGAAAAATGTTACCACGCGGATCATCAGCTTTACGATTAATGTTACCTTCAGAAAAGTATGACATTATAAAGACCGAAAGGGGAGTCTACATTCCAAATTTACAAAAAGCAACGGCAGTATTCGAAGTTGATGTTCTAATTGACTTGTTCTAATATGTGATAAACATTTACAAGTACAAAGCAAAAGACTTCATACAAACCAAACGACAACATATCTGTTGGACGTAAATGCTACACAACCAAATAAATAACATGCATGTGTTAGGAAAATGGAAAGATGGTAGTAGATTTGACTACACATGTCATATGCAAGAATTGATGAAGAATAGGTAAATTCAGCTCCACATTTACACAATATGATATATACACAATTATCTTTGCAACAGCAGCCATAGCCATTTAGTTGTATTCATGTATTCTATTTTCTGAATGCCATTATGACAGCAGCTATAAAAATACACCTTTTAAGGACTTTACCTAGATGGCAGACAGGATTTGTTCCAGGTCATGTGGAACAGAATTTGAGATATTTATATAAACTCGAGTGGTATGTCTGACCTGGCCCATTATGAGGAGGGGATTAGGTTTTTAATGTAAAGGGAATGTTACACTATTACACTGCACAACATGAGCTGCGATAATTATAGTGACGTCACACAGAAATCACACATACTTAGAGACAAAATTCTTTGTGACAAATGTTTAGAATATTCCAAGTTACCAATTTCAAACAATTATATCACCCCTGAAAATGAATTTTCTGTAATAATATCAAAGGAATTGGTTATTTACACTGGACAAACTCACATATATTACACTTTGATGCATTCATATCTACTTCTTCACTAGAATGGCATAGTGTATGAGGTTCTTGGTGAGACAGAGCAAAGTTTAAGGAGATCAATATTCACTGAGATATAATTTAATTAAATTGACATTCTTCTGGATAAATAGTTATTCTTATCGAGAGATGATCACAGATCACTGATCGTTTAGAATCGATAGACCCAGTTACTATACGATGTTACAAGCATGCAGCTTGTAAGGTTGGAAAATATAAAATTGTCCATGAGTTAATGCTGGGTTCTGTTGAACTTGAGCAAAGCAAGAGTGACAAGTGAAGCTGGAGGCCAGACAAGGTGTTTCAATGTTGCGGATAATGAGAAGACAGGGAGTTGTAAAAACTGGTGATGGGCTTAGAAAAACTAGCATATTATATATTCATGTTGGCTGTGAAACAGTTTCTGGTGCGGTACTCCTGTAAGCCTACTGAATGTGTTAATGTGAGGAAGGCCTAATAGGTATTGCATCAGCCTGGTGCAGAAAGTTATTTGGAGACAAGACTGGGAAAGGTAGGACAGGTGAGTAATGTAATCAGACAGCTTTACACCATTGAGCTTGCCTCTACTTTCCATTCATTTCTATCATGTCAGTTCAGAGATCCCCTCTTTTGGGGCTATCTTGCACAACAGACCCTTCCGCTTAACTTGCTGTATCTGGAATGACGGTCTCAGGCGTTTTCCTTGTAGATTTTTCACGTCAAACTTTCTTAACTTATTAACTCCTGTCTTAGATATATCTATGGTTGGTTGGTTGATAATTGGGTTTTACACCGTATCAAAATCTATGGTCATATCACAGTGAGAACAAGGTCTTGACAATTCTGTCCGTTTGATGATCGCATCTATGAAATGATCCTATCTATGAGAAGGTAGAGACCATACCCCTACACTTTTACTGAGGCAGGTGCAGGCTCCCATAGGCAGGGCCCTACACATAACAGCTGGTGGCCCTCCAGGAGAGATATAGCTATGTTCTAGTAGTATGGCATGACGATTGTCAAAACGGGAGCAATTGCTATGACATGTATTGTCATCATGTCTACGTATTTGTATAATTAACCATGATAAAATGACTGACTACATGATTGTCTGAATACCAAGAGTGAGAGCGATATGTTATATGCTTATACTAAGGCTAACATAAGCTTAAGTCTAACCTTAATGTGATGTTAACTTCATGCAGTCCCATATTATAATATATAGAATGGAGGTTGATGAACCAACATACTAGTTAATTACATAGAGAATAAAAATAGCCAGTTTTAAATATAATTCATTTATAACCACTAGCTATATAATGACATTATAAGATATAATATGAAGTATGTATTTCTTATTTTGTAGAATGTATTTAATGCTGAACCCCCTTAGAATACATAATGCTGTGAAGGACACAAAAGGGTCAAAACCAACCCCCCGTGTCCTACTTTCTAAGTTGTTTTCTCATACATGTATCAAAACACTAACTCTGCGCTCTGTAACTTTACACACTTCCAGTGAAATGATACAATCCAAAACATCATACCAGTAGATTGAAACAATCATAGAAAATATTCCCAATGGTACAAGCTGTAAAAAGATTTTCCAGCTAGGCCAAAGCAGAGTATTTGTACAGGTACTTGCTAATACAAGATCATCAATAGTATATTTACAGTCTTTTCCAAAAGAGAGGTTTAGTACCTTTCTTACCGGTACTGCGAGCTGTTGTATCAACATTGATTCATAATTATGTATGTACCTGGCTTTATAATTATCAAACCAACCATTCCTGTAAAACCTTTCCTTTTCCAGACCATGGAGGAGGTGGTGATTGAACATATGACTCTGGAGGACCTGCAAACTGTCCATGCATGGACATTGCTGGAGGAATGGAATGTAACCCTACATGACATCAGGGCCATGTACGACGCAGACCCCAGTGGCTTCTTCGTAGCCAGGAAAAATTCAGAAATGATTGGTACACAGTTTATTTGAATCCATGATTTACAGAGCAGGTGTGAGTGAATGAGCAATATTGTGGTACAATTTGGGCCCATATTTTGGTAGCCTTAATTATCAGGCTAGGGAAATTGTTACATTTATATGATTATTTTGTGACAGGGAATGTTTAAAATTCCATTTTATAAGTATGCATGTTCAGTACTCTTTCATTATTTGGTAATTATACAAATTACTCACATTCCACACACCTTTATAATTTGTTAAAATTAGTGTGAGGTTTATCTAAGAATTTGAGAAAATGAAAATTTATCGCCTCTTTTCAGGTTGTGTGAGCGGGTTTCTGCACGAAGACAAATTTGGCAGCCTAGGCCTTGTTATCGTGGCCAAAGATCACAGAGGTCAGGGAATAGGTATGTTACACACTAAATCTAAACTTGGTTAAGGACAGGGTGATGTTGGTTAAATGGGATATCTAATCAATTTAAGACTAAACAAGCATGTCTCTATGGCTTTAATCCTTTCCAATACATTTACATCAGTAAATTAAGGTATATGTTTCTGCGGTAAACATGAAGTAGAATTTATGCAATCTTAACTGGTTCCCAAATGCAGAGCTTCCAAAGTTTTTATTTTTGTAAATCCACTCTATTGTAATTGTAATTGGATACATTTCTTATATAAATTCATTATTATACAAATACTGTTGAAAAAACAACAACTGATAAACAACTAATGGTTCTCTGGTTGCAGCAAGGCTCCTCTTACAGGAGGCCCTTCGTTTCCTTGACGTCAAAGACACAAACAGGAACTCCTGCTTAAGTGGACGCTTAAACATGGTCCAAACATACAGTAAGTACGGCTTTAAGACCAGTTCCTGGGATGTGGCCTCCTACTTCGCCAAGCCTCCTGCTTTACAAAACCTGACAGTGCCAGCAACGGAAGGCTTGACCATCTCCCCCCTGGAGGAGGTTGACCGTGGTCAACTGATTGACTATGATGTCAACTTTAACCTGACCAGAAGGGAAACCCTCCTGGGTATTATGTTCTCCAAACCAGGTTCTGTTACAATGGTTGGGGTGCTGAAAGGTGAGGTTGTAGGGTATGGGATAATTTCGCCTGCAACATGGGGTTACAGAATAGCACCAATGTATGCTGAAACTCCTGCCATAGCAAGGCCATTGTTAAGGGCCCTTCTTGAGGCTGTAAATGGGGCATCTGAGGGCCTCTGTGTTGAATCGGTGAGTGAGAATGAAGCGTTCCAAGTAATAGCAAGCGAACTGAACATGACCGAACAGTACCGACTGAAACGGCTCTATACCCAAAGTGAGTTAAAGTTTGATACCAGCAAAGTATATGGGGTGGCCAACACTGATATAAGTATAATATAACGGGCTGACAGTGTTTTATTTGTCTATGTTTTTAATTTCTTTATCTAGAATAATATACATGCCTACATAGGGTCCAATATCCTAAAAAAGTGGCAGATAGATTTCGGACTGGTGAAAAATAAGAACTACGTTCTGCTAATATGTCCTAGATTGTATCTATATTGTATTCAAATGTACATTTCGACATTTCAAACAATGCAAACCATTTTCCAATATTCCTATTATAGACTGAGAAATGGGAGTTTGAAATCCCCTTTTAGGTATACATCTGTACACCCCTGTTTTGTCATTTGCATTCCATTTCCAAGTTATAGCTCCTTGAACCAAACCATGTATCTTGTTTAAAAGTGAAATTTTCTTAATTACCACAATTATTTAGAATGAAATAATTTTATTATGCAGACAATCATTCAAATAACGTTTTTAAGTATTGGGAAGTGAAAAACTGTTATTATCAAAAATATCCGATGCAATCATAACATTCCCTTTTCTGTATCCATGGTAACATGATAACATTCCTTATTAAAACACCCCTTTTAAAAAGAATGTTTCTTACAAAATTAATCACAATCCAATTTTCTTAGATAAGTAAAATGTTTTTGTGATCATAATCTTGATATCTGGAAAATTCTGCCCAGGACATATTTCTCAGGAAAATAATGGATTATCAGCTTGTTTTCATTAATAACTCACTTAATAATGGACTAATATCCCACTATGTAACCAAATCTCGTGACTGGTCACAGATTATGAATCAATGTTGATCACAACAGCTCGCAGTACCGGTGAGAGAGGTACTAAACCTCTCTTTTGAAAAAGACTGTAAATGGACTATTGATGATCTTTTATCAGCAAGTACTTGTACTAATACTGTGCTTAGGCCTAGCTGGAAAATCTTTTTACAACTTGTACCACTGGGAATTTTTTCTATGATTGTTTCAATCTGATGGTATGATGTTTTGGATTGTATCATTTCACTGGAAGTGTGTAAAGTTATGGAGCGCAGAGTTAGTGTTTTAATACGTGTATGAGAATACCACTTAGAAAGTAGGACACAGGGGGTTTGTTTTGACCAATGAGTATGGCTAGTGTCCCTTACAGCATTATGTATTCTCAGGGGGTTCAGCATTAAATACATTCTACAAAATAAGAAATACATACTTTATATTATATCTTATGATGTCATTATATAGCTAGTGGTTATAAATGAATTGTACTTAGGTATAACTGGCTATTTTCATTCTCTATGTAATTAACTAGTATGTTGGTTCACCAACCCCCACTCTATATATAATATGGGACTGCATGAAGTTAACATCGCATTAAGGTTAGACTCCACCCTATGTTAGCCTTCGTATAAGCATATAAATAATGTATCACTCTTGGTATTCAGACAATCATGTAGACAGTCATTTTATTATGGTTAATTCTATAAATAGGTAGACATGATGACAATACATTGTATTATTGGTATGACAATAATGTACATTGTTTTGGCAAGCAGGCAACCAGTTCACATGCCTATACGTATAAATTGACATGTCTGAATAAACACAGCAAGCTATTTCACTCAATCCTTCTGAGAGGCATGGTCTCCGTTAATCTATCTTAATAGTATGTTGTTGGGTTAGATGGGGTGATTGCTGGGGATCACCAGAGATTTGGGACAAACTGCAGAAAGAACTCATTACAATTGATGTTTTAATACCGATACATTCATAACCAATATTGGTAGTACGTGATATGCTCTGGAAAAGCAGACAATTCGCATGGCAGGACAGTCAATAATACTCTTCTAAAGAAATAATACGGCTTTATGATTATAATTTCGATTATGTACAGAATTAAGTCACGTGTAGACTTCCTGTTTTCTATGCCTGGACACTGAATTGTTACTTACTGTGATCACGATATTTGATTTGTCAGATGTGTAAACTTCAAAGCACCCCCTGTTATACACGGATCAGGGGAAACTTACTTAGTGACACCACGAAATACTGAACCCAGTTATGGATGTGTCATTTCTATATTGGGACTTTCTTACTAATTCTTTGTTCTACTTATATCACTATCTTTGTATTATACCTATACGAAAGATCATTTCCTGTGTATGAGTATGGTTAATAAGACAATAAAAAACCCGACGTGTATTACATAATAAAAGAAAGGTTTCCACACTTTTTTACTAAAATTATCATTATATTTGGACATAAATAACCCACCCTAAGATGGCAAATTAATACCAATATATGACATATTGTAAAAGATTTATTCCAATTAGGTTTCTACACTTTATTTTGTTTCCTTGGGATCCTTGACCACAAACCTGCCAGTAATTGGCTCCCTGATCACCATATCCCACCTATACACCTGTCCACTCATGGCCACGTACACACCTGTCTTCTCCATCACCTGGAGGGCCCCTACGGCCACCCCGACGTTAAAGTCGGCGTCTGAGCCCTTAAAGGTCTCCGGTTTGTGTGCCCCTGTGAGGAGGACGCAGTGGTCGGGGAGCCCCCTGGTGGCCAGGTACCGCGCCGTGTCGACCATTGTGTCTGTGCCGTGGGTGATGAGGATCCTCCGGCAGGGGGCAGCACGGCAAGCCTCCCATACCGCCTGTCTGCAAGGGGTAAAGAACCTTTTTCTATTTACTTTTCAGTGGTGGATCCAAAGGTGGGGGGGGGGGGGGGGGGCAAAAGTGGCAATTGCCCTCCTCCCCCTAGACCAAATGAAGAAAATTAGTGCATCTTAAAATTGGAAGTTCTGTGTAAATTTGGTAGTTTTAATTATCATTTTTATAAGGGGGGTCAGGGTTTGCCCACCCCCTCCCCCGAGCACTGGCTCTGGATCGGCCCATGCTTTTTAACCATGCAAATTCGGGACTTGACAAATCGTATTCAGATCTGGTTGCCCAACTCATCATCTGAGGTTAATTCCAAAACATCCTCCTAAACAGAGCAACTAAGTTCAGCTCTCCTGTGTGGGAGGAAGGTCAATTCTCATCCGTGTGTCAACGATGAAACGTCTTATGTGAGTGAGCGTGGCAGAATTTGGACCCAACTTCTGGTGCCTCCCGCACAGGAGAGTTGAACCCGCATACGGAGTATATAGTGTAGTTTATACCACACAGTCCTCCATTTAGTTGGCCAGCAACCTTAGTGGTGGTCCTGGGCCACTGGATGCCTGATTTGTCAAGCCCTAAAAGCTACAACTCATGCAACACTTCGGCTTGTCTGCTACCGGTCTTCCAGTGATTGCCAGTTTAATGTATATGTTCTACTTTGATTCTTATGAAATAAAGTCCAATCCTTAATGTAACAATAAGGAGGTCCAATACATTATCTTTGATGAATGAAAAACGTAGTGCTTAACCTGTCAAAGTGACAAGCCCTAGATATGTATTAAGAAGTAAGGAGACATACCGTCATGGAGTAGGAATGGGCTGGGGGATGAGAGAGGGATGAGAGGTGAACTAAGATCAAGGGAATTGGGCATGATAAAATAAGGGCTGTTCATCTTTCATTGCAGTGACATAATTGCAACACTCGAGGAATACCTACAGACTACAACAAGCCCATAGTCACAATTCTAGCTCTTTTCTTGATCATACTGGCAGCTAGGTACCTCATTGATCACATGTACATGTATGATTTGAATTTGATTCCCTGTTAAAAAGGTTTATAGAGCACATTGAAAATGAAAAGTACTTTTTCATTGAAAATTCAATTAAACCCAGTTATCTCTTATTACCTCACATTTAAAGTAGCATTGAAAGATTTAATATACAAAAGAAATAACTGATCCACTAGAATTACTGAAAGTTAACATTGATTCTCCTTGTTAGGGCCTGACAATATGCGTGAAAGGTATCTTCCTAGTAAATTCTGGCATAACCTACTGTTTATTTAAGTAAGCTCTATTGTGACATATTATTGAAGGTGTCAAAATTTAAACAAAATGCAATAATACTATTATCATAATGATAGTGTACATTTTGCATTATATCAGTTTTTATCAAATAAAAGAGCTTTATTATCATATCATGGTAGTGTTCGGCCGGCTAGTTATCTGATGTTATCACCAGACTACCCTAGGTCTAGATCTGTTTTAGTTGCTATCAAAATAGGAGTTCTCCTCTAATATCAGTTTCTACTACCCAAATCTTTAGCTGCTATAACTCTTTAACCATTCAATGTATTGTATTAGATGCTATTAACATTGATAAATCCTGTTTTGCCATAGCAGGGCTCAACTGCCTCATAATTATTTTCGTTTTTAGACTTATTATCATCATTACTACCGCCTCAACATTATTGAGTCCTGCATATATGTTGGAATATTATGATGTAGTATTGAGGTATCAGTTATATTGCATTAGGAAAGCATAGGAATTATTTTTTTTGGTGTTGAAAGAACTTATATGTATTTATACTTATAAGAATCATAATAATGAGAGGAATGCAATGAAATTAAGTGTTATGTGAATTAATGATTATGTATGCATAAGTTTGATATTTTGATATTTATGAATAAAAATGTAAGGCTTGATTGTGGTTTTGGCCACCAGGGGGAGCATGTAGGTATACCCACATGTCTTATTTAGGTGAGCCCTCATGGCACTGTGATAATGCCCTAGTGACATATGAAAGGAGATGACACTGGATGTGGGCCAGACCCCTATGGGGGCTTTTCATGCCATGGGTGCCAGACCCCTATGGGGGTTTGTCATGCCAAGGGTGCCAGGGGTGTCAGGTGGACTACTCCAGGGGTATAAGTATCAGGGCTGACCACTGTAGAGACAGACTGGCCTTGGAGGCCAAGGAGAGCAGAGGCCCCTCCAGGAGAGAAGACCCAGAGACCCAGCATGGCCCAGGATGTATGGCTCTACATGGCCAGGCCAGGCCAAGACCAGAGGAGCCTGCCTGCCTGCCTGCCTGCCTGCCTGCCTGGCCTGCCTGCCCGGCCTGCCTGCCCGGCCTGCCTGCCCGGCCTGCCTGCCCGGCCTGCCTGCCTGCCCGGCCTGCCTGCCCGGCCTGCCTGCCCGGCCTGCCTGCCTGCCCGGCCTGCCTGCCCGGCCTGCCTGCCCGGCCTGCCTGCCCGGCCTGCCTGCCCGGCCTGCCTGCCCGGCCTGCCTGCCCGGCCTGCCTGCCCGGCCTGCCTGCCCGGCCTGCCTGCCCGGCCTGCCTGCCCGGCCTGTCTGACTGCCTGCCTACACCTGTGAGTTGAACTGGTCGCCATGATCACACATCAAAGCCATTGAGTATTCTTGTCACCGCATATACCTTCGGGTATGTCACTGTTAATAAACAACCTCTCACTGTACCCCAGTTGTTGAGTTCTGTGATTCCGCATAGGGACACATTGATATCTTAACATATATATATATATATTCGTTGTTTTACAACTTTTCTCACCTGTCTGTGTCTGTGATGTCCTGGCTGTCTTTCTGAGACACAGTGACCTGTTTGACCCTGAAGGCTGGCTGCACCCTATCTAAGATCCTAGCAGTGGCAGGAGAACTGATTTCAAAGGCATATCCACCGACATGCTTTGGGTAGTCCTTGTCTATGGTGCCTGTATAGCAATATGGTATTAGAGACAATAATTATTTTGATGACAGAAATCCCATTATCAAATACATTTTTTATGTATATATATATATCCAGATTAAAGGATCTGATGATTAGATTCTGAATCATAAGGAGCGAAGTTGTTTGGCGCTAATCTTTCATCTTATCTTGGCTTGGGTCAGAGATGAGAAAACAGTTGCCATTATTCATAATTTTGTGTGTTTGAGTTAAAATTTCTCTAAAACATTGTTATTCTGTAGTTATAATATCCGTACAAGGCTTAGACTAAAACATTAGATAGGAAAGAGTATGAGGGAACTCCCATTCTTAATTTGATATTGAATTGGCTGAATCGATATACAGACCTCAAACTAGGTTCACCATGATGTATGTGACCCAAAAAAGTACTAGTTCTATTATTATAGCCCCGTCCTAATTTGATACACCATACTCTATTTATAGGTGAACTGCATGCCTGAATCTGGGTTAAACACATAAAGCGAATAAATCTACTTCTTTTCTAGAGTTCAGGATGCTTTTACATGCGTGTATGCCTTACCTCCGGTCTGCAGAAGAAGAAGTTGATAGTCATCTGTCTCTCTTTGAGTGGCCATGTCGGTAGCAGTCATAAATCGTCACAAAAACAACATCTACAGAATCTGTCACATGCCTTCACACGGTGGTACTGTAGTAGTAGTGTGTATAGGTCAAAGGCCAATCTGTCACAGCATACGTCATGCCGACACAATAGGAAGACTGCATTACACAATCGGCTACTTATTATTTTTGTGCAATTTTGCATTAGGATGCTATTATATCGGATGATAATTGTATATAATTGGACTGATTTGTACAAAATTAGGCCTACTTGTTGATTGCAATTCTTACCGTGGTACTGGCATTCATTGTTGTAAAAACGAATGAAGAAGAACGAGGCTTTTAGTTCACCTATGTACATGAAACACCGAAATAAGGTGAATGTATGAATGCTATAACAAACAGAAAGACTTCGTTTCCGTGGGCACACTACCAAACTAAGTAGATAATATGGGCACTATATATGTCTACGAATAAACCAACCCCATGTCAAGTGAATTACCAAGTGATCACTGTGAGATTAATGATAATAATGATAGTTTTTATTGACAACTGTGAGGTCAGTCTTGACTCATGTGTCAAGATTGTAGAATGAAAAGTCAAATTCTTCTTCCTTTTCAATTTCTCCCTTTTACATCAATCTGTTACCGACATATAGGGCCTATAGCTCATTAGGCTATTTACAAGATGCCATGTCTATGCCAGATATCTAGACATTTACCCTTCGCCTCTCTCCTTTTATTTAAAAAGTGGCCCAAACATAGAGCCATGAATGAGCACACAGCCTTATTATTGGCCTTAACATTTCTAATAACAAGTAAAAGAATATCGCCGATTTTACAAATTTGATATCCATCTAAAAATACGCAACAGGCGCTCACTTGAATGACCACTTGAATCACTGAGAAGGATTTGGTCGAAGAAAAAAACGATGAAGTCCAGTAATGAAATATGGTCTTGTGACATTTACTTGCAGATACACGGAGCTCTGACAAGGTAAGATGGTCGTCAGCCAAGGAAATATACATAACCACAACAAGATGGCGGGCGATACCCAGACCTATATAAGGATCCACCCTTCTGTCCTCCAGCACACTTCGACGTACCGTCAGTCACAACCACAGCAACCATGCACAAAGCCGTCGTCCTCATCCTCGTTCTGGGCGTTGCCATGGCAACCGCCAGTTTGGGCGTCCATTACAATGACCATACGGGCAACACGGTGCCTCACCACTACGGCGGCGACCAGAACAACGACGGCGTCAACGACGCCTACGACACCAACCGTGACGGCAAGCGTGACGGCCACGGTTACGGCCACGGTTACGGCCACGGTTACGGCCACGGCCGCGGTCACGGCTATGGCTATTGAGCAGGTAACCTCTATAGATCTAGGCATATTTACCTATTTCAATATGAACCGTAATTTGATAGCAGGTCGATTGTAAGTAAAATAACTAATGCTTAATTTTGTAGAAGGCTATAGAGTGTGACTTTTCATTGCGGAGATACCTATTCATTTATTGATTATCTTTATTGATTTATTATCATGCAAAGACTAAGACTAAGAGGTAATTTTAGTAATACGCCTAACAGTCTCGCCACTCCAATATAGATATAGTGTCCTATCATATTGTATATTATTATTATTTACACATTTAGATGAAGTAACCAACCATTGTTATTTTCCAGATAAATTCGCATAGGAGCTGGAAAGGTTTCGATAACTTGAGGATTCCAGTCGAATTTTGATGGTTGAATAAAAAGGCTTAAAGCTATCGACTTTTAATGGTTTTATTTGTTGTCTATCATCTTGAGTCGATATATATAGCATTACAAAAATCATTTATACAACGAAGACAAGCAGGTTATCTTATTTTATAAATTAAACGAAAGCTTGTTGGTACATGTCGCATGCTTACACGAAGTGGAGAATATGTGATAAAATGTGCATTGAAAATAACCCTAATAGACACATCTGTGTGGAAAAGCAATATTGGAATATATATGAAGCGGAAACTAATTATGAAGTGCATATGACATATCATGGGAAGAGTAACACTAAACCGCACAGTATATTATCATGTGTCATACCAACATAGCATATAAATATCATAGATCATACCAAAAACAATAAAATTGTTGGAATCAAAAGAGATCATCGGGTGGTATTCAACCAAAGAAATATACAACTTTTTCATATTTACAGCAAACAAATTATCTCTGGATGATTTCTTAGTGTATCCTTGAATTGTACATGCAACTGTTCAGTTTAACTTGCCATATCGATAGTGATAATGGAAGGTTAATGATATAATTGATATAATTTGCAGTAGGCCAGAGATTCGATGTTTTCTAATACTGAACAATAAACTGCAGCAGATAAGTTTCCATGGTTCTAAAAAGGAATTCTTGGATATCTTTCTTTAACTGTCAGTGTTTTGAATATGGAAGGTTTTCATTATGCATACAAAATGTATGTTATAATGCAAAATCATTCTTTAATGCTATAGAGTAGAGTACCTCGCAGTCCTGCTTATATCCTCGTCCTCAAACTCTTCTGCATAAGCTCCTATGCCCTGGGAATCCAGATATAGTAATACGTAGTCAGGCCTTATAGAAACTTAAGGGGGGAACTAAGATGTGTTACATAAGCTTTGACTAAAATAATAACCAACAACAGCACACATCACATCACAGAATTGTGTTCGGGTTTCAGGAAGAGTTTGCATGCGCTTGTATTTGCCCTCTCGGCCTATATACAAGGGAGGATTTTGTTTCCCAATGAGCTTGTATTTATAAGTAAATCCGTCCTTGCGTTCTGTTTACTCTTTTCCTAAACCCACAGTAGTTCATCTACTTTTTCAAAATGATCAATATATATATAGCTTTAAGCTAATAAAGGCCGCGTATTGAATCTCTAATAGTTGGTCTTATTTGCTTTATATGTTTAACTAGAATTATACCGCCTTACTTTTCAACTATGAGTTTTGATTTATTTGTTGATGGAAGAGACAATGACTAGTGAAAAAATGAACAGGCCTTGGATGGTTTGGCTTCACTTGTTGTTGGGTCTTTCTTCACCCTGTTAAAGCATTAAAGGGTTACAATGTAAATTGTTATATTGTGTTAGTGTATTGGAAACGGTGTCAACACTGCAGGTATGCTATGAAATATCACTAGATCCTAGGGGTTACAAAACAACTCCAGGCAAGCATGTGACGTTATTATAACGTTGCAGCAACGTTCTGTTTGGTTCTGTACTGCATGGTTCTTGTTACGTTATTTTGATGGCTTCGAATAAC
This sequence comes from Lepidonotus clava, assembly GCA_936440205.1. Taxonomy (NCBI): domain Eukaryota; kingdom Metazoa; phylum Annelida; class Polychaeta; order Phyllodocida; family Polynoidae; genus Lepidonotus; species Lepidonotus clava. The sequence continues at coordinate 12,813,834 of OW387150.1, read as the reverse complement.
GTTGCTACAAAGTACTGCTGTGACATGGCACTGCAACATTATAACATTCTGGTTACATTCTTCAACCTAAACAGGACATTCTTATACTGTTCTGTTTTGATTTGGTTCTAACCTCACCATAAAATAATGTTGTAATAATGTTCTGATTTGGTGAGGTTTCAACCTCACCATCAATAACGTAATTGTTACGTGTCATCGTAGTAAGTAACAGACTGACTAAAAAAGTATGGTTGCAGAACGTTTCTGTTACATTGCAGCTTGGCTGGGACTCTACTGTACACTCCTATTGAATTGGCAATGATTACAATTTTTCATCTATTTTGGCCCATTGCTTATGCAAACATCTGTGTTTCTGTGCAAAACCTTTTCTTGCAAGAATGACAGACACAAAATTGCATCATGTGCATGAATGTAAATGGTCGTGATATTTCATATCATACAGCTGGTCATATTGCAATGAGCAAACATTCTAAAAGCACCGGGCGTGGGGCTCTGTCAATCAAATAGCATGAGCTGTGTGAAGGACTTCTGGCTTTACATAAAACCTGCTTAGATATAAGCATGGGATAACTCAAGTGTCTTTGTGTAGAGGGGTTATATGTAGGTTTGGAACTTCGTGGTAAAAGGATGTAGGTCAGAGAATAACATGTATATAGGAGGGTTTGAGAAAAACATCAAACGAAGGACACAAAATACAAGGGTTTTGCAAAAACAAAACAAATTACATATTTCTCATAAAAATGCATGCACGTTTCCCCCGTATTCTATCATCTCCATTTCTAATACATCTGACAAAATTGAAACAAGTCTATAATATTCATTAACTGCCAAAAGGGTAAACCAGTACTATAAAGTTACATATGGTAAAACAGTAATCGAGTCAGGCATTATTATCAAAACTGGATATTCTACACCCGACATTGTTTATTACCGCCACACAGATGGATTATTATCAGACATGTATATTACTAAGATTAGCTAAGGTTTAGTTAAACTGGTGATATTTGTCTTTTTAGAATAGTTAATACATGTTAATCAGAAGGAAACTTAAAGATGATTAATTGATAGTTATACAATCCCTTAACCACTGCTGTTACAATATCACTCATATGACGATGTCTTATCAAGTTATAAACAGGTGCAAACTTTGTGATTATGCAATTCTTATTGGCAACATTGTGATTTGATAATTGTTTAACGATGATTAAATCAAATATGATAATCAGGTATTTTCTAAAGACATTTGTGGGAATTCCTTGAGAACTTAGTTGAGCAAATACTGTTAAGGGGCCTTCCACTTAGTAGAAAAGGGCATTGAGGGACCGGTCTGACTTTTTTTCAAATGTGCGCACGTTCCTGTACAAATCCAAAGCGTACTCTAGCCCATGGGGGCTGTGGGCGTTGGCATTTCTAAATATGCAGGGGTGGATCCAGAGCCAGTGCTCTAGGGGTTGAAGTGGGGGCAAACCCTGACCCCCCTTACACAAATGAAAAATACAAACACCAGATTTACACAGATCTTCCAATTTTAAGATGCTAAAATTTTGTCCCCTATGTCTAGGGGGGGGGGGGGGGAATTGCCCCTTTTGCCCCCCCCCCCCCCTGGATCCGCCACCGATATGCGAGAACGTATTCAATGGAAGCCCCTAATATCGCGCTATTCCAAATTCAGGTATTCGTTCATTGTCGATAACTATAAGCAAATAATTCCATTACTAATTAGAAAACTAAATAATTATTAGTGTGACGGACTCTTACCCTGGCCAGTGCACTCCGTTGGTCAACCTGTAGCGTCCGGTACCCGTTGACCTCAAGGTCATCGTAGGCCGGAGGGGGCGTGGCCGAGGCGCCCCTACTGGCACCTGTTGGAACCAAAGCAATAATTGTATCAAGACAACAGTTAAAGAGAGGAGCCAGTGAAATTTTAATTTTATTAAATTCTCATATCATACCGTAGGTATAGTGCTTAAGTACAAATATGTGACATTATTATAACTTTGAAGTGATCCCTTATAATAGAAAACTGTGTCCCTATATCAGATCACACATTTAGTTCCCTGTAAGCCTGACATAGGCTGTCTGTGTGTGACGTCACACAAAATGATAGTTAAATTCAAATTTCAAAATTATAAATCTCATAATAAAATATATTTTTTATATTTTCTTTCATGAATTATTTTATTTGGTCATTTTAGATAATTTTAGGCTGAGAAAAAACACTTAGATAAATTAAATACTGTTTTTTTTTCAGTTTTATCATTTTTCAGCTGTTCTGCTTGTGACGTCACATACAGATAATTGGTCTGTGCAGGCAGTGTCAGATGCAAGCAGGGGAACTCAGTTTGATATAGACAAAATGTGAATAAAACAAAAACTATTAGAGATAAAAGCATACAATTTGGTATGCTTATTCCTTGGATGGTAAAGATCACGGCAATATACTAATTTATTTTCACTGGCCCCTCCCTTTAAGCTGACACAAATTTGGCAAAGAAAGCCTGGCAACTTTGTGAATCAGATCACTGGTGAGAACTATTGTGGATGATGTAGAGATACCCGTCTCAATTCCATGATTATATCCGCTCTTGTAATTTGTTGAGTGGGCTCAAGCTATGTTAGGATATTAAATGAGTCCATGGGGCAACCCAGGGGTTGATCCAGGGGGGAGGGGGTGCTGGCCCCCCCCCCCTTCGTTTGACCCCAAAACTGCAAAAGGAGAGGGAAATGTCGCTGCCCCCACCCCCGTTTTTCGAAAATCCTGTACACGCCCCTGACACCAATGTTAATATGGCCAATCAATGTTACTATGCGCGAATTAAACCAGAGCATTATTCGTCATAAACGCAGTACGCCCCCCCCCCCCCCCGGGAGACGTCGACAGGGGCGTTAAATTCCGTCCATTGCTCTCTGATTACCTTTAACGTCAATGATTCATCCTATTCACGGCATGCCCTACGGCAAGCCATAGCATAACCTTTCAATAAGTACAACTGTGATTATAAGGTGATAAAGGGAACGTTAACTAAGTAATAATACAAACAATGTGCTACCTGAAATTGTCTAGCATTTTTATAGGATAAGGAAATGTGAATTGTTGTGTGCATTCTTTTATCGACATTCCGAACCTTCTCTTTGCAATTAGCCTATTCCATTACTTTGCACTTTTCATTCAACCTCAAAAAGGAGAAACCCATATAGACCCATATGGATTATTAAGCTTTTCAAACAGCGTGATTTGTTCACAACCTAGGGCATATTATCCAGGAATTTTTGAAAGGGGACATACACTAATATAGAAAAGGGTCATGGCCATCCCAACGTGGATTTGAGTTTTACATTAACAATTGATATTATATCAAAAACCATCAAATCAATTAGTCCGTACCTCTACTCCCAATGGAGGCAGCGCTCGTACTGTCCCAGGCTGTAGGTGGGGCCTGACTTCCTGTTTCAGAACCGGAAGTAGATGTCACTGCTGACTGCGCAGACTCCTTAGCTGGCACCGGTGGCGCCACCCTGGTGGGCTGCGGGACTGTTGGTGGTGGGGGCGGCAGAGGCTCTATATCTATCTCTACTGTCAATAAAATTGATGAGGATTATAATGAAGAATAATTTGCAATTACATAATAGAATAATTATGTATTTATATGAACTTAAAGGGTCGATGGATTTACGGTAATTTATGTGAAAAATCAAGTTATTTCAAGCAGTTTTACAATTTTGATTAGTAAAGGTTGGTTAGGTGATGGTAAGTTTTATTAGCTATGATTTGATATCTAGAAACTTGATTCGGTTTAGTTGTTTAATGCCAATGGGTAATGAAGGCAAGCGCCATGGATGTATACGGTGACAGGACAACTACCCCTGGGACAACTATCCCTGGAACAACTACCCCTAGGACAACTACCCTGGAGACAACTACCCCCTAGGACAACTACCCCTTAGGACTATTACCCCCTAGGACTATTATCCCCCTAGGACAACTACCCCTGGGACAACTACCCCTTAGGGCAATTACCCCTTAGGAAAATTACCCCTATGGGTAGGACAACTACCCCTATAGGACAACTACTCCTCTAGATAGGACAATTACCCCTTTAGGACAATTACCCCTATAAATAGGACAACTACCCCCAATGGTAGGACAACTTCCCCTATAATAGGACAACTATCCCCCTTGAAAGGACAATTAACCCCATTAATAGGACAACTACCCCTACTGGGATAGGACAACTACCCCCATTGGTAGGTTAAACTACCCCCATTGGTAGGACAACCACCCCATTGGTAGGACAACAACCCCCTTTATAGGACAATTACCCCCCTTAGTAGGACAACTTCCCCCATTGACAACTACCCCCAACTACACCCAGATCAGCTCCCTATGGCCTTCCCCTCTTTTGCCCAGCCCTGGACACAAAGGGCAGGTCCTACCAATGGGGGTAGTTGTCCTACCAATGGGGGTAATTGTCCTATTAAGGGGATAGTTGTCCTATCTGCAAGGGTAATTGTCCTATCTAGAAGGGTAGTTGTCCTATAGGGGTAGTTGTCCTATCCATAGGGGTAATTGTCCTAAGGGATAGTTGTCCGAGGGGTAATAGTCCTATGGGGGTAATAGTCCTATGGGGTGATAGTCCTAAAGGGTAATAGTCCTAGGGGGTAGTTGTCCCAGGGGTAGTTGTCTCAGGGGTGATTGTCCTAGAATCATGTATACATATATGATATCATGTACAGTCAAATGAACATTGAACCTTTACAATTCAATACAAATGGGCAAAAAAACTAAAGATTTTGGGTGAAATGAAAAAGCTGAGGCAGTATTTAGCCTTTGCCAATTGAATGTATTCTTTGTTGTGTGTTATCTGGTCATCAGTCTGTTTAGAGGGTAACTATTTTGAGTGCAAAGACATTGTAAGGACGAGGTGCGAGGCAGCGTATCTTGTGTGTACGTCTCTTTCGGGTCTCTTTATGACTTGTTTCTGAGGGGTTTGAGATCTTAACTTCGTGAAAGAAAAGTTGAGAGTTAGACTTTTATGAGGCGGCAGGAATTCTCTACTCTACCAAATGGTTCGGGGCAAGTTTAGAATGGTGCTTCTACTGTTAATAGAAGAGCAAATCTGGATCTAAACCTATGAACAATGGATTAAAGCGGAACATGGAGGTAGAAAGTGGTGCAGCCAGAACCCTAAGATACGACGTGATCTTGATACCATAAAGATGTGGGGATAATAAAGGTGGCAAAAGCATTTTCAGGACTGTGAGCAACCATATAGTACAATGAAAACATCTCTGAGAAACATTGGACAATTCACAAAACTTGACCATTAGCGCAAGTAGAAAATGTTATACACTTATGCAAAAGTAGAACTTCATTGGACTTTGATTTTGTAAAAGGAATATCAAGGTGCATTAAGGATAGACAACTGTTGATGGCGGCTGATTTATAAAAATATGAATATCTCTGGAACCAAGTGCGTTATTGCATTGTATAATACATCAAATGAAAGCTCTTAATTTTTCCTATCCACTTATAAAAAGATAACTGGGATTTCAAGCAGAATGGAAAGACAGTAAACGAAAAATGTATTTTTCAACATTTATTTTTTGAACATGGATATCTCCTCTGATAATACACTTACAGTTTTGAAATTTGTAATACATAATAAAAACATTCATATGGAGGGAACCGTGTCTCAGATTATTTATTTAGGTCCTAGTTTTTATTTTATGACAAAAAACGGGTAACTTTTTGTACATTTTTTAAAAAGAAAATTCTACATTTCATAAAATGAACACTAGGACATATTTCAAAAATTTGAGACACGGTTCACTCTGAATGAATCTAAAGAAGACACAGAAGAAATTTCAAGTGTTTATGTTGAGTATTAAACAAGATATCTACGTTCAAAGAATATAAGTGAAAAATACATTTTTTAATTTTGTGCCAGAATTTCAAAGTCATCAATATATCTATATTTTTGTAATTTATGTCAGTAGACAGGGCTCTTAATAGTCTATGTAATGATTTAAAATATATTCATATGCCATTTGAGTGACGGACGTAGTGTGGAAAATACTGCGCCATGGCAAAATATGCCCTATCAACAGTTGTCTATTAAGATGCATTGAAGGTATATTGAAGTAAATAGAAAGTTCATCATTTGACTAATGACCTTTAAATTCTAGGAAAGTTCTTGTAAAAATCACATTTCCATTACCTTTAAATTACCCAAATGGCCCAATTTACAAAATTCAAGTATCAATAAAATGTCTGTTTCTGCGCAGTGATAGGACATCCAATATGTGGGGCTAGCAACCCTGGGCCGCTGTATATATAATTATGATTACGTAAATAATTGTGTGTGGTGGTATCAACGAAAGTACAAAGGAAAGATTAATGATCGGATTGCATTTTTTAGTGACGTATTTGATAATACTGCCCACCTTGCTTTACTGTGTAAAATGTTTTTCTCCTTATTTTGTGAATTCTGAATGGATTTGCATGATTATTTTTTAAATTTCAGGTAAAATAATGCAGTCTAATTAAATGGAGATAGTGATAGAATCATAATTTAAGCGAAAATAATGAATATTAGGGAAAACTGCTTGACACCAGTCAAAGTGTGTGCATAATCAATACATTGGAATACTGCCCACTTTGCTCCACTGGTAATTTCCTTTCTCTTTTGCTTATAACTTAAAAATATGGTATATAATATAAGGAAAACTTACCTCGGCTGACAGTACAACCCTGAACACTCGGTGGGATGTCAGAAAAATTACTGCCCTCAGCCTTACGGCCTCGGGCAGTAATTTTTCGACACCCACCACGTATTCAGGGTTGTACTGTCAACCTCTGTATGTTTTCCTATAGAAGTGCCCCCTATGAGAGTCCGTGCAACCAGATACAACGTGACCTGGGATCTGACGTCTATTTTGCCGTTTTCGTGACGTCATCGCCTCTTTGTTTATAGATGACGTCATGAAAATGGCAAAAAAAACGTCAGGTCGCAGGTCACGTCGTAACTGGTTGCACGGACTCTCGTAGGGGGCGCTCCTATCAACGACGCCACGAAAATGCCATAGAGGATGGTCCGAGTTGCATATCTTTGTGTAGCTATAATATTTGTGGAGGTATATACCTGTGTGGAGGTCTCCTCCCGTCACGGCCGGACTCACCAGCGTAGACTGGGCCGGGTTCTGCGACAGCCGTGGAGGAGGTGGGATGGGTGGAGGTAACTTTTTAGGCTTGGGGCGCTCCCTATATGAGTCTGTTCCCGGGAGTAAAACGAAATTCCATTGTATGTTTCAGTGACATTTTGGGAGTTTGAAAAATGTATGTACATCGGGGATTTTGTTATGATAAGATAATAATTGTGTAATAAAGGTATTGGAGACAAAGACAGATCCGCGGGAAAGGATGGGATTATCTGTACATAATTTACGATTCAAAAGGGCAGATAATTTGAATTTCAAATGGCCGACTAAGCCCAAAGATCAATTGAAATGACCATATAAGCAGAGGTGGCTGTATCATTATATCTGCCGAAAAAGAAGCAAAAGCAACACATATTCGGCCGCATAACATAGAAGGGTTGCTATCTAAACAAAGCAATTAAATAAACACATCCAATCCTAACCTGCACTTTGTTCTCGTCTATTTCTATCCGACGACGTCCTGGCCATTTCTATGCCATTCGGCCTTTCTTTCAGCCTTGGCTTTGGCTTTGGATGCGGCCTTGGCCTTTCCCGTGACCTTGGCCTTTCCCGCGACCTTGACCTCGACCTTGACCTGCGGCCTGACCTTGTAGGAGTGGGCGTCTCTAAAAGGTAGGCGTCCAATGAGGAATCGGTTCTCTCTCGGATGTACCGACACACTACTGCCAGACAGGTGAGGACGACGATGGCACAGGTGAGACCCAGGATCCACCAGGGCCACACAAAACCCTTACTGGAGGCGTTTGTAAAGCGGTCCAGGACATCTAAATGAAAAGGGTGAAGGAGTTATTAATGTCTAGTGAACTATCGGGTTTAATTTTATTGTTATTCGTTAGTCTACCATCTGTTAAATTTACATCTTCATGGTTCCAGTAAGCTAGCTGTTGATCACAGTCTCCTATATCACATATCAACTGTAAGTCCTCCTAGAACCTAGTTCCAAAATTCATGGATGACAGAGACGATCGTGTGAAAGGATAGTGTTTATTTAATCCAAATGCATTTCACATACGTCATTGAGTTCCCATTGACTTAGGCCTATGTCAGTTCTGAGAGATGGTCCGCTCTACTCTATACAACCAATACTCTTGAGCTCACCCTTCTATCCAGCTCTGCTCACTCACCCAGACGATAAGCAAGCTAGCTAAGCCCCTACTTCTTTGGCTTGCCTTACACACTACCTGGATCACTCTCAGGAGCGCAGGTACAAACTGCATTCTTATTCACCTAATACTTATGACATCATCTCTATTACTCAGAGAGACAATCTTAGCCCCAATCCTTGCTTATGACTAAAGCTAGTTAAGATACATACTACGCAATAAGACTGACTCCCGTGTCAGTACACTATAGAGAATCTCTGAAATCATCAATTTTTGCACGTTTTGGACATTTTCAGTTTTTAAAGATTTAGCTGTAAAATTATGAATATACATGACATCCACTAACATTATACATCATTGTAATCTTCAAGTAAAGAAAGATATGCCTAATAAATTTATTTTCACATATCACAAACATTGCATTCTTTCTATAGAGCCTCAATTCAGATTGTATGACTTAATAGTAAAAGCTTTCTTTGTTTTTCTGAATTTGGTTCTAAATAGAACGTTTTCATTCTATGATATGTTTTACAAAACAAGTCTGGATGGATTGTCCAATTCATTCTGAATCTTATGGTATATGAAGTAATACTGTAGCTCATTTACCTAGAAAGTTATGGTTGTTTGAAAAAAATGCCTTTTTCCATAACTTTTAAAGTCACCCTTTCTTCGTGCATAGGTCTTTTATAGCATGGGTATAATGCACTGAACCTGGATATGCAGGCGATTGAGCAGGTTGCTTATACTTAATGTAAAACAATTTTATATATAGATCATTACGCATTTACAGTAAGTCGACTTCCTTTGAATTCATAGTGACTTCACATGGTCTATATATCTACTCAGAACTTGCCCTCGGGGGAGGGGGGATCCAGTGGAACCTCACTCCTTTTCAATAATCTGGCGCCCTGGTTGGTGATAGACCTGAACCAACCGATTGGGATATGGGTTTCTATGGCCCAAGCTGAGACGCTTGGTAACATGGATATATGGAAGGATTCAATGCGCAGGTGCATGGAAAAGGTGTATACTTACCACATCCCCACTCGTCACTGCCGTCGCCGCAGTCGTCCCTCCCATTACACTGTTGCTTATTGGTGTAACATTTTCTATTTGCACAAGTATTTGCGCCTACACCTATACATCCTGTATTGTGAAAAGATGAGGAAAAAAAGTCTCATTAACAATATCAATTCATGTGCGGCCTTAGGAATTAGTGCTTATGCCTTATTATTGTTTAAAGATTCTGTGGTGTTTTTTCGTTGTTACGTAAATTTCAATAATTCTTTTTCGGGCAAAACGGCCCACATTTCAATAAAATTATATAGCCGTAGGAGTTATTGGAATGTACTCATTGGTTACGATTTTGTAGAATATAGAGAAAAGATAACCAGGGACAATAATGATCTCCATACAAATTTTGAGCTCATTATCACTTTTGCAGCATAAGAAAATTGCTATTGAACGTTATACCCTAACAATCTCAATACGCTAACAAACGGAACCAACTGCTTTATCTCAGAGAGAAGCATTTAGAGTGTTTCCTGCATGTCACATAGAGAATATTTGAAATTTTAGGTACAACCTTTCGAACAAAGGAGAAGACACATCGGTGGGGAGAGCTGTGTGATCTGAAGAATTGTAGATACCATATTGAACACTATATTATATTCCTAGAGCACCCCCCTTCCCACACACAGAGGTGCCAACACCCAACCCCCTCCAAAAATAGATGAATAAATACATAAATAAATGAGTACATAAAGATATAAAAATTGATGAATAAAAATGATATAAAATGCATTTATTTTATTAACGAATTGAAATATAACCATCTCTTATGGAATTCTTCTGAGCTTTAAACGCTTCACCTCTGACCATAGTTATACTTGTAGAACATATTTCTATAGTTATCTGAGTTTCTACAATGTCAAGTATACAACTTTAGCTTGGCATAAGCAACATAGCTTCAAAACGTATCACACAAGATTTACAAAGCATTTCTTTTGTTAACAGTCATTAGCAATGAAGGTGCAGGTACGACACAGTTATAAATTCATATTTCCAGCACAATCCTGTCCAATTTCAACAACACTAAAGTCTAAAATGCGGCTGTCTGCATCCGAAAGATATTACTCTTGTTATGTGAAAAGTGTCAAACCATCCACTCACAATCAATGCTTCATCTATTTGTAAATTTAGAAGGACCCATAACCAATAAATTCAACAAAAGTTTTCAAACCCAATCAATCAAGGAAATTCATTCCATGAGTATAACTCTGGCCCATGTTAAAATCTAAACTATGAAATATGGCAAAAAATTATTTTATAAATGTTTTCTTTGCTCAACTCAATTAAGGCAGATCCACAATAATGTGATTTATTTACAAACAAATGTAAATATCACCGTCTCCAATGGAATTCTAATTCAGTTTGGGCCAGTTTCCACAGTTAATACTTTACCACTGACCATAACTAGACTCATTTAACATATATTTCTATGATAATCTGGGTTTTGACAATTTTGTCAATTATATTGGTTTTGGGTCCCTTGAATATGCTAAGAATATATGGCTGATAGGTAACACAAATATACTTTAATTGTGAATAATGTCATAAGAAATAATTGAAATAGTATATTGTAAAGTATTTGTGTGTACATACATGATCTCATGATCAAGTGCAATCAATCTACTGCTTCTTCCTAACTCAATTTCAGAATTGGGCTAATTAATTACTCATGTGTAACTGGAGTTGTTATATCATCGTTCCATAAATTATTGGAAGTTATTTCCTAAATGTTTGATATCAAAATCCTTGAATAACCAAAATTAGATCTCAGTTAAACTTGCACTGGAGGGTTTCAGATTAGATCGTTGTTGCAGAGGGGAAAAAAAGAGTTGGCTTTCTCCAACGTGTTGCCCTTACTGACGTGAGAACACTGACCCCCAGTTTGGCCTTAGAAGCTGACTTGGAGTGAAAGGTGTGGTAGAAAAAGTTTACCCTGCTCACTGAGCTGGCCTGCTAAGTTTGCATGTTGGTTCAATGAACTCCTGCTCTTCATTTTGTACAAAGCCTATTTCAATTATTGGTTATTATAATACATACAGAGCATTACATCATTTCCTCTTCACAAATTAACCTACTCTTATTCCTCAAATCGTGTACAGATTTCATTTGCTTATATCTATATATTTATCCTATTGTATTCATAGTCTGATGAGCCCATAAGATATTATCCTAAACTGACTACAGTGTTCACCACTAATGTACTGAATTATCTCTGCTTTATAAATCTTTTTCTTCTTGTAGTTTTCTCATGGCAACACAAAAAAGAATTAATTTGATTTTGTTTTGCATGCTGCTTGTTTAGAAGGTAGATTGTAAAGTCATATCTTCTGGTCAGGTGATCCTATAGTTATATTATGCCCCACTTTTTATCATGATACATTATGTATACGACAGATGATATGTATGAAGAAGACCGACCCATCGATAGTACCAGGATCTAATTTTGATAATAGAGAGCACAAGGGTATCTCTGATATGAGTATGCTACTGTTTCGCACTGAGATATATTCAGTGGCCAGATGAGATGCGCTCTCTTCTATTTTGAGCCTGGTAGGGGGAACACATGGTGTTTATGTCCCAAAGAACATTGCCTAACATTGGAAATGTGTCCGGCAAAAACGTTTTTATTGATATTTTCAGTAGAAAATGTTGCACATTCTAAAACGTACATGTAAAAAAAATGTTTTTTAACGCTAAATCATTGAAAAATTTGGGATTGAGAAAAATAATATATTTGTTAGGTTAGACATGCTTGTCCATAGATGAAGAGTGAAAGCTTGAATTTTGCTTTTAACACAGAAAACCTAAAAGCCTTCTCTCTATAATTATATCCCTTAATTACTAATCGCAGGGTCTGACACACACACAGAGTCCTGTATTAGACACCTGTCTGAAGTTATGATTTTTAATGTGCATGATGTTGTGTTTAAATATGACCATAATGTGTCTCTATTCGTTGAACACACCATGCACTAGTACGATATTAACAGCATGCATTAGGACTAGATCTATACCAAGAAGCAGCAGTGCACCTGAAGGCTGGTAGTTCTGTCGTGTGTCGGAGGCCTCACCTTGTGCCCCGCCCCCTAGTGTCAGGAGCAGGAAGCCTACCGTCAGGTCACGTAAAGAAAACCCTGCAAAAGATAAAAAGACATCAGTATGTCGCCCTGCTAGCGGATTATGTCTGAACCAATGAATTGGGTAATAGGTCACAATTGAACCATGCGTAAAGTTTTGGGTATACAGGGCGTCTGTGGGAGGGTCCACTGGCACTGCGCATGTATCTATTCATTTGTATGTATAAAAGTTATAGTTAATTCCCATTTTAAGAAGAAATGATATCAAAAGCATAAACGGTATTCTGTTGCTTGTTTCATAGGGAACCAAACTTACATAGCTTACAGCAACGAAAAATCACGAACTTATAAAAAACCAAACTTCCCTACACCTCAAAAGAATTTTCGGTAAACCCTGAAATATGCCACAGATTATGGACAATGAAACCTAAACTACATCTCATTTGATATAAGAATAACTAAGATTTTTCAGTTGGATAATTTTCTCGATAAGGGTTCTACCCTGGTTACTATCCATTTAGATAACTGATCTTTAGAGAGACCATGCAATTTATATACATGGTATCACAGTTGCCCGTCAATCATGTGCACTTAGCATCTATCAACATGCAATGTGAACAAACGAACATTATAACAAGCATGGGTTGGTATAATTCTATGCTGCCTGTGTGATGTACACTAGATTCAGAGGGGTAATCCTGATAAAACAAAGATATATGTTTTCTTCCCTTTTCCCAATTTTTCATGTAAAATAACAGACTGCATAAATTTACACCCATTTGCTTATTTATATACACACACAAGCTTCTCCTGGTGTGTTTTTCAGCAGTCTGTGTCTGCCACATGGAAGGCTTGAGCTTATATATATCCAGTAACTGTACTTTGTTTATACCACTGTTAGGCCGAGCCAGAGTGAGACCCACACTCCCTGTTGGTCAGTGATGTGCACTTAAGTGTTACTTCCCATCTCCAGTACGTTAAGCAGCTGTGAGCAACGTTTTAACAGAAGGTGTGGCTCTTTTTATGGTGTGTGAGCGGGTTGGCTAGGTTTGGTCTCTTAGGTCGGCTAAAACTCCACCCAGTGTGGAGGTTGTGTTTGTGGATCCCCACAACTATGGCCTATACAGCGGCCTTGGGGAGGAGGTCCCCATATTGCTTAGTGAATTTGTAAATTATCTAAACCACTCATTGTTCAATTCTTGATATTTACTAAATATTCATTATATATTTACTAAGTCCAAATATTGGATATAAACTTAATAGAATTACTTTTTTTTTGAATATCATTTTTTCAAAACTTAAAAATTAATTCACTTTTTCAAATAAAATGAAATGTAATATTCTAATATTCTAGAGCCTCACACAAGCTTAAGAGCAGCTCGGCGGGTCTGAGCCCTGGTTAGCTGAGCGTAAGAGCAGCTCAAGCCGAGAGAGGGTACTCACCCCAGAATGGCGGCCGCCCCCGCCAGGAGCAGCTCTCCACCCTAGTCTGAAACATCTTCCCTGTAAGAAGTAGATTAAGTAGATCATGGTAATCCATATGCAGGGCTGTCGTCTTGGTTATTTCCCCCGTCGACATTTCATATCCATCGAGTTGATCGGTGAACTCGTGGCTGTTTCATGGAAAGCAACAAAGTTTGGCCACTTCTAGGAACTTCTCATGTGCTCCCGTGAGTCAGTCAGATCTGAGCCGCTCCCAGCTTTCTCGGAGCGAATCGGGAACCAGGAAGCTATTTTTAGACACCCATTCAACACTCTCCAGCCGTAGCTATTCAAGTCAATACCCAAAGGTGTGCGTGGAGAGTGATCCTTGTAGGTGTGCTGCTCCTTCTAGGAAAGAAACTTGGGGATAGTTGACGGGTCTAGATTGGAGCTTGATATAATTTCACAATCGCACTTCTTTTTTCCATAATTTGCAAAAATTATATAGGCAATTATATGTACGAGTATACATATAGAATCAAATCTGGTTTACTGATGGGGAATATTTTGATATGCCCATTTTAAGCACCGCAAATTTATGTTAACCACCGATGACATGCCATGGACATTATCAATAGTGCACCATCTCAAAGGTAGGCATTGTCAAAATTGTCAAAACCACGCATTGCCTAACTGCCTGGCCATTGCCTATAACTGCCTGGTGTCGCCTTCAATTTACCGGTAGTTTGATATATATTTATGACTTGTCCATTGTTGCATCAGCGGTGCATACATATTGGGCTCTTTCGAACATTACATACCGTGGGCAGAGAGGTGTGCTTAAATACTGAGTTATATAAACCCTGATGTATGCACCTCTTATAAAATGAATATTCACTTTTTTCATTAGGCTTATTTTTAGGATTACAGGGATCATATAGAATAAAGAAGACACGTTTATGTCGTATTTGTTTTGATACGCCCAGGCCTATTCATCAGCTAATTAGATCGATATATGCCCTCGACCTGTTGCATATATGGTCTCGTGTTAATCTCAACAGCGCTGAATACGTCGGACTTTACACTCCAACACATACCTACAGTATCTTTTTATCACAATATTGTAAACTATTACATATGAGGCCTATAACCAATGCAAAAAAAAAAGAAGATAGATCTGCCTAATGCTGATCTCACCAGGGGTGAATATATTGGACCTCTCCTCATATTCCATAATAGTATCTTCTCTATCATAATATTACATATCATATCATAACCAATGCAAAAACGATGGACCTAGAATAATTATAGGGTCTATTGTGCGGTTAGAGTTTTTCATATTATATACGCGGGGAAAGAAATACAGGATAGGAAAACTGTGGAATAACTATGAAACATGTCGAATTTAAGGAACGTTCATTCAGTGATTACTCTTGTAGGCCTACATACATACTCCCCTCTTGTCACCATAATTATATTCTCATTTACATGAACGTTATTGCCAATGTAATATCATTTCCTTTTTCATCTTCTGTTTTCCTTATAAGCTAAACTCTATGTCGCATGACGCGGAATACAGAAAAAAAGAGAGAAATGCCCAAAGGTCCTGATCATGATCCAAATGATCCTGGCAGTCACGCTAACATCGCCAGCAGCCGCGTGGTGACGCCACCTTCGATGTAAACAGGCAAATGAAATGAGGAGCACTCATGCTCATAACATAACGAGGATTATGCATCGATTGTGTTTTTTCTCGTAATCCCGGGGGCGTTCCGGGGTAATCTGATAGCCGTGCATCACATGCAGAATCTACAGAGGTAGACGGGGACCTCACACAAGGCTAGGAACTCTCTGCGAGGTAGGTATTGAATGGTTAGTGTGTGGTTTTGTACTGAGTTTCGGAAGCCTCGGCCTGCCTTGGCCGGGAGGCCGGACGAGGCTGGTGGGTGTACCGGGGGAAGGGGCGCCATGGTCCGGGGAGGATCACAGATGGAAGGCGGGGGACTGGGTTCTGAGATGACGGTAGAGTTTAGCGATACACATCTCACACTGAATATTACAGAAGCCATTAGCAATCTAGAATTTGTTTATCGTCGTGAATTTCACTTATTTTGCTTATAACATGTCTATGCCGCGTATGTATACGTTCATCCCTAAGCCATTAGTGCCCTTTAGTGCCCTCGGCTGTTCCATATTGCCACTGTGCACCTTTGGTAAAGATTAGGTTTGAAATGAGCATCTTAGGAGGGCTGCTGGGTGATTGGTAATTGAGTAAAATTATCATGGTCATGCAATGCGGACATTATTTTTTATTATTATACAGCAATAGATAAGAACAGGAGAATCTATGAGGCTTGAAATATTTTGAAAATTCGTATCTATCCATGGGTTTTAGGTGAAGAGCAGGAGAGGGCATTGGACAGAATGTGTGTTTCATATCATTTAATTAGTATATAACTTTAAAATACCGGTGTGAATATACATGTCTGAAATGATATAAGCCCCGGCCTTTACATATGAAAGATAATGGATGAAACCAAAACCTATCTTCACTATGAAGTCCCTTTCTATTTGCATTTTTTCTTAATCCTACAAAGTACAAAACGTACAGTGTGTTATTCATGTTATTTATTCATTATTGTTTTGCAAGTCGTTATTATCCAGACAAGTAACTGTAGTAACGTTGTGAATAAGGTCAATAGGTCACAGTGGTTGGTTATATACTTTTTAGCATAATGATATGGGTTATAATGTAGGGGTAATATCGCACTAATTGTAGAAGGATATTGCCTGTGAGTGATAGAATGAAATAATGTTTTATCATGAGGCACTAAGTTTAGGCCTAAGGGTGTTGCCTGGGTGCTGATGCGGGTTTATAGAAAGGCTGGGTTAACAGAGTACATAAAGACATACGTGTATAGGATTCTTGTATAGACGCATAGACATGTGAAAACTAGCAGTGTACTTTTGAGAGATAACTGTATACATGAACGACATTTCTTTTGTAACTATAGTAAATGGGCGTCTATGAAATATGCGTTTAAGCTTGCTCCGTATGTCATGCAAGAATGTGCTAGACAATAGAACGACCGACGGCAGCAACAATGCAATTTACGCATTTGTTTGAAGATTGAATATTTGCATATATATATATATATATATATATATATATATATATATATACTGCAATGATTTAACTCTATTTTAGCACAGGTCCATGTTTAATTGCAAATTGTGTTATAGTAATTTTAAATGATTGTTTGTTTAATCATCATCCAAAGATATGGTCAATAGGGGATAAATTTAAAGTTAATTATACTTCAACTAGTATATAATGTGCTATATACTATTATATGGTTTCTTGTTCAAAGGTTATCTATGGACTCCATCATCCATTTTCCTTGTTATTCTCTTATTTATTTTGTTCTCATTATTTAAGTTATATCACAATGCCATGTCCTGGTTCAGTTGCAAGGAACCAGATAGTTCCACTCACAGGGGCGGATCCAGAATATTGAAAAAAAGGGGAGGGGCGCTTAGGCAAAAATGTTGCCCGCGCCCTCTGACGTGTGCAGGAATTATGTATTAAAAACTTAAATATTTGGTCCAAAATAAGGGGAGGGGGTGGGGGCGTGCCCCTGGCTATTGAAGTAATTCCAAAGAGTTCTATATTGAATTCTCAGTACTGCATGGGCAAAGCACTGCATAACACTATTATCTCTCTAATGATCGTGGGAGCACCACGACAGCTTATATAAAGTTGCTTGGTCAGCAGGGGTGGATCCAGAGATTTCCAAAAAGGGGTGTATACGATATAATGCAAAATTTTCTGGCGGACCCTCGATCTGAGGCCGAGACTTTTACATTAAAAAAATCAATGATTGGCTAAAAATAGGGGGGTGCACACCCCCTGCACCCCGCACTAATTCCGCCACTGAGGTGTATGCTAAAAAGGATTCTCATACTATGCGTCTTCAAAGCTTCCGTGTTTACATTATAAGTGTGTCACCAAACCACAGACCTCTAACTGAACTAAGTTATGTGTATATGGCCGTACATAAGCATAATTTCATTTTTCAGGTTGCACGAAGGTTCCTGGGAATCATGGATTTCAAGGCTGTTCTTCTGCTGCACACTCTAGTGAGTATTGTAGAATATCAACAAATCCAGAAACTTAGATATTATAATTGCCTTTGATATGCCAATTGTCACATTTGGCCATGATTTTCAATGTGTGTATATATATATATATATATATATATATATATATATAGTTCATCTGATAATTACCTTAATCAAAGACAATTATTGCAAATATAAGTAATATATTAAATTGGTTATTTCTGTTCCATCCAGGCGGTGCTGCTTATATTACTCCCCCATTCCAATGCATCTAATCCAGGTGAGAAATCTAATGATCTTTAGGGGTTGATAAATGTGTGTTCCATTGATAGCTAATCAAAAGAAACAAAAAACAGTATGATAAAGGAAATTTTATAAGGAACATCATGCCTTCATATTATCCTATATCTACCTAATGACGATTCAAATATTTGAAAGTATAAAATCTAATACTATAACCATGACAACTTCGTCTATTATCATGACCTTCTATGAAATAAACACCATAATTCTGAAATGTTAATATCAATAATCATCGCATGTAATGATATGCTGCTACATCTTTCTGTATGGTTAACTGTTAACAGTGGTATGCAGGGGCGGATCCAGGGGGGGGGGGGGGTTCCAGGGGGTCCTTACCCCCCCCCCCCCCTCTTGGTGGGGGACTCAAACTTGCCGAAGAGAAAAAAACGTTGCATGTACCCTATATGTGCACCCCCCTTTTCGAGATCCTGTATCTGCCCCTGGTACGTTGGCTGGGAACCAGTCAGAAACACTGAGAAACATACATTTTGTAGAAGATAAGGAGTGGAAATGTTACATTGCAATGCATTTTCTACTACGAAACAATGTCATCAATAGGCTTATTACAAGTGAACAAATAACATGAACGCCTCTCTAAGGAGCAGTTGCGTACTCATAATAACACAAGCTCCGCATTTGTTATTTGCATCGTTTATTATTTTGATATTGAATCATTTACCCCAATTTCAGAGTTTTCCCACCTGTCGGCCACAGTCCGGCCCAGGGTGACCCCCGACACCCAGGCAGGGGCGGTGACGGCCATGATCCAGAGGGTACTGGGGGCCACCAGGAGTAAGGAGTTCACCGTCAAGGTGGACCCCTCTATCGGCCCCAAGGACAAGGATACATTTAAGGTAGCGCCTTGTTTAATTACATAAAGGACAAGGATAAATTTAAGGTTTTACTTCATATTTCAATGAGAAATCAATGTTTAATCGTATTCAACAATCGAAGGTGGAACATAGGACCTGGCTTGCGTTGTTCCTTGTGTTGCCCCAACGCAAGTGCCTCTGATTGGCTAGAAACGTTTATCGTTGAAAAATAAGTTTTTTTTTTATAATTATTTACCGTGCATTCACACAGACAATACGTATATCAGTAAAAAACAAAGATTGGTACTATTAATACAAAGGCCTACAGATAGAATTCTGCAAGTTAGTATATTTCAAAAGTTGTGGTGGTTTAATGTCAGCAAATTAAACAGCTCAAAGAGAAAATAACCCCAATCTGGCCAACCGACAATTCAGTTCTACAATTCATGGAATTTCATCTATTCTCCGTCATTGCAGCTGGTGTCGGCGGCCGACCATACCCTGACCATCACTGGTACCTCTGGGGTGGCTGCAGCATGGGGCTTCCACTATTACCTCACCCAATATGGCGGCGCCCACGTGTCGTGGGGCGGACGTCAGCTCAACCTGACGTCACCACTTCCCGCCGTGCCGTCTCCAGGGGAAACCGTGACGTCAAACGACAAGTGCGTATTCTTATGAGAAGTGATATTCCCTGCAACGTCCCAGGAAGCTGTAGTCCAAGGGTTAGGATTTCCTGGGGCTTCACGGGGATTATATCATTTCTCAAATATACCCTTGAAATGTGCTCTTTGTCGTCTGAATATATTTTCCCTCTCCTGAAAGAAAAAAAAGTTGTTGACGTTTTGTTTTTTTTTCCACCAGGAATATTGAATATGTTTTATTATAATCCCCTCTGCGCCAGAGGGGAATATGTTAGAACGCAATTAAGTTCTTGTTTGGTTATGTGAGAAGACAATCAATCTTTGCCTTGGATTTTTACAGTTTAACATATATATGTTGCATATGTATACAACATGCTCAATTTCAGTCCCACATATAGCCAGAAGCAATGAGTATGTCGGTAATTGGGAACGGATAACCAATTTCGCATTGCAATTTTACCATTATTACATATTACAATATATGAATACAAATTGCCATCCACACTAGCAATGTCTACTGCCTATATGATTATCATATACTGCATACGGGAGATTCGCACTGGGTGTGGCCATGTTGTGGTATCCCTACCCCTGATTGGCTGGGAGGTCACGCTTGTCCCCCCACAGGAAGGTGACAGGCTGAAACACGCATGCGCGAACCCAGACTCCCGAATGCGGTATAGATTGAATATAGCCTATTCTTAACTACGTTATAATGATATAATCAACGTAAATTGTTCTACATATCTTCCTCTTATGTAAGTGGTACATTCATTGTCATAATGTAATAGGGGCCTATTGTCCCTATATTTTCTTACTTTACCCTAAGTTTAATACTGTTTTGGGGAGTCCCTAGTTCTATCTATATAGTATTTTAGCTAATGGTGGGGACTCACTCAATCAGTCATGTCTTTAGCCATTTAGTTCTCTTTGTTCGCAATGACCGGTTACACAATCTCATGTACAGCAGTTGACGGGCATTGTCCTCCAACATTGGTTAGAATTAGGCAGTGTGAGAAGCTAGAAGTAGGTTACATAACCACTGCCTGAGCTAAACAGCCCTCACCCCTTTAAATTAGAACCACCACTGTCACTCGCAGGTGGGCAGTCCCAGGTGGGTGAGTGGTAGGTCACTTAGTACTAGGTGCATGGCACTATGCAGGGACCGAGTAGCAGTCCCTTTCTAAACCCCTCCCTGAGTTGTGTGTGACAGCTGTGGTGGTGGTGGTCAGTACTTATAGCCCATACAGGCTTCTAGTATAACTATTAGGAGGGCCTTCAGTTTACTGAGGGACGACCATCGCTCACGCATGAGCAAAACTTTGTAGCTCATTTGCTTCTGGGTTTTTTTCTTAACTTTATTAGGTTCCGGTACTACCTGAACACGTGCACCATGAGCTACTCGTTCGTCTGGTACGACTGGGCCTCGTGGGAGGACCAGCTCGACTGGATGGCCATGCACGCCATCAACCTGCCGCTCGCCTTCGTCGGCCAGGAGGCTATCTGGCAGAGGGTGGGTGTACTTAGTCCTTTTCTGACGCTATGTATACCCATGAATTGCACCATTTCTCGATATATGTTTTATCAGTTTGTAGGTCGATTTGGAAAGGTTTAACCAGTTCCAATATGTGTTATAAAGGTACTTTATAGCAATTTATCAATTGTTTCAACTCATATGCAAGACTACAAGAAAATACAACAGGAAGACACTGATTAATATAGACTATCATTTTTGCAATTACAACTTTATTCCAACTGCATAGAATAGAATGAAGGGGCAACTAGCTTGGAGGAATATTACATCTTTAATTTTCAAGGTTGGAGTACAACCTTTGAATAAAAGTATGGGGTTACTTAATCGTTGTTTTTATCTGGCAGGTATATCTAAAGATGGGATTCACTCAGGCTGAACTTGATGCGCATTTTGCCGGACCCGCCTTCCTTGCATGGTAAGCCTTATGTTACACTCAGCGAAATTATACCTTTAATGACATTTGAGTATTGTAAATGGTGCATTAAAGATCATTGAGAGATCTTATATATGATGGTGGCCTTTCCAAAATTTTAAAGTTCGTCTCAAAGACTCTTGTAAAAGTGTCATAAAAGATCTTGTAAAGGTGAACTTTCCATTGCCTTAAACGGCCTTGTTTACAAAATTTGGACTCATTATTGTCATGATATAATATCTTGTGTAGTGATACCTGTAAGTGGAACTCTCCTGCACTGGAGTAAGGAATAAAACAGATTGACAAGATGGCTTCTACTACCTAGTTAGAGTTCATGTTTCTCTCAGTTTGATCCAATATTTCATGTCTTAATGATCATATATGACAATTATGTCTACCTTAAAGAATGCATGATGGGCTGATCTTGCAAAAACGTTCACTAGAATATTTCTATATAGGCCTACAATCGGAAACATCTTTATTTGCTTTATGCTGTTTGCAAACTTCCTTATATTCAAACAAATGATATTATAAAGTATTGATATCGAAAATCGAATTTCACTACTAGCTACTGAATGGCTTATGCAAATACACGTATTCTTCAAATCTGTCCCAATATTAGCCTTGATGTTGATTGGTTTTAGGCAGCGCATGGGGAACATGCATGGATGGGGAGGACCACTGCCTGCTGCCTGGAAAACACAACAGGTGGCGCTCCAACACCAGATCCTAAAGCGCATGCGTGACTTTGGTATGACCCCTGTCCTGCCCGCGTTTGCAGGTCACGTGCCTGAGAACATCACTAGGTAAGGGTTACTTGATTAATTTCATTTGAGTTTTAGTGGAAAAGTTCACTGCAATTAGCTATTCAACAAAATCGGTGTATCAACAAAGGATTTGTTCCCATTATAACAGATTGTCAACACTGGTCTTTGTTCTTTTGGCAAAGTAACAGAAATTCATATTGTTTCACCTTGTATTGTGCAATGCATTATTATTTTGTCAATATTAGATCCATTAGGATCCTATTTTCAGAATTCTTGTTTTCAACACATTTTCTTTTCAAAAATATGCCAAAAGATTATGAAATGCCTCAGAAAGAGTACCGGCTGATATATATATGGCCTGTTTATTCCCACATATTCAGTCAGAGAAAAGCCATGCGAATAATACATTATAAACTTTTCTGAATAGTAGTATATGGAAAAGGGCACACGACAATATAGGAGAGGAACATCATGCAGACCTTTGACATAGAAGTATATTGATTCAAATATTATTAAAAATGCACAATAAGTGGAAATATGAAGAAGTTATTAAGAGAAAAAGAGGGCACTTGAGGCTGCTAAGAAAAGAGTGTATTATAATTAATATGAAATACATACTAAAATATTTCTATTTCAAAATTCAAAAAGCACAAATCATTAGATTATTCTGAAATGTATTAGGAGTGAGAATATTCCATGTACATAAGAATGGAAAATTATGAAATGTCAAGAATAAACCTAATTCTACTACTTCTCATTTAACTTTTAGATTGTTTCCCAACGCCTCAGTGTCACATGCCGGTGACTGGGGAGGCTTCAACAAAACCTACTGCTGGTGAGTTAAGTTTTGAGTATCATTCTATTTCATCAAATTATGTAAACTAACATATCTGTTAGAAGTTAGAAGTATATGATACTTTCTTTTATTTTAGTTACTAGATCACTAATCTAATGGTGATGGTCATTTATAATCATGATGATTGATTTCTTGCAGTGCTACGTTGTTGAATTTTACTGACCCCTTGTTCGTGAAGATCGGTAAAAGCTTTATTGAAGAGGTGGGTATACTATAAAGGAAATAATTATAATTATGCACAAAGCTCTGTATGAATCATTTAAAAAGAAATACATATGTTAAAAGTACACAGCCACATATATAATTAAGACACTATTTCATGAATGAAAATTATAGAAAAAAATGTTATACGTAAAATAAATGATACTGAAAATATAAAGGAGCATCTTTCATGTGGCACTAATACTCATGAGACTGGCAATATCTAAATTTATTCTAATTCATTGCAAACACATATTTCCAGTATACGAGTGAGTTCGGGACTGACCACGTTTACAACTGTGACACCTTCAACGAGAACACACCGCCATCAAGGTACACTATCTGCACCAGCAATACTATGTTTTTATAGAAAATAATACATTCTCCAGTCTTTTGGGAGGATTTAAGTTCCAACCAAATGGAGACTATTCTAAAGATTTCTCATCGATATGCCAAGTGATTATCACTTACTATGAAGCATAATCACCATACGTGACTGGTATAGTAGAATTTATTTATTAGAATTTAACACAATTAGAACTTATATGATCTAAAACGATAGATGTATTAGGCCTATATCGATATTGCAGTGACCCTACATTCATCGCTAACGCTGGCCGTAAGGTTTTCCAAGGAATGACGGCTGCTGACCCGAATGCTATTTGGTGAGTAAAAGAATTAATATAATAGTAACATGCTAGTTGTAGCAATATAGTGAACACATACACAGTTGTAAATGTTTGATACCTTTCTTCAGATTTAAATCTGTATTACTCTGAAGAATCACTGAAAAGGTGTCGCCACTGTGAAGTAAAAACTGATCAACACGAATGGTGCATATTAATGTTGTGTAAAGACACATGTTTTTCTTTCTTAGGTTGGTGCAAGACTGGCTTTTCTCCCATGATAAGTCGTTTTGGAAAACTTTAACGGCAAAGGCTATGTTAACGTCCGTTCCTCAGGTTATATACCATCCTAACCCTAATATTAATAGTTTAGTTTCCCTGAACGATCTCTGAGAACTTTAAGATCTTATTCTTACTTGAATATCTGAAAGAGTATCCTTCTTTTCCATCTCTATATTATAGTAGACTAAGTGTGCATGGTGGTATGTAACCTTTTGAAGTATGTGCCTAGAATTGAAAGTGTCTGCACTGTATAACATTTTTTGTATGTTTCGAGTCACTTTGTGCGTACTACCCGTTTCATCAGCTGGCAAACAACTAGGATATAGAGTATAATTATAGTTTACACTGACACGTAGTAATCAGAGTTTATCTTTTGCATCATATCTGCCTAATACCTTTCTCAAACTGCTGCCGTAGACTCCATTGATTGAATTTAGATGCCTAGATAGTAAAATAGAGGAGTATGACCGTTTGTATTCAATAGTTCTTTGGTAGCATCACCTAGAGAAAGGCAATCGGAAATTATTCTTTACATTGCACACAATTTGACCTTTTAATTCAAATTTTGTATGTAGGGCCACTAAAGTAATTAAATGTATTGGAAAGGCCACCTTTGCAAGACTTTTACAAGAGCCTTTCAGATGACCTTTACGATTCTGGAAAGGTCACCTTTATAAGATTTCCCCTTGACATTTCCAGAAGTTTTATCATGTTAGAAAGCTAAACCTAATAGTTTATGAGAAATAGTCATGTAATCTAAATCAGATTTGTGTTTTAAAAAATATACTCTCAAACTCTGAACAAGAAAATGAATGCAATTCTTTATTGTTTTTTATGTGTTCATATTGCAAATCCCAGTTAAACACAAAATAATCCATGTTCTTCTGATACCCGAACTCATAAGCAATACCCCTAAATGTAAGTTGTTGTTTTGTAATGTGTGCTTTGTGTTTTGTTGCATGGTGCATGTATTTCAGGGTAATGCAGGGCTGGCTGTTCCGTTCAGATGGTTTCTGGTCACCTGCTCACTCCAAGGCCCTTCTGAACGGTGTTCCTTTGGTAAGGACCTAAGGTCTGAGGTCTTAAGCAGTGGCAATCAAAGCGCTTAGTTCTATACAACATGTGCCATCTCCCACGTTATAACAGTTCTCTCTGACGTCTTTATCCGCCTCCTTTTATTTAGGCCATAAAAAGTGACCCACTATTTGATAAAACACGAGAAAACCAATAAATTAGGTTTGACAACAGTTTCATTATATACACAGAGGCAGAACGTTTTGGCCAAAGATTACAAATTTTTACGTAAAATTTTCGGACCGACAGGGTACAGTCGACAGTTTTATAATGAGGCGACCTATTGAAAATTAATATCTGGATCCGCCTCTGATAGGCCTACATGTATGTTCAATCAGTCTGAGGGAGCGAGATAATTGGAGGAGAGCAAAGGTCGGTGTCCTGGAGATTTGAAAGCCACCCTCCAACGGGTTAAGCCAACCTGCTCATGGAGTCCAAGATAGTCCAAGAACTTTATGACAAAGACAATTTATGCTATAGCTAGGGATGACAGCTGTTGTGTTATGAATATGTTTCAGGCTCATGGAGGGCTGGCTCTTCAAATCAGATCATTTCTGGACGGCATCACGTTCAAAGACTCTATTGACGGCTGTGCCGTTGGTAAGACTATAGGCCGTATTACACTATGTGCTGTTTAATTCACGGTTAGGGATTTCTTTTCACGTTTTTAACCAGTGCAATACCAATTCAATTCCTGGGACGAAATGCCAAGTATAATATGAAAAAAAACAAATTTCTCTCCGACATTCACGTTGGTTCTATCTTTTGAGCTGGCATTATCGTTGGGTTGTTTATTCCTATTGGGAAAAGTTATTTGAATGATTCGCATGTGGCAAACCATGAAACCACAAATGTATATGAAAAAGTTAAATGGAATATAGCACTTCGTATCAGTTTTTGATAAGGACATCTTTTTATGCTATTTTTGCCAGCGCGTAGTGTAAAACGGCCTTATGGCAGGAGGTTTCATAAAACGAGCTATGGCAAGCCACTAATTATATCAAATGTACAAGAGGCTTTTAATGTGTGCTATTGGTGAATTATAACCGCTTAAGTGGTATGGCAAAGCACTATAGATCTACCTATTTTCTGTTTGTTATCTATTCTTTGCTTATAGTTAACACGGACTGAATGAAAGTTTTGTCCAAGAAACCATAGAAGCTCTACTAACACCTAATATATACTATATATATAGCCGAGTATCATATATGGTGAAACAATCATACGATAGACAGAAATAAGGGTGCTGCTAACGCAAAACTCCACGCTTCGAAATGCGGCTGTTTAAGTGCATCCATCAGTCTATCTTCAATTACTTTAGCTGAATCTACCGGGTATAATGCGGAATATTTTATTGCTATTCCCCGAAGGCATGTGGAATGAATTGACTGTCCATTAACATAACTCATTTACCATTTTCCTCATATCAGCATTTATATAGAGGGACAATTATGCTGGCTCTCTCTATTTAGTAATTATCTCCTAAGAGATCTCATCTGCCGGGATTTAAAGCCTTAAAAGTGTGACATTATGGCACTTTAGACATGTTGACAAACCATTTTATTGATAGAGTGAGTGATCGATTTGAGGTCTGGTCATCTCCTACGACTTCAATCCATGCTTTTTGTCAATGATATTGATCTCACTAGGTTAGTAGGTCACTTTTTTAAACACTACAATACGGCAGATGTTTCTCTATTCAATGCAGCCTTTTCCATTTGATAAAGTGCCTTCCATTAATTATGTACGCACCAAGGGGGTGGGGAGTCTGAAATGTTTGAAAATATGGATATGTTCTTAATGGCCCCTTTGTTAACGGGGTTCAGCAGTGTTCGGTGTTTAGAGAGGAATATTTTCAATTTAGGTCACCTTATATAATTATGTTTCCTCATTCTATAAGACATGAAATTTGCTTCAGCTCTTGTTCCCTTTAGAATAAAAACTATTGTTATAAGGTGTAGGCCTATCCATATTGAGTAAGGGATGTGTATTGGTATTTGATTTTCAAGAATATCAACATATTTCCCATGCACATATTAATTTGTATGTCTAAAATATGTGCTTCAGAGCTTATAACTATTTGTATAATGCTTACTCTAATGTGTATTCGATGATATATGAAGCAAGATATATATATTTATATCTGGAAATGCTACAATTATTACTAGTCAAATCACAGTACATATAAATGCTGAATATTCCGTTTCTGTTAAGGAAGTAATAGATTCGTCAGAGCTTCTTGAATTCACATTGCAATAGTTGATGATTGAATAAAATCTACTTTTTTCTTCTCATGACATTTCACTGATGTTTCACAGGGTCGTATGATCATCCTCGACATGCCGTCTGATGTGTTCCCTCAATATGCTCGCCTTGACTCCTTCTTCGGTCAACCATTCATATGGACGATGGTACACAACTTTGGTGGCAATCTAGCATTGTATGGTGCCCTTACCACAATCAACGAGGTAATTATCTAACCATGTATTTTTTTTATATTTTTTTTAGATATTTTATTTATACTGGGTAATACAATTTAGCCATATTAGGCCAGTTTTCGTTGTTCCCCAGTGACATCTAGATTTGGGGAAAATCATATATTTTAAGCTAGGTATTGTGCCTTTACCATTACTAATGAGGTAATTATATAACCATGTACACTGAAAACACAAGGTCGTCAGGATGACAACTTTATTGGTGTCAAAACCCACAACCCTCTGACGACCTTGAGGGGGGCCTCCTGACGACTCTAGGGTCGTCAGTGAATGGTGCCAAAACCCACAACCCTGGGTCGTCAGAAAAAGCAGCAAGGTCGTCACTTCTTCCAGTGACGACCCAGGGTAGTCATTGGGTCGTCGCGATGGAGATCGTTTTTCGTCAAACTTACCAGGATTCGAACCCGGGACCTCTTATGTTGGATACCTGGACATTAGACCACTGAGCCATGAAGATCCTGCTTGTGCCGTGGGATCGCCTATATAATAGTATATGCCTAAAGCTGTGTATCCACTCAGGCGATAAACACCAGGGAGGGGGCCCGGGAGGAGGGATGACATAGTTATTACTGGGGCTGACCACTGCATGCCCACTGGACAGCGTGGGTCCAGGCTGCACACAGTGGCGGATTTAGATGGGAGGCATTTGACAATTTTAGATTTTTTTTCAATGTTGAATTTGTCCAAAAAGGTAACTAAAGAATTTTTTCCCCAAAGCCCCCCCCCCCCCCCCCGTTTTTCTTTGTTTCAAAATCCTGGATCGTGTTAGAGGGGGCGTGATGTCACACTCTTGGTGAGATAGGGCAATGTTCTTTGTTCTTGTCTCAGTGTACGGGTGACCCAGGCTGGGTATTATCGTGGGTCCCTCCAGGGCGGGCAGGGTCAGTGACGGGGGTGTAGGGTTAAGGCTATATATTCCACTATACAGTATTTGCTTGTGGCACCATGAAAACATGCAAGCAAACAGCCGCAAACTAAATTGCGGCGGCTGGAACCTCGGTGTTGCAAGGTGGAATATAGGTATGGTGGGTTATTTTATATAGGTTTTCTACAGTTTGCTTGGGGTCTGGGATACCAACATGTTGGTATCAAAAACGCAAAACGCTAAAATAGTGACCACAAATATGACCCACCGCATAGTGGAATATAGCTGGGCCGGTCATAAAAGCTTTAGGCCCGTGGTGCAGGAGGGGTCCGTGACGTACGTTTTTTTCAGATTCCCAGCCTTTATTAGGTCCTACCTGTAGTCTGTTATTCCGTCCCTGACCTACTTAGCTTTTACATAATAGGCTGCTTGAGACATTAGAACATATATATATATATATTCTTTATCGAATTGTAACAGACTGACTAAGATCCTGAAGCACTCTAGCAACAACATGCAATTAAAACCTTGTTACATATTTTCAAAGTGATTAAAAGTAGTGCTATATTTGAGTAACGACCCCAAAAATCTCAGCAAGTCTTCATAATTATATATTTGGATATCAGGGTAAATTTTTTCACAAAACAAATATGAATGAGCTGATTTCCTTCTATAGGGAGAAGGCTGCATCTCCATTAGGCAGACATGCATGATATAAGAACTATAATTAGTATATTAAACCATGTATCCCTAATCAAAAGGGTTTAATACTATAAACTTCTCTGACGACCTTTTTGGGCTAAAGTTGTCACGAGAAAATGACAACCTTTGGGTTGTCATCCAGCATCAAAATTCACAATGACAACCCTCTGACCACCCTCGAATTGTCACAGGGTTGTTGCAAGGTTGTCACAACGCATCAATGGCCTGAAATCAGCCTTGTGACAACCCAAAAGTCATGTATGACAACCTTCTGACAACTTTAAAGTGGCTCTATGACGACTCTGTGTTTTCAGTGTATGATAATCCTACTGCTTAACATTTTTCTTACTTATTTCCATTTGAGATGTACTGATCATATCACTTTATTTCAACAATACTTACTGAGATAATTGAATCAAGTATGTTGCCATCATGGCAATTAATGGGGTAATTATCAGACAACACATAGGCCTACACATATGATGAATCTGGTAGTATGTGTGTTTAGAGGCCTATATAACTCTTGAGGCATGACCTTTTAGGGATGAATTTTGGTAGTAAAACATAAATTCTAGTATAAATTGTTCGTTCACTACCAATGGTTGCATATCTGTTATTATTTCGGTAATTCTATGTAACAACAAATTTTCCCTCTTTTGAACGAGAGTTTACTACATGGCAAGAGAGCAAAGGACAGGTGAGGGATCATAAGTATTTGGGAACAAGAAAGATGGTACTGGAAGTGACGTCACAAGGTATCATGATGCTCATGTGACCTATATCAACCAATCACCTTGAGTTTTAGGGGTATATTAGCTCGGGTTTCTGAATGTTAAAAACAGGCTCTATTCGACATGTCAACACTGACTTCCTTCTTGCATCTTATCACCCAAGTGTCTAGAAATAAAGAGATAAACAATCATGGGGAACGAGGGACATGCCTATACAGGTTTAGGCCAATTACTATCTACGCTTAGACTTAGACAAATTAAGGCTGGAGGAACGTCTAGACTATGATAATGGTATGGCACAAGGATAGCACAAACAACCAGATGGGTATGGGGAATAAGACGGCGGGTGCTAGGCCAACACACTACCAGCTTTTTCTAATGGCAAAGACCCAGAGCATACTTCCTTTGTTAGTGACCACAAGAACACTAGTCAGTGACACCACACACTCATACTGAAAACTGTATTCGATAATGATTACAGGTCTTAGATTTACTATTTTGTCTTAAGTATTAATTTTGTTGTTTTGTCTCATAGGGACCTTTCAAGGCGAGAACCTTCACCAACAGCTCTATTATAGGCGTCGGACTGACTATGGAGGGCATCTCTCAGAATGACGTCATGTATGAGTTTATGTTGGAGAACACCTGGAGAAAGGCTCCCCGCAACATTACAGCCTGGTACCTTGTTATAGGTTTTTAAAGGAACCTTACTTATTATTACAAGAGCAAACAAAGCCATAGAAGATATCAATTGTATGCAGATACGATGGTTGTACTTGAACAAAACCCTAAAATATTCAAGGTGTTCACAGAGATTATTTTCTTGGAAATCCTAGTAGTTTCTCTTGGCTTAACAGTTAAGCTGACTTACAGAAAATCGATGATTTTCTTCATGTAGTATTTAATCTGTAAGGTATTAATTCCTTGATGGCAAGGATATTATATCTGTGTACGTCACAGAATCCTTTTAAATTCACACATCAACACAACCTGCTCTTAAATCACTTTCTTTAGGATAACCAGTTATCACCAGAGACGTTATGGCCATTTTGATTCCAATGTAGACATTGCGTGGCAGCTGCTCAAGGTAAAGACAATTTGTATATCTTGTGTTAGAATCACGTGTGCACTATCGCAGAGTTTTATACTTAGACATATAGGAGTTTGAATAAGTCCAGGTTGTTAAAAACAACTTTATATGTATATATACTTATATGTTAGAAATACTAAATGTTTATCTTGTTTCGATTAGAATATTGGTCATCGTTCAATATTTAAAAAGAAAACAAATCTTTGATTGCCTTGTATATTTTGTGGAAATTATATTTCCCCATAACTAACAGGGTAGTGTTTACAACTGCACTGACCGATCAACTTACCATGGACATGGAAAAAATCTCATAATAAAGAGGCCACGTAAGAATCTGAGAATCGACGTAAGCCGTCTTCCTTAAGATCACTCTGCATGCTACTAAATTAGAGTGTCTTTGTGCAAGTTTAGCATGTTTGTTGTGTGTATACATTGACTGGGTGTCCCACAACTGTTTCATAAATGTAATGAATTTGTTATTATTGTGTTTGGAATGTTGCCTGCATTTCGATAGCCTGTACATGTGCTAATCAGGATTTTCAGCATGTCACGATACTTTTCGAGAGTTGATGGAACTAATAACCTAATATCTCAATTTTGGCTAATTAGATCAAAAATATATTTCAATTGATCAGTATTGAGAAGAAACTGACAGGGGGTGTACAGCCTAGATGAATTGCAAGTGTCAAAATTATATTTTAGGCCATTTTATCAACAGCATTGAATGAAAAAATCGGTTTTGATGAGAATTTGACAACCACACTGAAGGATCGAATGACTAATCATGGCGCTCCAGATAGATAGAAATCAACTCTCGAATGAATGGAGATGGTTTATAATAGGTCCTATTGATCTGCATGCTATTTTCACCCTTTGTAGAAGAGTGTATACAACGACACCCATGCCTATGAGAACCACGGCTTAGACGTCATAGTGAACCGACGGCCGCATGTGGACATGACTGGGCAGGCGGTCTGTAGCTTGTCATGATTGTTTCTCTGATAAGCAACATTTGTTTGATTTCTATTTGGCTTGTCTTTATTCCTGCATTCTGAAAAATCCTAAAATCAAAATGGGCTTGGTTTTTCTACTAATAATTATTGCTAAGTCAAAACTTAATCTTTTGTATTGAGTAAGTACACAACTAGATTTACATCCTTCATTCAGATCTTGCTAACAATCAACAACCTTTAAGGATTTGGACTAATTGCACGAGTCTATATGACGTAGGATAGCTAGAAGATGGTTGTCATATGTAATTTTACTGAGTGGTATGGTTGTTTGTAGTTCTTCATGTTAATTTTACCTATTTTCATCCTTTGAAGGAAGTTTATGTTATGCCCCAGAAACTATGGAAAATCAACATACAGTAAAAGCAGAAAGCAAGAATCTGAACTGAAGAGGGCAGTTCTAGTTAAGACTAGTCGAAATATATTTTTAATCGTCATTAAATCAAGAGAAACATTATAAAAAAAAAAACAGGTTAACAAAGTAGGAAAGAAGTTTGAGTGATACACAAATAACATTTTATTTTGGCTCAATTAAATGAATTATGTTCTGGACATCTTTAGACTGTAAGTCCTTTATACATAAAAAAAAATCTGCTGTTCTCAGCTCTTGGTTCTTAACCATATGATTTCAATTTAGCAATCACAACTTTAAATATATAAATAATTATAAACATGGACCTTTTTTCAGGTATGGTATGATCCCAACGACCTATACTCAGCTTGGGACCATCTGGTTCTAGCTGCATCCAACTTCGCAAACAGCGACCTCTTTAGGTATGTGGAACAACTACTTTTCTTAACACCTCCTGATGTACTTGAAGAAAAACTGAGGAATATGTATAATAAATATTCTCAGCCATATAGTCACTATTAAGAGAGTTTAAATGGCTATTTATGTAATGATTTATGTTTGGGTGAGTGTTGTAAAGTCAAATAAATAATGTTTGTTTTAAAGGTACGACCTTGTGGATGTAACACGACAGTCTCTACAAGTGATGGCAATAAAACTCTATGCCGACCTGAACACTGCCTTCAAGGCAAAAGACGCAACTAAGACTATGTAAGTGTCACTTTATTGTTACCCATCCAAATCGTTGTTAAATATATGATACACAACTTTCAGCAATGTATTTTTCAGCTTACTGAATCCGACAAACGGTTGAAATACAGTTTGATACCTTTTGATACTCTTAAATTGAATAACTATTTACTTCAATGAACCATAGTGGCTTTATTTAATGGGTAATGAAAAGTCTAATTGTCCCGGTAATATTTTTAAGTCCTTGACAAACGTGCTTATAATTTTGTTTGAGCGGTTTAGGCAGATCCTTTGTATCCATCGCCAGGAACTCAGAGCTACTATACGTTTGGCTCACAATGCATTAGTCATTATGCTACATTCTAATGTGTCATGATTCGAGGTTCCGTTTGTCGCCAGAAGTGGTGATTTTATCTCAAAATAACCTCAAAGAGGGATTCTTAGGTCTAGACACTTTTCCAGTTGACAGCTTCATTGAACACTCATCATAACACACTCATTAGTGATCAACTAAGGCCAAATTCGGCCCCCAAAATACCCACAGAACTTCTGATTTTCTATGTCTAAGACTATGAGACACAGTTTTCCCAGGTCCTCTGTATTTCACTATCTAGGCGATTCGCACTAACTCAAACTAATTTAACCCAAATTCCCTGATCCCTTGTCTGACAGGGAGGCTGGGGATGCCTTTGTCTCCTTACTGGAGGACATGGAGATGGTGCTGGCGTCTGACTCCCACTTCCTCCTGGGTAATTGGCTGGAGGCAGCCAAGGCTAAAGCCACTTCGGATGAGGAGAGGATACTTTATGAGTACAATGCCAGGAACCAGATCACCCTATGGGGGCCCACAGGCAATGTAAGTGAATATGACTCGGTTATAATTACCTCATTTCCTTTCTCATTTTCTCTTATATAATACTTATTATGTTAAAAATCCTGTCAAAAACCATGATGAAATAATTATGTCAAGAGGGTAAATGTAAACATAAAGAAATGATCTAGAATTTATTGGCTCAATTAGAAGAATACTCAAGAGAATAGACCACTTCGTAAATAGATCCTTGTTGATATAATTCTCATTTATTTCTAAGTATAACAATTCATAATTATGATAATTTTGTATGATTTCATGACATTCCACATGACAGAAGGTAAAGTGTTTCCTAGGCCTGCACTATCCCGTTGCATGTTGTTACAGCGCAATGTATAGTGAATGAACCATATAGCCTAGCACCTTGCAAAAATTATTGCAGCAGCCCCTTGTTATTTACAGAAGAATATCTCTGCAATGTTGCCATGTAAAACCTTTATCGTTAAACAGAAATCTTCACAAAATAATCGAACGAAAAACTCTACAGTACATGGTGGTATCCTTACATAACTTTGCAGTTCCACTGACCATTAACAGAGTATCATAACAGAAGTAACGTTTCATCTGCATAATTATTGTTAATTTTCGTTGTCATGTAGCATGATAGACATACTTGTGTTGTAGACATTTGTTGTGTTGATCCGAACACCAGTATCGTGAAATGCATAGAAAGCATGAGATTCCATCATTAATCAATTAGAACATTAACATGAATTTGGCTGCTAAAATCTGTCATGTATAGATCAATTACACAAAAGAATACATGTATATGACACTACAGGACGTTCATTTACTAATTGTGTATTTTTATTATCTCTCAGATCCTGGACTATGCCAATAAGCAGTGGTCTGGCATGATGTCTGAGTAAGTATTTGCCATAGTCTCTATAGTGTGACATAAAAACGTACCTCATTTAGAAAAAGACTCTAATTGCAGATTTATGTTTAACATCGTCCATATACCATCAAATGTTTGTAGTTGCTAAATGTGATATTCCTTTTCTACCCTGTCTATTCAGATATTATTTTCCCCCGCTCATTTTCTCAACTTTTTCTTCTTTTTTCTTTGCTTTGAAGGCCATTATAGTGTTCACGAATTTTCGTACCTTGCATCGCTAGAAGGGTATAAGATATATTATAGTCTAAGCTGCCCTTCAGGGTTCTACATTAGATTATTTGCGAAAACAAAACGTCCAGCCAAATTGTTCTTTCCACAATTTCAGCTATTATGGCGCTCGCTGGAAGTTATTTGTCTCTGCTCTCGTCGACCATATTAAGACGGTAAGATATCCCAAGACAAAACAGCATGCATTTGTATCTGTATCCTTGTATATTTCTAAGTTTCATAATGTAAATTCGTAATTTTGGTCTATATTCTATTAATATTATTTACATTGCTCGGATATTCCATTTACAGTAATATTTGGTATTGGTCGAACATATATATGTGACCTAGTGACGGGAAGGGGTGATCTGTACCACTTTCCCAGAATTTAAGTATTGCAGGGTATGTTATAAGCTTTCAAATGATACCAAGCATGTTTAAATGCTATACATGAGTTAATAACTTCTCTCAAAATTTACCACGGTTAGAATATAAGAAAATTGTTAAGGGCCTTATTAGTATTATCCTGTATTCATTAGAAATCTACTCAAATATTGATGATAATGAGTCACCATGATTATGAAACAAATAGTGAGACAAAGAGTTATATCAATCAATTTTAATCTAGAAATCATATTTACATTCCGTTTTCGATATTAAGGTTATGAAAGAATATTTCCTCCAATGGGGCCAGTTCTGATATAAGGTACCCCAAAAGTTTCCACTACAACAAAATCGAAGCTGGACTTTGCACGAAATGATAGCTTATGGTAATAATTTCACTATATTTCGCAAATTAAATAATATCTCATTGAATATTAGTCTTAGGATAGCAAAATGTAATAGAGAAGCTACTGAGCAATCTCTTCCTGCGACGGGTCACATACATAATTATGTCAGTATTTTCACCTAAACCAATCCATTATTTGTGTTGCCTTTATTGACGAGCGCTGTCTGAAAACCACTACAAATATAATGTTATTTTAATGTAAGTCCTTTTTTCCTTGAGCAGGGTACACCCTACGATCGTAGCAAATTCGACCACGAAGTTTTTATGACAGTCGAGACGCCATTTACCCATAGCCGAAAGACTTACCCTACAAAACCTACAGGTAGGTAATATAACTATATAGATTAATAAGAATCCATTGTTGATAGATGTTGTTATGGGTTTCTTTATAAACCCCCACTATGTTAGTTCAATTCCCCTGACTCAAGGAACTATAATAATATGATATTTAGATAATTATCTGCTTTCTGAGTTAAATGAATTAAATTCAGGTTGCTGCAGGTCTTTGCTGAGTACTTGGTTCCTTTTATTCCCATTTTTAGGAAGCAAAAATAAGACCAAAAAAATTGTTATTTCCAATGCACCTGAAAGCCAATGATACTTTAATTTGAATAATATCATGTCAAAATAAATATTTTTTCCCATTTTTACAGGCGACTCAATTGAATTGGTCAAAAAGGTGTACATGAAGTACCGCCCAATGACCCTCACCCACGCAGCCTTCTTTAGGAAGCTGCCGAAGTGGTCAGCTTCTGGGCGTAGATTCAACAAGCAGTCCATGAGGTGGATGAAGAAACATGGCCTGAAAAACAACCTAGAAAATGAGGCCTACCCTTTTAAGAACCCTGCATCGGGAACTCCAAGTCACCAGTGGAGTCACGAGTACCTCAGGGATTAAGGACAGAATTCATCTTTTGTTGAACTCTGTTCATATTCAATTCTTATTCAAATTCAAATTCCGATTTTGACAGCGATCAATTGCAAGTATATACATGTTAATACTGCTCAAGTTTGAAAATCGGCAGGAAATTTATCTGTGTCAGAATCAGAATAATGTTTATTCAGCCTGAATGATCCAATTACATAAAACCGGTTGAACAAAAGGACTGTCAAAATTAGAATCAGGATTCGATTGCTGAATGCCATTTCTATATAGTATTGGACCATGTTAGAGGGAATTGATAGACTTGTTAAAGAGTCAGGTTGATAAGCAATACATTCTTGGGGAATCTTCAAGGCTGTGTATATAATTATAGGGTAATTGTAGGGGCCTGAAGATCATGTGTTAATGGTGTGTTTGTGATGTGGCAGGAGTGTTTGTAGTGAAAGTGTTTGATACTACCTGTGGAGAATAGCATGGAATCCCTAGATAGCCGAGATTCCAATATTGAATCCTGACCCTTGTGTATCTATTATCAATAACCCTGTCCTCTAGGAAGAATAAATTTACTATCTTCTGTCTTTAAGAAGATTATATTACATTATTTCTCTCACTGACTTGTATTTACCTACATGTAATTCTTGCATAAGTTATGCAACGTCACTGTGTTGCTAAAATGAGAAAATTAATACATTTGAAAAAGGTTTTGTTTTTGGAGCCCATACACAAGAACTAAAAGAAGGGGGTGTGCAATAAGGAAAACTAGGCAGATGGCTAAGGTAAAAAAAACCTTTGAAAATGAATGAATTACATTTACTGTTTCCTTGACTTTGTTCCTATACGAATTCTTGTCACGTTTTACTGTCAATATGTATTTACGAGATTCTATTTAAATCGATCTTTACAGTAGGAATTGATAATATATCAGGAGCAAGGGCAGTAATAAGAACACGTGTTTGATAATGCGATATCATACGTATCTTATGGTTTTAGAAATGATACATGAATGGTAGATGAGGCTCCAAAAGACATTATTCATTAGCACTGAATAAACATTTTGATGAATATAAATGAAGGTACTTCCTACATTCTATACCCTATTTTTATTTTTATAATTCACAGAATCAACTCATTGAGGTAGTAAATAAAAATGTCTTTTTTACATGTTTTTTTTTTATTCAATTCAAATCAATAACGCATTGTTTATGTGTGCAATCACCTTCTGAACCGATTCTCCTTTATTAGTTTTGCTACAACAATTGCATTAATTGACTTTACTGCAAGTACAACAATATTATTACAATGTGAAAAGTATATCAAAATTATGATTCATTGCTTGTTGAGTAAATTGGAAATACTGTTCAAGTGACATCGATTGTTATATTTATTAGTTACATAATATTATGCGCAAAACTACGCTCTACTGTCACATGCCTGCTACTACAGTTATGGCCAGGCTGGCACACAAGGACCACCTTGCACTTAAACATTTCCATTGCATTGGTTTTCCATTGCACTGTACTGCTACATCACTGATTGACGCTACAGTTTCAACTTTAACATTTAGTATTATGAACATTCATGAAGCATTTACAAAGAATTTCTATGTCATATATACTAAAGGCTATATATATTCCATGCTGCATTCATGGACTTGTGTTCATCATTTTACCTGCGTTCATTGACATGAACACAAGTGAAATGCAAGTAAATGCAAGTATTTCTAGGGTTTGTTTGCGTTCATACTTGCATTTAGAGAACGCAAATATGAACGCAAGTATATTTCTATATCGAGGCTATGTTCCACGATGCGTCCAGTGGCACTTGTTTTCATGTTCAGATACTGGCGCAAGCTCACTTCTGTTCAGATACCAACATGTTGGTATTTGCGATGTTGGTATCTGCGCAAGTAAACTTGCATTTCCAAGTTAAAAGGAATGCAAGTACCACTGCATGCATTATGGAATATAGCCTTTAATCATCTAATCATAATCAACAATAATTTATTTTCAATTGACTTTATGCATTTCGGATTTAGCCACATGACCATGATCACCACTTGGTGATCACCAGAAAGTGATCATGTGACACATCTACACAAGTTTTATAGAAAATGAATCTGAAGGTTGATAAGTCACAAAAACAAGAAACCTCTGACATACTGTTGGATACAGTCAGATTAGGTAATATAACCACTAATAGATACTATCTATTCCTTGCTATTTGCTGAAAATTAGAAAATGCTTCTTCAGTAAGCCAATCCCAGTTTACACAAACATTAATTTTAGTGTTTACCATGGAATATTTTTTAAATTGCCTCCATACTTATTTCCTGAAGACAATTGCATAATACAAAACCAACCAAAACAATTTGTCTGGCAAATTGCTCTTACAATTTATAAAATGCAGCTTTTTATATTTGCATTTTCCCGTAGTACCAATGTTAAAGCCTGTCAGGCCAACCTATAATGTCCAACCCTACTTTGATCTGAGATACAGCACTTTGATAAGCTGGCAAACCTCTAAAGCCTGTATTCCACATACCACTTTTGATGCTGCCGATTTTGTATTTCTGTGATTTCCTCTGAGATTATGACTGAAAACCTTACATGTTGTTTACCATCCAAACAAGATTTGTAAGACCTTTCTATTGATATATTACATATCTATATTTGACCTTTATTTCCACTTCCGATTTTCAAAATCAGCAGAAAATTTGGTATGTGGAATACGGCCTTAATTCTGCAAATTGTTTAAATTTAAGAAATGGTTATGTTTTATCAGTACTTGGGGATATAGAAAAATATGATTCTTGATTATTTTAGTAATGCCAACTCTAGCAGACACAGGTGGCTTACACAGCTATTTTGTCCAACCCTTGTCTAACCCTGGGATATACCCAATGTGGGATGGGCTTATTACCTACTGTGATTGAAATAAATGCTAAATCATTGCTTAACACACTCTACAATTGAAATTGAAACTGCAAGATGGTAACTAAACAAATCTCTTTCTAGCAGACACTGTACATTGTCATAAAATACATCTAGTACCTCAAGGCGATCAGAAGGGCTCCTTGTCTTGTTAAGGATGGTCCAGAAGGAGTTGTAAAATGTTTTGATGGTATTAACCATTTGATAGACGTATTCTTCAGTAGCTTGTATATCTATGGGAAGGCAAGAATTATACAGCTGTTATACAATTTTTAAAATAGGCGGCCATGGGATATTTGGCAAAGTAGACCACTTCACATTTTTCACATTACATTGAGACCTGATAAACAGTAATGTAAGCCTTTTTAATTGTGCAAACGATTACTAACTGTGTCTGGAAATGAGTGAGTTATCTATCTTACCATCCTTTCCTCCATTGGCCATCCATTTTCGAAAAAAGGGATCTGTTACTTGCCATGTGTCCAGTCTGATCAGTTTAAGGCAAGACTCCAACTCTGTGCCTATCTCTCTGAATGGCTTACATAGATCACCTGGTTTTCGAAATGTGATTGGGAATACTCTTGCAAATTCATATTCTTCCTGCAATTAAGGCACAAATTTACCACTTAATTATGGAATAGCACATACACAACTTCCATGATAAGAAAATATGTATTTTTATATTTCACCAACCATGTCAAACTGTGGTTTACTGTTCTTGAGAGGATACCATGGCAACCACCAAAAAGACTGTCCATACATGGCCATAAGAGGGATGCACCAACCATAATGAACCGTAAAATGCTATGTGTATTTTGAGATGGCACTCACTACTTGAAAAAAACACTCTGAACCTGTGTATCGCAACGCTCGATTCTCAAACATTCAAACGACTTACATGAGACGAATTAACAGAGTCAGCTTCCAAAAAGGCCAACAAGCTAAACTGGGTCAAATTGGCACCTAGTGTCAATATACAGAACCAAATTTCGGTCAAACCACGTTAAGTGTGGACTTTAATTGTTAAAAAAGTCAAAAAATAGAATTCAAGTTCTTGAACCAATGGTTGTATTTCCCAAATATACAAGTAAGGACCAATTGTATTCTAAAAAATTAGAACGTAAAGTATTTTCGTTAAAAAGTTAGAATGATTTAAAATCAGGTCCTTTTTTAAAACTATTTTCACTCATTTTCTCCTAACTTTTTCTAATAGAAATAAAGTGAATCAATAATATTCAATTGGATACAAAAAATAAGCTTTCTAAGCAAATGTAAGGATGTGTATTGCACCTTATAGAATACGAAATTATCTTTCAGATGATATCTAGAACGTTGAAATCGGATATTAAGTTACAGAGATACTGAAATTATACTACTCTAGCCACAAACTTCAAGGGCACAAACATTATCAATTTTGAGCTTGTACTGTAAATATTTAACCTTTGCTTATGGTGAATATTGACAAATTTGGGACTGTTTCCAAGATAAGTTGTTAACATTTTAATATTTATCTTAAGATAAAGGTAATTTGGAATATTTTTGATAAAAGGTTCCCTTGGCAACTGCACAACGGTTCTAGGTCCTTTTATTTTGATATAATATAGCATTATGGTAATTTTTGTTATCAAATCTAAGATAAAAAGGGTTAAAATGAAAGTCTTGTAGATACCATAAAAGTTTTGTAGATACCATCTTGTAGATACTTTTTACTACATATTTGCCTCTAGGACCCTTAATAACGTATCCATTGGCTTGATAATTGGTATACTGTCTACTTTGCTGGAGGTCAATGCTTTGTTAGTAGAAAATGTTAAAATCTATTTTTATGTTGGGAGATATGCAAGGTCTTGTAGATACCCTCTTAAATAATCTCTCCAAAAAACACATTTTGCACCCCTGGATTTTCATTATAATGTAGCATTTTGGATATTTTGAAGTTTTTAGTTGGAACATCCTGGTTAATTCTAATTATTGACACTAAAAAAATCCTATGTCTAATTTTTTTTTCAATAAAAATACCTTATTTCATGAAAAAGTCTTGTAGATACCTTTTTCTGTGGACACTTTTCAGCGATATAAATCAAAATGAAGAATGATCATCTAATAAGAAATAATACATAGATTGTAACAAAAGTCATTTCTTTTGTTCATATGGTATTTTAACGCATATTTTGATCAAAATGAAATTTTAATTCTCCCTGTGGACATAGTATTTATTGGGTATATGCCTTTTTTACCTCTGAATATCAAATAATTAATTATTTTCTACAAAAATAAATTTTATATGAAAATATTGACTTTTATATGAATAAATTAGCAAATCAAACAATGGTTTCAAATTATGTTAATGGAAAATGTTACAGCACTTTATATCCTGAAGACATCATAGTCCACACTTAACGTGGTTTCACCCATGACCTCTTGTAACAACCTAACAAATACGTTCAGGCTGAATGATGAAATAACAAGCTGCCAACATTTCTGATGGATTTTACATGTGAAACCACAAATAAAATGTAACGATATATGACAATACTGAACAGGTGGACAACCCTGAACACCATGAGATAACAACAATTTGTTGATCCACCTTGGCAGCCAACCTCTTAGCCAATCCGACAAGTCTAACCCAGGCGTGGATTTAGGGGGGGGGGGGGGGGCATGCCAGGCGTGGCCCCCCCCCCTATTTTGGGCCAAATTTTAATTTTGTTTAATGTAAAATTCCTGTTCCTGGAGGGTCCAGGCAAAAATGTTACTATAGCACGCCCTCCCCCCCCCCCCCCCCCTTTTTTTTCAAAATCCTGGATCCGCCCCCGTAAAACCCATAGTTACATACACGACAAAAGACACAGGACATCAGACAAAAGAGTGGCAAATCCAAAACGTTAAATCTCATAGTCATGGCAGTGCACCAAAACGAACCTGATAAGCTTCAATTTTTGTACCAGTTCCACTTCTTTTGGTCATTTGTAGTTGCCTTCGCTCTGATTAATTCATGCTACTAGGTATGCATGAGCAAAGTCATTTGGACTAAAGGATATAAAAGTATTCAAAAGATGAACAGTATCCCTTTTTCCTACATTCTATGACAAACCCTTGTCAGTATCTATAATTAATAGAACGATCTGTTCTTTGTTATGTAGGCCTAAACAAAAGTTCTTCTATTTCAACACTTTGAGTGCATACATTTTGTAAGACATTATATGTATAAACTCCCTATTAGTATTATGTGGATTTTATCTACAAAATGAGAAAATAAAACCAGGCAATGAATAGACTTACTTCTGTTATGATCCCATTCTCAAACATATCTCTAATCACCCTTTGAGCTCCTATTATGGCTAGATTGGCTTTACCATCTTGACCCTCCGTAGAAGTGTAGGTTAAAACCACCAATCTGCCACCTGTATGAATGAAAATTAAGCAAGAAAAAACATTGTACACTGCACAATTGTACTGAACAAATAATTATTCGCTATTCTTAGAAAGGGGAGAATGGGGGTTCTAATCACAAAGTGAACATGTCCATTGTTCAAGTCCATACCAGTATACAATTGATATATGGTATATTACTGTATATTACTGTGAGAGAAATTTCAGTAATCAATACAGTTATGTTAATTGCAATGATGTAAATGGTAGATAGCCGTAAAATAAAATACAGTATTATACTGTCAAGGTTTACAGTATAATTATAACTGTCAAAGTTACGTTTTTTAAACAGTGTTGAGAAGAAAGCTATTATTTATCATCACCCTCTCAATTAAAGCAAGCTATTCCTATTACCCTCTCAATGTTTCAGTTTTAAGTGTGTGCCTGCTATGGAAAAGGTGCACGGATGTTTTCGTAGACCCAATGAACATTATTTTAATGTAGAACTATAAAAGGTTAAAAAAAAAATATTTACCTGTTTTAAGTTCTTTTGATCGCGAGAGAAGAAAGTTTTCCCAGTCTTTATTTGCAAGTTCATGTGTTCCATCATCTGGTCCGTTTGGATTTAAGTTGCAATTTTCTGGTGGCCTGCAAAAGGATAATTTACAGCTTTATATAGGGAAGTACAGTTTTCTATAGCATTATGATCCACATTGGCATACACTTTTGAACACTTAGTAAGCTAGTAAGATAAGGTAATCTACAATATCAAGTCAAAATTAGAAAATATTGTTATGGTTTCATTTTGGAGGTAGACTGGATCAAGTAAGTATTATGTAAAAAAAGTTTGAAATGTTTAAGCATATTAGTGAAGGACATACAAACCTCTGTGAGAGCCAATGGATTGAACTCACAGATATGCCAAGGTCTACACTCTCATGTGGAACAACTTGATCGAAAAAAGTGTTGGTTACAAATTCCAATGTTAAAGGACACTCAGATGGTTGTGATTGTTCAGTCAATAGTCCTGTAAATAAATGAACAGGCAGTAACACGATAGTTGAAAAGATAAATCGCAGTTTTTTTGTCTTTTTATAAAGAATTTACAGTAAACTAATTTTTTGTCACTTCATAAATGATAATCCTACAACTCACTTGTTAGACCTTTCAATTTCAGATATGGAGGCCTACTCTCATAATTGTTAGCAAGAACTTGAGCAAGCTGAACAATCATGTACCAAAAACATATTCTAACCACTCTATTATACAATATAATATAGTTTGTAATCACCATCGCACCTATGTGAGTACAGCCTTTTGGCTTCTACCAGCTCACCTTGCAATCTTACAAGTTCTGCTCCTGGTTTGCCTACTGATAGGTCATTCAATATCCAAACAAGATGCTTCTCCCCTCCTACTATTTCTGTAATGAACAAATTGTGCAGATGTTAATGCTAGAGCTATAATACCCAATCAGAAATAATGATGGTATTATTTAAAAGAAAACTTGCACATAACTAGAGGGTAGCTATTTTTCAATGAATTCAATTCAGCAGATC
This sequence comes from Lepidonotus clava, assembly GCA_936440205.1. Lineage (NCBI taxonomy): Eukaryota > Metazoa > Annelida > Polychaeta > Phyllodocida > Polynoidae > Lepidonotus > Lepidonotus clava. The sequence goes on along the minus strand of OW387150.1, from coordinate 12,768,868 downwards.
ATTCACGACTTGTACTATCACTGTAAGCAAAATCAAAAGAAAATTCCTAGTTTAGACAAAATTATGGGGATTAAAAAACTTTTTTTTTTTTTTTTTTTAAGGGAAATCCCCTACTTAATGACATAGCAAGGGGAGTTACTGGGGAATCCCATCTGCCCTTAAAAGGGAATCCCCGTCCCTGTATAATGTGTATTAGGGGTTATGCTATCTAAACCAAATTGTATATATTTGGCCCAATACAACTCATGATAAATCAAAATATATATCTTTCGACAACCATTCATTAATCAGGAAATCCCAAAGTAATTTTAGAAGTAATTCCCATACACGGCAAATTTTTGAACTCATACAGTAAGTAGACTCGGCCGTGTCTGAATCAATTTGCTCTAAACCGTGTCAAGGAGTGTAAGTCTTACTCCACCATTAGCCCTGAAACAGCAAAGTATCATTATACCACCCATAGCAGTGGGCGTGTTAGGTAATATTTTTGCGCCCACCTCATAGTTTCCCTTCCCCTTCTGGCGTGTATATAAGTGTAAGTCAGGGGGTGTTAACTATATTGTGTCACAATAGTCCCGTCCGCTCATAGTTCTGTTAACACGCCCAACCTTGTCGGCGTGTTAACGTACCTACCCTCCATTCAGGCACCAATATAATGGCCAGCAGTGGCGTACCCAGGCAACCCCCCCCCCCCCCCCCCCCCGCTCAGGGCGGGAGGGGGGGGGGGGGTTCCCATGGTGTGTGGACCCCCCTCAGATTTCTCAAATTTTACGCAATTAAACTACCAATAAAGGGAATTATCCAAATAAGGGGTCTCTGGAACCCCCTCAGATTTATCAAAGTTTGTATGCCTATAGGGGGAATGTGGGTTGTATTTGATGGCCGCGCTTTACCAGTGTTCTACTCTCACTGTACTTAGAAATTTAGATGAAAGATATATTATGACTCACATTATCTTTTCAATACTCTGTACAATCGGCCGTAGACTGCCAGGTACACACAAAACATAGTTTAGCGTGAAGCTGTGATTTAAGGTAAATTCTAACCTATAGCTATCATGCTCCCGAGGTTAACTAGTGTTACTATATAAGAATAAAAATAAAAGGACATTTGACACAAAGTGTAGTTATAATTCTAGTGTACTATTTTATTGCTGAATCGATTATATTAATCTTTATCCTCGGCGCACCACTCGCACAACACCTCGGAGCACATGATGCTGGCAGGCTCGCCCCCCTCACAGTCGGCGTGGTAGCAGCGGCCGCAGTAGTTGCAGACCAAGTACATTCTGAAATATTAAGGAGGCATGTTTAAATACACATTTGTTTAAATTATGTGCACGAACTAATCGGACCATCACCAATCACAATCTTTAGTAACTGTACGAAATTCGGCGTTCACTCCAACGTCAACATTAAGATTCTATGCCCTCGTTATTTTTTGCCTAGTAGCATCATCGAAAATCATTGCCGCTATATAATATTATTTATTATGAAAAAAAAACACGGCGTACCTGTAGTTGCCATCCAAGAATATGGCCTGCGGTTGTGTGGCGTGTTGGTCTTCGGCAAACGTTTCCATCGCCTTCCACCTTTGGTCCGTTAAGTACTCCTCTTGCTCCTGAAAAAAATTGTGTGGTTATAGTTAAATGTGCAAAAGTCAATTTTGCACTTACTACATACCAGCATGTCCCTCGTAATATTGGCAAATTTCAGAACAATGGTACTCGTGAAATCGCCCCACTCATCATTTTGTTTTGTTTATACATATTTCCCTTCATACGCTTACATGTTTTATTTCCCCCTTAGCTTCATCGTGTAAATACAAATGTACCAACCTGGGTCGGATCCTCCGAACAGTAGACGCACGTCCACTCTGATGGGCCGTCCGGGAGCTGCTGTTGGTCGTGCGTCCTGGAAAAAAATTCAAAAATCATCACACCGTCCATCATTTCAACATAGGTGGTCGAAACTACCAAATCATCGGCATGTCAATTTTTCTCACCAAATCTCTGTTTCATGTTATTGTGCCAGTCTGATAAATTTGCAATTTTTAAATTGTCAAAAAAAAGAGCCTGTTCTTTCAGCATGTTACATGAATTCGAGCGACCACAACTATGTCCGATCGCGAGTCCGTCATCGGGTTTTAGACAGTGTGCATTATTTGGCATGAAGATAGTCACCTCTACCAGATAGTAAGTTAATAATTTTCTTTCCATGCTTCTCTTCTATCCCTGTCTATCAACAGTGTTGAACAATTTAAACCTACTTAGGGGTGAACTGGGGCGCCCACTCGGTCCATTGGGGTTCCGTCCAGATCGTTTCCTCCTCTTCAATATTTTTCTCCTCACGCGGTGTCCATGCCTGGGATTCCTCTTCCTCCTCCGACAGCACATGGTCGCTTGAATGAGCCAAAAAACAACCTTTAAGTGTCTGGAATTGGTTATCTACGTGTATGTGCAGAAAACGAAAAAAAATGGAAAATATGTACCCAACTTAACAGCTATTATCCACACCCTTATACATTTGTTAACAAACACTCTATATATGGAAGTATAACCCCCAAGTCATTCTCCCGCAAAGCCTGAAAAAACACTACTTCTCTATATAGGCAAGTTATCTTATCAAATTATAGGCAAGTTATCTGATTCACCTACCGGGTTTTCTGCGCGGTCGCCATTGTTCAAAATGTGGCGCTTGGGTTTAATATCAGCAAACTTCTGCGTACGTCTTTTATGGTCCTGAGGCTGGCGCGGGACTGTGTGTGTGCACGTGGTGGGCACAGCCTTATAAAGCTGGTGCCCCCCCCCCCCCCCCCCCCCCGTTATACAAGGGGCAGGTAATGAGGGGCGATCTAGGTCAGCCGAGCAGCCTGAGCGACCGGTGTCAGGTGTTACATAAGGTGTCGCTCGCGCAGCCCTGGCAGGAGGTGCACGTCCTGACACCTGACTCAAGAAACCACCCGTAAATGCACACAGCCTCACACCCCCAGCCTGTGAAATAACTTCAGAAAACGTACCTCAAAGTCGCACATCCTGGCACCGTAACCTTGTGAAGTAATTTCCTACCTTTTATTTTAAATTTGAAAGTAGTCACATTATAAGGTTTAGGGCGTAATATAATTATTCCTCCCATGAATACACTACTTCAAGACGAATTTTTATTAAAAAAATGTTGCTTTTGTTGGCAAAAGCGTCTAAAACACATAATCCTAACAATGCATATAAAACACCGGACAGTGTCCGAAATTTAGCTGCTGCGCCCTATAGGCCGGGCCTATAGGCCTGCACCCGGCGTGCACACTCACATTCGTGAGTCTGCACACTCACACTCGTGATTCTGCACACTCACGGCCAGGTGCGCTATTTTTAAGTTTTGCACCTTTTTTATACATGTACACACTTCTCATGGAATTTTTTCATTCCCATATATCGGGGGTGCATAGACAAAATTTGTGGTGCACAATCTCAGTAATTATGAATACGTTTTCAGCTTAATTTCGGACACCACGAGTTCGATATATCTATAGGTCCTCTAGATCTACAAGAAGTCGTGGCGCTGAAGGGGACATACGATCATATTTTCTTTTTCAACCACATATCCAAAATGTCCACTTATCCGCATAACAGGCAGGAAAGATGCCCATGAAGGTTGCTCGAACTTTGCCTTGTGCCACATTGTATAAGGACTTATGTATCTGGATGCGACAGTGCTGTGTTGGTACCACTTCACAGCTGCAAACAGATGTTGCCTCTTCTTCCTGGTTGTCCGACATTGTACGTAATGTTTCATGTAGTGGGTGGCGATGCACGGGCGCTCCTGGGGGTCATTCTGTTCGTCTTCGTACCAATTGGCCATTAGTCTGGACAACTTTTTACCACTGCTGGACATTTTGCTGGAATAAGTCATGGGGCCATATTTTACGACTTTAGACTGCACGTAAAATGAAGGCAGAAATGACTTCTCTAGGATCTCCTGTTCTGTGGGGTACATCTTTTTGTATGTTTCTTTGAGCAGCTCAAGATCGTCCAAGTCGAGCCACACCTTTTCTTCTCTAAATGTCTCGAAGCCGTCGGGGAGACTCCATAGGCTCTCGCACTGCGCCAAATCTCGCTCATTGGGTACATCGAGTGTTTCCAGGACCGTTCTTGCTTTCTTCTCTCCTTCTCCCAGCTGGCAGTGTTTGCCAAATTTCCCCTCGTGTTTGGACGGCATTTTGGCGCGCGCCTGACTGACACGACTCATCCGGTGAAACCTCTCAAACAACTGTTTCTCTATCTGGCGATTGTTAGTCGGCACATCCCCCAAGTAACCATTATACCGCTCAAAACTGAACAGCCAAGTACTGGGAGCTGGACCATACTCCCGGAGACACTCCTTTAAATGGAGATGTAGATGCATGTTTGGGGTAATGAAATCAGAACCGAACTGGACCTCTGTGCTCCTGCAAAAGTACAATAGTTTCCTGTGTGCCTGTTCTATCTCGTGGTATGTAATACAAGGCTTGCACAGAAGTCGAGTGGCCTCTACGAAACGCTGCCAGCTTTGAAGCATATTATCCGGCAAAAGGCCCTGGAGGCAGTATCCAGACGAGACTGTAACCCAATTCTTCCACTCCTTTGCCGTCCACATCCCAGCGTTCGATTTGATGTTAGTTACCATGCAGTCATCCGGTAGTCCCTCTTTAAACTGATTCAGACGAGCATCAATAGTCAACACCTGATTAGCGCTTAGTACAACCCCCAACGCCAACCCTTCCTCATCTGTTGATTTCTTCTTCTTCTTTGACAACTCTTTGTCGGTCCACCTCCTCCACATTCGCTTGGCGGTCCCTGAATCCCAATAATAGAAGCACATATGTGAAATCGGTATTGAAACCCCAATGAACTTAATAGTCCAAATTAAAGGCAAATGCAAGTTCCATTTCAAACACATTATCAGTGCTAAACATTACTTAACGTTAGGTCAAGCTTCAACACTTACCCAACAGTACATTATGCATCACATCGATCGAGAGGAACCTGAAAAAATGAATGTGAAGCGTCTAAGTAAAAACATATAATATAGTTACTGCTAATGGAAACATTTTTATTAATGTTTATTCAAATGTCAAATTAAAATTTTTAATATTTTGGTATAATTCTGTGTAAGTTTGGCCTTTAAATTTGTTCGGCCTGGAGATTGAACTTACTTGATGGGATTGAAGTAGGGCAATTCTAGGAGGACACAGGAACGAGCTCCATACTGTTTCTCAAGTTTACTTTTCTCTCTCGGGGTGGATGCAGCTCTAATCTCCCTCACTCTCTCCTTGTGTTGGTCCAGAGTACGAGGAGTCCAATTCGCCACTTTGAATCCTCCACGGTTTGAATTATTGAATTCCTTCAGACATTTTGAACAACCCATGATAGCATTAGGTAGCAGGAAACCGCAGGTCTTCCTCCCTGCAGGCAGGTCGGCAGCAACGTTCAAAAGCGCCAACTTAACGGTCTTGCCATTTGGGCAATCCTTGGTTATAAGCCTTTTTCCCCGATTCCAGAATTCCTTGAGTTCGTCGACTAGGGGCCTCAGAAAACTGGTAAGGTCGGCAGGTTCTTTACTTAAGTTTGGAATGATACCGTATAGTATGACGTTCTCAAGTCTGTACCGCTCATTTCTGGGTAGGTTAAGTATTGTTAGGTAAATGCCCCCTACTGACATCGAAGCTTTCCGAGAGAATGGTTGAAACCAATCGATATTCATCTGAAGAGCCAAGTTGTTTTCATTATCAAGAAAACACTCGGTGTTCGCGTTAAAGTCTTTCCATACCGAACCGTTGTAAATGTCAGCATACACTCTGTCGGGTATCCTCCTTCCCTTCCATTCTACCCAGGCAAGAATGCGACGTTATAATAACGTTATTGTGACGTAATTTTTTGGTTCTTGTTACGTTGCATTTCGACGTTCTATAGACGTAGATTTGATGGCTCCCAATCACGTCTCTGAGCCTTCCAATGCGACGTCGCAAAATGACATTCTTATCACGTGTTTCTGCGACGTCACAAAATGATGTTCTTGGTACCTGTTTCTGCGACGTCACATTGCAACTTTCAAAGAATGATGATATGGATTAGAAACTACTGCTGCAATGTTGCACCATAACATACTGGTGACATGATTATTAAATCATATTGTAACCAAAATTATATTCCAATAAGGTTATTTTGTGGCAGGTTCTGTTAAGGTTATTTTGTGACCCACCTATGACCAAACATTACACTGTACATCATACTGTAACTTTCCCAAGACAAGAAATCTTGGTTTCCAGCTTTGATCACAGTGACTTGGGGCCTTTTAAGTAAGTACTTGTGTACCCAGGCCCTTTCTATAGCTGGCAATTGTCAGATATCAGGCAAGGGGACAGACCCACTCAGTATCCCATTGTGAAAGATTGAAAAAGGTGTGTTCATGGTACTGGTCATTTATTTTAGCCAAAACAATTAAAGTAAACCATAAATACGCTTCTAGAAGATGGTTTGATATTTCATAAAGAATAGTGTTTCAGCAGCATTTAGACATACTTTAAAAAATAGTGATATAAACCACAAAACCTTATACTTTAGCCTTCTCTCAACTTAAATGGTATTGCACTGTCCCCTGGTGTTGAAAAACAGTACTATCAATGGTTATGGCTAGACTAGGAAACAAGGTACTTGTGACGTTCTGATTTAGTCAAGTTGTGACTTAACCTAACCAGAACGTCACTGAGACATGGTGATTAGGTGAGGTCAAGACTGAACCTTAGCACAACGTCACTGTGATGTCACAATTAGGTAGGGTTGAAACCTTACCTTAAAAGAACGTCACTGTGACATCATCATTAGGTATGGTTCAAACCAACCTAAACACAATGTTCTTTTGACGTACTGTTAAGGTGTAGTTAAGACCTAACCTAATTAGAATGTCACAAAGACATTCTAATTAGGTTAGGTCTTAACTACTTAAAGACACAATTTTGGTCGCAGCGACGTTTCTGGGAGCCATCAATTAGACGTCGCTACAACGTCGAAATCTCACGTAACAAGAACGTCTCTTTAGGTTTGGTTACAACTTCACTCAGTCAGTACGTATCAGTTATGTACTTTTTCAGTTAGGTCTCTATGTCACCTAATCAACACGTCATAACTACATTCTTTTTAGGTTTGGTTATAACCATACATAATTAGTTTGTATCAGTTACGTTCTGTTTGAGTTATGTCTCAACCAGACCTGATTGGCACGTCACTGTGATGTTACATTGTAAGGGGGTTCTAACCTGATGTTCATATAACGTTATTATAACGTTCTTTTTATGGGATGTCATAACATCCCCCTAAAATCACGTAACTGTTACGTAGTTTTATGTGGGTTATAAACCGACCAAAATGGTATGGTCGCAGAACGGTTCTGTTACGTCGCTTCTTGCCTGGGTATACATTTCAGCTCAAAACCTGGACGTTTCATCATAACCTGCAAACTCTTCTCAAGCGACTGGTAACAGAATGTCTTGACTGGAAGGAAGGTAATTTCCCCACTAATCTTGGCCTCATAAAACAATTTCCAGTTGCAACGTTTTAAATCATCACCGACGGTTGTGCACCTAATGGGTTGCTGATTACCATGACCATCCGTGTAAAAGCCTCGACCTCGCACACGCTCAGTGGTGGACAACACAGAATGCGACAACGTATAACAGTTCGGGCAGCATACACTCGTAGAGTAATTAGTCATCGTTAGGTCTGTACCCAACCATTTGTACATCATCAGCATCGTTTTGGGGAATACTGCCTCCGCTGCTTGTGAAACCTGGTCATTACCTGCTACCGTCAATAATTCACAAATGAAGCACATAACTTTAGCCATTTGCGTATCACTGGTGAAGGTGTGGATCTGCCACTGCAAAAGAAAGAACAGAACCCATGAAAATAGGCTTTGGATATTCTTATTAGTGGTACCAAGAACAAGCCTTGACAATGGGCTAGGAAGACCCATCCCGTCACCGAAAACCACTTTTAAGTGACGGATGGCCCTGTTGCGAATCTTGACTGCCTCTGGATCAAGCTTATCATTTTCATCCGATTCTTGGGAATCTTCCATCGTACCGTAATAGTCTTGCGTATCATCACCTGACTCCTCATCGGCTTCCATGGGTACCGCCTCTTCAACAGGCTGATTGCGACCCACAGGCTGACTGTCTGCTTCTCCCGGATTCCCGACTTCAGCCTGCCGCTGATTAGCAGCTGCAGCTTCCGCCCGAATACCAGCTCCAACCTGGATACCAACCTGGATACCACCTTCAGCCCGAATACCCGCTTCAACCTGCATACCACCTTCAGCCTCAATACCCGCTTCAGCCTGGTTACCTGCCTCAGCCTGAAAACCTGCTTCAGCCTGGTTACCTGCCTCAGCCTGAAAACCTGCTTCAGCCTGGTTACCTGCCTCAGCCTGAAAACCTGCTTCAGCCTGGTTACCTGCCTCAGCCTGAAAACCTGCTTCAGCCTGGTTACCTGCCTCAGCCTGAAAACCTGCTTCAGCCTGGTTAACTGCCTCAGCCTGAAAACCTGCTTCAGCCTGGTTAACTGCCTCAGCCTGAAAACCTGCTTCAGCCTGGTTACCTGCCTCAGCCTGAATATCTGCAGCTTCGGCCTCAGGACCCACTTCTGCCTGATTGCCAGCGTGTTGAGGTAAACCAAATTGGGGTGGTTCTGCAAGACACATGTATAAGAATAAATTAAATGTACAGTAGGGTTGCAGAGTACAGACTATCCCACCCAATGTTGTTTCTCTGACTCAAAAGTTATGATAGAAAGATGCATGGAGGGATACATATATATAACGTCCATTGTTTAAGTCATTCATTATTTGAACAATTGTTTAATTGTTAAGAAAAGATTTAGGCTGCCGATAATTTTCCAAACACTAACTGATCATTAAGATTATAGGAGGTATTTGAAAATAATATCTATGCGCGCAAGCTAGCTAGGAAGGTTTTGAAGGATATCGATTTCAGGTGCAAGTGACTGTATCCTAGTTATACTATTTATCTGGTACTCACCATGCTCCATACGATGCTTCCTGTTATATGTACTTTTTGAGACTGGACGTTTACATGTGTCGCGCCATCGGTCACTGGTCAGACCCTTGAAACACCACGAGGCCATGGCGAACTTGAGTTAGACAGCAGCACTTCAGGGCGATGAACCTTCCCCAATTGCGACCACGACCCAAGTATTTATATATGGTACAGACCGACGCCTATGGTCCCACCAGCTGAAAGCCGCGAATTGCCGCGACATGCCACAGCCCCGACCCAGGGGTAGCTGCAGTCGAGCTCCTAACCTCAGACACCCGTGTGAAATTAAAGCCGAGAACAGCTGCCACAGTATTACCAGGAGATTACTGTAGCCTCCAGCCTGGCCGTCACGGTAGCGCGTTGTCGTGATTTGTCGGGCGCATGAAGTTTCTTCAGCTTCCGAAACGCATCGTCCGCCGTCAGGACTGGTGAGGGCATGACACCTGCCATTAAAACCTAGGGTCTACCCATTAAAGGGCGGTGAAGTTTCCTCAGCTTCCGAAACGCATCGTCCGCCGTCAGGACTGGTGAGGGCATGACACCTGCCATTAAAACCTAGGGTCTACCCATTAAAGGGCGGTGAAGTTTCCTCAGCTTCCGAAACGCATCGTCCGCCGTCAGGACTGGTGAGGGCATGACACCTGCCATTAAAACCTAGGGTCTACCCATTAAAGGGCGGTGAAGTTTCCTCAGCTTCCGAAACGCATCGTCCGCCGTCAGGTCGACTGGTGATAGGATTTCATCTGCCTTGAAAACCGAGCTCGAAGGTCAAACCTTAAGCTTTCTGCTACTACTTAGGGCCAGCTTATTTCGTTATATAGTGCGTTTGGTGTACGGCTACGTGAATATCATGAGTGTCAAAATCATGAGTGCCACCCTTGGTGAGAATCTTCTTAATTACTTTGGTTCTACAAGTGATACGAGTCAATGGCCGACTTTCCAAATTATTCAAAATACGTAAAACATATGTATTCATTCTGGTGGTCCCCCTTCCTGATTAATTAATATGGCCAGTTTTCTGAATTCTAGGGTGTGGCCATATGGCAGTTATAGTTTATTCTGTCTGTTTGAATTGCCTGGCCATGGTAATTTGGAAGGAAGGTGTTTGTTTAAAGTTGAGATGACAACCTTCATGTTCTCTTCTTTCTTTTTTTTCAATATTAGCTGCCGCGTACTTGGTTCTTGTATCATGTGTGGAATTTGTTCGAGCTGCCAGTGGCGGATACTGGCCTAGGGTCGTTCACAATAAGCCTGGAGTAACCCGTACCCGGTTGGTCAACCTCACTGCTCCAATTACCGGTCACCCTCCACCAAAACACAATGCGATGACCGGCCTCACCTTTCATGACACCCTGCAAGCCTTGTTGGACCAGGACCATACCGTAACTGACACTGGATCTGAAGCCAACCCAGGAGACGAAAACATTAAAGAATTCCCAACTGTGGTACTTCTCTCTTCGTACACTCTTCTTGTTATCCTCGCCGTAGCCATAATTATTAGCATATTGTTTGTTTGCTCCGGAATTACTCGCATCTTCGCAGACGCTCGTTTTCGTGTATACTTGCTTGTCTCGGGCAATCACAGTGTATGGCTTAAAATAGGCACGTTCCCTGGACATTTCGGTGATTATATCTTTCAAACAGAAAATCCTATCACACTGACTAAAGCCAAAAATATATGCCTAGGCGCACGATACACATTTAACTGTGTCATCCAAATGACCGACTGCTATACCGGCACATCGACACGACTGCCCACACATTTAAAGGTTAATAAACTGAAGGACATCATGTTGACAAGATAGATGACTAAGGACATTATACGCTACCAGTTGGTTACCATGGGTATAGGCATAGGAGAGCTTGTTCTTTTGGGGAAATACCGGCCCGGTGAGCTTGCAATTAGTACTTCTACTTCAGTCGACTTAAGCCGTGTTGACCTTGATTAAGTCTTGTGTGAAAAATGTTGTATTTTTGTGTGTTTAATACCAATATGCTGCCGAACGTGCGTGCAATCGATACAAGTGTTATGGTCATAAATTGAATTTGTAGCTATATAAAATTTGGGTTTTGGAAAGAGCAGTATGACGCTGACAAGAGCGCTTTTATTCTGGCTCGGGATAGGGTCAACCCCTTATGTAATCTGTGAGACAGGCCCCTTAGTTAGGGGCCTGAGGCTAAACTAGGTCTGCAACCTAAACTAGTAGTGGAATTAAATGTGGTTAACGCCATAATCTGGCTATCGGGCTCCAACCGAAATTATGGCTATAGCTAATTAAGCTATCGTCCCTTAATAAATCTCGACACCTAAATCGACTTGTTCGTTTTTTAAATTATTAATTTTGCAATGACACAGCAGCTCCAAGTTACCAATACATAACTCCAGGAGAACTCACACTTTAAAGGGTTACAATATGCAGGAGGTTTTTTTATTCTCTCACAGAAAGAATATAGGTCACCGTGTGATACAAATCCTAGAAAGTATTTCGGGTTCATCAGGAGACTATATGGTCACGTGTAAATTTTTATAGGTCCTACTGGCAGAGATGTATTTGATCATAATAAAATTTCTGAAAAATTACTTTTGCAACTTACTGCATGAAATCTAACTAAAAAGGATCCACTAGAAAAGAAGTAACAGTTCTTAAAACCGGCTTCATGTCAACATTATTTTTTGATGACTGCGAAATAAGTACGAAGAGATGATTGATGTCGCATCATTTTAAAAATCTTATATCGAGCTTATGTTTGTTTAAAATACAGTTTTTATGAGTGATTTATGCTATTATTGATAACAGGTGTCATTCCATTGCTCTTCTAATGGTAGAGACCTTGTACCATAAAACTCATCAAAAAAGTGTTGTATTGTAATTGATTTCAAGTTCGTGGTCTATCTTTAAGAAATAGCACATTCGGGTTTTCAACAAAATGACACGTCATTATAGTTAAATGCGTTTCGTATTCGTAAATAAAAAGTATTCATAAATTTAAGATTCACTAATTAGAAGGACCTGGATAACGCGTACGGTTTTAGACTAATATAAGGCGAGTTTTAGGCAACCAACATATCTATATAAATACTTCCCTGCTTATCGAGCATGCCGCAATGAAAACAAGAAGCGCAAAGTTCTTTGATAAAAGTTTATAAAACGACTATACAATTTAAGAAAGTACAAAGACCTAACATACAGCGTGACACAGACTATACAATTAAACGTAGTGTAAAGATAACATAAAGATGATAAACATAAACATCACATAACATAGAGCATTAAACAGACCCTTTAGAAATAAGTTAGATTGGCTGTGCATCGGCGATACCCGACCGATACGCGGGCTTCACCGCCCAGTCTGGGGTGTTGGGAGGAGGCTGTTGGCGTTTTGGATCAGGGTCGGGGACTTCTTTCCGCTTCTTTGCCAATCTAACGCCCCGCTGACGGCTGCTAGTTGATTTAAACTCAATGTCGTCCAGGTGGGCTTTGTAGCCCCTCAGCTCGTCGCTCTCCCACACGAGCGGTTTGACGAGGCGGTGGTATCGCTCCGTGGTCTTCCCATCTTTGTCGACCGGAAAATAAAGTCCGCGCTCCTCGTCGCTCGTGTAGTCGTGGGTGAGGAGGCGCCTCACAGAACTCTTACGAGTTTCGTCCCACGTCGTGACGAGTCTTTCCAAACCCACTATCCGTCTTTTGAGCTTCTGCAAAGTTAAAAAGACACTTTTTATTTTAAAGGGAGGAGCCAGTGGCTGTCAAATCGTATACTGTCGTGATCCCCACCATACAGGGAATAATCATGCCAATTTTTATGGTTCTGTCTCTAGTAGTTTTGGTTTTATAGATATTTTTCTAGATGAATATTATTTGCCCTGCCTGCACCTTGTGCAGCCTGCACAGTGCATTTGTCTGTGTGTGACGTCACAAGCAGAACAGTTGAAAAATCTTAAAACTGAGAAAAATCCAATTAGAAATTTATTAGATGTTCTTTTTAAGTCTGAAATATATTAAAATCACCAAATTAAATTATTTATAAAAGATAATGTGAAAAAATATAGCTTTTAAGGAATTTAGGAATTTGAAATTTAAATATAACTGTCATTTGTGTGACGTCACACACAGATTTGTGTTTTCCTGAGGATCTTAGGAATCAGGTGCCCCTTAAAGTTAAGCAACATGTTATCACATGAAGGATTTAAATATTGACATAGAAACTTTGCATACTTCTAAACAAGCATGCATTCTAACATATAAAGTGTAAAAAAAACAGAATTAAAATTTCACTGGCCCCTCTCTTTAATACAGTTACGACATACTTGGTCAAGAACATCAAATAAACACAAACAAGTTTGTCAATATTTCAGTTGCTTTAATTTAAAAGCTGGTCACTGCAGTTAATTTCAAAAGCGTTGCTCTATCCTTGGTCTCTATAACATACAGGCACTTTTTCTTAATTGTGTCATATCCATTCTAATGGTATGTCAAGATTATTGTCCAAGGAAGCAAGTAAGGTTACAGTGCTCTATATAAATTCATAATGTAAAAAAATGATAATTGTTTTCCAAGTTTCATTGTTACAACCATAAGGCACACCCGGAGGGGGGGGGGCACTCACTGTTTGAAGGTAGATACTTTTTTTGAATACGTATAGATCAAGTCTGACTGCTCCCCTTTTCAGGCCTCCAAAAAGGCATTTGTTGACAAATTTAGTGGCCATTATTTGATTTTGGTACTAAAAAATTGATTGAGAAGCATTATGAAGTGACGTGGTTGAATGACATAAAATAAACTGTTGATATAATATAATGGACAATACATTATTGAAAGCTCCCCATGATCATTTCACAGCCCCCTGTTTTAAGCCAAATTGGCGATTCACAGCTACAGCCCCCGGTATAGTTCCGACCGCAGTTCGTACGTATACCCTTTTTTGAACCGAGTGGGTCCCCGGGAAGTCACACCCCCTATACCATAGACATTACTCTTTCTCCTCGGCTTTGCACTTTTCCTGAAAATTTTTTTTACCGGAATATGTTTGAAAAGTGTAGAATTTCGGCCTGCCTGAATCGAACTACGTCAACAATGTTGAGAACAATAGAGGAAGTCTGTAACAAAAATGTATTTACCTCGTTGACGTGGTGACGGATGATAGACTTTTCGTTGTTGTCCTTGATGTTCTCGTTCCGGATGTTGCTGGCCCTGCTTTGGAGGGTCTTGAAGTAGGTGTTGGCAGCAGCTAGAAAAAGAGGAAGGACATGAAGTATGCTTAAAACTGGAGCCATTAAGTAGACAAAGGCAATATAAAGGCAATAAAGCAAGGGAATACATGTTAAAAATGCAAAGTGAGGTCAACATATTATTCAGGAATTAAAACCATCATTACACCGGTATTATATTTCTTTGTCCAGATAATCGAACTAAAGTTTTTTTCAGATGACTGGGAGGATAACTTAATTTATAAAAGTAACAATTTCCAATGTAAGTGGAGCCTATTCAGACACTAAAAACAGATTTCCAGCATTTCAAGCATCTTAAATTTTGTGTTAATTGAAGGATCAAAACTTTGGAATCATGGACATTAGATGCATGAAATGTACAGCTGCAGGTTAGTTAAAAAGAGAAACTTGCTACCTATGGGACTTACCTAACACCTCTTCTCTGGGGGTATCTGGCCCCAGGCACACGTTGTCAACAATGGCCTTGATGATCGCAACGTTCTCTGGGTGTTTGATCCCCGCCCTGAATGTTGGAATATATTTATATTGTTCAATTCATCGGCATCACGTCAAGTGCTCTATGACTCTATTAACATGAGAACGGCAAAACTTATATTCAGCTGCAGCTTCTGGTGTTCAGGAACACATTACCCATTGCTTACTTAAAAACAATATTATTGTCTGTACTATTCATGTTGTTATGACGTAATCAACTTACCCACGGTTCAGGTTGAATCCCCAATCAGGCTCACCTCTCCTGGCCTTGTAGGCAGAACGAACGAGTGCCTACAAACAATATAACAAGCCAAGAATTAATAGTGGACTTCTAACTAAATGTCAGTGTACGAAATCATTACGGATTTTCGTTGTTTTCCGGGATGTTCCCTGGCGCGGCAAAGGAGAAGAACATCAGTGAACGACGCTTGAGATGTCAAGGGCCCAGCCGTGAATGACCTTTGGGACGTCGTCGACGTGAACGACGCTTGAGATGTCAAGGGCCCGGGCGTGGACGACTTTTGGGACGAGGTCGACGTGAACGACGTTTGAGACGTCAAGGGCCCGGGCGTGGACGACGTTCTGGACGTGGAGGTGGGGAGCCATGGATGGGTTTGAGACGTGGAGGGCGTCATCCCCCAGGGCGTGGATCCGGAGGGCGTGGAGGGCGTGGAGGGCGTGGACGAGGATGCGGATGCAGTACCGCCTTGGGAACCACCAAGGCTAAGGTCCACGTCGTTGAGGGTGGATTCTTCGTCCGCGAACAGGGAGTCATGATGAGACTGATCCGCAGAGAGATCCTGAAACACATCCTGAGACCCATCCTGAGGCGGATCCTGAGACAAATCCATCATCAGGGTACCTACGCCTGCTGATGAATCATGATCTGTTATTTGCGCGCAACCCGATTTTGGGCTGCTGGTCAACATCCTGCATGAGCTCGTAGACGGGTTTGACAGGACAGAGTCACTATAGTCAGTTGATCCGTTCATGGTGGCAGCAAGTTTTCAAGTGATCTATAGCCATATGCCACGCCGTATTTATACATCCCCGGCTGGCCCTCCTGTGGACACATGATCTGGCGAAAGCGATCTTTTATCGATGAGGCAAGACTTTGAACATAAGTTACGTGCTAGCCGTGACGGGGAGTACATGGGGTATCAGCGACACCCTGACCGCCGCCCCTCGTGAGGCCTGTTACGTGTCAAGAAGTGTTAAGACTACCCCGCGGGCCGCGTGCCGCGGTACTCCTGTGAGGGACCTGACACAGAAGCTAGTTGACATGCGCCGCCTCAGATGGCCAACAGCTGGCCGCGGTCATCATAGACGCGTGTCCCGGTGTCAAACGCGACAGAAGTCATTTCAGATGAACCCCCTGTCGATCGGAAAATAGCGGCCTATTAGACGTGCTTCGCGCTACCCAGTGTAAAAACTTGTGAAGCCCCCGACTAGAAGAAGTCGTTTTAGTTATACCTTACCTAGCGTTTAAGTTGTCGACCGAGGGTTAACTTTTCGCTAAAGACTAGACGAAGCCCTTACAGTACCTGGGGGGTTGTGATGTCGTGGGGGGTGGGGGGTATAAGTATGTGCCTGTACTAGACACTGGTTCAGAACAGCCACTTGATGGCCATGGACATCGAGCGACTGTTAAACGCAAGTCTGCGTCTGCGTCTTGTTCGGGAGGAAAGGCCAGTGGTGAGACCTAGTCACCTCCAACCCGCGGACCAATCCGACCATCAGTGGCTGCTTCTGTTGTTAGTGATATACCTAGGGTGGAAATTTATTGGTATCTTCTCGAAATTGGCAGCAGGCTGTCGCTCGTTGGCGCAGGGTCAACGTCGGAGGGCTACAGTGCAGTGCTGTCTGAGGATCTACTGCCGATGGGAAACGCTCCTATTTCCACTGGCTCCCATTCCCGCCGAAATGGAAGCCGTAGGAAGTGCTGCCTGCCCACGAATGATCATCCAAAGACCGAGCATCCTGTCCAAGGCCCTGACCGTCGCCTGGTCGGGCCCACTCACGGTCCATCTGAATGGCAGTGACGAACCCTTGACGTTTGAACTCCCGCAAGAAGTCAAGATTCCTCGTACGGAGCGCGTGCGCCTGAACAAATTTTTCAGGCACAGACTTTGTAGAGCGAGCGTTTGCCTGATAAACAACAGGAACAACATGGCCCAAGAACTACTCCCAGCCGAAAAACTGGGCTGCATGCCTGACGTAGACTCTTGGGTGTGATGAGCAGTTATATATAAGTGTACGATATGTTTGAAGTATATATGGGAAAATGTTAATTGTGAAATGTTCACGAAGCTTTCGAGTTACATATGTACATTCGTGTATGTTCAGTAAATACAATTATGGGAAAATAAGCGAAACGTTGACACGTGGACATCCTAAAACCTTTTCCGCATGCATAACAATAAAACATTTTGATATCATGAACGCGTGTAGTCTTATGTGGCTGTGACTAAATGGGAATTCATGAGGGCGACAATGAATTCGGAACTGGTCCTTAACGAATTTTGATAATGGGAAATGAATTGCTGCTGTGTGACGAAATTATGAGGGCGAGTATTCTAAACAACAAAAATCGAACATGAATGAGAACTGATAACTTTTGAGCTGCAATAAAAGGAAGAGTTAATAGCTAATGTATATATAACCAACTCAATTTAAAGTCAAGCGTCTGCATGCGCTTTGAATCCTACGTTGTCTGAAATACAGAACTGAGATGAAAACAAAAAGTGCTGGTACCATTATAAAAGTAAGTCCAATGTTCAACAGGTAAACAGTACCGTGCACACTGGGGGGGAGGTATGGTACGTGGGGAAGATGCAAGTCACCACGAAGTTTCTTGTATTCGACCTTATTCAGTCGAATCTCTTTCATGTATGTACGGAGGGAAAGAAAATTGTCTTTTGCTCGCTTAAAAATATCCTCTTGGCGGACTCGCATTTGCGGGCTAAGAGGTAAAATTGGGAATGGTTTATCGTACGAAAAATCCGGGTTCACAAGTCGGCTAAGTGACAGGTTGAGGTGTTGAAGACTAGCAAGGTTGACGGGGAAAACTGTTCTTAAGGGGCCTGCTGTAGAAGGCAAACAGTTAACACTTGAGACGGGAATTTCCCATTCTTTGGCGGACACAGAACAACCACATTCAAAGGCACGAACGCATGATTCACATCCAGGATGGGTTGTTGTTCGGTTGGGGCAGCGCACAACGACCTCGTCTATGTGAGAGAACAAATAGGTCCCTGTTGCAATGACTTGGATGTTCGACCTTCTGAAATTAGACTGAATGAGTATTTTGAAATCACAATAACGTTTGACAGACTCATGATCACGTAGATAGATAGAAATGAGGCACGACGAGGGAGAAAGCCTGCGAATTGGTAGGTCATAATGACAAAACAGAGAATGGCAATTATCCAGATCTGGGTTGGAGGATACCGTGTATTGTGTTGCGGACACCAATAAATAAGCCGGTGTGTTCGAGAGGCGAGTATAATGCCCATGGAAGGCTAGAGGGAAGGTGTTCACTTTTAGAACCGTAAATATTTTGTCTAAGGAAATAACGGGAATCTTCAAAATAGTTTTCAGAACATTTTGCTGTAAAACCGGGGGGACTAAAACAGTTACACTTCTATACATGTCGCGAGTGTTTGGAATATAAATATTTGAAAGATTGGACTTGGAAATGAAAAGGTACCGAATCTTCCTCATATCAGTCTCCGATATCAAAGAGTTACTCAGCCTGTTCTCCGTTAGGTCGCGAATAGCCTGTAGCAAGACATCAAGGGAATAGTCCAGTTTAAAATCCAGTAGACGCAATTCTTGCAAATCTTGCATCAACCTGACCATCAATTCCCGGTTACTAATGTAAGCCTGGAGTCCTCGGGACAAATTGTATATGGAATGAGTGTTCTCTATGATGGCCTGGAGTTGGATTTCGAAAGTGGAGTCAACTAACTTTAGGACTGCATTTATTTTGCCATCGAGGAAGCCGATTTCATCGGCATTTACCTGGTCAGCACGAGTCTGTTGCTTCAAGTCATCGAGTGTGGCCGTTCCAAATAAAGTCCTATCCTTATCATTAATTTGATAATACAAGTCTGATGGATGAACGAAAAACGTAAGGCATGAAGGGGATTCGAACCCGGGGCCGGGAGAGATAGCTGGTAGCCAAAAATCCACCGGGTTCAATAATACGATGACGTCGGAAACCAGCGAAAGCCGTCTAGAGGTCCTTCCGGTCGCAGGACCAAATACGTCGAAACTACATTGCGGAAAACGATCATGGGCGATGTAAATTGAAGTTGATAAAGTTGCCTTTCCGCCGAAAGAGACACATCAGTGACAATTGAGGGCGATCAAAATTAATAACTTGTGGTATTGCTTGTTTTCCAATTCGGAAAACCCACTGAAACACAACGACCGAAACTACAAAGTGTCTCTTTTTGGTAAACACCTTTCTCGTTGCCCCGATTACACCCACGGTATATATATGTCGCAAACTCGATACGTGATTGGGTCTGGTTGTGCAAACTAATGAAATGAAATGAACTGAATAATGGCACAGATGAATTCGCCAGACCTGGGTGGTAGGAGCTAATCGAACTTCATGCACTCGATTACCACCTACCACTCCAAATTTTTTTTTTGGAAGTTTTATTTGTAATAATGGTGTTAAAATGAAAAGATAGCCCACGGGCCGGTCCGGAGGGATGCAGGGGCGGACCCAGGCATTTCTAGGGGGGAGGGGGGAGAGGGGCCAATGCATTAATCTACGTGGGAGGGGCCCCTTTTTAAATAACATGATTTAACAGGGGAGGAGGGGTGAGGGGGGGCATGGCCCGTCAGGCTAATATAGCGCATTTATCATTTCTTATGTCGAGAGTTAAATAAGGGTAAAAACTTGAAATCACACAAAATAATAGTTTTATGTGTAGTCAAGGTTATTTAATATTATCATTTTCAGTGAAGACCATTTGCGCTTTCACACCTTTCACCCTGTATTTCCAAGAAGTTTAAGAATCTGGTTTAGGCAGCCTGGTTTAACTCCTAAATAATGTGTTTCAAGAAAATCTGTTTTAAAAATGCTATATTTCTACCTGTTTTAGTTAAACTGTAACTAGGGCCTAAGGGACAGGGGCGGACCCAGGAATTTGTAGAGGGGGGCCCCAAAAACATGAATGTACGGGGGGGTGGGCCCCCCATCAAACATGATTTAACAGGGGAGGGGGGGGGGGGGGCAAGGCCCGGCCGCCCCCCCCCCCCCCCCCCCTAGATCTGCCCCTGAAGGACCTTAAAACAAAGTTAAGGTGGAGAGTTCTAGTCGAAATGGTAAACAATAAATTAGGCGAAATACAAATTTAGAATAGGTTTATGAGGCTATAGCTTGTGAATTGTATTAGTTAGACAGGTTTTATTCTGTTACTGAGTTCAGTAGCTAGGTTGGGAAAGGTTAACGTTGGGACCAAATTATTTTTGCCTTATAGGGCCTAATGCTTACACGAGTCGCACAAGCGAGTTTAAGAAATCTGGTTTAAAACAGGCTTAAACCATATTTGCTTTTTGGAAATACGCTCTTAAAACTTTTAGCTACAAGTTTGGTTGAACTAACCCTTTTTTTTTTTGGAAATAGGCCTATTGGGCATTACTTTGATGGGATGGAAAACCATTATTGATATGATATGTGATAAGATTTCTCAAAAATATTACTTTCATTTCATGATAAGGGTTGTACCCAACATCATGGGAAGACAATTGTTTCATTATTAAGTAATCATAGAGGTTATAAAGTTAAATCACGCTTTATCGCTGTTTTGACGCATTTGATTAATTATTATGAATTATTTTTGATTTTATATACCTTTTTTTCTATAAGTAAGGGCTATTAAAACAAAATGCGCTAATGATATACCAATGTGAGCGATACAACCCTGTTTTACCCTAGTTGCGTGCATACTATACTCCTTCTGCGCTTCAGCCTCGTCTATTCTTATTAGGTCAGCAAACTCAGTAGTATCCCGTCACATTGCATCAGCCCACGTAGGCCAATGGTTGTTTAAAAGCCCCCCTCCGGAGTTCCTTACCTGCGAGCCGCGACACTGGCCTGCGCATACAGTCTATGATAATGGAAGAACTTGCTTGTTCGAATCCCGCTAGAGTCGGCTAGGCTGGCCTAGCACACGACGTCCTATACCCCCCAGTGTCACCGTTACACTCGCACACCTTTTTCATTCCTTTTTTAGGCTATATGTTATAAAGGGTAGGTTACCCCTGCATCTATAGCGTATTTGCTGCATTTTTTTGTTGAGCTTGGAAACCCATATCAACCTGCGTTTATAAATTATATGACGCAAATGTGGGAAGGCCGGTGTAGATAAATAATAGTGTAGCCCTGAAGTTGCCCTTTTCAAAGGTAAATTCGTATTTATATGAATAAGAATGAACGGTCGGTTGTTATGTCGCGCATGTAAGCTTTGTATGGCGGATTTTTATAGGCTCATTTTTGATAGAAAAATGTGAAGTAATCTAATAAGAAATTCCAAACGAAATTTTGTGATTATGGAGCCAAATTGCTTAATCCAATCGTCAGAATAGATATTAGCCAAAAAAAAAAAATGAAGTCATGATTGAATTTCAGATGAATGACATTTTGTCCCATGTGATAATTGCAAAAATTATGAAAATTATGATGATCGAATTAATCGAAGCTATTTCATAAGCATTAAAGTGTAGATGCGTGATACAACCCACTTGCGGGATACAACCCACATTCCCCCTATAGGCATACAAACTTTGATAAATCTGAGGGGGTTCCAGAGACCCCTTATTTGGATAATTCCCTTTATTGGTAGTTTAATTGCGTAAAATTTGAGAAATCTGAGGGGGGTCCACACACCATGGGAACCCCCCCCCCTCCCGCCCTGAGCGGGGGGGGGGGCTGGGTACGCCACTGCTGGCCATTATATTGGTGCCTGAATGGAGGGTAGGTACGTTAACACGCCGACAAGGTTGGGCGTGTTAACAGAACTATGAGCGGACGGGACTATTGTGACACAATATAGTTAACACCCCCTGACTTACACTTATATACACACCAGAAGGGGAAGGGAAACTATGAGGTGGGCGCAAAAATATTACCTAACACGCCCACTGCTATGGGTGGTATAATGATACTTTGCTTTTTCAGGGTTAATGGTGGAGTAAGACTTACACTCCTTGACACGGTTTAGAGCAAATTGATTCAGACACGGCCGAGTCTACTTACTGTATGAGTTCAAAAATTTGCCGTGATAGCTATGACGTAGCAAGGGGAGTACCAAGCAGCCCAGTATTCAGGGAATTCCCAAAATTATATTCCTTTCTTGAATAATTCCCTAAAACCTCAACATTCTCACGTTTTTACTTTTGAAATATTTTAGGAATACTTATGGAAAGTCAATTACACAAAATATAGCATTTCGTGAATTTATGTGCAAGTTTTCCTTTAAGGTAATAAAAGTATAGTTACAAAAACAGCATCTGCCAAATTAAATAAAAGTTTTGGAATGCAATAGAAAACAACATCCACTGCTGTATGTACCCAGGCAAGCACATGACGTCATTATAACGTTGCAGCAACGTTCTGTTTGGTACTATTTTGGTTCTTGTTACGTTATTTTGATGGCTCCCAATAACGTTGCTGCGACCTCCCATTGCGACGTCGCACTGTGACGTTATGGAACATTCTGGTTACGTTCTTCAGTTATGGTAAATTTTATTGTGGATTTTCAGGCAATATGATTGATATTTTTTATTCATTGGGCTTGATTCATGAACTATACCTAGCATTTCATTCTATCTTCTATTTCTAAATAACTGATAATTTAGAGAGAAAAAAGGTAACCCTTTGTTGTATTCAATTTGGAATGTGGTTAATAAATAAGAAACATTTAGAAAAGTAAGGCCTGGCTCCTGTGGGGATAGAACCCTGGACCGCTCACACACAAAGCAGGGAACTTACCACAGAGCTGCTGAGGATTGCACTAGTAGCTGGGGTCAAGTCATTGCATTTATGCTAGTACTACTACTATTACTACAATAACTACTAGATTAGTCCATGTCATATATATATATATATTCAGGTAATCTGATAGGAGTTATATCTAGACATTATACTATGCATAACTATATGTATGTATGTATACATACATACATATACAGTTATGCATAACATTTATAAATGTCTAGATATATGTATGACATGGACATAATCGTAGTAATAACTATGTATGTATGTAGGTATACATGCATATTTATGAATAATTTATGTCTATATATAACTATATATATATGTAGGCATGGACTCATAGCAGAAATTGTAGCAATAGTAGAAGTACTAGCATAAATGCAATTGCTTGACCCTACCAATCAGTGCAATTCTCAGTAGCTCAGTGGTATGTTCCCTGCTTTCTGTGTGAGAGGTCCAGGGTTCTATCCTCACAGGGGTTAGGCTTTCATTTGCCAAATGTTTCTTATTTATTGACCACATTCCATATTGAATACAAGAAAGGGTACCCCTTTTTATCTCTAAGTTATCATAGACCATTCAGTTATTATCGTCATGTGGTTAGAAAAAATGATGCTAGAAAAACCACAATGAAACTTAACTGAAGGTCTCCTATATAATAAATATAACCTCACCAATAAATAACGTTACTGCTACATGCCATTTTAGTAAGTAATACACTGACCAAAAAAGTATGGTCACAGAACAGTTCTGTTACGTCGCAGCTTAGCTGGGTACAGAGACAACCATGTGGGGGTTCGGGTAAGAATAGGCCCCCAGTAGCCCCTGCTGATTGTAGAAGGCGATGATAGGGGGGACCCAGCACTGACCAAGTGGTTCTTGGGTTCGATTCCCAGTTAGTGCTCGGTCCACTAAGGGATGAGGTAAAGCAAAAATGATTTCTAGGTTTTGATCCCCTGCTGGTTGCCCGCCCTGTCACCTTCATCTCAGGCGTAAAACACCAAACATTCACTTACTCACTGTACAGAGACATGCCACTTTATCCTGGGGGATAAGTAAACAGTGAAAATTTCAAAATACTGGAGCCAATTGAATTCTCTTTCCCAAAACCAAAACCTGTAACAATAAATGAGTTTCCAGACCACGCCACCTAGTGTGAAGAACTACCAGTCAGACAAGCTCAGGGGTTTTCTCTCCTTGAGCCAATGTAAATTAGCCATATTAAACTGTCAATAACCTTTTAGCTATAACAGTTCAATGAATCTTGTATCAATGGTCATATAGGTCAGAATCTGATCTTTCTATTGATATATATGAATTGTGCATGTACATGTATGTCTTGATATTATGAACATTTTTCAATATTAAAAGTTTTGATTTAATTTTTGGCCAATGGGAGTATTCCTGAGAGCCTTCTAAGCACTTTATCAGCATTATTTAATGGGTCCCCACCAATCAGGTGTTACGCAACCCCCACCACGTGGGTTTGTTTGTCTGACCTCCAATGGACCATGACAGGTGCACGAGGTATGGAATGGAGTCTATTCCATGTGGTGAATCAAGGACTTATCCAGAATTAATGCTAGCTGTTTTATTCTACAGCCTAGACCAAATATTGTATGAATGTGCTGATTACCTAGACGAATGCAAATATAAAAAGGGCAAACTATGGGGTCTAAAGGGTTAAAGGACCAGCTCTTCAGAGTGCACTGTCGGTTGAGTTTGATATAAAATTCACAAAAAAAAAGAACACTTAAATCTCCTCTATTCATTTACCTTGACATATTTTTATTAAAGGAAGTGAATTGACTCCATCTGCTGCTCCATAGTCCACCACTGTGAATGATGTATCTCCATGATTTTGTTTTATTTCACTTGAAATAAGGATTAGAATTCATATAAGCTATCACTTACGACTTACACCCTGTTTCCAAACGACTTTCGCAGTTCCTTATCAACTCCTCAATCATGTTCTATTCTTGGGGATCTAGATTTACATCAATAGAATTTGCTTGTGTTTCATTAAAATCCTGAACACATGATTATTAATACACTGTAAAAATGATGTTTAGAATTTAAACATATAGAATCTAAACATAGGAAATCTCATGTATTTAAAACCTAAATATTTGTAACTTCTATACATGTATGGATTAGATAAGTCTAGAAAATACATACAAGAAATCACATCCATTTAATGTCTAAACACTTGTAACTTCAAAACATGTATTGGATTAGATATGTTTAGAATGTAAACACATAAAACTACAGAGAAGAAATACTGCAAACTAGATATGAACTGTTTTAACAGATATAAACCAATGGTGCTCTAAATAAAATTTGGTTTAAAGGTTAACAGGGGACACATTGATTTGGGGAGGGGAAATGCAACATTAGATCATGAATAAGCCTGACCAACTGTATAACTAGAGCCACCTTCATTCACTATGTGTGTAGTTAAACTGTTCTCCACCAGGTCACACTGTATGCTTATGCTCTGTAGGTCTTAAGGGCCATACCCACTAGGCAATTATGCCTGAGTCGGCCGACAGGTTGGCACTAAAATCAGCTGATTCTGCCCATAGAATCAGCCGATTTTAGCAGATATCCAGATCAAACCGGCACATTCCAATATACCATACTTATAGGCGACCTTAAAGGGTTCCTTGCACATAAATTTTCAAATGCCAATTTTTGATTTAATCAACTTCTCTTTGGTATTCTTAAGATGTTTCAATAGAAAAAATGGGAACATTTTGAACTATTATGGAATTATAAAGGAAATAAAATAAAATTTGGGAATTCCCTAATTTCTGGGGTTACAATTCTGTGCTTGCTACGTCATAATGAAGGGGAATCCCTTTCAAAGTAGCTTGGGAATCCCAGGTAATTGAATGAATTTATGTGAGCAAAGGATACAAGTATTTATAGCCTGCCCATGGCCTAATATAAATATTTTCCACTACAGCTAAAATTCCTTTCTATGCACTATTGAGAGTTGGGGATTCCCTTTTTTGAAAGCTGGGGAATCCCAATTACAGTCCTTGCTACGTCACAAATAAGGGGAATTCCCTTAAAAAACATTAAAATTGACAAAATATGAAAGTCCCACAACAGTGGATACATCTGGAATATCCTTAAAATATTTTCAGTATTATTAGTTCTTGATGCATTATTTCATGCACAAAGAATTTCATTGAAAAATATCTACCCCTTGATTATGTGCAAGGTTTCCTTTAAGAATCAGCCTCTTTTAGTGCCAAAGAGTTTGTTGACTGTGTAAAAATCACCTAGTGGGTATGGAGCTTTAGAGATTTCTTCTAGTGTTTAAAAAATGATTATGGAATACATTGGAAGTATTTTGAGTTTAAAGAAAAGTATCTTGTGTAAGGTTCTGAAGATTTGTTGTTTAGACACCTTCTCCGTGTACACTCAGAGATAGGGACTAGGGTATGCCTCCACTTTGATTTCTTTTGTTCTTCTGGTGCATTCTCAGTTGATAATGCACTAGCTGCTACCATGATAATGCACTGGTAGTCTCATATAATTCACTGGTTGTTTCAAATAATGCACTGTTGCTGATCTGTAGTTTAACTAGAGGATCACCCTTACATAGTCCAGGATTGAACCATGGACCTTTGGATTCAGAAAGCCACACTCTAGCCACTACCCTATTGGGGCAGGTTTTTGACTTTAGATGAGTCAAACCTTTATAGTGTTGCAGACAGACCTGACTGGTACCAGCCAGGTGTATACAGGTGGATCACCCTAACCAGCAGTGCTGGTAAAGCCAAAAACAAAAAAGTTGTGTTGAGGGGAACATAGGCCAAAGGAATTAGGGTAGGGGTTCACACCACTGTGGTCATACTAGACAAAGGCCTGACTGGTACCAGCCAGCTATATATAGGTGGGCCACCCTTACCAGCAGCACTGGTAAGGCCAAAAAATGTAGTTGTGTTCAGGTAACATAGGCCAAAATAATTAGGATATGGGTTCACACTGCTGTGGCCATACATAGACAAAGCAGCTTGTACATTATATTCAAATAGAATTCAGCAGCCCATAAGGGTTTTTGGGACATGAGATTCTTTCTCTTATGGTTTATTTTAGATAATGGTCTCATATTAGTGCATGGGGTGTAATAATGCACTGCTACTCGTCCATTATCCTACACGTAGCTGAGCCCTACCTCAGTTTAGATGTCAAATGTGTATTTCTCCATGCATGATATTGAAAGAGGTTAAAAGTCTAGGTTTGAACATTACCTCTTTGTTGATCAATTGAGACCAGGCACATGTTTTCCTCTCTGATTTATAGGTGCATAAGATTCCAGAACAATATCAGTGAAAATTACCAAAGATATTGGTCTTATTGAATTCTCCCTACCATGGTTAGCCACTTTCTTATATATTACCTGCAGATTAGCCTAGATCCAGGTGCATGCTGGGTAATATGTCGACAAATCACAAGGCTTATGCATAGGAATTTTCAATGATCTGGCATTATTTCTGCTGTAGGATGGTGGACATCAATATCAGCTACTTTTTCATTTGTTATTTACATGTGTCAATGATTTTTTGGGTTGGCTTGAAAATTCATTCATTACACTTAGAAATATTGCAATTATTGATCAATTTCCTATAGGTTTCCATGTGTTTTTGTCGACAAAATAAGCCCAAATTAGCCTGCAGGTGCTTAAATACTGTAAATCAGCTATCCGTGGTAGGGCGAATTAAATGCCATATAGTCTAAATACTTTTAAGCTTAAAATTATTTGGTAAACATGAAATAAATCCTAAACATTGAAACACATTGAAGACCTAAACACTTCAAGGGTATACACTTAGACAACACACATTTCTAAACAGTAAACCCTAAACACCAAGAATTCTATACATGTTAAGAAAATAAAGTGTACCAAAACTGGATGCAACAGTGTTTAGGAAAGCGTTTAGATTCTAAACACTTGTTTTAACAGTGTACACACCTGCAGCTCTTGAAATATAAGGTGCAAGGACCTCGATGATGTTCCTCTGGAACTCACTCAGTTTTGCATACCCTTCTTCATGATGAATGTAGGTGGTATTTGGTGCTGGATCAGCCATCTACAAAACTGTTTCCTAACACTTTATTGTACTTGATTCCTATAAAAAAAAAACAGTTGAGAATATACTCAGCTTGTTGCCATGCAGTAGCGCAATGCATTCACGTCTATGTCCATGGTCCAGTGGCAGTTATTGCTGGTGACCCATTTGCAGGGCCTCAAAATTTTCTCTTTTTATGTAATTCTGACAAAATCATTCTAAATGTTGGCATTGTGCCAATTGGCCAATATTGTCATTGTTGGCAATATCTGCACCATATTCTATTTAGGGGTTTCCATAGCAACCAACTTTTAGTAAAATATCAATTCTATTTATTTTAAAGAGAACATTACAAATTAATCTTGTTTCCCCAAAAAACAGTTTGCAATTATCATGAATGAAACCAAAGGTATGACTTTTTGAAAATCATTGTCCACAAATTAACATTTTTACACAATTTTCGAAATTTATGGCAAATTCTACTTTATGTGTATCGGTGCCAATTTGTTCAATTGGAAATCTGCCATTTTCTAATGAACCACTGCTACAATATTCATTCAAATGCTCATATCTCTGGTTCTAACTGGAATTTTTGAAAAATTCTTTCACTTCCTGAAAGCTTAATACCCACTCTTTAAAGGCCTTTCCTATGGGAATTTACTGTAAAGCCACTTTACCGCGGTGAAAGGGTTAAGATAGAGCTGAGAGTGACAAGGAAGAGTAGAAGAAAATTAATGGTGTCTGAACTTATAATTATCAAAATACTCTTTATCATGGTATATTTTAACACAGTTTTCTTGTGCCAACACTACGATGGAATGCTGGACATAAGAAGAACGTTTTGAACCCAACCAGATTTGCGCTACTTATAGTTATACATGTATGATTCAGGCAAAACTTTACCTAAGGGTGCATATAAGAATGTTGGATATAAATCATCTTTATCTAGAGAGACATTTATGTAATGCTATGACTCATGAGGAGGGGATTTTAGAAAGCAAAAAGATTCAGTTTAAAAAGTGGTTTAGAATACCATACTTGGACAATATCACGCATCACATTGTTATTGTAAACAAATTGTAGTGTTATCCGAATAAATCCAGTGGCCTTTCTTCAACAATTACACTCTAATTTCAAGGGGGGGGGGGTGCATTTGTGAACAGAATTTTGGTTCAAAGCAATAATTAGGCGATAAAACGGTACAAATGAATCTGAGAACTTCTACACATGGTTTTCTTAGCTCCACTTTGGCCCCAGCCACCGAACAGAACAGCCCCCTGCCCTCCCCCCCCCCCACGCCTCTGCCATTCGCCAGTACATTATGATGGATCGTTCAGCAATTCCTCAGCGCATTTCCAAAGTTAATTACACTTAAAATCACGACTACAATTATATACCAGAAACATATACGTAATAGTCTATTTCAGTGATAGAACATTCTATCTCGTTGGGTAGGATTCCATACGCCTACAATACCTCTTTATTAATGATTTACTACTCTACTTCCCTTACCTTCCTTAGTCTATTAACAAAACTTTTGAGAGAAGATAAACCATTTGAAGGGCCCGGTTGGAAATAAAAACGTAGTAATTTAGAGCTTGTATGTTAAACATTTAGTCAATAACCTTTGACTTACAGATGGTAAAACTATCTATGGATTCCGATTACACACAAATTCTCGAAAAATACATCCATATATCACACACGATGTTTATATCAATGTGGATCAAAGGTAAATATGGGTATTCACTGCAGCGCCACCTAGCTAGGGTTAATAACTTTTCATTTCTCAGATATTTAAATCTTAACTAAATTGATATAGGCTTGATTTATCGTCCTTCTTTATACCCATCCCTGTCTTAATTTTCCTCAGTAGTTCTTCTAAGAGAAATGATGGCACAAGTTTGTAAGAGGATCCGTTGTTTATTTGATCCAAGGTCAACATGAGGTCATTATTTACTTAAGGTTTTAGATTGTATTCACATTCGGACTAACTTCAACAAGTAGCAGAAAAACCCATAGTATAGGCTTCCTACCAGTAGGACATTAGCATATTAACTGGGTTATGGCTGTATTCCACATACCAAAAGAGTAGTCTACCGATATTGGGCCATCCTGCCCACCCGCTAGACAGGAACATTTTTATTTTTTATAAGGGTGGCCTTGTGCATCCCCAGTAGTACACTTACGGTGTGCGATGGGTTTGGGCCAGTAAATTCTATACTGTTAAAAAAAAGCAGCAAATTTATGGTAAACTACTGGCAACTATGTTGCCAAACTTATACCTTAAATTTAACGGGTGACCGTAATTACTGTGTGACCATATTTTTTACAGGTAAATACTGTTAAACAGTAATATACCATTGTACAGTGTACCATTTGAATTTAACAATAATATACTGTAATGTATAAAAAGAATGTAGATTTTACGGTTAAACGCTGCTAAGGAAATAGGCCATACAGTTGACACTGGATGTAATGTGAACAGCATTGAAAGTTTTATTTTTCTGTAGTCACAATACAGGATTATTTAGTCAAGAACCAAGTACATCCTTCTTGGTTTAGCCTTGCATGGGTTGTTTGATTGTTGGAGATAAAACCTACAGGGCTATAGCTGATAAAGTTCTTGTATTAAAAAGGTGTCTACATGGTAATCTTACTAAAATGGTGTTTTAAAACATTTTGTAAATGTTTTAGGGGTGTTCTGGTTGGTTGCCCATGCCAAAAATAGCAGGCCAATGAGGTTATTATCTTAATGACACTAGAACTAGAATAAGTAGGGGTATAAGAGTACTGACATAATGTCTGTCTAATGTTGAACACGTTCATAGTAGTACTGATCCTACTCATTGGTGCTGACTATGACAGTGTGAAACTGCATGCAGTCCAACTTAGCTCAGTGGGTGAGGCTTCTTCCTTAAATGTGGAGAATGTGGGTTCTAATCCCAAAGTGTCAATTTTTCTTTTCCCTACCAGTATACAAAGTATGGTTCCTTATATGTTTACATTATAAGTGTGACGCTCCTCGGTAGTTCAGGGTTTCCAGTTTCTACCACTGAGGGACGTGGGGGGTATTTTGGTTCTCAGCTGATCAAGAGTCATGCCTCGCGCACGAGGGGGACTGAGTGGGTCGGTCGGGGGATCGGTATTCGGTGAAGGGGGGAGGGTGTGTTGGTCAGACCGGGCTGAGGGGTTGCAGCGGAGGATGGTGGAGGGCAAAAGTGCATTCTCGGGCCAGTTAGGGGGATCCGCCTCTTCTTCTCTTAGCCGGAGGTTTCGGGCCGACGGTCGCCTATTGTTTGGTAGCGTGGGGCCGAGCCGGTCGCGCCTTGATGCCTCCAGTCGTTAGACTGCCGCTTACTATTTCGGGCTTCCGTACCTGGCCGGTCTTCCATTCCCGGGTCGTCAGTCGGCCAGTTTTGGGCCTTCGGGCCATGTTTCTCGGTCTTTCGGGCCTTCGGACCCTGTACTATTTTACGTCCAATTCTCCTATAACTTTACCAATATTACTTATATTTTCTGGTTACTTAGTCCATATTCGACCATCTTATTGACTGGAATCCCTCCTAAGGGGCTGCTAGAGGAAGAAGACACGTCTGAACACCAGGAGTACTACGAAGGAACTCTTTATTTTCAGGCCTCACCGCCCCTTTTATACCTTGGCGGTCAACTCTGATTGGCTATCTCGTGTCACGTGGTCATAGTGACGACACGTGGTCATACTGACGTCATTTCCGGTTTACATTATTTCTCGAGTTTCGGGTTTCGGGTTTCGGGCCCGTTACAAAATGTACTTAAATCTATCGTATCGTTTCATCTTTCACATTCTAGCTTTGACACCTGATGAATAGACATTCATCACACCAGCATAGGTAACCCTATTCCAAAATACGGTATATTACTGTGAGGGTAATTTCAGTAATAAACACAGATATATACTGTTAATTGCAATGAAATTATGGTAGATAGTTATAAAATAAAATACAGCATTATACTGTTGAGTACAGTATGTAACTGTGAAAGTTTTTTAATGCTATTTTTAACAGTGTACACAGAGACATGGCCATTTCTTGAAATCAACATGCGATATAGGCCCTAAATGACACGACAGACAGCTTTAAGGGCAATGGCGCCATAATAGATCTAAAGTTGGGATTCTTGTGAAACTCAGAGGAATACCAGATAAATATATTTAGAGTCCAAAAATGGAAAAAAATTAGGGGGTCACCGCACTAACTTTTTATCTACAGGTTGAATAATATGTGCATAATTCCTTAAAAATTAAGGTTTTGTAAAGCCATATCAACGGTTACAATTTATGTGAAAACTTTCCTACTAATCCTCAAAGAAACAATCTAATCACTCAAATCTAAAGTTGAGACACATGTTCACAGACTTGATGCATGGCCTGGAAAAAAATCACTGCATTTGAATCTATTTTCCTTACAAATCAATTTTGTTAGAAAATAAAATTTTTGACAAGAAAGTCCACAAAAAAAAAATCAAAGTTGAAAAATCAATGAAAATGACACATAATGTGGGTTGGACTCTAAGCATTCATTTTCAACAAAGAAAACATGGGGTCACCGCATGAATTTAGCCAGAAAAATTGATTATCTACCTGTAGGTCTGGAATTAACCCACCTGGTCTATTTGTTTTAATTGTCCCTAAACCTATCAAAATACAAAATATCCTGAAGTATGTTATTCTAATATTGTTCCCTACATCATAAGGATTCTCTTGCTGCTTACTGTGTGAAGATTAGATAAATATTAACAAAGTTATAGCCATTACTGCACTGCCCCATCCCCACCTCATAAAGGGTCCTCTGCAGAGGCCACTGGCCGTCACGGTCCACTGAACACCCATACCTGCAAGCTGCGCGGCCGCGGTGCGCAATAACAAATAGCGCGATTGTCTTTAAACCCTTAGTGACATGTGACATGGACATCTCGGGGGCGGATCCATGATATTGAAATGGGGGGGCGTGCTATAGCAAAATTTTCACCTCTGCCCCTCAGGAACAGGAATTTTACATTAAAAAGATTAAAATATGGTCCAAAATAGAGGTGTGCACGCCTGGCAACATCGGGATCCCCCCCCCCCCCCCCCCGTCTAGAGTCCCTATGTGGGAGTGTATTCAATCGTATTTCCTGCAAGATTGATTTCATGTAAGAATTATGGAAAATAGGGCGTGCGGCCTTTCTATTAGCATGCCCCCACCTTTTCCAAAAGCTGGATCCACCACTATATTATATTAGTAGACCAAAGATGGAGAAAATATAAGCCATGCATATCTTACGGCAAATTTCTCATTTTAAATGCGTGTAAGTTATTCTATGTACTAGATCCGCCTATGGCACACAAAGTGATGGAAAGTGCTAGTTTTGAACCGACGTTTCCATCAACTTACGTTGTACAGATGACGTCACACAGCCCAAAATGGGACAGGACGCCATATTGGTGATCACTTTCAAATTTGATCTTGCGCGCCAGCCATCCCTAACTTTCCAAATCTTCCAGAATCATCTCTACTTCTACTTTAGCTTGGACCAAAGATGTAGACTGATCCCCAATTTAGAATCTTTCCAATGAAAAACTGTTGGCCATAGAAACAGTTATACTACCATATTGTATAGGCCTATTCTGTATTAATTTTGCAATAAGAATGTAACACGCAGAAATAACCGTAAAATATGGAACTTACTTTTGGGTATGTTCTGGAGTACTTGTCCCTACTTAAGGCTGCGCGCGTCTGCTGTTCTTCAGCCCCGGCCTTTGGCATCCTTGCATGACGGGCTGACTTTTGGGCCTTACATATATTATCGTCACGGGGGTGGGTGGTTGGGCGGGAAGGGGATCGTGGGACCCAGTGACTATGAATGTACATAACATTTGAATCCTTCCCACCCGACGAGTAACCACTCCAATTTCTATGCCTTTATCTATTTTAGTTATAATTTTTATCGTAAATTTTCTTATTACGAGCAAATGATATGTGCGTTGCAGATGGGGTGAGTGTACTGGAGAGGAATAGATGCAGGAAACTGGGGTAAACCTTCTTAAAGAACTACTTTTATCACAAAATGTAAGCCCGTCGCAATTTGTATATCAATGTTAAACGTAAATGATAAATATAGTCAACATAAATTGTAAATCTGACACAAAATGTAAATGACATTCTTTGTCAAATTTGCTAAAGGTTACAAGAAGACAACTTTTCAGTAGGGCCCATTTTAACAGCCGGGGGCCGTCCATAAGTGACATCATGCAGCAGGGGGGAGAGGGGGTTAATTTTTCCATGGCCAAATATGAAAAGGGAGGGAGGGGGGGGGGGGGTCATGTAGTGCATGACATCTTGTTGAGAAAATTTCAATTTTAAGAATTTCAGAGACAATTTTAGGTTAGTTTGGGATATTGAAGGCTGAATCTTTTATTTTCAGTTAAGATTACAGATTTTCTAATAGACAGTTGTGTTTCTAGCCAAAAATAATCCATTCCTTTTTATACTACTTCTGAAATTTGTGTGTGTGTGTGTGTGGGGGGGGTGTCCTCTTGAAATGATGTCATTTTTAGAGGGGCATGGGTCAAGGGTCACATGACAAAACATGACAAGGGGGGACAATAGCATTACGTCATCTATGGACGGCCCCCCCCCACAATTGGGAAAAAAATCTTATTTTTCAATGCTATAGCAATGAGTGAACTCTGCCGCTGCCACTAATAACTGGTATTACACTAAAATTAATGCCAGATGAGACAATGTGACGATTGCCATCTCTACCTAATGCTAATGGGATGTCAAAGCAAGGTATGGAGGGTTTGTTCTCCTGCAGGCCCGTATCCAGGAATTTCTGTAGGGGGGTGACCACATCAAAAAAGTGGACTTTTTTTCAATACTGGAATTAAAAGTGTAGGAAAAGGATATGGGGCAAAAGACATTTCTTTTACATTCTTTTTACTTACCAAAAGGACTCAGGCAGTGTTGGAAATGAAAAAGAAACTCTAGAAATCATCTTAAACCATTTCTAGCAACTAAAATACATGCCCTGAGCATCTATATGCTGTCTCATTCTGATTTTGGTCAATTCTTTTGGATCTAGAAACCTGACCCCTGACGATTGTTACTTATGAAAACTCCTTAAAAAAAGCAAACCTTTATCCAGAAAGTGGACTTAGCCTAGCCAAGGGGGGGGGGTGTGATTCAGTCTGGGTAATTCTGAAATAAGGGGAGTCAGGAGCTGCTTCATCCTCGAGCCCAGGTACACAAGCACATGCTAAGAACTAGGACAGAAGACAGGGGCTCCCAGAGTCGTGCCTTGCACAAGAGGGCGAGCTGGGGAGATGTTCTGGAGGAAGGTGAATGGATGTTGGGGTAGGGGAACGAGATGGCAGAACTAGGGCCCTTCATGTGCTTCTACTGTACAATAAGGGCTCTGGTCAAGGATAGTGATGTAGGGCCTGTTGATCTTAGAAGGGTGGTAGCATGTTGGTGATATGCCTGACATCTCGTGCCCCATGCTTATCTGGTGATTCGTACTAATCCCTTGTCATGCAAAAGGTCTCAGCTAATCGTTCAAGTCTATAGCCAGGATTCATCTAATCTAAGTCTAGTAGACTGAGTGTAATTGGCTTTTAACTATATACTGTGTAAGCATGCTTCTCTAACCTCTTGTGTAGTTATCTCAATACCATCTAAGTTCTGCAATAACTCTAACTAGCTATAGGGAAAAAGAAAGTGTGAACATATTGAGTACCAAGTAGGGACTGATTATTCTGTTCTAGCACTCATGTTTATATAGCTATGTGTTGGTTATATGTTTTTTTTTTGTTTTTTTTCAACAGTTTTATTGCCAACATTCACATACATATATGGTCTTCCAGCTGGACAGATGTATTATGAGATATAACAAATGATATGAGATGATACATAATGTAATATACAGTCAGTTCCATTCCATACAATTCATTTCCTATACATTTCTTTGGTCTTCAACACATCATTCAGTATCCCACGGGATAGTGGGCTCTTCAAAAATTTCTCATATTTGCGCTTCTTCGTCTTGAACTTTATGTTCATTTTACTGCGTGTCAACATCACAGGTCTATACTTATCGAGGAGAGCCATATTACTGCTCAATCTGTACATCAGACAGCACATATGTTTTGTTTGACGTATTTCAGGGGCTTTTATATTGTGGTTTCCTTCCATAGCAATGTAGTCCGTACACTGTGTCCGGTTATTATTTATAATTCGAAGGTTTCGTTCATGTAGAGCTTGTAATCGTTGTACCCCTGCTTTTGGTCCCGACTGCACCATAAAACTTGCGTAATCACCGATAGGGATAATCATTTGTTTATAAATTATGCTGGCTGTCTTCTCATTTATAAACTTTCGCATTTTACTTAGTTGATGGGTCCTCATTTTCACTTTATCACATTTATCCTTCAAAAATTTCTCAAATGTTAAGCTATTATCTATGAACACACCAAGATAATTGTAGGTCTCCACCATTTCCAGGGGTGTTCCGTTCAAACTAACTTGACAATGTGGCTTCGAACCCACTTTTGTGTCTACTAACATTAATTTTGTCTTCTTCACATTTATTGTTAATTGGTTTTTATTACACCAATTTGTCAAAACCTTTAGTTTTTCCTCTAGTAGGGCACATGCCCCACTTCTATTTTCATGTGCACAATATAATACGGTATCATCCGCATAGAGTGTAATCCTTACGGGGGAGGTTTCAACATCAAATAACTGCATCAGATCGTTAACGTAAATAACAAAAAATAAGGGGCCTAATATTATACTGACAAATATTCAGAGGTTGATTGGCTTAATTTAACTCGTTGTTTCCTATGCGATAAATAATTTCGACACCAAGCTACAACTTGTGAAGAGAAACCCAAGGATATTAACTTAGGGCATAAAATACGATGATTTATGGTGTCGAACGCCTTTGAATAATCTATGAAGACACACGCTACTTTGTTACTTCTATCTACCTGTTCATAAAGATATTGGGTTAGTTCAAAAACTGCAGTTGCCGTACTATGGTTCCGTCTAAATCCATGCTGTCGTTCATCTAAGAGACCATTGGTTTCTAAATAATAGATTAGTTGATTATAAACAACTCGCTCCATAACTTTGCTAGGCGCAGGTAGGACTGAGACAGGTCTATAGTTGCTAGGGTTTAAAGATGACCCTTGTTTTGGAATCGGAGTAATAGTACCGATTTTCCAACTATCTGGCATTATTGAAAGATTTAAACACTGATTTATAATATCTACAAATTCAATGTTTAGGATCTTTAATGCATCCTTAAATATACGCATTGTAATATTTGGTAAACAAGTTGATTTATCATTCTTTAATTTACTTACTATGTGTTTAACCTCAGATTCTCCTACAAATCTAAAATTCATTTGGGCCGCCAAGGGTTTCTCCTCTGGTCGTTCAAATTCCATGATATCAAAGGACCTAGCAAGACTGGAACCCACATTAGTGAAGTATTTATTTATTTCATTTGCAGCTTCCTTATCATAAAGAAGATTGCCCGAATCATCCTTAACACAATTGCAGGGTTTCTCATTTCTCGTTTTACCAAAGTTTAATGTTTTATTTATTGTCCTCCAGAATTTTTTAGGGTCATCTTTACTCTCATTCAATTTGTCAAGTATATAATGTCGTTTAGCTGTAACTAATAGTTTTCTTCTTGAGCGTTTTGATGTCTTAAACAACTCCCATTTGTCAGGGTCCCCCCTACTATTACAGGCCTCTTTATAAGCTCTGTTTTTTAATTTAATAGCCTTCCGAACATCAGAATTTATCCAGGGCTGCTGATTAAGCCGTATACGTAATTTACGTTCCGGACATAGTTTATTAAGGCTATCCAAAATTACCACTTGCAAAATTTCCCATTGGGACGTTGGATCCTCTCTGATTTCCCAGTAGGCTCTTAGTGTCGCATTGTCATTGATCACATTACTGTAATCCTCATACGAGTATAACCTATAACATCTCGTTATACAGTCTCCTTTTAATATTTTTACTCTGGGTCGCTTTTTATTAATAAAAATCGGTAAATGGTCTGATATGATATGTGGCAACACACCAGATGATTCAATTAAGGAAAGGTCTATATTAGTTAGTATTAAATCAATAATACTTTTCACTTTATTTGTTACCCGTGTCGGTGATTTAATTATTTGCCTCAAGTCAAACTCATTGACACAATCTCGTAATAACCTCCTCTCCGGATTCTGGGTTTTTGAATAATTTATATTCATATCACCAATAATCACTATTTCAGGTTTGTTTCTTGGGTATGATAGTTTTATTTCGGACAAGTTGCAATTCAGGGCCTCTATGAAATTGTATATGTTACCTGAAGGTGGGCGATATATGACTCCTATTATCATATTTTTCATTCTATTATTCTCCAGTTTTATCCAAACTTGTTCAACATCCTTAGTGCATGTTGTTAGGTTTGATAGTTGTTTCACATATGGAGCCAGTGCAGATGTAATGTATATGATAATACCTCCCCCTCTACTTTTACAGCCATTTATAGGGTCCCTATCCTGTCTTACACGGGAAGAATTTGAACTCATACATTAGACAGGCTCGGGCGTGTCTGAAACCACTTGCTCTAAAACGTGTCAAGGAGTGTAAGTCTTACTCCACCATTATCCCTGACACAGCAAAGTATCATTATACCACCCATAGCAGTGGGCGTGTTAGGTAATACTTTTGCGCCCACCTCAAAGTTTCCCTTCCCCTTCTGGCGTGTATATAAGTGTAAGTCAGGGGGTGTTAACTATATTGTGTCACAATAGTCCCGTCCGCTCATAGTTCTCTTCACACGCCCAACCTTCTCGGCGTCTTAACGTACCCACACTCCATTCAGGCACCAATATAATTGCCAGCAGTGGCGTATCCAGTTCCAGGGGGGGGGGGGGGTCCCCATGTTCGGTTGACCCCCCTCCGATTTCTCAAATTTTACGCAATTAAACTACCAATGAAGGGAATTATCCAAATTAGGGGGTCTCTGGAACCCCTCAGATTTAGCAAAGTTTCTATGCCTATAGACCTATACGGGGAATGTGGGTTGTATTTGATGGCCGCGCTTTACCAGTGTTCTACTCTCACTGTACTTAGAAGTTAGTAGGCATTAAAAGACTGTGTTTCACTCCGATCTAGTATATTTGTAAATTTAGATGAAACATATATTATGACTCACATTATCTGTTCAATATACTCTGTACGATCGGCCGTAGACTGCCAGGTGCACACAAAAAACATA
Organism: Lepidonotus clava; assembly: GCA_936440205.1. Taxonomy (NCBI): domain Eukaryota; kingdom Metazoa; phylum Annelida; class Polychaeta; order Phyllodocida; family Polynoidae; genus Lepidonotus; species Lepidonotus clava. The sequence continues at coordinate 12,729,669 of OW387150.1, read as the reverse complement.
GTTTAGCGTGAAGCTGTGATTTAAGGTAAATTCTAACCTATAGCTATCATGCTCCCGAGGTTAACTAGTGTTACTATATAAAAACAAAAATAAAAGGACATTTGACACAAAGTGTAGTTAAAATCTAGTGTACTATTTTATTGCTGAATCGATTCTATTAATCTTTATCCTCGGCGCACCACTCGCACAACACCTCGGAGCACATGATGCTGGCAGGCTCGCCCCCCTCACAGTCGGCGTGGTAGCACCGGCCGCAGTAGTTGCAGACCAAGTACATTCTGAAATATTACGGAGGCATGTTTAAATACACATTTTTTTAAATTGTGTGCACGAACTAATCGGACCATCATCAATCACAATTTTTAGTAACCGTACGAAATTCGGCGTTCACTCCAACGTCAACATTAAGATTCTATGCCCTCGTTATTTTTTGCCTAGTAGCATCATCGAAAATCATTGTCGCTATATAATATTATTTATTATGAAAAAAAAACCCGGCGTACCTGTAGTTGCCATCCAAGAATATGGCCTGCGGTTGTGTGGCGTGTTGGTCTTCGGCAAACGTTTCCATCGCCTTCCACCTTTGGTCCGTTAAGTACTCCTCCTGCTCCTGAAAAAAATTGTGTGGTTATAGTTAAATGTGCAAAAGTCAATTTTGCACTTACTACATACCAGCGTGTCCCTCGTAATATTGGCAAATTTCAGAACAATTGTACTCGTGAAATCGCCCCACTCATCATTTTGTTTTGTTTATACATATTTCCCTTCATACGCTTACATGTTTTATTTCCCACTTAGCTTCATCGTGTAAATACAAATGTACCAACCTGGGTCGGATCCTCCGAACAGTAGACGCACGTCCACTCTGATGGGCCGTCCGGGAGCTGCTGTTGGTCGTGCGTCCTGGAAAAAATTTCAAAAATCATCACACCGTCCATCATTTCAACATAGGTGGTCGAAACTACCAAATCATCGGCATCTCAATTTTTCTCATCCAATCTCTATTTCATGTTATTGTGCCAGTCTGACAAATTTGCAATTTTTAAATTGTCCAAAAAAGAGCCTGTTGTTTCAGCATGTTACATGAATTCGAGCGACCACAACCATGTCCGACCGCGAGTCCGTCGTCGGGTTTTAGACAGTGTGCATTATTTGGCATGACGATAGTCATCCTACCAGATAGTAAGTTAATAATTTTCTTTCTATGCTTCTCTTCCATCCCTGTCCATCAACAGTGTTGAACAATTTAAACCTACTTAGGGGTGAACAGGGGCGCGCACTCGGTCCATTGGGGTTCCGTCCAGATCGTTTCCTCCTCTTCAATATTTTTCTCCTCACGCGGTGTCCATGCCTGGGATTCCTCTTCCTCCTCCGACCGCACATGGTTGCTTGAATGAGCCAAAAAAAACAACCTTTAAGTGTCTGGAATTGGTTATCTACGTGTATGGGGAGAAAACGAAAAAAAATGGAAAATATCTACCAAACGTAACAGCTATTATCCACACAATTATACATTTGTTAACAAACACTCTATATATGGAAGTGTAACCCCCAAGTCATTCTCCCGCAAAGCCTGAAAAAACACTACTTCTCTATATAGGCATGCTATCTTATCAAATTATAGGCAAGTTATCTGATTCACCTACCGGGTTTTCTGCGCGGTCGCCATTGTTCACAATGTGGTGCTTGTGTTTAATATCAGCAAACTTCTGCGTACGTACGGCTTTTATGGTCGTGAGGCTGGCGCGGGACTGTGTGTGTGCACGTGGTGGGCACCTCCTTATAAAGCTGGTGCCCCCCCCCCACCCCCCCGGGGGGCAGGGTAATGAGGGGCCATCTAGGTCAGCCGAGCAGCCTGAGCGACTGGTGTCAGGTGTTACATAAGGTGTCGCTCGCGCAGCGCAGCCCTGGCAGCTGGAGGTGCACGTCCTGACACCTGACTCAAGAAACCACCCGTAAATGCACACAGCCCCACACCCCCAGCCTGTGAAATAACTTCAGAAAACGTACCTCAAAGTCGCACATCCTGGCACCGTAACCTTGCGAAGTAATTTCCTACCTTTTATTTTAAATTTGAAAGTAGTCACATTATAAGGTTTAGGGCGTAATATAATTATTCCTAATAAAAAAATGTTGCTTTTGTTGGCAAAAGCGTCTAAATCACATAATCCTAACAATGCATATAAAACACCGGACATTGTCCGAAATTAAGCTGCTGCACCCTATAGGCCGGGCCTATAGGCCTTCACCCGGGGATCACACTCACACTCGTGAGTCTAGATCTGCACACTCACACTCGTGATTCTGCACACTCACTGCCAGGTGCGTTATTTTTAAGTTTTGCACTTTTTTTTATACATGTGCACACTTCTCATGGAATTTTTTCATTCCCATATATCGGGGGGTGCATATCCAATATTTGTGGTGCACAATCTCATTAATGATGCATACGTTTTCAGCTTAATTTCGGACACTACGTGCACGAGTTCGATATATCTATAGGTCCTCTAGATCTACAAGAAGTCGTGGCGCCGAAGGGGACATACGATCATATTTTCTTGTTCAACCACATATCCAAAATGTCCACTTATTCGCATAACAGGCAGGAAAGATGCCCATGAAGGTTGCTCGAACTTTTCCTTGTGCCACATTGTATAAGGACTTATGTATCTGGATTCGACGGTGCTGGGTCGGTACCACTTCACAGCTGCAAACACATGTTGCCTCTTCTGCCCGGTTGCATTACATTGTATGTAATGTTTCATGTAGTGGGTGGCGATGCACGGTCGCTCCCGGGGGTCAGTCTGTCCGTCTTCGTACCAATTTGCCATTAGTCTAGACAACTTTTTACCACTGCTGGAATTTGTGCTGGAATAAGTCATGGGGCCATATTTTACGACTTTAGACTTCACGTAAACTGAAGGCAGAAATGACTTCTCTAGGATCTCCTGTTCTGTGGGGTACATCTTTTTGTATGTTTTTTTGAGCAGCTCAAGATCGTCCGAGTCGATCCACACATTTTCTTCTCTAAATGTCTCGAAGCCGTCGGGGAGACTCCATAGGCTCTCGCACTGCGCGAAATCTCGCTCATTGGGTACATCGAGTGTTTCCAGGACCGTTCTTGCTTTCTTCTCTCCTTCTCCCAGCCGGCAGTGTTTGCCAAATTTCCCCTCGTGTTTGGACGGCATTTCGGCGCGCGCCTGACTGACACGACTCATCCTGTGAAACCTCTCAAACAATTGTTTCTCTATCTGGCGATTGTTAGTCGGCACATCCCCCAAGTAACCATTATACCGCTCAAAACTGAACAGCCAAGTACTGGGAGCTGGACCATACTCCCGGAGACACTCCTTTAAATGGAGATGTAGATGCATGTTTGGGGTAATGAAATCAGAACCGAACTGGAGCTCTGTGCTCTTGCAAAAGTGCAATAGTTTCCTGTGTGCCTGTTCTATCTCGTGGTGTGTAATACAAGGCTTGCACAGAAGTCGAGTGGCTTCTACGAAACGCTGCCAGCTATGAAGCATATTCTCCGGCAAAAGGCCCTGGAGGCAGTATCCAGACGAGACTGTAACCCAATTCTTCCACTCCTTTGCCGTCCACATCCCAGCGTTCGATTTGATGTTAGTTACCACGCAGTCATCCGGTAGTCCCTCTTTAAACTGATTCAGACGAGCATCAATAGTCAACACCTGATTAGCGCTTAGTACAACGTCATCTGTTGAATTCTTCTTCTTCTTTGACAACTCTTTGTCGGTCCACCTCTTCCACATTCGCTTGGCAGTCCCTGAATCCCAATAATAAAAGCACATATGTGAAATCGGTATTGAAACCCCAATGAACTAATAGTCCAAATTAAAGGCAAATGCAAGTTCCATTTCAAACACATTATCAGTGCTAAACATTAATTAACGTTAGGTCAAGCTTCAACACTTACCCAACAGTACATTATGCATCACATCGATCGAGAGGAACCTGAAGAAATGAATGTCATATAATACAGTTACTGCTAATGGAAACATTTGTATTAATGTTTATTCAAATGTCAAATTAAAATTGTTAATATTTTGGTATAATTCTGTGTAAGATTGGCCTTTAAATTTGTTCGGCCTGGAGATTGAACTTACCTGATGGGATTGAAGTAGGGCAATTCTAGGAGGACACAGGAACGAGCTCCATACTGTTTCTCAAGTTTACTTTTCTCTCTCGGGGTGGATGCAGCTGTAATCTCACTCACTCGCTCCTTGTGTTGGTCCAGAGTACGAGGAGTCCAATTCGCCATGTTGAATCCTCCACGGTTTGAATTCTTGAATTCCTTCAGACATTTTGAACAACCCATGATAGCATTAGGTAGCAGGAAACCGCAGGTCTTCCTCCCTGCAGGCAGGTCGGCAGCAACGTTCAAAAGCGCCAACTTAACGGTCTTGCCATTTGGGCAATCGTTGGTTATAAGCCTTTTTCCCTGATGCCAGAATTCCTTGAGTTCGTTGACTAGGGGCCTCAGAAAACTGGTAAGGTCGGCAGGTTCTTTACTTAAGTTTGGAATGATACCGTATAGTATGACGTTCTCAAGTCTGTACCGCTCATTTCTGGGTAGGTTAAGTATTGTTAGGTAAATGCCCCCTACTGACATCGAAGCTTTCCGAGAGAATGGTTGAAACCAATCGATATTCATCTGAAGAGCCAAGTTGTTTTCATTATCAAGAAAGCCGTCGTTGTTCGCGTTAAATTCTTTCCATACCGAACCGTCGTAAATGTCAGCAAACACTCCGTTGGGTATCCTCCTGCCCTTCCACTCTCTACATTTCAGCTCAAAACCTGGACGTTTCATCATAACCTGCAAACTCTTCTCGAGCGACTGGTAACAGAATGTCCTGACTGGAAGGAAGGTAATTTCCCCCACAATCTTGGTCTCATAAAACAATTTCCTGTTGCAGCGTTTTAAATCATCACCGATGGTTGTACACCTAATGGGTTGCTGATTACCATTACGATCCGTGTAAAAGCCTAGACCTCACACACGCTCAGTGGTGGACAACACAGAATGCGACAACGTATAACAGGCCGGGCAGCATACACTGATAGAGTAATTAGTCATCGTTAGGTCTGTACCCAACCATTTGTACATCATCCGCATCGTTTTGGGGAATACTGCCTCCGCTGCTTGTGAAACCCGGTCATTACCTGCTACCGTCAATAATTCACAAATGAAGCACATAACTTTAGCCATTTGCGTATCACTGGTGAAGGTGTGGATCTGCCACTGCAAAAGAAAGAACAGAACCCATGAAAATAGGCTTTGGATATTCTTATTAGGGGTACCACTAACAAGCCTTTGCCAATGGGCTAGGACGACCCGTCCCGTCACCAAAAACCACTTTTAAGTGACGGATGGCCCTGTTGCGAATCTTGACTGCCTCTGGATCAAGCTTATCATTTTCTTCCGTTTCTTGGGAATCTTCCATGGTACCGTAATAGTCTTCCATATCATCACCTGACTCCTCATCGGCTTCCATGGGTACCGCCTCTTCAACAGGCTGATTGCGACCCACAGGCTGACTGTCTGCTTCTCCCGGATTCCCGACTTCAGCCTGCCGCTGATTAGCAGCTGCAGCTTCTTCCCGAATACCAGCTCCAACCTGGATACCACCTTCAGCCCGAATTCCCGCTTCAACCTGCATACCACCTTCAGCCTCAATACCCGCTTCAGCCTGGTTACCTGCCTCAGCCTCAACACCCGCTTCAGCCTTGTTACCTGCCTCAGCCTGAAAACCTGCTTCAGCCTGGTTACCTGCCTCAGCCTGAAAACCTGCTTCAGCCTGGTTACCTGCCTCAGCCTGAAAACCTGCTTCCGCCTGGTTACCTGCCTCAGCCTGAAAACCTGCTTCAGCCTGGTTAACTGCCTCAGCCTGAAAACCTGCTTCAGCCTGGTTACCTGCCTGAGCCTGAATATCTGCAGCTTCGGCCTCAAGACCCACTTCTGCCTGATTGCCAGCGCGTTGAGGTAAACCAAATGGGAGTGGTTCTGCAAGACACATGTATAAGAATAAATTAAATGTACAGTCGGGTTTCAGAGTACAGACTTTCCCACCCAATGTTGTTTCTCTGACTCAAAAGCTATGATAGAAAGATGCATGGAGGGATACATATATATAACGTCCATTGTTCAAGTCATTCATTATTTGAACAATTGTTTAATTGTCAAGAAAAGATTCAGGCTGGCGATAATTTTCCAAACACTAACTGATCATTAAGAGTATAGTAGGTATTTGAAAATAATATCTATGCGCGCAAGCTAGCTAGGAAGGTTTTGAAGGATATCGATTTCAGGTGAAAGTGACTTTATCCTAGTTATACTATTTATCTGGTACTCACCATGCTCCATAAGATGCTTCCTGTTATATGTACTTTTTGAAACTGCACGTTTACATGTGTCGCACCATCGGTTTCGGCTAGTGTCCATATTTCTTCTGGTTTCTGCCTGGTCACTGGTCAGACCCTTGAAACACCACGATCGCGAGGCCATGGCGAACTTGAGTTAGACAGCAGCATTTCAGGGCGATGAACCTTCCCCATTTGCGACCGCGACACAAGTATTTATATATGGTACAGACCGACGCCTATGGTCCCACCAGCTGAAAGCCGCGAATTGCCGCGACATGCCACAGCCCCGACCCAGGGGTAGTTGCACTCGAGCTCCTAACCTCAGACACCCGTGTGAAATTAAAGCCGAGAACAGCCTGCCACAGTATTACCAGGAGATTACTGTCGCCTCCAGCCTGGCCGTCACGGTAGCGCGTTGTCGTGATTTGTCGGGCGCGTGAAGTTTCTTCAGCTTTCGAAACGCATCGTCCGCCGTCTGGACTGGTGAGGGCATGACACCTGCCATTAAAACCTAGGGTCTATCCATTAAAGGGCGGTGAAGTTTCCTCAGCTTCCGAAACGCATCGGCCGCCGTCAGGTCGACTGGTGATAGGATTTCATCTGCCTTGAAAACTGAGCTCGAAGTTTAGCTCGAAGGTCAAACCTTAAGCTTTCTGCTACTACTTAGGGCCAGCTTATTTCGTTATATAGTGCGTTTGGTGTACGGCTACGTGAATATCATGAGTGTCAAAATCCTGAGTGCCACCCTTGGTGAGAATCTTCTTAATTACTTTTGTTCTACAAGTGATACGAGTCGATGGTCGACTTTCCAAATTATTCAAAATAGGTAAAACATATGTATTCATTCTGGGGGTCGCCCTTCCTAATTAAATAATATGGCCAGTTTTCTGAATTCTAGGGTGTGGCCATATGGCAGTTATAGTTTATTCTGTCTGTTTGAATAGCCTGGCCATGGTAATTTGGAACGAAGGTGTTTGTTTAAAGTTGAGATGACAACCTTCATGTTCTCTTCTTTCTTTTTTTTTCAATATATAGCTGCCGCGTACTTGGTTCTTGTATCATGCGTGGAATTTGTTCGAGCTGCCAGTGGCGGACACTGGCCTAGGGTCGTTCACAATAAGCCTGGAGTAACCCGTACCCGGTTGGTCAACCTCACTGCTCCATTTACCGGTCACCCTCCACCAAAACACGATGCGATGACCGGCCTCACCTTTCATGACACCCTGCAAGCCTTGTTGGACCAGGACCATACCGTAACTGACACTGGATCTGAAGCCAACCCAGGAGACGGAAACATTAAAGAATTCCCAACTGTGGTACTTCTCTCTTCGTACACTCTTCTTCTTATCCTCGCCGTAGCCATAATTATTAGCATATTCTTTGTTTGCTCCGGAATCAATCGCATCTTCGCAGATGCTCGTTTTCGTGTATACTTGCTTGTCTCGGGCAATCACAGTGTATGGCTTAAAATAGGCACGTTCCCTGGACATTTTGGAGATTATATCTTTCAAACAGACGATCCTATCACACTGACTAAAGCCGAAAATATATGCCTAGGCGCACGATACACATTTAACTGTGTCATCCAAATGACCGACTGCTATACCGGCACATCGACACGACTGCCCACACATTTAAAGGTTAATAAACTGAAGGACATCATGTTGACAAGATTGATGACTAAGGACATTATACGCTACCAGTTGGTTACCATGGGTATAGGCATAGGAGAGCCTGTTCTTTTGGGGAAATACCGGCCCGGTGAGCTTGCAATTAGTACTAATACTTCAGTCGACTTAAGCCGTGTTGACCTTGATTAAGTCTTGTGTGAAAAATGTTGTATTTTTGTGTGTTTACTACCAATATGCTGCCGAACGTGCGTCAATTGATACAAGTGTTATGGTTATAAATTGAATTTGTAGCTAAATAAAATTTCGGTTTTGGAAAGAGCAGTATGACGCTGACAAGAGCGCTTTTACTCTGGCTCGGGCTAGGGTCAACCCCTTAGGTAATCTGTGAGACAGGCCCCTAATTTAGGGGCCTGAGGCTAAACTAGGTCTGCAACCAAAACTAGTAGTGGAATTAAATGTGGTTAACGCCACAATCTGGCGATCGGGCTCCAACCGAAATTATGGCTATAGCTAATTAAGCTATCATCCCTTAATAAATCTCGACACCTAAATTGACTTGTTTGTTTTTTAAATTATTAATTTTGCAATGTCACAGAAGCTCCAAGTTACCTATACATAACTCCCGGAGAACTCCCACTTTAAAGGGTTACACTATATGCATGAGGTTTTTTTATTCTCTCACAGAAAGAATATAGGTCACCGTGCCTTACAAATCCTAGAAAGTATTTCGCGTTCATCAGGAGACTACATGGTCACTTGTAAATTTTGATAGGTCCTACTGGCAGCGATGTATTTGATCATAATAAAATTTCTGAAAAATTACTTTTGCACCTTACTGCATGGAATCTAACTAAAAAGGATCCACTAGAAAAGAAGTAACAGTTCTTAATTAAAACCGGCTTCATGCAACATTATTTTTTCATGACTGCGAAATAAGTACGAAGAGATGATTCATGTCGCATCATTTTAAAAATCGTATATCGAGCTTATGTTTGTTTAAAATACACTTTTTATGATTGATTTATGTTATTATTGATAACAGGCCTAGGTGTCATTCCATTGCTCTTCTAATGGTAGAGACCTTGTACCATAACACTCATCAAAAAAGTGTTGTATTGTAATCGATTTCAAGTTCGTGGTCTATCTTCAAGAAATAGCACATTCGGGTTTTCAACAAAATGACAGGTCATTATAGTTAAATGCGTTTCGTATCGTAAATAAAAAGTATTCATAAATTTAAGATTCACTTATGAGAAGGACCTGGATAACGCGTACGGTTTTAGACTAATATAAGGCGAGTCTTAGGCAACCAACATATCTATAGAAATACTTCCCTGCTTATCGAGCATGCCACAATCAAAACAAGAAGCGCAAAGTTCTTTGATAAAAGTTTATAAAACGACTATACAATTGAAGAAAGTACAAAGACCTAACATACAGCGTGACACAGACCATACAATTAAACGTAGTGTAAAGAAAACATAAAGATGATAAACATAAACATCACATAAAATAGAGCTTTAAACAGACCCTTTAGAAATAAGTTAAATTGGCTGTGCATCGGCGATACCCGACCGATACGCGGGCTTCACCACCCAGTCTGGGGTGTTGGGAGGAGGCTGTTGGCGTTTTGGATTATCGTCGGGGACATTTTTCCGCTTCTTGTCCAATCTAACGCCCCGCTGACGGCGGCTAAGTTCTTTAAACTCAATTTCGTCCAGGTGGGCTTTGTAGGCACTCAGCTCATCGCTCTCCCACACGAGCGGTTTGACGCGGCGGTGATATCGCTCGGTCGTCTTCCCGTCTCTGTCGACCGGAAAATAAAGTCCGCGCTCCTCGTCGCTCGTGTAGTCGGGGGTGAGGAGGCGCCTCACGGAATTCTTTCGAGCTTCGTCCCACGTTGTGACGATATTTTCCAACCCCACTATCCGTCTTCTGAGCTTCTGCAAAGTTAAAAAGACACTTTTTTATTTTAATACAGTTACGACATACTTGGTCAAGAACATCCAATAAACACAAACAAGTTTTTCAATATTTCAGTTGCCTTAATTTAAAAGCTGGTCACTGCAGTTAATTTCAAAAGCGTTGCTTTATCCTTGGTCTCTATAACATACAGGCACTTTTTATTAATTGTGTGATATCCATTCTAATTGTATGTCAAGATTATTGTCCAAGGAAGCAAGTAAGGTTACAGTGCTCTATAAAAATTCATAATGTAAAAAAATTATAATTGTTTCCCAAGTTTCAGTGTTACAACCATAAGATCATTTCACAGCCGGGCCCCCTGTTTTAAGCCAAATTGCCGATTCACAGCTACAGCCCCCGGTATAGTTCCGACCGCAGTTCGTACGTATACCCCTTTTTGAACCGAGTGGGTCCCCGGGAAGTCACACCCCCTATACCATAGACCCCCAGTCTGTCTACTCAGATATCAAAGTAGGACATATCATCGTTCTTCAAAATAGAAAACAACCCCTTTCCACTGACATTTATACCAAAAAATCGACCCCTTATTCTTCAAAACGCAGACATTTTGTGGCCAAGAAATACCCTTTTTTCGTGAAATTTCATATTTCCCAGGAAAAAAAAGACCCTTATTTTCATATCATGGATATTTGGGATGAAAAAGTAACCTTTTTTCTAGAAACAAGGACATGTGAATGTTGTCAAAATAGACCCTTTCTTCGCGTTTTTTAAAACAATGATGCGTATCCTTCCACCCAAGGAGTGGACAGACTGGGCATAGACCATAGACATTACTCTTTCTCCTCGGCTTTGCACTTGAAAAGTGTAAAATTTCGGCCTGCCTGAATCGAACTACGTCAAACAATGTTGAGAACAATAGTCCGCAAAAGCCATGACGTCAGGCGGGCCCCTAACGGTCACTGCACGCTGCTCCCGTGCCTAAACATCCCAGGCAAGAAGCGACGTAACAGAACCGTTCTACGACCATACCATTTTGGTCAGTTTATAACCCACATAAAGCTACGTAACAGTTATGTGATTTTAGGGGGATGTTATGACATCCCATAAAAAGGACGTTATAATAACGTTCTATGAACATCAGGTTAGAACCCCCTTACAATGTAACATCACAGTGACGTGCCAATCAGGTCTGGTTGAGACATAACTCAAACAGAACGTAACTGATACAAGCTAATTATGTATGGTTATGACCAAACCTAAAAAGAATGTAGTTATGACGTGTTGATTAGGTGACATAGAGACCTAACTGAAAAAGTACATAACTGATACGTACTGACTGAGTGAAGTTGTAACCAAACCTAAAGAGACGTTCTTGTTACGTGAGATTTCGACGTTGTAGCGACGTCTAAATGATGGCTCCCAGAAACGTCGCTGCGACCAAAATTGTGATGTCTTTGTGACATTCTAATTAGGTTAGGTCTTAACTACACCTTAACAGTACGTCAAAAGAACGTTGTGTTTAGGTTGGTCTGAACCATACCTAATGATGATGTCACAGTTACGTTCTTTTAAGGTAAGGTTTCAACCCTACCTAATTGTGACATCACAGTGACGTTGTGCTTAGGTTCAGTTTTGACCTCACCTAATCACCATGTCTCAGTGACATTCTGGTTAGGTTAAGTCACAACTTAACTAAATCAGAACGTCACAAGTACCTTGTTTCCTAGTCTAGCCATAACCATTGATAGTACTGTTTTTCAACACCAGGGGACAGTGCAATACCATTTAAGTTGAGAAAAGGCTAAAGTTCAAGGTTTTGTGGTTTATATCACTATTTTTCAAATATGTTTAAATGCTGCTGAAACACTATTCTTTATGAAATATCAAACTATCTTTTAGAAACGTATTTATGGTTTAGTTTAATTGTTTTGCCTGAAATAAATGACCAGTACCATGAAAACACCTTTTTCAATCTTTCACAATGGGATACTGAGTGGGTCTGTCCCCTGGCCTGATATCTGACATTTGCCAGCTATAGAAAGGGCCTGGGTATACAAGTACTAACTTAAAAGGCCCCAAGTCAATGTGACCAAAGCTGGAAACCAAGATTTCTTGTCTTGGGAAAGTTACAGTATGATGTATAGTGTAATGTTTGGTCATAGGTGGGTCACAAAATAACCTTAACAGAACCTGTCACAAAATAACCTTATTGGAATATAATTTGGGTTACAATATGATTTTATAATCATGTCGCCAGTATGTTATGGTGCAATGTCGCAGCAGTAGTTTCTAATCCACATAATCATTCTTTGAAAGTTGCAATGTGACGTCGCAGAAACACGTACCAAGAACGTCATTTTGTGACGTTGCAGAAACACGTGATAAGAATGTCATTTTGTGACGTCGCATTGGAAGTCTCAGAGACGTGATTGGGAGCCATCAAATCTACGTCTATAGAACGTCGAAATGCGACGTAACAAGAACCAAAAAATGACGTCACAATAACGTTATTATAACGTCGCATTCTTGCCAGGGATGGGCCGGGCTGGGCCGGGGGTCCCCTCTATGAACTTTAGTAGGACCCAGCTGTCAGATTTGCTATTTCCACTAATAATGCTCGCAAACTTATGAAAACATGTATTTTCATAGGGGAACTATCAATGTGCATTATGATATACTTGAAAAGAAAAAGAGTTAATAAATATCAAAGTTATAGGCAATGTTATTGTCTGTGTGAACGGGTGACCGCGGTCCAGCCGGGTGTTATCGGTGCCCCCTCCAGGGCGGGCCGGGCCGGTGACCGGGGGTGTAGGGTTACCGGGGCCGGTCGTAAAAGGTTTAGGCCCAACACGTGTTGCGGGAGGGGTCCGTGACGTCAGACTTTTGTGGTCTATAGAGGAAGTCTGTAACAAAAATTTATTTACCTCGTTCACGTGGTGACGGATGATAGCCTTTTCATTGTCAGCCTTCATTCGGTTCTTCCGGATTCTGTTGGCCCTGCTTTGGAGGGTCTTGAAGTGGGTGTTGGCAGCAGCTAGAAAAAGAGGAAGGACATGAAGTATGCTTAAAACTGGAGCCATTAAGTAGACAAAGGCAATATAAAGGCAATAAATCAAGGGAATACATGTTAAAAATGCAAAGTGAGGGTCAACATATTATTCACGAATTAAAACCATCATTACACCGGTATTATATTTCTTTGTCCAGATAATAGAACTTATGTTTTTTTCAGATGACTGGGAGGATAACTTAAATTATAAAAGTAACAATTTACAATGTAAGTGGAGCCTATTTAGACACTAAAAACAGATTTCCAGCATTTCAAGCATGTTAAAATTTGTGTTAATTGAAGGACCAATACTTTGGAATCATGGACATTAGATGCATGAAATGTACAGCTGCAGGTTAGTTAACAAAGAAACTTGCTACCTATGGGACTTACCTATCACCTCTTCTCTGGGGGTATCTGGCCCCAGGCACACGTTGTCAACAACGGCCTTGATGATCGCAACGTTATCCGGGTGTTTGATCCCCGCCCTGAATGTTGGAATATATTTATATTGTTCAATTCATCGGCATCACGTCAAGTGCTCTATGACTCTATTAACATGAAAAAAAAAAACAGCAAAACTTATATTCAGCTGCAGCTTCTGTTGTTCAGGAACACATTACCCATTGCTTACTTAAAAACAATATTATTTTCTGTACTATTCATGTTGTTATGACGTAATCAACTTACCCAGGGTTCAGGTTGAATCCCCAAGCAGGCTCACCTCTCTTGGCCTTGTAGGCCGAACGAACGAGTTCCTACAAACAATATAATAAGCCAATAATTAATAGTGGACTTCTAACTATATGTCAGTGTACGAAATCATTACGGATTTTCGTTGTTTTCCGGGATGTTCCCTGGCGGCGCAGCAAAAGAGAAGAACATCAGGGCTATACTAGGAATGAGATCATTTCTAAACAAACCGAGAACTATATTAAACGGTAACGTTTTCAAGGTGAGATTATTAGTTAATTATAAGCTGTAAAAACAAACTTTAGAACTTACACATATTTCATTGCGTGGTTTGGGTGGTTTGTCAGCTGCAGCTGGCTTCGCTTGGTTCACGAGCACCTCCACCTGGGCCTTTGCCGCAGCCGCTTCAGCCTCCGCCCTTCGGCACTTCTTCTCCAGCTCCTCCATCCTGGCCAGCAAATGGGCCATGGACGGTTCAGCTGTAGACGTGGAGGGGCCGGACGAGGACGAGTATTCGGGCGTGAACGACCTTTGGGACGTCGTCGACGAGAACGACCCTTGCGATGTCAAGGGCCCGGGCGTGAACGACCTTTGGGACGTCGTCGACGAGAACGACCCTTGCGATGTCAAGGGTCCGGGCGTGGACGACGTTCTGGACGTGGAGCTGGGGAACCATGGATGGGATTGCGACGTGGAGGGCGTCATCCCCCAGGGCGTGGATCCGGAGGGCGTGGAGGGCGTGGAGGGCGTGGAGGGCGTGGACGACGATGCGGATGCAGTACCGCCTTGGGAACCACCAAGGCTAAGGTCCACGTCGTTGAGGGTGGATCCCTCTTCCGCGTACAGGGAGTCGTGAAGAGACTGATCCGCAGAGAGATCCGGAAACCCATTCTGAGACCCATACTGACGCGCATCCTCAGACATATCCAACAGCAGAGTACCTACGCCTGCTGATGAATCATGATCGGTTATTTTCTCGCCACCCGGTTTGGGGCTGCTGGTCAAGATCCTGCATGAGCTCGTAGACGGGTTTGACAGAACAGCGTCACTATAATCAGTTGACCCGTTCATGGTGGCAGCAAGTTTTCAAGTGATCTATATAGCCATATGCCACGCCGTATTTATACATGCCGGGCAGGCCCCCCTGTGGATACATGATCTGGTGAAAGCGATCTTTTATCGATGAGGCAAGACTTTGAACATAAGTTACGTGGTAGACGTGACGGGGTGTGGACAGGGTAAGAGAGACTTTTACCATAAGTTACGTGCTAGCCGTGACGGGGAGTACATGGGGTATCAGCGACACCCTCACCGCCGCCCCTTGTGAGGCCTGTTACGTGTCAAGAAGTGTTAAGACTACCCCGCGGGCCGCGGGCCGCGGTACTCCTGTGAGGGACCTGACACAGAAGCTAGTTGACATGCGCCGCCTCAGATGGCCAACAGGTGGACGCGGTCATCACAGACGCGTGTCCCGGTGTCAAACGCGACAGAAGTCATTTCAGATGAACCCCCTGTCGATCGGCTCTCTGAAGAAAATAGCGGCCTATTAGACGTGCTTCGCACTACCCAGTGTAAAAACTTGTGAAGCCCCCGGCTAGAAGAAGTCGTTTTAGTTGTACCTTACCTAGCGTTTAAGTTGTCGACCGAGGGTTAACTTTTCGCTAAAGACTAGACGAAGCCCTTACAGTACCTGGGGGGTTGTGATGTCGTGTGGGGTGGGGGGTATAAGTATGTGCCTGTACTATACACTGGTTCAGAACAGCCACTTGATGGCCATGGACATCGAGCGACTGTTAAACGCAAGTCTGCGTCTGCGTCTTGTTCGGGAGGAAAGGCCAGTGCTGAGACCTAGTCACCTCCAACCCGCGGACCAATCCGACCATCAGTGGCTGCTTCTCTTGTTAGTGATATACCTGGGGTGGAAATTTATCGGTATCTTCTGGAAATTGGCAGCAGGCTGTCGCTCGTTGGCGCAGGGTCAACGTCGGAGGGCTACAGTGCAGTGCTGTCTGAGAATCTACTGCCGATGGGAAACGCTCCTATTTCCACTGGCTCCCATTCCCGCCGAAATGGAAGCCGTAGGAAGTGCTGCCTGCCCACGAATGATCATCCAAAGACCGAGCATCCTGTCCAAGGCCCTGACCGTCGCCTGGTCGGGCCCACTCACGGTCCATCTGAATGGCAGTGACGAACCCTTGACGTTGGAACTCCCGCAAGAAGTCAAGATTCCTCGTACGGAGCGCGTGCGCCTGAACAAATTTTTCAGGCACAGACTTTGTAGAGCGAGCGTTTGCCTGATAAACAACAGGAACAACATGGCCCAAGAACTACTCCCAGCCGAAAAACTGGGCTGCATGCCTGATGTAGACTCTTGGGTGTGATGAACAGTTATATAAAAGTGTACGATATGTTTGAAGTAGATATGGGAAAATTTTAATTGTGAAATGCATATGTTCACGAAGCTTTCGAGTTACATATGTACATTAGTGTATGGTCAGTAAATACAATTATGGGAAAATAGGCGAAACGTTGACACGTGGACATCATAAAACCTTTTCCGCATGCATAACAATAAAACATTTTGATATCATGAACGTGTGTAGTCTTATGTGGCTGTGACTAATTATAAATGGGAATTCATGAGGATAATGTGAATGAATTGCAGCTGTGCATGTGTGACGAAATTATGAGGGCGAGTATATATTCTAAACAACAAAAATCGAACATGAATGAGAACTGATAACTTTTGAGCTGCAATAAAAGGAAGAGTTAATAGCTAATGTATATATAACCAACTCAATTTAAAGTCAAGCGTCTGCATGCGCTTTGAATCCTACGTTGTCTGAAATACAGAATTGAGATGAAAACAAAAAGTGCTGGTACCATTATAAAAGTAAGTCCAATGTTCAACAGGTAAACAGTACCGTGCACACTGGGGGGGAGGAATGGTACGTGGGGAAGATGCAAGTCACCACGAAGTTTCTTGTATTCGACCTCATTCAGTAGAATCTCTTTCATGTATGTACGGAGGGAAAGGAAATTGTCTTTTGCTCGCTTAAAAATATCCTCTTGGCGGACTCGCATTTGCGGGCTAAGAGGTAAAATTGGGAATGGTTTATCGTACGAAAAATCCGGGTTCACAAGTCGGCTAAGTGACAGGTTGAGGTGTTGAAGACTAGCAAGGTTGACGGGGAAAACTGTTCTTAAGGGGCCTGCTGTAGAAGGCAAACAGTTAACACTTGAGACTGGAATTTCCCATTCTTTGGCGGACACAGAACAACCACATTCAAAGGCACGAACGCACGATTCACATCCAGGATGGGTTGTTGTTCGGTTGGGGCAGCGCACAACGACCTCGTCTATGTGAGAGAACAAATAGGTCCCTGTTGCAATGACTTGGATGTTCGACCTTCTGAAATTAGACTGAATGAGTATTTTGAAATCACAATAAAGTTTGACAGACTCATGATCACGTAGATAGATAGAAATGAGGCACGACGAGGGAGAAAGCCTGCGAATTGGTAGGTCATAATGACAAAACGGAGAATGGCAATTATCCAGATCTGGGTTGGAGGATACCGTGTATTGGGTTGCGGACACCAATAAATAAGCCGGTGTGTTGGAGAGGCGAGTATAATGCCCATGGAAGGCTAGAGGGAAGGTGTTCACTTTTAGAACCTTGAATATTTTGTCTAAGGAAATAACGGGAATCTTCAAAATAGTTTTCAGAACATTTCGCTGTAAAACCGGGGGGACTAAAACAGTTACACTTCTATACATGTCGCGAGTGTTTGGAATATAAATATTTGAACGATTGGACTTGGAAAGGAAAAGGTACCGAATCTTCCTCATATCAGTCTCCGATATCAAAGAGTTACTCAGCCTGTTCTCCGTTAGGTCGCGAATAGCCTGTAGCAAGACATCAAGGGAATAGTCCAGTTTAAAATCCAGTAGACGCAATTCTTGCAAATCTTGCATCAACCTGACCATCAATTCCCGGTTACTAATGTAAGCCTGGAGTCCTCGGGACAAATTGTATATGGAATGAGTGTTCTCTATGATGGCCTGGAGTTGGATTTCCAAAGTGGAGTCAACTACCTTTAGGACTGCATTTATTTTGCCATCGAGGAAGCCAATTTCATCGGCATTTACCTGGTCAGCACGAGTCTGTTGCTTCAAGTCATCGAGTGTGGCCGTTCCAAATAAAGTCTCGGAGAACTTGCCGATTTCTGGAATCAGAGCCCGCTGCTTCCTGGATTTTGCTGATGGAGGTGTTGGCTGGGCCGTCGATTCCAAAATTGATTGCACTTCCCGGAGTCCTTTGGTGACCTTCGCTGCTATAGTCTTCCCAATAGATGTTATGTTATTCAACATAAGTTGGATTTTTCGACACTGTTCCATTGAACCGGCTGCCAGGGTAGCACCGTGTCTACAATTTAGTGCGGCTGCCTGTTTGGGAGAAGGAGGAAGTGGTAAAATGATATCGACTTCGGTAGTGAAGTACTCATTACCTATGTGGATGGACGGTTTACTCTCGAATACTACACCATAGTTGGTACGAAAACGGTTTACCGTACTGGTGCATAGGCATGGCTTAGCTGAGACAGTGCCCAGGATAAAGAGTCCACGAAGGAGGAGTATGAATACTGTTGGAGCCATGTCTGATGCAGGCTAGAGACCGCTCTAGTCTTTTATTACTTTTTCCCAGTCACGGGAAGGAGTAGACAGACAGTCGCCACGTGCACCTGGGATCTAAAGGTTTTGACCTCCGTGCAGAAACCTTACGTTAATGCCAAAAGAAAAGCCGTGCGAAGAGTATAAGCTTAGGCGTATGCTTGCTAGTAAGCTTTCGTTGGTTAGGGTGTCGGCTTGTTCTAATTGAATTGGAAGGCAGACTTCAAAATGAATTGTTGGCATGGGGTTCCTTAACTTGTGGATGAGAAGTGAGAAAGCCTGTAAATGCCATTACTGCCTGATATTTATAGGTTTTATTTGCAGGTGGTTTATATGGAGTTCAGGCCGATTTAAGTCTGGACTGGCTGAAATTAGTCTCAAACCTTAAGGTCGGCTTTATATCTAACCAGCTTAGACCCAGTTTAAGGTGAATTATTTAGGGTAGTTATATAGGCCGGGAGGTACCTTTTATCCATACAGAAAATGTTTAATGAATTTTTAATGAATCTCATCTCTCACGGATGACTTCAAAAGAAGTTAATTTCAAACACTTTTAATACTCCATCTATGGATGGTAAGGGTAAATGGTTTTCCGGGTGGGAGGGGCGATGGATGGTAGGGTGAAATAGGCCTGTCAAAGATTTAGCTACATGTGCTTTGCAGGCGAACGTAGGTTGGGTATGGAAGTGCCCGACCCAGCAGGTTCCCTGCATGGGGCAACTCTGGCCCATGTTAACTCGATAACTAACCCCTGATTAATGGCGGGGAGTCCGTCAGATGACACCCAGCATGATACCTGTGTCGCTCTTGAGTGGGTTTGGTGTGAGTTATGTGATTACCAAGATTGTGCCCCTGCCCTTGTCAGATGTCAGAGGGGGGTACAGATTAGATGGGGTGCTTCCGGGTACTTATGGGTGTTAATGGATTAAGGCCGGCCATGATGGACGCTTCCAAACTTTGCCGCCGTTAGGAATGGACCTGGTTTATTAGGAAATGTTATGCACAAGGGAACAGGGGAGCGAGGGATAGCTGCAGAATCGCGAAAATGCTTTCTGTCATGTTACTTAAAAAGTACATGGAACTTGTTAACTAATGGTCATATTTAACTGAGACAATTAATTTAAATGAAGTGTGATGCCCAGTGTCTCCTGTTTATTCAGATGCTAAGATCGGGAAAGAAGGTTATTTAGAATGTTTGCAAGAAGTATATATAATAAATTTATAATATTCGGAATTTAAGCCGGATCAGTCTCATTACCATTAGGACTATCATGTTTAAAAGTAGTAGTTGAGGAGAGGGCGGGTTCGAGCAGGTTTTTTTTTTTTTTTTAATTTTCCAATTTTTTTTAGGGTCTTTTTGATTTAACAACTTTTCGATTACAAATGGAGAGTTCTCCTTTAAAAAGCGTAACGTCCCGATCCTGTTTAAAATAAGTTAACAATCAACCTCCTCTCTTGACATGACGATTAGGGTTCAGAGTAGTCCTATCCTTATCATTAATTTGATAATACAAGTCTGATGGATGAACGAAAAACGTAAGGCATGAAGGGGATTCGAACCCGGGCCCGGGAGAGATAGCTGGTAGCCAAAAATCCACCGGGTTCAATAATACGATGACGTCGGAAACCAGCGAAAAGCCGTCTAGAGGTCCTTCCGGTCGCAGGACCAAATACGTCGAAACTACGTTGGGGAAAACGATGACGGGCAATGTAAATTGAAGTTGATAGAGACACATCAGTGACAATTGAGGGCGATCAAAATTAATAACTTGTGGTATTGCTTGTTTTCCAAATCGGAAAACCCACTGAAACACAAGGACCGAAGCTACAAAGTGTCTCTTTTTGGTAAACACCTTTCTGGTTGCCCCGATTACACCCACGGTATATATATGTCGCAAACTCTGTAGGTTAGTGGGTCTGGTTGTGCAACCAATGATGAAATGCAATGAACTGAATATGGCACAGATGAGTTCGCCAGACCTGGGTGGTAGGATCTAATCGAACTTGATGCACTCGATTAGCTCCTACCACTCTAAATTTTCATTTTTTTCGGAAGTTTTATTTGTAATAATGGTGTTAAAATGACCAGATGGCCCACGGGCTGGTCAGGGGGGTTGCAGGGGTGGACCCAGGAATTTATAGAGGGGGGGGGGGCTGGGGGCAAAGCCCGTCTGCCCCCCCCCCCCGGATCTGCCCATGAAGGACCTTAAAACAAAGTTAAGGTGGAGAGTTCTAGTTGAAATGGTAAACAATAAATAGGGCGAAATATACAAATTTAGAATAGGTTTATGAGGCTATAACTTGTGAATTGTATTAGTTAGCGTGTTTTATTCTGTTACTGAGTTCAGTAGCTAGGTTGGGAAAGGTTAACGTTGGGACCAAATTATTTATGCCTTATAATGCTTACACGAGTCTCACAAGCGAGTTTAAGAAATCTGGTTTAAAACAGGCTTAAACCATATTTGCTTTTTGGAAATACGCCCTTAAAATTTTTAGCTACAAGTTTGGTTGAACTAACCCTATTTTTTTTTAGAAATAGGCCTATTGGACATCACTTTCATGGGATGGAAAACCATTATTGATATGATATATGTGATCAGATTTCTCAAAAATATTACTTTCATTTCATGATAAGGGTTGTACCCAACATCATGGGAGACAATTGCTTCATTATTGATTAATCATAGAGGTTATTAAGTTAAATCACGCTTTATCGCTGTTTTTACGCATTTGATTAATTATTATGAATTATTTTGATTTTATATAACTTTTGTTTCTATATGTAAGGGCTATTAAAACTAAATGCGCTAATGATATAGGCCTACCAATGTGAGCGATACAACCCTGTTTTACCCTAGTTGTGTGCACACTATAGGCTACTCCTTCTGCGCTTCAGCCTCATCTATTCTTATTAGGTCAGGAAACCGAGTATTATTTTTGTTGAGCTTGGAAACCAATATCAACCGGCGTTTATAGATTATATGCACAAATGTGGGAAGGCCAGTGTAGCCCTGAAGTTGCCCTTTTTAAAGGTAAATGAATAAGAATGAACGGTCGGTGGTTATGTCGCGCATTTAAACTTTGTATGGCGGATTTTTATAGGCTCATTTTTGATAGAACACGAGAAGTAATATAATAAGAAATTCCAAACGAAATTTTCAGATTGTGGAGCCAAATTCCTTAATCCAATCGTGAGTGGGGGGGACTGGGTACGCCACTGCTGGCAATTATATTGGTGCCTGAATGGAGGGTAGGTACGTTAAGACGCCGAGAAGGTTGGGCGTGTGAAGAGAACTATGAGCGGACGGGACTATTGTGACACAATATAGTTAACACCCCCCTGACTTACACTTATATACACGCCAGAAGGGGAAGGGAAACTTTGAGGTGGGCGCAAAAGTATTACCTAACACGCCCACTGCTATGGGTGGTATAATGATACTTTGATTTTTCAGGGATAATGGTGGAGTAAGACTTACACTCCTTGACACGTTTTAGAGCAAGTGGTTTCAGACACGCCCGAGCCTGTCTAATGTATGAGTTCAAATTCTTCCCTTTACACTTATATACACGCCAGAAGGGGAAGGGAAACTTTGAGGTGGGCGCAAAAGTATTACCTAACATGCCCACTGCTATGGGTGGTATAATGATACTTTGATTTTTCAGGGATAATGGTGGAGTAAGACTTACACTCCTTGACACGTTTTAGAGCAAGTGGTTTCAGACACGCCCGAGCCTGTCTAATGTATGAGTTCAAATTCTTCCCGTGTTATATATTCAAAACCTTCATACCTAATTAAAGAGTCGTTGATATGTTTACCTAACCACGTCTCACTAAGACAAATTATGTCACTATCCCCTAAGGATAGTAGCACCTCATCCTTATGTTTAATCAAACTTCTAACATTTAGATGTGAAATTTTAAACCCTTTTCGTTTTAATATGGAATTTTGCCCGGCCATCAGTGTTTTTATTGCGTAAATGGGTTCCATCTTCCTTCCATAAATGGTCACTTGGTCTGGTCCCTTCCATAATTACCATTTCAATAAGGCCAACTATATATGACTGTGTAAAGGCATGAAGATAGTGTGATGTGATGAATGTATGATAATGAATGATATATGACACAATGATTGGCCAATCATTAATATGAGTGGCCAATACAGACATGGTCAAGTCCCGTATGGGGCTTACCAATTGATCCATAATATCACCTAAACTCGTGTCGTCACATGGTTATATTGGACAATCCACCACTGATCCTCATTTATGGTGGCACAGTTTTATATGCTAGTTACATGTTAATTTCAAGGACACTCAGCTATAACACATCATTTATTTTAACAATTAAATAATTTCAATTAAGCAAAATATTTTTCATCACAATCAAATAATAACAAAGGACCTAAGAGAACATGGATAAATGCTGAGTTACACTCTTGTATTCTTAGTATTTCACTGACAAGAATTCTAGACACCAGAGCCTGAAAATAGAAATAGAAAAAAATATCTCCTAGGCCTGCGATCGATCCTGGGACCCTTTGCATATCAATCACAAGCTCTAGCCATTTGAATATAGAGGCAGCTTTTGTGGTTTTTGTTTGTAATAATGAACTTAATGCACCATGTTTTAGGCCTACATAAGGGGCATAATCATATAAGTATATTATGCCGCCAAATAGAAAATTCCATTTATTGAATTTGGGTGCACTGAAGTCAAGTGCAATTAACTAATTAATACTTCTATAAACATATGTGTTAAATGCTTCTAGGTTCAGACAAGGGGATGTAGTGAATAAGAAATGTTAGTGTATCAGTGGCCAGAAAGGCGGTAGCAGTGAGGCATAGTCAATGTAGTACAGTATTAATCAATGGCGCCCCCGAGTGGATGCTGTGATAACTAAATGAGTTAGTCAAAATCATAGAGTAAACGGCAGGTGAAACACACTGTCATTACAGGTATCAGGGGACGTGTATCCCCACAAAACAGAGATTGTCAGAGGATAATTGTGTCTCCCCACACAGAAAGGATGCTCCCAGGGGGATATATCTTAAGCTCTACAGGTAATATTAAGGGAGATATGGGTAGATTTGTGATATATATAGGGATGAAAACGTCTTAAACCAACTTTTTGTGTAGAATTCAGTTATGCTACTCTAAACATTCCATTTTGTTTGAAAAACATTCTATTTGGAATGTTAATAGAATGTTTTTCACCCAAATATTACCAAACATCAGATGTTTGGTTACCATGGAAACGACAAAATTTTGTCGATTTTGTCAAAAATTGTAACCCATTTGGAAAAACATGACTTGATTGTATTATCAGCCCAAACTAAAAGAGATTATCTTTTGTAGAACAAAAGTTATAAGCTTAATAGCTTTTATGACTTTTTGTTAATTTATGAAGAAAATTTTATATCATTACTAAATATTAAGATAAATATTCAATATCCGGGCTTTTTGCCATTTTTAGGAATACTGACCGTCCTGTGTTCAACAGCCCATAAATTCCTTGAAAATTATCCAATTTCGATATGCTTGGTATCATTTGAAAGCTTAACACATCCTCTTTAATGCTTAATTCCCGCCTGGAGCATCCTTTCTGTGTGGGGAGACACAATATTATGTAGCTCCCAGTAATAGGAGGACATTATGAAAGAACACTTATTCTGAAATAAAGGCTTAATCCAGAAAGGAGAATCACAACTGAACACTTTTGACCATACTCTAGAAGTAAGGAATCTCATTAACTATACAAAATAGATAGAATTAGGGGTACTAATGAATAGTATTCAATGTGTTGCATAAGCCAGTGGTAGGTAGTATATAAAGGGCAGAACCCTATCAGAGCGAGCAGACTACGTCAACCGTTGAGAAGAACAGATTGGAGCATAGTTAAAGATAGTGATCATCACAGGTAGGCTTAACAAGGTGATCAAAAGTAGGCTAAGACCAATACTTGGACATAGACGCCTGAACAGAGTACAGGCTTACAGATATACATAGAGATTAAAACCTTTTGCAGACTTAGGCGGATTGCAGGAGCTACGCTCCCCATTGACGCGGAGTGGTACATTCAAGGTAGACATCAGAACAGGAATTGACTTATATTGTATGTAACATACTTTGTGTGAGAAGTGATGAGGATATTGTGTGTACATTCAGTGGATATAATAAACTATATTTAATCTCCTCTCAAGGAGGGTTCTTTATATGGACATGGACCTCCATATAGAGATTCTCCTACAACTAAATCAGTCTTAATTGAGTTTAGGCTACGATGAATAACGAACTAACTTCGAAGATAGTGATGACGAGCTAGCTTTAACTCCCCAATCTATTATATGTCTATAGCACATGAACAAATGGATAACTGAAAGGGTTCCTTCCAAACGATTATTTTCATTTAATTAACTTCTCGTTGGTATTCTAAAAGTATGCCAAAAGAAAAAAAGGAAACTATTGAAGTATTAGTGAATTATAAAGGAAAGAATATAAAATTTGGGAATTCACTAATTTCTGGGCTATCAATTCTGTCCTTGTTACGTCATTATACAGGGAAATCCCATTAAAAATGATTTAGGCATCTAAGGTTATTGAATGAATTTAGGTAAGTAAAGGATTGACAGCATGTATGTTGCCTTGTACAATTATTAATGCTGAAGGTAAAATTCCTTTCTATAAACTAATGAGAGTTGGGGATTCCCTTCTTTTGAAAGATGGGGATTTCCAATTAGTGTCCTTGTGACGTCACATATTAGGGAATTTCCCTTAAAACTACATAAAATAGACAAAATATTAAAGTCTAATAACTTTGTCTACTTTTGAAATATCCTTAAGATATTTCTAGCATTAATAGCTCTTGATGTATATTTCATGCTCAATGAATTTCTATGAAAAATATTTATCCTTTGACTATGTGCAAGGTATCCTTTAAGAAATGAAGAATATAATAACTTTAATTCGAATAATGAAAGGACGTACTGTACATTATAAGCTCAGCAATAACGCAAGAATAGTTCAATATAATTATTTCAGTGATTATGGGATGTAATATAAGCCCGCAGATGCCTCATATGTTATATCGCATAACCTCCGCCTCCGCAATGGTTTACCTTCACCAAAACATAGCATGATTTCATACCTACTAAACCAATTGTTGCCATCTCATACATGCATACATCACAGCTGCAGATTTAGGGTGGGTATAGCCTCCTCTGGGTCTGAGTGATTCAAAAGAATGTGCATTGATTTATTGTTTATTCTAGCTATTCTTTAAGTGAATTGTCTTTTTAAAAAACACTCGTTCCTCACCGTGTAAAAATATCAATGTTTTCATTGTATTACTTTTGTATAATTCATATCATGAATAAAGAATCTCCTTCTAAAAATCCTATCCAATCCTTCCAAAAATCCAATCCCCTTCACTCTTAAAAGAGTCTGCCCTCAAAAGGGCTGTTCCTTTCAAGAACTTCCTCCCTTTTTGGAGGAACCCAAGAAAGTGGCCTGGAAGGTCTTTTGATCTGAAGTAGTAAACCTGGGTGATATGATGACAACATAGGGCATCTGGTGGATGAGTTCTGCAAGACAAGTCAAGTGTGCATCAAGTGGCCTTCACCAGAACTAGCAATGCCCTAGGCTGAAATAATATTACCTAACCTTCCCCATGAAACGTTACCTCCCCATGGTAAAATTATGTTGATTATGCAAGCAGATTTTTCCACTACTTTCAGGCCCGTAGCCAGCTTTTTGAAAGGAGGATTCATTTTTAGACTAACAGGTTTTCTTTCAGGGAGAGGGTGGTGTTCGTTTTTTTAATTTTGGGCTAAACGTATACAAATTTTTGTAAGTAGGTACTATGTAAGTTATATTTTAAAGGAGGGTTAGTCCAAGGGGGAGGGGAGGGGGGGGGGGGTCGTACGAACCCCCTGAACCCCCCCCCCCCTGGCTACAGGCCTGACATTTCATATCTCTGCCACAACCTCTCATCATCTTGATATTATTTTGAATATCCAGAACTCCTCATATTAGAAAAACTTTTGTGTTATTTCGGTATAGACACCTTTTTTGTAGACCTGACTCCTCAATCATAAGAATATCAGTCCTTAGGCTACCCAATGTTTCTAAATGACCATCCGACCTTTCATTTGATTCCGATTTGAATGTAATGACATTAAAAATGAATGTTTTTTGAATACAATGGGAAGATTGTAATTATACCTGATACATTTTCCATTTGATACGTTGTAAGACCACGTTCAGGTAGACATTACAAAACAGATCCCCACCAAGGAAATGACATACATGTAAGCTTTTATTTTTTATAAACTTACCCTCCAGTCACATACTTTCTTTGGCAGGCAAGGTTGGTCTACCTATTCAACCTTTCTCGCTGTATCTTTTGAGCCAAAATATCGGCAAATGATATAATATTGGCCTACATACCGTATCACTGAAGTTGTCCATTAATTGTGTCGTTCAAACGTGATTTACTACAATAGTATAAGGGTGACGATGACAAAACCTGAGTATGACCCGTGATACTTTTAATTGAGGTGCCTAAACACCGTTCTCCACAGGCGTCACATTTTGCTATGAAACGTGATTCAGAAACTAGGTCTCGTGTCTGACCTCCTAAATAATCACCCAAGCAATGAGATATATTTGTAAAGCCAACAAATAATTATTTTGACCCTTCAACAAAATATGGCCGTATTCTCGGTAAGAAGTGATATTATACATGTATTTTATCCTCAAAAAAATTGTCACCGGTACCGTTGTCAGATAAAAGTTAGATTCTACTATAGATAATAACCGCTAACCATTGATTTCCATGGGAAAAATATTTTTGTATCACATTAAGAGAACTAACGTTTCTGCTAACAAACTTATAACGAAAGTAACATGCAAATCCATTTTCAATTTCCTGGCAAAAAAAAAGAAAAAAGATTAAAATTTAGGTGTAATTTGAAATTTATCCATGAACCATATGATCAAGATGTAGACTCTTATCTATCTTATTTTTCTCATAAGTCTCTTAATGTCATGTATCTAAAGTTTAATTTTCTGTAAGTTCTCATCTGAACATCCAGATGGCGTTCTGAACATAAGCATGTCCATATGAAGCCTTGACTACGGGTCGTGTGAGAATTCATGGAAGGATGAGTTGTTGTAAGACAAAAAATAGGTCGCCATTAGACATTATTTTCAATTTTCAATATGTGTTTTCCTATTCTGTAGGAGAGAGGATATTAAATGACCTGAGGAGACCGATGAGACTTGATTAGACCTTGTGAGACTGTGTGAGACTTCATTGCATAAACAAAGAATACATATGTATCTGTGATATGTTTTAGAGAAAAACAAACTAAATTAAGGAATGTAGGTAGACACATAAAGGCTAGACAACCTTCACACGAACATATTTTGTTGAAAATAATCCAATTTAACCCAGGTTTTCGATCAAGTTGACAACTGTAGCAGAGTCCAAAATTAAACATTCAGCATGCACCCATGGTGCATATTTCTGAATCAGGGACCATGATTTTCCATGACCGGACATTATTGTCCATGAAACACAATGTCTGTCCATGACTGACCATGTCCATCCATGACTGGCCATGTCCATCCATGACTGGCCATGTCTGGCCATGACTGTCCATGTCCATCCATTACCATCCAGGACTGACCATGTCCATCGATGACTGATCATGTCCATCCATGACTGACCATGTCTGTCCATGACCAACCATGTCTGGCCATGACTGACCATGTCCATCAATGACTGATCATGTCCATCCATGACCATGTCAGTTCATGTCCACCCATGACTAACCATGTCTGTCCATGACCGACCATATCCATCCATGACCGGCCATGTCTGTCCATGTCCATCCATGATTGGCAATCTCTGGCCATGACTGTCCATGTCCATCCATGACCGTTCATGACTCACCATATCTGTTCATGACTGACCATGTCCATCAATGATGGACCATGCCCATCTGTAATAGACATAGTTTTGAGTAATGTGAATCACATTTCACATTCATTGTGGGAATGCAATTCACATTCACACTCATTTTGAGAATGTGACTTGCATTCACTTTCACTTCTGTGAGTGCAATTCACATTCACATTCACTTTGTGAAAAGTGACTTGCATTCACTTTCACTTCTGTGAGTGCAATTCACATTCACATTCACTTTGTGAAAAGTGACTTGCATTCACTTTCACTTCTGTGAGTGCAATTCACATTCACATTCATTTTGTGAAAAGTGACTCACACTCACACTTATTTTTGGGAATGCAATTCCCACTCACATTTAAACTGTGCCATGTGGCAAGTGTTGGAGTGCTTTTTAGACTATTTCTGTGGCATTAATGCACATGTTTATTATGCCAAACTATGCCACCTATCTGTATCTAAATGTTTGTACTTCTATTTAGGTATTATTGTTGCTAGTTACTCTGAATTTGGTGCAAAACTGTGTTGCAACCGGCTCCCCCTGGTGTTATTTGGGAGAAACTCATTTTGAGTGTTGTTCACATCTATTATGGGTGTGTTTCGTTAATATTATTCTAAATATGGCATGTGGTATCTTCATTTTCGCATCAAAATGTGTAACTTGTTATACTGTATGATCTTGTAATGTTATTTCATACCTAAGTTTTGTACTTTAAGCCACAAAGTGGCATTACTTTACAACACCTGTAAAACACCTCTATGGTTAGGACACTCTTTTAGCAAAACCCTGAGTGTGTTTTACCATCTTCACCTACTCTGGCGAGTCAGGTCAGACTATCTTGTTGGTTTAAAGAGATTAGTTATAGTGAACCTTTGTTTAAATAAAACTGGATCTCAGACAAATTTCTGCCTTTGGTTGAATATTATTAGTTGAGGCTTATCCTAGAAAATATAGAACCATTACACATCCATGACCAACAATGTCTGTCCATGACCAACCACATCTGTCCATGACTGACCATGTCCATCTATGACTGACCATATCCGTCCATGACTGCCTATGTCCATCCATGACTGGTCATGTCCATCCATAATTGACCATGTCAATCCATGACCATGTCAGTTCATGACCAACCATGTCTGTCCATGACTGACCATGTCCATCCATGACTGACCATATCCGTCCATGACTGCCTATGTCCATCCATGACTGTGTCAGTTCATGTCCATCCATGACTGACCATGTCTGGCCATGACTGTCCATGTACATCCATGACCAACCACGACTCACTATATCCATCTATAACCGGCCATGTCTGTCCATGACTGTCCATGACCAGCCATGTCTGTCCATGACTGTTCATGTCCATCCATGACTGGCCATGTCCATCCATGACTGGCCATGAATGAACATGTCTGTCCTTAACTGACCATGACCCGTCCATGACCGACCATGTCCATCCATGATCGTCCAAGACCGACCATGTCAGTCCATGTCCGTCCATGACTGACCATGTCTGTCCAAGTCTGTCAGTGATGGACCATGTCCATCCATGACAGACCATGTCCGTCCACAACCGACCGTGTCACTCCATGACCGACCATGACCAACCATGTCTCTCCATGTCGGTCCAGACTGACCATGTCCGTCCATGTCTGTCCATAACTGACCATGACCATCCATGACAGGCCATGTCTGTCCATGACTGTGCAAGACCAACCATGTCAGTTTATGTCTGTCCATGACTGACCATGTCCATTCATGTCTGTCTGTGACAGACCGTGATTATCGATGACAAACCATATCCATCCACAACAAACCATGTCAATCCATGACTGACCATGTCTATTCATCACCGACTATGTCTGACCAAGTCTGTACATGACCAACCATGTCTGTACATGATGGACCGTGTCTGTCCATGACTGACGCTGCTTGTTCCTGAGTGACCATGATTGTCCATGACCGTCCATGTCTGTCCATGACCGTCTGTGACTCTCCATAATGGATCGTGTCTGTTCATGACTGACTGTGGTTGTCTATGACCAACCATGTCTGTCCATGACGAACCAAGTCTGTCCATGAAGTACCGTGTGTCCATGACTGTCCATGGACTATGTCTGTCCATGACTGACCGTGTTCGTCCCTGACTTACTATGATTGTTTATGACCAACCATGATTATCTGTCTGTCCATGACCATCCGTGACTGTTCATGATGGACCATCTCTGTCCATGACTGACTGTGTTTGTCTATGACCGACCATGATTGTCCATGACTACCAATGTCTGTTCATGACCATCAATGTTTATCCATGACCGACTAAGTCTGTCCACGACCAACAATGTTTGTCCATTATCGACCATGTCTGTTCATGACCCACCATATCTGTTTATGGCCCACCACGTCCATCCATGACCAACCATGTCTGTCCATGACCAACCATGTTTGTCCATGACTTACCATGTCTGTTCATGACCAACCATGACTGTCCATGTCTGACCATGACTGCTCATGACTGTCTATGACTATCTGCTCATGACTATCCATCACTGACTATCCACATCTGTCCATGAGTGAGCATGTCTGTCCATGAATGACCATGTCTGTCCATGAATGGCTGTCCATGACAGGGGAGCAGGGGGGCAGGGGGGCAGGTGGGCAGGACAGCAGGGCAGCATGGCAGCAAGTAGCAGAGAATGCAAGGGAGGCTCTGAACAGCACAAGATGACACAAACGTACCCCCATCACAGACGTATCCCAACTACAACTCATTATCCCTCTCCCCAGAGAGTTCAGTGTTAGCAGAAATATAGACCCAATCCAAACGGTCTTGCTTGCAAAACTCGACCGACTTTAGGACTTGCCTCCCATAGAACTCCATACAACACAGATGTGAAACCTTCCATTGAGCCAAAATTTCTGAAGCTGGTTCCCGTTATGCTGTCAATAATCTATACAAACATGCTGCAAAACCCCGACCAGTGAAGGACAAAACGACAGTGACTGATATAAGAGCTCACCATTAGACTTGGCAGACTTAATAAGACTTCACCGATGTGACCATTAAACCTAGGATGGAGTTCGTACATTATACATGAATACAATCATGTTCGACTCCCTCTAAGTAGTTTGTTACTTTGTAATATTATATTTATGTTGCTGTTGCGGCAACCATTCATTTAGCGCCCTGATGGATTGGGAAGAGCGAAAAGTCTTCCATTAAGAATGTGCTGATATCAAGGGGTTGGAGGGGGGGCGGGAATATTCAAAAGTGTGCGCATGTCAGTATACAGTTTTTTTTAATTTTATTATCATCCATCTGAGATTATCACCCATCAGCACGTTTACTACTAAAGACACCCCCAAGTCTTTTCCAGTATTCTTATTGGAGTGATTTTCGCAGATTAGAGTAATAAATCTGAGAGAGAACTGCAGCTGTCACAAGTTTAAAAAAGGTGAACTGAAAGGGTAATTTCTTTCCGACGAAAACCCAGCGGTCAAGTTAAGAAGAGGATACATAATTATACCTTCTTTTTTTTAGATTTCCACTTGTCTGGAGCTTGACTGGGGTTTGAATAAACTGCTTTTATAACACTACCAAGAACACAAAGAACAACAAGATTTTCTTTTCGTTTTTATAACCTTTTTGTTTTATTTCCATGTAACGCCTTAAGGTATTCCTCTTCTACTGGCCGGACCGACCAACGCAGAGAGGCCCCTTTTCAACCATAATCCTCGCTAAGTATTATTAACCGAGATATGGACGGCTCCTTGTGATAAATCTAAAACAAGAACAACCCAACTGAATATCCCAACCTGAAAGCACAAATATAACTTCGGCATCCGGGTAAAATAAAAAAGAAACACCGGTGCACATTTATACAACGACCTGTCAACAACAGACTTGTCTATAGTTAGTTTATAAGTTTAGAAACAGTAGGAACAATATAGAAAAGACAAGAAATGTGAGCGTACAAAATAATTTGGTCGCCATAAAGAGTAGACAACCCAAGAGATATACATGTAAAATTATCACATTAATCTATAGAAAATACCTATAAAAATTACTATTTCTCGAAATATAGTCTTTGGCTCAATGTGCATTCGTATTTCAACATCAGTTAATGTGTGGAGAAAAACATTTTAATATTCAGTGAATAAAACTTAGAGTCGTCAACCTCTCATATAACATACATTGCACCCAAGACTTGGAAACAACCACAGAGTATCTTAAGTGTATAAGTGAAAACTGTTAGGTCACTACAAATATATTTGGATGCTTCAACATTTGGGTAATTCATCAAAGAACTCTGAAGATAACATTAAACATGCTATATATATACACACTTGTGGTTTGAGAATTCTTCCAGCGATGAATTATCTTTCTACACGTGGACCCACCTCCTTACCATTACTTATCCCAGATGTCAAAGATTATCATCTGCGTATGACTGCTACATAACCCGCTAAAACAATTGAAAATACTCCATTATACCCTACACCTATAGTAACTACATCCCGACCTCAGACCGATCTTTCCCTAGTGCAGTATTGAGTATAAAATATGTCAGCTTATAGGATTGTATAAACAATTTACAATACGGTTGGTTTGAGACTCATTTCACTAGTCGGACCATAGAGACCCAAATGGTTGTCAGTTATCTTTTATATATTTCCCAAGAAGGACGGTTTCTTTTTGGAGTAGACTGACGTTGAATCCCATAGCAATACTTTAAAAAGAAGAGAGTCTACTAACATAGGTGAATCTAGTTATACAAATACATTTCTGGGAACCAGTTTCGACATTGTGAAAAGAAATATGTGAAAATACACTGTGTATTCTGCCTTGGTCCTCAGATTCAACCAGTAAATACTAGTTAATGGAATGGTCAGTATAATACTGCAAAAAACATTTTTGATCACACTACAAAACAACTCCAGTCAATCACTTTTTGGTATCTTAGATCAATGTTGTGTGACAAAGAGGACTGGGGTGCTTTCACAAACCCAGGAAATGTTGGGTTGCACTGGAATGGATTAGTTAGTAATCAAATTGAGATATACCGCTAAATGCCGTAACATTTTCCCCCCACTGAGATTTACCTCCACAATGAACCAATTTATCAATATTGCTTAATGTAATGGTTACAATACGTAATATACGGATATCAGATCATAATTCATAAAATTCATGTACTTGAGAAACGTCAAACATAAATACAACAGCATGGTGTTATTTAGTTCAGAAAGCAATCACAGCATCAGGAAGAAAGCGACTTCAGGGTAAATAATTCGTGGAGGCGGAGGGGATACCAGGGGGTTCAGGACCCGCATTTTGGTCATGACCCCTTTGATTGTGACCCCTTTTGTTTGTGACCCTAAAGTAGGAAGGAGGGAAAGGGACAGGCCCAGGAAGAAAAAAGACATGTTGTAAAGTTTGTCATACATAAAACACCTTCTTCAATCTGAGTCTTTAGGTGTTTTTACTTGATATGAAGTATTTAGCAACACATTATTGTTATTATCACTTAGGCTATAAGGAGCAAACATGAGATTCAACACATCGTCGTTATTTAGACGTTTAACTAAAAACGTATATTTCACTGCTCAACAGTTACTACTTCTATACTTGAATAGAAACCAGTTTTATCAAGGACACTTCATTTGTTTCAATATTGTAGAATCACCCAATGATGTTTGCAATCTATTGAATATTTAGTTATAAATTAGACTTTTCATAATTGGTACTCATTTTAGTCTATAGGCAGGATCCACTGTCCTCATAACATTACAAGTAGAATTGGAATTACATGGTAAATTCTTTTAATATAATCAAAACATTATAACACTGCAATTCTCTTCTTTACGTTAATAATGACGGTACACCATTGTAATACTTTAAAAAAATAGAGAAAAATATGTACAACTGGTATGCCAGCGTGCAACCGCCTATTTCATACAAACACTTGTGTAAAGCTTATAATTTTTGTCCAATAGTTGGGGATGATCCAGACACATTAAGACTAGTATTCTAAGAGTCCTTAGCCAGTGAAAGTTGTGGTTCTTCGGTTGACGCCTGGGTGAAATGATTTTGTGTTGGACCCTTTGGGGAAGGCAGAAAGAGCCTCTTCTGCCGTTGGCCAGTTCTTCATATTATCTTCGTTTTGGTACCAGTCAACTGCAGAAAACAACACAGACAAATAATTAACTTAAATTGAAACAACCACAAAACAACCACAGCAACATTAGAAACACTATCAGACACCCTGTGCTATTTTTTCTAGTAGTTTATCTTTAATGAACATCAGTGTTCTTGGTTTTTATTCAATTATCGCAAAACAGGGATTTAAAATAAGCGATGCAGGAATGTGATAAAAGAGATATGTGTCTAGCTGCTTCTCTGAGCTATAAAAGTATTATGTTATATACTTATGTCCATAATATTCACAACATTTGCCCATTACGAAGATCATTCTTACTTTAAGCGATTATGATAACATGATCACAAAATAGTTGATAGAAAAATACTAATTGGAAAATTACCTATATTGTAAATGACCGCTATGAACTTATTTATACTAAAGCTGTAAATATTTTGGTATAATTTGCAATTGACCATGGCAAAAAGGTTCAATGTGAAATTGTTTCTTTAACGCCATTTGTAACCTGTTTCACTGGAACCATGATTTGATTTTTATGGAAAATTCTCGAAAATTGATACACAGTCAAATTTCCATCTTTAGACTTTACGTCAATAAATACATAATCAGTATAAACCATCTACCACGTTGGAGAAAAAAATAATTTATAATCCGAAAGGCTTGCTACACTTACTTGTTTCTTGGAGGCCCTCCTCCCAGGACAGTTTGGGTGCCCAGCCCAGCTGGGAGAGTTTGTCGGTGCTCATGGGGTAGCGCAGGTCGTTAAAGGGGCGGTCCTCCACGAACTCAATATGCTTCATGACGTCTTCTTCAGACTCAACATTCTTGATCTGGAAGCAAAAGAAAGGCAAAGTTTAGTCATTTTACGCAAAGGTTATCTTTGTGATCGATTTAATGAATTAATATTCACTGTCTCGTTAACAAGACAAACACACCCTGTACCATATACAGAACAATTAGAAATGCGCTGCAAGAGTTGTTTAAATAGCCAATGCTATGGGCCTCATGTGGGGGATCCATTAAGGTTTCATCTGATTGTGTCATCTGGGAGGAAGGGTGGATAGGAGGAAGGTTGTACACACGAATATGAGTTTCACTGGTAAAATGCTCCACAAAATAACATTTCTATCACACTGTATCGTAATAAAACATGGAATATAACGATTCTTCAATCATTCCAGTATGCTTAACAGGAAAGGTTGAGATTTTAATAAGCCTAAAGGAAATAGATACAAATTAATCACAATGTAAATTCTACGAACGAAATTGTTTACAGAAATGGTCAAAACGTTTTTTTTTCCATATAGTAAAAGGCCAAACAGTTGACATCATAGGTAAAGTTTTCAAGTTTTCCATGTCCGGAGACGTGCTATCACCATAGAGCGACCTTTCAATAATTAATGTTTCCAATGTCCAGAGACATGCTATCAGGGAGTGACCTTTCAATAATTCATAGGGCCAATCTAAATCATTGGCAAATAAGATTATCGATTTTTCTCTAGACACTGCAAGTAAGTTCAATCCTGGGCTGGGGTGAGCTGGCTACTATACCCCTCTACATGTCTCCCAGTGGCAACCACTGGGTTATCAAAGGTCTCTGGTAGACCACCGGCTGTTGTGTGTATGGCCCTGTCTATGGGACCAGGCACATTAAAGAACACCTGCCTCAGTAAATGTGTAGGGGTATGGTCTCTATCTTCTCATAGATTCGATCATTCCATAGATACGATCATCCCAGACAGAATTGTCAAACTCTGTTCTCGCCGTGATATGACCTTAGATGTTGCTACGGCGTTAAACCCCAATAACCAACCAACCACTGCAAGTAAAGAGCTAACTGCGAGCAAAACACCACATATTAGTAGAATATGGCCTTAAGTGTGTTTGATGGTGGTGGTTGGGGCGGAGGTGGGGGGGGGGGGCTATTTCACTGTCTGGAGGTCTGGCAACCCCTCATCCTCACTGCTAACTCTAGTCCGTTCTGACCCAGATTAGGTATTATATAGCTATAGTACATAGATATTTAACTTTGGGAAACAGTGAGTCTGAATGGACAGACTATGTTAACCCTTGTAGGGGTACCTCAAAACTACACTGACTATAGCTAAGAAGGATTACACATACCGTTCAATAAAGCACCTTTAAAAAAATATTTTGGCCTAAACTTGCTGCATTAAGTCTAGTATGAAAAATATCTGGATGTATGGTTGGTGTATGGTAACTTTGCTTTGAGTACTGATGATGATGATTGTTGGAGTTTAACGTCCGCTCAGCAATTTTTCAGCTCTGAATACTTTTGCATGCAGAAAATGACTAGAATGATGAAACTTTCATCAAACTGGGATCCCCATAAGACCTGGCCAGAATCAATAAATGAAGTCCAGCCAGTTTGCCACTCGTTAATCAACTAGTTGCGTGTGTAAGCGGGTGGAAGGGGATACAGCTGAGGTAGTGGTGATTACCGTATTGCATGATGCAGCAAGTACCCTTAAACTTATGTTAAAGTTGGATAGAAGTTCTCCGAGCAGGCGCACTGGGATAGATCGCAATCTCAAAGCATGCTTTGACTATTCCATCATGCCAGTAAAGGTTGTAATGGGAAGCAAACCAAATTATATCCCTAACATCTTTTACCTCACTAGGATTCATAACCAAAATGGCTAAAATATAGAGTACTAACTGGTTTGACCAGTCACCAGGACAACTGAGCCATCGACCTCCTAGTACTGATTCTTACAAATTTGATAGAGACAGCCAAACCCAAAAGAAATTAATTACACAATTACATGCCCAATTGTCCTAAAATATCACATGTCCGTAACTAGAGGTACGATCCCTTTCTTATAACACTGAATTAAACATTGTATGTTCAAATTTTTATTCAAATTTTTCAAAACATTAGAACAACGACTTGCATTTAAAAAAATCACTTTAAAGCCACGTCCCCACTTAGGCAACTAAGATTTTAGTAGCCGGCCTATAAGTGTTAACCCTTTTTTCCATGGATGCTAGAGCTTGATCCGGTCTTGTCCACTGTGGTTGGAAAGCGTTAACACTAATCACCCGGCTACTAAAATCTTTGTCGCCCAAGTGGGGACGCGGCTTTAGTATTATTAGATCTATATGATGATACGTAAAATATTAAGGGAGATATTTCAGGTCAATAAACAAGAGGATGGTCCCAGCCTTTTCAGAACATGATATGCTCCATACAACTGGCAATAAAGTCACAATTTCTAACTACTCAAAGCGAAATTGATTGATGACAAGATCTTGTCCGAAAAAGGGTGATGTTTCTTAAACACTTATTCTGTTTTATTTTGTTTTACATCTAGACTTATCCCAATTACTGGATCTAGATGCTGTACGTACCTTTTTGACGAGATCCTTAGCCAGGTCGATCATAGAGATCTGAGATTCTGTGCCAATGTTGTATGTTGCCCCAGGCTCGCCCTCATGCAGGATCATGTCGAAGGCGTTGGCGATGTCGCGGGCGTGGACGAAGTTACGTACCGACTGTCCATCACCATGGATAAAGCTGTGGAGGAAATTAATATTGCACATGAAAATTTTGCAAAATTTTGTGAAATTAACATTCAAGGCTGAACCAAGCACTGATTTTCAAACATATCTGATGAGGTTTCAAGTAAATCTAAAGGGCGCTGACTGAATCATTTTATGGGTATGATATGCTTGAGTGTTTGACCTGAAGTTTTAGAAATCTGAAGGGGTTTAAGATACAAGAATATCACCAGTTTAGTACTGTTACTGCATAAACCTTTGTTTTTGCTTAATTAACTGTGGTTACATCGAATTTGCAGAGGACGTATCCCTTAAATGTACGTGTTTCCTAAAATATGTATCATTTAATAATTCATAAGTCCTAACCGAGTATCATAACAGATTATGAAACAAGTCATAATGTCCGTCCTGGAGCAGAGCTTCCATGAGAGGCGAAAGTCTTAGGAATTTGTCATTAAGTATGAATAGAACTATGTGAAAACATGTCAAATGTTGACCACTACAAAAGCGTACACCCCCTCCATAGCGTGGGGTCAAAGTTCAAGTTCAAAGTATACGCCACTGTTGCCGGGCGCCTCAAAGTCCCAAAGTCTATCTCCAACCTTAAGTACATGTGCACTTGCTCTGTTGCTGGGCGCTGGGTGCCGGTAGTTTTTGAAAGCACCATGACTTGTAAAAAATCAAAATTTCTCATCATTTTCAAACTTCAATATGTCACTTTTATATGATATATTTCACGTTTCTGTTGGAGTTCCGATTAACACGTCAAACTGTCAAAAATCTCTGCACCGGCACTTCCTCTGTTACCAAATTAATATTCAAAATCTACGCCACTGTTACGACCACCGCCCTTTCCCCATCTACCAATGTTGTTAAGTACACATGCACTTACTTCTATCTTCCATATTTAGGTCATTAGACAATGTCACTGTTGCCGGGCGCCGGGCGATTTTGCTTTTGCACCGGCGGTTTTTAACTTTACTCTCTCTGGTTCAACGCATATATAACTGTTGCCGGGCGCCTCAAAGACCCAAAGACTTTGTCTGACCTTTAGTACACATGCACTTGCACTGTTGCCGGGCGCCGGTATTTTTCAACTTGTACCGGTGCTTTTTGAAAGCACCATGACTTGGCAAAAATGAAATTTTTCATCATTTTCAAACATCAAAATGTGACTTTTATATGATGTTTTTGAGAAAAAATGGAATGGACTATTCTTCCCCAGATCTGGAACTTTCACCAGGATGTATCAAATTCTCTGTAAGAGTTCACATGTCTGAGAAAAAAGGGAGGACAGGACAAGTAAAATCCTAAAATAACAAAGTTTTTTTGTCATTATTAGAGTACAGAGGCGAAACATCATTTCGCCTCTAAATAACCATTGGGAAAAACATTTGCATATCTGTATCAATCGGATTTATTTTGAAAGGAAACGCATCCCCAAACACCTGTGGTGCATAAAAATTCACCAACTGTTTCACAGATGTAAATATTCAATATAAAAATGATTAAGTTCGGGAGCAGAAAGCTGTATGAAAACCAGCACATGTATTGCCTTACTATGCTCCTAGGTGACAGCAGAGCCCCAGTTCGCATCGCTTCAAGTAAATTTACTGCCGGTCAACATATTAAATAGTTAATGATGGGTACGCGTGCACAACCAAGAGAACGAGCCATGTGGCCTTTTATTGACTCAAAGGTTTGGCCCTAATATGGTCTTTGCCAGGCAACGTCTGACATTTATAGATTACTATCAGACCATCTGGATCAACGAATGACTTCCTCCTTGGGTCATACCCAGTGCTCCACCGTTGGCATAGGAATTTAATATGCCTAAGTGGGCCATTTCTGCTCCAGTTTTAATGGTTCGGATGTGGCAATGATATTGTTTTACTTTGAAACTAGCTACATTGTCGGAATATCCCCTAAGTTACCGTGACACACTTTTTAAAACCACAAACTTGAATATAATGGTACTTATGAAAACATTATTATGAAGAAATGCACAAGAAAAACTCAAACGACAGAGTACGGCTGATTATTAGGTTTACAGTACTGTAAATCCCATAATTCAAGCCGAAGAATCTTTTTAGTCAGACTCTGACTTTTGATTTTCCAATTAGCTAAATTTTCAAAACCTTATTTTCAAAAATGCATAGTGTTAAAGGCTATGAAAACCCATAATTAAGGCCGCACCCCCAAAGTTGAAATATGATATATTCTAATCTGCGGCTTAAACTATGGGTTTTACAGCAGTTGTCAATGTTTACCATTTGCGGTCGCGGCTGAGAAGGGAGATAAACTTGGGGATGACCTTCTCGGGGTACTGATGGGGGCCGTACACGTTGTTCGACCTGGTGATGATGATGGGGAACTGAAAGGGAAAGTACCATTAATGAGTGCTTAAAAAATGACGTAGATTACCCTAAAATCTCTATTATGGTTTTATTTTAAGACTTTATTTCACGAAGCGATTCTGCTGATATTTGGCAATTCATCACTGTTGCTTACAATATTATGTGAAAATACTTTCCATCCTACCTGTAATTGAAAGAGAATATCAAGAATGATTTCTCATGATTTACAGCATTTCTATGCAATAGTCATTTGACTTTTAGACTTTGTATAACAAATTAACTGAGTCATATATCATTGGCAGCCAAATACTTACTTTGAAAGACTCCCAGTAGGCGTTCACAATACACTCAGCAGCTGCCTTGCTGGCTGCGTATGGATTCGTGGGCGCCATTCGGGCTTGTTCGTCAAGGGCCTGAAATGACAAGTAATATCCTATGACGGTGGCTTCGAAATCGTCCATGTTTTACAACTTACCTTAATTTTGATCATGAATGCAATATCAATAATTATTTGATATAAACACCGGGTAAATTTGAGTAAATTTTAGCTTTATTAGTAGCCTCAAAGTTATGCATAATTCATAGGACGCTGTCCAACCAGCACTAACTCTGACCTAAGGACAGATAAGTTGAAATAATACACTTTCAATAATCAATACACCAGTCTCCATCCATCCGTCAATTAAGTAATTATAGACACAAATAAGTTGTCTGGTCTCTATTTATAGGGTCTCTGACAAAATTTATCTTATAGACACAAAGAGTTGCCGATTAGTTTCTGTCTCCTAAATGTACTCTCTCTCTCTAAATATATATACACGAAAAGGAGCGGTACAGTCTCTGTAACTAGGGTAGTGATTAAATGGCACAAACAGGAGCTGTCTAGATGTTAGATAGCAAAGGATCTCTAATATGTGAACGTAACAATTGGGGGGGGGGGGGGAGGTTGCCGGCGGCAGTATGTGGTAGATTAAGCATGAGTCAGTGGATCTATCTCAAACCACATGTCAATCATACTTCTGACCCCTCCTACTTCTACCTCAACACCAACGCCATAACCATCGGTACTGACCCTATCCACTCTCCCTGCCCCCCCCCCCCCCCGCTCGCTCGCTACACACACACCCCATACTAACCTATATAGCCAATCAGCTATGACTTAAAGGAGAAACGCAAAGGCAATTTTAATTTCTACATTATGTTGAATATGTGTTTCTTAAGACATACCTACAGATTAAACTGCAAATATACCATAGATATGAGCAAAATTTATATTCAAAAACTATATTGTACAGTAGCTTCTATTGAGTGCATGTGACGTCATCTAGGCTCTGTTGGTTCAGTAGAACAGGCTGATAAGGCTCTTGCTATGGGTGACTGCACACACATACCCCTGTGGCTTATAGCCTAGATGACATCACAGCCTTGTGAGATAAGATGTGAGAGTGTATTCACACTCCTAGCAAAAGCTTATTCATACTTTTGTATTATCTATAGATGTTCATTTGAGTCAAGTTATGTTTAACATATATAACAACTATCTGGTTTTTACTATATTTGGGATTTTCTTTTTTTCCTTTGCGTTTCACCTTTAAATAGGGTACTGAAACTGCCCAAACCACATCCCCACGCTATCTTCAAGCAAGGCCAACCACCTATGACACCAATCTGGAACCTCTAATAAATTGAGCTCTTTATCTCATTATAACAATATTGCTCACCAAAGCAAGAATGTTGTTTTGAGTACGTATAGTATTTTTTTAGGTATAGAACCCAAACAAAGTGACCCAAGAATCCAAGAATTTCAAGCAGGGAACTCACAACTCTGACAAGTGTCAATATGTTTTACAAGTGAGAAAGAAATAGACTTACCGCCACCGAGTTGCCACCATAGACCTCATCCGTACTGACGTGGATGAACTTCTTGACCCCTGACTCGAAGGCCGTGTTGATGAGAACGTGCGTACCGTACACGTTGTTCCACGTGAAGTCGAGAGAGCACCAGAAGGAAAGATCTTAAAAAAATAAAGTGCAAACATGATTTAAAAAAAGATAAATTAAAAAGAAGTATAACAAATTTCTTTTTAGAGTTATCTTATTGAAGGGGAAAAAAGATATTTCTGAGTATTTATTTAAAAATTTTAATTACTTAGTTCTTTGGCTGTCTATAAGTAAGCAGTTAAAAAGATACAAAGAATTTTAAGTACCAGTAGAATAAGGGGCACAACCTTCATAAGGTGTTTATCAATACCATTAGCGATCATGTATCACATGCATGGATCAATAACAAATACCGAATACGATTCAGAATTTAAGTGGAAATTTAAGGGGAAATGTAATTTCTAAAGGATATGTTGGGCTCAAAAAAGAGTACAAACTGATAAAAGCAAAGAGCAATACTTGGCATTTTATGCATTTCTGGTTTATTTGAAGTAGACTTGAAATCAGGAACATGCTCAGGGCACAAGCTTTTAATCTTAGAGAAAGAGTGAAATTTTGAGCTAAAATTATGTTATACCAGAGGTTTAAAAATTTTTTGGTGCTGCCTAGAATAGAGATGCACCCTATATTAGAACATTTACGGTAGCTTTATTCCCTGAGTTTAATCGTACATGTTTTTACAAACTCTGGTAGCTTTATTGATTCCATGTTAACCTTATATTCAGCTCCAGTTCATACACATCTCATCATGATTGCAGCCAAATGATTTAGTTGTAAAATGAGCCGATCCTTCCGGCATGTTTTTAAAAAAACGTGTCCCGCGTAGATCTATAATTGTGGCTACCATCACGATGGTATATACTGAGTATGTGCCATGGTCTGTCTATGTTAACTATAGGGAATCGGTCAAGCATCTAATTAGGCTTTTGATGCAATATATCTTGCCAGATAAATACTATCTGTCACTTTTTTATACATTCATCTTGATATAGCACATTTATTCGCATAATGTCTATATGTCTATATTATCATTTGGGGAGTAAATGAAAAAAGATATATCTGTCCAGCAGAAAACCAGTAATGACCAGTCATTTTTTGTGTTTCTAACTTTATACCTGTAGTCCTTTTATTGATCGCCCAGAAAAACACATTCCGATTAAACCCTTCTTGGCACAAAGCCCACTTAGAATCGCCATATGGACATATTTTCTGCGCTATGGAACATTGTTACTTGTCCATCACCTTTTTGAGATAATAGACAGAAAGAGAAATTATCTTTTCATCATTGCCTTTGGGCTATACAGTAAGACATCTTCTATGTCTTCCATCGGCAAAATGATAGGTTTATGGACTGTTATGTATTTTATAGTTTGTACTAGCTGTTTGGCCAAATATGTATATTCCTGCACCCAATATGTATAATATCGATGGGTATGTCACAATAAAATGAGTGCAATAACTTTTCTCAAAATATAATCCATTTATATAATAAATGATGGTTAATTTACACACAAGTGATCCCACTAAGCATTATCATTCATTGATCGAGTTTGACGTCAACAAAAAAGAATTTAGTGATATTTTTCATTCTCAGAACTAATTGGCTTAATCTTTTCCATTGAATTTATGCAATTTCCTGGCACATACTGATAATTATGAAATTTGCAATAAAAGTTTTTTTTTGTGGTTCCTACTTAATCTAGTACTACAGTGCATATGTAAATAAATGGCCTGCCACATATTTCAGGAACTTCAGCCTTAATCATAATTGCAAAATGTGTAAGAGTTCCCTGAGAATCTCCAGAAAACAATTTCCAGATAATTCCTCTGGAGACACACCACTCCATCAATTCTTCATGAGTTTGCAGGTTGGTGGTTCAAATACACCTGAGAAGCTTTAGCAAATATTTCATTTGGGACATCAGAAAACAGAACTACTGGTCCCAGGACTCCCTAGGCACACATACAAGAGGCTGCAAAGGGTTGGATGATAGATCGACAAGATACAAAAGTAGGTTAACAGAGGAAGAAAATGGGTAAAGGGAGTGGGCTGCAAATATAACTAAGGTGTATGCCGGATGAAGTACAATACACGCCCCAATCTCGTAGGTGTGGCCAGATCCTGAGCATATAGACTTTACGGGTGTGCCAATAAAAGAAGGGTATATAAACCTGGGAGTTCATGACACTCCTTATCTTGCAAATATTTGATCTAAGTCTGGGTTTCCCACCCTAGAGCTTTTTCATCAGAACGAGATGAGCTTTTTACACAGGCCAATATGCGTTCAAAGTTTTATGACTCTATATTTATGCAGCATAGTAAATTACTTCATATGAAATAATTGTTATTAACTGACTAGTTTTGTGTAATGTTGCAATCCAGTGCAAAGTAAGTGTTTTTCATAGACCCTTCTTGTTGAAGTTGTTCTTTCGAAGATTC
This sequence comes from Lepidonotus clava, assembly GCA_936440205.1. Classification (NCBI taxonomy): domain Eukaryota; kingdom Metazoa; phylum Annelida; class Polychaeta; order Phyllodocida; family Polynoidae; genus Lepidonotus; species Lepidonotus clava. The sequence goes on along the minus strand of OW387150.1, from coordinate 12,684,916 downwards.
ACTCAGTAGAGTGATCCTTATTTAACAACACTGTTCCACCTGAGTCCACCTTTTACATAGAGGGAAAAAAGCCAATGTTTCACGATTTTGTTGCTTATTTTCAAAATTAATAGGGAAATAAAGGTTAAGTATAGATACACTATACATCATTACAAGAAATGAATAATTCTCTTTCAAAGATGTTTTTTTCTTTGTATGGTCCGATGCAATATTTTCAGAAATAATCATACAAATACAAATCCTCAGCATCCATCGGCCTTTGGAATACAGGCTTTAGTGTCAGAATGGTGAAAGAGAAAACAATAGCTGAACCTACCGACATGAGATTGTGCTGCAAAATGTAGGACAGTGTCTATCTTCTCTTCTTGGAAGACATACCTCATGAAGTCAGCCTCACAGATATCGCCCTGAGCAAAGGAGAATCAGAATATATACAACACTTCATTATCTGGCAGGATGTCGAACGTTGTCGTGATAAATTCTTTAAAACCATCATACCGATATTTAATCTATATCAAGATTCCAGCCCCTATACATTCACCATTGTCCTCCTTCCCTCTCAGAAATCAGTGAATAAAAGTTCAGTTTTTGCCCTGGAGGGAAAAACAATGCCTGTCTGTGAATGCTAATGCCAATTTTTATGTTTTCACTAACACATTTAACATTTTCTGTGTTATTGATATAGAATAAATCAAGTACAGATCACACGGGCATTCAGCAATTGTTACTGCCCCAGTATGCACATACCTATGTCTCAGGGTAAAGCCCTCGGAAGTATGTGCCAGCCAGGCCAATAACAATAATTGCTTTGTACCCCTTAGTCTGTACTATTTATAACTGGTATGCATCAAATATACCAATAACCATGAAATTTTATGACTAAATCACACCTATTAAACGTTGAAAATGCTCTTTATGGTGAGGACTGTACAAGATAATAAGGCAGGAAAAGAGCCACTATTCTGTTAATGCAATACTTGATACAACATTTTCCAGGCCTCGCTTTAGAGTTAAACCATTAACTTACCTGAATAAATTTGTAGTTTGGCTTGTCTTTGATTTTGTCTAAATTCTTCACGCTGGCGCAGTAATCCAACTGAAAATACAGGTCCAGTTCATTGTTATAATATACTCGATAGTAAATTGAATTTCGTGATTAATCAACTAGAAATCTGAAGATTGCGGCCAGAAACTGGCCGATGTTGCGTTGGTGGTTTTTAAATGTTAACTAGAAATATAGTAACATAGCCGGCCGGTGGGTGAGTGGGGGGGGGGGGGGGGGGGGGGCGCCGGGCCGGGACCGGCTTGCCGTCACTCTCCCACCTGATTTTAGGACCCCTCCCGCACCACGTGTTGGGCCGGGACCGGCTTGCCGTCACTCTCCCACCAGATTTTAGGACCCCTCCCGCAACACGTGTTGGGCCCAAGAGGGAGTCCTATTGGTCAATCAGGTTGACCAATGAGTGTACAGCAGACGGCGGCGGCCCGGCGGCGGCGGCCCGGCGGCGGCGGCCCGCCCATACCCCCCCCCCCCACCCCCACCCCCACCAATTAAACAATTACACGCTCCACTGGTCCACAACAATAGACCCACTTCAAAAACGGACCTATACCTTGGTTGCGTTGGTTTCCTAATACCTATATGATATATACTTATATGCACCAACGCAACAAAAATCAGCATACTTGTACTTGTCATCGATCATGAAACTATCAAATACGTGAACAATTGAAAAATTATGTTGATAATTATTATGATTAGATTGAGGAGAAGATGCAATACTTTAATAGAAAATGCTCTAAGTGTTTACATGTAAATACATGCAAAACTCAAAGATTTCGAAATACGTGAATAACTAAATTAAAGAGTGTCATATTTACCTTGTCCAGGTTGACAACGAAGTAGTCTGGATAGCGCTCTACCAGCATAATGGCAACGTGTGAACCACTGAAGTTAAAGATAAATATCTGTTTAGCATTTGTCACCTTGGTAACATCAATTATTAAATTGTGCACAGAGTATTGATGTTCTTTATGACCCTGGAGCTAAGACCATAAAGAGCAACAGGCCAATGGATGTACATGTAATACTGTATTCTATTATTCAACAACAGAAGGCAAAAAAGTACAATGATATACCATTGGAGAGGGGGGTATACGCTATTAGTCATTTATGATTATCTTCACCCATCAACAGCTGGACGCATTGGACAATGTGTTAAACTTTATATTCCCTCTTATCCTATTGATTATTGACTACTTTTCGAGGAGCACGGGTGATATTGAATTCGTTCATACAAAATACAGGTGAAATGAGATCAACGCCCATTAGATCGGGGACACAAAAAAATATGCAACAAGAAGTCTATCGACTGTCCGGATCACTGCCCCGTGGGTCCCGGCATCTGTGGTGCCGATCACAGGAACTATAGGGCATGTCCGGCCATAGCGGTGCAACCCCGGTACCTTTAAGAAAGTTCGCAGGTCAACGAAATTTGAAAAAAAAAGAAAAGGTCTGAAATTCACACCAGAATTTGTGAAAATGCGAAAAAAGGGGTGTTCTTTTTTAACATGAAAGACTTGTATGTAGGTAAAATCAAGAAATATAGCTGTTTTTTAAGTATTTTAATGAATATGAGTACAAACTTCTGTGTAACCTTTCCAGTAATATACGAGCAAATATTTCAGTAGCTTATTAATTTTCTTGTTTAAAAAGTCATTTGTATTTCTACTTACTCGCATTTCAAAAAATAAGGGGGGGGGGTGAAATTTTGCAGGAAAAATCTCACTTTAATTTTTTTTGAAAAGAAAGGGTTCCTTTGCGGGCGGAAGGCCAGCGAAAAGGGGGTATTTTTGATACTGGTCAACACTGATGGGTTTCCAATTATTTGGAAGAGTGGGGGTACCGGGGGTGCAACTAGACCTGACTGGACCAGCCAGGTGTACACATGATCTGGCTAATCAGGCGTATCAACCCCCTCCCCCCCTCACCCCAACTCACACACACCTCAAGATCAATCGGCCGAAACACCGTGCCCAGACGAGGGAATCAATGAACATCTGAGGGAGGTGGTAGGAGGAGAGGAGACCCCTATGATTGGTACAAAATGGTCAGAGGGACGACACAAAGGAAAGGTGTTATGCTTAATTGACTTTACACAAAGCAGAACCTTCAATGGTAAAGCTTTAATGACCCTGCTCTTTATCAGATTCTCTTAAAACAGAAATTCAAAAATTCGATTAGTAACATCGCAGATAGAGTGCTACGGCAGGTGGCACTATATAGATATTAAAATTAATACTCTGGAACTGTGTATTGACCTTGTTTGTAGAAATTGGATTAGAGTGAAAAATTATGTATTTTATGCTATCACTATTTATTTCGATGTTATACATACATTGTTCAAAACATCTCATACTTATCATTTTCATGTGACCCGCAGGAAAACCATGTATTTTCATGATGTTGGCAATAAGTTTGCCAGAGAAGGAGAGGCCACCGCAGCAAAAACCCTAAACATCTTCCTATGCCTTTTGACAACTAATATAGATGAACCCCTGGGTCGTTCTGTACGTCTACCACAACAAAACCTCCATGAGCTCCTACATCACAAATTGCATGATTCTGTGCGTGGACACCTGTCACTGCGTTAAATTGCATATAATCAGTCAATCAAAGGGATGATACTAGCCTTTACCTGGTGATTCCAATCAATAAATAGTTACTTTTTCATTATATTTAAAAACATAAAGTGTTTAGTAATGAAGTATTATCTTTAAGGGCAATCGCGCCATTAGTTTATGCGCACCATATATGCCTGTCCATTTAGTATACAGCGTGGGCCCTGTGTCATCTGCCTGCTGAGGGCAGAGAAAATACATGTTTCGCCATAACGTTTGAATATTGAAACAATCTTCACCCTGTAAGCGAGTAAAATGTGCCTTTTGATGTAGTGAATTTGACAAAAGAATAAGATTTTCAAATTTTATGGATCATATATAGGTTAAGAGTGAACTTTGATTAAAAGTGAAGCAAAAATCCCCCAATATCAAGTGTATAATGGGCTCTCCTGCCATGATAAGCACGGTGACCCTATATTTTTATTATTTTGAAAATAATTCATACCTTTGTAGACATCATGTGAAAATTTTAAGTTTGGTGTATCTTCAACATCTATATAAAAAATGTTTAAATATTCATAAGTGTCCACGGTGGCCCCCTATTTTTTCACATATTTGGGTTATATGTACGAGTATCTTTTGTTTTACAAAGTTTTTAAAAAAAAGAGCTGGGTATTATAACTATAATGGCGCGATTGTCTTAGTTTAAAAGGATCGCACCTCTGAATAGCTTAGAACTGCGATATCTGAAATACTGGACCGTGTTATGAGTCAAATCTTACAGTCTACGGCTGACATTGTTTAAACCCACTTATACGGAAGATCATTTGTAAAATGAGTATAGTTGATAAATAAAAAAAAATTAAAATTGATGAGTCTAAAATCAGATTTCTTTTGCACCATTTGAGATATACGATGTAAAAATAATACTTTTGACAACTACAATCACATAAATGTATCGAACCTTTAACTCCAACTTCCGCATTAGTATAATGATTATACTAACGGGCCTAGGACTATGCGAGAACCCTAAGTGACAGTGATGTTTAAGTCATGATTTCTTTTCAATTAATCAATCCAAGCATGACCCAAACCCGTACTTGGAGATTTATGCTAATTAGCAGTGGCCCTGAATGCAGAGAGAATGTGTGGCCAGTAAATTGGTTGAATGTTCAGCCATACGGGTGTATAAGACACAAAGTTATATTCTGTTTACTAGACGAATAAGCAAGGCATGCTAAACATGGTCGGTGTTGTCCCCGTGTGTATAACTTTCTTACCAATGGGAGTCATGGTAAATAAAGTATTTGACCCAGTGCCCATAAATGACCCCACATTCAAACTTATAAACATTCAGGGAAAAATTTAGAATCTATTTCTGGGACTTAAGCGCATTAAAACACACGAAAAATCACGAGTCAAATAAGAAGAAACTAATGATAATATATCTTATGGATATTTAAATGAAGAAGTGAGTAATTCTTTTTTTTACTATAATGCAAGATCTGCCGCCATTTTATTCAAATGTCTTATTGAATAAATAACCAACGCTGTCCATCAACACTGCTGTCAAGTTTGGTGTATCTTCAACATCTATAATGCAAGATATAACACGTCCTAATATGATTATTATGACCTAAGGATATAGCATACTTGACCTATATTACTGAATAGAATATTATTCATAGGGATGTATGGTGGGTATGCGTGTAATGTGAAATCAAAGTGCTACCCAGCGACAGAGATTTAATTATGATAATGTGTCTGGGTGCGTGATCCCATAATTACGATCAGAGTTATCTGCAGATATGATTTAGATGGACAGATTGTAGAGTAATGAGTCGGTAGACACGATAAACGGGTTTGTATAAAACGCTTCTATGGTGAAGAAGTGTGTAAAGCTTTTTTACTGTCTACAATATATTGTTGATTAACCTGCAGCTTTAAATTGCGTGCGATATTCTGACCAAGGGTGTGGTAGGGGAGGAAATATTAATGGGGGTTTGTTTCCCGAAACAATGTTAACATACACGTCATTACTTCCTTCATATGCACCGGATATAACTAACCAAAATGAAATGCAAAAGCGTCTTTTAAAGAAAAATACATAAATCATAATTATAAGCAATTTTTAAGTACAATCAGATGTGGAAAAAGTACGTGAAATTATGAATTATGAATCTCGAAAAATAAAAGCAAAAACTGCAATAATGTGAATTTGTATGTCAAGTATGAGATGTAGCGAGTACGCTATCTTTGTTTTTATACCAGATAAGTGGCGATGCTGGTGACTGAACATGCACAATGGCAACATGTTGAGTTTCTAGGCAGCGACCTGTGACATCATTAAAAGAAAAAAAACAACTCTGCTACACTTTATACATTACTAATGAAAGCATCCTGACTCCTCATCATAACTCGGACAGATACGACTTTTGATGCCGAGTCAGGGGCGGATTGGGGGGTTTCCAGGAGGTCCAGGGGGCCCTGGGTCAGGACCCCCTGGACCTCCTGGATTCTCCTGACCCTCCCCCCACCCTCTTGGTGGACCCAAAAACTACAAAAAGAGGGGGAAATGCCATACGCGTGCTTGCAAATGCATGCTGTTTTACTTTTAGTACTTGACAATTACGCTGACCACCCCTTTTGGAAATCCTGCGAGCTAAACAAACTGCCACTATTAAAACCAATGCAAACGTCCATCAATAATTAACATGTGTACTCACATGAAGCCGCATCCTCCGGTGAGTAGGATCCTCTTCTTGTAGATGCCCTTGGCGTCGTTGGCTGCCATGTTGATGCTGGGTGTGTGGGGTGGTGAACTGGTGACCGAGGATTACTTCAGAGATGGGCGGCTGTCCCCTGCAATGTAACAGCAAACGGTGAGACCCCTGTCTACTGGACGTACGCTCATGTACAATTGATCGCCGAGTAAGGTGGTTGGAGGTGTGTATGCACCAATGCACCGTCTCACCCGAGTGGTCGCACCACAGGGCCCCTAGACCATTAAATGTGACACGGTGACATGGGATTCTTTTAAAACCGACATGCAACATGGGGATGAGCGAGATTTAAAAAAAAAAAAAAAAAAAAAGATAAAAAGATACGACAGGGACCAAACCTTAAATTAGATATGTGGCATGAGAAAGTCTTAGAGGTGATATGGGACTTATTTTTTATTGAGCAAAACCATCTCGTTTAACTGACGGTTTTCAGATAGAAGTGGACATGATAAGATACATGACAAGAGACAAGAGTGTTTCTTCAATTCAACGTGTGACATGAGAAGGTCTAAGAGGCGGTATGGGACATGAAAAGATAAATGACAAGAGACATAACCACGCAAGGAAAATCTGAGCGTCCGCCTGCCCTCGACGACAAGAAAAAGGTTGTGGACTACCTGAAAATTAATTTTCCGGCAGTCCACAACCTTTTTCTTGTCGTCGTGTACACAGATATTGTGTAATAATCACCGACATTTTTATATGCAAAAAATATATTTTTCTGCTTTTTTGATGAGTGGCTACAAATTAAGAAATTTATCTACGACGTGGACAACCTAAAAGTGGATGTGGACAACCAGATTTTGCTTGTCGACCAGAATTTTGTCCGAGTTTTCCTAGCCTGATTATTCATTTTAATTACCATTTCTTAAATTCGACATGTGACATGAGAAGGTCTTAGAGGCGACCTGGGACATGAGAGGTTGAATAACAAGTGACAAAATCTTTTCTTGAATTCGAAATGCGACGTGGGAATCCCCCATCAAGGGCCCCATCATTGGGGACGCATCCCTCTGTCATGGGCTCAAGGGAGCGTTCAGAAACGTATGTATTTTTAGTGAGGGAAGGCGGGGCGGTATAGACCAGTTAAGGGACAGTAGTGAGTTGAGATACCCTAAAAGATATCACTTAAAGTGAACTTAACGCACCGTTTATTTCTGTTTTAAGCCAAAATTCCCATTTCCCTGACCAGAAAGGCCAACAATTTGAAACATAAAAATGTTTTTCTCTTAACTGTTCCTGGTGTGACTTATGATGACTCTGCCAATCTAAGTTAAATTTTCGCCTCTCCATTAATTTAAAGCTTGGATTCTTATGTATGTTAGACGTCACAAGATGTGCTCTCAAGAGCAACTGCATGATAGAAACGACAGAACATCTCTTTTTGGAATAGTCCAGTAGTAACAAGAAAAAAAATACAAAGATTGATAATTTACCCAATATTTTGTAAACACCAGTACACTGCACCAAACATCTTGCGTGCGGTGACATATCATAAAGAATTGATATCGTGGGCCCCGGAAAGAGTTATTTGAAATTGTATTTCTGTTGTTATTGCATTTCGGGCTATGCTTATGGGCAATGTACAGAGTGTTAGATATTGCATGCTTAGAAAATTACGAAATATTACAGCTGAAAGTCCATAAACATAATGTACAAGAGTCCTTGTCATGAGTGCTGTTACAAGGATAGATATCGATAATGCATTGCAACTCACTTACACCCGAACTGCATTAGAATCGACTTTTTCTTTTAAAGATACTATCGTTGAATCAAAGTTTCTATTGGAATCTATAACCGGCATGTAGAAATCTGCCCAGTCTAAGATGCGTGTAAAAAAAAGTGAAACAAAGTAATTAGATATCCCATGCATATATGGTAAACTTAGGAACACCGACGGAATGTTCAATACAATTATAACCATAATTTGAGAACTTAGGCCGCGTTCACACTAGTAAAATCTTATAAGTTATATACTTTTAAAGATGCGATGATATTGAGTCATTACTCTTGATACTACATACATCACTATATCAAAATATTTTATTGGAAAAATCTGATCTTAAGAGTTAAGACCAGTGTGAAATATCCGTTTTATGTTTCTCCTGAAAACATTTTGCTGATGACACAAATCTTTTGGAAACTCCACTATTCTGCACCTAGTATCTCGTTTAAAATGTTTTAAAAAAAACCAGACTACCGTAAAAACCCTAATTTAAGCCGCGGCTCTCATGTTTAAAAAAACAGACTACCCGGTACACATGCAAAAATATTAGTTAATGTAATTTGTACTTTACGTAGATGGATAATGTTGTCTTCCACTGAAAGTATTTCACAAACGCAACCACAGGAACCCATTACACGTTTTATTGTGGCTAAGCGCAGTTTGTAGAATAATTAAAACACATTAAAAGTTATCAAAAACTGTAGGTCTAGTCATCATTATCTGATGCACTCATTGGTTATATTCCGTAATCGTAAACGACTTAATGGAGGTTTTATTTGCAGTGTTGACCCATAGATCTTGTTCTGTCTAGATATCGGAAAGTTACCAGGTTTCACCGATGCTGGGGATATTTCACGGACTATATATATACACAGACTGAACACTTCTTCTTTAGGCTTATGTGAGTGGGCTCCTGTAGGAAAACAGTAAGGGGTGATCGGAACTGGTTTCATAAAGTATACAAACTTCCCTATCAGATTTGTTGATTGGCTGGATATTGGGGTTTAACAATGTATCAACATTAACGGTCATATCACGGCGAGTACAAGGTTTGACAATTCTGTCTTTGGTGATCCAATCTATGAAATGAACAAATTTATGAACTGAATGAACCTCAGAGTAGATGAGAGACCACACCCTTGCACATTTACCGAGGCAGGTGTTCTTTAATGTGTATGGTGAACAGGTCTCATAGACAGGGCCAGACACACAATAACCAGTTGGACCAGGGTCGTTGACACTGGGGAGAGGGTTGTTGACACTGGGGAAAGCAAAGATAGGTGTAGCAGCCCACTCCAGCCCAGTATCGAAGGCGAACCTGGGCAACCCAATGCAAAGTATCTGCGCTAGCCATTTCACCATCCCACCAAATTTGTACAAATGACACTTAATTTATTTCTTCTCTTTTTTTCGATTAACGGGCAATGGATGACAACATTATTTTGAGTTTACTAGACTATCACTTGACTATAACTTTGTCCTGACATGAAAATTGCAGAAAATATAATTCTTTGAATGAAATATTTCCTTCTTTATCGTGGTTTAATGTATACATAATATATCTTCAATGGTGGGATTTTCTTTGGTTTTCATTTCTATCGTTGCCACTCATGAACGTTATTAAAATGATGGAACGTGTGATGGATTTCATCCTTCAAAACTACTTTGTAATTGTCAAAACGTAATTGGATTTTCTATGGCTAAAACAAAAATAGAAGTATCCGGTTGTATAAAATGGCTTTGATTTTCATAGTGGGTACCAACGTATTTTCAGCTGAAAAATTGAAATTCTGACAAAAATGGGAAAACTGACATCCCTTCGGTTAAAAACTATTGACCAGCGAGCCCTGTTATCTAAATAATTTATACAGCTGCCGACCAACACAAATGCACCTCTATGTTGTGGTACATAAACCAATCGTTCTCTAGCACACATTCAGAAAATACGCTAATGTGTGCATCGATTGAATAAAGAAATCGCAATTTCTCATATTACACTTTCTCAGAATAATAGAAACACGACTGTGTACCATACAGAGTTTGGATTCTGTGATACAGGACACTAAACTAGTCGAAAAATGACGGATCTCACACAACACGACACAAACATTCCTTTCACTAATACCTGAAGGTAAAAATTTGCACAAAACAGTTCTAAATCTTCATTTTTTGAAAAGTAATACTGTTATACGTGCGATAATTATATTAAGCGCGAGGTCAATCCTGACAGAAAATGTTGATGACTACTTACACTAGAATGAGTTAGGAGGGGAGAGGGTAGAAATTTGTATTGAAGACAACCATAATTGTATCTTAGTTGTCGTAAAAACATTTGCGATTATTCCGGTCACATGCGGACATTTGCTGCTTTATTAATAATAGATGTTATTGATAACTATACAGGTCAGTTATTGACCTATGAGTCACGTAGAAAAATCCTAAATGCAGTTTAAATGCAGTAATGACTATCACGTCTCACCACTGATAGTTGCGACTGAGAACACAATATAGGAATGCAAGCGAATCTTTCACGTTTCCATAGATATGTTTACGAAGACAAGAACTATTACTATTAGCCCATAGGCATAACTATAGCACAACAATATGACATGTAAATACTCTTCCTGGTTACAGTCACCCATATTTCCGAGGTACATAGCTGTATGGTACATAAATACATTTAAAATAGTGTAGTTATAGTGTATTGCGGCTAATCAGTTCTGGAAGGTATCGTGCCATCATAATTAACTTGGCCAGTTTTTTTTTACAATTTTGTCCCAGATTTCCATCACGGTTTCAGGTTATGAATTTCTCTCTGTCAGCCATATCGTCATACCTTCCTATAATTCTTAATACAAACCTCTGGCGTACCATATATAGATATGACCGCATGCGCTTTGCACATCAACCAGCCCATTTCTATTATACAAACATAGACAATGATTTTGTGAGGTTGGTGGTTTAGTTTGCCTGCCTGTCTCAATACGAAGATTATGAAGCTAAGTCTACTATACTGGGCACAAACCTAATCTGTCATGCTGATTTATTTCTACTGCAGGAACACCCATATAAATTGTGGTGTTGCCATAAATCCAAAGTAGTTAAGGTGCACCATACAGATATTGATCACCAATGTAGAACCAGCTTCGGGCAAGTGAACCCTGAATAATTAATTGTTGTCCCAGCCGCACACTCCGTTTATATTTAGTCAACATGTGTCATGAGAGGCTTTCCCACGATACATTTTGTACTATGCATCGATTTGTAACACCAGACAGTTACTTACGGTTAGACTATGGGAGGCAAATTATGGCTTATATTTATATGCTGCATTTGGGACAAAACATATACAAATGTGGGATGGATTTAATCCATAGACATTTACAGATCGACCCCGTGTATGAGATTATACTTCAATAATGTGTTATGTATAACTAACAAGGTTTCAATAAGAACCTATTTCACATGGTTCTAGTGAACAGTTTTTAAGTACCTAATCCAACTACCCAGATATTTATCTTGATGTACCGGTGCATGTATCTAGTATTATCAATTACTGATAGAAAGGCCCTTCCAATGTAAACTTCATTTTACACAACATTTTTCTGTGTAGCGGTTGCATGTATTCAGTTTTTGGTTCACATCTTAAATCATTAAGTAGGCAAGGGCAAAATATTACTTTAATTATTGCCATCTCACCATTGCTTTGATAAAGCAATGGGCTCCGCTACATGCACAAGAGCTTATTGCCCAGTTTGAGTACATTTTGAAATCCAGGTTTTATTTTGTGCGTCAGTCGGGCATACGTACGGTGTAAAACTGTGTGCCTGGGAGCTAGACTCTGTAGACCCCTAATAATATGTTACACTGTACTGTGAAAGCAGATATTTTTTGGCCATATTCCTTGTTTGATATTTGGCAGAAACAAAAACGTACATTTGTGGGTACAATAGTACGCATTATGGATGTCACCACTATGTTATGACATGATAACTTGGATGGGCTCACTTGGGGAAGGGGGACGCCTAAGGTTCCCGTTTAATTTTTGCCAAATGTAGATTCCTTTTAATGTCAATTCTAGTCCCCGAAGGAAGTGCCTATTATCTTCACATCACTCAAATGTCGGGATCAGTCACTGAATACAACAAGTATTTGTTCATGATTTAAGCGAAAACAAGAACAGTGCAAAGTAATTATGAGAAAACGTGCCCATACAAGTGATGAACCCGTTGGTAGAAATGTGTGCCAGACACAGGCTGCACCCTTTATGTAATTTGCAACCTGTCTAAATAATGCAAATGAATAGAATAATAGATGACTTCGAACACTGAACGGTCGAGCAAGTAACGATTTTGTCTGTCGGTAAACGGTGTATGTACTAGGTACATGGTTACATGTATGTTTGGTTAGCTGTGGGCTGAGACAACTTAGAACATGAGACATCAAGTAAGTCCCAGTCAACCAGTACCCAACAGGGTCCCCACTCATGGTTTCGTTAATTTGTTTAATCACAAAGCGTTCTTATTTCACTAAAGATGTATGAAGCTTCCGGAATAGAATTGAAATTTTACTTCTGGAAATAAAAAAAAAATCGAAATGAAGAACTAGACAAACAGAATTCCCTCTATTTCCCTGTGTTTCGTTCAATATTTCCTAATTATCCTATTTTCCCTTCGCAGTGGGATATTCAATGATGCAATTTTGGCCCGATTCTGCAGCGATTTTAGAAATCGGTTTGAAGTGGGATATAAATATAAACTTTGTAATTCAATAAAAATACTGATAAGCATCGTATAGGGGGGACCAAAAAACAGTGGGAGTTCAGTATCTACTGAGTGCAGAATCAGTGTCTGCTGGCAGTAGCTATTCAGTAGTAAATCAGTAGAAATCAGTGGGAGAACAGTGGCTGAGCAGTGGTCAATCAGTATGTCCGAAATATTTAAATGAGATAGGGTATACAGTCACTGTACAATCAGTACTATTTCAGTAGCTAATTTAAATATTTCGGACATACTGATTCAGGAAGTATACACTGACTTTTGTTCCGACTTGGAAAATGTTCGCAAAGTGAATTAATTGATATTTTAATGCGTTGTGGATCGAATGCTCTCTTTGGTCACAGCAAGCCACTCATTCCCCATATCGTCGCCTGTGTGAAAAAAAATGGTCAAAACCGTTATAAGCTATTTTTAGGAAAGCACAAAAAATCAATTAAAATAGGGAAATCTTGATCAATATAGGATGAGACACAATGGATGCAAGTCGGGATCTGTAAGAATACTTTATAACAGCTAGTAAGCCTTCACCAAGATATCTTTCTGCAAATTCATACTTCGTCAGAAAAATATCGGATCCGATTTTCAAGAGTTAAAGGTAAATATGGGTATTGGGCATGATTTCTTGTTAACCATAATAAAATTATCAAACTCACATAGTTGCTAGATTAATGAATGAGGACTAAAATGAAACTTTAAAAAAACTATGTCACCATATCCATTTACAAGATATTAGCATTGGAAAAAATGACAGTTTACCATTGGCTTCAATGGGAAAAATATCCATAATTTTGATACCAAAAGATGCAAATGTTTGGATAGGAACAAAGTGTACATTTTAAGATAAAGAAAACATGGGGTCACCATCAAAAATCAAAACTTATTCCTGAAAATACCAAAAATTCACCCTAAAAATCACAAAATAACCTATACATTTATCAGAAACTTACAGTAGTGTTATCTTTTGGGTATCTTATTGTAGATATTTTGAATTTATGAAGGTTGAATAAAATTTTGTTTACATTTGAAAGAATTTGAGAAATGAAAATGTTTTAACACCAGGTGGCGCTGCAGAGAATACCCATATTTACCTATTGAACCACTTCAGAAGTACCCTTCGGTCACCACTTCAGGACCACCAGCTGGTTGATGGCTCTTTAGCAGACACATACGTACTTATGTATGACATCATGTTATTCAAAATGCCCTTAATGTTAAATCAAAATTCCAATAATTGTCTGAAAATGCTCATGTCTCCATGGGGATATGGGTAGGCAGTGTGAAATAATTCTGAGTCCGACGTTATAGTACATTGATTGACAGTTGAAGTGGCATACTTCATCACACCAAATCCTTAATCTATGGATTAATTCACATAGTTCCGACGTGAATTGCATTATGAGAACCGCCATGCTATAATTTTTAAAGCTGCCAATGGGGGGACACAAAGGTCAAGGCCATGAGCAACCATGCAATAAATGACAAAAATATGTTACTGTAGATCAGACATTTGATAGGGGAGGGAACAATAGGGGAGGGAACACTAGTACAACAATTAAGCTCTTTCTATTAGTTGTTTAATGGAAGACTGCAAGTGAAGTAGTTGAATTTTTGAAGGATAACAATGGCGGTACGGTAGCTGTTGTCTCCCCCCGACCCCCCTCCGAAAGGACGTTCATTGGGGGGGGGGAAGAGAATTTCGGGGGACAAGGATAATAATGGCGTCACCCATGGTGCAACTCCCGTCAACCTTTATGTAATAGTCACTATAAGATCCCACTAAGGAGCAGTGTAAACGTGGCATTTGAAAGAACGGGTTTTCATTGGATCAGAATAAGATGTCGCTAACCTGCGTATTACAAGAAGCTTGTACGCAAAACCCTAAACACAGGCAGATACAATCCTTCTCCGGACCCAGCCAGCCCTTACGCTCCAGTGGAGGTTGACAAACAAATCCACGTGGTGGGGTGGGGTGATGGACACTGGGATCACTGACCCGTGACAAGTTATGTAACACGGATAAGGTCTATAGAGATAGAATTAAATTAGAAATTTGAATATTGTAAAATGATTTCGAATTATATACCATGCTTACACACGGCTACACGGTTTGATGAGTGCAATTTATATAAAATACATTATATTCGGAGAGAGAATAACCCTTAGTTTGCCTAACTTACAACTATTGGAGCTATGTTCCACACTAGGTGGCCCGGTCCGGAATCTCGTGTATTACACTGGGGTGTACATCTGCGTTGCTCATGTTCGCCGTTAGCAAGCGTCAAAGTTGCAGAGTGGATATATATCTGGGTGTACCGCGGCCCTCAAAGAGTATAGGTTGCCAGAGATGCTATATACACTTATCATATAATTTTCCATAACATAGAACTAACTTTGCATCTCAAGACATTCATTTTACTAAAAACAATGATATTTTAGAGGAGTTCAAAGACGTGTGTATTCCTTTGCGTTGCAGGAGTGCTTTGAACATTTTAAGCGATCCTGCTTCAGTAAGTCTAGGCATAGACATATGTAAGATGTATCTCTATGGTCTAGGGGACTGCTGTTGAGAGTACCCATAGAACTAATTAAACCCATCTAAATATAGGATAGGTATTAGCGAACAACAACAGATTAAGAGGGCCCTAGAAGCTTAAATCCAACACTGCAACATTGCAATTTCTTAAAATCGACATGTAACATAAGGCTTAGTGACACGAGCAAAATAATTAGGGACATGACAAAGTATTTTTCTTAAATTCGACATGTCACATCATAGCGTCTTAGAGGCGACATGCAACATGAGGAGTTAAGACAGACAACATGGCCATCGACATGTGACGTTGGAACCCCAACCATTCTCCCCCCCCCCCCCCCCAACCCAAAAAATAAATAAATAAATAAATAAGTTAAAATAAAATGAAATAAATGAATATAATGAAATAAATAAGTACCCCATTGAAGCGGGAGTACCCCGAGTAAATCTTGTTTTCGGTCGATTTCTGATTTATAATGTTAAACTTCAGCAAAAAAGTCATTAATATTTCGCACAAAATGTTCCGATAGCGCCCTCAACCCCTCTTGAATCCTTGATCCTCCTATGTTTTATCATTTTACATTAATCGAAACAGAAAGTCAAGGTAACAGGTAACATCAATCCCAACCCCTGTCTAAAAATAGTCCCCAACACTCCCCTTCTCAAGTGCCCTCGGTGGTGGATCAAGGATAGTTAAAGTCGGGTTTGGGGGCGGGGCTCTTTACTCAACCTGGAAACCCCCACTAACCTCTTAAATTGAAATAGTTTCTGTCTCTAGCCACGGTGGGAATTCTATACAATTTGAGGTACGGGTAGGCCGGAAAGTGTATATATAGCTGGACAAACACTGTCCTGAAACATCGAACGCAAATAAATCTTTACTGGGGGGTCAAGGTTAAAAAGTGAAACTTTTGAGAGGATATAAACATTTTATCTTTAATGGACTACACCTTTCGTTTCACATCAATGCAGTTTAGTAGACAGTTCCGTCTGTCTGAAGTATTACTGCAATTTCTCTACAGCAGGTATATTCCTCATTCTGATTCTGTTTTAACGTTTGTGCTAACTTTATTTTGTTTTCGATTTCATTCGCGCTTTTATAACGAGTACAATGCAGATGTACAGATATCCAACTTTAAAAAATACATGATAACCACACAAAAACGAGTAGCATTCGGATTTCCCCAGGGAACAAAGTTTCCTGTGTCCATGGAAAACCACCGGTAAACTAGGGGTCATCAGGTCATACACTCAGCTAGGATAAAACAGATCTGCACTCTGAAATAACCTCCACTGACTTCTAAATTTAGGAGGCGTCAGAGATTTGTAGAATTTATTTCTGAACATTAATAGAGGGAATTCCAATTAATGAGGGTTAAAAACCAGCTCAAAAGGGCGTTTCAGCACCCCCAAATCTCCTGAAGTAAACGTGAGTTTTTTCCCCGAGGCAAGTATAATTCATTTCGGGAAACATTGGGATATATGTGACCAGCTCTGCAAATTTGGGGCCTATTAACATACACTTTAATAGGTCTATTGGCAATATTTACAGAGAAAATGACCAAAAATGGTAAAATGAGCTAAATTTTGACTAAAAATCAAATTTTGTGTAGATTTACCTGAAACCATAAACTTTTCAAAAATTCCTCATGTGGTTGCCATGGTAACCAGAATGTTGATAAGACGTCAAAAAACATATAAATACTGCTTAAATATAGTTTTTGGTTTCCTTGGAAACCAGGTCATGTGACATTTATTTTAGAACTAGTAAAATCTATAAGTAGAACCTTTAAGCTACATTATGCAAAAAACAGGTCATAGCTATGTTCATTAGAACCAAATTTAGAGTATTTTGTTTATTTTATGATTTATGCAGCTCATATTTTACTCTATATTTAAGTCTTTATAATTTTGTCGATACCGTTTATATCACATTTTCATGGATTTTGGTCTGACCAAATCATGTTCAGAAGCTCAGAGCTCAGCTTCTACTGGGAATATCAAGGAGTTTTTCACATTTTTAGAAAGCCTGAGACTTGATCTACATTCATCATCTCTGTCAATAAGCCCCAAAATCGCAGAGCAGGTCTTAACGACGAATTTTCACTCAAATCGGCCACTTGTGCATTTAGATTCTCTAAGAGCCCAACACCCATCTCGTTATTGGGTGACGTTCATTAGCTTAGACTTGTGGAGTAAAGCGGAGGGGAGTGGCCAGCCTGCCACGCCCCCTTCCCCAAGTCCATATTTCTGTTTGATTTCTCACTTTTGACTATCCAGAAGTTCGATATTGACATTTATAGTTGCGTCATTGTAATACTAATAGCTGATATCACCAGGTGTTACCTCTATCAAATATATAGGTACACGCCGTCGTGGGGTGGTGACAACAGCACCACAACTATATTCCTAGGGAGTTGCAAACTGAAATGCTTGCGTAAGGAGAAGACCGCTAGGTAAATCTAATACTTGTGAACCTACTATCTCACATAGAGAAGCTAAGCCATTAGAGCCCAAACTCCTGCTACCTTCCAATGCAGACAATTTTTCGTTGAGGCGTAATCTAGCTATCGGCTGTAATATTTAGCAAAATATGTTAAAATATATACCAAATAATCAGTTCAATCTTTGGAAGGTACGAGACAGGCCAAAAGATCAAATCGTTGCTACCGCTGTAAAAATAAAAAAGATAAAATTTGTTTGGTCGAGGAAACCATTCGTCTGACTTGCGACGTATTAATTGTAATGATAATATAATAAATAATGAAAGAGTTGTTTTATACAATGCCGTAAATGGAAATACATAGCCTCTAATCTATAATCTGTGAATAGTATTTAAACTAACTTAATCTGGATAATTTGGATTGATTTTTTTTTAATTTGATGTGGCTTTGTTGAAAATGGCGTGTTTACAAACATCTTGTTTCCAACAGACCGAAATTATACATTTTTCTATGTGATTAGATCAAGTAGTATGCTTAACTTTATTACAAGCTTAAGTTGCCCTCTTGCAATAAAGTTCTTTAGCTTATAGTTTGAAATATGTCTCCATTCATAAACAGTGCTTTTGGCTGTTTAGAAAAATCGTTCTCCAGCAAATATGATCCCGAGTATTAAAATCACTCTATTGACTTCCACTTAAAAGTAAGATCTGGCCTGCTGACGTGTCGATCTAAGTACTCTACCAAGCATTAACATGACGCAAACAGTAATACTTCAACTCGACCGTGCTCAAACCAGTCATCATTATGCTGTATCTTTTCAGATACTCATGTCGATCAGAATGCTAGCACAACACTCTAGGTGTACAAGCTGACCGTTTTTTTGGGCTGCGCCAATGCAGAGATGCAATAAATAGGTCCAATAAAGAGGTATAAATAAACCTCCGTGTTACCATGCTACTATAAACAGATCAAAGACGCATGCACACCAGCGCTGGAAAGTTTGCTGACCAAAGCCATATATGTAAATGCGAACAACCGCACACCTGACTTTTCTGTACTCACAGCTTCCCACTGACTGAGGTCTCTTTAGAAACCACCCTAAACTCTATTCACAACACATCTAAATTTCCGCAAATGCAATTAATGTTGTTTTTGCCCCAGGAATGATATAAATGCATTGCAGGTGGGGGAAATGAGGACAACTCACCTTGGTGCTTGGTCTTCGGGCGGCGGTAGTCGTGGCTGGAGTGACCGAGGCCGTCTTTCACTCGGAGGGAGGGGGGCCTTCAAGCAGAACGTGCAGAGGCTTGCCCACCCTGGTTCCGCTGGGCTGCGCACTACTCACCTGTAGGCCGTCTTGGGTCCGCCGGGTCGCAAACAAGCACTCACACACCCCCAACCTCTCACACCTGTCCGCACAGGTCGGCGGCCAGCATTCTCTGGGTGGTCAATGGGTAGGGAGAGAAGCTTTAAGATATCATAACGAAAACATGTACAATGTGAGATAAAATACCTTCGTAATTACAGTCATATGATTGTAACGGCGTCATTCGGACAAAATCGTTTTATTTTTGTTTTTTTCTTCATGGACTATGTCTGAATAAAATGGCATGCGTGATTATAATTACATTTCAGTCTGGTAAAATTATCAAGTACAACGATTCACACTGATACCTTAGATATTACAGATTTGATGGAGTATGCGCATTATGCCTTATTAAACAGTTAACTGGCATTATATGCGAATACTGAAGCTAATCTGTAAATGGTATGATCTAGCTGGGCTCGGTCTCTACTCCACCCCAACATCCACATCCCATACCTGGGAGAGGACGCCGGCCATATTAGAGTTGTCATAGTTACGGTAAACAGAAGCAAGGTGGTTCTACCTTCCCGTACCGACCACCACCACTCCCTTTTCCCACCGTGACGTAACTGGCAGATTACATCACAGAATAATCCATGACCGCGCTCAGCGTCAACTTGGCCTTGCCCACCTATGCGGATATTGTAATCTCTATTCAAAATTAATGTCACCAAAGGCAGGTATATTTGACAAGGATATGGACCCTAAATGCGATAGATTCCTGAAATATCGCATTTGATATTTATTCGAATGTGTATCATTCGAAGTCCTAATTCGTATCGTAATGAAAATGTCACTTTACGATATCACAGAACTCTAAGAATTAGCCAAATGATTAACAATCCTAATTTAACAAGACTGTGCATAGATTTAGTAATTAACATGTAACTTGTAAGCAGCTAAGTTCTTTCCGTTCTTTGATAATTTCTTTTGTAAATGATATTAATGTGAGTGAAGGAGTAAAGGTGTGAGTGAGTGAGTGAGTGGGTGAGTGAGTGAGTGGGTGAGTGAGTGGGTGAGTGGGTGAGTGGGTGAGTGAGTGAGTGAGTGAGTGAGTGAGTGAGTGAGTGAGTGAGTGAGTGAGTGAGTGCGATAGGCAGCAAGAGGAAGGGCATGAGTGTGTGAGCGGGCAAGTGAGTGCGTGAGCGAGTGAGTGAGTGGCCATGTGAACAAGTGAGTGAACAAGTGAGAGAACAAGTGAGTGAGTGAGTGAGTGAGTGAGTGAGTGAGTGAGTGAACGAGTGAGTGAGTGAACGAGTGAGTGTAATTGACAGCAAGAGGAAGGGCATGATTCGATAAAGAAGTCACCATTGAAATAATTAATTTCTAGATGATGTAAAACAGGCCTAATACCAATAACCTACATGAGAAAAGCCAGACAAATGTTTCCCTTTGATTGACATAGACGTCTAATCACATAGATTTTATATGATATAAATAATAGAGTGTTTATCTCAGAAAAAAATGCAATACGACAATGGCGCACTCTTTACTGAGTTAAATGAGACAAATTTTAAGAAAATGGGCTCTATGAATACATTTGAATATCTTTGACAAAACCTAAATGTTCCCTTGGCGCACTGTTTAAGAATTCAATGTGACATTTTATTTTCTAATGTGTCGAGGGACACAATGCGCGGCCCTAACATTTTCACTGGTACTAATGGCACATCAAATTTGAAGACGCTCACTTGAATATTGAATGATTATAAATGCTTGTGTAACAAAAAAACGGGGCCAATACTCATAGATTTATATCCTGCGAATATGATTTATTCCTTTATGCAAAATTCTTGCGCCTGGAGGACAGGGGCCAACATTTTTCTAATTTACATTAAATCTACACATTAGACTTTTTTCATCTGAAAAATATCTTTAAAAAAACTTAAAAAAGAGCTGTGTTCAGTCAACTCTCAGTGACTGATACTGAGTCTGAGCAGAAAATATGTTTATACTGTTGGAAAGCTTAATTCAAGAAGAGTTTGATGGTAAATGATACTGACAGATTTTTGGATCATGTTCTAGGAGTTTGTTAGAGTCATATTTTGTGATTTGTCATCATTTTTAATCATACAGATAGCACCAAAATTTTGGTTTTTATCATATTTTGTGAAATAATGCAAAAAATATCCCAGAAAAGATTATAGAAAACCGAATAATGTACCAATGGCAATGAACTGATGAAGTAGATCTAGATCAAATGTGTATCTATTCTTTTTTCAAACCCTTTCAGATGGTCTAGATGTAGAGTCTAGAAGGCTATTGAGTCCTTATCAGCAAATACAGTTTAGGAACATATCTAATAAACTTGAGCAACGGGGCAGCTGCCAGCTCCTACCAACGTTCTACGAATTGTCTGCAACATCTAGACGTCAAGAAAGCACTGGCTGGCTCAGAGTCGCCCGTAGCGGCCACTAACGTAACTTACATGAACCAAAAAACTAGTGACGTCGGCAATCGTTCTGGGGCGGGGTCCAGACAAGTCTAACCCATTTATACAAACGATAATCCATTCTACCTACTAATCAATAGCAAATGCGTGAACCAAGATACCTATATATCAAGTATTGTCTGTCGAAGGAACGGAAATGTAGGAGAAAAAAGCAAAACGAGTGGAAAATCGCCACTTACAGCCTTCTTCACGAGATGGCAGTCCGAGCGCCATTTTGACCACTAGCCACCGCTGGTTCCCGGTAAGTTGTAAGTTTTGTAAATTACCTCCGCCGGGAACCAGCGTAAGGTCACATGATACATCACATGATCTTCATCGATCGCCCAGAATCTTTTCCATCGCACTGGGAACCGAGAAAATACATTATTTCTACTTAACGGGACGTCTAAACAAGTATTATCTGAAGATTTTGGAGAGGTAACTATATGTTCTTTTGAACTTAGGTTATGAAAGATAGCTCAGATGTTCTGGTATGTGTTTGTGAGAGGATTTTGTAACACGCCCTACCGGCCTCCTGCTTGTCAACTGGTGGCAGTGGTCATATGATAATCGTATGATGATGTCCCCAATATGATTTGATCATGTAATGTTCTTTGAATACGCTGTAGGATGAAGCCATTTTATAATAGTTGTAAATATATATAGTGTGGGCTTAAGATCTTTAAGTAAAATAAGCGTAGAATCACCGTGAAACTGAAAATGGTGACCTGGGGCTGTGTCAATGCCAATGACATTCACAGTGTGACTGACTGGAGTCACTGTCAGTGAATCTTGGACACTCTGCAGTCTGTGTCTGAGAGTCAGTGCAGTCACTGTTACTGATTCAAGAGTAGAAGATGCTGCTTCAGATTGCGAATTTTCTGATTAAAAATGGACATGAGCGATCTTATCAATATGAAATAATAACTAGGACCTAATTATTATTTCCTAGTCTAGGTCTATATTCCATCTCAGTTCAACTTCTAGGTCTTTGACTTTGCCAGGGAGATGATCCTTTGAGTTTGCTTCTCAATCAGGTAGATCTACCTGAAATAGGTTCCTGCTAAGCTTAGATAAAATTATAATAGAGTAAGGAGAAATTTCACAAATTAGTTGGATGATATAGATCTAGACCTATAGTATAGCTAGATCTAGACATGACAGAAAGATTCAAACGTTGTAACCTCTTGCCATATTACCAAATTCATTGAAATACCGATTTTATAGACGTATCAAATAATAACCATTGATCATAACTTATTTTGCAGGTGTTTCCCATCACAATCTCAAAATGGGGTCCCTCTACCGTAGTGAGGAGATGACACTATGTCAGCTCTTCCTTCAGTCAGAGGCTGCCTATGCTTGCGTGTCCGAGCTTGGAGAACTCGGACTAGTTCAGTTTAGAGATGTAAGTACTGAAAGCAGAGAGAAAAATACTGTTATGTTTCCTTTTTATTTGTTAATTGTCATATCTATAGTCTATGGCAATTACTTGATAAATGAAAAACACCCTAAAGGTTAACGTATATGTTCATTTTACCATGCAGACTCATAAATTAGGATTTATTTTAGGTTATGGCTGTTTCAGCTTAAATGTTAAACAGGAATTGTATTTAGATCAGTTGGCCATCTGTGAAAATAAGTTACTTCTAAACATCCCCCATGTTAAATGTATTTTCTTATTAAGGACCCAATTGTTTTAATTTGACTAAGAATAGATTATGTTGGCCAGTAGCCAGTTTATCACCTCCATTTTCTAATTCGAGTGTATTTTGATTTAACATTAACTTTTATATTATTCTCCCGCAGCTTAATCCAGATGTAAATGCTTTCCAAAGAAAGTTCGTAAACGAAGTCCGTCGTTGTGATGAAATGGAACGGAAACTCCGTAAGTATTGTTCATTTTTAATCAATACCTTGTGATACCATCTACTATGAACAAAATATATTATACTAAAACTCTGAAAAAAAAGTGTTTTGAAAACGTTTAATACTCTAAGTTTTCTGTTTCTTTCTCTTTTTTTTTGAAAGATCAGCGCTCCTTTTATTGACAATAATCAAAATACATTTTTACTTTTTCTGTGGATAATGTTTTTGATGGACACAAGCAGCTGCTGTTAATTATGGTATTACATTCCATGTCTATTTTTTGCAGGATTTTTGGAAAAAGAAATCAAGAAGGACGGTATCCCCATGCTGGATACGGGAGACAACCCCGATGCTCCAGCACCTCGGGAAATGATCGATTTAGAGGCAAGTGTTTTACATTTAATTTGATATATTTAAAAAAGATGATTCGCAGGCACATAGCCTCGCAACGAGTAGGGTATTGCACCCGGTGGCGGGTTTCTTCTAAACCATATCATAGCTACGATCACCAATAAGCTGAAAAGCATTACCTTGTGCTGTCTGGAAAGAACCCATAAGGGTTGGCCAGATGTTCAACTACCCCAACAAACAAACAAACAAGGCACATAGCCAGAAGTGAGAACTAATGGAATGGATAGCAAAGCTGGTTACAGGAAGTGATTTTGGAGTGTTTCCTCTCCCACCCAGGGGAAGGGTGCTACTACGATATGGAATATTTTGTTTAATCTCGGATTATCACGATTCATTCGGGTCACCTTTGTACAGAAATCAGAACGCAATTATGTCCTCGTAAGGATATTGTTCATTATTACATTGCACATTACAAGCATGTCCTTGTTGCAAAATACCAATGAAAGTAGCTATTTAGAAAGAAAGGATATCTTGTCAGGGCAGACGTAACAAGGATGTCCTTTTTGATTATTCCACAGAAACTCTTTTGATTTCAAAATAAATAGACATAAAAATGATGACTTTATAACAATAAAGTTAGACCTTTAAAGTGTTTTTTTTTTTTAGTGCAATAACTTTGGTTACAAGATATTGAAACAATGGTACCCTTTATGCAATGGGCCAGAACAGGCAGACAGGGGTACCCAAGGGCAGATAAGTACTGAAGGGATTACAGGGGAACGACAAGGCATACAGATATACCATAGGGTAGATGGACATACCAGACACCAAATTCTTTGACATACTACCTGTCACATGACTGGAATACTTCACAATGTAAATGTAGTTAAGTAGCTAGGCAGGGGTACCAAAGGGCAGGTAGATGTACCAAAAAGTGCTCAGATATTCTTAGACATAGTGTTGTAAATGATGGACCAAATTTGCCCTGGCTAAGCTTGTTGGGGGGGGGGGGGTGACGGATACCCCAGGTATCCCCCCCTGGCTACGGGCTTGATGATAACTTTATGAAAAATGTCTAGAAGCGCTATAATGGTAGAAGCTGACGGGTAGCACCTTACACAAATATAATACTGAATGGTGATACATCTACATTTAATTATGATGTTTGTTTGTACCAGTACAGTGTATTTTTCTGGTGAAATTAATGAAGGCATGCAGTTAGGAGATCATCTTTTTGTCTTTTTAACAAGCCTTTGAATGTTAAGTGAATATCATTCGTTACATTTTACAGGCCACATTTGAAAAACTAGAAAATGAGATGAAGGAAGTCAATGCTAACGCTGAAGCCCTGAAGCGAAACTTCCTAGAGCTAACGGAGTTAAAGCACATTCTCCGCAAGACTCAAAGTTTCTTCGAAGAGGTAAGAACAAACACTCACATTTATGTAATCTTATAACTATATAATCCGACCATAACCAAAGAAATAGATTTATTTAATGGAACACTACTTATTGTTCATAATCACAAGTATGAAGCATGTTACCGGTAAAAGAGCTTAAATGAAACTTATAAGAACATCCATACTGACCAAATATTTGCAATAGAAGAATAACTACGTTAGCTCTAAATAATGATAACTTATCCTGACAACAATTTGTAACCTGTGTATATTATTTTAATTCGCCAGAAGTAGAATTCTGTGTGCTGGTACTATGATGGCTTTTCATTACAATACGGTACCTTGATCTAGATAAATCTAGTAGGAGTATGATAATTTTACTTAGATGAAAGCCAGCCTTTCTAGAGCTGATAGGATGAACTTTGTGTGTGTGCCCTATCCTAGTCTTCACCCTATAGAAGCACGTCTGAAGGGAAGACTCTTTATCACGGGGTTGGGCTTTGCGAGTGCTTTTTGTGCTCCTGCAAACAGTTGACATGTTCCTCCATTTAGCTGTAGTTTATGTTATCAAGCCTGTAGCTGTGTTGTATCTATGTATATTTAGCTGTGTTAACTTCTCCAATGCATGAATTTGTTGATGGGAAATCTGTACAACCCACTCACCCAAGCACATTTAACGGAATGAATGTATACGCACCGGTGTCATTATCAAGATTCATTTTATATTTGTGTCAGTTGTTGAAATTTTCAATCAATGCACGCTATTTCCGATGATTCAAGATACGACATTATTCTGTCTATGTTTAAATATCTTCGTTATGTACTGTTTAGTTTTAATTTTTTATATTTAATTTTTTTAAATATTGAGGCCCCTTTTACAAGTTTCCCATGCGTTATGTAGCATTACGCCGTATCAAAACCATATGACTGACTGCAACCTCCGGTGTTTAGGTATAACAAACTTTCATAATGGGCGGGGATTAATCCACTCAGCACACTTATAGGTAGAAGCTGCTCCTCATTTGATTAATTTCTTTCAATTAATTTCCTTGAAGAAAAGCTGCCTTAACTACTAGGCAAATATAATGTAATTTTTGGGAACTACAAAGTTTTGAGACATATTCTGTTTAAATATATTTTTCTAAGCAACAACTGTTCTGATCTATTATCGTCTAGATATAAAATCCCCCGAACATGTATCCCCTGCTTCACTATAAATATAATTCTCTCTCTATGAAAATAAACAAAAAACAAAAAACAAATCCAAAGTAAGGCCGAATCAAGCAGACTATGCCGTTTGTCCTCTGGGATGCCGCACCCTGCTCTCTGCATCCCATGCACTGATCCGCTTGCTGTCAAGGGAGGGGTTATTATTTTGTGCAAATAATTTGTTGAACCCAGGCGGATCTTCGCTATGACACTCAGGCAATGGCCGATCCCTCGCTGACCGACGACACAGTAGGCCTCCTGGTCGAGGATTCCCGCCCGGCGGGACAGGCTCTCAGACTTGGGTTAGTAAGATTCTGTTTTATTTGTTTCATTCTGTCAAGTCAAGAAAAGAATTGTTCATATCTAAATTTCCTACTACTATATCTCTTTCGCTCTTCTATCTTATATGGGCATTTCCCGTTGCTTGGAATCCTCTTCCCTCTCCATTCAGCATGTCGAAATTCAAAATTGATTTTAATTCTGGATTTATTTATTCAAGATTTTCCGGGGTTTTTTTTAAAGTCTTCTGGAATATTATTTTGTCCATTTACTTGTACGTTTGATATGCTTGTATTCTCTCAAAATGTATTTGGTTCAGTGTACTTATTCTACACATCGATACAAGAAAAAACATACAAAGTTACAAACATACTGTATGCCCTCTCTTTTCTGAATTATCAGTCATTATCG
Organism: Lepidonotus clava; assembly: GCA_936440205.1. NCBI lineage: Eukaryota > Metazoa > Annelida > Polychaeta > Phyllodocida > Polynoidae > Lepidonotus > Lepidonotus clava. The sequence goes on along the minus strand of OW387150.1, from coordinate 12,657,716 downwards.
TTGATAAAGTCTATCAGTCTTCTACCTTTCATTATACCTTCTTTGACTGAAGTTCTCAGACTTTTAGGACTTGGATTATTCTTGCTTGGCTTGGCACTCTTATTTCTCAGCAATAAATTTCTTTACAGTTAACCGTTTCGGTTCACTCCACTTTGATTACGTTGTTTTAGTGAACAAAGTTTGATGAAGTTATGTCAGTAAAACCGAGTTTGATGGTTTTGATATACTGATTGGCATACACCAGAAGAGCGGCGTCGTTTACCCCAGCCTGAGTGTCCAACCTTACCCCTCCCCTGCCCCCACATTCATAAACTTATTTTTTTGAGTAAAATATCGCGAACTGAGGACAAGGTAAGTGATCACAGGTAAGGCGATTTACAGCAGCTTCGGTGTCGATTTAATGTTCACACATGCCAGTTGTCTCATTTTTTTCCAACTTAAATCGTGTCCATTATTCCATATGATTGCCTTCGCTTATTGACATGAGGTAAAACGCAAAGAAAAAAATTGTTGCCCCATGATAGTATGGGCACTCTTATTAAAGAAAAATAAATTCTCAGTCGAACGCCACCTTTGATCAAACTAATCTGATATTACAATTTAAATGTGTATTTTGTTTTTAAGAAAAAAAAATCTGGAGCGTATTTGACTTGGCATTTTATGAATAGAACCTACACGAAGCTGATGTGCGCACGTTTAAATATAGTCTGTTCGTGATGCATGTATCGTCGTCGTCAGTACAGGTGAAGTCAGCACATTTATAGACACAATCATAGACACATTTATAGACGTCCTCGCACCAACAGAGTCCTGTCTATAACATAAACTAGTCCTCTCTGCAGGAGCTCTACCTCTGCCACTATCCTCTTTCCTCTCTCCTCTCGTTTCTCTCTCGGTCTTTTCCTTCTTTCTGAGTCTCCGTCTACCGTCAGTGTTGGGGATGGGTGGTTATTTTGCCGGTTATTGGCTGTTAATTAGGCCGACCATCACCACCAGGCTATGACGGACCCGTCCATGGCCGACGAGACAGTAGGCATGCTTGGGGAGGAGGGGCTGCGAGCCGGCGGCCAGGCCCTCCGCCTTGGGTACGTACATGTTATTTTTTTCTTTTTTCTTAAATAGACTTGTATGGGGAGCCAAAAGCAATGCAAGATCCAAATTTTGGCTAACTCACTTAACCATTTAAATTTATGATATGACTCTAACCTGTGCCCCTGGTAATATATTTACATTGAAAACAGATTAAGTTTCTTTAAAATATATGTTAACTTGTCCCTGGGTAATTTTGGTCCCCCCCCTTCAACCTCTTCATTTGCAAGTATTGCTGTCTATAAGCAAAGATAAGATTTGCAAGTATTGCTGTCTATAAGCAAAGGTAAGATAACTATAGAATTCAAGTGCAATATCAGCTAGTTTCATGGTTTATACTCTACTATAAACTAAAGTTAGACCCTAAAATGTATTTTTGTGAGCCCTTAATTATAGTTTTTAGTATTGTAGCTTATGGGAAGGGCTCACTCAATCAGTCATGTCTTTTGTAGGTATTTGGGCTTTGATCTGATTGCCCGGTTACACAATCTTACATACAAGTAGCTACAGGCCTTTGTCCACCGGCATGCATTTGTAAGCAGGACAATTAGTGTGCATCAAGTGTAATTGAGTGGGCAGGCCTCTCCCTTTCAGCCTCCCCCACCCCCACTCCTTGAACTCAGTTCAAGGAGTGGGGGTGGGGTAGGGTGCAGTTTGAGAAGCCAGAAGTGGGTTACATAACCAGTACTTGAGCCACTGGCACCTAGGCAGTCAGTGTATGCAAGGCCGGGTAGGGGGAGGAGGAGGGGGGGGGGTCATGGTTGCTTGGGCGCATGGACAGTGATATAGGAGGGAGTCCTATTGGTCAATCAGATTGACCAATGAGTGTACAGCTGCCCGGGACAGCTGCACTGCCCAATGGACACTACTGGGACCCCCCCCTCCACCTCTATGATGAGATTTCTGATTTCTAGTTAAGGGCGAACATCGATCGTTCCAACGATCGGAACTTTGATAGTCATTTGCTTCTTGTTATAGTTATTTGAGTTAAACATTTAACACTAATTCATTGATTTTGGTATGGGTGGACGGTTTACTCAAATGGACACAATCACACTTAAGTTTATGTCAATTTAACAAGACCGTAGGTAGGGTTTACTGAGGGAGGAGTCGTCAATAGAAGAGAGCCTAGAAAAAGATGGGTCGTGTTGGGTATTCAGTCTAATTTTTCAATAGAATCTCCAGCCAAAAAGAAAATGGTTGAGTCTGACGAACCCATTAACCCCCCTCCCTATACATACAGCCCTCTCTGGGAAGGGATAAGAAGAAAACAATAATATTAAGTAAAACCTTCCACTGAAGCCATCGTGATTGACTCAAGCATGAAGAGGTAAGAGAATCTAATGGGAAAAAAATAATTGATAGCAACATCAAATTTGTAAGTGGAGACGTATTACGATCTACCGATATACCTCTGAACTCTTATATTTTCCGAATTTATGTGCATTTGTCATCCCCTAAAAAAGTATGGCTTTTTTTAATAGCACAGTACATTTATTCAGAAGTCTCGTGCTGCTACGCAAAACTGTAAAAAGATAAATCTGACTTTGAGAAATCTTTTTTTATTCATCTGAACTGTGAAGAACAGAATTATACGTACGGTAGACAATTATTTATTGACAACTAAAATACCTATTCGAATTCTGGTACCCAAATACCCTAAGTAAGTGACACCACCCAATTTTGCCTAAACTGAACGGCAAGACCTCACAGGATGTTTGCTAGAACTACAACTTCACTTGAAATGCAATCTTCCGCAACTTTCTGCATTGAATTTGGACATATCTGCTTGGAACACCTGGCAGCGACGAAAACATTCAAGCTTGGTCCAACCCCTTGTTTTGACTGACTTGGTCCCCTGTACTCTAGGTTTGTGGCCGGTGTGATTCTCCGTGAACGTATCCCAGCCTTTGAGCGGATGCTGTGGCGCGCGTGCCGCGGCAACGTCTTCCTGAAACAAGCGGAGATCGAGTCGCCTTTAGAAGATCCCGTCACAGTAAGCCTTTTGATTATATTCTTTTGATGAACTTCAGAATGTTTGAAATAGAAACTACTAGAAACAACGAATTCACAGAATGACAGCGAAACCTCGTGTGGGAACACAAACGAAATCTCGATTACCTTTTTTCCTGAAAAGTGGTAAAGGCGTTCTTCATACATTTTTTTAAGCACAGGGAGTTGGAAGTGCACTATCAGTCACCCTGATCTTGAAAACAACATTGATTTAAATGTACTTTTGAAAATTGTATCGCATAAAATAGATCGGTTGTATCTAATCATTATCAAAGTCCGTCATATCAGAAATTCTGTTTCACTTGCTATTTTTCTATTTTAGGCTGATCAAGTCCACAAGTCAGTTTTCATCATCTTCTTCCAAGGAGATCAACTCAAGGGACGCGTGAAGAAAATCTGCGAAGGGTAAGTCAGATGATAGATGACATTCAAGAAATGCTAACTTCAACCCCCTTCCTCTATTCCTTTAGATTTCTAGGTCATTATAACGCTCAAAACATCTTCAAAAGTAGATGCTAAAAGGAAATTCCTTGAAATAGTTTACTTTCACATAACTCTACCTTCAAGTTCGGTGCAACCCTCAATCCGTGTTTTTGAGATCAGAGTGACCTTTACTATGCTACAGATTTCAGTTCGGGAATATATGTAAATGTCCCGCTGTAAAGGTATTGCGAAGACAAATTCACACCATTTCACCTAACTTTAACCGCATTATTTTCAGGTTCCGTGCGACCCTCTACCCGTGCCCAGAGACCCCGGCTGAACGCCGCGAGATGGCCATCGGTGTCATGACCCGCATTGAGGATCTCAACACGGTAAGTGCATCTGGTTTATGACAGTTATAAACCGCATTGGTAGAAAGATAAACAGTTTTAGACTACATTGATTGAGAAATGATGTGTAAATTCTTCTGTTTTAGTCGGATAGTTGATCCTTGACGATAAACCGGTAATCCCTCTTTTCTGAATGTACAGGGATATTACCGAGGACGCGGCACCAATATCTTATCTTTAAGACCATCCCCCAATAGGGAGTGTTGGCCAATAGCGGTCGGAAGTGGGTGCAGCCGGCCACCAAACTGCCTATAGTGCCAACCTCTAGGTACCAGAGTGGATGCTGGTGACACACCTGAGTGCACAGATCACAGGTACCAGTAGCCGCTGGTCAAGGTGTGTCACCTGTATGCAACTGGCTGGGACCAGGCAGGCCCTTTTGCACCGCTATTTGGCTGGACATGCCCTTGTAGGCAAAAATATCTCAAATGTAAGGGTCCCTAAAAGGCACACATAGTTTGATTAATAAGGCCTTTACTATGCTACAGATATCATTTTAGGAGTATCCCTAAATGTCCCTATTTTTGCGGTGACAGCACGAAGGTCAAATCGCCCAGCAACTCTGATAGCTGGGCGATTCCTAGTGGGTATGGTATATTGGAGTGTGCATGTTTGATCTGAATCGGTGCTAAAATCGGCCGACTTTTCAAGTAAAATCGGCCGATTTTAGGGCCAATGAGTCGGCCGACTCAGCCAAAATCGCCTAGTGGGTATGGCGCTTTAACCCCATCAATTTAACCCAGTATAATTCCCAATGAATAAAATACCCACTCACAATACTCCTTCCCTCACCTCAGGTTCTGGGCCAGACCCAGGACCACCGTCACCGTGTGCTGGTGGCCGCTGCCAAGAACATCAAGGTGTGGTTCATCAAGGTGCGTAAGATCAAGGCGATCTACCATACACTCAACATGTTCAACCTGGACGTCACCCAGAAGTGTCTCATCGCCGAGTGCTGGTGCCCCGTCGCCGACCTCGACAAGATCCAGCTCGCCCTGCGCCGCGGCACGGTAGGCACTTCTTATTACATTGGTTTTATTCAATATTGTGTTTTAAAGAAATCGTATTGCGCCATGTTTTCCCGTTATTACTTTGTGACAAAACTATTAGTTTTGCTGTTGTTTTTGCGTTATACTTTTTTTGTTCCTCGTCGATATTATCTTGTGACAAAACGATATGAGTGAAACAAATAGAATATGCCGATAATTTTAGTTGAGCCAAAATTCTTCTTGATATTAGTAGATGCTTTAGAACTGAAAGCACGAAAAAACATTTATACTCTCACGGTTCAACTAGTGTACATTTGTAGGGAAACTTTATATTGTAACATCTCTATCATTTTACGCTAAATAGATTCAATTTATTGCAATATATTTGAATCGCACGAACTAGTCGTATTGGAAAAGAAAGGATCTACCCTCTTGACACTTAATCCCAGTTGACAAAAAAAAGCCGCATAGTTTTATACTGTAGGTGCACGTTTTCAATTTTGTTTTTTTCATCCTTGATGAAGAACAACTGACATCCGAAACTGTTGGAAATAATTCACAATAAAGCCATCTGAACTACAATCTGATATCGTCGTGGTTTTGAATATCTTACCTACATCTCTACATTTTTTTTCTTAAATATAGGAACGTAGTGGCAGTAGCGTGCCGTCGATCCTGAACCGTATGCAGACGAAGCAGGCGCCTCCCACCTACCACCGCACCAACAAGTTCACCTCCGTGTTCCAGTCCATCGTGGACGCCTACGGAGTGGCCACCTACCGAGAGGTCAACCCAGGTCAGTGTTAGGTTATAGATGATAGTGTCATTGATAAAGATATCTGTTCACCTTTTCCTATGATGAAAAAAAAAAAATCCAAGAAAGATAAAATTGTAGCACGTAGATGTGGCAAAAAAAAAACCAGCCCCACGAATGAGTTCTCTGTTTTGAAAAAAAAAAAGAAAGCAGCTCAATTGTTAATTAAAGATTAATGAAAGATTTTAAATCGAAGTCTAATTTAGATAATTCAATCTTTTTTTCATAAATAGCGTTATGACCCAAGGAAATGAGTAAACCACAAACGACTGAAGAGAAAATGAAAAGTTTCAAACGTCACCGCCTTAAAACAGCAACAAAATCAACAACAAAGACCTCATTGCCCCCTCTAACATCCCTACATGTATATTCTTCAAACGACGGTATATCATGCAAAATCGGTATTTTTCTAATAAAAACAAATTTGTTGGTTGTAGCGCCCTTCGCTATCATCACCTTCCCGTTCCTGTTCTCCGTCATGTTTGGCGACATGGGACACGGCTTTATCATGTTCCTCTTCGGCCTGTGGATGGTCGTCTGTGAGAAGAGCCTTATGGCCAAGAAAAACGACGATGAGGCAAGGAAGCATTGCTTTGAAATTATAACGAATGAAAGGCTAAGAATTTGTTAAGTTTTAATGACAATTGATCACAAATATTTGTATTTAAAAAACTACAACTCCAAATAGACTGGAATATTGACGGATTGATAATAACTATCAATCTCATGTAACTTGATATTAGATAGGCGATCACTGTAAGTGATCGCCTTTCTTTTGTAATGGGGAGGAGCGTGAGGTCTGAGTCACCTTTATTTTGGGATGAGGTCAGCTTGGTGCCGGCGGCCACAGACTGGTGGTGACTAATGGAGGGGGGTGGTGTTTGTTCTAGGCTGGATATCAGCAGATTGCATGCTGAAAAAAGAGAAAGTTTGTAAGTGTTTCTCGGATTGGCATTATCAGTAGATTTTACTTTTTTTGGGTGATATGTATTGATAATGGTGAAGTGTAACCTGTAATAGAGCCAATAAGGTATGGTGTGAGTCATTGCTGAGAAATAGGCACAGAAAGTTGGGTACAGAAAGTGTTGTACTGACTACAGCATGCTGGGAGGCAATGTGTAGGGATATTGGATGGTGGTATTGCATCAGTGGGTGAAATGTTGGATTTTTCACTGGTGGGTGGGGCAGCCACACAGAATAGTTCCCAATGGATTGTGGGAGGCAATGTGGTAGGATTTCTGATTGTGGTCTTGCATCACCGGGGGAAATGTAGGGCTCTGCACTGGGGGTTGTTTGTTGATTGACAATTATTTATTGGAGACTCATTCAACCCTTTTTGATGCCTTGCGCTATGCAAAGATAAAATGATGTAAATGTAGTGTAAGCAAGGCATCAAAGGAGGCCTACACTTACGCTTCCGGCGACGCTTCCGGCGACGCTTCCGGCGACGCTTCCGGCGACGCTTGGAGGCGACGCTTGGAGGCGACGCTTGGAGGCGACGCTTGGAGGCGACGCTTGGAGGCCTATGGTGGCGCTTCCGGCCACGCTTCCGGCCACGCTTGGAGGCCACGCTTGGAGGCCACGCTTGGAGGCCACGCTTGGAGGCCTATGGTGGCGCTTCCGGCGACGCTTCCGGCGACGCTTCCGGCGACGCTCCCGGCGATGCTCCCGGCGCAATCCCGGTGGTTGCTTATTATTATAGAGGCCTATGGTGGCGCTTCCGGCGACGCTTCCGGCGACGCTTCCGGCGACGCTTCCGGCGACACTTTTTGATGCCTTGCGCTATGCAAAGATATAATGATATAAATGTAGTGTAAGCAAGGCATCAAAGGAGGCCTACACTTACGCTTCCGGCGACGCTTCCGGCGACGCTTCCGGCGACGCTTGGAGGCGACGCTTGGAGGCGACGCTTGGAGGCCTATGGTGGCGCTTCCGGTGACGCTTGGAGGCCACGCTTGGAGGCCTATGGTGGCGCTTCCGGCGACGCTTCCGGCGACGCTTCCGGCGACGCTTCCGGCGACGCTTCCGGCGACGCTTCCGGCGACGCTTCCGGCGACGCTTCCGGCGACGCTCCCGGCGACGCTCCCGGCGACGCTCCCAGTGGTTGCTTATTATTATGGAGGCCTATGGTGGCGCTTCCGGCAACGCTTCCGACGACGCTTCCGGCGACGCTTGGAGGCCACGCTTGGAGGCCATGCTTGGAGGCCATGCTTGGAGGCCTATGGTGGCGCTTCCGGCGACGCTTTCGGCGACGCTTTCGGTGAAGGACATTACGCTTTCAGTTATGCTTTCGTTATGCTTGTGGTTATGCTTGCAGTTACACTGGTGGTCATCACCCAAAGACTCCCCTTTCAGGGATAATGAAGGACATTCAGACCGAATACTAATATTTTTGCTATACCTCGTCCTTTAGTGAGCCTAGCACCAACTGGGAATTGAATCCCAATAACTACTGTGTCAGTGCTGGCTCACTCCTGTCATCGCCATATATGATCTACAGGGGCATCTACGATCGCGACAGTGACATTTGTTACCATGGTCATATACTGCGATCGCCTATTTTTGGAGCTGTGCTCTACAGCTCTATAGAGCCGTGACCGCTTAGCTTGTTTTTCTTTTTAATTTCTTTAACACCATACATGAAAAAAACCTTTTCTTTTAAACATATAAAACAAGTGTACTGTCTGACTTTTTAAAGGGTTTTTGGAAAAGCCTTTAGATTATTCTCCATTATAAAATCGTAGAAAATAGGCCCACAAATATAAAAAGTCTGATTTAAAGGCAATGTATTGATAATCTTTAGCTGATAAAATTGGGCGGTGCTCAAATGAAAAAGAGATATAATTATAAATGTTTGTGATTTTAGATCTGGAACATGTGTTTTGGCGGCCGTTACATCATCTTCCTGATGGGCGCCTTCTCAGTGTACTCAGGGTTCCTCTACAATGACATCTTCTCTAAATCACTCAACATCTTTGGCTCCGCTTGGAATGCCAACCGATATAACTTGTAAGTACATGAAGATGCTATGAGCTATTTTTTCATGCAAGTGTAACTATGTATTATAAATTTGATTTACTTTGGAGAAATGATGGGGGGAACTATTAAAATCTATTTTACCGATCTATTTATCTAGGTGTTAGGTCATAATGATTCAATCGGAGAATAAAAGCCCAAAGCTATTTTTTATATTTAAATATACTTTTGCTATATCAGGGTGCCCATGCCAGTCTTCCAAGCCCATACATAGATTTTATCAAATTTGCTTAGATTGATTTTACGTGTTTTTTTTTCTTTGTGTGTTTGTTTTTTACCAAACGCCGTTAAAAGATCTGAATCTACATGAAAATAACCATTCTTTTACGATGCTATAAAAAAAATGGCGCATACGTCCAAGTATCTCTAAGTCGAACCATGTACGTCTGAATAAGAATAATTTTATGAATTTATAATTGAAATTAAATGAATAACATTATCATCTGGACCCATTCTGTTTCGCAGCACGGACTCGTCTGCGGACGCCACCTTCCAGTTGGACCCCACCAACAACACTGACTACTCGGGGAGTCCCTACCCTGTAGGAATGGACCCGGTGAGTGCAAATATTGGTTTTGTTTTGATAGTCCTGACAAAAATAGAAGAACCCTAGAAAGCTTAGACCATCTTTGGTCCTGATAGTTGGTCTTTAGGAATATCAGTGATACTGCACCAATATTTAATTTACGATATTTATTAATTGGTTTTAAAGATTATATCTAGTGACGATTTTAATCATAATGAAATACATTCTATATACTGTAATGTAGGATAAGCATAATTGATGTTATTCACAAGTAATAATATTTGACAATGATAAAACAGTGCTCACGTATCTTTCAGATGTTTTGGGAACTTCTCGATTTTACCTGTCTTTTAGCCTATTACAACATCAACTGAATTTTTGTTGAAAACCCCTAATTTAAGACGCATCCTTAAATTATTTTTTCAGGTGTGGCAATTTGCCCTCAACAAGATCACCTTCCTGGACTCCTTCAAGATGAAGCTGTCGGTGATCCTGGGTGTGTCCCACATGGTGTTTGGGGTCTGCCTCAGCCTCTCCAACCACAGGTAAGAATCACCCGACCCTCCTTTAGGGGTCGACATGACGAGGCGCCGACCGACCTAGAGGCCTATAAAACACACAAAAGGCCCCAAAAATAACTGAAAAGCCCTAGGCAACCTTTAAAAAAAGTCTTGTTTCCTCTTAATGCTGGATTGAGTATTTAAGGATCGACTGGAAAAGTTGTATGTTTTTTCTTTTTTAGGGAATCTTTTTTCTTCTTCTCTTCTAAAGATTTATAAAAGATTTGTTTTAAAATTCTGTTTTAAGGTTTAATTTTCTTTTCTTTTTTAAAACGCAACCTCGAGTCTGGTCATTTTTCTGGTCACCAGTTGATCAGGAAAAGTTTTGATCGAGGGTTGGTTTTCAACTTCTCTAGGCACCTCTACCCCTGCCTACCTAAGTCTTTAAAAGATCTGATGAATTTAGTACCTCATAAAATCGCCAGTCAGGTAATAAAATTTACGTTTTCGTTTTCTCCTCACAGGTATTTCCGCAACCCACTGAACATCTTCTGTCAGTTCATTCCGGAGATGATCTTTCTGCTCGCCATCTTCGGCTACCTGTGCATCCTCGTCTTCTACAAGTGGATTGCCTTTGACGCCAGCTCGTCGAGCACCGCACCCAGCCTCCTCATTGGTTAGTCTTATAACCCAGTGTATATACTTGTACTATATAAACGAAAACGGGCGAAAGAAAATGTGCTGTATTAAAAAAAAAAGGAAAAGAGTATATCCATGCTCGGGTAACAATCCTGTACAACAACCATGGATGTGGGAATAAAGAACTGCAATGTGTCTGAATGTAAGCTGCATGATATAGTTATATTAATTGCCTTCCATGGTATACGTGCATTTCAGGAATATGTCTTAAGTTTCCTGGCTCTAATCCTTCAGGTCTGATCAACATGTTCCTGATGAGCTACCCAACTGAACCTGTAAGCGCGAGGACCTTCTATGCTGGACAGGTAAGATAGCCTTTTTAGGACTATTTGCTTTGAGAATACTGCCTTAAAGATTTCTCAAGTTGTCTGTAACTGTAATTCTACTGATTTACACAGCGTGTACCTGTTTAACACGTTGTCATCAAATCTAACGGGGCTATGAGCAGTTTGGGTAATGTACTTAAGTTATATAACTTACAATTAAAATTGATGCAATTAACAATGTGGACAAGTCGAACAGTGTATTTCTGTCGTACGCCCTTATCCCCAAATGCACCGGACGAATAATCTTTAACGTTGGTATCTGGATCCATTCAGTGAACCAGAACAACCCTTCGAACCCACAGTACGGGTTCTTCCTCTTCCATACATTTACAAATTAAAGGGAGCCAAAAGCATGGAACGGTCAAAATTTTGTAAATTCTATTAACTATTGAAATACATTCTATTGCCATAACTTAGACCTGTGGTAAAATATAGAGTGTGAAAACAGACTTAAACTACATTAAAATACGCAAAAACTTGGCCCCAATCAATTTTTGTGACCCACCAAAATTGGTTTGTTTACAAACATTGCTGTCTTCAGGCATAAATAACATGAGTTTTATGGAAATCAAGTAAAGTTATAGTTAGTTATCAGGAGTTATATTTTACCAATGGCTAAAGTTGGACTCTTAGAATGTATTTTCATAGTTATTTGCGTTTGCAAAAAAATTTCATATTTCGACAACATTGCTTTTGACTCCCTTTAAGATTCAAAAATCACTGACCCGTCTTTGTTTTCCCCCCCACTGCAGCAAGGTTTCCAGACCTTCCTGCTGATCGTGGCCCTCCTGTGCGTCCCCTGGATGCTCTGCATTAAACCCTTCCTCCTGCGTCAGCAGCACCTCGGCAAGATCAAGGTAGGTGGCGCCACTTGTCTCTCCCTCTCCCCCTGGTGGCAGAAAACAGAACTGTGTTATGACACAGCCAGATTTGGAAAATTTGTTGCAATTATTTCTTTTTTTATGCTTGTTTGGTTAGCACATTAATTTCTGATTCAAATACAAAGGCCGGGATAGGAGCATATATTATTTTTTGGCAAAAAAACAGTGCGGGTGATAACTACATCAGTTGGGAAAAAAGGAAAAGGAAAAAAAAATAAAACGTAGAAATGTCCTTGTCTATATATTTTTTATGATTTTAATATGAAGCCACTGGTCTGTTCGCTTCTAAACCCTTTCAACATTGATTTGATATGATTTGAATAACATGGAAAGTATTAGTCATTGTTGTGTGACATAGTGTAGACGAAAACCCCTCCCATGGAGTTGTACCCTCGTTTTATTCCCCTCACCTTTGTGTGTGTACTCCTATCTCCTGTCTCTCACACCTTCTTTACTTCTGTGAGTCTAATTGTAAATTGTAGTTGTACTTCTTTCTAGATATTCTTTTCGAAAGATGTTTATATTTCATTCCTTTAGACATTTTTGGAACTAGATAATCATTATTTTTGTTCAGTTGTCGATCATTAGGATAGTATCTAATCGGATAGAATGTAAATTGCTAATATAAAAATGAAACGTGCCTTGAGAGTCTGTAAAACTGATGCTACCGCATGAAAGCCACAAACAAAAATTAATATAAAAAGAATATAGAAAAGGAAAGGGTGCACCTAGAACGAAGTTTGTATGATATGTAGTTGATAAGTATTGCTGCTGTCACAGTACCGACCTCGCCTGGAATTTGGGAAATTTTACTCCCCGGTATGTTTTATTTTGAGGAACCCCGTTTGCCTTAAAAGAGCTTATGTGTATCTTCTCGGCTTGTTAGAAATCTGGCTTTGGACAAACTATGTAGACTGACTGACAACACTAAACAAACTCATTCTCTACTCCTTTTTATGTCTTTACACATGGTTTTAGTTAAATATCCATAAGTAAATGTTTTAACATACTTGTATAAGCTTCATAATGTAGACCATCTATTCTTTGATATTCCAACCCTTTTGATGTTAAGCTGCATGTTCCCTAGTTGACTTAAAACTCTAAAACAACTGTCCTTTGATATTCCGCTTATGGAGAACTAACCAATAAAATAGAATAATTTAACTTGGAAAATACTTTTTTAATTTGTGCGCACTTTGCCTTAACATTTACGCCGGGTTATCTTCAACTTTATCCGAAAATTGCAAAACCGAGAGTTCTTGGAGTCTTTGGAGTCATGATGTTTCACTTGTACTCTCCTCTACTGCCCATAAGAAAAGATAGCATCGCAGGGGAATTCAGTTTAAGCTTCAGAAAAACATTTAATTTCAATTTAATGACAAAAAGGCGAAAATTTTACTTTTCGGTGGACGAGAATAGTTTAATGTTGTCAGTCGAGCCTGACGGATTCGCATTGCTTTGGTTTCCTATTATTCAAGTGCTTAAAATTCCTTGTGGCTCAACTTATCTATCTTTTGGTGAAGGTACTTGCTGATAAGAATGCCTGTGTAGTTAGCTACCCTCAAACCAGAGAATTAACAGAGAATTATTAGAAAAGTAATTGTCCTTCTCTCTATATATTCCTTAAAACTTGATTTACCCGTTCCTCCAATAACACTAACTGTCCGGGGGAAGCTGTCGCTAACCATCCTCTATTAGGGTAACAAGAAATAGGCGGCCTCCCATTTCAGCCGAAGTATTGATGCTTTCAGATTGTTCTAATTGCTATACTGTTTCTGTCGTATGAAAAGACATGAAACATATGAAAAAAAAACTGTAAAAGTTGTGATGTTATATCTAAAAAAAAAAAAATTATTTGATTTGGGTATAATTTTCTTAATCCTGAAGTACCAACAAGTAACCATATGTGATTCCGGAATGTACACTTTTGGACGCTCTTAGATTGTAGCTGTCATAAAGACTATGAAGTAACATGGGTGTAAAAACTTTGTTACTTTCAATTTCAAGACAAATGCTATATGATTTGATCCTTTTTGTTGCCACTTTTGAGAACATAATACTTCTCAAAATTAGTTTCTGGCACTTAATCAGTCTAACAAGCATGAAATCACTATAGCCTTCTAGTCCGTAAAGTAGGAAAAATCAGTCACTAGTTAGTAGAACCTGAAATAGGACCTACATCTCAAGCCCAAAAAAGATAACACTTTGAAAACTGGGCTATAATATAATAAGAAAGCATGATAGAAACCATCATAATCCCCACCAACCGTATTAACCAGAATAGCATTGTAAGGCCCTGAGTGGCCCGTTTAGGCGGTGAACAGCCTATTCACGAGATGGGTTGTGTTTTTCAGTTAGGCGGGCCCCCTCCCCCACCCCCTCCCCCCGTGGATACTGAGGACCCTGAGGAGGTGATGCACCATGACTCCATGACCGCCAAGACTCCCGACGCACCCGAGGAAGAGGTACTATATCTTAGCGCCGACTTGTATTGATAGATTAGGATAACGTGGTCCGAGTTAGAGTATATCCAGCTGCAGAGCCATACTTACTGTCAGTCAGCCTAATAGCACCAAAATAACGACCTCCAATTTTAGTCGGAAATTCCCATTTTATGCCCGATTCCTTATTTTGATATTTCAAAAATCTTTCTTTTTTGACAAATTGCTCAAATTTGTCTTTTTTTGGGTACCATTTTCATTCCTGTAGAATGGAGGGTGTTATATGGGGCTTTATTTTGTGGCTGAGAGTGAAGATGGCTCTGAAGTACAGAAGGCTAACCCGGCCGTGAAGATGACAAGGCGCACACAAACCTACGGTGTGTACCCCCTGAGGGTACTGACAACTGAGTTCATTCCAGACTGTATGGATCTTGGATTTTTTATGCTGCTTTCATCCTAGATACAAAGCTCGAGATATTATATATTGAAAAAAAAAGTTTCTAAAAGATGTGTCATTGAACTACAGAAACAAATTACCATACTAAAGAAGTATTCAAAAAGTATCTTCGGGATCTTATTTTTGAGGGGAGGATCCACTGAATTAGGACTAATAATGCTTTTTACAAAACCCCAAAATGCTGATAATCAAACCTTTCATTTACGCCTATGTCTAAATGTACATATATTCAAAAAGTTCCTGGAAACCATACAAGATGGTATGAACTGGTTGTACACCATAGGTAGAGGTAGGTGTTACACTGTGTCAGGCGCACTGTATTAATTGTACGGTTTACGCTGCCCACGACACTTTAGCTGGGACCTCGTGCCCCGCTCTCGGTACAGAGCGGTGACATCCGTACTGGGGAGACGAGCGAGGTGGTGAACCACGATGAGGAGCAGCTTACAGAGCAGGAACCAGAGGAGGAGGTGGTACTCTTTGACTGTAACAAGTAGTCTGTAAAGGCTGAGGTTTTCGTTACAGTAATGCTGAGATATGTTTTATAACATTTTTTAATATGACCAAATCCTGAGCTATTTGGGTTAACCAAATGTTATACAAAAAGACCTGATTCTTCTCGTCGAAGCTCGAAATATTTTACTTCAATATTACCATTGATGTGACCTTGAGTATCTGTCCTGCTGTTGAAAAAGTAGAAAATTGGAAGTAAGAGTTGGATGAATGAATAAACATAAATGTAATGTCAATGAAAAATGTCATTATAAGACGTGATGATATATAAGATGGTCTGTGGTTCATCATTTCTTGGATTTATAGATAATACATCGTGACATTCTGACATTAGATATTCATATTTATTTAATTTAAACTGTATTCAGCCAAACCTAACATGCAATAAATGCTTTAAACGAAAATGCGTCATCGACTCTTTTAAATTTACAGAATTATCACGATATTTTTAATGTGTTTTTTCTTCCCGAGGATAAATCCACTAAAATAAATTGAAAGTGAAATACAAAATAGTTATATTTTCACTATATTTTTCTTCTTCTATGTTACATAAATTATTTATAAACCCATCAGTATGAAGCCTTGAGTTAACCTTGATGCTTGGTTTCAGTTTGACTTCGGAGAGATCATTGTCCACCAGGCCATCCACACCATCGAGTACTGCCTGGGCTGTGTCTCCCACACCGCCTCCTACCTCCGTCTTTGGGCCCTCAGTCTGGCTCACGCCGGTGAGTTTGAACCCACTTAACCCCATATCTAATTTGGTGATTAATTTTGGAGTACGTTGCTAGTTCTCTCTGTGATGCATCTCTAATTTTGTGATTACATATATCTTTAAGCGCAGGAAAAAGGAAAAATAATATTACCAAACAAAAATGTTTCTACTCAGCCTCCTTTTGATTCGTTTTAATTTGAACTAAAAGTGTCTCATGTGGAATCCACATCCAAAAATAAAAAAAGGTTTTTGTGTGTTGTGATACTCTATACTCCTCCCGTTATGAATTAATATAAAAGTATGAAGTTTACTGTCGACTACTAGAATGACATAGTGTTTTAACTTACAAATTATCATGCACACGGTGAAGTGTTTACAATGCTATAAAAAAAATACAACGATTCCTAACAGTATCGCAGTGCTGAGGTGAAGCAATTTTCTGGACTATGCCATAGATTTTAACATACAGATCTCCTATTTTATAGCTATCTTAGTTACTCTGAACAATGCCATACACTCGCATAATGTTCCGTCCTTTCTTCAGAGTTGTCAGAGGTACTCTAAACCCATTGTATCACAGAGTTGTCGGAGGTACTCTAAACCCATTGTACGACAGAGTTGTCGGAGGTACTCTAAACCTACCATAAACTTAAACACTGTCCCATTTTACCCCAGAATTCTCAGAGGTACTCTTAGCCATACCAAAAACTACATACTTTTCCATCCCATTACAGAGTTGTCTGAGGTGCTGTGGAACATGTTGTTCCGCCTGGGTCTGAAGATGAACGGCTTCGTGGGCGTGGCGGGTGTGTTCGTCATGTTCATGCCCTGGGCCGTGCTCACCATCGGCGTGCTGCTGCTCATGGAGGGGCTCTCCGCCTTCCTCCACACCCTCCGTCTCCACTGGTGAGCACCTCTTTTAGATCACATTACTAAGTATTGATTTAGGGGCCTTCCATTTAGTGCAACCGCATCAAAGGGGGAGGGAGGGTCCGAGATTTTTGAAAATGTGCGTACGTAGTAAATGGAAGGCCCCTAGGATTAATCAATTTTCTATGGAGTATGTTTGGATTTCAAGGAGATCCAGATCTATTCAAATTTTTATTTTCGACCATGAAATCATTTTACATTGACTCAATTCGCACTTATACTCAGAGCGCCCCTCTATGTAGTGAGAGGTCATGAAAGGTTGTGAATTAATTGTCTCAAGTTTATGGAATTGAAATTGTCTTGAATTTAACTATTTTTTGCTAGAGGTCTTTAAGGGGTCTTGAATAAGAATTGAATCTAATGTAGAAATGAAAAAAAATCTGTCATTCTCAAAGGAATTTATAAATACTCTAAAGGAATGCCAAATTGATCTTTAAATTTATATGTTAACACGTAGGAATCACGCACCTGAAGTTTACCGTAAGAGGTCATTGTGAAGCTTTCTTCACTACGGTAAACTATATAAAGAATAAGGTTTTGCATGTTCAATTTTCTGCTGTTGTCTTATGTCTAAACATAATTATATTTTTCAGGGTGGAGTTCATGTCTAAGCACTACAAAGGAGAGGGTTACCTCTTCCTGCCCTTCTCCTTCGACCAGATCGTCGATGTAAAGACCGAGGATTAAATAGTTTTACCACGAGATGTTAATTGTAAACTTATCTAGTCGTGTATACATGCATATATGACATCACGGACAATGACCCTCGATTTAGAAAAGTTAAGGAATTGATTATGAAAAAGATGTAATAATTGTACAAGTGTGCTATGATTAAAAGGTAAGAGAAGGCACGATGAAACTTTTTGAACTAAATGTTAACAATCTGATAGTATTTTTATCAGTAGAAATTTTATGGGGAAGAAATTGGAACACTAAAAGAACTTTGAAGTTTGAGTAACCTCTCCTGATACATTGAGGAAAACTGACTTATTTGTAATGAAAAGGCTAGTATATCATTAATGAGACCAAAGTGAAAATAATAGGCAGACTTCTAGGTCCCCAGCTAACGACGATTAATACTTGATATTGACAACAAAGAATTCTTGACCAATTTAACCAAATCATTTTAAAAAGGAATGATTAGAATAAGAAAACATCAATGGGGTATGCAAAAAAACACCAAAGGATTGATCTTAACCTGTTCAGATTGTGTTGAGTCTCTAACTTTGTTTTTGAAAAAGAAATTCCAAGGATTTTAAAGGCATTACACCTCAGCTTACCACCAGAAGAATATCCTGGGCTTTACTATAGTCATCAAATGTGTTACATATATTAAGACCAAACTACCCTCTTTCTCTCTTCCAATCTAATATTAGTGTTATGTGCCACAGCACCTATATTATTAGGTGATTCGTCGACCTGTGGTTCAAGTTAAATACTATTAAGTTTCCACCAGCATGTGAATGTTTGAAATCATTGGAAACGTATAGTGTTAGGAGACGTAGATGTAAATTAGGAAAAACAATATGATGGTACATGCGTAGGGCAGTATTTGGAGAATATGAATGCAGTTCATGTTTTGGGCCACATTCACAATGTATTCTACCATCCATTGTCTCTTGTATTCTGGCAGATAGGTGTAGTGAAAGCAACGAGTCTGTTGCTGCCTAGGGATACCTTTGTTCTGGAAAGGTTGTATTGGTTGTAATGAAAAGAAATTGCATTTTATCTGTATGGGAAGAATTGAGTACGTAATGTGACCTAAATTCTTGTTTTGGTTTATAACGACTATGGACTAAGGCATAGTTATATAAATGATGTGGTTAGGTAAGTTATAGCACTGCGTAAAATTGTTCATGAACATTCCAAGTATTGCAATGGATTTACAAAACATATGTACTTCCAATTGTATGTCATTATCAGAAAGGAAAGAAACCCAAACCATTTCGGAATTAATGAAAAAAAAGCACTAGAAACTTAAAATTGTGCAACTTAAGGAAAGGAAGTTTACCAATAAGATCGAAAAGCAACTGAACAAATTAAGTTAATTTGTATGAAAACGCGTGAGCCCATATGCCACAATCGGTTGAGCTTAGTACCAAACATGGAGGAATTCATAAAAGTATTCCCATCCAACGAAAACTACTTCCAGTTGGGATACCACCATGGTGGTATCTTTCCAACGAAAACGTTTTGGATTATCCATAGGAAAGTTTCTATTTTGATAATTAACGTATTCCAACTTTGTTTTTGAACCTTAAGTGATCTATAAAAAATGAATCAAATCACGAAAAACCAAAATAATATCAAGTAACCGTAAGTGGAGTATGGGCTTATGGAGTAACAAAGAATTAGAAAGTATTTCTCACCGTGAACAAGTAATTTTGGCACGTACTGTTCGCAGTCGTTTACAAAGCTAGCAAGTATGTCCCCCCAGGGACGGAGTATGGAAAGAACATGAGTGAGATAATGTTTGTAACCACAGAGATGGAAATCATTTGTGGTAGGATTTGTGAAGGGCAGAAATAAACGTCTGTGAACTGATTGTCATTGTTTGTGTCTTGGTTTCATAGTAATGTCAACATATTTAATGTCATATATATATATATATATATATATTTGAAATATTGTCGTCAAATAGTAAGGTTCCGCCGAATAAGTTGAAGGCTTGATGGTTTGTTATTGGAATCATGAAGACCCCATCACAGAATGACATATTTCCATATTTTGAGGCAAAATATTTAACAACTTGGCGCAGATAAATTTTGGATTAACAGAGCCAAGGATTGACAAAGTGAACTATACACATTCAGGGATGTAAGTCTTCCGATTTTTGTCGGATATCCGATTTTTTTCTCCAGTATCACAAAAGAAATTGTTTCAAAATTTGAAATTAAGAACACGTTTCACAACGCAATTAGATTTTCTTGATGCCAATACCGATGTTTTTTTTAACTTTCCTGAACTTACATCCCTGCACATTTAAGAGAGTTACTTTCTAGAGCTACCTCCTGAAAGGTTACCCTCTGTCTCAAGATAAAGCCAATGTGTGTCCATTCACAATTAATTAGAAAGGAACAAAACAGTAAAAGGTGTAAAAACCCTGGAATCCCTGGGCCTATTGAAGTATAAGAGGCTTCCGTGAATGCAGGTGCTTTCACAGGTAGTTAACATTGACTTCTGCATGAGAGGTCGCAATGCTGTCACCTGCAGTGTTAAGCACTGAAAGACCTTAGACAATATGCTTCAACGTATTCCACGATGGGCAGTATCTGATACTTAAACACACCAACTTTTTATTCAGACCAGACAACAAGTTCAGTTTTAATGCAACGAGTTATGTCATCCATCACGCAGATGTAATCGTTTGAATATAATCATAATTCAAGAAAAAGAAAAGTTGCTTTTGTCTTGAAACAATCTCATGGTATGTTAGAGTCAACGGCATCAGTCACTCATCATACTAACAATTGATATAATTCATCATTGATTTCATACACAGTTCCTAAATATTTCACAACTAAGAAATATGATAGAAATAGGCTCAAGCATTCCATTGAATTCCAAGATGCTCTATTTTCAGAACGTTCCAAATGGAGCCATGTAGGAGAGTGACAATATTTACACCCCTTTGTATTATTTGTTTCGATAATATTATTTTGAACTAGTGTTCAGACCGGTAGTGATATGTCCTGGCAGTGTAGACCTAGTCGGTGACGTCCTCAACGCAGTGATGGTTACCAATAACAAATAGAGATATAAAGTATAAGCTTATTCATCATGACCCAGGCAATTGGCTACCTCCTACAATAAAATGCTGACAAGGCACTATTACATACAGGATTGGAGGTAGAAGTGTTGACGAATCTATGACGTTTACAAGCCTTCCATTTAGGGGTTTTAACCATTCAATTCACATGCGATGCATGGTAATTTACTAAATTCAATATATATGATAGTGTGACGTTCCTCGGTAGTTCGGGGTTTCCGATTTCTACAGCAGAGGGACGGGGAATTGTTTCGGATCTCGGACGGACGGGGAATCCGGGCAAGAAACCGAGATGTGATATTTAGAGTCGTGCCTCGCGCACGAGGGGGTTTGAGCGGGTCGATCGGGAAATCGGCACTCGTCGACGGGCAGAGGGCTGCGGGGAAGGAAAAGTGGTAGGGGTGGGGGGAAGTCGTTTCTATCTCTTCTATGCCGGTATTCTCTCCTGCGGACGGTCCACCCTCGGTCTCGGTCCGCGGGGATGTCGGGCTGACGGTCGCCTATTGTTCCGGTCGCTCCCCCGGATCCTGGGTTTCCGTCCCTAGTTTCGGGCCCTCGTGCCATTCCGGGCCTGCGTTTCCGGGACTCCATCCGGGCCAGTTTCGGGCCTCCGTGCCTTATTTCGGTCCTTCGGGCCTTCGGGCCCCCGTCCTAAGTTTTCGCCTAATTTCCTCAAACTTCTACTATTTTACTTAAACTTCTAGTTAATTAACTCGTATCGGCTCATCTTATCAGTTACTAAAGGAAGAAGACACGTGTTGACACAAGGAGAACTGTAAAGGAACTCATTTATTCTCGGGCCTCACCGCCCCTTTTTTAGTCTAGTGGTCAGCCCTGATTGGCTGTCTTTGATCACATGGTTACAAATGACTTCACTTCCGGTTTACTTTATCACTTCCGGTTTACATATTTCTCGGGACTTTCGGGTTTCGGGCTTTTACATTTTCGAGCCTTTTCGGGCCTTTCGGGTTTTGGGCTTTTACATTTTCGGGCCTTTTCGGGCCTTTTATAAAACATACTTTACTTTTGTCATATTACCTTACTTTTCTTATTTTGGTCTTTTACCTATCTGATGAATAGACATTCATCACACTAGCCATTTACTGTGTAGAAAAATAAATGATGAAAATAATATCACTCAAGCAATGTTTTCTGAGACAATGGAATTCAATTTTATGTGCAATCACATTGAAGTTTATCATAATTGGTTTCATTTGATGAAATTTGACATGGATGCACCACTGAAGGCATGTCCTTGAAGTTAAACTATAAGCTTCGCCATTTGAAATGGCAGATAACTTTAAGTTTACAATTCGGGAAAGAAATTTACTGTTGTCTAAGTTTTGTATTTCAAAGAAAATCCAGAAATGGGAAAATTTGCAGTCACTTTGCAATGTTTGCCTTGTTTATCAATATTCTCTAATAAATCGTTTGGAGAAAATCAAAATGTCTTATGTAGTTTAGAGCCCACTCTCCACATTAATCTGTTTTGGTGTATACATGTGGCGGAGGTGGTTAGTCTCCAACTTAGGCCGATAGGTAAATTGTGTTACGTAATACCAAGTAGGTAATTCCAGTGAATCAGGGCTTTGTATTACATAATAATCATGCATGATTTTTTGAAAATGAAAGTAGAATTCTTATGAATTGAGCAGGAAAAACATCCCATTCAACATCGATATAAATGTTTATAAATACATTTCAAATATCAAATGTCTCTGAACAGTCGAATCATTGCACCTGCATCTATTATATGTTTGATGGTTCAAATGAAGTAATACAGTTCTTTTCGCTGAGAACCATTATGTCTTCAAAACAATATAAGTATGTACAGCATATTTTTATAACAATACGATATGAGACTATATGCAAATGAGCTTTCTTTCTTAATCAGAAAACATATTGTCTTGAAATACTAATTATTTGAGATGAGGGCAGGCCGTGCAGTGACACACTGTCTGTAATGTAATTTATGCAATGAGGATTGACGTAGATTTACATCCACAATTTCTAGGTTTCACAAAAGATCTAAAAACATCATACAATGCATATCCCTTAGCAGGCTCTCCTTCAAGACAGAAGATAGTCCTTCAAGATAGTCAGATGCAGCTATCAAATAACCATATACCTGACTACGCTGTGTCATTAGATATTAGGCCTAATTATCAGTGGTGATGTGAATGACCTTATGCCAAGCTAAACAGTTATAATTTACTGTTAAATGAAACTGTGTTATGAAGCGGGAAGATTATTCTCTTAAGGGGGTGAGGGGGCAGTAATGAGTATACTACCTATTTTGCGGTCATATTCTTTATGAATATCTGAGATTTGCGGTGCATATATTATATTTCTAAGAACGAATCATTTAAACATATTCTATTGCTATCTATCTGTTATTTCTTAAATTCCTTCAGATGACAAAAGTGCAACATCAGCACTGAGCAGCGCTTTTGCACCTGCTAACCATTACCTCATAGCATGTGATAAGCCATAGGCCTAATCCCTAGGCCTGACCCGGAAAGCTGCTCAAACACACAAAACACGGTCACAAGGTGGCACCTATTGACATGTAACTAAAACAGGCGACAACAAGAACTACTCCAGTAAGAGCTGGCCTCAAACTACCAAGCCTTAAGCTTATTCCATACTTTAGGTGTGACCAACAGAGACGTCTGAGCTTGTCCCACCGACCGTGGCGCCCCCACCTCCCCAGCGGCCGTTTCCCTGACGACGGGCGACGCTGCTCTGACATAACCGGAAAACAAGATGGCGTGGCCGGGATATCCGGCCGTGGAGTGGACTGGGACCTCAGTGTAGCAGGCAGCAGACAGGGAGCGCGGGACACGGCGTCCATACCAACCATTAGCGCCTGGAGGAGTACCATAGACTATTTGTAACAGGACCAACTTTGCAAGGATTTAGAAACACTAGGAACACAAGCTGCAACCATGGCTGAAGAATGTGTGAAGGTGGCCGTCAGGGTCAGGCCATTCATATCCTTTTTGATTATTTATGTTGTCCAGTTCCCAGAGGAACTAATAGGGATATTGATTTTATATGTATTGACCTGTGTATGTCGACACTTGTGAGTTAACCCCCCCATTGGTCAAGCTAGAGTAAACACACTCACTGGGCACTGTTATCTCTAAGAATAAGCACGCATGTATACACAGAACCAATATGGAATTGACTCTCTGATGGAAACTTCTTATCTTGGGTATTCTGATAAGGTCAAAGAAAGAAAGTTTGCATTGCCCTCAGCTGCAGCTTAAGTTGTTTTCGGGTTTCTAACCAAAGTCGGATAGTTGGCCAATGCAAGATTTATTAAGGCTAGACCCCATTGATGAACGGCCAATTCGGTAAAGCATTAATGCCTTCCTTACTAGCTCTCTGATATCATAACATGCTATATGTCATTGTAAAGCTCTTATTTTTCTCCATCGATTGATATCGGTTCATAACTCTCAATTTATTCACAGTCATTGAATACCTTCTGGCTTAGGCGCTCATATCAACAACTCAATATGCAACCTTTTTATATAAACATTTTAAGGGTATTACATTTTAAAGACAAACATAATTTCAATTAAAGTTATAATATTCTCCATGCATAATGCAATAGACATAATTAGTTTAGCACTTTTGTATAGCCTATGTATAACGTATATAGTTATCGACATGGAGGCAATGCTTCACGGGTATAGCATATGTATATTACAGTATAACAAACTTTTACTTGGGGAGTTACTGGATGGCTCCTCCAGTAAAAGTTTGTTTATCCCAGAGGTGTGCTGCCCAGGAGGTGTTGCTACCTTGCAGGCTTTCACACGTTGACACAGACCAGGGACTGCCATAGCGGGACCACCCCCGTTAGCTACATACTGTTTGTTGGTCCTCCTACCAGCACAAGTCCCTGTTTGGTCAGTTGTCACTAGAAAATCGATTGTCTTGGTCGCTCTCACCACTCTTATTCCAACAACCATGTAGAGTTTCAATTGAAACAGTTGGGGGTGGGGTATACATATATATATGCATGTATTTCATGTTGTTTCTGTGTCTAAAATATTGGTTGTGCTGTTGGTATTCAATCCTAACAATTCCACTTCAAAACGAGAGAGGAATATGATCAGAAAGTCATATATATGCCTATGAAGATTATATATAGGCCTACATATATATGCATGAACCGTAATTTCGGGGTCGTAATTTCTTATCTTATAGTAATATATGACTCTTTTTTTTCATAGACACATGTCTAAGATTTCATTTATCAACTGATTAAGTCATACAGAGTCCAACAACATAATATACAGACATAAATTCTTCAACAGGACCATTCAACCTCCCTAACATTAGATTAAGTTGTGAAAGGAACTTGTATTGGGTTATCTATATGTTATGTTCAGCACATTAACTTAGTGATATATATCTTTGGAATATTGTGTAATACTTAAGTAATCCGCTACTTTGGCCGATTATAGAGGGGTTAGAGGGGTAGGCGTGTGTAGTCCGGTGTTCAAGCTTCTTATCATATAGTATAGATATTGGTAGTGAATGGTTAGAAACCCTTTATAGTCCAATTCCAGAACCGCACAACTATCACAGTTTAGGTTTAAAATTTAAAAGTAAGACGATGCAAAAGAGCTATGAAGATATAGACCATTATACAATATAGAATTGAATAACATTTATATTGCAATATAAACTAGTAATTTTTTGAGTCCAGAACCTGTGTTTGAGAAGTCTCTCTTGCCGCCATTCCAATTGATGCGCATGTATGAGAATCAATTCGATATGGTCAGTCAGCTTTTAAACTTGCTAGTGTCATTTGTAAAAATTCTCTGAGCTGTTGTTTGTTATAACAGATCTCGACTGCCAATATTCTGAATTTTACTCCAAGGAAACTTTGGTTACATAAGTATCCAATGTGTTTCTGAGTAATCTGGGAATATAGACGCTTTACTGCTGTCCTAAAACAAATCTAAATCATTTCATAGTCATATTTATGTTCGTGCTATCTGTTAAAATCAAATGATTAATTATCGAGAAAAAAAAGAACTGTCAAATTATTGTCCCACTTTGATAATGCCAGCGGAGGCGGCATTGATAATGATCTTTTTGTATGAAGCGCAAAGGACATGTAGTTTTACGTCTCAAAGGTATTAGGTCTGTGGAACAGCAAATAGACAGAGCCTTATCTTTGAAAGTTGTCTAGAAAGTTAATCAATAATGTCAAAAGTCTCCTGCTATATACCTTGTACATGTGACATCACAATAGCAACAGTGACCTGGCAGTCATACAGAATGGATATGAATTATTCCTTTTATTCTGTCAGCCCTTTATTCCGTGCAGAGCACATGAAAGAGTAACTGAACCATAAAGATACCTCATACATAGAATATAAGGCAATCATATTTCGTGCTGAGCAGTGAAAATCATATTATTATCTTCTCATTATCTCATCAAACAATGTGGTTATATTTCAACAAACATTGTAAACATTTTGCAAAATTCTGAGGAAATCGGGTCGGGGTCTGAGATTTTTGAAAATGTGCGTACATACCAAATGGAAGCCCCCCCCCCCCCCCCCCCCCCCCCAAAAAAAAAAGGGGGGGGAGGTCAGCATAAAGGCTAAGTACTATAAAACGATGTGCATTCGCGTGCCTTTGTGCAGCAGTTTGTCCTTGTTTTGTAGTTTTGGGGTCCACCAAAAGGGGGAGGGGTCAGGACCCCCTGGAACCCCTCTGGATCTGCCCCTGATCACACGCTAGTTATGAAAGGTTGCAAAAATAGTCTTGTCGTCATCATGCAGACTTAGTTCATTCTTGTCAATTTTGAACCTCGATATTTAGCTGATGAATAAACCAAGTTCTGTTTTACAACAACAAAATTAGTCATGGGCTTCATTTCACATTGGCAATTGGCAATTGCACTTTCTGGTACACATGTACATGAAATAATGTCGAAATGTCTCCAGTGCAAATAGTGTGGGCAGTATGCGGCTCTGGAAAGTGATTGGCATGTGTAGGAGTATTGGCAGAGGTCCTAAGTTAACATGCAAGTCTTATTTTAACCTTTAAAGTCGCAAAAGAACTTCTCAAGACCACAGATATATCAATACATTGACGACAGCCAGGCAGCTATATTATATCTACTATCATAGCCCATAGATTTGCGGTTCCAGTTTCCTTGGACCATACAAAATATATCTGGCGGTACCCATGCAGGCCTATTTGTTGGCACGGGACTGTGAAATGAAACAAAGATAGACTTTTCTGCTGACGTTGCAACTTTGTTTGAGTACATAATCCGTTTGCAGTAACCCTTGTTCAAATGTAAAAGATTATCATCCTGGGCTAAGTATTACGTTAAATAGCCTTTTACGGGAAGCTATGGTCAATGGAAAGAGCTTAGCTTAAGGAGTGTACTATAATTATCCTTATAATTCCACAGGGTAGCCATGCTCAAGTTACAACATGTTAAACCTGTAAACTAGCATGGGAAAGCACATTTTATATCAGACTCATGAAATTCATAGAAATCCGGTGTGGGGTAAATTTTGAAATTTACATTCTGTTAAAATTCTGAAATGAAAAGTAAAATTAAATTCGCTTGATCTGTATCCTAATTCCACCAGCTAGGATTGACTATACCAGGGATAAATAAATACACTTTAGGTAGAATCGTTTTCAATGTTTACGGTACTGGCTTGTTTAAACAGGGAGAGACCAGGTATAGGGGAGTCGAGCCATGGTAAAATCCCCTCCCAGTAGAGGTGAATTTTAACAGAAGACAAACATTATTAGTGGCCGTCCCATGCCCAACCGCCTACAGAGTTACATGTGTTTACCGTGTACTGTGTACCAGCCAACGGTACCATCGGTCCCAGGTACAGTTACCTGACATCAACTTAGTTTGATATAAATAATTCCCCACGACAATTTCTGTCAAATTTCCTTGTAATTACAGCCACCTATGCATTAAACAGAGATGGATCGAGAGATCAAAATAGAAATGTTGGATGGAGAGGGGTTCCCATAATTATATGTAAAAGCGTGAGGCACCCATTTTGGGAGCTAGAATTTTATTATCAAAATTATCTAAATTTGTCAACAATTAGGAGGGGGAGGTGTCTCGGGGCAAATTTCTTTCTTTTTTAAATCTCAAATCTGTATTCCACTAGCCTATTTTATTATCGATTTAATAAATCGCCAGCTGGAATCGGGGCTCATAGATATGTTTTGTACAAGAAGATAAATATCTGTCAAATAATAGGTGGGATGCATGGTATGTTGCCTTAATTATACATGTTATTGGAGAAAAGTCATGAATTAACCAGTTTATCAGTTGTCAGCAACCAGAACTGCCTAGTAAAATACATGCTCTAATTATAAGTTTGCATTCAGCCATGTAAAAGGAACTTGTGATTTTGTATCATGGGTCACTTCTACCCATCGTTTTTTTTCGCATATTTCCAACAAGCGAAATTTGCTTCTGAATGCAGGCACCGTCTCATCCAATATAGCTAAAATGATTAAATATGGTTTTGAGCTAAATAACTCGGTATGTGACTAGGTATGTAACTATACTCTTATTTATGTAGTCCCGTTGAAATAACTTAGTCTAGATTTTTTCATTCTCTTTTTTTTTCAAATTGGTATTCATCTTCTAATGGATGTCTGATCAGCAGCAGCAGAAAATATCTATGGTCAATACAGATACTGGCCATCAGTCAAAATCTCACACCTGGGCCTTAAATAGACCGGACAGTACTCCTGTACAAGGAGTCTTGGCGTGGTCTCTGCTATGGGTGTGTTGTGGTTACTGGGCCCAACTCAATGTAATCCCCCTGCCCCAACTTCTATAGGCCTAGACTCTGTAGAGAAACAGGCGTTCAATAGATTTAGTATTATAAATGTATACCAAGGTTCAGTATTGTAACTGTATTCCGTGTATACTTCGTCAGTAATGTTAAGTCGCGAGAGAAGCGGAAAACTATTGTGCACCCTGTCTGCATGGTAATTATGTAGGCCATATTATGGAATGTGACGTAACAATCCATGGTGGTATGAATTATGAATACTTTTGAATAGAGGTAACTAAAACCCCATACCAACAAATATATAAAAAAAAATAGTTGACATATGTCAAGAGAGCTGCATGTCCAAGAAATCATTATTAGATTATCTGATTGGTGATAATGATATAGGTAATTTCTTTTGACCTCCTCCCTATCCACCAACCTACAACTGGTACTCCTGTCAATCAAATCCATGTATAATTATACCTCAAGCTTGAAGTTACAACTGAACCATCGTCTTTATAATTGCAACATTATTAGACTCAATAACATCATAAGCCTAGGGTTGGATAAATGCATTCCGTGAAATGTAAACTATTTTTTTCAATAAGATACTTTCCAAAACCTTATATTCAGCAGAATCCTTTTTCAAAAACAATTTATTCCTGTAGCTGGCAGTAGTCTGCAGTGATGGATTGTAATGGAGGTAGCCTTTATCTTTTGTTTACAGGTTATTTTTTAAAATGTTACAAGGAGTCGGAAGATAAGCAGAAAAACGTGTACAATATTATGGGAATAATTTCTTATCAATCAAAATATCTAAATATCTTTAGTCTGTAAACAAGGGAGCGAAAGAAGGTAACACAGATGATTGGTCACTAGTGTATATACTGATCAAAGAACATTTTTAATTTGGCTCTCCATACCATTTTTATTTATTGCATATCAATAATTATTATACACATCGAGCAATCCTTAACCATTACCACAACTCCCGTGAACAACAGCGTGATGCGTCACTAATCGTGGACATGAAGGGGCCGACAACTTACCTCCAAGACCCCTCTAACCCCAATGAAAGTCCCAAGTCGTTCAGTTTTGACTTCTCCTACTGGTCCCATGATGGAAACAAGGATGACGGTACGGGCTACTGGACCCAGGACCCCAGCCACCCCAACGCCTCCAAGTACGCCGACCAGGTAAGAGTGTTTTTTTAAAAGATTCAATACAAACTATATTTTTTTTATAAAGTGTGGTTGTCATTATTGGTATTTTTCTGGGAACAACCTCCTCACAGTGTAGATGCCATTAAGTTTAAATGACTAAGAATGACAGGCATTGGAAATGAACAACAAAGGCGGCACCTTGGAGCATTTATATTTTATTACTCCCATAAATTAAATTTGATAAGAGAATAATAAAATAAATATATTATATAAGATTTATAAAATTTGAATAATAAGAGATAATTAAAATGTGAGTAAATTAATGAAATGTTTGATTGAATTAATTACTACTGAAGATAAAAGATGAATTGTATAAAATGTATATGTAGATAAAATTGTGAAGGGTGGGGGGGAGGTAAAGAAACGTGTGGCAGCGACGGGCACGAGAGGAGAAGTGGACGGATTTGATTATTTGGCGGGAATGTTAGTCTCGTCCCGGAGGCCTGAGATCTGAGGGGGGTGATGAGATCTGAGAATTGGGGAGGCCCTGAAGGGTGAAGAGAAAAGAGACATTTCCACCGCCTGCCATTCGCGCCCATTAAGTTTAAATGACTAAGAATGACAGGCATTGGAAATGAACAACAAAGGCGGCACCTTGGAGCATTTATATTTTATTACTCCCATAAATTAGAATTGATAAGAGAATAATAAAATAAATATATTATATAAGATTTATAAAATTTGAATAATAAGAGATAATTAAAATGTGAGTAAATTAATGAAATGTTTGATTGAATTAATTATTAATGAACATGGGAGGCCAAGGTGCCAAGTAGAGTGTTAGTTGCCACGGAGTGGGTTTAAGAGGGATGTGGATACATGGTATGTATAAGAGTACGGTTTACTCGTGACTGTGAGTCCGTATGTACATATTGTCTATATGCTTGGGAAGACCAGGCTGCCGAGTTTTGAAGATCGAACTCGGAATGCCCCGCCTGAAAGGCATGCGTAGTTGCAGAACGACGTAAACTATGTAGGGTATAAGTTTTTGGGTCCAGTCCCTGGGCTTCCAGGGCTGCCCGAAGGCGGGCCACTACATGGGATGTTAAAATAGGGTGTCCGTCTCTGTAGGTAAATGCCGGTTGGCGAGGTCGTGGGGGCGGGAGGGAGGCCCGCATGTCGTTATATAACACAATAGGGCAGGTCAGTGGATCACCTGTGGAGTGCAAGGTGACCGTGCGTCGACGATTGTGTGCACTCATGTTCTTAGAGTGCTTTATGTGAATGAACAGTTTCCCATCCTGTATACTTAGATCACCAGCACACAAGTGGCGGGACGGGTCGAAGTGTTTTTCTGTATGTAGAAGCACTTCGCCCTGGCGAAGTGCTGAGAAGTATAAAATGGCCAATATGAGACGAAAGATGGGTGAGTAGGCCCGGGCTGCCAGGTATTTAAAAACTTGGTATAACACTGCTGGCGATATGGGAGGCCTCTGATGTGGGACATGAGATTTATCCCTGTTTATGGCGTCCAGGGCCAGGCGTACCCTGTGTGAAAACCAGTTTGTAGTAGGATAGCTGCAGTCTGCTATATATCGGCGTACTGAAGCAATGTAGTTAAGGATTGAGCCCGGTGAACGTAACCTGTCCGCCAGGTACTCAACAAATACACATACATTTTGAGGGTTTAAGTTTGCGGGATCCAATGCAAACTTGTTACAGTAGTCAATATAATGTCTTACTGCCGTTACGTAGTTGTTGTTGGTGCCGGGGGCGCGGGCCAGGCGCTGTCGGGAAATTGCTCGGGCCACATACATCGCGTCAGGGGCACCTGGAGTTAAAGAGAGCACACTTCATTAACCACATCCATGTTTGGAGAGCACATATCATATGACCCGGCTTTAATTAATTGACGGGCTCTTAAATTGTCAGCTGGGCTGTTGAAGGCTCTGCTCAGAATGTCCGCAGTCGTATTCTCCCTCCCTGGAATATGGATGAACACAATCTTAAGATGTAATGTGGCCTGAAGGTACCACAAACGCCTGGCAATATCGAGGAGGAGAGGGTTACGACCCCTACCAGTGGCAAACACCTGCACTGCCGGCTTGTTGTCACACCTGATGAGTATTGTTGACGCTGTGTGGTGTTTGGTGAGGAATGCATCACACGCCAGCAACACATTAAGGCCCTCAATCTCGGTAATATGATATTCAATTTGTGTGCGGGGAGAGAGGGCTGCGGCATAAGCAGTGTGGCCGTCCGTGGCGCCAATGCCTGTCATGCATGCGTCCGTATAGATGGTTTTGGCAACGACCTCGGTGGGAATGTAGGAGATGCCATTCCATCCGCCAAGGTAGTGGATAAACCACGTCAGGTCCGCCCTAATGCCATCGTCCATGGCGTAGCTGTGTTGCGGGACTCCTCTAATAACCTCCAGCAACCTAGAGGCAAACAAACGGGCGGGAGAAACACACTTAGCCACGTGCACTATTCTGCCAATGATTGACTGGAGTTTTCTACGAGTAATGGTACGAAGGTTAATGACTCTCTTAATTTCAGTGAGGGTTTGAGACACCTTAGCCTTTGGGATAGAGAGAGTCATCTCTTTGGTGTTAATGACTATGCCCAGGAAGGTTACAGTGTGGGATGGCGGCTGGGTTTTTCCGGGGGCCTGCGGGAGTCCCAGGGTGCGCAGCAAATCTGTAACAATATCAAACTGGACATATGCTGTTATTGGGTCAGGTGCGATCACGATGAGATCGTCCAGGTACATATATGCCGTGACTCCCCTCTGCTTAAGGACGCGGGTGATAAAATTTGCGACTCTCTGAAAATATAGAGAGGACAATTTGGATCCAAACGGCATAGCTGTATCAAGGAAGAAGGCTGAGTCGGTGCCCTGTTGCCAGGATAAATTTAAGAGGGGCCAATCGAGGGGGCAGGCGCGAAAGTTCTTATACGCTCTGTGAACATCAACTGTAAATAGAGTCACGCCATGCCCCACCCTCTTGACCTCCTCAACCACCGCGGCCACTGTGGGGAGGGAATGGTCCTGGTGACGGCCCATGGAACAGTTCTTCTTTATATACGCATTTACTGATGACTCTTCTGGAAAGGATAAGTCAGTTATTATTCTGCGCTTTGTGGGGTCAGCCTTAGGACGAGTCATAATGGGGGAAACATGTTGCCATTGATCAAAAATAGGATGATAATATGGGCCGACCAGGGCCCCATATCCCAACTCCTGAGCAATAAACTCGTTTACATGTTCAGGAAAAGACATAGCAGAGGTATGGTTGACTGGGGCCGGGGTATGGGACACCGGGCCGTTGTAGGCTAGGGGGAAGCCAAACTCTATGAAGTCCATGAGTTCGGCCTCCTCTGACGAGCCATCTGTGAGTCGGCGCCACTGGTCAACATGAAGATCCGTCTGGACCGGGATCTTTGCAATCATGCAGTTTGGTAAACCTGTTTTCTTTACAGCCTGATAGATTTGTCTAACCTGAGGGTCAACGAGAGGGTGCATGTCTGGCCATTTCGCCCGTCGATACTCCTGCAGATCGGCCGGGGAAATAGCCGACTCTGTGGGCTTATCCAACTTGCACCACTCGCGGACCAACTCGAAGTTTAAATCAGTTTTGTTTACCTTTGTAGTAGTGTGTTGGGTAGGCGAGCTTTCTCCCTTTTCATCTAGTGTATGGTCGGTGTAGCATCCTTGTGGATCATGTCCCGCTCGGGTAGTGTCATGTGGTGTGAGTGGTGTCACACCAGGCGGGGGTGCCGAGTCGACATGCACTCGGGCCTGCTGGATGACGTCCGCCGGGGGAATGACGGGCGCAGGCGGTGACATATTGGTGGGGAGGCGTCCGCGGGGGTCTTTGTGGCCGGGGCGGTCGTGCCCCGAGCCTGTGGCCGGCTGGGTGTCCTGCTGGTTAGCCGGGCCCATCCCGCCGACGCCTACGCCTCGTTTTTTGACCGCGGGACCGAGGGATTCTGCAGGACCGCCGTCGTAAACGCCTGGCGTTTCTGGTGGATCGGCTGGGGCTGCTGTGGCACCTGCACGTACTGCGGTTGTTGAGCGAAAAAAGGCTGCTGTTGGTTGTTATTATGGTGCGGCTGCCTATAATTTGACGGTTGGTACTGTTGCTGGTTGGCGGGCCGGGCCGGTCGGTCTTGTTGTTTGCCGAGCTTGTTCTGGCAGTCTATCACATTGTGAGTGGTATTTCTCATGTTTAGTGCCGCCAGACACCAGGCACAGTTATGTAAGTAAGTTACCGAGCCCTCGGTATGTGCAGCGCTGTGGCGACAGCGCTTTGCACTAAATTCGGGGCACGTTACCTGCTTTGCGTCGCCCACTTGTTGGGTTTGGGGCTGGTGTTGTTGTGAGGAGGGGGCGAAGGAGAGTCGCATCCTATCATACTGTATCTCCGCATGGTCCTCCCATGTTATGTCCCCCCTCTCAATCCTAGAGAACACATGGTCGGACCATCTTCGCACGTTATCCCACAGCCTGGTGTTGGCATCGCACGCCACCTGATTTAGATGATTAACCAGGTGGGGCCAGTCCTGCTGGGAACATGCGCGTGTATCTCTTAGCATGTTAGTGAACGCCAGAGTATACTGTTGAAACGACATCTTGTCCCTGAAAGCTGCCTTGTCCTTTTGTGTGTGGAGACCAGGGGCTTCGAGGAACATGTATGGACGGGGGAGGGGGTGTTCAATGTAAAAGTCTCTAACGATATCCTTACCCCGGTGTGTAGTGAAGTCTGGATCAGCTCTCCTCAGCTCCGCTTCGAAGTCCAGGTACCGGGGGGTGCGCCGTGTGGACGCATCATGGCGGGGGTTTGGGGTGCTGGTATGTGACCGCACCGGCGGGTCACCGAGCAGCCTGTCCAGTTTTCCGTTCATGGAGGCCACACCTTTCTCGAGGTTATTCACACGAAGGGAAAGGTCGGCCGTCCTTGTGGAATGGGAGGACTTGTCATTTTCTGTGACGATAGATGCCCGGGAACGTGTGTGGAACGAGAGGCCATTTCGGGACTGGTTAGAGGTGCGCGACCGTTGTGCTGGCGTCACCTTAGACGAGGCCGTCTGGTCCATGGCGGGTGGCGAAATTAAAACGCCAAATAGTGAATAATAGTGTTCTTACTTCTCCTCTGTCTCAGCTGGGTTACTGTGCATGTATTGTAAAACCAGGATAAGAGCGTCCACAGACGTGGGTCGTGGTAATCCAGTGAGAGCCGTCTAAAGAAACGTGTGGCAGCGACGGGCACGAGAGGAGAAGTGGACGGATTTGATTATTTGGCGGGAATGTTAGTCTCGTCCCGGAGGCCTGAGATCTGAGGGGGGTGACGAGATCTGAGAATTGGGGAGGCCCTGAAGGGTGAAGAGAAAAGAGACATTTCCGCCGCCTGCCATTCGCGCCTATCTTAGCTCTACAGGAAAATAGACCTGTTATTACATTTGAATTTTGTAAATAGTGCAAAAGGTACATTACAGGTCATGAATTTTGTTATTCATCTTAACGATTCTTGTAAAGGTCTCTTAGAGGGAACCGCCCCATTACATTTAATGTACCTTAATGGCCCTATCTACAAAATTTGAATTCAGTAAAGGTCAACTTTTGTTTATGGATTAAAGGTGAGGTGTTGACCTCTTTCGATCATCTCAGCAATTTAAAACACCCTAATGAAATATACCTTATCCCCATTGCCCCTTGATAATCCCAACCCCTTACACCCGTACACGCACACACCAACCGACCCCTGCCACATTCCTATCATGCATTTCTCACATATCTAGAAATATGTTTTTAGTCCATTAGTGTCATAACAATTGAGGAATGGCTGGTAAGGAATCATATGTTTTAAAGGAATCATCATCATTTGTCAAACCGATTTCTAAAATCGGTCCATAATCGGTCCAAAATCGCGTCGTGGATCATCAGCATAACGCTCATAGATAGCGGGGCCTTGGATTGACACGCCGTTCTTTAGTTAAAGCCTTTGAGCCACTATATATGTGACAAAAATGCCAACCGATTCCCTTCCCGTACATCACGCATGCATTCAGAAACAACTTTTCAGCGCAAAATCGCATTTAGACAATAATACCAATCGATTCATATGGTATCTCATGAATTACAAAGGAATTAAAAACGATTTTCGAAGTCGGTTTAGAATATTAGGCCTATTATTAATTTAGAATATCATTGCAATATTATTGCAATATTATTGCAATAATCGCATCGTAGATCACCACCTTTTGGCCTATACATACACAACTTTCTCAGAACCTCTCCCACCTGGAGGTACCACCTCCAGGTGGTGGGATGAGGCCTCTATACTTACCTGGCCAGGTGAGACCAGGTGAGATCGATCCCACCTCCCTCTGGTCTCGGCCCACCTTTTGGCCCTGCCTCCTGTATCGAACTCCTATTGATCACACTCTGCATGCAGGGGTCAGAACCTGACCATACCTGTTGCACGTAAAGGCGGTATGACACTACACGACTTGGGCTTTCATATCGCCCAATATGATGATATTACACACAATTCACATCCAGGAGTGATATAATTATTACAGATAATTCACATACGTGTATGATATGATTGTTAGAAACTGGCAATTGTAGTATCTCATATGTATAACAAATAATGTTATCTTTGATATGTTTTCTGTGACTTTGACGTGTAGTGTAATAGTGTCTTAATTTATGGACTGGGAATTCTGTTATATATTGCAATTGGTTGAGTAGAACTATAGTGCAGCAATAGCCAATATCATCTCATATGTATTTCAGGAAGGTGTTATGCTCAATTTGCATGGGCTAAAGTGAGACGCAGTGAAAATAGCATTTCATTGTTCAGTAGTTTTTTCAACTGTTTGGAACAGTTTGACAGTTTTGATGATAAACAGGGTCATTTGAGAGATCATTATTGCAGTATTTGGTCATTAAACCCGATCAGTCATCCTTTCTTAATGACCACGCTGATAAGATGGACAGCATTGCGTGCTATGCACTGACACTATTATTCCAAAAACTCCTTTTTTGGTCTACTTAACCTGTGTTATCAGTGCATCTTTAATTGACCCCATCATCATTTCCATTATCTATGCAAGGCAAAATCCGCAAACATAACTTTTAACCATCCATTTTAAATTTCACACGCCCACTTGTAAGCAATTACCCCCCCCCCCCCCCCCCATAACCCACCCACACCTGCCCTGGGACGCCCCCTAGTGCCCGGAAGTGGAACTCACGCCCGTTACCATGGTATTTGTGTCAACAAATAAGTTAGAAGGAAACGCACACAAAGTAGTGGGCGAGTGTGGCAGGCTACTACTAGCCCGGGCCTGTTCCCAGTCCCAACTTTTGCGGATCAATCCAAAGCGAAAGCGATCTTAATTTCGCGTGCGCTTAAATTTCGCGCATCTCAACTTCTGCAATGTTTCATGCTCAAAATGCACTCATGTAAAGATACATTGCTATTCTCATCCCCATTATGTTGCATTGTATTTCAATGCGTGTTTTGTGCTTAAACGCAGGATTTCTTGTGTGTGAGATTGATATTTTTGTCGGGCGAAAATAAAGTGACTAGGGAATGGCCGGTGTATTGATGGGTTGGTAGGGATCAGGGAAGGCCCAGTGAACTACTGGTGTAGGGAAGAAGTGGGCAGGTGAG
Organism: Lepidonotus clava; assembly: GCA_936440205.1. Taxonomy (NCBI): domain Eukaryota; kingdom Metazoa; phylum Annelida; class Polychaeta; order Phyllodocida; family Polynoidae; genus Lepidonotus; species Lepidonotus clava. The sequence goes on along the minus strand of OW387150.1, from coordinate 12,620,532 downwards.
AAGCAGCGGTTGGAGAGGGAGGAGGGGTCCCTGGTCCCTCCAGGGTGTGCCCCGGAGGTCAAACCCCGGAGGGACCATACCCCAAACCTGGACAAGAGCCCATCCAATACATACTACGCCCATAGAGAATCATTGCATTTTAACGCATTGGTTCATATGGTGGCAGAGGAGTGCCTGCTCCCATCCAACCTGTAGGAGTCCCCACCTGGTCTAAGCAACAGGTGGGAGAGTGGCTCCTCCAGTACCCTGACACTGGAAGGTTTCCAAGGTGACCCAGGGGGAAAGGGTCTCCAGCATCGAGGAAATTGAACCCAAATAACAATTAAGATGGAGCAAATTGGTAAGTACTGTACTTCACATAGAAGACGTGTTATTTCCTTATTGTGCCTGGCTCGGGTTCTCTGTTCACACATTAGCTATTGGTACCAATGCATATTTATAGGCCTATATAATGATTGCACTTATGCACGCGCTCAGGGTAGGTCGATGCCGCTAAGAGATTGCATCATCAGTTAGCTCTAATGGACCCTTGTTGATAATGTCAGAGCCTATCTAAATACAAGAAAATAAGTGCATAGGGTCACTTTTGATCAGTTTTGCACACTTTTAGCAGATGCTAAAATGTCAAATATTATGGAAACTTACCAGAGAGGTTCAACAAAATGAATTTGGAAATCGTCCTAGTATCGTCCGATATGTATTCATCATAAAAAAGAATTCAACATATATGACGAAGAAGAGTTCCTTCAGCTTTGAATCAATTATTTTCATTGATCTTTAATGGCCACGCCCAGAGAAAACTGTAATATCTTAAGACGGATTTCCTAAATCAAACTATTCCGGCACTATCATACTTACGCGAAAAACACTACCTCACGTTTATTGATCGTTTACAACATTAATATTAAATAGATGTATAAATATTTTATGGAAACTACTATACCTGGAATGTTGAAAAGATGGCCTAGTTACAGGACACTTACTCAAACGAATGTACATGCAACCTAGGCATATATCTTACTCTTTTAAAAAGAGGGTCAACCTTTTTGGGTGATGCACCAAAAAGGTTAAGCACCTGTTTTTCACACCTCAGACCAAACGCTCAATGATTATTTCTTGCCTCCAGGGCCTTGGTCTCACACTCGACCCTGGAGTCGGACCCAAGCACAAGTTACCTCACCGGTTGCATGGCCGAGACTTCATGCATCATTGATTCCTCCACAAACTCAGTCACCCATGGCAACACGTCAATATAAACACTCTCATTCGTCGACTGTGACGTCCGTGGGCGTTTTGTACTGGGGGACTATAGGGGAATTGTACAAATTGTAATTTTCTATTCCAGTGAAAAAACTTCTGATGGGGCCAGTGTTGATCCACAACGTTTGGGGAATGTATGTAAGAGGCGTCGCTAAATGAGGACATTTTTCCTAATCGACGCTTATAAATTCCCCCGTGCACCCCGTCCTCTATATTCACCTTTGATGGGTGTGTTCTGCACTTGGTTTAAGTTTCAATGTACTTGGATTGTAGCCAGCCTTAGTACATGTACCTAAAGATCTCCTTCAACAACCAGAGTTCAGGGACTTCAAACATAATGAAGTGGAAAGAATCAGACTGGGGGATCAGCTTTTTGATGGGAGAAATGAAAGCAAAATACATGTGCCTGATTGCAATTCACAGCTTGGTCTCATGTATGGCACATGAGGAATTGGTTACAAATGGACTATAATCGGAAGTTATGGGCAATTAGAACCTCGGTATTGCCCGCTGAAATATTAAAGACTTGAACCATAGAGAACAAAGCCAATACCACACGTCCATATTAATACGAAATACATTATGAAGGGTTTGGAAATATATTTATGCAAGCAACTATACTTGGGCTCTTTGTATACATAGTTGCTCATGCATCAGATATACATGTACATTTCCTTTGAATGGAATACAATCCTATACCATTAATTATGAATGATGATATCAACTATCCAGTCATCCGTCGAACAGTACCGAATGATATAAATTCTGTGCACTCACATATTCATCAATACGGCAGAATACACTTTATGGCCCTGTTTTGGCCTCAGAGATGAGCCTTCTTCAAATATTCATGTCTGTGTACTACTCACAAGCCAATGGTACAAACGGCGTTCGCGGAAACCTACCCCCTATACCCCCTCCGTCCCCCGCCCCCACCCGCCCACCCGTTCCTCCAAGGTCAACAGTGACGTAAGTAATAAATATTTTATTGGATATACCAATATTTTACCAATATTATGTCTATCCTTTTCCAGTTGAAAAAAAATTAACAGGGAAGGATTTTAGATTTACTTCACATGGAGGGGCGGTACAAATTAGGACAGTTTATTTTCTTTTATGATTTTCTTTGCATTTTCACTTTCATACATGATCTTTCAGATTATTATTGAAATCAGTTACATCTGCAATCGAAATCTGAATCTATTGGTCTATTATGCACCATTATTCACGAAGTACGCGACAATCAAAACAGGCCGATATAAAATCCCTTATCAGGTTCGGATCAAGCCTGACTCCAGCAACGGCGGCTTATTTTGCATCGTTGCTAAATCTTGCACCGCATGTGACTTATTATCTCGCATCGTTGCTGAATTCAATACTATAGATTAAGTACACTATTACTTCTCAAAGTCTCACCACGAGTAGGAAATTAGTATTTTACTTCGACTTGAATCAAATAAAACCACAAATCCTCTTCTTTTCTTTGTAGAAAACTGTGTACCATCAGATGGGTGCGGGTGTACTGAAGAACGCCTGGGAGGGTTTCAACTCCACCCTCTTCGCCTACGGACAGACCGGGTCGGGCAAGTCCTACTCCATGGTGGGCTACGGCGTCAACAAAGGTAAGTAAGGAGTCAAATGGTTACGATGACATGTGGACGTATCCGAAGTGTTAACATTAATGCTGGCGTTATTTCTTTAAATGTCAGACTTTTGCTAAATAAAATTGATGCTTTTCTATGACAAGGGCAGTGTTTGTTTATGGTTATTTGCGGATTTTCTTTATATTGATCTTTTTATCATGCTTTCTATGAGACATCTATAGACATCAAGCGTGTAACGTCGGGCATATAGATCTACACATCCTTTCCCAAATCAGATATTATAGGCAGAGGATGTGGTCCATGTCTATATATATATATATATATGGAGCATTTTTACTGTTTAGAATAATTTAATTCACAAAGAATTGATATTGTGTAAAGCTTTTTTCTGCATAACTCCCACTCTCATTGCACAATTATTGCTCACACCACTCATGTATAACCACCCTTCACATTTCTGTCTTTTCTCAGGTATTATCCCTATGTTCTGTGACTACATGTTCCAAGGCATCGACGCCAAGAAGGCAGAAGGAGCCGCCATAGAGTTTGAGGTGAGCCAATAAACCAAGGAAATACACTCACCTTTAGCATAACTCGAGAAAGACCAATATTTCGTTTCCAATCTCAAAGTACTCAGTCTAATGAATTCACAAAGTTTGACAGAAGACGGGCGTGCATGTCATGAATAAGGTTTATGTCATAGTTTGTGATATTAATCCGTTTCCACGTTATTGTCTTCTCTGGGTTATTCAACATGTTCTTGTATTCCCTGCAGGTGACCTTCAGTATGTTGGAAATCTACAACGAACAGGTGCGTGACTTGCTGAACCCAGCGTCCAACAAGAAGGGCGGCCTGAAGGTCCGACAGCATCCCAAGAAGGGCTTCTACGGTGAGCTTTAAATCTGTAGATGTGGTACAGTATTAGAGAAATGCACTTGCAGAAAAGGGCCTTCGTATATATTCAGTCTGGTAACAAGGAGAGGGTGTGACATTCTCTTCTTTCCTACTATTGGTCCTAATGGGATGAAACATGTTGATTTGCTGCATTAAAGAACTAATTAATTTCTCCGTGTTGATATCATAGTAAAATGAAAAAGAAAAAATATTTTTTCGTTGCCATTGGAATTGAATAATACACATGGTTTTTCAAGATAATGGCGATGAAATATAAGTGGGATCTATTGAAACTATGCCATATGAGAAATTTGGAGAGAAAAAGTGGGGGTTGGGCTAAGGAATATATTTGCTATGACCATAATCTTTCAGAAATCTCTGCATCACATACATAACCATACCAAATTACAACACAATACATACTCATAGCCTCTAATTGACACATCTTGCAGCCGAGGGATTAGTCTTCTCCCCCGTGGGAAGCTACAAGGAGATTGAGAACAAGACTGAGGAGGGGACGAGGAACAGGACGGTGGCCGCCACCAACATGAACGCCACCTCGTCCCGCGCCCACACCATCGTCGGCATTCAGCTCGTCCAGAAGAGCAAGAACGCCGCCGGGGAGGAGACGGCCAAGACCGCCATCGTCAACCTGGTCGACTTGGCCGGAAGGTAAGAGCGGCGCTGATTATACAGTTTGTGTACATTTCAAAATGTACAATTTCTTTTCTCAGATATGTACCTTTATATATATATATATATATATATAAAGTGTACATTTTCCTTGTTTTGAAATGTAGATTTTCCTTTTTTTGGTCATAAAAAATGCATTCCCCTCGCCATGAAAATTACATTTTCTGTCTTTTGAAAATTATATATTATTTGTTTTATAAATGGTTTTTTTATTGTTAATGTACATTTTCTTTCTTTAGAATGGGAATTTCCCTTAAAAATTGTAGAGGGCAATTTTAAAAAGAAAGGATAATTTTGACTCTTCCCGAAATAGCCACATATCACATTGGTACGCCAGTGGAAGTAATTAAAACAATTATTCATCATTTCATATTAATTTATCAAAATGCACCCTTTTAAATGTTGATGTTCTGGTTGGCAGCGAGCGTGCTGAGAGTACAGGAGCTACAGGAGACCGACTCAAGGAGGGCGCCGCCATCAACCAGTCCCTGTCGTCACTCGGCAACGTCATCTCCGCCCTCGCCGACCAGTCCAACGGCAAGAACACCAAAGGTGGGATATATGTTAGGTGTTGATGAATCCTTACACAAGTAAGGAACATGAAGAGTATTAAAGGGCATGACTACGTATACCCATAGGCGTGGATTAAAAACAGGCAATGATGCTTTAATGGTTGATGCTACTGTAAATACATTTTAAAACGTATATAGTCCACTAATTGTTTAAATGATTGTCTAAATTGCAGAACAGGTGTTTGATATATAGCCTACTCAGTTTATAAAGAAAACCCAGAATGACTAAATAGTGAAAACCATCCTTAAGATTGCTGAAAATAGTCAACTTGCGTCTTGTTTGCTGAAATATAAGTCGTGAAAACAAATAACATGTTACATTTGTATCCAATACTCACACCGATCATTTTCCTTTGCAGTTCCATACAGAGACTCTGTCCTAACAAAGTTGTTGAAAAACGCCTTGGGTGGTAACAGCAAAACTATTATGGTAAGAAAAGATCCCTTTTCCCACTAGTTCTTTACTCGGTTTTATTTTTACCCAATACAATGTCAAATATTATAACGGAATTGGATAAGATTTGGAATTCTTCTTAATTGTGTGATGTATCATTATTTTACTACTTTCACGAAAACAATTGAAGTAATGATAAGTATATTTTTCTGTCCTTTCAGATTGCTGCTGTCAGTCCTGCTGACATTAACTACGATGAATCCCTGTCCACCCTTCGTTATGGTAAGATTTGATGAACAATGTTTACAGATATATATGGTTGCTATTATTTGTGCTGAATAATGAAAATGTAATCAATGGCTCTGTAATGATAATGTATACTCAAGTTTAAACGGATTCAAGATGGTATGAAGACTTTACAATATGTGGTGTCTGGCATCCTCTGAACTGAAGTGAGAGGATCGGAACTACTTCCATACCTCATTCGTCCAACATATAGAGAACAACCAGAACCAATAAAACTATTACCATCAGGGCCATGTTGAGATACTGACTCAATATGGATTACTCAAAAATCCCCCCTAACGACGTTAGCATCGTTTGACACCATTATAATTGCTTTACCAAAAACACGACACAAAAACTAATTGTATTATAGAAAACTTAACCTATTATCCTTATTGCTAATAACAGCTGACAGAGCCAAGCAGATTAAGACCAAGGCCACGGTGAACGAGGACCCGACGGAGAAGCTGATCCGTAACCTGCAGGAGGAGAACGATAAGCTCAAGAAGATGCTCGAGTCGGGCGGCGTGTCCCTGGGCGACATCAGCTCCGAGGAGACGGCCGGCATGACTGACGCCGGTAGGTCTTCTGTTATATATATAATAATAATATTATTATGGGTTTATGGACACATCCATGTTACTAAAACGAGGAGGGGTGTTTCCATTAAGTACTAGAACGTCCCTCATTAGTGCTAGTAGAATTTGTTTTAAATTGTTATTATTGGGTATAGGGGTTTGGCTGAAACCCCATTCGCCCTTGGCAATTTTTCACTGCGATTTTAAAATCGTATGCATTAAGACACAGTATTTTGACTAAATATTCACATAACCTTATACATTGATAGCTCCTTTGTAAACCACAAACATATGTTACAAAAATGATAATTCTAGGTACAAGACGATTGCGATTATATCTCAGATTTCGATGAAAATGTGCCCAGGGCGAATGGGGCTCTAGCCATACTTCCGCCTAATATAGGCGAACAAGTCAAGAACTGAATTCCAAAGTAACTGCATGTTGTCAATAAAAGATATTGTTATCTGTAATGTTATCTCTGCTTTGGCCATCAGAGAAGGAGGCCTACCGTAAGGAGATCGAGGACGATCTGAGGGCTCAGATGGGATCCAACAACGACGACGTGGAGAACATGAGGAAGGACTTCGAGGAGAAACTCAAACTGGCCCGTGCTGAGGCCGCATCGGTAAGACATTTATAACTTTATTTATTTTTAAGGATTTTATTTGCAATAACTTTTATTTACAATATGTCTAAGTTCATCTCTTTTTCTTTATTATTGGGGGAACATGAGGAAATGTTCTGCACTCCCTGCCTTGGATTGTGTATGCATTGGACATGCTTTGTTTAGACACATTTTCTGTTCTTCAGTTCAATATGTTTATCTTTTAGTTAATGAATTACTGCATCATTTCGCGATATTTATTGTTTGCAAATAGTACAGTGCACATTGGATAGTTACAACTTCATGTAACTTTTTCAAACTTGATTTCATGTTTCACCCTAAAATTAATGCACCATTATAAGATTTATGTTGAGTTTTGTTTTGACTGTCGATGGTTGTCGCTCATGAACTATCATTAACTTCATTCCTGCAGGCAATGGTATGGTTTATTCCTAAAATATTATGGCGTCATTTCCATGTTATTCTGTTAACACCAATAGGTTGATAACAAATCACTTATTTATATGAACAGATTTCAAAACTAAAAAAGTGATTATAATTATCGTCGTATTGTTGTGTGCCTACACCCGAGTGCATGTTATACCGTTTAAAACCATTCACTGCCATCATTAGAGACATTTAGATATTTATATATATTCGTTGCACGTACTTCTTCAGTATTGATCCATACTTGTGTTAGTGTGTCTGAATATTAAAAATAATTACCATTGTTGAGTAAAATAGCAGACGTGAAAATGCTATGCAAATTAGTAATAATCTTAACATGTCAAATACAAATAGATTTGGATGATATAACTTTGACGTTGTCCTTTCCTTCCTTTCATATTCCTATATCTACGTCGTGAAGACAAAATACAAATTCACTCCAGACTGCAAAACAATTAATGTGTAACTAACTCGTATACTAACTATGAATTACAAAAAGTCCAATATGATAAACCTAACGTTGAGATATATATGATGACCTTTTTTTACGAAACAAATGAGTTAAGGCACCGCCTCATTTGGATAAAACGAAATCAAGTTTAAACTTACATTATGTCAAATAAGACCAAGGTTGAAAAGAAATAGATTCCATTCAGCCTGTTAAATATTTTGAAAACAAATGTAATTTTGCATGAGCACTGTCGTGTGAACAGCATACATATAGATCGATATTGTACAAAAGGTTTTCGATACATATCGACATCACCCCTTGTAATACATCTAAAAACCAAGGGCAACCTTGACGAGTATAACTAAATAAAATCATTTAAAAAAAGTCATTACTATTTTATATATCAGACAACAAGCTTTACGAATAATTTTTTGAAAATGCTAACCTGTTTTAATCATCTCTTTTCAGAACGGCATCGATGAGACGAACGAGAAGAAGAAGACCATACCCCATATGTTCAACTTGAACTTTGACCCCATGCTTTCCGGCAAAGTGGTGCACTTCCTGGATGCCGAAAGGAAGATCGGAAACAACAAGGGAGATGCTGAAATTATCATGATGGGCCCAAGGTATGTAAATTATACACCTACATATATTTGTATTTGTAAGCGTTATACTCTAAACGTTTCGGATAAACACTAGGCTCTGTATTTCTACCGCAAAACTTTTGAAATTAATTTTACCGTCAGCCGACCAAATAACAACCAGTTGAGTCCATTTAATACCCACAATTTTGACCCAGTCAGCCAACTGATCCATGCTAAAAATCAGTTGGTTCTACCAAAATTATAAGCGATTTTAGTACCGATTCATATCAACCACGTTTATCTAATGTTGCATTTTCATTGGTGATCAGAATCGGTACTCAAATTGGCCGATTCTTTTGGAAAGAATTGGCTGATTTAAACACTGATTTAGCCTTGGGTATGGGATTTACTGTTATACAGTTTACAAGAGCCGGTTTTCATTTTTTTCTGAACAAAATATTATTTGATTTTGAATTGATTATTACATTTATTATATAACTTATAAAGAATTGACATCAATAATTCCGTTACAGCGTGCAGCCGGACCACGCTAAGATCACGGTGGAGGGGGCTAACGTGTTCCTGGAGAAGGTCAACCCGTCGGCCAAGGTGCTCGTCAACGGAGAGCCCCTCACGGAGAAGTTGGCCATCCACCACAACGACAGGTGAGAGCAGCTCATAGCGGCTGGTATAGGAAGTGTGTACTGCTATGAGCAGCTCAGTGCAGATAAAACAGTTATAATAATGAACATGAGCTGCTCCGAGCACCTCAAGATGACTACTCAGAGCAGGTTGCATCACATGCCTTAGAGGTCATGAACTATTCACAGCAGCACACAGCGTATTTTAGGCCTATAGAGGGGACGCCCAGAGACGGTTACAGTATCTATTGTAGAAATAGGGGTTCGTGTATGCCTATTTCACTGAGTGGGAGATATTCACAGTATCTTTCGCATAGAATAAGAATTATTGCAGCTCACAGTTCATATAGACTGCGTCTCCAAGTAGCTTACAGCCCATACTCTACGCAGAATACCAGCGGCTTACTTCAGCTCATACACCTCATTGGAAAAAGTATGGATTTCTTATGGCATTAAAATTCATAGGGCCAGGGAAAAGGGAATAGAAGTTTCTCATAATATCCTCTATCATATGGAGTATGAACAAGGTGGCAGATGATTGTAAATACAATATGTCAACCATTAGCCATACCCATTGATTTAAATGGTAACTAAACGGTACAAACTATACATGGTTTCATCCAATTTAATGACCCCGTGGGGGTTCTGAGTAAGAATAGTCCCCTGCTGATTGTATAAGGCAATGATAGGGGGGAGCCAGCACTAACCAAGCGTTTGGTTCAATTCCCAGTTGGTGCTGTGGTTCACTAAGGGATGAGGTACAGCAAAAATGCTTTCAAGGTGTTAATCCCCTGCTGTTTGCCTGCCCCGTCACCTTCATATCATAGATACGATCACCAAAGACAGTTCGTCCTAATTTGTTTTCGCCGTGAATATGACCTTATTTGTTGAAACGGCATAAAGCATCCATTACTTACTCACTCACTCACTCCAACTTACTGTATCTGCCTGCAGACTGATGTTCGGGACCACCCAGCTGTACGTGTTCGCCCACCCCAAGGAGCGGGACGCCTCCAAGGAGACCTTCCCCGACTACACCTACGAGATGGCCCAGGAGGAGATCGCCGCCAACTCCGGCTTCGACATGAACAAGGGCAACAAGTCCAAGGGTAGGCTATTTAACACTTACTGCCGATTGTTTTAAAGTAATAATGCCTTGATTGCGCTCACAAATAGGAAACAACTATATGTCCGTACTTGGTTTATTTGGTAATGTACACTTTGCTGTCCACAATTTATACTTATTGCAAATCTCTTAAAAAGTAATATTGCCTCCGCTGTGCTCAAAAATAGGAAACAATTGTGTGTCCGCACTTGGTGTATTGGTAATTTACACTTGGCTCTTCGAGGCCCAATGATGATAACATAGTGCACTATTATGCATCTTAATTACTGCAATTGGGCAAGAACAACCGCTAATTTCCTTTACATCCTAATGCATATCATTCTACATTATCAAAGCGATTGGAAGTCACGTGGAATGAGATCTAGGGAAAAAAATTCCTCTGTATAAGCGACATGAAAAAGTGCTGTAATATTATAATAAATCATGATGACAGTGCATTTGAAAACCCCTTCCATGGTCGACCTCATTGCTATAACCTACCCCCCATTCATTTTCCGACATCACCCAGAATCCATCTCCAGGTAGCTATGCATTCCTTAGCCCACCAGTATTAATTTCAACCATGACTAATTGCTGACGTTGCACTTTTCCTCCTCACAGATGACATGCTGATCCAGGAGGACCTGGTGGAGATCCTGCCCGCCGTGGAGGAGGCCAACTCCATCAGCGAGGAGCTGGACAAGAAGAAGAAGTTCGAGGTGGTGCTCGTGTCGCCAGAGGCCCGCGGGGAGATCGGCGGCCGTATGCAGGTAAGGGTTTGAAACTTGTATCATATATTTGTACACTTATTAAATGGGGCAATGCTGAACCCTTTGGCATTATTGCAAGAGTTATTTAACAATTGCAGCTCAACAACGGTTCACTTTCAATCGCTGCAATAATGCTCATACTAAATACAGCTCGAAATGTCAATCGTTGGTAAATCTTTCTGTTATTACATGATAAAACCCGTTCAAAAGGAAAAAGTATGAAAATATGTGATTATCGACATCCTATTACAAATCAACGCATCTTGTTGGTTTTGTCTGCAGATACCCCGAAATACATATTAACCGTTATTCGAGTCTGAGATAATTCATAACCTAGATACACATGCATTGTTGGGAATAGAAATCAAGCACGTTAGATCCTATAGCCTTAAACTAGTTATCTTGAAAAAATGTCATTAATGCATTTATGGGGACCTCCGTTTTCACAAAAAAAGGATTTTTAACTCATTTTCTATTTTCATATAGATCTTCATCAAAATGACCGACCTGGAGACGGACATGAGCTGGATGTGGCCCCGGGAGAAGTTCATCAACCGAAAGTACGTCATGCAGGAGATGTACGAGAACTACACCGAGGGCGAGGACTGGAAGGTGGCCCAGGTAGGTGGAACTGCAGGCGTCTTCTACCTTCAAACTGAATAAATTTACTGGGGAGAGGAGTGCTAAGTCCTCTCTGGAAATTAATCAAACCAAATTGGATGTTAGTGGGTTTATAGTGTAATCTTACTTGGGTTATCCTTAGTGTTAGTGGAATTAACTTTTAGAATATCTTCTAGTAAATGAGTAACATAAGGTCGTATCTGACATAGGTTAACCTACGTCAGATACGACCTTATGTTACTCACCAAACGAGAAAACAGATCTACAGATTCAGGTCTCATTGGAAAATGACTTTAAAAAAACATCTTTCTCACACCCAGAGACCTCCTGATTTTCTGTAAAAAAAAAATGTAGTTTTTTCTTGAAGCAGCTGCCACTCCTGTAATGTTTTATCCTTTATGAAAAGCAATGCATCTGTAATATTTGTGTTTCAGGACCGGGACCCCTTCGAGGAGGACCCTAACGCCGAGACCCACATCGGGTCGGTCAAGGTTTGGCTCCAGTCTCTGTCCTACTGCATCGAGATGAAGGAACAACTCGAAATCACAGACTACAAGGTAAGTTCTTACCCTTTTTATCATATTTTTAGATATATATATATATATATATATTTCTGGTATGGTATTTGTGGAAAAGTATACCTATATATATATATATATATATATATATATATATATATATATATAGGTATACTTTTTGAGTACATAATATGTTTGGCATAACACTACATAGGCTTTCAATGCTGTCGATATCACTATAAAGACACTGTTGACATATTAATGCAACTTTTAATTGATATCAGAATCATTTTGAATGCCAATACCAATATGTTATTAGACATAATGATATGATACAAGATCTCAATACACATGGTATAAATTGTCATAATAATGATACCATAATTATAAGAGGACATTATACTCTATTTCCCTTCTATAGTACCTATTATAAAAACCCTATTACAACCTACATACAAATTTGAAATCAAGCATTACTACATAACGTAGGATAATATACCTGTATAAACAAATAATGTTAATCCTTTTATCTCGTATCAGGGCACTGAGGTGGGTCACCTGAACCTGGAGATCGTGCCGTGTAACGCTAAGGGTAAGGAATACACGGAGAACGACGACATGTGGGTGGACAACCCGTCCGACATGGAGGGCAAGGAGCTCAACTTTAACGTCAAGATCGAGAGTGCCCGCGGACTGCCAAACAGGTTCACGGTAAGCCCCGTTTACATTGTACGACAACTAGGCTTAAGCCTGTATTCAACTAGGCAATTTCGATAGCCGGTAGCCGGTAATTCAATAATTTTCTTTGGTAATTTGGTGAAAGACCATACATCCTACATATCATTTGACCATACATCCTACATAACTTTTGATTGATGAAAGAGGTCATACAATCGTCTAGTGAAAAAACAGCCTCTAATGGGACGTAATTTGAGAAAATATAATGTAAACCATTAATGAGAATACATCAATTTTATATAATGCTGGAATTGTGGTGGTTATTATGAGACTGTCAATGCCTTTGAGACAGTTATTGAGGGTTTTGAAAGTATATGTAAACGTCCCTTAACTACGGACGTTTCGTTTGATCTTAAAATGAATTTTATCCTCGAATGGCATACGTTCGCGCCTTGCTGAACACGTCTGTAGTGTGTATAATGTTCTGGTCGATCATAGGATAAAGAAGTGCATCTTTTTTTAAACTGTCTTATGCATCGTTAATAATTTAGTGCCTCTTATCGATCCCAACTAGTGCTATACTCAGATCACCAATAGTGTTCTTTGAGAGTGATCGATCAAAAGATAAAGAACTGCATATCTTTAATATTCTTTAATAATTTATTCCGTCTACCGATCTAAACTGAGATTAAAAATAATAAATAAAAACGCACTAATTTGGAGGGGGGAAAAACATACATACTCTTAATTTTTGATCAGAGATGGATTATGTCATGGTTATTTATCATATGAATAATCATAAACATTCTTGTATTTCCTCCCTGTATAAGGTTTTTTCATCTTATTCTGTTTGCAGGACGCGTATGCCCGTTACAAAGTGTACCTGGACGACGACTTCACGGCCACCAACCCCATCGCCAACACCTCCAACCCCGACTGGAAGCACAAGAAGCTCTTCAAGTTCAAGCCCGTCACTAACCAGGTCAGTTCGTATTACACAACATTCACACAACGTAAACTGTATGGCAGGCAAGATTTGTATCACAAAACAGTTTAAGACTGTACCATTTAATGCCACTGGTTTAACGAAAATAATTGTTGCTTGCGTAATTAATTTAAAATGTAGGCCTACACTAGTAATTAACCTGGTATAGGTAGTCTTTAATCTGACATTCTTCAAGTTGTTCAAAACTATCTTGTAAGTAGTATAATGAAAAGGGCATTAAACAGTGGTCACAGCTGCTACGGGTCAGCCAAAATATAGGCATCAGTCATTTCATTGATTACATCAGTCATTTTTTTATTAATAAATAACTTTCCACGCCGGCCATTTATATATCCCTTTATATACATGAATTGTTCCCAAAAAGATTCAACTAATTATCAAAAGAAAAATAACCTAAATTTCTCTTCCCCGCTGAGCAGCTCGTCCAGTACCTGAGCGACTCGGCCATCATGGTTCAGATCTGGGGTAAGCAGAAACCCCCGAAGACTAAGAAGGCCGTCAACACCAAGGACGCCCTCACCAAACAGGCCATGTCCAAGGGCAACAACTCTGTGGGCAACACCAACACGAAGGTCAGTTATCGAGGAAAACTTCAAGATTGTATATAATCAAAATTAAAAGGTATATCACCAAGGCTCTCAACACTTATTATTATCATTATGAATTCAATAATATCACTTTAGATTATAATTGATTACAAACTCATTCAATAATTCTTATAGTCATGTCTTAAGGCAGGCTATCTAGTGTGTGTTACACTACAATATAATAAATACCTTCCACTCTTATAGTTATGTCTTAAGTGTGTACTGTGTATACATAACCCTACAATATAATCTATATGACCCTTAATTAACCGTTTTGTTCTTTTTCTCTACAGTTGGTGGATGCCGACAAGGTGCGCTTCGCTATGCAGTTGGCAGTTATGACCAAAAGAGCAGAGAAGTCCGAGGCCAAAGTGGTAGGTTTATTGAAATGTTCGCCATTGATTTAGTCCTAAATTGACACAGGGTCAATCAGTTGTTATTACTAGAAGTAGGCCTATCGGGTAACAGGAGAAGATTTTTTGCTGAGATAAAGCCAGAATCACCTACGTCAGCCCATGTGTTACAAATAGTGCAATCACTGATAATTATATGATGTAATCAACCACATTTAATGTTATACGGCGAATCGCTCCACACAATAGCCGTTTATATCACAATTCTTGCTTTACAAATATTATACATGTTCTTAATCCTACCTTTTTTTAGGGTCAATTCCGTGAACTCGTTAAGCTGGCTGACCAGTACGGGAAACAACGGATTTCAACCAAGTTGATCAAGGACCTCCTAGCTGCGCCATCCGCCGATGCGGCCCAGAAGTGCCTGAAGATGGTACCCAAGGAGAAAGGAGCAGGTAATTAGGTAATTATTGCTCTTTGTTTAGGCACGCCTAGCTCAGCTTTATGTACCTAAAGAGAAAGGAGCAGGTAATTAAGTAATTATTTATCTTTGTTTAGGCATTTTTTAGTTCAGTTTTATGTACCCAAAGAGAAAGGAGTAGGTAATTATTTATCGTTGTTTAGGCACGCCTAGTCCAGATTTATATACCTAAAGAGAAGGAGTAGGTAATTAATTATTATTGATGTTTATTTAGTCCAGCTTGAAGTATGATTCAGCTCAGGCCTATTGTTTTATTCTTTTTATTCATAGTGGAAAAGTGATAAGAAATAAACATACTAGTTTACACTAAGATCCAGCTACATTGTTGAATTAAGGAAAGGCTTTTCTTTGGACAACCAGTGCAAATGATTATTCTTTTATTAGACATATCAATAATAATTGTTGTGAAATATTCAATATACTTTGAAATTTGAGAACTAATTTTATTTCATGTTGGATGTAGGAACATGTTTTATTGTACTGTCTTTTTTTTTATGTATAAAACAAAAAGGGCTAGTTTGGTTTGAGATTAAGAGATAAATGCGAGAATTGCTAAACATAATGATAGCAAATCATGCAATCAGAAAGAATTCAAATATTCCATAATTGTGTGTGACTGTCTATTTTGCGATGTATATCACATTAACTCAAACTTGTACATCTTTATCATGTCTTGAGTCACCAAATAAACTCTGCCTTATAATTGACAAGGTTGTTTTTAGGGAGCTGGTGTTCATGCGTGTTAATGTGTTTTATATTATTTATAAAATCGCAAGCCAAGTAAAAATATAAGATTTATAAAATGCACCCTTTACAGATGAAAAGGACAATGACAGCTCAAGTTCAAGTTCAAGTTCTGGGTCTAGTAAGTTGTATGGAGAGTTCTCATGAATCAGTCGTCTTGTTCATTGTTATGTTGAATACCACCTTGCATGGCTCTAGTTCTTAAGTTTACGAAAACTTGATTTGATATGTACAACCTTGTCTGAAACCATGCCATAAGTACAGAGTTGTTATCACACCATAAAGGTTTCGAGTGATTGATTGTGATATTCTCATAGAAAGTTCTAATTTTTACCCGAGAAACATACAATCAGCCCTGATGATAATAGATATTAGATACCAGAGAGTTATTCATACAAGGTTGGGCGTGCAATCAATGTTTTTCTTGTTTGGAAGCCCTATGTCATATTGTGTGGATCCTCAGTCATATTTTATGTTTAAGGAATTCATGATTTTTTTCTTACAGAGTCCTGGTTTTCTCTTATTTTCAATCATTTTAGTACATGTAGATGTGTGGTGACTAAATCTATATTGTTACCTTGTGTTGTTATGCATGTTGTGAGACCTTTGATTCTGGAGACAGTTATACACAGGCAGATTATTCCTTATGGTGTTGTTTATTAGCGGAAACTGTTAATTCAGGACCCTTGAAAAACACCAGCAGATGTTTAAGTGCAATTTCTTTCATATAACACGAGTTATGTGCGTACATTGCCATGGAAAAACAAATTGCTTGTCTAGAATAAAAAGGAAATTGGGCAAAGATCATATTATGGAGATAATTATTCTAAATTTCAAGCCATGTACAACTTGTTCTAAACAGATATTCTAACTTTATCGTACATTCACTTTCGGTTCTTGTTGCACAAGTTGTTTTATGCTATTTCAAAGCTTGTGCTGACAGATTAACAAAGCATCCGCATACCCCTCCCAGTGTATATAATTTCAAATGATAGTCAAGCTTTAAACGTCATCTCGTTTTGAACATTCAATTATCATTTCATTTAAATCAACCTTCATTTAAATGTCCTTCTGACAAGCCTTCACACAACTCAATCAGAATAATTATGCATATATACATGCTTATGTACATTTCCTTTAAAGCTTGTGTTCGCATATTGTCTGCTTTAAATGTCATATTTTTGTCGATCACTTAAAAGGCGTCTCACTTCAAAGCGTGAAGGGATCCCCTAAAAAACGTAAGTTTTCCACGTATGTGTGATGCCAAAACGATAGAACATACATGTGTGAACTAGTAAAAAACGAGAACAGTTATTCTATCCCCATGAAAGGAGGATAATAAGATCTGTAGCGATACAAACCTTTCAACTAGTGATAAAACGGTGCAAACCATGCCCATATAATAAGAAAGGGTGGATAATAAAGCTTTATATATAGTGGTATTCTCCCAAATCTCATGTCATTGGAATAGGTTAACTTTTGAAACAGGAGGTGTGAATATAGCAGAATATTCAAATTTCCTTACTGCATATATATTGGGTTAACACCTCTTAGCCATAAACAATGAAAGATAATAAGTCTTTAGAACCTTCCACAAATTAGGTGCTATTACTTAATGAATTAAATTGTCCATTCATGAATTACATTGTGGACTGAAACTTTTCTTATAAGCAGCTGATGAGGCCTACACACACTGTTTTTTTCTCCTTTCAGAGACTTACTCATGGACTACTGATTAGAAAACAATTTTTAGATTTCAGTTTCCATCGCTGTCGACATATGGTACCAAGATCTAATTAAACTTGTGTATTGAACTTGAATTTGAAAAACTTTTATTCTTTTTTTCAGGGGCGTATTTGACTACCTTATACATTCCCTGAGTTTCTGACGGAGACAGGAGCTTCATAAGATGATATAATTATTTGAAATGTACATGCATTTATTAGTATTATCATATTTCCCCTTGTTTTTCCATAATAGATGATGGAGCTAAGTCAAGTGGAGGCGGAGGCGGCAGCAGCGGTGGAAACGCTCAATCTAAATCCTGCGTCCTTTTGTAAAGAAAAACCGGAGAAAATGAAGGTCACATAATTCAAGTAACTAAGGGCATTTCATCCTTAACTGTTTTTGATATGCATATTCCTGTTTCTGCAAACTCCTTTAACCAGATTACTATTTATAGAAGTTGACTGAATATTCTCATTACACGGGTTTCCTTGGATGTCTTAGGCAATCGTTCAGTGTCTTCTTAGGCTCACGGTCTGCTATCATTATAATACCATGTGCAGCTCAATGTACTAGTACACAAATAAGACTTGGTGATGTATGAAACGACTTGATGTCACACAGGGCTGGATCCAAACGGGGACCAAGGCGTCTGGATCCCCTTCTAAAGTATATATTTCGATTTGAACCAAACATTAAAAGGGAACTTTTTGACTCATAATCAATTGTTTAAACCCCTGCATCCGCCCCTGACAAAACATAAGATCCGCCCCCGTCAAGCTCCTGGATCCGCCCATGTCATACTCCTGGATCCGCCCCTGTCAAAGACTGCTGACAATCACTCCATCCTCAGTGGGTACCAATAACTGCTTTAAAGCTTACCCAAACGGGTCTGACCAAGTAATGCTATAGGATACTCAGAACTCCTCATCTATAGATGCAACTTATTCTCAACCATTGTATTATCTATTTTTGTAAGTACTCTAGTTAAGATGTGAAAGAAACATCCGTGCCAAGTGTCAGTCCGACCACTTAAATAATGAAATTCTTCTTACTGTTAACTATTTGCTGGTCCCAAGTTTCATCAGCTGTTCACCGTATAATTATTGGTACTGTTTGCCAGAAGTAGCAATCTGTAAACAGCACTGGTGTGGCGGCTATCACCCAAATTTAAGGCTTTTCTATTTCACATATAGAATCACCTTATTTCACATCACGCACTTGAGTATCACTTCTTGTGGTGGGATTTGATTGTTCAATATGCTTTATGATGTACATTTTGCTCCTTCATCAGTATTTGGTAGTTTATTGTGTGATTAGAAGTAGGTAAATTTCTTTTTTACTGGGCCCTTACAGAATCCGTCCAATCACCAAAGGTGATACAATCATACTGTAAGCCAGTGAAGTGTAGCCTTTTGACCGTCCATCACTATACTTTAAACGGTTAGTGCTTGTATATAAACATTGTATACTATCAACCTATACATTTTCGCTCATCCGGCACTGCTGTTTTCCTGTAACCATAACTTCGCGCTGAATCTGCATTCTATTTATTCAATGATATTTTGATTTTCACTTACCTCATACTTCTTCAAATCAATGGCACTGTGCGACATAAAATTATACAACATGAAAATTGAAAGTTTACAGTGATTCATTACTTTTATTCACAAATGTACAAATATGCGCTTACAGGTATTAGTATCTCTCGCTCTGTTGGATATGTGTGTATAATGTGTGTTGTTCAATCAAATGATTTGTTTTTTCATTGTTATTGTGAGTGCCAACTATAAAACCAACTTCGTACAAGATTTATGCAAATCCGGAAAATTATGCGCGTTGGGTAAATAACATGAGGTGGTATCTGACATAGGTGAATAACATGAGGTGGTATCTGACATAGGTTAACCTATGTCAGATACCACCTCATGTTATTCATCCAACTACTGTCATTGGGCTGTGTATCAGTTATGATATGTTAAACTACTGGCAGTAGTCAATGCCTCTGTGACGGGTCTACAGCATATTATTTTTTATGTTGGTATTACTTTTTTCATGTAAAATGAATATTGGCCACAAAAGAAAATTGAAAAAAAGAGTAAAAGCCAGTCGAAAGGAGACCAACTCTTGCTAATGTGTGTCGTTATCAAAATCACTATGTTATATGTAAATTATGCATCTGTAACGTGACCTCCACGTGATGATTGCGTATTGATGGGAGCAGTTAGTCAATGAACTCAAATATATGGGGCAAGATGCCTTCATAGAGTGCAATACATGTAAATTCTAGATTTAAGTATTTGTTAGCTGGTGTTTTGAGTGCTAGGTCCAAGGTTATTTGTTTGGACACAATTGTGTCATTTATTGTTGTAGGATTATACTTGTGAATGTATCTGTGTGTTTGATTTCAAGTCAATCTGTCTAACTGAAGTAGTTTTTGTAATCAGGCTCTAAAATACATATTTAAAAAAATGAAGATAGGACAGTTCTGAAACAAAAAGATAAAATTAATTGTTCATGAGTTTTATAATAATATACAACATTTTTGAACTACTGGAAACATTTTATCAAGAAATAACCGTGTATCATCTTATCAAAATTATACTAAAATTTCCAATAGTACTTTCTTGAGGGGAATATTTGACTTTTCAGTGAGCACTTTGAAATCTTATTAGCTTGATAATGTTGTATTATAGATGTAATGTTTTGTGTTTAGTAAGAAAAAAAACATAACCAAAGCGTGACGTGATAAAAAAAAGTTTGCATCTACAGAATTTTTTTCTCAGTGAAATACAAATTCTCATTGTAAACGATTAACCAGAAATGGTTCAAATAACCAGCAATGGTCAAATTTGCGCTTGTCGAAGCAGGGCTGTGATAAAAATGTAAATAGGGACAAAATATTACTAATACACGGATTGATATTGGCATTGATTACTAACACTAGAACTTCATAATCACGATGCAATTTTTCTTTGTCAATTTTTCTCGCGTTAAGCATAATGCTACTTTCAATATTCACAGGTAATATTAGCCGTTAGAGAAACAAAAGAATGTGAACTCAGGAATTCAATTATAAAAGAAGGTGACAGAAACAAGGCATAAAGGGAAAAAATGTACTTACCTAGTGCAAAACTTATTTGACGCAAGTAGAAAAGAATGCCAATCTGCAAATTTTGGAAACATTTAACACATTTCACCTTTATCCTTGCACTGCACATTACTAGATTATTTGTTGAATTAGCGACTGTTACTAGGTCTCTTTTTGACTGGCTTTTCATTAGTAGGTGTGGTAAAAGACCAATTATAATTATCAAAGTGGATTAAGTGGTATAACTCTGCATACTGTTGATGCCAAATGTATGAGATTATAGTAAAGTTTCACTGAAAACAACTACGCATAGACAGCTGCAAATGAATCATACACTGAACGTGGCAATACGTTATGTTCTTTGTTTCGTGTGCCATGTTTCAACGAATCTAGTTACATTGTACTTGTAAAATCTCAGACAATTTGAGGTACTTATTGACACATTTACTATGCTATGGTGAATTCTGGCTCAACTCGAAAGCCGTTTTTTTTTCCCAGAAACCGTCTGAAATATCATTTTAGAATTGTTCTTTTGGTAAAATGTAAAAATGACTTGTAAATGTTTGATATATGCCTTGGACGTTCGGTGCCTCGGACCGAATTTTGTTTATTTCTGTTTGTTACCGTCCGAATTATCTTTGGCTTAGAATCTCAAGTAGGAACGTAAGAAATAAAGAAGACAAGTCTTAAAAATACGTCATGCGTTATTCGTTTTTTTTACGGTCAAATTTATTTCATGTTTTGACTTTTAATTACTTCATCGAACTGAATAATGGGACCTGGAACAGAAATGCCAGTTTTGAGATAAGAAACTATCTTTGGCTTAGAATCTCAAGTAGGAACGTAAGAAATAAAGAAGACAAGTCTTAAAAATACGTCATGCGTTATTCGTTTTTTTTACGGTCAAATTTATTTCATGTTTTGACTTTTAATTACTTCATCGAACTGAATAATGGGACCTGGAACAGAAATGCCAGTTTTGAGTTAAGTAATTACATTTTTTTTAAATTCTCTGAGTGAAAATTGATATGCAAGATCGAGTTTTTCTAAAATATATCGAATTTCGAATTGACTACTATAAACTAAGCCCTTCCTTACGTTAAAGTATCTGGTGCATAAAATATTTCTCCGAAGATATCAACATCTTAAGAATACGAGGGACGCAAAGAAGAATTCTGGATTTTAGTGTCGTTTATTGCTTAAAGAAATTTGTTCATAATTGCTATGTCAGTTACACTATGTTACAATGAAAAAGTAGATGTTCACATACATATATAGTTTTGATGTAAAATAAATCAAAGCATTTTAGGCAGATTGTTTATCTCTGTAAACGCCTTAGGGGGTGACATAAAACGTAATGTTGATCTGTTTTCTGATATTAAAACACGATTCCTTATCACAGCCTTTTATATTTTGAAAATCAGTGACAAAATAAGTCATCCCACTATATATAGAATTAAACATTCATTTGTTCGCACAACCCCTGCTAGTTTTCTACTGTATTCATTATATTACAGAATATAATCTCACACTCACGCATCTATACAGTCCAACGTCATTTGAATGCATACACTATGTAAAAACGACGCGTTTTAGACAGCCGTAAACTGAATTAGCTTGGCTAATGCAATTGTGCATGTGCATTCAAACACATAAGGAAACTTTCTTAATACTGAAGAGAAAAAGTAAACTCAGGAACGAGTTTTACTTGTGCCACATACAGAAAGGGCCCAAAACCACCTAACAAAAGACTAGTAACAATAAAATGAATTTTATATTTCATTCGCTGATAATCATCCTATAGATTATAAAACAAAAAGTCACAAAATTATGATATATACAATATCGATTTCTATTACGATTTTTCAATAACTTGATAATTATCAATATTCAATCTTTTGTGTGTTTGCTACCAAACCTCCTATAACATGTAATAAAATTTACATCGAGATAAGAGGCAAGAAATCTTTGGGATTTCTTCTCTAAACATTACCATCAACTGCTGAGTGTGGAAAACTTAAAAGGCAACCCACACCTCAAAGAATGAAAGGAATGAGTTAAGGGGCACAGCACCAGAGAGATAAAGAAAACACGGTAGTTTTTATCTAATCATGTCATTTAAAATTCCTAAAGGAAATAGGATTATAACTTCTACATAATCAAATCACCAGATATGCCTTAGTTGTTTCTGTCTAACTGATTGCGGTTTAGGTGCATCCCGTGGATATAAAAAGTTCTACAAGACATTTTATTTTTACGGCAATATTCGATCAGCAAAATTAGTATATCTCTTCACGATATATCAGTTAACGCCAGGGTTCTTGTTTCGTGATTGTAAACTATCATTATGTGTTTGTAATGAATTCCATCATTTTACTCAATCATTAAATTTTTGTTGGCAAAGATGTTTTGCGGGTCGACGTATTGTTTGACAGCCCTCAACATGCCCAGTCCGGGGGTCGAGATGGTCTTCTCCAGGAACTGCTTCCGAATCTTTCCCACTGAAAACACAGGCACAGGAATCAATATCACAAATAAACGAATTCGAATCATACAAACGGAATTAAAAGGAAAAGGCCCCTCCCGTAGATGAACAATTACCTTGATGTTATAAGGAAACTCGACGATCTAGTCGATAGAATCAAGCATGAAACTTGAACTAAAAATATATATACAATCTGTGAGCAATTAAAATTAATCTTCATAAAAAAATCCTCCTTTTTGAAGGTTTAAAACTGGGGATTTTTGTTATAAATAACTCGTTTTAGGAACAGTTTGGAGAAATGTGAAATGTGGCAAGACAATTCTAAACGGTAAATTGAAAGTTTAATTCTCTGATGAAATGAACGGGCGCTTACCTCCATGATGGTGAGAAATGCTGCCACCGTTTGCAAGTATTTCCTCCCTGGCACAGTTCTACAAATGAATATCATTGGTTTAGTAAAGCAGACACAGTTTGGATACCGGTGAGTTTTTTTCCAAATCTAATACATGTATACTCTTTATCTAATAGCATTACCTTAAACGTTCTCACATTAACATTGTCATTTGTATATATGCCTCCTGCAAACGAAAGTAAAACCCTGAGTATTCCGATCGATGAGAAAGTAGGAAACACTTTATATACTTTTTTCCGGACATTAAGAGCGAAAGAAAACCTTAAAGTCCTAACGTTGAATCTACATTTGAATAGTTTGAAACTAACACAAAAATACATTAAAACAGTAATTGTAGGAATTAATGGCTGTGCAATTAAAAATGACTTAACTGTAGGAAATCCTACAAAAGTAGGAATAATAGCATGTCTGTATCAAACAGACACTTGAAAATTTTAAGAGGAGGAAGACAACCTCCCTAACCCACCTCGATGTCCTCGTAGAGCTGGACGGGCCGGGCCATCCCGCGGTAGTTGAAGCCGAAGTAGAAGTAGACGCAGGCGCCTGCGTCGTAGGTCTGGGTGACGCGGCACGTGGCGTACGGCGGGAACTGGATGCCGCGCTCCTTACACTCCCGGAGGACCCGGTCCTTGGTGTTACGGCACAGGTCGAAGACACTGCAAATAGAAGGTAGTGATACTGTGAACGTTTATATTTTCGCACTGCTAAATTTTCGCGCACCTAAGAATAAATTGCAATTCCTCGCATTTATGATTTCTAGCATTTAGTGGTTAATTCTATTTGCTCCTAATATTCACTCATGTCTTATTTTCGCGGATTTATAGTGGTGCGCTAATATTTAAATAGGGGTGTGCAGACCCTAAAATATTTTCGCAAACCTAGCTGTGAAATTCGGACATCTTGGTCACAAATTCGCACATATTTGTATAGCATTTGCACTTTCCTATATAAACTTGAAAGCAAAATTCGCACATTCTGCAGCAAAATTCGCATATTTGTGCGAATTTGCGAGCTTTTGCACACCCTGCCGCGAAAATAAGTACAGCGAGAAAATTGAGATCGGATTGAGTTAAGCTATGGATTGAGTTAAGCTATGGACTATTCATTAGGTAAAAGCTAAACATAGGTGATTTACTGTGAAGACTATGTTAATAGTGAATCGGTTGTCTCTTGGTTTGCCTGGTTGTTGATGGGTCTATAGTTGGGATTTAAATGTATTTCTTTATCAGTTTTGCCACGACCTGAATAACGAATTATGGAAACCGATAGCACGTTGGTATCAATGAGAGTGATTTTTGTTTTAACTTTTATCATTCCTAGAACTAGAATGTTATTAAGATTCTGAAACATTCGTTTTTATTATAACATTTCATTTCATTTCTTATTCAGGGTATCTTATCTCTTAAGTTATAAGATAAATCATGCACACTTACCGATCCCAGGGAACTGAAGTTTCAAATGATTCTGCCACTATGTAATACTCAAAGCCCAAATCCTGAAAAGGAGAAATGGATTCATATTCATATGGACGTTGAAATCGTCTACGAGTTCATCTTTTTCATAATTCTATTATCCATATCCAAATACATATTGCTATTCAATATGACAGAATTCACTCGTTGTTAATACACATTAAAATTTTCTGGTGAAGGATGGATTACAAAATAAAGTGTAAAAACAATTTTAAATATTTCAAAGTTAAAATGAGAGCACGACGTAGAATTAGTTTTGACTGTGCAGCATAACTTAGTTCAATGGTTTAAGGCCATATTCCACTATACGGCACTTGCTAGTGGCACCATAAGAAAACGCAAGCAAACAGCTGCAAACTTGCTTGTGGTAGGGTGCCGCAAGGTAGATAAGGCTATATTCCACTATTCTGTATTTGCTTGCAGCCACCAAACAGCCGCAAACTTGTTTGCGGCAGGGTACCGCAAGGTGGAATATAGGTATTTGCGGTAGGTGCTTGCGATAGGGGATATTTTATATTGGTTTTCTATGAATTACTTGCGGTCGTTGAAACCAACATGTTGGTATCAAAAACGCAAATTGGTTGCAGTGGCCTAAAAGAGCGGCCGCAAATGCCACCTACCGCAAAGTGGAATATAGCCTTTATGATACGATCAACTTACCCTCAGGTAGGCGATGACAAAAGTAAGCATGTAGCCCCTCATACCGTTCTCCTCACCGCCCGGCAGGCCCCTGGAAGAAGGAACAACAAGTTTTTATATCAAAGGTATAGGTATATATTTCGTTGAATCTTATCCTTGCCATTTCTACTAATTTTTTAAAAAATCAATTTTAGCTTGGACTTTTGACTAAATTTCGTTTGTATTATTATGGGTTTGACACTGTAGATAGCCAAAAGATTTAATTTCAGATCATACTATAGCCATACACGTTCGAAATGATATGAAAGGATATCACATGAATGGATCATAGGGTAATGTGAAATAACAGAAGAAAACAAATTACCCAAATTTAGCTGCGATTTCATAAACTCTTTTCTCCTGAGCGGCTACTTCCTGGAAGCAAAAGAGACATTTCGATTTAATTTACATCGGGTTGATATCAAATACCACCAAAAATATAGGCCATTCAACTTGACCATACAAATATATTTAACTTAGGCGATCTAGATAATGATTTCTAATTTTATTTTATTGTAACTAAATCAACAATACACAACGCTTCAATTACTTGCATCTCAAACTCGTTTTTCTTTGCATGCAATTTTTAACACTATTTAAATCTATGTTTGATTAAACTTTACGTGTCTTCATAATACTATTTACCTCCTTGGTGCCCTCAAAGAGCAGCGTGGCCACGGAAATATTGGTGAGATTAAAGCCCTTGATGCGGGTAATGTAGAGCTTCTTAAGGCCCTCCACAAACGACGCCAGCATAGACTTCACCTCCGGCTTCAGGGCAGCGCCTGGTTACAAAACACAGATCATGACTTGTTTATTATGAATTTGAATTACAGAAATTGGTTTCCAGTTATCACCATTCAAAAGGGGCCCTTTCATACACGTAGTTGTGTACTTTGTTCAAACTTGAGTAAATAAATGTTTATGAAAAGCTTTTGAAACCCCTAACATTATATCGGACGTTTATAGACTTTTTTTATTCCAAGTCAAACATCATGTATAACTTTAACCTCAGATTTTCTGACAAATAGCATGTGAACGCATTGGGCAAATTAGTCGGACAGTAAAATATCAGATATGTCTGACGATTTATCATATTAACATTTTACTGTCGAGTCATAGGCTTGTTATAGCCGAAAGGATTGCAGTAAAAGACGCAACTGGAAGATTATAGTAAAAATCTTCACTCTTCACTGATCATTTAACTCAAACATATTATAAAAATCACCGATTGAAAAACAAAAAGTAAATCCTCACCAAATTGGAACTGTTCGTTATCCATGAGGCGGATAGAGGCAGGCGCACACCGCTGTCGGGCGATCTCCCGGAGACACCAGACTCCGCTCTCAAAGTTGGGGAACACGATCGACCCGTACTTCTGACACTCAGGGAGGGGGCGGATCTTCATGGTTACTTCTGTCACAATGCCTAGTGTACCTGAATGGATTGAAAATGGAAATTTTAGAAAGATTTCAATAGATCTTTTGATGTTATTTTCTGTGGACAAACTCTGTTCGTGTCGGTCAATGTACACAACCGACCTCTTTGAATCACATGCAGATGTTTTTTCCTCCTTGGTTTACATAATTTATCAAATTTTTTGGTGTTTTTTCCCTCGTATTTCTTTTTCTTCTCCAAAATGGCTTTTCACCATGGAATACGTTTGATTACTACACATTTTATCATATAATTATTTACCGAACTCTCCTGCACGAAATTCAATATTTCTCTGAAAAGAGATTTTATAGATGGTGTAGTAAAACGTACCCTCTGATCCCATGATGAAGTGGTGTATGTCCGGCCCGGCCGACATACGTGGCACCTGGCAGCCCTTCTCCACCACCCCACGAGGGGTGACGAACTTAGTGTGGACAACCTGGGAATGGTACATGGGAACACGTTAAAACAAGTTCAGTGGTCATAGTGGTCGACCCTGTTGACCGCTAAAGTAAATTTTAGGGGATTAGTTAAACATGGGTCATTGTACAATTTATTCCCTTATGAGGAACTATGAAGCATTTCTACAGATAGATACATATGATTTCAAATGAGTCAATGAGCCTTGGAAATATGTTGTCACTCAGTCAGTAAATCATATGAAAGAAAATGATTATGCGGTCAGCAGCTGAACATCTAGGGGATATTTTTGGTGTTGCAAATTAAAGTTGCATATCATCTAATAAAAAATATGTATTATAGCATCGGCAATACATTGAATAAGATAAAAAAAAATGTCAGTTCTGATTCGTGTAGTTGTAAGACAGTGAATACATGAATACTCACGATGTCCTCAATGTTCCCGTAGATGTTCTTCTTCATCCCCGAGGCCCGGGTGGCCACCCATCCGCCGAGGGAGCTGAACTCCATCGAGTCGGGCTCGTGCCCAGTGCAATAACCCTTAGCAGCTAACTGTAACCAATACAATACATATACTTCATCGTCACAATCAAGTCAATACATTTTTTTCAGCACCAAAGATGTATGTCGAGGTTGTAGAACAAATCGCATGGAGGATAACGAGTATCTTAATTGATTTTAAAACGCCATAACATTAACATACAGGATTTTTTTAAAGTTATATTTTGCTATGTATAGTTAGGAAATATTGGGTGAAAATCTTGAAATTCAATATCCATAATACTGATAACGTTGTCAGCTGGTCGTGCAAATGTTTAACAATCCTCTCATCTGTCTCACATCTGACAAAAAGAATCTATTCAAAATATAAGCAAATGATATATTAAATGCTTATTTTTGACTTACTACAATTACAAATGTCAAGACTGGTTAGATCTGAATATTCTATTCATTCATAAGGAGACACATACCCTCCGTTCCAAGTCCTGTCCGATGATACCGCTTTCACAACATGCTGTCAAGTTCTTCTCATCTATCCACAGAATTTTGCACTGAAATAAAGACATCATAAACAATACATTTTTATTCACTTTTATCAAACTTAAAAGAATGAGCGCATTAAAGATCAGAACAGTATGGAGAGAAAAACATTTTATGTTAAGAGAACATCAGGGTTACTTACCATCTGAGAGGTGTCAACTGAAATGATCATTCTCTTCTCATCCTTAGGACATTCTAAGGCACCAGTCACACTTGTTCCACCTGTAAAATACAAGAATTTGTATAAAAACACTGAGTTAAAACATGTCGTCTGTAAAATACACAAGTCTAATTAAATGTGAAGATCTTTTTGAGATGATCATACATCTAAAATATTAAGGAAAGAAACGCAATGTGCTCGACATTAACAAAACTGAAAGTATAAATCTCTCAAAGTTTCCGATTGTTTTTAGTATGACATTGAAGATTCCTAAATATAAGACGCCCTTTTGTCGGACGAAGAGTATGAATTTGAAAAAAAGAAAAGAGAAAAAATCCAAACTTACCACCAAAGGGCATAAGCACGGCGTCGTGTTTGGCAGCCAATTGAACAAGGCGGACACAGTCATCATGACAGCCTGGAGGAGACAGAGAGATGGGTTAAAGTTTCGTAACATACCTTTGTAAAAGCACTTGCATCACAACATTCACAACAGGTAGTGGCTAGAGAAATTGTTTTTATTTCCTCAGAATCATTAAATACACCATATCATGTCTCGCAGACATTCGACGTGCGAATTTTAGCTTCAACTTTGCAGAGTACATTTTTAATTGATCTATTAAGACAGCATAATAGTAAACGAGGTGTTTTTCCCAAGAATATAAAGAAGACACGTTTAAAAACTACTTGTTGAATTGACTATGTATGCAATTTGATAGCTCAGAAGTTTATGGAAAGCATCACGTGAAACTAAGAAAAGAATATTCCAACTGGATTGGAAAATGTGCTTACTTGGCCAAACCACGAGGTCGGGGATCCGGTCAAACCTGCCCTCACGGAGCACGAACACCTCGTGTAGGGTGTGACCTGAAATGGCAGTAAAAAGTTTTCAAGTAGTGGTCTTAATAATATAATACAATGTCCTCTTATTAGATTAAATGCCTTATTACATTTAACTTTATTTCAACCCCAGCATACTACAAGCCAAATATCTAGACAAAGAAAATTATTATTCTAATTTCATGCATGAATTATTGATCATATATGCAAGTAATACCTGTTCAAATTTATTGAGTATTGGTACCCAGTTTAATACTCGGCAAATGTGTATATTTACTACCAGGTCTGTTAAATACAGGCACTGGTACTACTATCATCTGCAGCACATGGAAATAAAAGGATACAATAGTCCCGGACTTCACACTTATCTCTCGAATCAGCTTTATTTGACTGCATGGATTATTTACCCATGTTGAGCCACTTTCGATTAGATTGTACAGATCATTTGTAAGAGCTTAAACAGTAAAATACAGGAAAGAAGAAGCCGAAAGCCCAAGAACTTCTGAGGCATTGACACCCCCCCCCCTCCCCCCGTGCCTATCAACCACAACCCCCATTATAGCTCCAATAAGTGTAATACTTAGTTCAGGTATGGGAGAAATTACGCAAGAGGAACAGAAAATAAGATTAGTTTCAGTAGTAACACTTTATCATGCATCTCCTATTCTTGACCAAGTTTTCATAACCAAGTCCTGTAATTTTGCACATGTATTCTTTAGAAGCACCATGATTTAACTAAACCAACCAATTTTGCTGAGTTATTTGTGTTACAAATATACAAGCTGCTCACCATGCGCCCTGAAGAGCCGGTCCTGGGGGTCGTCTGAAAAGGCGATGCCCGACCGCTTCACTTCGTCAACGAAGGCATCGTTCATGACTGGTGACTGGATGTCAGCAGCTGTCATCTCCGGCTGCAAATGATGAAGGGTTGATGTCAGAGATGATATGTTATACTCAGTATAAGTTATAGTTAACTAGGTTCTACAAGGCTGCCGAGTTGTGTGGTATAAAGCAAATGCATTGACGGATCCTCTGAGTTAGCTTAATTTCGGTTTTCACTCATGTTTCTGGGTCAAAACCAGTATAAAAACAACACCTGAGAAATGTGTTGGGTCACAGCAAGAAAAAAGAATGAGGCCACTCTAAAAATAATGTCCGACTCCTATCCAGCGGGTGACAAAAACTAAGCAACGTCGGTCGCTCGGGATATATTTCAATCTTTATGAAAGAAAACAATAAAAAAAAAAACGAGTCATAGGTCTTCTAAGGTGGTAAACAGGATACTTTTTAAAGGGTGACCTGACAGACAAGTACAAGTGGAGTTTTGTAAAACCTTATCTCACCTGGGCAGGTGTTCTGTGGTCGAGGGAGATTCCCACTGTCTTACACATCCAGTCCTTCAGGGTCGGCATAACCTGGCCACTCAACTTATACCTGCAGCAGCAAGGTTCAAAATAATATATTGAAATATAATTGTTTTGGGTGAATCAATGAATGAATGATGAAAAATGTCATAGCTACGTTAATGTTTTGCTTTATAATATAAAGACCTACACTATAGATTTGAATGAAAATATTCAAGCGAGTGAGGCAAACACATTAAATTTAAGGCAGCAATTTGTTTCCACTTGTGATTTTTATCACTTTTTTTTTTAATGCAATTATATTTGTTTATGAATAGAACTTAATTTTATCAGAATAATCTACTGGATTCTATTTCGTAAAACTACAATAGGCCTACGATAAAAAAATAGGCCATCCCCTTGCAGGCACTAGCGCTTTTAAAATGTAGTTTGTTTTTGAAAACGGAGTTGTCTTACCTCTCTCCACTGAACTCCACTTGTTGATCCTTATTGACAACAAACTTGCTGTCTTTGTAGCCCCAGCCATTCCACTTCAGGAGATCTTGTCTACAACGAAAAAAGAAAAGAATTTCAATTGAAAAATATATTTAGATCTAACCGATCATGAATTACAACATTAATGTATTAATAATTTTATTAAAATTTATATTTTCTTTTGGAAAAACATCATCCTTATTATTATAGATACTATAGATCTATCATTGTGATCAATAGTTGCTGTGTGGTCAGACTTGCTACGTAGATCTTACTAGGTAGATGTTACACAACTAAACTAGGTATATTACATACAAATTGAAAAATGCTCAAAAAATATTGAGGAACATATCATCAGCCAGATTTGGTGTCTAGTTTAATATGCTTTTTGAATTATATCTCTATCTGCATTGGTTCAAGAGTTACAGCAAGTTATACACGGTAGATCTACTCTGGTGGAGCTCAAGGGAAAAATACAAACCAAAGCTATATGTCATTTTGAAGGGAAAATAATGTAGATAAATATTCTAGCAGGTTCATCAATTATGTTCTTGATATTATAGTTATATCTTCGTTTTACAAGTGACAATCTCGGTCACAGCTTTTACCTCAAAAAAAGGGGACACTTTTTGATGGATAAACTGGTGGAATGCAATATCTACCTAACTAAACAAACATCTCGCAGATATCTTAACTCTCCAGGACCTAAGATATAGGGAACCTGGTTGTAGTTATGTAGCCCAATGTGTATATCTAATATTATATCAATTGGTCTTGAGATATATTGCGTCAAGTGTATTATGTGTGAGTAAGCATATATTGTTTCTATTCTATAACGTTAGTAGCCTACTTATTCTATCTAGATCTACAATTGTTAACTAAAACTGTGCAACCTGAATTTCTAGGCATTTTTTATGAATTAGAAATCGTATTGGGGGATCAATTTACTGCCAGTAGATTTTGTGTTGTAAAGGTAATTTGCAAATTGTGCATTTAGCTATACATAGACTTATTAGCTAAATGCACAATTTGCAAATTACCTTTACAACACAAAATCTACTGGCAGTAAAATTATGAAACCTCTTTGGCCCATCCCCCTTTTCCAGGGGCAGAATGAGGTCAAGTTTTGAATATGTAGCAGGTGGTGTGACAATAAACAGGTCACTGGGTGAAACTGTCATTTTATGCCAATTTTCCCAACCTACAGTCTACAGATAAAATGTATATATTCTAGTTCGAGATTCTTAACAGAATGATATTGAACCCATCCTATGAGACCATTTACCCGCAAAAAAATGGATGATTTATTTGATTATCCACCCCAAAGTGCAGGTGCACCAAGCTTTGGAAACCAGCCTGAGTAGATGTTTATTGGCTTACCGGCGTTTGGGGATAGAGGCAGGCTCCTGTTCAACTGAAAGTTTCTTTGCGTCGGATCCCTTACATTC
Organism: Lepidonotus clava; assembly: GCA_936440205.1. NCBI lineage: Eukaryota > Metazoa > Annelida > Polychaeta > Phyllodocida > Polynoidae > Lepidonotus > Lepidonotus clava. The sequence continues at coordinate 12,587,607 of OW387150.1, read as the reverse complement.
TTCAAAGACCAATCTGTTTGAAGCCTGTTCTTCTTCCCCACATTCTGCACAACTGTCGACACCATCTGTTGAATGTGAAGCGCAGAATTTGGGTGTTAAATGTCTGTTGATCACAGCGATCCTGTCCCTGGAAGCCGCCATGCTGAAGACTGCCCAGCCCTCAAAAGTGAACTCGTCCTCTTGAGGGGTGTGAAGTTCTTCATTGACAACCACACAACTGAAGGGAAATCGTATTATCGCTGTTCTTTGGCCTAGGAAACAAAGTCCTAATGATCAAAGGTTATCTATCTTTCGAGTAAGGGAGACTGTGTGTGTGATCCCTAGATATCAGGCGATAGGTTCACGGGACTTTGACCTGTGTTACCTAAGGTTGAGATAAAATGGTATGGCCCTACAGACGTCCCCCTGGCGGAGTAGTAGAGAACTAGTTAATTAGTATCGTGGTAATCCATCAGAGGGCAGCACCTGATGGAGTCCAAGCAGACGACACACAAGAAGGGTTATAGTTTTTGTGAAATATTGTAATTTTTGGCCAACACCGATGAAGTCAAAGAATGGCTACACGAAAAAGAAGTAAGGATGATTTGATATTGGCTTTATACTAACACCAACTTGCAGGTATGGCGTGTTTTTGAAGCAGACAATGTCTGAGTGCCAGTGTGGACTCACTCCGACTGTGGAGCAGGTGCGCGCCCGGCCCCCCCGGCCCCTCCCTTACTTACAACTTACAAGGGCTTCCTGGGGCTTTGCGGTGAATATCACTTCTCAAATAAACCCCTAAAGGATGCAGGCCTGCCAAGTGTCCCGAATTTCCCGGGATAGTCCCGAATTTTCGACCCTGCATGTTGCATTACAAAATTGCATTAATATCAGTGGCGGATCCAGCATTTTGAAAAAAAAAAAAAAAGGGGGGGGGGGGCGTTATTGGATTCCCCCCCCCCCCCCCCACCTTATATTTCTCTTTGGCCGAATTTTCATTAGAAATTCGAAATTTTGTCCAAAACAATGGGGGGGCGGGGCGCACCCCCTCTAAATCCACTACTGAATATTGTCTCAGAATCCACCAAAATGCACAAATCTGCAAAAAAAAGGTTCCTGGGGGATGGGGGGTGTCCCGAATTTTGGAGCTTATAGGTTTGCAGGCCTGAGGGTGTTCTTTATTTCATTTCCCCACTCTTGCCATGAAATAAAGGTTTTTTATAGCAATTTTCTTTTGTCACGTGACCCAGGGATTTTAGGGCAATTTTCTCCAATTTTGACAAAATGAGATGAATTTCCTTGGAAAATTCCATCCTATAACATCATTTCAGGGTATCATTTCTACATGAATAAATCATACCTATAATATATCATATCATATGCGCCAGGTAGCAGACTGCACGACGTCCAAAAGACGTTGGCAAATGGTCAGAAGACATCAGAAGAATGTTGGCTGCCCATCCAAATGACGTCATTTGGATTTCTTTTGGTCCAAAACTGGTCGAAATTGGTCCCATTCAAAAATGAAAAGACATTTTACAAAAATTTTAAATTGTGAAAATCAAGAGTAAACCATCACTGGCTGAATCAACCTCATACGACTTATCATAAGAAAGCTATTGATTTTTAAAAATTAAAAATGATAAATCTTTGGTCAGACTCAGAGCACTGTTTGCAGTCATATTACAACTGCCCAAATCCTACTATAGGTCAGGTGGGCGAATAGTGGACTTAAAACAAGCTTTTCTGGACCATCTTTACTAATTTTAGAATAACTTTTCATATAACGTAGCTACAGTATTGAATGTATATAAATTTAAAGCTAAGAATTTACCTGTTCCACGAGTGCAACCGGTGGCTATCCCAAATGGAACGTTTTCATTCTATAGAACTCAAGAGAATATAATTTCATAAAAAGTTGCCGAAAATGTTGGACTTCCAATGTTAAGGGCTAAAAAAATATTTTTGAACCGTTCAAATTGCTTGTAAAACTTGCGTTTTCCAAAAGGAAATTTCATGAGGATTATTTTGATATGCTATTTACGACTATAGTCAGCACCAATAAGAGTTATTCAGTTTTGAATGCAAAAGATAAAATATCAGAAAAACCACCTTTTTGCCCTTTGGCAGCCTGTTATAACACTAGCTTACACTCAAATATGAATGGGATTCTATTGTTCTCTGTTCATAAACATTGATATTATATTTTTGTGTGCTATTGTAAATAGCAAATAATTTTGTTAATCAGGTACACTAGACTGACTTATTTAGCATGTAATGTTGAAAAATAGATCCACAGAATCTGAGGTCAATGAAAATTACAATATGTATGTATTATTGTTGGGCATTTAATATTGTGGCTGTCTGTGACTTCCATCCTAGTGCAGCCTAAAATTTATGTGAATATTTTAGGATTTTTATTCCAAAACTGTTCTAAGTTGTAAATTATGGAGATTTACAAATGAAATATTGCCTATAGAAATATTAAATACTATCATAGGTATAATTTGATGGATTGTATTATGAATATAATCCTAAATACTATAAAGAATATGTCCAGATAAGGGTCAGAAATGGTCATTTTTATGCTTAATGACGCTAAAATGCCCCTCTAAAATGTATAAATTGTGTTCGTTTGAGCATACAATACATTTTTAAATATTTTTTCTTATCAATTTGAAGGAAATTGATATTTAACTACATGCTCTATGTGAATTTGGAATATTATGGTGCCTATACATCAATTTGATCAGGAATAACAAACTATGAAATGGGTGCCTACCAAGTCCCCTATTTGCCCACCTACCCTATAGATCTAATTTTTCTACCACCTAATATTGTGAAAATTAATCATTATTTGGAAAGGCAAGATCAATAGTTGCCAAATACAAGTTAAAATAGCATTGTAGCTTGACTTAGGAAAATATTGAATTTTGAAAAATAAAACTTCATAAATGATCTGGTTTTACCATCATTTTGACCTCATCTATCCACATTAAAATCAGAATCGCGCAAAATAAAAGGCTGATACTTTATAATCTCAATAGCATTGTCAAGGGGGCACATATATGTTGAGAGCTGTATGTGAGTTTTTTTTCGTTCAATGAATATTTTCTTTTTAAAAAGTATGATCAAAGTTTAAAAAGACATATTTTGTCTCATGTTATTCAAGTTTTCCCAATATTTTTTTGTCAGGGAATAAGATGATTCTCTATCAATCGTAACGAAAAATGAAAAAGTTTGACCCTTATTTACACACACTAAAGCAGTTTTAAAAATGTAGGCTCTTGGCCGTGTTGGGACCCTGTCAGTGATGTAACTCCGGTTGCCTAACGTATGTTCCCTTGCAAACTGTCATAGATGACCAATGTCATACTCAATCTGACTTCCAATATCCAAACTATATCAAATGTACGTTACTGACTACTCCAAACTTTGATATTAACTGGTTCCTTAACTAAAGTGGCTCATCCATCTCTCACTATTGGCAGTTTAATTATTCAGCTTGACATATTCCTGATGTGGAGTGACAGCAATTCATTTTGGCTGTCTCCTCATATCTAAAACCTTTCGTCTGCTACCCCCATCCCTTTGTTTGCAATCCCATAAAAAAAAACGTGGGGACTTAGGGTGGGGGTCCCTCCAGGAACTCCCTGGGAAGAATAGGTTCCTAGCACCCCCTAGCTGATCGTAAGAGGCGACAAACGGGGACCCTGTGCCCCCAACAGTGTCATCAAAGGTTGGGTGTGTGGTGTGTGGTGCCCTTTCTATGGGACACTGCACATAAAAGACCCCTTGCCACTCTTTGAAAAGAGTAGAATATTGAACCCAGTGGCGGGTTTCTCTCAAATCATATCATAGATACAATCACCCAAAGCTGAAAAGCATTACCTTGTGCAAAGAAAGAACCCTGAAGGGTTGGCTGGATCTTAAACTACCCCAACAAATGAACAAACAAACTATCCCATAATAACATTTACTACCTTATCAATTATTTGCATTCCCATTCTTCAGATCTGACTGCATTTCTGATCTGCATAATGCTAATGGATGTGGACATTAGAAATACTAATTCGTTCAATAAATTTGATGAAATACAAAAAGAATGGTTAGCTAAATAAAGTACAGGTAGAATTACATTACATTTGTTAAAGAATAGATACTAGACGCATAATTCATTAGTACACAGAGAGAAACAACCTGTAATGTACAGAGAGAGACATTGCTATTCTTCGCAGATAACGTGATCTCAGTTGTTCCATAATTATAAGTAAACTTACGTCTGGGGTCTTGTCAAGAACCAGTGTTCAGCCATTTACCCCAATGCACCATGGAGGAGGTGGGCAATCTCAACTCCAATGACAGACATGTTCTCTCCTACAACAAACCTCTGTTACTGAGTGTTAGACCTAGGTCTGTCTCATGCTGAGCACCAGTTTAGCAGTATTGGTCCTACTCATTGGTGCTGACTATAACAGTGTGCACTGCATGTAGCCCAAGTTAGCTCAATTGGTTAAGGCAATATATATGTCGTTTTGCTTGCGGTGGCCGTTTTACTAGCGGTGTTTGGCCCCACCACAAGTAAATAAGGGCACCGCAAGGTGGAATATATACATTACTTGCGTTGTTACTTGCATTGTTACTTGCATTGATACTTGCGTTGGGTCACCGCAAGGACCACCGCAAGTGATTTAGATAGGTTTTCTATTGAATGCTTGTGGTGGCATAAATGAACATGTTCGTTTCTGATGCGCAAATTGCTTGCAGTGGCTAAAAAGACAACCGCTAGTGGTCACCCACTGCATAGTGGAATACGGCCTTTAGGCTTCTAGCTGGATGTGGAGAATGTGGGGTTTAATCCCAAAGTGTCAATTTTTCTTTTCCATACCAGTATACAATAAACAATGTTAGGTGTTTAGATTATAAGCATAGCTAACCCAAAACAAGTTTAGAAGTTATAAGTGTTTAAGTTTTGAACAGATTATGGTTTAATGTATTTAGATTATAAACATATTTGTACGTACCCTGACCACATTTAAATTCTAAACATCATTTTAACAGTGTTGTTCCACCTGTTGTCAGAATCTGTGTTCCCAGATACGGTATATTTATGTGGAGGTAATTCTCCCTATCACAGATAGCTGATTTTCAGTATTTTAAGCACCTGCAGGTTATTTTTGCCTCATTTTGTCGACAAAACACAAGGAAATCTACAGAAAATATACAAACATTTGCTGTATATCTGTCTCTAATAAATGTATTTTCAAACCAACTTGAAAAATAATTAATATATACATATAAAAATGAAAATAAGCCAAAAATGTTTTCCATGATGTTTAACCACAAATTATGCCATAATAAATGAAAATTCCTATACTTAAATGTTGTGATTTGTCGACATATTTCTCAGAATGCACCATGATTAAGGATGAATTTCTGTAATAAATAATGTTATCTAGTGTTAATTGCAATGATATTACAGTAGATAGTCGTAAAATGAAATGCAGTATTATAGTGTAGAGGTTTACAGTATTGTAATGATGCGGGTGGTCAGTCCACACTCAGTAGCTCAGCGTAGTGTTTACATCAGCGCACGCCTTAGCTATAACTCTTTGTCATAGGTGAAGAGTAGGGAGGAGTCTAGTTAGTGACATGTATTGTACCATCATGAATAAGGGCCGTTCAAGGCAGCACTCAGTTAGAGTAAAGCTGAACGTTATTGTGAGTTAACCATCCTGGAAAGGTTGTGTTCTAGAAGCATAATCCTGGAGTTGGAATTGAAACTGATAGACTGCTTAGATGGCGGAAATGTTGACTGAGTGTAGTTGAGTGGATTCTATCCTTGGAACTGTTCACTGTCATTGAGATCTTGTCATGAGAACATTGCAACATAGGAAATAAATAAAGAACATCCTTTCACGCGAGCGTATTGTCTTACATAATACCGGAACTATTATTATGTATTGGATGACAGCAGTCGAACACGAGGAGACTGCAATAGGAGCTAGCTATTATCCGAAGGAAAACCAACAACTTAAATGAGACTTTAATTTTAATGGATAATTAACCTACTTTAGTTCAGTTTATAACCGTCAAAGTTATGTTTACTTTTTTACAGTGTACAATATATAATTATAAGCTTTATATCATTACCTGTCTTAAGGATGCTTTATCATCATGTAGTACCAGGAGGCAATATACTTAATGGCTTTAGCAATTTCAGCTAAACCTGTACGTTTTTCAATATAATATCAGTGATGATTTAGAATTTTGTGATTTTTTATTCTATATAGTGCGTGATCAGCTTATTCTGTATTCAGTGTATTGCTTCGAGGCACGTTTATCACAGTGGCTGATAATAAGGTAATAAAAGTGACAATGTAAGATGTTTGAATTACGATCAACTGATTTTCACCTACAGTATAGAATTTTCTAAAGCATCTTATTGCTTAGTATAGAAACATGTAATGGGAGTTTACCTTTACCTGAGACACACGTTATCCATTTACAGAGGCTATAATATATGTTAGCTTAATAATTTAGATCAGAAAGAAAATGGGAAACCTGTTAAAGGAAGGTCAAAGCTGTCCCAGCTGCCCAGTAGATTAGTCCAGTTTTGGCTGACAATCATATAGCTATATTGTTAACTCAGCCCGACCAATTGGGGAATTGTGACATAACCTGATTTAGAGAAGCTGTCCTATCTTGATATACTTTTAGTCTTTATATCCTTACAGTAATATGTAACAGAAAATGAAAGTTTTCTTGAAATCAGAAGAAAACTGATAATGTCTTAGATAGTTGCTTATAACAGAAAACTCTAAATTCATTAGATATTCATTAAGGCATTTTACATTTCAAAGGCGTCATGGAAGACATGAGTCTGACTCAAAGGATTTTGCCAAAGGACTGCGTTGTGCCTTTAAGATCGATGGACAAAATCTTTACCGCACCATACAGAACATTATACGATCACTGCTTATCCACGTTTTTTACAGTGTGTATCATCATTGTTTATACCAACATCTACAATTAGACATAAGCTGATACATATAGTCTAAAGAACTTGAGCTGTTTCATAGTTACCTGTAATCTGGTAATAAATATAATTTATGTGAGTACTATTTTATCTTACAAAAACTAGCATAGCTTTATATTAATCTTACCTATATCACGATTCCCCAATATAACCTATTGCCTTTTTGCTTTACATATCATACAATTTCAATGTGAGTTTTTTTTTTAGACTCCAGGGCCCATAATTGTCTTCGTAACTAATTAGGCTTATCGGGGAAATTTGTAGTAGTGTCTTATGAAAAGAGATTCCATCTATCATGAATATATTTTACGCTAATAATTCCTCTTGTAGACTTTCATAATAACATAATAATGACTAGCTCTGCATTATTATTAATGCAGTTCATATTTTACAACATATTTAACTGTTGATAATTATGTCAATACCATATATATTGCAATTTTAATGGATTTAAGGTGTCTGACCATGTCATGTTCAATAGCTCACACCTCAGCTTCTACTCAGAATATTTAACAGCTGTTTACATTTTTAGAAAGCCTGAGCCTTGTTTTACATTCACTATTCATGTCAAGTAGCCCCAAAATCGTAGAGCAGGTCACCATGATTACTAATTATTGTACTAGACAAAATTGCTGATTTTGAGACACTAACCAACATTTCCCTGATTAGCATAATTAGTTACGAAAATATAGACCCAGTTCACATATCAGTAAACGGTTATGTCTTCGCTGGCATTAATTATGCATTTTCCATTCGTTGAACTGAGAATGATCACATTAGCTTTAGTAGTTTAATGCCCCCAACACTTGTCGAGTAAGATAAATAGAATAACATCATAATATTTGGGAGGTTCACAAAAATTTATTTGTAGTGTTTCTGTATGGGTAGAACCCGTTTATTTCTTGGTTCCAGGACATGGCCCCTCGGTTTCCTGTTCCACCTCCCTGTTTCCCACTAATCATGCCGTAACCCTCACCTCTCTCCCCAACTCCTTTCCCGTTAAGGCATTGCCAGTAACCCGACCTGGATAAGGCTCAGCTGGACAAATTGTGTGACAGTAATGTGATAGCTCGGGTGACGACGGTAATAGGGTGAGGTCTTGTCAGTTAAAAACAATAGGGTAGACCAGAAAGAACACCGTTTTGCATTGTTCATAGATTACTTCTGACACTTACTGTTCAGCTTATCCAGCTGGTCTCTCGCCTTTTCGTGTAAAGGGATACTACTATCTTTTTTAAAATCCGATAAGCCTTCCCGAGGATTCACATAACTACATTTATAGACCTTGTGCAGACATGGTCACGTGCTCTTCATGACCACATGGCTATCACATAACTCTAGATATGATCAATTATATAGGATAAAAGTTATTCAATATGACATGATATGAATATTTTAGATACTTAATAAGTGTTCATGATGTTCATAAAATGTTAATGATGTGAATTTTAAATTGATCACCAAGATGGCGCCCAGTCCATTTTTTGTTATTGTGATGTTATCTGCACAACGTCTATATAGCAGAAAAAAATACTCTTAGATGCCAACAAGTTTATGTACCATAAGATTAGGTTGTGCCATCATACATTTATCACCATCCTCGACACGGAATTGACAATTGGTCCCGAATGGAATAAGAAACATTTTTAAGGAAAGGTAATTCAGTGCTTTACAGCAAAGTTCATATTAGTAAATCAAAATTGGGCAGTACCTCTTTGGGCCGTTGTAACCGTTGTTCTGATGGCTGACGGTATCAAACACATGTACACAGTGTCGTATGGTCTGCACGATCATTACTTAAGTATTTTCTGCGAAAGGTTAACGTATATTTTCAGGAAATTCAGTGATGAAAAAATTGTATCAACACATGATGGTTGGCATTAATTTCAGTCATATGACTAGCCTTTTGTGAAATCACTAGTCACACGACACTCAAAATTCAGCTGATAGGCCTAAACAGCTACGAAAAAGTACCCACTATAGAAGGTCCCCTATACACCTTTCCCATGAACCTGAGTAGTCCCCTTTTCTCATAGAGCCTGCTGAGGTTTGGGGACAGGGTGAACTGGGTCACTTAAATGCATAATTATAGGTTTATAGAGAAGGCTTTAAAAAACATTTGTTGGAACACCACCGGGCTACTAAAGAGGTAAAATTACATATTTCAACCACTAATTACTCTGTTATAACTTGGGTTCTTGGATGACATGCAGGAAACTGTAATTTCCATGATAATTGTTACAGTTTACATTTTTAAGGGTTTTTCTCAGGCTGACTCAGCTTTGAATTTGGATAGAGGTCAAAAGTCAAGATAAATTGTTTGGTGTGTTAGTATTTTGGATCTCTAATTAAGTGGGTAATTAAGGATGTGCAATAGACGGGTGGTTGCCAGGCATAGCTATATGACTACGTTGGTAATGTGAACCCTCGTCTGAATGCAGGCAATTGACCATTTTAATAATCATCTACTTTAAAGTGTCAATCATTGTATAAATTTGGCATTCATTGTCCCTCCTGTTGGTCAAAAGGGATAGTTTCAAACCATATTACCAGGGTATAGCGCCACCTTCATGAAAAAGATGTACAGTATACTGTAATAGGAGAGGATTCCCCACCATCTGATAACAATGTCATTTAGACCCACCATCGTCCTTCGTGAGCAAATCTATGGCAAACTAGGTAGACCGGGTGGGGAGTGGGGGTCCTGTTGGAGCTCCCTGTGAAGAATGTTTCCTCAGTATCCCCTGCTTGTCGTAAGAGGTGACTAAAAGGGGCACAGTGTACTCCCAACAGGTTCATCAAAGGCCAGGTGTGTGGTGTCCTTTCTATGGGACATTGTACATGAAAGACCCCTTACCACTCTTCGCAAAGAGTAGGGTATGAACCCGGTGTCACCACCCATGTGGCATAAAACTAGTTGCAAAGCTTTGCTTTGTGCAGTCTGGTAAAAGAATCAAGATGGATTGGCTGGACATTAAACTAACCCAACAAACAAACAAACAAACTGTTAGCTAACCATTCTCACAATGTGTACAATGTTTGCTTTTACTCTCTGTTTACCTCATAGCCCTCACCCTCCGTAATTTACATTTACACCAATGGGCAAGAGGTTGGTAACTGCTAGAAATAAACCAGGTCATCTTCCCCGTGTTCTGCTGGCATTGCATTTGATGAAAGTATTACATTTTTGCATCTAGAGCACCTCGGGGAAAAACATCTGCTTTTTTTACTTTCTGGGTTGCATATCAAATTCTGAGCTTTTGTGCAGTGTTTGGCAACACTATGCAGTGTGAACTAATTGGGAGGAAAAATCACCTACTCTGTATGCAAAACATAATGGTTGTGAGAAAGTCAATACAACTAGAGGCAAGGTGGCACACCTGAGCCAAATTATAGGTTTTGCCTTAGCTCTCCATTCTTGAGCTTACACGTTCTTTGCTGCCAGTGCAACTGAGCTAACTCTCCTTAAAAATAATTCAATTATAAATACCGTACACATGTCTAGATTTTTGATAATTTTATATCTAAGAATTTGTGGCGCACTTCTTTTTTATCAACCAGATATAGATATATCCACGCATAGAACATTATATCCAATCAGTAATAATGGATCTATTTATTATTGTTTCCATTATGATATATCCAAACAGATAGCGTACATGCATAATTCGTGTACAATAGTAAATGCATGATGCTATGGAACTTCCATAGCACACATTGGATAAGGTCCACCATTTAATGGCTCGCCTATATATCAAAAGAAGAAAAAGAAAACAGTGCTAACATTAACTACACTGAAAACAACATAGTCCTTTCCACTGACTCCTTGCCCTTTTATGCAAACCGCCACTTTGACAAGACTACATCTCTAATCAATTGGAACCTTATACGCGTAAAATATCTCCATAAACATTATATAAACAGCACATTTTCGAGAATTCTTGTATATGGAAACGTCGTTTGGGCAGTAACTTTCATTTTGAAAATTTCATAGACATACTCCAAATGTGTCCAAAGAGTCGAGAGGTAAAGAAAATCGTGTAGGCCTACCTATTGCATGTAAGTACACAGTACGTCGTGGTTGTAGTCACAAACATTTCCGAGTATGTTGCATTATGCAGAACCCAATTTATATTTCTGCAAACGCAACACTTTTGTATTCTTTTTAGTTATACACTTGTCTATACTTCTTTTCTTCGCCTTTCCATATCGGTATTCGTCATCTCCGTATCGATACAAAGATATATAGGCCTAGTCAAATTCGTATACAGTGAAACCCTCCTTCCCACATACCAGCTAAAAGTGAAGACCGACTGGAAAGTTATGTAGGGGATAGGTCAGTTTATTGTTGCTGTGTATCTCTCTTCGGACTAGTTTACCCCCAGCACACTCTGCTATGACACGTTGAAGACATGTATTTTACATGTGTACGTTAGATTCATATCTCCGGATGTGTAACTTCAGAATCCCTAAGAATTAAAGTCTTAATAGGCCTATATTAATACTGAGAAAAGTGCATGGTTGGCACATGGCACATGGCACATGATTATTGCATGAGTTGCTTGATCTAAAATCGAAACCATCTGCCTATATACCAGGACATTCTGCTATAATTACCTAGTGCTTTCACATATCACGTACTGGGTTCAATAAAAAGTATTGGAATCACAACAAAACGCTAGGTGACCACCGGATTGCTGTGATTCATGTTGTTTTTCAGCTTTCTGTTCTTCGAGTTCAGTGGTCCATAAAACAGGCTTGGTCAGATGCTCACATCCTGTTGGTTTAAGCAGAATTGCTTGCGTATCGGCATTTGGGACCACAAGGGGAATCCTGGCTTATCATGACTCAGCCGTTTCCAGGTGATTCATCCATACACCCCCCCCCCCCCCACCTTTCACCCTGGAGGGAAAACCCCGATTCCATTACCAGCCCCACCACGCACCCCTCTTGGTGTTACCACCAGTGAGTAGTAGCATGAAATGGGGCGTTGTTCCAGGCTGCCGACGGCGGCGCTGCCGTCGTGGGTCGGCGAACCTAGACGGAGCCAGCCAGGTCCGGGGAAGGAGCCGGTCACCTCCTCTGGGTTTCTGGAGCAAAATGGGCGATTTTAAGAGAAAAGACACCGTGGAGGAAGACCTGGAGGATCCTGGAGACAGGCCGGGGTCGGAGTGAGGCGCAGCCGCCGCTTACAGGAGGAGAACCCAGTAAGTGTAAGGGGGTGAGTGTGTGTGGGGGACGCAGCGTGCATGGGACTGTATGGAGGGAGTGTATGGTGAGCACTGCTACTGGAGCAGGCAGCAGGCGCTGGAGGAGGAGAGAGAAACAGAGAGGAGAGAGTGGGGCTGTGGCGGGTGTCAGTGTGTCGGAGTCTCGGCGGACGTGTGTGTAGCGAGAGAGATGGAGGGAGAGTAGAGCGGGAGGCCGTCGGGTTGGTGGTGGTGTGGGGGGAGTCAGATACTGGAGGAGTGGCCTCCTGCTGCTGCTCCTGCAGCTGTATCAGCGGTGGCGGCGAATTTGGCGACTGCCTGGTGCTGACTGGAGGAGTTCCCACGCTCCTCCAGGGGGCCTGCCGCCAGCTGTCAGACAGCAGTAGATAGCCCTAGCTGTGGGCAGCAGACGCCCGCAGCTGTGCCCAGTAGTAGTGCTGTGCAGCAGCAGCAGCAGCAGTTGTAGTGGCTGAGGCAGTAGGAGTAGTAGTGGCAGTAGCGATAACAGTACTAGTAGTAGTGGCAGCTGCATCAGACAAGTGAGAGCGGAGTGAGAGAGGCACTCTAGTGAGAGCAGCTCGTGCCAGCCCCGCTACCCGTCCCACCTTCTCCCTCCTTTCCTCCTACCTCCCACCCACCCACCCATCCAGCTGGGAGGAGAAGGAGGATGAGGAGGCTTCATTGTTCCTCGTGGCACTATTTATTACTCAGTCCCTGTTAGGCAGCGCACAGACAACATCATCAATAAGCAACAAACACCAACAACAATGATTACAACAAGCACCCACAACTTTCACCGTGCAACAACAGCGCTAAGTACACCTTAAATCACAGTCAGGGACTTGTAGCGAACGCATCAATTAACAGCAACGCTTGTAACAAACTAAACGCGACACACTACTGCGAACCTGAGGACTATTTTGGGGGGCCCTGACTGCCTGGCGCTCGGGCCTGTTGCCGCATTTAGTGCACGCACACAGACAGACTCACCGCATAGAACAAAAAGGCGGAAAGGATGGCATGAGAGCAGACAACGAGAAGGAAAGGATGAGGCGTTAAGCAGCGGAACCCGGGAGTAGGAGGCCTTAAGCAGGTCGCCGTATGGGCCTGTAGTCTCTCCGGGCTGAGTCAGTGGCCGGCCCACGTGGTCGGCACTCCTACCCCGCGCCTAACGCCCATTCCCTTATACTACCACTCACAGGAGCACCTTGCGCACCTGGTGTCGATAGGATACCTAGCCGACTTCATGTTCGCACCTCCAGGCGGCACTTCCCACGCCCGCATCATCTTAAAGAACCCCCCGCGCATGCTAACTCATAGAACTAGGCAGACAAAGCAACCACATCCATCAAAAGTACACCGCACAGCGATAGATCCCCCTACTACCCCCTGGAGTTAGAGTAGCAGCAGCAGTAGTATTAACTGGGGTGGCCGCAGGTGTAGCTGGCCACAGGTAATCGCTGGCCGGACTTCCATCCCGGATTTACATTGGGCTGGTGGCAGACAATAGTTGCAAGCATGGTAGGGCTAGGGCCCGACGGCTCCCTTCTCAGGTAACAGTGTCTTAATTCTGACTACTCATATCCGTCGTCACAGTTATTCTCTTATATACACGTGTAATTGTTATTAATGCCGTCCTCTAACTTCTTCCAGACCTCATGGAGGCAGTTACTTTTGGCCAATTCTCCCCCTCCTTCTCCTACAACCCACACCTGTTTGCCTTCCGTGAATGTTTGTTGGAGAGAGACTTTGTGTAAGTGTTGTATAATTGAACTTTGATTGTTCTTTTTTGCCCCTTTTTGCATGTGAATGATAAATTAAACTGGCTTGCAAATCCATAGGACTTTGCAGATTCCTCACCATACATTGGTCATTCCAGAGAAGCCTTTTTTAAAACCTGTATCTCTGTTATCTTTGAATACAAAATTAGTGTTGTTCACTGAATGCTTGCGAACTAGAACAGCATGGACTATAACTTTGATAGTATTTTACAAGGGTCATTATCATTTTCTTTACAAAGCATTGAAGAAATGTGAACTTTGAACTACTATAGGATTCATCAAGGTTTAACTCAATAAATCTTTAACAGTCAACTATACAACTTATATAGATCTACAACACCCAATCCATTCATCGATCATTCCTCCTATACGTTGATCTAAATATTGCTATAGTCATCTTCACCTTTCCTGCCTCTCGCTTTCCACATTTACTGAAGTTTTGATATATTTTAAAAATAACTTTGATCAGACAGTTAATACTTTAAAAGTTGACCTTCTGTCCTTATTGATCTGAATGGGATAATGTGTGTATAGTGGTAGAATTCTATATACCCGCAGCATTTAGCCATTTGTGGACCACTCCTGGAGTAAAATACTAAAAAAATCTTTGATGTTTACTCCTCATTTAATAGTGCTTCTGTAATTGTATGCAGAGCTCAGCCTTATTGTACGGCTTACCTATACACTTGGGACTTTGTTCAGAATGAACCTGCCTTCTATACAGGATAATGTTTTTTGTTTAGCCAATTTCTATAGCTATGAACATTTTGGTATTTCATAGACATATTTTTAAGCATCAGAAAGAAACAAGATGGTATTTCCATGTGATGTTCTCAGAAAACACAAGGTATATTGTGTATGGCATAATTTAATTTAGATATTGAAAAGGGCCATGTATCGTGTTTAAGTTGAATGATATGAATGCCTATAAGTGCTACTAACATCTTTGTAATGACAGCATACCAGAAAGAGATTGATACTTGTAGCAAATTACGCCCTTAATGTGTATGGCCATGATTCATATAAACCTTAGCATAACTTTCCTCTGTTCATTATTCCAAAAGAATGCTTTTATAAGTGCGTTGAGGATATCAGTTTAGCCTATAGCCATATACTTTCTTTTTTCAATCGCCTATTATCAAAGCGGAGAAGTGTCATATTGCTCATGCATCCTCTGTCTATAGTCAATGTGATCTAGTGCAGTGTCGCTGGTGAGATGGGTGGTTGACATTTACCCCCCCCCCCCCCCTTTTAAAAATGAAAACAACAAACGTAAACTAATTAAGTACTATAACACTTGAATCTTTTTCATCTGAAATCACTCTGCTATATCATTTGCACTAATATCAGGACTAGAAGCTGATAATGAGTTTTGCTCAAGAAACGGTCATGAGGGTGCTGTAAGACAGAATGCTGAGAAAAACACCATGTATACAGACGTTATGCAGATGTCATCTCATTTCCAAGAAAGAAACTAGATGTTAAACTTCGTCAAATTGGCCTCTGATAGAATACAAGTAGCAAAGGAAAATTAATTCTTATGACATAATAAGAATTTCCACATAGTATATTGATCATTACAACCAAGGCATAACCTATATAATTGTCACCTTTCATAGTGACATCTTTAGTTTTAGATATTCCCAGAGTGCAGATTAAACACAATGTTTTTGGGAAGTATTTCATCGAGATATCACAAACAAGAAATTTCCCCCAGGCATATATCGATTTTAATTACATAAAATGCAGACAGAGTAAGCAATACCATAAAACAAACATACCGCATGTATTTTGTTTATTGCCATGGGCCCCATATATCGGAGGCAGTCGACAGTATATAAGTACCTACTCAATAGGCCTATAAATACCTCCTATCCCACGGGGGGCTGTTCAGTATAAGTAAAGTGTGCATTCAGCTATTACGTGTGTATCCTACATGGACCACAAAAGGAAATTGATATTCCATCATTAAGGCGTGACAGGCGGTGGGGCATTGAGTGTCGCTCGTCTAGACACTCTGTCACTGGGCCTATTTCCTATTGAGACAACCCCCACCGGGAGTGTCGGCAAGTGGCTGCCATTCAGCAGCCAGCCTTACTGCTTTATCCCAGGGCCGAGAGTTCAAACCTTGGGAGACCTCAATTTCCTTTATCTGTATAAGGGCGGCGGAGAACGTCTCAACATGGCCTACTGCGCCGCCCCCACTCTGCACCCCGCGTCCGCTACATATGGTCAATATGGGACGCTCCTGAGCGATGTGCACCGGGCGGCGATCCTTTAACATCAACCGGATGAATTGGGCCTGGATTCTCGGGGTGAGGAATTGGCCCGGACATCGGGGATATCCTATAGGCGAGAGGCACTTTTTCGCATGGCTAGCTGTCTTCCCGTTTACACTGCGAAAGTGTCCTTTGGACCCCGACCGTTGTACAGTTGCACAGTCTCATTCTATTTGGCAAATACATCGCCGTTATAAAGGGCAATTTAAACCAGGAAATTTGGCAAATCAGTAAAACGTAACATGAGCGGGAGTTACGCCGCCTACTTATACTGCTCATTTGGCCATGCATGCAGATTTGAACCAACATTTTGAAAGTACCCATCCAACTGAACTCCCATTAAGTTCTGTGCCCATATAGCATGGGCGTAGCTAGCCCCCAAACTGTGTGTACTCACTATTGGCACTTGGGTCTTTATTTCAGTATATTTGGCTACAATTAGGTAGGCACAGTCGCAGCTTCTGTGCTATGTTTCATAACATAATTTTGTAATATTTAGAGTTTAAAATGCACTTTCGTTTTGCGTCACGGTATACCCATACGGCAATGCCTACACCCATTACACTGCAGGAATAAGCCTACATTCACCAAGAGTTGTTTACATCATATAGTACCCCTCAGAATAACATGAGCATTCTGAGCCAAAACTGCTGGCATCCTCCCCTCCCTGCCTCCTCTCCACCCAGCCACCTTGAGTCAATAGAATCAATCAGCTCTGATCCTGGCACGGCCGTCCCCCGAACCCCCCGAGGTGGCGGGAGGTGGCGAGACGATTGAGACTGCTTACTTGACACACGTGTCGACGTGATGTGACGCCGTCTGCTGGAGAGGGATGGAGAGGGGGGAGGGCATGGGCAATGTACAGAGTGTTGTCAGGGAGGAAAAAGAGATCAGTGAGCAAAAATAAAGGAGAGAGAGGAGGGAGGACAAAATGAGGGAAATGGCGCGTTAAAAAAGGTCGGGATCGGGGGTCGGAATAAGATATTAGAGGGATACATAAATGAAAATCGTAGACAAACAGACCTGAAATGGAAGGGGTATAGGATGGTTTGGATATATATAATGGAATTAAGAAATTCTAAGTGTAAGAGAATATACCCTCCAGTATGCCTATATATACCTGATGTCTTTTGGGGATTTCCACTTTTTTGTAATGTTGGATTGCATAACTGACTTTTCTACATCACTTTTAGTGTTTTTATTTGTAATCTAAGTAAACGCAGATTCAATGTCAGAATTATATTTGTAATATCATCCCTTAGTTGTTCCAAGAACCTACTTTTCCTACTTCTTCCTAAGCTGACATCTCTGTAATACTCATATGTTATAATATGTACATATTGACTAGGACTTAAACCCAGGGATTCTGTGTGGCTAAACTGTTGAAGGACGCAATATTGACACCAATGTCTTTTGCAAGTGGTGCCGGGCCTGGATGGGCCAGAGAGGGGGATGTGTGGAAAAAGAAGATAGGGGTAAGAAAGCGGAGTGGGGGCAAACGGCAAATGTTCACAGAGATCTGAAGGGCCGATCAAGACGGGTGAGGGAAAGGGCAGGAAAGGGTCCATTGACCTGTTTGGTATAAGAGTATTTTTCTGAGGGACATTCCATTAAGTATACATCTGAGGAGGAGGGGTGGAAGTGATGAAATTTGAGAAAATATGTGTCCGTTCCTCTACAAATCTAGTGTGTACTTTAGAGTCAGGTGAACTAAGGAGTGGGGCCCTGATTCTTTTTTAATGTGTACACATACTTAAATAGAAGGCCCTTAATAAGAAACAACATAGATAGAATAAATATTTGGGTTATAAAAAGGATAGAGATTATTAACAGATTGTACTTAAAAATTGTTCTTGTTCCGTTCCACATTTACTCATCTGGAAATACAGAGACAATGTAGAAATAAATACACAAATATACAACACATATATATCCACATAAAAACACATAATATAATGTAGGCTGATTAAATTGTAAATATCAATTAATAAAATTAAAAAAGTCTTACATGAGTGAATTATTAAAACATTTGAGAACAGTAAACGTTTTTTAGGGAAGGGCTGAGGCTGAGATTGGCGACGTGACCTCCACAGTGTGGTGGGACTGTCCCTATGGAGGCCCCCTGCCTACTTACCGCCCCATCAACCTACTGTCACATGGGAATAGACTTATCAAACTAGAAAGGCAATCTGAGACATTTGAGAGTCTTTCATCCTCAGAGAACCAGGGGCAACCAAAGGCTCGGCTCCTTCAAGTGGCCAGGGCATCGCAAAATGTATTTACCCAAATTACAAATCTCTGGATGTACTTATTACTGTGTGGTGATTGAGGGAATGAACTCGACTTTATGAACATCAAAAGAGCTTTTGAACCCACATTTAAGTTCAAATCGACCTGTACATTATTCCATTGCGCTACTAAATTTCTACCTCGTCTGCACAATGGCTATGAAAAATAACCTAACTGAAGCTTATGAAGCTGGATTTCGCCACATCTAGTAATTCAATGTGGCAATTCAGATAAACTGACTGCCACTGCTAAGCCTAACGCATTAATGATGATAATCGACCATATTGAATTGCACTGATTTTACGTCAACAGCTGTTCAAATCTTTTGCCACTTCGCTGTCAGTAGCTGACTCTGACTCACCTGTGCCCAAGTCTAATCTACACATGCAGATCAACCAAATAATTATGACCAAAAAGAGTCCTGAAATCCTCTTGCTTAACGCCTACCCCCACGCACCTAGATACCCCACTAATTGAAGAAACGTGATCAGTGCTCTCTCAAGTTCAGAAACCGATTTTAAAAACAAACATCAGCACTCCATTTTTCTTCGTGTTTGTGCCCGCCAAAAAGAGCGGAGAAGAAAGACCAAAACAACCAATTAAAGAGCCCGACCAGTGCCCACGTGACCCACTGCGCCCCCTTGTGGTTTGGGGCCGTCGTTTGATCACGTGACATGGAGGGCAGATGCCAATTATTGCATGGTTACCGGTCTGGCCTGCTCCTTAGGGGGGTTCTTGCAGGGACAGGATCGCTTTCTGGCTTCTAGGCAACTTTCTCTTATCCCTCTTACAGGACAGAAACCCCCTTTTAGTTCTGCATTTAAATGTACCCTTTCTGCCCGGCCTTGCTATTCAAACCTGAATCCCTCATTGACATGGGGGGTGGGGGGGGTGGGGGGGGGGTGGGGGGGCGAATCCCTATTGCCACAAGGTCTTTGTCTGGCTGCTCTAAATACCAGTGGACATGATCCCTTTTTGGCTTCTATGCAACTTTCTTCTGTCCCTCTTACAGGACAGAAGCCCCGTTAGTCCTACAAGCAAGAATACCCTCTCTGTCTGGCCATGCTATTCAAACCCGAATCACTACAGGGGGACTCCCTATTGCCATAGGGGAGCAGGTCTTTGTATGACTGCTTGCTCTAAGTACCTGTGCCTCTGTGTGTCCCCGGTAATGGCTTCCTTGTACATGGAGTGGAGAACTGACCTGTTGGCGTTGGCCTGGAGGGGTGGGTCATCTCCAGGTGAGGCCTGTGCCTGGAGGAGACAGACTGGAGCACTCAGGTGAAAGAGGGATCCCATGTTCACCTGCCAGCGACCGACAGGTATGAAAAGGTGACACGGCCAGGCCTTGTGCCCACGTGTTATCAGCAGAACAATATCATATTGTTCGGACCTGGTCCTACAAACTGCGTCGCTTTATGGGAATGCATTAGCCACCGGGGCACTATAGTTATTGATGGTGTTAATAATACCATCATCACTGCACCTCCCCCGTTATATCCACTTAGCCTCCCACATTGCCATAGATAATAAGAAGGTGTTGCAGTATAGAAATTGCAAGAATGTGCTCATTAACATACCCGTTTAGTTGATACAATCATAAGAGGTATTCACTGCTGTGTTGGGATTGTAACCCATAAAACAATATCATTGCCAACAAGTCAATCATGGTGGAATATGTGTGTATAGATGATGTACAGCTAACACGCTGAAATCAAACAGTGTAAGCGGTCAGTATGCATTAAGCTCATGGGGTGATGACTACACTGGTTAGGTCAAACACAAAGTCCAGGACAGAAATAGTCTGACAGATCAGCGTTTATAAGTGACGTCAAGGAACTATCGGACGTCATAGCCATGAGTGTGCCACTTCGGGAAATGCTATACACGAGTTATTCATCCCTGGGGGGTTGGTCTATAGCCTATAGGGTTCTGGCATTCTTCCCAGAGTATTTATAGAAAATACAATCACTTTCCCTATCAATTGTCTTTAAATAGCACATGTGTCATGAGCGCAACTACTCACAGTGTACTTGAAATAAACAAGTTCTGTTTTACTGCCTTTAAATAGATTTTCCAGGACAAGGTTTCTTTACTATGGGCGTCCTGGGCATACCCCAGCCAGCGGTCTTCAGATGGATGAATCTCTAGAAAGATTCGGTCTTTCTGGTCCATTCCCGCTAGGCAAATTAAGTAGAAGTGCGAGTAAAGGTCCTCCTATTGAAACAGTCTCTCAGAGGCAATGTACTATCCACCTGTTGTGATGTGCCCATTCCCCCTGCCTACCCCCTCACTAACTCACTGGATTAGTAGGGCAATTCTGCCACCGTCAGAACTGTGGATCCTTTGCCATTGGTGGCGATGATCCTGTCCCTCTTCATTTTCTGGCCCCTACTTGTCTTCATCCTGAGACATGGGTGGTCATCAGTGGGTGAGGAGGCGCCCCCTGTCATTAAAACACCCATTTGTACAGTCAGCGTGTTGGGAGTTGCCTCTTCTACGGCTAATAAACCCCTTCTCCACACAGGTGCTAGATGTGCCCAAGGTCTGCCTGCTTTGAGGTATATCATGTGGTTTATTCCAGGGAAATACCAACTCTGTGTTGTGTTAAGTACGTGAAAGAACACCGTGTATGTCAGTATATTGCTGTTACAAGTTGGTCGGTTCTCAGGCTTGTTTGATTTCCGCATACAGTTTGTTGTTGTAAATGCTTCTTTCTAGAATTCTTAATACATTCCTTTCAAAGTCCTGTTTACCATAATTAGTTTTCTGGACCTCGATTCATATTTGAAACTTTAAAAATGTTGTTTTGATACATCACGCAAACAGAGGTTAACTGCACGTCATCCCGCCGCCATAGTCATCTCATCAAAGCGTTTGCATTGGGTTATTGTATATCAGTCTTTTATAAACCTCCATCATGAAACAGAACATAAAGCTTTACATTGGAGCCCATTCATCCTTTTCGTCCACTCAATATGTAAAATACTGTACCAAAATGACGAAAGATACATTTACTGTCGAGTTGACCTTGATAACTATTGTCCCTGGTCTGAAACATGAACCTCAAGCATACTGTCCATTTGTCCATGTCCTTTCTGAGTATGAGTTATCATTAGAGTTGCATGCAATATGAACACTTCCATTGTATATGTAATTGCATTCTTGTAATTCGAATCCTTTAGGATGAAGGATTTCCACAGCGCTCATTTATACTACCTTTTTTCTCAAAGGAATCACTAATATATATGAGCAATTACTTTTGATTATCGAAAAGACTATGGGCAAGTCTAGTCTGGGCGCAGCTCCAAGGTCAGAGAGGCTCAATTAGTGGCTATGGCAGGCGCTCGGAGCGTCACCATGGGATCAGGATCATTTAGTGTAGCCTTGCCAACAAGTGTTCAACTCCTGCAGGACTACTATAAGACCAAGGCCATAAGCCCTGCAGTAGACCTGTCAGGGCTACAAAAACCCATTGCTTTTTACTAGGCGTTTATGTCGGAACCCCAGGGTGACTGTAGAGAGTATTAGGGGTGTCCTTGAGGGACTTGATTAAAGGGAAATTAAGTCGGCAGGAGAGATTGGAGTTCTGAATTACTGCTTCATTTGTAAAAGGATCAACCCCATATGATAGGAGTAATCCTCTTAGAGTCGGGTTAATTTACATCATGAAACTAAATGGGGGGCTCAGGTGGTAACATTTAGTTATAATGCACCATATGAAACCGAATTGATTAATGAAGGATGGCAAATTAAGTACATGATCAATTTATAAAGGTACTTTTACTAAACCCGAGAAGGCTATATGTGTTGAAATGCGTGAAGAACTATAAAGTGACGCATTTAATGTGGACAGGCTTTATTTCAAAATACAATATTCAGAATATATGTAGATATAAAGAACATAAACGTGACTACAAATAAGGCATTTAGTAAAAACAGTATAACTCTACCTTTATATTCTTCTTAGCACTCTTCTTAGTTTTGGTCCTCAAACCAGACATGGTCATTATTTCTCAAGTTTTTTTCTCATTATTCTGTTAGTAACAAGTAGTTGTATCTAATAGTTGATTTGGGAAAAAATACATCATTACTCTAATTGGGTTTACGTCAACCTGAATAGATTGGAGAATTTCCTTTGGATTATTGAACAGGTCGTGAGTGTACGACAATTGACCTATTTTATCCTGACCATAAAAAGGAAAAGAAAAAAAACCAAAACAGCGACAAGTTGTGAAATTGTTGTTCAAATATCCCTTTGCGAGTTATGATTAAGAATTAAAAATTACCGGTCCAGGATAGATTTGCTGAGTAATCAAATAGTTAAAGACTGTATAAGATTATCATACTCTTGTAAAGATGCCCTTGCTCAGGGCAATAACAGGGCAATGACCCAATAACAGACGTATTGCTCACTTTGCTATATTACAACATGAATCATAAGTAATGTGACATGGCTCATATTTCCTATTTGTGTAACAGTTTTATCCCCTTCACAAGGACATCAAGGTTTTCCACTCATGACCCAGATTCCCACAGAACTGGTTTTATTGACACCGAAAAAGGATAGCTATTCCTGGGCTTTGTAGATAGTAGCCAGAACACCTTGTGGCCTTTCTAAAATCAATCTCACTCCCAAGCGAGCCCCTTTTTACGTTTCCTTTTTCTCCAACTTTGCTAAAAAAAACTGGATCTTCATATTTAACTCATAGAGATGAACTTCAGCGAGGGCTATAGATAGCGTCCTATCTTCTATCTTTGGTAATTGCATCCCCAGGGGTTCCCGTTAGGTTTCTTTATCTCCTATCTTAATGAAATGCGGTTAATGTATGATATAGTCCTCTGTTAATGTCAATGTCACCGTCAGAGTTATGAAAAAAGAAACGATATTTTTTATCTAGGAGTCTGTTAACTAGTTCTTTGTTTGAATTAATGCTTTGGAACTCCGCAGTGGAATATGGTTATATTAAGGCGAAAATATGTTATAGTTTAACATTTGTTCCAGAAGGATCTATTTTTGTTTTATTTGATCCATAGCCATGTATGGGCCAGGGTTCCCATACAACCTGGAAAACCTGGAAAATCATGGAAAATGAAGGTGGTCATGGAAAGTCATGGAAAAGTCACGGAATTTGAAAATTTGACCAAGAGTCATGGAATTTTGACCTGAGTCATGGAAAATCAGCTTGAGTGATTTCGTAATAGAAGAGAACAAGCTTTAATTGCATTATTTCCATAGGTATTTGGATCTTTCTTGGAAGGTACTTGCACTCATTGAATTGTCACATATAATGGTGTGGATAGGACGGCTGTAGGGGTGATAGGAGGCCATTGATTGTATCATTTTTTAATGGTTCTAATTGTTTGAACCCTGGAAAGTCAACCTGGAAAAATCATAATTGCTCATGGAAAGTCATGGAAAAGTCATGGAATTTGATTCCTCCGAGTCTGTGGGAACCCTGATGGGCGGATACAACTTACAATTAAACTTCTTTTTTCCAACTTTGTTTGCCGAGACCTTTTAGATATGTTTTGAAATGTCGAATATATTTCGTTTCGATATGAATATGCCCATAAACAGAACACCCGCATGACAATCGAGAAGGATACAAATGAACCTGTACAATATGGGCCCCAGATCATGATGCTTTGGTATCAGAGACACGACAACAGTAAAACACGAATGCTCAAACAACTGCATCCAGTCCACTGATAATGTTTTGATAACCTTTTTTCCCAGTTTCAATCATCCTTTTTTGAATGGCTTGTCCCTCCGCCTGTGTCAGAAGCAGCCAATAGCCGTGACAGTTGTGAGAACAAACAGGTGCAGCTCGTTTTTCCACCCACTCTGTTTATCACGCTGTACTCTGTTCTATCAACAATTTATTACACACTCAGGATCCTGGGAGGGACATATTACAGGCCAGCGAGCGGGCAATACGACCCCCATTATTGCCTGTTTGCGAGCAGGCAACACTATAGATGTGCACGTCCAACTGACAGGAGGCAGCTTACATTCTTTTATCTCAATACATTTTATACTGTCCTGTACTTATTCTGATGGAACGAACCAGTTATAAAGTACTCAAAATACTTTCACTGATACGAATGTAAATCTGAGAGACGTAATTTTGACCTTATTCTTCACGATTGACGCTACTTTTCTCAGCATGCTATCATCTCAGCCAATGAAGGGATGTGGTGTATGATTAATAATAACCATAAAACTCCTTTTTATCAATATGTGTTGAATATATAGGGATGCCTCACGAATCTTAAGAAAATCTATAACTCTTTAGATAAAAGAACGTGTGTCATTTGTAGGATTGAGATATATCATCAAGGTCATGCCAAGTTATTCAAACAAGATTAGGTTCTAGCTGAATCAGCTAGCGATAAGAGAGATAAACGTTCTGTCTACTTTAACCTTGATGTATGAATTGTCTCCACTCACGATATCAACCTGGATAAAGGAAGGAATGGGGAACGCATATATGCAATGCAAAGCAAACCGTATCGCCCTAAGGTTTAGTGCTAGATATAAGATGGCATCATGGATATAAATAAAGAATTAGGAGACACTCGCTAATTACACCAAGCCCTGCTCATAAGCAGGCGGGGAGAGCTGCTCCAGGGTAATCCTGATTTACTGCTCAGATGTGCTCAGTAGTGCCTGGAGTGGCTCGCACTGATAAAGAGTCGTTCTGTCCTAAATCAATTCTACAACGACAGAGGCAGTGGCACCTGCACACTGCAGCGCATTGGTAAACAAGCATTCATCATGGCACTGGAGAGGGGGAGTGGACAGAACCTGTTATGGAGCCGATAATTAACAACGGTGATTAGCAACATATGTATCATTCCGCTGTTACTCTGCTCAACACTTTAAGAGCATCTTTCTCCGTCCCCTCAGCTTTGGTAAGACGCTTGTCAGACTCTGGTGACAGTGTACCCGAATTGAATATACAAATGTAAGAGAGTTCCTGCAAAAAGTAACCAAATATTTTGCTCTTATTATGCTAAGTATAAGTGCATACCCCATTACAAGTGTTCTCGTTGGTGGATTATGCTTTTTGATTCAAATTTGGTCCTCTTCTTTTCATCAAAAGAAAGAAAAACCTTGAATTTCTGGACCATAACCTTTACCGACATGTACTTTATACAAGGTGTGTTTAATTGCGTATGTACCACGACGCAAAAGCCCAAATGCAGTAATAAGTTCAAATTGAATACCTATCTGATCTAACTACAGACACGAAATTCGAACGTGTATTTGAACGTTCACGTGTTTGCTCAGACATATTCAATTATCAGAGTAATTGCACTATTCTGACTGACCAATTAAAGAAATTCGTGACTCTTGATCCCATAATCTGCCACGTGTTAGCAAGTGTGTCAATAATGCACACACGAGCATCTAGCAACAACACATTATAATAGCCAAAACACGAGCTGTGCTTTAGCGTTATAACCTCTCGAGAACTAGGGCTTTCATTTGTCTAGGACGATGTTTTCAGAAGCAGGCTTATTCTCTATCTGTAAAAATGAGTTATACACTTTTGATGAGAGTTCAATTCTAATCTCATCAATCAGATGGCCTGTGAAATTAGACCATTTTCCTTAAGGTTATAGGTTCAATCCCCTCTAGTCCCATCCCCAGCTTCACAATGACCATTGGTCAAGCCGTGCAATCTCTGACCATGCCAGGGGGTATCCCGGCAGGTGATCCCAGGGTGATGGACAAGGCCTGGGATGTCTTGTGGCTTGTCCCTGGGGCCACATAGGACCCAGGAGTTACCTTTGATGAGAGCTAGAAGGGAAGATCTAAATCCAGGACACAGACAAGAGGAGTTATCTAACAGAAAAACAAGTAGGCCACGAAAACTAAATCACAGACAGGGGGATTGTGCGAGCATGCTCCTCTCTGGCCCACTTGGCTTTTGATCGTAGATTCTAGATGGGTGAAACACGACCAAGTATGCTTCAATGTTTAACTTTTGCTACTGTGGTGGGGAAAAGACATGCAACAGACATCCATACTTCTATCCATAGTTCATATTATAACAACGGTTCACGTGCATGGCGATAGGAGATCAGTTCAATAATGAACTAAGTGACCTTCTAAAACCACAATAACCACACAAAAATTATACGAGTTGAATATTTGCTGTAGAGAACACGAAGCAGAATGCTATTGCAGGATAGAAATCAGTCCTCCATTCACTAGCTTTTTTATGCTTGCAATCCGTGTTGTGCATCAGACTGCCCGATCATTTACCAATAATGGCGAAACAAAAAATATTTCATTTAAACGCTTATCCAAAGTTAATCAGCCCGAATCACAGTCATGACATGCAACGATCAATTGACTGCCCCTAATTGGTAGTGAATTAAGTCTATGCCAAATAACCGTTTTTATTAAGGTAATTCCCCATTTGAAATAAACGTGGAGGGAATTTTCCCCCAAAGAATCGCTGCATCTCTCTGTGCCACATGCAAGTTTGAGAGAATATACTGCAATATAACCATTTAGGTCCTGCGCTGAACATTGATAACATTGAGCACGATAGAGTTTCTGATAGGCAATGCCATCATAAACGGTTAAATTTACCGGCAATTCATCCTCCTTCGACTTTAAACAAACTAGGGACGGATACAGACTCATTCACGAAACAAAACAACTATATAAAAACAGAAGAAAGGTTAGGAGCAAGTCGAGGCTGAGAGAAATGATGCCATTCTGATCGAGATCGCCGGAGATGCCCTCAGACAGCCTGTAAAGGGTGGGGCGCTATGAGGCCCTGGAGGAGGGCTTAGGGGGGTCAAGTATGGGGCCAGCGGGGGTCGGCCGGCTGAATAAAACACACATACCGTTAGCACGTTCCGCGCCAAAAGTAAGGGGCAAGACTCTCTACACCGACAGGCCGATATGGTCATTAAAAATATTCTACATGCACCATGGAGCTTAAAGGGAGCCAAAACCAATGAATTAAATGAACTCAAATAATCATGAAAATCCATTCCTTGAGCCTATTTCTAGCCCATGTTAAAATCTAAAACATGAAATATGGGGAAAAAACATTAAAAACACATTTATTCGTACTCAAATCAATTGTGGATCCACAAAAATAGGGTCTGTTTACAAACAAAATGCAAATATTACCATCCATTATGGCTTCTACTTCAATTTGAGCTAGTTTTCACAGCTAATACTTTACCACTGACCTTAAGTTAAGTGGACTCATCTAACAAATTTCTATATTCATCTGAGTTTTGAAAATTTGTCAATTATATTAGTTTTGGCTCCCTTTAAGGACACTAAGGAAAATATAAATGACATGGCCTACGGATTCTTTTGAATTCTACGTTTCTGTATATATTTTTTATTTCTACGTAAAAATAATCTATATGAATATTAACATCATAAAGACAGGCGACTGCACCATTTCTGAAATCTGACATGAGAGATGGGGACCCCTCCATCTTCACGCCTAAAAGTGAGCCGGAGTGAGCCTCACGTCAAGGCTTCCCACCTGACGGGCCCACGGGCATCCACCCCGACCCTCTACGGACTCGTTACAGGTCCTAACCTATCCCTCTGTGAGTAATATTTCCATGATTAATACCCTCATCTATTCTCATGAACCATATTGCCTTGGACGGGACGTCTGACGGAATTTGAGAAGGTATATATCAAAGTCGGTGGTTAAGATAGCGATCTTCGATCAGCAAAGAACTCTTTTGTTTTCTGAGAAGAGTTGAACCTCAACATAACACTCAACCCGCGAAAGAAAAATAACAAAGTCTGCAAAAGAACAAAAGATCTTACTGGAGAAAAATCACTCACTGTACCATATATTTCACCCGACTGCTTAGTTCTCTTCTCTCTTGTGTATGTGCATGCACCCCATATGCAAAATGTAACTTGAGATAAACCGGGGATGTTATGCTAGACGTCAAACCATTTATAGTTTTGGATTTACAAAATAATAGATCAATTATTATGCAGAGATGTACTAAACACGAATGTCCACTCTTGAGTCTTTCTGACCGATTATTACATAACATTCACCAGCTGACCAGTATTGATCTGAGAAGCTAATTTGCAAACTAATCACATCAATTATCATCAAGGAGACCTTATGCACATCCAGGCAATGCTGAGGGGATGTGGGAGCATATGAGTCATGTCGACCTCTTGATAAGGCTGGCCGAGTGTGGGGCAAGGCCTGACGTTAGGGCAGATTGTCATCAGCTCCTGTGCAGCCTTAACCATTGCCAATAACTATGCACAGCCGCCACAGTGTGTCTTAGCTAATATAGAAATTCTCCTAGTTGCATGAGAAAAATAGTTCCAAGACCAGAAGTTATACTAGTATGCATATTTTGTATAGTGTTATATATATGCAGGTATACAGATGGGAGACGTTTGTTTTTGTGGTTATTTTGTAGTGAAGTATGGAGTAAAATGCTAACATTTATTTTATCACATTATGTTACGCCTGTACATACATGTATATCTCAGTGTTATACTAACATGTATGTTGTTGGTAGTAATGTAAATATATCTTAGGATTATATTATCACACATGTTATAAGTAGTAACCTACATGATTTGTTACCACGAGAGGCAAAACAACTGAACTGTGTAGCGAGCTAGTGCAAGTTTCGATGAATATTTTAGTCTATTCATATTTTTGAAATTCGAAGTATAGATAATGCATAGAACCCGAGGGGCAATATAGGGCAACGTGTGAAAAAAGTTAAAATATCAAATCTAAGGAAAATCTAAGTATGCACTATAATTCTGGACATTTTACAACGGTGAAACAGCGTGCAGTGTGGTAGCTGGTATATGGATTAGTGAATATTCACTAAGTGATGCCATAAGGCGCTGGTAGAGGACATACTGGAGGGATGGCGGGTCAGTCCAATCGGCCTGCGCCGATCGTTACTGTCAACAACTGGAGGAACAATGGTCTAATTAGACCAGGGGAATGCAGAGCAATTGACCGGAGAACCACATCCTTGGTGGCCAGCAAACCACAGGGCTGCCTGCTCCATATAACTAACCCAATTGAAAATACCTCATTCACCCAGAAAGGAAGCATTTTAAGGTTTCTCAGTCATGCAGGGCTTTGTTCAGAGG
The DNA here is from genome assembly GCA_936440205.1 of Lepidonotus clava. NCBI lineage: Eukaryota > Metazoa > Annelida > Polychaeta > Phyllodocida > Polynoidae > Lepidonotus > Lepidonotus clava. Next base: position 12,557,881 of record OW387150.1, on the reverse strand, counting down.
GTTAATCATGTTGTCATTACCCTAGATTCTAGTGTTAATTCTACATGTTATCTAAATGTCTCATGTGATGGAGGTGAATCAAGAAGCTATAATGGCTACTTGTTCTATATTGTGGCTCAACAAAGGTCAGCTTGTAAAGGGGTTCCCATCCCCCAGATGGTGATGGTGTGCGTAGTCTCTGTTTTGTGTATAAACGATAATATCAAATTCATGGGAAGACACGGGCACTATAATATTACATGCTTTGATTTTATTGTACATATATATGCTTATCAATTCAAGTGACAGTTAACGAGAAATAAAATACGTGTATAGGTATGTGAGTCTTTAATCATTCGTGCTATGTTCAAGCCTAGACTTGACTATATCACATCATAAAACGGCGTATTCATTTCCTCCATATCATAAAGCGGCGTATTCATGTTCTCACAATGCGTGTAACATAATAAGTATGATTAAAGGCCATCTATATGATAGCGGCCTATAGCTAGGACTAGTACATCAGCGATCAAATTTAATAAAGTTGTGTCTGGCATATTTTATCGAGAACTATTCTGATGCATTACGACCCCTGATATTAATGGGAGGAAAATCCCTACCATCTTTATTAAACGGCCTCTTTTTACTGGGGATCTCATGGGCGAATAGGGGAAGTCTCTATAGTACGTCACGTCTGCCATAACATCCCCATCAGCCGGTGACAGGACAACTACCCCTGGGACCACTACCCCTGGGACAACTACCCCTGGGACAACTACCCTGGGGACAACTACCCCCTAGGACAACTACCCCTTAGGACTATTACCCCCTAGGACAATAACCCCCATAGGACAACTACCCCTGGGACAACTACCCCTTAGGACAACTACCCCTTAGGACAACTACCCCTACGGATAGGACAACTACCCCCATAGGACAACTACCCCTATAGGACAACTACCCCTTTAGAGAGGACAACTACCCCTATATATAGGACCATTACCCATTTAGGACAATTACCCCTACAGATAGGACAACTACCCCTATGATAGGACAACTACCCCCCTTGATAGGACAACTACTCCCATAGGTAGGACAACTACCCCCCCTTGATAGGACAACTACCCCCATAGGTAGGACAATTACCCCCTTTGATAGGACAACTACCCCCATTGATAGGACAACTACCCCTATTGGTAGGACAACTACCCCTATTGGTAGGACAACTACCCCCTTTGATAGGACAACTACCCCCATTGATAGGACAACTACCCCTATTGGTAGGACAACTACCCCCCTTTGATAGGACAATTACCCCCTTTAGTAGGACAACTACCCCCTTTGATATAACAACTACACCCATTGGTAGGCCTACCCCTCCTTTGCCCTGCCCTGAACACCAAGGGCAGGTCCTACCAATGGGGGTAGTTGTCCTACCTATGGGGGTAGTTGTCCTATCAAGGGGGGGTAGTTGTCCTATCAAAGGGGGTAGTTGTCCTACCTATGGGGGTAGTTGTCCTATCAAGGGGGTAGTTGTCCTAAAGGGGTAATTGTCCTACCTATAGGGGTAATTGTCCTATCTAGAGGGGTAGTTGTCCTAAGGGGTAGTTGTCCTACCTATAGGGGTAATTGTCCTAAGGGGTAATTGTCCTAAGGGGTAGTTGTCCCAGGGGTAGTTGTCCTATGGGGGTAATAGTCCTAGTGGGTAATAGTCCTAGTGGGTAATAGTCCTAGGGGGTAGTTGTCCCAGGGGTAGTTGTCCCAGGGGTAGTTGTCCCAGGGGTAGTTGTCCCAGGGGTAGTTGTCCTAGAATCCCATCAGCCCCGCCATAAATCCTAATCACCTCTACACACCCCATCACAACCCCTCCGTCCAACGCGGACTCTGTGCAGCCACTGATCGCTGTACTGAGGCTTTGGCCACTGGAGTTTTCCATATAATTGCTGGACCTTGATGCATGGGATAAAGGCTATAATAATGGTAGAATATTATTAAGTGATGACACCTTTTTTGTATTTTTGATATACACAACATTATATCGGTTTTCTAAAATATAATTATTCATCAAACAGAGATGTGAACTCTCAGTCAATCAGTGTGGACAGTCTTAAGTGACTGCCTGCATTTTTTACCGTGTTCCCTGCTCGAGTTTGAGGTAGTTTTATCAAAAACGACGTTAATATAAAGCTGTTATCAGAGTAGCCTGGAGAGAACGCCCAATTTTATTGACTACTCAGATGGCTTACCGCGAAGGTTTCTTTGTAGGTAATAGACAAAGGGAAAAGGGAAAGCAAGAGGAGGAGTATTGTGTGTTATCTGAAATACTTTCGTTATATCCAATTAGAAAAAGAGCTAACATCATGTCCGTTTTACCGGCTGTTTATTCCATCTTTTGTCAACCTTTAGTATCCACTCATTCCGTGTATATATAGTATACTTCCATGGGGATAGGTAAGATTGAATTTCATCTCTGCACTCTATGAACCAAGTTCAATACACATGGTGTCACGTCCTTTGGAGGAACATGCGATTTTTAAAGATCACAGTGTCCTGAAATTCTAGAAGGGTTATTAGTCTAGGATGCCGCTGTAAAACAGAATTATAAAATCATCATAGATCATGTTTTATAGGTTTAAAGTTCATCGTTTTCATCGAAATTAGATAAACGTAATAACTATCTCCATACTTGTCTTACAGTACATTTTGTAATTTAGTTAATTTGACCATTGTTGAAATATGGGCGTATTTGCTAGTCTACATTTCCACTCCTAAGGTAACCCATCCAAACATGCAATGTTATTATTACATTTCAATTGCCCTATTGCTCTATTTATGTGATATTGTAATGCTGCAGCGGTCTATACATTTATGATGTCACGCAATAACATCCCTCCTAAAAACACATTACAACTTCCATCCAACTCAAAAAGGCTCAACGAAATAAGAAAAAAGTTCAACGGTCAGAAGGTTATTGACATTGACATGGACCCTTCCTAAAGTGAACTAGATTTTACCATCCACTCCCCTTTCTAATACCCACATCCCCAACTTTTGCCTAATGCCCTTTGGCTGTTGTTTCCCCAATAGTCCTTCACTCTCTTCCATAGCACAGATATGCCAGCCCGCTTCCCAAGTAAACAAGTTATCGATTTCCCCCACCAGGGGGAGCATCTGAGGTATTTCTCAGAACGAGGCCTCGCTGATGCAACCCAATAAGGTCTATACATGTGCGTCCATTGGCAGCGTCTTCCTGAGAGGTATGGGGGCTTTGGTCACATGTGGGTCTGCAATTACAACTCAGGGGGCAGTTATCTTTATCAGAATTGCTGTTGTGGCGGACAGGGGGATTGGGATAGCATCTGTGAATACCTAAACGCATTTATCTAATTACAGTTATCTAATAACCATAGCAGCCGTGCATAACATGTCGGTGCCTATCTTCGGTCTCTTAAATCCTGCGTGTATAGGTTCATACATTCTTAATGTCACAGGTCATTTATAGTGCCACCTTCTGTAGCCTTCTCAGTACGTGGGCATATTCCGATAGTGCTCCATGAAAAAGGACATTTATCTCAATTGCCCCATTCGGTTTTGGACCACACACTTCCAGTACAGACTGTTTGTTTGTGTGCGTGTACATGTGTTTTAGCGCAAAGGATACTATTATCACCGAAAATGTGGACCTGCCAAAACGAAGAATTATTGAATACAGTACCCAGTTGCAATCTCTGCACACCAAGACGTAGAAATAGCTGTCAATCATGACGCTTTCTAAATTATGCAATTCCTATCTCCTCGTGTTATGCCTATGTCTTTTAACGATGCCTCACGTGGTCGGAAATTTCTGTCATGATAATAGGCATGACTTAAAGTTATTCTCACTGAAGCAACTGCTACTGCACATGTGTTGCCATCTATAGATACCTTTACTTTACTGCACATTTCCACTAGTATCAGAGAAGGAAGGTTGTTCCAATTATTCCATTCTGTAGCACTGTGATTCACGAGCGGCGACCAACATTCATCTCCATTGAGAACATTAGGCACAATTATGTGACATAAAAAGTGATTTAGAGCTACTGCATTAAGGAACAAACTAGATTGCACTCACGATGCTAATATCGCATGTATTCGAAAAAGATTAGATCTGAAATATTACTAGTAGGATGAATTTTGAATACACAAACGAGTGCAGAGCGGCAAAACATAATACAAATGGGAGTGCAGATGCGAGTGTAGTTTGAATCCCGTCCAAAAATTACCGACATTGGGCCTTCGTGTCTTTTGAATAATCATCCCCTTACTTCTATCGTTTTCTTGACTTGGGGAGCAATCGGTTCCTGCCAATGTAACCAAGAGGTACCAGGTGACCCTGGATGATATGACGCATCTCGGCCATTTAATTTGCACTTATATGTGATGCACTTCAGCGAGACCCCATTTCGGGGGTGTTTGCTTCATGTAGCCAAGAGTCCCTCTGCCATCATGCCCGCGCCATGTAGGGGACCTAGACCATTAAATTCGACTTGGCAAGATAGCGATTTCCTAAAATCGAAATGTGACATGAGGCTTAACGACATAAACGACACAACATAGCATACGCCTATACTTCTTAAATTCGACATGCAACATAACAGTCTCTCAGAGGTAACATGCGACATATATAAGAAGATAATTGACAGGAGACATTGCCATTTCTGAAATTCGACATGCGGCATAGGGACTCCCCATTAAGGACTCCCCCCATGTACACCCGCACCAACCATTAATCAGCAAACAAGCGCAGGTTAGGGTGACGCCATAGGCCTGTGGATTAATCCACTAATGGGGGACCATCCACCCGGTTACGTCATTACGACGAGGAGACGTCCTTTCCGCTTCCTCCTGGAACCTAGGGCCAAGATGGCGGCAAATAATGAATGTTTCTAACAATTTCCGGGCATTTTGTCGGTGGTGGGCTTGGGGGAGCTTTTGACAAGTTCCCTGATTGATTTCCCTGCGAGGGAGTAGGGCGAGAAGGTCATGAGCAATTTCCTGTGCTGGGATAGAGCTAATCTTACATACTGATGTTTTCTTTTTATTTCCACTTCAACTTTTTGTCATTATGATAAAACATTTCATATGACCGTGGTTCATTGTTGTCTGCATGCCATATAGGGCGTTCCCGAAATATTTTGTTTACTTCTTAGGAACAATTTTTAGGTTCAGATCATCAAAGCGACAGAGAACTGAAATATACGCTTTGCAGGTTTTTAAATAGCACTCCGCTACAAATTAAATTGTATTTCTATCATGTAAATAACCGTGTTATTTTGGAATAGTAATAAATACGCCATGTCCAAAGGCAATATCACTCTAACCAGAGGATAGCCCCCAAGCACCTCTCCCGCTGGCGTCAAATAATAATGCTTGCATTATTTATTGGTAATGCATTTGTGGGGAGAAGTGAATCCACAAAAAGCTCGTCCTCTAACACACGTCGGATTGACAAACGATGTGGCCAGAAACACCGTGAAAGCACTAGAACAATATCACAGAGGGCTCACTTCTTCAATATTGCGGTTCGATCGGTGTGTTTATGGTTAAAACAATGGGCAATATGATGAATTGAAGCTACTCTCTAGTGCTCTAAAACTCTCTACCTGTATGCAACTGTGGATGGGTATTTTTGCATTGCTTTTTTTATGGTTTACTTGAATGCATATATGACTGTCAAGAATGTAATGGATATTTTATCATTTATTCAAAATTGCACAATACATTCATACATTCCTTTGTGGATGATATATATGCATTGTTGCGATAATTCAAAGGGATGAGTCAGAATGGTAAAACCGTCCATTTCATAAAGTGGAGAGTGGTCATATTTCTTGAATTGAATCGAATTGTATTATGTTTTGTCGAGCGCCATTGTGAATCAGACTTGTTTTTGTATAATGATTCAGGAAATTTCATGTGGATAACAATGCAAGACTTAAATCTTACGGCCAAACTTTAGATTGTTACAGAAATTGCAACTTATAAAGAAACGATCAGACAAAACTCAGTGTGAAGAGGTGGGAGTTTATATTTTGCATCAGGCGTTAAAGTTTGAGTGTGGGCTGGTAGTTTTAAGCTACGTTTTTTGTAACTCAGCTTTCCCTGAAACAGGACACCTAAGTCTGGTCGATTTAGCAACACGTTTCTGGATGAGAGCTTCGTGTTTTCTGTTATAAAATGTTTGTCGTCATACTTAAGAAGCGCTAGGCCTAGTAATAACTACCTTTCCGCTGAAAAATAATCAACACCTGCACATTTCTGTTTGATGACCCTGACAGCAAAAAAAATAATAAAGATTCAGTGTAATAGCATTAGCAATATTTCTTTCCTTGTGACATTAGTTTTACCAATTAATTCTTCAAAAAGACTAGACCTTGTAAAATGTCACGAAAAACTAAATAATCCAATATAAACTTTTTGTTCGTTCAGGCGTCAGTTTCTTTCACGATAATCAAAATTCTGCTATTAAGGAAGTGCTTAGGCCGCATGCAATTTTCTTCCTTCGAGATGTGTAATACTCATCTTTTTGTTTCTAATTGACATTATTGTAATTTATTTCTTAACAAGATCTTCTCATCTGTCAAGAAAGATAATTCAGTTTACTGGATGCAGGCCGAGCTGGGTTCCACTGCAGCTTTAGCCTCCCTAAGAACCCTGTCCACAGTAATCGTGTTAGGGTAAATGTCTAGTAAAGGTATGCAAACCTATATGAATAAGGTTATGGTGCTCCTGGGGGGAAACCAAGCAGAGCACCAATCTATGATATGGGAATGTGTTTTTATTCTGTCTGAAAAAATATCTAAAACATTGCCTTTTGCTTTGCTCTGCTGTTGGGAATAAACAAGTTTCTGTATTTCTTCATTCTCTAAAGGCCGCTCCCTAAGTCCTGGTCAGGGGTGAATTACTGAATGTCGCGAGGTGTCAAAATGGCTGCCATCAACTGTCAGCCGGATATATCCTGAGGTGGGCAGACTGGGTTGGGGCTCTAGCTTGAAACTCACTAAGAAACCTGTTAATGGCCAGCGTAAGTAACATAACTGTATAGACCTTGTGCAAACAGGGTCATGTGACCAGACTGTGTGGTCACCACACCCTCATAGCTCATATGCCCATAATGTGTAGATAATAATTGTTTATCAAGAGTCATTGAGTTTTCTTTTGATGAAATAGACAAAATCTACAACATAGATGCTGTAGAATAGTGAATAATGATAGATTTAAACTGATCATCAACATGGCGACCATCCCAATTGGGGGGTAGGTGACGTCATTTGCATAACGTATATAACATCTATGGGCAGCTATAGATGTATGCAAAAAAGGTAAAGGCACGTAACTTACATGAACAAGGTTATGGTGCTTAATGTGGGATATCAATAAAGAATGGCATCTCTGGTATGGGAACATGTTTTTAACCTGTCTGTTATTAGTGCTTAGCTAAAACATTGCCCTTTCATATACTCTGCTGGTGAGAATGAACATCTCTCCATTCCCTAAAAGCCGCTTCCCCAAGACCTAGTAGGGGGTGAATTAGTGAATGTCGAGAGGTGTCAAAATGGCGGCCATCGACTGTCATCCCGAGGTGGGCGAGCTGGGTTCCGGCTTTGGCCTGATACTCACTAAGAACCCGTTTAATGACCAGCGCGGCCAGGGGTTCATACTGTAACACATGACAGATCCGCAGACAGAGGTGGGGCTTCAGTGCGGGCCTGCTGTCATGGCTATACCGCTCTGCCCATACTAAGTGCAGCTACTGAGAACCCCGGCTATGATTGGGGATGACGAATAGTGGGCGGTAAAGCGCTTTTAAAACTGCACCAGATGTGTGCCGAGAATTGGGAGAAGCAACGGAGTTTGTTGGAGGTGGGGGAATTGGGAGGAAGTAAAGTGAGGGTTTGCACCCTGTAATAGGTTGTAACAAGCACCTTGTGAAGACTGGTGCCTTATCCTCTACAAAAAGACCGGAGAAAGTAGATATTCTATTTCCTATCTGTCTATCACGTACAGTGTGATGGATTAAGTGTCAGAATGAATATATAATGATGCAGCCATATAGTGAGATGTTTTATGTCGTCCGAGTTCTTATTAATGCATGTGGGAGTGACTTATAAGCTGTATACCCAAGAGCAGAGAGAATTATACTTCAGTATGATTCTCTCTGCCAAGAGGCAATTTTCATCAAATCGGTATACCAATCGGCACTAAAACAGTTGGTCTGCTGACTATAGAAATGTAAAGCTTGTTTGAAATATTAACGCTGATTTCACCTGAATCGGCTTACAATTGGTTGGTCAACAATCACCAAGGTACAGAATCGGCATTTGGGTATTTGAATTCGTGCTACAATTGTTGAAAACAGGATAAACATAACAATTTAAAAACCCTCTCAGCTATTTCTATCTTTAATCTATATGGACTAGAATTGGCCCATAGCCCATGGCATCGGCCATATATCGCTTTGCATAGGTCAATTGTTCTTGAACTTTTTGATTGGTTGGTAGATAACAAGTGCTCCATGCAGGCTAGGAGCACAACATTGAGCTCTAGCAAAACAAAAGCCAATTACTGACCTCAAATGTTACGGATGAATAAACAACATAAAGGTGTACTCAAGCTCTCCATATATTTTTTTAGAATGTGAACGTCAATGCATATCCCATTTTGTTGTGTACTGACATGGCCTTCTCGATTGCCTAAGCATATCTATATTTGAGAAAATAATAGGGAGAATGTATTGTATAGAAGAAAATTAATGATGGCCTATATGAGTGGAGAGCATTTGTATGAAAGAATAGAGAATTTAAAGTACGAAACATACTGCCTTCACATTACCCAACACGTATTGCCTTCATAAAAACAATGGTATTGGAGTTATTTCTAGTTCACCATGTACCTACAATATCGGATTCATGTTTTCATGTAATATGATATCCATATTCTGTGTATACTCAGCTATAACCCTGCTGGTCAAACAGCCTGGAAAGATAAGAGACACAGGTCTCTAGTGAAGCCATGATACATTACTGAGAGTTCATGGAGCAGAAACAATGAGTAGGCAGCGGTGTCGCGCACCTATAACTAAGTCCATAATAGCCAACCGCCCAGAAATAAAAAGAGACCTGGCTGTCAAAATGTTGCGGCTGACATCACAGGCTGAACTGGTGACATCTGTCTCGCCAAAAGTCCCTTGTTTGCAAAAATAACGCCAGAGAGAAAATAATCGTTATCACTCGAGTGGTTCGCCTGCTTTGGCCGATTAAATTGCTGTCGCGAAGCCGACAAATTTCAAACCCTAATTAATCATGGTTAATGAGAGCAGGATTGCTGAAACTGTGCACCTTGAAAATTAAGTTACCCAGAATCACCATTCCTCGAGTATTTGCTCTTCAGGAGCCGTGTGTTAACAAACCTGTCAATGACGTTGCTCACCACAAATTGCCTGTTGTTGGTTTTAACGTCCAATGCAAGCATGCATGGAATAAACAAAACACCAGCCCAAATTTGCTTTATTTCTAAGTATCACAATCAGGAAGTAGGATTTCCTCCATTCCATAAGACACCAGATTTCCTTGTTATTTCCTGGATGTGATTTTATCCTCGGTTGATGGGATTTCAAAAGACGTGCATCCCGCCCACTAGCATATGTTTTGTTGGCGCTTAGCTGAACTGCAATCTGCCGTATCGAAAAAGGATTCTGAGAGTATTTTTACACACAACGATGACAACAGGTAAACATCAGAAACTGCAGTGACAGCGTTTTAAGTTAATTGACTATCAGTTAATTGAAATGGCCACGTGTGATGTCAACGGGAGAGGTCAGAAGGGGGTCGTTTCAATGAGATGTGTTTATTGTCTTTTAAGGATTACCAGATATTTGATAGAATTGGTAAGTTTGTAAAATGGGCCAAGAAAAGGACATACATTAGCCCAAGTAGTCCAACAAATCCCATGATATACGGCTAGCGATACATTCCTATAAAATCTACATGGGAGGTTGTAGTCATGGAAAGAGAATCATGGAAACCTGCATGTTGTATAAAGAAATGATTTGCGTTTTCATTCTAAGAGTCGGAAAAACTGTTGAAGAAAATGAATGAAAAAAATGTATATCAAGGTAAATGATGACCATTGCATGAAGGAAAGGTAAATGTTTAGCGGTTTCCCCTGTGGAATGCCCAATTAAAGGGATAGAAAATAACGTTTAAATGGAAATATAACTGTGTCAAAACTATAACAAATAAAGAACGGCTGGATATTAATGAGCATACCACATTAAATGCAGTCATACTGTTCACACAGCTTTTATTCTAAACGAAATCTCAACCTCAAAGATAGGTAAATAGGATACAAAGGCTTTTCATAACAATGTGTCATGAATATTAAAGAGGAATCTGTTGTCCCTATCGGCCAGACTTCTCGTGCCAATTAGGAAGTTTTCAGATGACAGACTTTTCCGACAGTAATTGGAACAGAATTGAAAAAGCGAATCCTTCTTAGGACGTGTAAATGTAGTCTGAATGACTCCCTCTCTCGTTAAATTTAATGGTGATTTAAATTGATTGATTCTTTATTTGAATAGTGCTCAATTTTAAGGAAGAGGGTCTTTAAGATAAATGATATTTTAAATAATTTCAAACAAAAACAATTGAAAAAATAGAGCCCTGGTTGCTATCCCTGTGCACGAAAATGAAATAATTCCAAAGATAGCCTTATTATTGCAATTTTTGTATTGGGAAAATTGCATTCCCCAGTCGATTGTAGGTCAAGTGTATTTGCAGTCGAATGGAATATTCCAATCAAGGGGATAATAAATCCATGCTTTATCAAAAAGGGACATAACAAGAACACTCACAAAAGCAAAGTTATGTAATTCGTCTAAATCGATGTCATTTCCTGTTCATCGGGACAGAGAGATCCAGAATAAAGCCACTAAATCGATCAATTACTTGAAGGAAATGTACCGTTGAAATAAACTAGTCAATCGCATTATAATAGGCAGACTTTACAGCTAAATTGTATAGGACTAAAGAAAGCTGACGGTAAAAAGTTGCATGAAACAACATATTTTCAGTATGATTATTAATTTAACGCTAGAGCGATGAAATAAACTCCCCAGCAAAGAAATGGTTTGAACATTCATCTTGCAACATGTATTAAATATTATAGCCAAGATTAAATCTATACATTTGCAAGGCTCATCCGCGACTGATTCTATCGACAGGTAACAAGCCCACGCAACTTACCTTTTTATATGCTAAGGTAACAAATTATTTTATACAGACATTCACCACAGAACATTTTTATCCAGCCGACAATACATGATAATTACATTGCAGGTGAAAATGGACATAATGAGCTAGAAAGGTAAAAACACCTTCAGAACGTCCTTTTTCTTTACTTGTGATTAATAGATGACGGTGGGAGACAGGCAATGAATAGCAGCAGAATTGATCCTTGTCTCAAAACCAGACCTGATCAGCACAAAATGGAATATTGTGAATTATTCTCTGGAAAATCAAAGAATCATTGACCACAAAGCGTGTTAACATGCGAAAGGACGGTACCAGAAATATGAGGTATGATTAACTCAATACTGGCTGGTCTGAGGTGGAATACAATATGGCCGACTCTGCTGCACGTGATAAATAGCGGGATTAATGTGGGGATAACTGCCTGATGAAGCTAAGATTCAAAGTAGGCTGATTCAGTTCAAAGGGGAAAAGATATCAAATCACAGAATTGACGTCGTGTGGCTGACACCCATTCTGGCAATGGACATCTACTTGGCCTATGCTCACGTGGGGGGAAACGGTGGTACCTCACGTATAATCTTATGATAGTAGATCATTTGACTTTCATAACTAGAATTTGATTACGCCCATCTTATTCTGTTATAAAAATACCTCTTTAATCTTGTTAGCCAGTCATTTCCTTCACAAAAGCAACATTCAAAATTATAGATATGAAAATAAATGGGCGTTATTATGTACAAAACCAACATTTAACTAAAGCGTGGATTCCACTATAGACAGTTCTGAGTGCCGGATATAAAAATTTGTTAATCTTAAGTTTTTCATTGGGAATACAGATGGTGTATAATATGAAATCATCTCGTGTTACATGCAATCTGAAAGAGAATCTAAAACCCTTATAGTATAACATGCATATCCCTTATTAGCCTTTATTCTCACTTTTCTGAAATCGAGAGTAAAAAAAGCGGAATACATGTAGATTTAGCCAAACACCGGAGCTAGTTGCACATGATATGTAATTATATAGAAGATAGATGACTAATACCTCAATGGAATTACTTGGTAATATGCGCCACACGGTTAGGCTGCAGGCCTATTGATGACCTATTGGCATATCCTGCAGCTGCCCTCCCTATCAGCCTTCCATGGCAGGTGGAAGTTGCCTTCTTTCTCCTGCTACTAACCCTCTCCTGAACTATGTCCAAGGGTTCTTAATCTACCCTTTAAGGCATCGGAACTTCCAGAGTTTATTTAATGTCCACCGACCTGTGTTCACTACGTCTCAATCGCAATTTATTGGCATTTAGTTTTGTAAGGAAATTGCCCCAGGGGAAATCATTGACCAGTTACAACCACCTGCCGCTTGTAAGGCTTGTCACCTCTTACTGGAAAACAGCCCTGTTCCTGAACGTTGCCTATAACTGCACTCGTAAATGACGTTAAAGATCATGGAGTTAGTGCCGTACAACGCCGTTATGTAAGGAAATGCTCACAGCAAATGTTTTTTGTTGGAAACACATAGACAGATGATGTAGAAGCTGCCCTTCGCATAACACATTTATAATATACCATTAGAGAAATTAAACATACTTATCATGATTTAAAAACAACTAGAAGAATAATAGAAGAATTGTATTATAAAAATTGCCACACATTGTTGAGTAGTAAATGTAAGCTCACTCAGCCTTGACTGGTGCGCCGTGGCCCATTAATGTTAATGCCCACTCAGGAAATTGTGATGGAAAATTAATTTTAATACTTGAAAGTTTTACCATCAAACTTAATGCATTTTTTATTCTCCTTGTTTGACTTGCAAGGGCTTACGACTGATTTTCTGTGTTGTTCAGACCAAGCATCAGCCCCTCATTTCTTATTCATGGCGCTCTATGATCTTATCAGAAAATGAGTTCCTTGTAGTCGTAGTCATTTATTACGTGAGCACATGAGGTTAAATACTGAGGGCCACTGAGGTAAATACCAAGAAATCATAATTCTATCTCCCGTAAAAACCTAAGCTTTGGCTTAATGATATTAAAATTTGGTGACGTCTCGAAACGGTATGCAATACAAATAAGAAGCAATCTTATTACGACTAAGGAGTAATATGGATGCCCAATTCGAGATTCAATTTTAACCAATATCAGCATTGACATCATGTACTGCAACAATAGCAGTTAACATTATGATACAGCATAAACAATCATAATTTCAGTGAGAAGGTTGCAGCAATTCAGCAGGTTGTAGTAAGTCATTCAGTATAATTTATAACATTTATAAATAATCCATGCTCATGTAAATTAGAATATCCGATCTGTTTTTCTTTCTACAGAGGTCTTATCAATAATTGTTCAGATTGTGAGTGGTTTCCCTAAACCAGACCTATAGAGTAGATTATCCACCATTAGACACCATAGTCCCCTACATGATGTCACTTGCTGATAGTGTCTGGAGGAGACAGACAGGAGGAGCGTGCACGCCCTCCTTCACCTCCACATCCATCATGTCTTAACATCCATCACGCCCTACCATCAATCCCACCCTTACATCCATCCCGTCCCCGTCGGACGCTGTGATGGACCACCTGTGACGTACATGACGTCTCCATGGTAACGTCAGCTCCAGTACGTGACCACTAGGGGACTCATCTCCTTAGCCTTCTGGAGCATATGTATATGGAGAGGGGACCGTGGAGGAGACTGGACATTAAGTGGGGTCGTGCTAGGCGAGTGTCCTGGGGCTGATGACCCTTGCACTGACCCACCCTGCCCTCCAGGCCCCCCTAACATGCCGTCCTGAGGTGACCTCTACGTCCTCCATTGCCTTATTGGTCTTCACTTTACAGGCCTGAGGCTTGTTCATGAAATCTAGCATGGCTCTCTGCTTGTTGGTAATGATCTAGCCAAGGGTGGTGATTAGAATATTTGGTTTTTGACCTTGCACACTGTGGGGGTTTCTGATCATTCAATGAAGAGGGTATACGAAAAATCTTAGAATGAATTTACGTGTGCATTCAATCAGAGAATTCGTGTTTACCACATGTGATAACTGAAATATTGTGTAGTACAGGATGCTTCCATTAAACTGTAAATCGCCGACGGGGCTTTATCAATCATACCGGCAGCTAAACCAACCAATATACCAACTCCAATATCATTATCTAGACACTCCCTGAGCCCCTAACGGTAACCCATCCCCCCGACCCATGTTTGCCACACGCGGGATGCCCCAAAATGTCGAAACAAAGTCTGGTTATTGTCTTGGTAGTTTCTGAGTCGTTTGCACACTTTTACTAAACAAATTGTTCGCATTGTGTCCGTGAGACATAATACACGACTTCTTCATGTTCTCCTTGGCGGGCATTATTGTAGAGTGTCTATGTAGTTTCCGGGAAGTTATCGTGTCTATTAAAGTCCCTCTATAGTGGGGGATAATGACAATCAATGGACCCGGATTTGATGCTATTGTTTCTCATTGGTTATGACACACCTTTGGAGCCGATTGTTTAAGGTTTTGTGATAGTGACGTTTATTTGGCGGTTCAAAACTGAAAAGGCCTGCAACTTGGTCCAAATTATAATGAGACTGGTAAATAGCTCAAAAGGCACGTCTGTGGATTCTTTGTAGCACATTGTAGCACATCAACTTCCTTTTTGATTCGATATAGGATCAAATCATGACAACAGATGTCAGAATTGTAAAACTAAGCATTCCCTAGCGACTGTTTCCTGATACCTCATTTATAAGTCATGATGTATTTCAATTAATCAGTTTAATTAGGTAGGTGCCTTATGGGTATATGATTGTGATTACATGGCATAACCTGCTGGTCCTGTCTAATTTGCATGTCAGTTTATCCACTGGGGTATCGGGATCCATTTCAATTTGCTGAGACTACAATTTGATAGGCAAAAAAGGGGAAAATAAAAAAGACAAAGGCAATATATAGTCAGAAATATTTAGATATTAATGATTGCTGCAATGCATGGCAAAGTTCCAGAACCCCCTTAATCACACTAATGCTATGAGCATAACTTTCACCGGGAGCTGCCACATCGCACATCTTTACTTACCTGACCATTGATTGGCTCACCTAGAAAGAACTCGTATACCCTCCACCTTTACACCTACAAAGCAACAACACCTGTTAAATCATGTTTAAGCCTATTACAACAGTAATCTTATTCACAGCATTACCAGCCATGAATATTTATAACTTCGTAAAGCCATCCCATCCGACTAATCATCCACACAAAGCATGTGTCAAGATCAGATGCGCATTCAGATCCAGGTGCGAATTAAGGGAGGCATGCGTCAGGTCTATGCGCATTAATGACTTCCTCCTGGACCCATGACCTCTGTTTCAAATCCTACTCCCCCCCCCCCCTCCCTCCCCATTTAGAATAATTCATCCGGGCGTGGTTTTCTATTTTCTGTATTCTGTGCTCCTACAAGTTAATATCGCCATATCTTTGTGGACAAATGTCCAGGGGAGAACAATAACAAGTCTGCTTATTTGGAAAAGAATCTTATAAAGATATTTTCAAATTTGCATCAAAGGAAGACGGATTATACAATTCGAAAGAGACACAGTGCTGTTTAACCTTCAACTATGTATGTCTAAAGACATTCCTTTTATGTGAATAATGTAATGTTCTAGGTATATTTCAAGGCTAATTGGACGAATAGAACGGATTCCATTAAAAAGCAGATCTTGAATTAGCAGATGCGCCAAAACATAGGAAAACAAATAATTTCAGCTGCCAGAAGTAAATGCTAAACATTCTTTCCCATGAACATCCCATTCCCTTATTGTTCTAAGTATTATGCCTGCAAATCAATAAATTGATTTGTTTACTTTGATTCCCCGGTGTATCCTAAAAATAAAAATTTAATTGATTAATAAACCCTTGATGGAACCTACATTCTGGGCCAATCGGGGACGGGCCCTTAGGCAATTAGCCCTGAATCTACCAATTGTTCTATCTCTATGTCGGTCAAATGGGTCACTATAAATGTTTCTGTACTGAGTTGCACCCTACTCAAAATTGCAAGTCGTATTTTATTTGAAAGAAAATGAACATGGATTCATGACCATCTCCTGGGGTCTATGGGTCTCTGATTGTGAAACCTATGAAGAAATCCAGCAGGGATGCCATTTCATTTCTTGGCTGTGCTCGGGGAACGAAGCCGTAATGGTATCAGTAATCTGCGCCAGGCTGATCCAATTCCCCCCACAGTAAGCTCCATTAATCAGACAATGTAGTAACGGGTTGCTGGTAGCACAGGGCAGGTGCCAACCCTGCTCCTTGTGTCTTTCCTCATTAACCCTTGCCCTCTCCTTATCTTCCAATTTCCGCCATCCCAGTGCGCAGGCACAGGCACTTGCGCACTCCAGACGCCAGATTGCGAACACTGTCCCCTGGTGGGGAGTGGCGCAGGCCGAGGCCTCGTTTTCGTCTCCATTTTCAATCGCTTTCTTGGCGCCTAGTTTTTCCATCCACCCAGCGAGGAGGGGATTCCATGTGAGTTCTGCCGTTCGCGAAACAAGAAGGGGCGCGGCCTGGGAAGAGTGATCGCCTCCGGGAAGACAGAGAGAGGAGTAGGAGTGATTTTTACTTAGGCTGTAACCACCTGATCTGCCTCCTCCACGCCTCCCTGTCGCCGGGAGGTGTCTTCTCTTTCCAGTGCCGGGCTATTTTATAATCCACCCGTGTCCCATTTAAAATCTTCCTTCGCGTTTGCAGACGTCGCAAAATGTCGAACTTTAGATCAGTTATGGATTGTGATAATATCTATAGATGCAGTGTGTGCAATATTGATCTATTATTAAACTGAATGATGGAATGTATACATACATGTTGTCCACTAACGCGGAAAATAACAATTTAGTGGGTAAAATGTATACATAAACGTTAATGCTTAATGATTTAGAACTACTTGAAGAACATGTACTCAATATGAACAGTAAAAAACATCTTAAAATCTACTCTTTCTAACAAAGCATGTATTTGTATTTGATTGGTCTAGAACAGAAAAATGTAAGGTGTTTCTGCTTTGGAAGGTTCTCCTAGTATTAAGATAGTAGCTCACAAATCTTGAAGTCTTTCAAGTCTTTAATTTCCTGTGTAGCCTCAAAGAGTGAAGAGTGATGCTCAAGAGTAATTCCCTCTTTAATAATGAAGTTTATCCTGCAACAGTAGGTTCCTTTCTTGATATAATCACATTCTCTTTTGATCATGGTTGAGCTCTAGGCCCTATAGATACATAGTATCTGCTCTTTTTTCTGATTAATTTTGTAACATTTTGTAACATCGGCATAACCGTTGTTCTTATTTCTCCCCTTACAGTTGAATTTTCACCTTAGACTTAAACATTAGTGTTACATGATGGTCCCCAATTGCTGATGAATGAGAAATGAAAATGGGATAGAAAACAATGTTATTAACATAACTATTACACATATCGATAACCAAGACCTAATTTGTTTATCAAAAGACTCATTTGGTATTGGTAGGCGAGACTAGACTGAGTTCAGGGAGAGGGGCGGAAAGACCTGGCCCTGTGAAACAGTGGCGCCACCTGACGCCTTCCCAGTCCTTCTACCGGAAGACCCACTCCGATTTCCGCCTCCCGTGCAGAAGAGCCCATTGCCTGTGACACCCTGCCCGGTAGCCCCGGGGAACTCACACCTCAGACAGCACAGACGGACCACTTCACCTAGTAGTGAAGCCTAGTCCTGCCAGTCTGGGAAATCTATAGATTCTGGTGTCTCAAACTAAATTACTCAATTGAAAAGTATTGAATTACAATGTCTTAAACTGATTTGAGATGTAGTCCCAGAACTCCTTGATAACCATAAGTAGGCCTATTTATATAATTATTATGTTGTCTTCATGAATCTTAGTTCTTCAAAATACTGAAAATTATGAAGACAACATTGGCAGCGTTTGACATCCATTGACATGTACTGCATTGGGTAACATACATAAGCCTCTCCTACTACATGTATTGAGATGTATCTCAAGAAACTGTTAATTAATAACCATATAAATCTTAAAGTAGTCTAGGTTTACAACTTTCTAGATAATGAAACTTAGGAACACCCAGATTAGGAGCTTTTAGTATCTTTTGAATAGCTTGACATACAGTTGCTGCACAGCGGCATGTACACATCGATACAGGTCAGTCAATCGTGTTTCTGGGAAAAAGCTATTAGCCATCCGGAAACCTTATCTTTTCTCCAGCTCCCAATGGAAATAGCTGTCAAAATCCCTGCTCGCCTGCCACCGGAATTAATCAACGGTGTCTTCCGGTATATCACTGAGGGAGTGGGAGAGGACTGATTGACATTCGTATCTTGAAAACATCTCTGATTCATCTTTAAGTATAAAGGCGATAGAAGTGGAAATAAGATGTCAAACTAATATCATAATTGCTGTATATAAGTCAGCTTGAATATCCGTCACAAATATTGTCTGTTCAATGCTGTGACCTTTAAGAATTATATATGTTCCGAACCCCATTACTGAGAGAAATTACCCTCTCGGTTTTGCTTGCTGTGAATGTAAGATCACGGGCAAAGCCTCAGAGGGAGGGGCTTTACTGGGAGATTCCTATTAGTTTGAGATTACTCCGACAAAGGTGTCACCCCTAGACAGAGACAATGTAGGACCTAGCTGAATCTGCTCTAAGACTGGTTTCTCAGGTTATTAGATTGGAAAGTTAGTTAAATATTGGCAAAAGATAGAAAGGCGCTTCGATATCTGTAGGTCTGCCTTTTAAATTGCCTGGAAACTGTGTATTATGTATACAATGAAGAAATATGGTTTAAAAACAAAGTGATCTTCCAAATGTATTGCATATATTCCTTATTTTATACGTTCATGCACTAGTATTTCAATTCAACGAGCTGTAGCACATTATAGAGCTCGGGGCATAAGGATAATCATGAATATCAGTTTCTATCAAGCGCAACGTAGTTATTTGATATCATGTAGGGGTCAAAAAAACGTTCCCTATATAGTATAACAAACCGTGACACTAGCTATTTCCACGATCTATTTCAGCCAAGAGACAAGGAATACTAAGTCTTGTCATTTTTGGCCTAAGAAGCAGTAAGGGACCACGATTGGCAAGCCAGGTAAAGGGGAGGGGTCTAAATATAGAATACCGTTCAGGCTCTGCCCAACCTCCAGATGGAGAACGTTGGCCAAGAAAAGGCTCCTGGGTTTTTGTACTCAGGCGCATACTAAATATTGCATGCATGAAATATGCCATTGCATATCAGAAGGGTCGTATCCCACCTACTATTATTCCTCTAGCCCATCTGAGTTGGGGTGTACTCTCTCAATCCATCCCAAACAGCAGTGACTGAAATTTGTTTCGAATCTTTTTGCAAGAAATTGAAAACGTGATTTCAACGCGAACCGGAATCAAAGAACCCGAGGTGAAGCCATATTTCTACCAGAAATGAAGCTGTCATCAAAGATTGGAATGCAATTATCAGTCTTCTCGTTATCGGGTGGAGAGTTGAAACTCCGATCTGAAGTCATCGGAAGTGCATTAAAGATTTGTGACTCAGTAAGTTAATTAGTGTTCTGTAATTTGAAGTCTGTTCGTAAAGTGAATGAATTAGAAACGGAAAACTTTGCAATTTGGTTATTCGCGCATCAGGATTGGAACATTACGATCTAGTGAATTAGACTATTCCTTTTAATGCTCTGTAATCATACATATTGTATTGATATATGATCAATCATTTAATTAACCCAAATAAATTAGCAGTAGTGTTCAAGATAAGTTTCAATGAATAGTTGATCGGAAGATCACACACTTGATCTTTGGCAAATGAAATTCATGTCAGTGTCTTACCCCCATCTGAAGAGACATTCTTTTTTAAATTTGCATTTGAACTTTATTCAACCGGGAGGAATCCAGAAGGAGGCGTATAGGAATTATCTGTAAATGGTCCGTACCTTTAGACGGGTGTGAGTCAAGGACATGTTTAGCTACCACCAAAACAGGTCCATTTCTTTATACTACTTAGGATGAATATCATACGAGTAGTATATGGAAAGTGTGGTTTCCTTCAGGCATATTAATATCAATCGGTCATGGAATGATGAAGGATGTTTAATCCACCAAAGAAATGATGTAATATTCAGCTCTCATGAGGTTGATTCAAATTGGAGGATCCAACTAATGTTGCAAATATATGGGAGAAGCGCGTAGGTTTTTACTATTTCTCGTGCTTAGCCCTTCCAACCACGCCTATTCAGCCTTACCCTACTACTAATGAAATATAGACCGCCACGTGCGTTGGTTTATGCATACCTTGATGAGCAATGGGCGGGGTATTCCTACCCTTATATCCCTCAACAGGGAATTCTACTCTCTGTATTAAGGGGCGTACATGCGCACCCCGAAGAAAACCTAGTTACATCATGAGATACTTGGGCAAGAAGCGAGCTTGTAAAGAGCCTATCTAAATCGATTCTCGCTCACTTCTGGCTAGCTGGGGGCCATTGATTATTGATGACATTGATATCAGTGTTGATTTATCGAATACTGCTGAGTATGATGGGACGCAGAGCACATTGCGAGAAATAACACCTCATAAGGAACCTATTCTGTTGTTTACTGTTGCCCACGAGTAGGGAAATCAGGGGTTTTCATTTTCTTATTTTCCTTTAGTTACTGGAAAGGTAATACGTGTAAGAAAAGAGTATGAGTATATAAGATATATATATATATACATATAAATATATATACGAAATGTTTTATAAACCATTACGGGTGCCGAAAATAGAAAAAAAAATAACAGTAATGGGTTTCCCTATGAGAAGAATATACTTTTACCATGGGAGTTCCCCATGCAGAAAAACACGCATAGACTGGTAAAAGAACCGTTTTGTGAGAGCATTGCGAGTGGCACTTAGGCAGTGACCTGGAAACATGAAAGTTGACACGGGTGTCAGGAACTGGAGCGAAAGGGGCTAGGGATATAAGGGGAAGAGGGACCAGACTAACGTAAAAGGAGGCTGAGCTGTACCAGAAAACGGACACTTTATTGACACAAGACTGGGTGAGATCTAGAGAAGAAAGTATAGGTATTTCAACAGACATGCAGGGTTGGGTTTTATGCGTACGTACTAAATGGAAGGCCCCTGAGATATCTAGTATGTGTACCATTGTCGCATTCTATTAACTGCTTGTTGAAAAATTAAGTTGCCTAAGATACTGTGGGAAACTAAAATATTAATAAGCTGAACGAGGTTAGACCATACAGTTCTATGGTTAGACCTTTACCACCTGTACTTGGTACTTTGGGAGATGATTAAACCTGATTAAACAGGTTTATATCAAGCCAAGCATTGAATTGCTTCAAAGGTAAATAAACCTTTATTTGAAAAGAGTTTTATAGAGCGAGTTTATTAGTTTTATTAGTATCAATTATAAGGAAGGTAAAACCGAGTGGACAAATTCATGTAAAACTGCAAGTGCAAAACAAACATTCCCTTTTCACGTTGGACCGTTGCTATACGCATAGAATAAACATGCAGCTAATAACACATTCTTCCAGACACTCAAATCCCTTGAATATCTAACAACAACGATGCTGGCATTTAATTGCCGGGAATTAAGGCCGCAAGAATCCCACCTGTACCACCTTAGAAAATGTCAATCGCCAATTCCCACAGGTCAGCCCTGCCAACTCCTTTAAACCTGTGGTAGTCCGAGGGGAGACGCCTCACTCTCCATGCACCGGCCTGCTTCACTCTCCACCTGAGGGATGGTAATAAGCATGGAAGAAATCTCGGCTTTAACGAGGGTCTAATTAAGGCTCCTAGTGGGAAGAGGTAGGTCGGGCTGGGTACAGGGGTGACTGGACTATTGGTACCTAAGACGATTGGTACCTGGACCATTGGTACTCTAAAGTATGGACGATTGGTACTCCATGTTATGGACTATTGGTACTCCTACATGATTGGCACCTATGTTATAGTCGATTGGTAGTCCTTATTTTAATTTCAATTATAACTCATATAATTATGCAGATAATGAAGAAAAAATAATAATTATAACTCATATATCAGGGGACGGGTCAACATAAATTCTATGAATTCAGGGGCCAGTCGGGCCCCTTAATGTAAGTTTGGGGGCCTGAACCACTTTTGAAATAGCCCTAATATTCTTTTTCTGTCAAAATGTTCAATGTTCCAGGGTCAGTCGGGCCCCTTCACTTGAGTCTTGACAATCTGGGGGCCCTACAGATTTTCTATGGGCCTCCGGCCCCCGGCCCCTTGCTATTTCGACCCCTGTATATGCATCCGATGGGCAGGTTAAATGCAAATTAACCTCAGGTGACAGATTATATTCTCCTGAACCTATATACTGTCCTGAGGTGGAAGTTGATAGACCGATTATTAACAGAGTTATCTGCACTTATCTTATACAAATATTTCGCAGGTACCAATTGTCCATATATGGAGTACCAATCGTCCACATAGGAGTACCAATAGTATGAAGTACCAATCGTCCGAGGTACCAATAGTCTACCAATCGGTACAGGAGGCGTCCTCCTCCATGGCGGCGGGTATTCTGGGAGAATACCGCTACCTCCAGGTGCTGTTGTGACGCTGGTCTCACATCTTACATGGCAGTACTAATTGTTTCTAAATTCTACGCCAGGCCAACCACCTGGAATGCTTTGACTGTTTCTTTGCCAAGATTTTGTTTCTAATCATGGGATAAAAGAACCCCCTTAGGCTAAATGACAAAATTTAATGTTGGTTTCGCTATAGATTCAGTTCAAACCAGTTCCATTTTCGCTAGTTCGTCAAAATATTATTCTTGCCGTCACTTTTTTTTTTTTTACATACATTGCTGTTTTATTAATAATGTTATTGTGTAACTTAAATATTTGCATCGGTAATGTGTTCTATGATAAAAGTATGATTATTTTATTCTAACAGTTGTATGGTTGTATGAATATGTATGAGGCATGCGAGATGCAGTGCTATGTGACTATCCTCTTTAATCAAATTGGCGCGCATTGATATAGGATGAGGTTAATTTCTTTGAAGGTATTATGTTCTATTGAAGACTCATTATCCAAGGAGAGCATCAAACATCAAAGGAATAATCAGTTAAATGTGAGGATTTTAGATTAAGATCAAAATAAAAGTGCGTTTTGATACAGTGTAGGAATGTCTCTTAAATAAGTTCCTGAGTTCCACATACAATTTTCTTAAACCAGCGTTTCAAATCACCTAGTTAGGCGCCAATAGTCCTCAGACCAAAATTAGCCAATTTTACATCCACAAACATAACAGTAGCATGAAAATCTCCAGTCGATTGGAGCGTGACTTACTTATCTAATAGAAGTGTACACCGTGTTAATGGGTTCCCTAATTGAGTCCTAATGGACAATGTGGTCTAACTGGAGACGTCAGCTGACCACAGGCTAATTGGATAATGTTGCTGGGGACATGGTGTGGGGTTCAACAGGCCAGTGGTCAGCTGGTGGTCACTCTGCCCTGGGCAGTCCCCATAGGAGGTCTATTAAGGGTCAGTCAATGTATTGAGGGGTGTTCGTCTGTAGAACCTCATCGATGTTCGTCTGTAGAACTAACCTCATCTAGAATCAATACTGTCGTCATTATGCGCTAGTTTTGGGTGAATGTAAGCAATGTGCCCGCGTCTTTTAGCAGAGTATAATTATATTGATTCAAAGTTTCTGAGGGTGTGAACCTACACATCGTCCCTATGTTGGCGTAAAATATAGAAATAGAGGGCAATTTTAAAAGGAAAAGAAGGATACATTGTTAACATGTTGTCACCATGGACCATTGTGAGAAAGTTTATCTAAGCAAAGTTATTCAACCTCAAATAACATTTCTCCATATCTTATTTAGGCTGTTATAGTGTCTTAACATCTAAGTGTTGTGCTGTAATTTTACAACTCGTTTTAATGATAAATCAGATCAAAGTTTCCGAGGACTAGTTACATGGATGTCTCAAAGTCCACGTCTCAATAAAAAGTTCTTCCGTACAGAGAAACAACTTCGCCATAGAAAACCATTGGAAATGTCCATAGAAGATTCTTTATAATGATTTTCATACTTGCAGTTTCTCATCATTTATCCTCATTTGTAAAGGGTAAAGTACCATTCATTGTACCCTGATAGCTTGGGAAATCAAAGAAACGAACTCCAACCGCGGCTAAAACATTAACTGCAAGTTCCCCAATAAGTGAGAAGCCATGAGAGTGTGATAGGGCCGTGGGAGTGAGCTGCTCAGTGAAATGGACCCGACGGTTTACCTGAGCAGCTCACCCAGCACCACATCATCACTTGGTTGTAATTGGAAAACGGTCGTGTAACAATTCAATAACCCGCCCCACGCCGCACTCACCGCGGCCTGCCACATTGTATCAGGGAATAAGTCACATGAGTTGGACAGGGGGAACGGTGTGCTTGGACTTTAACAACGATGTAAAGTCTCATACCATGAATTGTGTGTTTAGTTGTTCTATTATCAGGTATAATTGTATGCATTCTTTTCAAATTTCTCAGACAAGATTTCTACCTAAGTAATTCACATAAAGAAAGTCCATTCTATCTATTTTGGAGATAGTAAAGATATTATTTAGTCTAAAGAAAAAATTCATGGTATAGTTCAGAGTAAATATTGAGGGGAAACTTGCCTCTTAATAGTGCGTACCGCGGCACCCTGAATTATTACCTGTTTCTGAGGGTCTACTGATAACCAGTAGTCCATATTAATTTTGGCAATCTACAAAAGAGCTTGACTCGTTATTTATATTGACTTAACGTTCTACAAAATAAATAAAGAGTTTGAACATTTTGATAAGCACATGGCAAGCTAAATTTATTACAATTTAGATGATGCAAACTTAATACATTATTTTGATAAAGTTTGTTATCCCGATTACCTGTAAAAATGTAGAATGACAAATACCAATTGACGCAGTAGAGAATCCAATCTAAAGTTTGGTAGATTGAAGACAATCGTAATTAAAATCTTTTCATCCTCGGTCAGCTTTTGCGACCACTCAACACATTGTGGCTTGAACCAAACATTGATTAGGCATATGGGGGAGAGTAAGCTCGGTGGAAGAACACTAGTCTGCTAATCCAAAGGTCCTGAGTATATATATGATACCCAACCCAGTTTCTTAGCAGGACTTTTGATTTTGACAAGGCAGTTTTATGCATCTTACTGATGAAGCGGTCCAGAACTTACCATAGCCCATACGTGTACATGTGTAGGATTCTGTCTGCTGTACAGTAGGGGGTGACCCAGAGAATACTGGACCCTCGTCTCAATAATTGATGGGAGTAAACTATACCACAGGGCTGTGTGGAAAACCATCTAATGATCTATGCTAACACAAGGTGACTATGCCTAAATATATATAAACTGGTTGCTGTACAAATTATTAGAAACTATTATTTTGGTCAAATATGGTTCTACATTTTATGAGAGGACAGAAGCAGTTGGTAGGGCCTATGGTATTAAATAAAGTATTGGCGACATGTACAAAACATGGGCACCCCACGTGTTGGTCAAATGAATACATCCAGTCCACTTGGTGTTTCCACACACCTCTATCCCGCATGTCTTCCCGCCTCAATGGCGCCCGCCCGGCCCGGATATTAACATTAACTAACTTCCGCGATAGCCCCGGGAGGAACGTCGAGGTCATCGAGTACACTCTGATTTACGATCCATGACAGGAAATCTGGCATTTGCCCGGCTCCCTCTCGGCCGCCATGCCGACCGCAGATAGTGGGGGCCGTAACTCCCCCAGCTCGGGCCTGGACTAATGGATTAACGGCAGATTACCTCATTAATCCCGCCTCTCGCCAATGGGGCATTGATCCCAGCGTCGTCTGGTCGTGTTTACCTTTCGCAAAGAGTTGGCCGCCCCGTCTATTTATTACACGCTACTTCAAGCCCAAATTGGTTTCCGATTTTTGATTGGGGTTATTCAGAGTTGCCTTTTTATGGCAGTGTTTTTTTAGGTTAATGGTCATTTGATAGGCACATCTGATATGATGTGAATATGTTTGATGATGCAATCTATAGAGATTGCCAAACATATCGCTAAATGGTAGATCCCCTCCCCCTCCCCCCGTGTTGGGAGAGGAAACTTTGGTGGTAGAAAGTCCT
Organism: Lepidonotus clava; assembly: GCA_936440205.1. Lineage (NCBI taxonomy): Eukaryota > Metazoa > Annelida > Polychaeta > Phyllodocida > Polynoidae > Lepidonotus > Lepidonotus clava. The sequence goes on along the minus strand of OW387150.1, from coordinate 12,531,414 downwards.
ACGTAATTGCGAGTTGGCCCATGTTAACCTTAATGACTGGGAGAGAATACTTAGCAAAGAAAATGGAAATGGAAAAATCTGAAATAACGATGCCAGATATGCAGCAATTTCTCATCTGTGTTTCCATATTCACAAACAATTTTCTGAAAGTTGCGTTACTTGTGTTGTCCCGTGTTCTTTTACAACACGTATTTGCCATTTTAAAACAAGGATGTCAAAGAAGTTGAAAGTTCAACAAATAGCCCAGTTTACGTATTAAGTTAACATCCGGAATGGGCCTAGAAGTTTACATGGCAGTACTGATAAGTTGAAAAAACGTTTTCTGTTCACAATATTGAAAACTTTTGGCTCAACGTGTCAACATTTGCAAATGTATGGTTGTGTTTGAATTCAAAAGGACGCCACTCATTGTCGTAATAAATCATCACATTAGTGGTCAGCTGAGGGCCTTCACTCTTACTCATACACAATATCCCTATTAGAGCCTTTATCTTCATCCACATGCATCAATAAGGTCATTAGCTAGTAATTTTCTATCTTGAACTGCGTCAATGTGTTAGAATACAGTCAGGTTGAAAATAACCGTAAGGAAAGATGCTATCTCCCATATTGCTGAACCTGTTATACATGATGAGAGGGATAGCTAAGGTCGTAGGTGAGATACCTGAGATAAGAGGTGAGGTACCTGGGAATGGTCGCATTGCATAAGGATATTTACCTGCCAATTAACAGGGACATGTTTCGGCATAAGGGTATTTACCTGTCTATTGATCAAAGTGTCTTATAGGATGTTTACCTGTCTTTTAACTGCCATGTCTCAGCATAAGGATATTTACCTGTCTATAAACCGCCACAAGGGTATTTACCTGTCTATTAACCGACATGTCTGGTGACAGAGCCACCCTAAATACATAGTGATCATATGGTCCGTTCACACATTTTTCATATCATTTTCCCCTGCCGTATTTCCGTTATCGTTACAGGTAGCCACAGGTAAAGCAGCTGCAGCCTATATCTATATTTGACTGGAGAATGTGGGATCTATATAATATGTATACAACAACCTAAAGGTGGCAGCATGATTCACATGCCATCAGACCGGCCCTTGGGCGCATAACTCTGAACTGAGAGGACCCATTCAGTTGCAGAATTACATAATTTTATACAAAAAAGTCAACACGATTAGTGTAGACAATATCGCCTTAATCATACCTTGATCTTCACTCTTTTTCTATGCATTGCAAACTGAAACTATTTATCATCGCATTGCATAAGGTTAGTGTGTTCACTAAATGCAGAGTAAGTCTAATCCATCCATTGTTTGTTGACTGGACACATGCAGTTATTACAGTCATATTGAGCCGAAGCTCTGCATGGGTTAACACGGCCTCCAACCTTCCCATATGGTCTAGTGGTTAGGATTCCTGCCTTTCACGCAGGCGGCCCGGGTTCGATTCCCGGTGTGGGAAAGGATCTTTTACTGAGGTGAATTAGAGTAAAGCTCCCGTCAACTTTTCCAAAGGTCCTTTGGACATTGAATGCAGCTGACCTGGGGCAAACGTCAACTTAACAAGTGCCTTTGGTGTATATTATTGCATTACTTAACTTAATAATTAATAATAGCATGTGGAACCCACAGGAATGATGAAACTGAAAGAACTGAACAGTAGTTGCCTTATACCATAAAGGCAGAAAAATATATGAGACATGTTTAATTTTCCCCAGTATTTATCAAGCAATAATTAATTTAACTCTGGTCAAAGTTCTTATGGGAGTCCTGATATTAACACAAGTTTATTCTGCCCAAAGGCAATGCGCCTTTAGTTTATATTCTACCCAAAGGCAATTACCTGTAGTTTCTTCTCTACAAAGGCATGATTTACACATTGTGGATTAAACAGAAGACCTGGAACCAAAAGTATTGCCTCATTACCTTTCTACTCAAGGAGATTTAGACCTACCCTCATTAGCTCATATTTCTTTGCGTGGTGAATGGGTCAAATAATCTTCTGTGCACGGAACATTCTGGTTACGTTAATTATTCAGATCTATGTAGGTGGGGAGGTAAAGGTCAACGGTAGACCTCAGAAATTAATTTCACTGTGCAGGATTAAGGGAAGTCACGATATCTTGCCCATTTCATGAGCAGATTAATTAGCTGTACGAACATGATTACAGATACCAAACTATTGTATTACATTGTGCAGTCATTAGGGGAAGTAGACATGCGTATATTATACCCGGGTAGCTATTTACCTACACAAAAGCACATATAATTTATCAATAATATCCCTTTTGCTAAGTTCCATCATACAGTGTTAGTGTTAGGCCTATATTGATATGTATTTGTTGAAAGAAAAGAAAAAAATAGCATTGGAATACATTGCATTCAGAAAAACAAATTGTGATACACGAATACAAAAAACACTATTTTGTGTTTCAATACGATAACGGTCAAACGATATTTGGTCATCTACGTTGTAAATCCCTTAATGGCTTGGGCATAGTCTGCCCATGCAAAATGAAGCCCCCATGTTTACATCAAGGGCTCATTACAGTGTCCCACCGATGTATCCACTGACGCGCTATGCCCACCCAACCTTGTCATAGTAGTCTGGCGAGGGTAGGGCCTCCTCTAGGGCTGTGGGCGTTGGACCGAGAGTATGTTCAAACGTGAGTCGACTCGGCCAAATGCTTAAAGGTTGCGATAAATAGTGTCTGCAGGGATGTGCATGGGTTAATGCAAATGGAAAAGTGATACATTAGATTAACATGGGAAAGTGTGGTAGTGTGAGCTTCCAAGAACGTGTGTTTACTGAGTAATGTTTGCTTCTTTATGTCGGATTTTAATAGTTTACCTAAATTATGAATGCCTGCCTGATTATGTTAACGATTCGAGCTTCTGTGTGTTGTTAATGTTGTCAGCGTCAATATAGCTATTGCATGCTCCTGAAGTGAACAAATAGATCTATGAAATAGTGTGTGTATACAGACAGCTCCATTGACAAATAATCATACACGGTATACACAGACGTTGAGCCTCATGCATTCACAAACAAAACAGTTTGTGGATGATTCAAAGTAAAGCCAAAAAACAATGGAGAAACAATGTCATACATACTGCACTTCAAACCACCATTACAACATCCATTTAATATATATAAGATATTAAGATTCTACTTTCTATCCTCATGCAAATTACCACTGAGAGTTAACGAGGAGAGGAAGTTATGAAAATAAGCGTTGTTGTCCCACTGCTCTACAATAGTTAATTGTATACTACGCCGATACAATTTTCACAATTAAGTAATCACACTTTAAGCACCTGGTTAACCTTTAAAACGTAATCAGGCCTTAAGGTACCCCCAGGTGGGCTAAGGTCTGCGGTACGAGCTGCTCCTACCGGTCAGTCTTTGAGCAGCTCTGAGCAGCTCCCGAGCTGCTCGCCCCTTGTTATTTCGCCGTGTGATTAGCGCCAAGATCACAAGGTAAAATTAGTTCCAGATAAAACAGAATTAATGCAGACCTGGTGTCGTCGGGCAGGCGGCACGTTCTTTGTGGAACACAATCTCAGAGGCCTTGCCACCTGGGCTATATTTAGCATCCCAAATTAGCATTCCAACCAAATTAGCTTCAAACATGAACATTTTATTTCCTAGTTCCGAGTCATGTTATTTGGTCTTGGAACTCTGGTAGTTAAGGTCTAGGCGATCGTATTTGTCATTCAATTGCGATTCTCTTCAGGTTTGATCGTATTGCTATTGATGGAAAGTTAATTAATGTGAATCATTAGGCCTAGTTGTCTGCACTTTGTTTAGTGGTAGTGGGTGGAATCGAATTTACGTAATAATAACCACACCCACATATGAGTGATTTTGTAAGATTTGTAGGGCGGGAATTCTTCCATTGTATGAAAATTAGCTTCATTATTCTAGATAGATGATACTTTAAGATTTTTTTCCAGTCTGTGTTTAAAATGCTTTGGGTTATTAATCATCCATTCTGTCTTGATCTGTGCATTACATTATCGTACATTCTAATATAAGACAATATATTGTAACTTTAGAGATGTTCGTCATCACCTCTCATTATAACTTAAAACAAACTATTGCTTACATCACGTTTAATAATATTTTACGACCATTTCACATGCTATTTATACTGTTTCAGAACTGATAATTAACCATGAATTGTGCTTCAGTTTTATGTCGTGGAATGGGATTATAGATAATGAGTACGTACGACACAAGTGCGAAGCATCGTGATGTTGATCCACATCGATTTAAATTCTATTTTTACGGATGAAGCTTTTCATTTGCAATATAAAAGTGTGCATGTTATGTCAAAAATTGTATGTTCACATTTTGTCTAAATTCGGAATTGTTTAAACACAATATTTTAGCAAAAAAATAATGGTTTTTATTGTTTATATTATACAATAAACGTTATCCTTACTAACCCTGCTCGTTCCCTCTCTCCTCCAGGCGTGCCGGCCACCATGAGTGATGCCAGCCCGCCGCCCAAGTACGACCCGACATGGACGCCCCCTCGTGGCCCTCATAGGAACCAGGCCCCACCCCCCTTACTGCCCCCCGCCCCCGGGCCGTCCACTTCCCGCGCACACCCCCTCCACCAGGTGCCGCTGCTCTCCACCGCCGCCACCGACGACGACGATGACGACGTTCTGCTGGGGCAGCATGGCGACGCGGCGGTCGGCGAGGACGAGCTAGAGGCGTCGGCCTCTCAGGTAGATATATTACATTCCACCAGTTTATCCCTAAAAAAAGTGTCCCCTATTTTTGAGGTAAAAGCTGTGACCGAGTTTTTCACTTGTAAAATGAAGATATAAGATCAAGAAAATAATTGATGAACCTGCAAGAATATCTACATTATTTTCCCTTCAAAAAGACATATGGCATTGGTTTTGTAATTTGCCCTCTATAGCTGCGCAGTGAGCCTTCTAAATACACCTGTCATTTTGACAGGGCAAAACCAAGGTACCATGTACAAATGGCTGTAACTCTTGAACCAATGTAGATAGAGATAAAATTCAAAAAGCATATTAAACTAGACACCAAATCTGGCTGACAATACGTTCCTCAATATTTGTTGAGCATTTTTCAATTTTTATGTAATATACCTATTTCAGGGCCTGCTGTCCTTCCACACGGCGCTGGGGTCAGTGCCCGACACGCCCTCCAGCCCCGTACCGCTCATCCTGCTGACCAACGGCGACTCCACCGTCTACCACCACCACCACCACCAACACCACGACTTCCGGTCATCGTCGGCCGACCCCCAGCAGCAGCCCACGACCCCTGGGGGTAGCGGGACAAGCGCCGCCTTCACCCTCGCCGTCGTCGACCCCACCGGCCGCCAGTCGGCATCGTCGTCGCCGCGCCGCCGCCGGCCGCGCCGACGATCCAGATCCGTTTCCGCTTCCTCTTCCTCATCCGCGTCTTCCTCCTCGCAGAGCTCTTCCTCCTCGTCGGACGACGATTTGAGTTGTTTGTCGAGCCCCCCGTCGTACCCGGAGAGCCCCCCGTCTTACCCGGACAGCCCCCCATCGTACCCCCACAGCCCCCCAGAGTACCCGGCCCTCACTACTACTGTCCTAGTGGTCGGCGCGGGAGGCGTGCCCTACTCCCACCACTGCACCAGCCTGCAGCCCCGGGAGGTGCCCTGCTTCATCATGGCCACCTCCCCGCTCCCACCCAGCTCCTCCTCCAACTACGGCATCACCGTGGAGCAGGCCGGGTCGCACACCTCCCTCAGCCAACCCCTGGGGTCGGGTAACTCCCTGAGTCAGCCCACTAACAATAACAACACCACGGCCACCACCAATGGGGGCGGCGGGGAGGGCTCCCGGTCCAGCCTCAACCACCCCGTGGTCGTACGTACAGGCTCCAGGAACAGCCTCACACACCTACCCCTGGGGTCGAAACACAGCCTGAACCACCCAGGGATTAGCCGTAAGTCCATGACCCGGCACAGCTTCCACCACCCGCCCCAACAACCGGGCAGGGTCACCGCCTCCCAGTTAATGCGCACGGCCAGTACGCACGCCCCGCGTACGAGCCCCCTACACCGGGACCGTAGCGGTACGACCAACAGTAACCGGTCGAACCGGTCCAACAGTAACCGGTCCCTGTCCCCCAGCATCCCGTTCTACCCCCACAACCTGCCCGGCACGCGGTCGGCCTCCTGGAACGACCTGGACCCCTCCCCCGGCCCCACGTCGGCCGACAGTGGCCAGGTGACCCTCATACTGCAGGACATTAACCCCGACTCGACGGCCATCTACCTGACCCACGTCAACCACCCGACCACCTGCCAGCTCATCGACCCCACCCACCTTGAACAGATACTGCTGGCCGAAGGTCAACGCGACATTGACCAATTTGAGGACGTAAGTATAGAACATAATTATTATATTTTATATGTTGCAGTTTCTCAAAGCATTAAAGAGAGGGGCCAGTGAAATTTCAATTCTTATATTTTACCACTTTCCCTGGAGAGTAAAGATATCGATAGCATATTGCTTTACAGTCATTGGCCCCTACCTTAAAATTGGCATAGAACTATCATTGAAAAGGGGATGATTGGTTTCTGCGGTTGTACCTCTCAGAACGGTGTGAGTAGTATATTAAAATGGGTGTCAGCCTCCGGCAATAAGAAACTGCTAAAGTCTGTGAGTAGTATATGAAAATTGGCATCTGGGTCTGCCATGCAGCACACTATTTATGTAAGACTAGTGGTTAACAATTTTGATATAATAGTGAAGCGCCAAAATAAGATAACGTTGCAGTGGGAATTAACAACGTATGGGGGCGTCAATGTTACATATATAGACAGACTGCAAAAGTCTTTGCATAAAATTTCCTCCAACATCGTCGTATAGACATACTGAATACAAACATAGATTTTCAGACATATTTTTTTTTTTAAATACAAATACCCTAGGTAATTACCAGTAAGAAACATAGATTGCCAAGATCCTCTATATTCTATGGACCTAACATATCCTATTTACCGAAAACAGGTAATTTTCCATGTAACTCCAAATTTTCAAAGTAACAGTTCTTTAATGAAATTTTCAGCCAATATTTAATTAAATCAAATTGATTAATTAATTAATTTTTCAGGCTAACAGTCCAAGGAAGCGACGTATGAAGCTTCGCAACGTGTGCCTTGTTTTCTGGAGCCTGGCTTGCCACATAGGTTTCTTCGTGTGCATAGCACTGCTGGCCTGGCAGGTGACGTTAAAACGTCAGTCAGAGGTCCAGTATGAGGTGTGGGCCACCAACCCTTATCCCGAAAAGAGGGGACCCAAACCAGCGCCGGTACGTATACAATATACATTTCAAGTGGGGGTATGTAAGCATAGGGGCCTTCCATTAAGTTCGTTCGCACATTTTCAATTATTCAGACCCATCACCCCCTTGGGCTAAGAGACGTATTTGATCTGTACAGGATTTACTCATTGGAAGGCACTTTAGTGTTAGAATTAATCAATATCAAAATGTGTAGCTGCACTGTTTGTCGTAGATTGCTTCACATGTGAAAAACTGAGCTGAGAAATTAAGAAAAGGTTGAGTCATCCGAAAGACATTTGGATATGCAATAGGTTAATCATCTAAGTATGGTGACAGAGGAATCACCTCTGTAGTTATACAATATCTGAAGACAGGTAACAGTCAGAAGACCTTACAAAGGAGCTACATAAGTACATTAGGACGTATCGGACAACCCTATAGTATATAAATAAATGCTTGCCAGCTGAGCCAAATATTCAAAGACAGGCACGTGTACTGGTTAGGCCTACATGTAAAATTCCAGGTCTTATGTTGAGAAAAGAAGCTTGAATGTTGTATTCTACTAGCCGATTTTACAAATTGCCTGCATGGATAGCAGTTGATTATAGGCTACATGTGATATTCTGTTTAAAAGGCTTCGACATTCTCTTCCAAAAAAAATGTTGAAATAGGAGGGTCCAAAGGAAATTTGTGCAATAGGGCGCCTGTCCCCTCCCACCTTGAACATTTAAAAGATCGCAAATTATCAAATTGCTGGCAGTCAAAATCGCCTATTGGTATACAAATTTGTGCAATTGTATTTCCCTCATTTCCTTGGCTTTCTACAAGCGCACTCCTGTGCCCCCGTTCCCCATAACCAGAAACAGTCAGTACAACAACAGATAACAACCTTAAATCCCTTGGCAGAACCCCCCAGGTCACTGCAGCAAACTGGCATACCTAGGTACCCCGTAAGATCCCCACGCCAAGTGCAAAGAGAACAACGTTTCCCAGGTATTGACATAGGGCTTTGTATAAGAGCCAGGTGAGGGGTTTTTACTTGGCAGGAGTTAACCCGCCTACCCGGACGCCTCCTACCTCTGTAGCCATCCCCTTACCTGTCTCCTGTTCACCCCGACAGACTTAGTTAACGGTAATACACCCCAGTCACGGCATTGGAGTGTCCTACCCTTTGATGGTTGTCACGTCCCCATCTGGGACTTGTAGATTAGTGGGTGTTCTCTGTTCTTTTGGGGAGGTATACAGGAGTGTGTTATTTGGAGACAATCAACGGCGTCATCTAATCTTGTGTTGTGGTTATTTATTACTTGCTCAATCTGATTTGGGTTGGATGAGATGTCAAGGTAGTAATGAACGTGTACTAGGAGAAAATGATGCTTAAGAAGGTTACTGTAATAGTAGTAAACTATATAAGTGAACGCGAGCCTTGTGACATTTCTAATTTTAGATAATCCTGTGGTACAGAAAAAGACCTTATGCGAATTCTAAGTTCAGACAGTTGCGCCTAAAGAAAATTCCTAGTTTTGACAGTCAAGCCGCATAAGAACTCAAAATTTAGAGACATCTGAGTCGGTATATAGGAGAAGGCATGCCTGGTGAGAATTCTTAGTTAGACAGCTCCTAAATACAGGTGAAGCGTTGCCAAACGTGAGAATTCTTAGTTTAAACAGTCTGTAAGAACATGTAAAGGCCTGTCTCATGGGATTTCTAAGTTTAGACAATCGTGAGATAAGGCAAAATTAACTGCATGTGACAGCCTACCTATCAGACCCTATACTTAAAGAATTACTAACTTTTCATATTAAGCCCATCCCAGTTTACACCAATGTTAAAGTTTACCATGAAATATTTTCAAAATTGCTTTGATATTTTTTCCATGAAGGCAGTTACATAATACAAAATTAAGGAAAGCAATTTGGCAGACAAATTGCTTTTTATATTTGTAAAATGCAGCTTTTTCCCATAGGAACCAATGCTAAAGCTTGTCAGCCCAACCTATAATGTCCAACCCTATTTTCCCTGAAATACAACATTTTGATTGGCTGTCAAACCTGCAAACCTGTCAATTGATAAAATTTTAGAAATGATAATGTTTTATCAATACTTGGGGATATAGAAAACTATAATTCTAGCTTATTTCAGTAACCCTTACTCTCTGAGACAAGGATGCTTTATATGTGACTTTTGTCCGACCCTTGTCAAACCCTGGAAATACCCTATGTGGGATGGGCTTATTATCATTGTCAGCTGTTTAATTACTACAATATAGAGTGAAACATAATTTTAAACAACGAGGATAATTGGGTGTAGATCTATAAATAGCAAACAGTTGCTCGTGCTTATGTGATGTCAGTTAACTTTTTAAGAGGGTAGTCCATATGAGGCAGAGCGGAAATGTTTGCGCCATTTAGCCACATTAATGGCTGAACATTTCCTAAGTGGGGTAATATGAATCACCCTCGCCTAATTTAATCTTGTATGGGTTATGAATGCTATGATTTTCTTCGAATGGCCTTGTCAGAATTTTAATGGCTCAAATATGTGTTTTTCAATTAATGATATACGTTATTCAACGGAGAAAAGTTCTTTCGAGCGGAAGTTGGGTAATTTCCAGATGCCTTACCCAGCCAGGATTGCACTGGCCAATGTCTTATCAGGCAGTAGATCAAATCAACAGGTGGCAGCACCTCCCGTTCAGAGAAATAGTCGCCGTGAAAGGTGTGTAGGCCTACTGTATGTAGGCCTAATTATAAGCCAATTCATTCCGGATTTAAGAATGGCCTATCTCTCCAACTTTAAGGACAGTGCTTTCTCGACCAAGGGTTTCAATTGAAACCTTAAAAATTACACTCAATCAATCATCTGTAATTAAATTTAATAGCAATCGTCAGTGAAGCAAAATTAGGATAAGATTGGATAAGATTTTTTTTAATGTAGTCGGCGTTAATGACCCGCGTTTAACGACGATTTAGTTATCCCAGGAGTTCAATTATTGGTTCTTATCGTTAATTTTACCACGTTTTGCACGTTTTGCATCGTTTTATTAACCTCAATTGGGACGATTCGTCTTCGCCCCCGCATCAACCCCACTCCGGCCAGGTCCCCCATCCTCCTCTTGTTTTAATTTTACAATTTCTATCACATTCTCCTTACATTTTAACTATTTCTATCCTGCACTCCTCTTGGTTTTATTTTTTCTGACATCTCATTTTCCTCTCGTTTAACCATTTCTACCCCATTTTCCTCGTGTTCTTACTATATTTCCACCCCTTTTCTCCCCACCAGCTGCACAGTGACACCATGCTGATCGTGGCGTCAGTGCTGCTCGTCGTGTGCTACGTGTTCAGCTGGATCGAGTCGTGTGTGTCGGACACCCACCGCTACATCGACCACAAGATGGAGCTCACCAAGTGCCGCATGTACGTCCGACGGATGAGGGTCACCGTGCCCAAACTGCGCTGGACCATAGACTGCTACCACTGGAGCAGTGAGGACCCCGCGGTAAGATATATTACACTTACTTATAATTAGAAGGCAAATTTAAAAAAAGAAAGTTTTTTCTGACTAATGCTTAATGATTTACCAAGGAGAAACGCTTGAAATATTCCTCCTTAAATTCCCAAGGGCCATTTAAAATAAGGAATTTCTTAATTGATTAATTGAAAGCACGCAAAATAAACGAAGATCTTTATGTAAGTGCAATATACAGACAGGCCTACTTTAGTAATAAAAACGCACTAAGAGTCACCCTTAACAAAAGATATCGGAAAAGGCAAACTCAGAAGGCTTGCAGACCTACTGTAGTCGTAATTAGGCCTAGCTTATCCTAGCTTAACAGATGATTTATGTACATTATTCTTTCTATAAATTTGGACAACAACGACGTAGGCCTATAGGCTAATGCTAATCATACGCATACTCCATAAATTCCTTGTATTCGAAAGTACATGTATTAGAAATACGCATGCAAGGGAAATTCGCGGGTATGCGTTTGAGTTGATCATGAGTTAAGTTTGGAAGGCATGAACGGCGTTGGAGATACCAATTTTATCTATACAATTGCCAAAAACAAACTCATTATTACTATTTTGAGAACAGACGTCACTTCAACCCTTTAGACCCCATAAAACATATAGGCCTATTTGCCTATTATGTAAATTGCTCTATTTCCTCGGAATTAAAAAAAAAATTGCCTGAATATTGGCAATAATTCATTGCAGGTTATCTATTTCTATATTGTGATACACTTTATCAAGATAATGATAAAGAAATGTAGTTGTCCGTAAGAGAAGGATATTTTTTGATGATTTTTAATTCAATAGATATGATGTAACTATTGTAAGCCTCTTAAATTTGTTGTTTATTCCTCTTGTACGTATTTTGTTTTACAAACTACTCTATCAGTCTATGGGTGCCAAAATTAAGGAAAAGTTCAATCGAATCCAGAATACAATTCTCCAAAAATTAACCAAAGATCATAAACGAAATTTGAAAATCTATTATATTTCCTATGTGGTTTCCATTCCCCACCACACAGGCTTCCGATACCCACCACTACTGTTTTGTGGCGCGCATGTACTCACCCCTGGCGGTTTACATTGGAACCAAGCGACGCCGCCCCGCGCGCTGGTGTCGGACTGTTGTAGGCTTATCGCGGAAACCAGCGACGAACGTTGTCCTTACGTTGGGCCGGCGGGCCGCGCTCCACACTGACTTACGCTAACAATTTCAGTCAAATTTACTTACATTAGTAACAAATAAGGACATTTAAGAAAAAAAGAACCTACGCAAACATAAAATTGGAACATAACTTTTGGAATATCACTTAGAGGAGTGGTGTAGGTAGTAGAATGACCATGAAAAATGCATTTTGACCGGGTTGCACACCTTTTCTGTACTTGCCTAACGCTGGACGGTATATATACTGTGCGTAAGTACATGTAAGTTGTACTTGCTTCGGCAGTACATATACTAAAATTGGAACGATACAGAGAAGATTAGCATGGCCCCTGCGCAAGGATGACACGCAAATTCGTGAAGCGTTCCATATTTTTCATTTTATTTGTCCTTAAATCTGAGTTTCAGTGTGGAGCGCAGGAAAAATCAATGTAGGCAAATCAACGGGCCGACCGCGGACGCGCTCCCCGGCGTCCCGGGCCGCGTTCCCCTCTACCTCTAGGGGCGAGGTCCGAGCGTCTCCCCTGACGTCACGAAATTTGCGTCACCAATATAGGGAATTAGGGTAAAAATTACCCTGATTTCCCCTTTAAAGTATTCAATTATAATTTATTAGCATCTCGAATAAGCAATCTCGAGATGCATAATGTTGGGCTATGAAAATAGTGTTCTTCAATCAAATAGTTACCAATCAAATATTGAAAAAAAAACATTTTCAAAATCCTGGATCCTGATTGTAAAGTAGAGCAAAGACTGATCTCTAGGCCTATAGGCTATTATAGGGAGAATGCGTAGAGTGACTGTGATACAGCCGTAATGGCGTTTTGCCATGTGAGCGTATGTAGGCCTAAAAGGTACTGTCTAAATTTCAAACACATTATTACATGGGCGTTTTTTTGTTTTTTGTTTTTGTTTTTGGAAAATTTTGTGATTTAATTGAATAAGGTACACTGCTGCAAATGCTTTGACTTACTTTTCCACAATTTGTTCATGAAGACAGATAGTTTAAATTTATATTTCACATTCTATTGGTCTAATTTCGCGCACTGGGTGCGCGAAAATACCTGAATTATCCCGATTCTGGATCCGCGGGCCCGTAGCCTATACATGGGGAGGGGGGGGTGGCGATCCCACATCATGGAAAATTGCCAAAAAGTTCCAACTTCCCTTTTAGAACTCTTTGTTAAAAACCTTAAAAAATGTTAAGAGAATACTGAAAGGTTCTGTTCGCCACCCACCCCCTGTTCTCTTTTTCAAAGTTTAATTTGTTGTGAAACATAAGGAAACGTCCTTTCTTTCTGGTCACAGGCCCGTAACCGCGGGGAGAAGCCGCAGCACGAGAAGATGATCACCCACACGGAGGTGGAGGAGTTCCCCTTCAGCGTGTGTAAGGACGCCTCGGGCGACCTGGGCACCTTCAAGAAGAGCGGCATCAACCGGGTGAGTTATATTATAGGACCAGGGAAAATGTCAGGGCCGCACCATGTGCCCTGCGCGCATTAATAAAATGTCACTTTGGATTCTAAAAAGTGCGCCAAAGGAACATTTACAGACATTACATTGTACTCAACAGGGGCGGATCCAGAGTCAGACATGGGAAGGGGGGGGGGGGGGGGGGGGGCAAACCAACCCCCCTATAATGATGCGGGAATAAAAATTATGTCAGATTTGTACAAATCGACCAGCTTAGATTATTTGAAAAAAAAAACATATTTGGTAATGTATTGTGAAGCATGTTGTGTACATGGGTTTTTTTGTCCTTGCAGTTTGAGTTCGAGAAGACGTTCGGTTTTGTCGACCAAGCCACAGCTGATATGTATGAACAAAGGAAAACTGCTTTTCTACAAAGAAATATGTACATGGACAAACACTACACATTTAAAGAGGTATGCCGGTTTTACCTATTTTCATTTTGTTCTTGTTTTTCCTGTATCATTATGGGTCTAGACCCTTAAAATCGACAGGGCGACACGGGCATTTCTTAAATTCGACACGGCGACACGGCCGTTTTTTAAATTCGACATGCGACACAGCAATTAAGGGACAAATGACATTGCTATTTTCTTAAATTCGACATGGGACAGGGCCATTTCTTAAATTCGACATGGGACATGGCTATTTCTTAAATTCGACATGGGACATGGGTCTAAAGTGAGTTATAGGCCTATTGACATGCGACACGGCCGTTTTTTAAATTCGACACGCGACGTGGGACCCCCCCCATCTACACCCCCATCATTATTTTGTCGTTGAAAATTATAGGAGTATGCATATTCTCTTAGATTTTTACTTGTAGATACTTACAAATGCAATTCTATAGGTATTCCATAGCCAGCTCTACATTCTGTGATTCATTCTCAATCTCTGAGTCAGTAATGTGGGTACTTTGTCATAGGTGGCACTGCTGTAGCAGTAATATCGAGTGAATACGACCCCATAGGTGCAATAGTCACACCAGCTGAGTTTCATAACCAGATTAGATACATACATATCGACCTAATAGATGCTGCTACCTAGTGGAAAAAATTTCAATTATTTCCCTGTTGTGCCAAGCCGTCTTCTTTATTACTCCTAGCAAAAATAAGTCGCTCTTAGCTTATATAAATAGTTTTACTCCTAAAGTCAGTTATCAAATAAAGAAAACGTAATCAAATAGATAATCAAATCAAGAAAAAACATAATCAATGTAAAAAAATATTCAGAGTAAGAAAAATAAACAAAGAAACAGTCTACGAAATAGAATGAAAATAATAATAATGATAACAATGGAACATATCAATACACATAGTCATTAACCCAGAATGTTTTTCGTTCTATCAGATCTTTGAGCTGGACGGGATGGAGTCGCACATGACGGTGTACGTGGAGCGCGGCCACCTGACCAAACTGATGAGTTTCCAGCTGTACAGCTGCCTGGCCTGCTGCCTCCTCACCTGGCCCTACAGGATCCTCTTCAGGTGCTTCACCAAGAAACGAAAGTTCACCTTCGTCAAACTCCTCGGCTTGTGATCCCCTCCAGCCCCCAGCAGCCCAAGCCTACTACTATGTGACAAATATAGCCAAGTCCACTGTTATCTCAGCCTATAGTTGAAACTGGGCACTACTTGATTTTTTCGTTAGTGGCGATGGATTTTATTATCCATATATAAAGCGCCAGGGCCATTTCGCAGCCAAATGCTTGTACTTACGTATGTTATTGATATGGAGATGGTCTATATGTTATCATCTGGACGTTTTCTATGTGTACACGCCATGTGTTGTTTCATACAATATACCTGTAGATTGTACTTTATGAAGTATTATCTGATCACCGGACATGTTTTTAAGGTTTTTGGGTGTACTGATTCTATGTAAAAATAGTGCAGTCCAACATTCACTTTTTGCATATGAACATAGTTATGAATGTCCAACAGTTTTAGAGTCGACCTTCATTAAAGACCCTATTGGATATATTAATTCAGTCTTTGTGTCAAACATTGATTGGAGAGTTGGACCTTCTTGCAGGTAAGAAAAAAAGAGGGGAAATTAAATCAAGCTTGAAACCTGGACAATAAATCACATTCTAATTATTAGAGCTGTAAATTGTAGGATTGCACCTTTTTGGAAAAATCACATCAGGCCTTGGTCTTTCGGTGCTTTGTGGATTAATGTGGATATTTAAATGGGAATGGCATTATTTTATATCTAGAAACAATGTAAATCATTAACAGAAACTAGGGCCTAGTTGTTTGCCCGATGTTTGAATGTGTTATAGTCTTGTTCGTGTACTTCTTTTCTATTATACAAAAGAATAAGTGTATTAGACGTCCTATACTATACCTTACAACCAACTTCAAATTATTCTACATATTATTCTGCAGGTAGCCACCGCTTGTGTGGCGACAATTCTATAAAGTTATGTAGCCTAACTATTTCAAATCTAAAGGGTCTTATGATGACTGATTGTTGATTATTCGCTTAATTGAGTTGCAGTACATCTACAAACATTCTGAATGCTTCAGAAACATGGTAATTATTATAGCAGTTTTCAATCAAAGTATTTCTCTTTAGAAGTACATCATTTAAGGTTTCCTAGATTTCAGTTTATAAGCAAATATCAATATTTCGCTTGTGTTTTCTTTTCTAGACAACTAATACTATCCAGATTCTGACTTACTTTCCATACGAAATAAGCACCTGTTTCATTATGCGAACCCACGTGTAGGAGGCACGAAGCTGAGCAGCCAGCTAGTAACCCATGGTCAACTATAACAGTACAATGTCAACGATTTCATTGCATGTCAGTGAAAACATATGAAATCTTATGCGTGGCATGATCTAATTATGATTACATCAAATGGTCCAATTACAGCCATGATTGAAATATTTCAAGACCACAGCTCAAACGCTGGTATATGTATCTAATACTCCATCATAATTATTGCATAGTGAACATACTATGTTGTACTCCCATAACCCAACCAACCCATATATGTATGTCAAGTAATTTTGCTTATATTATTTAATATTTGTTTTTTATTATAATTATTTGATTAGTTGAGCTCCAGGCAAAAGCAAATATGCATGTAGATTTGTAAGACCTTAAGACAAATACTGTCGTCTATTTTTACATAATTATTATTATGAGAGAACCGACACGGTTTGGTGTTCACTGGGCAAAATAAATTCCGTTTATTTTCATAAAATCATTGAAAGATAAAAAAAAAAGGACAAGAAAACTCACCACTTGCATAAAACTTGCACACAAGCAAATTCGAAATTGGCTATCCAATGAACCAAAACAATCCCTTCACTTATAAATAACAATAAATTATCAATAGATTACATGCTAGAAACAATGTAATTATCAGTGGAAAGTTGATAGATTTATTATTCTAGCATTCTGGAAGCTCCACTTAATACTTTATTTAACGTACTTTATTTTAGTTCAATATTCGATTGAATACCTGCTTTATGTATACAGCGTTTTTGATTGGCAATGATTTCTCGTGTATAATAAAAACAGATTGAATGGCCTTTTATTATTCAATGTTATGTGCGTAATCTTGCTAGGACAAAAAGTTTATTGTTATTGTCAGACCTACATTTATATGTCTCTGTTCTAGGCCGCTAGGTTTAGTAACTATCTCCCTACTATACTTGAAGGATGCTCGCTAACTATTCCAAAATAGGAGTGATTCGAATACCAATTTTATGTTAATTCATCTTTGGAAATGAAAACGTGTACATACAAAATGGTATATGGTTTTGCATTGCTTCTTAAAATTGCAGTTTGCCTTTAGATTTCTTTTTAATAGCAACAATGGTACCTTCCTTTCTATGGCCATAATCAGAATTAAAAAACGAAATGCATTTGTTTATTGCATGTTTTTATCTTAGACAAAAACAAAATAATAACACTCTGAAAAGATTATATTGGTGTACGGATTTTCAGCATCATATCTCAGCTTGGTATGACCCTTTCACAACATAGATGACACATTGCTACCTATGAATGGATTATAAAAACATATTGTAGTGTCTAATCAATGGCTGTTGAAACGCTGTATGCTTCCACAACCTTTAGTGTTGACAATATGAACCATTTTGCGATGCCAACATTGTAACACTCAAACTCGTGCCTCTATTAACTTGGCTAATACGGTTCGAGCGTTGATATTCATGGCATATACTATCATAAATTGTTTGCCAGGCCTTGAACATATAATCAATACAATCAGTTTTTTGAGCTTCTCTCTATAAGCATATATAAGCATCGGTGTTACCGAACATATTGGGGTATTTCCGATTTTATTATGATTGACAGTTTCGATTTTCCTGTATCAGAACGAATTATGAATAATACAGATACGACTTTCACCCATGTTCGAACCATGAAGTGGTGGTAATAATGTAGAAGATCTTTCTGATGATAAAAAGGGAAAAGATAAATAGGCCTACTAGAATAGTTTCAGGCAACGTAGACTTTGTACAGATCTTTTATGATAATA
Organism: Lepidonotus clava; assembly: GCA_936440205.1. Taxonomy (NCBI): domain Eukaryota; kingdom Metazoa; phylum Annelida; class Polychaeta; order Phyllodocida; family Polynoidae; genus Lepidonotus; species Lepidonotus clava. The sequence continues at coordinate 12,513,431 of OW387150.1, read as the reverse complement.
AATGAGGCTGATCGAACAGTAAAACGCAAAATACATATGCCTTGACACTATAAAAGTCCCGTTGGTCTGAGAATTTCGAAAGAAAAGAGCTCAAAATCACAACAGTCACCAATGCACATATTTACAACATTTACACGTTTTATGGTACACATATAGATAGTCTTTTTACAAAATTGGTTAGGCCATTAGCTTTCGCTGTTTTTGATCAGCTGTCTTCCAGGTTCTTTTTTAATATGTAGGCTCCAATTTGCGGATCCTACCCTGAAACACATTACCAGACAATATCCATGTTTAAGTTGAATACCAATTATCATTGGGCCATATATAAAGTCTCACCAACACATCAATACCAGTAGGTCAATACTTTATAGTCCATAATTTGTGTGCAAAACAATTATATGACAACCTGCTTATTATGTGTACTTCTGTACAACCTAACGTTGTAACATTTATTGTGTATTTATTGAATATGACTATTGTTCACCCTGCTATACTCTTACTATTGTAAAGTATGGCTCCTCTCCCTGGAGAATTTGCCTTGTTCGACCGGCACCATTATGCTTATTGTTTAGGTCAGACATTCCTCTCCCTGCTAGCATATTGACCGACTATTCTTCATTGTGCTCTATATACATGATTTATGTCTATTTACAGTGTATTAGTATGTAAGGAGACCAGCGTCAAATAAAGCCATTGTGATATAACTGATACAAAAGGAAAGTGTTGCGAGTTTTTATTTCAACCTGCATAGTTTATAAATATAGTAGGCATATACTCATGCATGCAGTTAAACATGAAGTCATAGTGCCCAAAGAGAAAATAATTCAAAGCTTGTCCAATCTATTGCTCTGGGGCTGAATTTCACACGAGGTGTCATGGCGCGGAATCTCATCATTATTGGATCCACGACAGGGACGGATTTAGAGGGGGGCACCTGAGGCCTGCACCCCCCGTATTTTTTTTGGGCCAAATTTAGATTTTTTAATGTAAAAATCTTGTCCTTGGATGGAACGCCTCAAATCATAAAAGAGCGCCCCCCCCCCCCTTCTTTTTTTTAAATCTCTGGATCCGTCCCTGCACGATATAGGGAGAACAGGAACACCATGCCGAGCATATCTCTTTTTCAACATTGAAATCCAGGCAGCATGCTCAGGCCACCATGACTACTACAAAAATATTCGTATAGGTGGGCTAAACATTTGAGGAATGTTCCCAAATGTGCATTGGCCTGTATACATAATGAGTCTTTTGAGACACCGAAATGCAAAGGGTACTTTGCAAGGGAGAGACAGAATTAATTTTATGAATTTTGGTCAATGTGATTAGCTTGATATAGGTTCTGGATATAAGCAGAAATAAGGTACATAGGGCTCCACGAGTTAGAAAAGAATGCATCACATAAATCATCTAAGTCTCAACGAGTAAGATAACTTTAATAGACAATAATCATTATAAACTTCTTGTATTTGATCAATTGACAGTTTTACAGCTTTGGCAGCTCATCAAACTGCAATATTTCAAGGCAATTAAGGGTTGGCCGCTGAAAGGTTTTAACATTGCTTCCCATTGGGGGAAAAAGTAATATAAGTGGGTGCATGAGTTTCAAAAACATTAGATAGAATCTTTCAACCAAATTGTTATGGTTTATTGAAAACTAGGATGGGCTTATTGAGCCCCTTCCTACTCGTGTACAGTGCATACTATTACCCTTAACATTGTGTGTATTACTTATATGGCTAATAGCATCGATTTACACCATATAGGATAGCTAGGTTAATTCTTGTACACGTAGCTTATAGGCAAAAAGTATTCTCCCACAGTTCCTCTTCTTTCAATGTCAGCAGTAGGCTTGGCTTATTCCCCCTTCTTACCGTTTTTTTTTTTTCAATCTCATTCCTAAAAAAATTTTGGGTAAAATTCTTACAAGATCGATGACCAAATTTTTATTTAAAAATTATTTTTCCATATTGTATTTTGATTATGCTTCAGAATGCACCAGTCATCCCTTAAATATTACACCCGCAGCCTGCACTATCGACCTCGGCCTATATTGATATAGGAGTAAGGCTGTGGATTTCCAGCATTGCCCCACGCAGCACCGCTGGTGTAGTGGTATCATGGAAGATTCCCATTCTTTCGACCCGGGTTCGATTCCCGGGCGGTGCAACGCTTTTACGTCGGTGGCGAAGACTGAACGCTTTTCTTTGTCCCCTATAGTGAACCGCAGACCTCTTGTGATTCATTCCCCAATGTCTATTTCGTAGAAAACGTTAACATCTTAGGACTGACAGGAAATGATAAAATTATCATACAAAGTGATATTATTGGACAGGCGCTGTTTGAGACATTCTAATTAGGAAAATAAACTAGTTGAAAACTGCTTTTTATAATTTAATTTTGGTTCCAGTGCAGTTCTGCCACAGAATTGGATAGCATTATTATCCATGGGCATGGTTATCATTCATATCATTATGATGGGTCTGGACCACTAAATTCGACACGGCGACATGGGCATTTCTTAAAATCGACATGCGACATGGGGCCTTAATGACATGACATTGGCCCTTAAAACATAGTGACATGCAACATAGCCTTTAGTGACATGCGACAGGGCTTATTCTTAAATTCGACACGGCGACGTAGCCAATTCTTAAATTCGACATGCGACATCGGTACCCCCCCATCAAGGGCCCCATTATGGGTAAGACCGTTAGGGGGATATAATTAAGATCCATGCATTATTGAAATGAATGTTTTAAATGATTATAGGGCCTACAGATTATCATTAACCATAATCCACCATAGAAATGTGTGTAATAATAATACGATTCTTTACAGACAGCCTAACTTAAGGATATTAAGGGGGTCTGGATGGGGGGGTCCCATGTCCCTTGTCGAATTTAAAAAAGGGCCGTGTCACCTGTCACTATATTTTAGTTTAGACCCATGTCCCTTGTCGAATTTAAGAATTAGCCCTGTCCCCTGTCGAATTTAAGAATTGGCCCTGTCCCCTGTCGAATTTAAGAAAAGGGTCATGTCATTTGTCACTAAATTGCCATGTCCCCTGTCGAATTTAAGAAATGGCCCTGTCGCAGTGTCGATTTTAGGGGTCTAGACCCATACTTAAGGTATGGGCGGGGGTATGGGTCTAGACCTAGACCAATAAATTCGACACGGCGACACGGCCCTTTTTCAGCTTAGTGACATGCGACATGGGCTGTTCTTAAATTCGACATGGCGACATGGCTTCTTCTTAGGATCGACATGGCGACATAACCTTTAGTGACATTTGACAGGGCTTTTTCCTAAATTCGACATGGCGACATAGCCATTTCTCCGACATCCGACATCGGTACCCCCCCCCCCCCCCTTATCAAGGGCCCCCAAGGTCTCAGAAGGGGGGCCAGGGGGAGGGGAGCTATTTGATTTTTTGTAACGTTTTTTGACTTAAGTTTTGATTTGTATAACATTTGCCAATTTTTTACACAAAAAACTGGACACCCCGCCGCTTTTTAACAAGTACAAGAATGGAGGAGGATATGGGCAGCATAATTATGAACAGTGCCCATTACACTGTAAAAACAAGTGTTTAGAACCTAAACACTTTCCTAAACACTTTGTTGTAACCAGTTTGACATCATAAATTTCTAAACATGTTTAGGGTCTAAACATGTTTAGAAATTTATGATGTTTAGGTTCAAGTGTTTAGATATTCAACATGTTTAGGTTCAAGTGTTTAGATATTCAACATGTTTAGGTGTTTAGGTTTTAAACATGTGGGATCCCATGTGTTTAGATAATAAACATCTGTAATCCAAAACATGTTTAGAAAATACAAGTGTTTAGGCTTTAAACATGTTTAGACCCTAAACATGTTTAATTTCTAAACACCTTTTTAACAGTGTAACCCCGGGTCATTAGCCATCCCATACAGTAGGCCTACTATGGGATTTTGGGGTGTTTCCATATAACCCTACCATTAAAAAAGTCTATCATTAATCCTCTAGAGAATCAAGTCTAATAATTATTCTCCTATAGGCCTACTATCCTGCCTCAAACCCCAAAGAGACCATAATTATTCTCATCAGCTATACTAGTATATTCTGTACTGTAAAATATTTCCTACCAGGGCAATGGTTGAAAGTGAAATGTGAATGCCAGATTGGTATTTTTATTATAATGGTTGACGTACTTAGGGGCCTACTTATATCTTATGTATGATTATGTGATAGCATGCAGGCAAATTCAAAATGTCCAATTTTAAAAAAAATTTAATACACGTAAATTTAATAGCAATTCGCTAAAAAGAAACGGTCTAGGTCAATTTTTTTAAATCTCTGTTTTCTTTTGTAATTTTGAGGTCGGTAGCCCTCATATATAACAGAGATATGAAATATTGGAGGTAAAAAATAAAAGAATACCGGTATTCATATTTCTAGATCTTAAAGTCGAGCCTTGGACTGATGGTAAATCATGTACCTATGTCACATAATATAATTGTGTCCTTACAAGGAGAGCGATTAATGTTACAGCATGAAAATCGACACCTCTTGACCGGTTGCGCCACCTAGTGCCAAAAGTCTGTAACATACAACATGTAATCGACACGACTGTTCGGTCACCAAAAACTAGGTCATGGGTCAAGAGATTTCGGCCACCAAATCGGGGTGGTCACTCTGAGTCTGACCCCTTATCAGATCAACAACTTTGAATTCAATTGAGTAAGTTTCTTGGAACCCATACCATTTTCTTGAAACCCTTTCCATCCAAACATGCTCCCCAAACGAACCATGATAGCAGTGGTCATCCCTAATAATAAATGATAATCAGGACGGGTCTATTTGCAGTGGTCAGTGAGTGAGTGGTCAGTGTCCGACGTAAGGGAGGCGGACACCCCCTGAGTGGTCAATGGGCCGGTCCGATTGCGTAGTCCCAACACACGCTTGTGTCAGTGCGGGCGGCGCGGGGAGCAGAGCGTACGGGGCGCGGGAGACTTTGATGGCAGAACTTTGGAGGCAAAAAACAAAACAACAACTGTGAACCCAAGACAAGGTCAGCAGGAGCAAGCATGGCCGACGGGAGTTACTTCGAGGGCTACCCGACGGGTCTGGACGGCACTTCCAGCCTCATCCCACCGATTACTTCGTTCCGACAGCCGGGCGGCCAGGACAACTTTGGTGAGTACGGAAATGTGTCCCTCCTCTGCCCGGCCTCCCCTCGCCGGGCGGCCGGCCACCACGCGGCCCGACGGGCGGGCGGGCGATCCACTGACCGACCGCCATGTTGGACTGATGTGTATACACCGGTTATATAACACCCCATAACCCTCCCAGCATTTCCCAGCCAGGCTAGATTCACTGGGCCAGTTCTCGACTCAATCCTGGCTCCTCTCAGTTAGCATCATACCTCCGAAAATGGATGATTTCAGCAGTTATCTTCTCGCGTCAACAAAGTTGCGAAATTTTCGGCGGCGCCGTAGAGAGTGCGTTGTTGAAAGATTCGCGTCCAAATCCTGGCGAGTTGATGATATGTCCAGTGGGTCAGCGGCCGTTGGCGGCATGTCGATGAGTGAAAAATGGCCGAGGAGGGGCAGGGGTCACGCAGCCATCATGGCTACCAGCTGTACCCCAGTTTTTCCGACATTTTCATTCATAGTTTAGCTAAAATGTAATCGGTGAAATTACGTCGCGACGCGGCCGCGGCGCCATGTGCGTTTGTTGGTAAACGTGTTTTTTACGTGGCGAAGGTTGAGTAGTGAAAAACTGGGCGGGACTCGATGGGAGGGGCCGGAACAGGCGCTTAGTGTCAGCCGCCAGCTGTCAAATCTCATAGCCATAGCCATAGGTACACTGAACACTTTTACTTTTCGTTAGGCCTACTGTTGATTAAATCTTTGCAATTGACGTTTCTATTCTAAGTAGGTCTACTTGTTATTGTTGTTATAATATATTTGCAAAATATCATGATATTGGAGAGGATAGTTTTTCCGAAAAAAAAATCTATTTAATTATGTCACTGCAGTTAAAAAATGTGGATGAAATAATTCTTCATGGAAATTGCCCAACAATTAAATGCATTTGGGAAAAAAGGTGTTTTAAAAATGCGTCGAGCTCAGCGGTATGAAGAACTATTGCAAATACAGGGTCTACTGATATTTTTTTCCTCACAATTAATCAATATTATCTATTTTCGTTTACGCGAGTATCATATAAACATCCCAACATTTAGTATTGGAATTCACCAACTGATGGATACTGAAGGCCTTCTGAGACCCAGTTTTAAATGTTTCTATTATTTTCCAAACGAAATTGTCAACTAAGGGATTGTAGTTATTTTGGGGGACACATTTGAAATTTGTAATCAGTTGGATCGGATGAACTAAAATATAATTACTGAACAATGATACATTGGAAATAAGATGTTATTCCAGACAAATGCATCAATTAGTCTACATACAAATATTACGCAAATTAATTGGGCAAAGTTCTAGACGTCTTTCCTGAGAGTGGAGGAGATCAAATATCTGAAATATCGTCATTCTTCGGCTACATATATGTCCGTATTCCAGGTATCATTAGGCTCTAATTGATGTTGTGCAGACAGCTTTACATGGCCACCTTTTTTGAATACCATACCATGATACGGTCACCCTGATCACGTGGATATGAAATAAATATAAAACCTATCATTTAAAAAAAGTTATGGAGATACATGTGTAATTGGAAATGCTGAAGTCAGTAATTGGCTGAGGTATTTTTGACATGAATATAATACATTCTTTGTGAGATAATCATAATTAGTAAACTTTAATATAATCATAATTAGTAAACTTTGATAGGAAAAAAGAGTAATTAAAATTTGATCAACGATATGGCATCATGTCCATAGTATTATGTTGGAGGATAATTAAAATCCTGACAGCGCAGTGCTATAGCGACATAGAAGGTAATCATTGGGAAAGCGGTTAAGGCACCTATATACAGATCAAATTTTACCATTCACATGTATGTTTGGAATAATATTTGCCTGGTTCATCAAAGCAGTTTAGAAATAATGAACTTTTTATCCACTATCCGGGTGCAGGTTCCCAAATAAGACGAATATATATTCATTCAAGATGCACATATAACAAGAAATTATGCGCCGCGCGGCCAAATGTTGTACCTGTCATACTATAGTCCTATTCAGCACTTTTTATTTATTTTTAAAACGAACGAACCAGAACCCCCACCGCCCTATGGTTCATGTTCATTAAAAACTCCTGGGGCTTTCAATATCAATATACGTCTTTATAAATTACATATAGCTACCATAGCTGCCCTGCGATCCTACATCCACAAACCTGAGGGCTGTACATGTATTCAATATATAATGCAATCAGCAACTAGGTTCCCCTATACATATATGCACAACTGGCCCCTATAAAAGCTGAACCATACAACAACACCCCTACCCCTAGTCCCGCTGAATATTCAGTGCAGCTAAGGCCTAACGAGTTCTATTCTGGGCACTGGGCCTATTATTTGTCCCCAAAGCCTGAGTTGCGCTCTTCAAAGGCCTAAGACTGCTACGGACATACATCGGTGGCCCCTTAAGGACATTTTCTAAAATTAGACCCGAAATAGCCATTACTTTGAGGTCACTACCGACCAAGTCCCCACCACTAGGTGTTTTTTTTTGTGACTGTTCGGTTGGTCACTCACGGTAGTTTCTTAAGTACCTACCTTTATGTACTATGGCCCAGTGGGATCTACTTTGAGCACAGTTTAAAATCGCACAAAGTTGTCATTAAAGTTTACTAAACTTACTAAACTTACCAAGGTTTTGCTTTGTAATGATGTATTACTAAGTTTACACAGAAGGACAGATCTTTAGCAATATACAACAACACTTTTAGAAGCGACGTAAGTTTATATTGTGTGTATGTTCAAATGTTTGATACAGAATTTGTATTGGCAAACATATAAAGAACGGAACAAGGTATGAATAGGGGATGGTTATTTGGACCCATCACCCATCAGTCGGATCTCCTTTAGCTGAGCATGACTTTGAAGTGTGGATCCTTATACTTAAGTTACAGTTTAAAAACTGTTTTAGATGGATTTCTCTCCACACTATTACTACTACGTGGCCCCGGAGGTCGGCTACAATTTAATTTTTCAATGTCATCACCTCAACTATATGTTCTAGCTGGCGTCTATATTCTTGCAATCAGCAATGTTATTCCCCCAAAACCTGGTCACCTTAGTTGAGGCCAGAGGCCAACCCTCTACCAACCACTTTATAACTTGCTACCAACCAAACCAGTCCTGGCTCCTCACGTTATTCAATGGATTTAGTCTTATAATACACAAATGATATATTCCCTGGCTCTCTACTTAAAAGAGTCTGGAGCTCAAAAGGTGCTTAAGTAAGATTGAAATACAGTTGCGTCCGTATTCCACACGGCGATTCTGACTAACTGGTGTCTGTTACTCAGATATTTCTAAACTATTATGAGTGTAACAGCAACCCATGCATGCTACGTACCATTTGAGAGAGAATTATAAATCCTTTCTAATGACATAATATCTATTGTAATCATATAGGATACCACTTCTTTATTTTTACTAGCGATTTATTGAGAAATCTCCAGTTAAAATCGGACAGTTGAACTGTTCAACATAACCTTAACTGGTCGATGTATAGGCAGGCGTGGGTGAGCGGGGGGGGGGGGGGGGAGTTAGACCAAGCCGTTATTCACCGTTATATAGCTCGTACCTGGTCGTCCTCAGCTCAGGTCGTCTGACCACCACTGACCACTGGCGACTCCAGTAAGTTTGGGTAACGCCAGGTAACCGGCCCGTAACGCCTATTGTGACCGGGATTCCGGTAAATATTTGTAACTTGGGCCAGGAAGGGCCGCACGCCGCCCTGGTGTTGTTGTGAGGTGAAAGAGTGGCGGACCTGGCCATGTTTGGCTAGGTGGGAGTGGGGGGGGGGGGGGAGGGGGACTTCGGAAGGGGCAATGGACATGGATATACATCTTGGTGGGGGTCATAAGGCCACTATTAAAAAAGGTTGTGTGCCAGTTCAGCGCCCAACTGTCTGTTGGCAGACCGACAAGTTTGTTTTTTTACTGATTTATTTTAAATTTTATGTATCTTTTTATTTTTCTAAACATTTTTATTCCATTATCCGACCTCCTTTATACTGGCTATTTGTTCGGTCACTCGTTGGGCAGGAACCTTTTTTCTATGGGTGGCCTAAGATGTCTTCTGCAGTACCAGGTAGAACTGAATTTACCACCCACTGACCATTGGCTCTCCAGTGTACTGTGCTAACATCGAGGGGGCCGGGGGAGGGGGTTTAATGTTGGACTTGTTATTGTAAGGTACAGTAAGGTTAAACTTAAATAGGAGCGAGCCATGCGCCCTGGACGCATTAAATCAGAAGAATGCACATTAAATCTACACAAGAATGCATCATGAGTTGACGCATTCGTCATGGCTGTTTAATTACAAAATGCATGAAATAACGCATGCGTCCATTTGATATGGTGATTTCTATGAAAGATTATCAGGGGCAAATTTGAATCAGTGCCCTCTAATTTCCATGCGACTCAAAGAAATGTGTGACTGTACTCTAGTTGCAGTTATTTATGATTGAACCGAGTACGTTTTTAACGAACAATTAGCTACACAAGCAACTGTTCTATCTGTACATTCTTGTTACCGTAACATAAGTCGAAATTACCCAAATAAGATAGCCCCTAAAGGAAAAACAAGACAGCACTAACCACAAATCATTAAACGATATCATGTAGCACAACGAACTCAGTGAGTGACACTATAACCCGACCGTTGAGAGAACAACTTCTCTTTCACTGATTACCCCAACCCTTGTAACACAACAGGCACCTTTTGTGAACATATATATGTCCGTTGTGGGGTAAAACTTGAGTATGCGAACTCTCTTGTTAACCCAATACCTCTTCAGCTCTCCGCTGTGAAGTCTCGGACGCTGAGAGGAGTCGGCCGACTATTGGGTCCTCAGGGCTGACTTATCAAAGGCTTCACAGGGCTGGGGTTGTCACCGGGAGGGGGGGGGGCACTTGGGTCTTGAAAGGGATATACATCCACATTCAAACGGCCATGTGAAACAGGACAGGGGACGTCTAACTTAAGGGATGGTCAGCCCTTTTTTCAGGAGAAGAAAAAAAGGGCGGGGGATACGGTGAACTACCTTTGAAAATTACAGGGGCAACACCTTGAATCTTAGCCCTGATTTTTCATTTCACAAAAACTATTGCAAAATTCCTCAGGGGGTTTACCTGAGCAAATTTCATGGTATTGAGACATGGTATCTAGGTTAAATGGTATTGGGGTATCCCCAAAATTAAAGGGGCGGCCAACTACAACTCGCCAGGCAGTCACGAACAGCAGGGGCTACAGATAGGCAGTAGACAGCAACATTAAAAGTGTCAGTGCCCCCCTCACCCTAATAAGTTATCACATATTGGCCCCAGTACTCACATGTGGGCCCTTGTTTTATGAGAGCCCCACCAAAGGCCCCCGCATCCTGTTATGAAAGGACATCAGAGGGAGTCCGCTGGGTACCAGCGAAACTCCACCCACACCTCAGCCCGTCTCATCTTCGCTGCTTCCCGGCGAGCTGGGCTCTTGGCCCTACGGGAGATGTTTTTGACGAGGTGGGTGGTAGGGGAGTGGGGTGAGGGGTGGGAGGGGGTCCGGACCTCCTCGGGCGGCAGGCTGGACCCCTTCAGACACCAGCCTCTCGTTACATAACTTTACCCACCCCCGGACGACTGGCTTCAGTTACCTGAAGTACTAGACTTGTCCGGTCACTTTCCCCCCAAAGACAGGTCTCCTGAAAACGTACCTAGACTTAAAGGGAGGAGGATGCAGGGACGAATATTCGAATAACAGCTTAAAACTTTCCTTAATTATAATTCTAATCTATAGCTGGTATATGCATACGTTAGGAAGCATGGGGTATGAATTTGGAAAATCAGGGAAACTCCATATGAGGTATATACAACTCCTTGGGTAAATTTAATCGAAGTTCCCTGACCATCTGAATCCTTGTCGAAATTGGAATGACGTTTTGCGTTCGTAAAATCCATATCAGTAAGTGTATGTCCACATTGCAAAGCAATTTGATTAGAGCACGGTTGACCATAGCATGGATTGCGAGACCATACCCTACTTTACAATTGCAGAATTTTCCAGCAATACTTATTCAGAAATCATAATTTAGTTAGAGGTACTTAAACTGTTAAAGATACAAACATCCAGAATGAACCTTTTGCAAAAACGCTAAAATAAAGACTTTACTGTTAAGTCTGCAGCCACATCCCACCGACTTCAGGTGCACGGAGAATCTAAGCTGTTATCTTACAATTATGTCTCTGAATAGAAGGACATTTGCAAGATAAGTAACACCGACTCCCCAGTTATTTTTTTTTCAAATCCCATCTCTCAAGTCTCAGTCAATGGAAATTCTGTGTTACTATCATGGACTTAATCACGTGGATTTTGGTGCGAATTTCTTTTTACTTATTCTCAGATTTTCAATCATTGGCCGACAGGCTAGCATTACACAGTAGTAAACGCTGAGTCAGTAGATGGTCAGTGAATGGTCAGTGAGGCAGCAACATGGCTGTGAGTGTGGGAGCCCGTCGGGGAGGAGGTTTACAGTGACCAGGAGGGGGTACAGGGGCCGAGATGGGGCCTGGTCATGGGAAAACATGGCCACGACGGCCGGCCTCGCGCTACACAAATATTGACAGTAGAAAATTTATCCCGCTTTTCATTCCATCCCCCCCCCCCCCACCTCTCCCCGAGCCCGGAGAGTCCAGTCAGTCCGCCCACTGACCACTGGTCAGTATACTGGTCAGTGAGAGACTAGGACCACTCTCAGTGACCAGGCCCTGACACAGACAAACATTGAGGGCTAATATAGGATAATGCAGGGCTAGGGCTACAGGACTAAGCTTTAGTCTTCTAAAAACCGTACAAGTGACTGCACTGAAGACGTTGTGTAAACGTATTAATTCCGGAGGTCGCGGTGTAATAAATATCAAGCTTTAGGGGAAGAGAATATGCATTGACTCTGAATTCTTTATAGGGAATATTTATGTAGGGTCACTCCAAGCTTCTCTCAAGGCTTCTCCTAGAACAAAATACTCAAGTATCAAAAGCCCCATTGCCTCAAGTGTTAAGGTTCCTGTTGTAAGTTAAAATGAAAATCCCGGAGGCCTAGAATTTGAAATATCCATGTTCCTGAGATGACAGACGAACCAGCTAAAACTAAATGAATAGAATGCATGATATTTCCTCCTGTACCTCAATTCCACGAATAATTATAGAGCTACCATCCATGAATTATGCACGCTTGTCTACCTTTTCTACACAAGGTTTTCTTCTGTCGTGCTTTTGTTTAATACTAAGTACAGGGTCTGGAAGAAGGCATTTGGAATGTATCTTCTATGCAGTTTCCCTATAAATATGGCTGCCCTATAATGGACAATCAGGGCAACTTACACCTGTTAAAAATGTTGCCCTACATTGAATAAACTTGGTTGCCCGGAAACTTTTGACAGGCTAAAAAAAATACAGCCTTGACATTTTAGTGAAAAAAGAGTTTTACTAATTGAAATACGAATTTCATAGTAAAATGAATAAAATAGCTGTAAATTCTAAATGATATTATTTGGTAGCCCCAGCGTATATCGAGGAGAAGCGACCCACGCAGCTTACCCAATCACTGCAAACGGATACAGAAAGGTATCCAGAGACGTTTCGGAACCATTATCATTTTAATTGCGTTTTGGCAGGTGAGATGTGTGATGACGTCACTAATGATGGGTGAGGTGACAGGGGAGCTGGGAGTGACCGCTACCAGCTGGATGGGGTTCCCACGCCGCCGGACTCACCACTGACCACTGGTCAGCAGCCCGTCTGTCTGTCCATCCTTCCTTCAAACGCGTGTCGTCAGGGTCGTGGGGATGGGTTCCAGTGAAAAAGAATGGCAAAATAAGGGGGAAAGGCAACAGCATACAGACCAGAATTTTTTTTTCACTTTTATGCGTTTTCTTTTTCAAAATGAGTGCTCCTAAATTTGGCAGAAGAATAAGCCTAGGTCCCCGCCCTTTCCTTAACAAAATTGGAAAGGTCTAGGATTTTTGAGAATGTGATATAGTGAACGTGCTAGTGTGAAAAAATCGTAAATTTGGTTATTTCTCGGTCTTAATTCTCGGTCTGGTGTCATGGTGTGAAAATATCAGTTGTAAAGGTCCCTCGAATAATGAGAGATAAGACTTGAATTGGTCCAGGTGGTTTGTTCCTCATTCATTCATGTTATAGGTCTGATCATCCTAAGCCAGAATCAAAGGCAACGTGGTTATCACCGGGTCCAGCCAATGAGACTTTATCTTCTTGTCCGTATCTTCTTAATCCTAAATAAATAGACAAAAATATATTTTCTCAGAATTTCCAACCTTTAACTGATTGTTTATCAGAAAAACAGAAAAAAAAGACAAAAAGAAAACATCGAAAATGAATAAATGCAGAACTTAAAAACATCAACCCACTTTTCTTTCGCAGTTCTGTTACAGAGTTAATTAGTTCCGAAATTTGATATCTTAACCAACTTTGATGCTTAGTAGGAAGCCATCTCCTTTGTTGTATCGATAACTTGTTGGAGACACACCGCTGACGTCCGCTTCCCAGAATCGCAAGCCCAGGCTAGTAGTGGACCCGATTATGATATAGTGGACAGTGTATCTCAGGGTGTACCGCCCTAATCGAAGTAGGGGAGGGGGGGGGAGAGGGGGTCGCTTCTTCCTTGAATCTTTAAAGTCGGGTATCCACTTGGAAATTACACTCCTTTTTTTGCGCGAATTGTTGTTCTTGTGTTTAGTGTTGTATTAGATTAGGAAAGGCTGGATTTTAACTGTCAATACATTACAGACTAGGTAATTTTCCGATGACTTAAAATCTTTTTGCCAACCAACGCTGTATAAAATACATTTCTATAGCCTGTTGATGCTTTCAATTGAATTTTAAGTGATAAGTTAACAAAACCTTTTCTACCCACCCCTTCACCCAACGGAAAAAAAGTAAAAACGAAAAGAAGAAAGGAGTTAAATCAAAATGCTTTCATGATTTCTTCTTTTCTGAGCCTGCCGAGCTTTATATTCCATATAAACGCTACATACGACCCCCCCCCCCCCTCCCAATACACCATAATATACCTGTTGTGACCCCCCCCCCCCCCCCCCATCCCCAACCCCCCACCCCAACCCCCTCGAGCACCTGACATGATTATCCTTCTCCTCCGTCAGAGATCAGAGACATCTGACCCGTGCCCACCTGCCCCCCTCTCCAGGTGTCTTACCTAACCCAACACGATCCTCCAGGTCTCACCTTTAATTAAGGCCTCACCTGTACGGCCCGATGACAGGCCTGGGGCTGGAGGACGCCGTGCCACCCGACCCCCAACCCCTCCAGTACACAGGGCACCGGCCCCCGCCCTTTATAGTTACCGTCATACACTCATAATAGGGACGGGGACATGTATCAAGATTCAACCAGGGACTCGAGATTAGGGTCCAGTCATATTGACAATGTGTCATGATTCAGTAGGCCAAGGGCTCTTGGATTTCTTAACTTCTTGTTGTATTGGTTTTCTTTTTACATCATTTAGATGTGTCGTGCCCACGCAAGTCTTAAAATGTGCTATCCTTTTTTCTCTTTCTCAAATTTATGACCCTTTCAAGATCTTAAATTTGAGGGGAAAAGGGCATTCATTAGAAGTCAGTTGAAGTCCTACGAGTTCTACTAAACTTGGGTACCCTTTTGATACATTTGATGAAAAATTTGTTAGATGCTCACAGTGAGTGCAATTTATTACCTTTAAAAACACTAGTAGATAACTGATCGCAAATTAACAGGCGCACAAAAGAACAGGGAATGACAAACTTAGAAAAAAATAGATTGCTGGTAAAGGTTCGACCCGAGAGTGTTAGAAAGTGTTTCTAAAGAAAAATGATAAGAATCATAAGCATTAATCTCTTAAAGACGCTGTATCGTTTTCTACTTATATCGAGACAGTCTTTATTCAACGAAACAAAGGGGTCATGGTTCGATCAATGGATGCATAAAAATAATTAGGGTGTAGGCGTGCATGTTTAATTACGTACGGACCTTCTTGGACTAAAGTACTTTCGAACAGACGTGGGTTGCTGACCCCAAGGGACAGCTCGGAGAAAGTGGACAAAAGTGATTTTAATATATGCAACGGGTATATGCTCTGAGTATTAGTTGAGTCAGAAAGTGATATACCCCATAGTATGTATGAATTCATTTATTTGGACCATGCACAAAGAATAAAAGGTCTGGGTGGCAGGAGGGGCGGGGGTCAGACTCAAATGGGCGGGGGTAAAGCATGTATACTACTAGGCGATTTTGACCACATAAGATTTGGAAAGTTTTAAATTTGAAATAGAGATATTCCAGAAACCCATCCATGCTACGTACTATTTGAAAGACATTTTAAAATAATTTCTAGTGATATATAATATGACTATAATCAATCCATACTCCTACTGGTGACTTTTAAAACCGGGAGAAAAATAGGACAGTGGAATACATCATCTAGGTGGGCGGGGGTTCGATGGGCGGGGCCGGCCTGGGTTGTTTACAGTGGCCGTTGTCCTGCTGCCGGACCTGGCCACTGGTCATTACCGACTGACCATTGTTTTCCCACGGCCTCACCTGACCACCTCACCTGTCGCCAGATGGACCCAGATAATGACCAGTGGCCGTGTGTTATACAGGGATGGGGTAAGGGTTAGGGCACCCTCTTAGGGTAGGGAGTCGAGGTGTAGCTAGTCTAGGTAATGTTCAATAAATGGGCATATAAAACGTTCTTTGGATATCTAAGAACTGAAAATCTAGATCTCTAACTGCAGTGATATCTTACCGGCGCAGCTTATTTGTTGGTCTCTTCTTTAATTTTAGAAAAAATCTAATATATTATTTAAAAAAATCTCAGAAAAGTATTGATCTTTTGTAAATTACTGACCCGTCAACTCTTGATTTCTCTACAAGAATAACCTGAAGACTTCATTAGTTCTTTAATATAAAGTTCATAACAATGTATATATTGCGACAGTGTTTAAATATCACTGTTTATCCGAGAAGTATGTAACGGAAAATTATGTCTTTTTTTAAGTAAGCTAATTGAAAATAGCTAAGGCGTGGCAGTTTCTCGGGTACAACGATTGGGTAAGTTTCGGGAACCCGTCAAGATTGTTTGTACAAAGTCGACCAATTAACAAGAGATCAGTTGTCAAATAATAATTGATTTGTAGTTTAATCATGCTCATCTAGGTTTTTCTTACATAATTTGCCCGGATGAAGAGGTAGTAATAGATATCTAATGCTCTACGGTTGATGTTATTTGTACGACCATACCCCCATATAAACTGAACTGATTGATTAAACATATCAATCATCACTAAAATACATTAGAATGAGCTGAGTAAATATATATATTTCCAGGCAGTGCTTTCACCATTGTCCCTCCTCCGTCCCCACCACAAGTCTGAACCTCCCAGCCTCAGCCTTGAAAAGTGGCCAGTGGTCAGTGAGTGACCATACAATGGTCGCAGACTGACCTGACATATTGGTACCCAGTGGTAGGGGACAAAGCCATGACAAGCATTGTCTCATCCGGGTCCCAAGCTGCCATTGTGCCGCTGGTGTGCGGCGTGTGGCGCGTGGCCTGCTCAGGTTCAAAGCCGGACTTAACTGGTACCAGCGACACAATAACGACCCAAGAAAGGACACTTCTAACCCTTTGATAGCTGAGAGTGGCCTCACTCAGTCACAAAGGGTGCATTTCACGGAGAATTCTCTTTTGCTTTCAATTTGTCTCAATTCATTCATTAAACATGGAACTTACTCTGGTAATTTCGATGTACTCATCACGGGGGAAACTTTTCAATATGTAGATAACTTTTGGATTTAGGTATGGCAAATTGTTTGAGCAGTAGCTCTCAGAGAATAAGGCCTATAAATTTGACTATGAGGTTCCGGCTTGTCAGTTGAAATAGCAGCATTAGAGGGGGGTTTCCTTTCATTGTAGGTAAGTTTTCCATTAAAGAGCAATGGTTTACCAGCTAGATGATTCCTCTTGAGCAGTGTAAACCAATTTTGATCTAGTGGGTCAGATATGGCAGCGTCAGAATTGAATAAACTCCTTCTGAACGAATGCGATTAATTATAATAGACTTTCCGCCATTCCATGAAATTCCAGGGAGGCACTGATATTTTTCCACCTGGATAAGTAAAAGAAAATTACTTTAAAATGATAAAATGGACGTAAGTTTGCCAAAGAAATGAAGAATTAATCCTCTGTCAATTAATAGACTTTCAGTACAAAAAAGTTTGAAGTGACATGATCGTAGAACCCACATAGCCGCTGTAGGAGAGGTGACATATGTACGTATGCACTACCAAACAATCAAAACCAGTGAATCAATATCTCATTTTAGCTAGATTGAATTAAAATCTGCAAGTCCCAAATGTAAAACTCCAGAGAGTCTCTCCTACCCCGAAGGTCCCCCGGTCGGCACCCTCCAGTCAGGTATGAATAATAGATTCTAATGGTCCACGCTCCACCCAGCAGTAATTATATTTTCTTGACCACTGAGGCGTGAGTAAGTGAGAGATGATTACCTGGAATAGTCAAGTAACAAAGGTGGGGGGCGGCGGTGGGGTACTCCTGGCACCTAACGGACGACACACCTACACACATGGCGGCCGGCGGGGGGCGCAGGGGGAATCAATAATCGACAGAAGATGTTCCTTCAATGAGAAAATACCTGTGTCATATTTGCAGAATGGAAGTACTGATGCCCATGTAAAAGTTATATGATTAAAAGACAAAACAAAATTGAGCCTACTGAATGATCTCGAGTGCAGGTACCTGTGCTGGCCCAATTTTGATGCGAACCAGTTTTTCATTAAAAACTAAGAAAACAAACGAACAACGATTCAAAACAAATACAAGTCAGTAAGAGGAACAGTTTGTGAACCAGATTGAGCTCCTGAGACTTGGCAGCTATAAAAAAAGATATTTTTAATGATAATTATGCCTAAAATAGTCTCATTGAATCATTACAAAATTGTAATTTCTCCCCTCATTGCTCGCTCGCTCGCTCGCTCGCTCACTCGCTCGCTCACTCACTCAATCGCTCACTCACTCACTCTCTCACTCACTCACTCACTCACTCACTCACTCACTCACTCACTCACTCACTCACTCACTCACTCACTCACTCACTCACTCACTCACTCACTCACTCACTCACTCACTCACAAACTCACTCACTCACAAACTCACTCATTCACTCTGTTAATTTTCTGGGCATGTCTCCATGCATCTTGCGTACATCTCACTCTGCAACGAGATGGTCCTTCACACCACAAAAGATACATACTCCGTATTAAGGTGGTCGAAGTGGCAGAGTGCGTCCATCTGTCTTCAACCCTCACCCGGCCTGATTTAAATCCCTCGCCCCACCCCCGCCCCTAGCCGACGGGGCTGGGCTAACTCCGTGTCGATGTGTCCGGGATAAGAAACATCACATTATTCCCTGTGACATGTGAAGCCCATCTGGTTGGCCGGTGATTGATGAAGCCTGGTCGGCCTGAATTAGGCGGACCACGGCTCCCTGGGTGGTGGGGGCTAGGCTTGGGTGGTGGTTGTCGAGGGGGGGTTAGGCTTGGTTAGCATACGAAGATGTAGGCAGACGTAATGATAGGGAACCTTCCCACTTGTCATTCCGATTTGCAGTTTTAGCGTGACAATACCTGGAGTTGAGATAAGAAAAAAAGAATTTTTAATAGCCCCAGTCCTAAAGGGAAAAAAACTGAAACATAAACAGCAATATGTGGATTTGGTTCTGACTGTATAAAGTATATTTTCTAATGATTAATGCACAGGTCGTACAAATCACTACATTCTCTTTTTGGGATGGAATAGGGTTAGGTACATTTGCATTAGTGGCGGCGGTAGTGGAGTGGGGAGGTGGTTGAGGAGGGGTAGCGGCGCGCTTTTATGTCCTTTGTAAGACGGGACCCTTTTTGGCGTGGCCCGGAGAGGAGGTGACCATTGTGTGGTCAGTCCACCCCTCTGTGTCCATCTCACCCCTCCCCTCCGGCCACCCCCATTATCCCCGCGCCGACCCACTGGTCAGCCTAGGGGGGAGGGGGCGGTTACATCACGCTGACCAGTCACTGACCCAAGCTTACGTCCCCCTCCTCCATCCATCCACTGACCACTGCTCCCAACCGGCTTTGTCCACCACCAGCAGCGGCGGCGGGACTGACCACCCCCAAAAAACTGACCACTCACTTTGAGGGCTTGACCCACCACCGGTAGGGACTGACCACTGCTACACTGACCGCTGGCCGCAGTATTTCTGGCCAACTTTGGACTGTTTGTTACACAGAAACTGTTACACTGACCAGTACTGGTTACACTGACCAGTAGTGGACCTCCTCCAGTGTAGGTCAGTGTGGGTAATACCCGTGGAGGCGGTGGTGGATCCCTGACCGACTGTCCGACATATTACGCGCCGATCCCCACTTGGTTGTTACCATTACGATGGTAGGGGCGAAGTCCACCGTAGGATTATAACCACCGCCAAAGGACTGATATATACCCTGGAGTGAGTGACTGTGTGGGGGGATCAGGAGGAAGTGGGAGAGTAAGCAGAAGGTACAGGAGGAGGATATACGAGGTGTGAAAGGATCATGGAGGACTGGAGCTGGTACTACCGGTCATCGGCGGACAGGCCAGGTGAGTGGTGGTCAGAGTGGTGGTGACCAACTGGACATGACTGACCAGTCGACGAGTGGGACTCATGGAGAGTCACAGTCTCCATGTGGCCTCTCAAGAGTTTATCTTTATATATTTTGGGTATTACTACATGACCTACGGTACCCAAGTGACACATGCGAAAAGGTTTGCACAAAGCAATGCTGTCATCAGAAAATTCAACATGTCATGTGTGAGAAAAGAAGTGGTGGTAAAAGTTAAGAAAGACTGATAAAATACCCATCCATTTTCTAAAGTTGACTGGTGCCAAAATCTAACGCAATGTCAGATCTAATTCAAATCCTAACTATTCCATATGTTTTATTAAGATGAACTCATAGACTTATAAATATCAACTGATAGGGTATAACACACATTTACTTTGCTACACTCACAACAGATGTAACAGAGGAACAAGATTATCAAAAATAACTCGAAATCTCGGAAAGTCATGTAATTTTCTATTTGGACAAAGACGAAAAACTACAAATATATAACGGGGCAGTTTCCGTGCGAGATAACTCGATGAGTTTCTACCGTCAGACGACATTCGTTCGGCAAACTCTCGGCATTTCCCGCGGGGTTGGCGGGCTTTCTCGAGGTTTCCCTTCACTAGATGACAGATAACGTGACGTAATGGCCGACGTCTAGGGTAGGCTCTGACACAAACCACCCGTCACACAAACACGACTCCTGATTTCGTTTCTAGAAAGTGCACGGAATGTTTTCACCATGGACGACTTAGGCATTTTTCACGCTTTGAGTTAGATATATTGCTAGGGTAGTCATATTTATCAGTCATGGGAACATTTGTGGAAATGCAGCTTTTGTGACAACATTTGGTCGCGACCGATTATTTTCCGCACCACTCGATACGCGCCGGTCGCGAGTCGCCCGCCCGCCTACAATGACGCGGCCCGGGCGCGGGGCGGCGCGAAATTCGTTACGTCAGCCATTAGCGGCCGGCTCCTGCCTCCCCTCCCCGGCCGGCCGCCCCCCGGTCGCCCGGCCTGCCCCGCGCCGACCGCCGGGGAGGGGAGACCGACGCGGGGCGGTCTCTGCTCCCCGGGCTGCGGCCTGCGCTCGTCGGCGACCGGGGGTGGTCGTGATTTTCGGCCTGTTATTGTTACCATGGAGAGTAAAATAGAACTTTGCTCAGCAAGGTATTACCAGTGGCGTATTTAGAACGGGGCGCGCCATCCATTAATGTGAATTCTCAAACCGCGGAGGGTCATGCGATAATAGGACGTCCCCCCAACTTTTTTTCCTGAAAATTTCTGGGTCCGCCCCTAATCTTGGTAGAGTGCAACCTCCAAGTGTAACTAATGAGAAGCAGTTAAGTCAACAAATTTAGTTAGATTTTAGCCGCTGTAAAGCGCAGATTCCTATTTCTCGGAAGACTGGAGATCAGTATAGGATAGAATCTAAATTTAACTTATTTTAAAGGGGGCGTATCCAGCCCTGAAATCAAAGGGGGTTCCTAGTAAGATCGGGTGGATTTCAGGTAAACAAAAAGGGATTTCATGCTAGACATATCAAACATACTCCTAGATTTTACTAATATTTCGTATCCATCCCTGAAATAAAGGGGGTTCCTGGTATGATCGAGGGGATTTCAGGTAAACAAAAAGGGGTTTCATGCTAGAGATATCAAACATACTCCTAGATTTTACTAATATTTAAGAAAATTATTGGGGGTTGCAGACACCAAGGAACCACCCAATAGGCTTACATCGCGTATTCATGGACCTGGCTGTATTGTGTGAGAATCTTACTCTCCATGATACAAACAAAGAAATGCACAAGAATTTCGATGAAGAATCCTTGGGATACTCATTTCATTGGTACCAGTATCACCGGCCAATCGTTGAACGTTGCTTCAGTCTATAATAATCACGTTTTTGTTTGTGTTTGAATCTGCGTATTGTTCGAATATTAGAAAAGAATTAACTTAATAAAATTACAACAAGACCTTATAACGATGATAAAACGTCCACCAAATCGTTCCCATGTGTGAATTTCTTATTATTTTCATCAACCCATGTACTTTCAACCAACAAAACAGTTGGTCTTGTTGTTTTTGCTTGGTCTGTAGGTTTCCAAATTAACAAAGAATATTCCTTGTGATTCTCTAGATACTCACTATACTGATATTTGTTATTGGCCTAATCTCTCACCATGATCTACCACCCCATACAAACCCTTCCTAGCAGTGACGTCATCAAGCTAGAGGACTCTTGTTTTATCACAACCCGTGATATTATACAAAATATACTCTAGAGACGGGCTATTCCGAGTATGTTTGGCTTCTGTACAGCAAGCTGCCGACCGGCCAACCCTTCCCACCACCCACCCCAACACCCCAACACCTCTCTACTCAACCGGACTCAACCCCAGCCCACCCACCCCTCACTGCCCGGGATGCAAAGGGATGGAATGAGAGAAGAGAGCAGAGCCATGAGAACGACAGCCCCCAGCCCCCGGCGCCGGCTTACGTAACGTGGCTTCACCCGCCAGCCGGTAAACAAAGAAAAATCTGCGCCACACTTATTTTCGTGGCTTCCTAAAATCCCACCAATTTTTGCCCACATAGGGCAAATATGCACCAACAAAAACTTATGAGGCGTTGCCCCTTATGCTTTGTTTTATGATCGTGCCCCCAGTTTGCCTCTGGAAAAGTTGTTCAGAGGGGCGAAAATAAAAGTTGGTGAAGTTATCTTGTGGCGGCGGCTGAAGCAGTGCAGATGATGCGGGGCAGTGAGGGCGGCAGGAGGCCTGGTATATTGGGGTGGAGATGGTGATGGTGTGTGGGGGAGATTGGCATGATGTGAATATTCACTGTACTGAGGCCTGGTCGTTGTCCGTCCTGGTGACGGTAGGCTGTAACACTGGGCAGCGGGGGGGGGGGGGGGCGGGTCAGGGGGCTGTAGGTCACTGGTCAGGCCTAAAACTAGCCCTTTAGGACTAGCTGTTCTATGCATTAGGCCCAACTAGTATATATGCACTGGGCCTATCTGGTTTATGCATAACCTGATATATTCAAGGCCTGATTTGTCTATTTTTTGTTGTAATGTAGGGTGAATCAAGGCGGCCGTAGCCAGTGTAAGGTCTGAGTGGATCCTGGTGACTGTAGTTCACTGGTCAGGCTTACAACCAACACTTTAGGCCTAGCTGGTCTATGCATTAGGCACTGGGCCTAGCTGGTGTATGCATAGGCATATATCAAGGCCTGGCTTGTGTATTTCTGATGTAAAGAAGGATGAATATCATTGAGGGATGGTCCAGTGATAGGATGTGGGGCTTGTGTGCAGCGAGCCTGGCTTTCGATTGTCTGTTGGACCACCTTTCTTTGCCATCATTCTCGCCCGTGTAGGTTCGGTCACCAGCAAAAATATGAGTTGGTCACGATTTAGCTGAAAAGATTAGAAACTCCAACAGATCATCGATTCATCATATCTTTGAATAGACATTAGGATATTTTGTCCCCAGATTTTAATAATTTGTGAACTTGTCTGAACTGAACCGACTCAACGTTTATTCCCCTCTACACTACATACATGTAAGTCTACTCATGTGCTGACGTCCAACCTTCCAAACCTTGAAACGATTCATCACCACCAATCACCAAGCCATCACCTTTTCAAGTCACCCTGCATACCAGAACTACTCCACCCTAAAACTACCATACCACCTGCCAAAACTACCTCACCTTAGACCTTAACATACCAAACCAGGCCACCCATCCATCAAAGTGACTCTACATCAAGTAAGAGAGGAGGGGTGGTTCAGTGGGTAGTACGTTGGACGTCTGCACGGCAGGCCCAGGTTCGATTCCCGGAAGCGTCTGTTGGTACCACCTTTCCTTGCCGTCAATCTTATCCCTATAGATTTGAGTGCCCCTATAGGTCTGCTGGTTAAGAAAGGACTGATTTTGTTCATGTGACTTCATTTTATAAAGAAACAAAGGGATCTGATTATAACACTATGACTGCTTGAATATACCATGAGGACAAAATTTCACAAGGAAAATATGTTTGAAAATTCTCACATATAGTTTAGCTATCCACAGGAACATATTTGACATTGCAGTCAGCTTTTATCATAGGGCATAGCACATTTTAAGCTTTAGGTCCATTTTTGGTCAGCAGACCTTAAGTACTTTGTCCAAGTCAAAAACGTGAGCTGGTCCTGATATAGCTGAAATATTATTGAGTGGACCTTCAACTCCAACAATGATCATCATCTAGATGTAGTATTATAGTGGACTGAAGACAACAATGCTTGCTACAAATTGAGCTGAATATAATGTTACATATGACACCCGGAGCCTGAAAAAATCATGCACATCATTCAAATACTCAGCTGCTCAGATCTTAACTAGGTGAACAAAAGATGTCCACAGGTCACCCTCACAGTTTCCTCTGACCAAGGAGTCTTCTGTAGACTCTTTGCTCTGACTGGAGGATATAGTCTAAAATAGATTCAAACTACCGTTTGTACCAGGTAGTTTTGACTGGTGAGGTATTCTTACTACACTTTGTACCAGTAAATGTTTTGAAGTTGTGTGACTATTCGGTGCACCAGGTAGCTTGTTTTTGCATGCACCGTGTAGTTTGTTTATTTCAACTTCTCTTCATAATTTGTTCTGACTGATGAGATATTGTAAGTACTTTAACTCTTTTACGCTTTTATTCGAGCTTTGACTGTCAAATAGAGACAGGAACTTTCCAATGTTCTACCACTAGTACCAGGCATGACCACTACATATCAGTAGATGTGAGACTTTTCTATACAAAGCACGGCCATACGTACAACCAAAGGTGGGCCTGTCTCCGGCCAGGGTTGGGGGCGGGGGGGGGGGGGGGTGGAGGGTAGGTGGGAGGGAGGGAGGGAGGGTCTGCCGTCACCGACTCACACCTGCTCGTCGGCCCGACTCGGGAGCAGCTCGGGGGGTTGTCCGGCCGTGTCCGACATCATCAGGCTTTCTCCTGTCCGCCCCTAGACGTGCACCAAGTCCCCGGTCTGTGTTAAATGCCTGATTACAAGAGAAGCTGCTAGCTTGTGTTAATTCCCCTCTACGCTACATACACGTAAGTTTTCAGATTGTTGTCTGATTTCAGTTCAACTGTCAGTCAAGAAAGTTGGAGTGTTCCAAGATAGTCAGGCAACTTCAAGCATATGGATACATTTAAACCATGCAAAAGTTATCTTCAAAAATTTAGCTAATTTGCTCATCATCAGGATTCCAACAGCAGGGAAAATTGGGAAAATGGCAAAAACAATCCCTGACAAGGAAAACACAGGGAATTTGCAAATTTTGCCAAAAGACAGGGAAAACTCAGAGAATTTCATGTGGCCAGGTTCTGAAATTTTTGATTCTCAAAATAATAGGGATTTGACTTTTTGTTGTTGGGTTGTCCAATCGTTTTCTGCATGCAGAGGCTTTAATTTTGAACAACTTGCTGGATTATGACGTAGGGAAAGTTGCCATGGGACAGGGACATCTCAGGGAAAACGCAGGGAATTTGAAAATGGAACTTATGTTGGTACCCTGTCATCATATTCCAGCAGCTCACACAATCTGTAGCCCTACTGATTGGCACCCGTCCTATGACCACTGTGAGGTATTTCAACATCGACTGATTGATGCCATATCCCCCTGATTCTCCCTGCTTAACTTGGAATTATACCGTTGCCATGGCAACGCGACGCCGATAATACCTAGTCGTCGGCCTGTTGATGACACGCCTATGTCCTGCCGGCGGTGTCTCGCCGCTGCTTCGCCCCTAATAAGTCGCCATCATGAGTCAGCAGGAATAAATGCCGATGCGTAATGCGCGTGCGCTGCAATCCTGTGGTCGGGGTAACAATGTGGGGGGCTAGCGACCAGACAGTAATACGCTTTTCCTGGTTCACCCAGGGGTCACTAGACGATGGCACATATTTGGTTGGGTTTTTAGCCGAACCCCTGGTTTTTTCTTTGATAAATATCCGCCATTGAAATCTAATAACCACTGTGTCTGAGTCGCACCCCAAACAAAAAGGGGCATTCCCCTCCCGACTTTCCACTTCCTTGAGGAAGTGGTTTATGCTTGCTGAGTGCCCTTCGAATGACCTATCCGCCCCCAACGTTACTTTACTCCCACCCAACACCTCCACCCACACAGTGATGAGCTAGATCCTAGGTATCCCCACCTGACAATCAGTTTACTTACCTGGTCACTCTCGGTCACACTCTCGGTCAGTTACTAGACCTGAGAAAAGCCGGATTCTTATCCCTTCTCACTTTGGTGTTTTACACAAAACTTGATCACCTTATCAACGCATCAAAGATGGGACCCACTGGAGGTCAGGGATTTTACATCCTGGATGCATCGTTTTATCTTGGAACAGGTATGAGCAGGACATTTCTTTATGGTTCATACAGAAGATCAGCCTCTTTCATTACTGCTAGCCAACGCCTCTATAGGCACGATCTTTGACTTGACATTACAGGTGTACAAGCTTTTGAAAAGAGTAAAGGGCACAATAAGGGCCCTGTTTCTGACATACTGGGACAGGTCTACATTGGAAACTTTGTATACGACCACCAAATGTATGTGCCATTGTTTTGCGACTGTGCCTCTTTGGAGGCGTATGAGTCATTGCTTGTTACTTTGGATGTTAATCACATATTTAACAGTTATTGTCTAGAAATCTTCATCAAAGACACCTTTCATAGCTTCACAGTTCCTCAAACTCAAACAGAAAGTCCCATCCAACCAATACCACAGTTTGTGACTACATGTACATGCTCCACTCCTGTACATAGGCCTTCATTTGGTGCCTGGCCGAGTATTTGCCCTACGTATCTGTGGTCAGCCTAGTTAGTCTGATCAATACCAGGCTGGTATTGGATCAGCTGGTTGGTTATGGTGGAGAGGGGGGAGGTGCGGGCAGGAGGGGGTATTACCTCAGCTGCCCATTGATTGGGCTAACAGGCACCAGGCCCGCCGTTTCCTTCATTAGGGCCACTCCCCATAAGTACATGCTTATGGTGCGGTTGACCATCTCACGTGTATAGAATTCAGTTATATTCTCTCTATGTGAAAGTAGTAACTGGGTCCTTGGGGAGGGGCAGTGGTTCTGACCAGTTGGTCCTGGCGTGTCTGAATGCGTCTATGTGTCTTAATATAATTCAGAAGTTGACCCCTTGTAAATTAGTGAAAACCAGTTAGAACATCATAATATATTCGGAACCCCCACGCTACGTTCCTACATTTCAAGCCTGTACTGTAGGCCTATGCCCTTAGTAAGAGAACGTCCAGACTAGAGACGTCCAGACTAGAGGCATCTAAGCATTTGATGGCGGAGTCATATATGTCTGATGAAGATGGTGGATGCATGAGTAAGTAATGATAGGTAAAACATATGTATATAAGAAATAGACAATTTAGATAATATGTCACAATATATTATAATGTATGTCCAGAATATATGCCCATATTACCTTATTTTGTAAGTCACAATTTGATCAGACTTATTCACCACCTTGCCTGGGTCCAACCCCTTAACCCCGTCCCTATTCCGATCCAAAAAGTCATCCCACTCATATATAAGGTCATTATAAAGTCCAACTGACTTGGTGACCTAATTATTGGTGACCTTGACCCGGTAATCATTGACCCCAATCCCTGGCGGAGGCCCCTTATGTAGCCGTCAAAACAAAGGCATTGTAAGCGTGCTGCAACAACGCACCTCGCGTCATAACCACGTCTGGCCGGAGAGCAGGTGGCGCTATAACTCTGTGTAACTTTTGGTAAGGCATTAAGATTATCACCCGATTTATGTACACTGAGATAATGCTCGGAGAATGCACGCCGACCCCGGCGCGAGGTGGACTGCTCAGCTAGCGTCATGTAAGAGGTCATTAACACATATAGCCGTGACGTAAGGCGCACCACATATACCTGTGACGTAAGCAACAACATGCAGGTAGAATAGAGACTTTTCGGGGGTTAGGGGTGGTTGGGGGCATGCAGGGGCTTGGGGGGGGGGGTGAGTGTGTTGATATCATGAAAGTTCTGATTGGGGATTGGGTCTAGGGAGGTAGGGTTGGGGGTGGAGGGAAAGGGGAGGGGTGTCTGGAGGGAGGGAGGGGGGGGGGTATTGTGCAGTTATTGTCTAATCCTAACCACTTGACATGTATATCTAACCAGACATAACCCCAGCGGAATCTACAAGGCTGACCTAATCAGGCAGTCTTAGTATTTGTTTGTCATACACGGTAATACTGCTGCCATATTACAGCGATCGGCCACTTAAGTACCCTTGAACTCGAACAGGTTGCATAGCTAGGACAATCCTAATTTAGAGACAAATGTAGGTCAGGCTGCAATTTGTATTAATATGGATTATGTGTGTCTTATGTGTGCATGATGTAAGCAGTTACTACTACATGTATAGCAGCATGTAACACCATTTAACTTGGTAGACATAAGTGGCCATAAGTGGGAAGATTGGTGTGAAGGTACTTAATACCTCGTAACCTACAAGGTGCTATTAAAGTATAGCATTTTGATCCAAATTAGTTTCTACTCTTTATTCAGGTGAGAAATTGTACCAAATGCGAAAGTAAAATAGGTAACATGGTTTTGGTGTAGGTTATTCCTTCAAACTCTTGCATTGTTTAAACTATGCATGGGTAGGGAGTACGTCGTACGTTTTCTGTCTCTGGTCGATCTTTTTTCCACTTCACCAACCTTATGATAATTGTCAAAATAAAATAAAATGTTCACAGCATATAACAGGGTACCAACTACACAGGGAAAACAGGGAAAATGGCAAAAATAATTCTCTGGCAGGGAAAACACTGGGAATTTGCAAATTTTGCCAAAACACAGGGTTTTTCATTTGGCCAGGTTTTGAAATTCCTGATTCTCAAGATTGTCCAAAATTTTGTTGCACGCAGAGGCTCTTAAATTTAAACAACTTGCTGTACATGACACAGGGAAAAATTGCCGCGGGATAGGAAAATCCCAGGGAAAACACAGGGAATTTGAAAATGGAATTTTGGTTGGGACCCAGATATAAGTGTAAACTTAATTCACTTTTCTATGTCACTAATGTGCACGTTTATTCAGATTTACCAATACTTCATTGAGTCTGATTTAGCCCTAAATCCGTAAGCATACTCGTCAAAAGACAACCAGCATACTCAAGACCTGATCATTGTGGTGGCGAACAGTGCTCCTGGGTTTGTGTCCTCAGGGGGCGGGACCCTGGAGGACGGGGTGAGGGGGGGTAGGGGTCGTCAGGGCCACCTGTGACCAGGGTGACAGTACCCGGATGATCGTGTCAGCTGGGGGTGACCTGGTCAGGAAGGTGTGAGAGGAATACGTCATGTAAGAGGTGTGAGAGTTGATGAAAAGTAGGTTCATTATCACCCGTACGGCCGAGGAGAGGTGCGTACAGAGGCTAGTGTGTATGAATAAGCTGTACGTACGGCTCGTCTTTTTCACTATTTGAAACACATTTACAGCATTGCTTGGGTGATAAAATATAGAAGAACCGCGGGGGTCGTCAGAGGTTGCTTGTACGACCCATAGGGGAAAGGTACGTACCAAGGGCAAAGCCCGAGGTATGCACGATCCCCATGGGTCGTACAGGCACCCGAGGACGACCCCCGCGGTTATTCTTATATTAGTACAACCAATGTAAAAAT
Source organism: Lepidonotus clava (assembly GCA_936440205.1). Lineage (NCBI taxonomy): Eukaryota > Metazoa > Annelida > Polychaeta > Phyllodocida > Polynoidae > Lepidonotus > Lepidonotus clava. The sequence goes on along the minus strand of OW387150.1, from coordinate 12,483,835 downwards.
AGAATAGATATGGAGTTTTCTTTCCATATTTCTGCTTCATTGATCTTCATCTGTAGTGCCCACTCTACCTTTGTGTGCCCACTGGCAGTGCAAATTTTTTTTTTGCACTTGACATCCTACTTTGTAATTTTTGGATTAAATTATCACTTCATATGTGTGTACCCATTCGCTGCAGACCGCCAATATGCGCCCAACATAATATTTCGTGAATATTAAGAATAAATTTATAAAAACATGCACGTTCCGAGTACACGTTCCAAGAAAATGATAAAATTAGTGCCTGGAACCTGCAATGCACTCCACTAAATACTTAACAGCACACCTCTGATTGCCTGCATAGTTCCATTATCACGTTGAACTACTGTCAGTTCGTTATCATTTGAAGTGACTGAGAACTCATATATGTTTTCAATTGCTTGGGTCAAAAATGATGCCCAGAGCTTACACTAACGTCACCATCAAATTGAGCGACAAAGAGACACAATTAACACCAGGCCAGTGAATTGAGCGAATTTTCTCATTTGTGATAGTTGTGAAAAGTCCCAGGTTCATGAAATGTAGCGTTCAGGTAACATCCGTTCGTGCATCGGTGGAAATTTATTTCAAATCAATTGTCTTAGAATGTCCCAAACACTTTTGCTTATTACAACGGTGTCATATGTGCTCGGGCATATGTGGTAAAGTATCACTTCTCCTTACCTGAAACGTCTTTAAAAAAAGTTAGTGTTTGGGGAGTGGTAGGTCATGTTAGTTGAGCACAACTTTTATCTATGAACCTTGTAACACAGAGTCATATTTGAGGACAAAGGTCAGAGGTCAGAGGTGAGGTCATGGTTCAGTGCGCAGGTCTGACCTGGGTTGAGTTGCTCATTGACTACGTCATCTGTTCATGACGGCTCACCGTCGGTCTGCAAGCCGAGGTTTACTAAGGTCACTGATGAGGGGGTCAAAGCATGTATATGGTCGGAGAGTGTGACCCGTGCCAAGACAGCCCCTCAATGACCCTGTAGCGTATACATAATGAATGCCTGATCAATCCATATGTGCCCCCAACTGTCCTTTAGGGGTAGTCTGACTGTTCAGCATAGATTGGAGACTAATAATATTACATGGATTCAGTCTTTGGTAGATCTACTCTCATAGAAGATCGATATACATTCGCATCTGTACACATTCTAACGAAAGGCTGTGCATTGGAAAGATACAGATACAGTCTCCTAAATTCGGAAAAAAAAAATCGACCAGATTCCTTTGCCTCAGAAAAGTCTGTAAATAGAAACATTAATCATAATGTAAATCAAATGGTATGAATTATAATATTTACGAACTAAAGAAACATTAAATTCTTCATGTTAACTCAGTTTTACAGTTTCCTACGCTGTATTCCACTTCCCTGTCCCTGAACAGACAGTCAAACTGATTGCCTTATCTCCAGTATAGTACAGCCTTACACATCAACATCAATTAGTCACTTGTATTCAAAATCAGACAGGTAACAACACAAAAACTAACCATCATACCAATTAGTATGTTTGATTGACCCCCAACAAGCCCTTGAGTTGACTTATTCGTACCCCTGAGTGTTCATCTCACCCCCGAGCCCGTGACCTTGACCTGACCTCTGACCCCTGACCCCGCCCATCCTTTGACCCCAGGGGCAGGAACCGGAACTGCCTGCCGGCGACACGGGGCGGCCATTATGCTGACAGGGGCGGTCCTGTTGACAAGGGACTTATTGGCTCCATTATAAAGGCACAGGACCTACAAAGGGGGCTACATTCCTGTAAAGGCAACAAAAGCAGAACTTGGGGATGGTGTAAATTAGCACATAATCACCTATATGTAATTAGATACAAGGTGGCCATGCAAGACTGAGAAGGTCTTGAATTCATTTGATGACATGTGAAGCCTTAAAATGTCTGAGATTCGACAGCTATCTAGGAAAAAGAGTGTCTTCAGTTCAATTTGATTATATGGTGGAAATTGTTTTATCATGAGATACAAATAACGCTTGCAGTCAAATACCTGTACATCAAATTATGTCTAAAGATCAAGTGGTCGAGAAGACTTAAATTCTCAAAACATTGGTCTTAAAACGGTCTTAAATTGATTTCTAATTAGCTTGGACCCTGTAGACAACTTGCTCTTTAGAAATTCATTTTCCGAAAAAAATGTTAAGAAATACATCTTTTCATCTCATCCAAATTATATGTTATGCATACACATTCCCTATATGCAAAGACATTCCAACGCTATTTTAAAGATGTGACATCCTCTTCTATGTGGGCGGGAATCACGAGAAAAGCCCTCCAAACCAGTCATGCGGAACAGGGTCACGTGTGTCATTCCGCAGTGAAGCGAGGGGTTAAAAGGTTAAAGGGAGCATAAAAGGGTTAAAAATGATAAGGTGGCTCGTCAAGTGAGCGACAAAGGGGGTTGTTAGAGGTGTAAGTGGATTAGTGTGGATATCATTTTTCAGGGGTCAAAACACTTAGTGGCGGGGTAGAAAAGAGGAGGGAGGAATAAGAGGTGTGAGACGAGTCAGTAAGTGTCAATAGCTGGCGGCTGTTCGGACCAGAATTGGTGATGGAGGTCGAAAAGTGAATTAGTGCTTAAATAGCGCTACAAAAAAGGAGAAAATAGCTGTTGTAGCTCTTGAATCCAATAAACAGATGTCAAGCAGAATGAAGGAAAATTATGTTTTATTTTGTATGTTACTTTGTTAGTTATGCATATGTAATTAAAATAAACTGGAACTCTATATATCTAAATCAATATGCAGAGTTTTGTGTTTGGTTAATTAAGGTGCTTACGAGTGTTCTAAATATTTTTGAAGACTTTGAATTAGTGGTTCTGAATTAAAGGCTGTAAAGAGATCTTGTAGTTGGTCATTTTTGTGTCTTCTAGATCTTTGAGAAGAAGATACAGAAAAACACTTTGCCTTTTGATTGAGGGTTCTGAATGAATATGTGTTCACCATTTGTAAAATTTGCTCGTTGATTCACCTTGTCAAATGTGGAAACTTGTGTTTTTAAAATGTTCTTAATCATATAAACATATTTATAAGAACTATGAAATCGCTATACACCCTGTGACCCTGTGAATCTGAATCAATCTATGCTCAAATATTAATAACTTCTTTTTTTTCCCTGCAGGTATGTATACACACGTGGTGAACCGTGCATATCGATGACATCTTAAGGTCAGAATGTTTTTGCATGATTAATTTTCACTGCGACAGACTATGGAGGTAATATTTTGTCACAATGTTCTATTATGGACACTAGAAGTTTAGAGTAAGTTAGGCAATTGATTACCATTTTCGTCCGATATGATTAAAAAGAGAACATACAGATAGTGATGTGAGACCCCCCCAAAAAAGCAATGAATACGTTAATTTGAAGATTCAGAGTGTCTTAAACCACCTGGCGCATGACGGTCAAGTTAACGCATGTAACTCCTCGTAATATCCATCCCATTCTATCACAGAGCTAAATAGCCTCAAAAACTCTCTCATCAGCCTAATTAGGTCACGGCTCGTCAATGGCCTAATTAAACGGCCAATTAAGATAGAGTAACTAATTAGTGTCCAGGCGGTTGGTGTCAGTGCCCAGCTCGGGTTTGTCGGTATCTCATCATCTTGGCATCTCCCCATGCTTTAATATGTCTGGCAGGATTTAGTTCGACATTCCTTGGTTTCATTATGCATTATTGAAAATGATACAGATAGGTATTTTCTAAAAATGTAAAATGAAAACTTGAAAATAATGCTCGATGAACTTATGTTACTATTTTTCTGATGAATTGTAGATTCTCATAAAAAGCATATATAGAGAGACATAAGATCTGATACTTGTGTATATCTATGTAAAAAGCAATAAGTATTCAATCAAAGCTTATAATTAGCTACTTCACCTGAGATTAGCCAATTGAAGCAGGTTTTATTAAATTTCTGGAATCTGATATAATTAGTAATCAGGGGCGGTTGTTGCTAAGAATGAGCCTAATTTAGGCGGAGAAGAGGAGCTAGGCCTGACGTAACGCCCTGTCAGTGTCGGCCAGTTGACATGCGCGGAAACAGGTGGGACTTCCGGTGAGTGCCCCCCTGCTGTTCGCTGGTCTCTGACGGTCTTTATGGTAATAGGGGACACCTGCCAAGACCAGCGCGTGCACTGATTGTTAAGGGTTTTTAGTGGTACAATAAATGCCCTTGATATTCCCAAAGTTTCTTTTGTCATGATGCACATTTATCACCTGCATGATACCATGCATCTACATGTTTTCTTATGGAGAAAGATTTTTTTTCAGAATTTACTGTAGGTATTATCATTGAAAAATATTTTTGTTGTGGGGCTAACCCTCGTGAAGAACATGTATGCCTCCCATGGGTATACAGTGTCCGAAATTAAAGGTGCATCCTGCACCCGAGGTGCATTATAAGTGCATGTTTTTGCAGCAGGGTGCATGATTTCTGAAAGTGTGCACCCAGCAGATAAATAGCCTTATATCAGTGAGGGTGCACTGAAAGGCTCCCGGGTGCATACTTTTCAAAGCTATGCACACGACGTGTGCATAGATTTAAACCTTAATTTCGGACACTGATATACCTCCCAGCAATCACCAAATAAATAGATCCTAGGAGTCGAGTGGATGATGGACAGATGTTTAATATATACATACACTAAGATATCATGAAATAGTCATGCATACATATCACACGGGGATTACGAAGAAACAACATAAAATCCGCTTTTTTTGTATACTCAGCCTTTCCGTAAATAACACACAAGGACCATTCAAAAAATGTCACAAACTCCAACATTACTTGATCGGTTGTAAGGTGTAAAAATACAACTTTCACCTCCTGAACCATTCGGGGGTTGTGACCTGAGTTGTAAGGCTATGGTGGACTATAACACGACACAAGTTACACATGTTATGTCCACACGTTACGCCAACATTGGCCTGCCTAGTATAGATTATACACATAGGTCAACAATGGACATGGGTACGTCAATAATTGACCAGTGGTCAGTGCAAACACTTGACCCCAAAAAATATGATCCAGGGTACTCACACATGAAAAAATACGACCGTGCTCAAATGCAAACCAGAAGGGCTTTTACATGTAGTCTCTTGAAAATGACATAGGGTGAGACTCGAAACTGGATCGCGCCTCAAAGTTCAGTCATTCTAAAAACAATAGAAGATTTCTTAGCTGATTGTTATCAAATGGTTCTGAGGGATCCTGGACTATGGATGAAGTACATACCCATAGTACCGGAACGAAAGTCAGTGGAAATTCAGTGGCTACTGAATGCAGAATCAGTGTCGGCTTTCAGTAGCTTTTCAGTGGAAAATCAGTGGAAACCAGTATGAAAACAGTGGACAAGCAGTGGGAAATCAGTATGTCCGAAATATTTAAATTAGCAAGGGTGTCACATCAGTGAAAAATCAGTGTCATTTCAGTAGCTCATTTAAATATTTCGGACATACTGATTCTGGAAGTATACACTGACTTTTGCTCCCCGTTATATATTGATACATACTTTCCACCCACTTTGTCTCCCTGGAACAATTACTTTTCCAGATCTTGGTAAATCAGGTGTCCAATAGCCCAGGACCAGAAGACATTCTTGGGCAACTAAATTGAGGGCCTTGGTTGCCAAGTGATAAACTTTATTACATAGGAAGATGTTTGGGAATAGACCTCAGATTCCTGGCAGGGCAACCAGATCTGAAAAAGATTCTTCAAGCCCTGAATGTACCTTCATTAACAATCAATGGAGTGGGAGACAGGATCTTCAGGATTTCAGTTCTGTGTGACCAGTTCTGGCTTTTATTAGGAATCATAATTGTTATAAAGATTTCCAATTAAAGACTAGGGAACTAAATGAATAATGATAATCATCAGTTCAAAGCTTAATATTGAACCTTAGGAAAACTTATCAAATATTTTTTTTAGAAGAAAATGAAGATTTTGAGAAAAATCATAGAGGGTTCGGAGAAGTTAATAAATGATGATAGCTGATTGGATATTCTTTTCGACCAACCCCGACGTATATCCCTGGAACGATCAGAAGTAGATTCATTAAAGATTCACTGGTGAGACGGTGGTCAGTCTATTGTAGTGAGGCTTGCTGCTGTCCTCTTACCCAGCGGCAGGGTTGAAAAGTTCAGGCGATCGATAATAATGGACAGTGGTGGTCGGCCATAGCGGAGGGCTGGGCGAGGCCGAGTAATATAAGTAACAATATCCCCCTAGCCCGTAATCTCCCTCTTTATTCCTCGCTCGCCCACAAACAGCCACCCACCACACCTACTCTCTCCCTCTGTGAAATGGTAGATTGGTTTGGAAAAGGGGGCAATTTGCGTGTTTCTAAAGGTTGACCAAGATGATAAAATGTAGACATATGTTGGTGATATGGTGGTGGAAGGGTTAAGAATGATAGATTTTGGCGTAAATTTGCTGTCTTTAATGTTTTCATTTATTGTGTGTAGTATGATTATATAGCAATATGTTTCACTGCTCATGGGGCCTTTTGACTTAACAATATAAATGTGAATCCATCAAAACGCTATCTGAAACCTAGAAGAGTACTATGAAATCATTAATGACATATAGTTCAAAATTTATTTTTGTGAAGGAAATCTTTCTACTCTTATCCCATAGTAATTTCTTGGTATGGATCTGTATAATCTTAGGAGTAAATACAGAAGTAATGAAATGTGATTCGTATACTCTCCAAATGCACTTTCACATAATGCTTTTATACCTTTACTATATATGTGGAAATATATATATGTATATATTTATCCACAATGCACTAAAAATAACCCTAATCAGTCTGGTATAAGATAAGCCTTTCTCATCGTATTCATTTGCTGAAGCGTTGCCAAGGAGACCGTACCCCCTGACATGAAGGGTGTCATCAGGAAGAAAGATTACATGCATTGATCCCACTATGATTGGGTCGGACTCCGCTCCTACCACGTGATTAGCACCTCATGAATATTCATGAGCCAGCTCAGCAGGGCTTGTGGCCCTTGGAGGTGTTGAGGAGGAAACCCCCCACTTGGTTCTGGCAGTGCGTAAGTTGATGGCTAAAAGTAATGTATGGTTCTCTGCTTGGTGCAGGATTGACCTGGTCATCTTACGTTTCTCCAGCCTCGTACGTTCATATAAATTTGATGGATGAAGAAAAAACTTTTATGTTCACTCCTCCTTTTCAGGGTTGTTAGCTTCAGATTTTAGTCTGATTTCAGATTTATTTTACTGCAATACCTCTGACCGGGACCTCTGATGATAACTTTAAAAAGTGAGAGCTTGCATGAGGTTTCATAACATGAAACTTACATATTTCCTGTGTTGGTTAGACAGTTATTTCCACCTTTAGATTTCCTTTGTGCATTGTCAATTGTGTTTCATTAACCCTGACTTACATCCCTGCCTTTTTGCGTTCAAAAGAACTGTTTCATCAACATTTGTTAAATCATTATCGGAATGTTATTATTCTGATAGCTGGTCTTTATTGGCAAAGGGATTATTGCTATCACAGGTAGAAGAGATTAAGGAGGAACTTTTTTTCTATATACTCTGCAATTTCTTCTTCGATTACTAGATAGTATAAGTTATAGTCACTATAAGTAACGTGTTGAAATCTTGACCAGACAGTTGAGCCATCATTAACAAAGTAACACTCCTCCATAACATACAAAGTAAACATACACCGAACTCACCACTGACATTTATTGTATAAGAAAATTAGAGGACACATATAATTAAACTTTTAATCAATATCCCGACCCCGATTCGGGTTTATTTCGTTGGGCGGAGGGGCTTGGGCCTCTTTGTCTCCTCACTAGACCGTCATCGTGTATCACTGCGCGGCCACACGCTCCAGGCCACCATCCGGGAATTACGTAACACTTCTAGGCGCCTTCTCGGAACGGCGCTGCACGACGCCCATATCAGCATCCGGACATAAGGCCTACCCAACCCCGCCGACGGGCAAAAACTGGGATAATTAATCAAATTACGGCTAGAAAAATATGTGGGCGGGCAATGTGAGAGCGGGCTCCCTTCCGGCTAGTGGGTATAGGCCTAAAAGGTATGGTTTAAGTTGTGAACGTACTGGGTATTTAATGATGTGCTAAATGCAGTGTTTATGTTTCATATGTGATAAATGGATGATTGGTCCAATGGTTTTGTTCCTGGTTGTTTTGTTAAGGTCGTAAACTGTCACATTATAAGAGAGTAAATGTATATTATGTCCACTCAGTAAAACGTCTTTACGTCAAAGTTTCCATGAGCTATTATATCATGTAAATAAAACAAAAGGGTTACTCTCATGATTCAACTTTATTCTGCAAAAGATCTGGTAACTTGAGTTTTATCTTTACAAATTCAGCCGATGATACCCCCTAGCTACGTATAATATTATGATTCCACCATCAACTTTCTCTCGTTTCTAATCAATACTAGAAATATCTGATAAAGTCCATTGATGAATCCTCAGGCACAAAGTTTGAAATTTTTGACCGGCAGGCTCTAAAATATGTGCCGAATGAAGCCAAAATGTGTGTCAATGGAGCCAAACATTTGTGCCGACTGGGGCCAAAAATGTGTGCGGACTGGGGCCAAACGTGTGCGGCGACATGCACTAAAGAGTTGCATTTCGATGTCAAAACACCTGATGGTATATTTCCGAGTTGGCTGCGTCCAGATGTGGAAGTTAAGCCCCAAGTGTCTAGTGTAGGACTTATCTCCGTATACCATCTATCTGGTACTCCCCTGCGTACAGTGTCAGCCGTCTGTTATTGTACGCAGATTACCTCCCCATCTGGCCCCTCCCAGACAACCACCTCTAACACTCATGTTTGTTAGATAACTTAGTCTGTAGTTTTCCAATTGCATTGTAGTCGTTTAAATGCATTTTAAAATGCATATAGAATATTCAGAATAAATTCCCTACGCTGACAGAATGTATTGATTGCTGGGTTGCTCACCTAGTTCAGCCGGCACAAAACTAGTAGCCTGTCTTTTGTTTCCTCTGATCGTAACCTTCGACATCTGATTAAAATCAGTTACATTTGTTAGGCGCCAGGTATTTTTGAAAATTCTGAATGGCCGTGGATTGAGGATTTCTTCACATTAAGCGGCATTCTGGTTAGACAATTTAGAAAAATGTTATCACTTGGATAAAATGCTTTTGTCGGAGAATTTGTTTTAGCAGTGTTGTTTTGGAGACCACCTGTCCCCTCTTTATCATTTTATAACCTCGTGTACGAACGAAATTAATTCCTAGGTCTCTGACCTTGCCAGGACACACTCATAAACGGTCACAGAACTCGCACTCTCATTCAGTCAAGAAGTAAAGTTTGTGCCAACTTGGAGTAAGAATCAACTCCCACAAGGTTAAACCTATTTTAGAGTGCCAACTTGTTTGACCGATTAATCTGAGAATCAAGTTGTGAAACGACTGCTTGTAGTTCAGTATGTCAAGTTGGTCAGAAAATTACGAACATATATATGTACTGGGAGGATATTAGTGTATCGGGGGGTTAATTGAAGTTTGGGCAACGTCAACAAAACGGATTTAACCACTTACTAAGTTGTTTGATTTATTTCCAACAAAATATATATCAAGTAGGACAATAAGTGCTGTACATGTACATAAAACGCTCAGAAGAGGACCTCACGTTTACTAAGATTTTGTAAAGCACTATGTAAAGTTTTTGCAAAGTAGTATGATGAATGTTGATTTAAAAAAAAAGGAGAAATTTGGCCCTCGGACATTGGACAAATTCCAAATGGTACTCATTAAAATGATTAACTTCGGCAGGAAACGTAGCATAAAAATCCTCTACCTGAAGAAAGCTGCCCCAAGTGATTACAGCCTACCAATGGACCACCCCGCCATCCATCATCTCACCTGTATCTTACCTGTCCAGGTGACAAAGAACCCCACCCCCCACCCCACCCCACGACTTAAAAGGCCCCGCCAAGCCTGAAAGCCCGGGCTTCTTTAACGTTGCGCAATCTCCAGCCCAGCGACTGATGGAGTCGGTGCAGCTGAGTGGGTGCACCTTTTGTGGGGCCTCACGCCCTCCTGGGTCGGCTAAAAAGGACATGAGGCTGACCAAAGAGACTGACCAAAGAGAGGGAATCGGTCCTGGGTCTGCATGCTGCTTGGGGCACTGGTGAAAAGGCAGGGGCTTTGCCATTTCTTTTTTGTTCGATGTTCACCAGGCTAGTGTTTTGAGTATTTCGAGTGGCCCTGACCGTAGAACTGTACGTAGTCCCGCTACAGTTCTATGCCCTGACCAAGGAGTCTACAGAGATAGATATAATCTCGTTGTCTTGACTAAATGACACCAGTGGCTACTATAAGTCATGAATTGGAGTAGTGAAATTATTTTTACTTATCCTAGAATCATAAGTAAAACAAAGTCGACATTGATATAAATCACTTGCGCGCTTGTAAATCACACTGACGCCTTGGCAGATTGTCACTAGTAACCAATAGTAGTAACTCTTCAAAGAATTTAATGAGAATTGAAGGATTTTCACCTGAACTCACTTTTCAAAGCTGAAACCTGCCGCCATTTTTTTTAAGGGAACCCCACACTCTCTATCATACGGCAGTTCAATTGTTATTATTATGATATGGTCTCCTAGGGAAATTCTGGCTTTTAAGCAGGGAAACGGGTCGAACGGGGAGAAGTTTGGTCAGCCAGTAAAGGTTGGATAGATACCATTACAAACTTTATTAAGGAAAGAAGCAATCAATCCGCATTAGAACAGTGTGGTCCTTTGACGTCAGTAAATAAAAATTTTGTCCTGATTTATAGTCGTAAGTTCGGCGTTTAATCGCTGACCATTTATTCACCGTTCACATGCAGTTATAAGATGCGCCTTTAATTAGCCCATTAGGCGTAATATTATTTATAATAATTGGGCGTAGGTGGGTACGTTCTAAACAAACTCATGACGAGTGTCTCTTTATACTAAATTAACGGGAGTTTTATATGAAATATAGGTCCATTATACAAGTTGTCCGTAAAACCAAGGGCCTCCTCAATGCATTGTCTAAACACCATAGAAATCTGACCAGTGTTGTGGATGAGATTGTCAGGGAATTGTCACCAGATGTCGTTGCGTGTAGGCGGGCCAGCTGCCCCTCTCAGGCCTGGAGAGATAAGGGTATCAGGGCCGGCTCTGGGGGAACCTTGACCAGTGGTCAGTGGCTGATAACAGTCCACAGTTGGACGTACTCAACAGGATGAAGTGACCAGTCGGCCCTGCTCACTGACCAACCTCCTCCAGTACATTAACACCCTTTGTTATGGGCACCAACGTTGACCCTGACAAAGCACATGGTTAAATCATGCTATAACATAGTCATAATATAATCATTTTTCCTACTTTTTCCAAGATGTTTTTTTTTCGATTTTTCTGTCTATTCAATTGACATTTCTATTCCTAAAATTTGCCAAAATTCATTTACCAACGACTATCCATATGAGTTATATATCCTGAGGTGTTATTTTTAGAGAGAGAATAAGATTTTCTCAGTATTTATACAAGTATATCCTTGAGGTGTATTCTTAGTAGCCCTATTGCTGGTTCCGGCCTAAACTGGTACATCAGCCTTTGATCACGCCGACAGACCAGTAATCAGCACCAGACTTCCGGCTCCCAACTTCCCCTTCTTCTTGTGATGACGTCACGCCTATATTTGGATCTCCACGGTTATTACCCACTCATTCGCAGATAGAATGTAATGTAGATCAGCTAGTTGCCTTTTTTTGTAGTCTATCTACCAAAAGAGCAGTGTCCGAAATTAAGGGTTCTTTTTGTGCACTGCCACTCCCAAGGTGTACAATTGTAGAATGTGTAGACTTGTGCAACAGGAATAGTTTCTCTCTGAATGCATAGAGATACATAAGATACATCTTATATATGTCTATGCTGAATGATAGCATGACATACAAATCATGGGTGCAGCAGAACGATGCACGGGTTTTCAGCCATTCACATAGTCTAAGATTTGAAGTAAACAAAATCCCATGGCATTTGCAGTAGTCTATCTGCCATATGTATTATCTTCGATTTGTTTAAACATTTCCGTCGCAGTATACAATTTAGATGATTTCCATCAGAGGACTTTCTGAAGTGTCCACATAATATTATTTTCACGCCTCACCTGACACTGTTCACCTGAACCCGTCCACCTGTAACCCTCAACATGTTACCATGGCAGCAGTGACTAGTCAGAGACACGTGATATACACTCGTGAGTGGAGTGTTTCACGGGCTAAACCCAGCCCTATTTACCCACTCCCCTGTCAGCTCTTTGTTATATCCCGGGACAAGAAGACCGGTCACCTTCCCCAGCCTCGGCCAATATTGGTACACCACGCTTTGGTGGCGACCACTTTGAAAGTGCCCCAGAGGTCAATATTTGACCTCTGTTGGGGATGGTCAGCCTCTGTAAGCTTTGCGCGACTGATGTTGAGTGACGTCACTGACGTTGCCGTGACGCCATGGATGTGATGTGATTTTGTGGGTACAAAGTTGTAGTGTGGTGTGAAACGTTGTAGCTTACCGATTTGTGTCTCCTAATTTGAAGACATATGCCTAGTGAATGAGTTTCAGGTTGGATTTAGGACGCACAATAGATCTAATGTGAATTTAGTGGCCGTGACATTTGCCGTATTATTAAATAGATGAGCTAGTGTGGCAGGGAATAGAAAATAGAATGGCATATTCAGTGAAAATTTGGGGAAAAAGATAAACATAATATTAGATCTAAGGGTTTAAAGAACTTTGAAGGCTCTCTTACCTCGAGTTTTCAGAGGTTTTGTTATGGAAATGAATGCATTTGGTAAAGAATTTCTTGCGCCAAAGTTAAGACATTTAAAAATCATTTAGTGAAGGTATTTACCTCAGAAACAATAGGATTATAGAATAACTCTCAAAGTTGTGGATACTTGATTCATTTTATAACAACTGTGTTACTTAAAGTTGCTATATTTATGTTTCTATCCGCGGGCTTAGAACAGGTTTGAATCTCGACACATATGACCCAAGTTTTATAGAATATTCCGCTGACCAACAACAAAACTCACTCTAACATTATCCCATTTCCCATGCACTTCTATCATTATTGATAATCCACACGTGCGCTACCCCTAACCCGTCCCGACGGTTCGTAAGCGTGACTGGGTATTAGACTTATTACATGTTCTAGACGGACATGGTTATGGCTAGTTACATGTTAAAGCAAACATGTAAGGCTCGGGGAGGACGCGCTGAGGTCAAGTGGACATAGGGCTGTACTGGTGGTATAACATGCGGTCAGCCGGCCCCAGACCACTGGTCAACCGGTCAACCGTCTCCGTAATACATGGAGGTATGGACCACCCCCCAGTGGTTATAGTAGTACTAGTACATCGATCACCTCAACCTTGTGTCGATCATCAGCTTAGCCTTTTGTGGGTTACATGGATTTACATGTACGTTACATGGCGCTTACATGTAGTTATAGCATGTAGACGGTGGGGTAGGATTGGGGAGGGGGGGGGGGGAGGGGGATGGGGGAGGTCACCCTCCCAGCCCCCTACCTCGATGTTGATTCCATGGCACCACCATACGCATATATGTACATAATGTTCCTTTGCATTCTTTGAAAAGAAGGTGGGGGGGGGGGGGCACTCAAGTTAAAAGAAGCTTCAGAATAGCCCTACAATGTGAGAACGATTGACCATGTCTAAGGGTAAAAAACAGGACTACTGCATCAAAAAATTATAAACTCATTTACACTTTAAGGGACTCTAAAAAGGAAAATAAAAAGGAAAGAAGAACATTTACTCACCAAATAAGACATTTTCTGTTACTAATAAATACAAAAGTATGTGGTTTTCATTAATGTTATGTCATGCTATAGATACAGAATATGAAGTTTCAATACTAGTTTAAAAAAACAAAACAGATATCAATCATTAGATATAGGGTTATAATTTTGCATTTACATAGTACCGTAAATATCATATAAAACGTATACGTAAGTAACCCCCCCCCCCCCGCCCTCCACCATCACGTGGGGGCTCCCCTCTGGTCAGCTATATGGTCAAGTTGTTTGTTACTGGTTGTTATGAAGCCTTGCAGCAGTTGTTATGAGGCCTTGCGAAGGTTGGGGCTGAGACCCGGGGCTTGGCTGAGAACTGGTCAGAGCGATTAGGGCTTAACCTGAATAGTTGAGGCAAAGTTAGCTCAGCCAGAAATAAATAGGCTCTGCATGCATGTAGTGCGAAGGGGATCCAAGGTGAATATGGTCAGTGTATGCAATCAATATGGAGTCAAGGCATGTAATCGAAAATTTCTGAGTAAAATGAAATAAAGATGTTATTATGCATTAATGTTTCTGGGCAGTTTATAATAGTCAAATCACAGCACAAAAGTTTAAAAAGAACATTTTTTTGTTCAAGGAATATATATATCTCAGAGGAATAAGTGAGCAGTTGACCCTCAAACAAACTATGACCATTGTTGTGCACCGGGTATCTTCAACCGATATTTTTAGATCTTCAAGGGAAAGCTTGCACATAAATTCATGAAGTGAAATTTTGTGTGTTATTAGGTTGATTTAAGTACTCTAAAAATATTTCTTAAGTGAAAACTCGAAAATGTCAAGGTCTTAGGGAATTATTCAGGAAAGGAATTTAATTTTGGGAATTTCCTGAATGCTGGGCTGCTCAGTACTCCCCTTGCTATGTCACAGCTATGGGAGTTTCTTCTAGAGTTATTTTGGGATTCCCTGATTAATGAATGGTTGTAGATGGATAAATATTTTAATTCATTAAGAGTTGCATTGGGTCAAATATATATACTTTGGGTTAAAGAGCACAATTCTTATTACAAATGCTACAATGATGGGGATTACCTTCTAAGGGCAGATGGGATTCCCCGAGAACTCCCCTTGCTACTTCATAAATTGGGGGAATTCCCTAAAAAATGTAATAAAATGCAAGTTTTATAATGTCCCATATTTGTGTGTAAACTAAATATTTTCCTTCCATTTTGCTCACATTTATAGTGCACGTAGTGAACAACATGCTGAATTGAATGCATTGAAAAATAACTAGCCTGCAGTTATATGCAAGGTTTCCTTTAAAAAGAATTTTAAGAATTCAAGCAACCAAATGGTCCATGATATAAATCAAAATTTATACTTGCATTTGCAAACCTCCACCTATGGCATACGGACTTGTTTTGCAGCATAAGGATCATGTTTAATTAATTTAACATCTGTGTTACATGATATTAACATCTGTGTTACATGCATATTGCCACGTGTTGTCACATTCAAAACGCATGCAAATTCCATAAATTGGTATTATCATTTTACTGCCCATACTATTTGACTACATTTAGATTTCAATTGTTTTCGATCTCATACAACCACAGCATAACATTTAGTGACCCTTCGTATGCACAAACATCATATGATATAGAATGTCATAAACGATTGATGTTACTCGTCTCCCATGGTTATCACCTCAGGTGAGATATTTATCTTTCCATCCCATTTTTGCCGTTTACTGTATTAGACCACTCGCCTATCGCTGAGATCATCAGAACCAGATATATCCTGATAACTGAACACAGAGAGTGGGCCCATATATAGGAGCCCCGTTTATACGGGCCACTTGTGGGCTTAGTGTTTGACCCCAGCTGGACAGTGGTCAGTCCGGCTGGACACTGGTCAGTGTGGCAGAACAGCATAGGTGGACATTATTTTAAAGATATGCACAGGATTTGCCTGAACATTTAACATCTATTTTGATACTCTTAATAGCTTACAAAGAAAAAATAAACGAGATATCACTCATAACTTGACTTGAAATGAGAAGATCTAGTGTATTTTAGATTATCTCAGCTCCAGGAAGAGGAAGATATGAATTATTACATCTAATAAAAAAAACCTCTTCTTTTTGTCTGAAGTGCATAAGTGCAGTAGAATTATTTGCAATAATAAACGATAATTTAGTAAGCAATATAAAGTCATACGTAACCAGGAAATAATAAGCATTCATACGATTCATAGTAAATTTCTCTTCTCTGATTAAGGGGTGTGGAGAAAATTTACCAACTAAGCTTAGCAGCTTTGATATCTCTTTGGGTTTTCCTGTGTTCAGTGCGAAGCATTTCGTTTTACTTTTAACAACTCTTCAAGAGTTTCAAAGTTGTTATTGGGCTTATGCGTTGACCTTGTCAGGCCAGCAGGCCTTAATCTCGACTAAACCTCGCCTAATCAGGGGCTTCTTTTCAACTGCTGGCCTTTAAAAGTTCCTATTAAGCGGGTAGTTTGTTCTTGGACCATTTGCATATACAATATGGGTGGTTGGCGCGCTTTGTGCTTTGTATGCCTAGGTTATCCCGTGTTGTACTAAACTTTAAACAGTTAAAATGCTAAAGATTAAATGATGACATCCTTGATATTTCCAGCACATCGAACAGACACTAAAAACATGAACAGATGTAGTCGCAAAGAATTACCCAACACTAAAAAATCGAAATACCTCATTTCTATATATAACATTTATTTCATAGAATGTTGCAGGTAGCCTTTTGGGTTTTCTAATGTAACGCATGTATAAAAATAGTGTTTTTAGGAAACATAACATTTTGGCTTTGTAGGCCTAATACAATTGTTTATCGCTTGATAAGCAGCTCCTTTAGGCGGCTGGGCCTATGGTTAAGTCTGTCCCCTGGCACGGGTTTGACCACTGGCCAGGTCAGAAGGGGGACTGGTGCCAGCTGGACACAGGACTGACCAGTGGGTAAGAGATCAAAAGTTAAGTCTTTTATGTGATTTAAGTACTCAGAGACTGACCAAAGGCTATTTGCGAGTTGACCACGGGCACAGTGACCAGAAGGTAGCAAGAGTATAGTCGTAAATGTAAATGTAAATCGGCTTTGCTCTAAATATGCCTCAGTAAATACTGCCTAAAGGTGTACCTAAGAGTTGATTGATTTTGCCAGACTCAAAATTGATTATGATGACAATGCTTTTAAAAGCATTAAAAAAAATCAATATGAATAATACAGAACCATAATGCAGATAGATTTGTAATGATGTAATTAATTATAGAATTATTTGTCTTTCCACTTCGGAATAGTTAAAGAGAAAATGCAACTGGGTAGTTTGTAAATAGATGAGTAAAAAAAACTGTTTAGGATAAAGACGGAAGAAAATCTTAGGAGTCACACATGTACAGCTATGTTTTGGCGGCAGGGTTGGGAAACAAATGAATTACCATAAAAGTCTACCACTGGACTTCAGGAATGAGAACTTTAGATATCCAGTAGTGAATTATAATTCACAGGGGGAACTATTTAGTTCTGGAGCTGGGAATCTGGGTCTGACACCTGCAATTGTACATCTCTAGGATCCATTTTCTGACGATGAAAAAACTCTCTAAACCAGTATAACTTTGAATTTATATAGGGGGGTGGGGGAAACCCCTACCCTTCGGACGATTAACATACACATGTATACACAACACACGGTGGGGTGGTCACAGCCCCAGCAACAAATGTAATCAGGCTCATGATTAGAAACAAAAGATACATAATTCATCAGGCTGTTCTACCCCTCACGGTCAACAACAGGCTGGTCAGCAGGCCTGGTGGTCAGTAGTGGTCAGCAGAACCACTGACCCATCTATCCCCGAACTTACAGCACTGATGCAGACGATTAACAACTTATTATGTTCTCTTTACATTTATTCTGTTTCAAATAATAAAAAGATATATAATGCTACCCTTCTAGTTTCGTAAAAATAAATAAATAGACAAATTCGCTTTTACTCAGGGCCAAATCACTGGTGGTTAATAAGGCTAAAGGTGCTTTTCCATATTATGATATGAAGAATCCCGTCTATTGAGATCCGCATACGCTAATCCACATTCCAAATGCCGATTTGGCTGCCGATTTTCAACATTTGTAGGGGAAATAAAGGTAAATTACAGACATATTATATACAAATGGAAATATGATGTACGGTTCCATACAATATTTTTGAGAAATATATATTATCAAAAAAAGAAGAGAAAAAACATAATCAGCAGCATCAAAATCGGTCTGTGGAATACATGCTTTCCCAACGTAGCCAAGCAAAAGCACCTTTAAGGATAGACAACACCTCAGAGTGGCTTCATTTGCGACAATGAAGATTGTTCAGTAACCAGTAAAGCTAAAACCAATTATCAAATATCATATGAAAGAGCATATTTTTCTCTATCTATTGGAACATGTTTTGTTACCAACACCTTAAAATCTCAGGAATTATCTTTAAAAAACTATTTTTTTCACTTTTATTTTTTGAACATGGATATCTCGGTAACCGCTCAATATTTCCTCATGAAATTTTTTTGACACGTAGATAACATTCATTTGGAGGGAAGCATGTCTCAGATTTTTTATTTAGAGCCTAGTTTTCATTTTATGACAAAAAACGGGAAGATTTTAGTTATTTTTGACAACATTAATTTCTAAATTTCATAAAACCAAAAGTATGACCTTAATTAAAATTTTGAGACACGCTTCCCTCCAAATGAATGTTATCTACATGCAACAGAAATTTCATACATTTCTATTCAGTAGTTACTGAGATATCTTTGTTCAAAAAATAAAAGTGAAAAATGCATTTTTTCACTTCCCGGTCTTCTTACAAAAGCATAGCTCTGAACATGTTGATATAACTTATACCATTAGATAGGATTCTGTATTGGCTTTAAAGATATATATAGTATATAATAATATCAATGGCAGTAAAAAAATAATTCCAAAACAATGTGGACGCTGCAAATTGGCCGCTGAGAGGTGTTGTCTATCCTTAACATATATAATAGCACCATCGGGCACACTCCGATGGTAAATTAAGTTCGTGAAATTTTGATGAGTGGTCAGTGGAGGGTATGTGGTGTAGGCCTAATTAGGTGGTGTAATAGGCGTGAGGCCTACACCGACCAGATGGTACGGGAGGCCATGGTTCACTGAACCACCAAAGGTCAGGCAGGTCGCTGGAGATCCGCATGGAAATACTGGATATTCTTATATAATGTGAGGCGAAAGTCATTAGTTTGTAGTTTAAGGTCTGCAGTCCTGTTAAAAAAAGTATGCGTGTCAAGAAAATAGATATTTATATGTTATGGAAAATCATACAAATAATGTATGAATTGTGTGGATTAATGATTATCTTCCCCACCACTCCACTGATCAACGAGAGCTGGAGATAGTTAGTAGTACGCTGTTTGGATTTGATTCAGTTCTATCTGTCCATGCAAGATACAGGAACCTTAATGCATCTCTCCAGAAAAACCAAGAACCGACGACATTAAACAAGGACGAACACTAAAAGTAATATTTTTAATAACCATAAGGGCCATCTCGTACTGCCAGTTATAGTATCGCCCCCTAGCTCATACTTCTCATCAATAGGATGGGAACATCAATTCACTTATCTATACCTGACGCTGACAAGAACATGCAAAATATATCAGAAGCAGGTCGTGAGCGTTTCAGCCCAGGGGTTTTAGCCTATTTTAGTACCCTCACATTATTAACTGTGCATACTAAACCAATTTTCGTTTGGCAAAGCAAATGATAACCGAACTCTTTACGATTGAAATCCTCTCTTTGTGTAGAAAAGATTATTTCGTTAATTTTTGTCCTACTCAAAAAACTATGCAACGCAAAAAAGCAGGGTGGCTACTGGTGAACTTCTAGACTGGCACAGCTCTGCCACCTAGTGGTTGATGCGTAAACCAGCGAAGTTGGCAGTTCCGACAGAAGCCACCAGGTGGTGGTACTGGGCCTTGACCCGCCCAGTCAGTCCCTACATACACTAGTACAGGTTCTTTTGGTCTCTTAGCCTCATTATTTGGAACTGGGATGAAAAAACAAGAATTCTTATACTGAATGGAAAATTACTTAGGGTTTACGGAGGACCTACCAAAGTAAGTAGGTCTATATATATTTGAAGCACTGTCTCGTAGTTGAAGCCCTAGATTGAAGTCCCTGGTTGAAGCCGAACTAGTTCAACGTTATGAAAAAAAAAGGTCTTACATCTATACAACTATAATTGTAGACATTCGGAAGAAAATTGAAAGGAATCTATTTGTCATGATATATGCTTTGTGCACAATTAATTGAGTGATTGTTGTAGAACGCAGAGAGAATGTTTTGATGCATTGCATCTGAATCAAAATCACTACCAATATCTCACTCCGCCTGTAGGGGGCAGCACCTCAGATTAATCAGCTGACCATAGTTACTCTATCTCGTAAAGTAAGAAGAGAAAAATTCAGGGGTAAGCATCCAGGGGAAATTGAGAATTTATCTTACTTTAGATAATCTTACTGTCTTGCATATGCCCATAAATTGATGGAAGAACCTATCTGCATGTGAAATTCCACTTATCATGTCTACACCACTGGCGGATCCAGGGTTATGAAAAGGGGATGGGAGGGGGGGGGGGGCGGCGCTATCGGAAAAACGTTTTCTTAATTACCTTTTGGGCGAATTGTTACCCTACTTCTTCTTAAACGAAGGGGGGGCGGGGGGGGGGGGGGGGTACCCGCCTCCCTCCCCCCCCCCCCTCTCTCCCCTGGATCCGCCCGTGTACACCTAGGTTATTGATGGGAAGATAGAAACTCCTGAGGTAGTCCACAACTACCAAAGGTGGTTAGAGTGTTGGGATTCTGGCCCCTATGCTAAAAGAAAGATCCAGATTTCTATTAATTTGGATTAATGTGAACAGGGGGCAACCCCGAGAAAAATCAGATACTTGTAGCTTGTCTTTATCATAGAAGATAGTAGTATACTACCCTGTGACAACGCGAAAGCACAGCTTATCAACTAAACGCTAAGCGATAGGTAAAATATTCAACTATATTCAACTCAAAAAGAAAAAAGCATATAAAAAAGTTATAATTATTTGTCTCCTTTTTTCCAGATGGGAACGACAAGACGTCAGGGCCCGGCTTCTACACGGACCAGTATGGCGGCATGCACGGAGGGGGCGGCGGGGGCGAGAGCTCCATGGTGGGCGGGGGGCAGGCCGGCTCCTCCATGGCGGCCATGGACGCCCTGGGCGGCAGTGGGGTTCCTCCAGTGTCCAGCCAGGACTACTCGGCCCTGGCCAACATGGCGTCTACGTCGGCCGCGGCCATGTCGGCGGCCGCCATGTACAACGACCAGGTGTCGGCCTACGGCGCCATGAAGCCCGAACTACGTCAGCACATGCCGCCCACGCCACCTGGTAAGTGAAGTTTGAACTCGGCACCCTTACATTTAAAGCCGGGGTTCCGTTATGTATGTTTGCCGTTATTATGGTCTTCTACAGCCAAGAAACCTTTAGAATTATTTTCTATTGAATGCTTTAAAATATGTAACGTAAATTTGAGGGCGACTTTAAAATTTGTCTAGCGACCTTTAAGATTTATTTGATGAAATTTGTATAATTTACGTGTTAATCATCAATCCGAAAATTAAAACAAATATCAGTTAATGACATACTACATAGGCTTAACATTACCCCGGCTTGTTAATTTTCTGTCGCACCTTTCTAGGATTTAAGCTGTATTTTTTTGTTTTCCATTACATTTACTCTGCATGATTTATTGTTGGGATTTTGATGTTTTGTTCACTTGAAGATATAAACAGCGATTGGTTCGACTGGATAAAAATTGCAACAATGGTGTCATTTTCCAAAGAATTTGTGGGTTTGGGTTATATGAAAGACTGAGGGACTAGACACGTAGAATGTGTATTAGGATAGCTGTGGAATCATTATGAATAGCCGTGGATCAAAGGATGAAATGTTCATAAGAAAAGATAAATATACTTGAATATAAACTTGAAGGGAAATAATATGCAG
The DNA here is from genome assembly GCA_936440205.1 of Lepidonotus clava. Lineage (NCBI taxonomy): Eukaryota > Metazoa > Annelida > Polychaeta > Phyllodocida > Polynoidae > Lepidonotus > Lepidonotus clava. The sequence goes on along the minus strand of OW387150.1, from coordinate 12,461,884 downwards.
AACGAGGCAAGTGTGTCATAAAGTTTTAAGATGCTACCGCCAAGTGCCTGGATGCCAGGATAAAGTTGATTGGTGCCTACAAAAAAAAGAAGGGTAATAATAAGATAATATTAGAGGCTATAACAGCTATTCAATGTAAAACTATTTGAGAAGACATGTGAAAAGGCCATCATGTTATAAAGTAGGGGGTGGGGGTAAAAAAAATCAGATATCTATCATGACGATTCTTCTATAACAAAACACAAGCCTGAGGCCATTCAGATCAGTAACACGTGTTTGGGGGTAATCCCATTGAGCCCTAAAGGACACCAAAAGCTTGTCCCAGACCGGGGGTCAGGGGGTCGGGTGGCGCATGAAGATGTCATCAATGTCCGCTAGGTGGCAGCACACAATGGCCGCTTACCCTCTGTTACAAGGTCAAAGGCCCCCTGGGCGAAGGTCACGATACTAACAGACTGCCCACCTTGACCTTACGCGTGTTACACTCCCCAAGGTCAGGCCAAGGTCAAGTTGGAGTCGGGCTCAACAGGAAGGTCATGGTCGGCGGGTCAGAGGTCAGGTAGGGGTAAAAACGAGTTATAGTGGTCAGCCGAACCTGATAGGTGCAGCACAGGTTGGCTAACAAAAAGACCGCCTCTAGCTATTGGACCGTTAGTAGCCCTCTCAGAATTAACGTTAGTGACACGTCATATCACAAGGGAAACAGAACTTGTTTTGAAGCTTGTTAACGTGCTTTAAAAAACATTAAAGAAGAACACTTTTACCACTTGAGATATGACTGGATAACATGCATGTATTGGCTTATTACTGTCATGGCTTTGTGATATAAAAGTAATTAGATAATAATGTTGCCATTGTATGGAAGCTATTCAGCAAGTTCATTGCCTACTACGTGGATTTTCAATTGCTCCAGGCAATTCATATTCTTGCATAGTAATGGTGGTCTTCAAAGAATCAAAATAATAAGTTTCCTTAAATTATATTCCACTCAGTCAACAGGTAATTAAAAAGAAAAACAAAGTATTCTTAAGCAAAAATTTAGCGTAATTGTATTGAAGATGATAACAATTAAAATATTACTTTTGGGCTCAGATACTGGCTTTTATGGTTTTAAATGAAGGTGCCTAAACGAAAAGAAACATCTCGATGCAGAGATCATACACTGCGGTGTTCTGGTCACCTGAGTCACGACCCTGAGCAACTCATTAGTGACCTGAGAGGGAGGGATCAGCTCGGGGGGGGGGGGGGGGGGGTCAGATCAAAGGTCACCCTGCGGAGTCAAACATAAAACAGGCGCATGGCGTGATGGGTGTTTCCATATTTTAGATAACGTTTTTTGTGCGACGTCACACAGAGACGTATGTTTCATAAGGATGAGGGGAATCAGATATTTCTGACAATTAAGTCCTATTTTTTGCATCTAGAAGTTGAATGTTAGCAAAGAAACGTGACATATATCTATATATGTATTAAATTTAACGTATTAGGTGTAAAATAACATAATTGGAAATTTACTGGCCCCTCTCTTTGAAAATATTATTATTAAATAAACCAATTCAAATAATATAATTTGAGTGGGAACCGTGAAAGTTGACATAGGCATATGCCAACCTCAAATAATCATGAGTTAAATAGATTTCAGAAAGAGTATGCGAAGGATGTTGTTGGCGAGTTATAATTACGGTACAGGCGCAAATGGTTACCATTGTGTCTCGTAACTACTGTACTTCTGCATGTATTTCGAAAATGACTACAGGAATAATTATTTTCACCCACATATATAAAATATCTTACTCTTGATAAGATCAGCATAATAATCTCCCCATCCCCACTGTGGCAAATTACTCATCATTGATTCAATCAGCGAGAAGCTTACAAACGCCCAAGGCAATCACCAGACGTCGGCGGCGATTGGTGGAAAACAATACAGGGTCCGAGCGGAGTGGTCAGTTATCATTGTCTGCTGACAACCCGAGGGTCAGGTTGTCCAGGGACAACAACACGAGGCTCAGGTTGTCCGTGGGTAAGGGGACACAGGGCGAATAACCAGAAATGATGCCGGCTACGGTTCCCCTTTGTGTAGAACTCGTATTACCTTGCTTATCGGCGATGAAATCCTAACTGGTTGTATCCTACCCATGGTGGATAACGTTCAGTCCATTGTTGGCCTTGTAAGTCTACACAGTAGCCAGTCCCGGCGATTGGAGCAGTCTGAAATGTCAGCGCGTTTAATACACGGCTCTATTGAAATTCTAATATTGAACGGGAGTTGAAGAGTAAAAGTGGGCTTGGGATGATTTTTTTTTAATACTATCCAGTTTCGTTTTGTAACTTGACAGATTGGACTGGAGGGCTTTGGTCATTGTTAACAGTAATCGGATAAGAGTTGGAAGAATTAAGTACTTTGTCGACTTTAGTTGATTACCAATCATCCTGACAACGTGATAATATTAATTCTGTGTAAGTCATTCTTACTTGACAAACTCTGCATGGGATATCATATTCAACTGAAAAAAATCAACTGACCGAAAATTGTTCTACTTGAATTATCACACATCAATTCGAAGAGAATTTTGAAAGTAAATTACTTAGAAATAGAAACTGTTAAAAATCCACTAAACGTTGGCTAACAAACCACCTAGTCGGTGGCGACCCCTGTAGTAAACGCGACGAAGTAGAACTTATGCCACTTCGGAGGAATAGATAGATACTTAGCCTTGGAACAGTAGTCGTCTTTCTATTTCTGTTTCTCGAGTGAACGGGTTTATTTTTCCTGTTCTGTAAAGAGGAAATCTCACAAGTTGCTTACTTGATATAGAGTACAGGAATTACATGGTCGAGGCTGATCACAATCTTATCCTTGATGGGAACAAAATCATGATACTTTCTTCACAATAGCAACATGACTCATAATTATAGGGTAATATCATTATGACTAGCTTCAATTGTTAGTTGTAATGCTCATGCATTTATAAACCAGATGAATAAGGTCTTAGAAGGAACGTCTTCATTTCACCACACACAGACATTATCAGAAATGCAATATTAAATATATATTGACAAAATATTACGATATTAATTACTTTTACAGGCTGTAACAAAGGTTCCCTAGATCAGGGGTTAATTTCGATGCTCGCCGGTAGGGGGAGAGCTCGGCCAGGTAATTGTTACCTGAGCTGCTCCCGAGCCATTCCCATAGACCTGCGGTTAACACGGGTCAGAGGTCAGCACATTGCGCGCGCAGCCATCGGCAACAAATATCGTCTGCTGTCGACAGACGTTTTCCCTTTAAAAATATAAAAAATGTATCACCATTATAGATATATAGTATCATCTTTAAAATCTAGATATGCCTATATGCATGTTCTTAATTATGGAGATGGATGTGATCTTTTTTTTTTTTTTTTTTTTTTACTTAGAAGGAGAGGAAAGCGGTTACTTGTCCCCTGTGATCAGTAAAGTATTTGTTACATGTAAAATGAGCCTGGGTCTGGCTATAATTGCCCTCCTCCTGTGTCCCGGTCAGGTGGGGGTCAATGCCCGGAGGATCTGTCTTATCCAGATCTAGGGTACTTATTTCTGCCTTAATAATTAATAATGGTAAAACAAAAAAAGGACCCTTTTGATTTACTAGTAGTCTAGTACGACCCCGGGTCGTAGAAGACTACTGCCCTTTTGTTTCATTGACCACACTGCCTAATAATTCTAGTCCAATGGAGTTGTTGGGGGGGGGGGGGAGGGGTGTTGTTCATAGAAGCACACGATAAGCCAGATAGGGTTCTACTGTGAGAGAGCTACTTTTAAGCCTACATTCCACATGTCGAATTTCCTGCCGATTTTAAAAATCAGGCGTGGAAACAAAGGATAGACGACTTTAGAAAGGTCTATTAATTCGTTTTCGAACATCATATAAATATAAGGTTATTGCAATATATTCGGGATGCATCAAATAAATATAAAATCGGCAGCAAAAAGTTCGACTTGTGTAATACAGGCTTTAGGTAAGTCTCTCAAATATGTATACTTGGCGGAAATAATATGGTGAGTCCATGTCCGCCCGTCCATCGCTATGTTACAGTTTGTAACCTCCCTTCACCGTCTCTTATCATTCACTTATCGGTCTAGCTGGTTCAGTGGTTGTGTAATCTACAGTTTACCTGATATAACCACTGAGCGGGTCTGTTGATATGACAACTTAAAGCTAGATATAATTTTCGTATACATGCTGTAAGGCCACGGCTTCCCCACTCAAAAAAAACGAGAAAAAAAAACTTGAAAACGTTTACCTGGGCCAGTATAGGATCCCTCAGATTTCGAAAATGCCGTGCCTCTTAAAACATAGGAAATATGGCTAGAGTTGGCATCCCGAACTCCTCAGATTCACACCAACAAAAACTCTGATTTAGGGGCTGGGTAGAACTGTCGCGCTGCGCCGGTTACACGGGGGTTACACGCCGATTACCGGGGGACGCCGCCCTGCGTCGCGCCGCCCATCGTCGACGACTCTTCGTGCCGCCAGCGCTGTCGGCCGCGCTCCGACCATTACTAATCGTAGGTAACGGTTCAACCTCCAGGATCGGGAAAGAGAAATTTGACGTTTCAATTGTTGTCATAATGCTTGTTAAGAACGAAAACCTCGAGCCTTCATTACAAAATTTGGAGAGTGAGACGAGGCACTGTAAATTGGCTCCCTGTTGATTTTTTTTGCCCCTACAGGGATCTAAAATAAATTTTCTCCATCATTGCATGAGAAGCCCCCCCCCCCCCACCCCCACATGTCCCATCCCACATAGGCAATGTTTTAGGTACTATCGCCCACCATGATCTGCACTCTAAACAATTAAAGACAATGGCGCCATTATAGATCCAACCTTAAGAATTTTATGAAAGTTTAGGAAATAAAAGTTAAACATATATGCATCCTAAAAATGTTAAGAAAATAGGGGGTCACCATGGAAACTTTTGTGCGAGAGATATAACGATGTGAGCATAATTCCTTTAAAATAAACATTTTTAAAAAATATATGCTCAAGTAGAGTTTTCATGACAAATTTCATAATAATCCTCAAATCAATTATAAAATCATTGAAATCTAAACCTAAGACATATATACGCAAAATCCATGCACCAGTTAGAAAATAATATGGCTTTTACTGGAATATAATATATCTTTTATTTTAAATAAATTATTAAATTAATTAAATAAAATATAAAATTTCTGATAGAAATATTGCCCCCCAAAATTTCAACCTTAAGAAATTCTCTAAAATTATACATAGTGTAGATATAGGTGTTATCTGTCATTTTCTGTAAAAATAATTGGGGGTCACCATGCTTACTTGGTCAGGAAAGCTACTTTTCTGATCTAATATGGGAAATGGTTTTATGTGGGTACCTATGAATTTTTGGATTTAAACCCATTTTAAAATTTTGCCATAATGAATGCAACAAGTGTTTTTTTATCCCTGAGATTGATATGAAACCATAGATATTTACTTCTTAAATGTAGTATATCTAGAAAAAAAAATATAAGCAAAAATGTTGTCATTTTCATCTAAAGTTGTTTTGAGCAGTTTCAAAATGTTCATGAAATTAGCCATATTTGAATAAATGTAGGTCTCAAACTAAAACAGTACCACATTTTTCTTTTGTATTTATGAATTGCCCATATACTAATGTACATTCTAGCCAATTTTCATAACAATTGAGGGACTTTGGTTTTTTGACCATGTGTATAATGGCGCCATTGCCTTCTAATATATACTGTATTTTACTGTAATATCAATAGATATATGTATGTACTATTTTTACCGCACGCTTACAGTATTTACTGTATTTTTATAGCATTCTTTTCTTGCAACGACATACAACAGCATTTTCTCATGATGTAGGTAATGTGTGTTCACCTAGAAATGAAAGGAACAAAACATGGATATATTATAATATATCCTGAGAAGTATATAACGGCTGTGGTTAGTTTGTCTCCAGGTCGTGGACGGTGGCGCCACCTGTGTGAGGCTAAATCATACAAGCCACAGTTTGCCGCGTCAGTATATTATGCACGGCGATACGACTAATGTTCGTGAATTACTGTAATTAATAGGAAGAAAATGTCTATTAACGTGACAATCTTACCTAAAGGGAAAATCCACATTAAATGTGGCTCTCTGTCCCTAAAACTTACCGTGTTTTCCTCTTTTCTGGGGATAGCAGCATTGCCATTAATAGCAAATGATGAAGAAGAAAATAAACAAAATTGTTATGTACATAACGGTTTTGGCAGAATGAACCAAGTTTCCTGATAATCGTGAAGCAACAAATGCGACGTTATCTTCACCTTATTCTGCTATTCTTTTCCAAATAAGTTTATCATGCTTCATCCATGTTGGAAAAAGAATACGTAAAACGCGTAACAGTTCACTGTAAATAATCTAATACTCTGCCATGCTTCTAGCTAGATAGGTATATATACCTTGGGTTTGTATATTACGTTGGATGTACCCCCAACTTCTGGTAAACTGTTTAACTTAAAGTGAGGCATATAGTGACCAGCTACTCCACTTGTGTGGGCCCTTTCCGACTGAGCGCCCCTGAATATGTGTGAAATTCGCTGTTGGGCCCTCATTCAGTCTTACACTGTGAGCCATCTGGTCCTCCGAGTAACAGTTGAAGTAATCCCCCTCTCCAGAAAATGCCATTCAAATTGACCATATATCACCCAGCTAGATTAGGGATTGGCATAGGCAAGATAGGGGTTGCATATATTAAGTTTGAGGTTGCGTGAGGTTAACTGAGGTTTGATATGGAACAACAGAATATTTAAATGATTGTTTTATTTTTATTTATATTTAAAATGAGGGGAATAGTCGAGGTTTAAATGAGCCCTCCCAAGAAAATGCCATTTAAATTGACATATCACCAAGCTAGGCTTTGGATTGGCATATGCAAGATAAGGGATGCATATTTCAAGTTTAAGGTCATCGGAGGTTAACTTGAGTTTTGATATAGAACCATAAAACATTAATTTTAGACAATTATTTATGTTTTATATGTATTAAATGCGGGGTATAGGTGAAGTTCAAATAAGCCGTCGGAAAACTTGGCAGGAAACGTTTACGTCGACACTTGAGTTTGTCGTCACACAGTGTGCTCTCAGGTGTGCTCTATATACGCCACTCATACCCACAAGTATCAATTCTCCCGCGTCCCCATTCCCCGTGGCTATACTGTGAAGATGTTCCAACTGGAAAAGACCTGCTGGTCATTATGCCCTGTGCCACTCTCCCGAGGCCCTGTCGTCCACTTTCTCTCCGCCCCTTCACCCTGGGTGTTTCAGACAAAGGTGTATTTTGGTGATGGGCCCCTCTTGAGACATTCGCCAACGGTCACTACTAGAGGACGCCACCAGAGCTTGTTACGTACAGGGTCTTGACCCCTTGTGTTAGAGAATCCGAGAGGCAGGGGGGAGGGCCCTGTGCATGCATGGGCGAGCCGGGACTCCTCGGAAAGAATGGGTAGGGTCTTACACCTGAATAAGCCAAATTTCCCTAAAATTGTAATGTAATTGGAGGACCAGTTTATCCCGCAGTTTGAAATCGACTTAACGTGCAGTGCTGCAGATAGATGCCATCTCCAGTGATGGATCTAGCATTTTGAAAAAAGAGTTCGCTTCGGAAAACAAAATAAAAAGGGAATTTTGACCAATTTTTATTAATTTTCAATAAAAGACAAACATTTTCCGAAAAAGGGGGAAGGGTGCGCCCGGGGGTGCGCCTCCTCCCCTTGACTACGCCACTGATTTATTCCTCGTTCCCCGATTTGTGGGAGAATATTTCTATCTTATCTGTATTATATAACGCGCATTTCACCTTTTCTTATAATCAAATTCAGTAACCTAACCCCCCGCCACCCACCCCCTCCTCCAAGCACTGATTGTAAGGTGGGGGCCATAACGATCTTTTCAGCGCTAGTAATTAGACAGAATGGCGCGGCAGGTCGGGGCACTACGGTGGACACGTCTTTGTCACGTCTTTGTCACCAGATTAACTCGTGTCCGTGCAGACATTGTTTAACGTCCAAGCCGACCTGTGTGGGAGGGGGCGGGGGTAGGGCCGCGCCCAGTGCCGCGCCATCTCAAGGAAGCGGCTCGACGCGACGAGAGGCGCGTTAAAAAGCGTCACGCGATAGTTTGAGGGAGACGCTAACGCGGTGCGGCTACGACCAGAAATACAGTATTATGCGTAGGCTTATGATTAATTTTCAGAGATTAAACCGAAATTGTGAAATCCATTAGGGTTTTAAAATGGCGGCCGATTTGTGGATATTAGGTAGTCTTTTTTTCACGCTATTGTTTGCAATCAAAACCTGACTTTTACTCATGTCGGCCGCGTTTTCAACGCCAAGTTCACCCCTGAAACACGTCACGTCGGACATACGTGGGACACGTTCGTTTTTGGAAACAGTTATTTTTTAATTAACCAGGGACAGAATTGTTTTCAAAATATCTGGTGTACTAGTATCATCTCATACATTTGAGATGATGCCAGTATCACCATCTACTTCTATTAAGAAATGCACATACAAATAATACGCCGGGATAATCTCTGGGTAATTTAACAGAACCACGAGTCCCCCCCCCCCCCCCCCCCCCCCGTCTCTCTACCCCCACCCCACCCCACCCCCAACCACCAATAAAACATAAAGTAACCCCAGACTCATCCGGAGGACCTGATTCAATGCAAATATGTTCATGTACAAAATACAAATAAAAGATGTCGGGATATTACGCGCGCGGCAGGACGCGTATTGGTCTAGGGCGCGTAGTCCCGCGCGTAATGGTCTTAATAGCCGGCGCGTCCCCCTCCTGAGGAGGTTGGTCCTTCTCACGGTAGGGGGCGGGTGGGAGTACCTTACCGGTACCTTAAAGGGTTAACAGGTGGAAGAGCAAACACCTGAGTCTTCAACTGGCAAACGGAGAAATTTCCTATTTCTTCCGATATATAAATCAAAATGTAAAGGTTCTTTTCATTTAGAGTGACATTATAGAAGCCATGAATATTTCGGGCTTTTGGGATATTTGTTTCTTCGTTATGATCCAAAAGATTTTAATCTTTGTGGGGCTATTTATCTGTATGCATACACGTTTCTACATAATTATTTTATTATATTGAACCACATCATCCTCATTCTGTTGAGTTGTAAATTTCCTAAATAATGGATTTGTCGTATTAGATGTGATCTAAATCACTCAATTTTAAATTTTTTCACACTATGAAGCACATTAATGGGGTATCTATTCATTTACGTCACTCTTTACTCTGATTATGGAGAACATATATAACTAACTGACCACTTATATTTTCGACAAGAAAATAAAAAGCAGTGCTAAAGTCAATACAAGTTGGACTAGCCTATGAATAAACAAAATATGAACATGTGATTATTTATGAATAAAGCTTTACATACCATATTAATGGAATTACGAGCTTAGCCAATGGTCGCTCGTGGCATCTTAACATTGGTAAATTATTTGAGATTGTTCAATATTTGACCAGAATTTTATAAGAACCGGTCATTTCAGTTTGACAAAATAGGGGACGCTGGTACTGGGCATGCCGGCGTCCAGTGTGCAGACAAGGCCTGATTTACATATGTATAGTAATCCTTTATACGCTGGGGACCAGCAGTGACAGTGGACACTCTGCAAGCGTCGGTCTTCCTTCTTTAAACTCACTCAACCTTAACAAACACAGCCCAGCCCCCCTTACACACCCATTGGACGCTTGTTGTATATACTTATGCTAAGAGCTTGGGGGGTTAGCCTAACCCACCATCTCCAGCCCCCATCTAAGAAACTCCCCCCACCCCTCACCCACACCCACACACACCTACAGATCAGTGGTGTAGGGTTCGTGTTGATTTTCCAGGGTCAGAAGGTCATGGGGAGGGGCCCCATCCCCCCGGACCCCCCGACCCCCATTGTGTATTATTAACTGTGCGTTGGGCGTTGTTATTTCTACGCTGGCATGTTTTAAATATTGAAAAAGCAGGAAGTTTCGAATTTTCGTCCTCTGCTTGAGCAAGCCTGGCATCGTAACCTCCCAAATGATTACAGATAACGGTCAAAGGTTGTGGGAGGGGTCCGTATGGGCTAGGGAAAGAAAATTATGACATGGGGTTATTTTACACTCATTCAGAATTTTGTTGTTCGATAAACTTTTTTTCCCATTGCGTACTTATTGATAAGAAGATTCATATCAGGATATATGAAGTAAAGAATAATCTAACTTAATATCCGTATTGGTCAGTGAATGTATGAGGAGCATTCATGTAATATTTCCTACATATAACTGATTCGTATCTCCTGTACTTTTTTAGGGATATATCCTTGCTTCGGCTTATTCAAAATTTTGCATTAAACATTTCGTTTTGAAAATTAAGTTTTATGGCAAGACATGCGTTTAGTCATCGAAATATTCCCTGCTACGTTTCCCGAAGACGCTTTATCATTGCTAGAATTATGACAACGTTAATCTTTTATCTTTTGGGTATTTCAAACACTTTATCCATCGCAATTATATTTCTCGGAAAATATTTCTTTGGGTTAAGACATAATATATTTTAAGGGTATATTCCAATAACTTCAACAAGCAGTCTTTGATATGACGCTTCAAATTTAGAGAACAACAAAACCGCACGCTATCCAATCTGAACTCTACTTTTAAAAACTAGTTCAAGATTTCGGAGACAGGGGGCAGCAGGGTAGGCGGCGTCGGGGCGTTGGTCAGGGATTGGTGACTTCTGGTTGTCTTGGCGACATAAATTAGCATAAAGAAACGGGAGGAGGGGGTTTAATCCCGTTTTATCCGTTTTAGTGATAGCTCAACCACAATATGTTTGAACGTATACAATCAAAAGGGTGAAATTGTGATATTTTTCGGTATCGGTATACTATAATGATGTAGAAGAGAGGGATAAAAGAAAAATGTTGGATTCTGTTTTATCCTGGCCTTTGTGAATTCATGGTTGAATGATGATATTTTTAGATGCCGAAATTGGTCTTATCTTACATCTTAAATTGGCATATCATTGAGGAAACAAAGAATATACTAAATACTGATTTGTTTGCTTGCCTAAAACAGAATTATGAAAAAAAATACAGACAAAATATACTAGAGAATATCTGTAAAAATGAGTGAATTCTTTTGATATATTCTTTAAAAATTATATAATATTCAAAACATATATTCCATATCATCATTTTTTACCTGTAAAATACAAGCTGGAATAGGATAAAGTTCAAATGCTTACTAATCTGTACCAAAGTTCGTTACCAAGTATACGTTTTAACGGTCGTATTAGCAGTAACAGGTCTGGTCGCTGATAATGGCAACTTGATGCCGGAGCCTAATGTATATTACGAAATTAGCCGCCGTGTTGCCATACGGCCTTTATTGACCGAAAGTGGCGGCTATTAAAAGGGTGGGCCAACTACATCGTTTCATTAACTGTAAAACCACCAAATTTACATTGAAATAAACCCTTTCAACTTAACAATTTTCACACCTTACTCTTTAACGTACCCGACACAGTTGCCACAATATAAAGATACTGCGTTGTCGTAGATTTTATTAATATTTTGTATAAATAAGATTTGGGGCAAAAATAGTGTGCATAGAATATAATCCGTATAATATAAGGCGACAGAGGGGACGTTAGGCAAAGAGAAACTATTGATGGCTGGTCGGTTGGCTGGCCTAGGGGTAACGTAACGTTGGGTAAGGCAAGTTGTCTGGCCCCGGGGAAACATATGGCGCCCCACCCCTCTCAGGTAGTGGGGGTGGTGGGGGTGGTGGGGGTTGGGGCCGTGGTATATGGTCCATGTATGGTACTAGGCCCGAGGGGTTGGGGGGCTTTCATAACGGTTAATGGCCACTTTAGGTGTAATATTACCATCTGACATGGCGGTAATCAATGAGGTGTATGTATGACAAGCTCAGGGTAATGAAGGAATGGGGGCTGGGCTTTACATGGAGAAAAACGGTCGATTTGATGAATAATTCTGGAAATGCACTATACATAATAAACGCAGAATCAAACCAGTGATGTTTAACCTGCAGAAGCAAAAGAATTGTTGCTGGAACTGAATAATTTATTTTCATAAATCGATGTACCTCAATGCCCCTTTTGACAGTCCTCAAATGTTAGTAAAGTTATAATTCCACACAGTGCAGTTATTCATTTATCAAATGCCAATACATATCTTCTGTGAAGGGATAGCCATGTCCTTTTCCGTCTTGAAAAATCCTCTCTACGAGCTTTTTCACATAACCATTTCCATTTTAAATTTCCATTTTTTGAACCAAGAAGTAAAAAAGACCCCACCCTTTAGATTATAAAAGTATGATAAATCTCCTGTAAAGGTCACCTTGTCATGCTTCAGCGTTGGAAAACGTTGGAAGTTATTCCCTAAATGGTCTTAATTATGTAGAGGTATGCGTATAACATGAGAAGTTAGCAGGGACTACAGGAGCACAGATGCGGGCCACAGTAACATTTGGTCACAACTCAGCCACCGGTGGTCATGTTAGAAAACCCACTCTCCGTGCACATCTACAGTGTTAGTTAACCCCAAACGCCTGTAAGAATCTCTGCTTGGAGCTTTCACTTATGGACATTTCGACTGGACACATTTTTTCTTCTAGAATTACAAGTTGATTTATGTTCTGTCAAAAAAAGTCAAATGTTTATAATGTCAATGGCATTTGCAGTTTTTGAAAGGAAAGAAGTCACATATTATTATACACTTATATTTAGAATAAATACACTTAGTTAGATCTACGTCCATAAAACCTCCATATGAAAATAGTGTCATAGTACCTCTGAATCGGGATTATCAGAAAGGGTGAGTGAAGTTATCTGTATAGGTAAGATATCAAGTTGTTTAAAGACAGATTGAAACCAAATGTTTCTCATATTGAGAATTGAAACATACGAATTATCCATAAAATCCTGTCAACCTATAATCCTATTAATAATTATATCACCAACACACAATGTGACAATACGCACACCATCTGACACACAATTGGGTTTAACAAACTGATGTCGAACATGTTGGAGGATTGAATGTACTGGAAACTGAATAGAAATCGAAAGTAGACGTCGACGCTGATTACTGACCGTCAGACTAGTGGTCAGGGGACGGGGGACCGCTCACGTGTCGCCATCAAACTGACCCTCACCAGGGCGAGTTTGGGATTTTTTTCTAGGCCTAAAAGCCCTAAAAGAAAAAAAGAAAAAAAAAGACATTGGGATTTCTATTTACGTTTATTCCAAAGCAACAATTTCAGGAAAATTACCTGGAATTCGAAGAGTGCATGTATAAACTCGGGGGTTAACTACTTCTTGGACACAAATGTAAAATTAATGTTAGAGCATGTACCATACTAATAAAATTATCACAATGATGCATTTTACAACGTAGGATGTAATTCAGTTATTACATCGGAAAGATGCGCGATGCGGAGCTCTGTGCGTTATATCATAAATCTGTCATTGTGCAGGTAGACACCAGATCAATATATGATATATCAAAAGTATGTGGTGATGTCACTTTCCCACATATATTTTCGTAGCATAAGTGCTGGTTCTATTTTATACTGACAGGGAAAGAACATATAACAAATAAAATCACGTTGACATAATATTAATAAGTATTCATATTGTAAAATATTTTATACCGCCCTCCAACCTACACCGAATGGCCATTGGGCTATTCCTCGATCAGTCCATTTTGATGTCACATCATGTGACAGATCCAAGGACCCAGATTTCATCCCACGCTCCCTTTAAAAAAAAATGAAAAAGAAAATGAAAAGAAATCTCAGCCTTCTAGAGGTGGCGGAGAGTAGTCGAACGGTGGGCTCAGGGGGATCTAGTGCTGTCATGACGACCGTTGCCATGGTAATGGGCGAGTGACCACTGAGGTGCGGACACGAGCCGGCAGCAGGAGGAGCAGCAGTGACCACTGGTCAGCAGTGACCACACTGACCACTCTCAGTCCGGGTCGGTGGGAGGGCACCAAGTTGGCTGGGTTTTATTTTCTGTATGTCCATTTTATTGTGAGCCACAGTTTCAGATTTCATTTTGAGCGAATGTTTCTGAGGTTTCATTTCTGAGCGACACTTTCTGGTTTCATATTTGAAGGACAGTTTAATGTTTTATTTTGAGCGCTTACCCATGAATGTCTACGTTCGGAAAGTATACTTGTTGAGGCAACAACAGAGATGGTTCCTTGACCTAATCTCTGTGTGATATATTGCCAGTGTGCTGATAAGAGCAGTTGATGCAACTTTATGTATCGGCTTATGTACATCTAGATTTTTCATCATAACATCGGATCATTTGGGAAAACAACTCCTAGTCACAGTAGAAATAATTATAAAAGATGTGCTTTTAACTAACACATATTGAAGATATTGATCTTACACCGTGATTGAATCCTACGTCTTGGACCCTGGAGGAAGAGTGACCTTTGACCTGTTAGCGGTTACCAGGTATTATGTGAGGTGGGGTATTCAGAGTAGTCTTATCGAGTAGGAGGGGGTGGATCCTGGATCCCTCTGAAGCCCTTTCAGGAATTCCTTTCTTCCAATAAAGACCCAATGTATATATACCAATTGAAGCTAGAGGTGGTTGTACCCTGAGGTTTGGACTTGGACTAATACAAACTAAGCTAGGACTAATACAACCTTTAGGCCTCCATTTTAAGGTACATAGGTTGATAATACATGTATTATGTACATAGGTAGGTGTGTACACATTTTACCTTCGCTGGCGACACACCCAGCAGTTACACAGTTCTGGTCCAATACTCTCACACACACCTCACACACACATCACACATCACACACCTTATATACAAACACACACACATACACCACACACCCAATCATCACACCTACACACACTCTATAGAGAGAGAGCTCTAGCTTACACCGACCATAAACCTCTCTAGTCCTAGCGTCCACTCAACTGCCTAGAGCCTGTTGCCTGGGTTAGGTAACTGGTCAAACAAGCTCAGCCCAGTCTCGACCCGGCCAGCCTGGCTAAATTCTACTGCCCTTTGTACGCTAGACTCTAGTTTGCCGGACGGCTTATGGTCACCCCCGCCCACCCCTACTCACCAGCCCTGTTTGCCTAGAGTCGGTGCTGAGGCTATTAGCACGGCCAGGCTTGACCACTGGTCAGTTTGTGAGATCTAGATGGAGTGCGGGATGTATGTTATGGCGGGAAGGCAGATCGAGCCAGGTCTAGAAAAGCTCTATCGAGGTGTCTGGGTGACAAATTCTGATTTAGACATCAGAATCATTTGAAATTCACCACACCTTAATAATTGCTTTTATCAATATTGAACCAAATATTCAAATACATTTTCTAGTATGATTTGAAGATTTCAAGTGGATTTGGTAACAGGGAGTAATTTCCAATAATACTGGAACGAAAAACGTAAATGACCAATATGGCGTAACCTACGTAGGCGTAGATAAGATGACTCAGACACATAATATACGTATAGACCAAGTTTCTTTTATTGTAACATAATACCTGTGGTTTATCGTATTGTCACACCTAGGTTATATGTGCGTCACATATGGTATATATTTACCTGCCAACTCATGTCCACCTGGTCTTTTCCTCCTGTTAATTACTACCTGTGTTTCACCTGGAGTCTCCTCCACGGCTGAGCTGACCTCATCAGCTCAGGGACCCAGGAGGACCCCCGGAGGACAGCGTCTGCAGGTGGCAACTCACGTAGGGTCATGTAGAATAGCACACCTGAAGAAAACCAGACGGAATGCATTATCTCAATTACTGTCATTGCAAGAAGAATTAGCACATACTTCTACGCATTTATGTGTATTTATATATAGAAAAACTTATAAAGACTTGCAATAAGTCATTTAGGGTCGTCTGAGGTTATCTAAGAAAAGTTGCAGAATCAGGAATGAGTCGCAGAAAGGAAATGAACGCAGGTGTTTGTCTTCGTGTTTATTGTTCTTAGAGATGTTGGAGTGTTGGATATGTTGAATAAACTAATTATTTATTTCTGAAAGTTGATCAGTGGAATTTACATACTTAGAGATAGATCTAACAAAAGATCACCGTTAATCTTTGGATACATATTTACATATTTTCTCAAGAAATATGTGCATATGCTTTATGAAGAAATGTACACCATTGTCTCCAGGAATGTCGTTATTTACAAAACGATAATAAAATTCTATTATGTGGCACCGCGGTGGTTTTGTCACTAATGAAAAGCATTATTGTTTGCCGTAAAACGGTTAATGAGTTAAAAGAGTGTTTGATTAGCTTTCCCTTCATTCAAAGTTGAGATCTTATCAATATGAATATTAAGTATAGATACATATGTGTACCCGTCATTTACTGACTTAACCCCGTAGGGGTACCGGGGTGGGGCTTCTGCTCCTGGGAAGAACATACACTCTCATTAGCCCCTGCTGATTGTAAAAGGTGACAATAGGAGGGGGCCCAGCACTGACCAAGTGGTTCATTGGGTTCGCTTTCCCTGTCACCTTCATCTCATAGATACAATCAGCAAAGACAGAATTCGCCCCAACTTGTTTTCACTGTGAAAAGTACCCTGGCTGTCGGTACGGCGTAAAACATCCATCACTCACTCAGTTACATACTACATAACCAAGTATGTAAACAGTGATAAGTAGACCACAGGTTTGCCTGTATGAAACATGTAGTGATACAACAACCACTTTTACCTTTCTCAGAAGTTAAAAAAAGTAAAACTGTCCTCATTGTAGCATGGACAACGTTACAACAACTCCCATTTATTATATCAAAAAGCCAAATTGATAACATTTTGGCAACATTGGATCATTTGGTCAAACGCAGTATAATATGGCAGATAAGCCTTGTGGGTCGTTCAGGTAGAGGCCTGCCCCCCTGGTGGGAGGGGGGCGAGTTACGTTTGACCTTGTCATATGGACGTAAGCCCTGATTGACGTGTCCTTGTATAACGACCCCCCCCCCCCCACTCCCGGCCCTCCCCCTCCAGCCCCCAAACCGCACGGTCCCCAAACTGGTGCCATACCCCCATCCCCCCATCGCACCCTCCCACCACTCTCTTGGCCCTTGAAGGGGGGATCTCTATGATACATGTCGAACTTCAGAAATGACAATGTCGCCTGTCGCATATCTCCCCATGTCGCATGTCGCCTCTAAGATGCTGCCATGTCACATGTCAAATTGAATAAGTAAGTCATGTTTTGTTGTTGATATATTTGTTCTCATGTCGCTAAACCTCATGTCCCACGTCGATTTTTAGCAAAGGCCATGTCGAATTAAAGGGTGGCCAAACACACAACCGGCTGTTACTGCCTCTTACATGCACCTTTATGGTCGGGGAGGGGGGGGGCACAGTTTGACTAACCCACCAGGTGGGCAGCGTGCGATTTGAAGGCCCTATGTTACACACAATTGCCCTCCAGTCGTTATTAATATTGAAGGGTGTGTGTGTTACCTGGGGCGTATTAATGCCGGTTTGCTAATCGAACAGCGCTATATTAATGGTCATGTCAACCATGTTGAGAAGGGAGGTTTAAGGGGCATGGGGTGATTGTTGGTACCTGCGTACAATGTCAGTACCTGCGTACAATAATGTCCATCAGTGACCATTGTCCATCTGTTTTCAGCCTGTATTATTGGTGCATTATAAATATAGCACCCTTACCTGTCGGCTTTAGAATGGCGGCCTGTCCAGACAGGCTGGTCAAAGGGCTGGTCAGTTGGATTCGGCCAGACGCTGTTACTGGACATTACCTCATCATTGACCAACTAGCACCACCAACACTGGCCCCACCACCACCACCACCACCACCGCCGCCGCCGCCACCACCTCCAGCTCTGAAAACACACACTGGATCATTGCTGTAGCCGCAGCAGTCAGCGGCGGAGAGCCTCCCGGACATGCCGAGTGACCAGTGGTCAAGCAGCAGCTGCCCACCACCCTACTGGAGGAGCAGGAAGATGAGGAGGGACAGGATTGATGCTACCGCCGTGGAGGAGGATATCATTGTTGCTTTTCAGATACGGCGGGACTGTTAACAATAAGAATCACAGATCGATTAGTTTGACTCTCTCCTCGCTTGTTCGTTGATTGGAGGTGTGACAGCATTCAGAACCTACAAGGATCAAAATGGGATCCACACCTGGATCCTAGGTGGTGGGATCAAACATCCAGGATCAAGCGTTTCATCATCCGCACCCTCTCCGGACGATCTCAAATCTAATACGGTTACTCATACTCACCGCTGACCATTTGTCCCTACACCCTTTACTGACCTGCGAGGTACTAGATATAAAAGGGGGTCAAGCGTTAATGTGACTAGGCGGGGCGAGAAGGAGGTCAGTCCGGTGATTAGAAGCTGGTCAGGGCGGGGCCCGCACCCTCATACCCCCTCCACTGACCACCACTGACCAACACACCCTCCCACCCCCCCCTGAATCCATCCATACTCGGCGACGGTCAGACGCAACTGGATGTCAGAGTGATGTCACCACACAACCCTCGACCTGCTAGATAGATAGAGGTAGAAGGAGCAGGCTGGAGAGACTACATACAAAGAGAGGAGACTGCATAGAGAGGGGAGACTGTAGTAGCCTGAGAACGGAGGGTGAGGAGAGGCCTCTCGGACGCTTGGATCATTTGACGGGGGCTCTGGATCCCGTTCGCGCCGTCTCCGCTGACAGAAGGGATCGTACGGTCACAAGGGGAGGATTCAGATGGTCAGATCTGCCCGCACTGGAGAAGCCCTATGCTGGTCAGTGAGTGATTCAGATGACCAATGGTCAAGGTGTGGTCCCTCCACGGTCTTGACCATCAGGATCGACGCTGAGCAGCAGGAGGAGGAAGTAGCGGCGATGGTCAGTATGATATGTGGTAAGCGGCCGGACGGTCTGTGTGAGCGGTCAGTGAGTGGTAGTGGTCAGTAGTGGACACTGGTCAATGTGACGGCTGGTAGTAGTGACCGCTGTCCGTCAGTAGGTTAATGTGACATCACACGGCGACCACTGACTGACCCCTCCCTGCACCCAGTGACACCAGCCGCTGATCCCCGCCAGTCCGCCTTATATACACACTCACACACATACACGTCACGCTGGAAACCAGTCACGGACCACCTACCTCCCAGGACACCAGCGTAAACAAAACCCCACAAAAACTGATTTCACTCAAAAATAATTTTGAGAAGAAACCTGACAGCATCACGGTGTACGCCATTTAAAGTGTATGTAAAATTATCAGAGTGTACTCCGCTTAATGTGTACACAAAATTGCATTACCTAATGCAATATACGCCTAGCCGACCCTCCACGGATGGTTAATCAGGATACAACACGAATCCCAGCAGACAGCGTCATAACACCACCACCTTCTGACCTAATCGTTTTGCACTCTACCCACTCCAAACCTGCGCCCGGCGAGTGAACGGCGCCCTCAGCCCTAGACCTCAGACACGGTGGATCCCGACCCCTCTCCAGCCCGAGACGGACTCCTCCAGGTTTTATAGGGGCGGATTAGTATAGGATTATCCCTGGAGTTGGTGTTATCAGCGGCACTGTTTGAGCTGAGCTCTACTACTCAACGACCGTCGTCATCGTCGTCGTCGTGACCGGTGTTGTCGGGCGGTCCTCCTGGGCGGGCCGGGAGGGATGAGCGCCCCGCAGGTCGGCCGGTGTGGAGTAGTACAAGTACTGGAGGCCGCAGGGTTAGAGCCCAAGGCGCCGAGTAGTAGTAGTAATAGTAGCACCAGGAGTAGACGGGTGTCATCCACCTCCTCCTGACTGGTGACCCCCTGACCTCAGCCACGGCTTGTTACCCACAGGAGGAGGTAATCTGGGGAACCCCCAACTCCTCCAGGGTTTTATTATACTTCGTCTGAATGCCCTTAGACCAGGGGATGATCAGAGATACTCTCCTGGGTTTAAATCTCTACAGCGTGGATTAACCTTCTCCAGGAGGAGTCCTCCTGAATGTATGGGTGTTGACTGATCAGGGTGGTCAAGGATCTACTGGAGAAAGGCAAATCAGGGGCTTCTCACATATAAACTGAGTGACTAGATCCCTGCTGACCAGGAGGTTACGACCCTGGTGGTGCACCCTAGTAGCACTGCTGTTAACCCCCCTGTAACAGCCCCACCTGTCTCCCCGAAAAACCACCACCACCACCACCACCTACACACCCCACCCACTAGTACTACCCCCATACACACCCACCACCCATCGCCGCACGTCGCCACACAACATGCATTGGCCGTGACTCAAGACCTTCTCAACCACAGTCACCAGACCTGCCTCGACCCTCGTCCAACCCACCAGCATCTTACAAGTAGTACAACAGCCTAGGAACAGACCACCATCAAATACATGTTCCTCCACGGTCAGCCCTGGAGATACTAGTGGTGAGTCCTAGTACTCACCCCTGCTGATAGGACTACACTAGTGTAGGCTCTACAGTGTCGGAGGAGAGGGCGCGGGAGGCGTGGAGCGCGTGTGTGAATGTGTGAGTGAGTGAGTGTGTGTGAGAGAGGTGGGCAGCGCGGGGGTCGGGCATCGGCACCACCGCACCACCACCACCACCGCCCCACCACCACCGCCGCCGCCGCTGGACAATAGTTATGGAGTGACCACAGCGTCTCTCATCAGACGCGGTAACCTGCCTGCTCCTGCAGGAACTCCCTCTTACCTCCTGCTTAAGTTCCCACGCTGACCACTCCACACCTCCACCCAGGAGCACACACTCCGCCATGTAAGCAGCCACCCCTTCAACCCTGGAGGAAAACTGATTCAGTTCATGGGATTTTTTTCCCTGATTTTACTCAATTTTCTTTTGAGTTTGGACACGCTCTTGGGTGTGGAGTTGCGCGTTATCACGTTGGCTTAGGAGGGCCTGACGCCACCTCTGAGTATCACTAAGGAACAGGAGGAGCCAGCCTCCCTCCAGGACACCCACAGGAGGAGAACAAGGTATTATCTCTGTACGGAGGAACTTATATTTGGATAAGGAGTTTCCCACAAAAATTGCTATCTTATCTCGTGTGAGGAGTTGGGGCATCTTGGACATGCAAATAGCGCTTACACTGGACCGCGTCCTAGTGTGATAACTGCCCTCACCCGCTGGAGGGTTAAAGTGCCCACACTGCTGATAACAAAAAACTTCACTGCTTCTCAAGGAAACCTGTGATTACTTGTGGAACTGGACCCAAGTGTGAGTAGATTTCTCAATGTTACCCTCAATTCGGATTGAAAATATTTAACCAGGTTATTTAACCGTAGTCGTTGCGTGATTAAATAACGAGAGAGCCTGGATGGCTGGACTTAGATTTCTGGTAGATCTGGCCATTCGGAAGATGATAAGGCTAGGTTCTGCCTTTGATATGTAAGAGTGTCACTCGATTTACCGTAATTATAAAGCCTTACATAAGCCCACTGAGGCCTATTCAAGTAGATAGCAACTTGATGTAATCAACTTGGAAGGAGCGGTAATAGAATACGGAAAGTATCTTGAAGTTTCCAAACAGATCTCATCATCATACAGGGAAATCTGTGCGAAATATTTGGGAGCTGTCTTTTAGATATATTTTTCTGAGTGTTTTTATTTTCTGATCTTTCAGGTTAAATACCGGAGCGATTGACTGCTGATTTATAAGGCGCTAGTTGGCACTGCTGGAAGTAACGCTTTCGTAACGCTATATGATATTGTGAAACCTGATTGCAAGTTACACTTAGAGTGAGCCAGGAACAAGTTAGCACAGCAAGACATTGGCAAGGCAATTGCTCAAGGTTACACTGAAGATTTAAAGACATTATTAGTAGACCGCGCGGTCCGTCCAAAAACACTGATTGAGAAGAGTGAAGAATAGAAGAAAAGAGAAGAAACAAAGTGCCTGACTGTAACTCTGACACCACTGCTATAGCACATCCGAACCGTCCCATTTTCCTAATGTGCTCATGATTTCTGAATTGTGATATTTTCCGACAAGCTCGAGAGAAACCGGGAGCTTTGATAGAGGATTCGTGGTTGGAGAGGAAGCGTTGTGACATAGAGGAAGGGTTAAGGAGAGTGGCATAACTCATCCTGCCTATATCTCAACACCTTTGTGGTTTATTGCACTCAAGGTGTAACTAACCATGTGAGAAGATTGAGGGGATTCGACACCTGCCATAATCCTTGTGTTACTTCAAAATTCTCATCTTGAAAAATACAAGGGAGATCCCAGGACATAGTCAGCTGACAACGACTAGATCCTCAAGTCATCACCGCTAACCACCCCAACCTCAATAGAATAGAGCCCCCATAAAGGGCGCTGCTCTATAGAATTACAACACCACCTCTACACCACAGACCCTCTGTCAAGTCAAGTAGACCCAAGTCCTCGGCCAACCACCCGTCCCCGATGATGGAGGCGCCCTCCCCGCGCCCCGGCCCGCCGCCCGGCCCCACCCCGGGCGGCATGGTCGTCGGCCGGCAGCACCACGCCGCCGCTGTGGCCGCCGCCGCCGCCGCTGCCATGACGGGCGTGGACCTGAGCCCGACGGGCCCCGGCCCGTCCTCCGTGTCGGTGACGGTGCCCACGCCGTCGTCGTCGTCGGCGCTGGCGTCCTCCATGGTGCTGGCGGCGTCGTCGGCCGGCAGCGTCACCCCGACGGCCTCCTCGCCGTTCCCGACGATGGCGCCGGGCGCCATCCCCGCGCTCAACGCCATGATGATGGGGTCGCCGCAGCCGACGGACGCCATGAGCATGTACGCCATGTGGGGTGAGTTCGGTCTTAGACTGCTGCATATTCTACTATTATACACCTATAGGTCATCTCACAGCATCCAGGCCCTACTGCTATAAGGGCCCTGGTGCTTTAACCTATGTTTCCCCGTGCGGGGAGGGTATTTTGATACTCTTTTTTTTTCAGGGTCTGTGAGCAAGCCTATACCTTGGAGACAAAGTTGGGATTATATGTTCTTTTTTTCAGTCTGTAATGATCTATAGTTTACAGGTTATTCTCTCATGGATTATCATAAGTATAGTCCTAGGTTGGATATTAACACACAAAATACTAGCAGTATATATATATTCACACTGACTATAGACTTTTATGTGCGATTTGCCGTGGCTTTTTTTTCATAAGGGCAATTTATTTCTAGACGAAGAGATGAATCTGTTTAAAAGCGCTCTCATAGCTTTACAAACATTCTCAAAAGCTCTTACCTGATGTGTTAGAATCCATTGTCAATGTGTTTCTCTTACCTAACTCTGATGTCAAGATCCATTTATATATGTTATACTCGCGGGCGCTTTCGTTTTTATTCCGCTGCTGTGATTAGATTTCTGCATATTCTCCCATTGTCAATGGGTTTCTTTGTGTTGGCATTGCCCATAGATAACCCCAGGTATCATCACTCTCATTCAGGTAGATAATAGCCAATATTTAGCAAGTATCAATAATGATAAAACTTGACCAGTAACAATAACCGTAACGGCCCTTACAGAGAGGTGAATCCAGTTACATATTAAAACACCATGACCTACAATAGTACATGGTCAGCCGACATCTCCTCCAGGGTGCTAAAAGCCCCCACCTGCCAACTGCTGACCTGTCCACCTCACCTGGTCACCTCACGACTACCTACCTGTGCCGGTCACGTGTCTCCCCCACCTGACCAGTTCCTCCAGGGTCCCCGGCCAGGTGAATCTTAGGTCAGGGGGGGGGGGACGCTGTAGTGCCTTATTAGTGGAGTGCGGCTGATTGGGGGTGTTATATAAGAAGAGATGGGGCGCTCATTACCTGTCTACCTGACGTGCTGAGATCCGTGTAACGTCTTAAGTGTGTCCAGACGAAAGGTGAATTGATTGGTTAGTGCTCACCTCTGAAGCCCGAGGTCAGAATAGAAGACGTTTTCCTAGACTGATTACATAATCATTATTAAATGTGTTACTACAGACAATGCTTACTATCCAGCTGTCTTTTGTCCAACGATATTCTTATGACTATATATAATTATATAAATGTTGCGAATTCGTCTGACGCAAATAATCTTTTCACAAACATGTTGAATATAGAATTGATTTGGTAAATCGCTTGACGGGAGCATTGTAATTCGTTGACATATGATATAGCGACAAATGTTATTTCATTTACGCACTGATATAACGGGAAATGTATATTTTATTGACACATAATATTATAACGGAATAACGGAGTATATACCATGTGCTGCCAATTGATCAGGAACCATCTGTACCTTGCTTATTACACAAGCATTGCGTCTATATTAAAGGATCAATAACTTCAACTTTAGAGAATTGCATAACGATATTGAATCTGAATTATTGATCATAATGAACTGTACATAGTAATTAAATCCGAATAGTTTCGCCTCACTAGAAACGTGGGAACTTGAGTTCTACTTGAGTTCTACAAGTGAATTATATTAGCTAACTAAAGAAACTTACGTTAGACATTGAAATATTTTCTGATTTTATGAGATTTCACGTTCTTTTTTTCATGGTTTTCCTGATAAGATTTTGTTTTTTCGCAAAAATATACCAATTACATTCTGTCTCCCATTCCTAGCTGTCATTCACCATTCACTCCATTAGAAAGCGTGTCAGACCTTAAACTTCTCATTTTAACAAAGCCAATATCCACATCATCTGAATAAACCAACTTACCTTTATCACACCCCATTGTCGGGTATACCAGCCCCCTCCCCTAGGCGCCTTCCCTTTCCCAATAATCCGAAATTATCTACTCATTCAAACGCCCGCGCCCATCCACCCCACCTACATTAGGACCCCTCCCTACACCCCATATAAAGACCTACAGCTTGCCCTCCGACCTCTCCTCCTTGACTGGAGAGTTCCCAATGAGTTTTTTCCTCCCGTCCTATCACTCGCACCCCCGGTGTCAATTGGCCATATTTTTATTGTGCGTCTCAATCGACGCGCTGGGGTCCGACGCGGCGCGCGCGGGCTGTCCGGTTCGGGCTTGGGGCTCCGGACAACTGACCCCTGGTCAGTTGGGGGCCGGCGGGGTCAGGGCCTTAGTAACGGGGTGTGGTCACCCTGACGACCCGACCATTGAGGCACGGGCCGGCCGAGGTCTGGGGCCCGTCGGCGGGAGGGGCAGGGGTCAGCGGGAAGGGGTTGGGGGTGAGAAGGGCGTGGTGGGGCAAGGGTAAATGTTACTGTATACCGGGGTAGTTTGGGGCGGAGGGCTTTTGGTAATGGCTTGAAAATGATGGGTTAATACTCCATATATCTATCCTCTGGCACACATTGCTCTTGCGGATTCTTATATCCACATCGAGAAAAATATATCAGATGTCAATTTTCTGAAAAATAAACCGTCATAGAATGACCAATTCATACTACATTTCCTAAATAAAGGGCTGGCTAGTATCCAAATGCCTCCAAATACATTAAAACTGATGACTCAAGGATGTTGAGTCATTATCGCCGGAGTGGGTGACGCTACTCTAGCGACCCTCCTGGGCCCTCCAGGGTTAGTATGGGTCCCAACAGTCTAGTTATCAGACTGCTTTGTCAACTATCTGAAAGGTTGCGTACACGGAAGGTCATCTAACCATGATACTTTTAGGGATATATAGGCTTAATTTTCTATTTAAAATAAGTATAGTCTGTATATGATTGTTCTTTGCGATTAAGACATTACAACGTTTTAGACGTATGTGGAAAAGAAATCATGATATATTTTAGAAATGTCCGTATAAAAAATAAATGGTTTCTACCTCCAAATGCAATATATTTGTTCTTCGACTGGTTCCATATCAAATCTAGACCCTCATATTTGGCCTCTTCCTGAACCATCTCTCCATCTCATTCTCTACCCAGGGTCACTGTCCCAATGGCCCAATGGTAAGGCCCCTGTCCCATACCGCCCATATCCCTAACCCCCTCCTCACCCCTCAACAGATGGGCTATTATCGTCCAGGTTACGTCAGGGCGGACATTTCCCATACTGTACGTTAGGATGGGGTGTCCGCTGTGTTTGGGGCCTTATGTAAGCCGACTGACCAGTCCGGTAACCCTACAGGTCGGCCATATTGTCCAGGCCTGTCGCTGAATGACCGTTACGCCACCTAGCGCCCCCTGATGGCCGCTTACGATGACCGCTGACCCCTATTATCTGACCGCCTCGCCCAACGATCTCACCACCCTTAATTCTCACCAACCGCATTTAAACTTACGGTCAGGTACGGTTTAAAGTTGTAACAAAAATTCCCCCTGCCTTAATGTCTTAGGCTTAGAACTCTGTGGTTGTCTTATACTAGCTATACTTGAATGGGTTGACATGTAGGGCAACGTGTTATTTCAACTTTTGATCATTCACACATACACTTAATGAAAAGTCCGATATTGCGGTTCATATAAGTAGCGCCATTAATCTCGGAAAACACCTTATAACAGCATGGCTCAGAGTTCAATGAACCTTCAGGAGAATATCAACTAGTAAGTGTTAATAGAGGAGGTATAAATATAATGTAGAATTCAGTTGTCAAATTGAGCAGATACTGGTTTATGTATTTCCTGTTTACAAGTCATTTCGCCTCATACTCCTCTAGGTTATAATTATGGTTATGGTAATCACGTGAAAATTATTTGACATCACTCAAACGAGGTGTCGGAGCCGGGTGTCGGAGAAGCTATAAATCCTCAATTAGATTATAGAATCAGTGTATGGATGGGTATCACTAGTGTAGGCATATTACTGGACCAAATTGAAGTGCATCTACCAAGCACTTCAGGCTTCAACCAGCCTCTCCCAATCCAGTTGGATTAATTCTGGTGAATCCTAAAGGCTCTTGAGGGCATTTAAACACAATGAAAACAAATAAGGGATTGAAGAGGATCGAACGCTGCGTTTCACATCCGGGTAATTGGGCTTCATATACCACGTGGTTCGACGGCGATGACGTCACAGGATTAGAATTTAACGCGGCTTAGGAGATAGGGATGATACAAGATTACCCAAGGGCTTTATGGCTGAAATATTCCGCTGCACTAGATGATGGACCAGTCTGCCGTGTAATAGGCGAACTTCCATGGCCTCCAAATCCGTTGAGTCTCCAGGACTTATTAATCGCATTGTGCAACAGGCTTATTGTTATGCAAAGGCACAGTTATAATGATTATACCCTATGCTCAAGGTTGACAGCAATTCATGGAGGTGCTAGACCTTATTCATACACTCCGCAATGAAATTAGGGAAGGGTTTAAAGTTACCCTCAACTGTTACGTAAGAGCAGGTCTGAAACTTTAAGCCGACATATTTGGTTGGCTCTTACAACCAGCTTACCTATAGTGAAGAAACCAGATTACATCCTGGAGAAACCCTAAACCTGGGTAACTTATCTCAGCATATTGGGAGGTCATCCTTAATCTATTGTGAACTGCGATTCCTACACATAAATATCCCTTACTGAAACATGAACTGCATGCATACGGAGTGAAGATAAATGTGTCGCATAACTCCCGTGATTTGTCTTATTGGCTTACTAGTACATGACATTATATTTGGCAAGTCTAAAGATATCCATTTTATTGCACATCATTTTACACGAGAGGAATTCTCATGATCTGAATGGTACAAAAGATTTGTATTGAGATTTATCTTATTCATGACAGAATTCTGTTCATTTTAAAATGCTTTAGACCCACAAATAAAGTATCGTCCCAGTTTCAAAGACGGCAAAAATAAAACTTACTGTGACCCGTTCTGCAGACTGGTTTGTAAATAAAACAAACAACTGGCATTATAAAACTGCATGTAAACACACATGTTCAGGTACAAATAACAGCAGTGATTAACCCTTGCCACCCGAGTGAACACCCAACAAAAAACACCCGAAGAGGGTCTTAGGGTGCATGGGGGACGGACACTGCTACTGCTACAGCTTGGGTTTGCACCTTATGACCCTGCTGTCGTCATGGTCACTGTTTTTGGTGCTACCTACATCATGGCAGGGTTACTGGTATTGTCACCGTTATGTGGTGGGGCCCGCGACTTGCGGGTGTTAGCGGCAGTATGCACACTGAGGGTGCATGCAATGATTCCGTATGGTCCAAGACGCTCGGGTGGGGTATACAGCACTGGTGTTTTGCACGCAGAGTTATGACCCTTTGCACCTAGAGTGCAAACTGAGTGCAAACATGAGGGTTCGCATGATGCACCTAATGTAACCAAGGTCGGGACATGTTTGTTATTTTCTGAGATGCTACATGTTTACTCTATTGATTTCGATAGGGAGGTATCTAGGGAATTTAGAGTTTACTTAAATCAGAGCGAATAGACAGTGATGGTCCATTGAGTCCGAAAAAACTTCATCAATGGCTCATTAAATTCCAATTTGACCAAGAATTCAGATTGTTTTATCTTTTGTTCCATTTCTAGCATGTCATTTGACGCATGATGCACCCCTAGTTAAGTGACTGTCCTTGATTTTGAATGCCTATGTGTGGTTGTGGCTGTTGTTCTAGTATCAAGTTGCAATTCTATTTTTCTCTTCATGCTTTTACTATAGTGCTTCCCTGGGAAATGGACAATAAACATTATTTTGTTCATCATGCTAACCAGCTGCATCCTCAATGCTGAAATTTAATTCAGAACACCTTCAGACCAAAAACCGTTGTTCATCAATCCATCCCCATCCCCCGACCCACCCCTTAACGGTAGCTTTCTGTGGGAATTAACACCGGTTAGATTAGAGCCCTCCCTATCTGTAGCCAAGCCTGGTTGTCGTGAGCTGCTCTTTGAGGGGTCAGGGAGCGAGCAGATTAAGAGGACCTGACAATCGCCCATGAGCAGCTCAGATACGCCCAGCTACCGCTCTCTGGGATGAGCCAGCGATAAGCCTGGATTAACTTTCCCCAGCGGCTCCTGTGAACTGACCCAGCCGGAAAACAAGGTGTTAATAATGAAGTACAGGTCCATTAAGGTCCTCCACGGTGAAGGCTGGCTTTATTAGGTGTAAGTGAGAAAACATGGCCGCCAAGGAAATCCCAACACCCCTTTTTGACACCCCACCCCTCCCAGACCACCCCTCCCCTAGAATCATTATAAACGACCAGCCCTATCTTTGGGCACAGCCCCCCAATTTTCCTTTTAATTTTTGAAGGGCGGGAAGTTGATGAGACTTTGTGAAGGGACGTTGAAATTGATGTCTAAGGTGCCGTCTGTTACTTCCAGTTCCCATGATGCACTCAGCAAGGCCCTCCATTGAAGACGAGAGATACCTGTACGAAAGAGAAATCAAAGAATCAGGTTTGTCCACAAGAAAAAGACCTAAGAATGTTTTTTTGCAGCATGATTGTTGTCCCATTTACTAGGCTTAGTTTGATTCGTCCTGATTAGTATTGGGAACATACTGTTTCAGCTTATTGGTGATATTACTGTGTTATTTTCTTGATTGTAGGCCAACATGAAACGCATTTTTCATATGGTTGATAGATCGTCATACTATCCAGAAAAAACATATCAGTGTAGATAGGATCAATTTATGATGGTCATATTTGAAAAGAACACAAAAAGTAGCTGAATAACAGTCTGCTGCAAATGATTGGAATGAAGATAGACAATAAGTAAATATTATTATAGAAAACGTATGATTCCCCATTTCGACATCAACTCCACGTTAAATTGCAAACGCATATCCCAGGATAGGACACAATAAACAGAACAAATGACGCCAGACCAGCACAACAAAGATAATCTTTACCCGGAAGTTCTGTCTCAATCTCAGACTTCCGGTGCCACCAGCGGCCAATATGCTAGGGCCGCTCTCCAAGCCGATCTCCAGTACAATTCCACAAAGTGTATAGGGAACATCTGCTGGGAGAACGGGTGTGAGGTCCTTATGGTGTGGGGACTCTAGCGTGCATTAATCAGTGTAATAAGTAACATCTTGGCGGGATAAGCCACCGTGCACATAGCTGGGGGTACTGGAGGAGGGGAGGGGGGGGGGGTAGTGTGGGAATCCTCCAGTGCCTGGAGACGGGTACGTCACACTGTACTACCACGAAATACCAGGGCGGTAATACAGTACACCTCATACTGCCTCAAGAGTTGCTCAGTATATTGAGAACATCTCTGTATAAGAATTGTGAGATGTAAGTGATAATTATAAATACCCCTCCAATGTATCATTTCAACTGCTAATGAAGATATACTGAGACATCTGAGAAGAATTGAAGAAGAATGTACTTCATTAGCCTGTTGCGTCCTTTGTTAGGAAGTCAACATTTAGAAAGGAGATGAAAAGTCGAGAATGTATCGCAATTTTTAGCACGCCATTTGAACAATTAGAATTAAAATAAAACACAATTTGGATGCTCAGACATTACACAAAGTTTTAGTTTACCATCTAGGATCCCCCTAGCTCTTCCCCTTGTAGTGTCAATGTCATGTCAGCTAACTTCCCTGTGCTCCGTCTAATGATTTGAATAAATATAACATAAATAAACAACACTTGTGCTATAGGCTGACGAAGACCCTGAGGGCACGACCATCACTGCCCAGTGTGGAGCTCGTGGACTGCCGACGTTTTATGACCATCTATGTGTTGGTTTTATTAGTATGTTCACGGCCACATGTACAATGGTAGGGGTCACTGAATAAGGCCCAGGGATAGGACAGGGAGGTTGGAATGAGAAGTGGATGGGGGGGGGGGGTGAGTAGTGTTATGACATAGAGTGTCGGTGTCACATCTTAGTCTCACCTTGATTGTAATTGGTCACAATTTTTTTTTGTGACACACCCTCCCAAGTGGCCCTATTTCATGCAAAAGATGAAAGAAATAATTGAAAAAAGATCAAGTACATATTTTTAAAAAAAAATCATAGTTTCCCATATTGAGGTAAGCCTTTAGCTTGGCAGAATATCCTGAAACCCAAGTATTTATTGGACATCATTTATGGGTTGTTTATGCAACTTAGTTTAGAGAACTGCAGGGAACTGACAGCCTGGAGTTACCTGGCCATTCCCCCCGGAGGAGCCCTACTGCCCCCCCACTGTCCTCTGTTGGTCACACCTGAGTGGCCGAAGGGCCCTATTACGACCTGAGGTCGTAACCAGGTAATTCCCAGCACATAAAAAGTGCCAGCCTGAGGACATAGTTAACTGATGTGTCATGCTGTTTAGCTACCATTAAAAATGCTAATGTGAATTATGTATTATGTTATGTCAAAATGAGAAGAAAATTTGATGGCTCAAAAACTATCAAGCATAACTGTTGTTATGATTACTGTGTCTTTGCATAATAATTACTATAATTATTACAGATTGTATGGCTTTACCTCACAATGTTGTTATTGTGTGAAAACACATTCAATGCTATTTTCAGAGGCCACACAAAATCAGTACAGCCATTTCCATGAAATACTGTAAAAAAAAGATACACAACCAGAGGTGTCTATACTTCTCGGTAGTATTAGAGACACATTCTTTGACTTGTTTGTGTATAGTCCTAGCGCTGTGTCTAAATAGGACCGACCAAGTATGTAGTATTATGGTGTGGGAAGGGGGGAGGGGAGGGGAGGGGGATACCATAAATACAGTGTTTAGCTGTTCTAGGCCTGAAAAGGTCAAGCCTAGGTTAATCTGCTGTTTGTGGGTGACATGTGGGAAGAGGCCTAGAGATACATTAACAGTATTACATCCTGTAAGCCGTCCATTACTGTAAGCTTACAGGACCAGGCCTATGGTTAGGGACAATGTAGAGATAAACAACAGGATGGCCCTAGACCCTTAAATTCGACACGGCGACACGGCCCTTTTCAGGGACTAGTGACATGGGACATGGGATTTTAAAAGATAATGACATGGGACATTGCCTTTTCTTAAATTCGACAGGGCGACACTGCCTTTTCTTAAATTCGACAGGGTGACATTACCCTTTCTTAAGTTCGACATGCGACATTGGGACCCCCCCATCAAGGGCCCCAACAGGCTCTGAAACCTTGTATAAACACCCAAAATGTGTGTCTGTCAGTGGGACTAACCCAGATCATTAAAGGATTCATACATTGAGAGTCTTCTTTTTATCCTTGGAGAAACAAGGTCAGAGAATACCCACACAAAAACTCTGAAACAGATTAATTGCTTCCCCAATGGGATAACGGATTAAACCTTTTGGTATAGCAAAATCTGAGTAGAGTTAAAAAATCAATATCAGATGTATTTTGGGCACTTTCTGTTGAGTAAACAACCCGAAGCAGTGATTCTGAGGACTCGGATTCTCCTAGCTGTTTGATCATTGACGTGTCAAGGCCGACCGTTCCGGTCCTGAGCTGTCGAGTTGAGGCCTGGAAAGATTAGTTGGAGATTTGACTCTGGACAAGAGTAGAATGGCTTCATCCCTCAAATACCAAAACCATTAACAAAAAAATAAACAAAAATGGATCCCGGAGTATCAACCCTAAATGACCTTGCTAAAGGATTATTACAAGTATATCGCCAATATATAGAAAATAATATAAAAGAAAATCTAAAATATAAATAAAATGGCAGTTTACTCTATGGAGTCCTGTGAGAACGTGGCGCTGACCACCAAACCCCATGGGGTAAAGTCTTATACATTCTTGGCCTAGAAGACCCGGATCACGTCTAGCCCAGGGGAAGTGACCAGCCGGACCCTCCATGCCGGGACCACCACCATGTCCACTACCCACAGCCCCAGTGTCGCCCCGTACCAGGGTCAACAGGTGCGTCGGGGTCACTCAGTACAAAGCCTGCCGACGGGAGACGACGTAATTTTTCACCTCGGTGTCAGATGCTCCTGGAGGGGGCTCGGGGGGTCGGCTGACCACCCAGACGGTCCGTGCCCAGGGCTGGGAGAGAGGGAGGGAAGACATGGTGGGAGGAAATAGTTTTAGTTTCGGAGAAAAACAGGATCTGAATTCCCATGCAGTGTTACTGGAAATTCCTAAAAGATGCATGTTGGGTTGAGTATTTCAGATTTATTGTCAATGGGGTGAGGGACAGTGTTCTGCAAAAAATTAAGAGAATATTAACTCTTTTGCCATAAATATTTAGATTGGTAACTCACCCGATAAAAACAATTTATTGACAGGTAAAAAAAAGTGCAAAATATCATGTGGTGATTCTCTCACAGTATGGCCGCCACCCAACTTTCCACACCTGATTGGATGTGGCATGCGACTCTTCCCCCTAGCCTAGGGGGGTCTTTCCAGCAGTTTATTAAATTTATATGAAATCAATTACCCGTGCGATATAGGCATAGTGACCGTGGGGTAAGCAGAGCGTCTCCACTTGGCGTGGTGACGCCGCCATCTTGGCCACTGACCACGCCCACCCTGGAGACTGGACACTGGGTGGACACAGGGGGTAGGGGTGACAGGTCAGCACAGGCCTAATGTGTCAACAGGCTCGTCTGACCACATTGATCTCGGCAGCATGGTACGTTTAATGCGCCTGGCGACACCGGCTGATTTCATTGACTGACCACTGGTCAGTTGCTGCTGCTGCTGCCAAGGGTCCCGCGGCGCCCGCTGACCGCTGGGCAGTGGCCGGAGGACTGACCGGCCAGGAGGGGGGGGGGCTGGTGGTTACTCGGCCATTGAGTCTTCCCATGTCACTTGCAGTCAGGCCTAGACATACTACAAGGCGACTTAACCCTTTGCATCCAAACTCAAAATTTGGAACACATTTCAATGCAGAAAAACGACTACCAAGAATAAGATAAGATTTGAATAGTTATACTTCTCCCCAACTTTAATATTGGTACAAGTAGTTTGAACAGAAACAGGAAAGAATTTAGATTAAAAGAATTATTCCGAAAATGTATCAAATGGCATGAGGATTGAAGGTTTCCTCCAAGGACCGAGGGGTGAGACAGTGCATTCATCGCATGCATGTCGGAGAGGTCCCAAGAGCTGTGACAGTGTGTGAGAAAAGACTAGATAATGACTACCCCATGACTACCCTATCTAGTACTGCCCAGACCCCCCTAGTAAATTACCCCGCCTGTCGATGGGTTCGATTAGCTTTGTCCAGGTAGCGCCGCCCTGGTCATCTCTTACCTGAGAGATTACATCGTCAGGCAGGTAAATGATGGAGCCTGGCCAGGTAAGTGGGGGGTGGGGCAGCACTGCCTCCGGACGATCACACAGGTAATTCGGGCCTGACAGGTGAGGGCCCATAGTAATCATGGAACTCCTTATGTAGGTCTACATGTTACCTATTTTAAGCATAATGTTTATTAGCCTATTGATCCCATGTGACCCTTAATGGAAAATACTATACACCTTTTTCACGAGTCTGCGCACTGAACTATCCGATTGATGCCCAATACTTTGAGCCTAGACTCATGGGAATCCATATCCCTAAGTATTGGTTCTGGCCTTTAAAGCCATTATTGCGCCACATTCTTGAAAAAGGTCTATTGTAAAACAAATGTGTGAAAAAAAACTGCTGGTCATACCTGTAAAAGGCAGATTGGTTACAGGTTGACTGGTTTGGAAGTTAATACATGTAATTATGTTTGAGGCGAAATCTGATATCCACATATTTTCGTTGACCCCTGTCGGACCCCCTTAGGTTTGGAGTGCTAATCCGAGAGTGTTGGCAATCAAGGAAAAGGGGGTGGAAAGTTTGGGATTCCTTTAGCATCAGGGGTGCTAAGGAGATCACAGCTGAGACAAAGTGGAGATGTCCCACCTCTAAACAAAACGAATCAATCAGCTAATCCTGATGGAAATTTAAAGTGATGCATGGAAAGGTATCGATGAAGACATTATGAGATAATCCAGCTCATATTTCTAGGACAAAACTAGCCACTTAAAATTATAAAGTTCATGAGACCTTTTTTAAAGGTCTCATTAAATGATAGTTTAAAGGTCTAAATGACAATTATCAGATGTATTACATTGATGAATATTCATTCAGTGAGAATAGGCTGTATTTCTCTAAAACAAAATGTGGTTGGGTACCTACAAAATGCTTGTGTAAGACACAGCAACGAACCGGACATGCTGTTTTGAGTCTCAAACCCTCTCTCACTCAGAGAGCTGCTCGGAGCCCTTCCCCCACCCTGGAGCAGTGAGTGAGTAGCTCAGGAGGACGCCATGTGACCCACTCTACCTCCCACCTCGAGGGGAAGATGGGCCTCTTGACAGGTCGGTTTCTAATGTGCGCAGTGGGACAGCCAACCTTCTTACTGGTGTTTTTTTCTGAAGTTAATAGTGTGTCTTCTAGTGGGGAATATGTGTCATTCATAACTTGTTCTGTTGTTAAATTTAGCACAGCCATAACCAAAATGATTATTTTTTCTGAAATTAATTATCGATTTTCCAGGGGGGGGGGGGGGGGGTTATCATTCAGAATTCTTAGTTTTGTTACATATACGACAACTTCCCTCTTGCATTGAGTTTAACATAATCATGTTGTGAGTTATGTCAAATATAGATAATTATATAAAAGGAAATATCAATGACCCCAGAAAATCATAGGTTTTCACATACCTTCCCATAAAATTTTAATTTAAACATAAACAATAACAAATCCATCACATGACGATAACAATTTCAGAAATTGACATGCAAAATAAAATCACATGTCAATTTATTGACTTGCTGTCACACCCAGACAAGATGTGACCGGCACACATCACCGAGTAGTCTCAGCGTCAATTCCTGGCATTCCTCCGTGCAGACAGCCCGACCCCTCCTACCGCGCCCTCCGCCATATTGGTCACTTGACCTTGTCCGTGTGGCCGGTCACTGGTCAGCCTGTCCACTGACCCCTAATGGTCATCCCAGGAAAGGTCCCCCTGAACCCCCCATGGGTCACCCCACCCCCCCGTGGGGGTAGTATTGTGGGCGGGGTAGCGGGGATAAGGGGGTGTAATATTGGGTGACGACCCCAACTGACACCCCAGAAGGGGCACAATATGACGGCGGGCCGAGGGCTTGACATCAGGGGTCAATAAGGGCTTCACCCTATGCCCTCAGCCCCTGGCTGATAACAGAAACAAGAAGGTTATAATGATACATGAGCAGATACAATTGGCTTTGTCTGAGGGGCTGCGGGAACTGTCCGCACACACACTAACTGGGCTTGTTATTATGTGACATGGGGGCAGAGGTGGGGACGACAGCTGCTTACGGCGAGCTGAAGTGATGTTATGTGGCCGAGTGGCCAGAGGAAATATTGAATTTGACTACAATCATAAAGAGTATGTTTTAGTAGTCAGATGGCTATATGTTTTACCTGTCGGATTATTTTAGGTACAATCATTTCATCATAGACTTGGACTATTAGATTTGTTATTTTGTTGTTGCAAACAATTATAATTCTAGTATATGAAATTCTGGAACATTATCGAAAAAAAGGGATTATCCTTAGATTTTTACTGTTGTTCCAGTTTTCAGACATATGCATCATTTTGGAGTCCTTTATTATGCCAGAATACAACCTTCCTACAATTATCGTCAGTTTATTGCTGTCACGGAATGCCACCTGGCATCCTTTCAGATGCAATAAGATTATAAAAAAGGACAACAATAACACCCTTTGAGCCCAGAGCGTTGGTAAAACGCGGGCCTAGTGGTGTGTGGTCAGTTTAGGGATGACCTAAGCCCTTTGTGTCATTCAGTAAAGACCTCAGGGGGGTTGGGGTGGGGGTTGTGGGATCCAGAGTGACAGACCTTTAGTGTGGACATTGTCCACCACAGGAATCCCTACCCCGTCTGTCGCTGTCTGGATCTATTATCCAACCTTAGCTCTAGTGGTCAGGTTTTATGTATAGGTAAGGACTGCGGCGGGCAGGGTTAGAAGGCTTCCCTGGAGGACCAGCTGTTCACGGGCTCAGGTTCCCCCCACGTCGTTAAATATAAGCCACCGTTTTATTTGCCTGAGGTTCTATACCATTTTGTAACAAAAAACCCCCAACAAAAACATAAAAATAATCGATAAATTAAAAAAAGAAAAAAGAAAAAGCTATGTTTGAAATTGTTTTGTTAGGGGAGTAATGCATAGCTCGCTACCTGCCGTGGTCGACCTTGTTTTATCGAGCGTAAGGGCTGGTTGGATGAAAGGGAAAATACGCGGTTGATATGAATATATGTAATCAGCTTCGTTTTGGGCATGTGAGTGTTTTTTGTGCGTGTTTTGGTGTATGTGTTGAAGCGGGGTGACAAAGACGCCCAGGGTGTCGGCACGGGTGTCACGGAACTTGCCGGGCACCGACTTGGGGTGTCACGGAGCTTGCCGGGTACCGACCACAGCCGGAACTAGGGAATTCCCCGGGTTGACCCCTGACCTCCACCTGTTGGATCAGCCGGAAACTCCCCTTGTCAGTCTTCTGCGCATGCTCAAAGCTTCTGAACCCTGTGGTTTGACCCCGACCCCGGCTGCTGTGGTTGTGGTCAGTTGTGATGTGGTGGAGTAGCGGCTCCCGACCAATGCCTCTCATGACATGGTTATCAGCACCCTAAATGTCGTACAATTATGACAATATCTCCGCCAATTTCCATATTCTCAAACCACAGTTATAACACATAGTACCTGACCCATATACTAACATATTTCAGTGAAATCGCAAGCGAAGTATGAACTTTTTCACTGAAATATCTCAATTTTTGTAAGATGGGAACGATTACATGCGCTATCGCGCGTCCGTCGGAGGCAGGGTCAGGGAGGGCAGCAGGACTCGGTGACATGCTGTAAAGACACATGTTGCTCTAGCATGAAAAGTCAACAGGGTGCTGACTAGTCAACCGGAAATGCACTCGAATCTCAGGACTTCCTGTCTCCCTGCTGCTGGAGCTTATCGATGGTCAACCCTGACCCCTCCATCCCGAGTGCAGGATGCGTAACGCTCTGCACCCACTGCACACCTGAATAACTAGAAAGATTCAGCAATCGTGTTTCATACCACAATGATATGAAATATCATCCATTTGTTATTTGCAGGTAAAACATTGATTTGGAAACTTATTTAATGTGTTGACACTTTTTCGTAAGATTTCAGGATACATGTGTAATTGCAAATATAAATATTCATTTGTCCAACTTTTGTTCCAAATGATTTGGAACAAAAGTGCTTAAATGTTAACTGGAAAAAGGGAACAAAAGTACATCAATCCCAACCGGAAAATAGATATAAAATGTAGATATGATAATGTAGACCCCCCTTATTGTGTGCTTACTACCTATATACTATACTGCCCTAAAGCCCTGTTCACCTGGGACCATTATCATGGGAACTGGCGTGTCCGATGAACATGTAAGAGTTGACCCGGGAGGTGACCCTGGTGCTGACAGTTAATTCCTGACCTCAAGCACTGACCAACCCCTTGTCCGGCCCTGCCCGGGTTACGGGAGGAGGCCAGGAGGGGTCAGCCCTGTAGCCTACAGGTGTGACGCTGACAGCTGTCCAGCGGGAGAACTAGAAGGCCAGGGGGGTGTTGGTCAGTGGTGGGGGTAGTCCCACAGCCAGGTGTTACGGAAATTACACCTTGGCAGGAAATAGTTACCGTATTAGAACAGAGCCTTGCGGTACTGCCTACCACTCTAGGCGTGAGGAGGGTTATCCCCTAACCTCCAGCTGAAAAAAAAAACACAAAAAAAACAGGCCACCCACCCTTAGATTTGGATTCCACTAGCCGATTTTACTCCCGATTTCAGAAATCAACATTGGGAGCAGATGCTAATTATAGACATATTGCATATCATTATTAGGTTTTGAAATTCTATTTCAAATCATATGTAGGATGTTTGGCCTTTGAGAATAGTAATAGGGAAAGGCAATGATTTACCAAATTACCAGCAGTCATAATCGTGTAGTGGAATACAGGCTTTACACCCTCCTCAGTGCAGAGCCCCTCCACACCACTTTGTGCACCCATTGACTCGCCTCTCCTCAACTTGTGCACTCATCATTTCACTTAACCTTCGGGTTACAGGGGGTCAGTTAGGGGTTAGAGGTGGTGGTGGTGGGTTGTTTCCATCCGTCGACTGTTACGCCCTGACTCCCCTGATGTGTGGGAGGGGCTGTATGGGTGGTTTCAGTAGGGATGGGTGGTGGAATTCTTTAGATAAATTTGTGTAATGCTCGTTGGCTTGGTTGGGCTGGGTTAGGGCGACGAGTTGAGGGGATGTTGGGAGGGGACCCTAGACCCTTAGATTTGCCCCGCTGACATCCAATTTCTTATAATCGACATGGGACTTAGTGAGATGAAGGGGAAAAAACGACATGACACTGAAGGACCGCTTCTTAAATTCGACATGTGACATGAGAAGGTCTTAGAGGTGACATGGGACATGAGTAGTAAGTGACAAGGGACATGACCTTTTCTTAAAATCGACATGTCACATGGAGACCCCCATCAACTGCCCCACTGGTAGGAGGCGGGCCGACCCCCACAAGTGTCCGCAGTGACCCCTGCCATAACTCAACCTAATGGGACAGTTACGATCGTGTTGTAGGGCCCGAATGTAATGGTCAGGGGGGTGGGGCGCCCGATCCCCCGCCCAAACCCCCCGCCCACCCCCCTTGTGGGCCTGGGTGGTATTTGGAGGCCCCAGTCTGTCTGTCCAGATTGACTGGTCGGGAAGGGGGTTACTGGGAAGTGGGCAACACGTGGGAAAAAAACAAAACAGCAACTGGCATTTTTCAGGATGTGGAAGTAAATAAAATGTAAGGGCTGACCGACTTTATCTGCGCTGTGGTTTCTGGGAA
Source organism: Lepidonotus clava (assembly GCA_936440205.1). Classification (NCBI taxonomy): domain Eukaryota; kingdom Metazoa; phylum Annelida; class Polychaeta; order Phyllodocida; family Polynoidae; genus Lepidonotus; species Lepidonotus clava. The sequence continues at coordinate 12,422,066 of OW387150.1, read as the reverse complement.
GCCACACGGTGAACTGTGTTGTTCAGCTTTTATTTCTTATTTTACTTCTTTGTAATTAGTTAGTACAGATTAACACAACTAATTCAGGACCAAAGATACTCTGCTCTCGTGAATACAGTTGGTAAAACGCTGGCCCTACAACGAAGCCGTTTTTGTGAATTTTGGGAATGAAGTGCTAATTTTGGCATAAACTAGAAATCAATTATTTTCAAAGAATATCTAATTAGTGAAAATTGATTAAGGCTCATGCGGGAAAAATACTGTATACTATGATGCTGTTACAATGAAACAGGTTGACTAAGGTCAGGTACCCCACATCTATTAATGCTTTAGTGATCGTTTATGAAACATTTCGCGGTCGTTAACCTAGCCCTCTCTCACCCCGACCTGATAAGTCTATATCTGATACGCCACTTTAGATCAATTAGATATATCAAGATAATTCAGATGCTAGAGATACACCCCTCCCCTACCAGCCAATACCCCACCCAAAGTAGCCTGTTTTTAAACACAGTGCATTTTCTTTGAAGTAGGCGGTGGGGAGGGGCTGGGTTCATGATATTCTTTATGATACCAATTTAGGCGGCCTCCTCGCACTGTTCCATACACCTGTAGGCCTAAAGGGGGGTCGCGATGCCCCCAGGGGGTGCTTTTTCGCTTTTTTTTGGAGTAAAGGTTTTTGGTTTCTTTTAGTATAAGGGGATTGGCTTGTAATGCGACAAGCTTTTGGTTATAGAAGAACATGAATGGAGTGTGTATGTTTGGGGTGGTTGGTTGGTATAAAGCGGCCATTGGTGCTATGTGTATGAGCGCCGCGCACCCCCCGAACATAACCCTTTCACATAGCCCCTACAACTCAACTACAGCTTAACATGCACGCCTTAGCCATTGACATGGGCCATCTTAGACTCTCATTGTCAACCAAACAAACCTTTTCACCATACGGCTCTAACCCCCTCTGGCCGTTTCTGGTCATTATATTATACTCAGAGATACTCGCTGAAAAGAAAAACGACCGAAAAAAGCATCGCACCCCCCTCGTCCATGCCAGGGGATACAGTTCCCCATGCCCAACAACCTTGTGCCTGTTAACCCTGAACGACCTTGGGCCACCAAGGTCACGACATCCTTGACCTTGGGGGTGAAGGTCAGGTGCAAGGTCAAGGCGGCCATTCATAGGTCCGTAGGTAAGGCAGTGACCGTTTGGTCGATCTACCATAGAGGCCCTGTGTGCCGGTCACTCCGGCCGGTTAGCTATGCGTGTTGCCGGACTGACCACGATGACCACTGGTCAGTTATACCCTTAACCCCCCTCCCACATTCGACAAGTATGCCCTCATCAATTGTTACCGGAGCCTAATCGACAAAGGGCCCTTTTCTTTATTGTCAACGATAAAGAATGGTGTAGGACAACAAATACTCTGATTTTAAAAAAGGGCATGCATGTTCCTACTATTCACCACCCCGTGTACGGTCAAGTGCTGCTCCTTAGATTGGTTCAATTCCTAAAACATCTATGAAGTCTTAGCTCTTTTATCACGACGGCATCCTTAACCAAAAAAGAAATATTTTTCAGTTATGATTCTCATGTCTAAAAATCCAACAAGGAAATGTGTCGTTTGGCTGGAAATGAGCAGTCACAACATTGAAGGAAAAAGAAAACCAAAACCAAAACCAAAAAACTAACCAGGAGACAAAAACCACAATAATATTTTGTGTGGCATCTGACCCGTGTTGGCTTTAGTGAGGGGGGTTAGTCGTCCAGTTAGTGGGGTCCAGTGAGCAGCAGCTGGCCTGGGAACAAAGACTGACCATCGCATGCTGACCACTGACATAAGTAACACCTCCATGCCATGTTGCACGCCGCGCCTGCCTGCCCTCGCCACTCCAATTGGCCTCCAATTGACAATAATTAGTGGTCAACGGTATTGTCTGACCCCTGATAAGCACACATGGACTGCTATTAAATTCTCCCCCACGACCACCGCCGACAACTATAAAAAAAAATCCTCCCGATCCTGGAAATTTGAACGTGGCAATTTGGCAGGAGGTGGGAGACGGTGGAGAGTGGTTAGGTAGGCGTGGTTTATGTTGGAGATTGTTTTTGGAAGTCATGGGATAGTTTCATGGGAGAATGGTAATAGAAAATTTGTGAAAGATGATAGGTGTGTGTGTTTTGTTCGCTTTGGAAACGATGCAGGAGTTCGAGTGTTGAGGGCTGGTGGTAAGCGTGAGGATTTATGGTATCTGAATGATGGGTCATTAGACCCTGCCTCAGCTTGTCCTATCATTTTCCAGGGGAAATGAAATATTTGAATAGGCCTTGTTCTGGTGGGCTGGAACTACATTAATTTTGTTTCAAACAAGCCTGCCCAATAGTCAACTAGGCCTTCTCAAAAGCAGACTGTCCATGCTATCATACGATGCCTTTCCTTATAGACAAAATGAATGAACAAATGGAGAATATGTCGTAGAATCTGTTCCCATTCCAAAATCAGTAAAAACAAAACCGATGTTTCACAGCCGACTGTGTATTTCCCCTTCGTTATCATTTGATATTTCAATAGAAAAATTTCTTTTAAAAGACATTTCAGTTTTAGAAATTTGAATTCTCATAAGAATAATATGGGAGGATTCTCCATACCATCCGTGTGTGTGTCGGCGTCCAAAGGGTCAGTTCCGGGTTATGCAAACTAATCAAGGATAATTCGCCAGCCATATGCTTCAACACACATTTCGCGTGAAGTTAAACCGACCCATTGAGCCTCTCCCCACATAGAAATAATTTCGCGGCGAGCGGCCGTCAGTTAATTATTCATCGCGGATTGAGGCAACTTGATGGATGGCTTCTGACCGACAAAGGTAGGGGTAGTGTCCGAGGGTCATTGTAGTGGTCAGCCGGGGTTACCTTGGCACTGGTCAGCTGCTGACCACTACTTTGGTCTGACCCAAGCTTGACCTCACCTCCAAATTGCATATGGTCGTGGGACTTGAGATAAGATAAGCAGAAGGGTCTGTGCAGGGAGGCCATGTTTTCTAAACACTTTCCCTCGGGCATCCAGATCCCCGCGCATGCGCGGAGAGGGCGGCAGAGGGCGCTTGTGTCCGGAGGTCAGGGGGAGGAGCCCAGCGTCCTCTTTGAGTTGGAATTAGCGGGGATTCGTTAACCCTATTGGATGGGGAAAAAAGAAAAAAAGGAGCGGGGGTGGGGTGAATGTGGGAGGGAGGGAGGGATGATGGCATCGACCTTTGTTATCAGGGAAGCTTAGTTGGATGCGCTATCGCCATGCATGGAGTGTGTGCAACACTGATAGAGTTTTTTGCACAGATACTGTGATTTGGCATATATCAATTTTCAAAAAACAATGGCAGGCATAGAAAGACAAAAATTGCTTCTCGATCTTATCTGGAGATAATTGAAAATGGACCAGTTCTTACAATTATATCGTCTAATTCTCCATCACATACACGATTTGAATATGGAATCTTTTGTCAATATTTGCCAACAAAATTGCTTCAATTTCTCTCTTTTTGACTTACTTCTAAGCAAATCAGTAAATACAAAAACATTTTTTCAATATTAGTGATAGTAGCACACTGGAGACGTTAGCCGCAAAGAATCAAACTGAAGGTAACATTTCCCCCTTTTTTGTGGGGTTAATTTTGAGGGTAGAAATAAGCCCTCACCCCTCGCCCGGGGCCAGTGGGGCTTCCGTTGGGCGAGCACCAATGAGAACCGCGCATCCAAAGCGAGGCGCTCCAATCACGTGCCAGCCGCGTGGTTCTCGCGCCTCCCGCCCGAGGGCGTGGCGAGCGTCGAGATTACAGCGCTAAATTGGATCTGGGGATTTCGGCGACGGCTTGCGGCCTGCCAGAACAAAGAGTTAGAATTCTAGGTCAACGATGACAATGCCACCAGAGATGCGTCAGAGAGACTCTGAGAGAGAATCCTGAGGGGAGAGGGGTTCGATTGGGGGAAGGAGCGTGAGCTGACATTGCTTTGTTCGATTCGTCATATTGGTGTCAGCCGCACACGCCTGTGGCAGAGATAAGTACTTCATTACAGCGACATTAGGACTGGGACGGTCTCTGATCAATAACAGACAAATCACAAGGATTCGGTCCACATAAAGGATGAAAACCAATGAGAAAACTCCCGTGTTTGGTATTGCCCGTCAATTTCTGCAACGAAATATGTCTGAACTGTTAAGTTTTATTTCCGAAAAGAAAAAGACGTACCATCATTTAAAATGAATGAGTACGGCATACTTGTTTGTCCAGTCTAAGAACGCTTAGCTACTAAGATGTACTAACTACGTGCAATTCCAAGATAAAAATTGCATACCAAGAATAAGTCAAAGATAATACTTATAGGTGGACGTGCCAACGCCTGTCACGCAAATAACAATAACAACTCACCGTTAAATAACTAACCCAGTTATTTCTTGTTAATACATTTCATCATTGAGTAACCCACCCAGTTGTTTCCGACGCCTTCCTATTGGCCCACCCTCCAGGTCACATGGCTGTTATGCAAATTCCAGGCAGGAGCAGCTCATGTGAGCAAATGGTTACCATGGTGACGCGACGGAGGCGGCACCTCAGATGACCCGGGTAGGTGTCTATTGAGAAAGTTACATAAGCAAAGACGTTTATCCGAATGGGGGAGGACTATTGTTTCCTAAATTCTAGGTCGATGACGTCTTCTGCCGGAGACCTTACGGAATTTTGTTATTCGTTTTCTATGGCGGTTTTGATTGTAAGGTTCTGTCGGATAGAGTGAGACGCGGGATTGTTTAGAATTGTTTTAAATATTTATTTCCCTCGTGATTCTAAGCGCAGGTACGAATGAAGTGTGAAATCTGGATTTATTCGATGTTTATTTCCAAAGCTCATTCATCTATTTGTCATATAATTATTTGCACAATTTTTACATGAAAATGTTTAACATTAACCAGATGAACTGTAGGTTCCAAACATTCCAACGTCACAGTATCCCTTCAAATTTTGCAGTTGTCGAGTAAAACTATAAACATCCAAGCCTTTTTGTGCCAACGCTTTTCGATGTTCATGTCTCTGATTAATATGAGTGTCATGTAAGGTCAACTACGTGGGTCTTGTTAATGACGGTGATACGTGTCTCATTAAGACTGGGTTTTATTGCCAAGTAATAGGCCAAGGTGTGACCCCCGACACTTTCCAAGGAGACCTCAGGCCTAATTTATTCATCAAAATTATTCTGTTACAGAGCAGTAGCGTCTTGGAAAGATAAAGAACTTAAATACGAATTGTATCTCAAGATAAAAAAATGAAAATTATGTATGTAATTTAGCGAAAGGCATGTAAGGGCTAAGGCAGACCTTGTGGTTGGTTTTCACCTCGGATCGATAAAGGCGGTAGGTAGTTTCATATTTTCGGGAAAAATTGAAGCATTTGAACCTGGAATTACTGAAACCAAAACGGACTCTAATGTGGATAAATAGGCAAATGTGTACTTCCGATAAGATCCCTCACCCCTCTTACGTTCAGAAATCTCCGCGCGGCAGTTACGCGCGACACGGTCTGCGCGCGTTAGGCGGGCGCGGTCTGACGCGGCGCGTACAAAACGCTGCCGCGCGGCGCCGCTTGACCCTGGCGACCCCTGTAACCTTACGCGCGGTAAGGGGCGGACGCGGTGAGAGCGGCGCGTCGACGGATACGTTATTATCGCCGCTAAACAAGCCTGTCAATGCCACAGCGGCGTTTTGTTGGGCGTCAAGTGGGAGGCGAATACTGACTATGTGAGGAAGGTTTGATGGAAACATTGGTTGTAATAGTTCTATGTTCAGGACAAATTAACCAAATAAAATGTGAAAAACATATTCAACACAGCTTAAATTATGCGTATCTATTTAGCAGCAGATGTTATGATCTTAACGGAAAGATAAGGGGTATGCGTATAACTAAAAGGCTACACGTTGGCCATTCCCATCTACGCGCATGGCGTATTTCCTCACCGAAAAAGGCTCCGAAAAATCCCCCCCTGCCCCCAAGCACACACAATGCCCTTTAAAAAGAATCACTTTTCATGGACCTATCCTTGCTTACTATGTCTTGATTATCGATCATGAAAAAGGATGTTTGCTCCAAGGTAGTAAGATATAACACTGTTTGTGAAGGTGTTTGGCCCTTACCACTGGTAGTGTTCGGCTTCTATGCCCTTCACCGTTTAGGAGCCACAGAATGCATTAAAGTTAAACGGACAAACCGTGACATCTTTAGTCACGAATATTTCTTAAAGCATGTTTGGGCAATTTTGCATTGGGCTAAATGACAGTTCGGACTGAATAATATGAGTATAAGCTCAATAACACAATCCTAACTTTCTTCATCCAAAGAAAAAATTAGCGGCGTTAACCAGAGACCGAGCATTTTAAAGTAATTTCAAATTGGTGCGCAGCCCTCTAGTCGTTGATTCTCAATTTAGCAGCAGGCTACCCCTAGAGTAGCGCGTGGCGATATCGGGCATAAATCGTCGGCCCCTGTGTCCACATACCGGGCATTATGTGTCCAGTTTGGACAGCGCCAGCACATGAAAAGCCGAGAAAAAGCACTGCCCCCAGGAGGCAATCTCTTCCTGTTTGTTTTGTGGGCATAGCCTGTGGTCAGTCTTTACACCTGTGATGGTCAGCCTGGTCAGTGGCAGTGGTCACTGCCGCCCGCCCAACACAGGGGGTGCCCTGATTTACTGGACACTTTAATGGTCATTCTATGGTCAGTCGTAAGGAGGGTTGCCCGAAGGGGTCAAGGAAGTGTGACCGTCTCTGGACATGTATGTATGTATCCCCCCTCCCCACCCCTCCCTCCCAGTCCTCTTTGACAGCTGGCCCTCTGGTGACCGTCAATCACATTAATTTTGGGTCTCAAGTCACAGATTTTGCTGCACTGAAATGACGAATTTACACATTAAAACTATTACAGGGACAAAGGTTTCCAGATTTTTGTCTGATTTCAGATTTGTTTTTGTTAGCCCTCACCCCTAATGATAATTTTCAAAATTTATTTCTCACATCACCTTTCACAGCATTTTGAGATAATTGAAATTTTCTCTCTGGAGTTTCAGATTTTTTCATTAAACCTGACTCACATCCCTGTTATATGTACTGCGTATGAACAAGAGATTAATCCTCACAAGTAAATCAAATCAATGACCAACGAAACATATTTATACCGAATGAGTTATGAAGGAATGTATATAAGGCGTTTACTGAGGAATAGGACGTCATATGCTAATGTCTCAGTTTTCCTAATTATCTTTCTCATGCAACTGAGGCCCCTAAATGATGATTTATGGAAACCATTAGGTAACGATTTTGATCATTAAAGAAAACCGACATAATAGGCAGATTTAAGGTCAGTGACCGGTGACTTCGGTGACGTAAACAAAAGTCAACAGGTCTTTGCCCTTTCATACGTCAATAGATACGTCAACGTAAGGCGTGACGTCATCAGATTATGTATTCTGTTACGAAATCATATCATGCGTTTGGCAATGACAGGGCGTTGTTAGTGCAGACTGCCACACTTGACACCTGCTTTGTATAGCTATATTTTGTTTTGGTTTAATTAACCACGCTCATTTTACAAGAAGATATAACTTCTCGAATGTGATTAATCTTAGATTTTATACTAATATTTGATATTGTGAAATAGGACTTCTCAATGTAGCGACAGCGAATGCTTTTCGCTAACAATTTGATTCAGCCACAAAGAGAACCTCAGAAATCTATCAACATTGAGGGATTTCTTCCTATCAAAGCATGGGCTTATTCTTTTTAGTTCAATGCAATAAAACATTTTGGGCAATAGATGTAGCTTTCTTTATATCATAAAAGTTCACCCGTATACCTCTGTAACATAACAAACTTACAACAAAAACTTTCTGTGAAAGAATGTATCACAGACATTCCTGTTTCAAACCTTTATACAATCCAGCGTACGCCCACAGTAGTCTTGCGTGCAAACACATAAATCAGGAGAGGGGCTGAGGGGGCAGGGACTGGGAGGCAGGAAATCTCAGCTACAACAACAAAAAAGAAAGCGTTTAGTGCGACCTTTATGGTCATTTGATGAGGGCCTGGTCTGGATTGAAACGTTGCCGAGACGGGCCCTAAGGTTTCCACAGCTTCGGTAACCGGTCGCGAGGTGGAGCCACTGAGAATGTGGGCTTTGGAGGAAGGGGGCGGGGGTAGAGTAGGGGCCCGGGGGAGGGTACTTTGGTCTATGAAGGGTACCCACTGCAAATGTTAAACATCCCCAGAAAGTGGAGGCCGTGAACGTCAAAAGTGTTAGGTGGTCAGCCACTTAAAGGGCTGACCGCCCAAGAAAAAAATCTAGATCATGAAATAGTGGCAGAAACTTAAAACTTAACCTTAATCTTATTTGTTTTCCACTGAAACACTTTAGGCAATTTTATCAAAGGTTTTCTTACAATTTTTGTTATGATTTTGTTCTATTTCATGTTAATGAGACATTCTGATTTTTAGGGGGCGGGGATCTGTACTTCCCCATAAATATGAATCGGTAAACTAAAACTCAGGGATCATCAGTCATGAAAGTAGAGGCGATAGTTTGGCAGTAACCTTCAAAGTGTTAGTCCCCCCCCCCCCAACTCTGAGAGTAGAGGGGTAGGGGGCGGGGCCTGGGGGGTTAAAAGAGGGCTGGTCAAGGTGGGGGCAGGGCGTGTGACAATGGGAAAAGGCCGGTTAGTCATCATGGGGGTTAGATTGGGTGGTGTTGGCGATGGTTACTGAGGCCCTACATCATCCGTGGCTGACCGCTCCCACCACCAGGAGAGTGGTCAGTGCCGTGGTCAGTCAGGGGTCAGTTTAATCAACTCTCGCCCTGTTTGTTACGGGAAGGTTACTGAATCGACTTGTTATTTGCTGAGTTGTAAGGGTATTGGCGGAAGCCCCATTTAGCTCATGTTGGGCCATTGGAGCTAGAGTTGTACAGTGTTATTCAAGGACTATTACTAATGGGACTCTAGCATTGCTGGTCAACTAAATGTCCTAGTAAAATTACATGTACTCAAAATACATCAAAATTATGGACAAACAAATCAAAGATTAATTATTTCTCAAAAAAGAAAAAAGGAAACGCTAGCGGTTAGAACGTACATTAATGTAAAACATGACACATCAGACTCATGCTAGAGTACGGCATAGGGATACACAATTTTGTACTTCAGATAAACTGTCAATGTTCCTACATTCCACACAGTATTTGCCAGTTGAACTGAGGCGGCGTTGCTTTGGTTAACCGAGTTATGCCACTGGACAGAGGTCCATAATTCACGGGCCGTGTAATGAGAGTTCTCCGTGCCCTACCGCCGGTCAGGACATGTCCGCGTTATATCACACCGTCGTGCCATATCAATTAGTAATGGCCGCTTTCATAATGCTGACCCAATTATACGACCCCCTGAGAACTAGGCCAAGGGGTCAAGGATAGGGGTCAGCCCCAAAGGTTACATGGTCATTGGCAAATACATGTCAGTGTATATAATGATAATACCGCCTCGGGTTATTGTGGACGAAACACTGAGTAACATGTCGTAAACCCGACATGAACCCGAAACGCAGAGGTCAAAGTCATCAAAGGTTGAGAGCGGGAGGGGTTAGGATGTTTATCTTTGAGTAGGGGAGAGGTTTAAGGTTAAAAACCAACAGGGACAAGAAGGTGGAGGTTGGGGTCTTGTAGTCGAGTGCTGGGAGGTGTTTGGGGGTTTGGCGCGCTTTCTGTGTTGACTTTTAGGGCTGAGCAGACGACATTCCACTGCTCGCCGACTGTAAACTGACGATCTCCGCGGGTCACCCAGAGGTCAGCCGGACCAGCATAGACATGCCGTAACCCCTCCCGTCGGTTTTGAGTGGTAAACGACTAACTTTGAATCAGATCTTTAGTTGTTCACCAATAACGTCGGATATCCGGTCATGTCCGACGTGAGCTGATCAAGCTGTCTATTAAAGCATTGAACATCAGACCAATATCCGACTTGTTAAAAAGCTTTTGGTATAGATTACATTCGTGATCTTTCAAGAGTTATTTCTTTGATTTTGGAATACGAAATGGGAGGAATGTCTGCAATACTATGAGACGTAAACTAAAAAACTATGAAACAGGATGATCTTGTATCCCGGGCCATGTATGCAGTTTTTTGCCCATGAGAAGATGCATTATTTTATCATCACGGTCAAAGAAGTTCCACAAAGTGTGTCCTAAAGAACATTAGAAGGGTAAAACTGCAAATAATTAGTGGGAGCTGACCACGTCTAGTGCTTATGTCACTGCAGCTCATTTATCGTGATCTGACGTGCGCTATGGTCAGAGGCTAGTTCCATAATAGCCCACCAGAGGTCGTAACGCCCACGTCCGGTGAAAAAATTACCCCACAGGAAGTAGTTAAAAGGTAAGAAAAATGTATAATTATCCTCTCAACTTCCCTTGGTCATGAAGACCCATCTGTACTTTAAAAAAAAAAAAAAAATCCAATTCGAGAAACAGAGTTTGACATATTTTTATACTTAGAATATCGGGTAGTCAATAAGTTAAAGATGTAGAACAGAGTGTGAGCCAATCTTCGTCAAAATCTGTACCATTTACGGAACCGTCTTTTCTGTACCTCCTCTGTTCAAAATCGCTGTCAGTTATACAGGCCTACCCTTGTGAAAAATAGAAATATGAATATTCACAAGAGCTTACACATAAGGCTAACGACATTATACTGAATTCCATGCTTACAAATAACAATGAAACAATAAGGGTTCACAGGTTGATACAGAGTCCTGAATTATTCATAACTGTTACATCGGACCGGTGATAAACCTTGACATTTGGTTCTGGCCTGAAAGGTGCGACCTCGTAGGTGCGACCTTCCTCCAGGCGACGTGCGACATGCTGGGTCTCAAGCTGGTCCAGCATAATCAAACCCAAAACCCACAGTTATAAATCATAATGCGCCAGGCACGGTAGCCTACCCTAAATGGGACTGACGGCATTGAAGCTACAGCTTTATCCTTGAGGTAATGATTAGCATTTTACGTGTCTCTCAAGGACACCTTTTTCTATGAATATTAAACTTGGCTCGTTAATCTCATAATGCCAATCCGTGACTTGTGTATCTTCGGTGGGAATGCACTGTGATTAATGGTAAACACCAACATGCTGTCGTTAAGTCAATGGTGTGAAATGATTTAATTCCTCGTTAGTCGTTACATTTGAGAGTCAGAGAACTAAACGTGCCATAATTGTCTTGTTCATTGTCCATAAAACTAGGTAAGATTAATATTAAATCACATAACCAACCCATATTGCACGGACACACACAAATCAATATTCCTTTGTACATCTGTACTTAACTTTCACATGATCTAACACAATACTTATAGTACGCAAAAAATATCCATATTCTTTTGTACAAATGTGCTTCACTTTCATATGATTCAACATAATCCATAGTAAAGCACGCAGAAAAATCCATATTCTTTTGTAAAACGGTTTCGAGTCTATGTGCTTCGTTCATCAGTTCTACGTACAAGCGAATAAGTATGACCGAAAGAGAATTAAATATTGTGGGAGAAGGACCACTCAACCGACGGACCTCGGCTTGGGGGATGAGAGAGCGGCGCAGGGGCGACATCTGTTGGCCACTCACGCCGCTACCGTTCGATTCCCAACCCATGAAGAGAGCCGGATTCTGATTGGTTAATTGGAGCCCTGGTCTGAGGGCGCTTTTGAGTCGAAAAGGAGGCTGTAGCCTCGGAACAGGTGCAACAGGTCGTTTGACGCTTAGAAACCAAATCCAGGGCTAAGCCCCGGTTCTAATGAGTCGCCATTAGCAACTGTGACCATGGCGACGGGCGTTGTCATGTCGAATGGGCGCCGACAGAGTAAAGGGCCCCAAACGAGGTCTGCGGGTGTCTCAGGGATGTTTGCCCACCCGCCAAACAATGAAAAGATGTCAGACTGACCCAGGGGCCCAAGATTTATCTGACCAGTGCGGGTTTTATCGGTTATATCGTTATGACCACTGGCACAAAGCCAGGGTGTGACTTAGTACCCTTTGTGGGGTCGCCCCCATAGAACAATCGTCTAGGAGATGTATTGTCTTCTGGGGAGGGAGAATTGGATGATTGTGACAGGTTGAGGTGAATTATAGAATCAGTTGGCATCCTTCTAACTACAGAAATCACCCTTTCTTTTTGGATTTTAAGCAGTTAGGAACCACATCCATGCCCTCCAGGCAGTCGCGGGGCAGTCGTTGCAAATCCTCATCGCAACTCTTAGGTATGAGAAATGAGCTGAATGTTCTAAGCTGCATCAACCTATGATTTTGTTTTTGGTTTTAAGTAAATTGAGCTATAGCCCTATCATGCAATTGGGTTGGATGCTTAGAAGGTTCGTGCCACGGCTTTTCAATCTCAATGGCTTTTTAAAACGTGCAGCAATATGAATTTCAAAACTGCTAATTATACCACGATTAGCCATCATTACAGGAGTCAAAAAGCAGACCTTTTAGCCCTTTCTTCAGCTCTGCTGGAAAGGAAGCCGAATCCGCAGCTCCTGTTATAGGGAGTAGACAGGGGATGGCCCGGGGGTATGGGTGATATACACTCAGCGTAACAGATGTGTCCACACCGCTACCACAGGAGGGGCCTTTGAACCCAGCCGGCCACAGGCCTGTATTTTAAAGCCTATCCCGTATATGAAAGGGGGAAAATGTAAGAGGACGGAGGCCAGGGGGGATGGGGAAGAATAGGGGGAATGGGAAAGAATAGGGGGAAAAGGAAAGGTGAAAGGAGAGGGCGGGGAGTTGGCGCGGACTGCGTCATTTATCACGCGGGTTGGACAATTCGTTATAATGGGATGTGAAGGGGTGGGGCGGCGGGGGGGCCAGGGGGTTAAGTGTGGGAATAAAGCCTACCACTGACCACTCACCTGACCACACAGGTATAGAACTGGCCACAGGTGCAACAATTGGCCGATATGCCGACAAACGGAGGGCATAATGAGTGCTATATGGGTTGGAGGAAAGTTATGCCCTTCCCCTCTGCGCAGGTCGCTGGGTATTTGTCCCAAGGCTTTGAGATAAGGGCTTTGTGTCTAAAGACCTTCGGAGAAGGGCTTCGGTTGATGGGACTTGTAACCCCTCCACATACCCAGTCACTATTACCGAACCCCACGCTGGAATTACCATATCCCATTATCTATTTGTAATTCCAATTAGAATCTATTTAGGGAGATGCTTAAAATACATACATCCAGATACCCTGGTGCAACGGCTCTATAATTAGGAGTAAACTTCGTGTGTGGTAAACCTATCAACAGGATCCATTACCGCAAAAACCAGTTGGTTATTCAACCAGGGCAGTAAACCTGCCACTTTTTTTTACAATGTAATTTTCTATGTAAATTCCCTCATTTGCCAACACCCCAACGATAGCAAATTTACAAAGGTGTATTACTGGCCCGTTCTCTCACCTAATGGATCCCCAACTGACCAGTGGTCAAGGTACAGGTCAGAGTGGACAGATGGAGCTGACCCTACAGGTGTTGGAATAACACTACTCCGCCCAGAGTCGGCGTCCATTAAACTCCAGGGTGCCAAGGTAAAGGGCAGGTCAGGGGGTAACTGAGGGTAACCTTGGGGTGAGGTTACAGATGGTTGGCACATTATGTCCAGTTTCTGCTTGACCAACAGGTGGTGGTCAGTATTAATGGACACAGTGGTCAGTGGTAAGCTAGTTTAACCTCATCTGGATCAGTTCATTAAGGTATTTGAACCCAGCTCCACGTATATAGCAATTACTCATTCACAAAGCTGATAATGAATGATGAATATTTAATGCAGTTGAAACGCTTTGTACCATATCCACCTGTCACAGGTATGAACATTATTAACATATATTGACCTCGTACAGGAAATGTGAATTATAATGTCATTGTTATAATGAAGACGAGAGGTATTTGAATTTTCAAATTTTCATGTAGGTCTTAATACACATATTCTTCTGCAATAAATCAAAGACTACAACGATTTAGTCAATACAAATATATTCCACCTCATCATTTGATTAAGAATATATAAGCTTGGAACAGAATGAATACAAGTAAAACGCCTGCATTCCTTGAACAGATTTTGACTTGTTTGTCCGGTGTAATCCATCCGCAGGGCTTGTGGGACTTCTTTCTCCCTTCTCCTTTATCAGTTAGCTGTCAGTACAGGTAGGTTATTTGTCGCGGGGGCCGCTGCCCGGTGGGTACGGGTAGTTATCAGGCAGGGGGTGGTGAGGCCAGGAACACATGATACCCCTCCCCTATGAGAGGGCGGCCAGAGGCCCGTCACTTCTGGTCATCTCCTACCCCCTTTAACCCCCCTCCACGCCAGATGCCGCCGGGAGAAGCTGACCAGAGGAGTGGACAGGGGTCAGGGCATCTGTTACCTGGCGGACAGAAGGTGGGGGCTTCTACCTGGGCGTTGATTGGGGGTCAAGAAGGTCGTAACCCCTGACGCCGGCCAGGTAAGCAAGGGTCACTGCTGGGTCAGGGGCCAAACAGCTTACAGCTTCTTTCATCAGCTTCAATTGAGACTGAGCCTATCCTCACCTGTCTCTTAGTGTTATATACAGGCCTAGGGAGGGGGAGATGATAAACGCATCTGTGCTGGGAGGTACATCCTGTGGACCAATGGCTTTAAGATGTGTGCTACTCACGGCTATGATCATTAACACCGTATTAAATGGACATTTTGTTTATGGCTCATTTATCGAGGGTCTTGGAAAGGGTACATTAGTCTATGGTTAGTCTCTCTGGTTAGAGTCACACCAACAAGTATCTTTCTAGATACTCGTTGGTCAAACTAAGAGCTGGAAAGGCATAAGATAGGGAACGCTGTTTCTTCGATGGATATATATTGTTATATTTTAATCATGCCAGATAGACACAAGGCAAGCGTCCCATTTTCCAGCAAGGAGTTCCTTTGATGTGTTAGAATTACGTGTGGTTGGCTGTGGCAGCTACCCCGCAGGTACCTCTATCACTGTTGGAAAGGAAAATCGTTGATAACCTGCGATATATTAAATCTAGAAATAACACTTTTTCTACCACTCCCAAACTCAGAGCTCAGATTGAGCGTGCTCTACAGGTGCGCCAATTAAGATTGTGGGCCGCAGATAGCCAACATTCCGGACCTGGCCCCTGGACACCTGTCTCTCACGATCCCTTCTCACACTGCAGACAAATCCCCGGTAATTGCCGCGAGGTGGCGTCCGCGTCGTCGTGGCGTATTACCGACGGTTGGGGTAAAGTGTCCCAGTATGCGCTGGTCTTCCCTTCATTCAAAAAACGGGCACAAAAATGGGGGAAAGTGGGAGGGGGGTGTTGTCAGGTGCCAGGGGGCACTCCGACCCCCCTTGGGTCTCAGGGGGCAGATGTCAGTGGCCGAACATAAAGGGCGCGTGCGCGGGGCCAAGCCTTATGAACCCGCGCTGTGGGGCTCCCATCTTGTGCCCCACGGGCTGTCACCGGGAATAGTGACCCATGTAAAATTGGGGAGCGGGGGCCCTTTCAAAGGGCCCTTAACCCCTGTGAACCCTAGCGGCCCGCCACGCGTCGCCGAGTATGATTTGATAAACTCGAGCTTGGGGCGGAGCCGGAAAAAAGTGGCATACAGATGTTACAAAAATTGGAAATATCAAATACCAGGTTCACAAGTAGATCGGTTTTCTATATCGAAATATGAGAATCTTCAAAGCATAGAACTAAACATTTAGACAATGATTTTATCAGTTTGAACATCCTAAGCTTTGATGGGAAAAAATAGCAGCATAGGCCTAAATGTAATGACCGGATCGTGTTTTGCTTTACATTCAGATAGGTATTTGCTACCAATATTGGCTCTAGTATCTTTAGGCATGGTCATACAACAACTTTTGTTATGAGATGTACCTTTATTTGACTTCTCGGATAGCTTCCAATGCTTTATGAAATATCACTTAACCTTACTCTATTCAATTTGCAATATCCTGATTTTGTAATATCTTACAGATATTTTTTTTAGCAATAATTTAATCAGAAAATCATTTTTAACCATGGTTTAACAGTGGGAAAATAGCATTAGGGCAAAGGGTTACCATAATTATTATTCTGTAATGAAAATCAGCCTTTTTTATATGAACGTCGGGATGAAGGGTGGGATACCAGGGGTGGGGGTCTCAGCTGACTGAAGCGTGAGGTCCACTCTGGTGTCCACTGGTATATCCCAAGTCACGTCTCCTTTCTCCCCCGCCAGATGTCGCGGCGGTCAGCAGGGGTGCTGCCTTTTCAACCCCTCCTGAAGGGGGTGGGGGTGGGTCCCGGGCCAGTAATTAGGTACTGGAGAGGGCCCCTTCGGAGAGACTTCTAACCCCCTCCCTGCCCCCCTCCACACTTCCCCTGCCCCACCCCGCCCCACCCTTAGACGCTGGGACAAACTGTCATACATCACACGAGCACGTCATGGACGTACAGCGTCCGCGTCGCCATAGCAACAAAGAGAGGGGAAAACAATTTTTGAATAATTACAGCAAGGGAACTGGGTGAACTGTATAGCCCCCCTCCCTCCCACTTTTCCACACCGCTCTCCACTCCCTCTCCTGGCCGTCAATGTATGAGGAACAATGTTAAATCGTTACAATTGGGAGGGAAATACTTTCACGGGTTAGGTTTATGGGGTAAAAGAACAATTGGCGGTAGCACCATCTGCCTGTATGCGCTTTGAGGCTATTCAGGTTGGAAGGACACAAAGCTTCTAAACGACATACAGAGGGATAGTCGGATTTTAGGTCGAGTTCTGTTAATTACATTGTGATAATTCGAATTTAAGTCGTTGAAAATGGACGTTACATTGGAAAGGATGTCGATGATTTGAACATTACACTGAGTCGAATCAAATTATGTAAATAAGATGAGATTAACTAAACATGGTAAATACATTATGGGAGGAGATACTATAATAGCGTTTCTTTGTTCGCTATTCTATTTAGTAGAATACCTGACAATGAGAATACATTAAACTAACTTCAAGTGTTCATTTTGTATTTCCAATCATTGCGCTAGATTATTAGCATGAACATTATAACTGCAAAGGAAAGCCAGGGAAGTGTTGTTGTCCAATAATTGTTGGTACCAGATCCTTCACCATTCCAAATAATGCCCAGAATTGCATTGAATTTCATTAGTATCATCTCTAAGAACGAAAATTCGTTTCCATTAAGAGTTGTGAAATGACGACGAATAAAAGCAGTAGGGCAGAGTCTATGGCGTCCTTTTATTTTCCAAGGTAATCATTCCAGGGGTTGCGTTTTGGACGTACCATCTACTCCACACAGGTGTTTGGTGGCAGGTGTGGGGTTTATCTGATAAAGACGGTAACCCTGTAAACAGGTAGTGATTACTGCCTCGTCACTCCCCTACCTCCAGCCCTATCTCTCCCACCCCCTCCCCCAAACCCACCCCAAACCCACACCCACCGACGCTCACATCTCTCTGTGTGCTGCCGCTCTTGCTGTCCCCTTTTCTCGTTCTGTCCCCACCTCTCAACGGCAGCACTGGTCAGTCTCTGTCGCCATGGTTACACTCTACGTGGTCACTCAGCACTCAGCAGACAGTAGAAAAGAAAATTATGTTGTCACTTGAAGGCACACGAAATACAAAAACCAATTCTTAAAAAATAATGAAATTTAGGGGTAGGCGGATTTAGGTGAATGATAGGGACGTGCGCCTGGATTGTCTAATATACAGCCTCAATATCGTGATGATAATAGTGCAGATGCTTTGATCTATTTTAGATTATTTGAAAATTGACGCCAAGATTCATTTAAGACATGGAACGAAATGAGATCAAGATGATTTTATCTACGAACAGTTTGATAAAATATAGGCCATACTTTTTTCACCAATAATTTTAGGTCTTAAACCATAGTACAGACGAATATTCTTTAGACAGATATTTGACAAAATGTATGATTTATCGGTGTTTCGACCACATAATTGGGCAATGACAGGAATATCAGGAATATTGAAATAAACTATTCTGTGATATTTCCTAGGGGAGAAATCGAGCAACCTCGTATGTGAAGTACATTTATTAGCCTGTGCAAAAGGAGAAGACATGCGAATTGATGTGCACCACAGGAGTGCATACCCCCAAATCCACGAGGCCTGAAACATGAGGTTTGGACACGAGCGCCAGATGCAGAAACGAGTACCACACCGGAGAGATGGGCTAATAACATACCCCAATGTCCAGACTGCCGGGGGTTAAATGAGCCAAACCCCCCAACCCCCATAGCCCCCCAAAACCCCCGCCGAATGCCATCTAATAATCACCCATCATTCCTAGCGCGCGCTGCCCCTAAAAGAACCCCCCTCCCCTCACCTTCCAACCATCCCTCCCCCTCCCCAAAAGGTTCTGAGTGTTTTCGAGATGAGAGGGCAGAAGCAGTGGCCATCCCCCATCCTCCTCATGCCTTATTCATGTTCCGGGCCCGGATTCACACGTGTAGATAATCCCCCATTAGGCCCCGCCGTTCTCTAGTCTGGATAACAGGTCGAAATTGCGCCTCTCAACGGAGGCTGTCATTAACAGAGGAATTAGGAGATGTCGGTTAGACGTTGATACAAAGGTGGCTAGAGTAGGAGGGGTCCGGAGAGATAGATAAGTAAGGTGTAACCTAGAATTTAGATAGGTTAGATGGGTTTATGATGTTAATGATTATTATGCCGATCTTTAGACAAACGTTTGCACATACGAAGATTCAAGGGTTAGATCAAATTGTTTTCAAGTTTATCTGTATGAATTTGCACGATTATAGAATGAACAATTTAAAAAGGAGAAATAAACGAAAAAATGATTGTATACACTTTTCCAATGAGAATATTCAACACAATAATCAAAGACACAATATTGAACGAGCCCACATTTTGTAAGGGGAAAAATAGTCGAATACTTTTATAGACAAAAATCCCATTAATATCATACTTGCAGCTTAAGTATCTAACCCGTGCCACTCACTCATCATCAGACGCACATTAAGACTAATGGACAGGTGAGGGATAAAGGGGCTACCCGTCTGACAAGGGTTAACAGTGGAGGGGGCGTCCAGTTTCAGGTGTAAAACAATAGCCCTACTCCTGGGGCTCTCCGGGGCCGACCCCCAACCGCCGAGTGACCACAGGATGGACCGAGCCACAATGGTCAGTCAACGATCCCCCGTCTGCTGACCCCCTCACGAGAGGGGTAGGGGCGGGTGGCGTGAGGAGAGGGGAAGGAGTGTCACGATTTTTCTGTCTGTGGAAGATAGTGAGAAAATAGAAGGTAAATATAGTGGGGGAATGGAAGGTTGAATGGTGAGAAAATAGAAGGTATGAAATTGAGAATCAAAAGTAAAAAAAAAGAGAAAATGGAAAGTGAATATAGTGAGAAAATGGAAGGTAAACATATCTGTCTGATAGAAGAAGAAAGTCTGATAGAAGAATTACCAGAAGAGATATGAGACATGGTAAACTGATATGGAGTAGTTCTACACGATTTAAATATATTTTCTCTATTGATATTACATAAAATGCATCCAAAAACACACTTTGATTATTTGTTCCAAATGCAGAAATGAATTAAATATTTCGCCAAATTTGCGCTGCTACTGGTCGCCCTATTTCTTAGACACAAATCATTTCGGCCAAGGATACTGCCACCTGGAGTCAAAGACGTCATTATTGTGGACAATACCCCCCAGTTCCATACAGCACGGTGTATCTGAGACGGAGGAATTCCCATTCACTCTTACCCCACCTGGTTCGATTACGTAACACCAAACCTTTCACTGACCAATCAAACCAAAAACCTGAAAGCCCTACGCTGGGGGCAGTGTCCATAGTAACCGGACGCCGTTAGGATGACCTGTGGTAGAGTGCTGACCACTGACTGACCACTGACCACTACTGGTGACAGGAGAAATCTAGATAAGACCTTGTCGGACAAAGCTGAGGTCTTTTCATCAGCCTGTCCACCTGTGTGTTGAGAATCTACAGGTACTGACCACTATACTGACCGCTACATGCGGGCTCTTTGTTGACCACACCTTCGTCCGACTGGTCAGGTGTAGTCATGGAGCCTGTAGGGGGACGGACAAAAAGAGGAGGGGTCGTTTTGTTTGATGGAAGCAAGGTTTGATTGTTCAATTAGAAATAGAGAAATAATTGCTGGGGATTTTGCGGAGGGTTGTAATATGCCATCGGTTGCTATGGCGGTGAGCAGTGCGAGTGATGTGTTTGTATTATTCATTATCAGACATCCCAAGGTAAGATGTTGCAAAACTATAATGCCATCACACATGTAAGAGATTAATATAAAACAAAACTTTTGGTTAGTATGAAGGTCTTAGTTTTAGCGAATTAATGGGTTTTTTTCAGGTGGATTTAAACATGTGTAAAATCAACGTTGTGTTTGCAGAAAATAACTTCATGTTATTTCAAGTCTAAATGTACCAAGTCATAGACCACTCATCCAACCCACTATTCTGCCTGGATGAAACATACACCTTGCCCCCCTGGCCTTATTAGCACACCTTACAAGAGCGCCCTCACCCAGACCCGCCAGGTACTACAAGGGTCTTGTAACGGGTTTCTCGGTGATTGCAGCTGGTGTCGGGGGGAAGCCCTTGCTAAGGGCGGCGGCGGCGGAAGTAGGGTGGTTGCCATGGAGAGGAAGCGTCCTCCTGACACCAAGACCAAGGTCACCTGTCTGTGAGTCCTCCAGTAACCTCCAGGGCTGCAGCCAGGGGTCGCAGGAAGTTTGGAGGGCACTGTAGACGCTGTTAATTGTTCCTGGAAGTACTCTGATGAATAGTTAAACAACAACAAATACAATAACAACAACAGAATAATGAAAAAGAATAATAAAAAAACACATAAATAAATAGACCTTTGAGAAGAGAGACATACTACACAGTCCTATGTCTTACCGCTTATCTTTTGCTCATCTGGGGATGTTTACACTATGGGTCGACCACAGTCAGTCCCTTGGGTCACAGGGCTCTGGACCCTGAGGTTTACTAATAATGTCTATAGAGAGGCCTTACCAACAGATGTTATATGGGAATATCATGTTACTGACTACTGAAACCAGTCGTTTTGAGCCCCAAACCCACTATAAAATTTCAAGAGCAACCTAATACGACAGGGAACAGATCGGTAAGACATAGGACTGTACAGCTATACATAGTAAACAGTGTCCGAATTATAGACTATTAGATAACTGCAATGGACGGGGGTGTACTGAAAAACATATCAGTTTGAATATGATTAGGGTTACTGTTTGTAAGGTTTAGTACTCAGCACACATCTTTGCCAACCACGTCTTATATGTTGGTGTTTGGAAATTATACCTAATCGAAAACCCTATAGATACATTGACGTATTGAGGTAAGCCTAATTTCCGTTTAAAATTTGCATATGAATCAAATTCCCACAAAGCAGCTGCTTGGGTCGTCGGCCATATCCATAACTCGGATAAACACTTGTGTAAATATTGAACCAATCTGCATGTGTGTGCGCTCTTCAGTGAGCAAGAATGGTCTGAATTTTTATTTTTTCACGGAGACTCTGGCTGGCGGTGGCGGTGATGGACACTTCAGTATTGACACTGCTTGCAGTTGCATCAATCATTTAGTAGAGAATTCTGTGTTGACACGGGGCCGCCAGTTAGAGCCTATTAAGTCAACGCGGGTCATATGCCGCCGTCGGCCGCCCAGGGTTGGCCATGCGGGCTTGTTGAGTTATGTTTTTATCAGAAGTGACATGTTTTACTTGACCCTTGCAAGATGAGCCCAGGCCTTTCAATTGGCCGCCACACCTCGCCTGACCCCAATGACCCCGACGCCATTTTGACAGATTTTTAACGGTGACCCCCCGCCTGCCTCTTTTCTCACCCCCACCTCACTCATTCCCAAACTTCCCCCAATCCTCCGCCTTTTTCACCCCCACAAAGACACAACCAACCCAGTAGATTTTGTTAATTTCATCAAACCCCCTGAAAAAGGGCCCAAAAGCCCCTTTTGTCCGGTTATTCTGTGGCCATTAGAAGGGCGCGGGTCAAAGGGCACTGGCCCTAACAGTGGTGGGGTCGTGTTTGCCGGTAGGGGCGACTCGCCGACCGGGGCTCGCCCACGGCGCCGGGGGTCAAGCGTCATATTGGGGGGTGAGGGCGGAGACGGGCGTCCCTCGGCCAGGGTCACTGCCCCCCGCCACGCCGCCTTGACCCTGGGTCAACCGGCCGCCCGCCCCGTAATTCGATCGGTTGTCAAGGCAACATCTGGCAAGCCGCGCGACGCCCGTCGTCATCATCGAACCCCTCCCCCCTCCCTCCCCACCCCTCCCGACTTCTCTTCTTTTTTTGCACCCCACATACAACAACCTGTCTCCTTCCCCCTATATCTTCTAGAGGCGCCAGTCTCGAAATAAAACTTGGATGGAAAATAGGGTTTCCTCCTTTTCTCCAGCCATATTTTAGCCTCCGTGTTACTCCAGAATTCCCTATCACATTTAAAAAATGAAAGCATTATGAATCGCCCTCTACATGGACGTAAGTTTTCAGATTTTTGTCTTGATTTCGGATTTTTCTCTTTCCATCTCAGAACCTCTAATGGCAATTTTCTTGAATAATTGCTTACGTATACATTATGTTTCATACCATTCAATAATAATCTAATCTGAAGTCTCAAATTTTTACCAACCCTGACATACATTCCTGTAAAAAAAAATCTCCTAACGGCCCAAGTTCCAAAACCAAACTGCGATGGAAAATCTAGCTTCCTTCCCTCTCTCCAGCCATATTCTAGCCTCCTAATTAATCCAAAATAATATCCTAAACGTTTTCAAGAATTATTCTGGATTACCATCCCAGAACATTCAGAAGAGTGGCTCTGTTAGGAGAGTGTTTCCAACAAGGGTCATTAGTCCGCTTGGAGCTGCCCATGTCGTGCTTCTAGGGTTTGGAGAGGGAGTGGGCAGAGTTAAGGGGGAGGGGGCGATTTGTGCGTCAGATTAGCTCTGCAGACAGGCTGAAAATCCGACCCTGCAGATGCCGGACCTGTCAAAATGAATCTTTTTAGCAGTCGGCAAGTTTCAAACTTGCTGAGTGGCTAACGGCTCGAGCCACGTTTGTTAAGCTGTGGGAGGTTGGCAGATGCTCCGTGGTCTACCAACCGAAAAGAACACCTCAATTAACATATATTTATTTACTTTCGGTTAAACGCACAAAAAATATAATCACAAAACATTCCCAGTTTTATCGGTGCAACAATGTATGCAATTATTCTAACCTAAAATGAGCAGGTGGCAGTCACAGAGAATTAACACTAAACGCTAAAATTAAGAACTTAGGATTAAACACATTTGACATTAAAATTGTTATAAATGATTTGCCTTCCCATCGAACAGCTCCCAGCTTTGCGAACTTTGTGTCCTGATGACGTAGTAACCCCGGAGCATGCTGGGAGGACGTTAGAAACGGTTGCCATGGTGACTGCAAAGCTACAATTTTATTGGGTGAAGAGCGATCGCCACTTTCGGCGTCCTGTTGCTATGCAACTACCGAAAAGATAAAGCAGACGACAATTAGACAAAAACGCGGGAATTATCATCGATCATCGCAATTACCGAAAAATATCAGTGTTCTCACTGACCTTCAGACAATGGCGGTCTATGTTATAGAAAATATAACACAATTCACCATCGCCACTTATTTACAGTAGCACTTTTCCACCCAAGGGTTTTATCTCATTAACAGTTGCTAGGTAATTAATGAGCTGTATGGTCGTGCCAGCTAGGGTTAAAAAGGCCACAATTAATGGCCTTCTAGGATGTCAACGGCTACCCGTTACAACTGAGCTGTAAAGTGCTGGCCGCTGCGTGCAGGTGGCGCTACGTGTCGTCGTGACAGAGTGAGGTAGGAGCGTGAGTCGTGTGGGTTTGAGCAGGGTAGGAACATACTTAGGACATATAGATAGTATGTTTGTGACATGTGAATGGGGTATTAAGATTTGTATAACACTATGAGACATAATATAGGACTTTTTTTTACAATAAGCACCACTCAATAAATGTATAAAGAGTTGTAAATGCACCAGTAAATGTCATTCACACAGGTAGTTGTCTACGTCAGTGAATGCTATGGGCATCACGTTAAAGTGTTATAATTCATAGGAAAGTCGCATAATAAATGTGTACGTTTTCTGCACTTCAAATAGAATTGATCTTGCTCTCTATGACGAATAAACCTAGGCCTAAATACTTTTTCTAAAGGAACATTTCTTTTGTTTAACACCTAATGCATCTATATATTCACCCCCTGCTTGATGGCAGATCGAAACGCACCCCACTGTATACATTCCAGTCCCCACTGGCCCCTGTACCCCTCTGCAATGTTAGCATTGACTGGTCAGTGGCCGAGTGGTCAAGGATCGAACACCACCCCTAAGCCCGACGTGGTCAGACTGACCGCCCCAGTATCGGATTCTCTGTTTACACGCCCCTGACCTCTCTGTGGACACTGACTTTGCCCACAGAGGCACGAACAGGTAATGTCCAGGCCAGAGCGCTGACCAGTATTTTATGCAGATTCGGCAGACATTGGTCAATCTTTGTGAATCTTTGATGATATGTAATAACAACAATATCATATATGGCTTTCTTTTGCCTGCTTAGGAAGCAGGCCCATTCATGATTTTATCATTAAGCTCACATTATATTTTGAAATTGAAACAAAAATAAAATTTAGGATTTTGTGTGGTAAATCCAGCGATCTTGTGAGCATGCTTTCAATGAAGTGGGGTGTCAACTCAGCACCTTTTTTGTAGTATACGGTACATGTCCTGTGCCAACAGCAAGGGTATTATCCTTCTTGGTGGTATTAGAATGCAAATCTATATAAAGTACCTATGCATTTCAAAAAAATCAACCATATTGCATTTCCAACGAAAGAAACCCAAACAAAGACATCTGTCAAACCCTCCCACCCTCTCTAACACATGGAACCCATCGTTCCTTAACCCTAGCCCACGATGAAAATACAAATCCTGGAAATAATTAGCAGCGGTGGGTCATACAAACTCCCCTCCCTCCCCAACCCGAACCCACGTGGCTATGTAATCAGGTTGGAAGGGTTGATGTTCCCGCTAGGGGTCTCTGGTTTCTGACCTCAGGTCGTTGGGGGCACTTTTTACGGACGTAATGATAGGAGGGAGATAAGGGCATCTCCCGTGCTGGCTGGTGCAAGGTGGCGCCACCGTGCGGTCAGTTCTGCGCATGCGCCGGGAAGTTGGGGTTTTGGAACGGGGGAATGTGGGGGGGGGGGGGGGGGGGGATGTCGTGGTCACGGACGGAACCCTTTTTAGAATAACTTTTATGTATTTATTTTACTTATTTTACTCCTTTTTCTGTCGGGGCGGGAGGCAAGGAATCTTCCATTCTTTTTGTATGGTAGTAATGAAGTGCGCTTGTAGATTCTGAAGGTGGTATTTCTTTTAAATCTAGGCCCTAAATACCATATACTGAAGGCCAATTATCCAGTCACAGCGTCCTGTTTTTAAAGGGCAGTGTTGTAGGGGGGAAAAAGACATGAGCCACTTGAGAAGGAATAGTCACTTTACTGCAGAGCACGTCACGATCCCTGATGGCGAAAGTAAACAGCGGCTACCTTTACTGCCCCGTTATAACGAGGGTCACTGAGGGCAAAGGGGATGCGAGGGGTGGGTGAGTGATAGCAGATATATCCCACAGCAGGAACCGTTACAGTCTCTGCGGATGATTAGAATATAACAGCTAATTTGAATTTAAGAAAATAAGATCCCCTGATTCAGATTTTTCCCATTCATATCTGGGAGATTCGACGCTTCTGTTGTTTGTTTTCGAGTTGATTGCGCTGGTAAATAAATAGGCCGTTGTAACTTTGGTAATGATCCACAAAAGTGGACAGTAATTCAAGAGTCTACAATTTCACTTTAAACTCAAATATTAGGCCTATAACTAGTTGTAGGGCAAGAGTTTTATTATCCAAAATTAGATTTTCACAATGCTGGTTCAAGTATTAGAATATGAACATCGAAGAGTCCCTAGATAGACCTATCTGCCGCCCTGGAGGCTAGTCGACTGAGCAAAGAGTCGCCATTTGTATTGAGCCGTATGGTCGCACCGGAAGTTAGACATGCAGACCGGAAATGACATTATCGTCCACCAGGCGGCGCGGCGGTCATAGCACTGCCTCCTGGTGGTCAGAAACAAACGTCTTACAAAAGACTGAAGTAGAAACGAAAATCTCAGGTTATGAGGCCGGGGAATCCCTTTAAACTCTCCCCTGTGGCCTGGGATCGGCTTGGGGATGGGAGGGAGAGGATAGAGTTCTAGGTCTCACTACATTGATTTGGAGAGACTTCCTTTTCTTCCTGAGGGGGGCGCAGTGGTCTGAGTCATCCACCTGGGCTGTGGGGAGGGGAATCGTTAACTATGGTCGGTGCTTGGGGTGGAGGGGTATTATGGGAGGAAATCCTTTTCAGATTGAATCGATCCCGAGCCCGGACATTTTACCCACTGGTCATGCTTTGGTCAGCGCCATCTGGTGTATCCATCAGATACCAGGGACATGTAAATTGGATATGTGATCCCTGAGACGTGGGTTTTTGACCTGGTCACTCACGAAGGTAAACTGTTATAAATGCCTTGCAAAGCAGCTGATGCACACACCACAATCTTCGAATTTGTCCAGTAAACAGACCTCAACAAATAGGAATCTCACCCCCTTACCAAAAAAATAAAAATGTTAAATAACTGTATGAAAACTTTGTATGTTTAAGTAAAATATACTGACATATCAGTTTTGAGCCTGATCATATGGCGAACAGCCTGTGCTATTCATGAATTTTAAACTCTCTAATTACTCATCAAATATTGACCAGTACATATTGGACCTCACACCTGGGGTGGGGGGTGGGCGTGCAGCATAGATCACCCCCCCTCTCTCTCTCTCCCAATATCTCTATATATCTCTCAACAGACTAGACGCCCCTTCCATCCATGCTCGTCAATTTGCCTAATTCATCATCAAATATTGACCAATCAGACGGCGCAACGGGCACCGACTGCGGGCCTACAATGAACCGCTCGCGGCTGCGGGATGACAACAATGGCCGCGCCCAGTGGTGATCCAACAAAGAGACCACAAGACGGCATAATGCGCTGACCAGCCCAGCCAGCGTGTTTGGGTGGAGAAGACCCGTCGGGGCTTTTCTGGTGGCTGGTCAGTGTACAATGTCCGAGGGGTAGTGGTCAGTGGTCAGTAGTGGTCAGCAGGCTCGGACTCCCTCCAGCTAATCGCCGGGCCTGTCATTTGGCCGGCCATCCTTGTGTGTTTTTCTCATTAGGACCTCACGCTTGAGTTGCTGGCGTGGTTTCTTTGTTACCGGTACCAGCCCACATGGCTGGGACAACTCTCCGCTTGGACGTTCATTCTGTATGCTTGGAGGAATCGCAGCCTCGGGAGTAATTGGTCTTTTCCGTTTCTTTACCCTTAAAATATCCCCAAAGTCGTTACATTCACACTGGGCGGAGGCTGAGGTCTATGGGTGTAACCGTTTTGTGTCTCTTTGAACCGTCTTTAATGAGGATCTAAGAATTCTCAATATTTAAAAGAATTTCTTCCATGGAGATAGGGTATACTTTTTAGATATACAGTTGTATTGTTAACATAGCCGTGCTTAAAATATTGCAAATTATGAAAACTCAAAATGTGGTATATTGGGCCCATATGCTCTTAAATATTGAATGCAAATTTCTTGTTTTCAAATATAAATATGGAAAGCGATCTTGAAATAAATGTCCATCAACACTTTCGTCCGGTTGGGTTTACCTATGACACCTTTTTAAAAATTAACTTCAATCTTAAAGCATGTAGGCCTACATGCAGTTAAAGGACGCTCCTTCCACTTGAGGTATTTATCAAGAATTTTCGGATTTCCTAAAGCAGTTGTCATCATTTAGACTGCTTGACAGAAGTGGGTATATGACGGGAATGTCCGACGTTCAGACCCACCACTGTGAACCTCTTCTGACTGACCAGTCATCCCAGCTGACCACTGGTCAGTGGTCCGAGGCCGGCAGACAGCCCCCCTCCCTGGTGACGGCTGGTGACCACTTCTGGTCAGTTTGGCCGGAGCAAAGTGACCACTGGTCTGTGAGAGGGGGTCGTGACGGCGTGGTCAAGGCAGGGTTCATCTTTGACCGTCCGACCTGTCATATCTGTATGGAGCGAAACCTTGAGTGAGACGTAATACTATGAGCTGGAGACTGACGAAAAGGAAAATATCATTCCCTACAGTTTTGTACTCGTGTAGGCCTAAGCGATAGACTTTATAGTTGGCCTATTTAGTGCAATGGAAGAGAAATTCTAAAATAAGAATGCATAAAGTGTAACGTCACTGTGATACAGTGCTGAACCCAAAGAGGTGGGAAATATGTAGTCCTTGTTTGCAATATTTGCTATCTCCAACACCAATCCTAAGTACAGTATAACATGCATTAGACTTTAGAGGGTAAAATAAGATTTTACAAGATTTTAGCCTCCATGATTGAATATGGAGTGCCTATAGCATCTACGACAGTACACTTTATACTAAATCAACTGTAAGAACAGAACTGGGATTGTAGTACATAAGCACACACACACAAAAATCCCAGCGTCTCCACGTGGACCAATCCATATCGCACTGTACACCACCAATAACCCTAACACCCGTACGTCGCGGCGGCCGTCATCCCGCCCGCTAACGGCGCGTCGATAGGCCTGACGCGGGCCGGGCGGCGCGTGCGGGGCGCGCCTTTTGAACCCGGCGCGCGGCCCACCATACGGGGGGCGGCGGGAGGTGGGGCGCGGGGGTCAGGGGTCACGGCGCCCGGCGAGAAGAAAGGGCCACGGACAGGTGCGCGTCCTCCTGTATCAATTACGACGCGCCGACGCATGGTGGGTGGATGATAAAGCTTGTATTCTGCGAGACGATTTTGACCATGAATTTTGCGATCTTTCGCAGAGGAATATCACAGGAACCCATCCATGTTGGATGTTATTTGAAAAGGTCATTTTTCAAATAATTATTATTCCCAGTTGAGATTTCTGAAATCGCACATAACATCGTATGGCGGAACAGCCTGAAGCCGCACGGCCGAAACGAATAGAAAGACGCCCAATGGTAGAGGCCCCACGGAAAAAAGACCCGTCAGATGCCCTTTTCGGGGACGCCTTTTTCTGACCCCTTAATTCGGGAAACTCGGATTGGGTAGGAGAAGGACGCCGGGATGAGACGCTGAGTGGGGCTGACGCGCATCGCCACCGCGCAGCGTCCGCCGTCACACCCCACTGCGCATGCGTCCAAGACAAATTTGAATTTCAAATGCGGTCGAATCTGCATGGAAAAACGCAATGCGAAAGAAAAACATTAGACAATAGGGATCGGCAAACGACTGAGCTTGCTGGGAAAAATAGCCTCATTCAACTCCTACATTATCTTTAAAAAATATATAACAATTTTTTTTCGCTTTTGATAAAAAATATGTCATCTTTAATTGTAGAAACTGTCCCTTTATTTCTTTTTTTTTTTTTTGAAAATCTGAATCAGGACGCCAACAAGTCTTAGTAAACAAACTTTTAGAATGAAAAATACGAATTATTTTCTATGCTGTCCAAAAAAGAAAACAGAAAAGAAAAGGTTATCCAGCTATGGTATAATCAATCTTTGATCTTGGCCTCTCCCACTTAGCGAGCCCTCCTCCTGTGGCCGTAGCAGGGACCGGAGGATACTGGAGGGGACAGACCGTTAACGGGGGCAGCATTCCGCAGATAAGGACCTGATTGCACCGCGCACCCAGAGCGTTTAATCAATTTTCTCCCCTTTCTGGTCGAACCTAACCCCTCCCCCTGCCCAGACCATGCTGTCACCAGGTAATTAACCCCAAATGTGGGCCGGGGACCTCACTGGGCGGGGTGCCTTACGTGGGGGGAACCTTACTGGGGAGTGGGGGAACCTTACATCGGGGAACCTTACTGGCGATGTGGACCTCATGTAGGGGGAACCTTACTGGGGAAGGGAACCTTACATCGGGGAACCTCACTGGGCGGGGTGCCTTATGTGGGGGGAACCTCACTGGGCGGGGTGACTTACGTGGGGGGAACCTTACTGGGCGTGGGGAACCTTACTGGGCGGGGGAACCTTACATCGGGGAACCTCACTGGGCGGGGTGACTTACGTGGGGGGAAACTTACTGGGCGGGGGAACCTTACATCGGGGAACCTCACTGGGCGGGGTGACTTACGTTGGGGGAACCTTACTGGGCGTGGGGAACCTTACTGGGCGGGGGAACCTTACATCGGGGAACCTTACTTGGGAAGGGGACCTCATGTAGGGAGAACCTTAGTGGGCAAGGGATCCGTACGAGGCAGGGCAGCCTTACTGTGAGAGGGACAACAAAAATAGTCTGTGTGTGAAAGAGAAAGGGCCCTCGACTGTTATAGGTATCGTTGCGGATTCTAAATAAGATCAGATGGATGGCGTGGGCTGTGTAGGGTTTAATTTTCGTAAATATGTCTTGTGCTATGCCTACTTCTAGTACTTGCTCAGCTAACAGCGATCGGTGGTTCGCTTAGGATTTGATCACCATGATACTTTATTTTCTTATTTCAATTTAAGCCCACTAGAAGGACCATATCATTCCCTTCTAGTTATAAAGAAGGCATTTCATGCTCACCCCAAAACTGTACTATTTATGACTGCTCAGTTTATGCAGTACCTCTATCCAACCATAATAACCGTCCCATAATAACCCCCATTCCCTGCTATCCCCCCCCCCCTCCCCCACCTCCCATCCCAACCCACCCCAGATAAAGGGAAGACGTGCAGACAGCGGTGACCACCATTTACCTGGCGAGGTGTGCGTGTTACACCTTTTGATGAGGCCTCGTTTGTCTTGTCATTACCCCCTGCCCTCCCGCCAGGTGGGGGTGGGTCCTGGTCAGGTGATCGGGGGGGGGGGGGGGGGGACAGGTGTGCTGACCGGCTCCAGGGAGCAGGGACAGGTGGACATGCTCTATGTCCACACCATTAGCTGACGTAGACAAAACATTTGGTCGCCGAATTTCTGTTTTTTATTCGTTTGAATTAGGAAAAATTCTTGGGAAATATGCAGATTGCTCGTAGGCTCTATATGTGAATAATATGCGAAAGGAAATGTATGCATTTATTCTAGTATGGGATATTTCACGGACCATGGTCATTATTAAATGGAATAAATTAACCTTCCCCCCCACGCTTGACTCTCCTGGGTTTACCTTCTCAAAGAAGAGTTAAAATGTCTTGTCAAAAACAGTATTCATCTAATTTATGGGCAAAAGCAAATGGTCTAGAAAACATAAGTGCACACATAAGACAGCGCTGTATGTGGCGATCAGTCATGGTCAGTATCTGATTATCAACGCTGGGAAAAGGAACAGAAAATAAGACCTACACACGCAGATCATGAGCCAAGATCTACCCAGGCTATACCCTCCGGTTATGGAAAATCGTAATGATAACCACACCTCCTCATCAGTGGTGGGAATGGCCTGGTCCTCCTCCCTATCTCTGATTGATTAGACCCGCGTGAACCCCCGGGAGGAGAGGGTTAAGTGACCACTGGTCAGTCTAATACCGGCCGACATGCAGGCCCGGGAGCGGGCACCTGTGGGTTAATAGGGTCAGTCACACTATCCTCCAACGCGCATGCTCACTGACATGCGCAGAGGGCCCAGTCACGAGATTCCAGGGAAACGGAGTAACAAAAGAAAGAGAAACGGAGTGGGGGTAATAAATTGCCTCGTATGTTTGTGGGTTATCAAAAGAAACATCATGAGTCCGAATGAATTAGATGTGCAACTGTCATGCACATTTTCATGCATATATGATTAATCTGATTTTGCCTTGCAGTGTAGGTACATGGATTGGAAATGTGTCACTTCTATCCCTTATGTCCTCTTTCTTTATTGTACATTATGAACTGGTCCCATGCTTGGTGTAGCCTAGTATTTGGTGTGCGTGTGTATTATTGTAAATGGTACGACATCGAGAAATCATTGGTAGATATCGTAAGTGGCTTTCCGCAGAGACTGAGTCTCCCCCTAGTGTACAAAAGTTAAACTACTGACCACGGTGTGCGCAACAACGCCACCGTCGGCAGATTGAGATACTACTCAACTGATGTTGCTGCTATAAAAGTGTAATTTTACCCAGGCGAGGTTTTATTTCCTGAATTTCATAATATCATTGCCCCAATCGATTATTATAAAGATATTAACGGAAATAATCATGTACAAATGGATGAAAAGTGATTACTTGGCTATGTTACCTCAATACACAAATATTTTTGCATTCTTTGTACTTATTTCCATTCCTCTTCCCTTCCAGGACCTTCAAACGCTGTCGCGCACGCCATCGCCTTGACGCAACAAACGCAGCGTCGGCCGCGCAGCGAAAAGAAACCCATCCCCGAAGACCTAAAGGACAATAAGTACTTTGAGCGGAGGAAACGGAATAACCTCGCAGCCAAGAAATCAAGAGATGCGAGAAAAGCACGCGAGGATGAGATAGCAATCCGGGCCAGCTTCCTGGAAAAGGAGAACGCCATCTTACGAGCACAAGTAGCCACCCTACGTGAGGAGGCGAACTCTCTACGACAACTCTTACTCCAGAAGAGGTCGCGGCCGTGACAATGAATACTACGTCACGTCACCTGTAATTGTAAACTAAAAGTAGGCTAGATTTCATTAGGTGTACATGTATGTCCGCACCTCGGATTGTATGTGTGTGTTTGGCTGGTGTCGCCCTCTATCGGAGACCAGAGACTTCGGCTGAAAAGTGGGCGGACCGCCAATGCGTGGATTGTGTCTTCTACGCACGCGCACTGCGGAGGAAGGAAGTTGTCATTGATCATCATTCTTTTGTATGTAGTCATTCAGTATCTAAAATGTCAGAGCCCCACTCCCTACGGAAATTGGGAGTAGGGGTGTTAATTTGGGAGACTTAAGTCAGGAGACCACAGGATGCAACTTTGTGAAGACAATTTGAGCTAGGTATGTGTTTTGGTGGGGCTTTTGTTTGAAAAGCTGGTCTTACCAAATTACCCCTATTTGGTAACGCCTGGAAACTGGAGAAAAGACGCCCAAGAAAGTACACCGTCATCCTAAAGTGAAGACTGTAACCCTTCATAATATTGATGAATAATTGAACTTGGCCACCCCTACACTGCGTTTTTTTCAACTGAAGATGGTTTGCCATCTATCCACTTTGCGAGAACTCTCACTAGATGGCAGCACCGACCAGTTCCTATGACGGACGCCAGGGGGAACCACCTTGGGCATTTGGCCTTCATACGTCATAAACGACCCAAGTGCAAGTATACGACGCAGGGATAGCAGTTCACCAATCTACAACCACTTCTTCTCACCGATACCACCTATTCAACATCTCTTCAGCAGTTTTGTGTCCAAACGATACTGAAACAGAGAGTATGTCGCCATACACGGGTTTACGTAATATATATGTGTCCCAATTGTAACTCTTCATCTTGCATCCAGTCCAATAGTCCACCCATTCCCTCATCTACTTTAAAGTGCCTACAGAAATGTATGTCGTCGAGGTGGAACAGCATGTTTAAGATTCAAGAATACAAGCACTGGCATTGATGAACGTTAGACTCTTTGATGTTGAAATAAGTGCACGAAACTTGTAAGTTTAAGGTCGGGTAATGGATGACCTTTAAGAGGGTAAGCTTGAGATGCCAGCAGTCATTTGTGACGTCACAACTCAGGGGGCAGCAACATATGTATGCTGCTGCCATAGTAACCAGTAGTGTCTTAGCTGATGACTGCGAAAGTGTTGTGATCCTAACAACGCTGACGTAGTGGTGTCATAGATGGAATATTGTTATGATACAATGTACCTTGTTATGATATGATACGATATACCTAAGTTATGTTTAGGTAATGGTCTGTCCGTCTTGCTATATCTGGGTCGTGGATTGTTTATGAAGGAACAGGTAGACTTTATGTACCTGTTTATAACATGATATGTAATGCATCAAAAGAAATATCTTCATACAAGGTTGGTTGAAACAGATTGGTATTGGTGAAATACTATAATGTAATGAGGCCGTTTGACTCTAGCGCCACCTATCTGCCTGAGCTCTCACTAAGTTGCCTGATCATCCTATTTGCTGTTCAGTGGACGTCCTTAAGACAGGCATGAGAAGTTTGTGAAGGGGAACAACTTCTTGCAGTATTATCCATCCGAATGAAAGTAAGATGGGGAAAAACTGATCTCCAAAAGTCTCCCATTTAACATTGAAGTCAACTTCTATTTTGAGAGGAAGTGTAAATATTATGTCTCCATAGTCTCAATATCTGAATACTTGGAATAGTATTATTCTTTATGTCTGGATATGGTTCGAAGTCATAGTACTTGATAAAAACAAAAGTTATCATTAGAGGAATGAATGCGTTGCATTAGATCATAGAAAAAAAGAAATTTCATAGAGATGTACGCAGAAAGACAAGAAAGGCCCTGAACTGCTATCACTAATACGAATGAATGGAATCCGGTTAACATTATAAAAGAGTCTATTATATTTATTGATTGAGGTATATTAGTATGTCTTGCCTATGCTACATAAAAGTATTGTTACTTGACTCAGAAAATAAACAGCATTGAAGGAAAATGTGATGAAAAAATACTGCCATGTGCACTCCACCCAGCTTTCCAGATCTCACCCGGGCGGATGTGCGCTAGATATACTTATGATACACTTACGATACTTCATGATACCTCATGATACCCCTCAGTGATCAGAGAATGTTTCCATGTATCTTAAAAACCTTTTACTTAAAGTCCGTAAGACCCGTGATCTTAGCTCTAATAATGTGATAACCCACTTAAAATACTGCTTTCAAACTCACCTTTGAAGGAACTTAGAGGTGTAAGATTGTATTAAAACCTAAGCATGTATAGTGACCGATTGCACTTGAGCACATGAAAAATGTGTGTTGTCCAAAACTTCTCAGCAAAGCTTACTCCATGCTCCAATATTTGCACCAGTCTAGTATTTTCAATCCTCCTCCTTTATAAGAATTCTCTAAGAAAGTCCATACAATGCAACAAGATCCTGGGTTAATACTGTATATTGAAACTGCAAGTGACCAACCAAAGTAACAACTTACCTTCTGAGTATTATTATTCTTTAAGCCTAACTACCTCATTGATTCATCTATTGTATAGTATTCTTAGTATCGAAGACTAAAGAGTAACCCTACCACTAATGACCAATATGTACGGACATATCCTTCCATTCAAAGTCAATTTCGTTAAATTGCTAAACATGGCAACTCGTCTCACTTTCCAAGAAAATGCGTCTTGAAAATTATCACGTAAAACCAATGTTTGGAGAGAAGGGGTAATAACTTCTTCGGTCATAGAAATGGCAAACAGGGTTTAATATGTCTACTCCATTCATAGATACCATTCTCTAGTACGTCTGATGTATAGATATTCTGTTAACATGGTAGTTTTCTGTTTTATTTCTCTCCACTGACTTATCAATGATTCAGTCAGCGCTAACATTATACACCTCTACCTCAGCTTTTTGCAACCACCAAAGACACCCAGTATGGACTGAATTGTATGTCCTTTGGCTGTCAGGCTTGACTCCTAACTTCCATAGTTAGTTCGATCTTATTTCGCATCATCATTTATATTGCATGCACTCTGTCGTTGATGTAATTGTATTCGGCGAGTGAAGTTCGCCACAAGGGTGCACGAACCAGTGAAAACCAGATTGTACATATTCTAAAGAGTTTAGGGTGCTGCCCCTAGCGGTCTCGCGAGTTCTCGCGGTCATGTGACATTGCCGCGAGAACTGCCCCGAGATTGGAGAATGACGTCATGTAAGAAGAGTAACTTCTGACCACGAGCGGACATTGGAAAAACGTTTCGGTGGTCCTGTAGTCTTATCATTGTGTGTATGTAAAGAATGACTGGTGAACTAAGAATAACTATTGCTTAATCGGTTGTCTCAGCTAAAATAGATTTAGTCTATACAGAATGCTTTTTGCCATTGTTTCCGTTCATCTTGTACAAATCTTGTATCAGTTCATTAGTGCTACGAAGATATGCATTTATGCGTAGTTAGTTTGAAGTGCGCGGGCACTTTGTGTGGACCAATACGGTGCGTTTTACTATGTTTTACCTCTTAAGTTTAAGACCCAGATTATTGCTTAATAATAATAAGCCCAGCTTTTTGTTTTTGATTGAGGAGGTGTGGATCGTGACACGTTTCGGTTTTACCAAAACTTCATTGTTAAGAATAAGAAATGTTATTCCACCGGTAAAGGGAAGTACAATTTATTAATAATTTTATTCATCAAGCCACCCCGCAAGTAAGCGGCGATTATGTGCTTAATGCTCTAGTGGGTGAGAAATTAAAAACAAAATGATCATAGTATTCACGACATAAAATTAAATCTCTTTATATTTTTAAAATCCAAAGTGTAATTAGAAAATAATATGAACATAGACATTTTATTGAAATTTTAACCAGTGTATTTCTCCAGTCATTATAGTCTATACGAATGTTACTTATTATAATGAATAATTATTCTAATGAAAAGTAGGGTTTTGTATTGGAGCCCATGCTTTATGAACTTTTCAGGTTTTACAAAGGGTTTGGCAATCTGTTCTCACGAAAATGTTTGTTGTTTGAAGGAAACATAGTATGAATTCAAGAGATATTATCAGAATTGAATCACGGTAAAAATAATATACATTGTTTTCTTGGAAATGTCCTAAATGCAGTTGCGGGTAACAGCTGGGAAGAGTATGTTATACAAAGAGGTCTCCAACAATATTGATCCTATCTATAGCCAAACAGTTCCTGTCTTACATTGTAATGGCACCGTGTATTCAGATCCAAATTATATTTTTAAGAATTATTCGAATTAAGTGGTTTTATCGTGTTGTGGCGGCTGTTTTCTAATTTGATTATTTCTGAAATGAGGAATTGTACTCATTAAATTGAGTATGTATGATTTTGAATCCTTTGTAATGAATGTATTTTGGTGTTCTGTATCAGTTCCTGGTATATATCTATTTTGAACGCCCATGACTACCCAAGCCAAAAACAGATCTCATAGTCTATGTATACAATTGTAACACCTCAGGGAAATTCAGGGGCACAGTTGCACCCTCTCGTAGACCAAAGATAACATATAGCTACAATGAGGTCACATAATACTTGGTTTAGTGATTTTGCCCGCTTGAGCCATTAACCTTTGATTGATCAGATTAAGATATATTTATTAAAACTGGTCTCAGCTGTAAATTTATGAAAATAAAGAGAAATTAAAAAAGAGAAAAGAAATTGAAAAAGGGTTTATTTATAGCTTATTACTCAACTGGTGTAACCTTATTTTTCTATGAAGTGGCGGGCAGGAGAAAACGCGGTTGAATAATTAAAAAATGGCATCTTATTCTGTTAGATTTTCACTTTCACTTGAATATATCAGAATAAGTGTGCCAGATCCAACATCTTAATGGTTATCTGGATCTAAGTCCGAAACCTGTCATCTTATTAAAGTCAACTTATGATAGTGACCGTTATAATACAAGTGCATGGGCGAATGGCATAGTATTTTTGGATAGGTTTATAGTACTTGACCTACACTGAGATGGTTGATAGTACTTGACCATACACCACATATCTTTCCTCCTTATCAACTGAGAGTCGGGTTTATTGCGGTAGCCATGCAGTCAAGCATGAATGACTATCTCATAAAATTGAGATATACTTATCTGAGTGGCCCACTGTTTCTCATATTGTACATTTGAAATAATTAGTATGAATGACTGTAGGTGTTCTGTCGTGTATCATTGTATAAATGTGACACCAAAAAGTCCAACAAAACCTCGTTTATCTTTTAAGACTGAGAATGGAAACACATGTAACATGTCAAACTTATATGGTACTATCTTAATTTTTACTGGAAATGTCATTATTTATGACAACTTTGTCAAATAAAAGAAAATTATCCAAGTTTTAG
The DNA here is from genome assembly GCA_936440205.1 of Lepidonotus clava. Taxonomy (NCBI): domain Eukaryota; kingdom Metazoa; phylum Annelida; class Polychaeta; order Phyllodocida; family Polynoidae; genus Lepidonotus; species Lepidonotus clava. Next base: position 12,383,827 of record OW387150.1, on the reverse strand, counting down.
TTTCTATTTACTTTCTCCAAAAGAAGATACCATAGAACGTTCACAATTAATCAAATTGTACGATTTCATTTATTGTACATTAATTTTTTCATGAAGTACATAATTAATTAACACAATCCTCTGGGTTGCTACCCATTTGAAAAAAAAAATCTATTGTATTATGGGTAGATGGCTTTTATTTTTGAGACGTTTTGTACATTAAAAACAGACGAACTTGTCCATTGTCTCAATGTTTTATTGGACTCTGTTTACACTGCGTGATTTAATAAGCAGATCTTAATAAGTATTAACGATTAACTCAAACGGCTGACCACCAGTATTAAGGATTCAAATGAGCAAGAAGTAAGAATGAGCAGTAACATTATGTTATATGTGAGGGTTTTATTTTTGGTTCGACCAAGACGACACAGTGTGGACAAAGTCTATAGTGTACTTATTTGGGCACTAACTCGGTTTTAGTGGCCAAAAAACATTGTAAACCGGTTTGGTCATGAGACAGCCCCCACACTATTTCTTGTCTTCTAATGGGTATGTTTATATTGTAGTCATGGCAATAAATGTCTTCTGTTTTGTTATAAACTGGAAATCAAAGTGTTCGTTATATTTCCTTGCCATTTCAATGTTTACCTCAAATACATTTAAATATTGACTATGATTAAAGATCACTTCCCGCGCCAAAGTATATACTTAGGGATAGGTAACAGAGCTAGGGGTAGGGCTTAGATTTCCATATCTCCACTACTTCGGCGGATAATGACATCGTCTTAATCGCATGTGGGTCAGAGGGATAATGAAGATAAGATATGATTTTCAAATGGATGTATTGTTTAGTGGTTCGTTGACTCGGTAGCATTTCTCGGGACCTTTTTTTTTTAAAAAAAAACAACAACCATACATGTACATTTCTCTCCATTGTTTACCACATTGATTTCTAGATTATATGAAACAGAGACGCCTTAATCAATCTTCTGATATCGGATTCTTCCAGGATGACTCTTGTGTGTATTTGTTTTAGATTATGCAAGTCTGTTGAATGAGATATCATTGTTCAAAACGGGGTAAAAAGACTTGAACTTCTGAACTCCAACATAGAAACCAATACACAGTAACAAACAGGTACATGTGCAATAACAAACTAAAAGAACAGGCCAAGCTAGCTAAAGCAGGGGTAGGGGGGGGGGGGGTTTACAGGGTTTCGAAAACGGGTGCTTCACACATAAGCTATGTATTAAACCGTCGCACTTTTGAATGCACACACTTGTCTTTTTTTTTTCTATTCGTGAAGTGAAAGTCTTCATACACACAAAATAAAAGGGTCCCAAGAGGACCACCGGCTGTTGTGTGTAGGGCCCTGCCTAAGGGACCTTGCACATTAAAGAACACCTACCTCGGTAAAAGTGCAGGGGTACGGTCTCTACCTTCTCATAGATACAATCATTTCATAGATGCGATCATCAAACAGACAGAATTGTCAAGACCTTGTTCTCACCGTGATATAACCATAGATGTTGATACGGTGTAAAACCCCAATAACCAACCAACCAACCAAAATAAAAGGGTGGGTGGGGGGCATGGGTCAGGACCCCCTGGGTTCGCCGATTTTAATACTTAGAAGTCTTTTGAGGCTACTAACATTATGATTGCTATGCACCTAAACAGATAGTTTTGAAGAATCAGTTCATATTTTGTCACATCGTGGATCACTGGTCTCACAGTCACCTCTAGCCCTGTCTATGGGACCAGGCACATTAATAGAACACCTGCCTAGTAAAAGTGTAGGGGTATGGTTTCTACCTTCTCATAGATTCGATCACCATCACTGCCCTTGACATGGCATTGGCATTTAATCAGGACATGAAACAAGCAATTAGTCAGTTAATGGTGATAGAATCTATCCTATACATGAGGCCTACAGTTTTAACCTGGCAAGTGATCAGATAAAACCCATATGCAAGGGTGCTTCCCTCTTCTCTGTAACAGGCTCAATGGTCTTAAGCAATAAAACGATATCCAAGCTATACAACGTATGTTGAGGACCTAGCCACGACAGCTTTGATCTGTGCTATCTAAAACCCTTGTAAATACTAAACGTTCAACAATTAACGTTCATATAATAATACAGTGATCCCACTGTAGATGCTGCACACGGCACAGATACCGGGTAGTACATAATCACGTGAGATAATCCTTCAGAGTGAGCGGAAGCTGCGAACGATTGAGATCTAGGACCACGGAAAGCCATACGTAGAAGGTAGGTCATTGCTTTTATGATGCTGCAGTTCAAACTTTAAATAGTTGCAATAATCCATTAAATAGTTAAAGTTACACATCTTAATTCAAAATAAACTGAACTCCTAAGTTCCTGCATAGCGGTATCATCCATACGTAGTCAAAGATATTTTGTCTGATGAGATTAATCTTCCAAGAATAATGGAGTGGATAAATCCTGAACTGAATAAGTAGTTTAATATTATTAAATGGTTTTGTGGCAGTCGGGATATAATTCAGTTATAATGACGTCCTTAGGCCAAAATAATTATTTTCCACAATGTGATTAAGTTTCCTGCAATTTCAACATGCGCATCCAATAGTAGGCCAAAGCTCCAGTGGCTTGTAATATGTAATAAGTGCGTGCAAAATAAAAATAATTACAATTAAGCAATAATTAACTATTTGTAGTTATTATTGTTATACAACGTTTTTTCCCCAACGTGATTACTTCATTATTTTATTGTATGTGTCTTTTTCTGCTATCTATATGTAATGGTGACATAATTATGTTGGAAGCTTAGACTGGCTACGACCAAAGAATCATATGTACATATCACCCTTTGAGCATTGCTTGTTCTAAATACTAGTATGAACTCAACTATTTCCAACCCTAATTGACACTGACACTATTGATAACAGAGGTACATTTATAGCAGTTCTAGTTAAAGCACATGTGTTTGAATATTCAATGTAATTAATTTACTTGTGTTGATTTTCATGTTATTATACCAAATTTCACGTATACGAAAGATCTTACCGTAAGATGAGTATAATGATCAGTAAAAAAACATAACTGACAATGAGGAGCAGATTTAGACTTGTTAGTTAAGGAGATGTGTGCTGTAGTTCCAAACAAAGTGCAATGTAACCTACCAGTTCTGTGTCTTTATAAAAACGTTCTGTGACATTCTGCACTTTATTTGAAAGTTCTATGATGCCACATTATTAGCCAAAGTACAATTTTATTATGGATGTAATGTACATAAGGAACAGGGCCTCAGGTACCATCCCCCTTATTTTTTCCCTCCAAATTTTGATTCTTTTTAATGTAAAATTCTAGCCCCTGAATGGGGCACCGCACAATTTTAGATTATAACCCCTGCCTGGATCCACTCCCATTGTATAGTTGTAATTTTCCTCTAAGCTGCAGGAGCATGAAGGTTGTATGCATGTTCCAATTTTCTGCTTGACATAAACACCTATGAAATGAAGGCAGGTAATGCTTCTAATGATTTTATTACTGACTACCCAAATAAATGACTTGATCTTGACTTTCAAAAGATTTTTTTTTTAGCAAATAAACTTTTCATGTGCATATACATAATTTCAGAAAGGGAGGGGGTATCAATATAATTGTGGAACATCGTTCATTTACATGCATGTTTATCCCTTCCTTCAGCAGTTTTAGGTCCATCAAAAGTAGGGGAAGGAGGTGAGTCAGATCCCTCTGGATCTTCCTCCTCCTGAATCTGAACCTGATTTCAATTCATACTGTGCACCTATTCGAATGATAAAAGGTGACTGATTATGTATAACATAAGGAGATAAGAATGGATAAAGCATGATAAGTTGTATCCTTTACACACAATGAGATCATATATTGTCTATCAGCTTGATATGTTGTGCCTTGAAATACACTGTTTAGCGTGGAAATCAGGAAGATAGTTGATTTTGTGGATATCAGATAGCAGAAAACCAAATATGATTAATACAGTCTTACACATTCCACTGATGCTACAAACAAGGGAGCATCCCATTTTAATCTCCTGTGAATGATAACGTGATTACACACACAGAAACGTTAAGCTGAGACAAAATATTCCATATTATGTTGTTTACAAATTACTAACTTCTCCACGGATCTTAGTCCCTGCAAAGCAAATAAGAAATTCAGTCATATCCTTTGTTCTATATATGAAAAGCAGATGTTTTCCAAGCAATTTGTATGAGTGCAATATCTAGAGAGCCAACCCTTCCCCTCCTGCAAATTTTGACACAATGACACAAGTTAGGTTGGATCTGTTGTTTTTAAAATTAATGGCTAGGTTTATGTGGACCCCATGCACTCCACCCTACCCGATTCCCTTCAACCTCCTAGATTTAATACCTAAAGTGACCTTATTAAGATTTGATAATGGATCATCGAAATAAAAGTTGAGATCTTTGTTATTTCAGCCTAATCATGCCATTGAAGACCACTGTAGTAGGGGCTTTCCCTAAGCCTGACTACCTACAGACCCCAGACTGGTTCCGTCATCGAGCAGAAGACAGAGAAAGTGATGGAATGTGTTATAACATTGACACATATACAAACTTCAATATGACAGATGGTAGGTGTAACATTATTGCACTAGTCTGCTTTAACTAGCAGGGAAATGCGGGCATTGTATGCATTGGGATATGATTTTATGGGATGGTTTTTCCATTGCTACACAATAATGATAATAGTTCAATACAGATGGATCTGGATAACTTGACTATGCATGTTCTATGTTATTTCCCGAGTTTAACTTTTGTAAATGAATTGTGTAATATTTTCTGTCAATACAAATACAGTTTCATGCTGATACAAAACTCATGTCATATCTTGTGTTATGCAAAACTCATATCAATGACATAATAACAATTCATAATCATTTAATATAAACTAAAATGCTATACCATTACTGGAGAGGAGAGCCAAACATGTTGTTTTCTCCTTTTTTTTGTTGAGTTTGGGTTCCTACCAAAGTGGAAGATGAGAGGGTGATAGTCTTAGGGACCCTTGTCAGGAACTGTTTTAGAAACATAATGACATTACAATTGACTGTAACTCTAGTTGCTGCAAGTAATATTACCAAATGTCTTATTTGTTTAATTTAAAAATATGGTATTCACTTTAATTCAATTGGCAAAGGTAACTTTTGACTGAAATCAATTTAAGAACATCAAAACATTAATTTCATAATGATATAGCAATCACTTCAACATTTGATAACCACAACCATTGAGGAATTAATAACTATTTCACATGATACCAATTATCTGTGGTAATTATGAATTCAGAACAACTTGCTAACACCAACAAGGCTATCTCCGAAGTCCTTTCCCTCCAGGAGCAGCTTGGAATAGATGTTGTTTCAGATGGAGAAATTAAGCGTGAAAACTACGTCCACTATTTCTGGTAACATTTTGAAATAACAGGGTTACTTTTTAAGTTAAACATGGCATGGTTGTGCCAATTTTGCTGAATGTGGTTCAATGTCTATTTGAATTTTGTGAACCTACATGTTACATCTACATATTTTTCCCAAGAATATTCGGAAATCATTTGTAATAAGTATGACAGATCTCCTATACATATACAAAAATGTCAATACTTTTTAGCAGAGCATCATATCAAGGATATTTTCCAAGAGGGGAAAATGTTCTCTTTCTTTTCAATTTGCCCTTTTGGCCCAATAAAAGTAAATGGGGAAGCAATAACTTAGCTGATAATACTGTCTAGCTTTATTCCATTTCACTTATGAGAAAAATGGGTCTGGCCTTAGGCATTCAAAAATGTTTTATTCCTTGTCATTCCCAAACAGCCGTCATCTGCAGGGTATGGACTTTGAAAATGGTGTGACCACAGTCCATCGTAATGGGGCTGCTGTGATGAAGTCCCCAGCAGTGAGGGGACGACTTATTCCCAAGGACCCTAGTCCCTGGTGTGCTGCAGACTGGGCAGAGAGTCAAAAACTTACTAGTCTACCCCTCAAGTACACCATCCCAGGGCCAATGACTATTGCTGACTCCACAAAAAGTAAGCCAAAGACAATTATTAATGAGAATACACAAAGAGAGTGCCTTAACTCTTTGAACCATTCGAGATACGGGTATGGCCAGCATAGATTGAGTAGCATAGTGACTTTAGGTTTGAGACCCTTCAAATACTAGATATCTAAGGCAAGTATAAAAGTTAAGCATGTAGTACAATTTCCTCATACTTGCAAATCTTGTGATGAAACCACATGGTGGCCAAGTAAGGCAGTTCTATATAAAGCTTCCTGGCAAAAAATAAGTCCCAAATACACCATAGGGATTGGACAAGGCATCAATATGGGTCCTTTGGGATACTTTTTCACCTGAGCCCCATCTGTCTCTTATGTTTACTGGAGCAACTGATATTCCCTGCTGTAATACCTCTATATTGACTTCTTGAGGGTTCAAGAGCAGCACAACTTTATTCAGGGGTCCTATCCCTTCTGCAGGAGCCTTGTCTTGCTTCTTATGATGTGACCAACCTGGGAGAATTGTTGACATCCTTGTTTCCAATGTAGTATGACCTAGGGTGTTTTATTGGTGAAAAATTGTTATTGTCTCCTACCTACCAACCCACGCACTCGTTAGTTCAGTCACACACATACCCTCCCACCTATTCAGTCAATCAGCCAGTCACTCACTCACTCGCTCACTAATAAAACCCACATATCAATCCACCCATTCATTTATTTATTCATCCACTCATTCACTCACCCATCCAACAACTCACTTTTCCATACACTTACACACTCACTCACTAATCCACTCATCCACTCACTTATTAGTCTCCTACTTCTATCAGTGTCTATGACAAACCATTTCTCCTCCCCCTAGATGAGTTCTACAAAGACCATAAGGAAGAGCTCTGTGACTTGAGGGACTGTATTGTCCGTGAGGTGCAAGCCCTGGCTGCAGCAGGTTGCAAACACATCCAGATAGATGAACCTCTGCTGGTCAGAAAACCAGAGATTGCTCTGAAATATGGGATAGACATTCTGGCTGAATGCTTCAAGGTATGACTCAGGTCATTTTTAAGATACGAATTGGTTACACCAACTATTTAACTGAGGTTCTATTGCCATCCTGTATTGATACATCTACTTTGCAATGGGAATAACATGTGACTGATTTAAAAAGAGATTTTATGTAGATGTAGCCATATATATATATATATATATATATATTTATATATGTATATATATAGCTATATACTTCTTATTTATACTTTAAACTCGGTAACAGATTAGGTTGTTCTGATTATATAAAGACATATAGAATATATTATATATATCTATTATGTATGTAAATTGAGTGTCTTTGTGCATTGTTTATCTTTGTAACCTCATAAACAATTTGTGATTTCTACTTAGGGTCTAGATAAAGGGGTCGAAAAAATAGTGCACCTCTGCTGTGGATACCCTACCTATCTGGTTAGTAGTTTACACTGATGAATAGTCAGATATAAACTTATAGTTTTTGTTCCGATTGTTGTTATGCCAGGCATAAATCACAGTTAGTCTATATCCTAAGTTAAACAATGAAACAAAAAGAAGTGCATAAAAGGAATCATCTTATGGATGTATCTTTCTTAAAATATACTAAAAATCTAACAGCAGGAAAATAGTATTTTTTATATTTACAATATGTGAATACAACTAGATTTCTATTTTTGGTGAAAGTGAAATTATCGTTCTTAAAATCAACATTTTAAATCCTGAAAGAAATTAAGGGACATTATTTGTTTTCATTTTTCGCTTTCATTCATTACCCTATATAGGATCAAGCTGATTACCCGAAAGCAGATCGTTCATGTTACCTGCAGTTGGCTGATAAACTTGATAGTGCAGGCTTTGATGCATGTGAGTAGATACATCAGCCTATGGTTAGATATATTGATAATTCATTTGAATTATTGGACAACAAAATGTCCCTTTATTTCATCAGAATATTAGTTCTTTTTAATCTAATTCAACTCATTATCATGCCTTTTCAATCTCAAATAAGCCTAATATTTATGCTCAGAATTGAATTCATTAAAATATTATTGATATGTCCATTCTCAATTCTTCTTTTTGATTCAGTAACAATTGAAGATGCCCATTGCTACAATGACCTAGCATTTTTGGACAAGTTCAAGAAGTCAAAGATCATTTTTGGTTCAGTAGCAATTGCTAAGAGTGCTGTGGAGAGTCAGAAAACGATAGAAGCTCGCCTGAGGGAGGCTCGGAAACATCTGCCAGCAGAGAGGCTAATTGTGGCCCCTGACTGTGGCCTTGGCTTCCTACCAACTGATATTATGATGCAGAAGCTGACCAATATGATGGCTGCTGCTAAGGCTATCTCTTAAAAAGGCTATTTCAAAGGAAAGCCATTTCATAAAAAGTAGATGCTAAGTAGATGCAAAAAGTTGTAAGCACTTACCACTATGAAACCAATAAATGTCATACATACTTAGTAATGGTCTATCCCACTATCTACTAATAAAACATTCACTTATACTTGTGGATATATAAATAGAAAAAAAGGGAATTTGCAAATGTTATATGCATGTCCAATTGTTGTCAAGTAGGATGTTATCGTCTGGAATAACCAAATCTTCAGAGTTCTTGGCACACAATACAGACAGTTCTATAACCCTTCAACCTTGGCAGTGACCAAGGAGACTTGCATATAGCACTTTAGATAGAAATAGCTTGGTTCAAACATGAGAAAGAAAAATTGTTTTTCACAACTGGAGAATAAATATTTTCAGTCAATGGTTAGCAAAATTAATGCCTGTGACCTTGACCTTCAGTTAAAAAGATATACAGTGTAAACAGTTTCATTCTTATTGTTTCTAAGTTGTAGTGACAGCAGTCAACTCTTTATTATTGACAGATGCCTTAGGCAAATTTGACAAAAGCCAGTTGTAATATAAAATTTAATGTTTTCCTTTCAAATCTGTTAAATAAGGTGACATCAAAATGAATAGATAAATAGTTTGAACGATCCATCCTGATGAAATAGTGCAGTTGCTACTCCACAGACACATATATGTCTACATAGTGGTTACTGTGCAGACAGGTTTTGCTAGTTCTCAGCATTTCATGACACTAACATGTACAGTTTTAAAACAAGCTTCTATTTAAACATATTACTGGCTCTTATAATGTGGCATGAAATAACTGGAGGAAAGTGGTAGATGGTAGATAGTTACTGCAGGTGATGTCATTAAGCAGATTTAGGTGGAGGAACATGGAGTGGAGTGCACCTCGGCCATTCATACAGCTGCAAAGAAATACAAATCTAAACAACATTACATTATTTATCGACACCTTGATATGGTCTTCTCATGCAAGTCTCATTCAAGCATGTGGTCATTACATAGACACAGTTGGTCAGTTTTCTTTTATGAGATTTGCAGTCTAGTAATATCAAGGATGGATTTAGATCTGTCCCTGAAAATGTTTCAGTATTTTTGAGAATTCTATTTTTTTCTGAAATTGTGGTGAAAAGTACGACTAGGGATGTGGGCTCGAACGTCCCTGGGGTGTGGGGTGCGGTGATGGTCTGTGTGTGTCCAATTGACTATGTACTGAAGGGGAGACCAGGCTGAGAAACCAGGGAGGACTCTAGGGTCTTCATAACATTTCACTCGTTTTTGACTTTTTAAAACTTACAGTGGGCCATTCCTTTCTTCCATGCCTAGACGTCGAGTCGGTGTCCCTAAGGACAAAGTGGTAGGGTGGCATCTGCAGGCCTAATGTCTCATGCTCCTCATCGTTGCCGTTGTGCTCATGTCAGCCTATACTTCCATGCCTGTGCCTCGTGCCCATATGCCACTGGTCCCTGTGTTCTGTGGCATGCCCATGTGCCGCTGTTTTCCGTGTTGTGTGTCATACCCACCCAATTTATTTCTATTTAAGTCCGGCCATCTGATTTTACCCTTACTTGGAGTTGATTACCAGTGTCATGTTTTGTGTCTTGTGTCTAAGAATTGGCTTAATTTGCTTAAGCCTGAGAGGTAGAAGATGTTAACACCATGAGTTCCAGATTGAGACTGTTTAATCAGGGTCGTACACATGCTTTTATAGGTACATGCTCTTTGATCATTGGCTAATCGAGTCACATGATCACAATAACTCTTCCATTAGATCACTTCTGGTTCACATGATTTAATGTCATTGACCTAATTAAATGGCTTAATGATTTGTGATTTTGTGCCTGTACAAAAACATGTGTGTTGACGAAACACTTATTCATTCATTACGATATGGCTTTAAACCAGTTATTCTATTATTTTACCTAAAATTTGTACATTCTTCTTTGTCTTTGATTAAAACTCGTGTCAAACATGAATCACCCACAGATTCATCAAAAAATGTTAACCATACTTTTATGAAACTATATAATGATGAAATATCCAGTAGATTGGTTGTTTAAAGTTAACAAGAGAACCCTGGGGGAAACCTCGGGTACCTGTCACCCACCCCCCACCCCCCAAATCTCCACATTGCTTTTATTGTCGGCCCTCTGCTACACCTACCCACCCTTTGCTGCCTTGGCCTGCTTGTTAGTTCTCTGCTATCTCTGTCAGTAGCACAGCTTAAAACGCACCAGATGTCATAAATTGGCTTTTTAAAATCATTTTCCTTGTGATATGGCCTCTCATGCCCCCAACACATTTTTCTTTCTAAAACTATAGGTAAATTGTATCTTAACCCAATCCATCTAATATGGAATATAGTCACGTATTGGTGTGGCTTCAGAGAGAGTACAAAATTGCATTGGTTAAGAAAAAAAGTTTACTTAAAGCTTAAAGATTTACTTGCCTCTGTGAAATTCAAAGATTTCTTTTGTACTTTTATTTGTTTTATTACCCCAGGTTACAGTCACAAAATAGTCTAAACAACAGTGCCCACTACAGTTCATTTAGTGCAGGTCTGCATGTGGGAAAAGCAAAAGAACATCAATAATTCCTGAAGAATATACGATGTATATGTATATATTAATATACATCAAACTTGACAACCAATGTATATATCTTGTATAATGTATGAAATAATCTTGAACCTTGGCTATTGATATGATTCTTATTGAATTTGAGAGTTATGTATTCAAGTCTAAAAGTTCAATAAATATCTTTCATTGCTATGTTATAAGCAGAAATATGTCTGAACGTTTCCCCACACAGCTTTAAAGATTGGGGTACATAATTATTCTGATGAGAAGTTTGTAGGGAAGCGTGTTTCAGATGTAATTGTTTAAGGAAGATAGGAAATGTAATCTGAAAAGGTTTCTGCTTTCTTCCTATGTTTTTATTAAAATATGAAAACAAAGACCTTAATCAACAATCTGACACATCCTTCCCTCCTAATGAATATTAATAATTGGTACCTAAATTTTCACAGATGTATGAATCCAATGAGAACAAATGCAAGTTACCAATTGTAAACGCCCAGCCTGTTGTTTGGCTGGAACTCAGGAAAAGGGGTGAACGGGACTTGGGGTCCTCAAGATATTTTGGTGTCACAGGATATTTCATGGGTTTCTAGGACTTCAAGGTTGGTGATCAAGTAAAAGTGATACAAAGAGAGATAGGGGGGTCTCTAACATGCAAACCATGCTGGAACACCTTCCTGGGCCCTCATTCAGTTGGGGTCTTCTTGGGTCAATGGGTGGTTGAGTAGATTAAGACCAGGCCAAAAAATAATAGCTGTGTTCAGGTAATATAGGTAGAAAAAAATAGGGTAGGTAGGCCGAAATCTTTTTTTTTTTTTTTTTTCAAACCTACCAAAGAGACCCAGGCAGTGTTGGAACACTTATAGAAATAGACCTTTAACCTATTGTTTGGACAGTCAGGCCGATGCTAACCATATGATTCTTTGAAATAGACATTATTGATACATTATATGAAGCTATCCTAATTGCAGAATAGTTTTTTCGTGTGAGCTTTAAAGCCAACACCTCTAAGTACCAGAACTTTCTTGAAGTAGGCTTGGTGCATGCTGGAAATGACGTCATGCCATTTTTGACTATTTTTGACCCCCCCTCCCCCCCTTGTCATATTTTGTCATGCAACCCTTGACCGCCCCTCTAAAAATGGTGTCATATCGAGCGACCCCCCCCCCCCCCAAATAGAGATTCAGTATTTAGGCAATATGCTCTAATGGATATCTGATTTTTGCAAAATATTATGCGTTGGGGGTCATGTTGGCTCACAGTTTTGTACAAACATGTTGGTAAAATAATGCTGCAGTCTGCAACATTAACCACTTGCCCGGGGCCCAAGGCCAGTAAAAATGAGCTCAGGCTAGTGATTTTTATAACCATGCTGGACCAGGTGGCAAGTGATTTTTCCTTAAAAATGAAAAATTGTAAAATCTGATAGACAGGCTTGAAAAAAAGTTACTGATTATATTCTGTTATTCTTTAACACATCATCTTGTAAAACTAAAACTTTTTTTCAATTTTCTCATCTAATATATGTCTCGGGCCAATGGACAAGTGGTGGGGCCAGTGAAATTTTTAGGGATACTGGCCCTTGGACCAATTGTCAAAAATGCTAATGTCGCACACTGATTAAATGCGAACCAGACGCATTGGGCAATGTGACCCAACACCAATGTAGTGTAAAGTGGCCTTAAAGAAAGCTTGCACATAACTGCAGGATACTTATTTTTCAATGAATTCAATTCTGCATATTATTCACAACTTGAAAATGTAAGCAAAATTGAAGGAAAGTTTTTAGTTTACACGAAATTGTGATGTTCCTCGGTAGTTTGGAGTTTCCGATTTCTACAACAGAGGGACGTGGGGATTGTTTCGGGTCTCAGCCGGACGGGGAATCCGGGCAAGAAACCGAGATGTGATATTAAGAGTCATGCCTCGCGCACGAGGGGGGTTTGAGTGGACCGATCGGGAAATCGGTATTCGTCGACGGGGGAGGGGTGTATCAGCCAGGCTGGACCGAGGGGCCTCAGCCACCGGGCGGGGTACAGGCACTTCCGTTGACGGGCGGAGGACTGCGGGGGAGGAAAAGTGGTAGGGGGCAGGAGTAGGCCATTTCTATCTCTCTAGGGCCGGTACTCTCTTCGGGGTCTACTGCGGACGATCCACCCTCATTCTCGGTCCGCGGGGATGTCGGGCCGACGGTCGCCTATTGTTTGGTAGCGTGGGGCCGAGCCGGTCGCGCCTTCGTTCCCCCGGATCCTGGGTTTCCGTTCCCTGTTTTGGGCCATCGTGCCAGTCCGGTCCTTCGTTTTCGGGACTCCATCCGGGCCAGTTTCGGGCCTTCATGCCCAGTTTCGGTCCTTCGGGCCTTCGGAACCCCGTCCTAAGTTTCGCCTAATTTCTTCTAACTTCTGCTATTTTACTTAAACTTCTAGTCAATTAGCCTGTATTGGATCATCTTATCGGTTACCATAGGAAGAAGACACATGTTGACACAAGGAGTACTGTAAAGGAACTCATTTATTCTCGGGCCTCACCGCCCCTTTTATAGTCTAGTGGTCAGCCCTGATTGGCTGTCTCTGATCACGTGGTTACAAATGACGTCACTTCCGGTTTACTTTAGCACTTCCGGTTTACATATTTCTCGGGACTTTCGGGTTTTGGGCTTTTACAATTTCGGGCCTTTTCGGGCCTTTCGGGCTTTTCGGGCCCGTTACAAAACATACTTTACTCTGTCACATTATCTTACTTTTCATATTTCGGTCTTACCAATTGATGAATAGACATTCATCACACAATCATGGGGCATTAAAAAACTTGTATTCTATTTCATTTTCAAGGGAAATCCCCGAATTTATAATCTATTTATCATCTGCCCTTAGAAGGGAATCCCCATCCCTGTATAATTCATATCTAACGCAAATTATATATATTTGACCCAAGGCAACTCATGATAAATTAAAATGTATATCCATCCACAACCGTTCATAATAAGGAATCCCAAAATACCTTTGGAAGGAATTCCCATAGCTGTGATGCAGCAAGGGGAGTATTGAACAGCCCAGCATTCAGGGAATTCCCAAAATTAAAATTTCTTTCCTGAATAATTCCCTAGGACCTCAACATTTTCACGTTTTTACTTTTGAAATATTTTTAGAATAAAGAATGAAGTTATTTGCACAAAAATAGCAATTTGTGAATATATGTGCAAGCTTTCCTTTAAGTCTATTTCTGTTCTGTAATTTTGGCAATTTCTGATAGCTATTATGACACACGTTATAAAAGATATATTCATTTGATTTCAACCATAAAAAGTAAATCTCTGTATGAAATTATGAGGAAATTCTTAGTGTTTTAAAGAAATATACTGCAGTTTCCGTCCTTGTAAAAAGTAATTGAATACCAGTTCTTTCTAAATGAAATGATTTACTGTGCATCTAGCACCATTCCTTTTTAAAGAAAAATGTCAGTAATGCAATTGCCTAGTTTATTATACTTTTATTTCTATTGAATTCATAAACAATGATAGATCTAAATTAAAGGGTATTTTGCAACATTCCTAAAAAAAAAGGGGCAAACATGGCCCCTTCAAAATCATCAAAATCATATTCTTGACCTTCAATGCAAAATAATATGTTTGCTACTGGTTTAGTACATGACTAGGAGATAAATCAACACTAAACACTTTTTTTTCAAACATGACGTCATGCTTCGTATGACCCCCCCCCCCCTCTCCCCCTTGTCATGTTTGGTCATGCAATCTGGAACCCCCCCCCCCCCTGGTGCATGACGTCATTTGTGGACAGCCCCTAAGCTTGCAGTAGGCTTTTAAACCCTACTGGTAGTAGGGTCTTAATGGACCGACTGTCCACCAGCCCTTCTTCACGGTCTGTTTAAGTTCTGTGTCATTTCAACGTGTGTATTTGATAGATGGCAAGACCCTAAGTGGTTTGTAATTTGGTGTATAACCTATTAACCTAAATACCACATAAAGTAGCACATAGGGGTAGATCTAGTCATATATGTTGGGAATACGTTGACTATAGTTGACTATAGTTGACTAAGTTCTTCAACATTCTGATAGCGTTCTGTCAAGTTCTGTGACACAACTTTCTTGGCTGAGGTAAAACAACTTTCATTATAATTATATATTACACACAAAGGCAGGCACATGAAGGCTGTATGCATGTTTCAATTTATTAGGTTCAGGTCTGCCAACATTTCAATAGTCTTATCTAGGAAAAAGGTCCAAGCCACCCTCCAAATCAGGAGATAAATTTTGTTTAGAAATCAGGACAATTTCACAATTAATGTATTTTGGTATTTAAAGGGAACCAAAAGCAATGTAGGGTCAAAATTTTACAAATTCTGTAAACTAATGAAAAATGATCTATGGCCACAGCCTAGGTCTGTAGTAGAATATAAACTGTGAATACCGGCTTAAACTACATTAAACTACATCAAAACTGATCCTAGGTCAATTTTGGTGACCCACCAAAATTGGTTTGTTTACAAACACTGCTGTTTTCAGGCATACTTGGCAAGAGTATTATGGAATTTAAGTGAAGTTATAGCTTGTCATGGTGATTTATACTCTTCCAATGGCTAAGGTTAGACTCTTAGAATGTATTTTCATAGTTTTTTGATTTTGTAAAATTTTGTCATATTTTGACGCAGTATTGCTTTTGGCTCCCTTTAAGTGCAATTCAAGGGCCATACCCACTAGGCGATTTTACCGTCGCTGGGCGGGGAGTGACTGGGAGAATCGGCGGTGACGTTGCCCAGCAACAAAATTATCAATGGATCACTGTGTGGTTCTCCATGGGTATGGTGTGCATTCTGGGTGGCGGCTGAGAAAATCGTCAGGAAAATATCAAACTTGCTTAATATTACAGTCACCCGATGATGCCGACGCTGTTTCTCCCAGTCACCTGTCACCCAGCGATCGTAAAATCACTTAGTGGGTATGGGGCTTTACTTCTTAACTTTTAATATAGGATAACTGATTTGTAACACATTTCTATTATGGTTTGTACCAGAACTACCAGAATTTGCCTAATAGGCTAGCAAATATCACATTAATCTATATTGTGGAATACCTCCTTGTTTTTGTAATTACTTTCTTTTAAATGTTCTGCCAATATAAAGTCCAATTTTAATTACAATTTTTTACTTTCACTCTCTGGTATCATCAACCAAGTATTAATATTGGGGCATCCTTTCTCATACTTGTTGCCAATTTTTTGTATATCTTAATGTTAAAGTTGAGTGTCTGGAGAGTTCAAGGTCCAAGTTCAATCTCGAAAAACTATGTGAAATCTTTTTCTCGCGAAAGCAGCAATAGTAGTTTCATATGCATCATGATGAGGACACTTTTCAATTAAATCAGAATGGTAAGGACAGAGACTAGAAAACAGGACTTTCCTTAGTTCCAAATCAGGATGGTGACATGAGTTTACAGTTTACATCCTTAGCCTTGATTGAATGATTACAGGTGTATGGTTGCAACTAACAATTTGACTGCTGACCTTCCAAGAACATTACCTGACCTTGACTTCCATGAGAAGTTTTTGACTGATAAACTTGTATTTTTCAGGGGTGGACAAAGGATTTCAGAAAGAGAGGGTACCATAAGTATGGTCCTAAGATATTGTTAATATAAGTACATTTGAGTACATTAAAGGGCATGCACCCCATGGTTTTTCTTTAAAGTGCAATTTAAGTGCCATCAAAGTGCTGAAGGCCTAGTAAGTGGGGGTCTGAATCTGCCCATGATTTCAGTTCTCACACTTTGTACTTATGCGAATGATAAAAGATGATTGCTTATGACTGTATATCACAGAGATAAAACTACTAAAACTTGACAGGTTGTATCCTTTACACATAATGGGGTTAAACGATGTCAATCAGCTGAATATGTTGAGCTTTTAAATACATTATTTTGTGTATTCTTAGGGAAATCAAGATGATAGTTGATTTTGGATATCAGATAACGGAAAACCAGACAGTTGGAATTATATGATTGAAATAGTTACTGATGCTACACATAATTGAGCAATCAATTGTCCTCCTTGAATAATAGCTTGATTTCACACATAAAAAGTGTTCACTTGAGGCAATATACTCCCTTATATCTTTTTAACGTTTCAAACTTTACTAACCTCACCACGGATATCAATCCCTTTAAAGTAAATAAGCAAGTACCCTTTCCTCTGTATAGGCCATTACATCTGGAAAGCAGAAGGTTCCTAAGTAATTTGTTTAAGCATCAGGGGCAGATCAGGTGGGGTCGGGAGATCTAGGTGATCCAGCCCCAACCCCCACCACACAATTTGCCAGGTACTTCAACTATAAAGAGAGTGCAATCTTGAATCTGTAACATTTTTTTAACAGGTAAATCCATGGTCTATAGACCTTGTGTCATGTGGTGGCCATGACCATGTGGCTATGAAATAACTTCATATCTCATTAATTCTAACTAATGATGATGGTTGATTATTTTTCAGTCAGACTGTTCTATGTTAATTGTACTTAGAAATATAATATTATTGTAAATGCTTTAAAATTGTAAACAGTCATGGTCATGAATTGATAACTAATATGGCGGCCACCTCATTTTAAGGGCTGTGATGTTCATCTGCACAAAGTCTATATACATTCCACTCCTTCCCAACCCGTACACTTTAACTTCCTCGATTCGACAACAAAAGTGATCTTATCTAAATTTGAAAATGGATCATTTGGATATAGGTTATAGATCTGTAATGATTAGATACATTTTTAAGTAAAATTGTAGAAATTGCCATTAGCACAAAAGTAAGTAAACACTCAAAAAGTAACTTTGAAATGGTTGACCTCAAATATCCTAAATTGCTAGTTTGTCACAATATAGAATCAGTCTAAACTTACGATCATGTGTGCAAAAGGTTGTTGCTAGATATAGGCAGGAGACCTCGTGGGTTCTACATCATGGAGAGTAAAGCTACATCTACTTAGCAGTGATAAGGTGGGCCTTGGATGCCTGATCATCCGTGAATTAAGACCTGTATTGGGCCGATAGCCTGGGTAAAGTAGTAACATCGCAGATAGAATGGGGATGATCTAAAAACAGTTTGGTTGTGTGAGCTGAGTGGACTTAACCTGTGGACTGGTGAAATGATACAGACCATAAATGATGTTTTGGACTTGATAAACTTTATCCTTTCACGCAACTGTTTTGATAACTTGTCAGACTGACTGAATAATAATCAACCATCATCATTGGTAAGAATTGATAAAATTTGGATTCATTATCATCTCAGGATGGTAGACTATAGCATTATTTTAGAAGTAATTTAAGGGACTGAAGTAATATCAAATACAACTTGAGGATAACATAGCATATTCAAATCCATAGTTCAAGTTGCTTAGAGCAACCTGATCCATGATGTTTTTAGAGTACTGGCACATAATCTGTTGAGCATAAAAAGTATCTTCCACAGGCCTATAAAAGGCACCTTGTGACCAAAAATAAATCGATGTCCTTTTAAAAACTCAACTGTTGTTGACTTATGCTTGGGAAAAATAGCACAATGATGATAGTTGATACCTGAGGACAGATCATAGAACAGACCCTAGGGTCTTATGCTGTGTCCCCACTTGGACGACTAACTACAGCAACTAACGTTAATCCCCTGGTGATTAGAAAATCTAGTATGTCGTCGGGCGACCAACTAATCGCTTGGCTACTAAACAACTTATCGCCATGTTGGGATACTCTTGTAGATGAAAGGACATTTTAATACGTCACCTAGCGATAAACTGGTTGCCAGTGGGTATAGAAAAATATTAAACATGTTAAATATTTTGCCCTAAACCCCCAGCGACTAGTGGGTTAATCACCATACATCACGGCGCCAGTGTGGAATAGGTCCCTGGTTGACTAACAACCTTAGTTGTCCATCGCCGATGGGAAACTTGTCACCCAAGTGGGACCAGGCTTTTTGTTACTCAACTACCTGTTGACCTGTAGGATAGCCCCAACTGAATGAGGGTTTTGGAAAGTGCACCGATGAATGCCTCTGACTAGACCCAGCCCTTGACCCCCAATCACGACTACATAACATTGAATAATGAGTGAAGCCAAAAGGATGACCCTTGATATTCCCCTATCCTTGATATCTCTTTTCCTAATAGTCGATTCAAGCTCCAAAACATGAAGACCCCAAAGCCCCATGAAACCTCTCGAGACCCTGAAATATCTTGAGGCCCCCGAGTCCTATTCATCCCTTTTTCTGAGTTGAACCAAACAACAGACTAGGCATTTACAGACCTATATTCTTTGTTTTCAGCCCAATCATGCCATTGAAGACCACTGTGGTTGGGGCTTTCCCTAAGCCTGACTATCTACAGACCCCAGACTGGTTCCGCTATGGAGCAGAAATGAAAAATATTGATGGAATGTGCTATAACATTGATGCATATACACACTTCAAAATGTCAGATGGTAGGTGTAAGATGCTCACACTAGTCTGCTTTAATTAAGAGCAAAATGAATGGGGTTTTGTGAGGACTTATTTCATTGGGACTTCTTTTAGGTGTTCAAAAATATGGTATTCACTCAAATTCAATCTGCACAGTTAAGCTGTCACTAAGATCAAAAGAAATAACAAAATGGATTGCCAGCTTCATAATGCTAGAGCAATCACTTAAACATTTTTAAGATCATTGCAACTATTAGAGAAATTTACCATCATTTCAATATAGTACAAATTACCTGTGTTACTCCTGAATTTAGAACAACTTGCCAACACGAACAAGGCTATCTCTGAAGTCCTTACCCTCCAGGAGCAGCTTGGAGTAGATGTTGTTTCAGACGGAGAAATGAAGCGGGAAAACTACGTCCACTATTTCTGGTAAATACAACTTAAAATTAGTCTTAATCTTCTGTAAAACCCCATTTTGATCCACATTCAGTCTGGATACTGCAAGCGTGTAGTACAGACCTTGTCAATTCAGAAAATGTATGGTTTTACCAACATGCAGTTGGATAAAATGTTAGAATTATGATAAGAATGAAGACAAGGATAAGAGAATTCCATGCTAAATTATTTTCTTAGTTTTACTTATCATATAATTATAGAAAGGCTATTCTGATCATCGTCAAGTAGGTCCAGCATGCTTAATCTTTGTCCCCTGGAGGATCAGCATTTTATCTTAATTTCAAAATATGAACAGATATTTTTATTACTTACATTATTATCTAAAGCAAGAATGTAACATAAAAACGAAACTTTAACCTGATCTAGAATGAAAAAAGGGGTGAATACAGGATTTTTGAAATGTGGGGGGGAGGGGGGGTCAGCTTAAAGGCTAAGTACTAAAATTGTGTAAAATCACACATGTATGCACGTGGCATTTTCCCCTCTTTTCGTAGTGTAGGGGTCGACCAAAAGTGTGTGTGGGTGTGGGTGTGTGGGTGTGGGGGGGGGGGGGGTCAGGACCCCCAGGACCCTCATGACCCCCAGGACCCCCCCTGGATCTGCCCCTATTGATGCTTGTTGTTGTACTTACTTACATTGAGTAAATATAGTTACCCCTCATATCAAACATTATGGCCAAACAATGTAATGTATGTTACAAGGTTTGTAACATACAGGACCAAGGTTTGGGGATTTTACTGCATGAATCGCAAGTTATATATGTCAGGAATGTCTGTCCTTTTTTCCTCCACATATAAAAATTATTATGTTCCTGGCTGCAAAACTTTGATAAAACCCATTCTTCTAACCTTACTTGCTTGGTAAAAGCAAAAAGCTTGGCACTGTATGTGACTACCTTGGTTTGGTATGTTACATAGGAAATATAGGCATTATTTACAAATCCAAATATTATTTAGAATTCTTTTATATAAAACATTCCCTTTTTGGATAATTATTGCAAATATATCTTTAATATTGAAACCAAAAAACATTTGATTAAGTTTTCTATAGAATAACCCAGTAAAAATGTGTCTAGCCTTAGGCAATCAAAAATGTTTTATTCCATGTCATTCCCCAACAGCCGTCATCTGCAAGGTATGGACTTTGAGAATGGTGTGACCACAGTCCATCGTAATGGGGCTGCTGTGATGAAGGCTCCAGCAGTGAGGGGGCGATTAATTCCCAAGGACCCTAGTCCCTGGTGTGCTGCGGACTGGGCAGAGAGTCAGAAACTTACGAGACTACCTCTCAAGTACACTATCCCTGGACCAATGACTATTGCTGACTCCACAAAAAGTAAGTCATAGAAAATTACTAATGAGTATAGATACAGAAAGACCTTAAATCTTTGAATTGTTCCAGATATATGTATGGCCAGCAGGAAAGTGCCCTTGTGATTGAGTAGTATAGTGACACATTAAATGCCAGATATCTAAGGCAAGTATAGAAATTCAACATGAAGTACGGGTGCCCTGTACTTTCAAATCTTGTGATGAAACCACTTGATGGCCCAGTGAGGTTGTTCTGCATAACATTTCCTGGCAAAAATAAGTCCAAAAAATACTCCATTAGGATTGTATGTCGCATCAATAGCAGCCTTTGGTTTAGTTTTTACCTGAGGCCCATTCATCTCTTATCCTTACTGGAGCAACTGGGATTCAAAGTTTGCTTCCATGCCACAAAACCTCTATATTGACTTGTCAAGGGTTCAAGACCAGCATAACTATTTTCAGGGGTCCTATTCCTTCTGCAGTAGCCTTGTCTTGCATCTTATTATACACTCACCGTGGGAGAATTGCTGAGAATAGCTTTATTCCCAAGGTAGTATGACCTCACGTCTTATATTGGTGTAAAACCATTATTGTCTTCATTCATTCATTCATTCATTCACTCACCTACCTATCTACCAACCCATCCACTCATTAGCCCACCTACTCACTCAACCTTTCACCCATCCACTCACCCACATACCCTCCCACCTACTCTCTCACTCATAAAACCCATCCATCCACCCACTCACCCATTCATTTATTCATTCATCCACTCACTCACTTGACCACTCACCCACCTACCCACTTCCCCATATAACCATGCTCTCAGTCACTCATCCACTCACCCACCCAAGCACTCATTTAGTCACGTACTTCTATGACAAGATATTTCTCCTCCCACAAGATGAGTTCTACAAAGACCATAAGGAGGAGCTCTGTGACTTGAGGGACTGTATTGTCCGGGAGGTGCAAGCCCTGGCTGCAGCAGGTTGCAAACACATCCAGATAGATGAGCCTCTTCTAGTCAGGAAACCAGAGATTGCTCTGAAATATGGGATAGACATTCTGGCTGATTGCTTCAAGGTATGACTCAGGTCATTTCTATGATACAAATTTGTCACACCAACTATTAAAGTGAGTTACTATTGCCATCCTGTATTGATACATCTACTTTGCAATAGGAATAATATTTTACTGATTTAAAAAGAATTAGAAAGCATATATTGTTTTTGACAAACATTCAGTTCATCAAAATCTCCACACATGGTTATCCTTTTTCTCATGACTTGACATTTAAAGGCTTGAATTAAGAGAAGGAAAATTAATAAGCCAGGTATCTGGACAAATTCAGTATGTTATTTTAATTGTGTTCCAGAATGGGTGATTATGACCATATATATATATATTATATATACATTATATATTGATATAGACTTCTCATTCATACTCTAAACTTGGTAACAGATAAGGTTGTTCTGATTATATGTATATAGACATATAGAATATATATATGTACATATATATCTATTATGTTTGTAAATTTTGTGCATTGTTTGTAAATTTTGTGCATTGTTTATCTTTGTAATCATGATTGCTACTTAGGGTCTAGATGAAGGAGTAGAAAAAATAGTGCACCTCTGCTGTGGATACCCTACCTATCTGGTTAGTAGTTTACATCGATGAATAGTGAGAAATAAACTTAGTAATTTTTGTTCTGATTGTTGTTGTGCCAAGCACAAATCAGTTAGTCTATGTTCTAAGTGAAACAATGAAACAAAAAGAAGTGCATAGATAGAACCATTTTCTGGATGTACATTTCGTTAATAAAATATACTAGAAATCTAACAACAGGAAAATAGTATCTTGCATGTTTACAATACGTGAAAACAACTAGATTTCTATTTTTTGTGAAAGTGTTATTGTTGTTCTTAAAATCATTTTAAATCGTGAAAGGATGAGACATTGCTTATTAAATTCTGTTTGCATATTTCGCTCAATATAGGATCAAGCTGATTACCCGAAAGCAGATCGTTCATGTTACCTGCATTTGGCTGATAAACTTGATAGTGCAGGCTTTGATGCATGTGAGTAGATACATAGGCTATTGGTTAAATATATTGATAATTCATTTCAATACTTGGACACCAAAATAGCCCCGTATTTCATCAGAGTATTAGTTCTTTTTAATCTATTTCAAGTCATCATCATGTCTTTTCCATCTCAAATCAGCCTAGTATTTAAATACTCAGAATTTATTAAAAAAATCATTGATATCTATGTCCATTCTCAATTCTTCTTTTTGATTCAGTAACAATTGAAGATGCCCATTACTACAATGACCTAACATTTTTGGACAAGTTCAAGAAGTCAAAGATAATTTTTGGTTCAGTAGCAATCGCTAAGAGTGCTGTGGAGAGTCAGAAAACGATAGAAGCTCGCCTGAGGGAGGCTCGGAAACATCTGCCAGCAGAGAGGCTAATTGTGGCTCCTGACTGTGGCCTTGGCTTCCTACCTACTGATATTATGATGCAGAAGCTGACCAATATGATGGCTGCTGCTAAGGCTATCTCTTAAAAAGGCTATTTCAAGGAAAGTCCATTTCAAAAAAAGGTTATAAAAGCTTTCAATCTTCACTATACTAAGTAGATGACGAAAGTTGTAAGCACTTACCACCAGGAAACCAATAAATGTTAAACATATTTATCAAGGGTCAATCCCACTCTGTACTAATAAAACATGCCATTCACTTTTACTTGTGGATATATAAATGGAAAAAAGGAATTTGCAAATGTTATATGTGTATAAAATCTTGGTCAAACAGGATGTTATCATCTGGAATAACCAAATCTTCAGAATTCTTGACACACAATACAGAAAGTTCTATAACCCCTCAACCTGGGCAGAGACGAAGGTGACCAGCCATCCGATTTTATCCTAACTTCGAGTAAATTCCCAGCGTCATGTCTGAAGTATTGAGTAGATTGGTTGTTAAAAGTTATCAACAGGAGAACTCTGGGGGAAACCTCGGATACCTGTCACCCCTAAAAGCTGGGCAACTGTGTTCAAGGCTAACACCTGCCTGTTTGCCAAATTTCTCTGGATTTCTCAATCCAGCCCGATATAAAACGGGATAAGTAGTGTTGTTGCATAGGCCCCGATGCCTGACAAATTTCTCAGCCGTCAGTATAATCATATTATGAAATTTTCTGCCAGTATTTCCCACCTTATAAGCCAGCGTTTTCTTTTTTTTTCTGGGAAACTGAAAGCTAACAGGGCTAACAATGTTTTGATAATAACGGCCCTGATGGCATATGGCCAAAAACTTAAGTCTAGAGCACTGGGCAAGGTCCACTTTTTCAAATTATTATCCCTGGTAATTCTTGTTAGACCGAAAAATGTAAATCTTCCGTAAAATGTCTCGAATCACCTACATGGAAGATCATGTAAATGAATGTGGTTAAATAAATAAATAAATAAATAAAAAAAGATTTGACCTAAAGTGTAAATCTGATCTAAAATATAACTCAAATTGCCGTAAAATGTAGTCATACCTCTTGCCTTAAATTGTAAAAATGTAAACACAGTCATGAGTCTGAATTGTAAAAGAAAATACAGGCCTCATGTCCTTCAACACATAGATGGAGATCAATGGGGGAAATACCCCTCTGATAATGCAATAAATGTACATGTATATAATATAATAATATCTGAGTGCATTCACCAGTGGTGGATCCAGGGGGGTGGGGCAAAAGGAGCAATTAACTCCCTCCCACCCCCCGCCCAAAGGGGGAAATTTTGGGATCTTAAAACTGGAAGATCTGTGTAAAATTGGTGTTTCAATTTTTAATTTTTATAAGGTGTGGGGGTCAGGGTTTGCTCCTCCTCCCCCCCCCCCCCCGCCCCCACTTAAGAGCACTGACTCTGGATCCGCCCCACATCCCCCCTTTTCATCTGCCCTTGATTCTCTTTACTTAGTCCCAAGAGAAAGAAAACCATGCAGGCATGACAAATCATAAAAAGTTAAAATAAAAGGAGATTTAGAAAAACATTTATGTCATTGTGGCAATGACATTTTGTTAGTTTTGGAATTATTTTAAAAATGATTATCGTAAAGAAATTATTAATGTCACCATTCCAGATTAAGTGAGAAGATTTACATTTTTCATATCTGTTTCATATTTTCATTTTATATCAATTTGTTACAATCTATTACAGCTCAAAATTACATTTTACGTTGACATGATTTACATTTGGTGTCAGGTTTACATGTTATGTTAGTTTCATTTTACTCTTATTTACATTAATATTTCCGTCTGATTTACATTTTACAGTCTAACAACCCTCCTGTTCTTTCTGTGAATCTGTGCTCCCTGGTAACCTACCCTCCCCTCTCTCTGGCACCCCTATCCACCTTTTGGGACCCTGTCTGTCCCCACACACCCTTCCCCCTCTCTCTGGTATCCCTGTCCACCTTCTGGCACCCATGTCTGCCCTTCGACACACATGTCTTCTCTCTTCTACACCTATCCTCCTTCTGAGACTACTGTCCACTCTCTGGTACACCTGTCCTCCCTCTCAGACCTCTGCTTATGCTCTGGCATCTCTATTTTTCTGCCCCTTCTGTCCTCCTTTGTGGCCCCTGTTCTTACTTTAAGACTTGGATGTACCCCTATCTCCACATTCGTTTTATTGTTGGCCCTTTGCTACACCTACCCACCCTTTACTGCCTTTGTTGGCCTTCAGTAATGCTTGTCAGTTCTGCTATTCCTGTCAGCAGCACAGCTGAAAACGCACCAGATGTCATAAATTGGTCATAATCTTGAACCTTGGTTATTGATATGATTCTTATTGAATTTTAGAGCTATGTATTCAAGTCTGAAAGTTTAATAAATATTTTTCATTGCTATTTTACAAGCAGGAATATGTCTCCCCACACATTTCCCAACACAGCTTTGAAAATTGGGATACGTATTCTAGTGATAAATTTGTGTTTTAGGAGATTATGAAATGTGATCTCAAAAAGTTTATGCTTTCTTCCTATGTTTTTATTATAAAATAAAGACCTTAATCAACAATCTGAGTATTCCTTCCCTCCTAATGAATATTAATGATTTGTGCCTAAATTTTCACAGATGTGTTATTCCAATTGGATTAAATGCAAGTTATTAATTGTAAACGTCTAGCATGTTGTTTGGCTGGAACTCAGGAAAAGGGGTGAACCGGACTTGGGGTCCTCAAGATATTACAGGGTTTTTCATGGGCCCCTAGGATTTCAAGGTTGGTGATCAAGTAAAAGTGATAAAAAGAGAGATAGGGGGGTCTCTAACATGCAAACTATGGTGGAACACCTTCCTGGGCCCTCATTCAGTTGGGGTCTTTTTAGGTCAATGGGTAGTTGAGCAGATTAATACCATCAGGTCATCCTATAGGATCCGTCCTTGGGTATAAAATTTATTTATACAGAAGTCTCCTGGTTCTTCAGTCTACTATTGGTAGTGTTTGAGTCAGACAGCCTACTGCTATAAGGCTAATTTGAGTAAAATCACCCTCTGCAAGTAGGCCTTTTCATGTGTCCTTCTACAAGAAGGCTTTGGGGCTATGATGGGAAATCAGGAAATCTTGTTTTTTCAGGATTCAACCCTTTAAATCATTTAAAAACATTCCATTATCCCTTTTCAATTCCAAAATATGACCCTATATGCATATGACAAATGATTATTTGGACAAATCAAAATTAAATTCCATGATGACAATAATGTTTTAATGGTTTTTAGAAAAGTATGTCTGAAAAAAACTATCATCCTGTAATAACAAATCACAAAACCATCCTGTTATTTCAGGATGGGCTGTTTTCTTAGCACACTTTTTGTAACTTTAAAAAAATAAAACTCAATTGAAGAAAATTGGTGCAAAAGATGTGTTTCTTTATTACAAATCATTTTTGAATTTAACAAACTCCTCATTTTCTGAGCAGTTTTATTTATGTAAAAGTATTGATTTTGAAATTCTTATTTATGAATTTAATTCTTTTTGTATCTCTTGCATACATATAGAAGTATTATAATGTTTGTCTTACGTATTATTCATGTATGATTTCATTTACAGTAGTTAGATAATACACTTTTTCATAATTGACTGTTATTACAGGATGTCTGTTTTTAAAGGACGTCCCGATTTACTGTGGTATCCCCACCCTGTCTACTACAAGTAGGCTTTTAGTCAAACACCACACAATTAAAATTGGAAGATATGTGACACGCCCAGTAGGGCCGCTGATACCCTGCTTGCAATAAATTCACATATGCTTTTAAGCCAACACCTCCAAGTCCAAGAACTTTCTAGAAGTAGGCTTGGTGCATGTTGATTGGCTGGCAGTAAAGCTTGTAGCAGCCTTTGAAACCCTGCTGGAAGTAGGGTCTAAATGCACCAACGGCCCACCTGTCCTTCTTCATGGTCTGTTTAAGTTCTGTGTCATTTCAATGTGTGTATTTGAGGGTTGGTGAAATCCCAAGTGGCTTTTAATGTGGTGTATAACCTATTAACCTAGATACCACATACACTAGCACATAGGGGTAGATCTAGGCATATGAGTTGGGGATACGTTGACTGTAGGTTCAGCCAAAGTGCAATGTAACAGTGAAGTTCTGAGAAATCCTAATAACACTCTGCAAAGTCCTGTGATACATCTTTCTTGGCTGAGGTAAAACAATTTTCATTATATATATCACTCACAAAGGCAGGTACATAAAGGCTGTATACACATTTCAATTTATCAGTTTCAGGTCTGCCAACATTTCATTAGTCTTATCTAAGAAAAAGTTCCAAACCACCCTCCAAATCAGGACATTAATTTTTTTAAAAAAAATTAGGACCATTTCACAATTAATGTATTATAGAATTAAAGTACAAGTTACTCCTTAACCTAAAATATAGGGTTGCTGATTTGTTAACACATTTCCATTATTGTTTGTATACCCCATGGTATCCCGTGATACCCCGTGGGGGTTCTGGATAAGAATAGGCCCCCAGTAGCCCCTGCTGATTGTATAAAGTGACGATAGGGGGGACCCAGCACTGACCAAGTGTTTTTTTGGGTTCAGTTCCAGGTTGGTGCTTGGTTCACTAAGGGATGAGGTAAAGCTAAAATGATTTCCAGGGCCCGACGGCTCATAGCTGCGTAGGTTGATTAGGAGAGACTATCATGATTATCTAATCGTCCTTAATCATCAACTTAATTTACCTCATGAGTTAGATTAAATATTTGGTCGCTAATCATGATTAAGGCAGATCTGATTAAGGGTAAACCAATGAAATTGCTTGTCTCAAATGTCCTTGGGTGAGTTACGAGCCGTCGGGCCCAGGTTTTGATCACCTGCTGTTTCCCCACCCTGTCACTTTCATCTGATAGATACAATCACCGAAGACAGAATTTGTCCCAAATGGTTTTCGCCGTGAAAATGACCCTGGTGTCAGTACGGCATGAAACATCCTTCACTCATTCACTCACTCACTCACTCACTCTTCAGAATTTGCCTAATAGGTCAGAATATATCACATTAATTTATATTGTAGAATACCTCCAAGTTCTTATAATTACTTATAAAGCATGAGAGAAAATACAATTTCTGAAAAGAAAAATAATCATTTGTAAAACCAAAAAAACTTCAATTCTTTTAAATGTTCTGCCAGTATATTAATTATGATGTGGATCAGTTTTTAATTATAGTTATATACTTTGAATTTTTGGTATCATCAACCAAGTATCAATATTGGGGCATTGCAGGTGTAGATCTAACAATTTGACTGCTGAAAAAACCTCACCTGACCTTGATTTCTTTTGGAAAGCACAAGGTTCCTAAGAAATGTGTTTAAGCATCAGGGGCACATTAGGTGGGGGCAGGAGATCCAGGTGATCCAGCTTCAGCCCCAGCTCATGACCACATGGCTAGGAAATATGTTCGAACTTGATCAATTCTAACTAAATGATGATGGTTCATTATTATTCAGTCAGACTGTTCTATGTTAATTGTCCTTACAAACATTATTCTAAATGCTTTAAAATTGCAAATAATCATGGTTATGAACTGATCACTACTATGACAGCCACCTCATTTTAGGGGTTGTGATTCATCTGCACAAAGTCTACATAGAACCCATCCGACCCCACCCCATCCACTTCAACTTCCTTGATTTGATGACAAAAATGATCTTATCTAAATTTGAAAATGGATCGTTTGAATATAGGTTATAGATCTGTAATGATAAGGTAATTTTTTAAGTGAAATTGTAGAAACTGTCAATACCATAAAATAAGTAAACACCCAAAAAGTAAGTCAGAAATGGTTGACTTCAAATATTCTGAATTGTTAGTTTGCACTGATATAGAATCAGTCCACACTTAAGATCATGTGTGTAAAAGGTTAAGGTTGTTGCTTAATATAGGCAGGAGACCTTCTGGCTTCTGCATCAGGGAAGAGTAAAACCACATTTAGTAAGCAGTGATAAGGCGGGCCTTGAATGCCTGACACTCAGAAATGTTCAGATCATCCATCAATAGCCTGGGTAAGGTAGTAACATCCCAAATAGGATGGAAATGGTTTAAGAATATTTTGGTTGTTTGAGCTGCGTGGACTTAGCCTATGGGCTAGTGAAATGCTATGGACTGGTGAAATGCTATCGGGAAGTCAGTGATGATAAATGATGTTTTATCATTTCACGTGACAGTTTTGTCAACTTGTCAGTCTGACTGAATGATAATCAACCATCATCACTAATCAGAATTGATAAAATTTGGATTTATTGTCATCTCAGGAAGGTGGATCATGACTAGGAAGGACTATAGTATCATTTAAGAAGTAATCTAAAGAACTAAACTAACAAAAATACAACCTTAGGATTACATAACATAATCAAATGTGTAGATCAAGTTTCTTTGAGCAACCTAATCCACGATGGTTTTAGAGTGCTGTCATATGATCTGTTGATGGTAAACAGAATCTTCTACAGGTCTATAAAAAAACTTGTAATGCAAAATAAATCTGTGTCCTCTTTGGTGCTCAACTGTTGTTGACTTATGCTTGGGGAAAATAGCACAATGATGATAATTGATACCTGAGGACAGATCATAGAACAAACCGTCTGGTTACTCGACTACCTGTGGGTCTGGGAAAGTGCAACGATGAAGGTCTCTGACTAGACCCAGCCCTTGACCCCTAATCACGACTACTTAACACTGAATAGTGGATGAAGCCACAGGGTGACCCTTGATACCCCCTCATCTCTTTTCCTAATAGTCTACTCAAGCTCCAAAACACAAAGCCCCCAAAGCCCCATGAAACTTCCCAAGACCCCAAAAATATCTTGAGGTCCTCGAGTCCTATTGACCCCTTTTTCTGAGTTGAACCAAACAACAGGCCAGGCATTTGTAAACAGATCTTTATTCTTTGTGTTTTCAGCCCAATCATGCCGTTGAAGACTACTGTGGTAGGGGCTTTCCCTAAGCCTGACTATCTACACACCCCAGACTGGTTCCGCTATGGAGCAGAAAAGAAAAATATTGATGGAATGTGTTATAACATTGATGCATATACACAATTCAAAATGTCAGACAGTAGGTGTAACATGTTAGCACTAGACTGGTTTGATGAAGGGCAAAGCAAGTGGGGTGTTGTGGGTACTTGTTTCATTGGGGCTTTTCTTTTGAACAAATTTTCTGATATGTTTAGGTGTTCAAAAATATGATATTCACTTGAATTCAAACTGCACTGTTAAGCTGTCACTAAGATCAAAAGAAAAAACAAAATGGATTTCTAGTTTCATTATGCTAAAGCAACCACTTGATCTTTTCTAAGGTCATTGCAACTATTGGTGAAAGTTATCCCATTTCAACATAGTACAAATAACCTGTGTTACTCCTGAATTTAGAACAAGTTGCCAACACCAACAAGGCTATCTCTGAAGTCCTTTCCCTGCAGGAGCAGCTTGGAATAGATGTTGTTTCAGATGGAGAAATGAAGCGGGAAAACTATGTCCACTATTTCTGGTAACAGTGAAATTATCTGGCTAACATATTTAGGATATATACATAGCATTCCAGGTTCTCAAAAGTTATGCCAACTATTTCCTTGACCATTTTATGAACCTGCATGTTGATATTTGCATATTTATAACATGAGGAAATCAATTGAATAGTAAAGATTGATCCCATGAGTAAACAAAATTATAAAAAATGTTTGGTAGACACTCATGTCTGGGATAACTACCAGAGCCGGAAAGTCTTTATTTTCTTTCTTCAATTTGCCCTCTTGACCGAAAAAATGGATTACCAGATTCATTATGCTATATATGGGGATGCAAAAGCGTACTGATGATTTTGCTCTTTTTTTCCATGTCCCTTATGGTTGGGCCATTCTCTGGAAATCTCACTGAATAAGTACAACATAAATTAAGGTCTTAGTCTTCTGCAAGACCCCATTTTGATCTAGATTCAGTCTGGATATTGCAAGTGTGTAGTACAGACCTTGCCAATTCAGAAAATGTATGGATTTACCAACATGCAGTTGGATGAAATGTTAGAATTATGATAAGAGTGAAGACATGTATCAGAGAATTCCTTGGTAAATTATTTTCTTATTCTACTTATCATAATAATATACAAAGGCAATTCTGATCATCCTAATGTAGGTCCAGCATGCTTAATGTTTGTCCCCTGGAGGATCAGCATATATCTTAATAATTTTAAGAAATAAACAGATAATTATGTTTTTATTACTTACGTTATTATCTAAAGTAAGAATGCAACCTACAAAGCAAACATTACTCTAACCGAGAATGAATAAAATGTATAATTTTATGATTGAGATATACTATTGAGATATAGGTATTCAAAATCTTGAAAGATATTGTAACACACAGAACCAAGCTCTGAAACATACAGAACCAAACTTCAACTAAACTTTTGTTTTTGGAGACTGACAACCCTGATACTTGTTGTACTAACTTAGATTGAGTGAATATAGCTACCCCTAATTAAACATTTTAGCCAAACAAAGTAAGGATCTAACCATACATGCAGCAATAATAGGTTAGTTTTGTATACATGTTTTTTTAATTGTTTTTTTACAGGCTGAGTTCACCTTATCAAATGCCCTTCCACTGCAGTTCTGTGGACCATTTGGGCACAATTCCATGCAGGGGTCATCCAAATGTCCTTTTTTTTTCCATGCTGCACTGCATGGGACTCGAACCTATGCAATGCCAATGCCAATGAGTGGTACCAACGCCTCAAGGACATTGGCCACCCTGACCCTAACCTTACTTGGCATAAAAGCTTGGTACTGTATGTGACAAGCTTGGTTCTGTAAGTAACAAAAGGAAATATAAGGCATTATATTCAAATCCAAATATTATGGAGAATTATTTTGATAAGATTTCCCCTTTTTGGATAATGATTACAGATGTATGTATCTTTAACATTAAAAACAAGTTTTAGTTTTATTAAGTTTGATTTCAAGTCATTTCTATTGAAAAACTGAGAAATTTTCCATAGAATGAACTAGTAAAAATGTGTCTAATCTCAGGCATTAATAATAGTTACATTCTTTGTTATTCCACAACAGTCGTCACCTGCAGGGTATGGACTTTGAGAATGGTGTGACCAGCATCCATCGTAATGGAGCTACTGTGATGAAGACCCCAGCAGTGAGGGGGCAACTGATGCCTAAAGACCCCAGTCCCTGGTGCGTTGCAGACTGGGCTGAGACTCAGAAACTTACTAGTCTGCCCCTAAAATACACCATCCCAGGACCAATGACTATTGCTGACTCCACAATAAGTAAGTCAAAGAAAATTATTAATGAATATAGACGCAGAAAGTGCCTTAACTCTTTGAATTATTTCAGATACAAATATGGCCAGCAGAAAAGCGCCCCTGCGATTGAGTAGCATAGTGACACATTGAATGCTAGATATCTAAGGCATGTATAAAAGTTAAAAGTATAGTACAGTTGGATTGTACTTTCAAACCACATGGTGGCCCAGCAATGCAGTTCTGCATAAAACCTCCTGGCTAAAATAAGTCCCAAAATATCCATAAGGATTGTACGAGACATCAAAAGGTGTCTGTTTTACCTGAGCCCCATTTATTTCTAATACTTACTAGAGCAAGTAGTAGACTATTCAAAGTTTAGAGCAGCATAACTATATTCAGGGGTCCTATTCCTTCTACAGGGGACTTGTCTTGCATCTTATGATCCACTCACCTTGGGAGAATTGCTGCCAGCCTTATTCTCAATGTAGTATGACCTCAAGTGTTAAATTGGTGTAAAACCATTACCATTCATTCATTCATTCACTCACTTACTTACATATCAACCCTCCCAATCATTAGGGAGGTTAAGGTTAGACTACGGTGAAGAGAGGCCAATTTTGTAAAATTGTAATATCTCTCATAGTATTGATGGGATCTACACATATAATATATCAAATTAAAGATATTAGTTTTCATGGTAGAGACGATATTAACAGTAGATTTTGATTGGAGAAAATATTATTTTTCAACCAATTTTCTCACTTTTATTTTTTGAATTAAGAT
Source organism: Lepidonotus clava (assembly GCA_936440205.1). Lineage (NCBI taxonomy): Eukaryota > Metazoa > Annelida > Polychaeta > Phyllodocida > Polynoidae > Lepidonotus > Lepidonotus clava. Next base: position 12,350,018 of record OW387150.1, on the reverse strand, counting down.
TTCTAATTAAATATTAGGCTCACACCTTTCAAACTTTGGGCACATGTTAATAACATTCATTCAGAGTGAATCGTGTCTCAGATTTTTAATTAATGTCATAGTTTTGATCTTATGTCAAAAAATGGGAAACTTTGTGTAATTTTTTAAAACCTAATTTTCTAGATTTCATAAAATAAAAACTAAGACCCAAACAAACAATCTGAGACACGGTTTGCTCCATATGGATATAAGCTACATCACTGTAAATTTTTATAAGTTTCTATTGCTTATTAAGAAAGTTATTTGAGTTAAATGAAAAATCGTTCTTCAATTTCCCGACCAGACTACACAAGTATTTCTTTATTCACAATAATATAATTAATACCATTAAATAGCCCTGACAAGTATCTCTCCAATGACATGTATCATATTACAAGACCTTTGACTATGAAATATATAGAAAACATTAAGGATAGTATCGCAGAATAACCCTGCATCACCGTTGTCTAACCTTAAGCAACACCAACACATCTCAGTATGTCACCATATCTTTAAGGCTTTCTGTAGTAATACATCTAAAGGGTTTATGTATATCTTATAAGTACTACTCAATGATAATACATTCAAGATTTAACATTTTGTAATCATTTGATAATAGCTAAGATGAGAGATATGTTTGCATTAGGTGATGCGTTGGGGTTGCTTAACCTCCCTATTAGCTCACCCACCCACCCATTGACTTACTCACCCATCCACCCACTCATTCATCCACACACTCACTAACCCACCTACCCTCTTCCTCACCCACTTACACACTTACTCATCCACTAACCCCATCACTCACTCACTCATCCCATCTCTCACTCAGTCACCCACTCCTGTGATGGGCCATTTCTTATTTCCCTAGATGAGTTCTACAAGGACCATAAGGAAGAGCTCTGTGACTTGAGGGACTGTATTGTCTGTGAGGTGCAAGCCCTGGCTGCAGCAGGTTGCAAACACATCCAGATAGACGAACCTCTACTTGTCAGGAAGCCAGAGATAGCTCTGAATTATGGCATAGACATTTTGGCTGACTGCTTCAAGGTATAACTCCAGTCATTTTTAAGATACAAGTTGGTTACACCAGCTATATAACCAAGGTATCTACTATTCAATGCATGGGAATAATATATGACTGATTTAAAAAGAAATACAATCAGTATATTGCTCTGTACCAACATTCAGTTCATCAAAATGTCCATAGTTATCCTCTTTCTTATGTCTTAACATTCAATGGCTAGAAGGAACAGAAAATTAGTAAGCCAGGTATCTTGATCACCTAATGGCCAATTCAGCATGTTATTTTTCCTCCCACTCTAAATTGTGGTTATGATCATATATAAATTTAAACGGATATTAATGATATAAACATATGTAATATACATATAATTATAAATATGAAATATATACTTCTTATTGGTGTGTTAAAGTTGGTAACAGATTGGGTCATTTTGATTGTAATTATATGTATGTATAGTAGACATGGTGCTTTAGTCCTACAGTGACTGTAATTATGCAAACAGACATATAGAATATATATTATGTATATCTTTTGTTTATGTTAATTAAGTATTATTTTTAATTGTTTGTCTTTGTAAACCTATAATTAATTTGTATTTCTATTTAGGGTCTAGATGAAGGAGTAGAAAAAATAGTGCACCTCTGCTGTGGATACCCTACCTATCTGGTTAGTAGTTTAGGATGATAAATAGTCACACATACACTTACTACACTTACATATACAACTAGATTTCCATTTTTTGTGAAAGTTTAATTCTTGCTCTTGATATCAACATTTTAAATTCTGATAGGATGAGTCATTGTTGATTTGTTTTCATATCAACTTTTGCTTTCATTCATTATCTTAAATAGGATCAAGATGATTACCCAAAAGCAGATCGCTCGTGTTACCTGCAGTTAGCTGATAAACTAGACAGTGCAGGCTTTGATGCAGGTGAGTAGACACATAGGGCTACGGTTGAATACATGTATATTCATAATTCACTTTGAGTTTTGGACACCAAACTATCCCCTTTTTTCATCAGAGTATTTTTCTCTCATTATCCATTTCAACTCATTATCGTACCTTTTCCATCTCAAATCAGCTTACCCAGCTAAACATGTGACGTTATTATACTGTTGCATCGATGTTCTGGTTTGGTTCTTGTTAAGTTGTTTTGATGGCTTCCAAAAATGTTGCTGCAACATACTGCTGTGACATTGCACTACTACGTTATCATAATGTTCTAGTTATGTTGGTCAACCTAAACAGAATGTTTTTATTATGTTCTGTTTTAGTTATGTCCTAACCTCACCAAAAAATAATGTTTTAATAACATTCTAATTTGTTGAGGCTTCAACCTCACCATCAATAATGTAATTGTTACATGCCATCTTAGTAAGTAACAAACTGACTAAAAAGTATGGTTACAGAACGTTACTGTTTTGTCGCAAGATGGCTGGCTAGTATTTATACTTAGAATTGAACTTACTAAAAGATTATTGATAACAATGTCCATTCTGAATTCTTCTTTATAATGCAGTATCAATTGAAGATGCCCACTGCTACAATGACCTAGCCTTTTTGGACAAGTTCAAGAAGTCAAAGATCATATTTGGTTCAGTAGCAATTTCTAAGAGTGCTGTGGAGAGTCAGGAAACAATAGAAGCTCGTCTGAGGGAGGCTCGGAAACATCTGCCAGCAGAGAGGCTAATTGTGGCCCCTGACTGTGGCCTTGGCTTCCTACCTACTGATATCATGATGCAGAAACTAACCAATATGATGGCTGCTGCTAAGGCCATCTTTTAAAAAGGCTGTTTCAAAGGAAGCAGTATCCTGAAAAAGACATTTCATAGAAAGTTTGTTACCAATACTGATGAGTAGTTTGCCCTAGAGTCTACAAAGAGAGGGCTAATGAAGATTATTCATGATTTGTCTCCTTTTATGGTTGATAATTTATTAATTCCCTTTAAGGATAGACAACAGTAGGCAGGGCGTTATTTGCACTTTCTCCTCTTAATTTCTTAATAAATAAGATACAATATCGTTCTACATATCAAATTAAAGGTAATAATTTTATCTATCTAATGACATAAGTAAAGTTTTAGTTAAATGAAAATCTCTGACATAATGAATTAAAAACTAATTTCTTGACTTTTATTTTTTGAACATAGATAACTCATTTACTATGAAGGTTACAAACTTCAAACTTTGTATGCCTCCTAATGAGGTTTCCCTGCAGGGAAGCGTGTCTCAGATTTTTATTTAGGTCCTAGTTCTTTTTTGTGTGCATAAAACGGGAAACTTTTTGTTATTTTTTTAAACTTATTATTCTACATTTCATGAAATGAAATCTAAGACCTTAATAAGAAATCTGAGACACGCTTCCCTCCTAATGGCCTTCATCTATATGTGTTCAAAATTTCAAATCCCTACATACAATATCAAGAGAGATATCCATGTTACGAAAATATTCATGAAAAGTGAAGTTTTCTGATTCTTGGCAGTCATACACTGGCACCAATAAATATATATTTATATGATTTGTATCAATATGTTCGGATACCATTTGGCTATTTAGTGGTATATGATATATAAATATGATATTTGGGATGTTAAAGTAGAGAGCATATTACTACGACCATACCAAAACACCCCTTATCAAAAGTTGTCTATCCTTAATATAATTTTCAATAAAGAAATCTTTTATCAAAGAAATTTGTTTAGTAAATAAAAAGGTCCTAATAATCAATGGTTTCAAGAGCTTTAAATCTTTTTTATTCTAAGTAGATGCAGCAAACTGAGACATGTAGACTATCACTAAGAAACCAATTAATGAAATACATATTTTATCGATATTCTATCCAACAGTGTACTTATAAATCAGTATCCTAAACTCATACCATTGGATATATTAATGGTAATAAGGAATGTTGCAACTGATGGGAAAAAATTGATTGAGTGTAAAACCTTTGCCAAACAGGATGTTACCATCTTCAATAACTGACTGAATGTTAAGGCTATTTGATAATACTTAAAGTTCAATGGCCCCTTCATAAGGGCATTGACCATAGATACTTGATTAATCCATGAATCTACATATGCAGAAGATGGTGATTTTAAGCAATTTATAGAGCATGTTAAACAGACTATGAGTATTCAAGATTCATTTATATCATCAAATACCATAAGAGTAGTATCGGTAGGTTCTGAGTAAGATAGAATGTGTTTTAAATTATGAAAAACGATTTAATTAGTTTAGATTTACTGTACATTAGACTATACACTTTCCACCCTTCCCTCCACTAAAATCACTATCAAAACATTAACCTTTCTATGTTGTCTGAAATGAAATGGTTATTGATTTAGGGGTATAAATTAACCCTTTGCTGTTCCACAGTTTTGACATTTTCCATTGTGAGATGCAACATCTCCCACTTTGGCTTTGGGGTTTACCACCAAAAAGCAAAGCAATATAAGCAATCTATATATCATTTGAAAGCTTATTATCCAAGCTAAGTTATCAAAAGATCAAATTTCCAAAATATCTTATTTGGGGTCATGTGACCCAGGTCATGTGACCTAAGAAATTTCCAAATTTTCAGTAAATTTTCAGCATTTTTCGAGAAAAGCAAGGAAAAAATGATTAAATATTAATCAAAGAGAAAAACTTATTATTGATGAATTGTAGGCAGTGAAATTTGGAATAAGATGATATACATTATGGAAATATATGTCAAAATTGTCATTTAATTTGTATTGAAGCAATTTAGTACTCTCCGTAAGAAAATTTGGGAAATTTAGCAAAATCATGACAATTATTTTTGCACGATAAGGGTTAAGGATGCCATGGAGTATGAAATTACCTTGGAAATGTATTGTATGTCATATAATTATATGTATTTATGGTTTAAGAGGTTATACATGCAATATGAAATGTTAAGCTGTCTTTTTCTGGAGAAGATAAGCATTTTATGACAGGATGTGCATATGGCATCGCTAAGTGCAGAGCTGGTGTAAAATTCTTGGTAATTTTGAGCTATTTGGGGAAATTGAGTGTAACAGTAAGCATAGTAAAAAATCATATTAAATCAAAATTTTGCCAAAGGAAACTATTTAATTATTAATAGAAAAGCTTCTCAAATCAGAATATATCACTATTACCAATATAGATTCATTCATTACAATTGTTGACCAATATTTTCAAGGTGCTGGCACACAGAACTTATGGAAAATTTGAGGTTATTTTTTAAATTTTGCACAAAATTGCTGAAACTGAACCTTCAAAGTCCTCAAAATCATATCAGTCAATATTTTTTTGAAAATATAACTGTCTGAGGATGTATGGCAGGACTTCAGGAAGAATTGGGACTGAAAAAATTACTGAAATTCATTGAGAATTAAAAAAATTATGCCAATTTAAAAGTTTCAGACACATATGTCCGAAATTTGCATTAGGGAACAGCAAAGGGTTAACATATTGTCCACCTTATTCTGAATCCGAATAATGTAACTTGTTGATCCTGAAAAATTTCCTGCATCAATGCAAATAAGCAAGGATGCTTCCTTCCCTCTTGTGGTTAGATTAGGCCTATAGAATGTTAGAAAAACCAGTCTTGACTATTTTGTATGTCCCTGGTTATAGTGCTATTGTACTTGAATTGACCTATTATGTTTATATCTATATTTATATTATATAAAACACCTGAGGGTGCTCTGTCCCAAATAATATACTGACTCATCAGACAAACCATCAAGGGCGGATATAGAGAGATCTTATAAAATATAGCATTCTGGGTTTTTCTTTACTAATGGCTGCAGTTCTGTTGTTTTGTCTAAACCCAGCTCCAAAGACACTTCACTATCTTTTCCTATCTAGGGTAAAAAGGGGGTAGGCCCTATATCGCGCATTATATTCAATATGCTCAAATTTTTCTTTGTCATTCATGAGTTTGTGGAATAACTATTCCCGATTTTGTTTTGTGTTTTAAGACTTTATGAAGCGGACCTATTGAAATACATGTAGGCCTACATTTTTTGTTTCTACTCTTCACCATTAGGGCCTATTGATTAGAAACTCATACTTTAAGGTTCAAAGTTTAAATAACCTTTTATAAAATGCCAGTAAAGTCTATCTTAATGTGGAACATGGTTACAATCGCTTTCATTATGCAAACAATATGTTTAAGGTCTATTTCTGTATGTGTGAAGCCAGTCTCACATCTCAGGTGCGAATTTGCAGGAGGCAAGTTTGGAGAAAGCAAGTGACGTCAGGGGAAGCATTGAGCTCAATTAGACTGTAGGTCATGTCTGAAAAATTAGAACCCCTAAAGTGCTACTCGTACAAAGAAATTATGGAGATAAGTGAAATAACTTACTATGTAATTCTCAAAGATACAGATCTTAGTTAGCTATAGTTAGACCTAAACCGTGGATTTTTATGCAATTTCATTTTGGACAATTAGAAAAGCCTAATTTCATTATCAAGTACAGGCCCCCTATAAGAGGAAATCGCCTGAAGTACAATTTTCATGTGACCTGTTGGCCCATTGACTCACCATGAGAGAAACATAATTATTATGGCGCCAAAATAAGAACGCTAGGTGTCAGCACTGAGGAATTATTCCATGTAAATAAAACACCAGGCGGCAGCACAAGCTGAAGTGCCGAGACACACTGCTCATCAGTGGTCAATCCTGTACATGTCAGGAGCCAACCTTTACAGTAAAACAGTTTAGCGGTCAACATGGAGTGGACTTCGTTTTTTGACAAATCAAAGAAGCCGGATAACTTCTCAACAAATGTCTCCGACATTGAGAACTTCATAGCAAAGTCTCGGAAGGAAGGCCTCAATATAGTTCTTGTGTCGGTAAGGATATTTATCAAGTGTAACTTATAAATTACAGCCGTTTTAGTGTCATTGCACGTATTATCGCCCGGGGCACGCCTACTGCAAATTAGATCTACAGTCACTGAGTCAGCCTCAGGTAGATCTAGGCCTAGCCCTGAAGAAGATAGCTAGAGGTCTAGATCTGTCAAAGAACCCTTATAACTTGCAGGATCAGCAAACATCCCAAGGCATTAAGGATGAGGAATGTTCATAGAATTTTGAAAGTTGTCTGGAAAAGTGAGCACTTTGAAAATGAAAAAAAAAAAAAAGCCATCTACAGATGATCTAGTAGAGAAGGTCTGAATCGAACAACAATAAGCCCATTTCTCTTTGGGTAGATCTATATCCCGGGGTTGGACAAAATTTCTGTATAAGCCATTCTTGTCTCCTAGAGTTGGGGTTACTGAAATTAGCAAGAGTTATATTTTTCATGTCCCCAAGTCCTAATAAAACATGACGTTTAAATCTTATCAATTAGCAGATTTGCAGGTGTGCCAGCTAATTGCAATCAAAATGCTGTATTTCAGCCCAAAATAGGGTCGATCTAGGAATTCATAGGTAGATCTAGGGCTGACAGGCCTCAGTATTTGCTCCTATGGGAAAAACGCCTACCAAAAAAGGATGCATTTCACAAATCTTAGGAGCAATCTGCCAACCAAATTGCTTTGGTTCTAATTTTGTATGATGTAGATCTAGACGGTTCAGGGAATAAACACAGAGGCAATTTTTTCAATGTTTCATTGTAAACGTTACTGCTGATGTAAACTGGGATGGACTTATTCAAGCATGGTGCCTGTAAATTCTATGGTATCCCATCTGCCCCCTAACCGTTGCTACACACATCAATTTTACTCCCAAATTTTTGGAAGGGTTCTGTTCGTCTCTGGAATGGCAATATACAGAGACAAATACTTTGTGACAAATTATTGCCTATGGCATAGGCTTAGGCTGTAAGTCCATAAGACCAAGTCAAGTTTCCCTGATAAACCTAATCTGAAACTATGGGCCATGGTAGAATCCAATCCTAACAATATTACTATTATTTAAGTCTACCTTTATAAATATAGGAGATGGACATTTTGAGCAGCATATGAAATATGCGGGTACTTAGAAACTAAGAGACAATTATCAAGACAATGCCCGTATACATGCCCAGCGCCTATTCTATAGATAGAACGTCTAGAAATATGGGAAGTAGGAGGGGAAGGGTTCTTTATAGAATACAGACAATTAACAGTTGCTGGACGCAGCATTTACAAGTTTATTGTACAAAGGGTCAATGTCATTAGAAATAACAATGGTATAACAATCCTTTATTTCTGTATATATTTCTGAGAAAACCTTTTTATGTATTTTCAGTCTGGAGGCACCACAGTCCCCTTAGAGAGCCGAACGGTCCGATTTATAGACAACTTCAGTGTCGGCACCAGAGGGTCGTCATCTGCAGAGTATCCTCTTTATAAAAGAAAATATACATTAGGGTCTTATCTACTTGCACCGTGTACTGTGCTGAAATGTATTGAAATGTATGAAATGTATTTCTGTGCGATGCGGGTGATGAAAACGGAATTAAAGACAGATAGTGCAGTATTAACTTTAGACCCCATTGGTTGTGCACATTACATGTTGTATTTCCACACTAATTGACAAAATATTCATTGACATTTCCTTCATAAGGTAAATATGAAATATTGTGATATTTCCCTTTTCCCACGAGGGTATGTCCTAATTGGGATCTATGGTGTATGGCGTCAAAAATAAAATAAACCCGAACAATAAGTAATTAAGATAATTGGAATAATGTTCAACTCCTCATTAAGTTAAGTCTAGAATGTCAGAAATATTCTAAAACGTTTGTATTCTGAAATATATTTATGACAAAGGGGAAATGTTTTAATATTTTTTTTAGATGTGATATCTCAGACTTCATTCAATATAAACCGCCAGGTTAGTTATATGTATACAGTTTGTTCTTTAACTGTGACTCAGATATTTTCTCCGACAAGGCTATGCGGTGATCTTCCTACACAGAAAAGGCAGTCTCGAACCATTCAGGCGCCATTTTATGCACACAAACTTCTTGGATATGCTACAGTCGACGCCGGAAAATGGAGAGATTAAAGGTCAGTGGACTTAGAAATAGCATTACTATATTTACATACTACTCTTTCATAGTTTGTTAAATCTCAATTAGTTAGCATGTAACAATAAAAGAAAACTGTATGTACTTAGAATCTCACTTGATTTTGTTTAGAAATGATTGACTTTATTTCTTTCAGAGCTTTGTTAATTTGTTTGAAATCACTTCATGCACCAATACATGAAAGTGATAATAGATGTGTAAAGTGAATGGGTTACAAGAATTTAGGTAAAATTATCTCGTTACTTGGTGGAATATAAAATTACAACATTCTCAAAGTATAACTGAACCATCCATGGTCTTTACAGAGAGAGATTGTTTTTTTTGGATCCGCTTTTAATAATGCTACATTAATCTTTTTGCCGGATGAATCGTAACCTGTTACATTGTGTTTTCTGTTTAGTTGATACCAGGCAACAGGATCGTATCGAACCCATATTGAGAGAGTACCAACGTATCCGACAAGCCGGTGCCCTCTTACAGGTAAGTAAATAGACTTATCAGGTGTTATCTTTATGTTCTAAAGCACTGATAACCTACCGTAAAATAACTTGAATAAGCTGCCACTCAGAGGTGCGATTATATGGAAATTGTCAAGTGCAAGCATAGAAGAGGGTCCATCTGTCCATAAGGGGGCATGGGAAGGAAAATTAATCAGATGTTGCACTAGGTCGATCCTGTAACTTGTACTACGGTACTAGAGTATTAAACATTATTGTGGCTGGTGACTTGGCCATGTTCTACCAGCTGAATCAATCAATTCCCATCCCCATAATTGTTCATTTCTTAAGAAAACTCCCCATGTTTGTCCGTAGGTGAGTTTCACCACCCTGTCCGACTACCTCCACCTGCTGCGGGCCACGGCCGAGCTGCTCAGTGCGGCCGGGGAGTCCGCCATGTTCTACCTGGCTGCAGCCGTATCTGACTTCTACATTCCTGCCGACCAAATGGTAGTTATATCTTATGTCCAAAATACTGATAACCTACCTAAAATACCGTAATATTATAGACTTTAATTCTATTTTTCGTTTTTGTAAATACCTGATATTGTCATACTGTGATAGAGGTATACTAAATGAAGTATGGACATCATTAAGTATTACCGTTGATTTTCGCTAGTGGCCATTTGATTATTTACATTCCTATATCATATCAAATAAATCATTCTACCCGTAATCTTACACTGATACGATTCCTTCATTCATCTGTGATATTGTAAAGTAGTACCGGTCGTGCAATGTATGAGATTTGTCATTTGAACAGGAATTTTGTGCACGAATTTCAAGAAAGATTCTCTTATAAATATTGTCGTCAGGCGTTTTCGAGCAGCAGTCGTTAGAACTCTAATGTGACATGAATGCCCCTGCCTTTCTTTTCCTAACGAATATATATTGAACGACTTATCTTCCTTCTGTTTTTAGCCCGAACACAAGATCCAGTCGTCCTCTGGTCCCCTACAAATCAGTCTACAGTTAGTGCCAAAGATGTTACAACCCCTCGTCAGCATATGGGCCTCCCGGGCCTTCATCGTCTCCTTCAAGGTGAGGGGTTATCTTTTTATTATCACAGACATAATATTTCACATGAAAATGACGTGACATTTTGGTGGTATAGTTGATAAACATAATATTGGTTTTTTTTTCTGAACGATACCATATGGACAGTCGGTGCTAAGATCCGCTGATTCTTACGATCTCCTGTAGGTACAGCATACCGAAATGTGCATGTTTGACCTAGATCGGCCCTGAAGTCGGCCGATTCTTCCCACTGATCGGCCAATTTCAGCACCGATCAGTCGGCCGACCGTGTAAAAATCACTTAGTGGGTATGGGGCTGTAAAGAAATGTTCTTGTTAGCAGATACCTGCTGGTTCCTTCACCTCGTCACCTGATTCATTTTCCTGTTTTATCCATATCAGAGAGAATTATACCACAGTGAATAATAGTGTTAGTTTTTCTGATTCGTATACACACCAAAATGTGTGTTGACTCAGTTGTACATGATTTCATCAATAGCAGACCTGTACATTATGCCATAGACATATATATCTTATGTATCTCTATGATATACGAGGCAGTACTGCCCTAATTATCATATTGAGCACATCTGAAAAACTTAACAGAAAGAAATAACAGGCATGCACTATAATGGGTGTTAACCCTTAAAATCGACACGGCGACATTGCCATTTCTTATATTCGACATGCGACATAGAGCTTAGTGATATGAAGAAAAAACACAAACAACACAACATAGTCTATCTCTTAGATTGGAAAAGCGACATGGAAGAATCTTAAAATCGACATGAAGATTAAAAATATAGTGACATTCGACATAGTCGTTTCTTCAATTTGACACCCGACATAGGGACCCCCCATCTACACCCCTACTATGATGATATAAAACAACCCCTAAACATTTTTAGACACTCATTTCAGGTTGAGTAAACAGTTATATTCCATTAAACTGAAGTAGTATTTAGAATCAAGATTGGCTAAATTATGAAGGAAGCTCATCTCTATTAATAGAACTCTATGTCCATATTCAATCTCGGTTCAATTAGCCCTATTCCTGTTGATTCAGCTGGAGACCGATCCGTCCATGTTGATACCCAAGGCCAAGCAGGCCCTCACCAAATACAACCACCAGGTGAGAACGATATTTTCCTCCCCTTTTGAAAATCAATATTATATTTAGTTCAGTTGAGTTGATAATCATATCTGTCAGCATTTTTAGTACTATACAGAATATCCTTTCATCATTGAAAAGCTTTTGAGCGTTGAAGATTTTCTCTCATGTGTTTGTGTGTAATTTTGAAAACACATGTTGTACGGCTGTATTTAGTTTTTTTTGTGAAGGTGCATGTTTATATTCTGCAAGTAGTTCAGTCTTCCTCCAAAAAGTGACGATTGAGAAGCTATGTTAAAGGGGCGATGTAGCATTAAAACAAGTTTTTATAAGCACCTTAAAAAGAGAAAAAAATATTTCCCACCAGTTTAATACCCATAATTCATTTGAATTATGACCTTTGCCCTTTTTGTGACACTAAGGTCGTGGTGGCCAACATTCTTGAGACGCGCAAACAGGAAGTGGTCCTTGTGACGTCAGAGGAGAGCCGACCAATCAGATTGACGGAGAAGGAGCTCCAATCAGGGACGGAGATAGAGGAGCGGATTGTGGCCGACCTGGTCCAGCAGCACCAGCAATTCAGGGACAAATCTTAGAAAAAATCCTATGGAAAATTTCCTTAAAGCTACTTGAACAACGGGTGCCATGCCGTACATCGCTCATTAGCTCTTATCTGAAATGATAATGAAATGATTTTATTTTATCATAACAAGGTGGTACTTTGAATGGTCTATCGGGGATTTATAATAGTTTTTGTGATTCACAAAGCAATCAGGTTAAGTATTTTTTTTGAAAAATCTTAAACACTGCGATGGAAGACTTATCCTCAAAAAAATTTTTTTTCAGTCAATTTAGAAAACCTTGGATGGGCACACTCTCCAAGAAATGGTGTATTGCTCTTTGGAGGTTAATTGTTTTGCCAGAATTACATGGCATAAATTATAATATTATTGTTATCATAATTTTACTTTTTGTAACTGGGTCATCATGTTAGTTTGAGTTCATAGTCACAATACTACTTGAACACAAAGTCTTCCTAAATAATCAAGGCATTTCCTTATGAATGGTGTTTCTTTAGGGTACAAATGTTCCACGACTATTGAGGCCATAATATTGATGTTGTAATAATCCATAAAGGCATTCAGTCTCATTCAGCTGTAAGTGTGCATTTAATGAAGTTACAAATCAATATAACATTCCAGGGCAATAAGAAGTATTACATTTCAAACTATCAGGGAAAGGACAATGTGTGGAAGCTATTATATTTTATGGATTTTTGTTCATGCATGTGGATATTGTTTGCATTCAATAAAATTATTATTATTTTAAAATTTGGAGGATTCAAGGGGCGCGCTCTATCCCTACTGTGGGGAATTTTATTTCATTTGCAACTCCTTCCCTCTCTTTTAGAATGGTAGATCCGCCACTGATGTGTTTTTATAAGTTCTGATCAATATAAGTTTTTACGAATGTATTACCTTTCGTCATGAGACTGTAACAGGATTGCTTGACTGAATGACTCATAGGTAGCTGATATGAAAATCAAAAGTCTTGAAAAAAGAAAAAATGGAAAATTGTAAAGATGTGTTATGTAATAAAGTCTGTTAATAGTTAAACTTATTTAAAGTTCATCCCTCAGAAAACAGGCTCACATGCAGTTCTGCACTACTTGAAAATCAACTGTCGAGGGAAAAGTTGTTTATTTTGCATTATGCGACAATAAAAAAGAAATTGAACAAACAATAAATATCTTTGTTTTTGAGTTGTATACCACTAAGAAGTATAAGGCATTAGAGATCTATTTCTTTGGAATAGGCCTAATATTTCTCGTCACAGAAGTAGTGCAGATGTACTTCCATACATAGAGGATTACACATGGTCTTGAATAGTGATGAGGGCATTTCACTAGTTTTAATATTATGAAAATAAATTATAGAAAATACTTATGAAAATAAGAAATTCTGAAAAATAATTATGCCACAACGCTGTATATATTCAAAGTATAAGTCTGATCCTGACCAGGGTCTGGGGGTTGAAGGAGAAATATTAATAAAAACATCGTCTTATTGCCACTTAACAGACACAAAGTGCCAGAGGCTGACACAATTTCAAATTAACAAGAAGCCTATTGAAAAGCACGGGTAAATTCACATTGGTGCTGCCATCTATAGTTAAACAGTATTCATAAGTAATAAGTAAGGTTGTAACGGGTAGAGTGGACCCCACCCAGCTGGCCAGGGTCTATACATCGTCTCCCAGATCCCAGTCCTTCATCCACCATGTACGTAGGCCCTAGTATTATAAATGCACGGATGGCCATACTAGTTCTAATACACGCTTACCATGGTTTAACATAACATCTATAAGTAAGGGTGTCAGTGTGTGCATACACTAGTCTTATAATGTAGGCTAACCATCACACTGAGACTCACTGTGGATCATTTTGGGAATGCAACCCCTGATTGATCCAGTGTAGAACGCTCTGTGTGTTTTCAGGGCACGCTCGACTGCACAACTAAATGTACCTCAATTGGCTTGAAGGAGCGCTGTGGCCCCCAGTACTTTGAAAGGCTGGTCAACAAGCATAGTAAGCGTGACCTATTTAATGGATATACACCATTAAAATCAACAGGGCGACATGGCAATTTCTTAAATTCGACATTTAACATGGAGCTTATAGTGACATGACATAGGGGATTCCTTAAATTCGACATGTGACATAAAGGTTTTCTGAAATCGATATGAACATAAAAAAAAAACATAGGGACATGCAAACATAGCCTTTTCTAAAATTTGACATACAACATTGGGACCCCCTAGGCTATACACATCCATTATTTAGATTAATGCACATTTACGAGAGTTATTCTGTATAACTAACAGTTTCTTTTTTGTTCTTTTTTATAAAATTTTAATTTCTTCATTGTATTTTTGATTCATGGAATGAATAAATCAAGGTTCATTTTTGATGCCTTGCGCCATACAAAGATATAAACATATAAATGTAGTGTAAGGAAGGCATCAAAGGAGGCATACCGGATTTGAATTGTTCTTTTGTTGTTCAGCACTGGGGTATGTAATTGGGCTATTAGCACCTTCCCCTCCCCCACCTCCCCCTGCCCCCCCCCCCTGCCCCTCAGCTTACATATACCAACTCAGTAATGTTCATTGGTCAGTGCAGCTATACACTCATTGGTCAAACTGATTGACCAATAGGATTCCCTCCTTTACCACCGTCCGTGCACCAAATCAACCATGACGCCTGCAGTACTCCACTGGTCCCCCCACCCCTCACCCCCACCCCCACCCCCAGCCGCTACGTCTGCCGCCTGTGACCCCCCCCCCCCCCCCACACACACACACATCCATACACACACCCCTTCCTTTAATCGACCTATGTACGGCAGCCCATAGGTACAATTACCCCCTGGGTCGGTCGAAAATCTTCAGATTTCTAGTTCAAAGTGAAGGAGGAAAATACATTTGAAAGATCTTTAGTGTATCACCCCACTCATGCACCAGAGAATGCGCATGAGTCCACCCTTAAAAAGAAGTTTGTTTCCTGTAGACCGCCCGACTGGATATTTTAATGCTGACTAAGATTACCAGGGTATCTACCACCCCCTCCCCCATCTCAATTTTGGAGGACATAATCAAACAGGCGAAACACTACGTGTGTGTGATTGCGTGTCTGTTTGAGTTGCGTGTTAGTACTTAGCCTAAATGATGCTGCTGACCCCCTGTCCTTTCAAATGGATGTCCTGAATACACCAGTATGTAGGATAGAGAACAATGGTGACCCAACACACAGAAAGGATGCTCTGAGGAGGATATAATAGATTATGAATATCTATTATCTTACACTCTACAGCTAATATTAAGGGAGATATGGGTAGATTTGTGAACAATAGGGATGATAATGTCTCAAACCAACTTTTTGTGTGGTATTCAGTTATCCCACTCTAAATATTCTATATGATATGAAAAGCTTTCTATTTGGAATGTTAATGGAATTTTTTCCCCATTATATTACCTAACATTAGATGTTTGGTTACCATGGAAACGACATTTTGCTGAAATTGTAACCCATTTGGATAAAAATGACTTCATTATATTGTAAGACCAAACTAAAATAGATTATCTTTTTTAGATCAGAATTTATACACATATTTAGCTTTTTAAGGCTTTTTGTTGAGGAAATGTTATCTAAATATTTAGATAGATATTCAATATCCAGGCTTTTTGCCATTTTCAGGAACACTGACAATCCTGTGTTCAAAAGCCTGTAATTTCCTTGTAAAGTATCCGATTTTCATGTGTCTGGTATCATTTGAAAGCTTAAAACATCCTGTGTAATGCCTAATTCCCGAATAGAGCATCCTTTTTATGTGATGAGACACAATTATTGCATTAATGATAGATTATTATGGTTGCTTAAAATAACAATAGCTTTCAATTTGTGACATGTCCAAGGAATGGCGATTTTCTATTTTTCTATCTACTGTAATTATATATCTTTCAGCCTTAAAATGAGACCCCTTATCCACCCTTAAGGCACGTTCTCAGGCTAGTCTGTAAGATATATATATGATATATAGGCTCAATTCAATAGGAGCAGAGTCACGGACCAATTCCGTAGGGGATCGGGAGACAGACCTTTTAGGCGTTCATCTGGAGTGCATCTTTGATCAAGTAGGGTTAGTAGCTTTAGGTAACTGTGTTTTATTTTGGCCTATGCTGCACATGTATAATTATGATAGTTGTTTTGTTAGTATATTTTGTTACTCATATCACATTCTGAATGTGTAGGGGCACGGGGTGGTTCGCTTGGCATACGGGAGAGCCGGGTTCGATTCTCGGCTGGGCCAGGCAGGGACCCTGCACATTAAAGAACACCTACCTATGTAAAAGTGTAGGGGTATGGTCTCTACCTTCTCATAGATACGATCATTTCATAGATGCAATCATCAAAATGACAGAATTGTCAAGACCTTGTTCTCACCATGATATGACCATAGCTGTCGATACGGTGTAAAACCTCAATAACCAACCATTCTGAATGTATGAGGAATGCTGTAGTACCCATTCACCACAACGTGTATCACAGTGATGCTGGGATTTAGGTTAGGGTCACTGTAACAATGATTTACCGAGGAAAGAAAGTTAGAATCCTACTGTGTGTTGGCTTTTCAACAGATTTACAAAGAAAAGAAAGTTAGAATCCTATTATGCTAAAGATGTTATCAAACCGAATAATGAAAAAAAAAGTTTATTATCGAGGTGCAGTGATATGGAACTCGTTAAATCCTGTACATCGAAATACTGAAACTTATGCCAATTTTAAAACAGTACTGAAATCCTTGGTATTGTAAAACAAATATTATTCTCCTTTCTTAAAACTAGGAGCACAAATACATATCTTATGGGTTCAAGTTTGTGCAAATATTGTTTTGAAATTATTTTTACTGACATTGTATATTGAATACAACCTTTCACTTCTATCTACTACAAAGTATTTTGATCTAAAAACTCATTATCGGCATATCTGTAGATAGCAGATATGAACAATCTTTTGATTGTAATATACTGATATTGTGATATTGATTGTAAATAGAAACATGCTTTTTTTGAAAGTACATTGACATCTTTGTATATATTGTAATTTACCTGGAGGCCAGAGAATACTAGCAAATTGTATTGCTAACTTGTCTTCATGTTAAATAAAAGAATTTAAAAAAAACACACAAAAAACAGTATACTTATGAGAGATGAGGATTTCTATTGTGGCCAGAGTGGGTTGCCTGAAACACCCCCATGTGATAACGTTCAGGATTTGTCATTGAAAACCATAATAAACATGTAAAATTGAAAGCCTTTAAAGTCTCATATACAGCTTTCTTGAGGCATTCTAAAAACCACATTTCTCGACGTAGATAATGATCGTAAATCGTTACTACATGCAAAATTCCCTTACTGAAGTATTTTGCTTACTTTACGCAATATTACATGAAAACAAACATGTACATGCAACAGCTTTAACATGTCTACACCTTGACTGAGGGCGGTGTAACAAAATAACAGAAAAGTTGCAAAAACGCCTGACCTATATATTGCAATGGAAACATTATTCGTCCCCTATCTTTATCCCACAATGGAAACAAAGGTTAGAGATTTATCATTTTCTCGCTCCACGATATGTCATTGGTGTATGGGACACCATACGTAGCGTCATCTATAACGTTGTACGTTTGATTAACGCCACAGGAGGTGACACGTACACGTATACGTTGACGGAACGTAGGGGACGGCTGACAGGGCAGGATTGTAGGACTTTCCCTGTGGACGTTGAAAATGGCAACGGCGGAGGGTGCGGAGCCTGAAGGTACTTTACAATTTATTCTGATATACAATAATGATTGTTATTAAAAACTAATCTCAAACGAATAATAAATGATATATTAACACTTATTCATTGGTCACGGAGCAAGAAATGACTTGAAATGACTAGTTCACACCATTTTATTAGCCACTTACCTCCAGCCGTTTAATTATTGTTTCCAACTCAGAGGTATACCTATGTAAAAGTCCATTTATTTTCCAGTATACACTTTATGATTTCACCCGGCTCACTCTTTGGCAAAGGCTGAAGCTATACCCTTTTGGAATCTGATAAAACACCATGACATTTTGGAAGAAACAGACAAAATAAAATAAAACAAAATGTATTCTGTCGCAGACCTACATTCGCAATTAAATCTTTATGAATAGCGTATGTTTATTGTTATCATGTAACCCCTATGTTAAAGAACAATAAAGAAATCTAGTTAAATCGAACGACCAGTCTTATCGTCGCCACTACACCTCTCTTCGGTCTCAACAGCATCAAGAATTAATGGGTTTTTGATTTATTTTATTATGAATGATTTTACATACTAACGCAGGCATTGTACCTATATATGGTTGAGGAAATGTATGTATTGTTACCAAATAATTGTATATTGGTAACCCATTGCAAATATATATCTATGTAATAATACCAATAATTATATATGCTATAATTATAACCTCGATTTAGTGAGGATTCTGTATTTGCCTATATTCTAACCAACCAACCAACATTTGTATTAGGATTGGTTCACAGAAGATTTTCAAGTGCAGATAATTCAGGTTTTAAAGGGGGGGGGGGGGGGCGTTTACCCTATTTGGACACATGATATCAAATAATTTCATTTAATGTTCCTACACCCGGAGGTCGAAGCCAAAAGTCTAATAATAGCATCCCTCAACCTCCTTTCAGAAATCCTGGATCCGCCCCTGGTGTTATCACTTTTGCACATTAACATTGGTTTAGCATGTATACGCCAGGTACCTGAAATACATGTCATAATCTTATCATAGCATGTAATCACCTCACACTTATCTGCGGATTATCGTGTTAACCTATTGATCTAATGCTCCCTGCAATCATTACGTTCTTCACAAAGGCATGAGATAGCTTTAAATATAGTTTCATGTTCGTTGGCTCATTCCGTAATTGCTACTGTGTTTTGACCATAGATAGTTCATCTTACAGAAAATCAATTACCCCTGTAACTGCAAAATATGTCTAATAGCCACAGACAACCAGAATGATAAATGGACAATTAATGGACAACCTGGATTGTCTAGTAGTGTACAACATTATATAGGGGGAGGTATGGACATGCCACTCAATTACCTATCCATTGAAGGAGCCAATTATCTAAAGAATGCATTGTCTGTATCGATACTCTTATTCGAAGCTAGGAGGAACTGAAATGATAAAAATACACTTAGGGACCTAATAAAGAGGCAAGGGTCGCTTACCAAAATTTCAAAAAAGTAGTGTCACAAGTCTAAAATAAAAAGAAGTTCAGTCTGTTTTTCATATGTAGGCTGATATTGCCGATAGAAACCCAATGCATCTTTTTTTTTTAAATCAAAAGCTCAAAATAAATGCAAAGACTTTTCCATAGTAAATTCTATAAAGAATTTTTAAACAGAATTAAAGACCTATTTTGAACCTCAAATTTCTGACTCACTGCTAGCACCACCTTTAAGAATATGGTCATGGCAGTAAACCTATCCCACCACGTATTTACCTTGCCATAACATGCATTCTGTCACCATTTGGTCACCAAACGGTTAACCAAACACCACCATAGCTCAGCCATAACTTCTCTAGCTGTGTCACTACTGCTCGGACAACATTCAATGAATATGCTGAGGGGCACATTGCCTTTCAGGATCCAACGTCCTCGCCCGGGGCTTTCACATGCATGCGGCGATTGTATAGATACCCCCACAGCCTCCCCAACCACCTCACTCACCCCATCACTCCGCCCTTCTCCTTTCTCACGGATCATGCCACTATAAATAGCGCCGCCTCCCGTGAATATTGGCGCAAATCAATATGAGAGATGCCGCCCGGCCGCTGGGCAAAGCTAAAATTAGTCTTTACATTGGCTTGAACAGCAGGTAATGGTTCTCCTTTCTTTAAGAGGCTGCCTCGCCTCTGGGGGAATTCTTGGCTTATTAGATCATATTAATGCCTCGCCGTCACTGCGCCTGCGCGCCGGGGTGACCGACGGCAACGCCCCCTGGTGTGGGGAGGGGCAGTTTGGTTCCTGTTAAGGCTGTGTTCCACAAGCCGATTTTCTCCCAATCTAAAAAAACAAGCAGTGAAATTATGGGTTAAACAAAGACCAGTGTCTGATCCACTGGGGGGGGGGGGGGGGCAAAAGGGGCAATTGCCCCCCCCCCCCCCAAGACCTAAGGAACAAAATTTTGGCATCTTAAAGTTGGAAGATCTGTGTAAAAATGGTGTTGTTAACTTGCATTTTTATAAGGGGAGTCAGGGTTTGCCCCCCCCCCCCCCCCCCCCAGAGCACTGACTCTGGATCCGCCCCTGTAGACATGCCATGTATCATTAGAAAGAGGTCTAAATTCTCTTTCATATGATATGTAGGATGCAGGTCTTTTGCAATATAACTGGTAAAAGGTTCTAAGTTACCAAATAACCGGCAGTCAGAATCTCTCAGTGGAATACCGGCTTTAACGGGGGGTAGTGTGCTGTGGATGGATTGGCAGGCTGAACATGACATTGTCAAAGATGGCATTTTGGTCAGCAATATTTATATTGCGTGATATTAATTGTAAGCAATTTGTTTTGCATACATATCTATGATTCGTAAATGTGAATGGCAATGTAATGTTTGTCAGTATTGCTTGTGATATGAATCTTTTTTCGTTTATATGCAATAAAAACTAGTGTAAACAAATGTGAATTGAAAATACAGCATATATGTAGTCATAGCACAGTGTTTTGATGATACCTATTCTCTAGATAGCTAGTTTTCAAGGTCGATAAGGTTTGTTCATATTGGATACATATTAGACATATCAGAACATCTTGGAACACTAAAATCCCCATCCTCTTATTGATCCACTACCCAGGAGCAACATAACAGTACATTTTAGGACCGTTTGTATCCCCATATGCAGAATTTCCTGAATCTTTGATCTGTTCAAGAAGTTTTCAATATGTATCACTTTAAATTTATTGAAATCAATGTTTATATCAGGCCATGCAGATATACTTTGATACTAGTACAGTTTTTTTTCCTTTTTTATTGAACTTAACGTTGTCGCAATTAATATACATGTAAGTGCTTTTCACGGCGTCGTCTTATTTACAATCGTACAGACATCGATAGCACCAGCAGCTACATTATTTTCTATCATCTTCCATTTTGAAACCGGGTTCGCCCATGTTTGCTGGAAGTGTATGGATACAGTAGACCTTAAGTCATTGTCTAGCAGGTCAGAGGCTCTGGTCCATTGGCTTTTCAGGTCATTGATGTAAGCAAAAATAGGCAGGGCAGTGGCTTTGGTCTATTGGCCTTTAAGGTCACTGATCTCACAAAATATCAGATGCTTTATCATTGGCTATGGTCTATTGACCTACCAGGCCACCAGGGGTGGAACCAGAGTCAGCAACACTGTAAAGAAAAGTGCAATAATTTAGCATCAATTTTGTATGAACCAAAGAATGCTGCACTTTTAATTATGTGACTAAGGCTAAATGGTTTGAAAGTAGTTTCTAAACCCACATTTTCCACATAATTTGAAAAAAACATTTCTTAACTGCCAAAGCTAGCTGGGTCCTGGGATTATTGAAATAGCATTTCCTGAGCAAAAAGACAATCCCAGTATTTCCTCTCTAGCCATCTATAAAACAATGTTGGCAACTTGTTTATGCAATCAAAATGAAGGTCAGGTCCTGGTGAAGAGGGAGAATTAACAAAAGTAATAAATTTCGATGGTTACATGAGGTACAGGTCATGGTTTTGAAGGAAGATAGTTACAAAATAGTCAAAATCTTTTTTTGTTACCTATGGTGATCATCAAATGCAAAGTTTTCAGTCTAAATCTTCCTTCAATAGCATCTGAATCTAAATCTTACTACATCTAGAAGGGGAATTACTTTGCCATGTCAATTAGACCCAAGTAGATATCAAAAGACAACACAACCACCACTTGTTATAAGCAGGGTTGTATCTTATCTCCTAAAGTGTATAGAAAGACATGTTTGGTGTCTATATTGGAAGATTCAAGGTCAAGGAATCTAGATCTTAATGTGTTGAGTCTGTGGCAGGAACCAAAATATAAGATGGCTGACCAAATTCAGAAGATATTACCACCAACATGTCATGTATATATATATATGCATGGGACTGGTTCCAACTCTAGTTCCAGTCAGTGAGTGAGACTTGGATCCTTGGATCCTAAGCCACTCTGCATAAAAGTGTGCAAGGTGGCTGTCATAATGTGAAGACAATGCCTTTATTCTTCAGAATTCCTACTTTAGATACAGCATTCATAAGATATAAATTTGCTAATGTATGATATACCCAAAATCACTTAATCATATTTATATGCATGCCTCTAACTAACTTCTAATGGTAGGAGTTTGGCCTGGTTTAAGTAATAGATACCTCCCTGTTTGACATAATTATTTCTTGACCAGAATGGAAAGGATCAAATGAAATAATTACATTAAGAGGGGTATAATTAAAGATGTGAAGCCTATATGACTTAAGCTTTTGTTACTATTTTATGATCTACACTATTTTCCGCTACCCTTTTTATGGCTTAAACTATTGTCCGTTCCTTTTTTTTTATGGATTATGCTATAGCCTGCTGCTTCAAATGCTGCATTTAGCATTCCTCAACTCCTAGTCTCTTCTAGAAGCTTTATTGCTATCGGATGCAGGAAAAACACAGACGGTGACGCATCAATGTTTTATGAGGGGGCAGGGCATCCCTGTTATTATCTGTAATTAGCGCAATAAAGATAGGCACCTCAGAGGAAGAGCAGTGTACATATATTGAGCCTTCGCTGGCATTGCTGACAAGAGGGATACTCTGCTTTCGGAGGGGGGGGGGGTAGTTTGGATAGATATTCAGTGTGGTCACATACATGACCAGGGCCCATATCTTCGTAACTAATTTGGCTGATCAGGGAAAATTTGATCAGGATCCCATGATCAGAAATTCTGTCTATCATGAATAAATTTTCAAATAATAATTCCTCTTTGAATATTTTTTGCAATAACACATTCAATTTTGGTAAAAGGCAAAATCACTGATCATGGGACCCTGATCAAATTTTTCCTGATCAGCCAAATTAGTTACGAAGATATGCCCCCAGCAGAACTGACACATTGTGGCTATGAAATTATGAAGCAGCTTTAAATGCTTTGAATTGCAAGATGATAAAATTAGATCATTAATTATGTGAAACCAGATTCAATCATAACACATACTCATTATTTCGCCAGTGATTTAGCAAAACCGAATTATATAGGCTTCGAACACATGGTGACAGAGAAACTATATAGAACAGTGGACATTTGTAATATCATACCAAGAGCTATGATATTTCTTAGTTGACGATTGCTTACTGTATTTTATTAGCCATGTCATTTTGACTATTGATTTCAGAAATTACCAGTAGGCATATTTAAGGGCGAATTATAGACATGTTTTATATACTTAGATATTAAAGTTGTCTTTCAAATGCTAAGTTATACCTCCATGAGTCCCAGTTGATTCCTTGTACAAACATCGAAAATGCCCAATTCCTGCTAATCAAAATTACCCTATAAAAATACAGGCTGTACCCTTAAACACAGAGTGCCCCCTCAAGTCTGCCCTGTATTCAGCCTGGGTCGACAGTCACAGAGATTAACCATAATCAGTCCTCACCCCTCATTCCGTCCCCCGTTACACAACCGTCCCGTGACGTCACGCCATGAGCGTTGACGCCAACCTGAGCCTTGTAAATAGGCACCCGGCGTCGTGACGTCACGCCGCAGTCATCGGCTGGTGGTGACTGCCGCGGTGATCGATTGGTGTGGCCGGCGGCGGTGTGGACGCCATGTTGTAAGGGCTGGACTGTGGGGTCTTGCCGGTCGTGTATAGGGGGCTGTAGAAATGCCCCGGGCTGACCTATGGTCATTCCCCACTGAAAGTTATATCACCTAAAATGTTGACAAATCTGACCACTCTGGGGTATGTATGGGAGGCCCTTAGGGGAGCTGACAAAATAGGATTGGTATAATGAATAGGGTTGTTGTATAACATAGGGTTTTCCCATTCTTCGTGTATTGGAATTGCAATTAATGTCTCTTATGACCTATTTGCTGGTTCGAAAATAATGGGCTTCATACTTCAATTTCAGAAGTGAGAGATAAGTTTCAACATCAAACGTTTTGTGTGAGAAAAGATAATTAGGATTTGATACAGTGAAACGAGATGGGCGTGTAAGCTAATTATTGTGAAATATGTGTCACAAGACTGACCCTGTCATATTATCTTTTATGCATGAAGATAACCCTATGCTAATCAACCTATTTACATGAGAAATTCAATGGATAGCGAGAAAGCGTCATGGTTAATGGTCTTATAATGATATAAGCTATAGCCTTATATAGGCATTACTATGTCTATGTAAGGCTAGCTTTCTGGAAGTGTGACATCATAATACCTGTCAGACAATAGTTTTAAATAGCACGTATACACGGACCGCCTATCTACAAAGAGTTAGAATAAGATTAACACACAGAAAAGTCACATCATATTCTGGTTTCAATATAAACGGGGATATTTTCCCGTGTACAAATTTTTCGCGGATTATATTTAAAAAAATGTTATATAGCTAACGATATCTTCTGCATGTACATATTGTCGCGGATAGTTCACAGTTTAAGAATATCTACAACGCAAATTCAAATAGCCTACGTTTACTATTTCCAAGCGCCAGCTCCATGGTCACGCCTACTCCGAGACCTGTTGCGCCTCTCCATCCATCCCTTCACCCAGCCTTCCCCTCCTGTTCCCCCTCCACGCGCTCCTCCTGGCCTCCTCCAGGGCTGCCGTCAGCACCAACAGGTCCCCGCCTCCGACCACCCCTTCTCCACACCCCCTCCTCCACGGTGGGAGCGCCGGGGATCCCCTCGCGTGCCAGGGGAGGTGGCGGGGATTGTGAGTAGTGCAGGGAGTTGTCGGTTTTATCACGGCACGGCCGGCTAGTTGGAGCACGGCTTTAGGGTAGGCTGATAGGGGTTTAACGGAGCATGTTAGAGAAATATGGCTCTGTAGGTCATATAGATGTTTGAAATAGAGATGGGGATAATGTGAAAGCTGTTTCTTTTGTAGTTTGGCTAGATTAAAAGGAGTAAACCTCTGAAGTAAGAATCAACGTACATGAAGGGTAGGGTAAGCATGGTAGAGAAACACACATGTTTAATGGTGCATGTTCGAGGAACATAACTAAAATCATAGGTGATATAGATGTTGGGAGGATAGGTGGGTGATAATGTGAAAGCAGTTTTTGTTGGGCTGACATAAGAGAGGCATGCCTCTGAAATCAGAATCGATGGCGCTGCTGTATAGAAGTTCGAAGCAGAGACCGAAGAAACTGTGAAAGCTTTTTTTTCTGTTAGGGGGCTGAGTTAAGAAAGGACTGCCTCTGGAACAAAAATCGATGGGAGGACTGTATCTCACGTCTAGAGTCATTGCAGAATATGGGCAAGTATCATAGGAGACTGTTGAGAAAGAAACGGAGCCATCGACCGATATGTTCTATAGCATTGTCTGTCCTACTTCCTTTAAGTTGTTATCTATTCCTATATTCTGTTATCTACTTTCACTTTGTCACACTATCTCAATACTTTAACACATTATCTCAATAGGGTTACCTAAGTCTTTTTTCAACAGGTCTGTGTAGCCTAATTGTCTTCCAACATACCTGTATGTGACGTAACCATGACTATTTTCCTTCTTTTTCTTTATTGCCCTATTTTCTATCGGTGATCATTGTTAAGCATTTCAATTTAAACGAGAACCTTTGTAAATAATCCCTGGGTTCCCTTTTCCAAAAGCACATCAATACAACAACATCTCATCCTCACCATTTACCTCGTCAGCTTTAAACGCCCCCACCCACACACAACCATAGTGACACCAAAACCAGCCATTTAGCCATACCCTTCACCCTTGGTCTGAACAGATTCTCGACGACAGCCCATCTCAACGTCACCCCCACCCCACTCCACCCTTCACACCCACCCCCTCCCCCTCCCTCCCAGCCCCCTCCTCCAGCGCCCTCCAGCGTCCACGGCACACACCAACACTGGAGGCGGCGGCACCGTGGAGGACGCCAGTTGAGCGGGGGAGTAGTAGTCGTACTGGAGGAGGGTATATAGGCCGAGTTAACGCGGGGGGCGCCGCGAGTAGAACCAGTAGCACCGGCAGGGTATAGAGTTCTCTTACGGGACGCAGCCATACCACAACCGGCTACCCTACCTTTAACGCCACAATCCACGGCCACAGGGGTTTAATCCCTACAATAGGATTATCCCGGATTATCTCAGATTATCTCCAGCCATGCCGTTAATCCCGGCCGCCGACCTCAAGGATATCATACAACAGAAGTGGAAGTGTATCTCTCAGTGTTTGGACACTGCCACCCGTAACACTATCTGCACTCTGACTGGGTTAGGTGAGTAGGGTTCAGTGTTAGTTCAGTATTAATTCAGTGTTAGTTCAGCAGTCATAATCATTATTCAAATTGTGTTCTACTTACATATACACTGTACCGTGTCACCAAAATTACTATCTGCATCAGACCGTTAAACAGCGTTAGTATGACTGGTATTTGTGCCTTAAAAGTGCTGCTTGCGGTTTGGGGTTTATATCTTTGTTTCTACTAATAATTCAGTATTAGTTCAGTGGTCCAAATTTCATTAGCTTATATTCGAAAGAGGTATCTGTAGGAAACCGCTTAAGTCTGTTGGTGGGAAGAATAGTAGTGTTTTAAAAGTGCAGAACTTGAGGTTTAATTTGGGTCCCCCACTGATTGAGTATTAGTTCAGTGGTCCAAATTATTTCAGCTTATAATTGTATAACCGAAAAAGCTATCTGTTCCAAACCATGTAATGTTAACGTTGTTGGTGCGATTGGTAGTTGTATTTTAAAAATGCTGCTATTGAAGTTTACATTGGCTTTGCCAATAGCTGCATTAGTTCAGTGGTCCAAATCATTACCAGCTTATAAGTGTATAACCGAAAAAGCTATCTGTACCAAACCATTTAATGCTGTTGGCTAGACTGGCAGACTATTTAGGTTTATTTTGGTTCTGCCATTAATCATATAACCACCACAAGCATGGAGGAACGGGGCGGGCTGTGTCAATACCAGAGACTGTGGTTCTGTAATCAAATTAGAATTGCTGCTATTCATGGTGGTGCCACTTGTGGTTCAGGTTGTGTGGGTGTCTGTTGGTTCTTCCCCTCCTCTCTCTCACTTCTCCCGTCCCTCCACTACCCCTTCTTGTCTCCCTACATGTCGACTGATTGTCGTGGTTAACGTCGACACAAATAGAAGCATTGATCGTCGTCTGTTTCGGTCGTCTTTTTTGGCGGCAAACAGACCGATCATTGTGACCAAAAGTCGTCTGCTCAGCAGATCGGGGGGAATGAGGATTAAATGTCCCTGATGTATTGATTTAGTGCCACATTAAATAAAGCTGAGTTTGTGTGACAATAACACTGGGAAAAGGTGTTATTCCCAGCGATTATCTACATTTCCAAAGATTTCCAACATGATTTTATGCAAATGAAACACTTCTATAGTTACCCGTCAAAGTATGCTGCCTTACTGTTGGTCCACAAATTGCAATCCATATAATTATAATATTTTTGTATAACCAGTTATCTTGCCTTTTCTATGTGGCTATCGATAATTAAAGTAATTCAATGCTGATCTGCGTAGAAAGGATGACATGGATGAATAGAATTTACGTTATTTTTGAACCAGTGCCATGCTACCATAGACATTTTTTTTATGCCTTTTCCATTATCACAACATTCATCACTAGTCACTCATGTTAAAAACATTACGTAACCTGATAAAATACATTCAATTCAATTTTCATTAAACAACATATGCAACATGGCTATTTCATTAACGATAATACTCTCTGTAAATGGACCAATTTTGATCAAGCTTATGTTACCATGATTACCACATTGGTTTCATAAATTCGCTCCCCGAATCTGCGTGAGGCATTGCGTCTTTTTTTCTTGCCTCGGACTCATAACTAGTCATTGTCGTTAAAAGCCTGTTTACCGGGTAAGTGCCACTTAGGGTGACACTTAATCACAGAGACCCAAGACACATGCAGGCCAAAGAGGAGATTGCTTTTAGATAACGCCACGATTATCCACTCGGAGATTAATACCTACCCACTAGACCCCCTGTATAGTGTCAGCGTTGCTTTGTCAATAGATCGATGATTATTATTGAACTGTCTAATATCCATGCCAAATGTCGCGAAAAACATTGACATTTTCGTGAAGTTTGGCTAAGATAAAAACAAATTGCCAGTGTTCTAATCTTTATTGTTGCAACAAATGACATACCTTTTACTTACATTTCACACCTGTGAGTGTACTCTCATAATCTTTGTTTCATTTCTTAGCTCGCAATTACATAATCGGATATGATAGAAATGATTATATAGAAGATGGGATGTTGTGACCAATATAATTATTAGGTAACAATTATTTTATCACAGCTCGTTTGATGAAAACCGTTTATAAACCAGATAGGAACTCAGGAAGGCATTGCAAGAATATCTAGCCATTTATCTAATCTGTATGATATGCTGTTGAAAGTCATTGCTAGCATTTCAATTCAGAGACGTGTGAGTGAATCATGAGGGAATCGCGAGCAGTGAACTCGCATTGTGCGAAAGGGCACTTAGTCAAGTCCTTTCTATTAATTAAAACCACGTTAGATATATACTGAATTCTTATATGAAACATCTTGAATCACTACTTCTATTAAACTTAGAATTCGACCTTTTCTTGTATAGAAATCCTTATGTAGGAGCTGATGTACTCCACAGGCTCACAATATTTCTGATCATGATGGTTGGTGAACATGGCAGTTTCGCCTTGATACACGGGTAAGAAGCACGCGCCTTGAGTTAGCCACATAGGCGAAGCTATCCTCTGTACACTGGACAGTATACCAGTTCTTCTTTTCCTTTTCTCGTTGGCAGAGGCTTTCTGTCGTCTAAAAGTTGTATGCCCTAAACTCCTGTAGTTTAGTTCTGTCGCTAATTAATGGACAATTATCCCGAATGGTCGAAATATGCTATAAGAAATTCTAGCCTACCCTCAACTCAACATCATCTAGTCTCAAATAAATCATAATAGCCTTTATATCTGTGACAGGGAATTTATTTGGCCAGGATATAAACCATTTATGTCCAAAGGTAGACAGTAACCCCTCTTTGTCCACCTGAACTCTCTGCAACATAACAAAGGGAACGTTCTATGTAGATATATTTCAAAGAACATCAAAGTAATTGAATTAGGGACAGGTGGATTTGATTCCATTGTCACAGTCATTGAAAGACCGTGTGTGTGTGTGTGACAGCATGCCCCACATAGGTATTAAAAAGTCTTAAAAGGGTCAAAATTGACATAATTGTAGTTCCAGGTCTTAACAGGTTCACATAAAACATATGCGTTGAACATTTTCTTTTTGCACAATGGTTGATAGGCCTTAATCTTTGGGAAATTTGGTCTCAAAATTGTCTCAAAAGGTCTTAAATTGATTTTCACAAAATGCTTGGGAATCAATGGGCGATCGGAAGTGGAATCTCGTCTATCCTGTACGCAATTACATTAAGCAGGGATACATTTAGTCATGTCACCTAATGTCAACCAACCTGAAAATACTATACATCCCTGGTGCGTATTGCGATGTAGCTGTTACAGAATAGGAACACAGCTGCTCCGTTTATCAGCGATATCTAGAGCCATGAACAGTATAGGCGAAGGGCATTTTTTGAGGCAATATAAGCTTAGAAACTTTTTGGAGGCAATATAGGCGAATGGCATTTTTGGAGGCAATACTTATACAGGCGAAGGGGATTTTTGGAGATGGGCAGTCATCTGCACAATGCTTATACAGGACAAAAATTGCCCAACGCTAATCACACTAGTCTAGACTAGTCACGTCTGCCATTGCAAGTGTACGTAATCGTATTGCTTAGCACTGTGTACCATTAATAGTTTCTATGTTGCACCTGAATGCTCACAGATATCCTACAAAAACAAGACAATGTCTCTGTGGGATATCCATACGTCTAGTATCTTACTTTGTCAAATGTTGCTCTTCCTATCCTAAAAAGTATTGCTTCAAATCTTTACCTGGGCCTCTTCTGATATTTCTAGCAATTATCAAATACAATAAATCGAAGTGAACAAGAATCAGTGTGCTGTCGAGATAGAAGCTGGTATCAAATCATACATATGAGTGGGGACCCGCAAAACATGTCACCATATGAGACATTTTGCAGACATTATGTCCGTACAGTTACGGATATGCAAACATATTTATTTGATAGTCACTGCGCAGACATAATGTCAATTACACACGAACTACATGGTTCACAGTGGATGCATCTAGCACAGAATTTCATTTTCATATTTGATAACATATGAAAAGAAGAAGCTATTCATACCACAAGTGTATACTTTCACATTTAACAATTCACGTTCCAGAGGCACTTGTTATACATGTGAGTACTCTCTGTGAAGTCTGTCTATAGGAAGCTGACGCTTTCCCGACAGGAGTCGCGTAGAGCTTACATAAAAATAATGTAATTAACAGGGCTGTACTAGGAATACAGTGAAGGTGGGCAAAGGGAGTTGACTGGATATTGCACCCGGTGAGCAACCGCAGCCCCAGGGGGTCTAGGTTACACAAGAGCCGGTAATACCACCTTTATCTTGATGGAATAGGCTGAACCAATAGGCTTGCACCAGAATAATTCCAACACAGTGAGGTTTAGTTTGGGTTACTTGCTCATATCATTTTTTTATCGCGACAATTTGATTGATTAAACAGTTAATATAGAATTGATAAAAAAAAAACGAGGGCATTTTGGAGATGTGTATTTAATTCAATAGGTGCCCATTTTGATTTACACCAAAGAACATTATTTTGGTCATTATTATTGCAAAATAGTAATGATTGACTCGAGAGCGACAGTCAAGCTGTTTGCTTTTCATGAGGCTAATCAGTTAAACATACGTCATAGGCCTAGTAGTCAGTGGCGGATTGACGGAGGGGAGTGGTGGTCGCAGGACCCTACGTTTGGCCAATTTATTGTCTGAAAACCTATAGTGACTTTATTTATCAAAACAATGAACTGTCTGGCCATTAGTAGTGTTTTGTAAGACAACTTTATGGCACAACAGATCAAACAAACCATACCTATCCAGGATAGGTTTCTTTTACAAACAAATATTCCCATGGTTTTCTTAACTATATTCATATACTAAGAAGATTGTTATGCATGGAAGTTCATTTCCAAAAGGTTGTGTTAAGGTAAAAGACTAGGTAGAATATGATGAGTGCAAACTTCGAAGAGAATGAATTTAATGGAAACGAGATGGAGTTTTCTTTTTCTTTCATAGTTAACATTACAAGACGACACACAGGCAAACCCATGTTCCTTCCTTTACCTTTACTCCTTCACCTTTAGTTTCCACAACCACTGGTACCAGCCTTACTTTCTGCTGACATCATCAAAGCTGGGAACGTGCCCAGGATCACCAGGAACCAGCGTTCTGATGGTGACTTCCGGCCACTCACCACTTTGTTGACCTCATAACAACATAGTCCTCTCAGTGCGGATCGATATGCGGCGTAGGAATATCACTATAGGGCTGTGCCGCGGCATGGACGTTATATTGCACTTCAGGGTATCCAAATGACATCTGAACATTACATGTACAATGTCAGTGGATTCATAACCTTGATATTAACACTGTCATTCAAATTAGGGGTCGGCAATGAAATGCAAACACGTTTTTATCGTCTCTCTGAAGGTCCTAAAAATGTATGTACATGGCTTTCGTTCTAGCAGGTACTAGCCAAGTTCAACTAACAAGCCTGGAGTACTATTCCTATAATCAGATGATTGCATTCTGACGACATGAAAAATACACAGGATTACTGACCGTAAAATAATAATTATACAAGTTGATTCGGGACATGTTGACCTAATCAGTTACGAACATCTTGGCCCTAAAACTATAAACTGAGCTTAAAATACAGTTCGTCAAAATAAGGGTTGTTTTGAAGAAAAGAAACCCATAAACATGACCAACTAAGAGCCTCATACAATAAGCAAGATGGATTCCTTGGATGATTCGCATGGGTCTTTACATGACGAAAAACTCATTTATAAATAGATCATAATGTTAAACATTTCCATAATCTATGAATAAGCGTGGCTCGTTGCAAAAATATATTCAATCGTGCAAGAAAATTTAAAATAACAACGGAATCGTTGTTTAGACTGCAGCTGAACTACTACTTCAGTTTGACTTCTGCAAATGCAAAAAATATGATAGTAACATACGGTAAACAATAAAGAAAAACACTTTTAAAGGGTTAGTTAAAGTGTCTTAGAATTACTAGGTTATGTGAGTTTTGAATAACGATAACTTTCACTATTAACCAATGTCTCCATGCTGCTTATGCAACAGGCTACATGTAATAGTACCATGACCTTTCCCATACTACAGAATATTCAGTAAAGACTACCCAGACAGACGTGGTCTAACTGCCCACGGCTTTCCCATGTGAACCATTCTTAGTGCGGCCGCCGGCCAGCCCTATTGCTCCCTACACCGTTTGAGCTGCTCCGAGCTGCTCTATTCTGCTCGACGGGAGATCTATTACCTCGCCATTCACCGTAGGAGCGTGTTATCTAAACATGGCCGGGACAGCCACACATTGGGCTCCATATGCTCAATATTTGTTCGCGCCTTTTGACCTCTGTCAGAGGGTATAGTGTGGGTGGCCGAATAGGATTAAAGGGAGCCAAAACCAATAAATTCGATAAAATTTTTCAAACTCAAATAATCATGGAAATCCATTCATTGAGCCTATTCCTGGCACATGTTAAAATCTAACCATGAAATATGATACAAAAAATAATTAAAAACATGTTTTTCTTGCTCAAATTAATAAATGTGGATCCACAAAAATAGGGTTTGTTTACAAACAAATGCAAATATTACCATCTCTTGTGGCATTCTACTTCAGTTTGAGCTAGTTTTCACAGCTAATACTTTACCACTGACCTTAACTGGACTCATCCAACATATTTCTATACTTATCTCAGTTTTGAAATTTTGTCAATTATATTGGTTTTGGCTCCCTTTAAATATAAAAGGGTGGTGGTTGGAAGAGGACATGGGTATTATGGGAAAAGGGAGCGGTCTGGGGAGAAAAAAAGGTGTCAGTATGAGAGAATGTGAGATTAAAAAGATGAGGTAGATGAACATATTTTAAGAGACGTAAAGGTTGTTTATTGACATTAGAGTCTGTGAGAGGAAAATGTGTTTATTTTAGAAAAGGTTTATATCCACAGCATATTATTAGAAATGATTTAAATGGGGAGCAGCAGGTTAGGACCTTATTGTAAGGAAAATAGAAATGCGTAGGCAGATCGATAAAACTATGTCGGAGATAATTGAAGACAGGATTAAACAGAGTGTCAAAATTAATAGGACACATATCAAAACCAGTCCCCAGGGTGCATGACGGATAACAAAATGTGAAGACATCAAAGATAAGAGGAATCTGTGTGGGAGAGCAGAGGGATATAAAACAGGAGGAGGACCAAGGGGAGTTGTTTTAAGCAGCTGTTAAGGTAAAGTAAGGGGAAAACGTAGAAGGGAGGAGGGGCCAGAGGCAGGGTGCACATAGAAGGGAGGAGGGATCAGAGGCAAGGTGCACATGACAGATAGAGGAGAGGAGGACCAGAGGCAAGGTACATGTGGCATGTAGAAGGGAGGAGGAGCCTGAGGCAGGGTGCACATGGCACACAGAACAGAGGATAGACCATAGGCAGGGTGCACGTGGCACAGCGAAGGGAGAAGGGGCCATGCAGCGACAGGGTGCACATGACATGTAGTAGTAGGGAGGAGCCGGAGGCAGGGTGCACATGGCACAGAGGAGGGAGTAGAAGCCTGAGACAGGGTGCACATGGCATGGAGTAGGGGGAGTGGTTGACTCTGCCTTCGGCACGTGATTTCTCTTCAGGCCGACAGCGTGTGATCGGCTCCATTCATGCTCTCCAAGCTAGACGTGCCCCATTCCCCTTACATCATTCATACATATTACCTTTGATTTGTATGCAGTTGAGGTACATGTGAAAATATATTCCTACAGCCACAGGTAATTTACTTACATAGGTGTATGTACGTGTCTCGTGCTGCAAGGATAAAACCATCCGCTTTAAAAAATCATTTTTATACGGATCCTAACGACTTTTCATCTGGGAGAAGATTTTAAATCAGTCTTAAGGTTTTACGGATACTCTTTGAAGTAGAGATCCTTTATGCCACTTAGTATTTTTATATGAGAGACACATAGGTAGGTTTCCCAGTATAGAAAACATCGTAGGCGATGAGCAGGTACTAATTAACGTCCATAACACAGTGGGAAGTCGAGCCCTGGCCTATACATGTCTGGAAAATACACGTGTATTGCCAGATAAGCAAATATAAAAGTAGAACTACTTTTGCACTATGTACACATACTGAATGTATTTCTGACAATGGCACAGCGAAAGACATTATTTTTCACTATCTATAGGAAGGGCATAATATTATTTGAAACCTTTGCAGGAAATGTATGTACGATACAACTTGGCAATGCCATCTGAAACATTGAAACCTACATCTAAAACAGGAAAAAACATTCTTTATTTCTTGTTTGCGTCCATACCTTAGTAAGTTATGCTGCTTTAAAGTTCATGTTGATTATTTTGAGATAACTGATACTGTCACCTCATGATAATAGGTAATCCTAAGCCTTTGGATCATATTGCTGTTGTAGTAAACCGAACTCATGATCAATTTGGGACTCTTAGGTTTTCAGCTTATTAGGAGTAGGGCTTATTTCAATCGAATGAAAACTTTTGGGCCAATGAAGTGGTACGGTGACCTTATAGTCAGAAATGTCTAGACTATTGAAATTCAGAAAAATAGCTAGGGGAAACATTGAAACTATTATCTTAAGGACATTAAAAAGGAATAAGGCAAATGCGATGGCATGACCTTTTATCTATTGCAGTGCGAATCCTTACTATCTTCGGCATGCTATCTCTGGGGCT
Organism: Lepidonotus clava; assembly: GCA_936440205.1. Taxonomy (NCBI): domain Eukaryota; kingdom Metazoa; phylum Annelida; class Polychaeta; order Phyllodocida; family Polynoidae; genus Lepidonotus; species Lepidonotus clava. Next base: position 12,314,543 of record OW387150.1, on the reverse strand, counting down.
AGCAAACAGCAGTGAATGACAGAAACACTTAACCATACGAAACCCGGTTTGCATGGACAAAGCAAGTCAGCCAAAAGATATGCAAATCCCAGACATTACAGCAGCAGCAAAACCATGGCTTTAGGGGGCCAACCAAAGAAAGATAGGGCAACGGGAACGAGGCAAATGCAAGTCGTGGGTGTAACTGGTTTGGAAGAGGGGTGGGTGGATGGGTAGGACTGGGTGGGAGGGTGGGTTGGTGGGTTACTGGGAGGGTAGGTGGGTTACTGGAGGAGGGACTGGTCGTTGGTTGGGGGATGACTATATTGATCTGGCGTAATGGAGGAGGGAGCGGCCATACTCTGATGGTGGCAGCAATTCGGGTCAGACCACTTAGGCCAGTAACTGTAGGGATAAAGTCTGTTTTCCACAAGCCGATTTTACTCCATATTTCAAAAGTTATCACTTGACATATTGGTTAATCATAGACATGTTACACACCATTAGAAAGGATGGGGGCCTTCCACTTAGTACGTACGCACATTTAAAAAGATCCCAGACCCCCAACCCCCCTTGGGCAAAAATAAGCATTGGATTTGTACTAGAATGTATGCACATTTTCAGAAATCTTAGCCCCCACCCTTGATGCGTACATACTTTATGGAAGGCCACATGTTTAATTTCCTTTCAAAAAATATGTATGAATCATGGCCTTTTGCCATATATCTTGTAAAAAGTCAAAAATTAACAAATTACCGCCATTGAGATTCGCCTAGTGTAATACTGGCCCAAAGCACCTCCAGTCGAGCGGCCCTGCTGTTGCTGCTCCTGTTCCTCAACCTTTTGCTCATTCCGATACCCCCTCTGGGCCGACTAGTACTACTGCAAGCTTTCCCTAAGGGGCCTGTGATCAGGGCTTAGATCACGGGTCGTTTCTATAGCTAAAGGCGAAAGGCTTAGCGATTGACAGGGCCCAAGGGAGGGGCGGAAAGGTTTTGAAATGCCGTAAGTAGTACTAAAAGGGGGATTTTAGTGTGACTTCACTGGTGATTTTAACATTATGATTATCATCATAACTAAACAGTTCTACTCCTAAAAGAGGAAGGCTTAGCAATTGACAGGGCCCAAGGAAGAGTGGAAAGGTTTTCAAATGGTGTAAGTAGTATATAAAAAGTTTTTTTGGTATGACCTAAGAGGAAATTTTATCATGATGATTATTATCATTATTGATCATGGGTTATTTCTATAAATAAGGGCAAAAAACTTAGCAATTTGCAAGGCCTGAAAGAGGGGCAGATAGAGGGGGGGCTGAGGAAGAGTGGAAATGTTTTAAAACGGTGTAAGTAGTATAGACGTTGTGCAGATGACGTCACATCTCTGAAAATAGGCTGGCGGCCATATTGCTGATCACTTTGTAATATTTATTATTCCCAATTATTGACCATTTAAAACAAAAAGTGTGCCTAATTGTTCTTAAGCAAACTACTTGGCTCAAAATAAATAATTCTTAAGCAAACTACTTGGCTCAAAATAAATAATTATTATCAATTAGAATATCAAATTGAGAATTTAATGTATGGCCATGCGGTCATGATCAGCAGGTGGTGAAATATATGGAAATTCGGATCTGATTACGACCTATGATTATTATTATGGCTGAATAAATTGATTATAACATATCAAATTGCCAGAAGGACTGTCAGACAAAAATAAAATGTCAATTAGTGACAATATAAAACAATTACATCGGAAAACACAGCGGTCTTAACTGGTTTTATCAACCCTCTGAATACGAACCGCTGGGAGACTGTCAAAATTATGTAAAGAAAGTATCAGAAAAAGATCAAGACAGTGTTTTTAAAATAGCGAGAGGAAAAGACCCCGTCAAATTGGCATAAGCTATTTAATAATTGGCAAGTGCATTTGAAAACATCAAGAGGATCTGTCCGTCCTGCAAGCTATTGCCTTTTCTAGGTCCTCGAGACAATATATCTTCTTATCCAATAGGTATAAAATATTCTGCAATCTCCATATAGTTCGACGGAATTTGCATAGTTTCAAGGTACAAGGCATAATCCTTTTCACAGAAACCCTTGATGGTTGAAACGTTAGAATCAACGCTGCAGTTAGATAAAGGCTAGCAGAAATCTAAGGTATAGTACCAGCACAGTGTATAAGTGCAAACCCATAATTATGAAAAAAAACTCTGCAATAAAAAAGTGACCCGTTTTGGCGAATTGAGTCGGATGTCGCACGGGGAAGATTTTTAGTTAGGTATACCATCAGAAAATACTAATTATTAGCTTTAAAATGAGGTATAGCATGTCTAGGTCCGATATCTAGGGCCTGAGATAAGTTGCGACGAAAATAAAAAGAACCGCGCCTATGCGGGTATTAGAAATTGAGATAAATGAGTTCAAAGTTTTTCTTACCGCGCGCTACCGCAGTCCTCCGATAAAGCCCTAGCAACATACACTTGTAATCAATCCTTGGTCCTGAAACTTTACATAGTCATTCTACACTATTCTAGCTAACAAATACCAGTAATTCATGCGTTTATATACAAAACTTTTATTCATGCCGGCGCTGCAAAAAGTGACAAAAATCCGGATCTGAAACAACAACTTTACCTAGAACGGCAAGCATAAAGGATCACAATACCTCATCTTGGCTGCTTAAAAACGACTCTGTGATGACCCTAAGTACCCTGGGTATCCATAATGTGTCTATAAAAGTTCTTGGAATGTTCATGATTGTCTTTGGTCGTTAAAATAGTGAAAAGCCACCGAGGTAAAAATCTTAAAATCAGAAAAAGTCTTAACAACTAAAAATAAGTTAACAATGTTCAAAACGGATTCTTAATAGTTCTCAGGTGGTCCTGGGCCTGCCACGACCACGTTTAGCATGTTTACTAGGACGGCCCCTGCCCCTAGGTGGGGGTGGGGGGCCTTCCTCCTCTGAGTCAGATGAAGAATTTGATTCCCTCTCCAGCTGTCTGACCAACTCCTCCTCCTCCCCCTCCGATCCTGATGATGTGTCTGGAGTCTGTCCTCTGCCTCTGCCTCTGCCCCTGCCCCTGCCTCTGCTTCTACCTCTGCCTCTGCCCCTGCCCCTGCCCCTGCCTCTGCCCCTGCCCCTGCCTAGCCCATCCCCCTCGCCAGCCTCTGGCTCTGATTCCGCATCTGGTTCCGGTGGAGGTACGGCACGGGGGCCTGGGCCGGGTGCTGGTTCTGGTACAGAGGGCTTAGGGCACATGATGTCCTTCGTGTCCTCAGTACAAAAATCCCGAATGTTCTTGAAGAGATACCACTGTCTTTTGGCCGGGAGGCCAGGGGATTCGGTGGGCTGAGGGCCTTCCTGGGGGACAGCTTCAGAGGCGACAGTCAGCATCTTGAAGGTCTCGGGGGCCGAGTCGGCATACTGCCGGAAGGTGACGTGGCCCTTGTTCTGGTCAGAGAATACAAAGTGATGGTACTGCTTAATGCCCTTGACTGGTTTGATGAAAGGGGTCAAAAAAGATTGCCAGTCATACGACTCAACAAACACCTTCCCATTCTCGTCCCCCACAAGTTGGGCAAGGTTGACACGTTCTTGGGTACTCTTCACCACAGTCGCCTCCATCTCCGTGAGGCTAGAGACAGGCTCACAACGAAACTTTTGTTTAAGCAAACCAAATCACCAGTCCGGGGCAAACTTGGTGTGCCCTGTGATCAAAAAGTTTAAGGAAATGGACTGGTGCCGGCCAGTCAGGACCCGCCAGAGAAGATACGCTAGCACAAACTTGTTCTTGTTCTGACCACTACAATTGTCACAGTGCATGTCCACCGCCTTCTCCCCCAGGGAATATGTTTCAAAATAGTGGTGCAGGTATGAAATAACTGCATTTGACCCCTTACTACCGCAGTGGCTTTCGTCGATCAAATAGTTCACCTGTTGGGGGATGGCCTCGGCACAGACACCGAAGATGCCGACCTTGCGGGGGACAAGGAAATACAATGGGCCAGGCTGCATAGGAAACGAGGGAAGGTGGACCTGCTGGGCATAATCAAAACTGATGTGGACCTTCGTGTCAGAAGAACAAGGGGGGTGGGGGCCAAGGGGAGGGGACTCTGCTTCCTTGTAGGCAGCCTTGGCAGACTTGACCATGTCCTGATAAAAGCCCCTCTCCCGAGCCACCACCTCCAGGTGAACTTGTTGCTTTTTCAGCTTGGCCTGTTTCACAATGTCAGGTAGGTTACTAGAGGCAGAGATATCCCTGTTGTTGCGCTGGCATTCCCAGCAGAGGTCAGTCATAGGGCGGGAACACACTATGCGAGGGAGGAGTTGGAGCCACAGGTTTCTAAAGGTTGAGTCAGCCACACACCTGAAGTTAGCCTCCTCCATGGCGTTGCTGTACAACCTGTAGATGTCGGCCTTTGTGGAAGAGGAGGGGAGGAGGAGGATGTCATCCCGTTTGTGGGAAGACACACGACCAGGCAGGACGAAGGCGTTGGTCTCGGCATAGGAGTTGATGAAGTCCACGACCCGCCTGATGTCCTCCAGCTGGAGGATCCTTGCAGTCGCCTGTCGCCCGCCAGCCTTCCTTTGCCTGGTCACCACCCCGTAGCACTTGTACCACTTGATGATGGACATCAGCTTGTTCTGGCTGATGCTGGAAAGATCACAAGGTAAGAGTTACATTAGGCCAATAATTATTGGACACAGGCAACAAGTACAGGTAAGTATTGTAATATTAATATGGACGATTTGTGAAGGTAAGTGCCATGATCAGATTCTGTTATGATTCATTACAGTTCATCTTGTAATTTACCTCAAGTAGTACATTAATAGTAGGGATATCTAGGTAGACCTTAGTTGAGCAAAGAAGTTGAGTATCAAAGCTACTCATGCGTACATGAACTTGAAAGTGTCCCTGCAGACTGGCCGTGAACCGACGAGGTAGTGGCTTCTTTGGTGCTGCCTCTCCCCTCTCCCCTTAATCCCCTTCTTCCAGGTGGACAGCCTGCTGCTATTGTCTGTGCGGGTACTGACGATGCCCAGTAGCAACATGTCCTTCTCGCCTAGAAAACAAAGTAGATTAGGATAATAACAATCTGTACATGATATGCATGTGACTCAAGGAATGAGGTTTCTGGATTGACCCATGAACTAGGTCAACACGCCCTAAATACTACCTTAAAAACGGTCTGGTTGAGTGGTAATAGTTGTCTGTTATACTTCAAGACGTTGTCATGGATTATGGGGTAGTTTTGAGCGAGAACGACATAGCTACATGGTCGCGGCAACAGGTTTGCATAACATGTATCTCATGAAAAACTTACCTGAGGACAGCTGAAAGACCTCCTGCCGACGTGCAACCAGCTCGGACGTCGTGAACTGTTTACTGCACTCCTTGTCTTTGTAGTGCTTGCAGGAACATCTAAAGACAACATACATGATATTAGACTTAGTTCACCTTCCTGAGGGCCACAATGGCATGAGACATGATTGATAACTGTTACAGGCCGGCCGGATCAGCTGACGCCATTAAGTAGGTCACCGGACAACCCCGACGGATCATCCCTGTTTATGGCATGAAATCAACTTTGAAACTTGATAAAAACTAGTTAGGCAGTTAGAATACATACTAGGGCACAATCGTAGGCAGTTTCATCACCATTAAAAGGGATTTAGGCAAAGTTTTTTTTTCAAAACTCACATGAAGCGTTCGCAGTCGTCCCACTCCGCCTGTAGAAGGTCGTCCGTTGGGTCAGGGATGACCAGTGGCTCATCCTCATCGTCCTCAGCATCCTCCGGTTCCCCTAGATCCTCCTGAACATCTTCTTCTTCCTCGGGGGGATCGTCTTGCCCCTCCTCCCCGTCGGCGAAGAGAAAGTACTCGTCGACCAAAGTCCGCCATTGCTGTGGCTCGGCTACACCACGTAAATTCGCCCGATTTATCGTATTCAGGGCATCCGCGACAGCCTCCTCGCGATCCATGTCCTTCCCAATGATGTTGGGAGGTAATCCACATCAAAATCCAGCAGTGATCCAGGATTAAAACCAGGATTAAATCCGTCGGAGAAGTGATGTCGCACGTCCGTCCTGCTCGCCATGCGTCCCTTTAAATTTCCACAACAACTGAAACCGAAAGGCACGCGAGGCCTCTCAGCCAATCAGCGCACCGCATTCCGCACACGTGACCTCCTTGACGACGATTGTTTACGGGACGACGATTAGAAAAACTTTTAAAAAATTCAAAATCCGAGGCTGTCATTGGCCAGTTCACTTCGCGCCCTTTCAGCAGGTACCCGGAACATGTGGCTGGGATGGGATCCAGACCGTCAAGCGAGCCGCGAAGTTAGGGAAAAATGGCGTGAATCGAGGGTCTTTTGTTTCAGATCACTGAGGCGTTGCGCGTCTTTGGGGCTCATTTAGAGGGACTTAGAGATGGCTTTGGGACCTAAAATTTTTTGGGGGGAAGACTTCTGATATAGGAGATATGAATAAAAGAAAAAACCCATTTTCGATAAAAAATGCGAAATGCGACTTCAGAGCCCCATATCTCAGTTGGACTTTCTGCGACATCCGACTCATTTCGCCAAAACGGGTCACGTGCCATATGATGCATAAAATACACATTCGCATCCGACCAGTTCTACTATTGGAAATTCTAGACTTTCCCCATGCCCTCTGCACCCCACAGTCCTGAGGTACACGGAGTGCGGGTCCAATGCAGTTATATAAAGCCTTAAAACAAGGTATGTTTATGAAAAAACCCATTTACATCCAACATGTTTTATTGTTGTGAGTTCCAGACTCCCTAGCCCTCTGCACCCTACATTTCTGAGGTGCAGTGGTAGCAGATCAAACTCAGTTATACAAAGCCTTGAAACAAGCGTCTATATGAAAACATACATTTACATCCAACCATTTCTACTATGTAAGTCCCACCCTCCTCCCCTGCCCTCTGCACCCCACAGTTCTAAGGTACAGTGGGTTCGGATCGAACTCCTCAGTCTGGGGCCACCTGGTGGTGACCTTCGCAGGCGACCTTGACGTCAGACGCCATGACCTCTGGCTGCCAAGTCGAGGCTGGCCTCAGGCAATAATTAGTGGGACAAACGTGGTCTCAGCTTGTTTTGGTGAGCGCCAGTGGCTGGATCTATATATATTTTGGTTTGCCTTCTGCTATACAAGTACAGTAGATAGAGTGTGCCCATCTATATCGTTCTGGGATAGATCGTGAGGACTCGTTTGGAAAATTGGTGTTATTTTTAGAATGCTACAACGTGAAAATAACATGTTGTGGTGCTATGCCTATGGAGTTTATTGGTTGTGGGAGCCTGCTCTAGCATTGGGTATCTTGAGGTCAGAGTCGTTTCACAACCTATTGTTTATTCTGCAATAATGTGAGGAAAGTCATTGTTACTTTGGGGCCGTCCATAAAATTTAATGACGTCATGCTATTTTTGACCTTTTTTGATCCCCCCTGCCCCCCTTGTCATGTTTTGTCATGCGCCCCTAGACCCCCCCTCTAAAAATGACATCATTTCAAGAGGACCCCCCCCCCAATCACAGAAACAGGGGTAGACATAACAGGGGCCCAGGGCCTCAAGGCCAATTAAAATAAGGTTAGGCCCCTTGAATTTCTTACCTACAAGTGAGTCTGGCTCTTAGAAAATGTTCGGCCTAAATTGAAAAAAGGAATTTCAGCATCCAATTTCCTGAGTGCACCTATGATTTTTCTATGAAATTCTTGAATTTGAAATTTTTCAAACATGATGTCATGCACGACATGACCCCCCCTCCCCCCCTTGTCATGTTTGGTCATGCAACCATGAACCCCCCTCCCCCCCCTGCTGCATGACGTCATTTATGGACGGCCCCTTTTGCTAGTTTTTATGTGTTCTTGGTGACACCTCTGTTTATTGGATACATAACGATAACAGGATATACAGTATTGATATTATCTATTGATATATTGGAATGTGTTCTAAAGATACTTAGACCTGACCTGTATATATGTTACACCTTTTCCTTAGATAACATACGTAGGTTGTGTTGGTTTTCCTATGCAGCGAACAGTCCATCTCTTATCTCATCTAAATCTGGGAGATGTATTCCTTTCTTCTCATCTAATTGAACAACATAAACATCTTGTGTTACTTCTTCTGGAAAAAATATCATAATACATAGAAAATAGACAAAACTCATGGTACACACTTTGGTCGGGTGTATGGTATACCGTTTTCTTAGATAATATACATAGGTTGAACTAATTTTCCGAGACGACTTTAAGTGTATTTGTTTCTGAACCTAGGCTTGGGAGATCTTTTATTCTATTCATCTAAATGAACTCAATGCTTTGATTGTATTTCTGCCAATGGTTGTATGAAGACGACTATTGTCAATTTGACCGCATGCCATTGCATAGTTTTGCACATGTTGGGTGCCCTGTCTGCCTTGAGGCTCCAGACCCGTAAATCCGATGACATGGCCATTTCTTTTATTTTAACAAGTGACATTAGACTTAGTAACATGAATGAAAAAATAAACGACATGACGTAAAAATGGTGATATTACCATTTCTGAAACTCGAGATGTGACATAGGGGCCCCCACCAAGGGCTCCTGCCAAATATAACTCTTCTTGTTTGTTTTATAAACCACGAAGTCAGGAAGAAAGGCAAGACGGAGTATTTAGTGGAGCATTGTGTTCTGTATGGTCTTATTTTTGTAGGCCCTTTCCCTCAGCAATGGATATTTACTTAGCTGCATACCTTTTCTAATAAATGTTTTCTCTGAACGCGGCCGTATGTCTCTGACAGTTCTGAAGAAAGCCAAAACCTTTCTAAGAAAAGACACATCTTGGTCTATGAAAAAGTCTGGCCAGAGACGTGAAGGGTATACATGTATGTGGAAGAAAGGGAGGGGCGGACACACTATTTCAGAAAGGGGGTTAGCATATTATATAGGATAAGTACGGAAAGTTCACGCATTTATGTGCACATGTATGCGCAGCATTTTTCGCTTCTTTCTGTATTTCAATGGTCTATCCGGGGGTGGGGTGGGGGAGGGGGGTCTAGACCCCCACATCCTTTGATGGACTCTGTGACATGCAAAACGACATTCATAATTCTAATCAGCATGCATGTATAATCTCCAAATGTTTTGAGATGGAGAGTCAAGCTAGATCATATTGATGATAAACAAAGTGTCCTTATGATACATACATAGCACACTATTTTATTATTGTGTCGCACACATTGTTTGATTAATATATAGTTACAACAAGTCCTGCACAGTGTATATAGGCCTATACATACACATTTGGATCATGTAATAATTTCAGAAGGCTACGTCTATTTAGATTATATATTATTCCTCTCAATTTGTAATTGCATCATAATGTGATCAAAATAGGTGAGGTGTGACCACGAGTATAGATTGACTTGGATAGGTTATGCATGAGGTGCTACCATGCAGGCTACAGAAGTATAGAAGTTAGTGTCAGTTGGTTAGTCGATGAGGGTGTAGATGTGTGGTCCCGATGTTGGACTGTCGAGTTTTAGAAATGTTCATGTTCCTCTGTCGATCTCAAGAAATCCCTGTGTCCCCTTGTCAGCCTCTCGATTATAGCGGTCTTCGCCCATAGTGTCGACATTTAGAAGTGGGTCTCCTGTGAAATGAACTGCGGCACAGATCCTATGGTTGATCCGGAAATTCCAGTGGCGGATCCAGAGGGGGGGGGGCTCCCTTTTTTTCGGAAAATTTTGCGTTTTTTAATGTAAAACATTTTCTGGATCTGCCAGTGAATTCTTGGATATTATTGTAGAGCAGAGTTACCTTATGAGTCTTCAAATTTCATATTCATGGCAGAATAATAATCTTTATTGGAAACAACAGAGTGTAATTGTGTGTGCTGATTTCAATATTAATTAATAGAACATGGTAAGGAAAAAGCGTTATGAATATTTGAAAACATTTGTGAAAAGATCAGGAAAGCAAAACGGCAATCTTCTATTAAAATGTTTGATAATAGATATTTCTCGATCATTCTTCCAGTATCCCAGCCTGGGACACAGAGGCGTCACCTGGTGTTTACCTACGGAACCCTGAAGCGGAACGAACCCAACCACTTCCACTTTCTGAACACCGGAAACGGAAACGCGCGTTTCATCGGGCGGGCGTGCACTGCGCAGGCGTGGCCCTTAATCGTCACCACCAAGTGGAACCTGCCCTTCTTAATCTGGTCCCAAGGTCAGGGTAAGGTTAGTATGCTCCAGTTATGAATGCTAATTTAATGTCCATAAATAGGCCTATTACTTGGGCAAATGGCAGTGAAATCTAGACCATGCATGCAATATTCTCATATGACAGATTTAGGCTATGGTCGTTTCATAGACATGGCAATTTCTATTTTGTTGGGGAGGTGGCACTGTTGTGAAAGGTAAGCTTAAGGGCATGATGATTGTTGAGAGTTCCCTCCCAGGGACTTGTCTATATCCATCATTGTTTATGAAATAATTTAGAAATACATTTACTTACCCCGATAATTCATCTTTATTTTTATCAGTATTCTCTGTTAAGAGTAATTTGGCTACTTTTCTACAGGGAGGCAGTAGCACAAGTGGCCCGTTGCACAATGGGTTTCGTAACAACGAAAATAATTGTATTAACGAAATTAATATTTTCGTAACAAGGATGGTTTATACACATTGTTTTTCTATATTTAGAATGCAGCCAGAGAGCTGTAACTTTTACTGATTTGTCTCTAGATTTTTGCCTTTTTACATCAATTTACAGAATTCAATTTCATTCATTAGAACCAGAGATTTTACTATGTTTGTAAAATCGTAACAACGATATCTTTGTTAAAGATATCTTTGTTTGATCCTAACAACGAAATTCTATTGTGCAACGGGCCACAGGAGAATCATAATGCATAATCCGTTTCTTTCCTATCATCGGTAAATCCGGATTTTAGGACGTTTCATGTATAACATCGATGGGTATTCTATGTAATCTTAAAATCCACTGCATTCTTTCCATGTACTGTCCTGATTTAGTATGAGTACCAATATGACAAGCATCGTACTGCCTTGTAATAACAACCCAGCCAATTGCAAGAGGTGACATGACTGCGTCGTTTTGATAACTTTCTGTTACATTCTTTTATGTTATAAGAACGTTCTGAGACGTCATTGACATATTCCAGGCTGGTCATTAAAATCCATTAATCCAAATATCTTTGTAGTCAGATGAGCAATTAGTCTTTTCTCATTCTACTCAGCATATCGACGTCAGGACTATTTTTAGCCTTACCCTGAAGGTTTGGACGGAGATATTTGAAATGATAAGTTGTTAAATAACAACATTAAAGAATATGATTGAATTAGTCTTTTTATTTAATAGGCTATTACATAACTGTCCTATCAAAATTCAATTGTATCGTGAATGACAACACCAAAACCAAACATTGGTCCTTTTGATTAAAGGCCCGTCCATCACTGATCTTACACTTTTCAGGGAATTGTTCCGACCCCCCTCTCATCCTGTCACACTGAATTTTCTCTGCTAAGCATGACAATTAGGACCCCTAATTTCAGGCAGTGACACATTGTTCAACCAACCCACCCATCCCTTATGTGTGACATCATTTATGGACGGCCCCTAAGTTATTAACTGCATCAACACAGGACACGTGGCGGATCCAGGGGGGAGGGGGAATGGAGAAATTGCCCCCCAGCCCCCAGTCCCAGGGGACAAAATTTTGGCATCTTAAAATTGGCAGATCTTTGTAAATCTGGTGTTTTTATTTGTCATTTTTATAAGGGGAGTCAAGGTTTGCCCCCTCTAGAGCTCTGGCTCTGGATCCGCCCCGGAGGACTGCCATTTCCAAATCATATTTGAAGTGATTGTAATGTATGCATCTTGTGCTTCTTTGCATTTGGGATGAAAGAAATCCAAGGCACCTAAAGATATCAAACATTTCAAAACTACAACCTTTACCACTCTATCCTTTCAGTTGGTGGTTGGAGAAGTTTACGAGATAGATGATAAGATGCTGCAGTTTGCAGACGACTTTGAAGGCCATCCGGAAGTCTACCAGCGAGACCGCCTGCTCGTAACGCTATACGACGACCCAGCCGAGAACCAGCGGCCAATGTGGCCCCCCGGCGGCACTTTCACGAACCCAAATGAAAGCTTCGTGTCCAGCATAGTGAACGCTGCTCGCCAAACTAACCAATCAAATCAGGCCTCTCATTCTGATGGCGCATGCGCCGAGAACGGACGGACTATTGAATGCTGGGCGTATTTTCTGAAGCACGTGCGGCCCTCTATGTTAGAGTTGCCTTGTTATGAGAACTACTCCAGTTCCAACCTGGAAAACATGGAATATGACACAAAGTGAGTTCAGCCGTCAATTGTTGATTACTAACATAGGTCATGATTTGGTAAATTTACCTTGATATATTAAAAAGGAAATAACATATATCCCCAAAACATATTTCAGTCTATCACCGACAACCTTATCTGCCAATGCATGGATTATTGAAATTTCTAAATTCTAAACACCATTAGGATTTCAGGAACTTTACAAGTAGCTAATAATTAAGCATATGAATTAATGACATTTAATCTTATGATAACAAGATTTTTAACATACGCTGTCAACAAGAAATAGTTTGTAAATGTCAGTCACGAAATATTAAACTCAATTACTGCATTTAAGTGTCTGTGATTGAATAATTATGTTGAGGGCAATTGATTTCAATTTAGATTAAAGGCACCGAGTATGAATTTAATGTATCTTTGTCACTGAGGCTATGTAGTTAGACCCTATAAAGAACTATGCTTTCCTTTATTTCAGTGAGGAAATCGAAAGTGTAGACGACATCTTGAGGGCACTGGATGAGGCTAATCTCTGAGGACTCCTGATCATCGTCTTTTCATGGACTCCTATGGCGAGCCGAATGAGTAAAAATTGTAAAACAGTATTCTACCAATGTAAAGCAGTGTTTTATGCTTTTTACATGTTTGACTTGCCATAGAGTTCTCGTAGTACAATATAGTTATAGCATAACAGCAGTAGACAACATTCCGTCTCCTAGTTCAGACCTTGTGGGTTAGAATGAAGGATCCTTGTACTGTTTGCCATCTATATTTCAATATTGAATTTGCATAATGGATTCACTTCGGATGAAGAAGGATATGTGATAGGTAGATACGTACTATTGTATACAGATATAGTTTATGGGATCTACTTCGTTTCATTGAAACCCGTGGAAGGGAAATATCTAAGGTTGTTTTAGAAAGTTGAAATAAAATACTTTCAAGGAAATAAAAAACGATTTGTTCATGTACTAAAGAAAGATAGCCGTCTCCAATACATATGTAAAGTATCCTATGTGAGGAATGTCCTCTAAAGAATATTGCAAATAATGTAATATTAGAATTATAGTTAGAAATGGCGAGAATACAATATATATTCCCCCAAGTGAAACATGTACTAAGACATGTACATTATCCAGCCTAGTGCTGGACACTGGGAAATACATCCCCTTTTTTTGGTGCCACTTAATAATGATCCTCTAGAGATAAGAAAGGGAAAAAGGAAACAAAATTATTGTAGATCAAAGTTCCTGTCTCCCTAAATGTTTTAAGAGTCAAATCTTGAGAAATATTTTGTCCCAATAAATGATGGCTACTTCATCATTGAGCACAATGAGAGATAATTTCTTCTCTGTGAATTCTGAAAAGGTTTGAAATAGTTTTTCTTTATTTTCAACAATGCGGCATACTTAGCTCTACATTGTGATTCTATCTGACACTCAACTACCCTTTGGCTTGAGGGACGCACCTGTGGTATTCCAAAAGGTGGGTGGGACAGGAGGTGGGTAAACTGGTCTTCCGACTTGAATTTCTTGTTATTGTTACATTATTGTAGTACAACTATTTCACTATATTTCAAATGTACATTATGATAGATTTAGCCAAAGTCTGCTATGGATAGAATGTAGGATATGGGGACTGTTCAAATGTTAATGTCATTGAAATTGTCACTGCAGCAACGCACTGCCGGCACATCATCTTATCGCCACATGTGCATTTGATATAATAAAATTATGAACAATGCATATTGAATTTTTGATTGTTATATCAAAGTAAGAAATATATGGGTGGGTTTTGAGTATTTCTCATAAAGTTATTGTTACTGTGGCCAGTAGCAACGTAGTGATCGTAATCTCTTCTGGATCCGTAAGCTCTGACGGTGTCAAAGAATCCTAATGTCAACATAAGCCTTCTATATAAGGATTTTACCCTTCAGAAAGACTGGAACTAGATTGTTTTTGACTTAGACAAAACTGGAAGGCAGTCAACAGTGGATTAACATTGCAAACCATTCAGAACATTTAGATAAGGTTTACTATGGCTAGAGAGGTAGTCGGGGACAAAGTCATATTCCATTGCTATAGTATTGAACGAAGACAATAGCATAAAATATTCAAATACATGGCCGTTGGTCTGCTCTCCAATATTCCCAAATATATATACATGTACATGCATTCAGTGACCAGCCTGTTCCTCAGCAGTAGGTCAATGAACTGAAACAAAAATTGTAAATTGGTTGGCCTACAGACACAGTTGCATTAGCATACTCAAAAATATATCTTTACATTAAACAAGTATCACTTTGTTCAGTGATGTGGCAGCAAGGCCCTCACCATTGGCCCTGACATCTGATTTTGTGAAGGCTAATTGTTTTGAATTGAATTAAATCTGATACTAAAAATATCTACATCAACCTAGGAATCAATCAACTTGAGTTGAATTTTCTCTTAATTGAAGAGGTATAAACTTGAGTTAGATTTTCTTTTAATTTATGAGGTATACATACCTTTACATAATATTTTATGTTACTTGCCTGAAGAACAAGTAGTATTTGGAAGTCACTGTATAAAACAACGACAATGGAAATGTCTATAAGTAAGGTCTGTGTGTATTGTCTACTCCGACAGGTAACTTGACAAAGCAGAAAAAACTAGATTTATGTACGTAGATTGGTTTGGAAGTTTAACACTTGAAGATCTAATGTGTGCCAATTGTATTTTTACTGTTAGTATAACACAAGCTGCTAGGAGCCAAAATAGTGGTAACGTTTTGGTAAAGAGAGTATCCTTTTAAAAAGCGTATTAGTTGTATATATAGTTGCAAAATGTGTCATCTAGCCCCACTGCATTGATGAAGATAATGTCACAGCAAAACGCATAGATTAGAAAACCCTCACAGGAAATATTCAGTTGTGCTCGCTGTGAATTGGCCTCAGTTCCTACGGGGCTGGCCATTAATTACGTACATACTCTCATGAATATTTTTCATTTAGTACGCATTGATTTTAACATTCACTTAATGATGGACGACCTTTAATGCTTACTTCTGGGCCGGGAGGGACTAGACCTGTTGTGTCACAGATCTAGTATCCAAACAAAACCAATGGTCTGTTATAGACTTGAACAGAAACATGTTCTGTAATACTCTGAAAGTTATTTTCTGATACTCGGTGTTTTGTAGTAAGATATTCCATGTGAAAGTGTTCAATAATAAAACATTAAAACAAAGTCATGGCTCTGTTTTGTCACATCACTGTTCACACATCACATCACACGTCACTAAGGCTATGGGAAGAACACACAGAAATGGGATTCCACCAGCCCAAATAGTAGATGTACAGAGAAATTATCAAATGCTCGCCTTTATAGGTAAGAAATAATAATATGTATGATTGTTCCCCATCTATTTCTCAGAAATCCTTCCCTACCAATTTGTAAAATGAGAAAAAGGATAATCGCTCCTTCTACTCTATTACAACATAAAAAAATCCTTTTGGAATATATTTCTCGGACCTTTGCCTTAAGGCCATATTCCACATTACGGTGTTTTGTTCCGCTGGGCAACAAACATGTTCTTTTCTGAAACTTAAATTGCTTGCGGTTTCCAAAAAGATCACCGCTAGTGGTCACCCAATATAGCCTTAAAGCAGATGACCATCGTAGAAGAATGATTTCTTCTGCTTTCTTTCAAATGAAGCAGTGGCTTATCTGATCAAAGAAATGGGCGAAATAGGTATACAGGATGGTTATCCATTGGCCAATTAGACGTAACTATACATATCTGGCTAAAATAGTCACATCAATTGCCCAGCTTTTACATATAGTGTGAACCTAGTATACACCGTTCTTATTAGCTTGTGCAGCGGACCATCCCATAAACGCCTTGTACCCAACACCTCAGGAATGGTTCCATTGGAACCCATAGTATTACTCCATTAACTTGTTTCAGAAATATCTTCTAGTAGGACACAACACTAATTAAAACGGTCTATAATAATCAAATCAAGTGGCAACAAAAATAACCTAAATCCCATATTTGGACGCATCACCAAGGGTGGCACTGTTATCAAAACACCCTTATAATGGATAATACAAAATGCGTCACGCCATAAAAACATAACGTTAACCCAATACATTCAAGGTGCATTGTAAAGTCATTCAATGCATAGTAGAGTACTTCAGTTCACAAAGGTAGCTGAACGGACGGCAGTGCTTTGTCAATAAAGTGGTTGCCAAGATCTCAGTTATGGTTTGTGGCCTATTGATAATGATATTTACACGGCTAGGCGGGGATCTGCTGATCAGGCCTGGGCCTAACATGTATCATTGTAGGAGAGGCCTCGATCCCTTTGGCCACTATTGGTTTGTAGTTGTACGAAGACACTGTCTAAGTCCAAAAAGGATCAGTAGGCAGGAAGGAACAGTAAGAAATGGAATAATTCATGTAAACGAAGAGGGAGATTTGGAAAGGAACAAAGAAATAAGGTCATCAATGAAAGCCTGAATAGATAGAAGACACTTGTAGGGGCTGGAACAATCCTTTTTGAACGTAGGCCTACAGGTATAACCTGTATCGCTGCTTTCATATACACATTCAGGCCAACCCAACTGGATGTAACAACTGCCTACAATTGTATATCAGAATATTATAGGATTGAGCAGAAATTTCAGAGGAAGGGGAAAATGAGCTCAAAGTGCAATCCTAGGCAGACGTGAGTAAACGTTTGCCACAATAGTCACCCGTACCTCAAGCACATAGGAAGAAACAAGAAAATTCTTACAAGAAAATCGAATGATCTACCATTGCCTATCATGACACATTGCAAGAAATAATGATATAAATTTACAATCCAAGGCAGAAGTGCGTAAACATTTAGTAAAGCAGCCAACTTTACTAAGCACAAGCAGACTATACAGGGAACACCTCCATGGGAAACCAAGTTATCTACCCATATTTTGACAGATTAATAAGAAGAAATAACCCCCAATATGTTGGGAAGGAGGAGCTCACCACTTTACATAGAGTCAGCCATTTCAGCAGGA
Organism: Lepidonotus clava; assembly: GCA_936440205.1. Lineage (NCBI taxonomy): Eukaryota > Metazoa > Annelida > Polychaeta > Phyllodocida > Polynoidae > Lepidonotus > Lepidonotus clava. The sequence goes on along the minus strand of OW387150.1, from coordinate 12,297,145 downwards.
GCACTGCCACCTGGTGATCAGATGAAGAACAGCGACGCCTACCGACGACAACTGACAGTCTTCCATGACGACCTGCTCGCCCATCTAGGTGAGTAGGAGCTGCTCTTTTCATAAATCCAGTGCTACAGAGACTGTGGAAGCTGTATCTGTATTTTTCATTTCACTTCTACCAGTAAACTGTATAGAATTAGCTCTATCTAATGGACTCTTCACTTTAAAGTGGCCTTTTGTAGTTATCATTTTTAGACGTCTCTGAAATAGTGACCCATCCATCAGGTTCTTTTGCTGTAATCATACAATATAAATATAGTAATATTCATGCATGTCCTGGGCGGGCAGTACATAGTAATTCAATCTGGCGTTAACAATATATCATTTTGTTTTGTTGGGAAAATTATTTTGTTTCCCCAAAACTTGGGAAAAGAGGTAAGATACCCGTAATCTATATTCAGAAATCCCAACCAAGAAATTAATTTGTTCCAATATCTAATATTGTTATTTGCCAGTAATATAAATGCAAATAAGGGGCGTCATAAAATTAAGGTAATTTGACTTGAAAGCAGAATTCATTATTGCTTTCAAGCTACATTACCTTGATTCTAAGAAAGAATCTGATAATAAGGTGAAAAAAAAACAACAAATGGGCTTATCTCTCCAATCCCATCTATAGACATTATCCATAGCTATACACGGAGTGCATGATGGCGCCATGGAATGTATGCCTTCTAACCTGCTGTGTCTAAATGGTGAACCAAAATGTGGGCAAAACATGACCGAGCTAGTTGTTAAAAGGGGAGCATAACAAGTAACCCTAGGATTGACCATTCTTTCACATGATCTTTGTAGAAACTGTGCTAAGAGACGGAATAGTCATTGCCATGGGTCAAGGGAAAATGGCTCCTACTTTGTAGTTGCCATTCACGGAACCTTCTGCCGCCATCTGGTGTGGCCTAGAAACATGAGAATGAGGGTTAATAGTAGGTTTTAGCAGGAGAATTCACACCAGTGCTGATTTTTGTGTGTTTTGTTTTGTTTATTCCTAAGCCAACTTTAAGGATCAGTCCTGGTCTTCCAAGAGTGCCGATATAGATACAATGTTGGTACATAAACTTCTGATTTGCAGAATATACTTTCTTTGATTTGAGACTAAAACCATTTGCTACTTTCACTCAGGTTTGGTCATAAATCACACAATGCTACTAAATTCCATTTCCAAGTGGCAGCTAAAATATGTATAACTATAATTATGATGATATTATTTCTAACTGTTCTCTATATATAGAGTCAGACGATGGTGGCTGCCATCTTGACTTCTGGTCACCAATGCATTGTCCTCCAAAGGGAGTGTTTAAGCTACACCCTACCCATATAGTTTAGCTCTCAAACCTCTGCTATCTTCTGGACTTCACTAGACCTTTATACATTGGCAGACTGGGAGGAAACAGGTTCTTTGACTGTTTTCATCTCCTGACACAATTAGTAACAAGCCTTCAGGGCTGCAGCTGGGTCTCTGAGCCTCCCTTTTCACGTATGAGATATCATAGACCTTTAGTGTATTTGATACTTTAATTTGATATGAATCATAGGTATGTCATTGGTACGCCTTTAATCATTATCTATCTTTGTCTCAGGGACATCCATCAGGGGCGGATACAGAAATTGCGAGGGGGTGGGGGTGGGGGGCCCACAAACATGAATGTACGGGGGGGGGGGAGGGGGGGGGCGTCAAACATGTTTTAACATGGGAGGGGGGGGGGGGCAAGGCCCGTCCATCCCCCCCCCCCCCTGGATCCGCCCCTGTCCATGAACGGCTGCCATCCACTAGTCAACTTAACACAACACTCAGGGATTAGGGTCGAGTGGCAGTCCCGGTCAAAGTTTATACAAGAATTACAAAACTTTCCAGACAAGAATATTAATGTTATTATTGGGTTTGGCTGAAAATTTGTTGTCAATATTGGTTAGAGATCGGGGCTGTGCCCCCAAACCCCCCTTTTTCTTTCATTTTTTCTATTTCTAAATTTTCTTATTAATTGCCCCATAAACAATGACCGACCTAAGACAAACAAGAGGGGATTATCTTCTATCAACACGTTGACTAGTGAAGAGCACCCCCATGAACTTGTGATTCTTATGAGGTATTCTGCGATGCTCATGGGCTGCAATTGTCTAAAAGTGGGAAATAATTAGATTTATAATTAGGTACATTAATCTTATAATTAGATTTATAAATAGGTACATTTATATAATATTACAAATGTGATGTGCACTGTTCATAGATATATTATCGCGCTGTTACATTTTCATTATTGCGCATCCAACAATGACAGGCATTTTAACGCATTCATGATTATCTTGCGCGTGGGGTCGTTAAATCTGTTTTGCTCATAATATTATATTATATTTTCGCTCCGATCAAGTTTTCGTGCATGAACGCGTTTTACAAAACACGCGACAACATTACAGTGTTCAAAGGTATACACCATACCTCTACAGTAATCAATGAATCATCCTAATACACAGGGAAATATTTCCATTAGACGATTACATGATCAGCCAAACTAATTTGTCCTTAATGCACGACTTATTTAACTAAGCTGACCCATCACCATTGTGCCTGTGGCGTCCTTAAAGTGAACGATAAGAGGAAGGTCAGTTGGTGCAAAGGCAGCGGGATCTATGTAACATGCTGAACAATTACATGAAAAGTGCATATTTAATCAGACATTGTATGATATACCTTCAGATAAAACCCAAAATCTTAGATCTAATTCTAACCAAACAGTTAAAATTGTCTTATAAGCCCTGGTATTAAAGAATGATTTCAGACACATTAAAAAATAGTTATAATCCCATAGCTGCTTGGTCGTTATGGCAAATACCCTTGCAGTCTATCGGGGTGGGTCTCACTCCTCTAGATCCATGTACATTAAACATGTCACCAGTATTAGAGACCAACATGTAGCCATGTAGTTGCATAAGCATGTGGTAGCGACACGAGCTTGGCTGACATTAAGTGGCCGCTTTTATTATGTCCAGCAATCATGACCCTCTTGTGAGCCTTAAGCGACGCTAATCCTGCCACAAGTATAGCTAGAGATTAGCTTTAATCTCGTTATTTGCATAATCCCCTAAATACTTCACAGGCTGTAGTCCTATTAAACTTCGCTGATCTAGACAGACATGGACAAAATTCGGAACACTTTATTTGAGCTTTAATTTGGTCTTAATCGACTGCTTATTATTCTTCTACCACAAGAGTATAGGAAAAGTGTACAATAGTTGGTGTATTTCTATATCATTTAAAATAGAAACACATTTGACCTATTAGGCTACAAATCATAAAGTTTCCGAATTTCAATTTTGAATTATGTTTTTTTTTTCAATTTGAACCACCTTGTAGATCATACACCAATGATGATGATCTTTTTGGTCACAGGATTATTCCAGGTATTTTCGAACAGGTGAAAACTGTAACTCAGGTGTACAATACAATCTATAACTGGAAGACATTCCTGGGGAGGCCCTAGGATTGGATGGGAGTTATACGTGGGTCCCAAACCCCTTTGGTCAACAGTCTTACCTGCCTGTTGACCAATACCTGTGAGTGACCATACCTCACCTGTCTGCACCATGGAGATTACAGGTGGACACCGCCCTCAGGGAATACCTCCCTTAGTATTGGTCACTCCGTACCGGGTTTTGGGACCGAGTATGGAGAGAAATGTGAAAAACATTGTTTGGTAGGAATAGTATAGCCTCAAATACAAGGCAACATGGATCTTACGAAGGGCGCCTTTATCAAGTTGAGGATCCCTTTGAGGGAGAGGAACGATGGCGAGGAGAAGGGTAAGTTAAATGTGGAATGGCTGAATCACTGGTTGGAGTAGTGGTATCACCAGGAAGGTGATGAAGTTACAAGAGCTATCTCCAGATATTTGTAAGATAGGGCGCGCATACAACCTTTAGGCGGGGGAAAAACGTATTTATCACAAGGAAATGGAAATTGAACGAAACAATAGTTTTACTTTTGTAAGTAAACTAGCAATGACGTTAACAGAAATTCTACGGGCGGCCTCACCAATATGAAAGTGTATGTTGGTAGCATCTAATGAATATCTACTGATCATTATTAAAGATTTCTCCACGTGAAGAATGATGGACCGTACGTTGCACCTTGTCCATGCATACAGTCTATTTGCTTTCTTTTATAATTAGGAAGACATTCCTAGACCCAAATCTAATTAGATTATCATGCCACTCAGATTAAGAAATACATCCCATTACATAACTGTATTTTTCAGACGTCCTTCTCTTGGTAGTATTTATAAGTGCTTACTGTTAATTACCATTAACCACCAATGCGCTCTTACAATGTATGTCCGCGTTCTACCGTCGCGGTCTAAGTCCATATGAATACATTCATTAGGGACCTAGGCGCAGCTAAGACAATATCAAAACATGCTTAGCACGTCGCTCATTGTTTTACCATAAAGCCACAGTCCATAGCATCCACCAATCGGTTGCGACCATTCACATTACAAGTTAATACGACCCAAATACAGCTTGTTCCCTTCATGTACTTCTGCTGCACCTACTCCTTTTTATCCATGTAGTTCAGTTTGAGTAGGGCACTTGTAGGGTCGCAGTGTACATACAGTACTCAACAAGTCCCACTACCATATGACTGTCTCAGGAAGTATATAGTGCAATTACTAAGGAACGACAGGAATACAATATTACCAATATCAAATGGCTAAAGCAGTACACAGGGGAGGCAAATCCTTGCCAGATTATTTAAAAGAAGGTAGGTTTTTGTCAATTTTAAAAACCCACACCCATGTGGCTATAGTAATTCAAAGTAAATTGATGAAAGTAGCGCAGCTAACATGCATAAATGATAAACAATGCGGTGGTCGGGTTCGTCAATTGTTAGTTTTATAAATTGATTTTAACGACGTTTTATCGACGCTTGAAACCCATCAATAGATCAAGGTTCAGTCATCCGATGTAAAATAATGTATGGATACATTGACTGGTTCAGGGATTTGCTAGAAGCACTCTCTGTTCTTGCTCAAACACTGACGTTTTAATGTAAAATTGATGCGTAAGCAAAACGTTATAACCAGCCGCCCTTCCCCCTCCCGCCCTTTGTAAAACATATGGAAAAACCTTGGTTTGCTAATTAAGTGGGTATGAGTCACAATGAAAATAGGTGCCAGACTTAAGTGTTATTGGATGTGATGACTTAAAATCAAATAGCGCTGTTGTGCTAGTACCCCTGGGGGCACTTGGATCTTAAAAGGTATCCACTGCGTAACGACTCAAGTCTTCCTGCTACTCTATTTCAAGCGCTATAGAACAAATTTGAAATATCATCAATATCATTTTCCTTATGAATCTGAAAGACTTTTTGCCTATTTTATATTCTTTTTTGGTGGTTTATAATCTATATCCCCCGAAATAGGGGGCAGTCAACCAAAATACAAGAGCAGTCTATTAAAAAAAACAGTTGCAGTGGGTAGTAACCGTCAAAGAGTGAGTGCCTTCACTCGGACTAGTATATGACATGTAGCTATCGATGAGTACATTGTAAACATCCATGCGGCATCAAGTATAATTTTCTTCATCTAATCGATACGATTTTCGCCTGTATTATGCCATGTAGATTTTGATATCACAAATTGGTTTATGATAAGGAGGAGATTTAGCCTGGTGTTGGAGCAATGGTGAAATAATGAAAAAGTCCTGGGATTGATTCCCTTCCTTGTTTTATAATGGGGTCATGTATTATGATCAAGCTGGTTATAATTTATATGCATCTTACCCCTGGAGTGGTCCAGATCTTGCCAAAAGCTATGTCTTTGCAGGATTCTGTTTTCTGTGCACAAAAAGAATAAGATCCCAGGTTAATATTCAGATTAATATTATAAGAGATGGAGAGACCCTGGAAATCCTGGCCTCTTGTCTCCACAACAGGCTTTGTGCAAATGGCGTCCTTATGCCAGGAAAAAGACCGAGTGCCACATTGGTGAAAATTTTAGAACTATTACTATTTTTATTTAAAAATTATTTAGAAAATAGTTATATTTCTGTTTAATTAATCTAATTGAGGTCATAAATAGCAATCAGTATCAATTATTACTACTTAGAATTCATAAATGTACATTAATTGTATCTACTAGCCACGTGGTTATGACGTGCATATATAGTGATCACTAAAATGTGGTACTGATCATGAGGCTATATTTGCACAAGGTATGGAGACCGGTAATGTGCTTCACATGGACAATGTATTAATCAGCTAATCAGTTAAACATTAGGTGTCTCGTAAAATATCTAGATAAAAATATAATAAATAGATCATATTTAGTGTTTTTATGCGGTTCCCCCCTGAGACCCACTTGATTTAAATACTTCCATATCTTGATATAAAGGTAGAAGAGCGTGGAACCCAATCAAAATTCTCCAGCTACTTAGATACAATGAACTTAAGACCCAATAACTGTGTAGTATATAAACAATTTGAACTTGTCAATTTGATCTGTGTAGATAATATTGCAGTATAAACATTCATATGGTGGGGATTGTTCTAGTACTACACTGTTAAAACAAGTGTTTAGAGCCTAAACACTTTCCTAAACACTTCGGTGCATCCAGTTTTGGAACACTTTATTTCCCTAAACATGTTTAAATTATTGGTGTTTAGGGTTAAGTGTTTAGAAATGTGTAATGTTTAGGTGTTTACCTTGAAGTGTTTAGGTCTTCCATGTGTTTGAAGTCTAAATGCTTAGGATTTAATTGATGTTTAGCAAATACATTTTAGCTTCAAAGGATATAGACTACAAGGCATTTAAATCAATAAAACCAATTTCTTTGGTAATTTTCACTGACATTATTCTGGAATGTTATGTACCTACAATTCAGAGAGGAAAACATGTTTCCTGACCTCAATTGATCAACAAAGAGGTAAAATTCAAGCCTAGAGTTAGACCTCTTTCAATATTATGCATGGTGAAATGCAGAATTGACCTCTGAACTGAGGTAGGGCTTAGCTACCTCTAGTGGGTCCCAGAACCTTTAGACCCATACCCTAGTCCCTATTCTGTTTGCATATGGAAAAGGTGTCTAAGCAAACTACATCTTCAAAACCTTGAATAAAATAAGGTTCCTAAACTCAAAATACTTCTAATGTATTACATATACATTTCTTAAACACTCTACAGTACCTAGAAAATTTCCTTACTTTTAAAATGAACTTATATCAACATTAGAAGAAATCTCTAAGAACACTACAGAGCATTGACACACAGTGTCACCTGGTGGAGTACAGTTTAACTACACACATGGTAGATCCAATACATGTTTAGAAGTAGAAAGTGTTTAGGTTTTAAACACCTGCAATTTCATATGTTCAGATTCTAAGCATATCTAATCCAATACATGTTCAGGAGTAGTAAGTGTTGAGGTTTCAAACACCTGCAATTTCATGTGTTTTTATTCTAAACATATCTAATCCATACATGTTTAGGAATTACAAGTGTTTAGCTTTTAGATACATGAGACTTCTTGTGTTTAGATTCTAAACATGTTTACCCCTGTAACATGTTTAAATTCTAAACATCATTTTTACAGTGTAGTGATAAGTATGATATGGTTCTATTTATATCATTAAACCAAAGTATATTTAGCCTATATCTCTTTCCCTGATGGAGAGAACATTCACTCATAACATTTAGGTATACTTTTGTGAACGTTATATTTCTTTGGGTATTAGCAGTTTTATATAATCAGGCATAGAAACAATATATGTTTCAACAAAGTGTATTTGTTCTATTCTAAAAGTATGTGTCTTTGTACGAACAGCAGTTTCGCCGCCCAATTTGGCAAAGCTTCTATATGTAGACCCCAAACATCATACGCATAGATGACTAAAGAAATTATTAAAAGCCAATAATCTCAATGTTAATCCGTTTATAATCTCTGTTGATGATTTAATCGAAGGTTAAGGATCGGGAAAACAACTTGAATACAGACAGAGGAAACATTCCTTAGTCGGTATAATATTAATCTCTGATACGAACATTTTCATTTTATTCATACATGTATGCTCGTTAAACTTTGTGTGTTATTATCATGAATTGAATTTAATAGTATAAACCAAAAATTTTATTACCACAGAAATACAGAAAATCAAAAAATTGATTTTTAAACAAATTCCTTGTAGGCATAGACTATATGTTATATCTGTCTTTGAGTTAATGAATTAATTATTATGTTTACTATTATAGAAACTTTCAATGATGAAACATACGTACAGCTCACATAATGTATTTGTGTAAAGAAACAAAGTTGTTTATTGTGATTGGTCCCTTAACGATCGCTAAGTGTTTATCTAACGAATGTACGTTCTCTATAGGGCTATTACATACTTTAAATCAACTTCAAACATTAAGTGTTTGATGTTGAAAGGCATTAGCCTAGCAAGCACTTAACAAGGAAGGAAGTAGGAAAACAGGTACTCATTGTGAACTTTCCTGCAATGATTGATCGATTTTGTCAACTAGTACAACGTTCCATAGAAGTGTAAATATCCCAATATCACTATTTACTAGAGTGTTTTATACAAAAATAACAGTCAGCAGAATGGGAAATATGGGGGACCTATAGGTTGAAAAGAAGAAGAATCTGATATTCTAAGAGGGCTTTAAGTGACAATATGTGAACGTTCCTTGGTGTTATGGGAAATCTATGTCCTTGTAATCAAACTATAATGACTGTAATTAATATGTTGTAGATATGTCAAATTCAATGTTGTAGGTTAAATTTTAGAAGTAAACGATAAATTGGGTTGCACTTACCCTTAATCGATAGGATATCGTTTTTGGAGAGTATATTAGAACCCTTTGAATGACATGCAAATTATTGTCGGGCCTGAACTTTTAGCTCACATGTACCTTTCTGGATAATTAATCAATTAAAACTGTAACATCGAAAGACATATCACATAATGGCTATGGTGGCTCCTAATTAATCATATATCTATGTCATATCCAATTATGTAATTAAATTGTGTAGCGATACCTCAACAATTTATTTATTTCGGAGAGGCGTGACGTCATCGCCCCCGTATCCATCGCTACGGCGATTTGTTGTATCGTCACTATATAAGTTGCTAGGCCAAATCCGTTGGTCATTCTCATTCCAACCACCACAGAGTCAACATCGCAGCAGAATTTTTAACTTTAGATTTATTGTTACAGGGAGGATTAAAATAAATTATATTTATTAAATGTCCAAATCAATTTACCTTGTTGTTATCCTGTATTTAATCTAAGTTGTTCTAGCCGCGAAGTAAATACCTATTATATTCTTTAATCATGAATTTTTCCATATCCAGAGGGCACGTACAAGAAGAACGTGGTGAGCCTCGTTCTGAAGCGACAGCCGGATGCGGTGGACCGACTTCCGCTGGCTGAGATCCGCCGTAACATTCGGCGTATGGCGGCGCTGCTGCAGCAACAGGCGCCCGACCTCTTCATAGATAAGGTAAGGATCCGTTAATCCTGCTAAGCCCTAAAATCCGGGGGGTCCCAAGTGGATCCGAGAGGGTTCCAGGTGAATCCGAGAGGTGCAAGGAAAATCCAATCTGAGGGGCTTCTAGCCGGGGTTCCAAGTAAATTTGAGGGGTTTCAAATAATTCAAAGGGCTTCCAAAAATCAGAGGGTGTTCCAGAGGAGAAAGTTTTTTTTCCAAACCTCTCATGTTTTATGTTTCATGACCTAAACCTTTCAAAATCTGGCCTAGTAATACGGTATTCGAATATGGTCGAGATGAAGTTGTTTCTTCGTTTGTGACATTCACAAATTTAAAGTTCCAACTTGTCACTTAGACACTATATTCAAGGAATGGGAACGTCTGTCGACATAAGCTTAGCAACGGGACAGCAGGCAACGTGTTTAGAGATGTTAAAACATAATCTGGCGATATGGGAGTTACAACGTAGCAAATAACAACGTCCTCACAAACGAAAGCGTGGCTTTAAGAACTTTTTGACAATTTACTAGCTCCTCATAATTGTAAAAAGATCACTTCAAAATCTTTTTATCAATCATTGTTGACGTTATTACTCAACAGCAAAGTACATTCAATTTTCCCTCTGACAATATGTAAGATATAATCTATTAAATGATTTTATGGCTTTTAAAAATCAAATTTTCATTAATCTATTGAACATTCTTTATTTTCAAAAAGCGCGCCAGACAGCGTATGTTCCCGGAGCCATCGGAGCCGCCCTCTAGTGACGAAGAAGACGATGACCACTTCAACATCAATGTCTTCATTGCGGACAAACTTGCTGAAGAACGTGTAACCCCGGATTCCCCAGTCCAGCCTGTTACAGAGGTTACCTTCACTCCTAAGATCAGGACAGTTCGTACTGACCCCAGTCCACGATTTCCTCCAGTCGTCAAGCACAAAACCCCCAGGTATGACAACGTACGGAGTAGTCTCGACACGAAGGGCACTCCAAGATCAAAAAGGACGGAAAGGGCGGATGTTGTGTTTAGGGGAAAGAAACCCAAGTTTGATGACCTTAGGGGGAGTTATGTACAAGAAGGGACCTTCAAGTCAAACAGTCAGACTAAACAATTTGTGAGGAGTGACCCTTTCCGCCCTAAGGAAATGGACGATGTTCCAAAGTTGCCCGAGGTTCGTAAATTACCTCCTAATCCAGAGCGGTTGAAAAACTTGGTCAGTAGAGATTTCAGTAAACCTCCACCATCTCCTAGGTCTAGGCCAGACCCTAAACAACAACAGCTTGCTAAGCCACTTTCCCCAGTAAAGAAACCATTGGATATATTCAAACAGCAAAAGGTCAGGATGAACAAGAGTATGGATAATATGGTCTCCATGACCAATTATGGGGAGGCTGAGAAGCCTGACCCATACAAGAGCAAGTCTAAGCCTAGGGAGGAAGAGGAGAAAGAACAACCAAAGAAGCCATACAAATTACCCAAGGAGCTTAAACGGGCTTTAGGAGCGCAGAAACTGCCTCCAATAGCAAAACCAAAGCCACCTCCACCATCCCCATCACTTGACCCAACGCCCTCTCCTCTGCCACCGCACCCCACGCCCTTACCACAAATACCCCTCTTGGAGGAGCCAGAGATGAGCTTTGTAATGGTCAAGGATGACAATTCAGAGGAAGACGATGATCCAGCAGTAACGGACTCTGCCTACTGCACTTGTGAGGAGTACACAGAATCTGAGGATTATCAGTCAAGGTTCACTGATGATGGAACTCGCTCAAGTGCACGTCTGGAAATTTGCTCCAACTGTGGAGGAAAGAGATCTATCCGGGGAAGCAGGGTACCTTCTAGCATCAAGGAACAATCTTTTGTCCTTGTATCTCGTTCCAGTAGTGGCATCTTTACAGAGGAGCATGTTTCACCGTCCCCTCCCCCAGTAGCCCCACACCAGGAAACCCCAACATTATCCCCCGAGGACATACTTTTAGATCTGACTCCAGAATCACCTCCTCCACCACCGCCAATGAATAAAGAACCAAGCATTGACTTCATGAAGGCTCTTGATGAGATCGGTCAGTTTAAGGGCATCCCTGACCCGGAGCCTGAGCTCCCACCTCCATCGCCCATTTCACGGACAGTGCTTGCCCCAATTAAACGACAAAAGGGTGTTTATGCCAATGGCGTCAGGGAGGCCTACATTAAAGCCTTGGTGGCTGCGGAGGTTCGACGATTACCAGAAGAATGGTGGATGATGCTTGGACCAAGGATCAGCCGCAGTTGGGTATTCTCTTACTATCAGCATGTTCCTCCCCCATCAAACGAACCACCTCCGCCACCTCCTACCCCACCTCCATCCTATCTGGCCGGTACAACAGCTGAACCCAAGAAAAAGAAGAAAAGGAAGAAGAAATTCAAACCAATGAAGCACATCTTTGGAAAGGTCAAACCAGACAGCTACTTTCCAGGTATGAAGAAGAACCAGATTCTGGCTCCTGTGACTATAACTGAAGGAGGACCCTCCCAACTCCCTCCTCCTGCACCTTTCAGACAGGTTTTGCAACCACTGGAGGAGAGGCCAATAGAAAGAGATGAGCAAAGTAATAAAAGGACTGTAGCTACACCTGTACGAGATTACAGGTTGACTCGCAATGTGTCAAGACAGAGCAGCCACCATTCACACAATCATGATGCTAGGATCTGAATTGTATTGCTGATTATCAGGATATTTAATTTTATTATCCATAGCTTATTGCTATTCCATTCGTATCAAGTGTCTTTCTGCAATGTGCTTAATGATTTATGACCTACACATACTGTGATAAAGAAGATTATTCGTCACTGACTTTCCTGATCGTGATTCAATAAAATATTATATGCCTCACACCCTTGGCTATATAAATTATAGTTCTGACATTACAGATTTAAGGTTTCCTTTAAATAACTAATCAACGCCAATGCTTCCTACCAGTTATGCACTTTCAAATCATCAGAAACTTTAAGTAAAAATTTTCCGAATAACTTTAAGAAAAAGCATATCGATGCGAGATAAACACTTAACTACATAATTGCGTGTCAACAATCACAAATTGCCAAGAATGAATATAATCCCTATGTGACTACTTTGTTATATTCATTCCGTCCATGTATTGATTATCATTTCATGGAAGGTTGTGGATTAACTGCATTAAATTACAAAACACTGTTAAATGGAGCGTGATATTTCTGTTTTTTCGCACCACATAAAATGGAAGTAATTGTTTTGCAATAAGTCATATTAACTAACTTTCATCTACAAAATCAATTTATGCGATTTGGTTGGTGGATAGTAGCAAAGCATATGACCATATTTCCCAACGCGCCGGTACTTGTTACGTCTAAAGTACACAGGTGCAAGATGACTTCTGGAATCGCTATGTATGCCAAATGCACCTTCCGCTTCAGATCTGTATCTAAAAGGCGTCCTCGAGTGAACAAAGGCATAATAATGATAAAGAATATAAATTTCCCACTAATAAACAATAAACCAGCTGCAGCATAATCAAACGTAGACAATATATAGTCGTAGCATATGCTCGTGTTCGCTATTTCACACCACTTGGTACTCACTCACTCACAAGTCGTCATGCTTATTTAACGTGCACCATGGCGGTATGAGAATATGCCGACACGACGGTTGTATGGCTAGTGAGCAAACATATTGGTATCATTCCTGAAGTGGTACGGTTTGAAGGGTTATAAATTACTATTGCAAATGTCCATTAGAACACACTATACAAATGGAATGAACATGATGTCCCTCTTAAATTTTCCTCGTTCGGATCTAGCAAGCAGGTGAGGCAGCTCTAAATGCATTTCCAAAGATACCCCCAAACGGCTTATGATAGTGGGGCCATTTGAGTGATTTACAAGAGGTTTCCCACACTTTCAGTACATTAAGGAGATAACCCCTAGCTCTGTGCTCAATAGATGAGCAGCTCCTAGGCCTGTTTACGTTAACATGTTGAGTCACCCTGTGAGCAGCTGGCTTCAGCTCACCACTTGACCTCTTTAATGACCTTTACCAACCCTTGGTGGCGCCCCCTAGTGGAGATGACCTCTGGTCACGTGTCGGCTGGAGGTGTGGGTCAGCTGACCTTGGTAGATGACCCACCTCCTACCACACCTCCATTTTCGGAGGGGGTCAGAACGGAATAGTGGGTCTTACCTGTAACCTTACCTCTAGAAACAAGACCAGGGAGTAGTCACTTTATCCTGCTCATGCGGTGACCCTATGTTTACCATACTGGAAGAAGGAAGCTATACTAGTGGATACTTTGGGAGGTATAGCTTCGGTCTATATTTGTCTGAAATAGTACATCTACAAGACTAGAGAATACCAGGGAATGGTTGCATTTATGATTTAAAACCAGATAGTAACAGCAAATCTTTATTGAGTGTCCATATTTAATACAGGTGTCTTTGCTTTTCCTTTAAGAATAGATATAAATATTTAGCTTTCTTACAACACATTATATTTTTAGACTACAGCTAAGTATCACATATATGACAAGACCATTAAAACTTCCTTAAAAACATGTCAAAAACTTTTAATATATTGCATGAATATATTGCATTTTCTGTAAGCAGGTGGCCTTTTTTAGACCCACATCTTGCAGATTTCCTACAATAAGATGAAACCCGATGATAATGAGTCCTTTTATATCTTTCTACCACATTTAAATTCACACCATAAAACATTCTATCCAAGAGATCCATATCCTAAAGGTTGTGAACTTTTTCAATGTACTAATGATACCAATCAGTCCCAATTTCGGGTTGCTTGGCCCCAGACACGTTGCCTCCCCTTGACCCCTACCACCGACCCCCTACTGGAGGCCCATTACTCAGACGGTCACCTGTTGACCACAGGTAGGTTTACCTGTGGTGAACCCCCACAGGGAGCCTGGTAGGCTATGTTTATACCTGAGGTTGTTTCAATAGCAGAACATACGATAACACCAACCTCCAACACTGGATTAGGGGGATCTAGGCGAATATTTAACGACTTTTATAATATACTGCTGGATGATATTTCTATACGTTTTTCTTTTAACTGGTAGATGTGTTCTTTCGAAAGAAATGATTAAAAGCAATACTGAGGATATATAAGGTCAATGCATCAGAATCTAATCTTCACAATGATTGAACAATTCTGTGGTAGCTATTATCATTTATAGGTATTCTATTTAACCTGGCCTTATGCCAGTTTACTCTGGTTTTGAGTAACAGCTAATAAGATTCTATCAACAAGTAAAGGGGGCACGTGAAAGTCATAAGGCTTTAGAACGAAAGATACCACAGTATCAACAGAATGAGATGACATATCATTGAATTACCAGACAAAAAGAATCAAACATCCAATGATTGATACGAGGACACTACTAGGCAATAACGTATCCATGGAAAGCGTTTGTCAATCTAAATACTTCGAATGTGTTCAATAAAGTCTAACAATAACCTACATGGTAACTCTATTTCTCGCTTACCCTCCCTATTCCCGAAAAGGGATAAAGATAGAAAGGCAAAATTTTTGACATGCGAAAAGATCTTATTTAGAGATATCCTGTCATAAAATAATTCGATAATGCCCACAACTTTTCTTTCTAAAGACTACAAGGATATTCTTCTAAAGACAATATTTGATGCACAAAATATGTAAAACAAGACGTTTATTATTTCACACTTTATCTTTATTACTTCTCAGATAGACAGAGATACGAAGTTTTTACACACACAGTATACAAAAATAATCCTACACCAAGGGAATGATAGTTGCTGATAGTCGGACGATAGCCAAGAGTAGCACTTCCCCTCTCCACCTAATGTCAAACACACACAGAGTACAGGAGAGGGTTGAGTAAGAGAGGGGAGGACAGAGTGCGTACACCTTGTAACTGTAATTGCATTAACCTTTTCGTGAATGATTAATATCTTTGAGCAACATTAATGATGCTTCATGAAAGAAAAACCTAATTTGAGAAAGGAACAATTATTATGTGGAAAGCATTCAGTTACCTTCAGTACATAGATATTTTATAATGCAATACACATTTGCTTTTTTTGTATCTTTTAGCGTTGTGTTGTTCATCATTTTCATAATAACCATTTTCTATTCCCATATCGCTTAATTGTGGCATGAAACTATATAGTGGCGTCATTTTGAACTTTTTGCACTTAGTTTGGTGATGTTCACATGTGATAAATATGATAACAATAATCATTAGTTCGTGTTCTGCTAACCAACAATATCATGCACTTGTAACTCTGTGACAATCTTCAGCTTCTTATTAACCCACTTGTTTTTGTCTTATACAACAACCTTTATAATACCTGTTTTAGTAGAAATGAGTAATGAACATCTTGAGCTTTGATGGAATGCATGCATTTCCCTGTTTTTGATAATCAGTCTGCTATTTTTAATATCTTTTTGGAGCAACAGAAAAGAAACACCTGTACATGATATGCACATAAGTCAAACATAAGTATGGGTATACATTTTTAAACCGTACACTAATAGATACATACATTGTAATAGTTGAATACAGCTTGACATAGATTATTGTATTATTTATAGCCTAATAATCTATGTATCAGGGACGGATCCAGGGATTTAAAAAGATGTGGGGAGGGGGGGAGGGGCGTGCTATAGCAAAAGTTCTGTGTGTGCCGTCCGGGCACAAACACTTTACATTAAAAAATGTTATATTTGGGCCAAAAAGTGTGGACATGCACCCTGCACGCCCCCCCCCCCCCCCCCCCAAAAAAAAAAAAAAAAAAAGAAAAAAAAAAAAGAAGAAGAAAATCCGCCCCTGCGTACACATATAGATCATCTCCGTCCATCAATCTTGGCTGCACTCATTTATGCCCGAGACAAGGGGGACACCACCATCTGGCTGGGTCCTAGTCCACCAAGATTGGAAAACAGCTGGGTACTAACATGTGTCACTCACCCCTGGTAAACCTATGTTTTTTAACCTGTACACAAGATGACAATGTTATAATGTGTTGTGTATAACACTGCTTCATTTATTCTGCAATTTATGATAAATCAAGATAATGTGCTGATATATAGCTTTTACTTAGAAAAGAATTTCCTTTGGTTAAGGAACGGAAAGTAGGGGACGTATAATAATTATTCATCAGGGGTTGTTCAATAAATGCATAGAAATAAATCGTTGCCAAAAAGAATCACTAATATGGACTATACAGTGTATTATTACACTACATAACATTTGATGAATACATGCAGTCCTATTTAATACTAGTAAATGACAGCATGGCCCGTGGGCATAGCCTTAATGATTGACAGTGATTTTCTAATCTACCAATGATTGAAACAATTCACAAAATCACAACCAATGGCCGAAGGAATCAAACAAAACACAAAAATTTTGATAGTCTTATACAGTTTTCAGAAACCAAACAAATCACACATGTTGTTATGTATATATTTTCCGCCCAGGCTTGATCACCCCCGTTGCTATGGCCACAGTGGCCATGGTAACCATGGTTACAGGTCCGGATACGTACGCCCTGCGCGCCCTATTTTTACATGTTCGAAGATAGTTGCCACCAAGGACGTGGTGATATTTCCATCATAATCGGCTGTTGGACGGCGTTCTGTCGATACCCCCTTACCCCCTGCCCCCTTAGCCCCTGCCCCTTTACCTCCTGCCCCTCCTTAGGCCTAAACCCCCTCCCCTGGCCTACCTCCCACCCCCTCAAGCCTATGGTAGCCCCGCCTAACGGACTCCCTGCACACTACACAGCACGTCACTCAGTAGATCCCATTATCAGTGTAACAACATCATGTGGTAGGCCTAGACTCTGTTCACTATTGGTTACGCATTCAGGCCTAAACCCTTGTGCAAGGCCCCAAAGCCGCACCCAGTCCCAATATCTGAGGTGGTTCAGAGCAATTATAAGGGGTTCAAGGTAAATCTGAACTTGTTCTAGATCTACAGGATTTAATGGGTTAAAGTAATTCTGAATCTGTTCCAGGAAAGGCTGAAAGTGTTCCAAGATAACCTGAGAGGTTTTCAAGTTAATCTAAAGTGGTTCTGAGTAAGTCTGGGGGTATTCGGGATGACAGTGTTTGCTATGCTTGCTAGGCCTACGTTAAAGGTTCCACAAAAGACCTGAAGGATTTCAATTCCCAAGACACCCTTACAGCTTTTCGAGCAGGCATACTGTATATGACTGGCTTGACGTCAATATAGATAGAAACAAAGGGTTTTCGTAGCCAGTGCACTCCCCCGTTACTTTTGGCCGTCCGATTTAATGCGGGTAATAGACCATCATGGTTCTTGTATCTCCTTGTGGTTGAGTTCGCCCAGCCTTCATAGCTAATATGCTTTCTTGGGTGCGACGTACCCTGGGAGCTCAATGTCTAACATAAGAATATCTTTAGTAGTCACAGGCCTATATTTTGATAGGAAAATATGGCTACTCTGTGCTTAACCAATGTCCTATAAACTTAATCTTTTCGGGATCTTATACGTAATTTCCTCATTCTTCGTTGCTTCATCAGCATGACTTCAGACTATATTGGTCACCAGGAAAACATACCCATTTAAATGTGTGCCTAAAGATAAACACCGGGTACTGAGGCCTATAACCCAGAGATCGATCCATAGGGCACACCAATAATGCTATTAAACCTCTTTACCTGAAAGAGTTTTTTATTGGGCACGTGCACGTAATCGTCTGAACCTATAGTACTGTGATTATCATTATTTTGATCGATACTCTCTAGATTTAGAAATGACTTATCGATGTCTAATCGCAATCGGGACAAGAGTATGACTTGACAACGCCTTTGTTATGATGTCATGGGCCACACTGACGTATGACGACGGCATCGTGACGTCATGTAATCATTCAGAATTCACTGCGTCGGGAGATGGCGATGAGGGCATAGCCGCCTCCCAAGTTGGCCATTTTTTCCTTGCCGCTAAAAGGTAAGAAAAACAATTCACGACACCCATTCTGCGTAGAAAGGGATCATGCCTTGTATTTCTAAAGGTGACTTAGGCCTACAAACACTGAAAAGCCCAATACATGCAGCAAAGATGCGACAGGACATTGTAGGAAGCGTTTTATAAACAAGAAAAGTAGCGAAGCAGTAGCTATAACTGTTGTAATGATAAAACTTGTGTGAAGAAATCAAGTCAAGTCAATCATTAAGGGCCCTTTTACATCTATAACAATAGCTTTTGCATGCCCTTTTGCATGCGCATATAAAGCAGTAAAGCTATGCGAATTGCGCTCATAAAGTAGTAATGTAATGCAACATATGCTAAGAAAGCAATATGGCATGTGCTAATAAAGCATATAAGCAATGTGACATGCGCTAATAAAGAAGTAAAGTAACATGACATGCTTTGTACAAGGCTAAACGCCGATGTGCAAGCAATAAGTTGAACTGAACATTCCTATTGCATCGACTTAGCATGAGGATGATAGCACATACCATGCACATAATGATGGTAAGTCGAAATGTGTGTGTGTGTAGTTTAGTTTCGCGAGAAGCTTAATTGTAAGCATGCGCATTGTAAACTATCGAACTTACCCAAGGTTCTTGAAAATATGTCTTGCTTAATAGAGAAGATCACCTATCACACTATTTTGAAGCCGCAGGTATGCATATTTTTTACTTAGTAATTAGCATATACATGATTATTCAGAATATGAGGCACAATAATTGACTTTGCAGAAAATTACAAGCACAAAGGCATGGGGACACGTCCAACATTAAAAAGGATTACAACAAACGCACAAAGTCTACATCACATTTGACAGAATAACATAATTCATTACAAGAATATAAGTCAAAATACTCTAATAGTCGTCGTCGCTGTAGAGATACCTGTTAGGTGGGGTCCACTTCCTCGGGTAGTCCCAGTTGTACAGCGTCTGCTGCATGATCTTCAGCTGTCGGTCCTCTCGGTCCAGTTCACGTCGCACGTTACGCAGATTGGCCAGCATCATCTCCTGATCGGCAATCAGCATGCTGGCGTACGACTTGGGGTTGCGCACGTGGTGTGCGTGACGCGGATTGTACTTAGGTTTGGGCATTTGCGCATATGTTAGCGCAGTCGTCGTTTCCGGTTCCGTTTTCGTCGCTTCCGGTTCCGCTTGAGTTACTTCCGTTTTCGCTGGTTCTGGTTGAGATACTTCCGTTTTCGCTGGTTCTGGTTCTGTTACTTCCGCTTTTGCTGGTTCTGGTTGAGTTACTTCCGCTTTCGTCGTTTCCGGTTCCGTTTGAGCTAATTCCGGTTCCGTTGTCGTCTTCTCTGATACGGGCTTGGCCTCTGGCGTTTCTTTAACTTCTGTCCGCACCTCCTGTGGGACTTCCGCTGGGGTGGCAGTATCAGCCATTTTGGGATGAAGTTTACTTTATAATCTGAAAAGGGAATTAACAATTTTGCTTTTTGTTAAACTTCCAACGGCCAGGAGTCCTTAGAAACACATCAGTTGCTGCGGAATACCATTTTAGTACCACATAATACACCTGCCTGTATATCTATGCACATCTTGGATAACTTTGATTTGCCTACATCTACTATTAATTTTGTTGTGTAGTATTTCGTCTTGGAGGTCAAATGCTAGATAAAATGATAAAGAGAAGAAAGAATTCATGTACTATCTTAATACAATCTGGAACCGAATTACAAAGGGTAAACTGATCATCAAACATCGATGAATATCCCATTGCGTTTAACAGAACCCTTCTCTAAATACCTTCACATGACAGATCGGAATATGGGATACAAACTTCTTACTTGTCAGTGAACTTGTCTGGACGGTGTGAGCTGACCAACTGACTCTCAGGGTGTGAGGGATGGAGATGGCGATGGTGGTGTGGGATGGTGGCCTGAAGTGGTGGCCCGGAGGTGGTGCGGGTGGTGGCATTGCTCTACGGCCACCCTTGGTGAGGGGGGGAGGGGGGGGGGAGACCTAGTGCTCTTCAGTCTGGAGGCAGAAATAAACCTGCTGGTCTCCGGCTGGTACAGCTGGTGATCAGCCAGGACTGCCGGGTACAGTCCGGTGTTACAGGATGTTCAGTGCAATGCTCATCTTCTGCCCCTTTTAACGCAAGTTTACTCTTTTTCTTTTTCTTTTATCAGCTGTTTCTTTTATCAGCTGTTTATGACCTTTACAAAAATCTCTTAGTTTCCCTCAAACTGTATTAAATCGCCTTCTTTTTAGTTATTTACCCCCACACGACATGATGACTAATGCATTAAAGCGGAAGGTGGGTATTAACAGACTGTATGTGCTGCTCCTTGTTTTCAGTATTTTCAACATATTTTGAATATTGTTTGAATGGTAAAATATAGAAAAACCTTCGGCATTGTCCTTTGCATTATCCACGATAATCCCCTCTGGGTTGGTCGGCAACCCTCAGACGTCCCCTGCCGTTTCTTCTCATACTAATACATGCATTCTGATGTTTAGTCTATCACTTCACATCTATCCATTTCCTTTGACATTTTCCTCGTTTTGAATATATTCTAGATCAGAGCTATATGAATATCCCTAGCAATATGCCAATATAGATTAGGATATAATAACAATGAAACAATTGAAATGTCTGGGGGGTGTATCAAATATCAAGTGTATGTCTCACTTGTTAAAACATAATTTATCCTCATGAAACACTCTTAGAGCTTAGGTAAACAGGTTGGGGTAGTTCTAAGAGCCCCAATGTAACCGTCTCTGACGTTTTAGGTATGCATACTCATATATATCGTTCTGTCTTCTCCGTGTAAATGCATCCCTTTCTGCGCCTTGTTGCATGTCTTGAAGGATCCTTGACGCCTTATCTCCGGATTATTTCTGAATTCTTCATTTTCTACGTTCTCCATTTATCTGTTGTTGTTTACTACATAGATATGCCAATAATATGACTAAATAAACATCTCGTGTCATGTTGATGGGTAATTAAATATAATAGTACCACATATCAGTGCATAGGATCAACCAAACATTCAAAACAAAATGTCATGCACCATTTACTTTCATCCAAACTTTCTTTCAGGTCTGCTTCATACGTTTTTTTTTTCAAGATGTCAAGAATTACATAAGGCATAACGAACAGCTCCGTTAAGAAGACTAGTGATAATAATCAGGAACACGTGGAAACGTACATACATCGATTAGTGTGATTTTATGTTCCTGGCATGAAGGAATGTTGTACTCATTCATTAGTCTGTCTAAAGGGCACCTAAGACTTTCCTATCAAGAATTATCTCAGTGCTTAACCAGATACAAAACATTTACTAGTTAATGAAGATAATTAGGATAATTAATAACCAATGCCATCAAACCACAACCGTTTACATCTCAATCGCTAAAACAATATTTGGTAGCCATTCAAGATCCCCTGGAGAGAAAGACTGATAGAAACTACTATCCCCCAAGCACAGTCTCCCTTAATAAAGCCATAGGTAAACCATAGGAGTGATAATGAGTAGACAGATATATGTTTGGAGAGTGGTCAGACTGAAGACCTACCCTGCCCTTCGCCACTGACCCCTATGGAGGGGTAAACATACACGTAATGTGTGTGGGGATGAGGCCACCCGGGCTCAAAGTCAATCACATGGTCGACTTATATTTATACCCAGATATACAGCCTGAGACCTCCAGGCTGAGGTCAGACTACCAACTTACCCAGACTGGTCTTTGAGCAGCTCAGTAGGACCCCAAGCAATATTTTTCCAATGGGACCCCACATAATGTTTATTCAGTGGGACCTCAAAGAGTACTTATCCAAATGTACCTCAAACAATGTTTATACAAATTTAAAGGAACCCTCAAAAAAGTTTAACTATGTGACTTCAAGAATATTTATCCAATAGGACCGCAAATGATATTTATCCCGCAAGTCCAAAATAGGGTTCATTCTCTTTATTACCCTTTATCTATTACTTTCTATATGATATATTGTGCTGTCAACTCCGACCGGGAAGATCATGTACTACATGAATTCGAACCTCTTACAGTAGTTATCAAATGGGACCTGAATCAATAATCGTAAGGCTTTCAAAGAGTAAGTGGCGTGAACTCAAACTGAAGCGTTTCGCATCGTTGATTTATATTTTAAACCCAGTTATACAGGCCCAGGTCAGACTACTAGCCCACCCACACTAGTCTTTGAGCAGTTCAGTGGGGACTCAAAGAATATCTATCAATCAGACAATGTTTAGCCAATGGGACTGCAAATATGGAACCTCAAATTATATTTACCCAATAGGACCTCACACATTATTCATCTAATGGGACCTCAAACAATGTTTAGCCAATGGGACCACAGATATGGAACTGAAATAATATTTATCCATTGGAATCTCAAATAATGTTTATTCAATGGGAGCTCAATGTTTATCCAATGAAACCTCATACATTATGATGATCATTGTGCGCTGAACCGCTAATAATGATAAACAGTTCTGTTAACAGTATTTATCCAATGGGGCCGAGAAAAACTAGCGGGATCTAAATATGAAAGAACCAGTTAGACGAGTGGGAATTCCAGCAATTACTTAGGGACAGAAAATATTGGACCTGACATGATGAGTCCACAAATGATAACCAATGGGACTTCAAACGATACCAAGTGGGTCTTCTAACAGTGTCCGAAGGAACCTTATCCTGTATTAATTCTAACAAAGCCTTGGACAGTGATCAAAGAGCTGTTAGATCCAGGGTATATATTATAGTTTTACAATTACGATTCTAGACAAGGGAAGCACAAACATAATGAGAAGGAGAACCTTAAGCTTCTCTGTAAAGTTCTTGGCGTGGTACAATGATAAACTATGGCGGTAACCAGTATCCCAGGAAAGAACCTCTCCTCCTCAATAAAAATGGAGATACATGAATTTGAAGATTGCTGCTCATTTTAAACTGTTACTATCGATTCAATATTTTAACCGTCAGATTAGCCTGGTCCTGGAGCATATAAAAGTGTCCCTTCTTACTGGTTGGTGGTGATCCACTCAAGTTTAAAGGCATTGATCTTGATGAATCCCACAACAAGAACCACTTACATCCTGTCATCGAGAGGTGACATGGGGTATTTCAGTGCTGCTGATCTTGTCTAAGGGACCTACCAATAGTCCAAGGTATTTGGACCAAATAACGTGCATCGAGGAAAAAAGCATTATTGGAGGTCAAATCCCAGCCAAGTTTGACTAAAACAGTCCCGTACTGTGACCATACTCTTTTGGTCAATCTTTTACTTATCTAAAACAGCTATTATTTCTATAGTGAGGTAAGTTATTAAGACCTCACCAAATCATAATGTTATTTTTTGTTTATATCAATGTAAATCCCAAACAAAAAATCAACAACAACAAAACAGAACATTATCATAAAATTTAGTTTGGGTTGAAGAAAGTAACCAGAATATTGCAGTAACCAAGCCAGGATGAAATAGGATATTGCTGCAATGTTATCATAGCGTCACACCTTCGGCTGGAATCCGATTAAGTTTCAGCCCCATAGACTGCCTCTCTGCATGAATACAATGCACTTGTAGTTTCCATTTGGGGATTTATAACTATACCATGGCGCCATCCATAATTCTTCTCTTTCAGGATCGTAAAAATATGTTTCCCTTTTTCTGTTGGCAGAATCAAAGGACTTGCTTGGCCTGTGATGTCTCCCGGTGGCACATATACTAAATGTTTTGGATAATTACACAGTGATAATTCACGATGCGTGATACACTGTGCAACTTTGGATATGGATAAGCATTGGTTGACTCTTTGTTTTAGAAACAATGCAGTCCCAAAGACAAAAGGTATCTTGTCAGGGATAGACAAACAGGGGTAGTTAGACCTACTCGCTAAAACCCCCTCCTCAAAATCTAGGTTCCATTGGATGTTTCATAACAATCTCCGCAGCTACTAAAGGTTTATGTCTACTTACGGAAACTATATGGAATTTGAAAATGCTGTTGCAAAATGAAACTCTTGTAACTATACCGCAATCTCACATAAGTAAGCCCCAAACTCACATAGCTACGACAGCGGTAAAAGGTGATCATAATTTATCAAATGCAACGCACATAAGGTATCTTTTTCCTACTTGGTTGTGAAACACTCCCTAGTTTCAGTTTGGAGACGCAAGTGCTACGCAATTTAGGTGTATATATAGGTGTAAACTATAGACATGATGCTTAACTAACCTTTTCAAGTCAAACTCCAAAAGACCAAGTAAATGATAGACTATGTTAGAGAAGTTGTCAAATGAGAGTCATTAAAATCGTTAAAAAGTCAATGATAAACTATGGCACATACTACATCTCAATTAGGTTATTTTATTTCCAGCTAAGTACATTTAACCTGTACGAAGTGACTCAGCTGGGGAGGTAAAAAGCCTGTGTTGACGTTTTCACGTGGAGTCTTTGTTGGTAAACACCAAGCTAGGTCGTGTGTCGTGGTATATAAAAAGTCCACTAGGGGGAGTCTCCGTCAGATACGGGCCAACAGGGAATCTACGTCAAACCGTAAAAACAACATTCTTGGGAAGAAACCGTGTCGAGGGGTAATTTCCAGGAAGTAGCGCTATGTACTTGCATAAGTGGCCCCTGACAATTATTGTTATTATAATAATGCCAATTTGGATCCCGTACCTTTACAGTTATGAAAATTGTATTGTATCTTCCGTTGTTCTTCAAAATTAAAGAAAGACAGAATTATTAGGTGAAACTGACTTCCCTGCTTTTTTGGGTCAATGGGATGTCCCCGGACTTGGCCAGTGTTAAAACTAGTTTAAGTTTGCCAAGTACTGCGGTCACAAAAGAAAAGGCCAAAATCAACTAAAAACGTTGCGGTATAAATTACTAAATATTTAAATACAATATTCACGTATCGTATTTCCTTTTGTATGAATATCTATGCAGATCTACTCCGAAATGGACAGATAATAAGATACAATGTAAAATAATGTGTTTAAATATTAAAATAATCATATGGTTATATGCTCGACTACTTCGACTTTTTCCTTAGGTAAAGGAAAACGTGACAAGCATTCTATGTCGAAGTTAAATTTAGACAGCGTGTCTCTAGGGTTTGCTGTTTCACTTCACGGCATTGAGGGAATTCATAGGCTCTGTGAATCTAATGTACCATACACCGAAATAACCGTAATACGTATATACTCTTGTGTAACTCTCGTGTAAACAAGCAATTAACACATAATCTCCATATTTAGATTAAAATTAATCTACATTTGTGATGAAATCAATAATCAAACAAATGTTCAAAAACTGTTTTATTGGGACATGTTATTTGACGTTAGTAAACGAGTCTGACAACTAAAAAGTGTATTTGTTAAATCACCCAATTTTACTCAAAGAAATTAACATAAATATATCCAAATTTATTGACAAAAAAAAAGGACCTAGATAAACATTTTTGCAGGAAAACAGCTTGACATCATTTTCTGTTTACAAATGAATTGGATTTTGTAACATAAAATCCACCCTCAGTTGTCTGGACAAATATTAGTTTTTACCGTAGAGTGTTCAGCAAACAGAAGCTAATCGACTTTGCCATGGTTCTGTCGGTTGACAACTATCAATGTTCCTTATTCAGGTATCTTAGGTAGCTAGGTTAAAGTTGAACGAAAATATTGAATAGTTTTCAAAGTGCAAACACAATCTCAGCCAGTCAAAGTTGTACATAAAGTATGGCACGGTTCATTAATTCTATCATACATTTACCCACTGACACAGAAGAATTGAAAGAAATGATCTAGTGATCAAGTCTCCGTAAACTATTTCTGTCCCTATGCAGCTTGTCGGAAATTATAAATGTGCACTCTTTTGGTGGGCTTTGTTACAAACATGATAAATGTGACATACCCGAGATAAAAGGAAACCAAATAATTGCTGTTATTTTCATTATTTTAGTTCTGATGGATTATACAATGTTCAGTATGCCTACTCTTTTTGTGGCCTACTCGTGGGAGAAGGGTAGGAATGGTGTTCTCATTTTTATTTATACAGCTCTGCAAACCATTTCAAGGCCTGGGGTGTATCACGACGTTAAACATACTAACTAAAAATAGGAATTATTAGTATAGATTCTTATTTTATTCAGGTTTACATAATATGATATAAGTATCACTCCTATATATATACGCAGTATAACCCTGAGAAATTTACTCCAGAATGTACGTAACAATGTCAAAGATCAGTTACCCAACGTTGATAGACGTAATGTGGGGAGGGGCATCTTTAAGTCAAGGTACAGGCCGGTACGGACCCCCTGATCCACATACAAAAACGAGCACGTTTACGTCACGCTCTGAAAAATGTCTCCAACGAGGGAGATACCGTAAAAATAGGTAATTTTCTTACACGGATTGTATAGAACACTTTTAATCATAATGCTTATAGTAATGAATTGGAATTGGAACTTATGCATTTTCCCATTATGATGAAGCAGGTTTTCCACAGCAAATTTGATACAAATTGTACAGGGTTTATTGTCATTGCATACCATAAAACATAGCGACAATTTAGTACATTTTACTATTCTACCCTATTGGTAAGAGTAGTCGTCAAGTATCAGTTGTCTCTAGTTATTAAATTTGATAAATGAATACGACTTTGCTCTAGGGGTTTTTACGAAAGTACACAAGTATACTGTATCAATCAACGACAACATATTTTGGCATTCGATTCGTCATGGTCTGGCGTTGTCAAACTTGTGAAATACCACACATGTTCACGAGCGTGTGGTGTACTTGTGGATAACCAACTTGATCCCAAAACATGTTGTCTTTTTTTTCTTTTCTTTTTATAAAGCAGACGGTGAACGACGGGGATGTATCGTAAGCCTATCCGCCCACCTATCCCCACTTTTTCTGTTTATGGCCCTGTCTGTGGGCCCAGGCATATCAAAGAACACCTGCCTCAGTAAGTGTGTAGGGGTATAATCCTTGTTTTCTCATAGATTTGATCATACCATAGATTTAATCATCAAAGGCAGAATTGTCAAAACCTTGTTCTTGTTGTGATATGACCCTAGATGTTTCTACAGCATTAAACCCCAATAACCAACCCATCAATAACCTTGTTTTCTGTACAAGACCGCATACCTCTAATAATAGTTATGGAAAAACTCCTATTGAGATAGAATTCTGAGGTTAGATGTCGAATGTGGATCATGGTTTTTTTTAATGGGTCCAATTCCCCTTTCTCTCTTTTTTTGGTGCAAACCTTTTACCAGGCACTTAAAATTCAGCTCATACGGTCTTCAATATTGTCCTTGGATAGTTTACTACCATCTATTGTAGAGATTATAGTCCCCTGCTCATATAAATCAGGAAAGTGATCAAGGTTCTTTTTATGTACAAGGGACTTTATGTACTTCAAACCCACCGTTTCTGCACCAACAGGAGTAAAATTCATAAAACATACCTGGACCCATATCTTCATAACTGGTTTTGGAGATCAACTGATCAGCTAATCAGCTGAAATCTGATTAGTGTCACTTAATGCCTGATTCTATCTGTTGCCATACGTCGGGATATAATTTCAAGATAATAATTATTAAAAAGGGATTGTTAGGTGTGGTTATTTTGATTGACAGACAAAAAAGAATTGAATGAGACACTAATCAAAGGTCACATAATTAGCCTACTCACCAAAATCAGTTATGAAAATATGACCCCTGGTCATCATCTGGTTTACCAGGCTATGAATCGCAAGACTTACGTTTTAGTAAACCAGTGCTGTACCACTGAGTTAATTCATCTTTCTTTTGGGATTTAAACCACACACAAAGAGGAAATACACGTTAATGATGATAATATATATATCATCGAAGTTCTAAGCCTGTATCCCTAACCCTTTTGCTGGTTCTTAAACATAATCCTGGGTCCACACCTCGATAATCAGTACAGCTGAAAGATATAACACTGTGCAAAAATAGACTTTTGATGACTTTTGAGTTTTGTAAATGGGGCCATTAAGATCATTAAAAGTCATAGATAGGCCTTGTAAAGGTGACTTTTTCTTAATTTTAAAAGTCAATTGAAAGACTAATGTTAAGGTCTTGTCAAATTGAAGCCTCGTAAAGGTCATATTTCCATTACATTTGATGTATCTCAATGGCCCTATCTACAAAATTTAATTATGGTCAAATTTCGCACAGTGAAATAATCAAAGTAAATACAGAAATGTTATCACCTTAATATATAAAACGGTCGATAAGACTGTGGAATGCAGCCTATATTATTCTGTTTCCAACTGGTGCCTAATATGTAGTAGAACTTTCACCTGAAACCATTAAACAAGTATAGCCATAGCTGATTTGTTTCCTGAATTAGTTAATTTCAGACTAGAATATGAAAGATTATAGAAGAGATTAAAAGATTAAAGATGCAATATCAACTGTAACAGAATTCGATGAAGGAAGCTCCATAATCTTTAGGCTTTTCATCGACGGGTTATCTAAAACCCCTACTGCCAACTAGGTCATGTCAATTAATCACTGTCTAAGCATCACCAGTTTACTGCAATGTAGACATGGTCTGATAATTATGGCACTAGGCCTTTTATGAAAGATTTGTGAGGCTAATAAAGGTTGCAAGAACATTGTTAAGATTCATGTTAACCTTTAATCATTTTGCATTGGACAGTTTGAACTAATTGGCATTAGGCTTTACATATATTAAATATGCATAGTCTTGCATATATGAATCACTGAAACCTGTTTTGTTAATTAACTTTGACGTAAGATTATATGTGTGAAAGATATTGCTTTCTTTCAGCCCTGTAAAACTGTATTTGATGTATTGAATAGTGTATACAATAAAGAAATCAATGGGATACTTTAGGATATATTTCATATACATGTATCATATGAATAATAAAGTCAACACTTCATTTTATTTCTGTCGTCGAGTTGAATGTTCTTCTACAATTCGGATGTATCATGTATGTATATTCTTTCTGGAGAATCATAGAGTTACCACAATTCAAAAAATAATTGTGTCAATATCAACACAACAGGCGTGGCCTACAAGGTAAGTAATGGAAATGGAAATGTGAGATTTTGGCATAAGTCAATAAACAAACAAAGGTTACCCAGGTGATTTATTCATGGGAGAGTGAATGCCGAGTGCGTTACATGACACGGTTGATTGACCCTCACGGCCCAAGTGACACTGAGAGTGAACCGACCCACAATCATTGATCAGCCTAATATGATTCCCATTTTTCATGTCTATCCCTTAGGGCTGAAGTATCTATCGTACTTCACATGCCAAAAATTAAGTCAATCGATCAATTATTCATTCTGAGCATTTATGGGAGTACACTAGTGTAGTGGAATGAGCAATGCTTTTAAAACTCATTCCTTCGGGCAAAACAAATTGGCGTTCAAAAGATCTATTTGGCTTTAAAAAAATAATAAAGGCATGAGAAAGATCAATTGGGTAAAAAACGTAGGCATCTAAAATACTTATCTGGGTAGTCTCTTTTTAACAACCCAATACATTTTCCATCAAATCAGGGATTTGGAGTTTTGTATGATAGTATATACATGCATGGATGTCAAGACCTTTGACTAGCAGTACCATTGTTTGCATGGCTTTATAATATGCAGCTAACCATGGAGGAATACTTTATGCATATAAGAACTTGATTTCATTTTGTAACAGAACTGATCTCTTCCTGTTTAAACCTGTATATGTAATCAATTGTCTGACTGCTGGTTTGATTAGGCCTACAACCACCGAGTCAGTATCTGGTCAGGGGCGGATCCAGAGGCCCGTTGGATCCGTCCCCGTTTCTGTAGATATTTTGAGAGAATCTGAAGCAGACCTCTTTATCTATGAGTTGTAACTCTAGGCCAAATAATTATGACAAAACCAAAGGTTTTCATCTTAACACCTAGGTAAAAATCGAAATAGACTACCGCTGTGTAACTATTCTTCCTGAAGTTCTTTGGTACCCACTATAGTACCGTTACCATAGTCTAGAGCAATTGATACTGGTTCAGTACTGTCTATACATGTAATTACATAATATGTATTTATAGGTCCCGTTTATGAGCCAAAATAACAGTTTTCTTCTTGAGGCGATGGTAAGCATAACAAACACCCATAGCTGCATACTTTGGAACCTTCAATTACATACTTCCAAATTCCATGTTACCAGTTGGCTATTATCTGGGGCCTAATTATCGGAATAAAACATTGTTTCCTCCCTAAATAGTTAAGTCTATCTACATTTAACACCGAACAATCCCTCTCCCAAAATTGTTTGATAAAAACTAGCAGAAGAGTCGAAATGAAATTTAAACGATTTTATTTCACATGAATACATTTGAATTACTATTTCTATTACCATATAAAAATGTCTGTTTTCAGTGAGCAGCGGTAAGGGCGGGTTTACTGTATTATTCTATAGTATTCTAAGAATCACACCACCTGGTTTTGTGTCTTGAGGAACTGCGTGTTACCTCATAGTTAGGGCGGGGACCCCGATTAGTTAAGTCACTGCGTTTGATTGTATTTATAGATAACCTAGTCGTGCATCTCTAACAATAACACGGTTTTTCACAAAAGATATTGATAGGAAAGACCAGCGCCATGCATGAATTTTGTACAGAAGGAAAAGGTGCATCAGCCTTGTAGTTTTCATCTAGTTAAAGAACCTATTTTGTACTAGGTAAAGGACACCCTTTTAAATGGCCTGGAAACACCCATAAGGGACTGAACTTGAGAATTCCAAAATTGGGGGAATCAAACTTTTGCTTCACATCTTCCTCCCACAAGTTCTAGATATATTTATCTAATTTCATTTTAAATATTGCATTGATCATTTCAGAATATGTCGACATAGAAAGGTTAAAAATACAGCAGGTTGCAAATTCATGGTCAACGTTTTCTTTAATAATTGGTTTCTGCTCTAACCTCATATCACCTGTACGACGTTGTGTTGATTTCTATCATTTCCTACGTCAGCACTGTAAAGGTATTTGAAAGGAGTGATATGTATTGTAAGTGCCTCTAGCAGAAAAGAGGTATTAGACGGGCCATACTATTGATTATGTAGGCCTGCCACCTTTTGCCGAATTCCAGACGGTATCCTACTCCCTTAACATATATACAAATTACATTATGATCATAGAGGGGTATACATAGAACCAGCATTAATCTATTAACACATCGTCATACCTCATAATGAGCATTATGCAAACGACCTCGTACATTCTCTACCTTGAGGTCAGCGTTATTGTGTGAGGAACCAGGTCCCACCCTTTTCATGCCTAGAAAGGTCTATTTATATGGTGGTTGGCCCTAGGCCATATCTGAGAGGAAGTGCCTTAATAAAAGCAACTTGAGGTATGCGACAATTCACGACAACCACAAACCGACAACCAGTGACCTTCTGCTTAACCTTTGACCCTGACCGGACGTGACGTCAGTAGGGTGTGGGCAACGTCAGAGATACACCTTGCCAAACTTTAATTGCGTTATTTTAAAAACAAAATACGAACTATCCTCCCATTTAACACTTGCCAGGTCTGTAATAAAATGAGCCACACTTCATAACTGATTTCAGCGATTAGGTTAATCAGGTGAATTTTGGTTACTGTCTCATTTTTATTGAATATGTGTGTCACTCAAAGTAAACACACCGAACAATCCCTCTTCAAGGCATTTTGAAATCGTGAAACTACTTTTTGTTACAGTTATAGATTTGTTAATTGACACTTATAGTTGTTTTCTTCTACGTATACTATAGTGTTCGACTTGTGACCATGAACTTATTGCACCTCCAATTCGTTTATATGACGACATTAAAATGGAACAGCGATCTGTGCCCATTCTATATGTGAATCCGTCCAGGCCTTCGCTTTTCGATCCTGCCGGTCGGATTGCTTGTAATTATATACCTGTAATTAACTCCCCCCCCCCTTAACAAGCACCCACCCCCTCCATACCTGGCGTCGGTATCGTTCAGGTCTGATTGGCACTGGATCCACTGAAGCGTGTCAGGTCAGGTGAGGTCAGGTCGGACGACGGGGCCATGGCGGTGTGGTGAAAAAGGTGGCCGTGTGGTTCCTGTGAGGAGGTATGGAGGAAGAGAGGGAGGTGGGGATGGGGAAGGGGTAGGGAGGAGGTTAAGGGGAGGGGGGGTTGATTCAGGGGGGGGGGGGGGGTCTTAGCCAAGCGTGGCACCGCGGAGGGATAGTGTGTGTGAAGAGGCTGTACCTTGCTGGCCTGGTTGGACCCATGCCCCCCTCCCCTTCATATTACTTCCCCCCACCCCACCCTCCCATGCACTCCAACCCACCCACCGTCCCATTATCCCCCCTCCTCAATCCTCCCCCACCCCCTACCTTTATTTCCTGTAAATCAGATCTACCTGGCTGCCCCCACCATGGGGGGGAGTTGACAGTATCATCCTCCCTGACCCCCCCCCCCCCCCCGGCCCCACCCCTTTTTCCCCTGCCCCCCCCCCCCCCCCCACACACACACACATACACCACACTCCTCCAAGCTCCAGTTGTAGAGTGGTTGTACCATAAGGACGGAGGGAGTGACTGAACCGTATCCATTACCCCACTCCCACCCCATCCTATCCTAACCCCCTCCCACCCTCACCTGAACCCCCTCCCACCCCGTTAGCCAGGTGGCCCACCCCCCTCCCCCTCTCCAGCAAGTACCTGCAGGTTGCTTCTCCCCACCACCGGCCACTGCCACTGCAAGAGAGGAGGCAGCAGCAGCAGCAGCAGCAGCCGCAGGAGACTCTACCGCCTGGAGAGAAGTCCTGCCCCTGCCTTACCTGGCTGTTCCCCTGGAGGAGGACAGGAGGAGTGGAGGAAAGGAAGGACACACCTGTCCTTAGCATCCCGCCCCCTCAGTGCGAAGGATTCCACCTAGAACACCAACTGGGTAAGTCCACTTTTTCTCCCACCACTCACCCAGCATACTAACTCCCATTTTTGTGAGGGTAAAGTTTAAGCCCTATGCAATTCCATTGATGCCCCCATTGCTGCTATGTATGCCTATCATAGTATTGCAAATACTTATTGGTAAGGATTTTGTGGTAGTGCAGGGTAACGCGACCTAGTCAGGTTTTTTACAGTACTGAAACAGATAAATGCATATTTTATGCAGGGCTATTGAGACCAGTTGCGAACATGATAAAACAATGAGTAATATGTAGCCGTTTTAAAGAGATGGGCGTGGAGGGGAAACCCAGCCAGAGAGAACTTAATCTATTATTGACTTCATCATCTGGCAGGGTGTAAAACGTACATTTTTTGCTCTGGAATAATACAAAAATAGAGTAAAACGGTCAGGTTCCTATAGCAACTATACTGTTTTAGTGCAGGTGCTACCTACACGTGTTGGAGTGACTCGTTGTATCTAAGGAAGGATTAAAGTTTTATAGGTATCAGACTTATTCAAATGCTACTTTTTGCATAGAGAAAAAGCAAAGTGTAACACACACACAAGTTTGACAGAGTGTGCTCAAATACGTGAATTATTTTTCCCCGGTGTCCCTGATCTTGTGACTGGTTTCTTATTTCTGTACTTCTCCTCTATCTCAACTACCGTTACTCAATTTTTTAACCTAACCACCACTAACATTAACCGAGGAGGTAGAGGGTATATTTGATTGGTCCAGAAATGCAGGGACCTTTTTAAAAGGAGGCATAGGAACGGCTGCCGAAGGAACTTAGCGAGTTGAGGCTATCTGACACGCCATGGGCACAGGCTAATTGGTGGCAGGGTACCAGTATCAGGGGAAGTAAACCGGTTAGAGTTGGTTGGTAGGGGGCTGCCACACCTTAAGGACACCCAGGGAAGCGTCATGAGGGTATGGTGGGTGGGTGGAGTTGGTTGGTAGGGGTAGTTGGATAGGGTGGGTGGGTGAAAGTACCCAGGTTTAAGGTGCAGATGTAAGGATTTTGGGTGTGGGGTGTGGGGTGGTGGGGTAGGGGTGCAATGAGGGTTTTTTGGTTGGTTAAACACATGGAACAATTTTGAAAGTGCACCAAGTGCTTTCTTTTGAAATGGGGAAATCATTGAAGCCTCCCAATTATGATTCGTAGCATTAAGGTATTTTACCACATCGATTAATGTCATTATCATATAATTAAGCGAAGGTCTGAAAAGCACTTTCACAATGCAAATTTAATGCTGAAAATATGAATTTATATAGGAGATGGTAGACATATGAATTACACAATGCAAATGAAAGGCTGAAAATATGAATATAATATGGGGAAAGACATAAATTAGGTTGAAAGCGTAAAATAGGTAGGGCATGAAAAATGCCCTATCGGTTTAAGTTTAAAAAACGCTCACAAATGGACACGCTTGGTCGCTGTATGAAAAGAAACTAGATCACTGTCCAGAGTGGCATCATTGCCTCTAGCAATTCTGAGTAAGGCCAACTCTCTGCTTAAGGCATTAAGCCTTTATAGCTCCAGGTCAAGCTTAGTGTGTTCCACGGAAACATGCAGTAGATTCGTGTGGGCCTGATTGGTCCTCCAGCTATGGTGGGTTAAGGCAGGTGTGACAAGAAGTGCATAGATGTACATATGTAGCAAGGTGTGCATAATTCTGTGTGGCAAGATGTGTACAGTTGACAAGGTGTGCATATGTGGCAAGGTTTGCAAAGGTGGAAAGTGGTTACATAGGGGCCTATCACTTAGTTTTAGTTGCTCCCTGGTTTCACATGCAATACCAGCATGGTCCACAACCCCACTTATAGTCCAAGGAGTGGCAAAAAGATCCTATTAAATTGTCCAACACCCTGGAAACAGGTCATCTCAATTTACAACATATGTTGCATACAGTTTATGACTTTCTTTTATCTGAAAGCTAAAGTGCAATGAAACAGTACAACCCTTTAGTATTAAGTAGTTACAACTTTGTGCATTAAACATTATCTCTTTTTTTCTAAGCCTAAGGCCTTTTTGTTCTGTGTACCGAAGTAGAACGTACATGCATAGTATGCTTGGGGTGCCCCTTTATCTTTTATGTGGCTTTTTTCTTCTAGACAAGGGTCATTCATATGTGAAATTCCTGAGAATTCCTTCTCTTTCAAGAACAAAGGAGGCCTCTGACCTAAACCCCCTATAAGTCATAATGATGCCTTTCAGACAGGTACTACATAATACATACTTAATTAGTCCATTTAGTTGGTGCTCATCCAAACATCTATTTACCTTTGTAAATTATTCATCGGTTATGACTTCCGTGAAAACATTTAGAGGGAACCATGGGAAACCTGCTCACATGTATAGTAAAGGTGGTATTGCACTACATGACTTGGGCTGCAATATTGTTGTGATATGGTGATATAACAGAACATTTACATACAGGAGTGATACAATTGTTTAACATTGCCAATTTGGAGAATCTCATATATGTACATGTGTACCACAGCATTGTATGTATGACTTCTCTGTAACATCGTCATATCGCAGTTGTCTAGTGTAACACCACCTTAAGAGTCTTACAGGGTAGGCGACCAGGGGTCATATACCTAGGCAGGTGTGGCATAGGGGTGTCGTGTCAAGCGTTGCATGAGTGCCACCCTTATTGCAGACTGGGTGAAAAAACAACACATTCCTAATATATGAAAACTGGGAGTCGTCCAGGTTATGAGGAACTAGTAATGCTATTGAAAGGCCATGGGATTTTGCGCTCAGAAGGCAACGCCATATCATTTACCTATTACCTATTTTTGTACTTTTTTCTTTCATTACGAATTTATAATGCTGTAGGATATGGGAAGGGGTAGCTCCCATGTGAGACTATTGCATTATAGAAACATGGGTTTCTTATATGGCATTTACAATTGCATCCATGTTATAGATAAAATCAATTAAATTGCCTATAATTACTAGAGCCTTTATAGCAGTCAATATAAATCGATGGTGTTTAGGTAATTATGGTCTTCCCATATTCATAGCCGCTTCATATGGCTCACAATAGTCATGTCAGTGTATACACACGTTCAAAGGTCATAAAACGTACAGATCCTGTTTAAGTTGGCTGACCACAAACTATTATTAGCATTTTCTCACTGGAGCGTGATTCTTCTTGGCAGATGGTTTATCATTTTGGGCCTGTGACCCCAGTGTGACTTGTTCGAGAATTTGTAGTTTTCAACACTATCCTATACTGCGTCATTACCAAGACCCTGTCAGGAGTTCTATACTGAGTGTGCCCAGAACTTCCTCGTTCTCACGTTAAAACGTTTTGTTTGCAAGCTCCCTATAAGTAAACAAAGTCAGGTATATTCCATGAATATTTACACCTTGGTGAAAAAGCAAGTGCCACTTGGCTTACCCTAAATGTGGACCAATTTGAGATTGTAGATACTTTGATAATTCATGTTTAATATTAGCCTAAATACCCAGTTATTCATAAATACGGATAGTCAGGCAGATGTTGATATTGCATTGCCTCTCTAATTCAACAATCCTTAATATTGATAAGTTGTAACTAGTATAAATTGAGGGATTGCACTTTTGAAAAAATGGAAAGAGCAATAAAGAGGTCATTCAAAATCAAGAAAGGCAAGTCATCTTATTCTAAAAACAGCTATACCAGTGTCCCTTTACGAGGGTAAATGTGCCAACTGATATGGGTCAGCGGTCCTTCGCAGAAAGGTCAATGATAAAAGGACATGATGATAGAAAATATATATGATAATCGAAAAACATCAAGTCAAACTCTCTACCCATGTTTCAGCTTCACGTAGAAAAGAGGCCAAGTTGAATAAATAACCAGCCAGTTATTTTAGAGAATGCACGCGAAATGAATAAACTTTTGGGCGTTGGTGATCTATAATGCATCAGGTTTGTGAAATGAATTTCTCATAGGCTGTCGGTGGGACAGGCGTGCATGCTTTTCCATGGCAACAGGGAACAACAAAAGCATGACTAACATCAAAATATACCGCCTGAAGAGAAGGTGGCGCACTGTAAGTGGCATTAACTATACCAACAGTGCCAGCACCTAGGCCTGAAAAACTCTATCGGGAGGAGTCAAAATGTTACTCGTGCCAGCTGGAACATTAACACTTACTTCTAAAACATAAATATATATGTGAATACCTTGTGCCCAGTAAACCATACTATTCCTTCTAGATTTTAATTTTAAAAAATCAACAAAAAATCAACAAAAAGAAGGACCAAAGAAATATTAACTGTGTTAGAATTGATGTGTTCTTTAAAGTGTTGTACCTATTGAGAGTGGTTTTATTCAACAGTAATTTTTCTGAGGTAAGTGAGTTTCTTCTTGTGGTCGTCGTGCCAAGGGTAGATATCTCTGTGAGTAGTGTTTTTTCCCAAATGTTCTGGTTGGCTGAACAAAGCTGGAACTAAAAAGTAATGCTAAACTGTGCTAGTTTTAAAATTATCTCCATGCGGAACAAGGCGCAGATCTTCCAAATTGAGCAAAGACTACCATTGTTTTTGAGACATTAAAATGTGTCTACATTGTCAAACCAATTTACTCTTATGGGTGGGATTTTCTTTGTTTTAAACTCTTCCCTTTCACCAGAGAACTTAAATTCACAAGGAGACTGGCTACCCCCTTCGAACCAAAGATCATTTTCTTGGCAGCTTATCTTTTATAATTTCAGTATTGGGAGTACGTTCTACGTGCAATAAGCCGTGACTCTAATAGTCAAACCTCAGTTAACCATAACAGCACCAAGATAGTGCAGCATTAAATGAATATAATACCCATTCTTTTAAATTTAGGTTATTTTCCTATGTCCATGGTATCCTAGGACTGGGGCTATAAAAAGCCCCATTTCTTGGTTGACCTGGCCTGCTCTCACGATCCGTGGTGCTGTCTTGGTACGCACCTGCCTGTCGGTTGACCAGTGAGAGGTACAGCCTGACTGTTCCTGACAGGCAAAGTCTCTCCCCTTCTATGGTGGGTCACTTACTGATTGATGTGGTTTTCTCTATCTTACCAGAAGATCATGTGTCTAAAGGGTAAAGCCCGTATTGCACAGGCCGATTTTGGTGCTGCTGAATTCGCATTTGTTGGGTTTTTGAAATATTGCATGGAACAATATTTTGATTATGATACCAAATAAACAGAGCAATACATTCTGCGTACCAACTAAACGAATTATTATATATTTCTAATGCTACATTATGAGACTGCATCTTCTCGATTGTGACCAGTATATGTACATTTTAGTCAACGTGAGATAACTATTATTTATTTCATAAGTTATACATAGTGAATGATGTGTTCCGAACTACCCTACTGTTGGAAGGATACTAAAATATTCTCCACGCCACATGTTTAAGTGCTTTCCTGTCTGGTTGAAAATGTTGTTTATGAAATAATATATCCGATGTAGTAATTGTTATGTGAAGTCTACCAAGTATAACTATAATCATGGCCCTTAGGATTCCTTTCCACTTTTGAATGCCCAAGAGGTTTGCGATCAACAAGTCGAGAATTACAGAATTAGCCCTACACTTTTTTTACCAGTTAAACATCACAGTAACTAATGCCACCAAAATTCATGCCAATGTATATATCAAATGTATACAACTCTTTACCTTGGCCATTTTATTGGACATGCATATGGGAGAATCTCACGGAAATAGAGTCATTACCTTGTGGTTTACCTTCTGCAGAAATATCAAAATGGAGATGATTAACGAATAACTACCCAAAAACATTTCTTTGAAAGTACTGCGCTACACTGCAACCCCTTAAGAGCAGTTTTGCTTCTTATTAAACCTAATTTGGAAGAAAACAACTTATGTAGCTGCCACTATTTGAGAGAGACACAACTCAAATAAACATCAATTGTCCGTACCAAGAACAGGTAGCCAAGTCCTATCCTGAGACTTGGCATAGGAAACTGGCCCTGCTACTCTTAATGGTTCCTGAAGCAGCCAACTTAAGTTTGGATGAGAGATCGGTGCTTCTGCTGAGGGGCAAATCACCATAAATGTTTCATCTTAGTACACACTGTTTGGGTACGATATCCGCTCCTTTCAAGAGAGGAATATCTGTGTGAAGCTTGGGATTTGGGGTATTAAGCATGGGGAATGTGAAGTATTCTTCTAAGGTTGGCTTTAGGTTCATGCGCCTATACTGGTATGTTATGAATTGGATATGTTACAGAGATAGGATAGCGGTCTCCAAAAGATACAGGTAGCTCTATAGAGCATATGTGCCTTTTTTCTCTTTATTTTACTTTGTTCACGTCAAACTTGATTAGTCTGTTCTCCCCTTTCGCACTATGAACTAATAGAGAATAGGGTAAGAAATTTTACAGAAACATTTGACATAGGAATAGGAATGCACGCTAAATAATTAGTCTACTTTCATTGCATGACATAAACTATTAATCTAACATACACCAACGTATGTCGGTATGGTAATGAGACTTTAACCCTAATGAGTAGGCATAGAAGAGCACGTGGAACAAACGTTAGACCCATACTCATTGCACCAGAACCCTTAAGAAAACCGGTTATGTTCATTAGATGAACCAGGCCATCAAGCGTTACCCCTCACCTATCTCTGAGTCCTAACTAGGCTTATCTGGCCCTGAAATTACCACTGGCCAGATTCCAATAGTCTCTCATTCATACCAGCATAAGGCCACAGGTTCCTTCGCCATAACCTCCCCCATATTTACAGACCTTATCCCAATTACCCCACCACCCAACTCATACCCATCGACCACATAGGCGGAAATACGGATGGTTTTGGTCCGTTGGGCACTGGTTGGAGTCCCATCAAGGGGCTTGGAGCCAAGACACAAACAATCTGTGCCCCTGCACTTCCTTTCACCAGGGTATGTGGCTTTGCAACACGTGTTGCACTCAGTTACTTAATAGGTTTTCTTTGATCTTGTGTTCTCCCTATGATTGTTTGTATTGAACTCCCCAACACCTGTTGGTGTAATAATTATGACAATGCGTTCCCTCCAAGTTAAAGGTGTATTTGTCATAACTGAGAATATGCATGCGCTATTTGGTGTATAATGAATCAATTGGAGGAACTCTAGGGCATTTTGTAGACCATTCTCAAGCTATCATTATCAAAAGAGGATACATATTACTGTGATGGGAAGAAATACTTAGGTACCCGTTAAAGAACAACATTTTTGAAAGATAGATACGACATATTTTCCATGGCATGTTAGGAAATCTGCAGTTAACTTGTAAGGTGTCTAATTTAACCATTCCAGCCATCCTTTTCAATGACAATCCTGCAGTCAATAGTCAGTGCTATGACCTAAACCTTACATCCTGATCAATAGACTTGTATTCTTTTGAATTCAAATAGAAGTGGAAATGTAAAAACATATTGTGTAAGCTCTGTTATTCTATTTCGGAGCTTCATTTCACAATGTGGTTTCTTGTGCTGCTTGGTAGTTGAATGCTTGCATTGGTGTTATGTACAGAAGAAAAGCTCGTAAGATTAACATATATCACATAGCAGAGCGTCGTGTTTTTTCCGTCTGCATTATTTTGTGTTGAGGTATCTTTTTGAATTTAGTATATCAGTCTTTGAGAGAGTCGTGACAAACCCTGGCCACACAGAATAGTCTGTCTTCAGTTTTTATAATGCCTCTAGTAAAGGAAAAATCGGTTTCACAAAAGGAAGCGCAAAACAATAGAGTAAAATTTGTTCCCTAAAGCCAATGTAATAGGGTATTTAACCTGTTTTTATCGTCACACAAAGGATCTAATTCTAAATCAACACACCTCTGAAGTCACGGAGTCTATTTTTTTTTAACAACCTTGAGGCCTCTGCATATATTGTGTCTGGATAGGCTGTTCTGGTTTTTTTTATATATACATATATGTTTTACCACAACATCTTAAAGGTGGTACTACACTACGTGTCTCGGGCTGCAACATCGACAAGATATTATATTACCTACAATTTACTTTACGATGTAATTGTTGAAAATTGGCAGTTTGGAGTATCTCACATTTATGCGTAACAAATATATCTATCTCTAATATGTGCAACTTCTCTGTGACATTGTCATATTGGAGCTCAAGTCATTTAGTGTAATACTGTCTTTACTGGTGAAGACCCCACCACTATACTTCAAAGATACGGTCCCCTGGCCAAGCATATCTGGATCAAGTCGGGCCGCACTATATCTTACAACTGGGAAGGTCAATGAAGGCTATGACATTTATACAGGAATGTTGGAGTTATATATCAAATCCCTCATGAACCAATTGCATTGGCGTTTAACCATTGCAATTTTAAACATTTACACACCTGGGGCTATAGTTATTTCCGTAATCGATTACGCTAGTCAGGTACATTCTTTTATTGCCGTCTAAAGATTAGAAATCCAAAAGCCAGAAAAGCTGTTAATGGTATTACCAAAAACACATGAAAATTAATGGATATCATTTATAATGTTATATTAATATGATATCAGAAATATCTGACACGTTATGCCATAAGTCATACTAAAACACTACCCGGTAATCAGATTTCACAGTTACTTTAATCAGTTACAATAATATGGCCAATGAACTCACAGTAGGAATGCAGATCTACTGGTGTAGCCAGCCCCACCCCAATTTCCCGATCATCAAAGAAACTTATGTATGTTAAGAGAAATTATTTTTCATTTCTTATCAAATAACTGTTTAGTTTTACGTGATAACTACGCTTTTTTTTTTATAGATGTGGAATAACAACTCAAAAAATGCTCATGTCTCCATCGTACAGACATATATTAATTGTAGGACTGGACAATCAAGAAAATTATCTTTAACCTTATATGTAGGAAGCGCACTTTGACCTAGAAGATTGGGCTGCCCCTGTAGGCATGTGCTCATTAAAGAGCCTTTAGGCAATTAATTATAGGCTCCATAAGGGAGGAAGGAGACGTAGGAATGTACGTTTGGATGTAGGCCTGATACGCGGAAGAGTCATTAGGGGAAGCACGGGCCGTTGATCCGGTGTTTTAGGTCGTATGGATAGGTGTATTTAACTAAGGCCTAATGGATAGGCCTATATAATCATACAGAATAAGAAAAAAACGGAAACGTTTGTAGGATGTTCGGTAGGATTGGCTTGGGAGGGATAGGTTACAGAAAATTAGGATGGTGCAGTTCTGAAAATAGTTTCTATCAGAAGTTCTCAGAATGCATTGTGTTTGACTATTCCCATACAGATTTGTATCATGCCCTTTGTCAAAGGCTATGTGTAAGCTGTAATAATTATGGATACTTACTTTATATATGGTTAACCATGTTACTGGTATACAGGATATATATGTAGTAGTATTGGACTTTTTTGAGGTAAAGGAAGGAAGGAAGGAATAAACATAAAGAACACTAATATGATACGCTGATCAGGTAAAATCATGGTAAACTACTCATGGTAAATGAATATCAATTTGGCCTTCACACACACACACACACACACACACACACACACACACACACACACACACATTCACACACACAGACAGACCTATGTCCTGAGCTGCCACAAAACCTGATCAACAGACCATAAATCAAAAAGCAACCAAACACATGGTTCCCACAAATTGACACAAATCAACCTATACACTACAACCCTTACATAAACCACAATATACTACTTCCATATACATAAATAAGCTGTGAGAATGTAAGCAATGTAGGCTAGGCCTCCATATAGGCCCCTGGACGCCTTTGAAGCCTATCTCCTCGTGAGACAGCCCTGTCCCCTCCTTGGTAGTGGTTTCCTTCCACCCCTTTGTCAAAGCCCAATGCTGGAGAACGGCCAGGGGCCTGGCACAGTGCAACACCACTTGTGGGAGTCCAGCATATGGCCCTGGCACATTTCTTACCATTTTCGCCAAAATTCATATTCCGGCTTTCCAA
Organism: Lepidonotus clava; assembly: GCA_936440205.1. Taxonomy (NCBI): domain Eukaryota; kingdom Metazoa; phylum Annelida; class Polychaeta; order Phyllodocida; family Polynoidae; genus Lepidonotus; species Lepidonotus clava. The sequence goes on along the minus strand of OW387150.1, from coordinate 12,253,674 downwards.
ATATTATGATGTGGAAGTTACCCCATATGGGAACTTGAAGGATATGGGTATGACTGAGGCCGTCCAACCGGATAGGTGTCTTGTCACTGTGTTACACCAATTATACATTTAATGGTCATGACTTTTGGAAAGGGACCAGTAAGTTTCTTTGAATATAATGTATCCAAGAAGATTCAAGAAGCATTAAATATTTCAGAATCATGTATAGAAAGGGCTTGGATAGAAGACCTGCCCATTGTTTTTGATGAACCTAAACTGACCCCTGTCCAAAATTGTAGATCAATGAAAAGAAGCAATTGCTTGTTGGTTGTGTGTTCATTTAAGGCCTTTGGCGAATTTTAATGGAACCCTTTCCTAAAGTGTTGAAAAATTAAAAGTTAATTGTAAACGGTGTGAATTGGGAAAATACATAGCTTATGCTATTCCCCTTACATAAGGAAAACATACTCTTATGTTTTCCATTTCCAAGGTTTGCAATGGCATGAAGCAAGGTTCGGCAAAGTTTCAAATTGCTGCACACTCAATGTCATATTTATAGGATCAGATATCTGGTCGTGACATATACTGTTTCACAGCTGCTAACACACTTTAGCCATAAAACATGAAAAAATGGATCTAATACCACTCAACCTTGATCATACTGGACCCCAAGGGAGGTCAACTGTATCCAACAAGTATCACATGTAGAGGCTTTAATTTTGACTTTGGAAAGACTCCTTAGATTTACAGCTGCAACTAAGGTTCACTTGAGACATATTGAGGTCAGAAACAGAAAGCCTTTCTGGTTAAATGCTATAGTAAGGTGCGTGAAGGCTGGAGGGTCCTGTCACATGGTAGAGTGAGGGCATGCACCTTAGCCCCAAGGCTGCCATAGGATACTACTGTAGAGAAAAGTTGTGGGGACGTATCCATTGTGAAAAGACTAGCAAAACACAGACATGACCTCATTAACATTCCTCCTTGACAGACGGTGTAACTTGCAAAGTTTTGTCTTTACCAGGTGTACCTTTGATTACTGTGAGGTCGTGCTGAATTGTCTTGTGCCCTCTAATAGTTATGTCTTTTTAGGGAACACATGATCGTGTTTTATTGCTAAAATACCGATGTTTCAGGGACGCCCTCTTTTGGTGGACGGGGCTCTCTCACTAAATTTCATTTGCTACATAAACAATGATGAAAGGAATCCCTTATCTTTGGACTGTCGTAAATGTGGTTTATGACATAGGTATGGGGTCCCAAAAGGGTAAAATTGACATAAGAGACTTGAAATGATTTTAAAATGTTTCCTTTCCAGCTGCATGCATGATAACAATTTTCCGTTACTACTACAAATGAGAGTAATACTATCAGATTAACTGTTACAACAGGAAATTGGGTCATAACTACCTTATCCTGAAAACTACTTTTCTGAGAAGGCCTATAGTTCCAGAAGACTGCACTCCCCTGACCTGAGTTAGGTCGATTAAGGCTTAGCATGTTGAAGTCAGCCTTATGCGCTATCAGGTGGCTGCTGAAGTATTCAAAATGGCTAGGTGTAGGGGGGCTTGGTTAAGACATGCCATCTGATACCTTTTATGTTACATTTTACCATTTAAAAAAATGTCCACGTGGACCTACCCATAACCACTCCCCCTATTAATCAACTGGACATTCCTACTTTTGGTAAGATGGGAGTTATACAAAGTGAAACCTTAACCATCCCATAAATGCCAATTATTGCGTCATTCTCTTGCCAAGTTTCATTTTAACTCTGACTTGGTTCTTGATTTACTTCAGGACCTTGCATGAGGTATGGATGCTTGAAAGGGATGGTCCATGTTCATGACAAGTGTGAGTTATGTTGGCCAGTTTGAGGGAAAAGCCATTTGAAGATACCTTTAAAGTGGCGTTCCCGACATGGCATCATTCACCCTCTGTCACCCCAAACCCCAACTCACAAACCGTCTCGCATTGTCTCGTGTTTTCTCCTTATACACGCGATCGGTACATCCGTGATGTCATGGCGGATTTGATTGACCCTAAGGTGAGGTCACTGCGCATGCTTATAGAGGGGTAAACTATCTAAAGGATTACAACTTCCGTTTGTGACCTTGGGACCGCCATTGTATGTTTCCTATTCAAAAGGCAACTAACTTGATAGAAACCAAAATAGGCTAAATAGAAACTGTATCCGGGTTATATTATTACCAAGCCCCTTAGAAACTGAGATACTTTGGTAGATATGTTATTTCTTTCAATATCATCAAGAAAGTTCAAAATCCGATGATTAATATCAATCTTGATATTTTTCCGCTTATCATGGATACAATGGAACAGTGTTTCCACAAAATACCGAAACCAGGATAAAGTTAATGACTGGATTTGGGACACCTCAGCAGCTCACCTCTGATTTATTGACGTATATTACCTATTTTGAATAGAAAATTGGAAGGATTTCGGTCACCCTGAAATCCCTTTTGGATTCACCCCTGTGTCGTGTTGCATTACGGCTTTGCCCGTATCTCAAGTACCTTGTAAACAATTCCTCTCAGACCACATATTATCAAGCCTAAACCAGTAATTGGCTGTGTGGGCGGAGCGTACGTGCGCCTTAAGGGTAGGAAGGGAAGGAAGGCGCGGGGTTTTACCCTCCTTTTTATAGAGGTGACAACGTGACTAGAGCTACGTACCTATCTAGATATATCTAAATTCATACAGGCTGTGACGTGCTTGTCACGTGCATCTTTTGTTAAGGCCCTATTACACTGTTTGTTAAGGCCCTTTTACACTACACGACTTGTACTACGGTAGCAGTGCCTTTTGCGACATGAGCTGTGATATAACTATTTTGCAGAGAACCTAAACATACAGTGCCTTTTGCGACATGAGCTGTGATATAACTATTTTGCAGAGAACCTAAACATCCCATTGCATGAGAATTTTCCATAACGTCATCATTTTGTGCTGATATCACTCCTCAAAGTCGTGTAGTGTAATAGGGCCTCCAGTCTTACACACCTGAATGAGCACCTGAAATGCTCCCTCCCCTCTCCCTGACCAACCTCAGGTAGGACCTCCCTGACGTCCGGTAAACCCCCCACCCTCCACTCCCCTTCTACCACACCCTGCACACCTCAGGTGTCCTCAGGTAGTTAGTTGTAAGGATGGTACCGCTGTGACAAGACCTTGGTAGACCCCCGCCAGTACTTCCTACTTCAAACTGCATTCTGAGGTATGAGCTTAACTAAGCTTTTCAGATTATTTGGTAGTAGTCAAACTATTGAAGGCAACTGCTGTGTTATTTAGACCAGACGGTAATGGTTATTCTGATTTATTGAATGCTTTGATTAATTTTGTAAGCCATAACAAATTCAAGATTTGCGTGCGCAATATTTTCAGATAATATTATATACATATCATTATGGCTATATATATATATTATTATGTTTGTGACGTGGAGAGGCAAATTTGCAATTGGTAATATAAATCTTTACATTATGTAGTTGGTCTCATAACCTCACTTCAATGTTTTACATATCATTTTTGTAAAAACAAATAGGTATTTCCAACAGTTAACTGTTAACAGCACATTCATATCACCATGCATTGATATTCACTTCAAATTAGGATGCCAATAAACATCAATCACATTTACAAAAGCCAAACTTCCAGACATGCGTAGACATAGTTTACGCATATATATTAGGGAGTGAGTGGATGTGCAAGGATAGATTACAAAGGCACCCATAAATCCATTGTTGACAGCCATATGAACCATTAAGCCAAAATATTTTCTATTATGCTACCACTACAAACCTGTTTGTTCGTCTGAAGCCTGTGCATATTGAGAAATAGGTATTTTTGGCACTTATTCTTCTTTGCAATGAGTATTGAGAGGGCTTCCTTAATTAATCTGTCCCAACGTGATCCTCTGTTGGGTCAGGTGGAACGGGCAAACTGGGACAGGGACATTGTAGTGGGAAGATGGGGCAGGGGTAAAAGTGGGTGTGTTCCCTCAACCATGCAATATATTTTTTTTGGTACAAATCCTGGTACGGATTCTACTAAAAAGCTACATACAATGCCCGTCACTCCAAACCATTTGGGTGGCTTCAAAAGTCCAGGAAAGCTGTGGGGAAAATTGTAGAGAATCTGAAAACCCTTGCAGGCATTTTGTGAGGCACACCCACACCTTGCTCACTGTTTCACAACCAACTCGAGACCTCCCCGGGCAAGTCCCATAACGGTTGAGAGGATTTCTCGTTACTCCAGCCTGGGAGATTCAGGACCGGTTTTGTCCTACTCCTCCCCCCAGCCATTAGAGTTCTGTTTTACTGGGGAGAACTACCTCCACTTACATTGTACTCTTTTGCCAGATCCGCGAGTTTGGCTATTCCCTAATTTTACCGGAGCTGATTATCCAGCAAGTATTGTAGTTGGAATTGATGTATGTTTATGCCAGAAAAGAAGTATTAGATATATGTCTTTGAAATTGTTTATTCCAGCCAAACCAATTTAAATGCAGTGTCCAAAGATTGGGACCTTCTTTGATAATTCCGTTCCAATGCTCACATTCCCACAGTCGAAAGCCCAAAGATCGAAATAATAAGAAACAGAATACCGAAGTACTCATTGAATATGCAAGCCAGTGGCTTATATCATGAATACGTGTATAAAAACATGCATTAATTCAAAGAACAAAGTAGTTCACACCTTGAATATCTTGGTTTAACTTAATGTCTCCTGCAAAAGAATGAGAAACGACTGTGTGACTGAAGGTACCTGAAATGTCCCACATTTTAAACAACAGAAGTTACCCTACTAAGACAAGAATACGTGTGTCCAGGCGCAAGGGTAATTGCTAAATCGCACCATTTGCCGGGCAGCACAGACAAGTACTGTATAAGGGTATGCATGAGGACAGTTTGGGCAACCAGCCACCGTTGTCTGTAATGGGTGCCTTCATGTAGGCTATCAAAGTAAAAAATAAAACTAAAGAAAATGTAGACCCTGATGCAAATTGAGCCCCTGAAGCGCCATACCCACTGAGCGAATTTGGCCACGTCAGCCAACGGACCGGCCGATTCTACCAAAATAATTGGCCAACATAAGCACATTATTCATATCAAAGATGTACGTTTCAATATTACACATTGATTGGTGATCCAAATTGGTGCATAACACAGCCGATTCTTTTTGTAGTAATCGGCTGATTTAAGGGCCAATTCAGACTAGTGGGTATGGGGCTTTAGCCACTGGAACGATTGTGAGTCAGCCGGTCATTTATTATGCCATGACACCTGACTGGGAGTTGGTCGACTCTAAAATGTTGCATTTCACTCTGTGTGGGTTATCCTCTCTGATTACAAGTCGGCCAACTCTGAGTATCCAGTCGGCTAGTTCTGAGCAGTCCATTGGCCAACTCTCAATAAGGGAGCATTACCCACCAACAGATGGCTGGTAAATATAGATTCTTGAATAGGCTAACTCCTAATTAATCGACTCAAGGATTTTGAGTTGGCCAACTCTGTGAAGTCGGTCCATGGATATAGGGCTTTTAGTTGCATGGGTACCTGCAACAGCCATTTGAGATCTCCATCTATGTACCTTAGCCCCCCCTCCCCCCCCCCCCCCCAATAAATCACATAGCATCACACTAAAAAGACTGGGTGTACAATCCATTACATTTCTTAACCTTACTGGTACGTTAAGTTCACAGTAAGGTCAGTTTGCGTTACTTAGGGCTTGTTTGAACATTTTACAAGATTCTCACCTCATTACCTATCTGTTCTAGTTCAAATCATCCAAAGGATATCGTTGGCAGGCAGGGCAAAAGTGACACTTATAATGTATAACCAATATAAACCTGTATACATTTTAAAATTAGACCTATAGCTACTGTACGGGATACTCGATCAGATAGTGGGACACCTTTAGCTCTAAGTAAGTCAGGTAAGTGTATTTCGAGCCAGGTAAATCCTCTATGGACATAAAGTTTTTTCTATTCTACTGCAGACATGGGGTAGATATCAATCCACGCTCTACTAAATTGCTATAGCATGTCTTTAACGTCAAAGACTCGTATACTCTCTTCCTTCCCACGTTTCAAAGGCAAATACAAATACACTTTGCCTCAGTGATGGAATAAAAAATATCAAACACCAGTGTCAAATTACAAGCCACTTACAATTGAGTATGTCCTTGGTACCATAGATGGTTAATGTTGATGTGGTCTTCAAGCAGTGCTGTCTTCTTCAAAATGAGAAAAACATTTTATATTCTTTTTTTGAGAGAGATATTATGCTTTGTGGAATTAAACGATCCTTTCCAAGGAAGCCAATTCCACCCTTTGCACTGGCCCATACAAAACAAGTAGAATTACATAATTTATTTTGTGAGCTTCCAGAGTAATTTTCATTTGTCATAAGTAGAGGTGTTTAGAGCGGGTAAAAAGGATTATACTACACAATGTTGTCTATATGTAATCTTAAATTTGGAATAGCTTGTTTATGAGTGCCAAAGCATAGACCATTGGCATGGGAAATACTGATTTGCTCAAATTACCATTACCTTTTGGTCAGCTGGGAATTGTTGGCTCACACACCTAGATGGTCACAGTTTGCAGTCAATGCTACCAAGAGGAGTTGATCATGTTCCAAGATGTTTGGTGTTCCTCCATTCTTCATCTTGGCACAGGTGAGAGGGCTGCATCAGCCACTGGTTGTCCTGGAATGCCTTGAGCAGGTCAGCAGTGGTGATCACAATGTCAAAAGGAAATACAACATAATTAACCTGGGTCATGCCAGGTGACCTTAATAGCATTCAAGGAAAATCACTGTATGTAATTTAAGCTTTTATCAGTAATAGGAATCAATGTATGGGGTTACACAGATATTGAAATAAAAGGATCGATAAGGAGCAGCTACCAGTGGCATTGGATCACTAGATTAGAATCTATTTTTCAATTTGATCACTAGAATAGAATCTTTTTCTCAATGTTAGTTTTAGTGGCAAAACGAACCATGCAAATAACCCATCTTTGTAAGGTATGAGTCATATGAAAATTGGGATCAGGAGAGGGGAACCAATTAATCTACTTATAATGCTCTCTGAGAATAAACAGTAACTCTGTCTGAGAATATCTAAATCCTATGGGGCTAGATATGGCATCATTTAGTTAATGATTATATTTAATTTATTGCTTCAATTGTTGTCCCCTTTCTTCCAGTAGAGTTGGCAAGGAAACTCTTTCTTGACCCAGAATTCAATCAAGTAATTCTGACTCTTGGCAGAGTTTGGGACAATAATCAATGGAATCACAGAAGATCGGTTGATTTCCTTTGCATTTCTTTGCGTACGTGACCTCGTCTGGATTCTTTATTTAGACTGTTCCTAGGCAACTGTAAGCTTATGTCACAATAACATGTTTTTCTTTGATTATTTCAGTTCATATATAAATAATTTGCAGTCAGATCCAGGCATCAGAGAGGCCTCTGATAAGAAGCTTGACTGAACGTCAGAACTACTTTTTAAAATCAATTCCGAATTATTTTAGAATCTGTTCAGCATATGTGTGCTTGAATTATTTCCCACCATTATTATGGTATAATTATGTTTGATGTAAAGAATTTAGTCACAATGCATACCATTCTATTTTAAGCAGGCCGCATCTTGTCATGTATGAATAACTATCCACCACATTCTGTAACCAATTCTGTGAAGCCAAGTGCCTCTGGCACCACAAGAAAAAAAATCGATATTTATTTTACGATTTTTTTTTCTGTGACAATTTTTTATTTCTTTCTGAACTGTATATAGTCCAATTAAGCTTCAGTAGCACTACTCCTAAAGCTGGAGGAGCTGTGACTGTGACCGTTGATGCATGACGGTTGGTTCCCCTCAAAGCACCTGTTGTTATTCTGTGCATAGATCCGCGTGAACCTATCGATCGTGGCACCAAAGTAGGGTCAATCTACCACATGTGCACAAACAAGTCTACTACGGTACAGTGACGTCACCTAGAGGCCCCACAATCTGTGTCACAAAAGTCCCCACTCATCGATTAGAAAATTAGATAGAAACTAAATTGATCCGAAAGTCCCAGGTTCAATCACACATTTGCGGCTTCGATGAATATAAATATTTATGTGCATAGTTACATAAACATATATTATATGATATTGCGTATGAATGTTTAAAAAAAATGTACACGCATCGAAAGAGTGCAAATGAAAATGATAGGAAATTCAGTTGTTTAAGTTTTTCAGTATAATCTGGTATTATTGATCTTCACATATTAATTGTACTCCCAAACAGTAATACATGATCGTTGCCAACAACAGCAATCATAGGGAAAAACACACAAAAGAATTAGCCATATGTGTATAATACAACTGTAGAGCTAGTGGAAATTACTTACCAGGTAATCTGGTATTATCACATGACGATGTTGGCCGTCAAAAGTCTTCCATTCACAATGGTTAGTAACACAAAAAGTGTACGATTTCGCTTAATTCCATGATCTATATTTTGGTACAGTCAGTGCATATTGGCCTGTTTTTTTATAGAGGTACATTATATCACAATGTACATGTGAATCATGAAACATGTTTATATAATATCTAAAAAGTAACGTCATATTATTATGATGTATATGACTTACAGACCGTTCGATAATATCTATTGATCACTTTGCATCATTTTTACAACTTATATAATTTCTTTTAGTGTAAATCTTGCATCATAACGGAGAAATACCTGGTAGGGGAATAGAGTCCTCAGTGTAGCGGGGTCGGTGTGGGTGTTGAAAATTTAATCTTTGTGTGAGACTGACGCGTCTAGTGAAAAGAGGATTGCGTGATATAAGATAGACAGTTTGACCCATCGGACTCGGCTTACCAGGGAAAGACTGTTTTGTACATGCATTATGTATAACGGCCAACTAGCTCGACTAAAAGGCAGAAAATTGTACAGTTTTATCCTAAGAAATAGTTCGTTTATATTGCGATTATTCGCTTATTTAGCACTAATGTAGACATCATGATGTAACATGCGTGCCTAATACACCTACCCCTTGAGCCATTTGGAGGATATTCAAAACGATAATATTCTTTACATGGAAATTTATGTTGTATTAGGCACTTTGATTATGGGAAAGGACTTCGAATGTAAATTTCCATAAGTAGTATACCAACAAAATGTAAACTGTAGCATTTAAGCCTGTTTGGGATTGCTCATAAAAACAAAGCTTTTAAAATGGTTTCTTGCATGTTCTATTGCTTAAAATAGGTTTTATTGGACATGCATGTCACATAAACCTACACGATTCAATCACAAATACAACATTTTGCAGATTACTCGATGTATCAATGGGGAATTTCACTTTTAGTTACTTTTCATGTGAGTAGCAACTTTAAAAAGATACCAGATCGTAAATTTTTGAAACCTTAATTTTATGGAACGAGAAATAAGTCAATTTCGATCAATTCTGCTAATCTCTGATGATTTCAAAGAAAACGAAAAAACTGGTAACAATACTCATTAAGGTCCCCTAGTGTCCAGAGTACATCAGACTTATCAGGTTTGCATGAAATCTACCATGAAATTTGCTTTGTCCACATTGCAAGGTTCACACTCTATAAACCATTGCCAAAAAATATCCCATAATTATTCAGGAGATGGGTTTATAAACCATTGCCAAAAATGTCCTATATTCAGGAAATGGCGTTGTCTGCCAACTCTAATTGCTCTTGCCCCCTAATACCTATAAAGATAATAGTTTGACAATGAAGAGCAAACGTAGATAGCTTCTTGGAATAGCCTAAATAGATTCTTGGTTACCTATATCATTAGTCACGTGGCTATGAATGGGAATCAAAAGTATGCATTTCATTCGTGTAGTTCGTTAGTTGTTAACTGTTATGTCTAATGGCGATGGGGATTTTGTCAACTTTGTGATATCTACCCCTAAAGTACTCAGATGCAACTAAAGTACAAAAGTCTAAATATACAAAAGACAGTCATAGTTGATTTCTCTTATTAGTAGATAGATCAAATCAACTTGTCTAAACATGAATCAAAGTCTTCCATATCGTATTGTCAATTGTAAATTACATGAGGATTTACTCAGTGAAGAAGTCATAACCATTGTAGATAAACAGAGAAAAATCCCCTTAAATGCACTCATCAATTTGTTATGCGTTTGCAGGTCCGGGTATCTATAGCACCGCTGACCATATGGTCTCCCTTGTATTTGATTGTATCGATCCCCAGGGGCTATAACGAGTAGATGCCACTTAACCCACTAAACTTACTGGAGTACCAAGGGAGTACAGCCTATATCACACTGTCCGATTTTGCTCCGATTTTGAAAATCGCTAGTATGAACAATTGCTACTTATGAACATGTTATATATCATTAGAAAGGATTTTGAATTCTCTTTCCAATGGTATGTAACATGCATGGGTCTATGTAGTATTCCTAATGAAAATTAACAAATTACCGAATCCTCTGCTGTATTCAACATCGCCTAGTGGAATACAGGTTTAAGGTGTGAATGGGGGTTTACCCATGCATTCTAAGCACTGGTCAATAACTATTAGCAGGAACACCCTCTGCCACAGGACAGGTCACTGACTGCTTATTGATCTGTTCAATTATTGATAAGGGTAGTGTCAGATGTGCTGCATCACTCACTGTTGGCATGTGCAAATCAGGCTTACAGGCCACACCATTGATGGTATGTAGTTGACTTTACTTTTAAACACCCTTAACATCGGCATAAAAATTACCAAGTTGTGAGGAGGTTCCCAGAAAATTCAAGGGGATTCCCCATTAGATGAGAAGGGTTTCAGCTGGATATTTTGAGAACTGCATTACATCAGAACACAAATTTGAGAACATTTGAAGAATTTTTCAAGACAGCCTCGGAATGCCATTATGCATTGTCTTCCCCCTTTACTTATATTTTTTGGTTAGGACACAGTTACATCAATAGCACCATGTTCCCACTCATGTTATAGGACTACTGCTAAAATACAGCTCCATGCATGTACAACACAAATTAAATAGTGTATTTCAGTTGAAAAAGGTTTCCTCAACCTGTTGCTTTCTAAAGCCCTGTCCCTTTCAAATCACTAAAAAAAACAGGACTTTTCGGCACTTTCTGAGCAAACCTACACGGTGCGAATCAAAATTAGTTGTTGTCATGAAGCAATCCTTGCAAATTATCTATTTATGTCATTTAAGTTCAAATATAATACATATCACGTCCTCATAAGATTATATTTGGTACAGGAATATAGTAAATAAAGTGTGTTCAAGTCTATACTGCCTAGCAGCATAGCAGTTTGCGTGTCCCTTAACAAGGTAACCAAGTTCTGGCTCAAGGATACTTAATAGCATTGGCTCACCTTGAGTGTTTTATCAATAATTTTAGTCAGTGAATAATTCATAGCACTCTCATACCTCCTGATGCTCAACTAGATTTTAAATCTAAATCATTTACTTCAAAGGAACATGCATGAAATTTGTATGACCACGCCCCCATGGCCTTCATTTAGATAAAAAAAAGATACAGAAGAAAAAAATACTGTCATCCACGAGTGAAATTGATTTATCTATGTACACCAAGTTGGTGATTGAAATTATTGATTTGTAGGTGTCAGTGTTGCGATCAGCGTGTTAGGCCTGTGTTAGGTGGAGTTAGGCGTGGGTGACATGGTGACAACCATGTCAACAAGCCTAAACATGGCATGCTTCTATTCCACTCTGGGAATACCCCCTTGTGCTGACCCTTTGTTTGCAGTATGCTTTGTGGCATAGTTTCTATGGTGCCTAATTGAGGGGGAAGACAGCACCCTATGTGTTACTATTAAATAATGACAAGGTCTTTTACAGAAAGAAATATTCTATTTTTGTTTTACTTTTTTTCTCTTTACTCTGTGCATGCTTTATGTTTTGACCAATTGTCCAAAGTTGTAAAAAGTTAAGATTAAAAAACCGTGATGTCAAGTAGTCCAAACTGGGTCCAAACGAAAATATAATATGCAATGTGCCTTGTGAAATGTAAGTCTATTCCGAAGGAGAATATTATATAAACGCATGAAATAGATAAATATATGTATCTATTATGTATATATGATATTATAAAGTTTAAAATGAATTAGCTCTTTTGGATGAACAATGAAATTACAGATATCATTTTGTTTAGTGACGTAAAAAGGTCTACATACGGAAATTATGTCAACAAGCATAATATTGACATTTGACATCATTAACAAGATGGATTGTAGTTTTAAATAAGGGTTGTAACCAAGGATTAATTGTCAGGTGTATCAATAGGAAAACATGTGTAGAGGTGTATAAAGCATGTAGATTTGGTGGAACATCAATCATAATCGCAGTCCCATCAACAAAAATATAATGGCTGTATAAATAGGGTTCAGGACGAAAACCCCACCTTTTTCCATTAAAGTCAACTATTTACAATTTATGTTTGGTTTGGCGTCATGGCCTGTCATCCTCTATAGAATAAAATCCCATACAAGACTCCCCCACTGAATAGATTCAAGGTTTAGGCGGGAAGGGTAACTTGACACGGGGAATTTCACGACATGATTTAGCTTTATATAGACGATGAACCAGGTCAGGCCTGGTGAAAAATAATAATGATAAAGATAGCGGATCTAAACTGAGGGTCTTAAATTAAACCAGCCAGTTATCCTATTATATAGCATCGTGTATCCCTCTTAAATATATATATTCCACATGCCGATTTTGCAGCCGATTTTGCAAATCGTCAGTGGGAATCAAGGTTGAACATACTTACCTCATGTAACACTAGGAGAGTTCAAAATAGGCTTAATTGGCCGTTGCAATTAAGGTTGAATATACATATGGTTTTACCTTGAGAAGCGTCTTACAATTCTCTTTCGAATGGTATATAAGATATATATATGAGTCTATTACATATTCTTGGATAAAAATTAAACAAATTTAACACAAAATCACCACATCAAAATCGGTATGTGGAATACAGGCTTTACACAATAGGACCGTGGATTTAGCTTTAGGGATAAGAGACCATGCACTTCAAAGGCACCGACCGTGGAGGAGGGTGGGGGTGGGGTCGTTGGACCGTGGATGGGAAGACCGACCAGGGCAGCCATGGGTCCTGCCCAGGAGGTGGGCTTGGTCAGCAGACCGTGGAGACAACCAGGGGAAACACGCTTGGCCAGTGATCCGTGACGTGCTGTAGTTATTACGGAACTTCAGGGGGAAAGTTATTGAAGCAGGGGGGACATTTTGGAAAGAGTGGCGAGAGGAAATTGAAGGTGTGGAACTGTTGAACTAGGCCCTCCATTTGGAGGTGTTGCAAGGAGTGGATTGAGGAGGGCGTGCAGGGGCGGATGTATGATTTAGAAAAAGAAATAGGGGGGGGGGGCGTTTTCTGCATATAGGCTAAGTATGAAAACGTTGGGCATTTACACATGCACATAAATATATGCATGTAAAGTTTTCCCCCTACATGACGTGTGAGTTTCCACCCAAAAAAAGAAGGGGGAGGGATCAGGACCTCCTGGACCTGACCCCTCACCCAACCTCACCTTATATGCACTGGGTGTGAGTATGGGTGTGGGTATGATTAGTTTTTAAGAGGTAGGTTCCAGGGGTCCCTCTCCCCCCCCCCCCCCCTGTCACCTCCCCCCCCCCACACACACACACGCCTGACCTCTTAGAACGAAGGTAAAACCTGTTTCTTATCACAGGCCAACATTGCGTGTCGGTCGTCACACAACCCCCTACTTAGACCACTGGCTGTTGTAAGAATGGGGGAGGGAGAGGGCTGTCTTTTCTTCACATCACACCAATCCTTACCTTATGGCACACGCCATTGTAGCACAAACCCCATGTTTAAAGGTCGAAGGGAATGTTTGCCTTTCCATACAAGTCTCCAATATTCATTTTTGTCCAACATGTTTTACGCACAAAAACTTCTTAATGCAAATGAAGTGTTATACCTTTAGAGATATATGTTCATGTGTCTCCTTATAAAAGATCATTGGGCGCTTCACGTGTGCACGTGGAAGCGTCTAGATTGATATATTTGTCTAAAGACACCCTACTTGTGTAATAGGCTTATTCCCCTTGTGAAGAGATTAGAGATCATCGAAATCCTATTCATAACTTGACAGACTTTTCTTAAAATGAGTTACTTGCATTAATAAGCTAGTCTGTGAAGGGTATAAGCATTTACCTTTACTGTTTTAGGTCTTTGAAACGGGATAGGAGACCTAAAAATGTTTCCGTAGAAGACACAGAGTTAAACTGACATATTCAGGTGAACATACTACACGTAATAGTCGGGCAACTTTCATCTCTGGTTGCATGTTGATGGTGATAATAATATGTCAGTTGTCTGTACTGACAAGTGATAATTATGGATTAGTTAATTGCCCCAGCACCAGGTAATTGCCTATACACCTATGGACTTATACGCGGTGGTTATGTTGAATATATATTTCCTATAGTAAATGTGTCATCTGAGAAAATTTGCTTAAGCTTTGCATACAGATGTTATATTCAGATAGACAATGAAGATATCTATATATTCTACATGGCTAAGGTGTACACTGTTATATTCTACATGGCTTATAATAATCAATTTTCACTTACCTAAATGCACTTTAGGGTTCAGTATTTCATATAAAATCATGCTTGCCGCTATAAATAATACATATGGTAGATAAAGCATTGATATATATATAATTCCCGAGTGGCTTAACAAAACAATCTCATTGATTTAACAATAAACCGATGCCTATTTCATGTACCCTTGAATGACAAACTTCAATATAGTTATCTTGAGATTCGGTGACGTTCACTTATATAATTATGAAACCACCTACCCATGAAGAATATATTGTCCCTTGATTCTCTTTCCTTAGGTATAATGACTCTGATATGGTTTTTATATGGCAGGACATGCTACGCGCCATTTATTTTTATGTACGTATGATGTATCTATTAACTGTCTAAATGTCCCGAAAAAGAAAGCCTGTCGTATCCCTTTAAGATGCCTGGCATGCTTTTGAATAACTTCCCACATATTCTTATATCAATTTCAGGTTATATATAAATATTTTGTCAGGGAATAAATATATTGAAAAATGACAAAGTTACCACAGACATTCTATACCTATTGCGCTTACAAAAGACACTACCTTGTCTATTGCATGAGGTTAAAAAGGCTTATTTTCGTATATTGGAAAAGTGCCATTCCTGATACACTTTAAGAGCATATCAATACCATACATTTTCTTAATGTTTCTGTAGATTGCAGTAAACAATCCAATTTGGTCCTGCAACCACCCTATACTATTCTTTTTGTGCTGAAATCTGGATTCCTACAAGAGAAATACGTTTACAATGGCTTAATTGTAATTAAGAAATAATGCACCAGGTGGCGCCCGTGCGATCACCCAGATTTATTTCTAATCTACTAAAATTAATACATTCAATGGCTCGTACACGCTCCAACCCATTGCCAGAAGGTAACATAAAAAGGTGATGTTTCAATTAACGATTGGGTAATGGTATGTAATGGTATGTAATGGAAGATAAATTGTCTAGATTTGCACGGTCAATTAAATGGTAATTCTTCCCCATCTTACAACCTGAGCTTCTGCCTGCAAGAGAAGGAATGCGATAAGTGGGTGAAGAGGGTATTTTAATTGTTCTGAGCCATGATTTCCTGGCTATTATCGTCTCAATTTGCATATTTAATGATGATTCTTAGCTTAATCTCGTTAGAAATGTCTAGGATCGGATTATAAAATGTGTCTGGAACATTTAACTCACAGTGTAACGCTTGGACTATATTTATCATTTCTATATAACCATATTGAAAGCTGATATATTTGGTATATACGTATTATTTTGGGGCGCGAGACCTTAAACTTGTCATTTCCGTGGAGTTGCGACTGATGTAGCCGTTCTGTTACCATGGTTACACAGATCTGTTGACATGTGACTATAATTATAAATCCGCTCCCGGTTACATTCATTTGTTCTCTCGCCACCAAACTGTTGTTAGCAGTTATACCGTTTAATAGACGGTTATACAGTTTAAATAACAATTCAAGTAATTCCCCCCAAACCCAATGAATTTATTATCTTTTTATTCAATTATAATTTTCATTACATTCTATTTGTTTCTTAAACAGTCTGAGTCTGTGACATGTTCATTTAAGTCAGTCTAGTGTTTGTTATACATTATTTATTATCGTTACCTAAAGCACCAGTGGTGAGAGGAAATACTCTGTCAAGGCAATCGATAGTCAGTGAGTCAGAACATAATAGTAACTGCTATACTATTGCTTGCATGCCACACAACGATTTCTGGTCATTATCTTTTACCGATAATTTCATTTCATCGTTGCAGTTCTGTCACTATACAGCATTCTAATATTGAAATAGCAGTATGACATCGTGTTTTTCAAAGACTAACTCGAGAACCACGTACTATGAGTCATTTCTGGCTACATTGTTGAATGAGTATTTATTAATATCATATATCCCAGTCCATGCAACATTGATGCTTCTGGAACACTTGATCTGTTATCCTGGTCACCAAAGTGATCATTTTGTTTACATTCATACTGTATCAATGTGCCAATCTCTACACAATTACGCCTTATGTTACGTGGTTCATTAAGTATTAATTACCTGGAAACCTAGGTAAACTAACAATGACAATGACAATGTTTATTATTGGAATCAACATTGTGGGTGTGCTAGTTCCATTGTATACCTATTTAACCTTGAGTTGTTGCAATGAGAAGTACTGGATTTTCACAGAATGTCCCACAGAAATCTCCATAGCTGCTGAAATATCCAGAAGTTTTTTTAAAGAAATTGATTTTTGTTCTGAAACAAATTTATATACAGCCTGTAATCATACATTCAGCCTGTAATCTAATATATATACAGCTTGTTAATCTGATACATGCAGCCTGTACTCTGATATGTGTAACCTGTACCCATACATACGTACTATGATCTATACAGTCTTTAAATTTGATATGCACTGCGTGTAATCTGATATATGCAGCCTGTTCCCAAAAATAGCTCTAATATTATACATCCTGTGAATCTGATACAATCAGCCTGTAGTCTGATATACACCCTAGATTTTATACAAAGCTGCACAGTCAAGTGAAGGCCAAAAAAGCAAATAGGTACTCAAAAACAGGATAAAGCAGCACCCATGGGAAGCATTGTTCTTCAAGGACGCCATTGGTCAGTCAGGTCCGAGGTCACGGGTCGTTAAGAGGTCATGCCTGGAGGAATGGCGCTTTTAGTTGGCATTCAAAAGAAAGAAAAAAATGAGGGAACAAAACGTCCAGAGCTGGCATCAGTTGTCCTCCTCACGGGCAGTCACTAATCCGTTTGGTTTTCTTCGAATAATTACCTTACTCTCAGTTTTAGAAAGTAATGATAAGACGAGTAGTACCACTTCTTTTTAGGTATGTATGCCTAGAGCAAGGTGTTGTGTAGTTGGGTGTATTTAGAGGTCTTGACTGTAGTCCATCAAGTGCACCAATCTCGTTCCACAGGGTAGCCACTTTATGCCCTAGTGTGTGGTGTCAGTACTACGGACTACCTTGACTGGGGAATTGTAAGAATCAACAACTAACCTTCTGTGCCTTTCCGTTGCTTAAAACTGCAATGGTATTCAGTGGATTATATAAATACTGACCAGAAGATGTGTAGTTCTGCTAGTGTGATACTAGTTAACGAAAAAAACTAAGTTTTTACAGTGGATATGGATACTTGTGAACCTTCTTTGTTATGCATGGTTTATCACAAACAATGCCCTTATTTCGTCATTTGCCCGTTTTCCTCTGGGACAGGGTGTAACTTCCTCAAACTTCACCACAAGGTCACGTTTTAGACTTTTCTAAAGACTCTTCTAAGTACAGTGTGACTGGTACATATGGGTAGCAGTTATGTTTTTGCAAACACTAGTTTTTAGACGTCACATCGTTTTCTTATTCCTCTTTTGTTGACAATAGTAACTATATATTTATAATTTTGGGATGTGTGTGTATGTGTGTACGTTTGTTTGTGTGTCTGTGTCTGTGACAAAGAGACAATTACAAAGGGGGGGGGGATGAAAGGAAACAAAGACAAAGACAAAGAGAGGGGACCAAAGAAAAACTGCAATATTATTGCATTAGTTCATGAAAGTTTTGAAAGATAATCTGACCCAAAAAGAAGTCAAATGATAACCCTAACAAAGCATATATATACTGACAAACGAGTAGTCTTACTTCGCCATTGCAAAAGTAAAGGACACTCTTATTTTGGAGGAATCTTATCTGGAGGAAGCAATTTCAACTGGCTCAGGATTATATGTATGCCTATGTCATTAATTCATATCACATTTATGATCAACAATGTAATTACACGGCCCGATTCTCAAACATTAAGAAAAACGGGTCCAAGAAAGCGTTTTATGGCATCGTGGATCACTCTATACATCTCCTTTATCCCTACCTGTGAAACCTATCTTAAAAGTACGCTCCTTTTACCCCAACACCTTCAGGAACTAAGTCAACCACACGAACCTTTTATGTGATTCCATGCACCTCCTTTAAATGGACATTGCACTTTATTTCCCCTTTGGGGTTTTCACTTTTTCTTTCACCAGTATTTGCTGAAAGTCACGATGTGAGCTTATCAATCAAATCTCGTCACCTTTACCCTACTAAAACTGGAACGTTCCAGACACCCCCATCCCCGTTTTGGTGGGGACATATGCTTGTCAAACTGGAACGTTCCAGACACCCCCATCCCCGTTTTGGTGGGGACATATGCTTGTCAAAGACATAAAAACGTTGCACGCCAGCATGCAAATGCATGACATTTTAGTACTCATCCTATATGCGGACCCCCCCCCCCCCTTTCATAAGTCCTGTATTCGCCCCTGTAATGTTACATATTGAGGTTCACAACAGACTTGTTTACCCTTTAGAACCAAACCTATCCTGTTTACCTCCATGCTCGTGCCTAGACTTTACACGGGTGACCTAGTGTGTCTTCTTACACAACCTTACCTTACCTGACTTCATTCATTCTCCACTCAAACCTTGAGACTATTTACCCTAACTTCATTCCTCTTTCCAAAAGGTGTTAACCCATTTTCTTCATTTATGTCACAAACAACGTATTAAAGCAGGGGAGTAGGTCCTTTGCTGTTTGGAGGATATAGAATCTGATGGACATTGCACGGAAAGTTAGAGTATGTTACATAAAGAATTGCTTCAAACAATGGACCCTGCACATGTATCCCTGATGTTGTGGGTCATATTAGGAATCTGCCAGACATTAGAGGCAAATCAAGAGATAGATTAAAGAGCCCGAAATTCTTGCATTTCAACAAAAATGTAGAAGGCAGGAAAAGGGCAGATAAAGCAAAGAAAATAAGAGCAAAAAACATAGAAGTTTGAGAATTCTGTCTTTGATGATAGAATCTATGAAATGAACGAATCTATGAGAAGATGGAGACCTTATCCCCAAACTTTTTCAGAGGCAGTATATGCACTGTCCCATAGGCACAGGGCTAGATACGAGAGCCGGTGGCACTAGGCCTTTGATAACCCTGTCGTGAGCACATCGACCCGCCCGCCCCTTTGGACATGGACACACACCTTGAAAGGGAAAAATGCACATGGAAATGCACTCCTATCAAGAAGGACATAATTAGGAGGAGAACTACTTTTCTGGGCCACTGGGTACCAGCAGTAGGGTATCAGTGTAGCATGCCAGGAACTTTCTTGGCTGTTGGTGCCCACCCAGCCAAGGATGTGACGTCGAAGAACGTTCTGATAACGTCGCAGAACGTCGCAGAACGTTATAAGAACGTCGCAGAAGGTGACCGTTACGTCGCACCTTGGCTGGGAAGTGTGTACACTAATAACCTATGGCTGGTACCCAGTGGCCCAGAAAAGTTGTCCTTCTCCTAATTATATGTACAAACCGATTCTAGGACATATACCCCCTGGACATATACCCCCTGGACACTTACCCCCTTAGGACACTTACCCCCTAAGTCACATACCCCTCCCCCCCTCCTCGGGCTCATACTGTAGAGGAAATAATGAGGAAATTACCAGGTCGGGGCTACCACAGGAAAACTTCCCATCCTGTAATAAAGGCACAGCCTGATAGAGTATCAGTCTTCTGACCCACAGCCAAATTTCAGTCTAGTTGTTTCTGAAGCTTGACCACTGGTGTTGGTCCCCCTGCCTAAACTAAACAACTTCTCTCTTCTGATAGATCTTTAGGATGCATACCTAAAAAGGTAACTCATCCCTATTCCATAGTTTGTAATTAGAAGGAAACTAAATATATATCCCTCTCTTCTGATAGATCTTTAGGAATTATATATCCAATCATAGAACAAACAAAGGAAGGGATTTGGGATGGGGGCTTGGGGGGTAAGTGTCCTAGAGGGTAAGTGTCCTAGGGGTAAGTGTCTGGGGGGTAGGTCATTTTGGGGTTAAGTGTCCAGGGGGTAAGTGTCCAGGGGTTTTTGTTCTATCATCTACAAACCTCCCTGTCGTTTGTCTTATGCACCATTACTCGAATGCAAAATCATGAATCTGAACTTCCTATGAAATGCCAAAGGCACCCTACCCAAATGCCCATTTGGTCCTGTTTTGTTTTGTTTTTCTTCTGTTTCTGGCAATCCAAAAGATTATGATCGTGTTGTACTTAGAATCTGACTTTCTGGGAAAATTGACATACCTAACCATGGATCTTTAAATCATAAGCCGGGTCCCCACTGGGCCAGCGAGAGTGACGTCGTCGGCAGAAAAGTTAGTACGTCGGTCCCATCAACTCAATTTAGTCACTCAGAGCAACTAAATACCCCCAAAATCAAACATGTCTGATATTTTTGGGGTTTGTCAGCCGACTAAACCCACAAAATCAGACTTTGTCGTCTACCAGACTGGCGCCAGACCATTTTGTCTCTTGCACGTTAATTGATGAGGTGTTGCTGTCAGGGATTCGTTTAGATTATACCTAACCTTATACAAGTCCTATTTACGCATACAATGTCATATCCCCTTGTAGCTCATTTTACCGTGTATGAACTATGTCCAGAAGAACTACCACGTGCATACACACCCTGCATAACAATTATCAGTTTCAATAGGTTGCTTAGGTACTTGATGGATTCCAGAATTTATATAAACTTGTATTTCTGGTTTACATCTAGGGTTGTCTATTAAAAGCAGAGAACAACAATTGCCAATTTAGGTACAGGTCATGTGAGGGATTTTATCAGTTTCCCATGGTGTGTGTCCTTGTTGGGGTGCCTATACCCATGTCAGTCTAGAGATCAGATTAGAAGGTCCCTTCCAGCTAAGGACATGACATTTGGTTGAAGTTTCACCTTTCCAGATGAGTGACTTTCAGTTGACGTTCATGCTGTAAACACCATGCCTTACATCCAGTAAAACTGGGTAGATTGTGAAAGGAGTGAATTACACTTTCCATATATCAACTCAAGGGTAGAAATTTCAGTAATGATTTTGTCAGGGGCTGATACAGGATTTCAAAAATTGGGGGTGGCGTCGGTATATATAGGTTGAGTATTTAAACATTGCACTTGCTTGTCTAAAAACTCAACGTTGTATTTCTCTATATGAGGTATAAGTCTTCACCAAAATGGGGGGGCAG
This sequence comes from Lepidonotus clava, assembly GCA_936440205.1. Taxonomy (NCBI): domain Eukaryota; kingdom Metazoa; phylum Annelida; class Polychaeta; order Phyllodocida; family Polynoidae; genus Lepidonotus; species Lepidonotus clava. The sequence continues at coordinate 12,231,941 of OW387150.1, read as the reverse complement.
GTTCCCTAGATCTGCCTGTGATTGTTCCATAATGAGGAAGTGGTTTGATGTTTTATTCATATGAAACATTGTATTATCATGTTTATAAACTAAAAGAGATTATTCATCATACTCCATTTACAGATTCACCGCCCTACCTTGTATCATGTAAAGTAGCAATGTTATAGTAGGGTAATGTGGCAATGTTATAATAGATTGCTGTTCCAATGTTATAACAGGGTGGTGGCGCGGCCTGTCGCGGATTCCCATATACGTAACACTGGACAGTTGGTGAACAGTGAAACCTTGAAATTTCATTGTCCAAAATAATGATAGCTGAGACAATGTTAAAACCCAAAAAAGAAATCATTTAGAATAATAACTTTGACCTGAAATTCTTACCATAAATATTAACGTGCACTTTCCACCATACAGTTCAAATTGATTGAGTAGAAACTGTCTAAAAGAGCTTTAACAACACTTTTGCAACAACAAATCGTCGTTCACAAACGTGCTTAAAGTGTGTCATTCAGCAACGGGCCCCTCATGCCTATCCTTAATGTAAATCATAATTTTTCTTGCAAGTTCTTAGGGTATCCTCTTTATTTTCAGTTTCGTTCAAGGCCTCAAGATGCGAGACGTTTTACGTTTGTGTGCTAGCACACTGTTGCTGCTAGCAATACAATTTCAATCTACACAAGGTATGTTTTAAAGTCTAGTTTTATTAGTAGATGTACCTAAGCCTAAATTATATTATTATTATTACAACTAATAGCTATTTCGAATTCTTTTCGGATGTCTTTTTTATTCTAGATAGTCATAAAAATGTTTGTTGCAATCTCAAGCATTTACAATCTAACGCAGTATCTTATCACGTAAACACACCAACAAAGATTTGATATAGCCCCATGATGTTTAATACGAACCGTTTGATTAGAAGAAAAACTCAACAACCAACCAATAGTTTATAGCAGTTTATAATGACTATTCTTATTCTCCCCGATAGTATTTTCCCATAGATAGGGGCCTTCCATTAAGCATGTCCGATTTCGGGTGGGGGGCATTTTTGAAAAATGTTCGTACGTATACTAAATGGAAGGCCCCCTATTTGATATCGCTATCCATTTGTATATTCATACATGTTTTTCCCCTTTTCAGGTCAAGTAATTGATAGCCTCTGTCCGACAGTTTTGACTCAAAATCCTGTGGCTCAGTGTGCACCAAACCAATGCGTTAATCGAAATAGCTGCATCTTGCCAGTCGCCGAACAGAACCAAGGATTTGTTGGAGTGTGCTGCCAATTTGGACTCATATCTGTTCCTTGTCTTATGTGTATCACCGTTCAAGGTAAGATTTCTCACCCTACAGCAAACAACTCTAAACGCTAAAAAAAAGACATTGAAAATTGAAACGACATGTATGTGACAGCTATTAAGAGAACTGCGGTAAGTGTTGACTCTATGTGTTGAATATGTCAGAAAATTAACTTTAAAGGGAGGGGCCAGTGTCTATAAATCAGTATACTGCCTTGATCCTAACCATCCGTGGAATAATTATGCCAAATTGTATACTTTTATGACTTGCAGTTTTTGTTATATATACGTTTTTGTGAATCAAATTTAGTCTGCCTGGCTGCACCTGGTGCAGGCTGCACAGTGCATTTCTCTTTGTGTGACATCACAAACAGAACAGTTGAAAAATTATAAAACTGAAGAAATTACAATATGAAACTTCATAAGAGTTATCTATAGTTCTAATAGTGTTTAGAATCACCACACTAAACGATTCATGTCAAAAATATGAAAAAATAGTGTTTAGTATGGATTTTATCATTTTGAAATACAAATATAACTGCCATTTTGTGTGACGTCACCCACAGACGTCCTTTATCAGCTGGACAGGAGATTCATTGTATGATCTGATTTATAGACAAGGTTTTCTATACAAGATATCACTTTATAGTTATAAAAATTGCATTTTCGCATACTTAACCAACATACCTACAGTATACAATGAGATTTAAACAAAACCATAATTTCACTGGCTCCTCTCTTTAGGTTATTGAATCGATAAATGTTTTCCCCAAATTCACAAGTAAAGACCTATCTTATTTTTAAAAATTGGACTGTTAAGTTGTTTGTTTGTTAATTTTATAAAACTTCCCTTGGCAGTAGTTCAACAAATCTAAGTCATTTTATTTTGATACAGTAAAAGGTTATGGTAATTTTCTTATTGATTATGTCAAATTTCAGGGGTCAAGGGGTTGATATGAAAAATCTTGTAGGTACTGTCTCGTAGATACTTTTTGGTATATATTTGGCTCTAGAACCATTGGTGATGTATCCATTAACTTGAAATTGATGTATTGCCTATTTTGCTGGAGGTCCAGGCTTTGTTAGCAGAAAAAGCTAATTTCCATTTTCAGGGTATTCGAAATATTGTTTCTGTACTATTTCTTGTATTCTATTCACCAACCTCTTCACATTTTCAGGACAAACAGTTCCAGGTGATGTCTGTTCGGTAAGCACATGTATATTTTTCACACGTTAAGGCATTGTTAAAGGTAAATAGAGGTATCTGATGCGAATCCATAATAATCTAATCAATTCTTCAACCCATCAGAAATGTAAGGGTGGTACATCAGGATCGTGAATACGCTTCAGAATCTATGTCTTATCATCATTATTTTCAAGATACAAAACTTTAAGAAAAAAATCCATGATCATTGGTGTCAATGGGAAAATGAACATTTTCAGGCATAGATAAATGAATATCCATAATTTTCAAATTAATTGCTATGTGAAAACATATGATCACAATGTATGATTATTCAAAGCTAAGGGGAATTTTTGGTGGATTTCCAAAATCTAGTTATGTTTATGAAAATAAGAAAAATGTGTACAAAATACATTCACCGTATTTATCTTTAAGATGTGATAACTATTTTCATGATTTGATTTTGTTCTCATTATCTCTGTACACATCTTATTTTATTTGTTTACATCTTGTTTGGTCCAAAATGATGAAATATACAACAGGTGCCTCTGACCGACATTCCATCTGTATTGTTCCTAGAAGTAGTTATGAAAAAAAGCAAGAAAATACAGTGTTCTCTTAAACTGTTCTTAAATTCTCATAACCAATCTCCGAATTCCTGAAAATAATCCTTGTTAATAATGAACGGCTCAGGTTCTGGTGTATGCATTCAACTTATACCATTGATGAACTGGTATTTGTTCATTTTATCATATAATCTTTTTCCTCCATTGATACCCATATGTTACTATATTTTCTTCTACAAACTATTTTGATAATTTCTATCACATTTATCTAGTTGATTGATTGTTAACATCTTCAAGTATATTACATATTCCTTCAGACTGTTAAATGATAGATGACTAAACATAAATATTGGTTTCAATAATATGAGATAGTGCATGATAGTGATTAGCAATGGGTAATAATGGCAAACACCTCTAAATGACATTATATTGGGCGGCTTTACAAATCTTACTATGAATGAAGTTTAATCTCCTAATCTTCGTGCCTGACTTGTCTTTTCCCGATGGGCTGTAATAACTTATGTTTTGTTACTGCATCATGTTACAGACCGTTGTGTGCCCTGTCAACTTTCGATGCCAAGCATCAACTGGTCCAAACGGTCAACCAATACCTGAGTGTGTACCAGGTAAGTTTTTACACTATCAATTCTATAGACCTTTTGCAGATACAGTCATATTGCCAGACTTTTTGTGGTCAGGTTCATCCTGAACAGTTCCAAACTGATGAGGAACGGGTCTAAAATTTTACCCATTCCAAAGTTTGTGTGTACAAGGGTTGGACACAATTACTGTATAAGCCATCCTATTTCTCATAGGGTTAAGTTTACTGACATAACCAAGACTATTTTATTCCTGTATCTCCAAGCACTGATAAAACATTATGCTTTCTTAGGTTTTACCAATTGACAGATTTGCAGGTTTGCTAGCCAATCGAAATGCTGTACTTCAAGGCAAAATAGGGTTGGACATTGAAGGTTTAGTTGACAGGCTTAAACATTGGTTCTTATGGGAAAAGGGCCAATATATAAAACTGCATTTTACACATTTTAGAAGCAATACATCAAGTGAATTGCTTTGGTTAATTTGTATTGTGCAGCTTTCTTTATGGAGTAAGCCTAGAGGCAATTTTGAAAATATCTGATAGTAAACTGTAATACTGGTGCAAACTGGGATGGACTTACATTTACATAACCCTATAACATACTCTATCTTTTATAGAAATAGGTATAGTGAATCAAGACTTGTTACTGATTTTTGCATTCAGGAGAACAGTTAGACAGTTGTTATAACAATTTCTGATATTTTTTGTCAAATGACCTAATTTGACTCTTTCTGTTGCAGTTGGTGGAGGGGTCACCTGCGTGGTAAGTCTTGTTCTGTACGGATATTGTAATTTATCTAGTGGTATCACAAGTAACCTCTATCAAATAGTAATAATTATCGGTACATTATTTGTTTTACGAGCAATAGTAAGAAAATCATCATTTCTATGCATTGTTTTTAGGGCCAACAATGTCCTCCAGGCTCAGTCTGTGAGGTTGTTAATGCTCCCAGTGGTCCCTTCGTCAACTGTCGCTCTCGTAAGTATACATTCATCTATAACATTATAATGTACAGTTACACTTGGTAATACACTGCATGGAATTTAGCCTTTGAAGAATCCAAATTTCATAAATAGGGCCATTATGGTATATGAAAGGTAATGTAAAAGTAATGTAAAAGTAAGCTTTACATTACTTTCAGGGACTGTGAACATATATTATATTTTCGCGCTGCTAAATGTTCGTGCACCAAGCAATGATTATAATTTCCATGCATTTATAATTTCATGTATTTGATAGTTATTTCTATCTGTTCTATGATGTTGATAAATTTCACTCATATCATGTTATCGCGCATTTGTAGTGGTGCGCAAAATGAACGAAAATATGTACAGCGCAAAATTTAATACGTTTTAATGCAGTAAAGTAAATGTAAACTTTACATGACTTTCAGGTTCTTTGCACAAGTCTTGAGACATTAAAATTCTTGAAAGGTCACCTTTACAAGATCTTTCCATGACCTTTACTGCAATTTAATGGCCAAATTTACAAAACTGAGATTACATGCACGGACATCTCCACATACAGACCTTTTGCAGAAAAGTGACCCTGTGGATATGGAATTAATTCAAAATGTATAATTCTATCCGGCAAAGATTGTTCATAATGATGCAATGAGCTTGTTTAGGGTTAACGTGGCATAAATCGTTGTTTAAACAATTTCAACATTGTAAATAATAATGAAGATAATTATTGATCACCAACATGATGGACGTCCCATTTTGGCAAATGTGACGTCATCTGCACAGTGTCTGGTGGCTCAGTGACGGTCTCCGTGCACAGACCTTAAGGTCACGTGCAGAGTTATGTTTGTATACATGGACACAACAGGGGAATTGGTGGGGAGTGGATTTATGAACGTCCCTCAAATTATATTCTTATTTGAGCGAAGTCGTGCATTTAAGCTAGTGATCTACAGTGCGACAAAATGCCAAACATTTGTCTGCTTATACAATATTTGTGAAGGTATGCGGACCTGGACAATCATGTATATAGTGTATGTATACCAGGGTAAAATCAGCAACATGTAACATTTACCGAGGCCTATATATATATATATATATTATATATATATATATATATATAATTATAATGGATTGCAAGAGGCCTGTGTTGCAGACCTTGTGCATGTAATCAGTCCCTCTCAGTTCTGCCTACAATAATATTCCTGTTTAACTCAGCCCTACTGTTAGTGAATTTGAACGTTAGAAAAGCACCAAGCGAGACGTGCGACTTTGGTATAATATAGAGATACCATATAGCGTTTAGCATTGAACCGTTTAATCTTGAACCCTTATTCTATCGACTATTAAGTACAGTAACGATTTGCTGTCGATATACTTTGGCTACTGACGATATATAATTGGCTACATTGCCAATCAAATTTACCAACATGTTGGTGATCATTTTTTTGCTGATTATTACTTTTATGTCAGCAGCCGTTTTTACAATAATCGTAAATCGGCAGCCCCTTTTCCGTTCCATTTTCGGTGTTGGACGTGTGTTGAAAGTTGGTATTGCCAATATAGAACATCACCATGGAGATGTTCAATATTTGCAGCAAGTACCTACAGTATATAGCAATTAAAACTGACCAGTACAGGGAATGCAATTTTCAGAAAATGTGACAAGGAAAATAAGAAATGGAAGAACATTTATGTGAACACACAACAATTGTCTTGACATTATGTAAGAAATACAGATCATCTTCCCAATCACCAAGAACCATCAGGAGAAATCTGTTACCACAATCAGCAAAATGGGAAAAGAATACCCAAATACTTATGCAATAAATGATGAACTCACGGAATATAAGGGCAAATAAAATACTCTATAAGTTTATTTGTTTTGTGATCAAAACCATCACTGACAAATAAATTACTAAACTGAGGTCATTACTTTTATGGTGAAAAGTTCTGTAATGGAACACAACGTGCATATTCACCTAATATTGTCACAAGGCTTAGTCTGATACTGAAAGTAAGACATAGCATATCAAGCCAACTCATGCGGGCTAGAAGTAACGCCGAAGACATTATTTCTTCATCTTTCTTATCAAACCAACATCCTCAAAATTCTATTCATGGAAAAATATCTATGGTAAGTTGCGTCCTTTTTTATAGGGTTGGCCCTGGCAACAGAAGTTCGTGGTATTTGCACTGCATGATGTCATTGTTCTAAGGGTGATGAGAAATCCTAATAAAAAGTGATATTCCAATGACAATAATTAGAAAAACAATCATCAATGCAAATATTCATTTTGCCTCACTTTTACATATGACACCTCGTGAACAATGATGCATCCTGCATTCACTCAAAAGTTCTAAAGGCTGGCTAACCATAATGATATAGTCATAAGCTATTTGTATTATCAATTCTGTGTCACCAATTCTGCCAGAGTTATTACAATAGGTAGTATCTTCTAAGTCTAATGAAAATTGTTTTAATTAAGGTCACTGATTGATCAGCACTCAAATTAGCCGATTCTCTCAAAAGAGTCGGCCAACTTTTACACCAATTTAGATAAAACAAGTTCATGTATTTTAATACTACGACCAGATAAATGGACTGAATTAGCAGTAAGATTTGATTATTATTCTAGCAGAATCAGATAATTTTAGCATCAATCAGTAGGCTGACTTGGTCAAAATCGCTTAGTGGGTATGTGGCTTATGAGGTCATGTTTCGAGAATTTGATACTTCCGATATGCGGTTGAAGCTTATATTGGAAGTATTTTACATGGCAATAAACATCTAGATCCCGTGACCCTGTATGCACAATGTTGATTGAAATCAAAATGTTTTTGAGGTCCAAAACAATCATGTCTCAGTGCCTAAAAGTCAAATCGAAAGACCAACTCATAAAAGAATAAACAACATTTTTATTGTATCTATATTTAAATATCGGTCTCAAACATTTCCTTGTGTTTCGTTATCATACTTAATATTGAATTGTGAAATTATGTTGGTGAGTAAACAAATAAAAAAGGACAAAAAAAAAAGAAAGAAGAAATGGACCCCACTGCCTACTCAAAATGATGTTTTTATGGCTCTTTCTCCACCCGGGCACCAATTTCCTTTAATGGCCTCATATACCTACAAATCGTTCTATCTATACGTTTTCAAACACACTATAGACACTTGTTGTTAATCCACTTGTTGACTTTGTTATAGCCTAATAATGTTTTATTCTGTTGTTACAGTTACTACATGTCCCGCTCTCGCCGCTATCATCCCTGGTGCAACCCTAAGGTACTTTATGAACTGAGCCAAAACATTAAAAAGAATCAATGTTATACAACTACCATTAATTATACTATCACTACGACATCCCATCCCATGCATAATCCGATAGTTCCAGAAATGGTAGATATCATTATTCTAAGTTATATCGATGGAATGAAGACATTTTAGATTTTATGCCAGCCATGTTCTACAAAAATAAGTTAGAATCTCGAAATCATGGGGATAATTATTTAATATTTTCCTGATTTAACAATTTTAAATCTACCCTCACTAAAATTATAATGAAAATTCTCTGTTTAATAGCTGTTGCTGATAATATATATCTCAGAAATAACGTTATATTTTGTATGGCCAGACATAATCAAGATACATATTTCTGACACGCCAGTGACGTTGCCGTTCTGATACTATGCTTACAGCGGATTGTTGCAGTGTCACCATATATAAATATATATGAATATATATCAGGAAGTGAAATCACTGGATCAATCACTTTTAACCCACCGCCATGAACACCTAAAGTGGCCCGTTGCAGAATGGATTTTCGTAACAATAATAACTTTAAGATAACTTTAAGATCGTTTTCATTACAACAATAGGTTTCGTAACAGCAACAGTTTTCTATCTCTGTTTCTACTATATGAAATTAAATTCTGTAAACTGATATATGAAAGGAATAAATAGAAGAAATCAGGAACAGTTACAGCTCATTAAAGACATTCTAAATCCTTTTTCTTAATTGTCAAAATGATTGCTGTTACGATGAAAGTAACAACGAAATGTTTCAATGAATTTCATAACAACGAAAATTATTTAAACAACGACACTTTTTGTTGTTAATATTTTCATTACAACGATCGTTTTGCAACAATTTTTTCTATATTCAGAATGCCCTCAAAGAGCTGTAAATTTTACTGATTTTTGTCTAATTTTTTCCCATCACATCAATTTACAGAATTTAATTTCATTCATTAGAACCAGAGATTTTACTATTTTTGTAAAAACGAAAATTTTATAACAACGAACTTGTTCATTATGCTATCGTTAAGGTTACCATAAAAACGAAATGCTATCATGCAACGGGCCACTGATACCCCAAAAAAAGTAACAACGAAAAGTTTCGTTAATAATAGTATTTTCGTTGCCAAGAAAATCATTGTGCAATGGGCCATTGTTGCACAATGACATTTCGTAACAACGCAAATTTTAACCCTTTCACTGCCAGATATATCACAATGTAACTGATATTTACTGAAATATTGCCCAAAATACAAAAATTAGTGCATAAATTCCCTAAAACTCCAATTTAGTTTAGATTCTTCAGATGAAAAGCTTTTTCAATAATTTTGATATAAACATTCCAAATGTTGGCACTGTGCCAATAAGGCAAATTTCTTGTGCGGAGTAATTGTACGTACTATTGTAATTTGCAGGTCACCATGGTAACCGATAATTCATAAAATAACTATGACACTCTTTATAAAAAATAACATGAAAACATTATCTTTTTTGTGCAAAAGACAGTTTGTGATTATCATAAATGAAAGAAAAGTTAGAGCAAATTAAAAATCATATCATTAACATAAATTTACCCATTTTTCATGATTTTTAATTAGTATGGCAAATTCAAATGTAAATACATTGTTTATGGTTTCTCGAATCACAATTCTATCATTTTTGGGTGACTTGATAGTCCGATGTTCAAATACCTGTATCTCTGGTTCTAATTGGAATATCTGAAAAATTCTTTCAGATTCTGAAAGCATAATTTGCATTCTTTCAATGGCGTTCCTATGGGATTTTACTATAGGGCCCCATATGAGGCCTCTGGCAGTGTAAGGGTTAAGATAACTTTAAAAATGATTGCGTAAGAGCGCAAGGTTGCATTGTAATGATACCCCTTATATCTCTGTTTCTACTGAATCAAATTAAATTCTGTAAATTGATGTAAAGAGGGGAAAATAGGATTATTTCCTGTAAAGAGTCACAAGCTTATAAAGGTCATTCTAAAGAAGTTTTTTTATTGTCAAAACGATTGTTGTTGCGCTGTTTTTACGAAACCCATTGTGCAACGGGCCACTTATGATCAGTTTAAGATTTCAAAGTTGACGTGTATTAGGAAGGATTCCAATAGCTATTGTGTATTTATCTATACAAAATGTTTCATTTATCTTTCAGTACTACATCGGTTACAATTGACACAACTGTGACTATAACATGCACACCGCCATCGGTTCTGGTAGGCGCGGCGCAAATCACGTGCCGAGCAAGCGGTAGTTGGGACCCTACTCCTCCAATGTGCCAAGGTTAGTAGAACTATTATGGTCTTCTCCAGAGGCAGATACAGGATTTTTCATTTGTGGGGGGGAGGGGGGAGCATATAGGCAAAGTACTAGAACGGTGTGCATCTGCATGCATGCACGCACAACACTCTACATTTTCCCCTCTTTTTGGACTTCAGGGTTCCACCCAAATCCAAGTGATGTAGCTAACTTGTATATATAAATCATCCTCTCAGGCTAGTCAATAACCATAATCTAGCCAAGCTAGCTGGGCTAATTCCCTTTACAGTTAAAAAGAGGTATACATTATATTCTTAGCCTGGACTGTAAAGGGTAATAGAATCCCAATGAAAAGGTTGACTCACTTCAATGTATCTCTAAACTTTCAGGCTTTAAATGGGAGAACAGCTACATTATTTCTATTCATTACATTGGTATCTTATCATTATAGGTCCATAAGACTATACACTAGTGTTGAAAACTTTCGCAATTACGTCATAAAAGCTGAGGACCAACTAAACTACCTGATACGTTGTTTTTTAAGTCCAACAAACAGCACCCCTATGTAGTGCATGAAACATTGTTTCGTTCAGACATACCCCAGGAAATTATTGTGTATAGCTGTATAGAGTAAACATGCAGTTTTAGTTCCACAGATCTGTCGATGCCTCACTATATAAATCGTGGGACCAACAGTTACGTTTCAGTTGCTCACTCACCGCTGAGCTGCTTGTATCATAATTTTTAAACTTTAGAGTTGATGTAACTAGGAAGAATATGGTTAATATTTCATATATTTATCTATATCCAAACTTTATTCACTCTATTCATTAACCACAACAATGCAAACAGTAAACATTGAAGGTAGTTTTTTTTTAATGATTTCCAGCGACTAGCTGCCCCGTGCTCATCATTCCCAATGGAGCCCCAACCACCACTGCTGTTACACCAGGCACACAAGTTGTCATCAACTGCAACGCTGGCTTCAGCATTGTTGGTTCGCCTGTACTCATTTGTGGCAACACTGGCAATTGGCAACCAGCAATTCCGTTTTGCCAGCGTGAGTAAAAAGTATTCTTGGTATTCTAATTTGACGTAATAATCATAGCTTGTACACATGGATAAGCTAGCTTTCACCAGGAAGTCAGAAAAAGGCTTATATAAGGTCTCACATCAGACCTTATATCTTTTTATTATGTCTCTTAGTTTTATTATTGATCAAAATATGATAAATCTTTTGGGAATACAAAAGAATTAAGAATTAAAACCCTCTTCTGTCTCATTATGTCCCATGACTAGACTTGTGGTGTTCATTATCTTTTTTTTCAAACATAATTGTTTGCACTTTAACGTTCGTACATGTTCTTCCATGTTGTGTATTTTGAAAAATGTCTTAATGAATGCTGCTTTTAATTTGTTCTTTCTCTCAGTTTTCCGCAAAGAGCTATATCATTTCTTTTTCTTTGTTTTTATTTAAAAAAAAAGTGGGGTCTGTTTTTTTAGATCTACGTAAGAATAGTACATAAAACATTTTAAAGAGGAAAAAATGAGTGTGAGTGATGCACATATGTGAGCGATCACTATTTTCCATGGTTGGTGTTCAGAATTGATATTCAGATATATTTCTCCTTTGTTACAGCCAACCCATGCCCACCTATAAACATACCCAACGCTGTTATCAGGTGAGGAAATGTGTGTTGGTAACACAGTGCTGGCAATGCAATATTTTCAAAGCAATAAGGTCAAAACAGCACCATTGTAACTTTCATCAAACTTATAGACGTAAGGCTGTATTCCATTAGTCCATTTTACTACTGATTTCGAAAGTCGTCAGTTGGAATACTGGCAAATCATACATTATGATATTATACCATTAGAAAGGGCTTTGGATGCTCTTTCAAATGATATGTAGGATATATTGTCTTTTGTCACATTATTCGTGAAAAGTTATAAATAACCAAATTAACAGGAGTCAAAATCAGCTATAGATCCAGTAGTCAAATACAGGGGAGACTGGGTTACGGGATTCACATCAGGATTAAGCCTTAAGGGACTAAAACTATATTCAGGACCTTTTCAAACATTTCAAATTATTTGGAATGTTTGCTTGGAATGTAATATTTACAAAACTAAATTCTACAAATTCTTAGCTAAAGAATGATACCAAGATCTTTAAAATCTGTCACCAAGTTAAAACATTATCAAGGTTTTTGAAAATCAAGTCAGGTATCTAATAGTGGGGTCTGGAATACAGCTTTCACACTAAATTAGCTTGTTCTATTGCATATAGATGTAAATCGAACGAGGAATAGGATTTAAGTTTTCTACATAATAGATCCACAATACTTTTCAAATAAAGATTATGTTCTCCATGCTATTATAGCTTCTACTTACTAAATGATTGTACCCTTCAGTTTTTTCATTACTCTAGATCTGACATGTAAAGCTTTGTTTGTGTTTATATTACAGCACAAGTATGACCACGTTAGGAACACAAGCAACCATTCAATGCAGCTCCCCGAACTTTAGGCTGATCGGTTCGCCTGTAGTCACATGTGCAGTTGGTGGATGGACTCCAGCCCTACCCACCTGTCAACGTAGGTTTAAGGGGCTCTTCATTGGGAATTAAGACAAACTCACTGATTCCAGGAATGGGGTGGTGCCTGAGTCCATATTTTGTAACAGATAAGACATTGGTCACTTAGTGTATTGATTGAAAAGTAACTCCATGTTAATTGATGTCAGTAACAGTGTATTGTGCAATAATTTTAGCTGTATTTTGCAATAATGTTAGCTGATTATTACCTTAGCTCTTCTCTTTTAAATTTCACTCGCATTTTATGTCAATCCATTTGTGACAGTGTTTAGCATGTCACATTAATCTACAATGAATTCATATCTATTTTTGTGTCTATTACCAGTGGTTCAAGCTCCCTGCCCCGTTCTCTTCCCCTTCGCCAACGCAATTATCAGGTATTGTACACAGATAGTCCTATCGCAAACAATATAAATGTTAATTTATATCACAAAAAAGGTACTATATTCAAGAGTTATAGCTCATTTGTAATATTCGTGTTTATGTAGAGTGTAAACATTATTGCAGGTTATTGCCAGCAAAATTCATTGTATTTTTGCAGACTTTCTAAACATTTACATTAGATATGATATATCAAATTTACAGTAAATTTGTAACCAAAATCATAAAATAAACTACTATAAAAAAGCTACTTTTTACAGAGTATATCCGTTCTTCTTCTTTGAAAATGTATGTTGTGTTCCTTGATCAAGGTAAAAGTGAACATATTTTTTCAGCACTAATGCAAATAATGAGGGAACACAAGTTATCATCCGATGCAACACTGGTTTCACCATTGATGGACAGACAAGAGAGGCAACAATTCTTTGCAGCAGTGGTGCTTGGCGACCGAATGTCCCAATCTGTAGACGTGAGTAATAACATTGAGCTTCCTCCCATAATAGGATGATATTAAATGTTATGATGAAATATTATATCAGTATAAAATATTTAGATAAAACAATTATTATTGTAAAATGTTATGATATGATTATCATTAAAAATGTTATAATAAAATGTCATAATACTATATTTCACGAAATAATTATTATTATAAAAAAAACTAAGCATAATGATTATCGGGAAGAAAATCATGATGACATAATAAACAACATATATTGAGGAAGATAAAACCAGGGTAATTTGTAACTTTGAAATAATCTCCAAGTGATATGAAGGTGTACTTCATAGCAGATGAAGGTATACTTTTTTTAAGTCTGTAACCTCAATATTCATCTTACTTAAAGAAGGGAGATATATTGTAAAGTTAAAACCTCGAAAAGATTCTCTATTTTGACTTGGAATTTACTGTCATTCTTTATCTCTGTCTAACCCATTCTTCTTTTCTTTCAAAATTACAGCTATTGGTAAGTTCACCTAACAAAACAAATTATTGTTTTTCTACGAAAATATGGTTTGCTAAAAAATCATATCCTAATAGTGGCGTATGCCATGAAAGCAGAAGTCTATACATATTGATTGCACTTAGTAAGATTTAAAGACACGCGTATTACAATTCTGCTGACATGTATGAAAATGTTATGTTTTCAATATATAACAAATTAACAAGATATATAATATACATTCAAATACATATCAAAGTAATGTGTTCGTGTGTAGCATCTATTTTAAGTTTTATCCCTTTTCTCATTTGTTATATTGACTTACTTCATTGATAGGCTAAATGATCAGTTGATGTAATATCTGTAGTTTATTGTAAAATATATTTAGGTGATCATAGAGAATCTAATATGGTATATACAATGTTTTGCGATTGTGTATGCTCTTATAACAAACTATCTTCTGGAAGATCGGGGGAAACCCTGAAGTTGATTTTCAAATAATAATAAAAAACTCTGACTATACCTATGATCTGTTTTTCAAGTTATCACCTGTCCTGCCCTAAACATCGCCAACGCAGTTATCAGGTACGTGTTTTATGACATAACCCTAGGTAAAACGTTATATACCATAAAACCCCTAATTTAACCCACATAAGCGTTACTTCCAGAAATAATTTGAGTCCCCACAAAGAAGGGGGGGAGTTAGGACCCCCTGGATCCAATCTCGATCTACCCCTGTGATCATAATAATCATATAATAGGCCTTATAACGTATGATACCTCATTTCATGCTACAGCCCACAGCACAATAAGCGTAATTTCTAAATTGAGAATAGACATCCCCTTGACCAACTTCTTAAATCAAGTATACTGCTTGGGGAATACTTACGTCAGAAATGTTTGTGGGAGCAGTTTTTTTAATGATTAACATCGCAAAAAGAATCTTGGATAATACCCCAAATTGTATATAAATATCCCTCTGATATTGAAATGCATATTCACGAGTGGCGTTGCTTTGGTAACATGATTTCTACGGAAAATGAGAAAAAAATAAAGGAAACAAATCAGCGCAACATTAGAAATACAATATCAATAATTAGTATGTGTAGATTTGCCCTACAACTCTAAAGTGAATTGTTGTGTTCTCCTTGACAGCCCCCCTCAGGCCGTCAATGTGGGTGTTGTTGTCAGTATTCAATGTCTACCTGGCTTCACCTTCGAGGGACTGAGCAACCAAATCCGATGTGAAGCCAACGGACAATGGTCCCCAGCCATCCCCGTCTGCAGACGTGAGTTGTCCCTTTTTCTATAGGTCCAGTGGCCCATCGCCTAATCAAGTCATTGCAACGGCGAGAGTTTCAAACCTAGTTGGATTTGGGTCACTTAACAGTGTCAGAGCTAAGGATGGTTTTGCCAAACCACACACTGTTGTTCAAAAATACAGCATCAAATTTTCACCCACTTATGAAAAATTACCTGGACTGAAAATCTGAGAATTTTTAGATCAAATATCTATGTTTTTAGAACTGTTTATACAATTAAGTTCGGCAAAAAGAACAGCCAAAATTCAACAGTGGCTCCCATCGCAACATTAACATCCTTGTTGCGAGACATTGAATTGTTTCACTGCTGCATCATGCAAGGGGCCAGTGCTCCGTCGCATAACCAAACCCTCGCAACAGCGAGAGCACAGCGAGGGTTTAGATTTAAGTCTCGCAACAGGGATATCCTTAAGGTTTTCAATGTGCCAACCCTCGCAACAGCGATGGTTTTGTACAAACTTTGAACACGGTTAATTTATTGACAAATACATTTCCGCCACTTGCCTTCTATACATTTCATAAGCTAATGAACACATCTAACATACAGTGAAAGTAGAATATAAAAATTCCAAACCCAAAATGCCCCCCCCCCAATACATTGAAAATTGGGGTGTGCCAACCCTCGCAACAGCGAGGAAAGTTGGATCCACTCGCTGTTGAACAGGGAGAGGTCTCGCTGTAGTGGACAACCCTCGCAACAGCGAGGGGGCTTATGCGACGGACCACAGAGCAGACAAGAATCACTCAAAATTTAACTGGAAGAAGTAAAAGCTTACTTTAGTCTGTTTTTCGTGGATTACTTGCATTTTCATACTATTCACAATTCAGTGAAAGGCATTATAGTTTGATTATCTCATATTTTCTAACATTGTCCCTACATAAATGAAAATTGTGTTTTTCCTTTCTAGGTGTTCTTCAATGTCCATTGCTTGCACAGCAGGTCAATATTCGTCAGGACAAGTAATTATATTTTTCTAATTAATCTATTAATATGATCCCAAAAGAATAATGGTCCATGGCATATTCAACCCATTATGTCTGAAGTGATACCTTCCCAATATCATAGAATCATATATCTTGCTTTATGATAAGGCATTTATAATATAAAAATAAAATGAAATGAACCTTGAAAAATCGTGCATACAGATTTTTTTTTCAACATCGCTTATCTTTAATAGTCACCTTCTGCTATCTACAAAGTTGTTATTGATGTTTGCAGTTACCAAGGCAATAGGCAAATCAACAGTGTTGTGTCCTTCGCCTGTATTCCTGGGTATGTACTCGATGGCCGCTCGTCCCTCAGATGTTTACCCACTGGACAATGGGATGGCCCGGCTCCTGCCTGCAGAAGTAAGTCAGGTCCCAACAGGACCTCCCAATATTTCCCTTCTCTTGTAGGCTTGTAGCTAGCAGGGGGTTTGAGGGGTTTGTACGAAACCCCCTTGGGCGAACCCTCTTCCGAGATACTCGAACTGCCCACCAAAGGATGAAATAAATGATATGATAAAACGATACATATTTCAATTTTATCATATCCATCCCCAAGAATATTAGAGCTCTATTATTTGAAAAACGACCCCCCCCCTGAAAAAAACTGGCTACGGGCCTGTCTTATATATTCACTATAGCATTGCTCGTACAGCAAATGTCATTTTTACACCTCCAGTCTTGGTAATTACCTTCCTTATATCAAACGTCAATGATTCCTAAGCACCACCTTGTTAATACTAACTGCCATTCAACACAAAGTGTTCCAGATCTAGCGTCAGATACACAGTGCCAGTCAAGATAAATGCTAGTACATCAAGTGTTACTATGAAAAACAATGCAGTTCTATTTAAAGACATAGTTTTAAACTTTATTTAGTAATAATTATTTAGGGTATGTGAATAAAATGACTTGTCAATGAACGTTTATACATACATACATGCGTTTAGATATTAAATGCAAGAGACCCTAAACACGTGGTAAAATTCTAAACGTCATTTTTCCAGCGTATATCGTTTGATAAACATGAACAATGATCAGTTAGAGAATGTATGGTTTAATAATTGCTGTTTTTTTCTGCCCTTATAGGAACTGTGACATGTACACCCCCTCCACCTGTAGCCAATGGACGTGTAGAGTGAGTAGCAAACCATTACTCGTTTGGCAGTAACAATGATTCCAAAAGTCAAAATGTAATTTTGTAATTTAAAGTCGCTGATTCCCTTCAGGCAAATTCTCACCTTTTATTTAATTCTATTTTCTTAAAATAACTCTTTTTCAAAATTTCATTTGAAGTATTTCGTTATGCCAAAATGAATACCCCATAATATCTAGATGCTATCAACTCTTGTGGGTTATGTTTTCTAAATTTTTATTGAAAGTAGCGCCTTGAAGTTCACTTTAATATATTAAGTTTATATGTACACTTTGATTAATGTTGCGCTATTGTTAATTTGCATAGACTAATGCTCACCATTACTTCACAGTGTTCGTGGAGACGGAAGACCAGGATCCCTTGTCGTCTACACGTGTGACCGGGGATACATCCTGCAGGGTCCCGGACAAGGCGTATGTCAGAACGGCCAATACAGCCCTCCACCACCACCCTGTGCTCGTAAGTCATTAACCTTTCCACTCCTACATTTGTAATATTCTGAAAACCACGCCCAACCACCACCATTATGCTCGCGAGACGTTATCACTCGTTACATTGTTTCTCTTTAATAAAGTTACCAGGGGCGGATCCAGAGTCAGTTATCAAACCAACCCCCCTATACAAAAGTGAAAATGAATAACCTCAGATTTGTGTAAATCAACAAAATAATGTAGATTATTCGAAAAAAGAAAAAAATTCCACTTGGTCTATGGGGGTGGGGGGGGGGGGGCACTGCCCGTTTTGCCTCCCCCCTGGAACCCCCACTGGTTACTAAATGGTTACTAAATGTTCGTGCACATGTGTATGTATCAAGACAAACTATGAACCCTATGAGTCCTTAGGAAAAGATACATCAACTTGGACTTTGCATAATAACCTTGGAATTTGCATATAATTATCATACATGCAAGACAAAAATCCTTATTTTATCTTACTTCACCTTTCCAGTTGCATCATGTAACTTGATTGCTGCACCAACAAATGGAGCTGTCAAGTAAGTTATCTTTAATTTCATGAGAGGCTATTCCTCTCATTGACCTTTCTTGTTTATTGAATGACACTCTCAGCACCTAAAAGCCATTTCTTTGCTTAGAAACATACATTACTGTGCTTACTTATAAAAAGAAACATAGAAAGAAGACACACAACTATTATTATAGAGATGAGAGAATAATTATTGTCTGCAAAGCCAATTGAAGCAGACTGCGGCGGGCCATTCTTGGACTTCATGGGCAATCTTCTCTGCAGTAGGCCTATATCATTTAAATGTTTTGTTTTTTTAAAATCTCATCTCCCTCTACTATACAAACAATTTTAATTGTGCTATAATTCATAGAAGGCCGCTTAACAGGGTTCCAAACATGTATTGTACCCATTGCCCCAAAATAATGTCCCGACCCACGTGCTTTTCAAATTTGTTATAACCCTTACATTTTCTAATGAACAGTATTACCAGTGGACGGGTTCAGGTAGGGGCGTACCTCGGCTTCTCCTGTCGGGCTGGCTACCGCATACAAGGGTCGGGCACACTCAGATGTCTTGACAATGGTGCCTACGACCGACCACCCCCCGTCTGCATAGGTAAGTGATTGTCTCTGGTTAATACAATTGAAGTTTTAGTACTAAGTTAGTTATTCTATTTGGCTCTAATCACTTAAATTAAGGTTATAGTTATAGGTTAGTCATTGAGTATGTCTCTGATTACTGTAATGTAGTTATAGCCATAGGTTAATTAGTCATTGTGTCGTTCTCTTATTACTCTAATTGTAGTCATATAGCTTTACCTGTTATTTCAGTCATCGTGTCTGTCTCAGACAAGTATAATTGTATTTACAATTATAGGTTAGTCATTGTATCTGTCTCTGATTCTCAAAAGTAAATTCATAGTCATATATAGGTAATTCAGTCTGTCTCCGATGAATATGAAAGTAGTTATATAGGCCTAGTGAATAAGTGCCTTAATGCCATCAAAGTTGCTATTTCATCAATATGAATGTATAAATATGTCATTTACCATAAATACCAATCAAAAAGGCAATGTATTAACTTAACATAAAGAACCCCCAACGAAAAGGTGTATAAGTCATATTACTTACAGTAGTTATTTTTGAAATGACAAAGAGAACTAAGAACCTTGCATACATAAACTCATTAATGGTTAAATGTTCATCACAATAGTGTCAAGGTTGTCTGCTTTCACAGATTAAACACTTCACTTGTCATGGCAGTCCCGTATATCATTTATGAATGCTAAATATCATTATGTAATGCAATTATCCTGACAAAGAAACTTATAATTTGGTATGCATATTGGCTAGTCTTCATTGTGTTGTATACTTCCATTGCTTAGCGCTCAGCTGCAACCAAGAACCATCCATATAATAACATTATACACATAAAAGGATTATCTTGTATGCAATAATGCTTAAACTATATAAATACATGAACATAATTCGACAAAGGATTCCCAGAGATGACAAAATCATAACTCATGCTAATCATAAGCCTATGCTCATCAGCTGTTCTGTGGAAACCTATCTATAAGCTTATCTCCACGAAGCAAATAATTGTTGAAGAATAGACGGATATCATTGACAACAAATGCTTCTGTGCTTTGCCGGCCAACGAACCCTTAGTCATTGAAAATTATGCACATAATCGTCGATGACAAAGGTGAAGATGTCAAACATGATGTCCTTTGTCATCTATGATTAGTGCATTTAATCCGTTGTTAAGGTGTCTGTGGACTTCATCTTAAGCCGCGTCCCCACTTAGGTGACTAAGATTTTAGTCCCCTGGTGATTAGTGTTAACCCTTTTGAAACACGGCAACTAATAGCAAAAATAACCAAAAGTCGCCGTTGATTGAAAGGGTTAACACTAATCGCCGGGGGACTAAAATCTTAGTCGCCCAAGTGGGGATGCGGCTTTAATCGTCAACGATGAAGTGCAAGATTTTTGCCTAATAGAGATCCACTATACACACCATGGGCCCAGAATGTGTTCATAACAGGGACTTTGCCTTTTCATACACCCAGTGGACTGTGGGATATTGCCCAATTATACCGGTAGTGCAGAACCCTGGCCAGAGGAGGCCAGCAGTGGGGTAGGGACAGTTTACACAGTCAACTGCCTGCCAGGTTTCAACCCTGCCAGCGTCACAGCAACATGCCTGCCCAGTGGAACATGGAACATCAGTGCCCCCTGTACAGGTTAGGAGTAACTGCACACCAAGGGTGCCACCCACTCATCAGAATCCGTCATCTGATATTACAGAGGACAGACATCACTGCTTTCAAGAGATTCTTTATTTTGAGGGGGGTTGGGGGGATCATGCAGCTTTTCATTGAGCTTGAGATGTCAGACACAGCTAGCTTTAAGCCTGTATTTTACAGGTCGCTATAGTATAAGGTCGTATCACTTATTAAGGACTTATTGCACTAATGAGCGATGACGCAATATCTTAAGAATATCTAATTCAGATAGCTTTATGAAAGAAAAACATATGAAATATTTGCCATTCATTTCCTGCCTCGCAGATATTGTTTTGCCTTCTTAGTTTCTTGCATGTATTACTTTTTATTTTTATCCCCAATGAATAACAATTCAAAAGCCAGCATTCCGCTTTACATCGCTTGAGGAATTAGTAATAAAAACTACAAAGTCATCAATTCCCTTTGCAAAGCTTGAAGAATAAGTAAAGAATCCTCAATACCTCTGCTTTAAATGAGAAGACTTTGTATTTAATTTGCATTCTTTTTGGGAAAAAATACAATGCAAGGCCTATCGCGGGCCCTCTAAGCCTAAGCTTCAGGGTATTCAAGCTCCCCTCCATCACTAGAAAATAAATCTAGACATTTTACCAATAGATCTTCTATGATTACACGTGTGAAATCCACCCACCAAAAGTCTTCTTCTAAAAACTCTTACGTAATACATGAAATCGTTGTTGGCAATATATATTCTTGACATCTAGAAACAACTATGCACATATTAAACAGAATCAAACACTTCATCCATAGCATGCAACTAAGCTACCATTTATAATGTGGATAAATAGATCTAAGATGTCTAGAAAAAAATGAATGCCATTCAGCATATTAATAAGGTCAAGCTAGTTCTCTGAATCACAAAGTTTTGCTTGCTGTGGAAAACAAATAGTTAGACAGAGATCAGAACACACACTAGGCTTCCATTTCTGTTGAACCAAGTGCACTTTAGTTTCTCAATGACCTTCACGACCCATCCAAGATGCACTTCTTCATATCCATGTAGGAGTGCATCTGTCACCTAGTTTCCCTCCACTGCATGATGCTACATCTAATCCTTTTCTACATTGTTATTGTTTATGTACACAGGTCCAATGATGATTGACCAACAAAACATCTCCTCATGGTTATTTCTTTACTAAAATGTTTATTTTCTTTGTGCTACCACTGAACTTATGTAAAGTTTTTATGAATATGTATACATAGGAAGCTGTGATACCAGTGACCTGGAGAATAGTACTACAATTTGAATAGATGCAATCTTTTCCTTTGGGAGGTTTCAGAGAGAAACCCTATATGAAAAATAGTCATTAATTCTTTCAATAACTTCTCTTTCAGCTGCTCCACAATGTCCAGTGCTTCAAAGCCAGCCTTCTATTCGTCGAGACGAGTAACTATATCTTTATTTAGCATTTGTTAATATGTTTGCATAGTTTACACTTTTATGTAAGATATTCTTCATATGTTTTACAATTTTAGATTTATCTAAGGCTTATTTCCACATTTGACCATGTATATTCTACTTATTTGGATACATAAGGGTAAATGCACATTAAACAAACCTTACAATGGCTTATAACTAGCATATACTCAGAAGCCATTGCTTTGTGGCACAATTTGGTTATTTTGAATTTCATTAACTATATGTGCTATAATAATTGGAATTCTGGTATTAGAAATATCATTGGCTCAGTTATTGCTCAGTGTTGCTCAGTTATGGTTTAAAATCATAATGAATTCCATTATATTTTTATCAATATTTGCAGTTACCAAGGCAATCGGCAAATCAACAGTGTTGTGTCCTTCTCCTGCGTCTCTGGGTATGTACTAGATGGCCGCTCAACCCTCAGATGTCAATCCAATGGACAGTGGGACGGTCAAGCTCCTGTCTGCAGAAGTAAGTCTATTCATAACAAAAGGTCTTATATTTTAACCTTTCTATTTTTGATACATTTTTAGAGTAGGCACTGCTTTTATAGATATTCACACACCCTTGTTTTGTAACAGTCTTTAGGTATTTTTAATTGTGGTTTGGACCCTGTTTCGTACTGAGTGAATGTTGTAGAATAGTTTTGAGCTCAATTATTTTGGATGTGACGGTTTGGTTTTCAGTTGAAACTGCCTTTGTTATCATAATTTATTTTTCTCATCTTAATTGTTCTAATTTTGATGTTTACCCTTTTATTCCTGAGCATTTTTGGAAGCCCAATAAAATATTGTAGATGATCCCATCATTAAAAGGGCCCGCTTTGATTGTTGATATTCTATCATAACTCCAGCTTAGTTATCTAATAAAATTAGAGCTTGTGCTACTGTTGCTGATTACATCCTTATACCCAGTGTAATTGTGCCCTTTAATAAATTCGTAGCCTACTCAAATGTATTGCAATGCTTGTTTGCCTTGAGAGCCAGCATCTTGTGACCTACATTACAAGCAGATAATTTAGCAAAGTTTAAAGCTTTAATACTTACAACTACCTGTTTGTATTATTGTAAGCATTCTATGAAAAATGCAAAAATACTAAAAAAAATTACAACATTCCTGAACTGAAATCAGTGCTGACAGTGACCTTGAGTGACCAGGAACATTCATAAGCAATATAATTCTATAAATAGGAAATAGCTGTTTTCTTCCTTTAGAAAGGATATAACAAAAGCTATTGAAATCAGATAATGGGACATATCACAAGTGATAAGTTACAAACTGATAAGGCCAATTTCGTACCAGTTTTCATTGTTTGAAAAAGATTATTTAAAGGTTTCATCAGAAATGCAGATTATACAAAGAGTAAAGAACATTGGTAGTTGCACATGTCTGTATGATTGGTATTTTTCTCTCAAAAATCACTTCAAGATCACATACTGCTTCGAAAAATGATCCTAGAAACATTCTCTGATTTTTCCAAATTTATTTTGGGTGCCACTGTATTTCACTTTCTGATTTAGACCAGTTGATTTACACTACTGCAAGTGCAAAAATTACATGAATTTGTTCCTAAAGTCAAGACACATTCTTTGTCAGCCCCTTGTCCACTTCTGTCATGCTAAAATTTGAACTATAACTGCAGACACCCTTTAAGCAACTCTTCTCTTTGAGCAATCACAAACACCCTTTGTATTTCTTCTGTCAGCACCACCCATGTGCCCTCCGCTGCGCCGGGTAGATAATGCTGAGAGCTGGCCAGACAATATTAACAGAGAATTTGGATCTACCTACACTGTTCCTTGCTTACCTGGCTCGCTCGAAGCTAGGGTCACGGCAACTTGTTCATCGCGGGGGACTTGGGACATCAGTGGCTCTTGTCCGAGTAAATATCCATGATTTCTGTTTGTTGATTTGAGGGTAGACAATCCAGGTTAGTTGAAAAAAGGATCCTAATTGTCATCTTTGTGTGCAAGTAGGATCCACATTTTAAAGATCAAAAACCAGAATACTATCTTGAATATGGGATCAATTGGATGTACATATTGTGCTAACTCATCACTGGCCTCCTTGTTATCCAGAACCTATAATATAGGATAGACCGCTGAGCCACATTAAAAGGCTATGTTAATAGCACATACACCTGGAAATTCTATCCTTAAGGAGAGACACTCCTAGTGAAATAGTTAGGCCAGCCCCATCAGAAATCACATTCAAAATTTCAAGGAGCCAAACTGCGGAGGAATATTTGTACCCTCTATCCCAGGAGTTTCTTTCCTTAAGTAGACTATTACAGTTGTGGCACCCTCAACACAAGCAACCTCCCACTGTGCCTGGGAGTTTACTAAAGTTTACTTAAGATAGACAGGCAGGTCAAAATCTCTATGATAAATTCAGCAGATCTTAGGAATGATGACTTGTCACCAAACCATTGCCCACCGAGGAATGACAGAAACCTCACTCAATTGTTTTCGGCAGTTTATTCATGTAAGCGTTTTGAAAATATAAAAAAGAGCTTACATGCCTTTCTCAGAATGTCAAAGTGGGGTAGATGTTGCCTTTTTTGACAAGGCTGTCATTAATGCCGGCTAAACACTTTTTGAAAGATAAAATCAAAGTAAGGACTGCAAACAGTATAAATCCTTAAATGGTTTGAAGACCCAACTACCCCTTAAATATAATAAAGAAAGCCAAGACTACAATGTTAACTGACCAAACATCCAAGTTATTAAACACCTTTGGCGAAATGGTTCATACCACTCCTTCTATGTATAAGTTGTATATATATCTAATAAGTCCAGTTCCCGGAAACTTCTTCAAAAGCATAACACTGGTAAGAAACAAACATAAATCAAATAAAGTATCTATAAGCAAGTGCCTATTTTAAAAGTAGTAACCGTTGAATAATTAACTTTAAGATATTAAACCAAAGCTTTATGAATACAGCATCCAGTATTAATTTCATAATGATAAAATGCTTAAGCCCCATCCCCACTAGAGTGATTTTTACCTTGAAAATCTTGCTTTTGAGCAGTCACCTATCAATTTGCAATATAGAATCTGCATGTTTCATCTGAATCAGAAAAAAACAATAATTGACTGATTTTGTAAGACAGAATCGATAGGCTTAATGCCAACCGGTTAGCCAACTAGGTAAAAATCGCCTTGTGGGTATGGCATTTTACATTACTGCCTCATATTACAATTAGAATAAAAGATAATAGAATGTAAAAGGTTGCAGGCTTTTGTCAATGTGCTCCAAGCTAATAACTGGATTATTAAATCCAAATATCCCTCCCTTCAGGATCAGACATAGATCCCCGCTGTCGACTGCCTCGTGATCCGGGCTCGTGTCATGCATGGGTCCCTCAATTCTTTTTCAATTACGTCCGACACCGATGTGAAGGCTTTGTTTATGGAGGTTGCCAAGGAAACCGCAACCGGTTTCTGACTAGGGAAGAGTGCCAGAGAGTCTGTCTGGGTCGAGGTACAACCAGAGACTTTTGAGTTCATTAGAACAGTCACTGCATGCCTTTTTGAAAATAGGTTACCATTACTTTGTCTTCTGGACTAAAGGCTATATTTCACGATGCGTTCAGTGGCACTTGCGTTTCTTCCATATAGGAAACGCAAGTAGTTTGCGTTTCAGATACTAACATGTTGGTATC
The DNA here is from genome assembly GCA_936440205.1 of Lepidonotus clava. Taxonomy (NCBI): domain Eukaryota; kingdom Metazoa; phylum Annelida; class Polychaeta; order Phyllodocida; family Polynoidae; genus Lepidonotus; species Lepidonotus clava. The sequence goes on along the minus strand of OW387150.1, from coordinate 12,206,029 downwards.
TGAACGCAAGTAAAAACGCATGTGAACTTGCGTTTCCTAATAAAATGGTCAAGCATTTTCACTTTGGTGCGCAATTGATTGTTCTTAATGACCAAAAGCAGTACAGTGGTTGCATGAGGATCGTTCTTAAAAAATAAAAATTCTTGCTTAAAAAAGTGGTACCTTGAATTGCATTTTCCCTTTAAAGGCTCTTTTCTGGGCTATTTTCCTCTGCAATCTGTAATCCATGTTGCATTTGTGCTCATGGCTATGATCTTGAGATAAGTACTTGATGGGACAGCTTCTCTAACACATACGGCAAAAATATCAAAATATGTCTGAAGCAACAGCCACCTTGAAGTACATTATAGGTTCCAAGCTGTGCTCCATCCAGCATGACAGCTTCTTTTTAAACTTTGCGCTCTCTCTCGACAGCGAATAAGCCTAAAAGCTATGCTTTATCTGCCTAAAACCCTTTATGTATAATATACCTTCTCTGAAAATGATTACATTAGCCTACTATGAGAATGAAGGTTAAAAGTGTTATTTTACATGAAGCTAAATGTGCTTTTCCATATGTGTGGTTGAAGTGTATGGCCGAGACAAATTTTTCTCCTTCACACGAAAAAGAAATAGCTGTGTTTGATCAGACTACTTGGGTGAGGAAAAATTATTGAAATGATATCAAAGATAATTGTGTGAACGTGACCCTTTCCATATATATACAGAGATTTATGTAGCCACTACTGCTAACATACGCTATTTTCACACTCATATAGAAAAGCACCTAAATAAACTTGAATTTCAAACATATTTCCAAAGTCTCAGGCAAAGGCCATCTTGAAATACATGCCAGGTTTGAAGCTTTGCTCCATCCAGCATGATGTTTCAATTTTGCTTCCTATCCAAATAGAGAATAAAACTGAAGGCTATGCTTTACCTTAAAAACCCTTTATGTATAATATACCTTCTCTGACAATGATTATATATATCTCCTCTGGGAATAATTCAGTAAACGTGTGGTTTTGCATGTGGTTAGAAATGTATTGTTTGGTGGTCATCCTTTCTTTGATAAGCATGCTATACACTCTATGATATAATGGGTTTATTTTTACGATGTATTTAATTTTCTCAGCATGCATAGAGACAGGTCTAATCATAGTTTAAGTTCAAACAGCATATTTAATTTCAAACTGTGTTAATGATTATTTCATTTTTGTTATTTTAATAACCTAAATTCATAATAACTGGAAATTATTTCCCTAACAATGTGACTGGGAATATCTACTTATCTGAAAAAAGCAATAATGACATAAACTATTTGTACATGTATTCTCACATTTACTTCTCATTTGACATTTGAAAAATCACAATAGGTTTATTGATCCCAAAGCTTACCTTTTCAAATTGTCATTATATAATTGGCCAATACATCTTTTATACTGTAAGAAGTGAAGAGTATCTAATATCCCTTGTTAAAGTTGTTATGTCTATCACCCCATCTCCCTGTAGTATCCGGATGCCCCACAGTGCCTGGTATTGGAAATGGAAGGTACGTGTTTCAGAGAGAATTGCTTTTTTATATCAATAATTAAGTGTCTCCAAAAATAAACCGAAAGCCTGAAATAACTTCAACTTAAATGAGCCTCTTTATTTTGTACACAATATGTATAGATCATAAGTAGAATTCCCCAATGAGTATACATAAGAGTCTACTTAATCCCATCGCATTTGACTGTGGCTGTTAGATGAATATCAGAATTCATGTTGGGCATGGAAACCATAAGCAGGATATGAAATGATTTTATTGCCATAAATCGTCTGAAAGAATTAGAAAGTCAAAATTACCAGCTGCTAACAAATCAAACTGCCTTTTTCCTTTGATATATCAAGTACAAGTAGCCTATTGATAAGTGTTAACAAATACCATGATCTTGTCTAGATAATTTGAACCTTAACCCTCATACCCACTTGGCTATTTTACCGGCGACCGGCGACCAGCGACCGGCGACGAGGGGTAATTACATAAGCGGCGGTGGCCAGTCGCCCTGCCAGCAGTCGCCCGGCGATTTGCCTTGGGTATGGTCTGTTTCCTGGGCGACGGGCGACGGGGGACGCGATGGCCGGGAGAATCGCCGAGAGAATCGCCGAGAAAATATCCAACTTGCCAGATATTACCGTCGCCGGGCGACGACGACGGCCGTTATTACCGTCGCCCATCGCTGGGCGCAGTAAAATCGCCTAGTGGGTATGGCCCTTAAGCTAATTCAAATTAAAACTATTCTCCTATTCTTTGTTAACAGAGCTGACACCAGTGACAACAGAATTAATGCTGTGGTGAGATACACTTGTAACTCCGGCTTTTCTCTGAGAGGAAGTAGCGAGATTCGATGCATACAGCGACCAGGCCAGAGCCCCGCTTGGGAACCTAGTCCACCCACATGTGAACGTAAGTTTTCCTTGACTTTTTACATCAGGATTTTGCCTGATCCTCAATTTTAAAAAAAAGAGGCAAGTAGGTAAATATATCTGTAAAAACATAACTTTGTCTGACTTAATTATACTTATTTTGTCTTACCTTCTCTTTTTGAACATCATTACAGGAGGTATGTATCCAAGTTCCTGTTTCTAATACTCACATTCTTTATAGAGGCTCACTGAAGCTATCATTCATGTTAAATAATCTTAACTTCAATAGGCATGAAGCATAATATTCCCTTATAGAATAATTACACTAACACTATCATTTTAGTATTTTAAATAAGTTTATAAGGGAGGTTAAGGTTTGACTTGTGTTTTAAATAGGTAATTGGTCATCTTTTTATTTTTCTAACTGTAGAAAATGTATCCAACTTTTAACTTTATTTATTGGTTTTGGTATTTTGCATGATAAATCTTAACAGCCTTAAATATAGCCTTACTCACCAATCATTTTATCAGAAATAATTAAGATTCATGATTAAGTGAATTCAGCATCGCATAACACATTATCAATGACTATATAAAACAGTGATTAGTCCATATATTAGAATCTATGCAGGATAACTAGATAACCATAACAATTTTCAACAAACTACTATCAACTTTTATTTATGGTCATCCAATGCCTATCTTCATAACCTACATAACCAATAGCTAAATAAAGTGTATGTAACTGAAAATTGTGACCTAAATACTTGTTTCATCATTTCATATGACTATTTTTATATTTGTACATTTCAGTTATTGCCTGTCCTAGTGTTCCCAATGTCCAAAATGGAAGGTAAGAATGTCACTTTTACAATACTTCCTATCTGCCTTTGAATATGATATGCTACTTATATCTTCTAGTCATTTAGACAAGAGAAAACAATATAAAATCTAGAGAAAAACCAACATTTCGGAAATGAAGTCTATAGACGGGCACTGTCCAATTCTGTCCTCTAAATTAATAAATAGTTATGTATTCACCAAATTTCCTAGGCATAATTGATCCATACAGGCCATCACTCAGTTCTGATTATTCAATCAAGAGCTTTTTGTTAGCTGATACCAGTGACAACAATGATGGGACAAAGTAATGCTGTACTTACATCTATTGACCAATATACATCTAAATTACATTTAGGACTATTGCTGATGTGTTTTTAAAACTGATAATTCTGATTATTATTATTACCAGAATGGTAAATAGTATATAGATCCCATAATCTTGTCTAGGTAATTTAATACTTAACTAATTTAATACTAAAACTATTCTCCGATTCTTTGTTAACAGAGCTGACACCAGTGACAACCGAGTTAATGCTGTGGTGAGATACACTTGTAACTCTGGCTTTTCTCTGAGAGGAAGTGGTGAGCTTCGATGCATACAGCGACCAGGCCAGAACCCCAATTGGGAACCTAATCCACCCACATGTGAACGTAAGTTTTCCTTGACTTTTTACATCTGAATTATGCCTGATCCTCAATTTAAAAAAAAAAAAGGCAAGTAGGTAAATATATTTGTAAAAACATACCTTTGTCTGACTTAATTATACTTATTTTGTCTTACCTTCTCTTTTTGAACATCATCACAGGAGGTATGTATCCAAGTTCCTGTTTCTTATACTCACATTCTTTACTTATAGAGGCTCACTGAAGCTATCATTCATGTTAAATAATCTTAACTTCAATAGGCATGAAGCATATATTCTCTTATAAAATAATTACACTAACACTATCATTTTAGTATTTTACATAAGTTTATAAGGGAGGTTAAGGTTTGACTTGTGTTTTAAATAGGTAATTGGTCATCTTTGTATTTTCCTAACTGTAGAAAATGTATCCAATTTTAAACTTTATTTATTGGTTTTGGTATTTTGCATGATAAATCTTAACAGCCTTAGATATAGCCTTACTCACCAATCATTTTATCAGAAATATATAGATTCATGATTAAGTGAATTCAGCATCGCATAACACATTATCAATGACTATATAAAACAGTGATTAGTCCATATACTAGAATTTATGCAGGGTAACTAGATAACCATAACAATTTTCAACATACTACTATCAACTTTTATTTATGGTCATCCAATGCCTATCTTCACAAGCTACGTAACCAATAGCTAAATAAAGTGTATATAACTGAAAATTGTGAACCAAATACTTGTTTCATCATTTATATGACTATTTTTATATTTGTACATTTCAGTTGTTGCCTGTCCTGGTGTTCCCAATGTCCAAAATGGAAGGTAAGAATGCCACTTTTACAATACTTCCTATCTGCCTTTGAATATGATATGCTACTTATATCTTCTAGTCATTTTGACAAGAGAAAACAATATAAAATCTAGAGAAAAACCAACATTTCGGAAATGAAGCCTATACACGGGCACGATCCAATTCTGTCTTCTAAATTAATAAATAGTTATGTATTTACCAAATTTCCTAAGCATAATTGATCCATAGAGGCCATCACTCAGTTCTGATTATTCAATCAAGAGCTTTTTGTTAGCTGATACCAGTGACAACAATGATAGGACAAAGTAATGCTGTACTTGCATCCATTGACCTGTATACATCTAAATAACATTTAGGATTATTGCTGATGTGTTTTTAAAACTGATAATTATGTTTATTATTATTATTACCAGAATGGTAAGTAGTCTACAGATCCCATAATCTTGTCTAGGTAATTTAATACTTAGGTAATTTAATAGTAAAACTATTCTCCAATTCTTTGTTAACAGAGCTGACACCACTGACAACCGAATTGATTCTGTGGTGAGATTCACTTGTAACCCCGGCTATGCTCCGAGTGGACCTACTGTGATTCGATGCATACAAAGACCAGGCCAGAACCCCAACTGGGAACCTAACCCACCTGTATGCAACTGTAAGTTTTACGTCATGATGATGTTATATATCTCCACGTAATGATGTTAGAAAGACAAAATATTATGCAACAAGGAGACCAAAAATCTTTACTACAGAGATTATTGCACTATTCCTTTGATTTAACAGCGTATTTTTTTGAAAACGGATGAACTTTAGCTGGATATAGTTACCAAATCATTTATGTTTCATAGAGATTAAAGATGTTCAATTAACACAACATTTGTTAGTAGTTATGTTAATGATATTACATAGATGTTAAGTAATGATATCCATTATGGTTTGATATTTCACAAAATGTATTATAAATTGTTAAACTTCTACTTCCAGTCATTTCCGTCTGCCCAGCTCCACCAAACGTAGCCAATGGACAACCGTACGTATTTTGTCTTGGCATTGCATTGTAGATGTAAATAGTAAAATACATTGACATTAATATAATGAAGTGATATGTTTTGACTACTCCATGTTAAAAGGACCTTCAGTCTCAAATGTATAATTAGCTGCATCACGTAAATCATTAAGATTTAAGTACATGAAATGTACTCAAATGCCTCCAGACTTTGACTGTGATTGTAGTTATTCAAAGTAGGGTGTGAGACTGTAAATAAATGGGAATTAGTTCAATTCTTGAATAGTATTTATAAGCCAAAGGTTTTGTCCTTTTCTCCCACTGTTTCACACACAATCGTAAAGCCTTTTTTATTCACGAATAATAATCATAGCTGTCTACCCCAACTTCCCAAATTTCATTGGGTTTATCTGATTACTATAATATTTTATAACTCCAAATGCACATAGCATTTTTCATCTCTCTTGCTGTTTTTCCTCACAGAGGTGCCCCCACTGGTAACCAGATTGGAGCTCGGGTTACATATACCTGTGCAAGTGGCTTCGAGTTGTTAGGATCAGCTACAATTGAGTGCATAGCTGTGGGACCAAACCAAGCTCCTCGCTGGTCTACTGCACCGACCTGCAGAACCGGTAGGTTAATCTTCTGTTTTACACCTAATGCTGCATTAATTATGTTGAGAAACCCTAAAAAGGTGATAGTATAGTTCTTCTTGTTCCATTTGTTATGCGTAGTTGGTTCATTTTATATAGAATTGAATGAGATTGGATGAGAATATTTAGACATTTGAAATTCCAATAAGCTGTTTTTCATTATCATAATGTAGAATTTGTGTCTGTCCTTGCCTTAGTTCTTGTCATTAACTGTTGTATTTCAGGAATATTATTTAGAAATCTTAATATGCATCACAGTCAGTAGGGTAGACGTAGATTTCTAGATCTGTTTGCATGAATTGGATGTTGTGTTACCCTGCATGAATATTGTCACTATGATACCTAAATGCAACATCTCCTTTCTATACATCGACTCTTATATTGTTTCGCTGCATCAGCAAACTCTTCAACTCTCTCCCCCTTTTCCACGGCGGTATATCCAGGGAATGTTTCTGGGAGCATTTAGCCTGTATTTCAAGCTCAATGTACTAAATCATGAATAAAACATGCACCTGGGCCAGGGGGAGGGGTTCCCAATGAGATCCTAGGATGCACTCTTAATTAATAGATCCCAAGAGATTTTGTTTCGGGGATGTCATCCTGTCGTTTATGTATCTTATGACGGGAAAAGAGGGCCAATTAAGGAGCAAAAATTTAATAAGCTTAATTTAGAGGACTACTTTTCTGCGTAAACCCGTTTATTATCTCCATACAAGTACAGGATGACATTGGAACTAAAATAAATATCTTGAGTTACCTTTGTGACGAAATTTAAGATTGTCTAAAGATCTGCCATAGAAACGCCCTTGAGACCCCTTGCTACGCCCCTGTCCCAATGCCCTCTATGTCTGCACACGTGTGTGTGAACGTGTGTGTGCCTACCTTTGTGTGCATACCTCTGCGTATATACATGTATGTACGTACCTGTATGTTCGTACCTGTAATTACGTACCTGTGGGTGCATATCTATTAGTGTGCGTACATGTGTATGTATTCTGTGCGTGCTAATCCTTTTTTATTTGTCGATAGTCCGGGACTGTGGGCCTTTGCCCAACCTGGCCAACGCAGCGCCCTGGGCTAACAACCTGCCCTCGTCCATTGGCACAGTGGTCAGTGTGTCCTGCAACATGGGATTCAATCCGCAGGTCATTATGGCCACGTGTAGCCCGGCCGGCCGCTGGATGTATAGCAGCGGGTGCACAGGTATACTTATACATGCCCCGAGATTACGGATTACGTTACCATTGAGATAATCCAATGGTTGCCTGCTGCTCATTTATACGCTCATTGCTACTGTTACCCCACTACTTCCGGTGGGGGCCAGGTGGAGCTCGCCTAGCACCTATTATAACGAGCACAGCTGAATATAACGCCCTGCCAGCTGACTTCTACATGCATATCAAAGCCAGCATTCCATATTTGCGGAGAGTTTATGCATTGCAAATCGGGGTGGGGGGGGATGATTCAAACAATGTTAGACTTTTCGCAAATGAGAATTTAGGTATGATATTATAGTGACAGAAATGCAATGTTAACTATATAAGGTAATATTATTATGTAACCAATATATTCACCTAATGCATAGATTGCTCCTTGAATAAGGAAACCTGGCTTTGTATGGTCTACCATAACTACGTTGTCACATGAGTAGCTATGCTCAGATTAGGGCTAAGAGTAGAAGAAAATACATTCCTATTTTCAGTCTCAGCAGGAATATTCCTACCTTGCCTGCAACGTTAAAAAGACAAACGTCAACTTTTTAAAACAAAATACGTTAAGTATTCTTCTTCTGGCATTTTCACTTGGAATAATTGATACCTTATATAGATACATATGTACCCATTCCCTATGGCTGAGACATTTTAGGGGTGTGTTTTTTTTAAAACGTGCACAACAATATGGCCATCAGACCAGTGCAAATATGAATACTTACAACCACAGCACAATATCCCAAAAGTACGCGCGTATACAACATGGTGTCATTCTTCTTAGTGCTATTCACTTTCAGAGCATCACCACTCTCTTCTACATGTTAAAATACCTAACCATTCTCTGCTGACAGTTTTGTGTTGACAGTTTTGCAAGGTTGGGGTATTGGAGATGGCTGTGACTGACAGGACTGCCTCCTTTTGTAGGAGAATAACTGTGTTTTAGAGAAAGCTATGGAATTATTTTGGCGGACATCATGCGCTATATGAACCTATTTCTCGGTTTGACGTGATTGTTTTGAGTTTTCAGAGACTGAGCCGTTTTCATCGATTTGCTTTTGTAACATAAATCATTATTTTGTTACCCACCAATGATGATCAAGAAATTGGATAGTTCTAGCTGTGCGACCTTATTTCCAATGGATAGTTTGCTAGCATATGCATTAGTCTAGTTATCCTCCTTGCCGTAATATGCTGATTAGGTTTTTAAATTAAACCACTATGACGAGCAGAAAATCTATACAACTAACAAATAGACTGAACAGGAAGACTGCAATGTAGTTGCAAAATGATATTTGTTTTTCTAGTAGTTGTGTAGTAGGCTATCACTCAACTATGAAATGACGCTTTTGAAAACAGTACGTTCTTCTGACCAGAAAAGCCAAACGAAGGGAATCCTCTGGAATAACACTTAATACACTTGACAGAAAAGGACAATTTAAAGAAATCAAGCATTAATCAATGGCCATCATAACATGCTGTCAAATATAATTTCTCTATAACTGAGTAAAGGTTGAGAACACATTGGCAATAAGTTGACAACAACTTGCCAGCTAATAACACACACAAAAGCTTCACCATAACATTATATAAATCACTCCATGATCTTGAATCAAAACACTAAAGGTAATTTCATAATTATATTTTAAAGTTAAACATATTCTTTGCAGATCACATTACCAACTAGACTTGATTCAATATAGTAATGTCAACTCTTCATGTAAAATAGATGTTTCACTTATGTAATTACCAATCAACGAAATACATTATACATTATAAGTTTTTACTCTTCTCCTTTGTAATGTCATAAAAAACACATACATTACATGCATATGAGAATCAGCATTGTCCAACAAACTAACCGTATTAAAGACAATGTCAGTATTGACCTCATCATGAAACATATAGATACAAAGTGGGCAGTGCCACGCACCCTTGTTAGCCAAGCAGTTATAGAACTCACAAAATATTAAAGTTAAGTTTAAGTAAAAAGCTTTATATTTGATTCATTATCTCTCAGTACAGCACCTGGGAAGGTGCCTCAAAGCTGTTATACTGGTTCCTCTAGCTACTTAACAACTAAAACATACCATCAGCTATGAGCACTCTGATTAGATCTGTTACATTTTATTTTGCATTCAGTTTGCTGTTCATTCCACAGGAGTGGTATTCTGCCTTGGACATTTGTTGCTGTTTAAAGTTATGAATAGCATATATAAAGGATAGTTGAATTTATTTGTGCCATGCTTTGGATAGATTGCCTGAACAAAGGCAGGGTTTTGACCATATAATAGTTACCTTAGGCTATTTTTCTTCCATTTATGCCTGATGGGTATGGGTAGTTGTATTATATGATAAGTCGATTGCATTGTAATTTGCCTGGAGGAGTGAAGAAAATTATCGTTCGGACCTTCATATATTTAAAAAATATTAAGATGAGCCTAATCTATTTTACGTTAATTCTTCATTGCATGATATTTCAGCCGTAGCATTTTCAGACTTCATAATAGGATTTCTGCTGTAAAACCCTTCTCGTGGACATTTTTTCTATTATGGGGTTTCCTCGTTTTCATTGGTTGTGTATGTCCTTCATTAGATAACCTAATTTTTTGTTGAATATACACATAAAAAAGAACAATAGAATTAGAATAAAACGTGTGTCTGCATGTCATTTCAGCCATCACCTGCACCCGGCCTGCCCCGCCACGATTTGGAACAATGTGAGTTTTGAGAAATCTAATTCAATTTTACCAATTCCACATTTCCCTTTTGAAACACTGCAAAAACAGACCTTTTATGATCTTTGGGTTTTGTAAATGGGACCATTAATATACATTAAAGGTCACATAGAGATCTTGCAAAGATGACCTATTGAGAATTTTAATGGCAACCCAAGTTTCATGTAAGGGTCTAGTAAAAGTCTTGTTAATGTGATCTTTCCATTACTTTATATATACCTTAATTGCCCTATTTACAAAGGCTGGATTCATTAAAGATCAGATTTTGCACAGTGAAAATTGGTTCCTTTGTGGTTCTGCTCAATGTCTGGACTAGTCAAGTGATAGAGCTAAATACTGTGAAGGAGGTTGATTTCACCATATATACTTATCTGTTTGGAACACAGATAAGTGTTGGGAGTTCTTTCCTGAACTAGGAAGTTATATTTGATATCACACATAAAAGTTTGCTATTTCTTCAAATATAGTAGTGGTATGTCCTGAACTAGGAACAAATGTCATTTAGCTTGTAAGATCAAGCCTGCTTGAAAGCGATGAGGAAAATAAAAAAAAATTATAAAAAACAATAATAACTCAGCAATGTACGTGTAAAAGGTGGTAAAACGTAGTTTTCCTTTACAGTACCACCCCCAGCAATGCAAACCGCCTTGGCTCCACCATCACCGTGGCCTGTAACTCTGGTTATCAGCTCGCTGGTCCCAACACCCTAACTTGTCAGCTCACAGACCGCGGGTACCAGTACAGCCCCAGTGTCCCACAATGCATCGGTAAGTGATGGTCATGTTTAAGTATCAGGGGCGGATTTGTGCCCCCCCCCCCCCCCTCCCCTTAAATTTGGCCAAATTTTGATTTTTTTTATTTGACATTCTGGCCGCCAAATTTTGTACATAAGGGCGCCCCCTCCCCTCTTTGAAATCTCTGCTTCTGTCCCTGAGTATACACGTTTATCATGAGTCTGTACAGTGGACCCTTCCTTTGACGACTTGATCCAAACACTTTTAGCTTGTGAAGTAATCAATATTCCAATACCTTTGTTTGACAGATGAGGGAATCACACTAACGAAAAAGGTCTATAACTTATAAGTGGATAACTGCTTATGCAGGAGTGGGTCCAGTGGCCACATTCATAAAGAAAACTTCATGGCTTTAGAGATTAGGCTTCCAAAACCTTTCAAAGGACCTGCAAACATCTACGAGCATTTGTAAACCTTCCTGATTTATCCAAATCAAGGCATTTTTTGTAACCAAAAGTCGATTATGATTGCATATAGTGCCTATATAAAAAGATCTAGGCCTTAAATTATATTAATTCATAGGTTTGATAATATAAACACAAATTTGTGAATTACTGTGAATTCGCTCATTATTTTGTAACGCTGTACTGATATATTTTAAACAAATAATATTATGTGTAACACTAAAAAGACAGAAGTATTCCAATGTACTTAATGTTTCGTTTTATTTCCTGTCCTTTTCCAGAAATCATGTGCATGTCACTCATCTCTCCAACATTCGGTCGCGTTTCGTAAGTATTTATGAATTTTATTTTTGTGTTAAAAAAACATATGGTATATGCAGTTGGCTGTATTATCACATTACGATGTATATTTTACATGCTTATTAAGCAATTATTTCTGAAATGGTAATACTTACTACTTTACCTACATCCATGTAAGCTACACTTATAATTATATTCATATTAAAATCATGACCTGGGTGGATGTGACTGTAGAAATAAACGATGTTAGTGAACGTGTCAGTAAAAGAAAATTACTGGAAGATTGAAAATATAAATTAATTACATGTATAGCCGGGGACCAGGAACATCTCACATAATGAGAGGTCGAATATTTTCCGATGAAGATCAATGAACGTGCCTTTTGAATCAAGAACTAATAATGCTAAAGATATTCCAAGGATAGACACAGTTATGAAACTTTTAGATTTGGTCTAACAAAATTTAATACATTTTTAATAGAAACCTCCAAATTTGTGACGTAATACAGTGACAGATAGGTAATCCACATCTCTCTATAAAAGGGAATCCCCTTCTCTCTAAAATGATTAGAAAGAAACTTGAGCATTAGTATGTGATATTCATATTAGACCCCATTAGCATAGGCAATTATCAATTGCATTTTCGATTCACCAACATAAATATTCAATTAACTGCAATTATCAAACTATTCACGATCACAAGGTTTTCCGTTTTTGATTTTGAAATACCTTTACAACACAAAAGTGATATTGAGTACACGTGAATTAGGTTTTAGAAAATGTATGTGCTATAGGAGCGCTTTAAACATTGTTCTGTGTTACTTGTTCCTCCAGTGTGAGCACGAGCAGGCCCGGGGGGATAGCCCGTTACTCCTGTGACCCTGGGTACAACCTGCGGGGGTCAGAGCAGCGCACCTGTGGACAAAACGGACAGTGGACCGGGTCGGCCCCCATTTGTGAACGTACGTAGAATTTTTTGATAAAGTTTGTTTGTTTGTTGTGCTTCCAAATCCAGCTGCAGCTACCTGTGGTCCGTCGCATAATCTCCTCGCTGTTGCGAGGGTTGTCCACCACCGAGAGACCCCTCCCTGTTCAAAAATTTAAACAATTCAACCTGTCCCAACAAGGACGTTGCTCTTGCGATGGGTCCAGCTGTTGATTTGTGGCTGTTCTACTGAACTGATTTTAATTCTGTAAACGGTTCTGAAAACTAGACATTTAGATCTAAAATTCCTGAAATTTTCAGTCTGGAATGATTATCAAAAATGGGTGAACATTAATGCTGAATTTCGCATATAACAGTGAGACTTTTACCAAAACTGTTGTTGTGGTTTGCACTGTTGCGAAGAAGTCCTTGCTGTGCTCTCACTGTTGTGAGGGTTGGCTTATGCGACGGAGCACAGTGGTCAGTTGAATAATGAACAATTCAGCATGTTAAATATTATTTATCAATTCTACAGATCTTATCAGATCCATACGTTTTTCTATGTTATTTGACGCATTGTAAGTTCAATTAACATCCTGGAAACAATGAGAACACAAGCTTTCACACGGTATTTGATCTATTGACCAAAGACAAAGATTTTTCAAAATTTCATATTTCTTTATCTTAGGGACCCAATGATATTCTTATTTTCTGTTACAATTTACATGAATGGGCATTTAACACAAAAACCAAAATAATTTTGTGTCCTTTTTTTAACCTGTGACACATCATTTCAAAATCTCATATTTCTTTATCTTGGGAACCCCATCATATTTTTATTTTCTATTGCAATTGACAAGAATGGACATTTTCACACAGACACTTTTTTTTTTGCATTTTCTGATTCCCTCTTTTTCGTTCCAGCGGTTGACTGTGGTAACACACTGCCTAGATTAGCCAACACCATCAGTCAGACCACAGTGCCCGCGGGCACCCGCACCACCTACCGGGGTACGGTGGCCATTCCCTGCGCGGACGGCTTCTTACCTGAAGTGATCCAGGTCACCTGCTCTCAGAGTGCGGTGTGGGAGACCGCCCAGACCTGTACAGGTGAGTGTACTTCTAGGGCGGGGGAAATGAAATAACATATATATGTAAATATATATAGTATTAATATAAGAAGAACCGTGGGGGCGTCCGAGGGTGGCCTTATGACCCACAGGGGTTCGTCACGGCCCAAGGGTGAAGCCCGCGGGCCGTACGATCTCCATGGGTTGTATGACCACCCGAGGACGACCCCTAAGGGTCTTCTATATTTTATCATCCAAACAAAATTCCAAAATTCATGAAAATACTGAAAACAAGGAGTGGTACGTACAGCCTAATTATACACACTAGCCTCTGTACGTACCGCTCCTCAGCCGTGCGGGTGATAAAATTATATATATATATATGATATTGTAAATACAGGCAAATCCTGTTTAATTAGCATCGATCTCTTGGTGTTTCCCTGGATACATTCTTAAGTTTGTTTGTACTCTCTATGGCAGTTTTGATTTGAGAATGTAATAATTATTTCAATAAAGATAAATCAATTTACTCTGAAGTTTCTAAAAACATATTTGAATGTTACAGAGCCCCAAAACTCTGATTAAACTTCCAACGTAAGTGCACTGCCACTTCTTTGAACCATAAATAGAAAAAATATAGCACCTTTTTGATTTTTGTATTATCTATTTATTCCCCAAGCCCTTCCACGATGCCCCACTCTCCGACAGCCCAACCAAGCCGGAATGACGTGAGTACTGCACTTTTCATAGTAGTTTCCCTAGAGCCTTTAGGTTACCCATTCTACTGTTACTTAGTTAGGGCCATCCATAGATGGTGTCACACAAAAGGGGCTGGTTGGGAAGGTTAAACACCGTGACTCTGCCTGAAAACAGGCCTTATTTTCATGTTCAAAACTGAAACTTCAGAGTGACAGGGAGGTGGGGGTTCTTAAAGTACTCTGAAAAAGTGTGACATTATTTATAGCAGCCCATTACAACAGTGCCCAACAGTGCAATTTCTCTGATGACTTCTTCTGACTCTCTATATATCAACCTATCAGGATTATTCTGATATTTTGCATGATCCAAAGACTAACATTTTGCAATTGAGAAATGATATTCTTCCTACCTGATTGTATCTATGGTTAAATAAAATTCTAAATCCACTGTGGCGCGTCGCATAACTAAACCATCGCAACAAGGACGTCCTTAAACAAGGAGGTCCCTGTAGCGATGGGTCCCGCTGTTGATTTGCGGCTGTTCTGCTATACCGATTTTAATTCTGGAAACTAGACATTTAGATCTAAAATCCCTGAAATTTTCAGCCCAGAAAAATGATTAGAAATGGGTGAAAATCGATGTTGGATTTTGGTACAACAGCGAGAGTTTGACCATGTGCCAAAAATTGTTCCTTATTTCTGTTATGCGACGCACCACTGAATTTGAATCTTAAGTCAATATGATAATGTCAGTATACTGTTATAGTTCTTGTAAAGACATTTGTACAAATCTCTAGGACAGAAAAGACAATTTACAATCATGTTTCCTTTGAATTAAGCCTGTTTATTTTGTTTTTGTGAATTATGTGAATATAATTGGTTTCAACTTTTATTCTAGAATTAATGGCTTCACCATTACGTTCACCTGCGGCACTGGCTTCCGTCTTGAGGGTCCTGAGACCATTGTTTGCAACAACGGCCGGTGGTCAAGCATTCCTCCAGTCTGCGTTGGTAAGAAGACATTTAAGTTTGATATATAAACCAATCACAGCATTAAATCTTTATTTCAATACCTACTTCATGCAGGTTTATTTTCCTCTACATCAGCCGTCGTTGCTTTTCCAAAAGTCTTAGTTCATTTCAGCTTACAATTGTACAAGGGATGTTTGTCATTATATTAGGTGAGTTACAAAACTTCATGTAGGAAGTTGATGAATTATAACGGTATCCCTCTAGTTGTCTCCCTTACTTAAAGGGAGCCAAAACCAATAAATTCAACAAAATTTTCCAAACTCAAATAACATTGGAAATCCATTCCTTGAGCCTATTTCTGGTCTATGTTAGACTCTAAACCATGAAATATGGTTAAAGATAATTGAAAACATGTTTTCCTTGCTCAAATCAATTAATGTGTATCCGCAAAAATGGAGTTTGTTTACAAAGAAATGGACATTTTGCCATCTCTCATGGAATTCTACTTTGTTTTGAGCTAGTTTTCAGAGCTAATACTTTACCAATGACCTTAATTAGACTCGCTTAACATAATTATTTCTATACTTTTCTGAGTTTTGAAGATTTTTATTTTTATTTTTATTGGTTTTGACTCCCTTTAAGCTTTCAGCTACAGGTCCCCAGTCTCTATTGCAGCTACAACACCCCAGTTTCCAACCTACCTCCAAAGTTCTCTGTTTTTATCTTAACTGCTTTATTTGGTCTCTCTTGCAGCCTTAATAGATCCCACAGCTCTTCCTTAACAGCCAGAATTCCTTATTTCCATGTCCACAGTTTTCCATCTACTTACCTATAGCTCCCATGTCTCTTTTTCAGCCATAGGTCCCAATTAAGTGTCCAATGCTAAAGCCACAGTTTTCAGTTTCCATCTCCTTAGCTATAGTACCCAAGTCTCTCTTTTCAACTATAGATTCCAAGTCTATCCTTAAAATCAATATATTTCCATCTCTGCAGCCATAGTTCCCAAGTCTCTTTTCAGCCATAGGTTCCACGTTTCCAATGCTTGAGCCACAGTTTTGGTTTCTGTCTCCTTAGCTATGTTACCCACATCTCTCTTTCAGCCATAGATTCCAAGTATATCCTTAAAGCCACAGCACTATGTTTCCGTTTCTGCATCTATAGCTCCCAAGTCTCTTTTTCAGCCATAGATCCCAAGTTTCCATTACTAAAGCCTTACCAGTAGTTCTTAGTTTACATCTCCTTGTGACCAACCATGTCCATTACACACAAGAACAATGGAACAATGGAACAATAGAACATATTACAATAGTCTCATATCACATTATTGCTTGCTTTGAACTGTACCAATTAATGATGACATCCATCAATACAAAATTGTACATAATTATATACTTTGAATTAATCCTATCATAACAAGATGAAGTATGTGACCAACCATTTCAATAACCGACAAGAACACATGGTACTTTGATCCATTGCAACAGTCTCACATGTCACGTATATATTGCTTGCTTTTACCAATATATGCATAATTATCATGATAACACTTATGGCAGGCCAGGAAGAAGTTAGGTTAGCCCTTTTGCTGCAAAATAGTACACGTTTGATACAGATTCCTTTCTTCTTTTTTCTTTGAATAATTGAACAATTACCAAAATTATTGTCCTTGCTAATCGATATGCCACTAACCCCGCATTGCTTCAACACCATCACAACACATACACATAGTGGTGACCTGTGGAGTGCCACCTACGGTCCCCAACACTCGGCCACTGCTGCAGACCCCCACACAGGCCTACCCGTCCACGTACAGAGTATACTGCCGCAGGGGATGGTCCCCCGAGTCCTTCGCCGTTATGTGCACCAGTGACGGTACCTGGAGCATCGGCGCCCAATGTCGAGGTGTGCTGACTCAGCAAAAAAAGTTGGGAAATAATGTTCATGGCTACATATGGAAATAGAAATAACAGTTTTCATGATGTTACATTGAAACGTTATTCATTAAAACACTCAAAATTTCCTATATGATAGCTAAGATGTTCATCTAGCTTCCATGACTGGATGACAAATTGTATTTAATCAAATTAAACAACAATTAAGCATTCCTCTTTAAAGGTAATTACCAAATCACATTGTTTGAGTTCACACTATTATCGCTTAAACTAATCAGTCCATATATATCATGTCTAATGATAAAAACAGTAAGTTATGGAATTTGATACACACAATAAATACAATTTAATAGCGTTTACATGTAATTTCTTTTCATATAAGAAAACAAAATAAATCGAGGTATTTACCTGACATTCTTTTGATATAAAACTAATAAATCTAAGTAATATCTACAGGGCTTTCTTTAGAAACATGCTTCAATAGATCAACCTCCTTACTAACATTTCTTTTTAAGAGATTGGCGGTCCAATGTTTGGGCGGTGCAGCTTGAGGCCAGACATTGGGATGCAGTGCAACCAGAATGTAGTCAATGTGTACTACTACTATGACGCCTCAAGAGACGAGTGTCAGGTTCTGAACTTCCTTGGCTGTGGGGGCAATGACAACCGCTTCACCTCTAACATAGAGTGTATTCGCACATGTAGCCCAACTGGGGGAAACAGAAACATGAGTAAATAGTGCATTACAAGCAAAGAATCTTTTGTCATTCTGCGGTGTCCTGTTTGATATTGTCTGGTCTTATTTTCCTGATCCCTCTGAACTCGTCAATGACTATTGTTTATCCCATATGACATCTGTTCTTAGTTGTTTGTGATTTTTTTTGATTTAGACCCAATAGCCATTATAAGATTAAAATCATTATAATGCTTATCTCCCCTTATTGAGTGAAGATTGTTATAAGTTGATTTTGTGTTATAGGATGGAGCACACTTACCAAGCTTTTTACCTCCACATTATCTGATATAATACACATGCCTTACCTTACCAAGTAACTAAAACCTAAAGTTTTTTGCTTTCCATTACAGATACCCTTCCTCTTCAAGAATTGCTATATTTTACCTATTGCTTCTTTTCCAGAGGCCTATACTACTCTGTCTTATAAACTTTAGATTTGTGATGTTTAACTACTGTTTTTTGTTGTTATGTTTCCTGTGTGTTTTGAATGCTTTCTATTGTTTAACCCATTGTTTATCCTATCTATTTCAATTTTCCAAAACTACAGACTTTGTGCAGATGCAGTCACGTGACCACCTTTTGGTGTTTACCATGTGTCTTTCTCTCATGATCTTGAGCCATTAATTAAATCTAGATATTTTTTAATCCTAAATGACAAAAATAATGTATAATGAATTCCCGTAATTATCTTCGATAAATCTCGTATAAATATGTATTTTAGATCCTTGCGAAATGTGAAATGATGATTCTAAATTGATCACCAATATGGCACCCACGCAGCCCCTTTCTGTGTATTGTGACATCATCTGCGCAACTTCTATAGACCTTGTTCACATGGGGTAACATGACCGAGGTTTTTTCATCTATCACCAACCACATTATTTTGTCATCATTCAGTCCTTAAACCTATAAAGTTTGGTTTACAAATGTTTCAAACAAATGAATGATTTCATTAAGGTTAGGGACTTATCAACGCTATCAAACAAAAATACGGTCATGTGGCCCTCACTGGACAGGGTCTATCATGCTTTCTCTGTATATGTATCTCCCAACTGAAACCTCTTTATACCTCATTTAATATGGAGAATTGACATATACCTCTCATTCCTTGTTATTCTATACATGTATATTTTTCCCTTTGCACCGTTTTTGTATTTCCTCGGGTTAAGAATTACAACTAGTATTCGGTCTTGTTCCATTATTAGAAAGCACATCAAACTCAGTAATTGCCACAATAACTAATAGGCTTATATCAAAGAACAACAGTTAATCTGTAGTGCCAGATCAAACTACCAGAAATGTAAGCTTCTCAAACATTCTCATGTAATTTTAAAGAGTTCTAAGCCATTCAAAAATATCAATCTGTAAGTTGGTCTGCTATTACGTATAAGGGAGGATAATGTGAGATTAATCACCAATTTCTTCTTTCAGCTGTGAATGGATGTCCCACGCTTTCTGATCCCGCAAATGGTCGAATTATGTAAGTGAAAAACCAACCTGTATATGAAGATTAATTTTGCATGTAGTTATTGATATTCTAGTGGTTTACACAAGGTTCCGAACAAACAAGTGCCTATCCAGTCTATTGTGATAAAGGAATCAAATTATATATCAGTCGTTCAGCTCCTTTGGTGATTTATGATGTAAAATGTTTGGATGTAATAACTTTGCACTTATGATACTATTCACAGTAACTATATAAAAGAGTTTTATATTTTTCCGATATCAAATACACAGACATACTATAATATCACACAATCTTGTTTGTGGCCTATAAAACCAAGATATCTCGGCTCGAGTCGCACCAAAGACGTACTTGGTACGAAGTTAGAACAATGAAACATGCCTGGTTTGCCCAGTATCAGTATAATGTGACCTGGTGGGGTATCATGTGGGCCTATGACATGCAATAACTCAGAGAGGTAGCTCGATAAAAAGTGCACTGATTCCCAGTGCTACAAAAATAAGAACCTTATAGATTTGATCACCAACACCACCCTAGCAGTTGATGATTAAAGAAACCAATAACCATCCAACAATTAACTATAATGAGTAGTGTTAAAAACTGCAGATAACTGACAAAATCTTATTTGCAGTTCCAGGAATGGAGATGGCAGGCCTGGATCTACAGTAGAATTCACGTGCTTCAGTGGCTTCCAGCGGGTACCTGAGGGATCCAGGATTTTGACTTGTTTGGGAGGCAGCAATACTTGGGACCGCCCAGTTCCCAGATGTGTTGGTAAGAACAAAATAATTACTTTCTTAAACTAATGATTTGATGATGTTTGAATGCGCTTTGAACATCGACCACCTTATTTTAATAAGTGTTTTGAAATGGTAAACATCAAATCACAAACAAGACAACTGTTTAGGGCAATTAATTAAATAATCGTCATCTACAAGGTCACACATTATTACAATAATCATATATTATTGTCATTTTGTTGAAGATAGCATACATATAGAAAGCATGGATTGTGACCGATGGTATAAATGCGTTACAATGCTGAACAAAAACAAAACATAAAAAACATTTCAGTAATAACAAAATTGGGATTTTACCGCTTAAGGATAGACCCCAGTGATGGGCGGCCAATTCAGGAAAGCATTAATGCCTTTCCTACTAATGTTCTGATCACCAAGTGTTATATATCATGATAAATGTCAGATTTTTCTTTATCTATTGATACATGTAAAGTTGTAATATATTTGGAATTCCAGATTTTATCAAATAAAAACTGATTTTTTTACTTTTATTTTTTGAACATCGATATCTTGGTTAATATTTGACTTACATGTATAATATTTTACACACATCTTAACAACATTCATATGAAGGGAACCGTGTCTCAGATTTTTGATTAAGGCCTTAGATTATATTTTATGATAAAAAAACGGCAAAAAACGGGAAACTTTTCGAGTTTTTTTTATTTTACACCATATTCTACATTTCATAAAAATAAAAGTAGGGCCTATATAAAAAATCTGAGACACGGTTCCCTGGGAGAAGGTATGTAGAATAAGCACAAGAAGTTTCAAGATGATTGGTTGAATATTAATTGAGATATTGAAGTTCAAAAAATAAAAGTCAAAATTCAGATTTTTCAATTTCTGACAGAAGTATGTCACAACTTTTCTTGATACTCCTATATGCCTTATACCCATAGATAGCTCTTGAAACTGGGTATTTAATGCTATATAATACATTTACATAATACAATAGATAACTATTCCAAACTTAAATAAAGTGAGTCACGCCAATCACCCCTTCATCTCTGGGGTCTATCCTTAAGTGTTGGATCGAAGCCACAAAACTAACCTGTCAATAGTCAAGGACTGCAGACCTCCCAGACATAAATGATGAGAAACCACTTTCAGCTCTAAACCAAATAATACATCAGCAACCTAATGGAGCAATGTTTTGCTAGATTGCAGAGTGGACTCTTTTTTAAATAAAAAAAAGAGCCATGTCTGCAGATAAAAAGCTTTCATATTTCCCTAACTGTACACTGGTGGAGTTTTGTTGGAAGGTGTTTCACAGGCAAAATTCCACAGGCAAACGCCTTCAAAAACACAAAAACCTCCCAGACATAAATAATGAGAAACCACTTTCAGCTCTAAACCAAATAATACATAAGCAACCTAATGGAGCAATGTTTTGCTAGATTGCAGAGTGGCCTCTTTAAAAAAAAAAAAAAAAAAAAAAAAAGCCATTCTGCAGATAAAAAGCTTTCATATTTCCCTAACTGTACACTGGTGGAGTTTTGTTGGAAGGTGTTTCACAGGCAAAATTCCACAGGCAAACGCCTTCAAAAACACAAAAACCTGCGGTAGGCTTACATAATTCCTTATGAAACTGGCTGCAGATCTAGGAAAAGAACACTGTGCGAATTTGACTTTAATGAATCCAAATGCTGTTAATAGGGCCATTAAGGTACATAAAGGGAATGAAAATGTCATATTTGCAACACTTTTACAAGAATCTTTCAGATGACCTTTAACATTTTGGAAAGGTCCCATTTACAAGATATCTCCATAAAACAATGGTCCCATTTACAAAACTCAAAAGTCATTAAAGGTCAATTTTTTGCACCGTGGAGCATATCACATACACATAAACATACATGCTTTCAGGCTTTTGCCCTGCCATTCTACCTGCGGGGCTCGGTACTATTGCAACAATGGTCGAAGAGGGCAGTGACCGTAGTCTGGGGGCAGTGGTCAATCTGCTCTGCCCCATGGGGTCACGCGTGCCTAGTATAATGGTCATCTGTACATCAGGGGCCTGGCAGTTCTCTGACACCTGCTGTGAGTAGGGCATCACCAGCAGTGACCTCTCTATCTCTGCTGGGCAACAAAAAACACGAAAATCCTTCTTTAGGCAATCTTGAAGTTGAATTAAGACCCGAACCCAAAAGGCGATTTTCACCAAGTCGTATTGTGCAAAATTAGACCTTTAAGAACTTTAATTTTGTAAATGGGGCCATTGAGGGTCATTAAAGGCATAGGATATGTCACCTTTTCAATACCTTTGCAAGATCTTTGATGAATTTTTAAACGTCATCTGAAAAGGTTTTGTAAAGGTCTTGTAAAGGTGACCTTTCCATTACCTTTAGCACACCTCAATGGCCCCATTTACAGAAACTTAAAGTTCTTAAAGGTCTTTTTTTCGTGCAGTGTCGGTCCACTGATTGGAGCTAAAATCAGATTACTATACCATAGATCTATATACTACGTACAGTTCTATGATTATACTCGAACAATCCGCCAATTTATATCAAGCTGGCATGTTTTAATGCAATAATTGACAGGCACTCATAAGAATTAGCTGATTTTAACCCTGATGTGTTGGCCGACTGCTTAGAAAATGCCTAGTGGGTATGGGCTTTTACTCTGAACACCATTTTCCTGATTTCAGTCTATCATCATCTGCGCCTTCTTGACTATTAGAACGGTTTTCGGCTTTTACCAGCTCCTGTTCAAGTCTACGCTGGATTTAACTCTTTATATTTATCAAATACAACCTTCAATGCACACTTTTACCTCCTGTGGTGTTTTATACTGTGATTCGAACACACAAAACAGAAGGTCTATAACTCTCGCATATTCTTCAATGTACAACGATATCAATAATTCATATTGATGTGTATAACAACGACTCTTCATGATTGTTGATTTCTATGTTGATTGTTTGCTCTTTGAAACTCAGTTTTTGCAATGACACCATTCGATTCGTTAGGGTTTCTTAATATCTAATTCATACATTATGATCTTTTTGGCACTCCTTGATCATACTGCTGTAATGATATAACGCACACATTTTTCCATATTAAACAAAATTGAAATGATAGAATGCAGGCCTTTACCCCTGTTCAATATTCAACAAACATTAAAGGTATGCAACCAACTGGTTTAACAAGTCAATTGATTGCCATCATTAATTTTGTCTGATTTTATAATACATTTGTTGACTGATTGAATATTTAAAACAAATTAGTCTTGAATGACGTACCTAGGCATAAACATTAATGAAATGGCTTAAGTAGGATTACATGATTAGACATATTAGATAATTATGTACTACTTATCTGTAGTATCCAGCCATCTGTTTATGCCTGAAATTTAAACCAATCATAACTGAAGAAACAACCTATGAAATAAATCACGACTGCTATTCAGCAAAACAGATGGTACAAAAATATCATGAACAGATCATGGCTTGTCCAACTAGTGTCAACCAGAGGTTGAACACTATTATAATGAATAATGCTGAATGCTTTTTGCCGTTCCTCATTTACTACAGGGACATGGTTTTCTAGAAGGTAGTGCAAAAGATGAACAAAGAAAACTAACATTTGACATATCATCTCTTCCTCAAGAAGTTGTAAAAGTCACATTATAATCATAATGTCGACTTTTATAGGATTATCATAATGTACGATATGTGCAAAATATAAACCTGTGATCTATATCCTAATACTTCCTCACTCATATGTACATGGATCTTTTGCAGCCATCAGACAATGTTCTCAGTTCGCCAACCCTCAGTTTGGTCTGGTCACGGAAGGCGTTGACTCAGCTGGACGAAGAACAGCAACTTTCCGATGTAACACCGGCTACCAGATCCAGGGCCAGTTTATGCTTACCTGTATTAATGGAGCCTGGAGCGGCTCTGCACCCATCTGTGTCCCCACAGGTAGGCACAATAAAAATTTCCAAAAATCCATTTATTTCCACTTTTTAAAATAAAATCTCCAAAAGCTCCAAACAGAAGAAATTCCTAAATTTCCAAAATTTACCATTTACCTCAAAACTAAATTACCAAAAAATGTCCAGCAATTTTGAAAAAAAAAATCTAGCATTATTGAAAAGTCAATTTTGATGTGTTTGTAAAAAGAAAATTTGTCTACCGGAAGAGTTACATGAGCTTTCATTTGTATATAGGAGCCCAGAGTGGATTATTTATCACCCAAAGCGTTCTCCTTGGAGAAATGCGAAAACATAATTTTATGAATATTTCTGCATTTTGTTTCCGGGTAGTCACTGCTGGATTGGGGAAACTATACAAAGGTGGCTGTGGTCGGATGGTGGTCTAAACAGTTAAGAAGTAATAGTCTGTCCTTTAAAACTGCGTGAAGATCAACTTTTATTGGTTGTGACATCACATTAGATGTCAAGTATTTTGCCATGGGAAACCAACATGATTGATGTTTTAAATTGTAAACTTCTATTTTGTATATATATATATATACATCACTGGAAGTCACTGGACTTCTGAAAGTGTAGGGGAGAAAAACCTGCGCCCTGCACCGGGCATGCACATTTCCGCGGCTGGGTGCGCGATTTTTTGAGGTGTGCACCCAAAATGTGCACACTTTTAATAATTTATATAATTGCTATATATTAGGAGGATGCATGTGCCAAATTTCGGGTGCATAGCTTGAGGAATCATGCACCTGATTGGTGCACAAGATATAAAATTAATTTCCGACACTGAGTATGATGTATCAAAATGTACATATTAAATCTGAATCGCTGGGAAAATGGTTGGACAAAAAAAAGAAAAGAAAAAAGGTACAAGTTATAAAGATACATATCCTCACAAAGATCTATACTGGTCGCATAAGAGGGGGGAAATGGTCATTTGGTACTTGAATTTAGATGGTCTCTTAGTGAGGCCCTCACTAAGAGACCGGTCTGATAAGTGAAGTGGTCGTTAGGTGGGTCTCTACTGTACTTAATTCCTTGTAAAAAAAAAACTTGCTGTGTGAGTAATATCGAATCTGTCCTGGTTTAATTCTCTACAAATTGTGTGTCAAATGATACTAAAGCAAAGTAAAGTGTGCCATAAAAGATACTCGTGTGACGTAATTGACATTGACAACAGACCATGATAGAGCCCACTTTCTGATTTCCAGTCGCACCGAATGCCTGCGACAACACGTGTAGCAGAAACCCTGGTTCCTTCGCGTTGAACGGCTGTGGCCAAACCGCAGAGATATTTAATGGTTGTCGCTGGTGAGTATATCGTCTACCGTAAGCTTATATTCTGCACACCTACTTTACTGCTGACTTCAAAAAACTAGACGTTAAGGTTGAATATAGGCATGTTGTATATCCCTCCAAGGGTAGGTGCACGGCAGCCTACCTCCAGGGGTAGGTGCACTGCAGCCTACCTCCAGGGGTAGGTGCACTGCAGCCTACCTCCAGGGGTAGCTGCACTGCAGCCTACCTCCAGGGGTAGCTGCACTGCAGCCTACCCCCAGGGGTAGCTGCACTGCAGCCTACCCCCAGGGGTAGGTGCACTGCAGCCTACCCCCAGGGGTAGGTGCACTGCAGCCTACCTCCAGGGGTAGGTGCACTGCAGCCTACCTCCAGGGGTAGGTGCACTGCAGCCTACCTCCAGGGGTAGGTGCACTGCATCCTACCTCCAGGGGTAGGTGCACTGCAGCCTACCTCCAGGGGTAGGTGCA
The DNA here is from genome assembly GCA_936440205.1 of Lepidonotus clava. NCBI lineage: Eukaryota > Metazoa > Annelida > Polychaeta > Phyllodocida > Polynoidae > Lepidonotus > Lepidonotus clava. Next base: position 12,179,975 of record OW387150.1, on the reverse strand, counting down.
CGGCAGCCTACCTCCAGGGGTAGGTGCACGGCAGCCTACCTCCAGGGGTAGGTGCACGGCAGCCTACCTCCAGGGGTAGGTGCACGGCAGCCTACCTCCAGGGGTAGGTGCACGGCAGCCTACCTCCAGGGGTAGGTGCACGGCAGCCTACCTCCAGGGGTAGGTGCACTGCAGCCTACCTCCAGGGGTAGGTGCACTGCAGCCTACCTCCAGGGGTAGGTGCACTGCAGCCTACCTCCAAGGGTAGGTGCACTGCAGCCTACCTCCAGGGGTAGGTGCACGGCAGCCTACCTCCAGGGGTAGGTGCACGTCAGCCTACCTCCAGGGGTAGGTGCACTGCAGCCTACCTCCAGGGGTAGGTGCACTGCAGCCTACCTCCAGGGAAAGGTGCACTGCAGCCTACCTCCAGGGGTAGCTGCACTGCAGCCTACCTCCAGGGGTAGGTGCATGGCAGCCTACTTCCAGGGGTAGGTGCACTGCAGCCTACCTCCAGGGATAGGTGCACTGCAGCCTACCTCCAGGGATAGGTGCACTGCAGCCTACCTCCAGGGGTAGGTGCACTGCATCCTACCTCCAGGGATAGGTGCACTGCAGCCTACCTCCAGGGGTAGGTGCATGGCAGCCTACCTCCAGGGGTAGGTGCATGGCAGCCTACTTCCAGGGGTAGGTGCACTGCAGCCTACCTCCAGGGGTAGGTGCACTGCAGCCTACCTCCAGGGGTAGGTGCACTGCAGCCTACCTCCAGGGGCAGGTGCACTGCAGCATACCTCCAGGGGTAGGTGCATGGCAGCCTACTTCCAGGGGTAGGTGCACTGCAGCCTACCTCTAGGGGTAGGTGCACTGCAGCATACCCCCAGTATGAGCGTACTTTATCATACTGCAGCTTACTGCTGATGATTCAGAAGATCAATATACTAAGAGAAGTGCTATGTATATTAAACCCTTAAATGGGATGAATCTTTCATTATCACTTTTTAACCCATGATTATCAATTATTTCTATTACAGCTACGATGATATGTGCAATGATGTAAACTGCGTCGTCAGCTATCGTTGTGTTCCTGGCTATGTCCTGCGAAACAACCCTGGTCAGAGAGTGTGCCAATCAAACGGACTGTGGTCTCGTAATGAGCCTACATGTGTCGGTAAGTATAAGCCCACATGCCATTCCCTTACCTCAAAAAACTTTACTAAGAGATATTCTTAATTTAACAGGCAATATAAGCCAACATATTTTTAAAAAAAATTAAAACCATCCTCATTTACATTGGAGTGATATCATACATAGGTTAATAATATACATGTAATATTGATGATGATAAGTACAATAACCAGCAATTAAGACTGCACCAAAGCTGAGGTCTGGTTATGGCTCAAGGCCATATTCCATTATGACGTGGGGGCCATTTTCGGTGGGTGCTTTTTTTGCCACTGCAATCAATTTGCTTTTCAGATCCCCCGCTGCAAGAATTCCATAGAAAACCTACATAAATTAATTTGTGGTGCTACTTGCATTGGGCCAACACAGGTAGCACCCTAAAAAGTAACAGAAGCAATTTTCAATACTCCGTTTTACTTGTGGTGGCATTGAACACGATGAGTGTATAGATAAAGTTTGACAGATTTATTCCAAACACTGAATGTCATAGTATTGCTGGCATTGTGCCAAAATTTGTGATTATATACTATAAATGATTGTCTCCAACCCAATAATGAACAATTTAATTTACATTCAGCAATAGCAGACAGCTTGCGCACCTTAGAATTCAAAAATGTAAACATGCCCAATAGAAAATGGTACTAATGTTTACTGTCTTTACGTCTGAAGAGCAACCTTCATTACTCCGTAGCTAGGCCTAATACACAATTTGATTGGCTAGCCAAGCTATAAAAAATTTTGATTGATTAAAATATGAATGAAATATTGTTTGAGCAGCACTTCACAAAACAGATTAAGACCACTCTGGTGTATTTCCACCACTTAAACTGTAGACACTAGAGTGTACTATCCGATATGTTTGTCAAACCAAAATACAAATTTATATGGTTTAAAAAAAGTAAAATGTCTCAGTAGGTATGTATATGCCCCTGCAACAAATCATGACAATAAGACCATGAGGGCATGACACTGAAAATGTTTTTTGAAAGACCGTCATGTCTCTGACGTTATGCAGTAAACATAGTTATTTTTCCTTAAAATGTTCTAGTACAGCTCTTGCAATATTCTAGTACAGCTCTTACAATGTTCTAGTACAGCTGTTAAAACCAGGCACTGATTGTGAACTTGGCTGTTATGCTAGCGGGAGTCACAATGTCTCCGGTATGTGCGCAGCTGCCTGACATTGGACCTTGCCCCCAAGCTATGACACGCTATTACTTCAAGAACGAAGATTTAACATGTGAACCATTCATCTACGGGGGATGTGGAGGCAACCAGAACAACTTCCCCAATGCCTCTTGGTGCCTGGCAGTTTGTGGTGGTAAAGCTATATGATTAGAAACACAAATGGCTAAGGAAAACATCTATACTGATCTGCTTGAGTGATCTCTGTATTTCTATATGCCAATTTTTCCTTCATATTTCTTATCGTATGTCAGGGTATTATTGTTTCCTAAATGCCCATCAATTTGACAGATTTCTCTTGCACCATTTATACACACCCTGCCATTTTGTGTCAGTAAAGTGTACTGGATGCCTTTGTGAATTAGGAATGGGTGATAGAGATTAATAAGCTTTTGTACATCTTTGTCTATGCCTTTTTCTGATAATTGAATTATTTTACTGTTTTTCTTGGTATCTTGTTTATCTACTGCATCAGTTCTACCGTTTAGAAGTGTTTGTACCAGACATGTGTACCAATGCTTTGTTTTAGAACCAATGTTTTCTTCTCGGTGACTCGGTGACTTTGTGAAAACTTCTGGGTCTATTGTATCCCCCTCAGTAACAAAGTAACACCTGAGTATGAAATGATACAGATCAATATTATGATAATACGCTGTAGGGCTCTCAGAAACCAAAGTATATTATCGTTGCAAAATGTTTTTACATAGAAGATTTTAAGACTGCCTTTTAATAAAAAGATGGACCAAATAACTTCTATTCTGTATCTTATCCTGATAATAGCCGTGTTAAGACAACAGGTCACATAGGTACAGTTGTAGTGGGGAATACTGATTTTTAGCAGTCACCGATTAAGGATACCCCCCACCCCCTTTGTGGCCAAAATTTATATTCTAAATATAAAATGGTCCTAGCCGAAAATCTAAATTTTGGCCAAAAAGGGTTGGGCGTGGGCCCCTCGCCCTCTCTTTTTTTGGCCAAAATTCAGATTGTTTTTATTATAAAATGGTCCTGCTCGAAGGGCAGGGGAAATTTTTCGGAATTGCATTCCCCCCCCCCACTTTTGAAAGTTCCTGGATCCGCCCCTGTTCAGTATTGGTCAGGAACTTTGGCCCAGTGTTCTAGAGACTTGAATTGAAGCCACACATATTACATGGGCAAAGAATGTCCTCACAACTTCAAACCTACCTCTTGTGATTCTCTGTGGTCCACCTACTGTTTGAGCCATTGTGACCTTCAACCTTCAGTCACTGCGCAAAATTGGATGTTTAATGAATCCAAATGTTTGAAATAGGCCCAGTAGGGTACATGAAAGTAATGGAAAGTTCACCTTCATAAGGCTATTAAATACCTCCATAAGATTCTTTAAGGTGACCTTTAAAATTCTGGAAAGGTCACCATGACAAGATCTCTCCATGCCCTTTAATGTATGTTAGTGGCCCCATTTACAAAAAAAACTGGGTCATTAACAGTCGGTTTTTGCACAGTGATTTTTTTATCCATACTGCTACTAGCCTCACACAGAGTATATTTAGTATATGGTACACATATTCACTATATTACTTATCAATAATTCCTAGATTAACTTTTATTGCAAGTTTTGATCATTATGCATCATCTTTCCAACAAACATTAATTGAAAATGTATAAAGTCATTTGTAGCCACCCACTAAGCCACATTTCAATTCGATTGAAGGCTCTTTTACCTGTTTTTCTGTTTTATCACCCACTCTGCCGACAAGTGGTGCATATTGTGAGCAAGGTGTGAGCAAGGCGTATTGCCTTTGTAATACTTCTTGGGTGATGAATTAAAGAAGCACCTTTGGGGACGTCATTGGGTGGCTGAACGACGGGGATTGTATGAACCTCAGGCTCTGCCGTCGGTACCTGACAATCCCCTATGGGTCATGCAGCCACAGGAGGATACCCTCCACGGTGCTTTTTATAATAATTATTATAATCATAAACACACCATCAGTTAGTCACCAAAATAGTTTTATACTAAAAACTGTTTTATTTTCTTACAGCTGGTGGACGTAGCCAATGCAGAACTCCAATAGCAATTAACGGAGGAACAACTAGGTAATTTGTTCAATGTTGTTCATTCATTCTATTTTTGTATACTTGATGTTTGTTATAAGAAGATAGACAACAATTATGTTGAACTCCCCAAAACAACATTGTAACAAAAACACAAACTTTAATTGATTCAGTCACTATATAATCACTGTTAAGATGGGTCTAATGAGGAGGAGAACTACATTTCTGGGTCTTTTGATAGCAGTAATAGGTTACTAGTGTACCACACCAGGAACTTTCTTTCCAAATGAGATATACCAATAGCTTATGGCTTATACCAAGTGGCCCAAAAAAAACTGTTCTCATCCTCATTGTGAATCAGAAGACAACGTTAACATCTTAAAGCAAGATTAGTGACCACTTAGTCAATTGAGATACAACAATATGACCCCTGTAAAGATTTTGTTTCACCATTATATCAAAACTTTATAACAGACATTGTGCAGTCCATAAGCAGCCTTTCTCATCACCAAGCAAAAATCAACTATCATCATAAAGTTCTTCAAATTGTTTATTTTTCTCATAATTATATGAGTGTAAATATTTTTCAGGATTTCTGGTCTATTCTTGGAGGTGATCTGTAACACTGGCTTTACCCTTAACGGCCCACGCCTCCTGGAATGTGGCACTGATGGTATGGTACTGCAAAGCTCCCCAATCTCCAACTGTGTCTGTAAGTATTAATTTTACTTTTTTTATTTAGTGAGGTGAGAATTCTCATCACCAATAATCTTTGTATCATTAGAGAGTAAATGCAAATTGATTAGAATCAGAGGAAACATTTGTTTATGAATTTTCGTGGGTTTCAAAAATGTAATTGCTCCTCTTTTGTGTCTGTTCCCTTGAAAATGTATGGCGGACAAGAGAAAACACTAAAATATCTGTTATCAGGAAAGAACTTGTACCATTTAATAATGATCGGATGCTTCACATTTGAAATTGTTGCACTTATGGAACAGCAATCAAAATTAATTATATTGAATTTTAATCCCAAATCATGCCTTTATTGCAATTTTTACTTCATATGTAACAACTATTTGATTATATCTTAATATCTTTTTGATGATTTCTGTTTTCCTTAGCTGCAGGCGCATTCTGTACACCACTGTCCATTCCAAACGGAATATTTAGGTAAGTTACATTTTTAAATAAGCCCATTTAATTTTTTAAAAAAACTGCTGTTCTATGACTGTCAGTATTTTCTCAAAACTGATAATTGAATACTTTGATATAGATGACAATGTTTGAATAATCTTATATACAAGGTGTCTGACTTGGAAAAGTTATCTTGACTATATACTATGAAGCATTCTTGAATAGGGCTTATTTCACTCTATTTTATATATGTAAGTAATACTTATTCAAAATGTATGCCTAACCTTTTTTTCAGACTCTCTTTCTTATGCAAAGTCACAATATTCTTCTGGTTCATTCCTATAATATACATTAAGATGTTCCTACACTTCTATAAAACTCAATTCAATGTGATATAGAACGTTTTCCTTCAATATAAGATTAGTTCTGTGATAAGCATTAGCATGTTTATAATTGTATAATAATCATTTCAATGCACTGTGCTTAGTTTTGTGATAAACATTAGCCTGTTTATGTATAATACTCATTTCAATGCAATGTAGGGCTAACGGAAACACCCCTGGAGCCCAAGGCGAAGTTATCTGCAACTCTGGCTTTGGTCTAAACAACCCAGCAAGCGCAAATGTCCGCTGCTTGGACAACGGGCGATGGAGTGCTGTACCTACTTGCAATCAACTTGGTAAGCAGACACTAAACCCACATTTCCACTTGGGCCAACTAAAACTACTAATTGTATGAATTTACAAAATTACATCTATCATTGATGGCGCACTTTTTCCTTTCTGATATAAGCTATATTTTTTATTTTTTATTTTTCTGTGACCAGGGTCGACCCAATGTAGCCGGTCCCTGTTCCTTCAGTTTGGTACTGTTACCTATGCAACAAGAGATGGAGTCACACAGGCCACTTTCAGGTGTAACACAGGATACACCCTCCAGGGAGCTACCACTCTCCTCTGTAGAAACAATGCCAACTATGAGGGAAATACTCCCGTCTGCACCACCGGTAAGTGTATGGGGTACAGTGGTGGATTAAAGATCCACTGACATGATCTGAGCTGCTAAGCAGGTTCTATTGAATCATAGTGTAAAAACAACAAATCTGATATCAAAATATGTGCATCACCTCAAATGTTGAAGTTATGGCGGGTCAGAATATGCAAGTTTATCTTTAGGTTAAGCCACCATGCACTCCTGAGCATGCCGGAAGTGACGTATCAAGATGCCTACACATAAGTTACTACCAGTCACACTGGGCTATATATACATATTTTAATCCCATCTATAGGGCCTTAAGATAATACCATTATAAACAATGGCGTAAGAACATAAAGATATACAGTGGTTGGAACCTGAGACTTGAAAATATGAAGTATCCTAAGTTATTTTTAGTAGTCATTCTTTAAGTGTGAAGACACTATCACGCCTAGACAAGCCTATACTGCTATAGGTTGCGCGAATTTCACAGCTTGCACTCCAGATGTGAGAAAATATGTAGACCAATGGCTGACCTTGGCTTCAAAAGTTGCATTATGAAAATATAGGTGAAATCGTAGTTCCTGCATACTGTTTTTATCAAATTTCCAGGGCTGCAAAGTGTCCCATAATTATTTCATTGGACAGTCCTATAATTCGTTTGGAAACCTCCTTTCAGTTTGCCTTTGTCCTGTGTGTCTTGCTGTGCATATCTATAAGTATTTTTATGTCTAAATAATGTTAATTTGGGCGTGATAAACTGATTTGATGTTAGAACCATATTTTTGACATAATTATGTACACTACGGGACCAATATTTTTCAGTATTTTGAGACATTGCAAAAATAGGCATTAAAACGTTGGATGTAATGTCTGGGAGAAAATATTTAGAAAAAGTAAATTCATCTCAGTGTCCGACAGCATATAGATCTAGTCAAATTTTCTTTTCCAATTCAGACTACATGTAGTATCCTTACGTATATAGTCTATGGTAAATATGATTTTCACATGTGACCCAGGTGTTATTCCTAGAAAAATATTTCGAGTTTCAAAATGTTGATACTCAAAATATCTAAACTAAGGGTTATGACTCATAACCCTTAGTTTAAAGGGGGCCATTCCCAAAGGGGTTTATTTCTTTTATAATATTCTCACATTTGTTATACCATAATATGATATTAATGCGGGAATGGCCTCGATATTTTGCCAGTGCAAGAATAAAATTATTAATGTGAGAATCCTGCATCCTGTACCTCAGGAATATCCCTGCATTATGTCTTTAAATCCATGACATTAGCTAGCATACCCAATCCCTTACCTAGATGGCCCTCAAACTGAGTGCACTCACATACGTTACAAGGCATCTTGTGACGTCAAAACATGGCCAGCAGACGGAGGTGCGAGTCTCACCAGTAACACATAGCTGACCCATATCTAGGTGTTGTGTTGGAGAACCTGTCGCGTAGCTGCATCCAAGAAAACCCTTATTAACACCAATACGTTTCTTTTGTTGCATTCTACAAACATATTGCCCGTTGGAAATGCATTTTTATCATGTCCCTGGATCTTTAAGGGGGGGGGGGGGGGAGACTTACCCATTGAGTAAGGGGTGGGGCTCCGAGCTAAAGGGTCCAGTTTAAAGTTATACAATAGAGCGCCCCCACCCCCACCCCACCCTACTTTTCAAAAATTACCAACTTTTCAAAAATTGAGCAATTACTTTTTCTTTTGTCAGGACCTCGGCCCTTGGTGTGTAGCCAGTCTCTGAACTTCCCTAACGGTCGAGTCACCTATCAAACCGTTGGACCCCAGACCAGAGCCGTCTTCGCCTGCAACTCAGGGTATACCCTCGTGGGTGGCAACGAGCGCATTTGTACCATTGGTCCTGATGCCACCTACGGTGCACTTCCAACCTGTCAACGAGGTTAGTAGCCAGGGATTGTTGCATTATTTCACTTAGCTCTGATAAAACCACATAGGGGGCGCTGCAATCGCCCAAGATCCGCCATCTTGAACCAGGTGAAAAATGTTGAAACCCTAAACTTTAAGATGTATTTATACTAAATCTAGACAATACAAAACCCCAATATTTGGATTTTTTCGTATTCAAATTAAAATTTTTAACCTCACTAAGGAATAAGATGTACAATTTCTCGGAATATTTCAACCCCCAATGTAAACAAACCTTAAAAGTTACGAAACATACCTGATCAAGATGGCGAACAGACGTAATCATATTTACACTATGCCATTTTCTGATCACATGACCGGGTATATCTAAAATAATTTGCAGAAACTAAGATGTATAGTAAATCATTAATTTTGTTAAGATGGTGATTCTAAATCAAACTCATGATCAAACACAAGCTGTTGGGCATCAATTTATTCAGTTGATGTAGGTGAATTGTCATGTTTCAGGGTTTTACTCCCTTCATCAGAATTCAAACAATTTGTAATGTATTTGTGGGAAAATGTGGTGGAACCGATCCTAAAAGACCTAATTTGATTGAAAATTAGTATCATCATATCTGACCTATTTGTATTTATAATTGGAACGATGTGTATTCTGTTTCATGTTAATTGATAATTTGTAAATGAGTACGTTCAAATATGCTTATGTTATCATTAGTGACTCTAGAATGCTGTTACGCCTAAACATGGTGACCTCATTAAGCAGTTTTATCATACTGTGGACCAACCAGCGTCTAGACTGATAAAATAGTAAATAGTATTAGTAAATAATATCTCTATTGTTAATACCAAATAATCATTATTTCAGGCCCAACAGGGGTAACCTGTCCTTCACTGACTATCGTTGGTGTGAGAGTAAGGTAAGGAAAAGTTAATCTTTAAGCAATTGATTTAGATTAATTGAAAAATGAATGGGTTAATCTTATGAATAAATGCATTGATCTCATTGTTCATAAATGACACATTAACCTTTTGGTGTGATAATTATGACTTAAAACTTGATTATGAGAATCTTCTCATGGGTTATCCATGGATGTGATTGATTTTAGTTAATGAGAAAGATCAGTTTTATAATGAGTTATATTGTTGCATATCCCTTCCAAGATTAACGATGATAACTTTCAGGAAGATCTATCTGGAGACTACGTGCTGTGTCCCACACAAATGTTCTTTATTGTTTTGTTTGAATTTTAATTATTACACATTTGCTAATAAAGCCAATGCAGTAATAATCAAAATGCTTAATAACGTTAATAACTTCAAAAGAAACATGCCCTACAAGGGATAGAATTTAATACAAGCGTGCAAACTATCATTTTTCATTAAATAACAATATCTGAAGCTCTGTATTCACTTTGTGATTTTCATTTGTGATTACCTGCAATTTCAAAATAACTAGCACTATCAGAGTGAGTAGTATACCCTTACTACTGATTAGAAGTTAAGAGCCAAGGCAATCACATTGAATATCAGAAAGTGTGCACTAGGCTTTGGAAAATCAGCTTGCCAAAGTTTAGAATCAATGGAGTCTTAGCTATTTTAGGCACTCTTAGAAGCAGCAGACCTCAATGCCTTATGAACTTAGGCTTCAATAATGGCTTGGTGGAGTGGAATATATCTAATACACTGAGCAATATAATTTTGACATGAACATCTCGAACATGACTTCTTACTACATAGGAAGGAATGACAGCTGACCAAGGGTGACACAGCTGACTGAGTATGTCACAGATTCCATTCAAACCATTGCGTTAAAGTTAACGTTGTACATAAAGCTGGAAAAACTTTGACAGCTACATTTTTTAAACATCTTTTTAAAACCTTTTTTTAAAAAGGTTTGTAAACATAACTGTCAAAAGGATTGAAATGACTGAATATATTTTGAAGTTTTGCATCTTCCAAGAGCCTAAGAAATAAGAAATTAGGCCTAAGTAACAAAATCAAAATCATCAAACCCTAAAATATATGGCATAGACCTGGGACATTTATATCTCCCAGAATGCTTTTTCTTGGTAAAATAGATTTGCCTGCATGTGTGCCTTTATATATTATGTTTTTTTTAAAACAAGACGCATCAAACCAATAAGCACTGCAAAAAATAGATCTTTAATGACCTTTGAGTATTGTAAATGGGGCCAATAAGGTACATAAAAGGTTGTGGAGAGATCTTATATAGGGTGACTTTTCCAAACTTTTAAAGGGAGCCAAAACCAATATAATTGACAAAATTTTCCAAACTCAGATAAGCAGAGAAATATGTTAGATGAGTCCAGTTAAGGTCAGTGGTAAAGTATTAGCTGTGAAAACTAGCTCAAACTCAAGTAGAATGCCACAAAAGATGGTAATATTTGCATTTGTTTGTAAACAAACCCTATTTTTGCGGATCCACATTAATTGATTTGAGCAAGAAAAATATTTTTTAAAGATTTTTTTACCATATTTCATGGTTTAGATTTTAACATAGGCCAGGAATAGGCTAAAGTAATGGATTTCCATGATTATTTGAGTTTGGAAAATTTCATTGAATTTATTGGTTTTGGCTCCCTTGTAAGCTGAAAGACTCTTGTAAAGGTGACCTTTCCAATGCCTTTAATGTCCCTGAAGGGCCCCATTTACAATATTTGGATTCATTAAAGGTCAAGTTTTGTGCAGTATACATTCAAACACCTTTTCTACTATTCATACATCCACGAGTATCGTAGACGAATTGGAAATTGGTATGTGACTGCGGCCGCGCCCACAGACTTTCCCCCTAAAAAAGAAAACTAACACGACCGTCTATGTTTATCCTCTCGAATGCAGTTATTCCAGCGGTGAGTTTAGCGATGCCATTGGGATCAACGCCACATTTGAATGTAACTCTACAGACTTGGTACTCGACGGTCCATCAGTGGTGACATGTACTGAAACAGGGTGGCAGCCAGAGCCCCCTAGGCGCTGTATAAGTGAGTTGAAAGGGACACTTTAAGGCCTCCTTCTTCCCTCAAATTGACAACCAAATTTAGTAAAACTATAGAGACATAATAGTAATCATCAAAATTGATTAGCATCCTATGCTATTATCAGCTAAAGAAAAACCAGGCAAATTAAGCAATACGATTCATGGAGGTATTATTAAATATGTATTTTCAATCTATATATTTATCTTTAAACTGCTTCTCTAGGAAGAGTTATAGTAAAATTGAATTACATATTCAAGAAAGTATAGTTATATTCTAAACTACCATTGAATATTACCAGCGCCTTTGAAGTTTTTGAGAAACGTACTGGACAATTGGGTAGCGTTAACAGGACTTTTCGGTAGTAATAAACTTTCAAACATTATGCATATATGATCCAACTGACTGATTGACCGACCACATGACTACTCAACTCATTTTCTAGCCCCTCCATCAGGAAATATCTGTAACCCTATCCCGAACACTGACGAGGTAACTGTACTTGAGTAAGTATGGAGCCTGACCAGATGACATCTGTATTATTAATGATTCTTTGTTACTGTTCTGTGCATGTTTTTGTAAAGGTTTTTATTAGTAATAATCATCAAGGTTTCCCTTGGTTTTCAGAGTTCAGTTAACTCTTTTGTTTTATGTGAAGTTTGACCAGCTATTGGCATTCTTCAGATACCTAACATTTTAACATTTTGTCATCATTTTAACAGCTTACATTTGAATTAACAACAACAATCAATGCTGTATTTGAAATGCTTGTGCCTAATGGGTGAAATGAGTGAAAGAGCTAGATAGAGTATTACACTATAACACTGGTAACGATGTTCATCACAGTGCAAACGACGTTCGTCACAATGGGAATATTGTTTGTCACCATGGTAACGATGGTTGTCCGTCCCCTGTGATAACAATATTACACCATTTTCTACACTTGGCATATAAGCCTCACTGCACAATTTTCTTTTAGATATCCATGCAATTTTGTTTTAAATGAAGTATAATCACTAATATTGTATGATGTTGTAGCATTGACAAACAACGTCCATACATTATTTTGTTGCTTAGTCGGTAGGATTGACTCTTTCAAAGGCTAATCCTATCTAAAACAAATTTAAGTGTAATAAACCGTGTACATTATACCTGTACAGTAGTTAACTATCTTTAGATCTAGTTATAACACGTCAATTCTTATCACAATCACATGACACAAAATCATCATAAATAAACAAAACATAGATATCAGGTTTCTATTTTCTAAAGCCGAGTTTTGAATCTTAGTGTAATGAAATAGGTAGTTTCTTTTTTATACAAAGATATGGGTAACGATCAAAGCAAGCTTTGGTTTAAAGGATGTGCCTCTTGCTTCCCACATCATTTGCTTTCTTGCTTTCTGTTGCAAAGTAATATCGAAACCACTTAAGAAAGCATTGCCAAATACTTCTCTCTTTTCCGTGAAGACCAGCTACATCCAACACGTGGAACATGCCATTGGTCGGGGAAAACAAGTTTTAAAAGTTTTGAAAATTAAATTAAATTTCAGAGGTTAAAGGTGCATTTTCTGTCCACAGCTACACCCGCAATGGAGAGTTTGGATCTGTCGCAAGCTTTACTTGTATCCGTGACAACCGACCCCTGCCCACCACCTCCAGATGTGAGGCCAATGGCAACTGGCAACCCCAACCTCCCACCGCCTGTGATGGTACTTCAAATCTTTCATTAGAATTTCATCATTATTATTATTTCTGAATCAATCTCACTGAATTAAGGCCATATTCCACTATCCATTGTTTTGCTTGTGTTGCTCGTGGCATTTGCTGCCACTGCAAGCAAAGTATGGCAGTAGAATATGGAATAATGGGATTTACTTGCATTGGTACTTGTGTTGGGTCAACACAAGTGCCAACACAAGTGGTTTTATAAGTGTTTTCTATAAGATGCATACATCGGCAGATACCAAAATGTTGGTATTGTGTTTCAAAACATTTCATTGTTAGTATACTAATGTGCCCATATTGTGAATGACCATTAAATCAACGTAACCAATCTTTACACTTATAGCCTTAGATAAATGTGACCCGTTTTGGCGAATTGAGTCGGATGTCGCACCGGGTCCATTTTTAGAGACCTATCCCATCAGAAAATTCAGATTCTTAGCTTTAAAACAAGGTGTAACAGCCGACATTCGGCAAAACAGGTCACAAATATGATTCAGTAGTTTAGAGATGCATTGGCGTTTTGAGATGCGTTGTGTGTTTTAATACTCCCTTCTGATATACACCGTCCACGTGACATCATAGTGCCGTGATTCTGTCCAATGTTGTAGATGTGTTTCATGTTTGACAATGATTGTGGGCTGTTTTGATTGGTATATTTTTGGGAGTCCCTAGTTATATAATTAGGACCACCACTGTCACCTGCAGGTGGGCAGTCCCAGGTGGGTGAGTGATAGATCACTCAGTAGTAGGTGTCACTGTATGGCACTTCATGTAGTAGCCCTTTCTTAAACCCCTCCCTCAGCTGTGTGTGACAGCAGTCCTGAGTGGTGGCGGTGGTGGTCAGCACCTATAACCCATATCACACATAGCCCTCTGGTATAAGGAGGGCCTTTAGTTTACTGAGGGACGACCATCGCTCATGCATGAGCGGAACTTTGTAGCTAATTTGCTTCTTGTTTCTCTTAGGTGTCAATCTATGGTTAATTTCAGTGACCACTCCTGATGGAGAATTGAAAAAAGGTCTCATTCTTTGCAATTGTAGTAAAACCATATGGGTGGCTGCCGATGAGGGTGGTTGTATAGACCACTATATTCTTTCATTGTTCTTTCCTTTAGCCAATATTCCACACAACAGTTTTTTCTATCAACAACAATGGAACAAATACTATAGCAGACACATGCCTTTTGTGAAAGACAAATCCTATAATCCACATGCACATTTTCATTTGCAATACAATGATTATTGCAGATTGCAATGATGCAGATTGCACACTGCCGATAAAATTTAACAACATGTCGGTAAATTATTAGCAGTGGTGACTACGATTATGTGTTGCAGCATTGTGATAGCCTATCTGTAGCAACTCATACGGGACATATTACATTTTGGAATAGAACTTAAGGGGTGGGGAACTCACCCCATCCCCAAACAAAGAAATTAGTGACCTTTTTATTTACCAATAAAATAGCAATATGTTTATGAATCTTTTACCGCAATCATGGATTGCTACCTGGAATAGTGCATTGGAAGCTAAAATCAATAGCTATATATCTGTAGGGTGACAATATGAGTCTGTTATTGTGACAAGGATGTGTTTGCAATGTCATTTGCTCCATTTTCGCAATAGGACATTGGTATGTGAAATACAGCTTTTACTCAGATGCCCCACAAGGCTCATGAACATATCTGAAAAAAGAGTTATGCTCCTTACCATTATACAGAAGAACTTATCACTTGCATTACGAGATACCAATATGTTTGTATCCAGAATGCCAATTGCTCCCATAGACTCTTACATTAACCCAACATAAGAGCCAATGTAAGCAACTTTATAAATTCCACCTTGCAGTAAATAACTTAACCTCTGTTGGTCCATGAGCAAACCACCGAGCCCAAGTATAAGATTCTAGTAAAATATGGGCTCCTATATCAATATTTTTCACTGGCAATATATAACAGAAAGAACCATCAAGGGATGCTGTCAATAACATTTTGCTGATAGTTTTTTGAGGAAGATTTTGCCATAATGCAGTAAACTTATAGACCACACCCCACAATTTTACATCGCCATTAACATTGCAATACCATTATCTGCAGCAAATTACAAGAAATACATTGCATGGCGGAAGGTAGACTCTATTAGGTTATTCCTCGAAACATGACCTTCTATTTAACTAAATTGAATCATACTGAAAGACCTACAATACACATTTTTGCTCATCAATAATACTTGCTGTTTAAATCAACATTTAAAACTGCTTTCAGCTCCAACAGGAGGAGACCGCTGCGCAAGGTTCAATGTAGTTGGAGGTCAGGTCAGGTAAGTACCTCAGCACAATCAGTGCCCCATCCCACCTTTAAACACCATCCCCACCTGGGATGGCAAGTGACCAGGAAGGTATATACATAATATTATACATTTGTGACCCGTTTTGGCGAATTGAGTCGGATGTCGCACCGGGTCCATTTTTAGAGACCTATCCCATCAGAAAATTCAGATTCTTAGCTTTAAAACAAGGTGTAACAGCCGACATCCGACTCATTGCGACATCCGACCCCATTCGCCAAAACAGGTCACATTTTAAGGTTGCTAAATTTTCACAATTAGTGAGTTAAAACTCTTTTTGGCACATCAAAATGTTTACACTTTGGTTGATACTATTAATTTATAATGCAGAATGAATTTAGTATTCCAATAATATTTTCATGCACTATTGGGAGTATGGAAAATGTGCAAATGAATGTGAACTTTGACATACTACTCATAATGCACTATTTTTATCATTATCCCATGCAGTTGTAAAAAAGCATGATAAAGAGCAAAAAACAAATGGTGTCAACGGGAACAAACAGGCATGTAAGCTTAGACATATATTCAAAATTGAAAATAAGGGACATGCATATCACTTTCAGATATAATCCATAAGGCATAGATCTGAACTACAGCTCTTTATAGCTCTAGTCCATATTTGATTAGGGACCTCTTGAATTAAAGAATGTTATCTATCACAATTACAATTACAATTAGCACTTGTTACTGCTACAGTTGCTTTGGATACCTCAACCAAGTTCAGAGATTCTTATGAAGCATCCTACTGAAATGATTCACTCATGTATTGTTTTCATTAATGCAGGTACAATAACAATGTAGTAGTGCCTGGTACTACAGCTGACTCAGTCTGCCCAACAAATGCTGTCTTGGACAACAGAAACAACAGGGTAGTCTGCCAACAAAATGGTCAGTGGTCACCTGCACAGCCCACAAGATGTGTAGCAGGTAAGTAACTACATAAAATTATATAGTCCACACTGCATGTCAAAAAGTGCATGTTGGTGGCAGTGAGTAAGGTTAGGCCAAACATACTGCTACTAGTTTTCATTTTATATGGGAATATGGTGTGAAACCTACATCTTCTATATCTTTGGACAGAGGATTGTAAAATCATTTTAGAAATACATAATGTAGCTAAGTAACCAAATATTGTATCTGACTAATGGCTATTCTGAGTAATGGCCATTTAAAGGAATATGACATATTTTATAGGCCTATATGATTCTAAATATGTGCTTAATTATAATGATATTTTATTCCTTGGAAGAATGATAGTGCTGAAACTCCGTTGGTGAGGTTCATTTGGCTTAGGAATCATCGGAAATCAGATATGGAATATCTCAAATAGAAAGGAAATGGCAGTATATTTAATGAAATCGTATTTGGGATTTCAATTTTTGGCTGAGATTATCTACATCATAATTAATCTTTATTAATACCAAAGATTGATCCATATTACCATATTTAGTATATCCACCCTTCACATCTTCAAATTTATATAACTTTTTTCTAATTAGAATGTTTACATAATTCAATATTCCAAGCCATATTAACATGGTCACATATTTAAACAAATGAATCATACTGGAAGACCTATTCATTCAATCCTAGATGTAAATATATGTGTTAAAAATATTTTGGCATATGGGACTAGGAAGTGCATGTGTGTGTTTGCTCATCAGTATAACCACTTTTTAAATCGCTCTCTAAAATTGCTTTCAGGTCCAACAGCAAGAGACTTTTGCACAAGATTCAATGTAATTGAAGGTCAAGTTAGGTAAGTACTTCTATATAGTCAATGGCGCCTCAAACCTTTAGACACCATCCCCACCTGGGATGGCAAGTGACCAGGAAGGTATAGACATTGTGTAGATAATGCCACATCTCCTAAAATTGGGCTGGTGCCATATTGGTGATCAATCAAAAATCATCAGTTTTCAAACTCAAGAACATTTACATAATATTAGTTGGCCAATCTTATCTCAGACAAACTCATGTTAAAATACTTGACAACTTTTATCATTTAGAATTAATAGATTTCATATTTGGTTAATAGCTACTAGTATTGATAATCACATGACTATGTCTGCACAAGGTCTATAGACTCAATCTATTTTCTTAACATTGAAATGTTTATTTATTAACAAATTATCTCTTTTGTTATTCTTATAAGTTACAACATTCTGTCATTTAAAAGGAAATCGTTGCTATCTGGGAGGTGTCTCATAAAAAATTGGGAAAAGGTTTACTTTTTAGAACTCATATTCACTTTATAATTAATTGTAGCTAGAGATATTTTGGAAAACATGCATAAAACATCCATGGCAAAGATTATTATGAAACACTGCAGCAAACATAAAAACCTTGCCAAGTTCAGAGATTTTTATGAAGCACCCTACTGAAATGATTTATTCATGTGTTTTTTTCATTAATGCAGGTATACCGGTCTTAATAACAATTTAGTAGTGCCAGGTACTACAGCTGACTCACTCTGCCAAACAAATGCTGCCTTGGACAACAGAAACAACAGGGTAATCTGCCAACAAAACGGCCAGTGGTCACCTGCACCGCCCACAAGATGTGTAGTAGGTAAGTAACTACATATTATATTGTCAAACAGTGCAAATTGGTGGAAGTGAGTAAGGTTAGGCCAAACATACTGCTACTAGTTTAATTTTATATGGGAATATGGTGTGAAACCTACATCTTCTATATCATTGGACAGAGAATTCTAAAATGCTTTTAGTAATACATAATGTTAGCTGAGCAACCAAATATTGTATCTGACTAATGGCTATTCTGAGTAATAGCCATTTAAAAGAATATGAAATAATGATTGAAGGGATTGCCTACCTATGTTCCACAAGAAAGAGAGGCCTATGGAATATTTCAAATAGAAAGGAAATGGCAATATATTTAATGAAATTGTATTTGGAATTTCAATTTTTTGCCCAGATTATCTACATCATAATTATATCTTTATTGTTACCAAAGATTGGTCCATATTAACATATTTAGCATATCTGACCTTCATGTCTTCAAATTCACATAACTTTTCTTCCAATTAGAATATTTACATAATTCTTTCAGCATTGGAATCCCCAAGATATCTTCCTTATTCAATATTCCAAGTCATATTAACATGGTCACATATTGAAATAAACTGAGTCATACTGGAATACCTATTTACTCAATCCTAAATGTAAATGTATGTGTTAAAACATATTTTGGCATATGGACTAGGATGTGTGTGTGTGTGTTTGTGTGTGTGTGTGTGTGTGTGTGTGTGTGTGTGTGTGTGTTCATCAGTATAACCACTTTTTAAATTGCTCTCTAAAATTGCTTTCAGGTCCAACAGCAAGAGACTTTTGCACAAGATTCAATGTAATTGGAGGTGAGGTTAGGTAAGTACCTCAGCATAGTCATTGCTCCCTCAAACCTTTAGACACCACCATCCCCACCTGGGATGGCAAGTCTAAAAACTCATGTTAAAATACTTAACAACTTTTATCATTTAGAATTAATAGATTTAGGATTTGTTTCATAGCTTGTAGTTTTGGTGATCACATGGTGATCACATGACTATGTCTGCACAAGGTCTAGAGACGTATATCTCAGCCTGCTAAATTCTGGCACATCAAAATGTTCACACTTTCCTTGATACTATCGATCTATTATTCAGAAATCAATTTAGTATTCAAATTTTATTTTCATGTACTATTGGCAGTATGAGAAATGCACAATAAAATGTGTATGACACAAAATTTGACATATTTACTCAAAAGAAGTGAACAGTCAATAAGGGGTTTAAGGTAGGACTGTAACCATAAATGCAATTTTTTCAATTTGTTGTCCTGAACTTTATTATCCATTCTGAGAAAAGAAAACTGCAGCAAACATAAAACCTTGCCAAGTTCAGAGATTCTTATGAAACACCCTACTGAAATGATTTATGATGAATTCTGATGAAGAATGTAATAATCTGAAACATGTTAACCCTTTATACCCCAATCCGGCCATAGCCGCCTGTGGATCTACTCCCCAATCCGGCCATAGCTACCCAGAAAAATGATTCCATAATTTTTCCATATTTTTCTAAGTAGGACAATTGATAAGCATGGGTCAAGCCTTGGACTTCATTAATTAAAAGAAACATTGAAATTCTGGAAGAAAATCTATGGAATTCCTGGGGAAATCCAGCAATTTATGAACGCAATCTGTGGCAGGCATAAAGGCATGAGAAAGAGCCAAGCACAAAGGTTGTCAAAGGCAACCAACAGGCCTGTCTCCACAATGTCATATGTAAGCCTAATCATAAATTCAAAATTAATAATGACATATATATCACTTACAGATATGATCCTCAGGCATAGATCTGAACTACGACTCTCATAGTTCTAGTCTATATTTGATTAGGGACCTTGTGAATAACAGAATATCATTTATCATATTACAATTAGCAATAATTGTTACTGCTACACTTGGAGTAAGAACCAATTTTGAAACTCACTCCCATACATCGCCCTGCATACCTCGACCAATTACCCAAAGAATCAATCTTATTTTCTTAACATTATTTCCAGAAATGGTTAATTATTAACAAACTATCTCTTTTGAGATGTTATTCTCATAAGTTACAAGATTCTGTTATCTAAAAGAAAATCCCTGCTATCTAGGAGGTATTCATAAAAAATTGGAAAAAAGTTTACTTTTTAGAACTCATATTCACCTTATACCCTATTTGTAACTACAGATGTTTGGGTTAAACACCCATAAAACATCCCTGTCAAAGAATTATTAAGAAACACTAAACTGCAGCAAACATAAAGCCTTGCCAAGTTCATAGAGCCTTACCCTGCTGAAATGATTTATTCATGTTTTGTTTTCATTATTGCAGGTATGGCAGCCTTAATAACAACTTAGTAGTGCCTGGTACTACAGCTGACTCAGTCTGCCAAGCAAATGCTGTCTTGGACAACAGAAACAACAGGGTAGTCTGTCAACAAAATGGCCAGTGGTCACCTGCACGGCCAACAAGATGTGTAGCAGGTAAGTAATTATATATTATTGTCCACACCGCATATCAAACGGTGCAAATTGGTGGAAGTGAGTAAGGTTAGGCAAAACATGCTGCTACTAGTTTACTAATTAAACTGAATTGTACTCAAAGACCTATTCATTCGATCCTAAATCTTACTATATGTGTTAAAACTTATTTTGGCACAGTAACTAGGGTGTGCGTGCGTGTGTGTTTGCTCATCATTATTTTTAAAATCACTCTCTAAAATTGCTTTCAGGTCCAACAGGAGCAGACTACTGCCAAAGGTTCAATGTAGCCGGTGGTCAGGTTAGGTAAGTACCTTATCATATCTATAAATGCAACCTCGAATTTTATTAAGGCATGCATGTCTAATGAAAAGGCATGATAAAGAACCAAGAAAAAATGTCAAATGGTACAAACAGGCACGTTTCCAAGCAGATAGGTCTAATAATAAATGCAAGTTTAATATGATTGGCGTGCATATCACTGTCAAATATAATCCTTAGGCTTAGATCTCATCTACTGCTCTAATAGTTCTATTAGATATATGAGGAGGAACTTTATGTATGGCAGATTGTTATCTCCCATATCACAATTAGCACTTTTCACTTCTATGGCTGGAGTAAGAACAGAAGAACACACACCCATGGGTATACATCAAACAAACTAACTTCTTTACCTAGCCAAATAGACTTGTTTCAAAAATTAATCACATGTGGACATCATTTGAATAACACTTTTTTCATTATCATTATTTACAGAAGTCAATAAATATTTACAAGTTATCTCTTCTGAGATCTAGTGTTCAAAGATTTTAAAAGAATTATTTGTTTTCTCCATGGATGGTTTATAAAAAGAAAGGAAGAAAAATTAATTTTGTTTCCTAACTTATGATTACCTTTTACCCTTGTTGTAGCTTTGAGGGCTTGGTTTTATTAACATGAGTTTGGGATGTATAAGCAAGAATTGGTTTTAATATTGAAAGTTAATAGTTTAGGTCTTCTGCAACAGTATTTTCAAACTCCTAGACAATTTCTGTAAGCAAACATAAAATCCTGCCAAGTTAGAGATTTTTATGAAGCACCCCACTGAAATGATTTATTCATGTTTTGTTTTCACTAATGCAGGTATACCAACCTAAATAACAATCTAGTAGTGCCGGGTTCTGTAGCTGACTCCATCTGCTCATCAAACGCTGGCTTGGACAACAATAACAACCGGGTAATCTGCCAGCAAAACCGCCAGTGGTCACCCACTCCCCCAACAAGATGTGTTGGTAAGTAGCTACATGTAATAAAACGTGACAGTAAAAACTGATAACCCTGTGGCATACAATAAGACTGAGAATCTTTAAGCGAGAGCCATCAGGATCAACTTAACATATGGGATACCATCTTTGCAATACATCTAGGGTACCTTGCCAGAATCTTAAAGTTCACATAAAAAAGCCCAGGAAAAGTTGACATTTTCGTAGTTTCTTTTATTTGATTGCATTAATGATACCTAAATATTTCCCCATCTCTGTAAAAAATATTAGCCTCACTAAAGTTAATGATTTGTCAAGTAATACTTATCATTGCCTTTATGACAATGCAATATTACTTAACATTTTATATATAATATTCGGTTACACCAAGTAAAGTATAACAGTAGGAATCTATAGAGGGAAGATGTTGTAGGTAATCATAAATAATCCTTGGGACAAAGAATGGAAAAGTTCTAAGGATTCCTTCTTTCTAACCAATTAACGTTATATGGTATTCTAGTGATAAAATAAGTTACATGTTTTCCTTAGCAGATTTATTTACCAGAACCTCTGTCTGCAACTTTCCCGTGCAATCACCTCCGTGATTATAGTCTTTTTTCAGACACCTATCGGCTAGTATCACTATGCCTGGCAGTTAGATAAGTCAAACACGTTGTCGGGTACTAGCATAAAACCAGAATGCTATAGCTGCAGTGATTATCACGGAGAAAACTGATGTTGTGGAAGTTTGCTGTCGAGGGTTATCATTCTCTCAGAACTGCATATAACTCTAATTAATTGAACCTGCATTAAAGCGTTTAATAGATAGTTAGATTCCTAAAATACCACGTAAAGTAAGTGTAAATGTGATATATTGTTGATATAACCTTGTTTCTTACTAGTCTGGGTTTTAAGGTTTATGTGACAGACCACACCGGTGCCACCAGGCGTTAACTCTTAGGGACCTAGAAATTGAAATTAAGTATAAAATTCCTTTTATATAGCAACTTCAACACAAAACTTTTGACTAAAAGCTGAAAGAGGGAGGTTGAATCAAATATGCTGGTTACATATTTCAGGGAGTTTCTGAAAGAAACCTATAGTGAAGTCTAGCCTCCTGCCCTTATATATCTATTATATCTTAACAACTACCCTATGTCTGTGACATGCTTTTTTTCGCGTTATTTCATTCATAAAGTCTGGCCATTTGTACCAAAATTGGACGTTTGGAAAGATCAGGGATTTTTTCCTGAGTGATTTGCTATGCAATAAATAAAAAGATAGATAAATAAAACTCACAAATTATTTAAAGGCCATTAACTATTAAGTATGCTGGCTCATGCAGAAAGTGGTGAGACAGTGCTTAATCCCTGTAAATGTGGTTCTGTTAGTGCTTAATCCCTTTAAATGTGGTTCAGTTAGTGCTTAATCCCTGTAATTGTGGTTCTAGATCTGTTAGTGCTGCATCCCTGTGCACAGGCCAGGGACCCTGGATCCTGCAGTAACTCCACCTTCAGAAACTACTTCAACCTGACCACTCGTACATGTGACAGTTTCATATATGGCGGGTGCGAAGGAAATCAGAACAACTTTTTAACCGAAGCTGATTGCCGCATACAATGTGGACTAGGTATACTGATCGGCAGGTCCAGAACTACACAGCAAAGAAACACATCCTTAAATAGCAAATAAAATAGATATGAAACTTTAATGTACAACTGTAAAGTGGCCAGTTTGATTATACTTAATGAGGAGACTCTCAAAAGCTAAAGGTCCATGCCCACTAGGCGGATAAGCAGTGCCCGGCGACATGCAGTCATCGGGATCGCTGGTCAATTCATCGGGTGACACTAATATCAAGCAATTATGATATATTACTGCCAATTTTGCCACCGATTTTACCGCTGATCCCGTCGCCCCTTGCCTAGAATGTACACCATACCCTCGGGGAACAGCCTGGCAATTGTGATCACCCAACAATTGTGTCAGGTAATTCTAAATACTGGTGCCATCACCAGTGCCTGGTAAAATCACCTAGTTGGTATGGTGCTTAAGCTTTTTCAAAACGGTTTCAAAACAAAATGAAATGTGATAATTGCACTGAAATATTGGTCATACATTTTACGCTAACCTTACAGGAATATGACTAAGTACGATATGATAAATAGGGTAGGACATCAACAGATCTAGCATTCCTATGCCATACATTGGAAAACATTCTTAGTACTCAGAAAAATGTACTTTTAAGGCCTAATTATGTTTAAGCATGAATTACACGAAATAGGATAGAAGGGCCGCAGTTGACTTGGCATATTTTTCAGTAGTCTTCAATTAATCAAGAGTCATTTGGATCGATTACATTTCCTATTTTATTTACTTATGTTTTTAACAAAGTCTAGCATTTTCTCATTTTTGTGTGAGAACATACAAGTTTGCTGTCTATAGGAGTGTTTCTTTGCTATAATTATATTACCAATTGCTCGAGATGATACAGTTTTATAATATCAGACTTCATAGAGTGTGTACACATCCCTCTAGTTTCAGACACGCTGTGTTTTAAAACACCCTATTCTACTTATGTATTTCTTATTCTAGTATTTGTATCTGCTACGTACTTTTATCCTGTGCTCTTCAAAATATTTAGCCTTTCTTTGCCATAAATATGTCTGTCAAAAACATAAATGACAGCGATTTTGTGATTAGTAAACCAGTGAATGAAATAATTGATATAATCTATACATTTGTTCATATATAGTATTGAACAAATACACTCTTATGCCTATTTGTTGAAAACGAAAGGCTCCTACATCCTCCAAACGGCTCTTATGCCTATTTATTGCAGCATAAAGATATCTCTGTTTCATTTCATATTAACTCAATGTAAAAGTCTTTATGAATGCCAAATTCTGTCAACAATGGAATATTTCTAGACTAAAGACAACTCAGAAGCTTATTTAAATGAGCACCACGCAAAGAAAAATAACTTAGAAAAGTCACGTCTGTATGTCTTTAGAATGAGTTCCACCTTAAAGGATAAGGAATGATGTGTTTTAAAGTGGGATGTGTTTTAAAGTGGAATTAATATTAAACACTTCCTTTGTTTTTACTCTTTCTACTTGCTGTTTTATTAGGCTTCCCTGTGTCATTAGGTTTCCCTCTTTAGTATCTTGTTCTCTAGAGTTCAAACACTCTTCTGTATTTTGCTTTGCAGAAATCTGTGACAAATAACGTATCATTGTTTGATCAGTGAAGTGTTCTTAAATTCCTGTATCATATTTATCCTTAATGTTAAACATTTTTCCTATGCCTCATTCTATTACACATCTTTCAGTGTATCAGCACTTCATGATATATGTGAACTAAGTGTTTAGCTAGAAGCGTATCGTGATTTGTATTGCATTTTATGGCTTTGATAATTATAATATGTTTATGTTCGTCATCTACATGAGGCAACGTCAGGAATTAATTCAAAATACAAAATATATTTTTGTTTGATACATTACTTTTTACATTCAAGTTTACTTGATAACAGCTTAAAATCCTATTGGTATAGAAATAAAGAGCCCTTTTCACAGAATGGCATACATTTCTCATCTCTAAATTGATTATTTCTTGCTGTGCTCAAGGTTCTGATACTGTGATAGAAGGAAGGATTTGTATACATAAACTGACAATAATATTTGCCTGACATTTGAGCCTGTATAGACTGTTATGTTAAATTAGTTCATCATTATGTGTTCCATCGCCCATCAAATTCAACCAAACTAAATTAGAATATACTGTAGCAGCTGGAAGAACTATAGGGCAAAAGAGGAGACATAAGTTATAAGTATAAGTAGCAGGAGGATACTTTTCTGGACCATCAGAAGTGTAAGCCATGAGTTAAAACAGGACATGTACTGCCCTAAAGGGGATATTCCAATGCATGACATGAGCTGTGATATGATGATGTCACAGAGAAATTGCACATGTTAATTGTTAGACACATAATTCTTTGTTACGCATGACTGTGTCAAGTATTCAAAATTGCCAATTTCAAACATATATATCACTCCTGCATGCATATTTTCTGTAATATAATCATATCACGATGATACTGCAGCCCAAGTCAAGTAGTGTAATAGGACCTTTATAGTACCCATTAGATTATCCTATTATCATCATTATTCTAAATTTCCCTGGATGATTCAGAAATTATAACCTAAGCTTGTTTTAATTTTTATGCTATAAATGCACTATGCACTTTCCACAGGTGCTCGTCTTGAGAAAAGGAAAGAAATATCCACAATCATGGTATATCTGACAATTTTCCTTTTTCTTAAAGGAGCAGGGCCACAACGCAACTGTGCAATGGCAAGGCTCCAGGGAGGTTCAGTTCGGTAAGTAAACTTTTAGAAATGTTTAACTTACCTGCCTTTTCACATTACAATCCATTAATGGGCATAACATGGACAAGTTTTAGATAGAAATCATCTTAAGGCAAATAGACAGTTTCTTAGAGTATTTATAAACTTTAAGTGTCAGAATAATTCGTTTAAACAATATCTAATTTCCATTGATTCAATTCATTTATGACAATGATGTAGGAATGATGTAGGAATGAGAACCATTGTATGTGGGGACATGTGTACATGATTGTATTGTAATCCACTTCGATAAATTGTTTTAATAAAATTGTACTTTTATTTATTACCAGAACTTGGTAATTGATTAACCCTTTCATTATATACATGTTTTTAGTACCTGATTAACATTGATATGCTTGATAAATTTACTATTACTTTTCAGGAAAATAATGCTAGTTTCCCTTAGTCTGTCCGATTTCAATACTTTATATGTTAAAATATAGCACCATAAGCTCTTGGTTTAGAATTACATTGAACAAATAGTTGACAAACTGATATACGATAACCTGACTATCTCCAGGACGTAGCACTGTTACTGCGACAAAACGTTGTTTCCATAAAAGAAATGAAATAGAGGTTTACCTGGATACACAGCTAGAAACCAAGCCAGTCATTTTATTTGTAACAAACACATCAACCTTTTGTAGACGTGGTCACGAGATCACCTTTTTGTGATCACCATAACCACTTGGCTATATAATAAACCCAAAATATATAAATTCTAAATCAAATCCTAATTGTCAAATATGATTTCAAGAGTTTTTTTGAGGTATAATTGCCATAAACAATTATGCTGCCTATATCTTCTCAAATTCAGAAAAAAAAGGTTTTTTAAATCGATCACCAATATGGCCCCTAGTCCATTTCCACGATATGTGACGTTATCTGCACAATGTCTATTAAACATCTCATAATGCATAGCACAGCATTGTTAGACAATACCATACTTTCTCCCAAAACAGAGACATTCATGGTTTTTCCAATATTTTATACTTTAAGTTATACAAGTGAAGCCAGAAGCGAAGGATCCAGGGCCTTTTTCACCTGTGAAGATTCAAACTTCAGGGTGGATGGCCCAACACAGGTCACTTGTATAAATGGAGAATGGCAGCCAGAACCTCCTAGGGAGTGTGTTAGAGATGACGAGCCTGAGGGTAGGGTTATAGGCAATTCAATATACTCTCAGAATATCAAATTATCCTTCATATCATATACAGTCATTTTGCTCTTATTAGTCTTTCTATTTTGCCAACATCAGTTTAGACAAGTTACTGACTATTTAACAATATCAAAGTACTCATACAAATCCCAACTACTTGAAGTTTATTCTTTCACATCAAATAATAAATAGACACTTGATATGCAGAGGTATCCATACATTTCATGTTATTAGGCATCAATTATTTTCACATTAACTGAGACCTCTTTGAGACTTGCAAAGTATGACAACATGACCGACGGACTGACAACTGACACTGCTGTTTCTCAACAGGGTGTCCTGACTCCTTACCTTTCATGATCACTGGGGAAGTTAAGTAAGTATACTGAATGACTTGAGCATGAACTAAAGGAGTAGGGTGCAACTTTGTAGTCTTAGATGTCATGGATTCAGAGATTGATCGCTGGTTCTGGTTGTACAGGTGTTCCTAGAAAAGGCATATTGACCCCCACCTTACCCCCACCCAATGGATGAAGACTGCAATATACATGTGTGTAATAAAGGCACAACACCTAACCACCTATACCCCTCACTAATATCAACTTTGTATATTTGTCTTTAGCCACTGATGCAGTCCTATGTCAAACAGATTCATTCACTAGGGTATTGTCAAAGCCAAGGCTGACCATTTGGTCTTTTAACACTGGGTTTGGGGCTTACGAATGTCAGTTATTTAGCACTCGGATGTAACATATGTAATTGAGGATTATATATAATCACAAGTATAACTCAGGTTTGAGAGCACCCTGGGTAATTCTGGTCACCTTGAGAGCTACCCAGATGGTCTGCCTATAATGTAAAAAGCTCAAGATGAGAAGAATATAGGTTTTTTACATATGACTGGATACGTCACTTTCAGTTTGTTTGTTGTTGTGTTGAACTACCAGACTCTGGAGTTCTGGAGCACCTGGTTATTTCACCCTTGCTCCTGAATGTTCAAGAGAGGGGCCAGTGAGATTATAATTTCATAAAATTCTGGTGTCTAATCGTAGATATGATTTTTAAATATAAGTAAACAACGCTTCTATGACTATGAAGTAATAACTGGCATACATAACCTTGTCAATATATCAGATCACACATTGAAGTCCCCTACCACCTGACAAAGGACGTCTGTGTGTGACGTTACACAAAGAGACAGTTATATTCAAAATTCAAAATTCCACAAAAACTATATTTTTTCATATTTCTTTTTATAAATAATTTAATTTGATGATTTTAAACTATGTTAGACTTAAAAAGAGCACTTTGAACATTTCATATTGTAATTTTTTTCAGTTTTATTATTTTTCACCTGTTCTGCTTGTGATGTCACACACAGACAAATGCACTGTGCACGCTGCACCAGGTGCAAGCAGAGTAATTCAGTTTGATTCACAAAAACATATGTAAAATGAAAACTGGCAGAGATAGAAGTATAAAATTTGGCATAGGTAATCCTTTGATGGTGGGGATCATGGCCTTATACTAATTTACTGACACTGGTCCCTCCCTTTCAGATCTATGAGTCCTACCCCTAAACTTTTACTGAGGAAAGGTTTCTTTTATATGCAGCGCCCAATAGGCAGGGAAGCACAAAAAACAGCTGAGGTACAGGTCAAAATGTATATATTGTACTTCCCAATTTACCCATACATTAATGTTGATCAGTTCTAATTTCAGGTAAAAATGTTTTCCCTTTTATTGGTTTTTCTCCTTTTCAATCAGGGATACCATTGGTCAATCAGTCAATCATAAACCCTCTTTTATCGTATATTACTTGTTTCACGTTTTTTATCAAACAAATAGGTGATGTTCTTGAAATTGTCCTTTAAAACCCCTGCCAATTTGTTTGTTTTACTACTGTCAGGGACTCATAATGAGACCTTAAAACAAAGACATTAACCTGAAAATATTTCCATCTTGTGTTTAGTTTCAGCCAAGCAGGAAACCCAGGCTCCACAGCCATCTTCCTCTGTAACAATCAGGAAATTCATCGGGCTACCTGTACGGGCGGCCAGTGGCTACCTGTACCACCCTCCACGTGTGGACCAGGTGAGTAACTCACAGAGCAGCTCACAAAAATTGAGAAAGCCCTTGATGTAGAGCAGAGCAGCTCTTTATTGTATTTTGAGTTGAATTTCGTGATTGAATATTTTCTGGAAACCTCATTAAAACTGTCATGATTAATTTTCTGTTACATTTAAGTTAACATCTACTTTTGTTGTTGGACTGTGTTTGTATATACATTTCCAAGTTATTATTCTTGTTACTTGATTCTATATTGTTACTAAATTCTGAAACCAAAATGGTATGGGATGGAATAATTGGAAATGGTTTGTAAAAAGTTGTTAACTATAAAATCAGCCTTTGAATGCTTTGCATTTAAGGAATTGTTTCTAAAACTGCTCGGCAGGACAAAGACTTAAACCTTGCTTTTAATCCTGCAGCAGCACTTTGCTTTATTATCATTTTGACCTCTACAATAGGACCGACATTACAATGTCCCAATACCATAGGCCAGCCTTTGCTACAGCAGGCTTTTTCCATAATTATCATTTTGACATTACAGTGTCCAAATATCATAAGCCAACCATTCCTGTAGTAACACATTTATTTCTATTATCAATTTGACCTTTACAATCAGATCAAAATTCCAATGTCCCAATACCATAAGCCAACAGTTCGTGTAGCAACACATGGCTTTTATTATCGTTTTGACCTTGACAATCGGACCATCATTACAATGTCCTAATGTCATATGCCAACCAAGCTACAGCTGCTATCACGACTCTAATAAGAATAACGACAATCACTGGCACTGTCCACCACCACCAACTCTTCAGCACCTGACCAATACTTTTGCACTTTTTTTTCTAAATCTACTTTCCTATACAGCTGCCACTACTACTACGTTAGCCCCTGGCCCGGTCGGTGGCCCGTGTAGCATTGCACCAAACCGAGGAAATTGCGATGAGACAGTAGAACGCTTTTACTTCGATAGAGAGACCAATACCTGCAAAGCTTTCACATACAGTGGTTGTGGGGGCAATGCCAACAACTATCAGACTATGGAAGATTGCCTAGATGTTTGCCGGCCTTAGAGGAGTAAGTAGTAATGCAACAGACAGGTGTTAATATCTCCCCTCCCCTCTCCCTCTCTGGAATAACTGTCCGGATGACTGAATCATAGATATTCAATTAGATAGACCTATTCTAGCACTCCAAAAGCCTCACCATTAAAAAAGCTGAATCAACAACTGTTATCTTTGCCTACCCATCTTTCTTTCCATCTGTACATCTAGGATAAAAGATAACAAATCTCTTCTGTTGTTCAAAAATATGTTTTATTTTCTTTGTTTTGTCAAAACAAATGCGTGACTTAATTCAGATAATACAATTCATGGGTGTTCTACCGACGATATCTTGATTCACTCATCTTGACGGTAGTCTATGATAGGATAAGTGATTTCTTATTACAGTACAGTCCTATTAAACAGTGTAATTCTTTGATAAATACAATAGTCAGAAGAGATAAAAACTTTTTTTTTTTTAATATTTATTTTAAATTAATGTAGATATAGAGTTATAGAGTGTAGATTATAATCTATTGAAGATCGATCAAGGGGAGGGCTTGCCCTATTGTTGTGCATGGTGAAATAGCCCCCCCCCCCCCCCCCCCCCCCCATACAAAAATTGCGGTGAAATCTTTGATGCGCATGAATAGATGCTGGACTCAACAGTATCTCTCCATTAGAACCCCAATGGGAATATAATGCATGCGAGCATATGTACAGAGAGAAACACAATAGCTATATCCTGACATAAATGTATGTGAAACAGATAAGAGGAAAGGATATAGATGAGTGATGAAATCTTTGAAGTGCATGAATAGAAGCTAGACTCAACATCACCTTTCCTTTAGAACCCCAATGGGAATATATCATGGACAAGCATGTCCTGGGGGAAACACATTAGCTATAGCACAAAAAATGTATGTGGAACAGACAAGAGATATGGACAAAGACCAAAAGAATAATAAACCACAATATGACAATGACACATGAGCAATGACAACTAAATGTACAAACTGACAACTCTTTCGACATTTATCATTCACAGTGCGCATAATCAAATTGATTGCCTCTGCTCATTGCATTCATCATAATATTATTGCTGATGCTTTTTCAAATTTCTGCAAGCCGAAGATAATGATGTCAGTGCTCCCAACTTGGAAACAAACTCACTTGAAATACTTTAAAATGCATATCCTGAATAATTTGCTTCCATTTGCTGTACAAACAACTAAATTTCATGCTGGTCACTTACTTTAAGGACAATTTCCTGTCGGTTATTTGTTTGATTGATTTTATGAAACATAACAGTTGCTTTGTTGAAGGTTCCAATATGAAACAACAGTCACTTTCATGAGGATTCCAATATAAAGCATAACAGTTACTTTCTTAAAGTTTTCCATATAAAACATAACAGTCAATTTCTGAAAGGTTCCCATATGACCTAAAACAGTCACTTTCTTAAAGGTTCCATTCTGAAACACAACAGCCACTTTCTTAAAGGTTCTGATATGAAACATTATAGTCACTGTCTTAAAAGTTCCAATTTGAAGCATAACAGTAGTTGTCTTAAAGGGAGCCAAAAAGCTATGTAGGGTCAAAGTTTTGCAAATTCTGTTAACTATTGAAATATAGAATATAGTCAATAAATGTGCTGAATTCGATTTATTTTTAAGAATTTGAACATCAAAACTCATCCAAGGTAAATTTTGGTGACCCTCCAAAATTGGCTTGTTTACAAATATCACTGTTTTCAGGCATACATGGCATGAGTACTAGCATTATGGAATTTAAGTGAAGTTATATCTAGCTATGATGATTTATACTGTACTAGTGGCTAAAGTTAGACTCTTACAATTTATTTTTAACGATATTTGAGTTTGCAAAATTATTATGACACAATATTGCTTTTGCCTCCATTTTAAGCTGTCAAGGTTCCTATATGAAACATAACATGTACTTCCTAAAAGGTTTCAACTTGAAAGATGGTATCAATTTCTTAAAGGCTCCCATATAAAACATAATAGTCACTTCCTTAAAGGTTACAGTAAGAAACCTATAAGTCACTTTCTTAACAGTTGTATATTGTATCCAAATTTAATATGTGACCCGTTTTGGCGAATCAGGTCGGAAGTCGCAACGAGTCGGATGTCGGCTGTTACACCTCATTTTAAAGCTAAGAATCTGTATTTTCTGATGGGATAGGTCTCTAAAAATGGACCCCGTGCGACATCCGACTCAATTCGCCAAAACGGGTCACATATATGAAAATCCCATGAAATATTACAGTGGGTTATAAAAATCGCAATTTAGCACACAGCCATTATTTAAGGTATTCATAATCAACATTAATCTGATCCGGTTGGGGCTACCATGGGAAAACGGGCAAATAACAGGACGCCCTACTTTAGTAGGCCTACATTTATAATAACATTAGTATGGCAAATCTTTGGAAGGGATTGCTAAGAAAATAGTGAAGTTGCTAAATATCAAAATAATACCATACAAACAAGCAAATCCTCTATTTAAAAATGATCCAGGATTAAGCTTTTCGATCGATGTATTTTTTCACAAATTGACATTAACCTTTCCGATGTAATCTCTATGGGAATAGTGGGCAGATCACAATTTATCTGAAAAAAAGTATCATTCCTCTTTTCCCTCAGTGATTTTACTCAAATAGCACACATAAGCCTCAATGCTTTTTTTTTATAACATATGGGTCCATGAGACCCTACTGCACGTTTCTCTTTCTTACTGTTTCATGTTTTGACAAAGATTAAAGCGGTTACAGGCATAAGTATATAATTAGTCTAATATGTGATGGCCAGACATCTAGTTTAACATGGGAGTCAAGAGGAAAATTTGTTTTTCTTAATTAATTGCTGTAAATAAGCAGATCTTTAGGATATTCAATGTTTACCACTTTGATCTGCTTGTTATTAAACTTGTTGTCGCTTTCTGCCCAAAGATTAGATTAATATTAAGAGACAAAAATTACTCCCATGTTACTATGACAACCAGGTCAATTTCTACTGAAAGAATTGCACACCCTGAAGATACGGCAAGTCCTGTGGCCTGGGTACGGTCTGATATACAGGAACGTACCGGTTTTCCCGTGGTAGCCCAACCTTCTATCAAGATTTCTCAATTTACTGATGGGAAGATTTCCCAGTGCACAATATGGGTTTCAAACAGTTTTGCACCTTAACAGTGGCGGATTTGAGGACTGAAATTTGACAGATTATGAAACTGGGTCAGGGAATCATTATAATTGATAATTTAAATTATATATAAGTAATATATTAATCAAAAGTGCATTCATTAAGTCCTTAATCTGCCACTGCATATTACTTATACACAAACATTAAAACCCACAGCTTCTTTTACACATTTCATAACAACAGTTTTTATATATAATCATTCTGGTTCTAAAGAACTGGTTATATTGCACAAACAAGAATTTTATTCACCTACTAATTTCAAAATGGAACATAACAGACACTAGCTTCAGCTAGAAATTTCTTTTTTGATAAAATATGGCTTGAAAGAGATATGTTCTTCATGCACTGAGTTGTAATAACTTCTTGATTTAAATTTATCAACAATACGGCTTTGAACTGATTTGATATTGTGTTTGTGTTATTTGTATGTAATTGATACTTTCCAGTGAGACCATAAAGATATGACGGACGCTTTCTGAGGCTGAAATACCCCTAGGATCTTCCTTAGTCGCTGAGGAGAGACTTTCAAAGAAACTCATACTCTACATATCATATAACATTATAAAGCTAAAGAGGGACTCATCAAAATAGAATATCCAAAAGAGATGTCAACGGAAAATATTGAGTGATATTTTAAAGCTCAAGCCTCAGATTACCAAACTGAGATAAGACTATGTTACATAAGGCATCATAACTTACAGATTAAGATGTAGCAAATTGATTGTACATTCATATCATTTGACGGTAAATGAAGATTATGAGGAAGTGTATGATTAGTTGGAATAGAATACTGCATTAGGCCCAAATATCAGGGTGGCCAAGCGAGGATCTCTAGTTTCCTCAAATTATGTTTGAACATAATACTCACGGAAGGGCCGCATTGTATTATTTTTTTAACATTCCCTGTTTCACATTACCTGTTTTAAACATTTCTGGATCCACCTCAAATTACTCAGAGTAAATATATTCCTGCAATTGTAGCAGTAATTGTGTCGGTTTATATCAAAGAGCCCTATGGCATCCGAATTTGTCAGAAAATTACACGGAGGATGATTCGTGGTGCTGCTGATCTACAATGAGCCAAAATCAGCCAGGTATTCGGCTGTACTTTGTACAAACCTTAAGCCTGTATTCCACGAGGTGATTCTGACTCTCGGGATTTTGATAATTAATTATTTTTCATGGCTGAGGAGCATGCATTTTAAATACGATTGGACAGAGAATTAATACCCCGTTCTAATTATATGTAACATGTCTATGGTTAACCAAAATTTCAAGTACCGATTTTTGAAATTGGGGGTAAAATTAGCTAGTGGAATACAGTCTTTACCTTTGAAACCTCACAAATCATGAACAGGATGATAGAGTTATGTCCGTTATTGGCATAGAGTTGTTATCCTGTCGAGTTAGCATTTAAATGTTTTAATTGTCTGTCTGTCGCTGTGACATTCCTCTCCGTCTTCAAATCTTATTATTAGCAAAACTTAGTTTGTCTCTTAATGTATGACACTCCTCGACTACAACCTAATGTAGAGTAATTTTAGATTGACTATTAATGAATGAATAATGTGTACTTCTTCGCATCTAACATTTTGCTACTGGACGGTTTCGTAATCTATCATATATCTGGGCACACTGTAGGCCTTTAGATATTTTTCCATGACTGAAAACCGATTGACTGGTGAGCTGATTTTGATGTTGCCATAGGGAATATGAGATTTATTTATGCAAATATAATTATACATCTATACATATCAAAATATTCAGCCAGGAAAATTCACTGTAATATAATGTATTTAGCAAATTTATAAGGTATTAACCACTGTATAGGTAGTTTACACATATAGACCTCGTGTGCTTATGGATCTATAGGCGGCTTTGAAATAATCATCATTCATAATTATTAGCTTTACTAATTGATGAGCAATATCCAATGGCCTCCAATATATAATATGCCAATTCATATTAAATGGATTTATGTTTGTTGTGTAGTTATCAACAACAATTGCATTTAACTTCACAGAAAGCGTCCATAGATGATCATTAAAGAAAGAATATATGTGCGCATGCTCAATGATATATTTCCGGCTGCGGAATTCCTGGATTTTCCACCAGGCAGGCATATACGGCACTCTTCCGGGTGTATTTGTGCAATTTCTTATAAATCATCATTGAATCACGATGCATTGGCATCGACTGGCATGTTCGTATGATTGCAATAAAGAATTCTTAATAAAACTTGATACAAAACTTGTGTCTCATTTTGCATTAGTTACAAACTGAGATGATAAAATGTATGATTCTATTTTCTATACAATGTATCGCTACTTCATATCTGTAACCACTTCAGAAACATTTATTTGTTTCCTATTCGATTTGGATTTTATTTGACTGATCCATTATAATGCTGACGTGACTGCACAGAAAAGTTAGATCTTAGGTAGACTTTTATTTATATAAGAACTTTTTTTCTTAGACAAAAAATGAATTTTCAAAAAATTATAAATTAAAATATCGTATAAATATATGCCCCTAACCACAATATCCTCTTCTGTCAATAAGAAGAACTAGAAAAACTACGAAAAATAGAGTAAAAACTACAGCGCCCCCGCCCAACACCTCCCCTCACACCCCTCCCCTACCCCCTCACCCCCACCCCACCCCCACTCTCCCTCTGGTCGGTCATTTTGGACCTTTTGGACCCGCTGCCAGAAATTCAGAACTGGTGGCGCCATCTGGTGTTATTACTAGTGTCGCCGCCTGTTGGCAGAAGTTGGTTTTTGGGCCTAATTGGTCAAATCTTCTCGCAATACCTTACCATTAAGTTTATTTTCTACATTTTTTTTCGGTGTTAAACGTACAATTTGATGAGTCGGTTTAGTAAAATACCGAATAAGAGTAACAAAAACTAATTGATGATAACAAAATTGTACCAATAATGGCGTGCTTAGTATTTAATAGGAATTTTCTAAGACAAAAAGTTGGTAAAAACGAGTGTTTTGTCGGCTCATAGAATAAATATTTAGAATGATCTTTCCGAGCTAAAATACGATTGAACATCCTCTAAATAGTTCAAAGTATCTGTGTAATCAAAGAAGTCTCAAAATTCTAAAGAGACAATGCTGGAAAAATAAAAGAAGTCAGGACAATTTTCTCACTAAAAAACAGTTTTCATCGATTTAAAAATCCAAAGACCTTTCCAAATGCTACAATATTGTTTGTAAATCTTAAGCTTATCCTCCCACATAACTTCCTACCGGAATTAAGCATGTGAATTGTATTTTAGATAAGAAAAAGAGAGTTTTGGTGAATTTCAAGTTGGGGCGCAAATGGTCTTTCTGCGCTATTTGACACAAGACGGCAGCAATGTATCTTAGTGATATACACTATAGATGGCGCTGCGAACCACATCGAATGCACAATAAAGAAGTTTTACTTTACACAGCTTATTAATCATACATTCGTACATGTAGGCCCCCACAACACGTATCTAATACAAAGAATATGCATCGTGGAAGTGGATAATATCTGATAATTCTAAACAAATAGAACAAAAGAAAACAAAAGTCAAAGATTGCGAACTATTTTGGGCGCCTTAATTATCTGTTAGAGGAAATTAAATGTAGTATCAGTAGCCCCCCCCCCCCCCCCCCCACACACACACACACAATCCAACACACTTACACAAACCCCTATTACTAACTACCCTCAATCCCATCCTTTTCGGGGCGGTCAGTTCCGTACTTTAAAAAGGTAAATCAAATTGTATTAAAAATAAAAACGTTCAAAGCTAAAAAAAAAAAAAAAAAAAAAAAAAAAAAAACGACTTTAACCCTTTCAAGACGCCACCAAATGTTGAGATAGTACAAAAAGGACACCAAATTACACAGGAAATATCCCAAAAAGACGCCAATGATACCACAATGTTTTAAATTAGACCAATAACAAAGTAAAACATGAAAAGAAATAATTATTTCCAAATGGCAATAGTTAGAGGGAGCATAATATGGACCATTTCATTGTTTTGAAATAGAAAAAAAATTATCTGATTTATTTTGAGCATCAAATTTACAATATTGAGATATTTGAGATATAGGCGTCCTGAAAGGGTTAACAAACGTTTTGCATGCCATATATCGAAGAGTTATTCCACGCTACTGGGTTGTTACCACTGTGAGAGTTATTCCTTCACCAACCTTCCGTGTATCACATGACATTTAATCATTTAATGATTTGAAGTTTGAAGATTTGCATGATATTCTTATTAATATATGTCAAATATTTGCATAATTCCTCTTTGATTTCCTATGTCGTTTTTTAAATATTGAAATCTTATTCTCGAGGGGTTTCAAGTTCTTCCATCAGATAGTATCGGTACACTGTAATCACATATCGTCGACCATATTGAATCCAAAGTCCATTTAAGCTTATACAAATAATGAATTATAAAGTATGCAAATGATTATACAATACATGTACTACCATGGTTTAAGACATATTCTATCACATGTAACATTTAGTAAACAGTAATTTTAATCAGTTCTTTGAAACCTCTGTTTATCCGTTTCTTTTCAATTCCTTTTGGAAGCTAAGAGCCGTGCCTTAAAGAAGTATCATCTACAATTGACACTAGGTAGCAGCCAAGAGCCATGCCTTTGAGAAATATCATCTAAAGTTGACACTAGGTGGCAACCAAGAGCCATACCTTGAAGGAATCTCTGAAAGAAATGTAAAAATCTTACCTACAATTGACACTAGGTGGCAGCCATGAGCCATGCCTTTAACCTTTAAACCAACCATTCCAAATTAAACAATAAAATGGTGGAAATTGGGATTCTAAATTGTCTGTGGTCGAAGCAGAAACAGAATTAAATACTAATTAACGCGACATATCCACAGATTACGTTCTCGTTCCCATGGTGGTAGAGGGCAACTGGAAGCCTAAGACTAGAGTGACTTGTCCCATAACCAGAAGTCTGCTACATACTAGGTGATAGCACTGCTAACCTGGTGGCTCGTCTATCTTGTCTAAAAACGTGATTTATTGCGTATTGGACCATAAATTTGCCTACTCTCGTGACATTTCCGTTGACAACTTTCAGGTGATTAATATCATTTCCTAATTTCATCAATGAATTAGAATATAACGAAATATACATTGAACAGCCACGATTAAGCAGGTAATTCTTTCTCTTTAAATTCTGGGTAAACTTATGATTTAAAAGTATTTCTAAAAGGAAAATATTGTTATCCAGATAGAAGTTGATTATTGATTGAATTTCCTTTTTTCAGCAGGGTAATTACAGGCCCGTAACCGGGGGGGGGGGGGTAAAAACCCCTTTTGAAGTTTGAATTATTGATATCATAAGCAAAAGTTCCACTCAGGGATTCTCGCCACCCCCCCCCCCCCCCCCCCCCCCCCCACACACACACACACAGCAGACCCAGGGTACGGGCCTGGGGTCTGATCGTTTGATAGGGGCATGACAATTAATACAGGCACTTCAAACGATTAATGTTACTGTTAGGTAGGGTCTACTGCTGTTGAAACCTCTCACTATAAAGTAGAGAACCACAAAATATTTGATAAGAAAATAACTATGAATTTATTGAGATATAGGAGAAATACCTTTAAACTAAAGGGCGACTGAACTTGCTTACATGTTATCATATATTCCTACAGAAATTATGAGTCGGTCAGTATATCTTTGGAATTCATGTACGATCTCAATGTACAACCTCCTAAGAACAAGAAGAAATCACAATAAAAGATGTGGGATATATCACTTTGGTTCTATGAGGGATCAATGGTTGACTATGGGCATATCCCAAAAATCCATAGAACTCTATGGAAAGGCTAATGTGCATGATTCATGTGTTGCTCTTATTAGCCTTCTTCAATTGTAAAGTTCTCTATTGCAACGAGGTTAATGTGAGTAGATGTACCAATATCACCCTAAAATTGTGGGTCCCTGGAAGTGGGTGTAATGGATTTTGAAAGGTGAATAATGCATTTCTTTAATAAATGAAATAATTCAAGGCGGGTGGTCGATAACTCACTGGTCTGTCCAGTAACTAGTAGCAGTTCCAGAAGAGAAAATGGAAAAAATGTTATGATTTAATCTTCTGAATTCCTGACCATGTGTCCAGTGCTGATATTACTCAACCTATATAAACTATGTGCAGACATGGCCACATCACGACTTTTTGGTGATCACCATAACCATATAGTTTGAATGTTAGTTATGTTTTTGAATTATTAATGATTAATCAATTATTGATTATCAATTGTTGAAAACGTAAAGTCCTTCCTATCAATAGGCCTAGTTTAAGTAAATTAGAATAAGTATATTTTCACATCAGGGTTGCCAGTAAGGTCCCCTGGGACTGGATTAACATTGGGGGTCTCTACCCTAAGTTCTGCTAGTGATTATAATATAATATAAACACAACCCTTACCATAGCATACTAACTAAGTATTCTTTGACTGACTGAGCACCCCAAACCCTGTATCAGATTTCTATAACAACAAAATGGTCGGTCCAGCCTTAGGTAATACACTTGGGAATGAATCGGTCTGACATAGGACTGATTTCTAGCTGTTTTGAATTTTTGGCATAAAGCTAGATAGGGGAAGTGTGACGTCATCTACACAACGTCTATAGTAAAGGTAAAAAAGAATGATGAGTTGATTTTTTTACATGCATGCACAGAATAAGAACCGAACCAGTTTGTTTTTCCACAGAATCATTTTATTATGTTCACATAGCTTTCCTTTGTTTTTTTTCGTATCCTAGTTTCACATCATCTAAGCACATCAAGATGTATATAAGGTTCAGCCATCCTTAGTACTCTGTGTTCCTTTGAACTTTCCCAAGAAAGTATCAGAACCTGAGGGTCCTGGCGAGCAAATATCACACAAAGCATTGCTATGGCTAATAACTATTGGACACACACACTCTTCAAAACCGACCTTAGACATGGCGGATTGCCATGGTAATGGACAAATAAACGTGTCATTTGTAACAAATGACATTACTATGATTTACAATATGTTATATAAAAAAATGGTAACTAGCTCTTTTTAATTGTGTTGCCATGACAACGGTTACCATATCTTTATAACGGTCTTATCTATTCCAATGATAGCTGCTATTAATAGCCACACATAACGATGGTAAGGCCATTATACCATTATGGTCTAATATGATAACCTCCATATATTTTTTGTAATTGTGTCCCTACTTTAAAGGGAATTAACCCTTTAACTACTTGGGAGGGAGGACGGTGGAAACACTTGAATAACAGTTTATATAAATTACAATAATTATATTACACACATATATAAATAACATCTGTATACAAACACAGAAAAACAAGTCCAGGGATTCCTTTGCAGGAGGTTCAAATCACGCCTGCAAGAAAATGGCGAGGAGTTTGTGATTGCTCTACTAGCCTAGAGAATCTAAAACTGATAAAGGTCGTTTTATGCATAGGTAATTGCTTTTCTAAACTCCTAGATAAGTGTGGGCGATTTTCAAAGAATGGCGAAAGAAGGAAAAAGGTGGTCAGAGACGATGGTTCAGGTTGGGTAGACTTAGATTTTCTGGTAATTAACAAAAAATAATCCTACTAAAGGCTGTATTCCACTATCCAACTTTACTCACATGAGAATAATGGCTAATTATAGTCATGTCTGGTATCACCAGAAAGGATTTTGAATTATCTTTCAGATGGTATGTAACATGCACAGTTAATGTAATGTTTTCCATGAAAATTTAGAAAATACCAAATTGTGGGTAAAAAAATCGGCTAGTGGAATACAGGCTTAAGGGCGCTGGGTGGTAGAGAACGCTGACTACACTTTCTACTAGGCTTACCTCTGTCTTGGACAACCCAACGACAGAGGCCCCAGCCACATGGAATGAATTCTGCCCTTATCTATACATTATGAAGAAAAAACATTGAGATCACGTTGACTTAGTATTGTGAGAGGCAGCTGCCTGCAACAGGTGGATGAGGGTGGAGAACACACACCTGAGCTGCAGCGATATCTGCAGGAGATAGTCATGGCAATTCTATATAGATGAGGGGCTAGTTGTATGCACCATTACAACTCATTACAATGTCTTACCATGGCCTTGTGCTAGCACCCACCACCTATGATATCTTTTTATGAGATCACTGGCAGGCAGATTCACAGATTAATCACACTTTTTGTACCGAAGCCAATTTAGGATCCATATTAGATGGAAACGCCAATGTGCACCTTGGATCCCAAATTCACAACTACAGGTTTGAGAATTATGAGTAATATGTGGGCATGCCTGTAGGATCCTTAAGCTTGGGAAATCCATGAAAATGTCCATGGAGTTTATTCTTAAATTCTACCCAACTACATTATGCACCAACTGCCATACTAGATCACAAAGTTCCTATATCACGGACTGTTTTGCATTGAGCAATTATCAGACTTAGTTAGCTACCTCAAATGAATTACCTCAGAGAGCCTTGGCATGTTATTTGTTTGTTATCTGTGTGCACTAAAGGAGGAAACGATTACCCTGAATGAGTTTCATCAGTGACAGCTTGTACAAATCCTATACAATATCTAGCAATATCTGTTTACACAGTTACATCATGCAATATTCTTTGATTTCAAAACTGTATCGCAATTTTAAGAAAACAAAATGATGAAAAATATCACCCTGTATGTAAAATGCCCAGTCTTTGACAAAAGTATTAAATTATTACAAAAACACTCACAGATATTTCTTATACATTGAAAGCACCTTCAAATTTAAGAGAAACTACTGTTAATATATCCCTGTTTATGACTAAATATGTATCATTATCACACTGAAAAACAAACTACTTCAAATCCAATAGAGCAAATAGTGTTAGCCATTAATGGGAGGATTATTACTTAAGGGGTAGGGGAGGAATTACAAAAGCAATGACACAAAACTAACCCTCTATGGTAAATCTAGAGAAACCACCAAAAGGAACACGCTTCAATATCTACATGCGCAAAGGAACCTTCAATGCTGATGATAAGTTGTTAGGCGTGGAAGTCTATCGCGGCCATGTGTTTTCGAAAGGATTTTGCCTCGTGGTTATGAATAAACCCCCTTATTTTTTCCTGAGTGTCATTCAATAGGGAAGTCTAATGTATAGATGCCAAAGGAGGACTTGAAATAGAAGTAACAATTAAGATATGATATAACTCCTCAAACTTCACCGGTCACAAAAAGGAAACATTCACGACATCACGTGGTCTTTGCATCACGTGACACAGAACAGAGTGTACATTACCTGCGGTGCGCATGCGCGGTGTCTATGTCACTTCCGGGCAGGTCATCAAAGGTCAGATGGGGGTTCGGTATAGCCTATGGAAGTTGAGGTACCACCAACCAATAAAGAATTCCAGTATTCTCTAATTATTTGATTTAGAACTTGCCATTGTGGTTAATTCCGTCCCCACGGATCGATGCTGCATTGTTGAAAATTTATGAAAACAA
Source organism: Lepidonotus clava (assembly GCA_936440205.1). Lineage (NCBI taxonomy): Eukaryota > Metazoa > Annelida > Polychaeta > Phyllodocida > Polynoidae > Lepidonotus > Lepidonotus clava. Next base: position 12,136,806 of record OW387150.1, on the reverse strand, counting down.
CTAGTCATTTATATAGTAAGTTTTCAGATTAGTGGAATCACTCTGAAGGGATTACAACCCTCTGACATAGTTACAGTGGTAATTTTGCTTAAGGTAGCCTATATCCTCTTCTTTCTTTCATAGCTGGGTTGTACATATCATGTACCTTATCTGAAAGGCCGACTACTAGTTAATCCACACCATCACACACCATCCACTCAAATCAAGTATGCTTCACTAAAATAATGAGGTATTACTTCGTCTTACGACTAAATTAACTTTGAGGTGTCGAGAAGAGAGGACCCAAATACATGCCTTAACAGCAAAAGTAAGTTTTGAGATCCAGTTAATTCATCAATGCAGGGGTAGACTTATACTTAGAAGGGACATTTAAGAGTGTTATAGGTATAGGATTAATGTTATAAGATGTAATTATTACAAACTAAAATTATGCTTTATAGCGATTTATCAGTTCTAGTACAGTTGATACTTTAAGTCCATCTTAAGGTGGCAAATTGATAAATATGCAAATAAGGATGTCTATGGAGGGGAAGGGGGACTCACTGTTAAGATACAGGCGGTAAGTAACAAGCCAGGCAAGCTGTTATTTTGCAGAACTTTATACTCCTTTATTTTCTGAACACCAAATTAAATACAGAGTACAGTACATTTGACATCAGTTAACATCAGTCTAGTGAGCGGCATCTCTCTTGACAACACGGAAGACGCCTGACTCCCAATATACTCAGAATACAGCATGGACAAGGTGGGGCCTCAGCGGCCACGAAGTGTGTTACAACTTCAACATTTCGATTAATACTGCCTTTGAATCTTGTGTATTATTATCTGTCTTTTATTTGTGTTTTTAACTCCGATGATGTCACAGACAACCACGTGACGTCACAGACAAAACGCGTGACGTATTCCCTACAGCACAACCAAGTGACTCAGCAGAAATGATTCTTTAGTTTTAATGACTTTTTCTGTATACGGCGTAGCCCATTTATGTGTATATTCATAAGTGCGTTTCATTAACTCCATTGCCTATTACCTAGATCATGAAGAAGTTGTTTGTTGTAGTATTACATTATCACCTGGCGATGTGGAAGAACAACAACCATCAATAGAAATATAATGATCAATAAAAACCAGCAAATTCTCAGCTCAAGAGTCCTACACAGTTGAAAGTATGGAACACCTGACTGGTCGGCATGGAAACACGGGTCATTCAACAGGTCAAAGGTCGAAGGTCGTTGTCTTGAAACTGAGCTCCGCCAGATGTCACTCTAGTTACTACGTATGACGTCATAACTACTGACGTCACTACAAAGGAGATCTAGAATGATGTAATCGATTGAAGAAGTGTTTTCTTTAGGATTCAAGTTTACTGGACATTCAATGGAGTCATCTGGACTAAGAACACAGTCTCAGGACTGACTAACAATCGCCATTAGTTCTCTTAGCAACTTCATAGTATTTTTTTTCTCTGTTGTTACTTAGCAGCAGAGTCGTAAACTGTCAATATAAACGCAAAGGTAACATAAACAATTATCCTGTCTTTTTTTCCTGAACCGAGGAAATAATATTAATGACCGTGCGTCTAATGAACATATATTAATAATAATCATCATCATGCAACCACAATATAATTTATTTGTTTTTCTTGTCCACCCTTTCCTCTAGTAGCTACCTATTTTAAGTGTCTGGCATAACACATTTGGCATTTTGCTTCATATGGAGAACTTCAAGGACAACATTATTATAATGATCAGTCAACATAGGCTCCGGTGTGATCACTATTAGGATCCATTCAGTGTCTTTATGGTGGAGTCCACCACCTTGTTTGATAACAACCAATGATTTGCCAACACGTGCTCTGCCACTGGCCAGGTACACAAATCACAAAGATTACCTGCACATTGACACCTTCGGACGAGAAAAAACCTAGATTAAATCAAAGGGCAGACACAGAAGAAACTACAGGTCGGCGCGGCGTTGTACCTATCCCTAAACCAGACTAACAATCAAGTCAATCAATGTTTGATTCTTTGATTCTGTGTGGCAACCGTGAGGTTGCCCAGGGTTGATATATCAATTATTATCCTGTGATATATCAGTTATTATCCTGTGACCCAACTATCTACCTCCTGTGACCCCCGTAATAGAAGGACTCTTAATACCTCAAATATTTGTGGTACTTTACTTTACGTTTCTTGACATTACCTTTCTCTTGTTACAGAAGTTGTAAATAGTCCCCTTTTAATCAAATAATAAAGCTGGCACCATGTTTATTAATGTATGACAAACCGACATGTTATTTTTTCTTCACTTGGGAGCCTGTGTATTGGAACACGTTTGGAGCCTTGCCATTGCACACAGAATCTAGGGAGGTGACGCTGGTAATGGTATAGATTTAGTCTTTTTCCTCTTTTTCCCCTATAATATCATTACTAATAATATTATTGAGTCTCCCGTAGCGATAAGGATGCATTAAGTACAGTCTGGCAGTGATCCGAATCGCCCAACCCCCAAACCCTAAAACACCCCTACCCCATACACATGTTATTATCATTAAGTGCGCTATATAGCACCCCTGATCAAAAAAGCTAGACTAGGGTAGAACCCCTAGGTAATAAACTAGTTGTCTAGAACTAACACACACACAGCATGCAAGCCCGAACGTCAGTATTTATGATCAACCATAGCGACTACATGCACATGGATCTGTGATTTTAATTTTTCTTTTCTCATATTAAAAAGGGGGTTTACTTTTGGCTGAGGATTTATGTTTGACATTCCATGGCATACAAAGATGATTCAGCTGCCATTACATCTAGATTCCTCCCTCCCTTCGGACTGCCATTGCGTCCCTGGACTCCCTCCCTCCGGACTGCCCACGAGAATGTTATAATTAACATCAGCAGAGAATAATTTACTACGTTATGACGCACAACACGTGATCAACTTTCAGAAAAGTGTTTTCCCAAAATACAGGCATTCTCTGTTCGCTATCATAAGTATTTCCTACTATAAAAATCTAGGTAACGATGTCGGCGATTGATAATAATAATAGTAATAAATTCCTAGTACTCTTAGTATTATTATGGCCATCGCCGGCATCAGTATGTATATATGTATATGTCAGTAACACTAGCAGCAAAACACCACTCCACTCAAGTGACGGTCTCCTTCTGGCCATCTTAAATAGTAAGGAATACATTAAAATTGTCCAATCAAAAAGCTGGAAGCCATTCTGTCCATAGTATGGAGTGCATGTGCACCCTTGCACCTGAGATGCCAGGGGCTTCCGTGACACTTGACCTGTTGTATGTACAATGACGAGGGGGCTCCCATCCCCCCGACACCCCCCACCATGACCCCCCGAAGATGAAGAAGTCCTCCCAACCAATCTACACCAGTCATCAGCGACACCTCAGCATTGGCAAAACATTTACCTATTATTTTGATTTATTAACAATTAAAAGACAAAATTCTGATTTGTTGCTCAATTGGAACATTTTGTTGTTGTTGTGTATACAAGACTGTGTTCGTCTAACAAAGAAGGGAATCGTAGTATTAACCGTCGTTACTACTAAACTGCGTTAACTCATGGAAACTCAGGAATTGTCAAACATTTGACTAGAATCAACAATTTTGTCGTAATAATAATTATTATTATTCGCACTCACCAATCCATTCAATTATTGAGTAACACTTAAACATTGCACCTTGTCAGCAGACTATGTACACTGGATTCTATGCCATCATTAATGATTAAGTAACAATGCCTTCAACAACATGACAACCAAATAATGGCTGGCTGATGAGGTTAGGGATTAAATATGCAAATACATGCATATATATGGAAACATATATGCAAATGTATATGTAAATGAGGATGCCTATGGTAACAAGAAACGAGGCTCTGACCTAGTTATCCGCTGGTCACGTGAGCAGTCAAGTATTGTACTGTATACCAAAGGACGCACGTGATCATCCAAGCATGACGCTGTAAGGAGTACAAACTAACAAAACAGGAAAAAAAATCTCCAAAAAGGAAAACCTTTTAAATATGTTCTGTGTTTCATACCAATATTTCTGTGTTTTTAAAAACTAAAAGGGGGTTTCGTAGGTACATCGAGGGAGCAGCCTGTTCTACTAGCGAATTCCCATTCCACATACCTCTGTTGTTATCCTAAAAAAGCAACAGTCAAGGCCACAAATCAGTACAGGTGGTGATTACTGGGGGCCGCAGCACTCCCCAGGGTCCAAGAAATCATGATTAATGAGAACATTATTGACATTTTTCATAGGAACAAAAAATTAGCGTAATTAGACTAAAATCAATTAAAATGATTCAATAATTATAATGAGAGGCCAATCTCAGTATGAACTGGAGGAGCACACGATACAGGCGCATTGTAATCCTTTCTAGAATTATTATATCAAAATCTGTCGTTCAACTGGACTGCGCTTACACATTCAAATAAATAAAACACAGCTAGTGCTAGTGGCAGGCATATTGCCCGCGAGCCACAATGACCATTAAAAAATCGCTACGTGACCTTTGGATTGATATTACCCTAAGAACTACCTATGATAATTATAATGATAACGATAAGGATAATCACACCATCAGTTCAAGCCGGACGTGAGAACTATACATAAAATATCACTAGTTTAAAATCACTGAGAAACATTGTACATACAAAAGTTTAAGCAGTATTTAAAGTGTGGGGGAGCCCGAACCCCAACCGTGGACATGAAATTCAGGAATGTCGTATTCTGGACAGGCGGCAATATTGCTTCGTTATTTCGTATTTCTTTCCTTTTTTTCTTTTTTTCTTATTCTTAAGTTAGCATCTTTGGCAATCAGCCGAGCACATACGACTAAATGTAGTTTGCAAAATATAGATATATATATGTATACTACAGTTATTACTTTCAATTTCTTTGTGTCTTATTATCCTGTATTATGATTCAATATTATACAAATTACCTCCTTCTAAAACCTGTTTTATGTTCATTGTCATGTGATCATTTATCATTACTATATACTGGAATAGTATATTTGTGCTCACAAATGATGTGTTTTGGTTACAATAAAATAGTTATCAGCCACTGCGGCTAGAGCGTGACGTCACTCACTCCCAGCATGCTTCGCAAAGGACACCACTATGACGTCACAAAAATGACGCCCTCGTTCACACCTGGACACTCAGCCTTTTGATCTCCATGGAAACCCATCAAAATAGAGTCTGTTTTTGACTTGAAGCTCATCAGTCCATCGACAACGTGTATAGAGTATATATAATATATTATTATCATAATTATTCATATATATATATCATCATCATCATTATCATCCATCAGCAAGAGTATGTGTATGAGAGAAACAAAAATCTGGACAGACGGGTGCTGATAGGTTGGCCAAATCGGTTGTATTCACTCTGCAAAACAGCAAACTAAAAACTGCCAACCACAAGTTTTCACCATCTTTTCCCCCCCTCTCTCTTCCCTCTTTGCCAACACATTTTCTTGACTGTTTTTGTAATGTTTTTTTTGTGTGTCTGTGATAATAGTTTCCCCCCTCACATGTGTATTTTTCTCCTAATACGGAGCGAACTTAGCTCGGTCGAGCTTGTGCGCTGCCGTGAGAAGGGTGGGGCTGATGCCTCCCTTGATTTTGGTGGTTAACATTTTTCTATTAGCGGCTGCGTCGAGTACACCCATATTGAGCCCGAGGAGTGGAAGCGGCTTCACCATCTGGCTGAGTGGAATGGCCAGGGGGTTCGGAGCGGAGGTCAGGGGCGATGAGGTAGGGGTCGAGGATTCAAGGGTCAGATTCTTATGCATTTCCATGCTGCGGAAAAAAATGGGAGAGGGCACAAAATATTAGACAGTCACTCACACTGTAACAAATACGAGTGCTAACATGCTCCCCGTTTTTTTTTTAAATATACATTTTTTCCCTGTTTTTTTTTCTTTTCTTTTTTCTGTGTGGATGCTGAATACAGTCAAAGCCGCTCGGCAGTCTACATGCTACATACACGAAAAAATGGACCGTTATTTAAAAAAAATATTAAGAATAAAAAAATGAATAATAATGATAGAAAATATTAAAAATGTGGTAAAAAAAAAAGTAAGCAAAAGATGTTTGCCTTTTTGTTAATAGAATTATATTTTCTGAAGATTAATTACTCTTTTTTTATGTAAAGACATTTTTTAAAAAGGTGGAGTGCATACTGTCTGTGGAGTTTGTGTGTGGAATTTGGGATGTAGCGTAAAATCTGCCAAGTGACTTTGACCCGGGGAGGACCCACTGTTAGTCCGACTGGCTCGTACGGCCAAAATGAGAAATGTAGGCATAATGATAATAATAATCAGATAGCTTCAAACCGCTTAAGCAACAAGTACAAGTCAACGAAAAACGAAAAATCAAATCCTTAACCAATACTTGAAAATAGTAGGCCAAAGTATGGTCTCCATTAAGATCAATGTAAAATGTGTCGTTTGAATCGGTTCTGATACCCAAAAAGGATCTTGGCATAAAGTTTACTTCTATCATCAACAACCGCGATAGCGCCAAGCGTCGCTGTTTATTGGTCAACAAGTTTCAATGGAAACTAATAAAACTGTCTCTTCCTTTTGCGGCGGTTTAATTTACTTTTTCTTTGTTAATTTTAATGAAGTTGAAAAATACTAGATTTTTGAGCCTAAGTTCAAGAAGTAATTTGGATCTTTGAAGTTCAAAAGATAATTTGGATTTGAATGTGCCATGTTCCTCTTTGCGTATGTTCATCGACTTCCAGACCTATTTCTACGAGTTACGAATTACTCTGATAAATTACTTTTTAAAGTAAGGTAACACCAAAGATACCAGATCAAATTTAAAGAGATAGAGGCCTTTGCGTCTACTAAATAACCATATAGCAGATATCTTTGACTTATCCTCCTAATATTTCCGGGAGATAATTCGTAAAGTGAACATATCATCTATGGCACTAAGATTTTCTTTTTCCATATAGCTCAAAATCTCAAAGCTCAGGAAAAGTTACCTAATGGAAATTTCAAGAAGAAATATACAGATGAATTGTTTATAAAACAAGATGTCAATTGTCTTTTGTATGATATCTGCCGTATGCGTTATTCATGAACGTATATAATGATCAAAATAAAGTTGACAGTCCTCTAGCACTATAGAAACTGGCCGAAGCATAAGACAATTTTCTTTTGATATAAGAAATTTTGAGTTGAATTTTGACCAAATCCAGAAACAAGTTCCTTACAAGATATTTCATTTTTGAAATGTAAGCCACATGAATGTATCAATGAACAGTATTTGAATGTATCTACTCAATAATAGTTCCATGACTAGTAAAAGTGTACTTATTGTATGTGATTATTAATAGAAAGTGTTAGAACACACTTAGATGTTAGTGAAGCATCTACCTAGAGTGCTAACAACTAAAGCCAGTGGTTCATGGAGCTAGAGAGCTGTCCAAACTTAAACACAGTCGTCACACAGTTTTGTCTTCCACTTCCTTAAATAGTGCTGGATTTGTTTGATTATTATCACCACTCAAAAAGGAATACATTATACATTTGCATATGTGTCGTATCCATCCCTATGGCAACACATTTTTCTCCAAATTTTCCTATATTCTTCAAGCATATAAAAAATGACCATACAGTACTAAAAGTATGGCTTTCAAAAAGTAAATTTTGAACCTATGAGAAAATGGGTTGTTTTTATCACAGTTGCCATAGTGATGTATATGTTGAATAACGAAACAAATTTCACAGGTGTATTTGGGCATTAAAACAAGAGGAGGCCATTTTGGTTTCGGCAGTGAAGGTGATATATCAAGCGAGGAATAGAGGTTATTGAAAACATTGACAACATTGACAGAGAGGTAGAGGGTAGGGGGTATGACGGTAAGGGGTTAATTCACAATGAAGGGGTTATTAAGGTGTAGGAATCAGGGGGTGGTAGTGTGTGTGCACATACACCAAAGGGGGTTTTCTGAGGTGTGGTAGTGGTGTCTCGGGGGTTTGTGTCCAGGGGGTTTTCGCCAACAGGTGGTAGAGCAATGATCATGCTTTGGCAAGTGCAGACGATCAGGTTATTTGTATTGTGACGTCACGACGACGTAGCTGACGTCACGATGACGTCACCTGCTGACTGATGACGTCAGTACATGAGAGAAGAGAGGGCCAGAAGTAAGCCGTTATATATACGGGAACTGCGTAAAACAAACACACAGATACGTTCAACTGCTGCTTAAATTTGACTCAGGGGAATGGGGACAGGATAATATTATTGATAAAGTATAATTTTATTCTCTCTTCAACGATATTGGACCAACGCTAATTCGATAGGGGTTCAATGGGGGAGGGACATATAACCTAAGAGACCGAGGAAGTTTAATATATTTTCTTGGAGTTTTATGTTGGAAGAATACAATTGCCAGAGAAAGTTTAGGGGAAAGACCAGGGATTTTAGGGGGTCAAACATTTTCTATTTCTTCCAGAAATTATTTAGATATTTTCTTTCAATTCAGTTGGCCCATGTACATGAGCGTCAGACTTTTCTAAACTAAGTGTAATTTCTTTTTGACAAGGAGGTCTGCTGTTGCCATTTAAGAAGGATTTTGTCGTTTATTGTTTCGTTTATTGTTCACTAAATCTCCTTCACATGTACTTGTGAAGGAGTTGGGACTTACTTTTTTTGGGGGTGGACTCAGAAACTACCCAAGATAACTTAGTTAAAAAAAAAAAATCTGGTATGATAATTTAGGAGGACATGTATCATGATTGTAGTGTGTATGGGATATAATAATGGTGAAGATAGGATCATTATCTTGAACATAAAATCCACACTAAACGCACAAAATGCCAAGGGATGCAGCAGCGGCGACTGGGGAGGCACCCCCGCCAGTCCTTGCCTAGGATCTACAGCCGAAAAGAGGAGACGGCAGCCAAGCCCCTCTCTGGGAAACTTGTAGAGGACACGGAGGGAAATGAAGAAATCAATCGAGCGGAACCAAATTAAAGGAAATTTTGCATGAAAACACATGATATTGTTTTTCTTTTTTTGAGAAGTAAAAGTTTTGAATATTTTGAATAGGTTACTTCTTGAAATGGTAAAGTGACGTCGCCAATTTCACAGAATATGGTTGATGTTTTTATTCAATAATACTGTAATGTTACAAAAAGTTTGTTTAAGTTGACTTTTGTCTTGGATGAATGATCCTTTAAATCCATACTTTTTTTGGTCTTCAACAAGTGCCCAATGATTTCTGATAAATTTGGCATACATCTAACATAGATATTTCTTTAGATCTCTATTGGTGATTCGGAATGCCACTGCTTGAGCATATTATTGTGGTTAATTTGAAAGTTAAGAAGAGTATTTGCTTAGAAAAGTGGCAGCTCATGCGACGGCGTTGATTATACATACAATGTGTTCTCATGCAACAATTTAGGGGCCTCACAAAAGGAGCTGTCTCAGAGAAGGAACCTAGTTTTGTTGATTAAAAAATATATATAAATGATAATATTTGGAGAAAGAATATTCAAATCAAAATGGTTAACTCTTTTGTTTCACGCTACTGTTATGATACAGTAACACAGAACAAAAGTATCATATTAAAAAAAATGAGAAGAAAAAAAGCAGCATCTGGCATCATAGTTAGTATTTATGTTACCATGGTAACAAAGCCAGCTCAGACATAAGGGAGGCAAGGAAGGAATCATGGGATACGTGGCCAAGGAGGAAGTCATGTGACCGGAAACAGGAAACATCATTGGAACAAACTCAGACAGGGGCATTCTGGGATTATCACGAGAGCCGTGTTAAAAAAAGAGCGTTTCCATTGTGGGACAACCGCGCGCGCTGTCTTTCCGGGCGACAGCGGGCGGAGAGATTGAGACAGGGTCAAGGAGGGATTTCAAAGTTGAAGATTGATTAAAAAAAATTGTATAGAAGGAGAATAGAGATTGGTTGCCAGGTGCCCCACCCCTCAAATCCAATATGATTGTCTCAACCAGCTGCTAGTGGGCTTCCATGGTCATCTGGCTGGTGGGAACTGTGAACAGGTTGAGACAGTGGACAGCTGGTTTTAACCTTGCCTTATTTATTGCTATCATTGCCTTATTGATTTGACTGATTTGGTTGCACTAGCCAATGTATGATCAGTGCAGACACACCACACCACACTCAAAACTGGCATGAGTTCTCTCTCTCTCTGCGTTTCACGAATTATTCTGACACCCAACTCCCAAGTCATCTTTTCCATTGATTTTCCCGACATTGTCCTACTGTTCAAATTACCAAATGATATATAATTTTTGAAAAATCAATTTTGCAATTTAGGTACTGGTTTTAACTTTTCAAAAGGGCATACAATCTACTTTGGCTATAAAATGTTTGCATCAATTTCGATTAAAAAAATTATATTTGAAATTTACAAAAACTTTCCACTTTCAAAAAAGGATTTTCACGAAAAAATTACCCAGAAAATTGGCAGGAGTTCTGCAAGATCAGGAGTGCGTCAGAAATTGTTGAGCTACTACTGAAGTCCTAGAGAAGAGTGAAACAATGGCCGAGGATGGAAGAGAGCAGCTCGTTAGGCACAGAGTCATAAGGCGTGTCGTTACTTAGTGCTAGAACGGGGAGCAGCTCCCTCAGTCTATTTAGAGCTCGGTGTCTAGTTTATAGTAGTAGAGAGCTGCCAGAGCGCCAGGTGGCAGGGTGGTTGGCGAGCAGCTCACCCTGACAGCGGCGAGCAGATGCCTTGTTGTTGTTTGCGTTGGTGTGAGCCAGTGTGCAAGTTGAGGGTGGGCTAGTGGCCACGTGCGAAGCCAACGGGGTAACGCAGGTCGGGGGCTAGCCCCCCGCAGCAACAACACACACCAAAATCCGACCGCCTCTTTGGGTTTTTAAATCTAATTGAACAAATAAAAATCACCAAAATTGCCATCGTTTTTTCTCCTTTTTTTAAAATCAAAATCACCAAAAATTGCCATCTTTGTTGGGGGGAAAATCACCAAAAATCACCATCTTTGTTTTAAAAATAATCACCAAAAATTACCATGTTCCTCCAAAAAAAATCACCAAAATTCCCTCTATCTACATTGAAAATTAATAGTCCTCGGGTATTCATCTTAGGCCAATTCGTATACAAAGGTCACTGAAAATTGAGGAGTTTTGTCACGAATAGACATATCTTTAAATAGCCCTTTGAGTCTGTTGGGTTGGTCGAAATTAGAAAATTCCCTCAAATGTTGGTCACTAAAACAATACCATAACGAAATAAATGGGATTTTTACGTGAATAAAGTTACATACCCTCTTCTACGCTTCCGCTTTAAGACTGAAAAAAATCCATTTCACACATTACTTGTTTGAATATCACTAAATATTTGGCTTTATTAAAAAAAAATGAGACCCATTCCACACCCAGAATTTTAACGATGAAGTAGAGCTTTAATTGCGAAGCTATTCGCTTTATGGACATGTTTAGAATAATAATGCCGGCGATATTCAAAGAAGTTTCTAAACTCTCTAGCATTTATACACTACCCAACTAGATATTCGAGCCTTGAATGTGAAATTTCCCTGAGACTTTGCAATTTTGTGTTCTTATACATTTGTTCGTTTTTTCTCACCATTCTTTTTCTCGGCAAATGCTGCAAATTTTAGAGAGGAACAAGATGGCTTTTATTTTCACTTTCACGTCTTTTTTGGGGCCCATTTACGAGTCGGAGGTTTGGCTGTGGCGTGTGTGGTTGCTACGAGTGTCTAGTTCGGAGATGTGTAGGGTATTTACCTGGCGTTAATGAGGTATTGTGCGGCGTTGATCGTCTCAGGTGTGCCTGTCACTGTGACCTTCCGATCTGAGGAACCCTCCTCCGCGTTGGCTATCTTAATCTGTGCGCCGGACAATTGTCTGCAAGGGGGCAAGCCAGGGGTGCATGGTCAGAAAACGTCTTTTTTTGGTCATAAATAGGTTATAAATGAATATATAAATAAACAAAAATAACTCGCCCAAATAGGGGGGAAACTAAATATTTCAGACTAAATCATTTTTCATGGAAGCCATTCATTCATCCGCAACTCCAAAAGTGACCAGTGGTTTCATCAGAATGTTTTTTCTTGATAACATTGGGGTGCAGGATGCTAGTCAGAGTACTTTTCCAATTATTTCAAAACTACTTGTAGTCGTCCTATCAATTGTGTTGTAGGTAAGACTTTATTTGCAAGCAAGAGCTGTTTGAACGATTCTAGTATTGGTGTTTAAATTCTGTTATCTCATTACAAAATTAGTACAGTGATTGGCAATTTCGTCTCTACCATAAGCAATTAATAATTTTACTTTTTACTTTACAGATTATCATCTTACATATATTTATATGGATAGCCCATCAGATTGAAACATTAAACAACATTACTGTATCTCTTATAAAATAATTTTAAAACTTCACAGATATCATACATGTAAGCCAAATTACAGTATTCTAAACCTTCTCAAATCTTTCTCATTGTAGCCATCAAAAGTTGCACTTACCTGATTTCGTTAATCTTGGATCCTCCCCTACCTATGATACAACCGATGAGATCATTGGGGATGGTCATCTCGTGGGTCTGGGCGTTGTTGCCGGGTGCGGCGGGCACGGGCCGGCCGAACGCCGAGGTGAGGCCTGCCTGGGGCAGCTGGGGTGCTGGGCCTGCAACAAGGGTAAATGTTCTGGTGAGTCAAAGAAACAAGGGTAAATGTTCTTGCGAGTCACAGAAACAAGGGTAAATGTTCTAGTGAGTCACAGGAACAAGGGTAAATGTTCTAGTGAGTCACAGGAACAAGGGTAAATGTTCTAGTGAGTCACAGGAACAAGGGGAAATGCTCTAGTGAGTCACAGGAACAAAGGTAAATGTTCTAATGAGTCATAGGTGCTAAGGTAAATGGCCTAGAAAGTCATGGAAGCAAGTGTTAAATGAGTCACAGAAACAAGGGTATATGACCCAGAGTCACACAAAAATTCTGGATTCGACTCAATGACTCAAAAAATTACCAGTGAGTCATATCAGCAGAAATTAAATGGTCTGGTGAGTCACAGGCTGTGAGTATTTGGTTGTATGACCCACTTTAGTTTGTGTCCCTCAGAATCAATACCTTAACATCTGGCCAGTTAACTTTAGTCTTTTTTCTAAATATGGCAGTACATAAATGTATGACAATAAACTTTTTACTTTTGCTAGCAGAAACAGAACAGTTATATTTCTGAAGTGACAATTTTTCCAGAAGTATTTCCATACAAATTTTAAGCAATAAAACTTAATACAGTGAGAATAGAAGATTTTCAATCTTTGTATTAGACTTTCAAGGCTTAGTCTAAGATACCCTTTGTTCAAAACATTACCGGAAATACTTGACACTTTTGATACATAACAATTCATGATATCTGCAAGGAAGTTATCATCAACGTGCATAAATATCCAAGTGAATAGGAGGTGATTGAAAGTAAACAGATACTGTTGGATACAATGATATATTTATAATAATAAATGCATGCACGCCTACATTGGGGATAAGAACCAATTGGCTGAACGTTAGGACACTTCGGTAGCACCAATTCTAAAGTCTTAACTGAGAAGCGCTTTCTATGGAATGGAAGGAATAAAGAGCGAACTGAGGTCACTTCTGGGAGACTGGGGCCTTGGGGAGATGGCTTTAAAGGGGGCAACACATCAGGAGAAGATGAGGCCTTCAGTCCACTGGCAATGTACTTTATATCATCAATAGTGTTTTCCACTCCTAATTTACCTGTGTACTTTAAATTGTTAGCTTTTTTTTTTAGAAAATAATAATTGCATCAGACTGCTTTCAAATTTTCTGATGTAGTTCACTGCTCTGTGTAAAATTCAAAAACATCTTATTTTGATCATCATTAAAGTATGAATCTATCATCCTGAGAGGGTAAGGTATAAGAAGGATTTTTTTTTTCAATTTTCTTTATATCCAGTACAAAGATTTCTGTGTACATACTGAGCTTATTTCTTACACAAACTTTTCCCCCAAAAAACGTTCTTCCATTAAAATTTTCTTTGTTCCTTCGCAATCTTTGGATAAGAATACATCAAATATACATACATATGAGTCTACAAGTTTGAAAAGCATATTAAGGCACTTGCCAGTGGACAATTGGTCTGACTGTAATTAAGACCAGACAAGGAGAAATGACAACCTGCCAAGGCAAACTATTATGTGACAGAAACTGGGACAGACGTTCTTGGTGTGCCTCTATAAGAAGATAAAAAGTCTTATATGAAAGGGGAATTTGGTGGGAAAATTAAATTGACCTGTTACGTTGCGCATTCCGGTAACAGTCTGATATCATTCACATGGCACAGTATCGCCATTTGCTACCTCATTTCTTTTCTTTCTTAGGTGTATGTTGTTAGTTAGCTTATTAACTTACTATTCATTTCACAATGGAAATCGTTGAATTTATTGATATATCGGCCATACGGATCCTTTCCTTGAAAATGGTAGGAAAAGCAGACATTCAATTGACTTTTCGGGGTAATATATCCAATGGTGTAATTTCAGCTGCTCATAAATTCATGGAAATTGAAATTGAATTTAACTTTGATGGTTAACAGTGACAATTTGTATCAAGAACGACAATATGAGCACAGATTCGCAATGTACACAGAGCAGAGTGGGAGCGGAAGAATTGAGTTTATCGTTGGTTGGTGGTGGTTTTTTGCACATGGTTCAAAAAGGAGCTACTTGTAGAGGTGAGAAAAGAGGGAATATAATATGTTATTATAAATATGACGAGACTAAAGGACTGGGTGGTGATGAGGTTGGGGGGTTGAGTACAGTGTCTATTACATACCATTATGATGTGGCTGTGACAATGGTTGTGTGACTCCCGTTGTCAAGTAGGGCACCCGCGTGTCTATAGTGGAGACATCTGGTTGGAGAAATCGAAGCGATTGGGTCACTACAGGCTTAACCTACTACAAGGGGCCACCAAAGCCACCTACATCTGCTGCCCAAGGGCTAACACCATCAGTGGGACAATCAAAAGAGGGACAATCAAATCAAGGAGGGGTTCATGGGGGTAGGGAACAGGGATATGGGCCTGCATGGGCTGTCAATTTACCTGCTTTTAACAATGGAATTACTTGACAACCTATCCCTGCTGCCACAACCCATCCCAAAAGAGCTATACATGATGGGACCTATATCAGAAAGACTCTTTGACCAGAGACTCCTAAGCAGACCAAATGGTTAATATTTAACCTTAAAATATGTTTTATCTTTATGAGGGAGGCGTCCTAACAAGCAATTTTAGATCCCTATACTACTAAGTAACAAAAATAAAATCAATATCCTAATTTAGACTCAAAAGTACCACATGGCTTTACAGAAAAGAAACTTTTCTCTCTCCAGCCAGGGTGTCTCTTGGTCAAACATCCCCAATTTGACATCAATGGAAAATCTTTGTCTAACATTTACCTGATTTGATGTAATAACATGCACATCTTTTAGAAGTAGAACCAGTCTAAGCCCTGATTTCTCCTATTTGTCAATGGCATTTACTTACTTGCAATTGTTGGGAGAAGCCCCTGTTGAGCACCTAGGAAGGATAGACCTCCTTGTTGAAGTAGCCCCTGTTGAATTCCACCTAGCTTAGCCATCTGCTGTTGCTGCTGGGAAAAAACAAATTATTAATACATTGATCTCACAAACAGCTACATTGACCTGCCCTACTATTTACATTGAGGTAACGCTTAATTTACAAGTGTAAAGTTACTCATCATAATGTACTTTAACAATTAGAAATTTACTCTGAACCTACGATCATCTATAAATATATTTTCACTGTTCAGAAGGTTTGAGTTGTATCAAATTATTGGACACTGTGTGAACATATTCTTGAAAATACTTGTTTTTATCTCTACTGTTTCTAAGGAAGTGACTATGGTGATACATAGACAAACAATCCACTGTCTATGCAAATTAAAACGTTGTGAAGGCCAGTGGCGACCAGGAGAGTGCTGTATACTCTAGTAGAAGCTGAAGCCAAACCCCAGAGACAAAGTGTACACAGAACGACCACGTCATCAACCACGTGACTGTAACCATGACAACACTGGTCAGAACTCATGCACCAAAGCCATGCGTCCGCGGCTCAGTTTGTATTTGAGGGAAGATATTTATCATTAATTTAGCTTTTAAAATATCTCCAAACAGGTATTTTTTTATATTCTTATAGTTTTGACTGACCAAATTTTAACATGAATGAGATATAGAAAAATGTGTAGGGAACTAGTGGGTCACACATAGGGGAACAGCACATAGTAAGGGAGAAGGGGGTAGAGGGAGAGGGACCAGAGGGGTCTCCGGAACTCTGTACATAAGCGCTAACTTGTAGAGCACTAGCCCTAACCACTAAACCTATAGTCCAGACAATTTAGAATGTCCAATAATCAACCATGTATTGAAACCTCTTTTTAATTCTCTATATATTAAGATATTTTGAAATTTGGAATGGAAAGTTATCATCACTATATTGTTAGTTGTTTTTTTACTCTACAATTTATAATTTCTGAATAAAAAAGCTTTTAGTTGGAATCTGGGTTTTGGGGTTTAATGGCGCGTTCTGCATTGAGTTCTGGTGGCACCCTCTGCTGTAGAGAGAGGCACTCATACCTGCGGTACCGGATACTGGTGCACCACACCAGGTCTTGCATAGGTCGTCTATGGAGACAAACAAACAGGCGACGATTAGACAAGCAATCGGCGACACACCGCCACACAGGCCACCTGCTGCTGCACATGCCCGCTCACCGACACGCACTTATACACATTCATACACAACTACTTTCATACCTACTCTTACTCCTACATCTACTCTAACCTTGATCTACTCCTTTGGATATACACAATCACATGTACTCCCACAGAAACTGTTAATGTAATCTGTTCACAATAACATTGTTACTCCAATCTACTCACAGTCAACTACACTCACACAAACTGTTTCTCCAATCTATTCACAAAAACATATATTCCCACACATTATGTTACTCCAATCGACTGTATTTCCAATCACTGCACCAAATACTGTTTCCATTCTTAATATTACACCAAATACTGTTTCCATTCTATTTAGAAGCGCTACACAAATCCTTGTCTAATTCTTCCGAAATACATAATCACATCTATCCCACATATAATGTAACTCAAATCTATTGACAATCACTTCTATTCCAATACATAATGTTCTGTCCAGTATCTACCATCTATATTCTATTCAATAACATCCGCCTCCACAAGCATCCTTTCATATATCTAGTTTCTTACTTATACATAATCTCGAAATGAGAATCACAGAATCCAGTCTTCTCTCATGCTTACTCTAACTCCTATCCATACCTACTCTCTTTGATATTTAGGATGTTAGTTCAAAGTTGTACCTACTCTCATCCTTGTTTGATTTATTTTGACACTCCAATTCCCCTTTAGCTGGTATGTTGTATTTTTTCTTCAAATTCTCTACCACAGTAATTCAATCTGTTTTACTCATACGAGTTTCTGGTCATACAGAGTGTTCCTTCAGTCACAACTACAAATGAGACTGCAAGCGTATACTGACTCTTACCCTTTGAGTACACACCTCTCCAAACAAATACCCAATCACATCCAAATTGCATCTCAGACACATTCATCTCACTTAACACTTACAAGCTCACACTTTGCACTACAAGCTCTCAGAAGAGTCCAGTTTTGCTTTTAATTAATGTTGTGATCTATGAAACTGTTGCATCTTGTAAGTGTGTATGATTCATCAATCATTTCTACAGTTTAGAGGATTTAAATGTCAAAGTAACAAACGCTACCACTACTGCTTGTCTTGTTTGATAATGTGTAAAGAATCAATTTAATCTAATTACTTTTAGAAAGGCTTCAGGCTGTTAACAATTACATCCCTCTTTATTTATATTCATGGCCATTTGTAACAGAGTAAACAATTCATACTCTCTCTTGCTATGCTGGAGGCTTTTCCCCCTTCTAGCAATGGGTTACTTATCAACTGATGAAGCTTTTGATAAGATGACATAAACACATTCACAAACATACAATATGACACATATACTCTCTCTCAAACACAAACCATCCAACCACAACATGAAGCAATGACTGGTAAGCAGGCCTCCTTGGAGTCTACGTTAATGAATGCAGTGTCAGGATAAAGCTTTAGCCAGAAGAGTAAATAGTCTAAGAATATACGATAGCAGCTACAGGTTAAGGGAACGAAGGTATGCCTCTGTAAAATGTTTATGTATAAATATATAGCACATCGTACACCAGTATAAATATATAAATATATCCTAAAGTGTATCAACTACTGAGATTTAAGTGAATCATCAGATCTACTATATGCTATGTAGTTGAATAAAGCAAGACGAAACAGAATAAATAACTTCTTAGGGTTAACAAGAAATCACAACAATAACACAAATTCAAAGTTTGTTTTAGAATGCAAGGAAAAGGCTGAACAATGAGAGGCTGCAAAAATCATGACAGGAGGGAGGAGAGAGAGGAGAAGGGAGAAAGGGATAGTTTTTTTGGAGCTTTTTGTTCATGATTTCATGAAAACATTGGATTCATGAAACATTGGATAATATTTTTAATCATTACATGATATAGGATTCCCAGCTCAAGAGTATGAACTTTTGTTTTACAATTCCAGAGGTGATTTCGAATACAGAGGCATGAATGTATGTCTGCTTGAAGAGAAAGGGTTATATTCTTGTGGGTTGAGGGAAACATGTTTTTTTAGGGTGGGAATGGCTGGACTTTACCATCCATAATGGCAATGCTTATGAAGTAAATGGCAAGCATGCACTGTACAGGTTATGTCACTGGGCTGGCTACTTTTGGGATAGTAATTAAAAAAAAACTAGCAGATTTATTACTCATTAAATACCTTTCTTCTTATTTTATGACGCACCAAAAACTCAAAGAATCTTTTTCTTTCACTAGTCTTTTCTAAGTGTAATTTCTTATGATTATTCGAGCAACGGTTCTTATTAGTTCTAAATGGAGACGCTAGGGTATTGCCGTTTTTTCCCCTCTCATTTAACTTAATTTCAATTTCAAAAGAACTACAGCAATGCATAAGGGCACGGCAGACGAAGAGTGGGTCATTTGGGGGGCGCCACCCCCTGGGGCAGGAGTCCCTTCTAGGAATGCCAGGAAATGCCAGGAAAATTCCTGGACATCGCCGTCTGGCGGGTTGATGGATGAATACGAGTCTCTGGGACAAGGCGGAGGGGGGGGGGGGGGGAGAGATCTCCGGCGCCGGAGGAGGGAAAGCGGCCCGTGTGGGGTTACTGGAGGAGGCGGCCATCTTGGGCCGCCTCCAGGGTCACCCAGTGCCTGTCTCTCCGGGCGGCGGGCTCTCGGAGGCGGCCGGGGGAGAGGGGAGGACTGCCGAGACGCATATCATGAATAATCTGAACTGAGAGGATTGGGTCTATTGTTGTAGCGGTAGGGACTTGCGGGAGGTTTGCCATCTGCCAACAGTGTCTTCTATGACATTTTCATTCTGGTTTCATATAATACAGTCGAACCCATCGAATAGAACTTTAATTTTAGTCATAGCTTTTTAGTTTAATGCTTAGGGTCAAAATTATCTGATAGGGTTGGTTATCTAAGGCTCGCACCAAAAGGATGTGAGCTTCTGAAAAAATGTACTGGGCTAAATTGATATGGCCATATAAGGCTGTGCTATTTAAACGTAGTCTATCATTACGTATTTCCTCTAAGCTTAATTTAATATTTGTGCGAATATGGAATGGAATCATTGGAAGTGTTTCTAATTTCCTATAATAATTTGATCTTAATGCTATCTTACTCTTTTTGACAAAAAGCAGTGCTAACTGAGTAACAATGGTATAGAAACTTCCCGTACATACCTTCGACCAATCAGATCAGGCCATGAAGGCCACGTGACATTCCACCATGACGTCATCGCTCAAAAGGGGGCCATGTGAGCGGCTGGCCGTTGTCGTCATGGCAACGAGTGGCGACCACGTGACTTATTATTGCCAGGTGGGAGGGGGTGTCACATTCTCTAATCTACGTCATTTCCGCCCTGCTGGCAGATGACGTCACAAAAGGCAGTGTCCACGTCATACAGATAGGTGGATGGGCGGGGGGGGGGGGGTACGTCATTCAGAGTAGGGAGGGGGTGGGCATTAGGTATTGGGGGGGGGGGGGGGTGACACAGGTAGGTTAAACACCTGACCAGCGCAAACCATCCAGGTTAGGGGTTGATCGCCTTTAAGGGAGGCCTGTAGTGCTGACATCCCAAACATTTTTACGATCTTATGTTTTTGGTAATATTTGTGCCATGTCAGCAGAATAACCCCAATCCTGCCAGTCTTCTATGATAACGAAAGGGGCAGATTCTTTTGACGGGACAGATTCTTTTGACAATCTTTCTTCAAGATCATCTTCCCAAATCTTTAAGTCAGATGACTCAACGTCCACTTTCAAGTAATGGCAGAGGGTAGTTCATGTAAGTTACTTCGACAAGTTGCTATCACAGTGGCCTGACAGCTCCTTTCTGGATTGTTGCGCCATTGTCCATTGAGGGAGGAGGCAATGGTGGTAGTGGGGATTGGGGCGCAGGGACCAAAATGGTAGGTTGCGATTTGTCGTTGGCTGACGATGTCAACAACACCATCGTAGTTGTCGGCTCGCAACATTGACAGCCATGGCGACTCTGTCTCACGACAAAAAGGCAAGCCGGGTTGTTGTCGGTTGCAAGCTGGGATCAGGGCAACCCAAGTCACAGCATCGGGCAATGCGGGGCGGTGCAAGTGCAGAAGAGGATACAGACAGAAACACACCCGAAAGCGCAGTACGCCAAGCATGGTTCGGAAGAGGTGCAACAGACAGAGAAGATAGGAGGAATGGATAGGGACAGAGGCAGCAGCAGCGGCAGCAGCAAGCTTGAGGAAGTCTAGAAGTGAGACTGTGCGGCTAACATAAGGAACATACTGTGTATACTTACGTCGGGGGTGGGTACGGCGTATTGGCCCTGCACTGAGAAAGCTTGTCCCCCAGCGAATATGACCGGGGGCATAGCGGGTTTTGGACGGTATGGAATAGTCGCTCCTTTGGGAGGGGACTGGATAAAAGGAAGGAATAAGGATTATAGAGGACGAATGTAGGTGCACAAGACAGGGGTTTCTGTCGACGAGAAAACACGTACGCGCCGCCTGAAACAGCTAGAAAAAAGATAAGTAAAAAAGGGTCAGTTCGGGCCCGTTCCAGGCACATATTTTCTGATTTTTTTTGGGGGGTAAGGTGGTTCGGGTGTGGCAAAGTTGCGAGGAGCCATGGCTTTTTCTGTGGTGGCGGCGGCTGCGGTGGTGGTAGTGGTGGTGGTTGGTAGGGGAGTATTTGAGGGGTATGACCAAGATACTGACGTCACAATGCAATCACATATGGCAGACACTTGTAAAGGTATTGGGGGGGGGGGGGGGGTCTGTAATGGTAAGGAGATGCGTGGTAAGGGGAAAAGGGGGAAATGTAATAGTAATGATAATAATAATAAATGGTTGAATAAATGGAGAAAGAAGCGAGGCACATTTTCAGATGCGCCTCACCTCGCCTCAGTGTTGCTATGGTAACGAATATGGTCAGCAGGTCAGCATGTGTGTGTGACATATTGTTACTATGACAACGGACTAGTTGTCCAGAGCTATGCTCAGACATCCAGGTTAGCTAGGTCAAGAATGTGTGCAGCGGAGAGAAGGACCAGTAAATGATCTAGGATTGAAGAAGCAGGGGACCCTACAATAATCAATAAAAAATGACACGATTAGAAAAGAGATCCAACAGGGCCAAGCTTACGGTTGGTCTAAGCAGAAGACCCATCCTTCGAGACATTTCAACTCACCCATCTGTTTGTTTAAACTTTTTATTTGTTTCTAGTTTAATTTAGAGTTTGACCTCGTGGAGCAAAGAGAATTTGTTCAAAGATTACTTAGGACAAAGTCTATAAATCAATCTGGGTAAGTTTGAGTGAATCTACAGCATGTGAAATTTGAGAAGGTTGTTTGGAGTGAGGTGGCAGATTCCAAAGGTCTAAAACTTTGGCCTTAATGGATATTTTTTCATCATTTACTCTGGGGTCTTAAATTTCCAGGTGGATCGAAAACTAATCTACCAACAGGTGTGAGGGAGTGGGGGGTTGGGTGTGGTTGAGTTCATGTCTGAAGGACGGAGGCGTTCACCTGGTCCGTCATCCCCGCGACGCCGTTGCCACGTCGCGAAACGTGTCGCTGGCTCTTACGACCAAGGGGACACTGGTTGCCTTTGAACTAACGCTGGCTGGGGCTGGTGCTACAAGTTTCTGTTCAGGTGAAGGTGGTGGCAGTGGTTCCTCCAACGGCCGACAGATGGTGGTGGCAGTGGTGGTGGTGGTGGTGGGGTGGTGGTCCTGTGAGAAGCCTTGGTGGTGGCAGAGATGGTGGTGGTGGAGGTGGTGGTGTCCTGCAAGGCCAGCAGCGGACAGCTGCACACCTAGGCTGTTCAGAGACAGGTACAGACATACTGCCACACATCACACGGCACCCGTGTAGTCTACGGACAACCTACACAGTGACACACGGGGCGACGTGAACTGTCAGGGCCGACAGTGGCACCATTGAGCGGGGAGGGGCGGCGGCCATGTGAGATGGCAGGGGGGTTGGGGCAGGTCTTGAGATCTACAAGCATGTGATGGTCTACCTCTGTATGTGTGCAGGACGCCAGTTCATGATACTTTGGGGGAAAATCCAAAGCAGGCAATTCTCCTGAATACATTTTTGTCCAAAATCTTCTTTTTCTTTTTCAAAATAATCTCTTTTCAAAATCAATATACTTTTTGAAATTATTTTTCCCCTTCAAATTCATTAATCATGATGTTGGAATGATTTAATTTCTTTCGAACAACGTAGTCTTGAGTTGTTTTCTTTTCGATATTAATTTTTAGAATAGCAATTGGAGGAACACCTGCTTTGCGTCAAACCCCATGCCATGTGTAGCAGTAAGCAGTTGTCACAAGTCCTTAACATACGCAAAACGTGGTACAAATCACAGTAGGTCAAGTCCTACAAGGGTCGCTTATCATAAACCTGTGCCGTTCAACCTCGCCAACTAGTTACTATTTCCAATGAATACATGTCAGTTGTTTTTTTAATATATATTTTTTGAAGCATGGACATATTTAGCTGTCTTTTTCATATTTACCTCCCCCTAGAAAAAAAAAATAACTACCACGCTCTACCCAGACAACCAGCAATCCCAAAATAACCAAAACTCCTCCTAAAAGAGCCAGAAAATTGCCAGGGCCTTTCACAATTTTCAAGAACAGAGAAGAACCCCTTGATTTTGTTAACTTACGGACTAACGGTCACCAAAAGGGTCCCGGGCTATCGGGCAGGCCGCGCTCTGATTGGCTAATAATGAGCCCAATTAGGGCATCAGAGAAACAATATCCTGGGGGCGGTTAGGGCAGTTAGCCCCGGCCTTGTTAGTTGGTCCCCGTGCTCGGTGGACCAGGAGGGATCTTATTATGGGGCCCGGGCACCACTGAGAGAGCTGCTCGGGCGAGCTGCTCGCAGTTTCTGGTCGCCCGAGTCACCTCAGAGAGCGACTAACTCGGCCCATTTCCAACTTGTGTCGCCAATTTTAATCTACTCAGCCGTGTGGCCTTCTGAAGCAAATACCACTTCTCTGTAATAATCACAGTACCCCCTTCCAATCTACAACTTGCCCCCCAACCCCCACCCCACCCCCAAAGAAAAAAGAGAGAGAAAAAATCCTCTCCTCTCCCCGCCCGTCCTCTATTCTACAAACTCTCATCGTTAATGCTTGATTAACAGAATCTTAAATCTTTATGGACCCACCCTTTTTGGGGACAATTTAGACTCTTCTTCTTCCTCTCGGTCTACATTACTTTGTCAGAGAATACAAGCAATGACCTTTATTTATGTGATCTCGACCCGGCCTTTATATCTATCAAGTGTCCTTTATGTGTAACAATGCAATCTTGACCTGGCCTTTACATACATTGTGTGACCTTTGTGTGTAACAATGTGATCTTGACCCGGCCTTTACAAGTTAAAGCGACCGTGAAATACCATAAGGAATAATGAGTCGACCTCCAAAGGGGCCAAATCTATGTAAGTGGTACGTCTAGAAATAGTACGGTTGGGCGTATCATTGGAAATACCAGCAAGGTTGGCGAGATTAGCGACAATAGACACAAAACTCTAAACTTTGTGGAAACCTTAACCAATGTAATACATATACAGTTACATTTACCATCAAATTGATTACTGATTATTATTTCATATGAAGCAGGTTATCCGTAGGCCTACAGATAAGTTTTTTTCTATTTTTTTTCTTTCTTTTTCTTAATATGACAACAATTGTTCAACATATCATCGCTGCAATACATTATATTTTCACGTGTATACTAGTAAATATACACAATATCATAGCGTCCGTTTATTAATTACGTCAATAGCTTTACGCTGCCTTAACATTGCTGTGAGTGACCAAACCAGGACCTACCTCTAGCATTACACAGCAGACATGGTAGATACATTGAGTGATGGCGTCAGCAGTGCCGGACACGGTGACGGTCCGTTCTGTGGAGTTGGGCAGCATCTCACTGGCTACCTGAATAGACGCGCCTGTCACCTGCAGGAACAACGTAGCATGAGGGTTAGAGAGTGGAATCAAATGGAAATATCCTTTTGGAATCCAATGGAAATGTTCTTATGGAATTATATGGAGATGTCATTATGGAATTATATGGAAGTGTTCTTAGCATGGAAACAAATGGAAATGATTTCATGGAACCAAATGTAAAATGTCATATCGTGGAATCTAAAAGACATGTTCGTTTGGAATTAGATTACTTCAAGGGAAAGAACAAGTTTCTTACAAATTTATTAACTTCCTTCTATGCTATGACTTTTGAAAATAGCATGAAAACATGCTGGTTTTATAGAAAAGAAAGAAATCATTTGATAATATTGACTAACTTAGTGATATTACATTAATCATTGAAGTATGGCTTTCCCCCTACATTTCCTATAAGTAGCTAATGTTATATCTGAACTACATGTCTTTAACTACTGGCATATTAGATGAAAGTATAGCAATAATTAAGTCTTCCCATTCAAGAGGGTTTCATTCACAACAAGGCCCGCCCTCCCAGACCCCCTCGTTACCCGGCGAGCAGCTCAGAGCAGCTCAAAACATTATTTGAAAATGTTGAGTGATAATGTATATTTTCTATCATAGAATTATAATCTTTCCAAGGAAACTATGATATCCAATTCACACGTTTAACTACTACATTCAGTTGGCGTCTTGTGTTTCATCACAGCCATGAAATATCTTCTTTTAAATATACGGAAACATTCTGAGACCCCCTCGTTACCCGGCGAGCAGCTCGGTGAGCGGGTGCCTACTGCTCAGCACGTGTCGGGTCACTCCGGGCTGATTAAGCCTGACAAGGGGCGCGTGTGAGTCAATCG
This sequence comes from Lepidonotus clava, assembly GCA_936440205.1. NCBI lineage: Eukaryota > Metazoa > Annelida > Polychaeta > Phyllodocida > Polynoidae > Lepidonotus > Lepidonotus clava. The sequence goes on along the minus strand of OW387150.1, from coordinate 12,111,198 downwards.
GCGAGCAGCTCAAGTCAAGGGATTTAAACTTCCCTGGTTTTCAGGCCTCCCCAACTATAAGGCTTTGGCTTGGAGTTAATCCAGCCCGCGATTATGTAACTTTGGAGATTTAGTTGGTGCGTTCTAAATGTGTTTATGATTTTATTTTATGTGAATTGATATGGATTTGTTTCTATTTGGGGAATTGCTTCGTTTGTTGAGCCACGTCATTGGTTAGCGGCGAGATTTGAGTTTTTCATTTTAAAGGGTCAAACTGGATTTCTAGGTCTACTTCAGAGATGTCAGGAAATCAGAATTAAAACTGTTCCTCTTGTCACTGTTTCCCACATCCCAAATCAATTTTAACAAATGTTTATGTTGCCATGTTGCATCAGCATGTAAGGTTCGTAAGCCGTAGTTCCACTATTCGATTTTGTCTACTGAAAATTTTGCAATTTCTGAATTTTCAAGAGAAATTGTAAAGACCCAAGTATGTTATATACCAATTGAAATTATTTTCACAGTCCTTTCAAATGATATACACATGTACAACAACTTAATAGTAAGCCTTTATTCCTATCGGCGACATTCGAATTTGGGAGTAAAATCTCTAAAGTAACCTTCAGGCCAAACAGATGCACTTACTTCTCTGATCTCCTTGATTTTGGAGCCGCCCTTGCCGATGAGGGAGCCGCACTGGCTGGCGGGGACGATGAGTCGGATGGTGACGGGCGGTTTGGGCATACTGCCGCCGCTACCCGCCGTACTGTTGGCCGTGTTTTGGATGTCCTGGAGGGGGAGACAAGAACAGGGGGACGTGGTTAGTGGTACCTGAGACCCTGGAGGAAAGGGAGGGGGTTGGGTTTAGAAAAATAACACTGGTTTTTGTACTACACCACAACGGGTTGGGATAGGGTTAAATACTGTAAATCGTGTTATTTTCTTAATTTTGTGTTTTATATTAATTCAGAATATTAACTATGTGAGCTACAGGTTTAACTTAATATTCTAAAATGTTTTCTAGTTGCTTCAAAACTACTTATTAATCTCATAAAATAGTACATGCTTGGCAGAATAAATTTCCTTTGGAAAAAGACACGTTTCACAGTGGGGTATATCTCAGGGTGGACTACTGGGTTCAAGACTCCCTAAAAATAAACATTTAATAATGAAAAAAAAAAACACGAAGACCATGGACCCCCCGTCCCCATCCCTCAATACTGGGGCCCAAGTATCAGGATCATTACCATCTGCATAGCGTCAGAGTGCTCCATATTGGCGTCGGCCACCCATTGCCGGGTAAGGAGAATGTCCTGCAAAGAAGCAGATGACACAAAGGTCACGAAAAGGGTCACAGAATCAGCACCCCAAGGTCACAACAAGGTCAACCTTATGGAGTAAGGTCAAGGTCAAGGTCGCTTAAAGGTGCACAGCAACTCTTAGTCACGACAAACCTTTTTTTTGTTCTTAGGTTAGAATTGAAGGGAAGTTAAGCAGAAATTTATTTTTATGCGAAAAAAAAAGAAAAGGAGCAAAAGAAATAGTGTGAAGGCACATATAACTAAATTAAAAAAAAATAAATAAAAAAAAGGCAAAACTGATGCAAGACAAGGCTGGAATACACTTTTTTTTGCCGTATTTCTTTTTGCTTCATATAAAAGAAATGTCAAAAGGAGTATAAAAGGAGTATAGTCGAGAAAAGCATTAAGTTTGTCGTTCAGAGTTTTGTGTCGATTTGCTGTTAGTGTATGTGCGGTGCTGATTCCTGCCGGGTAGGTCTTAGTGTGGACTAGGGTGAGGAGGAAAGGGTGCGGTAGAGGTAGAGTGGTAGGAGCAACAACTTCTATAGGTATCAAATGCATTGAGGTAATCAGGACATCTGAGAATAGAATACTTAACCAATTACATTATAACCGATTAGTACAGGCACGGACGACAGTTTCTGCTACTGAATTGCATCAACGGTTATGCCGGGATTACTGTTCAAAAAAGTCTCGAAATAAGTCAGTACTATTAACAGTTGTGCTGGAATGACTGTTAAAAGTCTTGAAATAATTCCAGTTCTGTTAACAGTAATTCGGGAATGACCGATCAAAGTATTCCAGCACTGTTCCTGTTTACCTCATTCAAACATAAATCACAATGTTGAGTCTTGGCAACGTCCATCTAGTACGTCTTTGGTTAGAAAAAGAAGTAGTAAATATGCATTTTAGTTATAGGTGGCAATTATATCTCTAAACGGGAGAGGCTGTACATAAACATAATTGAAATCTACAAAGCAAGCGCAGTGCATATGTTTGATGGGAAAAGTGCCCAAAATATTAGTATATCAAATTCCATATAAAAATAGAATGTTTTTGTTGTTGTGTATTTTCATCATTCTTTAATCTTGACCACCCTGATGACCAAATAGATCACAAAAAGCAGCTACAATTTCAAGTCATAGAAATAAGTGATAGGCGTGTGCTCAATGTGCTTGCGATCTAGAAGAGAGATAGTGCATAAATGTGTCCAATATTAGAAATATCTCAAGGATGTCTCATGCTGGAATCTCCTTATAGAAAGTGTGGTTAGAACAGAGGCATAAACGGTGTTGCTTTTTGGAAAGCTGGACGGTGCATACATGCAAAAAGGAAACTTGAACAAATAGATTGAAAAATAAAACGAAGCAGCAAACTTCTGTCATGACTACACAGAGACTTCCATTACAGTAAAACATTTTGTTGCAACTTTAATACTAGACTGTATTAGTCTTTGGTATAAATATATCTTACGTTATTAATGTAACTGGCAGCTTCTAAAGCTGAAGTTATATGAATGATGCCATAATTTTCATCATTCATTACATTCTTAAGGTATCACTTTCCGAGCATACGTACATGATAAATAGGATAAGTTACAATTTCTTTTCGCGGTAAAAAAGCAGTTCGTATGGTAAAACCCATGTTACTTACCTCTTCAAACTTTTTGCAAATCATGGTGAAAGCCTTAAAGATGGAATCCGTTGAGCCAGTCACTGTCACGATCCGCTCCGGACACGAGGAGTCGGATATGTTGATTTTGGCGCCGCTCTGAATGAATACAAAAAATACAACAACATGATAAATCGTTAAAATTCAGCAATTTTTCTTATTATTATTTCGAACAAAAAGGAAATCAAATCAATTGGCTTCTGCCGCCTTGCACCGAATACAGTGTCATTAACACGCATTAATCTGTCTTCTTTTTGTGGTTTCAATTGGTGTGTTTCTTTATTTCTTTGAGATTGCCCTAAATTAATTGCTTACTAGAAAGGGTAGATCCTTCGGATGAAAAAAATTGATTGCAAAGCACACCACACTGATTCCTTGCTGTTTGTTGGAAAGTCAGTTCTTTATACGGGCGATTTTATCACCGATAACTTTGACGATACGCAATTGTGTCGGACGCAGGCACAAGCTTTTATTTGGCTGAATTACAGTTATTTTAAATTTTCTATAGTAGTAATGACCAACAGTAAACAGCACTATAAATAACCTCAGGATAACAACATCAGTCTATTTGGGGTATATTTCGTGTAAGCCTTTCAAGTTCTAGTAGATACCCCTCCCCCAGCCTACCACCTCCCAACCCCAACCAGTCATTCTGCGCATGTCCGTAGAGGTGTCGCCGCCTAGCGGCAGATCCCCTTACCACTGACCGGAAATGAGAGGGAAACCCAATCGTGTCACGTGGTGTGTGGCCAGCGTCCCCTAGTTGACGGGGTTGCCGGTAGGAGGCGGAAGGTGTACGGTTCCAGGCCCACTTCTAGCCCAGTTTGATCAGTCTTCCTGTGGTCAACATATTACTACTGGACGTGGCTGAGCTAGGCTGAATTACTAGTTGTTTACACATTGAACTTATAATTCTGAAGAAACAGGTTTTTGGAGGGGTATTCAGTTCTCTTACTACTTTTGAACATTCTATTTTTCAATGTCAGCGAACTTTAGGGTACCATGTGGTACAGAAGAGGCCATTTCAGAAACGTATTCTTGGCCAGTCACCAAGTTTTGATTAACAACTGTTGTCCATTCAACTCCTGATTGATGGACAAAGATTTTCCACAATATCCCTTTTAAGAAACCTTTTACACGATTTTCACTTAAGAAATCGTTTTTAATTGATATTATCAATAGATTTGAGAAGCCACACATAACATCCCTACTCAAGAGAGGCATTCACTAGACTCACGTCCAATACGGCCTCCCATCGCGCCTAACATTCTTAAGCCCCATACCCACTTGGCGATTTAGCCTCGTCGCTCGTGGGTATGGTGTATTAAGATGTACATGTTTGATCTGTACCACTGAGTGAATCGTCGGGCGATTCTCTCGGCGACTCAGATCAAACATGTACATTTCAATAGAGCATACTGACGGGTGACGAGGCTAAATCGCCAAGTGGGTATGGGGCTTTAGTAGTGCTAATAAGAACAGCCTATTTCCGCCGATGCAGGTAAAACCGCAGCGCTACTCAGTTCACATATTTTTTTCTTTTTACAAAAGTACAATGGGGGGTAAATATTCGGAACATTTTTTGTCCTTCAAAAAATAAATTTTTGAAGGAAAGAAACTATTGAACAAATATTCTTATATCAATTATTACTATTGATATGAAAATATTGATTTATTTATTTTTAAATGCTGGCATCGCCCAATGAAGAGCAGATAGGATGTGTGTGTTGAAGCTGGGGGGGGGGGGGCAGCCTCAGGTGTCTTAATTAATTACCACTGTCAGGTGCGCAGCCCGCCGCTCCAGGTGGTGTTACCTGGGCCACCGTCAACAGGTGAGGCCCGTAACCATGGCAACCCGGATTAATTATATAATTCATATAATAAGCAGGCCTGATTACCCCCCGCCGTTACCACGTGAGAGGCGAGTGTAGGCCTAACCCCGCCAGCTGGTAAAGTCACACAATTAGGCCTAAAGGAAAGCCTATAATTCGGACCAAGGCCTAAACAAAGCCTACTAAATGGTCGGCCAAATGGACAAGGTTCATTAGTGGTGAGTGAATAAGGTTCTACATTTACATGGGGTCTGTTTCTTTGAGAGAGATTTTGTAATTTTCCCCATGTTTTTGATACATATAAATATAAATGAAAGGTTCTTGACCACCGTTTGTGGGTTATTCTAGAGAACAAGCATCAAAGCTTTTCCAATTTTTCCTCACTTTTTCGATGCAGGAAACTGTCCACTAAATCAATATGTCATGAACCCAAACTGACCCAGAGTAAACAGGAAATTGGTGGTTTAGAGGTTGCAACAGTCGCGCCACCTGTTAGGAACTGGGCGAACACTTTTCCAACATGGATGTCAATGTCCAAATACAAAAGCCTCAGAAGTTTTCTTCTGTTCTTCAAAGAGATCTATGATACATGGTCTATGATCTATGATACATTTGCAGATGGATATCTAGGTAATAAAGATAGCCAGACATTTCTATCCATACATCTCAGATCTAGAGGCACTCTTGTATAGCACTACGAAAAAGCAAGACCAACACACAGTAAGCACTACTAAGAGAATATTTGTAAGAAAGTGGCCGGAACTGCGTCTAGACCTTTTCCGGGGGACACCTTGGTTATTTCTGAATGGTTTTTTTTTGTCAGTGTCAGGTGAGTGAGGGTCGTCATTGGGAACGCCCACCAAAAATAGGTAGACTAGGGGGCTTGCTTTTTGATAAGAAAGAAAATATATTTACGAGACCTTCTCTTTTTCTACGGTAATACGCAGGTGCACAATATCGGCAAGTTTACCAATTTCATGCTTTCACTGCTCGGTTTGGAACTTTGATCCGATTTTGGGGGATTTTGATTTTGATTTGAAACGCAGTTTTGGATCACAGTGTTGGTGATCCAAAGTGAGCACTGCATGACCTTTGCACTGAGAGACTAGAGATGATCTTTTCCGGCCTTTACTTTGAACTCTGAAAACTCAATTTCCATATTATACAATATCTGTAGATCAGTATAAAAACTAGAAACTGGTCAAACATTTACACGGATGACTTGCAGGGATTAGGGGGCAGTAACCGTCTACCCGGTACATCGGCCACCCACCGTGCATTAACCCTACAACAGGTGGAGAACCGGTCGACCTTTGGTCTTTCTGTTTTGACTTAGCCAACCGCCGACCTTATCAAAACCTCTCTCCCCGGCCAACAAAACAGGTGTATTCTCGGTACTATTGGCTTCATACAGTCTGTTTTTATGTTGACCGGATGAGGCCTACTGGATACAGGACAAATTTCCGAGTCTTTTATACTGACGCACACATTAATGCGTTTCACAGAATTTTTTTTACTAAGAAGTAATGCGTAAGTTAACTAGGTGTGAGTGAACTTACCTCTTCTCTGAATTTCTTGACATTGTCTCCTTTCTGGAAAAGCAGAAAATCGAATATTGTACAGCGGAATGCATGTTGTAGGAGTTTTCTTCCGACATTCTTTAGAACCGTGTAACGTTAGTATAAGCATATATTCACAGTTCCCAGCTAAATGTTAAATTGCAATATATGAAAAATGTTTTGAAAATGTTTGATATTCAGATGACAACCGAGTGATGCCCAAAGTACTGGATTTCCGTGTAAAATAAGTAGATAAATAAAATCCGATCTGTTACAGTAATCAGCTAGCTCAACTTACTCATTTCATGTATTTGTAAAGTTGCCACAACTATTACAACGTCACATTACCAATGGAAAAACTTTAAAACAACTAATTAGATACAAGGATGGGGACACCAGATTTAAAAAATGATAAGGCTGAACATAAAAGGTGAAATACTTTGAGGGTATAGAGCAGGTAAAGGAAGGAGGGACTAATAGCATTCGGGTTGTTATGAAAACCTGAGTACAAATCCACTTTTTATATACTACTTCGACGTTTGTGAAACTGATTTGTATGTTGACAAGTTCTTTAAAAAGAAGTTTAACAAATCAGCAATTAAATGGACAGGCTGGGAACAGCTTATTTCGCTGGTTCTTGGTATAGCCTGAAATAAGTTCAGTGTGTAGACTGTGACGTGCGAAGGGATACAATTTTAGAAGTAGTATCTAATTAATAAACACTGCCATCCCTACATACAGATGAAACTCTACTAATTATATTCAACTTAGGAATAACCATACAAAACTACACTTTTTCTCATTGAATCCTACTCTTTGCAGCAGCTAATTATCTCATTTCTAGACGCTAGCGTTCTGTCCATCTGACTTACAGAGACACCTAGTTGGCCAATACCTGGTTTAGTGGGACTAGGTCTACCAGGCTCAGGTAGGCTAATACGTCCAGACTGGTGAAGACCTACAAACGACCCAATAATTACCGAGTGTCACCATGGGTTAAGACCTAGGCCTGTTGCCAACTCTCCATCCCCTCTATCCACCACCTCCTCCTCCTCTCATCCCTGAACCTCCTGCTTGTATACGAGTTTACCTGGCTGACCACCCACTGACCATCTTTTCTGACCACCCACCGACCACCCAATGACCCATGCTTTTTGACCACTCACTGACCATCCTTTCTGACCACTCACCACTGACTTTACTTTTTGACCACCCGCTGACTTTACTTTCTGACCACCCACTGACCACCCTTTCTGGCCTCCGAAAACAAGAGGAGATGCCAAGATTCCAAGTAAGGCTAAATGGCAGAACTGAACATACCCCCAACATTAAGTTAAGGTATGTGGCGAATGTGCTAAACCTAATGTAATCCAACTATAAAAGGATTATCTGGAATAATACCAGCGTTGCACCAACCAACCAATATGTAACATAACCCATTCTGATCACGTGGTCGGACATTCTTGACCTTGGCAGTCGCCTCGGTCTAAGCTGACCTTTTGACCTTGTGGCAGCTGACCTTGCCAGCTGTGACAGGTCAAAGGTTACACGTGCTGACATCTGGTGGTGGCGCTGGGCACCATGTTCTGACCCAATAAGGCCCTCTAAACGGTGGTATGAAGTATGTACCGGCCTCAACCTACAAGTTTAAACTGAGTCCACAACCTCCGTCAGACCGATGCTGAATCATGTTACTTACTACGGAAAGCCCTTTGGCGATCATCATTATGTCTAAACACATAGTAATGAGTATATATATCTACAATAACCGCGAGGTGGATACTTACTAATGCATTCCTCGGCCACTTGTTTACTATAATATACTTTAATACTTATATTTGAATTTTGAAAGTACATGTATATGATTTCAAAACATAACCATATGTAGTTTGAGCTATAGAATGAAAAACCGCCAAATCTCTTCTCTCGTTTTGAAACGTCGACTAGAAATGGCCATTGTTTTGTAACTGAAAGCTAATTGCTGATGTTGTACACACAACTTGATTTTCAATTACCGACAACTAGAAATCAAAAGGGGACCGCCTAGTCCAACGCAGAGTTGGATGCCAAAACCGATTTGTCACTACGAGGTAATTATTAACCTAATTCTTAAACCTATCTGGATTTCTTACAGACCATTAGGGTAAGTATTGATTTAACCAATTTAATATTTGTGCGTTTGCTGGTAATCTTTTTGGTAGCCATTTTGTGTATATTTCATGTACTAGAGACCGACAACCAGGAAGGAATACCGTTTGGTTTGAGGTTCAATAGATAGCCGGAGTTGTAAAAGTTTACCATTTAGCTACTTGTGACGATATTCCTCATTAAAAGTAGAAAGGATTTGTATAGGGAGGAAGAAAATGACAATAAATTAGACGAAGAAGCGAGTAAAACAGGTAAAGAAGAGAGGATAAATTAGGTTAAAGAAGGGACAATAAATTAGGTAAAGAAGACAAGCTAGGTGACTAAGAAGCAGAATCTGAAGTTCAAGTGGCAGAATAATTCATGCAGCGGAAATAGCCATCTCCAGATGAAACTCCAGGGTGTAAGCTTACCTTTCCGATTATACTGCCAGCTTCCTACAAAGACAAGAACACAAGTCGGTTAGAGGCGCGAGGACACAGCGACAAGTTAACGACGGTCGCCGGAAATTGCGACCGGACAGCGACTAGAAGGAGACAATTGGGGCGACCAGGGAGCGGCTTAAGTTGGCATATAGACGCTAGGTGGCGCGCCCGAGGCGACAGGTAGGAGGCCTTCACTGGCAATCTATATGGGATGAATTCAATTTACTTGACGGAAATACATTTTGTCTCTACCGGTGATGTGGATTTTGCAAGGAGAAACACTTGGTGGAGTTTTGTCAGGAGGTGCGCTGTGTGATATATCGTTCAGACAACGGACAGGAGAAAATGAATAAAGTTTCTTTATTCTGATTTAAGTGTCTCTTGTAGACGCCCATCATGCATAAATGGTATTTCGCAAGTTACTTAAATATAATCAATGGTTTGATCCGAGTGATACCATTTAGTCCTAAGCAATTAAAAAATACGGCTATAAGTTGTTCAAAAGACTATATCACTGATTGTATTGTTTACATAATACACGTTGTTTCTAAAACCAATCAAAGCTCAGCAAAAACTTGCATTATTTGCCTTTGTAAAATAAACTCTAAAGTTTAAAGCCAACTTTAAAGGGCCAGAGTCCCGTAATTGCCATAAGATCATCACAGAGGAGCGGCTCTTAAACTGCCAAGAGCAGCTCAAAACGGGCGGTGAGCGGCTGGGATGTCAGAACCAGACCTACCACCCTGGAGGTACACCTCCCTCATCCCACCCCATCCCCCACCACCCAGGACATAGGCACTGCTCCAGGGCGTGCTCCAGGGTTGACAGGAGCTGCTCAGGAGCTGGTGGTGAGCAGCTCTGGGATTTCCTATTGGGAACTGACAGAACAACCTGCGGTCTATGGGGCAGTGTCATCCTACTGGAAGAACACGCGGGATAGACGCCCGGCTCAGCGTCTGCAGGGCCAGGAGGAGCCGCTTCAGGGGTCAGCAAGGTCATGTTAGGGCTATACGGCTAAGGCGGGATCCACCATGCTGTGTTTATTCTTAATATCTATTTTTGTCGGATCGTTTTAGATAAAAAGGGAACTTGGTTTCTTTGCGTAAAGCTTGCTGGGAAGTCAACCTATCGTATTGTAAGTCATATATTTATATTGAATATCAATATATACCCATATAATATTTTTGAAATCTAATCTGGTTCCGGTCAGAACCAATTTAGTTCCGGTCATAGTGATTGGCTGAATCGGGACAGCCATAATATATTGAACACCGATATTAATAGTAAAATGAATAAACAAATTTAGTGTGAGCCAATAGAGACTCACTCTATGATAAACAGTAAAAATACAAAATGAAACAGAACAAAGTTACGAAAACAATCTACATGTGGCCAAGTTGATTACTTGTCCACCTTTTGATTTCAATTACACGTGTTCTGTATGGGCAACATGGCGTCATATGCTGGAGACAATTTCAGAAAGGAGGAGGGGCCAGAACAAAACCAGTGAGTGGTTGGGTGGGTGAGACACCCAGGAGGGCGGGGGACCCTGGAGGAGGAGGGGGGGGGGCGTCCCTCCCACCAGGAGGCATACGGATTACCACCTCGTTAATGCGCATGTCAGACACACGCGGCTGGCTAATGTAACCATAGCAACAAGCGTCACGTGCAAGTGACACGGCTGCAAAAACATGCCGTTGAAACGGGTTTTACCGACCTGCGGGGGCCGCTCCCGATGTAACGCTCACTCTCCAGCCCTACTCAAGTGATTCACTCAATGCTGGCGGCTGTAAAACCACCCACCTTTGAAATGTGGGGATTTAAAAATCACAAAAGGTAGTTACATCTTAATTACAAAGTGATTGGGGAGTAAAGCCTGCAGGGGGATGTCTTTATTTAAGGGGGTGAATGGGCCGGTATTAGTTCATTAAATATTGTAATGTTTGTCGTTGACAAAGTTTTGTCCTGTCTTATCTGCGTAAGTTTTATGTAAAACCTACTAATGAGACCAAGGAACAAGTGCTGCCAATGACTTACCATGAATGATTAATTATTATAGAATCATTAGATTCACAATATTGCCTCCCCCCACCGACCAGTCTCCTGAACATCAATGTAGACCTCGATCATTCAAATCATTTAAACATTTTCCAATATGTTAGATATAGACGTTGTTAGTCTACCCTGATGATAACCAAATGAAAATATTCAAAACACAGTGAAATCTTAAACACATTCTCCCTCCTCCACTCATTCCCTCAACGGCCGAACGGGCGTTAATTTTACACCCATACTAAAGCCCACACGCGTGTCCGTTAAGACAAAGCCTGCCGCCTGCCACCATCAATAGCCATCTGATGGGGGAATAATCCACCTTAATCCCCGGCCGGATTAACGGATTAACCGCACCGTTAGGGGCACACACCTCCAGGGCGGGGGTATGGGGTACGGGGGTACCAGTGGGGTGGCTCCCACAAGCCCACTGCGAGCATGTCCACTTATATGATATATTTCTAAGTATTGGATTGCATATTTCAATTATTCATTGTTTTCCTACTGGTGCGGAGGAAATGGATTGGGGTTAACAGCTGGGGATCCATATTCAAAATTCAATACATGCGGAAAAAGTTTAAAAAATGGACCAACAAAATGTATAATTTGAATTCTGGCAAGTACTCTTATTTACACACAATAAAAATAAGAGCCACTTCCTAACCTGAATCCCCTACAATGGATTTAACACCACGCCGTGGTTCAGAACTTTGAAGAGGAGCTTAGGGTATTGTAAGGGTGGGTAGACCAGATGGTCAACCACATGTTCGCCATCAATGCGTGCTATGGTCACTTGGCATAACAACCACTCATGTTGTCACCTATCGACCGGCCCCAGTAGCCTAGCCGCCCCTCCATCATCACCACCGAGAGCATGTAGACAGGTTTTGTCTTGCCAGGAATTTATTTTTGCCAGTGTTTTTTTTTGCCAGTGGTTTTGATCAAATAAATGTATGTTTCATCAAATACGTTTTAACCAATACAACATGCAAGCGCTTAATGGATGGATTGGGTAAATTTCAGTATAAATGCAGAACTTAACATTATATAGGTCGCAACTGATTTACAGAAGTTTCCTGTGTGATATTGAGGAAGCCATCTTGCCATGGGATTATTTTTTCCCTGGTCCTGTTCATAGGAAAAGGCTGGGCTGCAGGTTGTATATGTCCCGTATATGTCTCAGTAACTAGGTTATTAGCAACTAACTCGACAGGCCAGGGACCGAGGGGGCTACAGTATGTAGGTAGATACCTGGTAGGTTATAAATACAAGAAGCCCGGCCAGTAGCTAAAAGTATAGGTGTGGCGGACTAAGCTTGGGGCTATACGTCTCACCTGTGACAGTTATGACCCGAAGGTCTACCTGGGCATTAACCTAACGTTCGTTTACAACATGCTGGCCGCACCGCGAGGTCCTAGAAAGGTGGTATTTGTGTACTGAAGAATTGAACAGTTGACGAAGCAGTAAATCGTGCTGATTGTGCGGGTGGTACTGTGGGAATTTAACCCTGCTGGCATGGGTGTGTAGGCTCGACCCTGGAGGATTTATCCCTTCTTGGCAGATGACCCAACCTGCTCAAGGTATTGGTGGCCAGGGGTTAAGGCAATGAGCTGGTGAGCTGCTCATTAGAGGACTCACACTAATGGGGTCGTGCAGGGAGCAGCTTCTAAGCCCCCTCCTGCTCTCCAAGCAGATCCCTCCGCCAGCAATGTTAAGGCGTGGCGAGCCTGAGACTTAACATCGGCTTGGAGAGTGAATGTCCGCGGCTACCTGCTCAGAGCGACTCACTCTGAGCAGCTCGTGAGCAGGTCATAATAACAGCAATCAAACTGTACTCCGGCCTTTTCATAATGACAAATGCATATGGCGGGTTGGGGATCGGCGACACAAGCCCGGAGAGAGCGCGTGTCGGTTTGTGGGTGGTCGGGATCTAACTTAAGCCCGGTCCTGGAGGTGTGGGTGGGTGGGTTGGTCGGGAGGGGAACGGGGACGCCATTTGGCCTGGCTAAGGAGATTGTAAGCGGATTGGGCGCCGCTACCTAATCACCGCACTTCCATGTGGAAACAGTCACCTGTATAAGACGTTGTATAAATATCCAGCAGGGCCTGGCAGGGGCTGGTGTATGAAAAGAAGCATAGGTATCAAGAGGGGGGTCCTCCTGTGCTATAACATTCACACAAGAACATGCCTTGCCTTACTCCTCCTGGGTTGCCCCCCCCCTTCTTCCCAGTGCTCTTCCGATTTTCATTAATTTAATCTGCTTAGGTAAAGGGAAATGGCCAAATCTCATTAAGGGCCACGCGCGCCCGGACCGTTGAATCTTAGTGGCAGGACGTTCAGTGTCTTTGGCCTACTAGTGGTGCTACTGAATCTTAGTGGCAGGGCGTTCTGAATCTTAGTGGCAGGGCGTTCTGAATCTTAGTGACAGAGCGTTCTGTGTCTTTTATCTATCCAGCAGTGCTACTGAATCTGTTTACGATGGTCCCTATTTATTTGCAAGGCGTCTGACCATGACTTGAATAAGATTGAGAGTGTGACACCTTTACATAATCCGGTGAGTGAATCTTTTAAAAGGTGTGCATATACAATACTATAGTCACCCCTCTTCATAGATCACAGGCACTCAAAGAGGACACGAGGCAAAGCAATACACTACACTACACTCTCGATCTAGAAAACAGGAAATCTGCGATGCAATACCAGTGAGAGCGTGTATCATTTGAATTATTTCTAGCATCTGGATCCCTCCCCCATCCCTCCCCCTAACCCCCCACCGACCTGACTCTTTGTGTGTGGCCAGTCGGTTGTCATGGTTATTCCTGTCTACACATCACCCCCCCCCCCCCCAGCAAACAGTGTTATCAGCACACAGCGTTGACGAAGGTCATCTTTTATGGACGGCTCAATCCTCCCGCCTCCCGCCATGCACTTCCGGCGCCCGTCGCCGAAGCCACATCTCGTCCCCAGAGGGCGTGATTGGCGCGAGAGATTGCGGCCGTGGCATCGGGTATTTGACAGTAGCCGAACCAGCCCACCTGTTGGGGCGCTATAACCATGAGGTGGGCTCCGAACAGGCCACTCTGGATAGTCGGAAGTTGGTTGTGTGGGGAGGGGGAAGCCATAGCACATTGTTTATTTTAGGTGATATTGTAATGATATGTGGGGCAAAAAGACTAGAATTAGATAAAATGTTATTTTTGGGAAACCTACATGATATGCCTTTGCCAAGCCATATCCCTATGGTAGATTTTATGAGATATGGAAATAAATGAGTGATAAAGTATTAATATTATGTGGGTTTTATCTTGGAGAAACCCATATGACATGGCGAAATTTGCTTGGCTTGCACTTAGTGAGGGCGAGTAGGTCTGGTCAGTGAGGGCGGGCAGTCAGTTAGGGCGAGCACTGACCACTACGGCCGTTAATGGGGATTGGCGATCAACGTGATGAGTCGGTCCCTACGTGCCCGGAAAAAAGGGCACGGTCCACTCCCAGTCCTCTCCCCGTGCCCTCCTGGTCCACAGGGTCATTGGGGTCAAACGGGGACAATTCACCACTGCAATTAATTCTAAAGAGCCCCAGCCATTCCCCAATATGGTCCGGGCGCCAGGGACATCAGGGGTAATGGTTAGCGAGCACCTGGAGGTGGGCAGGTGAGATGGTGATGGATTTAGACACCTGCTGATGGATGCACACCTGTTATACCTCCAATGAGGGTCCTATTCCAGCCAATGAGAATTGGCCGGAAGTACATAGGTTGGGACTGTATCTACATCGGAAGCTATCCTATGGGTATTGTTAGTGTTATAGGTTAATAAGAAGAAGAAAAAAAGAGAAAGAAACAAATAATACATCGGGACATATCAATGATGTACATTGAAGGTATACTGAGGGAGGGAGTTACAATTGGCCAAGGAAAGGCCAAGGAAACCTTTCCTGGGACGGGGAAGGACAGTGAGAGGGAGGTAGGACAAAGTGGGGAGTGTCCTGTCAGTATGTTGCAGGGCCTCACCCTGTCAGTATGTTGCAGGGCCTCAGATAGCCCCCCCCCCTCCCGACACGCACACCCCTACCGGCGGCTAATGGCAACACGCCCGCCACAGGACGTGAGCCTTTCCCCCCTGGCCGCTAGGCGTCGCCACAGGCCAGGGGAGATTGCCCCAATCAGGGGAGGGGTCCCTGCCGGACGTAGGGTGGGGGAGGACGGGCAGGGGGCAGGGGGTAAGGGTAGGGGTAAGGGTAGAGCACTAGGCTCTCACGGTCAGGATCAGCAGCTGATTATTGCTGCCCACAGCCTCTAGGCCTAACCCCTTCGTCCCTATCTAATCCCTTCACCTATTCCTGTTACGTCTCCCAGTACCCTGCATGTTCCTTACTACAGTTAAGCTTGCTGGAACTTTGCACAAGTGTAGTGCGAACTAATCAGTCTCTTTTAGGCTTGATTTTAACCCTTCAGGTTGGGAAAGAGGCCATGGAAAAGCTTTCAACATAGGCTGAGAGGGCTAAGATTCCCACAGGTTGTAGAGACAAGGCCTATACCGCAGTCGGGAGTTTAGGTTTGCGCATGCGTGATCCTTTGGCGCCACTAGTTCTCGGGAGTCCAGCACGACTCTTCAGCCTATCAGGACCATCCCTTTCCCAATATGGCCGCGCCCAGGGACAAACTCCCATCAGCGGTATACCGATAGAAGGGTGTCACACTAATGAACTACGTCTACATGTAACTGCGCATAACTACGCACCACTAGGAATCCCAGGGAGTATAAATACCCCTTTTGCACACCGGGACACCCCTGACAATGATGACCAGACCAGACCAGGAGGCGATGGCTGAGTGGCAGCGTCCTCCTGTACCTACCAACCTCATTACTACCGACCATCCCGGTGGTCAGGGCCCGGGGTCAGCGGGGTCACCGCTAGGGGCCGCCACACGCCGTCAGGGGGCGCCACGTCAAAGGGGGGGGGGGGTCTGTAGACTATAGTCCACTAGGTGCTCAAACTAACGTGCAAGAGGTAAGTAGGTCATGAAGGGACTAGCTGGTCTGTTGCCACCTCCTGCAGAGGAGAGCGGCAGGGAAGACCCCGAGGTGTCCCGAAGCCAGCCGAAGCCACTCGGGAAGCCATTGGGAAAGCCCGAGGTGGATGCGGCGAATACGACGTGCGGGGAGGGTGTAGGAGTGAGTGAGCAGGTGAGGGGGTGGGGAGCTGCTCCAGGGTCGGGCACCGCTACTTTTAAGTAGACAGCTCCAGGGTGTGCGGATCACCTGAGGTCAGCGACCTAAAATACCTGACGCCGTGATTTACGGCGACACACGCCTATTTATTGTACATCTTCTGACATCGTCCTATTACTTTTTCACAATGTCCTGCGTCGAGTTGTATCAAAGTATGTATCACATTCATATCGAAATTGGATTACACCTACCAAATGAAGCCCAGATATTTTCCCAATGCATAACTATACGAACGTGCAATAGACCCTGAAAGGATGTAACATCGCTAACTGATGTTATAAGTGGTTAATTGTGGTGAGAGAAAACAATTTCTTGCCAACAGCTGATAACCTGAAGAGGGACCATCGTGCATACAATGTATATCGATTCAGTAAACACGCCAGTTCTGACAGATGAAATGTTATGGGACATAATTGCACATAATCCTCATTCTTTTTCTGATTATACAATTCTTTTCATAGTTCAAAGTTTAGTTTTCTCTCTGGTCTAACATGACATCGTCCCTCTGTCACACCTGGATTTTTCTCGAAAGGTGCTCTACCAACTCCCTCCAACCCCAACCCCAGACACAGGCTTTTCTGCCGATAGAAGGCCCCTCCCATATTGTCAATATTTTGACTGGCGCGTCCACCAACCCCTGTTAACATCCCTGTTGGCACCACTCTCAGTTTGATCTACGACCCCCCTGGATCCCTCTTTGTTCGCCAGCAGAGATGGCCCATGTTTGATTAGCGGTCTGCTACCTGCTTCCTTATCTCAGTGGAATATGGCTAATATAGGCAGGACAGGGTTCCCACGGATTTCTTCTTGCATGACATTCAATGACCAAATGCAATTTTGCAGGTACATTTGAAGGGTGCATAGTTGCTCACTCCAATTCATTTTGCAATAGTGGTATTTTGAGGGGTTTCTTTGATTGTGGTACCGTCATAATCGACTCCCAATTCATTTTGCAATAGTGATATTTTGCGAGGTTTCTTTTTACTGTGGTATCATCAAAATCGAGGGTTACATTTAGGGCTTACCCACTGAAAAATGGCAATAGATTACAAGAAACCACACTCCACAACGTATTCAATGATCGAGTAGCATGTCGTCCCAAACAAGAATAGCCGCATCCATGAATGCCCCCAATGTCTCCAAGTAATATGTATAGATCTTAGTTGAAAATCAACAAAAATTACAGTCAAAACTTTCAAATTTCTAAAATAACTATTTCTGAGTGAATCGAAACTTAGGTATTAACAAGAATATTATAAAAGAATATATGACCTTGTACTTGTCAGAAGCGCTTATGTATGTTGGACGATTAATCAATTAAATGAATAAATATATATCAAAATAATAAATACTGACCTTTCCCTGCATGATCATGCGCAGGGTGAGGGAGGGCGTGGGTGCATCGGACGAGCCGTTATTAGGGTCCGTCGACATGATTAGGTTGTCGTGGCAACCGTTCGACACACTCGACTCGAAATCCACGTTAGTCGCCACGGCTCTGCCTCTGGAAGACACAAGGAGGAAACAACGGTGAGAACTGAGGATATACGTTTGATGTATTTACAATGACTGTTAGATGTGAGTCATCAACAAACTACATTGGTGATGACTGTGAGAACTGAGAGGAATACACACAATGTATTGACATACATGTGAATTACTTGTAGGATACCATTAATGCTGCAGTACATACACCAGAGAGAGTAAAGTTAGAACTTTTGAACTTTAATCTCTCTGCATATACTAAAACTAACATTCTTAGGGTGCACGCACCTTCGCTTTTTAAGAACTCTAAGAAATGGCGTATTCGAAATGAGCTGTGAGCCTACAATATGTCCTTAGTAAGTGCCCTACACTGGAATAAACCCCAAAATACCATAAGACCTGCACAGTCACTATGAGTACAATAGTGAGTACCACAAGACGCTGTACCGTCAACCTTACAGCCACAAACCTACCCCCAGGCCAGAATTCAGCCCTATCCTGCATGCACGTCACATAATTAATCAAGGCAAGTGGCACATAAAACTACCTACCAAGGGCAACTCCGCTTTTTGTGTGTCTGTTTTCAAATACTCAAGCGTGTGAAGATTGGCCGTGTCATTGATAGGTGTCATGGGGGATTCCCATTGTACGGTTTCCCATCTCTGTTAATACGTGAGAGGCGATAGAAAGGTTAAAAACTATTGTGTTGAACCCGCGTATGTTAAATGATGCAAGTTAGGTCTGTCATACTATATCTTGTGTATGTGTCAAGAAACAATGAACATAACTCAGCGTCAATGGGTAGATATGTCACTGATCGTTTGTGATGGGACGTCTAGTTATGCGGGTTGCCTGTTATTTTGTTGTATTCAACGTCCTTTTAGTTTAGTGGTTGTCATCTCCTAGGTATCATTAAAGTACTGATCCACCAAGCAAGATACCTACGTATCAGTTATGTACAAAACCATCAAACAATGTACATAGGTGTCAGTTATTGTACCAATGCATCAAGCAAGGTTCGCTACTTAAGTTATCGCAAATTATGTGCGAATCCTCCAAGCTATAGATCTAAGGTACATATACCTATAGTATCAGTCACGTACCAAGCAAGGTACAGTTATGAGTCTCAGCTATGTATTAATCCACCCAGCTAAGTACCTGAGTATCAGTTATGTACGAATCCACTAACCAAGGTACCTTATTTGACTTGATCCGACGATTTGGGCGCTATGAAGTTGTAAAACAGGACTATGCTTCAAAGGCTATCAGCACAACACTGAACGCATTAACTATGATAACGCAACAACCTCCTCCCTCCTTTGCACTTTCCTTCTCCTGTCCCTCCACCCTACCCATCCCCTGGGATTTGCATGCATGTCATCGGATTAAAGTAGCTCTGACCATTGATTGTCCCCACGTGTCTGCCGTGGAGACAACAGCCCCCGCTGCCCGCCAAGGGTCATCGGCTCAGCCTCCAGGGTGGGCCGTGGAGTGGTCAGTGGAGTGGTCACCACATGGTCAGTAACGGCTGAGACTGAAGGGTGAAGATGTCCACGTGGGGTAGCAGTGGGGGTCTAACTGGGTGGGTCTGTTATAATATCAATGCTTGGGGATACTGAGGAGGGGGAGACACTG
Source organism: Lepidonotus clava (assembly GCA_936440205.1). Taxonomy (NCBI): domain Eukaryota; kingdom Metazoa; phylum Annelida; class Polychaeta; order Phyllodocida; family Polynoidae; genus Lepidonotus; species Lepidonotus clava. Next base: position 12,091,879 of record OW387150.1, on the reverse strand, counting down.
TCAGTGGACAACTGTGTAGGAGTCCCAAGGACCACCTGGTCCATATGGATGACGTCATCTATTGTCAGGCTGCTAACTTAATTATCAAGCTTAATAACCTATGCAGCATACGTTCCCAAAGCAAAGCGACTGCTTTCCCAATAGTACTTCAGAAAATTAATTTCCGAAATCTGTGACTTATTCACTTTGTCATTCGTGTTCCAACATTGGTTATCGACAACAGACTGTGAGTGGACATATTTTCCCACATCTAGCATTTCAAGACATTTCATCGCAATTATAATTTCGCGCATTCAGCAGTGAATCCTATCAATTCTGATCCATGATGCTATATTTTTTTCACTAACATCATCTTCGGCGCAAATTATGTTCTGCATGTGGATGCGCGAAATATATGTACAGCGCGAAAATAAATTCGTTTACAGTATTATTTGGGATCCATCCTTGTTGGACTGGGGTAGCAATGAGAGTCATTCTGTAGCGTCCAATGAGCTCAGAATGGGCGCTAATTGTGAATAATTAAACAGGCTTGTTTAACACCCCCCCTCCCACCTCCTCCAGTGTCCGACCACTGGTACCCAGCGTGCTGTCTCCGGCCCCACTGACCACTTTGTGCTTGCCAGGTGACGCGTGCCAGGAACCAGCGTGGGCTCTATTAGACTGGTGCAGTTGGCTTCAGAGTCAGAAAGCTGAGATCTCTATTGTCTGTGGGACTCGGAATACTAATGATGCTCCCAGGAGTGTATCATATTTGGGCCTGGAAGGACTATTGATAATGATAGCAGCGGTTTGTGTAAAAATGAAGATCAGGTTCTCGAGAAATGGTGTCTTTTGTGAGAGTTCAAACCACGTCCATTCACTTGTGACCTATGAATGATTAAAATTTGATATTCATATATTATAACACCACTCTAAAAAACTTCTCTACATCAGCACAAAGGAAACAAATAGAAGAGTCCTTCGCATAATATATTTTATACCACTCGATATCAACCCAAATTAATAGTCAACATTTAGTATGTTAAGCCAAAGTTGTACTCGCCAAAAACAAATAGAAGGATGCTTCCTATTATCATTATTTACATCACTTATTATTGACACTAATTGATAGTGAATAAAAAAAATATGTGAAGCTCAATTTGTACTTGGCGGAAACGAAAAGTGGCCATTACTTCCAGGTGCAGCTGTCACACCTAGGTACGTTTCCTGCTAATGCTGTCACGGCGAGGTAAAGCTGTGAGGGGATCCCACTGTCCCTGCCGGATGTAACAGTCATTGACAGGGACAGGCAATGACATACGCTGTTATATGACATATAACAGTCAGCTCACTAGGGAAAAAACACAAATCTCCCATGTACTTTCATCAAAATGAATCATTTTCATAAATCGACATAGTTTATCAGATTCGAATGCTAAAATATTGAACTGCAATGGAATGTAGTTGTATTATGAATGAAATACAAATAAAACCCCGTGGAAGCAAATGTCAGAGCAGAGAGAGTGAAGTTAAAACTTCACTCTCTGTGGTCAGAGGTACAAACGAGAAATGGGGATATGAGGAGAACATAACCAATCATTCTGTCAACCGTTTAAACTCATGTAAAATACAACAATTATTTACTTTCAACAATGAAGTTAACTCCTCTCTTATAGTACATCCACCCACCCCCCGCTCTCTCCCCACCCCCCTCCTCCTGGGCCCCAATAGGGGGTCCAGCACCTCTCCTTACACGGCCCTACCTGGTACTATCCACTCCTACCTGTGGATAACGTCAGGTAACAAAGGGCGGGGGCACGCCCACCTCATGTGGTCACCTGCGCCGGGAACGGCCGCACCACAATGGGTTATAGCGGACAATGGTCAGTCAGGTAGGTGTAGGCGTTGACCACTGGTCAGTCTGGTGGGTGGGATGGACACATGGGGTGCCACGCGCCTGGTGGACGCTTCCCGTAGTGTCATCTATGGTTAGAGCCTCTGGTTAGAGTGTATCCTTGCTAGGGTAATTAATATTGATATTCTGGCCTATTCATGGGTAGGAGTATCATATAAGATGGCGTAACGTTGATACACGTATTCCTTGTGAAGCATGAGTCACGAGAACAAATACGTGTTCATCCTTCTGACGTTGGTTGTAACGTATATAAATTAGCCTTTTCATGACACGCAGATGTCTAATTGTCAATATCAGTGTACATCCATTATTTGGTATATTGTAATTGCTACATCCAGAACCATCCATCTACCGGGGGTACACGATATGATATATGGGTTGCATCTACTGTGTAGACTATGAGTATCAACATGAAGTCATTTGAATGGAAACGATCCCTTGTGATATATATATATATAGTAGCGTCACGGAAATGTGCCTATGTATCGATACAACCCGGCCGACACTCTGGAGGTGGTGGTAGGTATTCTATATGAGCGTCCCCATTATATAAGAGCGGTCTACCAGGTATTATCAGCAACCCATATATGAATACCGACATGGTAGGTTCCACCATCTTGTTTGTTTTTGTTATTTTTCTTTGCAAATTTGAAACACTAGTTCAATTCTCCTATGCTGTATATCAATAGGACCACACATAGGAAGACTTAACTAAATGTATTATCAATTTTTCTCTTTGGTATTAATGGAAAAATATAAATTCAATAAGACTGGATTCCAATCTAGTTCCGGTCAAAACAATCTGCTTCCGGTCCTTTTGATTGGCAAAATTGGTACCCTCATAGTCTTACCCGGTATAGAGCCTGTAGTCCCATGGGACGGGAGCAGTGGACGTCCACCCCAGTGAGTGAGTCACTCACTCGGCCAACCCTGAGCTGCTCGTATCGATCCCAATTACCACCTGACCAGACGAGCTGCTCCGACTGGAGGCCGCTGATTAGCGTGGGAATGAATCGACACGGCCAATAGAGCCCTTTACAGGGTATACATCTCACTCAGTGGGGTAGTGTGTATGAATGTCAGTAATTACAAACGGTATATTGTTCCAATTATTTCTTTGTATGGTGCTTAGATTTTCTTTTTTTGTGAATATGGAGGTCTTGGGTATGTTTAGCAAGTTGTAAACAGTGTCCGTGTTGTGTGCATGTATGTTGATTAACACCTTATGGTCCTTGTAACATGGTCTATTGAACAAGGCCTATTCCTCCTCCTACTGCTGCTGTCCAGGTGTAAGTATTACGTCATCCAGGTGTGTCGGGGTTCGTGAACTCACCTGCTGGGACACCCTGGAGACCAGGCCGAGCTGCTCGGACCAGCTCTTATGAGTGACTCGACGTATTCAGGTCAGGTAAGCTTATGGCAGCCATCTAACCACCCTATATACATACTCAGCTCAGAATTCATTTACTCCCTGCGCCTCTACTGCTAAATTATCCCATGAACATCCTTCTTTTCTCAGCCTAGACTTGCTAAAGCCTTAGTAAAGTTGCATAATCCCAGTGGTGTATAGCAGCTTATCTGCTCTTAGTAATGGATAATAGAGTATCAAATAATATGGTATAGGTTTCTCTCCTCGGTCGTTATTGATGGATGAACCAGTGAAGGGAACTGTAATCAAACATGAGGATCCATATCAATAGGACCACACATTTGGTCAGCTGCAAGAATTACTCGACTGTTAAACATTGTAATATAATTCTTCCGGCAGTGCAGAGTAGACTTGTTTCTGTCCCCAACTCATACAAATTAGCAGACTACGAGATAACAATGTTTTCCCTAAATACTTAACTCACTGAACGCCAACACAATTCTTTTCCTATGCTGAAATTTTTGTTCTTTTTCTCATATATTTTTCTCCAGCGCATTCTGTTTTCCTGACACCTAACAATGGTGGCCAATATGTTCACTGAAATGCGTTAAAGTTTAAAGGCATTGCACGAGCATACATATAATGATTTGGAAGAAAGTTTTAGCTGCCCTCATGGCTCAACCCAAAAAGCACAAGGACCCTGATCTGCCAAAACGACAATGGGCACACGGCAAAGGCAGACAGGGGGGCTCAGTGACTTGTGAACTTTGCCACAATATTAATCAGCCACTGGATTAGGGCAAATCGCTTCAACTGGAGAACTTTGAAGCTGCTCTCCAAAGAAAGGCATGTTAATATGGAGAGTGGGCTTAGTCTACTTGGCGGCTGTGGCGTCAGTGGGTGGGGGTGAGAGGTCCCGGCGTCAGCTTTATAGGGGGAACTGCTACAGAATTAGGAAGGAATCTGGATTGAAAACAAACGGAGAAGGCGACTAAGAGCCTACTTAATGTGTTTAATGTAGGCAGACGTCTCGATCACACTTGGCTAGGCAAATCCCACGCCTTTTGTGTTGATCTCACTTTGAAATCGTTCATAATAATGTCTTGCGTCTGAGTGTTTGAGGTTGGCGTCTCAAGTTGTTCTGTGAAGTTGTAAAGCTAAATTTGATTTAATCGCATTATATTAAAAAATGTGTTGGAAATTACGGGGTCATGCATTAGAATCTGTCTTTGTTTGACTCTCCTGGTGCCTGGTTATATGAAACCTTTGGTACATGGCTCTATAAAATCCCTGTACAATATTAATACCGAGACATGGCTTAAACTAATACATTTTTTCATCATCTATGGCCTGGGAGTTGTAAATTAAGTGTGTAACGCTGTCCCAGGGAGACAGACTCCATGTAATTTACTGACCTCTCTCCAGGGTAGCCACTTAATTTAACCGAGCCTACTCAGGCCTAGAAGTCGTCACAATCCGCGCCTAAGACAAGCCTCTCCTTCCTCAGCTGTTTATGTTATGACTTCATCTACTTTGGGTCTTAGGCCTTAGCACAGTAACCCGCCGTGCCTCCAGGCTTTAAGCCCCTGCCACTCGGGCCCTATCCAACCTCCACGGCGGCCCTCAGAGTGTTGACATTTATACTTTGCCTTGCCCATTCAACAGTTAATAGAAAGACCATTAATATTTATCGAGGAGGTGGTTATTCTTTTCATGGGTCCGAAGTAGCCGTGTCGTACGTAGGCTTTGGTTCCCCCCCTCTCCCATTTAACCCTTCCTCCAGGAGCAACCTGGAGGTGGCTAACAGTGGTCCACTAACAGTTATAGTAACGGGGGTTTAGGGTCTGCGTTATTTCCACACGCTGGAGGTGGGACCCTGGAGGCAGTACATGGTCTGACTATAGCATAAGTGACCCAAAGTGTGAAATGTACACCTGTCCACTATTGGAATGGATTGCAGTCACGTATGTCATATTGTGTTGTAAGGACAAATTCTGATGCGTTCTCTTTGTTCGATACTTTCCGTCACTTTTAGGAATTAGGGAACTGCAAGTATGACAGGAGAAAATCGTATGCCTGTTGAAAACTTTCAAAAAGTTACTTCTGTTAACTATATTATTCTGGTCAATTTTCAACGTCATTATGACAGAAATTTCAATTACGAAAAGATCAATGAATTGGTAACGAAACTTAAGGATGCTTAATAAAAAAACATAATTCTACCTATATACACCATATTCAAATATGAACATATCTATAATTAATTGAGATGAATTGGGGCTATTTACAACAGTCCCCTTCCCCACAAACCACGTAAACGCCACATCTGTTCGGGGAGGTGTCATTGACCAACACGCAGCTGACACCTCTATTAGTACTGTCTAGAGTTAGAGCACATTGACAGAACTGCAATAGCCCGTGTTTGTAATGTTAATGTAGCCTGTCCATTCTGCCAATGGCCCGTAGCTCTATACATTTGGCGAGAACTACTAGTTGTTCATTCGTGAGTTCATTTGGGGTAAAATTGAGTTTGTGTGATTTTCAACTTGTGAGGGATGTATATATAGCGGGAGAGGTTCCTAGAATGACGTATTCATTTTGATGTGTTTGGTTCAGTAGAATAATGTATTCGGTAATGTAATATTTGTTGGTTCTGGTAATGTTGCGTAAACTTATATGGCTATTACGTTGGAATACTAGATTAAGAACAAGCATATAGCTCCCCAAGCCAAGGGGCGATCCAGCTCTTAGTATCAGCCTCACCATTTAATATGCCAATTTGACTCATTTAAGTGTGTGTGTGGGGGCAAAATTTAGTTTTGCAAAGAAAAGAACTTATGAAAAAGTAGAACCAACCCAAAAATTTCACATGTCAAAACCATGCAAAGTAGTTAGATAAGTAAACAGTATTGGTTGATTTGGTTGTCTCAACTAAGTTATTTTCAGTATACATGTTTACCAAATGACCATTCACTAGGGTAATTGTTTGTATAAGATAAACAGTGTAAGCATCAGTAAAACACCCATGCCCCAAGGGCAACATGTGCCAGATCAATTGCCCCCAAGGGCATCATGTGCCAGATCAATTAACACACATGCCTTCCTAATTGTTGATAAACAGTCTGGGCCTTTGATCTACTGAAACCTGGAAATGCTAACATAAAAGCAGCAAGAACATTTAAATTCACTAACAAAAAAGGTTCATTTATCATGCTGTGAGAAAATAGTTAGTTTCAGTATGCCCAAGTTCAAACGTTGAAGTGTTTTCCAATAGTGCTTTTATGTTTTCAATAAAATTGTACAGTAAACTTTACCTCCGAATTTGGTGACAAAATGACATTACAGACAGCCAATACTATAGGAAAACCACTGTCCAAAAAGGTCTTTTGTGACATCACAACTACACTTTCTGTCTTGGGTCACTCAAGGGCTAGTAAGGGGCTCCTGGGGGATCGCCCCTTAATACATTAATATAGAAGGATATAATGTGATTGAATGTATGATTGATAGTGATACATACTATGTAGATCGACTCGATGAAATGTTGGGACTCAAAAGATGAGTGGTGTTGTGTGCGTTGCAGTCTTCCTGGAAGCTCCTGGTTCTAGGATGGATGGGTTTCTAGGTGTGGGAGTCTGGTAGGTAGGTACACAGGTGAGGGATGAAGGTGGTACTGGTCAGTGGAGGTGGAGGTTGTGGTAGGTCGTGGGGTAGGGGTGGTCACTACCTCAGCTCTCTCTCTCTGCCTCCTAGTGGTCAGTGCGACTACAGTGGTCCCACGCGACAGGGGGTAGGTGGTCACTCCAACTGACCAACGTGTGAAATCAATAACCTCTGCAAGGACAGTGGTCAGAGGGTGGTCAGTGACAATGGCCACTGGGTCGATGGCTGACGGCTGGCCGGAGTGTAGTGGACTTAGAGCACAGCTGACATCTGTACATAATATCACACTGCTGCTGGGGCCACGCCTTTCGGGACGTAGGACTACTTAAAAGGGGGTCCTTCACACAAGCTGTGGCGGCGAGCACCAATAAATTAGTTCAATAAATAAATAAATAATTCACTTTTGTGTGTACGCTGTTTCTGTAAGCGTACCTTTTAAGTTAATAAGCACCAAGACAATTTACTTCTTGTTTCCAAGTACAAGATTAAGCTGAACATTAGCTGGAGTTTTTGTTCAAATAAATATGTTTCAAGAGTGTTCCTGGCTCGTCTTTAGTGTAGGAATAGCACCGTTGACTGGGGTACGGGTTTGCGTTGTGCTGACGGGAGCTGTCGGGGTGTCGGCCGGGGAGTGTTCGTCGGTCGGACGGTCTCGCTGGTCAAGTATTATTCCTACTCCAAGGTTTTCTATATAATAATGAATGAGACTTCTATCTATCCTTGGTGCATGTCCTTCGACGTTTCTGTAGTTTTTAAAGCGGGGTGGTTCTCATATAACGGGGCGGTTCCCTGCTGCTGCTGGTGGTCAGCTGTAGTGGTCAGTGTGTCCAGCCCCGAGTCTCACATCTAACTGACCACCAACTGACCAGCAGGTGGGGAGACCCTGCACACGCCCCCCTCCCTCCCCCCAGCCCCAGCAAGCCGCTGCTGCCGCCCCAATTAACATTACATTAATTGTTATGCAATTAGAACCCAACTGGGTGTGCCATTAAGCCGCCAGCCGCCCGGTGTAGCGCGGGTCATGGGTGCACATAGAAAGTGTCCGCGGACACCCATGCCCAATAAACAAGAGGCTATACAACATGCCTAAGTTAGGAGCTAATTTTTTTCCAGTTTCAATAATGTTATGAGTCAGTGTACCAGTATCTAGAAATCGGCTATGTGAACCGACTTGTTACGGAAGCAAATGTTATGGACAAATTTATGGGTACATATGTTATCCGAAAATCGAACAGAGCTACACCGGTCCAATTGTTAGGCAAGTCGGGCAGGGTCGCGTGGCAGGCCGGTGGGGGGTGGGCGCGCGGAGGGGGGGATGGAGAGTTGGATGGGCGGGGGGGGGGGGGGGGGGGCGTTAGTATATGGCGGACTCAGGTAGAGTGGTAGGGTCCCAGTAATCGGCCTTTGATGTCGAGGGTACTGGAGGCAGGATGTGAGCGGAGGACGGGCCGTCTGGGGGTCGGAGCAGTCAACCCCCTACCACAATCACAGAGCCACAACCCCCCACCACAAACCCCCAATCACATGGCCACATGTAAGGGGTGGCTGTGTGGGTTTGGCCGTCACTGTAGCCGTTATCGCCCCTCTTTGATATGGACTCCAGGAAGTGGAGACTAGAGTGGTGTAGGCTCAGCCATCGGGGCGGGGTGGTTCTAGGCCGGGGTGGTGGGGGTTTAGGCGAACAATAGAGGGAAGTATACAGGCCTAGGCCTTATCTCTGGCCTTTGTTCAGTCCAGCTCGTGTACGAGACATTAGACATAATAATGCATATAAACGGGGAATTCTATAATATAGAATTATTATGATGGTTTGTATGAAACATGGTATGTATGTGGGATGGAATATATCATCAGGCGACCTGTGTTTGAAGATATTAACATTATGCCATTCACAGGTACATCCATAGACATACATAGTACCATCATTCATTACTCTCACAAATCTATCCAAAACTATAACGGTCTGGCGAGATAATTGGTATATCAATGTAACGCCGTTGATGTTTAACCTAAAAGGATAAATAGCAAAACCATTTGAAAACACAAGAAGTAGTTGTATTTAGTTTCTATGTTGCTTGTCTGCCTGGTTGCAGATCCTACTCATCATGTTTGTAGAATTGATACTGGAAAGAAAGGAAAAGCAATAAAATCCTGGATAGAAGTCAGATTATGCATTGATTAAAAAAATCCTGCTTTCGCTTTTCCCTTGTACCATCGACATCTTGTGTATCTCTATGCTTGTACTCACTCTACATAGCCGGTACATTGTTTAGTCTGAACATGAGACTGTACCCGAGGTGGGTTTACACTGCTCGCAGACCGCATCCGCCCCGACTCAGCCGCGTTTACACTGCAACTGATGCCTCAAATGAGGGTAAACACGATGTAAGTGGGATGTGTGGACGGATTAGATGCATAGTCTACTCCTTTCAATCTAATTCACACCATTTTACTGTTGTATGTACCCCTAGCTTTCATCAAATTGCATCGCGCTAATTGCACTACCAACAATCAAATATTAAGCGAATGAAAATACTAGTACAATGTACTCCTATACTCATCACACATTAGAATCACCAAGACTCCGCATGGTCGCTCCAAAGATACCAAAATGCGATGGACTTTTTAAATACCACTTAAAAAGGTTCTCACAAATTTCCTCTTTGTAGTGGATTTCAATTTTGCAGAAACATTGCAATTAATGTTTTGCAGATCCCCACTCTACACGTGGTAGATAGAAGTCATCCTCTTGCTAATCTAACAAACATCTACTACGATCTTCAAGGATTCCCGGAAATGCCTAGAACTGAAATCATAACCAATCCGACTCTAACCCCCGTCAAATATCGCGTGTCGACCGTCCATATTTCATACCGGGACACGTACATGTTTTCTCTTTCTCCCTCAAGAAGACAATTGAAAAGCCGAGGTCCTCTAAGTGATTAGGTAATTAAAGCCCTTAGTCTGATTAGAGGCCTATTGTGGTCGACTTTAGGCCGATTTCTGCGGTCGGCATCTAGCATTGAGGGAAACAATGGGCGACCATCAGTCAGAAGGAAGGTAGATTAGGACCTTTCTACCCTGACGTCTACACTAAAGACCGACGACTCGGGACAGCCTAATCTGTAATATGCTACATAAATAATGACTGCTTGGCAATCGGGGCGGATTTTTTTGGGAAGTGTTTTTATCATTTTTGTATGTATTTTGAACTCGCAATGCTCTGGATCGTTAAACTGTCCGACAGAGTTCAGGATCGTATTATATGGCCTTGTGAAGGTATGGTATTTACATGGTAAACTTTCGGGATATCAAACCTTTTCAAAACAACAGCACACAACAAACCATAAAACAACATCTGTAAACATGTTGTTCTTACCATGCACGGAAATTGAAGTGCAAGAAGCAGCACATGAACAACGTGCAATTAGGATTATAAGAATACGAAAAATTTGTGGAAAGGTCATACTCAGACTAGCTATATTTGAGATCAATTTTAGTTCTATATCTAGAAATAAGTGATAGAAACTTCAGCAGCAGGCGTCAATTCTAAGTCATTTTACCCTATATCCCGATTGATATGATAATCTAGAAATATGTGATAGGAAATTCAGCATTGTCACCGAGTCGCTATACTCCATATTCAGATGATATACAAATATTCAATCCAGAAACAAATGATAGCAAATTCAGCAGTAGGCGTCGATTCTAAGAATCTATACTTTATGTAAAAGAAATATCAAAATATGAAAATATTTAATCAAGAAATAAGTGATAGAAAATTCAGCAGCAGGCTTTAATTCCTAAGTTGCTACACTTGCTGGTATTCATCGTGCGGTGCCTACAGTTACACGACACTAACTCCGAATGCAGGAACCAGCGGACCAAATTGGTCGCTAGGTGGCGCGTCATCAAGCGTCCTATTGAGCACGTGATCAGTGTTGGAAATTGTCAACAGAAAGTGTGATTCTGGAGGGGGAATCCAACATAATGTCATCATTCCACATGCCCGGCAGAAATAATTCACATGAGCAAAGAATGTAGGAGAAAAATCTGAAATTATTCAGCGTGTGTGAATATGTTTATAAATAAAACTGGTACTATTAAAAGTAATTAAAACTGATGATAAAGACTGAAAGTATCATCTTAAAATTGCTTGGTTGATTCTAACTGATGTGCTGTAAATTAACCAAAAAACAATAAGTAAGTAAAGGTCAGTAAACTAACACAACTTTTAGAATTGATTGATTAATTCTAATGATGTGTTGTAATTAAAACCACAACAATCAGTAAGTAAATGCAAGTAACCTAACATTCTCAGCGGTACCACACGGCAACACACAACACAGAACTATTAGATACTGCAGTGCAATCTAACCAAAGGCCCTCCTAGCTTACTGCTCGGGACTGGGGGACTGAGCACACCTAAGGCATTTCAGCTTTAATTACTGTCACGGGGGAGGGAGTGAAAAATGCGGGGGTCCTGACGGCTTGTCAGTCTTCTCCGTACTCCGCCTCTGTCAGCGGCTATAGAGACGTCCCCTACACAGAATCACGTTGACTCACTCACATTTAAGGAGTGTTTACACCAGGCGCGGGGCGGCGCGGGGATACGCGGCGCTGGGGAATATTCACACTGGATGCGGCGCGGTACGACGCGGTGAAAGTTCTAAACTGCTCTTAGCGGCGCGTCACCGCACCGCGCGTTAACGCTCCACCCGCGCGGGGTTTTCTTCAGTATAAAGACCCCTTAACACTCACAGGGAGCAGCTCCGAGTAACTCGCACACAGACACGCTGACAGCTCGGGCTTTCTCCTCACTACGGGCAAAACGAACACCACACGCCAATCAAATTAAACATGCTTCCAGGACGGGTCATTACGTTCCCAATTCAATTTTCTTCTCACTTTTTTTATGAGTATGAAAAAAGGGGAAAGGAAACACACGCCTTCAACAGGGGGTCTTTAAAAAGATACACGCGTGCACGCGGGGTGTTCGTGGGTTTACAACGCCCCCAGTGTTGCTCGGACGGATCTCTCCATATGGAGGATTTCACACACTCGTTTAACACGACAGGATCATTTTTCTTGGGCGAGAATAATCGGTTTTTAATACCTCAAAAAGCTGAAGATTAATGGAAAAAATATGAAAAGTTGGACGATTAACATCCCTTATTAATCACGGCATGTGTTTGCAAAGTTCGATCTCCCATCTCTTGATTCTTGTCTTTAAAACGTGAGATGATTAATTACTTCAATTCAAATCATCTAAAAATAAATGGAAAACTCTAATTCGAGTTAACACTGCCTTAACACCGCGACCAAAATCATGATCCTGATTCATATTATATATTTCTTGCGCCCTCATTCAAATACACAATGTAAATAAGTGCAGACTGGAACAACAGTCTGGTTCAGTCGAGAATTACCCTATACATTAATATAACAGCTCAGATTTGACCTTTCAGTCACAAAACAGATTTAGCCTCGTCCACTAGCTACTCATACGAGGCCCTAGCGACGAGTGGCCATCAAATATTCATAACCAATAGGCTACTCTTCGCCCCACAACAGCAGGGCCGCTAATACTTGTAAATATGAAAGGGAGTATATGTATAGCGGGCTAAAACTTGGTACAATTACTCATCAGTACGGTATCAGACTAAGTGGAAATACTTAATTGCCAATCTTGAACAAGTCTTAGTCAGAACCAAAATTAAATAAGACCGCGTATTTTTTCGTCCCAATATGGTTGAATGAATGAGTAAATGAATAAAAAAAAAACTATCAAAGAGATAAATCAATTCGTTAATGGAAATATGAGTTATAAACTAAGTAAATTACTGAATAATTAATTGATTTATATATAAAAGTATATACATGGAAATTTGAGGGGCCAAAGTTACATCCGGCTAAAAATCTCCTACCACACCTATATTGAAAAGGAACTGATCAGGTTGGTAAATGTCAGGGGGGCTTTCGGGTCCTGTGCGCATGCGCAGAGCACCGCTACTGACCCACTCCTGGAGAAAGACCTCCATTATGGCTGACACCAGGTGGCGCCCCCACCCGGCCGCCCTGGAGGCACCCTGGAGGATAAGGAGAAGAAATAGGACTAATCCGGGGCGGATCCCAAATATACACAGGAGGTGAGCCCGCCCTGGAGGAGGGCCAGCAATGTAAGGGCGGGCTGTGTGGAGGACCTGGTAGGTCCCTCACACTGGAGGAGGCCCTAATGCCATTATGTAGGGGTGAGGGCATGGCCGGGCCCCACAGACCTTTTAGTGTAGGACGGTGTAATAAGTAGGGCTCACCTCTTTATCCCCGTAACTAGTTTGTGTCGCTGCGGTTTAAACACGTGGGAATGGGTAGGGTTGTAATTTATTTTCTAGGTCAGTGACTTTGTATATCTTATTCGATCCATTTGTCAAGGAGCTACTTGTTATTAGGGATCCACATTAGGTGCAGAAATAATGATTGATTCAACTGGTCACAATCTGCCTTATTACCTATGGAAATATATATCATGTCTCAATCTTATTTTGCCTATTATTAGGCCTATTATCATTATTATTTGCGGAGAAAATAATAAAACTTATTGCTTATTGGACACATTAACGGTTTTGGAATACAACTACAATTATTATCAGACTTCAAGCACTGCAATGGAACATTCTATTCTCCCTGCTAAACTTCATCTACGTTCATTGACCTAATTCGGCACATACAAATCAAAGCACACTCTAACTTTCCAGACCAGGACCAAATGGTAATACGTGCGTGGAGCATTGACCGGCACTGATGGGGGAAATCCTCTGAAAGCCCAGGGCCGGCCCCCGCCTATGAAGTGACAGCCCGGCCCGCCGACTCCTAGGACCTGGCCAGGAAGTGTCGGCCATTTTAGCGCCCGCCCCGGGCTAAAAAGGGTCTTTAATGGTCAGAGCAAGTCACGTGACCCCATGGCAAGGTCCCACACTCATTGCTCACGCTAGGCTTTTTATTTTCGCGGCGCACCGGATCTTTTCATTTCAATGTTATTTTCGAGCGAGTCATGGGACTATGAGGAGCTTTATTGGCCAGCTTGGTAATATCTAATAAAAATCTGTGAAGTATAGGTGGGATATGTCTTGATAGGAATATTTTGGGTGGTTTCTATATTTGGTGGTAGATAATTTCTGCGTGCCGACAAGGTGTGTAGCCGTGTCAGCAGCCAGGGCCGGGGTCCGGCCACGAGTCGACGAATCACAACCCTCCATTTAGTCCGGTCGTGTATCCCGCCGCGCTTAACTGACCCCAGCGCGCAGGGCGTCGTCCTGGGGGCTCCCTCCGCCCCCAGAAAGTAGTCCCCGCGTCGCGTGCCTACAGCGCCCTCTAACAGAAGCCTATTAGGCATTGGGACGCCTAATCCAGGCCTTATTTGTTGCAGCTAGGCCTAGCGTCTGTCACGCTCGCTTATACTGCCCACCTAACTTGCCCAGCTCCTTCAGAAGTCAGTCACTTGCAGATGGCTCATTAATTAAGTCTGTCCGACCTGCCGTTCTCATCAAGAGATAATCTCACGTATTATGAGATTACTCCTATGTATGAGGCAGTGCGCATTGGCGTGATAGATTAACGGGTCTCTAGGTGTATAATCCCTTTATACAATTATATATACAAAGCGGGCTGAATTAATCCCATTAAGTTGAGGATTATTCTAATTAAACGTGAGTTGATTTAATTGCACTGTTCTTGTTCCCTGCTATTCTCATCAGATTTACGTTCTTCAGATGTTACACAAATATGGATATATTGGGGTCAATAATTCAGCAATAGTATAAACAGACGGGCGCCCGCTGCTGTTCTGCAGACCATAAACATACACAAGAATAGTCACGGTACACGTCGAGGCAGGAAACTCTGAGACCTGAGTAGTATATGAAAAGGGGACATTTGGTCAGGTTCACGAACTGCAACAATAATTGCGCACTGGTTCTCCCCAAAACTCAACCTTTTGGATGTAAGACATAAGACAGTGTTAGATATCCACTTGTCATCTTATATACTTGGACATTATAACAAGCCAATTATTCTGGAAAATTTACGCTAAAGGGAGGCCTAGATCGCCGAGTGCGACAAATGCTGGTTCTACCTGTTTCATACGAAACAACAATGTTGTTCCTTTCACCTAGAGGAAATTTCTTCTGTAAAATCATTTTTTTACGTTGTCTTTTTTTTTTATATTCAATCCACAGTCTCACTCAACTTTACACAACAACTATTATCAGTGTCCATTTATTCAAAGATTCATTTTTTTCAGTATTCCATAACAATTGTGTATTGTATCCAAAAGCCATGTTGTTCGTTACTTTTGGTGCAAAGAACGCAATTTTCTTCTTAACCTGTGCGAAGAATAGTGAAATCTCCGTTGACAGAATAAGTGGATTTCTATTTCGATGTAATATCTAATTGTTTGTCTTGGGTTGCACGCCTCTCAGGGCCATGCCGTCTCTCCTATGGATACCTGGGGTTGGGTCAGCACTCATTAGTTACTACAGGTAAGTGTATGACGACTGGCTACAGGAGGACATCTGGGAGCCAGGCAACAGGTGTGATGAGACTTCCGGACTCACCTGTGTGTTACCTGTCTCACCTGCCGGCCGACAACACCTGTGTGAGACGCCGGGCGGGCAGGTGGGTAGGGGCCCGCAGGACAGGTAAAGGATACCGCCCATGAGGGTCCTGATTTTCAGCCAATCAGAGAAACCGGAACGACATTGTTTTGACCGGAACTTGTTGGTGAAGTGAAATTTTGTGAATTTCAATTATATTGGTATGGAATTCATATTATATTTTTCTAATGGATATTGCAAAGCATAATAACACATGAGGCTTCCCAGTATGGAGGGATAATTGTGATACGGGTTACTGGGTCACTGCATTATGGCATCAGATTTATTGCAGTAATTATAAGTTATACCCCTGCTAAGTAGTGACACAGCTACAACCTCAGCCCTGCCACATTCCCTGCTCACAGTCATAATACCCCTGCTAAGTAATGTCACAGCGACAACCTCAGCTGTGTCACATTCCCTGCTCACAATCATCATGTTCCTTTTATGTAGTGTCACGGCGACAACCTCAGCCCTGCCACATTCCCTTCTCACAGTCATAATATCCCTGTCACAGTTACAACCTCAGCCCTACCACATTCCCTGCTCACAGTCATAATATCCCTGATAAGTAGTTTCACGGCGACAACCTCAGCCCAGCCACATTCCCTGCTCACAGTCATAATATCCCTGCTAAGTAGTGTCACAGCTACAACCTCAGCCCTGCCACATTCCCTGCTCACAGTCATAATATCCCTGATAAGTAGTGTCACAGCTACAACCTCAGCCCTGCCACATTCCCTGCTCACAGCTACAACCTCAGCCCTGCCACGCCCCTTGCTCACAGTCATTATACCCCTGCTAAGTAGAGTCACGGTGATAACTTCAGCCCTGCCACATTCCCTGCTCCTAGTCATAATACCCCTGTTAGCTAAGTAGTGTCACAGCGACAGCCTCAGCCCTGCCACATTCCCTGCTCACAGTCATTATACCCCTGCTAAGTAGAGTCACGGCTACAACCTCAGCCCTGCCACATTCCCTGCTCACAGTCATAATACCCCTGCTAAGTAGTGTCACAGCTACAACCTCAGTCCCACCCCTTTTCAGCTGATGGTATTCTCAGTATGGCAAACACAATCGACGGGCGGCCAATGTTTGTAGCACTT
This sequence comes from Lepidonotus clava, assembly GCA_936440205.1. Lineage (NCBI taxonomy): Eukaryota > Metazoa > Annelida > Polychaeta > Phyllodocida > Polynoidae > Lepidonotus > Lepidonotus clava. The sequence goes on along the minus strand of OW387150.1, from coordinate 12,075,196 downwards.
CACGGCGGAAGTCAGGGGACAGCCATAGATATTGGAATCAATGACGGCATGAGGCCACAGGAGGGTGGCGGTGGCTGAGGTATTAACACCCCCACATAAGGCCTCTCCCGCGGGGAGGTTATTCACACTGTTGCTTATTTATAAATGTTATTGTTATTGTGATATAGCAAGGATTAACATGAATATATATCATAAATTTAACGTGAGCGTTCAATTTCATTTGAAATGATTTATGTGTTCGGATTCAGGTCATTGTAAAGGTTCTTTGGGATCCTATTCATACAGAGATAATTATAAGGATACTGGTAATATTATATATCATCCAATAATAGGCCTGCTAGCCTCAAATACACATAGACATTGTTTATGTACAGTATTTTTATTCTCTGATTGTTAGGTTAATAAAATATTGCCAGTGCTATTTCTATCAAACCATCTGTCTATATTATGATCCCCTCCCCTCTCCACTGAGATATCATCATTAGCACTCTGGCCCCAACCAATCTGTGTCACCACCTCCCTCCAGCAACCCCCCCTCCCAAACCAACCGATAGCCCGTAATACACTGTCTCTCCCGGGTCTGCCCTGGAGGAGGGGTCCTCCATTGTCCCCCACTGGCCCAATATTTGCTCAGCCCGCCGTGCGCGTGTACTAAACTATCGGAGGCTGATGGCCCCCAATGTTTACCCTCGTCCTTTCAAGACGGCCGGTCGGCGCGACCCAGCCAGGGGGAGGCAAGCTCCCATTCTACTGTCACACTGGATCTCTTTTTCAATCACTATTCAGATGTTTTTTTGTTGGTTATTCATTTTCTAATCTGATTTTCTTTACATTGTGGTGGGTGTATTTTATTTATTTTCTTTATATCAGTGTGGATGTTCCTCTTTGAGAATAAGGCCCTTTTGCATTTGCATTTCACCTAATTTACACCTGAATTTTGGGAGTAATATAGGATTTGGTTTAAGGGTCATGAAAATTGCCGGGATGTGCAGCTAAATAGGGATTGGGATCCAGTAAGTTATCATGCAGTCGACGACTACAATACCCAGTTTCTATGGATCACAACACCCCTACATAACCCCGATACGTGTATCTATATTTATATACAGCCTCGGGCTTTATATCCCATAGGGACCCCCTTCCAAGAACTATCTTACGCTTGTCCCCTCTTTACACCGCGACGTCGCGCCGTCGATGGCGGAAGTGCCGGTCTATCGTTTCCGGTTCCGTTTTCAATTGACCGTCTCGCCCCCCCTCCCACCCTGGAGGATAGTTCTGGGGTCTAGCACTTAACCACAAGGAGGTAGGACGTACACACATGTGGTATCACGCCTCTTGTTTTAGTCAGGGAATTCGATCAGTGAGCACACCTTTAGGGTGTCTGTGGAAAAAGATGTGGAAACATGTCTCGACGCTTTAATCCCAGTGGTAGTCTTCTATCACATGACATATGGACTTTTATTCAATAATACCCTTCCCTTTACAACACTGCCATATGGGGTTGAATTCCATCAGTGAATATACCTTAAGCACATCAGTGGAAAAGGTGTGGGGACATGTCTCAACGCTTCAATCCCAGTGGTAGTCTTCTATCACATGACATATGGGTTTTTATTCAATAAACTCTTCCCCCTTATGACATTGCTATAGGGGATAGGACCCATCAAGTTCTGTGTCACGCCACCCCTCAGCACGCGCACAAGCATGCAGGCGGGGGCGGCTGAATGTTAACAGCGGCTATTACCATTCACGCCAATTATACATGCACATAAAGCCCAATGCGTAACAATTCCTCCAGGGGGGAGGCTGGAGTGTCGAGCCCTGATCAGCATGATCCCTAGCCGTGGAGCCAATCTCCATTTACTGTGCTGGATGTTTGAGGTGCTCAGAGGGATGGGATGTGGCGACGGGATGTGATGATAACCCAGCCGTCGCACCCTGCACCTCCTCCCATCTGTCGCCCTTAACTGTCGCCTCTGGGATGGGAAGCAGCTAGGGGAATGTATGAGCGACCGACACAGTGCTGGTAATGTCCTCATGCACGGGGCCCTGCGGCCTGGATCTATATATATAGTACCCCCTCCTCCCCCTTTCACTACCCAAACTCCCTCCTCCAGGGTTGGAGGCATTGCATGACCGGGCGCTGGTACCATGCTGTGATTAATGTCCCAGCGTTACCATCCCACCAGAAACAAGCGATCCCGAACCGTGCACCCCCCCTCCCCACCCATCCACCAACAAACCAACACAACCCACCATCCCCCCTCCCACCACCCCTACTAGCCTCCCTACTCGTCACATGCACAGAGCGCGTTCGTTCAGCGTCCCACAAACGGTACCATATGGCCGCACACCCATCACCTATTTCCCACCCCCGCCCGCCCCCGCCCTCCGCCCCCGCCCAAACAGAACAACCAGAGGGCGTGCCCCATCCCGCCCCACGCCCACCGCCCGCCCATCCACCATTAAACACGTGGATTAAGGCACATGCAGCGATAATCCCCAACCATATGTCAGCTGCCGGCCGCGTCCCCCTCCTGTGTTCCTCCAGTGGGCTGCCGTTCACGGGTCCTCCACGGCTGTCACGCGTTCTGCCTGACACAGGAGAGGAGATCTATTCGGTGTGTTTCCTCCTCCTCCTGCCGCCCACACCCCGTACCCTACCTCCTACACCCTGGAGCGTAGGAGGAACTGGAGGAGAAGGCTGGCAGGTGTAGGAGGCGTAGGTGGTAGGGCAGTGACACTTACCTTGTCCGAGCCGCGGGGTGCAGGGGGTGGATCCAGGTGCTGCTGGCAGGGTACAGGAGGAGGCAGGTGGGGTCCTGGGTACGGTCCCTACTGGAGGAGGGTGTGTTGTTATTATTATAGCCAAAGCGTGGAGGCAGTGCTGGTATCAGTAATAGTACTAGTAGTAGCAGTGGCGCTACTGGGATCCTCCTCCTGTGTCTTCTCCTGCTGCTCCTTCTGCCTGGAGCTTTGGTGACACGGGCCCACTGAGACCGACTTGTGTGGGGCCAAGGTAATCACAGACCCGGTCTGCTGCCGGAGACTGCTGCTGCCGCTGCTGCTGCTGCTGCTGCTGGAGGGGTGTTGGTGGTACAGGCGTAGGCAATGCTCAGGGTGGTGGGGGTGGGAGTGGTGGTCAGTTCTGTTCTCCGCATGCTGCCCGGGGGAGCTGCTGGTAGGTAGGTGGGTACTATTGTTGGTAGGCTGCAGGACGTTGGTGGTGGTGTGTGTGTCTGTTCACAGCGTGCAGGGATCTGTTATTATGTGCAGCAGCGGAGGCGACACTGGAGGAAGGAAGGAGGGAGGGGTTACAGCTGCCTGGCTTCTACTACTGCTGCTCCTGCGTGGCCACCACCACCACCAGAACCACCAGCCAGCCAGCCAGTCAGCACCACTGTCACCACCGTCAGGACACCAGCACCACCACCACCACCACCGTCACAGAGGCAGCACTGCCCGCACCACCGGCACCGCCCTGGGCACCACCAGTGTGACGGCCACCACCGCCAGCACCAGCAACAGGATCTGAGCAGTTCAAACACGAGCTCACGTGGATCTAGCAAAGGTTGAGCAGGTCCCAATTGCTCACAGGCCACCCCCTATTTACTATCGTTTCACTCATTCAGATCCTGGTGGATTGTATGTTTTATGCTATAACCAAGCATGGGAGCCAACGTGTGATTGGATGTGCATAGTCCCGAGCAGCTCTTTTAGGGCATACAACGAGCAACTGAGCTACTCCTGAGAGCAGCCAGCTGCCTAGTAGGTCACCGTGACGGCAGATGGCGCCACCTGTCGCTGGGGAGCAGCTGCTGGTGCCCGCGGCTCATGTAACAAGCCAATGGCTCAGGTCGATACCGGTGCAATAGTGAGCTGCTCAGCTGAGGTCCCTACACGCTGAGCGAAAGGGCATCTGCCCTATTTCTTCTCAGCCAAGAAGGGCTGGTGAATAAATACACTTACGTAGCGTAACAGCGGTATACCATGGCATACAGCTGCCAATCCTATATGTCATAAACAAAATAATTTCTTACATTTTGGGCTACAATGTTTGACATGAAGAAGTGACACATATTTGTCCTAATGAGTACATCAAGAACGACTTCAAATCATTTAGAGTATATACTTTAAATCTAAACAAAAACCAGTATTGGCAGATGGTAAAATTAACTCATATCTAAATTAATTAATGAATGGTACAAAACCCCATATTGCATTTAATTCCTGTAACGACAACACTATCCGATATGACCATCACATGGGGACGACACAACCCCTCTAGTAATATGAGTCGCTCAGGGCCAGGCCATAATACTGGGTGAGCTGCTGTGAGCCGGCGTCAGTTGAGATGACAAGCTCCAAATTGCTCGCTGTCCCCAGGGTGGCTCACCCCGAACACCCCCTCCCCTCCCCTGACACCTATCTCTCCGCACCCTAAGCCTAGGCCCAGCAGGTAGAATTTCCGTCCACTTTTTTCACCCTAACCCACTCCCTCAGGTAGTCATTATTGCAGTAACCCACCCCATTGGGTTCTTCCCCGCCCTGCCTTGTGTACCTGACAATACATAGCAGGTGGGAGGGTTGAGGTGGGGGCTCCTCGTTGCCGTCCCCCTGTATAGGCCTATCTTAACCCCATCTCTCCAGCCCTCACCTTTATGTTAGTCACCACCTGCTGCCTACCTGTTAATAAAACCACCATGTGGGCCCAATTACCCTGTCAGCCAGTTGAAATTTACACTAGGTTTTATTCCAAGCCCGCAGCCAGTGGGGTACATTTTATTCTCCCTGGGCAGTGGATTGGAGTTGGGCAAGGGTGGAGGGGAGGAGGCTTAGGGGAGAGATGGGAATAGATTGCACACACCACTGGGAGCAAAACACTTAATAGAAGTGATGACGTGGGCATGGAGGCTAGGGGGCCTGGCGTACATTCAGGGCGTACGTTTAAGGCGTACACCCATTGCGTACATCCAGGCCTTGGCTGGAGTGATTGGCCATCAGGATCAGGCCCTGCTCTTTTCTATTACCGCCACCAATCCCTGCGCACATTACCCCAACCACGACCACCTCTGACGTCATAACAGGCCAAATTAACAGGGGTCCCTAACAGCATGTAGCCTGTCAATTCGGTCAACACCACAAGGGAGTGAAGTGAATGGACTCAATGAATATACTTAGGCATGACCTGATTATATTAGAGGCTTTCTAGGAATACTAGTTAGCCTATTTATATAGCCTATAAGGCTGCCGAGGAGTACTTGTTAGCCTATATAAAAAGGGAATTAGGCTTTTCCAGGTGTTCTAGTTAGCCTATTTATAAAGGTTTCCTTTGGGTTTCTTCCTCCAAATTGAGAAATTAAAGTGTAGAAAGAAAAATGCATTCTACCTTTATAGGGAAAGGGCTTTTAGAAAATGAGCTTACATTGATTCAGAAAGCATATCCCCCATAACATTTTCCTGTCCAATAATAGCGCCTCTTTAAATTAGTGCAACCAATCTGGATATTACAGGCCACACTTAATCAAGACAGCTTTGAAATCTTCCAGCAAAAAAGATGAGGCGACAGTGGTGCTTTTGGTGGTTTTGATAAGCTAACAGCTATGAGGGATTAATTTCGGATTTCCTACAAGGCTGGCCCTGTATCGTGGCACATGAGTGGTCCAACATTCTTACAGGCGAACATCCTCATCTCTGCCGTTAATCAGAATAGATTTTTGAGCTGCTCTCAATTTTAAGGGACAGGGCACACTGTGCTCCCCAACTCACGTAATAAGGATATCATTAACAATTGTGACCTGGGTGGAGAATGGGGCATCTAAAGAATTGTTTCCATAGAGGTCTTACAACTTGGTTACATGCTTCTTTTTTCCTTCTAAAATATCACCTGTTTCGAACCACAGCATCCATGACGGTGGGGGGTATTTAAGCCACAAAAATAGCACTGGTGCTAAGAGAATCCATTCAGCGGTACTAATACTCAAGCAATCAATTCTGTTGGTTTCTCATAGAGTAAGTCTCTCATCATCAATAAAGCATTGAGCAGCTCGTTTTTCCCTACCGAGCCACTCCTATCTTTACCACCATGGCACTCATATCGCGGCCAGGAATTTCCTTGACAGGATATTACCCATTGTAACTTATATAACCAGCACGTCGGCCCAGCGGTCCCACGGCTTCCTCTCTCACTAATTAATTACATGGGCCTGATTGTACCTTGGGTGTTCTGTCGAGAGGATGCAGGGCCATGACGGATGAGGAGAGAGGTAGGATATTATAAGATATATCCTCAACTAAAGTAATATATGCTTACGGCATAATACAAAGAAATACTCATCTTATAAAAAAAAGCAACACTCAAACAAAAGTTTAAAAAACAGCTAAACAAAATCCCTTAATATACCTTCAGACATGTCTCAAGTATCGTCCTGCATGTCTAGATAGCAAATTAAACGATCTTTTTTTCCTGGTTACATTTTAACATAGCATGGCTCCATGAAAAAAAATCTCACATGTTCACACACTACACTCCCCAAGGGAAACAAATTCCTATTAAAACCCCTAAAACGTAGGTTGTAAAACAGGTGAGTAATCGGAGGAGAACACTTCCACGAACCACCACCACCACCCTACACCACCACCACCCCACCACCGCTAACCTCCCACCACCACCCGCACCACCACCCACCACCACTTGATCGCCGTGGACAACCAGCCACTTGTGGCGCGCAGGGAATTCCGGTTTCCATGACAACCAGGTGTGATTGCCCGGTTGCCATGACAACCAGGCCGGCTGCTAACAGCGTCCATTCGGGCCTTGTCCAATGATTGATCATTACAGAGGACGCAACCAGCCACGTCCGAGACGTGTTTTCCTGTCACAGCAGGGGAACCTTTATTACAAAACGGCCCTCCCTACATGCCTCCAGCATCAAGGGGCTATTATTCTTCTTAGACATTGGAGAATGTGTTATACCTGTGTTTAGAAATAACTCTTATCTAATAAGTTTTGATTATTTCCGGTATTACCAGTATTGCCAGTGAGGGATGTGAAAACAAATCTGAACTATTTTCTTGTACCGAAAATTTGTTTTGTAAATATATCAAATGTATGTGTAATAGGTTTATATAAGATGTTTTAATTATGTTTCTTTTAAAGAGAAAAATCTGAAAGACTGAAATTCCCTGAACACTACAACCTTTCAATACGCAATAATTCCCTCCGCTCCCAAATACAATGGATTAGCTTATACATGTGTCTGGATAAGCAAATTATTTTGTCCCTAATAACTCGTATACTCCGCTTTAATAGATACATGCATGTTGTTACATGTCGTTTAATTCCTCACTTGTTCTACTGACCATCCTGATAACACGTGGGAATAACCAAGATTTATGGTTACATGAACTAAAAATAGGGCCGTGTTCGTAATGAAAGGTTCAACGCTCTGATAAACAGGTATTTCTGTTATCTTGATAAATTTCTCAGCTGATCAATATCTTCAAATCCAATTTCAATGTCTCCTTGACCCCTTTTCCATGCTGTGTCATCTCTATATGGCTGTCAATTGTGTATTCTGAGTGAATTAAGAGAAGTCATATCAAGATATGTCCTTCTCTTCAACCAGAGAGTAACGTCTTCATTATTACCATACCTCGATAAATTGGTATAATTCTTTAATACAATGGCACTGCTATCTTATTGACAGTTTAATATCCAGTGCTTATCTGATAAGGATGTTTGGCTAAGGTGAGCAGTGCTGTCGGACAACGACGTTCAATTCTCATGGGTACGTTTCATTCCATCTAGGTCGGTGTTGATAACATTGTCAACGTCCAACAATCGACCTAGTGTTCTCATTACAATAGTCGGCCAAACAGGCACCAGCGTTTATCACTTTGTTTCAGAACAAGAGATTGGATAGGCGAGCATAAAGCACGATCATCTAACATTTTCTTTTTTTTTGAGTGGTGCCATCGGATCCATATGATATCCTGCTGTGTTTTAACCATTCGGTTAGTTACCTCGGCTATGCTTTCTTGTGGAAAGGGATGCCTCTATGGACATAAAAATCCGGATATTTGTGAATTAGGCACTCTGGATTGTATAGACAAAAAGATTAGTCGCTATCATGTGCATTTGACACAAAGAAAGGGTGGTTACAAAACATTTTGCCAGATTACAAACGCAATCGTTTTTTTCATTAAATTACTGAAAAGTTTTGACCAAAAACATCAGGAAAAAAACAGAAAAAGCGGAAATAGTCATAATGCATGCATCAGCATTATCATTCTATAAAAAAGATCATGAAATATTTGAGGGCCCAGAGTATAGGGTATAGAAGAGGACTGTTTGCATGTAACCATGGCGACCCGCTACGCCTCAGTTGGCATACCGTTCCGCCGGTCGTTTAGTATTCGGGGTCGGCCCGGAGTGACCTGCGCCTCCCCTGGAGAAAACCGACTCCCGTGGACCTTCACCTGGTCGGGGCTGAGCGGGCAAACACTAACCCGGGAGTCAGGTGTCTACACTGGGGACTCCCATTTTGAGATCAGCACAGGTGAATCCCACCTAGGCCTATTACAGCTGAACAATACGTGTGACACCCACATATTACAGCTGAACAATGTACATGTGACTCCTATATGTTACTGCTGGATGATACATGTGACTCCCACATATCAGGCCTACAGCTGAACCATAAAAGTGGCTGCCACATATTAGAGCTGATAAATGTAATATAACTATCATTGATCACTATATGGGTGCCCTCCTCACCCCGATAATAAGGCCTATTGCTGATGACTACAGGTGACTCTCCTATGATTATTATTATTGATAACTACATTTGACTCCGACATCACCACTATAGCTGTCCAGATTTGTAAATATCTCTATTATTGATCTTCACATGTGACTCGTCTAAAGTTGATCATAAAATGGTATAAGGCTTTTATACTGAGTGACAACATCCTAGCATGGTAATTATTGGTGCGTAATATCTCACAGAAAAACAAGGGAATGAATTCCAAGCAATATCAATGAATGGAAACATTAACCAATACTTGGTAAATCATGTTCATTGCCAACTCAAACAACATTCAAGTTCCGAGCCCAAAATTGCAGTATGCTTGATCAATCAACACAGGAAAAGAAAAACCACGTAAAGACTGAAACAGGAAACGAATTCCAGTTCTCATTTTGTGGTCATGTTTTCAGAACCAACATTCACTGAAACGTGGACGTGTGGCGCTTCCACCTATTCACCGTGGATGGTTGTTATGGAAACCTCAAACAGTACAACTAGTTTTATTTATCTAAAAGCTTGTTAATGCTGTGGATTATGGGCGGCATGTTTGATTACACCGAAAAGGCGCCCACGCATGCGCTGTCAAACCCGACTTGACATTTGACCCCGCCTTAAGTGGCGGAGAGGCCTCCAGGTGGCGCCATACTAATTTAATATAATGGTCAATATTCAGATCATGTTATCAGGTCATGTTACCCATCTTTTAGGTGACTGGGGATGATTGAAATCATTTTGCTTTCACACCCTAGCTAAAATTCAAGAGTTGGTCATGTCAATTAACTTTCCGAACCGTAATCGACTCTTTTCTTTTCGTATTGTAGAAATTGTTTTCTGAATTGGTTATTATATGGCTTCTAAGTTTTCCAGGTACTTCTTTCTACCTGTATACTCTCCAAGCCGATGTGGAGCCACACTAAGCAACATCATCTTCGCAATGAAACCTTTACAGCCTAAACTGTGCTAGGAGAGTCACTCTGCATGTCACGGGGGTGCGCGCGCAACTAGTAGCCAGAGCGACGACCGGAAGTAGAGCGACGCATCGACGCTCGAGAGAGCCTATGCAACCTGACTCCTGATTGGTCCAGCGCCCCGTCACGTGGTATTAGCGCCGCCCGACATCCAATAAGGCAGTCCGTAACATGAGCGACAAAAAGCCGGAGGGTGAACATTAGCGTCTTGGAGCGCTACTTTGGCGACGCGGGACGCTGGAGAACTATCAACTGACCTGTGTAGGTCGACGCTGGAGGGAACTGTCACAATGAAACGGTGTGATCCCAGAGAGAGAGATAGCCCGCATTTAGTGAGCAATATGGTAGAGGTGCGCTTATAGAGAAGTTGTATTACAGGTAGAGGGCAACATGCAGCGGCTAGTAGGCCTAGTTATAGTACCACGGCCTTCGGAACAACTGTTCTTAAATTGACCAGGTGGGTTTCTTTATCAAAGGCTCTCTTAGATCTAATAACGTCAGCAAGTCCGAATAAGCCAACGCACTGTGACAACTAGGGTATGACGGCGAAAAGCCGATCACGATTTTGCAAAACAGTTGCCTCTTGATTTGATTTCAAATGTTTTTAAACAACGTTCAACCTTTTCTGTTTCACAAAGACAGTCATAATCCGAAAAAGAATGAAACAAAATCCTGGCAAACAATGTACGCGTTTTTATGACTATAACACGTCATTTGGACAGAGAGAAACTGGACCCCAGTGGGCGCGGGGCGGGCGTACTTTATACTGTGATACATTATACCCTTAGCAGGTAGCCATTACTCCAGGCGTCGTCGTCCATTACCTGGCCTCCTTGTGTCACCTATAACACAATAATACCCATCTCCCCGTCACCCACTGTTCCCCCAGACCCCCACCCATCCCTACCCACCCACCTGCAGGCTCACCATACCAACCGACAAACCATCACTACCCCCTATGGATCCCCATTCGTTCCTTACAGACCGTAAATGTGCTTACTTTTGCGCTCTGTACATTTTTGCACATATTGCGTACTACCGTCCAAGCACAATATTTTTGAGTTAAGGAAGAACAAATGGGTCAAATGGAATTAACTGCCGAATACACGAAATGATGTTGGCTCTAATTGCTAGATGCCATAAAATATTATGTAATTACGCCAAGGGGAAAATATCATGGAACGAATAGAATTCTCTGTCGAATTAACTACTCTCGGTCCTTAATTGTTTGATGCGCGAAAATTTCGCAACGCAGAAATATGTACGTTTACAGTAGGAGCGCTCCATCCCCCCCTCCTCCCCCCCCCCTACCCCCCCCCCCTCCCCATACACCCACCTACCCCTCCTCAACAGGCATTGCCGTCTTTCCAACAGGAGATTTCCATTTCCTGAGTAGCGGGTCAGCCTCCATAACTTGTCGACGCCCATGCACAAGTGATTATGGCGCGCCTCCCCGTGAAGCGATCACCATAGCAACGGCGGCGCGTTGTCATGGTTCCCCAGCGCCACTGGTCAGTGCAAATTGCCTTCATTGCGAGGTTTGGAGAGACGCCGGCAAATGCTGGCGTCTGCCTGGACCACGTCTTATCGGACTGTGGTAGGGGTGTACATGTATGTAGTCCTATTGGTCTATATATACCCTGTAGACGTGGGTTATACAGTAACAGCTAAGTCTGTTTTTGTTTTTAAATAAAGTTTTTTTTGTATATACTTGGGATAATTATCATAATACATTTTCTTTTTTTTTTATGTGATATGATCTTTTGAACAATTTATATTGGGACACCAAATCCTGGATTGGCTATGCCTAAATTCATATAGAGTAGCAAGTTTATGATCCTGATTCCTCCCTAAGATGTATTGACAACATTTGTTAGGAATACATGAAAAACAATTGCAATATACAGATTCTAATCAAGATCCGTAATTTTAATTGGCTTAAACGTATAGCGACGACATCACAGGTAACATACATGTAGTAGTTAAGTGACGTTACTAAATGTCATCAGCTCATTAGAAAATCTATGCAAAGGAATAACGGCTCCGCCGTCAACCACTACAGGTTTATTACGCTCCATCATTCTGACAAAACCACTGACAACCTGAAACGTCGACATGCACTGCGCAACAGGGGGTTGTCATGACCGGAAGACAGGACTATAGGTCAGGCTAGGAATAACTGCCGCTAAATAACGTGATAATCGACTTCTGTTGCACCTGAAAAATTCTTCATATTACTGCATTGCGTATACTAACCACTTGTTAAGGTGTCAGTGGTCTATTCATTTTCATACAATCGCAGCAGGTTATACGTGTTATTTTTTTCTATTTAAAATAAACACGTTTAGATATATCACAGGTTATACGTGTTATTTTTCCTATTTAAAAAAATATGTTTAGATATATCATATATCATGTATATACATAGATCATATTCATAAATGTGTACCTGAATGTAACTCTCATATTCGTAATATATTTAGAGTATAATACTCACCCAACAACGGCCATTAATAATCGATAAGACACTCACCTGAAATGATAAATACATTTAATCAGACACATGAAATAACTAGGTGACATGTTAACGTATTTCACCGAGTATAAAAATCATATACGTCATCGTATGCTAACAAAAACGTTGTAATCCACACGGAACATTATCCAGATGCCAATCATCCGTCGCTACATCGCCATGGGATGTTATCAAACATAGATACCATCAATCAATGAATCCACAACAAAACCTCTCAGCATGCAAGTTAAAAAAAATCCAACATAAATCACCATGTTGGTGCCCATGCCCTACGGAAGTTGTTACTCATGAAACGCACATCCCCCATCAATTCATTGGCACCACGCGTGGATAACCAATGAAACAAATAAATAAAAAATAAAAAAGCCTGAAAACACTTTATATAAGGTATGGTCATCTTCATTAAGTCCTGCTGTGCGGACATGGAGTACCTGGTCCTAGTAGTGTTACCTGGGTTACAGGTGGGAGGGGGTGGTCTCCTCCAGTAGGTAATTAACACAGGCTCATTATGGCGCTGACAGGTGTGCCCGGCCCTGCGGCCTGCCCTCCTACCTGCCTCCAGGGCCTCCAGCTCAGCGGGGGGCCTTATACCTCCACCTCCATGGCATCCTCTCACAGGTGGAGATCTCGGTATTGGATTTATATTTAGGCCTTAGGACTATAAACATGAGCTTCATACACTTCCTGTGCACCTTTTTTAAATTCTGAATGTTCTAGAAAAACATAAAAATCTATACATTTTCAAACGGAACTTTTTTTTTCATTTTTATAACTTTGCTTTATATCAGAGGCATATAATTATAGTTATTATAGGTCCATTTCTTTCAATTTTGACTTTGATAAGATGAAATGCCTTTCTATGTCATATGATAAGAGCAACTTTGAATTATGCATACATCCATATAAAATGGCCAAATAAGAACTATATTATATAATCATAGAGGTCGCATTATCTTTTCCAGGTACGAATCCATGTTAAAATCACTATTATACGATTAGAAATAAAGATTAACAAAACTATTGCGCGCTTTGACACATCGGATTAAGCAAACTATCCGCAACGCATACAAAACCCATACACCATTACACTAGATATACCACAGACACAGTGCAGGCAAACCAGGATTACATCGTGATTGTCCTTTGACCAAGATTACCTGTGGTTAGGTTCATAAACACCATCAGTAATCAGCTGCGAGTGGCCCGGGCCCAAAGCCCCTGACCCTCTCCACACTAAGCAGACCAATGAGGTGGCCGTCCCCCCTAGATAACAGGTCCATTATCAGCCCCGTCACCTCGTATCTCTCCCACATATTGGCCCACAGATTACCTGCTCCCCACGCCACGTCCACCGCCACAAAGGGGGCTGTGTGCTGTAAAGACTGCATTACACAGTCGATTTTTTACTGCCAATTTTGAATTTTGTTTGATTTTTATTTGAAAAATTTGGGTAGGATCAAACATCTTATATATATATATAACATGTGTATACCTTTAGTATATATGTTCCTTGTTGATTTCAAATAGGCAAAAAAATCTGCCTGTGGAATAAAGGCTTTAGGGGGTGATCAACGATGCGATTATGGCCCAATTTTGAAACCATTCCGAAATCGATTTGAAAAATAACAATTGTTCCTGTAAAATATGTAATTGGTAAATTGGTTTGAAAAATAACAATTTTTCATGCAAAATCTGTAATTGGTTATCAACTATTTATCAATTATCATAACTCAAAGGACATGTTGACCGGAAAAGTATGTTCACACGTAGCCTATATGAAAAATGCATCAGAAGAAATTCGGTTGGCATTTTGTCGCACCATGGATGGCTGGCTTCAACTTAAGTCACCTCATGACGCTACACGTCACTGGCTAGTACAACGTAACGTCATAGACCATCGATTTCTAGGAAACCCACTGACGTCGTCATGGTAAATTATTGTTCCGATCTAAATCAATTTTGTTCACACGTTTTCCACCTCACATTTCACTTCTTTCTTTCCTGACAATTAATTTGGCATTTTCTTTCTTTCTTTTTAATCTTTTATAAACACATTGCGTTCGTTCCATGAATTAACCCAGCGAATAGGAAAAAAGGACTTTCTGCACATACAAATGCATGATTTTTTCATTCTCCACCATCCTAGGTCTGACAAACTCATTGGATTCAAGGAGGTGGGCATTGGATAATATCACAAGTCAATGGTGGTGGTGGATCTAAGCAGATCCGACGTGGCTGTTGTGTTGGCTGACGCGACCACAAGTGACCAGGTAAGTTCTCAAATTTCGCTCCCTTACCTCTGATTTGTTCTGTCGTGGGATTATCACAGACTGGAAAATATTTACTAAGCTTGCATTGTATGGCCATGGTGGGCCGGACTACGGAGTGAAAAAAACATCACAAGTCAATAATCTGTAATGGGCAACCTGCACAGCTTTCAGCTGTTCATTATACAGATTCAGTAGATTATTGAAATATGGATTAATTTGGTATAAGTTTTGCATGTGGGGGTAAAATTGAAAAAGTCACATTCAAACTTGGGTCATGTATCATGACAAGGCATATTTCATGCACCTTACTCCTGGAGTGGTGCATAACTGACCTTGTGGTGCATCATTCTGTCCCCTATGCACACACATATCCCAGATTCCTATTTGGATTAAAATAAGAGCGGGGGGCAACCCTGGGAATTTCCATCTATTTTCTCTTCATTAGATGGTAGTGGACTACCCAAAGACAATGTGGATGATCAGCCAAATAAGATGAACATTAATTGCCTGGTAGAAGATATGCTCCTCCAAACAATTCCGTACTTTTTACTTTCTAAAATTACCAATATTCATAACTACATGACCATAATGCATTCAGTTCCTATGACCTATATCCAAAACCAAGCAAAATAAATATTCATGAATTTATAATTTTCAAACCGACCCATTACCATAGATGCTGGCCTGTGGATGACACAGTGCCCTAGGAGAGTGTGTGGACAAGATGAACTGAGAACTCAGCTTCATGGGGGCACAGGTTCAAAGGTCACTCAATCCCCAGTCGGCGCTAAATGTAACGCCCCAGGCGCCCAGAATACATTACCGTCCCCACCATACGGCCGGCCATCGTTAAAGCCCCATAATTAACTATTAAAGCACTAGGTGGGTCGACATGCTTGGCAGTAGTTTCAGGACTTGAAGCTACAAATGATTGGGAATGGGGAGGGGAGGCAGTAGACGATTATAAATGCATATTTTTATAGTGACGCCTCATAAAGTGCGGAGAGATGTCACCGGTTGGCGTCGGTTAGCCAAATGTTTGAGACGGCACTCGATTACAATGCGACTTTTGAACAGGGCCTCTTCCTGGGAAATGTATTAATCAAGTCAAATATTGAGATCTGAATCAAATAAGATCTAAGGATTAAAATCAAATCTGCGACTTTTGAATAGGCCCCCTTCCTGGGGAATTATAAATCAAATCTTAGGATACAAATCAAATAAGATTTTAGGATTAAAATCGTATCAAATGTTATTAACATATAACTTCTCAGGACCCACTGTTTTAGATCAATTTCCTAACCTTCCAAACTGTTGTTTCACTCTTTGATCATTTTAGCCGCTGTCGATGCGTTTCAAAGGGCATAATAACTCAATGCTAATTGTGCTGACTGAACAATACTAAAAAATCTTGAAGGAAATTTTTCGGCACTTTTTGATGGACGGTTAGCCGTCATGTGTGATTAAACATGATAGGGACGCTGCCCATTTGCATGCTGGGAAAGCCCAGAGAACACGTGACTACTGAGGCGTGACCACGTGATCGCTTTGCCCCCACGTGACTAGACTGAAAAGGAGAGGTTCGGCTAGGGAGTAGAGTCCCACTGGAGTGTGTCTAGGCATGTTTAACGGCCAGAGATTAGTTAACTAAGCAATGCACAGACAACAGTTCGATGATCAATGGATGCATTGTTTGTCTCTTGGTTTTATTTGTTTGCCGAATTGAACGTATTTTTGTATGAGTATTCTCTTGTTATTTGTATGATTGACCGTGAAGAGTATAGACATATTTCTGTAGACGTTTTACATGTCATAATGGCTCCTCCTTCCACCATTATTCTTGATTTTACGTTTATTTTTAACAAAACAATCTGTCGTATAGCTTTGGCATATCTAAGAAATGACCAGCATAAGTGTTGTTTTCTGCCATATAAAGGTCAAGTGCTATTTATCTTTTATCATGTCGAGGACGTAAAGCTTAACCGACTAACTTGATCTCATGAGATTAACACTTGACACAAACATAGTCTTTTAAGACAAACATGTGTTCCCTAAAAATTTGTGTGTGAATACTGAATATATTATACAACAAAAAATAGACATGTACATCAACTCAGTGGTCCTATCATAATTGGCTTGTATAACATACTTTTGCATTCCCGATATTAAACATACAGCCACACCTCCAGGTCCCCCAATATACCCTGTTGTATCTTTGGACACAGGGCCCTTCCTCCAGCCTCCCCCTGTATCTCCTCCAGGGGAGAGGACAGGAGGCCTGGCTATAAACCCCCTGGAGGTGGGATCCACTCAGGGTGATGTCTATTCCTGTCCATATCCTTCAACACACGCACAGGATCACAGCTTAAAAACACAAAATCGTTTTTGGCAAGCCTCAGGTGTAAAAAGGTGAGCAATCTTCCTCACATCCCAGTACCTGTACTTTTTCCCAGTGTCTCCCTACTGGAGGCTTTTGTACCTGCGAACACTGGAGACTGGTGTCATGTGTATCTCACAAGAAAATCGAGGTATATATTTATTTGTATATCCTACTTATAAACCACCTGGACTACCTGATACTTTGGACTACTATGTAAAAGAAAGTTATCTACAGGATCAACAGGAGTAGAAGCGACCTTGACTTCTACTCCTGTTGATAGGATACAAGTTACATGTGTGTTTGTGTAATCAAAGCTTCTCTTTTACAAAATGCGACACAAGCTGACAGATAATTTAAACTTGCCCTTGCACATGTCCCTTTCCCTATATAAGCGTGACAATAATTAATCATTTCATTATCTTGTAATCGTAACTTTTTTCAAAACAGCCCACACACATTCAGTAAAAAGAAATTGTCTGGGAAGCGCCAACAAACCTAACAAAATGATCGCTGTAACTTCTACACTACTTCAGTTGCATATTTACATATTGGCGACATTAGTGAAGACAGTGTAAGAAAGGCAAAGCAGTCTCTCTGTATAAGAGTCCCCCGGCGCTAACATTTAGAGAAGATAACACAGGTGTGAGTCGCTCATGTATGTAGTAATATACATAGAGGTGAGCTGCTCCCCTTACAGACAGTGTAGGGAGAAGTGCTCGGGACATCCTATATGTGAGTGTATGCCGGATATTACATGGAGCAACAGGTAAATAGTTGTCGGTAGGAATCGCGTAAACATCTTTACAGCTAACTGAAGGGTGCTTGAAGATGTGTGGTACTACTCATAGCGACGGTACAGATAAATGGGATTTGATGGAACATGTGTGGTTTGTCTCATAGCTCTTTCACAGCTTAATGAGATTTGTTTGGGGATGTGATGTACTACTCTTTGCAATTTCACAGCTTATTGGATCTTATTAAATAACATCTACGTGCACATGTCTGTTCTGATTCATAGCAAATTCACAGCTAAATCATTTTTTAGGAGATGTGGCCTGACTGCCATATAGAAATTAAACAGCCAAATGGGGGGTTTTGTAGGAAATGTGATACGCCTTATTACAGCTTTATGAGGTATTTGAGTCGAAGCTGTATGATTTGCCTTGTTGGTATTTACCTGCTTTTTTTTCTAACAAATTAATTTCTGTAGTTTCTCTGCTTTTACAATTTTAATTGATGGAGTACATGTATTCAGTATTCATCTAATTCTACTTGGTATAACTTTCTATATATACGTTCCCTTTTTGTTATCTGTCAAATTTCTTTATAACGATCCCCCTTCACTTAAAATTCTAGTTTTCCCCCTAACCGTTGGAAGTAGCCATTTTATTTATCAATGTGTCACTCAATCCTTTGAGAGATAAAACTTGTATATAGATCCATGTATGTGTAGACAACCCTAGGATCATTTCTACTTATTCATGTCTACAAGAGTATGCTGTAGCCAACAGTACTACAATCCTAGACGATGCAAGTATGTGCGTATCTGAAAAATAACTGTGATGACATAAGGGCCTAACGTGTATCTAAAGTTATCTTAAGGTGAGAAAACACATAATATGTATCATCCAATAATTATAGACTACAGTACTGGTTCATAAGTGTGGGGCATATGGTTCTATATGGCTGGCCACTAGATGCTATAGGTCCCCTCTGACCCCAACTTATCTCTCATCCAATCGACCTCTGCACGAGAACGTGCAAATATTCCCACCTCTAACGTTCTCATTCTCAGGAGAATAAAACAACTCCAAAATAGTTCCCTCAAATCCCCATATCTCAACATCAATAAGCCAATAAAGTTGAGAAAATCGATGGAAATGTCCATATTTTAGTATGAATATAAGTGGACTGGCTTGAGGTTGGGCGTAGTTGTGATGCAACAAACGGAGGACAAACTCCCAAAATGTATCCGACGTGGCCTCATTTCTTTGCCGTGAATCAGCCTTACCTTGATGGTCTCCGCCAACGACGCAGTCAGAAACAACTCCAGTAAAACACCTGAGGACCGAGGATAGATACCAGTATCCCCGGAGAAAGTTGTCCGTCGGTTAACAAAGTTGTCCGTCGGTTAACAAAGTTTCCCGTCGGTTAACCTGGAGCTGTAGGTTCCACCACCACGTGTTAAGTGACCACTGGGGAGGTGCTGGAGGAGTGCTGGACGGACACGAGGGGTCCTGGAGTGCGGCTGGACGTGGAGCCTCTTCTACTGGGACTGGTCGGTACACCACTGGAGGGACTGACTGACTGACTGACCGGCCGAGGCGTGGTGTGATACCAGTGTAGATCAGGCCCCAACAGGTTGCCCCGTTATCAGTTCTCACCTGGCGCGCTGGGGCTCAGGTAGATAGCACACACACAGGTAGGTTGGTTGATGCATACAGGTGCGCCTGGACTTTGGATCCTATGATAATGACGCTGGAGATAAAGGTCTGTGTGAGTGTGAGTGTGTGTTGGGGGGTCCCTGCTCTGGTCGGGGCGGTGTCCGGACTACCTGTAACTCACACACTCACTTCTCACTCTCTCAATCAGCCCGGCGCAGCAGGAGGAGCCCTGGAGGAGGGAGGGAGTGGAGGGAGGGGGGTCAGCTACAGCAGCCGGCTCCTGGGTTAGCTGGCTGTACCGCACGCTGCTGGTATAGGACGGGTACTGGAGGAGGTAACTACCTGCTCAGCTCAGCCACTGCCCCTACCACCATCACAGTACTGGTATGAGTTAGGGCAGGGATGCGGGGTGAAGGATGGGGATGCGGCGACCACTTTTACCAGGTACACGGCCGACTTTTGGGGGACAAGGGTCAGGCCGGTGTAGCCGCTGCTCCAGCCCCCCGGCGTCAGACTGAGTGTCCGCAGGGACATTTAATTAGCCTACACTCATAGGAGAGACCGTAAAAAAATTACCTCAGTTATAAAAACAAAACCAACCTCATCACGCCGGTTATTGTTAATATGACCCAATTTGGCCATAAAAGAGCGGCAACAAATTGGATAATTACTCCTTTTTATCAAATGCATCCGCCTTGAGTTTTCCCCGTTCGTTGGGAACTTGTACTCTTTGAGCTTGACTGATGGGGCGATTAGCGACAGCTGTTGGGGAGGTGGGGCCAAACTTTAGCCCGAGGGACATGTACACTCACAGCAGCGGTCAACCAGCCAAAGCACAGCAGCGGCCTCTATGAGGGAGCCAGGGAAGCTGGCATGGGATGGGGGAAGGAGGACGGATACTGGTGGGGAAGGGGGGGGGGGCGACTCCCCCTGGAGGGAGGGCATTTAGGTCTTAAATGGTACACACTGCCAAGCGTGTCAATACCATGCAGGGACGGAGTTAGGGGAGGGGGGGGGGCGCATGAGGCGCCCCCCCCCCCCTTTTCTTTTAATGTAAAGCCAAATTTTGATATTTCTAATGTAAAACTGACGTCCCCAAACTTTAGAACATATGGAAATACATGTATTATCAGAATTTTCCATAAGTTATTTAGGAGATTCTTTATATATATATATATTTCACTCTTTTTTTGTGGGGCGATGACCCCACAGAAAAAAGGGGGTGGTCAACCAAATTTTAGGAGTGGTCAGCCACGAAAAGTAGAGGCAGTAGTTTGGCAATGGGTAGCTACCTTAAAAGAGTCAGTGCCCCCCCCCCCTCTGACCGGGAGGACCCACTGTAGCCTGTACCTGCAGAGGCTGGGTCCAGCAGTAATAGAATGCCCGCGGCAATGGAGAGAGAGCCTCTCCATCAGTGATGTAGTGGCGATGTGCTAGCACTACTAATCATCTTAACATGGCCGACATGTGGGCCCCCAGCTCCCTCCCTCGTCGTCCCCGCCCGTCTCTATATAGATGTTACATACACCGCCGTTGTGTATTCGACATGCCGACCTTCTGACAATCCCCTTGGTATAGTTTTATACCTGATTTCTACCTCCTAGTGGAATAGGCCTATAAATCTACTTCATTACTATACCAGCCAAATTTAGAGCTGGGCAGTACATTGTAATAGAATCTACAACATGTAACTTCTCAACTTTGACATTGACAAAAACACTTGTACTTTTTAATTCTTTTGAATTTTGCTATCAATGGACTTCACTTTCTCTATACTGAGTCCCAGTATTCTCCTGTCTTATTATAGCCATGTATACACATCCTGTAATTTGGTGGAATATTCTACATGTTTTACCGCAGAATGAACAGGACCTTTTTGAATTTTCTACAGCTAAATATAGTACACAACATGAACTCAATACAACACACAATTACGTGAGCAGCTCATTAAAAAAGAGCTGCTCGCTGTATAAAAGTGGGACAGGTTCAGCTCAATCATTGCATGTCGTTTCCCCCACATGAACCATAATTATGAATATTCATAAAGCGCCGGCCCAGAGTCAGGCGGCAATCAGCGGCGTCTTCTCATGCTGAATAATAAGGCCACGCCGGTCACCAGCTACGGGAACACGTGTAACAACATGGCCGACAAGATTCAGGGTTCCCCTAGAACAATAAAGGCATCCATCTTGTTTTTTCAGCACCAGGAGGAGCGGATTGCGTCCCGCCGTTTATAATGAGAACTGCCCAGTGCGCCTACTTTGAGTCATAACAGAAATTACATTATTGCGGGTGCCCTGTATGAAAACGTTAACGTTGGGGAGGGGTGGGTGGTGGATGGGGTGGATGCATTAGGCCTACAGGTGGACTGTCAGAGGTGGACTGTCAGAATGGGGCGTCCTCATGGCGCATGTTTATGTCAGACGTTACGTCCGAGTTCTGTCGCCGTTGACATCCAACACGCTTTATCACTTAAAGCCATTTCTACTAGTACGCAACGTTTCGCATCATCCTATGATGAATCCCGATAATATCAACTCTCTCGCATACAAGTTTTACAAGTTATGTTTTATAGATCCTAAGGTTAAGATTTAGTGGGCAGATAGTAGAGTAAACTTCAAACCTATCTTACCAGTGTACCCTCGTTTTAGATATAATATTCCAACTGATGTAAAATCCCAAACAATAGTGGTGGAATTTGTAAAATTGCTGTTGGCTTGGCAACGAAAAACAGTATAACCGCTGCTAAACCAGGATAAATAAACGTGCTAAAAATAATAACAATAAAGGGTTCAGTGGGAAAATGGCCCGTTTGATGGGTGGCTTCCACAGGGGGTGGTCGTTTCCACCACCGCAGGCCCCACAATATGGTACATGTTATCGCACGGTTTGGGGCTATTGCTTAGCAGTGCGCATGCGTGGGCATGCCCTCATGACCTCGCTGACCCCACCTGGCCGGCCTCACTCTGACCTGGATGACGCCAAGCTGTCGCCATGACAACAGTCGCCAAGGTAACCAGGTCCCACCTGGTGCGACTTGGTGCGACCTGGGCGACTGAGACGGGCCACATGTCGCCCTGTCAGCTGGATTAGACATTTCTCAGATTCTAAGTGGTTCACGTCTTTGGGTTTCTTCTTAGAACTCCGACATACATGTATGTATCGGATATTGATGCGATTGCTGTGACCTGGAGGTCGTCGGATATTGCAGGTCCTTGATATATAGCCTACTTCAAGTTCTGTAATAAGAAATGGCAATTTTCCGACATCTCGCATTGTCTTTCAACAAACAGAAACAGAAATAAAAAAAAGACCTTGTCTCTCAGTCTTTGTTTTAGGAACATTAAAGGCTTTAGATTGACTAAATACAACATCTCTATGGTGTCCTCCCAATCCATGACACACTTTTAATTCATACTAACTGTATATATTTGGTTGACCCAATGGCATCAAACTGGACCATAACATCGTTTGTTGAGTAGCAAAGTAGTGCCAGAACTTTTAACAATTGGGTGCTCATCCCCACTTTTAATATTTTCTTTTACTCCGGTTCCCTCATTTTTAAAGCCTAATTCGTGGATCCATCACTATAAATGACCTCCTCCACACATCAGGGAGAAATTAACCCTGAACTACTCCCAGCAAGAAACCCAAAAACTAACACACAAGTTCCTTCTGAGAAACTTTTGAGTATGCCACCTAAGATGGCAGTGTCATATAGCCGAGGGCAATGGCTGGTTAGGACAAGAGGGTTCTATACATTCTCCAAGAACATGCTCCCTAACACCCACCTTACGACACAACCAAGCCAATTCCGCCTGGAGAGTGCAGTTTGTGTTCCCTTACGCCCTCTGGCGATCGTTCCGGAAACTGGTCACTCTACCGGAAGTGATTCGTGGCGTTCGAGCTGTTGCGCCTGCGCCGTGAAGGATACTTTCGGCAAAGGTCAGCGACGCGCTTGCGCAGAGCTGATTATTTCCCGAAGAGGGGCGGAGAGGGCCGAGGCACCCCGAACGTCCCTCGGCCACCTGACGGCTTGTTAGCCGAACATGACATTTTCATAGAGCAGTTCATGGAGCAGCTCAAGTAGAAGAGAGAAAGGCGGCGAGCACGTGTCTCTATTCCCCGCCTCCCCCGCCACCGGCAGTGCTTCCTTGCAGCGGGGGTAATTAGTGGCTAAAGGGGAGCTGTTGAACAAGGGGAATGAGCAATACCAAACTTGTTAGCATAAATCAGGGGTCGCCTACGTCGCAAACACCTGAGCTAACAACTAGAAACAAGATGCCTGAGACTGGCTTTTTAGGGAATTTTTAGGGTAAATTAATAAGAATAGGCTATGGGGATCTACAATTGTTATCATCAGGATCCTCGGCATGTAGATATTCATCTGACGATGCGGCTTCAATATCCCGTTACTATGGCTCCACTAATTGCTATTTGAGTAATTCCATGATGATCAATGCGCCAATTACTCATCCCCTAATGTATGACGAGCAGTTGGGAGCAGCTCCCCAGAACCTAGCGAGCAGTTACGTCACTTTCCGCTGATCCCCGTCTGGCACTCGTACAATATCAGTGTCAATACACAGACTTGGGGGTACCAGCAGCGGTCACTTCCGGTGGGGGTGGGGAGGGGGTCGTCCGGAGTTACGGATTAGGCCAAAACAAAAGAATAAAATGCTATGTTCAGGTTTCATAACTCAAAAGCGTAGGGTCGGTAGGTCGGATTCTTTTTTGAAATTTTGACTGTTTTCATTTGTTTTAACTAGTTGGTTAGATTCAGGCATTCTTAAAAATTAAGAATTTCCTTGATTCACGTTCTGAAATGATTTAACATCTGTAATACATATTTGTATAATGTATACTCGGTTTAATGTTCATTTGTTCATTTCAGTTTTTTTAAAGAAATAATTTATGTGAAAAAAAAACCACACTTAGGTTTGAGTGTTTGAGCAAAATATTAGAGCCGGTCGGGAAACCTGACCATTTTTCGTTTGGCCTTAGGTACGGTTATGCTCTAAATCCAGGTGTACTAAGCGGATCATGGCAGACAGGAAATTAAATGGATGTCGCGGGTTTGGGTCAATCGGGATTGGGTAGAGGCTACACCTGTCGCTTGATTGGACTTCACCAGAGACATCATGGGCCTATATACTATTGTCCTTCAGCTCCGAGCCCTTATTGTTGTCTAATTCCCGCCTTCCCTTTTTATCCGAGTCTACATACTTGTCTCTGACTAGCTCAGACTGAGAGTCACATCCTATCAATCATAGAAATGTCACTCAAAATGGCTAGAATTGCATTACTGAATTGACATCAAGAACGGTTAGGAATATCTGATAAAATACTATGGAGTTGTTTTATTCCAAAGATTACATTATTTTCTTATCTTAACTGACACCAGTTGCTCACGTGTTCTGCAATTGTTGAACATGCTCACTTCAAGGAAAACGTTTTCTCGCACTTCGCAGCACATGGAAAGGTTTGAATCACATCTTTCAAAATTACATTTCTTCACTATAACTAACCCTTGCAGAACCAGTGGATTTACTTGTCTAAATAATATAACTGGAATTATATTAGATGACACCGACTGTCAGTTGAATCCCATTTGATACCTGATATAACCCTATTTATGATATCACTAACATCCTCACTGTCATATCCCTTTACACAACCACTATATCGGCTAAAACAAAAAATCATTGGAGATCCCCTCCACCATCTGTTGGTCGTTTATACTGGATAATCCGGGGATTCTTGGCGATCTCCGCTTCCGGGCGGCTCCAGGCGCGATGTAGGTAATGCGACGGGTGGTTCAAAGTCAGGTGTGGGGGGGGGGGGGGTACTTGTGCCCTGAAAGGGTATCCACGGCTAGGGGGCCACGGGAAGCAGGGGTGATAAATGTGAAAATTTAGGAGCAGTAGGATCCATTTAATCCAAAATTACATAGGGTGTAAATAACTGCTATAAACTAAGATAGGGCAAAAACATACAGGGTTAGTAATTCTTTTTTGTGCATAATTTTACAGATAAAGAAAAGTAATTCCATTTGACGTGTTCGTAGACAATTTGTCTTTTGGTGTCTATGAAGGGTCCTTCTGTATTATAGTATAGTCACCTAACCTCATACTAAGTTTACAGGTCAGTATGTTAAAATGGAGGAGCGGTCAACCAGAAAATGTAGGAGCGGTAGTATGGCAGTGGGCAGTAACATTGGGGAGGAAGGGGAGTGTCCCCCCCCCCCCCTCAATTCTAGGATTTAAAGGTACATAGAGAAAATAGACAGGAGAGGGTATGAGATGGAGCGGGCACGTACAGTGGGTGGGTGGGTGGGGGGCTTAACGGCAGGAGCTGGAGGCCCCATCCTTCCTCCAGGGCGGCTCTAATACGATCTGTCCCCGCTCATTACGGAGGTCCACCTTAATACGCCCGACGCCCGCAGGCCCCGCTAGGTTGTTGCTATGTACCAGTGGCATCACAAACAAACGCCGTTACCATGGAGACACCCAGGAGGGCAGCAAAGCTGGTCGAAATTAACCAACATGGCCGACCAGTGATGGGGGATGAGAGGGACATACGTCGGGGGTTGGGGTGGGGGGAGAGGAAGGGGGATCAAAAGCTTGTAAACGGTTTAGGAGGCAGGAGGAGAGGGGGTGAGGGGGTGCGGATTAAGTCAGGGATTAGAAAGGTGAGCAGACAGTTTACGTTAACTCATTAATCAGGGCCGCTTACGTCCTGTGAGGCTAATCCGGATTTCTAACCGGATTATAAGGGTTATAAGCCCTGGAGGCTGGACAGTGGGTATGGAAACGCATGGATACAGCATGTGGTGGTCACGTTAAGCCTACACATGTACGTATTCCACTAGGCGACTTTCAACACCGAAAATGTGGTTATTTCTCAATTTTCAATAGGAACACATACAAATTACACACCATTTGAAAGAGAATTCAATATCTTTTCTAATGATATGTAACATCTCTATAATAATCCTATAGGCCTATTCCCACACGCGATTTCAGAAATAGCGAGGAAAATCGTAGAATGGAATAACAGCATATGGTGGGGGCTGGGGTGAAGGGTGGCCAGCTGGATTAAGGGTAGATGTCAGGTGGCCTGTCGTCATGTCAGGTGGCCCACAAGTAGGGCTTTACAACCACGGGGCTCCCCATGCAGCCACGTGGCCCGGTCGTTACTACTCTACTTGATGTGTAACACGCAAAGGGGTGATGCTTGAACATCCATGTTACTTTCTCTTCTTTGTGTCTATGGATTGAGAATGATGCTAGTTCACTTGCCAATCGCCATCAAACATCATGGAACAGGGTTCTAACTAAACCCCGTTTTCCACATACCGATGTTAATGGTAATTTTGGATTTGTTTGATTTTCTCTGATAACATAGCACAAAACCAAACACCCCATATTATTGTGATATACCTTTCTAGAGAGAATTTTTAAACTTTTCTTTGTCTATATACAACCTTCATTTCTGCTACAGATTTTTAAAATCAGAAGCAATATCAGAATGTGGGATATCATGCTATGAAATTTGTCACTTTTGTCAAATTTCCGAGTTTCTTATCAAAAGCTTACATATGATGTTCTAGGCTAGATATGAAAAAAATATTGTCGTTTGAGCTACTCTACCGATGATATGCGTTAGTTGTGTGAGCTTCACTAGGGACTATATGAAGCTATCAGGTCCCATACCATCCACCATTTGCTCCGTTTATGTTGCTGACCCCTTTCCTTCTATCAACAACCTTGACCTTGAACCTGGTGACCTTGGGTGGTGACCTCAGTCTTATCGGTCACAGGTCGGTGTGATGGCTTCATGCTTGACCAGCACCCCCTGGTGACAGCTCCGGCAACTGACGGAGACTTCTCATACCCCTCGTCCATGGCTCCAAACTAACCAATACATGTAAACACTTAGTACAGACCAACACCCATGTACATGTATATATTATACATTTCAGGTTGCCCAACACTCATTTTGAACCTTTTTGGTAGGCCTATAGCATACGCGGGCAAGAAAAATGCATTCTTTTTGCATAGCATGATATGAATCATATCTTTTATGTCGAAGCAAATTTGGTTTACATCATGCTACAAAGTTGATAATTTCTTAGTGGACACTTTTCTGTTCAGTCCACAAGTACAAAAGCACACATTGCATTTTCCTATAGATGTACTACGTAAAGTTGTATTCTCAGCAAAGAATGTGTGTCTGGGAAATCACTTTTTTCGTAAAAGCCAAGAAAGGGTTATACCAATCAACCCTTGTGTCCATATACCTTTTCAAGGTGTTTACAAACAGGGCAAATTTTGTGAAACTCTTGGGGACCTGGAGGCGCCCGGCTGGCCTGGAATCTGAAATGACCGCTTGGTGCCACCCTGGAGGAGGCCGGGGGATGGGCTGGGGGCGTGGCAGGGGGTCGGGGGCAGGGGGTTACCTCCTGGTGTAAACCTCATCATATCTCACTGACCACGTGAAGCACTGACCACCCCCGGACTGACCCACACCTCTGAACCCTGGCCCTCTGACCTTTTGACCACTGCCATATAAGGGCAGGGTCAGCCTGAATCCCATGGAGGAAAGTGGGAAAAGCCAGAGCATGTGGGTTTGTGAAGTTTGCACTCCTTTTGCCACCAAAGGATTTTACTTTTAACCTTATGTATGCACAAGCCCTTTTAACACATCCAAGTACAGTATCATAGTAATTGATGATACGCTCTTGGTCATCAGTCGTCGATTTAAGAATGCGTAGATCTTTATATTTAAGGATATTATATATCCAACAGACCCCCGGCTTTATAATATATCATTACTCAACATGTACACCAAAAGATACATTACAGAGGCAAGGGGTTAGCCTGTACAGTGTGTTTTCTATATTCCTGGTCGCACCTGTTGCATTCCAAGGCCAGGTAACTAGAGATTGGGGATGACGGGTTATACATAGCGGCATGGCACAAATAAGTTTCAAATGCCTCTAGGTCAGCATATATACTGCTGTGGTAGTACCGAATCTGTTGTTACTAATATTCGTGAGACGATGTGACAAACAGGTCCAAAATCGTATGATCGAGAGTCGTTAAGTCTCGTTGGATAAAATAATGGAATAATAATTTAATTTTGTACTATTTCCTTGGTTTTGAGATATTTTGAGACACCTTAATAATCTCTATCCCCTGCTTTCCCAGGCTCCTACTTGATAACCTTTAGCTATGTGTCCAACACGTGCAATCAACACCAGTTCTGCACAAACAACTTCAAACTACAGGTAAGATGCCTTCTGCCAAGTGGTCGTCCAACACACGGGTGTTAATGACACTGTTATGGAGCAGGACTCGCCCCAAGACACCGGCCTGTCGTCACCTTTCACTCTCCGCTAACCACATCATGCCCTTTACACCTCAACAATACAGTAATTGCCATCTCCATTTCCTTGGCACATGACAATATCCGAGGCCCAATGACGCCAAGACGTTGCCATGGCAACGAACCGCGGCCCCCTGAACCTTTAGCCCCATTCCCACTATGCGACTTGGACCAAATTGGTTTACTAATCGGCGCTCAAATCGACCGATTATATTAGGGAAATCCACCGATTTTTTTTGCACAGAATCAAATCACCAATCAGTACACATGTAACATTGTACATGTTTGACATGAATTTGTGCTAAACATAGTCAGATTATTTTGGTGGAATCGGCTGATTTTAGCACCGTTTAGTTCGACCGACACCAGTGGTTGTGGGGCTTTACCGCGCACTCTTCAAGCACACATCCCCTTTCATGGTAGACATTTTCCTCGTCCGTAAACCGAACATGCGCGGGGAGAATAGCCGCAGTTCGGCCGCGTTCCGCGTGGCGTCGCTGGCGTCGTTAACTCCCTTATTGGTCGGTCGTTTGGGCGTGGCGAAGGTGCGTTTAAGCACGTGATACAGTAAATGAATCCTCATGATTAAAACGTCAGAAATAGCACGTCTCCTCCGGTGTCTAACTCTATTCTGCTCGCGGTAATTGCTCATTTTGGGCCGTAAATTGACTCAGGCCTGTGCCGAGCTGCTCAGGAGCTGCTCACAGCGCCGGCTGGCGGCGGGGCTGTGTGAGGGGTTACTGTGTCTGAAAGGGCCTTTGACAATGGGGGCGGAATAGGCTCAACACCTAATATTTACAGACATGGACTTGGTTATAAACATACATCTTTATTGATGGATTTATTGTAACCAGGGCTGGGCTGTGTTTAATAATGGCATTGTATTTGGTAATGAACCATATGGTATACATTATTTACACAGTAAGATATATAATTCCAGAGTTTCAAGACCTATCTCAAATTTTAACTCAAATCTCAAATATCAAACGCCTTGTCGCACGTTTCGTTGAAAATCTTTTATAAACACTTCTACTACTAGTACTACGTCTGCGTACATGTACAAAATAATTTTACAAAGCATACTTACAAGAGGTGAAATAAACCCCCATTAATCCCCAACCATAACTAATCACAAACACATTCACTCAAAACGTCATTATTTCAGATCCGCAGAAAGCCAAGCAATTTCATCTAGCCAGAGCAGCCTTCACATTTTAACCCCTAGATATTTACCATCCGTCTAAACATATTCCCATCACTACGCCGACTAACATTCTTTGACGACACAAGGAGATAAAACAGAAGGAGAAACCTTGACGTTACAGGAGTAAAGGGATTGAATAGAAAGTGGGGTACCTACCTGTGTACCAACTTGAGATAAAGTGACCTGCTGCGAGGCAGTGGTAGACCCTGTGTCAGGGGGTGGGTGGACCAAGTCAGTCGGTCGGCGGGACGGGCACACACCTGTGGGCAGAGAGAGAAAGGAAACATGATTTTAAGTCCTTTTTACAACGGTGATTTGAAACTTGGTCGATTTGAAAAAAATATACAGACGTTTTTTCTTATTCAAAGTTACAGGATGGTGGTTTGAAATTATACAGATTAATTATGAAGAAAACAAAGAAACGTAGAAGAGAGAATATTACAGTATATAGTAGACATGACAGAAATTCTAATCGTTCTGTTATGTAATGTGTCTGGTTTAGAAAACAAAAAGGCCTACACTATGTAATTAACATCGGTTACCAAACGTTGTAGATTTATTATCAGATTATCCCACTTTTTTCGAACCATGTTATCAGTCGATCAATATAGGTAAACGTTGAAATCAATACAGAACCAGTATCTATCTTTTAGAACGAATATTATGTCCAGATATTTTTCCTCATTTGAATGTTTTAATCAACATGTACTCAATACAGTTTCCCCACAAACAGCGACACCAGATACCAACGTACCTATGCCTCAGACTCTACCCATTACTGAATCAGCTCTAGTTACACCTCTGTGCCCTGCTCATTTAGCCCCGGCCCCTCTCATTGTTTTACCCAGGACGGCCAGCCTCCCCTAAAACCGACACCCTGACCTGACCTGGACCTGCCACATTGACTTTTTAATTAAACTACAGTCAGAGTATACTCCCTCAGAGACTGGACCGGCGGCACTGGTTTCTACCTATAGGTAAATGTTTGTTTACTAGACTTATGGAGTTTGAAATTAATGGTTTCTTCTGTAACATTATATCTGAGTTGAAATTGACAAAACATGTCAAATATTTACACATTTAAGGCAAATATATTGGTTTGAACATTTCAATACAATACGTACAGCTCTGGTCAGCAGAAAATCCGGCATGTGGTATAAAGGTTTTAAAGTGAGATGGATCGGCAGTTTATACTTAATTTAGGATGCTATGGAGACCAAAAAATTATTTTCTTGCAAAATCCAGCTACTGTATACAAACACTTAATCCTGCGACTTAGGTTCAAATCAGATAGTAACTCAGTAAAATCTCTACAATAAATGTCAGAAAAACTCCTCAAGTTCAGAGATTATCGTATTCGCAGTATACTTTTGCAGTACATTTCTGAACGACCCTAGATTCCTGGTTCTTTATAGGATTATTTATTAAGGTGGTGGATTAAGGTATCTGGGTATGGGGTTAAGGTGGGGGTGTTCGTCTAACCCCGCCCTGTGTGGCCGGGGGATCAGATGGCGGCAGGGGACGCCCTCCAGTAAACACCCCTCACCTCTCACCTGGACCGTTTACACCTGGAGCACGCCCTGGAGAACGTCTTTGTCTGTGACCAACTTTCTTACCTCCCAAGATTAAGTATTTAATCCAAAATTTACCCCTGTAATCTATGAGTTGGAAATGACATTATTTGTATAGTGTTCCTCGCCAGCGGTTGGATTTTCTTTATTAAGCCCTACGTTTATTAGAAATGCATAAATTTGTTATACTCAATTCCTCTGTATCATAAGGTACGTATGACTTGTCCTTTTTTCCGGCTGTGTATTACATATTTTCTATAAAGCAGTATTGGAAAGTATCATAATTATTGTACTTCATGTTGGTCATATTAGGAAAAGACTTTATCACTGAGTTGTGTGTAGTTCAGATTACAATTTCCCTTAATTGTATAATGCTATATCAAAAGAAACACTCTCAAATACCTGTAGGTTTTACAGTAATGTATAAAAGAAAAAGACGATGCCTTGAGCAGGGGTAGAATCAACAGGTCAGTCGCCGCCTGTCAGTTGTGGAAACAAAAATCTATTTCTTCAAGCCACACGGGCCCCCTCCGCCCAAACATTGACTCAGTTTTTCCTACACCGCCGCCACCCGTTGGTTCTCGTCGGCGCCGCTGGGGGGCAGGTCGGAGTGGAGCCGCTAACTGCCTCTCCTCCTGGGTAGTGCCAGGAAAACAGTTAAAAAACAATTGTGTACTTGTCCCCCCTGGAGGAAGGGGTGGGTCCTGGATCAACAGGGGATGGGACCTGTCTGCGGCTTGGATCAGTCACTACCTCCAGTGTACAGAACTACTGAGGCGCGCTTCCCCCAACCCCCACCCTACACCTCCAGTTCCTCCAGGGCGGACGCGGAGTCGCACTGTGGGATCCTGCGGCCTGGAGGGGGTCAGTGGAGTGCAGGTTCCCAGCGTGCTCCATGGCGGGCATTCCTGGGGCAGTGACTGGGCCCTTGTTCTTATCACCCCGGCCGTGAGTGGTGAACGTACAAGAACAACTCCCCTGTATAATGGGACCTGTTATCTATTATAGAGGTCCCGGGTACGGCTTTTTCTAATCATGGTATTTTGCCTAGATGAGTCTAACCTCATTTCACGTCCGCTGGTCCCATTTTGTGGTGTTTCTGGTGTTCAGCTCGGGCAGAACAAGAAGCTGACCTTAAGTATAATGTGTTATGTTAATATTAATCGCAAAACTCGACCAATATAGCTTCATTGTTATGAAGTACAAACCAATGAAAGGCTTGACAAATCGGGTGCCCAGTAGCCTGGGAATATCCTGCTGGGCAACTCAAAATAGGGCGCTAGTTTCCCAATGGTAATCGGCAACGAGTGATTATAAGGGTTATACCCTTTTGTACAGAATTACTGAAAATGGGCAACCATGTTTTAGACTTGACAACCACATGCTTACTTGCAGTTTGTAACTGTACCGATTTAGACCCTGCCGTGCTATGGAGACAGCACCCGGAGACCACAGCTACAACTTTCACTACAAAGTCCCACCATATGGCAGGTATTCTAGTAGTGGTCAGCAGAAACCACCCAACACCAGCCACCAACTGCTGGTTGATGAGCCTCTCCCGAGCAGGTCGTGACAGTCAGTTAGAGCTGAGGCAAACTGCTCCAATCTGCTCGGACCTGCTCGGCCAGGCGGGTGAGCAACTCGTGTATCCACCTTCACGTTACACTGCCCCGCCCTCATCAGCCAGGGTGTGCTGACGGCCCGGGAGGAGTCACCCTGGGTTGGGGGGGGGGGGTACTTGGGGCTTAAATTTTACCCACTGCCAAACAGGCCCACGGAGCAAGGGGGTTGGTGAACGTTAAAATTGAGAGGGGGCCAGTCCCATGCTGGAGAAAAAAGGGCTGCGGGGAAATACTTCTGAAGAACAATATAGGAGTGATAACACAAAATGTAGTGTTCCTGTTACTTTATTTCATGAAAGAACATACTGGAAATATTACCAGAATTTCCTATAAGCAATTAAGAAAATTTCTGTCTATTGGATAGCCTGTTGTTGTAGAGTGGTAATCTGTATCTCCTCCAAAATAGGGGGTGATCATCTGAAATTCAGGAGCGGTCAGTCACGAAAAGTAGGGGCAATAGATTGGTAGCAGGTAGTTACCATCAAAGAGTCACCCCGTCCCACCCTCCCCTAACACCGCGAGCAGCTCCGAGAAGCTCCGAGCAGTCCCGAGCAGTTGCCCCCACCCGCGCCACGTCCCGGGGACCTGCAATCTGCTCGTGGAAATGACGTCTTAATGAGCTGGTAACGAGGTGCTCAGTCGCTTATGAGCTGTTAATGAAGACCTGGGCGGGCGGCCTAAACGCCCCGCGGGTTACAGGGGGTGTTTGTCTGTTGTCTGCTCCCAGCTACCAGGGCTATACAACCCAGGCTGTTTTTTGTGTATGGAGAAGTTGGTGTTCTGAGCTGCTCACTTGAGGTGCCTTTAGGTAAACGGTGAGCAGCTCTGTCTAGAGTCACTCGGATCTTGGTGAGTTGAGAGAGTCGTCCTGGTTGTTTAGATGTGTGTATATGTTGGGTGGTGTCATAGACAGTAGAGCAAACGTTGCGATATATACCTAGACATTAGAACTTTTGCCCTAGATACGTCGGACAGCCGGACAAATATGACGGAATGCGATTCAGACGAGGAAGCAGAATATTGTACGTCGGACACTTGTCCGATGGTGAAAAAAAGTTGATTTTCTCATCGTGTATACACTGGTAACAGGTTATGCAAACGTATATATTGGTCAAATAAGTTAAAACTTACTTACTAAGTATCATGTCTAAAATGCTAAAATTCTAAAGTTGAAACTTTATTCATGAGATGCAGTTTCAGGCCAGACTGCTCAAAACAACAAAATATCACAACATGTCCATTTTAATGTGGCATCTAAACAAACCCCAGTCAAAATCCAGGATTTTCACCACTTTTCATTAGGCCCTCACAGTACGGGAGACCCCCTCCCCACCCACTGTGGCTCCCACCACCCCGGGGCCACCCCAGCGGTAAACCAATTAATGTTCAAATCACGGCCAATAACCAACACTCTAATTACAATACCACTTTTTACCTGCTTATTTCCAGGTACCCCGTTCTTGGTGGACGCCTCGCCTTGTTCACCGTGGCTCCCGGCCTCACTCGACCAGAGTTCAGGGATTAACGAACTAACCCAGGTTACAGATAGTGACGTGGGAAAAGTTGGTGTTCTCGTGGCGTGAAATTACTTGTCATTGATGCGTATAATATAAGTGTTGAACGGATATTTTCGTCGGTTAGATATTGAACCAATATAGACATATTGTAGAGTCAAATCTCAATACTTCGAGTGCAGCTTGTTGGAAAAAAGTACTGATTTTTCTGAAGTTATTTGTAAACATGAATGTCATTTCAAGATTACATTTGGGTTTCTTATATGAAAGTAATCCATGTTGACTGAGAATCAGGCAAATATTAAAGAAGTCAGTATGATATTAAGCCACAGTGTGAGTAACATGGCTCACTCTTGAATAAGTGGTGGGGGCTAACGTATTGGGGTCTAATTATACAAGTCCTTCTTTCTATAATATGGCTTTTACAGTGGAGAAGTTGTTTTACTGGTTTTAATAACGATATCAATATACATGGTAAACCCTAAATGTACCCCACGCATACCCTATTTCCTCTACCTTTAACCTCCCCCCCCCCCCCCACAAAACACCCCCACTTCCTGAACCCATCTACTTCCTCTTCCGCGTTCCCAACTATCTCTTTGTCTCCTCCTTCCCCGGAGAGCTCCCTCCCTCCCTAGCCCCTCAGTACGCCCCGGCCGGCCCCAGGCTGAGTCTGGTATGTCCGCCGAGGGGTCCCTTCTCCGCCGATAGGATGTCAACGGGAGCTGCTCGGAGCTGCTCATACACATAAATAGTGTCCCCCGCCCGGCACAAACAGGCCCGCGGCCCGTCGTGTGTGTTATGATACACGCTGATTTCTGGGGGCTGAGGGGCCCGGGGTGGCCGCGCGAAGAAAGGGTGTTGATGGCTCACAGTTTGACCTGCTCGCATCGACTCGGAGCAGCTCACGCGAGCAAGACGAGTACCAGATACGGACAACGCCACTTTCTCTATATATGTCACTGATGAATCAAAAGTCCCTGGGCTGAATCAGTACATAATTCTATCACTATCAGATATTTCTTATAAAATTCGGGTGAATATTGTAGTTTAAGGACAATCGCTCCATTATCCAGATACTGAAAAAATCAAAGTCCTTCAATTGTTCTCAAATCTTGCAGAAATGTTCAATAATGTTTGGTCTATCATAAGTGAAATTGAAAAATGGATTATCAAGAATACTTTTGTAGATACATATGGCCAAATAAGGCTAATTTTGTGAAATTTTGCAAATTCTGAAAAATGTTTTAATTAGGAAAAATTTAGTTTTTTATTGTAACTCTTTTAATTCATGATGTATAATGATATGATATACGTCTATGCGATTGTGAGTGTATTGAGCATATTACTAAATACCAAAATTACCCGTCATGTAAATCTTTCTGTGAATTTTAGGAGAAAACTCATAAATACCCATTTTAAGTAATTTTAGATCTCAAAATGAATATTCAGCTTTTCTGGCCAAGTTCATCTGGTGACCCCCTATTTTTTTGGCTGAAAATAATAGCCTATAGCCTTCTCTACAACATATGTTGATTTTAAGATTTTCTGGGTATTCAAATTTTTTGTATGCATACTTGTTTTCATATTTTTTTCATATTTTTTACAATTTTTTGCCATTTTAATTTGAAGATTTTAAAGATAAAAATGCATATTACCCCATGAAATTTGTCTTAATGCTCTCTAATTCACTTGCCTACATCTATGTCTTTCTATTACTGACATCGATCTGTTTGTTCTATCTTTTATTTGAAAATTATATGGAATTAAGATATTATCTAAATGTTATTCAAAATACTTGATTTCTTTCAAAATCACCGCACAAAGAAACTGATTTCACTGAAAAGTTTCCACGGTGACCCATGCTTTTTTTGATCATTTTGGAACATTTAGAGGTAAAACTTGCATTCTGGAAAGTTTTGAGAAAATCTGGGTATTAGATCTATAATGGCGTGATTGTCCTTAATTCACATCATCAAACACGTACATTTAAATACCACATGTATACATGTATGTACTTATGAGTGATTTGCGGACTGCACATCGACCTTGCGGGTATGGGGCTTTCTTTCTGTTTTTTTATCTCGTGTAATTATGATTCGTGCCTTTCCCCCGAATTGTCCTAAAAGTAAAAACATAAGAGCATTTTCCAATCAATTACTACGGATCCTCCAGTAACGGTTGTGTGTACCTATAACGCACTCTGCCACCTCATTTAAACATTATTGAGATTGTACAAGATGCCCATTCAGCTACAGCTAAGTATTACAGTTTGGCCATTATGTATCACATTACGAGCAATGTAGCATACATTGCCAACCCCTTCCCTTAATCCCAACTGAACGCGTGCACACCCTAGGTAGATTCTGTAGGGGTGGCTGTGCCCTAATCTGGTTTACATGGAGGAGGCAGTGGGGCGGCGGTGAGCCCCGTGTTGGACGTAGTGTGAGGCGGCCGTGTGCCAACCCCTGAACCTGCTCACTCCGACAAACACGTGCCGCCACCTACACTTTATCCAAACATGATGATCCCAGGCCCACCGCCCTATGCTGATCCCAGGCCCTATCATCAGCATGTGGCCCCGTGCACCCGAATTATGATTCCCCTGAACCCTGATTTTCGACCCCAAACTCCTGCACCTGTTCTGCCCTGGAGTAGGTTTTACAAAGTTTTATCTACTGCTTGGTGCATCCTGCATGCCGAGCTCTGGCCGTGGTCATCAAATGCTACACCACGCGTACTGACATTTGAGGTTTGATTGCCTTGATTTCTCAGACCGCCGACTGAGGTTCAACTTGTACAAATACACAACCAAATAATGCCTTGTTTTCAGACTGGAGCGATTGGTTTACAGGGCCACAGTTACGTATCTCTTACGTTCTTCCAGGAACTTAGTAATTTAAAATAGATGTGTAATAGTACATGTATGAGGGTAACACCACAGCGGCAACTGCCAACACTACAACGTATATGTAAATAGTACATTATAATGATTACTCAATCAGACAAGCTCTATGTCCCTGACGAGGCCGCCAGGAGCAGCTCACCACGTGGACGAGCTGCTCGTAACTGCTCGTCACTACTCGTACGGCTCCAAGCTGCTCGTAACTACTCATAACTGCTCCTGGGTGCTCGTGACCGATCCAAACTACATGTAACAGATCAAACCTGCTCGTAACTGCTCGTTACTACTCGTGACTGCTGCGAGCTGTCCTTGAGCTGGTCTGAGCTCGTAACAGCTCGTGCCCTGGTGGACAGGCTGTAAACACGGCTGCCACTGTTTACCTCCCACCAGGGGTCGGTGGTGGCGTCCTGGGGGCACCTGAGGGACTCGGACACGGCCTGGACGAGTTGTCTACAAGTTAATCGTGGGGGCGTGGGTGGTGGTTTGAACACGGGGGCGGCTTCATCCGTGTTCAGCGTGAATTTCTCTTTAGCCATGAGATGAATGTGTGGTTAGATTGAGTGGAATTTGTTGTAAATTTGTGGAAAGTTAATGTATTGTCAAATTTATAACAGAATTATCGTAGGCTATGTTTTGGATATAATTCGTAAGAAATATATCGTTGCCATGATCCTTTTAGAAAGAAGAGTTTATTAGGGAAAAAATATATTACCCGGAAGAACAAGGAAACAATGCACGTAAGGTTGTGTAAAAATAAGAAAATTGAAATAACAGAACTTCATCGTACATTTTTCACTAGGATATCATGCATCTGTTGGGGAACATGGTAAGAAAGTTGCGGACAAATGTTGAGATTTCAGAAGAAATGCTGTGGGAGAAGACTTATGTCCATAGGGATAAATAATTGCTTGTCAAAATAAGGTTACCCAGCCATGCCTCACCGGAGGGCTTTGGGTATGTTTCCTAAGCTCGTTGGCGGCCGAATAAGTTTCAAGGCTTCTCGGATTTCAGCCCACTTGTTATTACTGCGGCTCCAACATCTGGAAGAGTGTTGATGCACGGCTTAGGCCTCTCTGTCCAGCCTGCAGGCCTAGTCTTAGGCCTAACACTGGCCCTTAGGCCCGTCCCCACATACACCTTGTCAGTTTTTAAGTCCCAGGTAATTTTTCTGTTCGTCATTATAAGTGCCACCTGCCTGCTGTGGAGGGCGTTTTGTTTTCATTCCAAGTCGGAGGAAACTTGGTTCTTTGGGGGAATTAACTATTATCAATGTACTGGTGGTACTGGTACCGACACTGTATTTCTTTTTACTTTCATACACTAACAAAGAAAAATGATACCACAAAGTCCCTGTTGGTATACTGCATAATCAACCAACCTTACGCAAAGTATCTCTGTATTCTTTGATGCCCAGTTTCATTTAAAATCTGCTTTACTTTAATCCATTCAGAAAATGATCTTACCAAAACACTTTGCATCAACGACTTAGTCTAATTTCGTTTTGATTCCTTCCTAGAAATATTCCTAGAAAACCATCCTAGAAATAGTCATGGCCTAGTAACCTCAGCGGTACAACCACATCCCCTTACATTTGGTCCCAGCGGGGTCCGACTTTGGGGACCGGACATGTCGGCCCGCATCACTTTGAACATTTTCTAAGTGTTAGGAAACCTCGGCCCCAACATACGGACGCCATTGACTGACCGATCACGACGTCATGTACCTCTACAAATGAGATTCTATTCAGAAGACCTTGGAATTACTCCAATCTAAAACATTGTTCTTGTCTTGATTGAACCATGATAGGAAAAGAGAATCCAATTTCCGCTGACGTATCGTTTCAACGTGACCTTCTGAAAATAACTCTTCTGAAAAAACTTTTTCCATTAATGAAAGGTATTTAAATCTCGAAGGTAGACACTATGCACTCACGCTTTTAACATGTCTTTAACCCTCCCCCGCCAACCAAAAATACATGAATATGAATTGCAAAAAGAACAAGAAAGAAAGAAAATGTTGGCCAAAAGCAATTTCCGAATAGAAAATAGCCGATCTTTAAAGTGGCTATCATTTTCCCAGAGTGCAATAGATACAAAGCGCTAGGCCTTCTGGGATGCGTTGCCTAGGTTACCCATAATGCCGCATTGACGGTCCACTTCCGGGGGACAGCGTCACTCTCCAGCCACAAGTATAAAGCTCTATTTCTAAACTGTCATTCACATAACTTCTGCTTGGAGAAGGTGAGCTTCTCGTCACTCTCCGGCCACAGGTGTGAAGCTCTATCTTTAAGCTGTGATTCAGCCAACATCTGCTGGGAGAGGGTGAGCTGCTCCCATTTCAACAGGGGTTTCAACACGTGGTGGCGCTGCCGGTGGCTCTGGGTGGTAATGGACTCAGCACGGCCATCAAAAGGAGGGGCGGCCGGTATCTTATCGGGAACAATATCAGCGTCAATCCCAGCTTTAAGCCGGGGTTCAACTACGCGATCTTTTTGTACCAAGAACTTGATAAATTCTAGATTTTCTTTGGGAATAATTATTACAGGAACATATGCACACTACAGATTATGTGAAGGAGAATTCAAAATCCTTTTTTTATGATACATCACATACCTATAATAAGCAAATATTCTGATTCGCGATTGACTAAAATCGCTAGTAAACTCGCAATGTCGAATAAAACATTTAGATGAGTTAAGAGTCTTTATAGTTAAGGAAGTCCCAGACCAAGACAAGATATATATCGAGCTTTTCTATAGTTATATACGGAACAACCCTTGTTACTGTAATCCATAATTTTTACTTTTTATGTAGACCATAACTTCAAAATTATTTCACCCCAATAAAACCTCTCAACCAAGCTGTTTTTCTCACGTTTTAAAAAATAACACATTGTGAAGCCTAACTTTCTGAACTGTTTCATTATTTGTAGCATAAAGTAAAAAATACGTTACCTTCCGCCCCAGACGATGCCCATGTTGTTGTTTATACATGTGAGTGAAGGTAGAGTACACAGGGTGAACAGACCCCCGGTATGGTGTATATTTATTCACCTTATCATCCCGCTTCTACACAAACAATGAATCAGCTCCCACACTAGAACTACATTTCCCAAACGCTGGATGGTATCTAGTGGGGAACAAGGCAGGCGGTCCCAGATGTGTGTCAAAAAGAATAAGTTATATCTACTAGGCTTGATAATAAATCATTTCTTTTTCTGAAATGAAAGGTGGCTCTAGTTTTCTTTTGAGGTTGTGTTATATTCCTTCAAGATTGAGATAATAGAAACGTTTTCAAATAGCAAGTTTTCTTTGGCAGAATTTTGGCAAGATCTTTGGATCCCATTGTCTACCTGGCTACTTGTTCGTTTTGTCTTCTTTATTATCACACTACCAATCAATGATAAAGAGCAGCATACGAATACAGGGTTTATAAAAGACAAAATCATGTCTTCTCAAAGATCGTTTTTTTTGTGTAAGTTTAACTTTGTTTTCCTCCTACACCCTGTTAAGGCAGTAGAAGTAGTACTTCTCTCTTAGCTCTATACCAGGGAGCATCCAACAACAAATACCTGTCTTACCCTGCAAATACCACGTGTTCACTTTACTTTGTCCGATTGACCAGCAAGTGTATAACTTGATGGACGATGCGGCGAAAGTCTCAAACTGTAGATCAACTCAGGTGTAAGGCGTATTTGACTTGTACGATTGTACAGGTGTAAGGCTTATTTGATTTGTACGATTGTAGACAAATCTATATCATAGTTTAAAGAGGCTGCAATAAAATCATAACTTGATCTTTTGCTTAGAGGTTTGCAGGTATGAGTTAACTGACACCACACTGTCGATCACCCACGTGGAAGACTTTCAACCTGGCTGATTACAAACGAATCTCAATATGAAAACAATTATCTGAACCATAGTTTAAGGATATACTAAAAAGGCTGTATATTAATCATTGCTTGATCTTTAGCTTAGGGGTTAGCAGGTATGAGTTTTAGAGGGCACCACAAGGTCGTAATGGCTGGGCTCAGTATGTGGGGGGTGGGGAGCTTCAGACATCTGACTGGCCCCTACCCGACTCTCCAGTCTGAGTCCAGTGGCCTTTACTTAAATATCACCGGCCACCGGGCGCCAAAAGGTAGAGGGCAAAGATGGGCGCAAATATCAGTACAATGTCTCCCACCTCACCTCACCGGCCCGGGGGGGGGGGGGGGGGGGCTGCCGAGTCGTCTGACGTCAGGCACGTCGGACTGCCACGTCATTATGACGCCATGTGGGGAGAAACGGGGAAAGGGGACTTGAACGAAAGTTTGTAATGGCTTAATCAAGTTATGAATAAGAATGGTAGACTATCTTAATTTGGTTTATTCAATGATCTTTTCAAGGTTTTTGGTTGATTCCTCTCAACCATCACCAAATCTTTTCTCTCTTGTTTATGTTCGCGTTACTTAAATACGAAGCATTTAACTCAGTAAATCAGTAAATTGAATAATATATTCTATGGGGCCTTGACAACAATTCTCAACCACTTGGCTCCCTTTCAACGTGGGTTATTTCCGTTAATGCTTTTCTATTATTTCTTAATTAATATCAATTAACATAGTTCCCACGTGCTTTGTCAATTTCTTTTACTTTGCCATGATCCATCTCAATTTTCAAGGCACATTTCTTAAGTTGCTCAAATCTCAATAGCTAGTTCCAAACAAATCTTATGATAGCTGTATTTTGTGGTTTTACTACAAGAATGCGGACTTTATGGAGCGATCAATTTTGGAGGAAGACTGCCTAAATCTGATGATTTAACTTAGCAAAAAAGTAGCTCATGAAGTTTTTGTACACCTTTTAAATTCTATGACTTTTCCACAAATATTTTCGT
Source organism: Lepidonotus clava (assembly GCA_936440205.1). Lineage (NCBI taxonomy): Eukaryota > Metazoa > Annelida > Polychaeta > Phyllodocida > Polynoidae > Lepidonotus > Lepidonotus clava. Next base: position 12,032,765 of record OW387150.1, on the reverse strand, counting down.
TTTCCTGAGTTTCCTGGTCCTGTGGGAACCCTGAATGATACCAAATTAGATATCATTCAAAATACACCTCTTAATTTACACCCATACATCAGGGACAGCGGTCTACATAATTTGCTCCAGCCCTTCCCTCTACCCCCAGCCCCAGCAGCCTGTTAGACTGTGTTTATTCCACGCCTGCTGACTGAGTAAGCATCTTACCTGGGCCCCTTCTGCTTCAGTTACACCGAGTGTTTACCCTTTTCAGGCCTCGTGTTATTCCCTTCTAATTGACAGCAGACCAATGTAATAGACAGCAAGACCCATGCACTTTAATACAGAGTCTGGGGCCGAGGGGGGCCCAGCCTTTACTATGTCTACCGACCACCCGATCGGCCGTTCGGAAAAAGTCCAAGTATGCACTTATCGCCCACTTAACTTCATACTTTTACATCTGTTTATTTTCCTTCTCTCCCGTCTTTTTCTAACAGGCATCCAAGTGGCCACAGCAGATTGGATATTGCCATGTCATCCAGGCCAGAAGCAAAATGTATTCTCCCTTGTAGGATTCCTATTTATTCTTATTACTTGACCCAGGATGAAACGACTGATTAAGTTTTCTGTGGATGCCTTAGAAATCATAGTTCCAGATATTCTAATCCTTGCCAAAGGTCAAAGTTAAATACTACAGCAAGCCATAGATGGCACAGTGATTGGGGAAATGAAAGCGAAGTTCATAGTCATCCGGTTATACTTATAGGCATTTATAGGCATATTGTTTACAGTATGCCTTCCATGAAATTTCCAGCTTATGGCTAGATGTGCAAGCTTTGGTTCAACAGGTCGATTGACAATATTTGTATTCGCCATGCCTCCTTCCCCTCAGAACGATACGGTGCATGGCCATGAGTTGATACTCCAATACTTGCACAAGCCATTATAAGTGTACGTACTACGCATATATAATATACGCAGCACAAAAGTGTCGACTGGGAAGTTGTATTATCTCCCTGGCGTCTTTCCCAGTTTCGGATGGCCGTACAACTCGCCGAGACACCACTGCTACCTGCCTGGGCCCCGCCCGCCCTGGAGGAGCGGGCTCCAGGGCGGCCCCTGCTGAAAGGTGCGAGGGTCTGTGTACTCCAGGGTGTCAGCAGGAATACCGGAGATTGACCGCTGACGACCCAATGTCAGCAAGTCTCGTCCACTTACAATGGTTAAGATGCAGGGCAGTGAAACAAGATGATTACTAATCGCACTATTATGTAACGCAGCTGGGGTAGTAAAAGGCTGATAGCCCGATTACCCAGTCTTGAGCTGATCTTAATCTTGGTTCTGAGGTCAAGTGACTTATATACCGTTACATCAGAGTAAAGGTACTATATCAAGGGCACATGTTATTAAAACTGGGTTTCGCCAGAAAGGGTAAGTTAGGATATCTACTTTGACCAGGCCCAATTTCAGATAAAATTCTTTGGATTATGGTCTGACCTCTACCTGAACACCCTTGCAACGAACTGAAATGCAGATCAGGTCGCTTATCTTCCGAGATTGAAGATAAATTCCACATAAACTACTAAACAGAGAGGCCCGGGAGAGAGGCACCAAAATCTAGGCAAAAACCCTAGTAGCACATACAACGCAACAGGCATTCAGCTAAATCAACACTCACAAACAACTCTTTATTATACCAGAAATGAGCGTATAGGGGGAAGATAACCTCCAAGATAAAGGCAGCAAACTTGAGGTAAGGTGGATTGAAGTGGCAGCGCGCACGTGGTGGTTTGGGGGTCGACTCCAGGGGTGGGGAGACGAGCAGCGCCGGCCACAGGTGAGGTGTGCTACTTTTAGGGCGAGCTGCTCAGAGCTGCTCGGCAAAAACTCACAAGTTTGGGTGGGGTTCAGGTGAGCAATACAAGGGGCCGGCGACTCCGGCAGCTATAGTACAGAGAGGGCGAGGGGGTATTTATCATACAGAGAGGAAAGCAGGTACATGCAAAAAGGTGGCACAAGTAGAGAAGACAGTAATAAATACCGGCGGTAGCGGCGGTGGTGAAGCTTGGCTCTTGGTGGTGGTGGAAGTGGTGGTGGTGAAAGTGGTGGCCCTGATGGCTCAGGTGGTGGTGGTTGGTCGTTAGGTTGAGGTGGTGGTGGTGGTAGAGGTAGTGGTGGTAATGGGAAGCTGGGGGAAAGTGGTGGAGGTGGTGGTGTTTTGTAGGGTACAGAGAATGTTCTCCTCCCGGCGGCCGTTCAGTCCGTTCCTCCTGGTGCTATGTGTTCACCTTGGGACTCCTCCTCCACGCTCCTCCTACAAGTAGTAGTGTGAACAAAGACACCTCTGCTTCCTCCTCCTGCTCCCCTCCCGTCCTTCTCGGCTCGTCTCCAGGGGGGTTCTGCTGGGTTCACTCTCCCACGTGTCCCTCACCTACACTCTCCGGGGCCGAGTCTGGGTGGCTCTTCTAGGCCGTGTCTCTGGTTTCAGAACCAACAGACGCCGACTGCAGCGTCCCTCGCACCACACGCCTTCCTCCAGTGTCCGCCCTGTTGGACCCCTCCTGTACGTCTGACCCGGCTCCTGTTACTCCTGTAACCGACCTTGCTGCTTGTTGTAGGGCGCGTGCTGCGTGTTGCTCAGACTTTGTGGGATGCTCCGAGCAGCTGTGAGTTGCTCGTGAATTGCTCACCTGGTTCTTCCTAGAAGGTGATCAGTTCAAGAGCACCAGGAAGTCTGTCCTGGTCTGTCTTCTTGGCTGTCGCGGAGAACACAACACTCCTCCACGGTTTGAGTGTGTGTATGTCTGTAAGTACCCTGAGTTTGTGGACAGAACAACATAAATCAGTGCTGCCACTGATACGTAGTCGCTGCCACTAATTCCTAAGTTTTCCTTATCTCCCCTCTTTCTTCTCGGAACTCGTGTCGGTAGGTAAGTTCTGGTGGCCTGGTTTGTTGCGACTGACGCCGACCTCCGCTTGTTGCCTACAGATCCCTCCTGCTCCCTCACCACCGTGGAGGAGAACGCACCACGTGGTCTGCCAGCCGCCTGTAGGAGGAGCCTAGCGGGCATGCGCCGTGAACCCTGACCTTGAGGGGTCGGAGCATCTGTTGGGAGGCGCCCAGGAGGAGGAGGAGGAGGTGGGGGAGGGTAGGAGATGCTGCTGCTTGTTGGGTTTGTGGGGTGGGGGTTACTGGAGGAGGGGGTGCAGGCGCCTGGAGGAGGGGTGGGCGCCGCCCGGAGTCTCAGACAGCTGCACCGCGCCGGGTACATACAGTGCGCAGCGGTCCGGAGGACGCTGGGGTGGGGGGTGGGGGTTCAGGAGGAGGGGGTAGGGGTACAGGAGGAGGGACTGGCACCGGGCGGTGGCAGCGGCCTACACCCCTCAGAGTCCTCCTGTGTACACAGACAGCGTGCTCCAGGCGTAGCACTAGCAGAGCGCGGGGCCCGGGGCAGTGCATGTTACCAGGGGGGTTCCCCAACCACCACCACTGCCCCGGCTCACGGGCTACCCACCCCGGCCCTGGAGGAAGGCCCATTATCTCAGGTCGCCGTCTGAGAGTCAGTCGGTGCCGTCGCTGGCACTGGGGTAGCGGCGGCAGTAGTGAATGGGTGGTGAGCTGCTCACGGGTTGGGCCGACGCCGCCCCTGAGCTGTTCGGCCCGGCAGTAGGCAAACGGCCGCCCGGCAGTGAGCAGGACGTGAGTCGGTCGGGAGCTGCTCAAGTCATTTAATGATGCCTGAGGCCTGGATTTATGATCTACATCACACACACACACGCCCACAGAGGATCTCCGCTGTCTGATAATGAGCACATACCCTGGAGTAGAACTACTCCAGTGTTCTTTTGTTGGATAATACCACTACTCGACCAACTCCAAGTGGACCAAAGATGGGGACTCTTCCAAGGCAGTTGTCATGAAGACATTAGTCCGAGAGGCCCCGACCCGACGTTCAAGTGGGAACGTTAAGACAGGGGCTCTCGGTCTAGAAGACATCGCCAGGATGATGCAACAGGAGGAGGTTCTGCCGACCCTGGAGGGGCGCCAATCCCTTCAGCCACGTTGTCAACCTACGAGAGGAGCCTGGAGGGGGCGGGGAGTCCCCTGGGCTGTAGCAGTATCAGGGGAAGGGCCATTAGTTATGATATAGTTTCTTCTTTGTCAGCGCGGCCTGGGACAGCCCCCGAGTGGTTTACTGCGCCTGGAGGAGACCCCACTGGAGGAGGTGGGGGGAGGGGGTGTAGGAGAGGTACAAGGTATACTAGGTGGGTAATCTCTACTCCAGGCAGACGCTGGTACACCAGTAGGTTGGTGGTGAGAGGGGCGGGGGAGGAGGAGTGGGAAAGGGGGGTGGGTTATTTTTAAGCTGCTCTGTCTATATACACATATAGGGCCCGTAAGGTGATCCTCCAGGCGACAGGACCACCAGGGGGCCTGCTACCTGTCCCCCCCATCCAGGGTCTCCTACCTGCGCCACCACCGACGTCAACGCTTTGTTATCACTGTGCGCAAAAAGTAACAAATGTGGAATATAAACACCTGCATACTCTATACACAGACGCTACATAAAACCATAGCCTATAAGGTGTAAGTATATGAGTATCAGTTACCCGTCCCCTGTTGTCCCCCTACATATACGGGTTGTCCCTTTCAACCAAACCAACAACATTATCCATCCCCTACAACCAATATTGACTACCACACACGATTTCCACACCTCTCCGAGTTATCTTGGCGCCGATCCTACAACCACCCAGTTGATGCTTCTCATTAAAAACCATGAACCCTACGTGTTGCTGTTGTTTCTTTGCCACCATTGCCACCAAACCCCAAAAATTGATATCTCTCAATAGAGAGAACTTTTCCCTGACTTGCTACCTATGTTTATGTCAGAATAGTAACTTAGTGGTTTATAAAACAAATGTTTCTTCGCAAAAAAAATAACAGATTTTTAGAGATTGACTTCCTCGTTATTTTCATGCTAAGGTATTTTCTTATCAAACAGATGTGTGCATTAAAAAGATAAAATGTATCTACTAATCTTACAAGTACATATCCCTCCCCTACTTTATTTTCCTTGTTCGTCTATAGTTACTCACAGTATCATCCCATTGCAGCTGCGAATGCTACTCTGTGTTTATATACGACACCTCTCCCTGGAGAAAAAGTGAATTTGTCCTCATTCCTCCTGCTCTTCCCCTCTTTGGGGTTCCCCCACTGACTCCTCCAGCCCCCAGGAGCGCCAGGTTTCTATCCTGAGCTATTTATAGCCTAGGGAGCAGCTCACTCATTAAGTAGGTCAGTGGTGCGGACGGGCAGTGGAAGGGTTAAGAAGGGGAACGAGTATGTGTGAGCAGTATGTGTTATGTACATACCCTACCCGAGAGTACCACCACCACCTGAGCTGCTCACTGAGTTGTTCAACTCAACTTGCTCAACTCAGCTCTAGTACAGGTACCTGCTCAACTCAGCTCAGCTCTAGCACATTTAACCTGTTCAGCTCAGCTCAAGGAAGCAGAACCTAACTGGCGGCCTGAACACAGGTGTTTCCTCTTTCCCCTCTCCACTTTTTCCCATCGTCCACTTTTCTTCCCTACCTGCCCCCGTTCTTCTGGGCAATGTAAATTTAGGCTACCCCAGAGACTTAGACAATCATTTACACAGTGGTACCAAACACTAGTGTTTTTGTTTGCTCATTGGCGCTGTGTTGTTGAGTTTATAGATGAGCCCCAGAGCCGAGGTGGACTGACTTACGTCCAGTGTCCTCTTTGAACTTGTCTCCGTAATTATTTAATACGGAGATTAATAGAGCTTCATATTGGGATTATGTATATGCGTAGCAGTTATGTAGGAGCCAATGAAAAATCATAAGAAACAGAGTTGACTAAGTAATCCCAATATAGTACAAAAATGCGGGTTTATTTTGATGATCCTCTTTAGTCCCTTTGAAGTGTAAATTTTCGGATTTAAAAAGTTTAGAATAAGTAGAAATCAACGCCTGGGAAGACAACTATTTAGAAATCATAAAGGTTTTCTTTCCCCTGAGAAATACCAACATGACATGATAAGACATATAAGACGTTGTTCCCGATATCTAGGAAGTGCACATCATGAAACTTGATACAGTATTTCTTTTATACCACCTTTTTCCATTCTACTAACAACTCATTTTCCCACTCCAACTACTAGACACACTAAGAGCCATTTTTCAGATGTCAATGTCCAATGTGCAGGGGATGTTTGTCAAGATAATATTAGGTACGTGCCACTGTCTATGTTCTTGGTGACCAAGCGAACATTCACCTTTCGCTATTATTTCTATATATTTTTTCTATTTCTCTTTTTTATTATTTTTTCCTATTTTCTACTCGATCTATCCTTGCTGACGCACGAGCCCACCGGTTCCCTACCACCTGTGGAAAATTGCATTGCTTTTTGTTTGCCTGGCATTTTTTGTTTCTTTTTTGTCTATTTCCTGGCAAATATTTCTGTATCTTGAGGATTTGCCTCCTAGATTGTTGTCCCTCTTTTTATCATTACTAACTGACATGTGCAGTAGGTTGGGGAAAGGCAGGGGTGATGGAGTGGAATCAACATGTCGCCTCGTCCACTGATCCACTTCTCCCTAGACATTCTATCGCTCCAAGCCTTCACCTGTTCTAGCCATCCACAACTTAAGCCTCTATTTCACTAGGCGATTAATTCTGACAACCGAGAATTTTACAATTTCTCCATTTTCATCAGCAATATAACAGGAACCCATCCATTTCACATACCATTTGAAAGCGAATTAAAAATCCTTTCTAATGATAATGTAACATGTAAATATAGTTGGCCTTTCTTCGAGTGCCGATTTACAAAATCACTACAGGAGAAGTACGTCTATAATACATGGTTCTAATCGATAAAGACCAAAATATCTTAGTGTTTGACTGGACAGAAAGTTGCGTTTTATGAGGGTCTGGCATTTTGCGGTGGTCCTTAATGTGCCTACGCAATATTCTGCGTACATTTCCTACTTGCTTCCCACCTAACAGGTTTCCGGGTCTGGAGATAGGAATTCTGTTAATTCTCTTCATCATCTCTGAGCTCCACCAAATACAAATAGCTTATTGGTATACTACTATCTTTGGCTCCACTGTACCTGTTGATTTCAGTGATTTCAGGAAATCCTCTTATCACATGCTGGATGTCCTGAGATGATTTCTTTTGAGTCAATATTCATGTGAGGGTTTGTGTTTCATGTAAGGAGTTCGTGTAGAGAGCTCAGACCACTGGCTGTCTCTCTACATCACATACGACGTACATCCCAACGGCCAGATATCCCCATGTCCCATTTGTTGTGGATGTTCAAGGCGACAAGCCCCCCCGCCCCGGGCAACTTTCTCACCTGGGCCGAGAAAAAAAGTAGGTCGGGGGGAAATGACAAATGATCCTGTCCCCCGGCAGGCTGGGGGGGGGGGGGGGGGGAGGGGAGGGGAGGGGCGGGGGGAGTGACACCAACTTCAACATTACCTATCAGGGGATGAGCAGGAGGTGAGTATGGGGTTAGTAGGTGAGCAGATGAGCAAAGGGTGAGCAGAAGTCGAGCAAGATGTGAGCAATAGGGGAGCAGGGGGTGAGCAGATTGTGACCAGTAGGTGAGCAGTAGGTTAGCATAAGATGAGCAGGAGGTGAACAGGAGTTGGTTGAGCAGGAAGTGAGCAGTAGGTGAGCAGATGAGCAGGGGACCAGAAGTTGAGCAGGGGGGGGAACAGAATGTGACCAGTAGGTGAGCAGTTGCTTAGCATGAGATGAGCAGAAGGTGAACAGGATTCAGGAGTTGAGCAGGAAGTGAGCAGTAGGTGAGCAGATGAGCAGAAGGTGAGCAGAAGGTGAGCAGGGGGTAAACAAGAGGTGAGCAGGTGTGATTAGAAAACGGGAAAAGCAGAAACCACATCTATGATTAAGGAGCAGCAGGGGGTGCGGGTGGTTTCCTCCAGTAGTCAGGTGGCGCCCCCTAGGTCGGGGGGTTTGTCAGGGTGCGCGCGCATCGCCCAGCGCGTGCCAGGGAGCCAGGGATCTCCATCTCCAAGCGGAGACTGCGTGAGCTGCTCACCCACAGCCACCTGTGGGCGGTGGCTGACCTCCTTTGGGATAAGCAATACACCAAGTAACTGCTCAGCTCACACCTTGAGCAACTCATCAACTCACTCCCTCTACCCAGGCTTGGTGGCTGATTCTTTAATTTGAAACAGGTTAGTAGGTTGGCAGCTTATTAGAATCTGGGGAGAGTGCACGAGGTAGTTGCTCATCAGTGGGCTTTCTTGATCATAATTTATTGGGTATCTGCTTGGAGAGTGTTAACTTCAGAAGGGGTCTGTGACGTGTGCAGTGCACATGTGAGCGGGTCGCTTCCTCGTTCTTCAAGCACAATTCCCATGTGACCTTGTCAGTGTAGGTTAGACCTTTTTGTAAAAATGTATCTTGATCATACATGAAAAAAAGTATGATGGGCATCCAACAAAGTCTAGAAAAAGGAACTATCAGCCTAAAAAATGTCTTCTACGATCTTAACATAACAGACCAACATCAGTTGGCTTAGATCTACATTACCTATGTGGAACAATCATTACGTTCTGCTTTTAAAAGGAATTGTCCCCAAAGTAACATAAGATGTTCATAAGGTATAACGTTGTAAGCCACTTTATCATAACCTGATTGCCTAGGATATCTATTTCTGGCAATCCTTTTGGTTTTCCTAAGTTTCACGAGCTAAACAACTTTCCAGCGTCTAGCTAGCGTCTGTTATTACCTGATTGGGAACCCATATGAATGCTAAGGTCGGTGACCGATGAGAGAAACGCCTGAAACCAATGTGGATCCAAGCCCCACATTCACATTAACACACACGGTAAACACATTACATCATAAACCTAGTTACCTCAACTCTCTCTGGGGAGAAGCTATAAAAATGGCCATTCAATCTGGAATGGCTATGTATGAAATGTCTAGTATTTTTCCAAAAGGAAAATCATTTGCACGTCGCAATATGTGTATTGGGAAACTATTTTTTACAAATTGATATTAATTATTTCATTCTGCTGAACAGTTGTATTATCTATTACTCAAAATACATCAGCTGATTGGTGCAGAGATGCCACTCCCGACTGATGAAAAAGTAGAAAGACTTTTCCTTCTTTTTTTCTAGGAATACTCTAAAACAGATATTAAAATGATATAGGAAAAGTCGGCTGGGCAATCAAAAATAAACAAAAAGGAGGAAACCGTACAAAAGTAGGAAAAATGGCGTCTCTGCTGATGGGGTTTATTGTGTCAGTTACTTTCATTTCACAAAACCAAACCAAACCTAAGTTGGAACAGAAAGTACGAGCGTGGCCCTAGCGCACTTTTTATAACCCACCACCATCTGGAGGACCCTTAGTCATCATGTCAAGCTGGACCCCCATCTTTTTTTTTTTTAAATTTTGACACAGATGGGACTTTTTCGGGTATGACACGAGATCACAAGGGCCACTTTTCTGTGCCAAAGGTCCCTAAATATAGATATCTAGGGCAGTAGAAGGCGGGAGGGGGCAGGTACTAGCCAGGTGAGCTATCACCTGGAGGTCCCAGTGTGTCTCCCACCTGCTAGCCGGGACATATCAGAGGGCCTCGTACATTAGCCTCGCCCTGTCAGGCCTGTAACGACTCTCAGTGGCCGACTCGGGAGTAAAAACACACAGCTTATTAACTGCCGACCTGGGCTGGGTGAAATGCATCTAGAATTACCTGGACAGTTATAGCAACGTTAACATGACGGCAGGATGGCGACCGTCGGTAAAGAGGTCTCATTTTAAAAACTGGACAGATATTACTAGTTTATGTGATTATTACAGTGCTACAATTCAATGAACCATCTTTGATAATCAAATAAATGTCACCATCAAATCGCTGGTTTTCTAAGCCCAGAGATTATATTCCCCTGCCTTATTTCAAATGATTTATTTGCGATTTACAAATGAACAAGGCAATTGATGACACACGAGACTGCCCCTCCCTCCCACCCGGAACTCCCTACTACTGCCCCAGATGTATATATTTAGGGACCTTTGGCAAAGAGAATTACCCTTTGTGACCAGTTTTGCTTGAGTTTCTCAAAAAGAAATATCTAAATACTGGCGTTCAGTTTCCCTATTATTATGTTTGGTCACCCCTTTACCGTCACAGTTTACCTGAAAAACAGTCCTTCAGGAAAAATTGTGAATGTCCAAGTCATCAGTGAGAGAGAGGGTAATTTTAGAACGGCAGAGATTGAAATTCAATAGGTGAGGCGACAGGTAGAATGTCTCGGGTCTGGTCCCTGTGGGGTCTGAGGGACCAGGGCCAAAGAATTTAAATCGAGGAGAAAGTGCACTTACAGATATTACGAATTTTGCTCTCACCTATAGATGCTGGCATGATCATTTTACGATTTCAAAACTTCAGAGAGAGAGTCACAATATATCTTCTTTTTTTCCCTTAATTGTTGCACCACCTAGAGCCACTATTTCATGTCCATCTAATTTTACCATTTAGAGCTAATGTTCCACTTTAATCTAATTTCACAATTTGGAACGAATGCTCCACGACATACCATTAAAACCAACACACGTATCGTTTAAAAAGTCTTACCTTTTACAAAGGTTGTGCTTTGGTGCAGTGGTATAATGTCGATTATGGAGACACCATGCGACCAGTATGAGAACTACAAACAGGCCGCGACCTCCGGGTCAATGTGACTATCGTGACAAGCGTTCTGTAGGCTACCTAGAACTCGTCATTCGCGTACCTGCAATCAGAGCAAAATAATAAAAATCAAAACATGTTTTTATATTAATGAACTATCATAAAGTAATGAAATAAAGATTTCTGTAGGGCAGGAGCACATGCATGTACATATTTGTACGTGTGGTACATTTTGGCAAGAACTTAAGTCAGACGTTGGTAAACAATTTAAATTTTGTTGAATTTGTTGAGATTATATTAATGAAGCAAGTCATAAGTCACATTTCAAACTGATCATGAGTTGAATATGGCATGAAAATGTTCCTAACAAAAGATATAAGATAAGACTTCAACTTGCATTCAAAATTGATAGGATAATTTCCTGATGTAAGTCATAGCATAAAATTTCAACTTGTCTTGAATATGGCGAGGATATATCACTGACATAACTCATAAAGTAACATTTCAACTTGTGTTAACTTTGGAGAGACTATCCCTGACACACAACATAAAATAACATTTCAACTTGTGTTGAAAATGGGGAGGCTGACTGTACTTGACGCACTTCATAAAAACACATTTTACTTGTCTCGAAAATGGCCAGTTATACTCCTGACGCATATAAGTCATATGATAACGTTTCATATCAACAATCCGGTCTTCCCCTCCGCTCCTTCCAACCAACTGACCTTTCGGTTCTTCCCCATACTATCTGTGCAATAAGATACGCATTTTCTGAGTCACATTCACTTAGGGCCTACATGTCTAATATTGTTAGGACGGAGAAGAAACTCCGGTTATTTCTTCACAGGTATGCACGTTGCCCTGAGGGCCCGGTACCCCCACTCTCCAGCCTATTGGATACGCATCAGCGTTCTAATAAACGTGGAAAAAGGGGTCATTTCAAGTAAAGTTCGCATGTCCGCGAAATTAGAAAAAAGGGGTAATTTTTCACAATAAAATTCACGAAAATTAGAAAAAGGGGGTGCTTTTTGATACAAAAACCCCTTATTCTAAGATTGCTAGATTCTAAATATAGTATTTTCCAATATACATTACTAAAAAATCTGAACACACATACTTGACACTTCTAAGGGTCTGAGAGCAAGTATTTTAGCAATTCATTTCTTGTGAGGCCTATATAACGTGACTAAATATTCGCATTTTCGGGAAAAAGGGGTCCCCCAAAATTCGCGTTTTAATGAAAAAAGGGGTCTTTTTTAGTCCAAAAATTCGTGAAAAGGAGGTATTTTTCATTTTGGAGAACACTGATGGGTTCCCACCTATCTGGTTGAGTGGGGGTACCGGGCCAGAGGGTCCTGCCTCCAGGTACTTGGCTAACGAGACACTGCTGTTAAACGTTAAATCCGTACTTATGATGCGATTTTGGCTTGATTCTGGGCCGATTTCGAGAATCAGTTTGAAGAAAGCGTTTTCGGGATTCCAGCAAAGAGACGTATATAAAAACGTTTTCCCTATCGTACTTATGTGAGAGATTTCTGTAGTTCTTATCATTCTATATCTAGTTCTATGTCCAGGGAAATGAGAACAAAGAGCAGCTTTGGTTAACTAACCTGATGGTCAGTGAACTAAATACAAACCTGGTGGCCACTGGACTATATATTAGCTTTGGCAAATGAGTTGCTCGCAGTCTCCCTAATGACCTATCCCTGAGCTGCTCCTACATTACATGGGCTACCTCTACCTTAACCTACATCAGCGGCCCCACCACAGATAGTGCCCTAAGCCTAGCCCCAACCCCCGGGCTCCTCACACATTACGTGGGCTACCCAAACCTATGTCAGCGGCCCCACCACAGATAGTGCCCTAAGCCTAGCCCCAATCCCGGGCTCCTCACACATTACGTGGGCTACCTAAACCTATGTCAGCGGCCCCACCACAGATAGTGCCCTAAGCCTAGCCCCAATCCCGGGCTCCTCACACATTACGTGGGCTACCTAAACCTATGTCAGCGGCCTCACCACAGATAGTGCCCTAAGCCTAGCCCCAATCCCGGGCTCCTCACACATTACGTGGGCTACCTAAACCTATGTCAGCGGCCCCACCACAGATAGTGCCCTAAGCCTAGCCCCAATCCCGGGCTCCTCACACATTACGTGGGCTACCTAAACCTATGTCAGCGGCCCCACCACAGATAGTGCCCTAAGCCTAGCCCCAATCCCGGGCTCCTCACACATTACGTGGGCTACCTAAACCTATGTCAGCGGCCCCACCACAGATAGTGCCCTAAGCCTAGCCCCAACCCCCGGGCTCCTCACACATAACATGGGCTACCTCTACCTTAACCTACATCAGCGGCCCCACCACAGACAGTGCCCTAAGCCTAGCCACAACCCCCGGGCTCCTCACACATTACGTGGGCTACCTACCTAAACCTACGTCAGCGGCCCCACCACAGGCAGTGCCCTAAGCCTAGCCCCAACCCCCGGGCTCCTCACATATTACATGGGCTACCTACCTAAACCTACGTCAGCGGCCCCACCACAGACAGTGCCCTAAGCCTAGCCCCAACCCCCGGGCTCCTCACACATTACGTGGGCTACCTACCTAAACCTATGTCAGCAGCCCCATCTCAGATAGTGCCCTAAGCCTAGCCCCAACCCCCGGGCTCCTCACACATTACGTGGGCTACCTACCTAAACCTACGTCAGCGGCCCCACCACAGATAGTGCCCTAAGCCTAGCCCCAACCCCCGGGCTCCTTACCTGCCACCAGGTGAGCAGGTCTGAGTCGGTGGTGAGTTAGTCTGAGTTAGTTCAGGTAACCTCTGCGCACTGCTCCAACCCTCATGCCTGAATAGCCCGACCCAGCGGGTAGCCCATCTCCCAAACTGAACTGGTTTCTGGCCCGCACCCCTCAGGCTCATATGCCGGTCGTTCATCACCAGCGAAGGGTATGTTGTTGGGTTCTACTGTAAATGTAGGTATTTTCGCGTGTGTGATTTCTTTTTTTGCGGGTTTGAGATAACACAAAGTCGCGTTGATTTAATTTCGCGTTCTAACGACTTGGGGGTTCTCTAAGGTATCATAACCTATATATTCATGCTGTGCTTTAGGCGGACATTTTAATGGTGTAAATTAAGTATAAATATGTAAAGCGCGAAAAAATAAATACTTTCACAGTATTATGTTGTTTACCTGGTTAGGGGAGGCTCCGAGGGGCTGAGGTCATTAGACATGGCTTGCACATGGTTACTGCGGCCTTAGCTCATTGCAACATAGCGAGCACGCCCTTACTTAAACACTACATGCCAAACCCTAGTCGGGCCCATCCCTATACCTTTATGCTACAGTGTGAGGGCTTTAATTTGAAAGGGAAACATCAAAAATAGTTTCTCTAGAATGACTGATGAAACAAATGTTTCTATGCAATGCCGATGACATATTTCGGTTACGAATATTTTTCTTGTAATGTTGCTGCGAGGGGAATTTGACCGTTACATTTCGGGTTTGTGTTTAGTTTTTTAAAAAAAACATACAAAAAGTATTATCGGCACACGGCCCTTTTTATGGGGCCGTCCATTATTCCGCTACGGCCAGGAACTGACACTTCATAAAGAGTAACCGTCGGAGCTGCTCTTTTGAAGCCACATGTCGCAGCTCGGGTTTATCTCGGCGAGCAGCTCATAACTGCTCACAATGTGCTCATAGCTGCTCACAGGCCAGGCCGAGCAGTTCTCACTCAGTCTCTCAACGGCCGGGCAAAAAACCTGTGTATGAGTGATGCGAGGAGGGATAGGGCAGCCTTCTCCAGGCTCCTATATCTCCCACCTGACACTGACTCCTCCAGTACCAGACAACCAGACACGGGAGGAGCTGCTCCAGGTGGGGGCCAACCCTCACCTGAGCTGCTCATTCCACCCCTTATCTCCCTCCACCTGAGAGACCCCGCTTCCTTGGAAAATATCCCCCAGCTGCGGCCTGTGGAAAAGAATGAAACCTGGGACTCGTTGGATACGGAAAACAAGGTGGGGGCATCAGAGGGGGCTGGGTTGAGTGAAAAAAGTTCGCTTATTGTCATCGTATTTGCTCCTCTAACAACACTTCATCTCTTATTTACCCTCCCCAAACTTGGCCTTTTCTGTACCGAAGTATTTACCTACGCAGACCTTTTTTTAACACTTTTTGTTAAAATACTTTTTCTCCAACACTTTTTGGTTAATTGGTGTTGCGCTTCCTGTTCGAGCCATTAGCTAATCTTATGTATACATGTGAACCTAAGGCCTTTTCACCAACCCACCCATTGCCCATATTCTTATCATAGAATGATGAGTACTGATATCATGACACGTCTAAATATCATCATGTAAATCTTAAGCACATTTCAGTAACTGATAACAACACTATTACATCAAGTCAGGTATTCTGAATGGCCTAACAGGTGTTAACACATTCAGTGTAACGTATTCCCATCTCCCGACACTGTAACACACCTGTAGAATCTTTTAATTAAAAGAGGTTCTATTTGAATTGTCTCACTATTTAGTTCTGATAATTCATAAGCCTTACTAGTGAATTGTGCAATAATAGGCTAGTTTTCAGACAAAACTGACAATATCACATAGCACCAGGAAAAACATTAAATCAATACTGGCAATCACAATTAAAATGATAAAAATCACATAAGACCTAGAAAAAACGTAATACTGGCAGTATAAAATTCAAGTGGGCTACATAACCAACATGTTTAGGCTATACATGTATAATATTGTATGTGATCTCAAATTTGATGCATCTCTCGATATCTCCATGGTAACCAGATGATCGGGACTCCAGGGGGTAGGAACTGGAGAACACCTGCAAGGTGAGAAGTCCGTATACCTGGAGACCGAAGAAACTAATATCTACCTTCATTGGAAATGAGCCCCACATTCCAAAGTACAGCTGCACCTAATGAAAACCGCCTCGACAATTAGTCAACACCAATAAGGAGAGTGGTAACAACGGAACTATTCAATGCTGATAACAGCCTACCTGGGCTTCTTAGTCACCATGGCAACAGAACGCTAGGCTAGACCGTCTCCCCTGTCGACCCTGGAGTTCCCACTGCGTCTCTGCCTGCTCGCCTAACAGGTGGGCTAGTTCTCGTTAGCACCGCCAGGTAGAGTGTGCCACCTGCATAAAGCCCCATTTTGTTTTCTTTTTTTTTTACTTTTTTTTTTTTGGTTTTACTTTTTCTTATTTATTCTTCTTTTTCTTTTTTTTTTAACTTGTAGTTACCAGGGGCCTAGTTTTTGGCCACCAGTGGCGCTGCAGTGCACGGCGGGTTCCCGGTACCTTTCCCCTTTTTACCTGAGGCCCCCCCCCCCTCCAGGTCGTACCTCACAGGGTCTAAGGGGAAGGGGTGATAGGCGCCGGCTGTTACAAGTTGCGGTCACTTCACCCCCTATGGCACCCCCTGATTCCCCCTCTTAACCCCACCTGGTCCGCACCTTAACGATTCATCCCAGGGGGCGGGGGACAACCCCATAGAACAGCCTCAGCCGAAACAAGCCTCAATCATGATAATCCTAGAAAAACTATGATCTACTATCAACATGATAGGCGTAGGCTTAGATGAATGTTTGGACGGTTTTAGGGTCATAAAGAAAATGGAAATACTGGCCTCTCCCCTGGTCTAGACACGGGTCGTGATTGGGTGGGAAATAAACGGAGAAAAGAATAGTTCTCCCGACTCACACTGGGGGAGCCACTGTGCTATGGGTGCTGTAGGGTTGGCAGCAAAATCCAATTTGCTTATACTTAGGTCTAAAGACATAGCGGTACAAAACACTGATGGGGGAGTGTTCCGCAATTCGGATAGCGGGGATTCCTAGCAGCTACATCTGACTAGGACTCCTGCACAGCTCTGATACCTATTTTGTATTCCAAAACAAATATATGACCGGAATATTGGGTGTATTCAGGCAAGTTCAATGGCTTGACAAAAATATAGTGGGAGATTTATCATCAGCAACTCAGGTACAAAATTTGAATGTACTTAATATGAAAACTTATGTTAAGAAAGTTCAGTAACCCCCAAAATGATGTAGTATACTTATAGATACTACAGATTAGTCGTATGAGGCCCATTACTTAGTGAGCATTTGCAGAATCCACAAAACTTCCTCTGCGAACTGAACAGCACTATAGATACTAAAACTTAGATACCCTTTACTTTCTAAACATATAAACCCATACAAGTCCAGATTAACCCAAACGTTTAGTAATTACTTTGATTGCCACAAAGGTCTAAACTGTCAGGTATAACCTTTTTTGCTCACTATCCGGATTCTTATGGGACTTTTGCACAAGTCCTGCAATTGTTTAAACTGAATTTATACCAGGAACTGTAAAAATACTCTGTTCTTTGCACTGGAACATGGATAACGATTATTTCAGCCGCACACAAACAAATAATAAAACACGATATAACCAGATTCATACAGTTCATGGGCTGTTTATCAATGTCCAAACCATTCTATATTTTTCCCAACACATTCGAATACATTGTTTCAGACGCCCCACTCTAAACAACGGTCAGTGACCCCCCTCCCACCCTGATAACCTACAGACGCCCTCCTGGTGGTCCCCGTCCTGACAGTGACCTCAGGTAACGACCTCCAGGTGCCCTTCGGTGCCCCACCCCACTGTGAACAGGTGAGAGGAGGAGGCTACCTGTCACACCTGAGAATCCAGGTGTGCAACATCTCGGTGTAGCATGTACTCCTGTACTGATAAACCCCTACCTCGGACTCCCCGCACCCGTCTACACCCAACGGAGGAGGGAGGGAGGGGGGCACTGACTCTCTGAAGGCTTATAGTATACCCACTGCCAAACTACTGCCCCTAATTTTTTGTGACTGACCGCTCCAGATTTTTAGTTGACTGCACCTTATTTGAGGAGTATTTACGTCTCTGCCCCTCAAAAGTCTCCATAAGAAAATTGCTAAGGAAATCTCCTGATGAAATTGTCGTTAGATTTTTTTTTATTTTTGTGTGAAAAGAACTTGGCAAAAGTTATTACCCCTATAAAGTACTATGGACATAGCTCAGTGCCCCCCCCCCCCTTTTGACGCCCACACGCCCATCCCATTTCCAGCCTACACTGGCTGACCAATTTTGACATTCACCGACTCCGAGTCCGTATTGCAGTAGGACCTGTACCCCTTTTAGATCAAAGTGCCCCCCCCCCCTCCGGCCGTCTACCCTTACGACTCGTGACAGCCGGGCGTTTTCTACATGGCTGAGCAACACGTGGTCGCCGGAAGTGGAGTCAGTCTCGCCACCTGGTGGTCTGACGGAGTATTAACATTTGAAACCCGCCTATTGCCGAGGTGTGGCGTATCTGGGTACGTCAACGTCATGCTGGGAGGGGTCTCTGAACAGTTTCAACTCAACCTGAAACGTCTAAGATCTAACAAGACTCCCGCAAGGTCAATGAACAGGGCTTTTTCTGTCTGTTTCCGTAATTTTTGGTGCCTGTTTTTATTGCAATACAGACAAACTGACTACGAGCGATGAAACCCACTGATATTTTACTCGGCTCGAATTTCAACTTGGTTCCCTTTGGGCTTTTTCTTTGTACGTTTCTGTATGTTTTGGTGCCTGTTTTTCTTGCAATACAGTCCGAACTGACTCTATGAACTACGAAACCACAGATACTTTCATCGGCTCAACTTTCAACTTGGTTCCCTGTGGGAGTCACGTCAAAAACTATCTGAATGGGAGTTTATCATATAGAAGTCCCTCAGGCAGTGGCCTTACATCTTATGCTTTCATAGGGGTTGTAAATACTGAGTTCTAGGTTTTTATGGGGACAGGTCTGATAAGATGTGAGAATCAAAGCCTTCTATACTTACACCACCTGGAGGATCTGGGGGTTTGTACCCTGGAGGAGCTACCACCACCTGACCCAGCGGAGACGAGGGAGATGTAATAGCCGGCTCCATCTGAGGGGACGTTTATTTGTCTGTTAACGCCAGGGAATTGGCTTCTAAGGTCCGAGCGTTCTCCGGGGTCCCCACCCGAATTCTTCCCTATCCCATAGCAAATTGTCTCTGTCATGGTTATGGTGATCATCTGTCCCGATCTCAAATTGTTCTCAGAAAAGTGAAATCTGAATCTTACAAATAGGAAAATTCTGAAGTTCGTCGAACAGAATTCCCTGTTTTTCCTTGTCGTTTTGGTCAAATTTCCAAATTCTTTTTAATTTCCCCGACCGGATTTTTTTTAAACAATTTTTTTCCTGTTTTCCCTGTGCACTGGGGACCCTGGTTCTTGATATGGGAGCCAAATCTGAGTGGGCTCCGTGTTCCTTTGGCTCCTGTTAACCCGTAGTCATCAAGTTAACCTTCTCCACTGCCCTCACTAACCGACTCCCACTCTCCAGGAGGGGGAGGGCTCAGAAGATCAGGAGGCGTGCTGGGGAGCTGAGCTGAGCAACATGTGCTTGGAGAGTCGTTAACTCGTCTTCAGGGGTCACTACACTGTTTGTTCCCATTGACATTTAGGGGTCACCGTAGGGATTCGCGGGAACACCTGGCCAGCTTCAAGCCTGGATGAGTCTTGGTTCATTTAGTTGTGAGGAGGAGGAGGGGGTGTTAGGGAGGGGGAGGGGGGCCTTTTCGGAGGAGTAGGGGGTCATTGGGACAGGGGTTAGTCCACTGATGCCCTTGGATACCCCGAGCTCATCCTCCAATTCCCTGCCCCTGCAAACCCAACACCAACCTTCATTAACCAATTCTCGCGAGATAACGCGACCATCGTTGCTCAGATCAGCTGACCACGAGTCGATAAGGACGCATCGTTGGGTCGTCGTTAGCCGCGCCGCGAGCCGTCGGGGCGAGACCAACTCTCGTTTGTTCTCGTTTTCGCACGAGATAACACGAGACTGCAGGCACGACCGGAAACACGTGGCCTATTCCACAGGAAGTCATACCTGGCGTAGTTCGACGGGGAGTCGCCAGGTGGGCGCACAAGTGGTGGTATACGGGTTGTATACCGAGGATGAGTCTCCTCATGTTTTATTGCTGTCTCCGCCGTCTTGTTTTACCGTGTGTCAATCTAGAACTGTTTAGAGGAGAGACTGGGGACTGAAAGTTATCCCAGATTCGTCCCACCCTCACTTTAGCCAATGTGTCAAAACATCTCTTGAAACATTAAGACAGTCCAGAAAAAAATGTTTGCATACGAATAAAACATCGGGGGAAGGGGAGACATATCTATAGGCCTGTATATATGCAAAATATACCTTTTCAAAATTACCAAAATTTACGCATCAGATACACTGTGAAATTAGTAGGAAAATAAAGAGTAACTATTATCAACCTTAAACTGCACACAATAGGCCAATGGACTATAAAGAGTGTCCTTCTTTCAGAGACATATAAATTAGACATAGACAGAAGTACATCACTCTTCATAGATTAACTGAATAACCTGTACTTCTAAACGACTACACGAACCAATAGTCAATAACCATTCGACGCAGAACTTTGCTGACGGCGCCTTCCCGGAAACTAATTAACAATTACCCCGAGATAAAAGAGAGAAAATTGATCATGTTATGGTGCTGATTACTGCAAATCCCCGCTGGCTCCTGCCATGGACATCATTAATCATGGCAGGCTAAAATTCCCCGACCCCTACTTGTTTCTCCAACTGCTCACGTGACCTAGTCACGTGCCTGTCACGTGGGGGTAGGTCCATTAGCTCTGGTCACGTGATTAGAGCAGCTCGCGAGATGAGGTCAAAGGTCAGGTGAGCAGCTCTCTCGGCAGCAGGTGCTTAAAGTGGGATTTCACTTAGTTGGAGTCATACCACGGAGTAACCATGGAGTATGTCCACTCCTTTGGTAAGGGTCGAACGAGTCTGACTACAGAGGTAGAGCATGGCCATGTAATCTAGTCTTTTCCTGGCCTCTGATTGGTCAAATTCAAGGTTTCCATTATTGCAATCTAGTCAGAGCTTCAGGGATTGAACCATACGGTATATTTGATGCATAAACTTTAATATTTGCTATAAGAAGCCATGCATTTACACGTATGCAATACCCTACATACTTGCATGATGCATGTATTGTTCCCAAGTCCTATAGATGTATTAAGAGTAAGGGGACGGGGTAAGGGCTTTGCTGAACCCGTGAGTACACCTTTCTAGGTAAAATGTTCATCCGATACAACGTTTTTACTCTATTCAAATGTTTGCAGGAAAAAATATCTATTAGCCCACTTGGCTAATTTCATGGCTGTGGATCCAGGAGCTGCCTGAAGGTTGAAGGACACGCTAAGTGAGCCACCGAATGAGCAATTCAGCTGCCGAATGAGCATCCCATCCACCCAGTAACCAACACAGCCATTGAATAAGTAACTCAGATTTTGAATGAGCAACTTAGATACTGACTAACTAAGCCACTAACTGACTAACTCAGCCAACGAATGAGCAGGTCAAGCATTTAATGAGTACCTCTGGGTTCTGGTTGGTTGGTTAGGGAGGTCACAAAGACAATACCAGGAGACATGACCTGGAGTATGTGTCATATGACCGGGTGTCATGAGAATCAGTTCATTATTCTGACACTAGGGGGAGAGGCGGCCGAAGGTGTGGTGTCGGGGCGAGTCCTTTTCTCCTGAGTATTTCCTCCTCCTGAATCTGTGATCTAACTTAAGGCCCAGACTAAATAATTTTCTTTAATGTTCTCTGTGACTCAATTATATTTCAACTACCTTCCTATCATCTCAGACGTGAAATGTGAGTTGTAGATCTATTCATTTCACATCATGAACTTTTACTGCCGCCACATGTGGATCTTTATCCATCTGTCAGAAATTTCTGTAATGTTTGGTCACATATACCGAAGAAATGATTCTATCAAGGGTAGTTGAAAATATCACCAGTAATATATCTAAGGTGCAGTTGTTCAAGAAAGATTATACTGCAAAACGAGCATAGAAAAAGAAAAATGAAGAATAGTTATTTCAAAATAGACCTCTTGATGTTCAATGACTTTTGTGTGTTGCTCCGTTGACAAGCGCGACCACCTGGCAAGAATCTGCGCATTTATGAGTACATCAGGCTGTCAATTACGTTGATTTTTGCCCGGGAATTTTGTCCTATTTCAGACAAAAAGTTATAGCATCAAATAAACATAAGGAAAAGGTCCTGCGTTTTTTCATTCCTGGATGGTAGACACTGGAAGCCATCAAATGCAATGACTGTAAATGTGTTAAGTTTTTACCAAGGAGTGTCTAAAACTGTCCCTTCGTTCAAAGCCATACCCGAGGTCGACGCTACATATACACAGACGTATATAATCGCACGGAAAATGTAATCTAAATCTAAGTGGGGTAGGGACTGTGCATACCCCTCTCCTACTTCTAAAATGTAACTTTGCTTAAATAGAAAACTTGGTTAGAACCTAAAGGACGACAAGCACGCAGCCTCTCATCAAACCATTGATCTGACGCTGCAAATCTCATCGCTGAGATAAGTAAGATATCTTATATTTAGCTCAATCTGCAAGTTAAGATATTTATGCGAAAAACGGTCAACCTCTCACATGTAAACCCAATGCAAACTGCCCCACCAACTGCCCTTATTACATGCATCCGCGCATACACGTTAGAGGTGGAAAGGTGACTTTCGGAGGAAAGTAGCTTCCGCTTAGTTTTGACACTTTCCGGCAGGTGGCTCTGTTCATCAGCAGGCCGCCGGTTGAGGATTGTCGTAAAGGCTTGTTTTGCCATTTCCGCTGTCAGAAGGCCCTATGAAGATGTGTTATATGTGCGCCCTCCCAGCGCCAACCTGGCCGGAGGGCCCCTACTCCCCGCCATCAACGACCATTGAGATAAAGTGCAACATGGGCGTCGGGGCCCACGTGGGGGTGGGCTGACCAGGTGGGCCCATGTTGGGTTACTGACTCGGACCCCTTCTGGGAGGGTGATGCCATGAGAGGTGAACTTTTTCAAGGTGATTGAGTCTGGGATATATCTCTGGTCAAGGTGGTTGAGGTTGGGATGTGTCTCTCGTCAAGGTGGTCGGGGTTGGGATGTGTCTCTAGTCAAGGTGGTTTTGGTTGGGATATGTCCTTGGTTAAGTTGGTTTTGATTGAATATATCTCTGGGGAAGATGTTTGGGATGAAATACGTCTCTATTCTAGGTGGTTGGGGGTGGCATAGGGGGTCATTTTTGTCTGTACTTAGTGGTTTGGGTAAACGCCATATAAATTTGTAGTGACAGTGTTTGGAGTTGGAAATCATCTTCATTTTATGCCAATTTGCGATGGCTTCCAAGGTTGTGGTTCAATCATCATAAATCTGCAAACAGGTGACCTCAGGGGGATGGGTCAAGCAACAATCTTTGGTAAGCGTGGCCTTTTGGTGTAAAGGTGTCCCCAATTCTTGTAGGCATATAACATTGCAGGAAGAATTGCATTTGTATTTGTTTTGACTTAATAATAAAGGTGTAGGCAAGAACTGTAGCCCTACATGAGAGACAAGCAGTAGAGTTACATCGGTTCAGTCTGACTTCGAGTCTTTGGTCATTATAATTCCACTAAAAATACATAAAAAGATCTAAAAAGGGCATAAGAATGGTACAAATGTACCCAATGGAAGAATAACATTGTGTGCATATCTCAGTCCTTACAAGTCGGGCCAGGGGTCGCGTTCACTCACTTTCTGTCCATATTTCTCTTTCATGTATATTCATGCTTCATCCTTGCCTCGTTTCCGTCCAGGATTCACTGACGACGACGCCATCTGGTGGGACATATATCATACCTCTCTGGGTGGGTGAGGACCACGTGCGGGGCAGACATGCCTACCGGACTGGGGCAATCTGGACAGCCAAGATTAATTAATAAACCGAAGGTCTGTGAATAGCAGCACTGAGTATTTATTACTGTACTTCATGAATCTCATGAAATATTGCATGGACACTTACTCTAACATAAGGTAAGCGTTTTGGCACTTTAAAGTCATTTCATTTAGGGAACATAAGACAACCCATGGAATTTGTTGGTCTTCCCAAGAAGGACTTAGTCCCATAATGATACATAGATAAGTCAGTGAGGCACGAGGAAAATAACTGAAATATTTTCAAATATCAAAAATAAGTATATACATAGATTTATGTATATGCATGTGTATTTCAATACCGAGGTTTCATAGATGGCGACGACCTTTTAAAAAAATTTACAGAAAAAAAAAAAGAAAACCTGAAATTCCCTTAATATAGGCTACCCTCCATATGCCCTTCTTGGTCATACCCTGGAGGAGAAGCCTACTAAGCGTCCCTCCAGGGCTATAATGATGAATCTGCCCCCTCCTCCCCTCCCCACCCCAGCCGACGCCCCACCCTTTGATGCGGCCCACCCCACTTTATACATGTTGACACGTGCTGGAGGATTGCGGCCTGACCCCCAGAGGTCAAGGGGTCAACCCTGGAGGAGCCCGGATATGGAGAAGCGGAAATGGAGGTGGGCCATCATGTAGTAGCCGTGGGGCGGCGCTGGCCTTTGGTCAAGGGACATGTAGGATGAGGAGTCCTCCAGATGGTGAGGGGTTAATAGGTAAAGTGTGACCACAGTGTGACCAGGGAGGGTAACATTAAAGTTGAGTCTCCATGGTGTGACAAGGACATTGAGGGCATATGGCCCAGGACGTCTCGGGGTCCGTTTGGCATAATCAGGTAGAAAAGTCTTCTTTACAACTAGTGGTTTCTAAGCGGCGATTTGAATATATACTGATGTACTTGGCTTTTGGAATGGGTAGAATTCCCTTCATAGTAACTTTCAATGGTCAGCGATTCGAAACTGCTACAAAGAATTAACCCCAAATTGCTTATGTATGATCAAGATTGTAAATTGATTTTTGTAACGTCTGGAAGATCAGACCTTGTTTGAAGATGACAAATAAAAATATTATCAAAAAAATATAATTTTCAAGGTAATGGAAACAACCTGCAGGTGAGAGAGCTGAGCTAAAGCACCAAGACCTTTCCCCCAACACAACGCACCTTCAGGACACGTTTTTCTGGCCAATAGAGAACGTGGTTGAGTGGCGCCGCCATTTGCTGGTTTCCGGCCTGTACCGATTCTGGGTGTATATTGACGGTGTGCCCGCCGGCCACCAGCCGGAGGTGGGGGGGGGGGGGGGCACTTGGCTGTGAATGGATACCCACTGCGAAATCAAAATTACAGAAAAAGGGTGGTAGACGTCAAAATTGAGGGCCAGTCAACCGATTATAAAGCCAAGAAGAGGACAAGTCATTATGATTTTATCCAAGGAACAGTATAGAGGCCTGATTTACACACCAAAAAAAAAAAAAAAAAAAATACAAATCTTTTTGTTATTTTTGTACTTTTCTGGCATTGACACACTTTGATGTTTACTGGTGGTGACCTGTGACTCCCAGTAATAAGGGGCGGTCAAGTAAAACTCGGGAATGGTCAGTCATAGAAAGTAGTGGCGGTAGGTTAGCAGTGAATAGGGTAAAACCTTCAAAGAATCAGTGCCCACCTCCAAAGGGCCCCCGGCCACCAGCTCACCACCAAAGGTGAGTGGTTCTCACCTGGCCGGTCGGCATGCCTCCATCATGGAACCCATCAGTAACCATGGCAACTCTAAGGGCACTATGATGGGGGGAGACCCGCCACTTGGACGCCGGACGGGTCGACGAGCAATGAAGCGTGGCCGCGACGTTGTGGCGCCGGGTCTTCCCCTCCCCCTGGTGGGCTAATGGGGAACTAAGACGTGGGGCAATGACCTCTGGGTAAGGCACGTGACCAGGTGAAGAATGTGGTTTTATCATTATATCCATGGTTAGATATAAGTTCTGTTATGGGCTGTTGGATATATGGATCATTAGTTATAAGCGCACGAGTGTACGTGTCGAAAACGTTTTATTTCTAGGTACCTCACAGGTGCAATAGCTAAATCTGTACTTAATACCAATATTAAGCGATTGCCTAGCTAATTGACATACAACGTGAAGGTTATGAATGTCCTGTACGCAATTTCATTTTTCCCAAAAAAAAACAAAAAAAGAAAAAAAGTGAGATGTAATGAATCTATGCAAACCCCTTAAATGTATCTGAAACCCGTTCTGGCAACGATAACCCCTTTGATTTGGGGGCTTGATATATCCCTATAACTTCCAACTCTAAATTTTTTCTTACCTCTAAATCTAACCACCTCCCTCTTATTCTAAATCCTTTCCACCGCCAGCTCATATCATATATCCAGTCTTACCACTGACTTGTTAGATTACATTTTTATCCCTTTCAGATTCACCACTCTAGGCCTGCACGTGGCAAGTCGCCCCCGGGTCAGGGGAAGTTGCCACTACCAGTCACCACGCGGGGGCGTGCGCCGGATCGTACGTTTTAGGAGATATTGAGTGGAAAAGGAGGAGCAGAAATAGATAATGTCTTTACCCTCTTGAGCAGTCATTTGGACAGGCCATACGCTCAGAAACAAAAAGCATGAACACTTCACAGGTTACGTGTTTTTTCTGCTATGTAAGCGTTTACGAATTATGACTGATAAAATCAGGTTTTAAAAATCAAAATGATTGAAAAGATAAAGAATGAATTTCTCTAGGCTAACTGACATGTACGCTTTACATTTACTGGATTTTGCACTCAGGGACTACTGTAGAAGACATTACTAGATTTATAGTTTTGTAAGTAATCGGCCGCATTGAACTAAAGTCAGAGAACACAAACATAGCACAAATAGTCCTTTCTTTTCCAGATGTTCTACGTTTAAAAACAATGTAATGTGTTTCTTTTCCAGATGTTCTTCCTTTAAAACCAAGCTAATATCCTTTCTTTTCCAGATGTTCTGAGTGTAAAGCTAATCTTATTCAACAAACTTAACATCTTACTGTAAGCTTTGTTGGTGAGTACTAAACACTGTAACCCTATATCTACAAGGCAAATAACGTCACTAAATCACATCCATAACATATTCAGCAGCCCGGGAGGGGGAAGCTTATTTACCAATAGTCGCATACATGTGCATCGTCTCGCCATAGGACCATCCAAATACACTATCACTGTTGACATAATTCAGCTAGGCAAAAGGTAAACATGAAGATGGGATGGAAGTAACCTAAGAGTTTCACAAATTATTCCCCTCACTGTTGAGGAGTAGGCAGTATGTCTACTGTACCTCTTCTAGACCAGAGCCAGGCATGTTGAAGGCATTTGCCCCTCTCAAGCAATACATCTGGTTTCTTTCAAGTGTAGTTAAAAAATGCACAGAGCCACTCAACATAACAAAAGTAGCCCTTCTAGACCTCCTCCTGCCCTCCCAACAGGTGGTCAGAACAACACCTGGTCGACCTTTTTTTTTGTTTTTCCCAAACTTTCTTTTCTGGTTGGTTTGATGTGGGTGGAAGGGATTAGGGGTAAGACGGAAAGGCTGGTGGAAATGACAGGGGATCATGCTTATTACAAGGATACAAGTGAGAATTTATAAAGAACAAAAAAAACGTCTTTTGAAATTACGAATTTTCTATTCCATTAAACCGTTGCAAAATGAGAGATGAGCATATTTCCAAATTATTTTCAGCATCCCTGTTTGAAAAAGAAGAAATCAGACTGCAATATGAAAACGTATATTCCTGCGGGGTTTTTTTTGTAAGTAGATTACAGTTACCACACATACACTGATAACTCTACCACTGGTTAAACATTTCCTAGAAATGCCATTGGGTGATCTTCTTAAACAAGATTGAGTATTACCTACAGGTGATAAAGAAACCTGCAGGAGGAGGTGTTGTGAAATAAGCCCTGGTGGTTCTGACGTATGTAGATGATTGTTACTGGCAGGGTCAGCTGGGTTTATTTACAGCTGGTGTCCGATTTACAGAACTCAGGTGTGAAAATATCCTGGATCTGCTGGGAGAAATGAGGGCCTGTGGTTGGGCAGTACATCAGGGAGAGTTCCCTAAGCAACTTTTATATTCACTGTGACATCTGTAAAGTCAGATTTTTACGAACAAACAAATTGTTTCCAAAAGATCTAGTATATTAAAAAGTGTTTTGCTATCATTCCTGCATCCATATTCTACTTCTTCTTAGTACACATGGGAAGTGTTCTAGCTTTTCGTTGTATCTTTATATTTGCTAATAATTCACTACAGTATGTCAGTCCAAGGCACTCAGCCATATTTAACCCCTTGTCTTAGGCCTTGCTCTATACAACAGTTAGCATATATCTGTCTGATCAGGGTGAACATGAAATATAGCCTACTTATAGGCCAGTTTTCTAAGATAAACGTGTATTCGTCTGATGAGGAGTAAACTCCCTAACCTATGCTGTATGAATAAATCTCCAATATTGACCACCTAGCACCTAACAGCCATTACCATACCATCCCCCTATACTTCACTATGTTTCCCCTCCGACCTCCAGAGCTCAAGACTATTCCACTAACCGATTTTGACCATCGGTTTTCGGCAACTTATCATTTCTATCAAGTGATATGGGGAAAAGATCATACATCCTACATACCATTTCAAAGGTAAGTAAACCCTTTCTAATGGTACTTATCATGTTCATGATTAAGCAATATTCTCACTGCCAATTATTGAAATCGGGACTAAAATCGGCTAGTGGAATACAGCCTTCACTGCCCTCCACCACCCAGAGCCCATACCTGTGAACAGCCCACCAAGAATGTGCGAGTTATGAATATGAGATATTCCTAACGTTGACCTTTGCTTCTTGCCTCTGAGCGGGTCATTTAACCCTTAACCACTTGAGCAACTCCCGAGCATGCACCATTTATTTATGTCCCACATTTCATCAGCCATAAGTCTGTCATTCATAGGATAAAACTGATCAATAGAACCAAGAGTTCATTGAATACGCTTTCCATTGAAACAAAATGGACATTTTCTTTCTTTTTCTTAACCACTGACTCCCTATTCTCTGTATCTTTAGGTGTAGGCAAAAATATGTTTCTGGACCATTATGTGTCTTCTTGTCAAATATGAAAGGGATGAAGGGAAGTTTTTTCAGCGTTCTTCATTGACAGTCACATATCTAGTTGTTTTGTTTCTTTCTCAACCATGACCTTCCATTAATTGTTTATCTTGGGAGATAGCAGTCAGGACCATTTAGTTTGACAGCTTTGTGGGACTGGTGACCTATGAATTATAGAAAGCCTCAGTTATTCCCCAACCATATGACACCTATTGACATTGAATAAGCTGGAGTTGAGCCTGTCAGTTAGTCCTCTGAGGGAGCAGGTGAAAGAGCAGCTCAGAGGTCAAAGGTCAGTGAGCAGCTCACTGGACATAACCACAGGATATTACAAGTTCTGGTTTGATCGACTTTATAGATTCTCGATGTGGTTTAGCAAACCAAAATCTCCGTCTTATCCATTCTTTGGCTTACAAAACGAAATGAAATGTACTTGAACTTTTACGATAAACGAAATGACATGGACTATTTCTTAAATTCGACATGTGACATGGGAGCATCTTAGAGGCAACATGCGACATGGGAAGTTAAGGGACAGATGCCATTACCATTTCTTGAGTTTGACATGCCTGCCCCACACCTACGAATATTTTCGCTGGTTCCAGCTGATCAATCTCCAATCATGATTTGGTCGATATGAAAAATGTTCAAATCCCATAGAGACCCTATGTTAAAAGCTACACTCTCCGAATGACCATATCCCCCTAGCGAGAGACCGAGGAACCAGCAGATTTTCAATATGGCCGCCCCCAGTGGAGGAAAGGGGTATTCCCGACCTACTTTCGTTCTATTTTTAGAATATCATTATGACATCATCTCGTCAATCTCCGAACACAGACTTATTTATGCTAATTAGTACACTCTCAAGGCATTTTCTATGGAACGACTTTCACTCTCCATACACAAGTTGCCTGAGAAAAATAGCACGATGTGTCCCCCCCCATTTTTAACATTGATCTCTATGGGAGTTGGGACAACCTATTACTCCGATATATCGGACTATCGACGTTATCCACTCATCGAAGACGGAGAATAATGTGCAGCAACACTCTGATATTTCTTGGATTTATTTCACGATGCATGAAAAATTTGCTGCTGTTAAACTTCATTATTTCATACTCGAAGGTCATAATGTGGGCTAATGATCTAATCAGATGCTATATGATATGATGAGTATCCATGCATCTTTTCAATTGCAATCATGCAGATATCTGTACATATATAACGTCTGGAAACTGCAGGCTATATACATTAATGCAATGCATCCATGTATATAACATCTATAATGCTTATTCGAACACGTAATTATTATGTTATAAGTTATAGCTAGCCACTCTCCCATCCCTACTACTCACTACCATATATATTTCTATGGTGCATGCAAAGGCACACATGTACATATTCTTGTAAATCCCCTCTCTCCAAGCCCTATTCCCTGCTCCTTTCACCTTGAATTACAAGGTCTTCCTTCTCGGCAGACCTGGAGGAACATTTCCAGCATTCCACCCACCTTAAACCTGGGGGAGGTCTACCTTTAACCTTAAAGGGTACTACTCAGGTTTCTACCCAAGTCGGAGTCAAAGTTCTCAAGAAAATCAAAAGAACAGATTTTTCATTTCCCACTCTTTTTAGGAAAACTAACTCTATATCTATGATGAAATATTTGGTTCATTATTTAATGTTTTATGATGGAGAAATTGCAATTCATGGATATGTGCTTGTGTGTGAAATATGGACTGAATGGTTAAGGACATGTGATTAATTTTCAACTTTGTGTGGTAGTGCCAAGGGGTTATCGCTTGAGGTGTTTATGGGTTCTGTGTGTGTGTGTACTTGAACATAACCTTGGCCTGGTTCAAGTTGATAAACAAATTCTACCAGCAGAATCTTCTCGATAACAAGATATCCTTACACACTAACTTCTAATACATTGTGCTTGAATAAATTTGTTTACTGACAAGAAATAAGTCTTTTGTTTTCTTAAAAAAAAGATATTCCTACAATTACTTAACAATCAAATGTACTTTTCCTGTCAGTTTAGCATGTGCTTATTCACCAAAAGGGCTGTATTTTGCTCATACAGTAATAACAGTGACAGTAGTTGTTGAGCTCATCCAAGAAACACAACCATGAGTAGAAGTTCAATGTTCATCCGGCCTGTTCTACCGTTGCCAGGAAATCCTAGAAGTGGTAACTAAGGAGGGAATGTCGGCGTGCTCCGGACTGTGACTTGATCTTGTTTAAATGAGGTTAACCCCTGAGTCAAGTTATCTTGGACACTCTCAGGTCAAGGGTAACCGGTGCATTGGTGGGATCACATCAGGCCAAAGGAAATAAGAGCACCCCACGAATTATCGTCACATATTGAAGTTAGTAAGTGAGATGCCTTCATGGGTGATTACACCTGGACTTAGAAATAGTCTATATAATTATGTATATGGAGAAAAGTCAAAGAAATACAGGAAATCTGCATGTGAATCTGGAGGAATCCATCTGTATACCGATCTGCAAAAATGAACATACAATCCTTTTTAACATTTCATTTGAAATATCTAGATAATTGATTTTTAATGTTATTACACGTTCTCTTAAAAGTATCAGAGTAAGTGCAAAATCTAAATTGGTCAATATTCGTTTCCAGAAAAAAGAAGACTGAACGTAGAGGATGAACTTGATGCATTGTCCAGGAAGGAACTTGCATCATTTGATTGATCAATGAACTAGAGTCTTAAGATACAAAGCACACAGGTCTATGCAAATCGATGCAACTAATGAAATCACTGCAATCTTAGATAAGTGCTCCAAAGGGAAACTGCGACAGGTCTACCACAATAGCTGCAATGGTCCCGCTGTTTAACAAGTGAGTGATTAACGTATTTATTCTGTCGACCTAAGTCGAGGTAAATCTAGGAGCAGTAAAAGTCAGATCTGCCAATGGGACAAAGGTCAGGGGACTCACCCCTACCTGGCGACCCCTCACCCTCACCCCTCTCCTCCTACCCACTCCTTTCCTCCAGCATGTCTGAGCTGCTCCTACCTGGACAGGTGAGACATGGGCCGACAGGTGAGTCGCTCCATGCACTCACACCTGTCAGGGACCTGCAGGGGGCACTTGGTGATGAAAAGGGCACCTACTGTAACGTGTAAAGTGTTGACACAACTTTTTAGATGTATATCTATATTTAAGTGGACTGTCAACGCCAATAACCATTACATTTTTTTGAAATAAATAATTGAGCTTTCTTGATGAAGCCCCTTTCTTCACGTCCTCCGTTCCTTTATTTTTTGTTATGGAGTCCCCATCATCTTGTATTGATAAGGTTCTCCTGCGGGAAATATTACAAAAAGTGTTCATGTGAAGATAACTTCACAATGGAGGGGCTTTGCTGCTTCATTGAATGGTATCCAACAGTTATACACATTTCGCACATCTGTATAGTTTACTTTACTTTTTATCCTATTCTTGAACCTGGTTCTATTGGATTTGACATACATTGAGGCGATCCACCTATACCCCGTGCACACGAGGGTCCCATGGACGATTTGATCCCAACACATTTATCCTGGGCCCATTGGAACCCATATCCCTACTCATTAGTTAAGGCTCTACCACTTGCAGATCGCGACACCTGTGAAAAATGTCTATAATTATGTAATTATTCACGTGTAATAGAAATCCTGAAAACGGGGTATACTGCAGAGAGGATTTGATTTTTGTTTGTTGGGGTAGTTTAACGTCCGGTCAACCAGACAAGGTTCTTTCCAGACTGCGCAAGGTAATGCTTTTCAGCTTACAGGTGATTGTATCTATGATATGATTTAGAAGAAACCCGCCACCAGGTGCGATACCCTACTTGTTTAAAAGAGTTGCAAGGGGTCTTTCATGTGCAATGTCCCATACAAAGAAAACCACACACCCTGCATTTGATTTGAAGGTGCTCACTTTCCTGCAGTGAGTGCCTCCCACCCCGTCCTATCTCTCTCTCTCCCCCCCCCCCCCCCCCCCATGGTCCTCCAACGCCGTCGGCTGTTATCAGGGAGCACGCGTCGCGTATCAGAAAGACAGATAGCGCCGAATTAGAGCAGGGGTGGGTATGTGATCGATGGTGGCGCCCCCGTGCGGGGGGTGGCCACACTAGGCAGGTAATTGCCGCAGGGGATGTCGGGATATCATTGGGGGTGGCAGGGGTGGGGTGTAGGGGAAGGGCACCTGTTTCACACCTTGATCAAAGACACCTTAATAACTCCAGGGTCAGTGTGATACTTGTTGGTAAGTGGGAGATAACTCAAACAATAAAGGGGAGGCAAGGTCTGGAGGGTCCCATAGTGATGGATATCTAAAGGAAAATCACATAAGAAAGATTATAAGATTATCTCTTTTCTTCGTGCTGGGATAGGTGGCCACATGATGATAACGTTGCGTTATTGATACAACTGGGTAAAACAATTGGGATAAAGAGAAGACAAAAAACGTGGTTTGCCCACCCTTATTCAACTATTGAGATATCCTAAGTCTGTAGTAGAAACATGCCGTGATATCGGTCGTTTTGTGTTCATAACCTATGCCTTGACGCTGACTTTGTTGCAAGAAATTCTAGCGTGTTTATTACGCGCCAGTTTATCGCCAAGTACAATGTGCTGGTAAAACTAACAGAACAACAATATCCTAAAAAGAATCGCCGGTCATACTGCGGAGAACATAGGGTCAATGTACAAATCATCATGGGTCTGTTAATAAACCGGGAAATTCTTGGCACAAACAACCAGTTGCCAGATGTGACGGACTACCCCCCCTGGTTCCCCTAACCCCCCGCCCTGGAGGGGCCCTGGAGGTGCATGGCCAGTTGTACCCTTCCACCCCGGGATAGGCAGGTATGGCTGGCGTCCCCCGATCATCGCTCACTCTCCTCCAGGTGCCCCCCCCCCCTCCACCACCCAGGTAGTTGAGGTTGACGGGGTGGTGTACTGTGGTGTAGGGGGGGGGGGGGCGAGCCCTGGGGTCCCCAGCCCCAGCCCCCACCACTGACCTTTCCATCAGTCCCTCTATTTATAAGGGCGCCCGCCGGCGGCCACCTGCCCGCTCCGCCGATAGGCGTCGCTCTTGTATCACCCCCACCCCTGCTCTCCTCCTTCTCACAAAATGACACCAGTCTAACACAATTCCCCGCGACATCTCCGAATAAAGAAAAAGGAACGGAGAGAAATATGGAATAAAAGAAAACGAAGAAAAAGATATTTCAATAAAAAAAAGTAAAGCTGCAAAAAAGACCTCCACTCCGTCACTCTCCCGTCGCTGGTATGAATAAAGCTCCATACCAACTAGGCGATTTTGGCCAAGTTGGCCAACCACTATACCAGAATAACCAGCCGATTTTACCTTCGCTTCATATCAAATAGTAAATTTCAATATTGCATACTGATGGTGATCTAAATCGGCGGAAATATAGGCCGATTGTTTTGCTAGTAATCAGTCAATATGGACACAAAATGAAATTCAGCCCAGTGGGCGTGGGACTTAAGCAATACGGAAGTCCATATCTGCTTGGAAAATGGAATAAGTTTCCTTCCAGTTTTTTTAGAAGAATTTCTTGTGGGTGGTTTTCGGTTTTTGTGGTCCTGACACTGCAGGCCCTCCCCGGAGGCTCTCTTTCCCGGGGATATAGAACTATTAGAAGCTATAGCAGGGAAGTCAAGTGGGATGATTTTCTGGCTATTCGCCTGCTTTAAAAAGGGTCCGGGTAAAATAGTTGTCATCTGGAATTCGGATATTTCCCTGCTGGCCTCACCTACCGACTTTGGTATAGCTTTCTAGAAACTCTCTTACTTTGGCATTGGGTGTAGCAGCAGTATTGTGCCATTTTATCCCCATTTCATAAAGAGAGCTAATCTTTGAGATGTTATCTTATTACTGCAACACCACACATTACCTATCTTTCTAAGCTGACAAAAACTTCTCCTTGATAGGCAGATAAAGCTCGTATTTAACTCAATAGATACAATCAATTTTGATAAATTAAGAAAATGAAGACTGCTAACTAAACCCGGGCGAAGGGAGGCAGAAGAAACCTTAATGCATCATAAAATCTCCATTCACAATTTTTTCTTTTTACATTTCACTGTTTCCTGTAGGTGCAAGATCTCCCAACTCATCCAGTAGTTTATACTGTCAATGTTTGCCCATATTGGGTCTATTTAAGCGGGGAGTGTAATACAAACGATACCTCCAGGGTCTTTTGTGCCAACCTCCCTGCTACAGCACGAAGATCTGCCCTGATCCCAGGCTTAAGGGGGAGTTCCTGTTTGGCAGGTGAGTGCATTGTATGGGGAAGGCGAGCTGGGCAGGATTAGCCTAGTTTGGATATGATGTTCTTCCCCACAGTGTGGGGAAGGGGAGCCACTAACTCACTAAAGGTCACTATAAGATAGCCACAAACGGCCCTACTTTCTGGGACTGACCGCTCCTGAAATTTGGTTGGCCCTTATTTTTAAGGAATACAGATCGCCACTGCCCCACCCCTCAAGAAAAAAAGACTGTGAGATATTCACAAATCTTATAAATAGCTTATGGAAAATTCTAATATTTCCAATATGTACTTTAGTGAAATGATGTAAGAGGAGGAGTAAGCTTCATATTATTTCACTTTTAGCGTTTTCTGAAGTATTTAACCGCCCCCATTTTTGCCTAACAAGGAAGTGACCGCCCCTCAAATTTGGCATTCACTACCTCCATTTTGTGGATCTTTTTGACAGTGGGCACCTTTAAAGATCCGAGTGACCCCCCCCCCCCCCCCCCACCTTACTGCTTCGACCAAGGAAGGTCCTCTCACACGAACCTGTGGTGGAGATCCCTGGTTCTCACCCTATAACAGTGGGATCCATGCCTACCACCTATTGTGATATTAAACACACATTGGGGGAGCATGCCTCAACATTGAGTTACAGCTTTCCCTCGCCCACTCACATTGTTTGCCCCACAAATATAGCACCTTGTCAAAGTATGTAATATTTGTCGCATGTTGATATGCATCTCAGTATTGTTACCACAACTCTCAAGTGGGTAGCCAACCGTTTTATTGCCTGTTACGTTTATCCTCTCGCATATATACATCTGTATTTCATTTGCCTACCTATTTTATTTGCACAATAGACATTGTGCAAATGATGTTACATTGTCTTGACAAATGACTCAACAAAATGGTGATCTATTTATAACCTCATGTGTATCGATAACCTTATGTGTATCAATTCGCATGAGCAGTTCAATTAAACTCGAATGATTTTATGATATTTTCCTGGCGCTATATTCAATGACTCAAGAAATGTCACATAGGTTGTATATCCCTAATCATTCTCTTTTTGATTCATGGTAATATGGTAGTTCTGGCTACATGAATGGCGCTTATCAAGATTTTTAATCAAAGACCCAGTCTGCAAAAGGTCTATAGCCCGCCACTCCTTCCTTACTATACCCACATCCCTTTCTCTTCCATCTGACACAGCCAGGATCCCTCAGTAAATATCCACCTGTCTGTCAACAAATGTGTCCTGATTAACAGTGTTGGCCTACTGAGGGCCAAGGTGTCTACCGTCAACCTATATACATGTGTGTATTTTCGTGATGTTTAGCATTTAGCAATTAAATACATTTTACGGGGTACAAACTAAAATTCTATTTTCAAATTCCGTGTTTTTCCTGGGATTTCCTTGTCCTGCACAATTTTTCCCTTTGTCATATCCAGCAAGTTGTTCAAGTTTACAAGCCTCTTTATGCAAACAATTGCAACCCAACAACAAAATGTCGAATCCCTAATATCTTGAGACTCAGGAATTTCAGAACCTGGGCAAATTAAATTTGCTGTTTTCCCTGCTTTTTGTCAAAATTTGCAAATTCACTGTGTTTTCCCTGTCAGGGAATATTTTTGTTGTTGCCATTTTCCCTGTTTTCCCTGTTTTCCCAGTACTGTTGGTACCCTGATTTTGGCTCATTTATAAACCCGTGCATTTATAGTGTAGTCTGTTCTGTTTGTTCCATAACATTTTCTGTTTTCTCCACTTGCATCAAATTTTAACTGATAGACCACAGTGCGTGAAACGTGTAAAAATATGTAAAGCGCGAACATATAAATATGATTATTTGAGGTGAGCTTGGCTGTTTGCTCCTGAGACCCTCCATACACGGAGAAACGGGAGCTTCAAAACTGAGGAATCTGGTAGCAAGGGTCTGTGTACACAAACTAAGCCCACCACGTGGGAAAAGGATACACAGTGAAAGGGTCACCCTCCCCATGTCGATAAAGGTGAGGGCTGCCCAGGAGGAGCACTGGTATGAAAAGTGTAGTTAAATAATTCTACATGCGCGATCGACACCTGCCCTGGTTCTTCTTTGGTCAATTCAATTCAATGAGTATTACTATCAATCTGAGCCTTTCACATTCCTAATAATATCTAGCTACTTCTCTTTGGGATATATATCGTATTCAGGTATCCATAATTGAATCACTCATCTATTTTTATTCTCAGTTCCTTCTTCTATTTCTTTTGAGCCGTTTTAATTTTTGTTGATGGGACAGCATGTCATAAATAAATTGCAATAAGAAATTGTAAGAACAAACATTTTAATGTGATATTCCAGATTTTTACGGTATAAAAATTTTAATTGCTGAATGAACAAGCAGTGAGTAATTGTCACACAATGACGAACTTCACCCTCAGGGATTGTACTTGTTGATAAAACCTTACACTACAAATCATTTAAATGAATTGCCTTACAATCTACAATCAATGGGTTTTCTAAATCCCTAAATCAATATAAAATCAATTCACATGAGAAGAAGGGCAATTAAGTAGCAAAAATATCAACAACAATGTTGGCACACTACAAGTTTTTCTGACAACTGCAGGTTTCACACTTTCTGAAGCAGAGCATCTTTCTGAGAAACCAACTACAGAAAAGTGCTAGTTTCTCAGAGAGGTGGATCTTACCCCTTGTGGACCCCTTTTACTAGGTACACACTCCCAGTAGGGATCACAGCGTGACCTCTGTGACCCCAACCACGTGACCCGCCACCATAACAATGAGGCCGAAGGAAAGGTGTGTTTGCCTAGTTGGTGGTGCAGAACTGTTGGGAAATAGTCTGAGGAAAAACTCAAACTGCAACATAAACACACTTTTTGGGGCACATTCTTGCAACCAGAGAAGGAACTGTGGCAAAGCTTGGTATTTCTTTTTCAGAAATAAGGGGGGAAAAGGAGGCTAAAGTCCAAAAGTGATTACTCACACTTAAGAGAATCTGTCAAATAAGTGAATCACATTAGGGGTATGAGGGCAAGCACATGCCACAATGCCCAAATCAATTTATTTATTTTTTTTTTTTTTCAAAATTGAATATCTAAAGTCCCATTTATCAACTGAATGTAGATACCAAATCCAAACTCCTTAATAATATAACAATCTCAACATTTTAGAAGATGCTGATCCTAGTAGAGTTTTTAAAAGATTCAGACCATCTGACCATAAGCACTTCTTTTTAGAATATCAAAGCATGACGTTCCCACTTTGATCACGCTAATGATACTTGTAGCCTGGTACTTCACAAGTGGCATGGGCAGGTGGGGTGGGTTGTTCACCGGTGGTTCCTCCAGTAGGTTGACCCAGTTCTGACTGACCCTGTCTCTGCCTCCTCCAGAGACCTCCATCCCCTCTCTACACCTTCTTCTCCCCAGCCCTCGGCACCCCTTTATATCCCTCCACTCCCCAGGGCCGATAGCAGCCCTGACAGACGGGCGGCTCCCATTTCATAAACAGCACACACTATTCAACGGTTACTCATGGATAGATAAAACACACAAGAAATCCAGGATCATAAGAATGTGACTATCTTTTACATTTTTAATGCCTGCGTTTTATGTTGTAATGATGTTACTAACATTTTTTCCTAGTAGGTTCTCTGGTTAAAGCCTTACATGAAAGAAGCTAAGCACACAAGGATAAAGTTCGTTGAGGTATCTCTATCTATAGTCTAATTGAAACAATCTTTTGGGAAATGGCATATTATGCTAGAAGTAAGTAATAGGGACACAGAGGTTATGTGTTCCCTACACTCCATCGAACCACGTGTTTGCAACAATTCTAATGTTCCTTAAATCACAACATGCAATTCTTTCTACAAGTTGACTTATAATACTATACCATTTCTTTTTCTTAAAACCCAATTCTGCACACCTCTTCCACCCCTGGAGGCTGCACCTGTAGGAAAACCCCCCATACTCCACCCAGAGATACATGTATACAATGCCCTGGTCTCAGTTACTTCTCAGGTGCCTCCGGGCGGGGCCCACACCCTGTGTGGTGGCGTAAGCAGTCCTCCTGTGGGTAACAAACTACAAAACAGGCAGCCTAGAGAGGCCTCACTTACCTGGTGGTCGGCCTGGGCAGGAGTGAAGGGGTCCGGGATGGGGTCCTCCACGTGCTAGTGTCGGCGACGTCCGCTAGAGGCGCCACATGCTCCAGGGGGAGGGGGGCAGGCTGGAGAGGGGCGGGAGGAGGTGGTTGGCGGCGGGTGGCGGCGTCGAACTCACCTATGGGGGGAGAAGTGAGTACATAGGGGTTAGTTGTGGGCTTCTCTACTGGTGGGATGGGGTGGGACACCTGTCTGAACGTAAGGGTACCTAAATCTCCACTTTGCATTGGGGCTCTTGTTGAAGAGTGCATTTAGGAGCCTACCTATATGAAAACCCCTTATTAATTGGCAAGGGCATTTGTAATCGGTCTATATGAACACCTAATCGGCAATATTTATCAAGAAATGAAAGAGCAAGTATGTTCATGAATATGAATCCTCTATTAAATCTTTCCTTCTGCTATTCAAACGTAATCTTTGCCTAAAGAAAACGACAAATTCGGATTTTCCACCTGGCTTTCAAGTGAATCGCTCACTTAAATACTCTTTGCAAGGAATAAACTATTTCTGACACTTTTAAATTCCAAAAGTAACAGATTTACCCACAAAGCATGATATACAGGCACGCAGGACATGCCACGTGTCTCCACTGGTTTCAGTTCAGCATTTCTCTCTCAGTCAGATTTAATCCTCGCTAACTTTTTAAAGTCTATTTTGGGGTAAGGTGGTGAGCTGGTCGCAGGGCCCAGATCACCACCAGGTAGGCCCATCTACTCATCAATCAGCCCCTTGAGGGGGGAGGGGGGGGGGGCACTTCGGGCTGAAAGGGTACCCACTGGTTAACAGACCTGCTAAAGTGCCCGGCCAATGGGGGTAATTTTTAGACAAAAAGGGGGGCAGTGAACTACATCCACAGAACAATATAGGAACATCGACTTGAAAGTTGGCATAATTGTCAATTTATTTAACAATCTTATCGGAAGCTTCCCTAAGCAATTTTGGCAATTCATTTTTTATATTTCCCTGTATTTACTATTTTAGACACACTCATTTTCTGGGGTGGTAATCTTTGATAAAGGGGGGGGGGGTGAAAAGTCGGGGTAGCTTGTAGTTTGGCGGTGGGTGGTAGCCTCCAAGGAGTCAGTGCCCCCTCCCTCCCAGGTAAAAAGCTGGGCCAAGTGCCTCAGGGTGGGGCTTGGAGGGTAGGGACGCAGGGGCAAGTTTTGGGGTAGGGCAGGGGCAAAGGGGAAGCTAAGGGTTCGTTTACAAATGGTAGATATGTTTGAATATGCAGGTAGCTTAAATGGCTGACTTTATCTGGACTGAATTGCACTTGGTCGGTTTAATACAACAAGATTTCATATTATTGATGGGATTATAATGTTATCATTAGACTGCATGTCACGTAGAGCCAAATTTGATACGTACTACTGCGTGGTAGAATACTATCTGCAAAGTGGGCTGAATTGACGGAATTCTAGAAAACAGCATTTTCTGAGTTTATAGATGACCTAGCAAATTCAAGTTCATCTAATCCAAACAAATAGGTTCGTCTTTTTGCTGGTCAAGACTCTAAGATAAACTGCTCCATCTATACCTACGCCCAACAGGTTGTGCACCTGATTCCCCATACCTCCAAGTGCTTTTCAAAGGGTAAAGGTAAGGTTAAGGTATAAGGTTAAGTCAAGTGCTAAAGCCAGACTGTCCTGGTCGCGTCATATGTTATGTACCTATGCCAACTCTATGAGACCAAAGGTGAGACTAGGGGTAAAAACGAAGAAGATGAGGCCAAAATTATAGACAGCGATCTTACATTGTGGGTCGGATGTGAGGACAGCATGATAGGTACAAACAGAAAGCATCGAGACGTCTAGTCTTTTCCCGACGCTTGTTGCTTCTATTTTCATGTTTCCAGCATGTGGGTGTTTGTTGTACACCTAAAGGTGACTTTTGAGTTCGTTGGGTTTTGACAGAAATTTCCTTATTACAAAACTGTCAAATTTATACTAGACGAAGGAGGCAAATCCTAAAAGTGGTCTGCATAAGAAAAACGGCATTAAGACAGGGTTAGACCTTGATATTCAGTTTTATGTGTTTGGACTGGATTACGGAAAAGAACTAGCTCTAGAAACCAGCTAGGTTTGATTTAAGTTTCTTGGGAAAGGGCAAACCGCACGGTATGCAATTATTCACGGACGCTTTTATGAAAAAAAAAAAATAAGAGTTGAAAACCTCCATCGAGAGGCACAGATATCCCCGTTGAGATAATTACTCCAGGTATGTAACCCTGCAAACCAGAGACCAACGACTAAATAATTTCAAAATCTAAAAAAACCTCGGTATATATGACGTATACCCGTGACACCTTATTCATTACACACAACAGAGACTTTTAAAGACAGAAGGAAACCAGAACTTACATTCACTACATCCCATAATAGTCCAGCTGTGCAATCCGCTAGTCTCCGGCGCACAGAAGGACAATAAATCAAATGCTACACATATAAGCCGGGTCCCCTCCCCGCCGCCCCGCCTCATTCCTTCCTCATGATCATGAATCATGCATGATAAGGACGCGTCTTACGGGAGGGACTGTCCGGGGGACAATTAATAACCTGTATACAGGCTTAATGAGCGGTCCTCCAGGGTCAGAGTGCCCAGTCTGTCATTGAGGAACATTGGTATAGTATATATATGAAGAATAGGGTTTGGCGGTGAGTCGGAATGGCACTGCTGTTTACTTGTATTTTGATGTACCTGCTGATTGAAACAGGATGCATCCTAGGGAGAATTCCCTCTCCAAGAATGAAGCACATGATTTGTGCTATCAGTCTTGGTATCACCTATGCATTTATTTCGTTTAGTCTGCATGGGTATGTAGTTGTAGTTTTCCGAAGTGGGTTCGAAAATGAATTTCGTTATAGGTATTTATACCTGATCATGACCTCCGATGGGTCGTCGCATGATTTAGTTGACAATGTTTACCAAATTTTATCGAAAGTGCATAACATACAGGGCAATAGTACAGTATATGATTTACTGATTTGAGATAATGGGGAACTGAATTATTCACATCATTATACTACCTTAGCGACCTATTTTTCCTTGCATCAACTGCATGGCTGATGGGTGAAAGACGGGATTTTAGCTATTAGGTCTCCCAAGCTGTATCAACAATCTACAATATATGTTACTAAGGAGACTCTAGTCCTTTCACTCCGCCCCATGTGACCAGTCACGTGTCCGTTCTATTCTACGATCTGATTGGTTTATAGCTTGTCTAATTGGGCTGGGGAGTAATCAAAGACTAAACGACGTCGGCCGGCCTTCTTACGATCCCCTGATAGATTGGGTACGTGCGTGTACTACAACATTTAACGGGATCTTTATATCCACCAGTATCTTTGAGACCATCTCATTAAAATTCCTTTGCTGGTTGGCTATAAATATAGGGTTGGCGCACTTTTTGTACTTGTGGGCCACCGTACCTGTTACGTAGATGCATAGGTTACTGCATGGTTATTACCGTTAACAGGCAACGCCCTTAACGTGAACAGATGGCGGGAAATGTATACCCCATTTTTTATAAGCCAGGCAATCAAACCCAAACCCTGTTTTGCAAGAAAATGGGTTTACTCGGCAGATCTGACGCTCTCATCTATAAATCTTGATTTTATGTTCACTACCGGTCCTCCTCCAGGGCGGAGGCTGCTGGTTCTGGGCGTGTTAAAGAGTAACCTAGTCGGAGAGGCCGGGTACTACTACATGGAGGTATAATTGTAGGTAGACTAAGGGCCTTAACTCTTCTCTTCTACTTCTTTGCACCTCCCCCCCCCGCCCCCCGCCCCTTCTCAGGTAGCTGGTTCCCTTACCATGGAAACACGCACCTATAACCCTACTTTCTCATTTGATGCATATCGCACATGTCGGCCAGCCAGAACCCATAAAGATCCCAGAACGGGGAGTTGCTCACCAAACCTTTTCTGAGTAAATCAAACAAACGAGTAACTTGGGAGCAAAAATTCAGAGGAGGGCGATTCACTTACCCAAACTTTTCTGAGTAAATCAACAAAACTAGTCAGGGTTCATTTGAGCAAAAAAAAACCTCAGCGAATAGGTCAGTGAACCTTTTCTGAGTAAATCAACGAAAACTCTCAGTACAGCAAGTTGCTCCACAAAACTTTTCTGGGCAAATCATCAAAACAAGTGAAGGTTCCTTCAGAACCTAAACGAGTACTTTGTGAGCAAATACTCCCAGTACGGTGAGTTACTCAGGGAACCTTTTCTGAGTTCCTGTCAGAACTTTAACGAGCACCTCAGAACCTAAACGAGCAATTCACGAGCAGCTCACGCTAACTGTAAGAGAAACACCTGACACATTGTACATGGTCACCTTCATATATACCCAAACTTCAGAGCACAAAACGAGTCAAT
The DNA here is from genome assembly GCA_936440205.1 of Lepidonotus clava. NCBI lineage: Eukaryota > Metazoa > Annelida > Polychaeta > Phyllodocida > Polynoidae > Lepidonotus > Lepidonotus clava. Next base: position 11,989,216 of record OW387150.1, on the reverse strand, counting down.
CTGCTGAGCTAATCGCTTTCGGACTTTCCGCTCTATCGTTCCCTTGACGCATGCGCGTGGCCACGCCCCCTGGCGAGCGGCCCGTGACCAACAGGTGGCGCCACTAACGAGGGCAGCCCACATCCGCCATGATGGATGACGTCATCAGCCTGACGTGCCATGACATAGGGGGCGTGCTGGTCGCCATTCGTCTATGATAGGGACAGCTTGAAATCGCCAACTGCCAAAAGGAGCATTGCTCCCCCAGCGGGTAGAACCCTATGCTGACCTGACGGCCTGTAGGCACCCCTTTTACGGGGGTTTAATGAATATGACCTTCAACAAGGGAAAGGGTATGAGTACTACCATGGAGACTAAAATAAGATTATTTTAGTCTCCATGGTACTACAGAGTGCGTGCCCTTCCTCCTGTAAGTGTACCCTTAGTATTTGTCTATTGACTACACTGGGGGGGGGGGGGGGGGGGGGGGTCACAGCTTGGTGCTCCAGGTGGCTGGGGTGGAGTTAAAGGACGGGATAGGTAACCGGCAGGGTGTGAGGTACTGGATGAACCATCCCATCTTACCATATGCAAAATTGTCATATCTTGCCATAAATTTTATTTTCATAAAATTGCTAGTGCATTGATGAAACCAATGAAAAGGCAATTCGAAACTCAACTCACTGATTTAATTGGAAATTGGAAAACAATCTGAATTAATCCTGAAATGTTCTAAAACTCATAATTCGATTTAGTATAAGATATTTACAGAGTTTCAGATGCAGATCCTTTTTACTTTCTGCATAAATGTAGCATATGTTTCTCAGAATTAGAACTATGGAAGATAGCTGTTTTATTGTTTGTCTACCTATCCTAGTTCACACGAGAATGTGAAAAGCTAGAAGTCGTGCATCTGTTGGTTTTTTTGGCCGTCGAGACCCGGACGTCGAGAGTTGTGGTTTGTTAAGGCTTTGCAACAATTACAACAGAAGCATGAAGTTCAAACACTGCCGACCAATCTCCTTTCTATAACTGTTTGACAATGGCATAGATGACTGAAAACAGTTGGTGTCAAACATATCCAACTGTGTTTAAAGTATGTAAAGATGTCTTACAATGTGTTTCATGGCTCCGTCAGCCGATTATGAATTGAACAGTACAAACTAATTTTTTGTTAACTTTTGATCTGTTTCTACTTTTCCAGGATGTAGGATGGACTATTGCATACTGACTATTCCATACTATTCACACACTGGCCCACTAACGCCCTCTCAAGGTGATATCAATGGTTATCTGAGAAAAAGGCAAATGATCTTCTACATTTAAATACAGGCAACACTCTTTTCCCTCTAACTATAGGCGAATTTACAAGTGTGAGTAACTGAAATTAACATGCATTGCACATCAGTATTTGGTATTCTATCAGCACAACTTCAGATAGAAACATCTGAAATCAATCTACAGTGCTGCAGCCTAGCGTCACAGAAGAGAACGATCATTCTGCTTAGGTGTTACTGGACTCTTCCCTCCTAACTCCCGCCTTAGTTGAGACAAAAATATACAGGAATTCTTCTTCTTTCCATTGAGTCGGGGATCAGCATAAACCTGCTGTAAGGCTGTATACAACTTGCCGATTTCAATCACAATTTCAAGAATCGTAAATGTTCGGGGTCAACCATAGAAATGCCATAAAATTATATCATCAGAAACGGGTTTTAATTCAATATCAAATGATATGTAGAATGCATGGTCTTTTTTGTTTTACTATCGGAGAAAATTCACGAATAACCAAATCACCAGCAGTCAGAATTGCAAAAGCCCCGTAATCGTTCAGCGATTTTCACGAAGTTGGCCAACTGATCCCTGAACATACACAATATTCGAGTGATTTCAGCACCAATTTCAGATTCAACATGCATGTAAATACAACTAATTGACAGGAGGTCATAAGAATCGGCCGATGTCTGGGCCGACTCGTTGACCAACTATATATGTACAAATCACCCAGTGAGTATGGTGCTTTAGTGGAGTACAGACTTTACTCTCACCTGCAGCGTCTCACCTGAGATAAGGACAATATTTGGGCAGGTTGGTGTGACGGGGCCTGGAGGTGCCCCAGCCCCCCTCCCGGGCCTAGGTAGCGGGTTTTTAGAAGGGGAGGTGGACCTGGATGGTAACTACTGTACCTGTCTTCTGTGGACTAGGGGCTGAGACAAGAAACATAGCGCCGCTTATCAATATTTACTGGCAAAACATTCTGTCACCCCCTACGACTGTTGGTGGGGGGTGGTGAAGGGAGAGGACGTGCTGCTTTTTGAGTGCATGACTGAGGGGATGTTTGTGATAAAGAATCCTCATTTAAGTGTATGTTGCTAGGTATTAGCTGATTGACAGTAGTTTTATCAAAAACTGGACTTATGCCTATGAATCGATGACAATATTTTATAGCAAGGTATTTAAATTTGTCCACTGACTACTGAGAGATGGTTTCACCTTGGTATTGGTATTCGCCAGTCAACCAACCACAACAAGTGGGAATTCGTGGTAGGCCTCGTTTGTCAATGTTTATAAAATGAAAAGTAATCTGGGGGAAAGTGAAACAACTCGAATTTCTTGTTCTTTCAAGTCTTACATTCTTAAACTATCGGAGTTTCAGATTGGGACTTTCAGAAGTCTCCTTATTCTCGGACAGAACCATCGTTTCACGTTAAATTTTATTCAAAGCAAACTCGAATTTACAGGTCTGGCAATAGCGTTAACCAGTCAAGCTGAATATTCAACTTCGGTACCTGAAAAGCATTGGTTCTATAATGTATTTATCATATGCTATGGAGAAAGGTTGAAAACAATGGAGATGATTGGAGTTATTGATGGGAGGCGGTGCTTACATGGCTTCACACATGGCTTCCCCTTCAAAACGTGGCTTTTACCTGATGGCTTCTCGTCACTGGCTACATAATTAAAAAGATCTTTCCTGCCATATCCAATGAATCATGCATACAGCAAAGGAATGCTTTAGTTTGGTCTAAATCTTTCATGTTGCCACAGCGATTTTAAGCACAGGACTATTACAATGAACAGCAGAGATACGTTAAAGGATAATTTAACATGCCTTGTAATACCACATCAACACTATTTTTGTCTTCTCTCGGACAATAAATGACATTTAAAGCAGGATATATTTTATTAAGTACGCTAAATGATAACCTTCTCACCAGGATTTACCAGGTGGTCTCCCTTTAGTTTACCTGACTATCTGCAGGTGGCGCCACTGAGCCTACCTGGAGTTGTACGGCCTGATTGTACTTCGGGTTAGAGATTCAACAATAAAAGTAGATAGTGTACGATGTTCTGGGGAGGAATCACATTAAACCCTGTTAAAAGAACGGCCATAAATTACATTTAAATGCATCGGATACCTTGGAATATTTCTACTATGGATATATCAAATTGTTTGATATATTTTTACATTCTCCACAGTGAACTTAAAGTGAGTTTACAGTGAGGTCTTATTTCCTAGTGCAAAGACCAAACCCACATAAATATGAAACCCCAAGAATATCTACCAATTCCTCCCCCCCCCCCCCTCCTTCCACCTACACGTTTAGTACACCTTTATCCTTAGCCATATATGAATTATCCTAACCAGCTGCGATGAAAAACAAACAATGCAAATATCCAGATTATGATGTAAATAAAGATCGGACAGAAATGCAAATGTGTGCCCAAAAGACCTGTATTGTGGACATTTTTTAGGGGGGGGGGGGGGGGGGAGTAGGACCAGGAGGAGCGGAGGGGGGGGGGGTTGGCTAGGTCCTGGGGGTTTGGATTGTGTGCCGCCCAGGACCGAGGCCCGTGCAGGCTCCTTCCATGTTTTAGGAGTTGGCAGATGTGCTTTGTTTTCACAATAAACCAATGTTTTAGCGGCATGGTCGGTATGGGGTCCACATCGCCTGTCAGCGGCACGTTGTTATGGCAACCATTATCTCCAGCACTGTGGACCTGGCCGCCCTGGAGGAAGGGGTCCGCGTCTTGTATACGCCCCCGCCCAACTTACCCCAGATACTCCCTTTACTATCCACTCGGTGGGAAAAAACTGTGATATATATCCAAAATATATTTTCAAAATCTTCTACTTTTCGCTACCTTGATGTTACCTTTCCAAATTTTAGACAGGTTTACGGAATTAAAAAATAACACTTCAGTTCTGAGAACAATATTGAAATAATAATATTTTGCATCATTTTAGGACAAGTACAGATTACATTATAACAATCAATACTACCTGTTTATTTCCATTGACCAACTTTTCCTACAACATGAATCAATATGTTGCTGTTCCACTACAGACCGGTCAGGAATGACCCAAAGTGCTGATATAATCCCTAATTAATACACCACGCTGGGGCTGTTGGTATGCGTGTATGTTGTTTCCCTGGGCCATGTGGCAATGCAGAATAAACCCGATTTGCCGGTTGACCGTCCCTGGGAGGGTCCGTCCGAGCAGCTCTGAGCAGAACCGAGTCGCTCCAGGGGCAGCTTGTTTGCTTGTCTAAGGGCTCTAGTTATGCCTGTGACCGCCTACCTGAACACCTCTCCAAGCCGAGTCACCACCCACTCTCCTATACTAATACATAGCTTTTAGGTCAGTAAAACTGTGGGTGGAGAGCGAGCAGCTCGTGGCAGGGGTCCTGAGTCAACAAACAGGCGAGCAGCTTACGTAACCTGCTCGTGGGCAGACATGAGGCCCGAAGCAGGGAGCTGGGCAGTGTTTATGTAGGCCGGAGAACACTGGTGGTTAATGGAAGGGCGTGGGGAGCACTATTTGGACGGACTTGGCACCCGCCGCTTATGGGGAACAAGGCGGAGGGAGGAGGTGTGGAAAGGTACAATGCGACAGAGTGGGTTGGAATTTTGATGGATGTACATTCATATTTACATTTTCCTCCTAAAGGTTTATAATCTTATAACCTGTTTCCACTATTTTGTTGTTGTATTACATGCACTGCTATATTATTACTTCACCCTTAATAATATTATCATGAAGGGTGAAATGTTATATACATAGATTATATTGTCTTAACCGAGAAAGAGATATACCATCTTTAATAAACGCACATTATTGCTATCACAAGTCTCAGTAATTGACCTTAGTCTACGCAGAAAACAATATGAACATTTCTTTCACATGATATAGCCTTCGAAAGCAGAATGAGAAGTAAGTCACAAAGTGTGATGTTTCATCCCAAGAAAGAAAAGTTGAAACCTGAGATAACCTGAAAAATGGCAAGTCCCATTTTTGGGGAGAAAAAATTACAGGACGTGCAGCTCAATAAAACAATTGCCCTGAAACCATTGGGGGGAATGATATCGACCAATCTGCATGAATCCTAGAAAGTTTCCACCCACCCTCATTTCTTACAACCCACCCACACCTCCCCACTCCCTCCCCCACCCACCCTGTGCCTGTTTTCTGGTGGTTTCTCCCCCTCCACGCTCAATACCGATAATTACCCGCCCGACTAAGGCGCCTCCTTACGGTCGATTCACGTCTCTTTTAACTGTAATTATTTCATAGATATAGGCCCCCTTCTCCCTTCACAAACTGGGGTGGCTCGATGCTCCACCATTAAGAAGCGCCAGCCTCTCCTTTTTCATTATTTTCTTGTGTTTTTTTGGCCGCTCAACCCGCGAAGATGTGCATGCAATCTGATCAATTGACTGTTACCATGGCGCCGCGGGAGGTGACATTGTTATCGGGGTGGGTACGGTGGCCCTCAAGTACCAACACAACTTGGGGGAAATTGGTCTCCACTAGGCAGAGGGAGTATTGTGACTGTTTCTACTCGAAATGATCTTGTCCTTGGCGGATTGAAAGAAGAACGTGACTAGAACAATTGAATAGCGTTCCACTCCGGAATTCATTTTGCTTCGATGCGAATTGAGTGTCTGATTTCACGGAAGTAGATCATGTTTTCCTCTGCTGAACAGAGCCTAAAACCCCATACGCCTATGCGATCTAGGCTAGCATCTTTTGGTACGTGTATTTATTTTTATTGTACGAGTATTCGTAATTGTTTTTTTGGAAAGGATTTCTATGTTCTATTGAACATATACATGTTATTGTTCTATGTGATAAACATTTAAACCGGAATAATATTTTTTCATGCCTACCATTATAACACCGCACAGGAGGTGTAGAAAATTAAATGTGGCGAATGCTTATTGAGAAATCCTCACAGACCATTGGTGCGAGATGCAAATTAAGAATTCTACCCACAAGATACGTTGAACACCAGTAGCATAGAAATAGCAGGGTCTAAGACGGGCGCCTTTGTTCTGTAGCCCTCCCATCCAGCCCCCTACCTTCCCCTTGGATTAGCCACCTCCTCCTGTGCAGCGCTCCTCAATATGTAAATATGCCATCAACAGGAGGACACCCCCATGAAACATTGATCAGCTGTACGGCACAGGAGGTTCCTCCAGTACTTAATGGGTTAAAAAGGGGCTAAAAAAAGGTTAAAATGCAATAAACTGGAGCAGCTGAATGTAGCGGTGAGGTCTCTATTCGCCACCAGGGACCCCCACCAGTCATTGCTGGTTAACGTCGACGTTTTCTTGCTCTCCTAAGGCTTAGGGTATAGTGCCAGCCTATTAGAGACGTTTTCTTGCTCTCCTTAGGCGTAGTGTATACTGCCGGCCTATTGTTTGTAGGCTCATCACGTTTGCTCGTAATGCAGAGAGCAGATGAGCTGCTCAACAAGGGATTGAGGTCATTCGGTACGTGAGGGCCTACATTGTGCGCCAGTGATGTGTTTTTTAATTGTGATATTTTATCCGTATGCAAATCAGGCTTGAAGGAAAAAGCCAATCAATCTTTAATGAATAATATGGGACACGGCCGCGGCGCGGCATCCAGTTAACTGCATGTATATTGTTTAAAAAAAGCAATGCAATACAGTCAAACCTGTATAAGAGGTACATTTATTTTAAAAAGAGTACATTTACCTTCTCCTATTCTAATCAGTTATCATCGAAGGTGGCAAAGGCGATTATCCATTAGATTAACTGTTTATAAATTGTTTCAATCTAATGTTAATAACATCCTACACTGTAACAGACAAAAATTATTTCTACGAAAAACATTAGAACAATAGGTTAACAATCACACAGATTCAATTTATGTATCCCTTCTCATTCCTGAGGGTCAGCTAATTATCTTATATAAATTAGTTATACGCCTTTTGTCCCAAGAATAAACATAGGAACCCATGTACTATACGTGACGACAATATCACATAGAACTCCCCAGGGTATTGCCATATTTGGCACCCGTTGTACACTGCGTATGTTTGCTTGGACTGATCGGTCCATTGCATGTTTAGTGTAATGGGCCTACCCCCTTTATTGTGCCGACTATTTAACCCTCATACAAATCACTGCAACCCCTAACACTGGCCTACCATTACGTTACATTACCACGCAGTCCTTGTCAGTCGAAACCATCTATCTCTACCCACGTGTTACATGTTTCGCATTTCTCTTGTGGGCTATTTTCGGTAGAACGATATTGATTTGGGACCTTGTTCTGGGGGTTCTTTGCCTGCGGACCTTTGGTATTTCCTGGTTATGTCCCTGCATGTCAACTAATTCATAGTTGTCCCGGGGGTTGGCAAACCTGAATACAAAGGTGCAAGTCAGGGTCAGTTAAAAACTCTGAACTGATTCCACATAGTGGAATAATGTAGGAGAAGTTCAAACATGCGGTGTTATTGTTATCTCACATATCTTTCTCTTTGATATTCACCATAATAATCATATCCATCCTACAACTATCTGCATGATGTATCCTACTATTTGGTTGTTTTAATCTAAAAATCGGAATTCCAACGGAAATACGAAAGCTCACATCATACGAATAACAATCGAAGTGTGAAAACCGCCTAACCATCTTTATATGAGATCAGTATTGAGAAACATTTTTAGCCCCCCCCCCTCCCTTACCGTCCATCTCCCACCCTGGAGGATCGTTCACGGCGTTCCGCGTCGGGAGCGACACTGGAGTGTTCAGTGGAGCGTGTCGAGACGCCGCTGTCACTGTCTCATTACCATACCGTGGGGGATCCCCGGAGGGCTCGTTACGGGCGGCCCAACCCGGGGTACTGACGGCTGGGGAGGGGGGGGGGGGGGGGGGTAACCCCAGAGTTCATACACACACTGACAACCAGGGTATTACTATGGATCTTTTAGTCATACCCATGGTGCACTATTTTAGGATTTAGCTTCACTTTTATGATAACCTCGATTATGTATGGCCCACTGGGTAGCTTCTGGTTCTGTAGGATTTACAAAGTACGACACTTTAATATCTAGCCGACTTTGTTGGTAGAATATATAGAGAATCTCGTGCTGGAAACCTGTTCTTAGCTCAAAAATATGTAAGACCGATTTAATGCCCCTGCTGACTAGTTGGTGAGTTATGCACAGAAAACGTCCTCACATCATCCTCCAATGTCATTTACCTTGGACAAAGGCGTAAAAACTATCATTTCATATACTACTTCCTCGCCGTTCACTATAGCAAGTTTTAGCTTCCAGGTTTATAAGTTTGATTGGTTGATTCAACAGTCTGTAGGATTGATTGGTTGATTTATCCTAAATCGGTTTTCAGCCTGGTACCAGTATCCACCTGCCCCTTAAACATGACAGACACGGAAACCCCCTGACGTTATGGGTTTTAAATGGTTTTGTCTGACCTGACGGATAGGCTTATGTTTGACATTTATGGCTCAGACAAAAGGGGTTACGTCTGTCACGGTAAGAAATGAGGCGGGGATGCAGGCTTCAAGGGAGGGATAAATGGGACTCGATGCTTCTGTCAAAAAAAACTTCTGCAAGGCTATCTTACTGCTGTCAGATATCTAGCATAATTGTATGATGGCACAACGGTGACATATCCCTTTGGAGCCTATGTCTTGTGACAGATAATACTGTGTTGTTATGTGATCGTTTTCCGGTTATATTTGAAAGACTCTTGTCATAATGAGAACGGAAATCTTATACGTATTGATATAACAATGACGGTATCTGCGGATCCGATATCATTTTGTAAATCCATTGATAAATCCAGGTAAGCCACCTCAACCGACAGCTTACATGTTTCATTAAAGGGATTTTTGTCTGACTACAACAGCGCCACCTAGTGTCAAAATCTTAGGAGGTTGAAGTTTTATTCCCATGAAATATTTTGGTACAGGTCCATAGATGATATTCAAGCATGTTTGATTAATATATGCTTATCAAATTTTTCCGAGGGTCAACAACTATGGTTTTTCCATAGAAATCTATAATAAAACCTATGTTTTACACACCTATATCTTGAAAATGAGTGTTTTTTTCATGGTTTTCTACTCCTATAGTATTGGTCTAAACTTGTAAATTATCTCAAGGCTATATGCTGGTTCATTCAGAAACCTACCAGACAGTCCTTAATCCCTTTGATTTGATTAAACCCTCATGAGAATATCCCATTCGAATGTTCACACATAATGAATGCTAAACAACTACCACTGTAAACACACATTATATTCAAGCCTTTGTTTTTGTATATCTTTTTAACTCTGGAACATTATGTTACATCCATTTGGCAGAGCAGGGCTTGTGGCGCAATGGATAACGCGTCTGACTACGGATCAGAAGATTCCAGGTTCGAATCCTGGCAAGCTCGCAGTACTCTTTTCTCTTTTATATACTTTCATGGTTGAATATGCGGTTTAGGTATTGGTTGAATATACGGTTTAGGTACCAGCATTTTAACCATACAAATTTCAAACAGGGTCAAGAGCTTCTAAGCGGTAACAGTAATGTTTCCAGACCACGAAACCTTTGTGGCTTGTGATAGGGGTAAAACTACGGGGAGGTTATCCCGTCTAACTAACGGCACCACTGCAGGCCCTATACTACTACCTCCTCGCCGCATGGGACCTTCTCACGATATGCAACTCTCAGTTGCACTAGCCGGCTACAATATCCACACTTGCACTTTTGGTATGACATTTCAATGACTCACCATGAATTTAGCAATGTCTACCACGATAAACTTTTAAAAATCAAAATAATAACTTAGTATGCATGCTATTCTAAAAACGCAAAGGAAATATCGACTAGGTGAATGGGGCTAATCTCGCTACCATGTCGGCACTCTCCCAAACCTATACTCAAGTCTGAGCCAAACATGCCATGACACTTCTAATTTGGGTGTCACTCCCATTTCTGCCTACCAACATGGTGGACGCCGTATTTCATTTGTAAATGTGGCTTCCGGCTTGGAAGCCCCTAAAGGGGGGTTATAGCATGACTTGGCCATTTCCATCTAAATACTGAAAGGAAGGCAGCGCTAGCAACAGCCTATTTCCATTACTTCATATTAACACTGCAATTGATCTACTTGCAGAGAAAAGCAATGTCCCTTGTTGATACCCAATACTGCAATATTTATGAGGCGTCGGTGTTCTTCGAATAAGTGCAGTTGGCAAAAATGTTTCCATAATCAAACCGGCTTGGAAACTGGGATTGAATGCAGGGGGCTATTGCTATTAATCACCATCTCCATTGTAATCCGTTAAATCAGGATATTTTCTCTTTTTTTTGGCAAGGTGCACACCATCTGGATATGATCAGTAGTAACAAAGGGACTATTGCTTATCTCCCCCATACTGGCGATATGGAGGTACCGTCAATAAAATATGGACGTTTTACTCATCTAAAACGATTAGTTTGTTCCCTTGGGGCAGGTACTATTCTTCATCTAGTGAACGCTCATCCCTCTCATTAAACCTGCATTACAGTTGGTACGGCCTTTATTGGTGGAGATCTGTGAGGGAGGTGCAGCTACCTTAATATTTACTCCTATAAAAAATCCCCTGTCGCTGACTATTAATGCCACTGTTGATCTTGCACGCCCACTAGAATGATGGTTATCTAGGGCAAACATTATCAAGGTGTTACAGGATATTCTGTTTCAAGACTCAGAGTTTATTTCAAACATCTCGTTTTTAATCAATATTGCTCCATTGACCAGTCCTAGTAAGATTCACAGTGGAATCACAAACAACACGACTATGCATTCATTTCTACAGATAAATATCAATTTTATTTATTTATGCAGACAGGACTGTTTCTTTTAGTTTTTAAAACTGAATGAAATTACCATGCAATGGTCCCCTCACACCATCAACTAAATTGCTCTAGTAATTCAATATGCTATTCCTCAACAAATTTGTTGAACAAATTGAATGGGAATCACACCGCTGCCTTTTTCGCCTCTAGACAAACCTTGCCTCCCGTCCAGTGCTAAGGACACCTGGGGGACGACGCTCCCCTCCTCCAGGGTGTGCCCGGCTGATCTAATTACATCCGGGTTTGTGGACTGCCCTCATCGTCGACTAGCCATCAGTGCTAACATGCACTGCGCGGCCATTGGCCAACAAACAGCAACTATGGGACAACAAACAGCCCCCAAAAGGACATCAAAAACAGTCAATCAACTGACAAAAAGTGCTCCAATCGGCCATCAAAGAGAGCCTATCGGCTGAAAAACAGCATCCATCAGCAAATCAGCCAACAAAGAATATTCATCGGCCGATAAATAAGACCAATCGGCCGATAAACAGCATCCATCGGCCGACAAATATTACCCATGGATGTATGCCGATAGGCATCCACCTAAAGGCATTATTAGCGAAGTTTTACAAACCCGCATCCTACTATGGGTTCGCTCCATGTAATTCGGGTTCGTTTAGGGCAGCTGGCTTTGGGTCATGTAGTGCTGGCCAACATCTATATATTTTGTAGATACAGACAAATGCCTGATCTGTTTTACTGTTACTTTGGAACTAGACCACTTTCTGCAAAGCCAGTATTATTAATTGTGACTTTTTTTTTCCCAAGGTTACATCCACGCTAATTTGAAATCTATACTCAGGCAGCTGAAATAAGATCGGCTGTACAGCGCAGTAGGCTTCCTATTGCAGACAATCAAAAGTGAACAAATTCAAATATGCTCAAGCGGAAACACTAATATTCCTCAACACTATCGAACAATACACCATAAGGCCATCACAGACGGTACATACTGGAGGAAAAACATGCCCTCTCCTACGTGGGTAGTTGAACTAATTAGTCAGCATTGTCACACATGTGATCTGCTGGAGGAAGGCGTTCCAGCGTCCCATTAAGGACTGGCTTAGTGACAGGATTACAGGGGCTCTGGCAGCTAATTTGCAGAGGGATATAAGCAGGGAAGGCGTACTACGAGCAGGTGCTAGCCACTGGTATATATCATTAAAACACAATGAAATTCGCCACCCTGCTCCAATAATGAATTTCAGAGAAAGTGTAAGTTTTTTTGGGTGGATGAGGAGATATTCAGATGTGCTAAGGGGTGTATTTTTGATTGGGGATTGCACTGATTTATTTCATTGAGGGTAAATAATGATTTAAGTGTATGAAATATCGTGTGTTCGTGTTCCATTCGTTTTATAATTCGGAAAATGTATGTAAATTGGGAAGATACTGTAGATTACCCAATCTTTATCGCAGCTGGCTCCCGGGAGCTGGGTACACTTATTATATCTTTTATATAATTATTTTCCATTAAGGGCCAACAAATTGTGGCAGCTGAGAATTTAAGCCTGACATTCACCTTTTCCTATACTGAACTTTTGAGCTTAATTAGTTGAGGAATATTGACGATGAGATACAGACTGCCCGAACTAAAAGGGTATGTCGTAAATTATCACTGACAGTCTAAGGCCAGACTAACTAACATTAGGGACGTCTGATATGTCACATACTGTCATGTGCACGGTCCATAACGACAGAAATAACCACCCTCAGCCGACAGTTTATAGGCAATCTGACGTCACTCCTACGGTCTAATCAGGGGTGACGACTCGCTGCACGCTACAGAACAAATACTGTATAATATGCCCATCAATATGACAGGCCCATTTTAAACTCGATGCTTTTGAAAAGCCCTGATTTTAGTAGTACTACATGTAGTTGTTTTTCGACGTGCTGCTTCATCCCTGATAGTTTGGGTCACGTAGGGGAAATACTGTAAACCGAAATGAAATAGCATGCTGGATGTAACATATTCATTATTTTCGAGTTATCTGGTATGCGTCTCGCAAGATATTTTTCATACATGTGGGCCATTCCCCTAGCTAAGGTAGAAACTTCAGGTAAACATTGAGAGACAGATTGTTCTAGCAGTGGACAGCTGGGTCAACCAACAAGGAGCTAGTATTAACACTGAACTATTCATTTTAACACGGAGCAGGTCGTACCAGTAGTGAATGGGTTGCTCTCGCCATGAACTGCTCGTTCTAACGAAGTGATCTGTTCGTCCAAGTAACAAGTAGCTCGTTTTAACTGTGAGCAGTCTTTCTGGCAGCGAGCTGCCTGCCCTAGCCGTGATCAGCTCATTCTAGCAGTTCTAAACACGAGCAACTCGTTCTAGCACTGAGCAGCCCATTCTGGCTGTCATCAACTCGTTCTAGCAGCGAGCAGTTCGTTCTGGCAGTCACCAGCTCGTTCTAGCAGTCACCAGCTCGGCCGAGCAGTGAGCAGCTCGTTCTAACAGTGAGCAGCTCATTCTGGCAGTCACCAGCTCGTTCTAACAGCCAGCAGCTCGTTCTAACAGTGTCCAGCTCGTTCTAGCAGCGAGCAGTTCGTTCTAGCCGTGAGCAGCTCATCGGCCTAATGTGTATCCTCAGGGTTACAACACACCTCGGGCCACAATCAGCCTGGCCTTAATGACCAATCAGCGAGCAGCTCACCGGATTCCTCATCTACAGCCCGCGAGCTTCCCTCTCCGTCGCCCAGACCCGGTAATTTGGGACAGAAGCCGGCTACAAGACGACTTGGAATCAAAGAGCAGTAGAGGATGGACGAATTTTATTCTCTAATATACGGCTGGAATTGTAGGACATTGCATGCTCTACCTATGTGATACCCCCCCCCCCCCCACACACACACTTATTATTAGGTACAAAGAACGATACGGCTTGAATCATCAACAACCAATTATACACTTTAAACTGAATATAGATGGTATTTTAGATGGTATTCTAGTCGTATGAAAAAATTAGCTTAAGACCTTTTCTACTTTCATTTGCATAAGAAAATAGGTTGAAAATAATCTTAAAGAATGCCACCTTGTTGAAATCTGTTTTTCCTCCAACTGTGTGTGTATATCAAAGCATAAAACTGTACAGTTCTATGATCAAAGACAACCCATATCTGTCCCCGGGGTATGAACCCTATTTCCCAGTCTGTGTGATCATGACCTGCTATGACCCAGGGATGGTCAACATTGGGACCCAAAGAACGGTCAACATACGGCAACCCAATATTTACACCATCTGAGCCCTCTCAGTGGGTAGGTCAATGGGGCTTGTGTTTCATCAGATTTCTATATTTGATATGGGTGTTTTATTTCAACATCCGATAATGTTATCTTTCAGATTATGAACTGCATGGAATTTGATATGGATCTTCAAACGGCATTCATAAGGACACGTACACGATTCTATGCAACAACTACAACAGGAACAGAAGCCGGCTAAGGAACAACTACATTGTTCCTGTTCAAATACATTTCGTTATCTTATATTGGGAATTTGATTTCCTGTTTCAAGACCAATAAAAGCATTACAAAGCTTGTATTGCAGGTTAAATTTAAATACCAGATGCCCTTTCTCTCTTCCCTTTCAGTATAGTAGTACTACCCCTATACACCCAGTAGGATTAATCCCCTCAGTGTCTTTGATACGACCAATACACGGACCAGGCCTGCCTTACGACATGGGCCCACCCCACAAAGTACGCCCTTGTTTCCGACAGTGCCCATTCCAGCGCCATTTCCTGGCAGGGAGGTGGTCTGTTTTCCCGGCATTTCCTGGCGTTTCCTGGATCAGAAACACCATTCTCACCCAGGTCACGGTGATGGGTAGTGGGGGTGGGGGAGGAGGGTGAGGGGCGGTTGTCGGGGTGTTTGGGAAGTGTGGAGTGTGGGTATGTGTGTCAGGGATGGGGGTGGGGAATAAAGTATCTCCTTCCTAGAGACTGTAGACGTGTTCATGACCCCTAAGAATAATATTTTAATGTTTTGTTTCTCATATTTCCATTTATCTTGATTAGATGTTGTCATACATAGGTCCCTATTAAATACAAATTTGATTTTCTAATGATATCCTTTGAATTTCTGTAAGAGCTATAATGCCAGAATAATGATGATAATGTATTTACTTTGACAAGCGCCATACAGTATATGTTGTGATATCATTTTATAACCACTTTTATATTCATGGCTTCATCGAAAAGTGTATAATATTGATTACTTAAGCATTCATTTAAGCAGTCAGGCAACTCTATTTAAAGACACCCTGCGGGGGAACTCCGACCTGTTGTTGCAGGTGTAGAATCTTCATAACATCTTCATTGCCATGACAACGCCTACTCCCACCCCCATCAGAGACCTATCCAGGTCACAATCTAAGCAATCCCTCCTCCCATGTTTGGCTCTGTCATAGTGCCCGCCTGCCAGATGTGAGCGGCAGTAGATCCACCAATATTCTTAAGACATAATTATAACTTTTAGAAAAATATATATGTTCGTAGATTTTGATGTGCTAATCATTTGAGTCCCCCCCCCCCCCCTCTCCTCCGTTTGTTTTAGGTGTATGTGCGTTTCCTTTTTCCCGGTGGAATAAGCATAATTAATTCATGTGAACACCTGAGGAGCTAGATCAGACAGTTGAATGACATTGGCATATACTTTTATACATGAAATATGAAGATATTTGCCGAATATAATACATTTATTTTGTACTTATTGAAGTACACAACATGTCATAATTTTTCATGATTTGATCATTCATTTAATGATCATCAATCAAAAATCAAACGGTTCGTACCAAAACCCAATCAGGTTCAACCCTGGAGGAAACTTGTCCCTAGACCCCCCTGGAGTCATTGCATGTCGCTGATTGGTCGGCCCTATTGTGTAGTGTTTTGTAGCAGTCAGCAGCCCTCCATCACGTCCCTCCAGTGTTTGTTACGGCGGTCAGTAGACTGCATGCAACCCTTTGTTTGCCCCGTCAATGGCCGCCATGGAGGACGCCCCCCTCCGGGCTCCTCCAGTGTCCTGCTCGGGTCATCAATTCCCCGCGGGTATTGGGCTCTTATCAATAACTCCAGATTGTGGCACGTTGAGTTTGAATGGGATCGGACGGTGTCTAATCTGATGGTGATCGTTATTAATCGGGGGCTGATAATGACGGATTGATTCAATTTGTGTTAAGCGGTGTTTAGTATTGGGTTGTATTTGTTGCCCGGTCAGCGTTGAATGATTAGTGTTGTCAGGTTAGCCTACTTTGTTATAAACGTAATGGCGATACAAGCCTATGGGTCTTTATGTCACACCTCTGAACTGTTGTAAACGTTTTTGTTATAGGTCTTGTGACTGGATGGGGAAGGGGAGTCGGGTCAAGACAGGTTGAAAACCTCACCTATCCCAGTATAAGCTTACATACGTTGTGCAGTGGACAATTAAGTTGTATTACACCTAAGGATGCCATGCACATAGATTGTCTCCGCTGGCTTAGCTACCCTCCAATAGAATCCTTGTTCCCAACCGTTTAAGCCTGATCCTATAGGAACCCATATCCCAATGGCTTGGTCTAGGTCTATCCGCTAGTAGGGCGCCAAACTATTGAAAAAGGTATATTATGCCATGTCCGTTCAAACTAAGCCATGCCCACCGGTATAAAGAGTCGACAAGTCATAATGTCAACTAAGCTGTATCCTACCTCCAGCATCCCCCCCCCCCCCCCCACATACCATTAACCAGACGTTGACGTAACATATGGACGTTGTCTGACACTTGACCATTATTCCAACAGTCCCCCACAGAGGGCAGTACTAAACTAATACTGCCCGCCTGGAGTCAGCGCCCCCTGGTGTGACCCCAGGTCTGTATATCGTCCCCCATTGATCTGTATTGACCTCAGGGATGTTCCCGGCAGGTTGACCTAAGGTGTGGAGACTGAGGAGTGAGAGGATGGGTACCTAGGGTGTGGTTCGGATTTCAGGGTAGAGGTGGCGCTGTAGTGCCTTGAATGTAAGGACTGTGGTAGTAGTTGGATGGTATGATTAGCATGGATCCAATGATATGAGGAATAGGCAGTTATTATATCATTTAATTCAACAGTGAAATGAGTTTATTCTTATAAAAATGTGTTAAGATTTATAAAGGCGCAATGGAACCTGAAACGTCTGTTTTCCAATATACAAGAGTGGATAAACAGCATCTAAATTTTAATGCAGCACTACACCAGCAAGGCATTTTATTTTCAGAGGGTAAAAAACTACTTCCCCAAATTCAACTAAACTAAACAATTTCTATAATTGATAATGTTCCCCCTGTAGATTGGCAATAGGCCAACAGTCTTTAACTGCCAGGTCCTGACACTCACCATGCCAGCAGTCTATGCGCTATGGAGAGTACAATGATTAAATGATCAACCAGCTGTTTGCCTAAACTTCCTTCATGAAGCCATTCCAACGTCCCATGCATTCTTCCATCGGTGCAAGCCTAAGTAATAAAGCCCTCCACATATAGGCAAATCTCAACAAAGATAGCATAAAACACCGATTCTATATAGCTAGGACATTCAACACCCCCCCCCCCCTTCCCCCATATTATGAAACACAAAAAGCCAACAACTTGCCCTAAAACTAACCCAATCAGGTACCTTCACCTTCTTTGTCCCTACTGTACAAGACGTCGGAAGGTAATCAAGGTGGAAACCCTAGGACAAGGAATGGAGGACAAAAGGGGGGATTGGGGGAGTTGTAGCCCTTTCTGTTTCCATGACAACCGCCTGGCAAGCTGTCTCAGCCGATCAGTGATGCTAGTAACAAGACTCCTCCAGGGCGCCGCCCACCCAGACAAGGCTTGATCAATTAGCTTCTCATCCAGGGTTTGACCTTTAACCCTTCACACCGGAAGCCTGCCAATGCATTATGGGCCGCGTGTCCCCCTGCCGGCGATATCCTGCATTAAGATCTGCCCGCCGCGCCCTCTGGCGACAAAGTGAGAGTCAGACCACGTGATGCATCCCATAATTCAATCGGGTTTGAATATTAATGAGCCCTACACTCTCCAACCCGATGGTTGCCGCTAAGGAATGGATACCTATGCAGATCTTCACGGGCTGGAGAGCAGGGGTTGTACTTTGCACAGGGTACTGGAGGTAATGGATGTCTGCAGGGCTCTTAGCGACAGGAGTGGGAGTGGGCGTCTGAGGGATGACCCCACTCAGCGACATGACGGAGCGGCTCCCGAGCTGCTCACAGGTGAGCCAACCAATATGCAAATGAGCAGCAGGTGAGGCAAGGAGAAACCTGAGTAGAAAGTGCCCAATCTCAGCTTCGTTTTACTTACTTTAAGAGAGAAAAAACTGGATAATTTAAAAAAAGCTATTCTTTTCCTTACAAAAGAAATATCAATCTGTTCGTCTAGATCGTCAATCTGTTCGCCTAGATCGTCTATATATATATATATATATATATATATATATATATATATATATATATATACGTTTACCCAAAGATAGAGGAAAACTGTTCTGTTTTTTTTCTTTACATGTAGCATGATCGGGAACAGCATTTTAAACATAATTTCACTTCTAAGAAAATATGGCACTGTCTGTATGAAGGTATGCTGAACGTGGGTGGTTCTTGGATGATAACACCTGATATGATAACGTGAAGTTACACGGTGTTGAAAAACGGCGTGGTAGCTGTAAAAACATGGAAAGTGAGAACCCAAAGCCTTCATCTCCTGCCCCACTTCTTTATGTGCTTATTTCCGAAAGGTTAACCCTCTCCCTGCGAAGTCTTACACAATACAAGGTAAATATCTTACAGAGGGATCTTTACTAAAAGGGGGAGAATGTGGGTCAGTTCTTTTGCACGAGAATAAAAACCTAAAATACAATTTCATCAAAACTCTTTGAAAAAAACTCAATGTTTAAAAGAGTCACCCTCATGTGAAGTGGGTATAGAAGATCTAGGCCTCTACAACAAGCCCCTGCCATGGCCTACATGTTATTCTATGGCTCAGGGCGTTTTTCATTTCCTCCAGGGTGGATGATCCAGGAACGCCAGCCTCCAGGTGGGGGATGATCCATGACACGCGCGCCCCCTGCTGATAAGAGGGGCAGTTTTCCCTAACACTTTGATGCCTGTTTTTCCGTGTTGTAATAGTGTTGGTGCCAGAGTAAGGTTTTAGCACCAGCCACGTGGGTGTAAAAACCTAGCCATAACAACCTGCGGCTCTCTCCCCTTTATAGCACTAACAGGTTCCTGCATGTGACCTATTTATATCCTTCTAACACTTTCTAAACTAAACGTGTTTTAAAGAATTACATTTTAAAATGGGCTGGTTTAAATCAGGAATGCATCAATGCTTTGAAAATGAATCTAGGTACTAAGTTATATCATACAGCTCCGGCTGCTCTAGTTTACAAGAACGTTCACTTCTACTCTTATTTCCCAACTCTGTCAATTTATGCAATGTTTTCAGACACTGCCAGCCCCCTAGCCATCCTCTGCTTGAGTTTGGCTAAACAAACCATGTATCTCCTGCTGGTAAAAAGGATGGTTTTCTACTCGCATGGCACCTAGGTCCAGACCCAGAGTATTTTCTTCCCAGGCATTAATATATCATTCTAACCAGGCAACTAGGATTCCAAGAATTGATATTTATAGTGAGATCACTGGAACCCATGAGATCTAGACATATGAAATAAGTCTCATTTCTCTCATAAATGTTATAACTTTGGACTTTTCATACCTTCTGATCATCATCCAGATAAAGTTTTGTAGGAGCATGTAAAATAATCCTGCAAACTACAAACAATAAAACCCCATGTAATTACATTTATTCTGGGATCAACTAAGATGAATTGACAGTCCAACGAATTACAAGGGCGGATTTCTAGTCACGCAGAGAAATACTTCTAAAAAGAGTTACAGACATGCAAAGAAAAGAAGAATGCAAACAAAATTCATTGACGCTGCCATCCAAGCATTCACATAGTCGGATGCAATAAATGGAGCGGCGTTGATATGAAAAGTGCCTATGAATACTGATGTAGGGTAGGCTTAGGACGACAGGGGTCAGGAGGTGGTGGTACGGAGAGGTACTGAACGTGACGTCACATCGCACAGCAAGCAGACCGTGAAGTCGAGAATCGATGATGCGTGACCTGTGCAAATATGGCCACGTGCCTTGTATGGCAAGGTGGAGAAAGTGTTTGGTGTGTGTATGTATGGAAAGCTGTGGGATAGATTGGACAGGCTAGTTCTGACATTTCGTTGACTCCCATGCATCTCCTTACCTTTAGTGCCAGTGGTACTTTAAGGAGAGCATTTGCATTATCTTATCATTCTGTCAATATTTTGACGGTTTACAATCAAATAGTTCGTCGTGAACTGCCGACATATACCGTTCAGGCGAATTCTGACATCTTGATATTTTCTTCCATTCTTGAAAGAATAATGTTAAAATCATCATTTCTATTGTCTTTTCTAAGGGTTATTCAATTCATTCAATTGGTTCAGTTGACAAATAACATTGACTCAAATACAAATCGTCCAAGAATGAGACCATCAAAAGTCATTTGGAAAGAAAAGTAGTACCTCTTGTAGAAAAGGATTATATACAAAATACGTTACATCAAACAGACTGGTTTATCCCCAACTCTACGTGGAATGCTTTACTAAAACCCACATGGTCTTGCAAATAATAGTCAGGCCTGTCATCGCCATGTCCCGGAGACGTAGATATGACAGCCCCTACCCCGACACGCGCGCCTCTAGCGGCAGGCATCCCACCGCCGTCCGCGCGAGTAGGGGACATCTTTTCCCACTCAATCATCTTACAGGACAGAGGCAGGTAAAATACCAGGAAGGGAACTCGCCACGCTGGTCGTTAAAGCTTGATTATGGCTGGGGATAAAAGTGTTAATGCATGCGAGAAAGCGTGGGAACTCTTGAAATTCGGAAGGTATTTTTCCCGTGTTTCCATGTACATTGAATACATCTGCAGTTACAGTCTTGTCGTAGCATTAAGGCAAATTCTTTTTGACCGTATTTAGCATCTTTCTGGGTAATTTTCTCAGTGTTTTGAGGTGTTTTACCTTCGCTGTTTGTTTGATGTCATTATTAATAGAACGAAGTCATTCAAAGAATGAACAGTCTTCCTACTTCATATATATTTGCTCTTTTCTTAATCCTTTTCTTTCTATCCGCAGCTCCTCTGCCCTAACCCACACCGGATGTCCGGTCTACAGGAACCGGAAGTCATAGCTCCCGTTCACGGTTGACTGCCTGCCGTTATGGCGTAGGCGTGACGTCACACATGACTTCACAAATCGCCGGCCATTTGCTGACTTGGCCAAAAAAGAAAGGGAAAAAGAAAAAATCGTCCGCCCTGGTTCCGGCAAGCCCTTGGTTCATGGCGCCATGAAACATGGGTATCAGCGAAAAGCTCAAGGATAGATGGTGAAGCATACGTGTACGAAATGTGTAATAAAAAATATATGCCACACCAGGTCTAACTTTGAGCTTCTAATTTTTTTATTCCTGATTCTCGGACGACCGAGAAACACTGCAAAATATATAGCAGATTATATGTGGTCTACCTAGACGCTTTGCGATAAACAATCCTAATTCAACACTCAAATCTAACCAAACAGTTACATATAGACAAAGCCAACGATCACGTCCCAAAAGACAGTTCTATACGGTGGGATAAAGCAAATACAGCGCAGTCAGAAAACTGAAAGACATCATTTTCCACTATCTAATTGTACTGACGTGCATGTCTTTAAACATACATCTCACATTTCTCACACATACTCGGGACACGCAGCCCGTATTGAATTTAACTCCGAAGACGCCGGCACTGGACGTTTTTCAACATTTACAGACACGTTCCTGTTCGGACTGCCTGGTATTGGATTCAGAATACAGACAGAACTGGGCATAAACTATTTACACCCAAGAACCAAGGGAGAGACTGGGGGACTGGTGTTTAAATTAACAATGCACATGCATCACTGTGGTACTCATACAGTTCCACACCCATTCAGAAACAATGCCCAGGAAAAATGTCCAAAAGTACTTAGCTAATCAGGATGGCTGTTCTCTTTCAAATTTATCGTCCCATTCTTTCTCGCTTATGCCATACTCCCCCGGCTTGGCGGATGGCTTCTTAAAACTTTCTGAATATATTGACGAGATACAAATGGTCGATTACATGCTTCTCGGCACCTCGCGGAGGTGCACGTAAATCTCGGTTACTTTTCCATTTAAGGATCTAAAGGGAGGTGGCTTTTATGGGGGTAGTAAATTGCGTCCTTTGGGATATCGCATGGAGTTTAATCCTCCTGCTTTAATCCGGTTTGGGGCTGAGATGAGTCCTATCAGCTGTGTACGCGGTAATCCCTCCTCCTGGTGCTGGCGCCCTATTACATTTTCCCACGGCTTATCTCATCATTATATCTCAGGAACTTTTAACACACCCCCAAACTCCAGACCGCCGCCCCTTCTTTATACAGCCAAGTGCTTTCTATACCGCCAGCCCAAGTGGCTGCTTTTCATGAATTTCCCAGGAATTACTTGGCGCACAAAGCCAAAGTAAAAGGTTCTTTCAAGGTAAATATCCTCTTCCTGATACTTTAATGAAGTCGTTACCATGGTGATCCGAGCCAAGGGGATTAGATTTCCGAGAAATTTACATTGACGTTCGACTGGGGGGCTTGGGTTTAACTGCTGTTTGGTTTAGGGAGGGTCTGAGCATTAATCCAGGGGTGGAGGGGGAAAACACACGCCCCTAATTCGAACTGCAATCCTCCAGCAGTTGCATGCCTTAGTAAAAATTCAATATTTTCAATTATCGATGGAATTACAATTTTCGGCTGGGCTGGCGGAGATGGGAATGGATCTTTGGTATTGGGCGGGGCAAGACAAGTATGGTGATTGGGTGAGGAGAGTTTGAGTAGGCTAATAATAAAGATGTCATTGGGATGTTTAACTGTCCACTCCATATGCCCCGCCCCCTATTCTACCGCACACGCCCCCTATTCAACACCGCCTCTCCTATCTTCACTGGTCAAATACACTATGAAGAGAAAATGGTCGCTCTGCAAATGGATTAAGACCAGTTCTGTGCACACATGTGGAAAAATCGTCCTGTTTATTTCATTGTTTGCAAGCCATCCAAAAGAAAAAGATTTTCGTTGGTCATTTCTTAGGAGTCCCAATCCACTGAGAGCTACTGCTTTGTCCGTTGACATTGGGAAGGCTTAGGGACTTGTGGCATTGACTTAATAAAGCTCTTCCCTTTGAATTAGTTACTTTGCAATTGAAGTATTAATGACTTAACGACTTTTGATTGTGGAGTAATCTTTGGCCAAATTGAAGGGCGGATCAAGGTTCTTTACTTCCCATAAGAAGTAATCGGAAGATTTATTTCAATGCATTCTGGAAAAAAAGAAAGAAAAAAGAAAAGGAAAAAATGACAAAACGGTTCAGTAAAAAACATTTTGTCTGCCCTTAGGGAAATTCAGATGTTGAACTTAATTTAAATCTGTACTTATTTTAAATTGTATTTTCAATCTTTCAGAGAATTTATTATTACGTGCACTGTACAATGCTCCCTCGTTTGAATACAACCTAAGTTGAGGAAATAATCTACTTTTTAATTTATTAACATCAAAATGAATCTATGTACTCGTATCCACGTCTATGAACAATCTCAACTCAAAGTTTATAGCAAAAAGAAACAAAAAAACCGCCTACTTAGACATTGCACATAGTTAGACTGCTTCTTTATAGTGAAATCGATCAAAATGATAAATATACTTGCAAAATCTCTCATCGAAAATGCCACTCGCAGAAGGCGCGCGTCTTCTGATGGAAATTTTCCGAACGATGATTTTTGATTCCCCACTCAGAATCCAAGAACCTTTTCCCTTTTCCACAAAGAGGGAGGCCGTGTGCAAGAACCCATCGTTAGTTGGAGGCCGGGGGAGTTTCTGTTCACATGATTACTTCTTCAGCGGGAAAAATCATGATTAATTACGAGGCGATTTCAGCCAGGCTTTTATTCGGCCATCAGGGCCAGGTCTGACATTCTCCCTCCCATTCTTCAGGCCGGAGAACCCCTTCAGATTACAGAATTGGGATCTATGCCTTTCTTTCCCCTAGTCTCTTATTTTGTATTCGCCATCCGAATGAAATTTTACAAATTAAGATGAGTCTTAAAAAAACTCACAAATCTTGGTGCTTCCCTTTTGTGGCGGCTGAGTGCCTGGAATGGTTTTATGACGATTGCATCGTTTTTTGATTCATTTTTAAATCCTCCTCCTACCCTTGAGTTTAAAAGAAATAGCGGACTACTCCTAAACTCTCCCAAATGGCCACCAAACTTTCCCATGAGACTTAGCCAGGTGACAAACAACTTCGGAGTCATAAAAATCTCATTGAAAGTCATGACAATTACTGATTGCTATCGGAAACCCAAATGAGTGTGAATATTTAGGAATTGATAGGGTGGCAGGTCACTGTAAAGTATTGTATGTCGATTATGTATGATTATGTCGGATAATCTGAATGGCTTGCATTAAATACATCTGGCTTTAGGTCAACACAAAGAAGCTGCCTATCTTAGCGTTACCATGAGACGGTTCTCGTATAAACATCGGAAAAACACGAATCTATAGGACTCAAATAATACTTTAATGAACTCTTTCTAAGTCTATATACACCCAGTTATTTTCCGATCATATGAAACACAATTGAATATACAACTTACCTTTATTCAAGATGGCTCAAATCAGGATCGAATTCTGAAATTAGAAAAATGAGAACTTTACTGACATAACCAATATGAAACAACAGCTTGTTCGTCTTGTACCGCTAAGGTTTTGGTTATACAGATAATTATTATAGCAGACAGTGGCAGTTAACTTTTAATATTAACCTTCCATTATTGAGGCTATTTTGCTGAATACTGGTGTGTCCAATTAGTCGTATATAGGCCCAAGGCAGATGGTCAGATACAGACAACCAGCAGGTGCATTTCCAGTAATTATCTAAATGAATTAACTTTCTTATCGGTGTATGCATTTATACGGTTAGTGCAATGCAAGAAGATATATGCATGGTAATTTTCATATCTATTTCAATATAAAATTCACCTCAGGAAAACAAAACACAAAGAACTGCCAAATACAGAAATACGTACAGATCTTTGTGTCTTTAGGAACATGAGGGAATAGTGTTTATTTTCTATAGAACAAAAATTGTTTCTGTACACCATATACACTGGTGGAAAGCATGCTATTTATATATACAACTTTACCAACATTCTCCCATTACTCGTATATGTCCATTAGACACATGATACAAAAAAGACATAAATGACAGATACATCTCTGATACAACCTAATCCATCATGCAAATTCAGGCCAACATGAGCAGACGGCTGTGAGCAGATGTTAGGCCTGCGCCTAACAACTGTGAGCAACTCATCAACAAGTATAGGCGGGCCCCTGACCCCTGGCCCCTGATCCGGGCCTAATCTGGGCCTATCAGGTATTCATGGGGCCTTAATGAGGCAGCAGGGCCCCGCACCTGGAGGCCCGCTATGTGACCACCACCTGGAGGACGCTGGAGGAGCAGGTGTTAGTGGTGGTGGGGGCTTAGAGAGCGGCAGGATCCACCTGCCTCCTCCAGTATGGTACCCTCCCCTATCTACAATGAAACCTCTACACAATGTGATGTTGCATTATGGTTACCGTCTTGCTACAGTTCCATTTGGGACCCTCCATAAAGTATTTAGACGTAATAGAAAAAATAAGAATATGCATACATCTGTTTATACATCCAATGCTTATTTTTGATCAAGAAGGGTGGGTCTAGGGGGTCTATAATTCAATGAGCATGTCTACTTAATGAAAG
Organism: Lepidonotus clava; assembly: GCA_936440205.1. Taxonomy (NCBI): domain Eukaryota; kingdom Metazoa; phylum Annelida; class Polychaeta; order Phyllodocida; family Polynoidae; genus Lepidonotus; species Lepidonotus clava. The sequence continues at coordinate 11,963,137 of OW387150.1, read as the reverse complement.
GACTCTTATCTGATTCGTAACCTCTTTTGCGGAGATTCAAGAATTGAATACCCACGCTAATATGGTGGCAGGCTAGAACACCCACATTTCCTATACTACGTAGGGCTCTAGTCTTGAAGTTAGTTGTTTGCATTTCTATTGCACTGACCGGAAACAAGGGTTGGCAGAATGGGGAGAATTCAAATAAAAAAGAGATTGGGTTCCAAAGGTTTCAGATGAAAGTTGGAACCTTCGCTTTCTCTAGGCGCAACCACAGCCTGGAAAGTAAGAACCAAAATAGCTGTCTATGTGGTCCCCTGTGTAACATCCTAGCATTCGATAATAGGCCTATATAACACAAACGTCTTATAATCCCTCAAAATATCTATTTCTATCATAATGAAACACAAAACTATGGACTAAACACCATAATGTCTACTTATGATATTCTCCTATATCCCAAATCCCCTCACCACCGCCCTCCGCCTCGATCCCCACCCACCCACCTGCTATAAAGGCTTATTCTATCCTTAATTAGTGCACCATCCCTATGGAGAATATTACAATCCTGATCCTCTGCCCACCTACCCACCCACCTACCCTGAATCTTACAATAACCCCCCCCCCCCATATCTCTACCACCCCTCCCCACCCACCAAATCACTCCCTACAGCGCCACCTGAGTTTGGGCGAGAAGACTGCACCTTCATCAAACAGCCAATCAAATTAGGGCTTACATGGCGCTATGGCAGGCGAAGCGCGATGAGACATTCATAGCGGGGTGATTGCCTGATGTTTCCCTAATTACTTCTGATCTCGCGTGATGAAATCCCGATATTTGGATAGGCTGCAAACAGAGGCGCCAGGGGGAGTAACGATCGTTTGATCCGCAGGACGCTTCACGTCGCAAACTAAATCACAATCCGCGCACGTAGGCCAAGCCAATGAGTGGTGAAAAAAGACACAAGGTGGGAGCTGTTTCTTGTCCCCCGCTGGTTGACTGGTCTTGACTGGGAGAGTTTTGTTGTTAGTTTTGTGCTACTGAAGAAAGGTGCTGTGTAGTGTGTTCTTTCTATGTTGTTGTGACTAGCGTTATTGAAGATAAGTTTACACAATAGAGAATAGTGTGACATGAAAAACCTTTGATTGTGTAACAATATTGTTTTTGATAAATGGTTTTTGAGAATTTTAAATTCAAGGCAACTTTACAACGTTTGAGGAACGACGTATATTATTAGTTTCTATTTACTTTGACAATCACTATACTGTAATCTTAAACAATCATAAGACCGAAATATAGGGAAGGGGGAATGAAGAAGGGAAAATGCTGTTTATCCCATGTAACCGTCGCTTTCTTGTTTTGATAGTATATTAATTATCTTATCTATAACATTCCCAAAATGAATTTGACATCCTATCACAAACTCCAGTCAATGTGATTTCACTGTACACCACCATCAATGTCCCGTCGTTTATCTGCAGCAGACAAAAACATTTCAGACTACTTGATTACGCCCGTCAGGTTCTCTGCCGATCGAGCGACTCCCGCCCACCTATCTGGTTTAAATCTTAATTCACCGTGGCGCATCACTTGTCGTTACTTGAAGTACTACTAATGAAAGTCATATGGCGGACGACTTCTCCACTCCAAAACACTTGGCGGAATTAATTAAAACTTGAGTTGAGGACGTCACCCTGTGGGTTGCTACTGATCTGATGTAGTTGATTTAGATATCAGCACTGAGGGCTGTAAGCCCCGTACCCACTAGGCGATGTTTATAGAGTAGGCCGACCGATCAGCGCTAAGCTCGCCTGACACTACCCGAATAATCAGCAGAGTTTAGCACCAATTCAGATCACCAATCAGTACCGGTATGCACTATTAGAATGTACATGTTTTATAAGAATCGGTGCTAAATCTGCCAATCATCCTGGTAGAATCAGCTGATTTTAGTGCCGATGAGTTGGCCGTCTGTGCTACAAATTGCCTAGTAGGTATGGGGCTTTACAGATGGCGTACTTCTAGTAGGGGCGTTGCCATGGTTACCGCCGCGTATCCATGACAACCTGTCGCCGCTGTGAAGTCTCGCCGATGGCCGCTGGGGACGAGAGCTGACTTGTTCGGGACTGATGCTGCCATCAGAAACTGCTCCTTTGGTGGTGACCTCTGTCGGCGACACTGAGCGCGAGCAGCTCCGAGCAGTTGGCCACACAGGAACCGGAACCGACGATAGATTTGATAATGTTCACAGGGCCCGCTAGATGGAGTGATGAGCGGCGGTGTGGGGGTGGGGGGAAGAGAGGGGATAGAGGATGGCCCTACACATCTAAATTTGACAGGGCGACATGGGGGTTTTTCCCTCTCATTTTTGGAGCAAAGCGAGCCATGGGCCCGAGCGACAACGACATGAGCCATAAAAATACAAAGACTTGGGACATTCGCGTTTCTGAAATTCGACATGTGACATAAGAAAGAAATAAGCGACAACGACAGGCGATATAAGGATTTTTTAAATTCGACATGCGGATTTAGGACCCCTCATGAAGCTCCCCGAGGTACATCGGGGACCTGGGCTAGTAGTATTTACTCAGTGCTATTGGCAGACAGGTTCTCCGAGCAATCTCAGGCCCAAGCAGGGAAAGGCTGCTGATGACCTCAGATGACCTTTTGTGGTACCTAAGGGCAACCGCCAATCTAATATTTGTGCGCGAATATTTTCACCGTCACATTATATTCAAAACCATCGATATCCCCGTTTTACCATGGACATACATAACACTATGTATCTCTATGGTTTTACCAACACTACGAGTACTATCTAAAATACCTTAAAACATATATACTTGAGGAATCTTATCATATTTATCAAACACATAACAGGCGGCATGATGCCATCTTCAGCAGAGCGGTGACATTTATCCTCTGAGTAAATAACGGTGATGGGAATGCGCGGTTGGCGGTAGGAGACAGTAATCCGGCCGGAGAAATGTCACCGTGTGCCTGGCCAATCACCGTGTGCCTTGCCAACTAAACACGGCCCAAGGCCTGAAGGTCGCCACAGTCTGAGGGAGCCGACAATATCCTACTGTCTCCGACACCTTATCATCCCCCCGGCCAACTACTGGATTATCGCTCAGGCTCTTTGTCTGAGACGGTTGAGAGGAAAAGCTGCTGTATGTTATACGTGTATGTTTATATAATGTTACATAGAGAAATCTGATGGGCTTGGATGTGTGATAGTAGGTGATAACTGAGACGTAGGTGGCACATTCTAATATATTTCTTATGCGCGTTTATTTATGATATTTTGCAAAATGCTCTAAGCTTTGTGTTATTGGAATAAATATAGTAACATATAATTATATGATAATCACTAGAGCTATGATAGTTTAAGTATTGAGACACATATTAAGTCATGCTTTATATTTTGTGCATTACACAGCTTCAAATAATTTCCTATCTACTTTAAGATGGAAATCTTGCGTGAAAACAATGTATTGTGGGAATTAATAAATTCACACCTAAAGATGATCGACACAGCGTCAATGATAGTCTGCACAACCTCGACCCAGTGTACATTATAATATACCCCTTTTACCACGTAGATAGTCTGATTTAAATTGCTGCAGCAGTCGCCCACTTGGCCCAACCTGCCATCACCCAAGAATCAAGAAAGGAACAAGGCAAAAGACCTCCGGCAGCTGGCCTTATAAACGATATTCTAGGATGTGGTTAGAGTCTAAAATAGCACCGTGCAGCCCACCCCGGCGCTCTCAGTCTCAACCACAAGTTGCTATTATCATAAGTGGCCTCATCAAAAAGGAAGGCCTGTGCTGGTGATTGGCACCCCCAATGCTGCCAATGAGGAGATCGCGTGAAAAGGTCATGACTCGGGTCAAACCAAGGTCATCACAAGGTCAAGTCAGCGCCTGCCACCAGGGGCGCCACCGTCGGTGCCGTTACTGCCGCTAGGGGTCGTGTTGGTCGACATCCGGGCATGTCCGGGTTGGTGGAGGCGTCAGAGAGATGTAATAGCTAATTACCTGCATGGCTAACTCGCTGAAATATGGCCTAGCAACAAGCCGCCAAGGCTGAAGATTCTATAAACAGCACACCAGTCATTTTAATCATATTACAGAAGATTAGGCTGTCTGTCTAACTTCTACTTTGAATATGGTTAAGGATGTATTCCACTAGCCAATTTTTACTTGTGATTTCAGATATCAGCAGTGTGGATATGGGGTAATTTTAAACACATTATACATCATTGGAGAGGGTACTGAATTACCTTTCAAGCGGAATATATGATGCAATTTTCCCTGCCATATTACAGGAGAAAGGTAGTGCATTTCTACATTCAAAGTAGTCTGAATCGTCTAGTGTAAAACAGGCTTTAAGTGAACACTTCACGTTTGAAAGATTTAGGCCACGTGCACCAATACACATCGAAACTTTCAGATGAATTTCTTGTGTGTTCTTTTTACCAATTCTTTTTCTAACTAGTGGATCTTACTTGTATAGGAGACCCACACCTTGGCAATCGCTCCAAGTACACCACGTGTCTGTTAAATGGATGGGGGAGTAGGTCACAAGCCGAACCACCCATCTATAACGCCAACACATTAAGTGGGAGGCCGTCTGATACTGTATACGATACAAAGATCCGCAATCAGTCAAAGGCAAACAACTAGGGTGGTGAACAGGCCCTACCTTCTTTATTGAAATATATCGTTCACATGGAAAAAAGAGAAACTTGCCCACTGGGAGTCTATACTGAGGTCTGTCTTCTGTTAGTGATGGTATATTTGAGCCGAAAAACATTTTATTTCATTCCACGATACAGATTCTGATTTGGACATTTAAAGAAATCTGTACAGTGTTTATGATAATAAAAACAGTGTTTATGACAAGACCAAACAATATGACCTAAGGCTAAGTTACTATCAAAAGCAAAAGCATTTTGATAGTAATAGGTCGGCCCATTTTAATCTTTATGATATTAATGATTCAGATATTTTGATGGTAGGTCTGAAAAAATGATACTATAGTGACAATTTCACAAATAATTTAATCTTTGAAACATTTAAATCTTAAATCTGTGTCCGACACTGACACTGACAGCACCAGTGACCAGAGAACTTATTGACAGTGTGACGCCTATGTTTCAACATTGAATGGGAATGATTCTGACACTGACAGTGACTTAGGCCTAGACATATTTAAGTTCAGATTGAATATTTTGGTGGTAGGTCAGAAAAAAATGACACTATAGTGACAATTTCACAAATAATTTAATTTTTGAATCATTTTGAACAGCCAGCCTATAGGCCTCAGACTGCACCATCTGTAAAATATTCTTGCAAGCATTTCCAGGCCTAAAATGATCAAACTATAATGATATATAGGACCCTGAGATATAGGACAACATAGATATATACATGGATTTCATTTTGATAGGCCTAATGAGGTCTAAATAATTATTTTTCAAACTGCCAGTGTCCTCCTCCTGTCCGATCGATCCAATGCGTGTTAGGCCGAGTTTAGGCCTAGATTTCAACGGTATAATTTCAAATGCTGGAAAAAAGATATAAACTAACCTTTAACGCCTGGAGTCCTCAATGCGTTTCAATGCGTATATCCTCCACAATTGATGCGTTTAATGTCATCCTGGTTTTCTGATTTCATAGTATCGATGCAGGCGTGATGGGGAGAGAACCCGGCGAAGGATTGACGGCGCCATGTTAGGTCTGACAGTGACGAAGACAGTGCCTCCACGTGTCCGATCGATCCAATGTTTTGCCTTCGATACGAACGCATGGTTCCCGCATGAATTGTCAATGCGTTGTATGCGTTTAAGGGAGTCCAGACGTCCAAAATATATATATTGAAAGCATCAGATACCGCCGTAATCCAGGCGAAGAAAGAGGAGCCCCCGGCCAAAACGTCCGACCGGCACGCTTGCACCGGCCGGTGTGAGCTGTCTGACCCTGCCTTGTCACCGGGTCGCCGCGAAGGAATACCAAGAAAATAGTGCGATGTATTTGCGCGATTTGTCGCGTTATTTCGCAATCTATTAATTTCTGGACTCTGAGATACTTATCTATGTATCCAAATCTACCTGTCTATATTTATTTGACCCATAAGAACGACCGATTTCATGGTGAAATAGGCCTGCATAGTTGATGACCTTTGACCCAGATTCCTTCTTCACCGATGAAAGCCGGCTGCTGCGCGTTTACGCGTTACGGCCATAACGCGGCGCCGATGACCGTAACGATCATAATTCCAGGTTTGGATGTCTAATTTGCCCCATTTTGGACGATTGTAACAATTTATTTGTATTCTATATATCCAAATCTCTGCCATGTAAGGTCAAATAAGCCCCAAAATGTGGTTATTTTAGCTCAGAATCGATTTGGGACATCGTCACTTTGCCGCGGCTACAGACATAACGCGCAGCAGCCGCGCGCTGGGACACGGTCACCGTAACGATTCCAGGCTTGAATGTCTAATTTGCCCCATTTTGGACGATTTAAACGATTTATTTGTATTCTATATATCCAAATCTCTGCCATGTAAGCTCAAATAAGCCCCAAAATGTGGTTATTTTAGCTCAGAATCGATTTGGGACATCGTCACTTTGCCACGTTACAGACATAACGCGAGGCATAACGCGAAAACACCGTCACAGATCTAAGAAAGGTTGTCAAGGAGTAGAATAGGTCGCTACGGGATTTAAGATTTTATCGACCTAGGTGACCGTAGCCGACCTATAATAATACAAGATTTATCTTCATAATTCAATAAAGCCAGTTAAAATAATCTTTCAATTTGAATCCTTTGAATTCATAATCCCATACCACTAAAAAGAATCTATATAAGCCTAGCTTTAAAGCCATGCTCTTATCTAAAGACATCTTGCTACATATAACACAGGTTGGATACAACTAGTAACTAGAAAGATATTCATATGGGAGAATTGTATTGGCAGTATTCTTAAGGAGTAGCCGTACATCACCCAAATCAGCCTTAAAAGTGAGCCCCACAATGAGCTGCTCACATACGGCCCCATTAACTGCTCACAGGGCTTTGAGAAGACCCAGAGAGCTGCTCCCAGGTGCGGCGAGCATCTGGAGCTGCTCAAAGACAGTGGCGGGAGCTGCTCACTTATTGTATTAGCGTCCTCCTGCACCTGGGCCGGATCAAGGCATGTAGGGGGGTTTGTTCTCCTCCTGTGTAGGCCGGGTACGTGTATGAGGCTGGCCGTTATGAAATTACAACCCTGAGCTGCTCCCGACGTCAGATCGTGTTTAATCACACAGCGGGCTACAAACTCTAGGAGTGTGTAAAAAGTGTCTGAGGGGTTTCTTATACATAATATTATTTACATTGGTTTCATATTTATACTCATTGTATTTCTGACTGAAATATAAGGTTTTAGGATAAGATTATGAAATGTCAAATGTGTAGATTTACATTGGAAGTTCAGCAAAAACGAAAAGAGAAAGCTTTCAATTGTTTTCTTTTGCCAACGGTCCCTGTGTCAATTATAATTTTAACTCCAACACAACATTAATAACATAATATTATCATAGATCATAGTATCGTGTAGTTGGTGAATTGGGCAGGGAACGAACAGACTCCAATCAGATGTCAATTGGTCACGGTAGTCAGAAGACATGAACGAAGACCAGAACAAACGGGAAGTCCTAGCTGTGGCCGCCATATTGGGCCTACCGACCGAGCATGCGCGTGCTGGCCCCTACCCAGGACCCAGTGTGAGTAGTATATAGGTTGTCCTGGCGACAGGAGGACATGAGGCGCCTGGAGGGGCGGGGACGGGCAGGAGGACGTGTTTGGTAAGGTGTAGACAGGCACAGTTAAGCCTGTATTCTACAAGGTGATCGTATCTGTTCCTATGAAAAGGGTCTTGATGCCAACAATCATGAGAAAAATAATTCTGACCGGGGAACTGTACAGCCACGTCTCCACACACCACAAGGTGATCTTAACTGCCGGCAATTTGGTGTTTCATGGGTTTTCTCCAACAATATGACCGAATTCCACGCATCCTATATATGGCTTGAACAGGAATTTGAATATATTTCTCATGATGAATCATATGTTTATACTTATTCACCTATTCCCACTGATGATATATGAAATCTGCACAAAATTCCGCTAGTGGAATAAAGCCTCTAGGGTGTCTTTAAACGGTAGCCCCTTCCAACTTGGCCTTTCCTGGCAATATTTCAAAGGTTCTCAAGTTTACAGATGACATCACGAAGAATTTAAATGAGAGCCTCCAAGGGAATGTAAATTGGGATCAAATCGGAAAGAAAAAAGTCGGAAGGTGTGATCTGGCCTTTCGAGTGGGTGCTATGGTTGATATTCTGGGAGATGGTGGGAGGCGGCCGATTCAGAAGTGTATTAGCAGTCAGGCCGGGTTTATGGGGTCGCCTCACGCCACCCCAATCAGTGCCAGAGAATCCACGGTGAATGTTTATCACAACGCCTACCCGTCCTATCGGAATATCCCAGCGACGAGCTGAAGACCAAAACATCTTCGTAGTGCTTGACTCTATCTAGCTGTATTTAAACCAAGAAGTCCTGTATCGATAGATGACATTGTAAGGTGCTAACTTCATCATTGGGGGATTCTTAATATTGCCTTTTCTATTGGATTGATTTCCTTGGTCTACGTTTTGCTTGCTAAATGATTGTTGAACTTTAGAATTCAGGTTCCTATATATAGTGCTGCGCTGAGAACATTAAAAAACGTTTGATATTGGACAGGAGTGTACACACAGTGTTGATCCAAAAGGCAGTTATATGAGATCTGCGTCCAGGGAACGAACATATCCAATTACAAACTGCCCGACATGTAATATACCCTTCCAATATTAAACATTGACGGGCGCCGAGCAAAAGAAATGTCAAAACATGAACAAATCTTTCATACATGTAAACCTCCCCCCACTCACCCAAAATAGAGCCCAATATTTGCAGGTAGAAATATGATTGCATGTACCTGTACATTTCGACGCGCATAATAATTTGGTGTTCAAACCAGAAATAGCAAGGTCGTGGTAGCGAAAATAAGTTATCCGGCCACACAACTCTGCTAACGACCTGTAGAACTCTGTATGAGTTTTCCGAGAGATTCGGGCACTTAGAGCACTATATGTAAATGTAGAACAGAACGTCACTCATCTTAACCCGAAGTAGAGAGTAAACTCCTGGTATATAGAAATAAATTTTGAATAAAAGCCTGGAAGAAAGACGTCTCAACACAAGAATTCCCTAACTATTTAAAGGGACAACCCCTGAAATCTAGAAACGTCGGGGGTACAAAGTACAAAGAACATTGTGGAGAAATCCGCCTCAACAGCATAGACAGAGTAGGAAAATGCTGAAAAAAACAGAGATGGAGAACGAAACAAAGGAGGCGGTCCACAGGAGAGCCGACATGCTTGTGAGGAAATAGCACTATTAATGTGAAGGAGCCGGCTGATCGATTACACTCGTCATTACGCCCAAGGACTCTTATTCCGCGAATCGATCTTCAATATTTGTCTTAGCCAACGGCCCCCGACGCTGGGTTCAAAACGAGGCGGGCCCACGTGACCCGGACGCCATGTTGATCACGTGATCTGCCAGCAGGCCCGACGAGGTTCAGAGGGGTGGTTCTCAATAGCAGGGGATAATGGGGGTTTGTCTAAATTAGCAGTGAGATTTTTGCTATTTATTTGTGCGTATTAAAATATTGATGTTGCTCCTGGTTTTCATATCATTGCATGTTTGTGGAGGAATTGGAAAATTATGGATGGAAGGTCAAAGTGTAGACGTGAGTGTTCAAAGCTATGTTAAGTAGGCCCTATATCCATACCCTAGACTGTTGATCCTGAATATATTTCAGAAGAACTAGAAAAACATTGTCTAGTACACAAAATACATATTTTATATATAATCAATGGCACTCTGGGTGTGGAGATCCATAATCTTAAACGCACAGCCTATTAGAAAAAAAATAACAAAAATATTTTAGAAGAACTACTTTACTTCCGTTTTTCTTTAATCATTGCAATCTTCTAAATTACCAACTCGGAAACAAGCGCAAAATAAAACGTCCATTCTCTACTATGTTAACTGGATTACGTCCTTAGCTTGCCCATAACAATCCCGGCCCTGATACCCTCCCCCTGTGGGGATATTGCCCTCCACGGTATGACAAATGCCCGGGTAAGCAGCCCGTGTCTAATTGAGACGTCAGCCGAGAACAAATACGGCTCGCCCAAAGAGACCAGCTCCGATTTGTCTCAGCCATATAAAGGGGAGGTCGGTCTAGATGAATGGTCGATGAAAACACAATCAGCCAACCGTCGTATGACCGTCTCCCCCACCGCCAACCTTTCACTCAGGTTTCTGTATGGGGTTATTTTCTATTATGGTGTATTTGCTAAGTTTATTGTAGTGGATTTATTGAAAGGTCGGCCTATTGTCCGAGGAATTCGTTTTAGGTGTTGATCCGTATACAAGATTTGAACATGAGCACTTTAATAAAGGCAAAGAATCAGTCTGATATCGAAATGATTTGCTTGTTCTGACTTCTGTTCAGAGAACTGCTCACATACAATTCGTTTGTAATTTCTGTCCATTCGCCCTAATTGAGATGTAGAATGCTTTATTCTTTTTAAAAGGACTGGGCTTAATATGCAATGTGGTGCATATACTTGGCGTCTCCAATATCAACCACAAATATCTAATTCAAACTTTTAACCCTATAACCATGCCTTTCTCCAATACATTTCCCCACCCATGCCATAAGTATACAATTATTTCCAGAGAACCATCTTCCCCACAGCTCCTTCAATCTAAACCTATCCCTCCTCCATTCTCTCGCAGCAACTGCTGGTTGGAGATTGCGGAAGTCCATTCAACCGTGAAACCTGCTAAGAAGAACAATGGTGTCGGGCCCAATGCGCATGCGCAATAAAACCGCACCCTCTGCGCATGCGTGCCGAGCAACAGCAGCCTTGGTGCAGAAAGAGTTGTAGCGTTTTGATTGGCTGTTTGCCAGACCCTAAAGGATAAATAGGAGTACTGATAAAAGCTCATCTTTGAGCGGGTAGTTATAGGGGCTCTTGATAGGGGGGTCCCTATGTCGCATGTACAACTTATGAAATGGCAATGTCCCTTTTCAATTAATTTTCTATGTCGTTTGTCACCTGGAAGAGCGTCATGTCACATATCAGATTTGTGTAATATGCTATGTCATGTCGCTTATTTTTCCACTCATGTCGCTCAGCTGCATGTCGAATGTTGACTTAAAACAATGGCCATGTCGCCATGTCGCCATGTCGAATCTAAGGGTCTAGGGCCCCGTTATAGGCCGAGTAGCTCTGCTGAGAGAGCTGCTCGGAGCTGCTCAGCAGGTGCCGCCTGGATGATCGCTCCAAACTCACTAAACCACCCCGTAGTCGCTATCGCTTTGAAACCAGCTGTGTTGCTCTCCCCCAAAGTAAATAGAACACGGATCTCACAGTGCAAAGAATGGGATTAAAGCGAATGAGACACGCTACTTTAAGGATACTGAAGGCGTGAAACACTTGTATCTTCTATTAAGGGAATGAAGTGATATTGGTGGGTGTTGTACTATAGAATCGTGGCAAAGAATTAGCGGAATAAGCAATTTCGACGATAGGATTTCACTGAATTGATCTGGGTAAAAAAAGAGTTTGTCATTGAGGGTATTCCTTTTCTATGAATAAAGATACAAGAATTTTTCTTTTAGTTATTGTAACAGTTTCTAGTTTTCTTAAAATAACAAAACATAGATTAAGACCTTACAAAAGAAAAGTCTACTTATGGATTAGAAAATGAAACAGGACCATTCATATACTTACTCAGCACTAAAGAACAAGTAGGAAAAGTAGGAAACACCTTTTGTACTTTCATTACAGAAACCACTAGGAAGACGGTATACCTTCTGAAATCTTATCTCATCTCATTTGCATTCAATAGCTGGAAAATAAATTAAATATTCCCTCATCAGAAATCGGATTGGCATGGATAAAAAATGGCTTTGCAATTCAAATAACAAAAAAACAGGATTTCCACGAAAGAGAATTTAAAGAAGGAAAAAAAGTATAAAAACAGCATCTCTGCACTGACTCAAGTAAATGTAGTTTCAGTAAGCTGACCGAGTTCAATCTTTCTAAGGGACTGGCTAAATTCGGCCTTGATAAGACAGACCCGGCCTTATATTGAATAAGGCTGATCAATGGACCCTGGAGGTGGCAGGCGGGGGATGGATGTGTCAGTGGCGTGTTAACGTTAAGGTGACCGAGTGACCCATCAACTACAAGTCGACACACCTAGAACAGGATGCCACTGAGGTAGGAGGGGGGAAAGAAATTATTGATATCTATTGTTGTCGGTTTCTGAAAAAGAAATTGCGGATATATATGTACTACTTTTGTTGATATTAGATGGTTTCATTTAAAAAGTTTTACAGGAGAAAACAGAGAAACTCTGATAACCTCTGAATACTGGCAATCCTGCTAAAAACAAAGGCCAGACTAACCCCCTTATACGGAAAATACTGCAACGATGGTTCCATAAAAACACATTGCCTGTTGAGAACTGCCTGCTGATCCCTACAAAACTACCCCAGAAAGACAGAATGCCAAGGGTAACGAAGCTGAAGACTAAATTGATTATGAAATGGCGGCCGAGATAGTAACATGGATCAAGTCACGCACACCCCCTTTTACCCTCCTTACCTAAGCCAATCCTACAGTCAACTAGGCGATTTTGACTATCGAGAATATAGTTAGGTGATTCTAAAGTTTTCCTTTTGAATATGAGGAGACTTATGCATCCCACATACCACCTGAAAGATAATTCAAAACCATTTCTAACTGAAAGATAATTCAAAACCATTTCTAACTGTAAACAATGATTACGTCTATGATAAGATATTATTCCCGCTGGCTACTTTGAAGAATAAAATCACATAGTAGGCTAGTGGAATAGATATCTAAAGGCAGTGATCCACAATGCAATTATGGCCCAATTATGGACCGTACTGGTATTGGTCTGACAAATGAAGATTATTTCTGTAAATTTCATAATTTCAACTATGAGTTGATTGTTACTACATTATAGTAAATTCTGACTCCAATTAATATACTCAGTATTATAAACAATGTCTGGGCACAAAATCGGTTGGCGTTTTGTCGCATCGTGGACCACTGGCTCAAGTCCTACCCTATCCTCCTCACCCCACCCTTTCTCACATCACCCTACCCTAACCCATCCAACAGACACGCAAAGCACATTAACTTGAGTTTTTAGACCACAAGGCCTGCAGCTCCCTAGGGACGTGATCTTCCCAGAGGCGTGTGTAGGGACACGACGGCCTAGCACCAAGCCGTTCCAGCACACAAAACACGGCCATGAAATATGCACGTCGAATCAAACACGCTTCCTTCCTACAGGTGATCCCACCGAATTACTAATTTTATCTTATTTTTGCGTCCAAAAGCCCAGGCACCCCAATTATTATCAGTTATAGAAAAAATTATGTTGGATCAGATTGGAAATTGTAATTGAATCATTATACCTGAAGCATCAGTTTGGATGTATTTTAAAGAGATAGGTAGGTAACAAAGTTTTATTTTCTGTGAAATTTTACTTTCGCTGCACGCAATTGCACCAGAGTGGGCCCTATAGAATTGGTCATGAAATACACCAATCATCCAATGATAGCTTCAGTTGGCAAACAATTGTAGTATTTTTATGATCTCCTGACAGATTACTCCAACTAAATGCCCTATACACCCGACCACACGATATAACCCCACAATAAACCAATGCGTTCCCGAAGTGTCCCCATCATTTTGAACGGGAAAGTACTAGATTTGCCAGAATAATTGGGCAGGTCCTTTAATCAGAAGGTCATTTGGGATATTTATTTGCACACACTCTATTTTAAGTTAATTAGTTGTTGTGAAAGGACATTGCCACACACTCAAAACTTGGGAAAAGGTGGATGGAGGAGAAAAATCACCTTGTCTCTTTGTAAGAAGACGAAATGACCGTCACTAAATTAGGGAACAATGGCTGTTTTCTGCAGCTGTCCTAATAAATATCTGGAATAAAATGATTTGGGCTCTCTGTTATGGGGCAGTTCTTTGGCAGGTTTCCCTGCATTACAAGCTTCGCGGAGAATAATAAGGTTATTTTTCTGTGGGCTGAGAACAAAGAGGCATTGAACATGTATTGTAAAAACTTAAGGTTTCTATAACTTCCTTACTTTTAGATGCATATTTATGGCCGTTAGAAGCTTCTAAAAAAAAAAATTCTATTAACTACGTGAATATGCTTTTTCTCTCAGATGTGTCTGCAGACGTTATTAGATTAGATAGGGGCCTTCCGTATGTACGCACATTTTCAAAAATCTTTGAACCCCCTCCCCCCCCCCCCTTGATACGTACGTACTAAATGGAAGGGCCCACATTAAAATCATACTTTCACATTCACCCAACATGACGCTTACTTGTAAAAACAAGGGACGATTCATCATACTCGCATGTATCCCTACTTAAATATTCAATAATGAGCATCAAACGAGTGGCTGAAACTGCACGGGACAGTCGTTAATCCGTTGTAAAATTGAACCAGAAAACACAATGGCTTTCCGAAAAAAATCACGATTGGGAAAATAAATCAAATTGCTTCCCTGAAATCTTATCAGCATGGGAACTGTTGACGGCGGTGGACGCCGGGGGAGTTGAGTTGGCAGCGGCGGAGGGTAGGGTGGAGGGAGGTGGAGGTGGGTATGTTACTACCTACTTATATGGAGGGCCACAGCTGCCAGAGTAATGTAGTCGGCGGGCGGCCCGCGCCCTGCCTCAGCTGCTGCCTGATCAGATTATCACAAAAAGCCCTCCTCCCGGGCCCGGGCCCGGCCCCCTGTCCCCTCCTCCTGTCGCTGCCAATGATGCACATTCTACCTCCAGCCACGTCTCCGCAGTCCTTGCCTTATATAGGCTAACCGGCGCCCCTACACCTTCTCCGGCGATACCGGAATTTGTGATGTCATATTCTATATGTACAGCGTATGGTCGTATCTGACACATTTTGCTATGTATGATCATATAAGCACTAGTTTTTTTTCCAGACTCTCCTCTGCGTTTAAATAGCAATGACTGAGAAATATTTAGTGGACTAATTTTATTTTCAGTTATTCTAATCCAACTATATCATTTCAGTTAGAACCTGTTCATCCGTTCAATGCCTCTTAATCCCACCTAACATTCATTTCTAATCGTTCTATACCTTCATAGCTCGGCCTTTGTTTATTCCTATACTCCGAAAACCCCGTCCCCACTTCTTCTGTCCGTAATCGTAGAACCCCCACCCCTTATTCGCAAGTGACAAACAGGTTCTGGGTCTGCTCTGTGGAAATTAATTATGCCGTTTATAGCAGACAGTCGCGGACGCATGCGCAGTGGCGGGTTGATGAGATATAAGGCACCACCTGGGGGGAGGGCAGGTTTTGTGCCACCTCCGCCAGGTGGCAGGCCAAGAGCACTGTTTGTTGCTATTTAATTGTGTTCTGATAACTATTTTCGGAGAAACTTATTGAATAAAGGCAGTATTTCACACCGGTCTTCGTATTTCCAATATAAGATTTTGTGACTTTGACATGGTGATGTTTCCGACTGAAACATAAGATAACCGATAACAGAAGTTGGCTGCCAATCAGAATGCATGACAGACATCCACACATCAATTATTGCGACAGATAAGAGTCGTCAGTTCTATTCCCCATCCTCTATCCCCTGTTCCCCACCCTCTCTACTCACCTATCTATTTTCTCTATTCCGCTCAGCCCTAGCCCAACTACTGTCTAGATCTCAAATTGTCGACGCCGCCCGAGGCTGGCTCCCCTATCAGCAATCTCCCCTTTCCACTTACCATCGCCCCTATCACCTCTGAATCCCACACCTTCCCCCTGACTCTCTGTGACACTGATACAGATTAGAGCTGATAAGAAATCTGCCAATACTGCCAGCCACTGGTGCCTGTCAACCCCCTGTTCTCTTCATCACAGGCGGCCCAAACTATCTGACTGAAGGCGGTATTACACTACACGACTTGAGCTATGGTAGGATAATGCAGGGTACTAACTCAAAATCCATTTCCAAATTCCCTGTGTTTTCCCTGAGATTTCCCTGTATCACAACAATTTTTCCTTGTGTCATACTGAGCAATTCAAAAGACTTCACGCGCAGAAGAAATGTTGACTTAACAACAAGAAGTCAAACCTTTACTTTTGTGAGAATCAGGAATTTCAGAACCTGGCCAAATGAACTTCCTATGTTTTCCCTGTGTTTTGGTAAATGAAATTCCGTGTGATTTGGTAAATTTGCAAATTCCCTGGGTTTTCCCTGTGTGGTTGGTATCCTGAAAATATCACAGAGAAGTTGCACACATTAGAGATATTAATCTTCATTACACACATGTTAGATTCTCTGACTTGCCAAATTTAACAATTATATCACTCCTGTATGTAAATTCCTGTAAGATATCATACATATATCGCGGCCCAGGTCGTGTAGTGTAATACTGCCTTCAGGCCCGTGTGTCATTACCCTGTGTTATTGGTCGGTGGGCCGGCCTCCTGCAGTCCTACCTCCGTAATGACAGAGGGGAGGGCTACAGGCCTGCCCTGCTCTCTCCTATTGCAGACCTAACTCCGTCTCCCACACCCTCATTACCCAGCAGGCGAACGTTAGCCGTGGCCTGTTGAGATGGATTGAGGCTGTGTTAAACTGGCCGATTTTACTCTATTTTATGAATCACCATTGGTAAGGGCGTATTATGTTGCACATCTTTAAAAAGGGCTTTTTAATGGCTTTAAAATGATATGTAGGATCATAAAGGTAGAGATTTTTTCATAATTATTTGACAAAAGATATACATCACCAAATTGTCGGCAGTCAGAATTTCTGTAAATTTAAAGGTTACCCATCTAAGCTACCTATGGTGTATTTTGGAAATCCAATATCTTCCTATTCATATAACCTCTTTCATAAACAGTGGACAGGGAATGAAGACACCTGTGGTTCCATACAACCATTTTCAATTTCAGGGTTCCCATGGACTCTTCATGAAGTAATTTTGTCCGTGACTTTTCCAGACTAATCCATGACCTTCTCTATTTTTCTAAATAGAAATAAAAGTATCTAACGGTTAGCCTCATGTAAATTTCGTAGTACAAGAGAATACGTATTTTGTATAATCTGCCAGAAAAAAATTATATCGTTTTCCATGTATCCCAGGAATTCTAGGCCCAAAGGAAAGCTTGAATGTGTAATCTACAATAATTCTATGGTGGGCTCCAATGAGAATGTATCACAGATTTATTGGCATATTTCTTGTAAACTTATGTGATGAATGTCTATTCATCAGTTATCAAGGTTGAAATATGAAAAGTAAGACGATGCGACAGATTAAAGTATATTTTGTAACGGGCCCGAAAAGCCCGAAAAGTCTGAAAGGCCCGAAATTGTAAAGGCCCGAAACCCAAAAGACCCGAGAAATATGTAGACAGGAAGTGATAAATGTAAACCGGAAGTGACGTCATGTGTGACCACGTGATCAGAAACAGCCAATCAGGGCTGACCACTAGACTATAAAAGGGGCGGTGAGGCCCGAGAATAAAAGAGTTCCTTCACAGTACTCCTTGTGTCAACATGTGTCTTCTTCCTATGGTAACCTATGATAAGATGATCCAATACAGGCTAATTAACTAGAAAGTACAAGTAAAACAGCGAAAATTAGAGGAAATTAGGCGAAAGTTAGGACGGGGTCCCGAAGACCCGAGAGACCGAAACAGGGCACGAAGGCCCGAAATGGCCCGGATGGAGTCCCGAAAACGGAGGACCGAACTGGCACGAAGGCCCGAAATAGGGAGCGGAAACCCAGGGACCGGGGGTATGAAGGCGCGACCGTCTCGCACCCATCCCTACCATTTTTCCTCCTCCACGGTCCTCCATCCGCTAACAGAAGTGCCCGTACCCCGCGCCCGGTGGCTGAGGCCCCTCGGTCCAGCCCGGCTGATACACCCCTCCCCCGTCGACAAATACCGATTTCCCCATCGACCCGCTCAACCCCCCTCGTGCACGAGGCACGACTCTAAATATCACATCTCGGCTTCTTGCTCGGACTCCCTGTCCGGCTGAGACCCGAAACAATCCCCATGTCCCTCTGTTGTAGGAATCGGAAACCCCGAACTACCGAGGAACGTCACATTTATATAGCCTTGTTTCTATTGAGCGTCAGTGATCCTTCGGGATGGGATCACATCTCACCACAGTTCTAGGGGTATACCCGCCTCCTATAGGTATTAATAGAACCTAACAATAGTACCAACGAATAGTACCAACCAGTAGTACCTACTAATAGCACCTACCATACCACCCAGGCACCACCTCTATTCCTCCCCCGCCTGTTGGTACCCCGGGTGAAGTATTTCTAATCAGTTCCCGCTAGGACAATTTAATTTCACACCTCCCCTAACAGGACTGTGTGCAATTTTCTCCCGTGATTATTCAATCATGCCGCCGGTGATGCTTTTTTACTCGGGATTGAAGACTCGTGTAGCAAATCATTACGCAGCTCGCTGCCGCCTGATGAAAGAACAAATGGGACTCGTTGGGCCCGCGCTAAGCCCCTGTCCCTGTCCCCTGTCCCCTGTCAGAAGCTCTCAGCCGCTCCCTGTTGCCCACACAGCTAGCCCCTGTTGCTAAGCACTGTATGGTGCTTGTTGCTGGGTTGTAGATCTAAGATTAAATACCCATCTTTCTTTGTGGGTAATCTGGTCTGCTTCTATCTGGGTTTTGATCAATGTATTTTTTGACGATTGCGACTGATCGACTCTAAATATAGGGCCTGTTGTACGTCTGTATTGAATGAGATATGCCATTATATGTTTGATAACAAGATATCTAGGCACAATATATAAATCAACAAATTCAATAGAAGAGGGTCATGTTTGAAAAGGAAGAATGGTTGAAAAGCTATGCCAATAAGGCAAGTTGGGTATCTTATGACAATTACAACCGATACAGTAAATCGTTGGTCTGTTATACCCATATTGAATGAAAGTGGTCACTATTCTATAAGATATCTGTATAACAGAGCCTAGCAAAACTTTGAAATCTGGAGACGCTTTATTGCATAATCAAAAAAGGCAGTTAAATACAGCCATATCTCAAATACAACTGACTGACAAGGCCAGTGCAACTCGGGCACAAACAGACACAGATGTGGGTGACTAAAGAAAACATACCAAGAAAACATAGTTAAATATAGCCCGAATTAATGATGGTTTCTGTGCAGGCTTGGGGCCACAGGAGTACCCGGCACGTCAAGGTGTGATTCGTGTGACAGAAGGAGGTGACTTGGCCCGCCGCCCGCAGGACCCACCCCACCCTGGAGGAGGGCTCCCATACACAGGAGGTAATTACTCTGATGCTGAGGCAGGCCCCCCTCTGTCAGGTGGGCTCGGGCAGGATAAGGAGAGCTGCCTTCTCTATATCGCGCGGCACGGAGGGTTAGATCACAGAACCGTGGAGGCTGTGACAGGTGAGAAATAGTCACTCTTCTCAGCTTCTCAGTAAGGGCAGGATCACTGGACGTTTCGCAGGGGTCTCCCTAAGCCTGTATTCTACAGACTAATTTTGATATTAGCGATTTTGGATTTGTTTCATTTTATCCAAGAATACTGCATGAAACCAGAAATTATGTATACCAGTAACGAGAAATGTAAAACCTTTCTATAGTGACATATACCTATCTCTATTTAACCTTAATACCCAACGCTGATTTCTGAAAATGGCAGGGAAATCGCCAAGTGGAATATAGGCTACCATCTATGCTAGATACAGCACTGAAGATAATCAATTTGGTTATTCAATTGAATGAGACTGACACATAGTCTAGGCAGCAGCTCATTAATGTAGAATTCTAATATTGTTTACAATTTTTGCCTCTTGCAATGAGGTCCAGCCCAAGCAGATAATTGTTCGCGTGCAACCCATTTGTTGTTAAAATTGCTCGCTCTCCTTTTTAATTGACAAATCAATTAGATTGGGCTTAGATCCGACACTAATTGAGATAAGACGGGTGGTCTGGACGTGCCCTGGATCTCTTTTATTAAAGCAACTAAAGCCTGTATTCCATGTACACAAAGGACAGGCCACCAATATTGAGTGTTCCAAGGTGATGCTATTTGAACATGTTTGCACTTTGGGCACTTTCGGTGCTGAAAGAGTGTCCAAAGTGTGCCGAACGTATGGCCGCCAATTTACACTCGCAGTATCAGTTGCTGATATACAATCTGCAGGAAATAGACTATTAATTTTAAAACCTTTGTAGTGGCATAATTAACACGGCTATATCTAATTTTAATTCACATGTCACTGCCGATTTTTAAAAGTTGTACCAAAATCGGCATATGAAATACAGGGTTTATTCTTGTTCATTTTCCCTGTTGAAACGGGTACAAACGACCAATATTTTTTCACCGGGACCACATGTCCGAATCCCCCCGTGGCACATCCGCCTGCTGTCCCCGTGTCTCCCTTCAGGAGCCGCATCAATCATCTGGCATGCCTCCCGAGTCCAAGATGGGATGAGAATTTACCCTAAATATACTAATTTTTGCACTAAATATATTTTTCGCGGATTGCCATCAATACACAAATATCTGATTTATGTGAAAACAATAAAGTAAGATAAAATAATAGAATTCACTACTAAATACGAAATTGTGATGGCGGAAAAAAATCCCCTTTCTTGCCAGATGCGCTAAAATTTAGTAGCAGGAAAATGTGTAGAATTGCGGTAGCCCCAGTCCTCCAGTACTCCCTCCTCCAATACCCCCCCCCCCCCCCCCCGCGCCCACTGCCTACTGTCCAGGAGGCAGCCAATGAATGACGATTAGTGCTTTGTTTGAGCAGACAGCCCACAGAGCGTCTCTGTGGCGTCCTCCTACAGTGAGACGCTGCCCTGGAGAGACAGAGTGACGCCGGACCCACTCCCCGACCCCTCCCCGCCCTGTTCCGGTCTCCTCCGGTGGCTACCACTATGAGTTACTATACTACAAGAAGTACGAAGACAATGCTTCTTGTTGTGAGGGGTTTATATGTATGTGGGCAGTGGTGGTGATGGGTGGTAGGCATCAAAATGTATCAGTCGTAATTGGTGATGTCCTACAGTTATACATTATCTGCTGCAGCATTGCCGTTTATATAGGCCTATACAGTGAAAATAACTCAGGACCTATGGTTTATCCCACTAATTTAAATAGCAAAAGGTCTATCTTTCGAGTAAAGATATTTACCATGTACCTTTTAATTGTTTGCGTCAAGTTTCTGCTGATTAATCAAAACACTAATCAGGGTCCCCACTCAAATTTGTTGGTCAAGTTCCCTTTGATTCCCTTGAGTTTTCCCTGTCCAACAGTAAATTATGACTGTCCTTGCGTCGATGATTTATTCTTATATTAAATATTAAAGTCAAAAATGAACTAAAGGATATCGGAGTTGGCATTAGAGTAAGAACTATATGTGATACTTAACCTATAAAGGGCATAAACTCGGTGCAAAGCGGTCATTTCATAAGTGCAAGTTTCCATCAGAAAACATCGACCACTGCAGTGCCCAAAAGTAAGCTGTAAGGAAAGTTGGTGTAAGAGGACAAGCTGCAGCCACTCCAATCTTCTTGGGAATTTACTTGACAAGTGCTTTTGGTATATTTGATTTTTTAAAGCTGTCTGACAGGCGAGGGTCTTCCTTTGAAGGCGCCATGCTCGCCGATAGAGGGCAGCAGGTGGGACTCTCGTCGACTCACGTTCTACAACGAGACAACTCGAGAACACGGCATCCCAGAATAGTCGGAAGTAAGGAGCGGGTAGCCGTGCGCACGCGCCAGTCGAATCACGTCAATTTGCCGAGCAATATTCGGCGTGGGGGCCGTCATTCAATGGTTTATCACAAGATTACGATCAATTTACAAAATGGATTTGCCACTACTTTACGTCTGGGTCTTTTGCGGGGCCGGGCCGAGGCGAATGATAAATCATTGACAATCTACACCAATATGGAGGACCGTCGCCATGGCAACGGGCCACTACATCATCCTTTCTAAAGGAACAAATTTGACAAACCCCTACAATAGAGGTAAGCCTTGTGTAATCCGTAGACGCTATAATAAAACGAACGTCTCACGTCTAGAGGAGAACAAGGCCCGTCAAAGTCCCATCGAACCCGCACTTTCTCTGATCTGCTAATTTTATGAAACGTCATTTATCTGCGATAAAGTGGGATGCGCCGTTCAATTAATTAGTCGTTGGAAAATCTAATGGTAAATGTCAAACCCATTTGATATTAATTACTAGATTTAATTCATGTGATTGCTTCTGCAGAATGATTCATCTATGCTGGATTGCTCTGCACATTTCAGGTTTAAAATTGATGTATTATTGGAGTTTGATTTGCCAGCGTTTGGCTTATTACCCCTGTGAGCTGCTCGGGTAATGAGGTCAGCGCGAGCTACTCAGTGCCTCTACACATAGACGGGGGGAGCTGCTCCCGTCATGGATTGACTCTCACTCCGACCACTGCAGCTATCGACACTGAAGCCTGTGTTCCACTAACCGATTTTGACCACTGAAAGATTAGTGCAATCTCTAATTTTTTCCATAGAAATATTACAGAAGCCTATAAATGTTACACACCATCTGAAAGAGAATTCAAATACATTCTAATGATATATAACATTTATACACATTAGTTCATATTTCTATCGGCGATTTATAAAATCGTGAGTAAAATCGGATAGTGGATTGCAATCTTTAAGCGTGCCCGCAGGGCCCCCTGCCACCCCTAGCACCCATCATCGCCGCCCTTAAAGCATTTCCCCCAGACCCCTGCCGCCTGCGTAACGGCGATCCATACGTCGTCGTTGACGTCCATTTTGTTGTCGTCGTCACTCCCGGTGGTCGCTCACCAGGGGGCGTTAATTGCCCCTGCCCGCCGCCAGATGTCGCCTCCGTGCCGTAGATCTCGCGGGGAGGTCACGTGGTCGTGGCTTTGATCTATGGCATGGACGTATACGTATCGCCGACGTACCCGTGGACGTGGACGTGGACGTATTGGTGGGCAAGATGGCTTTATTAGAGGGTTTTATTGTTTCACATGTGCACTGATCACACAAGGCTGGCAGTCCCTATGATGTGCATGTCAAAAAACATTTGAGTGCAGTACTTCTAAAAAAAAAGATCGACAAGGGTTGGGGTTATAGAAGAAATGGATGGACAGACGGGAATGGGGGAAAGTCGAAGAAAAGCAGGAAGGAAGTAGGAGAAAAAAGGGGTGGAAGTAGGAAGCATGGAAGCGGTCAAAGTGTAGTCCAGAGAGGATAAGGGAGAAAGGGCGGGGGCTGCACGTGAGGCCGGAGCCACTGGAGGATGGGGGTGAGGGACTGGAGGAGGGGGTGAGGTACTGGAGGAGGGGGTGAGAGACTGGAGCAGGTGACACCTCACGGGCCTAACTCAGACAAATAACAGAGATACACGTACTGGAGGGCGGGCCGGCCGCCTTGACCCCCTCCCCCCTCCCCCGCCTCCTCCTGACCCTGGAGGCCACCAGCATTATGCGTTCGCGTGACCACGCTGAATCTAATCCGCGGAGCGGTGCCGATTGAAGCAGCGCCACCCCTCCTCCAGTACCCTCTGATCCCCGCGCCAACCTTTATTGAAATCCATTCCCTCGCGCCAGCAAGTCGGCGAGGCTTTGTGGATGAGAGAGGGACAGGCGACGATAAAACAGCGATTGTCACAAGCGGCGATAAAACAGCGATTGTCACAATAATCGCTGTGATCGCCCACCAAAGGCCCACCTAAATCTGTCGACGTTTGTGGTCCGGGTGGTGTGGTATAACACAGAGATGGCGCTCTGTGTCTTGTGTTGTCGGCGCCCGCCCCTCCAGGGCCGGTGGATTAATAATTCAACCTGCCCCACCACGCCGTGTCACTTCTCATAGGTGTCCCCTGCCCCGAACACCAAGCCGACAGATGGGTGACATCTCAACTGGGCCCATTCCTCAGGAGGTTATATTATTCAGGGTTGGGACATGCATGGGTAGAGTGCTTCCAATGAATACTTCCTCTCTACATATTTCCCTTATAAAACATGAAACCCTTTATTCCAATGGCTTATTATGTGAATAGAAGTTATAAGGGTCTCGTTATCAAACTGGAACTAGTTGCGTTGAGGCTTGACTCTCTGATATAATGGTAACTGTTAAATGTAAGAAGTATATAGAATTGTCGGTTGTCGCCAGTGTGAGCAGTGTATAAAAATGGGGGTAGTTATCTGGGACCAAATCCTCACGCTGTACTGTCAAGTTTGTTAAAGGGACCTAACAAACCTATCGCTAAAGCTTTTGCTTGACAGAATAGAAACTGAACTGATCCTGCCGGTGACATACGGCTTAATGCCGAGAAAACAGAATAAAGTCAATTACTGGCGATGGACTCTGGTGAGGAAATGACCTCAATAACCTTTACGTGCCACTGTTTCTGTCTTAATTTCCCCAATGCACAAGTCTCCTATTACTGGGTGTCATAGAAAACAGCTGTCCCTAGCCGGTACAGAATAGGCTGTCGGATGGGGAATAGTTGGCGCCATTCCGTCGCAAGCGCTGCAATTATTGTTATTAGGTTTAATTAGTATGATCTCAAATTAAACAGGTCAAATTTACATTAGGAAAAAAAAAGGAATAGCATACAACAATTATCTAATTCAGTATAAAAACGATGCATGCTCAACATTTAAATGGGTCATCAAACCAAAAAGGATAGTGTAATTTTAGTACAATTCCATTTCATAGTTCTGGTCGTACCAATAGCCTGTATACTTCAAAACTGCCTTCCCTCTTGCCATCCCCCCTCGCTAACCACACCGGTCTAGTCAGGCCCTTATGGATGGCCTTTTCCATTTTAAATTAGCCTTTGATGCGTTCGGCGCGTCCTGGCCTGGGTTATTTAATTGAGAGTCGGGTCATGGCCCTGGTGGTCCTGGGCCCACTGGGCGGGTCCAGTCAGCACGGCCGGCCACTAATCAAGTAGAGTGGTGAGTTCAGAATGGCTAAGTGTCCTCGCGGGAGGTGGTGGGCCCCTCTCGGCCGCCTCATCTCCTCACAGTCTGCCGTAAACGGGCCCGTGCCCACACTCGTCCCGACATGCCGTTATCAGGTTCGCAGTAAACTAGACTGTTGTTACTGGTTCAGCTGCCACTATCTTGGGGTTGGAAGAAGGCTAGCAGTTTAGAATTGTTTTGGACGATCAGAAGTGTTCTTGTGGGAGGTGTAGGGCTGCTATAATTGGGTCTCATCTGTTTACACTTAGACTTAAACAGGCCATTCCAACACTCCTCTGAAATACTGCTATCAGACAAACTAGACTGCCGTTTTGAGCCTACACCATCATCTTGCAGTTTGAGAAAGGCAGCATGTATGTAAGTAGTGCTGGACAATTACAAGTGTTCTCAGGGGAGGTAGTGGGCCATCTTGGCCGCCTCATCTCGTCACCCTCTGCCGTAACCATGCTGGTGCCAACATTTGTCCTGAAATGCCGTTATCATGTTCGCAGTAAACTAGACTGTCGTTAGTAGTTCAGCTGCCACCATCTTGGGGTAGGTTAGCAGTTTACATTTGTTTTGAACAATCAGTATTGTTCTCAGGGAGTTTTTTCCATATACATCTTATGATGTGATAAAATTTCTCTCTGGGTCTGGAAATTAACAGTGAGTCACCACAAACCAACAACTAAGAATTCCTGAAAAAAAATCCCTGAAAAGCAACTCACTGGTTGCCCCTTTACACTGCCCCATGGCCTCATGCTTTAATCCCATTTGATCCCATTTGGGTTACAGGGTAACCACTGCCGTTTGACATGGGAGTCAGAAGGGTGGGTGGTGGGGTGATGGGGTAAATGCAGGGATTGAACGAATCCTGACATGCTGCCCAACACGACCCTACACACTTCGAGCTGCTCCAATGCAAGCATGGCTCCCGAGGGGCTCGTTCAGGTTCTTCAACCCTGGAGGAAGACCAACTACGATCATAGGCTTCAAATATATATTTTCGAGGGAACGATGTAGATCTCGACCTTTCTGAATGCAGTTCGTGACGGGCAATATTTGTAGGGTTATTCTACATGAGTATACATTGTAGCGGTAAAAGGAGTTACAGACAATTAGCATAGATTGCTGTTTATGCCTTTAGTGCACATAGTTATGTCCTTAGTGCAAAGAAACACATTATTCTGCATAGCGCAACAGTGTTCCCTGATGGCTTTGCTCATTAATTTTGCACCCATTTGGCAGGTGTCCGTTAGGCATGGCGCTGACATAAAGATTTGCATAATTAGCTCTTTCTGATGGGCACTAATTGGTCTACGCAGTGGGCATGCGCAGACATGATTGATCAACGTCAATTTAGCCCGGCCGTGACGTCCTGGGCAAACTTTGTAATTACACTTGTTTGGAGGAATTATATCAAAATAAGTGAGGCCGGGCCTAAAAGGGGTCCTACTGCGCCTATCGGTCAGGCACGCGATGTGGTTGCTGCTATTAAGGGGTGAGGGAGGCTCACTGGTGGGTCCTCCTGTAGGGTAGGGGGGCCGCCAAACTCCAGGGGGTGGCGGGGGCACCCCAGGAGGCCCTGGGTTACGGCCAGGGAGGGAGGGGAGGGGGCAACAGTTACCTTTTTACCAAATAGGTAAGCAGGGTTTGTATAGAAAGATATTAAACATGGTAGATTTGTTAGAATATTTTGGAATTTTAGACTACTGTTGCGATGTGCAGGGGCTAAAGATGACTACAATGTCGGAATGATTGTGTTATAAAAGCATGAGTAATGAAACTGCATTGGATATCTATTAGGGAACCGATAGAGTACAAATTCTTTCTCTAAATAAAAGTAAAATGCCCATTTATTTTGCTTTAAACAATAAGGCATCTGGACCTGGTGCCTACAGACGTTAAGAAACGATTTGTGTATCATCAAAATTTGGCATTTATCAAATTGAGAACTGATCGCCAACATATTCTGGACAATGTAACGTCATCCTCACCAAGTCCATAATTTCCATGGGTCAGTTCGTTCTCCTCCCCGCAGTGCGACAAATCCGTCCGTCCATACCCATTTGTTCCTCATCGTTTCTCTCCCCATCCCTTCCCTTAGGCATTTTCTCGCCCTTTTTCTACTCCACCATATTTCCTCGGCTGCCCCGGCTCCATTTTCTTACATCCAATCTTGCCTCCTCTTGACATTTCTTTCCAATTTCCCGAAGCTGAGCTCCGGTAAAAGCGGGGGACGCCAGGCACAATAAAACACCAGCCTTAATGACCAATAATCCCCGGGGTGATATTACTTTTCTGCGTATTTATCCACTATCAAATCGAACACCAACTTACAGGGGCCGTTCTCGTTCAAATCCTGAACAGATCTCATCAGAATATTCCCAAAATAGTACCTTTGCCATTCTTTGGAATCTATTGCATCTGATTGCCACAACTACCTGAATGTAATATCCAGAACGATTGATGTAATTATTCCAGGTGGCGGGACTGAATCCAGGTCTGGCCTGGTGCTATTTCATTCAATACTCATAATAATATGACCTGATGAGTCTCAATGACAGAACCTGACTCTGACGCCCATTTCATAAAGTTCTTATGTCACATTGCTGTCTGCGGAGGTTATATCATGAATGATTTCTGTTCTAATAATAAACCAAATAAATTTGATCGGCTCTCCCATCTTGCTTATCTTGTCTTTAAACGATGTTGCCATTACAGCATTAATCAGACTGTGCGAGTATACATAAAAATTACAAGACATGACAGTGTCCTGGTTCTTAGACGGTTGACTTTATTTCAGGGCTGATCGATTAATCTTTTCTTTAACACATGGTATATTACAAGTAGAATTCTACAAGACACTGTGCGAGGACTCTGTAACCAGTGTGTCTTATACCATATACGTTGGTAGGAGTTGCCCTAAAACGGTAAATCCTCCAAATTAATGATATGTACAGATGCAATCTGTACCCCTTATCATATAATCCCCATACTCGAGTGGTCACCTAAGAGGCCGCCGAGTCGGAACCGGTCCCCCTCACATCACCTATTCTGTCAGGCGTTAGTTCTACATTCAATAACCAAAACCAATCACGTTCACCCAAGAGGCATTGTATCAATAATAGATTGGTTTCGCTGGTAGCCACCATCAGGGCCTCTCAGCGTGAACGACAGTCCGGGTCCCAGCTCCCGACGACAGCGCCATCAATTAGAGCGGCATTATTCAGAACTAGCGACACCCGTTGAGCGGCAATCCCGAAGTGAGGGTGCACCACTACATCATGGCGCTATTGGAAAATTGAATCAGCCCTTTCTGTAATCATCACTTGTGGCTTATTGGGCTGCCAATCAACAAGCCTGCTTCTACCATTACACTGGGAGCTGCTCAGAGTGGGTCGTATGGCTGAGCCGAGCAGCTCAGTCAAGGACTAAGGAGAAAAGTTTAGAGTCTACTTTGAAAATGCCTTTAAATAATCCATTAATGTCCGGGAATGGTGCGGAGGAGGTGGTCGGTGGATTGCTGGTGGATTGGTGGGTTGTTGGGTGGATAGGTTTGTAAGAGAGTTGACCAGGTTGGTTACTGTGAACCTAAAACATCTGGAATGGTAGCTGAATCAGTGGAAACGAACTGTAGTGACTATATTAATTATGCACAGTAAGGTGAATGTTATGACTGATTATAGCGATTATTATCTAGGTCCTGATTGTGGGTTACCAATGCTATCATGCAGCAAGTCTGACTGAAATAGCCATATATACAAAAGGAGTTGCTCGGTGCATCAACTTGACATCTATTATTTCAAATTCTATTATCAAATGTACAAAATAGTGTCATCAAATTAAACCTTATGTAATAATGTAATGAGATATGATGAACAACACTGTCTTGCCATTTCTATTAAGATTGTTCAGAACATTGCACATAACAAAACTTGTAATATCCTAAGTTTTCTAGGTCGGAGGCGTACCAATATCGTACCTCATTTAGGTGAGCAGGTCAAAGGAATAACATGAACATACAGAAGGTATGACATGGTAGTGATGAGGGGGCGCTGGGGTGTGTGACAAGCACACCCTACGAGTCAGTAATCAGTTTAGACTACCGCCAGCCCCAATCAACCCACACTAACACCCAGCTGTAACACATACACACCACCCCACCAACCACCCCAGCAATCTGCATATTTCATATTTTATCCCATCTTGGAGCTAGTTTTTCTTGACGAGTCAGTCAGGTCTGTATGGAGAATAGACGCGCCTGTGGCTGCTTCGAAGGAGTGAGTGTCACTTAACGTGTCGGGATCTTCTTTTAAAAGGGCCACCGATATGTTAGGCTCGCCGCTGCTGGTAATGTGATTTGCATGTGCCCGCGGCAGGTGCCACTTTCCATATACTACTGGTGGTTAAAAGTATTCGGTTTGCAGCGAGTCTCCGGAATGTGATGGCATTATGGTACATAGAATTGACTTCCAGCCGATAACCCTCACACCAATATTTACTTTTTATCACATGAATTAACGATAGAAAATAGGGGGAAAATACAGGAGATAAACAGATGAAATACGTACCATAATCTGCACGTGGAATGGAACTGCATGTCTTATAATCCGTATCGTATAACCCATGGGGGACCTGCCTTATCCTAGCAATAAATGGCCCAGACCTGGGCCTACTGGAGACCGATACGCCGGGCATGCCAGCTCCAGCACCCCCACTCCCTCCTCCAGGTAATACGGCCCCTGCCACAGAGACGGGAATCAATTTGCTCAGACCAATTTGGCGCGGCCGTTCGTCTCCCATGGCAGGCGGTCAGCACCGCCAAACCGGGGTCGGGTGCGTGGGACAAGGCTGGGTGCGTGGGGCCGCATCGAGTACGTGTAACAAGGTCGGGTACGTGGGCTGATGTCAGATGCCTGGGGTTGTGTGTCGGGGAAGTGGGCAAGGTATAGGTTACGTGGGGTTGTGATGGGAAGATGGGGCAATGTCGAGTATATGGGGTTGTGTCGGCAAGGTGGGGCGAGGTTGGGCGGGTTGGGTTTGTTGGGAACGTGGGGCAATGTCTAGTGGGTGGGACTTGTGTCGGAAAGGTTGGGGAAGGTCTAGTGGGTGGGGTGTGTGTTGGGGAGGTGGGTCAAGGTTCGGGGCATCGGGTGGGTTGGGAAGGTGGGGGCAAGTTAGGGTACGTGGGGCTGCATCAAGTATGCATTATATGGTCGGGAAGGTTGAGCACGGTCGGGAATCACGGGCAGCATCTAGAGTGTGTCGGTCATATAGGTCTGAGACTAGTCCGGGACGTGTGTGAAAGCTATCCTCGACAACGCCAAAAGCCACTGGTCATATATCTTGTAGGTCATCTAGCTACTTTTGCAGGCGGGAATATATTGTATATTGTAAAGTGTAAAATTCATTCAGTTGGTAAAATGTTTTATTGCAGAATGTCTGCGGCTTTTAATGGTCATATATGCGCGCAATTGCCTTCTGCTAAAAATGTGCAAGGTGGTCATAACATACTAATATAGGCTTAACGTGAAGTGTCGTTTTGCTAGAATAAAAGTCAACTGTGCGTCCGACTTAACGACTAAAGGTTAAAATCACCTGTCTACGTTTGTCTAGTTCTTCTTGACACTTGCTGACAACACCCTATCTAGTTACGGACGAAAGGTAACTGCCTTCTGTACGATGTCTTACAGTTCTTGTCAGTCTGTATTTACTGTTATACACGCAAGGTTCTCCCTACATTATAAAACACTCTCATGGAATAAACCGTGCCAACCCAGACCGACCTTACCTCACCTACAAGTGTCAATCCTCAGCACCGCTAATTATAACGTAAACTTTATTCAGATTGACCCTCATGTAAAAAGCCCCTAAGGTCCTGATATCCAACTACCCCCCGCCACTAACCACTCGCTCCCTCTCATAGAATGTCTTTCCACGAGCCAGGGGCGATGACTTTTTTGCTCGAGTAAAAAGCTCTGGTTGCCATGGAAACCATTAAGCCGCTTTCCTTGGATGAGGATGATGGAGAGGGGAGGAAATGTATTTGGTCGTCAATTAGCTGGGCGGTCGGCAGGCGGTGGGTAGGTAGGGAGCGGGTGTGGTGGGGACGCTGGAGGCAGGTGAGGGACAGGAGGAGGTGGGGTACAGGAGGAGGGCGTCCCCTGGCCACTTCCCCCACTTTTCCCCCAGGTGGGAAGACCAAGTGATCAGGTGGGCGTCCTGATTTCCGACCCACCCTTTTGTCAGTTTGAGGTCACCGGAGGGTCATTGCAATGTCATTCTGTCTAAGGTCAATCAGAGTCGGATTGGGGTTAATACGATTCAATTTAGATCGTTAAAGAAGAGCGAATAGGTCGTAAGGTCATTCTGAGGTTTCCCACTGTATTTGGATCAGTCAGCCGTTGAGCGTGTTATGCAGTTTGGGAGTCATTTAATTCATGCAGTAATGTCTTCGGGAGGTTTCTGTTATTCTTGAAGTATATACATATGATAGTGAATCATAACAACTGGCCGGCTGATAACTGCTATGATTTCAACTCCTCTTGCGACTACAGTACAAATACCAATACAAGTAAGCCGTGGCAAAAGCTTTTCCTGTTCGTAAGGCCCATGCTTTATTTAGTATTGCCCGTGTTACTCCCTTACATTATTGAATCACTTATCATTTACTGTTATTTCCACGACAGTAAATAAAGCCATAATTATGCTAGAGAAACCTACCTATACCTAATAAATGACACCTACTTGCATGGTGACACAGAAACATTATTTTCAGGAGTTTTTTTTTAAATGCATACGTTGTGAAAACCCGGCGTATGTACCTCTTACGATGTAAAACCACAAAAATAAGACGTTTGCATTATACCCCATTAATCACACAAGACGAGCCTCCAAGGAAAACCCCTCTTGACGAAGACCCAGTAGTGTTCTACTCTTATCTATTAGCGTCTACTCTTATCTATTACGTGCCGGGTCGGACTTCTATACAGCGTATGAACCTGGAGGATTACAACACCCATCCCCCTGATAGCGCCTGATGAAGAAACCTGGTGTCAGGCTCCAGGGACCGGCGCCTGGAGGCGGCTCACAGGGTTCTGGAGGGAGTTACTGCCCAGATCTCATACCATAGTGTTGATAGTAGTATATGGCTTCGTCACCCGGCGCCAGGAAGCGGAGGCGTGTAGCAGTAATGCCTGAGATTTAAGGAACATATGTTGGGCTTCGCAAATGTTGCTGGAGATAAGGAGGGTAAAGGAGGTGGGATGCTATATCGTGTGGTATGAAGGGAAAATGTATACTGCATTTAAAAATGTACATATAAGAAAAATGGCAGTTTCTTAGCTCGACGACTTCTATATGTGGGTATCTTTATATCATTTGTTATCTAAATAAGTCGTACAGATTGGAGTAATAAAAACATGTTTTGAAGCAATATACGTGTAACGGTTTCTTTATTTCTTAGTATGACCCTACTTGGGTGTGTACCTTAGTTAATATCGACAAAGGTCTTTAAACATGTAAATAATTGTCTCAGGATATGCTATGTTTAAACATGTAAATAATTCTTATATGTTTACATTATCACGTCATTTGCACATAACATATTCTATAAACTTAAAGGTATAGTCACTGAGTCAGCTTTATACCGACATATCCTCATCCATATGGGCAGTTTGTCCTTTCTATTTCTGACCACACAGACGTGTACCTGCTCGGTTAATCAGGCAGACCCAGGAGGAGAGACGCTGCGTCTCCCCTGACCTGCTCACGTGAGCAGCTCCTGACCCAAGTCGTCCTGCGCATGCGTAGAGGGAGCAGCTCGGGGTGAGGCGGGAAGTGGACAGGGCCTTATAGCCATCGACCTGCCCCCTGTCGGCCGCCCTTTGCGTCTTCATCAGACCCTGAGACCCTGAGGGCAAAAGCCCCACCCCCTCCTCCAGTGGGTGCCCTTCCACCCCCACCCCATTGCCTGACTATACCACCAGTGCCACTCTCCCTATCCCCGATCCCTCAGGCCGACAGCAGCGGCTGATGCTGTGACCAACGGCCACTGGCAAATTTGCCAAATTTGCTTTCTAGTCAGAGTTCCCAATTACCGGGAAAATTCCCGCCGCCGTTGCCATGGCAACGCCCACTGCCTGGGAACGGCGGTCCACTGGTGCCTGGTGGGGGTGGGAGGGAAGGGAGGAAGGGGCGGGAGGGGGAGAGAGGGGGTGGGGAGTGGGTTGGTGGTGGTGGCAGCGGTGGGGGTCAGGAGCACAATGCGCATCCTTCCTCCAGGGTCCAATGGTAGGGGGTGGAGGGGTCCGGCAGCTCCAGGGGGGAGGAGGTGGGGGTGCGGGGTATGCGTGAACGGCCGATTAGACAGGCCAATAGGAGGGGAATAATAAAAAAGGGGCGGGTCGGAGTTGCCGGGTCTACTTAGCAGCCCGTCCCTAAAGACGGCCCTGTCGGCCGAGCAGCTCGTATAGGGCCGTCACCCGCTATGACGGCTCGGAGCTGCTCTGAATACCAAGCACACCGATACGGCTGTGTGTACGGCCCGGAGAAAGCACCCCCAGGTCTGGGACTGCCGCTGAAAAAGGTGCCACAGGAGATGGGGACCCACCTCAACTGCCAAGGCTTTTCAGCCCGCCGCGGAAATTGGTTGAGAATGGGGCGTGTGATATGTGAGATGATACGCCTGGCTACCACCGCCTCCTCCTGGGTTTGGGGGTGGTGGAGGGGGGTAGAGGGGGGTAGAGGGGTGACGCTGCTGACCGCGGCGACCTCTAGCGGGAGGTGCTTTCTGCGCATGTCAATGTGGGCGATAATTGGCTAACAAGCCCTTGGAGGGTTGACAGTGTGAGAAAGGGTGCTGAAAGGGAATTGGGGAGGTGGGAGTGTGGGCTGTGGTGGCCGTATGAGGTGGGTGGGGGCGACCCGGGAGGGAAGGTGGGAGTTGGGGAGGGGGGAAAGAGCGCCACGTCCATCCCAGAATTCATTCTGGGTGTAATTTCCGGTGGCGCGCATTAATTCTTCGCTCTGTCGTCGCCGACCCCGCTGCGGCGCGGCGGAAGCGGAAATAGCACCTGTTTAAGTGCGGGATTGTGCTGGCGTGGCGCCATTTTCAGACCGGCGCTGGGGGAGATAGATCACGTGGTGTGGTGTCTGGAGGAGAGGCAGCAGGAATTATTCTCAGATAGCAGTAGTGGGCCGTCGGCACCTCGGCTTCCTCCTCCAGGGACATGCACACCTTCACCCACACTTAGTCACCCAGTATTTTCTCCAGTGTCTTTTATAGAGGTCGTATATAGCAGCTGTAGTGTGCCACTGCTCGCAGAAATAAACTTAAATGTATAAAGCTACAATGCAACAGAATACTTCGCTTGCAATGATTTCAGCTTCTTGCCATTTGCCAGTTTTTCATTTCAGAATGACAAAAAAACTTATTGATTGTCTTTTTTTTCAAAGACTCCTAATGTAGCATTAATGTTAAACTGCATAGAAGCATGATCTATTTTCCTTTCAAACCCTTCTACGCAGTTACCAACTGAGAATGTTGATCTTAAAGCAGTGGCTGATATACACACACCCTGATTAAGAACACATGCACACCCCTCGACGACTAAGCAGACCCTGTCACTGTCCATCTATAAAAGCAGTGGCTGACATATACATATCCTGATTACAAACACAAATCTCGATGACTAAGCAAGCCCTGACAATGTCCATCTATAAAAGCAGCGGCTGACATACACACACCATGATTACAAACACACCCTTCGACGACTAAGCAGACCCTGTCAATGTCCATCTATAAACGTAGTGGCCGACATACACATACCCTGATTACAAACACATCCCTCGACGACTAAGCAGACCCTGTCAATGTGGATCTGCTAGCGGCACAGAAGCCTCATTTAATCATGTCATCCTCATTTATCCCCATGTAGCAGAGACGGTGTCGCCTTCCCCCATACACCCACGTCAGGCCGGTGGGGATGGGGTGAGGGCTATTATGCCTTATCTAGTTAACGGCGGCAGTAGACTGTCTGTGGCTTCCCAAGCGATGTATTTCCGCGTCCAATGTATGGAAGAGATGAGTATGCGAATAGGCCTATACATAAAGAGAAGGTTTATGAGGTATGTGCAAAAACGCATTAGTTTTCCATTTCTTAGACCAGTATCACCCGTAGGCAATTTTGAAGTTCGTACACTACAATATTTCGTAAATTACCGCCCCCTCCGTCAAATCTCCAAATTTACCACAGCCAAAATAGAGAAAAGCTTTCTTTTTTTTAAGTTCCGAATGGACTCTCTATTGCGTATTCCACCTCTCTATCAAAATGCATCCATCCACAAACCCCCATTCGCCCTCCTAAAAAATACACCACTGAAACGCTAATTTGCGAATAAGAAAGTCCGCTGAAACACTTCTCCCCCAGTTAAGCCACTCGGAATGCATATTTATTACCTAAAGGCCTACGCCTTTCCTCCTTCTATTCCTCCACCCCTTTCCCCTACAAGTAGATACCTCTTCCTCCAGGGGAAGGCCGAAGCTGTTCCTCCAGTACCACTCGCCGCCTCACCCCCTGCAGGCAGCCCCCCAAATCCCGACGCTAATTCCGCAGGGCCACTTTCAAGTAGGTCCCATATTTCGATTCGCGTCTTGTCCCCCGGCCAAATTTGATTTGCGGTGGGCGGGGGACGGACTGGTTGCATTGGGCAGAGTAAAGCCCGTATTCAACTATGCCATTTTGCCAAGTGGAATTGGCTATTTTCAGGTTTTCATTGGAAGTATAACGGAAACCTTTGTCTGTTACATATACCATTTTAACGGGAATTAAAAATAATTTCTATCGACATGTCAAATGTCTATATTAGCCCTTATTTCCAATAGCGATTTTTGAAATGGCGAGAAAATCGCGTTGGTTGGTTGGAATAGTTTAACGTCCGGCCAACCTGCTGGGTTCTTTCCAGACCGCACAAGGTAAAGAAAATCGCGTAGTGGAACACACCCTTAGTGTTGAGCTGGCGTGGAGTTGGTGGATTGGTGCCAGAAAGGATGGGGGATGGTAGCGGACGTCGGTTCTAACTACCAACACATGCCCTACAAGATGTCAGGACGGGGGGCGTGGGGCTGTTAGTGGGTAGGTTCAGGCTTTGGGTAGGGGTTGGAGGTCCCCACTTGAGCTGCTCCCGGTCGATGTCTACCTGTAGAGAGCTGCTCGGAGCTGCTCACGTTGTGGACAGGCTGGGTGAGTGAGCTACTCACACCTCAGTGCTGAAAGTAGAGGGCATTTCGACCAGCTCTTTGAACGCATTTAGCCGCTGTGGGGACGGCGTAATGCACATCATTGGTTTTCTTTTGGGTCGGATTGAAAGGCCGGTCTTTAGGTAAAGCTTATAGACCATGTGGGTAGACGGCCTAGGACGGGACGTTAGGGGACGGGTCTTTTGTGACTCAAATACATGGAATGTACTTGTTATTGGAAAGAATATTGATTTCTCATTCTAAGTAAGATTTATACAAACTAACTTCGGGATCAAATACATAAGAATCTGGTAGCTTCTATTCGTTGGTACAACAACAACCGAAACAAAGTAAAACTGTCACCAATGTGTTGTATGCCCTATACGTACTTTCAGAAAGAACTGTATGCATAAGCATTTTTCTTTGTTTGCTCATCAACACCAAACGTGCTGGGAACTTTCCCCCACGTCTTTGCACAGCATGACGTACAGAGCACCATCAATACACATCTCTATACAAAAGAAATATTCCACATGGGAATATTCCAACTTTTGGGGTATTAAAAATGGCCGAATTTGCATTTTGCTGGAAAAAAAACTTCACAAAACTTCTCACGTATAACGCACGAAGACAGATCCACAGGAGCCAAGTTTCCTGTAAGAATAACACCTCAGGTATTACCCTACAATCCCCGTATAACATTACAGCCACAGCTTTTTACCTGGGCTGTTTGATGTACGTGGCAAGGCGCGGAGGGGCCGTCCTTATTTGCTCCTGTCGCGACATGTTATTTTCTGGTTTAGCTGCCTATTGTCACGGCTGTTTGGGACTGAAAGGAAGGACTGTTTACCCACGCCTTCTGTCTACAGAGAGGCTGACCCGCCACGTCTGAACTACTTCTGGCCCCCCGTAACTTTCATCCTTTGACAGGTAAGGCGAATAAATCCATGATCCGAGGATATGTATTAGGATAACATATGAATAGGTAAAATGGAAATAAAACCCGTTATTATCGGGAAGAAGAATATTCATACCCTGCTGGTTTCAATCATTTTCCGTCAGATTTATTTTTACCATAATGGTCTGTTATTTCCCTGGGAATTTCCGTGTTGGCAAAAGCAAACATTTGCATCAGCTAGTAAAACTTTGAAGTGACAATTCACTCACGGTATGCAAAGGGTCATTCAGTACCAGCGAGTATTATGTCGGAAACTGATAAAAACACGTACAACTAATCCTTACCAATTTGAAGGTCTGCCAGGTTTTTGAGACATAGATGAGATTTTAACTGGATGATTTCAATCGCTTCATGACTGCCTAAGGCTACGGCATCGTAAATAATATAATCCATCGTCTGGCAGGTGAAACTGGTTTCACTTTATCGGAGGGATCATTTATTTAACATTCATTTATCATTCCACACAGTACAAAAAGCTGAGACCATCACCTAAAATGATGATACCTCGTAAAGCTTGTGCAGTGCCTAACAACTTTAAATGAATATATCAAGACCTAAAGCGTTTCTGATAAATTTATGAAAGACTTGTCAAATGCAAATTCAAGACACTTCCATGAGACATTTAAGCTTAAGAGTGCCTTATCTTTTTCCACGTTACTGTACTGCAGTGGGATAGCTCAAAAACAGGTGTGTCATATGGCAGTTTAACAGCTTGTACTTAGAGGGGCTACTTCCTTTCCCTTTCTCTTAACTGTTTTTGTTGAATAGCGTCACATTAACGTAACCTTATCCATGATCGTAGCGTAGAAATAAGGCCGAACAGTAGCGCAACACTAACTTATTCTCAAGTGCTTCCTTTCCACATAATCGGCCTGATTGTATTTTATATAGCGATAAACGGATAAAAAGGAGGAAAATGGATTGCATGCGACAGGCTCATGCAGAGCGGCAGTGGCTGGGGTACTTAATGTGTGACATATCTCTGAAGTCTCTGGTTTAACAAAAAACGTCTATCACGTTATAGGCTGCACGCGAGGCTCCCATCCCATTGCACAGTATGAGAGGAGAGGGTTGTGTTGGGCACAAGGCACGGCTGCCAAGGCCTATGTTCTCTACACTGACTACGGCAATTGCCCTGTTTGGCAGTACATTGCCAGCTTTCAACTGCTTATACTGTTTCCTCAAGTGCTCTCCTAAACCCAATATAAAGTTCAAATCTAATGGTCATGTTCCTGTGTAGTGTTGCTTTCTATTCCTATTTTTCCTTGTAAATTGTCTCAAAGGACACGCTCTAAGAATACTGCTTAGACCTATCACTCTACTAGGTCTTTCTCATATACGTTGTATAAGATTTCTCCTACTTAGAATTAATCCCATCCATCATACCTTTCTTTCTCTTGCCTCTCCTTAATGTATGATCTCTAATCTCGTATAAAACACATTTTCTGTCTTCTAGTTTTTACATTGACTGTCATCAGCATCTTCTTGTCTTCATCCCTCTTGACATTCACACACTCCACACTGTTAAGGATAGACAACACCTCTCAGCAGCAAATTCGCAGGACTGTCTTTTAACAGGAATATATTTTTTAATATCTGTAGTATTAATATGAGTGTTATATCAGTCAATACCCTTTGAACAACCCTATCTATTCATATAATTCATATTTGGATGTGTAGATATATGCATGTATAAGCATGTCAGGAATACAAAAAATGCATTTTTCACTTTTATTTTTTGAACATGAATATCTCACTTAATATTCCATGAAAATGCTTGAAATTTTCATAGCCCATAGACAACATTCATTTGGAGGGAATTTTTATTTAGGTTTTAGTTTTTGTTTTATAACATCTAGAAAATAATGTTGAAAAAAATAACAAAAAGTTTCCCGTTTTTTGACATAAAATCAAAACCAAGACCTAAATAAAAATTCTGAGACACGCTTCCCTGCATATAAATGTTATCAACAAGCTCCTAAAATTTTGTGACAATCCATTGAGCGATAGCTGAGATATCGATGTTCAAAAAATAAAAGTGAAAAAATAAGTTTTTAACATCTTATTTCCCTAGTTTAAATATTACAACAATATCCTTTATATCAAAAGATAGAGAAAAATATATTCTATCATTTGATGTACAATACATAACTGTAGCATTGTCAGAGGCAGCGCAATATTAGTTGCTGCAAATGGGGCGCCGAGAGGTGTTGTCTATCCTTAAGCCCTAATTACACTACGCATCAGGTCCCTTTAGTTTACTTCTTGCTGAGATTTCCCTAGCTACACATATCCCTTCTTGAAGACTGTGTTCCATTAAATGTTTTACGTGCAATTTCATATATCGCCTATGGGGATAAATGTGGTTTATAGTCATGTTTTACATCATTAGAAAGGATTTTGAATTATCTTTAAATATTATGTAGGATTCATGGCTCATTGTCATATTATTGGCGGGGGGAAAAGGAAAATGTCCCAAATTGCCAGCAGTTACAATCGCCTATTGAAATACATGGCTGTATTACACTAGGCAGTTTTAGCTACCAATTTTAAGTTTATGGAATATTATAGAAACCCATACATGCTTCATACAATTTGAAAGAAAATCTGAAAGTTATTCTAATGATATGTAACACGTCCTTGTTCAACCTTTATACCCGCTGGCGATTTCGAAAATCGTGAGCAAAATCGACTCGTAGAACACAGCCTTTACACTATCCCCATATATCACCAGTTTTATCAGCCTTCCCCTGCCTCCTCATCAGCGGCGCGGCGCGGCCACAGAACGACCCTAGTGGCGATGGACGCAGACTGGCTGAATCAGAATGAATTTACTATCCATGTGGTCAACTTGCTGACCTCTCCCCATCCCATGCGCCAAGCTGAGCCCAGTGACGGGCGGCCAATTGAATACAGTATGCATGAGGTGGGCAGGCGGCGTGGCAGCTCGGCGACGTCGCCACGGCCCGCCATATGCAATGAGCAGATTTCTATTCTACAGAGAGCAGCTCAGAGCAGCTCATGCTGTAGCTATAAATTTGTCCTGCTCAGCCTGATACAACCCCCCCCCCCAACCCCCTTTCCACCACCCTTACCCCTCGGAGGCCCAGCATCTCTTCATCATGGCTGTTTTTCGCCCATCTTTTTTTGGTTCTTCCAAGGAAAAAGGGGCATATAGATTGCCGCGTATGGTTATCTCTATAGAAGGCAGTTATGTCTTTTTTAAGTAAACTGCCATCAAATATGATGGGTTTTTAGAACGACGTCCGATACTGGCGTAAGTGGATAAGGGTATGTTGACTTGATGTGTACCACAAGCTTGTTTGCTTGAAGCAACATTCTCCAACTGTACACTTAATAAAATATGCAATGTATATGCAGATCAGAGACAAATCTGAAAGTAATTCAATTTACCTGATTCAGTCTCTCGACGAGAATTTGCTGATCCTGGAAAGACAAAAGAAAAGGTTGTTGAGTATCGAATCTGTCACAGAGAATTAAATCAACCATAAACGGGTAAAATGTTATTCTGCATGTTCAGAAACCGCATTTTGTGTCTGGCGTACTTCTCTTGTAATCTTATTTTCAATAACGCTCCGCTGTCGCTAAACCTTATGCATCTCTTTTTACTGTCTTGCAGAAAACTGCATCAGCAAGATGTAGTTTAATAGCATTCTACACAGGAATGAGGGTATTTGGTTACGCTAATATACATCATAGTTAGAAGCTAATTTCCTTTCATCGATAATGAGAGAAAAGTAATATACAACGCAAAGAACCGTTGATTCAGTGTTTCTTGGCAAACATATATAGAGGCCCTAAATGTAGATATATGTAAATATATAGATATTCATAGAGATATGTAGATATTTTTCTAGTTAACTACAATAGAGCGTGGGCAATCCGGGAGGCGTGCGTCTGTCCTATTTATCACATAACTACTTCAGGTCTTCAGCCATGAGTAACAGAGAGGACAGACCCCAGAGAGAATCCCATTATCACAGTACAACCACTCACCGGCCACCAGTAGCAAAACAGCATACTTGCCTACATTGTGATAAATGCTTACTTAAAACTGAGGCTTCCTCGGCCATTGCTACAACTACATATTGTTATGAGAAATGGATGCCTTAAGCAGGAGAGGCGGGGGCGTTTTCTTGCTGACGATTATCTTATGGGGGTATGATTTGTATCCACCTCTGGCTCCTTGTTGTTTAATCTTACTGAACCAAGCCTCTCATATTTCATGTTTTTAATTCGTTTAGTGTGCTTTACTACTGCGGTTTTAAGTATCCAGATTTTGGTGTCCCAGCTGCAGTGGCTTTTGTGTATTACTGAGAGTTTGATCATTGTCATCCGTTTAATTTGGTTGATAATAAGTGGGCCATGCTATTCTTGTTTGTAATATGTTGTATTAGAACTCTCAAATGCCACTCCTGTCCAATTTTTTTGAGTAATTCCCCCAGCTTAGTTTGTCAATTTTCTTGCACTGCTAAGGTAGACAGCTTTAAATGGTGTTCATGTCGTGCTGGGAATAAATGCGAAACCACGACAAATATTTAGTTCCTTAAAGCAGATCTCTTGGTCTATTTTATGTCGTAAGGCGTTCACAGGTTTCCTAATTTCAAAATGTATACAAAGCGTCCGTTGGATCTCTGAATTCAGAAGAAGTGATTACCTGAATCAGCGACTCATACAAAGCTCGGGCCATATGATATCTTTGTTTTCCATTAATATATAAGTATAAGTCCACCTTTCTAAAGATTACAATACTGAACGTATGATAACCCCCCCCCCCCCCCCCGCACCTACCCATTTATTCTTCTCAGCCAACCTGTCCTTCATCCTCCATTAAGTCAGATCCAGTCATGTATCAATAACCCAGATCGCCTGCGGGCACTGCAGACAGACAGAATTCACCGCCTCCACCTGTTC
The DNA here is from genome assembly GCA_936440205.1 of Lepidonotus clava. Lineage (NCBI taxonomy): Eukaryota > Metazoa > Annelida > Polychaeta > Phyllodocida > Polynoidae > Lepidonotus > Lepidonotus clava. The sequence continues at coordinate 11,920,802 of OW387150.1, read as the reverse complement.
TGACAGACCTAATGATATCAACAACTGCGAAGGGTCCCATTGCACCTCTGCCAACTGGCCGGCCAGGAATTGAGGCCCGTGATGGGGCCTCGGGGCTACGAAACGGCGGGCCTGATGGGTGTATCTGTTGTCATGGAAACACAGGAAGCTGTTGCCATGACGACCACGGAAAGGGGTTGTCTGAGGCCTAGGGGTTCCAGGATATTATTGAGACAGAACTCTTAAAGACAGTGTTCCACAAAGCGATCCGGACTATAGGGAATTGGGTAATTTGTACTTTGTTATTAAGAATATGGGCGAAATACCTGTGATGCACACCATTTGAAAGAGAACATGAAAATAGTTTGTACTGATACATAACATGTTTTAAATTAACCTTTACCTAAAGATCGGTTAGAGGAATACAGCATTAAAGAAAAGATAGGTTCACTGACAAAGACTGAATATAGGTGTACTATACAAAAAGGAGCCGTCTAGGCCTATATGACTGTCTTTAAAAAAAACTAATGATCCATTTCTCATTACTTCCAACATAACAAATCACTCAGAAAATCAATTCATAAACGTCAAGAACCTGTTATCAAGAACACTGTAAGTGCGAACGGCTTAATAGATCATTGCCTATAATTCCTCATCTTACACTAAGAATATTCCAAAGCAGAGAAGAGAAATTAGCAGAAAAAGTCCCAAGAAGCATGAGCTAGGTAATTAGTTGCCTGTGCAGAAGGTAGCAGCCTATGGGCATTCTTAGTGCCTAATGATAGATGGCGGCCTGATAACGTCGGCCATCATCGTCCGACGTGTGAAAAGGACCATTTACACCACTCAATCAGGGCGCGTGTCGTCGGCCCATTGTGAAAGGACCTGTAGAAAAACACAAGTGGTGTGCCGCCATGCCAAATACTGTAAAGCCTGTATTCCACATAACAATCAGGAGTGTCAGCAATTCAGCGATTTAAGACTTTATATCAGTAATTTGGCAAAGAACCATGCATCCTACATATCACATGCATCCTACATATCAACTGAAGAGACTAGTAAGTCCCTTTCTAATGATATGTAACATGGCTTTGGGAATAATGATAACGTCTGCCATCATCGTCCGAGGGCGCGTGTTATCATGTTAACGATCATAAGTGTCAGCAATCTAGAAATATAAAAATGACTTTTTACCAGTAATTTGGCAAATGGCCTTGCATCCTATATGTTATTTGAAATAGAATTTAAAAAAAACTGTTAAACATGTAACATGTTTATCCCATATTCCTACTGCCCATTTTTGAAAATCGGGTTGTTGAATACAACCTTTAACCTTTTTTTCTTTTTTTTCTTCTTTTTTTACAAAAGTATATTTTTTCGTGTTTTAATCTCTAAGCTTTTGTTATCTTTATTCCAGCAAATTTCAGGTAAGCTTATATTCTGAGTATCCTTTATAAATACGTAAATCATGTCCAATTAAATGTATTCTTTCCTGATTTCCTGAAATACTGTTAAGTATTATTATATATTTGTATGGGTGTGGTTTGTGGTTCACATTTCCAAGTGATTCCACCTTACAGGAGAGCCTGCACATACTACCATTGTGTATAGAAACTGCAACAGGATAGAGTCTGGCAAGTCTGATGAGCCATACTTTCCGCCAGTTAATGAATTCACTGCAGCAGAACTCGGCGACAACGTTTTGGCGGCATGGCTTAAATGCCAGACAGTCATTTCAATGGGCCCTGTCAGGGAGACAGGAGGGAAGGATACTCCACTCCATAATGTACTGAAAAGGTAGCAATGTCAGCAACGTATTCAGATGTCAACGCCACTTCAGTGAATTTAATCTGGGTGATTTTATAGGAATCCAAGCCCTGCCTTTTTTTTCCAAACAGGTACTTTACTTTAACAGCTGACATGCAGATTCTAAAATCATTGTACAAATGAAATATTTTAATTATCCATGATGAAAAACCTGCTTCTTCATCAGAAATATAACCCAGCCATAATTTCATTTGAATGTAATCTGGAGTAGAGAACATAATCTGATATAGACATGCAAGCCTCCCTTGGATTGCAGCCTAATCACTGGAGCCAGTGCTATATAAAATCTAAGGGAGCTAAGTACATGAAACACAATATCACTTAGCTTCGATTAATCTGATTAGTGGCTTGGAACCCAGGGTACTTATACTGTCCGCCTCTGGTAGGCAAAGGGGACGTTATCTTTTTTTAAAAAAGCAAAAAAAAAAGAAGCTTTTTTACTTCAGCCCAAGACGGATTATGCTAGCAATCACGCCTGATGCAGAGGTTCATTGTTCTATACTACTGACATGAAAAACTAACATAAACCATCAGCCTTTCTGAGACTATGGACGGTTGGGGCGGAGGAAAATGTGGAAGATAGTATATCAATAGTGTACGTTATTGAAATATATCATCAGTGTGTAGTCTTTGTAAATCATTTCATCAAGAAGACGAGAGGAAACCGATGAAATAATGTACTTTAGACTTGTCTATTTATAAGTGAATTTGAAAGAAGCAGATATAATCTCATTCGTCAAAAAATCTGATTGAAGGTTTTGTTCTAAAAATAGTTCGGTGTTGTAATATAAATTAACTACGTCTCGACCTAAGCGTTTCCAGCACAAATGATTCTTACAGATTTGCAACGACACGTAATGTCCATATCCGGGTTGCAGATCAGCGGGGAGATGGCGGGAGAGACCCGGAGACCCGGACAGCATAAACGTCGAGGAATGGACAAGGCGTGGGTAAGGGGAAGACAAGGTAAATCCTGGCGCCATCAAATATGCATCCACCCGCCTCCTCCGGTGAGTGTAGGCATGGGTAGTCAGACGAACTTGAGCCCTATACCCACTATAGGATAGGCTATTTTGACCGAGTCGGCAGACTGGTTGGCGCGAAAATCGGCTTACCAAACAAAACAGCGGATTTTAGCAATTGCTTCCTCAAATTGTACTGGGATTACCTACTATGCCTTGTATAAGTCACATTTTCCAGAGTGATGACCTGAAAAACAGAGGCAACTCTGATGTTTGTTACTAAATAAAATGTATGCAAAAAAGAAAAAAGAAAAAAAATCTTAGTCTGTGTAGGTACATTTTAGTATCAATTCAACAGTTGAACCAATGCAGCGTTAATCTTACACAGACCAGAGAATCCTGAGTGTTTCATGATAGTCTTTCACCGTTACCCAAAATATCACCCCACCCCACTTTATCCCAGCGGACCACGGAACATCCTTCTCTAGATACCCCCCCCCCCCCCTCCCCGAAACACCACCCTTCCTCGACCTTCTACCATCCACACTGACCCCCACCATCTCGAGCTCTGGGTCAGGGGTTACCTGACCACCCCCATGGAATCCCTCATTACAAGCTGCCTCCCCTCCCCAAGGCCTACAATAACGTTGACGTAGGGCAATCTGAGGCATGTCCGTGGGGACGGGTCGGATGTCAACAGGGCCACATGTCAACTGACTCCCCACAGATAAAAAGAAAAAATCATTAAGCCTAAATGTCCTTGACACCAAGCAATCTGCTGACCAGATGGTTTTGTTTATCAAGACATTGTAGTTAAAAAATATTAGAATGATTGTCGTTCTGAATTCTGAAAAGTATCTTGATTTGAATAATTCATCAGTGTTTCAATAATTTGTTTACGTGATATTCATTTACTGATGTAATGTCTTTAATCTCCGCCATCAAAATTAAGATCAAACATATAAATTCAATATTTCATCACAAAATAATGCACAACATGTCCACCATGCAAAGAAGTGCTACTACAAACACTCCTTTTTTAGACCAGAAGGACATGGAAACGACCAACTGCGAATATAAATTATTTCTTTTTTTCCACGTGTCAGACACACATTGTATACTAAGGAACCCCTAATGACTGTCATTCAGATGCTATCATTATTGATCTCCTGCCAGTATAATGTCGCCTCTATATTCTATGCTCTATGCAAATATGTCCCCCCCCCCCAATCCTGAACCTGTTTAGATGGGAAGCGGACTGTTGCATTGATAGGGGCTGACATGGGGGTGAAGAGGGGTTATTGGGAGCTGGGCCTGGGGGTGAAGAGGGGTTACTGGGCGCTGAGCGCTGGGTTGGGGAGAGGTTATTGGGAGCTGAACCCAGAGGTCAGTCAGAGAGAGGGGGAGGGATGACCCATGGGGTAAATACACAGAACTAACCGAGGGGGAACGAAGCCGAGATTATTCACCCGCCGAGGAAGGGTCGAGGGCTTTGCCCGAGACCCTTCCGAGGCGAGGTGAATAATCAAGGCTGAGTGATCCCGAGGTTAGTTCTTGTTTTATTATATATCAAATACCTGTCTATGTTGAAGATATGTGAAAAAAATAAGACGAATCCTCTTTATTTACGTCCGTGCGTGGGCCCCGCCATTGCCGGATGCGTTGAATGCACCTCCTCGGAGGAGAGTTCTAGCCTCACACTGCCACGCCGTCTGGCGTTTCCTATCCGCAAAATACACAAAATGGCGGTGGAATCAACGTTGTCGAACAACTTTCTGGTAATTTCACGTTGTTTTTTGATCAAATAAGACAAATTTGGCGTAGTTTGAGGCTTGTTTACGTAGTTTCCACGCCGAACTTCGAACTGTTATTTCCCTGCGGGGAAATAACTCAGATTATTTCCCTGCGGGGAAATAACGCTTTCGATTATTCCACCTTTCCTCACGGGGAAGTACAATGCTGAAGGTATAGGCGCTACGAACTTGGTATATAATAATAGATGGACAGAGGGGGTGGGGTAGGGTGACTGTGAAGTTTACCACGTCACTTCCGTCCACCTCAATGTTCTTGTCTTTAGCTCTGTGGTCTCTACAGGGGTTGCAATATAGGTCACGTGCATAATACAGAGTGTGTTTGACATCTGAGGTTTTGAGAAGGCAATCTAATGAATAGTAGTATGCAACCTATTATCGGTTCTACTATGAGCTACGATCCAGGGGCTACGATCTCTGTATTTGTAGAGCTCTTTTCCATTAATGCAACACGTTCCTATTTATATCCATTACGTTACCCGATATAATACATGTCAGGCAGGCATAACTTCATATCATATTTATGGAACAGCTTTCTAGGTACACGAATATTCATCAGGGATGATAAGAATAGAGCGAGTTAAACTTTTTACATGCATTTTCAGAGTTTCCAAGGCCAGAAAGTTCTCATTGCCAAATAAAATCGTATTCATTTATATCTTGTATAAATACAATCACATAATGTGCTGCCAGATCATAAAACGCTTAAATAATCACGGTCCAAATGCCAACACAGTCAACCATGTTGTACATCATTTCCCCTGCTACCAGTGCTCTATGGCCGAACCAAGGCCAGTACTAAAGGTTTTACGACATGCCCTAAGGTCCCTGCTATACCAATGCCTGGCTTGTTTAAATAAACACCAGGTCGGTGCACGTGGGTCCTGGCAGCAGGGACAGTTACTTAGGCCCAGGGTAGTTAACGTCACTGCCCATTGTTAGTGTGGCCACCCAGGGTCTATAAAACAGGCCGAGGGGCCCTCTGCCAATCAGCATAAACCACGCCCCTTTGGCTTGTCAATCAGCATAAACCACGCCCATTTACTCCGACTTTGGTGAGTTTAATGATCTGGTGTTAGACGCCCGCAGAACAAGAGTCAAGTATGCACCTGGAGTTTCTTTTTACAGGATGATGGAGATTATCTTAAGTCCCCAGATTAGCCCAATTTATTGTTGTATTCCTCAAGATCATCGATAATATTGACATTTTCTAATAAGGGGCTAAATTTGCTTGCCCTTTTCTTGAATGAAAAATACGGGGGAATCTCGGAGAAACCATGGGCTACAGAAATCTCCTAAATCCTGACATTATCGTTATTCTTACTCCCAAATGTATTCCCAAAGTTCACTTTACTGATACCACTCAACGTGTATCATGTTTCAGCCCTATACTCATTTAGCCGAGCTGGTCCCCTACAAAACATTACTTTTGTCTTCGCAAATAGTAATAGATGTATTTGAATGATCGTTAAAGACTACGCAACTTATGAAAGGTTTAATGAGCCCCGTTTGAAATCCTACATATGCCAGATGTGGTCTGTATTGCTTTCTCTAAGTGAAAACTAACGTTGACTGGTGAGCCAGCCTCCTGGGCCGGTGGTTCTTAAGTCATAATCTCCTTAATCTCAATCCCTATATCTCCCCATGTATAAGACCTCCCAGACGCTGGTCAGAGGTCCTCATTATTCTTACGTTCTTCATTGTGACTGGTAAACATCTGCCATCCCCCAAGCTAACCTAAAGGGATCGTATGGCAGGCTCTATCAAGATCTACGACATCTACAGGTCTGGGTTATATTAACTTAGCATGTGTGTATACGGACTATGATATATTTCATATAGGAATTTATTTTCAATAATGACAATAATGAAATAATCATTCCATTAAAGATATTTTGGAGGCCACTGTATGACGCCCAACCATATCTCTTCTAATGAAGCTATACTTGGCAAGGAAGCCGACGTATCGTTCTATATGCAATAAACGGAAGTATACGTCGGTGTTTTTATCTATGTTTTATAGACACTCGGGTGTACATTCAGCAACTCGTTTTAGCTCCAAATATCTTGTTTAACATGTATCGATAAAAAATATATTCTCCTAATAGAAAAAACAGGAATGGACTCAAATCAATTCAATATCAAGAAATAGTATTCTTACTTAAGAATATGTATACCAACAGTTTAAGGCTGACTTTTCAACGCGAGTAGTATATAACAATGGGGCAATGGAAACGGCACCTTAGGGACGACGGTCACAAAGCGGTGTTTGGGCGCGTTCGATCACTTCTCTGCACCTGGTAACTAGGGGTCAACCAGGGGCCGTACTTCATTAGAGTATAACGTGACACCGGGGCTATTCTCCACGGCAATAGATCACACCACCTGCCTCCAGTGGGGGAATAACCCTTGGCCTTCAGTCCTCTTATACCACCACCACCAACCCCGAGTACTAACCCTGCCTCCTCAGTCTACATGGTGTTTTTTACCTGGTTATGGCGTTCAGGAATATTTTAAGCACTAAAGAGGGGGTGGTTTTATGGGTATGGACATGGGTGTTGGGGAGGTATTCATCCTGACAGGCTACCTACAGGGGGTAACGTCTCCTGGGTGGTTGCAAAGGCTGGATTACACTGTACGATTTTTACTTACAATTTCGAAAATCGCTAGTGGGAATCAGGAATAAGGATTATAGTACATGCTACATGTCATAAGAGAGGGGTTTTGATACATGGCCCATGCAATATTATCGGAGGCAAGTCATAAATTACCACATCACTGACAGTCTGAATCGCATAGTGCACACAGGCTTAAGGAGGCTGGGAGTGTGGTGGTGGCGGAGGTGGCGGTAGTGGTGCCCCCCTGGAGGCCCCGTGGGGAGAACCAAGGCATACCTTCCCACACCCTTCACCCCGCCCACCCACGCCCATCCATTCACGCCCCCTCGCCCACCCACCCTCCTTGGCTGACACCTCCAGCACACTGTTTATGCAATATCAGTGCCATAAATGTTTTATATGGGCCCGTAATAGGGGCAGGAGGTGTTGGGGGGGGGGGGCAGCAGGGGCCGTGGGGTGGTGGGGTGATGGGGTGGTGGGGAGGTGGACCAGGGGTGGTTGTGGGAGGTGTGACGGGTCTGACCTATCACCATGGTAACCGGATTATGAGGATCCCAGCAGCTACTGGAGGGTGAGGGGATCAAATATGTAGAGCGATCAGTCCCTTCCAAGGCCAGTCGGCGCGTGTAGCCTATATCACCTTCTGTAATGCCTTATACCTATATCTCTCATTGGTAGGCCTACCGACCTCAACTACCTGCCTAAGCCACTGCCCAACGTTCGAGTCCCCACCCCAACGTAGGACACCTGAACATGTCCGATTTTTTCCCTATCAATGTTCGACGTTATGCAGATAAACGTTGGGCATTTTGAGAAAAAAAAGCATGTCAATTAAATATCTTATTTCAATCATGTTGCAATATTAACAAAACAAGAATTTTTTTTTTCAAAATTGACTTTCTATATAATCTCCGTTAAAACCTTAAAGTTCCTGGCTTTCTTATTGACTACACCCTACCCTGTGTATGGCGTATACCCAGCCATACAAAGCAGCGTCGAGTTAACCTTCATAATGGTACCACCTAGCGCCCATACTTAGCAATAAATCAAACCGGAAATCTGAAGGGCCATACACATCCGGGGCATATATTAGTCTCGAGCCTGTTTTCCCTGGAGCACAAAGTAGCCTTTGGTGATCAATATTCTTTGCACAAATTCTTACTGCAACTCCAAGATACATGAGCGAGAAAAGATGAGAGACGCGTTTCCCAAAGAATGTATTCTTATGGTACTGAAGAAATGCAGGAAGATTGTCCTAAGAAAAATAACCAGATTGTATTTGTCTCCCAAGACACTTCAGAGTTTGGTGGGGGAATATCAGTGGGCGTCAGTGGAATATTTATTGCGTTGGGACCGGGTATTTGGGTGCGGTTTGAACGAGATAAGGGAGGCGTTTATATTCAGATTACGGGGGCTATCAGGCCTGTTTAAAAAGTCCCTGTGGATCGCTGATACTGGCCTAAGCCGTTTTCACAGCCCAGCCGAGACAGACCAGGAAACGGCTGGCTCATCCCCGACGACGAACGCACCTCATGACCCCGAGAAGGGCGCCGATAATCTCTGTCAACACTCTCCATGCAGATATTTCTGTCACCTTGGGATGCGTGGTTATAGTTGATATGTGTTTGGAGAGTGTGAGTGTCACCAGCCTTTACTATGTCGATTAGGCGTCTCCCGGCATGCATCTCTGTGTGATAACGAGGCTCCCAAAGAGACGCTGGTATCTCGATGAAAGGTGGGATATCTTGAGACGAGTTTTAGTATCACCACTTTGTCGTTTATTGGAGGAAGGTTAGTCCTTTGCACACAAGGGGATTTTGACTGGGCTAATATCATGATCCTTCACCTAAACGTTAAATTCTTCAATGCAATGTCAATGTGCTATTAGTTTGATAGAAGTGCAAGCAAAAATCTAATAAAATCTAAGCGCATGAAATCACTTTAAAGCTAGCAGAAAAACTCGGAATTTTCAATAAGTATTTGGCAATGTTGCCTACTTCTAACAAATTATTATACAGGGGACACAATTAGCCACGGTCAAACTCGCAACGCTTCGGATACGATTCAACCCATTTTGAGTGTCTTTCGGGATTGCTGGAAATGACGGTTTGGAAGCAAAAGCCACCATATAAATACATTCGGACTTCGCTACGAGCCGAAGAAAATAAGAGTTGGAAAAAGACAGCGAACAGTGCATTAATTGATTTAAAATCCTGCCAAACACATCAACGATAGTTTAAGTTCCCGAGCAGACTCAAAAGTAGAGATATTTATAGGCCCTTTAAAATATATCATTCAATTTAAGATCTTTTAAGAAGTTTAAAGCCTTGATGAGCAGCCTATCTTAAGACCCTGTAAAATGCCTACCATTCTGCCGCTGAATCTGCCACCGTCATTGACGTATGGGTTATAAAACAGGACAATGAAGTAGTAAATACTTCTGAGAAAGGCCCTATTAATAATGTTCATGATGTTCACATCCCCTTTAGGCCAAAAACATCCTTAAATTCGTGCTTTCAGGCACTTTTACCGGAGGAAGCCTAAGCCGATGCGTGTGTAGGCTGGCGTGAACGGACAGGGAAACTGTTGACGGCCAAAACAATAACGGACAGATTGGCACAAGTTGAAAGCTAACAGGGTGTCTCCACTCCTCCCAGGTTGTCCCATCCGATCAGGGAAATCAAATTTCCTCAATTTGATTTTAATAGCCACTTTGCCTGCCGAATATAAGGACACGACTTCAGACGCCCGCTCTAGAGAAGTTACTGATTGGAAACCGCCTAACGAGCAATTAACTAAGGCGATGTTAAACAGTGGGAAAAAAACGTAATTAGCATGCTTTTATAAATTGTTGTTGCTGGGAGGAGTGGCGCTGGAGTGGCGCTCTCCCTTCTGTGACATTTCCAACATTGTCTCCATTCAACATCAAGCTGTGACCTCAAATCAGAAAGAAGCACGTCTTGCGCCCGGCCCTTTGGTAATTTGTCCACTTATAATTAACTAATTGTTTTATTTCTTGATACATTCCTCCTCTATTCGTTTAGGTTTTTGGAAGAAATACAGTGAGAATTCTGTAGATTGATGTTAATGTCAAAAAATGAAGTGATAATTCTGTAGATTGATGTTACTGTCAACTTTTAGGTACATAATAACGCAAATAATAACAAAATTTTTAACTGTAGCACTATATTCCTTTTCAGAAATCCCAACCATTACATCGCTAAAAAGGTGCGAAATTTCTTTATCACACTTTCATGTATAAATTAATAAGAATCAATATCAAGCATGTTTAATGATATGATAATTTCCAAACGGGCTTAGGCAAATCTACTTTCTTTGACTTGGCTGTAACGTGGGGGAGGGGATAACTAGCCCTGACATTTCATTAAAAGCACCGAAAGGCTAAACATCAACAACCCTCATCCTTTATAGTTTTTCCTATGGGAACTTCCTCGATGGAAGGAGCTTAGTGAGTGTCCCTTATTGGGGGATGACGACCGGCATAAAACTGACCGAACTTACAAGGCCATAACGCACAGAGCGTAAAGCCGTAGAGCCTACCGTAAATCCTGGTGTTTGTGAAGCATTTTTGTGAAGCATTTTTAACATAAACTACATGAGCCTTTTTATCTCATTTTACCATGGAGCATTATAAATAAATATCTGGGAAGCCAGAGAAATCTGAGAAAAACTGAATTATTGTCCAATATACTATTTTTCATGTAATAAATAGGTTAGTATTAATTGTTAGCATTTTCAAATCTTTACAGAAGAAAGCCGGAAACCTTGAGATTCTTTGAACACTAGCACCCCTTTTCCTTCCAATACCAATCACATAATTATAATGCGGATCTTTAAATGATTTCACAAAATAAGGAGTTCCTTTATGACAAAGCACCTTAAAATTTCATCCTGTGTAATGGAAAGTGAAATCATTCAAGACATGCATTTTTGTTTGCATCAAATTTCAAGTGTTCTATTGAAAAGCTGATGATATGCTTTGCATAAAGGAATTAGGACACCCTTCCTTCGTTTTTTCATGGGGATTAGGTTAACTGAAGCTGAAGATATTTAAAATCAAACAACGCGCTATTATCAGTTATACCCAGGCGTTAAAGTCCGAATTCACGCATTTAATCAAGCAAGACACACAGAGTAGAAATCAATAGTTTCCATCCCTTTATCGCCTCATTTTTACCATCACACTTTAACCCTTTATCAATAGGACAGTTGCAAAGATGCGATGGGTTAAATAGAGCGCAGTTAGCCGATTATTTGCCACTAAGTTTTTTTTCTATCTATTTTTTCCATGCAATGTGGTCACCAAGCCGACACACACTAGGTTTTGACAGAGATGGGTATTGATGTCTATCGCCTCCCATCTGCTTTTAGTCGTAGGAGGATGGCCCAGATGAGGGACGGATACGGGGATCAATATGCCTACCACGTGCGACAGACACGGTTAGGGAACAGGAGAGAAAGGGCTGAGGTAGCCATCAAAAACTGTCACCAATATTCGTGAACGTGGTATTGGGTGCCACGGACCTAAGATAATTCTACAAATTTTCATGAGCATGACAAGAAATTCACAAATATATTTGTCATGAAACAGCCTCAAAAGAAAAACAAAGAAGTATTTTGTGAAGTTTTATATTCTAATATCTCAAATATTGGAACCGTGACCATTACAAATGTCGTGATTCGTGGCAGTTAATTGTCTTTCGCCATTCCAGGACTACTATATCCTGCTATCAAATAGGCTAATATGCAATGGTGTCTATACTAACTATACTGTCATTGGAGTGTTGCCGCTTTCAAGTTTCTTCCAAGTTCATTCACTCCCCTGTCATATCAAAATGACACGGATTCTTGTCTGATTTCAATATCTCCCCCAAGTGTCCAATAGGCCTACAGCCACAACATATCTATTCGAAAAATATGAGATCCAGTTCCGTTTTAACCTCAAAGCAGATGACTATAACTAATTCCATTATCCAAATTAACATGATGTTGCTCATGCGCAATTAGGGTCATGCAAATTTCATTTCCCACTTAACACCCATCCCCTAACCTGGCACATAATGCGTGACATAATGTTCCTAACTAATTTTTAACAGCTTGTAAATACTGATATGTAAATTGGTGAGTATGAATGTATATACATTGTTCGCCAATTAACTCCATAAATACAATCTACCTTCATGCAATAATAGAACACTAACCTACGCTCTAAGTGAAGTTCTGTGATGAACAAATTTAGAAAATACATATTTGTACAGTAATGCCCATGATATGCGAAATATACCTGATTTTCTCAACACATTTGCAACGAACTTAAAATTAGTTAATTCACAATTGTGGTATAAGGATCATACAAAATGAATCTAAACCTTAAATAACACGAAACACTGCCAACCTTAATACCAAGTGGCCACTAAATTCAATGGCAACTATCTACAGTACTGGGGGACAATGAGCTGAGTTGTGATTGTAAACTAGCCATCTACCATAGGGCTCATCAACACCGTGTGACAGGAGGCAAACAAAGTGAGATGTGACATGTCGGTGGTGGAGGGCAGAGGGGGCTGTACGATGAGGTCCCCACTGTGGACATAACAGACTCTACCTCATTACTGGACGTGGCCACCCTGGAGTGACCTGATCTAGCATGTGTTATGTTGGCTGATGCAGAATGAAGCCTATTGCTGACTGGCATGTTTGCTGATGCAGAATGTAGCTTATTACTTACTGTCAAGTTGGCTGATGCAGAATGAAGCCTATTGCTGACAGTCATGTTTCCTGGTGTAGAATCTAGCCCATTAATGCAATGTATTGTACTGCTCACTGTCATGTTGACTGCTGCAGAATAGCTTATTACTTACTGTTGAGTGGCTGATACTGAATGAAGCCTATTGCTGACTGTCATGTTTCCTGATGCAGAATCTAGCCTATTAATGCAATTTAGTGTACTGCTCACCGTTATGTTGGCTGATGCAGAATGTAGCTTATCGCGGAATAAGTCATGATTATAGTGCATTACTGACTTGCAATCTTGGCTGATACATTAGTGAATATGCTTATGCTTATTAGTGAATGTGTTGGCTGATGTAGAACGTAGCTTTTTGCTGGATTTGCCATTTGGCTGATGCAGAAGGTAGGGATTTGCTGAAAGTGCAATGTTAGCACATCATACCATGATTGCAGTCACCAAATAAAGACAAATGTACATTTAGTGATAGCGATCTGGCGCGTTTATAGAGAGACCCCTGCTTCTGTAATGAATCCTGCTTATCAAACTCCACACTTCATACGCATGGCAAAACTCGCAGAAATTTCAATTAACATGTCCTACCTTGTGCCTTTCTTATAATAGGATCATTCCATCAGTTTTCACATAGATTTCTAAATAAATAAAGCTAAATGTCAGTAGCCTGTCTAATCCCCTTTAGACACAGTGACACTAAAGCAATTAGATTTTCTCTTGCTTCTTGTCCCTGAGGCATTAAAATGTACTTACTTCAATGGATGTGCCGGGACGACCTTGCCTCAGCAAGCCGGTCTTCGGGGTATACCCTGCAAAACAAAGAAACAAATTTGATATATTTATGAAAACACAAAGATTATTTGACTAAGCATCAGTATTGAGTAATCAATGTTCAAGTTAATACATCTCATTCAAAATGTAAATTCCATTGTCCATATTGGTATCCACGAATAAAAGGCTAACATAGTTTCACATCTGATAATATTTACATTAGCGTTCTGGCAACTTAGTATTTAATCAATTAGAATCCATTTAATTTTGATGAGGCAAATAAAACATATAATGTACGGCAACCTTGATTACGATACACCAAGAATTTGTTATTTGCGCAATCTGTGCACATGAAAAGCAGTACATTGCAAAATAATTCCAGTAACCTCAGACAATAGACTAATAGTTTTCTGTCATTCAAATAAGTATTGTCATCAGTGTAATAATAACGGTGGAGATACGTGGCAGTTCAGGGTATACAGAGAGTATACAGGGAGGCTTCTGTACACAAAGTCGGCCATATTGACTACCCAGAAATCAATACTTTCTCCACCTGGCGGCCATTATTCACAATCTACCTCATCTCGCCAGCCGAATCATGATTCTAGTTACACCGCCTGCCTCCCAGGGGGCGCCTTCACACCACTCCTATGTCACCCAATCAGATGGCGCCTTACGTCCCAGCCAATCCACGTCTTCGTCCTATGGCGGTATGGCATATTTCGCTGGTGGCCAGCTTCGTTGGGCAAGATGTTACTACAATTGACGCCCGCCGGCGACTAGTGGGTACGATTTGTCTAATGGCATCATTAGGTACCAATCGAGAAATATTGACGTGTCACGAGAAATGTGAACAGAAGATGTGACTGTAGGTGCAATTATAGTGAAAAAAAGGCCTATGTATAGGCCTACATATTATTTATGACGGAAATGTTAATTGTCTTTAGGGAACCGTAAGGCAATTGTACATGTCATGAGCGTGCCCTTCATTGTTTATGAATTATATTTTTTTGACTAGTATTGTTCTTCACAAAATGCAGATATACTATTTATTTTTTCAAGTATGCCCAGTGGTACTGACATGTGTATCAATCCCTTGGCATTTCCCTCCCCACTTTGCCTAGGCGCCCTAGGTTCTTGTCCCCCATATCTCACTCTGTCTATACGAGCCTGTGGGTCGGGTTTGGCTAACACGCGGCAATACAGATTCTATCTAAGACCTACCTGCCAATACAAAAAGGCCCCTTTCTGTGGCCACTGTGCCAAGCCCAGGGTGATATACGCACCCTGGAGCAGGCTGGGCGTCGTCTGGGGCGGGCGGGAGGGGACCTGGAGGAGACAGGCATGGGGCCGGCGGGAGCTCTTCCCCAGATCCATAAAAGTAAAAGACATCACTTAGATGTGGCTTATGGAGGGGTTGGGGACAGAGCAGGGGGCGGGGTCTGACGGTGGACAGAGCGAGTCGCCCCCTGAGCGGCTCGCTGGGAGCTGCTCAGAGCTGCTCAGCATGGAACTGCTCTCAGGGCTGACCGCCGGTTTGTCATGGCTAACAAATGAACACGGCCGCTGAAACAAGAGGGACGGACGACGACGGGGACTTCTAATCAAGACGCTACAAAGCCCTTCCTACCCACTGCTCCAACCCCCCGCGCCCACTCTCCTTCCCCACCCCTATACTCTCTGTCCTGCCCGCCCACGACCACCGACGGAAGTGGCCTAAAGGGGGCAGCACCAGTCGGCCCCCACTGCGCATGCCCGCCTAATGACAGAGCCCCCTGACGGCCAATGCCCCTGACTTCCTGCGTCTACAAGTTCCGACTTTTAGGGGGCGCTGGAGGCACGCTATCCGACCATCCACTGATTAAAGGGACCATGGCCAAGTGCTGGTCTCAGGACCTGGGACCAGTAAAGACAGTCACAGACAGATATCGCACACATCAAGAGGTGTCAACCTTTGTACCCAGAACTGCCATTATGGACTGGTGAAAAAGTAAGAACGCTAGAGAACACCTTTCCTACTTAGGTTTTAGAGGCAGCTGTTAGCAAAATAACCTTTGGGAATAAAGGCCTGGCCTCTTGAATTAAGATAACTAAATATCTAAGGAGCATACATAAAGATATCAGAGTGAAGGAGATTTTCTTGCAAATTGAAATCACCAAAAAGCAGGATATATTTTGATACCTCAGTAGGGACCAACACAACTATGTCCGCACATCCACCTGAAACAGTGGTTTAGCATGTTAGTCTATGGAGAAAAAAAGTCCATGTAAACAAGCTGAAAATATTATGAGTCGTGAGCAGCATAACCTATGTTTAATCAGACACATTCTCGACTTTTGACCCTTGTTGAAGCCTCTCTATACAATTTGGTTTAAATGATGTCACGAACGAAGGGTGCTGATTGGTCAATCCAATACACACACAAAACCTGGATATCCTCAGGGACAGGACTACAGGCACCCCCGAGACTCTGCGGAATACTGGTTCCGGTGTACCCCTGGCCTCATCTGTTGGCGTGACCTCAGGCCAATTAGTGCGACATCTGTGCCACCAGGGGGACAGTGGACATCCGCTGCGCATGCGTACAAATCAACCCTAGAGCGCTGGCCGTTAGGTCAACGCCATTGAAAGAAACCCGAGGTATTGGACCCATAGCGTTCTTGAGGGTAAATTATTTTCTTTTATGGGGACGGCAAGGTAGTCGAGAGAGCTTTGATACGTGATTATCAGCTGTGGTTAAATGTTTTGGGGGCAATAAAACGTACAGTAAGAGAGCTTTCGAGAGAAGGTGTGTTTGGTTTTATGTTACTTAGCGCCCATGTTACTGGATATTCCTTTGTCTGATAGAAAACCCATGTTGTGTTATTGGCGGTGTTCTACTATGAATACGAGCATGTTGCGCATGCAGTTTTATTTCAAATAGTAAAAACCTTGTCTGGTGGAATCTCTATCGCAAAACAGTTTAATGTCTTTAGGGAACCGTAAGGCAATTGTACATGTCATGAGCGTGCCCTTCATTGTTTATGAATTATATTTTTTTGACTAGTATTGTTCTTCACAAAATGCAGATATACTATTTATTTTTTCAAGTATGCCCAGTGGTACTGACATGTGTATCAATCCCTTGGCATTTCCCTCCCCACTTTGCCTAGGCGCCCTAGGTTCTTGTCCCCCATATCTCACTCTGTCTATACGAGCCTGTGGGTCGGGTTTGGCTAACACGCGGCAATACAGATTCTATCTAAGACCTACCTGCCAATACAAAAAGGCCCCTTTCTGTGGCCACTGTGCCAAGCCCAGGGTGATATACGCACCCTGGAGCAGGCTGGGCGTCGTCTGGGGCGGGCGGGAGGGGACCTGGAGGAGACAGGCATGGGGCCGGCGGGAGCTCTTCCCCAGATCCATAAAAGTAAAAGACATCACTTAGATGTGGCTTATGGAGGGGTTGGGGACAGAGCAGGGGGCGGGGTCTGACGGTGGACAGAGCGAGTCGCCCCCTGAGCGGCTCGCTGGGAGCTGCTCAGAGCTGCTCAGCATGGAACTGCTCTCAGGGCTGACCGCCGGTTTGTCATGGCTAACAAATGAACACGGCCGCTGAAACAAGAGGGACGGACGACGACGGGGACTTCTAATCAAGACGCTACAAAGCCCTTCCTACCCACTGCTCCAACCCCCCGCGCCCACTCTCCTTCCCCACCCCTATACTCTCTGTCCTGCCCGCCCACGACCACCGACGGAAGTGGCCTAAAGGGGGCAGCACCAGTCGG
Organism: Lepidonotus clava; assembly: GCA_936440205.1. Lineage (NCBI taxonomy): Eukaryota > Metazoa > Annelida > Polychaeta > Phyllodocida > Polynoidae > Lepidonotus > Lepidonotus clava. The sequence goes on along the minus strand of OW387150.1, from coordinate 11,903,302 downwards.
CCCCCACTGCGCATGCCCGCCTAATGACAGAGCCCCCTGACGGCCAATGCCCCTGACTTCCTGCGTCTACAAGTTCCGACTTTTAGGGGGCGCTGGAGGCACGCTATCCGACCATCCACTGATTAAAGGGACCATGGCCAAGTGCTGGTCTCAGGACCTGGGACCAGTAAAGACAGTCACAGACAGATATCGCACACATCAAGAGGTGTCAACCTTTGTACCCAGAACTGCCATTATGGACTGGTGAAAAAGTAAGAACGCTAGAGAACACCTTTCCTACTTAGGTTTTAGAGGCAGCTGTTAGCAAAATAACCTTTGGGAATAAAGGCCTGGCCTCTTGAATTAAGATAACTAAATATCTAAGGAGCATACATAAAGATATCAGAGTGAAGGAGATTTTCTTGCAAATTGAAATCACCAAAAAGCAGGATATATTTTGATACCTCAGTAGGGACAAACACAACTATGTCCGCACATCCACCTGAAACAGTGGTTTAGCATGTTAGTCTATGGAGAAAAAAAGTCCATGTAAACAAGCTGAAAATATTATGAGTCGTGAGCAGCATAACCTATGTTTAATCAGACACATTCTCGAGTTTTGACCCTTGTTGAAGCCTCTCTATACAATTTGGTTTAAATGATGTCACGAACGAAGGGTGCTGATTGGTCAATCCAATACACACACAAAACCTGGATATCCTCAGGGACAGGACTACAGGCACCCCCGAGACTCTGCGGAATACTGGTTCCGGTGTACCCCTGGCCTCATCTGTTGGCGTGACCTCGGGCCAATTAGTGCGACATCTGTGCCACCAGGGGGACAGTGGACATCCGCTGCGCATGCGTACAAATCAACCCTAGAGCGCTGGCCGTTAGGTCAACGCCATTGAAAGAAACCCGAGGTATTGGACCCATAGCGTTCTTGAGGGTAAATTATTTTCTTTTATGGGGACGGCAACGTAGTCAAGAGAGCATTGATAAGTGATTATCAGATATGATTGAATGTTTTTGAGCAATAAAACGCACAGTAAGAGAGCTCCCGAGAGAAGGTGTGTTTGGTTTTGTTTTACTTGGCGCCCATGTTACTGGATATTCCTATGTCTAATAGAAAACCCATGGTGAGTTATTTATAGTGTTTTACCATGAATTTGAGCATGTTGCGTACACCTGCAGTTTTTTCAAATAGTAAAACATTGTCTGGTAAAATCTCTATTGCAAAACATTCTAGACTCCTTCATCATAATCTACTCAATTCTGCAGACCTTTTTTTGATCCTATTTTCTTAGAAATGGTAATAATCAATACTAATCGCAGTGTCCTGCCGAAGAGCACATACTGAACACGGTATCTTTATCCTTTTTATCTCAGCATAATGAAACTGCCTATAGCCCCCACTCTAATAACAGCTCGACCCACCCTCCCATCCCAAGCCCCAATCCAACCTCCCCCTTCCTCCTGTGTCCATTTGTCAGCATAACGACGGCCTGGAGGACTTTGGGCGGACAGGCAGCGACAGGAAATTAACCTGGACTGAATCTTTCATGGGCTCAAGACACTCTATCAACAGGCTTCTGCAATTGTTACCATTCGGATGTAATCGATAGGCAGGGCTTTTTACTTGAGAGCCCGTCTGTCTGTCTGCGTCGGCGGACTTGTGCCGCAGTTTGCTTTTTTACAATTATTTTTTCCTATTATTGTGCTTTGTTCCCGAGCCTGTACACAACTTCTGTACTCCTTGTCGTATAGAAAGAGCTCAGCCAAGAAGCGACGTAACGGTGACGTTCTAAAAACGTGATGTGACGTTCTGCAACGTTACAATACTTATCGTTGGCTGGGCACGAGCTAATATTATTATTTTGAAATCCAATATAAATAATATTTGAATTGGATCCATTGATTTTTCCATTCACTTTTCTCCTATTACAGTGCTTTGATCCAGACCCTGAACGCAACTCCTATACTCATCATCGTTTAGGAAGCGCCCAGCGAAGAAGAGAAGTAACGTTGACCTTCTGTGACGTTTTGATAACGTTATGTGATGTTCTGCGACCTTCCTCAGCTTGGCGAGTGGTAACAGTATTATCATAAAATCAATTACACAAACCTATTTGATTCTGATGTATTGAATTAGAATACTATTTAAATTGGATTCAGAAATCTGATGAGATGGCATTGCGCTTCAAGCAACAGCTTTTACTGTCACATATAGACGTTTTTAAAGGCCTCCTATGGCGTTTTTCTTGTGCAGTCTGCGAGGACGGCCGCAAGAAGCTAGACATGCTATTATGTCATCTGAGATATCCTACAAAAACGCCGAGCTGGCACTGTTCACACGTACGATCGGTTTTCTATTAACGATCCGCACGGAACCGCAACTGAACACACCTTATACTATTACACTCGCATATTTTCGCGTTTATAAATACATTTTCGCAAAATTTAGTCCAAAGACCAATTGGTGTGGATATAATTTCGCATTTCATCAGATCGGCAGCTTTTGTGTCACAGCCAAAGAGAATATATTAAGGATAGACAACAGTAGGCAGGGCGTTAATTTTACTTTCTCCTCTCATTTTCTTAATTTACAAGATACAATATTGTGTTATATATCAAATGAAAGGTAACATTTTTATCCATCTAATGATATAAACAAAATTATAGTTAGGTGAATATTTCCAGTGTAATAATTTTAAAACCAATTTCTTGACTTTTATTTTTTGAACATGAATTTCTTTTTTCAATATTGAAGTTATACATTTCAAATTTTGTATGCCCCCTTACAAGGTTCCAATGCAGGGAAGCGTGTCTCAGATTTTTTATTTAGGTCCTAGTTTTTATTTTATTACAAAAAACGGGAAACTTTTTGTTAATTTTTAAAACTTAATTTTCTAGATTTCATAAAACAAAAACTAGGACCTAAATTAAAAAACTGAGACACGCTTCCCTCCAAATGGTTATCATGTACATGTCTTTACAATTTCAAACCTATGGACCAAATATTAACTGAGATATCCTTGTTCAAAAAAATGTAGTAAAAATTGGATTTTTCAACTTTTCTGGACTGGTACAATGGTGGTCATCAGGCTATACTTTTATGATTTATATCATTGGATAGGGTGCACTATTGGCTTTTTGATGTTATATAATATAAATATAAGATATTAGGAATGCAGAAACAGTAATAAGATCACTTCGACCATAGCAAAACACCCCTTATCACCTGTTGTCTATCCTTAAGGCTGTACATTTGTTTGTGGATATTTCATGCACACCCCCAAAAATAGGGAAAATATGTAGGGCCTACAGCGCGAATATAAATTCGTCCACAGTATCCGCGCATATCTATGTCGGTGTCTCTTCTCGGCTCTTCTCGCAGAAGCCACGAGATCTCGCCGACACGAGAACATAAAGCGGCCATCATCGATCGCGGTGCGTGACGGCGGCGGGACCCTGGAGGAGGGGGTGGGAGGTGTGTCCGCGTCTCACCATGGTTACACGCACGTGCCCTGAGATGGGTGTGACAGGCGGGGAGGGGGAGGGGGATGTTCAATATATAGGTGTGGTGGGATCCAAAATGTACACCCTGCATGAAGGTGGTCCGCCTAAATGTTGGTGCGGTTTAGATTAAAAAAGATGAAATGATTGCTTTTGTCTTTTAAAGATACATGTATATCACACTTTAAGAATGTTCCCATGAAATAGGCCTACATCTATATATAGACTTAACTATATTTTAGGCTTAAGTACCTGACTGTTTTGATAATAACGATTTCTGTCAGGATAGAAAAAAAACAGGCTATTATTTTGATGATTAAAAGTTCATATTTCGCCCCCGATCACCCCCCCCCCCCCTCCCATATTGGTCGTTTATATGCGGAAGACTTTTGTTTGATAAAACCTTGTCTTTTTGGTCTTGAACAGTTGCTTACTATCAAGCACCTCTGCAAACTGTTCAAACTCCGACCAGGCCAGTCCAACAAAAGAAATCCAATTTATCATAAAGCATTACCCTGGACGTAAACTGGCTGAGTGTAAAGCACCACCCATATATTATCATCACGAGGACGGGGAATAATTCCCGTTATTGCCTAGCAAACCGTCTATTTGCCAAGACCTCGAGCCATGCCAGGAGGAGACTGGGCCTAATGGAACACCTGGTGGTGAAATGTTGACAGAGATCTTCACGAGCTGCTCACCTTCCCAACTGCTCAGAGCTGCTCGCTACGACTAATTTGGGCATTCTAGCCTAGCTCTCAATCTTTGCAGTTTAATCTAGCATGGGAAAGTTTACCGGTAAGGTTGTTTAATTGGGAAAGTAATCCTCCTCCTTTTCCGCGGAGGAGAAAGTTCCCTGCTCATATTTAAGTTATTTCTTTATTTATTTCCATGCACAATTTCCTGGGAAAATCATTGACTTTATGATTCACGTATTAAAAGGATTGTCTACAAAGATACCATCACTATACACTTGGTCATTAAATTGGTATTTGATTGGGGAATGTGAATACCTGAACATTTTTGTTTTATATTTCACCCATACCTAGGATCTGCTCAGTTTTATATTTTGAAACAAAGGCAATTGCAATAATATTTCTCTTACCGATATTTGTCCCATACTATTAATATTACGGTCGTATCGTTTATGTCATAAATAAGCTCAAGCTTATCAATAATGATATTACTAAGACTGAGCACAAAGTCTTCCTGTGAATAGAATACCTGGAAATCCATTCACTATTAATCCGTGAGAACTTCGCAGAAAATCATTAACATTGATGTTTTTCTCGGGGAAACATTTGCCTGATCTCCAGCTAACAGTCAGTTTTCTTATGGGAGGCTATTTTCACTCTTGCATGTCAGTGCCTAGAATTCTGGCGAACGAACTGTTAGAAATCAATAGGTATAATCGAAATGGAATTAGAAATTCTAGGCATGTGCTCATACAGTCGATATTCTTTCAATCTCAGGTTACGCTGGCCTGAAAAATAAGTATATCATATTCTCAAAACGCAAAAAGTCTCTATCGACGTGCATCTATGTGCTCTTTAATCAGAACTGCTGATTTTCCAAGAGTTATAAATCATACCGTAATTTGATAGCCCTCAAACATTTTCACGATTTCATCCAATCCTGGTATTTCACATCGATATGATCTTATTATTACTCTCTTGATATTATTTCATGATGGAAATTAGATTCGGAGAATTGGTTATACTACTCGTATCTCAGCACAGCCACCTAAAGAACATGGGAGAGTAACTCAAACCAAAGCATCGTCTTTAGCTAATTTCGAGCAATCAATTTTTCACTCGAATTTAGAACCTAAGCAATCGATAACTTTAAACAATTAACCAAGATTTTCTCCCACTGATAAAGGGGACATTTCTTCCCCCCTGTGTTCACCCCTTAAGAACAACTCGTCAAAGTCTGAGCTGCTCGTCAGGAGAGTTTTGCGGACTGTGGGCTGATTTGTCGGTGAGCGCGTTTCGCTAATCTAACCCGATTAGTGATGGAATGAGGGCGCTGGATTATCGAGGCCCATCCCAGTCCCTTACTCGGGCTTAACGCTAATCTAATCGCAGGCGTGGCTCTGAGAGCTAGGAGTAGGGACTGGAGGGAAGGATTCTCTTCGAAGGTCTCGGCTTGGAGAATGGCAGCTGGGCCATCCCTGTCCTAGGGCGTCACTCTCCTAACCACAGGCTCATCTTAGAATGACCAAGGATAGTTGGCAAAAAGAAGGATGACATAGATTATTCCTGAAGGCATTTGGATGCTCCAAATAGTATCGAAGGCATCACCTCAGTAGTCAATGTGTTGGTGGAGGATAATCTCATATTTTGTGTGTTAGTGGTCATTGTTTATAGAACAATTCACAAGAAAAAAATAGGAAAAGGGGGGCTCCCCAATTTCTAACCAACATTTACACCAAATATTCAACAAAATAGTGATATCAATAGTCTTGTCTGAAAAGTAAACTTGTAATTCTTGTATACACCTTCACCGGCACAGCCAACCGACCCAAATCGCCAAGTGTTGTGGTTGGTTGACCAGTGAATGGCAGCCTTATCGAAAGTGTCTATGTTTGCATTGTTGTTTCGCCAAGGCTTCCTTAAGATGGCTAGGAAAGCATATTGTATGGGGAACAGTTCCTGTCAGGACCAGGGGTATGCAGCCCGTGTGTGGGGAACAGTTCCTGTTACTTAACAACCAGAGAAATGCAGCTCTTGTATGGGGAACAGCTCCTGTCAAGACCAGGAGCATGTGGCCCCTGTATGGGAACAATTCCCATCAGTAGCAGAGGCATGCAGCCCATGTATGGAGAGTGAGTGAGTGAGTGATGGATGTTTTACGCCACACCAACAGCCAGTGTAATTTTCGTGGCGAAACAAGTTGGGTCGAATTCTGTCTTTGGTGATCGTATCTATGAGATGAAGGTAACAGGGCGGGCAAACAGCAAGGGATCAAAACCTGGAAATCATTTGTGCTGTACCTCATCCCTTTGTGAACCCAGACACCAACCGGTAATATATGCAGCCCCTGTATGAAAACAACTACCACCAGGACCAAGGGTGTGAGGCCCGTGTATGGGGGACAGCTCGTCTCGACCAGGGCCTTTCAGCCCCTGTATGAGAAAATGTTCCCGTTAGTAACAAGGGCATGCAGCCCGTGTATACAAAACAACTCCTGTCAGGACCAGACGTGTGTGTGGCCCCAATATGGAAGCCCCTTTTTGCACCCCTGTATAGGAAGCAGCCCTTCAGAAGCTCATTTAAAATCAACATGTGGCCCAGGTGGGCCGTCGTCTGGGTGCCACCATCCATCAACACCTCAGCGTTATTACCACCCCACCCTCACAGAAACTGTACCTAGGCTGGTCTGCCACTTATTGGTTGTTAAGACTTTTTTTCCTGTTTGGTAGGAAAGCGCTCAACCTTTCCCCCTTCACACTGAACGGTAGATGGGGAACACTTGTCTGCAGACTCAGCAGGTGAGACAAAAGTGAATGGAATAAATATAGGAAGGATAAATGGTGGAGGTTCATGTCTGTGAAGTGACGGGTGAGTGTCAGGTTTAATCTGGGAGTGGTACCTCCATGATGTATAGCTTAATTTTATCCTTACATCTGAGTTAGCAATAATCTCAAACTGGTAGTGTTTGACAGCAAATAAATTGATTCATATACAACGTAATAAACGGTATCATCATAGTAATTTCATATAGATGTCGATAAGCAGTGAATCAACAAGATGCAATTCGGTTTAACGTCTCATCTAAATTCTTCAAAGATAACGCAGTGTATTTCGTGAACTTTCTAATTTCATATAGCTGGTGATAAGCAGTGAATCAACTAGATGCAATTCGGTTTAACGTCACAACTGACCTCTACAAAGATAACGCAGAGTATTTTGTGAACTTTCTAAGCAAACAACCTAAAAGACTACCCCTACAGGCAGCCAACGGCCAGACTCAGAACCAACTCTAGATCTCCTCCCAGTAGGAAAGAGCAAACATTTCAACCTTGACAAAGCCTAAAGGCCAGGCCTTGGCCGACGGGCATTCTTCACACTTCCCAGTCTTGTTCGTGCTCGTGTAAGCAAAGCGAGTTGATTTTATCAATCACTCAACACACGAGTATTGATCCCCTTGCCTACAGCCTGTTTCACGCCGACAAAGAGCAGCTCGGCCCGGCTAGGTACTGCAGGATCAACTGGAGGAACAGGCAGTTGAGGAGTGCCACCAGGAGGAAGGCGTCCACTTTGGCCGGGGAGCTCCTGCGTCGATCCCCGCTAAGCCAGTGGCCCGCTGCCAACGCCCTCCATCAGACCCCAGGGGCTGGAGGAGACCCTGGAGGGGGAGTTTAGGGAGTTACTGGGAGGGGGGTGACCTCCTCCAGTGTTGCAGGCCCTGCTTCAAGGGATACCTGGTGGGGCTGTGGGCGGGCGGGGGGACTGCATACTGAATAGGTATTTTTCTAGGCTTTGAAGTTACTTATGGTACTTGAAGCTCTAGTTGAAGTAGGGTGTGAGATACGGTGTATACATAATCTAGGGTATTGGGATGGTATGTGAGGTGTAGATGGCTATATATTCCAATGTAGGGAGCCAAGTTCACTCGATCCTGTTCCAAAACAGTTTTTATTTAGGTTACTGGAATCCTTGATAAATACGAGGCATTTCGTATACAATCACAACACAAATAACTTTCCCTTCTGAATGATGATATCGCAGGTTTCATGGTATTCTTCAGAGACTTGTAAGATAAATATGCACAAAATCAAAAGACTAATTGGTGCTTTTTTATATTTTCCCACACCTTCTAGTCCCTTTGCTACCCCTCACAAAAGGTCATGATATTCTATTCCTGACCCTAGCCATGAATGTATTCCATTCCCGACCTGAGCCTGCCTTCCCCATAATAAGAAGTCTAACATGTAAGGAGCGAATTCTGTGACCCGAGACCTTAAGAGCCTACCACGTGCGGGTCATGGCACTTCCGCTTCCTCCCTCCTTTACACCCCCGGCCCCGGCTGACCCCGATCTTTGAACCCTGGAGGAGACTTCTCACTGCCTGGCACGCTTCACCCCATTCCCTGCTGACCGCCCGCCGACCGGTCACCAGCGTGGGCCAGATGTTCTTGGGGAGGAGGTAAAATATTGTTGCTGTTCGTTTCCGCTAGGGGGCCACGGGTGGGGACCTTCTGACATGCGCAGACAAACGATGCTACTTATGGAGGTCAAAGAAATGATGTAGGGGTGTTATTTTGAGGCGGGTTCTTTGACTCCTGTGCTCATGCATGGACAGCATGCTTTTACTGACTTACATGTAACATGTCAGGTGAATGACTAATGATTTATGCACATGTAGTGTTAACAGATGAATGGTTATACCTGTATACATACAAAAATGCATTCAAGAAATATTCTTCAAGGAGTGTATCTTAAAAGAATAGTTCCAATGCCTGAAAAAATTACGATTAGCGATGATAGCCCCTCTCCTTTACCCTGCATGGGCACCACAGCGGAGCTCCTTTTCCATGTTTAAACTATATCAAAGGAGTATCTTAAATCCCAAAACATGAGCAATGTTATGGTAGGTTCTAAAACATCACCTTGTGCATACTAAACAAATGTGATAATATACGTAAAATGCATTATATACCCTCCTCTTCGGACGTAAACCTCCGAAGGTTTCTCCTTAGATACCCTGCACACTTCCCATGTCGAGCAAACCGCCTCGAGGTTCAACCCTGGAGGTGATTCCCATACCAACTGCCCCATAGTCGAACTTTCCCCCTCTTGCAACCAGAGGCGTCCCTTTCCCTACCTGGCCCCTTACCCCCGGGGGTGTTTTCTCTAAGTGGCTAGTCGTGTTCTGTAGGGGGTGCCAGCTGGTGGGTTCTACATGGGGGGGGGGGGGGCGGTAGTTGGGGGGTGGGGTGGGGAAGAGTGGAGGGGGATAGAAGAGGTTGAAGGCAAGAGATGGGGGTCAGGGAAGCCAGCCAAGAAGACAAGCTAAAAGGTGACTTCCGCCTTATCCTTTTGCATTCCTACGTAACCTTCATTTTTGTAAGGTTTACCATTTCTTTACAATAATATACAAGATATCAAAAGGTCTAACTTGAAAACGCAGGACTAGCTCCACCAGTTATTAAAATTGGCAAAAGTTTTCACTAATGCATAATAGATATGTTTGTTTTCTAAGAAACATATTCAATAATAAATATTGCTACTTTTGAAATATTGCAAAATAAATGGTGTAATACCGGACATCATACCACTATTGCTATAACAGGAAAGTCTCAAATTCAATAACAACCTTTTCGGTGGCCTTATCAATGTTTTTCCTATAACAAGACATGTAGCTGGAGTCAGTGCCATCAGTGTGTTATTCCCGGCCATAACCTGTAAACACTCGGCTGAGACTCCTCACATCTCCAGGTAAATGTCAGCTTTCCAACTGACCAAGCCTCCCAGGGGTGGGGCGGGGGTGGAGAGTGAGCAGACGAGTGCACTCACCACCAGATGGTGTTGGAGTCTGACAGCCAAGGCCTTTATGGCCAAGGTGGTGGTGCGAGCATCTCACCATGTGCTCATAACAACATACCCACTTTGACATTTTAGTGACCACTTGGCTATATAAAAAAAACTGGACTTTGCTATATGTAAACAGAAACAAGTCATAAGATTGCTAAGTACTTGTAGACTTTTACTGGTATAGGGCATATTCCAAAACACTATTTGGCAGAATATATACACTCCGTCGTATTGGAAAAATATTACATGTACACCTTTTTGGGAAGCCATGACTTCTTTGGTAGTTGCGAACTGCTAAATAAATTTCAATCTAAGGTACAAAAAGGTTGTGATAACTGTATAGTTGCTGCTGTAATACAAAAACATGTATTTAGAAAAACATAGAGCTGCAAAAGGATGAGCAGCTCAATATGGCTTCTGGGTGCGGACGTGAGCAGATGGAAAAGAAGCCATGTCGCGTCCTGTTCACCCAACGGGAAGCCATGAATCTGTTGTCAACAGATATCGATACGTGCTGCGGCTCTGTAGGCTCCAGCCCGCCCGTGCCTCCAGGACCCACCGCCCAACCCGCCCACATACGTCCTACAGCTGTCCTTATTTTCCAGCATCTTTCCCTGTTTTCCTGTGTCTCTTGCTATTCTCCAGTGTCTCCCTCTACCCTCCACTGTCTCTCATCTCTTTCAATCTTTCTCTATAATCAAGTTTTATTTCTCCCTATTTCTCCAGTATCCCTCTTATTTTCCATCATCTCTCACTAACCTCCAGCAGCTCTCCCTATTCTCCAGTATCTCTCTACCTTCCAGTATCTCTCCATATTCTCCAGTATCTATTTTCGGATCTCTCTCGCTATTCTACAGTGTCTCTACTTTTTCTCCAGTATCTCTCTCTATTCTTCTGATCTCTTCTCATTCTCGAGTTTATGGTGATATTAATTAATGTTGGTACTTTAATTACAGTTATGTCTTTTTCATGGCTATCTAGAGACACACGTTGATGATGAACACTTCATCATAATATCCATAAAAGATATGACTATAATAATATGGCGAAGAATTATTTTCAATCTCTTGAATGTTCTAGTTATACTAGCCAATGCATCATCATCACGGTAAACAACTTTCCCCAACATATTTTCCGAAGCATTTTCTATACCGCCACACACTTAACCCGTGCATCAGCATAAGAGTGTAAACGACCCCCCGATTCAGCATTCTTTCCAAGTCCGAATAAAGCCTGAATCAGCGAACAAATACCTCCATCAATGCCAGAGACTCCGAACGGGTAGAAGGGAATCAGGTTTGACAGAAATCCGGGCGGAAAAAGAAATAATTCAGCCATCACTGTCTAACAAGATTTGATCAGGCCCCGACCAAATACTCGGAATTGATGCGTATTTTCGGCCCTCATTAGGTATCGGCGGGAGACGAGCCTTAATATTCTTCTCTGGTAATCGAGTTGGTATGTTGTTTTTTGACCGCGTGTCGAATTGCCAAATCATTAGGAGGTGGATGAGGGAGCCCACCCGAAGAGAATGGAATTAACAAGTTGTGAATGGACAGGACAAAGGAGATTGTCTTTGGATATCGGAGACAGCAGCCCTCCAGGGTTTTTCTAGGAATTCCTGGAATTTCTTCTAGGAATAGGGTGGAGAATGTCACTTGGAATTGGATGGGGGTTCCGTATCCCTATGGGTCTATTCCTGGACTAAATCAAAGAACAGGTGTCTCGAAAACTGTGGGGGAAAGAAGTATGAAGAATATTGCTCTTCAGTTTAGGTGATAACTTGGAAATGTTGTGGACAAGCAAATTTATATCATGCAACTTTTGCAAGGCAGATAAAGCACTTTTAAAAAATGTAATTGCATGCATCGCGAGTTTTACTCTATGCGAACTCATTCAATCTACTTATCAAACATTGTCAGATATCACTTGAATAACTTGCCTACTGCAGGGAATAGGAGGGACTTTTCCCTATTTACTAAAATACACAAATAATGAAAGGCTTCAGTCAAATACCTTGGGTATCGATGCCAGGTCTTCACTTTTCTCAAATTAAATTTGACAATGAGTAGTGGGCGATGTAAGCCGACAAATTAGACACTAGCCGCCTCCTATTTCCATACCCTATGGGTCTTCATCCATCATCCAGACCAAAGTTTCTCTGTCACCAAAGAGGATTAATTTTCAACTTTTGATCGCCCCCAAAAGTGCTGGGTACCTAAGCGGGGTCCGGCTGAGGCAATTTGCTACATTGAGCCTAATTAACTGAGGGATAATGAAATGGCCATTGGAGTAATCTCTAGGGATCTGACATGGTTACCTCCACTTAATTAGTGTAATAATAGTGTAAATAATGAATAGTTGCTACGTGTGGGGTTCCATGCAGTCGACGCGGAGACCAAAACCAAAAGGTTGGTGGAACAAAAGGGACGTATCCATCATTCTTTTATGTAATGTTCCACAGGCTGCACATAACTAGCACTTAACAGAATAAGCTCAGAGCAGGGTACCAACCGAAGTTCCATTTTCAAATTCCCTGTGTTTTCCCTGAGATTTCCCTGTCCCACGGCAATTTTTCCCTGTGTCATATCCAGTAAATTGATCGAATTTAAAAGCCTCTGCTCGCAGAAAAAATTTGGACAACCCAACAACAAAATGTTGAATCCTTAATATCTTGAGAATCAGAAATTTCAGAACCCGCCCAAATGAAATTCCCTGTGTTTTCCCTGTGTTTTGGCAAAATTTCCAAATTCCCTGTGTTTTCCCTGTCAGGGAATTTTTTTTGCCATTTTCCCTGTTTTCCCTGTTTTCCCTGTGTGGTTGGTACCCTGTCAGAGAATCAGTGGGGCTTAAAAACAATCCGGTTAACCTTCTCATGGCGTCAACGGCTCAGATATATAAAGGATTAAAACAAAACATTGTTTACAGCATGTGCTGCCAAAAATACGTACCACAGACTCCCAAACCTCCCGAGGTGTTTTCTTATGTTATTTTAAACCAAAAGTTCCCAAGTTGAACTTCAATTTTTTCTACTCCAGGGCGCTGGATGCACCCAGGCCTGGCACCGTGGAGGGGAAGGGGTCAGGCATGGATTCCCCAAGTAGTATGACGTCACCAATCTTATAACAGCCTCTAAGGAACCCAGAGAGAATGTGGAAGCAAAGTGACCTTTTCACGAATCCTTGCCGGCCTGGTGTGCCACTTTTTCAACGTTCAGAAATTTGCTTCATTTTGTGAGTTTTTACCGGGAGGAAAGTCGAGACTGAAAAGTCCTGCACTCATAAAATAATCCCGCCTCGTCTTCCATCTCTGCTCCAAGCAGATCATTTATAATATAAGATACTGCTAATGCCAGACATGTTTTACACATAAATGACAGTTTTCTTTATTCATCATCTTAATTTTGTTTCTAATTAAAAAAAAGCCTTGCTTGCTTGAATATGGGATTCATTTAACTCCCATAAAATACTTTCTTGTTAAAGTTACAAAATAACAAACTTGGTCATGGAATAATTGTTAATTCTAATGGAACAAAATCTCTCATACGAATTGTATAGTTATCATGGAAATAAGGTTTGGTATGGCAGTGTTTGGTTACAGCTCTAGGTTACCTTTCATAGCCTACATACTCGTTGCTATGTTGGTTTCCACCCTCTACCCCAAGTTATGCTAAATATGATGGGTGTATGTATGTGATCAATCAGCCTCGTCCCACCAACAGCTGCTGTACCTCAGAGATGATGAAGGGAAATATTGCACTAAATTCATACATAAGACAGCTCATTTATTTTGTATACCTATAATTTATTTCATTCTAGCTTATGAAGAATATCACCGAAGATCAAAAAGACATGTATTCTTTGATTGATTCCTAACTATTGTGCACTGCCTTCTTAATCATCTCTGTTTAGAATTTAATCAGATGCAATAACAAATGTACCTGCCAAAAGGGGGAGGGGGGGGGGCTGGACCCCCTGGACCCCCCTGGATGCGCCCGTTTGGAATGTAATACTAAATGTCATTTGCCTTAATAACTCTCATAGAATACTGAAACAAGAGATTGATTTTACTGATGTAATGCCATTAGTAATTAATCACGTCCTATTCTTAAGTGTGTACAATATACAAAATGCATCAGAACGGTACTGTATTCCTTAGGTTTCAATGTGGGTCACTTGAGCAGCTCACAAATAAAGGCCCGGAACTACCTGAGCAGCTCATGAGTTACTGCGGAGCTGCTCACCGTGCTAACCTATGATGGCCGCCAGGTGGCAGTGGTGGCCAAACAACTCACCAAATGTCAGGGGCTCACCCCGTGCCACCCGATATTGCCGACTCAGCGGTTTTGTCGACGGTGAGCAGTACGTGAGCAGCTCCGCGCCCTGCGTGCTGGCCCGTCCCACCTCACCTGTCTGGGTGAGACAGGTAAGCAGCGCGCTCACCTGTGGGGGCTCTGGTGGTCTGGCCACAGTTTTACTTTGTTCATTTATTTTCCCAAAGTGTTTTGCGTTCCCTTCTATAAGAAGTATGCTATCCCAGTGCACTTCTTTTCTTTGAGCTTCTTTTGTTCATTTATTTTCCCGAAGGGTTTGCGTTCGCTACTTTAAGAAGTATGCTATCCCAGTGCACTTCTATTCTTTGAGCTTCTTTTGTTCATTTATTTTCCCGAAGGATTTGCGTTCGCTACTTTAAGAAGTATGCTATCCCAGTTTCTTTTTATGAAATTTTTTTTTTCTTTAACCTGTCTTTTTAACTGATTAACTCTCCGCGCACTCACTTCTTAAATCAACGTAAACTGCTGAAATAAAGAAGAAGAAAAACGCTTAATTGCCGCGCACCTTTCTGCACTAAGACATGTACAGGTTCTCCCATACACCTAACTGTAAGGAACACGTCATTCTGCAATTAGCTAAAGTGCTAGACGTGAAACGGTAGCGCCACACATTGTGCTGACTGGAGTCAGTATTCTTGACTGTTATAGGTGATTTACCTCTAATAAATGATAAAAACACAACGTCTACAGACTACTAATACAATACTCAAATGTCTTTTTAACACGATAAGTTTGATCCGGCTTCCGCACTGCTAATTTGTGGAGTGCTTCTCACTGGTAATTTAAGAATGAACTGGGACGCATTTTAATTTTCTTTATGGCTGGAAATTACTCCAGCGGCGCCTGTCAGCGATTCAAAAAGCTTAATGAAGGCTAAGCCCACCTTCTCTACATGCTCTTGCCACTGGAGGACAACCCTGGAAGAAGGCACATCTCCAGAAAGCCAATTTCAATTTGCAAAACATGGATTCTGAGAAGGAAGAAGCGCTGGCTGATGAACACACACTCAGATTGAGCTTCATTAGGGAATGAACCAATCGGCCTGATTAGACTGTGCATTCGTCCCCATGGTGGTACTCACAAACGGTGAATGTGTGCAATGATTTACCCATCTCCTTCAATTCAAGGATTAATGTTTGAATAGCTGAGAGGGGATGGCTTATACGTCGCCTTTCACTAAGAGTATTGCATCCTTCATCGCCATTATATTTGATTATATATCTGCTCTGTACCCTGTATACCAGGTCTTATTATTGCATCAAAATATCTATCATGCAATATCTGTTAGATCTGTTAGAGCTATCTAATTAGAGCTTCTCTTATAGTTACTCTCTGTGGGCAGGTTAAATATATACATGCACGTCCATTTGAATCATCGATAAACACATATAACGTTACTACATTAATAATCATTGTTAAATTATGTTGCATCAGCATATTACAAAAGTGGCTTCAAATATGGCTTCATGCGGTGGCTTCAAACATCATCTAAGCAGCGGTGCAACGCCTTAGATCAGTGGTGCACAACCTTCAAGGTACAGAGCGGTGGTACAACAGCGCCTACACCTTAAAGCATACCCGGCCAGCCCACCCTGCTACCACTGTAGAACCTCAGATCCGTTACGGGCAGGTCATAAAACAAGCCGTATTGCAGACTCCCAACAGGGCCCAAGCCCCCAGTGGGGCTACCCTATTGGCTCCAACCCCACCCCAACAGCCCCACACCACCCCTGTACCTTCGGGGAAATCGGCCTGCCGCTCCACGCTCCAGCCTGGTCCGATTTCATAACAACATTGACCAAAGGGACTCGCCCGCCAGTCCCGCTGGACCGACAACATTAATATCCATTCTGGCCCAATTAGGCTCGGACTTTCTGTCTCTAACCAGGCTGGGTGCTCGCACAAAGCCCCGATGAATTATACATGGGGGTAGTTTGTGCAGCTTTATTGCCTACTGCCTGGTGCGGCTATGCAGCCAGCGACGGTCAAGAAGGACACAGGAGTTATATTCCTGGGTCTCTTGACTATATAGCAAGTGTTCAGCATTGTTTGTTTGTTTGTTTGTTGGGGTAGTTTAACGTCCGGCCAACCCTTATGGGTTCTTTCCAGACTGCACAAGGTAGAACTTTTCAGCTTATTTTACGCCACAAGGGCGGTGACTGAATATATGATATGGTTTAGGAGAAACCCGCCACCGGGTACGATACCCTACTCGTTGCGAAGAGTGGCAAGGGGTCTTTAGTGTGCAATGTCCCATAGAAAGGACACCACACACCCAAGTGTTCAGCATATACAAAGTCTACTCTTGGGCTATCTATAAAACATACAAGTTGCAATATGCCAGTATTATCTAGTATCAATGTTCCTTGAAAGAGAGAAGTGACATGACCAATTGCAAAAAAACAAGAAAAAAACACAACAATTGCAATATCCATGATGGATATTGCAATTGTTTTTTTTTCATGTATCTAAAGTTTCATTATGTTTGAAAGATTGAAATAGCAATTTTTCCAAATCGTATATTTTTAAATCACTCAGTCGAAAAAGCTGTAATTTTTTGTACTAAAAATCCAGCTGCTAAAGAGTTAATCCGAGTGTGTAGTCACACATGTGAAGGGTTGTGTGCCGCTATGGATATTTATTGCCGTGATACCTAGATCAAAGATAGCGGACGTTGGTATCTCGGCTCCTAGGTCAATATATATCTGTTAGGGCTGCCCTATCGGCCACCAGAGGCGCCTCAGGCACTATCTATCTAAAGCACCAACCCTGTCAGGAGATTGACTTCCAAAGCACCCTATTTATTTGCCCACGTGGCTTTTACTGGGTTTCCTGCCTTTGTAGTAACGTTATCTCGGTCGACGTTTACCAGGAGTTAGATATACATTTGATATTATATCATGGGTAGTATATCATTATGCATGTGGATATGAAGTATGTGTAAGGACTGTTTCACCACAATAAATGTAAAACAAAACATTTTAAATGTTTTTGAACTAGTTATAAGATAGAAGGTAGTTTGGGTTACATAAGTTTTTCTTCTTTTACACTGCAAATTGAATTTTAGATTAGGCCTATTCGCACCATGCTTAAAACAGTGTCACATACTTCTTTACTCTTAACATTGAGTCCTGTAATACGATAAGTAATTGAAACTGTAATCAGAATAAAATGCTGCTGAATACGTTGCTTAAATTCACACTCGTCGTGAGAGAATACGACAATACTTCAAAGTGTCAAATGCTATTTTTGTGTCTTATAGATTTTGGTAATAAAGTTCTGATAGCTAGACACAATTCAAGGACAGTATTGTTGGACAGGTGTTGTTATTCATGGTAGAATCTTTAGCTCAGGACAAAATGTTTCAGGTTTTAACACCGTTCATCAGGATTAATAGCAATCTCATAGGTTTACAAACCTGAATAAATCAAAATCAAAATTCACACATTTGTATCTATTTCCTTAATAAATGCTAAGAAACAAATAAACAGACAAGGTTCTCAATGTTCCATAGATTCAAATTCTTTTCTTTTATTCCATTCTGATTTACATGAGCAGTGGGACTAGCCGTGTCTTCACACAATATACGACCTCGTTAACGCAATCAGCTAGAGACAGTCGTTGGTTTTTTAATACAGACTGCTTTGCAAACGACCACCGTGGGTCCAATCCGTGCCGTGCTACATCATACAACACTCCATCATCGAGGTCTACCCTTTGTAGAGTAAAAGCTGTACTCTACTAGGCGATTCTGACTGCCAGGAATATGGTAATTTACGATTTTTCTCATTAATATGACCAAACACCATGCATCCTACATATCATTTGAAAGGGAATTAAAAACCCTTTCAAATGATGTGTAACATGTCTATGCTTAACCTATATTCCAACTGAAATTGATTTTTTTTAAATCGAGAGTAATATCGGCTAATTGAATCGAGCCTTTACAGTTTCCTGTCTGCCCCTGCATACAGTATTTACAGGCTTATGGGACCGATGGTAATCCCAATTGTTGCACACATCAGACATGGTAGACCAAACAGATGGGAAATGTACATCATATTTTATATATATTTGGCTATGCTGGGCACACAGTGTACCCTGGGTCACAATACCAATGAAACCACAGAATTGTGATAGAAATTATGATACACAACATTTTGCACACAAACAGATGAAACACATACAATGTTTAAGTCAATATATCTTTACTTAGCTATATCAGAATGACATGGCTTCTTTGGATGCATTAATTGTTAACAAGTTTGTACATGTATCTACCTTTCGCCACATCGCTCGACAGATGTAGATGCGGAATAATATTTGTTAGGAATCGAGTACCAAGAGTTAATCACATTAAAATCAATAGTTACACAGATAAAATTATATAAATAGCTCAACATGAAATATGTTCTACCGACAACAATGCTATGATTATAAAGCTGTATTCACAGATAAAGAAAGTGAAGCCTTCTAACATTATTAATTTCATTCTAAAAACAATTGACTGTCAAACCTAAGAGTAAAATTTCTATGGTAAATCCCTTGTTACTGTCAGACTCCGATATTGTGAAGCTTTTTTTGTTTTCTGGGGCGCAGGTGCATACACCAACGTGTACAGAATCATTAACTTTGAACACGTGTCGGGAGTACTTCCCGGCCACCCAACAACATGCAATAAGTGAAATGGGCGTGTGTACATTAAAACACCTGTTCACTCTGTTCCCTTCAATACCTACAACAACTGTCAACCACCTGAATTTGGTATTTTATATTCATACTTTCACCCAAATCCTTAGGCTGTTATGATTCATTATTGCACAGGTAGCAGGTATTACATGCATGTAAATATTTGATGGACAGATTATTTAATGTTACACAATGTGAATGGTTTTCAGTTTAATACTGTTTACCTTTATGATAGAAATGGAAAGCCGTCAATTACAAGGTATGGTCATATATCACACTGAATCAATAAAATGTGCAGCAACAACAAGAATCAATGGGATTGTCCACATCCAAAATTATTTCACAGATGCCGAAGGGACATTTATTTAATCACTTTACTTGGTATAACATCCAGAACACTTACCATTCTGCCCTTTCTATTTACGTTCTACCACAGCAAATTCTGAATCAAAGCGTTCTTTTGGAAAACTCTACACAACAGACTAGAAAAAGCCTATACCTAAACGACAGAATATGAATTTTCATAAACCTTGATCCTTTCTCGAAAATAGCTCAGCCCTCCGGCCTCAAAAGCAATTCCCTATATTAAATGTTTTTCCCTATTCCCATTTCCCTATTTTACCCAGCTTTAACCATCAATTTCTCACCCCTTTACATTATAACTTGGCCATAGAAATGTGCCATTAATATGAAAGTCCCAAAGCATAATTGAAAGATATTATGATGTTATAATTATGGCTGTATGTCATTAAGGCTAGGCCATTGAGAAATAATAAACGTACTGATGTAAGACAGCTCATAGAAGGGGGTGGGGGCATAATGCACAGCTAATGCATAATCCATTCCGTACACCTCACTAATTTACAAACACTTAAGGCTAAAAAGAGGGGAATAGCAATGGAGTCGGGTAGCACGGATTTCTTACCACTCTCATTTGGTAATCATGGTCCTCGGTAAAAACCTCTTTTGCGTCATAAGAAGAACATCTATATTCATAGACTTGAACTTGTATACAAAAGACGGTATCCCACTCCCATTTAATTCTACCACCAGCATTATAAAGCAAAGAGCACTTCCCTGTAGTTTTAAAGTTAGAAAGGATAATCTTTTCAACTCCTATAATATATCAGATGAAACCCCAGGGCGGTAGACTCCCACACTGTTAAAATGGTGTTTAGAATTTAAATGTGTTAAGGGCATAAACATGTTTATAATCTAAATACATTAAACCATATCTGTTTAAAACCTTAACACTAAACATATGTTGGGTTAACTATGCTTATAATCTAAACGCATCATTAGTTGTGTTTAAAAGCTAAACACTTGTAACCCCTAACCATGTTTTGAATGGGATATGTTTAGAATCTAAACACATAATATCAATTGTATACTATGGAAAAGAAAAATGGACACTTTGGGATTAGAACCCACATTCATTACATTCAAGGTAGAAGCCTAACCAACTGAGCTAACTTGGACTGCATGCAGTGCACACTGGCATAGTCATCAATGAGTAGGATCCGTACTACTAAACAGGTGATCAACATTAGACACACATTAGGTCATTACTTTCATACCCCTACTTATTCAGTTAAGTAGCAAAGCTGGGCTGTGTCTTCCTACAGGCCTCCATAGCTCAGTGGTAAAGCATAGGCTTCATATGTGAGGGGCCCTGGGTTCAAATCTCGGCTACTGAAGTTACCAAAATACTACTATGAAGTAGTTGTACTATTAGTGGTTTGTCACATGCCCTCCATATTTTTGGCCATGATTGGTAAAATAGTTTTTTCATACACTTAGGAATTTGGAACTTTGTGTTTAAAAATGTTAGATATTTAAGTTTTTGTAGTGTCATTTAGATAATCACTTCATTGGCCTGCTATTCTAGGTATGGTCAACCAACCAGAACACCCCTAAAACATTTACAAAATGTTTTAAAACACCTTTTTAGTAGGATTAACATGTAGACACCTTTTTAGTACAAGAACTTTATCAGCTATACCCCTAAAGGTTTTACCTCCAACAATCAAACAATTCATGCAAGGCTAAACCAAGAAGGAAGTCCATATGTGGTTATTGGTTTAATGATCCTGTAGTGTGATTACAGGAAGAATAAAACTTTCAATGCTGTTAACATTACATCTGGTGTAAACTGAATGGCATAGTACCATAGCAGTGTTTTACATATAAGATCTATGGTTTTTTTTTACACACTACGGTATAGTATTGTTAAATTTAAAATGGTTTTCATCCTTAAGAATGAAAGTACACTGTACATATTACGGTATATTACTGTTTAACTTAACACCTAACCCTAAACACCTTGAAGACCTAAATGCTTCATAGATAAACACCTAAACATCATAGTTTTCTAAACACTTAACAGCTAAACATAAAAAAAGCATAAGCGTTTTGATTCTAAACACCTTGAGGACCTAAACACTTCATGGTTAAACAGCTAAACATCACACATTTCTAAACACTTAACCCTAAACACCTATAATTCTAAACATGTTTAGGGAAATAAAGTGTTCCAAAACTGGATGCACCGAAGTGTTTAGGAAAATGTTTAGGTTCTAAACACTTGTTTTAACAGTGCACACAAGAGTATGATACAGATTGTTTATAGATGAATTGTGAGGAAATGCGCTGGGTGTCTGGTTTTATCCATAGACACTGATTTATGTTCGTCTGACAATATAACAAATTGTCGAACGACTCACCAAGGCATCAATAAGTCATGTGCTGATCCTTCTCAAACAAAGCCAGTTGAGTCCCATCCGTATTGTTTATCTTTTATACAGCTATACTTTAAATCCAAAGAGACAAAAGCAAACAATAAAACGTATTTAAATTGCTGGTATGGAGAATATCCGAGGAACAGAAATCTAGTGGGAATGCTCAAATTAACAAGGCTTAGCGGAAAAGGGAAGTCCCTAATGTGTGTAAAAAAGAAAAGAAGTCTTTCATGTGAATAGTTGTCATAAAGGATAATTAAAATTTGGCAAAAGTTAAGGGGGCACCTCGGGCACCCCCCGACCTGAATCCGTCCCTGTTAGTAGCGATACTTAACAGACAACAGGTGCTATATGTTCAATGGATAGCTACTGGAGGAAAGAACAACATAGACAAGAGAGGGAGGAGTGGCTCCAGTCCAAAGGGCGGTGACAGAGGCCTGCTGTAACCACTTGGCCATGGCCGTCCAGTGTTGGCCCACACAGTGACAACTGCTCAGCGAGTCACTCACAGACTTACTCACATCAGCTCGTACACTACGTAAACAGGGCACTGACCTCTCCTCCTGCTCGTCACAAAGCCTACTTAACTTCACCAGACTGGCTCCTTGTTTCCATTAATGGCTTGTGAGATTGGTACAAGAAAAGGGGTGGAACCAAAACAGACTTTTCCTTTTTGGAACTAATAGCGTGAGGTTATATTGCTGGCACACGTGTTCGCTGACATCATGGCCATTGGTATGTTCAGTGTCAAAGCTGTAGAACCGTGTTATTGTAATCTAGAGAATTAATTCATCATGCTTATTTTTATTCCATGAGTGATTATATGGGTGATAGACACAAAATATTGACTACAGTTTCTGTCAGTGGAATGATCCGTTCAGATGTAAAATAATATGTTCTTTTGGATAAGATAATACTTTGTATTATATATACTTTGGATAAGATAATACTTTGTATGATATGTTATTCAAAATAAGTGTCTTTTGTGTAATACATAAACACTCAGAAATTAATAAATTTGTCAGAATCATACTTGATACAACCCTCCCACAAACATACATCTCTTTTCTAAAATACTGGTAAATCTATAATTAAGCATGGCCAGCTCTAATACATCTACAAGTAGGAGAACCCGTCCAAGCTACTGACGTTAAGGGTCGCAAAAGTGAGGCAGACAAAAACTACTGTAGACAGCCTGGGGCGGCGGGAGGCTCGTGTTTGGGTGCACGCCTCTAATTGGTGAATGTCTCCGGGCGTCAGTAGAGGGTGCTAAGGGCCCTCCCTCTGTGAGGGACAATGGTGAGCAACTCACAGGTAGGAGTTGCGGGGGTGAGCTGCTCATTGGGTGGGAATGGTAGGGGTGAGCTGCTCAGTAATAATGGTGAAGTCACTGGGTGGAAGTTATAGGGGAGTACTACTCAGTATGAATGGTGAGTAGCAAGCTGGGTGGGAGTGGTTGGGGCAAGCTGCTCAGTAAGAATAGTGAGCAGTTGACTAGGGTGGAGCAGTTGGGGCAAGCTTCTCAGTAGCAATAGTGAGCAGCCAACTGGGTGGGAGTGGTAGGCTGAGCTGCCTAGTAGCAATGGTGAGCAGCTCAGTGGGTGGGAGAGGTAGGCTGAGCTGCTCAGTAACAATGATGAGCAGCTAACTGGGTGGAGGTGATGGGGTGGTTAGTAACAATGGTGAGCAACACACTGAGAGGAGGTGGTGGGGTGAGTTGCTCAGTTACAGAGATGAGCAGCCCACTGTGTGGGAGTGGGGGTGAGCTGGTCAGTAATAATGGTGACCAACTGGGTAGGAGTGTTGGGGTTAATGTGCTGGTCAATAACAATGGCGAGTAGTTTACTGGTTGGAAGTGGTAGGGATGAGCTGCTCAGTACGATGGGTTGTGAGATAAAGGTCGTTAGTCAGGCAGGAATATTATGCAATATTCTTAAGGTGTTATATCTGCGTTTAGTTTACCGTTCCTGACAAATATCAGGTGACAACGGCTACGGGAGTGGAACAACGGAATGACAAATCTGAGAGGGATCTGTGGAGGTATATTTTATGGACATTATTAATATCAAGGTTGAGATACTGCTTCATATGTCTCAATTCCTTTCCAATATTGATTCCCAAATGGCCCCTTGAGTGGCAGACACTGTGGTTTTATTACAGGCGAGCTGCTCAGATGACGAGCAGCTGCTACTAAGAGCTATCACGAGTGGCTCAGTAAACAGGGCGCGCCTGGCGTACGTCCCAAGTGAACCTGGATGGTACAAGCAACAAGGCCTTCTCGGCTTACTGTGGGCTTTAAAACACAAAGGCCCTTTATGGACCACCACTACTTATTGTTTCTAAAATAGAGCTTCAGGTGGTCTTCCACATTGTCCTTGGAAATTTTACTACCATAATGTAAAGATGGGAAGCCAGATATATTGGGGTCGCCTCCTACTCTCATCAATCCGAATAGGAATCTATAGGAATATTTATCTATAGAAATCTGAATATTCATTCATTCTTTTTCCAGATGCTATAAGTTATACAGTGTAATAAAACTTTATCTACAATTTTTGTGGCTTCACTTTTAACAGTCGTGACGCATTATACTGTGCATGCACATAAAACGTGCGTCCTATTTAACGACAAAGTTGACACAGCCTCAATCATAACAAACCAAAAGTCTGAGGTCTCAGGGATAGGTTCTCCAGATAATAACCTATGGAGACATTACCCCCATCATTTCTATCGGCACTTGTGGGCTTCCCTTTCAAATCTACAAGAGAAGCTTGAGCAAATATTCAATCCCAGGACATCAAAAGACGGTGCTGCCGGCCCCTTGAGTTCCTACATACACAGACCTAGAAGACGGGGAGGCGTGGGGAGGCACTCAATAGGTGGGCTGCCAGGAGGGAGATGTAAAAAGGCAGAGAATGGAGAAGGGAGGATGGTGTACACAGAACCTGGACCTCTGCGGGGTAAGGTATAATACAGGCCGGCAGCTAGCAGGCACCAACCCCAACTGGGTCATATATGCTCTACAGTTGTGTCAATAGACGTAGGGCTTATGAGTCTTGTCACTGCTGACGCCTTCCTTCCTCCAAGCTTGTTTGCTTTGGCCAGGAGATGGCATTGGTCTCCCAAGTGTTTCATTATAATGGAATAAGCTTGGAGGTCCAATATTTGCTTTGTCTTTTTTAATATGTGAATTTATCTGGATTCATATAGTTCTGCTTTGAGCTTAGGTTACCTGTTATATCATGTAAGGTCTGCATCATTTACGCCACACATGTTAAGGATGTGAAATTCATCCGTAAATCTGAATCTCATGCTATATCGATGTGTTTTTTATGCGTGTACAGAAAAGAGATGCAAATGAAAAGGTAAAAACTCTCGATGATAAATGCATCGTAGGAAACTTTTAAATTGCTCTTATGTTCTCTTTATTTAAACATAGTTTAATTTTCTATTTCCCATTAATTTCATTCCTGAAACACCCTTTAAAGGCTGTGGCATCACGAGCCTGACAAGTGGATCCTCAACTAGTGGGGCACAAAAGATGGTGCTGGATTATTGTGTTTGATGTGGATATTAAAATACGGGGTGTCAAGACCCTGTATTCATGTCACCATGTACCTGGTCACCCTTCTGGTGATGGTTGGAAGGGAGTGTTAGTGGTCGGGGGGAGGGATGGGAGTTGGCATGTTCCCTTCGTTACCATGTCATGCGGACGTTTCCCTTTGACGACCCTTGAGGCATGACTCGTCGAGCAAACTGTCCCAGTCGTTTACACACCTCATACTCCCCTCCTCACACCTTTGGTCACACCTGGAGGAGTCTTGCACTTCTATACTTACGTCGCCCGCCTTCTATAACTGTGATATCATACTACATGATGTAGTGCTACTTACAGGACAACATATCACATCTGCCCAAAGGTGTCCTTGATGGGTAAATGGACTCATTTGGTGAAATAATTTGATGTCTTTTTGATCTTTACTTTTTGCTCTGGCAACTATTTGAATAAGATCCACGTGTTTGATATCAATAGCTGGCACCTGTTTTTCTCCTTCACATGATATACTTATGTTGTACATCGAAAATGCTGTACAGTATTAGAAAAGAAAGAAAATATATCATTATTTCTAATCAAGAAATTTATCAGTCCGCATGATAAGTCGGTATCTGCCTAAATTGAACCTGAGCTAATATAATTGAAATACATCTTATTCTTGATACTCCCACCTTCACCCCCTTACAGGGTTGTTGCTAAGAATACCCCCCAACCATCACTCCCCGGTGAAAGGTGTGCATTTCACAGGTCCGTGCACCTGTCGGCGGCTCGAGGAGGGAGCCCGTGCTGGGCCACTGCACGCCACCACCTGGTCAGACCCCTCCTCCTGGGTGCCTACACAGGAGGAATGTATGTGGGTACCCTACCTGCATGGTGCCTCACAGAACATACCCACCGCAACATACTCACTCCTCTCCGCCAACGTGGATCGAGCTATACATAACAACCCGACCAGTGCATGTATACGCCCCAGGGGTCTAGCATAGAGGGGACTTGGAGGTTTGTGGGTAGTAGATTACACTTGGAGTGTATGAAAGGATACTCGTGCATTTTTCATGTTCTCATACTTAAAGATGTACCTTAAGCTTGTATTATCTTTCTATGGACACATTCTGGATGAGTTCTTGTTCATTCTGAAGCAATACTTTAGTGTTTTCAGAATGCAAAAACATCAATTCCATTTTTTCCCCCTTATACTTGTTGAGAAATATACTAATTCAGGAAATATATAATATGTGTGACCCCGCATCTCTCATCATGCTATTGGATAAGTATCATCAACCACTGATACAACTTCTCATGGTCCAACTGCTTACTATAATGCTGCATATCCTACCGGTATCAGGTTTTGCTCCATTTCGGAATGAAATGAGATCTTTCAGTCCATTCACATTTTTTTCCGATTTCCAATTGGTGCGCTTTTCATTAAACATGAGAAGGGTGAGAACTTCTTCCCAGGTTTCATTTTCGACTTCGTCCTAACAAAAGGATTACAAACAGCTCCAATGGAATCCAGGTTAAATCATAGTAGAGGATATATTACATGACACATGCCCAATATGACATGTCTACTTCCGCTTAGGTCACACAGTACTTGTTGTTCCTCAACACTTTGGCTTTTGGCTTTCATGTCAACGTGTTGAGTAACAGACCGATCATTATTATGCTTCACCTACTGTACATGCAGCGTTTAAAGTAATCACACATTTTCAAAATAGAAATTAGACTCCAGCCCCCTTGCACTAAAGTATATATTGGATTTTGTTTCATTTTCATTGTTCATATTTTTAAGAACGTATGCACTTTTTTTTAAGATTAACAAGAATGTACTCACATTTCGAAAGATCTTAGACCCCCTTGTCGGATACGTTCTTTATGGAAGGCCCCTTATGAACTAAACGTAAAGTGACAAGTATTTTTGCTTGTTGGTTCACCAATCTAGGTCAGTGCATCTCTGAGGGTGCTTGCTCTCAGGGTCTACACGCATCAGAGACGTAAGATAAGAACATGAACGTATTGCTTGTAGTATAGGTCAAGGATGCGGAGCACACGTCTAACCGTTAGTGAGATAAACACAAGTCTATCCTCAACCGTCAAGGGGAACAATTTACATTCGAACAAGAAGTACTATCATTTTGTTATAAAAATAACATTTTTTTTCCATCGTTTATGTTTGGTTATTTCAATTGAAGTAACTATGAGATCATGGCTATGTGTAGCCACCTGCCAGATGATAGCAGCCTGACCGACTTTTCTTTCTGGCAACGGGAACGTGTGTTGAGAGTGGACTAAGACACATGCAATCTGCTAAGATTCTTTCCTTTAAAAATATCTGTTTACAAGCCTACTTGACTCTGGGCAAGCTTAGTCTTTGCTCCAAACCAGTTCACAAATTCTCAAAAGCTTGAGGGAAATGGTCGATACAAAGGCTCAGAATCCATCTTGTGGATTATGGGTTAAATTTAAATCAATCAAATCACAAGAGCTTTGGGAAGCGCCATTATTAAATTATTACTAAATAATACATATTTCCAAATCATATTGACCATTTCTATAATACACTCATTACACATTAATCCTGTATTCACTTACAAGTTATTAGGTCCAGAGCAATAACAGATGACATATGGATCTTCCTCTATTAGGCCGTAACCTACAATCACCATGACCTCCCTATGTATATGTATTATTCCCACGACAACGGTCTATTGCCCTGGTAACCTAGGTAACCCAAGCTTTCCCAGTCAGGTGTGGAAACCCCAGAAGTCGGCTTAACCCCTGCTGACAGGATCCTGTTTAACGGTTTGTATCCCGACACCTGAAAGTCTGAGCCTGAAGGTCCTTTTACACTACACGACTAAGCTGCAACACTGACACAATATGATGACATTTCCTACAATTCGCATACTGGTCTCATATAATTGTTAAAAGTTGGCAATTTAGAATATGTCACATATGTGTAACAAAAATTGTCATATCTATAAGATAAAAATTCTCTGGCACATAGTCATATCATAGCTCAAATCGTGTGGTGTAATACCTCCTTTACAAATCACGGGAAGGGGAAAGACCCAAAACATCTGCTAGCAAATTGACTCCCACCTAAAGGGGGAATTATTGCTGATCATAACTGACAGGTACGAAAGCAATGTGGGAACAGCACCTGTTTTATATTCATGTTGGGCTAGGATTATAATTAAAAAGCCCTTTTCCATTTCTATCAAAAACCTATCCATTTCTATGTAAATAGCATCTTCTTTTCTATGAGTTCATTTCTAATCCATGAAGATGGTGGGTACGATAGATAAGAGAAATGTGAATAAATATGTGGGAAACTGTCAGCAACTTTGATGAATATATTACACTTCTTACATCTGGAGGGAATGTGGATTGTGTCCTACCTGGAGTAAAGTCAATCTCTCCCTGATGTCGATGTAGTCCCACCTCCCCACCACAGGTTGACCCCCAGAGGTCACAGTCTCTGTTGGATCCCCCCTTCTCCCCTCCCCCCTCACCCCGCCCTCCAGTGACCCCCTCCCTCCGCCGTGACCTGACCCTGACTTGACCTTAAGATGACCTTGACCTGTTTTCTCTAGCCCTTCCGTGCAGTGAAGTACCAATATCTGTTTAATCCTCAGACGGCACGTCTCAGCCCTGGGACTTCAGTGAGTGTTTGAGAAGATCTAGGACTGACGGAAACTGGACCAGTCGATATCTGGCATATGTTGTCCTCGATGGTTTTCTCTAGAGGCTATAAATAAAACTGAGAGTGAGATGTAATCTATTTTTTTAGTTTGTGACATCACCATATTTCCTGTCAAATCCTTTCAAATTATAATCCCTGTTTACTAAAAAAAAAAAATGCAGACATCCTTGCACTATTATTTGACTTCCTTTTCTACTCATAGTTTCAGCCTTCTAGCTAGTGTGTTTTATTCCAGCCTACAAACAGGTTTCATATTTATAGACTTCAGTAAACAGACAGACACAGAATACCTGTTCATGTTATCTGTACTGCTCCCTTTCCTATTGCCAGACTACAGTTAACAGACAGACAGAAATTATCTGTATATTCTATCTATACTCCTCCCAACCATATCTCTATATTACAACCACAGGAGGAACCCCTTCATCTGGATACATCCATGCTCCAGTTTATCACTGGACACTCACTCACCAGAAACAAACACGATAAAGGCCAAGTTGAGACACTTTGCCTCTTCCCCACCAAACAGCGGCCAGGTGGCGCCACATAATACAAACTCCCCTATGTATCTAACCCCCCACTACCAGCGTGTATCTCACCTACATGATACGATGGTTATTGGAGTCTACATCAGCAGTAGGGAGGTTCCTGGACCACCCTGCCAGTCGATGGATCCTATACCACTTAGGTGGGCCCCGCCACCTTCTTTATTTCCGGTGTTCTACTTCAGTATTTTCTTTTGGGGGAATGGTGTAAGATTTTCCACCGTTTGATATTGTGTTGTTAATGCAAATTTCAGGAAATTATTAATTCCAATTCATCTTAAATACCACTATCAAACGTTGTTATTGTTTAGTTGTTTTTCATCTAGTTCCGGTCTTAGCCAACCAAGTTCCGGTCCGTCTATTTGCATGTCTGGACCCTGATAATTATATTCAGGGATTTTACCCCACTGCCTTCCTTGTACATGTAGGATGAACATGTTTGCGGGCAAGGCCTTAAAATGGGTTCAGTGTTCAGGCAGTTGTCTAGATCTATCTTCTGGTCAGGGTGGTGAGGGGTCGGGTCGTAGCACTGGAGAACTTAAATCAACAGCTCTGGAGGCAGGCGAGAAAAAATTAACAGCCGCTAGGTGTGGAGATGACTGTTACTGGGCCCATTTAGAAGTTGGCACCGTAACCTCCACTACTCTGACCTTGATACTGACAGAGCTCCTTAGCAATTCAATAAGAAACTTCCCGTAAGAAGATATCTAATCCAAACAAGTTCTGAAATAAGATTTAAGCAATTATAAAAACTGTTGGTCTTGGTCTTGATCTTGTCTTCAATATGTCCATATTTAATTGCTTAACTGCAGATAAGAGTAATTCGTACTATTGCTCGTCACAATTTTTTCTATTCCATATGTCACTGCCTATAGCAACCTATGCTAGGAGACAGTGGCATGAGTACTCAACGGATATACAATCATTAAATTACAGCTAAGTACCAACGTATCTGCTTATCTGCATACATTATCATGCTTCAAGATTCCAAATTGGTTGCAATTAATGTGTTTAACAATCAGATAATAACATACAACCTCCTATATGAATATAGACACTGACTAAAATAATATATCTTTCATGTAAATAACAGGCATCCTAAACATCCCATCCTACAGTGAAGGTAACCCCAAACCTGCTCGAGATCATATCCCTTTCCTATCCACTGGCGGATCCAGCATTTTGAAAAGGTGGGAGGGCTATTGGAAAATGTTTTCCTTAATTACTTTTGGGCCGAGTTTTACATTAGAAAAATAAAAAGAATTCCTGAAAAAGGGAGGGCCCCCCCCCCCCTCTGGATCCGCCCATGCTATCAATCATCCTGCGTTAAGTTCTCCACTTTTCCGTGAGTGAACCTGGTTGGTGTTGTCTTTAGACTGGGTTGGTACTCCTCCAATTTCACACCACTTTACGGACAAACCCATCAACTTTTTCCCAATCTATCGCAGCAGGAAGAGGAACATGCTGAAAAAATGAAGGCACACCCTGCGTCTAGATGAGGTTTTCCGTGCGGTGTGGTTCTAGGATCCTAGAATGCCCCAGAAGTAACCCAATACCTCTCGACACGTTCTCCATAACGCTACTTTCCCTGAGATCCTGAATGACGTGCTTTGAAAATGGTTACATCTGCCAATAAAATCTATCGAAAACCTAAACTAACCAACAAACTGACAACCCTTTATCTGCAAAACGTTACACGCCTGTTTGTATATTCTAGGAAATTACTTGATTACTTCATGCATGATAACTTCAAGGTAATGATGTTTCCACCGTTTTCAAATGCTACATCATAACCCTGGGCTACAATACGGATCCCTGGAGCCTCATACTGCTTCCCCTTAGCCTACTTGCTAAGGTACAGGCACCATGGAGGGAAACCCTGATAAAGCTGAGCTCAGCCCTGTTTCTCCTCCAGGGCTTCCTCCAGCCTACCGTAAAGCCCTTATAATCTCCACCTGTCCCAGGGCGGATGACGCATCACCTGTAGAGGTAAAGGAGACCCAGGAGGAAGCAGGGCTGGGATCAGGAGGGAATTGCGACCCTTTCCTCTCCCCGCCTACACAGGAGTCGGGTCATCCCTCATACAGCCCCCTACACCTTGTCAGGACCATGGAGAAGCCCTGGAGACCCCTACACGCCCTGGAGGCCTTCCCGATAGCCAGTTCGGGTCTCGAGGTGGATGGCATCTTATCTTATGATCCTGTCCTTTGGAGAAACTCTGATATAGTGGATATAAAGTGGATACTAAACTAGGACGAATGAGGTAGAGAACTTTTAAAAAGCAATTGCATGCCTGCGGTCGGATACTGAAGTGTGATGTATATGGCTACGGTCTAGACCATTTCGGCTATACAAATTGTTTTATCCATCATTATTAGGCCCCATCTCTTTCTGTATACAGTTTTGTAGTCTGTATTATGATCACAGTAATGTGATTGTTTACCATTGCAACTCTGCTCATGGCTAAAATCAAGATTCTTGAGTTGCTGTGATTTAGAATCGCCCAAATAAGAGTCTAGAAAATGTACAAGTTAATAGTTTAAAGAATATTGTGCATTCACAAAACACTTATATTGGGGTGGTAGGAACCTTGATTCTCAAGAGGGCTATTGGTTCTAATATAGTATTATCTACTAAGAAATGTAAACACAGTGACTTAGGGTCATTGGATGGTTTAGATGCAAGATAGAGAAGGCATAAATACATCCTAGAATGCAATGAAAATTAGACCTAACCACTATCTTTGACAGTAATTATACGGCATTTTAATCTGAAAACCGGAGGTGAGATCTAGATTTGGAAGCAACATACCTATAACTGAAGGTAATTTCGCTATTGAAACACATGTAGGTCATAGACCTTGAAAATCCCTAAACTAAATTGTAATGCTGTAAAGTTATTTTAAATCTACACGTTTGATTTGTAGATTAGAACGTGAGGAAAATAGGGATGGCCTTTTCCTAGATCCTGTCTTAACACAAACTGCAGGGAATAGTAGAGAAAAGACTAAATCCAGGGTTTAGACTACTAGGAAGAGTGTTATATAATCCCCAAGCAGAGTTCTACAAGACATGAGTGGATTGCGTACTAAGCCTGTCAGCATACGTTCCCTTTAAACCATGTGGGTTTTTTTTTCTCTGATCAGCCGAACGCCGTCGTGAACTTCACTCTGTTTGAACCCAGTTTCCTTGAATAACCCGCCTTAACCTTGGCAAACAGCCTTTAGATGCACCTAAGACTCGATCTTTGGGTGCCAACAAAATCCCTGCTTAATACGTCCACTGCCTCAGCCACGAGATCAATGACTGAGAGGAACGGTGGAGAAATCCCCGGGGTGTACTTACCACCATGCACAGACTTTTCCTAAGAGTGTGTTTTTTTTACACTATAGAGAGGACCAGGCCTTTCGTAAAGTACATATATTATATACAGGTAAACGCATATTTTCAAAATGTCAGACACCCCTTGGCCCAAAGTACATATTGGATTTGTATAGAAACATACGCACATTTTCAAAAATTCCAGACTGCTTCCCCCCCCCCCCTCCTGCTTTTCAGTGTACAAACTTAATTAAAGGCCTCGTTTGTGTGAATGTATAATTTACAAATACTTTTTCTCTAGTAATACCCTTTTATTACTGTTTTTATCAGAATAGTTTGTGAGCCGTATGTGACGTCTGCATCAGTATCAATTTGGCTAGACTAGGTATTCTCTGTTTATGCCACGAACTATTTTTATCCTGCTTTAAAAACACTACAGAGATAAAGGTGTCGGGACACCAATTACCTTTTAATTGCGCTGCTTTTGCTGTCAGGCCAAGGCGGGGAATGTGTTTCAGCTGCCACTTATCTCATCACAGCCTGGGGAATATTTGCTGGGGATTTAGGCGTTAATTGTGTAATTACGAGACCTTTTAGGCTTGGCCTTTCTGTTTTTGGGGTCACCAGAGGAGACTGCACCCCTGGTGGTACAATCTGTGCCAGCGTGTGACCTTTGACCTATGACCCCTGATCCTGGCCTCAGATGTAACCCCTTGGCCTCTCCTGACTCATTGAGGCCGCCTAATAGTCTATACTGAGACCTACAGAAGCCGATAGAGAGTAAATGCTGACATGATCCTTTGACGGCTGTGGGGGAATTGGGGAATGAGTGTACCATGCTTGATTGTGTCAGCCACATGGAATGGTTGAAGGGTTGGGGGTTGGTGCAGAGTAAGAGCAGGGGAGAGTGAGGGGTATTGGACTCGCTGACTGTAAAGCCCATTCTGTGACCCATGGAATTTTTATATGGTAACTATTCAACTTTTTGCCAAACAACAACGCTTGTGAGGTGCAAAATTGTCCTGATCAGTTGCTAAAATTGCATGGTTTACAGTAGGGCATTGACTGAGAGTGAAAATGGGGAAGCTTAGCAATGGCTTAATCCTTAGAATATATTATACATAAATGAAAGGGGGTAGATGTAATGGGATAAAGATTGTGATTAAATGTACGACTCCACGATACACATATTAATCCTGGGAAGGGGGTAGGCGCGTAAGAGTGCAGAAAATGAGATAAACAACCATTGGATCTATAAATGATGAAATCCTGATGAATTCCAGGAGTTTCAATACAATCCAGACAAGAACTTATCATCCAAATATCAGAAGTAGTTAGACGTATTATCTCTAATCCATACTAGTTCAATAAGAACCGTATTTATAAGTATAGCATAATAATTCTTTTTATAAATACAAAAATAACTACATCATTGACTATTATTCTTATTCCTTATTCCTGAGATGAAAGGATAGCTTGTATAATATCTTACTCCTATAAAGTATAATAATATGTGAGGGTGTTTAGAAAGCCTAGGGAGCTTAAAGAGTATCCAATTAGGTTCGGGGGAGATGGAAATATGTCCATGCGGAAAAAATGGTAAAATCAGGTGTGGCAGGGAATATGGCAAGTTGGGAGCAGGGACACTGTCAGTGGATGGAGAGGGGTGGGGGCTTGCTGTCACAAACAACCGTTAGGGGTCACCACTACAGCGCTTACCTTCATAGTGGTCAGTGGTCAAGTGGTCAAGGTAGCAGCGGACTACGGAGGGATCTGCAAAAGCTCACAATATGAATCTCAGTGATAATATCGTCGCCGCACAACTTGCCCAGAAGGCTACAAATAGGATCTCATAATATTGATAAGACGGTGGATCAAAGATATATAATATGCTTAGATAATCATCACTATAGGTTTGTGAGGGATGGGATCATTCTCTATATATAAAAGAGTCTATTTATTCATATCATAATATCATTTCCCTTGATATGTGAAATTGAGATAAACCATATAATCCGATTTGTGATCAGTTTAAATTGGATTGATTTGTAAAGATAAACAATGGAGAAAAATGTACAAAACGAAAAGGGGAGGATGGCAAAAAAGCAGGAAAGCAGGACGATATCAACTAAACAAATCTGAAGTAATTAGGAATATACGCTGGGAGTAGCATAGAGGGAAGTCTTGTTATTGCATCATGTGTCGGATGGATTCTTTTTACAATACAACAACCAGGGAGTTTTTAGTCCAAAGCATATTGAGGACAAAAGCAATGATTCGGTTCACAGTTCAGCAGTACGCTTACAACGGCTCGTGTCGCCCCGAAATCACGTACAGCATTCAAAGGATGCCAAAACAATCTATACACGAACTACCCCATCTCTGGGTCTCGAATAGCCAAGGGGGCAGTTTTAAAATTGGTGACAACCGCCCACAAGCCTATGTTCGTCACTTAATATCCCAACCCTCAGGGCACTGTATCGGCTAACCAAACAGCTTTCAATACCTCACTGACATTTTCCTCTTTCTCTATAGAAATCACACAATGTTGTGTTGTTTTTTTCGTAATTGTATAGTGTTTTTGTGTTCAGTTTATTTCCACGTAAGTGGCTGGGTAACAAAATGCCTTGTCATACATGAAGTCAGCTCCGGTCGGCTGTGCAGGCGGGGTGCAGTCAGCCTTATAATGCTATCAACCCACCCCTACAACGTTGTGACCCAGGAGCAGGACCTACCTCCCACCCCACTACACCCTACTAACCTCCAACATACCTCAGGCCAACCAAAGGGCATGTAGGGAAAGACAAAGGCCCTGTTAGGGCATGGGACCCCCGGATTAAATGACCGGATAACTTCTGGCCCACTTCATGAAATGCCCCAACTTTTACAAGGGCATATAGCCGCATGTGGCAACTGTCATGGGATTTTTTCCTCAGTTTTTGTTGGCTTTTGGATTGGTGAGGAAGGGGAGGGTGGTGTGGGGTGTGTATCGTGTTACACACTCGGTAGTCAAACTAAATGATCAACAATAACCTGCCCCTCGTTTATAGCCCTGTCGTACTAAACATGTTGACTTTGGACCTCCGATACATCCT
Source organism: Lepidonotus clava (assembly GCA_936440205.1). Classification (NCBI taxonomy): domain Eukaryota; kingdom Metazoa; phylum Annelida; class Polychaeta; order Phyllodocida; family Polynoidae; genus Lepidonotus; species Lepidonotus clava. The sequence goes on along the minus strand of OW387150.1, from coordinate 11,867,286 downwards.
TAGATTAAGACTGTAATCCTGATTTATCTCACCTTTATTACTAGCCTAGGATGGGACCCTAACAAACCGATAAGCTATGATACCGTTTTCATTTCTATTCAAAGCAAACGATATATTCAGTCATCTTCCACTTGGATGAATCACATGTTATGAATTGGAAGATACTATTATGTACTTCTGCTTGTCATCATAACTTAAACAATTTGTTTACCCAACACTCTCTTTCCATTGACTGCATCAAATTTCCAAGCTGTCATCATATTATGGTCCCATTGGTTATTGAAGTGTATTTCTAAAAACACTCCAAACATCTGTGGGACAGTTGTTGTGCATAAAAAGAAGTTCTGAATGGCCCATGCTCCAAAGCCTGACAAATTCTCTGACTCTAGTAGGGATGGGATGATATAACCTTTACCCTGACATGTCTCTTTAAAAAGACATATACATGCCTCTGCCTTCTTTGGCTCTATGCTTCCCACTTACCCCCTACTGAGACTTTTAAAAGGTAAACTTCTAATGTTAGTAAATAAACTTCCTCCGTAGGGCTAATTCACTGAGGCAGGCGTTCAAAGAAGTACATAGAGACGCACACTTACTGTCAGGGGCCTGGGAGGTTGAATAGGACCCTATTGTAGATCAATATGTGTTATTAGGTTGTGAATACTAGGTTGTTGACAAATTGATAACAATTTTACGAGCTAGAGGTAGTAAGACCTCAAATCCTTTTTCGAAAATGAATTCCTTAACTCAGTATACTTTAAGAAAAGCAGATACATTATAATTATAAACTCGTATAGGAAGTGTTTCATACAGTTTTTCACGAATGTTTCTGCGTTACTTATATCGGCTTCTTATATATTTGGCTCTTATAAAAAGTTGACTTTGTCGTCATATTATTTGTCTTCATACCATATTTGGGAACTTTACATGATATATCAGGATGTGGATGAGCAGGCACCGCTACCTATATACATTGATATATCATGAGCATTTTTCTTGTGCACGTCCCAGGAAAACTTTATATCGAAAAGCCTGAGTAAGGGATCCAAAAACAAACACCAAAAGAAAACCCCCATTATGCAGCTGATGGTGTTGATAAGCACAGCTTACAAATGGGGCAATTTGTAGTCGCCTTGATCCAACACGGGTGACAATAGCGGCCAGGCATCAATTTTCAGTTGATCAGCAGTAATAAGCCTGCATACATGATGCCCGACGACTCCTGCCTGGCCTGCCGCCCGTCTATGTGCATTGATTTGGGGGGCGCCTACCTGGCAGACTTCATGAAGGCGGTATTACATTGCCCCACTTGGGCCGTGATATCGACACAATATGATGATATTACAGACAATTTGCATACACTATAGGCCTGTAGGAGTGGGATAATTGTTAAAATTTGCAATTCGGAGTATCTCATATATGTGTGACAAAGAAGTTTATCTCTAAAAAGTGTGACTACTCTGCAACATCAGCATATCGCAGCTCGAGTCTTGTAGTGTAATACAGCCTTAAGTACCCCGCGCCCACCCTGGCTACTGACATGGAGTTGGAGTCTCCCTGGCGGCTTATTTGTCATGTCTGGCGAGAGGCACCACCCGCCAGTTGCCCACAAGGGAACACAGCCCCCCACCCCCAACCCCTCCCAATTCCTTCAGACCCAACTAACCCTCCCCAACTCCTTCAGTGCCTTTGATACTCTTCCCTCCTGTCCTGCGGTGGTTTTGATGTGGGTTTATGCCTGTTTCCCTTTTGGTGTCCGCGCCATGGAGGACCGGTTCCTGCAGGGTGGAGGTGGCAGTGGTGGAGGTGCTGGGGGAGCTGGGTGTGGGTAATTGTCATATCAATAAACCGCAGTCGATATCTGCCCACACTACATTGGGAGCTGCTCAGTGCCTCATGCATAAACCCAGCAGGGTATGGGCGGAGCGGCAAAAGTCGTTTCTAGGGTGTCGTGGCGTTTTTAGGTACCTGCCTGTCCATGCACGTGTGTCTGCATTTGTGCCATTCTCTATTGATGGCAAATGAGGCAATTAGCATTGCTGGTTCGTGGCCCAGAGTATGGGAGCTGCTGACGGTGGTCCGACCAATGTGAAGTTAGTCATAACGGAATACACCTGGGTTGGAGTGATTAGGAGGGATGGTTCAGCTGCGGTGATATATATTTTGGTATTGACACCACTATATACCTCGCAAAATCCCGTTGGTAAGTCGCCAATAGCGACCAACCTTCAGATTGGGCGACAGATTATGTTTTGTATTGCCTGTTTGATGTAACATGTAAGGGTGTCAATCCTATTCTACTCTTAAATGTGAAACTTGGCAATATAACAGTAGATATATTGAAGTATGCGCGCAATGACTCAATTCCACTACATTGTATATGAAAAGCTTTCACAATAGTAAGGTGACAAAGATATAGTCCTTCTTTTTTTCGGCTGTTGGAAGGTAGCGTCTAATAATGTCTTTGTATACGCTGATATTCCGGTTTATGCAAAACAGGAGAACAGCAAAGATTACCCAATAACACAAAGACAGAAAGTTTGGAGCTACTTTTAAAAAGCGGCTTTACTTTGTACCAAACGTATTAAACTTCAAGAATCAAAGATTGTTTGTGAGAGTTCTGCCGTAAAAGAAAAACCGATCTCGTTTCCTCTCATTTCTCAGATGACTAAATGGGAGGAGACATCGGCCCTGACTCAAGAAAAATGGCATTGATATAAGAAAGGGGGCAGAGGTAAGGAAAAAGCTGATAAAACCAGGTTACAAATTTGTCCTTCCAGTCGGTTTTTCCAGTCTGCTGGCGACATCAATGAACCGTGCTTTGTGAAGATCTGTTTTGTCATCGCGCCGCCACCCTGACCTCTGCTACTACCGCTGGTACCCATACATAAGGGCCTGCTGTGGCACTGGAGGAATGCCTCCATGCCGGGAACCAGCTCTGGAGGCGTGTAAACACCGAGGCGCCACCTGGAGGAGGCTGATCTCCACTCTCCAGGCGGAGGTATGTTATACAATCTCCCAACACAAAATTCCTCAGTTGGTGGCTGGTGAATGTTTTTTGAGGGCTTTAGAGGGAAATACACTGGGAATTCCCTTCTGGCTGTGGGCTTTGTATGAGAATGCACACGTGAATGGATAAGCATATGAAAAAGACTGAAATGGCTACAGGCTAATAAAATATGAGTAAACACTGTGAGTGGATAACAGTTCGTCGAAAAACAACTGGGAATGTCTCCTGTCTGGTTTAACAAAACATGACTGGACTAGAAAAACTAGACTTTTTTCATTTATCATGTTCCCTTCTATACTCCATAACTCACATTAAACATCATTATTACAACAAACAGAACATGATGCTAAAAGGCTGTACAAGTAGTAGATATGCACAGGGCTCTTGACAGCAGTATTATACCCCATCCTTTACTATGCATTACGGCACTCAAACCACTCATCATTTGCCACTTCCCTCGCCAACAGGGTGCTTTCAGTGAGCCAACAGTGTCAGGCAAAACTAAGGCTCACTTTCACCCTCCAACTCTTAGGCCAAGTGCAACTACCAGCCGATGGCTGTGCCAACAGAGATGCTGTGATTGGTACGGATGGGATGGGGGCCCAGGGGGCGCTGACTCTATAAAGGTTACTTCCCACTGCCAAAATACCGCCTCTACTTTTTTGCGACTGACCGCTACTGGATTTTAGTTGTCTGCCCCTATATTTTGGGGCTACTGATTACCAATAGATAAAAAAAACAAGAGTGTCTCAATGCCCAAAACTAGACAAAAGGACCATAAATTGCGTGGCAGTGGATACCTTTAAAGACCAGAGTGCCCCCCCATCTTTTGGATAGGGGGTACAGGCATAACCCTGGGCGGGGTGGAGGGGAGGTTGGGTTAATGTGCCTGTTAAGTTGTTGTTTCTGAGCTGCAGATTGAGCAGCTCGTGAGCAGCTTCAGGAGCAGCTCATGTGACAGCCCATATAATGGTAATGTATAACTCACTGGTTAGAGGTCAGACTCGGGTAAGAGTGTTGATTATGGTGCAGACGCTCGTTGCATCAACACTGAGCTAATCCAGATGAGGCTGTATAAGCTTTGCATTTTTCTCTCATGATCTGATATACTTTCCATCATCTTCTGAAAGTCCATTTTCTGATTCTCTAAAAACAACACCATAGCCCCTCATACCTTTTTAAAGGTCATCTGCCTTTGAGCAAAGAGGTGATATGACGATACCAGGCATCATACCGCCCTCCCAAAGAAATAAAGGAATTTAAAGGAAGTTTTTTTCGTAAAAATAAAGGAATTTAAAGGAATTTGCAGGGATTTCTAGGAAAAATAAAGGAATTTTAAAGGAATATTCAGAGAACTTTTAGAGAGTTTAAACATGTAATAAGGCAAATAATATTGTATCAGGACTGCCTTCCCATTGATTTTTTCTGTGCAGCACTGCGTTGACCCACGTCGACTAACGTCGATCAATGCGTCGACTCATGTCGATTGACACGTCGACCTGGATCGATGGACGGCTAGAAAATTTTGCAATTTTATCACTAATAATATGGAATTCTATGCATTTTATGAGATAATGTGATATTTTCTTACTCTAGAAAAAAAAAAAAGGAATTTAAAGGATTTTTTCACAAAAATAAAGGAAAATAAAGGAATTTTGCCTATTTTCACAAAAATAAAGGAATTTAAAGGAAATTCCTTTAAAATAAAGGAACGGTATGATGCCTGCGATACTTTCCAAGAACCTCTATTACGAACCTATCCATTTCCCCACCTCAAAGACTCATCTACTTTTCTCACCTCAAAGACTGCCTATCTTATCTGAATCTATATTATGCAATTACATGTCTACACTTTGACCACTGAGTGTGCACTCAGATGCCCTCCGGATTATCACATAACAGGTATTAATCCCCCTCCTCCATGAGCTGCCAATCTCCTCACCTCCTCCAGTAAGAATGCAGGAGAGTGACAGTGAGGTCCCAGGAGGTCGGGAAGAAGACCCACCAACCTTGGAGGTGATAAACATCAAGACTTGCCAGCATTCAAAGTTAATTTCTCCAGGGACCCCAGACGATAAGGTCTGCTGCCCTGGAGGAGGATGGGGCTACTGGAGGGATCCTCAAACTGAATGGTTGGTGGTTTCCTATTGCTACCTCAGCTTTCTTTCATCGAAGATTCGTTAAAAAAAAAACGTCACAGAACATTTTAAATTGTGAGATTCAAATTGTGATGGTTCTTCCAGATTGATGGTTTCAATTGTGTCTTGAAGCTCAAAATCTTGTGTAGGTTCTATAATAATTGTGATTTGTAATTAGTCTGTAGCGTATATGTGCACATAAAAATACGTGACCGTGAATGCATTCCATATTCCTAAGATTTTAACGTTTAAAATGCTCTACATCTTTACAAAGAGACATCTTATGATATCATAACATTCCCATTTAAGCCTGTTACAGCTAGGGGAAACCTTTACAGTAAATCGTAGTTTTATCTACAATCTTACCTAATTTGTTGGAAATAGAATTGCAGAAAAAAAGCCACCACAAACTGTATTGATCTTATCATCACGTCTCATCGGTTCATAGTTTAGGACCACCTCTAATGATAGTTGACACAAATAGGCCCCATACACACATGTTTATTAACCGGAAACAAGTGACCACTGACCCCACCACGTGACAGGGGAAGGCGAGAACGAGGCTGGCCCCAGAACGAGGCATACCGACGTCAGATGGTCGCCCAGAAGCCACTTCGCACACAGAAGCACTGGGCTACATCTGGGTGTTCTGTAATCTAACCTTAGTTCAATAGGCGTTATGTGCCATAGGGTGTTTAAGGCCAGATCTATCTCTTTGTGTCAAAACATTTCATAGGGTTTCGTGAGGTTGGGGTTGGGTTTGGGGCTTTCGGGTTTATAAAGAAAATTGATTCTTCACCTCACATATTGTTCCATAATAAGCGTAATATCATGAAACTTGACTGCATGCAAATGTTTCAAGAACACAATACTGAGAGTACCTTCTTGTTCAATCCACTAATCATTGCATACTCTGCTATTTATTCCTCCAATCCAATATAGCCTTACGGTCGTCTGCATGCCTCTCATTCCACATGATGTCAACGATAGGTCCGCGGGAAGCAGCTGCCAAGGCGTCGTGAGCAGCTCGCCCTGAGGGCTCCTTCTGGCAGCGAGCAGCTCGCGATAGGAGTCAATGGGGCCACGTGCAATCTCCGCCCGGTCAGCAGGCCTCTTATCAGGGCCTGACCGGGGTACGGAGCCCTTATCTGCACCCACTCTATAGGAAACCTCCTCCGGGCTGTATTATCCCACAGGCTCCATCTATAGGAGGCTTACCTGATAAGGCCCTGGAGGAAGCCACAACTGCATCATGTGGCCCCCGCAACTGCTCAACAATGAGGTCAAAGGGAGACGTCTTATGTTATGATTCAAAGTGAACGTCTTGTGAGAGGGTATGGAGAATGCCTCAGGCTGTATGGACGGGTCGATAGTGCCGATCATTATTAAGAGGGTTCTCTTGTTAAGACCTTGAGCCTGAGCATTTGAAAAGCGGGGTTGGGGGTTGCCTTCAAAGGCTTCATATTGTATGATATCGCTGTGTGAGCAAACGGGTCTGCTCACCTCAGGCCCTTTTGAGCATCTGTGAGCGACTCTAGGGGTATGTAGGTCGCGGGGCGGAGCTGCTCAGCCTTTTATGATATAATACTGTAAGCTGGGTAGGGGATAGAGTCTTATATATCAGAGCAAACACACCAAGGTTATTTTTGCAAATGTACCTTCATACTTCCAAAAAAAGGCAACCTCTCATTTCACTGCCGGCAATTGACAGTGACCTACATAATTATATAAACCTTGCTTTCTATCCTAATCTTTTCTTTGCAGATACCCATCAATACTCCAGAAATTGCATCATTTCATATTCCACTGCCTTCAATTGATATTAACCTACTTTCCAAACCTTGATATCTTTTATAACCCTTATAACCCATCTAAACACACCCAGGTCCACCCATAACTTACCCTTATCTCATTTCAAAGGGCCTCTCAATAGATAAAACCAGCCTGGGGCTATAACCTCAAAGGGTGGCCAGTCTGCGGGAACAAGGCGTGCAGACAGACCCTGGAGGGCCCCCTGTCTAATATACCCGGCCCACATGCACCCCGCCCCCTGGAGGGCAGGTAGTGAGTGATGGCACCAGCTACCTGGCCACCTATTCTGCAGGTAAACAGCCTGCTCATCCTTCAACTCATATTCACCTGTAGTTGGGTCTCAGACTGGCGTTCAAGGCTACCCATAGAAAAAACGTTGGTTGTTTAGTGTTTAACTGCTCAGAGTTACTGGTACTGTAGTATGTGGAAATAGGTGGACTTGACTGTTTCTGTGGGGAAGGATTAAAACATTTTTCTCTCAAATTATCATTATACCTATGTAATCAAGTAATAATAAACACTCTAAATTATGCACATTTTCATGGGTTGGCTGAACCCTGGTATCATTCAGTTGACCAGTGTCAGCCTCCATAACACTGTGACTAGTGCTAGTGAGCAGCCATCTGGAAAGGGTTAACACTACTCACCAACCATAGCACTATAGTCACTGGGATTAAATCGTCCCATAGAAACGCGCCTTCACTCATCAATTCAAAACTATCCAAAGAGTCTATACAAGTAACTACATTATTTTTCCCATTACTACTACATATATTAAGACCCAATGTTACTTTTTGTAAGGGAACACCTCATGGGTCAATAACTAGACGAACCCTTCAGGCCCCAACCCTCACGCCCCACGGGCCCCTCACGTGTCGAGCCTCATAAAGCTGTCTGCACCTGCCCCATGTAACATACAGATACAGGCCCACACCCCGCTACGGGCTGAACATATGTAATGGGAGCCGTCTGTGAGAAGACCAGGGAATTTCCTGCTTTTAGTGCTGACCATGATGTTGTATTTTGGATCGATGTTTCCCCTTTTTTCCCTTTCTTTCTTTTTTCTTTTCTTTTTTTTTTTCGCAGGGAAATACAAGATGATAAAGATAACATTCTATTCCAGTTAAATATGCCCTACATGGCATAACCATAGAGACGTATATAGCTAACTTGTATTTTCTAGGTGATAACACAAAAACTAATAATGGCCAATGTTTTACCATCATAGACAATGACCTGTTAAACTACACTTATTTCTAGGACTGCTTTAAACCTGTTAACAAAGTATGCTTATGAATGTGGTAATTCCCTATATTTTCATGATTGTTTTCCTTCTCAAATAAACACACAAAAAATGCAAATATATTGGGCCTCTGGGATCTAATTATTGGGCCCCTGAGGGACACTTGAGGACGCATGCGCATCTTTCTGTCATCAACCCTCTTCCGGTCGGGCTGACCCCCTGACTTTGACCCCACATTTACTTCCTGTTGGTCAAACGACCTTCTGCGCGTGGTCGGGGATTGCTCAACCTTGCATGCTGACCTGTCAGTCTCAGCCCTGACCTGTCAGTCTAAGCTCTGACCTGTCAGTCTCAGCCCTGACCTGTCAGTCCCAGCCCTGACCTGTCAGTTTCAACCCTGACCTGTCAGTCTCAGCCCTGACCTGTCAGTCTCAGCCCTGACCTGTCAGTCTAAGCTCTGACCTGTCAGTCTCAGCCCTGACCTGTCAGTCTCAGCCCTGACCTGTCAGTCTAAGCTCTGACCTGTCAGTCTCAGCCCTGACCTGTCAGTCTGACCGCTGACCTGTCAGTCTCAGCCCTGACCTGTCAGTCTCAGTCCTGACCTATCAGTCGGTACGTTGGACTGACAGCTGGCAGAACGCAGTATGTCAGTTTGTCAGCTGCAATCTCAGAGTTCACACTCTTGACCTTTGGACTCGACACGTCCTGGAGAGGATGACTTTGACAGGTTCTACACTGGAGGAATTGATCCTTTCGGTTAACACGTGATGGGTATAATATAACCTCGACCTGGACTAACACTAAGAAATCTAGCTTGTACTGTTTAACTGGACAGACATTTGGACTTCACATTACCGAAAATGTATTGCATTCATGTATGGTAACCTTTTATTTCTACAAGGCATGCAGCCTAAGATTAGGAAGACAACAGAAACCCTATTTCATATATCCTTATATTGAATTTATGTGCTATGGTTCGGTTCGGGAATAAATATCTAATATCAAGGACTATCAAGCCAAGAAATAAAATAACGGTTATGTGTTGCCATGTTCTGATAACGTTCTGTACTGTTCTGAACATTCTGAGACATCAAATCCTTAACAGAGTATAAATCATAGTCTAGTTAAACTTTAATATACACACGCAGTCCCAGATGTAACCTGCACCTTATCACTGGTGACAGCCAAGTCATAGGCCACTGTCACCACTATCCTTGGCCACGTGCTCCCAGTGAGAGCCCGTCTTACCAAACTACCAAATTCAGCATGTGCCTTACAGAGGCCCACGAGAAAAACTTAAGATTCTTGTCACCAAACTGTCTCCTTTCCGAATGGGGTGAGCTTAGTGAGGAGGCTGACAGAAAGTTATTGTTCTGGGTAAAAAAAGAGGACCATCTGGAAATCTACTCCCAATACAAATAAAGGCAACCGTGTCGACCGAGGTCAGGTTTTTACTTGCTCACAGGGACTCTTTGTGAACCTCGACTTGTTGAAGTCCCATACTTTATAGTGCAAATTTAACTTGCAATTATTTTTTTAAACTGCCCAGTCATTTCTTTTGTTTTGATTTTAGATGCAACCTTGATTTCTTTTTGTGCATGTGCTCTAATGTATAGGATTACTTTGCTTGGTGTCTTAATTCATCCATATTTCACTGTAGGGGATAAGCATCTTGCTACTCTGATATGTGGATGGGGTATTTCTGATTTTTTCGTTTCCATACAAAAAGAGCACTGTTATGAGTGCAATGCAATCTATCCGTCGTCAACCATGAGTAAAAACGACCATATATAATTTGACAAGACAACCACAACAGTTGTAGTGGCTCTACTCTTTTTTCCATTGCAGCTGAATATATCCATTTGTCTCATTTAAGTAGAGTAGACACTTCTCTAGATTAGCTGATTAAGCTCTATTTTCTGGGAAGTTCAAATCTCGTCTTTTCTCGCCGAATCTCGCCGCTAATCTGTGTGCGTCCTTAGCACGTCATCCGGGCTCTTTGGCCGTCAATCCCCTGTCGGTAAAAAGATAAACTAATCTGCAGACCCCTTACCACTGCGTGTGGCGGGAGGGGCTGGTCAGGTCCATGGGTTGTTTCAGGACTTGTCTAGCTTGTCTTCTAGGAAACGTTAAGGACATAAAACAACAACAAACGCTCACCCCAGACTCTGGCGGATCCTTTCAGCCCCCCCCCCCCCCCCCCCACTTCCCCTCCTCCTGAGAGCCATGAATTATCCCCCAGCCAGTCTCGCCAGGGAAAAATCCATAAAATTCGCCGACAAATCTGACCCAGAAATCTAATACAGAGAGGCAATCAATAGCACATCGTATTTGTTCCTGGGAGACCTGAGCTGAGCTTGGGATGGGAAGGAGGCTCAGAGGGTTGTAGAAAGCAGCACGGAGACTTGGCCGTGAGGTATTGGGGATTGGGGAAAGGAGGATATTCTAGTCTGATACTCTCATTATTGCCACAGACCCAATCAGAATGGCGGATCCATCTGTCTCGGGACTGACTTCCGGTAATGGCGGCCGTCGCAGACATTACGCCAAGCTGCCTCTGAAAGAGTGATTATTTGTGCTGAGTCGGCAAAAAGGTGTCTTCGCTAAAGACCACCTTCCCCCAGCCTCCCCTCTGTGACTGTTTAGGGAAATGTTAACTACCGCTATATACTGGGATAGGTTTCAATCTCACCTGTTGAACCACCTGAGAACCTCTTTTTTGTGCTGAATTGACAATGTATTGCTTTCTCCGTAAAAGAGAAGAAATGTACTTTGGATAGGTAGATTTCAAATTATGGAAATATACATCATATATGTTGTTAATTTCTTCGAAATCAAATTTTCTTACAATTATCCCCATGAGTATCTTTCGAATATGGTATGAAAAGAGGACAACATGTATCTACGAAATAAATGTTTTGTTTGATAAAAATCAAGATGAAGATGTGTCTAGATCCTGGTAGATGTTGTTGGAACTATTTATATGTAAGCATTTGATTGTGAGCGACCTATCCTCGCCTTTTCACCTCAGTAGACGCACCCAGCGTCCGACCCCATCCAACATATCTCTCCGCGCGGCTGTTTAGAGGCCACGTTACCTCTGGAAATCTAATACAAAGTTTTGGCATGTTTTTTACCTACTTTCCCACCAAAAACACGCGTACTACGTGTCGTCTGCTGACGATAAATGGGTCGACTTTCAGGTCTTCGGACGGCTTTTTCCAACCTAATCCAACAGCGGTGAATATGGTATTTCTTTGCCACCAGCCCCGCCTCTCGTTTATATATGCAATTCGGTTATTTTCTGACCTAGATGCAAAAGGGTCTAATGGGGTTATATACTGTCTATGTTAATCTAACCGCAGGACAAATATAGACTATGTAAGGCATTCTGTGGGGCGGATTCTCCATGAATACCAATGTGTCACCCATCTGTTTACTATACAAGGGCCTACCAGCTGACATTACCTATCTAATCTCTGTCTGATACATGTATCTGCACCAAAGAACTAGATTATGAATTCAAAACAGGTTCATTTCAATTCGCCTACCGTAAACAATGGGAAATAAAAACAAGATTATTCTAATTCTCCTACCGTAAACAATGGAAGATTAATCAAAGTACATCTACATCTATAGTATAGTTTCTTCTTTTTTTTTCTTTTTTTTTTCCACTGATATCGACTTCTTGCATATAAGGTCTTCCACCAGTTTACTCTGTTAACAGTAACTTTCTAACTTCCTTCTGTGGTCTCACATCTATATTCAGAATGGCCATTTGTTATTGTGCTATTCAGACCCAACATCTGGCCCATATCTCAAAACCCCACGCACACTTCCGACAAGCGCCTTTTTCCTCACTACAACATGACACCACAACCAAGCAGTTTCCTACCGGGCAAAGACAGACTATTTCTGATAGTGCCACCAAAAAGGCTGTTACTCTTCCCACTGCTCCTGGTTCTGCCCCACCTCCTCCAGGGCCTTATCTGCTACCTCCAGGCATGACCTTTGACCCTGTCATCCTTGCCTGCGGCCCCCTGGGGCGATCATACAGCTAGGGTTTGATCCCCAACTTGTGTCGCCGACACGGTTGGGTGGACAGGGTTTTGTTATGAGACGGCTCAGGCTTGGCTGGGATCTGGGCCAATGCTACAGCACTGACATCCCATCCCCATGAGCTTATCTTTATTCATAAGCACTGCTATTCGAGATAACATGACCTCCTTTTTTACTTTTTTCCGTCTTCAACTAGGGCAGATCGGATAACTTTAGCCTGGAGCGGTTTAAAGACCATTCAGTATAGATGTGGAGGATCATATTGCATTGTGCTTTCACTTTCAGTACAATACATCCTGCCAGTGAGAATAACAATGCACACTCCATATCAGCTTCGCTGTCATAATCAACTTCACTAGAATGAAGGTGTTAATAGCTTCCTTGACTCCCAAGAAGTAACCATGACAACCAGGTAATGAGAGTTGTAATGAGAGGATTTCCACTACCTACCCTCAAATCATACAGCCCTGCCTACCTGCCTCCCATCGCCGTCTCAAAACCCTGAATCATACTAGGTTCTTCCACTCCTGTTGAATTGATAATTGACAATATCTTAACTACAGGCCTATAGAAACATTATTCGACCAGTGCCTGCAATATATCATTCGAAAGGAAGTATATTTCCCTTTCTAATGGTTTCTAACATGTATATTCACGCGTTATATGAATGGCGATTTTGTGAAATAGTTGAGTAAAAATCGGTATGATGAATACAGCTTAAATCATGCCTCGGGGCAGATGGCAACAGGCACGGTATGGTGTGAGGCCATCCAATCCATCACCACTCGGTCACCGGATGAAAAGACACACAAGAAAACCAAAACCTTTAATCACAAGGATCATCAAAATTCCGCGTTTTCCAGATTATGATTTCCAGGGCAGCGCGGGTTTTGTGTTGTGTGTTGTGGGTGGGCGGTATGGGAATTGTGTGTGTGTGTGTGTGTGTGTGTCTGTATCCACTGTGTGCCTGTGTTAATTTCCAGGATTGACCCCTTTTTCTCGGAACGGCTCTATTTTAAGCCCGTGTTGCTGGTGATCGGCTGGCTGATGGCCTGTAATTGCTAATGTGGCCGTCAGCATTCGCAACACGCCAGGAACCAGTCATCAGTCAACATGTCACCCCGCCATTCATGAATCACATGCTAGATCATGCGACATGTGAAAATAGGCCATCACAGTAGGCGTACGCACCTCTCGTCTTTCCACCACAACAACCTCCTACCCCGTGAACCCATTCTCCTTTTTTATAGGTCATTGTCATAGCATAGTGCCTCAGGAATATGTGACACCTATAGACCTTTTGCAGACTTGGTTACATGACCAGGTGACCCTAACCATGTGGGTATCAATTAATCTAAAATAAAAGATCAATAATTGTTTATGAAACTTTTATGGGTTTGTTTTAAATTCAGCGTAAAATATTTTGTCTAGCTCTTTTGAATTTGAATACAAATGATTCCAAATTAATCATCAATATGGCGCCAAGTCCAATTTGGGGAGGTGTGACTTCATCTGCACAACGTCTATAATATATAACGACAATCCCTAGAGGGTAGGCCGCTGGGTGCTGGTCGGTACATGTGCTGTCATATCGCACAAGGAAGACACCAGCGAATGCAAGTCAAATTAGAACTGCGGGTGAAAAATGTCTATTCCGTGAGGGTTCCTGGCATAGTGATACGTGAGAGGTATACCCAATGCATTTGTCCAGTATAAAATGTCTACGGACGTTTTCGGTGGTTTTAAACATGTACTAAAATTTGCATACACTGTGTACATGGCCGGAATTAGTTACATGTAAACTAGTTATTATGGCAATGTTTAATTATACACAATGCATTTGTGCAGTATACAATTTCTATAGAACATTTTCAACAGTTATATACATGTTAACACAATTGCATACACTGCTTGCACGGTTAGGATATAAATATATGCATCCTTCTTAATATGGTAATTATGAATTGTTTTTGGGTTACATAAATTTTGCAATGAGGTTTTCCAAAATGAGTTTTAACATCCAGTGGCGGTTCGTCCTTTCCAAAATCCATTACCATCAAACCAAACCAGGGCCAAACATTTATGTGATTTTCAATACCAGTCTAAAACGATGATATTAATATTTTGCCTCTGCCGTCAATCTGCATGACACGCCGAAAGTAAAACCGTTTTTAAAGGCCCATCCATCAAACAGACTTCCGCCTCTCACGGCATGTTAACGTCGGACATCATTAAACAACATGAATAATTCCGTGCCTTTCCCACGAGGAATACAGGGCCTACGCATTTCTTACCACTGCAGCGCGGCCTCCTCCTGCAATTATTATTATTTGTAATTATCCCCGTGTGCCTGTGGGGACTAATTGGTGCTTTGGGTAGAGGCTGGTGAATGCGTGACGGCGCTGGGTGGGGAGGACATGGTCTCTATTGAGTGCTTGGTGGTGGTACTGCCTGAGCTGCTCGCTGAATACTGTGAGCAATTCGGTGTAATTAGCACACGCGCGGGGGACAATGGTTAAGGGTACGCTTGCTACAGAGTCGTTGTATGCCATGTAGAGTATGATAAAACAGCACATGCAGGGCTTACACTTTCTACCAGAAAACCGTATATCTAGTTGGTATATTATCTAAGTGTCGTTAGTAATACCCATCCTGATATACGCCTGCCTATAAGTGATCTTAACATTTGGCCACGAAATATTATATTTTTGTCCAAGCTGTTGAAAGAAAATTGCTAGGTATGCAGTTCTTTCTTATTAACTCATATCAGTCGGATGTTACTACCGAATTCACGTTTCCTTATCACTGAAATAATGAATTATTCAAGCAAAGAACTGTAGACAAAACACACTGATAAATGGATGGTTTTTATGCCACCAATCATTTGCCGAGTTCTCCTAAATGTCCAATGTGACATAAATAAAAATTCGATGCAATGCCCCTCATCATAGGATTTTTTTATTATTATTTAAAAAACGTTTTCGGACACAAAGAAATGTATGCTCATGCCAATTCCCACCTCTGTTCTACATCTTTCCTTATCACAGAGCAGAGCAGCTCATCATCCATCACCCCCTCCCTGAGCTGCTCCCTATCTATTATAACCCACCCCCTCAGTGCTCATCACCTCCCCCGACAGTCAGCTGACGAAGCCAAACTACTTAATGATTCACGGCTCCAAATCACGGCCGATTTTCGGCCCCATTGGAAGTCGGACTTCCCGGGATTAATTATTCACGGCTCACATGGTAGGATAGAAGCTGGTGATTACAATTAGAGACCTGGCGAGGTGGGGAGGTTTTCTGACGTGCTGGGCACGTGCTTGGCAGGTTTTCGATGGCATTCTTCTTGTTTAAATCGGTTTTGCACAATACAACTCTTGTTCAGAAGAATATTATTGTAGATCATGCATTATTAGATCATGGAAAGTGGATTTGTCAAAATGCCAAAGTTTCACTTTCATTCTAAGAAAGCAATATCCTATCAGATTCTAAAGGAAATTTGGAGATAAATGAAGTAGAAATGTATACATCAAAAGCCAAACTTCCTACACAGTGTTCGATGTCTTCAGAGGAAATATCAAAAAGACCTTTGGCTTCCGGTGCTATTCTGGCGCTGGGAATGACAAAATCGGGCGTGTGCCCCTAATCCCCAGTCGAATTAACCATTCATGCTTCGATTTCCTTTCCCGCCGCCTTTCTCAAGATGGCCGCCGCGTCTCGGCGACGCCCAAGTGCCGTTTTTGTCACGTTCCGACAATAAATCGGCCCAGCCTGACCCAATCGAGGATTTGCGGCTTTCCGGATCCGGTCGATAGACCCCCTACCGAGAGACGCAGCCTCGTTATCGGCACCGGGCACCTGAGTCTCGCGGCCTCTCGCGAGAAAGCCCCTGGTTTCTCGTAAAACTCCTTCCGGTCGTTGTGCGGCGTTTGACTGTTGGTTTCTGGGTGTTTGGTTGTTGGTCAGCTGGGGTCTAGATTCCAGGCCGTCGGACGGATAGGTTCTATGGGGGTTCTGGATTCAACCAATCGGAACGGCCAGAAGTTGCGGGGGTGTGGGGCGGAAGTAATTGATAGTTTGGAAACGCTTTGGGAATAAGTAATTAATAGCTGTGGGATGCTTTTGAAAGGATATGGGAAGATACTTTCACTTGTAAACGTTACTTAGAGAATTATATGGTGGGATGCGCCTCATCGGTATACCTAGTGGAAAGAATTTCTATTGTAAAATGTAAACATTCCTCCTTGAAACGGGCTACGTGCAGACGACGTAATGATGTTTCTCAATGGATATGCGTGGTACACTTCCATTTTCAATTACCAGAACAAACAAGGGGATATTATAGAGAGGCACGGTGCAATTTGCAGTTCAAATATTTTAAATCTATCGCGTCTTCCTACTAGTATATCTGCCTGGAAGTTTCCTAAATCTATATCAATATTGGTACTTTTACAAAATCTACACCCCGACAATGGCGACCACGATGAAAAGTAAACTTCATTCAAAGAACAGGGTATATAGCTTTTGGAGAAAAACATCTACAATGAATGTGTTCGCCCGTATATTCGATAAGTGATTTCCTAATTTCACTTGACAATTAACAGGGATGGGAGTCAGGGTTGACAAAAAAATATTACGACTCTGGAAAGAAAATATGTGATTTTCTCAAAAAGGTATGTATGAGACTCATTTTGAAGGTCATTATTAGAAATGATATGAAAAAAAATCGAAAATAAGACAAACATCTGAAACCTGTATGCACATGTGCAGGTATCTCTGCATGGTGATACTTGTAGCCCAGCAGCTTCCTGATAGTAGACGCATAATATTGACTAACAGCGGGGTACCTCGCTACGACCCAAGGTATGCGTGGTTCACTGCCACAGCCAAAGGCAATCGGACGGCAGACAGGGCCAGGGGCCAATGGACAAGCCCAGCACACATCCCACTCCATCACTCCCCTGTCAGTCTCACATTAAGCTTGTGTACCACTAGCCGATTTTACTCCCGATTCCAAATCGACAGTGGGGATTTTAATCAAACATACACATGTTATATATCGTTAGAAAGGGCATTTAATGATCTTTAAAATGGTATGTAACATGCATAGTCTTTTGTCATATTACCGATAAAATGCCATAGATTACTGATTTACCAGCAGTCAGAATCGCCTAGTGTAACACTGCCTTCAGGCTCCATTGCATACTCTCACCACCAGTGTCACGACCCCTTGCTCCCAGCCTACCCTCTCCAGGGCGGCCCAAATGGGATTCCCCCCGGAAAATAATGATAGTTTTTAGAAAGTGAGGGGGGTTAGTAGGGGTGAGGTAGTGGGTGTCACCACGGCCGGGGGAAACCTGAATCAATGGGTTCCCTGGCCCAATGACAGGAGAGATGGCTCTATTTCACTCCCTTCCTGAATGTCAATACGCCATGGAGGGGCCACTGGAGGAACAGGGTTGGGGAGGTTGGAGGTGAGTAGGGCGGGCCCACGTTGCCCCCCCCCCCCGACCTCCTCCAGGCACCAAATGCCTACAACACAAGGTCCAGAAATCGATGTCTAATTCGACAGCCACCCCTTCCTCCCCTTCTATCAGCGCCCCACCCCACCGCACGGAAAGGGATTAACCCCGTGTTGGATCAACGCTGATCCCGGATTAGGATTAGTGTGTGATCCAGCCTCCCTGCAGGGCTTAGCTCCACACAGGAGTGACCACCACATGAATGTATGATGTATAGATCATGATTTCACACTGTATGTCTGTCACCATTTTCACTGTCTGCTTCTATGGGTTCAGTGAAATGAATAATTTCAGACCATGTGCGAATAGGCGATAGAATGTTTACTACATATTGGCCTTTCTGTCCCTCACAGGGAGGAGAACTATATAGAGGGGCCAATAGAAAGTATTTCTGTAAATGTGACAATTTTGACGGAACGTATAATCACCATCAATCATATTAAAATCCTATCCCGTAACCTATCCTATAAAAGCCTATAACTCAATTGTGATTCTAAGTGGTGGCAAATATGTAATAACACGTGGAAAATATGTAATTACACATATTCATATCTCCATCTCAGCTGGCAACCATCTAACAATCCGGATTGAGCAACTCCGTGAGCAGCTCACTGGAAACGAAGTACACAAGCCAATGTTGAGCCAGGTACTGAGGTAGCAAATGAGCAATTGCATCAGCCCCAGATGAGTTACACAAGGTTAGGTCTGGGTTCCCTTTCCCTGCTGCTGGCTCGTAATACGTCAACACAGAGATAAGAGAACCCTCCCCCATAATAGATGATGATATAAACGCCCTCCAATGTCATTCCCCCTGCTCACAGCGACCTGGGGAGGGAGATGGACACATCTGAGAGACGCGGGGCATGAGCTGCTCAGCGGATTGATCACCATGGCAACGAGCAGGTATAAAGCCCCCTCCTCCAGGGTGGCCGATAAGCCCTGTGATGCGGGGTATGAGTGACGGTGCCTGTCAGCTATCTTAATTAAACTGCAGGCCGCCGTGTGCGGATCAGCCGGCGATTAGGGCCCTCCAGTACCCTGCTAATCTGCACGCCGGCCAACGGCCTGATCAAAGTGAAAGTGAAACACGGCCCTGTGATGGGGATGGTGGGGACCATTACGAGGTGTGGGTTTGTCCAGGTAGCTATACCTTTGATCATGTGCTATGGGATACGTTGTGCTGATATATTGTAATTAGAATTGCATAATTGTGTATGGTTACATTTCGTATCTTTGTGAGGTAGTCCCAATGTGATGCTGAAGGAGGCAGAAAAAATAAATGCTCGATAATAGAAATGAAGCCTCCTTCCAACCATTCTAGGAACTTGGTAACCTAACGATCAAGGTAATTCACAGAATGTAAGTTCTTTACATTGTCATATTATTCAATATCTATATTATTCCATGGTAAGGATAGATGCAGAATATCAAGGTGATAATTTTTGGATATGCCCATTTCTTATGGTAGAAAAAATTGAAAATAGTGAAAAATATAGCACTGAAGTGGCTAAACACTCCCAGTTTAACACTCCGGGCCAGCAAACATGAAATTGAATCTGCAACGATATTTAAATACCCGGAGCACAACACATTAGGCAGCAATTTGCCGACTTCCATATAAAACTATGACTTTAACTAACTAAAACACATTAGGAGAGGAAAGCATCCATTCATCATGTGCTTTTTAGAGCTGCATGCCCCCTACGCCGATGTCTGTATTTTTCCCGTCGCCTCTACGGTTGAGAGGACAGGGTTGGGGGCTGATCACCCATCATTGCACAGACATAACTGGCCCCGTCACGGCTCGCTGCTCCCCATCTGGTGAACTAGGCAGTTACATTTGTCACGGGGAGTGGGGGGGGGGGGGGGGAAGGCCTTGAAAGGTCCACTTTGTGACCTTCGGATGGTACAGCATCCGAGACTACAAACTGGGGTGGTTTGTATATACATATGTGTTATGTATAGTGGGGGTTGGGGAAACCATGTAAGATGCGAAGGTGGAAATGTAAATACGAGATGTATCCGTGTATACAGACAAGGTGGGTTCCGCCATCTAATCTTGAATGTTTGTTTTTATATCATATTTCGAAATATTTGAGTTGAATTTCAATTGCTTTGCTTGATACCCCACTAATCATAGAAAAATCTAAATATTACTCGCCAGTTGTTTCTCTGATGTCATTGAAAATATCAATTCAATTTAGTTCCATGCAGTCAAAAACAATCTGGGTCCAGTCATTCGGATTGGATTAATTGGAACCTTAATCGCATTGTCATTGAACAATAGTAATAGTTATTCACAACTCTTAAACAATTCCGAACGGCCAATCAAAAAGGTCGGTTGAGAAACACGAAAGAACAACGAGTACAGATATAAGTCTACACTCGTTAAAAGAAACCTACAGCGACCTAGAATGACTGGGAAAATGACGACAATGAAGAAAAAATGAGGTCAGGAAAGGAATATGATATGAATCTAGTTAGCGCAGGCAGCGGAAAGGTAAAGTGATATTGCCAGCTCTATTACGAGCCTGGTGAATAGAAACTGACTGGCTACTTGGTTATCATGACTTTATATGACCAAGCTGATAATATGAAACAAATTCATAATGTAGGCATTGCTACATTTGCATAAAATGTATTCACCATGTAGGTGCCTATGTGCTTTATGCCTGGACAACTAGCGTCTCTATATATAGCATACAGGGCCTATGTATACCCCCACCAGCCTCCTGTATATCTCCAGGGACCTCTATGTACAGACTGGCGATCAATAACCCCCCCTTTACCCCTCCTCCAGTACCTCCCTCCTCCCGGCCTATCACCCAGTCAGGACCCAGGAGACCAATCCCCGGACGGAGGAGAGATAGGTGCCGCACCCCGCCCTCCTAACGCCTGGAGGGCCGGCGGGCGGGTGGAGGTGGGTCAGCATACTGTGCCCCTTTTATATATAGGGATAGAAAGGTATGGGTCTCTTACACATGCCGAACATGTCAACTGGCATTGGGAGCCTGGGAAACTTAATCCCTGAAATACAGATTTCATTTTTCCGAATACCTAATAAGGTCATGTGGCTGATCATGGAAACGCAGTAAAATTGGTTATGGAAAATACACTATTTCTTTTTCACATCACCACACGATAAATGATAAGCCAAATACCTAAGTGGGAACTACACTAATTAAAAAGATAAGTTTCTGTTTGGTGTAGATCAAACAACGTTTATCATATTCTTCTAAATAAACAGCACACATTGCCCTTAACACTGCCCGCATGTATTGAGGCCGTCCGTTAACACGGTACAACCTCCCCCATGCAGTACACTACACACGCAGGCCTCACCTGCTCACCTGCACAATCTGCTCCTATCTGCTCGCCGTCAGCCCGCAGCTGTTCCCCTCCATTAAGCAGCATTTACACCGGGCCGGCCGGGCGCGTCAATCACGCCATCACGTCATCGGCCGGCCCGCCGCCATATCCTACCTCTCAATCATCTTTCAATACTAGGTCACACGCGCTCACCCCCTGCACCCCCTGAGCAGCTCACCCTCCGTGCCCAGTTAGACCTTAGATACCCGCCCCCGTGCTAGTTATGGAAAACCATGGCAACGCATGTATGGTTCACTGACTGCCCTTGGTTTGTGGTGCAACAGCGGCTTCCAAATCTGATGGGTTTTATCTAGTTCAAACACTGTTGCGTTGGTTTTTTTAGCCACGTTAGATAGGCCTATGTGTTTGATGTTCTGTACCAGGGTATTTATTTTTTGTTTCAGTTACGTCGGACACTGCTTAAGCTAAAAACCTCGTAATATGGGTTTTAGCGCATCTTTTCGTTGAGCTATAGCCTTTGTGTATGTATGTCGTTTCTGCATTCTGCAAGTATATGAATTCGCGATTTTCTCTGTAGGAAAAACACATCTTTGAAATATGCAATATAATTCATATAATGTAATTCATCAGTTGGTTTCATGAAAACTCTATGTTTTTCTACGCGTTCTACAATGATATCTCAACCCGGATATCTCAATAGGCCTGCATAATAAATCTGATCGCATACATGTATTCAAATCACCTCTCCTCAGTCTGGAGAACATACAACTCCAGTGATTTCCACCAAGGCTCAGCCACCCATACAGTTTGAGAATCCATCAAAACTTAATCCAGCGGTTAGATAAAACTTCCAACTTTTTTTCTCCCACCGACACGCTCCATTAGTTCCATCCCAGTGGGGATGGAGCCAGCCTCCATTACAGATGCACACAGGTGGCGTGACGGCCGACCCTGGAGGAGGCTGGAGGAGCCGGGTTAGGGGCCGGGGATGGGAGCCTATCAGGCCCGCTGCCAACCTGATCCAATATACATGACCCACTGATCAGGAGGAGTCCAGGTGGGGCACGCAGGTGCTTAGCGCAGCTGGAGGATTAAACGGCTTAAGCTGCATGCTCCTGGGAGAAGCCCAGAGTCAGGTGTGCATGTGTTATAATATCTGGTATTGTATGGTTATAATATCTGGTATTGTATGGTTATTATTTATGGTTAATATTGGGCATACATGATTGAAACAAAATGGCAATATGGGTGATGTGAGGTAAGAGGGGGTTACGTAAAGTGAGTTTCGTACCATATGTCTTTGCCTTACTTGATATCTGACTACATACCCCCTTGACTATTTACAATTCCTGACTTTTAATTGTCATCTTGTCGGATTCATTTAAATTACGAACTCCCTCTGACTTTTTCCCAGTCCTGACTATTGCCATCTAGGTTAATTTAGATTGAGAGAGCCATCTGACTTCATCCCATTCCTGAATATTATCATCTCTAATTGATCTAGATTACGAGTTCCGTGTAACATTCCCCTGCTCTAGACAATCATAATCTAGCTCCGACAATTTCAAATTACGAGTTCCCTCTGACCTAATCCCATTTCTGACTATTGTCAACTTGGATAAATTCAAATTATGAGTTATTTGCACTTTCTGCTTGTCTCAAATATCTAATTGGTCTCATTACGCTAATACCTAATTAAGATTCCTTAGAACTGTTAGGGATTTGAAGGGGCATATTTTGCAATCTTACAACTAAAGTGTCTTACCATTAAATTATCAGCAACTTTCGACTAGGTAATACAATTAATCATTCTTAAATGTGAAATGTTGGGAAATGGATTGCAAGGGGTAGAGATTGGGAAAGGAGATCTTACTTTGAAGGTTGCATTTTCAAAACATTCCTTCATGCGGTATGGAATATGGGATGGCTGGAGTGGTCAGAAATCATATATACATGTAGCAAACTTGGTATACTGTTATACATACCGCGTACAACGGCCTGGCTACTCTCTCCTGACAGCCCAGGGGCCGCTTATACCACCCACCGTCCTGAAATCATAACCTCAATGGAACAAAATGGTCAATTTTCATATATATATTTCTGTATATTTTCCACAATTTCATGTGATTATTTCCATGTATCTGCACGCGATCAAAGCCTTTGGAGACTGGATTGGACCCGATTCATTCTGACGTTACATACTGGGGTTGATGTAAATTCCGTTTATATGGCAATTATTGTGTAAGACTTCCAAAATCGATTTGGCATTTTATCGGTTAGACTTAGTAAACTGATTTAGGCCTAGGCAGAAAGTACAAAGTCAGTGAATACACCTTTTAAAAACAAAGATGAAACAGCATAATAAGAAAGAAGATACAATAATGGGGATCGAACGTTAAATTCGCATGTCTAAAGACTGACTCCGTTCAAAGAACCGCGGAGTCGAGTGAAAATCGAACTTCTCTAAAAACTTGAGAAATCAATAGCAATGGAAGGCGTAAACTGGAATGGGAAATGTGCAGTGGAAATCAACCGCCTTTGATTAAGACTATGAAAATAAATCCGTCTACATTTACAAGGGGTAATAATATATCCCGATATGGTACTTTCTCAAGAGATATCAATCTAAAACTATTTGGTGTGTGTAATTGGTTTTAGCAGGCTTGATTACTACAGCGAAACACTGAAACTAGCCTCACGCTTGATTTATTTTCTTCAAAGATAACATGTTTTAAGCTTGGGCAGCTTCTTATAACCGCAAAGTAAGGGTATTTTACTTTGCTCCGTCGGAGTTACGTCTAAGAAGCATCAAACTATAGATTACCAAAGTTGTTGTTTTCCATACCCATCCTCCAGCGTTTATCCAGCTTATAACCCACCACCCTACCCTCTATACCAAGAGAGTAGTGTATAACGTATGGATATTTAACGGCCCAGTGTTCATAGAAGATACTGATATGGGGTCCGGTAGGGGACATTAAAATACCCACAAGACTCCTATATACTGTTATCAGCCCTGACAAATATGACAGGACGCGCCGGGTGATAAATCTCAGAGGTACCACTGGAGGAAAGTTGGGCCTGTTTTAGGAGTGCTGGAGGGGCACTGGAGGGATGCTGGAGGGGGCTGGGGGTGGTGGGGGTGCCAGGGGTTTGTCTGGCTGGGGGCCCGCCGTTGTTATGAATGCCATGGAGGTCTCAGTGCACTAGGTGCTGATCCTCACGGTAGGCTGTAGACCGCTCCCTTGTTTTCATTGGATCTTATCGCCTACCAGCCAGCCGGGCCAACTCGATCTAGGCCTGCGGGGCCCCACCTCCCTATACTCTATAGACCTTGTTCTCATATAGACACAAGGTCACTCTTTTATCACCATACCTGCGAAATGATTTAGGTTTTACTAGTATAATTATAGGAAATTGAATGCTATGATTTTATAATGCCTTCTCATATCAAAAAGCCAGAATATTTCCTGAAATGTATGTTTTTAGAATGTAAGTAATAATGATTGTGAACTGATCAGCAATATAGCACACAACCCGTTTTAGGACAAAGTGATGTCATCTGCAAAACATCTCTACTGCCCAGGGGAGTTGGACCATATTGTTTTTGACTGCTGTTTCCAAAGTTCATTTGATATCCAAATATCAAACTAAGCAGTAAAACATTTATGTGACCTGAGATGTTTATGTTCTTCTTAATATCTATCATTCAAAGTGTAAAAGAAAATGGAGTGGTTTCCCTGCAATTTCGGATAAAAGTCATATTAGTTCCTGCCTTTTAATTGTCTAAATGGAGATCCTCTATGAAATCTACACCCTATAGGCACATGGTGCACAAGAAAACCTAGCCCTATTCACTCATAACGCTATATTTTGCTATTCCACGCAAACTACTACTCAACAAACCATCAGCGTTCCTCAAAGCACAGCAAAAAGACTGCAAAACTCTCATTTTGTAGTTAATCAGCCACTTGTTTTATCAACAAACACAGAAAAGTTGAAAAGCGACAGGTAAAAAAAAGACAAAGGACGCCTGCAGCAGAAAAAAAGTGGACAAAGCAGAGAATGAGGCGATAAAACTGCTTGTTGGTGTGAGCGAGCAGTGTGAGGCTGGGAGCGAGCAGTGTGAGGCCTGTGTCCAAATGTCAAGACACGCTGACCCAGTGTCTGCGGCCACCGCCCGCCCGCCGGCCGGGGTCCGCATCACACGCCGCAGTCACACTACTCACTACTGCCTCGTCTCAGGAGAAAACAGACGTGCACATGTCCCTACTTGCGTTTACTATTATTTGTACTTATTATGGTTTCCTTATATTTAGTTCTATTTCTTTATGATTTGCATAGAGTTAGCCATAAGTATCTTTCATCACACGCCGCATGCAGTCACACTACTACTGGGGGCTCTTCTTCGGATAACATTGATGTGCACACCGCCTTTCTTTATATTTTTATTTCTTATTTCCTTATATCATTCATTATCTCTTTTTTTCTTATAATTGGCTTAGAAACAGCCACAAGAGTTCTTCGTCGTACTCCAGTCATACTATTACCGAAGGCTCCTCTTGGGCCAACACAGATGTACATAAGTCTCTATCAGTAATGCTATTTATTATGACTATATACTCCTATTTCCTAAATTTGGTAATTCATTTATCTAATATTTCAGTATAATTGGCAGAGTTAGCCACAATTAGTTTTTACCACATGCTGCATTCATACCACTACTGAAGGCAGCACAGCTGCGCTCCCTATTAGCATTTTTACCTAATATTATAACTTCCTTATATTACTCATTTATCATTATTTCCTTATTGTTGGCACAAAGCCAGCCATAGTAATTTTTCATCACACGCCGCAGTCACACTACTATTGAAGGAGTTTCTTAGTCCGGCACTGATGTGTACATGTCCCTTTTGGTGTTTTATGTTATATCATTATTATTTCCTGATAATTGGCATAGCGCTGTTCATGTATGTTTTTATCCTAAGTTTATCTTTTATATTGAGCTCACATTGCCTGCCCTTTGCCAATATATTCTATTTACCTACACCATTTTTCTATTCACTGACAGGTCT
This sequence comes from Lepidonotus clava, assembly GCA_936440205.1. Taxonomy (NCBI): domain Eukaryota; kingdom Metazoa; phylum Annelida; class Polychaeta; order Phyllodocida; family Polynoidae; genus Lepidonotus; species Lepidonotus clava. The sequence goes on along the minus strand of OW387150.1, from coordinate 11,841,095 downwards.
ATTTTCTAATTCGGACAATCGTGTATGCTATAGATGACGATGTAATGCCCTGTCCTTTACTTATAAAAAGGAAATAATGTATTTATACATATCGTTTCTTTGAGATTCCTGGCATATTTGGGAGTAAACAAGTAGTTGAGCTTCACCATTCAAAAAAATGTTCGTGTGACCTGGGAAAGTCTACTACTGCATAAGCAGGAATAACAACATTTCCTGCAAAAGCCATCATCTAAGGTGCTTCTAAGCTGAAGCTGCAAATCAAAAGTAAGCTTAAACGTTCCCAGCGTGTCAAAGACCGCCCGCTTTCTATTAAAGACTAAATCTTCTTTGAAAGGTTCATTACGAGGGTAAAATCGCCAATATTTTCAATATGATCATGAAGTCTCACTAGAAAATGGAAATACATATTCCAGTAAAAATAAAAATTTTGGTCCAGTTTTGTGTTTTTAATCTCTGGCTCACATTCTGCTTACTATGGCTGATTTTTCTATCATATTGAAAGAAATTACAGAGTGTGGTGGTGGCCTTGGTGGTGGTGAGAATCAGATGGTGGTGCGGTGGTGGTTCAGGTGGTGCCCACTCCGCCGTGAGCACTGTGTCAGCGAGTGTTTGCCAAACACAACTCAGTGCCTCCCATGTAGCGGCGAGCAGTTGTCAACAACTGGCCGGCAGCTGATGCCTGACTCGAGCTGACCCTAATAAGCCATGAGCTGCTCGCCCGAGCAGCTCACTTGGATTATACAGGGTCATAAGATGGTCATACAGGTTCATGGGTGGGTCATACAAGATCATCCTGACCCTAATAAGCTGCCAGCTGCTCGATCGAGCTGCTCACCTGGGTCATACAGGGTCGAGAGTTGGTCATACAGGGTCATGTGTGGGTCATACGGAATCATTCTGACCCTAATGAGCTGTCAGATGCTAGATCGAGCTGCTCACCTGGGTCAGACAGGGTCAAGAGCTGGCCATACAGGGTCACGAGTGTGTCTTACTGGGTCACACTGACCCTAATAAGCTGCGAGCTGCTCATCCAGGCATTTCATACTGGGTCACGAGTGGGTCATACTGGGTCACTTAGACCCTAATAAAGTTTGAGCTACTCAGCTGGATCATACTGAGTCAGAGCAGGTCATATGAGGTCACCCTGACCCTGATAAGCCTCGATCTGCTCGCCTGGGTCACACTGGGTCACGCTGACCCTTATAAGCCTGGACCTGCTCACCTGGGTCGCATGTTGGTCATATAGGGTCATGCTGACCCTTCTAACCTCCGAGCTACTCAGCGAGACTCATGTGTAGCTATGTTGCGAAAAACTGCCACCTTGCTATTTATTAAAAGGTTTCCTTTAAGATTTTCTGATTGGTTATGGTTATTTTCACCAAACAAAACACTTTCCATATGGTGATTTTTGCATGTATCGCAGAGATAATATACTTGTATAACCCTAAATAAGACATAATATTGTACTTTGCAGACATAATATTGTATTTGCAGTTAAATGATAGTCAATTTATCATGTCTTGTGTAAAATTAATTTCAGTTTAATTCAACAGTGGCCTAGCAGGTTACTGGATTTTTTACTGAACGTGCCTGGTTCCTGGATTGTCATTTTATCAAGCCTTTTGTTGTTACACAGGCATGAATGGTCAGTTAATATTGGAAAGTATTTTCTCGGAAAACGTGATCAATTCTCATAACTTTTCAAAGTTTTGTCAGTTTTTTTACAGATGTTACCATAGGATTCATACATGATTTGATTCGTGACTTCATCGAAATAAATATTCCTTTTTTTGGTAACAACAGTGAACTTCGGAAACGGTGCGACCTTCTGATTATCTAAGGAAACAGACTTTAATTATGTTTTTCTCAACCTTTTTCATATATATCAGATGTAGCCAGATGCCTACTTACGGTGGTTTTGCCTCACTTACCTCAACTACGCGAGAACCTAATCTTTAAGGTAAAATACAAGTGATAAGTTTTGGATGTAGGAATAGGCTACCGCATCTGTGTAGTTAGGCTCTTATAAAAATAAACCACACGTGATACGTTTTGAAAGTAGTAGCAGGTCACTTCATCCCAATAGTTAGGCTATAGGTGGCATCTTTTTTTAAAGTAAACTACCAGTGATATGTTTTGGAAGTAGTAGGCCACTTCATCCGTTTAGTTTGGCTTTATAGGCGGCGTCTAAAGTGCACTATCGGATCCCTCATCTGCAGCAGTAAGCCATGTCCTCCTGCGTCTCACTGGAGGAGTGGGATAAAAGCTTCAGCCATACAAGTCGGCCAATATCAGTGCTTCCCATCGGCTCTCCCGCCTGGCTTTTTAGCCGACTATTCTTCCTCTTGGTCGCCCAGACAAACGCCGGATAGAATGCGGAGCCAGCTTCAGGTAAAAGGCTCTCCTGGGAAGGGTAAGCACTTTTTTTATATTTTTCTTGAGTTTTTCTGTATTTTTCCCTTTTTTTTCTTTTGAGTTATTTCCTCCACGGTTTGGCCATTGAGTAGTACTAGTGGCTCGGTGGGATTAGATTGTGGATGGCCTGGAGGCGGGTCAGCACGTCTAGGCCTCCTCCAGCAGATGGTTGGTGGGTGGTGGGTGGTGGTGGGTGGTGGTGCTATCCAGGCAGTCCTCTAGTCAGCAGGCCTGATTACCTTAGCCAGACGGAGAGCAGACCACTCCCGCCCTAGTCAGCGTTTATCCAATCTTATCCAAATAAAATAAGACGTCTATGTCGAAAATCGCCACTGTAAATTCTTAGCGTATCATTCTAGACATGTCAATTCTATAGGTTGTAGCTAGATCTAAGTGTACCGTGAAAACAGGTTATATTTCCATAGAAACTTGTTTATAGTCAGCATTCATCCAATCTTGTCCAAACAATATGAAGCGTCTATATCCCCGTCTAAATCACAAATCGCCATTGTAAATTCCTAATGTATCATTTTAAAACTGGCATTTTGTTTTTAGTTTGCAGCCAGATCTTAAAATACATCAAATATAAAGTAAAAGGTTATATTTACATTGAGATCTGTTTTTGGATGTTGCAATCGCCTTATATTTTTGTAAGTGCACTACTTCCGCACAAGTCAACATTCATCCAATATATACTGTATTTTGGAAAAACTAAATTATCAATATCTAAATGGATATCATATAAACCAAATTCCTTAATATTCCATTTAGAACTACGAGAATGGCAACTAAGGTGTTATATTTACTTTGAGAGTTTTTATTATTTTTATTATGATTTAATTGCTTATACTTTTTTCTGGGCCCTTTTTATAGAGTCACGTACCTGCTTTACTGTGGAGTGATTGTCACTTTTTATCGGTCCCGCTTGGGTGAAAAGGCCCGTTAAATGGGCACGGTAGAGTGATCTTAATCGCCAAGTGCACAAATCCAATTACAACAGTCAGCGCCGTGACCAACCGCTACTAAAGGCTACATAATGATCGGCACACCAACTAGCCATAAATCGTACCCATATCCATCAAAATCAAATTGATAATTAATGAACCTATGAATAAATCTATATGTTCATTTACTTCCTGTCATGAAGTTCTGATATGATTATGCCTTATCTTGATGATCTTTTTTTACTGCTACATGATTATTCCAGAAGCTTTTCAATGTACAAAAGGCTTTCAACAAGTTTCAGTGCTCTAATGGAATTAGTTTTTAACTGATGTCATAAAAGTGGTTTATAGGGGTACCGTTTGATTTCCAAATGGGTATACACCTGATGTGATATAATATTTACAAATCAAAATGTATTGAATGTATTGCAGCTGTCTCTTCCGGGAAACATTAATTCTTTTCATAAATTCGTGACAGTTTATTGTCCTTATGTGCATACTACCGGAAGAGTCACCGATTTAATGCATGTTTATGAAAATCATTAAATTATATTCACATAGAATGTGCGTGTCTCAATTTAACTGTATACGTTTGCTTTAAATATGTGGGGTTGTTTTTGCAAATACCAGCGTCCTGCTTATTATGAATTAATTTCAAATTAATATTTACAAATCTTAAACTACGTGAACGGTGCCATCTACGTATACTTACAGAAAAAAACTTTGAAGTAGTACATAAAATACACGTGTAATTCTGGGTTATATGTAAAGTGCGTTAAGATGAGAAGTGATGTGAGATAACGTTCGTCGACAAATAGGCAGTTTTTAAAAGAGTTTCAATGTGTGGTAACTTAGTTGTTTTTCGTTTTAGCGTGTAGCTTCAGTAGACTGATAATAATTTATTCACATTTTTCACGTGAGTTACGACTAGGTCAGCTAGATTTTCCTCTACATGCCTGACGGCAATACTCGTCCACCTCTCTGTAATACCAGAACACAAGAGACCTTTTTCTTCAACAAGTCGCGACCTTTATTTGACTGAAATCAGCAGTGCACAGGCCAGGAAATGTCGGATGTAAACATTGACATTTGACACGGTTGGTACTTTACCTCCACGGTTCACGGGTCCTCGGCGGCCTTTATAAGGTACCTTTACACTGTACAAAGCACAATACACCCAATAGAGTAGGGCATGATACCGCCCCCAAGCCCCATAGTGTAAACAGCACTTTCCCCTCATGCGCCCATATACATACCCACTCGTTCTCAATCAATTCACATTCACAGTCAATTCTTAGCAAAACACAACTAAGACCCAATATCAACAGCCGGGGGACTGTTGCAAAACCAAATTTACCGTGGTCTGTCCATACACCGCAGACCGCTAACTTCACTTACGCAATTTGCATGCTGTTTGGTCTTCAGTGAAACACTTGTGAAACTTTGACACTAGTGATTAGTTCAGACGCACTTGAAATATACCCGTGTGTGCTTTACCAACTAGATTCCCAGTCCATTTTAAATTAACATTTTCTTGTGTGATATTTATTATTATTAAGATATCGGGCAACATGTTTAACATGAAACAAATACACAGTATAATGAAGACATCAAAACTCTTATAATATTAATTTTGTTTGCTCTAAGAAAACTCAGATGGGATTAAACATTTGTTTGAGTTGCGGAATACTGATTATAGGGAACCTATATAGGGAACATAAAGAATTGTATCTTACTTGAAACAAATACGAACAGTTACACCAACAGTATTCATCAAGTCTTGCATAGATTGCTTAGTTTTTATCACCCAGAGCATTCGGAAAATTATACATTTCTTCACGCAGATTGGCTGTGCTCTGGCGCCCTGACAACATATTTATCACCCATTTATACATAATATACAAATTTGTGGGTAGAGAGATACAATTTCTCAACATGCTTAAAGAATATCCGTCAAACCGGTCAACGTGTAATAAAACCTTTTTTCCTGAGAGGACAAGGTACACCCTATGCAAACACGAGAGAACTTTGTACATATAAAAGTAACGTCTGTTTATGGCAATGCATTTATCATTCTTTTTTTCTGAGATAATTAACCATCCTTTGCTCCCACTCCCCCCCCCCCCTCAATTACCCACACACTCACCTTCATACTAATATGGACCGTAAGCAAACTATATCCAAGGCAACTATCATCAACAGTAGTAATGAGAATAATGACAACACACTCCATTCACATCTATTGGTACAATCCAAATAGTAGGTCCATGTTGAGAGATTGGAGACCAGGGAATTATTCTATCGTGTCAGAGGGGGTAGTTTTTAAAAAGTCCATGACGGTATCTTGAGACGAGTGTGTGGGGATCTATTTACACGCTCTAACTGTATGTGGGTCACAGTAATCCATATCAGCCACCAAATATAGTACAAACACCAAAAACATACACCTCCAGCTGAGTTAATAATGCGTATTTTGGCCCGTGTTATTGTCCCCCTTTTTCCCATTTGTTCGGCAATTTATTTTTATTTACTATGGGTATTTATCATACCTCCTCGACTTATACAAAGATCGGCGCTACCCTCATTAAATGCTAACCAGTTGATACTATGGACTTTTATCTCGAGTACAACTGAAGTGGGACCAAGTGACCCATAAAAGGTTTCCAATCTTTTTCAAGCACAACTTTCTCTTATTTCACATTAACATATTCAAATCAACCTAGTCTCTCACATACAATCTATACGGCAAATATTATACAGCGTTTACTCAGGCACTGCTAGCACTCTGAGTCTGAGCTCCCCCCTCCTCCTCTGTATGCTAAGGTATACGGTATGTAAAATAAAGCTCCCCATGCCGCTGCTGCCAATGATAATAGAAACAATAAATGTCCCATTGTCCAGGTAAAGTCTCTGAGAGCACGTCTTTTTCCGCTTGAGGCTCATCTGAAAATATTTACAACTCATTTTTATGGATCTTTCCCCAGCTGGGATGTTTACTCTGGTATTACTATAGCGAGTCCCAGGGATTGTTCAGGGAGGGGGGGGGGGGGGGTAGCAGGAGGGGGTCAGGTTCAACCCCTTGCCGGATTTTGAGGACACGAGAAAATCCCTGACTGGTTCACTGCTCTGGAGTACACTCTATACAGAAAAGGGGAAAAATGGGAAAAGTAGAGTGGGTGGTTTTGGGGGGAAATCCACACTGACTTCACTCAAGTGTCAAGACAAGAGGCAGTCACGATGATTCATGACACAGTTTCCCCGGACCTTCGCCTCGCATTCTCTCCTCCCGGCCTCTCCATGCAGTCCCTAGCCCAGGAGCATTCTCTGACACCAGTAGACATTCGGTCGGCGGACACAAATATTTGTGAAACAGAATCTCCGCGCCAATATTAGTTTCATCGCTGAGTGCGCCCGGCTGTGGGCTGGCAGTGGAGAGTATGGCTGGCGAGGGATGGTTGGGTAGGAGTTGGGGTATATGAGACCAAATTGTTTCCTGCTCAGCGGGTGTGAAAAATTGCCAGTCGAACGGTCGGGGTTTCTTTTTCTCTTCTACTTTTGTATGCGTTTTTGTTAGTTTGTTTTTTTATAAATTTTGAATAAAAAGCCAAATTTATTTTAGAATAAAAAAAAGTTTAAACAACTTTTTATCCTTAAATTTGTTTTGAAAAAATAAAATATTCTGTTTTGAAAAAAGAATATATATTCTGCTTGAAAGAAATAGATCGGTATCAAAATAAAAGAAAAACTCATCCAGACACTGGACAGGAAACATTATTTTACTCCAGGGTGGCCTGAGGTAGTACAGTTAGGGGGTAAGGGGTTATAATTATGTCTGACAGTGAGTGTGGGATGTCCCAGTCACTGAGTGGTTACCTGACTGACTGTCCCCTTACACCTGTCCACATCTCTGTATACCTATACAGCTGATGACGACATCAAAGGGCGCCGACAGACAGATACATAACCACAACTTCATGGAACATGGCACAAGAATAGACAGAGCCATCTGTACTTTAATATTACTCTAATCTCTAACAAACGCTGAATATGTTACATGCGCTACTTTTTATAGTTTCTAGTGTAGTGGTGCCTTTCAAATGAGCAAAAACTTGTCTTTTCTACGTGTTTTATCTCATTGTTAGATTTTCTATTTCTTATTCCTCTTATTCTGTGCTTTTTAATCTATTGCACAGTCGCTTGGGGCTAAATGGTCCTTTAGATCACATATTGCCCATAGCGATAAACTATTCACCTCTGCAGAGGTATTTGGAGGCATGTTCCCATTTTTGGGTCTCCGACTCAATCTGAATGTGTGTGGTTTACTACTTATGCCTACCGATAAAAATATAATCATATTATATGTATACTTGTATTTTGGTGTTGTATGTTGAATAAATCTCGAGTAGGACATACCCAGTAACGTTACCAGAAAAATAGCTAACGTACACAAGACTCTAAGACATAACATCACAATAAATAAACAAACATATGAACTTTGTAAAATACAAGGGCGCCTCTTGAATAACAAGTGTTACATGTATAGCTATTGGAGCTCACTATGTTGATGTTCAAAATTACAGAGTGACGTAAATGCTTATTTTATTTCTGAATAAATAGAAGTATTAAAAAGCATATACATATACGATCAGATCTCGGTCAATCCTTGAAAACTTGCATGTTTAAGCTACGTATTTAGATATTCATATGGGAATATGAAAATCCTTTCAATTTCTTTATCGAGTAAATTTGAGGTTAATCTCAGGAGCTCGTACCTCCAACATCCTATACAAAAGCGCCGACCACACTGTCTTACATCCGTACAGGTGTGTATTGTCGGCCTCAGGTGTGTCTGCGGGGCAGTGTTTACCTGGCCGCCCGGAGGAGGCTGTGGCCTCGGGACGGGCTTGGTTGTGTCTATAGACTCACCACTCCTAGGCCCACCATCCTGGGATGGGGAGAGGGCAGCCATACAGCCCAACTTAAGCCTGTATTGCACGAGGTGATTTATGTAACACAATTTTGAAATTTCTAAATTTTCATAACAGTATAACAGTCCCCTATGCATGTTACATACCATTTGAAAGAGAATTAAAAATCCCTTCTAATGATATGTGAATTGTCTATATTAAACCCTAATTCAGACTTGCGATTTTCAGAATCGGGAGTAAAATCGGACAGTTGAACACAGCCTCTACTGGGCCCCAGCCAAAGGCCATTGCAGCCGTATACCACCGAATATTTACTCACACTAGCTTCCAGCCAGATGGACACATAACTGTCCCGTTCTGTATCACAGCGAGTCACACGTTAAATCGATTCAGTCAGCCACGTAGCACATAGCTTTAAATATGTCATACATGGGAAAAAAATACCCTATAGTAACACAATACTACATGTACTTGGAATAGGTAAACCACTGGGGAAACACATACTGGGAAGTAAGGTTACCTAATTTTATTTAAAGAGCAAGTAAAGTTAAAATACCATTTTCCTTCAGGAAAACCACTGATCTTTACAAAAACAGTTAAAAAGTTTGGAATAAAAACAACAATGCTATAATATGGAAACTTGTGTGACATTAAAATGAAATATATTGAAATCACATGTTCTAAATCCTAAAAATGTAGTGAAAATGGGATCTGGGTGTGTTTATATAATTCTCGGTTCCCTTCACACATGCACGTACTTTGGGGAGGGGGATGCCCCTCGGTGTTTAGCATCCTGGCCTCCCCAACCCGAAGGATGGATGCCAAACGGCCGACTCACGTGTTAGTCATGATGGGCCCACACATAGGGCATGGACAAAGGCCTACAGAAAACGACACCCCATCCCCTCGACCTGTGGCCTGGACCCTGGCTGAACTCTTGGAAATGAATTCATAAAGTGTGCTTATTACAAACTCAATGCGTTTATATTATAATTTAAACATGTAGATCTACAAAAAAAATCTTTTCCCTGAAAATAAAGTGATCACTGGGCCACCCTATTTTCAAAATAATATATTAGATAAATTTAGATGGATTTTCCCCCCTAACTTAAATATGTAGCCTTTATTGAGAAAAAGAGCATTTTCCATGAAAACCTCCTTCTTCTTGTATTAGTGTGTTGAGGGAAATCTGAAGTGACTGTTGGTTCAGGAAAAGAGCCATTATTTTATTGCATTCCTATTTAGAGTCATTGTTGCTATTTATAGTACAAATAGTGAACTCTGACCTATTTTGAACTTTGGTTGGGACTGTTGCAATCATGAATCATTGCATTACTCAGCCCAAATAAAAAGAAGAATTCTCAGAATCTCACTCAGTCAGAATGTACATACATGTACTTTCCCAGCCCCTTGACCAAATAAACTTTTCCAGTCACAGCCCATATATATACACTGTAGGTGACAAGTGTAAGAAAATCATAGGATCCAGGTCAGGGCGTGTTGGTTCTGGGGGTGGGGGGCTCACACATACTGGAGGAGAAAGACTGATGGTGGAGGTGTGCTGGAGCAGGGCCCTCAGCGGGACCCGCCACGCGCCTGTCTGACAGTGGTCGGCGGCCCCCTCCCGGGTGTACGTATTACTCCTGGGGGTCAGCAGAAGGTCGCAGGTAAGCCGGGCATGGAGTTGTTCGTAGCCATGAGCTGCTCCATATCTACGAACTGCTCCTATACTTACGAGCTTTTCGTGCCCCTGCCTACGCGTGTCACCCATACCCACGAGCTGCTCCTACCAACGAGCTGCCCATGCCCTAGTAATTATCTACAAGTTGCTCTCGTATACCCATGAGGTACACTCATATGCACGAGCTCTTCCTATACCCACGAGCTGCTCCTGAACACAAGCAGGGCTCATCATTAAGCATTGCCTGCCTGCCCGGGGCAGGTAAAACTTGCTAATTTCAAACCCTCAATGTCGAGTACTGGCGAGCTACTCCTAAATATATGCGCCACTCTTAGCCACTCCTTTCTCACGAGCTGCTCCTCAAGAGCAGCTCATAACCAAGGGCTGCTCCTGCATTGATGAACAAGCTGCTCATTGCAGAAAACAAGCTGCTCTACCCACAAGCTGCTCCTATATACCCACGAGCTGTTCCTTTACCCAATAGCTGCCCCTATCCACGAGCTCCTCCAATACCTATGAGCTGCACCTATGCACGAGCTCTTCATAATCCTACGAGCTGCCCCTACCGCTGAGCAATCCCTACCCACGAGTTTATCTTACCCATGAGCTGCTCGCATTTGATTTGCGCAGGGCCACCTGCAGTTTGAGGAACTCGGGAATTTTCAAGTAGGATGCACAATATCACTCCCTGACAGTGACCCATCAATCTTCTTCTAACTTTCGGTCCTCTTTTGAGCTACACCAGGCCTGAGATAGAACTGGGATAAAATTACCCAAATGGTCAGGATCTTCCTGGTTGTGAAACGCCACAAGTACTGTGGCCATATAAGAAGGTTTACATACTATATACTTATATCGTACATATTTTTACAAAGAAAATTATGCACGTATTCAGTTGTTTACCTATGAAACTGAACATTGAGTAGCCAAATTTCAGTACTTTTCCCCTCGTGGACAACACGCTCTTTTTTGGCATGGCATAACTGTATGTACACTTAGGAGCCGGTCACCTGCAATAATTATTAGGGCTACTTGAAGGACGATGTGTAAAGCATTGGAAACCGGCCTGCCCTGCTCACACTGCCTGAACATTACCGCAGAAGGAAGTATTTTCTTATGTGTACATTTTCACGAATTCTAGAACCTTTTTTTCATCTGGTTTCAATTTTGGTAGAGCCGATATGTTGTGAAATCCATCCAAACATTTCAGCTTAAATGGAGCTTTTTACGATGAAACATGTTTCCGTTTCATACATTTTCGCAGATATTTTATATGGGAAATCAGTGAAAATATGTATAACGCGAACATGAATCCCTTCGCAGTAAACCTTGAACACCTTCAAAGTATCCCTGTGGTGCAACCTATAGGTGCAGGAGGAGGGTGAGTGGTGGTTACTGGAGGTTTAAAACTGCACTTTCTCCTGGCCAGCCGCTAGTATAATGCCAACCGAACAGAGCACAGGTGGAGCATTCCTGAAGAAAGCAGGTAGAGCCAAAACACAGCTAGCCTTTACCCCCTCCCGCCGAAACTCATCCCTGCACTTCCCCTTCTCTGGAGGTGGTATTACACTACAAGACTTGAGCTGTGATATGACTATGTCGAACAGAATTCACATATATATATGCGAGATGGAATATTTGTTATACATAAGTGAGATACTCAAAATTGCTATTTTTTAACAATTATATCACTCCTGTAGGCGATTTGTCTGTTATATCATCATGTTCTACCGATATCGCAGCACCAGTCGTGTAGTGTAATACCACCTTCACCTACACCTTGCTCAGCCTGGATAAACAATCTGGCCAAGTTCTTATGGAGAGAAAAGCAAACTTCCCGGCCTGGCCGCCTACTACTCCCACTGTCTCCCGAGCAATATGAAAGATTCATCTTTGTGTACCTGTATGCCCACACTGTTTGCCCAGTGTAGAAATATGGAGCACCACTCAAGGATGCCAGTTGGCTTTTTGTTTAAAATGTGAAGCGTTATTTTTTATTGGTGATATAATGTCAAGAGGAGTCGCCTATATGTACACTTACTGTCATATCCTATGAATGTCTTCATAGAATAAGAACCATTGAGTTTGTGCACACAAAGTATAAGTACTGTGGTAGTTTTTAGGTAAGGAACACTTGTCCTGAGACCTAGCTTGGCAAGTAAGGTGGGGCATGGTCAGGGAAACAAAATACACCAGGCTGTATTCTAGAGCAGTCATTGTAACTTTTCTATTCCTTCATCTCAAATTACGTAAGTGTGGAGTAGTGTTTTTGTTCGCATTAGGTGGGCGGATTGTGTGTGACCTCCTATTACACAAAACTTACACTTTTTATTTTTATAAAACCACAACAGGATGTAACTCCGCCTGACAAAGGGGCAGAATAAAAACTGACACAACTATATGACATGGTCGGTTAAGTTTTGGTGCAAGCTCAGGTGTCATTCTCTCAGCATCTGGTGGTGTTATATCGTATAATTTATACACCTCAGACTCGAATCATGTCAGCATTGGGCGTAGCGTCCACACATCATGTAACGGAAATGTTCTCATGTGACCCTCCCCTATAGACGTATAAATAACTTCATTTTTTTCTTATTACATTTGTTTACACAATGGCACGTTCGGTACCCCATGTGGCCATAATATGAAACCTAAAAATGGGATGGGACGTGTTGCGAGGGATAGACTTCTCCATGAAAAAATGTGGTTGGGCGGCGAGGCTGGAAAAGGGAGAATAGCTATTGTATGAAACACTATCCAATTTTCCATTATTTCGAAAGCATAGAATGTACATAAACCTACTGTATCGTGGGGGAAGGAATAATTTAGGGATCATCACTTGTGCATGTTTTCGTAGTTTTACCTACAAAAACATTAAACAAAATCACCTAACCATGCTCGTCCTCCCAATTCTCTTATCCTATTCTATTAAAAAATAAAAGTTCTCTCCATCATATCTCTTCATCACTAGCTGCCTCAATCCACTTCCCCCTTTAATGTTTTTCCCCTCTATAAATCTCCCTTTCGTCCCCTCCTATATTATCTCTCCCCATCTCTGTCTGTTGCATTTGTCACTGTCTCCGCGAGCTGTGCTTATATTCTGTATGGAGGAGGTGGCCGCTGGCCCTACATTGAATTATTGAGTGTTGTCCGTGTCTTGGTGCGCCGCACTGGAGGGGAGTCCTCCAGGCGCTGACCCTCGTTTATACAGCCTCCTGATGCAGGAGGCAGCCGGGGACTCGGGGCTGGAGGAAATCCTATAACCAGCCCTATATATTAATGAGGTTTACGTGTTCGGCGTCCTGCTGGAGAAACACTGTGCTGTTTGTGTATACTTGTGGATGTACGCGGAGTGCATGACCCGGAGAATTGGTTGGGGGGGATTTATGTGGAGGACTATGTGAAGGACGTTGCGCTTTACCAAATTTGAAATAATGTAGACAATTTAAAAGGCATTGGCAAGAAATAATTCAAATTATTGTTTTTATCCCATTTACTCATATTTGATTTTGTAAAAGTTATGCAGGATGTAAATTTGCCCAAAAGCAAAAGGAAAAATTCTGAAATCAAGTCCAGAAATAAACCCTACATTGCAAAATGACTTTGAAAAAAAAGTAGGAATGTAACAGATCAAATTTCCCAGGCATAATGCCGCATTCAAAACACTGAAACCACCACATACACAGTGCAAACCCCTTTTTCTTTACTCTCAAACTTCCCAGGCACGTTATGACCATTCTGCATGCCTAGACACTGCAACAAGCCAGTGTTATAATATAGGCCATAAGCGTCCACCTTGCACTGTAACCGTACACGTAGGTGGATTCAGGTACACCTGGGCACCCGCCGGCACCCACGCAATGTCATTTTCACGTGATGGTTTAGCACGGCTGGACGTCGGGGCATTTGGGGCTACTTCTAGTTGCCCGCCCTCCCGCTGCACGGCGCTGCACCACGCGGCCCGGTGTAGCATGCATGCATGACGGACTTGCTCCATGAGGCTTGTTGGTTGGACTGACTAGGGGCCTTTACTGCTGGTCTGTGGTCTACTTTTTTGTGTATCTTTGTACCTATATGATAATGCAATGTATGTTTATATATCTTTTTCATTTCAATAATGAAACCACATACCTATATACCAATGCAGTATGTTTTATCTGATATGGTTATTTCTACAATGAAACCAGTTATCTACCTTTAATATCTACATCAGGTTTCGTGAGAGTTTTCATTCAACCAATTCTGAATTAGAAGGATAGAAAACAAGTTTTGCTTACATTTGATCATGTGTTATCTTATCATAAAAGATGATAACAAACAACATAGCGTAACCCACTTGGGTGGCATTATTTAGTAGTATACGAATCTGTAATCAGGGAGCTTGTCAGGTTTCACACCAGCTGTGGCCATGGTTAGTGCTTAATACCGACCGTCCCTAGTGCCCCTGACGCTTATATATATACATATTATTATAGTACTACATGTATAACAGACCGTCCCTATACAGTGTCCCAAACGCAAACCCTAACGCTCGAATATCAGTGCTGCGCCGTTTCTGCATAAGATATGTATCAGTTCATGATTGGCTTCACACAGCACAGGGCTGGCACCATCAGCGGACCATCTATGAAGCCCAGCTCCCGTCGCATCGTTAACCATTGCTAACCGTGTTTTCTGGTTGTGGATGCGCACAGAGGGAAGAGTGGTCCCACAATCACCGAGCTGTAAGCCAGCTCACCGCTGTACGGCCACATCATGGAGTCTCCTGCCAATTCCCCCAGTCCCCTACAGCTGTCATTTAATATTATAGAAAGCCCCAGATACATTTATACAGTAATATTACTGTAAGTCCCCCATTCCCTAAACTACCCTATACCCCTAAGGCTCACTTCATTTTACTATACCAGCCATATTCCCCAGTCCCCCTTCAGTTGTCTTTTGCTATTAACAAAATGGTCTATGGTATATAGAAAGCCCCAGAAACATGTATACAGCAATATTACAGTATACATTCCCCCATTCCCAAACTTACCCCATGCCCCTAATCCTCACTTCATTTTACTATACCAAGCCATTATACCACAGTTCCCTCAGTCCCCCAACAGATGTCCCGTTCGATTAACACGGTGCCTTTATGCTATATAGAAAGCCCCAAGATACATTTATACAACAGTAATGCTGTAACATTCCTCTATTCCCTAACCTACCCCATACCCCTAAGGCTCACTTCACTTTGCTATACCATTGCTGTCCCACCTCCCAGCACTCTTTCTCGATGTCCCCAACCACTTCGATACACCTCTTTTATAGGTGGCGCCCCCTAGCGAGCAGTCACAAGGCCTGGGGGCTTCTGGGTATTCGATTTGCGCGCGCACTTCATCATACACCGACTTCCGTCGATTGGAATCCTCGGAGGCGGCGACGTGAAGCGCATGCGCAAATACGCCAGTTCCCCGGATGTGCTTTTGTCGAGTCATCCCGTGCCAGCGGAACCGGAAGTGCAGGACGCGTGGAGTCTGCGGGGGGTATGGCGTCCATCTCGCTTCCCCTCAGACCTTTTTTCCCCATCCGCAATTTCACGCTAACAAGATCGATTCGCCACCTTGGCCGCCCAGCAGAAGAGCAGCGGCCTGGGCTTAGTATATTGCCTATGAAATAGGCCCTCACTAACGCAAAATGCACACCAAAGACACAAAACAATGTCCATTCCGTACACACACTAATGGTTAATTATCTCACCCAACTGCATCTAATCATCCCACAAAAACATCATTGCATAAACAGTACGCCGGGAATGACCGTCATAAAAGCATAGTGCTCGCCGAACACATTATCATAAATCACCTAAGGGCCTTGGGCAAGTCTAGTATCTAGTCCTCTGAAGGAAGAGGCTTTCTCGGGAGATTTCTAGGCGGCCCAGCTGAGGGGAGACGAAAATCACAATGTGGTGTGATCAGTCAGACTTTCTCAGCTGATTTCCCCTGAGCTCAGTACACCTCCTTTGGTTTGGCCGCCTCCTTTAAAAAATAACACCCCTTTGAGCTTCCTTTAATTACTGCTCTGTAGGAATAGCTGACAGAAAACAAATTTATGGCTGGATTTAAAGCATATTTAACTCACTTGAATGAACCCAATAGTATCGGAGGGATTGTGAGTAGAGTTGCGTGTGGTTGGCGGTTAGTGATAACTGAAGTGACGCGAATATTTATTGGAATACTCGATGAACAATAAGCAAAGATGATAATTAGTTATTTGTATTTTACTGATTTCAAAAAAATAATGCTGGTCTTTGTTCATCAGCACTTTAAAGGCTAAGCAGGGACCAGGGTGTAACTCTTCTCAATTTGCAAAGGTTTGGGGTTTGCGATATAGTGTGCCCCTATCTTATCTTTTAAGTTGTATTTCTTTATTGGTAGAAACCCTTATACTTTTGAGTTTGAGGCGAAAACAAATGCGATAATAGTCGGCTTTTAAGTTCTGTCCTGAACCTGCCTGAGGGCATTAGTCTGTATATTTCTGTTGTTTGTATTCGCTGGTTAAAGTGGGCTTAAGTGGCAGTCACAAGACTGCTTAAATGTGTTGTTCTTGCAGAGGACATTGAAGCCGATACATTTGATGCAGGTCCTTCAACATTTGAGACTACGTCTATACTAGTCAACTATACACACATGTAACATTCAGCATATTTTCTCTCTATAGATTATCTAGGAATGTCCCTAAGGCGTTTTACTATGGGAATATCAGTTTTTATAATATACCCATGTATATATTAAACCTCTTGTGGTTAATCAAAATGAATACTAAAGTTTTATGAATAAAATGCCACCATAATGACAGCAATACATTTTACAGAATCAGCATTCCATCCGGACCCTGGCACACTATGACGTAATAGATATCATATAGGACCAAAATTCTCATTGTGTAACACACAACATTGTGTTATACACAGCTCGTTGCTTGTGCCTAAAGGGTCACATTCCCTATCCTTCTTATAGCAGCTTGTTGCTGGTTGGGAAGGAGACCTGGAGCCGCCACCCCCACAACCCATTACCATGGTAACAGGCCAAGCCGTGCCAAGACAAACACTGACGTGAGACCTTGTTTGGGCCCTCTCCAAGCAGAGTTCGCTTTCCACAGAAGGTGCCAGGTCTACTTTCAAGTGTAAGACTGTGCTTGGTGAGTGTGACGTGCGTCCAAATGCCCCAGACTCAGGCAACCCCCAGACTTCCCCTGCCTTAGACCTTTGAAAGGGTCATAGCATGGTTTGGACTCTAAATCGCAACCAAACCTTTAGTCAAAGGAATGAGCGTGGACCTAATGTCTGTGAGAGTTCGTTAAGATCACATGCACTCTGTGACTGGGGCTGCAGTCGTCGACAGTCTGAACATGATCAATTCTGGAGTTAGTGAAAAAAAGAAGTAATTGTATACCGCACTAGGGATTATCTTATTTCAAAGACAATAGAATATTAACCCCTTCAACCCTCTATTCCTGAGGATAATAGATAAAAATGTGTGTGGACTACAGAAGAAATGCTTTCTAAAGTTGCAAACCATTTGAAAATATTCCTTTCAGAAGCTTAGATATGGTCATTTGAACTTCCCTACATCTTGTACAATAGAAACCCTCCATTTCTGATAGTCATCTTTGTTTCCATGTTATGATAACTTTAACTTGACCTTGTCTATTTAAATAAAAAGCATTTCTTATTCAGAAAAATGTTTAAAATACAATAACTTTTGATTGACTTGGTCTTTAATCTAACCGTTTGAAATATGAGGCAGAAAAAGATATTTCCTACATTGCCAATGAAAATTGTTCTGCTGACTCTGAATGTTTTCTTTTCTGTAACCACGGCAACCTAACAACCTTATTATATGGAGGATTTCTGTGAAAAAAACATTCCATTGCAAATTTCCCATAATGCATCATTGGCAAAAGATTTGATATTTCTATGAAAATCATTGAATTCTCAGGAAAATCCTATCTAAGTCAAACTTTTCTGCAAAATTACATGAAAAAATGTTTTTTCACCAATAATTCCTTAATTAATGCTTTCAAGAGGCTAATTTTCCAAAATAGGCAGATTTGCCCTATATTGACCACAACGGCCTTTACTGGAACACATATTCTAAAATATCTAAACATCATAGAATAATAATACAAAAAGGGTAAGGTTCCTTGGAACTTTGGGAATATTTTGATTTTTACCTCATGAGCATAGGTGAAATACCCATTTTATAATCAGAATAAAACCCTAAAAGAGGTGCCATTTTATAGGTAACACTCATGTGGTGGCCAAATATGGCCTTATGGGGTGGAAGGGGTTAAAAGGCCATAAGCCATAGATATATACGTCCTTTGATGACAAAGCCTGTCCTTAAGGCTGTCTTTTTTTTCAGATGATTAAACAACATTTGATTTAATAATGTATCAAATATTTGTAAAGTGACAATACACAAAAATATCGAGCAATTGTTCAGTTGCCGGAAACAATAAAATAATACGTCTAGTTATCTCAAACATTTCAGATATGAAATAATTTCAGTGAGGTCCAGAAGATAAAGGCCAAGCGGTCAGACAGTGGTCAGTGTTCCATGTAGCCCCTGGCATGCCCCCCGGCGTGTAGCGGTCATCCTGACCGGACACCTCGGAAACTGACCAGGTGCCAGCGGCGGACGCTGGAGCAGCTGGTGGTCAGCAGACTGACCCATCCCTGCCCATCATTCCCAGGCCACTGAAACAAAGTTTGTGTCACGTCCAGCGGGTGGACAAAAAATTACCAATCGGGATGTTGGGAAATCTTTTCTCTTTTTTTTTTCTTTCCTTTTTCTTTTATATCTTTTTTTTTTTTTTTCTTTTTTCTTTTTTTGATTTTTTTTTTTTGTAGGAAATAACAATTTTTACACTTTTTTTTATCAAGGTGGGCCCCATGCCCACACCTGGTGGCATGTCGCTGTTGTCAGCACTGAACACTGTCCGGCCTGAGAGCGGACCCCACATACCTGTTAATCTGACCGCCCCAGGTACTGGACGCCCAGCACTGAAGGACCTTTCTTGTTTAATGAGAGGCTGCAGCGCTGTGCTAGGTGATATATAACATGTTTGTGCGGGTTGGGTGGGACTGTGTGGTCTGAAATTACCATAGAGCACGACCCTGATACAGATAGATATGTGTGACCAGGATGGCAATATTGCAATAAACTTAGTCTGGTATGTGGGTGTTACATTCATGGGATATGTTATAATGACCATCCAAGTCATTCTGTATATATTTCCTTAATTTTTTCTCATTCTCCCATGCTTTCAAGTGTAATATTATTTTTCAATTAATACACTTTTTGTCAAATGTAATAAAAATCATGACAGTAGAACATTTCTCTTGTATTATTATTTTCTCATGAGATGAAAGCATTGCCAATAAGTCCACCAGAGCAGTCCTTGTCAACTTCAATAGGATTCCACCTACGTTGAGAATCAGCCTGCAAACAGGCACTCTCCTGAAATACCTATACAATGAGATAGAACCGGGGCCTCAGAATGTGATAAGTGTCAAAGAATTTACTAGGTAAACTGTAGTCCTCGTAAAGACCATTGGGCCTTCATATTTGATCACTGGGTTTACACTGTATCATGCAGCCTACAATCCTACAGTCTTGTTTGCATCACTATACCTTACAGTATCATTGTGCCTATATTGCATCCCCGAGCCTATCCTACATCACAAAGCATTTATATTGTATCACTAAGCCTATCTTAACCACTGAGCTTATATTGTACGACTGAGGCTATCATTGAGGCTGGAACATATCTATGCGTTTATACTGCATCTCTCAGCCCATATTGTATAAATGAGCCTCTATTGTATCACAAAGCCTATACTGCATGACTGCAACTTCACTGTATCACCAAACCCACGTGGCGGTAGGTGGGTGGGTGGGCGTATCGGCCTCAGACCCAGGAGGCTGGGACACACCCGATACGGCTTATCTCCTACTGCCGGCGTTCACGGGGTCTTCAACCTTGATTTGCTCCCTCCGATCCTTCCCTCGTCCACCATCAAATATTAACGCGGGCCGAGACAGCTCCCCTCCAGCCCGTTTTCCTTCGCTATCGATCGAGCGGGTGAGATGGGTGGTGGAGTGGTGGGGAGGGGGGTACTTTATTAAAAGAAAAAAGAGCACCCAACGTCTAGCAAACAGCCCAGGAGAACAGCCCCGTTTATCTAACCAATGTTTATCAAAAATATTTGCCAGTGTCAGACACTTTTGGGATGTTTGGACATTTTCTATTTAGCGTTTTGGTGCGACGCAGCCGACCTTAACATTTGCAGTGTCAAAATACAAATTGCAATAAGGCCTGGCGAAAGGGAAAAAATGGGATACAACTGAAGACTATGCAGCCTGTCAGGAATTGTAACATAGTATATTGTGATGGTCAATATTCTGAGTGAACACGTTACAAATACATACGAACATGGGCTGCAGACCAGTCCTAGAGTGAGGCGACGCGCGAGACGACATATTCATTGACCGACCCCCCCCCCCCCTTCCCACCCACCCACCCACCCACCACACCCTTCCTTCCTCCAGGGGAAGTAGATGAGTTGGGGTAGAACGAGGACGCGGATCCTTAAGGGGCGGGTCTCTGGCTTAAAGCCTCATGAACATAAATAAGTAAAGCCCCACAAACAGTCACGCTAGCCCATCGTTTGCTAACACTGGCCGGCCCACTCCCCACTCCTCACCTGCTTTGTCGGCCTCCCCAAGATGGCATTTTGTAATAAATGATGGGCCCAGCGCAAGTGGGAGTAAGGCCCTGTACACACTAGGCATTTCTTACCGACTGGTCGGTGTTAAATTGGCTGATTCTATCAAAATAATCGGCCAACTTTTATACAAATTCAAATTTAATTATAGTACATTTTAAAACTGCGTGTACATACAGACGGATGATAGATATCGGTGTGAAAGTCGGCCGATTATTCTTGTATACTTGGCTGGTTTTAGAGCCGATTAGTCTGCCGATTTGGTCAAAATCGCCTCGTGGTTATGGGGCTTAAATGAAGGGGTTGGTCGGCGACGTGGTGGGGCTGCATGTGCTATTCAGGGGGTCAATAACACTGGGAGAGCACGACGCGGCTGCAACACGCGTTCGAATAAGCTGAATTTACACTATGGGTTACATGTGCGGCGCTGCGCCAACAATGCAAAAACAATCAAAGTAGTGATAATAATCTTTTATATCTGCACAGGAATCGTTCGTGACACGTGTATCCGATCAAAATATCTAAATAGCGCAACGATTTTGATCTGCGCCAAGGGAAGCCGCGTCAAACAGATCATAGTGTAAATAGCCCCTTTGACCGGCGCGTCATTTGCCGCGCGGCACTACCCCGTCACGTCCGCCCGTCCTGTTGACTCGGGCGCGGTGGTTTGGGTGTACTGGGCGGGGGCGGTGGGGATGAATGTCTCCAGTAGCCTGCTACGACGCGCCTCCAGGGAGGCGGCGCGGTAACGCGTCACTCGCCGCCGTCATTACGCGCGGACAACACGCGTGACAGCGGCGCGGCAAACGAGGCCACTTATTACATGGCGCGGCGAGGCCTCGCGCGGCCCGGGCCATGTACGCAGCCTCCATGACCAGCAAGCTACTGCATCCATGACCGGCGAGCTACTGCAACATCCATTACCAGTAAGCTACTACTGTCTACAACATCCATGGCCAGTAAGCTAGTAAAGACTGGTGGCCAATATCAGCTTTACGGTACTGGAGAAAGACACTTCCCTTATGGGGAAATTAACAGTTATTAGGCATAATAATTGATAGAGAATGCCATACACGCTGTATGCAAAATTCCCACTCACCTGAAAACTAGGGGTACTCCAAAAAATTATTACTTAAAGAAAACAGCTTAAAAACTTATCCTTAATCTTAATACGTCAATGTATGTAAATACTTCATTCTGCATCTATGAATAACAAAGGCATTTCTCGTGAAATGTTTAAGCTTTTTGAGAATACATGAGCAAAGACAGTGCAATACTGTCATATATCTGATGCAGAAACATGCTCACTCAGCGTTGTACGCCCGCTCCGCTCGCCTCCAGGGCTGGCGTATAAATTAACGCTACTTCGGAGGCTGAGTATTGATCCACCGCACAGCTAATGTACGTTTTATTCAGAGTGAAAACAAACTTGAACTACTGCTCACAGAACCGAATCAAGTCTGCCAAATATACAAATAAATGTATCTACTGAAGCATGGCTATTTATATCAGCAATGGGTTAATCAATGTATTGAAATTAATGTAGTCTAAGGCCACATACAGCTTTTTTTATTTATTCCTACTAAAAATGACCTGATAGTAGGTCCAGGTTTTATGTGACGATACGTCATGGGCAATTTGGTTCTGATTGCACATACCACAGTAGCCAAGTCAATTGTTAGAGGTTCAAATTAACTTGAACTGATTTCTTGTATATACGTTCCTCGGCGCGTTTGTACTACATGTATCAAAATATAGGAAAAACTATAACTTGTTGCAATTTTCAGTCAGACGTCCCTGGAACCTGTTGCCAAAGGGTTAAGTTCCCATGCACTGCAATTCAGAATAAATTGATTCTTTCTAGGGAGGACTTGTCCTGCTGACCCCAATAAATCATACCTAGATGGGGGGGGGAACCCCTGGAGGGGTTTGAGGATGGGCCACAGTCTGTGGGAGGGGGGCAGGAAAAATATCATGTGATTTGTACCCGGGAGGCCCACTAACCGACACTGTATCATCAACCCCTCTGACCGTGGAGGAGGGGGGGGGTAGTCGAGGAGGTGGGGGGCGTGTCCCGAGGGGCCTTGGTTAGATTATTACCGTCACCCGGCCCCAGGACAAGGCTAGTCACATCCCGACAACAATATCAGCCCCCGCCTCCTCCTCCTCCTGTACCCAGCACCGGTACGCCGCCTACTCCACGTGAAGCCCGGGGAAGGTAGGGTTAACACTGGGACCTGTAAGCCTCCTCCTGTGTGGTGGGAAATACAAGTTGAAAAGGTTCAGTGGATTGTTTATAGGCCTATGATTTACAGAGATTTATAGTTTCGTGCGGAAGCGCGTCCATGCCTAGGTGCAATAAAGTGTGTCTTTTCATACTGTTTTACCATAATTCATTCAGTCCTGTAGGACCTACCTATTGCTTTTCTAGAAATAACAAATAAATATTTTATTCTTTATTCTAACCTTTGTAGATGGAAAGACTAATTTACTCTTAAAATAGCAAATCAGAGCTGATGTAATTTTTTAAGATAGCCTTGGCCTAGAAGTAAGAAAACGTATACTGTATATAAACAAACATAATAACAACCCCCTTTATAGGCTACTAAATGTTCAGTTGGCCTCACAGTTGTAATGCCTCAAACAGCAAAGCCTCCACCTATGTTTAGGAGGTATCTAGTTGTATTACTGTAATACCTAACCCTGCCAAGTCTCTATGTTCAAGAGGTCTCCATGCTTGTATTCCTAACCCTGCCAAGGCTCCATGTTCAGGAGGTCCCCAATCCTATACCACGGTAGCGGAGACGCTGCGGCCGTGTCGCCGTTGCCATGGTGACGGGCTGTTTACGGTGTGGGGGGACAGGCTGGCCGCGATGGGTCTAATCGGCCCGTGTCCCGGGCGGCGGGCGGCAGTCGCCGGTCGGGGCGCCGACAACACATACACGTATTGATTTCAGCCATGCCCTGACACTCTATTCCCCCGGACGGCCCTCCCCTACCCTATGGAGACACCTCAACCTCTGCTCCTCTGATATCAGGACGCCTCTGATCTTTTATTGCCCATTCAAAATGAGGGTGTTCTAATCCGGATAGGCCTGTGTCCCGATGGGTGGTCTATGGGAATCACAAAATGTTTGTCTTCGCAGAGGGTTATAATCCCAGGCCGACACTTATAGAGGGATTTTTCCTATACATCCACATCTAGCCACAGATCTTCATGGCCACAGGTAGTCACTTATCCCTATCCCTGCCCCCAATAAGATAAATCCCTATTATACCTTCCCCCAATTACCTAGGCCTATACCTATCAGTGCCTCAAATGAGCAATTCTTATCCCTGCCCAAAATTTAATGTTCTTTCCCTTTCCTTTACCTGATTATTTATCGCTATCCCTGGCCCAGTTATCTATCCCAGGCCTATCTTTCCCTATTCCTTCCCCAACGATCTATCCCTATCCCTGTCTCAATGATCTTTCTCTATTCCGTGCCCCAATGATCTATCCCTATCCCTGTCTCAGTGATCACTGTCCCACTGATTTATCCTGGTCATGGCCCTACTATGATCTCCCCACGCCGATATGCAAATGGCGGCGCTGCTATGGCTGCCCCGGGATGCCATGGCAACGCGGCGCTGACCCGGAAGTGCATCCTCTGGGGTCCTAATGAATTGCGGCGTCTCAGATTATGATAATCCAGGCGCTGCCTGACCTAAATCTCGTCTTGCCCCGCCGGGCCTAACTGATCTAATGATGCTTGGGCCTAGATCACTGCTCGCCGGGTAGGCCTAGAAGTATCGGGTGAGCTGCTCCCTAGCACTTGACCTAGAAGTGGGTGAAATGCAACCCTAATATCATTAATCAATCTAAAAAAAGTAATCCCAACTTTCTTGTAATAAATGAAACATGGGGATATGCTTTGCGGTGTATAAATGTCTCATTGCATGTATACAAATCAGATTATGTCATTTATGATAGAGTGCTGAGGGGAAATCAAATAAGATGTGGCCGCCAACGGGCAAAGCGTCTATCTCTAGACCTCACCCGTTAAAGTTAATGGGCCGTCGTTTCTGGCCGACGGGCACCCAACAAGGTGTGAGAGACCCGTAGTGGAACCGTGTGTTTGCTGGGTTAGGCTTCCTACTACTCCCCGTGTACTGAGCCAGCCAAGCATGCACGTGGAAATTAATTAGCCTTAGTTAAAGGGCTCCAGATTTACCCGCAGTGTTTCTGAGTGCCCTGATACGACAAGGGAATTGGACTCACTGGTAGTACTGGCACCTCCCTTATAGGGTCTTTAGCAGGAGGGCAGTGGGTGCTGGGGTGAGTGGGGAACGAGCTGGAGGAATCAGGGATCCCTGGGCCTTGTGAAGAAATAGCGTGCGGCAAATCTGAGCCTTGGCCTACAAATCTGAGAGGGGGTGTTCGATGGATGGCGGGCGGGGTGCGCCGCCGCCACCGGTCGGACGTCGCGACGGACGGACGGGCGGGGAGAGGGGGTGGTTTGGGGACCAGAAACAGTGCTGGCAGCTCACACAATGAGTGCAATATCGATCTGCTTGAAGCTCCCCCCACCACTCCCCCTCCCCTCCTCCCCCTCTCTCCCTTCACAGCCCCGCGCCATCCGTCTCTCACTCAAAGCCCAACCCCTCCGGGCCCTTCCTCCCCCACACCCCCACCCCCCTCCCCCACCCCTCCCCCCGTAGCATTCCTTTAGTCAGCGTCTCAACAAGGGCCGTGTCGGTTTTTTATTTCATCCCCTCTTACGATGATCACAAAACCACTTCTAATTGACAATTTTCATATGGAACCGAGTGCACTGCTCATTTAATATAGAACGCAGTGCTAAAGCTTCAGAGCCTGCATGCTATAGCATGCTAGTGTACGCTCAAGGCCGTGTCCATGTCTTTTTTATTTCATCCCTTTTACGATGATCACAAAACCAATTCTATAATTTACAACTTTCATTATAGAACAGAGTGCGCTGTTCACTTAATACAGAACGCAGTGCTAAACTATTATAAATACAGCCCCGCTAACATGCTATTTTTGGCCGTCTCGGCTTTTTATTTCATATCCTCTGGTGATCACAAAACCACGTCTGACTCTCATTAACAACTTTCATTATAGTGCACTTTTTTTCCTTTATAAGTTGTATGATAACAAAGGTATTTTTCATCATTGTTACCATACAAACGGAGAAACTTTTACACAACTATAGTGCACTGTTCACTTAATATAGAACACAGTGCTAACATGCTAGTTTAGGCAGTGCTAGGCCCTCTATATACTCTATAGTATAAACCATGCCCCTCCCCCTCCCGCGCCAACCCTACGCGCGGCGGCGCGCGGCGACTATTGGCGCATTAATACGGAAATCACGTCAACTTCCGGCTGAGCGCCGCCGCCGAAGACGGTTCAATGGCGGGCCCCAATATCCCCGCGTGAGCTGGCGTCTGACGGGCCCGATAGCGTTATTATTGCCACTCGCCGGGTACCAGGCCGCCTAATGCAGTTTGGGATCAGTATTACTGGCGTACATGGGGGATCAGGGATACACATTATAGATCCCGGCGTGGCGGGGGACGATAGCCCACATCCCCCCACGAGCTGCTTCATTAACCACTGTGGGATGTCGACATACCAATCTACTCCATACACACGCTGCTCCTAGTGTACCTTTATCATACCAGTCAATTTACATGAGTTTTTTTCTTTTCTTTTTCTTTTCCGTGTTTTTCCCTAATGTTCCTATGTCACAGCTGCCCCATTAATTTTAAACTGACTGAATACCTATGACATATTTTCCCCTACATTAGAGACGATTGAGTGATGCATTGTCCTTTGAAATCTAGACTAGGTAACCACCACTTCGATACATATCCTAAATACGTGTAAATCGGTGATATGGGTTCAACCCCTACTCTTATCCAACGACCAATTTCTTGAATTGGCTTATTATCATTTTCTGGGTTTCGTGGCCTTGCTCAATTCTCAGAAATACAATACTATAACACTTAAGTTCTCTTAAAAATTCGCTTAAAAAGTACAGTTTAACATGCTTGGCCCTGCACGACAATTGATAGTTATGTACCAGAGGTATTTTTGGCTCCCAGTCGATACAAGAAACGCAACCATTTCTTAACCAACAATTATTCAATTATTTTAGGTGTAATTATCTTAGTAGGTCTGTAGATATGGCTGGTAAGTGGTATGACTATGAGATCGTGTTAAGAAATTATATGGCAATCCTGACACACTTTAAGTACATTAACCTTGACACAGGACAAGCGAAGTACCATGTAAGTGACTACTACATTATATGCACCTAAAAAAATTCACATTATAAAAAAGATAAAAACACTGACCTCAAACGACAAATGTGATGCAAATTAACAGGTTCCTTGAACCAAGAAGATGAGTTTGCTTATCTAGACTGCCTATCTAGACTGGGCGTCTCGCCATGTTAAGAGTGATAACTTATAATTCTACAGTAATCAACATGATCTTATAAGTTATATGTCGCCCAAGGCATATTAACAGCCTAACTTATTTAACAGTCTTCTTATTTAGACAGAATGGCTCATGTTTAAAGTAAAACATACCATAATAATCAACATGACTGCATGCATGTTGTCCAATATACATTATCAGTTGTTCAATTCTGGGCAAAGGGGGTGCACCCCTCCCCCTTTCTTCTATAAGGCCGACCTAACGTTTTCAGAAAGCTGGATCCGCCTCTGTATAACCCTCTCGTTCCATACCGCCCTAGGACGCGTATGCCCTCCTAAGCGGCTCTAGGCTTACGCGCCGCGCCGCCTCATACGCGCCGCGCGATCAATGCGCGGCCCGTCCGTCTTTCCCGCGCGCCGCCCCCAGAACGAGGGTGACGCGAGGAGCGGCCAGCGGAAAGCCCTGCCGCGCTAACAAGATTACGCGTCGGCCAGATTAGGTCGCCCTCTCCCCATATGGTATGGGGCCTGCTGGCCAGGGATTCAGGAGGTCTGACGCCCTGGATGGGAGCAGGGAGGGGTGGGGATGGGGAGAGAGGGGGATGCTGACGGGTTCTGGATCAGATCTGCGCAGCTCTGCTTGCATCTTGAGTTCATATCGCGCTTCACTCATGTACCGACCAGCCTGCAATGGGGGCTATGAGCGAGCGCTGTTTTGTGAGACGTAGAAAATAAGCATTATATTTATGTATGTTTATAGGACAATATGTTTTAGTGGTATTCTTACTTATCACACAGCAATTAGGAGGCAGTCAGAAGTGGATGAACTGATTCACAGCGACTTCTTACCTTCCCTGGTATTTCCCTACCAAATATGGGACCCTGCCAACAGTATTTGGTTTTCCCACCTTCCAACCTACTAACCACAACTACTCATAGTCATGATAATTATATAATTTTGGAGTTTTGCTTCTGTTATGACTTGAGATAACTATGAACATATATTTTACCTGTGACATCAATTTGCATTCCAATCGCAAATGCATTAACTACCTGTATAAAACATAAACTGAAATTACCTTTTTAGTTTTTCTTTAAACATTTCACCTGACTTACCACCTTTCAGCTATCCACCTGTTTATGAAACATGTCATTTGAATAGAAACATGGTACACATAACTTACCGTTCGTCACACCTCGTTTCACACAAGTTCAGCTTTTACATTCAATGCTCATGTAATAACAAACGCGTCCCACTGTGATGTCGCAAAATAACACACTTTCTAGCATTCAACATTTTAACAGCATCAAGTGTCTTTTTTCGTACCTAACATGTCCTGGGTGACCGTGAACTATATAGCCCTGGGCGCACGCTAGAATCAGTGCACTTGATACCATATTCATAAAAAGATGTTATGCATTACTAGATTGTATGCGTGTGTGTGGCCACCATCACGTTTGTGTCACTCAAATGGGGCACTGGGATTCATTCATTCACAATGTTATTCCTGTGCGTGACATCCCCCCAGTCTTGATGGCTGGAGAGTTGGTAGGTTGGCCTCCCACCACATCGCCATATGGAAATCACATTTGCTGGCTGGATGTGTCTGCCGACACTAGTCTCCGGTCGGTATGTGTTCAATGCCACGCGCCACATGGACGTGAACGTACCATATGGGGCTCTGTGAAACGGCCCGCCCTGGAGGAAAATCGACCGACCTGGGACTGCAGACAGCCCCGGGCCGTTGCAAATCATATGCCAGGGTCATAGTCATCAAACGTTTGTATGGGAGTGGCCCGTGTTGTTGCTGCTGTTGCTGAGGAGGCCTACTCTATTTTGCCCGGGAAAAAATGTCCTATTAATTTGCACTGCATGTACTACATAGACAGAGATCTAGGCCTGGTTTTATGATAATTATAGGGACGGCATAGGTATGGTAGATTTGGCCTAGCATCCAATGTACTGAATAGTACTGGAGTAATATAGGATTTCTCTTTTATCTTATTATTTCCATACAGATGTACTTATATTTCATATCTGGTTGAACTACACCAATGCAAATGGAAAAGGTGCCATTGCTTCGGAAAGTAGACTGTGCCTTTAATATGTCTATTTGAGTTTCACCTAGATTTGATAACAGTTTTTACATAAAATTACCACTGCCTTTCCCAGCAAACCAGGCCTAGATCTTGCCTTAAATCACGCATTCCTGAGCTGTGTGGACCACAATCTCTAAACCAAAGCTCAGAGGGCGAGTGAATCACAGCTCACAAATGCCCCACCCCCTTTTCCCCAGAAGAGCCATTGGCATTACAAACCATCTTACACTATCTCAATGCTGATCAGAGTGGGCCGCCTGCTAGAGCAGCTTGCAGCGGCTCTCTTTCTCTCTGTAGTGTTGTGAGTGTGTGTGACTGACTGAGAGTGTGTCGGACCGTAGTGTAGGCTCCTGAGTGCTCGGTGTGTGAGCAGCAGCCTGCAGCTGGAGGAGAGGGGCCCAGGAGGAGCGGCTGCTGCCGGCCGGCGGCCCCCCGCTCCAGGCCGTAGACTTCCATCCCATATGGCGGCCTCCAAAGCCGGCCTGCTCCAGTGGGAAAAGAGTAAAACCATTCCCACCAGGTCTGTCGACGTCGGTCGGTAAATCCCTGACGTGCTGGGCCTTGACTGTAGGCTCGGCCTCCGTGGATTTGGCCGAGGATGGTGGTGGTGATGGTGTTGTTTGGGTTTGATCCTCCTCGGCGGGTCTTCTTCTCCAGAGGGAGGAGGGAGTCATGGCAGTAGGAGATGCTGGACTTGGTGATGGGAACTGGTTTAGGTTTCTCGCGGTTTAAGATGGTTGACACGCATGCAAGTGGGGTTTGAACACTACAATGGTATTGCAAGAAAATGTGGTAGGATCGGGTGATGGTTGAATGTGGGTGACTAGAGCTTGGTGTTAAGTGCCGGGAGAACGAAATGACAGGTCCAGCCAGAAGAAGGTTGGTGCGGCCGTGGTGGAACATGGCGGAGACTACGGATCACGGAGCGGGGGCCTTCACGGCCGGAGAAAAAACAAAAATAAAAACCAAAACCCGAAGGTATGTTAAGGTAAGTAGGATGTAAAGTAAAGGTAGACGTACCTTGGTGATAGGGTATAGCGGGGATCGACTCTTTAGGGTGCCGAGACACAGGGAACGTTTCGGGGCAGGTTGTAGCGGGGATTGTGGAGGGGAACGGGGAGGAGGCGGACGACGATCTGAGCCGCACTGTGCACCTGCGCGCACTACGTAACAAAGTAGTCCTGCAGCCGACAACCGACTTTCTAATTCCTGCCCTGATTACGTATTCACCCACGGAAAACAGATTGATAATATCATATTGTAACATTCTCAGTCAATTGATTTGTGAAATTATGGAGTGTAGGAGTGAAAAACGGTGTTTTGAGTAGTGTATGAATACATGGGTGTAGTGAATTTGACCCCGGGTCAACTGATCATGTGACCCAAACAGAACAAAATGGCGAGTCGGGACTTCTGCTGCAGCAGCAGTGAAAGTATAAATCTTCTGAAAACTTTCACAGTATGGCCTAGAATAGACTTCTGTGTGCAGAGTTACGTCAGTCGTGCTTTTAAGTAACCCATCTGCTGTCAGTCGCTGATACAATGTCAAGGAATTGGATATGAACACTCAAGTTGCGAACATGTGCGTTTCGATGTGGTCTGCTTGGCACGCGGATGACAGTTGCCAAATGTAAACAAACAATTGAATAGACCGCCTACGTGACATACTTGAGCGAGGACACGGGTGGCACTCTGGTTTGTAAGAGAGGATATCTAAGCACACAATTGAGAAGTAGATTTTAAATCTGATAAACAATTGAAAAGAGCACAACTCTGATGTGCTCAGCAGAATTGTCAGCTTTAATTTTATTCTATTGTACGGTATCCCAGTCTATGGCTCTGGCCTCTGCCCAGGGTCACAAGTGGCCTGGGGGTCCTATTCAGCATCATTTTGGATATATATTTGGTGGATTTTTTTTTTCAGTAATAAGGTGGTTAGTCATTCAGTATTTTCCCTAGGGGTTTTGCTTGAAAATGTTGCTTGAAATATCATGAGGTTATACAGCTACATTTACAAATGCAATCATGGATCCATCCAGGGAGCTTCTGCCTATTAGATCTAATATTAATAAATCTATTCATATCAAAACAAAGCGTCTTTTTATTTGTCTAAAGAGCTCCGCTGTCTATAAAATCGTAAGCCTGTAGACCTATCTACCTAAAACATTACAAATATCCAGGCTTACAAGACATTATTATTCCAGAGATGCCATTTTTCGTATTTCTGTAGGCTTTCCTATTTGCCGATTTGGATTGCACAACTGATTTTTCCAACATCACTATCTTTTTTAGAGTGTAGAGTTGTTTTGTTTTTTTAAATTAGTTTCAAGCTATTCAAATGTAAATTTACTGTCAGGAATCTATTTCTTAAGGTTCCTTTTCCTCTCAGTTGCTTCTGGAAAAAAAAAAAAGTGTCTCCTACTTTTCCTACCTTTTCTTAAGTCGGGGGTGGCATCTCTTTAATTCGAATGTCTCATTCTATTTCCCTATTCATTTTTCTGCTCATCTAACCCTCATGATGTATGTAGTTGGTAATTGAGCATTATAAAAGCAGGTCAATAACGTTTCAGCTCGGAGGAATGAACAAAGTAAGTTTACAAGGGAGGTTTAGACGATCCATGCGACTCGTGGCTCCGCCTAGTGTATCGATATTAGTATTAGATTGTGTCGCGATTTCAATAATCAGATAACAGTTGCTCTTCTATATAATTTTTAGTATAGGACTGTACAACTATACATATATGACCGGACATCCACAAATAGTTCTTTGATAAGAAATCCCTTGCCGGGAAAAAATCTGAATTTCTAAATTAACTGAATTCAATAAGCCCATCCCAGTTTACACCAAGACTAAGGTTTACTATGGAATATTTTCAAAATTGTCTCCATGATTATTCCCTGAAGACAGTTATAGAATACAAAATTAACCAAAGCAATTTGGGTGACAGATTTGGTAAAATGTAGCTTTATATTTTGGTATTTTCCCCATAGGAACCAATGTTAAAGCCTGTCAGCCTAGCCTATAATGTCCAACCCTATTTTTCCCTGAAATACAGCATTTTGATTGGCTGGCAAACCTACATATCTGTCAACTAATGAAATTTAAGAAATCATAATGCTAAAGCAGTCCTTGAAAATATTGAAAAACATAATTCTTTCTTATTTCAGTAACCCCAACTCTTGGAAACAAGGATGGCGTATACAGTAATTTTGTCCAACCCTTGTCCAATATCCAATGTGGGATGGGCTTAATAAAATCGACACGGCGAAACGGCCTTTTTTGGGCTTAGTGACATCAAGATTTCTTAAATTCGACATGGCGACATCACTATTTTCTTAAATCCGACAGGGCGACATGGGACCCCCCCCCCCCCCCCCCCCCCCATCTAAGTAAAGTGTACTAAGGTAAAAGTGGGATCTGAAATTTTCTTCCTTTAAGGCTACTCCACTTTTAACTTCTCAGAAAAATTCCATTTAAGACCTTTTTAAGACCTCTAACTATAAAAAGGTCAAATTTAAGACCTTTTAATGCCTTAAATTTGAGACCTGCGTGGGAACCCTGTTACTGATTTGTTGTCTACATCATGTTCTTTCGTTCAGAGGCATTAGTTACAAATTGTGAAGATGGCCATGAACGAATCTTTGGGCATCCGTAAGCCTTTGAAGTTTGGATTACATTTTGAGGCTTTTCAATCATAAGAATATGCACCATAAATAAACTCGACAACAGTTTGATTTTCAACTTTTATTGTAAAAATTCTCTTGTAAAATATAGCTCAGCCTTTTGTTTATTCATTTGCCTCTCCGAATCCTAAGAATATCAGTGCTCCTTCCTACACTCAGATCAGTCGTCCGTCGTCTCGGTTCAGTTCACCGAAGTCAGGGCACGACGTTTGGCCTTCAGTGGTGGGAACCCTTCGCCCAACAGCCTGCTGCACGCAAAAGAACAAAGACAACATTAGCAACCTAATCGACAGTTCAGGATTCATTGACAAATTCATTACTCGTTAGGACATGTTTTGACAACATAGATAAAGGCGATACGTGTAATGGAAAAAAGAAAACACAAAAAAAGGTCTCTAAAAAAATTGTTTAAATGTTATTGTTTAACGGCCGAAACTACTATGATTACATTTAATTACGAACCATCTCATTGTGGCAAGTTGTATACATATTAAATACAGCATAAAAATGTCTCACCTGTAGGGAGCGCCAGAATAATGGAAGTACGTCGTATCGCCGCCAGATAGCAGCACAGACTGTCCCTTACAATGACACAGCGTCTGTCACCCTGGGAGGGAAAGAGCAAACAAATGTCAGTGTTGAAACATTAGGTGAGCGCAAGTATACGAAAATATACATGCAATTTCCTACAAAGTATTTAAAATTAATGATCAAACCTAAACAAGAACCTTCCTAATGTACTTACAACATGGAATTAAAACTTTACACACGCCTATACCAAGACTAGTAATGAACACAAAAAGAACCCCCGTAACACAATGTTATAAAGACGACAAGGTTTATGCAGGACAACTAAACCAATTCTTATTGTGTAAATAGGTGCTAGACAAATTACTTGGGATTCATGTGCGATAGATAGAAAATTCCCAGAAGCGTGAGTGGTAAGCCTTTGTTAAAGCTGGGGTTATGATCTGTATTCATTCACACCTATACCAAAGAGCTGATTCATATTCAACACTACTAGAACATTACTAAAGAAGTTAGGTTCACTTATGTATTGCCACCACTTGTTCCCTACAAACATAACCATGCCCCTTCTACATGGCTGCATTCTTACCAGAAAAATAAATCTCATTACCACCGTTCTTACAACTTCAATCGCACATGCAAATGTAAAATTCGACCAGCGAATATTGCGAATTATTGAAACTACACGTTTAGGTCTATAAATCTTTCTAAGAAAGAAATATAAATTAGAAAAGTACTCTTAGTGATAATATTAGAGCTAACTGATTTTATGTACTGTCTTAGATAATGAAGCTGAAATTGGAAATCGATTATCAAATACTTCGTACGTTAAGTGATAGAAATACTGTATTAAAAGATAGGAGCAGCTTCGTGAATCATCTAGGAAAAGGCGGCGGCTGAGGACGTTACAAGCACATTATCAATGACACCGCCGCTTACCTTAGGCCGAGGGCCACCGTGCCCCTAACACTTAAGGAGGGTGACAACAGTAGCGTGAAGCTTCTCATTGAATAATACCAAACACTAACTCTTGCGGTTAATGGTGACTAGACTAATACACCACCAGGACGTAGGAGGGAAGAGAACATGTATGACAGGAGCAATATGTAGTAATAATAAGTGCTCATCCATTTAGCCATCCAGCCACACTAAGTCAATGTATATTTGTGTAGACAAGTAGTAAAGAGTAATATATATATTGGGCACTATGTAAGAGAAGAATGGTTTGAGGAGTTTCATGCACGGTTTCGGGGATTTATGTACACGGAGGGTTTGTGAGCACAGTCATGTAACGAGACACAGCAGCGGCCACCCGGCGGGGCTACACCTCGGAGACGTACTCTGCGTGTGGCACTAGCTTCTAGCGTCAATTTGTTGTAGTAGTAGAGATTATGGGGGGAACGCCCGACTACCGTTACCAACTTGCACTTCACCAGTCAAAGTCTGCAATTTGAGTAAGCTTATTTTTGTAAGTTTTGTTTAAGTTAAAAAAAAAAAAGATTATTTTTGTCGTGGATTTTTTTCCCCTTGAAAACCCTGAAAACTGT
This sequence comes from Lepidonotus clava, assembly GCA_936440205.1. Lineage (NCBI taxonomy): Eukaryota > Metazoa > Annelida > Polychaeta > Phyllodocida > Polynoidae > Lepidonotus > Lepidonotus clava. The sequence goes on along the minus strand of OW387150.1, from coordinate 11,806,050 downwards.
CTACTAGTTTCTAGTTAGCTGGGATTATTTCTGGTGAAGCGGGTTGGCATTGGGTAGTCCACAGGCCTACTACTGGCCATAAGGCGGCTACGACTGGCCCCTCCCTACCTGCAGCCCCCACGATAAGGGGACCACAGTGTGACTAATATGTAGAGACCAATAACAAACACCACCCAATATGTACTCAGAAACTTAAAAATATAGGAATTTAGCAAGTTAGAGGTGACCATGCCTGCACAAATGCACTAGAGTATTAGAACAAAAAGTATATATATGTAATATATGTATGGCTGTCTAGCTAGCTCACCTTGGTGTTTATCTCTCTGCGCTAAGTTGACCGTCTGTATTCAAGTCGCTGGTGTCATTCGGAGAGCGGGGCTATATGTGTCCGCCGCTTGCCCTTTCCTTACCGTTTAGGCTAACATGTTATGAAATTCACTCTGTTGGGTCTACGTAAAGCATACTAAGGAAGTGTTTCTACAAGCAACTGTTAGGGTTGGGTTGGTTCACGACTTCATTCCAGTTTTTCCCCTTTTGTCAAGAGATAAAAAGTAGAATTTGGGCTTAGAAAAAGGTACACGACCGACTGTTTTCATTATGCACATGATAACAATATCCACAGGGAACGGATATGATCATTCATGCTCACTGAATCGCTCGTGACTACCCAACACATACATGCAGACCTGCCGTAACACATACTGTCTTAGGTTATTAAAAGCTATCCCAACCACATTGCACCACATACAACGAGGGCGCAAAAAAACTAATTATCCTGATTTTAGCACACTACCTGAAACGTCTATACATCTAGCAAATAAAATGAACCGATGAACCCAACTTGCTCAAACTTGTTCTTACATTAATTGATTCGTCACACAATCTCTTCAATGAAAGTCAAGACTGTCACTTACTACAACAGAAAATCTTAACAGGTTTACATCAAACTGAATTATCTTCTAGCGATCTAAGAATTACGTGGTTAATGCCAACTCTCATCAAAGTAGAAGACTTACCTTAGTTTTACAGAAAATTATCTATCTTCTTTCTACTGATCAATTTGATAACTTTGTAAAAGCAAAGCTATACTAGTATAGTGGCTTAGCTGTTTTATTTCAAAGAAAACATTCATGAAACAAAATCCTTTTCCTACCTCATCTTTTATTTAGATCCCTATCATGATCACCAAAACAAAATTGAAAGTAAGATTTGTCGACAATACTATGTTTTTTTTTATTAAAATGTTCAACATTGGTACTGGACATGACAATAAAATAGACGACACATAAAATAAGTAATTTCCTCTATGCTTGATTGATGATGATAAACATAACTGTTCATTTCCAACTGCCTGGAGAAGTAGGCTATTTTAGTCCATGGAATACACTGTGTGCACTACGTGATACTTAGGGGGGCAAATCTAGCATATTTTAGTTCGAGATGGACATGTTTCCTTAACAGTTCCAAAGAACGGTGGATCATTTAGAGTCACTGGCATCACGAGGCATAGTTGGTGCTTAAATAAGAAATGGGCGGACGGTGTGCTAGGTCCCATGCACAACACTGGGAAATATGTAAGATTTAAAATGCACTGGCTGGCCTTAGGGCGGCTCTCCTCTCGCACAAACTGAGCAAACGACTCAGGGCATATCTCTAGGTTACTCGACTCCTGCTGCACCAGAGGACTTTCTCTGGCCACTAGGTTTCAGTACATCCAGCTGCTATGGTAATTTTCCGTTATGTGGTTTTGTTGGAGTGTTCTGTCTCACTGGTGGAAGGGCTAGATGGATGGTGGAACCAGGACAAGGCACTGGAGAGACCGAGCCCGGTGTCAACCATTCGAGCCACCACAAACCCCCACCTCTCAATTTGGTAACTGTTCATCGCTGACTAGGTATACCGACTCCTGGCTGTTATTTTCTTTCTGAAGTCTTGACAATTGAGAACTGAACTGTCACTCATGGGTGCTGACGGCTCCTGACTGGGGTTTCTCAGAAGGTAAAACTGGTCTGCTCTGCCTCTCATAGTAACCATACGAGTTCTACTCTCTGGATCTGACTGCTTGCTGCCTTATTCACCTCTGACGCCACTAAATGCCCTCTATATATCATAATTGCCTGTTATAAAATGAAAATATTAACATGTATTGCAATAACCCGCTAAGAACAAGTCACTTACTCAGGCACTAAGTTACATGGAGTGTGTCCACGTTATGTTTACTATTTCCATCTAATTTTAGCTTTCTGTGAATTTACTATTCTAGGCCTTTTTATTTCTTTTTTTCTCTCTAGTAAACTAACAATCTAATTTAATTTAAGGTTTTTTTGGTTGCCAATTTTATAAAAAGTAGTCATAGACATTAAGAGTTTCAAAGTTGCCCCAAGCTTGGTTCAGGAGCAGCAGCATCGGATGGTGCTATACTTACCACCACAAAGTTTTCACGTTAAAGCGTGTGGATTCAAAAAGATGTTTTGTTGGTACAACTGTCTTCAAACCTGTTATTTTCTTTTTATTTATTGCTGTCGTTTGAAGCCTAAACATAGGGTGTACGCCTAATCCTAGTCATTGTTAAATGGACTAGCCATCGTTATAACCTGGATAGTTTTTGTTTTTGTGGCTGTACTGAGTGTTGTCTACTACCAAACAAAAAGAGTTTTTCTCTGGGCCTGGACCAAGCTGCTGGGGTTCTGGATGTTGTTCGTGGCCTCCCCCCGTCTTCCCCTGGAGAAAAGTGGGTGTTTTTTGGGACCACTTACCTCGTGATGTCACGCTCGATGCTCAGCTGGAATGGTCGGGTTTCAGCGGCGCCCATAGCCGCCGCCACCACCACCGTATCCACCGCCGCCACCTCCATAGCCGCCGCCTCCGCCGCCGCCACTGTTGCCGCCATAGCCACCTAAACCACCAATGCAAACTTGATCGTAATGTGTGTTAGGGAAGAAAACACCTGCCTGTCATGTTATTGCTGAATCCCACTAGCTATGTAAAAGTACAGGTACGTAGACATTTGTAATTATTCCCCATGCCCCTTAGATAGTTTCAATTGCAAGTTGGAAACATATATACACGTATATAAAATAAATTCCAAAAATATGCATGCGGCAGCCAAGATTACACTCTCCACACATGTGTTGACTTTCCATTTTTTACATTTCCTAATAAAACTTTTCAATTTCACATTGAAAAAGAGACAGGTCATTCCACAAGATGGCACCTTAACCCCCTTTTTAGCCTAGCATATTATTGCTCTTCATTTACAATATGTAATTTCTTTAAGCATTCCTAATTTAAACATACAAAAGATACAGATACCGACAAAGGAATATAGCAGACCCACCACCAAGTCCATGTATCAGATATAAATAAATAATTTATAAAATGGATTAGTAAAGATTTATTAGAGTTGCAGGCCCGGGTATGGGTACAGTTGTTCGGCCGTCGTGGCCGTTCTGTAAACCATCCCTAAAGGTAACCCTGAAAAAGGACGATCATTTGCATTACTATTTGTGTGTAAAAGCCATCTAGGAAAAGGGAAGACTTTCATTCCAACCGCGTTTGCACTCAACGTTTTATCAAACTTCTTTTTTTTAAATTTAAAGGATAATTCCAAAAGCAATACCAAATAGTTCTGCTAAACAGAAACATGGCTGGAAATATCTTTCCTTTTCCACAGGCGCAATTGGTGCGACAGATTAGTAACACATACTACCATAAGGTCCAGATCCTCTGTTATTGTAGTTGCCCTTCATTGCGCCGCCACCATAGTTGTCACCATAGCTGGAGCCGAAGTTGTTGCCACCCCAGTTGTTGCCGCCTGTGGTGGGAGGAACACATGCTGGGGGTTAGGTGATGCCTGGGTGGGAGGTGAAGCGGGTGGGTGCAACACGCGGTGCAAGGCTCGACGACTAAACTGATTCTTCCAAACCTTGCCTATTTCTGATGTTGACCACTTGAAAATACACCATTTCTTTCTCTTTTTTTGTTTTTTCAAATCTAACCTTTGAAGGAATATGAGAGGAATGGGAAGCAAACCAGAGACCAAAGACCAAAAGGAAAACTCTCAATTTTTTTGTTTTTATGTCATGCAAATAGTTTGCATACCGAACACTTACCCGCATAACGAAACCAAACCAATCTTCAGAACTACCGGACGTGTCCTACCTATGGAGTTGTCTGCAACTATCCTTTTGGCTAATTGTATCATGCACATTTTGGGTTCATTACGCCTAATGGGTTAATGTCTCAAAAATGAGCATGGTGAATAGGATTATAAGGTCTGTCATGGGATCTTGATCCTAGCTAAAACGTTGTTTCTAAAACACGGACATCCAAAACTAGACCCGGCTTAAGACATATCCATGCACATCACTACCTGCGCGTCGCTATAAATGTGTTAGTTATCAGTAAACGTAAACTAAACAAAAATGCAAAATAGCTGAACATTTATATACTAAAGACTGATCGCTCGAACCACAAGACATGTACATTCTATTTAACCTTTGATAGAAAATTACGCTTCAACTATAACCTTTATATATGGACCACTTGAGCATATATATTATCTTAACTGTTGAACATGCTCCTATCTCTGATATCTTCTGATAAGGCGCACTAACCTCACATATTAAGAAAGTTGTATTTTTTTTTATCAACTTAACAAGTTTACCTAACCCAGTCAAAATTATTATGCCATTTGGTTAGAAAAGAATTCCACACCAAAGAAACTTACGCTGATAGGGTGAGACTGCGTAGGGGTTCTGGTAAGGCATAGCCAGCCGGGCTGCCGGGGCGTATGACGGCAGGAGCCTTACCGCTCCCCCTCCTAATATCTGTTCGTAGCTGTCACCAAGACTAACGAGCGCTGACAAATGAGGCACAGCAATTATCTCACTTGGGTGTACAAGAATGGACGCAAACAGGCCCTTACTCTTCTCATGCTGAGTTTATGTCCCTCTGGTTAGCATGTTCCTGTCTAACCTATCTGATATTAGTGAGGTTCCTTGTTTTTTTTGTCTGTCTATCTAGACTGAGAGTATATAGCCCAAAAAGCTCACATAACCTTGTCTCCTGCCACGAGACCCGAAAAAGAAAAGACGTTAAAAGAACTTACCTTGAAAAGTGTGAACCTAAAGAAAAACTGACAATCGATGCCTTTGACATGCTCCTCAATGAGTAAATTGAAATGCCGTTTCTGATCAAACTTGTACTAGACTGCACTGATAAAGACATGCACCTCAAATGTGAATCTCCACTATATTCCTGCCTTTTCCTTCTTTTTAAATTCACCTCGAACCATGCAACTGAAGACTGAAATCCCTAACCGTTTCTCCGTAAAACGTCTTACGAGCCTGCCAAGCACAACGTGTTCCATCCACATCCCACCTCACACATATGAACAAGTGTAATGCACAAAATATCAAATAAAGGTGAAAATCTGCAAACAGGTACCATAACTGAAAAGTTTTTTTGTTTGTTATATCAGCTGTTAAGAGTAATTATATGACAAACGTGAAAAACAAATTTACTGTCATTTTATAGTTTGATAATTTCATGTAGCATAATTCATTTTTATGATTCCAATACTGAACCATTTAGCGCAATACCGTGTTGTCAACTATAGATGTGCTAATCCGGTAATAGTTAAAATCGTAAAAAGAAACATACCATCATAGTTGTCGTTGAAGTTGCCGCCGCCACCGCCGCCGCCACTTCCCCAGTTGCCACCTCCGGAGTTACCACCGCCGTAGCTGCCGCCACCTCCGGAGTTACCACCGAAGTTGCCGCCGCCGCCACCGCCGTAGCCGCCTCCACTGCTGCCGCCGTAGCCGCCGCCGCTACCGCCTCCGTAGCCGCCGCCACTACCTCCAAAGTCATTGCCACCGTATCCACCTATCAAGAAAAACATGACGTTAGACTTTGGCTAGACCCATGTTGTGTATTGAAACTCAGCCTTAGGTTCCTTTCCCCTATGAAGCTAGGTCCCTAGTCCGATGGATTAAGTGGGGAAACTGTTTATGGAGCTGAGTTGAGAAAAAGCATCTCTTGGATAACAAAGGTTGTCAACAATGTGTGTAGAAACCCTCTCCTCAATCTAGTCTGCCTTACGATCCTCTGTATTGGTTGCCGTAGCTTCCCTTCCTCATTACTGCCCTACCTTTCCACATTGTGGTTAAAACGTGCTAAAAGAGACTCCTTATCTAGTGTATAACAATGCCCTGTCTGCTGAAGTGCACTTTTAGTTTCACAGCTAAGCTAACTTAACGCCTGGTTAACAAGTTGATTATGGAAGCTACGGCAACGCGTCTCGCGTGGTTTTCTATCGCGACTCATTGAAAGGGCCCTGGACATGATCAAATGGGTACGAAAGTGCAATCCTGACATTTAATAACCCCGATTATTTGTCATCCTGTACCTGTGTTGCTTTTGTGGTTTGATCCGGCATCTTGATCTGCAAGTGTAAAGGATGAGGCAGACTAGACCAAAGGACAGGAGTACAGGTATGTCAGAGCACAGTGGTCCACCCCTCAGCCACTCGACATGGTCAGTGTAGATAAGTGACCGACACAATTTGAGTCAAATTTAAAGACTAAAATTAAATTCAAAGGCATGCACATTAGGACTGGCACCGTACAAGTTAGCACCAAATTCACATTAAAAACGGAATCCTAGACTAGCCGACCACCGAATAGCATGCTCTTAACGTTCACTTATCTCCATACTGACCAACAGAAACTACCTAGGACTAGTCTGGCCAATAAGAAATAGTTGATGCCCACTGGAAAAGTTTTCTAAGCTTTGTGATTTTGAGGAATTTCTACGAGCTCAAAAAATGCAGGGGTTTAAAGATGAATTCTAATTTAATCCCTGTGTTGGGACGGAAGCTTCCTCGTTTTTTCTCTCGGGGAACCCTGCAGGTTTGTTTAGCGTCTAAACACAATTGAAACCACGCTGCAATGACCTTTATAAATGCAAATTGGCACTAAAGAAATCCTTCCTACTCCTTTTTGAACGATCTGATCTTTTGAGTAATAAGTGTTCTTAAAAGACAGCCAGAGAACCAAAGACGTCCTACTCAGTGGGGTGCCAAGATCGACCTATAGACAGGCTCAACCTGGCTCTGTGGTCACTACACTACTTTAACTAAGGAAGTGAATGGGGTCGTTCTATACCAACCTTGGTTGCCACCAAAATTGCCACCGCCCATGTTTCCTCTGCCTCCCATGCCGTTGTCGTAACCCCCATCGCCGCCCGGTCCAGAGTTACCGCCCATGGAGTTATTGAAATTTCCACCACCCATGTTTCCGCCAAAGTTTCCACCCCGGTTTCCAAAGTTTCCTCCCCGGTTCATCCCACCGTTGCTGCCGGAATTATTTCCACCAAAGCTGTTGTTGCCAAAATTGCTCCCTGAATTGCTGTTAAAGTTGTTACTGCCAAAGTTGCGGTTCCCCCCTCGTCGATTCCCACCCCCCATGGAGGACCCTGAACCGGACGTACCCCAATCACCATCATCTCCGCCCCCTGGAAACAAAATGAAAACACTTCCCTCTACTCTTCTGTTTTCTGGACAACTAGAACTCCTAGATAACTTATTTATATTATGCTTAAACACTTAAGCTTATTTGCCTATTTAATCTAATATGGTATCAGAATTGACTATTTTATCTAGTATGGTATCAGAATTGACTATTCAGTCTAATATGGTATCATAATTGACTATTCAATCTAGTATGGTATCAGAACTGACTCTTATCTCAATTAAATTGCCTTGACTAAAAAGCACATTTGAGCTTTTCTAATGTCAAAACCTAAGTAGTACAATTTGGAAGTAACACTCCAGGCACTGCTTAAGGTCCCTTACTTTTCAAATGCAAGCTGATCATTGGTTTTGTAGGACTTTCTGAGAAGACAATTCAACTTTCTAATAGTTTTCTCCGCCTATTCCTAAAACCTTCTTTCCGTTTTACGGTCTAACAGTTCTAAAGCAACTTACTGAAACTAATACAGTCCTAATCAAATGTCTCCTTCAAACCTTCTAATAAAACTAGCTCGAAGTCGAATGATTTTCTGATCATTTTTCCTGTAAATGTTTTTTCCTAAGTGCCTGAAGCAATCAAGACTCGTGTAGACTGAGAGAACGAATGTACAGGACAATACATTTTAAACCAATAAATGAGTTCCATTGAACGGAAATAAACGGGTTTTGACGCAGACTAATATTGGAATTTCATTGAAATGGGAAAATGTCAAAACATCGAAAAGTTCTAGTCTATTATCAGAATTTGTCATACCTTGGTTGCCATAGCCGCCACCACCTCCGAAGTTGCTGCCGCCGCCATAGTTGCCGCCGCCACCACCTCCGAAGCTGCTGCCGCCACCATAGTTGCTACCACGGTCATTCCAGTTTCCGCCGCCACCTGAGAAAAGAAATCAGAATATGAATTTAATATATAACTGTTAGGTTTACATTTTAGAAACTGGCTATATAACTGTCCCTTGAACGATAGTTTGTTTTTTCTGCTTTACTTTTTGGTATGGTCTTACTCAAATACATTTCCCTTCGGAGTTATTCAACCACAGTATATGAATTTAAAAGAATTACAAATGATGTCTTATCAGATCATTAGCATCTACAACCAGGGTACCAACCGAAACTGTGTAGAAAAATTTGGACAACCCAACAACAAAAAGTTAAATCCCTAATATCTTGAGAATCAGGAATTTCATAACCTGGCCAGATGAAATTCCCTGTGTTTTGACAAAATTTCCAAATTCCCTGTGGATTTTTTTTCGCCATTTTCCCTATTTTCCCTGTGTGGTTGGTACCCTGTACAACTCTCCTTTAACAACTGACAAATCTTTTATCAAATAAAAAGATTCTCACCTCGGCCTCCCATGCCTCCTCGGCCTCCTCTGGCTGTAAAAATGCAAGTATAACACAATATTAGTAAGGCACGATGAGAGATGATAGACTGACAGGCAATTTGATATTCGATGATTAAGTTCCGCCAGTAATATTTACTTTATTTATAATCAAAATTAAGACCTAACGACGTGATAAGTAAACAGCATTACATGAGTTTTGATATCAGTAATTTGTTATTTAGGTCTAACAACCATTTTATAAATCAAATGCATGCCTTTTAAGATGATAAAAGAAAAACTTACAACCACGACCGCCCTGCATCCCCCGGGGAGGTGCTGTCTTGATGTTCTGCATGTCCTGTTTTGACAAGGCTTTCTTCACTTCACACCGGTGGCCATTGACTAAGTGGAGTTTCATAAGCACAATCCGGTCAACTGGGTCATAGTCATCAAAGGAAACGAAACCGAAGCCACGCTTCTTTTTGGTTTCTTTGTCTGTAATAATGTCCACACTTTCTACGTTTCCAAACTGTTTGAAGTACTCCATGAGATGGTCTTCTGTCGTGTCATCTTTGATGCCTCCAACGAACACCTTCTTGATGGTCATGTGTGCCTCTGGCTTGCCAGAATCCTGAAAAGGAATAAATTTCCATTTTTAGGTTTGCATTCAATAAAATAATATATTCAACAAGATTTTGGTTTCATCCAATGTGAGATAACAACTCGACACAAGCAATTTGTCGACTCAAGTACTACCTAAGTAGGTTGGGTCTTCAAAATTCATTCTGGTTTCTACGTCTATATTTCTTTTTGCATGCAAGATGGGCTATTTCTATGTCTATCCCGAACTGATTTTCCCCCTAAAATTAAAATGTTGTAAATTCCCAGATTTCAAGAAAGTTGAACAAAAATAAACCTCAATAGGTTATTTTTGTTGCTTCAGATACATTTTAGGAATATCACTGGTCTCGTAAGAAAACACTTAAATGGAAGAATTTCGTGCTTACCTCCCGGGGCACAGCCCTCTTGGGTTCTACTTCTCGGTTGTCAATGACGTGTGGACGCGCTTTCTGGGCATCGTCGACCATGTGTGCTTTTTTGTATGTGATGAAACCGAACCCTCTGGACCTAAAGGGAACATTACATGACATTACTGACACAATTTCCCCAATATTTTCTTTTAAAATAATCCCAGAAGCACAAAATTATTATTTTGCATTTAAATTATCCCCTGATATGAAATACTGTGTTAAGACTTTTTCCTTCATAAAAACTCTGTTGAAGAATATTTCTTATATAATATTGTTCTAGACAGTGTTGGTTTACAGTGCCCAAAAAGTGGAGCAGATGAATGCAGAATGTTTTATTGTGAAATAAAATGAGCACTGCTCTTTAAGAAAAAAAAAAAAAAAAAATACAATGTTTGCTGAGTTTTTACCCCCCACTTATTCAAATTCAGTCACCCTTCCAAGAAATTTACCTTTTTGTGTTTGGGTCTCTCATAACGACACAATCCACGATTTCTCCCCATTTTTCGAAATGGGCTTTCAAACTGTCTTCGGTAGTCTCATAAGAGAGACCGCCGATGAACAGCTTGCGGAATTGTTCGGGTTCTGACTTGTCCTGAAATAAAATAATATATCAGATTGAGTATCATTTCTTTTCAAAATGAATACAAAACAAAACATTTTAAGAACGTCAATTCAAACATAACAATATAGTATTAGAAATATACGAGATAGATGTACCTAGTTAATGTTCTACGCCCTTTAAAATATTCCACTAGTACCATTGTGATGAGGGAAGAGGCATTTAGGCCCTGGCACAATAGATCTATTGTGTTGCCCGCATAGGACTATTTTTAGCTCCAATAATCTGGCAGCATGTTTGGCCCTTACACACATCGTCTAGACCATTGTTCTAGCAATAAACCAGGCACAAGTACTAGACAGACTGAGACCGGGCCTCAACAGCCAAATATACGTTACACGTTTTTAAATTAACAAAAATAAAGACCTCTATCTTTAGAGAGAACGTTTGAAATGCCTTAAAAGTAACGCGTTAATGGGAACAATCGACTGAACATTTTAGAGGTGAACAACCTTTGCAAACTAATGCTAGGCTTATTCCATTGTTAGCATTGAAAAAAACGGTTAAAAACCTGTTGTTGATGCAACGAATTTCATTATTATTCCTTGGAAATTATCTTAAAATGCTATGGTACATGTTGCAAGAAATCTAAACTTACATGCTCGTACTTGATCCTGACCTAATTACAGACCAATGGCAATAGTAAATTTGTCACTGTTATTACTTATTTTCGCTTGAGTTCAAACTGCCTATGGATGTCTGGTTCAGCTGTATGGCCTTGTTATGCGGGTACAATATTATTTTAAAATTATTTCTACATTCTTAAAATATGTTATTGATGACCAAACCCTCATCAATAGACCGAGGGCCCAGGGGACGCGTCGGTGCGTACCCACGCCCAACCCCCATGCCGGTACACATCGGTGTTTAAACCAGGATTTCTTTTCGCGTGCACAATGTTTACCTCCGTAGGGCTGGCCAGAGTTCCCACTTAACAAATTCTTACTTAACAAAGACCGTGATTTGAAACAGAATTGGAAATAATTTGCTCGGTAGCATTGGTGCATCGCTACACTGACCCGGATTTCTTGGAATAGAATGACGCCATATTGCCATGTTCAACGCCGGAATGGCATTGTGTATTCCAACTGATAATTTATTGAACGGCTGATGTAAACAAAACATGGCGTAAGTTGAAACTCTGGCTTACTCACTGAAGAAAATGTGCTCAATATTCAGAGGGGAGCCGTTTTGATACACATTTAAGACAGATAACTTCGCAAATGAAAAGGGTAGGGAAAAAGACGCCGCAAGCGGCTTTGGCCAATCGTAATCACCGCCATCTTGCCGGCAGGAAACAACAACGCATTTTCCTAAATTACGGCTGCCTTATCACATGCTACCTATCTAAATGAATCATTTCCATATATTAATGTATAACGGTTCATACTGCGTTAAATTCGAGAGTTTTTAACGGCAAATTATAGTGAAACAATGGCATAAGAGCCACAAACGCGTCACTCACCTCCGGCATCTTGAACACTGTGGGACCGAAGAGGAAATGCGTCGGTGATCACGTGACCAGCCTAATTAATTCTCGGGCACTTGTTTTACTGAAATTATATGTTATTTTTTTCATTTTAAAGGCATTGCTGACAATCTTTGTCAATTATAATGGGATATACAGTAATAAAAACGAAAAACTATTTGATATAAAGGAGAACTTCACTTTTATCTTAAGCCGAATTTACCCGAAGGCGCAGAAGAATATTCCCGCGTAAATTATCCCACAAGGTCCCGTATGTAAAGCCGGCCCACAAGATCACAAAGACACACAGCGGAAAGGTAATACCACGATTATTGGTTTCTTCATACTTTGATCATCGTAACAACTGGTTAAGCAGTAAGTTTATATCATGTAGTGTCTACCTATTGTCGAATTTACCCATCACTTTGGTATTTTCGACAATTTTGTTGATGCGGCGCGCTCCGGAGCCGCTAGACTCTTTCAAGATGGCGGACAATCACATGCTTCTGTAGGGAAGTCTTCGGAACGAAGCCGGCTTGCAGCGGATAAGTTTGTTGTATCTCGTGTCTTTTTCGATTTCGATTAAAACGAGCCATCAGGGGGCATTAAGGTAACGAACAAAACAGTGAAAGGCATGTGTACCAAATTACGAACGATGAACTTGCATCAATCACTGACTGCCGAAGCAAGCAACTGGGGTCGTGTACCTCGGCATTTAAAGAGGCTTCTTTAAAGATGAGAGCGTCTTGCTTTCCTCTTCTCAGCCATAAAATGCGTGTTGAAATTAGATCATAGTAATTAATGTCTTGTGCTTGGCTTAGATCAAATTTAAGATGGTTCGAATGTTGATTGATTACGAAAGCGTTGAGTGTTGTTGTTACTGTTTACGTTATTTGCAAACAGTTGAAACTTCCCTGAAAGTCAAAAGTCTTTGACTTTTGAGTCGTTAAGAAGATTCCTTGATGCAGTCAGTTGACTGGGAATATCGACAATGGTCCATGTTGATATTAACTTATTTAAGACATAATTTATAAATAGAAGATGGTTAGAATATATTCAATCTAATTAATAGGGCGTGGAGGCGTGTGGGGTGGTGTAGTGGTTAGGGTGTCCGTCTGCTGCGCGGGCGGCCGGGGTTCAATTCCCGGCTGAGCTGGCCACTGCTCCCCTCTGCATGTCTCCCAGTGGCAACAACTGGGATATCAAAGGTCTCTAGTAGATCACCGGCCGTGTGTGTGGCCCTGTCTTAGTGTCTATGGGACCATGCACATTAAAGAACACCTGCCTCGGTAAAAGTGAAGGGGTATGGTCTCTACCTTCTCATAGATTCGGTCACCATCATCGCCCTTGATATGACCCTGGCTGTTAATTAGGGCGTAAAGCAACCAATAACCAACCAACCAATAGGACGTGGACAATATCGTCTTTTTGCCGAAAGAAGCAGAATGTTGATCTTCGACTCAGACATGGACCAGTGCAAGTGGACCATGGTCTGGTTTTCACGTCTTCGGTTAGACTACATAGATATAATTATATAAAGACATTTTCGATGACGGGCAACATGAACTCTACTTATCTTTACAAATCCCTGTATTCGTTAGTTCCTTGATCTTTAGATCGCGACACTCCTATTCGGTAAAAATTGTTCAACTGCTGTACTTGAAAAGGCTAATTTGTGTGCAATTTTTTGCACCAAATTCCCGAAAATCGTGTCGATGTGGACATCAGCTTTTGTCGCTAAATTCTGTTAAAGATGAATTACTTTTGGGAGGATTTTGGATTTTGTACCAATTCTTTTCTTCTATTTTTTTACCCCCTTAATATAGTTATTTAGTAGGGGTTTCAGTGTTTGTAATACAGGGATCACAGAATTCGCAAATAACTGGGGTGTTCTACACATAAAGTCAGGGTTAATGAGAGTTTTTATCCTGAAAAGGAACAATGAAAGAGATGATGAGATAAACCCGGACTGTCTCGGAGTTCATATTGGGAATTCGGCTTCAAAGGATCTTCCAGACCTTGGGGGGGGGGGGGGGGGGGGTTAGGCTCAACTTGGGAATTGTTTTCCACCCGCTCTGCACCAAACCTGTTCCAGTAGTGGACCAAAGTTTTAAAAAAAATTCGCAGTATTTTTTGCTGACCAGTTATTTCCAGTAATCATTTATATTCACTAATTGCATATCCGATCAATGCAATTTCTATTCTGAGAAAGTTGCAATGGCTTGCTTGGCCATGGCTATGCATGTTAACATTGCAGTGTTTGTGAAAAGCTTTATGAAGTGTCGGACATATGTCCGACGTTCAGGAGCTAATGCTCGGGCACACTTTATGCATCATCGGACATTTTAAACATAATTGCTCAATATTTTCATATTTTTGCCGGGCAGCATGTCCGACATTTTGGACCAGTATGTCGGACATAGTGGTCAAAAGGGATTAAGGGGTTTGAACTTTGCTGGTCGTCAGGAAGTTGCAGGTAAACTTTGATGGGCCCGAGTCTAAATCTACCTGACCATCTTCATTTGAGTAGTATCACAATGTGACATGGTAGAAATGTTTGCCTGCCCTTGGAGCAGGTGGATGTTAAAATGTATCTGCCCCAGCTCAGGTTTCAGCTGCCCCGGGCAGGCGGGCAACACTTAATGTCGATTCCTCTGATATATAACCCTGCCCGGTCTACTAAAAAGGAATATGATAACCAGTTGAATTGATTTTGCTGCAAAATAAGCATTGAGCTCTTTTCCGTCAAAATTGCCCACACTTCTTCTAGTCATTCCAAGAGAGAATTTTTATTACATTCTAAGATTTGAACCTGTTTGATCCCACGTGTTCTGGCCGATGGCCGTTGTTTGTACAATGTTCTTATTTACTTGTTTCAAATTAGAACTGAAAGACTGCTTCAATCATGGAAACTGCAACAGAACCAACAACAACGGTAGATATTTCTCAAGGCTTGGCTCATTCCTTAGACTAAGCAATTTCATTGAAATGGCAAACTTGAACACCGCAAAAAAAATCATTAATTGAAATGAATATTCAAAGAAAAAATTGTTTAAACAAAAAGCATATATTATGCATTCACGGGTAACAGAAGGTGAGCGGAGCTACTTACTAAGGATTCCAGTGAAAATTCCACCAAAGTAAAGAAATCCTATTTAGGTCAGGACTACCCTGTTTCAAATTTTGAATAGTTGTGACTGTCCAAGGGAATTATTTTAAGGGGGTGCGGCGATTTAGTTCAATAACGTTCCTAAACTTATTGTAATGTCTCTGGCAGGAGTTGCAACTCATCAGAATGTTCTGTAATTACACATTCATGTATGCACTCTCATTCATCAAATTAGGGGATTTTACTTTATAATTGTTTGCGTAATTAGAAGTTCGGTCTCAGGTTACGTAACAGGTAAAAGTTCATTAACTTTTGACCTCAAGTTGTTATTCAGGGTGATCTTACACGTGTCCAGTGACTATGCTGCACGCATTGAACTAAAAACACTCATTCTGTTAGCATGTTGCCTTTTCGTCTCCCTTGTAGTTTGTAAACCACCTCAGTAAAGCTTGGCACTAGAAACCAGTCGATCTTGCTCTTTGCATTATGTTCACCTGGTTCATTATTTCACTTCACCCTCTGTTCTTTGACGATTCCATTTACGTCAAAATGGTTGTCTCCAGTGCTTGTCAAACCTTTTTAAGAAAGCTTAATAAACCAAAACAAGTTTATATCAGAATTGAAGCATATTTTTTAATAGCGTTACAGTTATAAGTTTACCACAAATATAGTAACCATAAACACTGATTCGAAACTGTTCTGTTCAGAAAATCACCAAAGAAATATTCATGAATGCTCGAAAAACATAAAAGGAAGCATACAAAAGTCTTGACACTGTCAGTATGACCCTTATGGCTTTCAATTTACCCTCAACCCTTTGAATTGTTCAATGAATGTGATAACAAGAACACGAGCTCTGCCTGTACCAATCATACGAGTGGCTTATAATGTGGTGTGGTGCATAGTGTATGTTTTCCAACGTAGTTGGTACTCCGGTGTTGGAAGGGTTTATATTGAGCCACAGTCGTTCCATTTTTAAGTCTTGCACACAGGGAATTTTGGAATTGGTCAGGGAAAAGTGGAATTTTGAAAAATGTCAGGGAAAACTGACCCTGGTCAGGGAAAAATAGAATTTTTAAACATGTCATAGCCCCAAATCTAAATCACAACGTTAGAATTTGTGCATCAGGTCACAAGAATCTGGTTCGGCAAACATTATTTTGTAAATTGTGGGCCCTTGAAAGGCATGTTGTGATTTTAAGGTGCGTTGCTGTAATCCAGCAATATTGCCTTGGCTACAGGAGTTGCCAAGAAAAAATTAAGGCATTGTGTTTTGAAAGTTTGAACTTAAATGGAAGGACAAGACTGTTCGAGGTATCGTTCAAGGCTGTTTAATGAAAGGATTTTCTTATCTAATTAGTCAGGGGAAAATGGAATTTGTCAGGGAATTTTGACGTCTCTGGTCAGTGGCAACCCTGTTGTTGAGGATAATTAACCAAGAACAGTTATTGAAATAGATAGGCGTTTAAATGTAACTGATGCCTGTTGACTGATAATTGATATAAGAGACTTGGTAACTAACTTACCTTCTCAAAATTGCAAATACAGGCCAATTTATGGGAAAGAAAAGGCCGAGTAAGGAGCTTATTATTCTAAAACCCTTAGCGTAATATTTTCTAGTTTACAGAAATACATAGGTCCATAGTGATAGATCACGAAAAAAAAATCCAAAAAACACGGGGAATACTTTTTTTTTCAATTTTTCTAGTTCTTTAAATTAGCTTATTGCACTTTAATTGTGTTTCCGAAAGGTTCATAGATCTCTTGTCATTTACAAACTTGTACACTTTGAAATCAGCTAAAAAAAAAAAAAAAAAAACAGAAACATCACTGAAAATTCATCCTAAGACAGGGATAACGCGCTCGGCAGTTGATAAATGGGGGACATCTAGTTTTGAGATCCCATCGTCTAGATTTGAGGAGAGGTGTTGGGAAAACAAACTTTGTAATTGGCTTTTGGAGAAAATGTCGGGGTTTGTTTTCAGTCATTCCTTATTCATTAAACCCTAAGTGCACTTCTTTTTTCAGCTAGGGGACGGTGTAACAGTACCGCATTTCATGGCTTATGGTCTTTCTTTTTTTTTCCGACGAGTGTGCTTTTTTTGCTACTTTTTCTTGGCTCACATTTTATTACCATTGCTATTTAACAGGTTTACTTGGCACCAGGTAGGCATTGGTGATCACCCGTCATTTCATTCATGTTAGGCGCGCGGCTGCCTAAAACTTAATACAATTTTCTCTCTCACTTGTATCTATTCAGATTTCAAAGACCACTTCAAGCATGGAAACTGCAACAGAACAAACCTCAAAGGTAGATAACTGTTTTGTCAATTCCTGTTCTCCCAACGTTCCCAGTTCAGATAACTGCAGGACAGCGGCTAGGTGGCTCCCCTACACACAGGAATTGGGACTATTTCCGTCCTTTAACTAACAATAAATTTACAGATAGGCATGGACTTACTAATCCCCTCACCTATGTTTTTTTTTAACCCCTTAAAACCATAAGTTATTTTTAACGATCCCAGGTGCCCTTCCCAAAAGCAGAAGTCCAGCGCTGGTTCGCAGCTCATTAAAAGTGATTTATCTTTGCATGGTTTGTATTAAACTCCAGGGGGACTGTAAATTAATACCTAGGGAAGCGGTTTCCATTATCCTTTTATCATGACGATCACAGATATGGACCAATATGGACGGCGAGTTTCTATGTTCTTCTCTATACTTTTGTGTTTGAATACGCCTGTAGTGAAAACATTTGTGTCCTCAGCTATAAATTTTGTATTTTAAAAAAAAAAATTCTTCTAGTTAAAGTTGTTGGCCTTTGAATTTTGCTTTAGTTTAAAACAGAACGAAACAATTTAGGCTGGGTTTTTCTGGCCAGTTCGTTGTATAGTGCATGACATTTTGATATTTATAAAGAAACATCATGCATAGATAAAGCTTTAAACAATTAATTTTGTATTTTTCATTTGCAGATGTCAAAGCCCAAGGATGCTGCAGGTCCCGGTGGTGGTGCCGATGCAGGCGAAGAGGAAGAAGAAGAATACACCGTAGAGAGTGTGAAGGATATGCGTATCCGGAACGGCAAGAAGGAGTTCCTCCTCAAGTGGCGCGGATATCCCGAGTATGTAACAAGTCCGGATATTATAAATTTGTCAAAATCTGCTGTTCTAATTGTTTTTAATCGACTCCCAGACTGATTAAACAAACAGTTGAATTAGTACTTATCTGATGCTACGGTTCCCAATATACGCAATAACATTTTCTTTTCAGTTCTGAGAACAAAAAAAGAAAGTTTTAACCAAAAGAAGAGCGCTTAGGAAGGTGTTAAAGCATAAACATTGTTAATTCACCCTACCACGGATAGTCGGCTTCGAGTGTTTGACCTGCAGATTATCCTAAATCATGATGCATCCTGGGGAAAATTTCAACAAACTACAAG
Source organism: Lepidonotus clava (assembly GCA_936440205.1). Lineage (NCBI taxonomy): Eukaryota > Metazoa > Annelida > Polychaeta > Phyllodocida > Polynoidae > Lepidonotus > Lepidonotus clava. The sequence continues at coordinate 11,787,522 of OW387150.1, read as the reverse complement.
GCTTAACTATAGAAATTTTCATTAAAAATGACATATTTTGTAGTCTAACATGATAGAAAACTATTAGTGACTATTTTTCATTTTGTATCAGTATATGTTTACTGTTTGTAAGTTGATTTGAAAAATAACTAATTATAGATGGATATACAGCAAATGTATGTTTTTTCTATACATTTTCCTGTGTTTTTGTCGACAAAATTAGGCCAAGTTAACCTGCAGGTGCAAAAAATACTGAAAATAAGCATCCGTGATAGGGAGAATTGATATATTAATTGATGTTCTGGGGCTCAACATTATGCTCATGACATTTCCTTTTCAGCTCTGAGAACACTTGGGAACCAGAGGCCAACCTCGACTGTCCAGACCTGATCGCAGACTTCGAAGACAAACTAAAGAAAAAGAAGGAAGAGAAGCGGAGACGCCAAACCGAAGAGGAAGGAGGTGCCGCCAAAAAGAAGAAGAAGGTTGCCGAGGTGAGGACTTGCTCTAAACAGATTAATCAAGGAAATATGTAGAAAAATATCAAGTGCAATTTGGCTCATATTCTCAGTTGCGTTTTCCCCCTTAGAGCAGGTCATTTTAAGGCAGGCAGTTGGGGGAATGACGTTTTCATATTTAGCCCCATATGGAGTTCCAAACCTCCCAAGGTTCATTTCCTATCCTGCAGGCTTATAATTATCCATGAATTTATGTAGTATTTGAACGAACGTGAGGAATATATCTCAAGTTTTGATTTAAAACTGAAATGTTGATGCAGAGTTATTTGTTGCATGAATGAAAAACTTAACAGTTCGGTCTTTGATCTTTTACAGGAGGAGGACAACAAACCTCGCGGCTTTGACCGGGGCCTTCAACCAGAGCGGATTATTGGTGCCACAGACAGCTCGGGTGAACTCATGTTCCTCATGAAGTGGTAAGTTCTGGCTATTCAACTTTTCTATTGATGCTCCATATCCTACCAACCGTCATCCAGTCTTATATATTATATATATATATATTTTTTTTTTTTTTTTTTTTTTTTTTCTTTACAGAAATTTACAATTCTGAAATTTACAATTTACAAATTACAAATTTGTTTATATCCCGATAAAACCAGAGTTAAAAATAAATAAAAAGGCTGAGAACTCAACCTCTTTCAAACATCCCTACAGCTACGAGTCCCCCGTAACGGCCATTGAATTCAAGAAATATCGGGCATATAAGCAAATTTACCAACAACAAAAAATATAATGTATGCTGCACTGCCTAAAGTTGTTGAATAATAGCCATAGATGGTACATAAAATAGATGGTACATAAAGATCATTAATCCGAAAACACCTTTGGTGTACCTTGTGTACTGATATATGACTCAATCTTTGATATTTTTCCGTCTTGCAGGAAGGACTCGGATGAGGCCGACCTCGTGCCCGCCCGGCAGGCCAACATCAGGTGCCCACAGATCGTGATCGCCTTCTACGAAGAGCGGCTCACATGGCACACGCACAACGACAATGAAGACGACGACAAAGACGACAAGTAAAGGCGCACCCCCACCCTACTCATCACACATACTCAACACGTCATCTCATCATCCCCCCTTCATTTGTTTCATCTAGATTAAACACCGAGAACACGTGGATGTGGAGTCAGTCAGGCACATCGCCTACCCACCACCGGCCTGTCACGCGGGCCGTAAGAGGTTCCTGACTTTTTATTTGCCACCATCAAAGACTATATCTAAACAGTTGTCCAACATTGGTGTGGGAACAAAGTATTCACAGAATTGACATGTTGGAAATATAAACAAATGTCATATAGGTAACAGCATCAGCTACTGGCGTATTCATTTATTTACAAAGTGGACTTGTTAACTACACCTAACATACAGATTGGGAGATGTGTCCCAGTACCTCCTCCCAAATATTTGATTAACAAAATATTGCAATCGGTTATTGGTCCTCATATCAGAATCGCGATTCAAGTGTTTGTAAAAAAGAAGAAAGGTAAAAATCATGATTGATGTAAAGGTTACTACGAATGGGTGAAAAGCGTGAATGCTTGGTTACAAACCCGAATTGGGTATATCTGAATTGGAAGATTTTGTATAATGAACCATGCTTTAAATTATGAAATGTCAAATTGTCTTTGATGTTTCGTTAAAATGATGTATGTTGTGCCGATGTCTTGTAAGCCATCTTGTTTGTTTTTCAATATAGCTTTACATACTGACCTTTATTATCTGGAAATCCAGTGAATATTTTCCTTTAAAAACTAAGTTGTGAACCATGTTAGACAAAAAAAATCGGTAGTATGACTCGTGTTATTGTTGTGTTTGAAACGAGTACGCTCTTACATCACATTCATACGGAGGTATTTGGCAACAGTCTTTTCCTAGCAACTAGAAATAGATGGTGCTCAGACGAAAGCTATAAATTGTACAAACACCTCTCCTGCTTTTTAAAAGAAAGGAACACGACTATTTTTACTTGTTTATGAAGACTTTCTAAATCCAGACTTTAAACAATCCCAAATAAAACGAACTGGTGAAAAATGTACATACTATTGATTTGATATGAACACAGCTGGTTGCAAGCATGTTCTAATAGTCGAAAGCCTGCCAGCAGAACTAGCGGAAATTACTAACGGTATAGCAGCTTTTTTTCCTTGCCTTGCCAATATAAAAGATTCCAATATACCCAATAAATCTCCTCATAGAGGAAATCTCCGTAATTTGCTTATGAACAATGTTTGAAAATATGCTGAAGGTTGCACTTGTACATTGCAGTGATTCTGGGTAATCATACAAATGTTATTCACACACACTAAACCTCCAGCAAATAGTAAAACATAGGGGTGTCGGGCAGCTACCCTTCCAGGTATTTAGAAAGATGAAAAACAATTTATATAATTTTGTAAACGTAGTGTACTGTAAACATAACTGGAAGTTTTTCTGTTTGACAGATCATTTAGAACTTCATGGAAACACAATCAAGGTTGCATTTTTAGTGATATTCACTTGTATGTAGTAAACAAATAAATGGAAAAATACATGAAACATTGTTTTGCTTGTTTATGTACTCATTGGACTTTCAGTTTGAAAATCCAATGGGCCTACCGTAAAAAATCCTAATTCAAGCCGTGGCTAAAAGAGAAGGGCCAGTGAAATTTCAATTTTGATTATTTTACACTTTCTATGTTAGATGTAATGCTAATTTGGAAGTATGCAAATTTTCAATGCCATTGATAGAATCCTTCAAATGAAAAATGGTTTATTTTGAAGAAACATCCTATTCCTCTGATCCTGAGTGCGACGTTGCACAAAATAGATGGGTTTTTTTGGTCCAATTTTCAAATCTTAATTTCTTAAAAAGACGGAATTCAAATTTGCCATTTCTGCAAATTCTAAATTTGATCTGTTAGTGATGCCACACAGATTGACTGCAAGGTGCTCCAAATGCACAAAGGGAGGAAAATTTAGAAACATGCATAAAAAAGGAAACTTACTACAGACTGATAAAATTGGCATAACACTCCCTGGGCATTTGGGATCACGGCAATGTATTGTTTTGTTTACTGCCCCTCCCTCTAAATAGAGTTAATTTAAAAATTAGAGCCATTTAGGCATGAACTTCAGGGTGCGGCGTTATGGGTTTAAACGAGCCTGATTCATGAAATGTTAAGGTGCAGCTTGGGAGCCATCCATAAATGAAGTCACGTACAAGGGGGTGGATGCAGGCCCGTAGCCAGGGAGGGTTTAGGGGGTTCGTACGAGCCCCCCTTGGATGAACCCTCCTTTAAAATTTGACTTATATTAGCTGTATGTTCCCTTCAAATGAAAAAAATTATACATTTTAGCCCAAAATTCAAAAAATTCAGGCCTTATTTTCGTGTTTAGATGAGAAAATTTAATGTGACGGGGGTGCGTTGGTCCTAAAAAATACCCTGAAAAAGTGACATCCTTTATGGACAGCCCCTTAAATGGGTTTTACGGTACCCAGAAAATAAATCTCGGTTGCCAGAATAATTCCCTGATGAGGGGAACATACTTCGTAAAAGATGGTTCCATTTTTAATATATATATACTGACATGCAACTTATTCTGATACTAAGGTAATCTAAATTCTTTCAATAAATGATTTTTTAACTTCACATATTAGCTTTCCAAAGGCTTCAACAAGAAATTTGCAATGTATTTCAACAGTTTATCGAACTTGCAATATTTCATTACACTAAGAGGAAACATTGGTTTTGGTTGCTTTAAGCCATCATACCAGGTGGCGCTACTGTAGACACTCCTAGGGCTTTTATCTCATTGATAAGTGCCCAAAGGAGGATTTTGTTACAGGGACATCAAGATTAGAAAGTGGAACCGGAAGTCCAATTAAGTGGTAATTACATTTATACGAACGCGACAAAGAACAAGTACAATGTAAAATAGGTTATATTTATTTTATTTGAAAATCTTATAATGGCAACGTTCCTTTCTATGAGAAAGAATAAGGTATAAGTAGGTACGTAGACAATACTTACTAGAATACGCGTAACATGAACGTAAATATTAATGAACAATACTTTACTGTGGGAATGAGGAACTAAAACACTCCTAATTAAAACGACCATGCTTGAATTTCTTCGTCATCAACTTCAACAGATTCTAGCTTTTGGGTTAGGCTTCCCACAGCCGAGTCTTCTGAAAAACAAAACAAGCCGTTAAGTTGACTTTGTACTGCATGAGTGTTTGAGTAGCATAACTTTCTTCTCCCAATATCAAACTATGAAAAAGAGAACTACAGTGCCAACGTAGGCGGGCTGAGCTTTCAAATATACAAACTCGATATTTCGAGATCGTCTATGAAAAATAACAATATATTGACAAACATCTTTAGATAGATGTAAGCGATGAGAAACGATCATACTTGGAAACATTTCCGCTAATAATTCAGAACTCAACAGTTAGAACTAATACTATTGACAATAATTTTGTAGTAGTGCTTTGGGATTTACTTTGATTCATTTACTTTCCTTTCCTATGACTTGAATTACGATATCCAACTGCACATTATATGTTTAAAATTTTTTGATAAAAACACTCAATACTATAAAACCCCTTATATATACTCTCAGAAATGAGCGCTTTTCAGACCTAAACGTTTGGGTGCGACATCGTGTGCATCCGAAAAAACTTTTAGAAAAAAATAAACAATTGAACATCAAAAGTATGAGGCGGATTAAATTAGTGGTTTAATGCTATCGTTTCAATTCCCAGTAATATAGCAAGCTGCATCACGTTTAGAATTTGCTCATCAGGTGACATACAAAGCATATACATTTCTTTCTTTTTTATTTACCTGTGGGTATACTTGTAATGATGTCGGTAAGTGGGGAGACTGGTTGGAGGAGGTCTGGTAGAGATTCTATAGACGACCGGCGTTTGACCTGCCGCAGGAAGCTGTGTTGGAGAAGGATGCCTGTTGATGGTCTACGGGGCCAGAGATAGAAATATTAAGTCAGAATTATATGCTCGACTTTTGAAATCTTCGAGTTAAAAGTTCATATTTATCTCTAGCGGTTTTGTGAATCCCATCGGTTACCACAAATATATAGATGGGTAGTAGGAAACGGAGAATATGAAGTGTTTTAATGCCTGTAACTTCACAAAGAAATATAAGATGATATAAGATTGGAAAAATGACACTCGATATATTAGCCAATATCGGACTTTCATATATGAAAAATTAAAACATCTAAAAAAATACCTTCGGACTAGTCATATCACTACCTGTATCTAAATTAGGGAAACCTAATTCTAAGCTAGACGTAGTATTCCTTTCAAGTTACAACACAGCATTATTGTTATGGATAGTTTTAGTTATCGGAGACTACGGGGTGCATTAAGAATCTTTCACAGCCCAATTTGATTTTTAAAAATCCGGGGGAGAATCCCACTTTCAAGTTTTCCGAAATTGCGAGTAAAATAAGACCGTAGGAGCTAGAGAGCCTTCAGTTACCTGTCTTTGGGGTCCATCTCTAGACAGCTCTGTACAAAGTTGTGGAAGTGGTCGGAGAAGACCCGCTGGTAGGGCGGGGTGATGCGGCCGTCCCGGTCACGGGATTGCGAACTACCCACCCACAGACCGGAGTCACCTTGGGCTGGAACAGGACAATCAATTTCAGATTTTTAAACCCATTTAAGACCAAATAATGCTTTTTTTAAATCTTTACTTTAATCTTGATTTTGCTATTTTAAAATTTGTAAGGGGGCCGTCCATTAAGTATGTATGCATCGGGGGGGGGGGGGTCTGATATTTTAGAAAATGTGCACACGTTCCTGTATAAACCTAATGTGTACTTTTGACCATGGGGGGGGGGGGGGGGTGTCGGAAATATTTGAAAATGTGCGTCGTACTTAATGGAAGGCCCCAATGTGTCAGAAAGGTGAAAAAGGGATTCCTGATCGGCCTAATTGTCTTTTTTGACAATAATGGATATTTTCTTTTTATTTGAGACCAAGGGTTAATTTCACGACTTCATGGTCACTCGATAAGAGCTATTTTAATACGTTTGACATAGTCACGCAGTTTTGGCCAGCCTTTTGTGTCTCTAGATGGTCGTGTTTTCATTTTCAAGAAAAGTGCCAAATTTACATATATTTTTTTAAGATCTTGAATTTAAAGAAAAACAACTATTTAAGCCATTTTAAGACTTGTGAAGTCACTCTGGCTGAATGAACTTATACAAGAAAGATACTTTTTAGGATAATAATCACTACTGACAATCGGAAAACTCGTTCTCTTTTGAAAATATATATAAAAATGAGGGATTTGAAAACAAAAGCTAGAGTGGAACCCGTTTTAATTCCCCCGAAAGCTTACATGAACAGGTACTATCAAATTATTATTATATACCAACTTCGTAGTGCCTATTCCTTCAGCATTGTACTTCCCTGCGAGGAAAGGTGGGGTAATCGAAAGTGTTATTTCCCTGCAGGGAAGTAATCTGAATTATTTCCCCGCAGGGAAATAACGATGCTTGCTGGAGTGGGAACCCAATATTTCTTCACATATCTTCAACATAGGTGGGTATTTGATATATAATAAAACAAGAACTAACCTCGGGTACACTCAGCCTTGATCATTGCCCCTTGTCTCAGCCTATTTTCAGGGTCTCGGGCAAAGCCCTCGACCCTGAAAATAGGCTTCGACAGGGGGCAATAATCGCGGCTTCGTTCCCCCTCGGTTAGTTCTGTGTATTTATCAAAAACGATACCGTACCTTGTTCGTTAAGAGGGTTGAGTTCAGGTACAGTAGTACTGTCCAGTAATTGTGGAGTTATGCCGTCCAGCTTTTCCAGCAGCATCTACAGAGAACGAAGAATCCTTTAAATTCGAAATTACTAAAAATTTGCCGAGGAAGAGATTCAAAGACTCGAAACTCTCTACAAAAACATTGTCTATAATGCAATAAAACATTTAGCCTACTTTCACATCGTGCGAAATAAATCGAAGGAAGTATTAAAAAAACATTAAAGACTAATAAATTAGTGTATATATCATTATTTAATAACGTCATTCTAATATTACCATAGAAATATGATATATCTTTGCTTGCCTACTGACATACGGGCTAAATCATGATCATCATCCTACTGTTGATTTCTCTAATCACCATCAGATAAGATGTAGTTGATAAAAAAAAGACTATTATATCTCTTTTCAATTTCAATGTATGTATTACACCCATAGAATGATACATGCAAGAAAGGGGGGGGGGATAATTTAAAATTAAGAAACAAATCTCTACCTGTGTGGCCGCCATGTCGGAGAAGGGCACCACTCCGTTGGCAAGTTCACATGCTAGGATACCAAAACTGTAAATATCCGATTTTGTGTCGTAACCGGCGAGATTCTGAAAGACACGAAACATGATTGGCATCAGTTTTGACGGTCTAATAAAATATGAAACAATTATTATGTTGATAAAGCATACTTACTTTAAAACTTTCATATCTTTTTTTACAAAGATGGATTCAATATAATCATGAACCTTCGTAAGCATCCAGGGGGGTGTGAAGGATGGGAATTTCTAGAAATAATGTGTGCGCCCTGCGTAAGTGAGACTTGGGGAAAAGAATTCAATTTAAAAAAAGTGCACATGTACTACATGGATGGCCTCATGATACTGTCAGTTTCATAATACACATCATTTCATTACATCTCATTATTAAAATCACTTAATACTAAGTTCTTACACTGTAACTGTATCAACATCTGCAGATACGACTGGAAGAACATCTGTACATGTATCCATGTGAAGTTGTTGAATAAGTAAATAAGAAAAAAATTAGAAAAAAATTGCACGCCCACCATGTCGGAATGTGCCCTACCTGTTGTAGCATCTCCGGGCTGGCCCAGAAGAGGGCCCGTACATAATGCTGGGGAAAGTCGTGCACGCAGTCGTAACGTACTCCATCACGTAACATGTCGTACGACTCACGTAGGCCGGATAGACACACGTGACCAGTAGCTGAGATCAGCACGTGACTTGCTCGTAACCCCCTATAAGTTTTTAAGAAAATAAATAAATTGAAAAAAAAACTCGTCATCAATGATGATAAGCGTTATAATAACAGGTTGTTTTGTTATGCCCCAACAGATTTCCTCGGGTAAATGATACCTTCGTTACATTTCCAATGTATGTTATTTGAATAACTGTACATTTGAATATTTAGTGCCATATTTTACTCCTCTTTATAATTAATGGTAAACGGCATGTAGTATTTGAAAATACCACATTCTACATAAAGGCTTAAGGATTTAAAAAAAACACATTAATTTCTACACATTTCATTTTGCAATCAGACATAATTATGTCTTAGAATATAGCGTGTATTTCTTTAATGCAATATATCAAATACTAATCTAACTAATTACAAAGCGAAAACAAGTCGATGATTGTACCTGTGAATGATTCCCCGCTGATGAAGGTAGTCCAAAGCCTCAAGGATGTCTCTGAGAATAAAAGCGATGGCTAACTCCGGCAAGCCCTCGTGGAAGTGAGCCTGTATTAAGTCATGTGAGGAGCCTGAAACAAGATCAGTCGCAATTTGAATATCATAAAATAGTTTTAATTGAATCTAGTCAATGGTTCATTGGAAATGGGAATTTTGTTCCGCGGTATTTCCTAGCAATCTAGTCATGGATTCAAAGAAATTTGAACTGCTTAATCAAAAGACGATTCACCGAGTACATCCAATCTTACGGACCCTTAAGATATTCAGTTCATCTAATTTCGAGACGCAAATCTACCCCACTATGTTAGAATATTTATCCTTAGATTTTGATAATTTCAACTATACGAAAGGGTATGGAATATTACACTTGTAGGGAACTTTGACAAACCTGTGTTTGTAATAGTTTATTTCTTGTAAAAACATAAAATCAAAAAAAAAATACCATAAAAGCCGAAATTCTGGGATATAAGCCAAGGTTAATGAAAAAAATCTGAAAAGCCACACAGAAAGTCCGAAATTACCTTAAAGGCTATAAAACGTGCTGTAAGAAATCTATTTCGAAAGTTAATATTTGAGGTGATGATATGAAAAAAAAATCTGAAATAAGACTAAAATCTGAAAACTTACACCCCTGAGTCTAATTCAAGCCGCACCCTTACAACATTTACGTATCCCATTAGCCATATTTTCAATAAGTGGTACAGTGTTAAACGTTAATCAAAACCCTGATTTATACCATACCCCTAAAGTTGAGGCCTTTTGGCTCCAATATTTACAACTAACCCTTAATTAAGCCTCAGCTTAAATTAGGAGTTTTACAGTACCTACCGTAGGCCATGAGAGGCAGCACGGTCCAGACCTCATTGTCATGCACGAACGAGGCGAGCACCGGCAGCACGTGCGGGTGGTCAACGAGCCGGTGCATGAGCACCTCGTGTTGAAGGAGGCCGAAGTCCCAGTCAAACTCATCCAGGTTCACCCGCTTCACGGCCACCATCTGACCAGAGGGGAGGTGCTTCGCCAGCGACACCGTCACCGCCTCGTTCGACCCGCGGCCTGTAGGGGGCGTGGGCGAGGAGAAAGTGGGTTATTACTACATCTGTTACTGTATGTATTTTGGGCCTGAAATGTTTGATGAATTGGCTGGTTGGTTATTGGGGGTTAACACCATATTAACATCTATAGTCATATCACAGCCAGAAAAGGTTAGACAACTGTGGTTTCATGATCACATCTTTGGAATGACCGAAGCTATGAGCGGATAGAGACCATACTCCTCCACGTCTAACAAGGCAGCTGTTCTTAAATGTGAAAGGTCCCATAGGCAGTCAGGGCTATACACACAACTGCCAATGACACTGAGCTCTTTGATCACCCTGTCGTTGGCACAGGGGGAAACGCAGAGGGGTGGAGCAGCCCAACTCAAGCCCAGGATCGGGCCTGGGCCACAAACCCTACACACTGACCACTTCACCACCCCGCGTCCCGTTAGATGAATTAGGGAAATGCAGCTTTTTCAATAATGTGGCACCCAACTATTACAATAAAACCAATGTATTGAATCATTGGCATATGGATTCCTATGGGCTCAGGGTAAAGTGTTGAGATCAAGATGCGTACAGGATGGTTCAATGTATAGACTCTTGAAAGGTGTGTGATTTATACAGGTTTTGCTAAGGAAAAATGTGTCCGGAAAGGAAAAATGTATTAATTTACATTCAATTATTCATATATGTGTTCAAGTAAACGTGATTTACGCGAACTAGGTTGATTTGTCAATCGATCATATTTATTCATGTAATTTTTGTATTGCCTATTATCCTTACCATCATTGATTTTGTCATGTTATTATATACAACAAAGACACAGGCGGAATTATGGAAGAAAAATATCGGTTAGGAAACCGAAAGGGAATTGTTGATGAAATATGGGGATGAGGACACGAATTATCGAACGAATTATCGATTGATTTTAAACAAGATGCACATGCCAGCGCGAAGCCGCCCGCCATTTTCCTCTATTATCGTTCACTGACACGGAGAGAGTACCCACCTTTTGGTCGATGCCGATCATATATATCGACATAATTCTTCACGATATATCGACCGAGACCTGCTCAGAACATTAATAATCCATAAGATATACTCCATTTTGCTGGACAATGCCGATTTAAGGCGTAAAAGGCGGTCAATCGCGGAGGACTCCAACACGCGGTCCGACCTAGCCAGCGCCATCTTGGCGTCTGATGCAAGAGGCGGCTTGACAGTGTGAATACGCGCGATGCGCTTCGTCCCGGAAGGGAGTACGCATGAAACATAGTCCGCAAAGAAACGCGATTTTCTGGGTTTATATCGATAATTAGCTTCCCAACACATCAGCATCATCAATAAAAGATCGACATGAACCTCTATAGCGCATTAAATCGACTGAAACGCGCGCGAAATAGGCGAAATAGGCGAGCATTCCCGGCTGACTTTCCGATCAGAGACCGGGGCCCGCCTTGCTCGCCATCTTCACGCTCATTAACATAATTTATTCCACACTACACTGCAATCCGGGACGCTAGGCTTTTCAATGCTGATGCGTCGATCGATGTTATACAGTTTGACCGTGTCACTCTCCGACCCGATCTCGGCTAATGCTTTTTCAATGGTCAATTTCTGGTATAGGCATTACATAGAGAAAGTACTGCCAACCGGAAGCAGGTCCAAATTTGCGATCTTGTTTCCGCTTGTGCTGGTATCGTTCAATGGCGACTCCCGCCTAAATGACCAAGACAACACTCCGGGCGTGACCGGAGACGACGGCAGCGACCGCGATGCCGGAGAACAATCAATCAGTTTGTAAACTTATCTATCATACGAGTGCTGACGATTGTATCTTTTCCGGCACGCTTTGAAGATCAAGTAATAACCTGAAAGTCTTGCTTTGAAATAAACGATTAAGAAAAAAGGCTGTATTAAAAAAAAGATGGGCTCACCGATAACCGTGTGGATGTGGTAGTGGGCCGGGTCCGGCAGGTACTGGACCAGGCCGTTGTCCATCTCCGACATGGGCACACCGTACGTCTCAGGCTGAGCCAAACAAACAACGTAGACAGATGTAAGTCAGGGTTAATGGAAAAATCTTATCTTTTATCCCAGAAAGAAAATCTGAAATTATCTTAACATGTTATAAAACTTATCTGGGGTGAAGATGTGAAAAAAAATCGAAATAAGACAAAAATCTGAAAACTTACATCCCTGAATTATTACGTAGAATATGCACCTTTTCCAGATTGTCGGACCCCTGCTACACCCCTCCCATCTGGGCTAAAGTATGCATTAGATTTGCACAAACACGCATATTTCCAACAACTCTCCACCCCCAGTCCCTCGTTGATGCACGTGTAATAAATGAAAGACCCCTATCCAGTGTGATCTTTCTTCTTAGTTTGAGTCATATGCACAAAAATGCAATTTATTACTAAAAAAAAGCCAACTGCCAACTACTTAGGAATAATGCTATTTACGTGAACAAAATCTGTATCTTTTTCAAAAGTGATCTATTGTAAGTTTAATTCTAATGTTTTTGATTTCAGTTGCTTTTATCTGCGAACATTTATCAAAGAGTTAGGAATGAAAGACATGGCGTGAAGAATGACAGACAAGTTGTGCAAAAGACAGTACAACATCAAAACTATTCAAAAATAAATTCTACAACATACAAAATTTGCAAATTCTCCTCGTTTTAATTATTTTTCTCATATATTCAGAAAATTATGGGATCTGAGAAAATACGCATCGAAATATTTAAATAAGATTAAGTAATTATTTATATATATATATACAAAATAGAATCAATCAAGTACCCTTTGCTTGAAGGAAAGTGGCGAATGTCCAACCCTTGACTGCGGCCTGGTACACCACTATAGGAAATGAATAAATACGTAAAGTTATTATTATATTAATTCAAAATGCTGTTATGTTTACATTTACATTCCTGTTACAACATCGTGTAAAGTAGCTTATTAAGGAATACACAGAATAAACTGTATTTTTCTGTAGAGTCATTCACGTTTCAAACAGTATCCACAGGACGCCTAACTATAATCTACTCAACAAAATTTTGAACTTCATGGTTTTATTTCAATGATAAAAAATACATTTTAATGATAACAGTGGAAAAATCCGATACAGAATAATGAATTTTACAAAAGGCAGAGGGGCGATATTTATGCATATTTGATTGAATTACTACATTTAAATTCATTCACATAAAAAAAACTTGAATCAATTCATGAGACGCAACAACCCCTCTTATCCATAAGACGTACACCAAAATCCAAAGGAAACGGAGAGAAAATCAAACTTCTGTTTTCAACAGGTAAAACTAGAAATCACACAAAGATTTGACAGCTTGAAACAATATAATACCATGTAACTTTAGAATGCCGAATATGAACGAAACATTAACTTTTCTATAAATAGCAAATTTCAACCAGCGTCTAAACTGTAATTGAAACACTTTTTGATCCGAAAATTGATTTGGGCTCAACATACCAATATTAATTTCTGAAAAACAAATTCAATTGATATAAACAGCTACATGCGAACAGAGTACCTGTTCTATTCTCTCGTTTGTTGTCTTTTTTTACGATACTGAGTGGATGGTACTTGAGTTGTATATGCTTAGGACGTTGTAATCGACGTAATTTTATCTAAGACCCGACTTTTTAGTGAAAAATCACATCTATTAATGAACAATGCAAACGAAGGTAACAAAAAAAGGAACTCAAAAAAATCAACACCATAGAAAGAAATGATTAAGCACATTTCACAAAACGCCGCATTGTATTTCCCCCTCACTTCCCGGTCAAAACTCATGTTAGGTTTTATAAGTTGTTTTGTTGGTCACACAGCATTAACACATACACATAAGTTACAATCGGTGGACATCATCTTGTGAGCATGGACGATGTGACGGACAGACACTTACAAGGCCTGCAATCTTGTGGCCACAACTCATGGCTCACAGGCCGCTCTCCTGAGGGGAAATAGGTTCAGAGAGATGACTTTTTTCTTTGTACATTATACGTTATAGAAAGCGGTAGCATCTGGTAAACCAGAGAATATATCTAGGTACGTCTTCCATAAGTTCACAGAGATTAGGCAAATGCCAAATTTTGTTGTATTAAAGACTACTTTTCCTATTTTTACTGATGTTATTTTTTCTTTTTAGTGTGCTGGTGCATGGGGGAGGGGTACAATTCCGGGTAAGAATTCCGATAGTTTTTATTTTCGATATGATTTCCATTAAATTAAGCAAAAAGTTCTATGAAAAATATATATAAAAAATACATGGGAAACACGTAGTGTAGGAGTTTGGGTTGATATTGTTCATTGTGTTTTTTTTTTACAAAGGTTTATACCTACCATTATCTTCTACATTAGCCAAATTCGATGACGTTTTCTGATATTCCATACAATTGTATAATTAGGAAAATTGGTTGGTAAACTAACACTATTTGATATCAAAGGAGTAGGTGATTTTCAAAACTACGATTTTAGCTCGGCTACCTTGCATAATATCTAATATTTCCGAGTATAAAATAGTACATAAATTGAGAGTCTGAAAAGATAGCAAAACGTCCCTGTCATAATATCTTATATTGTACCAAATAGGCGAAAAATATCACATAAAGACTATATCAAAGTATTGCTTTGAAGTTAATTTCGAGATAATTACCAATATGTTCGGAAGGATTTGATTTTGATCAAGTATACTCACCAGAAGGGACATTGGCTGTGAAAATACTAATAATTTTGGCGCTTTTGTATTTTCATCGACACCAGGCTTTTAATTTGTTTTATCTAAATGCAAGAGAGTCTGAAAATTAGAAAAGAAATGGGAGAGTTGTGAATGTAGTGACATGACACAGGTGTTACTGTTAGTGATAGAGTATATGCAGAAGTAATTGGAGAACTCGGTCCAGTGACAAACTCAGGCCGGGAGAACTCGGGCCGGTGTCTAACCCGGGCTGGGAGAACTTCAGCCGGTGTCTAATTCGGACCAGTGGCTAACTCGGTCTGGGACAACTCGGACCAGTGGCTTGACCCATTTTGTGCCAATGTTAACGCTTTTTTCAACTCGTCATACTTCCTAAGATACATCGAATTTAGTGCTTATGTTTTAGATATCAATAGATACAGAGTAGATCTCAAGTGAAAAGTACTCATTTTACTGAAAACAAAAGAAATTTGCTTTAAAACCATTGAAGATTTCCAGGCAAAGTTAGGGAGCCAGTGGTCGCCAGGCAGCCCGAATTCTCTAGCAGCCTAAGCTCTCCAGTGGCCCGAGTTCACCCGGCTTGAGTTCATCAGTGGCCCGAGTTTTCCAGTTTTCTTCAATAGACATTATACAATAACTGACAGGCCTGCAGAAAGAACTAGCATCATGCAAATAACTGCGTATTCTTTAAACTAGGACATGATATATATTACTTGGAAGAGCAGCTTGACCTGAAAGTATTGTGGAAATAAACAACCAAAAGAAAATAAACCAACTGAAGAATATATTTGGACTTATCTTAGTAACATAAAGATGGCAACTGTTACTCTGCTTTCGAACAATAGGATGTTTGTCAAAGGGCGTTCATGTAAAAAAAAAAGAACGGAATTTAAATAAAACAAAAAATGGTAATCCATCTATTTGATCAGTTGTGGCAAAGCACTCTATGTATGGCTAGGCCAACCTTTAAAAAAATGTTTCCTGTCCAGCGGGTGACCGGAAAAAATACCAGTCGGGAGGTCAGAAAATCTCTTTTAATTAATTTGTTTTTGGTGGTGGTTATGGTATAACTGCAACTTTTGATTAAAATAAATCGAAAAATTCCAAAAAATCAGGAATAAAAGCTTGTTTTTAAGGGTGACCGTATATCAAATCGGAGGTACTCGTGGATAAATTTGCAGAGTAACAAAGGTCCACAAACAGGTACCAATACCAGAAGGAAAGAATCGTTTATGAATTCACCCAATGGGTACAATTTTGCAAATGCCACGTTCAACAACGGACAGTCCATCCAACGTTTTTGAAACTCTTTGAGACAGCGACATTAAAGTATTGGAAATATCTCAGAATGTAACAATAGTTTTCACTGATAGAATAATATCATTTTGTGCATAAAGTTGCATCCAACGTGTTTGTATATTGTAATTTATTAGTATGGGTTAGAAAGGCTACATATTTTAATAAACACAACGAGAATCTACTAGGTGTTTGGGTTGAATATCATAATCCATGCCATAAGAATAAAGCAAAATCAAATTCATTTTTTCATTCCGAAAAGGAAGGGACAGTTGTCAATAGTCTAACCCAACTGAAGTAGAATAAAAATAATAGATCTACACTACTCAAGACGTGCATAAAATAATAGGCTATCCGATTAAAAGCACCTGATTAGCACCAGGGGTATCATATCCAGACAATTAGATCTAGCACCATTAATTACTGAGACAATATTCAATAAGCACTAATACTTTTAAAATAAAATTGAATGATTTTCTTTTAATTCTATCTATGTCTTGTTCTGGGTTTTATAAAAATATATTGCTCAACTCTTGCTGACAGCACCCCCCCCCCCCCCCACCCCCCACACACCTCTTTTTTTTCTCTCTCTCTCTCTCTCTCTCTCTCTCTCTCTCTCTCTTTACATGACTTTGAGTTTACCAATGCTCTTTGACTTTCTTTAGACGCTACAAGCTCCCAACCACGGATAGCCAATCTTGTTTTAAGTTTTACCTGGAGGTTAACCCAGACCAGGATCCATGCTGGGTAATATATCGAAAAATGTCATGACTTAGGCATATCAATCTTCATTAATCATTTCATTATTTGTAGTTTACTTTATGTTATGATAATGAAAATCTAGCAATCAATATTTTTCTGATATGTATCCACAGGTATACATTTAATATTTTCTTGATTGTTTGAAAATGCCTTCCTGGGGTCTTCCTTAACTTTTTTGTTCACTCGTCCACTGGGCTAGGGGTAGACTCTAACCTCTTTGCACTAGCCCAGATCAACTTTTCACTTGCCCATATCACTATGAACATATCAAGAAATTTTTCAATTTTCATTGGTCCACTAGGCTAGTTGCTTACAAACTGCGCTGGTCCCACAGGATTTTTACTTATCTAGTAGTAGATCTACCCGGTTCTACCAGTAACTGTATGCCTGTAGATCTATATATCAAGGAAAATCCCTGCATTCACCTAGTATATAGATCTACATGCATTCATTATTGGTGGAGAGGCCTACATACACCAATTATTTGTTTATTTACCATACTTGATACTATCCGTGGTAGCGAGAATCAAGCCTTCAAAGTTCAAGGGAGAATTAAGTTGGGATTAAGTTAAGTGCATGACAGAATACATTTCACTTCTGACATGAACTGAGTCTGAGCGGCTAAGATTCAAAAGTGCACTAAGTTAAGCCTAAGACCATCGGTAATTCGACAGATTCATCTAACCGAGCCATCGTTAGGCCACAGTCAAAACTGAGTACGCATCAGCAAGAGTTAGATGAGAGACCAATTCAAACTTGAGCCCGAGCCCTGTCTAAGAGTCTAAGAACGGTTTTAGAATATTTAGGGTCACGTCCGTCCACCCGTGACCCGAGTCCACACGGTGACATCTCGATGAGACGTTGTTTTTATCCAGACAATTGTAAAAGCTGCATCATTTTGTATCAAACTACATGCTCTTTCTCGTTATATCAGCCTATCTTCAAAGGAAACGTATTAATCTTACCTTGCATATTTTCTTTCCTGTCAAACTTGTTGACAACGCGCCCCCGACAACAACCGGAAGTATTTTGACGAAAAGGTAAAAGAAAGGCGGCTATATTCTCAGCACTAACCCGTTCACCGACCACTCTGACTCGCCAAAAGGTGGCGCTACGAATCGTATGGCAAGCCAAAAGCGTCGCAACTGTTTGGCGCCATGGCCTGCATGATGGCCTAGGCAAATGGACCTTGCGAATTAGTAGAGAGTTTTTGCAACACACACGGATCTCAGTACCCCGATCCCTATCCCGATGAGTTTGATTGGAGGGTCTTGAGCACACCAGACTGACCTGCAGAAGTTTTCCCTTTAAACCTATTATATATATCTATGTGTTTGATTGTCTGTGGCACATGCCAATGCTCATAAAAGAACCACCCAGGTCCCTGCTCAGGCTATGTTACATAATCAATTCTAAGCTATTTCTGGCAACAGAGAGGCCGATCAGTCAGGGCACTATATTCACCAGGACCAGTTCTGAGACCTTTCCTATCACAGAAACCTATTTTCCTAATGAAACCTTTCAATTTTTCAAAATCTGTCTTCTCTCTCCTTTCATGTATACATTACATATTCATTACATATTGATAAAAGAAGAGTCTTTTTCTTAATTAGTACACAACATAACTGTAAGAATAGATCAGGAGATCCATATCCCTGTGTGTCCCTGATCAGTGGGCCCACAGGTGAGAGCAGCAGACCGTGACCAAGGGCCAGTGAGGTCTACACTCACAGTCTGTTTGTATTTATGAAAAAAATGCAAATGCACAGAATCAAATTGTGATATGGCTGATATTTTTTTTTCAAACTTACATAACAAATTCTCCCTGTTCTTTTTTTCCTGATGAACTTGATCAAGGGAAAATTATATTTGGTATTATTTTCTCTGTGATTCTCATTAAACAGGGGCACCACTCATACACAGCCCCTGAGATCCGTTTAGGGAACGGGGATTGAGATAGGGGCGTGTTGCAAAAACTCTCTATTATACGTCGGTGCATACGGTGCATACAGCATAATGTTTAATGGATAGATCTATCATTAAGTGATGTTTATCGGGATCAGATTCATAGAACTTACAAAGGGGAACAGGTGTGCCGTGAAAAACGGTCCCCCCGTGAAAATCTGTCCCCCCGGTTCTGAGCATGCTCAGTGGAGGGGGGAACAGATTTTCACAGGGGGACCAAGGCCATGAGAATGTGTCCCCCCTCAAGTTTTATCACTTTATTGATCTATTTATGTTATTCTTTTTATTGGATGATATTTCATATCAAACCTAATTAATCAATTTTATATCTAGATGGAGAATTTGATCTTTATTTTATCCATAGACTAGGAATAGGGACGAGTTAGGGTTAGCGTTGAATCCTAGAGATGGTTTAGAAGAGAGGGATGATATATTTAGCTTTTATTTTTTATCTAAATTATGTTTTTCATCTGTATCTATCAGATGTAATACAATTTATTGTTTAAAACTATCTATATTAATTTTTTTATAGGGGGGACACTTTTTCATGGGCTCACTGCTGTGAGAAAGTGTCCCGGGGGACACTTTCTCACGGGGGGACAGATTTTCACGGAACACCGGGGCTCCATGTTTTTGGTTGACTTGGGAGATAATAGACATGTTTTCCTTAGAAAATTACGGGTAGAGATCTAATAGACTAATTAGCCTATTTTCGCGCATTTTGTTGCCATTTTTTTCGCATTTAATTTAAAATGAGTAAAATATCTTAGAAATGTCATAATTAAATTATATATTCTCGGGAAAAGTCATACGTATCCACTTTAGAACCCCATATACCATTTTCTGCCCCCCAAAGAATCTAATTAGGTTATAATAGGATAGGAAATTGTCTCATCAATCACACTGGTGAATATCAGAGTCATAAGTGACATATAAATCGGTTTTGGGGATGTCACTTTTCCCAAGAATGTACAATTTAATTACGACACTTCTTCAAAGTCAGATTTAGGCCTTTTGAAAATTTTCCCTACAAATAAAACCAATTATTCCACATAGAGTGTAACTACTCATGGTAGAAACAATAGCTTAATTGGATATCTAACCTGTGGTTTGCCTATTATTAACTCCCAAACTTTGTCAATTTTCCATCACATCAAACTCGTTGGATTCTGACATTGGCTCGAATGGGTCAAGTGATAATCCCCAAAACCCATTTATATGCCACTTATGGCTCTGATATTCACCAGTGTGATTGATGAGACAGTTTCCTATCCCATTATAACCTAATTAGATTCTGTGGGGGCATTAGATAGTATTTTGGGTTCTACAGTAGCTACATGTCACTTTTCCTGAGAATATACAATTTAATTCCGACATTTCTTCAAAGTCAGATTTTGGCCCTTTAAAATTTTTTCCTACAAATAAAACCAATTATTCCACATAGAGGGTAACTACTCATGGTAGCATAAAAGCTTAAATGGATATCCAACTTGTGGTTTGCCTAAAATTAACTCCCAAACTTTGTCAATTTTCCATCACATCAAACTCGTTGGATTCTGACATTGGCTCGAATGGGTCAAGTGATAATCCCCCCAAACCCATTTATATGCCACTTATGGCTCTAATATTCACCAGTGTGATTGATGAGACAGTTTCCTATCCCATTATAACCTAATTAGGTTATGTGGGGGGCATAAAATGGTATTTGGGGTTCTAAAGTGGATACATGTCACTTTTCCCGAGAATATACAATTTAATTCCGACATTTCTTCAAAGTCAGATTTTGACCTTTTAAAAATTGTTCCTACAAATAAAACCAATTATTTCACATAGAGTGTAACTACCCATGGTAGTATAAAAGCTTAATGGGATATCCAACTTGTGGTTTGCCTAAAATTAACTCCCAAACTTTGTCAATTTTCCATCACATCAAACTCGTTGGATTCTGACATTGGCTCGAATGGGTCAAGTGATAATCCCCAAAACCCATTTATATGCTATTTATGACTCTAATATTCACCAGTGTGATTGATGAGACAGTTTCCTATCCCATTATAACCTAATTAGGTTCTGTGGGGGGTATAAAATGGTATTTGGGGTTCTAAAGTGGGATTTTGGCCTTTCAAAAATTTTTCCTACAAATAAAACCAATTATTCCAAATAGAGCGTAACTATTCATGGTAGAAACAATAGCTTAATTGGATATCCAACTTGTGGTTTGCTCAAAATTAATTCCCAAACTTTGACTAATTTGTAATTTTCATTAGTCAATATTTTTATTCCTAATTCACATAAACATGTCAATTTTGGTATCTTTTGAATCAGAATTTTGTTTTCTATTCATTTCTATTGAGTACATTTTGATTGTAGTGATACAAATTTTGAAGAGCATATGAGTACTAGACCAAAAAAAGGTGTGAAATCCATTTCTAACACCTCACTCTCCAAGCAGGTGTGGCCCAACCTATGCTTTTTGGCCTGTACCAGGTCTTATCAGGTGCTAATTTGCATATGAATACCGAGACAGACATGCACCAGTCAGCCCAGGCAGTGTTTCCACTCTATCTTATGTATCTCTATGATATTTCTAATGAATTTGATGATTATTTTTGTAAAAAAAATGATGAGATACCATATCCCCTGTGTTTGCACATCCTAGTAGTTAGAGCATGGTGGATATTTATGAAAAGAATCAACGTATGCACACCTATATGCAACATTTAACAAAAATTCTATCAAAAATCATTATAATTCATATTTTCTGACCATTTTAAAGAAACTGCGCGATATAAAGCTGTGCTATCCACGATACAACCCTGATATGCACAACATAAATATAAAAAAAATAATTACATTTTCACTCACTACCCATTAAGAATCAAAATAATCCCGGCAGATACACCTTATATGCTTCTATATGACAAAATAAAATCGAGGGTCATCCCTGAGCACATTTATAAATAAAATACCATGTTTGGGCTCCAAAAAATATAGATTTATCAATATTTCTATGACTTTAGATTATAATTTTCAAAATTTTATGATACATCATATCATCAATGAGTCTCTACATTATTAAACAAAACGTGAAAGGCTTTATATATAGCGCCTTTATACACGGACTGGCCACCCGCGTCAGTACAGTCGACGACGACTAAGATCGAGGATAGATCAGATGGTTATCGATCCTTGATTAGAGTCATTCTTGTCACTAAATTTTAACAAATAAATTTTAGAATCTCCATGTACAATGGTATCCAACATACAATTCTAAGATGTTTCAGTTTGTTCATTGCAATGGAATACAATGGAATCCCACATACATAGGATATGCGATGGTTATTTCTGTTTAAAGAATTTACAGTATTGGTTCTTTCCATTTTTGGCAGTACTCAATTAGTCAACAGGTCGTATACACACATACACCAGTACCAGTGACATCAATACCATATACCTTTTACATAAGTATTCAACTGTCTGCTTTGAAAGACTAGTATTAATTATCCACCGGTGTTACCTATGTCAGAGGTCCTACTTTCCCTATTGACAGGTCAGTGATAGTCTAATACAGGGGAATACCTTTTATTAATTAGTTACCCTTTCACTTTGCCCTACAAGCTAAGCGACAAATTGTGCGGGTGTCTTATTGGAACACACTCCAAAAGACTGAGTCTGTCCTAATTTGATAACTCTTTCCCATACCAAATAGGCCACTGTCTGATAAGTCTGATAAACATGACTTAGGTTACCTAAGTTGGTTTCTTTATTTATTCGTTTCTTTATCCCACACGCTAAATGGTTAGGAATGACTAATATGTAGTCTAGTTCTAGCAATTGTAATTCATTATGCCACCAACTAGCAAACAAATTACATGCTTATTTCACCCAATTTCCATCACCCAACACAATCTCCAAAACGACTGGGAAAGCACATACAACACGTAAGAATGCAGACTGTGAGAGTTTTCGTCCAATGTACAACATAGAGCTAGAGACGGCACCAACGGACATTGACTGTAAAAGCTATCGCCTCATATATTGCAATCCATGTACAATCTAAAGATGGTCACGCCATATTCTCTAGGAATTCCGCAAGCGGGACACTGTTAGCCCAAAGAGCATTGCTCCAGTCTTCCTTGTGAAGGACGACAAATGTGCCTTCATCAAGAGTGGAAGAAGGTAAGTCTTCAATTGCCATCATTGTCCTATAACCATGGGCATGCCTTTTAACTAGGCAGGAACACTTTTAGAGACAAGCGACTCGAAAGACAAAGGAACAGCGGCGTACCTCTCATCAACTCACCGAGCGGCGCACCTCTAGTCAAGCTACCAATGGAGTGTGTGCCTTTACTTCAGTCAAGGCAGAAGCCGGTTCATGCGATGCAAACCGTTCAATGGACGTGCACATGAGCAGCTGACTCACCATCTCCATTGGAACCAGAGAACCAGACTCCCGGGACAAAGATCCTCAGAAGCAAGTGTAGGCGACGTAGACATTACAAAAGTCTACGGATGACAGCTTTCGATTATGGCGGATTGGACACAGATGATTTCTAAGGAGATGTACCATCCAACAATGACGATTTACTCTACTCCCAACTTGCCAAAGTGTACCATATGGCACATAGGGCTTTCTGACATTTTACCAAGATCATCGTCGTTATACTAGGAGTAGTTTGATAGATGGGTGACAAACTGTTGATGGGTGTTGCTATGGGTTTCGTTGCGTGGCTGTCTGCAATCAGAACAGCACACACATCAACAGTTTTAGCGTGTTTACAACTGACATGATTTAAGAAGATTCTAGGATCCTACTACCACATACCCTCAGATACCTATTTCTAAAAGGCACCTTTCCAGAATCAAGTACATGTCTTTATCCAAATGGGATACAAGCAGCGACAGTGATCTGGACACCTGCCTGTGTCACAGTAACATAGACCGTGACATGGACATATCTGATCTGATTGGAATTCCCAACCAGCATCCTGGATCGCGGGGCGTTGATGCAGCATCTGCTAGTCCAGCAACAGGCTGAAGCGTTAGTGTTCAAGACATAAATGCCGATATTAGGAACACCATATACCCACCGATCGGGTCTGAGCAGGCACCGGAGGTGTGTTTTGGTAAGTTAACAAATGATGACGAGATGTATGTACAGAAGCCATACTGTAACCAATTTTGGCCCCAGGTCCGTAAGAATTGACCTGTTGCCATGGCTTTTTAGGATAACTGGAAAGGACCAGTGTTGTACTTCCACCAGCCTAACCATTTCCTTAGATGATTCGCCATGCATTTACCATTTCAGATGGAAAGACCTGTGATGGAAAGACCTGCACTACTACCACAGTGCTACGGTCTACCTCCCATAATACAAGATCATCCAATAACGATCAAGTAAGTGTAGATCCATAAATGAGAATCCCTCAAAACTTGTTTTTACAAAAGCAAACATAACTGTTTTCAACACAACATGCAACATGCAATATTTTTAGAGCTATCTCAATAACCAAACACAATCGGTAACTGAAATAAACTCTTTCCCCCTTTGTTTTGAGGTCCTCGCCTATAGTTTTGAAGAATACTATTTTTGGCAAGGTACCTCCCCAGGAAGTAATATAGGTGGTATGGCGCATAACGGACCCCATCTTCCGAGAGTGTCCACCAAAGTTGACACGCATTGTCCTGCGTTGACTAGGTGTAGTAGGAATCTGACTTCACTACCACATAACATACTAATTGTTCGCTCACTCAGTTCACAGCCTACCGATGAGCTCCCAAGATGTTATTTCATCCCGTAATTATTTGTTTTTAGAACATTCATGTTCTCGAAATATTTTTCTACTTTCTGCCCCTATAGGCATATTCAGTAGAGCCAACCAATTGAGGTCTTTATGCCCCTTTTGGCAGGTTTTTGTTGAAACTATAGAATTACATAATTGTGTATAAATTATGCATAGTTGGTAAGACCAATCAGCATTCCTGTGAACCGAGTGGTTACTTACTAAACCTCTACAATTTTGTTTCGATTTTTACCCGGGTTCTCCACCAATTGAACTATAGGAGTTAATTATCTGTTGTATATCTCAGGTGTATTTGGTTATGTCTGAATAAAGATAATAGCTAGCTCCAAACGCAGTCTCCTCCTCGTTCGACTGCTGTCGTCCAATACATAATCATAGTTCCCAACATCATGTAAGACGTGAACACTCGTGTGAAAGGATTTAGTGTTTATTATCCTGTGTATTGTCGTTCCGTGACAAGAACTGTATTGACAGTGATCAGTCCCGGGGTAGGAATCCGCTCTAACACATTTAGTCAACGCTCCAGCGCTCTACATGGTCTAATCGGATCTATCCAGTGCCAAAGCCACAGCTTCAAGGCAAAGCCTTTCCAGGCAGTTTTACTCACACAGCTTTACAGCGAACTCTGACTGACTAGGAGCGGAACACGCTCTTAAGTATGGTACGTCACCACTTAACTCCTCCCCATTTCACTATCTGACAAAGTGAAACATGGCTTGCACGTGGGCCTTTACAGCTCACGCCGTAGCGCCTTTATACATTGACTGGCCACCCACGTTGTAATAATTTAGTTGCGCGATGGTTGCGAAGTAATTGGGTCTTATTGATGAGAAAGATCAGGACTGGAATCATGCTTTGTCATGGTGGTGATGGTACTATTTATTAATAACAGATGGCAGCACATATGTGTATGTTATATCAGATAATAGGTGGCAGCACTGATTATGCAGTGGTCAGAATAGATACTACATGCGTCAGTACAACACCTTTCCCACGAACCTGCGCAGCCCCCCCACCTTGCCTACTTTTGGGGCCTTTGGTAACTGGGTCACCTCACTTCATATAGGCTAACTATACAAAAGATGCGAGTCTGAGGGGGAATTCCCAGCCGTTTCGGCATCGCGCTGTGAAGATCACGACGGGAAATGCTGGGCTCTTTTAGCATTGGGGTCTATGGAGAAAAAGGGGATCCCCGGTAATTATGGGAAATCCAGGGAATCCACACAGATTTGAGGTCTTTCATGGCCTGTATGGGGTCAATGCAAAACTTTTTCTCGCTAACAGTAAGAAGATTGGAGCAACAGAAAAAAAGATACAGTGAAATAATAATTTTTTGTCAGAAAACTCCCATAGGATTCAGTGTTAAAGTCGTCTCTTCTGTACCCAACATTGCCGGTCGCGATTTCCCCGAAACGTGGGTGCGCGATGTCCTTTTTTGAGACCCTCATAAACAGTATAGGAAAAGTCCTAAAAAGTGTTTCAAAGTTGATTTGCCAGGGGGCGCCACTTTAATGAGAAAGGTGTATACCCTGCCCTTAGGGACGAAGGAAACTTTCCCTCCCCCCCATATGTTATTATATCGAATACTGTCTTCAGTATAAGCTAGATCTACGTTATTATTAACAAATTACCTTCGTTAAATTCGACACAGAAGTATTTCTTCTTAATCTGAGGAAATCCATGCCATATCAGTAAATTTATACACATGGTTGCCTCATTCTCTTTTTTGTCCAAAGTGCTTATTTGGAGCCAGGGGAGGATCAGTGATCGCGAGGGGAGGAGCGGGGGGGGGGGGGGTGCGGGGGGGGGGGGTGGGGGGCGGGGGTTAAAATCGACGATAAAACACGAATTTTCAGAAACAAAATAAACAACCCCTTTGAAATTATCCATTGGGCTGTTCACAAAACTCTTTTTTCCTGGTATTAATCCGTTAGATTTAGACCCAGTGGGAAGGTAGATGATAACTTTTGCATCCATCATTTTTCTTCACTGTCTCGTTCTAGTTGGGTTTTGCTGGAGTTATGGGGGCTTTGATGAAGGATAAAACCGATATATTAAAGCCTTTGGTTCAACCTGGTTTATCTGATGGACATTAAATGCCAAGCTGCCATTGCATTACCGCCCAATTGTAGACGCTAACATTATTTTTGGCCGTAGACGAAACAAAAATTTGGGCAATGTCTTGGTACGGGCCTCTACCCGTACTACTCCTAAGATCCTTGCAACTGACCATAAACTTGTCAATATTGCCCTCTTATGAATAAATCACACAAAATAATTTCTAAAAGTCTATTGTAGATATGTAGCCCAATTCAGTTCCTTGAAGATGCATCTCAAATCAAATTCGGCCTGCGACTGTTTTAAGGTTTGTAACTTTTTACCTTCAGAGTCTATGCTAATATCACAAAATATACGCACATCAAAAGGTATCGGCATTTTAATCGATGCCCATCGGATAATCCAGGATTAACCAAAGCCTTCGATATATCGATATCAGTTATGGAGCTAGGCTTTGCAGATCGCGATTGATAAAATGCCTGTGCTATGTGGTCAGTTGGGGTCAGTTGGGGAGTGAGGGGTCAGAGATCATAGTTAGGGGGTAGACCCCTAAACTCGACATGACGACAGTGCCATTTTTGAGCCTAGTGACATGCGACAGGGCCTATTCTTAAATTCGACATGGCGACACGGCCAATTCTTCAATCCGACATGCAACCTAGCTAGCTTATAGTGACATTCGACAAGGACTTTTCTTAAATTTGACACGGCGACAGGGCTAGTTCTCAAAATTAACATGCGACATCGGAACCCCACATCCATACCCCCCATAGTGAGTTGACCGCGTTGGGTGACCCCGGGATGACCACGTAACGTAAGGTAACAAGGAGTACTAGTTTCAGATTCCATAACACATCTCGATAAGTCAACGCATCTCAGATCTACTAAATCATATTTAAGACTAAAGTTCAAAATTGGATAAGGATAATTAAATACTTATTCAAAATAGAGGTTAGGATTTTTTAAATATATATCTTAAAAATCTCGGAAATAGATACGTTACTTTTTCCAGTGGCGGATTTAATATAAAGGGGAGAGGGGCACAGAGGCCTCCCCCCCATTTTTGGCCAAATATTAACATTAATTATTTTTAAAGGTTCTCAGACCCGGATGGTCTGGCGGAAATGAGCGCGATAGGGCGCCCCCCCCCCCCCCCCCCGCCCCCCCATTTCTTTTTCGAAAATCTCCGGATCCACCCGTGTTTACGTTACATCATGACACATGTCCCTACCCCTGCCTCAACGTGAAGGTAACGCGTAGAGCAAATCTATAGATCTGGTCAGCAAGTAACAACTCATTTTGCTTAGCTTTTCTTTTGACAAGGAAATAGTAAAGAATTTTGGCTTGTTATCACATATTACATTTTATATGAAATGTTGTACAATATCAGAACGCATATTTGTCATTAGGCCTACACTTTGCATGCGCAGCTGCTAACTGTAGTTTGGTGAACTTATAAGGATGTAGTTTTTTATGTGGTTTCTTGGGTCGCAGATCTATAGTGAATGGTAGAAACCGATGACCATGCAGCTGATGACGTCACGAGTCACGTTCAAGTTGACGTGGGTGAATATCTAGACCTCGATCCCTAATAACGCGTGCACCACCTTCACCAGTTGTAAGGCAAAGGCTCTCAGGGACGGACAGGGAAAGTTCGCACTACCCCCTATAACGAAGGTAGGCCATACGCAATGCTAACTTGTGGTGATAGTATAAGTGCATAGACGTGGTTGTGAATTAAGACTATATTTAGATTTACACAGCAGGACCTTGGGACACTTTCTAGACAGAGCCATTTCTATATAAGCATCTCATATTCATGGAAAGTCCATCAGGAGCCAGTAACATTTACTGACTCTGTGGAGTAGCTTGCGCATGTATTTGGATAAAGGTCAGTTGTTGCTCGATAGACACACACCAGGTTTTCGATTACTAAAGAAGGAGTCACAAATTAGACAGGGTGACACTATGATATCTTAAATTCTACATGGCAATTGACACGCCTCACCCCCCCCCCCCCCCCTTGGGCCTTACAGTCGACAAGTATGTGGTCCCCTATCTGAGGTGGAAATTCTTTTGTTTAAACAAATTCTTGTTTTGTTAAAAATAAAAGGCTTTATCAACAACCATTATGGTTCAGGGTTAGGGTTAGGGTATATCCACATAGGGTCTCTGGTATCACAGAACTAGGATGTGATATAGTTGTCAGAATCCAATTATGCAAGCAGCGTGCAAGACGTGTTATAACAGACAGTACTAGTGGTCAGTCTTGACCATTGTTGACCACAGGGGTGCTGCCGGAATTAGCTATAATTACTATGACCCCAATGTGTCGTTTAAAGAAAGTATAGAGTAGGGAATTGCCAAAAGTTATCACTGAGCCATGATAACCTGAGTGGTTTAGTGAACCTCTCCTGTTTTTAATTTAGTGAGGACGAAAGTATCCCATACTTACACTCATATAATAGTGTAAGCAAAAGCTTTATTGAAGGTATTTTAAAAATGAAACTCAAAGATGGAATTTGTTGCTGATTTAGCTGTTATTTGTCATAAACTAAGAACTAAAGCCTGAATAAGAAAAATCGAGACATGCTCTCTAACTAAATAATCAATTTAAATTGATAATTTTGGTAATTCGGGGCCTATTATTTAAACAGCTATCATCATGTTCAAAAAGGTTATACCTTTATTGTCATGTATAATAATTATGTCATCATAAGTACCTTAATTCATCACAGATATATATATATGTGCCTTAACGCAGCACACCACCATCAGACCCCTTATCAATTCTTAATCTTTTAAAGTCACGAGTCAAGGATTACCGTTGGTGCGCCTTGGGAAAAAATCTTTCCTTGCTGACATTTTAAGATAATTTTAACTTTAGAAACGCCAATTTTTATGGGGTTGGGGGAGGGAGGAGCCCGTGTTTCATCTCTTTATCTCAACCATATGTCACCTTTCCCATCTTCTCCTACTATCTTTGCAATTACATGCCATGTGAAGTCATCTTATGCTTTTGCACGATGAAGCTACGAAATGTTGTCACTGTGGGCCCTCCCTGTCAGATAGCAGACAGGCACTAACAGCTGCCACATTCCTCATCGAGCGCGAGATAATACATGTACATGTAGGCGGGTTGTAGACACAGCCTTTGGTTGTTTGCAATGATATTGCCGCTCCTTATAGTGGCGAGGGGACCATGATAATGTATCAAATGGCACAGACGGGTTCCATATCTTACATATATTTCATTGGATAGTTCCGATTTCCACCATTCAGAATGACCGGAAGTTGCATGATTTTGACCGGAACTTGTATGGAAACCATACTATATGAAATTGCAATTTTATACATAGATCTTTTTAAGGAACAATAACCGATGTCAGTCTCAATATTATGTTTTGACGTTCAAGTTAAATGGTTGATTTGAGTACCGTTATCAAATTTCGCCATCTAGATATTCTGTAAGAATAATATAAAATAAAGCCATTTTGAAAGGCAAGAGAGACTCTGCAATGACCTACCTATATGTTTGCAAAAATCAAAGAATTTATCATTGTTTAAACAACGGATTAAGAAGTTTATATAACGGAGGAAAATGATTTAAATTGAGTCTGGGTTTTGTATATTGTGGTACCATGTATATTGTATATAGTTGTCTATCATCATTGTTCATCTAATGCGATCAACTTATATTATATTGTTAGCCTACATCGGAAGAACTTCTGCATTGAAGAGATGTTTAAATAAGCCATATACACCGGCATACACACCATATAATGCACTATGTGGGCCAGGTGCATGGCGGGCTCTCACCAGTTAGCCCGCATATCATGCATTTGCATTACGACAGATTTCACATGCATTCTTTCAATTCATAGATCTATATCATACAAAATATAGTGATATAATACAAAGCACCTATATCTTGTTGTATGACTTGCATGGCGATCTTGTATAAGGAACATTTCTTAATGTTATGCCAGGTTATGATTAGATTAATTCCTTACGTCCTTACCCCCTGCCCCCCAACCCTCTTTTGGCAGAAATGTATACCTTTCATAATTATAGAGAAAAAGAAAACGTCGCGCATGTGCATGCAAATGCGCGCCGTTTTAGTACTTAGACTACATGGCCCCTCCCCCCACCTTTTACAAAATGTTCTATCTACTCCCCTCCACAGTCGGTAAGTACTATAACATATTGATAAATCATACATGTTTTCTGCCCCTATACCGTGTATTACATGATAATTGTTTGCATTACAGCTGTTGCGTCCAGACACAGATCAGACCAACATGACATGTAGAAGTGCATTGCGACTTTCCCACCTTCTGAGGCAATCTGTCCAACCCAAACGGGCAGGACTGCTGTCTTCAGTGCAACAAAGGTACGTTTCTACATCTTTTTTTTTTTTTTTTCATTTCTGATTCCTGTAGGCTTTACAAGTTCTTCCATCAGAGGTTGAGCATCCTTAATCGATTTATACCATGTTTACAAGATCAGTACCAAACCAGAAACAAGTAACATACTATACAAACATGATAATGACCATTGGTCACAATACAATACATTATGAAAAATTATGATTTTTGAACCTTTTTAGGTTTTTCTCATCCTGTAAATCTTTTGGGAGTTTGTCCCATTCAGACAGTCTTCTATAGTAGGGGCTCATTTGTGTTTTTGTGAGCCTTGTATTTACCGGATAAAGGTCGTAATTAAATATAACAAGCCATAATAGGAATAACAAGTAACAAGTGATTAGTTTGGACATATATAAATATGATAAATATTTATTAATCCTCCTATTACAATCAGCTAAAAATTTAAAATTAGACGAAGTGAGCAGGTCGGTGGTGTGGGAGCAACTGAAATTCAACGGTTACGCTCCGAGTTTATATAGTCACATGTCAACGGATCCGCGTAACCACGGAGATGGAAGAGGTTACGTCACCGCCCTGCTCCCGGAAATAACAATTTTGAGGTCTCGGAACCCAAAATATTACAAAGTTGCTTTTCATTTATACTTTCTTTGTACTACGCAGTTCTCTTTCATGAGTGTGTACATGTATATTTTCCATACATTGACTTTGCTTGGACATTATTTTCAATAAACTTCGTTTCCTACGTACAATCAAAGAATCTAGTTTGTATGTGTTCTTCAATATACACATATCTTGCCTCAAAGTTTTATTTTTGCTATATTCAATAAGTCTAATAGCATGTTCATGGATTTTTTCTAACTTATCAATTTTTTGTTTACAACCAGAGTCAATGAGAAAGTCACCATAGTCGAAATGGCACATAATCATGGTCTTATAAACTAACAATGCAGTTTTTCGGAAATATATTTCCTCATCTTATATAGTATACCTAACTTTCCGCGAAACTTTTTTTATACACGGTCAATATGCAGATTCATTTTTAGTTTATTATCCAAAACTATACCCAAGTATTCATAAGAATTTACCATTTGTAACTTTGTTTTCCCTTGATTTATAGTTAATTTATTTTTGTGGCACCAGGATACAATTAAATCTAACTTACTCTGTGATGTTCTCAGGGATTCATTAATGTCTGAACCAGTTTCAATTAGCAGAGTATCATCTGCATACATTATGCACGTGTCACGTGCATTTCAAGGCGCATGGTTTAATAATCAATGGGGATTTCTTTTTAGTTATTTTATTACATAATATCCATCAGGATTCCCCTGGAGTATTACAGGAAGTGATATGTATAGTTGATGACAAAGTGAAAGGGTAATTACAAGAGAATATTAGAATAAATTAGTTGTTGCATTCTTTCAGCATTTCGTAATGACAAAAGTACAGTAGCTCATACACTGAGTAGCCTCTGTTAAAGTTCACAATAGATTTGTATAAACTTGAGATTGTTTCTTTTCCATGACTTTAAATATTTCACCATTTGGGACTAAGATCGCTCCAGAGTAAAGCCCCATACGCACTAGGACACTTTGGACCTCAGCAATGGTATGGTATATTGAACTATGCATGTTTGATCTGAGTCGCTGAGAAAGTCGTCGGACGATTCACCCAGCAATTTCGTCAAACGTGCATATTACAATATACCATACTGACGGGCGATCAGAGGAAAACATGATCACCGAGGTCCAAAGTGTCCTAGTGGGTATGGGGCATTAATTCTTAGGCCCCATACTCACTAGGACATTTTGGACCTTGGCGACTGTATTTTCCTCTGATTGCCCGTCAGTATGCTATATTGAAATGAACATGTTTGATAAAATCGCTGGAGGAATCATCTGGTGATTTTCCCGGCGATTTAGATCAAACATGTACATTTCAATAAGCCATACTGATGGGCGACCAAAGGAAAATACTATAGCCGAGGCAAACGGTGTCCTAGTGGGTATGCGGCTTATAATACTGCTATTATTATGATACTTTGCACCAATCTTTAATGAAACCTCAAATACCCTTGTTAGTTACATACGAGATGAGGAAAGAACATTATTTCGCAGTAATTAGGTTAGACTATAGTCAAGTTTGGAGTTTCTTTTCATTTCGGATATATTTCTAAATACAATTCGTATAATGATTTTGCCACTTACATTATATTTACACAATTCTAATATATTTCACCAAAATGTTTTTGGCATGTGCTTTATACTTTGGTGATCATAGGGCACATTGCTAAAGATAAAAATATTGTAAATGTTTGGATACTGTGAGACTTAAGTTACGCATGATATCGTCCCAGTATGAAGTTAACCACTATACAACATTATTTTAAAAGAAAAGCAGAATTGATATATGGAACGATACTAGTACGGTATCCAGTCAAATAAGAAAATGAGATAAGATAGTGCGAATAACGCCTGTCAAATGTTGACTGTCCATAAGATTTGCCGACTTGTTCCAGCCAAATGGCGGAATTGGTGGGGATCCCATAGCGTTCTCCATTGTCAAAAAATTAGTAGGGATCAACAGCGGGTTGGGGGTCGTGGTGGGGGGGGGAGGGCTTATCTTTACAAAAAGGAAAAACATTGGGAGGTTTTGGGACTCACATTACCCACATGGGCTGCTGCCCCTTTCCGAAATCCTGGAGGATCAGCTCATGAGAAGACACTCTTATTTTCAAAACTACAGACATAAAGCAACCGAGGCCAGCCATGACATCACAAATGAAGAGAAGGCACCTGTGAGGAAGGAACCCGCTGATGCTGACAACCTCATGGACATCGGCATCAGGAAAATCTTCAACGAGGACTATGACATCTTCAGAACAAGCGTGAGGAAGTTCTTTAGAGAAGAAGTGCAGCCAAATATAGACAGGTATGTGGCAGTTATTATTTACACTTATAGTAAATTACGTAGATCACAAAATGGGCATTCTGATCACTAGATCATTTTGTTCAGAGTCGCAGCTCATTGGAGAAAATATCTATACTTTTAACACTTTTAAGATGCATTCAGTAAAATATGTCAAATGATTATGGCGGCAATTAGCTAAAAGAAATCCTGAAGTCAGTCTCTAGAAATATACAAGTAATCTCCACACCTTTTTTTGATAAAGTAGTAACATGTATGTGATAATAAATTTTAAAAGTAACATAACTTCAAGTTCCTAGACCAATAAAGCATTAACATGTTTTTGTTAATTTCAGCAACCAATTTATTACCTTCTTAAAGTCTTCTTTTGACTCCATTAACCTGCCTAGCAACCTCACTTATAGTTTCTATTAGTTCGTTGCATAATTTGCTTTTACTTTAGGCCTAGGTCTATGGTACTTGTTGAGGTTGGGTAATAAGCGGAATAGGCTAGATAGAAAGTGCAGTATTGTTTATATACACAATGTATGCACTTTACAAGTTTTTAGCTGCGGGTTCAAGGTCTTATTTTCAAAATAAACGTATCCAGGGTCTCCAAATATTCCTCTTTGTTAGCATGGAGATGTCCCGCATGAGGCGATGACGAGTTCAGAATTTTAACTAAACTTTATTATTAATTATACAATAAAGTGATCGATTCATTTTCTCCACATAGATACGAAGCCCAGGGCCAGGTAGATCGTGAGGTAAGTAATTCAATTTATTTCAATTCCCAGTAATGATACAAACACAACTGAAAAATTAGAAATGAACTGAGAAAGGAGTGTTGATATTCCATTCCTTTTCATCTAGAATTATATGCTCAACTAATTAACTTAATTAAGTTTTGATCAAATTATCGGAAATTATATAAATCTAAATGTATTATTTGAAATTTTAATATTTTTACATTTACATATTTATGTTACCTGACTCAATATCATTTGTATTGTTCAATTTTGTAGTCTTGGGTAATGATTATGACTACTCACATGCTAGTCGTAGCTATAGAGCATATACGAGCAATCATAATTAAGGCTATGGTGCCACTCTTATTTAATATATTCCGTATACTTATCTGTATTTCGATTACACCTAGACTGCTGAACATGTAATGTAAACGAGTGTGGTTTAATGACAAAAAGGATGGGGGCCATATGTCTTTATAAAACACACGTTGGGCCTTCAATTAAGTTTGTACACGTCAAGGGGGGAGGGGGTTTGGAAATTGAGAAAATATGTGAAAATAATTTCGTGTACGAATCCAATGCGTAATTTAATCTATGGGATAGGGGGCTGCGGGTCTTAAATGTTTGAAACGGACTTAATGGAAAGCATTTTTGTCGCCATGGACGAATTTAGAGGGGTGTGCATGGGTCGCCCGGCTACTCTCTTTTTTGACCATTTATTGATATTTCTTAGGTTGGGGAGGGGCGGGCGGGGGGGGGGGGGGGTTAAAAAAGTGAAAATGTCTGGATCCAATCCACCCTGATCGTGATTGCTATGTTATAGGTATGTTTTATTTGACTCATCCCTTAGTTGTGGGAGAAGGCGGGAGAGCAGGGTCTCCTGGGATGCTCCATCAAAGAGGAGCACCACGGCCTGGGAGGGGACATCCTGCACTCAGTCATCACCTGGGAGGAACAGTGAGTGGAAATAGATATAGATAAATGTACTGTAAAACCCCTAATTTAAGCTGAACCCTATGTTAAGCCGCACCCTGAGTTTTGCGTATTTCTTTGGACATCAGATTCTTATGTCAAAGGTGTTAATTTTAATGAAAAGAAAACGTGCTTTAGGCCGCACCCAAAATGTTAAAGCCTGAGTGTTAGGCTATGTTTAAGGGAAGGGAAGGAGCAGGCGCGGATTTAGGGGGGGGGGTGCAGGGTACACGCCCCCCCCCCTTTTTTTTTGGCCAAGATATTAATTTTTTTGATGTAAAATTCCTGGGCCTGGAGGGCCCCGGGGAAAATTTTGCTTTAGCACGCCCCCCCCCCCCCCCTTTTGAAAATTCCTGGATCCGCCCCTGAGGAGACAACTTTGGTTTCAACTGTATGGATAACTGCATTCCCGACATAGACATTCAGACAGACAGCTCTATTCGCGAGTTTCCGCTGATTGACACCAAGCGACACCACATACACCACACTGAGGAGCTTAAATTAGGGGTTATGCTTCTCTTTTGGTGATAAATTTTGCCCCTTACTTGCGTTCATACAGTGGCAGATCAAGTGGTTATTTTTACTGGAGCGGTAGTCCCTGTTACGACCATTTGCTTCCACTCAGATCAGTGGGCCTCTTGCATGATGGGTCAGGACATAGAGATACATCTTCTATATGTCTATGGTTAGGGGGAGGATGCTCCCGTTTTGAAAATCCAGAAAATCCAGAAATGGAAATAGCCAGTACCTTACATATCCTTCATTCGATTAAACACTTGGACATTGTTGTTATGTATTACGGCATCCAGGGGCGGATCTAGAGATTTTCAGAAGGGGGAGGGGCGTCCTATTACAAATATTTTCCCCGGACCCCTCGGGGCAGAGAATTTTACATTAAAAAAAGTTAATATTTGGCCAAAATAAGGATGTCTGCGCCCCTCTAAATCCGCCATTGGCATTAATTGCGCATCTACTATTTATTAATAATAGCTAATATAACCTGCATAGCACCTCTGTCAGTGCCGCCGACTAGTACCTCCTTTCCATCCAGATGCATGGAGCAGGGTGGAATAGCAAAGGCAGATAGGGCCTACTCTTGGCGAAGTAATAATCCTGCTTGTGTATTCTAATCAATGGAAATTGTTCTTGATATAGTCCATTACATAATCTGGAATAGTAAACTAAACACTGTCTGTTGTATTGTTGCTCATGTAGATGTATTAATCATACCGATATTGAATACAGTGTACTTGATCTTTAGTGACCAAATTGGAAATTAAAATTGAATGTGCTAATAGACTGGATAATATCTGAAACATGCAGATAGTGAACCATGATAGACACTATTAATGAGATCCTGTAAGTATTGGTATTTCAATTCATATCATAATTGTAATAATGGACTATCTGAACCATGCAGATAGTGAGTCACGATAAGAAACTATTATTAATTTGTATCATATAATTGCAATATCTAAAACTAATGAAACCAAAAAACAAAGTCATGTCACATTCAATTAGCTTTCAATCACATATCACAGAATACTAAACCCAGACAGCAGAGATTAAAAAGGCTGCTAACTTGCCATGATAGAGACCACACGGCCTCTGCCGTGACCAGGATTCGAACCTGGGTTGTCTCGGCCACAACGAGAAGTACTAACCACTATACGATCACGGCTATTGTGTCAGCTGGTTGACGGTATAGATATGAAAACAAAGATTGTATAGCCACATCCATTCTAGGCCAGGTGTCTGACTGTTAAGCTAATGATCCACGTTGCGACAGTTTTCAAACTGACACAAAAGATAGTAGCAAACCGATTTTCGGAATGACGGATTTTTGTCGGTCCTGAATCGGTTGGGTAATTAAACTTATTAGTCCTAGAATCGGTCCAGAATCGGTCCAGAATCGGTCCTACACCCATGATCCACAGTGAAGATGAAAACTGATTATTTCCTTGTATCCTGGTTCAGAAATTAATAGGAAAATAGAGGGGAAAAAATCGGTTGACAAAATTATTAAAATTTTGGAAATATTTTCATATCTTTTGTCTAAATATGGTCAGTAGGACCACATATGTATATTATTTAATCTGCTTGATTAATAAATAGTGAAATAGTAAAATACTTGTCAAAAAGCATTAAAAAATATATCATGTGAAAGATAATTCATTTTGATATATTTTGGTAACATTATCGTTTTATTATTCCCAAAAATAAATGAAATAACACTGAAAATACTTAGACATAATAAAATCGGTCCAAAATCGGTCCAAAATTATTGTCGGACCATCATCGCTTGGAAATCGGTTGGAAATCGGTTGGAATAATTTAGTCTCACATATGTCGGTTGGAAATCTGTTGGAAAAAATCAGTTGACATGATCCACGTTGCGATATTTTCAAAAGTGAACCGATTTTGAAACGATTTTGAACCAATTTTGAACCGATTTTGGAGATTGACAATTTTTTGAAAATTGGTCCAAAATCGGTTCAATTTTGTCGCAACGTGGATCACCAGCTTAAAAGTGGACCGAGGTGTGCGTTTGTGGCCCCATAACCTTAACCAATAGGTCAAAGACAGGGCCATGGTTTGAAACATTGTCTGTAAAAGCTCTATTCCACCAGCCGATCTTACTCCTGATTCCAAGAATCGGCAGTGAGAATATGAATTAATAAAATGTTGTAGAGAACATCCAACTCAATGTGAATTAATCATGAATCATGTTTGATATAATAACAAGAAATAGTTTTTAATTCAATTTCAGATGATATAATTATGTAGAATGTATGGTCTTTTACCATAGACCATATTACTGGAAAAAATGTTATGAATAACCAAATTACCGGCAGTCAGAATCGGCTAGTGGAATACAGGCTTAAGAGCAGTGTCTTCCCATATATTCCTAGGCTGTGTGATGTTTAGGGTGAAAGAATATTACAAAAAAAAGGTTATAAGGGAGGGAGGGGGGATCGTCAATTTTCTATATATCTGTGTTGGTTTTAATAAAATTCAACACTGGGACAACTATGCTTTATGAGGGTAGTTGTCATAGCTAAAGCAGTATAGGGGAATAGATGTAGCTGTCCTACTGTACTGACGCGGGTGGCCAGTCCATGTTTGGGCATTAAGGCGTGTTCTTTAGATGCACGCATGTAAGCCATGTTTCACTTTGTCAGTGGTGGAATGAGGGAGGAGTCATGGTGTGACGTACCACTCTAAAAGAGCAGGTGCCGCTCTTAGCCAGTCAGAGATCGCTGTAAAGCTGTGTGAGTAACATCCAGGGAAGGTTGGACCTTTAACCTGCAGTCTAGGTTCTGGAGAGAGGCATGGAAATTGTGTAAGAGCGCGGAGCGTTGACTGAATATATTTGAGGGGACTCTTACCTCGGGACTGATCATGGTCAATCGAGTTCTTGTCACATAACAACTATACACTGGATAATAAATAAACAATATCCTTTCACACGAGTGTTCACGTCTTACATGATGTGGGAACTATAATTATGTATTGGACGACTGCAGTCGACGAGGAGGAGACTGCGTATGGAGCTAGCTATTATCTATAAAACTAAGTACGACTTTACGCACCCTATAAATAACGGATAATTAACCTTCTATAGTTCACTACCTATAGAGGTAGTTGTCCTACCTATAATTGTGATTGTCCTATAGGGGTAATTGTTCTATAGGGTTTTTTGTTCCAAAGAGAAGTCTGCCGTAGGGGAGTTGTTCTAGGGGTAGTTATCCATAAAAAGAGGAATTGTCCCAGAGGTAATTGTCCACAAGGTAGTAATCCTAGAGGCAGTTTCCCTGTCATCCTCTTGCAAGGTTGTTTTTGCTTACTTACATCAGTGCACAAGATAGCAGTATTTGAATGTAAATTATTGAAACCGATTCAGATGCACCAACAATAACGCTTTCTTGAACGGAAACAATTAATAAAACTTAATCAATATAACAAGGCCTATAGTATTTTACTAACGTTGTCTTCTTTTATTCATTTGCAGAGGCTACATCAATGACTATGGCTGTGGCTTCCAGCTTCACTCAGAAATTATCATGCCCTACATTTCGACGTACGGAACCCAGGAACAGATTGACAAGTTTCTCCCCCTGATGACAGCAGGCAAATGTATAGGGGCCCTAGCTATGACAGAGCCACAGGCTGGGAGGTAGGTTACCTTAGCTCTAGAACTCTAGCACAGCTTAACAGACTGTGTATAGAGTTCTAAATCACTCCTACCATTTAAGTTTCAAATCATTGCATACACAAAATAGTGACCATGACAAGGGGGGGGGGAGAGGAGGGGGCGTCATGTGGTGCATGACATCATGTTGCGAAAATTTCAATTTCAAGAATTTCAAAGACAATTTTAGGTTAGGTCGGGATATTGAAGGCTGATTTTTTTTTATTTTCAATTAAAATTGAAGGTTTTTCTTTGGGACAGTCATGTTTCTAGGCAAAAAATTCTTTTTTTGAATACTATTTCTGTCATATGGGGTGGGGTGGGGGGTCCGCTTGACATGATTTCTAGAGGGGGGGTCAAGGGCTGCATGACGAAACATGACAAGGGGGAAAGGGGGGGGGGGGGGGGGGCAAAAAAGGTAAAAAATAGCATGATGTCATTTATGGACGGCCCCTTTGTTGGACTTTAGCTGCGTTCCTACTGGGCCCTACAATAAGCCCATCCCAGTTTACACCAACGTTGCAGCTCACTGTGAAATATTTTCGAAATTGCCTTCAAATTAACCAAAGCAAATTGGTTTATCAAATTGCTCCCAGAATCCGCAAAATCCAGCTTTAGCCTTATTATTTTATCCTTCTTCTCATTGGAACCCTTTTTTATGATAATCATCCTTTGCAAAAAGCAGTCTTATGGCCTGGAATATTGAATAAGGAATGTCTTGGGGATTCAAATACTGAAAGAATTATGTAAATATTCTAATTAGGGAAAAAGTTATGTAAATTTGAAGACTCGGAGGTCAGATATGCTAAATGTGATAAGAGGGTGAATTGAGGAAGTTCTTAATTTTGACACTATTATGACTCTTATCATTACAGTTAAAAAAAATATCTAAAAAAAAAAAAAAAAAATTCCAACCTGCAGACCCTATTTTTATGGAAGCGTGAAAAACAACTGGCCATATCTCTACATTTCTTAAAACATGATATACAACAAAATGCAGGAAAAACAAACCTTTTTATGTTTTCTTGTAAAAATTCCCCAACACTATAAAATCATACAAATGGATAAAAAAGCAATTTCTGAAATATTTGCAAATATGTATTTCTGTTGCAGTGATGTCCAAGGTATAAGGACAAATGCCAAACGTGATGGAGATGACTGGATCCTGAATGGCAGTAAAGTGTTCATCACCAATGGTTGGATGGCAGATGTTGTCATTGTAGTTGCCATTACTAACCCTGAAGCCAAGTCTCCAGCTCATGGTATCTCTCTCTTCCTAGTAGAGGAGGGAATGCCTGGATTCAAGAAGGGAAGCAAGCTGAAGAAAATGGGAACAAAATCTCAGGTATCTTTCATTTAAAAATACTTGATACCAAAACCTTTCTGTATAAACTAATGGTCATATAATTTCTTTGTGATTCCCATCTACTGTTTTTCTCAACTACTTTTCAATTGTGCTTAGTATCACAGAAATTATTTTAGTTTCAATTTGTCTGTGAAAGAGTGTGTTTGGAACTAGCTATAGGGTTTAACTCCTGGCATCAATTTGTCTGGGATGACCAATGAAAACAAGAAGGATGATTCCAAACAAGAAATCTTTTCATGAACTGTAATCAGCCAAAGATTTATTGATTCTACATGTCCATATTTTCAGGATACAGCAGAGCTCTTCTTTGATGATGTACGCCTCCCGACATCATCCATTCTTGGTGGTGAAGCAGCGATTAACAAAGGATTTTACTTTTTGATGCAAGAGCTTCCCTTAGAAAGGTTAGAAATTGCTGGTCTTGGCCTTGCTAATGCTGAGTGGATGTTTGAGGAGACGAGGGCATATGTCAAACAGAGGAAGGCCTTCAATAAAACCATTGCTGACTTACAAGTAGGTATTTACACTTCACATATAAAATGGTTATAAAAGGATATTTTCACCCTCAGCATCATGTTTTGCAGGGTCCAACCTGCTTCACTATCTATGCAATACCTTTAGCCCTCCTGTTAGAGTTTACACATCTATACTGGGGTATATGAATTATTGAGAGGCCCTCACCACATCCATATACTGCCTTTTGTCTCTTTCTATTGTCTCGGACAATAAGATAGAAGTGTAAAACAAAATGAACCATGGTGGTTTAGTTGACAAATTACTTCTAAAATTTGTAAAATGCAGCTTTATATATTGGCCTTTTTCCCATAGGAACCAATGTTAAAGCCCATAAGCCCAACCTATAATGTCCAACCCTATTTTCCCTAAAATGCACCATGTTGATTGGCTGGCAAACCTGCAAATCTGCCATTTGATAAAATTTAAGAAATCATAACATTTTATCAGTACTTGGGGAAATAGAAAAACATAAATATTATTCATTCCAGTAATCCCAACTCTAGGTGACAAGGATGACTTATATGTCTATTTTGTCCAACCCTTGTCCGACCCTGGGATATACCAAATCTGGGATGGGCTTATTGTTCATCTGTCTTTTGTTCTGTCCCCATGCATAATATGTTATTTCACACATGCTTAAGCTAAACACTGATTTTAGATCTCCCTAACAAGTGCGATGGTTATTTCATTTGCAGACTGTTCAACACAAACTGGCAGAGATGAAGACATCCATCTGCGTAGCTAGGTCATTTGTAGATGACTGCATTGTAGCACAACACGAGCATCGACTTTCTTCAGAAATGGCATCAATGGCAAAATACTGGTATGCTATTTTATATCATTTGTCTGCAATTTAGGACATGTAGATTTACATCACTAACAATTCAGTGTGAGATTAATGGGTATCATTTGGGACTCTGGTATCTATCAGGACTTGATAACCAAACTACAGTTCCTAGTAAGGTATTCTCACTGCAATTAAAAAGACAATTCAATTTATATATTCAAAGTGCTATTAATTTTGGTTATTTCCTGCATTTTGCATACTATATAATGTTTCTTTTTTGTTACTTGTATTTTATTACTTGATCCTTAGTATCCCATCATAATTCTTTGCTATCTGATCTGGGAAATATTCTCAATCATTTAAGGTAGCTTGACCAGTAAAACTTATACTAATTTGTAAACATTTTATATAGATAATATCTGATAACATATTTAACATGCATTTCAGGGTGTCTGACCTTCAAAATAAAGTGGCCTATGACTGTCTCCAGCTTCACGGAGGTTGGGGTTACATGTGGGAGTATGGAATTTCCCGAGCTTACGTGAATGCCCGGGTCCAGACTATCTATGGAGGGGCCAATGAAATTATGAAAGAACTCATTGCTCGCAACATTGTCAGCAAATGAGGCTTGAATGGGAATTTGAGAACAAGACAATCAAAGCTAAACTATGGAGAATGTTTAGATCCAAACCAAGGAGTTTTGGATCATCATGGTTCATGAACTATTCAATGGATGATATGGAGGACAAGACATGGCAGAATATCGTGGCAATTAGTATTATATTAATGCTGGTAATTTATTTTTGGTATTTAGTATGGTTTTTGTGTGATAATGAACAAACATTATCCAATAACCGATTCATAGACACAGTTTTCCGTGTTAAATAACGTTGAAATGAATAAAATTTCAAGGAAATACTACTTTTGTGTTTTTCATATTAAAGATATACTGACACTTTCTCGGGAAAAAAAGGATTCAGCAATTCGAAAAGAGGTGTGCTGGTGGGATTGGTAGTGGTGTTGGTGGGATAGGTTATCTCAAATTCTCCATACCTAGGATAGTTTATGTCCCAAATCTGACCTGCACGCTAACCCAGATCATCATGCATGCTGGGAAATGTGTAGACGGCCCAGAGGGCTTAAGCATACATGTTCTATAGGGCCTATACCTTCCACATCGGTGGTTTAACATGATTGAAAACTAGTAGTGAATATATACATCCTGTTTGTATTAATCTACATTTGATGATTTTTTCAAGATGGTTTCAAAAATGATTGATTAGAGATCGATATACAAAAAATGTTTGAATATATTTCCCTTTTGTTTTCGTCTTCACAATTAGTCAAAATTAAGCTGCAGGCACCTAAAATACTGTAAATCCGCTCTCCGTGGTAGAGAGATAAGGCACGTCTGGTTTATACCCTTTATAGACTAGCCCCAAAATGTGCATTATGCCTTCTATGAACCGTCATTGTAACTGCATTTTGAGGCTAGTCTGTAAAGGTTATGATTACTCAGTGGCGGATTTGGGGTTGGGGGAGGGGCGGACGGCCCTGTACACCATCTCCCCTGTTAAATCACGTTTGTGCCCCCCCCCCCCCTTCCACTGTACATTCATCATGTTTGTGCCCACCCCCCACCACCGTCTTTCAATTTCTGGATCCGCCCCTGTTACTTGTGGGTCCTGTATTTCTCAAGAGGTATGATTGCATGTGAGGTTTCCCCCCAAAAAAATCAGTTTCATTGATAGAGAATACATTATGGCAGTTTTGTTCGTTCCTTCAGGGGTAGGAAATCATGAGAAATAGTATG
The DNA here is from genome assembly GCA_936440205.1 of Lepidonotus clava. NCBI lineage: Eukaryota > Metazoa > Annelida > Polychaeta > Phyllodocida > Polynoidae > Lepidonotus > Lepidonotus clava. Next base: position 11,743,188 of record OW387150.1, on the reverse strand, counting down.
AGCATGTCATCACAAGGATCCAATGCGTTCGCCTGTCCGGGGGATGGAATTGCGGGAATTTATACACCTAACCAATTAATATTTCAACTGAAGGCCCTCCTGAACTATTGTTAATGTTTGATTTAAGACTGCGTAAGGTTCGTGTATATCCAAGTCTTCATGAGTGTTTTTTCCAGAATGCCTGAGTAATTCAGACTGCGTTTAAAGTTTGTCCGTTCACTTCCCAATAGTTCAAAAGAAATGAACGATGAGGGAGCTTCTTAATATGAAAGGGTTTTTATTCAATAAACATCTCATCCCGAGTCAAAGCCACCATGTATAAGTCTTCATCAGTCCACCTCCCATCTCCTATCAGCAATCAACCACATTTAGAACACGAGTTGCTCCAACACCTTCTAGACCATTCTAGTACTCAGCTCTATCACAATCCTATGTCCGAGGTAGTGGGTATTGGTAAACTCCAGTCTGTTACACGGAGCCGATGTACTTACTCCAGGTATAACTCCTTGGTTAAACTTACTTAGCTGACATTCTCACCAAAACTCTAGTGACTACTAACCACTAACTGCTCGCTCTCTACCTTGCAACACCTTTTATACTGGTTAACAGGTGGCGCTAGGAGCGCAAGATATTTAGACTAGAAGTAGACTTGCTAAGCCTGATCCTTGTTGGATTATATACCATGACAATATATTAAAAGTACTAAGCCATTAGTACACTCCCTCACACAGAGACATTATTGAGAGACTGTACTTTCCAGTCGTGTGGAAGAACCGGGCATTGCCCGCAAAAAAAAAGTAGTATCTTTTTTCTTGAGCATGGGTATGATTAAGGTGTCGAAGCCATTCTCTGCATCCAGCCAAATACCCAAGAGACAATCAAACGGCGGGTGGGGTGGCTAATAAAATGATGAATCCTAAGTCCCTGTATATTATGTAAATCTATTACGTACTTTGAGCCAAGGGTGTGGGTGGCATAGGCTCTAAAATTTAGGAAAATACATCTAGGCTCCTCATCATTAGAGAGTTTTTGCGCTAAACATACATGTATCTCAATGCCCCGTTCCCGTTCTTAGGACCATCGAAGCAGCTTTCTTATCCTAAATATAAATTCTAAACCATTAAATTCTTAACTTAAGCCCAGTATGTTGGGTCTCGTGTAAATGCAATATGTGTACATCATATCACTGTAGTACATTTAGATAATGAATTATTCTCTTGTGGTTTTTGTGACTCATGCCCCTATAGCTTTCTGATTAGTATGTAGCTGTGTGCCCAGGCAGTTCAGGCCAGGGCTATTTTGAGAGGAGTGATCTCTGGATCAGTAGGGGCACTGTACGTGGTCAGCACACAGGTAGCGCTAGCCCGCCCACGTTGGTCTCCCTATATACGTATACCGGCTATGCGGGTTCCACCGTATTGACTGTTCATTGCATGCTCAAACTAAGTTTATAGATTGGGAGAGGGTTTATGTTCATATTCATCTTATCATTATACCTAAGAATGTCCATGTGGTAATTCCAATGTAAGTTCACCGTCATGTCATTTACATTAATGATGTTTAAAAGTAGCTTCACAAACTGTTTCCGGTCAAGGCAATGTAGTTCCGGTTTTTGTTGAGTGGCCATGGCTGAATCGGGACCCTCGTGGGCCGTACTAATAGTATTTAGACAAGTGCCTGCCATGGGCATCGGTCAAGCATGAATGACCGCTTGTGCCCTCAGAAGGGCTTTAGACAGTCATACCTGCCGGCGACAGGCCCTGAGAAGGTCTAGGCTACTCCAAACTGAAGATTTTACTTGGAATTTCCATACTAAGGCGACAAATATCCAATATTTTCATTTGTGAATTCATTATCAGATATATTGGCGAGACCCATGGTAGGTTAGTATTTCAATAATATGATTACATTTCCTTTAGATATAGTTATTGTATGTTTCATAGTGAGTTGTGTTTACATCACAGGTCTACCACGAACTATATAACCACCTCCCTTCCGCATTGTATGCTTAATAACTAGGCATGCCAGCGCCGTGTTGATGGGTCAGCAGGGCCAGTTCAGAGGCTTACCCAATATCATAATTGAGTGTATTTCTGAAATGAAAGCTGCATGTAATATCTTAATAAATCTCCTCTCTCTAACGAAGAATATACATGAAAGAATAAGGGATGAGTTTTTCCTTCAATCGGGACACAATCATAAAACAATGAACAAGATATCCGTATGGACGTGTGACCCTGATCTCTGATGAGTGTGGTCACAGATGGAAGCAGATGGAGGAATGACTTCGGGGTGTGGTGCACAGATAAAAGGCCTTATTCCACAAGCATATTTTAATACCTACCGATTTCAAAAGTTGGCAATGGGAATATCGATTAATCATATCAATCTAATATACCATTTAGAAATTATTAAAAATTCACTTTCAAATGATATGGATGATGTATATTACGTCTTTTGTAATGTTACTGGTTAAAAGTGATAAATTACCAAATAATTGGTGGTCAAAATTCGCTAGTGGAATACAGCCTTTTGACGCGTAGGAACGACGCTGTCTAAATAGGGGTGCAGGCGCAATGGATGACCATGTACCTTGTCCCCTTATTTTAATATCCTTACCCCATTGCGATAGGCTAACTTTATTCATTTTTTATTGCGTTTATTCGTAGCAGAACGTTCAGGTAACTAACCTGATCTTTCAAGTGTGCCAGTTTTGATGCAACAAAGCCACTTCATTTGGTATGGTTTATAACAGAAATGACTCGTAATTGATAATAAGTAACAAAGTGATACAATTATAACTATTAATAACAAATAACAGATAATATGACTAGTCGTCAGTCATGTTACCTTTAACCAGATTTAACCACAGTAACAGAAATTTCATAATTTCAAAACTTCAAAGACTTACTTGTATGTCCCTGATTGCCCAAGACACACAATTATTTGAAATTCGATTTGCTTTTGAAAATAATCAAACAATCTTGTTCTAAGAATGGCTTCGCGAACTAGTTCCGGTCATATTCAATGTAGTTCCGGCTTTCTAGAGAGTCACTTGGCAGAATTGATACCCCCGTAGTCCGTTTACTATGTGGAGGGAACAGAAGGACCTTTTCCCCTTTCTCCTCCTCCTTTCTGTTTTGGTTCTGTTTTGGCATTCAAAAAATCATTTAGACGGAATACTTTGATGTTCAGATAATACATATATATTTATATATATATATATATATATGAACCTATGAGAATAACAAATGTGCAAGGTGCCTATTCATGAGAGAATAAGCACATGTTAAGCGCTATGATAATACAAGGCATGGGTTGTTTAACATCGGATTGTTCACTGATGTATAGTCACCCAGCACATTATGTTATTCTCAAATTTAGAGACCATGGTTATAATTGATGATAACCCAACCAAAAATAGCCCAAAAGCAAAATTATGCAACAGAGATAATCTACTCATGTGTATGTTCAGTATATTAACAGAAGCTAGATTAAAATTTGTTTGAAGTGTAAAGATATTTTATTTCTGCAGTTAAAAGGGTATAGGGCTGATTTTTTCTTCAATAATGCACCACCTCCAGTTCCCTTCAAAATATACTACAATATATTGAATCTCATTCTACCACTCGAACCAGGTTTCCAAAATTTTGAATCGTGTGCTCTGAAATTCGTGAGACAAGAAAGATAATTTTATTTTAGGCTATCTTTTCGTTTTTGTCTATGGTTTAGGGATTAGCATCGGATTTTATAATAATTTTGTATGTTATTGTATACAATTATAATTGTAATTTTGTGTGATTTTTGTAAAGAATTAACTCCCTGAGAAGGCCTATATTCGCGGACATTTTCTGGACATCGTTTTGGAATTTCTTTTGGTCGCTATTGCTGTAAACGGCCCTGGCCGTTTCGTAACTAAACATCGTGATTGTATAGGTAGTGTTATCAGTCGCGCTTTATGTAATGATAATAGCATACCAAGAGGTTGCAGTCGTATACTTTGAACCCGGGGACTATTTTACGTAATGTGTTACTTGTTACTCAACAGGTCTGACCTCTGAACTTTGACGAACCAATCAGCAAGGTCACAGCCAAGCCCCCCACACACCATTCCTTATCTCACTGGAGGTTTGACCAAAGCAGAACTTGTCACAGGTAAGGCTTTGTTTTGTGTGTTTTTTTTTTTTTTCAATATTTGTTCATGTTAACTTCACGATATAAACATGGGTTTTTCAGTTAATCAATGATATATAATATGTCATGGCTTGAGGAGAACATGAGATGAAGTGATCGTATGAGACAAAATAATATAATCGGTTAGCGAGTCAGCATCGTAATAGAATGCACATATATTCATTGGAATGTATGGGAAAGGGGTTTCACTCACACTTTAAATGTCACTTTAGCTGTGATACCACTCGAATATGTAAGGGCTTTTAAGGATTGACACTTGTGGTTTGGACGTTAGGAATCGTACATAGGTCCGTTCCAAGTGTTTTATTGTTCCCAAGTTATATATGCAGAAAGAGAAAAATGGATTTTTAACTTCTATTTTTATAACAATGATTTCTCAGTAAGTTGTCTCAGAATTCCGATACCTGCATGTTTTCAGTTCTTTAAAAAAGACATGAATGTTTGAATTAGAAATAATGTACCTCAAAGGTACCCGTTTATTTGACATAACAAAAAAATAAGGCTTGAATGAAAAATCTGAGAGATTTCCATGCATTTGAAAGTTCTGATCATGTATGCAAAATATCAACCATGTAACACGTTTAGTAAGGGATCAATCCTTGTTCAAAATGAATGTAAAAAAATAGGCAATGTTTCTTATAGATTCATCTGATTTCAGGAAATGTATGCGGCTGTCATTATAATCATGGCTTAAACACCAGTGTCAATCCTTTTAAAGTAATTTTCATATTTCCTTTTAGGGTTCTCCAATGTTAATGAACGCTTTGTCTCTATTAAATGTATGGACGGCCTATTGGCATCTAGGGATTGAACATCAGTTTGCAGGCAGAATTGGAAACAACTAATTCAACACATTGTCTAACATACATTAGCCCTTAGAAAAAATACTGTTATTGTGTAATGTATCAATAATAATTATTAATAAATTCCCCAATAAGAAAATTTTCTAGAGGCTAATTAAAAGTGAATGAATAGATGAATGGTTACCGAACAATTATTGTTGTGTAATAAATAGATGTTTTCTAATTTTCCTCTAACATTCAGTCATTATACCATAAATTTCAATGGACCCGGATCCACATTCACAAGTGGCATGTCACCGCCGTTGCACTTTACAATGACCACCATTCAACTCAATGGGTTGTCACGGCTGTTATTAGGGGTACATTTGGGGACAGTAGGTCAATTTCGGTATGTGTATAGAGTATGTTATATATATTAGATATTACCCAGACTACTGTCAGGGAAAGGACGGATGAGGGCACTGTATGTAACAACTGACCAGTGCACATTCAATGACTCATTCTAGTTTCAAGGCCTAATGTTATTTCACGGACCTGAAATCAAATCAGAGGGCCACAACCATCCGTACATTGCCGATTCTGGAACAGCCTATATAGGCCTCATTTGTCCTCGCAACGATTCTGTACTGTATAAGGCGTCAAGAACAATCGTCTATCATTGTATCTGAAATTTATTTTCAATTCCCGCAGTAGTTATGGCAGCGAATACCGTCCTCGGGTTATGCCATAAGGCCGCCGGCTCTTCCCTGCGCTATGCCGCCACTGGACTGAGGCAACAAGGACAGAGGTGAGAAATTAAGCTGCTGAATAGATACGATTATTGCTTTCTCACCATGGGATTGTAAATTTATTGATATTTCATTGTTTCATAATGTTGCACTTTGCTCCTTGTTGATACTTATTCAAGAAGTTTATATTCCCAAAATGTTTTGTTTACCGCTATTGCTTCGGAAGTATAACAGAAAACATTCTATTTAGGACAAGGCTTATTTGGGCTCAACACAATTTTAAAGAAAAAAGACCTTTCTCTGATTTATATTTATAATGCTGAAGCAGTAAATTACATTGTAATTGCTGACATTTTATAAAGTTTTATAAATTCGTGAGTTTTAATGATAAATTGTTGTTTATGATATCTAAATGGAAAGTGAAGCGTTTTAGAGGCGATACACATGATGAGGTGATCATTAGTTAGTTACTTAGTCAACCAATAACAACATGAGGGGATGTAAAGGGGTGGGGTGGGGAGCTCGTGGTCCACAGGCCACTTTCTGTTTACCCTCTGTATGCAGACACTACTTATGACAGCCAACCAGAATCAAGGAGGAGTGAACAATTGTCAAGGATGTATCCCAACGCCGCCAAAATGAATAATCTTTCCATAAACTAAATAATAAATGAATAAAATGAGTGGTTCGACACATTTTATGCTGAAATGAGGGCGTATAAGGGGTATAGATAACACGGGTAATAGAAGGGTTTTAGGTAGTAGAATAAATGAGGGGTCACAAAGGGTATTGAATACCCAGGCAGGGTACGGAGGTCAAGGGGTCAAGGGGCAGGCCAGCCAAATAGCCATGTAAAATATAAATATAGATCATATAAACGTGTTTTTTCCATACGGTTCGCTATGAAGATGATGTAGATGATTAAAAACATTAGATAAACACACTTGAAATATGTTCTGTATTTCTCTTTTGAATTATATATATATATATATATATATATATATATATATATATATATATATACAAAAGGCCATCATAAGTTCATTACTGCTACAAGCCGACTTTATAGAAAACCCTAATTATACGATTTTCATCCTATGTCTATAACTTTGTTGAAAGAACCTGATGGAATTCATGCAATGGTACGACTTTTAGATGGGTATTTCAAAAGATAAAACGGCAGTAACTATATAACCAGCATTCGCATGAAGACTAATCTGACGACGTTGTTAGCACATCGTGGCATAACAATTTATCTAAAGGTTGCTAGACCATTGTAAAAATGTTCTTACACAATGGTACCAAAATACAACGGAAGTGCAACGTTGTGTTCTCAGGGTTTCAGCAAGCCCGGCAGGCACGTAGCCGGGGGGGGGGGGGGGGTTGGTGGGGGTTGATACGGGGGACATCATCCCCCTACAAAAAGTCCCACCTTTTCTCTAATAAATTATTGGAGAATCCCTAAAAAAAATGTGAACAGTTTCATTCTACCTCCTATACTCCCTCTATGCCCTGGGTATTGTATATCCCCATACTCCTCTATATAAAAACCCCCTCACCCAATTATGGAGAGTCAAGTCAAATAATTTATTCCTGTATTTGATTTCTTCCTCCCAAGATGTTTTTCGACTGCTGCCAGGCCCGACATCACCAATGAGAAGCAGCTGGTGAGGAAGGACCCCGCTGATGCTGACAACCTCATGGACATTGGCATCCGCAAAATCTTCAATGAGGACCATGACATCTTCAGGGCCAGTGTCAGAAAGTTCTTCAATGAGGAGGCCAAGCCAAACTTTGACAGGTAAGTGATTGAAATAATTGCCTATATAACTATTATTCTGTGACATGACCAATAAATTTATGTTTCTTTTATAGACCCTATGCTGGTTGGTATTGCGAGGTAGATTATCTCATGAGACACCTTCCAAAATACTGAGTTCCTGACCATAGGTCCAATGTTTAAGAATTAGTTTTGGTCTCCCTCTATCTCTCACAATCAATTCCCAGAGAAAATGTAGTAGTAGATAGTTTTGGGTAGTTTTTGTCCTGATAATACTAAAAAATAAGCATTAAATCATGAGACAGAGCTAACAAAATCAATGCTTTCTGCCACCTCCAATGCTGTAGCACAGGTTGGATGTCCGCGCAGCCAGATAGAACTGGCATACGGTCTATGTAAATATATGATATAGAGCGTTCACATATATGCATTATATGGGCTGTATACTTTTCTCCTAGACTTCTGCTTCTAGGATTTTGGTCCAATGTTTACCTTCACCAGGTTTTTAGTGTCTATACCTTTCACCGGGTTAAGTATGTTTAATGTCATTATTTTAATAACAATGTTTGTTCTTACAGATATGAGGCTCAGGGCCAAGTTGATCGTGAGGTGAGTGCCATATTTATCATAATCCTTATGCCTAGATGAGGTCAATATCATCATTGCCCAAATTATTACACCTAGATCAGTGGCGAATTTGGTGGGGGGGGGGGGGATTGCAGGGGGTGCATGCCTCCACTATTTTTTTGGCCCTATTTTTGCCCAAATATTGATATTTTTTATGTTAAATTTTCAGACCTGGTGGTTCCATAGGAAACATTTACAATAGGATGTCCCCCCCCCCTTTTAAAATTCTCTGAAATTGTCCCTGCACATATACCATGTGTGAATCACATACGGACTTTTATGAGTAAAAACTATGACACCTCATACTGGTCTTTGTTAACCCATTTTTATGCATTCACTAGGACCTATTGACCCATTTTATGTAACCTCCTGCAATATCTCAAATAACAAAATAAGGCCTACATTTTACAATGGCACATCAGTTATCTGTGTCTGGGCTTCTAGTTTCTCTTTTCAGCTGCCTAGTTTAATTTTCTAGCTGTTTGAATTCCTTTTCTACCTGTCTGGTTTCCTGTCTAGCCATCTAGTTTCCAGTGTCTCAATGTTTAGTTTCCTTTTCTAGCTGTTTAGCTTCCTTTTCTAGCTATGGGAGAAGGCGGGCGCACAGGGTATTCTGGGAGCGTCCATCCCGGCTGAGCAAGGTGGAGTGGGAGCTGATATCTACTACTCAGCCATCGCCTGGGAGGAGCAGTAAGAAGCTGAGTTACTCACACAAACACAAACAGCAAAACACAGACAGACACAGAATATATGTATAGATATAGATGTAATCATATATATACATAATTATATAAACATATTATATTTGTATATGAATGACGGATGGTAGACTGCCAATCTAATAAGAAACCTTATGTAAATCAGTGTTTCTAAACAACATTATCTACTAATTAAATCCTTGTTATGAAATGTTCAATCAAAAATTAGTATGATATAGAAACAGAACCATAATGGAAAAAACGTAGCCAAGAATGTCTCAAAAACAATCATGTTAATTTCTGATGAACAAATTGTATGAATTTCTTTAAAGGGGTTACGTGAATGATGCTGGTTGCGGATTCCCCCTTCATTCTGAAATCGTCATGCCATACATATCAAACTATGGCACACCTGAACAGATAGAGAAGTTTATCCCCAAAATGACAGAAGGAAAGCTTATCGGAGCTATAGCCATGACCGAACCAGCAGCTGGAAGGTAGGACTATAATTAAGAGTAGGCATATTTCTAAAACTAAGCAAAAGAAACCCACTTTCCCTTCACTGCTTGTGGATGCTGTATTTTATTACTATTGTTTGCATTGAGTTATTTTCATAGTATTTCTCAGTATCCTAATATGAGTTAAAGTGGAAATCCAGTGCAGCTACTAAATACTGAATGGCACTTTAAACAATTACTGTAATATATGCGTTCTGGTAGATAAGCATTACTAACACAGTTTAAAAAAAGTCACTCTGATGCATATCAAAAAAGGCATCCTGTTTGATAATAATTATGAATGTTTTCAATGTACTTCTTTTATATAAATCAGTAAATGTTGAGAAATGAAGTAGATGTATAGCTTTAAATGAACAGATAAATATGAGAGCTTCTATTGACTATTTTAGTGACCTTCAAGGGATTCGTACCTATGCTAAACGTGATGGAGATGACTGGATCCTGAATGGCAGTAAAGTGTTCATCACCAATGGTTGGATGGCAGATGTTGTCATTGTTGTAGCTTTAACCAACCCTGAAGCCAAGTCTCCAGCTCATGGCATCTCTCTTTTCCTGGTAGAGGATGGAATGCCAGGCTTCAAGAAGGGAAGCAAGCTGAACAAAATGGGAATGAAGGCACAGGTAACGAAGAATAACCACTATCTGTCTATAGCCTCAAAGTATATATATAATGGTGTCTTGTATGACAATCAAAGTATCATATTCTCTTTTTCGGTAAATTAGAATAAATTTCAAATTTTTAATGCCACCTTCACTGATCAAATTTTGAATAATTATCAAATGATTAGAATATGACAGTTAAGTTTTGATAATGACATACTTGTGCTTTTAAACCTATAGATATTTTATAGCTTTTACATTGGAAAAGGTTTTGACAAAATTACGGCAATTGATTCACAAAAACGCGTTTGTTTAAATGAGTGAAGGTCTGAGTGTATTGTATTTAATAGATTTTCAAAAACTGGTTACAGTGACAAAACCTCTTGCCCCTTTTTCAGGACACAGCAGAGCTGTTCTTTGATGATGTCCGTCTGCCTACTTCATCCATCCTGGGTGGAGAAGCAGGTGTGAACCGTGGATTCTACTACCTGATGCAGGAACTTCCCCTGGAGAGGTTGGAGATTGCTGACCTTGGTCTGGCCTCAGCTGAGTGGATGTTTGAAGAGACAAGGGCTTACGTCAAACAGAGGAAGGCCTTTAATAAGACCATTGCTGACTTGCAGGTAAGTTTGGGACAAGAGTTTTACAAAGCTTTGTCCATCTACAAAAAACACTTCTTAAGATAGAATTATGTTTCTTTTACTTGTGTACATGTTGGAATTTTATCTGCTGTTTATCCTACTCAACCTATTCCTGTAGAATTCAGGATTCTGACAATACAAAAAATATGATTTAGGGGTATTCTGTTCAGCATTTGGTAAATTTTCTATTCACATTCTTCCAGACTGTCCAGCACAAATTAGCTGAAACAAAAACTGCCCTGTGTGTTGCTCGTTCATTTGTGGATGACTGTATCGTGGCCCAAGCAGAGCATAGACTCTCTCCAGACTTGGCTTCTATGGCAAAGTATTGGTAAGTTTGAACAGATTTACCTTTCAAGAGGCATTTCTATGAAAAAAGAAATAACTGTAATTTGTACACTATTTATCCCCTGAGTTACTGCAAAATTGTTCCATTAGGCATACTAAAGGTACTCATTTCTCACAGTAGCAATATAGTATCAAATTTTCCATTTAATGGTTCTTATGCTTCATCAAAGAATTTAATCATGATTCCCAAATATATTACAGAAATAAAAGGTTCCTCTTTTCAAAATCAAAAACAAATCATCATAATTATGATTCAAGTTGTAGGTGAAAAATAATGCATCCTTCTAAATTTACAGGTGCACAGACCTTCAGAACAAAGTAGCCTATGATTGTCTTCAGCTTCATGGAGGTTGGGGCTACATGTGGGAGTATGGTATTTCCCGAGCATACGTCAACGCCAGGGTCCAGCCTATCTATGGAGGGTCCAATGAGATCATGAAGGAGCTGATTGCCAGAACAATTGTCAAAAACTAATGCAACCTCATTATTCTTTAACTATTTGCTATTGTTAAGCACATTGTCATAATATATATTGTAACAACGTGATGTGTATTCGTATTCGAACCAATGTAGAAGAGCACAACTGGGAACATTTGAAATTAAATATTTCTTGATAATGAATAATTTTTTGTAAACATGTCACAGTGTCATTGATTTCTTTTTTACATGAGTGATAGGTGACAGGACTCAATATAATGCATAAGGCAGTTAGTTTATTTCCTAAAGACGTTCAAGGCTCTGCCTCTAACTGTTATAACGCATAACTAAAACCTCCTTGGGAATAAGAAGAATGAAATATGTGTAACTGTAACATAATAACAACAAAAAACAGTTACAAAATAAATCAAGATTTTAACATAGCATTGGTTATGATGCAACGTGTGAGCTGGAAACTTTTCAAGTTTACAGTCTCCAAGGACTTAATTATGTTAGCACTATGTCTGTACACCATCCTGCTAAGGTTCTCTACAATTTTCTTATTTGGAATGGCTGTTGTGTCATTCATTCATAAAAGTTAGGGTTAAATCTATTTCTTCTTCTATTCATAACATTTCATCATATGGCCAAGCAACTCATCTAGACTTCTACCAATCATTAATAGGAGAATAACATGAAATTTATATTACTCTCCTGTACTGAATACATGCACCTTTGCAATGGTACACATGCAGTTAACTACATGTATATGAAAAACAAATTGATAAGCCATCGAATCAAATGTGTTCCCCTGAGAAAAATGCATAACTAGATTCTTCAATCCATTTCGATAGTGTTCTTGGAAAAACAAAACCTGGTCGTATTCTCCATCATATTTTATGCAATTCCCTTTTTATCAAAATTATGACTGGACAAATAAACATTATTAACATGAAGATTTTTTCAGGAAAAAAAGAAAAAAACCACAAATATTCAAGAGATGAATGTAACTGCCTCATCTGTAAGGCCTGCCAAACTGACATAAGAATCTGACCATCATGGCCATTGAAGTCCTGATACTGAAGCTTGACCAGGGTGCGTCTTTGACTGGGGTGACCCCCATGGCCCCTGCAGAACTGGCTACCAGGGCCCAGGCGGGGTAGAGGTTGTCTGGAGGGGTCTCCCCCTTGGCCCACTCCTGCTCCTCTGCCGAACTGAAGGCCACGAAGACGAACCAACCGAAGAGAAAGACGGCTGAGGTGATGAAGAACACCATGCACCACTCCTCCTGGGTCCCCTGTGGAGGAGTGATGAGAAGTTTGGAATATGGTCAATAGACATGGTATTTAAAGGGGGTAGAGGGGTTTAAATATGTTCTATTGACATGGTATTTTAAAGGTGGGAGGTAGGAATATTCAGTCTTTAGACCCATCATTTAAAGGGCAGAAGGTTGAAATATGATGAAGAAACCATGGTAATTTTCTTTCTTTTTGGCTTTGCATTATTTGCAAATTTGTGCTAGATAGGTTTAAGTACCTTTAAATTGAAGGTTGGGACGTGACGTAAAGACCTGGTATTTACTGGGGAGAAGGTTAATTTAATTGGAATATGGTCTATAGGCTAGTATTTAGAACGGGAAAGGTTAGAATATAGCCCAAAGACATTGCGTTTAAAGGGGGGGGGGGGGAGGTGGAATACAGTAAAAAGAAACAAGAACTAATTCCCAGAAGTCGGGCAAAGTGGTCGCTGTGTCAGGAAGTTCTTTTTTTTTACAGTTTTGATAAACTTGTTGTTATAATAAACTTATTCAGGTACCTGTATTGTGAGTGCGGCGACGATGACGGGTGCGGTGATGGCCGTCAGGGCCGTCACTGTTTGGTCTATACCCATGATCAGACCAGCGAACCTGAGTGAAAAATGTATTATTAACCAGTAAGAGAACTCTATGGTATTTTAAAGTTAATTGAACTGGACTTCATGCTAGGCATTTTCCTTGGAAGCGAATACAGCCTGTGATATCCTGAAAATGACATGATATTTTTAAAGTATGATGAATGACTAATGATATATCAGTGGTGGATGTTTTTGAGGATATAAGGGACAATTGTTCCTTGTTGTTCATAGAATAGTGAAATCCCTCTATTGCGTTGGCCCATATTTCGCAAATCTTGCTACATCAAACAGAATTCTTTTCCTTCCAGGTCCTTGATGTTGATATACGGTCACTCTCATAATTCGAAAAAATCTTCATTTGAATTAAAGTCTGTCTCCTCACTTCCGAATTAAAGGGGTTTTAAGTAGTTTTTAAAAAGAAAATAATAAGAAACAAACATAACCATCAAACATTTTCTCAATAAATGTGAACGTATCTAATTTCGCGCTATGCAAATTTTCGCTTAATTCACACCCATGAAATACCTGCGAAAATATAAACAACTCAAAATATCTTTTAATAAACCACATCAAGGGAGGATCCAGGAATTATAGAAAGGGGGCCTGGGCACCCATATTAAAAAGGGTTCGGGCCACCCAATCTGATGGCCTGCGTTATACATTAAAAAGAATTGAAATTTGAACCAAAATGCGTCTTACCCCATGCGCCTTACCCCATTCTAAATCCTTTCCTGCATATTGAGGCCCGAAATCACTATAACGCAAAATCAAATCCACACGAATTTATCTTTAGACTCAATCCGCGAAAGTACACGTACACGCGAAAATGTCCACATTTCCAATAGGGGCCTTCCATTTAGGGGCCGACCATAAATGACGTCATGCGCCCAGGGGGGGGGGGGGGTCCAGGGCCCTATACATCATTATAGTAAAAGCATGGCGAAGGGGGGTAGGGGGGTCAAAAATGATCAAAAATAGCATGACGTCATTTATGGACGGCCCCTTAGTACATACGCACATTTCAAAGATTTCAGACCCCCCCCCCCTCATTTATGCAAGGCCCATTATCTGTATTACTCACGCGGGTGCGAGCTCCATCTGGGTGCAGTCGGCGCCGCTCCTGGTGAAGCCGAGACAGCCGACCCACAGGGACAGGAGCACCACGGCCAGGGTCCGCTGGTGGCACGAGCTGAGGAAGGCCACGCCCACCGCCAGGCCCGCGCTCGGCAACAGGCCTATAGGGGGGCAGACAGAAATATATCTATTTGATTAGATTTTGTTTACTGCAGTACCATGTTGTGATTTTAGAAATGTGATGTATCATTAGGCCAACTCAAAACGAACCTCCAGGGCGGCTCTTTAAAAAAAAAGAAGAAGAAAAATCTATATGTATAACTACAAAATAATTTAATCTATTACACTAGGGCGGTTCATAGCAACAGGCCTAAGGATAATCATAGAAACCAAATGTTTTGCTTGAATTTCTTTAGTTTAGAATGAATTGGTTTTACTGCAAAACTCAGTTGTAATTTTAGAAAAGTGATTTCATAACTCAAAACCAATCTCCGGGGAGGCTCTTTCAAACAAAACAAAAAAAACAAAAAAAAAGGTTTATATACTATGCCAAAGCTGCCACACAATTTCCCTCTGTCAGGCTTCATTGGTTTTGGGTGGTTTTGACCTTACCGGTCACCTCTCAAGGAAGTGATCACAAAAATAAACTACTCAGTGTCTAAAGATAGTACAACGTCTTTTCACAAAGTGGTTGTACGTTTTTTGAAAGGTATCCTTGATAAACACAGTAACCATTCGTCAGCCAAATTATCTAGACCGACTACGCTTCAACAGTTAAAGCGTACACAAAGGATTCACTAGATTACACCTCAGACCGCCTGTTTGATCAATGTCAGCATTTCAAGACTGCTTCAAGTACCAGTGTACAGTGGATCCGGAATATAGTGACTACTCAAAGATAGGTTCAGTCCTAATCATCAGAGAATGAGACTATCATTACTGAGATACACCATTAAGAGAATGTGACTATCATTATTAAGATATGCAATCAAAAGAAGAGATTGAACAGGGAACAAAAGACCGAGAAAGTAAGTGACCTCTTTTTTTCATTCGGTGTATAAACCTTTTTCATGAACCTACGCAGTGGACCCTCCCAGGGAGGTCTTCTCTCAACTGTTTAAGCCTTGGTCATTGGAACCCATATCCCAATCGCTTGCAATTGGTTCATACCTATCCTGTAGCAGGGCGACACATTATTGAAAAAGGTGTATACGTGAGGTATAGACCATTACGTCACCAAATAAAAGGGTCTATTAACAATGATCAAAGCTATGTCAAGTATCAGGAATTGTTCCGAATAGTCAATGCAAATATACCAAAACTACAAACGGTGTTACACAGAAAAAAAAACAAAGAAAAAAGTCTAGGGCGCCAACAATCATCCTTAATGCCAGCTATTTATTAAATGATCAATGGGTTCCCCAAACCATAGATTGTCATAAACATTGTCTGTTATTTCTTATTCAATAAAAGTAATGTGTGCAACAGAAAAAAACGGTTTTACATAATGCCATGGTTAAGTGTATCAAAAATATTTTTAATAATGATAGTTTTATTTTTGTAACCCACACATAGAAAAATCTTGGTATTCATTCCCATAGTCTTGTATAAAAGCAATCAAATCATGGTTATAGGAAGGTTCTCACCTAAAGACTCAAATATCTTTCGTAAGCACGTCTTGCTCATCAGGTCCCGTCTGGCTATAGCATCAGCAATGATGGATCCCGTCAGGGACAACACCCAGTTTACGACGTAGGGAATAGCATTAAATAGTCCATTCTAGAATAAAACAAGCAAAGAATAGAGGGTATTGAAATGATACTTTATATTGCAATAAATTTGGTTAAAGGCAACTTCAAGGACTAGTATTAAGGGTGGGACCTTGAGGTGGCCAATAATTATTTGATGAAAATAATTATGATTTTCTATATTCATTTTAAACCCCCTAATATTATTAACTTTGTGCCTAGTGTAACGAAGTCAGACGCATCAAAACATTATCGACCATACCAATATCAATTTCAATTAACAATTAGGCTCTTCATAATTATTATATAATATATTTCACATTGAATTCTCTACCCCCACGAAATGTTGTCATCATGTTCCAATAGATTCCTATAACCTGATAAATTGAGGTTCAAACATAAAATAACTATCCCAAATATCACATTTAAGAGGTAATCTTCACATCCCAACAGCAAGTGTATGCTCAGAATCCTAAAAGAAATCCTCAAGAAAAAGAAAATCTTTATAAAAGAATTTTTATCGAAAAGAATTTTCATTGAAAAGATAAATTTCCTTTTAAAAAAAGATAAATTTCATAATAAATGTTCATCAAAAAATAGATTTTCATCAGAATAAGTATGTCACTAACAGTGAAAAAGTAAAACCAACCTGTTTAATGTTAAACCTGAGGACGTCCTTCATGTACTGGGGCAGAGAGCTGAGGACGACGAACCAGCCCCAGCTGTAGCAGATGTTGGCCGTAAAGATGGCGTACAGCGGGCCCGTCGACAGCAGCGCCCTCCACGGCACGCTGCGCTTCTGAAACCGGTGTATTACTGTTATTAGACCGTAACGGGTATACTCATCAACTGTTTTTGGACCGTAGAAAATCTGGGGTGTCTTCGCCTGAACGTTTAGTAATCCCCTCATGTTTACTTTAGGCCGGTCGACCAGCAGCCCTCCCCTGGGAGGGGGGGCTCTCAAGGGTGAGGTCCACATGTGCATATTGAAATTAAGAATATAATTATATATCAGAAGAGAGGGATATATATTTAGTTTACTCCCCATTATTAAAAACTGTGGAAAATAGTGACTAGGAATAGGGACGAGTTAGCCTTTTAGGTATGAATCCCAAAGAACTATCAGAAGAGAGGGATATATATTTAGTTTACTCCCCATTATTAAAAACTGTGGAAAATAGTGACTAGGAATAGGGGTGGGTTAGCATTTTAGATATGAATCCCAAAGAACTATCAGAAGAGAGGGAAATATATTTAGTTTACTCCCCATTATTAAAAACTGTGGAAATGGGGCCTGGCGGGACCCACCCCTCATGGGCCCAATTAGGACCGGGGCCCGGCGAACGGCTCCTACAACAACAGGGATTACAATTAGCTAAACGTCCAGATGGGTGGCAGGCGAAAATCTCTTCTAGTTAAGTCTGTGCATGCGCAGTGCCATCTCTGATAGACTGGCTGCCATCCGCTAGTCAACCTAACACAATATTCCGGGATGAGGGTCGGGTGGCAGTGCTGGTCAAAGTGTATACAAGAATTACAAAAATACTTTCAAGGCAAGAATATTGAATCGATTATTGTGTTTTGTTGAATATTTGTTATAGATATTAAATCGGGGGCTATGTTCTACTGACACATTCACTACTGAGGTGATGCCGATAGACTTTAATTTTGATACCGCGATATAAACCTGTAGATATTCATTTATTTCAAACGCAGAAGATGAACTGACCCAGAGAAATACTGTACTCCGCAAATCAACACCAATGTTATTTTTCCTTGCAGTAATATCCATGACGTAAATTTGTAATTTGCTGTATGTTTGTCAAACATTAGGGACTAGGGAAACCAAAAGCTTTTTTCCCGTCGCTGTATTTGGTTTAATGGGTAAATCAGCTTTGCAATATTGGCCTTGGGAAATCTAGCCTGTATTCCAGTGCGATATTCTAACTTTAGTAACTTCTCATAATTTCTTGTGCTTTTATATCAAATGACAATACCAACGTGTAAAATAGCAGATGACAGATACGACAGGAACCAATGCGTCCTAACTACCAGGAAAAATAAAAATATTCTCTTATGATAGAAATGTGTTTAATAGTAGCTAGTCCTTATTCTTATGGGAAGTGCAGCCTTAACCCCTCACCCCTCGGCCGTTGGTGCTGGGCAGGGCCTGGGCCAGGTAGTCCCTCTCCTCCTCCGAGATCCGGGGGTGGTCCTCGGGATTGTCATAGGCCAGCGCCACCCAGATCACAGTGAGCACGGAATTCAGAATACCTGGAAGAAGAAAAATCATTATATATAACTAAGGTATCTTTTCAGTCTGCAATTTTCCCAATTTATTTCTATGATCCTCTGTGTGTTACTTAATCCTGCAGGAAATGTTACCCTTAATAAATCCATAATTTTCGGAAATGCGACCGATGAAGTTCATAAAAAGTATTGGAAAGGTCACTTTAACAAGACATTTTCTACACGTTTTTAGGTGAGGTTTAAGATTGTGAAAAGGTCTTTAGGACTGCTCTAGCAGTAGCGTGGCTACCATTATACACATGCAGGCTAACTACGCCCCAGCATAGCAGTAAATAATTAATAAAAGTTAATTTTCAACTTACCAAATGTGTAGAAGATGGAGGGCCAGCCACCATCAAAACCATGTTGACAGAGGTACCCACTGAGCACTGAACTCAGCACTGTACCCACAGGGGCACCTGAGGAAAAGGGTCAGAGAACAATAAACGTAAATTGGATTTAGTACTTTTTCAAAGCATTCTGTGTGGTAGATTATGGATCTATCCCCTGAACTCAGTTATTAATCTTCAATTAGTTTTTCAGTTCATAATTATATAATAGGTGTATCATTCGAAAATAATGTGACTCCATTTGGACATGCCAATCAATGAAGCATTGATGTCAAACCGAAGTTTGGTTATTGTCAGAAGCATAAGCTATAGAATATTTACTATATTCTTGATATATTTCATAAAGACATAATTACTAGGTTGAATTTGCAATTTCTATTGATTTAATTAACTGCTTAACTGAATTCTATTCCTCTAGTAATAGTTTAACCGAACTTAAGTTATTGCCAGAAGCATAAGCTATATAATATTAACTATATTTTTTATATATTTCATAAAGACAAAATTACTATGTTGAATTTGCAATTTCTATTGACTTAATTGACTGTATACTATCTCTTCTCTAGTAATAGGCCTAGGGTTCACAAGTTTTTTCTGTTTACTTCATATGGGTGTAAAGTTGCAGGGACCAAGGTGGCTATAATACATTATACAGATATATATAGAAGTATAAGACATCTATTCTGGATATCCTGTGCATACCCGTATCTTTCCCTGGTTTCTCACACATGCACTCAATGCGCCGTGCAGATTGACACATTGCTGCCATCTAGTGTTCCATGAACTATCCTCACCATTCACCAACTGTCAAACTCATTCCTTCTACAATCATACTCATTCCTCCTACTATCCTACTCATTCCTCCTACAATAATACCCGTTCCACCTACTCTCATACTCATTCCTCCTACAATCATACTCGTTCCTTCTGCAATTATACTAATTCCTCATACAATCATTCACCGTTATCCTCCTCAAGTGAGTGCAATCATAATAATAATTATCATATTATGACATCATTATATCCACATAAAATATATATAATAGTGATCCTATATGGAATAGCTCTAACACATACCATCAGTTTGTTCAGAATCGGATAAAAAAAAATCTTATGTGAATTTACCATGTTAGTTTGAACACAAAAACAAGTCTTACCAGAGAACAACATGGCTACCATAAAACTGCGTTCAAAGGGTGGCGCCCATACTCCTATCAAGTGGTAAAACAAGGGATAGTGGACGCCCTGAAATGAGTGCAATATCATGATATAAGACTTTCAATTGATTTCAATTGATTTAACAGTGTCTAAATGTGAGCTGTATTCCTGTAAAAGGTTGCAAACTGAGCTTAGATTGGAATCAAAATTAGCATGTAGGTCTATATATTGTAGCATCTAAGTAAGCTTACATTCCAATCTTATATTGTTATTTCTGTAATCAATTTGTGACATTCCACGGGAAATCCAAGCTTAATGAGTAAAACACTGATTTTTGGATTTAACCATATTTTCAAAGCATGTGCACATGGTAGGCCATTTAGAAAAAAATGAAATAAAAATCAGACAAATATTCAGATTGTTATAGCATATTACATGCTTCCATTTAAATTCCATTGCAGCTGTCATTGAAAAATATTGAAATAGGAAACTCATGACAGAGATGAAGCTGTTGATAGTCTGTCACTGAAGATTATTTTGAAATGAATTGATTCATGAGGGAGATGCATGCTTTTTCCTGGTTGTAGTTCTGCCTATTTCAGAACCACAAGCTGTTGCCAAGCTCTGGTACTGATTATCCAGCAAATACACAAACATCCATACATTGTTGTGCAACATTATTCTTTCCCAACTTTGTATATAGAAATGTTGATATTAGGAGGGTATAATAACAAAAACTCAAGTTAAACATCTTTTCTATAGCTTATCAACACTACAGCCTATGAAGTTGCTGGTAGTCTGATACTGAAGATTATGTTGAAATGCATTGATTGATGACTGATATACAAGATTCTTTCTTGCATGTAGTTCTGCTTTTTTGAGAACCACAAGTTCTTGCCCAGCACTGGAATTTGGCCCCAGAACTGTATTTCATAACTCACTACACCATTTGAAGAAATGGGCTTCATATATACATAAATTTCAATCATAGATGGCCAATTTCTTCACTTATAAAGGTTGGATGTGCAGTCCTTTGTTCTCCTTGACAGTGTAACAGAAAGGTGTGTAAGGCTATTGAGGGAACAGGCCCTTCTTTTCTCCACTGAATTACATTAGATATGGTCCCTGATGCCGATGGTCGCCACCTTCATGGGTCAGTAGTTTGGTGAGTAAGCAGAGGGTGAGGAGTGGGGGATGCCACTCAGGCCTGGCCAGTGGAGTACAGTCTGGGTATAGGACCGCCCCTACTGGGGTGTGCATAGGTGGTAGGTAAGGGTGGTATGTCACTCATGCCTGGATCAGTAGTGGTCAATCGGTGCTGTAGGACTGGCCCCTCATGGTGTGTTCATGGAGGGTAGGTAAGGGGATATGTCACACAGGCCTGTGAACAGCGGTGGTTATTCAATGTATAGGACCGCCCCTACTGGTATGCGCACATTTCTTCGCTAATAGATCCTTTAGGACCTCAATTTCTAATAGATCCTTTAGGTTCTAAATTTGGGTATTCTTGTTTTCTGTCCTATTTTCCAATTGTATAATAAACCAATATATTTGAATAAAAACAACACTGAGGGCAACATATTGTTGTTAAGTTCTGAATTTACCAATGTGAGGATTTTGGTTGCCATGGCCAAGTAGTGTAAAGCAAATAGCAATTTTTTCTGCTACCAATGTTGCAAAACATCCTGTAAAAACCTGCTCTGCTGTTTTGGGTATGCACAAGAAAATTGGGATTGGAAAGGATTTTGTGGACTCGAGGTCATTCGGGGGACTCAAGGTTACTCTTGTGTTCGGGTCAGACCGAAGGTCCAACCAAAATCGTCCAAAGAACATGGGCATAGCTCCCTTAATATTGGACCAAAGGATTGATAATTCATCTATCAGGTAATTTTATCTCTGAAATGCTGGAGAAATATGGAATTGTGTCACTAGTGCCAAGATGTATCCAGCACTGGACTCAAATCACTAACTGGTAAAGGCCAAAACTACTATTAAGCCCTAATTACACTACGCATCGGATGCACGGATGCGTCTGATGCGCGTTGGGGGGTATATTACACTACGCGTATTACACAATGCGTTTGGCACCATTTGGGTTGTGTTGGCACAAGTTGGCTAGCGATGGGATGCGTTTTTATATATTACACTTTGCGTTGGTCATTCAGATTCGCGTTTGCTATTCGCGTTGGCAAAAACACAAATGGAAACGCCCAAACACGAGTCAGCATATGCATAGTATAATATGGCCTTTATTGTTATACAATAATTATCTCATTGTTCCAGCTTGAGTTGTATCAAAACTATATTAACCAAATTATTCTCAAGATTTTGTGCTCTAAAAGATATGGCATTTTTCCTTAAAAAAAGTCACATTCTGCCGTTCTTTACTTAGAAAATCACCTATGTCTATAAGCCTGGATTTCTTTTGGAAAGTCACAATTTTCACTGTATATATAGAAAGAGAACTTGGAAACCTAGTTGAGCTTTGTGCATAAGTTATCTTCACACTGCACAGTATAGACAACCCTTGCCACCGAGGACAATGATTTAAATATGAATTATACATTAGCATGATAAGTAAACGTTTATTAGTACTGGAAATGCAGAACTTCTTTATATTGCACTCTCATCATAGAAGAAGACCATTTTCACCGCCACCTAATCTGTTCAACCTTTTCCTTAAAATTTCTACTATTCTTCAATGATAAAGAATCTATAAGATACTAGGAGGGGAAATATCTTCTTTTTAATTATGCATTAATAATGCAAATTTAATTATACTGTTTACACATTTACAGGAAAAACAGTGCTGATACAATAAGAGTGAACTTACCGAGACCATGCCTTTCAGTCCCTGAATACCCATGAGAAGATAAACATTAATCCTGGCTACAGTAGGTGTCAATAGAGTCAGTACTGACGAAATTGACATACCTGTTAAAAAGAAATTCTCACATTAGTCGTCTGTTGATATTGGAATCTATCCATGTGTCAAAGCGTTGTTCTCAGGCTTTTATGGGGTTTTCCTTTTTCTTTGAGCTTTTTTTTGGTAATGAAGTTCTTAATCAGTTAGTTACCTAAAGACTTCTTCCTTCATATTTTTTTCAACTGTATTAAAACCCCACATATTGATGATAGGTACGTATTGTATAATTATAGCTGGTTACATATGTGTCTGATTTAAGCAACTACTTTTCCAATTCAAGAGTACTTACTGATAAACAGAGTGAAACTTAGATATTCAATTTTGTAGTACTTACTGATGAACAGAGGCCATTTGGTACCATAGCTTGTGGCGATCCACCCAGCAGGAATCTGAGTGATAACATACCCAATGTAGTAGGCCGAGAGCACCCACCCACGGGTCGTACGGCTCCAGGGGAATACGTCACTCTATAACGCAAGATTAATAGAATGTTGAGGTTTTGGTACTGACCATAGTAATTTGGCTACTAGAAATAGATGTGATTATAATAGTAATCTATATGTAACGGGTGACATCTTCATGGATATAGAAAAATACAGGCCTACTAGACTAGATTTTGAGATAAGATTGACTCTAGTTTGTCAAATATTAGTCTATATTTGCTAAGAGTTCCATCACTCAACAATGAGGATAATGATGGTTAGTTAAGAAAAACAACATGGTACTTGGTAATAAATCTATGCAGATTTTGCTAGTTCATTATTATGTGAAAAGATGATTGTGAATTAAAGAAAAACAGACTTTGGAAATTTGAAATGAAGAGTAAAAGATACTCACACTATTAAGATCAAGAAGAAACACTGCCTCATCTAGAATGGGTGGGCAGTCATTTGAAGCATCACTCCCAACTCTGTGGGATGTCCTGTTAAAAGACTGAAGTAGTGGTGCTACCGACTCACTCAAATTGGCACCTTCATGATCGATATGAATGTTTGTGGTGCTTGGAACTCCTGTGCCGGGCAGATTTGATTTTTGGCTCAGGAGCACAGTGAGGTTGGAATTGGGGTCATAGGTCATACACACTATAGCCACACTCATACTGGACCTCATCAGGTATAGACTGAGTGTACATAGGAAGGCCAAGATGGACAGCTGAAACCGACATGTCTTTACCCATGCTGGCTGACCAGTAGACTTGTTGACCAGAGAGCGCTTCTCCCCAGACCCGTCTGTGAGGAATATGAAATAACAGTTTGTACAGTGCCATTTGAAATAAGGCATACTATAACATTTTCAAAAGAAATTGATAGCTCTTAAGGCATACCATACTCATTGTTTAAGATATTGATATGTGTTCATAGTCTGTTCACAAGTATAATTACAGTAACTAAAAAACGTAAGCATATATATGGGAATTGTGGGTTCCATCACATTTTCATATCCTCTTCAAACCAACTTTATGGATTTCAAGAAGGGTAATTTTTTGTTTTCCTACTAGTTATGCCTTAAAAACCTTCTTAAGTTAGTTTTCGTTAACATCATTATAATCCATAACATTTAAGAATGGCTTCACAAACTTGATCTGGTCATAAACCATCTACTTCTGGTATCATTAATTTGCTGAACGGGTACCTTCATAGACCAACATTTAATATAGAAATATTCATTCATGTAACCGTAGCCTCTTTTCTTATGGAGAAGAGAGGTTGTTCCTTACATTAGATCAGAGATCTGAAATACAGTCAACTCTTGGCTAAACGGACACTGACGGGACCTAGTGATTTGTCCGTTAAAGGGTGGCGTCCGTTAAATTAAGAGTTGGGTCCACTGACTACCACAGTTATTGTGTTTGCAACATTGGCATACTCATTATCAAATATACTGAGACGTCTTTTCACTGCAATGCGCCATGGTTGCTACAGTTAAATTATTTTTAAAATACTAATAATCCAAAGGTGCATTTGGTAAACAATTAATGTGCCATTTTAAAATTGTATGCGCCCAGGACGCATGGCGCGGCTCTGACATTTTCATTTCTAAAATTTGAGAGGCTGGTAGGGGTGTGGAGTGGACAATGGACGGCTGACAGGACTTCTCCATTTGATGCTAGGCCGGGAGAGGTGTGGAGGGGAGAGGGGGCGACTGACAGGACTTCTCCCTTTGATGGTAGGCTGGGAAGGTGTGCAGGGGACAGGGAGCGACTGACAGGACTTTTTTCTTTGATGGGAGGCCGAGAGAGGTGTGGAGGCGACTGGGGATGACTGACAGGACTTCTCTCTTTGATGATAGGCTAGGATAGGTGTGGGGGGACGGGAGCTCCTCACTAGTCAACGTGTTGTAAGAGGATAATCCGGTAGTGTTTGGGTAGGACGCCGGTCCCGTGGCCGACCCGGTCGCCCGCCGGGTTTGTTTGTTTAGTAGTTAAAAAGAGTGACTAGAAGTGCCAAATACGGCACCGGGTAGGGATGTTGAATAGACACACCAAAGTAGGCACCGGGGGGGGGGACCGAGCGCACCCCACCTACCCCGGCCGCCCGTACCCTACTCAAGGCGGTAGGCCCCTACCACGGCCCCCTTCCCAATCCCCTACACCCCCCCTTACATAAAGTGTAAAATGACTTTGAACCGCATCATTCTCACGCCGCGCGGTATTTTTTTTACAACCCTAAAGTGTAAAATGACTTTGAACCGCATCATTCTCATGCCGCGCGGTATTTTATTTTACAACCCTAAAGTGTAAAATGACTTTGAACCGCAACATTTTCACGCCGCGCGGTCTTTTTTTTACAAGTTTTTGTAAAATGACTTTCTATTAAAATCATAATCCCTGAGCAAGTATATCTGAGCAAGACAACTTTTTGTGTAAGTGTTGGCCCTGAAAAGGGCCGTTTGAGAGTCATTAAACTTTACCATTTTAATGGTCGCGTGTCCAGCGTTGCTCGTGCATTCTCCTGTCGTCTTGGTCTCTTTTTATCAGGTCCTTCAAAAATGTTATAAACTCGAACGATTCGTAGTATAAGAGTTCATCATGTAGAGGGCTTCTTATTGTGAAAACATCCAAGTCGTAAGTCATTCGATACTGGTACTGTGGAAGGCGCAGGGACATGTCCGGATCCAGGAGAGATCGGAAGTTCTCAAACATGGCAACCTGGAATTCTGTCCATGTACCCCAAGACGGTAGTTCGTACTGGTGGTCACGGTACTGGACCAACATGTAGAATGGATCCTCACTGGACTCTAGCACCGTGTATAGCCGACTCTGACCAACATCCCGCATGACCTTTCTTACATGAAGATCCAACGAAATGGGCATGCAGTCACGGAGAACACGGGAATTGGTCAAGAAAGACGGCACATTGCGACTTGCCATTCTCCTCGCCATGTCTCAAGTATTATAGATTAGGGTTTCAAACGGCCGCGTTCAAAATCAATTTACAATTAGCATATCGAAGGCTATCTGTTAAGCTTATAAGCAGGTATCGGTGGCTCAGGTGAGCGACGCGTGTCCGCATGAGACGTGTAAGTGTGCTTACGATAAGTAACTCTGTATGCGACATTGCCTAGGGGCAAGGGCTTCTATGGAGGTGCTCGCGTCGAATCACGGGTATGACGCCAACTACCGTTTCAGCGTGAGCGTCGTCACGACACAGGTAATTGCAAGTCATTTTACAATCTTGCGACATTCCATATGGTCAAGGGCTTCCGCGAAGGACTCGCGTTCAGTCAGTCAGTCAAGAGCACGTCAGCCGCGGCACGGTAAAGGCAGTGCGCGCCATCCTGCGGGGTCAAGGGCTTCCCTCCGCGACAGGTGAGCCCCGCCGACGATGCGGTCGGTAAGACCGCGCGCGCGCCCACTCGCGTGCTTGAAAATCATTTTACATCGCGTGTGACACCCGCGTCAGGGTAAAGGGCTTCCATTGAGGGACTTGTGTCGGTCAGTGCCAAACTACCCTCCTCCCTCCCCCCGCGAGGACATTTCCCCTTAAATATGGCACCCTTTACCACTGTTCATCATTCCATCATGGACCTACCGCATGCAATCTTTGCTGCAATTGACATTGTCAACAACGCTGAAGCTGCTAATGTACCTAAACCTGAGCTCCTGCTGGAACCTGAAGTAGCTGAAAGGCTCTTGGAACCTGAAGATGCTGCAGCAGTACCATATCCACCTGAACTTGATTTAATTCTGGAAGAGATGCCGCTCATACCCGAACTGCAGCCACAGACACCAGAAGCTGGACATCGCCTTCCTCCAGCCCCTGATCGTGGTCTTGAATTATGGCCAGCCGCCGCACGACCAAGGCGTGCCGTCCGTCGCCGGCTGATGGAAGGGCCTAACATGAACAACCAGGAAGAAATGGGCATTGACGAGCGTCACGTATTTGTCGAGGGCAAGCGTGGTAACATGATTCTGAAGTCCGGTGGTTACAAGTTCCACCGCAACGGCGTTCAAGGTGTCGGTGAAAACAGGAAACAAAAATTTATCTGCAGTCACTACCGCATCTCCAAATGTACTGCCAAGGTAACTCATTTCTTATCCCATAAATCTATGTAAGCACTACTTAACCCTGTAGCAAATCAAATTTCTCGTACACAAAACGTGTAAAATGACTTTCAAGTCCTGTGGTTATAAGTTTTGCCGCGACGGTGTTCAATGTGTGGTCGTAAAAATGAAACAACTATTGTCTCAGTTCAGTACTATGTAACAAATCAGATTAGAGATGCACGAAACTTACTAGGGTTACTCTCTCATTTCAGCCAAACTATATCGGTGATGACCAGGACAACGTCAATTTACAGGGCTGGCACAATCATCCCCCTGAGATCATAAAGAGGCAGGCTGAGGAAATCGAGGCTAGGATCCGGAAGCGGGCACGGCAGGACCTGCAGACACCGGTGAAGGCCATCTATGAGCAGGTGGCGCGGGAGGTCGTCCGCTTAGAAGACGGCCGCGAGATAGTTGATGCCCTGGCCACTGACTACAGTATGGCTGCGAGTCTCCAACGGATAAGGAAGACCCAGCAACCACCTCTACCGAGATCACTGGGTAACATCGACCTCAGCACATGCAAGGACCTGCACAGCGTCATTATTGATGATGGGGAGGAGGATCGCATCATTGTCGTGGGGGACAAGGAGAACTTTGCTCTCATGTGTGACTCTCGCAGGATCCACATGGATGGGACGTTCCGCAGTTGCCCCATACTCTTCACCCAACTATTCATAATCCACGCCGCACTTATCTGTGGCAGGATCCTACCAATGCTGTACTGCCTGTTGCCTGGCAAAAATTGTACCAAGTACACTCGTCTGTTCCGGTTGCTGAAGGAGAAGGCAGTTGAGCTTGGACTGAGGTTTAACCCTCCCACGGTGTTAGTTGACTTTGAGCGGGCAATCCACCGTAGTTTGGTGGAAGTGTTCCCTGATGTCCGCATACAGGGATGCTACTTCCACTACTGCCAGGCTGTAAGAAAACGCTTCTCTAAGCTGGGCCTTTGCCAATATGCCTTCCACCGAGGTACTGTCCGGAGTGTAAAACGTCGCATCCTTGCGCTGCCCTTCGTTCCCCTACCCAAGATCACCGAAGTCTACCGGACCTTCAGCAGCGAGAACGGATGGGATGTACTGCCTGGGTACGTGGTACGTGACATGAGGAAGTTCCTCCGGTACTTTGAACGTAACTGGCTGAACAATCACCCGGAAAGGTGGAATGTTTTTGATGCAGAGGTCCGTACAAACAATAATGTTGAGTCCTACAACAAGCAAATTAACTCACAGTTGACCGCGCATCCCAACATATTTCGCCTGCTGTCCTACCTGTCCGAACAGATCGACACATCACGACTCAAAGCACTTCAAGGGAGCGCACAAAAGAGGAAACGTCCGCAACGGCTTCAAGAACGTATTAAGAACGCGAAGATAGAAGAGGCAAAGGCAGCCTACTTGGGTGGGGAAGCCTTGATGATCTTCCTGAACAAGGTCGTCGACATCTACCACCCACCCAAGAGGACCCCAGTGAACCTTGCCGACCTTGCCGAACCTGATGACGTTGCAGGAGTGGTATCAGACGGAGAGCCAGATTATGAAGACGATATAGCCTCCATTCCTGAAGATGACTTGGATCCTGCAGAAGAAGACTTCGCCAACTTTGATGACATTCCTGAAGATGACTTGGATCCTGCAGAAGAAGACTTCGCCAACTTTGACGACTGATGACCCCACAAACCAAACCAAACGGCCCTTTCCAGTTTATAGACTGTAAAACGTTTTTGAAGTAACATACTAATATTCTGATAGACCGTCACTGTACAATGTACAATGTGTTGGAAAATATTAAAAACGATCATTCTATTGAAGCGGTAATATCGGTCCATTGGTCTAATTAAAAAACTTCAAAGTTATTTAGAAATAAACTTTCAACTTTCAACTTTCAACTTTCAACGTGTACTTGCGACGCAACTTGGAATATTACAAATTATATTAAAATGATTTTTAACGTCAGCCTAACCTATATTTCCAGGCGAATATTAAATTGTGAAACCAATGATCATTGACGGCGCCATTACCACCAGCTGTATTTGACGTGAAAATAAAATAAAAGTAATCAAATGTATGTAGCTTCGAAATTCTTTATTAATAAAGTCCTCTTGAACGCTCACCGGCGGACACAGCGTTACTAAACTGTATAAAGAGTTGAATTAATTAGATCAATTTGCACTTGTAAAATGACTTTCAAAATCAATCGGCCGACGAGTTATGTTAAGCCGGGTGTTGATATTATCTCTAGGCGCGCCGCATACCCAAACGCGTCAGGTATGATAAGGCCGGGTGGGAGCGTGGGCTGACGTCAGATAGTGGGAGACGTGGGAAAGTGTTAAACGTGGGAAAGACACTGAAAGTCGACGACCTATCTTTGAAATATAGCGAAACGTCACGAAGTACAGATAGCCGCCATGGGAAGGGGCCCGTGAGAACGACACTCCGCCTGTTAATTAGATGGCGTTATGAACGTTTGGTTTTTTCAATTTCATTTTACAGAAATATTTGTGTCTAGCTTTGTTCTTGGAAATCATATTACAATCCTTTAGTTGAAAGAAAGGGGGAGTGGAAGAGTGGGTAGTACCCAAGAACGCGGGATACTGACCGCCTGACCGCCTATTATTGTTTTTGGAAATCATTTTACAAACTTTTATTTGAACAAAAAAAAAAATAAAGGCGGGGTGGGAGGCGTCGAGAGCGGGGGGGGGGGCGGGGGTGTTCCCCCCGAGTAGTACAGATAGCCTCCGTGGGAAGGGGCCCATGAGAACGACCCTCGATGTCAATTAGATGGCGTTTTCCACGTTTGGTTTTTTAATTTCTTCTTACAAAAATATTTTTGTCTAGCTTTGTTCTTGCAAATCATTTTACAATCATTTAGTTGAAAAAAAGGGAATGGAAGAGTGGGGACAGTACTCAAAAACGCGGGATACTGACAGTCTAATATTGTTATTGGAAATCATTTTACAAACTTTTATTTGAACAAAAAAAAAAATAAAGGCGGGGCTGTAGGCGTCGAGGGCGGGGGGGGGGGGGGTTCGTCCCGAGTAGGGGGGGCTGGAGACCGTGCGAGGTTAACAACCACCGGGGTATGGGACCGTAAGGGTCCGTCAAAGTTGTGGCCGGGAAACCGGCACTTGAAAAGCGTTTTACGCCAAGACCCGTCCTAACACTTTGCCAACGGTGCTTGTTTTGGGAGTTCTAGTCACTCTGACTTTGTTTGTACAACGGTTTAGTGGACCGAGGGCGACCGACCCGGCGGCCTAATCCCCTCCCCCCCCCCCCTCTCCCAGACACCTATGTTGTGATACGTTGACTAGCGAGCGGCAGCCGGGGGGACAAGGGGCGACTGACAGGACTTCTCCCTTTGATGAGATGCCCCCATTGCATTAATGAGAAGTAAATATTCGCTCATAAGGTAAAACAGATAAAAGTTGTGCTCACATATCACAGGAGAGAAGTAATAGGGTAGGTAGGTCGATTTGATTGTCTTTTTTGAATTTCTTTTAAATTACACAAATAGATTCACGCATTCTCGAAAATTCAGACACGTTCAACAATTCCTAGCATCAAAATACACCAATTGATGAAATATATGCCATTACATGTCTTTTTTTTTTTTTATCGAATTTTAATATTTTTCACGTCTTTTTAGGGCCTCTTGTATTAGATCCTCGTCACATCTCCGAGCAGCAGTGGTGCAAAAACATAAACTCGAACTAATGAAGGACATTTTAGGAAAATTGTTCTGGGGTTTGTCCGTTACAGTAAGGTGGAATAGTCATTTGGGACACAAAAAGTTGTCCGTTGTCCGGAGATGCGAGATGTCCGTTGAATTAAGGGCAATTTACATTAAATTGTACAGGGATCTTGCCGGGACCATTGGTTTTGTCCGTCTAAGGGCGATGTCCGCTGAATTAAGAGTCCGTTTAACCAAGAGTCCACTGTACATTAAAGTTGAATAAAAGGTAAAACATGTTTGACAGAAAGATTCTACAAACCTTCTGCCTTGGGGACGTCATTGTTATCTTCTGTTGTCATGGTAACTTCTGTTCAAGGAGCTACATGAATAGTTCTTCAGGTTTGTGGGAAGGTTAATCCCTAAATAGAACAGAGTAGAGATGTACCGGCGTAATATACATTTTGCAAGCTGTAATATTTGATTATAAAGATTATTCTACCGTTTTGTTTAGTGTGGTAGAGTATGTGTTATTACGTGTTTCAGACGGTTCTAGGATATATACCCTCCGGACACTTACCCCCTAGGACACTTACCCCCGAGGACATTTACCCCCTGGACATTTACCCCCCTAGGACACTTACCCTCAAGGATGTTTACCCCCCACCCTTGGCTTATAATGTAGAGGAAATTATGTGGTAAGAACGAAGTCTTTCTAATGGAAAGCAAACTAAATGAATAACCCTCTCTTCTAATAGATGTCTAGGATTCATACCTAAAAGGCTACTCATCCCTACTCAACAGTTAGTGGATGGGGAAGTGTCAAAACATCATTGGACTGAGTTGTCCAAGGTTGAGGGGTAAGTGTCCTAGGGGGTAAGTGTCCATGGGTATGTGTCTGGGGGGTAAGTGTCCACGGGGTAAGTGTCCAGGGGGTAAGTGTCCAGGGGGTAAGTGTCCTGTCACCGTTTTGGTCTCATTTTAGTCTGATCAGCAATTATTATAAAGGGAAACAATCATACAAAAGTACGCCTATATTCAAAGATTTTGCAGTTTTAACTTAACCAATATCTTGATAATTGTCAGTTCATCCATTATCAATAACTTTACTTTGATGTACCACTTTGATGTACCACTCGGATTAGTTCTTTGTTATATGTCATGTATAATGGTGAAATTTGTTTCAAAGAGTTCCATCTATGTTAAAATATACTTGTAACTTTTTTTTTGCAAAGAGGTTAAGTAATTGAGTAGTGATGAGTTAGCCTTTTACTGTAATAAAGATAGCATCATGTTTTTCTGCACATCCTTGTAAACTTTTGTCTCGTCAGTCAGGATTATCTGCAAAACAAAGGAAAGAAGAGAATTATATGTGTAAGAGTCAGACCTAGAAACAAAACACATTGCTTAGGGTTTGATTAGATTCCAGTGGTAGCTAATTCGGCATAATAGGAATTACAGAAAGTGAAACTGCCCGAAAATAGCCTGTGCTGACCTTTGCGTGTGGTAAATGTGCCACTAAGGTTTATTATGAGTTTACTTTTACAAGACCTTTACAAGATTATCTTGAAACTACTAGAAAGATCTTTCTATTTTCTTTAACAAACATTATCGGCCCATTTACAAGACTCAGCTTTTGTGAAGTGACTGTTCACGGATGACAATTTTTACATCAGCACGTTAAGAAGATGATAGGTACCTTTTTAGATACTTACTTTTCTCTTGTGTACTATAATCTTACACGTTAAGAATATTTGACGCATGCGATATATAGTTTTTCCCACATGGACATACAAATTATATATATATATATATTATATATATATATATATATATATATATATACTATGAGTTTTATTGTTTTTTGTCTGATTATTATTTTATAACCTACCACACCTACCTACCGCAAGCATAAAAATCACACTTTTCTGGTCACCTGGATACAAAGCATAGGAGATGGGTTTGCGCACCAGACACTTTCTTTGCCCCTGATTGCATGCATGAAAAGTGACAACTATTAGTTGGTCTTCAGCTTCTCAGTCAAGCGTTTTCCTCCCAGGGTGTATTACCACCACCGATGTATATTCAGGATGGGCTATAGATCCAGGTTAGTGGTGTTTGGTCATACAGAGCAGTAGGGTGTCAATATTGACAAAGATGGCCTAACTTAACGTTTAGAAAGCTTTGTGCCAAGATAAAATAAAAACACTAGTCATTTAGTCAAAAACCCCAATATGCTACCATCATCGATCGCCTTCCATTATAAGATAGTTTTTATTTTGCTCAGTTCTTGCTGATTAGCAAATCTTCCAAATTGTTAATATCCTACAACTATTCCGCTATAATCAGATAACTGATTCGCAGCTGTGAATATCTTGAACCTATTCGACCGTGAGAGATATGAAGCTGGAGGTATGGATATTGGATGGAAAAAAAGAAGAAATACTTGCCCATAATTGATAATATAAACCCTTTCCTTACCCGTTGGTATGTCCCATTTTGTATATTTTATTTACAAATCTGGCAATCTTTTTCGCAAAGAATTTGAATTGGTAATAGTGTTGACGGCATTACGCTGGTAATACCAATCGACAGCAAAAATTCTTCCCAGAAAATTTACTGATAAGAAATTCCCTTTAATGCAATTCTAATCTCATCCTAATATCTAAATTTAGAAAACAATTCTGGATCATAATATAAATATGGTGACATCACGATGATACTTTAAAAATACATTAAAATTATATTCTTGATACGTGGTTTAAAGATAGCATCATTCAAACAAATCACCAGTTTCTTTTTATGTTTTATGTCATGTCAAGGGGATCACCTCAGTAGTCAACGTGTTAGTAGAAGATAATCCCTTATTGTTTGTCTCAGGCCGGCCATTGGTCATGGGGTAATTTATAAGAAAATAGGAAAATAGAAAAAAAGAAAAGAAAATGGGGCAGAGGGGGCCACAGCCCCCAATTTCTAACCAGTATTTACAATAAATATTCAACAAAACCCAATAATCAATTCAATATTCTTGCCTAGAAAGTATTTTTGTAATTCTTGTATACACTTTGACTGACACTGCCACCAGACCCTAATCGCTAGGTATTATGTTAGTTTCACAAGTGGATGGCAGCCATTCCAGCATTTGATGCTAATCATTTTTAGATGTCTACCTAACGTGCAGTGGCCCTTTTAGGACACAGTCCTTGACAACCCCAAACCCAATATTTATCCCCAACCCGGTATAGATAAATATCTGCCATGTTTGGCCAGACCAGTTGAGATGTAGGGTTTGTTGGCTTGTCAGTAAAAGGTGTACATAGGATGTCGGGGGTACCGTTACGAGGTAAAAACATGCATGCCCACATATTTTCCCAATTACCATGCCTACAGTATGCGTCTTTTAACCTCCAAACAATGCATCAATGCGTTTCTTTTTTTGGGAAAGAGTATTTGCCATAGTTCCTGGGATCCCAAAACAGTAAAATATAATTTTGACGTCAAGTTCTGGGTTTTTCGACATATAACATCATTATGTTCCATTTTGATACTTTACTCGCTACTCATACATGATTTACCCTCTAAGAGCAATGTTTCTCTCAAAAAAATGACAGAAAGAAATTATATAAACAAGAAATATACCTTGCATTTTCAAAATCAACATAAAAATGTGTTCCATTAAATTTTACATTCTTGGATTTCAACGATGGGAACTATTATCTGTGGAATGTAAAACGAAGCCAAAACAAGAACAACTAAGAACATAGAGTTTTGCTTCAGCTCAGATTATTAAAACCGGAAAAAGTGAAATGTTTCAGTAATGTTTCAGTAGCAAGATATCTGCACTATTTTGATTTTTGATGGCCAGTTAAATGTTATGGATTATGTAAATAGTGATATTTAAAAAAAATCAACCAATTCCTAATGAATCTATAGTTTAGTATGCCTAATCGCATTGGGACATATTATATCCCAATGCGATTAGGCATATTAAACTATTGTTCTAGATAACTCTTTTTCTTTTATAAACCTCTTAGATGGGTATATCTCAAGTCTTACTCGACCCACTTACATGCTTTTTTCTTAGACACTAAAAGCCCTTAATAGTATCTTGTTAGTCCCTTCTTACCACCATAAGAAAACAATATTGCATACTTTCATGACGAGCCAATCAAAACAATGTAATTCAATGAATCTGGCTGAATGGGGAAGAATTGAATAACTCTAAGAACTCTACATGAGGTCACATTTTCCCAAAGACGCCAGTTCAAAACTTTGTGATATATTAAGGAACAATAACATATTAGCTATAGGAAATTGAGAATTCTAAGTTAACTTACCTTGGTAAGGGGTCAGTAGCTCGGGGTAAATAGTGTTACCTGGACTCCGACAGGTGAGGAGACTGTCTGCCACCCTCTGGAGTATTCCCCCTCTCTATATAACCTCACCTCACCCAGGACGCCCATCCCCTCAGTAGAGAGCTCCTATTGGCAGTGGGGGCGCTACCCCTCATCTGAGTCAACTTCACGATATCGTGTGTTTGGAATTCCAATAGGCTACGTTTTGTGATATTCCTTTATGAAATGAGAGATTTTCCTTTACATTTCTGAGGTATATTTTATCATGAGTAAAAATAAGTCTATTGACAAAATATACTTTATGATCTTCAACCGATTGTAGAACATTCAATATTCCTTACAGCCTCACCAAAGCTTAGGAATATGTGCCTTAGGTACGTAGTCAAATTTTAAGACCAAAGATGGGGTCCCATATGATATTTGATAGCTGGAGGTTGGGAAAACCTTAATAGGTGATTATTTCTGTATCAAACAACAAATACTCATTCATTTTATTTCAAATGCAAACCCTGCTCATATCTTATGTGAGATTTCTAAATTTTGAGGCCTTTCATTTTTGTCACAAGGGGCGTGTGTGTGCCCAAATCATTTAATTTTAATTGCACTTTTGATTAAAAGTCAAAATTTATGGTTTTCTTATTCTTCTTGTCTTAAGTCATCTGACATGAATGTATGATGTAACACTTCAAATTTTATGATGTAAAACTCTGATCAAGCTCAACACATTCCTTGTTCTGATCAACCCCTCAAAACCCAGAGAAACAAGACATTTACGTCAGTGTTGTGTATCATGGTTCTACGTGTTGCTCAGCATGGGGTTTATATCTTAATGAAGCATTTGGTATTCTCACTGTCTTTCACAAATTTGCTCATTTCAATATTTCAAAATTAGAGTCGGTGAATGAAATCATAGAAATACAGGGCATGGTTTCCCCTCGTCCGGGGACATGTCAACAACTCTTCATCTATTATTAATTTTGAGTCAACCTTTTATTGCCATATCCCATATCAATCTTGGTTTCATGTTTCTTACATGATAATGGTCAGAAGTACCCAGTTATGGTGAAAAGTTAAATTTTGTGAACAACATTATTTTACCCAGACTTGTGTTCCACTTATAGGTTTGAAACAGTGATTATCGTACTTTTGATATTTCTACATTCTAAAATTTGATTTTGGAAATACAACACAGTCAAAGCATGACAGTTTTCAAACATATTGTCACTGTTTTAAATTCTATCACTGTTTGAGTAGTTGACGAAGTGTTGTACAATTATACCTCAATTATGTAACATGCCAGGTAAGATTGACATACCACACGGCCAGCTTAAAAATCGCTCTGTTCTTTAACAAATGCAATGTTGATAATGTATTATTATAGTAGTTACCTACTGATCTTACCTGATATGATCCACCAATATTCGATGTGTTGTCTTGTGCCCGAACGGTCAATCTAAATAAGCAGTTGATATGTCCCATAAAGTCAATCTAAATAAGCATTTAGTATGTGCCTGTGAGTCGATCTAAATATGCATTTAGTATGTATACTTCCGTGTGACACATCAATGAAATTATATTGGATTGGCAGATGGCCTTAGCATGTGGCCGTTCAATGCAGCTGTTTGTATAGATCAGGTACTTAACCCTTTAACCCCTGCTGTTCTGGTCATATCCGTGAGTGATTTTTCTGTTGATTATCGGATGGTAGGTGTCCGTAACCACAACCTTTTCTAAAGGTTTCTTGATTTTTTTTGGGGGGTAAAATATAGAGTTTGAGAGCAATCACATATAAATGTATTCTATATTTATCTGATAGAAGCTAATTATAGTATCCGTTCATCTCGAATTTACAATATCCTTTTGCTGTATTTCACTTTGTTCCTTGAGGCTTGTTTTTACGTTAATTTTTTGACCAAATATTGGGAATGTTCATCGCTTATGATGACTATAAACTAGAGTTTATGTACCTTGCAGTAAACTAAAAAATATGCAGCTTGGCTCTAACAATTCTAAAGCATTGTAACTTTAGAGATGCTTAGTCATGATCATGAAGGCGCATAGAGTATTGGCTAATCATATTTAATGTGGATAGTCACGCAGCAGGCAGAGGCCCCTCCGGTCCAGGGATTGCTTCGGGATTTTAGAAAGTGGAGTCTTCACAAAAGTTGTATAGGCTTTAGAAGGGCTAGAACATCCAGCATTTGTGCATACGAACCCATCATTTTTGCTTTGGGGGCGCCATCTAGTGGTTATTGGTAAAGTCCGCCCCCAAAGCCTTACTGTCGGATGTTTTTCTATTGTGTAGAGTCAAGAGGCGTGAAATTGGTGCTAATTGGACCCTTCCCCCTCCCCTCCCCTCTCCCCTCCCCCTGTCCCTGCCCCTGATTGGTCAAGGCAGTCCCCTCTGGTTGGCCCTGATTGACAGGTGAGGGTGGTGTGGACCCCGCCCCTCCCCCTTCTAGCCCCCTCGGCACGTCCACTACATAACAAGTCGCGCAGCTTGTCCCCTACACTCACAGGCCGCCTGCACCGTAGTCGAGTCCAGCCGCTGCCTGGCCTGTTTATACCTATATATACACTAAAGGTGGGAAAGTAGCCATGTTAGCAGCAGACCCGTGATGTCAACACAACTTACTATGAGCCAGAAAACCATTAAAATACAATTTTTGCAAATACTAACCTACCAGGGATGTGACCAGCATATAAATGAATGATTTCATGAATGAAAGTATGCCATATTTTTGGTCTTAATAAGGAAATTCCAGCAAAAATATCACAGGAGGACCAGTGTGGACGTTTCCAGGGCCTGTTGCCGGCAGGCATGACTCTGTGAAGCCTTTCTGGGTGGCACCAGCAGTTCATTCAGGCCTAACCAGGGCCCTTACGAGGGCGTCTATTAGCTCAAAAACACCCTAAATGTGACGTCAACAGGTCATTTGGATTGTTTAGACCAATGAAAAGCCACTTCCGTCCACACTGACCAGATCACGGGCAGGGACATAGGTTTAGATATTGGTCCCGTAAAAGTGAACCTTTACCTGAACGTGGCAGAAAGGGTCACGTTCACCTGGGGCCTAAAAAAGAGGTTTAGATCCCACAGGTAACATACGTGTATGATACCTATTTTTGTAGAATTAGCTCTTACATAATCACTTTGTGAAACAGCGGGTCTGACTGCAACAGATTGGAGTGGGAGTTCGGTGGGGAGGGTGGGGGGCAGGTAATTGACCCTATTCACACCAACAGCGTGCACTGACCATCCTACATGAATTGGACGTACAAAGGCTAGATATTAGTATAGGTGACTATTTCTCGCCACCAAAGCAAGCTTTTTCAGTCCACAGGACTGAAAAATATGCCGTCTCTTTTATCCTTTTGCGTCGTTCATGAGTCGACCCAAGTGGGGAGTTGGGTGGGGGGGGGGCCAGGGTCCTGGACCCCCTTCCCCTTTCTGGACCCTCCCCTTTTATCGTATAATGGGAGTGATCATTATTGTGCAAACCACACATACCAGTCCACCCAGCATGTAGGTGGTCAAACACGGTGACGATTTACCCATCTCCGCCCAGATCATTGTCACCAGATCACATTTCCCACCCCTACCCCTACCCCCAGTATTGACATTGTGAACATACGTGCCTCCAGATCTAGAGGCGCTCCAGGGTTAATAGAAACCTTTAATTTTTTCAGAACTGAGAGCAAACGCCTTATGTTGTCCGAACGTGTATTAATAACCTGGACCGAAAATGCAGTAATGAATAGGTTATACTTGTTGTTTACTTTTAAAACTACAATGTACATAACTTTGCGTAAAATTGTAAACGATGCTACTACGTTAACGAAAAATCCCTCTGGATTTTGGTTTTATTATTTGTGTTGCAATTGATGACTCCCGTGTAAACATACCCGTTTTATTTCCTTCAACCTCAAACGCCCAAATCTTCCTTCCAATTATGTCATGGTGAATTATTTGATGTATACGTTTGATATGTTATAAAAGTTGTGACTTAACCTCTTTTCACCCAGAGGTTGCTTCTACCATCAACAGTTCATCAGGGACGGACCTAGGGGGAGACGCATGGCGCCTTTTTTGAGTCAAATATTATTTATCTTATGTGAAACTAGCGCCTCTTCAAAGAATTCCTGTATCCGCCCCTGGTCATTGTTATATTGTTCGCTCTAGACGCTTATCGATGTGCCCTCAATAACATGTAAATTAGTGAATGACTTATTTTCAGTAAGAAGTATTGTAATATTCCAGCCCCTTCATGTGTTCTGTTTCCTTTCACGGCTGGATTTTTTAATCTGATAATTACATTGGAAACTGCAAAACATTAATACCCTGTTACATGTACACTTTCTCAGTCTTGGTATTATTTGACCATTTTCCGGTAGCTTACGCCACCTGGTGAAACTGCCTTGAGCCTCCTCTAGCATAACATCTTGGTTATCAGTGGCGACACCATGTGGTAGAAGAAGACTTCTCTCAGAAGTATCCGCTGAGTCCTGTTGTACGAGAGCATAATACCAATTCAGTGCAGTGCACCAATTCCTACTTGCCCTTAGATAGAATATGTCGGAACAAGATTAAGTACACTGGAAGTTATATGGGTGCACAATGCGAATCTGACACATAGTTTATTTGCATTCTAACTTGCAATTTCATCCAATTTCAATAGCCAATATCAGATCAATCTTACAATGGTCACTGAAAAACAGTTGTATGTTTACAAATAGGAAATCTGACATCGATGTTATACACAGCAACAACAATTTTAAAACAGGGACGATTTTATAATTGGTCTGGATGGCAAAAGATATAACATGAAGATAAATAACAGGGAAGATTTTCTAACTGTCAGGCATTATATCCTAGATATATTATCAGCACGTCCGCCGTCGATAGATATCCTTTATCATTTATCTAAGGCGTGTTTTGACTTAGTCAAAACGGCTAATGTCTGACTGTCTGACGGTTTTCATTTTCATTTGAGAATATATGAGAAATTAATAAGTCTTTGAAAACAGAAAAAGGTCGTGACCGTGACTTGGTTCTCACAGTAGAAAAAGGTAACCTTATCTGCATTCATCCAAACTGAAATATGGAGTACCATCCTCAACACAAACTGTTATAGATAATGCGACATGCATCAAATAGTCAATTCAAAAAGAATTGTTCACTAATTTCAATTTCAGTAAAATCTATTCAATGTGAGCAGGTATAGCTTCGGTTAGTATGATCGATCTATTATCTGTTTATTCATTTCTAAACAACATCAACTGCCGTTCTGTATCAAACCAGCTATAACGTATGCTCATATTCTGTTGTTAACTAGGTATTCTTATTTACGACCACCCTTAACCATAGCTATAAGTTGTACATAGGTGTTTTAGAAATGTCCCGGCTAAAGAGATATTCTTTAATAGATCGTGAATTCTATCTCAAGTGCGCAATGAATAAAGTAACATTATAGTATACGATAACCGCTAGATTTGGAAAGGGTATCATAATATGCCAAAGAGAATACACTCTTGGAATGAGAGTATCACAATGATCTGCGCAATCTTATTCAAATGGTTTATTGAATTAATCATCAACGCTGTCCATCAACACTGGTGCCAAGTTTGGGGTATCTTCAACATCTTTTATATATAGAATATGAATGTAACAAAAGCAAATAAAAGAAACACACACACACGCACACCCACACGCACTTATATATTATATGGGCATAGTACATGTATATTCATCCTCATTTCCATATACTACTTACAACATAAAACGTTAGCATTTCAGCCTATACCCCGGAGGGAAGCTTAAGAAACATAGCCTACTTTTCTCTTCAATCCCTAACTACACAACCATTGGTCAGAACATCGATTCCACCCTCCCCCCATCACTTTATACTCCGTCACTAATTGCGGGTCACAAGTGTTGCCCCCTTCACTTCTCCGCATGTCGGAACACGACAGAGAAGTTACAGGACCGCACCGTCGCAAATTATGCCATCGCATGTGGAAGAGTCGACTTTGGGGGCCTCCTGTGGGGGTCGACGGGTGGAGAAACGGCCGGCAATTTCCTCGTTGAGGGAATTATCCTGGGAGGCCCTGATCGGAATCTGCGTCCTTGCATGTTGCCTGTGTGGGGAGGAAAAGTTGGAGGGGGAGTGGGACGGGTTGGGGGAGTGCGGCGGATTCCCAGAGGGGGTGTGATAATGCGGCGTAATGGCAGGAGGGGGTGTGATAATAGAGCGGCACGGCAGGTTCACCTTGGGAGGCGATGTCCGACTGGCGATAACTGGCCTGCGGGGAACGGGGTAAACTGGTCGCATGGTTTAGGTCATAAATGATCATGGGAATGTTCGTGAGAGTTGGTGGGAGGGGACAAAGAGTAGGCAAGGATGGAAGGAATCATGTTTTGTCTTTTTTTCCATAACCAGTTCGCACAGATATATAGGTCACTGCAATTGTAAAATGCTGGGCATATGTCGGTAATAGGATGGAGGAAGGAGAGTTACATTATTTAGGTACAGTTCAGACCTCACCTATTTTTGATGTCACTGCAACATACAATTTAGGTGGAGTCCTGACCTCACCACATTGGGAAATCACTGTGACATGTACTTTTGATGCACTCCTGAACTCATCCTACTTTTGATTAATTTATATCAATTGTTATAGGCCTAGTGATTGCCAAAAAGTAGCCATGTAACCAAACCTACACAAGATCTATTATGGCTGTGGGTAGTGTGTGGAGGAGTGTGGGAGCCATTTACCTTTTGAGAAAATTATTGACCATTAGACCCTTTTCTTTTGTTATCATCAGTATTAGTTTTTTTATACTCAACCTCGCTCATATTTCACTACAACATGACTACTTTCTGAAACTGAAAAATCCTTTTATTGACCCCTAATCAAGGGGAGGTATAGCTGAGCTACCTGTAGTGAGTACAACAAAGGAGGGGGGCATGGGGGGCCAAGGGGGAGGCAATGACATGGGGGTCAAGGAGAGGGGGGCAATTGGGGCAATGGGAGTGGGGAACAGGAGGGGGGCCAATAGGGGGGGCAACAAGTGATGTGTCACTTTTGACGTCATTATCATGCCACAATGTAATGTAACTTGCACATTACATGTTACGTGAATATGACGTTATATCCTTAGCCGGGAGATGCTATGCACTTATAAGCATAACTACAACGTAACCAAATTTCAAGATAGGTTTATCCAGCATTTGGAAATAAGGTCATTATAATTATGTAGTCCTATCCAAGTCTAAATATAGCCAAACAAATTATTATAAGTTGAATAGAATCACCATACATACTTTTAAATTGTCCTACAAACAATACTTATTCATAGGACCAGCCACCAACAACTGAGTTCAGAAATACTTCAGACTACATAATGGGAATATCGTGAGAATTCAGAGAAAATGTATATTTGTTGCGTGTCTGTCCCATCAGATAAAGTTTTACACCCAGTACCCCGAAACCAGCCGGGCGCACGCCCCAAGTGATAGGGCAATGGGAGGGCCCCAGCAATAAGACCTTATCAAGGTCAGAAAGGGCCTGGTTGCTCTGTTACCATGAGCGGTTCTGGGCGAAGTGCCCTCGACTCATTACTCAGCAACTCAAACCAACTACTGGTGTGTAAAGGTTAGAACAGTTTGTAGTGGGGGGGATAATGAAGAGTTATCATATATCATGCCAAAGAAAATACATTCTTAGAATGAAAGTATCACATATAGAATATGAATGTAACAAAAGCAAATCAAACGAACACACACACACGCACGCACACACTTATATAGGCTATATGTGAACTTAGTACATGTTTATTCACCCTCTTTTTCATATACTACTTACAACGTTAGCAGTTGAGCCCATACACTGGAGGGATACATAAGAAACATATGCTACTTTTTCTCTTCAATCCTCAATTGCATCTTAGAGGTGACATGCGACATGGGGAATTAAGTAGCAGGTGACATGTCCTTTTCTTATATTCGACATGCGGCATTGGATACCCCTCATTAAGGGCCCCATGCGATGAGCAACAACACACAAAGTAAGATTCTCTGGTATCTGAGAAGTTATCTATCTAAAAATGAGGGACTGCTGGGATACTATTGGCAGAAAGAACGAAACAAGTGGTGCTTAAGAAGAGGTAGTTGCCTGTCGGCTGTCTACTTCTATAGTGCCGACTTATAATTTCCGACATATTAAAACTTTGCTCGGCTAACTTTCCTTACATTAACAGACACTGTCTAGGCAACCGCGAAAACACCCACAATGCACTCCTGCACCATCCCTATGTTAGAAGCCGGAAATGGAGCGACCCTGGAGGAGGTCCTCAAGGTCAAGTAAATCTTCGCTGATGATCTGCAAGCACCCACTCCCCGTTTGCCGTTTCCACCGAGAACCAGCTGATGAATCGTCTTAGTGAGGCCTAAGAGATAATTGAACGCTACTTAATGTCATGTCGGCCACCAACAAACTCCCCCCTCCTCCATCCTCCCCCCTCCTTCCCATTTTTTTCGCCCTTAAATACCCATTGACGCACCCCGCAATCTTATAGTTACATTGGACGCATGCGCGTACTGTATCCATTCGGCATTGAGGAGCACCAATGGGCGGGGCCTTATCGAGTCACGTGACAGCTTCATCCGGGGCCTTTAATGAGGTCGGTGACCATGGTGACGGCGGGGATCAGCCGTTAACCGCGGGAGGCGGCGGGAATAATTACCGGTCGGCCACAATGGGCGCTCCCTGCCGCCAGTCGGGTCACGTGGTGTCCGGGCCAGATTTATCCGCCTCCAAGTGGCGTCTGTTGTTTGAAAGGGCCCCTAGCGTCTGCAGGCCTTAGCGCCCTGGAGTCGAGGGGGACGGGGGTAAATCGCTGAGCGTAGGCTTATTTTATCGAGTTGATATTGAGACAAATTCGGTTTTCGTTCTTGTATTTCAAATGTTTTATACTAGAGCAGACGACATTTTGAAGTGGCGTCTGTTGTCTTAAAGGGTCCCAGCGTCTGCCTTAAAGTCCTCAATTCGCGGAGGGTAAATCGCTGAGTGTAAGTTTGTTACTATAACATCTGGATATATACAATTTTTCTTCTTATGTATTAAGAGATTACATATATTATATACACTTCTAAATCTTTGTTGCTTCGACGACATGTGCAGACCTCTTGATACATTTAATCAATTAATTACATCTTTTAACGCCCTGGAGCCGAGGGGGGCGGGGGAAAAT
This sequence comes from Lepidonotus clava, assembly GCA_936440205.1. Taxonomy (NCBI): domain Eukaryota; kingdom Metazoa; phylum Annelida; class Polychaeta; order Phyllodocida; family Polynoidae; genus Lepidonotus; species Lepidonotus clava. Next base: position 11,698,573 of record OW387150.1, on the reverse strand, counting down.
CGCTGAGTGTAGGCTCTAAGTTTGTTTTACTAAAAAAAGGATATAGATGTACAATTTGAGTTGATATTGGGTCAAATTCAGTTCAATACATACAGTTGATGTATTGGCAATTTGTTATGGGCCTACTTAGTAGAGCAGACGTCAATAATTTAGTGTCTGTTGTCTAATAAAGGTCATGATCCACGGTTCGATTTTGGGCCGATTTTGAACCGATTTTGAAAATTGGTTTCTTAAATAATCATTTTTCTATTGAATGTACAATTTCCAAACAGTTTTTGATGATCCATATCAGAAAAATGACATTTTCACAGGGAAAATTTATACCAAATAATTATGTGAAAAATACATGAGAAGAAAATCGGTTGGCCTTTTGTCGCATCGTGGATCACTGGCTTTGAATGGCCCCCAGCGTCTGCCTTACAGCCTTATTCCACTATGCGGTGTTTTGCTTGCGATGGGCATTTAACTTGCAGCGTTTGACCCCACAGCTAGCAAAACTGGGCACCGCAAGGTGGAATATAGAAATTATATCAATCCTATATGGTAAAAAGAAAGGTCCGTTTTATTTTCTAATGTATAATCTTAAAATTTACCAGCTGGTTACATGTCTCGTCTGTTTGCACAGAAAGAGATTAGTGCACTTGTTTCATACCTAACTGCTTACTCTCGGCAGCTCATGGCTTTATCGGTTATTTCTTTGGGAAGACCTAGCCGCCCACAAAGAATCAAGATTCAGTCTTGAACAAACCTTTTTGTCTGGAGAAATTCAGGTCAATTCAAGGACGGCTAGAGATGTCGCTATCTTCTGCCTGAAAATAACACGGGAATCCCCATGTGGGTAAAATTAGCCTCCTTTCCCCATGACGATCGTACGTTCGTCAATATTTTCATTTCCATCCTAATCTCATTAGCCTTACTGATTGTTGTCTACAAAAGAATGGAATTACGACGCCGGATACTTTTAAGTAGGGCCAAATGAATTTATCGATATCTATTATGAAGATAGAATGAGACGATTACTCTCGGGAGCACAGAAAAAGGTCAGATATAAATACGATAGATGCGTGAGATCAGCAAACCGATGGGAAAAGGTTTCATATCACAGAATAGTCTTATCATGTAGAGATAAGGAAATTATAGTAAAACGAGGAAGAGTCCCAACGGCCACTGTTCTCATTGCATCTATACGGACTTTGTGCCTCGGGCAATAGGCAAAACGACTCAACTGTCATAGTTTATCACATAAAGAAAACATAACCTTCTTGCAACACATAGCTAGAGGCGCAGAGTTACAACGGTTATATAATACTGACAATATGAATGTGTAGTGTAAACTCATAAGAGATAGGTAGGCCTATGGTACTTTTGTAATTACAGTCAGTACATTTTTATGATACCGATTTGAATTGTTTGTCCTTCGAAAATGCATTATTTGTAGGACTCAAGCTTCTTAGGCAATGCACAACTTTCAAGAAACTCAATATTCATAATACACAATTAAACATACGTCCGCTGTTCCGAAGATAAAACTGCAATCGCTCACTTGATAACATTTTTTCATCATCTCAGCATAATTCCTTATGAGGACCAAAGCCTAGTATTATACCTAGATCAGAAAAGTAATTGCACACAAATTGGCCTAAACCTGCGTCTCGCTGAAGACTCCTTTAATTGGGGTTGGCTGTGAGCAGTAATGAATCATTCATTTATGCAGATTAAGCCCTTCTGATGGGACCACATGTTGCGTCACCCTGTCTCATCACAATGACCTACTGACCTTAACCTGACCTGACCCACTTTCCAACCCATATTTGCATATAACAAGGATAACATGGGGGTATAAAGAAGGATTTGAAATTCATTGCATATTAAGGGGAAATGCAAAATCCTGGGGACTATTGTATTGGAAGTTCGGTGCAACATGTGTAAAAAATGTTTTATCCTTATCAAGAAATATTAAGTCGATATCGAGTTTCTGTAAGGAATGTCTCCTTTTAAAGTTATCCTTCAAATGACCCAAAGCATCTCTTATTAAACAGAACAAACTATAAGCACGCAAATATCTACGAGTATATCAGGAATTATGTTGATGCATAAGTTCTTCAAAGGATTTAAAGCCAAATACCATGATATATGCAAGGTAGGCTATTCGATGAAATGTGTCTTTGAAAGGTAAAGATGAATACTGAAAACAATTCGGACACATACTTGTGAATTGACATGAAGCCTCCATACCAAATTGCCAATAATTCTTAGGGTGTGGAAGTAAGGAAGGGACATGACAGGAATTAATGAATATCTCCTGAAACTCAAATGGTGTGAAGTAGATAAAAGAACAAAGGGTGATAAGGGAAAGGAGGTAGCATGTAGACACGTGCTGTGATGTGACATAGATGTGAAGTGATGCACGATGGCAAGGATAGGGGAGGGGGGGGGGTGTTTGAAGGGGTTTGGTGGTTCAACATAGAAGGAGGACGAACAGGAGGGGAGGGTGGACCATGGAGGAGGAGGTAAGGGGGGGTTAGGAGTGGGGGGCGTCTGTGTTAGAACAAAACCAACAAGTGTTCCGATCACGGCGGCCGCATTAACTCGATTTGTCCGGCCATTATCCTCGCCCAGCACCAGGCTTTGATGCCGGTCGCCCACGGTCGCCCACAGTCGCCCACCCCCACCACCAACCCGCCGATTTATTGGATCTGACATCCTAATCTAATCGCGCGCCTTTGCTTCTCCACTCACCGCGTTTCTAAGCTTTTCTCATCTAATTTCAGGTAGGAATGGCGCTTGAATCTAATAAGTGCCGGTCCGGTTGGTTGTTTCTGCCGGGCCGGGGGGACTGGTAACGGGGAGATCTGAGGGGCCAGGTCGGGGAGACGGAGGGGCGCGCCAATTCCCCATGACGTGGATTGGTATCGTCATATAGATCCACGACCAAGGGAAACACCGTCCATTGGATGCTCAATCGTCCATAGGGGGTTGACCTCCTTGTGGTAGGACTCTTTAATGACGTGTAGTCATGGGTTGGATTGCCAGTCGTGAAATGTGTTAATTTATAACATTCATTTTAATCATATTGCCGTAAAATCCATTAGGCTATGTTTATTTTTAATAAAACAAAGATGAATGTATACATGCATAATATATACGCAAGTCTAGTAACTAGGCCCATTGCATAAGAAATAGCAGTGATATATTAAAAAATTATATTATGAGCATGTCGAAATTAAAACGTTTTTAGATTAAAAAGTCTTTAAAGGCAAAACTACATGGTCCTAATGGGCTTTGGTGGGCATAATTGATTGACCATGTCACCTGAACTTTACAAAATTGGGGAAATTGATCAAAATTGCTGGAACCCCGTTACCCTCATTCGAAAAGCACCCGGGAAAACAGTTCTTGTGCAGGCCTAAAAATGGCCCAATGCAGCCCTGGAGGCTCTTCCCTTCGCTGGTTACTTTGTGAACCAATTATGGGATGTAGAGAAAATGGCGGTTAATAACATGCGTCAACACAACTGGTATTAACACAACAAACAGCGCCCCCAGCGGGACGCCGCTACAACCAGTCTAATCGCCTCTGTGGCATTTTGGCGGGAATGCGCAGACGACTTTCTTGAATATTCCTTTGGCCCAATTTGCGTGAATGGCATTGACCTAGGGAGATGGATAGACGGGCTTTACGAAGACAGGTGGACATGTCTTGAAGCCCTTTCACGAGAAGCCTATTTTGATACATATTGATACGAAGTGGTAGGTCTGTACTATTATACGATATTCTGAAAAAAGAATCTTAAAATATGCATTTTTCTATTGCTTCCATATACGTGAACATCTGCATATCAATATGATAAAGGGACGGATCCAGATTGCGGGGGGTGTGGGGGGGGGGGTGCGCCCCCCTCTGAGTCTGAATTCGTCCCTGCAATAACATAGAAACGGCGGGATATAATTTGAATATATCATTATAATTAAACACTGATTCTGCCATGAAGCTTTTAGATACACTCTAAAGCTTCTTCGGAAAAAATCCTAGAACACTAAAGATAACTTTGGGAGAAGGTACGTAACACGGCTTCACCTTATCAGTATAGTACAGTAGAAACGAATCGGTGGGGCTAGAATCAACCTCAATGTAGGCCTATGTTTTCGTAGCCATCTCAGGATCTGAAGGTAAGTAATCGAATTGCCTTAATGGAAGGGTCAGGTAACTTGGTTTGGGAGTTTACAGAATTAGGCCAGGAAGAAGGAAATCTCCCTGTGCCTGCATTTCGGGGAACAACAAATCAAGTTTTAGGGGTTCTTTACATTACCCTTGACCTTGCATATAGAGAAAATTTCACGTTACAACGGCCAAGTATGCGGTACATGCTCTGGAGGAGCTCTTTATGTCCCTTTGTAGGAAAATACTGCTCAATCTCCGTTACCAAGGCCCTACCAAGCTGAAGGATCTGAGGGGATTCTAAGAGAATCTGAGGTATATCTGAATTCCAAAAGCGCATATAAAATACTTCAACCAGAACTAGTTGCAGTGTAACTTACTTAACACAAAATCGTATTGCAGAAACTACTCCTGCTTACACCCTGAAATTAATCATTTCATACACTACTTGATGATATCGCGTTTGTTCATATTTCCCATCCCATGGTACCTGATTTCATATACTACTTCCATACCACCAAACCCTATTTAGTATAATTTTTATATCCCATAACATAGGCCTACTTGATTTCATATACTACTTCTATCCAATCGTGCGCCATTGGTTTTGATATTCTACTTTCTTCTACAAAACCCCTTTTAATGTACTTCTTATATCATACAATGTGCTCCATTTCATATAGGCCTATACCACTTCCATTCTGCAAAAGTTTTAAACCTAGTCCATTGCCATCTTAAAACACCTAATTTCCTATACTACTTCCTTAATTCCATATTTCGTGTTCCTATGCCTACAATGCCCCATTTCAATTAATTACTTAATAGCTGCCAACAATACCATGTACAGAACTTAGGCCTACATGCCTCAGTCCGGAGTGTAGCTAGCTTCAGAATTGAGTGCAGCTGTACTACATGCGGGTTTTCCGTTTGCTTTGAGAATAGTAGGCCTATGCTGTCAAAATGAGAGTTTACACGTGCTCACCAACCGTCATATAGGCCTAATGGGTGTAGATTCCTAAAGTCGACAGGGCGACATGGCTATTTCTTAAATTCAACAGGGCGACATGGGGCTTAGAGTGACATGTGCCATCACCTTTAAAAGATAGTGACATGGGAAATGATCATTTCTTAGCATCAACATGGGACATAAGACTTCTCTAGCGACAACAATATGCGACATAGGCTTTTCTTAAATTCAACATGGCAACATGATTGACCCCCATCTACACCCCTATATTATGTTTATCTTATTAAAAGCTGAGCATACACAAAGGCAATTTTGGTCTATGGTAGCTCCCTCAGTGACCACAGTATAACATTCGTCAATGCAGGAAGTCTCCCCCTAACCCCCAACCCCCCAACCCCTCAACCCTCCAACCCCCGAACGGCCATTGCTTACACATCCCAACCTCCCCGCTTATCAGTTCCGTCTGTTGTGCAGGCTGTAGCTGGGGATTTGGACACTTTCAGACTTGTTGTCCTGTGGTTGAACTAGGTTCCCGTCAGTTAATACCAGGCCCCGCTCTGGTTTGGCCGTCCATTCCCCACAGATAAAACCTTTCCGACTCTAGTCCTCCACCCAGCGTCCGTCACCGCCATGTTGACGTACCTTCAGCGCATGCGCACAGCGATAGGTGGCGCCGTCTAGTGGGGACTAGCGTAGACAAATCCATCATGGCTGCCATGTTGGAGTCTTATCAGCGGCTCCGGCGGTGGGGCCGGGACTTAGATGGGTAAGCTGGTCTATAAGGCTTCTTATTCAGTAAGCAGCATGTAAATTAGGGTCTCTAAAAAGGCAGAATGAATGCCATTACTGGCTGCTCTTAGGTCAAATGTCAAACGAGTGAAACCTTGGTGGAACTCTTTGAAGGTCACAACCTTGGCGGGAACCTTGGGCATGATGTAACGGATGGTTTAGATTTAAGTCTGTTTTTAAACTGCTCAATACCGTAGAGAGTGAAAAACAGGAAGATATTCTATTTAGGCAATACAATAGTTGAACGCCTCCAAATGTTCGACTTGTAGGCCTATATGGAATATTCAAAGAATTCAAAGGAATGTGAAATTCTCTTTAAATGAACAGGGGCCTATCAATATCACGATTGGGAGACTCCTGTAATGCTAATATAAAACTTATATGCAATTAAATTGCCTTTATATTTGTCGATACAATGCATGTTTAACTTTAAGAACTGGAAGTAGATAGGGTAAAGTAGGGTAATATGGGCACCTTAAGGATGAACAGCTATAAATCAAAAACAAGCTATTTACATGCAATCTTTTGTTGTTCATATCAAAACATGTCAATCAATGAATATTTGTTCAAGTTTTCAAGCCTTAAGGACCAGCATTTTTTGATAAGAAGAGAAATAAGTTTTTCTTAAAAGTGCCCATATTAGCCATCAGAGAGGGTAATATGAGCACTATGCCCATATTACCCTCGGAATGGGGGTGCTCATATTAGACTGGTAATAATACTATGGTAAACTTCCCCATATTTTTGGTGTTGAATACTGTAGATAATGTTTAATGGCAAAAACCAAACAACAAACCTTTGATGAGGTCAGGCTGTTAGGTATAGGATGACAGTACCAGTTGCAAATCATGATTTAATAACTTTATTTTTATTTATTTGAGACAATAGAATGCATGCCCATATTACCTTTATTGATTAACAGTTGTTATCACAATAGGGTAATATGGGCATAGGAGATCAATTTTACAGATTTTTTCAGATTTTCTAAAGAATGATCACACTGAACTTCAGAAATATATGCTTTTCTTTCTTTCAAGAGGTAAAACAGGTATTTATCAATGTAAAGCATATTCAATTTGTTATATTCTATCAGAGAAAAATTTACAAGTTTGAGGATCAAAGGCAGTGAATTAGGTGGAAAACACAGAATTTGGATTGTAGATACTGATTATGAATGGATGTTGGGCCATACTCATTAAAAAAGTTGTGTTTAATTTAACACTCCTTGTAGCCTTATATGTTTTACATATTTCATATATTGTGTTTAGACAGAAATGATAATGCTTTCTGATTATTAGGCTTTATGGCATGATAATATGATAGGAAACCAACAGGAAGCTTAGAAGTGAAAAAATAGGATTTCACCTTAATCATATATATCTTACCTAATATTTGATACAGATTCCATGAACATATCTACATAAAGAAATCATTCAGTATTTTCCTCAGATTTAATACAATCTTCAGTCTTACCGGTATGCAGTAAAAGCTTGGACTAAATGTTACATCTCCCAAAATTGAATGTTTAAAAGAGGAAATTTCAACGGCTAGTATGAAATAGCTATGCAGAAAATCAATTGAAATGAAGAGAAAAATGGATATGGATTATGATCAGAAATTCATAATCCATCAAAATTGTTCTTATAATCATCAAGTGAAGACTGATCTGAGCATTCATGTGAATAGGCATCTAAGTCATAGTAGCTTTGCAACAACACCAAAATATAATAGCATTGGTATAACCTTTTGATTTGGTGAGACCTCAACCTTGCCCAAACATTATGTAACATCCCATCTTATTAAGTAACATACTGGCCAAAAAGTATGGTTTAAAAAGGTGTTGTTTCAATGCAACTTGGCTGGGTAGGCTTAACAGAGGTAACAGTTAAGGAATCTAAATTGATATATGAAGCTAGTTCTTTCCTGCCAGTCCATGGTTCCTGCTGAATAAAGGCTCTATTCAAAATGTCAAGACATGTTCCTCTAAAGATGAAGTACTCTATGATAAGGTTAGGGGCAATCTGTAATTCATTCAATGATGCGTCATTGTGCACCAATGCAAAATATGTTCAATGAAGTAAATACATAATGCTTTCCTTGATTCTGTAAAAGTTAAATGCATACTCTTTGCCTATTTTATATGATAAAATCAGGCAGGAATTTGCTCTAAAACATGAAAAATATGTTTGCTGAATTGGCAAAAATGTATGTTATGTTGTTAGCGTTTGTCTACACCATGGGGTACAAATGTTGAATTCTTATTGGTCATAAATATATATTGTAAATGGATAATGAAAATCATAATTATGAAAAATTGAAATTTTGAAACACTCTTCAATTAAATGTACTCTTTGTTTGCATAGTTTTAGATTTAGCAGAACAAATATTAGAAAGTGTATTCTGTTAAGAAAGTACCCCCTGACTAAAATCATGATATTGAAATTAGCAATGATTAAAACATTAAGTGGCCTGTCATGATTGTAATGTTTAGCGATGATGTAAAGTAAGCCACCATTGCTAATTTCTGTGTTACCCCTCACCTGACTTAGAATGGCAATAACTCAAGTTCTAACTATTCCTTTCAAATAATTTTTTCAGCTATATATTCCTGAAGATTTACATAATTGACTAATATTATATGTGACCCCACACCACTAAATGAGGCATAAGTCGCTGTGTAAGGTTCTGAGATAGTGGGAAAATAAGAGAAAAATTTAATGTCAAAAAGTCAAAAAATGACTTTTCTCCAAAAATCTACTGAAAAACACCTCAATAATTCAGATAACTAAGATATGTATAGAAATAATTGCTTTTACATGCTTATTATGCAGGGTTTCCTGATTGTCATAATTATGGTCTATAGGGATTTATATTGCCATGAAGTTGAGTAAAATCTTTAAGGCCATTTTTCTCTAATAACCCTTTTGTGATGCCTTGTACTTCAAACAATCATAACTCGAGTTCTAGAAATGATAGAAGCATAATTCTTTCACCATTATATAGGTACTGTCATCTTCTCCAAGGATCTGTCAAAAGCTCAAAAACTCATGTCTGCGACTTTTGCCTCATTATGCGGTGGGGGGTCACATATTTTAATAATCTGAATGATTACCACCCTTAAAAGATTGATGTATCTATGTCTATACCTTGAATGGGGGTAATATGGGCACCCTCAGGCTAATATGAGCACCATGCCCATATTAGCCTTTTCACCTCTGCCCATATTACCCTTTTCATATAGCTTTACTAGATACATTATAGTTAAACACTATACTGACCATCCCTTTCCATTCCCCACCCTTTACATTCAAAAGGGCTTATCCTATTTGATAAAAGTTAAATGGTCACAATATTTTGATTTCTAGAGATTTGATGAATGTTCAAAGTCTGATGTATTTGAAACAAAAAGTGTCAGAAACTCACATGGCCATTTAACTAAGGAAATAAAATGTTTCATGCTTCTAAAAAAAAACATGACTGGGTAATGTTATCTGACCCTGTACACAAAAACACAACATTGGACCACCTAAATCTGATAGATTTTTCAAAACCAGGTGTGCCCATATTACCCACTATGCCCATATTACCCTACTTTACCCTAAATCAATTGAACACATCTCACTATTTGACCAAAACATTTTCCTCGCTGTAAGGGTAACAGGGGCGGACCCAGGAATTTGTAGAGGGGGGGGGGGCAAAAACATGAATATACGGGGGAGGGGGCCCCTTTTTGAACATGATTTAACGGGGGGGGGGGGGGGCAAGGCCCGTCCGCCCCCCCCCCCTGGATCCGCCCCCGGTAAGGTTCCTCCATAATTACATTTCATTGGTGCATCAGCAAGAGCTACTACTTTTCTATCTACCAATGCAGTTCAGTGATGTTACACCACAGCCGCATCATTTTAGCCACATCAGTGTAACCTGAGCAGTGCACTAGCTGCATCAGTGTAGTTAAAATTCAGGAGATCCATGTGGTGTAGCCAACACATAGCGTGCTCCATAGGTAACCTAAAGCCTTAATACCATTGACCACACGTACATGGACCTACTACTTGATCTACCCCTGCCAATCGGCATTGCACACGTATAGTGCTGAAAGCAGGGAATACCATTAAGCCTAGGGTGTTTTTGAGTTTATGTCAACTAATTTTGGCCGGAGAGGATTCGGAGTTGGGGATGGGGGTGTGGGGACATACTCTGATCATTGCGGCCTCACACGGAAAGTCACCATTATCCCCCGGGGTCAATACAAAGGTCATTAGGCTTGTTCCCGGCACGCTCTAGGCAGTTTTCTACAACACGTGCCGGTTACCGGCATCAGCCACGGGGTAAAGAATCTATCAGGAAAGGTCAGTGTGATGTTGTTAGGGATCATTCTATTCAGTTTCTGAAAAAGATATTTTTCCTTTCAATTTCTAAATAGATATTTGAGGCTAACATTAATGGATATGGTATTTTGAAGAAGCAAATTGGATTGACTTAATGTACAATTCCATTTTACGTCATAGCACACGAGTATATCTCTTAGAAGCTAAATTCAAGATGCAAACAATTTCTCAAGGCTATATACCGAAGCGAAATTAACTCATACATACAGGTCATACAGGTTTTGTGGCTAACTAGTGTGACATTAAGACCAATGGAGTATGGATTTATGTTCTTGGAAACTAGGTATAAATTATTCTTGGCCGGCAATATGTTAAGCAAATAAACACCGTGTACGATTTCACCAACCGCAATATGAACCTAATAAACTACAACCTTTTCTGTTTTTTAGGGTTATGTTCTTGAAGGTTACTCAAGAAGTTGTAGCAATCATAACGCATCTCAATTTCAAGGTCCCATCATGTATAGCTGTGTATATATGCCTTTAGAATAACGTATCAAAGGAGTGTCTCAATACAAGTCAAGGCCAGGTCGGCCAACTCCCAAATTAAAATATCAAGCTTGCTTGATATGGCTCAGTGTTTGGCAAGCAGCACAGATGAGCAGGAATAATATATTCTTACTGTTGAAAAAGCTGGATATAAAGTTATGAAATGTACGAACAAAAAAAGCACCATATTTCTTCAAGAACTAAAATGTCTGGAACAATCCATGCAGATGTTCATTGATTTTAACCATTTAGAAGGATGTATCAAGTTTTCTGACTTAGAAAATGTCAACAACATTTTTCTTTTTGATTAGGCCTAGCTGTTCCTTAGATTATTCACTTTGCATTAAATTTCCAAGGTATTAACAAGATCCCAAATGACCTTTTTCCTTCCCCAGTTGCTATGCTTTAGGTACTTTCTTACCTCAGACTCATAGAACAAATCGTATCAATTGGATGAAGCTACATTCAGTGCTTTATGTTCTCTATGAAGCTATGAATACTAATTTGAGAAGACCCGCTGGGGACGTCCGAGGGTCTCTGTATATGGCCCGCCGTCCCGGGGACCCGGGGACGTCCCCTAAGGGTCTTCTATATTTTATCACCCAAAGAATTCTGTAAATATGTGTAAAACACTGTAAAAAAGGAGCGGGCCGTACAGCATACTTATACTCACTGGCCTCTGTACGGCCCACTGCTCGGCAGTGCGGGCGATAGATATCTGCGAAAGTTTAAGCCTACTTTTTTTAACAAGTAGTTTTGACAGTGTCTCGGAAGATAAGTTATATTTCAAACAGAGTTCTTATCTATTTAACTGTGATCAATCTCAAATGTTCCCTGGACAGTGGTCAATTTATTGTTAGTTGAAGAATAGACAATCCTATATATTTTCAACCTTTCAGCACTGTTGGAGCGTCACCCAAACTCAAACATGGAAGCCGAGTCCCCTTAAGTTAATTTCCCCCAGTGACAAAGGATAGTTAGCTCAATGGTAAAGGTTACTAAAGGCCATAGGCATGTAGAATTCGTCCCCTATGCACAAAACAATCCCAGATTCCTATTCAAATTACTATAGAAGCACTAGGGGCATCATTGGGAAATCTGGTCTCTCATCTCCACAATACTACCCTCGGACAATGTGGCTGTACAGCTGATCAACTGAACATAAAATATCTCAACAAAGGACAAGATAATCATATCGATAGTTACTTTAGGCTGCCGGACACGTACTAAGGCTACCCCTATTATTCAGGTCATAACTGGGACATAATTTCTTAGAACCCAATAGATCTCGTCCTTACAAAACATGCCCCTGGTCGAGCTGAACATGCAGCATTCAGGTCATGTATACATGGAGAGACATAACCCTAACCAACTCTTCTTGGACTTTGCATCACTAAAGACTACATGATTGATGATGTGCTCGGGTTGTCAAGAGGGTTTCGTATACTCTTGTTACCCGTTACAACATGATGCAGCACCACACATCGTTCACCATCGAAAACCCATTGACATCTTGTACAAAACCTCATGAATACTAATATATCAAAAGACGCACGTTTAGGATATATATGTATATAAATAGTGACAAAAATGACTACAACGCAGAAAGGACACGCCGTCACTGTTTAATGATTTACATCGTTTTCCATGTGCCTTTCATCAAAGCAATAAAAGAAGTTTCCCCCCACTAAACTTGATAAAAAAGATTCCAAATGTTGACCAGTACGCTGGCAATAAGGCGATTTCTTTGTCAGGAGTCATTATTCTTGCTCTATACATTGAACAGGGTTCCATTATTACAAACAATTCATAGAATAAATAGGCCACTAGAACTCTTCATAAGGATACCAATAAAACATGATTTTTGTGTAAAGACAATGATTATCATAAATGAAAGTGAAATTATGGCTGATTGAAAATCCTGTCAGCTTACAAATTTACTGGAATCTAAAACCTCTTTTAGTTTTGCTCCTATGGGATGTTACTTTCGGGATACAATTACGACCTGTGGCAGTGGAATGGGGAATTAAAATGATGAAAACCCAGCAGCAATATGCAACAAAAATATATTTCCAAACATGCAACATGGCCACGAAAGTTGTTGATTTATATGCCATTTGCCATGTTGTTGAACGTGAAACAAGTACCAAATATTACCATGCAGCTTTGTAAAAATAAAAACTGACAAATCGTGGAGCTTTGCTGCTTGTAATTCCCATCAAGTATGAATCAGTTCATTACAGCAATACATGGAATTTCATCAACACAAACTGTCCTTTTTGGTGGAGGCAATAAGGCGAAAAAGGGAAATCATCCGCGATGTTTGTTACAGGCCTCCCAACGCACTCGGCCGTCGCTGCCTTCTTGCAATGGCAACCCCGAATGGCAACACATTACAAATGGCTATCAACAGGCCATTTGCAAGTGACTGCACCAATAGGAAAGACATTGAACAGTACCAGCACATGTATAAGCATTTTGTGAATGATGCATATTAGCTATCATAATTTTCAAATACTTTTAAGATCTTTTCTGTTCAGGAAATGTCATACATTCTAAGAATAGGTTCACGTTATAAAGGAAAGAAAGTAGCCATCGACATCTGCGAAAACTATGTTTTTGATGTCATTTCAATGTTTATGATTATAATTGGGTTGGGGATTTTTACTTATTTTAGTAGAAGTTCAGTATCAGAATGGTATGTAACACATATTGCTTGACTGTCCTTCACCTTTAGAAAGCCCTTTTTATGTTTTTAGCCATTGAGTCATATATAGAAAGCAATTGTGCATCAATCATAGGAATAGTGCAGGTATCAATGAATTATCAGTAGATAAGCTTAAATCATAGAATGGAGGCATTTAAGAACCCCTTCATCATGCTGCTGGTGTTCTCCTATTGCAATTGGCCTATAGAGACGCACTGCATCCTGGGAAAGGCCACTGCTCCCTTATCTGCTAACATCACGTGACCAGGCCACGTGATGAATTACGAGATCTCACCAAAACATCGTGGTTCTCGTTTCTCACGAGAAGAGAACTTTGATGCTGTCTGGAAACGTAATTAGCCAGTCAAATCTCAAAGGAAAAAGATTTTCATCCAGGCTCAGCTGAGAACAACTGCATGCTGGGGGAATGTTTCTAATTCCAGATATGTCAGAACGGAAATACCAATGGTCTTTATTTGTGCCGCCACTGTGGATGTTGTTTGGAAGGGGCTTGTAGGGCATTTGTGATAATTTTGCAGATGAGCATCGCAGTGCTTCCTGGGTCCAGCAATGTATTTTACTTTTATACAGTCAGTACATTTTAAGAATTAAAGAACTTTTGGATAAGTAAACGGGTCAATCTGACAAAACAAATGATAATACAACACTCTCATCTGATTGCACACGATGAGTTGGTCATTTGAAGTCTGTTAGATATATAGCTATGATATTGTGACGTTCCTCGGTAGTTCGGGGTTTCCGATTTCTACAGCAGAGGGACGTGGGAATTGTTTCGGATCTCGGATGGACGAAGAATCCGGGCAAGAAACCGAGATGTGATATTTTGAGTCGTGCCTCGCGCAAGAGGGGGGTTGAGCGGGTCGATCGGGAATCGGCACTCGTCGACGGGCGGAGGACTGCGGGGGAAGGAAAATATGGTAGGGGTAGGGGGAAGCCGTTTCTTATCTCTCTGCGATGCCGGTGTTCTTTCCTACGGACGGTCCACCCTCGGTCTCGATCCGCGGGGATGTCGGGCCGACGGTCGCCTATTGTTTGGTAGCGTGGGGCCAAGCCGGTCGCGCCGTCGTTCCTCCGGATCCTGGGTTTCCGTCCATAATTCCAGACCCTCGTGCCATTCCGGGCCTGCGTTTCCGGGACTCCATCCGGGCCAGTTTCGGGCCTTCGGGCCCTATTTCGGTCCTTCGGGCCTTCGGGCCCCTGTCCTAAGTTTTCGCCTAATTCCCTCGAACTTCTACTATTTCACTTAAACTTCTAGTTAATAACCTCGTATCGGCTCATCTCATCGGTTACCAAAGGAAGAAGACACGTGTTGACACAAGGAGAACTGTAAAGGAACTCATTTATTCGGGCCTCACTGCCCCTTTTTATAGTCTAGTGGTCAGCCCTGATTGGCTATCTTTGATCACGTGGTTACAATTGACGTCACTTCCGGTTTAAATTATCACTTCCGGTTTACATATTTTCTCGGGACTTTCGGGTCTCGGGCTTTTACACTTTCGGGCCTTTACATTTTCGGGCCTTTTTCGGGCCTCTTGGGTTTTTCGGGCTTTTACACTTTCGGGCCTTTTTCGGGCCTTTTATAAAATATACTTTACTTTTGTCATATTACCTTACTTTTCTTATTTCGGTCTTTTACCTATCTGATGAATAGACATTCATCACAATATTAATATATCTATATATAAAAAGTATAGCAAGAATTAATAATATCTAGGCCCTAATGATAGCATTGGGGGAAGTCCAATAGGTAATAAAATATTTATAGATATTTTTGAGGAATATGTGGTATGGCACAAGTCATTATGAAGATAGGAATTTATCGTCTCCATGTGCTTGTTTTTTTTTGTCTTGGGTTTAAGAAAACTGATCACGTATTTAGGTTGTAATAAACCGAAATGGGATAGCTTCGTAAGATTTTGACATGACTTGAATCTTAATTCCTTGTTATGCAAGATCAAAATTCTGTGCATGGAAGCACAAGTGCCATACATCTCTCAACCAAAGCCGAGTGAAGATTGATATACAACGGTTGCAGAAATTCCCCAATCTCAGCAGTTTTATTCCCAGTAAAGCAGCCACCACTTCGGTCCGGCCACAGCGAAGCGCCATGCACGTTGGCCGTGCACGTGCGCGTATGAATATTAACGGTTTTTGAGAAGGATTTGGCGGCGGACGTTATGGGGACTTCTTACCGCCAATGGAGATATTAATGCGCGGGTGTCAGTGGGCGATAGACAGATCTATTCTCCGCACGGTTCGGCCTAATGTCACATCAGCGGTTAACGTCCTAGCCACGGCTGGGCCTCTATGGGACCCGAGGCCAAGGGGGAGAAGACCCACGTTTCTTGCCATAATTGCTTTACAGAATCTTTACAGAATCTTTATTGAGCTTGTTTTCTTTTGTGTGGTTTTTTTTTTTAAGTTTATTTAGCCATAGTTGTTGAACTTTACATGAAGGTATATTGTTTTTGGTTGATATAGGATGGAAATAGCAATTTTCAGATATCAACACGTATGAATCACGGAACAAGTCAATTATTATTGTTAAACATTCATACTGTAGGGAACAGCACCTATGCAACATCTACTAGTCACATACATTACTTTGAATATACTAACCGTCGGCATAGGATCTTATTGTATACTCTACAATCACGTATAAATACGTGATTGTAGAGTATACAATAAGAAGGGTCCAATTAGAATTGGATAGGACTAAAGCATAAAAAACTAAACGTCAGTGATTTGTCCGAATGCTGGGTGCAGAGCTTTAATTTTTATTGCTTCTTCCTTAGATTCTTTCTCCTCAGGTAAACACCCTCCGTTGAATTCTTTTGCGCTACGACGTCTCCAAATGTCAATATTGCATCCAGACTTTACAAAAGCTATAATTGTAATAATGTCTATGATGTCGCCCAGATAACACCATTAGTGGAGGCACTTCAGTATTACCTTTTTACATTTTTAAGCTAATAATTATATAAAATATATGCAACATTACATCATATTTTGTTTTCACAGAAACAGATGGGCGATTATTCATTTCAGACTCACTCTTATGCATTTAAATTCAAAACATGTTTTATTGCTGTCTTTAGACAACGCTGTTCTTCCAGGAAGTACAATTCATTACAATGACATGTCAAATTCCCAGAAAGTGATATGAGCAACTACATATCAAAAAATTGTTTACAATATTGCACACAAAGTAGTGCGCACATGATTTGCAATGGCATTTATAGATGGGCTCTGGACATAGAAAAGATTAGTTTCAAGAATCTGTAAAGGCAGACACCGCCGTTTTGCAATATCTAGAGTTTTAACTATGGATCCAATGCAAAATATGCATACAGCGAGTTATAAACCTTCCTTGAATCAACTATCAATGCAATGAGACTCATGGCCAAGTCTTTCCAAATCTTTGCTTGTAGCATTAAAACATTTTACCTGACGGGGGTTGCTAACATACGTGTAAAGGTTTCAATTAAGGGAGAAAACCTCGGTTAAAAATCTCCCATATCGAACAGAGACAAAAACAACTCTGCTATTTTATAAGATGCAAACTTCTGCTAATTTCCTTTAGAACACTTGTGACACAAAAAGTTGGTTGTTTCACCAAACTGTATCATAAACTAGTTCGTTTTTTCTTTGTCCTGGCCGGGTGGTCAGTTATGCTGCCCACGTAGCCTGGACAGTGGTCAGGGGCTTATGATCCACACCTGATCCCAGATTATTGTCCACTGGTTCCCGCAGCCACTGCTCCGTCTGCGAAGGACCAGCGAACGCTGCTGGTACGCGGCAAGAACAACAGAATGTCCTCTGCATATAGAGTGTGGTTAGAAGGTGAAGAGGAATAGAAAGTTAGGAGTAGATCTAGGTGTAGATAGTTAACGATGGTTCAAAATTGAGATAGTCTTGAAATAAAGATAGATAATAGGGCCGTGCCCAGTGAGGGTGGCGGAGTTCCGAGGGTGTCTGGAACCTCATCGCATTTAAAAGGTTTATGTCAGATCACTTAAAACATAGCACAATTGGCTAGGATTGTCAGCTTGAACCCCTAAAATTTACTTGGAACCCCTTCAGGTTTTTGAAGAACCCCTTCAGATTTAGGGGCTGGGTTCAAATAGAGGAAAGCTAGATGGGGAACAGAAGGGTTAGTGGATTCCGTAAATAAATTCAAAGAAAAGAGGGAGAGGAGGACGAGAAAAAAGAAGTAGAGACATGTTGAGCAACATTAATACAATTTCTATTTATTCACCCAGTTCAATTATAAAGTGCCCAGTATAATGACTATCACCTTACATTCGACAAGGTTATTTTTCAGTTAGGTTATAGACCATTGGAAAAATATGATATTGTTATACTTTGAATCTTAATAATCCAGCTAAATTGGTCATTCAATATCTTTCTGTTTCCAAAACCTTGAAATTGAAAACCTTCAGAGCCATCGAGAAAGGGTCTGGGTGGGTAATTGGGATATTCTGACCATCATGCACGCCATCATTGGTGAATAAGTAATGTTATTGAATATCATCTCCCTAGTTCAACTTCTCCATAAAACACCCCAATGAAGTGTCAACGATCTTTCCTATTTCTTTTTTGTATTTAGAGGTGTTATATTTCCATGATGAAATGTATGAATATTGTCGTAATTGCTTAGTATGAAATGTTATAGTAAAATAGTTGAAAGTATAATCCGTTGCATAATAGTGTATAGGGAGTTATCTCAAAGTAATAGTAAAATAATTGGAAATACAATATTTTACATATTGGAAGACTAGGGAGTTCCCTGAAGATATTCTTCTGTAAATAAAATAAAAACAAAAATCATTGTCAAGTGTCTATAGGCCTACAACAGTTAATACAGAGTCCGACCGCCAATTAATGGCACTTTCTTCTAGTACATCATCCTACAGATGTTTCTTACAGTTTGATAAATATAACCCATAGCTAGGCTAAACTTGCATCCTATTTCTTAAGTTCTGCTGACAGACACCTTTAAATCTTAGTCAAGGAAGTCTTTGAAAGTTCTGAGACTGAAAGTGGCGGATGAGACGGTGAAAGATTTGATTTCATTCATCTTTGTCAACAACAAGCCACTCAGTCCTCTCTCCCCCATCCCCGCTCCCAGCCACCGTCTCCAAGCGTTGTCTTTGAAGAAAAACACACCCATGGATCTTGGGTCACAAATTAACCTTCCCAATAAACATGAGCGGCTGTCGGAGACACGAGCAGCTCTCTCCAGCTCACAATCTGCTCGCCAGAAGTGCTATATATAAAGAAGGAGCTGCTCGGAGCTGTTTGAGTTGGCTGGTTCCCGCCTGTTGGGTAAACATGCCAATATGGACCGCTGGCACCAGCGAAAGGAGACGCTCTCCAAGCACATATATACAAGTATCTTTTCCTTTCTTATTACATTGAGCGCTTACACTCTGAATGTGCGGGGAGATTGGGGGCGGAGGTTGGCGGTCGAATGACCTTGGTTCTGGCTGTATGTACAGATGTTGGGGGGGGGGGGGGGGGGGGGATACCATAGTGGGGTAGGGGGCTACTCAGTCTTTGGTTGTAAATGCTGTGTGACTTCCAGACCCTTACTTTTGGGTTTCTTGAAAGTTGACAGCTCCGCAGTTGCAAACAGGCTAACTGTACTCCCATTGTTTTTGCTGCCTCACAACTTAAATCATAGAGAAATCTAGGACAAGAACGCTCAAACTAGCACCTATGTTGCTCAGTTTCATTGTTTAGTATATACATTGATACAATAGTATAGCAACTATTAAACAGGCTGTATCACCCCCTCTTCTTTTAAGCTTTTACATGGGCACTGCTCCCCTTTCTTGTCAGTGCACTGCCACTGCTTCGTCCAATAATTCCCGCAGTCGATACAAAAACTATACTGATGTCTGAGTACCCCCCACCCCCCAGGGGATACTGCCCCTACCCCGCCCAGGGTATCCCCACCAGGGGGCTCTGGGGGCACACAGTGGCCACTTTCCAGGCTTGTTTGTGCGTGTGATGGCCCCAACAAAGTCCCCAAGCAACCCGATCAGCCATCGAGTTTTGACAGTAAATAAGTCTGCAATTGAGTGCGATCCCAGTGATTATTCTTGGAAATCCCAGATTCCAGTCGTTGTGGTATGGTAGATTGTGGATACATGCTGGTATTTCTTACCAATTCTGTAAAGCAAAGTATCTCAATAACGTTAACGTTGTGCTTTGTTACTTTATGATGGAATGATGAACATCTTAACGTTTGAACGTTGATATTCAGCAAATTCCTCGTTTTACTAAAACGAATAGATTTATCTTAGACTGTTTGACGTCTTAAGATTCCATTTGTTAATTTGGATGGTAAAATACCACACAGTGTAACCTGAAATAATTTCATGAGGTTAAGACCCTGAGGAACGAGAGATGACAATCTTTGCATCCAATGTTTTTCCTCTCTATCCCGTTCTAGTTGTGCCAAAGTTGATTCGGGGGCTGAACGTATAAACGATAGGACTGATATTTGGAAACCCTCCGTTCATCCTGGCTTCTTGGCTCGGCACGTATTAAAATGCCGAGCCACTGTAGTGTCATTGTTGTGTTGAATGTCATGAAAATGGCCTTGGAACCATGTGAGTAATCAGTTTTTAGTTTGGCCCAAGTAGTGTATGTTGCAAAATTTGCAAGTGATTAGATAAATTAAAATGCTGCTTTGACAATATTGTGCAGTGGTGGGAACCATCGCTCATCGTTGTGCGATTAAATTTTATGTTTGGTGTTCATCAAAGGACAATAGCGAGAGGTTGTTGGTCATTTGCAAGGGTGACCAGATAAGCCTCGATTTTTAATTAATTTCCTCCTTTTTTCTTCTTCTTCTTCTTCTTCTTCTTCTTCTTCTTCTTTTTTTTTTTTTTTTTTTTTTGGGGGGGGGGGGGGGGGGTTGATTTAGTGAATTCTAGCAAGAAAGAAGGAATGAGGAATGACAGTGGGATGGGGTTCAGGGGAGTTTGGACAGGGGTTCTGGGGTGGAGGTCCATGGGGTCATGACACTCCCACCCACCCCCTTTTTGTGGAGACTTCCCAAAGAGAAAAACATGTTGTGAGGCGCCCGTGAATGAGCAACATTTTGGTACGGGGCCTATATGTGGACCCCATTTCCGTAGTCCTGTATCCCACCCTGTTGGATAATGAACTGTAGAAGGTCGGAAAGTGTACCATTTAACATCATGTATATAAGGACCTTGCAGTTTTTCACATAATATTATTACAAAAGCTTTTCCCCGGCTTAACCTTCAGGCTGTATGCGTCAGACATAATGAGTTTTAAACAACCTCAAAAGTCAACATTATATTGTACTTCCAGGAACCTACACGTGTTACCAAACTTATAGACAAAACCCATCACGCCTTCCTAGAAATATGTAATGTAAGTGTTGTGTTAGGGCAAACTTCATAATTGTACTTGTTATAATAGGGAAGATTAATCATGTTCTTTTGTTAAGCATTTAGGAAACTGAGACTCATGACATTTATACCCTTTACAGACTAGCCCCAAAATGCGTCTATAATGTCAGTTCAATATCCAGAATGCACAAATCTTGGGCTCGCCTGTACTTGATACTGAATGTGCTGTAGCTGTATGAGGCCTCATAATGCTCAAACTTTACACCGCAAAGTTGAAAAATGGACATATACCAACATCATTTGTATAAAAATATTTTGAAAGAAATATGCTACTTGGGATCTTGACTATACTTCGTCGCTCTCCGTCAGGTGGCGACTCAGGTGAGATGCAGGCTGGGCATGCGCAAACAGTTCCGGTTTGCTTGTGCAAGCAACAACACGGAGCTTCGTTTCGGAGAGTGAAATTTCGATGTTTAATTGAAATTTACACTTATACGTTTTAAGGTTACACACTGTTTAAGTGAGGAAAACCTTACCCACAGACTATTTGTTTAAAATAGGCGTCAAGTGGACTTTGTGGAGTGTTTAACTCAGCTACGGAACTTACCGGTACAGCCTCGTGGCGAGTGAACGCTACGGGCAGTAAACGTGTGGATACGTTTGGTGTGTGTTCCGGAATTTCGTTTCTACCTGAACTATCACAGTGGTGGAATGATAAGTGCTTCACCATGGTGAAAGCTGCAAAGTCAAAAGACAATGACGGTGAGCCTTCTCCCCCTAAGTTGGCGAAAGTGTCGGACCAACCACTAACAGGTGGTGGGTCGGGAGGTGGTAATGGCGGTGGGGGAAACAAAAACCCGCAACCGCAACCTGAAATGTTGACAGCACTGGTGTCTATTAGTGACATTCTCAAAGAGGGGTTTGGCTCTCTCAACAACAAAGTCAGTAAAATGAGTGATGGTATGGACAGGTTAGACGACAACATGTCCAAGCAGTTTGAAGCTCTTCAACAGGAGAGACAGGATTCGGATGTGGATTTACTTTCACAAGACGAGTCTGATGACGCTCTCCTACTGCGAAATCCGCGCAAAAGGAAGGCTAAACAGATTGATTCCGATTTGTCAGATGGGGAAATCGATGAAAATCAATCGGCTACGCTCTCAGCTGCACAACGTGTACTTGACAATGACGAGTCCGCGGGTCCTCCGGTTGGTGAACAGGTGGCCAATTTCGTGAAAAAAGCTTTCGAAAAACCCTTGAAGGGGGATAACGCCAAAAAGCATAAGGAGAAATTCTTACTTCCTGAAAATGTGGACTGTCTGTCGGTGCCTAGGGTCAATGAGCCTATTTATCTTAAATTGGCTCCAGCTCCTAAAAATAAAGATAGGATAATCCAGGAAAATCAAGCTTCCTTCATGAAAGTTGTGTCTGGGGTGACGAGAATCGCGGACATTCTGATCGAACATGAGTCGGAGAATGTTTGGGCGAGGGAGGCCCTTACTTTGGCGGCGGATACTATCACACTATCAGCGTCGTTGCAGTATGACTGGCTGAAATCTAGGAGGGAGGATATTAAACCTTCTCTACCGGATGACTTCAACCGTATTGCTTCTGCCGACATTCCTTTGGTGGCGAAAAATCTGTTCGGAGACGACTTGGAGGGCTCTATCAAGTCTGTGGAAAATACCAACAAAATCTCCAAGCGTATGGAGGTTAAAAAACCCAAAAACACTCAAAATCAGCGAGGAGGTTACAAGTCGTCTTACAAGAAGAAGAAAGGTCCGTACAAAGACAACAACAACAACAGCAACAACAACAACAAGAACAAGAAAGACTACAACGACAAGAGGGATTTTCGCAAGAAGGGGTCGAGGAACTAAAACAGGTAAACGGCCCCTCAAAACCTATACCTGGAAACATTGCTAACTGTGTGTCGGCATGGGAGTGTTTAACTTCCGATCCAGTGGTTCTGAATTATGTATCAGGTTACAAAATCGAGTTTGATAGTGTACCTATACAAAACATAATTCCGAGAGAGTACAATTTGGGTTCTAAACAGAAATCTGTTTTACAATTACAAATTGATGACTTGGTCGAGAGACAAGTTCTTAAGGAGGTTTGTTGGGAACGAGATTGCTTCGTTTCCAACGTTTTTGGAAGGGAAAAACCTAATGGTGACATTAGGATGATCATTGATCTATCTGAGGTTAATGATTATGTTCAGAAGTTCCATTTTAAAATGGATCATCTTAATGTTGCCGTAGATATGCTAGAGGAAAACATGTTTTTGTCTTCTATTGATTTAAAAGACGCGTATTATTCAGTACCGATCTTTGAGGCACACAAAAAGTTTTTGTGTTTTCAGTGGAACAATACCGTGTATCAATTTCAAGTTTTGCCTTTTGGTCTGACCTCTGCCCCAAGAGTTTTCACTAAGCTGCTTAAGCCAGTCTTTGCGCAGATGCGTGAGGAAGGGTTTACAGTTTTAGGTTATATTGACGATAGTCTTATAATGGGTGAATCTTTTGAGGAATGTAACAGGGCCACTGTTAGATTACAGGAGCTCCTTACGGACCTAGGTTTCACCATTAATTTGGAGAAATCTTCCCTTCTTCCTGCTCAAGAAATTGTTTTCCTGGGTTATGTCTTAAATTCTAGGCAGATGACAGTTCGACCTACGGTAAAAAAGAGGGAAAAAGCTCAAGAAGTGGTTAACAAACTACTGTCTAGGAAAAATCACAAAATCCGTTTTGTAGCTTCAGCGATCGGATTCATCGTAGACTTGTGTAAAGGAGTTGAGTATGGCTCAAATCATTACAGATGCCTAGAAAGAGACAAAATCCTAGCTTTAAAAAGAGCAGGAAGTAAAGGGTTCGAAGCGTCTATGTTCCTTTCTAAGGAGGCAAAAGATGAGCTTAAATGGTGGAGGATTAATGCTGAGTGGCGGTCTAAGAGAATTAGAGTGAACCCACCCGAAGATGTATTAACCACAGATGCATCTCTTTCGGGTTGGGGAGCTATCTTTAATTCTGATAGCACCGGTGGCAGATGGTCCGCATCAGAACAAACAGATCACATTAATGTCCTCGAGTTGAGAGCTATTCTGATTGGGCTTAAATCTTTTGTAAAAGATAAAAGAGGTACACAGTTGTTGGTCAAGTCTGATAATTCCACTGCAGTCTCCTATGTTAACAGAATGGGAGGCTCAAAATCATCTGAGTGTGAGAGTGTAGCAAAACTCATTTGGGATTTCTGCGAAAAGAGGGAAATCTGGATTCTGGCTACACACATTCCGGGTGTTGACAATGAACAAGCTGATTTCATGTCAAGGAATTTTTCCGAAAACACTGAGTGGTCCTTAAATCAGACCATCTTTGATGTAATTTGTGGAAATTGGGGCGTGCCTGACATTGATTTATTTGCCTCTCGACTAAATCATAAAGTGCCTGTTTATGCTAGTTGGTTGAAAGACCCAGATGCAAGCTTTGTTAATGCGTTTTCGGTTAACTGGAATTCTTGGAACTTAATTTACTTATTTCCTCCTTTCAGCCTGGTCGACAGGTGCATCAGGAGGATAAAGGAATCCAAGTCGACTGCAATACTAGTAGTACCCATGTGGCCAGGACAAACATGGTACGCGAAACTACAAGGGAGTTGGGTCAAGGACAGACTGAAATTCCCTCCCAAAGAACGGAATCTGCTTCCAATAGGGGAAACGGTGGTGAAACGTCCTCTAAAAACCGTTCCTATCCTAGCGGTTCTTTGCTGAAGAAATCTTTGGATACCAAAAATTTGCCGACCAAAGTTCTAAACCATGTATTAGATTCTTGGCGTGATAAGACTAAACTACAGTACGCAGTTTACCATAGAAGGTGGTCAACCTTCTGTCTTCTTAAGAATATTGATTCTCTTCGGCCGTCACTGAATGACGGATTACTGTTTCTTGTTTCCATGTTTGATTTGGGTTTAAGGTATTCAGCAGTGAATTCTGCTAGAAGTGCTTTGTCAGCAATACTTCCAATGTATAACAACATGTCCTTCGGTTCTCATCCTCTTACGGTAAGAGTGATGAGGTCTTTCTACAATAAGAGACCCCCTCAAGCCAGATACACTAAAATGTGGAATCCGCAAATTGTGCTTGATTATTTGAGGGAAATGATACCTCTTAAGAATTTGTCGATCAAAGAAATCACGTTGAAGTTCTGTATGTTATTCTTGCTTGCCACCTGTTCCAGGCAGCAAAGGTTGTGCTCAATCAAAAGATCCAATGTTAAAATTCAACAGGATGGTTCGGTTGAAATCTTAACTGACACGTTGCAAAAACACTCTTCTAGAGGGAAATCACTAGAAATTGTGACACTTCAACCTTTCACAGAGGATCGTAGTATCTGTGTAGTTGAGAACTTGAAAATGTACTTGACAAAAACGCAGGATATCACTAATGCTGGTGATGCGTTATTATGTAGTTTTGCCCCACCCTACAACAAGGTGGGAACACAGACAATATCCAGATGGATTAAAACAGTGATGAAAGTTGCGGGAATTGACATTTCTGTTTTTAGACCGCATAGCACAAGGGGAGCGAGTGCTTCCTATTTGGCAAAGATGGGTACGCCCATCTCAGATATCCTCAAAAAAGGATGTTGGTCACATGAGAGTACATTCAAGCAATTTTATTTAAGAGATATTGCTTAATTGTTGTAACTGTTTTCATTGTCTGTTGGATATAAAATTATTATCTAATAACCAATGTGTTTGGAATTTTTTGAAAAACACAGTTGACATTTGTTCAGGCTTTAAAGTCTCACCTGAGTCGCCACCTGACGGAGAGCGACGAAGTATAGTTCTACAAATAGCTGAGACCTACCTTGGTAAAGGGTGAAAGATATGTAGAACTATACGAGGAGGTCGCAGTCAGGTGGTGCACAGGTGCCCACCCTGTTTCCTCCTAAAAGTTTTGAATTTTCTTAAATCAAAATCTTTCCAACTTATTTAGAACAAATGTCAACTCAAGCTTTAAATACTGTTTGCGCATGCCCAGCCTGCATCTCACCTGTGCACCACCTGACTGCGACCTCCTCGTATAGTTCTACATATCTTTCACCCTTTACCAAGGTAGGTCTCAGCTATTTGTAGAATTATGTGAAGTTACATAGCAAATGCATAACCTTTCAAAGTGATGTACACCCCTAGGGTGTCATGCACAAGGGGGTGGGTGGGCGGGTTGTCTGAAAACGGGCCTTATTTTCATGTTTAGATTAGAGAATTTAGTGTGACAGGGGGATGGGTGGGTCCTAAAAGTACCCTGAAAAAGTATGACATCATTTATGGAAGGCCCCCTAGTATTGTACTAACGTGGGTGGCCAGTCCATGTTTGTAGGCACTACGGCGTGAGCTTTAGAAGCGCACGTGCAAGCCATGTTTCACTTTGTCAATAGTGAAATGGGGGAGGAGTCACGGTGTGATGTACCATACTAAAAGAGCGTGTTTGCTCTCAGTCAGTCAGAGTTCGCTGTAACGCTGTGTGAGTAACATCCTGGAAAGGTTGGACCTTTAAGCTGTAGTCTTGGTTCTGGATAGAGGCATAGAAATCGTGTAAGAGCGCAGGAGCGTTGACTGAATGTGTTTGAGGGGATTCCTACCTCGGGACTGATCATGGTCAATCGAGTTCTTGTCACAAAGCGACTATACACTGGATAATAAACAAACAATATCCTTTCATGCGAGTGTTCATGTCTTACATGATGTCGGAACTATAAATATGTATTGGATGACAGCAGTCGCTGAGGAGGAGACTGCGTACGAAGCTAGTTATTATCTCTAACCTAATTACGACAATTTACGTACACCACAAATAACAGATAATTAACCTCTATAGTTCAGTATATCGTGGGCACATGGTAGTAAGCCTTCATCCCATAGTGAGATCTTTGCTTAAGATAAACGGTCGTTGTTTTCTGCCCACCTGGGAGGAAGGCTGGTATCACAGACGCCGACTTGGGACATCACAGAGGTTGCCCCAGGTACGGGCCAGCAGGTAACAGGAAGGTGAGGTGTGAGGTACAGCGGCGATAAAAACATTAATCACAGGGTGGGTTGATGAGTCAGTGAGTGTGTCTGTGTGTTGGGGTGTGTTTATCTGTGTGTGTGTGTGTGTGTGTGTGTGTTTGTGTGTGTGTGTGTGTGTGTACACGTGTGTGTACACGTGTGTTTGCGTGTGTGTCTACGTGTATGTGCTTATGTATGTACTTATGTGTGTATGTGTGTGGGGGGGGGGGGGGGGGGTTGTTTGATTAGCATAACGTCACAGGAGGGACAAATACTTATGGATAAAAAAGAAACATTGTTCTACATCAACTCCTTATTGTCAGACTACCAAAAACAGTGAGTTTTGTAGAATTAGGTGGAATATCAGAGTGGGAGTTGGACCATTTCAGGGAATGATCTGTATCACACATAATTGCCAGACACGAATTATCTCTTTTTTCCCCTTTATGTTTTTATTTTTCTTCGGTTAGGGGAAATGGTTATCTAGGATCAACCTGTATTATATCCTATATATATAGATCTCACAATCGGATGGAATTTTAATTACAATCATAGCGGAGCTGGCAATACTGAAACACCTAATGAAAATCATAGAGTCTCAAGATCCCCTTAGTAGGGAGAAATTATAACTTTTAACCATGAGATAAGTGTGAATAAATTTTCAAAACCACAAAATGGGAATTTATTTCACTGTGCATACATTTTCATAACCACGTTGATTTCTTATTGACTCAATGCACGTGTTACTTCAAGGATTCATCCCCCCCCCCCATAACCATAATGAAAAGAAAGTGTCTTTACCCTGACAAAAACCTTGGCGGGTCTCTTTGTACACCTGTAATTGGTCCCAGGTAAGGTGACTCATCAGTCCCCTGGAGGTGGGCAGGTCCAGGGTACCAGGTGGAGAACACTCAGTCTGCAGAGTGGTGCTGAATGTGGTCAGACCCAGCGGAGGCACTCTGCAACGAACACTTTAACTTTCTACACTTGAAAAAAGCTCTGCTATGTAGTTTTTCTGCGCACCAGCATTGTAATATCCCTACTGTGGGAATGAGGTAAACCATCAAATATACCTCAGAACTAGGTCACCAGAAAGAAGTAAATCCACTCTTCTCACATGTGGTACTAGATAAGACTTAACATTAAGTTGCAGGCATAACTGCATTGAAAAGATCAATTCAAAATGCAGCAATTTGACGTGCTATTCTGTGAGTCCCCGGCTTTTAGTCCCTTAACTTATTAGGCATATTCAATGAAAACAAACATCATGCGACTGGATGTGACATTGAAATATGTCCACACATCAAACGCTGTTTTCTTCTTTTTGTTTTATTTTGGCTGGAGTTGGGGCTGTCAAAAATAGTAACCCCCTTTCCTCTCTGGAGGAGCGAGTCTACCCCTAGTATTTGAGGTTTATGATGTACACTTTTTCTTATGACTACGCCTATCTTGTCATTTATGTTTTTGTCAAAATGACAGTAAAATTCCAGGAGTTCTGGTACTTTAATTTCAAATTTATCTATGTATGATTAATTTAGTCGTCATGGCCTGTACATTCGTTCGGAAAACTCGGCCAAGAGAATAGTATCCGTATACAAACTTAAAACGTAACTGCAACTTATTAATGGGAGTTTGAAGTTTATTTTATTTGAATAGGCTGCAATGAAAGGCATTCGAAAGAAGATGCAGAACTCACGCACTGCTATCGATATTCTTTATTCATTAAATGAGTTTGTATTAAAAATTCCGTCTCTAGTCTGGAATTTAGATTACGTTATCAATCAACTGAAAAACTGGCTATTAAAGTTAGATTTGCCTGGGTAGGAGTTAAACAACTTGGTGAATTGAACCAGCCAACAAAACTGTAATGAGTAGTCGTCCGGTAAATGATGTCACGCATGAACTTACGTTTTTAATTCTGAGAACACTCCCAGCGAAGATTAAAAACGTGATAATTTCATTAATTCGACCGACGTGTTTTTAAACACGTGTTCCTTGACTTGGGCTGGAAGAAAAGTTAAATCGATCGATCACAAGCTACACAATGAATATTGTTGTACAGAATTATTTTTAAAATGTAGTTCCAATGCATCTTACATCATACAGAATAAATGGAAAAGTCTTACTGCTGCTCAAATGCAAATATTATACATATAGGGCAATTCCGGCTAATGTATTGTATATTGATATATTATATATCATTGTTGGGACGGCTACGCTTTAGACTCTAGAGATAATTTGACTGGTCACGAGTTCCCTTCTCAGACAACAAAGAAAAGAGAACCTTTCATCCTGCACGTATGCAGGATTAATACATGTATAATGACAGAAGCCACATTCCACATACAAATTATGCTGCCGATTTAAAATAATGAATCTGCAATGAGAATAAAAGTTAGGTATAAATTCTTTTTCGAATGTGAAAGGCTATAGGATGTATATTTTCATATCATATTTTCTGAAAAAGATAAGACAAATTCAAAATCGCAAGAATCAAAATCGGTATGTTCAATGCAGGCTTCGAGTGTATGCTTGACATGAGTCAGAGAAGTGTTACTCTCTGATAGATATGCTCCTTGCTTTGCAACATATATCAAGGATATCTTTTGATATTGGGCATGTTTCTTTATCGAAACTATTGAATATCATTGAACCAGTTCAAAGATATTTAACATAATTATAGACACATATCTAAAATATACCAACATATTGGTTAGCTGAAGTACATCCAATATAAAAATGAACAAAGAAACCCATCTATGTATTATGCTACAGGGATTGGGTTCTTTGTTCATTATTCATAACAGTAATTTAAAACTCTATACAATTCGTCACTATAATTATGATGATGTCCAACGTATTTTGGTTCGTCTAAATTAGTGGGGTCTGTTAAGGTCATTTTTTTGAGAAATCGTTACGCGGCGGATAAAAGCACCAAATTTGGTATGAGGCATCTCTGAGGCATTACTATCAAATCTGGAAGGGGAGCCACATTGAAATCTCAATAGGACGGATGTGGGGGCCAAAAAACCAATATGGCCGACTATTACTATAAAAATCCTTATATCTCAGCTTCTAAAAAGACTAAAGAGACATGGTTGGTGTCAAAATTGAGGGATTATGGGTCAGGGAATTCAATTATTTATATTTCAAGTCAATGCGGAAATCCAAAGTCCAAGATGGCTGACCAATTTTGTGAAATATTATGATTTTTGGCTACTGAGGCATAATGCCAGGGGAAATGGTTCCGATATCAGTTGCTAATAGCCTAGAGGGCTCAATAAATATGATATTCATCCAATACAATACCATAAATATCAAAATGGCTGAATTCATTACCATAATACCTTTGATAATGACCGCTGGATTCCCAATTAATTCAAAAGAAAGGATATAGACTTTACTCTTTTGCCACAAGATTTCTTGATTTCATTTGGTATGATGATCCCCTGGGACCCCTTCATTGAATTTAAAAGGGGAGCCACCTTGAAATATCAGTACAACCTGGACGGGGGCCAAAAATCCAATATGGCCGACTTTTATTGAAATAATCTTATATCTCAGCTTCTGAAATGCCTAGAAACACATTGCTATTGCCCAAATTGGTAGATTATAGGACAGGGAATTCAATTATTTACCTTTCGAATCTATACAATAGGTCTAATCGAAGATAGCCAAAAGTTTTGGTTAAGTACCTTAAATTTCAAATGCTAAAAACATACAAAATTTGTCAAAATTTCATTTGGGTATTTCAAGATGGCTCCCCTTCTAGATTCAATAGTTATGCCTCAGAGGTGCCTCATGCAAAATTTGGTGCTTTTATCCGCCGCGTAACGAAAATGTTGTTAACAGACCCCACTAAATATCAAGAATATAAATTTATAATAGAAAAAGGCTCTTTTTTCACTCTCTTGGAGATACCAACTAAACTAAAAGGAATTCTAAGCACTCAGTTCATAACGGGATACTTATAGAGATTCACCTTCTAGAGTATTTTGAAATGTAATTTCCTGCCGCCCAGGATTTATCCATAGAAAGGACTGTCAACTACTTCTCTTGTTCTTTCCAAAAGTTAGAAGCAGATACACACAGTTAATTGGAACTGCTTGACAATCATTGAAGGAGAAGACCAACAACTTGACAAAACGTTGTTGCAGAAGCCATACAAATTAAATGAAGGATCAGATTAAACGTCGAATTGAACTTCAGCATTCTACCTGTCCTTTCGTGGAAAGAACGTCACAGTTCACCTGAAATTGGTATCTGTGGCCTTTTAGATAATGCTGATATTGTCTCTTCATGGCTTATTAACGGAAATAAAGGTGAGGTTTGAAAAAGGTGTTTCATAACGGAAACCTCCGTTAGGGCCCACACAACCTCTATTAACCTAAAAGATCCGCTGTAGAAGCAGATGTCCGTAGCTAACAACGAACATGTCACCGTAAGCTTCTGAGACACACATTTCTTGTAATTTCCCAGACATCGGTTATGAAAATGGTTATAAAATTATCTTTCAATACTATCGTTTTCCGGAGACATCAAGTTAATAACCTTAATAAACGCATTATAAACGAATTCTATTGCGCATTTACCATAGGAGGATTCAAGAAAGGTGGAGGAGGATGTATATCTTCCTTTTTCCTTAAAGATTGAACCTTTTTTAATATTGACTTAACTTCATGGTGAACAGGCTCATCATGGTAGCAATTAGTAAAACATAAAGATTATGAGAAAATACCCTTAAGCTTTATCTTTATCTTATGTATTTTTATACTCATATAATAAAAAACAGAACAGTAACATAATGTACAAAGAAAAGGTTGCAATCCATAAAAGAGTACTTTTTGTTTCGGGATGATCAAGATGATCATGATCTTGGCCAACAACGCAATAAGTTTCAGAAGACTATATCGATTCAGAGGGAGCCCACCCTTGGCCCCCAAAACGATATTACTTTCATTATGGGTGAGTTGGATTGACCCCGGGGCGGGGTGTTTGCATTGGAGAGGTCCAAGTAACCTCTTAGTTTGGCAGGTTAATGGTTGCACCACCCCCATAAAATATGAATGATATTCGAACTTCCCATGCTTGGATCCATTAATATCCGACTTCCCTTCAATCAGCCAACCCCCCCCCCCCTCTTTTTTTCCTTTTCTATTTTTACTACCCCAGCACAGACCACCCTTCATAAGTGATGAATGTAACAGCAACACCTCCACCGACAAAGAAACCATGAATCAAAATCAATTTTTAAAATATCACATTTTGAGCTCATTGAAATTTATGGCATCGCATGTCTTTCATGCAGGAGGGGGGTTTGGCCTGAGTGGCGTTTGGAATTTATTCCACGAAAAGAGTTTTGCAGATGAGTCATAAAAATTGAGCCCGGTTCACTGAGGGGCTGGCGTTACTACCCGTCGGCCATATTCTAAATGCATATTTGGTGTCACGTATTGAGGGCCTCATTTACAAGGTCGGCTGCGCACGCAACTCAGATTCGCCGGAAGTAGAGCCCCGGCGTCTAATTCTCCGCTCGCCACGCCCTCTATCAGGAGCCCATGTGACTCAAATGTTCAAGGTTGCTAAGAAATTGTTTGTTGTTGGTCTTCAAAGTTCGGCCAATTCATAGAATAAAGGGGATTCAGCCTTAAAATGCGCCCAAAAGGTGAGAACTTCATGAGAAATCCCAGTTTTCAAATTCGTTGACAAGTTAGGACATTAGTTGATGTCACTGAATACAAATAAATGTATCGGCAAAGGTTGAACCAAGGGAGGATCAGCTGCGCAGTATCCCTTCATATTTTCCAAACTATAGGTTAGCAGACTACACATAATTATAATGATTAATTTTTGAAATTCTCAATTTTACCGGTGACCTCCCCAGATTTGCACGGAATCACCATAGCTTTTATGGCTGGTCACACTCAAGTCAGCGAACCTATATCCTGTCAATCTACAGAGACGTGACGATACTCCGCGGTTCCAAATATCTATATTCACCCCATAGCTTTCCACAAAATCCTTTAGAGGAAATCCAGTAGCTTTAGAACGTTGTGCCATAAAACTTTGGAAATTGACACGTGAAATTGAGGTGGAGGAGGGTGTGTTGTGGTGGGTTCCAGAGTCTTCAGAACACCTCAGGAGTCGATACTGATTTACCTTAACCATCACCATTCTGCAATATGATACAAGACCAATTCGATCCCTGCATCTCCTTATCTAATTTTCCTTATAATGAGATGATGCTACTTATCTCAGAACTGTCATTTGACTGAATACGTAGGCATATAGAATTATGATTATAAAATTACAACTGAAATGGCTGTTGGAAACCATTAAAGATCTCACCCTTGTGAAGTCTGTAGTAGGAAAGGAGACGAGACGAAATCCAGCTGGTTCTACAGACTCTCCCACTAATGGGAAGGAAAGAGAACTTTCATTATCTTTTTATTCGTCTCTGAAGAAAACATTTTCACTCATTTTACCATGCGACAACAGCAGATCAAACGCAAGAGCGAATTAACTAATTTTGCAATTAATCCTCTTTGTATTAAAAACGAAAAAAATACTAAAGAACTTCCTTAAGAAGGTTGTGCAAACCCTAGGTGGAATAGTTGTAACTGAAATATTGTGATCACAATGACAATAAAGTAGACAAATGGAACCGAATTAGAATAACATGATACAAGAGGAATAAAGATAAGATTTTCAACGTTTAAACTGCTTTTACACAAATCAAATTCCGTCATTTATCAGCTTATAATAGTGCTCCACTCATCTGTTTTGAATTATCTCGATTCCATTCTAAAATGTAAAACACATAAAGTAACTTTGCCGCTTGTTATGCACTCACACTTGCTTCCAGATTATTTCAACAACATATTGTCATCAAAAGCTGGTGAAGTTTTACCTGTTGAATTCACACCTGTTGTTCTACCTGGTTGATTCGC
The DNA here is from genome assembly GCA_936440205.1 of Lepidonotus clava. Classification (NCBI taxonomy): domain Eukaryota; kingdom Metazoa; phylum Annelida; class Polychaeta; order Phyllodocida; family Polynoidae; genus Lepidonotus; species Lepidonotus clava. The sequence continues at coordinate 11,664,666 of OW387150.1, read as the reverse complement.
TAGTTCTCAGAAGTAATACTGATATGCCTGTTAACATGTTCCATATGAAACATGCCCGCCGGTAACAAGAAACAGGAAATCCGCCAGGAGGCGCCACTAGTTCCACCATCCTTCCCAGGGTGCATCTGGCGAGTTGCTAGGTAAGGCGACAAGTCCGGAGTAGATTGGATTTCCAGTAAAAACAAGATGATTTCCGAATAAGGCCATAATGCGTGTTGAGTCTTGAAACTTTTTTTCATTCAGAACTTTGTGAGAGAACTTTAGCGGCTTTTTAGTTGTATGATGGGGTTTGAATTACTTCTGCGTTCCGGAGATAATGTGTGGTTCTAAGACGCTGTGCTGTCACAAAAACAATTGAGTTACTAGGGAAAGCTAATGTAGGGGTAGTGCTTTATGGTTTTATGATATTTCATTTCAGGCTTTCCCTTGTCTGCACTTTTGAACAAAAGAAAATAATAAAAGTGGCAGAACAAGTATGTTCTTATTCATTTTGAAAGAGATTTTCTTAAAATTATAATGATAAAGGTTGCCCCTGGTTTTTCAGACGTATTACAAATGCATATTGAAATAATACTTATGATTACGCAAATCAATTAGATAAGCCAATAAGCTAAACTTATTATCTTTCATTTCACGATTTCTAACATTGTGATAACCGTAACCATCAATACATGTAATTGTATATCTCTTTATAAGTCAACAACAAAACAAAACGTGGTTTAATAGTTTGATACGAAACATGTTTATCGCAAACCTTGAGCATAAAATCTTTAATCCATTTTTCTCCGATTGATAAATGGTAGGAAATGGATCGATTTGGGTTGGCCTATAGCCTAGGGGCCAGTTGCTCAGAAATAATTGGCAATCGGTTGTTTCTTGATTACACCTAGACCATTTAAATTTGAGGCAAATTGTTGTTTGCTCGTCTTAATTCAGTTTTATCTCAAATTAGACAGCAGCCTGAAGCTCCGCATCAACGCTGATGTTAAACCCATTCTTTGTATGGGCAGCCTGAATATGGCTGTTAGAACTTATCCATGAATCGGAATAACCTTCGTTTGAAAGTATATCATTTGAATTAATTATCTTACAGATTATGAAAAAAAACCCACTAAGCAATCATTTTCATATGAAACGTACAGAAATGACGTGGATCTGCAGTGGCCTGTTTCGAAAGGAACCTACATTATAATTAGTGGACGTTTTGAAACTTCTGTTGGTGAAGCCCAGGCTAGCAGTGACATAACAGGCACATTCCCTGGCCATACTTCTTTGGATAGTTTGAACATTATTTGTTAAACTGTCACACAACATTACGTTATTTAGGTAAGTTTGAGACTCACTACAAAAGAATGTTATAATAACATAGGCCTATACAATTTTGGTAACATTGAGGCCTTACTAATACAGGGTATTATGATAATGTTCTCTTTACGTGAAAGAACATAACAAGAATGTCACGATAACGTCACAGTGCAAGTTGCAATGTTAGCTTCTAAAGATGTTCTTGTGTGCTATCAAAAGAACATAACAAGAACCAAACCAGAAGTAAACAGAACCTCGGTGCAACATTAAGATCAGAGTACAATCTTGCTGCGGTGGGTTTCATAATAGTGCTATTCAAACATCCAAGCACATACTTGGATGTCTGATGGAATATATGGTTGTCCGTAAATCTTTCAAAGGGGCGAATTTAGATGAAATGAAAGCTTAAGATCGATGGCAATATATTAATCTATAAGGTGTTATGAAGTACATCTCTCAAACACAATCTAACACAAAAATGTGAATTTCTGAAACCTCCACTAGTCTTTCATCTACACATAAGCGGAATTATCAAAATAATTAGACATTTTTGTGAAACATGCTACTGAGAAGTTTGAATAAGGTTATTATCATTGAAAATGGTACAGTGAAATCTTTCTCCAGCTTCCATTCGGGACCAAATATCTTGGACAAGGTTAGGGAGGGGCCCATAGACTTTAATTATATCCTTTCGTGCCTTGGAGGAGGGGCCAACAAGAGACGGAAGGTAGTGGTGGATCACGCAGTGCCATTGGCAATGCCTTTAAGCGTGTATTCCACTAGGGAAAGACGAGACTGCCTAAGATCGGGAGAGGTTGGGAGAAAGCATAGTAAGTGTGCTCATTTCAGGTGTGAAAACTCAGGAGTAGGTGCTTCCAATAAGTCCATCCCAGGTTACACCAAAATTAACGTTTACCATGAAATACTTTTAAAGTTGCATTCGTACTTAATTATCTTAAGAAAATTGCATAATACAAAATTAACCAAAGCAATTTTGTTGACAGATTGCTCATAAAATCTGTAAAATGCACCTTTCTGTTTTGGCATTTTCCCATAGGAACCAATGTTAAAGCCTGTCAGCCCAGCCTATGATGTCCAACCCTAATTTGCCCTGATATAAGGTCTTTTGATTGGCTGGAAAATCTGAAAAGCTGTTAATTGATATAATCTAAAAAAAATCATAATGTTTAAGCAGTACTTGGAGATTATGAAAAACATAAGTCATGTTTATTTCAGTAACCCCAACTCTTGGAGACAGGGATTGCTTAGACAGCTATTTTGTCCAACCCTTGTATATACGCAATGCAGGATGGGCTTATTGTACCAACATGCTGATGATTATCGGTAAGAAAATTACACCTATACCATAAAAGATGATTTTTCGGATGTCAAAGATCATGCGTTTTTTCAGATATATTACACCTCATGTATCCCCCAAATTGGGAGTACCTTCCGATCTTGGGAATTTTTCTCAAATGGTGGCAGAATTGAAAAGCATCGTAGGCGAAAGATCGTGTAAAGAAATACCTCATTTACGCCAGCGGATGTCTTATCACAATTGATAATACTTGTCAAGACTTATATATCTACCCATGATGGTCGTTTACCTCATGCTGTTCTTGTCATTTTTTATAAAGGCGGCTATTGCTATTTCATGTTTTAAATCTATTTAACTCAAGTTTCCATTTGCTTCATTGCCAGACACAAGTCAGAGATGTTTTGAAGAGGATAGTTGATGCGTCACTGCCCGGGAGGTAAACAACAGGCAGATGCAAATACAATTCTGAATTCCCAGGAGAATCATCGACAAATATTTTGTAGCAAATACTACTACCTAAATTATCAAACCGAAGTATACTATCCATAGTTTGTATCTTATAATCATCAAAACATCGAAATAGTTTATTGCAATCACTATATAGGGATCCAACTTTCCCATTTCTCTTTCTCAAGTTTGTATTGAGAGCATCTTATATCAATGATTACTTATAATATTGAACAGAAGACTGTTTGAATCGTTTTAAAGTGCATCTGGTTGAAAATGTTTTAAAATTTACAGAGATATAATTATGTTAGAGAACGACATTCGAAGAAGCCGTCACATCTGTATCGTTTCAATATACTACTCACTCAATGATTGGGCGAAATGGCAATACGAGGTCCTGAAGAGGATAATCCACTAGCGATTATGGGCCGATTCAAAACCGATTTCGGAAATGAGTTTGTTGAAAAAAACCATAAGCTTGTGATCCAAAATGCAGCAAAATGCAAATAGATTTTCTTCATTTTCGTTTTTATTGACTTATATTTTAAGGTCAAAATTCCCTCATAGGCATAACAATTGAGGAATTGAGGGAATAATGAATTACGTATTTTACATAATCTTACAATACTGATTATCACAATTTGTCAAACCGATTTCTGAAATCGATTCTGAATTGGAACAATAGGGGCCTATTCCCATCACGGATCACCGCTTTTAATTGTCGATAAGCTTGTCAAAGTACTTACTCCCCTGTGTCAATCTGTCATTCCTAACAAGTCATACTCAACCTTACATTAATGTGTGAGTGGCTAACCCAATTAACCTTCACAGATCCCACCTTTATAAGGGTGTGAGGGTGAACACCTGAACAGGTATGGAGAGGTACCTCCAGGTGTGACTCCAGGTCCTGCAGGTGTCAGGTCACCTCTCAGGTGTCTCATTAGTCGGGAGATAAGGTGGCACACCTGTATGGGTGAGTTGATCAGGCCCTCGGCGTCTCCAGGGTGGAACAGGTGACATTTACCCAAGGGGATGCTCCATGAAAGGTCCCTGAAACTATAATTGGATTTGGCAGGAGTTTGATTGTTTGTCTTGACGTCATTCTTGTACGAGATGGACTGGTACAATTGTTAGGTGACCGTCTGTTTCCAGGTTGTTTTAATGAATACAATATTCTGGAAAACACTGAATCTAGGTACGTTCGTGCAAGAATAGGCTTTCAAAATATAGACAATGCCCACAGAAAATAATGAAGAATCGTTGAGGATTGTCTTTAAAAAAAGGTCCTACCCTTCATTACCCTTGAATAAAGCAAATCTGTTGTCTTGCTAAGCCTTCAATTACGTTATTATCATAATTATTACTAACAAACTTCAAAGGTTTTTTCAGGAATTGGTTAATTAATTATCATCAGCAGTTACTTGAAGAGACTTGTTTCTCGTTCATACGGGGGTACATAATGAACATTGTCCAACCGTAAATAATATATGATAGGAAGATATGTCCCATTGGCACATTTTGCTTGATAAATAGGGCAAGAGTGAAATTGTACACTTCCCAATGTTCATATATACTGGAAATGAAATGAAGCAGGAGGGGAAAAGGCAACAATACAGTTCTTAGTCTGTATTGAGAACAGGCAAAATATCCAATGTCTGATATTTATCAGCCTGTATATTGTGTGAGAGGCCGACCTATGAAAACCATCCCTGTCAAACAGGTACATATTATTTGAAACCTCTCTATATGCTCTAGATTACTTTCTAGTTTTTACATAAAACATCTCCTATGCTTGGCAAAGGTTAATATAAATCTAGAGAAAACCAAGATATTTTCTGTCAAGTCTGGCCAACGCTACATGAAAATGCATATTTAAATCCACAGTTGGCTATAACCTGTTAATATCCTGGTGCAAATTCGTGAAATTCCAAAGGTTAGACTAACCAAAATGGCAGAACTGTTTCATATTGCTGACTATATTTGGACAAGTCTCAAAGCCTTTCTCGGGTGTATTAGAATGGTGTTGCCTTTAATGATACGGGGCGGAGTTGAGTTAAATGGGGTATCAATGCCTGGAGCCAGGGCCCCATTATGCTCCATGACATCCATGGGGCTAAGGTCAGGGGGTACATTAATGTAAGATCAATTACTGACTATTTTACCAGCTGTTTACAATTGAGCCCAATTGAGATTCTATTGTACCTGAATCAGAAGTTCATGGTCAAATGACGTTTCGTACATACCATTTGTATATTCCACAAGCCCCAAATGCCCATTTCTGTATACTACTCATATGATTTATATTTTCACGTACATAATAGTTGACCATATGAATAAGATTTTACCGGCTATAGCGTGCATAATGCTGCTAATATACAAGAACAACTGAAAATCCCCATTTTGACACATGCTTTGGGACAGCAGCAACAATACATGGGACAACATCGTGCATTTTGTGGGGCAAATTTGCACAATGTCACCGAAAACACACCGCCTATTAAAATGGCCCCTTGTTCAAAAAAGTATGAACATTTCAATTGTATCAACTTAAGTATACACCAAATATCATCCCAACGATGTAGAAGTTTATAAAGTCACGTATCCTTAAAAAGGAAAAAAACAGACAGAAAAAAAGAAATAAAAGAAGGAAAACAGACAGGGAAAAAAGACAACTTTAACTTCAGTGGCACTGGACAGGAAGCAATGAGGTGTAGCTGGTGCCAGCAGTCTGCCTATACAGCCTCGGGTGACGCCGGTAACCAGTGAACCGAACTAATCGTGTACTTCCAGCCATCTCCGCCAGAGGGCAGTGGTAGCGCGCCTAACAAGCCGGGCTGACGGCAAAGGTCAGCGCTGATTGGATAATTAGAAGTTGGTGGCAGCAGTTCCGGAAATCAGTGATCGTGGCCTTGTTAGAGGTTCAGGTGAGTCAAGGTGACCTCCAAAAGGGGCAGGGGAGAAAAAAACAGGGGTGAAAATGTATGACTACCAACAGGTTCAACGATGTGAGGAGAACATGTAGTGAGAGTAGACTAGTGAGGGCTGGCTCGGTGATGGACTTTGTGAGATTGTACAGTCGTAGATCTGGAAAGAAGTACTACCAATGGCATAATTCTCTCTCATCTAGCTCAATCCAGATATGTATCGTTCTAGGGGTCGTAAAATTGAAAAAAAAACAGGTTTCGAATAGGAGACTATAGCATGTAATTAAATGCATGATGAGAAAGGGCAAATGTGATTTGTTGACAAATATATCAAGATAGCTTGTCCTAATACTGGAAATGCGAAATAATTGTCAAACTATATAGCACTCAAATGCGACAAATCTGTTAAGATTGGTAACACGGAAAATATGACTAGTTGACAAATTTATTGGTTTGTAGGACTGAGAGAAGTAGGAGGAGAGCCATTGTTGGAAGTTGCATTTGATAGCAGTAGGCGATAATAAAAAAACTAACCATACACTAGTATTGGAGAAGTTGCATGCATTTCTAGACAACTGTGTATATAAACCAGCGTTGGAGGGAGACAGGTGCTTATAAGCATTTTCCATTTCTGGAGTCCTATTTAAAGAGCAGGGTGCTACCATATGAATCTTCTCTAAGATAGATGTTAGCTTTCTACGTCATTAGGACCATGTTGGAGATGTTAAAGTGTTGAACATGAAATTTCTGTTTGATATTACAGAAAAACAACAATAGATCAGTACCCCAGATAGAAATACAGGAATCGACAATAATTGACTGAGAATGACTGTTAGGGTGAACTACAGTAGGGAACAGGATCTATTTGAGGGTCATAACATCTTAGCCAAGCAGAAAGAACTCTGATTATTGGCGGAAATTGCGTCTGCTCAGCGGCGGGCGGTGGTGATTGTAGGGCGGCAGGGGGAGACCTGGGCTGGTGATTGTTCGCTGTCACGATTCAATTAGAGCCCCTCACGTTAATATGATCGTGTTCACACCTGTCTCAGCTCAGGTGGTTACCACACCCTGGAAAAAGGGGACAAAAATAGGACAAAAAGGGGAGAAAAGTGGCATTAAATATAGAATCCATATGGCTCGCCCATCATGACATGTGACGCACCTAACTAAATAAGTGCTCTATGAACGTGGCAGTTTCATTAAAAGGACAAGAATATGTTTTTGGGAATCTGATCTTTTTAAGCACGAAAGTTAAATAGTTTTAAAACTGCAGGTTCATGGTCTCAATTAGCTTATGTAAAATTACCATTGATTAATGTTCCATGTGTACCATAATCTCGGAATTGAGTATACATTATATATTTCAAACATTGTTTTGAATGTTTGTTCTTTAATCATTGTATATATTAATTCACAACAATTGTCTAATCATATAACTAGCCTAATGTTGATAACGCTCACATAACCTCATTGATGACCTGATGCAGTGGTTGCTCAACACAGGTCGTGAATCCCTTCCCCTTTTCCTTTTTACTTTTTGCAGTGAAAAACATTCTTACATAAATCCTAAAGATTTTCACTCAAAATCTCATTCGTATATGAGGCTTGCAATTGCAACCATACCTCTAACTTTCTTGCTTTAAGTTCCATGTTTGTATCTTAAGTCCATATCACAAATAATCCAATGCCCAATACCCCCCCCCCCCCCCCCTTTACGTATAAAGAAAAATTCTTATTCTTATAGCAGGCTTGCAATTGCAACCAAACTCCAACTTTCTTGCTTTTATGCCCACGGTTGCCTACACTACAAGGTACTCCTGCTACTTAATCATAGACACCCACAGGAGGTTATCCCTCAGGGCTTAAGAGCAGGCACATCAGGCCCTGAGGCCTGGTTAAAGGCGGGCCTATAGGCGGAGGGACCCATCCCTCAATGGATCAGCCCCGTCCAGCCCCCCTGTCAGCGCCAACTTTTTGTGTCAGTGTGATAACACACTACAAAGGGCCCCGCGGTAAACAAGGATGACCAGTGGGCAACCAGAGTGATGACCAATGGTCAACTGCCATGCCCCAACCACATCCATCCTGTATTCCTCCTCCTCCTTTCTCTCTCCGTCTCTCGCTCCGGCGGCGACTGATTGCTGGTACCCGTCATGCCGGCCCCTTGCCCCGCCGACGCACACAGGATTAGGATATGTCGGCCGGAAACCAGCCGGATCACCAGTGGCGGCCACTTGGGGGCGCTCACGTCCGGTTTGGTTTGGCGCAAGGTCTTCTGGGAGGTCGGAGAGGACTGTGGGATCTCTGAGAAAAATCAATAGATTTAAAAGGATTGTAAGATGTATGACTGTAGAAGTCACGCACGTCTTTTGAAGAAACCGGGGATTGGTTTGATTGGATGGAGCAGCCTTATGACGTTATTCCTCTATATCCACTGTATCTAGAATCAGCCCAAAGGAATGAATTGTGTACTCTATCAGACCATTGACACAGTGATAACTAATGTTGGAAGACACATCATAATGAATAATTTGATTCGAATTGGCTTGCCCTTCTGACAGCCTTTCATTTTCAATGTACGCTTTCCCTGTGCTCGTTACTTTGAAGTAATATTCTTTTACTTTAGTTATTGATATAAGCTAATCCATCGTGTTTTCCTGTATATTGAGCACATCCCAAAGGCACACGTATACTTATAAAGAGGCCCCTGCTCAATCATCCCGCACATAAGAGTACTAAGAAACACGAATATAGAGGTACCACCTTGCTCGTCCATCATTGTGATATGAATCTGAAACCTTTCCCCGGCGATGCATGATATCATAGTTTCATCTTTTTCTGTTATGTATGTCTATGCTTCTACCCACGTTCAATCGGAATTCCCCTTACTTCATGAACAAACATTGGTTAATCGGTACCCAGCCTATTCTCCGATTCTTATACACCCTCTTGATATTAACTAATATAAACCTATAACCAATCCTCATGAACACTAGACCAAAATGTTAGTGTTCCTCTTTTTTTTTTTTTTTTTTTTTTTTTTACACATCTTTCCTTTTCGTCTCTCTCACGACCGCTATCCCACTGCATTACACTGTCGCCAACGGCTTGACCTTGGGCGACCCTTGGGCGACCTTGATTGACCTTGACCTGCTTGGACTGGACCCTCCCCCCACCCCTCATGTAGGACCACATCAAAGATTTGTCCAGTTAGACTGGTCTTTTGGTCGCCAAATGGATCAATGTTTGCTGTCCTACCTCCTTCACAACCAAACCAACCAATCATAAGGATCCCGTACATTAGAGCAAGCACAACGGTACCAGTGAAGAACGAAGAATCTTATTAGATTAATCATAAATGACAAATTTGAAAATAGAGTAATTTGGCATAGAAATTAGAAAGAGATAGAGATAAGAGATTTTGACACTTCGCTGAAGCACTCTAAATGATTATTATGAACATAAATATGAAATAAATATGAACATTGGTTAATCAAGATACACTCATTTATCATTGATTCAGAGAAGGACATTAACTCAAATGTTCCACTTTGTTGAAGCGTACTTGCTGACACACTATTGTAAACAGTGATATAACCGCAGGAATGAGGGGCAAAATTCCCCAACATGTTGGTTAAAGATACTTCGCAATTTTCTACTGACAGGCTACATTACCAATAAAAATAGACAGCGTCCACTTTCTCGACAGTTTGCGTCACTTTCGCTGTGAAAGTATCACAATATGTTTTGTATAACATGATAATGATACTGATAGTGATGCCTTCCAATATTGCTAGCGAACAAAACCGCTATGTGTGCCCTTCAGGGTCCAGTTATTCGGTAAAAATTTGTAAGAGTGAGGGAAGCTGCATCTTTAAACCATAACGATCCACACTGTCAGAAGATTGCCTCTTTTCATCATTACAAGCCTGAAGATATGGCCTTCCACAGTAAACATCAATTTAGAGTGAGGTAAATGTAGTACATGTAATATCAATTGGAATACTTCCGAGAAAAGTTTTGCGAAAGTAACTTTATACCATCTCATCACTTAATAATTGGCTACTAGTTGTTGCCAGAAGGTAAACGAAGCTCAATTGTACTCATACAGGGAAATCATAGTAGCCAAAGTTTGAGCCTTGCCTCTTTTTCTCATAAACACTTGTTGTTATTGAAAGAGCCCCTGTAAAGATATCGGCTCATTTCCGTGCATCTAGACTGCTTGAGACATCCAATTTTCTTAGATAGGATTCAATAATTCTGATCTCACTCAACTTCCTAGAAAGGCAATTTCCCAGCACAGCAAGCAATGCTATGGGCAAACCCTCCTTGCCCCCTAAATACAATAAATCCCTTGCCTTACCAACTCATTAACGGCAAAAGTGGGGGACAGATGATTAGATATGATGACCCATAATGACCACGTTCTTCCTAAATGCCAATGCGTTTGTCGCCAACTTGAAATGGGATAATAAGAAGTGGTGATCATGGGATTGGACTATAGGCAGGGTACTGGAGGTATTATAGCCCTGGAGGAGGTGGGACATTGTTTGTTGGGTAACCATGTCTCCAGGGCCTGCACCCTGCCACCATCATTACCTGGCGCTAAGCTGATCATAATCCCGGCCCTGCCCCCCTCCGGGCGCGGCAGGAGCGACTCTCCTCCAGGGTGGGCAGTGTAGTTAGGCCAATTTCCGGCCAGGTAGTTAAGTGGACATCTCCACGCACCCGGTTTCTACCTGTCCCCACCTCCTGGCTACCCAACTCTCACTCCCTGCTACTTTCTGCCTCCTGCCCTCCTTTCTCCAGTAGCAGACACACATATTGACACGCGTTTTTAGGGAGTGTAATTAAATTGGTGATTTACAGAGTACAAATTGGTGATTTACATGACTACAAAGTGGTGATTTACATGAGATTCTGTGGTCCCCCCCTCTCGTGTTTTCCACGTGTTTTTGTGATACTTAAGTTTTCTGAAATATTTTAAATTCAAACTCCCCGTAAAAACTGAAAAACATACAAATGATTTAATCACCGGCGCAAAATTGGTGTTATTAACACATAGTTTTCTCCGGGTGAACTTGGGATTCGTTCAATAAACCAGTGTACAATGATGCATCCTAGCTAGATATATAGGCCGATATATAGAACGTATAGAGACATTATCAATTTAATAAAGGTGCTTATGGGAGAGAAGTGAATGTTTGATTGTACTTTCCTTAATATTTATCCACATATCATTTATCAAACAAGAAAGTTCAGGAAAAACCTAAATTTGATATAATATTATTACATCAAAACAACGTTTGTAGCTGGCATGAACGAGAGGGTTTTCAATCCATTTATTCAGTGCAAAGAGTTGAAACAATGGCGCAATGTTTGAATTGATGAAACAACATGACTTTCAATAGGTCAACGGCCTGTGCGGCATTTGGTTAAAATAAAGGAAGACTTGGGTAACAATAAGGTCTCCAAAATATTAAATGTTGTTGCATGTCCGAAACAATTGTAATTGTAATCCTCTTTTTGAATCGTGGCGAAGGGCAACTTAGGTTGTTTTGTGGGCTGCAATAAATGAAAATTCAATGCTTTGAAGGCTTAAAAGTAAGTTTATTTCAAATAAAACAATGGGATTCTTTTTCGTTTATTTTTTCATTCCTATGTTTGCCTGAAATCATACATGAAAGATACCGGAACTTATGTCAACAATTTGAGAAACCGTTCCCTCCAAATGAATGTTTCCCGCCATAGAGAGTGATACAGAAAACAAATGAAAGAAAAATCATCTCAGAATTTATAGGTAGGATATCATCAAAATAGAGCCATACAAGAATAGTTGTTCCAATATCCTTTCCAAAATACAACATAAAAAGTGGGTCAAACAGGCCTCTAGTGATATCCTTTTCATTGTACAATTCTGGGGATTGGAGGCTCCCACCCCATACATAATACCAGAACACAATCACTGAGGTTTAGACGACCTATTCTCCAGGGGAATACCCTCCAAAGAGCATTGTGATATCTTTGCCCTAGACGAATCCACCACCAGACCAAAGGATTATTTGAAAAGCTGTTATCCATTACAGACTCACCGGAACTCCAGACCTCCCCACCAGTCAACCGGAAGGCCAGATTGCGGCCATTTTACTGCGCGTGCGCAATTGCTTCAATTTGCTAGTAGTTTCTTCTTTCAGACAAGTCCCCATGTCAAAACTAAATGTGTAGACGTTAATGGCCGGCAAAGTTGTCGTTATGGTGTACTCTTATAGCTTCAGTGCGCAGCCGTAATGGCGTAGTTCCAGCGTACGGACTTCCGCCCTTGCTCGTCCCAGACTTCCGGTAGTCCTTCTCTGACCCAGTTACCTCTTGCATATCACTAGTTTGAGCAACTAGCGGACTTGGATGTAACTACAGTCTTGACTTCCTGGAGACTAAAGATGAAACCCCACCCCTCCGTCAAATGAAGAAGTTTGAGTTGGTTTTGATTGCAGAATTGATTTCTCTGTCCATGGAAGTCTCTTAATGATGATTAAGGATATCGACTTGGCTGAAGAGCGGGCTGAAAAAAGGGGAATAAAGATTTCCTTTTGGGCGATTTGAGAATTGCGATTTGAGATATTTCCGTATAATAGACTTTCTATCTGTGTAAAACCCTGTTAGCTGGTTACTGTTTCTTTTTGCCAAATAAACATTTTACTGGATATCTTTTTCAAATAATTCACAATGTGAAATATCAATGCAAGTATTCTCAAACCCTTGTAAAAAAAGAAAGGCGACTTTCCTGATAAAGTTTCCCAAATTACTTGGTCGTATAATACCTTTATAGAAATGTATCCTGAGAGCTTTTCGAATTTAGCTAAATGTTATTCGAAATACAGTAGGGCGTGCACCTGCCTGGCCATGACAAGTGGTCAATCCGTTGCAGTCCTAATCCGTTGGTATCAGCTGTAGGATTCATTCTGTGGTTAGTATTTCCACTTTCCAATCTGGTTGAACCTTTTCACAGTCTAGAATGTGTTTATCAGTTCCTGTTAATCTATACTTCCATAATATTCCCAAGAGTCATACCCAGCATTTTTTTTAACAAAAGCATTTGTATGTCTACTATTGAAAGGGCTATCCAAACCCTGAAATCCCATTCCCCAAGAAGCCCCTATCAAACTGCACGAAGGGTCACATACCCATATTGATATTCCAAAGGCCCCCTAGAACGCCTATTAAACTGGAGGTGATCGATTCTCTACAGTTATCGGGCACTGGAGGAGGGGGCTCTGGGCCCGGGAGGACGCTCCCTGGAGGGTGTAAAACTGGGGCTAAGTGAGGCGGCCCGGAGGGGGCTGGGAGCGGCTCACTGGAGTAAGCCGGGAGGGGGAGGCGGCCCCCTGATGAGGTGGGTACTGGAGGAAGGCGGGATCACGGGATCAGGAGTAGGCCAGGGGAATAAGGAGAAGGCGCCGTGCTATACTAGGCGCAGGGAGACTGGGAAGTAGGCCGTCCTAGACCTGGGTTAGGGGCGAGATAGAGGGGATGTTTTCCTTAAAGATGCTTCCCATTCATACTAAATGCAAAATGCAAGTTAGATAATGTAATGATATCAGATATCAATGATCTTGTATGTTTTCTCATTTGACGAATATAATAGCCATTGTCGAAATTATCTCAGGATATTCTAGACATAGGGGCCCTAATCATATAAGGAAATGAAAAGAAAATTCTGTTTCATAATGAATATCTGTCGGATGTTTTTCAAGGTGACATTTTTCAAAGAATAATATTTTGTTGTACCAACCGAAGCTTTCGGGTAGGTAATATGATAAAGGTATGTTAGACATCTGATTACATAAGTCTATGGTTTATTCATACAGGACTTTTTGTCTTACAGGATTTCTATTACACACGTAAGGGCCCTAGAAAATAAACTATGTTGAATGCCTAATTAATATGAAAGTTCGGTTAGGATTGTGTGTTTTTGCTCATAAACATGAGTAATCACATTGTCTACGAAGACAATACTAAAGTGAGGGCGAAAACACTTCAAACTAACTTCTTATGTTCTATAGGAGTATAGAAATTAAAGTTAAGACATTAGGTACAGCGAGGATATTAATTTATGAGAAATCAACTACGATCAGAGAGAGAGAGAAAAAAAAGCTTTCTGGAGACTACAGAAAACTTATTTGCCATCGTAAAATGTTTTTATCCATAGTGCTATACATGGACTCCTTTTTAGATCACACTGTGATGCAAAAGCAACTAAAACATAGACTATGAAGAAATATTATAAGACTTTATTGTAATGGATAGGCCTACTATCCGGACACTGTTTACATTGTATGATATCTGTAAGACTTGTGTCCTGTTACACCATACTGATCGTAACAAGGAATGGAGAAAACCATGTTCTTCCTAACCGCCGTGTCATAATAATACGTAGAATCAATCATTCTACGCCAATATCAGATATTGATTGACAGTCCATTGCTTTGAATCCAGTTTAAGTATCAATCTAATTTCGCAATATTGGTTGTTGTCTTTTGTCGCTCTGTCGTCAACCAATTCCATATATTCAATCCCGTATAAATCTAAAGTCTCGCATAAGAAATGTAATTTTACTCATTACTTTCTAGCGTAATACGCGGGCACTTATTGCCATCCTTTTCATCTTGTTAATAAACACCAACCACATGCACACACGTACTTTGAGTTCAGTGTATTTTCAACAATTTTATTTTCTGTATGCAGGTATGGAACCAGGTGCGGAAAACATCGGATTATACAGCTCATCCAATTCTAAGATGTCATCATTTTGTCCCCTGGGTCGTTATGAGGGGGGGGGGGGGGGGGGGCAATTGCAGCTTTTGCCCCCCTCCTTTGGATCCTCAGCTAGGAACGGCACCTTTAAGATTCACCCACTCTGTTTGCGCAGTTCGCCACTGTCATCGGTCCAAAACATAGATCCGGCAGAGCATTGATCCTCCAGACGTTGGGAGTCATTTGAGTAATTTGGGCTGACAGCCGTTTTTAACCCAATTCCCACACCCCACCCCTAACCAAAAAGGTTCAGGAGCGTCAAAAAGCTACATTCAGAAAAAATGGACCAGAAGTTAGGCAAAAAGGCTTGCTAGAAATACTTGCCCCGTCCAGGCCAATGTGTCCCAATCAATAAGGGTATCGCGAACAAAAGTAACGTTGAGAATGGTTCTTTTTCGTTGCAGATAAAAACAAGTCATCATTGTAGTAGGCATTCTGGGAGACGGTTCATACAGATTCCATTTTTAATCTTGACAATATTTACCATTTACAATTGAAAGGAGATTATTTTCCCAGTCCAATCCTTCACCAAACCCCCTTTACATAAGCAGATATATCTGTTTAAATACTGTTTCGAGTTGATGCTTATATCACCTTTAAATGTGTCGATATTGTAAACATAATTACATGCAAATAGGCCTTTCTTTTTTTCCACATTTTCCTAACAAAGTCAGTTTTCTTTGGGAATGACCAAAGATCATTAATCTTTGCAATGCCTATTACCCTGATCTTTCAATGGCACAAGCACGTACGAGTTGAAAATACGTTCCAATGTAGTGGACATTAATTGGGTGAATTATTGCAATTGACGTTCTTCATACACCGACCATACGTTTACAAACATTAACCCCAATTCACATTAGTAAAATCTTTTAAATGTTCACCTTCCTCTCACTAGAAAAACTTCAAAGCCTTAATTGCAAGCTTCTCTCGTCTAAATATAACTATTTATAACTATAAAAAGAATTAGCAGGCAATGCCTGCCAGGGCTAAGTGATTGACAAATCCCCTGTCATTACTTAAATCACAGAGAAGTCACATGATGTTTCAAAAGGTCACATGATATCTCAAAGGTCAACTGTGATGGTGCACTAAAGGTATGGGTGTCTTTAACATGTTCATGTAAAGTTCGATAGGTTACTAAAACAGGTCCATTAGTTTATTGTGGTCGAGATCAAAGAAGAAAAAAAGAGAATTGTTTAAAGAGAATGCCAAGTTACAATTTGGACTTAACATTTCGAACGCTGTAGGGTGTGCCTGGGTGCCTTACTTGTCCCGCGTGCATGTATTCTGTTAATTTCAACCAATACAATTATAGATATGGATATCTCTGTGTTTAGCCGTTCAAATACAACCCTTAAATCTTTCGTCAAGAAACAGAGGAATTAGGCATTAACACAATAACATTTTTAATTCCATGACAAAGGGTTTTTCTCCATTCTCTTATCTCCAACCACCCTCTATTGGTGGCATCTCCAATGTAAATTTCCTAATGGTAGCATCTTTAATGTAAATTTCATTTGGTAAGATAATATAAAGGCATCAGGCAGCAACCAGTACCACCCATTGAAACACCTAAATACCAGACACCCTTTGTATCCAAAGTCAAGCAACCCAGGGCTTTGATGGATTAATGCACATCCCAATAAAAGGTTCAGATCTAATTTGCAATTTGAAAACTGCTCCAATTATCTCAGCTTCCAGCTAATTGAGTCTGATTTCAATAATTTGATTTATGTCTTTGTTGGCTCCATTCTTCCATTGACCTTGATTGTGAACGCTGAATGTCAGTCTACTCCTCATTTTGCCACACTAGTAGAGTCTATTTACTCTAGTGTTGTACTAGACAGAGCATATTGTATCGCAAGTGGCCCGTCACATAATGACAGCGAGAGTTTTGACACAGTGAACGACATCACTGTGGCAAGGACGTCCCTGTTGCACTGGGCACCGCTGTTGAATTGTGGCTGTTCTTCCATGCTGATATTGGTTCTGTAAGCAGTTTAAAATAACTATATACAGGGGTTTGTATAAAAGAAATGTAAAATTATATCAATAATATATTAATTGACATAAATATAGATCTTTATATATGAAAGTCCTGAGGTTTTGAGCTTAGAAGGAGCATTATAAGTGGATTAATTCTGTTACTGGACATTTCACAACAAAGAGGTTTTGACAAGGATATCCAATAGCAACGAGCCACTTAAAAAGAGTCTCACATAGTATATCATTGATACATAACCTTTTCTATGACTATATAGCAGAGAAATGATACTTCCATATGGCGGTCTTTATCTCATCGTTTTCATCATTGTTCTTTTCTAATATTACTAAAATTTGATTCCTGAAATTAGGAGCCGGACAGTAAAAACTTAAAAAATATCAAGATCTCTTTAAAGTTTTATGGAAATAAAGACTATAGACTATAGACTAAAGACTATAGCGTACGTTTGATATCTTTATTTGCATACAAAATAGGATCTGTTTTCATTTTAGTTTTTTTTTGCTAACTCAGCGCAATTGAGCTGATTGTATAATTGTTTTCTTGTGGCCTTGGTCTGGGATTTTTACAACATAACATGAATCAGGTCAATGGGAAAATTACGTAGGCTCCTTTTACTTATTAAAATCTGGAAATTTGAGGAATGCGTCGGTTGTGAAAGAGTGAACATTGCTTTTGCTTTGTCGAGCAAATATTATAACATTCATTTGAATTGTTCAACTTTCGTTTTTTTGACAGCTTTCATTCCTGATCAGGGTTTACAATACCATGGAATTTTCCAATAAAATATTCAATGGTAATTTGAATTAAACAGTTAATTCTCAAATATAAGTATAACATGCATGTGCTATCATTTTAGTTATGTATACAAGCTACATAGCTGTTCAGGGCGTGTTAATTCTAATACATAGGTAGTGCACTCAAAGATAACAATAATACGTGTTAACTTTATAACTTACACGTGACAGTGAGTTGTTGCCTTTTGGTGATTTTGAATACAAATGTTTCCATTATATACATCTCATCTTTGTTGTTATTTGATAAAAACAACAACAACAACAAAAGCAATAAAACAACACCATAATTTGTGATCAGTGGTGCGTGTAATTGTTAGCCACGCCCAGTGCACGAGTCAGGAGGCCAACAGGACAGCTTACAACATTCTGCTGGTTTTTGGAAGGCTGGCCCATAACTCATAACTCAGTGTGGGTGGATCGAGTCAGTGAGAGGCCGGTTACCAGCCTTCTCATGTGGCGTGTGAGGTGCTTAATCAGAGTGGTTTATGTAAGTAATCTCTGATTTATCGCCTATTTTCACCTCCATCATAGTATTCTCTACACAATTTATGTTATGACAATGTTGAAATGACTTGCATTTTAGTTGTAACAACGTTGCAAATTTGCACAGTTACAACATAAACATATTTTTACATTATTATTTTTCGGATACGTTTGCTCATGGTCAGCCAAAACAAACTGGGACTATTCAGCTTGCTCCACTATTCACAGTAAATGACACCCTCAAGTTTCTAACCGTACATTTTATGTTAAAGGTGCATACAGGTAGGTGTGATTGTAGGTTTGATTATTAGTCCCACTCGTCGGATGCAAAACACACAAAGGTCAGAACAGAAACACAAGTCAAAATGATGGAAAAACACTGCTATTACCTCTCCCGAGAATGCGCTTCATTGGAAAGACACCATTTCGAATGCTCAACTTTTACCTAAGTATTTGAGAGTTACTGAATATAGTCTTATACTTAAAAGGGATATTTATAGGAAGTTTACATACTACGTAATATTGAATTTGTAAGAATATTACTGTAATTTGACATTAACAATAGTTGATATGGTAATGTGATATAGAAGTTGTTTTTTTATTTCATTGAATTTTCATTGCATTCCGTTTCTTTTCTTTCCCTATCACTGGAGACAAGTGTTTATATTGCAATCTATACGTCTTTCTCACGAACCTGCGCAGTGCAGTCCAACCAGGCAGCAGACCAAGGTGGCGGAAGTCACCTACCTGCGCCACTGCATTTTATACAGGCAAACAATAGGATCATTTAGAACTGTTTGTCTAAATCTCATCAATACACTAACAAGGAAGCAAAATTATCATTTCTAGCACTCATATTACCATGCATAATCATTTGATCTTGGCTGGAAGTAACCAAATTTCATGATAAAAGATTTTTTTAGCAAAGCTTGACTTTTACTTTGAAAGCAGATCAACTCTAAAAACAAGTTAATTGCTATACTCACAAAGAGGACCTCCGTTTGAGTGGGTGTTTAGAGATACTGGCCTGTGGAGCTGAACTGGTATGAACAACCACACTACCCCCCTTCCCACCTCTCTCCCATGCATACCCAGGCAAGAATATGACTTTATAATAACGTTATTATAATGTTCTAGTGAGTCATGTTTTGGTTCTTGTTATGTTATTTTGATGGCACCCAAAGACGTCTTTAGAACCTAACATTGTGATGTCGCAATATGACATTATTGTGACGTTCTTGTTACATTCTTTCACGTTATTATAACGTTCTTTATTAGTTCGGTCACAACTTGACCAAGATATAACATTATTATAACATTCTTTTTTGATAAGTTATAACTTTACCTAAAATAACGTTATTGTTATGTGACAATGGGATAGGTTTCAGAATAACTTAAAAAGTACAGTCGCAGAACGTTCTTGTTACGTCGCTGCTTGCCTGGGTGCACTCTATATACACTACTTACAGTACAGACCCTTGACCATCTAAGTGGTTACCAGTTCTCACTCAACTCTGCTGCCAGCCCAGTGGTCGGTGCTGCAGACTGAATTGGACAGCACTTGCCTCACCAGGGTTCATATTTTTGGTAAGACATTTTTTGCGCGACCCTTAATAAGAACGATGTACTCACCTCACCAGCAACGTAAGCTTGAGGGAGAACAGGTATATAATCTGAGTTTGTGTCAGTCTCATAAAAAATATTTGAAAAGAAATTAACAGTTAATTAATAATGTCCTAACCCCAACCAGGGTAATACTAAATAAAATGATTAAAAACAAAAAAACAGCTTCACCTTGACCATGTCCGAATTTATATCACCCTCATAGAAGACCAAGACAATTAGATTTTAACCATGGATGATCTTAACGCAAAATAAAATAGAAAAAAAACATTGATAATAACTGCCGGCTCCCACCATATCGCCCCCTTTACGTCCTCACACCTCTCACCTTCCCCAGATTTATTCTGTGATACTAGACGATCAATACAATTAGGTAGCAACGAACATTCCAACTATGTCCAACTATGAAAAAAAAAGATAGTGATGTGCCTAATCCCACCACATAGCCCCGTTTCACACCCCACAACTATTACCTGACAACAATGTTCTTTTTTTCTCTCAAAATACCAGCTAAGCTTGGCCATCACCAAATCTATTCCATGCTCATAGGCGATCAGCACAATTAAAATTTAACTTTAACTATGAATGATCTTAACGCAGAATAAAAAGTATATCGATAATAATGTGCCTGCTTCCCCCATAATATCGCTCCTTCCCTTGCCCACACCTCTCACCTGATTGGCTCTGCTGGTCCTGTGACAGTTTGCGTCTTCATCTTCCCCTTGTCTCAGTGGCTAATGAAGCTGTCGCTTTTTAATTGTCACCGATTTCAAGTCCTCTCCATCGCCGTCGCCTCGTCAGCTTAATGATGGGGTTTGGGCCGGCCTCGTCTCGGGGTTGTGTCCACTGCGCATGCGCATGGCTGGGTGGGTTGCCAACTCAACTGCATGGGATCTTATCAAAGAAACCCAAGGTCTTTGAGAAGGAGAATGTAGTTTGATTTGGGGCCTTCCATTGAGTATGTACGCATCAAAGGAGAAGGGGTGTCTCATTTTTGTATAATTGTACCTACGTTCCTGTATAAATT
The DNA here is from genome assembly GCA_936440205.1 of Lepidonotus clava. Classification (NCBI taxonomy): domain Eukaryota; kingdom Metazoa; phylum Annelida; class Polychaeta; order Phyllodocida; family Polynoidae; genus Lepidonotus; species Lepidonotus clava. Next base: position 11,643,926 of record OW387150.1, on the reverse strand, counting down.
CAATGTTTACCTCAGCCCAAGGGGGTCTGAATTTTTGAAAATGTGCGAACTGGTCCGTCTGGTTTACTGAATCTAAAATGGTAGCCTACAGTTATATTTCTTAGATTCACTTACATATTATGTATTTTGTTGGTTAATGACTGTCAAGCCGTTTTAAAATCATTCACTTTAATAGTTGTTCTCAAGTGTTGCATTGTAGGATGTGTAGATTACCTAATTGGTTATTTGTTATCAAACTGGTATCTTAGTGAAGACAACTAGATGAATATGACACCTACACGTTTCAGCATGGAAATAGCCCGGGATCTTTCAAACATCATACCCTGAGGCCTGATATAACTCAAAAAGTCCCCACAAATAATCCCAATTTACAGTAGAAAAAATCAATTAGAATTCATGTAATCGTTCCTAATCCGCCGTTTAGATCAACAAGAACTCATCGAGTTGCTCAAATAAAGACTCTGCCTCCAGGGCACACCGTGGAGGAAAATGGGCCCTGACTGGGGCAGGAGTGGGCCTCGACCCACTGCCTGAGGCGCCCCCTATCAGCCGCGAGCGGGGGTAGAAGGCCCTTTTTGGATGCAATCGATATCAATTGTTACGACTGCATGGGCCTGTGAAGGTGGGTTTTCACGTGCCGACTAAATGCCAGCGACTAGTGCTTGTCGGTGGTCGACAAAATTTAATGTCATCCACCTATGGCCAGGTATCCCATATGGCACTGCAAGATGGGCCCATACTCGGATAGAAGGCCCTTTTTGGGTGCAATTGATTCCAATTGTTACTACTGTATATGGCAAGTTTCCACTTGCCGACTAAACCCCAGCGACTAGGCCCTTTTTGGGTGCAATTAATTCAAATTGTTACGACTGTAATGACAAGTTTCCGACTAATCCCCAACGACTAGTGCTTGTTGGAAGCAGACAATTGTTAACTCTGTCAGTTGCCTCTAACCAGATGTTCCTTATGGCACTGCCAGAGTAGACAGAGCAGGGGGAGAATGTCCTTTTTAGGTGCAATTGATCTAAATGGTTATGACTGTAAAGGTGTGTTTCCACAGGCCGACTAAACCCTGGCGACTAGTGCTTGTCGGAAGCCGATAAGTTTTTGCTGCTCTTTATCAAATACCCTTTATGTAGCTGTAGGAGCAGATATTTAGAAAGATCTAGATTTAACATGTGTTGGCTGTTGATTAGCGCCAGTCGTGGGGGTTTAGTCTGCAGGTGGAAACCCGCATTTCGGGTTCCCGTGCCTTGATTGCAATTGTTTCCAGCTGTAATGAAGGATAATCCATGCGTAACTATTGTCACCAAATCCCCAAGAGATTCCTTAGGTTGTATGTTTTTCTTTCTTTTACTCACGTCTAGGTCTGTTACGCATTGAATCATTGTACTAGTAGTAGGGTGTAAAATAGTGATAAAAGATACATCTAGACGATGAATTAAACATGCCTTTACATAGGGTTATTGTTTCACGCAGAGTTAAAATGATGATACTGACTCTTTACTTTCTACAATCAGACTTGTTAAGGTGTGTCTTACAAGTCATAATTATGCAAACTTCTTGGTAACCACTATTACTTCTAGATCTGCTTTATTCATGTAATTTCTGTTTTTGAGAAGGGGTAGGTACTTGATTTCAAAACAATAAATATTAAAAGCACATAAGAAACAAATTAAAGGGAGTATTGTTTTATAAGTATGCTAGATTGAGATTGATGCCTTTAGAAACACAATCGAACATAACTATACAAGAACGTTGTTGTGTTGTTACCAGCAGAAATATATGACATGCATGGAAGAGTTAAACGCAGTCCCTGAGAACCACATTGTTATCAATCATTTCAATACCATATTCTCGCAGGCAATAATGAGAACCAGCCGATTTTAGTGCCGTTTTATTGGTCAACTATGTAAAAATCACCTCCTGGATATGGGGCTTTAAGCTAAGAAATTACTCTACATGTCTCTGACGTACATTTATATAAATAGCTGCATGCCACACGCTCATCTTTCATTCCATTCTAGCACGCAGCATGGGAAATAATAGAAATGAGATCACCTAGATCTAGATCCGACCTTGTTACCCTCCTTTTAACAATGTAGGTATGAGCAGTATTGAGCAGGTGAATTACACCAATGAGCTAGTGTTCTTCATTAGCCTAGTTATATTTGTCGGAACAGCAATTAGTCAGCCTAATTTAGGCTGGCCAAAGCCTTTATAATGAAATCATTGTGGATCTGGGTTTGAGAATCTGCTCTTCTTGTTACAGAATAAATGGCCTACGGCATTCTGAAGCCTAGATATACTTATGTGAAGGGAGTTTGATAATTAGGCTAATAAGGGGTAGGGTTTTATCGTTGTGTGTATGAAATTAAGTTCTTCCTGTTCTGAATTGTAGATCTTAAAATTAATGTCAACTTTAATGTATCTTTCCAACAGTGAGTTGAATTTGGACATAGATTAATAAGAGAAACGTGATGGATTTGAATAATCAGGTCATGCTGTGTTTTCATCACTTGATAAAACTCAAAGGTCAATATTTCACATTTCTAAATACAATTCATATTGTAATGCACTAATGAAGTCCTTTGAATTTCTGACGTGTTTCTTTTTATTTGTATACTTATTTATAATATTATATATAACCACAATGATGAAATAGGGACCCCAATAGGTCAAAATTCCAATTCTTAACTGACAAAAAAAGCAATTTTACTCAAAGAATGCTCACATCAGCTGCTCATACTTTATACATACCACTACCACCAGACCCTATACCTTCACCTGGAGGAGGCCACTTTTTACACTGGAGGAGAGGCCAGCCAGCAGAAGTGGTCCACACTGACCTGCCACCTGGTGAAAAGTCGCTGAACTAGGGTCGGGAAAAAACTACGAGGGCCCGGGAGAGCGTCGGGCGGCGAGTGGTGAGAGGGGAGCGGGCTTCAGTCGCCCAGAGCACGGGCTCCCGTACGGACTTCTCCGGGCCGCCTCCTGTACGTGTACTACTACTACTACTACTACTACTGATACTACACCCCTGGAGGAACAACAGGAGCAGCAGCAGCAGCCTGAGAGGTGAGGGGCTGGCAGCGAGGAGGGAGAGGTTCTCAGTAGACTACAGAGACACTCTGAGGCTTTCAGGTGTTTCTAGTGTTTGTGTGTGAGTGTGTGTGTTCTCATAACAAGAGGTGCAACACACTGCCATTGACGGACTCACTCCTACCACTAGTGCTACTCCCACCACCCCTGTGCATCTCGCGGTTCGGTCGTCCTGGTTGGCTGGCCACTCTGACCCGAGGGGGAGTGGTGGTGAGCTTGCTGGTGGCGTCTGGCACAGGAGGAGTGGTAGTAAAGACTGGTTCAGCACCACTCCAGAGGGTGCTACCCACCTACCAACCATCCAGGGTTTATTGGTATTTGACTCGGGTACCTACGGCCAGTGCCAGCGGCAGAGAGTGAAGCAGTGAGATCTCGAGCGGGCATACCCTGAGAGGAACCAGTGAGGAGCTAAGGAGGAGACCATCAGTAGGGGTACGAGGCACGGGAGGGAGACCGGGAGGAGCAGGGAAAGGTCAGCCGCCTACACTGCCACAACTCCCGTCAACCCGCCGCCGGACTCTACCGCTCCTAACCCCGGGGGGCAGACCGACCTGGGACGGTCTCCCCGGACGCTGAGGGCCCTCTCCGTTTACTTGGAGACTTGGCTGTACATAAACTAGCCCAACTATTAAAGGCACTAACTGGAGTATATAGGAGTATATATTTTATATAATCACACAAAGAGGATCTATATTCACAAATTCCATAAGGATTTACCAATGATAGTACCTATTATTTATCCCAAAATACACCCCGAAAATAACTTGCCTTGAGCAGTCTATTTCAAGTGTGTATTACTGATTACAATAATATCGTTACTCACATAAGCACAACTCGTGTGCATTACACGAGTCAGGCACGTGTTTTGGAGTAAAACAGGAGTAAAACCCGTGATTAGGACATCTCTGAAGTGGGTCCTGTGGGGATTTGAATCAGCACACAGGGTGAGTGTTAAAAGTGCCGGGGGAGTAATAAGTGTTGTGGATCCAACACCACTAGGACGACCACAGAGGTCAGGAGGGACGCTGGTGTTTAACCCTGGAGGTGGCGGCTGTTTGTTTACCTTACCTCACCACGTGGAGTGCGGACTGACCGACCCCCTACTGGAGGAGGGCTCCAGTGGCTGGGAAACCAAGGCAGCAGTCAATGCTTACATCCCTCCACATTTGCTGGCGGTGCTTGATTAGGACGGGGGACCACTATCAGCCCTAACCTACTAAGTGTGGACATATTTCCAAACCAGTCGCGTCCTTACTCATACACTCATAGGACGCTACCTACTCAACATCAACAACCCTTATCCAACAACATCCACACTCAACCACCCTACCCCAACCGACCGGCCAATACCCAACACCCAACAACCACAACACCAACCTTACAACCCTCCACCCTCGGAGCTTATATTACACCACCCCTAGGCCATACAGCCAACGGTCGTACCCATTTAACCCGGTACAAAACGGGAAACAAAAAACGCACCCTGTGGTATCATACCCTGGAGGACGTGTTCGGACCCTGGAGGAGTACTAGACGGCGGTCAGCTGGCGGGTGCGAGCACCAGGTGGTCGGCCTAGCCAGAGGGAATTTACCAAACCAGTAGAAAACTACTCAGGCCTATTTCCACTACTTTTACTACTGTTAGGCCTCATACTACTACTGAGTGCTACCATTAACGGAGGACTATTATCATCCGTCTACGTCACGGTTCGCTGCACGCACGGTAGGAGATCTGGGACGCTCTCATCAGGATTGATCAGGTAGGTTGAAGGATTAAGATCGAGTTGGGAAGGTCGTGGGTGTAAATATAGGGGGATTGGGGGAAGATAGGGGTATTGGATGTCTATATGTGTAACTATGTTATGGGCATGTGATCGGAGGAGCACATGTAAGCGTTAGGTCTTCATATATTATATCGGTACGCTTAAAGGTGTAGAAATTGGGTTAAGATTAGGAGTATGCTGGTTGATTCAAAATTGTACCAGAGAATTTCACGTATTTCTTTGTTGCATGTCTTTGGCAACAATACCCTGCCCGGTTATACCTTCTTTAATGGCCTGTATGGGTTTACAAACCAGCAGGTGGGCACAACATACATACTTCTTGGACCAATCATTGCTGTTGTGTAAACAAGGACCCACACAACACGAAAACATACATAGAGAAACTTAGGAAATGGTATGAGATTATCCGAGATTGGATGCTTGGGTTTAGGGCATCTCAGTTTGGATCAGGACAAATAAAAAAGATGTGGCAAATACTGAAATAGTACAATTTAAAGACTTTAAGGCACTTTGATCCTGAATGATATTACATGCAGGGAGGATACGAGCAAAGCACTAATTTGATCTCAGTGTGGAAACACGTATCTATAGTATACAGGTCCATCCAGACTCTAAGTCGGCCTCCTCCAGGCAGCGGCAGGGTTGGCCGGCCGACACACAGGAGCAGAGCCTGACTCCTCCACTACCTCCCCACAGGGCCATGTTTACCACGTTTATCACCCCCTCCTTCTGCTATCGGCGGCCTCCCCGAGCGTGCCGGTATAAACAACTAAACACGGCACGACAGAACGGCATGTTCGGGGTGTGCCACCGCCACCAAAGGTCATCAAACAGTCCCGGGTTAAGCCTGTATTCCACTAGGCGATTTTAACTATCTGGAATTTGGCAATTTCTAACTTTTTATTTGAAATATGAAAGAAACCCTTGAATGCTAAATACCGGTTTAAAGGCAGTACCAAACCATGTCTAACAATATATTACATGTCTATATTTAATTCTTATTACCATTGGCGATTGCTGAAATCGTGAGTAAAATCGGGTAGCGGAATACAGCTTTGAGTCTCTTTTGCACCATATGATTATAACTAGTGGCAATTTATCCATATTCCCAGTCCAGATTTTTGAAATCGGGAGTAAAATCGGCTGGTAGAATACAGCCTTTAGAATCGAGCGACTCTCACCGCACAAATCTAGGCGCCTGTCGCCAAATTCAATCCAGAAGCCATCTATTGTTTCTGTTTGGAGAGTATACTCCACACGTGTTCAGCTGAGCCCTGGGGTCAATTCTCATCTTAGTCCTGTCGTACTTGTGGTCAATTGTACTGACTGGCTTGAAATTTCTCATCTCTTTAAGGAGGTTATTATGGAATTATAGCATGAGAAAAAGCTAACTGGATCTACATAATGACCTTATTGTCCCTCGGGCGGAACGGGTCTAATTCCTTAAAGACATTCCTCGTGGGGGTGTTGGGGCTAATTATCACCTTTTAGTCACATAGATGCGAGCTATGGTAATAACAATAATTATGTGCCTGACAGTTCGCCTTGCGGTTACTCTAGCAGAGACACACCCACCATTTCATGAGTACTTAAAGCTATCTCTCTCTTCCTAGGTCATGCCCTGGATATAAACATAAGTTACTACCACCCCCATTTCCCCTTAGAAAATTCAAGGCCACACAAGAGGGATCAAGCTGAAGTCAAATCTAAGAATCTTTTTGTTAAAGCCACGAACGCCATTGATGGTTTGAAAGAGGGATTTCCTATTGTGTTCTGGTCAGGTGGTGCGCTGAGACTACAGGTGGTGTACCATGGAGGATAAGGAATACCTTAAGTAGCGTCTTACAGGTGTGGCCCTTATAGTATGGAGGTGAGGTGACTGAAGATCTACCTGCCACTGATGTGTGTCAGGTGAGGAAAGGGGGTGATAGACGTCGGGGAGGGGGGGGGGGGTGAAGGGGAGAGGGCTGTCTAGGATCCGTGAGGCTCTGACAGATCTAGCCTGATGATCAACTATAGCTGTACACATATTATATGTCTATAAAAAGTTACAATGTCCTTGTATATTGCGGAGTGGCTTTTCAGTGCTTACTTTATGTTGCAGGAGAAGTCCTATATTGATTTAACAGTACTTTAGCAGTGCTCCTGACTATAAAGTTATATGAAGTAGTATGAATCTACAATTGCATTAGTCTATTCTATACGAATAGAAGTATAGAAGTAGACGAATAGTAATAGAAGTTCAGTGGGAGGGAAGACAGACAGAGTGGGAAGGCAGGTGTCGTAAAAGTTGTTGCATGCAAATGTTGCTGCAAATTTACAGTATTCATTATAAACGTTTTAATTCATATCAATTTTACAGTATTTTACAGTGAATTCGTTACTGAATATAAAACGAACTGCTGTAAACCTATATTGACATAGCACAATGTATAAATCTAGAACCAGGTAAGAGGGCAGACAAGCAGTAGGGTGGCAGGTGTGCAGATAGGGGTTCTGTGTATTCTAGCCCTAGACACTGTAGACAAACTCAGGGGGTTGCTTGTTTACCCCGGCCCTGACCCCGTCTGCCCGCCGGGCCTCCCTCCCCCTCCTCCCGGCAGACGGCCCGCCCGGACCCCGGTCTCACCTGACTGTGCATGGGGGTCGGGGGAACCCCTAAAACAGGGTCCTAAAACAGAAGTTGGGGAGAGTATGGTCTTGGCCTTTCCTACAGTGTCTTACTATTGGAGAAACTTTCGAGCACCGGACATCGCACTTCCTAAAGATATAGACAAACGATTGTAAGATTCTTTTGAGAGCAATGCGTAAATCAGCTTAATCATATTCTGTCGTCATATAGTAGCCATAGAGATAAATTTCTAAGTTATAAAACAACACTTTTTTTTTAATCGAAATCATTGACGACTCGAATGGACTAATAAGTTACCGTAAAGGTATCTTATATGTGATGTATTCATTTAGGTAAAGTTTGCATCGAACAAGAGTTAGACGATGGTATTGGGAAGAACTACAGTTACGCCATAGGTGCAATAGATACCGGTGGCAATGCACCTTACTGTATACAGGCCAAATATCCATCTACATGGTGCAATACATTACACATACATAAGCATGTGGCATTAAGAACAACCTCAGTAGTAAACCATAGGTGCAATGGAAGACCCACGAGTGCTCGTTCCAATACTAAACCTGACACACCCACCCTCTGCCTTGCTCCACGGTTTGGCATGGGGCCGTGCCTGCCGATCCGCCTGGCGTGGGAAAAAGCCCTAATGATCACCCACATCTGGAGCGGACAGACCTAAGGGGGTCGATACTGGCACTGGGCGTCCTCCGGGCGTCCTCCGGGCGGGATCCCAGCCCTGACGCCTCAACCAGCGTTCCCCTTAATACGTACCTGCATGGGATATTAAACTAAGCCTCCTCCGGTAGGGTGTAGGGTATAACTGGAACTCTTTTTGTCTATCGGTATGGCAATATATACGAATTATGGATGTAGTTTAATTTATTATCATTACATTATCTATCATCATTACATCAAGGCAGATTTCTTGGCATAATGATCACTAAAATGCATCTGCAATGCAGCACTATTTTATTGTCATTACATTTGCACTAGAGATTATCTTATCACACTGACATTATGTAAGACGTAAGCATGGGGGTATAATACAATAATATGATAGAATATACAATGTGCCTTGCAGTTGACCACGAATCACTTTCTATTGCACTGTTAATTCTATATGGCTACTGCTAGATACCTATAATATCATGTCTAAATTATGTTCACATAATAAATATTTTCTTTTAATTAAAAGTCTACCCTACTTTTAAGGCTATGTAGTGCCAGTTTTCCGAAACTAACCCATGGTTCAATAAAACCCAACTTTATTACTTTCCTCTCTTCATATATATCGACCCTGGATTACTAGAGTACATAAGTTCAGTATCTATATATCGGCCTGAAGCTGGCAACTGTCTCTACCATATAATAACCAGAGACAGAGAAAAAAGACAAACGAACGCTCTTGGCACGTCTGACTATGATTCAATCCATTTTACTGTAGCCCAGAAAGAACGATACTTTGTTGGTACAACTCAAACACTTACCTACTGGAGAACCACACAATAACTATAGCCAACTCTTTAGCTAGTACAAAGGTCATATACCTGTGTTCCCCATTATGCTTTCCTTACCCACATTGCGAGGTGGGAGGGCAGGGGCGAAACTCTGTGTTAACGTTTATGTTATGTCTTCGCGCTGGGGCTTTTTATACAGTGTGTTATTATGAACCAGAGTGGTGTAGTTTTTTTCTGTTTTCTGGTGCAGAGTATAGGTTTATGAGCCTACCAGAGGAGGCTCAACATGGGAGGCCTGGCTCAGGGGGTGCTCTAACCACCAGCTGGAGGTGGGTGGTGGGGCCCACCACTCTTACCACTGCACCTGTGTTGGCATAGGTGAGCTACAGTCACACCCCTTTAACAAGACTACAGGAGGGAAATAGCCCCTCAATGTATTTAATACGACTAGCAGGTCAGAAACGATGTATTTCTGTACCATTACCCCTTGCTGCTGCGCTTATACCGCTGCATATTTTGATGAGCATGCCTTAAGTAATGCATCATGAATAGTTTTGTTCTATTCCTATTCTAACACATAATAACATACCTGGTAGTCTATATTCTGGCAGGCATAACATAGTGGAATCTCTGACAGGAGATCTAATCGGTTTTACCCACTGAGAATCCACTAGCATGTTACTCTATAGGATTTTACAGGTTTATACTATAACTGTTGCTTATACAATAATGCAGCATATACAGAGAATGATAATCTACTGTCTTCACCATCTAAATGATAATCTACAGTCTTCACAACCCCAATGTAATCTAGTGTCTTCACCATCCCAATGATAACCTACCGTCTCTCCCATCCCAATGATAATCTACGGTCTCTCCCATCTCAACGATAACCTACAGTCTTCACCACCCCAAAGATAATCTAGTATCTTCACCATCCCAATGATAATCTACAATCATCCCCCTCTCAACAATAATCCACATTCTTCCCCACCTAAATGAATGGACGCCAGTCCCACCTAACTCACTGAGTGATGAACGTCCCAGCCCCAGAGCCTTTCTGTTATGTATGGCGCGGGATGTAAAGGCTGACTCAGACTTGATCACACTATCAGATTTTACTCACAATTTCACGAATCGACACTGGAAATAGGATTAATCATAGCCATGTTGCATGTCAATAGAATGCATCTTAAATTCTCTTTCAAATGATATGTAAGATGCCTAGTCTTGAACCATATTATTGGGGAAAAGTAATGAATTACCCAATTACCGGCAGTCAGAATCGCCTAGTGGGAGACAGGCATACGTTGATTGGACTGTATGAGCTGTCGTGTGGGCCAGCCTTGATTTATTTACCAACCAGCCGGAAGGATAATCAAACAAGCCATGGGTGTCATTGTTAATATTGTAAGTTGTAGCGTCATCATTCCAGATATGGAGTCACACTTAGATACATCATGTCAGGCTGCTGTGTATAATGAATTCTCTCACTTGCTAAAGCCATGCCATAATAGCGTGGTATGAAGGTGACTAATGATCTTGTTAGTATACGGCGGCTTTTCCCCCCTTTATCTTTCAGTTGAAAAAGGCTAACATCTTTTACCTTATGAACATGATCGTTTATTCTATAGTAGTCGTTAAGAATGTTGCACATGCGTTATCATTTTTCTTTATTTTAATTAATTAATTAATTAATTAATTTATTATTATTATTATTATTTTTTTTTTTTTTTACAGATTATCACTATTGTTTCAAATATATTAGGTATGTAACACCACAAAATATTATTAATTCTGATATAGCAATTCGAACACAGTGCCCTAGATAATATTATAATGAAATATTAAACAAGCAGTGATAAGGACACATAGGTAAACGTATGCATTCCTTGAATATCCTTCAATCTAGAATATTAAAATATCACTGACTAATATAATATAATATACCATCTCCTAAATTGATCCACCGGATGTGTAATATAATATACACAGTGAGGAATATAACTTTACTTACATTCTATACACGTATACCATTTCACCAGATCCCTTGCTGATCCATTCCCATTTATTATCCTATTTGTCGGGACGGGACTACAGGGATAATTAGTAATGGTTGCCCTAGGGGGAGAAGGAAAGCTCGGCGACTGGCAGACATGCATGCAGGAGTTGTTTTGGTTATGAGCGAGGGGTGCAATTAGTAATATTGGGGGCGTAATCTACTAATGAGTCTGAGCCCTGCCCAAAATGATCCACCCAGGACGTGCATACTGCCCGTCAATACGCACCTCCCTCTGTAGTAATACGCACCGCTCGTCGGCAGTGAGGGTGATAAATTGCCTGAATACTTCGGGGAAGCAGGGGAGATTCGTGGTGATATTTAAAGAGCATTGTGGGGTTCATTGACGACTGGTTGGAGGAAAAGGAATGCGGATCTAAGAAGGATCCATTGGGAGAGAATAGATGTTTAAAAAGGTATAGGTAAACAGTTTACCGATGATTTACTAACGAATTGTCGGATAGTAAGAATAAAGATATAGACATTCTCAAAACGGCGGAGTGTAGGTTACAACATTATGATATTCTAAGTGAGGTATTTATAATTTGGTTGTTTTTGTTGTTGTTATTGTTGAACATTGTTGTTGTTGTTTTTAACAGTATTTCCTTTGATATTTTGACCAATGTGATTCCATTGCACACTAAAATGTTTTGCAGTATAGTCTCCCCTCTCTTTTCTTAACAATAGAACATTGTTCTCCAATACACAAAGGACCTAAGGCGTCCCCTGCATTACTGTGGTTTTATGACCTAACAAGTATGAGTCAAAATAGTTTGTACTCTATTCATTCAGTCCACTTTGATGATTATTCTGACAAATTGCTCTGAGAAGATCGTGCGTCTCACTAACGTATTATGAATATTGAAAAAATATCATGTCGAGATATTTACACACGTTCCCATTTAAAATAAATCAAGAATGATAAGAACTAACATGAGAGAACAGTGATATAAACGTATTATATACATTATAGTCTTTCCTAATATAATATAACTGTGGGGTACTTTAAGAAAATTCAGTCCATTACAACCTCAGATATGTATGGGAAAGAAGAAATATTTACCATATGTCATTCCATTTGTATAGAAACATACATAATTGTATACCTTTAAAGATCAGACTGCATGTTATCACGAAACACGTACAATACTTTGTTTGTGTTCTGAGAATTTAAGAGTTTCGTGCTTGGCTTAGCCCTAGAAATCGAACAATTAATCCACGCAATAACTGCTTTATGTTTAATAAAATTTAATCTCAAAGAGAAGAATTTCGCATGGAAATTACTAGGATATCACGATTTTGCCTCAGTGTCTTAAAGGTCATAAATGTAGTATAGTTACAGTGAAATATCAACGGTATTAAGTTACCTTTAACCAAGCCATCAAGTCTCGTTTCTTTTGTGAATTTCTGAATATTTTCTTTCCTAGTCACGGACTTTTAGAAGGTTTTAGTTTGTAGCCAGGTCAGGGACAGATTTAGGGCGGCCCAGTACGCACTTGAAGCACTGTCAAAAAAGAGGTGCACTAAAAAAAGAGTAGCACTACAAAAAAAGTGCAGTGTTTACCTATCGCGACGTTGCACCCGATACGATAGCTTAGGGATAAGATAAAAAGAAGGAAAAAAGACCCAAGAAAAAAAGGGAGCACAATTTTCCGTAATCATTTTCTCCAAACCTTTCCATAAAAGCAATACTACCATCACTACACTGGTGAAAACCCCAAAGGTGAGAAATTGAAGATCGGTTGGCTTTTTCAAAGTTCAATTTTCAAAAGGTTAAGTTCGTTTATTTGGCTGTTTAGTTGTCCTTTGTCACTAAAATTTGAATCTCTTTGTCTTTTTGTCATGGCTTCGTTTCACCCCAGGCAGTCCTTCAGGTTAATTATTTCAAGACGGGTATTTTGCGTGAATTATCACTTTTTGGCCTTTCCGGAAGGGGCCACATTTGATTATACTTAACATTGTTTTTCTATTTTAAAATACGAAAATGTTCATTTTAAGGATATCCCCATTGTATTGCTGAAATTTACCGCAATTAGAAATACAATAACTTGCAAGCTGATACATGACTCTCAAACAATTATTTGATAAAATTAATTATTCATTTTACTTTATTTTATTTGTAAGTTGAATATGTACCAATAGACTCTAATCCGTCTTAGATGTGCTGGCAGAAACATTTGAAAATGAATAATATTATAAGAGAGATAGGTGCTTATAATTAGTTGTCAGTGCTCCCCTCCATTGGATAGCAGTCCAATCTGTTCTTGATAAAATGGGACGTCTCAAACTGTCGAGGATGGCGGGTTCTAATGACCATACATTTTACAGTATTAGCCTGAAGGCGAATACTCCAGTTCTTTTTTTACCGATAAGGTAAGGTGATCCTGGAAGTGAAGGTTTTTCAATGACCCTTACATAACAATTACCCAGGCAGAGCACCTTCCCCTAAACACTTTCACTGATATAAATCAAGTTTATTTTCAATAGATATTCCATTCTTTTGCGTTCAATTATGAATAGATTATACTGAAACTTTTGTATCAATTTGGGCTAATTCGAATGCACGCGCATTTTTTCTTTAAAAATGTTCCATCACTTCGGTTAATACACCATATTTTAGTATAATGAAATTAATGCGCAACCAGAGCATGTGGACTGAAAGGCATAGACTCCTATTTAACATAGCAGGTGCAAGAAAAGGAGGACCTACTTAAGAAATCGCCCTATTACGTGAAATGTATGCAAGAAGAATACAGTTTCCTAAGAGAGAAAATCGAATATAAAATGTTGTGTAACTTTTTTTGTGGATTAAAAAGGTTGTGAAGATGAGCTGGGCGGCAGTACATCTTAAAGGGGACACACTTAGTTAAGACGCACAAAAGGTGCTTCTTGAAAGGGGGAACAAGAATTGAAAGGTCAGAAATAAAAAAAGTGAGGTTGAGTAACGTAACCAGGTTTTTGTTTGGGTCATGGATGCGGCAGACTGACAGGCAGGGAGGGAGGGAAAGAGTAAAGGTGGTTTTACACTACACGACTTGAGCTGCGATGTGACGATGTCGCACGGAAGTCACACATATCAAAAATAAAAACCGTTTGCTATATATATATACATAATACATCATGTAATATAATTGAGATGCTCAAAATTGCCAATTTTGCTATATATAATAATATATTTGAGATGCTCAACATTGCCAATTTTTAACAATAATATCATATAACTCCTGTAAGTGAATTGTCTGTAATATCATCATATCGCGCTGATATCACAACTCAAACCATGCAGTGTAATAGGGCCTTAAGCCAGTTTTCGTCGCCAGCGCTTCGCTCCAATAACGAGAGGAGGGGCGAGGAAACACTTACATTACCAGCGTCCCTGAAGGATCGTAAACCCCCCTTTACCACTGCTCCAGCCTGAGAGGCCTTGTCATAACCCAACAAGTGGCTACCACCAGCAAGCCCAGCCTTTATGGGAAACAATACCAGCAAACAACTCAATTATCGCCCACCCAACAACAGCGCCGCGGTGCGGGAGGATAAGAAATTAGGGGATGGGTGGGTTTTGGGGCGATTAAAAATATCCACTAAGGGTTAACCAGGTTAAGGTAGGACAGGGAAAAAAAAGACTAGTTGGGCATTAGCAACCACTTAGATAGGACTTTAAATCATTTTCTGATAGCTCCTGTCCTGGGTGTACTTTCACACCTTGCCTGACCCTTTTAACGTCGATTCACACCTTTGGCAAGATGAACAGTTTTAAGGAGGGGTTCGGTTTTCCAACTGACGTTACTGAGATCAATGATGGATTTCCCATCTGCCCTGAAAAGTAGATTTTATGGAAATTGTTGTCTGTGCATTCTATTCTAATAGCTGTTCTCCCTGATAGTTGTAATTCTCCTTATTACCGTTCTCTGTGATGGGGGAATATTGCACGAGACACCATATAGGGTTGGAGCAGGTTCCGGTCAATGCTTTAGCAATGGGACTGACTTTTTACTCTTATAACTCCAAAAATCTTGGGAATTAAAGTTCGATTCTTTGGTGTGTTACAGAATGTGTACTAAACTTTTTATCCTTATATCATATTTGGCTATTTACTTGTGAAATTCGAATTGCTTCTGTTACAAGCAAAAATCTCGGGTTAACTGGAGGAAACGCAATACGGCGAATAGCTCTCTGTTTGCATACATGTGTTTGTTCTTAAGGACCAATCAACGCTTGTGTATATAATCTGGGTCGATATTAAACTGGAAAAATGAGGCACCACTGTATTAATGTCATATATTTATTGGCCTCCAAACACTGAGATACAAATCAACATGCGATCACCATGGTCTAAACACACATGCACACGTTTCTTAGGCACATTTTTGCATGTAGATCTGTGTGCATTTGTATTGGGAGCTTCGTTTGAAATAAAACAACTGTGACTGAAATCTGATCTTTGTAGTCCGTATGAGTTGCTTCAGGAAACGCTGCATGTCCCTGTGTATGTCTGAAATGCAATGTAAATTTCTTATTAATTTTATGTTTTTAGATGACAATCTGTTAAATAACTTGCGGATGGCATCCTGCATTCGTTTGAGTTTTATTATTGATTGTATTAGAAACGCGTGAGGGCGATGTAACCAGTTGCAAATTTCAAGCAAGAGGCAAGCTTACACTATTCTCATCTCTTTTTTTCCAAAAAAATAAATTTTTAATTTAATGTTCAACCAAACCCAATCCGTGTCCTCTCGCCCTATCAAAACCTTGATCCACAACTGAAAAATCACCAAACGATATATAAATAAGCAGTTCTATTTTAGGATTCTCTCAGTATACACATTGGATAAAGACAGGTATATTTGGGACTTCATTGTCATGGTCCGGTAGGTTTGGGTATGGGAATAGTGTCTAAGCCTGGTGCCCATCCCCGTGGTCGGCGGTTAGCATACCAACCTGCCAGCCCCCACCTCAGCCCCTATGAATCCGGCCCCAACACTGGTCCAACATATGGCACCCAAGTTGAACCTGCTCACTTTCAAAGCGCCCATAATAAATGCAGAATGCGCGCTGGGGACAGCTCATTTCCTCCCGAGCTGAAATGAGATAAAGATGATGGGTGCAGGTCAAGAGAGGAGGGCTGATCTGAAGCCCGTGTTGCACTAGACGATTCTGACCACCGGCGATTTAGAAATTTATGATACACTCCAATTTTATTGCAAAAAATGCGCATTCTACATAACATTTAAAAACGAATTATGAAACATTTTCATTCATACAGCATGCCTATATTAACCCCTATTCCTTCTGGCGATTTATGAAATTGGCAGTAAAATCGGCCCGTGGAATATAACCTTAAGCTATGACTTATGCCTGGTGGTGTGTTGTTAGTTGACCTGCAGTGGTTACCTTTTGGTTTACTCTAGCCGCTATCAGCATACCTGTGCCTGCATTCTCAGAAGTTCTAGGGTCACCTGTGGTTCATACCATGGATGCACAGAAGCTGTGGTATCCCACAGATAATCCACTGCTTGCCATGCAACCAAGGATTCTTAGAACTTCCCTTTAAATATCCCTCAACTTGGGAAAACCCGCACAGCTCCCCATAATAACTATGTTTGTGTTGTGAGACAGCGTCCCTCAAGCTTAAGCCTGTATCCCCTAAACAAAAAATGTAGAAAGAAAGGAAAGAAAGGGAAAGAAAGTTTATGGGACTGTCATTGCCTCATGTACCAATGTCACTACTATTGTAAGAATCTATGGTACTTATTTATTTATCTTTTTATCTATGTAATACATTCGTGCGGTAGCATCACAGGGTTAACTTCTCAAGCCTCCCTCCTCTCATCTTTAACTTTTTCTACAGAGCTTTTTTTCTCCATAAAAAACACCATTAATCTTGACGGTGAACTCCTAACACATAGACCTAGACTTCATGCTGAGTGTAGGACCAAGAAGGAGAACGATTAATGACGCCTCTCTTCTCGACCGAATGCACTCTAGATAAATCATAATACTTAACCCAAGTGTGCTACTATCTCCAGCACTTCATCAATCTAAATAGATAACCAATAATACCCTAGTGTCTATTGTGGGAGTATATCTTTATAAATGTATCAGTAGTAAGATCCCATAGAGGAGATTCACAGAAAATCTACTAGCTGTCAATGTCATTCCACCCCACTATATAACAATCTGGCGGTCACTCAACTCGGTCAGCAATTTTATAGTCCATCCCAGACCTACTTAGCTTTTAGATAATAGTTTGAGTGAGTAGCGGCTTGGATGGAACTAGAGTCTACAATTCTTATTGCCTCCCCAATGGGCAGTTGCCATTGCCTTCCGCTTCATAGAGGGCGCTGCCGTCGCTGACCCCTCACTTCCGGTTCGAGACGGGTCCTGAACGCTGATTGGTCAGTGGCAAGCCGGACAAAGAATGAGTCCACTTAGGCATCAATGGCAGCTGGGTGTCTCCTGAGCTCCCTCCAGTGCCAAGTTTGTCATGGGTCCAGTGTGCAAACCGGGCTCCTGTGTACAGTTGGCCCGTCTTGGTGTAACTGTCTTGTGGGTTACTGTCCTTGGTGTAACCGAATCACATGGCTGTGTACACACGGGCCTCTGATCCTGGCCGCTTGGCACACACGGTCTTGTTGTCTGAACACGGTAGGCCTGTCAACCCTGACACATGGGGCTTTGATGGGGGGATGACGTTACATGCTGGGTGGGAAGTTACATGTCAAACTACAACACTACATGACGTTTTTTTTTTTCATGAGATGAAGTGTTTTTACATACATAGGATTATGTAACTTGTGTATGCACTTGGGATGGTATGTGTCCCATTGTGGACGATGCAACAAATGTGGAAAAAAAACAAACATTTAAAGGTGCGCAGAGAATATTCCGTTGCATGTAGGACGTTTTTTCATGAGATGTTACATAAACTGCATTCAGTTGGCACACTATATAACATGTTATGGCATCAGTCATGTGCTAGCATGTCACAACATCATGCTTCATTACATGAATTGACGTTTTCTGAGGCACATTGGATTGTGTAACATTTCTACTGGTGGCATAATATTAGATTGAGGATGGTATAATTACGGCTGAAAAAAACTCATAAGAAGTCCTTTAAGTTATAGGAAATAGCATAGTTCTCATTCATGAGCTGTTATATAAACTAGATCCAACATGCCTAACATGTAAAGGCCTTATGCCACACAATTTAAACTCCATTTTTGCAACCGAATCGTTATTATAATACATCTTAAGTTCAGATCCGAGAGCTCATCCTACATATCTGAAAGCGTGAGCTGCCATATATGCATGATATCAGGATCTACAGGCAATGTTTGGAAAAAGAAGTATGTAATACTATGTGAGTGGAAAGAACTAGCAGAAAAAAGAGCCAATTGCTTTTGGCTTAAAGTTGCAGGCCTGGTTGACAAATATCATATCAGACATAGATCGACGTCCGTATGCTATTTAGTGTACTATTAGGCTGTTCACCTGTCAACCTCTTCCTATCCTCTACCAAAACGGTGTGGTCCATCCTTATTTGCCCATTTCCATCCCAGGGTATTTTACATACCATTCAGTTAGACCACTAGATAAAGGAATGAAGCATAATTCATTCAGGATTTCTGTAAAGTGGGCCATTTTCAAAAGGGTTCAGATCCAATACAACCAAAGTACCGATAGGAAGCTAAGACTGTCAAAATAAATCAATAGTGAATCTTGGCCCAACCTTCCCCATAGAATCGTATTTGACTTTTGGCCGATGGAACGATTATCTTAATGGCTTAATCTTAAAAAGAAAAGAAAAGAGAACACTATCCTTTCCCCGACGGTAAGGTTTCTGAGGGAGTCTCTCTTTTCAAAATTCTATCTGATAGAGACGGAGACGGGGGGACAGCTTTTGGTTTGGTCCAATGACATGTCATGAACCCACCACGACGGATTGAGATAGTGGCACGTTGTCGCAAAAACCGACGCGCCAATCCATCAAAACCACACCAAAAAACTCCACATTATCCCCCAAAACGTCTATATCTTATCCCCTTATCACACGAGCCGGTCGTTTTCCCGTCACTGAACTATCATGTAAATGATCCCCTCCATTTTTCCTTTCATTTATTTTTTGTATTGGAGAACGGTGGGTTATAGCTTTCAAATAGAAATTTGTGGGCGATAAAACATATCTGGTTTTTGAGTAGGAACAGTGATTGCTGTCTGCTTGAGAGGAATCCATGTCGTGTGACATGACATTGTAAACATACCCCTACATGTAATATCACTTGTATGAGGGCATCAGTTACCTAGAGCAATTTACCACGTGTAAGGGCAAGCAAATGATATAGAACCGTCACAGCAATTCAGAAATACAAAGGCTATATTTTTCCACATTGAAAAAAACATTAGGACTACGACAGTCTTATTCTATGTAATTGAGAACGTTGTTTATGTCAGGGATATACGTATATTTTACCTTGTTGACGACCTAAACGGCTGGATAAAAAGTAAATTGGTTTTATTTTTGTTTTGTAATTCTATATCCTTCCATTGAAGGTCAGTGACTAAATCACGTTATAGAGTCCACATGGCATGAAAAGGGAGCCCTGAAAGCGTTTTATTCATTATCTCAAACCCTTGAAATACTCCATAAAAATTATTGTACAAGCCAGCGGTATTCACTACTTGAGATTCACACTTTGACGTCCCAGGTGTAAAAGTTGACCGTCAAAGATGTCTCTACAGCTCTCACAGTTTAGTCAGACTGTGACATTTACAACCACTTTCATATTCTAAGGTTTCCCACTCACATGTACGAGACTGCCAATTGGAAATCCTGAATAATTTCTATGAAGCAACAACTTATTTTATATATTATATTGATTTTTGCAGTGCAGGGTCCATTCATTGAGAGTAGTTTGTACATTTAAGGTTCTTTCATATCGTTTTACGTCATCAATGCTTTATAACATTGAATGTATCGTACCCATTTTCTTCCTTTAGTGTGTCTCGGATGACAATTGACAGCTATGATCCGTGGAAAAAACTGTATCATAGAGGTTGAGGTCAGACGATGTTCATTTTCATTGGCGGTAGCATCCTCATGAGAAAACGAGCCACGTCCGACGTAGAAAATAACATTTTGGTTTCAAGTTATCTTCAAGAGCACAGTATCATACTCATAACCTTGACCATCTACAATCGGATGTTGCACTCCACAGATAAGATAAAGTAGGAAGCGTGAAGTATTCTGTAATCCAAAGTTATCATTACCAAGCATACCTAAATCAACACTTTCTGTAACCAAGTAGTTTCTGTAACCAAGTAGTTTCCCCATAGGAAGCCATGCAACATGTGGTTGGAGAGTATATAGGAGACATAGGAAAAACACTGTAACAGATCCCAATCTCTGCTTGATGAGTGGAAACTATGATAGAGGGTGACAATACTTCAGGTGTGGTCCGCCAATGCGTTATTCAGCCCCCATTTGGAAAACATAAAGCAATGGCGGCAAATGGGATGTATACCCCAAGCTTGGCGAGCTTTATTGAAGCTTTATGGTTACCTATATGGGCTGGTCTGGCTGTTAACAACAATGCCACTTTTACAAAGCCACCAAGGTCAAATGGGCCCAACAGCTAGGATGCAGGGCACTCTTTGAACATGTTCATGACAAGGGGAGAACACAATGGTGGTGTGGAGTTTTTTTTGTGCTTTTGGTTTTAAATGATTCAGAGTGGTGTTGTTCATATTGGTATGTATTGTGCGACAGGGACCGACTGGATCACAATTAGCCTCATGTTGTGTGCATGGTAACTGGCCCTGGAGGTATGATATTTCATGCAGAGAACTTTTGGTTCCTAGTGTTTTTATATAGCGGTTTACCATTCATTTCCATATAAATAATTGCTTGCATGAATCACTAGGTAAGGTTAACAATAAAAGGACTTTTACCCATTTACTTTTTTCCAACTCTATCAACGATTAAGTTTTCTGTTTTTATAATAATGTATAGTACTTAACAATGATAAATGTGGGCAATATGCGTTGTTCGTTTGTGAAAATACAAGTTTATTATTGTCATACAAATCCTTACGGTTATTTTTTGTGCCTTCTAAACTCCTAAAAGCTTAAGCTCACTATAGGAGATATACAAGGGATCAATGCATATATGGGATAAAGGCATACCTATGTATTAATGCATTCTGTTTCTGAATGCCCCGTGTCTATATCTGGTTTAAAACTCAGAAATAACAGTTGTCTCCTCCCCCATACCTTCTGACGGTAAACAGCTAGGCATCCCGCATACAATATAGTCCTTTAACCCCTGAATCTCTGGTCTGATCAAGTAATCCCTGTTTAATAGCTAGGCCAAACCTATCAGTATAATCTCTCCAAGCTAAAAGCTCCTCCCAAACAGACAACCAGCACAACAACTAGACCCTGACACATTGAACGTCCCATTTTAAACCTGCATCAGTTATCAACAAATAAAAACACCACAAATATAAAAAGATATTTGAGTATCCGGCTCACGGAAATTAAAGTGACATCTTAAGTCATTTTTTTTCCTGAAATGATAACAAGGTGTAAATCAATTTAGAAATAGCAGACATTTCTTGATATGGAAAAAAGAGGGAAGCTTTGTATGTCAAGGTGTATTGTGGTGAGTGGGAGTGAAGTGTTAAGTCACCGTTACTCACAGGAATGTCAGGTGCTTTCTTCAGGGAGATTAACCTGAGGTAAATTTGGATCCCTATTCGGATAACGAGGGATCATAATCACGTAAGGGTCGTCAGAGGGTCCCAGCAGGTAGCGGGTGACCTAAGAAGGCGGCGCTCTTGACTTCCCTTAAGCTACTTTTGATTAATTGAGAAAGTTTTTTTAAGATGATTATTACGGGAATGTTTTCGGTTTGAATGAATGACCGACCTGAATTGCTTGGAATAATTTTGTGTTTTAAATATTTTGGAGATTTATATCAAAATGGTAGGGTTTATCTTTTGCAGATGTTTTCCCTTTCGTGTGGTCTACTTGCCCTGTCATCAACATTGCCCATTTGAAACAAACGACATACTATTTGTTTACGATTAGGTTATTATAAAAAAATGTTTATTATTATGTAACTTTTTATACGTACTTTATGAGTGCTTGTACGTTATGCAACAGACCAGGGATCACCTTGATGGGGAAATGTTTAAAACTGTATTCTCAATACCATCTGCGTCTGAACAAATTCAAAAGCCTCCGCATTTAAGCAGAAAGTGTAAGTTTCACCTAAATAGCCAGGGTGAGAGGCCAGGGGCATTTCACCATTTAAACGCCTCCCTTTAACAGCTAAACGTTCCCCAACCCAGCCAGGCCCTGACGGGCAGGTGCACCTATTTGTTTAACGTGTTGACAGGTTGGTGCACAGGGGAGAGTGTGGCTCCAGGTCCTTTGGCAGGGGGTACTGACTCTTTGAAGGTTACTATAGCCAAACGACTGCCCCTACTGTTTGTGACTGACCGCTCCTGAATTTCAGTTAACTGACCCTTCTTTTTGGGACACAGATCACCCCACTCAAAACTCATGAGTGTATCAATCCCAGGAGATTATTAAAACATCACAGAAAGTGCTTTGGAAAACTTCTGATAAAATTTCATATTTTGTTCGAGTGAAATAAAGCAACATTAGACCTAAATTTCAAGTCATTGTCCCTTTATTGTTCTATGCCTGTGGATGTAGTTCACCACTCCCTCTTCTCGCCTAAAAAGTGGATGACCGCCCATCAATTTGGATGTTCACCACCCCTGCTTCGTGGGTTTGTTTGGCAGTGGGTACCTTTTCAAGTCCAAGTGCCCCCCCCCCCCACCGAGGGGTATAGATGTATAGGCCGTATTGTGGGGTGTTGGGGTTTAGGTGTTGGGATGTAGCCAAATCCGCATAAGGGGTAGTTTTCATCAGAAACCAGCTTGGTTATCTTGGCCTAGGTTCTGTTTAATGTCCAGGCCTGATCACGTTGACCCAATACACGTAAAGCCTCGCCTACTTTAACTTACTTTGAAATGTTGACCATCTGCCACTTGCATGCCTACTTGTGACTGCTACCGTCTGTGTATGCTAATGCAATCACCAATAGCAATAACTGTTAAGGTAAATTGTGTGCTATATAGACGAGGGGAGCACTCTAATTTCACTCGGAAATATGTTGGGTCGTCCTGTTAAATATTTCTGTCTGCACAATGAATCTGATAGTCACAATTAAATCTCTAATATAACCAGTTAAAGATAGAGACTTAAGCCTGTATTCCACTTGGCGATTCTGACTGGCAGCAATAGGGTACTTCATTACTGGAATTATAATGGTATAATACCTTGCGTCCTACATATCGCTTAAAACAGAGTTTAAAAATAGCTCTAATTTCATGTAATATGCATATATAGATAACTCCATTTGATCGCAAGAATAACAGATTACTTCGGATTTCATTGCCAATTCTGTATGGTCAAAAGCCCTGTTAAAGGAGAACCTGCAAGAGAGCTGAAAGGCTAAAATTGAGATACAGATTATCTGTTTTTTTCCTTATATCAATTTTTATAAACTTATGTGTTGAACACAATATATTTAAGTTGAGGACTAACAGTATGTAACCACTATCCTACTGACACCCTATAGGCCACTATCCTGCTAACACCCTAGCACTGCATGGCTAGGCAATGTCCAGGTAATATGGCTGAAAGAGGTTAACACGCCAACCCTGTATGGGGACTAAACCCATACAAAAAGCCCTACCCATATCAAAGGGAAGCCCCTCTCAGTGCCCACCCTTGGCCATTAGGGTTAAAACGTTTTTCCCATGTCAAAGCCATGCAAACTTGTGTAACGCCTGGCGTATATTCATGGCCATGGATACCTTATTTGAGCCACAACTGAGGTAGAACTAACTCTATGGGAGATTCATAACCCTCAGGGCACATAAACCACGGCTAGGGGAGGGCAGCGGGTCCAGTTTTGAGTAGTGGTTGGGGACTGAATGGGAAACCCCCCTCAGGGCTATTTGCAGGTGGGTGTGACTGGACTGGTCAGTATATGGGACCTAGGGATGTAAAACTGTTTGTAGTCCATGTCACTCACCCCAGGCACTCTCCCCAGAGAGGTTATTTTGTCTAAAGGTAAAACACACACGTGCATGCAGACACACACACACATACAAACAGAGATACACACAACAATATTATATATATATATATATATATATATATATATATATGTATGTATGTAATATACATACTTATTCTTCATCTCACTGGCCCTACACCAGACATACAGATTCTTAAAATGGAAGAGCAGGAGATGAAGAAAAAATGAAGAGAACTGGGAAGAGGTATTCAAATGTAATATGTTATTATGAGACTTCTAGGTCTGCTCAGTATTATTTATTAGCTCTATATAGTTGTTATCCTTTAGTATTCTAGGGTTACTAAGATAAGAAAGGAAAAAGAAACATCTAAAATACACACACGAAAAGATAATGGAGGGAAACCAAAACCAAAAACTAAAACTGAGTAGAAACACGTTTTTCAAATCCACTGGCCTCAGAGTAGTAGGTGATGTTGCCCACCTGGTTAAATATTGTGCTCACCTGTGGTCAGTTTCCCGTAAAACCATTAGCACGGCGGGGCCTCTCCCCCTGGGCCGTTATTGCCTCGCCTTTATTGCCGACCCCGTATGTCATTGTGATTCAGATGGCCGGTCAATAGGCACACCAAATCACACCTCGGATGGCAGTACAATTATCGACGTGACCCGCGCTGGGGGAGGTTTAATACTGAGGCACAGGGGATGGGCTGAGTACTGTGCAATGTGTGCAATTGCAATACTTAAACGCATGGGATGGGCCATGTATTGTGCAAGGTGTGCAATATTCTGATATATTGAATGTGCAAGGTGTGCAATATTCTGATACATAAAATGGGTAATGACTTGCGCAATATTATGCTATATTCTTGTACATAAGGACAGTGGATGGGCCATGCATTGTGCAATGTGTGCAGTTATATTCTAATACATAAGTACAGAGGATATACCATGCATTGTGCAGTGTGTGCAATTCTAGTATGTGAGCACATTGGGATGGGCCATGCTTTTTGCGATGTGTGTAATGGTCTAATACATTTATAAGCACTTGGGATGGGTCATGGAATGGGCAATGTTTGCAAGTCTATAATTGTAGGTTAAGTTTATCTAGAGGTGAAAACGCGCATCTCTGCGCACTTTCTATATATATATATATGACCTAGGGAACATGGCTCTGAATAATGTCACCAGTGCACAAGCATGTACATCAATAACAAATATGAATGATGTTACATTCATTTCATTGTACACATGTTATGTTCTGTTAGCGAGCCAGTTATCGTTTATATAACTTTTTGTATAGTTCCCCATGTATGGACAGAGACTATCCAAGCCTATAATATTGTTTTACATACGTAATATACAGATCAATATAGAGAGACCCAGATGTATATGGATAAACAAACAGATAGGCTGATGGAAAGAAAGAGATAGGGCACACATTCATCCCATGGAAACTATACTATATCTTCCTGTCATAAAGCCATAAGTGTCACCACAGCCTGACCTTTACTGATAGGAAATAGAGTGTGTATGCCTACCTTGTATATACGAGGCCATCTACCCCCCTCAGCAGACCCCCCTCCTCCTGATGGTACCATCCATCACTTATCGGAGGACGCTGACACCATGGGCACCTGTATTGATTCCCCTGTATACCCAGGAGGACTCCTCCAGGGTCTGTTGATCCCAGCTAACCTGACTGACAGGTGGCATCAGACATGAGGATACTACTGTGGCCTTTTACCTGCCCTTTGCTATTGGATCCCTACTCTTAGGCTTAGTTGCATATCTATTACTATTTTCCTTTTATCATAGTATCACTAGGATAGAACATAGGATATAGGACCAATAGTAGATATTGATCTCCTGCTGTTACCTTGTGATTTAGCTGTTAACGTAAGGAAAACTCATATTTATGAAAGTTAAGTTTCACTGGGATAAAGTAGCAGCACAAATGTCTTTTGAAAGCCACTTAATGATTATTACATTATATATAGTGCACAGCTTTAAGATTTGTACATTGAAGCAATGTCTTATATTGTATGGTCTTATAAATGTCTGTACATGCGTATCCTAATGCAAAGCAAGGGTTTATTGGGCACAATAAATACAAAATTATATACTTTTATACTTTAGCAGGAATCTTGGAGTGCCTTGTGTACATAAGGGACCCCTTCTATATTTGGTCCATTACAAGTACTCAAATATTATGGGGTTAGGGATGCAGGTGCAGCTGCCTAATTACATCCATACCTCACTCTATATAACCAACCTCAGTGTATGTTTAGGGCACTCCAGGCAAGATATATTAATAATCAGACATTTACTATGTAAGCAACAAAGTAAAACATATGCTTTGTGCCAAGAACCTTACAGGTGAATATCAATATTTGCAAGATGGATTCATCTATTTCTTTCCATGGGTTCCCCTACTTAGGAAACTTCTGTAAATCTTGCATATATCCTTACTGTGAAAAGGATGCCAATTAGGTAGCTTTTATGAAAACCTTT
This sequence comes from Lepidonotus clava, assembly GCA_936440205.1. Taxonomy (NCBI): domain Eukaryota; kingdom Metazoa; phylum Annelida; class Polychaeta; order Phyllodocida; family Polynoidae; genus Lepidonotus; species Lepidonotus clava. The sequence goes on along the minus strand of OW387150.1, from coordinate 11,617,261 downwards.
TTTGTTATAAGAAACGTTGTATGAATGGCAGAGCCTGCCCATGTGGCATATGTAATAAGGGGAGAGCATACAAACCAGCATGAGCAAATTATTGTGGATGTGTCATGCCCATGCCAGCTCCAGGTGTTAAGTGAGGTTGGATCACCCTGGAGCACCTGCCTGTTGACATGTAGAGGCCCTCTGATAGCAATCAACACGTCCATAACGCTATCACCTCCACCTCCAGGGAAGAGGAAAAAGACACACACAGTTTATCTCATTCTCAGTCCATGTTTCATTTCTTTTTACTACTGCTTTCCCCCTACAGATGAAATTCCAGTGCTTCAACACACTAAGATGTTATTGGACCTCAGGGGTTTGAGTATAAATATAATGTCTCACGCAATATGTTTTCGCATGTTGGAAATTAAATATGCGTTTCGGTCATTTTAGGTTACTTTAAACACGCATCTAGTGCAGTGTGAGGTAAATTAACCGTTTGTAGATTTAGAGAGATGAAAAGGTATGAATGTACTGAATGTATGAGTTCTCAGCAGGGTGCCTGGATATGAGGGTGTTTCTCAGTGGATCGAAAACCTTGCATCAATTGTTAAAGTATTTTTGTATCAAACTATTATCATCCCTGGAATATTTAAGGAATGAGTATTGGTGTTTTACACATGTTGACAGCTTGTTTAGACACCAGTTCTATTTTGCAATATAATCATTTCACCTTGGTGTCCCCAATTTCACAGTCCGATAGATAACCGCTTGCAATATATAGCTTTTGCCAATTTTGTAGTTAAACGCCTAAAGCCCTAAGGCCTCATTTCATCACAGACGCTTATCTCTCCCACACAAGTCTAAAAGTGAAATTACGAACCGCGCCTCCCAGTAGAGCCCAAGTGTTCAATAATCCATATACTTGTATCAAATAGGGCACAGTCGGAGTAATGGTCGGTGGGGGGTCGTCACATGCGGCCAATAAACCTATTATCGCCCAATACCTCAGTTATCAGCACTGATCCACTTAAGCACAATGGCGACCACGGCTCCCAAGCACCTCCATAATCCCCACAGGCTAATTGTATTAGGACTCTGCCAGTGGTAGGGGTCTTTGAAGGACCTCCAGTGTTTGTCAACTGGATCTTTGAAGGAGATTGCCAGTTGATCTTTGGTCACCTAAAGCAGGTCAACAACTCTTCATTAGGCAGAAGCACTCTTATTTTCGCGTTTGTTTATGTTTCACATTTCTTTGGCTGGTGTATTTCTTTGGGAAAATGTGTATTTTCTTAAGTATTCTAAAAGTGGATTTTCATGTTGCAGTATAATTCTTTTGTGAGAACCTGATGAAAATACTCCAGTTTGTAGAAATATTTTCAAATGAGAAAATGGTTTTCACATCGATCTTGCTATAGTCCTCTGATGGTTTTTCATGGCTAAAACACTTAGCCTCTTAGCAATCTTATCATTTTATTGGATGATTTTCAATGTAGATTAAGTTCTGAGCCACTAAGGGTTTAGGGATATATATTGAGTGTAGCTAATTCCCCAGATATATATACTGACATCTTTAAGGTATCTGAGCATTATTCACACCTTTGTCCATCAGATAAGGTTACACAGACTACTACCATAGCTGTATTTTGGCATTCAAAGCACATTGGGTATGAGTGCACTCTTAAACATGCATGCATGCGTCACTGTTTGTGTGGGCCTCTGTCCATTGATTTTATTCATTATTACTGCTTGTCTAAGTATACGCAACACGTGTAAAAACTACTACTGTCATTCACATAAACAGATGGCGAGGTGTGACTATATTTCACTCTCTCCATTGTTAAGTATAGTTTATTGATAAAGCTCTATTCATGGGCGAGTGAGCGAAGGTAATACAATTCTAGGTGTCCTGGGAAAGATAACCACTTCAATAAGCACTCGAGTCCCATATTGTTTTAGCTTACAACCATTACACAATTAGATTGATTAGATTATAGCCGCCGGGTGTTAGATATTATCTATTATTGCGTGCAGGAATCAGTAATAAGAAATCCCAATGTCACAATATACAGCCACGCCCACTCTATTTAAGACTCTTATAGGCTAGCTCTACGACCAAAGCTTGAGCTATTTCGATTATTTTAATTTTTCTCTCTATCCAACATTTATTGCCAATTATTATTTACAAGTGCATTTCCCTAGATGATTCCTAATAGATTTCTGACTGCAAGTTATTTTTTTGAGGAAGATGAATTAGTAGATTTGTGACGATTAATCATTATTTTACACCGACTTACTCTCTGTAGCCAGCCTTTTGAAGTAGGTCACCATTATCATGGGACATAATTGAGGCCCATTGGAAAATTGACGGGAACACCTATACAGGCCAGGCCGGAACCCCTTCTGTTTTTGTTTACAATCGCTTTGGAAGTGGTTGTTTTTCAGCTAGCAGCCAATTCGTTCCTGATGGTGTTATTGGATTCTGATGTCGAGGCTGATTTGTGAGCATGCGCAATGCATTATTGATTCACAAAGGGGCCGAGGACGCATGCGTCGGCTTGGATCACGTCACAGTCACTCTCCGAGCAGATTTACGTAGGCCTTTCCAGGGTCGCCTCTGGTGTTTTATACTGCTTTCCCCGAAGAGTGTTTTCCATTGAGACCCCCTCCCCCCGTACCCCCAATGTCCCCACCCATCTCCAGACCCCAACCCAACCTCCCAGTGGCGGATCCAGGGGGGGGGGGGGGCAAAAGGGACAATTGCCCCCCCCCCTAGACCAAAAATGGACTCTCGTACTTTTGACAAATCTGAGGAGAAATTTTGCACGCTAAATCATGGGGGGAGGGGGGGTGGGAATTGCCCCCCCTAGAAGACAGGCTCTGGATCCGCCACTGCCTCCCAAGTCGACTATTGATGAACATGAGGTAGTCTTTAGTGCAGGAGGTAGGGAAATTAATGCGTATTGAACGCACATGTAACGGCGACGCTGATTGGCTGCGACAGTTCTGTCCATCGGTCAACACGTACGTTGACCCCCACTGGTATCAGTCTCAAGCCCTGTACTCACTGACTGAACTTTGACCAAGTTGACCGACTAATCGGTGCTGAACCAGCCGAGTCTACTAGAATAATCAGCTGATTTTAGCACCGATTCAGGGCTGTATGCAGCATTGAAATGTACTAGTTTAATCTTGTTCAGTGTAAAAGTCAGCTCATTATTTTGGCAGAGTCAGCTGATTTTAGCGCCTATCAGTTGGCCGACTATGTGAACAAATCTCCTAGTTGGTACGGAGGCTCTTCCCAGAGCAGACCACACGTATCTAACAAATGATCATGTCTCCCATTATTGATTATCAGATCTTATCCTAAACCAGCCCACACCCTCAACCTTCTTTTCCCCATCAGTGCTTCTTCTAGATTTACCCCTTCAGTCTCTGTTTACACCTTCCCATACTCTACCACTCACGCGAACTTTATTCATTTTCTAGATTTTTGCATTTCCAGTGCTTCAGAATTGCCTGACTTCTTTTAAGAATTTATATCTTAATTAGGCATTTTCAGTGTCGCATCGATCACTCGTGTCTTTAATATACCAATTGTAATCATCCAATTGAACCGTAAAGATTCCTTGCATTATTAATACGGAATTATTACCTTTAGATAGATCACGGAAGGAAAAAAACAATGCTTAGCTTACCCAAGAGAATAGATAATGTACATTTAGGTGTATGTCCATGCACGAGGGAGCCTCAGTCTGATTGACACTCTACACATGCATTCAACTTAAAGACATTATTGTTTACGCTTGTAAATGAAGCAAAATCCTATCAACACTACACACAGTGTCATGAATTATTTGAACGTCCCTAGAACCCTTTAAGCCCCATACCCACTATGGCGATGTGCCCACCGCTAGTCATGTTTTGAGAGATCGGCAGTCAGTATGCTGGGTTGAAATGTACATATTTGATCTGAATTAGTAAAAAAAAAAGATATTAAAAAACCCGGCAAATTAATGGAACAGATTTAGACAATTATAGCCCCGATAAGTTGAAAAATCGTATAATGGTATGAGACTTCACATTGCTCTCAGATGGGCTAACCCTGAACCTGATATACTACCTCAAACCACTCAGCGTATTGTAGACCCGTACACCCAGGTAGCCGTGTCCAGACTCAAAGGGGGCGGGACCTTTCCTAGAAGTTTCCTGGAACAGCCTCTAAATAAACCTCTCACGTCTCCCTAGAAAAAAGCCTCAACCACGCCCCCTCAATCGAACCGTAGAGAGTGAAATAGAACCCAGCGCACGCCACCGTCTCCAATATAACTCATTCAGAAGAACCGCTTTCTTTCATTACTTTTAAGGTATAAGACTGCAGTGACCAGAATATATAACATGTAACCTCATTGCTAACCCCACCAACTACCCCCTATTCAGAAAAATCCCGAGAAGCCCCCGACCCCTATCCCTCATGTTAATCTTACCCCATGGCCAATGGCACTCGGGTTGTTGAGCCGTCAGTGGCCGCTCGTTATGTGTTCCAAGAAGGTCTTGGGGACGACGCGGGGCAAGATAAGACGACGTTGTCAGATAGCAGGACAGAAACCTGCTGTATCAGTAGAGCACTGGACCATTGTGCTACTGGTCTAGGGTTCAGGTCATGGTGTGGATATGATCCGGCTGTTTTCACGTTGTTTGTAATTCGGGAACACCTGTTACCAAGTGATAAATATAGGGCTACATAAAAGGAGTTTTTTTTCACATTTGGGCACCTATATATACACACGCAATTCGGTATTCTCGTTTAGGAAGATCTCCGTGTTCTGGCACAATAATCCACATGGACAATGGTGTTACTATGATTTAATAGGGGATTGTTGCCCAGACAGAAGAGAAATCAACGTTAAAGACGTACATACCTTGCCTCACCCTCAAAAGCCCAAGTTCCAATTAAGACTAGTTTCCAGGTGAAATTGTTCATACCTTTTTGTACCTTTTACATAATATATTTTGGGAAGTTAAATGGGAGTCAGAAACTCATGTTAACCTTCCAGTATAGAGCTATGCAAGTATAAAAACCCCAGCTAATGAAGTTGTCGCTACCACTAACTAGAGCTGTTCTGTAGCACTGTACTCTGGTCACGTGGTCCAAGGCCACGCCCCTTCCGGTGGCGGCTGCGCACGACCACCTGGGCAGGTGGGGGCGAAAGTCTGAGCAGAAAGCCGTGTCGGCCTCAGTCAGAGATCTATGCCCAGTCCTCATCATAGGCTCGTAGTCTTCTTGGTAGATGTAGGCCTTCATCATGGATGCCTGGCCCTCATGAAAGATACCTGACTTTCATGATAATTGACTAGCCTTCTGGCTAGCTTACATGATACATGCCTGGCTTTCATGATACGAGCTTTGGCTTCATGGTAGATGCCTGACCTATATGATAGATACCTAGCTTCCACGATAGATGCTTGACCTTCACAATAGATGCCTTGCCTTCATGATACGTGCCTTGGTGACGGATGTCTGGCCTCCATTATAAATATCTGGCCTTTTTGATAGATACCTGGCTTCCATGATAGATGCTTGATCTCCATGATAGATGCATTACATTCATGATAGATGCCTGACTCTCATAGGAGATACTTGGCCTGATAAAAGACGTTCAGCCTTCAGGATAGACCCCCAGTGCTCTTGGTATCCATGATAGATGCAGGCCCTCAGGTAACAACATGGCCTTTATGATAGAAGTCTGGTCATAATGATAGACGTTCAACATTCTGTTTAGATACATTTCTTCCTAAAATATTATCAGCCTTCACAGCAGATACCGATACCTCAGTCCTGGCTTTCATAATATAGATGCTTGATCTTAAGGAAATATATTTGGCCACCACGATAGATGCTTGGACTTTATAATAGACACCCAATCTTCATGATAGACGCCATGCCTGGTCAGAGGGATATCTGGGTCAATTTGGGGTTTGCATGCTGTGCGTGCAGCAGACTATGAACCTCACACAGTCCTGGGGCATCACGTGTCCGGCCTTCCGATCTAAGGCTCTCTAGGCTGGGATTATTCGGGTATTTGGCCCTACACGCTTGTATCATTCAATGTGAAAGGCGATCATCTTCCCGTGTATCATGATCAAGTAACTTTGTGTTAACTCTTTTTTATCAACCGCTGATGCAAAAGACGACAAATGCACCAGGCAAGTAAAACCTCAAAGATTGAAATTAAAAGCGAAGCCTTATACATGGAGGATTCTCAGTGCAATGGGTTGGGGAGGCTTCAGACTGATAATCTCATTATTGTCCAACAGGCGTATTGTACTATGATAAGAAAGGATGCGGATGAATTGCCTTAACGATGGCATTGTGTGCGGTATGGACACTGACAAGATGTCGCCGGGACATCTCTAAGAAATCGCCGTGCAAGAAGAAATCGCTGGGCGATTGTCGCTCCACATCGTAAACCTTCATTTGTGTTAATACAGCGAGCTGCTCGGAGCTGCTCGGAGCAGCTCTTCTGTCATGAATTACGCCGTTTTAAGACGGAGCAGCCCTCCGTTCTGAAGTCGTTTTAAACCGGATCCGACTAATGAAAAGCCTTGAGATATTTTTCTTTGCCTTCTCCTCGTCATTTCTGGATAAAAGCTTTCCGGCGACTGCTGAAATGAGTGAGCATCATTTTGGTCAGCGTGGGCTTAAAAATGAAGTCGGAGTCTGTTGGAAGTGGGGTTCTCTTTGTGATACAAAGGTACGAGCATCGTGCATTCAACCGCTGCACTTGTCATCAGTTCGTATTGTGTCTTCTTTTCCCCTCCCCTCTTTTCCTATCCATACCCCCCCCCCCCCACCCTATCCATACCCCCCCCCCCCTCACCTGGTATAGGGGATTTACGTTATCGCCCAACTTTTTGAAGTAACATTTGAGAGACTCTTTGCCGTGAGGGGGATGTGGATTGAGGTGTGCATAAAGTGTGAGCATGTAGATATTGTAAAACGTGATGCCGTGCACGCATGGCTTGAAATTGGGATTGATGTCCAAATCAGAAGAAATGTTGCGTAATGGAACACCCCCAAAATTATATCGAAAAATCAAAATTGTGGACTAACCAATGAAATATAGGATGTACTCGATGGTAAAAACCATGTTCAATGTCATATTTATTATTTACGATGATGGCTGTGGACATATATAGGCCTATATCCACATTACCAGTGCATGGTGGACAGCATATACAATATCAAAAACCACCCATAAATATGTCATTGTTTTGTTGTCTACATCATATCAAATAGCGGCGGCCTATGAAAAAGGCCCTATTGGCACCCCCTGCCCTCCCCAAACCTCCCCCCCCCCCCCACCACAACCCCCACCTTACCCCTCCAGGCCAAACCCCCCTAGAGGTAATGCTCGCGTTCAGTTAACTGCTGACGTCTCATTTATTAAATTCCTCGTCGACCCCAGGGGTTAAAACGGGACAAGAAGGGCCGGGATAATTCGGCGGGACAGGCGAATGACATGTCAGGACATTTAATCTCAGCTAACTGGGTTAGTCCCGCATGGGAAAAAAGGGGTAAAGGACAATTGGAAGTTACTCTCAATAGTTGTTCTTCCCTATGCGGGTTGGGTGTTGTGGGTGGTCGTTCTTGGTTGCAGAGATGTATGCGCAAGACTGTGATCTTTTTGTCGTTCTAGGCATATTCTCTTCAAATAACATGACTCAAGCCTGTTTTTATCTTCTACCAATCTGTCATACATAAGCCTATATACGTGATTCCAATATCTTTCGTCCCCATTTCATATACTTCTCTAACTGAAATCAGAGGACGTGTGATGCCTTTACCAGCTCGCAGTGAACCTGATAGAAGCCAGTAAACCAAAGAAGCTCTGCTCAAAGATTAACAAATAAACAATCAAGTGATAGGCAAGACGGTGAAGATGGGTAGTAGGGAGCAAAGTGGGAAGAGGCGAAACAAACCTGGGAGAAAAGGACGAAACGTCGTAGAATGGGGACAGACAGTTTAGAAAGGGGGAAAGAAAGTGGCAGAAGGGGACACAAAGTAGAAGAAATTGATAGACAGTGTAAGGAAGTGGCGAAACGTGGGATAAGGAAAATTGCTATTCATCCATTGCTATCAACCAAGTTTGGAGTGTGTGAGGTACATGCATATCTGTGTCTGGCAAGTAGATGTCACTCCTGTCATTCCTTCCCAACGCCCGACCACCCCCATGGATCCCTCCCTGCACCAACCACCCTCTTGTGGGGAGTCATCCAGTGGGAGCCCACGTCGTCATAACAATATACTCAGTCATGGGCGGCGGGGAGGTACGGGCCCGAAGACAGAGACAACAATTGATCCTCTCCTCCAGGGGAATAAATACTCACATATTGGCCACCACCACCACCCACCACCCAACAACCACCCGCACCACCACCACCCACCACCCGCACCACCGTCACCATCCGCCTTTTCCCGGCCACTATTTATAGTCATATTTGTTCGAACGCCTAATGCCGCTGGCAAGATTTAATCATCACTTAGGACTCTTGTCGTGCGCTCTTTTTCCGCGCTCGCATTATCGGGTATCATTCGGCGTTGGCCATTTAAGTCGGACGAGACAATTTCCCCTAATATATCGATCGGAGCTGCTCGGAGCTGCTCGCCCGGCGACTCTCCAACCAATAGAGACTGGCGGCGCCGTCCCCCCGCGGCGGGACACGGGAGGGTCTTCTTCTTATAAGAAGCTGGGCAAGAATTGAGCCGGATAATGCGATTTAAAAGACAATGTATCATTACGATAGCCGACCACGACTATCGCTAACCCGATTGCTCACGTTTTCCCGAGTTGAAAACAAGAATTCTGCTTCTTTTTCTCTCTCCCCTTTCCCTCCGCCTCCTCCTGCTGCTCATACCCCGCCGGCGACAGTGGTTAGATACAAGTAAACCTTGGTGTATTGCTTCTAGCCATTGATTGCTACCAGGGGACTAATTGGGGCCGACAATAGGCAGTCGTAATAGGCTGTCGTAATAGTCGGCCCTGATGACGGCACCAACGACCAGCCCGCGCCTCCTATTGGCCGATAAGGCGCATCACTCTCCCCCCAGATTCCAGCTTTAACATGCTGATAACGAGGCTTGAACTTCACTAATTACACTCTAATGCCTGCAGCGCATCCCACAACAAGTTTTTGAGGGGGGCTACAAGTGCACCAGGAGGGTTTTTATCGGCATTTTTCTGAGGATTAGAGGGTCTCTGCGATTGAGTTAGTCGATCATTTCAGGGTCTGAGGATACTCAAAATCAGAACTCTTGTCTGAGGATAATACTCGAAATCTGATGACGTCACCCAAAGTTAAAACTATGAAACTTGTGGACGAGCCATTAAAATACAACTAGATTCTCAAGCATTAGAATTCCTTCATTTAATCATTCCAGATAGTACCCATCGATCTTGATTTATTAACTAATTGTATTTCATTCCAATAGCTTGCATTCATGAAAATGAAAGGGTAGATGAAATCACGAAGTCTAGATAAATATGATCATTAGATTATTATCATAGCAAATATTTGATGGCCGCTATTCGCTTGAGAACTTTCCATGAATAGAAATCTCCCAAACATAAGGATTTGCTATTCATGGCTTTTACAAGCTTCCCATTCCCAGTGATATGCCAGGCAAACACTTGAAGATGGCCTTTGATACCACTCATACACAAGAGCCATATACTCCATGTACTTGGTATATAAAGGGCTGGGACCCAGACGCTTGACATAGTTGAGGTAAGAGAGTTTCCCCTGCCACTGTACTTCAAACCACCTGCACAACATCCTTCCATCTCCCGACTGACACTACTTCCCTGGGCGCTACTTAGACCACGAAGACTAAATCATTGTGTGGTATTTATAGATTATAGGCTCATTTCTCAAACCAAAGAACTTAATGATATTTGAGTAAAACCACTGTATGATCATTAGATTATTATGCTTCCTTCTGAAAGGAATGTGAACTATATTGTATTGAGAGACATGAATATTATGATCTTGACTTTTGAAAACATGTTTATCCTAATAATTAGGGATTGAAATGGAGGGGTTGCATTATATTTGATTCGTCATTTAGATAGATATAGTCTTGGACCATGGTGATTATTGTAAGAAAGTCTCTCAATAGACCCAAAACCTTGTGGATGAACACAAATAAAGGTTAACCTCGTGGTAGACATATTTATTCTTTATACATGTAGTGCTTATATTTGGAACCTTTTCTGATTGGCTGTGTTTTCAACTACCAATTTAGGTATGCCCAGAGTATAAATACAGGTGCTACACATTCCAGAAAACTCTGTAGTTTCATTAGCGACCCCCAACTCCAACCACCCTGGACCCTGACTGACCCCGCCTCCAGTACCCTGGCATGTGGAGGGGGCGGGCGCCGGGCAACTCTCATCGACAATCTACCGGCCCGCCCGGGCGCCACCTGCCCTGCCAATGGTCACTTGAGTCTGTCGCCATGGAGACTGGTCATCAGTGGGGTCAAGCCACTTGACCAGTGGTGATAACGGTTCAGTCCATCTTTTAGGGGTGCTGGCCACTCAAGGCTACCAGTGCTTGGGTATGTTGATGGAAAATGCCTTTTCTGCGCCAGCAGTTAGTTGGCATTTAATTTTCTGAGTTGGGTGAACCTCTGGGTGCTAGGTGGGAGAGATAGGGCAATCTTGGTATAGTTCAGTAGCCTAAAGCCTCCAGTGTTGAGCCCTATATCCATTAAGCGATTTTTACTGAGTCTGCCGATAGATCAGCGGTAAAATCAACTGATTCAACCAAAATCATCATGCGACTTTCACACCGATTCAGATTAAACTAGTACATTTTAATTCTGCACACAGACAGGTAGTCTGAATCAGTGCAAAAATCAGATGATTTTTTCAAGTCGAATTTGCCGACTGTAGCGCCGCTTAGTCGGCTGACTTGGTCAAAAATCGCCTATTGGGTATGGGGCTTAACTCACTCTGTGATGACCTCTAGCACTTCCCATCTTATTCAGTCGATTTAATCTGTGTTTGCAAACCGTGGCAAATCCCTCAGTCGAGTTCACCACACAACAAAGGTCTGTTTATCCCCACATTTGTTCTGAAAAACAACACGCACTCATCGTGACTTTAGTAAATAGAAAAATCAGTGTTGCCTTCCTGGAATCTCACCGACGGAGATTAAAGGATACAAAAAAAAATCACTGACCAAGCAGTAATTAGGCGTATGGCGGGCAGGGGCGTGGGGGTGGTCAAAGGGTCAGTGCGCACGGGGTAGGGGGCGGGCAGGTCTGCGGGCGGGGGGCGGTATACCGACGAGGTGAGTCCCACTATCTTTTATACTCGTGTGTTCACAAATTATCGCCCAGAGAACTTTGATGTTTTGAGTCCTAACATATAACTTTAGTACGAAAAAGATTACACTTTGTTTTATACAGTGTAGGAAGTATTTTTTTAATTTAATTACCATCAAATTATACGATTTTTAGAGTGGCCTAACAAACTAGTTCCGGACATTTATACAACGTGTTTTCGGTTTATATGATTGATTGAAAATCAGTACCCTCATAGGGCGTATACCTGGTTGGGGTACCTGGGGGTACCTGCGGATGGCTAGGGGTGCCTGGGGGGGGATGAGGGTTGGCTAACAGGGCAGGGGGTTGGGAGGTGAAGGGGAGGTGGTCTTGGGGTAAGCTGGGGGCCACAAACGGGAGAGGTTTCTCACGAACGTTATCCGACTCGGGTAAAGTAAGGCCAGGTCACCCAGTACAGGCCCCAGCCACGAGGTCTAATCTCAACTGAAATTGCTCTCAAATTTCCGACCGATTGTTCAAATATTGTTGATGCTCCTACGATAAGACCATGTTCTTATCTATGCCCGTATCCGATTGTGTAAAGCCAAATACAATGTGTAATATATCTAGGAGAGTAAACGATTCATGAACAGTTAACATTGTTTATAAAACGGTCTCGTATGAGAACACTAAATCTTAAAAATTGCTGTTAAATCTTTAAAAGAAAACCGGTATTGATTTAATTTTCGTAATTCCAAATACCATGCTCTTAACAGTACTTCAATTGGAATAAATAACGACAGAGGTGACTAACAGTTTTCATTGCTTTTAAAGTGTTCCCTTATGGCAATACTAAATCTTTATAATAATTATTTAAACTTAAAAAGACTGGTATTGTTTTGATTTGCATCATACCAAATCTTATGCTCTTAACAGAACCTCCATTGGAGCAAATAGCGACAGAGGTACCTAACCACAAAAAAGAACAACAAAACCAACATACAAGGCCAAAAAATACACACATTCTATAACGCATCAGGAGTGAGGCGAGCCACACCACCATGTCCCTCAGGTGAAGCCAAGTTAAACACGCACTAATATAAATCCGTATACACCGCAGGGTCTCTGCATACCCTGACCACAGCTATGCCCCAGAAAACCATCACCCTGTGAACCCCCTAGTGTGTGGGGCCACGCTTTGTCGTGTTTGACGGAGGGCTCACGGCCCAGGGTCCCATCCCAGGGTGGGGCGGGGGGCACTGAGTCTTCAAAATTAACTACCTACCTACTAGGGGTGCCAATCAGCCGCCCCTATATTTGTGACTGACCAGTAACGAATTTTGGTTGACACCCCCCCCGCTATTTTTTCTTTTTTTTTGGTGGGGGGGGGGGGGAGGGGGGCAGGGGGACATAGACCACTGCCCCTAAAAATCAGTGTGTGTCAATATAGTAGGAGATATCCAAAAATCACTCCGTAGGGGTTCAAGAGAAGAATAGGCCCCCAGCAGCCTCTGCTGATCATAGAAGGCGATGATAAGGGAGACCTGGCACTGACCAAGTGGTTCTTTGGGTTCAATTCCTGGTTAGTGTCATGGTCCACTAAGGGATGAGGTACAGCAAAAATGATCGCTAGGTTTTGATCCCCTGCTGTTTGCCCACCCTGTCACCTTCATCTCATAGATACGGTCACCAAAGAATTCATCCCAACTTGTTTTCACCGTGAAAATGACCCTTGCTATTGGTATGGCTTAAAACACCAAACATTCACTCACTATCTAGAAATCACCAACAATACTCAGGTTCACAATACTAATAAACTTCTAATCAAATTGCACTGGTTTTGTTTTTGTGAAATAAAGTTACAATAAGGCTGACCTTCAAGTTATTGCCCCTGTATTGTGTATAGGTGTAATTCACTGCTCCCCATTTTTGCCTAAAAAGAGTTGACCGATGCTAAATTTTGATGTCCATGGCCCCTGCTTCATGGGTCATGGGTACCATTTTAGGACCCAAGTGACCCCCTCCCCCCCTCCAACCTGGGTCCCCACCACAGGAGGATCCACGCAAACAGAAAGAGTCCACTGACCCGACTAATACAGACCAGATCACCACCCCACCGAGCCAGATGCAGGAGATTTCTAATTCGAATTATATGGTGGCCTATATATTATCCCTTATAACGGACCCACTGGGGTTACTCACCCTATGTACATTGTGTGTTGATGAAATGGCTGTGGGAATATGCTGTATGTTTATAATACTCCAGGATGGTGATATATTTCGTAAATTGCTACTTGCTTCAGGCTTGCTTGCTGGTCACAGAGATACTTTAGACGCAATGAGGACTATAACTAACATAAACGTGTAGATTAAAATGCAACTATAAATGGCTATGATTTATGTTTGTCATAATTATCACGCTTTAGTTATTCAAAGTGTATTGTTATCGGACACACGATGAGTTAATCATTACACATTGGCATGTTCAAGGTTATGAAGTGGGTAGCTTGGTTGTTCTTAGGTTTCAGATTGCAAATCACGAACATTTCTTGGAAGTGTACGTTGTTTTTGCCATCGCCATCGCTATTTAATTCCCATCAGTGCACGAATAAATGGAGAAACTATTAAACAGCCAGAAGTAACACCCCCACAGCTAACAAGATGAACTAGAATTGGACTCCTTACATGAGGACACCACTGTTCATGTCCTCCCACTCCCATCTACCTATATACAATAAGACGCTTAGCAAGGCTGGTCGTCCTATAGCATCCCATGCAGATATAGGCATGAAGGTGGTATTACACTACACGACATGAGCTGTGATAATTTTGACAATGTCACAGAGAGGTCGCGCATATTAGAGATAAAATCTGTTGTTATCTGTATATACAAATACTCCAAATTGCCTAGTTTTTATGTGCAAATTATGAAATGCGCTGTGATATCATCATATATTTCGGCGATATCGCGGCCCAATCGTATAGTATGATAAAGCCTTTATTTCTCCACATGCCGATTTGTCTGTCATTTTAAAAAATCATGACATGACATGACACTGGAAAGGTTTTACAATTCTCTTCTTTTTCATTTAAAAAAAATAAAACATGTATGGTTTCTTGCTATATTCTTTGGGAAAATCAAACAAACACAAAACCACCAGGATCAAAATCGGTATGTTGAATACAGGCTTTAGGCCTCCCAGCCTACATGTAAGCGTGGCCACCACCTGCCGGAGCAGTAATAGGCCCACTTAGACATAGCCCACAGAGACTCTCTCCCACCTCTGCCCACCCACACCTGTCTGTGGATGTAAATGGCAGGAAGGGAGATGAACAGCTGTGCAATCTCCACCCCAGACATGCCTAACAGCGATCACTGGGTGGGTGGGGGTGGTAGGGGACCTAGGCTGGGGATTGTGAGGTGGGGGGGGGGGGGGGTTGGGAAGCAGGATTGCTGAATGGAGACCTTTTCTCTCTACTCTTGTTCTGACCTTTAGATGGGGAATGCTGAGAGGTTGGCACAGACGTATGTGTACTACTCTAGATGGAGCATATTAAATGCCACATCAATGGCTTTACTTTCAAGGATATCCATACTGACATATATACTATATGGAAACATACAGTCACCAAGATTTGGTAAATATGGTGGTAAATGTTACAGAGGAGGAGACAGTCATAATTATGTATATTCGTTTTATTATATCAATAATTACCAAAACAGAAAAGACATATAGGTAGACCTAGATATTGATGTGTTCAGGAAAATAGGGAACATTGATAAGAAAAGTGATCTATAGGCTAGTGAAGGAAGGAAGATTGAACATATTCAGGTACCTCCTGCAACAAGGCCAGTCCCAAGGGGAAAAACAGAAAGCAGAAAGGTGTTATTCTATTGCGATTCCAGGGGCTTTCCTACAAAGGAAATATTTATGAAACTACGGGCCAGAACTGGCTAAACATTGGTGCCTGGCTAAATGCTCGAAATTGCCAACCCTGGCAAACATAATCAAATTCAAAAGCTTTATTACGCTAACCAAGGGCAATTAATATTCCACTATTAACGCATAATTTGGGATATATTACGCTTATTTTGCCATGTGGAAACACTTTGCTTATCTTCGTTAAGTACGGTAGGAGGTTTGAAATTGAGAGTGCTGTGGAAACATTTGTTGAGTAAAACTAATCTGGCTCTGGATAGGTTTCACGGCGCTAAGTCAATCGCAAACAGGGATTTGTGACCAGGTGCGATTTACATAAGGTTTTACTGGCCACCAGTAAGCCTACCTGGAGGGGTCAGTGGCATTATATACTAACAGAAACCAACCGTCTCTTTTGTCCCAGATCCAGGTAACTCTACACCGATGGTCCATCTCAATGCACTGGGCTGAATGAAAGGGCGCTACATAAAGGCTCTATTGGGGGGTGTTGGTGTTAGGGCAAGCCAGTTGCAAAAACTTAGTGTTATTGAAGGCTGCAGCGTGGAAATTGACCTATTGGCGCCCAGGGGGCTGACCATTGTGTGGCCTAATCAGTAGGGTTATTGGGGGAGGGTATGGCGCCTATAGACTCTTTGCATACATGTGCATGTCTGAGGGGCATTTAGGAACTAAACGTTGAGAAGACCCTATTATAAAGAAGCATTTATAGTAGGGTACCTGACAGTCTAAACTGGGACAAATTACTCTTTAGCACGCTGAGGCAAGCGAAATTGCCACTTGTGCTTGGCAGGTAGTAGAATTAGACTGATTATGATCTTAATCATTCTGGGCATTTTATATCTCGTCTTCGTCGTACCAAGGGAACGACCAGGCGGGGTTTATCGACCTAAGTCTGGTGGCAGAGATGTTGTTAAGAGATAAAAGAAGGTTCATTGAATTGCCCCAGTATATCACAGAAAACCGGCCTGTAATTATACAATCAAAAATTGATTAAAATTGTATCCTCTCGGGCCAGTGCATTCTTTATTTGATCATGAGATATTTTGATCGCGTGGTTTTATCACTCACATTATAAACACTGTGTTTATCTGGCTCTTTTTGTGTTTTAATTGGCGCTTTAAATCTAGGCCCGCAGAATGCATTGTATTAACAACCAGATCTCATTTAGTCCAACTGCTAAATTCTTTATTTGGAACGCACCACTACAAACAAGTGCTAGCTACATTTACTCAATACTGTATTGAATCAGTATGGGGTAGTGTCACCCTTGACAAACGTACGCAACTTGAACGATGACAACCCCAACTTGAACAATGACAACCCCAACTTCAACAATGACAACCCCAACTTCAACAATGACAACCCCACTTTAAACCCATCAATAGGCCTACTCCCAGTGGGTCATATATGACATCATACCCACACCTCACCTTTAATTGGCACACCTGAGCCCACACCTGCCCCCCTTTGAAGACAGGTAACATCCATTGAAAACACCCTGGATCCTCCCATGTACCTGGGATTCTCCCTTTTGCCTGGGACAATCTTAACTCAATGCCACCCGGTCCACTGGAAGCAAGACGTCAATACAACCTAAAAAGAAATCATTTCAAGCCTGACCGCCGAGATTCAGTTCCAATTAAGGTGTTTTTCTGGTGAGTTAGTGTGGAAATTAACTGGGCCCAGTGGACGGATTTCACAGGCTAGTTAAGCATTATTGGTTTCAAACAAGAAGTAGAATCAAGAAGGGGATTTTCGCAAGTAGGATGATCTCTTATGAAAATGTAATAAAAGGAGAGGTTTTTGTATTCTGGTCGATGAAAGCATTGTTATCTTTCTACTGAAGTTAGCAATAAACTGATAAAGCAGTGTAAAAGCAGGTTTTCTTTGCTCATGATCAATTCATGTCCTTCTTGGAAAGATACAAAGCATAAAGTGTTATATTCTATAGCTTTAGTAAAATATCATTTCGTTCTTCCACCTACTCAAGCTTGCAGATGTAACCATAATCGTGAAAGCTCAGAAAGTTGATACTTTTATTGCACACACATGAATAACATTTTAGGCTAGAAAAACAAAATTTAATTTTGTTTAATATTATTGAAAATCTGTGATTTAAGACTTCAGATATAATGGGCACCCCTGGTTATTATTGAAGAGATAGCAGAACTGTTTGGAACCACGTGTGATGATAGCTAATTGGGAGGGGGGTGGCAGGAGGGGAAAAAAGGAGTCAGGGGGGAGGGGTGCTGTAGCATTGTTTCCTTTGACTGTGCAGCAGTGAAATCAAGCTATTGGTAATTTGACGCAGACGCGAGGAGAACGTGAGTGACTCAATACAAACCGGACCTTTCTGTGAGCTGCTCCCGAGCAGCAGGCATATTAGGCATCTGTCTTGGCCGTGCCTGGTGTGGAGAGAAACACAATCCGTTATTGTTGATTTAATCATGTAATAAGAGAAATGGGTGTGCTGGGAGACTTCCACCCTCCACCCCAACTCCTACCCCTATTCCTACCCTTCACTGTAGTCTCCAATAGCAAATAGTACCAGGATTCACTCCTCTCCTTGTACTGTGAGGTATAGGATATATACAATGCTTTATAGTACGTGTACTAGAATGTACTCAGGTAGATTTCTTGGTTGGTTATTGGTTATATATCAAGAGTATAGGCAGATATTAGCCATATCTTATTTAAGCCTATATTCAACGCTATCAGTTTTAAAAACTGACAGTTGGATTTAAATTCAAATATATAGAGGAATTATAAATCAATAGAAAGCTCTTACAGTTCTCGCTTAAATGATATGTAAGGTTTATGGTTTTATGCCATATCCCTCAAAGAAATCAAACAAATATAAAAAAGGGCAGCATCAAAATTGGTATGTGGAATATAGACTTTAGTCAGTAATGCAGTGGCCCAGTATTCCTTAATATGAAGGATCTCCGCACCCACAAGATGAAGATATACTATTAGTAAATTATTGGAATAAGGTTTACTTTGTATATGATTCTCTCTCATTGCTGTTTAATATTTCGTATGAATGTTACATTTCCAAGAAAAAGATAATTCTACGAGGTACAGATTGTTGGGGCACGTCTGAATCATTGTCGACCATTCTTCCACTGTTGCTTTCCTAAAGGGAATACCCAACACACTTTAGATCATGCCTTCTCGTCGCTTACCCTCTCCCGATTCATCTTTCGTTGGCAATTCGTAGTATAAGACAGAATAAAACAATAAAGTCGAATGGGAACATCGCTGAACAGTCGTGATCTGTGCCGACACAGTATAAGAAACACCTCGGATTCTGTACAGTGTCACAATGTCAGGCACGTACATTAGGGGCTGGAAAACACAACATCTTGCCAGACTGCTTGCCGATGTTTGTGGCGCATTGCGTAGAATATAAAACAACACAGGGTGGCCTTTTCTGCCGAAAGTCCCTTGGGAGAAAGCTAACTGAACTATAACGTGGAGGAAATGCTTGCACAGATCCTGAAAGTTTTACCAAACTCTTTCCTTTTTTTGATTTTAGTACATTGTATTCATTCAACTCGTCAAGTCAAACCAAACATGTTCCGTAATTCAGCATAATAATACGTTGATAAAATACGGAACCCGATTTTCATTATTGTTAGTAGGCCTAGGTATTTTGCATTCAACTTGAGTATAATGTTACTGTACTTAAATCTAAAAAAATTACTTGGAAACAAAGTCCTGATGATGCATCTCGTGTGATTTACGACACATATATCTAATAGTGCACATTGTATTATGCCAAAAGTACCTAGCATCAGCCCAATATATTTCCTAATATGTAACTTTTGGTCTCTGAGCACGCTCCACCACAGCTTCACTCGTATTGTGGTTAATCTGGAAACAGAGATGTTGAGAAGAGTGAACTACAGTCCTCCAAATTGACAAAAGCTGCATACCTGAAACACATTTAAATAAACATGAATTGCATTAATTCCCATCTGAAAGGTAAAATCTAAGTATAGAGGTACAAATACGGAAAGGGTGTAAGCAAAAATACTGTAGCTACATCCTTTGTACAATCGTTGGTGTAATGAGTTTTTGGGAATCCAATGATCTTCGAGTCACGGGGTGTCCTCTGGGTTACTTTGGAGGGAGTAAAGCCTGTATCCGATTAGCAGATTTTGCTCCAGGTATCACAAATTGCCTGTGAGAATATCGTTAAATCACTGACATGTTATACATCATAAGAAAGGGTTTTTGATATGCAGGACGCATAATCGTTTGGCAGATTGTTGGTGAAAAAGTAATAAATTATGAAGTTGTAGGCAGTCAGAATCGCCTTGTACAATATAATCCTAAGGTGTCCCCCTTAATAAGAGACCCATTGATAGTTAGTGTGGCCACCCCCACCGAGGCAGCTGTCAACACCCCCTCCATCAGGGCCTGACAGTGACAGGTTGACAGGGGTGATGTCAATCTCCACTGCAGGTTGACAGGGGTGATGCCCATCTCCACCACAAAACCCCTATTCCTACCCGTTTATCAATTCCCTCCCTCCTGACATTTTACTCAGGTAGAGGCTTCAATAGCTGATAGAACACGAGCCCGACCCCCTACCCAGACCCCCACTGGATTGTGGGTTCAATGTGGAAAACCCCATCCCCTCCCACCTCGTGCGTTATTGTATAGGCGTGTATAGTACCATCCATTTGATAATGTCATTGTGTGCATTGGTTTCTAAGGGCAACACCATTCAGGTTTAAAGTCTGTATTCAGCTGCTTCTCAGAAATCAGGAGACCTTTATTTCTTTGTATTCATTTATCAGTCAACCACGTTCGTCCCACTTTGAGACATCAATATTAATTTTCTGCTTTTCTTTGTGATTCCTTGTAACACCTGAACTTGAGATTAATCACGTACTGGCCGACTTTCAGTCCAATATCACATTGGGTATTCATAACAGCCAAACCTAATAATCCGTTTGGTTAATACCAAAACAACAATGTACGTGTCCTTATATACATTCTTGGTTTCTCCTCATTGGCCAATACATACAACCTTTAGAAGATGATGGATAGATTGTCATTTAGCCCTTTCAAAGTTTCGGAAATATTCCTTTGGTTTCCCATGTGTCTGTGGTGCTCACAGTTTAAAGTTTTATTGTCAATGTTATTACACGGAGTAGGAAAGTTGAAATTTTATCATGGAGATCCAATTATCAATCCAGATCCAATCTAGACAAGTAAAATATTGATGTATAAAAAAGTTCACAAAGGAGAAATACGAAGAGGGGGTATAAGTTTATGACAAGGTATTTTATTCCTTCCCTGGAATGTAAACACCTCCATCCGTATGTTGATTTAAACACATAGTCATTGAATGGCTGGTTCTATATGCAATCATATTTGAAATTCAATCTCGCTTTCCTTATTTCTAATCATCATTCAAAGAATAACATTTATTGAAGCAATGGGGAAAATAATTTTGTCTGAAAATGAGTTGGATTGTATGAGAATTACGAAAATATGATGCTGATAATGAAAGATAACTAATCAAAAGCAGAAGAAAAAGGAGTAAAACCTCACATTTCAAATCCACCAAAACATCCCTCCCCTACCCTCCACCAGGGCGGGCGGTGACCGGCCTTGACCCCAGGAGTCTGGCCTCCCGGGGGTCTGGGCCGGGCTGATCCCTCTGATTAGATCCCCGGCTTATCTCCGATAAGAGGCTTAGGGTCACGCGTCAATAGGGAGCGGATTATCAGCCTCATCGATAGCGCTATCAATAGGGAGGTATATGGATGGTGAGAGCTATAGGGGAAATGGGGAACGATCCGTGGGGAGACGGTATGTGGGGATTCCGTTTCGGTCAATCAGAATCAAAGACCGGAACTAGATAGGATTTGACCGGAATTCGATGGGATATCGTTGAGACTGCTCAGTGTTACAGTATGTTCCCTTTAAAAGTCTCTCATCTAGTTCACAGCCTGCAAGAAAGTAAAGCACTTTAATGTCACGGCTGTATCTCAGGCATTATTTCATTTAATGCCACCTTCCATCATGCCGTAGCACTCTTTATATTTCGACTTATTATCGAAACATATATACAGTCGTTTGTAATTTTTGATATGAATTATATTCAAATTGTTTTATTCAAGATTGCAAAGGGATTGAAGGAAAACCTTTTAGCAAAAAGCACAGGAGCAGAACTTACAGTGCACGAGTAGAGATCCAATTAACCCCTTTCAGAAAAACTGTAAAGATAGTCAGTGAGAACATGTAAAGTAAATTAACTGTGTAACTAAACTAATAAGACATTAACAACATTAACTAATAAACCTACTCATAAACCAACTAAGCCTTATGTATTATGGTGTCATAATTACATGTCTGTATACAATTTGCATTTTATCTAAGTGTTTTGGATTTTTCATATGAGCTCTGACTTCACACATTGCTGTATAATCATAATTATGTATGACTGTCTTTGTTCCAAAGCTTTGAAGATTTCCTATTGTTCCGGAATATATATGATATGCGTGTACATGGGCGAAACGTGAGTGATATTACTGTGAGGAACTTCAAAGAACTGAGTAAATTAGACCTTTTGATTGCATTCTTTGATGACGAAGATGTAGCTTGTAGAATGCAGGCACGACACAGACGGACAAAGACAGTGTTACAAAGGATGTGCTTAATTCTTCCATCTCAGACAGAAACTAATATTGCTGTATTGATATACAGTAAGATTGACTCATGTCAGCTTCCTACAAAGTAAAGGAGATGTCTGTTGGGAAATCCTTTTCAAAAAATGGCCCATAGTGCTTAAAAGGCATACATTTTGATCTAAGTGACACTATAAGTTTCTCGCAGAATTCAAAGAGGCTGCTCAAAGTTATAGCATATTCCTTTTAAAGCCTTCCATCCAGTTCGCGATCTGCAAAAGAGTAAAACACTTTAATGTCCCTGCCGTATCTCCGGCAATATCTCATTTTACTGCCAACTTTCATTACGCTGTAGCACTCCTGACATTTCGGCTAATTCCAGGTGATACGCATTTCCAAAGGGGCAATTGAACGAATTTCATCCAATATAAGTTCATTGTCCACGAAGAGAATAATCTTATTACGTTACCTTTAGTGTTCTTATATTGCAACTAGGCCTATAAATATAAATGCTGTATGAAAAATGTACAAACAAATGTTTAGGTATTGTTTATAACATAATGATATGAATAACAAATTTCAAATTCATAAAGGCTTATTGTGAAATTCATACATTGTGACTACACGGAGGAGGAGGATTATTGGAGTTTAAGATCAGCTCAGCAGTATTTCAGCTATATCAGGACCAACTCACGTTTTTGACTTGTTGTACACAGTACTATGATCAAACCTATGGGGGTGAGAACAACAGCAAGGAAAGGTGGTCAAACAGACATCCTGGGGAGTCAAACCAGGGCCTACCATGCAGAACCTACATGCTACCCGCTGGACCATGCACCCCTCCCCCTGCAGCTACACTGAAGCAAGTCTTGAATATGATTATTGTGGGACAAGAAAAGCTAAGCCTGTTGGTAGTGAAGCAGATAATGGTGTACATGCGTGGCTGCCTAGACAACCCATACTGTATCCGCTTCTGTAGCTTGATGTGGCTGAACATGCAACAAGGCAGTAGTGGGCATGTAGGCGTGTGGGGAGGTCAGGGGGGTGTAGGGGGGCCCCAGGGAAAGGGTAACCTCCATTGTTAAGGTGACCGAGATGTTACTGCAATGCGGGTGGTTTTTCTACATCCCCCATGGCAGTTCTAGGCATATGTATCACTTTTTAGAATAATTCTATGAGATTTATGAGAAAATAAGAGATCTGGATAATTGGGGAAAAAGTTGTGTTCATTGATAAGTTGGTTGAAATATTGCCGGCAATGCGGGTGGTCATTTGTGTGATAAGGGTAATTTGAGATTTTTATTTGCACTTTTGAGTAACAACTCCAGATTTATTAGAATATCAAATATCTGGTATTATAATGTTGTATATGAACTACCCTCTCGACGAACGCATTACATGGAGCTTAAAGTAAACCCATTAGGAAATAAAGTTTGTATAGTGAAACGCAATTATCGTAGGTTTTAATGTATTAATCAGACCAGCAACTTTCTGAATTTCAGTAGGCACGTCAATTCTCCATATGTAACTCCCACCGCCTTCTAAATGAAGCCAGTTCCCCTGGGGGCACCTAACCCTGTTGTAAAATGAAGGTTGGAACGGTATATGCTATATTCTACTATCCGATATTATCTGCGTTTTCAGAAAATTCCAGTAGGAATAAGGGCTAATCATAAACATGTTATACATCATTGGAAAGGATTTTAAGTTCTCTTTCAAATAAGATGCAACATGAGTAGGTTTCCACCAAACTCATAATGAAAACTTAAACATTTCCAGACTCCCCCTACTCAAAATCGCCTAGTTGAATACAGACTTTAAGGGCAGGTACTGGAGGAAACCCCCTCCGCTCCCACCCACCTGGCCTACCTCTAACTGCCCCCAGACCCCCTAACACGCAGGGTGTAACCACGTGGTGCCTCCAGGGACCTGCACACCTCCTCCAGTGCCTACCACCTCACCACCTCCGACCACTTTTTTAGTGGACGAACTGCCCGCAGAAATTTTAGCCAGCACGAAAACCTCTC
Organism: Lepidonotus clava; assembly: GCA_936440205.1. Lineage (NCBI taxonomy): Eukaryota > Metazoa > Annelida > Polychaeta > Phyllodocida > Polynoidae > Lepidonotus > Lepidonotus clava. The sequence continues at coordinate 11,593,335 of OW387150.1, read as the reverse complement.
CTTTACACAGCTTTTATGATTTATTTAAAGTTGGCCTGCCACATTAGTGGATGTGGTAGCTTTTTTTTTACAACGCTGTATGTTGCATTGTTCTGGATTCCTGGGCTTGAGAATTGTACTGAATTGAATATTCTTTATGTATGAGCGTCTGTCTTTAACCTATGTGACAGTTATAATCTGAAAACTTGATGTACAACTAGGAGGCTACTGGAAATCAGCCACTTTGGCTGTGCAGTCCCTAGTAAAAAAAACCACAAAACATGCTTTAATTCTTTATTTAATAAAGAATTAAAGCATGTTTGTGTACAAATGCACAGCGTTTTAGTACCAAGCCTATACACTGACCTCCCCTTTTTAGAAATCCTGTATCCACTTCTGCTTAGACCTCTTTGAATTATAAATATTAACAAGTTCTGATCTCTGCTACAGTAAAGAGTCATTAACTACTGCTACTAGCCTTTTTATAGTTGTCAGTGACGCTATAGTCAAGAGTCGGCAACAACCACCCTTCTTCTAGTTGTCAGTGGCACTGCACCCTGCTCAAGAGAAGCCAGGTAGGAGATAAGCCCCCAGTCAGTCAGGTAATCTGTTTATTTAGTTGGCAAACTAATCTGTAAACAGGGGCCCCCTACCTGCCCCCTCCTCCAGCACATTCCTGTAAGGTGTCTGCTCCAGGTGGGGATGGGCCATTAGGGTTACTGGGGGGAAGGTGGTAGGTAAGCCCAGGAGGTAGAAGGATCATTAGGTATGTTTAGGAGACAGGGGGTGGGTTATTTGACGGTGTTCAGGGTGAGACAATCGCTGGACAAGTTGTTGGGAGGGACAGAATGGGATAATTGTTGCAAGGAAGGAATGGAAAGGTCGTCGGGTATGTCCAGACATTGTTGGGGTGGTTAGGAGACTAGTTGTTCAGGCATTGTTAGGGGTTTTAGGAGACTCTATGTTCAGACACTGTTAGGATGGTTTTTAGACTATAGTTTTATGTTAAGATGCTGTTAGATGGTGAGGAGACAATATTTTTTTGTTTTTTTTTAAATTTTTATTTCCTCATAGCTTTCAAGCGAACTTGATCTTCCAAGCAAAATGAATTCCCAATCCTAGTTCAGGACATACCTCAGTTATGTAATAGAAAACAAAAAGAAACAACTTTCATTTCACAAAATTCCAATCCTAATTCAGGACATTCCTCAATGAGTTATATAATAATCACAATATGTTCATGAAGTAACATAATTTATGACAGACCTCGCTAGAAGTAAGATGAAATAATAATATGATAGTATTTGGTTCTCTGATAAATTAACAAGTATAATATGTGTAACAAGCTCAGCCGATAAGAAAAAACATTCCAGTATATCAGTCAGTGACCGTTTCCTCATAAGATTGAAAATACTTCTTTATTAGGTTCTTAAATTCATTTGTTGTAACTGCTGTTTGTTCAATCGTGCTGAGTCTATTCCAAATGATACTTCCCCTATTGACTGGAGAGGTTATATACACCTTGGTTTTCAAAGCAAGTAACTTAAAATTAACCTTTTGTTGTAGTCTAGTATTCCTAGTCCTTTTAATAAGATTATTTGGATTTTTACTCCACCAAAATAGTACATTCATCAACTGGCGATCCCATCTTTGACCGAGACTCAATAATTTAAGGTCATTATGCATGACCTCTCTGGACATCTCAGTAGGGTTCCTAATCATATGTATTATTCGTAGGGCCTTATTCTGTAACTTCTGTAGTTCATTTTGATCATGTTTCTTAATATGTATGCCCAGACATTGTTAGTATAGTTAGAAGACCATTATATATTAAAGGTTCAGACACTTAGGGTGGTTAGGAGACTTATGACTATCATGGTTATGTGGACGAGGCTTGGAGGCTCCCTGGTCGGAGACTATGTCATATCTTCAGAGATTGCCAGAGTGGGCAGGACACAGAAAGGAACCATTTTGAAAGGATGCTGTACTGCTGCGGACTGGATAGGAGAAGGAGGCCACAAAGCTAGTATTCCTCCTAGTCTTGTTGCTTTTAGAGCATGATACACAGCTGATAAAGGTATTTTTCACCTGAGAGTAATCTATAAGATTACATAGAGTTATGGCTTAGTCGTAATACCAAAATAAAGTGTTTGTTTTTAATAAAATAGTACAAATACATAAAATAATCTTAAAGCCTGATAGTAAAATGTCATGGCATAACAAGGCATGGCATTAACACATCCTATACACACAATAAACATCCCAATACAAAATAGGTCCTAGTAAACCCAGAATCCAGTTACACCTAACCCCCAGTGGCTGCTACACCTGCCCTCAACATCAACAGGGTCGATCCCCACTGCTGGGCCGTTGTAGGGTTTCATAACACGACTCGACCGTTAGACCAATAAGCTGGCAACCTGCTACAAGGGTCTAGGCCCAGCCCGGTAACCCATCCCTGCCTCTTACCCCTAGGGAAAACCGGGAACATGACCACAGTGCGGGCCCCACCGAGCCAAACCCAATGTGTATGTAGGTTTGGTTCAACAGTTTATGTGTGCCCAAATAATCAGGTCCCATTTCATATACTGCTTCATTGTGGTGGCCGTAATGTTCATGGGGTGGGTTATACAGAATTTCCAAGGTTAATTCTCCCTATCACGGAATGTTGATTTTCAGTATTTTACCTGCAGACCAGACTAGATTAAGATGCAGGGTTGAAAATATATTGGCATTAGTATGGTACTCCTTGCAATACTATTTATTTGTGGTTGAACTAGCAATCTTACAGAAAGATATCCATGTTCAACTAATATGTGATTTGTTTTCTTGAGTTTTTGACAATATAAGTAGTACAAATTCACCTGCAGGTGCATAAATACTATAAATGTAGTATCTACATACTGTAGGGAAAATAGTCATAGAGTATATGCATTAATTTTGCTCTTGAATGGTTAAAGTGAAAACAATATAAAAGGGCCAGGGCACAAAACAGCTCTGTTTGGGTTTAAAACTCAAAAGTTTTTATGGGAACCCCAAACCAGTGGCTTTCCCAGCCTGGTACCATTAAAATATCCACATGCGTCCTCGCCAAAATAAGTAAACTAAATCCACGCATGCATCCGGCTTTGATAATATACAAACCAGGACTTTGCATTAATTTTCTCTCTCCGCAGCCAAGTAAATCTGACTCATAATACCTTTTTTCTAACACATCAATTGCGGGCTTACATTCTGTCTGTACCAGTCGCCGTGTCGCCCCATCAAGGAATCACGCTGAGTCTTGATTAAATTTTTGCGTATATGACAACACGTCTCTGTGCCAATAACGACCGATGCGTTCCTCAGCCAACCACCGGGATGGAAACACATTTCCACTATGGCAGGCCGTTGTTTCAATAGTGTTTTGGTACATTTTGTTATTACAATGATTGTAATGAATTGTTAATATTGAATTATGCAGTTTGTCCCGTTAAAAAATTTTCAATTATAATTATGTGAACGTAAAAATGTTGTAACCTGGTAACCACAGATATATTTTGATGGGAAGCAAACAAAAGAAATACGCCGATAGGATCATGATAGAGGACGAATATAATTATGATGGTATATCCCGTTCACTCCAACAACTGGAGTGAGTCGACTTATGAATACTATGTTAGGTAAGTCATAAATTGAAAGCAGGATGGCAATATTTAAAAAAATGATTATAATTATGAGCTGTCCAATATGATTGTGTTCAAGATATCCCAGAAAAAAACTTAATTAATTTGATAACAAACGGCTCGCCATAGCCCCCTGAGCTGCTCCCCATAGTGCATTAAGCCTACAGATCATTTGTGTGAGTCGTCGGCGGATTACTCGTCTCTTCACACCCCTCCCTTTGTTACCCCACAACCCCCAACCCACCCACCAACCACCCCTATCACCAACACACTTGAGAAAACTGATTTCAGTCCATAATCGGTCTTTTTCTCCACCCTCATCCAAGCCTGACCACCAGCACCGCGATGAGCAACCAATCTACACACTCCCATGCACAAGGAGCGCCAGGCTAAAATATGGAATCGGAAATGCGCTGTGCCATTCCTCGAGCATAATTATTTTCATCAAAGTAATACTCTCATGGGGGTGGGGGGATAAAGGGGGTAGTGTGGGGTGGTGGTTGTGGTGGAGATAGTGGTGGTGGATGGGGAGATTGAAGGAGGGGCGTTTAAGGGATGGTCTGTAGGCTTCATTGGCTTCTAAGTCGTGATTGTTCTTTTTGAGGTGTCCCTCGGTGTGGCTGATATTGATCAAGTTGTCCTCTGATCATTTTCTCTGTCATAGATTCTCTCTCTGTCGCGGAGGATCTGCCTCCTGTCATCTTGTCTGTAACTCCCCATCTCGGTATCTATTGTGGTATATCTGTTTTGCCGTGCACTTTCTCTCTCCCCATTTACTAATCCCATGTCGGTCGATCTCTCCATTAACCATTCCCATGTCATTCTCTCCATGTCGTACTGCCCATTTACTAATGTCACTTTGGGTGGTTGAATTATGTTATTTTATTGCTTTTTGCATATGAGGGTCTTCATCATGCACAAAATAATCTTTTTTCTCCCACTTATATACCTACAGTGTTTTTTGGTGGCCCCAAGTGACAAGAAGACACTAAACTACAAGTCACTCATTGTCTTTGCGATGTCACTTAGGGCAATGCAAACTAATACCTTTGAACAGTTTTAGGTCCGAATCTTAAATTTAAGAAAAGTAAGATTTTGCACACACGTGAGCACACACATGCACACGCACATGCACACACTCACATGCACACACACACACGAATGCACACACACACACACACACATGCTCACACACACACAGACACAGACACACAGACACACACACACACAGACACACAGACACACACACACACCTGCCTTCAAATATATTGGGGATATCCCTACACGCCCAATGTAAATTGCCATAGTTATCCTTCATTTCTGCGTTCCTCTTATCATGTTACAATCCCATTGAAAAATCCCAATCTTCGTCGCTGTTAGCTGTTTTCTTTTCTGCGGTGAAGCAGGACGTGGCGAAATGACAGTGCCGGCTGGTCGACCACCCACTGCAAGGAGAATCGGAGTGATTTCTCATAAATCAGGCCCATGACTGCGGATAAAAGAAGAAAATCTGTGAAATTGAGTCACTCAGAGCCGAGATGTACCATTGAAGAGCGCTTCAATCGACAGAGAGCGGCTCAGTTATGAGTGTAGCCTCACTTTTGCTGTCCACTCGGTTCTGCCTCAGGCTTATGATTTATATATGTGTATATATACATATATAACCATATAGTATATATATATTTACTAGCTCATATCAGTGAAGATGTACTGTGTGCTAAACTGCTAAATCCCTGACGTGACTGAAGTGGAAAATTGCAATTTGGCACGGTTATGGGAAATTAGATATGTTGCAGGATGTGGGATAAAATGTGTACGATAACTACATGTATTGTTTTGCATAACCTTTAGTTTGGTGTAAATGAGTTAAATGGAGGACTTTATACCTATATAACTATAGTTATATATAAGAGGAATTGAGCAATATAGAAAGGTCAGATGTTTAATAAGATAGTACGATCTAGACCTAGACAAATCAGCGAGGAATGGGGCAACAAAAGATTAATAGTTGACCAAATTAAGAAGAAAGCTAAAGGTGTTCATATGGATTCATCTGTAAGTTATAACACACACTTTCTACAATAAATAAACCCAGATGTGCAAAAGGCATATTTCTGTTGCTATTCACAGAATAGAACCAGGGCGAAGAGAAGCAGCGTCGACCTAAGTGTAATTGGTGGCGTTTAAAGCGTTCACAATCGGGCTGGGCACTTACACAATGCGCCCCCCAACGGCCGTATTGAAGGGTTCAATGCTGGCAACACAGAAAAACCAGACGGGATAGCATTGCCTTTGTCGTGTGCGGCGAATTGCTTCCTGACTCCGCGGAGATTGGGAAACACAAATATTAGATTGAGGAGGACAAGAGGGGGAAAAACCACGCCTATGGAGGCACTGAAAAGGGGAGAAAAAATGGCCAGCGTCATTTCGCCTTGTGAAGCGATTTATTGTCGTTCGGTTGGCGGCGCGGTTCTATCGCCAGAGACCGGCGGTTGAAGCAGATAGGGCGAGGGCTCCATTTGTTAGGATTGCCAGGGTGGCGGGGTCGGAATCGAACCAGCCTCCTGATAGGAGAGGCAGTGGCGGGGGGAAGAAAGCTGGCAGGTTGGAATAGGGTCTGGACAGCGGCCACTGCGCAGGCGCTGACTGGAGACACGCTAGCAGACCGAATTTGATGGTATTATCGCTCAGGACGCTGTTTGTGTCTTTTTACCTCCTGATCGGGAGATTTCCATCACCGGAGGCTGTGGTTGGGACGAATCGATGGCGGTGGATTTGGGAATAGTGCCGGGATACTGTCCCATCTATTGACTCTAACCCTTCAGACCCGACGACCCCAACTGCCACCATTTCATCCATACTAAAACACTCCCCCATCCTCTGCAACTCAAATATAACCCCCACAAAAAATAAAAAAATCCCTCCCATCTCGCCATTTTCCCAATGGCCAATCCCACCTACACTTCAATAGCACATTTTGAATGTCACATTTGAGCTTTAAAAATCAGGGATTTGTTATAAACTGCACTGTATTGATCTTCCATAGATAAGTGTTAGATACTTGCCAACCTGGCCGTCCCCACGAACCCCCAGGGGAGGCTTTCAACCCAACCCTCTCAACATCCCGAATCAGTGTTAGGTGGCACTTAGATCAGCCATAGCCCGAAAGGCAGCGCTCAATGGAAATATGATAAGCAACGGATAGCTGATATGGAGGTTCAATAGTAATGGGATGATAGCCACGATCTCTAGATAATCATGGGAATCTAGACCCCCTATTGAAGGACTCCATCCAGTTTCGGCCGCTATCTGTGTTTCCTTCTAGCATTTTAAATATTTTACTAAATCTTTTTATCTTAAATAGCTTGGCATCATAGTTATATCTATTTCTTCCGGAAATCTCAAAATGAAAACTACTCACAATCCTACACTTATTAACCTACAATGACTTTAATTCCTGTAGCTACATAATGCATTTTCCAGCTTACTTCCATTATATTAGTCGTCATTTCGTTATAGGAGCTTTGCTACTTTTTGTTATGCATTTTGCAACCACCTAACCATACTTTCTTTTCATTCCAGGTACGTACTCCTATGTGTATCCAATAGCATTGGCTGAAAGTGCAAAAGCGGATTGAAAGGTTAACATGTAAGTATTTCTTTGTCCCTATTTCAAGTGCATCATACTTATGAAAATATCCACCGGGAGAAAACAAAAGAACAAAAATGTATCACTCTATTTCAATTTGAATATTGAAACTGTGATCAACATATACAAATTATTTGATCTACATCATTAGCAAAAGAAAATAGACTCATGTCTCGTGTTAGACAACCCATATCTCAATTACGACAACTCGTGTCTCATTTAAAGTAAATCAACACGTCATGGGATTATGAAAATTATGTCAGTTCATATCCCAGTTCACAGCTTAACCTTGTAGGTGGTTAGGCATACCTCCCACGGCGTACTGAGCTCAATATTAAAGCTTTGGGAGCAGATTGAGCAGATCGCGGTCAGCTCCGAGCAGCTCTGAGCAGCTCACCCTGGGCTCACCCCACACGTAGACCATGTCAGATCGATGCCCCACTTCTCTCGTACAAGGCCAGCTCAGGGTGTCTACCGCGACCCCAGGCGGCAAGGTTACGCATTAACCGCCAAATTAGGCTAATATGTCCGTGCATCGACATCCCCTATATCGCCATAGGTCACTTTTATGGACCTGCAATTTTCTCTGATGAAAATCAATGACATCCTAATTAAACTCCCGCCTACTTTTTAAGGGGGTAAATTGGATTGGGCTAGACACCGTGGAGTCGGGGTCTGCTATAGGGTAGTTGGTACGGTTTGGATGTTAGAGACCTTTAAGTTTTTTTTCTCTTTATATTGGGTGTATCCCTAGCGGAACTGTTAGGGTTTACCCATTATTATGCTGAAGGTTGATTAGGGTTACAGATTGAGTGCTGACACCACAGAGTGAGTGTCACGACATGGCGTTATCATTGAGTGTCATGACCATGGCCAATTTGTGCCATCATGCACAGGCACAGGCTGACAGTTGAATAACCATAGACCCTTTTCCGGCCTGCACGCACACTCACACACCATTACACTGCCACCAGGGACCCTCCTGTTTACCAGCAACAAACACACACTGAAGAATTGATATTTAATCTTCGCAGGGCTGGTAGGAGTCTTTTTGGGCCGGGAATTGTCTGCCTGTGTGCACAGGAATTATCGGCAGGTTACAAGTTCGCCTCAATGCAAAGCTCCCATGTTTGCTGTACCAGAAAAGGATCCGGGCGTGTGGTAGCTTACTCGTGAATCCTGCTAACACCACCCCTATTTTAATCCGATTTCTAATCCGTCCTTTCCGAAGACTTATATCTGATCTACAGTAGCAATATGAGAATAATTCACACATGGTTCAGAATTCAAATGTAATTGATTCGTTTTATACGAAAATAATATATCATTCAGGCTTAAACATGACAAAAAGTATAGTCACACTGTTAAGTAAAGTTCAAAGTTATGACAGTATACATTTCATCTGTTTTTCTTGAGTTAGGATAACACATGTTCTAAATGAAAATTTTAAAGGATTATGAGTCATATTGTATGCAAATATTGTACGATACCAAACGTGGCAGTAAACAAAACTCTAACATCATGCAAAGAACTGTGTTACTACATTTGTTCTAGCACCTGTAGATAGATTCCATCGTATATTTCTACCCCCCCCCCTCCCAAAAAGATAGGAATAATTCTTATTTCCTAAACACTTTGATCTTTTACCCATAAACCAAAATATTCGTTACTTTGCATGTTGAGTTCGCTTCATTCTATACACATGCGCTTTCTAGACATGGTACCATACCCTAAACGTATCCCCCAGAACCCGATATACATGCACCAATGTTATAATCGATCCACCTGTTGGCATGCTTCATTAATCCCTGGGGGCCAAGCCAGTGTGGGAAAACAACCCTGAATACCTCCAGCATAAAACCAGAGCACTTGGCCAGGTATAAAGGTTGCAGAAGCCCCTGCTGTAAGACCCCCATGTAATTAAAAGACCCCCTTTAAACGGAGTCCCAGACTGGCTGGAGACTGCTACCACTATCTAATCAGGTGTTTTTTTTAACTCCCCTTCCCTCCCAATGGCACCAGGCTGCCGGGGATAGTTGGCAGCTGGCCAAGGAGCATGTCGTGCTCACCCTGATTGCTCAGGTGAGCTGCTCCCAGGTAAAGGTGAGCAGCTCAATATTTAATCTCTGTGGAGGGTCTGGGGGTGTCCTCGGAGTCCTTTGATTTATAGAGACGCGCCCACCGTCTGGTCCTATTGCTATTTTGGGGAGTTACTTTGCTAGGGTTGAGGAGGTGGGTGTAACGGGTTGCTTGTGTGCAAGAATTTTGGTATCTTAACATGGTATATTTTCAGTGTATGGACATAGGCCTAGGTTTAATTAAAGAAAAGCTATTTTAAGACCCGGAGGTGTTTGCTTATACATCACTATTGTGAATTAGTTATTTCCTGATGATCTGAAAGCATGTTATAAGATCAAATACATAGTTAAACATGGATAACTGTTAAAGAACTATGCACATCCCTTTACTTTAGGGTCAATGTTCAAACAACAGCCAGCGGGTTATGTCCAGAACGACAAAATGTGTTCTTTATTTATTTCTAAATTCAAGTAAAACCTGATCTGCATACAGGCTATTCCTGATGATGCCATTAAAGTGTCAGTCCCCCGATCTGTATACACTTTAATGTACACATTTTCAAAACCAGGTAGGATAAAAAGTGCTTTTGAAAAATGAAAGTGATCAAAAGAACTCCTCTTGCTAAAAGTTTTGTACTCGTTCATGTTGAAAAGGGCCACGCATTAAATGTCTAAGCAGTGTGATGTTGTAGGACCTTTTTTATTTAGGGCACTCGCAGTATACAAAAGCTTGGAGTAGGCTGTAGGGCTTAATGCTCTATGTTAACAGGTCGAGCTTTGGTCCAATGGTTAACTTGGCTGAATGTAAGCAACAGGTCGAGAGGGTTCACTTTGTACATATATATGTAAACTGACAATATATTCCAATACGTGTAGTATATAGGTTGACAGTAGAATACATTACAAAGAAAAAATAGTTGACAGGTAAAGATTAAGAAATTCAAGCCTTCTCTGAACATACTCTTCTTCTCATAAACGCCAAGTTTTATCTAGGTTTGCAATGTATTCCACATGTACTTTCTGCAAGACATATTTATCACGAGTCCACTTTGGAACATACCTATCCCATTATGACATTATCCATCTCTATTAGAGAGTAAAGTACATGTGATTGACTGCTTTCTATAGCCTATAACATAAAAGAAAAATCTGTAAATGTCACCTAGGAAAACAAGATGAAAAGTTGGTCAGTCCTGAATAACTATTCCCTGCTCTATAGAAACTACCCCTCACCCATCTATACAGAAACATATACCTGCCTATCCATCTTTACATACACATACACCTGCTTTATGTCTTTGTGTAGGTTGATATTAGTCCAGCTTTTAATGCCAATCCAGGGTCCCACTCTGAGTGCAGTCTATCCATGTGATGTCTCAAGATGTTATCTGTGAAGACATGGCTATTGGTGTGCACCTCAGCAGTGACACTGGTGAGAACTCTATACCTGTGGTGCTACTGGGTTATTTTGGCTCACCTGGTTCTGTCACTGAAGATAGGTGACAGACCCCCTGGTCCCATGCACCACCCAGGCCTTAAGGGACCTGTCATTTTAACTTCTATGGGTGGACCCACCTTGAAAATTGATATACATCTTGATATACATCTTGATGAACAAGATTGAAAATGTATATACCTTTACACACCCAGGAGACACTTCTGATCTAAATTGGCTATGCATTGTATGGGGATTGAGGTAAGCTTAGGCTTATATTCCAGAGAGATTCACATCAGCCTATATCATTTTGTGATGGTATTCAGCAGTGACATTAATATGTTGTACACTCACATTGCTATGGACAATTTGGAAATCCATTTTACAGTATGATGTATTCGTGTTCTTTTGAGAGGAGATTAATATTAACTAGCTGTCATTGTAGAACATTGAAGATAAGATTTTCTTAGAAAATAATCTAAAATCAATGGCATGAAAAAAAGGAATAAATGGTGGTACATATATACAAAATATTAACCCCAAAGGACTGAAACCAGTACACCATAGAGCTACAACCTTTCGTCGTAGCCCAGGGCATTATCTGAATAGGGATATCAGAATTGACATATTGGCACATAGTGGATGCTTCTATCTGTGATATAAGATTGTTATCATCACAGGACAAAGTAATTGTGGGACTCAGTCAATAGGAAAATGACTTTTATGATAACTGATAATAGGGGAGCCGTTATTACGACACAACCTAATATCAAGAGTACCTTCACTTAAGTTATCAGGTTCGTACAATAAAGGTGTCACCTAATTTCGAAGTACATTGAATATTCGTCATTGCTTTTCCTAGTTAATAACGTTTTAAAGCAAAGGTAGGGTCTTTATAAAACCGAATCAGTTCCATGCATATGGTGATGAAAGAGATACATACGAGCAATAGTAACTTTGAACCATTTTACATAACACAATTAAGTCGTATTCTTTTACCTTTAATACAGTGCTGGGTTGTTTGTTTGATTTGGTTTTACTCCCTAGTAACTGCTTATTCATATATAACGGCGAAATGAGCACGTAGAACCATTACATGTTTTACGGTAAACATGTTCTCTCAATACTGGTACATTCAGGATATTTGCAGTGAATGATTTAGTTCAAGATAAACATACCGTTATGTTATGTTTCTGTCAACAACACACAGACATGGCTTTTAGTATAGCACGTGTGGATTAGATGAATGTAGATAAAAGCTAACATGTACAGATCGGTATAGGGGCACCTCTGAAAGCGCAAGTCCATATGTATAACAGACACAGTCTCCAGTAAGACTATAAAAGTGTATTACAATCTAGGTTATAATGAATGAATTGTATTATTTAAAAGAATCATTAACAATCTCCTGTGTGCACTTAATTCTAATTCAATTCTGTTAGTGTTCTCCTGTCCGTAGGTAAATCTAATTCAATGCTGACATTGGGGTTTTTCACTATGTTACCTGTGTATGCGAGGCATAATGTGAATATTTCATGTGATCAATAGACATGTCGATAAGGAGTCGACTGTCAACATTGCCATCTGAATGAAGATTCTGAATGTAACATATATAGTTCCAGGCTCTCTTACTTTTAAATACAGAATAGGAAATAACTCTCCATTCATGAATTTACTATCTCAGGGGGTGGATCCAATGGGGAGGCCCGGGGGTCTTGACCCCTGCCTTTTTGGTGGGGACTTACATTTGTCAACAAAAAAAACTGACTAACGTTGTGTGCATGCAGGTGAATTCAGATTGTTTGAGTACTTAACCTATATGTAGATCCCCCCCCCCCCCGTTTCAAAAATCCTGTATCTGCCCCTGTATGTTCAATCAAATAGTTACAGATCTAGGCAAATCCAAAGGGTGCATCCATAAAAGATAGCACCCACCTGTGCATGCGTGTATCAAACCAGGTAGATAGGTTGGCGTGTCACTATGGTGACCAGCGTGGTGTTAGGGGGGTAGAGGCTACCTGGCCTGTCGCCCGGACACTGGAGGAAGTCCAGAGTGACCAGGGACCTGGCCTAATGGCCGCCATGACAGCTGGGCTTTTTACCGCAAGGCCCAATCTCCCCTTCATCCATCTCACTTGATTGGATCAAAGAGACTAAATTTAGGCACTCGGGGGATGGCACGGACATAGCGTGGGGTTGGGTAATTCGAGTTGAGTACAAGCAGAGCAAATGCTGTTGGCAGGAGCAGTGTTGTCTGTGCTGTGTAGGTTAAATGGGGAAACCCATTTACTATATTGGCACTTGGTGTTATCATTTGGTGATAGAAATTGCCGAGTGCGGCAATGTAGTTCCTGAAGAAAAATACAAAAAAGATATATGAAAATAAAGAAAAGATCTTTGTCATTGGGGACGTTCTATGGTTATTGCTGTACTTCAGATGCTGTACTTCAGATGTACCAAACTCATACACACACTTTAAACAGATACACACAGAAACAGACACACAGACACACACAGTCACACACACAGTCACATAGAAACATACACAGACACACAGACACTCAGACACACAGACACACAGAGACACACACACATACACACACATATATGTATAAATGTATATCTCAAGTATTTTCATAGACAACAACAACCGACATAACAGTTAAATTTGGCCATGCCACATGTTACCCACCCACAACCTTAACCAACACACTTAGCACGTCATTTTTATTACCATCATGTCACTCTACTTAACATCCCACTCACTCAGGTACCCCCCACCTTGACGACCACCTCTACCACTATGACCTTTGACCCCCAGGTGGCGGCTCCTGGTGGCAGAGGGCCAGGCCTGAGGGCATCCTCCTCCAGGCGCGCACCTGGAGGCGGGTCCGTCAGACGCTCTCACCTGTGGTTCAGGTGAACAGAGGTGTATTAAGGCATTCACAAGGTGTCTCCAGGCGGACCACCTTAGAGGGCCCTCGGGGCAGGAGGGACATTGAGAGCATGGTCGAATTGCAAATGCCCGCTTATTTGACTGGGACCTATTGGGAGTATCACAAAGCTCTTTTTTAACTGCCGGGCATGGCCCTTGAAGGGAGATGTCTTATTTGTCTTTGGACAGGAACATAGGCAAACTGTCATGGGTTCTGCTCTGAAAGTCACTGAATGGACAGATATGTATTTTGTGGAGAAAAGTTGATACGAGCAGGGAAAGTATTGCCACTCTTTAGATAATGCTCATGAATATGATACATTATTAATCTAAATGTTGAAACTTAACGGAAAAGGACGACCCCTTGAAACTTGACTTGGGCCCCTAAAATATCTAAGCTAGGGCCCAGGCTGACCCCTAAATTCTAGAATCTTACTTCAACCCCTGTGTTTATTCATTTCGTCAACCACTGCGTTTACATACATCTATAGGTATGTTTATTTCGTACGCATATTCAAACGAAAGAGGTCAAACCTTACCAAGCCGTCTCTCTCTTTTCATCTGCCACCCACCAAGACAAAACGCCTTTTAAGATCATCGAGGCAAAGTTAGTCTTCTTTGCAAAGACTTCTGCAAAGAACCCAGCCGTGGGGATGTGTAATATAGCCATGAAGCCCTCTGAGGTTCCAGCCGCCCGACATATTACTCTGCGTGTAGAGCCAACAATAATCCTATTTGTGCTCAGTCGCCCGGAGATTCGGCGCATTTCACACCCTCCCCTTCTCCCCTGTGGGAATGGATGCATACCCTTAACATCGACAGGACGGCATGGCCATTTCTTAAATTCAACACACGACATGGAGCTTACTGACATGAAGAAAAACATAAACGGCATGACAAAGGGCATTTCTTGAATTCAACATGCGACATGAGTTTTAAAAAAACCCACATAAATATAAAAAGAACATAGGGACATGCGACATGGCATTTTAAAAATTCGACATGTGACATGAGGACCCCCATCTACACCCGGCCCCTGTGGGAGGCTGGGGGTCCCAGGGGGTGCTTTGGCTAAACGGGGACGGTAAGTGAAGCCACTAAAGACTCCTTTTGGGGAGCTGGAACTCCTCTTGGTGACTGCTGCCCCGACGGGCATGGCGGACCCAAATATTTGTTGGCTGGATTTCAACAAAAAGTGAACTGTTCTTTTTGGCCCAACCTGCAAAGAATATTAAAAAAGAGGTTCCCTTTCTGTTATAGAGGCAGTACGATGGCATTTAAGGACCTTTGAATAAATTACTTTTACTGTTATTATAGTTCAAGTTTATGATAAAAGTGAGCAAATCACGTAATATGGTATTTTATCAACTTCATCGTAATATTGTTATCCTTTAGAAATCTTATCTTTAAGGATAACAATAGTGCACTGCGCCGAGGGATATTGGAACCACTGGTTAAGTAGCATATAAGATTGGCAGTTTTAACACAGTAAATCTAGCCTATATGTATTGGAATTCCAACTTATGCTAATTTTCCCCCAAAAGTTTAATAATGACTTCAATTGATTCACAAATTGTAGAATGTTGCATATATTACGATACTATTCCGCCAATGCATCCGCAGGTCATTCAGCGTTTGATTACCAGTAGAATATCATTAATCTCCATCACGTAATTTCAGACCACCTGAGAATAGCAGCTACCAACCATCCCCTGATTTATGGCATCTATAAATAACGAGAGGTGATTTGTGGTAATGCTATGCAAATGGGTGCTACCTGATTGCCCCTTGCTTGACAAGGTTTGTCGGCCAAATGAAGTGACATGGCAATCATAAGCCAATGGGGCGGCTTCCCAGATAGTACCATCAGCCAATAGGGCCTTTGTACATACATGTATACAGTACCATGCTTTGAAACTCAGGGCCGCTTCCCTAGGTGGATACACAGACTATAGATTTAAAAGTACAGATTGGGCACTTTGTCTGAGGTTCTATGTATTTACTGACCACCTGCATGAGCGAAAGCATTGTGGCGGGCAACATATGCAATGAAATTTGACCATGGGCCTAACCAGCCAACGATCTATTTAAAATGTGGGGTGGGGGTGTAGGTAATGAGTAGGACGTCTGGACCTCCCTCAGAATTTAAGTTTAGGTAACACAGCCTAAAACGTCGCAAATTTTGTCACAATTATCAACCAAACCCCCTTAGATCTATTTGGAATCCCTCAGATTGAACAAGGACCTCCTCACATTTGCTTGGAACCCTTTCCGATTTCGGGGTTGGGTCCAATCCTAAAATGTGCTATACCAGCCGCAAACGTAAATGCATGAATGGAAACTCTCTGAGTGTGCAGTCTGTATTCATAAATCTTAACTCTGTGCGCCACACCTGCCGAAGACGGAGTGGTATAAGATATTCATAGTCAATCATGTCCGCCCCAATCCATCGGGTGATCGATCTTGATGGGTATTGGCAGCTCATCGACCTGCCACCTCCTCTGGTCAGGGGGCCAATAACACGTGTTGTCAGTCCCTAAAGGCTGTATTCAACTACAGGCTGTATACGATTTTACTCCCGATTTTTACGATTTAGCTCCCGATTTTTAAAAATTGTCTTTTTAGAATAGCGATAACCTATACTTGCATATTATATATCTATCGACAGGATTTTTAATTCTCTTTCAAATGATATGTAACATGCGTGATCTTATACGATATTTTTAGTGAAAAATAGTGAATGGATACGTTGCTGGCTGACAGAATCGCCTAGTAGAATACAGGCTTAAACTTCCCCCCCAACCTGTCCTCACCCCAATCCACCCACTCTCCTGCTCAAAAATAATTATCATTAATCACATTTTTTCAGGCAGGTCTATGGATCAAAGTTGGCAGTAATATGGAAAATTAATGTTATTCTGATTCGATTTGGTCCTGGGTCTATAGTTTTGGGGATGAGTTGTATATGATTAAATGGAATTTGTTGTGGTATCATGCGTGCCTGTGTTGTTTGAATGTGCTTTTGACATATTTCCAAGGGTATATTTTACTGTTTGATTGATTTAAAGTTGACGTGTTTAGCGGTGCCTGTGGTCATGCATAGAGAATGAGAACAATTATGTTTGAAATCAATGCACTGTATGGCAGACCTAGAGCATGGCGTTGTCTCATTATAAAAAGACTATCCACATGCATATCTTGCTTTTTATAACTGAATAAAAAGCTACGTGTTTTTAATTCAGATGTCGTTCATGTTCACATGCACTTACCTTCTATGTCACGCATACTATAACATACATCTGATGAAATGAAATATGCATTTAAGGCACAGATCTTAGGTTTCTTATTTCAACACACATGAGCTTTGAGAATTTACCTACAAAATAATATATTTGGCTGTTTTCTTAGGAAGATATACATCCTAGCTGTAAGACATAGTGTAGACTTGATAGTTTGTTTCTTTGCTAATGGTGAAATTACCAGATTACTGTCATCTTCTTATCGGGTAATCATTTATGAGTACACCAAGTTAGAATAAAAACCAGCAAAGTAAACAGGCTAGAATTCCATGGTAACCTCCTTTGATTAGAATATGCAAAATGGCATACGGGACAGATCATAAAGTTAGCTTTGGTGCCAAACACTTGGAAATGCGTTGTGAGAGAAACTTGCAAATCCAGCGCACTTGGATCTAACATTGGGTAGAAAAGTAGCAAGTTTGATAATGGTGTGTGGAATCAAAAAGCTGCAAACCCTGCGAAGTTGGACCATGCCAACTGCCAACTACATGACTTGTCATGTCGCCATAAAACTGCAAACCCTGCAAAGTTAGACACCAGGACACTGCCAACTGCCAACTACGTGCCAGGTCGCCTTGGGTGAGCTGAGTATTAGGTGAGCTGGGTATTGGGCGAGCTGCAGCTGGGGATTAGGTGAGCTGGACTTGTAATCTGAACGAGCTGCTCTAATCAGGTTAATTAAGCTGGTGCCGGGCGATGATGAAGGGGCGGTACCGTGACACCCGCCCTGATGAGAGAAGCTCGGGAACCAGCGCCAGATCCAGGTAGTGGTCTGCGTTTGGGCCTGTGGGTTCGAGATTGGGTTTTTTCCCTACCTTTTTTTGGGAAATTGGAATTTGGATGAGTGGACTATCACAACTGACCAGTGCGTACTAATATACGAACCTTAATTTGGGGTCGTGATAGAATGCTGGCATGACCTATGACGATTCCCTATGGCTAGGACGACCCCACAAGTTTCTCTATATTTTATCAGCCAAACAGTATTCAAACTTTGTTGGAAAATACTGAGAATGAGGACCACTACATGCGGCCTGTCAGTATGCACTGCCTTCATTATCACCCGCACGGCCGATGAGCAGTGCATATTGGGGGCAGTGCGTATTGCAAGGCCATACGTACGGCTCCTCATTCTCAGCAGGTTTGAATAGATGCTTGGCTGATAAAATATAGAAGAACCTTTTGGGTTGTCCTTGGGTGGCCTAACTGTCCAAGGGGATCATATGGACCTTGGGCTTCGCCCTCGGTACGTGGCGATCCCCTATGGGCCGTACGGCCACCCTCGTATTCCCCCTGCTGTCCTTCGTCTTATAAAACATTCCGAAAGGCACTGCTTGTGCAACACACCTGAGCAATGGACCTTAACAACAAAAAAGGCTCCCATATAAAGCTATAATGCCACGGGAGGAAAGTCATATATCATGCTTTATATTTATTACCGAGAAATATCTGCTGAAAACATTCCTAGCATCATATTTTAAGCAGTACACCCGATAATAATGGACCTTAACAACAACAAAAGGTCCTAAAAGGAAGGTCACATATTAAGCTTTATATTCACTAACAAATGTCTGCGGACGACATTCCTAATGGCAAATATACCTGCATGAGCAATAGGTCTGTACCAAAAAATATATAGAAAAAAAAAGATAATAGCAGATACAAATAGACTGCTTCTGTAAGCCGCAGAGGTATAGCTTTGTGTATACCTGTCTGTCTACATCGGCCCCCTCTGCCCAGACATTGGCCACCTGATACTAATGAACACCTCCAGGGCAGGGGCCTCAGGCCTGTTAGCGGGCTCCATGTCCAATCACCGGGGACATTATACACTCAGTGAATAACAAGAAAAAACGCGGCTAAAAGAATGGAATAATGAGAGAAAATGACCAGAAATGGAAGGATGGGTGGAGAGGGGATGCGCTGCGCATGCGCGGGTGTGACAGGTGGAAGGGACCAATCGGATGGCTGCAGATGGCTACCAGGGTCAAGGTCATACAGAGGTCAAAGGTCTTTTGACCTTAAAGGGCCATGACCTTCCTGGGAGGGGAGAGGATGAATGCACGTTGAAGGGGGGCGTGGTGCATTGAAAGCTACTGAAAGGCGAATTTGGTGTTTGCTTTTGTAATTGATTAATGGGCTTTGGTTTGATTGCCATGAAATTGTAGGGGTCCGTATGTCGCTTTAGGAAATTCTGGCCATCATTAGTTTCATGCGAAAAGAACAAGCATGGAATGATAGGGGCTATAGTTACTTTGGTAAGTTTTATTACAGGTTATCATGATCAGTGAGTGTATGTTCATAGAGAAATGAGTCTTTTATATCTCTATGGTCGGTGCTAAGGTGATAAATAATTCACCGTTTGAAATGAGACTACTCATATATAGGCCTAGTACGGATACCCGTTCAGCTTCATATGCTGCACATCTCCCTATCCCTTTCTCCACGTCTGATAGATACATTCCCTTTCAAAATTCAGCCTCGGTATTCCTTGCAGATTTACCCAGATTCAATCGATATTTCAATTGCAGTTATGGTTCGTTACAACACTCACTGATATAACGTCCACCGTCCATTACCTTAGCCCCACTTTACTCCCTTTCACCAGGAACAGGGACGGCCAACCCATCTGCATTCACTTTCAACTCTTTGTCAAACTTTGCCTGTTCAATTAGGTGTGAGATTGGTGTTAGTCGCGTCACTGAGTCTGATGTAACGAAGCCCCCAAGCCGTGCAGTCTGATGACTCCTACAGTCTCATCCTTATCTGTCCCCAAACAAAACCCAACTCAGAAATAAACATTGCCTTCTCCTCGCTTTTTCTCACCAATCTGTTCCATTACAGAATATCTCCAAATGGAACAAAGGAGGTGTCACAGGGGCTGTCTTCTTTGACGGGGTCTTCTTCAATGGGTCCCTTTCCGCGTTTCTGGTTTTGTTTATAGTTTTCGCTTCCGTTTTTGTAGGGTATCATTTCCTGGAGGTTTTTGGTAATTTTCATTAATAATGATCTGGCGAAAATGTAATTACCATGGAGCTGTTTGCGGCGTTTTGAGACCAGTTTCCATGGTAATTGGTTCATACGGGGAGGTTAATCATAATTATCTTTAGTTCGGAGGTTATTTGTGGTATTTCGCAGGAACATGGGATGAAAATTGAAGAAATTAAGTAATGCATCCCCTGCCCCGGTTGACTAATGTAGCCTAAGGGGCTTAAGCCTGCTGGCATCTGGCCTGTCTGCTTCTGCTTATTATCGCCCAACATGACATAGCAATTTATTGTTTCCAGGCAGAACACGCAGGCTGATTCAGTTTAAATCTGAAAAAATAAATCAGGAAAATGCTAAAACAAAGCTTCTGGTAAAACAATATGACGGAGGGTAAAGCAAAAACCTATTTTGATGATGTCAGCAGAACATCATTACAGCTTGATGAACTCATGGATATCATGCTTTGTCATGACAACACCAGGTGGCGTGAATGAAGTATGACAGCAGAGTCCACTTAGGCATAAAGTTGTTTTAAGGAACCGTCTGTAAATAATCATGGTAAAATAACAATAGGGAACTATTTTCTCTGGAAAACTTCCCTTCCACTCACATAGAAACGATGGTTCTACCAATAATTCTCACACCCACAGTTCCAAGAGTCAGACAGTGGCAACAAGACAATGTAATATGTAATCATGTGTATTTGTCAGAAAATCAGTGTAATACGTAATCATGTGTATTTGTCAGAAAACCAATGTAATACGTAATTATGTGTATTTGTCAGCTAAGCAATGCAATCAGTATCATGTTTACTGGCATCAAGCCATTGTGATACATATTTTTTTTATTGCCAGCAAGGTACGAATAACACATCCAGAATCCAGCCATGCACACTTCAGTACATGATTTCTTATATTGTGGATCATTTATAGGCCTTATAGCCCTCCAGCGAAAATTAGTTATATATTTTCACAATTCTGTGATAATTATTCCAGTGGCCTTTCTGCAAATATTAACGTTACACATCAGGGGGCCACGGTATTTGTAAAAAGGGACCATTGATTCTATCAAATCCTAATACGCACATCAAATCAAGGAAGGTTTTGCAGAAGAAATACTGATTGATATAGGCCTACGTGTGTTATAATAAGGAATATTCTAACCATCATCTATTATAACAGTGCTTGGACTAGGCCTATTCCTCCGGCCATTTACAAGGCCGTCGAAACTCCAGCTTTCTGTAAAAGAGTTAAAATCCGCACAGTCTGGACGCCCAACGACCTTTGGTCATGTGACCTGTCTGCCAACGTGACCACCGGAAGTGGATCCGACACTGCGACAACGCATGCGCAAGCCGTCATTGAGTTCTGCTGGTCTCTGGCAAGGAAATCAATGCACGCCATAGTGTTGACCGAGGGGCAGACATTGTATGGAACAAGTGAAAGAACCTGTTAACGCTGTACCATAGTTAGTTGGGTAATGGAGGAAATACATGAACGAATTAAGTAAATCTTCCTTCGACAATCACAATTCTTATATTGTATAAACATTGACCTCAACCTACCCCTTCTGCATGCATTTGCATACATGTATACATGATAATGAACTAATGGATGCAGATATACAGGTGCATGTCACTGATTTCTACTGCGGGTTCACATGCGCGCAACCCCCCATAAGCATAGCTCTACTAATGATTATTCATAATGATAATTATTATGAATACAACCACCAATAAACAACAATAAACCGGACTGGTAGACTGCACAGAATCCCTGCCTCATGACTTCCAGTTGATTTCTAATTAGGTTGCCCAGTACTAATGTTGCCCTAAAGATCCCAACCCCTGTAAATAAACCCAGGCCCTCTCCCCCTGCACCAGTCCTGATGACGCAGCAATTTCCATATTTTACTACCAGGGCCTTGTCTTTACGCCCATCTCATTGATGTACGATCAGCTGGTAGCCCAGAAAAGCAGCGGGCCAGAACGCACTTGTCTCTGTCGGCGGCGCCCAGCCCCTGCCATCGGGCAGTAATTTCTCCAAAATCAGGCGGTTAGTATTCCCCACCTCGTCCCTCCCGGGGCATTATCCATGCGCACCCGGGCCACCGTAGCCACCGCGCAAATGGCAAATCGCCCGGCGACGTCGCGGCGTACAAAGCCTGTGTGATTACGACGTCATTACATGGGCGGGGGATTGGGCTTAAGGTTAAAGTTTATCTACTCTTATTATGTGGGGAGTCTGCAGTCGCTGCGATTTGGCCTATGCAGGGGTTGCGTTCCCCTGTGCCTGAGTTCGTTCTAACATGGAAGAACAGTCAACTCCCATTTACACCGACACGCAGGGTACGCGTGGGGTTGTCCTTTTGGGAGAACGCCATATGCTTAACTGTTGGTCAGGATTCTTGCTGGGTATACTAAACATTTGGGTACACACACCCATTGGCATACCCATTCGTTGCACATAATGCTCAGAATTACCTGAAGAACTTGTCAAGAAAATAGATTTGAAACTTTAAAACCACGTCAGAAATTAAATTGAGCCCCCTTGCTGTGGCCAAAATTCAGTTGGATGTATTGAATATATAGTAAGCTAGAAACCCTGCTGTTCAAAGAAAGACATTTTCTAATTTGCTATGATTGGAATTTACCTTCAGATCTTAAGTATACCTATTTTATTTGAAGGGGAATATTTACGTTTGATGAGGTATCAGCTGGGATAATAACACCATACATTATGGAGAAATAGGCCTATATATAGCACTTATATATCCATAACCATATAGAAACCATAGGGCACACACTCCTTTTAGACTCCAACGCTATAAATACTCCTTCCAGGTCCCAACGTTAAAGGACATACATAATGCCCGCCAGCCAATGACTACATTATTGGGTCCCATCCCACCCGGTTTCTCTGCTATTGAGCAGCTCCTGAGCAGCTCCTGAGTAGGTTCGATCTGCTCACACCGGGTCTGTTGGTGCGTGGACGTCCACAGGGTCACCGGGTATAGGACATCGTCTTATTGTGTAATGTCGATATATGTACAAAGCGGCTAAACTGTCCAAGACGTATTGCGTGGGATGTTATTGCCTGCATGCATGGTCAAAGCGCACGGGAGTTATGCTGCTGGTCTGAATAGAAGGAAATGTGTTATAGCATTGGGAGAACTGATGAACACCTAGTGTTTATATTCATATAATATTATGTATTACCTGATGATCCATAAAATTAAAGCATATCATTATCTGACGAGAGACGTTTTAGAGTGTAAGGACCATTCAGCAATTTTTCAGCTATATATTGAGACGAACTCACACTTTTCGTCTTGTAAAAAGTACTGATGACTGAATCTGGGGGTGAGAACAACAAGAGAAGCTGGTTCGACAGATGCCTAAAGGAATCAAACCCAGACCCACCGTGAATGAGTTCTACATGTTGTCCACTGGACAAGCCCTCCCCCCCCGCCCTTTATTATCTGGTAATAACCTGACAATTTAAATCAATAAAACTATTTGAATCTACAAGCCTAGCTCAATTAATGCAACCTCTCCACTAATATTGGTTTAAGATAGGGATAGGACGTTGTCGCCTGATCTAGCTACAACTAATCTTCTCTCATATCTAAAAAAAGCGATCCTGTGATGTTCTAGAGAGAGAAAAGTAAATTTGTCTACTACCAATTGACTAAAGTACAACCACCATAATCTCCATCACCTTATCAAAGTCCTCGCATATACAAAAACGTGCAGGTCATACCTGAGTAGCTACAACAGGTATGGTGATAGTAGCCATACTTAGCTGCTCCAGTAGGCCTACTCCAGGGTGTTCCGACGCCTCCTTGGTGCGGCCGACCGACTCCAGGACGTCTGAGACCTGGGTCCTGGGCCATTGAGGCTGTCTTTGCCAATGTCTGTGTGTTTGCCTTATCACTGATGGCCTCCTGAGTCTGGATGGTTGACCCAGGATGGCCTGGTCACTATACTGGTGTCCACCTCTATATGTTTACCTTAAAGGGGGCATATACAAACCTCCGGGACCAAACCCTCCATGGTGCAGCTTCTTTGATAAGGACTAATGTTAAAACAAGGGAAAACTAATGTGTGTTTGGCCACTTTACTAAATAGTCTTTCTAATAATAATGAAAATAATCACTATTATACTGTGATGAGTGAACAAGTTATCTCCTTGTTCCACTTGCGCCACCTGCACCCATAGTTTATATGTATTAGATTTCTACCCGTTTGTGATAGAATAATTATACCATATGATAGCTTTATGAACATATATATGCATGTCCTTAGGACATTTGTTACCGTATCCGTATGTCGGACGGTAAATGACGCACTAGTTCAAACATCTGTATCTATAACTAAAATGCATCTTAAAAGCTATGATTTGAAGATTAAAGTACTTCTTTTACCATCTTTATTCACATTTTCCGCCATGAAACCTGGCAACAGAATATAAAAATGTATGTCTAACCAAAGTCTGTCAGGGTTATATATACATTATTAAGGAATTAAATCTGATTCTACATAGAATCAATGCACCCATGCATACATGTTCACCCCGTGCATCATGATACTAAACAGGGGCCAGACGGGCCCTGTGGTAAACCTATAATTATCGTGATTTGCTGTCCATGGAGTAAGTAGGGGCAGAAGGGGATCCATTAAGTCTGATTGATGCGAGCTTTACTAGACAATAATTCTTTGTCTATTAACCAACATCAATGAATGTAATCGCTATTTTCGTAGTTCATTATAATATGCGACTTTTGAATTGGAGGCGCTTTGAAAGTATTCAATCATAATATGTCATCAAATATATGTCCATGATTTAATAAGAGATTTAGATAGCTAATAGTTATGATTTAGATGGTGATGGTTTTGATGGATATAATTATAAAGGGTATTCTTTGAAGTCAACCAGTGCATGAAGCTATTTAATACCACTGGGACTTAATAAACTACACGTTGTGATATGAATGTGATTATAATTAATTTTGTCATTTTTCTTTCATTTATATTCTTGCCTAGTTCACCATTATGTTATGCATATTACAATGTATTTTACTTGATAGAGAAAGTCAACGTTCTTTCACATATGTTTTATTGAACCAAAGCTACACTACAACTACATTGTACTCTTCCAATAGCCATACAGATGTTAGGTAATGAATTGAAAATGAAAAGATGAATATAAAGATGATCTTATGAAACAAACTAAAATATGGTTCCTTATATTGTAAACACAAAATTGACCAAAAGTTTTTCATTGTTACATAGAAATAGTAAGCTAAACTATAGATAAAAGTAGGCCTATATACCTATCTCCTGCCTTATATAGGCAAGGTCATAACAAGTGACCTTCAACACATGTTTGTCCGGTGCTGTATTTATCCCTTTTAGCATGGGCGAACTCTTCACTGCTGGAGGCAGTAAAAAGCGTTGGTCTGCATCATGGCGTCGCATTATGTTCATAACGACCATGCCCACCAGGGAGCGCCACAAGGGAGCGGCCATATTGTTATCTTGTTGATGCACACGGCCCCCCTTTAACTCCCTAATAACAAGAAACATCGCCCATGCAGAAAGAAAGTGGCTGGCCGATTTGGGCACGGGCCCTGTAGGCATCAGTTGCCCCAGCTCTTTGCGTGTCTGGTACTAAACTGATGTTGCTAGTTTTATCAAGCTGTTGCTGTGTCTTCCATCTTTTGGTCCTTCTTCATTTGTTCCTCTGACTTTATTAAATTGGTTGTTTCTGTATTTTCATTCGTGGTATAAGAAAAAAAATCAATGCCAATACCCTGATTTGGACACCTTTCTTATAATGCAACTATGAACACTAGACTTTTGCACCTCTCATTGCTTCTGTTAAGATTCATACCTAATTTAATTTGAAAGTAGGCCTATTTTCTGTGGAGTGTTATCTTGACGGGGAGGGGTATACTAAAATCATTAGTCTTTTCTTGTCCTTTCAAATGCCTGACGATTGCCGGAGGAAAGTCTACCATGAGGTTGTTAGATTCTTATTCAATAGTACTATGCTTTTTTGCATGATATGCATCAGAGTTATTATTTGCATCCGGATAAATTAATGGATGCTATAAAAACGACACTTCAAAATGAAATTTACAGAGGGATTGCGAAAGAATCTCGTTCAAATACAACTATATTCCCAGCATTGTTCATGCATCCTACTGTTTTATTGTTTGCTCTTTGCCAATCCTCTTATCACTGGAGACTCACACTCTCACCGCCTCAAACCTTTTGAAAATAGAAAACTAAAAAGTGATGATGTCAAATGAAGATAGTCTTTGCCCACGTTCATAATGGTGGACTTGGCGCATGCGCGTTCATGCCTCAGGGTGGCTGCGCGTGAGTTGGCGTGCATCTGTTGTTTTAGTGAGCCCAGCGGAAAAACAGAGGCGGAAGAAATAAGGAGGAGAATTATCTGTGTATCCTCAGTGGGGGGTTGGGGTGCTGTCAACAGCGACCAATGATTGTGATGGCCCCATGACAAACGCCCTACATCGTTTAGCGCAGCGATAAGCCCGCAGTCTACAGCAGTGATAAAGCAGCGGGGCACTATATCGCAGCCTCATTACTCTTATTGTGTCGGAGCGCCGATGGAAAATAGTCCCATACCACTCCCCCGCAGAGGAGTGGTGGGGGTGGGGGGCTGGTGGGCTGGTGAAGGGGTAATGCTAATTCAGAAATAATTACAATGCTTTTTCCCAATCGGCAAAATCAGAGATCGTGTGTGTCCATTTAGTCTTCGCTGCGAAATTCAGAAATGGGCCAGGCTGCTTGAAAACCAAAGCAAATACTCAGCCCAGACAATACCGCATTTTGTCACGGCTTTTGTTTTCAGAACAAATATTGACTTTTAACACCCTAAAAATTATGAAAACTTTGTTTCTGCAGCACTTAACAACAAAGAATCAACGCCTCCGACGCTTACTATTGAATCAATATTGTAGGATGCGAATGCGACAATGTTAATCGATAGAATTCATATTTTTTTAAGGTTACGTGTGTTTCAAATTGTATTGTCTTTCATACTCCCATTATTGACAATGTTTATTTGAAAAATTGAAAGTAATAGAAAGAGAGGGTCTTATAACCCCATTTCATTTCGTGAAATTATATGCATCCAATTCCAATTTGTCATAAACATAATGGCATAGTTGAATCTTTCATTGAAAACTGCTGGGTCATTGTTCTTCATTATTGACCCGGGAATTGATTTAGCCACAACTCTCTCCAATAATAATCATAGATCCATAATCGTTCAACAATTTGGAAAATAATCATTTCGAAGAGATTAGACAGCAAATTAATTTTGAATTGATGCAAATGTGAACTTTAGATTCAAACCATTGAACATCACCTTTAAATCTCTTTCATGATCAAGAAGAATCGATTCCATAATGTGCTAAATTAGTGCATCATTGTTATGAACATATATCATGCAAAGGCATGCCAAAGGGAGAAATATAGTTACCATACATCATCTTTAAGCGTGCAGCAAAATTGTCTGAATCTTCCTGGTTTATCTTAGTGGCCTCTTTGATAAAATCGTCCATTACTACGGAGATCTCGATTGCATGCCTCCTTAACAGAAAGGTAAATGAGGTGTATTGTGTGTCATAAAGGATATGTCCATTAAGAGCCCCAATACTTCAGTTAAAAGCTTAAAAAAGCTCTTTTAGGGTAATCTAAAAGATCTCCTAGAGAAGCAAACTCTGATAACAAAAGGCAATGGAAAATGGCTGTGTTAGATAGATTGGGAAACCCAAACTACCTTTGATTTTGCCATCATTCCTTGTGAAACAGGCTCCTAGGAATTAGAAAGATGTAGAAATATGACAGCATAACATGGTCTCTGAGAAGCATATAATTTACTTAGCCTGGTCGCCACCTGTGAACCCACATAAAGTATAGAAAACCATTAAGGCTCATGTTGGCCTCATGAGTGTTATCATTAGTCTGGGCTGATACCACCCTGTCGCCAGATGTGGCCTGAATCAAGGCCTAAATCAAGGCCTATATTACAGCATGTCGCACACCTCATAGGCCTGTAATAAGTGAGGTCGCACATCGATCAACTGAGGGCGTACCTCTTTTATTTATAGTGTATATAATGTGACGCCCTGTTGTGAACGCTATACTCCACAGAAATCCAAGGTAGAGCGAGAACATCCACTTCGTGGCACTTGTAATGTGTGATGGTAATCGTTTGTAACAGGGAGAGGTCAATACATCAGCCTTTCATATTCCATGGTGTTATCGTTATGTAGGACCTAATGTAGATGAAATACATTATTTTGCTAAAATGAATATTTATAAAGATATATTTATGTATCTTTAAAAATTTCTATTAATAGAATTCTATTAATAGAATGGAATAGTTGATAGAAATTTTAAAGATATATTTATGTATCTTTATAAATGTCTATTATTGATTCTATCCTAAACGTAAAGCTATAGGATGCATTGATACTCCGGGAACCTTAATTAATAGTGAACCTCCACCTGTATGCCTAACCTCCATACATCCTCCACCCAGGAGGAGCCCCCACCTCCTCCAGTGCCCTCCCACACCAATCTCCGCCGGCAGAGGGCACTTAATAACCACAGCCCGGAGAGGCCCTTGTGGCCAAGGCACAGCCCCCCGGAGGGGGTGGCAGAAAAATAACAACACACAGGAGGGAGAGAGGCCTGGGTCCCTGGGAGTCAACACTCATTGTTGGCCTTGATAAAGTATAAAAGTAGGGCTATAGTGATATAGTCAGCACCACGGGGGGCTTGTTGGTATCGACGAGATGGATCGACGTCTAATGTACTAAAGGCTGCATTCAACTATCCGATTTACCAATGCGCAAAGACGTTAAGTGACCTTTGAATTTTGTAACATAATGGAGCCATTAAGGCATATTAAAGGTCATGGAGAGATCTTGTAGAGATGACCTTTCTGAAATTTTAAAGATCATGTGAAAGACTTGAAAGCCTTGAATAGGTCTTGTAAAGGTAAACTTCCATTACCTTTAATGTACCATAATGGCCCTATTTACAAAATTTGCATTTGCTAAAGGTCACATTTTGTGCAGTGTATCTCATGAGTTTGAAAATCACGACTGGGAATATTGGCTAATGATTGACATGTAACATATCATTAGAAAGGATTTTGAATTCTCTTTCAAATGATATGTAACATGTGTGTGTTCTTTTAATATTTTAATGTAAATGTAGATCTATATTAATTGTCGGTAGTGAAGATCGCCTAGTGGAATACAGACGTGAACGTACCCTGCTTTATGGTCCATGCTGAGGGGTGCGCGGCCTTGGTCGTATTTCTAGCCCATCCTCCCATCTGTCTCTCTATTGAGCCGTCTGGCTTGTTTCTCCCGCCACTACAGCTATTAAATTGGCCAAGGGCGTTGGGATAAAACATAGAAGTTGCATTACTTTTTATATATATCGCGGGCTCCAATGGTTCCGTTTTCTTGAGGGAGACGTATGTAAATGTGTACACAGAGGAGGGAGGAAATCATACATCTATATATCAGTCGTTCCTGACTTGAATGGAGTGTATATAGGTATACTATATATTGTGAGGGTGTTTTATCTATTTGTACTTTGTGGTTTGAAAGGTCTGCTGAAAGAGTGTATATTGTACTTCATTCAAAAAACGGTAATAAACTGTGTGGTAGTGTTGCATTATTTCATCGTTAAAGGGATCCTACTCTGACGTCTATATTGTTTTTCCTACAATAGACCATATCATGTAGCGGATTCATATCACGCCTAAGTTAAGTTATACTCTTCTGAAAGATGAATCCCTGTATTTCATCCTAGCCAGATATATTCTAATATACAATAGAGACTCTGGTGATATAACAATAGTATTATATCACTGGAGTATCTATTTTAAGATAGTAGTATCTTTCCTACAATATGTGGATACTCCGTTGATATAAATTCATTTTACCACCATTTGTCGTTACTATCTATGTTATCGTAAGTGTAGGACCTCTAAAAATCAGAATCAGGACACCACTCCCCTCTCCCCCCAAAACAAACAGTAATTAATGTATGATTATTTTACATATTCTTTTGTTTTTACCCTATGAATAAAAATCTGCATACATTGAATCCCTTCTGTTCGTAGACTGTACCGTTAGTATTAAGACCCGCCTTATACATACACCCACATACAGGCGGCAGCCACTCCTTCAGGGTGTTGGGGCTTCCACCCCCTTAATCACTCACCCCTCCCTACTCTCAGACGACAGGCTTATCGGCCAATACCTGGCTAATGCCGTGACAGATGAGGGCCGGCTAATCCTGCAGATTACTCCACGGGTTTCCAGGTTAATTCCACCCTAAATTATAGATTTACTCTCGCATCGTCGCTCTTTGTTTCCCATAGCTAATTACTAGGTGTATTAAAATACCCTAAATGGGATCGGAGCAAAAGCAAGGCAGCTGATTCCATAGATAAAAATAGGAGTGATAAGCAGATTATACACAAAATGTGGGTTCTCTCTGAAATGAGATAACCAAATAATGGGCTTGGAATTAGCAGCAAGTAAACTCATTTCAGGTGACAACAATATGCTTTAAACTCAAGGATAATATCATAATTTAATGAGTCTGTAATACTGTAAATTGTATTAGGTTAAATAAATAGGTATATGGGGAGAGTTAGCTCAGTGGTTCTGGTCTGTTCATTCAAAGGTCGCTGGTTCAATTACAGGCCTGGTTTCTTACTGGGGTCATGGACTATGTATGAGGCATGTTACATGCATCTTGCTTCTGAACTGCTCCATGACTTACTTAAGGCAAAGACACATCGGAAATGAGCTTGCATATATATCGCATTTGTAATCAGTATTGTATTCAACGTACAACATTTTTGGCATTAAGTGACAATGTAAATTACATCATATTTGGTAAAATGCAACATAATTGTATAATAACAATTGCCGTTGAAATGCATGCTATTCCAGAGTCATAACATAAAACATTCAATCACAAGGGTTTACCAGTACCCTACTCAGGCCAATATTGGGAGGTCGGTAACAAAGTCTGACATATATCTTGGTTGATGACCCCCTTAAGTACACACCTCTCCTAACGAAGTGTATCAGGGTAACCTGTTTCTCCAGCACCCCCCCCCCCCTCCCGGGTGACACAGGGACACCAGCACCCCTCCACACCACCTAATCATTGTAATAGAAAGTATGATCACCACCTAATATCCCAATAAAGTGTTATTACTCCCCAATAAACATCATTGGGCATCAAATAGCTTGGTAATGTATTCCTTTGTCTTCGCATTATCTAATAAACCTTTGTCGCTTGTATTATGTTGCACAACAGGAAGGAATCAGATTTCCTTTTCCCATGCGAAGTTACCCTGTAGTTATGATTTACTTGAAGTTCACAGGGACATCGTGTGACATCAACAAGTCAACCAGATGTTGATTTTTATAGTTTGGAAGGGAACCTCTTAAATAACTAATACAATCCAGCTGTTTTGAGAATCACGACTTAGATACGTGTGTATTTGCTGAGTCAATATCGTGTCGCCTTTTGAAGTCAGCCGTATGTGTTCCACTAGAAATCATTTGTATCACCTACCCATTTTTGACTAGTATTTTAGTAACTAGTATTTAATTAAGCAATAGATTTAAACTTTCAAAATGCAGATATTACATTGATGATATTTATGTACATGCACAACTATCGTACTTCTGTACCATAGAATCCCAGCACACTGAATCAAAGAGTTTCCACTCCCTCTGACTGTACTAAACCGAAACGAGCCTCCAAGGCCTATTTGCTCACAATGCTCATTTTCTTGCATGTAAATCGTCCTCAACAAGAAAGCCCCATTCCCACATATCAACTCTCTTTTTAAAAACCTGATTTACAGAATGAAAAAAACACCAGCGACACAAATCAAACAGAAATACTTGGCTGGTTCCCGTCGCGACGGGTTAAAGCGTCATGCGAGCAGGTGGGAATCAGCGGAGCAGCTCGGGGTTCGATTTATCACGCCGGGCGAGCGCCGCCCGACTCAACGGGACCGTATAGATAATAGGCTATCTCCTAATTATGCTCTCCCAAGGGAGGGGGCCGATTGCATTGCGGCATATGAAACTACCAACTGGAATGTTGATCATAACGGTCTCAGACACCCTCATCTGTTAGCTAGTGCTTTGCGGCAAAGCTGCGCTTCTGTATGTTGGATATTTTTGCCGGACAATTACGAAGCATTAGTAAACGCGTCTATAATGCGCCAACCAATTTGAATTCCTTTGCTGGCACAGCAGAAAGCAGACGGCTGGTGGAATGGAATATGGCTAGAAGTGTCAGCGTTAGTACGTCGTGTTGGCTGTTCAGATTAGCTATATACATGTATAGGATTTATTTCCTCGTGTCATCCTACTTATTACATAGAGATTGAGGTGCATTATTCAAACAAACTCACCTATATAAAACAATTGCCTTTTTTAAGTTTATCAATTTTTATTTCGGGGATAAGATTTCCTTTCGATCTTCTCTACCTTCCAATGTTTCCCCCTTTGAAGTAAGAAGAGTATAAAGCCCCATACCCACTAGGCGATTTTACCGGCGACTGGAGATGGGCAACAGCAGAATCACTGGTAAAATCATCACCAAATCAGATCACCTGTTAGCATGTGACATTTCAACATTAAATCTAACAGGTGATCCGAATTGGTGACGATTTTACCAGAGATTCTGCTGTTTCCCATCTCCAGTCGCCAGTAAAATCGCCTAGTGGGTATGGGGCTTAAGTCTGAGCTATACGGTACATAACTCCAGGGGCTTATGCTGTAGAAAAAGCGTGGTATTATTAAGTTTACTGCTTGTTATACTCCAAATGCCTAAAAACAGGTTGAACATATTGCAAATCCCACCAAAGGATCACTAGAGTATTACGCACTTACATGCACTAAAACCAGCTCCAAACAACCAGCTAACACTGATTTAGTACTAGTTTAGCAGACCCTGGTCTAAATGAGCAGCTCCTGGTATAAATGAGCAGTGCTCTGAGCTGCCCCCCCTATATTAAGGCCTCGTTAGGTCCCCAGCCGACGGGGATAGAGTACAGCCACCACCGACAAACTTACTAATGGTCGCTCTACAATCTGTTTCTCCTGAAACGTAAACAATTGCACAATTGTTGGAAGTTAGCAGCCATTTTTAGATAATTTCTGCAGTTCAGAACTTCAAAAATATATTTTCTTTTACATGTATTTGAATACATTATACCATAGAGATACACAATAAAGCCTAGGTAATAGAGATACAAAATAAAGCCTTGGGATAATAAAGCTTTGGTAATAGAGATACAAAATGAAGCCTCAGTAATAATAAAACACTTTGTAAGGTTATACGTAGGGGAAATCTGCATGACTATAAGTTCAACAGAGAGAAAATACAATTCCTAGAAATGTTGATATCTAAAAGCAGATAGAGAGAATCTGAAAAGGGCCTGTTACTGTGCGAGCAATACATTGCTATTTCTGGGAAAGCTTAATCTGGTTATGAATGGCTCTCTCCCGACAACAACGGCGCACTAAGCGAAACAGAACAGGCCTACCACATTTCTTTCATATCTTATAAAGCTCACCCCAGGCCCAACCAAGTTCATCGATCACCAGAAGTAGAAGGTAAAGACATTACACTTGACAAATGACTTGCTCCCACCCCCCACTATCCCAAGACTGATTGCGAAAACCTCGGTATAATGGGTTCATGGGGAGGTGTCACCTTTTCATAATTGGATCTAGGGTGATGCCAGCGATTACTACGCCACACACGGCATCTCCTCATCCACTGCTCGACTGTTTGATACAAAATAATAAAAGCCCAAAGAGCCACTCCACTCCGCACGCTCGTTTTTTGTAATTAGCGACGGCATAACGAACGACCCGGAAGCACCTATATCGTCCGCGCATGCCTGGGCGACGCACTTCCGGTTTTGCCGCACTCGGCCGCTGGCGGCGCTCCTAGCGTCGTCGGCGTTATGCTGGTACCAGTCTACCTTCTACCCTCCATTACATCTGTATGTGTGACTCCTGCCAGTAACAATTACCCAGCATGCAACATTTCTATGAGTAAGGGTCTGTGTTGTGATGGTTTGAGGTTGCAAATGGATGTATGAAATATAGACAATGTAACGAAGCCGAGGGAATTATTTCAGGCCGCTGATTCTGCGTGCTGATACCTGAAGACAGGAAATCCCAGCGTTCCCAGTTAGTCAGGCAATGGTAGCAGTTCGCTAGGGCTATAGTAGAAGCACAAGGTGCAGGAGGAGGCCGTGGAGGGCCGCTGATATCATTCATCACTTCCTTCACGGGTTACCCCCCACTTCGGGCGAGCTGAAAAGCCCGTTAATAGAAAGCTATGGTCCGCGGGGGGCAACGACCAGCAGGCATTCGTCCCAATATGGCGGCGGGTCGTCGACGAAAAGCGCGGGCTCGCCACAATCTCGCCCCGGCGCTTCATTGTCGTCTGCTCCTGGTAGTCCTTCCACGACCTGGTTACCTCTTGCATATTAGTTTGAGTGAATAGCGGACTTGGGTGAAACTACAGTCTACTCTTTCGCCTCCGTCATTTTTCACCCCTCTTGGCGGGGATGGGGGCGGCTGGCTGCTTAGCACAAGTGGTCTTCATCAGGCCTAAATCTCAGTCGTGTCAGGCCACATGACGGTCGGGCTAACGTCTAGGCCTCGACGTCCGTCTTTGAGAAGGGCTTATTTCAAAGCGTGTAGGCCTATTCTACATATCATTTTGATGCTACCGATTTCGTATTTGTTTGATTTTCTCTGAGAATGTGGCATGACGCCTTAATGCTATATACTTTTAGAAAGAGATTGTAAACCTTTTTCGAGTGATAGGCCTATATGGCATGTCAATGATTATACTTATTATCTACTATCTATTTCGAAAGTCGACAGCAAAATCAGTATTTGAAATAGATATGGTTATTTTTGTGATAGGCTTGTTCAATATTCGTGTTGTTCGAGAAGTAATAGGTTTTATAGGTTTTCCATGTTTTCCAGATTTTCCAGGTTTGCCATTACGTTTTGTATACAGCTGAAATTTGATAACTGACGGGATATTAGATAATGAAATAATAATGTTATCAAAATGGAAGCTGCCATTTTGGTTCGACCCTACTTTGCTTGTTCTCTTACGTTATTCAGTTTCAACCTGTATTACATTGGAAACCAAATCGTTGTATGGAAATGACAAAGGTCCAATACAAGCAGTACGGCTGGTTGCTGGGGATAACATTCGCTGTAATTCTGCTTGTTTCTTGCATCTGAATAAAAAGCCCTAAATTAAATTCGCCATGAGAAGTTTGTCAACAGCCCTGAATTCTCTTCAACGATAAGCAGCCTTCTCCAAACGTGCGAGTGGATTAAAGTTTTAGGTCTGCCACATGTTATTGTCCCTACTGAAGCATTGTTCGTTTGTCTTTATTAATCTTTTTTCACAAGTGAGACGAATTATTCTTCTCGGAAAGATTCAGCCCACGTTGAAAATGGTTTCACTCGTCATTTTCTCGGTTGTCTTTCAATATTCTTTCATTTTAGTTTCATTGAAAGTCTCTCACTTTTTCGTCAAAAACACCTAATGTGAACATTCCAATTTCGAATACTTTCAGTATTGATTTGCATTTTTCGGAAGGCAAAGACTGTACCGTGTCGAAAGGTTAATGTAGGAGTTGTTTTTCTAGGAAATTAAAGGTAACACGACTGCAAAGTGAAGTTTCGTGTTGCAGATAACCAGGGGATAAAGAGTGAGCAATATAGGTTTGAGGGATTAGGGATAGGTATTAAGGTCTAGATAATGACCCTGGATCAGTCCAAAGTACCGACTGTGATCCTATTGCTGTTAATGACGTCACGGGAGGGCAGGGGTTCCGACGTCATGGTA
Organism: Lepidonotus clava; assembly: GCA_936440205.1. NCBI lineage: Eukaryota > Metazoa > Annelida > Polychaeta > Phyllodocida > Polynoidae > Lepidonotus > Lepidonotus clava. Next base: position 11,557,316 of record OW387150.1, on the reverse strand, counting down.
CCCCTGGCGCCACCTGGTGGTGACCCCAAACTGAGGTGAGCTGCTCTGATCGTTACGGCCTGTAGCTATGGCTACCATCTCAACGAGTTACTCATAATTCAATCGTTGAATGTATGCCTTGTTGGTTCACAATGCCCCATTAGGATTGGTTCAGCCAATCAGAGATGCCGGAACTACATTGATTATGACCGGATCTAGATTGTGAAGCAACACAATTTGTTTTGGCGCTTTCATTAATATTGAAAGACATTTGACTGAAAATATTAAAACAGATATTTTCGGTACAAGTGTTAGGGGGGAAGTGCTAAATAACCGTTTAAACGTTTAAACAATTATATATACAGGTGAGATACAAGATGTTGGCGCCCGCATGGTCGGTATTAGAATGAAAGATTATATTTTCATTAACTCAACAACACTAGATAATGCGTCCTGTTCGCAGAACAACAATATACTTCGTAGCAGTTATATATATATATATATATATATATATATATATATATATATATACCCAATTAATAGAGAAAAGTTCCACACAGTTTTTGGTCCAATAACTCATCCTCATATCACTTACCATATGTAAAACAACACAGTTAGAGGTCATTTGAATTAACCTCTTACACAAAAACAAGAACAAAAGTCACGCAAACCCACCCTTTGGTAATGATTAAAAAGGACCTATAGACCACCACAACAAAAAACGGTTCATTTAACACAGGTCCCTGCATCCCCATGGGTGCTATGGAGTAATCATTCATTTAAGCAGAACTGAATACCCTGTGTTAAAGCCGGGTGTTTTCATTCAATTGGCGGTATTGGCTAGAGGAGTGGAGGGACTGGTGTGTGGAGTAATGATAGTAGAGGCCCAGCCTGGCTCAGTGCAAAGTGTTTAGTGGTGGGGAGCTGCAAAAATGGGTACCTGAAAGGGGGGGGGGGCACTGGCTCTTTGCTCTTTGAAGGTTAATACCCATTGCTGCAGAAAGATTCCTCTCTTTAATTGCTGACCACTCCTGAATTTTAGTTTCCCGCCTACTATACTTTTTGGAAACGGATGATCACGGCCCATGAAGCACAGAGTGTCTCGCTAACGAACAATTGACAGAATTCATAAAACTTGCGAAGAAAACTTCTGATGAAATTATCATTAGTTTTTGTAACTATAAAGCTAAGTTGTAAGTTGCTGCCTATAGATTCTTCTATGGATGTAGTCAACTGACCCCCTTGTCTGCTAAAGATTGAGTGACTTCTCTTTTTATAAATATTTTTTCTATGTTTGTTTCTATGTTCAACGCTTCTGCTTAACTGGGGCGTTTAGCAATGTGTACCATTTCAAGACCAAAGTGCCCCCCCCCCCTCAGGGGCGGGTTGCTGAGTGGTGACGGCTGAGTGGGGGATGGGGCAGTGGAGTGTCTAATGACGCCAGCCGGTCATTGATCCCACAAACAGCTGGGGGCAAACTGGTGGCAAACTGGGGATCCAACCCAGGATCCGCTGTTTATTGATCCAAAAAACAACTGGGGGCAAACTGGTGGCAAACTGGGGATCCAACCCAGGATCCGCCAGTCATCCTATAACTGGCTGAGGGCAAACTGGTGGCAAACTGGGGATCCAACCTGGGATCCGCTGTTCATTGATCCCAAAAACAACTGGGGGCAAACTGGTGGCAAACTAGGGATCCAACCCGGGATCCACCAGTCATCCTATAAACGGCTGAGGGCAACACATTGATCCCAGAAACAGCTTGGGGCAAACTGGGCTAGTCTAAATCTAAATTGGGATCCACCGGTCATTGGTTCGGCAAACAGCTGGGGGCACACTGGGGATCCAACCCGGGATCTGCTGTTCATTGATCCCACAAACAGCTGGGGGCAAACTGGTGGCAAACTGGGGATCCAACCCGGGATCCACCACATCCAACTGGGCCTCGCCTCCTGACGCCCACTTTTTATAGCTATTCTAGTATAAACTAAGAATCCGGGTTAAGGATAGACAACGCCTCTTAGCGCCCAATTTCCCGGACTCCCTTTAAATAGCCATATAAAATTTGAGGTTTAGTGAATAATCATTGTTCCAATAGCATTAAATAGCCTTTTTATAACACTATCTATTCATGTAAGCTATATATTAATGTGTAGGTCCATGCCCCCGTGGCTGTGTTTGGAATTCAAAAAATGCATTTTTAACTTTTATTTTTTGAACAAGGATATCTTGCTAACTAAAGCATGTACGGACATGAAATTTTAAGAGTGTGTAGAAAACATTCAATTGGAGGGAACTGTGTCTCAGATTTTTTAATTAAGTCTTAGTTTTAGTTTTATAAAATCTAGAAAATAATATAGAAAAAATAAACAAAAAGTTTCCCGTTTTTTGACATAAAATGAAAACTAAGACCTAAATCAAAAATCTGAGACACAGATCCCTGCATATAAATGTTATTAAGATGCTCCCTAAATTTTATGACTTTCTATTGAGGGGTAGCTGAGATATGCGTGTTCAAAAAATAAAAGTGAAAAAATCAGTTTTTCACCTATAAATTCTCTAGCTTTAATGTGCCAGAAACTGAATTTATATAAAAGGATAGAGAAAAATGTATTCTATCATTTGATGTATAATACATACAATTAGCCTTATTGAAGACAGAGCAATGTGAATTACTGTAAATGGGGCGCTGAGAGGTGTTGTCTATCCTTAAGAGTGTGACACTCTCTGTTGACTGAAGAGTAGAAGGGAATGTAAGGTAGGCAGAACCATTCATATATAAGGCACAGTCTGTGCACTAGCCAGCAGATAACTGCCTACCATTATTGAGTGTACATTCTGGAAAGATGGGTACTGTTACGGACAGATTCAGGAATCGGGAGTGAAAGCAGATAGACTGTTAGTTAGGACGGAGTGTTTGCTGGGTGTGGTTGAGTGGATGTTACCCTATTGGATTGTTCATTGTTAACTGGAGATCCTGACCCTGGAACACACATTTGGAGAATAATGAACTTCAACCTTTCACCCGAGTGTTATGTCTTTCATAATGAGGAACTATGTCATGGATTGGACATGCAGTGTTGTTGGAGATAGACTGCAGAAGGAGCTAGCTAATATCCATGGGCACAAACAATAATACATCTGATAGTACATGTAACTATAACTGGATATCAAACCTCTATAGTTCAGCCTGTCACTGTATCATGTCTGACTTGTTGAATATCTGTATCCCTACTTCATTGTTCATACATGACTGTCACCGTTAGATTGACACTCTCTTACAACTTGCGTTTCACTCCTCAATTTCTCTTCCTCAACTATCTTCAATGACGAAATATCTATATTTGTCTTGCTTTTCTACATCAACGTTTCCAGCTAATTTCAAATTCTTTTCATTCTTAAACTGCCCTTGATCCCTTCTTCCTCTCTTCTGCATACAGTTCTCCTACAATCCCTCTCTCCCTTGTTCTCCCCATCCCTACCTATTGCTATTCCTTTTACCATCCCCATAAATGATCACCACACAACACGCAACTATCTATGTAAAGTTCACTTTTCCCATCAAAGCTACAGCTCTGATTCCTTTTTATAACTAAAATCCTCCCCCTTATCAGCTCAAACAAGATCCAAATGGACTTAAATGATCACTTTTTCCTGCCCTCGGGAATGTCATAGAGTGTAGGAACGGCCAATCCAATTTGCGATTTAGGATTTTATAGTTTAATTGATCTTTTAGACTTGATGGATTAGTTCTCGAATGGAGACTGACTTCCACAGGACTAAGTCAGCGAACGTTATCCCCCAGGTTTTTCATCCCATCCCCCTTGGTACCAAAGCTTTATGGCGCGAATCATTTCGTCCGACACCGAATCCAGCGTCTAATGGCGTCGTCTAGGGCTTTTTAAATTTCCAATCTTTCAATCCGCAACCAGGGTACTTTCAATTCGATACCCATCTCCGCCACTGCAAAACTTTCACATGGTCCGCCTCAAGTAATTCCACCTCTTCCACTTGAAATGAGACATTTCACAGATTGAATAACTACAAAAATAATGACGTTCCTCTTGTGAGTGTATTTAAAGAAACAACTGCTTTCACTATAGTACATCAAGATGAAGAGAACCCAATTCCTCTAGATGTAAGAAACGATGGTTTAGAATGGTAAGGATGATATAAAAATGAAGTAAATGAAATATTTTCCAGCTCGCTGGAAATTAAGTGCGTTTAGCTTCTCTAATACAACATGGGACTCGTGCCTTTGAAGCAGATTGGACACGAATCTCAACTTAGACTTGTTTCTGGCCTAGTCAATAGCTTGAGTCTGGATTTTGGGAAGGTGCGAGTTTGAAGGATAGACAGATAACTGGCGAATTTCTCCTTTTCTATGAATTCCTAGAAGCTCAATCATAATCAGTTAAACAATAACCTTTTTAGTTCCATTACATTTTTTCATTGTGCATAAACTATTATACTACTATAAAGATATATTTTTTCTGATGTTTGAGATTGTAAACGGCCCCACATTACAGGTAAAGGAAAGGTTACCATTTACAAGACCTTTCCAGAATGTTAACGTCAGTTTATAGAGGACTTGTAAAGGTCACATTGCCATTACTTTTAATATACCTTTTATGAGTTGTATTGACTCGATTATCAAGAAACTGGTAGGTTTACAAGTTTATTTTTTCTCCATGGAAGAAACATATCCAAAAGAGGTTAGAACACCAGAATTAATATCAAATTTGCTAAAGCCTTAACTTTGTGTATAATCTAGGCCATTTAGACCCTACACTGCCATCTACCACTGCCATCACCACCCTCAGGACCAGAATCCATCTTTGTGAGCCTCAGAAGGTAGTCCCTGCCTGGTTAGCTGCCTACATGAGTGGATGAATGTTCAGAGGGGTGGAAAAAACACGCGTACATCGTCATCCTCCCCCACCCCCACTGACACCTCCTCACCTTGGTCTACCAGCCCTTTTAAGTGTATGGTCACTGGCTCCTTCTTTTCCTTTTTTCCCGTTTTTTCTGTGTCAAGACAGAAAAATATAACCAGACATTGCTCAACATAAGCAAATTTCAGTGCAAACTTGAAGTAGCCATATGTCACAGAAGGTCCTCCTTGGTAAAGTGTAACTTATAGGAGTAAAGGTTTAATACTCTATGAATGGATTGTATAAACGCTCCTTATCCTTTTTCATTTGTATTTTGAAAAACTGGAGAAAATATTTCCAGAAATAGCACACCATAGGCAAAGTCCCAGTGCAAACTTAAAATAGCCATATATATAGGGGTAAAATTGGTCCGATGGATAGATTATAATAATTCTCCGTTCTTTTCATTTCTTTTTTGAAAAGCTGTAGAAAAATATAGCACAGCATATCCAAATATTCAATGCAAACTACAGAAGCAAAATATCACAGACGGTCCTCGGTCATGTATAACTTATAAGGGTAAAGTTTTGTGGTTTTGCAAATGGATCATATAAACTCTCCTCAACCGATGTCTTTTCGTAGTTTACAACTTGCTCGGCTAGAATTAATATCACCATTCAACATCTCCAAACTTTTCTTAGGTCCAATTAAAACGGCCTGCCTTTTGATATGATAAACGGGGTGGATATACAGGACCACAATTCAGGAAGGAGTCCTGAAAGCCTGGATGTTTTACCGGCCACTCAACTGCTCTCAATTGACAACACTTCAATCGATCCCATTTGAAATCTGATGTATACCCCTCATTGCAGGCCCCCTAAATTTTATTTTCTGCTCCTTGGAGGTTTTAGTTATCTGCCATTTCCTTTAGGGGCTGGCCATTAAAGCATACAGCCTATTTTCTGGATAATGAACGGATGCTCACCCCTACTGTACCGACTTCATTAACACTGGCAGGCAGGCACAGCCCAGTACCGGTTGTCTTCCCTAATCGTCCCATGAAAGTGATTATGTAGATTAATTATATTTTTAAGCAGCTTGAGTGAATGCCAGCCTCTACAGTCGGATATTAAACTTTTCTCGTGGGCGACTCAGGAAGTCTTCCTTTGTTGAGTCTGAGGGCATCGACTACAAAACCAAAAACTGATAAGAGTAAATCATAGCTCTATGGCCTGTGTTCCACTAGGTGATTTTGACTACCGGGAATATGGTCATTTCTAAGTTCCCTCTTGGATTATGATAAGAACCCATGCATGGTACATATTATTTGGAAGAGAATATAAAATCCTTTCTAATGATATATAACACGTGTATAATCAGCCTATATTACTACCGGCGATGCAAAATATCGAGAATAAAGATCGGCTAATGGAATACAGCCTTTAAGTGTAGTGATGTGTGGGCTAAAGGATTGGTGTATTTATTCCTCTGCCTCCTCTATATAGGCGAGCGGCGGTAATGCTAAGCCTTTATAGCTTTAAATGTGTTTACATATATATCTCTGTCAATGATACTATATTGGGAACAATAAATGGGTAGCCATTACCAGGGGAATCTTTGCCTATATAGAGAGTAGCAGAGTGAACGCCCGCAGGCTAAAAAGGGACAGATTGAAGTATTGCATTGCCATGGCTGATAGTGCCCCTTCCCCTGCTGATAGTGTGGGCATTATGCCACCATACCAGACCCACCACAGAACACACCCAGCTCTGGCCAACCCTGGTATCTACGGAGTCATGTCCTTGTCGCACCAATTACAACATGACTATAACAGTCAAATAAAATTTCCGTTCTATTTCTAAAGTTGAATTCCCTGACTAGAAAGAGAAAAAAAGAGTGGTCAATTTTGGCCTTGATTTGTTTAATATATAAATATTCAATGTATGGAATATATAACACAGAAGGACAAATTCATAGATTACAGTAAAATGGTATACATTGCCATGTAATCATTTTAAACACCAGACTCCAGACTTTATAAAGCTGACCCCTCTTTTTGATAATACTTCAAAAACACAACGGCTACAAGACGTTCTTTAGATTCCTGGAACCATTCTAAATTTGCAATTCAGATTGAGAATAAAAGCGTCCCTTCCGGACATATTTCCGCAAAACCGGAGAACGATTCCCCAAAGTATTTGATTCCATAGAGCAAAGGATTTTGTGTTTGTGAGTCACAATAGCCCTATCTCAGAGACCAATGGCAGAATATGATCTGTGGCTTCTGTTACCATTCAGCCCACCAAAAAGTAAAAAGCAGGACAGGAAGCATTGCTTTGGCAGCTGTAGTATGGAAGCGGTCCACCAATACGTCTAGTGAATAACGATGCCTTAAGCTCCTGCATCCCTGTGTAAAAAAAGACTAAAAATAAATGTAAGTTGCTCTCTTGGGAATGTTTGGTAATGGCGTTGACCTTTGCCCACAAAGCATACTGACAAAAACCGCACAAGCAACCCCCCTCCCCCCAAACAAAAAAAAAGAGAAAAAGATGGGAGGAAAAATGTTTCAGTCTCTGGTAGTTGTGTGATGATGAGGTGGGGCTGGTGGGGTTGGTCAGGTGCCCTGTTATCGCTCGACCTCCCCCCTCCGACCCGCTGCCTGTAATAGCGTCGGGCTGTTCAGACAATAGATAGCCCTCCCTCTGCCAAAGACCCGGATCAAAACAGCGCTGGTCTCCCGGGTACCGGCTTGGCTGGGACTAGCACAGTTGGCCACCAGCGAAAAGGGCCTTTAGTGAATGGCCGCCCCAGAGGGAAGGGCTTTTTACGGAGGAGTTGTCGTAAAGTGTGGTAAAGAAGGGCTGCTTGATGGTGCGTATGGGATGTGTCATCAATGGCAGAGTTTGAAGGCTTAGGATACGGGATAAAATTATATCGTATTGGATATAAACTGGTGTGATTCTGTTAGAAAAAGCTTACAAACGAAGAAACAACAAATTCAACAATTTTTTAAAAATAAGCTTATTTATCCTGAAGAAATGCAATTTAGCTTTCCCCATCGTACATTGCTCTCCAGCATTTTGAGATTTTATACTATTAGCAATAAACACTAGAACTTAGACAGGCGATGTCTAGTATTGTTGAATCGTATGATTGTGTTAAAAAGTAATAGCAAAGAAAGAAAGACAGAAAAGTCCACAAATTAAATGATTTCCGGCATTGTTTTCGTATTCAATTATGGGAATGTATGCCTCAAAAAGGAAAGGTAAAGTGATTACATCATTTCTGTAAGAATGTTATCGCCATGGCATTATAAAACAAGCTGTATATGCCTACTTGAATAGATAACAAGAATCTTAATATGCAAGTACCATCCCGGATCGTTGTATGGTAAATTTGGAACAAAAATAACGTTAAGACTTCCCATTGCGTTCGTCTTTTCAATCCCTCATCTGTTTGCTCAAGTTGTCGCACTTCTAGAAAAAGGTGAAGACGGATCGCACACAGGATGTCTCCAAGAAAAAACACATTTTGAATAATCCATTTTCTCGAGATAGACACCCGTTGTATAAAGGAGAAATAGAATACAAGCTTCAGACCAGCTTAGTATAACATTGCTTCAAAAGCGAGTGTATGTAGGACTTCCATATATCAAACCATAGAGATGAAGATGTATATTTCGTTAGTTGTTTGAGCCTAGACGAATTGCTTCACGCGTGTGAAACGGTGCATATTGAGATAAATGTTCTAAAAGCACACCTGAACCGATGGAGGAACTCAAGTGCACTCAGAAATAGATACGGAATTTGTATATTCTAATCCTTCCCTACCATTATAGCATAGGTCTATTTGTATACAATTACAAACAAGTGCTTATTCACTCGCCTCTTTATAGCCTAACCATTTCTGCTATCTAGTTAACCAAAATAAAATTAATCAAGTGATTATTGAAGGATGTCATAATGACAGTCTATTTCTGTTATGTAACCTATATGCATATACTTGGATGTGTCAGTTCCAAGTTACTATCAGTTGAAACAGTTCAATTGCAACCTGATTCAATGTATATATCCTTTCAAACCCAACTATTTTAGAGTTTCCTCACTATAGGTTGAGTTCTTAGGGTAAGGTCACGTGTCTAGGTCACGTGGTCTGACCCCCAGACTTCTTGCACGTGGTACCGTTGGTCGCTGGTTTCCCGCAGGCCTCTAGCTCTGTGTTTACTCATTACTCTAACCCGCCGGCTACTAGCGGGGGATTGGGCCCAGCTGACAGCGCATGGGCACAGCCTCTTCCCCGGAGGTCCCGGATGTGGCTTCCGCCATTTTGTAGACGGTGTGAAAAAAGAAGACATTATGTGGGATATAATTAATCTTATAGCAGATGGTGCATCTAGGCGCTGTCTCCACTATTCGTTGACTGTTCTGTATGGAAAGAGGAATATTTATCAAATTGTGGACCCTTTTCTTCTGTACTGATGAATAATCTAGGGAAGCAGGTTTGCCAAGAGGCAGTGCAGTGGCTTCGGCAGTGCCTAGACTAGGTTTCCCAATAACCTTCTTAAAATTGGTTAAAAAAAAAATGGACAAAAACACCTGAGTAGTATATATACTCAGCGGGATACCCAGTTAGGCTTGTTGGTGTCCATTTTATTTCTGGAGTGATGATAAAATATAACTTAGTTTTTCACTATATCAAAATGGCCTCATGGAACACTCTTGTAACAACCTGGAAATCTCTCAAATTTAATTGGAACCACCTGGGATTACACGGACTGGTACGCCCCTGCCTTTAGTGTACAGTCATGGTGAATATTGTGACTTCTTTTAGAGGATAAATATATAGATATTATTGTATTTATTATAAATATATGTATGTATATATATTCAAAGAAATGCAGACATATTCATTTATATCATTTATAAGTTCATGACTTCTCATGTGAAGTTCTATGAATATGTGGTCAGACTGCAGATGCGTACCGTTAGAGTTAGTCTAGTTCCCTTCGGATAGACCTATTACATTAGACACACTCACATAGCGATACACGAGCCTCAATTGAGAAGTGACAGATTGCAGGCCATTCAGACAGAGTTAACGACCGAAGCTGAGCCACGTGCCAGAGCATCCTGACTACTCAATCTGACTCTGGAGGAACAGAGCACCTCGTAACAGTTGCCCCTAGCCACCCACCCACTCCTAGTACTAAGAACTTGTCCGTGCCTTTACCCTGTGGCAGCCCCCTGATATTGTATTAAGGAGGGAGAACAACTGCAGTGTTGACAGGACCCGGGAGGAGCAAAGCGGCGGTGTCTCCAGGGCGTCACCAAGTGAAACCTTCCCTTCACCCCCCATCATCGCCCACACGGCGTCTGTTTGGTTGTCATGGTAATTGGGTTAGCGGCGTCTCTCGCGGTGGCGCTGCGAATCGGGTTAGGGCCTGCGTCCGTCAACTCTCCAGGCAGATTGCTTGTCGGTTTTACCTAGGCTTTAGAGGCTATACAGGAAGACGACGACGGAACTTGTGCTTGGAGAGGGGCGGCGCCCACCGCCGGCGTTCCTTTGACCCCGGCACACTGCGCACGCGCACGGTTAATTGGATCAGCCCCACCCAGATGGGAGCCGTAGCGCCACCACGTGGTGGATCTGGGATGTGTTACATGCTTGAAGAACATGCATGCAAGACATGCTCGAGCGGCATAATAGAAAGGGAAGAAGATAACTGCATGAGGAATAGGAAAGGATAGAACCGGAATCTTCTTGAAAAGGTAGGGGCTACCATATAGGGTGAAAATGTATGGTTTAGGTATACATCTCTTTGAATGCTTCAATGGGGAATGGCTGACATAATAGACAAAAGACAATAGCTATAATCCCGATGTACATGAAAATATACGTGCTTATTCTACTTAAGTAGTAGAAAATAGAAAAAGTGGACAATATTATTCACATTATCCAATTTCTGTCATATGAATTGTATTTGAATTGAGTACCTCAAGTAGTTCATTACAACGATACCTGATACATGTAGGCCTAATAAGACAATATTTTGATTGATGATGCTTGGATGCGAGCTAGGAGGGGATGCATGCATTTGAGAAAATTAAAACAAGGAGGGCTGGAATTGGGATAGGGGTCTTCTATAAGGTCATCCCCCATGTGAGAAGGGTTACATGGCAGACATGCATGACTGGGCATTGATCCACAGGGGGTCTGGAGGCAGGGATAATCCATCAGACAAAGCTGCCATGTTGGGTTGGGAAGGGTAGAGGGGATGGGGTGGGGAGAGGGGAGGCCGGACAATCACCGAGCGCAATCACAATCACTGAGGGCACAGGGCACTCCCATCATGCACTTGTGAATTATTCCTGTCATAAACATCACCCATGACATTCAAGAGAACAATGGGGTGATCCCGATCAGGATAGATAGCCAAAATGTTTTTGACGGATTTCAGATTAAGTTAACTGTGATTGAGTGCAATAAGGTGAGGGATTTCATTAGTAAGCGACGCGGCAGAGGTGTTAATTGCTTGCTCATGGTTATTCAAGTGAGGTATTGTATTACCTGGTTGGATGTTATATACACTGTTATATCTTAAAGGTCAGTATCATGTAATGGTGTTAAATGTTGTCCTGCAGGTATCCAATTTGTTTATGGTATTGTCTTATATTACATACTTAACTCTGTAATTGTACCAGTAAATTCATAAACATGTGCATTAATAAGGTAAGATACCGAATCAATAGACCATAATTTTATCTAACTAAAAGCTTTCATTGTGTTTATGTGTCATTCATTGCTTTTAGTTGCCCTTCTTAGATAACTATTGATACCAAGGCACATCCAGGGATTTTCACTATCACTTATTGTGTATCGTGATTGTAATTGGTTTTCACAAAAAACTAATGCTGGATGCCATGGACATGTTTGTGAAAAAAAGAAGATGGCGTAGTATGAACCTTTGGCTTATTTATGTTTATCTGCAGGCTGGCTTTTATAAATTTGGTAGCCTGGGCATGCTCCCTGTCGGTGTTCTGGGTGTTATCACCCACCATTATGACCGTCACACGGCACCCCCGTGGTTTATTTAGTGTAACCAGGGGCACAACCTCCCTTAAGCCCCATACCCACTAAACGATTTTTACTCAATTCGCCAAGGAATAGACTCTGAAATCTGCCGATTCTTATTGCCTGTCAGTATACTGTATTAGAATGTGCATGCTTGATCTGAATTAGAGCTAAAATTGGCTGATTGTTTGAGTATATTCAGCTGATTTTAGCACTGATCAGTCGACCGACTTGGTGAAAATCGCCAAGTCGTTATGGGGCTTTATATTAGACTCAGTCCAGCTACTGCCATTATGACCAACCACAAAAATGCCGTTTACCAGTCAATCTACCACCAACATGTATTGTTTTTAGCCGCAATCAAGCTTAAAAGTGATATGCTTTACCGCCAATTTATTCGAAAATATTTCAGTTTATTGCTATCATGGGGATATCACTGGCAGCTTAAGTGGAGTTTTCAAAGTTGCCCACTTTGGAAATAACCTGGCTTGGCGGATTTTTGTGGCGCGCCTTTGATACAATATTAATGTTGATTTGTGTAATCCCTTGTGGAAACGATATTCTAATCACCCTGCTGGTTTAATGGGAAGGATCCGTCGGTGTTTCTCGTGAAAGTTTAAACACTTTACGCTTTGGTGCTGTGCTGGAGTGGGTAGGTGGAACAACGGTTAGTGGCTTCAGCAATATAAGAGGTTGTCTATTGTAGAGCTTGCTATAGTGTCTACTGAAATAGCAAATAGTAGCTTTGATCTGAGGTGTTATAAAACTCCAGTGGATACCTTATAATATGTATAATCACCTTGTATATATTCACAAACATAGGTATGATATAAAATACTCATCATACATTCAGAAACCTGAGAAACTGTCCACATTATAGCACAAAAACAAACCACGGACAGCGGCTGAGGTCCCTTGCGACCAGGTTTATCACATTATGTGGACGGGCCCTAAAACCTTTCTTTATATTTCTACTTATGGGCATGCTTAAACCTTACAAAACATTTTATAGATATTAGGTGACTATTTGGGGAACGGGCCCTTGAGAGCCCCAAAACTAAACAGGTTTGTATGGCTACATCTTTTAGTAGTTTTCCTGTTTGGAAATGCCCAAAGGAATAATTCTGTCTGGGATAGGTATACTGTGATAAATTGAGAAATCAAACCCTGCAGCTCATAAACATGAATAAGATATGATATACAGACGGATTGTCAACAGGTTACACAGAATTGATGTAACCTACCAGCCAACCAGTGATACTACATCTTTAATAACATTCATCCCAGAACCAGGCCACACTTCCGAACGCAGCCCAAACTCATCATAGCAAACACGCTATAACAGAGTAGATATCAACTACCAAACAGATAGGCTGTTTTTCCTGCCTCCTATCTCCTAGATTTGTCCTGGTCCCTTGATGTGCCCCCTGCCACTATCTGCCGCCGCTGTCGCCGCCTGGCGGGGCCTAGCCGGAGTGATTGTTGTCTAAGTGGCCATCCAATGAAGATGCTGCATTATTTACAGGCTGGGCTCTAACCGAGGCGGCCCAAGCCTTAAGTTAAAAGGGAAGCGCCTACAGTGCGCCTCCGTTAGAGGTGCTTAACTTCTAAGGCAGGCAAAACGGTACCGGTCTAGCTGGGGCTTCATGGATGTGGTACTCTGGCTTCTTTTTTGTATTTTTTTTTGGTGGGGGGCATATTTTTTATGTCTTCATCATCATATAGAACGTGCGCGCACAAATTATGTGACAAAATAGACATAGTTTAATTTGTTTTCTGCTTTTTGGAATGGAGAGGGGGGGAGGGAGTTTTAGCAAAGAACATTGGATTTAAAGCAAGGGAAAGGGCATTGGCTTAATGAACAGAATAATAATTATGAGCTGCACGTACAAGTACAAATTCCAGAATAAATGTATATTCACGTTTTATATTCCGTAGTACATGTATTCATATGACAAATCATACTGTTGTGTATCAAAATGGTTACCAGTATTCCAACAACGAAAAAACGATGGCGTCAATGCATGTTGTTAAAATATCTATTTATACGCTAGATATCTTCTGGGAAGTTTAACAGATTTTGTATAGTGGCATAGCTTAAACTCGAGTCATTTACGTTTACTCACGTATCACACTTACCCTAACCTACGTATCGCACCAACATTAATGCTTTCCAACCCCTCACGCAGCACCCTCCCCAAATTCACCCCATCCCCCTTCACCAGAAGCCAACAGAGTGCCTTCCGCGATCCCTGCTCCACCCACGTCTCAATTTCCTCCCCCATCGCAATGAAAACGTGGGGAGTTGTTGAGGCATGCGGTGGTTTTCTGGTCGCATGACCACGGTCACATTGCTCATCGAATTGGGTGCGTTATGACACCGCCCTCTAATAACTCTTCTATGCCCGGGCACGAACGGCGGCTTCTATTGGTCGGCCATGTGGCCGTGTCACCGCAATGCACTGTGGGAAGGATGACCTCTGAGGTCATTGGTTGGACCCAATAACATGTAGTGTTGATGTAGCATTTTTTGGTGGGTTATTGCCATGGATGAAATTAGAAGTTATTTTAGAAGATGTCGTTCGGTGTTTGTAATCTATTGAATTATGTCATACTTGCATCATGATTGCTTCAATTTTAACATATTTCTTTTATTTCTCATTTCAGGTATGTGTCTTTTCTTGACGATGGAAATAACTTGCGACTATCAGAATTGTGAGTATAATGCTTAGAATATAGACTTAATGCTCAGAGGCTTGGGGTTTCTACTGTTTATCATATATATTTTGAAGTGTCTTGTATACATATAACACGAAGTATACAAGACACTTTGCAAAGTTGCTAAACTACAGAACCATACACGATAACTCTAATGAATTGTAATTGCTAGTTGTAAAGGTGACACATAAGCATAAAAGGGGAACAGCTACGTTTTAAGCGTCAAAAGAGCGAAGGTTATCATCATTTTAACGGATAATGTTATCAGCAATTTAGAGAGAAAATCACAACAGCACTTAAGCACAGATTCCATCAGCCACATCATAGTTCGTTTAGAAATTCCATCATTAACTTCCCTTTATCTCCTCACCATCAAATGCTTTCTCTGAGGTAGGCGCTGTTCAGACCTGCTTTCTCTGAGGTCGGCGCCTTGTAAGTTGTAACCGACGCCTTGTAAGTTGTAACCGGCCGTATGGGTCGTTGTGGCCTTGGGTCGTATTGGTCCTTACCCAGTCTGGGTCGTTTACAGCCTATTCATATTTGATGGCAGTATGATCGGGGCGTTAGGGCCGTGTCTCTGCTTGAGAGATGTGGGAGCAGAGGGGAAGCAGCCCAGGAGCGCGGGGGCACTCCAACCAGGCTTGGGTACCTACTGCATGCCAAAGAGGTAGCAGAAGTAGTGGCTGTAACTCCAGTCTATGCTGAAAAAAGGAGGCGTGTAACTGACCGAGGAAGTCCCAAAGAGGGTCAGTCAGGGACACGAAGCTGCTGTGTTAAGGTAGTCTAATCAGGGATTAAGCATCAACGATCCGCCAAGGATTGTGTAGCTAATAATTCTGAGGTAAATGCTATTTTCTGAGCTTTGTCTGTAGGCAATGGTATAGTTGTAGTAAAACCCATGACCTTTGGCATCTAAGAAAATCAGGGGCTACAAAACCAAAACAGCCAGCTGTCTTATTTGATGACTGTAGGCTGTAGTTTTGTTTTTGCCGTACCCTCAAAGAGTCAGTGCCCCCTCCCCCCGGGTGTAGTGGTTGTGGGGTAGGTGTGGAGGGCTGATAGACACAGGCTCTATCCCACTGTGGGGCTAATGGGCTGAGGTATGTATAGAGGGAGACATGTGAAGGGCCGCAAACACGTACCCCACTTCCCCACTTATAGACCGTTTTCTCAAAGACTCAATAACAGTGTTTGTCATACTTATTTTTACTTAAAATACCCACGTTTGACTCACTCGGAGAATGCCCCTCATATTCGACTGATGAAAGTTAGAAGGAAAACCAAGATTTTATTTGTTTATGAGACAATGATAAACAGATGGATTATGGAAGGCGTGCACACCCTTACCCCATGCAGAAAATGTCAAAATTGTACGTAACAATTATGTATCCATAATAATATACACCCATATGTATTACCAACAGATTGAGTACGCAAAGTTCACCTAACCTCCCTTTGATGGGCTTTGTCCTCACTAGGTGGCGTGGTGCGGAAAGCCGCCTATAGCACCAATTCACCACATCCTGAGCCCTGCTCCATACACGGGCCCACAGCCGCCTACACCTCCTCCCTCCAGGGTCCCAACTCCCTCTCCAGCCCCATACACGGCCGCCGCTGTGAGGCCCATGTATCATAACACCAGTACCACAAAGACACAACCAGGTCTATATGGAATAACATTAAAAGACTCTATACACACTGTAAATGGGCTATGTACAAAAAACAGCTGGCACTATCCGGGCTATGTACAAAAACCGGCTGGCACTGTTGGCATATATTAGAAGCCTGTAATATTTATAGAGTGTTTATAGAATAACACACAGAGGCTGTTTACTATAATAGATATGGGCAAAAAAACTTCTTGCTATAAATATTTGCATATTTTAGCCTTTAATACCAATGGGAGAGTCCTATACTGATTGCTTAGGCAGTCCACTGGGAGGCCTCACTTTCCCTGATCTAGGTTCTAACATTAGGGTAACCTCAAGGTAGGATCTGTTAGTTTCGGCACACAGAGGGTTAACTATAGAGAGATTAATGGTGGGAGGCACCTACATAAATAACCACCAGGGTACCGACAGAAAGTGAGGCTCACTTAGTGTAGGGTGGGTGGGAGGGGGGGGGGATTAAGGGTTAAACATGTATGTTTATCCATTTGCCTTATGTGTACTCGCCATCTAGTAATTACATGGAGTTTACAGTCGCCAATCATGATGCGGATAGAACATGTTTATAGATCATTATGAGAGCAATGTTTGGGCTCCTTGTCACTTACGACTTCCGTGCCTCTTGGCCATGAAATATGGAGGAATAAGGAAGGACCTTTATGTCTTTATTACTCCTAGAGGCCAATTTTTTTTTAACGAATCGAAACTATTTCACATTACATGTGCTCTTCTAATTTTGACTTCTGTGAATTTGGTAATTTCTAAACTTCAGAACAAAACAGAAACCCTTACATGCTATATACCATTTAAAAGAAACTTCTAAACCCTTTCTAATGATATACATATGCTATCGTCATTTTTAGCTTTTACCCCTACCAGCGATTTTCAAAGTTGAAACTAAAATCAGATAGTGGAATGTGGCCTTTAGTATTAGAGTTGGGGTGTCACGTCGCCGTTTAAACCTGCTACAGACAAACCGTCCATGTTTCCATATCAATCAACCTTTTTCAGTGTGCACTTAGGGTGAGGGCTCAGGCAGAACGATCCTCCCATACCCGCCTCGTCCGAATTTAAAAAAAAAACAAATTCAAAAAGATGTCTGGATTTCTGGTGTTTTTTTTTTCACAAGATAAATGGATTGTCTAACTCAACACACTTTGAGTTTTTAATCGCTTTTGTGTACCCTTTAAACTCTATAGGTTTTTAATCTCTTTGTGTACTGTTTAAACTCTATAGAATTTTTCGTACATACACTAAACAAAACCGATCCAGATCTAGTTGTCTCTACTTAACACCTTTTTAAAAAAAAAGCTGAATCCCTGTATAGATATCGAATAGAGGGCGTTGCCCAGCTTATAACAACTCAATAATACCAGGTACAAAGCACATTTTCCATATACTACTACGTGCTCTCCCCAACGCTAAACACTCCCCGACCTGCTCCCCTCCACTCCCCTACCCGACTTACTGGCCACAACCACAATGTCCAGCAAAGTCGCTGCACTCTTTGACCTTTTCCACCTTGGGCCCAGCGGAGTGGCCGTTTTAGAGGTGATTTGTTCACATTACCGACCTTAATATACCTGGGCCGCCACCCCCCTGTGACCAGCCCTACTTTGAAAGGCATCCCTTGTTCGGTGATACTGCTTTGTTTTGCAACTTTTTCTTCCCTACTACAAGACTCGACCTATATGCGCCTATAGTATACCATACTGTAGTTCGGTAATGGATACAGTTGTTTCAAATTAGATTGAACAAAGTATTCCTATTGCTTGTAATAACATGAAACTTGTTTCAAAATTTAAGATAGATATGGCAATACAAGAAGAACATTCTGTGACATGGCTGAAGGGCCACCAGCTGTGAATATGCCTGACACTACTGAATCGGGCGAAACAGCCATTCAATGTTATAAAAGATGATACAACGGAGATAGGCTTACAACAACATTGGTACTTATTGTTGTGCATTATATAACGACACATAGCTTGAAATCAATTCACCACACCAGTAATGAACTAAAACATCATTCTGTACTTCATAACGTAGGTATACATAACAAATCAATGTGAACTACAAATGGTTAATTGAATTAACAGTTGCATAATTTCTGCATAAGTAGAATGTTGTATTTCCTTGAATCAGAGACCACATCACACCATACAACTTATCATACAACATCAGTGCATACATCAGTTGACAACATCACAACATTCAACTTAGTATACAGCAACAATGTATATATATATATATATATATATATATATAATTATATCTATATATACATAATGTTGACAACACCGATACCGCAGCATACATCTTATCACATGAACAATACATAAACAAGTTGACCACATCACAACACACCAATTAACTCACAACAACAATGCACGAATGCATTATACATAAGTCGACCCTCACCCCACCCAACACCCCTGGTCCCAGTCATGCTGGACTCATGTGGCTAGTGTCCAGCAAGGTACCAGCAGTGGGCAGAGGCCCAGAACTCAGGTGTGAAAAGTTGATGCGAGTCGGTGTGAAAACTTGATGTGTATCGGGCCGCGTGTGCCGCCTACGTTGGGGGCCCGGCAACATGTATAATTGAGCCACAACTTTCCCCGGGGCCGGCGGCGCGCCCAATAAAGGTCTAGTCGAACAGGCAGACAGGCGGTACATATCAATCATAGACGGACTCGCCACTCGGAACGGATCAGAATCGATTTGTAGGCTAGCGCCTTTTTCATTGGGAGGTTTCATGTTCCATTGCTAGGTAATATATCAAGTGGTCGTCCTGTCGTTCGGGCCTGGCGCGTTGGAAAGGGTGGGGTAGGGCTGCCCATTAGAATTATTGTCGGAAAGAACTCCAACAACTTGAGATGATATTGAGAGTCTAAATGTCCCTCGTAAAATTTGTATTGGTGGATATTCTCGTTAAGTTGCTGTCTCCTGCACTAGGCTGGTCTGTTTGAGGAGAATGATTCGATGGAGATTTTTGTGTTTTTACGCTTATACCGTCCCTAGAACGAGATGTTCTAACCCGAAGATCCAATCAGTTAGAGGGAAAAGACAATCAGTAGATTTCAAATCGACTTAAACTCCCTATAGAATGATGAAGTATTTTACTGGAAAAAATAGATTTGTAGACTAAACTGAATTGCGGATTTCTACGACTAAATTTTGAATTGAGATCCTGATGTAAGATACATTATTTGGTACATATTTGTTTGATATACACTATTGCTTCAACTTGATCATTGTCTTAACTTTGTCATAGATTTAACTGTGTCCTTAGCGTTTAATTCTCATTATATGTCTTTATAATGTATCAATATAATCTATAAAATAAAGGCACATCTCTAGTGAAATAACTAACTGCACTTTACATGTGTTATATACTAACATATTAGAGCATACCGGACCATAGATATATCTATATCATATGCATACACACACACACACAATACATTCATATACGTAAGTGTGTACATTAAATATCAATATATATATATATATATATATATATAATGTATATATATATGATATGTCTTAATTTATATCACCATAAACATTACACATTTATAGTTAGACATATTATATATATATATATATATATATGTGTGTGTGTGTGTGTGTGTGTGTGTGTGTATGTACAATATATATGATATCCACCAGACTGCATGACACCACCCACCCACACGCAGAAGCCCTTTGTAGCACCCCCCAGCAGGTGAGAGGCGATCCGCAGGTAATTTGATCCAATCCCTCACACCTTGATTACCATCAACACCTGTCACGGCGCCTGCCAGCTACTGGAGGAACACCCGCCATTTTCCGGGCCATTAGGTCCAGTGAGCGCGCCTGGACGGTTGGCAGCGTCCCCCACCTCTTCAATATACATCAGTAGGAGTGGTCGAAATACCCTGCCCCAGGGCTGGATTAGGTAACGTTAGATGCTATAGGCCAGTCTGTCTGTGTAATACTATAGTGGGGTGAGTTGAGTGGTAACCCTTGGGAAATGTTTTACTTTTTTTTGGAAAGTTTATTGGGGATAATGGATTGATATTTGATATATACAATTGTAAATAATTTGTATTCATGTATACATGAATATGTTAGTAGTCGAAAAAGCTAATGCCTCAGAATTTGTAGGTATGTAGGAATCGGGATAGGCCTATAGATTGCATTTGACAAAAAAAAAAGAAGCCATAATTACACTTCAATGTTGGATAACTATAGTTCCGATGTTAACCTCTGCATGCGTAACTTTGTTTATAATGTGAACTTTTGGTGTAGGCTGCATTTATATTTGTCATATTTCTCACTTTCTTTCTTTATTACGCAACCTAGACAATGTTTTTGAAAAGCCATTTCGAAGTTGTACTCCCTACCCAGTATCACAGACGTAAATGTATCAAATAATATGGCTTCAGCACAAACCCCTCTTGCTGATTTACATTGACTTTCCTTGACCTTTTGAAATAAAGATCATTTAAAATTCCAGTAACGAAGTGGCAGTTTGTTAGTCAGACTGGCAGCCGAGGTATTTCGGGTCGGGCTGGGGCTTTTACGTATATTCTTATGTGAGCTCGAGAACTGGGTCAGAACTGCCATTCACGGCTGGTGAGTCTGGGAGTGAGATATTGCTCCTCCAGGTAGGGCTCCTGCACCTTGCAGGTATGCAGGTGATGAGGTGAGACTTTTCACACCTTCACCTCGCACACGCTCCCACCCAATCACCCCTCCCCCTACCTATTGGCTGCCACGCATTCTTCAATGAAGAAGGCGACGGGACCACTTATCTTGGGGATGCATTCTACCGGCCGATTTTACTCGCGATTTTAGAAATCGCCGTTTGGAATATGGGTAAATCATAGCCATATAACATATCAATAGAACGGAATTTCGATTCTCTTTCGAATGATATGCAACATGCATGGGTTTCCGTTACATTTCTAATTAAAACTTAGAAATTACCAGATTCCTTGTTGGAAAAATCGCCTAGTTGGGTAGAGTCTTTAATGTGGTCCCCTCCCCCTTGCCTTGTACCTGGCAGTGATTCAGTGAGGCCTGTCCCCTCGATCCCATTTCCCCAGTCATGATTGATCCCTGCTCTGCTCGTAAACAACGCCACACGACAAAAGCCCACCTATTTATTAGTGCCTGCTACCCACTTTCCTTTGTGATTTCCCTTCCCACATCTTTCATCAAGGGGCAGAGTTTCATAACACGTCTCTCAGCTTTCTGGCCCAGTCTTTCCCTCCTGTCAACATAAAACGCCACAAATCTTCCCTGGAGAACACTGACCGCTCTTTTATTTTTTCCCCTTTTTCCTTAGTACTTTTTATTGTTTTGTTAGGGGAAAACTTCCCTTTTTGTTATGATTGCATTTCTGACAATCGTTCAGAGGCCTTTACACTGCTACTCCCTCCTTGTCTGTGTTCTACATTTCCGCCCGACGGGTTCTTTGAGTGCATGGCTGACCAAAGGAAAATACCAATGTATCACGTGACCTGAACGCAGTGACGTCATACTTCCGGTCTCACAAAAGTGGCAAGAATACTGATGTAGGCCAGCTGGGCTATAGACTGTAGTAACACCCAAGTCCGCTCGTCGCCCAAGCTCGTTTGCATGAGGTAACTATGTCATGGAAGGACTAGAGGGGCTGAGGGATGGATTGGAGGAGGGAATGGAAGGAGAGGAGTTAGAACGTTAATGGTACCTGCTCTATGACTTCCTGTATGAAAAAAAACGTATGGTCACCCAGGAAGCTTAGGATGGCTTCTTAGAACTATACAGGAAGTCAGTGGCATTCAAAAGCACGTAAGACTTCAAAAGGGAGGTATATAAAGAACTGTAAGTAGTTAAATTCTGTTATAATTGCAATGATGCTATTTCATGCATCATTATCGATAATTTGAAACGAGAAATGAAGAAAGATTTTGCTTTTGAACATAGATTAAGGTTGGCTAGATTGTACAAGTTTGAGTGCAACTTTCGTAGAAAAGCTAGGTTTAGATGATCCTGCTGGAAAGCTTTAATAGGATGCAATACACATATAAAAACAGAATCATATCCTATAAATAGCAAGTGCTTAAACTCACAGTATCCCACGTATAAAGTATCCCAATAGTAACACCATCGTTCTCAGAACTGTCATATCACTACTACACCCCCTCCCCCTAAAAAGACCTTGCTGTCAGTGGTGTCAACCTCTCCACACGTCACGACAGGTCGTGTGACACCCAGGTTATAATGGGCATGTCAAAGCCAGAGGGGTCTTTTCATATCACTGGTAGCCTTGACATATTTGAGTCAATGTCGCAGTCAATGGCGGCCCCGAGAGCTGCTCAACCTTATGAGGGTTATGAGCAGATGGATGTCACCTAAGAGAGCAGTTCAAGGTTAGTGTCATATGCCTGTGTTACACTAGGCGATTTTGACTGCTTGAAATTTGGTAATTGATGTTTTTTTTGTCATTGATAAAATAACACACGACCAAGCATCCTGTAGATCATTTTAAAGATAATTAAAGGCCTTTTCTTATGATGTATACTATGTTCATGATTGACTAGTATTCTCAGTGCCGATTATGAAACTGGAAGTAAAATCGGCTTGAGAAATACAGCCTATAGGCAGATTGGATACGTGGCATAAATGTTATACCAGGCATCGATAGTAAGACTAGTACTTTGCTCCACGTTGCTTTTAGACTCTAGATCCGTAGAAAACATCGCGAAGATTAAAGCATTACCCTTTACACAATCTCAAGTCTTACCTGTTGTTTTCTCCCTGAAATAACATTGCCCTACCTACATAGTCTTACCACTGAGTTTCTCTGAGCGTGGGCGTGCTTCTAGTCTCAAAGAGAAGCTGCTCCCAACGTATGGTAAACCGTTGGTAGCCAAATACCAGACGGCCGACCCCCTGATAACAGGCACAGACACCTTACCAGTGGGGGGAGGTTTCTTACACCTGCTACCCAAAGGGGAAAAGGTATACCCAGTTTTTTATGCAGCGGCATGCCAAATGGACTCAGTTCCCCATGTTTCGGTTTGTGTAGCGCTTTGGCTATACTATATCTAACTAGACTGAGAGTGCGCTGGGAATATAAATCAATATGAGAGCTTCTTAAAAGGGGTAAAGGAATACATACAAGGGATGCTAAGTTTGGTGTATAGATTACATAAAGTCTTGTGTATGGATTACATATATAGCCTCATCATACTACTAGTATGGTACGGAGTTATACTGCCAAGGTTTTGAGGTATTTTACCTGAAGTTTGTTAAACATAAATCAAATTATGTAACATTCGCTCCACATGTTAAAAATAATCCATGGGAAATGAAAGTTCATTTTGACACAAAATAAAATCCAAATGACCACAAACCATCAGGGTCTCAATCTTCCATTCTCTAAATGCACCAGATAAAGCCATCACTAATTACAACACTCCCAGCCTTTACTTCTCAACTCCAACCACTCTGTGGGTCAAAACAAATATATTCCTCCTGGCATGAAGTGGTGTGACAGCCAGTTGTCCTCTCCCCCACCCACCCAGTGTGGATGGCTGTCATCGCCTTGTAGTATGGCCTGACTCTGACAGCCCCTCAATCCCCCACCCCTCCCCCTCCTCCACCACACCCTCCCACACCTCCTTCACCCTGACACCAGCAGCGACCTCGGGGAGGAGAATGAGGGCCTTGGCAGCGCGTTGAGGTGGAGAGGCAGGCCGTAAATGACAGATGGGAGGTGGGTAGATTGTACGTCAGAGAGGTGCGGCCGGCCACTCGCCTGATAACTCGGTCAATAAATGAAGTCCGTGAGCAGCTCGCTCCTGGCCTACTGCTGGTTTAGGAGGTGAGCAGGTTGTGAGCAGAAGGGGAGTGAGGGGAGGATAAGGTGAGCAGGTTGTGAGCAGAAGGGGAGTGAGGGGAGGATAAGGTGAGCAGGTTGTGAGCAGAAGGGAGGGTGAGGGGAGGATAAGGTGAGCAGGTTGTGAGCAGGAAGGGAGAAAGAGATGACAGAAAGTGAGAAAATATGATGGAAAGATGAGTAGGTTGTGAGCAGAATTAGGTTAATGAGGTATGAGCAGGTTGTGAGCAGAAGGGAGTAAAAGTGTAGGAAAGGTGAGCGGGTGGTAATCGGGTAGGTAGAAAGATGTGACATGAAATGAGCAGAAGGTGAGCAGAAGGTGAGCAAGGGATAAGATAAGATGAGCATGCTGTGAGCAGGAGGGGAGAAAGATCTGACATAAAGTGAACAAGATGTGGTAGAAAAGTAGGAAGATTGTAAGCGTAAGTAGGTTAATAATGGGTGAGATGTGATAAGATTGTGATCAGAAAGAGAGCAAGAGGTAAGATAAAGTGCGCAGGTTGTGAGCAGGAGGAAAGAGAAATCTTAAATAAAGTGAGCAAGATATAGTAGAAAGGTAAGAAGGTGTAAGCGTAAGTACGTTAATAAGGGGTGAGACGAGATAAGGTTGTGAGCAGGGGAGTGAGGGGTGAGGAAAGGTGAGCAGGAGGGGAGAAAGACGTGACATAAAGTGAGAAAACGTTGTTGCAGAAGAGCAGGCGAATTGTGAGCAGAGGGGGAGCAAGGGGCGAGGAGAAAAGGTTTGAGAATAGAAGGGAGCTTAATAATGAGGGATATGAGCAGGTTGTGAGCGAAAATATGAGCTGGGAGAGCAATTTTGAAGATGCTGTGAGCAGAAGTGGTTTAACTTGAAAGGAAAACCAACACAAAGTGGGTGGTTGGTGAGGAGAATAAAAGGTGGGCAGTTGATGAGCCTTTTGTTTTTAAATATATAGGCCCCTAACTGACGTTCAGAATCTAGTACAGATTTATAAAACCTCAACTCCCAAAGCATTAATGTTCTCTGTTATCAAGTCTCCGTCGTGGTCCACACACCTTGTGAGGTTGCCATTTATGGACCCTACGTGCGGTTTATACCATTTTCATAACCCCAAGAAATCAATGGGCTGTGATGAAGTGAGAACTCTGACCTTGGGCCTTAATAAAGAGGCAGTTTGGTGGTCAGGACCAGGGGCCATGTACGCAGTAACCATGCCAGGTACGCAGTAACCATACCTGGTGGGGACATCAGACAGGACGGCAAGTAATTATCTGGCGTAATAGAAGTGAGTTTGACTGGCATCTCTATTTCATGGCCAGCCTGTAGGGCCGTCGACTGCTCCCTTTGTGGGAGGCCTTTTAGTCCTAGGAACCCATATATGACACAGTGTATATGATATATTTGCCATGGCATCTTATCAAGAAGTAGGAGGATCATATGATGTAGTACATCAAAGGTTACAGTCGGGGATATAGTTTAATGGATGTGGGACTTTATCTCGGCGGGTAGGATGGGAAGTAATGCATCTTGGAACCCCCAACTGGCTCTGGTAGGATTCATTTCTAGGTATCTTGCTCCTGCCCCCATAGATATCAGGGTAAAGCAACAGTTTGTTCAAAAACAAAGCAAAAATTAACCATTTTTATAGGAATGTCATTCTTGAGAAAAGTAAATGGCATACTGTATATGATATATTTTGTATACTCTCTTTGCATGGCATAGAAAGATGTAGTTTTGGGTAAACTGCACCTCAGCCCAGTGATATCAGAGTAACGCAACAGTTTGTTTGACTACAAAGCAAAGTTTAAGTTTTAATAGACATTTGCATTTGGTGATAACCTAGGCTAAGAATTAACCAAGCAGATGATATGTATTGTATACTTCTTTACTAATTTTATTCAGAACCAACAAAAGAAAGCAAAAAATAAATCACTGAAAATAAGCGCACCATCCTCGTCCGCATAAGACAGCTCAACCACGCACAGTCCAAAATAGAAACAACATTTATAAATCGTAGCTGCGTGTCTAGTAACAACACGGAAAGTAGTACGGATTAAAAAAGACAAGCTTTTGGCAGTTCAGAAAAGTTGGTTAAATCCTGTATATCCCACTGCGGGCGCACCTGTCATAAGCCACTTGCTGGCCCCCCACTTCATCAGCATCACAATCAGTGATGTACTTGATTGTGTGAGTGGGGGCTGCGCCTTCTATTTCGGTCCTATCCTAGGGCAAAAAGGATCAATCATTGGCACAGCCAGGGTACGCATATCTACTGCTGTGAACGAGTGGGGGTAGGGGCACAAAATGCAGTAATCTCGATCGACGTGAGTAGCTCTCCCACATGCAGTGGGTTAGTACAGTATTACCTCTAATGTAAGATGCGTCTAAAATAAAGGTATTTTTCCTAAACATTATAGAGACTCAGTTAGTTTCTGTCAGAATATATACTTCTAATTCTAAAACCAAAATACATTTATTATGATCTACAACCCTTATCTCATTCGATTTTTGTGTGTGTTTGAAGACTATGCTGAGAATGGATTTTGACAGGGAATAAAGAAGCCAAAAAGGTCAGGATGCGGCCTTTGTTAAAGTGCAGCTTATATTAGAGGCTTTGTGGTACACCGGTAATGAGTAAATAAGAGCAGCTCACGAAAAAGAATGCCTGGAGTCTGTAAAAGTATGTATACTGATTACACAAGCATTAGATATCCGAGAAAACCCCTACATCTACTTCCCCTATTTATTATGAAAAATCTTTTACCTGTTTAAAAAGGAATAGACTAATGTGTATCTCTCGTTATCAAAAGTGTAACACCTGAATATGAAATATTGCACGTGTTTCCCCGCAAAAGCATAGCTTTTTGTGGGACCTCTCAGAGTTATGAATGGGATGTAAGGATAGGGTCGATGAGGCAATTTCTCAAGTTGGTATAGTGTGCACATTAAGATGATACGCAGGTTGTGCTGTGCAGTAAATCAGCCATATCCTGGAGCATTATAGATAGCTAGTTGGTTGATATCTGGGGAACGACATACTTTTTGCATTATTAATTCCACCATTAGCTTTCTGATTAATAAGTGCTTTAATATTTCTCTAATCATTATAAAAGACACGTTAACTTTTAGTCTATGTCAAACTGTCATATTATAAGGTTGAAAAATTGATTCATAGTAGTTTTCTTGTGTATGATGTGTAACCATGAGCCAGGCATTTGTCCTATATACTACTGTGTAGCATATTTATCATTCATATATACATCAGGATGCCCACGCAGGTATTATAAGGTCTTAAAAGGTCTTATTTTGGTTTTGCCATTTATAAGGCTATTAGAAAGGTCTTATTTTTGGTCCAGAGGTCTTAGAAAGGTCTTATTTTTGGTCAATCTCAATTTATTACAAGATATAATTTTTTCTCCTGTCATTTCAATGTTTACTTATTTTTGGTAGAATGTATGAAAATTAAAATAGTTTAAAAAATCTTCCTAAAAATATCTTGAAAAGGTTTTATTTTCTTACCCGACAAGGTATTATAAAGGTCTTATTTAGGTCTTATTTTGATTTCTGAAAAGGCGTGGGCACCCTGATACATGTATCAAATTCTCAACCTAGAATATATAGACAATAGATTGACATTTACTGTGGCCTGTTTTGCCACATCAAAGAACCACAAAGTAGGAAGCAAAACCATACACTATGTCGCCAGTAAGGCCTACGCAAGTTGGACAAGAAAGGAAAGAAAATCCCCCTCACGTCACCATTAACCTCGTAGCTCATTGCTGATTGGCTGAAGACGGAAGTAGGTCAGAGGTCAAGCGCCCACGTGATGAGTGCCGCTGGCCCCCTGGTGGTGAAGGTACAGGTTGTTGGCGGTCAATGACCAAAGATGCTCATGTTTACGTTTTTTCCCTGTTGTTTTGGAGCCACTTCATGAGCAGTTCATTGAGAGGCGCAGTAGTGAGCTGCTCAGTAAAGAGATTAGTGGTACCTGGGTGGTTATCCCAAAGAATAGTCACTCACTAAGGCTAGTGGTGGCCAAAGTTGCTCATGTTTACATTTTTGCTCTTGTTTTGGAGCTAGTTGATGAGCAGCTCATTGAGTGGTGAGCTGCTCAGTGTAGACTTTAGTGGTTGCTTGCTGTTTACCCCAGAGAACAGTCACTCATTGAGCCTAGTGGTTGTTGGGTGGTTATCCCAAAGAAAAGTCACTGTTTGGGTAGCTCACAATTAGAGAGATGTTAGCTTAGCTCCTAGCTGCGTTTGTGGACCTCCCAGTATCTCTACATCTTACACTGTAACCAATATGACTCACATCTCAAATATGCCTTGTCCAATTAACAATTTTTTTTTACCAGAGACAAGAGAATCAGTTTATTCCAGGGGTAGCCCTGTGGTTGAAGTGTTAATACCACGAGTTATGCTGATTGATAGCAGTATCAATAGAGAAACATACAGGTTTCTCTACCCTTTTGTTTTGAAAAGGTCTTTCTTGGTGGTCTTATTTACTGTAGTAAGGGTCGTAACATCGACTCGAGCAAGTAAAACTGACAAGGTATTATGGGTCTGTCACTTCATATGCTACAATATAGATGTCAAGAGCCAGGTCACGCCAGTCTATAAGGGTCAGCAGAGGAGAAGATTTTTTTTCTTCGCCCTCCCCCACTTTCTTTATACGTACAAGGGACAAAATGGGCAGAAAAAAGGGGGACCTCCTTCAATATACCAGCTTGTTCTTTTTGTGCCTGACAGATACATTTTTTCCACGTTGTAACTTTCTAACTTCGTAGAATCCTTTATTGGTTCCATATAATGATACCAAAACCACCGGCCATGCCTAACCACTATTAACACCATACCCGGTGCAACGCAACAGTTTGAACTCGTTACCCGCCGCACCGGGGCGCCACCAAACACCAGTGACCTTCACGTCCCAAAGGTCAAGGACGGAACCAGGGAGACCACACTTGACGTAACGGCCTTGTCATTTTCCGTTGTTCAAGCCGTTCAGGTTCCCCCCAGAGAGATCGGGTTTAACGTCCGTTTAAAACTGGGTAAAAGAGTGCCTGTTGTGTGGCTGAAAGCTAGGCTGCGGGTGGCTAACCCTCGTCCCAAGGGGGCACCCTTTTAATTGACGTGGTGGCGCTGGTTAATCTGAGACTGACGCTTTAAGTTTACCAACCAGTGCAATGTTCATTCTAACGAACAATTAGAAACGCGACTCTTGCACGTCTTGCGTTCTGGAATGATTTAATGAGGAGGAACCCAAACTTAAGTATGTTTTTTAAACTTTCAGTAGCTTCCACTCCTTCCCCCCAAGCCCCTGTTTGTTCTTATGCCCGTATTCCAATAGAAGATTTTCACTACAGAAAATTGGACAATTTCTAGAATTTCATTAGGCGTATTACAGACGCTCATACAAATTACACACCATTTGAAAGAGAATTAAAAATCATTTCTTGTGATATAAGTTTCCTATTATAAGGCGTTTTCCACACTCTCGATTTCTGAAATTGCTATTAAAATCGTATAGTGTAATATAGCCTTTAGCATCCACTTGTGTTTGTTTGGTGCAACAATTGAAAACCAGGCCGAACTGCGCAGCCCTCACCCCTGGCTGAAATCGGAGCGAGTTGATCAGGTTTTATCTGGCTTAGAGATATCGATCACTAAAGGAAACAAAAGACTTCTGGAGGTCAGTGAAAAAAATCGCAGTTCCTTATCTCTACTATCAGGAAACCGGGTGTGTTTTCTTTACCCCTCAGAGTTGGCGTCGACCGAGTACTTTGGGCAGGATGTGAGTTAGTTAGCGCGAGTCACTCTGAGCAGATTCGAGCAGGTCACTCAGGGCACTTTAAGATAACTAAAGGTACAAACAACTCTTTTGTTTTCTACTTGTTTGGTTTGTCTGACCCTTGTTAAATTTATACTTCAATCGCTACCTTGTGCTTCATCTCCAGTAGACTTGTATAACCTGGCATAGAAACAATCCTGATTATTCCAGGTGTATCCTTTAAATGCGTCAGGTTGGGGAAGTACATCCACTATGTCGATCTTCACTTATTTCAGAAAGCTCAAGGTTATTGGTTTAGACATTTGGATCGCTCTTATACCCTTATATCTCTCTTGCCTTTTAATATAATCTTAACGAAAGATAAGTTCACTATCTAAATGGAAAAGCTCCATTATTTCAAGAGTAACCCCACTAAGAAGACATTTTATACTGCTTCACAGTTCCGATAAGTGTATACAGAACCTTGCTCAAGAGCCTTATAAACAACAAAAATCTTCTGTTCAAATCAGCCTCTGAAAAATGCACCCAATAACCTAGCAACATGAAGGTAATCTTCTCGAAATGATCCCAGAGGACTGTGGTCCTGGATAAAATGGCATCGCTTACAGCCTAAGACTGGCCAAATAACCTAAATTTGGATCTCAAAAAGCCGTTTCCTGCCTGAGCGCTTAGCGTGATTACTGTGGGCATATTGCAGCCTGGTGTATAGACGGGCCTTCACTGCTGGAGGGGGTTATTTGAGGGTTTCACTTTGTCTGATTGGTTTTCATTAAGGTGGCCTTAATGAGACAGGTGAGTGGGGAGATTCATTAGGGCCTTTTCCTGTGCACAAGATGCATTTTTCCTGTGCAGAGGATCAACTTTCCTTGTGCACAGGACACACTCTCCCTGTGCACAGGACACATATTTCCTACACACATGATGATATTTTCTTCACGCAGGATGAACCGCTCCTTTACACTAAAATTACATTTTACTATCTAAATTCTAAATTTCATAGAAACCTTTGCTCATCGTTCAAGGGGACTGCAGACGAAATCCCCCTGCAAAACAAAAAAATAAGTAACCAACGGCCTACCACAATGTCGCCCAATCGTCAACTTCATTAAACACTGGTGGTTCGTTACGCTAATTCTACCTCAGACCGGTAGTAAGGTCGTCTTGATCGAGCATTATCTTCAATACATGTAATTTTCTTCTATATATATCCACCTTAATTGTAAACTTGCGACCATACCCTAATGAAGTTATCTAGGCATTAACGAGTACTGTGCAATGCATGCTGTCTTCGTAAAATCGCAAAGAAGAACGTGTGTATTTATGTTGTCTGCATACTATCACGATGGACAACCTGTGTAATTCATGTTGTCTGGGTACTATCAGGAAGGAACGTTAAGACCTTGTCAGTTGTTTGTATTGGCATTGCCGGAAAGTTATCGTTCTGTCCTGCGTTCTGTTCGCTTAGATTCGACTCCCTTTGATTGCACAGGGCTAATTTGATTTTAATCTAAAGCTGGGAAATGGAACGATTTGTAGGCACGTGAATGAATTGCGGCAGTTTATTCCGGGAAGCAATAGAACTATAATGATTAAGATTGAGAACTGTGGAAATAATTGCTAGGCAGGACTTGTTTGCCAGGAATGGAAATTGATGTCAGTAGCAGCTATTTGGCATAGCACAGAGGAAACTTTCCCAAAGGTTCCACCTTTCCTTGCAAAATTAAAAGTAAAAATAATACGAATATATTAATAAAGTTCCACTGTTTACGAGGGAGAACGAGGGAAGTTTTCAGTACATTACCCACATGAAGACCCTCTATTTTAGTGAACCCGGATCCACCACTGAACATAATCTTTTGAACCTGGATCCGCATAATCTTATCCAGTGAAGCCCTTTAAACTTGGGTGGGCCACGGTTCACGATTTCTCGGATACAACTCTCTAAAGTCGGATACAGCCGACTCAGCCCTCGTTATCCGCCATCCATCAAGCCTTGAAACCGGATAACCCACTCAGCATGTGCAGCCACGCGTGACGGCCGCTCGAGTGGCCTTTTTATTGGCGGTCTAATTTTTCGGCGGAGGGACTATTCACAACGCTCAGTGACAATTGATGACGTGACGCCCCAGGCGGAGTAATCCGCATGTCACGTGTGGTGGTTATCACGCGCTATGTGTAATTCAATCAGATTTAGGGCCACCGTTGGTGCAACCCTATCCCCCAAAGAATAACGTGGGATATGGGACTTAACAACGTGGTGCGTGGAACTAATGAGGACACAAATCAGGGATGCATGTTCTGCATTTAGGGGCTGGGATTAGTTATACTCATTACGCGGTTCATGATTAGATAGGGGACTTAAATAAGGTACTTTTTTTTAGTTAAAGACATTAAACCCACTCGGACATGTATATCCCGACGATATGTCTCGCCGATTCAAGGGGACGTCATTTACAAGAAGCTATGGAGTATTACGCGGGCTCACCCATCCCGGTACAGTATTACCCCGGTGCCAATCTCCAAAGGATGGAAAGGGAAGTATTTCACTTGACTAGTGAAAACCAAGTAAGTTCACTCTATATCCTAGCAGGGGTAAATGATACGACCTGGAAGGACAGAGCAACAAACAGAGTGTACGCAGCTCACATTACACCCGCTGAACTGAACATTGAGTTAACTGAACAAATTGAAAATCTGTTACACTATGCCCATTTTGAAAGGGCAATTCCCAAAGTAATCTTCGTCCCGGTTGTAGGCATAGATCTAGCTCGTTATAATGGTGATGAGTTAAAAGACCCTCGGCAACGTGTTATCGATGAGGGACTTGAGTTAGTTAACTCAAATGTAGTGGCAATAAACGCAGCATTTGCAAATCATACTCCCATGATACACCAATCAGTGGTTAAAAGTATCGGCCTTGGCAAAAAGAAGATAATATATTCCAGACTTGTGGATGGCCTCCATCCAAGATGGGATACTTTGTATAGGTGGGCAGAGGGGATGGTAAGATCAATGGAACTAAATGGAGATCTCCCAAACCGACGCAGATAGATATGGATATATACTTATAGTGTACTCTCGCTGATATCACTTCAATTGGCCACTGCCAAGAGAAGAAGAAGAAGATTGATCGATTGTGACTATTAGAAATCAACTGCAGTATAAATCGAAGACTTTGTTTACCAATGGCCACTGCCAAGGGTAAACAGTTATACTACAACAACAACAAACACTACCAACCTCAGATAGATAAAGAATAATTATTAATATTATAAACACCTCCACTGTAAGACTACAGGGTTTACTGATGGCCACTGCCAACTGTAAACTGCTATATCAATATCATTGACTTTGGATCGACTATAATACAAAATGTGAAAACAATGTTTATTACGGGCAAATGCCGATTACGAACTCACAACAGACAATCATAAGGAGCTTAGCAGTTTTATATGTATAATAACTTTTAACTTTAATCATATTAAATACAGAATTATTACAGCTTTTCACATCCGTATGTATAATGACTGATCTTTGCTTGTATAGTGACAGCATGTATGAGGACATATTACATGTTGATATTCATAGGCATGTGACCGGCCTGTGTTTGTACGATGACAGCATGTATAGTGACAGAGTGTACAATGACAAGTGAGGACCTGTGATCAGCCTGTTTTTCACATCCGCATGTACAATGACTGATCGTTGCTTGTATAATGACAGCATGTATGAGGACATATTACATGTTGATATTCATGGGCATGTGACCGGCCTGTGTTTGTACGATGACAGCATGTATAGTGACAGGGTGTACGATGACAAGTGAGGACCTGTGATCACCCTGTGCTTGTATGGTGACAGCAGGTATGAGGATATAGTGTGAGATGCTAAATTGATAATACAAGTAAAAACTCACTAGTATAGCGACGGTTGAGTCTGTACTATGATTGTAATTATGTATGTCAATTGAATCTGGGTATAAGCCTTCCCCCCCCTTGATGTATTTATATTAATGAATAATGATTCTGCTAGCAATTCAGGGAGAGGGAGGGGAAAAAATCGTCCATACCGCTGCCATTTGTTTGTTTGTTTAAATACTTACAGACCAAATATCCCCTGTCACTTATTCAATCATTATGGTGGCATGGGTTATGTCAGTAATGAGACGGGCAAATTTGCCCATCTCATTCAAATTTGTATATCACATTTGTCTGTCTGTTGGCCTACTTAGTTATGCTCTGATAACTTGCAAAATTATTATATATAATGACTTTGATGGGGACCCCTGTTAAAGGATTATCAATTGTTCACATCAACGCTAGAAGTCTACTGAAACACCTTGATGAAATTTACATTTCACTCAAACATTTTTCCATATTAACAGTCTCTGAAACATGGTTAACAGGGAAAATACCTGATAGTTTAATTAGCATGAAGGGATTCATGCTAATGCGCCAAGATAGAGATACCTCAGATCAATCTGTAAAGCAGCGAGGGGGTGGTCTAGCTATCTATATAAGTGATGAAATTTCTAGATCATGTTCTCTCGAAACTGATATTTCGACAGTTTCAAAGGAATTAGAGCAACTATGGATAAATGTAGATATTCCATATACTAGAAAGTTATGGGTATGTGCATTCTACAGACCGCCATCTGGTACTACAAAATCAGGTTTATTAGAATTAGAAAACTCTATTGAATTTTTAAATAATACATATAAAAACTTCGATATATTGATGCTTGGTGACATGAACATCAACTACACCAAATCAAATACGTCAGATGTTAAGGCTCTCAAAAGACTAGAGCAAAAATACATGCTGACACAATATATAAAATCCCCTACGCGAATAACAAATTCAGTTAAAAGTACACTTGATATAGTCCTTACTGACGTTGCTAACGTGATTGATAGTGGTGTATTACCAATATCAATCTCTGATCATTTGCCTGTTTATATGGTGAAGAAAAAGATGAGGAATGATAAATCCTTTCAAGAAATTGAGGGCAGAAAGCTGAAACATTATAATAGAGATCAGTTACAATTATTATTACTAAATGACAATAGATGGATGAACTTCTGGCTTGCTCAGTTAGATCCAAACTTGATGTGGGAAATAATGCTTGAAATCATTAATACCGCAGCAGATGAGCTGTGTCCAATAGCAAAAATCAGACTAAGGACAACTGTCCCTAGTTGGTTTAACACCGAAATTATTGAAGCAATAAACTATAAAAAAGAACTAACTTCAGATGTGCGGAAAATGAATTCCGTTGAAAACTGTGCTGCTCTGCATGCACAAAAACTCAAGGTTCGCAGAATGATTTTTAAATCCAAGCATGATTATGTGCTTGACACACTATCTGACAACATCAAAGACTCCCGACGATTTTGGAGGTTTTTGAATAATGATCTAGGTCTTAATAATAAAAAAAGCACTACACAGTGCTCCCAAATAAGAGATGAAAGCGGAAATATACTCTCTGGAATTGAATTGTGTAATTACTTGAGCAAATATTATGCCAATAATGGCATAAGACTTGCTCGAGAAATTGATAAGAAGGAAATACCAATAATATCTGAATATTTCCCTTGTGTTACGGATTCCTTTGAATTCCGATTTATACCTTTATCCGTTGTAGATAGACTAATCTCAAACATAGATGTGTGTAAACCATCCGGGATTGAACACTTAAACTCACAACTACTTAAAGATGCCTTCCAAATATTAAATGTGGAATTAACACACTTATTCAATGTATCCATTACAAGTGCAATATTCCCAGATGCATGGTCTGTTGGGAAAATTAAACCAATCCCGAAGGACGGAGATCCCAGACAGGCTAACAACTGGAGACCCATAACCATACTGCCACTACCGGGTAAATTACTTGAAAAGGCAGTACATTTCCAAATCTATAATTACCTAGAAGATAATAATATACTCCATAAGAACCAACATGGGTTTAGAAAAAATCTCAGCACTTCAACAGCTATATTTAAATTTACTAAACAGTTAATAGAAAACTATAATAATAACTTAAGTACGAGCTGCATCTTTGTAGATTATTCAAAAGCTTTTGAAACTATTAATCATGAGATTCTTTTGGATAAGCTGCTTAAATATAAATTTAGTGGAAGTGCACGAGATTGGGTGAAATCCTACTTATCAAATAGAATGCATTGTGTATCTACTATGGATCTGACCTCAGATAAAACACGAGTACCTGTCGGCGTCCCACAGGGATCGACCCTCGGGCCCTTATTTTTCATTCTGTATGTAAATGATCTCTTATTCTTTATGGACCATAATATCGATAAGTTATCAGGGGCTGAAATGTACGCTGATGATACTGTTATCTATTCCTCTGATGCTTTATCCACATCTGCCATTGCAAATGCAGAAAAGGTATTATGTTGTCTGTCTAAATGGTGTATTGTAAATAAGCTAACAATAAACTTTAAGAAAACAAAACATATGATGGTAGCAAGAACCCCAGAAATGGGGAAATTGGCTAAGAAGGTCCTTGTTAAAACAGATGGGATACAACTGGATAATGTACAATCGTATAAATACTTGGGCGTAGACTTAACACAAGGATTAGATATGGAAAAAATGGCTAATAATAACTATAATAAGGCTAATAGGAAACTATATGTCCTAAAACGAATTCGCCCCAGTATTAACTGTTGTACAGCTATTATGATTTACAAGACATGCATCCTACCCCTCCTTGATTATGCTGACTTCCTTATTGATTCATGTACAGTGGAACAGATTGAACGTATTGAAAATATGCAAAAAAGGGCCCTATTGGTAGTGGACAGAGGCTACAATAAAGGATGTACATATGCACGTTTGCTACAAATTTATAACTGTAAAACGCTTTCTGAACGACGAAAGGAACATTTATTGTCTGTCATGTATAGACAAAGTATGCTAGGGGAGTCTATAGATATTCATAGACCAGAAAGAATACTACGCAGCAATGCTAAGATAAAGTTTACTCTACCCACTACCAAGCTGACAAAGGTTCTAAAGTCTCCTTATTACAGAGGAGCCCGACTTTGGGATATGCTGTCAGTAGAAACCCAGAGAGCCACTACCAAAGTTAAGTTTAAGGAAATGGTAAAAAGAGAACTACGGCCGAAATGATGATAACTAGGAATGTCCCTCCACCTATGCGACTCTCTGGGTGATCCTAAAATATATTCTATAATATATCCTTGTACATATATATTGATTATGCGCCAACAGACAAACTGTAAAACTGTAAAATTGTATTTGTGCTTGTATATATGTTTGTTTATAAGTGTATCATCCAAAACTCATCTCGTTGTACATCATCTCATTACTGAAAACAGCTGGAAGAACATAAACAATATGTATGTGAAGTTGTGATAAAAAAAAAAAAAAAAAAAAAAAAAAAAAAAAAAAAATACCTGATATCGGATAACTAGGGATTACCTGGGAAAAAGTTGCAGGTGCAAGCATGGGTAGTAGTATAAGATTAGTGAATTGAACCCAGGTCATTAATAAAATGCACGCGGGACAGAACAAGTTTATGACATTCAATTATTTCCACAACACAATACCGCGATGTTGTTTATTCAATAATATTTGAATTTGAATGTCGTGTTTTGTCATTCAAACAAACAAATTCATATCAGTTATTTCTAACAGACTTTATTTCATTGATATCAATATTCCTAGAATTTAGCGGTTGCCTTTGCATAGCTAAATTGATTTTATAACGCTAGAGGCATTGTTTTCGAGAGAAATGATTTTCCATAGGGTGATAAATTATGTATTTTTGTGCAATCGCCCCCAGGGTGAAATATGTTTTTCCTTGCATAAGTCACGCAATAGGACGTCACTATAGTGATCATTATGCCGCACGGCAATTGGAAGTGAATTGCGAATTTAAACGGGGTTTGTCAATTCTGACAAAATACTCTCCATTTTCCCAAGGAGCTAGTATTAACGCTAGTGGTGCCGATTCTAACAAGGAAATGAAGCCGTGACTTCAGGTTCAGATGCAATTGCCCTTTTTACCAAACGATCTTAGCTCGGCTGAATTCTAAAAGATGTTTTGGGCGAGTGGGGATTGTTAATAATTGGCATGGGAGGATTTAATTTGCAAACCCAACCACGACCCCAATTTCCTTGCCAGGCTGGAGTGGGAATGACTTGTCGGCCACACGACAATGAATCATTGTCAAAATATCAGACATTTCGACAGAAAGTTGACAGCAATTTTCCCAAAACGGCCGCCAGCAGTTTGTGGATCAAGCTTCAATAAAATCGATCACTGGAATAAATGCAATCTGACAAAAGTTCATGCCGACCCAGAGAGCGGTTGGATCCAGTTGAAACACGCGCTCGTCCACTAAAGGATTGGCATATTTTAAAAGTTTAAAGTAGGCAGTTTTAGGCTTGACCTTTAAATCTAACCCTTCCATCAGCTTGGAGATTATCAGTACTTTGGGACTAGTTCTAGCACAACTTTAAAGCTCTTTACATTAGATTTTTCAAGTTCATTTGACGTTGAAGAGTTTGAATAATACTCTGAATATCTTTTGATTGATACGCTTAGGATAATACATAGTGACTAGCGACACACTATCTCAATAAAATCAAGTTGGTGTTATTCTTTATATATGATGCAAGTTTATAATTGGTATTGTAAAAGGTATCACGCCATAGACAAAGCATATTCAAGTGGGGCGTGCTTTCAATCTGTTTCCATGTGGTTTTCTTTTGTTTTTGGGAAAGTTTATTGCTGGAATAATGGGAGGAGTCCACTTAAGACCCAAGGGACAGCGGGGGCTACTTTGACTATTACATCAATCTTTCAAAATGACATCACTCTCCCGGCCCCAGCCACGCCCCCTGCGTGAGCTGCTCACAAAGTGCTCATGAATAATTAAGTGTTTTGTGAATATTAATTAAATTTCTGGCCTGAAGACAGATCTGCGAATCTCGTGTCAGGCTGGGCTTAGTCAGCCCCCCACCACGCCCCCAGCGATACGCACCACCGATAACGGTCATGGGTGAGTGACTTTGTGGCATACACTTTTTTTGCAGTTGTGATGAAGCTGGCAGACTCTATACAATGTTAATGACGCCTTAGGCTATTTTCAACTATCCGACTTTACTGCCAATTTCATATATAAAAAAAAGTCAGCTTGAATAGAGGTTAACCTTAC
Source organism: Lepidonotus clava (assembly GCA_936440205.1). Classification (NCBI taxonomy): domain Eukaryota; kingdom Metazoa; phylum Annelida; class Polychaeta; order Phyllodocida; family Polynoidae; genus Lepidonotus; species Lepidonotus clava. The sequence continues at coordinate 11,518,152 of OW387150.1, read as the reverse complement.
TAGTGCTATTATATCATCAGAAAGATTTTTGAAATTATCTTTCAAATAATATGCAGCATGCACGGTCTTTTAACATATCATATCAGAAAAAAGTTTAAATTGTTAGATTGACAGCAGATAAAATCGCCTAGTGGAATACAGGCATTACTCCATAGCAGGTTCAGAATAACATGTGGTATCTCCCACAGGATGGGTGGCTGTTGGTGGTGGTTATAAATATTGCTGATTGAGTTAATGTAGTGGACACAGAGGTCCTGTGATCCCATTCTTTATGCTGTGACTCTTACCTGTATTCTTGGCAGCATGGGTAAACACCCACCTCCAGTAGCTAGTAGTGGTGTCTTTCTTTATCCTCATGTGGCCCCTACTTATTACACATTTACCATGTGGTGGCCATGATTAATTTAACAGTATTTTCTTTAGCAATGAATGGTCAGAGATGCTCAGAATAGAAACTATAGACAAGGTCGTAGTGTATTCTTCCGATTGTACATTTCCACGTGTTTAGGTGTAATGATAAATATGTAAAATTTAATAAGACTACTGCGCATTACACCTTTCACTCTGAATTTACCATACACATAGATAGATAACTAGAGCAATTCTGAACCACAGCCCACCTCTCTTCATCTTTCACAATTTGTTCAGCAATCTATCTCTGCATTTTACTCTGTACCCGATCGTACAAAATACGACAAAAGCTATGTAACCTATCGGATTTCCTTCGTACAATCGATATAATATGTTTTATTATTCTCTTAAAGTCAGCATTCCACTCAATGCTTGGTTACATGCAGTATGGTTTGTTTCGAAAACTTCAGCGACCACAAGTTGCCTAAGCGTTGCTTGTCAACCTTTAATAGGGCAGGAATAGACCCCGGTGGCTCGTCGATGTAAGTCTCGTGATGTACTTAAGGCAGGTGTAGAAAGAAAAGGTGGAAGGGTGACTATCGATATAATTCACCATACCTGTGTGCTGTTTTAGTGTGTAGGGTGTCACTACCCTGAGGCATTGAAAGTCGGTGGTGTAGCTTAATTTGTGCCTGTAAGCTCTTAATTTGATATTCTTCTCCACATTTAATTATGAAGGTATTACGGGGGTAGTGTTTCAGGGGGGATCCCTTTGATGTGGTGAGGTGTGCATAGAGAAAGGAGGTGCTGGAGTATTCCCAGTGGGGCCGTAAGACCCTGGAGGAGCCCTGGAGGAGGCACCAACTGCTCCATCTACCGGTGAAGGAAAGGAGGGGTAGGTGAGGGTGGCGTGCTCAGTCATGCATGACACAACTTCCTGAAATTCTACCCAGAACGGGAAATCGTTAATTCGGAAAGTTTGAAGGACTCGCAGAAACGACAGTTGCATGCATGCAGACTGCCTCCTGAACAATTGATGTGTTGGTGAGGATGGGGGCGTTTCTGATGGTGATGGGGGTTAGTATTTGGATGCCTATGTGATATATTCATGGATGGTTTCAAGATATGAGAGTATTAAGACAATATAAGATGGATTGCATCGCTATTTTTGACGCAGCCAATACCACCCACCAGGCTTTCATTGCCAAGAGCTGCACTTGATTGATTATGTAATTGCTCTCCTGAGATGAATCTAAACACGCTAAATTCTAATCAAGTATTAGGGAAGACGTATCTAAGGCAAAGCTGGGTATATTAATTGATATGCTCCAATATTTGAAGCTTTATACATCATCAGGCATGAAGAAGGGGAGCTTTCCCTTGCATGCTATCCCCTCATCAACTATCTATTTCTTCAAACCGAGATCGTGAATAATAGAAAGAAGAATTCCCATATTATTTCCTCGGAGACTAGTTTTCTGTATTGTTGGTTGTGCGTTAATGCCTTTAAGATATTGTGCATTTACATATCAATATTGTATTTCATACATCTTAATGTCATTCATAGAGCGACTTTCTTGGATCGCATTTCCAACACCGGTGAAAAGATTTCTTTTTAATTTCATTAAAACTATCGTTAAGAGGTGTCATGTTCCGTAAACAGCATTGATACATGTTTATCAAGTGACAACCCCACTAAAGGACAACAGTTTAATTATGTTGTTTATTCAACCTAGTTCTAGCCGTGTGCTTATTAAAGGTCATATGTTTCTGAGAAAATAATTCAAATTTAGATGATGGACGTGTTTACCATTAAACTAAAAAAACATACTCAGGTAGAAGAGAAAAAGAATATTTTAATATAAGCTCATTAAATTACCTATACCCTTTCCAAACGTTGGGGAAAAGGGCGGGGCACCGGTGTACTCATGTTTCCTTATTATATCCACTAAACCTTTATTTCAAGTTATGAAACACATAAGCCTCACCAACAATTTAAGTATGTAATAGATTTTGATATTTATGATACAAAGAGAATTAAGCGAGATGTGCACAACTTTACAACATGTTTACAACATGTCTAAAATATATTATTTTAGACATGTAGAGTTTCGCACTTCTCGCTTAATTCTCCTTAATTTCTAATTACATGTACTTTCCAAATACGTCATTACAATGTTGTAATTACGGATTACTAACACATACAATAGATTAAGTCCATCTACTTTCCTGTTATTAAATTGATATTCTAACCATACATATCATAAAATAGGTGAAGTACATTCCCAATGCTAAGTCGTTAGGAGGCGGGGTCCTGTCACTAGTCACACCTGTAGACATTGGTAGATGGTCGGAGTCAATACTAACCACTACTAGCTGTCACCGTACAGCACCGGCCAAAGGCAATAAATCACACCAGGCCTGACAACCGGTATGCAGACAGAATTACCGTAAAACCGTCCTTTATCATCCACCTTTCACCACTGGATTTATTTACAAATTATAAACCCATCCAGCGTTTGTCCAGAACTATAATTATTTTGAAAAGCCATTTACTTGCAAATAACTTTATTTTAAATTTTGGTTTAAAATTTAGGTTTTTAATCTTTCTGTAAAATTTATTTATTCATTTATATATCTATTTCCTTTTTTTTCTTTTTTTCCCTTTTTTGCTTTTTTGTTAGATATTACACAGTTTTATTTGTCAGTTACTTGCATTATTTGCTTGTGACAGGCAGCGTACGGGTCAGAGGTTAGTGATGTAGCTGGTATTGTGGTTGGAGATGGGTCATGTCTGGAGTGTATCTGGCAGCAGGAGCCGTGTCTGCCCCCAGCTTGATGTCAGACCTCTGGGCAGAAATCTAATGACCTGTTTTATGTCTACGGTCCCTTCGGAGTAACTCTACGTTGTATAGACTTACAATATCACTAGTACTTTCAATAGAAGTTTGGTGATGTTATGTTAATAACTATGGATTTCAGTGGCAATACATTGATAAACTATATGGATGATTCTTACGATATCACTGTCATAATGTCACATCGCCATACAATAATTTGATTATTCTATTTGCAATTATTATGATGTCTGAATGAAAGTTTTTACTTTGAATTCTTCTACATGTCAGACTAGCTCATGTAAGTCTGAAGCAAAACCAACACAAGCCTCATTGCTGATTCACGTTATATTGTGAGACAGCTTTCAATAGGCACGTCCAAACATGCAATAAAACATCGAAAGTTGTTCGAATAATAGCAAATTATATCAGATGTCACAGTAAAATAATGTAAAGATCCAAAGTAGAACACGTTTCGTCTATAGTTATAAGGTACACACAGACTGGGGCATTTGTAGGCCTAATGACGTAAGATTTGAGAACCACATTCAAGACCAGGGAGCAAACTTTAGCTGCGTCTAAACGCCCTCTTGCACGGTAATCATTCTTAACTTCCCTGACTGAAGCACTGAAAGGGCCACGACACAATGAAATATCCCATGAAGCCCTACTGTAATCAACTCTCCGGGCTGCCTCCCTCTCTTAATAAACAACATCACAACATGATTACAAGCCTGCCAAAAGAAATGCTGCAAAACACGATGCCATCACACGCTCATCAATTTCCCGGGCAGAAAAGAAACATCACCGGAGGGAGGTCAGTGCCAGAATTGGACCCGTCACCCTGTCACAGAAACGCAGACAAAGATGGCGCCCATTTCCCATGATTCCCAGCGGGATCTCCGCAGCAAATCCCCGCCAGGTTTCCTCATTGGCCGGCAGTCATATTTCGCCGTTTGACCCCTTCCGTTTTCTGCGGTATGGCTGTCATGGCGGCCCCCGCGGCGGTCTCTGTGGGCTGCCATGTTGTTTAGGCTGTTGGTATGGGGGTAGAGAGGGGACGTATGGCATTAAATGTATCTCCTGGTTGTGGCATTCTGTGATTAATGGCCTTTGGATTTCTTGTCATGGCGTCTATTGTCTTTTGGGTTCTTGATGATGTTTTGTATTCTGGTTAGTCTCAGCAGTTTGACCCATCTTAAAGCCCCATACCAACTTGGATTTTGAAATATAGTTATGTTCCTTATTTAGCTTTTGCATTATCACAAGGGGAATCGCTGAACAATAATTATGGCGTCCATAATGCATAATTATTTCCCATAATCTTTTTCTGTGGGCATATTATACCCTATTCGTGAAACCATATACCAACTAACGCAGGCTACGCAACCTTGCCTCCTGTATCCCAGTAGCCCTACACTAGAGCCCTACCCCAAAAGGCCCTATACCTAATAGAACACCACCTAAAACAATGTACGATCCCCATTTATGACAAGTAATGAATGCCCCATTTTTTGAGTATGCCAAATCTCAGTCATTAGAAGACGCGACTTAGACCCCCATCCACGGGGATTCCTTTCTGTCGGCACGGGCTCCCCGGCGGAGGGATATGTCGTTGTATTCATTAATTTCGACCAGAGAAATCAATAGCTGACTACGCATCCATCTTCTCCCTCTGTGTCACTATGTCCCCGACGGTCGACGTGTTCATTCTGTGACGGAATTCAAGTCAGTCCCTGCGGAATGCACTATCAGGAGAGGCGCATACCCATAGTCTTCCTTCTTCCTGCATACCTGTTTTTGTGTTTTATTTTACTCTAACGTCGGTATATCTTAAAGTATCTGTATATCTCTATTATTTCAATGGTGCTTCCTCTAAAGCATAAGTCGTTATCAGTTTTATAAATAGCCTGTGTTGTTATTATAGGGCCCGAGTGATAAGCTCTGCGATTTTGAGCTTATTGACAGAAATGATGATTGTAGAGGTTGTCTAACTCTGTATATAAATGGATGACCATTTGATAAATTAATGCAAGGATTTCTTGGATATTTCAATAATGTTGGATCCATCTGAACGGTGTATCAAAATATTATGTAGATATGGGTGAACTATTCACTGCACAACATTTTGATGAAACGCTCTTCTAATAGTGGTGCTGGCATTTCAAATTTTATAACCAAAGTTGTCTACAATGCCCAAGCCGCATTTACAACGACCATACCAGATGAGATATATTCTAGACCCTCTTTTGCACCCCTCCCCCCCCCCTCCCGATCAGGGCCAAAGATCAGGGATCTCTCTTTTTCCTTCCTCCTTCATTCATTTTTTACGCCCCGTTTCAAACACCCCTCGCCAATCCCCCCTCCCCCATTTATACCCTACAGTTCCCATCAGGTTGCCATGGTTATGGCATGTTTGGGAGCAACCGCATCTCAGATCTCGCGCACTCTCACGTACCTCACGTGACTCCCGTGGCCACACTCTCCTAGATCAAGGCCCTTCACGCTCTCCAAGCACATTCTCCCTGCTCACAGATCTATGTGGAAAGGGAAGCCCCATATACTGACTCTACAGGGCAAAAAGGAGCAAGTGATGTTTCCTACGCTTGGAGACTCAATACCCCAGGCTTCCTGTCTGGGTATGGAGGCTTTTGGTGGTGGATTGAACGCTGGGCTGTTTTCTTGTGCTCCTCCGCCTTTTTTGGGCCGTGATTCTAGAGAAGGGCTTAGCTTTAGCGGGGGCCGGGTCGTGGATCCCTTGGCTGGGATCAAGGGATAGAGCCCAGCTGTAGTACACTCTCCCTCCCCCTCCCTCCCCTCCCACACCATGTCACCCCTCCGTCTCGTCTCCATTCAAGGGCTCTTGATGGGGGGCCTAATGTGTTGCGTCAAATCTTTTTTTAAATCATCATATTACAGTTAAAATTGTAATTTCCGTAGTAATTTCCAAAGGCGAAATCTGGCATATCGAATTTATTAAAAACATAATGTCACGGAGTTCATTATTATTCCTATGTCGATAGGCTCCATGTTCCATGTCAATTGAGAAAAACGTTATGTCTCCATGTCGGATTTAAGGGTCATATGTCCCCATCTAGGGTCGTGACTGAGGAGCCGTTTGGTGTAGATTTGTACACGTCTACAATAAAAATCTAAAAGAAATATCAATCCCTCTTGTGTTTTCCTATAGTATGACTACTATCATATGACATTTTAAAAAAAAGTTAGGGGACACTAGCACGTCGACTCTGATACCATGTATAGTCTGGTCTAGGACAGGAAAATAGTCAAAATAAAAACAGACAAGGTCTAGATCTACCGTCTGAGGCAACACATGTTCAGATGAGAGGTTTCTTACTAAGGCCTAGATAGGGATGGAAGTAGTATCATTGGGTGCATTTCTGAGAGTCTAATGGGTCTTGTTCTTTTATACCAGTATTTTGGTGTGTTTCGCAGCTGGCATAATAGCATTAGAACGGGAGAGCATGGGTGAGCATCTGCGTTTAGAATTATCCATACTTTGGAAGCATCAAAATGGAAAAAAAGTTTGAGAAAATGAGACCAATGAATATAATATATCCCTTGCAAGCATCCCTTTTTATGCCGTACCTATATACGTGCTAATGATTTGGCAGGATGGGTGTATAAAATCGTGTACACGTATAGGAATATACATACATACATTTACATGAAGTAGAATGTACGAATCTCAAAGTCAATAATCATTCTATACGGTAATAAGCTTTTAGGTTCCTAAAAAGATTCCTTTAATTCCTAAAGGATCCAAATAGATACTCATTATTAGATTGAGTTCATATAATCCATGTATTGTATGATAAGCTCTGATTAAACAGTCTGAACCATTTTCGGGTACACAGCAGACTGAGCCCATACAATGATACATGCATGGCGTTATTTAACCCCAAACTCATTGCAGAATCATAGTAGACTCTTGGCAAATTCATCGCATCACTGGAGCCCAGAATGTTAACCCTGGTTACCCCAGATGGTCACCAGCTCCCCACCCCACCATCCCTATAACCTATACTTTGCTACAGAAATACCTGGATTTAGTTACCCAAGGGCACATCACTATTCCCCTGCTTGGCCGTGCACCCAGTACCTCCAACCCAGTATACACTGGCGGATCCAGAGTTTTGAAAAAAAAGGGGGGAAGGGGGCGCCATTGAATTGTTTTCCCTTAATCACTTTTTGGCCTAATTTCACATTAAAAAATCGCAATATTTTCCGAAAAAAAGGGAGGGGCGCGCGCCCAACGTCCCCCCTCCCCTCTGGATCCCCACTGCTCCAGGGGGTCAGTCCCTGGCCTGCTGGGGACACACATACCTGTACGTCTCACCTGTCGGCGCCTGACGACCTTATCTCGTTACCTGGCGGGCAGGTGGCCAGGGGGGCGGGGCTACCTGTCACGGGGGGCCGGCCGGGAGGAGGGGAACATGGGGCGCCAGGTGTGAACGGATCAACTTCATATACAGACATAAACAATTTTAAGAAATTGACTTGTAGGATTCAAACAGATAAAAAAATGTAAATATAACTGTTTTTATTATTCAAAAAGATTTCTAAAAATGTTTAATTTCTCGGTTTGTGATGTAAATATTGTATGACCAATGATATTAATCTGTGATCTCAGAAGACTGTCGCCAATATAAACGAGTCTTTAGGGGCACCCATTATATCAATTCACCTCCGCTTTTACTAATAATCATATTTCTAGATTTATGAGAAACACTGTATAGGATCTGGCATTTTAAGTTAGACATATTCTAAAAATATATTCTGCAGGTAGATTTTGATCCAACCAATCTTATTTCTTTGATGGTTTCCGAAAGTTTTGCATGGAACCATTCCTTCTGTAAAACTTTTGAATCAATACTGTAAAACGTTTCTTATGATAGATAACAATGTCATGTCTGTACTTAACCTTTATTTCCCCTGCCGATTTGAAGAATCAGCTGTAAAATCAGCATGTGATTTTGACGCAGCCAAACCTGCGTGATAAGAGGTAACATTTAGCGCCTTATAGGGAGGACGGAATGCTTTGGTGGGGATGCTGACATGGAAGTAGGGGAGGGGAAGGGGGCCTGGTTAAAGGGGGCAGGGGGTGGCTTAAGGGGGGTGGGTAGGAGTAGCTGCTCTTTTCGCCTGATGTAGTACGTGACACACACGACCTCCAGCTATTCAGACTGGGCCAACTACTGTAATCTACACTGGTCAGGAAGAATTAAGATATCCCACTCTTCCTGGCAAGATAACAACAACATACTTGGAATCTGGAAGGCGGCAGTTTGAAGTGTGCCTTATTTCACGGGCAGGGTATATTATAAACAGATATATAGTGTGAAAGGAATGTGGGGACAGTAACATTTAAGAAGGGGAGAAGCTGAGTTTAGTGAATATGTATTTCTAATTAATTACATTTAAAAGGATCCGGAGTTTATAAAACAAAATTCTGACAATGATTTTGGATATGCATAACTTAAACCAACTTATGAAAGCCTCATTCTCACTAGGACAATCTGCTGACTGCAAATCATGTTTTGAGTGTTCGCCTGTCATTACGTAGTATTGAAATGTACATGTTTGATGTGAATTAACGATAAATTCTGGCGATTGTCTCAGTCCGATTTTTAAGCCAACTCGGTGAAAATCGGTCTGTGGGTATGGTCCTTTCGTGCATCGCCTTCTGTTATCATTATCAGTCCAAATCCTACCTTTTTCCTGTTGTCTACATTTCCTTGTTGTAAGATTTGTGTTACTAATCACCTGTCTTTTCTTTGTCTCTCCAGGTGAGTTTCCATTGGCTGAGTTCACGAACCACAGAGTCTGCTGACATAACGAAATATGAGGTCAGTGCAAGAGTCTACTAATATTGCCAAGTAGACAAATTATTAGACTGGAAGGTCTACAAGGTGGTAGAACCTACTAGTATAACACTTGTAAGTTTAGATTTAGAACGGAATAACTCAAATTCTGCTTACCTGCATTTCATAAAAGAAACAATACTAAAGAAAAATAAAAGGTGTTGATGAAAAGATTTTATGAGAAATATAAGCTTATGTATGAGCTTTTGATACACAACGAATAATGATGATTTATTTCAGGACATACACCCACATATCAATAATTCTAATTCAGAAGTTAAAAGTAGCAACTAGATCGACTACTCGTAGTTAGTTAAGTGCATATTAAAATGCGCCAACGCATTATTGAACAAATGTTTCGATATAATGAATATACAGATAAGACGTAGGCCCCTATATGTATGTATATCTATAGATGCATTCGGAATGCAATCAGAATACTCATTCAACGTTTATTCATTACTTCTATAGAAGCATCTAGTAATTTGCAGGGCATAGATATACACCGAACTTATATAACAGTATGCCCTATATCATAATACTACACCGTTCCACAGTAACTAATCTCAATGGGGACTGGCATAGGCAATGAATACGCATCTCTGGATAGTAGCTCTTTAGCATTCCGTATTGTGAACAGTGCCGAAGCCGACTAGCAGGGTATTAGCCTATCTAAATCCCAGCCACACTGAAGCTTGTATTATACTAGGTGATTTTAACTGCCGGTAATTTGGTAATTTCTTACTTTTTACCAGTAACAAGGCAAAAGATAATGCATCCTACATATGATTTGAGAGAGAATTAACGACCCTTCATAATAATGCATTGCATGTCTCTGATTAGCCTATATTCAACTGACGATTTTTGAAATCGCGACTAAGAATCGGATAGTGTAGATTCATCCTTAAGGCCGACTGGGTCTACTCTGCACCCTTTAGCCTTCTGACATTTCCAACCATTACCGTCGCAGCCAACCTAGCCTTGATTCGATGAATAAAGAGATGTAATTGCAGTTTCGGCTATCGTAAAGCGCACAGAGATTCTCATTGAACATCTCGCTAGGCCCGTCTACAATTCTCTCTAGGGCTTCGTACTGTTAACAATTCTTTGTGTACATGTATGGATTAGGTGCTGAGAGGGAATGCTGTGTCCCACACTATCAAAGGCCATCTTTACAAACTCCACTCTCATCCACTCTAGAAGGTCTTTTTGTGGAGATTGCGATGGGAACATACTCTGAGCCAATTGATCTAAAAGTAAGAAAAGGCGAACATGCATTCACCTTTCGTCAATTTCTTTCATAAGGCAATTGTTGATAATAACTTTACTTGGCCATCTTACTTCCAAACTTATGTAAACATTAGCATTTTAGATGTTTCTTCAGCAGTTCAATTCTTTTCATAAGGCAGTTGCATAGATGATAGTTTCAGATGTACATCATACTTCCAATCTCATGTAAGCATTATTATTCCAATAAATCAGCGGCCAATAGAGAGCCATATAAGACCTACTAATGAGCTACTCACAGGTCCTTTCCACTTCAGCCAAGCGGCTCAATATAGTCATATTCACAGAGACTTGCTCACACGAGGTTTAAAAGGATCTACCAACACGGACTAAATCAGGTCCAGATAGGGCAGCCAGACCCCAGGTCGAACAGTAAACACTTAGACCGAGGGGCCGCGAGTAAGAAGTGGACATGCTGATAAAAGAACTGCTAAGCGCGAGCTGCCCGCCAAAGAGTGTAAAGTCTATATACCAAATTTAGAAACAATCCAAATTTCCCATAGTAAAAATCGTCCAATGCCACCCCGGCTTTAGTCACTGAGCCACTCGCCAGTTGCTCGCGAGTTGCTCCTTCGTCGTGACCTGAGCGGGGCCGAGGAGTGAGTCGGTGGCACTGGTTTCCGGTGGCAGCCTCTAGGCGTAATCTGTAACGCCAGGAGCCGGCAAATGGGTTCTCACTCACTCCTCCAGGAGGCTAATCCTGCGGAAAATGTGCTCGTATCTCACACCCCCGCCGCGTATAGAGCTGCAGGTATGTGAGGATGCCTTCTATAGGCCTTTATAGCTCTAGGGTGTTCTTGAGTACATGAACCTGATTCTGTTTGTCTTTTGATACATCTGCTGTATACATACTCTTTTGGGTTACTTTTCTTGTGTAGGATGTTTATTTTGTTAGTATTCCAATACAGAGATTGCGTTTGTATAAGACGCTTTTATACGTGTAGGGCCCATTACATTACTGCTGTTCGTTGGGGCAACGTGGATGAATTAACACATTGCCTTTACATATTTATTGTATTACGAGTAAATTCTAACCAAATACGCTGGGCCCGAATTAGGTATCAAATCTGAATAATTTGTATAGCTCATTAATTTTGGGATGCATCGGACTCAGCTGAGTGTGTCTGTCGATGCGATTATGGCCAATTAATGAAATATAATGTCAATATTCATGTACGTATAATTATGATGCTCTTGCACTTTGATTGCATTATGCGTAACGTTGATAAGAATGAATTAAACATTACACCCAACACTATATTCAACTATATTAACCCCATCCTCCCTAACTGACCCTGCCGAAAATACCAAATTCACGTATTTTCAACCTGACCCCGTCGGAACATCAGGGGTTAACTCTCCTTAATTGGTAATACGGGAGATATATTTGGTGGGGGACTGCAGTGCGGAGCTTTGCGCGAGTTAGAGGTAGATTAGGCCACTGTCTTTATTAATCTTATACCTACGCCTGTTGTTTACTTCAGAACATTACTTCCTAGTCTCACAACATTTTCCCTTTAAAATATCAATCTACCTCAGACAAAACGATTCCTTGGGACATTTTCTATCATGAAAATGACTTTAAGATGGAACTATCGACCCATCTTTCTTTTTGGTACTTTTCGCCAGGCTGTGACCAGATATCTCTGAATTTATTGTGTGATTCCAAAAGACCATAAGTAAAGATAAACATTTATGATAATTTAGCAGCCCTTCAATAACCTCACCAATTCTTCTGGTTTGTTATTCTGCTCGGACGTCTGAGGTCTGAGTAAAATGGGAAAATACGAGATCACCCTAAAGGAATAACAGAGTGTCTGTATATTGGTAATGTGAGTGTTAAGGAAATAACATTGGGAAGTGGAGAGGTTTAGGGTACACCAGCTGAGTGATGAAATACGAAGTATGTTGTAGTATTACAGTAGCCCTGGGACATGGAACTTTTCAATCATTGTTCCCGGGGCTCCCCCTGCCAGGTCCGGGTGGAGTGGAATCTGTGTACCTCGACCATACCAGTACTTAAAAACAACTGTCACCCTTTACCCCCCCCTCCCCCCCGTCCCGATCACTATTACCATTTTGCACCCCATGGTCACAAGGGGGAGGCACCAGGCACACGTCACATGTCGGAAATCAGCCAATGGGTGGCCAGATAGAATGTAACAGTCTTCAAGCAGATTGTTGAAATGTTAAGGAACCTCCTAGGAATTCTTGCACTTGGAGAATAATGCTTGGTGTATAATCAATCATGTGTCACAGAGAGGCACTGCCCACAGCTTGATATCAAGTTGTATGGGGCCAATATGGAACCGGTTAGCCCTACATTGAATTTTGTGAATGTTAACAAAAGATAAAAGAACTCATTGGGAAGATTGACAAGTATATTTTTTGGTAAATTTGTAAATTTCTTCTGACATTGGTTATCTTTTAAACTACAATTTCTTGCACATGGAAGTTTGATTAAACCTTTCGTTACTTTACACTACTATACTGTACACTAGTGTAGCAATAGTAAAATAGAAAGTGTAACATAGAAATACATATAGACGCTAATACTAGGGACAAAGTGGAAGATAAATCACTATCCTGTGTCAGTGATGAATTGCTAGGTAGTGCTCTATAACATTATGTTTTATCCATGTAATCCCAAATCCCATATCAGTTGACACCGCCGTTTAATTGGACAAAGAAGGGTGCCATATCATCAATAGGCTCATTCCTCTGCTACGGGATATGTGGAGAATAGAACCCTACCTCCACATCAGTTATGAAGTCATGAAATATTTAAGTGGAACGAAAGGGATATCGTCTAGAGCTTGTAGGCAGTAGCCCTTTGGCGTCACTTATGTATGAGCCAGTGAAAGGTATCACTTAGAGTGAGTTAGAGCTGCAGGGGCAAAAAGCTCATTGTTCCCGGGGCTCCCCCTGCCAGGTCCGGATGGAGTGGAATCTGTGTACCTCGACCATACCAGTACTTAAAAACACCTCTCTGTCACCCTCTACCCCCCTGTCCCGATCACTATTACCATTTTGCACCCCATGGTCACCAGGGGGAGGTACCAGGCACATGCCACGTGTCGGAAATCAGCCAATGGGTGGCCAGATAGAATGTAACAGTCTTCAAGCAGATTGTTGAAATGTTAAGGAACCTCTTAGGAATTCTTGCGCTTGGAGAATAATGCTTGGTGTATAATCAATCATGTGTCACAGAGAGACACTGCCCACAGCTTGATATCAAGTTGTATGGGGCCAATATGGAACCGGTTAGCCCTACATTGAATTTTGTGAATGTTAACAAAAGATAAAAGAACTCATTGGGAAGATTGACAAGTATATTTTTTGGTAAATTTGTAAATTTCTTCTGACATTGGTTATCTTTTAAACTACAATTTCTTGCACATGGAAGTTTGATTAAACCTTTCGTTACTTTACACTACTATACTGTACACTAGTGTAGCAATAGTAAAATAGAAAGTGTAACATAGAAATACATATAGACGCTAATACTAGGGACAAAGTGGAAGATAAATCACTATCCTGTGTCAGTGATGAATTGCTAGGTAGTGCTCTATAACATTATGTTTTATCCATGTAATCCCAAATCCCATATCAGTTGACACCGCCGTTTAATTGGACAAAGAAGGGTGCCATATCATCAATAGGCTCATTCCTCTGCTACGGGATATGTGGAGAATAGAACCCTACCTCCACATCAGTTATGAAGTCATGAAATATTTAAGTGGAACGAAAGGGATATCGTCTAGAGCTTGTAGGCAGTAGCCCTTTGGCGTCACTTATGTATGAGCCAGTGAAAGGTATCACTTAGAGTGAGTTAGAGCTGCAGGGGCAAAAAGCTACAGGAAAACAGATGTGCAGAAACGTAACCCTTTCAGGTCAGCAGTGCCACGTACTTAAAACGGCCATATTGAATATACAATTAAAAATGGTGAAGTTTCGAAAAGCGTCTCGAAGTGATCGTAGCCTAAACATCATTCTGACTGAACACACAAAAATCACATTTATTTATACGTCCTTTTGGATTAGAATAAATACACGCATTGTCGGTAACCATTGCTAACACTCATGAAAGATGATTCATAAGCCAAGAAAAAGAAACATCATTGCTGATAGTATAAACAGGCGTACATATTCTAACCTCTGCCATGGGAAGATGAATGGATATAGATACCACGATATTTCAACTGCTCCCGTAAAATAAACTCAAATGTTTTTCCCCAAGTTCCTGCCAATCCGATGAATATGCTTACAGAATGACAAATTTGAAATGGAAGATGTCAAATCTGTCATATGATAGGTGGATACAGAGAATTACTCCAGAAAAAGTTGATGGTCTCTCACTTGCCCTTTGCTTTCTTATCCACGATCACTTGTGATTCTCACTCCCAGTCTGAAGAGAAGGCGACGGAAGTTTGGAGAGCTTCTTTCAGTTATTTTTTTCAGACTTTTAATTTCCACTTCCACATCTTTTCACCTGTATTTTCGGCCATGTCGCCTATGATTTCCGGACCATGAAAAGTCTCTGCCAAAAAAAGTGAGTGCTCAATTTGTTATTTGACAAAGCCCAGAATGTTAAAGGACAAGAGGAAGATACCATAAAGGAAGCCTGTCATCTCCCATCTTCAATGTAGACTTTCCATAGAAGATAGGGGAGAGACTGGTGGTATTTATGTTCTACTTATGGTATCTTTGAACTGAAGGGACATAGATGAGGACCTTTGAAAGAAGTTATCCTTCTTTTTCCATTTCAAATCAGTTTTTGAAGATAATCGCAAAGGTTTTATTGTACGTCTTAATCCATCTAGTCCATGTCTCGATGCGTAGAATGGATCTTATTACACTAGTATACTAATCTTGTGAAGAGTTGGCCATGGCAATGTTAAGTCAAGACAAAAATAAATAATAAAACAAAAAATAATTATGAAGTATTGAGTTGCTGAGTCACTCACTATTTCTGACGGGCCACTCACAGGTGCTTTGCATATGGGGAGAAGGTTGGGTATCCTGAGTCAAGCATCCACGTATTTCATGTACTTAGGATAACCTGAATACATGCACTGCTAGAATATATATCGTTTTTATTATTTTCTCATAATGAATAGACTTAACATAAATTGTATTATTTCAGCTATAATTAAAACGACGCATTCCCTGTATTGACATTTGTATGGAAACAGAAATTCCTGTGGCAAAAGTGAATGATATTCATAACTTTATTCAAAAGAATAAAATATAAGAAAATAATATCGAAAACTCCAAGCAAAAACATAACAATTTCCCATTGGCGCAGCTGGTCTCATATTTTGACACCTGTTTCCAATACGTTCTGGACTAAGCAAATATGAAAACATACTATCCATACAGTACTGGCTGCTTCTTTCACATCTCGGTTGTATTTCAGTACACTTTGTCTAAATCTGCTTGTTTCCCTTCTAAGTAAGAACCCACGTCTCTATCAACATAAATAACACCAGAACTTCGTGTTCAGTTAGGGATGAGATAGTACAAACAGGGAAAAACAGAGCCATATGTGCTATGCCCGTCACCCCTGTGTTTTTCTAAGTGAATCCAACTACCTACACATCAATGGTTTGTTCTTCTTTCTGACTCTTCAACTCTTTGGGGTCTCTTTTTTAGTACATATTGTACTGTTTTAGACTTGTACTTAGCCCCACTTTATTCTCTTTGCACCAAGCCTTCTTATACAAATTGTGACCTTTCATTTATAAACTAGAGGTCTTGTACAAATCTATGATAACTCCTACCATCACTTCCCTCACCTTGGTGCATAGATTAGGCATGCCTCTTGAACCATAAGAATAAAGCCAAGACTATAGTATGGTACATTTATACACTCCCTCTAACCAAAGAGACACAAGTCAATATCTCAGTGTTCCCTACTCCTTGCCTTTGTCAACCTCTTTGGTCCAGGTGTAAGTTTTCTAACCGACCCCATTTATTTGTCCTGACTGTACCCTGTACTCTCTTAGTGTCTGGTGTCGTGGGGCCAACTTTATCTTTAGATTAACCTTAATCGGTTTCTACTCACATAAATCCCTCCCCTACAACTCCATTAAAGATTCTTCTTATTGCTTCTAGTCCTACTCTCAGATTAAAGACCCCTTTATGTCCCATTCTCTTTGGCGTTAAATGCACTGTCTAAACTTTCACCCCAGATTCCTACCACTTCGCCCTTTTTTGAACACAAGATTGTTAGTAACTTCTTGAATAACACCATCCTTGTGAGCCTTCTTGCCAATCTTTACTTCTTGCCATTCTATTTGATTTTACAACTTTACATCACCGCCACCCGCTCACTGTTATGTCCTTTTCTCCTTTAGATACTCACTACTATCCTAGTTAGTCTGTAGGTATATCCGAGGTATATAAACCTCTATGATTGAATACCAAGGCCCACAAATAGCATAATACCTATTAGCAAGGTATCCTCCCTTGCAGGTTCTGTCCACGCCACCCCTCCAGTTTTTACATAGGACCACCCTACCACTCCTCATGTAAGTTCACCTGTAACCACCCTCCCCATTACCCCACGCCATGGTTCCATACCCTAGCGCAGCCAACCACTCAGTCTATCAGCCTATACCCCCTCCACCCCCCTATAAGTTAGTATTAAGGCTCATACCACCCCGCCATTGCTTTTCCTCCAGCAGCCTTGCCTGCTGCTCATTAGGCTATCAGGACAGGCCCTCTCCAGGGCCGGCCGCTGGGACCGTGGAGGACCCATCGCTCTCCGGGCGTCTAACCTTATCTCGGCCGACCACGGTCACAAGGTGCCTGGGGCTGGAGGCCCGTCGGCCGACAGCTGCCTTGTTACTGGAGGAACACCGACCGGAGCACTAGCCCTTACCAGACCTGATGCTAAAATACCAGGGAACTTTGTTTTTTTTACTTGACACCAGTCTTGAAATGTTATACATGGATCTTATATTCGGCATACCTATTGTAATGTCGGTTATGAACGTCGGCAGGAGAAATAGAGGCAGGAGAACATAGACACGTTATTTAATCATTAGCAAGGTTATACAATTTTCTTTCAATTTTCATATACTATAGGATGTTTGATTCCATGCAATGTTACTGGCAAACATCAAACTAATACAACATCGGCAGCACCAAATTCAGCCCATGGAATATAGGCTTAAGTATTCTCTGAAATAGTTTATTTGAGTACTTGGTCTATATGTGAGTGTCTATAGGTTGTATGAAATGAAATATGTATTATAACACTAGATTTTGAATAGAAAGCAATCAGTCAATGTGCTGGGGCTTTTCAAAATTGTGGTATAGTACCATGACATACAGAATAGACCATTACAGTGATAAATGGAAGATGTAATGCCATGCTATCGATCAATATTGGAACCTGTCATTTCACCATACAGTATTCATGCTGTAGATTTTAAAATTGTATTCACGGTTGGTGTGTTAGGACGGTGGGTGTTCTAATAATGACGAGGAAAATATATTCAATGTGATGATATGGTTGTATGTAAGCCTATAACAGCTGCCTTAATGTGGATGTTTTCCTGAAGATTTACATTGCGCCTTCCTATAATGAATGTACCAGGTCATTGGAGAAGGATTAATGTCAGAACAGGCCTCATTTTCAGACTTAATAGCGTGCAGAGCATTCACTCAATGGCACCGACTATCATTATCCCGAATGTTTTTGGGATCTTTCCAACCAAGGAGCACAATTTGTGGAGTAGAAAAAAAGACACTTGGAGCAGCAGGCCAAAGATCAACTGGGGAAAGCTGCTCCGACAAAGACCTGTAATCATGTTTTCTGTGGGTTCAGAAGCGCTCACTGCAGGAGCGGCTCACGGAACTGCTCACTTTTCAGCATCTGTCCGTGAGCAGCTCACTGGTATTGGTTACGTGCCATAATGAGGGCTCGCATGCAGGGGGTTGAAGAACAAGGGCTGCAAGGGCCCTGGTCTTAGGAGGCTTTTGTGATTCTTGCAAGGCATGATGAAGTTGTCTGTTCTCCCTATCATGCACGGAGATGGATGGCAGCGGGAAAATGATCTAAATGTGGGGCTACGTGATGGAGTGTAAGCTGGAACGAGCAGCTCCGAACAGCTCAGTTCACTCAGGGGGAAGCCCGGTTCACCCGGGAGAAGCCTTACCATAGAAAGAGGTGGGGAAGTGGTTACAGTACCCTATTGTACAGCCTATGGGTAACACAATAGGCTATTCTCTAAATAAGGAGAATAACTATTTGTGAATTACTACTTTTGTACTTACAGGGGAGATGTACCATGGAAGAACAAACTGTGGTGGAATTGGTCAAAATAAATAAAGAAAGGAAAGGAGAGAAAAATTGCAGTAAATGTGGTTAACAGATAAAAACAAGTGGAAAAAAGGAGAAAAGTAACCATGAGAGCCAGTGACCTATAGTTGCGTGTCTCTTAATCCATACAAGCAATAGGAATAATGGCAATGCAATGAGTTATAGGATTAATATTTCATTGTAGGATGACAGTTATAGGGGTCAAAAGTCAGGTCAAAGTTGGAGTCGGCCAGGTGGGTCACATGACCGTTTCTCGACCAATCACGAAGGTCAATCGTCGATGATTTATCTTCAGCTCTAATGGTTTCTCCGAGTCTCTCTCAGATATTTGTTACAACCAGATTTATATTGGATGGCGACATATCACGACAATAGGGCATTTATTGTACCTATGGCAATACCTTTTATGGAATAAAGATCTATGTATCCTGTTTATGGAGCAATCCTTACACAATGGCTGTGCCCTAAAGACCACCGTTATTGACAAAATCGTGATGTGTTACAGTATAAGGAACCTTTACTTACAAATTGCCTTTCACTTTATCTGTTTTTGTGTAACATACTGAATTAAAACTAACTATAACATATTTATAAACATATATATAACAGGGGGATATTAAGACCCTAAAGCAATTAGTTAGCTTTTTGAGATGTTCATGAAAGCTGTGCTCTGCTTTAACACTGTGAAGCACATTAGAAAGTCACGCAAAATTGGTGGGATCAGGATTCACAACAGCTTTAGGGTTATAGTTGGACATTAATGAACGGCATTGTAAAATATGGTAAACTTGGATTTTTAAATTGCTTAAAGGGTTGCGCAATTTTGATGATTCCCCACGTTCAGCCAATGGAAGTAGAAATAGTTCTGAAAGCACTAAACAAAAATCAACAACTGTTTCTAACGAAACAGGAGTATCGGAATCCCATCAGTGTGAATTAATGCCTCACTGTGCAATGCTAAGGGTTCAGGAGTACCCACGTAGAATCGCGTGAGGGTATCAGATTTATATTCCCTTCCAGGACCTACTTAGCCCAATCAGGGCAAATCCATAATCCATAAATTCATGATTTATTGGGAGTGCTCTTGCATATTAATCCGTGCCCTCACGTCTTGTAGAGAGGTAATGATAGCCGCTCTCCCGGGCCGGCCTGTGGTCGGGTCGTGCTATGAATTCCTATCAGATTGAGCAGCTCATAGAAACTCTGAGCTGCTCGGATTTGCTCGGAGCTGCTCCGGAGCTGTTGGCAGTGGCTCAGATTCACTGGCGGTCGCCTGTACCCATTGGCAAGCGCTAAGTATCATTTGAGAACTGGGGAGGACCTGCGAAGAATTTAGCAGCACTACGTGTGCCTAATCTATTTCGGATGAATGGAACGCTGACAGGATTGGGTGTGTCCGAGGTGTTCTGGGGTTACTGATTCGGAGAGATGTGTTAATATGCGTTGAATCGAAATACTTGCCCTTTTTTAAAGAATCATGCGTAGAAATGAATCATTTTCTTAGGTGTCGCAGTTTATCCACGGAAAATAACTTTTCGCAGCACGAGTACATTTTCAATAAGAATTTATATTGTATTTCTTTTCTTTTTATTATTGAATCATGACTATTTCAAATTACATGTGCTCTTCCAATAGTGTTAGAGATGAAACAAATTTGATGAAAAAATGTATGAGAAAGAATGAAACAATACAATTTGTGCAGTCAGTTTAGCCCAGCCTTTGAGAAACTATAAGTCCACAAAGTTCAAAAATTTCAACCTCATACAGACAAGCATAGATGCCAATTAACAGACACTATGCTGGTAAATAGGTCAAAACAAAGAGTAAAGAAAATATAGACAGTCACAATATCTTGATTTCTAATTTCCTGATTCTTTTCTTATGTATTATCACCCAAGTGTAGGGACTGTACATGTATATGAATAGCAGGTGTGTTCCGTGCCCAGTCCAACCGGCGCCTCCTCCAGGGTCTAACCCGGGGTGTCGGTGGTCAGACTTGGCAGTCACACAGGCACGTGGGGTGAAGGGGGCACCAGGATCCAGGGGTCAATTGGTTTGTGGTAACCCAGGCAACCGATCCTGGAGGTGCATATTCTGTAATCCCCCTCCTCTCCTCCTCCATGTAGAGGGTACATAGTATTACAAGGGACTTGGGGTGTAGGGACTTTGGGAGTGGTAGGAGGCGGATCATAGATTGTGTATGTCAAGTCACAGAGGTAATACATTATGATTATATAGGTACAATGTTGAGGAATAGTGAGGGGGAACAAATCATGGTTGTAATGAATTTCTTATAGGTAGACCATGAAATCATGAGACCAACATTATCTGGTAGTCTTATAGAGACTATTCCGACTCAACTTTTCAGCATATTAATATGGCTTCAGTCGGTGTCATTCTAACAAATTAAAGTCTGGATTTAAAAGAAATGTTCATCCACAGTTGTATAGATGCAAATCGAGGCATCTGGGAAGCCAGCATTGTACATTGAATTTACACCATCAAAACGTTGTTAGCCCATTCTTGGCATCTCACACATACCCTTCTAGTGTTGAGCAGCTCCCATAGATCTACAAATAGCACCACCTCCCTCCACAACGTCCCCCTTGAGCAGCTCAGGCTTAGGGATAAACAGAACAACCCATGAGTAGGGGGCAAATGAGCCTCCCTACCCGCCAACAGGGGGAGCTGGTGCCGGGACGACTGCCCCCACCTCCGCTAGGTGGCCTTAGTGAGCTGCTCCGAGCAGCTCCTAGCATTAGTAGTGGGGAGCAGATCGAAGTCAGCTCACGCCTTAGCACATTGAATGGACATTCCCACCCAGACTACTGGCCCCGCGTCGGACTCCTCTGTTCCGCTCCCCTGGCTTTTACTTGTTCTAGTCGGCCTGGAAACGGAATAATGATTTTATCTGCCAAATCTACGACAACCCTGACCCCTAGGTGGCAGTAGCGGCGACACTGGCCTGATGGCGTCAGTGGAAGAGGTGTATTACTTTAGTCACAGACACGGAGGTTTCTCAGGAAGCCAAGGATACTACTATTACACACTGCAACGCACGCCTGAGATTTTAACCCCACATTCAGTAAGTACTACATTGTTTAAAAGGTAGATGTATTCTCCTACATAGGTATGTGTATTCAACACACACACACACACACACACACACATACACACACACACACACACACACGCACATACACACGCACACACACACACACACACGCACGCACGCACGCACGCACGCACGCACGCACGCACGCACGCACGCACATATATATATATATACATATATAATTGTGTGTGTGTGTGTGTGTGTGTGTGTGTGTGTGTGTGTATAAATGCCACGTATAACTGTTTTGGCGGGCTCATGTGCGTATTGTGCTATCGGGTCACATGGATTTCAGGGGTCACAGGGCTAGGGGTCAGAGGTCAGGTTCAGGGGTCAGGGCTGACATGCTTGACATGTACCCTGTACATGGGTCCCACGTCCAAACAACATTCCCGGGGTAGGGGTCTGCATGACGAGTGCCTCGGCCACACGTCAGGAGACGGTGACACTCGCGAAGGGAACTTTATTTTAACACATGGAGCCGTGTACATGGTCTTTGAATACACACATTGAGGTATTTTCTCGTACTACCACATACACATAATATTGTTTTTCCTTGAACATATAATGTATTTACATTGAATAGGTAACATTGTTCAAAGGGTGCGCGGAGTACTTTAACAGCAGTAGAGTGGAATATAAAATTTGGATGTTTTAATCTACGCATTCAAGGAAACAAATATGTTTGCCAAATTTGGCTAAGTACAGCCTAACCAAGAATTTCTCATGGGGACGGAAAACCCCTTAATCTTATAGCATTTCCATTCATAAGTCAACGGCCCTGCGGTAGTCTAGAAGAGTATAAAACCTTGGTTCTAAAATAGGATACCTTCTTTATCGAGAGGGGTATATCAGGACCAGTAAACCTTGAGATTCACAGCACCACCCTGACGGTAGGCATAAGGTGGTGTTTCTTTTTACCTGACCAGGTATATTACCGACTAAAGACGCATTCCTTCACAATCTGTCGGAGGGGATACCACTAGGGCCACAAACCACAAAAAGCCTACCCGTATGTCTGCAAATTCCTAACATTTCTCTTGCCCTTCACAAGTGGAGGAACATCAAGAAAGTTGTAGCATGTGCATTTGGTTATTTCTGATATTTTACAATGATTTAAGTTCTAGCAGGATTTCGAAAAAGGTGAGCCCGCATATAGGCTAAGTACTAAGATACTGCACATTCGCACATGCACGTACGTTTGTTTTCTTTATGAAGGGTAAATCTCCCCACAAAAGTAAGGGGGCGGGGTCAGGACCCTCAAGATGGACCCACCCCTGTAGAGTGAGAACATTAAATTTTCAGTACATAATTATATGTATAAAGAGTTCTCTAAAACCTCATGAATTTACTGGAGAATTTTGGAGTGTTCAGCCAGAATTACTGACAGAAATGTATTTCAATCGAAATTGGCTCAAGCTCATCTGTATTCTTTTTGCCCTTGAGCCAACTTTCTGTCAGACTCAAAAAACCAACTCGTCGCCCAATACATTGACCGATGCAAACATTATTCAGATTAGTGGAACAGCTGCAGGTCAACTTCTCAAAACAAACAAGTGGAGATAGAAAATAACATCAAACAAAACAAAAAAGAGAACAATAACTACAGTCAGTTGCAAACAGAAGGTAGAAACTGGGGCTTGAACAGTTTGTGCGCAGTTCTTCTAGGTTATACAGAATCGCAGCGATCGCAAAGTAATGATGACTAATTTTCTATACCAATGATATGATCACATAGTTAGTTTTGAAATAGATATTGCCTCAGTGTGTTTAGATAATATTATGACTAAAACCTCGAGTAGGAAAAGGCAATGGTATGATCATATATTTACGATGGTTCCATGGATGGTAATTATAATTATTATTACTCTTTTCAACCTATATTGCCTTTAGATCACTGCTCACCATCCTCTTTTATCACGTAACTTATATGGTCATTTAAATATAAACAGTAATAGCCTTGTTATTGCTGTTATAATTCCATAATAGCTACCAAAGGCTTCATACCCCCACCAACCATCCCGCCACACAACCTTGTATTCCACCTTTGAAAGGCATGATGTCCCCCATAACTATCGAGTACCGGCCAGGTTTGTCTGTAGGTTCAGGGACAGCGCCATGTTTACCCTAACATCGACCACTTTGGCAATTTTACTGCCGTGCCCCCGTATTCAACGAGCTGTGTTTGTCTCGGCGTGTAAGGAAATCAATCCGTCATATTTACAAGGGGACATATTGACATTGTTTGGCGAGCTTCCACCAACAAAATATTTGCGGCGCGCCCCGCCGTGGTGGAATCGAACTCAACCCTTACAACTAATGGGTGGATTTTCAGGGATCACTCCCCAAACCCTGCAAGCCTTAAATGTGTGCAGGCTGTTCGAATGAGTGCTCAAACCAACGGGGTTTGTTGACAGGGCGGCCAGGGTAGAATAGAGCACCAACAATAGCAACAAACAGGCAAAACAGATCCAATTCCCCTCCACACTGCCTTGACTCATTTTGTATTGATTTTCAACAATTGGGCACAAGGTGTAGTGTTTCTGCTTCGCTGACTGCCGAGCTTGGTCTGGAATTTAAATGGACTTTCCATCAGTGGGCAATACCCCGGCGCAAATGGGATCTCTTAGTGGGTTTAAAAAGCAGCCCCTTGCTGCTAGAATGATGTGACAAACAGGCAACAATGTTCGTGGGAAATGTTCCATCAACCGAGATAACCTTTGACGAATTGTGTCTGAAAAGTGTGATGATTGACCTGAATTTATAAAGTTCATGCCTATTTATTCTAATATCGATTGAATAATAGAAATGAAATTAGTTTTTGTCATTCGTTCCTGTTCAGTTAGAATTGAAGTAGGTACTACAGTAATCCTTGAGATTAAACCCTTGTCGACAAGCAACTTTACGAAAACGAATATAGCTCCCCAATCTCTCAGTCATCAAGGTTTATAATACAACCCAAAGTAGTTAGTAGATATGCCCTAATTGGAAAAGTATGGCTTATCCGTATCAAATGCTGTCCAGAGAATTTTGCTAGAAAGGCTCATGCATGCTGAAACGAGTTTATACGTCGTTCAAAGGCTGGATAGTGATATTTGCAATATTTGAAGGTATCACTATCGATACCATGTCACTTTCAAAACTAATATTGCGATACTTTGGTAACGGAATGACTGTAAAATTGTCCCAAAAATGTTCCAAAAGTGGCTGCTATCAATTGGTATTGGTAATATATGGCTACTTGTAGGCAATTACAATGACATTTTACCAATATATTACGTTGCTTATACCTGTGATTTACTATCACTATTTGCAAAATTATATCAAGCAGAAAATGGCAAGGACTATCTTTCGCATAGTGTATATCAAGCAGAAAATGGCAAGGAACATTTTGCACAGTATATCTAAGCCCAAACCATGCATAGGGAAAATTTCACACTGTGGAATACGGCCTTAAGGTCTGAGTTAGCACCTTAGCCTGGTTTAGTAGAGTCATGACCAGGCACATTTCTCACATGTCTCCCACAGAGTGTCTGGTGTAGTTACTGCATTCCCCAGCATCCTACATGGAGGAACGAGCTATGTACTGTAGTAGCCAGACAGTGGGGGTCAGTGGCCCCAAAATGTATGTGGTGCTAGAACTATGAGAGTTGGTGCAAAAACGTGATTGGAGGTATCTTTGATGGAAGTTTGGTTGTGGTTAGGGATGTCTTAGTTTCTATGGGAAGATAATGGCATGGGAATTGAGATATAGCTGTGGCCTCAAAAAGTATGTGGTGCTAGAGCTATGAGAGTTGTGCAAAAACGTGAGGTAACTAAAATGGTAGTTTAGTTTAGGGTAGGGATTTCTTAGTTTCTATGGGAAGATAATCCCATGGGAAGTAAGATAAAGCTGTTAAAAACCATAATGGTTGACTTATTTTATAAAGGAAATGCAATTATAAATGAAAGAAAATTGCTTTCTTGTCAGAGAGAGATATAGGGATAATGTACAACAAACATGACATACATTGTATAGAAATATGAATACAAGTACCCAGTAATTGGAATGATATCCTGCATTCCTCTTAGATTTTGTGCTGACTTAATCCTACGATATCATAGCAGCTTTGATTGAACAGGCATCTAAAAGGCAATGAAGGAGGATAATTTGGCGTGTCCATAAACATGGCAAGATGTATACTTTGCTAAAGCCGACATCCATACTACATTCCTCTTCTCCTGTATTATAAGTGCAAAAACTCTTAAGCAGGATATGCCTGAACTGATTTCCACCAAGTCAACTGACAGATATGCACTGAAATCGGCAGATATGACTAAAGTATTCATCTGACTTTTTCACCAATTGAGATCAAACATGTACATTTCAGTACCCAATACAAAAGGGTGATCAATCACAGGGAGGATCAGTAGGGTCCAAATTGCCCTTGTGAGTGTGAGGCTTTAGTTGTAGCTATGCATGTAGATACCACTGAGAATGTGCACACATTACCTCCCAGGTAATTGGGTACAGGAGGATCTAACATGCACGTCAGGTGGGGGTTGTGTACAGGATGGGGTGTGTCTGCATGTGTCTGGTGCGTGTGGCATGAACAGCATGTCATGTTGACCAGTCAGCCCACAGGTCTCCACACAAACTGCCTCCAAAGGCCCTTTTACACTATATGACTTTGAGCTGCGATCTTAGCGCAATTTGACGATATTACAGAAATTGGCGAGCAGGAGTGATATTTTTTTTTCGAAAGTGGCTTTGGAGTATCTTACATATGTGAAACAAATAATTTTGTCTTTGTTATATGTGGTTGTTCTAGAATATCGCCAAATCGTAGCTCAAAGTCGTGTAGTGTAAAAGGGCCTTCATTCAGAGGTGGCAACCATGCGTTCACCTAAACACATAAGACCATATCCAAAGTATGCATAACTTAGCCCAGTACACATGGATTGAGCTTATCATATTTCACTGGTGGCGTTCAGGTATGCTATGGGCATTGTCAATAGGGTTTGGTGGTGGAGTACTTCTGACTTCTTACATGCATGAGGTATTCACTACTTTCCATAGCTAGGGACAACTTGAGATGAACATATCAAAAGTCTAAGATTTCAAGCTTTGAAATGATCATTCAAACTTCATGCTTCATGGCTCCGTTTGCCATAAAGATGACACCTGTAGGTAGGGAATGTGATATTCTTGTTATTCCTCCTGAACCTGATAACTAGGTTTATATTAGAATATATTCTTACTCAGAGATAGAGACGCTGGTATGTAAGACATTATAGTATTGCATTGTTTTCCAATAAGGCCTCCATTCCTCATCAGTACCTTACATTATCTCAACTATATCCTGCGTAAGTCATGACTAGACCTATTTTTCTACAAGGTCATAGGCCTAAAGATACCAAGGCAGAAAAATAAATAATAGATATGAGTGATACATTGATTTGAAAAAGTAAAACTTCGAAATCACAGCATTTTGATGAAATAAATATAAATGTATATATTGATTAATTGCATAGACTCATAAAAAAGAAGAGATAACATAGTTTATGATGAACCCTTATAAATAAAAGTAATAATTCAATAATAAAATTAGGTAAGTAAATTGATTTTATCTTAACTATGATACAATTGAATAAGTAGGAATCAGGGCAGGTGCCTCCAGGTATGGTTAGGTGAGTCAATGTATGATAATCTCCAACCACCACCATCCCCTCCCCTCACCACCAAAACCAGCACTTTCCATGATTCACCTCCACCGACCACCACTGTTCCACCACTCCTTCTAGATCTCCTTAAGTCAACAGGATTCTTCATGTTTAAGCCTCCAGCAGTCAGCATACTGCGGTAACTGTTGACTCTATGCCTTCAGGACATGAAGGCTCCGTGATGAAAGTTCACAGTTTGCCCGAGTAACTGTCTAATAGTCGATAAAAACACCCCAACAGAGAAGAAACACAAGTGTGTAGTGGTTTTGTAAAAGGGCTGGTTGTTCAACATAGGGGATGTTTTCATAGAGTTTGACTTTGGCACACGGAGGTGTTACATAGCTTGTAAAGACCATGGAACCGATGGGACAGTTTATATTAAGAGGTAAATTCAGATTGTTCTCTGTGAGCAAAGTGGGTGAGGTAAGAGGGTTAAAGTTAGCTCAAGTCATATTTGAAGAGCGATGTACTGCTACTATAGATACAGGTATACACAAGATGTATAATTATACACGAGATGTATAAGCAAAGAAGTAGAGTATTGTTTTATCCATCGGCAATTGATACATAGAGTGTCTATTCTAGCAACCCAAGACAAAGGTTATTGATATCTTAAAAGAAAAACACTTTGATGGCTTCTAGTTGTACCACTATCACAACTCTAACCATTGTAACCAAATCTAAGTGTTCTATGCAGAAAGTGCTTTATTGAGCAGAGAAACCAGACAAAGACAGTGTAGAATCTCGGATATTGTCCACAGCCAAATAAAACTCGTATATGTCACCGTCCGAACTTTAGTAAAAGCTGATACCACTAGCTGATCTTACTCCCGACTAGACAAATCGGCAGTGGGAATATGGGTTAATCATAGACATGTAATATCATTAGAAAGAGTTATAAATTCTCTTTCACGTGATGTAGGATGTAGGGGCGGATCGGGGGGGGGGGGGGTCCTGGGGGTCCTGACCCCTTCCCTTTGGGGGACACTTAACTTGAAAAAGCGAAAAATATGTGGCTCGTGTATGCGCGAATGCACAACGTTTCAGTACCTAGCCTATATGCGGACCCCCCCTTTCCGAAATCCTGTATCCACCCCTGGGATGCATGGCCTGTTCTCAAATAATTGCTAAAGGTTATGAAGTTACAAGCTGTAAGAATCGCCAAGTGGAATACAGGTTTTATGGTAGCAGTAATGTGACAGCTGCTTTGACCACCCAGTGTCAGGTGACAGTCCTGCTGCCGGCAATTGCTGGACACCCGAAGCTCTCCTTTGTATGCTTGCCCCATTAGAGAGTGATACTATGAGCCAATGTGTATGTGTATGTGAGAAGGGGTTGTATCTACTATACACTAGCCACTGCCTCCCTCAACCGACCCCAGAGCTCTACCGCCAGCCACAAAGAGATGGGTAAGGGGGTAAGAGGCCACTCTTTTTGACTATTGGGTAACCAATGTAAAATATCTAGATCATAAGCTGTTTTTTGTTTAAGATAAAAACCCTTTTCATTACAGAAAAATGGAGTAAACGAACTGATATATGTTGTCAATACAACCGATTGTGGAACCGAGATTCATGTGTATAATATTCATGATAACTGGGAAACTACTGTATTGTAAATGTTGGTGTTTCAGTAGCAAATGGATAAAATGTGATTTCTTTGAGTACCTTCCGAATCGATGGTCTCATGAGAAGTGAAGAAAGAGTAAACACGTTCAGTTTCAGGGGCAGTATCTAACTTTAAAGCAGACACTCCTAAATAGTATTGAAGTAGCCCCCTTTCAAACTCTTGGGCGCGCTGGCCTTCAGCCTACACAACATTAGCTCCACCCACACCCTGTCTTCACTGGAGGAAGGGGAGGAGGGTAGCTTCACAACATGGCCTCCTTGTTAGTGATCCCAGACTCTATGACCAGCAGCCAGCGGCAGTCCACTGCTATACGAAATTATATCAACACTGCTGGCTCCTGACATTTCCCCAGACCCCCTCCCACCTCACCCCCTCACCCCCTAACCTCCTACCAGACTCCTCCAGTACCCCCCTCATTATACAGTGGCCAGGTGCAGGAGAATCCGACCTGCCCGGCGCCTGCCCTCCAGGGCATTTTCACATCATATCTAACCATAAAAATATTGATGGAGGCCATACTCTATGGATTAGTCTACTATCTAGAGCAGCCAAACATGAGGGTTTTTTGTCGGTGGCATATGGTTTATAGCAGTGTAATGCCAAATGTCTGTAGGCCTATATTTGTACGTTGTTCTCGGTCTTTTTTTCTATACATTTATGTGGCGTTTTCGTTTCACCAAGGTATTCAGACTACAGCTTTTACAGGTTCTACCGCATGTATAGCTTACACATTTCGGTATACATAGAAATAATTAATTTGACTTAAAGAATTACAAATACCACCAAGCTGCATATATAAAGAAACAGCCTTCAACAAATTTAATTGTGGACTACTCTGGGCGAAGATGCATGAAAGCTGTTTGCTCATATCATTATATCAAAATTGAAATGGAGGCTTTTGGATCCGTAAAGCACTCCAGGTGCCAACTAATGTAACCCTCCACCCCAGATATGAGGTATCAGGGTACACATGGGCGTGCACCCTTAACCCCAACATAGTTTAGTTTGCATGACCCGTTTCCCGATAGCCTACAGACTCCGACGGGGTACACGATAATCCGGCGAATTATCGGGTAATTCTGTATGTTTATACAGGGGCAGGTATAGGACCTGTTCGCCAGATGTTTGTCGGCGAGCTGCTCAGGACCTGCTCGGGAACTGCTCGGGATTTGCTCGGAGCTGCTCGGTAACTGCTCGGGAACTGCTCGGAGCTGCTCGGGAACTACTCGGGGCTGCAGGAGGTGCTAGGAGCTGCTCTGGATCTGCTCGCGAGCTGCTCGAGGAGTTGCTCTCCTTCCTCGTGTTGCTCTTGGACTGATTCCACCGTGCCCCCCTGGTGTTGGGATACCCCCCTACAACTCCCCTCACTTCCACTTCTTATCTCCCTTGTACCTACTCACTCCCGCCTCAACCCCTTTACCCTGCTGCTATACCTCTCCACTGGCGTGCTTGCTTGTCTCTATGCCTTTCTTTACCACTTTTCTATCGTAGGTTTTCCCATATCTTACAGGCACCTTTCTGAATTTTGTCTCTGCTATGCTTGTATAATATACCCTCATGTTTTCTCTTTCTCTCCTTCTTTTCCCCCCATAACTGTTGTGGTTTTCTTTTTCATTCTGCCTCTCTTATCGTGTCTCTGCCTTCATTTTCCCTCTTCCCACATCTCTTATGCCTCCATCTACTTCTGGTCCTACTTGTCTCCTCTATCTTGTCTGTTTCTGCCTTCCGCATTTCCTCCCTTCTCTGCTATTCTTCCTGTCTATCCTTGCCTTCTTCTTACACGTCCTTGCCTCCTTCCTCCCTTCTATCTCAGCACCATTTCTCTATTCTAACATTCACTGGCTGGTTTTAAGTCTACCAATCTTTTTTACTGACACACTTCCGACATTTTTCCACCGCCATTTTTGTCCTGACCCTGAAATATTTAAGTTTTACTCCACTCGTCTTCCCACAGATCTTAGCCTTTCTAATACACCTGGACCCTGCTAAGCACGTTACCCACCCACGCAGACGCCCCGAGCTACTCCCATGCCTCCCGATGAGCGGCTCAAACCTCATATGAATCACTCCGAGCAGCTCCGAGCAACCCATAGTAACAGGTATATCCGCCTCAAGCCTGTATTCCATTGGCCGATTTTGTCCACTGGTAATTTGGTTATTTATTCCTTTTCACAAATAATATGGTAAAAGACGATAAATCCTACACACTATTTGCAAGAGAATTAAAGGCACTTTTTGGTATATAAAATATCTATGAAATTAAAAATAAATAAAGTCAATATTCCCACTGTATACTTTTGGAGTCGGGAGTAAAATTAACTAGTGGAATACAGCCTTCAGCCAGTATCCGCTCATGGTCACCCCTGATCACTAACATCAACGTCTTGAGTCGTCTCCCTGGTAAAATCACCACTTTGAACCAGGGCTCTCTTGCTGCGGCACGTTTTTGTGTTTCTGTTTTTTCTTCCTCCCACCGTCCCTCCGTGGTTTAATTGATTTTCTGTGAAGGTGGCTGAGGCCACAGGGGTGAGGGGGTGGTGGAGGTGCTTCACGGGAGACCCTGGAGGGGCCACTGGCCGGTGTTATTGTAGCTGGGTAGTAGTATGTAAGCAGGTGAGACGGACGGTTTGGGGGAAGGGGGTATAACCCCTAGGTGGGGTCTATACTATTTATAGGTAAAGAAACCAATCTTTGTTTGTATCCAACTTCTATTTATATATGGAGGTTTCCTGAAGTTGAGCGCGTGTATGTGACGTATACGCGTATAGAGAGATTATTGGCAATATTGCTCTTGCTTTTAAAATCTTAGGGAAGTTTCGGGTAATTTGATAGTTTGAATATTTTACGCAGCCATAATACTACACAGGAACCTGCTTCGTGGATTTGACATATCCTATGGCTTGCGTTTCAATAATTTTCAAACGTATCCATTAAAAGTATTTTCCTTTATATCTCATAGGTACATATCAATCACTATAATAGTGATGCATTCAATACAACCAATTATTTTATTTCCAGTGCATTTGGTGATATAGCCCGTTTTCAAGCAAAAGTATTACATAACTACCCCTTATCACATCTAAGTGATACAGAAATACACATGAGTACTTATCGTAAACAGAAATATACACAAGTATACTTATCGTAAACAGGTTAATGCATGCACCTGATCCCCTCGTATCGCAAACATGCCATTAAGATATAGGTATTCTCAAACTACACCAGAACCATTAATAATAGACCTACACTGACGTTCGTGCGGGTCCTGGCCCAGCATGAGTACTAGTCTTCTGTGTTCGCATTTCTAGAGAGGCCAGGAAAAGGGAGAAGGTCTGTGAGACATCAGGTTTCAGGAAGATGGCAGGGATGGGATGAAAGCCTCAGCGTAAAGGGGGAATATGAACTCTGTAGGATGAGGACTCGGGGCGTAGATCAAAAACCTCTCGGGTGTATCATAGGCGGGGTGTCGGCCTATCTGACAGGGTAGGCCTACCTGCCTGCCTAAAAAAGGCCAGCTTCTGCCTAAAGAAACTAGGCCTATATCGGGATTGCGAACTGAGGGAGATAGCGGTTTATTGCAGATTTGATCTGCTTTTCCTCTATCTGTGAGCCTTTCATAATTTAGCTGCATAAACATCACCAATAGCAGTTCCCTACTTCATTTATTATAGAAATACTTATAGGTTTACTCTTTTAAGCTCTACCCTTTTGGTCTTTTGCGATATTGAAAGTGTGTGTTAGTGTAAATGCCAAATTACTTGGCGACCTATAATACAATTTGAGGCTGTTCAGGATACGTAAAGGGTACTGTGTTGTACGTTTAATATGACCTATGCGCACCTCAGATGGGAAGTTATATAGGAGCAACTATTTAGCGGAACGATTATTGATTTTGTTCATTCGTACTAAAAAGAAATGAACAGAACACTATAAAGGGATACTTTTAACAATGTTTTTAGTTGGGTAATACTATAAATTTGAATGGTGTATAAGATCTTGGTTGGAGAAAACCACAATTTTTGTTACAGTCACTTCTAATCCTAAGGCCTTACCTTTCTGGCCTGATGCAGTGCTAAGAGCCTCCTACTGGACCCACTATGAGGCTGACCTTGTCTCAGCTGACAGGGGATGATTATAATCGTCTAGGTGGTCCTGTCCAGCTGATAGACACTGTCTACGTCTGGCTATATGGTCAATGCTATTTTTACCAAGATCAGAATATCACAGGTTCCTATTCTACAGAGAAGACACATTTATGTAGTCAAAATATTGCTGATGATATTTAGGGGATATGTGTTCCCTTTGCTTTAAACTGGCATAGTTTTAGAAAAACAGTAAAAGACATAAATATAGAACTTTATCGAACTAAACACATGCAAGGTTTTGCCAAGCATGGGTGTTTTTACTAGTATTCTATTGATCGTTGAAACATAAGAAAAACATAAGAGAAAGAGCTAAATGTACATAAAGGACCCGTCTTGATTTCCACCTTACGTCTCCTAATTAAGGGGCGATCCCCCAGGAGCCCCTTACTAGCCCTTGAGTGACCCAAGACAGAAAGTGTAGTTGTGATGTCACAAAAGACCTTTTTGGACAGTGGTTTTCCTATAGTATTGGCTGTCTGTAATGTCATTTTGTCACCAAATTCGGAGGTAAAGTTTACTGTACAATTTTATTGAAAACATAAAAGCACTATTGGAAAACACTTCAACGTTTGAACTTGGGCATACTGAAACTAACTATTTTCTCACAGCATGATAAATGAACCTTTTTTGTTAGTGAATTTAAATGTTCTTGCTGCTTTTATGTTAGCATTTCCAGGTTTCAGTAGATCAAAGGCCCAGACTGTTTATCAACAATTAGGAAGGCATGTGTGTTAATTGATCTGGCACATGATGCCCTTGGGGGCAATTGATCTGGCACATGTTGCCCTTGGGGCATGGGTGTTTTACTGATGCTTACACTGTTTATCTTATACAAACAATTACCCTAGTGAATGGTCATTTGGTAAACATGTATACTGAAAATAACTTAGTTGAGACAACCAAATCAACCAATACTGTTTACTTATCTAACTACTTTGCATGGTTTTGACATGTGAAATTTTTGGGTTGGTTCTACTTTTTCATAAGTTCTTTTCTTTGCAAAACTAAATTTTGCCCCCACACACACACTTAAATGAGTCAAATTGGTATATTAAATGGTGAGGCTGATACTAAGAGCTGGATCGCCCCTTGGCTTGGGGAGCTATATGCTTGTATGTTCATTACAACTATACTAAAGTAATCCTTCATCATTGGACTCTTTTACAAAGCTATAGGTCTGTTAGTGATGTGATATATGATCCTGCTCCAATCAGACCCATTCTCCCTCCCCAGGCTATAACCTAGATCTGGGACGTACACCTATTATTACCACCAAAAAACAAGATATGTTTGCATCAAGACCATGCAATATGAATACTTCCTGGTAGTAATTTGGCTCTTTCCCGAGGGTGGCTGGCTTATTTTTTCATCAAATCTAGGTGGCACCCTGGAGGTACCCTCTCTTTGTATACATCCTCCATAGAGTCAAGGTGTAAAGGGCTGAGCTGGAAGTGTATACCTGTCTCCAGTTTCAAGGCTAGGTTTACCTTGACAAGCACGAGCTGCTCTGTACACAGTGATCTCCGCCTCTGAGAGCAACTCAAGGATGCCCTGGTGGGTAGTTAATCCAAGGACGGGCACGACCCCACCTATATAAGCCTCAAATAAAGTAGGTGTATAAATAGATAAAAACGGGTCAACTGAAAGAAAACAGCAATACATGACATATAGGGGGTGTTGTCAAAGGGGGTATGCTGTGATTATTTGAGGGTCTTAAGATAATTATATGATCTTAAGTGCATAGATGTACACTAATCGGTAGTATTGTGAGTAACTTTAGAGTGGGTATAACTTATGTCATTGGTACATCGCATAAATATTTTGGCGTATCGGGTTTAGCTCAGAGCTAAGAATTAGGCAAGTGCATATAGATTATATAAAATGATAGGTAAGAACTAGGGTAATCCGTATAGAGAGATTCCTGGAAGAACCTATACAGTCGGGGGGAAGATTGTATGGGAATAGAGCAACTTCCATGGTACTGAGCAGAGGTATATCGAAATCAGAAAAGACATCAGGGTTGTGACACTCATTGGGGACCCCCCTTCTCCCCCCGTGCACTTACTGTGACAACAACAGGGCTTATTGGGCATCAAGAGACAGTAAAAGGGACACCACCTTCTCCCCAACATCTCCCATCCACAAGCAACGATTTCTGACAACAATGGGACATATAAGGGCGCAAAAAGGCAGTAACCAGGACACCCCCTCACCCTCCTGTCTCATATCCACAAGCAACAGTTGTGACAATAGTTCAATACTGGGACATAAGGGCATCAAGAGACAGTTAAAGGGCACACAGAGGCAGGACTAGTAGTACTGGAGGACCTGCCTGGGACAACATAAGGGCACCTAGAGACAGTACTGGAGGAACCTGGGGGTTGCCCGGTGGCGTGGACCCGGCTCCAGGGCTGCCCATCTCTCCCGGATCAGCCCCAGCTCGGTCAAGGTCACGGCTGCGCGCGCAGCAGGAAGTGGAATGATGGGATTGATCAGGTGATCAGGAGGCGCCCTCTGTGGGACGCCGTGATTACAGCCAGGGTCGGCGATCCCGAGGGGATGGGGGAATGGGGGAGGAGAGGGAATGGGATGGGGTTGGGAGGGGGAGGGGAAAGGGGAGGGGGAAGGGGAGGGGGAAGGGGAGGGGGAGGAGGGGGAGGGAGGGGAGGGGTGGATGGAGAGGGTAAGAATGGGAGAGGATTCGGGGAGAGGGTAGGGAAAAAAAGTTGGGGAAGGGGTAAGGAGGTGGGGTGAAGTTAGGGGTGGGGGCAGGGGTAGGATAGGAGAGGGTAGGGTCCCGGGGTAGGTATGAGAAAAAGGAGTACGGGGAGGAGGGCGATATAGGGTTAAGAAATGGTGAATGAAACGAGGGAGAAGCTTCCGGACAATTTGAAGGCTGTGTTCAAATAATATCCTAAAACTAATGCAGTCCATCCTCTTGCAGTACATTTGAATTGATCAAGTTTCGTATCCGAGCCTATTCGGTGTCTAAAGCTTATAATCCATAAATATCTAAGGCCAAAGGGGGGAGGGGGAACGGGGGAACGGGGAACGGCATGAGAAGAGTTGGGCTATACTATAAATGAGGGAAGGAATAGATAAGGTTCAGGAAAAAGGTCCTTGAGCTAAAGCAGCCCTTTCTTATACAGTGCGTACATGCAGTGACTATGCAAATAAATTATATACATTTCCATGACTCATTCTCATTTTTTTACCATTTTTCTGTACATTTTATGGAAACTCATTTATTTCCATGTTGTAGAGCTCTAACTAATTTCAAATGCATCTATACCAACGGTATAGAGAGAGCATAAAAACTGACTTACTGTAATTGTTTATATACAGAGCAAGCCAGACTGGATACGTATGGGACATTCTAGTCTGATAATTCACCTGTCTTCATGTACATGAGCGTGAGAGTAGCAAAGATCTTGAGGAAAAAACTTGACAATACCAGACCTTTGAGTCTGAGTGAGTCATAGACCGTGTACCTGAGTCACGTAGATAAGTCTGTGAGCTGCTCCATGTCCCAGTCAGGTGAGTGTGAGCAGCTCAGGGCTGGGGTAGTACTGACAGGGCTGAGGTAGTGTTTTACAGGGCCGGGGTAGTATTGTACAAGGCTAGGGTAGTATACTTCTCAGGATGGAAGGGGTGGGGACAAGTACCACAAACGCTTGAGAATACGGGATATATTAAACGAGGGATCGATATAAGCGTATGGGGAGTGCTTGGATATACTTGGATAGAGGTAGGTCATTCTGGTCATGCTGTTTAACTTTGTAACTTCATGTAACTCGAAAATGTTTTTTATCTTTGCAATTATGATTAACTGGAAAAAAACTTTTCATCTCTGCTATTATTACTAACTATGAAGATAGAACAATAAGGTTTTTCCTCCACTGGGCATGTTATCAAAAGCCATATGGTTGGTTCATAATTGTTGTACAGGTATTGTTATGTGCGAGGTCCACGTTTGGAGATGTTACGCCAGTTGAGATTGTAGAACATTTTTGCCAGTTTGTTACTCAATTCCGACTTACACCTAACCACATCTAAGGTCGAGTCCATTAATGTCAAAATGGCAGGATGCTTTCACAAGATACTGCGTTGTCGATACTTTTACAAGTGAGAGTAGGCGCATTGTTACCTGAGCTTTGACATTTTGTGATTATTGCTATAATTATATCGTTCCCTCGTATGCTACTAATACGTTTGTTTTTGTATTTATCATTCAGCTTCGCAACTTTATCTTCATAAACAGAAATACATTAATAGTTTTTACAAAGTTTACAAAGTTTATAGTCTTAGAGTTTAGAGTTTCGGTTTGAATTAATTCAGGTTCTGATTGTAAACATTGGTTAAATTATGAACAAAGTATTTTATAATGTTGCTTATAGTGCACTTGTTTGCATTGCATATGCAACAGAAAACTATAAACTATGGTATTAGAGCAACAAGTGACTGATTACTGTCAGAAGCATATTATATCTTTTATGGGATGGGAAATAAAAAAAAAAGCATTCAAGCTATATACCATTCGAAGATTAATCATAGACCATTTCCATAATAACATGTGCAAACCTAACCCGTAAAATCGGCCTGTTGAATATTGGCATTACTTTAACATACAAACGCCCACAAATCTCTTGCTCTAAAGACAGTCTCTATATATCCTAATAACCCCATGTCAGTAGCACCCTCTAATATATATACATATCCTCAGTGTGTAAGTAACACCTCGGGTGGCGCAGGTGCACGTAATGTCCCCCCCCCCAACAGACAGAGACGTATTTCATACACCTCACCCACTCTGAGCAGATTGAACTGCTCCTTCTGCTCGCCTGTTGCTCACTTCTGCTCACTGCCAGCCCATATTTGTTGCCCAACTTGTTATACTTGCTCAGCTTTCTGCCTGTCTCCATTCCCGGAAACAGCATTGAAAACGTCCACAGCTTCTGTTGAAAGGCATTGACTGTACCCAAGCCAGCAGCAAAGCAATATACTTGTTCAAGTGCAAACAGGCGATAAGATTTCTTTTTCATCTCCCAAGAACCAAGAACCAAGAAAAACGCTGGAGGACTAATAGAAGATTGATAAGCCTTTCTGGGATTACATATGAGCTTGTGTGTGTTTTTTCCTAGTGGTTGTGTGTGTTTTTGTCTAGTAGTTGTGTGTTTTTTTCTAGTAGTTTACATGGCGTTATTCAGTTTGTAGGTACACTGAGACCTACTCAAGGATGTATGTTTGCCGCCTCAGTTGCCATGGTTACGGGATGATTGATCCCTTCCCGTGATCCTCCTTGTCGCCGTCATATAGATCATGGACTTATCAGCCCCCCTAGCGGCGGATGTACTCTGTAAGAGGCAGTCACACAACCAACTAGGAACTGGGGGCTTTTCTTAACCAAATACCTTTTTTTGCCTTTTTTCCTCATTACTGTTCTTTATTTATGCAATATTTTGATATATGATATAGAAAGGTACCTTTGAAAATTGTGTTGTATGCGTATCATGCAATATATCCATCGTAAGACGAGACCAACCATGATCTGGCAGTTTTTCTAGCCCATACACCTTTTTTCATTACTATTTCCCGTATGATACGAGATCTTTCAAGGCAAAGTACGTTTGATATGATATAGCGTGCGTATTAAAGAATATATCCATCTTATGAAATACAAAGATTTGAGAACAATATACAATGTTCATATAGGATATCTTGCAGTATTGCAATTCATTGGTTTAGTTTGCAGCTGTTGTAAGACTATGTTCTTTTGCAAGATCACCTCCAAGTGTCATGTTCAGGGTCAATTCAAGCTATGGTAGATAACGGAATGGTAACGAGAGAGTTTGATGTAACCTACTTTCCCAATTTGCACTAGAACACTATTTGATGCAATGTGATAAAACAGAGCAAATTTGGTATTAGAAAATACTACTGAATCAGTACTGCCGTAATGCAAGGAACCTTTTACAAAATAATTTCAAATGTAGCTATTCACTCATTGGAAGATAGTCCTAAAGCAATTTCAATTACCATAGGGTAATATAAGTGTCTATATATAGCTGTTGGGGTGGCACCATGAACGATAAAAGATAATTATTGCTCTAAAACCAATTTTATGAACGAATCAAGGATTGATTGGGCGGTGGTATCCCATTAAAAGGGTAGAGGTCTGTGGGTTTGGGTCGGGGGCAGACAGAAGCATTATCTAGTAGGGTGCCTACCCCGGTGAGATTAAACGATGATCCTGGATGGATGAGCTGGGTCGGTTATCTGGGTAGGGGTGATGAAGCTGGGGTCATTGCAGTTTGGGTTATGGAGGTTGGGGCTGATGAAAAGAGAGCGAGCGTGCAATGTGGATATGGGGCAACCCTTAGATTGTACTTCATGAAACGGGTTCCCATAGTTGAAACCGGCTGTGATAGTTTGCACACATATCTCTTAATCAGAGAAATTAGGAATGAACGGCTCTTTGAACTGTAGAATAAATCTGAAGTAAATACTAATTTATTTCAAAAATCCAATCATATCCTAGATAAGGACTAATATTAGTTAGTAATACACATAATTGCATGGGCTGCTACCTATATATTCTTTGCGTGCTGTGTTGT
Organism: Lepidonotus clava; assembly: GCA_936440205.1. NCBI lineage: Eukaryota > Metazoa > Annelida > Polychaeta > Phyllodocida > Polynoidae > Lepidonotus > Lepidonotus clava. The sequence continues at coordinate 11,478,257 of OW387150.1, read as the reverse complement.
GCTTTTAGCTTAATACCAGCAGCTTGGACTACTGGAATATTAATGTTTGCATTGCAGTCAATTGTAGATGCACAGTATAAGCTGGAATGACACAGAACGTCAGCATGACACTGAATGTCGGAACACAGACCTACGTGTGAGTCTGTGACACTGCTTTTTTCACGCTAGCCTACCTTCAATGCTATCAAATCACAGACGTGTGTCATCGAACGTGGCCTGTGATTGGAGCATGAAAAGCTCGGTCTGCTTTCAATTATCTCCCAATGTGACAATATCTGAGGCTGTCCCACATAAATACACACTCCCATTTCCTCCATTCACCCACCCCCTACAGCCGATAAGGTCCTAACCCACCCGCTCATCCCTGGAGTTTTTTTTTATCAAAGCACTGAAGGAGGACCGTGGAGGAGAGGAGGGCACCTATCAGCCCGAGGGCTTCTGTATTGACCAGGGATACTTCATTTGGGGGGAGAATGGTAATTCATCTGTTATCACGGCCCCTATTGATTTACTCGGACTTATTTAGGGCATTTACGGTCCTCTGCGAGTCACGTGGTGCGGCCAAGTCTGACCTGACCTCAGGGGTCACGGTCACTTCGCCATGGGGTCAAGGTCACCGGAAATTACCCTCCGCAGTGGGGCGGGGCGGCGACGGCGGGCCTAGTGGGATGGGTGTAGCGGGGGGTTCAGGGGGTTTTGGGGGTTTTAGGGGGTTGTAGCTGGGGGTTTGGGGGTATGGGGAATCCGGGTCGGCCTTTCCCCTGTCGGGGTGGGACTTTTCATTGTTGCCCTTATCGATCTGGACATCATTGCCCACTCATAACCCTCCTACATGTTGCCGGCTGGCCCCTGTGTGCTCTGGCAACCTGCCCACCTCCCTTGCTGGCCACTCAGCCTCAACCATGACCAGTTATTATTGAAGGAAACCTGCGCATACTTATAACCCTTTGTTTCCAAAGTACAGTGGTCCATTTGACAGTTTGATTTGTACAGTAGAAGTCTGGAATGATAGAATAATTATTTTTACTAACATGAGTGAGTGTAGTCCTCTGACATTTTTTAAGCAAAAAATAGTTTTTGAATCTGTGTAACTAATTCACAAAATATTTGAAAAGGGGCAGAACGCATCCTTTGGCGAGTGGGACGGGAATTGAGGGGGATGGGCAATGGGTCGACCAGAAGGAGGAGGGAGGCAGCTGACCATGGGTTGATGCCCTCAGGCAGCAGTCTGGCCCGTGCCCCTGTTGCCCTCCGGCCTCCCCCTCTCCTCCCCCACCGTCCGGCCCCCAGCATGTAGGGCGGGGCCCAGGGGGTCCGCTGGCCCCCTGAACAATGCCTGTGGGCAGAGATAGACATTGGTCTGCTGTCAGAAGACATACCCCCCGACAGGCTTCAGCGGGGCACGGGCATGGTCATAAATTGCCCGCCGACAATGCTGATTTGGCTCCGCAGACGCGGCACCGTTACATAAAGGGACCTTTCCCGCGCTTTTTAGGGCGAGATTGATCTTAAAAGTCGTCTGCCGCTGGAAAGTCCGGGTTCTGGATATCTGCGCATGCGCGGCGCACCCGACGTGATTTATGTATGATATTGGTCTGGTCATGATCACTCACGGGTTATGTGACTCACATTTTGATATGGGACCAACCAACTCCCATCTGTAGCATAAAGATTAGGTTTACCAGCGAACAATATGAGTTGGAATGAAGATTAGGTTCACTAGCGAACAATCTTTAGAGAGGTAATGTTTCTTAGTCTATATCATGGTAGATCGCATACATATGATTTGCCATCTACCTATACTATGAGGCGTATGATGTTTCATCCTAAATATTGAATGAGCAATTTGGCCATACAAATGTCTATACAAGAAAATAAGCCTGAATCGTTGCGTCGCAGTTCACAAAAGGTGGCTGAAGACCCTATATGTTGTATAACTGAGCTCAGGGAAACAATAGTGCAACCGTGTATGAATCAAAATGAACTCAATTCAAAAGTGCTGACACTGTGGTAGTTTCAGTGCACTCCGATGAGCCTTGTATAGAAGCAGTTGAATTCTGTTAATGTACAATTTTTAATTTTATCGATCTGTTTGCTCTTAACTAAGTTGTTGATTGTAGCAGCTAGGCGATAATGCATAAATCTGTATTGTTAGACAAATATACAAGTATGTGTGTACTGAACTTTGAGAAGGACAGCATTGCAATGTTCTTCAGAACACATTTAAATCCCTCTGACCCTTGAAAGCTGATTGGACAATCAGAACTTTACACTATCTTACTCAAAACATCATCCTCTAAAACACTGACAAAGAAATACAAATCTGTGTACGCAAGTTACGGGACATTTAACAATGTGTTCACACAGGTTACACAACACTTAACAATGTATACACACAGGTTACACAACACTTAACATTGTATGCAGTTGTCTCCACCAAGGTCTCTGAGGTAAACAAACTCCGGGAGTAAACTGTGAAGGTCATTTCCAAGTCAAAAACAATCCAATTTTCCCATTACAGTTTACTCAGCAATTCTACTCGATCCCCCACGAGTGTAAGCAACACCTAGCGCAATAGAACGACTTTGTTTAAATACTTGAAAGAGGAGGAGGCCCCCAGAGTATCTCCTGTGTGTCTGTTACTCCTGAATGAAACCAAAGGTCTATTTGTTTCATCCCTTTTTACTTTGGATGCCAATGGGATTTGTATTCGTAAGAATTCTCGAAGGGCGTGGTTCAAACAAACCTTTTACCCCCTGAAAATTAAGCCATTACCATTCTGTTGCTATTGATGGATACAAGTTTGAAGAGAACGCGAGGACCGTCGATTCTTGGCGTGAGTCAAATATAACCATTTGGTATATCATAAAGTATCATATAACATAAAGAAATTAATGTATCACATATCACAGTCTTTTTTACTATTGTATGTCTATCAATTGCAAAATAATATTATTTCCTGTCAAATGTTCTCAGAATGTCTTTAGTACCCTGTATTCAGTGAAAAAAAACCATGGCTGTCCCTCACACACAAAGCCCCCTTAGATCCGTTATTGATAATCAATATGGGTATCCACTTGTTGTAGGTATAGCATGGTTTACAGAAGCTAAACGCTTCCCCCGCACCTCTTATGGCAAGACCTGCTCACACAAAAACACACTCACCTACACGCTATAAAAACATCCTGTTATTGAGAGTCTTAATCCCTCCACTTGAGCCTGTGAGTGCCTCCCGACGACCTGGGTATGATATGCAAATGAGCAACCGGAAGTCGTGATCCATAGCGTCACGTGACCGGAAGTCGGCAGTTCTGTAAGTCAGCGTTCCCGCTATGCCTTAGCGTGTAGCATCTGTATATCAGATCGTTTTTCCAATCCTATAAATGTTTCCCTTACAAGTGGCACAAGTCAAACAGATTCAAATGTATCCGTAGAAGTATGCCTATGTCTCTGTAGAAATAAAGCCAAAATGGTACAGCAGATTTGAGCTTCTATATGACTCTGTTGTGGGCGTCCCTTGACATAATATACATCATATACAGTATCTATAACAAAGATGTATTTAAGCCTGTGTGCCTCCCTCTTTGAATGTTGCCGTACTATTACGGTTAACGTAATCGCTGTGTCAGCCTTTCAGTCTCTTTCAATCATATCAAAAGTAGCGTAGTTTAAAGTGTCAAATTCGTAAATACAATTGCCATGTGACATTTAAAAGTGATTTCATATTCTCAGTAAAGAGAACGGTTCATGTGTATGCGTGCCATCTCTACATAGTATCAACTAAGGCAACTATTGCTTCTGAAATGAATGATTCACGTTTATTTTCCTACAAGAACTAGTGATGCAGGAATCTGCACATCATGATTGTATAATGCGGAAAGTTACAAAAGAATTCTTTTATCAAGATTATCAAGATGTCTACCAAATCCATCCATAAGTTATGTATGCAGGCCTACACAATTTACAAACAAGATCATCAAAATACGGACGACAATTTATGTAAACATTGAAATATCACATATTGCATATGCATAGGCAACATTCCTCAATCATAAGCTTACAAGTTATCGTTTTGTAGCTACACTTCTGACTTAGTGGACATTGACAGAAAATCCATCTGATACAATGGAGGTATAACTAGAAACAAAATGACCCATGGACAAGAATGTCTCAAGATTAGTATGAATGTCCACACAGCAGCAATAGTGAAATAACCTTCTTCAGACCAAATATGTAAGCAGAAACTTTGGTACCTCTGCGATGAAGGATTAAGAGACAGGACGGAATCAGAGTGTAAGCTTAAGAGTTTTAGCACTTAGGAGTCCGTCACTTATAAATAGCGGGCCTTAGGGTGTGGAGCACTCTGTGAGACACTCGGGCAGTGAGAGTGCACGCTGACCTGTCTCCGAGCTGCTCCGAGCTGCTCTGACCTGGCTGCCGCCCAATCCATCAGTCTGCTCCGGTAGGCACCTCTCTTAACCTCCCCCGCTAACCTCCAGGAGCCCGCTGGAGCAGTGGCCCTGGAGGTGGAGGTGGTGATGGGGTTCTGGAGTCGGGTGGTCGGCTGCATACCGCAGCAGGAGTTAGGAATCACCTGGAGTTTTTAAGTCAGGGTATGTAGTAGTTGAGGAATTTTAAGCTGTAAGGTTGGTTGTTAGTTGTCAGGTTGTTTTATAGCTGTAGGCGTTTTCTGTTCGTTTGAGAATGATTTTTTGTATCTTTATGTTTCGATATCGACCTTTTCTTATGAGGATATACTCAAAGTGTGATTATGACATCTTGTTTCTTTCATTCTTTGGTCTAAGACACACAGATGAGAGTTCAATCGTTTCCATTTAGGCTAAGGTAGATAGATGAAATATGATAATGCTGTAATTCAGTTATGGCGACACTATTTGGTCTCTTGATCTGTTCCCCCGATTAATATCATCCACTGCATATCATTAATGAATGAGGACATTATTATACACATATACAATACACACGCTAAAAAAACAAAAAACTTTAACATCGGCATTGCATTAACAAAAGAATATTTTGCATATCACATAGTTCATATCAGGCCATCCACTATGTACTTTCTCCATTACAAACCTTGTAGCGTCTCACAAACCTCCTCCTGGGTCGTCCTCCGCCCGCCGGGGGGAGGGCCGGGGGAGGGCCGCCAACAAAAAGCAGGATTTGCCTTGTCAGCTGTAACCCGCCAGGTATACAGTACTGAGGTAATGGATCCGTGTACATACTAAAGACAGCCGGGGACGGGTAACAAAGACCAGGAAGAACATTGTCCACACGCCCCCAGATACACCGCCATGGAGGCAGACCGCAGTGGGACGCCTGTCCCCTCGCCAACACTTAGGTCTTAAAGCCTGTATTCCACGTAACGATTTTGATGCTGGCGATCTTGTATCTATTGGATTTTCTCCAAGACAATTTGGCATGACACCCCACATACCTTATATCATTTGAAAGATGATTGTAAAACATGGCCATATTTAACCTTAATTCCTATTGTCAATTTTTGAAATCGGCAGCAAATCGGCATGTGATTTATTGGCTCAAGGCTGGATTCCAAGATGTGATTTGACTCACGATTTCTCAAATTGCATGTGTGAATAATTACTTATTATGGACCTATTATATATATTTAGAAAGGGTTTCGAATTCTCTTTGGACTTACATGTAGCATGCATTGGTTGATGTAATGTGCGTCATGCAAATTCTCGGTGGTTGAAATCTTCTAGTGGGATACAGGCTTAACAGTAAGGCTTTAGCAGATATACGGTGTCACAAAGAAACTGTCAAACGATACAACATGCATTTTACATGACATCATTTCTTCTCAAACACGTTGACTAACAGTGCAATATGCTACTAAGATATACCCAAAGGCTCACATGTTTTTGTCTGTACACAGACATGCCATCTGCATATTGTTTAAGGGTTTCCTACTTTGTACAGTGATTTGGGAGTGTATATAGGAATTTCCTTCGTGGTTCATTTGTATTACATTACTTCTGTTTGATACTAAGCTATTTCACTGCAAATTGGAGTTCAGAACTCCATTCAGAAAGACTATTTTCCTGGTAGTTGTCTTTAAGGTATAAGTACGAAAAGTGATTCGTATCTTTCCATAAACCTGGAGTGGGATCAGTGTTGTGCATCAAATTGTAACGACTGAATCTGACAATTGTCCTTGTTCTCTCCATATGGCCTGAAATATCGCTGTTTCATAAAAAGAAATCACTCATACACTCATCTAAAATCTTAAAGACACGTCCCATCTTGTCTTGAGTATCGTTCCATCAATCTTTGAAGTTTGGATATATTCCTTTTGATGGTTTCTATCTCTTCACTTTGTCCTCAGGCATTATACTTTTTAATAAGGACAGTAAGATGTGGAATGGAAGAGTGACGTGATTTGTAGCAGTTTTTGTAATCTTTAACATTTATTCCCATAGTGCACCGTAACTCCGCTTCGTTGGAGTATTTCATGAAAAGGTAGCCATGAGTAGTATATGGAAAGAGTGCTTGCACTATGGCAACGAGTATTGGCACACACAGAACATAACCTGAGTTTTATGTACTCCTTCTCCATTCGTGCGAATAGAGAAAAAAAAACACGATATTGATATTGCAAGCGAAAGTTTACAGGCCATAAAATAAGACGTTCTTTATCCACACCGTTATGTAATATGATTGAATCTTTGGATCTATCAGTTATTAAAATGTGTCTGATAGCGACTTGTGACCTCTTTAAACGGAAAAAGAAACACAACTTCCAGACGGTTACTGACTCCTTCCTTGTTCAAATTCTCAATATTTTCCTCTGTCTGATTTTTGCTCGCGATTTTGGAAATCGTCTTTGGGGATATATTGGCTAATTATAGACATACAAATGATATGTAGCATGCAAAGGTTCCTGTCATACTCCTTATGAAAATATGTGATTACCAAAGTAGCCGAAGTATCAAATTCGCTTGTGTTGGTGGCATACAGATTACTCTGACATCATATAGGAGTTTACCCTCACATTGTAATCACATTCGGGTTGAATATGAGGTCAGGTAATTAACCCCAAGACTTAAAGGAATAGGGGCGAAATTATTAGTTTCAAGTGTTATCTCTACAGTTATAATGTAGATGAATAAGGATACAGGGGGAAAATATTTTACATAAAAAGGTACTCTTGAAATATTTCTTAGAATATATGTGCTTTTCAATGTGAAATTTGTCATGGTCCAATAAGTTTAAAATGAAAATGCATTTAATATCTTTAGACTGTGTCATGACTAAATAGCAAGAATTGTGAAAACTGATGACTGCCAAGAATTGCATTATCAAAGTACAAGGAAAGCCCGGCAGACTGAATGATGGCTTTATGATGTGCATGTAACGAGATTCTGAGCTGGACCGTCGTAATCAAATATGATGTATCATAGTTTCCCCGACTTGTATATTGCATGATTTAGAAGCCTGTTGAGTAGAGAGTCCTGTCACGGCAGCGGGCACCCTGACCCCTTACCCGTTCTACGTGGGCGCCTATTATGGCTGTGTCCCACTATCCGATTTTACTCGCGATTTCGAAAATCGTAAGTCGGAATCACAGTTATCATAGTAGTGTTACATATCATTGGAAATGATTTTCTATTCCCTTTCAAATGGTATGTAACATGCATGGGTTCCTGCTATATTTCTTATGAAAATCTAGAAATTACAAATTTCTCGGTTGTAAAATCACTTAGTGGAATACAGGCTGTAGCCGCTACTACGAGCTGCTCCGAGCCCGTCCGAGCAGATGAGAGCAGTTAATTTGATTCATCTCCAGGCATCCGTCAGCATCCATCAACAGCTCATGTATATTCCATGTCTATTTGTAAGCCTGAGCATTTCAGGAATATCTTCAGGGGCGTAATGGATGCCCTGTGTACAATGATAAGAGCAGCTCATGTAAAGAGCGAGCAATTGAGAGCAGTTGCAATAATTAGCTCCAGGGTATCCAAGTAACTTGTTCTTTTGGATTCTCTTTCTCATCAGTGGCAGATTTTGAAATTCCATGCGTGCACAAAAAGAAAAAGAATCATTCTGCCTCAAAATCTTCGTCGGTATAATTATCTTTAATGAGTTAAAAGGCGTATCTGAGACATTATGCTCAACTAGGCAGGCAGTATTGAACTTTCTCCGAAGCATTCAGTATTCATGGCTAAGTGTTCATTGACATTTACACAATTTGCTAGACGTCGTCGCACCTTTAGATGCAACAATTTTCTTGTCATTCATTTAAATATAGAGAAGAGCGTCTTCGAAGTTACCCGTATAGCCACTCAACTTAATGTTGCAAGCGAATGCAGTATACATCTGGAAATTATCATAAATCAAAAGTCACCATAAATACTAATACAATGTCATGTATGCACCTTGGAGTAATTGCCATGCCTCAGGTGACCTCGGGAATGGAGGATAGAAACCAAATAGTTGGATGTCAAAGGTTAAACAAATTACTTTTAGTATGCCTAAGAAAATGCAGACTGTCCATCTCCCTTATCTAAAGGGATTTTATGTCAGTGGCCATCCAGGTAAGGCTTAAGGCTAGTTCACACTATACTATTTTTTCAGTTACGACTTGAATCCGACAGACTTGAACACAATTATACCAAATTGTCATTAATCGATAAGAGAAAATGCTGGGAAACAATTTGAAGACAGATAGGAAATAACCATGTCAGAAAAGTTGTAGCGAGATTCAAAACAGCTCGAATCAATTGTCTTCCCTTGGCAGTTTGCATTCCTTGCGACGCTGTACAAAAACTTATTGTAACTGAAGAATCGTAAGGTGTAAACCAGCCTTAATCTCGACTTTACTACACTAACACAGACGGGTAGAGGTGAGGGTCAGTCGGGCAGTTCGGCCCGCGGTCCCAAACGAAGCTAATCCGGGGCCATAATGACAGCATTGTCATGAGGGGCTGACATGGTCAGGTCAGGCCATGTCAATTAGGGCCCGTCCCCACCCCGCCGGCTGCCAAAAGGGGGTGAGGAGATGGGTACAGACAGTGGGTCAGCCAAGGGGATGGGGACAGAAAGTGGTAGAGGCCAGCCAAGGGGATAGGGGCAGACAGGGGTAGGGGCGGCCAAGGGGATGGGGAGAGACAGGGGTAGGGGCTGGCCAAGGGGATGGGGAGAGACAGGGGTAGGGGCTGGCCAAGGGGATGGGGGACAGAGAGTAGTAGGGGTGGCCAAGGGGATGGGTACAGAGAGTGGTAGAGGCCAGCCAAGGGGATACAGACAGATAGAGGTAGGGGCTGGCCAAGGGGATGGGGACATACAGTAGGTATAGATATTGGTATATGGCTTCCAAGGGATGGAGACAGATTTTATAGACACGATAGGAGCCATCCGCATTGAGATGGGTACAGATAAGGCTAGGTGTCTTCCCACCGCAATATAGATAAATAGGGAGAGGTGTAGATATACATTTGAGAGATATCAAATCAGTTCATTCTTTGATATGGGATAAGACTAACAGAATAGCTATTAAAAGGAAGAGCACATTTTTACATAAAGCCATTTTTGGATCTCACAGATCTGAAGAACATGTATTGCGACACTTTTTCCGAGCAAAAGCAGAAAAAAAGAGGCATTAGTCATGTGCATTTATTAGCTGACGACAGATCACATTAACAGATTTGATAACACAGGCACCATTGGATTGATTGATTTTTATTCCATTTGGCTGGCCGCTCTTGACTCTGATTACCCGAGTCGCAGGTCAAGTTTCTTCTCGCCAATTTTTGCAACACAAGTCGGCGGCAATCAGATTAAAGAAACCCGTCAAATACCTCTCTCCGCTCAGGGCCAGTGTGGAGCAGCTCAGTGCCTTGGGGAGGCCTATAGACTGAGTATACGAGCAGCTCTTGGCTCCTTGTCTCAGAATATCCCACTAAATGGCGCCACGGCCATGTCGTATTTCCCTCCAGAAGTGTTTTTCTCGACACCCCGCGCTCCCCGGCGGCCATGTTTTTTGCCCGCACGTGACCTCGGAGCAGACGACATTGAAGTGACCTTGTAAGGTCACTAATGGGATCGGCGCGGGAAATGGCCACGTGACACATGACGTGATAGGTACGTGATAGCGGGCCGGCCATAGATCACCATTGCTCTTTTCTCCCAAGGAAAGAGGGGGTAAAATCAAAGACAGAAAGGTTTCGTGGCGAGTACATTTTAGTGTCGTCTTCCTCTGATTGGTCAGGCAGTGTATCTTAAACCAAAAGGCAAAACCCAAAAGAAGACATCTCACACAATAACCTCATAAATTCAGATACATTTAGCCTATATTCTACATGCCGATTTTTTGAATAAAGGTCAAATATAGACATTTAATACATAATATAAAGGTCTTACAATCTCTCTTTCAAATGATATAGGTTCCATGCTATATTTTAAGAACAAATCAAACAAAGACAAAATCGGCAGTATCAATATCGGTATATGGAATTCAGGCTTTAGTCGCTATATGTTTCTGAATATATCCTATGTCTACCTTTACCTTTTTAGTGCGTATAAGCAGAGTGCGTCTGTATATCATTATCAATGATGTGCGCTTGAGAAACAAAGCAAAAATAAAAGGATCACATTTATAGCCCTCCCCGGAGCCCTTCTCTGAATTAAAACTACTGTTCTCAATACCCGTTGAAATGGCTTTAATTAAAAGCTACCATTTTACTTGGATTAAATCAGGTGGAAACCTTTGGACCCATGAGAGAGACACGGAGAAGCCTTAGAACTGTGGGAGGAAACACGAGGTTCAGAGGTGAAAGGGGACCCTGGGAGGAGGGTCGTGGGCAGACGACATTTAAGTGGCGGGAAAAGGCACCGCGCGCAATGCGTTGAGGGGTAATGAGACTGAGTCGTGAGAGCAAGGAAATAAACGTGAATGGAGAATGCAGAGCTCAAAGAAGGTTGAGGTACACTGTCAAAGAAAGGATCAAGGGTAAAAACACCTATAATTATTAACCGCTGGAATAACATGCATCCACATTAACGTATTTTAAAAAAAATACACAACACAATTTTGATACTTTCACCGAGGAACCAATGCACACCGATAATCCGTTTTTGGTGAGTGTTTTTGCAAGGTACGTTTCTAGTTCTTGTAAATATTGCAAGCACAGTATGGTATGATAATAACTGCCAAATGGAGAACATGGTGTTGTGTATATATCCTGTAGAAGTAGCCCCACAATTCAGAGGGGAAAGCATTGAGGGATGAGGGATGAGAGATGAGAACATTGAGAAGAAAAAGGGGGAGAGATAAAGGAGAGATATATGAGAAACCGTAAGATGTGTGGAGGTTTGTTGGGTAACATGTCCTATGTAGCTCCATCTATATCACTTGGTGTCGAAATGGTAAGCGGTAAAAGGGTGTTTCCATTAGGGAAAGGACAATGATGCACTCAGTGGGGGGCTATTCCAGCCTAGGCTTTGTCCCAGTTCCAGCCCTTGAGTGCCTCTCCTCCCTGGCCTAAGTGTCCCCGGACTTTTATACTAATTTATCTTCGTCCCATCCCACAGATATATCTTTCCAATGGGCGACCTTCACAGCTTGAATTGGCCAAGGTCTCCAGCAGAAGGATCTAATTCAGTCTTGGGCACATAAAAAAATCCCTCAAAAGGGAGCTTTTTGCAAACCCCCCATACTCCCACACTCAAAGCAGAAGGCTTTATACGCCAGCCATTGTGGCTGGAGAGTGGATTCTATAGGAGTGTCTTACCAGGCGCTCTCCAGTCGTAGGCGCCGTGCGGTAAGCTTTTAGAGTTGATAGAGAAAGGTGTCAGAGCGGTGTGGTCAGGGACCCTGGAGGAGCATACCTAAGTAGGGCCAAGTGGCGGCCAAGGAGGGGGCAACAATGCAACCAAGGGGTCCCTGGGGGTCGCCTAAAACGCCCGGCGCACCTCTAGCCCTGATGTAGGGGCTTTGAAGGGGGTGGGGTCAGTATAGGGGTCATGACTGACCGCTACAGTATGGCGGTCAGGGTCTGGACATTGTGATCTGCCTCCAGTGCCCTCCAGTACCCCCCTAACCCCCGTCCCACCGCCGGGAGCGCCGATCATAGCGGTGGTGGCCTGCCGACGTTCCGGTTGGATGCGTCCGGTCAGGCACTAATAATGTGTATGGGGCTCCAGGGGGAGGTTGGTCGACAGGTTGCACAGCCCCATCAGCATACACAATCAACCACCTGCACCCCCTCCCCACAAACTGACTCCATGAATGGGGTAGTAATATTGCTACTCATGTCTGATATGAAACTACATTTAAATGTGCTGCTATTGTAAATTGTGTTGTGTGTTATATGCTATTTCTTCCCGGTGCTACCTCTTCTGTTTAGGTGTCAGCTACACTCATCTTTCATCCCATAAAAATGGATAAAATCTATTGACTTTCGAATATGAAATGATATTCATAAACAACTAAATGTGTTAGGAAAGGAAGAATAGCTCAAATGAATAGAATAGGAATAGTTCTCGACAAGGTAATAAGAATAGCTAGAAACCATTCTGCCAAACCTTGCTCTATTCTCCAACTGCTGCTTTTTGTTTCATCTCATTCGGCTTGGGCTTGGGCACTGAAATACGCATTAGATTTGAACAGGAACATACGCATACTTTCAAACAAAATTCAGCCCCCCCCCCCCCCGTCCACCCATCTTGAAGCATATATTTAAAGGAAGGCCCCTTACCTTTACCTCACTTCCCTCCCTCTTGATCTTCCCGTTTCTCAATTTACCCATAGATCTCCATTTCCCCGCCTATTTCTCCGAGTCTTCCCCCCTCTGCCATCCGTTCATTTCCCTACCCGTGCCTTTCCTTTGGCGCGTTAAAACGCCCCGCCGCCGCGTCATAGCCACGCGTGAAATTCCCATTCAAAAAAGATTACGCTTGAATAGAGCTCAGCGCTGCAAACTCTCCCAGGAGAGAGCCTCCCGTATGCGACGCCAGCCCCCGGCCACACCCCAATAGTGACCCCTTAATGGGGCCTCTCTATAAAAGATAAGCCTAACGTGAGGGCGTCAGCCTAACGTGGGCCCATGTTAGGCGGCGTATTAACATTGAGGAGAAGTCGAGGCCGCTGCTAAGTGGAATGGCGTGTCGTGTCAAAGGCCTGGCTCTGACGGCAGACATGAAAGTTAATTGTCTCGCCAGATCGGGGCCTAATGTCCCTTAATGTCTTAATAGTGTTTGGGGGAAGTCTGTTGGCCTGAGGTTGTCACTGGAGGCTGGGTGGGGTTGTCACTGGAGGGTTGTCATTGGTGGGTGGGGTTGTCATTGCTTGATCAAGGATGTCATTGAGGTCATGGCCCGAGGGGTATGTTATATATATAGGGTATGTGACGTGATGCTGTGCCATGAGCATGAGCATTGGGTTCAGGTGTGTATACTTTAGGTGGGGTCTTGTCATGTGTAATAGTGTACTTACATGATAACAGTATTATGGAACTTCAATGCTACCTTTATATACACTTTGATATTCGATTAATCTGATAAGTTAAGTTGAGGTCAGTCTTATAGTGAAACCGTATCTAGGACTGGTTAAGACTTGAATCATCAAACGAATCTGAATACCTGAGGTCCTGGGGGTTTATGATGATGATGTGTTGAAGTTTTCGGTCTACTCAGCAATTTTTCAGCTACATGGAGACCAACTCTGGGTTTTGACTGACCAAGGTCAATGATGGAATCTATGGTGGTGGAAACGACGGCAAGGCAAGGCAGTGTAGCAGGCAAATTCTCCACTGTGGACTCGAACTAGGTCCGGCCACGTGCGGTCCCGCCCTTTGTGGGTTTAAGACTCACCTAAACTCAAGTTAGTTGTCTAGCCAACCCTGTATACCATTTACAGGCTAGTCTCAGAATGTGCATTATGCCTATTTTGAACCGTCACTATAAGTGCGTGGCATCTCAATAACCTGCCTTTTCATACAATTTCAGAATCAATAATTTCCTTATTGCTGACTGATACACACTTTAGTTATGTTACCATATATATGTTTCTAAGCATTTTACTAGAAAATCCATGAAATGGTTGGTAATTAGAAATAGTGACAGTGATCTCTAATGATGCTAGACATATATAATATATGGAATATTATTCTATATAATACAAAATAAGCTCCATCACAGAAACACACACTTACTCTCCATATATATCCATACATACGAACCGACAACTCTTGATTACATAGAGAAACATTCCATTAGGGGATTTCCCTTTGAAATGGATTTATTGTGACAAACATTCCAGGTAGGCATTACATTATGGATACAGTGGGAGTGGAATCGGTGGCTGCAATGAATGGAGGGCCGGAGGCTAGTAGTAAATCAGCCTTTGGGATTTCCCTCAGTGGAGGCACTTTCACCTAAAACAAGGGGAGCCCTTCCCCTTCGATTTATCAAAATAACCTTGTGGTCGTTAAGGGCCAGACAAGAGTATGAATGAGCCGCCGAGGTTTCTTTTTTCTGTGGTCTACGTTGCTCGTCTGGCACTAACATCATTCATTATGCATCGTGCCTAAGACATAGGCTGGTGGCTGGAAGAAAACAAAGGAAAAGGGCGGAGGGATGGGGTGGAAGGGGTAATGTGGTTGTGGTGATTTCAGACCAGTTTAGGGATTAAGAGTTTAGAAAATAATTATACAGTCAGGTATTCTCAGGAATAGTTTGTTTATTTAAACTTGAGCCTCTTCTCAACATACCAATTTCCATTTTCTTCAAGCATACGGCATGAAGCCATACAGCCGGAATTCAAAAGAGATTTGTAAAACCATTCCCACTGGCGATTTTAAAACTTGGCAGCAAAATTAGCATGTTGAATATAGGCTTTTATATGATAAATGAACGAAATGTGTCTGCTCTGGGGATGTAAACGTAAAAAGTGTTCTAACATTTAGAACATTAAAATATAGATACTAGACATATTAAATCATGGGAGACGAACTCTACAGTCATGGAAACATAAACAACTGAAACAAGGTAGTTCGTGCAGACATATTTCGTTTCTCAAGTATATACCCTTACCAAAGTACGTAAACAGAAAAGAGAAAACTTAATACATCCAACAAAATATAATTGGTCTGCTGCCCACTAGGACCCTTGAGAGTCTCAACCAAATGCTAGAGGCAAAGAAAAGCCGCCCTGGAGGAAGAAGTAGCTTGGTAGCATTGACATGGTACCTACAGGAGAAGCAGGACCTGGAGGAGGGGGCGGGGCCCAAGATGGAGTGGGCAAGACAGCCCCTCTGAAGATGAGGCTGGGATTGGCGGTCATGTCCTGTGTTGCCGTACATCACCGCTTGGTGTCAGCACAGTCGTGATGTAGGGGGTTGGGGAGCAGCTCAGAGCAGCTCGGAGACGTGTACAGAGAGGGGAGCTGACCAGAGCCCGGGGCTGCCCACTCCAGGGCTGGTCATTAGAGCTGTACGGCACATGTATGGTCTTTAGACTTAACCAAGTAGTGGTTCAATATTGTAGTTTTCTGTTTGATGTTCTGCTACAGGACATGTACTAGGCTTCCAGGTTTGTCTTTAGTCAGCCGGTATTAAGTAACTGGAACTAGTAATGTAAACCAGTATTTCTTTTGGTCAGGGAAAAGACGCACGGGAAAATAGGCTCATGTATAATGGGAAATGCTAATCATAAATGATGTGATCCCTTAAAAGACAACCGCCGTCCAAAACGTTGGATTCAGTGACTTGATAAAGCCACCTCACTTATCGAGATAGCCATGTATAGTTTGGCGTCAAAACCCCCTATACTCAAATAAAAAGATACAGGAACTATATATCATAAGAGAATAGAGTGGCTTGCAGAACGAACATACGTTTCCAGGAGTTGTCACATTATCCTAAGCTCTGCCATGTCACGAACCCCTACACAAACACAAAACAGCTCATCTGCTCGTGAGCACTTCGAGGGTCTCTGAGCAGTTTCCCGTGAGCAATTCATCTCCTGAGAAGGAGCAGGTCATCTGAGGTAGCCCTCAAGGCCTTGTCTCTACCCTAAAAACCATCAGTCGGTGAATCCCTGGACTCTACGTCCCCACCTCTGATTCCCAGCCTAACGGCCACCTACGAAAGCTTTCAAGCCTGGTTTTCAGGCCTTGGGAGCCTAACCCCATCCTTCAACCCCAACCCCTAACCCCTGAACCCTCACCCCAATGGTTCCCACAGTCACCGTTTAACACATTGAAACACCGCTTAACCTACATCCTGAATCCATGTTTGACAGGGGCTGTGTCCAGAAGGCAATAACATTTAGGTACGGGACGGGGGAGACAACAGCTTTCCTTGTGTGTTTGCGTGGTTTCCTATCCTTCATGGAGTGAGCGGTTTGATCTTTGTAACCGGCTCCAGGGCGGCTCCCGAGTAATACGTGGGACCACCCTGGGCCTGAACGTCCAGTCTTGTACATGGAGGAGGCAGACAGTGGTCACAGGAGGTATGAACTCCAGTAGCATCTAGCAGCAAGTAGTCACATAACAAAAACACACATCACCGGTTTTTTTTATGGGACACATTTTAATAGTCTCTAGTTTTTCGGGTATGCATACGTTTTACGGTGACTCGTAAAATGCATGAGACATTATATGGTGGGCGTTGTCTTTTTTAGCTAACGGGATTCCATTGCTTCGATAGTTTCCAATAGTGAGATGCGTATGTTCGGACTATATTATGCAGTGAATTCATATAACCTACTTTGCAATACTCACTTTTCTGAAATGTTATGTTCTTCGTTGACAATCACTTGGAAGTGGTATACGATTACATACATATGCATAGCTTTAAAAAGCTTTAATCATCAATAGTATACCGTCTAGCGATACAAGACATGGAAACATTAGGAGTTGCCGTTTTTCTCAAAATCTCTATATAAGAAGCTATTGTGTCTGTATCTATAAGTGTGTGAAGTCAGTGTGTAGACATTATCGACAATATCTGAACAAAACTAATGAAAATGTATATTCTTTATAGTGAAAGGTCTAAAGATGGAGGCCTATGATTATTATAAGGAGGAAAACAAGAGAATACCATCTGAAATGTCCCCAAAGAGGAGCACCATTGAACTGAGAAGAGGGGGGGGGGAGCTCACGAGACTTGAACTATTACACATTGCAATACAACTGGGGATACAATTCAAACACTCATCATTTACAACCACTCCCGCCTGAGGCAGAATTTGGGACCCAGAACAGCGGCGACTGTGAATTATTCATAAGCCCTCCTGTCGACATCTCACTTGTGTCTCTTGTCTAACGAGGTACTTTTGTCAGGGCCCCTTCACCATCAATCAGATGCCTTTAATCTGTTGTCCCCTTTTTATTCTGAACATTTAATTTATTTCATTTTTTTCTTATTTTCCAGATGCACCGTCGCCAATGACAGGAAGCCCTTAGGACGTGGATCTCCACGCAGCATGTAGCCGGGAAGGGCGTTCGCCAAGACTTTTTGGTGGGATACTGTTTCCGAGACACCGAGGGTCACCATGGCGAGGCGGAAGTCGGCCATCTTGACCCTCCTGTTGGTGGTGGTCGTGCTCCAGGTGGGAACCGCCTCCAGGGCGTCCAGACAGACCATGCAGCCTCCCGACTTCCGGATAATTAGCTATGAAGGTAGGTCACTTTTTGATTAAGACTATTTTTCCACTTTTAAAGTTCTTAATTAGGGTTTTTTTCCCAGAGACGTCCTGAGGGTTTTGGTTTTCAGGTCCGGAAATCAACTGATGCCCCAGGGTTAGACCATTGTAGATCTATATAGAAATGTAGATTCGCATCTTTATCCTCAAGGTTTGTTCATGTTTATAAATGTACAGCCTGTTTCATGAGAACGTCCGTGGGGGTACATGTGTACTTAGCAATTGTTGTTAAAGATGTTTCATAAAAAAAAATCAGTTTTTTTTCTATTATTTGACTCGTTACAAGAGTTCTTCCAATAGCACATGAAAAACAACGACAGATGGTGCCCAAAACATTCTTTTCCATAGCCGTAGCTTCTCGTGTATTAGTAAATCAAGTACAAAGTGTCAATTTTGTGGATAACAGAAACGCATTTATAAGCTGTATGCGGTTTGATAAAGGTTAATACGATAACAAGTGAAAAGGGATATCTTATAGGCCCATATTACATGCAAAGAAATGAGTTGCATTTCATGCAAATTAATCATCCCTGAATTTGATAGCATAGCATATATTCAGAGCAGGACATTTAACATTTTCCCAAAAGATGGGTTATCATATGACATTTCCGATAGATAACACAAAACACACGTTACTCACAGATTTTTGTATAAGAATGGGATATAATTAAATCAGTCAATCTGTAGGGCTTTGACATTTTAATTGAATGCATTCATCGTGATATAGGCCTAACATGGAAAAGATCCTTGAATTGCTTTAAGCCTATTTGGAATAACTTGTATTAATGTAATATTGTAATAATTGTATCGCAAGAAAGCGAATGCTACCATATCCTTGGATAAAAAGGTTAGACTGATAGAATTTCCCTTATTTGATTAGTGATTTGATACAGTCATCCGGGAGGTTACATCTGTTTCCTTGTCTGCCATCAAAGAAACCTCGTTTATATTCACATGATTATATTCATACTACACATTCAGAGGTTAAACCTTTTTCAATAACTGTATGGAAACATTAATAGTAATACGAAAGCTACAATACGATCAGAAAGGTCCAGAGCGTTCCTTAGCTTACCTAGAAATATGATATTCATGTCATAATTTATAATTATTTATAATCAAAATATGTACATGTGTGTATGTGCCTCTCTCTGTATATTATTGGTGCACTCTGTGTGTATCTGTGTGAATGAGTCGATAGAAATTAGAATGTTTTCTTTAAAAAAAACAACCTAAAAACCTTGTATACACCACAGTATCTACACGGACCTCTCCGACCCAGTGGGCAGACAGGGGTGGGTAGGGGTTACCTGCTAATCGGCGTGGGACCCAGGAGGCTGATCCCTCCTCCAGGAGCCCATCCCCCTTCACCTGTTTGATCCCATTCATCCCTGCAAACAAGACGTCGCCACCTTGTCTAAACACCCCACGCCTAGCCAGGGGAGGGGGGGGGGGGATCAAGGGGTACCTAAATCAGCATTTAACGGTTGTAGACAGGGAGGGACTGTGCGTTTAGGGCCTGGGATTTGGGGCGCTCCAGTCACTCCTGAGCGCTAACCCTGGGAAACCTTTGGGATTTTTGTAAAATAAGACAATATCGTATCAAACAAATATCTAAATTAATGTATTACGTTATGTTGATTTGGAAAGAATTATACATGTACTGGTATGCATGGATTGAGGATATCTAGAGAGGCGTGTAGATGGAGAGTAATATGAACATTAAGATAATAATAGCATATGAATTAACCATACGCGGATTAGTGGTCAAAAGAACGAACATCTTTAATGCATAGACCATTTGTAACAGCCAATGACAGCTAGCAAGATTTATTGCAATGATTTGTATTACAGAGGGCGTAGCATTCAATTTAGTACATCGAACAAATCTATTGTACTAAGTTCCCATTCAGAAAGACACCGAATGCAATAAGTGTTACTGCGCATTGCATAAAGCTGCAAACCTGGAATGTTATCATCCAAAGACCAGACATACTCAAACTGTCTGGAGGTAAAACTTTCATCCCCATGGCGCCCATCCGTAATTCACTTCCCTTCCCCCCTTTTATATCCCAGAATCACTCACAGTCTGGACGGAATTCAAAAGGAAAGTTCCTTTTTGCATGTAAAAAGAGATCCCAAAAGGTCTGAAATAATAAAAATAATATCAGATCGGGCATAGAGAAGTCACGGCTTAACCCCACAATTGCTCCAGTCGCCCAGAACCCGGTGCCCAGCCGGTGCATTCATCCAGTACCACCTGCCATCTAGGGGCCGCCCGGAGGCTTGGAAACCCTTAAGGCACCCTGGACACATGCAAGGCCCCCACAGCAGCTGGTCCTGTTGTTGTCCAGCCTGCGATTGAGTCAGACTGCAAAGGCCCTTTTTCCTCCGGTGTGGACGGGAAGATGGATGGACGGCTGCTGACCCAACCAGGGAGGCCCCACCCCCTTCCTCCATCACCCCCCCCCCCCCCCACACACACACACACTCCTCCACCACCACCTCAGCGCCCACCCACTCTCAGCATTAGGCAACAATTTCATTGCTTTTGTTGCAGCAGCAGCAGTAGCAGCAGAGGTGGTCTGCAAGGCATCAGCGTCGGTTGGGGGGAAAAGGGCCTTAGCAGGCAGGGCTAAGGGCCACATGTTGATGGATGGCCCCACTGATTTTATGAGTCAGAGGACTTCTTGATCTCGGCGACATCGACCTGTATACTGCCCCAATGAATGGCTGCAGCCCGCCGCCCCCAGGCCGCCGGCAATGGTCGCAATCACATCACAGGGGCCAGTTAATTATAGCCACGCTCACCTTTTCTGTCAGCAACCGTAAGCTGTATTCATGCTGGGGCAGTTGGCTTTGCCTTTGTGGTAGAAATACCCCCAGAACGACTGTCGGTCTGTGGGAGTTTTTAATCAAGTCCGTGTTCTGTGCTATGTTTGGGGCGGCCCTGATTATAGCTGTGTGGCCTTCAGTAATATATGTTATTTTGACTTAGATTGTTCTTGCTTTGTACTGAATGAAATGGTATTCATTTCTAGCAGTCAGTTTTTGTGTTATGATCCTTTCAATGTAATAGTAAGGTAATAAGACAAATATCTGTTAATTCACATAAGAAAAATTAAATTTAATTACAAGCTTTCCGGTTATTGAAATAAAAACATTTTTAATGCGAGGTCCTTCCTACTATCTATATTCGATATTTATATGATTAAAAAAATATAATGTTATTCATTTCTGCACAAAGTACATGGAATAGGTGTAGCAGAATAAGGAGATGCACATCTACATAAGAGCGTGTTTCTATAGAATCAGATATGTCCTTCCACCTGCTGTCACTGGCCTTAGGTGAACCCTGATTAATACAGTTCTTCACTCGTAATCCTTAAGTCCCTCCAGGGTTTCCAGGTATACCTGAGACAACCTCCTGTAGCAGATATTACCTGTATACAGGGGATCCCTCAGGGCCGGACAATACATATTTACATAATCCCAGCGACGGCTCAGAGCTCTTTAATCTATTTTAATCTTCCATGTGTATGTGAATGACAGGTGCTAAGGCCACAAACAATAAGAATATGATACAGATAGGGGATTCCATATGGGTTCGTAGTTTTGGGATGTGCTCATCGACCTTAAATTAAGTTAATTTATTTCGAACTGATACAATAATGTGCGGTCAATGGACTCCCATTTGAAATATAGATTATCTCAAATCATATATGAGCGGTATGTTTCCATTCATAACTGCTGATATAATTATAGTAGATATACCGACATGTATTTAAATATTGAATGCATATGCATTCATACCATCAAGGCATGGATTGGCGTTATGAATTGGCAAAATAATGTAACTACACACTATAAATATACCAAGGTTATGTGCGACGAAAAGATGGTTTAGCGGGTAACTATAGATTATTCACCAAATATGATGAACCACAAAATGCGACACAATAACTAGCTTGATGTCTATCGGAATAATTCGGCACACTTGTCAAGTAAAAGTCATTTGAGAAACGACAATATTATCAGTTAGCGGTGGAAATCTACTCAGACAAGAGAACGGAAGAGAATTAGCGTGATCCAGTAGTTAAAACAAATGTTCTCTGGAACAGAACACTTTGTGGAAGCCTGTCTAAAGCCTGTGTGGAAGCCTGACTAAAGTTAGATTTCAAAGGAACATCCTTTGGATCAGAGTAAGTAGCTCACTTATGTAGTTTTATACGTCCCAAGGTTACTGACAGAATTCCCTTCTTTAACTCTCACAAGTTGGGAAAAACACTTTCATGTGAAAGTGTTAATGGGAAACAAGTTTGACTTCTGTTATTTTTTAAGATCAAAGGCCTCTAGTAATAAGAGAGAGGCCACATTTTTTCTCACTGATGGTGTTGGTGATAAACAGTCGGAAATTGGGTGTTGCAGCTGTCAATCACATTGCACTGTCAAGTTCTCAATGTGCTGTCAAGCTGTCAACTTGGGCCAACTTCTTCAATGGTGCATAGAAACTTGCAGTCAGAATGAGAGATAACATCTGGCCTTACATGAGATAAGTATCAAGCTTATGGGGGTTGATAGATAAGAAAGAAATGCCCTTTGCATGTATCAGGTGGTTTGATGGGTCTCTGAATAGGTGGGATCTTAATAGTCTGCCTATGCTTAGGAATGGGTGTGGGTATATGAGAGTAAATGTGAGGATGTGTGAGTGACTGTGAGTGTGTGTGATTTACTATGAGTACCTTTGAGTCTCTGTGAGTGAGTCTGTGTAGGTGACCATGAGTAGGCCTGCGTGAGTGACTGTCAGTGGCTGTGAGGTTATGTGAGTAATTGTGCACCTCTGTGAATGACTGTGACTACTGTGAGAGCGACTGTGAGTGTGTGTGAGTGTGTGTGTGTGTGTGAGTGACTCTGATCCTGTATGAAATAATATGATTCCATGTAAGTTACTGGGTCTGTGGAAGCGAAAGTGAGCCTGTGTTAATGAATATGGGAATGGGTGATTATGAGTGGCCTGAATGCTATGTGTGAATGGCATTGAGCATGTGCGAGTGACTTAGTTTGAGACTTCAAGTGACTGTGTCTCTATGAGTAACTTTGAACAATTGTTAATGATTCCATTGGTCTCAGTCCATTGAATAATGAGCCTGACATTGCCTTGTGTCCACCAAAGGCCGATATAGGGGTCACCAATCCTGGGCACGACCTCCAAATGGCTTCCTCCTGTAGCTTTGACTCTCCCCTGGCGACCTGGTCGTTAGCACTAGGCAAGGTGGGCAGCAGGAGGAGAAGGGAACGCCTGGAGAATAGGAGTGGGCGGACTCTTACACTGGAGGAGCCGGGTGAAGGAACGGAGATTGGGTCTCTGGAGGTGGAAGGCAAGGGCCAAAGCCGTGATTGACAGCTATTGATGGTTAAGCCTGTACAACACATGCGGATGTTTTATCCTGGCGAATTTTTATTTGTTTGATTTTTTTCTGAGAATATTGTACAAAACCATACATCCTATATAACATGCAGAAGAATTGTAAGACGTGTCTAGTGATATATAACAATGTCATGGCTATATTAAACGTTCATTCCACATTTTTTAAATCGGCACAAAATCGGCATGTGGAAAAGAGGCTTAAAGAGAGGCAGTTTGTCCTTTGTTGCCCCCAGACAGGATTCACGAACGGGTGAAACCATAAAAAGGACCCTCAGAAGTCCACCCTGGTATCCCCAGCCCTAACGAGATGACGAGCGGGGTGGGCGGGCACGATAACAACTGACGGCCATACACGATACATTTTCGTGTGGCGAAACTGGAATTAATTGGACGTACTTAAATTGTGGGGCAAAATAATTGGACGTCGCGATCACGAGAACGAGTCACACAAACCGGTTTTTGGTCATTTGAGGAAGTTAGTGGGCGTTCAGCTCAGTACATGATAAATGTAGGCATGTAGTATTGATGATGAATGTATATTGAAGTATTTTTGTTTGACTAAAGGTAGATTTGAACCCACAGATAGCTTATGTTCTACGGTCATTAGGATGGAGATATTCAATTAGAACGTCGTCCTTTAGACACCGAATAACTAGAAATGAAGCTAGTGCATGCGCTGTTCAATATTAGTAAGAAAAATCGGTTTATCATCACCACTGCCCTTCGTTATTTTGACTGGGGTAAACCCACACCTTTAAGGTATTAAAATAAAGACATGGTTACTCGGAATATAAATCCATATTGACGAGAGGGCAATGCAGAGCATGGCATATGGATTCATATACTAACCGACAGAGGCATAGAGTTTGCTTACATTCACTTCGGATCAACAATGACCTGGAAGTCGATCCAGTCGGATCCAAACTCTGACTTTTTACAAATGTCAGAGGTCAGGTCAAGGGTTGATCGGCCAGCTGCCTGCCTCATGTGAAGCCAAGGCCCAAGGGCGAGGAATGGGGGGTACTCCACTTGGTTTTGGGTATCCACTCCAAAATGATCCTCGGGAGCAGGGACTATAAAGTCAGTTAAGGCAGGGGTGCCAACCAAAAAACCTCCACGATACACGAAAATTTAGTTTATGTTTTAAGCACATGTAAACAATCTGGGATAAGAAAAAAATGAAAAAAATGAGAATAAATATTCATGAAATATTGTGGTTCATTAAAATACCACGATTACTATTTTCGTGATTGGGGCTATTTTAATGTATCGTGGGGGTGAAATATCGTGGATTCTTTTTGGTTGGCACCCCAGGACACGGGGTGCTGTCGCTGACTGGACAGTTCTAGAAACCTTCAAGGAGTACTGTCCTGCAGGGGCTATAGTAGTTAGAATTTGTGGTCAGAGGAAAACATGATTGGGATCGTTACATTACAATCCCTATAGAATACATATATCATGTTTATTGACTATCTGCAGACAAGTGAAGCATTTTGTTACTTGAGAATTTTATCATATGATGTCAACTGGTTCATCGTGAAGTTAGGATAATAATACTGATGATGAGGTAAGTCAAAGAATGGTAAATAATACTTGGTACGTCAGTCTGGGAGGCAAACACAATATACCCAGAAAACAGGGGGCTGTAAACTCACACACACCAATCACATAGAGCTGTCATATAATCGGAAGGCCCGCCCTTGATATGACCCTGGCTGTTAATTACGGCGTAAAGCAACCAATAACCAACCAACCAACCAACTAATCGAAAGGCTGTAGTTTTGCAGTGGTTACCTACCATACTTACATACAAGAGTCAGTACCCCCCCCCCCCCCCCTCAGCCCTCCTCCAAGAAGCCAAGGACGGAGTCTGAGGTACCCTGAGAGCTGTCTGACCCCTCCTACCCCACACCCCACCAACCTCCAATTGATTAACACGCCCTCTACAGGGGGCCGGCCGAACCACTCCTACATCAACCCCCCTATGTCCGGGGGCCAGGGGTACCCTATGGATCATGGCTGGTACAGGCGGGTAGGGATTAACCACTGAGATAATCCGGGGGGTTAAGACGGAGAAGGGATGCTTAGAGATTAATTGATTTATTGTGTTAGGTCAAAGGCAATGGGGATGTGTTGCAGAGGGTGTGTGTTGGTGGATTAGGGATGCATTTGTTTTCATTATGATAGGTTCAGGAGTTGCTGGAAGGAGAATATGTGGATCAATCTGTCAGTTTTCCGGTTCTACTTTTCTTGGCTTATTGTTTAAGATAATAAGCTGTCCACATCTTCCAGGAATTGTATATTTGCAGGTAGAATGATCTAGTTTCGAAACTCTACATGTATGTATTTTTTGAGGGGTAAAATGTTATTGGATTATAGATCTTATCAGCTAAAAGAGAAGAAGATTCCTGGGCACATTTCTTATCTTCTGTCTACACCTGTCCATAACTCTCCTTTTGAATGCAAAATTCTATCTGCCTTTCTCATGGATGTACATCAACATGAAATTTACTACAATTTTTGCCTACTGCGCACAACTATAGGGCCTTCAGTACATAAATTACATAGAGCCTTAGGTTATCGTAACCCCCCCCCCCCCCACTATGACTGCCCATCCCATTTCCAATCAGATATTGGCCCAGTACATTCATTTACCACTGTGATCACTATAACCCAGTGACTCTTCCTTAGAGTCTGGGTACACTCATTTTAACCAGGTGATCATCATCGATAACGTGACCTGCACCTTTAAGGGCCTGATCTCACCGTGGAGATGACAATAAAGGGTAACCATGGTTACCCGCCACCTATAAACCCTCGTTTTCCCTGCCAACACCCGACTTCTGCCTGAGTGGGTGGGAGTTCAAAAGGTGAGAGGTGAGAGAGGCAGGTACAGGCTGTGGTAGAGAGGCACGATAATGCACAAGATTTGTAGGTTTTTCCCTCTTTTATTAACTACATTTTTTCAAACATTTAAAAATGATGTTCCTTGTTTTTTGTGCTTTCTATATTCAGCATATTTTTTCTCAATTTTTAAAAATAATACCATTCCAATATTACAGGCATTGACAGTTGAAAATAAATATGGAGGTTTTGTTGGCTTGCTTCGGTAAACTATCGCATAATGATAGGAGTCTTGATGATATTAGTGAAAATTTAGCAACATGGTATCATGTAGTATCAAGCAGTGTCGAGCATATGTAGGCCTATATGTGGGTCTTCTTTTTTTAAGGATTTTATTTAATGATATACTTCAGGGTTTCCCCTGGTTTTCATTCATATTACAGTAAAGAAATTATCACATAATAGATATACAATATTCCGATCCTGTAAATGGTAATTCAAACTAGTAACTAGTTCTCACGGCCTACAAGTATTTCGGATTATGTATATAAAATACATTTGTTATAAATACACTGCTTCAAGTTTGTGATAGTTACTATAGATGCAAGGCTGTGTACATTTTTCAAACATAAAATAACCAGGCTCCCTCCAGGTAATAGCCAGTAATAGGCTTCTACCGTTCGCCTACGCCTTCCTTTTGGCACACAGGGCCTAGTTCTCAGTCTATTCCAGTCCCCGGTTCCATTAGTCAGAGGAAGGAGGGAATTAGGAACCCAGGGTTTTCAACCAGCCACAGAAACTGTGCCCTTTACAGTTGAAACCTGCCCTTTGGAGATAACCTTGGTAGACAGGCGGCCCGAAACCCAACTAAAAGAGGCGTTTGACCCCGTTTCTAGAGCAGTGTTTCAAGAGTCTCAAGAGTCTTTCAGCAGTTTAGATCTGACCTCAATTCCAACGGCACTGGTTTTTCACCGATAATTATATTCTTAATAATAATACTTAGATGTAACTACACTGTAAAAAGGATTGCATGCTGTTGCCAGCAATGTCTGCTGTTATTTATTTGCTGTAATTCTATATATCCCATTTAGAGTAAATTCATAACAAAAATTACCAAAATTAATATTTGTAAAACTCCTGTAAATCTAAAGTTACTTTTTACATTGTGCATTCGTATATATATACAGTATGTACCTTGACTGCCTGATGAATTGTAGCTCCATATATTTGAAAATGGTGTCATTTTTGCGTATTTATAATTTTCAACACTGGTCCTTTTTAAAGACTGAACACACTAACGGGTCATGACAAATGTACAGTGAAAAGGGGACACGTTTTTAGAGTCAAAAGTAGGACGACTGAGGTGTCTGAAAGCTGGTACTATTCACTGCTGATGTGCAACTAAATACTTAGAAAAAGCAAGTCAAATGGGAGGGAGGGAACAATAAACAGATAAAGAGAATAAAAAAGGGGGAAAGTAGGAAAAACTCAAGTTACAAAACCATGCTTAATTATCTGAGCCGCCCCAGCCATGGTTACAGTTATCTTGTGTAACCAAACGCCAGCTGTAGGTCTTGTATACAAAGGGACAGGGACCCTGGACCCCTCTATTCGCCGGGGTGACCCTCTATTTACCAGGGTATCAAGTTCTGCCAACTGGATCCCCGCCAGACACCAGAAAATAAAAGTGTCTTTTTAAGTTTGTCATTGTGTTATTTGCGCCTGTGTGATTTATCATTTATAATCATATTTCCTA
Source organism: Lepidonotus clava (assembly GCA_936440205.1). Taxonomy (NCBI): domain Eukaryota; kingdom Metazoa; phylum Annelida; class Polychaeta; order Phyllodocida; family Polynoidae; genus Lepidonotus; species Lepidonotus clava. The sequence continues at coordinate 11,450,545 of OW387150.1, read as the reverse complement.
TTCACAGACCAGTCATCATATTGCTTTTAAACGCCGTTCAACATTGGCCTCTGCTCCAATGATCATATGTTACATGTACACTACAATGTAGGGTCGTGGCATTTTGTGTTAGGATAAATTAGTGGCAGAAAGGTTCGGCTGTATGTGAAAAGAAAGAAATACCCCGTGATAGAAAACAAATCGCTGTGTTTGTTAGAATTTTTATCGGTCTGGGAACAGAAGCGGATGTTTTGCGCTGTTACATCCAATGGGGTGAACTTTGCCTCTGACTAGTGCTGATTTGTGTACTAGATTTGACTACTAGATTCCCAATTGCTGGAGGTACTTATTCCCCATGTCCCGTGGTACAAGAAGCGCCCTTAGGTTTCTTACACTTTGCAGAGGCTGCTTGTTAGGCAATGGTAGTCAAGGGAGGGACCAGGAGCTGCTCACGAGTTGTAAGATTAATGAGAAGCTATTACTAAAGGCTGTATTTCCTCAGCCGATTTTACTTTCGATTTCATGAATGGTCAGTGGGAATAGGGTCTAACTATAGACATGTTATAATTATATCATTAGAATGGATTTTGAATTATCTTTCAAATGGTGTGTAATATGTATAGGCTCCTAGCATAATCCTAATGAACATTCAGAAATACCGAAATATTGGTGATACCTACAATTATGTATCGCCAATTGCAATAACATATCAGCCGCAATTCGCAAGAACACTTTCGCACATTACATAATATAGCCTAAAGGCCTACGTCTAGGCCTTAAAGTGCGCATCTGAACCTACACAGTTATATCGCAGTAGTCCCTACCTTCCCGGGCCTGTATTGATAGATCAGCCCGGAGACCTCCCCGATAACCCTGTCTGCCCGGGGCCGTTTGTCTCCCTCCTCCTGTATATACATACCGGCACAGATGGACGTAAGGACCCCCCGGGGGACGCGCCCCCTGCCCCCGCCATATACACACCTTTTGGCGGATTTATTATACCCACTGTCTTGGCGTATGTCTTGGGGTTAGTGATAGGGAGAGGCGTTGGCCGTATGTATATGGTGTTTTGTGTTTTGTAGAACTGCTCATAGATACATGGGGTGTAATGTTGATAGCAGTCTTATATCCATTGAGTCGTTCTAATGAAGCTGGGTTGAATCTTTGACTTTATTATAACTGGGTTTGATCGTCCTTCAAATACGGGATTTCATCTTTCCATCTGGTCTGGCAGAGTGGATTAGGGGATAGGAGCCTTCACTCATCAAGATAATACTAGTAGATCCTACATTTCTTTAGTTATTGCAAGGATATTCTTGGATCTTCAATGTTTCTAACCTTCAGGAAAAATTCCTCTGACACCAATCTTTGGGGCACCAGAGATCCAGATGTATTTCCCCAAATTAGACAGTGATAAGGTTTGTAGACGATCTATCAAATTAAACGAATATCATCAACCCATCTAGAGGAACTGGAATTAGTTTAACTAACTAGAATATATCGTTATGCTTTGACAGTGGTTTAAATGGGTTCAATTGTCTCCCATATTGTTATACACCTTTTGATACATTGGCCAATGATCTCAATAAGAATAATTTGGTTTAGCTTGAATTCTAAAGGATGCGCTCAGACGCTAAAAACATCCCTTCTTGTCAACGCTGTCCTTTAGTCGACCCAAGGAACACGGCTACTGACAGTGTAAAGAGCAATTACCTTTAGCTCAGCATCAAAGTGAGCACCTCTCTAAACGACTCGTCCGGGTACGCTATACGGATGGACCTAAATCACCGCTTAATGATGATACTCCCATAGAACCCTCCCATTTAGGAGACAGCCACATCCCTCGTTGTGATTTGAGTGGTGAATGTTACTGAAGGTGGCTAAAGTTGAGAAGGCTAGGGACTCCGACTGGCTCCTACCCTAAAACCTCTAATATAGGCTTGCAGTCTTGTCAAATGCCGAACTCTCACTGTTTGCTAAGTCTTGATTTTTGACAAATGTCATTGTTAATCCAATAAACTCATCCCACATTGCGTATATCCTGGGATTTGACAAAGGTTGAATACTATAGAGCATGTAAGCCATCTAAGTCTCTACAAGTCGAGTCACTGGAATAGCAAGAATCATAATTCTTTTATATCACCATGCCCTGCCAAACATAATGACTTCTTATATCTGACCAATTGAAAGACCTACAGATTTGCCTCCCTATCAAAATTAACTGGTTCAAGGCAATAATGGGTAGGACATTATGGGTTGGGCTGAAAAGCTATAGCATTGGTATCGTTGGTTCCTATGGGCAAAAGGTCATTATATATACAGCTGAATTTCACAAACTGTGGAGCAATTTGTTAACCAAATTGTGATGGTTCTTTTTTTCCGCAATACCTTCATTAGGGATAAACCAGAAAGCGATTGTATCATTTTATGGTAGGCTATAATTCTGATAGGCTTATTTTACCAGGGCTTAAACTGGGGTATTTATGGTAGCATGAGAGTTGAGTGAGTTTGTCGGTAGGGGGCGAGCACGTGGCCCTCATTAGAGTTGGTCAGACACTGGAGAGCTGCTCAGATGTCTAACCATTATGTGGGGCTCCCCCAGCCTGTCTACCACTCATGTCCGATCTACTGGAGGAAGCTATACACCTTTCCCATGAACCTGCGCAGTGAGCCCTCCCATAGACGCCTTGTGCCCAATGGTCTGAGCCTGGTCCCATAGGAAACCATACCCCAACCGTTTGGTTCAGGTCTATCCTCTAGCAGGACTCCACGCTATTGAAAAAGGTGTATACCACGGAGGATATGGACTATATAGTCGTATACACCTATCTCACGAACCTGGGGTGCGTTCCAAAGTGACATATGGCATGTGTAATATGTCATATCGTGGGTCGTATGTAATTTATTACAGGTCTATGATCATTTGGTTCCAATGTGCAAAATGAAGGGGTCGTCTTACATAATCCAGTGGACCCCTTCTGTAGAATCTAATGATAAATCGTTGCAAGGTACCTGTGGGACAATCATAAAATGGTCGTAGACAGGGTATTTGCAAGGCAAAAATAAGACACCTATTTAGGTGGTCGTAAGTGCAGAGTGATATAGACAAGTTGGCTTAATTCATAAAGAAATCATGGATGTTTATTGACAGCAATAGATGGTAATAGAACCAAGATATTTTGCTACCTTTACATTTTGTTCTTAGTTACTATAACTTTATGGATTAACTTTTATGATGCTGGAAAGACAAACATGTCATTTAGTCTATGAGTCAGTGGGCTACTGCGTTTCTAGCTCTGGACCATGGCGTCATAGGCAATTTAGCCAATCATATGTGGCAGACAGAAAGGCGCCTGGGACCATAGGGTCAAGACAGCAGGGGTTCTGAAACCATTGTCATGCTTGAGTGACCTCACTTCGATTTTTATACATACTATAACTGCTTCTAATTACATTTATTATAGCTTATATTTTAGGGATACATAGACAATTTAATACAGATATGTTATAGGATAGAATTTGGTGGAAATGATTGTGATCTAGTTGATTTATTCTAAGTTTTATTCTTTAAGACTATATTTTGATAGCATAGGGGATTCACATGTCCTTCACGAAATATGTACCAAGCACAAGTTGCCTAATATAAGGGAGATCCGACATGGACCCCCTCCGTATCTATTCACCTTGCAACTTCCATATGCAAATTGACACTTTTGTCGCAGCCACCTACGGCCTGAAACGCTGTAGACTTTGGAACGCACCCCTGTGCCGTGAACCCTCCCATAGGTGCCCTTGTTCCCAACCATGCATTTAGGCCCGGGCCCATAGCAATCTTAACCCCAATTGCTTGCTTTGGGCCTATTCCGTTAGCAGGGCGCCACTCTTTTGGAAGTATTGCTTAAGGCAAACCTACTTTTCATCGTTAGGCAAAGTTTGGTTTAGTTCTTGTAATTGTATCATGATATTGAAAATGTAGTTAGGACATTCTTCATCAGGTGGATATTAGTATTACTTCGAGTTCAAGAGATTTGAATGTGATTAAATTGGACAACAAGATAACCATATATCTGACAGGAACATTTATAGGAATATGACAAAGAAGTAATGTAATACTGTTTCCAATTACTGGCTTTCAATTGAAATGTAGTAATTCAACAATTATAGTAACCAGAACCAGCTTTAATATTGTATAATGGCATAAGAAATAATCGTCCGTTTTCAAACATTTACAAATGGAGGTACTCTCAGATTACTAAACCCAGAAAGCAATATTCCCTATACAACCCCAATTTCTCCGGTGTCGCAATAAAATATATAGAAAACACGTCTCATGTTTTTTGAAAAGCACAGCGGATTTATTTCAGCCGCACACAGACTGCAACGCCCCCAGTGGTCCAAGTTGTTACTACATACAGTTACAACATCTTGTGTTTTTAATGTATTTTTTTTCTAGAAGTAAGCACTAAGTCCTACCTTGGCGTCAGCCCTAGAGCCAGCTTGGATCTGGATCATGTAAGCACCGGGAGCGGACTGGGGTAGCTAGTTTGGGAGGAGGTGGGGAACTATTTTCTTGCCTCTTTCCCTTCTTTTCCGGCTGAAATAGTTCCCCCACGTTAGTTGTTTGTTTTGCCGCCCTGATTGTTGTGCCTACCCGACTGCTGCGTCGCCCTGTGCCAGATAATTATAGTGTAGGCTGGGTTAAGGCGTCCACACTTTGAACAGCTTTAGGTTTTTCTTAGGCTCTCTATTGGTGAACCGCCTTCGCCTTAGGGCCATTATATTTTTTATGTGGGCTTCACAGACAAACTTTGCAAACACAGACATCGAGGTGGGCAATCAGTCAACGGAAATAACACAAAATACTTATAATCAGACCGCAGTGGTACATGTCTGGGTTTACGTTATTACTGAAGGAATAAGCCCATCCCACATTTGGTATATCCAAGGGTTGGACAAGGGTTGGACAAAATTACTGTATAAGCCATCCTTGTCTCCTAGAGTTGGGATTACTGGAATAACTAAGTATTATGTTTTTCTATATCCCCAAGTACTGATAAAACATTGTGATTTCATAAATTTTACCAGTTGACAGATTTGCAGGTTTGCCAGCCAATCAAAATGCATCATTTTAGGGAAAATAGGGTCGGACATTATAGGTTGGACTGACAGGCTTTAACTTTGGTTCCTATGGGGAAAAGACCAATATATAAAGCTGCATCTAACAAATTTCAGGAGCAATTTGTCAACCAAACCACCTTGGTTTGGTTTGCTTTACACTTTTATCTTTGGGGATTAAATCAGAAAGAAATTGCTTTGTAATTTCATGGTAAAATTTGATGTTCACATATACTGGGATGGGCTTATTGTAGTATTCCAGTCTGGCTTAAGAAGCTTGACAGCAGTTCTTGTGACTTTTTTGTCGATCTATAAGCCAATAGTGCTAACGCTGCAAGACCCGAAGGGTCCATGGCATAATGATTAGAGAGTAAGTGTAGTAAGCTTATGTGTTGTATGGTGCGCAATGTGTTAAGTAAATTCAATTTCCCGATAAGTATCTGGAACCATGGATTTGGCGATCCTATGCACATTACCATTGATATCATGTGGGATTTTATTTGCAAACCTCCCCGATCTTATTGCTGAGAAACCGAATGCTCCGTTACATGACATCAATAGTACAACACATATAGCCTAAAAGTGGCGGATCTAGGATTTTGAGAGGGGTTGGGATGGCACATTTCATAAAGGTTTCCTACAGGGATCTTCATCCTCGTACCCCCTTTTAATCCATAAGTGATGAATCTGAATCAGTGCAAAAATCACCTGATTTTTAGAGTAAAATCGGCCGATTACAGCACAGATCAATTGAAAAATCGCCAAGTGGGTATGGGGCTTATAACTAAAACCATAAGTAGTTGTCACCTGGCACCCCATAGTGAAGTGCAGGCTGGAGGTATAGCTGTAACTGGTTCACCATCCAGGGGGTGTAGCGCCAGCAGGTGGGTGTTAGCAGAACTCACTGGAGGAGATCCCAGCACCAACACATGCCTGTGTAAAAATACATGTCTCATGTACTTTGGATCTTTGAAAGTTTGTGCACTGACCTTTGAGCCTGGAAACTCAAGGCATGTTCATCTGCAGAGGCAGTGGGCCTCATCCAAAGGTTGACGTTTACTGGGTAATAAAACATGACGGATACTTATACTACATACCAGCTGGGTACCTAGGGTAGGGTAATACGGTTTCCGAGCCATCAAATGGCAGGTATTTTGATATGGTAATCTTACCACGAAAACTGTATGCTCTTGGCATGAGATTTCAATTTTGAGCATCATTAATTCCTGTATTACATATTATCATTCTCTACCATTCTTTTTCCATATGGTATTGTACATTTTTATGATAAATCGGGGACTGACATACATGTGATTTACTGATATATTTGGTTTAGCCTTATGTGAAAGCATCAAAAGGTGTTCCAATAGATAATTAATATCACATTTATTCTTGCACTGCAAGAATAAATGTACTTAGAAAGCTATACAAATCATGAGGATGAGCACTGGTAAGATGCATTACAAGTGTGTACCATTCCCCACAAACAAACAAGTCAGTTGCAGGTGAGACTTGCAGGTAAAACCGCCCTGGAGGAGATCAGGACAGTGGTAGAGTTACACCTGTGGGGTAGCCTACAGGTTAATTAGCTTGTCGTCAACACGTCAGTGCAGGTAGAAGAGATGTCCAAATCACACCACCTTGACCTGCTATTACCTTCAATCACACAATGATATACTCATATACACGCCCACCCCTCTGGAAATGTACTCCAGGTGGCACCACTGAGGGGATTCTGACTTGCTTCAGCACCCAAATTGATGTTGAACGCTCTACCTTACAAGTATTGTGTTGATACGTTAGTAAGATAATGTACTTTCCTGAGTCCCCTCATGGCAACGTATAAGTTATATGATTGGAAAGGGATAGGTTTGAGATGTGTTTAAATTTCAATATCCTGTGGTCAGTCAAAGAACCATTGCTAAAGATAAATTGAATCTCACTTCTATGTATCCTGTGTCATCTATCAGTGATGTCTTCTCCAGGAAACTATGACCAGTTGGCATGCATGTGGAGGAGGCTCTCATTTATTAGTGGGTGAGCTAACTCATGAATGGTAATAGCTTGTAGTCTATCAGACACCTTCGGCATTATTAGTTCGGATGTAATAGTTGTTCCATGGAACAGCCTACATGAGGGTTTGGCATCATATTCCATCTGATATCTATGTATTTTCCGTCTCTGACCCATTTGATCAAAGTTAGTATTTCATTTAATTATCTACTCATAACTATAAATATTCTATTGCATAGAAAAATATTATCTTTGCCCATGGAAACATTGTCTATACGAGAAAAAACCAACTGAAATCCAAGATTTAGTTTGCTAGCTTCTAATTCAAAATACATTGAGCTAGCTTGAGTTAGGGTAGTGGCAGGGATACTGAGCTCAAACCACTAGTGGCAGTAACATCTATATATCTTACTGAGATTGCTGGGTTGATGGCAGTTGCAGTGGGCTAGGGTTAGTAGTTGTAGTAGAATTTATAGTAGGTTGGGGTTAGGAGTGGTAGTAGAGGTAATGGTGGGTTGGGGTTAGTGAGGGTGACTGATGACTTGTTGGATCCCCCCGCTGGATCCCTGACCCCACAGTGCCCCCACACGTGCCTAACTCAGTGAGGTGGGGCTGCCCCAGACTGCCAGAAAGGCCTAATAACTCTTCACACCTAAATACCAAGTATCCCCCATACATCTATTCCATCCCCATTCCCTGCAACAACAGGATCACACCTACCAAATAAAATAATACAATAGAGGCTTGATTTGATACTAAATATGTTACTTTTCAGTTTCATTTGATTTTGTTCCTCAGGACTGAGGTTTGGAGTCATGGGGTTTAGACTTTGGGCCATAACTCTGAACCCCTTAGAGGCTCAGACCTGCTCATCTGGCCTGCTCCAGGGGGTGGTTTGCAGCTTGTTAAAAGGGCCGTAGGTGTCCCACGTGTCCCGCCAGCAGGAGGGGCGGGAGCAGCTCCCGAGCAGCTCCGAGCAGCTCGCACCGAGTCAGAATCCCATCGATAACTGTACAGCAGCAGTGACACTAAGAAGACAAATACAGTCATGTTTTAAATTTGATACAGATCTCAGAAAAAAAGAACAAATGGAAACAGCGTACTGAGATTTGTGAAACATGAACCTCTGGGACTAAGATTATTATACCATGTCTAGGGTTTTCTAAGGCTTTTGGACATAGAATTCAATCTGCTACCTTTTAAGTTAATATTAGAATCGACAAAAGACAACTTTTAGAACTGATGGTGGACATTATAAAATCTAATTATTATCTACGCCATAGTCATAGCACTCAGTTGTCTTCACGAATGTCTCCTTCCCCGATTAAATATGGATCCTACACAGACAAAGAAAGCTGTATTAATGTCCTTTTGGGGTTATCAGGCAATCCCCTCTCTGTTGAGGCGTTGCAGTCAATCTGCTACTCCTCCTGTGGCTGGTACCACCGTGATGGGTGGGGTCGGGGTGGGAGGGCCATGTCCCTCACGCTCATCCCTCCCCACACACCTACCTTAAGCCTGTATTCCACTAGGCGATTTTGACATCTGAAAATGTGGCATTTTTATTTTGTCATTAGAAATCTACAGGAACCCATACATGTTACATATTGATTGAAAGGGAATTAAATATCCTTTCTAATGATGTATAACATGCCTATTTTTAGCGACTATTCCCACTTGCGATTTTTTAAATTGCCAATAAAATGAGATAGTGGAACACAGCCTTTACCTCCCTCCCTCCCCTCCCCCCACGGCATAGCCTATCACCCTCACCTGTTATTCCAATGAATATGGACCCCGCATTGTCCGAGACATTTACACTGACGTATGGGCTGGGTTACAGGAGGTCTGCATTAGGCAGGCTTAGCTCGCCACCTCACGCCTCCAGGGGAGACAAACAAAGGAGAGCTGGGGGCCCTAGCTCCTCCAGGGTCTGGCGGAATGATCTATTACTACCTACTTACTCACTGCTCTTAACAACCCGCCCAACCCTAAAAAAACTACAATTTACCAGTCCTATTCTGCATTTGGGGGACATGTGCACCATAACACGTGCGCCCTGAAACCCCCAAAATCTTCTTGTATCACTCACTCACCCTTACTGCACACCAATCAATGACCCTTCCTCCTACCTCGCCCACTCCCCATACCAATCTACCCCATTTCCTGGACCTCATACCTCAACCCAAACCTATATTCCACATACTGATTTTGCTGTTGATTTGAAAAAATCATTCAAAGATCAGTCATACTACACCAGGTTTCATACCATATTCCGAGAGAAAAATAAAGTAAACAGAAGATCAACAGCATCACAGTATTTGGACTTTTCGCATCTTAACTTCCCTCACTGAAAATCTACCAGGGATATGTCCACATGCAGGTCATTGGTTTCAACATTAAACATTATTACTGGAAAAACTGAGAAACGAATCTATTTTATCATCCTTGCCAGTTCCACCAGGCAGGCATACCAAGACCTGGAAGCAATTCTTTACACTGTATAAGATATCACAAAAAGTATGGAATTCAGCCCCGAATCCTAAACCCCATATTTATAAGGACACAAAGGTGCGAGGTCATTTATTTAGGTGCCAGCCCCAAGCCTAGGAGTAAAAGCAGTGATTTAGGCGGGCTTTATGGAGAAGCCAGGATGGGGGATCCAGGTTCTGGAGGATTAGTAGGATTAAGATGTCAGGGTAATATACTGGGGTCTGACACAGGAGGCCCCACTTAGCCCTAACCCACACATCTATCTCACTCCAAGTAGCCATTGTGTAGGGGGACGGAGCACGAGCAAAAGCATTCCAACAAATTGATATATGATGTCTTATAGGCGAGTGGAGTTTGATGTAGGAGGTGTGGTATTGCTCAGCCTATAATGACCGTAATTCATGCCTAAGTAGATCAAAGTGACGTGATAATAAAATAAACAGGATATGAGATGATATTCACAGCCCTCTGTGGAGTCTCAAACAGTGTAAGTGAATTTAAGGAGTCCCATGTAACCTAAAAAGGATAATGTATTTCCCTAAAAACCTATTAGAAAAAGAGAACTATCATTTCCTCTCCCATAGTATCACCGTTTCGTTTACTATGATTTTGAGAAATCAATGAAGTAGGAGAATTAGATATTCATGAATAAACTGGTGTGTAAGACTGTACAGTCAGAAATGAAATACTATTTAAAGTAAGCACTCAAAAAAAGAAAAATATTGTTTATTCTTGAAAACCTGTGTTTTCCTTCAAAGCAACTATGTCGCTTATGCAGGTACTGCATTGTCTCAAATCCATGTTGTACATAGGTAAACCCCATTAAAGGTCCTTTACATGGGTGAAACCCATTAAAGGCCCGTCAAGTCTCCGTTTCCTCGACCCATTGTCCCCCAAGCCCCTTACAACCTACACTACACCCACCTGGTGTATATATACCCCCTACCCGACAGGGGGAGACAGCGTCGAGGGCGTCTGTCCTCTATCACACCAACTCCCATTATGAGTTTCAAACTTATCCCATTAATAGCCAAGCCCCCTGATAATTGGATCGCGGGCTCTGTTCCCCTTGATATAGCCCATATCATAGCCGGCGGGCGGCACAATGTCCTCAGCCAAGACCAGCCCTGCTTCATCACCCTACACCTACACGCTGGTCAACTAAAAAAGGGCCCAGCCGGGCCTGTCGATATCAAGTGTTAATTAAGGTAGAGACAGGCAAGGCGGATGGGAGTGTGTATGTGTACTATATAGTGCGGTTGGATAGGAGGGGTTGGAAATGGGAAAGAGTGGGAAGGGTTGATTCAGCAGGGAATGTATGGGGGATTTAACTGAAAAGGAAGGATTAAAAACTGCTCTATATTGGATATAGTGTGTAATTAGAGCTAATTTATTCCTTGGATTTGGTTTTGTATTTTGAAATGAAATGTTCCTCCGTTTCCTATGCACCCTTCCTGTTTTGCTGCTGGGCATGTGTTTTATCAACAGCATCACACAATAAGATGATATTCTCGTTTACAGCTTTTCAATGGTAAAAAATAAGGATGTAAACTATTCCAACATCACAAACGAGGTTAGTTAAAGGGCCAGGTCGCTCGGGAAAGGAAAAGACATTAATGGTGTGGATGGAGTCAGGGGTTAGGGCTTTTAAGAAAGGGGAGCAAGACAGAGGCTGCTGTCTAATGATCCAGGGCCCCTATCAGATGCCAGCTGATCCTGTCCCACCCCCAGTGATCATGTACCAATTAGAGGAGCACCACCCAGGAGGAGAAGACCGACGAACAGCAATATGTATAGACCCAACCAGCAGATTAAGGGGAGGGGCAAGACTTAAGCCACATAGACACTAGGCGACTTTTATACAGTCGGCCAATTGATCGGCCCTAAAGTCGGTCAATTCTTAAGATCTCCCACCAGTACACTGTATTGAAAAGTAGGATTGAAAATAAAGTTTATCACACCAAACCCGACTCCAGAATTGTGTTGGGCGTTGTTTTATTAGGTAGTATTTGCAATCAACATGTTTCGCCCTTTGATGGACTTCATCAGGATTCCAGATAGAATTGAATTGGAAAGTGTATGTTTGATCTGAATTGGTGCTAAAATAAGCCTATTTTTGAGGTAGGTCAGCTGATTTTAACGCTGACCTATCGGCCAATGTAAAAGTGTCCTAGTGGGTATGGGGCTTTACTAAGGGGTAGGACCAGCCTTCTTCTAGATGTACAGCCTGAGGCTAATGCTCTATAGTCTGGAGAGGCCATAGATAGATAGCTGGACACTAAAGGCTCTAGTCACGCACAGATTCCCCAAGTCTTTAGCAGGGAGAGGCCCTTTACGCATGAGATCTAGATGTACTCCAGTAGGTTTATGGTGGGGCTCCCTTTGTTGTCACTGAGCTCCCACTTGAAGCGGCTGAAGAGGGACTAAGATGCTTGTACCTGCTTGGTCAGACCACTTATGTGGATGTTGAAACAGCCCGAGAACAACTGGCAAACAGAATGCTAGACGGGAATATACCTGTGGAGAAAACAAGGGTACAGACTGGCTAAACTGCCATGGCTAAACCTCTACATAGGCCATACACATATATTTGAGATGTTTTTACTTAAAGATACAGCACTTCAAAGTTAAATTGACGAACAGGAAACCATTGCAGAGCTGTAAAGAAAGGGAAATTAATGCAGCCATGTCTAATAGGCCTATATAAAAAGTTTACAGGATAAAGTCAGACAGATGTGAAATACTTCTAGGTGCCTATTTCTCTGGTTTCTGGAGGGAAGAGTGTATAATATATTCTATGCATACTGCAACCAACTCCTCCTCCATCGTCCAACAAAGTAGCATCTGTAACACCCCCTCCCCACACATTGGTCTGCTACGTCATGTCTGGGACAGTGTGTTGTCATGACGACCGGAAATTACCCGCCACCACATTGGGCGATAATCGGGCACTATCCGATGGGTGTCTCAAGAAGGGGTGGAGACAAAAAAAAGAACTTGGAACAGCTTGAATAACGCCCTGATGCAAGTCTCGCGTCACGCCTCCGTTAACTCAGATCCTTGTTTGGGTTCCCGCCATTTTTAAAGAGGCAAAATGTCGTTTGGTGGCCGGAGAAGAGGATGATGGGATTGGAAGCTCTTGTGTGACTTGATCGGCCGGAAGTTGCCGTGAATCTCGTGCATGGCGAGCGTGACTCAGCGAGAAGTGGAAAAAAGTGAGCAGACGATACTTGAACCTTAGTCGATCAAGTCGATATTTCGGAGACAAAAATCACAGGAAATTAGTACAACGTTTACTGTGTAGTATTCGGTTTCAGTTTTTCAGTGAAGTTTATTCGAATTTCCAAGATTGAGTGGCGGAATACAAATCAAATGAATCCCCATTCGAACATTTGATTGCTTTTCCTGAATGTTAGAGTCAAATTCGAAACGGACTGCTCCAAAGTTCGTTTTACCGCCATTGATATCTGAGACCGTCCGTATGCTGTTTCCATTTCGCAGCAATTATGGAATAATAGAAATAGAACACAGATCTGTTAACCATCATTGAAATATTAATTTCAAACTGATGGTAACAATAACTAACAATTTCATAAATTTATACCTCTGGTTTGAAATTAAAATTTATACTAAGCAGAGAGAAGGGACTGTTTATGTTTGACCCTAGTTGCAATACCACTGCAGCGACATTGAATTGGTAAAAGGTAACCACCCTTGATTTATCATGATGTCAGGAAGACAGTAAAATTTACTGTCTTCCGAAGTATTAGAAGAGGACCTAGCCTATGTTTGTCATCAATCATATCCCTCAATGTTGCGTAGAACTGTAACTATTTATTAACTTGAAACCCGCGACATTGACACCTTTAAAAATACTGTTTTTACAACTTAGCCTCCCTGGTATTTAACGAATTGGTTTGCTCCGTGGTCTATCATCCTGAACGCAAAATAAACACAAAGCCACTTTCCCTTCATGTGACACTATTGGACAATTTAATGATGTATTGGACCAAATTGTGTGTGGAATGCAAACTCTGGGTGTGAACCACTTGGGTGTTGGGGTACGTGTAATGACTGTTAAGCCGATGATCAACAATGTGACTAAACACCAACCACTTTTCTTCTCATACATTTTTCACATATTAAGAAATATAGGTATCTTAGCCTAAAACATTCCCTTGATGTCATAACAATTGGGGAATTGTTGATAAGCATTAAAAAAACTAACAAGAATAATTATCTTTACATTTTGTCAAACCGATTTCTAAAATCGGTCCACAATCGGTCCAAAATCGCAGAGTGGAACACCCGCACGTGTTAGAATCGGCCGTTCTAATCGTAGGTGGTGTCGGCTCCAGGGCCTTACGTAAATAAAACAATAGCTCACGAGCCCTGTGTTATGTCTGCGACCCTGTCACTTCATTATCGTGTTAACAAAACATGGCTCATGCCTGTTATGATGACTCTTTCACACGCTATTGTCCCCAGAGCATCGGCAGATCATGTGGCAGCCTATCAGCAGGCTGTTTGGGAGGAGGAAATGATAGCATCGCAGGGCCTTTCAAATGGAGCCCACCAAATAGGCCAGTTGCATGAGGAAGAGCGCGCCAGTTAAGGAATGGTGGATGCTGGGTTTTTTATCAGCGACGAATAAGTTCTTATCATATCAAGTGTTCTCAATGAACTCTTAGCTAGAATGCGTTCAAAATACATGTATAATTTGATATAATATGTACAACAAGGAGATGCAACTGTAGCTTGAACTTATCATGAATATATGGCTGGGGGTATTAAGAGTATCGCAGTTTTCTTTGACTCATCTCATAGTCTTGATCACCCAAGACAGAATTATCTACAACCTATCGCCATGATATGGCCTTAGTAAACCCAATATTCACCAATTTAGTTGCAGGCCAGATGGAATTTTAGAAAAAGGCATTTTATCTTTCCACGTGTAAACCAGTAGGATCCTGTTTTTACTTCAATCTTTATGGAAACACTGTGTACAAAAGATCTATTATCAGGTTAAGTAGTGTGACAGGGCACCCCTACTGAGCGGAGTGTGATATCTATGATATCTGTCTGGCCTTCTCTGCCCATGTAGAGGTATATTGCCTGGTTCTCTCACAGCTGGCAATTCCGCTTCATAAGAGGGAATAAAATATGTATAGACAAGGACGCCGTTAGTTTATCTGGCCCCAACTACCTCGGTGAATTAGAGATGGTACAGGATGGCTCTGTAAAACCTCATGAGATTATTTTGTAAATAGATAAAGAACTGTGTCGATTGAGTGCATTGTTGGATAGGCGTACTGCGCAATAAAGGAAAACAACTTTATGAAAAAAGACATGGAACATGAACAATGGAACCTAAACAAATGATTGCATCATGAGTTCCTTGATCCAAACATTTCAAATGAGCAAGATGCCCATGCATAGTATGAAGAATGGAATGCTCTGTAGTTGAAAGCATCCATGGTATACAACAGAGAAGTTTACAAAATAATGTTGCATTATTTCGCAAAGAACGAAATAGCTCGCGATGACTCTGCAAAATGCAATACTAGGTGAACTCACCGATTTTTCTGTAAGATATTGATAGAATTTAATACTGTTATTGTTACTTACTTTAGAGCCTTTTATGTTTAGTATTGTGTCCATTTTTTGTCTAACGATAATACACTCACGTTTGTGGTTTCAAACTCAGGAACTGAAGATCACCTACATGTATCTACTGACTGACTCGTACAGGTGAGGGTGGAGTGGGGTGTACACTGAGGTGAGCAGCTCATGCACAAAATGAGCAGCTCGTGTGGAGTCACCCTATGGACAAGTCATTGGCCTATCTATGGAAAAGACTGTTCCGGATGGAACATTTTATTTGACCAATAATGTATGGATAGGTTTCTTTGATACAACGAAACATGTCATAGTTGTAGGTAGACTTAAGTCAATGCTTCCCATATGAATATATACATATCGCCAAACTTAAACAGTCGTATTGAAATTTTTAGGACTCAAACCCCCTTGCAATTAATGCTTAATTTAAGGTCATGTTATGGATTGTTCGCCTAATGCGGTTGTACTCGAATAGCGGTCGTAAGTTTTGTTTGGTGATGATGATTAATTCTAACCTATCAGGGTTTGGGGGATGTTTATATTGAAAGATTTGATTAATCTATAAGCATTACCGTTTTTAGAAAGTGTACTACATGTCAGAGGGAATAACACAATTCACTGCTGTTGTGTTTTACAAAATAGAATCCATTGGTATCCTATACAACCTTTCTGCAATCTCCTAAAAGCCGCGCGTTATCTATATTCATTGACAGAAATAACCTGTACAGTATTATGTTCAGACCACAAGCTAGCATCCCCACGTCCTTCCTGAAAGCTCCGACCTGAGCATTGTATCCCTTGTCATGCAAGAGTGACTCAGACACACCCCCACTCCAACCTTAACACATCACATTCAGTTTGCAAACCATAAATCTTGCAGGTTCTTTGACATAAAACAATGAAAGGTCGATCGCTTCTGTTTGAATAATGCGTATGTTTTGTCTGCTCTTTGTGATTCCGATGCGTTTTGTATTGACGGTGTGTGAATTGATGGAAAATCAATTGTTTTACATTGTTAATCAGCTCAAAAGATAGAGTGACCTTTATACATTAGCTGAACTTCAGTGAGATTAGATCTATTAGTCAATAGGCCTATACAAATGTATGCAAAACGTCATTATTTGGATGAATGCAATTTCCAATATCCACAAGGTATACTAAGCATAATGCATGCAAGAGCTGAACTCAATCACATGCTAAACTTTCATTGGCTCCCACAAGACCCACTTTCCATCTAGATCGTATAGATATGGCCAAGGAGCTATTCCTGCAAATGTTGAGGTAAAGAATTCCCGAGGAAAAAGGAGGTTCATTTAACCACGCTGTTTATATTGTGATGAATGCCTATTCATCCAAATATGTAGAGATCAAAATAAGAGTAAATAAGGTAATATTATAAAAGGTATATATGTTCGTAAAAGGAACGAAAGTGTAAAAGAACGAAATATGTAAAAGGAACGAAAGTGTAAAAAGCCCGAAAAAGAGGCACGAATATGTAAAGGAACGAAAGTGTAAAGGAACGAATATGTAAAGGAACGAGACCCGGAAAGATGTAAACCGGAAGTGATATGTAAACCGGAAACGAGAATGTAAACCGGAAGTGACGTCAGTTGTAGATCACGTGACTGAAAGCAGCCAATCAGGGCTGACCTCTAGGGTATATAAAGGGGCGGTGAGGCCCGAATAAACAGAGTTCTTTAACAGTTCTCCTTGTGTCCAGACGTGTCTTCTTTCCCGAAACAACCGCTAAGATGAGCCGATCCGAGCAATTAACCAGAAGTTAGGATAAAACAGTCGAAGTTCGAGATAAATAGGAGAAACTTAGGGTAGGGGCCCGACGGCCCGAGGAACGAGAACGAGGAACGGAGGACCGAAGTAGGGCACGAAGGCCCGAAACCGTCCCGGAAGCGTAGGTGCAGCATGGCACGAAGGCATGAAGGGCGGAACGAAGGAACGAAGTCCGCGGGGACGAGGGCGCGGCAGGCTCGGCCCCACGCTACCAAACAATAGGCGACCGTCGGCCCGACGGCCCCGCGGACCGGAACCACGGGGTGGACCGCCCAGTAGGGGTGAATGCTGGTCTGGGAGATAGAGCGAGACGAACCCCGGCCGACCCGTACCCCTACCATAATTTCCCTTCCCCGCAGTCCTCCGTTTGACATCGAGCACCGATTCCCGACCGATTCGCTCAGCCCCCCCCTCGTGCGCGAGGCATGACTCTAAAAACACATCTCGGTTCTTGGCCCGGATTCCCCGGATTCCCCGAGACCCGAACAATCCCCACGTTCCTCTGCTGTAAGAATCGGCAACCCCGACTTACCAGAGAACGTCACAATATCAAACTTGCAAAATCGTGGGAACCTTTCCTTTAGCGTGATTTTGAATTCAAGGCTTAAGGTGGGATCTATTCATGGAAAAGTACTTCCTAGCTATCAAGTGTTGACAGGGTGGGACGTCCCGATGTAGAAACCATTTAATAGGCCTGCTTTGAGGCCTGCTTTGAGGCCTGCTTTGAGTCTGTTCGTCCCCGCCTATCCCTTACAGCTGAGTCCCTCCCCCAGTACAGTCCAACCACCCATAGGCCTAAGGCTGTATTCCACTATACGATATTTTACTCACGATTTATAAAATTGGAAATGCGAGTAACGGCTTATCATAAAGGTGTTATATATCGTTAGAAAGGTTTTCCAATTCTCTTTCAAATGGTGTGTAATTTGTATAGGTTCCTATAATATTCATAATGAAAATTTAGAAATAACCCAATTTTCGTTAGTGAAAATCAACTAGTGGAACCAGG
Organism: Lepidonotus clava; assembly: GCA_936440205.1. Taxonomy (NCBI): domain Eukaryota; kingdom Metazoa; phylum Annelida; class Polychaeta; order Phyllodocida; family Polynoidae; genus Lepidonotus; species Lepidonotus clava. Next base: position 11,432,529 of record OW387150.1, on the reverse strand, counting down.
CTTTAGAAGGTTATAGGTCAGACCCATTGGCTGAGTACCCTTGGAGGTGTTGCTTGGCAAAGGGTAACATGAATTGCCTTGGCGTGTCTGACGTTTGTGACATGGACATGAGGGATGAGGGTGCTTATGGGGTGCTTTGCCATTTATCATATGGAGAAGGATATCCTGCTCTGATGACTTAAGGAGCTTTAAAGGTGTAAATGAGACCCTAAACCTCTGAATGGAATTCCCTTAGCCGACTTTTAGATAGAGTGATAGAGTAAAATACCTCGATCTGGAAGGTTTAATTGTAACCATAACGATAAAATGTAGGGCCTAAACTTATAGCTGTTTCACCGGATTGAATTATACTCTTTACATTATAATTAAGTATGATGCTGTTATCTTTTCACAAGAAAAACACTTTAGAATGACTATGGGTAACTTCATTCCTTAAGACCACTTGCAAGGTATTAAATGCCTATACAATTACATGTTCATACAAACAGATGACACACAATAACGGCGCCATCCTCTTTATGGCTATTGTTCACATCTCTGGTGAAGTAGCTGTGCCTTCAACTAAAAGCAGCCTCTAGGTATAAAAGCTCACCATCCAAACCTCTATTCGGAAGCCTCTAAGTCCCTTAATTCCTAGTCATCTGGATGAAAAGGTTAACTTGGCGACCCCACAAAGTAGGTCATAATGCCCGGATGGTTGGGCGATATTGGGAGCATTTGGTCAGCGCCAAGCTGGCATTAATGAGCAGGTTATGGCAGAGGGGAGTAGGTAAATACTAAGACCCTATTGTCGCCCCCTCTACCGGCGGCCACCAATGTTTATTGACTGGTCAATACCGGATATGGCCCGCCCTCAGCGCGCAGGCGCCGTGGTAAAAGAGATCACCGGATCAAGCCCGTTAAAATGGGTATCAAACTGATACGGGCGAAGGCCGTTAGGTGGCTCTTCCGTCGCGCCCCGATAATGGAATGGCTGCTCTAACGACCATTGGGTGAGCGGCGCTTTACAAAGGCTTTAAATATTGAATACCCCCTGGAAAAGCGAATTCCAGGAGACTGTGTGCATGTGATGGCGCCCATTTAAGGGCAGGGGCAACGACTATAGGGAACACTTCACCGGACTTAACCTTTGGGTTAGGCCTGCCCCATGACCATCAATAATGTTATTGCTATGACCATCAATAATGTTAATGTTATTGTTAATGTTAAGAACGCAGGTGTTTCTATAGTCATATATGTGTGTTGTCTCCCTTACGAGCTGTAAGTGTCGATCCTATTATTGTAGGATCGTAAAATAGTGTTGAGATGAATTGTTTAGTGATGAAACTGACCAATCAAGTTGCGTTCAATATTTATCATAATTGTTATATGCCCAGGTGACGTTTTGATTAAGTATTCTGATGATGTATATAGACATAAAGGTCCACTAGATAATGTGATGATTCCCTCATTTTAGTTGCATGGTTTATGTGTATATGTATGCATGTCACCAAACACGTTGCTACTTTTAGCACTCAGGAATCCTGAAAAGGGCAAGAAATGCAAAGAAACATAAAGCTACTCCAATCTATGAATTTATTACTTATGGTCCGAATAGTGGACATGGCTAGCAGAAAAGTTAAAAAGCAGATCTGGAATTCTGTTTGGAGTATTGGCTCTGAAAAAGAGATGTGGGACAGGCCTGGATTCCGGCACATACCCGTTCCCTTGAGATCATCTTCAGTCATCTCCAAAGCCGTCCACGGTCCCTAGAACAGTACCCGTGAACGTATCTACAAACACAAGCGGCCACAGACGGCGTCGGGTTATACAAAGGCCAGAAACAAAACCTGTTATATGATAACGGACGAGTTACTATCCCGACCCAAGAGGTTTTTTCAGAGGTGAGTCATGCTCGCGATCTATAACATCCACAAATACAAACGTGACAGGTGTTCCGTGGAGGAAAAATGTGCCGCCGTTTATTTGTTGATTTATTCGTATCGGACGCAGAAGGTTCTGCTTATTCGCCTTGCAGTGTGTGCACTAAAAACAGACTGTTTAGCTGACATGAATAACAATATTTGGCAAAGAAGACTTAGTGTGTTTCGCTAAAAAATATACATCCCGCTGTCCAATTTGTCTATTAAATGCTTGGACAAATGTAGCATGATGCCGCGTGATGATAAATCCTCAGAAATATCAGATGACTTCTTTTTAGAAAAGGAGTCTCTTTCCTTGATATGCTATTTTTCATTGTTATGTCTCTATATACTTCTGTTGGCCAAACCTCAACTTCATGCTCTTGCTGAGTGAGTGTGAGTCACAGAAGTACATCAAAACAAAACCTGCCCTACTTAGAAGAGCAGCTCCCCAAAAGCTCATATATTCACAAAGAGAGCAGCTCAGGACAATCTACTGTGTACGAGTAAAATGCTGGCTACACTGCCCGACAAACGAGTTTAATTGAGTTGAGTTGGCCTCAGTCTCACAGTGGAGCCGATATTACAACTAGAGTCACAGCCTGTTGCTACGACTGAACTGTTGGGTCGTACATCTTTAATAAGTTGCTGAAGATGTACAACTCAATCCTCGGGTCTTGGGGAGGGGGGGGGGGGGAGCAGTACCTTTGTAAAAAAAAAGTACTATACCCTGCATCATGGAGAGTAAAATAGAATACTCTCCATGCCTATATGAAAGATCGAGTCACAGCCTGTGGCATGGTAGAGTTGTAGGCTCTAGCGCCTCTTGGAGCTACGACAGTTGAGTCGGACAGTGTGGCCGGGGCTTTAATGCCTGGAGACACCTGTTGTAGCCGTGGGAAGGCCCACCTGATAAGGCCTACCTTGACCGTACAATAAGGGGTTGAGTGAATGCCTCTGAGCTGCTCGCACCTGGCCATCTTCCCACGACCTTAAGAGCAGGTCAGCAAAGAAAGGTGTATGTGCCATCGTCCCTTAAAAGCTAGGTAAACGAATGCAACCCAAGATAATGGGTACGGGTAGTAGGGATTGTACATGCAAATGACAGCTGTCACTGTGCCTATGAATACAACGTTATACCCTGGTTTTAGGTAAACACAATGACATTTTGTATGATATTCCATTGTGCCGCATTATAATTATTTTCATATTGATTTTCTATTATCTATTGAATACTGTGCAAGAAAGCTTATATATACGTAAAATACAATAAGGATTATTTCATGTTGAGGTTTGGCATTGTGAATTGGAAATCTTGTTTACAAATAGTTATAGGACCACAATCAAATGAGCAACCGACTTAAAGCACTGTATTGAGGGTTAAGTCATTCAGTCACTAGGTCTTCATATGTATTAATAGGTGCCAGGTCACCTCAGGGGCCTAGATGCTTCTTACATTACGATGAGCAACTCCGAGCAGCTCAAACAACTCTGAGCAACTCAGAGCAGTCCAGAACAGCTCAACTGAATGTAGGCGCCATTCTGCTTTTATATGCCTCAGATTAATGGCACCGGCGGCAGTCTAACTGCTTCTTAGGCCACCGCCAACCTTAGCTCCCGCTCTGGGCGATTAATTTCCTGTTTTTACAATTGTGCCATGCATGCAGGCTTGGGCAGATGTTGTAGCAATTAAACCCGCTCACTGCACCCAGGCCGGTGTCTCCATTCTCCTGCCTGTCGCAGCCCGCCATGGGGCAGGAAATAGCTGGTGGGTTTTAGGCCTGACAGAATAACTCGCTAACAATGTCATTAATTAGGCTTTTCCAGATCTGCCACGCCTTGGAGAAAAGGTGGGAGTCTTCCTCCCACCTGCCCTAATCAAGTCGTGTGTTTTTGTGCTGCTTTCCTGATGTGGTGTTGTCATATGTCAGGTGGTATACTGGGATGTGGAGGATGTGGAGGAAGTGTGTCAACAGTAATGGAGGGCACAGGTGTATGTAAATGTAAGTGTAGGTCACTGTTTATTTTGTGAAGGATCTCGATTTGTTAATTCTAATGCTGGACTGAGAAATTGAAACCGTATTACAGATATTCAATCAAAGGACATGATTATGATATTGAATTCAAAAGTAAAGGGATTATTTAATCATGAGAAGCATAGATCTATGTTTAAGGGGCCATCCATTAAGCAAGTATGCATCAAGGGCGGTTGAGGGTTCTCGTCTTTACGTTTCAGTACAAATCCGATGCATACTTGAGCCCAACGGGGGCTGGGGGTCTGAATTCTTTTGGAAATGTGCATACTTTTAATAGAAGGTCCCCTTTGGAAAATATGGATATGTTCCCCTCTGACATTATTCTGGATTCAGTTGCCAGTAATAGTAATACAACTATCATCAGATATTAGCTTCTCTATACATTACTCATCACATATATTATGAAGCCCCCATCCCTGGCCATATGGTACACAAGGACTCATCTGTACTGTTCTGAATGACCCCAAGTGAACCGCTTGACCTTACAATAGTAGACATGAGGACATGGATGGATCTAACAGACACCCCTCTTACTAATGGTAAAACCACCTGCCTCTCACCACCTGACCCTTTTGCTCTAATACCATTAGGGCTAGAACTGACAACCCATATGTAACCTGAACCTAATCCTAATCTGCTCTTTTAACTTACATAGGGGCCTTTCCCTATCTTTTACCAAAATTTCTTGTAACTTTTGTATGATTACTTGCCCTGATGTTCTTCAACCCTGAAACGCCATCCTGCTTTATTTCACTTATCTGATCTTTAGCTTATATAATTAGGTAGCACAGGGGTTTTAGCTTGCTAAAGTGGTTGAATAGTTAACATATTTGGGATGAAATTGATGATGATGAGATGGTCATACCTAGCTTTAGTGGTTTAAACCAATTTTCTACCTTTATGAGCAGCAGATTTTATAGAAATTGATACATAACTAATAAGATCAAAAACAGCGATTGTAATAAAACTGTTGGGTCTTCAATTATGTCCTATCAGAGAAGTACAATATACTTATAGAACAATAATAATAAAGGGAGTAGTTAAGAGAAAAAGTAGATGTTACAAGGCCAAATCTGAGACTACAAGACAAATTCAATAAACAATGAGCAGAGGATTAGGGCAAGCAGACACTTTCAAGTTTATATTTTTCTAGTAAAATATTTTTGATTATATTCTTAAAATTTTTTATATTCGGTGATAGTCTAATCTCGCAGGGCAACCCGTTCCAGAGCCTAGCAGCTGTATAGTAAGGTGAATTTAGACATTTTGTCAAATCAGTATGAGGAATTGTAATGATTGGGGCCTGATTTTGTCTAGTTGCCCTAACCACCTCTTTCAATTCAACACCCTCTGTTTTTATTAGCCTATATATTGTAGTTAGAAGGAAAAGTTCTCTTCTGTATTGCAGTGGTAAACAATTGGATTTAATATGCAGTTCATATCTGGTAATGTCAGTAGGTCTTTTGATCATATGGGCTATTCGTAGGCTAGTATTAAACAATACTTCAAGCCTATTTATGTCTGATTGTTTAGCCCATGTATAAAAACAGTTTCCAAGGTCAAGGTATGGTAGAATCATTGTTTTAACTAAGAGCAGAGCTGCATTTTTACTAATAAATTGCCTTGCAAAACGTAGCATTTGTATCTTATCACTAACAATCTTATACACATATTGAATATGTGAGTACATTGATAGTTGGTCGTCAAGAATGATACCCAGATATTTGTATTCAGAAACAATTTCCATGGTAGAGGTATTCAATTTCAGAGGCTGGGCCAAACATCTATTAACCCCTTTGTTGTAAAAAAGCACACTTTTGGTTTTTTTAACATTTATGGTTAATTTATTATAGTCACACCATCGTTTAACCATGTATAGATCATCTTGCATCTGCATACTTATTGTGTCAATATTATGGCCAGACAAGACAAGTACAGTATCGTCAGCATAAAGTAACAAGTTAGATTTTAAGGATAAATTTGGTAGGTCATTTATATATAAAAGAAACAGGAGTGGTCCCATGATGGAACCCTGGGGAACACCGTAGTTAATAGTGGCTCTAGCTGATGAAAGTCCATTTACAAAAGTGCTCTGAGTTCTATTTGTTAAGTAATGTTTAATCCATAAAATTAAGTTATCGGATAGGAAATAATTACGTAATTTCTGAATTAATTTTTTATGACAAATTGTGTCAAAAGCCTTCCGAAAATCGATAAAAAGAGTAATTATTTTATGTTTATTATTAATTCCATCAACAATATATTTTATTAATTTAAAAACGGTGTCATTTGTACTATGGTTTGGTCTAAAACCATTTTGTTCAATTGCTAAAAGATTGTTATCTATTAAATGCGATGTGATCTGCGCATGTAGATGCTTCTCCAAAATCTTGCCTGGAATAGGTAATAATGAGATCGGTCGCAAATCATTGACTGAGTTTGGGTTTGTAGTTTTTGGGATTGGAGTCACTAGTGCATGTTTCCACGCAGTTGGGAAATAGTTTAGATTTATTGAGCGATTAATTAAGTAGCAAAGTATATTTGACTTAATTAATTTAATTTAATTTAATTTAATTCTTGCTACCCAACTTTGTCAGTGTACAAGCTTGTGGAATGAAACAGTTTAGCAACCATCCTATAAGGAGAGCAACCATCTCACTTAATATCTTTCCTGTCAGCTTTATCATCACCACCCTCACATTTTACGCCTATTGAACACAACCAAAGATTCTGATCATGACATGCCTTGGACAACTGTCCCACACGCCCCTCCTACAACGTTTCGACCACCCATTGGGTCATCACCCTCTGGCATAAGCATGATCTATATACCACATCCATACCCTGAATACCTCCTATTGAATACCACACCAAAACCACCGCCCCGCCCTCCCCTACCATCACACCCTACCTTTTTGACTGCCCCATCTTCCCACGATCCAGCCTCATCTTGTATTGTGCTTATTCAATTACTATAATGCAGCTGTCAGACCAGACCCAGCACACATAAAAGATAGATGTAGCCGGGTTGGCCACCCCTGCCTGCCCCCCTCCCCCCTGCCGTGTCCCACTCAATAGCCATTTACATGTATAATTCACATGTTCTCTTGGAAATCATGTCAGCCGCGCGCCAGATTTTTATTGACGCCAGAAAGGCCTTCGATGACGCGTTCACGCGTCACGCGCGCGTTACAATGGCGCGGTGCAATTAGGAGTAACGCGTCGATTGTTGGGAGGGTGTGACGTTGCCTTGTTTGGTTATGAAACCCGCGTGCGGCTGCCATAAGCCAGTGCATGCAGCCAATGGGCCCTTTTACACCTATCCAACTTGAGCTGTGATATCGGTACAATATTTTTCTTTTTTTATTATTTAGAATCATCAGAGTTTCCTCTGGTCTTCCAGGTGATAAAACAATGGACGAATCAGTCAAACTGGTATAATAATCAAATAATTACAAAACAATTTTGTACAACAAAATTCAACATATATCAGTTCACATAAAATTATGAGGATATCACAGACAATTTATATACATCAGCGATAACATGGTCAAATACAATTGCCAATTTAGAGTACTTTTTTTTTTTTACACTTGTAGCAAAGAATTTAACACAAATATGTGCAAATCCACTGCGACATCGTCATATCGCACCAATATCGCAGAGTGTAAAACACCCCTAATGGCTCTGCAGCCCTATTGGTGGCCGAACATAGTGGTGGCTGCTGAGCTAAAGGCACAGTACAATGGTACTTGCAGGGTGTGCGTTGTTGTAACTTTGTCAGCGGCGAGTGTCATAGGTCGTCACAAATTGCATCCATCATGTTTAGTATGTATGGGCTGTGAACGCCCTCCCTCCGAGTCGACGGTCATAAAACATGGACGCCGACAATCTGATTTATTGGATTTTCTTGTCCGTGTCGTTATGAAATGACTACAGTTGGAGTGAGACCGTATCTGGAAATGTGTGTATCTTTTGCAAATGCGTATCATATCATTTTAGATATATATCTACCTATCAAACTGGATATTATGAAGTTGTATCCCTTTTTTTTCGTCCAAATCGTTATCAGTCCATATCTAGATAAATAGTCTGCACTAGTATTTTCAATGTCATATGTGTAATCCGATTTTTAACACGAACCTCATACTGTAACCTCATGAATTATGAGGCATCAAGATATCTAATAATGAGCTAAAATGAGTGTTTTTCCCGTCTGGGTTATAAAATACACAGGCACTAGAATCATATTGACATGTGGCAAATAGTCTTAACATTTGATAGTATCGAAAGTTGACATCTTGTTTTCACTTCTCTGACAAGTTCTCATGGATGTGCCTCCACAAAATGCCAGCTACAATAAGAAGTGGATAGTCTTTCTGTCTCCAGTGGCCAATGAAATATCCGAAAAACCACACTATATCTGAATAACCACACTAACAAGAAAGGAACTAGTTGTGGCATATGACCTTCAGGAAGACACAAGGTCATACGACTATGTAGAAGCTTGAAACATCTTCGGTTTTTGAATTTCTGAATTAAAGAAATGGAGAGAAGCAAAAAGCTAGGTTTTGCCTCTGCCTCTCTTTCACCCTATGGCCTTGTCACTTTTGAGAATAAATCGAAGGAGACAGAAAGCAAAATGGAAAATCCTAATACTGTATATACTGTTCATGACCTTCACGACCAAGAAACTGAATCGGACAATTTTACATTTTGAAAACTAATATAAACGTAGTTTGGTTTATTTAATCCCGTATCGATACGCTTTTATTATTTCATACTAAAAGAACAAATTGAATTCGATCTGGAAAACGTGTTTTTGTTATTTGATATCGGTGGCGTAGTTGAATTTCTAATGCATGCACGGGGCAACGCTTTCTGGTTGTTTTTTCCCAATTTGGTCAGCAAATCACTTATATGGCGTTTACCATTGAATGACAAGTAATTCTTATGAGTTGATGAATAGATTAATGTAAAATGATATCTCAATAAATGTCCTTCTGATACTTCTGTACTTCTACCATGACATTAACCTGTTTCCTCAAGTTACAAGTGTCCTTCATAGTTTCTGAAGCTCATGTTTTTGGTTATACTTATGACATAATAATAGTATCCATAACAACTCCTGGAACCTTACATAACCATAACAAAGGAAGAGCAATCAGGTCATACTCATCATCTGTAACAATCAATTGACATTGATTCAGGGTGTTATGTAACATACATGCAACAGTCAGCAAAATGAACTCAATGCAAGGCGTAACATCCCCGTTTTTGCAGATAGCTCCAATCCTACTTCCTCCTAGTCTCTTGCCTCTTCTTGTTATTTTTAAATCATGAAGGACATGTTGTTCTTTACTCTGCCCTCTTACATTTGCCCGAGTCCTGGAGGCCCAAGGACCTGTCTGCAAGCCGATCTCACTTCCCGTGTCTTATTCGCTTAGTCTACAAAGATGCTTTCAGAATTCACCTTGAATTAAAATGCCCCTAGCCCCAGGGTGTTGACTGAGTGAATTAGTGCCACACAACGGCTCTGCACTATGTGAAAGGACGAGCAGCCTTTAGTGGATGATGACGAAGGCCTAGAGCTTTTAATGCACTTCTTAAGCACATATTACACTAGGCGATTTTGACTACTCGGGATAGAGTTATTTCTTAGTAGTCGTTAGGAGAATCCCAGGACTTAGTGCACGCTACATGCCTAAAAAGAGAAGTTAAAATCCTTTCAAGTGAACTATAACCTGGTTATATATAGCAACTGGCCCATTATTTGTATTGACGATTTCTGAAAATTAATCGCTAGTAAAATTGGATAGTTGAGCAAAGCCTTAACTACCACTGTTCTTACATCTTTTCCCTTAACATGGTTAAAATTCAACAATTCATCAAATGTAGATCGTGGTGGAATAAGCAAACCTCCTAGCTATAGGGATGAAATGATCAATATATTTCGTGTCCATTCAAGTGAGCCTGATAACATTTTAAAGATTATTATTGAAGTCTGGAGACCAAGGGGTATAATCCGGAATTAATGGGACGATAAAAGATTATCCTAATTAGAGAGAGATGACTGTAAAACCTGTTTAAAAATGGATTATGTATAGATTAGTAAAAGGCAGTAACCAGAGAACATGAGAGCGAAGCAAAATAAGGACTGATCTGAAGAAATATTTTATCTGGAGCAACTGGGTATCTCATTCTCTATTAATACTTGACTGATACAGGACTATGCCACCAACTTTACTTGTATTGAAAGCGTGTAAAAAAATACTCCTTCGATGCTCAAAGTCTGTTTGTGAAATGCAATTCATATGAATCACTAAAGTCCTTATTATCGTATATTTCATAACTACTAAGACGGTTGTTTGGTCCATAAACGGTATATGAGGGTTCCTATATATTCAATCAGAATCACCGGAAGTTGTATGTTTCTGAGTGGAACTCGTGGGGAAGCTGCTCAGTAACTAATACTTTTTATAGATATCAAATAGAAATTAAGTGAAAACACCTGTTACTTACTGATTTTTGTGAACAGGAAGATTTGAACTCTATTTAACTATCTCTCGCAAAGTTCAATGTCCTCTTTGCTCTAGATCTGTCAATAGTACACAAGATACATATTTAAATACTCCTATCAAGCAGAACTTCATTTTCCCTGCAATCTGACAATGTTTTAGAAATTAGCGATCAGTTCCTTCGAGAGTCGTCTTTTATAATTATATAAATGAAGGAGAGGCTGATTCATAAAACATGTGCCCTTTCCAGACAGTGCTTCCTACTCCCACGTCTGTTGCAATTATGCTTGTCAACTGTAACTGTTTAATAGGTATTTGTGAACTAGTTCCTAGATAGTCTTTCAAAATTAACTTTCTCCGTCATGTGATCTTAAACTATACTGTCGCTGTATTTGCAACTTACCCTACTAGCAAGATTTCGCAAACAGGCAGGCTGGTGATAGAAATCAAAGCCCACCTTGAATCGAACAGAATACTGGCCAGCAGCTTATACAAGATTTCCGGAAGTGGGAGGAGGGAGGGGGGTGAGCATATAGTTGTAAAATGGTATGCATCCTTTTGTAGTTTTGGGGTCCACCAAAAAGAAGGGGAGGGGTCAGGGTCCCCTGCAGCTGGACCTCTCTTAATCTTACCCTATGTTTAAATCATTCATGCAGTCAATGCAGGAGTGAATTTGTACATCAATCAACATTGGCGTAGAAAATTAATAATGTATTTTGATAAGTTCATACTATAGTTTACAATAACTCTATGTTTCAAATCAGAGTATCACTAAATAATATATCCTTATTTTCTACGTTATCCCTCTCTGTATATAAAGGTCAGCTCCCTTGAAAAGAAGCCTCTCCTTCTGCTTCTAAAGGTGGGGTGTGTGCCTCGTGTGTTGACTTGAGTGTTGACAATCCTGCTTCCTTTTTCTCTAACCGGTCGGCGTGTCTAATGCATTTGTATCTTGTCTCTTTGATCTGTCAGATTTTCTCACAAAGGACTTAGTTGTTATTATACTGAACACGAACAGCTTTCTGTAGTTGATGAGGTATCAAATGTTTCCACCTGTAGACACAAAGAGAAGATTGAAACATTGCATTGTTTTTGATTCAAAAAGTGTTTTTTACTGTTGATATTTTACCCATAGACCTACACGTTTGCACCTGCAAGCTGTATTTTCAAAGTATGATTAATGCTAAAATTGACGTTAATTACAACTCAGTTTTGATGTTTATGTGTTTTTAGACATAATAGATACCTCTTATGAAGCTTTTGGCTTTTGAACGAAAGTTGCTTTACAGTTTCAAGTATTAAATCTAGATTAAATGTGTTTTTTAAGCTTTGTCTAAAAGGTTCTCATTTTGTTTTTCTGATTCTACCACCTTAACTCTGATAATTATAAGATCAAATTTGCGTACTTGATTCAAAACAGTTAGATTGGCCTTTAATGAATGACATAGGATGACCTAATAGTCACTATTTTCAAATACACTATCCACTTGATCGAGGTGTCGAAGAAAGAAAATCGAACTATAACACATGCTGGTACGATATGGCTTATTCGGCTAGACATAAAAAGTGTACACTCAGAAAGGATTACTACTGCAAAGAGTATTGGTCGGAATACCTCTGAGAAAACGTCACCGTTCTCAATAATGTGTGTGCCTCAGGCTATCTCCAAGTGCACATCCTTCTTCTCTCTCTCAGATCTTACAAATAAAACTTTAGATGACTAGTTTTCGAGTGCACTCCTATGGCACAAGGTCGCATACCTAGATAGAATATGAAATTATAGCATTAATTCGGGCGAGGACTGGGGTGTTTTTGTCTTCATAATTATGATATTAAATTAATCATCCAAAATTAATCTACATACCAGTTTTTTCATTACCCAACTTTTTGATACCCCACCTCCCACCATCCTAATTATCCTAATATACCTAAGATCTCAATTTATCTTTAGTTTCGTATTCAGCTCCTATAGCTTCTAACAATCCCACCATGAATAATTATAACTTCTAATAAGCAGTCTATGAATAGAAGCTGTGCCTTTGGACGAAGCTCTCCTCCCGCATGGATATCCATAAGATTCATGCGGCGAGGAAAGGCTGTGAGTGTTAAGAAGCCCTGTCTCCCATATCAGCTCATAAATAACTCTGACCCGGTGGACCCTGCTTCTTTTCTCTCAATCCCCCTTCTGTTTTTATGCGGCAGCGTTCAGAGAAAAGAAGGCAGAGCTTTGTCATAGAGAACATTGTCTCCGGCTACTGAGCGGGCTCTAAGCTCCCATCCGGACTGCTCGGATGGAGGCAGTGTCTTTGACCCATACCAATATTTACGTCGAAGGTGGAGGAATGAAAGGATAAGAGGGGATGGTGCCTGACTGTGAGGTTAATAATGTATAGACACAGGGAGCCCTCATGAATATTACCTACATAGGGTAGTCAGCACTGTTGGTAAATACATGGGATAAATAATGACTGGGTTGTGTGATGATAGGATATACAGACAGTCTGTTTCTTCCAACTTATAGTATAATGTTATAATCTATAACCAGATGATACTGATTAAAAGGGAAAAAAGAGCGTTACTGTATTACATAAGAAAAGTAATATATATGTAATATTATTATATTTCACAAGTAATATATTACATTTGTAATATATGTTTAATTATCTAGAATCTTATTTATTACATTTATTACAAAAGAATCCATTGAAAATGTTATTTTCAATGTAATGAAAAAAACTGCTGGACATAGCCTATAGTTATATAGTACCTTTCTCAGACATTAAGCCTTTGACATGTATAGTTATCTTACTTTTTCCTATCAACAACCAGGGACTGCTTGTACTAAATCCGCTCGTTCACACAAACACTATAGTACACTAGCACTCTTTGACTTTGGTTTCATTATAGCCTCGCAAAATCTATTTGTTTACAGCTTCTGTCGTTCCGGCGATTTATTGGTTGACCGTCTCCCCTAAAATAGACGTCCTTACACATGCCATTTTCACAAACATAGTCAAACAGCAGCCTACAACAAGTACAAATCTGAATACTGGACAGTCTTGTATGTGTAAAGTTATAAGTAAGATTACATGTTAATCGATGATACTCTATATTAAAAACTAAATCTCTAGATTAGTGGGTGCTTGAGGGATCGTACCCTTTATAATGTAGGTTGTGTTCTATGCTAGACTAAGCAATCCGCCAGTAGTAGTGCAAACAACAATAACCAGACCCCATCACAGCTCTCAACACGAACCCTTACCCTTTACCCTCTGATTATTTTTTCCATGATTCGATCCCATACATTACGATGCAGTTTCTTTTGAGTTTCCATTTTACTCTCTGTATCCAGAGGCTGTTACACTTCATTTTCCTGTAATGCTCTTGATATCTCTGTTTTTCCTCTAGCAGTTTAGTATAGCATTCCAGTGTAGGCATACTCTCTGTGGTATATAGCACCATTAATATCACATCCCCTTTCTTCGTATATAACTCACATAATTATGTGATGGTAATATACATCCGAAGTAGCCATGAGTGTCGATTATGCATCTAATAAAGGTGGCTGGTGGTTGTGTTTATGTCCCTACCTTCTGTGTAAATAACAAGATGGGTTATGGGCCGTGTCAGCCTCTTCCACTAATATCATAAACTAATGCCCCTTAAAGGGAGTGGTTAGCTGTAAGGGCATCCCTGAGGGCTTTGCCCTTTGCTCAGTCTGCCAGGCTATAGGGTGTTGATGGGAGAGTGGGGAGGAGTACTACTGGGACCTAGAGCTGATGAGTGAAGGGCCAGAATACAACCTGCTACTCCATTCAACCCTTTACACCCATACAAGCTACTTTACTCCACCCTCTACACCCATGCAACCAGTATGTATATATAGGCCTACATGTATTATATCCCTAACCTTACATTATATTACATTTTTATCTTAATGAATATCAAAATGAAATTAAGATTTGCTTTTATATTTGATATATAATTTCTAATGCTCTGTTGTGTTTTTGGAAAGGTTTGATTGATACAAATTAAATGCAATAAGAATGTTTATCTCAGTTGTGGGAAAGAGTGAGAGGTTACATGGACTTGTAAAACAAACCATGCAGTGATAAGTGGGTTAGAGAAATAGTTCAATCTTTCATTCATTTTGATCTAAACCACAACGTGAGCATCTATTATCAGCCAATGTGAACTTTACCCTTAACCCAGAATTCTGAAGTATCATGCCAACGGATCTCTAGAACCGTAAACCTAGAACAATTCACAGTCTTCAGAGGCCAGGGGGCGCTGGCACTTTCCCACCAAGTTCCACAATAGACGTTAAGTGTTTTGATAGAAATTAACATCTTGCAGAAAATTAATCATATTGAGGTAATGAAAAGAAATAATTCGGCGAAATAACATCAAATTAGGAGACAAGATCAGAGCAATTGGATTCCAGCTCCGAGGCCTTCCTGTCGATGGCCACTTACCCAGACCAAAAATTGTTATTTTGACCGGATTAAAATTTTGTTTTGTTATTCAATTAACCAAGTTGATTTCATTCTGATACCCTGCGGCCAAGTGGGGCAATCAGGCACTAAAGAAAGGAGGGTTTGGCCTGGAGGAAAATGTGATTAGTGTTAATCCAACTGTTCCAACTCCAACTATTCTGTTCCCTTCAGTAATAATCCTAATCTGTATCTTATTCAGCGATGGGTGTGCCTGACTATGTCGGTTACTATAAAATATCACTTATCTAAAGGCAATCTTGTTTTAGCAATGGGTTTGCCTGAAAATGTGGGTAATTATGAAATATCCTACTCATGTAAATGAAATATAACCTGATACATTTGCCAATGAATAAATGTTTTTTCCTTCTTTTTTCAGGTGAGTCTCATTTACAATGACGATTTTTTGTGACAAAAACAACATGTGAGTACATCTTTCTTTTTTATATTTGTACACGTAGTCATGCCCAACTCCATTACGATGCTACACAAAAAGCCCTTTTTTCTTGCTCTAGATTAACCGAGAAAGTTAACATCCATGAAGATAGTACACACTCACATCAGCTCTAAGTTTGATTTACTGCTAGAGATGAGCTACGTGTGCTCCTGAATTGAATCCAAATCAGGCAGAACGCAGATTAAGTTCTTAATTAAATCTAACACAGACTCAGGCTAGGATTCCCGCCTTTCTTAATGGCCCATTTCCTCCTGTTCTATGATCGTGCATGCATGAAGCTAACCACAAAGGTGTTGTCTCGCCCCCAAACAAAACCCCAAGTTTTATCTCAATAGAAAAATAATAGAAAAGAAAAAACTACAGAGAAACCTATGAATTCTCCCCCCGAATCTTCTCACGTTCGTACTGTTATCACGTACGGGCCGGGAGGGCTGCTACCACCTGATAATTACATGGAAATTACAAATGAAATTCTCGTGATCAGCGGCCGAGGCGGTAATCTTGTTTTATCTCTTTGATCCTCTTTGAAGTGGCCGCCCTTATCAGCTTATCTCAGCGTGCAGCATGTTGGGCTGATTGTCCTGGCCAGTTATCCCCGCCTCATCCTCGTATCATCTTACCCAGCCTGCAAATCGCATTGTTCACCAAACCCTCCACGGTTTCCAATCAAAACTGCCAAGCGAAAGCTTTAAAATAAAGCCAAGAAAGTGCTGGGCTTTAAGCCTAGCGTGCCCAGAGTCGGTTTCGCCGATAGTTTGGTGTGGTTTTTTTTGTGGGGGTCAGTTTTGGTGCTGGCGGTCGCGGCTTATGGAAAGTGGTTGTTTTAATGAAGTAGGGAATTTGATTCCCTGGCCAAAGTAATTTGCACATTCTAAAGCCAATGAGAAGACGATGAATTAAGTGACTTTATTTTGATGTCACATTATTTTGAATGGAAATCCTAATCATACCGAGATTTTGTTTTATAAGTCAAAAGTAATTGTGAAATAACTACACACCAATACCTGTTCGAGAAATCTTTAAAAAAAGAATGGGGAGAAACTTTCTAGAGAGAAAAAGAAACATACTTTTTTTTACTGCTCAGAAACTATCTACTTAGAAGTTACAGTTTGATTGTTTTCCATTGCACATAAAGAGGTTTCACAGTCACTATCTTACCCAATTGAATTTCAACCATCCTGCAATTTAATTTCACTTCTAAGGATTACTCGGGGTACAATTTCCGGCCATCACTATTATGGGCTCGGTTCTACCAGTCCCATCACCTACATGTATACAAGACCACCAGAAAGGATATCCTGGCTGGCGTAAAGCAAGAGGAATACAAGTAAAAAGGGAATCCCCAGATTCCATTTGCGGCGGAAGCTGTTGCAACCACATTGATTTTTTTCTTCCGACTTGATCGGATACATTTCTTGGGACTTTTAGCGTCGGGTTTCCCTGGTAACGCTTAGCACGTGGAGCTGACAGGCCTGGCCGGTGTTTATGACGTTGGTCACCAAGGTTACCAGACTGTCATGCGCACAAGGCTCAGGGATATTGATAAAGAACAATAAAACCTGTTAGAAAAAGTAGTCCGTGACGTCAGGCTAAGGGAGACGCCGACCAAACTCCCTCGTGGCCTGCAGAAACTTGCAAAATGTTGAAAATCAAATTTACATCGATAATGTAGAGATACAATTGATTTATTTGTCCTTTCTGGGTGGCTCATGCAACAGATTTGCCAATAGGCCCTGCACGATGGTTGCCATATGCTGGGGAGAAATTTGAGATTGTTGATTCAAATGAGGGGATAGCTTATATACCCAGTGCTTTTGACAGGTTGTGGATTACTTTGGGTCAGAGGTGCAAGAAAACTGCCAGGCCATGTCCGTTCGGCGTTTTGATCCCAGGATCTCTGGATCAGTGAAAAAAGTGTTCTGAACCCCCATGACATCAATCATACTGTATAGGCCTATACTGACAAATACTCTTACCATTTCCTGATGTGTACAATGGTCGAACGTCATTTTATTTCAGAATAATGAGGGTTATTTGACACTGTTAAACGTCAAACCCAATATTCACTGGAAGTCACCTGCAGGATAAAGCAATATAATTGTCTTGTGTTTAAGTGTTACAATTCTCGAAAAGGGAAGAAAATCATTAGAATATAAAAAGTTCAAATTCACATTTAAAACAGTAACAGACCAAGTGTTAACTTTAGAGTTGGGACCCCAGGAATAAGCTGATGTTATACAACGCTTTTCTGCGTACATTCCCTTCCACTTTGTCACACGTGATTTCGAGATCTGTGTCAGTGCGAGTCCCACAACCGTGGATCGTATCTCGAATGGAACTAGCATTGGCCTATTTTGATAAAATGCTACACAGTGCTATAAAGAGATAGAATTACTCCGGTTGATGGGCGCGAATTACTTCTGAATTTCCCACGCCAGTTGGAGTTTATCACGTCATCATTAATTTTTCAACCAACACAGATGGGAAATCTCTGAGAACCCAAAACAAAAAGGATCGCACGTGATACTTTTGTCAAATTACATTGAGTGGAGGCGATGCACAATAGTTAATGACTCTGTATGGCTGCTCTGGATAGCATGTTTTAACACGGGATAGCATGTAGAAAGTTTGACGTGGAGTGCATGCTTATCGGGTGGCATGTGGGGGTGTTGGGGTAACACTGCTCCAGTGTGGGGTGGTAGTATTTTACCTGTCACACAGGCCCATTACTGGTCTCTAGATGAAGTGGTGAACAGGGCTGGTGGTGGGGTGTGTTCCAGGGTAAAAGGGGGGGGGGGCACTTGGTTCTTGAAAGAGTTACCTACCCACTGCAAAACAGACCCACAACGTCAAAAAAAAACTGACAATGTCACAAATATAGGGGTGGTCAACCCTTTTTAGGCTAAAAGAGGGAGCGGTACATTACATCCATAGAACAATAAGGGGCAATAATTTGGAAATTAGCCTTATCAACTGTTACTATTTTTTACACAAACTAATGAAATTTGATCAGAACCTTTTCTAAGTAATTTTGGTAATTTTTGAAAATTTTCCTAGTAATGACATAGGCTACTCTAAATTTTAGAGGCAGTGACCTCTGCCCCCCTGCCCCCCCCCCCCCCCCCCCAAAAAAAAAAAAAATAAATGAATGAATAAATAAGGGACAGTCAACTAAACTTTATAAAAGTAATGACTGTAGTTTGACGGTGGGTAGAAACCTTCAAGGACTCAGTGCCCCCCCCCCCCCCACGGGGTGTGTGCAGGGGGTTGGGTAGCATGTTCATGCCACGCTCATGTCAGTCTGCGTGTCGGTTTTCACACGTTGGGCGTCAGAACAGAGTGCTAGTCGTCTCGTGAACGCAGCATGACCGGTCAGCCAAAACTGACTCTCCGTGCGCGTGCGCTGTTGTGAGCGATGGTGGCGCCGCATAGGATTGACGGCGAAGGGCGTGAATTAAGCCCTTGTTGCACAGCATGACCTTTGGTATGTTGTACATAAAAAGATCTATGTCACCTAATTCTCAAAAATAAACACATTACTGAAAGTTACCCAGGCAAGTTATGATAATTGGTTATGGTTGCCTTTCATATAACAAAGGTAAAATACCAAAGTATCAAACTGAACTAATGGGATATGTCAGTCTATCTCAATCGATTTTCTATCGCTCTCTCGCCAGTTAGTACCGTAGGCAACTGTCATGACACCATTGTCAATGTTATTAACAGGGGCAGATACAGGACACCTAAAAGGGGGGGAGGGTCCACATATTTGGCCCAACATTATAGGCAAGTACACAAACGTTATGCATTCAGGTACAACCACAATTCGTTGTTCTCTTTCATTCCAGTAAAAGTCCCCACCAAAAGGGGCGTGAGAGGTCAGGAGCTCTTGGACCCCCACCACCATCTGGTTACATGTTGACCATCTCCTAATGTGAAAAAGGTACAAGAGGGCTAGTGAAAAACGTGTCTAATGATTAGGATGGTAAATTGGCGTTGGGAGAGGGTGGAGGAAAGCATAGAGACCCTGTTAAGGTTAAAGCATAGCGTGACTCGTGGGATCCACCCCCAGCTCATTCTACTTTAACATCTTACACCTTTTCCAATATCCATCGTCACGTCATAGAAACATTAGTGTAGTTAAAGCAATTAGTGCGACGAACTTACTGCCTCCGAAAAATCCAATAATTGGCAAATATTATGAGTCTCTTTCTGCACCCTAATTAAATTGAAAACTTTGGCAAGCGTTGCTGTTTTCCGTTATTGTTGCATCACGCAGTTGTTTTGTTGGGATTGTGTGAGAGCATAGTTGTTTTGGAATGGCGTTTCATGAGTGGTAATTTAAACACGGATGCCCTCATAGCACTGGGTGTAACACAAACCTTGGCGTAGACTAAGGTCGTTTGTTTGTCGCGCCCACAGTTTAACATGTGACATCCTATAGATTACCCAAAATTCCACTGGTCTACAGGCCAGTTGCCAGTTACAAAACGAGTATAAGTATACAATTTATTTCTGAAAATAGTTGTACAAAACAGTTCTCCTAAGGCCTTCTGCTCAAAGGATCAGTAATCACAACGTTGAAAACGGAGTGATGTGCCAGTAGTGAAGTAAAGGGTGAAAATAATTGTGCTTTAAGACCAGTAATAACAACAGAGGAGAAATAATTGTATATAACAGTTACACATGGGCCTGATGCTTAAAGGTAAATGAACTAAAATTTTGAAAATGGAGTGACGTGCGAATAGAATTAATTAGTGATGGTTAAAATTTTGAAAATAAATCTGCACCGCTTAAATTCAGCCCTTTAAGACCTGGAGTGGAGATACATTTTTTGAATAATAGCTGCACATTTACCTGGTACTCAAAGTCACAGTAATTAAAACTCCCATAACAGAGTGATGTACCCCATAAAGACAGACTGCATGAAGTAGAGGTGAAAAGTTTTGAAAATGATCCTACACAAGTTCTGCCCTTTAAGAGCTGCACTGGAGGTAGGTCCGATGGTTATTTGTTAAGGGCATGTACTCCTAATGCAACACCTGGAGCACAATGTGTCTCACCTGAAAATACCTGGCTCCCTGCCAAACGCCCCACCTGTTGACGGCCAATTAGACCCTCCCTTAGCAACCCCTCCAGCCGCGGCCAACAAAACTCGCCATTTGACAACATTTTAGTAAGGGTCTCACCCCAGGCGAACCTCTGCGTGTATTCTGAATGAAAGACCTCGGTTCGTCCTTGGCTGCCCTGGTGGTGTTGAGAAGATTAATGATGTTTTTTTTATAAAAGAAGAGAAGAAAAGAAAACATATCTAAATAGAACTTTGCTCATAATTGATTTTGTTATAATCATGAACTGTAAGCAAACGTGGGTGTATCTTGGCAGTATTGTATATAGAATTGTGACCAAAATGAGTATAGTTACCCAGGGGGTGTCCTTTCATAATAGAAAAAGTTTGTATGCTCAACACACCTCTTTTGAGACGTGTATTCAAAACGAACTTGAAGAATTTACTACCTTGTTCAGAAAAAATGGCCAAACTTCAGAATAGCCTCGACCCCCTGTGATGTTGCAGTGATGATAGATTAGGTTTTTGTCCACAGCTATTTCTCTTTTTAATTTTACATAGGGGAAGGGGTTGGTGACAGTCTTATTCATCAAGTACTTCCTGACACACCAAACTTGACTTATCGGTAGCGTCATTCGGTAACCATGGCGACAGCTTGATCAGCCTTTGGCGCGGTGCATGACGGGAACCACGTGACATGAAAGGTCATGACCTTAGGTTATGGATCGGTTGTCTGTTTTGGGTAGAAAGAAAAAATTGGCTAACAGAAGAGTACAACTAAACAGTCTGCAAACAAAATGGCGTCAGTGAAAATCCGCAAAAGG
Organism: Lepidonotus clava; assembly: GCA_936440205.1. Taxonomy (NCBI): domain Eukaryota; kingdom Metazoa; phylum Annelida; class Polychaeta; order Phyllodocida; family Polynoidae; genus Lepidonotus; species Lepidonotus clava. Next base: position 11,411,232 of record OW387150.1, on the reverse strand, counting down.
GCACACTTTAAGTCTACTCCTTGTTTGGATAAGAGATATTCTTTTATATTTTTACTCTTTTCTTACGGGGATTATTTAGATTTAAGCGGCATAGTTTTACTACATTAAAGACTTCAATACTACCCTTGTGCCATTCAAACAGAGCTATCTTGTCTTCATGTACGTCCCATGCCTAGTTAACATACTGTATAATAATATCATATATAAGCAAATAAACAGGATGAATCGCGACGTGTATGTATGGAATATGTGATAACTTTAACTCGGCTTATATTGCAAAGCCAACTTAGCCCTAGGGATACTGTGTAAACCAGGCTTGATCCACTGGCGCCACCTTTTGGTGACCCCAGGAAACAGGGGTTAGGTGACTCTTAAATCTAGATCTGTGTGTTCTGTGGTGGTGCTGGTGATGCTGGTGTCCAAAGGGGGGGGGGCACTTAGATATAATATGTATAACAACTGTGGGTGCTCCCTCGGCAACGGTGGCGTTGCACTTCTTCTGAAAACTGTTGAAGATTTTCTCTCCATTTATGCATCAATTTAAGGACCTTCCAGTGTAAATGAGTAGCATAGGGGCTAATCAGGGAGTTTGTCCTGTTTTGGCCTTGAGTATAGGCCCATCAGCAATGGGCTGTGGGCTACAAATACTCAGCTAGGTGGGGAGTGGTAAGCTTCTTTTAAATCCCAAAAATGATGGGCAGATAGTTGTAACTTACCAATGCCCAAAGAGTAGGTGCCCCCCCCCCCCCTGGGTGGTGGGTGCTGGTGGGTGGTGCTGGTGGTAGGTGGTGGTCCCCCAGGTGATCCCAAAGGGGCCCCTGGATCCCATACCTTCTGTCTGTACAAACCTACATCACAAACAACTTAACTCTTCTCCTTCCCCCAGCTGTCTCCAAACCTAGCCTTGCATGAAAGACATCGTCCTAATAACTAATCTTCACAGTTCTACCCATTCAGCCATACCTGCTAGGCTTTTCAATTGCATCCACCCTTAAGTATGTGTAATCCATTTGTCTCAATTGGGCTTATTGCCTGCAGGTGGAATACGTCAATTGTACGTTATGGTTAGGGTCGTTTTATAACAGGTATTCAGAGTTACACCATAACTCCTAAAATACCAGCATGTCAACGGGAATTATCTGTTAAGGTTGACGTGAATGCCTCAGCAAATAACCAGCTAAGGCACTCGACCTCCCATAGAACCACCCTGTGACCCGTTATTTACAACTATGCACCATATATATAGAGAATCGCAGTTTCTATAGGTTCAAATTCCAGCAAGATGAAGACATGCTATGCTTTACAAGTTGCATTAATTTTTGCTATTGCCTATTTTATTTCTATACTGTATTGATTATAGCAATATCATATTTTGTGCAACAATGACTTGCAATGAGATATTATGTAAATTGCGTTTAATCAGAATTCAGTTTTTGTTTGAAGAGAATGAAAATATCGTCAAGTTTGTCTGGTATACTGTATACGTAGTAGGTTAGAAATCCAGAAGGAGGACCAATCATTAGCTGTTTTTTTGTTCGTTGGTGGGACTAGCGAGTAGTTTGACGACAGCTGGACCAACCAGGTCCAAAAGGTGGATACCAAAACAGTCCTATTGATAAACATTTGAATAGAAACATCAACTAGATGACAATCCAATACTAACCAACCAATCAAGTGTACCTAACACCTAAATCAGTTGTTTCTTAGTCTTTTCTTCCGTGTTCCTTCAGGCATATATATATTCAACCCCCTTATTAATTTTATTACTCCAATACGATGTTTGTAAGAAGTTCCACTGATAGTCTTATCCTTTTGCAACGGCTCGCAATCCAATGCGCCTAACGCAAATCTCGTTTGACAAACTGAAAAATGATACAGTGAAAGAGTGACTTAAAGTAAAATTCCCAACTTAATGCAGTTTAAATGAGACGAATGGCATGCAAATAGTTGCGTGAGAAAATTCCACTTAGCGAAGTGACGGGGGAATACTTTTTCATCGTGTGTACTACTTTCGCATGAAATCATTTTCAGCTTACACATCCACAGATGTTGGGAGTTAGGATACTTCATGGGGCGTGTTAATGATATGGGAGACTTTGCTGAAATCTTGATATGGGAGACTTTGCTGAAATCATTCTCTTGGATAATCTGTGTATGTTTCCATGCAATGTGACATATGATATACAGACATAACCTATTGTTCAGCACACTACGGGCACAATTAAGTTACCATACTTTGACAAGCTATGACGCTTTTATTTCTAGGTTATATGTAAATTTTGAAATATGAAATAATTTCTTCAGCCAAGACTGCTTGGCAGTTCGTTGACAGAATAAGGCGATCAGATGTTTTTATTTTCACATCACAATGTGTTGCATTTACTTAATTCAATTTTTTTAGAGTTTTTCTAGTCATAACATTATGCTGCCCAAAGTCCACACTGTCAAACTGAGACGTCCTAATTGTCATTAAGATATTTTCTCAGAAGCATTTAACCAAACACTTATGAAGTGGAAACGAATTTTACTCTCAGATGAGCAGCATCTACTTTCAGTCTACTGGATTTTAACAGAGTTTTCAGTGTTAGGCTACCCATGGAAAATTGTATCATTCCAACTGACTTCACCCTGGTATTTAATGAGACTTCAAAGATTGAGGCGCAGAGTAGATTCTAAAACTTGGAATAGAATTAGGAAACCCAAACTCTATTAACGCAGCCAATGTCTCAATTGAACAGGGACGAATCCATGATTTGTAAAGGAAGGTACGGGGAGGGATGGAGGTTAAGTATTGGAAATGTTACGTTTTATATCAGAATATTATGCATACATGCTATGTACAATATGTAAAGATGGATTAGAATTTGAAAAAGTACTATAACAGGGGCGGATAAAGAGATTGTCAAAAGGGGGGAAATGTCCGTTACGAACAATTTCCCTCGGAGAAAAAAAGAAGATATTTTGCCACAAATAAGGGGCGGATGCCCCCCCCCCCCCCCCCCCCCCCCGCCCGGCTAAATCGGCTATTTAGGTTAATGCCCCCTTCCCCTGGATTCCGATGATGCCATGCAGCGCAGGGGTTTGTTTTTCCTACATACCTTATGAAAACGTAACTCCCCTCTACATTTACATAAGGGCCAGGTAGGCAATCCTGAAAGCTTTTGGGGAACATGGTCAGTGGTGGGGGCCGGTGGTAGGTGGGGGTCTGTCAGAAGAACCCTTCCTCCAGCCTCCTCCAGCTCCCCCACTCCACTCCCTCGGGTCAGTGCAGATTAAGCCTCATATTAAGGGGCAGAATAAGATTAAGGGGCCGGGGGTGAGGGAGGCCCCAGAATATGCCTGGGCCGGGGGGTCAGGCCGACTGACCCCCGCCATTTATCATTGTCACGCTGACAGGCGAGAATTCAGATCCCGCCCGTTCTCGGGCTTTCTCGGGCTTTCTAGGAGCTGGACGAGATCTAATGAAGGAGCCGGTATTTGTTTATGAATGTGGCAGGGGCGGACCCAAACGGACACCCTCTTGATTTACTCCCCCTCCGGATGGCCCACAGGCGTAAAGGTGGTATTACACTACAAGACTTGACCTGCTATATGACGATGTCGCGGACTAGCTAGTAGCACATATAAGAGACAACAATCTCTGTTACACATGTATGAAATACTCCAAATTACCAAATTCAAACAATAATATCGCCCCAGTGTGTGAATTGTCTTTGATATGGATCCACATATCACGCCAATATCGCAGCACAAGTCGTGTAGTGTAACAGGGTCTTTATGGAGTAGTAATGGCGGAACCCAGCAACATGTTCATGACGTCATTGGGATGACGTCACTAAGCCACGAGGACGTGTGATGGGCGATAATGTAGAAGTAATTGTACTGATTGAGTGTTGTGTATAGGGTGCATGGTAATATAACCCCGTGTGCAAAGCTCCCGAAAGCTCCTCCATTCTGGTTGTTATGGTTTTGTTGATACCAACATGAATTGAGTTCAATTAAAAGAGGGGTAATAGAGGAAGATTTATAGGAAAACTAGATTTAACAGCTGTAAATCATCATGCCTTTGTTCAATATAATTATCATTATTGCATGATAAACCTGTATTCTTCTTACTGTTCTCCATTTCATTTTAGAAACCAGCCACTTTTCATCAACTGCAAACTTAAAATTAAATAAGTCACCAAAATCAATAATCTTGAGAAATTTGGTGCATGTACAAACATGACCTATCCAGGGGGAAGGGGTTGAATAAAAGTCAAATATCATTTGAGAATTTACAGGTCAATAAATCAGTAGTCGACACTGGGATCAAGTTTGCCCGATTCACTCTCTTTACTTATGTCCTCCATGTCTCTATTTGTAAGTGGTAAAATGTGTATCCGTGTCATCGCTAACCTTCTATAGACGCTAGTAATGTATGATATCGTCATATGCAAACGGTTCATAAACTGAGCTTATATTTTTCAAAAAGTTTGTTTATACCCCTCTTCGTGGAAGGTTAAAATATTTGTATCCGGTCATTATGTGATATGCCTTCATTCTGTCCTTCTTAGCACAAAATATTTATATATGTGCCTTTAGGTGTGTGTCTAGCACAATGTTACCATGCTATGTTGGTTTTTCTTTTCTTTTTTTTCCGTTGATACCGTTCTGGCTACAATAAAAAAGGAAGAGACAGTTACGACTCTTCGCACCTGCATAGGTGTGATCCCATAAAAACTGCCATAAATTGTACATGTGTGTATATCGGGCTATATAATTCCTGAAAACCAGGGAAAACCCTGAGGGATGTTATGAAATAAAAGCCCTTAAAATCACACATAGGTTATTATGGAAACTATGATTTAGTAGAAGAGGAAAGGTCATGTATAAGGCTGCTGAAAAATGTATCTAGAATTCACAATAAATCTTTTAAAGATAATTGTTTTGTCCCTTAAAATACGTCAAACTGTTGGTTTCAAATGTATAATAAACATCATTGTCATGTTACAATTTTTTTTAAATCGTTTATATTAACAAAACATCTAACAACCCATTTTGCGTTTAATCTTTTTCTTTTTTTTTTCTTTTGTTTGTTTGTGGAAAGGTAGATGTACATAGTTTTTTGGCTAAGGAAAGGTACATGTATACATGTTACTCCAAACACCTTGACGCATGAATGTGTTTTCTAAGTGTTGTTGATACTTGTAACACGCACAAGGGCCAATAACCACACTACGTTGGGGACCACCCATGTGGACCTTAAGTGGAAGTGTGACCCAACACTGACCTTATAACAAAGCCAGCTGTCTCCAGGCAATGCCCAAAACCTGCATCTTTATTGGCATATCACCTTATATATGACCACAGGCCAGCCCCAGCCTCACCTACCAGCGTGAATAATCTTTAACGTCTATAGCTCCGATTTTATAAGCCAACACACAAGAACTGAACATTTTTATGGGTGGAAACTGTTTCATATTGAACTACCATTAAACGCATGAAACGTTTTGCAAGGAGGGGAAAAACTGGCAGTAAAAGTGGGGGGATAATGTGTTTCGGCGGCTGACAAGAGATGAAAAGTGATAGGGCCCCCTTTGGTCGTTTTACCTGGGCGGAGCAGGGGGGTGTTGGTAGGGAGCGGTTAAGCCTGTATTCCACTAGGCGATTTGGACTGCCGGTAATTTGGTAATTTTTCAATTTTCTTTAATAATATAGAGAAATACCATGCATCCTACATATCATTTGAAAGAGAATAGAACACCCTTTCTATGATATAAAGCATCAGTAGGATTGACCACTATTCCAGTTTCTGATTTCTGAAATAGGGCATTAACTCGGGAAGTGGAATTTAGGCTTAAGAGTGGTGACTGCCCGCCCTCACCACACACACCTGGGTGATTTATGGACGCTGGGCAGGTGAGAGGATACTTTCATTCATTACCCCGGGCCTCACCCCTTTCACTTGACCACAGAGCCTGTCAGCCTACCGAACCAGCCTATATCAGCCTATTTAAGCCTATATCAGCCTATACAAGCCTATCAGGGACTCTGATGTTCCGCCTTTCACATGTTTCCATGGGAGATTTCAGGAATAAGTTCACTGCCCAGCGGTGGGTGGTTTAGGTGCATTGAGGTGAAAATAGGTGTTTGAAGCCTAGGTGCATCTACTTAGGCTCATAACATCTTTATCGAATAACATGAAAATCCTTGTGTCTAATACCATTGACAAGTTTAGCCACTCGTAAATGACAACATTCTAGGTAGCAAGAAAGTCAAGAATTCAGTCACAGATAAAGCGTAGTTAAAATAAATGCCTGTTAACTAGGCCCAAACGTTTTAATTTTCTATAAGTTAAATGGCGTAATTTATATTCAAAATGTTTTGCATGATGGAGCATGATGGCCACAACTGTAGACATAGACATCAATTAAAATAGATCTATTTCCCCTCATTTTAGCAAAGAGTTTCTGGTCATTCACACAGTACAACGCTATTCTTTATATCATCCACCGTCTATCCCTTCTAGACATGTTTATAGTTCGACATGATCTAGACCTTTCAAGCCTACATCCCCGCCCAAAGAGGACATAACGTGACTAACGTGAGCCGGTAGACAAAAGTACAAGTCACCGGGCCAGGGGGATGGGGAGGACGAGGAAGGGGTATAGAGAGGAGGGAGACATCCATAGGGGGGCACTTGGTCTTTGAAGCATACTACGCAATGTCTTACTGCCACCTCTGTTTTTCATGGCAGACCACTCATGAATTTCTAAATGATCGGCCCTTATTTTGAGGGACAAAGATCACTACCCCAGAAAAAAAGCTCATTAAATTGACAAAGAAAAGACACCAAATTTTTTATGAATACTTCGAGAAAAAAAACAGTCTCTGTTTTTTAGTGAAATAAAGAAGCAAAAAGGTGAAGTTTCACGTTTATGACTAGATCATTCTATGAAAGTAGTTCACTATCATCTGTAATACCCAAGAAAATTGTTAATCCCCCTAAATTTAAACGTCCAGTGTCTCAGCTTCTTGAGACTGTGTGATATAGTCGGTATACCCTTTCAAGGTACAAGTGCCCCCGTCCCCCATTCATGAAGGAAAGGGGGAGCTTGGTAGCAAAGTGTGAGAATCGCGTGAAGCTATACACGATCTGAGGCCGTAAAACAACCCTCCAGACCCCTTTAGGAACCACCACCACCGCAGCACACCACCGCCGCAGCACCACCGCGCCACCTTGGGTGTCGGTGGGCCTCTAATAAAATACTTGATCCACACGTGTTTTGCACGCAATGGGCATAACTTTATGTTAGCTGGTGCACCTAAAACTGCAGTACTCTGCCTCCGAGACAGCCGCCATTATAGGCTGTTGTTTAGTGCTAATGTGAAGTTCTGTGGTCAGTGTTATCTTTGAATAGCATCAGCTGGCAATTATAAAGCTATGGAGTCCTGGTTGGCAGTATAAATTGGTATCCATCCGAATTAGGTATAAACATATATACATATTTATTTATATATCCGTTTAAGCTGCATGATTGTATGTTGCATTTAGGCAAGTTATATTTTTTCTTCACGCGTATAATGATGAGGTATAAGTGTTTTTCTAGGTGCCGATTTAGATATTGAACAAAATTAATCCCAAATAATGGTGCAATCCGACGGTCATATTGTTGCTGTGTTATGCACGTTAGTAATCGACAATATGTGTCTCGGTATCGGAGAACTAGGAAGCATGATTCAGTGTGTTTGAGACTAATTTACAGAAACTTTCCCCAATGAGTTTTGCAAACTTATAAAGGTGTGGTATAAACAGGATCTCAACCATTGGGTGCATTTTACAGTTAATCCACTCTTATTGAACTGTAAGACTGCACAGGACTGCTTTTAGGTAGATCAATAATATACTCGATTAAAAAATACCCTAACTTGTCAACATTTCTAGCTTCTTTATTTCCTGATCTTCTGCCACAAAACCTATCAGGTAACAAACTGAAAATGATTCGTGCTGGCCTGAAAAGGCTGTAGTGTAAGTACCTAACGATCCTTGACGTCCACCATTTACCAAGGTAAAGTTCAAGGTCGTTATTGAGATGTGAGATCAAGGTCGGCTGGTAGGTGAAAGGTCAGAGGTCAGGTTTTAGGCTGTAAGCGATAGGCCTAGACAGGTGAGGTGCCGCCATTTTCCATGGTGATATGGTTTCAAAACGAGGCCTGACTGAATGGTCAAGGTCAGGTCAAGGTCATAAAAGGTCAAGTGTGTTTCTCCTAATGTAGGGACGTGTGAAGAGGCGGTTTTTCCGCTTGAAAGTCAAACTGGCGAATTATTCATGTTGCTTTTGTTAATCATGATTATGTTTACGAACCAGGTAGTATATCATGTATTTTTCAAAAGGGTGCGACATGTTAAAGATTTGGTTCAGTGACTAGTGTGTGAAAACCTTTATTCCTGTACACATTAGACATATATAAGTAGGATGTCCTTCAAAATACATTCCCATGACCTTCAAATCCCTATTTATTTTCCTATTTCAACTTAAAACAAACGTACACTGTTTTTATCTAGGTGAATTGGAATAGATGAACTTATGCTTTAAATCGAAAAGCACAGTCAATTAAATTGAACTTTCTAACCCAATTGCACATAGATTCACGATGTAAGTGCACATGGAAACTCAAGTTTATAACATTAAATTCAATAGTACAAATGAAGTGAACCAGTGCAAGAGAGCTACAATCACAAACTATCTCAAATGTTTCAGGCTTTACTCGGTTTGCTCATCACATGACAGTACATTACCAGCTTATTGATCATTAATAATCATCATGCAGGGCGTTAGGCTTGGAGGGCGTTTCACATGGCACAGAATCAGTGCTTAGGCGGGCATTAGGCCTGTAATTTAGGCCCTGCACATGAGGAGATCGCTCGTCACGGGTGGCAGCAGGATCTACATGTTGCGTTCATTAATCATGTAAAACAGCATGAAAGTGATAAAGCGCATGGGGACATGGGAAAAGGGAGGGGGGTTGTTGTCTCCCATGGGTTGTGGTGGGAGTGGTGAGAAGGGGCTGGGGAGGTTGGGAGGGGGAGGGGGGAGGGGAAGGGTGGAAAAGGGGCTAGGGGATTGGGGCGGCGGGGGGCAGGATAGAAAATATCTCTCCTGGGGGGATTTTGGGATGTGAAAAAGGGGCACCGGGGGCCGATCATTCAGGTTGATTACTGCTCATTAATTAGTGGAGATTTGCTAATCAGCGGCGGGACAATGATGGAGGGTCTGGCCGGGTGTGAAGGTGTAAATTGCCATCATGACGTCAGCGATGACACGCGATGCACACTGACGTCGCCAGGGGGAGCCACTATAGGGGGCGGCGCCGGCGAAATTGGGGTAAAATAACACAAATCAGAATATGGTCGTGGTTGGGGGTCTGGTCGTGGTTGATGGGGTGTTTTTTATATAGAGATCTGAATAAATCCAATGTGTATTCCAATGCAGAAATAGGGATATAATATGGAGACATGTGTGACTACGTTTACATAATATGCATCGAATTTGCAGATGTCATTTCAAAATGGATTTGGAGAACTATAATAAGTACTGAATCTAGATATGTTGTCCCTTCTCCCGAATGCTCATAGGTGCCATCATCATATAAATGTATGATTATTATATCCTGCTGAAGTTAGGGTACTGCTACTCTTTGAATTGAATACGTCCATTCCGAGTCTGGGAACCATGAAACGAGTGGTGAATGGAGGTGATGCGTCAGAGTGGCGTACTTGTATGGGAGGGCCGAGAGAGTCGGGGGTTAGGCAGGATCCCAAATTCGCGAGTCGAGACAAGTTTGGTGTGAAATATGGCACGGCTGGCTGCTGATAAAAAGGGGCGGGGAGGACGGGGACGAGGAAACGATGACTTGATTGGAGTTAGTCTGGCCATAAATTACCAGCGCCTCCGCCGCCCGTCGAGCAGATGATGAGCAAATTATGCGAAGGACGAGAGTAGCTCAGCGATAGGGACCCGGGAGGAGGGGTGGGTACTGGAGGGGGAGGGGTGGGGTTTGGGGAAGGAGGGTGGTCCAGGAATCATAATGACAGCACTAGTACTGAGACGGTAGACGGAAAGTCAAAGGAACTTCTTTCTAGGCAATCGAAAAGTAGTATAAAGGCAGGGACTGTATAGCCTAGGGTATCTTTTTTAAAGTTGTGTTAGACGCTGGAGGAGAAGGGGTGGACTGGAAAAGTGTTGGGTGGGGTTTGGGGTAGGAGGGGCGGTTCAGGAATCATAATGACGTCACTAAGATCTCATAGGGAAAGTCAATGGAACTCCTTTCTAAGCAATCTAAAAGTAGTATAAAGGCAGGGAGTGTATAGGGTATCGTTTCTATCTTTCTCAAAGTTGTGTTAGACGCCGGAGGAGAAGGGCTGGACTTGAGGAGTGTTGGATGGGGTTTGTGGGAGAAGGGCCGGGTCATGGAATCATAATAACGGCACTGGCTTCTCATACGGAAAGTCATGGTAGGCAATCGAAAAGTCACTGCCCGCAAGTGGATGTTTTCTGCTGTGTTAGACGCCACTGACTTCCCACTGTCACCGACTTCCCGTGGCCTCCCATTAGCATTTCAGCAGTCTCTAGGCCGGTCAACTCAGTGAATACAACCAAACAACTTGATCTTAAGCTTGGACTGATGCTACATCAGTACATACCCAGCAAACACACAACGTTCAGACAACGTTGTGCAACATTACCTTTTCACAACATAGGGAGGATAACGTAGCAGCAACATTGCAACAACCTAATATGCAACGTTGTATTAGAACATACAGAAAACATTTCAGAATAACGTTGTCACAACGTCATTTCATAACCTTATGACAACATTACTTTCACAACGTTGTGACAACATTGTGAGGCAACATGAAATCAACATATAGGTGGCACCACTATCCACAAATTTCAAAATTTCAAAAACGTTTTTCTATTTAGGCCATTTAGGTTGATAATTTAACTCGAAACTATTTATTTTTTCAAACAATATTCATAAATAAAGTTTCTATGAATAATCTGTAGCCATAATGTTTAAGAAATATCAAAGTAGGAGGGGAATCAGAATTAAGGCTCAAGTTAAACACTTTTTTTGTTATTAATCATCATGGTACAGTGTAATAAGTGTTGAAGTTTTGATTGTAAATGCAACAGGTCATTAACCTGACGTAATCTAACAAAACAATCATTATGTTGGTTTTAAGATGATCATCAATAAAGATGGTTTATATATATATATATATATATATATATATATATATATATAATATATTTGTATGATGTCTGTACATGGTTTGCTTTTCAAAAACGCAAGTTATCAATACTAGGGAACATGGATTTGGCGTTCCAAATATATTACACAACCTAAAATAATATTCTTGAGTATCGGATGAGTTATTTTTTTAAAAAAACAAAGGGGTCTATGGAAGTAAATGTTGGGGTTGTAAAAAGGTTGTGAAATGGTAACAGTACAACGTTGTTAACAAAGTTGCTGCAACATTTCTGGGAGTTGTGAAAACGTAATTTGGCAACGTTGCTACAACCAAAGTGCAACGTTGTGGCAACGTTGTAACAACGTGAAATTGTTAGTTGGGTAATGCTTAGGAATTAATGCAATACCATTCATTTGTCGCATTGAGGTCATACTCGTAAACCCTGTGCTTATTTAGATGAAGATGTCAACTGATATCAACTGCAATTCAATAGGTTACTTTCCTTTCAGTATGAATAATTTTCAAATATAAACAAATTCAAATCTAAATCACCCGCTTAACCACTCTATAAACCTCAAGAGAGCGCAAAACCAAAATCGCTTGTCTCCAGCGCCACCCAACCCTTGCTGGTGTCAATAACTCCACCCAAATACAGTGTAAAGATAGCCCAGTGCGGGAACCGGCGTCAAGTCGGATTGCCTTCACTTCCGGCGTGTCAGGTCACGGCGCAGGCGCAGTGGGCGTCCGGCTGACACCTGAAGCCAATCATTGAAAGGATGTTCGTGTCGGGTCGGCCTGGATGGGGCTTCTCCTCCAGGGTGGGCGCTACAGCGGCGTCCGCTCCTCCAGGGCGCGTGCGAAACGCGCGCGGAACGCCACAAAATAGCCATGTGTCGACTGCGCATGCGCCCGCGTCACACCTTGTTCCCGGCGAGATTGGTTTCTGTGTTTGGGTGAGTTTAGGTGGGTGGGTAAAGGAGGGGTTCAGTCTCCACGCACAGGTATATAGAAGCTGTTATTGTAGTTTAACCCGGGAGTTTAACTAAAAGAAATATGCATGGGGAGTGACTTGCATTAGGGGTCTCTTTCACCATGTACCTGATAATTATACCTTCAAGGCTTGTGTAAATGATACTGGAAAATAATTTTCATCCAACCCATCTAAGTCATGTTTTTACACTCACCCCCATGTCTATTAATTACCGTTTACCTCGGTCCTCGCTCAAAGCTCAGGACGACCACTCAGGGTAGAAATGTATGTGGGTCAAGTAATACAAGGCACCACAGTCTCCATGCAGTAATTGTTTCCAAGCGTCCACACACACGCCAATTGTCCATCAGCATGCTTAAAAACCTAACCAAAACAGAACGGCTCCATTATCGGTACACTTAAAACATTCTGCCTATTGAGGAACAACACGACTCCCCTTTTTAGACCCGTTTCTTGGAGGTATCACTGAAGAATCAGTCTGCACCTGCCAGGTCGTCCCCTGGCAAATAGAGAAAGAAATAGGACCTGATGCGACTGTTTTTTAAGTCGCCGGGGTCAGTAAACAGGAGGAGCTAGGTAAAGGCCTTTTACCATTAGAACTTCTTTGTTTTCAACTTTGTGAGGATCGCTTCAGTTCCAAGGTAACTATAAATAAATCGGGAATTTTAAGTAAAGAACATGAAATTTCAGTCAAACATAGACTGGTACAAACACGAAATTTCAGCCATACCTTGGAAACAAGATTTTTCAGTCATACTATTGAAACACGAAATTTCAGTTATACCTTAGAAATACGAAATTTCAGTTAGACTATAGTAGCATGAATTATTAGTCATACTATATTATAAACTGATAGAAACACGACATTTTCGGTCATATTATGATATAGACTTATAATTTCAGTCACACTCATAGAAACACGAATTCTCCACACCAGGGACATATCATTAGTCCCCAAAACTAGACCTATCAAGTAGACATCTGGCGTCCTTGAGCCATCTGCACCGGTCACCTGTCCGACAGGTGTGACTAATATAACCCACGCCCGTCCAGGTAGGGCTTCGGCCGGCCAGGAAAGGTCATTACATGTATGGGTACTGGTGGACGTGTCACTGTGGTCAGACCCTCCGGACCAGGTCACCGACTTGTTGACTTAAGGGGGTATTACACTACATGACATGAGCCGAGATATGACGATGTTGTAGAGAAATCGCACATATTAGAGATACAGTTCTTGGCACATATTGTGTAATATACTCCAGATTGCCAATTTCAAACAACTGTATCACTTCTTCGTGCGTATTTTCTGTAACATCATTATATATTCCGCTGATACCACAGCTCCAAGTTGTGTAGTGTAATTGTGGGAATGACCTTTTTACCATTAGGCTTCATTTGGCAATTCGGTGTCGTGTTTTTCTTTTCAAATGTAGGAAATGGCCCATGTGATTCCCATTTCCACCTGTTACTCTTTCTTTTTTTTCTGATAAATGGTATGTTAAACGATGTGGCCGTTTCATACGAAGTCCGCCGTAACCTGTTGACTGTTACGTTAAACATTTCAAATCCACGAGGTTGCCTTTGCTCTATTCTGGCGCACACACCCTAACATTTTGACGTCTTTTCTATTTTGGTCACTTCCATTTTGACACATATACCCTGATATTCCAAAGTACGCCATCTAATGTCCTGGTGCGTAGATTTCATTAATATGTCGCCCATGCACTGAAGTCTCAGAGTCCGCACCCTGATGTTATAACACCCATGCCGTGGCGCCCATTCCATACATCCCAACTCCCATACCTGCGCCCATATACTGACATTGCAACGCCCATGCCCTAATGTCCCTGCGCCCACCATCTGATTCCTGGCGCCCATATCATGACGTTCTGCTTCCATACCCTGATGTCCTGGCGCCCACCCTCGCACGTTTCCGCGCCCATACCCTGACGTCCCCGCCCATACCCTGAGCCCCACACGTATACCCTCTGACTTCCCCCCATCATACCCTGACGTCCAGGCGCCCACCCTCACACGTTTCTGCACCCATACCCAGACGTCCCGCGCCCATACCCTGAACCCCACACGCCCACCCTCTGACTCCCTATTATACCCTTATGTCCCAGCGCTCATACCTTGGCGCCCACCCTCTCTCATCATACCCAGACGTCCCACTCCCACACCCTGACGTCCCACGCCCACCCTCTGACTCCCCCATCATACCCTCTCCCGTCTCAGCCAAGCACTTTTGGCCGTTGGCAGCAACCAAGGTGTGGCGGGGACGAAGACGGATCGCGCGGGGCCGAGCGGGCATGAGTCGGCTTTTATTGGGTTCTCAAAGATTAATCAACCCCGGCAGGAAATGTGATATTCATGATACAGCTTGGTGGTGGCGGTGTGCGGTCTATGGCAGGGTGGGTGGGCCTCATGCAGCCATTCACACGTCCTCATGTTTCCCATAGCCTTTGAATAGTCCCCGATGTCTTTGACTGCCAAAATAGGGAGTTGAGGTATTGCATTGGGATTGGGAGTGAACATGGAATGGACTTAATATAACCAGTTCCCGACGCCAATTCTGATTTATTTGTTCTTTAAGTTTATAGGAATATTTACAAGGGTTTTTTAATTGACATTTTATTTGTACCTGTGTGTTTTACTACAATAATCTGATAATGATCATGTATACATACACCTTACATTAAATGCCATTGGAAGGTGGTGAAATGAATAGGACTAAAGTATCTAGTTCACCGAGCAACAAAATAGTCACATTTTTGGCAGACTGACATTAATTGAGAGACATAATATAAATGGTAATTATCAGAAATTCTATAGCAAACCTCAGATAAAACACCAATACTCTACTCCATCTTTCCACCGATACCATTACAACGTTTTACGATGGTATCAAACTACCTGAAACTGAAGAGAAAAAACATACAGGAGAACTACATTTTCAGCCAAGTTTTGACAAGAGCATGTCCACAATTGTTAGACCTTAATGGGGCTGTAATTATTTAACAGCTGCGATCATCTTGATACACAGACCCTCTTATAACACTCATAGAGAAGCGAACAGAGAGAGCCTGATTCCTTAAGACATACATCCACAGCTCCATTATACGGACTGACAGACGTCAGCAGACCCTGGAGTGGGGTCAGGGTACCTGGAGAAGGTGCGCCATCTATCATGCAAATTATACATTAGTAGAGTCTGGCGCGCGATAATAGTCATTCCCTACGACACTCACAAGATGGATATTTCCCCCGCTCTTCATCATAGCCAAGAAGTACGCCCGATTGGCCTCCAGGGCCGATCTGGAGGAAACTACTCCTGTGGCCTTTCCTCCATTGTTGGGGCTGTCATAGGCAACAATGGCCTGTTCCCTGTGGGCTTATAGGCCTGAATACAGGGGTCGGGGGAGGCAGGAGTGGTAGTTTCTGGCCGCGGGAAATATGAATTATGAATTGCTATATAGGTGGATTTGTGCTGAGCTGGGTACATACACAACAAAGGTGCCCGTTCGTCTAGGGTAGAGTTGGTGGGTCTAGCACCCGGGTCTAGGATTATGATAGGCTTTAAGGAATGTGATATAGTTTGGGCACTGTACAATACGAAAAAATCTAGTAGTGGACTGGTTGTCAATCACATTAGTTGGCAAATAAATAAAAAGGAGAATAAGAGATTAAAGTGTCGGCCATTCTCGATTTTCAGGAACTATACATTGTGTAAGCTTTCAGTAATAGGCCTGTGGCTTCCATCCAAGGGATTGGGAGAGACCCGTTGAGATAAAAGAGGTAAAAACCTACCTTTTCGCCTTTTTTTCAAAATGTCTACACCTTTCGTTTTTCAAAAAGTTGTAATATAGTTCTATAGAACCCATTTTTAGATATATTCGAAATGACGTTTGAGAATCTATAGATTGCAGTTGGTTACTCAAAAGGTATTTAGATAAAGCAGGACTGCAAGCTTCAAGCATTCAATATGAAGGATTAAAGCAAGAAGACAGGACGTTTTAATTTATCTTTAGATTGAAATGAGATCTATCTTTAGATGGAATGAGACCTGCTAAAGTCGGTTAATTGCCGATTATCTCGTATATCTTTAGATAACAACAGAGATAATGAGGGCTCAGATAGCTCTATGCAGGTAATTTCAGGTGTACAGTACTGGTAGAACGCCTACTCGCCTAAACGGAGCATAAGGACTGCATTCCACTAGCCGATTTTGACAACCGATAATTCGGTTATTTATCACATTTCTCAAACAATACGACAAAAGACTACATATCATTTGAAAGAGAAATGAAAGCCTATATCCTTATGGTAGGTACTATATGAGATAGCTATGATTTGCCAGCATTCCCACTGACGACTTTTGAAATCGGGTGTAAATTCGGCTAGTTGAATACAGCCTCAATCACAAACCACAGAGACCCCCTGGGGAGATTGCACTGGTCCCGAAGTTCACATTCACGCCGGGTGGTGGCGCTGCGAGCGGCGAGACGCTGCGATAACTAGCGGGTTCCACATGCTGGTACCCAGCAATCACACAGGTATAACACGGGGCTCGCCGGTAACCGATGAGGGTAATAGACAGGAATCCTGGATGAAACGCCATTATAATATAAGCGGGTGGTTTCTTAAAATAACTCCAGTATAGGTTTTATTTCTGTGCGACTATAATGTGCATGTATAGGTAGGGGTAGCTGGATTTGTGGTCTGGATAATGTGGGAATAATTCGCTCCTAAACAACTGGATCAATGTAAAGAGGTGGGCTTTTGAGGGTGCCGGAATCCATGCAGGTGTGAATACAGGTGTGACATTATCCATGGACCCTACCCTACGCCCACCTGCAGTAATTTCAGGATCCACTTTAAACCGTCATAGAACCCCCCTCCATCATTGCAGAGCATAGAATTGATCGGTGCCGATTATAATACCTCCCCCAAAAAAAGGCTCAAAAGGGCTCTGGGAAAGAGAAGGGGTTAAGCCTATATTCCACAAGGCGATTTTGACTTACAGGGATTGGCCAATGTGTAAGATTCCATTAGAAATATAAAGGAACCCATGCTATATTATAGGGCTACGTATCATTTGAGAGAGAATTGAAAATATAGGCTAATAATAAGTAACATTTCTCAAATTAGCTCTTATTCCGACTGTCAATTTCTTCGCGGTTTTAGAAATCACAAGTAAAATCGGATAGTTGAAAATAGCCTTCAGATTATAGCGGGTGTGCAGCCGATGTATGATCAGTTTTAAAGCGTCAACAATGGATCCCGGCAAAGTGACTGTAATTACCCCAATTATCGCCCGGGCGCTGCCATTGTCAAAAAGGTGCGAATGAATAGTCAAAAAGGTGCGAAATGTGCGCTAGGCGTAGCACTGGGATGGGGATGGTGAGTTGGGAGATGGGAGTGGCCATAGAGAAAGGAGAGCAGAGGGGGGGCGCAGGGAGTTAGTAGAGGGTCCCTTGCCGGTCATTTTCCAGCGCTGTGCCTTCGATCCGCCCATCCCACGTTATCATTGTGCAGAGCAGCGGGCCCAGCAAGGTGTGAAATAGTAGGGTACTGAGAAAGGCACCGTCACCCGAGTAATAGCTCTAGCTCGACGGGGGGCCGAGCCCAAATGAGAAAGAGTTTTCAAAGGCTTTTGGTCGACGCCACAGAGGCAGGGAGGACCCCCTTTTTGGTCCTATTTGGTGTTGTTTTCATAGGAGATATACAACTGGACCAAACATTGGGAGTGATATTTTTCTTCAGCTAATTTGAGAGAAGATGTTCTGTTACAAAGGGTACATTCTGCAGGGCCCTAATTTAGATGAGGATCCAACTCGTTTTAAAAGTAATTTGTCTAGACTTGCAGGTTTTTCCTTTTAAAAGGAAGATGCACTCCCTCAGACAGAATTCTGAGAAAGACGTTGAAAAGTCGACATATAGACTTACTTTGTTGCTATACATACTTGTTGTTATTTTATTCATATGTGCCTCTCGTACAGCCACTGATAATTTGTCTTTTCTAAACTTTCTCACCGTTGCAACCTTTTGCCAATCAAAGTTGATGTTTTAAACGTTGGGGATCAACCATCACAAACACTTTGTAATTGTAGAATTGGCAGGTGCGAATGAATAGCCAAAAAGGTGCGAATGAATAGTCAAAAAGGTGTGAAACTTTCATATGAATACATAAAACTTCTAAATGGGTCGTAATGAAAACAACCATTTGTAAAAACAACATAGAGCCATTATAGCCCAATATATTCGGCATTCTTTTAAGTTTGACAGACTCTAATTCACGAGAGATCATCATAAGCCATCTTGCATTTCAGAGAAAGAAGTAGAATATTATATTGTAGTAGTTTAGAAAGAGGGGACTTTTGGTCAGGTACATGACTGGAAAAGGGTAATTACAAGTCTGTTATCCCAAAAGTGGATTGCCTTACCATTTACTGGATAAGATTTAGGGCCACGTTCATCAAAGTATGTGATAGGCCTACGTCAACTGTAGTATGACCCAAAAACGATACCATGATCATGAAGTTTGATTTGAAGAGAAATGGATTACATTCTCTTTCTATGTGATATTTTACTTCTTTTATATGCAAGCATAATGTTATATTCTTTTGATGCAATGTTCTGCCATTCATCTCATATCAGTTCTCTTCTCGATAGATTTACTATCATCCCAGGAAAGTTTCAGATATTCAAAGTCTAAATGCAAGCTACATAGATGCTTCACTTTTGATTCGACGGTAGATATGATTGCAGATAATGCCTCCTAAGAAATGAATGTTGATAAGAAATAAACGCTGCCCTCAA
Organism: Lepidonotus clava; assembly: GCA_936440205.1. Taxonomy (NCBI): domain Eukaryota; kingdom Metazoa; phylum Annelida; class Polychaeta; order Phyllodocida; family Polynoidae; genus Lepidonotus; species Lepidonotus clava. The sequence continues at coordinate 11,392,180 of OW387150.1, read as the reverse complement.
GCCTACTGTTTCCCAACCGCGAACGGGAAATGGAACTCTTCAGGACAGGAGATCGAGTAGGCGTTACCGGCGCTGGTACCGGCGATTGGCATGCGGCGCTGGTACGATACGGAATTAGGCATTGTTCCCAACGAGTATGAAAACGCTTGGAGAGTGATGATGGAGAGTGAGATTATAATGAGTGAGTAGATGGTGGGGGGGGAGAGTGATGATTGGGTGAAACTTGTGCAGGGCTTTAGTCCCAGAGATAAATGGGCGACATGATCAGACAGGATGGTCACTTAATAAACCAGCGCATGTCGAACGGATATGAGCATAATCAAACAAGTGGTGTATAGCGTTTCAATCATTGCCAACATAGGCTCCGACCAGGCACTAACAAAAACGCACATATTCACAGTAGCAGACCCTTTTTATTGCCATCAATTATCTCCCAGTGCATCCTCAGATTTCTATCTAAATTGGAAAATAGTCTGTATTAAAACCGCCTTGCCTTTTATGCTAGACAGGCAGTAAGGGTTTTTTCCCCATTTTTCTCTCTCTTTTTGTTGCGGGGAATATATTCAGCTAGTATCACTCGGCCTATAGATCCATAGAGATGAAATAAACGCGGTACAATCGGTGATAAATGTATTCTCTTTTGTCTGAAATCACGCCCGGCTTTGGATCAATCTCATTCGGGATGCTCCTCGTACCATTGGCCCAGGGCTCAGCTGATGTCCTGATGTATAAAAAAAGTCCTATCTGGATTTATTCGGCTCTGTGCTCAACTCCCCGCCCTAGCTGCTATACCCTTCATACCCAGGCGCGACCCCCAACTCGCGTACTTGCTAGGCAATGAGGGGCAAAGGATATTACTGGTAAGGGCTAAAGGGGGTGTACGTACTTGTTATGACTATTGGTCGGGCTTCAGATACTGATCCCCTAAATTGCAGGATTTCCGAAAAGCATTGAGAAGCAATAACAATTTCAATACTGTCATTGTTTGTTGTAAAACTTGAACAGAATCTTTAAAGGATTATAAACCGAGGACACCTTTTGAATAGTTATTGCAAATGTGGAAAGAAAATTAAAAACATAGAAAAATATTTTTTGAAAAAAAAAGTAAATCCATACTTATATTTCGTAAAATCAAAACAAAAACCAACAGCAGTTTTCTCAAACTATTACAGTCCCTATTGTCAATTAGAAATTAAAAAAACATACAAATCAGTGCTATACCACCTCCTCCAGGGCGGCCAGACCAGGCTAAATAGCGTGCATGTCGGCCACAATGAAGCCTAGAAGCCAGGCCGTGAGTAGTATAGGGAAACGGGCCCTAGATGGCGGGTCGATCAGTAGGTGTGGCCGGGGTGGCCGATTGGGGCCGACGGCTGGTTAGATTGGTCTGGAGGCCCCCTCCTGTATGTAGGGGTGAGGGGTGGCCGGATTGGTGGATTAGCCGACCGGCCGGGTGCTAGGTCAGGTGTGAGCCCTTTGTGGTCAGTCTGGGCGGCCTGCGAAAAAGGCCCTATTATCTGGTTATATATGATGGGGAGGTTTTTTGGGTGTGTGGGTGATAGAGCCATACTTGTGTGAATCACCGCTTTGGGAAGTAGGCTGACGATTGTTGTTATATGGGAGTGAGATGTGTGGGATTATATAAAGGTTTGCGGTCTTGTAGAAATGTAGGTTCAAATATTTTAATGTATATCCTGCTTTTGTATATCCAGCAAAAGGATTTGTATTACTTAAGAAATGGGTTCCAATAAATTGCATTATGATCACGCGCACCTCATCAAAGAATGGACAATTTTAACCCTATTTCATACATTGGCGTTTCAGGAATAGGGACATTGCATTTTTATGAAACTGATATATCTAAGATATATCTATAGGCTATAGTTGCTTTATTTTCCACACCTGAGGTGCCCATCAGATGAAGTTTTATGCCTATATGATGCTAGTTAGATAAGATGTGAATCAAGAAGTATTAGTATCAGATACAATCTCCCTTTACGGTTTTAGAAGTAGAAATATGCCTATGCCTTTCCCAGAGTGAGGTATTTATATTGACAACCTAACATTAGAATAATTATAATCTTTCAAAATAACCCACTATACCTATAGTAAACACCCATAAGAAGCAATGCTTATAATCACAGAGAACCCGGTCTAATAAGCCAGTATAATTGGCCGTCAATTGCTGTCAATTTTACAGTCCATAATTCATAATAATTCCCCTTTCTTTTATTTTCTCCTCCCGCGACTGGCGCTGCCATTCACCTGGGTGGAAAGCCATAGGGTTCTGGAGGAAAATCCCACTCACACAGGAGGCATCGATCTTGGCGCCTTTTGATGCTGGTTTAAAAACCTCCCTGCCCTGGAGTAGCTATGGAGGCAGTCCCTAGAGGGTCGTTGCCGTTGATATGGAAAAGCAATCAAACCCCATCGTCTTTGCGGCACGTCTTGAGGTTTTTGACAAATTATCCTGAGCACATTCAATATTATAGTGGGTGTGGCGACGACAAGGAGTCTCGTCTATTCAATAGGGGTTATAATATCAAAAACAGATCAATTAGGGATAGAGGGCGCTGTGTATGGCTATGTCTTTGATATGAGTGAATATCGTTTTGTAATTTGAGTTATGTAGGATATCATATTTGTTCATTAAATTTTATCCCTGAGCAATTGTGTTTAAACATATATTTATGTACTTCTAAAATAGATGGGAGTAAGGTCAAATACTTGAGGTCACCTAAAAATTGCATAGGGTTGAGTTGCCTCGAGAAGTACGTGGTATGAAACCCATTCCCATTTTGTCATAGCACTCCAACTTAAGATTATATGATTACTTTAACTCATTTAAGAAAAACCAGTCATTGAGAACCATTTTTGAGGTCACTCACCCTTCGATATGCTACCTGATAATTGTTAGATTCCCCTACACTTCATACATGATCAGAGATAAAACTTGCTGACCTCATTTAAACAGTTTACGGTATTCTGAATGAGCTGCTCACGAGGCTAAAAAAAAGATCGACTGTGTGTTATTCACACCTTCTTCAGCTCACAGTCGGCGGCATCTCTCATCAAAGGGAACTATTTATTCCGGCTGTACCTCCAGAGAAACCAGGTCAGCCTAGTTTTTAGTCTTCCCAGCCGACGGAGGAGCCACCCTTTCTACTCTCTTTCCGCGTCAAAACACAATTTTCCCATGCCCCCATTTTGGCTTTTAACCTCTTTTAAAAGCAGTTGGTGGTCTCCGATGGCCAGTTTGGTAAACAGTATAGAAGATCGTTATTTGACAAAAATAAAAACTTTAAGCGGCCAATCAATAACATAGTAAGGGTTAATGTTTGATGAAAGAAAGGCAGTGTAATCATTTATGATTGGAATTGACAGAGGCCGAGGGAGCCCTAAGTTGCCAGGAAGTGGGAATCGAACGCTCAATGTTTGAAGTCTTTTTACCTGTACTTTTTTGTACATTATAGTTTTATTTTCACGCACCAATGGTATTGTTACAGCCTTTACAAGCGTGAGACATCAGACATCAAATGTCGCTTTTTTCTACAAAATAATTCAAAGACCATCCAGTTCCCATTGTTCGTTTGTTTTTAAGTCACGGTTAGTGTTTCCCCCATCGGCTCGTTTCAAATAGTTTTACACAAAAACCTTCCGTTTCAAGTTGCTTGGGCGACAGAGTGTCAGACATTCCTAGACTCTCCGACCAATTAGACGGACATCTACTGTCTGGCTATCAGACCAGACGACTCTAGACGTTATCTACAGTGACAACAGGCGTATGTTTGATGTTATCTATACGTATGGTTGATGTTATCTATGCGAGAGATAAAATCCTTTCTTTAAAATGCCTGTAAAGTAAGATCATACTTAGCATTCACTGTAAGCCTTTTCATACAGTAAGCCTTGAATTTGCAGACGTACCATATACTCAACTCACTCGATCTTGTTGTCGGAGACAAAAAATTTGAATGGTATTCATTTTGTTTTTCCGGAATAGTGATGAGGTCTTTTCCAGTATACGCCAATGTATACCAAAGTCGAGTTAACAAAGGATTGAATTCTGTAACTGCTAACTAAAATAGTGTAACATTAAGTTATGCATATATGTACATTATCAGTTCTTACTCCACTTATGGCGACAGTTTAATAACACATTATCCCTTATGGTTCTCCGTTCTACCATATTCACTAGTTTTGGCTGTGAGTAGTATAAAAACATGTGAGTTTGTCTCAGGCACCGTTCACCCACCAGCCATACCACTGCACCACAGACACGCCCTATCGCATGTTTCCCACCACCCTCACCCCGCAGAGGCCGTACGTTTTAACTGTCTGGCCAAGGTATAATGAAAATGTGACTTCAAGAAGCTGCCAGAAAGTAACTATCACTGGTAGTATTTGCCATGGCATGCGTCGCCATGTTTTGCAACCTCCCCAGCGACCAGCCTAAAGGCTGTATTCCACTAGCCGATTTGGCTCCCGATTTTAAAAATCGGCATAAGGAATATTGGGTTATCATGAACATGTTATATATCATTAGAAAGGACTCATTATTCTCCTTCAAATGATGTGTAGCATGCACGGGTTCCCATCATATTCCTCTTGATGTCTTGGAATTTAACTAAATCCCGGTAGGAGAAATCGGGTAGTGGAATACAGACTCAGCCTCCGCCTCCCATGCACACGGCCTAGTTTTAAAACTCCCTGAAGGCTTTAAACGCCTTTGTTACGTTCACACTTCGCTTACATCTCCTCTGCCGTCAGACCAAATTAAATATTTAATTATTAAAATGCCATTAGATTATTATCGATCCTGTTGGCATGTTGGCGGGTTTTTGCTTCTTGTTTAGGATCAATACTGTAAAAGAGGCATACCTATAGGGAGAGCAGGAGGTGGGGGCTGAGTAGAGGAGCAGAGTTCACCATGCATGTGTATATCGCTCAAGACCAGACTCTAAAGAAACGCAGCCAAGTGTTGGGTGGCTTCTTAAAAAGTGTTAACTTCAATCATGCAATGGCATCAAGCGTACAGTCAACAACAGTTGAAGATAACAACAATTTAGAAAATTCCCCCAAGCCGTTGATTAACATTTAAAGGTCCAGACTTGACTTAACAGTAAACACAATTTATATAGTGGTCTGGTTAACGTCGTTTCAGTACAAAGTTGATTTTATGGCCCTCATTAGATTTGGGTTGATCGATTGAGCTATGAATTCAATCAAAGAACGTAGCGCTGCCCACATCTATTTCAGACTTTCGATATGGACTTACTTATAGATTATATGATAAAACGACACAATTAATATCTTTAAACAAAGGTAAAACAAAACACAAGGACAAACTTTGGGGAGGACATGGGTCAGTCTAGTAGTGGTTTCCAGTGTCCTGGACTCTCGCGGGGCCTTATGGGTACAATCAACAGCCAGCCAGAACAAGACTCGCCTCATTAAAATCCTCCCGAGGGCGCTATCATCATGTGACCAATCTGATAAAGCAGCGCTCTCTGCTGGAGACTTTTCAGTCAGTGCCGCCTAGCGGGAACAGTACAGACCCCTAGCGGCGTCTGCTTTAACTAGAATTTACCGGCAAACCCCATGAAAAATGCCTTTAAAAATGGCCGGTAATAAGATTCTCTTAGGCAGAGAGAGTGATGTAATGGTCAACCGAGATTCGGGGAGGAGAGCGAATGAGGGGATGCTGTGGTACTACTGGTAGGGAAGGAAAAGATGGGGAAAAACTTGGCTGCCGTGCACGAAATTCTAAAACGAGGCTTCAAGGGATAAGAAAATAAAGTTTATTTTATGACCTGATTATTTTGAGCATACAACGAAAACAAAAATATAGATTAATGCACCTCAAAGTGTTCGGCATTCTGGTTCCTGATTAGTAATCAGTTCATAAATGTTTATTCTATCGGACAGTTGGGACGTAGAAATGTATTATATTCCGACTGTATACTATAGATAATATATTCTTACAGATAACAGAGAAATCTCTATGTTGAACAACATAGAAGTCCAGCAAGCACCACAGTGTCATAGCATACGATAAACCTGAGTCTAAAGAGACATTAATGTGATTCTGATAGCAAGTAACAATTATTTACCTTTATGTATTGTGGAAAATAGTTTGACAGTATCCTGAGTTAGTTATATGTTTGGTACCTCGAAATGAAAGCCAGAGCAGGGGCATAGACCACCATAAAAAGTGAGAGGCTGTAGACATGCGCATGCGCATATATAGGGCAACATGTCTGCACAACGAGACAGAAAAAATAAGGCCTGGAGTTGAAAACTTCACAACAGGCAAAAACATGGCCGTTACCTAGACTGGAATCAATTGAAATGAGCCTAAACAATGATTGATCTTAACTTCAAACCAGGGAAGCCCCGGAGTCCCCATTGTTACGGCTTCACACTTCATTGCGCAGGCGCAGGCGCAGAAAGGGGCGTATTTCAATGTTTCAGGCTAAGGAGCGGGCGAAGCCTAATCAAATCTCTTAACCGCTCACTCTAACAAAGCAGGGATGGCCTCTGTTGGCTGCACTGGGAAAGCTTGAATTCCAAATTGCAATAGAATAATCCCCGTAAGCTAAAACAATCTGTTGATTAACACAAAGTCATTAGCAGAGCCCGCCCTCCCGGCCGATCAGACCCTGCCATCTACAGACTGTATTCCACTATCCGATTTTGCTCGCGATTTCGGAAATCGCCAGTAAGAATAATTGCTATTTATATTGTCATATATCATAAGAAAGGATTTTGAATTTTCTTTCTAATGGTATGTAACATGCATGGGTTTCCTTCATATTTCTAAGGATAATTTTGAAAACACCCGATCGTCATTAGTCATAATCGCAGAGTGGAATACAGGCCCAATGCTGCATCGAACCTGATTACTACCCATGGCTTTTGTTAGAAACTGCATCGTGATTAAAGACAGGGTCTCATCAGATTTTATGTGATAGAGTGGCAAAAAGGAGGCGCACCACCCATTGAAGTGCCCAAGGTAAATGATGGCTTGCTTTTTGTGATTTATCCACCAATGTGAAAAAGCCGCTCTTTCTGTCGAATAAACAGCCGATGCTGGAAGAGTCAATTTACATAATGATGTGCACGTTGAAATGGGATGGGCCGAGGTTGGGGTTTAGAGAAAAGGAGGATCCTACATTTTACAGCTTTGCCCTTTTTTTGACGTTTCCCACTCTGAACACGTCACTTCTTTGACACTTTTTTACTCTTGTCTATCTGGTGATATTCATGTGAGTTCACGAGTGTATTCGAGCGTTTTGCAGCGGCCTAGATGCTCTTATCCTGATGGGTTTTGTAAAATAGAATGATTCAATGAGCGGAAATGTGAGTAAAACATATAGGATCTAAATAAAATCAAACCATCATACATCAAGATCAAGGTGCATGGATGAAACCCTTGCAAACTGTCGTTTTTATTTCGACAGTAGTCTAATATGATATTTGTCAAATGCATTGTTTGATTTCACTATGTGTGTGAGATTAAATGTTGAGGCTATATCAACTTGTCACTAATATTTGTTACTTTTATTTTGTTTTAGGTGAGTACAAATTGTGGTTTATAACACGCTGTAGCACGTGACGTTAGCTGGTGAGTATAATCACTTTAATTCACATTCAGGAAACTTCAGATACTGGACAACATTCCCTAGTTACCTTTATAGAACATAATGAGCATTTTTCCACAAAGCCTAACTGTTACCATGGGGACAAGCTTTTTGATGATTTAGGAGACAGAGCGCTCAGTATGGGTGCCATATGCAGAAGAGCGAAGATCCTCTGTTGCAATCCTGATATGGTTAGCCTTGGTTATCGACAGTCATAAAACCTGTCAGATATCTGTGATAGCCCCGTATTCAAATTGAGGATGAATACATAACAACAGTACCAACGTCCCATGAAAATCAGCCCAGACCTCCTTACTGCCGATTCCAGAATCTGTAAGACGGTCACCCAATGGCGGGTTTATGATGGTCTCGTCCGCGTATAGAGCCGTTTCCAGACAACGCCACATCGCGGGCTTTATGTGCAAAAATGTGCAAATGAGCTTTCTCGGGTTATGATATTCAACCTGTTTTCTGTATAACCCTTAGCTGATGATTTGTCATTTTTAAGAAAGGGAGATATAAATAACATTACCTTATGGTTGTAGGTTTATTCTCCGATAAGGTGAAATTCAAACCGTGTAGAGTTCTTAATTGTCATAGGAGATCTCATTTGCTTGAGTAGTCTGTCCTTTAGACTAGTATTTATAAACGTGTTGTACCAGGGCACAGCGCATCTACTAAAGAAACAAATAGCCGCATCTTGTGGCATATGGAGCCGTTCCGAGGGGGCGGTCCGGTACGTGGCTATCTTTGAGAATGTTGAACCCTTGAGGGAGGTAGTTCCGTGGCTATCTAGGAGAATTTAGAACTCCCTAGAAAAGAATGTAGATCACACGACTTAAAATGTAGAAAATCTTGTCATATGTGTATCGTTGGAACCCCCTCAGATTTGTCTGGGACCCACTCAGATTAATTTTGATCAGCGACCCCCTGGATACCGCCTTGGCACTTGTTTATCTCCACCTATTGTGTACAGTGACAATCATTGGAAAAGCCCTATTCCTCACCTCCCCCCACACATACACACACCCGCCCCAGATCCACCTTTGATTAGTGGTTCATCCATCGACGACTATTAGGGCCCGCGGCCGGTCCATTCGGACATCTCGTCCCGTCATTTCGGCCCGCGCCGACGTCCGACGCGTGTATCCCCCCCAGTAGACTAGTGGATTAATTACAGGCGTCTCAGTGAATGAGAATCAAACCCATTTCCATGGGGAAATCATAAGGATTTGGCTGAGACGACAAGCGATGATCCACCCACCCCTGACAGGGGGTATCTATGGATCCGCAACAGGATTATCCCCCGTACTGGATCAGGCATTATACTCCACCATTTGACATGATTAACAGACAAGAGGATCATGTTTTGTGGGACTCACTAAATCATCTAGGCTTTTTTTTGTATTTTCACCAGGCTGAGGAAAGAAAAAGAAACTCAGAAATTATGGTAATCTATCACAGCGATTGGATAGTTTCCTTTTTATGAAGGCATTAATTGCATGAGCATTCTGCTTCAGAAGAAATGGGGGAGGATAAGAAATTCATCGATGAGGAGGAACCCGGAAAGGGATGTAAAAAGAATTCATTGCTGCCGGATTTCTTAAGCACCGGGTATTGTTTTTGCTCCATTGCAAACTACGGAATGAAGTGAGTTCGCCTAATGACCCAAAAGTTAGTGTTTTCAATGTCTTTGAGGGGGATTGTGATCTGACGAAATGATCGCGCTCGGGAATTTGCACTTTAAGCAGTTAAGCTGACTGCCCTAGAGGGGCTAATCCATACTCATTGTAAATTTCGTTGATGTGCACCAAAAGGAAGCTGGAGTCCTGAGCAACCCATTCAGAAGTTTTCAAATGGGTTTTTGCAGTGCTTCGTGAAGTAAATCGCTTAGGTCAATTTAACTTTCAAATGAAATTATATTTTACGTGATGTAAAAATTGGGAAAAGATTGATCATAGGGTTGCATGGTTTGATTGGCATGGGAGTTGAAAATGGAACCCTTCTAATAGGTGGCCGATAGGTAGGAAGTGAACGTTAGTGGGATAATTAAGTAATGGCTTATTGCACATACCCTTTATGTCCATTGGCGATATTGGAATGAATACCTATCACGATATCATATCACTTACATATGTAGAAATATCGCAACACTGTCATGATGATATTTCTATATGACAGTACCATGAAAGTGGGTGCTACATAATTGTTTTGGTAATATCACCTGCTGATATAAAATTGTGAGTAAAATTTTACAAACATGCATGTTAAATTCCGTCGCCGAAACTCCTTGATTACATAGATATCGCCGTTTTCGATAACTTATCTCCAGCAATTTGGAACGGCACTTTCGCATTGTAGATTGTAAAGTGAATAGAATTTAGTTTTGAATTGGGGGATAACCTGTGGAAAAGGGCAAGCATTTCATAAATGAATCCAATAGCTTCAGAACTGAATCCAATAGGTGGAAAAGTGGTCCAAGAACTGAAATTCAAGAAGTCAGACTTTGATGCAAGACATGAGAACTAAGGTCCAATGGAGTAAGAAACGAGAGTCTTTGGTTAGTAACAGCCTCCAACAGGTTGAAAAGGGGTCCAATGGTGGAAAATGCCATCCACTAAGTAGGGCTGGCATCCAATCTCTTAGACTGGTGCCCACAGGGTGGAAGTTCTCTCAGGTAACGGTCCTTGTCATAAGGTTACGAGTCAGTCACCAGCCTCGCCACACTCTTCAATTAAGGCAAACACGTTCCCCCCAAAAAGCCATCCCCAGAATTACACCTTAATGAGCTCGACTGTCAATCCCCTCAACTTGCATTTATTTCTTTAATTGAGATCTCATGCCGCACTTTTTGCAACATCCTAATTAACCAGAATGTAGAAACAATCTTCTTTCTGTAAGCAGTGCACTCAGCATTGATTCGGACTAATCAACATTTCAGCAGTAATATTTGTGCCCCTAGAAAGTGGCAGGAGTGATTTGCCTAAAGGCATTGGGTGTATTGGAAAGCTATGATAATTTCATGGTCTATGTGTCTTATTCAAAACAAGTTGCAATTCCCATTTCAATGAAACATCGACCTTTTGAAATATGTTAAGGTTTGATGATATCCTAAGGGCTTCTGGTGCACTCCTTGATCAAAACTTGATCGAACTTGGTAATTTTCTTATATAAAACAAAAATGTTTGCACATATAAAAAAAATAAACCAGATCTAACTGGAGGCCTAGTGAACCGAATGCCAGGTCTGTTCGTGTTAGGGTAACATATATCATACGTTACACACAGTAGTTTCTCAATGTCACAGAACAGCCAAATCCATATCCAAACCATTGATTTTGCTCCTCTTGCCTACTCTCCTATGTCAAAGTAAGACCCATATTCCAAAACTTTCAACATATTTTGCATCATTTCCAAAAGATTGTGTCTACAGTTATAAGAAATAACAGACATATATAAATCATCCAACTCGAAAAACAGTTGGCTCAGTTTAAAATGAAATAAATTCTGATATATATATTTACATCGATTTAAATTTTTTATTGTTTCAATTCATCTCACTTCGGATGGATGCAGGCCTGTGGGGACGTGGATAAAAATGTTGGCTGAGAACCTGACCTGAGACATGAGATCATAGTGTGAGTGTGAACCCAGGCGTGGTCATGGGGGAGCCGCTCACATCTCATTGAGCAACACCTGAGCAACACCTGCAGCCCAGGCTAATTGGCAGTTGATCTATATTTCAGTAGGTGTAGCCGAGCGCCTGGTGTCCATCACTACTATTTTAGCATGTATTATTAAGGGGTGGGGACTCGTACGCACCCCACAAGGACTGGTAGAGTCACGCGCTCTCAGGTAGAGTGAAAACATACCTGTGTTCCCCTGTAACCAACTGAAGGACAGACTACATGCAATGTCATAGTGTATTCTAACAGTCTGGTGTTTTCATCAGTCAAAGTGCACTCATAAACATGCAACTTTGATGCTCATAATTTGTCAGGTGTTTGATCCTTTGTTGTTCAGAAGAGTGCATTTTTATTGACTTTTCACACCTTTTTTTGTGTTATTTTACATGTTTCTCTTAATCATTTAAAAGGTATTTCCCATGGCCTAACTTTGTACACATTTGTATAATTAACCATCATGCGTCTAATACTTGTATTTATATATTATGTTATAATTCTGAAAACAGAGGAAACCCTGATTGACATTATGAAATAACTATCTAAAGCAAAAAAGAAACAGCGATAAACATTACAAACTCTTTAGGATGACCCATAAACTTTTACTTCACAACTGGTCACTTACGTCAACGTTATACCAATAGATATGATACGTACCAATTATTTTCACCGGAGACTTCTCTAAATGCCCCTAACAACGCTGGAGAGGTGGCCGAGAAAGCCTAGCGTGTCATACAGTATCCGTTCTTCCTGGCAGTGCAGACAATAAAGTGGCCCTATTACCACCATTCCCAGCACTTGGGTGGGCGCCGTTTGGGCCAATTTGGTGAGGAAATTACCACCCAGGATTTACTGCTGCAGGTCATCCGAGAACAAGGAGACAGATAACCCTGGAGGCGCCTACAATCTCGGTTTTAATATTAATGACATCTAATGAGCGGTTTGGGTCCCTGGGGGAACTTTTGGGGCTGGACTGGTGTGCCTCAGGGTCGAACGGTAACTCAGTTACTGCCACCATTAAACCCATCCTGCACTAGGCGATTTTTCGATTTTGGCAATTTCTAATTACCTATTAGAAATATGAGAGGAACCTTTGCATGCTACATACCATTTGAAAGGAAATCCGAAATCCTTTCTAATGATATGTAACATATCTGTGTTTAATCTTTATTGTCACTGGCGATTTCTGAAATCGTGAGTAAAATCGGCGAGTGGAATACAACCTTGAGTGAATGGAGAAGGGCGGGCTTTGAAGTTACCTGTATGGGTATTCCCCTGGTGAGCAGCTCGCTGTCTTGCTCATCGTTGGGCGACTATGGGCAAAGGAGAGCTACTCACAGCATCAAGCAATCCACTCAGACCATTGGCCAGGGTCGAGCAATTCCCCTTATAGAGGTGAAGCACAACAAACCTCAATGCAATAACACTCAAGCCACAGAGTTCCATGATCAGAAAGAAAAGGCCGTGATCAATTTACGGAGGTGTCTTGTGGGTTACGCTTATTAGAAGACTGTGGAAGATTGCTCACTTGATTTGAAAGAAAAAGTTTGCTAAATAAAAATTTAAAAAAAACTGGGCATATATGTAGGTTTAGTGAGTTTTGAAACTACTATCATTAAGTTCCAGAATCACTTCGGTTTCCTATTTTGGAAATAGTTCCTTGTTAAATTTTCATTTTTATTTTCTGCAAGTAGAAAAAAACCATGTATAATCATCATCAGGGGTCAGAATTGCAAGAGGTCAGACCAGTACCATGTAGGTCTCTTGTACGTTAAAAAAAAACTATACAGGTAGATATACAGGTGTATATAAACAAGCCTTTCAACTTCACCCCCTAGGTGTGGGGCTTGGTGTGAAATACTCCCCCATCTAATGACCAGATCTCATGCTATGCTAGGCCGGAAAACACGCCAAGTTCGTCTCCCCTGACCATTGGGCCTCACACCCTCCACACACACACACCCCTTTACCTCCCCTCTCCTACTCCTACCCACCCACCCACCCAACAGGGCATTAGTCCACACAACACCTCCTACCTGCCATAATGACGACCTGATGATCCTGTTTACGTGTCCGAGAGCTCCAACCCTTTCATTGTGCAAAAGTTGGCAAAGCATCAACCAGGTACAGCCCATTAGGTGCAATGGGAAAGAAGGGCCAATCAGAAACTTCCGTAGTCTGTCCTCTGATCACGGATTCATATATATAGAGGGTTTTTTATAGTTACTCCGGCAAAGTTAAATACAAACTGCGTCCAGGCTAATGTAGAGAATCTGGCTTTTCCTTGTCTAATGCTAAAATGTCCCGGAACAATGTTTTTTCTTCCTTATGTTAAAAAGTTTGGGAACGTTGTTGATTCTTCTGTCTGTGGAGAAACTTAAACATTGCTAGAACTGTGTTTGTCTGTCTTTGGGTGATTGTCTTACGGCCATATGCATATGTTTTTTTGGACTCAGTTTGTTAAGAATTGTGAGAAACGAAATGTTGAATGGTAATATGTCTGCAAATTTCTGCCTATGTAAACGTCCAAATAAAACCAATTGGAATTGATAGAATTAAGACAGAATTTCATCCAAATGTTGCGATAGCTAAGTGAAATATGATGCGACCATTGTCCTGTGGGAAATAATTGCCTTTTTGGAATGATCTTCGGGGTTGCCCCCGGTTTTCGGATAATTACATAAAATGGTGGAATAGGGAATGGGTCATAGGTGCTTGGGTGTCAGCAGATATGACCGATCATGTAGGTTCTAGGCCAATGATAGGACGATTGATATGATCAAATTACACTTTAAACAGCAACCTTATCTTAGTAGGATGGAAGAAGGCTATGATTAACAGAACTAATTTATTTTAAAGGTCAGGTACTTCAACATAGGCCAGAGCAGACCAGAAGTTTTCATTTAGGCATAAGTGTCAGCAGTCATATATAAGTAGTCATCTGGAAAAGTAATCTTTTTGGTGGAACAAATTAGAATAGTTAGGCCATTTCAGGTCATGGAAGAACATGTCGCCTCAATGAGGCTAATACAATAATACAACGCGCATGTCACATTGTATCAGCCTAGCGAGGCACACGGCCAATCTAATTCGGCCTAAACTAGGCCCAAATCAAACACGCTTGTCATGGCGGGGCGCGCGTCCCCAGTTGCCCCTAGAAACGCCCTTGACCCATAAGGCTGTATTCCACTACGCCGATTTTACTCTCTGTTTCGGAAATCGTTTGTGGGAACAAATGTTAATGATCATAGACATGTTACATATCATTAGAAAGTTCTTTGAATTCCCTTTCAAATGGTATGTAACATGTATGGGTATCTATTATATTTCTGATAAAATTGCAGTAAAATTTATATATTTCCAAATTATCAGTGGGAAAAATCGCATAGTTGAATACATGCTTCATGCGTGCCGTTCTCACCTGGCGCGTTGCCCTGCAGCCTGTAGGATGTGATCAGCCCCCAGTACCGCTACGGGCGCTGCCAGCTGTTAATTAAGTAGTTAGCAGGATGCGCGCGCAGGTGAGGTGTCCGCCACACGCTAGGGGGCGCGTCGGACTCACGTGAGGGACGCTGGCACAAGTGCGAAACTAACAGGTGAAGGTGTGGCCCATAAAGAGGCGGGTGCGAAACTAACGACCCAAAGTGAGACTTTGGATGACAGCCCTTTGGTAGGTGCTGACGTCAGAGAACTGGTGCCACACGCTTAAGCCTGCCCTGCCTGATGGAATGGTGCTTAATGGTGGGTGTCTAGGACTAGAATAGGCATGCTGGGTGCAAGCTGTATAGGCATAGGCCTAGTGCAATTTTAACGACTGTTTTATAGGCCTACGAATAATCATAGACCCTTATTGATCCTATCTATTATAATTTATATTACTCTGCTCTTATTAGGGAGGTTAAGGAACGCCGACGCATCACGTAACGTAAACGTAACGTATCTCTTATCTCACTCACTATTTCGAAACTTCAAAATATTTTACCATGAAGTGAATGCGATTGGTGTGTAGATTTCTAATTTTGATTCAACTTTTAAAAATCATTTATTCATTCTCCCACAGAACGCTTTAAATTTTAGAGATACGTTGACGTATCTAGATGCGTTGGTGTTGCTTAACCTCCCTATTAACCTGTACGAATCATTATCCTCTTGCAATTATGATGATTACCACATTGATAATCACAGGGTTAATATCCCATACAAAATATTGCCCTATTACTTTTGAAAATCTGGGCTCAGAAATTTAATATCGGCCATCTAACTTCAATTCAACTGAAGGCAACGATATAAAAAGCAGCAAAATATTGTATTGCTCTCAATTAATTTGAAGGCAATGTTCATGTAGCAAATTTCCCTAATCACTCATTATCTTCATTTCCTGGAATAAATTGAACAACAACAAAGTTATACTTGAGGAAATGCCTTTTACAAGGTGCCATTCATTTTGATCATATTGAAACCATGACTGATGATCCGTATGAAATTGGGCAGTCATGAATTCACATTGGTGTTTTACGTCTTACTTTTTAAACATCCCACCAGCATTATTCAATGTCACATTCAGATCGAGTGGCCTTGCACTAACAACCATCTATCTCAGCGTCACAAAAACAAAACACATGGACTACAGAATTAGAAATCTGCTCATTAAATCTCTGTTTACAAGCAATTAACGTTGACGAAGCCACCGTCATATAATCCGTACTCCTTGTCGGCCATCTATGTTCATGAACTACGCCGCAGAGACACCATGATAGTCATTAAAACCGTCATTATCATTAACGATGTACTTTAAATTGGCCGTGCGGCCTTGGCGCATACTTCTACTTTTTCTCTCACGATAACGCCGTGTATCCTAAGTGAATGGATTCTGGAGGGAGATGAGTTGATCAGTTTGTGCTTGTCTTTGTCTGGCGGCTACTTCCCCGACATGAGCTCTTGGCTCCCTCTTACTGGGTACATTATTCACTCTAAACAAAGTCCACCGGTAAGACACTGTCGCCGACATGGCTGGAGCCCCGTTTGAGATCGCTCGTACACCACCTGCTCATCTCACTTTCAAATGAGCTGCTCCAAGAAGGAAAGGAGGGTATTGGGGTGTAGACCCCTCAGGTTGACAACATGATATCGTCATTTTCTATAAAGCCTTCCATTCTACCAACTGTCTTGATATAGAGCTTTTTCAAACGAATGTATGACATAGAATAAAGTTTAAAGGCAAATTTTTGTTATTTTCCCTTTCTTCGGTCTCTTCTTCATGTATCACTTCACTATAAGGGGTCGTCTTTTAAGCACGTACGCTCCGAGTAGGTGGGAAGGGGGTTTGATATTCTTTAGAACAAGTGCACGTCCCTGTCCATATCTAAGTGGGGGGTCCAAAATTCAGGTATTAAAAAATACATAAGTAATCAATGTAAGTCCCCTTATGAATGAATCCAATAAACAGCTGATAAGTTGGTTGGTTGGTTATTGGTTTTTAACACCGTATCAACATCTATGGTCATATCACGGCGAGAACAATGTTTGACAATTCTGTCTGGGATGATCGAATCTCTGAGAGGGTAGAGACCATACCCCTACACATTTACCGCAGCAGTTGTTATTTGTTTTGTTTTGTTTGATGAAACTCAACAATGTGACATGGGACCCCTCCCATGTTGAACCCAAAGGACGGAACCTTGAGACCGGACCTCCCCAGGCCGGGGTTGACGGGAGCTGCTCGTCCGACTCCGGTGAGCAGCTCCCACCCAAGGCCGAGCTGCTCGGAGCTGCTCGTCCTGGTTAGGGCCTCAACTAAGCCCCCAAGGCTTACAACACTGAGCAATGATTAAGACAGACGGCGCCGCCCAGATCAAAGTCGGAAGAGGCCACATACTTAATTCAGGGAGAGTCTTGATTAGACCCCCTCTCCTCCTCCGTTTATCCACTTTGAGTTACTGGAGGAGCTGCTCAGAGCTGTTCGGAGTAGAAGGTCTTTTATTAAAGAGACGACTTTGGGGCTGTCTCAAGCACGCGTCGCTGTTGTTCAATATTGTAGGGAGCACGTGGGAACAGTGTAGTACGATTGCCCACTGTTCTTACTTACAATGAGAATATTGGAAAAGCAGCAGCAGTTGCCGTGCTCTTTGACAAATAAGACAAAAAAACCTACAGCTTTGAGACATTACTGAAAGCATTCTAATAGCAGTAGAGGTCTTCAACTTCAAGGAAAGTTACCAGACTTCAACAATATCTGTAGAAAGACTAGATAAAAGGCCTGAGACAGTGGCTTCGTAAAGCCTGTTTGCCTTGTCTCTCTAAACCTTAATACTGATTTCGAGTTGGGCTTAAAGCCTTAACCTTTGCCAGATTAAACCCTCTTGAAGATTGCCATCGCCCTGAAAGCCATTGGCTGTCTCTTGAAATCTGTTGAAGATCTCCCTCGTTGTTAGGATTGGGTATATAAAATATCCATACATTATGAGGGAGATGCAGGTAACAAGGGAATAGTATGAATATATTAATACAAAACATCCATGCATCGAGAAATTGCATACTACTTCACAAACGTTTCTCCCAGACTTTCTCTTGAAATCTGTGGGTCTTACTTTTATCCAGCCATGATAATCCAAAGTCAAACCAAAGTTCCACCCCACCAACAACTCTCACATTTTATCTCTAAACCACTTGTCCACACCATTTCCAAATGGACATTACAGTTCGGAAGAGACAATGAGTGTGAAAATTGGACCAGATAGCCCCCCCAAGGAGGTCGCCCTTGGGGAACCTGGGAAAATTGCATTGTCAAGATTATATCCCCAGGTAGTAGGTCAGCCTACCCCCTCCTCCACGGTGATCATCTACTGACAGGTGGCCATGGGGCAGGGGCTTATCTTAATTGACTTCACGCTTACCACTGGAGGTATTAAGGAGGGGCTTCCTGCAAACTTTGTTATCAGAGCATAGTCAGGAGTATTGGTTATTCAGAGCGAGAGACTGCTACCATTGGTAAAGTTCCACATATATATAAACGTTCCGGTAGTATTGAATACACAAAAGGTACAAAATCGCTGTTGCTCCCTATTTAGGACAAAGTGTTTTTTTCAAAGTCTTTAAATGTGCGTATTTCATATTACATCTACTGACCTGTAATATTTTGGAAAATTCAAGTTAGTGAAAGTATGCAATTGCATTATAAAAGAAGGGATAGGTTACAGTTGAAATCACTATGGGGCTAATGATGTTTGGGAACCATTCTCTCTATTTTTATCTTATCTCATCCTAGACATACCCAGATTAACAGTACTATCAAACGTTGCCAGAAATAACTATACTTTGACAGACCTACTTTGTTGAACCAAAATTCAACTTTCTTGATACTACTATGCACCAGAAAAAGTCAACTTTCCGTATACTACTATGTACCGAAACTTTTCTATACAACAATATAAAGACATCAGTAATAGTCGACCAAAGGAGCCAGGCAGATATATATATATATATAGGCATACAGACCTACTGTGATCTACATATCCCCTATACTGTTAACCAGCCTCCTGTCGTCACGAACACAGTCAAACCACCCCCAAGTCCCAGTGATATTGGCCGTGTCTATTGTGTCTGGACCGTCTGGGACCGTGAGTACCTCATGTGGCAAATGAAATGATGGAGTTTGGGAGCAGCTCAGTAGACATGAGCTAATAGTCCTGTGTGCTGGTGGTAGCGGCTGGTTGTCAGGCCCAGAAGTGAAGGCTGTTTTCCAATAGGCGATTTTGACTTTCTGGATTTTGGGGATATCTAAATTGTTATTAGAAATTTGAAAGGAATCCTTGCATGTTACATACCATTTGAAAGAGAATTTGAAGACCGTTCTAATGACATATAGCATGTCTATGATTGACCAAGATTCCCACTCCCAATTTTTTAAACCGGGAGTAAAATCAGGTAGTGGAATACCCTACAACTGTGTGTTGGTGCTAGTGGCTGGCTGTCAGGCTGATAAGTGAGGATCTGCAGTATTAAACTGGCGGTATGCTTATAGTGGGAGGAGGGATCTATATGCAGTAAAGAATTCATGACAGGGATGTTTTCTGATTCTCTGGGTACATGGATGAATTATATCAAACATTGGCTAACTCTCTATGAGATGGCCTCCTAGCCAAGGTGCGACGTAACGACTACGTTCTGCGACGTTATGAGAAGTGTCCTGTGTAATCACATACTTGGCTGGGTCCCTTTGCTTTTGCATAATTTATTTATATTAGATAATGTCACTGGTTTTTCCCCGTTGAACAGCAAAATAGCTTCCATAAGATTATGTCTCTTTTTATTGTTTGAAAGGATTAGGAATGGCAATGTAGGTATAGTTATAAATGATCGGGTAATAATCAGTAAATGCCGGTCTTGCTGGTCTTAACAAATTGCCTTTTCGACAGCTAGAAAGGCTGTATTCTATTATTTCTAGAAAGTATTCTTCTAAAGCACTAAAAATGTGAGAAATGTTATAAAGAGGATGTGTCTAAACAACATGAAGCCTTGTAATTGCAATCCAAATAAAATAAAATAAATTGTTAGTGGAATAATACTGTTGATATCAAAGTGTGTCTTTTCTCATTTGAATTGTCTGTCCATGGCACCAAATATTGATAGTACCCTAAGCACCATTAAGAGAGTAGTACGACCAGTGGCCGCTGGGGACGGGCTTAGCCATGCCTAGTGGTGCGCGTCTAGGACCAGCTGGTGAGATGTTATGGTGGAGGAGGCACCAATGGGGCGGAACAGATAGAGAAAGATTCCCAGCCACTATCCCACCATCAATGGCTTTAGTGTCTATTCTCAGATACTCCCTCAGAGAGCTTCTGTAGGACAGAGCCATCTGACTGGTTCTATGGCTGGTAGTAGGCCTAGTATGTTTGCATTGCTTTAGGTAATATGTCTTTTTTAATATAACTGCACTCAGTTCTAACTATAATGATCTTCTGTACAAGTACAAATGCTGGTGCTTAATGTCAAATATAATAACACATAATTTATAGGACTAGGTTATAGCTCTGATCAGATGTATTGCACTCCGTCCACATGAAGAGGAGCTGTATTAATAGAATTGAATAAACAGTAATCTTATTGCTGAATATATTAAGGACATGTACGTGTACATGCATATACCATAAGAAGTAAAGAGAATCCTGTTAGCCCAACCAAATATATTGACCAGTATGATATTATTTAAACTTCTTTTTTTAAATTAATTGGCAAATACAAGGAAAAGCTGTACAGTACAAAACCGAGAGTAGAAACAATGCGAGCCATCACAAATCTACAAGCACAAACCGTTATATTTTTTTTCTTTTCTTATTTTGAACGAACCTGAAACATTGTCATACCGATATGTAAAACCTCATCATATCCTGTAGCTCGGATGGCAGACAGTGCCGCGTCAGTTGCCTAGCCACCCCACGCTGCGGTGGGTAATTGGCTATGATCAGATGAAGACTTAGCTGAGCAGCTCCGAGCAGCTCGCCAGCCACGAGCTGCTCACACGCCTATATCGTATGACAGTGTCTGTCGCGTTCGCCCACTGATAAGGTAATCGGGAGCGGCGCGAGGCATTGTCAACCCCCGCCGCCCAAGGATTACCCCGCAATCCCTCGGCCGGTTGTGATTAGGATCTTGGAGGTTGTGCTCCACTGGGGGATTCTGAATAGTGGACATTTGCGAATTTCTAGGTTTTATTGGGAATGTTATATGAACCTATGCATGTTACATACCGCTTGAAAGGGAATTCAAAATCAATTCTCATGATATGTGAAATGTTTATGACCGACCCTTATTGATGATTTCTGAATCAAGACCGTATTCGATTTACCGAATACGAATACGAAGATAAATTTTTATTATTCATTGTAAATTTATAGGAACTCATACATGTTACATACCATTTGAAAGGGAATTCAAAAGCCGTTCTAATTGTATAGGATGTATATGATCAGTCCTTATTCCCACTCGTGATTTCTGGAATTGTGCGTTGAAGTCGGCTAGTGGAATACAGCTTGTATGAAGATACACCCTGCCTGCCACCCAGTGTCTCTTGTCTGCGGCTAACGTTTACCGATGTCTGCCCGCCACAAGCTGTATCTTCCCATCGCATATTGCTTAATTTCTGCCCTTCAAACTGTCATATATATGTTGTATGTCTGCTGCCCACTTGTATGTGTATTGTTTTATTTGTATATCGCTCATAGTTGTCTACCAAGCTAAGGCTTCTGTCTGGTAGATTCAAAATCCCCACTAAAAGACATGTTTTAGTATTTAGTTTAGCGTCGTCCACGTCTACCCAATTCCTTATGATTTAGGCTCTACCTGCTCATAAAAAACCAACAGCTCTTTACTGGCAATCCAGTAAATAAATTTGTGTCTGTGGTCTGTCCACTACTATCTCTTGCCTTCCACTGCCTATCATCCTGCTATTTGCTATCATACACTATCGCAAATCACAGCTGTCTAACGAATGTTGGTATCTTTTTCAAACTGACTATATAATCTCCATAAAATGTGACTTGTTTCAAATGTTTCCATTTCCAATCTTTGGCCATATAATGACACTTGCCAAACTACCCTTTTCCCCCTATTTTTCCAAAGCACTTCCTCATTCTAAGTAATTTTTAATACGATAAGAATGTCTTTGATATTGAGGCTGCACAATACTCTTTCACATGCTTTCCTATATCTATAGCCCCAATAGATAGCTACTTTGCATCAGACGCAGATAGTGTATTGCTTTACGGTAGACTGTGGTATCAGATGGGCAATTACTGCTAATTGACAGAGTTCAATATAAACAGCGTGCAAGGACGCTTCAATCTAACGAAGTATTGATGTATCGACGAGACGTCCAGCCCACACATACTCCTGTGCATACCTAAACAGGATGATAAGTTACAATTCCCCCATTTAGTTCACTATCCTAACCTTTCTGTATGACTGATTATTTTGTCTTCTCAAAATACAAATGATGGGTCTAAATTCCAGGTGGGGGGGATTTGGGGACAGCTCCCAATTGGAGTTACCAATTCGTCCCCGAGGATTAGTAGTTAATCTACGAACTGTCTAAGTATATCAGGAGGAAAATGACTCTGATGTATGGTTCATGGCAGGATGAGGGTTATTTAATTATTCGCCGGTGGACAGTGGCAGCGGATAGGGAGTTCCCCAGGGAGTGCATGCGCCAATTTGGGGGAGATTTAGGGAGCGGTCTCAGACACAGGGGAAGGGATCTGCCACGGAGGAGGCTGGAGGGGACAGAGGCCAGGGATGGTAGGAGTCACGTATGTAGGTTAGGGTGTAGCCAGGGAAAAATTGGTTGCTGTAAAATAGGATGGGTCCTCTTTTGTGGGAGGGAAAGAAAGCAGTTTCATGGTTCCATTGTGGCTTCCCTTGCCTTCTTTTCCTTTGGGAGTTCATGGTAAAGGATCATTAGGGTTGGGTGGGTGGCTGGGGAATAGAATGAGGCTTCTGGTTAGGTAGGGGTCAGTGGTCATATACACAGGAGGGGAGTAAATTCCCATACTGGGAGCCATGTCATGGAGGGAGCTGAGCCCATGGCAGAGCTGTACCCTACCCTAAAATCTGAGGGAGTTCTGGGGAAACTTGCGGCTTTTACCATTAAATCTGAGGGGTTCCAAGCAAATGTGTGGGTGTTCCTTGTATATCTGAGGGGGTTCAAATAAAATATAAGGGGGTTAAGATGAGATTTTTTTCCAAATCTTTCCTGTTTCATTTTCCGTGAACTAAACTTTTTTTTTAATCTAAGGGGGTTTCAGACACCCTTGGGACCATCCCTGGGTATGGCAATGCATCAAGGGAGTTGTGTTTTATTTCGGGAGGGGCCTGTGACCGTGGAGGAAACTGGAGCAGACATGTTGAAGCCGACAGCTGTCAGTACTGCTGCCTCAGACCTCATCATGACCACTAAAGCCGCCATGACCAACACGACTTGAGCATCGATCCCACATTCAATACGCCCCCACAGCCACCAACGTACTCATCCTCTCATCCACAATGTCATACTCACACAGCCACCCACATCCTCACACAACTGCCCAAATATTCACTCACCCACCCACATTGTAAAGCCCCACACCAACTAAACAATTTTCACCAAGTCGGCCGACTGATCCCTTCTCAGGTTGGCCGAATAATTATTATACTCAAATAATCGCCAGATTTTAGCACTGATTCCAGGTTAAGCATGCACATTGCACACCAGTATACTGGCGGATGTCATAAGAATCAGGTGGTTTTTGCACTGATTTGTTGGCTGACTATGTAAAAAATCACCTAGCGGGTACGGGCTTTACTCTTCCACCTTCTACCATCTACCATACATTCACCCACTAGGCCTACTTACTATAGCACCCTGAGGGCAAGCAGGTGAGGCTGGTTCTTGGCAAACACCATTTGGGCACACCAAGGCTATACTGGACCGACGGCTACCAGCAGCCGTAAAGTGCTATATATTTGCTTAGAAGAAAAATCGGAAGCTGGGGCAACCTATACCTTGCATGACATCCGGAGAAGACATAGGTATAGGCCTATGTTACAAAGCCAAGCGCGGTTCCCTGGATTAGAAACTGAGCTATAACAGATTAAAAAAAATACTAAGCAGAGGAAACCAATCATTGGTTCCTTTTTCGGCAAATTTAGATTATTTTAACATAATATTTTCGGAGAAATGTGGCACTTTGCCCCCTTTCTTTTATCGTGCTGGGTCCGCCTATGTCAACAGTAACAACGAGATTAACTGATCATTTTGCAGGAGGAAAAATGATCAAGTACATGCACAGTATTAAGTTATAAGTAGGACATAATTATATCAGTTAAGGTAGATATTGATTGAAACTTTATGTACACAGTCAGGCAAATCTGAGACGTTATTTAACCGTTAGCTGTGGCATAATGCAGAAAAGGTCACATTATTTTTCCAGGTAGGGGGTAGGAAAGTCGAATGTGAATAAGGAGACCAACTGCGGCAAATGTCAATAACCCGTGCACAGTCTGCCGCAGCAGGTGGCACCGGAAGTGGCCGTCCGCCCGCCGCATTCAGAACGAGGCCATAGCCTCGTTACCATAGCCTCGTCCCGCGTTATGTGAACGACCGACCAACCACAGTCCTCCCCACTCCCCGACCCGCAATTGGGGAGCCGACCCTGTCGCCATTTACGCGTCATTTCCGGTTAGTTTGCGCGCCAACGTCGTCAGAGGTCGCTGCGAGCGTCGCATCAGGTCACCGCGTGGTGGCAGCACTGTCGGCACTGATGACGTCACAAGCCTCGTTCTGGGGTACGTTTTTCGCAGCGCCACCTGGTGCGGTGTTTCTCAAATCGCCGCGCGCAGGCGCGTTGGCTTCTGACGAGGCGCGATCGGCAGGAAGCGGAAACGACGACAAGTCGTCGATAGGAAAGTTGTTAGTGGGGAGAGGGTCGCTATATCGAACAGCAGTTAGGACACAATGGTCCAACTTTTGACCTAAACAAGTCGTGATTTATCTATCCTTTAGCAAACTCCTACCGCATTCTAGGATATTGTTCTTACGCTGCCCTACTTTAATGTGCCGGTTTTGTTACCCTTTGCCCTCTTTCCCTTAAAGAGCCTCTCATGTAGTTCTCTTCTTTCCTTTCCTCTTTTTTTCGCTCGTCCTCCCACTTCACCTCCCCCTCCTCCCCTCATTTTCAAACACCAAGAACCACATGACAAGCCGCCAGGACAATCTTCATGCTGATGAAAGTCAAGGAAATCATTTCAAGCTCATTACGATTTTCTACAAGGCGGTAGTGGTTGGAGGCGTCCAACGCCTTCCTCCCCATCCCACCTTTGTCGTCGATTCATTACTGTCACAGATTACACCGGCGGGTGACAGTGCGCTGTCAACAGGCCTGGGCCTGGGCTTTACTTCATTAGATCGCCATTGGCAGTAATAAACCAGCAGTGTGGTGCTCATTAGCATTTTGATTCATTTAATTTCATCGGGAATTAGCAGTCTCATTATTCGCCTGGGTTTGACTTCGTTATACGCCAATCACGTTTCGAGCGCGCAACAATTTGATTCCAGACTTCTATTGAAGTTATTCCTAGTATAGATTGTTGCAAGTTGAAGTTCTATAGCGGGCTGGTAACTCTTTTTTAAATGGCTGTATGAGTACAAATCCCATGGAATATTGCCTCTGAAAGTAACACGTCCAAGTCGGACGCTTGTGTATGCCGTATGTTGCATTCCAGCTTATTTTTAATCTCCGTGATTCACAGTCTTCATGCATATTAATAATGTTCTCCCACTTTCATATTCATTTAGAGTAGAATAGCAAAAAGTCAGGCGTACAGCAATCCCTCTACCAGGCTTCTTCCGCCGTCTCCCCTTGTCTAGTCGTAGAGTAGTTCCTTTTTATCCTGACAGGAGATATGAATGATATTTAAGCATCTGTTTTCGCATTCATCTATTCGTATGGCTGCCTATGCCCTCTTGGTGTTCTCCGATAAAGCCCTTTTTTCATGAATAAATTCGCCCAAGTTGGCCCTGTCAAAGATCTATCCTCTGGCAGTTCCTTTGTGAATACTATTACCTGTAGGAGGGCATGGCCGTAGGGGTAGGGAGGTGAGGAGGAGTGGGAGGAAATACGTGTGGGTGAAGGGTAGATGTGGGGCTTTAACTCCTGTCAGAATAGTACCCCATTCCGTTCAGGGTACAGGTGGGAGGGGGTATCCGGTTATAGACCTATAGAGTGATAAATTGTACTTGTGCCAGGGGTGGATACAGGATTTCCGAAAAGGGGGGATGGGGGGTCAGCATAATATATTATAGTACAAAAACGACGCGCATTTGCACGGACATGTATGGCATTTTTTGTAGTTTAATGGTCCGCTAAAAGGAGAGAGAATCAGAATCCTCTGGAGCCCCCCACCCTTGGATCCGCCCCTGGGTGATGCTTTGTCCGACCCTCAACATTCACAACCTGCCATATTAAAAACCCCAATTCTATGCACTACTAACACACCCACACCTCCACCCAACGGACGACCGTCCGGACCGTCCTACCACCAGCCCTGGAAGTAGGGGAGGCGACCACTACTGGTGGCCCCGGCCTCTCCAGGGCTCTGATGTCGGCTTATTCAATAAGCCAGTCTCCAGGGTTGGGGTGATGGCCTATTGGCCGGGCAGAATGTGAATGAATACACCCCCTCCGGGGGGCCCGCCCGCCCCCTCCGCCAACCCCCTGATTCACCCCCTCCCCGGTAGGTGACCCCCCGGCCCCTCGGCTTTCTATTGCCACCAACTGTTGGATTCTACCGGGGGTAACAATTGCAAATAGGTGTTTGTTGTACTTATAAAGCGGGGGTTTAGGTCAGTGGAACAGGCGCTTGGGATTTGAGAAGGCGTAGGGACGTACGAACGCCATAAACGAAGGCAGTGCAGTTTCTGTAGCTTAGGTATACAATGTTGTTGGTTTAAGTCGCTTCCGATGAAAATATAATACAAATCACACTTTGAAAAGTTAATGCCCTTGTGAATATTGCATTCTTTGGCGTTGTTGGTATTGAGAGCATGTATTGTACGTGTGTACCGGTAGTATACTTTCACTACTAGATTAGTTTCTTAAACTGGCAAAAATATGTGTTAGCTGCACAAGAACAGGAAACAAAAAGGACATCAATAGTCCGTTATCCTCGATCAATAGTTCATCTCCATCATGTCGACCTACACCAATATGTATGTAGTTTATTCCCGTACATAAGCACCGAGAATTGCTCCTTTTAAGAATTGCTATCATGTCAAGTCTAAGTGTGTTATATATATGTGGTAAAAGTCAAACTCTAATAGATGTTATTGCCAGTAATATGAGTAACGTATCAGATCATGGTGTACTATCTGAATCTATAAGTGACCATATGGCTATATTTATTGTTAAGAAACATCAAAAAGTTAAACATGTAAGGGAAAAGGTATATGGTCGTAGTTATAAGAATTATACTTTAGATAAGTTAAGATTTGAAATTGAAAGGAATATACTGTGGCAAAAATTTTGGCATCAGGCGTTTGATGTCGATACATTATGGGATTATATGTATCAGATTCTGTTGGAATCCATAGATACAATATGTCCTGTTCGTAAACTACATGTGGAGATAGATAAACCAACATGGCTAACTGCAGAAGTTAGGGAACATATACATTTGAAAAATAAACTATATAGAAAGGCCTGTAAGAGTAAAAAACCTGAAGATTGGTCTGCATTTAAAATTCAGAAAAAGAAAACTGCATACAATATTTTCAACAGTAAAAAAGAATACATATCAAATGAAATTGATTCTGAGAAGGGCAATGCAAAAAAGTTTTGGAAAGAGATAAATAAAAACTTAGGTAGGACTCATAGAGGGAATACTGTAATAGATTGTTTGGATACAGGAAATGGACTTGTATATGGTGAGGATGCCGCCGAATACTTGAATACACATTATGGTACAATAGCTGAACGCTTATTGAAGGACAATAATACTGTATGGGTTGATAATATTCCAGTTTTGAATGGTCCTCCATTTAAAATGGCATTTATCACCGAACCTGAAGTGTTAAGTTATATTAAAAATATAGACATAACTAAATCATCTGGATTTAAGGACATAAACTCTAGAGTTTTAAAAGATGGATTACTTATTTGCAGTTTTGAATTGACATATATATTTAATTACTCTATAGACTCAGGAGTTTTCCCTCAAGCTTGGAGTACTAGTATAATAACTCCTATACCAAAGGAAGGAGATCCTAAACAATGTGATAACTGGCGGCCAATACATAACTTATCATTACCTGGAAAGCTGTTAGAAAAATGTCTCCATAGACAGATTATTTGTTATCTTGAAGATAATAAGTTGTTGAACACTAATCAGCACGGTTTTCGTAAGAATCACAGTACTATGACTGGTATAATGGAACTGACCAGGCACATATATGATAATTTAAATGATGGTTTTGTAAATGAGTGTTGCTATGTGGATTACTCCAAAGCATTCGATACTGTAAATCATGAAATTCTTTTGAATAAGTTAAAAAAATATGGTTTTCCATTAAGTTTTATAAACTGGGTGAAATCCTATATAGATAGATATCATAGTACAAAAATAGGCAATTTCATATCATCTAAAATAAGGTCGACAACTGGCGTCCCACAGGGCAGCACTCTTGGTCCTCTCTTCTTCATTCTTTATGTAAACGATATATTTAATGTAATCACTGAGCCTGTTAAAATAAATATGTATGCGGATGATACAGCCATTCTAACAAAAGGACTTACATCCAATGTAGCTATTGACTGTATGGTAAAAGCCCTTAACGCTATAGTACAGTGGTGTAATGAAAATAAACTAATTATAAATTATAAAAAAACAAAGTATATGGAAATAGTGCCCAAAGGTAAACGAAAAACTATGAACTCTGTATTACACTTTGATGGTCTGTCTATTTTCAGAGTTGAGAATTATGTTTACCTGGGTGTAAATATAGACCATGGACTTAATTTCCGACGTCACATTAACACAATAATAAGTATAACCAATAATCGGATTTTTGAATTAGAATATATCAGAAAGTATTTAACTATGGAAACCAGTCTACTGGTATACAAACAATATATTCTGCCTATACTAGACTATGTTGGATGTCTAGTTGACAGCAGTACCAGTGATGTAATTAGGAAATTACAACCGTTACAACACAGAGCATTGCGGATAATTTCAAATAAAAGAACTTACATTAGCACAGATGAATTGAAACAACTTCAGGTACAATATAATTTGAAAAGTTTATTGTGTCGAAGAAAATTGCAAATGTTACATCTAGGTTATAGGTATAGTAGATTGTCTGATTGTATTGATGAGACTCGTGGAACCATCACTTTACGTACTGATTCTAAAATTAAAATCAAGAGGCCTTTCACTGCGAAAAACTACATTCTGAATAGTCCGTATTATCGGATGTGCATATTATGGGACAAATTGACATCAGACTTGCAAAATATAATAGACATTAATACTTTCAAACGAAGAATCAAGATGTTGGACATGAATACTTTTGCGTGGAAGACATGAGAATATGATAATAAATCCATGAATGATCCTTCATTCTAGGATATGAAGTAAAAGTATAACACTTCATCTACTCATTTTATATTTCATCAAAACTTGTACTAACACGTTAATTGTAACTAACCAAATCAACTGTCTGAAAAGCGTCTTGTAAGACGAGATGGTTTTGTTCAAATAAAAAAAAAAATATATATATATAAACCAAGGAGAACATACACCACCTCGTAAATGTTCACATAGAACCTTGAACATGCCCCTAGCCTCTGCTTACACCTCTCAGTGGCCACTAGCTGTTATTCTATGCCCGTCCGGAGTGGTTGGTGAGAGATAAAACCCCGCGGGCGGAGCGACTAGTGTGGCCGTTTTGTGAAAACAGCACGACACAATTCACCAACTTAAACTGTATTCACATTGGACGCGATAGCGCGGTGGCCGCGGCGCGACGAATTGGTATAGGTCATATGAGGGTTCCCATATAGGTAATCAGAAGGCACAATTACTATTGCAATCTTGGTCAAACTAAGGAAAAAGCAGGTCAGTTTTATTGGATATATCTATTGTATCAATGGTCCTTTAAGTATTTCAATATCAACATCAAATGATTCCTCACTTTTCATTACGAGAGCAACACAGAGAGGGAAGCCAGCAGTACGGTTTGACCCCTGTGGTCTATTAAGAACAATATAGGATCATATATATATATATATATATATATATATATATATAATTTGGGAGCGTTTTCTTCTTAACTTAAAGTGTCGCCCTGCTTTGCTACGCTGCCCCGCTCCCGATGCAGATAAGCCTTGCTAGCAGCTCACCAACAGAAGGCCCCCAGTGACTGAGTAGCTTGGTTGACGTGCCTGACTGGGGGACGTTATGTCTGTCGCCCGCTACAAACGGTCTGCATGGGGACACGTGCCGAGAGGACAGGTAGTTAAAGTACTAGCCTGATGCTGTCTGAAGTGAAGCCAGAAATGTGTCCAGTGTTCTCATTTTTGTCTTACGAACATGGACACGCAAATGCTTATTGACCCAGTGCAAGTCTGATTTTATATGACTGCTTAATCATTCGGCCATATGTATCAATTTACCCACCATCCCCTCATCAGGGGGCGATCCTTGGGTTCAGAACAGGAATCCAAAATTCGATTATTTATTTTTTTATAAGTTTTCTTTATGAAGGCCTATTTAGTTTAGGTGCCCATCCAGATTGGGCGAATTGGAACGGTTCAACCTTCCCCTTGAATCCGCCCCCAAAGCATATTTGATTATCCTTCCTGGCTCATATCAAAACATTTCTTAATTAATGCATGTTCAGTATCCGTTTATATCTTCCCATGTGAGACACTTTGAAATTTAAGAAAACAAGTTCATAAAGATCCCCACGGCTATATGCCAAAAACCACAGCCTCCCCATCATGTTGTTGACCATCGACAGTGCCATGCATATTACATCCCCTAAGTGAAGTCGTGTAGGTAGCCTGTCGCCCTCAATCGTCTCTAAGTGGCAGGCTCCTGCTCACAGACTGTCATACTGTCAGGGTATACCTTACAGTGTGTCTTACAGTGTGTCCGCTAACCCCTCTAATCATACACGACATGCAATATCCTATACGTCCTCATGTAGCAGCCGTACACACGCCTCGTAGTATATTTTCAAGTAAACTACGATCTATTACGTATATTATAAGATTGTGGATGTTTTAGAATTGTGTACATGCATGAGTTGTGAAATATAAAGGTCATTCAGAATGTGATTCGGATGTCGCTGTTTCTTACCTGAATAAAGCAATTGCATAGGTCGAATTAAAGGTTTAATCTCTTGTTGTAGATTTTTTTTATGGTGTTTTGTAATCTTATCTATTCCCCTTTTATTGACCCTCGTGTTTCAACACATTAACAGCCAGGAAGTTATTCGTGAAAAGGGCGAAAAGAATTCAAGCATTTGGTATGGTCGGCATGGATGCTAATTTCTATATATTGAAATGGAATAATATTGCAGGTATGATACATTTTGAAAGAGAGACTCGAATCTATGCATCCTACCTTTGTTCCGATGTTCTATGATGCACTATTCATCGATTTTATTCACGTGCACGTTCTGCGTATAACCCGATACTACTAAAACATTTTGAATCGAGGTAAAAGAAGGGACTTCAGAGAAATTATGGGAAAAGCTGAATCAATTTTCTATTAACTCGCCTACGTGAGTCTGACTGATCGTCTGAAAAATACACCAGTTTCGTTATTTCTGCGTCGATCGCGTATAATATGTCTGATTCCTTCCCTTTTGTGTGCTTAATTAGCGCCGTTCATTTGTCTCCTGTCCACCTATAGTATGAATCTTTCACCGGGTTATCGATCGATCCCCCCGCGCAGAATTACACCACACCGGTCAACGGCCGCCCGTTCCCCTTGATGCCGCCGGCGCTATCTGCCCACCCCGGTCTGGGAGCTGCTCGGTCCGGGGCCGTGAGCTGCTCGGTCCAGGGAACGAACTGCTTACCTCGGCCCTACCCCGGTCCTCACCCCCAGCCACACCAAGGTCCCACCATGGCCCTACCAAGGTCTCACCAAGGTCCCAACGAGGCCCCAACGAGGCCCCGCCAAGGCCCCACCATGGCCCCACCATGGCCCCACCATGGCCCCACCATGGCCCCACCAAGGCCCCACCAAGGCCCCATCAAGGCTCGACTAAGGCCCCACAAAGGCTCACCATGGCCCCACCATGGCCCCCCCAGAGGCCCTACAAATGCCCCACAAATGCCCTCGGCTCCGGCCTCACTCCAGCCCCCCCCCCCCCCCCCCCCCCGGCTCCGGTCCTACTGTGGCCCCTGCCCGGCCTCATTCCGGCCCTATACTGGCCCAATCCCCGGCCCCCAACCCGCCCCAACCCAGCCCCTTCCCCAACCAAGGTCCCCCTAGCCTCACTTCGCCCCCACCTCGGCCCCAACCAAGCCCCACTCTGGCCTCACTCTGGTCCCACCCCGGCCCCACCCTGGCCCCACCCTGGCCTCACTCTGGCCTCTCCCCGGCCTCTCCCCGGCCTCTCCCCGGCCTCACCCTGGCCTCACCCTGGCCTCACCCTAGCCTCTCCCTGGCCTCACTCTCCCCCTACCCAAGCCCTGCCCCACTTCGGCCACTCCCCGGCCAGCCCCAGCCCCATTGTCCGGCTCCCCGCCTATCTAAGGTTGGGTCGGGGGCATTCTCCTATGAGCAGCTCCCGGGGAATGGGCGCCTGAGCTGCTCCATTGTGGTTGGGGCCGGTAATGATCATCTGCGGGCAGCAGTTAGTGTGGGCTGAATACAGAGCTGGCTTCTCAGGTTAGGCGGCGGGGCCCGCATAGATGGATGGACTCTGGGTCCGGGGGATTGGGGCACCCACTGACTAGATGGTCTAAGCTACCTACCTACCTACCTACCTGCCTGCCAGCCTGCCGCACCCTTAGAGTAGCACTGGTTATATTTCCACCTTGCTAATAGCCTCAGTCCATATCGCCAAGCTATTTGCCAGTTTCTCTCTGTTTCGGTTGCCAGTTTTTCCATCTCATTTGCTAGTTTCTCTATCTTGCTTGACAGTTTCTTTGTCTCAATTTACTAGTTTCACTGCCTTGTTTGCCAGTTCCCTGCCTCTTCTGCCCGTTCCTCTATCACATTTGCCAGTTTCTCTGTCTCGTTAGCTAGTTTCTCTGTCTTGTTTGCCAGTTTACTTGTCTCATTTGCTGGTTTCTCTATCTCATTTGTTAGTTTCTCTATTTCATTGGCCAGTTTATCTATATTCTAGCTGGGCATTAAATTTACCAGTTTCTCCGTATTATTTTTAGGTATTCTGTTTTATTTGC
The DNA here is from genome assembly GCA_936440205.1 of Lepidonotus clava. NCBI lineage: Eukaryota > Metazoa > Annelida > Polychaeta > Phyllodocida > Polynoidae > Lepidonotus > Lepidonotus clava. The sequence continues at coordinate 11,358,902 of OW387150.1, read as the reverse complement.
CAGTTATCAATCTCGGCTGTATATCACATGGCATTCCAGATTTCTCATTATCTTGTGTGCATACTCCTGTAGAAATCAGTTAAATGAAATTATCAAGTTTCTTCTCTCCATAAAAAAAACATATGCCGCTTTGCTGTCCCCAAATTAGTGAAACATTATACGCAATGTCTGTACTCTTCCGTATATATATATATATATATATATATATATATATATGGGGGTGGGGCGAAGATATATATATATATATATATATATTCAATCTACGTATCCATAAAGTCTATCATAAGGAAACTGCCCATAACAATGTGCTTTCCCAATTACATTTACCAGTTATCAGAAACGTCTGTCTGGCTGATCCGTGTTTCAGTATTTGGATAACAAAGAGTAATATCATACTTTACTGGGAAATATCTAGAACATTGTTGCCTCTATATAAATCTGTAAGAAGACGTGTCTGAATACTGTCATATGCTGCCGAGAGAATCATTATAACTTCGCAAAGAATATGGCTTACATATAGCTGCCTGTGGGATTTCAGTGTACCATTTCATGCAATTCAGTTTCAGAATAGATGCATGGGACAATGGCCATATATAGGGTTGGAATTATTTTTGCAGTTGAATTTGTTATTCAAACATCTTAATTACTATAGTTAATGTTATCTTAATCATATACATGAAATGTGTTTGCCGTATCATTTTACGCAACATGATTCGAATATTACAAATACGATTAAGTACGACAATGACTTTGTGTTCTTGTATTCACGTGAATAACTGTTGATGATAACATCCAATGTCTAAATTCCACCTTTTTATTCGTAAAACTAGTATTTCATAAAGCTAATATTTTTTATATTTTCTCGTTTTCCAGGTGAGTCACAACGGTTTAATATACCTTATAAGAAATCTGCAGAGGGTAAGTAAGTTAACCGGTTACTCTAAGGAGAAATGCCCCGTCAGAAACCTTCTCTCTCCTTTTATATCGTTTCAAACAAAGAATATAGACCGTTAATGCAGACAGATTAGGGTGAAATAATTTTCTCAACTATTTATGAGGCCTTTATAGGATGTCCTGACTCTGATACTTTTTAATATTTGGCACAACCGTGTCAGAAGCTTATAGTTAGTGGTGCAGCCGCGCCAGAATCTCATGTAGTTATATTAATTAGTGGAGTAACTGAGTCAGAAGCTTATAATCAGCTGAGCATACAGTCATACAATCTACAGACTTTCTACACAATTAAACACTTTTCATACCATTTAGGTCAGCTTGAGTCTAATGCCTGCAGCAAAACGCACTGTTGACACTCATTTTAGCGACTACAACCATCGACCAGAGGTACTTAGCGATTGCAGATAGTTGCGCAAGGAAAAATAATTGTCTGTATTGTAGGGCGGCGTCAGAGGCCCAAGAAACACCTGCACCCTTTGAAATCAGCATTGATAGGTGGGCTGGCGAGGGGGAGGCTAGATCCATAATTCATTAGATTATTGTATAGCCGACTGACACACATGTATGCCTGCCTTTTATTTGCCTAGCGCTAAATGCCCTGATTCTACGGGTTGGCCAGCTGTAGGAATCGACTTATGAGCATGTCTGAGGCAATTGTGTATGTTGTGGTGGGATCTAGAAGAACCCTGGAGTAATCAGTTTTATCCCGGAGGGGTGGAGGGGGTTCGAAGAGGTTATGATTTAGTGCATTCAGCATTTTGTTGGGTATTTCGTTTTTGTTTTTGTTTTTAATTTTCTGGTCCTCTGACCATATAGTATGAACTTTCCAGTCGTAGAATGTGATTGTATGTTGTTTTTATGCATTATAGTCAGTGTACAAAAAGGCCCCCTGCATTTTCTTATTGCAACTAGATGTCCATAAATATAATTGTTCGATTGCCAATGAAATCAACTTTCCGCCCCAATGTTACAGTGCTACCAACATTTTGGTTTTGTTAGATTTTAAATTAAAGTATTGTCAAATCAAACTCAGATGATATTTCTGATGAAATCATGTCAGTTATTTAGAGGGGAGAGGAATACTGTGTTACAGTCCCATTGTCATCTCTGAAAATTAAATTTACTAAGAAATGCCACATTTACAGATCATAACCCCAACGAACCTTATCGCCGAAAGGTCATTTACATTAAATAATGACACTAACAAGAAACCCATACCCCATATCATATAGGCTATACCACTACTCGGACCACCAGTCCACCACCCTTCTCCAGGGCGCGCCACTATGGAGGGGTGCCTCCTCCACGGTGCCTCCTCCTCCTGGGCATCGCCACCCAGCTCACGGAGGGAGGTACAAGCCTGCCGACACGTCCCCCCCCCCTACTCCAGGGTCCAATGCAACGAAATAGCGCTTTCCATTCCCAGTTTGTTGGTGTACATCGATTAGGTACACCTCTGTAGTGTTTACATACCGACCCCCGTCCAGCCTCTTGGTAGTACTCTGAACGTATTTATATTCGCGCTTTGCGTAATGTTTCGGCTTGATTAATACACGTTTGTGGGATATCCGTGAAAATATAAATGTACACAGGGAAACTACGCTTTGTTATGTCATACATACACCATGTACTCTTGAAACGCACATTTTAAACCACGCGAATTTTCTCCTTTTTTTTAATCAGCGAAAATGTATGTACATGTGAAAATATATATATCCTTAAATTATTATTCAGGGAGTGGATGTCCAGTTGTAGTCCCTGCAGATGGGTGGTCTAAATTACACAGAAAATCAAGACGAAACGTAAGCATTGGCTGGGTAGAGAAGAGTTTTCATTACAGACTCAAGCGTTTTATTTAATTTTCAATAGGCGGTGTGTATTTGAGTCATTCGATGAAATTGAGAAATGGATATAGCTTTTAAGATTGTGTAACCTGATTGGATTCTGTAGGTTTTGTGCATTAAGTCCAAAAACTATGATGGATATCAGCCCAGCTTTTGCATATTTGAATATGAATCAGACCATTGGAGATGTGATTATGAGTCGTGTTATAGTTATAACGCTATACAAGATTGGAGGATGTGTACAACAACTAACCAATCAATCATATTAAAAAGAAATTCTAAAAATCAGGTACGCTTGACAGGTTCTCTGTTGTAATATTATTCAAAGTGTTGGAAATCTGCCTTGCAGATAGGCCGGGCTGTGCCAATCAGGCCTATGGTACTAGGACATTAAGTAAGTTGGTTTGTGGATCGGGCCTTTATAATTCATGACTCCGGCCCGGGGGGTGTTTTCACAGGCTCGCAAAGCACGGTCCACTACCCGCCTTTAAAACCAGCAGCGGCCGCAATATCTAATTATGTAACACTTTCCTATAGAAAAAAAGCCTAGAAAAACTTCGAGCCACTCAAGGCTACGTATCGATTTATTGAACGAGTGGGAAAGACAATCCAGAAACACAAATAACACGGCGCAGCAAGAAGTTAGATTTAGGCTCTTTTATCAATATTGGCTTGTCGTTGGAGAGGATGGGGGGAGGTTGGGGTTAGGGGTGACCGCTTGGTGAAGTGGGGGCCTAAAAAATCGTAGGATTAATGGGAAAAGACGATGAGAGCGGATTATTATTGTGGCTGCGATTAAGTACACACTAAACCGCCCTAGGGCATTGAGAAATACTACAAAATAAATAAATTTGATAATTGCAGTAAGAACCTAATCTGGAGGCATTAAAAGCTTCGCAATTAGCGGTTATTTGACTCTAGAGAAAAGGATAAAATTTGAATCATTTTTGTGCCTAATTGATTGGTAGTAATTTATCTTGATTTAAATCTTAACGTCATGGTTAAATACGTTGGTTTTTATCAGTACCTTGATGAAATCTGCATATCAAAGAGATGATCCTACTATCATTAAATTAGTCATCCTCCACGGAGAGGTCGTTAGTGCAAGAAAAAAATATAATTAACCTAATCGTTTGTGCAGTGTGGCGCGTCTTTTTTTTTCTTTTCTTTAATAAAATGCGTCATGTGCTTTGGACAAAGTGGGGTTCAGAAAAGGGAGTTTAATGTGGTAAGAAGAGGTGTGACTGACACCACAGACACACTTCACGGAGACACTTACTGACACTACTTCATAATTGACTGACACCACAGACACTCCTAAAGGGGACACTTAAAAGACACCAACCCAGACTAAGTCCTTGACATGGAAGATGTCAAATCCAAATGTCCGTCTCACTGTACAACCCACTCCTCTGGGTCCTTTAAAAACTTTCCGTTTTTTTCTCCAGTGTCTGGAGGCACAATGAATCCCCCCATCCGTCCACCCTGGAGGAAACGAGAGCTGGATGTATCACACAATATCAGCCACGCAGCTACATAAACTTGGGTTGTGGCAGTGCCTGGGAATGGACATAGAATCTGGCGCCACTTCTGTGCTGGTTATGTACGAGCGAGAAGACTGTCCAAACTAAATGGGAGTGGTCGAAGGGCGGAGACGGGGCAGGGAGAGGGTGCGATGGAAAAGCCAGCCTTTCCAATTCCACCCTGGAGGAGGAGGGAGTAGCAGAAGGAGTCAGGAGTAGGTTAGGTCGGGTGGTGGTGGTGGTGGTGGTGGTGGGGGGGGTAGGAGTATTGGGTTATGCCATAAACGTACATATTTTCGCGCTTACATTAATATGTTACTATTATTGAAGATATATTTTTACCCAGTATAAAAATTCCCGGTCAATTCTATTTGTACAACTATTTTTTTCACGTAGGTTATGTTTTCGCGCATGAATTCCAATACGTGAAAATAACTTGCAAGACCCACAAAAATGAGTACGTCCACAGCATTGGGGCTGGGTGTGAGGATGGGGGCATTGGGTGGTGTCAGGGCAGGTCACATATCATAAAAGCCTCCAGCACATGACCACATCTCCACGGTGATGGGCGTGTCACAGGAGGGGGCTGGGTGGTGATGGTTATGTCAATAGAGGGACCGGTCCCTCTCAATAAGCCCGCCCCGGCCCCTTATTCCTGCCTGTATTACACTAGGCGATTCGGACTGACACCGACTTGGAAATTTTATGAATAAATGATTTTTTTGGTAAAGGGCCATGCATCCTACATACCATTTAAAAGGGAATTTAAAACCCTTTCTAATGATATGTAACATGTTTTTACTTCACCATCATTCCGACTGACGATTTATAAAATCGGAAGAAAAAATCGGCTCGTGCAAAACATCCTTTAGATGGTCAGTCCCAAATCTGGCTGAGGTGTCTCTTCGATCCACTGCCAAAAATGTGGGCTACGGACATTGGGCCTGTGCTTCAAATACAATCAACCTTCTTGAGAAGGCGGGGTTAAAATGTGCAGTTCATGCAATGTTAACATGTTGCCTTGCGTGTACGCAGTTCAGTCTTCTTCCTTTGAGTCTGGGTATTACTTTGAACAAATTAATGTATACACAAAGGCAATTCTTGTAGAAAATACAATGTTTTCTCCAAGCAGCATATGGGACGAAATATGATATATTTTGAAAATCTACAGTGGTGTTTCTGAGTACGTATTTATTGGTCAATTGTGTATGGACTCTCATGCCATTGCTAATCTTATGACCCTCATTTTTGCTTTTGGGGCGCCATCTAGTGGTTATTGGTGAAGTACGCCCCAAAAGCCTTACTGTCGGATGTTTTTCTATTGTATAGAGTCAAGAGGCGTGAAATTGGTGCTAATTGAGCCCTTCCCCTCCCCCTGTGTGTATCTGGCAGGGAGTGGAGGGGTAGTGGTCTCATTGGTCCCCCTGGCCTGTCAATCACCCCTGTAGCTACACCTCCGGCACGGTCAGTCCTGGAACCTGTGACCTGTGCAGTCAGGTGTGTCACAAGTGACCACTGCTGCTACCTATAATTAGCCCAGGCAAGGTGAATGCGGGTGGGTGGAAGGGGGGGGAGTGGTAGTGGTGGAAGGGGAATCTAGGGGTGGTTTAGTCCTTTCATAACCTACTTATCTCTTACATATTAGTTTGAGCAACTAGTGGATTTGCATGGCACTACAGTCTAGTGGTGGGTGGGTGGAAGGAGGTAGGTGGGGGGCAAGACCTGCTGTGGACAGAGTCTAATTTCAGAATCTAATCTGATATGATGCACTACTACGAGTCCATTATCCTTATACATGTAACAGGTGCCCCTGTTCATAGTGTCTACCTTTCTGACCCCTTCCACCCTAGTTTATAGATGATTATTTATCGCCACAAAAGCAAGGCTTTTTCAGTCCAGAGGACTGAAAAATATATTTTCTCTTGTAGGATATAACGTTCAATGCTCTCAGTATTGAGTCACAGAACATAATTATTACCAAATTAAAAAAGAGAGAGGCTGTGCACTCTACCCATTCATTGGTAATTACTGAAAGATTTTCTATCGAAGTAAAAAAAGCATAGCCGCTGTAGGAAAATAGGATGCTGGCTCGTATTTCATTATGAAAAAGCATTTTAGATCTAGACGTATAGCATTATGTAAACTTTGCTGATATTGCTTCCAAGAAACCTTTAATTTATCTTGGCTTCTTGGTAAGACATGAGATCTATCGTTGTATCACACAAAGCCCATATACATATATGTTTATTCCTGCGCCTCTGTCCCATTTCTATATACTACTCATGTATCATACACAGTATACTGTTGTGTAGCATGGTGTGGTTAACCAGACATTATGTGTTTCTGATTGTACAATGAACCTCTATGTATATTTTTTTATTAAAAGAGGGACAATCACACACCAGGTAGCATGTTAAGGATATATGCTTTAAAGCTTGTATTGCACAGCCGATTATGATGCTGCCGATTTTGTATTTGTGGACTTTATCTAAAAATGTTTCCTGGGACCATACATCCAATATAACATTTGAAAGAAAATTTTAAGTCCATTCTAATCATATGCAATGTCTATACTTAACCTTTAACTCCCTGCCGATTCAAATAATTGGCAGCAAAAGTGAAATCAGCATGAGACATATAGGCTTTAGATCTTTACTTAGATTAAACCAGCCCCCAGTGTATACTCTTATATATTTTCCATTCAGATAATCAACTCCTACAGAAGTATGAGAAAGCGAATTCAGACACTACTGTGGCAATCACAACCCATGAATGAACCCATAAACCCGTTAATGAATTGTCTATACCTCCCTACAGAGAGACCAGCCCCATAACACTTAGCACCACACCAGTAATGAGCAATTCAGACCTGCTCAGAGCTGCTCACTAAGTGAACCAGACTGGGTAAGATTGCAGCAGACATGAGATTGAAGCTGGTTAGATCAGAGACTTGAGTTCAAGTGGTTGTCCCTTATCATAGGAGACACCTCCTTAGAAGCAGCCACTAACCAGATAACAGGCTGGTACTGGGGCCTGCATGACAAGGGCCCATTGGGGGTACGGGCCACCTCAGGGTGTAATATGATAAGACTGATAAGGCTGATAAGACCACAGGGGGCCAATCACACCTCCAGCCTGTCTGGGGTTTCAATGGGCCTTGATCAGGCAATGCTGCCCCCTTGTGTTGTAGTGGTCTCAGGAAAAGAAATATTACCAATTCTATTCTTCACAGAAATGACAGGGTAAACTTGAGAAGTGAACAATGGCTATTTCCATAAATATAGGGACATCAAGATAATCCTGGGCAAAAATATTTCCAATAAGTATTGTATTCTTCATAGCAATGACAGGGTAAACTAATGAAGTGAACAATGTAAATTTCCATAAGTACAAGGGAACAAAGAAAAGGTCCATACAAAGCAATATTAATAAGTGAGTGGAAAAACTTGTGTGTTAAAGAATGGGTTGAGAGGTCAATAAATTTAGGAAAAGGTCCTGAATGGGCAATTCAATTTCATTGTGTCGGCCGCTTTTAAGTCTTTGATTAAAGAAAACTGGATGTTTATTTGGAGATCTTGTAATAAAACGGCAGACCCAAGATATTTGATTGTAATCACAAGATATTTGATACGAAACACCAACCCTCAAATTGTCTAATTTCACCAAATCAGCAACGAAGCCACAATGACAGAGCGAAAACTAGAAAGGTTTCTTAGTTTTGGTGACCTTTTCCCAGCATGATGCCAGTCTACTGCTGGTTGTGTCAATTGAGCATTTGACGCCACAGCACTCGGCCAAGTGAGTTACTCAACTGGCCTGTGAGTCGCTCTTTGATGTTGGGGGAGTCGTATCTCTACTGATTGCTTGCCAGCGTCCCCTTGCCATTGGCACATTGGCACATTGTCCTTAGCACGTGGAGGACTGTTCTGTGTTTGGCTGTAGTGTGTGCGTTGTGGGGGGAGAGGAGGGGGAGCCAGAGGCCAATTACTCAAATTACCTCGTTTGCAAATCATGACCACGCGGAGCCTAATTTCCGCGGCCATTACTGGACAATTGGCAACCGCCTGCACCGCCCCGTGGGGAAACGGCGAACTAGAAGGACGGCGCCGGTAGCTACAATCGGCTAGAGTGGAGCTTGTTTTTGTTTTTTTGTTTTTTTTACACTTGTGTCCGATTTTTATTGGAGGTTGTTGGTATGGTGGCCACTGCCTTGTTTTAGTCTGCTAGAGAGATTGGGAGGGTGGATGCTGTGTGGGGAAAGGAGGGAGGCCCGGTGGGGTGGGATTTGATGTAAAATGGTCCAGGAGGCAGTAGAGCAAAAGGCTAAAAGCGCCATGGGTCTAATTTACTGCTTTCATCTTTTGGCCTCGCTTTCACCTCCGTGAGCGATGCGCGCGCAGCCCACGTTAGCAGACGACTTTTGGCCGGGCGTTCCCGCGTAAAGCATGGCGGGAAGGGGCGCCGGGGCGTCGCAGGTCGCGACCGCGCGCCTGGGCCGGAAGTGGCTTGACCACTTCCGGCCAAGGGGGAAGTAGCACAGGTCAGCGACAATAGGTCTCCTGTGCGCATGCCCCAGCTGCAGAGCATCGACCGGAAGTGTCGCTGATCCGCCGGACGCTGCCATGGCGACCTCGCGCCGGAAGTGATGACATTGTGTTTAATGCCAAATGTGTCGTCGCCGCTTAGCCGTCGATTCCTGCATGCATACCGACGACGATGGGATTGCCGCGCTCCTTTCCATCCCCGATTTCCGGTTGCCATTCCCTTCTCCTTTCTACTCGGTGAAATATATCTGTATTGGATTTGAATAAATCATCTTTTCATCGGCTCCCTTGTGTGGTTATTAATCGAGTCTACTTGAAGGAAGCCGACAAAAGAATGCAAGGAACGACCAGTAAATAGGGGTGGCAGTGTGGTCGGGCAGGGTAGGTATGGAAGGGGTTGAAGGCTGAGGGGCGGCCGGAGAACGTGTGTATTTTCTTTACGCGTGCGGCGGCCCGTTCACTTGATGGATCTGGTCGGTTCCGAATCCCGCTGGCCGTCGGCCCGGTCCGGGTGTCAGTGGCTGACAGGTGGAGTGTTGTGAATGGTCGGAACGGGCGGCGCGGGATGGCGGAATGCTGTCCGGGCCGCCGGCCGCCCGGAGTGGCCGGATGGAGAGGGGTGGGAGGGAGGAGGGGGCTTGGGGTTAAGGCGTTGGGAGGAGATGGGCGGGAAGGCGAGGCATGAGGGTTAGGTGGGGTGCTCTAAAGGCTAAACTCCACCAGGCAATTTTACTTGTGCTTTCCAAAATTGCCATGGGGATTTGCTCTGACCATAGACATGTTAGATATTAATAGAACGGATTTTTAATTCTACTTCAAATGCCATGTAACATGCATGAGATTCTGTCACATTTCTAATAGAAAAAATTAAATCTGAAAATCCCAAAAGTCAAAATCGCCTAGTGGAATACACACTAAAAGGGGAAGTTGGGAGGGGCAGAAGGGGAAAGGGGTGTGGGGCAGGCAGAAGGGGTCAAGAGGTTGACGTGGATGCAAGCCCTGATGGATGAAAAGATGTGTCGGAGGAAAAGGAGGTTGCGTTGGAGATTGTGGCTGGTATAGACACATGGCGGGTGGGGATTCATCGCTTCTCAGCCTTCCCTATACCGGCCGACACCCCGCCCTATACCGGCCCACACCCCCGCCCTATACCGGCCCACACCCCGCCCTATTAATGCCCGCCCATCCAGGGAGTAGGGCGGGGAAGACGGCCGGCGCTAGCCCACTATATCCCCCTACACCGCCACTACCACCGCCACTGCCAGCGAGAGAAAAACAACCCGGATAAAAGTAGTAGAATAAATGACAGCCTGAGAAAGTTTTCCTGGTCCTAAAGTTAGGCAGAGAGGGCCATAAACCCGGCACCTACAAGCCTCTGGCTATGAGCTGGGTGTCTGGGGTGGGGGAGGAAGTTATGTGGGTGGTGTGTTGAAGAAATGTCGGGAGAAGTTTACTTTCTGCACCATTTTTCTCGGGACACATTAGTTATATGATACCTGGCTTGCCGACACCCAATGTGACCATCTTTACATGCTGAAGAGCACAGAAAGCAAACAGCATATAAATGACACTATTTCGAAGAAGCGCAAACTGAAAATAGATAGTGCAAATGGGGATACTTTGCCACGCTTCAAGCTAACAAACAATGAAAAAGGATAGCATAAAATTGCGGACAGACTGGCTTCTATAGAATATCAAAATCACCACTCTAGGTAGTCAAACTCCGACCAGCCATTGGAGATATAATCACAAACGGCGACAGTGGCTCTACTACTCTCCCACGCCCTCGATTCACATGTCGCGACGTAACAGAACGCCCCAAGTGGTTTGCACTGGGCCCGTCACCAGAGACCGCCTCGCCACCATTTGTCCTCCCGGGGCGAGGGGCGTGATGCGCCGGCCACTCTCTGACCGGAGGGGGCGGGGTGGGGGGCCGGGGCATGTTTGCCGACCACTCAGTCCTCCGGTGTCGCGTGGTCCTGGGGTGTCGCGGGGTGTGGGGTGGGGTGTCGCGGGGTGTTGTAGTGTCGCGCCTTGGGTGTGGGTTTGTGTGGGAGAGTGTGTGGGTGTTAGGGATAGGTAAACATGGCCACTTGCTCCTTATATCAGCTGTTCAGAGTAAATGTGGGAATGCAGACCCATTCAACAGTTCAATAAGCGTATATTTAGAAATGCTATCTACAGTTGATATGTTTTGTGGATTTGAATCTTAAGTTATGTTGCATTTGATTAGAAACAAACACGAGTTCCCTTGGATGAACTTTCAGGACATGAAGTGAAGCAAATGAAAAATGTTGAGCCGAGAGGATTTGGATTGTAACATAGATATGTATCTCTGTAAGATCCATATGGACTGTCAGAAGGAGCCTGTTCAGCCATGACGTTTCCTTCTCAGCAGGAATTTTAGAACAGCTACACTTTGATAGCAAAAAAAACACTTAAACTTTTCCATTGTTAAAAGTTCAAAACTTGTTAAGTCATTTGTCCAGTTTGTCTCGCGCTGCTGAGGGCTTATAGTAATACTCCCCCCTGGCCCTCGGACCACACCCAACCGGGCCTCCCCCACCCCCGCACCGCCCCCTACCCTCCACTCCAACCGGCCACTCTGCAATGTTGTCCACCTCGAGTGGTCTATGCGCTCTAACTGCCACTTGCCACAGCCCCTGCGACCCCCGGGCCGCATCGGCGCAAACCGCCGGACTACCTTTGAGACGCAGGGCGTAGTAATCTTATAATTCCTTATATAGCATAGGACCTACATAGCAGAGTCAGTTTTCATGCTGGCGCGGAGAGTGACTCGTCGCAGAGTGCCCCACCGGCCAACCGCCGCCAATCGCGTCCGTCGCGCATCGGTCGGCGACGCGCGTCCAAACCCAATTTGGCAAAGTGGCGCGGAGGGAGACCGGGCGGGGATCTGACCCTTCCCGGCCTCCCCCCTAACGGAGCCCGGCGTTTACGAGGCCCTGGAGACGGGGAAACTCGTTGTTGAGCGGGTTTTATTTCTAATTCTTCGGGCTTGGAGCGAAACTTTGTTCGCCCAATTTGGAATTTCGCTAAAGCTAAAAATTGGCATGGGACGACCAGAGGTGGTCAAGCATGGACTGGTGGTGTGGGCGATGGGCCGTTGCTAAGATGTGTTCATTGATTTTTAAGTGTGACTTAACGTTTCAATGAACTAAGTTAAGCCAATGTAGCCGTTCTGTCCATAGAGGGAGCCATGTCTAGAACAAACATCCTTCGGTATTCAACCCAAATTTATCCTATTAACAAAGGTAGAATTTCACGGGTGCATATTCTACAATGCAGTACATCTGGAACGATTTGTTATTTCAAGCAAGACCCATTGAAATACACCCTAATACTTTTAGGCTGTAGCAAAGTAATTCACTGCTTAAAATATACTTGTACTTGAGCATATGAATTGGCAGGGGAGGGTATATGCAACAAACCCCACGTGCATATAAAGCATCACTAAAGATGGCGTTCTGACCCCCCTACTGGACCCAGCCTTGACCAGTGGTCATCTGAGAGGGACATCTCAGGAGGGAGGGGACAAGTTTTCTAATCTCATCCCCGCAAGACCCGCACTGTGTCTGCGCACTGTCGGAATTTGGTTTGATAAACCTCGTAAAAGCAGCCCTGGTGCATTGGCGTTTTTCTCTATGGTAACCCTATACAAGATGCCCACGGCCTATGCCTCCTGTGCAGTGTCCCAAACCCCTCCCTCATTCCTCCAGTGCTGTCACCCAGGGCCTGGAGGTAAGGAGATGGCAGGGCAGCGGCCGCGGGAGATAAGATTTGGCGATCGGAGCGGAATTAATCATATCAGCCTTGACATATTTCCCCCTGCGATGTGTCATTTATCCCTATAACCCGACCGCCTCCCTAACGACAATGCCATGTCCCTGAGAGGTGAGGGTTGGCAGTGGGGAGAGGGGAGAAGGTTGTAGGGGTAGGGGAATGTGACTGACTGAGGGACATGGGGGCAAAAGCAATGGTAGCCGGCGAACTGATAGATTGGACAATGATTCGATTAGACGGATTTCGATAATCCGGACAGGGCCCGACCTGAATGACCAATGTCGCCATGGAGACTCGTTGGGGTTTGGAAGGACGCCCGACGAACGCCCAACGAACGCCACTGGGCGTCGGCTGAGGGCATCAGCGCCAGATTGCCCCTAGCGGCCGTTGACCGGGCTGAGGGCAATGCTTAAGGCGCCGTCAGTTGCCCCCTGCCTCCAGTCACTGCCCTTTCTGCACAGGAGCCCATCTAGGGGGCTGTGTTTTTAACTAAAGGGTCTTAAGGCCAAACGGTCATTCATTTTGGATAGAAGATACCAGTGTATGTCTTTAGATTAAGAGTAATAAAACGTTCTACCGTTTTAGTTACCGTAATGCTACCAAGCAACGCTGTACTTTCCAAGAGTGGTGCAACAAGATGTTTCAATGGTTTTATTTATTCTGCTTACTGATTTATATTAAACAAAAACAGGCTATCTTGATTGCATATATTATCATGCCAGGGTCAAGAAACTGCTCTGAAATCAATGCGTCATAGTGCACTGTTGTATGTAGACGGACAGAGTTCGATAACATAACTAACAATACGCTTCCACATTGACAGGAGAAAATGCTGTAATCTCTATAACGTGCCACTGACCTGTGCTTATTTTGACACTTTATTGCCAATGGGCAAGAGCCTAAGAGCTGATCAGGAACCACTAGGACGGAAAATCATATTTATGACGCAGTAGGCTTGCCATAAAATGTCACTTCTGCTTATTGGACACTGGAACATGCATAACAGATTCCGGTCAAGCTCGGCATCTGACCGGAAACGGCCCGCGCATGCTCGGTGAGTGTAATGTACCAGTTAAAGGTACTGTCCGAGCTTGTTCAAAGGAGCTAAGGTCACCTGAAAACGGTATTGAGAAGGAAGGTTATATTCATGATTAAATCAGACGAGAGGTATATAATGGATAACAATGTGTAGAAGTATATATATACATAGACATAGACATACACCTAAAATTATCGATATATACCTAATTGACTTATAGGGTTACAGTAGAAACTTTCACAAACTGAGCCATTTGTCCAGTTTTTCAATGCGCATTACATGTAGACCTATTTGTGAAAGAGACTTCTCATCATACATACGTTTAGGAATATAAGACTCCTTCTAAACTTTTAAAGAGATACTTTATATTCGACCAAACCATCCTTACCCCGGTGTTCCGAAGACAAGAGAGGCATGTCAACCAGAAAAAAGGGATGAATATCCAGATATAACTATTAAAGATTTCCTGTGTAAACCTAACGCCTCTCTCATCAGAATACTCCTCCGGGTACATTCATATATCTTCTCCCAAATTGACATTTCCATATCAAAGAAACCCACATAATAAGCACCTCATAAAAAGACTAATGCTGCCTGAGAAATGAATAGGGCCTATAATGTAAGATATGGTCGGCCTAATGGTTCATTGGTGGTCATACAGGTGGGCCTATATCAGGTGTGGCGTCCCTGACAGACGCTGGACACATATCGGGCTGAGGACGTTAATACCTGGCCCGTGCTAAAAGTCCACGTCATACCTCACAGGAAATGAGTATGTCACCCTGCCGCCGGTCACCAGCAGAACTTATTAGGCGCTGATCCCGTGAGTGTGGGCTTCGCTGGTGTCCAGCGTGTAGCCCCGTGACGTGCTGTCAGCCGGCCTATGACGGGGTGACATGCCGGGTAGCGGCGGATTACTGCCCCACTCGCCGCCAGGTGGAGACTGCACCTAGCCGGGACGCAGGCGGGCCGTTGGTCCAATAAGACCCTACTTCCAGCTGGGTTCCAAAGCCTACTTCAAGTAGGGTCTTACACTCAGCCAGCAAATGAAAACTGTAAGAGTCTAAAATATGTTTTAACTACTTCCTGCATAATATTAGAAGCTGGATATATATCTGGCAAGCCACTAGAAGTATTGTGGTACATTCAGAAACTACTGCATTTAGGTTTTCTGAAATAATTTCTACATACAAGGCCCCAGTTAGATCCACATAGGATATTCAATATAGACTTTCATAACTAAAAATCTAAGTCTGGCAGCCTACTACAAGTAGGTTCCAGGTACCGAACCCTACTAGAAGTAGGCTTTAGATCCTGAACCCTACTACAAGTAGGCTTTAGGTCCTCAACCCTACTACCAGTAGGCTTTAGGTCCCGAACCCTACTACAAGTAGGCTTTCCTTTACCCTACTACCAGTAGGCTTCTGGACCCAGTGCCTACTGGAAGTAGGCTTTGAGTCCATTACCCTACTACCAGTAGGCTTGCTTCGAGTGCCTACTAGAAGTAGGCTTTAGGTCCTGAACCCTACTACAAGTAGGCTTTAGCTCCTGAACCCTACTACAAGTAGGCTTTAGCTCCAGAACCCTACTACAAGTAGGCTTTAGGTCCTGCACCCTACTACCAGTAGGCTTGAAGTCCTGAACCCTACTACAAGTAGGGTTCCCTTTACCCTACTACCAGTAGGCTTTTGGACCCAAACCCTACTGGAAGTAGGCTTTGGGTCCCATACCCTACTACAAGTAGCCTTCTAATGCCACACCACAGATAGCCTTTGAGTTCCACACTCTAAGTCCAAAACCCTACTACAAGTAGGCTTCCAGCATTCTGATTGGCTGTCATACAGACCCTACTTGTAGTAGGGTTCACAGACCCTACTTGCAGTAGGGTCTTATTGGACCAACGGCCCTTCTGCAGCTGGCAGTATGAGTAGATATATACAGGTTATATTACACTATACGATTTTTCTTGCGATTTGATCATTTCAGAAATCGCCAGGTTGATGGGGGGATTTTGCATGTTACTGTCATTAAAAAGGGTTTTAGTTTCCCTTTCGAATGGTATGTAGCGTGTATGGGAAAGAAATTGATAATGAACACTTAAATGAATATTAAATTCGCAAGAGTTAATTTTTGGAAAACAGATTATAGGATAATAGCGTTGTGTAGGTAGGAGTATCTAACGATCACTCTGAAACTAATCCAACCCCACCAAAGACCAAAGGCCTTGCAGCCGTACGTCCTTCCCGTGCCTAAATCATGCAAATATATCAAGATAAACGAGGTTTTATAAGGAATGGCCTCACCATTCTCACAATACATGACACAAAGAAGTTGATCTTAAAATGTCTCACCGACCGATTGTCTGTAAAACACACATTTCGCTTTGTATCCATAAAGGCGATGGGAGGAACTTACTGAAGCTACCCCCGGAAGTAATTCTGTAATGTAAACCTTTTCCATTTGGATTGTCTTTATTTGTCCCCAACGCCAGACAAAGAAACAGAAAAGATTAAAAATTGATTGCTCACAGAAGGCCCTTGCAGTATCCGATCTAACATGACGTCACTTCCTGCCCCAGCCTTTGTCTACTAGTAATCTGATCGCCAGGACCAAGCGCCGATAAAAGCATTTCTTGGAGCTCCTTCCGGTTCCCATGGCCCGGGAGAGTCAGTGCGCATGCTCACCTGGGCGTCGCCGGAAGATGCCACGTTGTTGCGCGGACCGAGTCTTTCCTTGTTCTAGGAAGTCATTCTAGGAACGACTCCTCCAGAGTCCTGGTCATTTCCCGGAAGGACGCTGCCCGAGTCGCTCTTTTATTCCCCGAAGAGGGTTCGCTTCCTGGCCGCCAGGCGGCAACATGGTTTGATCCTTAGCGCAAAGATGGCTGAGCGATAATACGGCACAATGACGTCAGCAAATTATCACATGGCATTGTGCCCTAGAGTCAACTTCCCCAGCCAGCATTTTTCTAATACGCTAATTGTAGAAAGTTTCCTGACCCTTTGTGTGATTTTTACTGTTTATCATAATTTTATTGCCAAAGGAGGGTGGGAGAGGAGAGTATGTTTCTTTTACCTGATCAATTACCTATAGGAATCTGTAGCAATTTACATTGGAAATCAGATCAAACTTAAAACATAAAAACTCATCATAAGTAGATGTATACGCTATCGTAAAGTGAATGTGCTTGTAATAATTGAAATAGTAAACGAGATCCAAAAACTAATCAACATTGCCTACACGCAAAGGTGACTCACATTCATCCACTCAACTGCAACCCTCCTCAGAAACCTGGTAGGAGATGAGTTCAAAGTCTAGACCAGACACAACACAGAGGAAAAATATCAGTCAAAAAGAGGCTGGTCTAGCTGGAGGCATGTAGGATGTGTTTGTTTGACTTGTACGTGGAGTGGGGAGGAGTAGGAGGGGTTCTTACCTGTCCTCCCACCTGTCCTACCCTGTCACGTGATCAAACAGGTGTGCCAGTAGGCTTGCTTCACCCTTAGTAAGTCAACCTTAGAGATTTAGCAAGTAGGAATCAACGGAAGTGGATGGCTTTTCTGTCATATGTAGTTATAGATGACTCACCATAAGTACTTCAATGATATTTATTTTACTGCTATATGACTAAGTTGACAGATGACAAAAAGTGAATTGTCTTCATTTATTTGACAATTCATCTTTTCAATGGAAGATCTCGATGTAATATTTCAGAAGAACAGATACTTGCTACACCTGAAATTTGTTGCTATGATTAAACACATTAAAGGTACATCAATAAAAAACATAACCTCCCTATTTTCTCAAAACTTCACATGAAGATGGCATTGTCTACAAACTGCTCACAAGGAGGAACTTGCCTAGGTGGTATACCCTACCCAATATCTTTTCACTATATAGAAGGAACTGTTGGAATTCAAAAGTGGGCCGTGTGCAAATCTCCCAAATAACTGACCATATTTGCCTGCATTGAACACATGCTAGAATGAGACAATTTTCTATCTATGAATGAAATAAGCACACCAAGATGTTGATAAATAATTCAGTGTAACACTAATCTTCTCCTAATTTTTGTTTAGATTTATTATTTCTTATTTTGATAGATAAAGGCCAAATCATTTTGCTTAATTTCAAGAGGTCAGTATCAACTCTATATACAGGTTGGTCTATGTTACACTGAATGTTAGCCATCCACAGAATGCAGCAATTTGATGGGCTGAGGTGCACTCCATCCAAATATGCTAGGTGGCAGCACCAGTATGAGCCTGTACAGTAGCCACTGTGCAGACATAAGTCTGTGCAGTAACCACTATGTATACATATATATCTGTAGACTAGCAATCCCTATGAGGATGGATCTATCAGAGAATTCATTTATCAATCTCAATGTAGTCATCACATCTAACAAATTTGAAAAGAAGAGTTTATTTGTTTTTCAACCGTCTTTTGTCAAATTTGCCGTAGGCACTTGTTTTATATTAATTTTGGAAATTCCCTAGTTCGTATACTCTACCCAATATCTGTATATAAAAAAGACCTACGAGGTGGATATTGTAAGGGCGGCATACCCTACTCATCGCATTTTATTAAAATAAAAACAAAAAACAAAAATACTTAAAAGGTCGGACTTACCTGGGTGGTATACCCTACCCAATCTCTTTTTACCAAAAAAAAAAACAGCAGCGGGGGAGTCTACAGAGGTGGTACTTCAAATAGATACCCCTGTCGTTGGGAGTATTTACCCTCGCTCCCTGATTGAGGCTACAACCATAGAAACTCCCTCTGGTAAGGAGGACCCCACTGAGGTCACAGCTCTGTAAAAGATAGGTTTGTGTATCAGAGGTCTTCGTGCTTAGCATGAGGTGCATGTCTCAGACTAAGTCTGCACTCACTGTCCCCAACCCCTGCCTTCAATGAGCGCCGCTTGGGTTACCGCCTTCTATTGTACTTCCTGAGACCTCGTACGCGCATGCGCCCTCAGAAGTCAGACCCCTAAGAGACAGCCGCCGTTTGCGTTTCCCATTTGGCATCATGGTTGGCCAAATATGTCCGACTAATATTGGAGCAGTATCAGATGACGGCAGGCATTGCATCATGTGCTGGGAACGAGCAAAACATGTTTGTTTGGGTGTTGGCTGGTATTTGGGGGGAATTAGGGTCATCTGGGGGCTCTCTTGTCAACAAGTGAGGAGATGGAAAAGATGAGCAGTAACAGCCCTGTGATATGTTACTGAATTTGTGAATTACAATTTATTTTAACTCTTACTTTACGACTAATAATTATGTATATCACAAATATATATTCATATATATATATATATTATATATATATATATATATAAACATATCCATTTAAGGGAGAGAGTGATACTAGGAAGTGTGCCGCTCCTTCCTGATGTTTTTTTGGTAATTTTTTGTACACTTTCATCTCTTTATTTCGTGTAGAGGTTTGATGTCCTTGTATGATACTCAGCGAAAAAAAATAACGTTCTCAGCATGATTTCAGAAACCCACATTTTAGATGTGATAAATGTAAGAAAATATAAAAAAAATATCTGTGACTGGAGAGAAATAATTATGGTGGAATTACATGTATATACTATATGATACGCCCACTAATGTCTTGTGGTCAAATTGGTTACCACTAATTCTAAATTAAGCCTCCCCTGATAACTTGGAACCTGTACGTTATTCTTGTAGTATACAGCGGAGACTGAAAGTGCGTCTTAGAATATCAATAGGTCGATTTATGAAGGAGATTTGCCGGTGAGCCCGGGCCGGGGGAGGCTGATTTATAACCTGGGATCCGCCTCTGTCTACAATCTGCGTCCATTACACGCGGGTAGAACAGAGAATTCCTCTCAGCCAATCGTATATTACGCCGGCCGTCAGCCCGGAACTGATCATTTGGGCCAATTGGACCAATCAGATATGATGTAGGCCCTCAGCCCACGTTGCTAACGACCCTCAGCCAATCAGAACCCGCGACACACCTGGGCCGCGGTGCTCGGCCAATCAGCGCCGCCGACACATCTGAGCCTGTCAGTTATGCTGCCAGTGCCCCCTGGCGGATCTGCGCCGAGTTGGCGGAAGTAGGGGGGGGGGGGTTATTTCAGCGTTATGCTGATGAAATTACAGGTTGGTGACGGGGTGGTGGGGATGTTATGGAGGCAGAGAGGATCTATCAGCGAGTTGTGATTGATCGGCAGGCCAGTGGCCGCCCCCAGACTATGGGGTTAGGGAGGGTCAAGTGTATAGACCTAACCCTGGATTATCTATAACTAGGTGGCATAAGTATAGATTGCCTGCCTATAAGATATCATTGGAATTATTGTGCTGTGGTTCTGTTGGAGAACGTTGACCTTTTCAGAATATGATAGGAGACTGTGTGCATTGTGCATGGGTCACTGAATGTGCATTTAAAAAAGATCAAGGATCTTTTGAAATAGTTAACATGCAACCTCTTTTAGATATTTAAAAATTCTCAGTAAACCCTTACAATTTTGGACATAATGCAAGCTTTTATCATTGAACCTTATCAATAAAATTGCAGTTTCATGCCATCTTATAAAAGTGGCTTGAGTAGCTAATGAGTGAAACGGCGGCGCCCCCAAGCGGACCACTGCCTACTTAGTGAGCTGCTCATACGCTACCCCCCAGAGCACCCCGTGCACAGGGACCAGAAGGTTGTGAGCTACCCCCAGTGACTACGCACTGAGACATGCACCAAGATACGTCTTTCCCTGGGTCTACATATCATATATACATGTATGTAGGTATGCATGGACATTGATGAAAGATACACTTTCCGTTTTCGACGCTACCATATTAATTTTGTCCCAAATGACATGAGCTAGTGATGATAACTATACACCTCACGTTGATCTATACTGACCCCTTGTTCTCATCCATGTTTATTTATCACTTTTACCCAGCTCTCACATTTTTTATCTATTGGTTATATTTGCACTGAGACCAAATGCATGTGGAAGCGAGGGCCCTCTTTCTAAGATCATTATCCACCGTATAGTTGCTTCTTAGACAAAATTACGAATCGTGTTTTCCTGATTATGCAATCAGTCCAAAATGACACTTCTAGACATCAAGTAACTACGGGCAATACAGCTATGTCCCTCGTGTGGTTGTCGTCCACAGATTATTGTATTTCTACCTAATCAACCCAGCCCATCTGGGTCAACACGATGTCGTGTGTATACAATCCTTAACTTTGTATATCATGCCCCTATGGTTTAGCAAAGCGACGCACCTAGATTCATGTATTTATACATGTTAGCATGTCCTAGCTTTGTTGTGGCGGCTTATATTTTCTATTTTCACCACCACAAGTCGTCCCAACGACTCCCGGTCACGAGAGGAGATCGTGCCGCGAGGCACGCTTGATGCAGTAAACGAGTAACAGAGACAAAGATAAAAACAGGCCTAGATAGGCCTAGATAAGCCTAGCGAGGCCTAAGATAGCGTGAGCTGCTCCATGGCTTCTACTCACACGGCCATATAGTTCTGACAAAACCGCGCGGGTACAAAAGAAACGACCACACCAACATTTATGTTCTGTTCTCTGTGGTGTGCAGGCCTCCATTGACTTACTTTTTACCGTGCTAATTTGGCCTTTATGGTCGGTTGAAGACTGTACTGTTTTCTTTATTTGAGGGGTATTGATTATGTTTGTCCTTTGTTTCTGTATCTCGTATCATGTATGCTTTAGACTTTTGGAATTTTAGGTATGCAAGTTCAAAAGTATAAAGTTGGGCTTTTATGCATTTGCATGCATTGATGGTTCCCAGAGCGCAGTTTGCATCAAAATCATTTGATTCAACTCGAGATCAAAGACAGTCTTAAAACGCCACCAGCTAGTTAAATGTAAGTCTTTGCCTGGGCAGACTATAGTATTGATTAGTCCTCTTTCTGTATATATGTCGGTCAGGTTTAGATGGCGAAATGACTTTAAGGCCGCGAGCAAATCTAGTTTGGCCGGGGTGATGATATGAATTGAGATGGGGAGTGTGTATGGGTGGTGGTGGTCAGTGGTCACTCAGTGTGGTCAGGGAATAGGGCAATGACCAGGACCCAGGATCATCTGATGGTCATTTTATAATCAGCAGGTCACTTTTCCCATGCAATGAAGAATCTACACATCGAGCATTAACCCACACCAATGTAACGCTGTTGTAAGTGAAAGTAATTAGAAGTAGGGCCATGTCGAAATTACCTACTCAATAAAAACATTATTTTTATAATCAGTGGATTTATCATTGGTTGTTGAAGTTTGATCCGCAAATAGGTGCCTGTTTTATAGAAGGCATGTAGTCTCCCGCAATAAATACCTTTACCTATACGGCACATGCTGGCCCCAAATCAGCCAAACAGATTAACTGTTTCGGATGAAGCATCTTGGAAGCCACCAAATGAACATTAATATTGCCATTTTGATTAATTTCATATCAACTAAATGGAAAACCTCTATTTCCTTTGATAGGGAAAGTTCTTTTCGTTATATTTGAAAATGTGAAAGATAAAGACATGTATAGAGATTTCTTTTGGTACGGAGTTTATCTTAGTTACCTTAAAATAAATAGATAAAAGACATGAACAGATAGGATGGCGGGTCCCACCTGGTCAGTATACCCGACCTCAGGGCCCTAATGCTCCTCCATCTAAACCACCAAAAGACTTCAATCTTATTTCGATTTCATTACTTCCCGGCCACCGGAACCTGGATGAGGCGGACACCCTGCCCCTATTAAATTGAGCCCTTTCCCCCTGCCTCCCCTGACCGTGGAGGCATTCACAGGGCATTCCTCCAGAGTTCCTCCAGAGATATATTCCGAACGGGCGGCCGCGCTAATGCCTCGTTAGTGAGGCGCCGGCCAGGTAGTGGCCCGCTGCTCAGGTTTATATTCCACGAGGCGATTCTGACTACTGAGAATTTTGTATTTTCTAAGATTCATTAGAAATATCACAGAAACCCATACATGCTACATATCATTGGAAAGAGAATTCAAAGTCCTTTCTAATGATATGCAACATGCCTATGATTAACCAATATTCCCAATGCCGATTTTCAAAATCTTGTGTACAATCGCACAGTGGACTGCAGCCTTTATTTGCCGAGCGTTTCAGGCTGGCGTTCCGCGGACTGTTTAGGGAGACACGCTGTCTCTCCTTGCACCTCCCTGTTATTGAATCAAGTGGACGCGCGCCGCCGATGCTATTAGGGGTGGGACACTGGAGGAGCCTGGAGTGGCGTCTCTTGGCGTCAGTTGGCGTCTTTGGGTGGCGTTAGTGCCGTTAGTGTCCAGCCACTGGCCCTCTGCTCGTTTGGGCGTCCCCCCTGCCATCATTGGCGCCACTTGTTTCAGTTTGGGTCATTAGCCCTCGCTGGGTGAAGTTTGGCTTCGTTGAATTCGCTGCAGCATACCATCAGGCTTTGCCTCCCTCCTGATTGTCAATATGCGTTATAGGGTTTGCTCAACGGAAGCAATGCTTCCTTATCCTATGTGGTAGAGAGAATAGAGTTTATTTAGGGGGAACCTGGGTCATTTGTCATGCAGGAGTCTTGTTATACAGTCAGAAAGCATTATTGGTTACTTTTTGGTAGAGTTAAAAGTTTCGCTTTTGAAAAGTTATAGACACCTAGATAAAAGTTTCAACCCCACTAACAGTGTTTGCCTATAGCCTTTATAATGTCTTTCCTTGTTATTCGAATCGAATACTACATCCTCTCAGTTTGTCGCCCCTTATTGACTACGAACTCAGAACAAAAACCTTTCCAATTACATCAAATAGTTCTCTCAATTGTGTGTGGGCAAAACTAATAAAGATGGCAGTCTTTAATACGAATTTCACATGGTCAAAACATTGACCACTTACAGAAGATTAGCCCTATACCCCACAAAAACATAGATATTTCCATAAAAGGTGTAGGGAGCACAGTGTTATCGTCACTGACTATTGTTTGCGTCGTTGTATTGGGAGGCAATTTGCGATAAGCGAGTTTCAACTATTCCTGCAGGGTGGGGGCGCTGCAGTAGCTGTCAGGCTTTGATGGATGCCCGTAAGGCGGCCTGCACTAACCCCCTCACGCCAGTTGTGGTCATTAAAAAGCAATCCTGTAAGTGGAGATGCAAAACCCAGCCTCTCAGCGGTAGCGTGGCCAGTCGCAACGGTTGCAAATCCAGCTTTGACCTTGTCATTTTGGTTTTAAGTCGCCGACCCGAAAAAAAGGTCAAAGCAGCTCACCGATCGGCGAGCAGCTCCAACCCGATACAACGTCCGACTCTGAGCTGCTCACTTGGTGTTTTTTCTCCTCCCGTCTCACATTAGGAATATAAGAGGTCGCATTATGACTAATGGACTTTTTGGGGGTGAGGAGGGGTGGTAAAGAGAAGTTGGTTGGAGTGGGCTTAGAGCCCCCACCCCCAATGCGCCCCTTTCCGAGTCAAATGGCTGATTTTTCTCACCCACCCTGAGCCCCCGCCCATTTCCCCCAGCCCGCCCTGGCGTCACCCCTCACACACGATCATGCTTTCCCTCGGTGTTTCTGGCTTTAAGGGATATCATGAGCAAAAAGAAACCATTTGTCATGCGATCCGTTCAAAAATCGCAGGCACCTGTTCTCCATTTTTATTCATAACACAAAGCTGCCGAATGCCTTAAACGCTTCCCTCTGAATGCTACATTTTCTGCATTTGCAAGACTAAAGCCGGCTTCGAGGAGGATCTAGTGTATTAACCCACCAAATCGAATTCTCTTCCATTTGAAAGTTTTGGAGTGGAGCATGTCAGCGTAAACGGAACCGGGTTTTATGTCCAAGGTATGGGGATTTACGAACCCCCACTTTAAGTAATGAAAAACTGTCAGCTAGAACTTTACATGGAAGTGTAGGTGAACTCAACTGATCCCACCTGTCAATCAAAGTGGCCACGTGACGTCGTTGGCCCCTCCCCCTTATGTCTTCCTGCTCACATTTCCCGTAAGTAGGACCGAAGTAGGAACATTGCAAAGGCCTTTTCGTTTATTGGCTTCTAAGAAGTGCATGAGACTGAACAAGACCTAGGCCTTTTGTGTCC
This sequence comes from Lepidonotus clava, assembly GCA_936440205.1. NCBI lineage: Eukaryota > Metazoa > Annelida > Polychaeta > Phyllodocida > Polynoidae > Lepidonotus > Lepidonotus clava. The sequence goes on along the minus strand of OW387150.1, from coordinate 11,334,107 downwards.
TTGAATAGTATCTGCGTATTCCCCTCCATTTTAATTCTTAAGGATGGGATTTGTTTTGTGCACAGATAATGCCCATCTAAAAAGCCCAATGTTTATTGCAGGCAAAAAAAACTGGTTTGTTTCCAGGAACCTCTTTCAGCAATCCAGCTGCACATGTACATCGAGTCACTTGAAACTGCTTGGGATTGTAACATGTTGATTTTCTTTCCTGGTTGCTTACAACTCGTATGCGTTGGCCTTAAATAAGTATTTTGGCGTTATATGATTTGCATTACAGTTGTACATAAATCCTTTTTTGTGAAAGCCTACGTAATAAGAACTATCTTTAGTGGCCAAGTTGCAGTATTAAAGCACGACCGCCCCAATAAGCTGTATCTTTTTTCTTTCCATGAAACTAATAACCCGCTGTATAAGAAACTTTAATGCATGGGCACAGATGTATTTCGAAAGACCATTATAATTGTGAAACATTTTATTAAGATTTCAATGAATTAATGACAATAGGCAAAACAATATAATATCTATTCGTTATGGACGCATTTCTTTTGCTATGAAATTATCATAATGGGCAACGCTTTGAATTGATCCTTATCCTGCGCTGAATGGAGGGGATAACGATACTGCATGATAATGATAACCCCTGTAAATGGTCACCAATTATCACGTCCATTCCAGATAATAGATCCAGGGTTCCCTTAAAAACGTCTTGACCCACTCCTGACCCACTCCTGATCCATTCCCCACCTACTCCCAGTCCATTTTCCACAGCTCTCCCAACCTGACCGGCTGATCGCCTATTAGAATCTGGGATCAGGAATGTTGAGATAGAATAGGGTCTTTTTCCCACTGCGTCCCGCCTAGTTAAGATATAAACAAATATTCCCACTCGGTCCTTGTTGTAGGAGAACTTGGAGAACCTAGCCCTTATCAGCACTTATTATGCTCAACAAGCGTCAACGTTTAGTGTAAACTACTTACCCTTTAACAATATTCCTTAGCCGACATCAACAAAAAGACAGTAAATGATTAAAGTATCTCTTTTCTATAAAGTGTATTTCCAAAGTTATAGCTTGTCTATACTTCCATAAATTTTAATTACTGTGAATGGTTCTGCACCATTTTACCACAAAGAGGCGTGGTCTGAAAAGTACCTCATGGCCAGGAATGGTTAGGTAAATGTACGAAGACAATAGCCTCAGATCAACACTTATTTTCACCTAGCATGTCAAGGAGCATTGTGTGGGTGGCCTCATCATCGACAAGCTTTTTACCTTTTGGTTGGGGCTCCAGCACTGGGTACAACGACATTAGGCATAGGGGGCTGCACTGGCGTCTACTCTTGATTCCACTAGGTGATTTTACCACCTATGGTTTGAAAGTTTCTTAATTTTTATCAAAAAACATAACAGAAACCCATGCATGCTACATAATATTATCATTGGAAAGATAATCTAAAACCTTTCTAACGAAATGTGACACGGCTATAATAAGCCCATATTCTGAATGGCGATTTTTTTTAAACCGGGAGTAAAATCGGTCAGTGGAGTGCAGCCTTTAGCCTGATGGCGTTTTGCTGTAAACGGGTTGTCCCTCTCCCTCTCCTGCCCCTGGGAGACCTGCCCCGCCCCTGCTTATCTCTGAGAAAGTTTTAATTCTATCTGATAAGAAGTAAACGTAGGCATTTAAATGGGGTGTAGGTAGCGTGGCATGGGTTCTATATTTAGATGCTTTTAGTGTTATGTTGAATAATTTAAATGTTTTGAATGACATTTTTACTGTAAAGTTCGGGGAATTGGGATTTCTGTAAACGACTTGATTTGAAATTACAAACTAATAGACGTTAAAGCGAGGAAACATATAACTTGTTTTAAATGTTTTGTTTTAGTTCCATTTCACTTGATTTGATTCCACCTTATTTGGTAATAGATAACTATTTTTCGAACACTTTTCGTAGATATCAAGACGAAAATAACTTTGGAGCGATAATAGACAGAACGGAATAGACATTTTTAATTGTAAACAATAAACATAAAATGAAGTAATACCTATGTCAATCAGTTAGCCTTCGGTAAAAATAAAAAACATACAAGATGGTGGAGCCTGCACGACCGCTGCACCTTACCTCCCTCCCCTTTCCTTTTCACTTTTCCCCTCAGAAGTGATGGGGTCCGTAATGAGAGGTAAGTCACGGTTAGGGGCTGTGGGCGGCGCGGGAAGTCGTGAATATCGGCCCTGGTCAGCAGGTGCTTGAGTCGGCCTGGTAATGATGACTGATGCCGGCCTCCCCGCCCCCCTCCTGACAGACGGCCGTCACTGCCAGCCTCCCCGCCCCCCTCCTGACGGACGGCCGTCACTGCCGGCCTCCCTGCCCCCCTCCTGACGGACGGCCGTCACTGCCGGCCTCCCCGCCCCCCTCCTGACGGACGGCCGTCACTGCCGGCCTCCCCACCCACCTCCTGACGGACGGCCGTCACTGCCGGCCTCCCCGCCCCCCTCCTGACGGACGGCCGTCACTGCCGGCCTCCCCACCCACCTCCTGACGGACGGCCGTCACTGCCGGCCTCCCCGCCCCCCTCCTGACGGACGGCCGTCACTGCCGGCCTCCTCGCCCCCCTCCTGACGGACGGCCGTCACTGCCGGCCTCCCCACCCCCCTCCTGACGGACGGCCGTCACTGCCAGCCTCCCCGCCCCCTCCTGACGGACGGCCGTCACTGCCGGCCTCCCCGCCCCCTCCTGACAGACGGCCGTCACTGCCGGCCTCCCCGCCCCCCTCCTGACGGACGGCCGTCACTGCCAAACTCCACCCCCTGATGGCTGGCCGTCAGTCCCAACTCCCACCCCTGACGGCTGCCAACGGTTCATTGCCTGCTGCCCCAGTGCGCCAACACCTCATGATGCATGACCAATGGTGAAATGTATTGGTCTGTTCTGCGTGAATGATGCCTGTATCCCTGCCCCCCTCCTGACAGGCAGCCGTCACTGACAGCCCCCCCCCCCCTTTCCTACCCCTGATGGCCGGCCGTCACTGCCAACCCCCTCCCCTGACAGCGAGCCATCACTCCCAACCCCTCGTAACCAACAGACCATTGCCTGTCGCCTCATCGTGCCAATGCCTCACAATGTGGGGTGGATGGTGGAATGTATTGGTGAGTGATGCTGGTGTCTCTGCAAACCCCCTCCCTCCTGACAGACAGCCGTCACTCCCCCCCCCCCCCTTCACAGCTGGCCATCACTCCCAAACCCTCACCCCCTCACAGCCGGCCCTCGATCCCAAACCTCTGCCCCTCATAGCTGGCCGTCCTCCACCCCTCATAGTCAACCGTCACTCCCAAACCTCCACCCCTCACAGCCAGCCTTCACTCCCAAACCCCCACCCCTCATAGCCAACCGTCACTCCCAAACCTCCACCCCTAGCTACGAACTGTCTATCGCATTTTTACTCAGCGTGCCAATGCCTCATAAGGCGTGACGGATGGTGGAATGTATTGGTCCGTCGTGTCGCAAGTGACTTAGGAAGCAGCTTTCTTTGTGGACGGAACCTTTCACTTTCGTGTTTGTTTAAGAAAACATCTTCTCGAATAACTTTTCGAATAGTACCAAAAATACTGTATATTATCTATATAAAAAAGTAGCCTCCTGTACTTTCTTAGAGGAAAAGCACGGAGACATTTTCATATCTATAACAGAAACAAACTAAGGCATTGTTTGGGCTTTGTTTAGATATGTAAAGGAAAGGCCGGACATAACCTAAGGCTGTCACTTTGTCTCTTCTCTTCTCTACAAATTGTCATGGACCAAAAGGCCTCCCTGCCGTAATCTTGGCTCGGTCTTGACTCTACAGTCATCCCCTATTCCCAGCATTCCTCGCCCTGACCTGCCTACCGGAAGATCAAAGCCCCCTCCGGAGCAATCTGCCCCCTGGCGGCGGCATACACAAACACCAATTACCGCTTCCGGTTCCGGTCTGCGCGCCAGGACCTCATAGTAACATCGTTTCCGGAACTCCCCTTCCCCCTATGACCCTTACTACTCTGATTAGCTTAATTCTTCCTTTTCCCAACTATTTTTTCCTGTTTTCTTTTCCTGAAGCCTACTTCCCTCTTTCCGTCCTAACCCTGTCCCTGTCAGTCCTAGGTCCCTGACGATTAGATTGGTTTGGTTAGAGCAAGAGGTGGGTCTGCGCAGGTAACTTGTCACAATTTGGGTTAGCCATCGTCTCCATTGATCTGAGCAGCTCGGCCGAGCAGCTCACCATTACTGGCCTAATTAGACAAATTGCTCGCTGTAGCGGGGATAAACCGAGTTATTCGCTGTCAGCAGGTTGATGTGGATTAAGATGGCCCCAGCCATCATTAACCTCCTAATTGAGCCACCCGGACCTGACCGCTGTGTGGGCACAGGAAACAAAGCATTGACTCCTACCCCCTCAGGCCACAGGCAAACTACCCCTGAGCTGCTCATAAGAGCAACAACTGCCCGAGTCGTTGTTTTTATACTTTTCTCTATGGCGAGGGTTCACAAAGTTCTGCCCGTACAGGAACTCTAATGAGGGGGACACTTACTGCAGAACTTCAGATTTGCTCCGTGGCTTTTGGCTGGTCATTACGCTTAATACTTTACTCTCACTACTTATGTTGCATGGCTTAGCGACTTTTGATCGTCTTAGAGGCAGCCAGTCACATAAGCAGAGTACTAACAAATATTTTTGACATCTCCAACATTTCGTACTTGGCAACTTAGGCAACCACTATTTAGATTTTCCTCATAAATCCCCAGAATGGCATTAGACTTAAACCGCGAAACTCCAAGCTGTAATACTTTTATCTTGTTTTCCCCTTTTTAGGTTTATTCTAATTGATGCAGGATAGGATCGGATACCTATTTGAGTGTCTTTATCCGTAACAATTAGTTTGAATAATCCTTGTTAGTAAAGCTTCCATAAAGTATATTTTGAAAGTAAAATGTCTTGTCTTTTGGTGCAAATTGATTGGAATGATAATGTCTGATGTTGTTTTTATGCCCACACAGTAGTATTCTGTAAAATTAACGGAGGTGGATCACATTTGAGAGTTTATTTCTATGGGTCAGCACCAAAGTCAATTCTTATTTTAGCTAGAAAACATATCACCTAGCATGTCACCACGAATCACTATACTGAAATCCGACCAATAGTTAACGACCATCCGATAGGCGGGTGGAGAATTTGAAGAGTGGGTGAGAGACAAGTAGGAGGGTTTAAGGGCAGGGGGTGGGGGCAGGAGGTGAGCCACCCTGGGAACTTACCGACATACTAACAAGGTGAACGTCGCCCGCTATCACTTCAGCTTGACGCTGATTGGACGATTGTCACCAATTAGAGAGGCAGTGGCAGCGTAAGGGCGCCGGCAATGGGCGAAAGGCCGGACTGCAGAGGAGACCGGGAATCGGGGTAAATGCCTCCATTCTCAACTGAGTTCACAAAGCTCTGAAGGATGAATTAACCACCAGATGTACTGTGCTCTATGTAGGGATTACCCTGGGGGAAGGGAGAGTCTTTTCATGCTTGGGTTGGCTCTGATTCGTCATTTGAAGGTACTGTGGGAGGGGTGGCAATTGTTAGGGACTGCTTTCATAGCCTCTGTGTGTTGACAGAGAGGAGTCTCATTTTACTTTGGTATTGTCCTCTCCCTTCTAGATGGCTCTTTGATTGGTGTCCCCCTCTCTTTGGACATCACTCTCCCTGATTCCATTTGCTCTTGGCCCATTGACGGCAAGGCAGTGGCGAAATGAACATCACCAGTTAGTCAGCCTTAAGTTGCACTGCCAACAATGGTCTGTACCCTCTTAACAGCACTTCTGCATTCTCCCTGCAGAATAGGCATGGGGTTCCCTAATCAACTTACTGAGGACACCCTGTGCTTGGAGAGTGACGGCGCTGGATCTAATTGGCCTAGTGTTAAGGGGTGGAAAGGGGGCACTGAAGGGTGTCTCTATATGGGGATGTATGTGTGAGTGCAGCTAATATAATATAAAAGAGGCTGCCTCATTATTGTAGGGCCTTGTCTGAGGGCATTTGTTTTGTCTGAGGGCATTGGCCCTGTCCAGGTGTATTGAATCACAGCCTCACCTGACCTGGCCATCACCCCTGCTCCTGCCCTTCCCTACTTTGTTCTCAGAGACAGGGCCCAGACAGGCTTGATGTATTGGGTGGTTGTAAGAAGGTGATCCCTGTTTACCCTTATAGTCTTGATGTGTGTAGATGTATTGGTTCCCCTGTCCACTCACTCCTTGGGTTTTCTCCCAAGTGACCTCAAGCCTTAGGCCTATATCTGCTTTGCTTTCTCACAACTTCTTCGTCGTAAAGTCTCATACCCACTTTAGTGAAGCAGTGCATACATTGATTGATTACTTATGGAATTCATTTTACTGATCGACCCATTGAATTTTTGAGATGATTCAGATCAAACATGCTTTTTTCAATTCCACATACTGGACGGATGAGGACTCCAAAATACGATCGGCAGGCCACAGATGTATTGGACTTGACAAACCTCATTTTCCTAACTTAATCCAATTAGATACAATCAAACTCAACAGCTTAAGTTATTTTCAAAGGTGTGCCTTCCAAATAGAAATCTTCGCAATAGCAATCTACCCATAAAGTCAATGCCATTTTTCTTCTACTATTCCAAAACACTGCATATTGCCTTAATTGATCCCTAAGTAAATAAAATTATCCGTATTCATACACTTCCATTTCTGTAGAAATTCTGTATGCCTACCGACGCCATTTCTCTACAAATCCACGTCCATTTAAACTTAAAGATGTATTTGCTTTTCGACGCCCAAACTTCTCCTTCTCCTCCCTTTCAATTAATGGATATGGGAATTTATTCCGTTTACCTATGTCCTGGTATCCTGACCCGTACGTGTCCAATGTCGTTGCTAGATAACGTATATTGTGAAGGATGGTTACTTTGTTTACTATCCATTACGTGGGCGGTCTCTGCCATGCAAACAGAAGTTACGCCCTCCTTAACAAGATTATGTTTGTCGGTGAGGCTGCAAACTATTTCATTTCAATTATTTACCATACTGCCCGGTTAACCTTTGCTAAATATAACATATAACACTTTCAAAGATACATAATATTTTCCATAATATATGTCCCTCTTCTTTCTAGCAAATGAGAGATAATGTATTAAATGCCAGATGCAATCCCAAGAAAACTATGATTATTTCTCTATTTCATGGTGAATGTACTAAAATTTTATCAAGAAAAGACATAATAACGGATCCTTATAAAATTCTGTTGAATTTATGGAGACATACTTTTGAAACACGTTTGCTTAAATCCAGTGAAGAAGGATATTGAAAACAGGAGGTTAGCTCCGTAAAAAAGCAACTTTGACTAAATCTGAAGAAAGCAACACTTTGATAACAAAAAAAAACATGAAGTTAGCTCTATAAAAAGGATCTGATCCTATGGCTACAGTGCTAAAGCTCTCCCTTTCAAGAGGCATTGTCGGCAGCCCTTAATGGGGCGTGGGAGGTGTACACGCCGTGAAGAAGGTGTACATAGCATCGATAAGGGCTGTATTACACTACCCGATTTTACCCAGGGACTTTACTCACGATTTCACGATTTCAGAAATCGCAAGTGGCAATACGGATTAAACACAGGCATGTTACATATCATTAGAAAGGATTTCATATTACCTATCGAATGGTATATAGCATTCAAGGGTTCCTTTCATATTTCTTATAACAATTTTTAATTTCCCGATTCCAGGTAGTCACAATCGCCTAATTTTTTATAGGCTTTAGTGTAGAGGTGTCCATTTATTTGTCCCTACTGTCGACTCACCTGTGTCATCAGAGGGCCGACTTCACACAGGTGTTTTTCACCTGCCTGTCTGATACCTACCTGTAACTGACCTTACACCTGGGCTGTTTTTTCCAGGTGATATAATGTTATTTTCCAAGTATCTCCTCAGACAGCATCAACTTTTGGTGCCCTTTGGAATGAGAAGATTAATCAGTCATAGCAGGAAGGAGGGGGTGGTGTGTTTGCTGCTGGAAAGGACGAGGTTAGGCTCAGGGTGTGGTTTCTTAGAAAGGCTCCAAAGGGAATGGAAAGTGTTATTTGTGACAGTGTTTTGTCAAAGATGTACTTCACTTGGCACATTATGGTGGATTTTCTACCTGGAAGGTCCCACACACTATGTGAATTTGGATTTCTTGGAGATACAGCTACGTGTTTCATAATAATATTATGGTGTTTTGCATTTCACGTAATTATTCCCATACATATACAGTCCATGTACTTGTGAACAAAACTAAACAACCCCCATATACAGTCCATGTACTTGTGAACAAGTATTCAGTTCCATCTATATTTTTCCTTTATACCTAAGTACTAATCAATTTGTTAAAGCTCATAGATCTTGACAAAGAACCCCTCTGGTACAAAGAAACAGGCAAATATGGAAGATTCGTAACTAAACCACCACTTTGACACACCTTTTCATTCACCTTGCCTCCTGTACCCCCCCCCCCCCACACTGGAGGACACTAAGAACACCTACTCCCAACACCAAACTCCCCTCCCTAGACCTTCCAACCCTGTCCTCTATTTGCATTATCACATGGAAGTCAATACAAGCGTCAGGGGTAGGAGCATTGAACAACAGACACGAACAATTATAACAGATATTGGCCACCTGACGTAGAAATCTCGGACCAGCTCCCTTTTGGTCCATTTTACAAATGGAAGGCAATATATTTTTCATCTCATCTGCTAAGGGGTAGAGAGTGCATCACGTCCGTCAAATCAATGCGAGTCTTTACCGGGTGGGAAACATTGCGTCTTGGACGACGAGTGAATGTCCAAGTAATTGCCCCATTATTGATCCACTCACGGGAGCATCTCAAGGATCTTTCGGCAGTTTTTGCCTCAAATCTTCTCCCGCAATCATTCTCAGCCTCCCACCTCGTTGGTTGGTCGACCGTCGGACCATTTGCAAATTGCGAAAGGAGTGGCTTGGAAGCAGAAAACATGGGAGAAAAAAGAAAATTAGACAGAGGTTTCTATCAGATATGGGACTACTTTCGGTGCAGGTCCCCTTATTTCTATTTTAGACGGAGTTTGCGTTCAGGCGATAATGATTTGGTGGTAGTTCATCTTATAAATGTAATGCGTTGAGCTCATAGACACTTTGAGAAATTATGTCTTACATGGAAAACTTTCCTTTCTCATATTTAGACCTCACTTGGTGCGTCGTTTTGGGTCAGATACTGGTATAATCTTAAAAAGGTGAATATTATGGTGGCCATGTCCAATGTGAATCTTGTTTCATTAGGTTTATGATTAATATAAAGTAGGGATTATTTCATTTGTTTGCATTAAGCAATTTACCACATCAAAATTAGATTACCCAAGACAGAGTATGTCAATAACCCATATTGTCCTCCATGGTTTAAGAACTCAGACTCAAAAGAAAAACTTTTTTTATGTAATTTGGATATGGATACATTTAAACAATGCAAAATGATATCTCTAGATTTTAGATCTGGCATCTCATAGTATATCATACCAGACAGAGATGGAAATAGAGACATCAGAGAGGGTAAGTTCAATAAATTGTTGCAAACATTCCTACAGGGATAAGCCCAACCTAAGTCCTACCAAGGCTACCTGACTGGACAGGGAAACGTCCGTAAATGAGGTTTGGGTTGGTCAAGCCTCCAGGGTTGGCCAGCAGTCTCCTCCAGTCCCTGATTACATCAGCCCGTGGAGGACAGGATCTCCTCCACGGTCAGACCACTGCGTCCCTTCTGTCTCTACCCTATTTGGATCCGCGTGATAGCTTTGTGTGTGGTCCCTCCAGGGTGGCTGTTCAACACAGCCCCGGATAAAACGCTATTGGCGTATATTATGTATGTATAGTTTTATGCGTTGGGGATCATGGAATCATTCTATGCTGGATTATTTTACAGCTCAGTGGTATAGGACTTTTATATCGGTCCAGAAGGCTGAAAGAGCAGTGTATGAGTGTGTGGGGAGGATTGCAATTCAAATCGTCGGTGATTTGCATTGCACTATGTAGGAGGGCATTATGGAAATAACCTCTAGTGGCAGGGTTGATTGTTAAATGGAAATATATTCTCTCAATTGCATTCATGTCCAACTGTGTGAGGTACACGTGAGATTGAATTGACGCCTGAATTATTACCATATGCATTCCCCATTTTGGTGAGTCGCATGAATCAAAAGTTACAGCTGGTTTGTAAAGTGAAGCAATAAACGTTCATGATATTAGGACCTCCCAGTAAATCGATACTTATTAAACATTTTACCATTGTTATCCATTTCCATTGTATTTTGGTCCTCATTCATATCTTCCCAATTTCAACACCAAAGCATTGTGTATCACGATTTGATATACGCGATATGAGAGTTCCGACTCAGCCAATGAGAAGGACCGGAAGTTGATTGTTAAGAAGTAAATTTTGATTTATTTCTTTTCTGTTTACTATTGGAGGGCTCAGGTAAAATACAATCATTATTAATTCTCTTTGGATGTGCACTGCCAGAAAAATACAAGCAGAAAAGATGGCGGAGGTTACAAGAAATATGAATATTAATTGGTCTTTTGTTTTTGTTTTTTCCAGAACTGCAGAGCGACGCGGCGGTCCATATCTACAGCCAACCTAACATCGAGCAGTACACAGAGGTCTCCGTCGACATTCCCCGACAACAGCTTATAGTGGGCGCAAAGTAAGTCTCCAATTATAAACATACAATTCATGCATAGGTCTCCAATTGTGAATATACGATTAAAAACGTAGGTCTCCAATTATGAACATATAGTTACAACATAGGTCTCCAATTATGGTCATATATAATATTAAGATATAGGTCTCCGATTACGAACAGACTATTAAAGAAAAAGCCCCAAAATATGAACAGGCAATTAAAACATAAGTCTCCACTCATGAACATGAAATTAAAAACATAGGTCTTTAATCATGAACATGTAATCAAACATAGGCCTCTAATAATGAACATACAATTAATACAAAAATTATACCACACATTTCTGAAAATTAATGGCTTACTTTCAATACAAACATGAGAAATAGAATAGAAACCATTGAACTAAAATTGTTGGCTAAAATATACTTTAGGTATTTTGTCAAAACTTGGGTGGGCTCATTATGTAACTAAAGTGTTGACAGATGTTTTTTTTGACAAATAACCAAATCTCTAGACAAATAACGTATGCTTGCAGTAAATGCTCCTATTTGCCTCCCCGGATTCCCTGCCTCATGTTTTGCACACATATTAGATGACAGGAGAAAAATATAATAGCTAGGCAGATAGAAAAGTGCACCATCTCTTTCTGCACAACTCTCTGAAGTCTAGAGAAAGTCAGAAAATACCCTTTTGATCTTCACCACTGTTCACCCCCTCCCTTGGTATGATCAAAACCCAGAGTCATCTTCTAAAGCGTTGCGTTTCTCTCATTTAAAAAGAGGAGAATTTATTGATGCTTTTTAAAAGAGAGATTTATTGGCTGTTTTTGCAGGAACCACCTCTTGCGCCTGGACCTGGCTGACCTGAAGGAGCTGGAGAGGGTGGTGTGGGCGCCGTCCAATCTCACCAAGGACATCTGCAATGCCAAGGGTCAACCAATGGTAAGAGTCAGCTTATGGTATGAGTTAGCTTATGGTTAGAGTTAACTTATGGTAAGGTTAAACCAATGGTAAGAGTCAGCTTATGATATGAGTTAGCTCATGGTTACAGTCAACCAATGGTAAGGATAAAGCAAAGGTAAAAGTCAGATTATGGTATGAGTTAGCTTATGGTTAGATTCAACCAATGGTAAGGGGAAACCAATGGTATAAGTCAGCTTATGGTATAGGTTAGCTTATGGTTAGAGTTAACCAAAGGTAAGGGTAAACCAATGGTAAAAGTCAGCTTATGGTTAGAGTTAGCTTATGGTTAGAGTCAACCAAAGGTTAGGCTAAACCAATGGTATAAGTCAGCTTATGAGTTAGCTTATGGTTAGAGTCAACCAACAGTAAGGGTAAACCAATGGTAAGGGTCAGCCAGTGGTAAGAGTCTCAAATGGTAAGAGATAGCCAAAGATGAGGGTTAGCCAATGATAAGTTTACCAATTGTAAGATTCTATGAATGGCAAGGGTCAATAATTGGTTATGTTGAGGGTCAGCCAAAGCTAAGAGTCGCCCATGGTAAGAGCCAACCAATGGTAACAACCAATGAAAAGAGTCAGGTCTGTTTAGCTTCCACACACAAAATTTTGATTTTGTAAAATTGAATTTTACAAATCAATCTGATTAGCTTCCATAGCCACTGTAAATTGGTAACTTAAAATACAAGTTATTTCAAATTGTAGTTCAAGATTATGTTTCTCAAGCATCTGTGGTGAAAGTTATCAAAACTTGTCTCATATTCCTTTTAACATCATTCTATGGAGTTCTATTATATATGATCATCACTCAAGTTGTCCCAACTTTAACCTGTTTACAGGATGCCTGCCAGAACATCGTGAGGGTGTTGCTACTACATAAGAGCAAAGTGTTCGTGTGTGGGACCAACGCCTTCCAACCGTCCTGCTCCTGGAGAGAGGTGAGTGTTTCTCCAACACAGGTCTCTGTGTGAGTACTGCTCCAACACAGGTCTCTGTGGGCGGCTGGGCCTGGGGAACAGCAGTGCTGCCACCTGGGTGATAGACGGGGTACCAAGGAGTGTTGGTCGTTTGATATAAAAAAAACACTTAATATTACTTGACATGACAGATAGGATGATAATGATTGTTGGAGTTTAACATCCGACAGGTGGCAGATAGGTCTTTGTAATATAGTTTGTTGTTTTTGTAGGTCTTGATTGGCCTTTGGTATATATTTATTGTTGTCATTTTGAAAATTGAAACAAACATAGATTGAATCACTATTGGTTTGATAGTCTAAAACGTTCAGTCGATGAATCCTCAATATAATATCAACCTATATTGTGGTTTGTGCCTGATAATATTCAGTAAGTTAACTCAGCTAAGCCTTTAATAAATGTATCAAAATTGGCAATCGTTTTGTACAAAGACTTTAAAAAAAAGTACTTCAAGGGAGATAGGCCAACTGTACATGTGAACTCCTTAATGCAGAGCGATAGTAGAATAACATTTACTATTCCCCCAATTCCCTCCATCGTATACGTATTCCTATATTTATCTACCAATCCTTCAACTGCTAGATGATCTTACTCATAAACTTGGAGGTGTTTCAAATATCATTAAAAATGAAAAGAAAATAAAATAAACGTATATTTTCCCACCATCACAAAACCCACGCATAACCACGCTGTTTCTTCTCTCCCTTGCAGGCCAAAGAGCTGGGTAAAGTGTCCTACTGGGTGAGCGGGGTGGCCAAGTGTCCGTACGACCCTTACCACAACAACACGGCCATCCTGACGGCGGACGGCGTCCTCTACACGGGGTCGGTGACCGACTTCACCGGCAGGGACCCGGCCATCTACCGCATCATGGGCCCCGCCAACCACCTCCGTACCGTCCAGTACAACAGCAAATGGCTCAATGGTCAGTCGATGCTCTGAGAATTAGTTTTTTGATATTTTACTGTGGCAAATTTATCGGGGGACAAGGGGCACTCGGTTCCCTCCCTATATTTAGTCTTTTTTTTTATACGATAATTCTCTTTTCCGCATGATGCGGGGGAAACCTTTATAAAAGGCCCCCCCCTTTCTTTTTTCATTTCTGGATTCGACACTGAATGTTAATAAACATTTTAAGTTTCAATGTTTCCTATTTTTCTTGTTGTATTGAACTGTTTGGGTTATAGAACGATGTATGGGGTGTAGCAGAATGTTTGGTGAAAATTGATTTATTGGGCAGATTGAAGCGGATGTTTTTGGCAACAAAAAATGAAAAATCTTTTGGGAAATCAATGAGGTACAATTAGATAAAAAGGTTAATTTTCAAACAACTTCTGGTCCTGAATTCTGGTCACTTTTATGTGTTAGTTCATTGATTGCATTATAATGTCATGAAATGAAACGTCAGCAAAGTACAACAACAGCCTGGTAACCTAATTCAATAAGTATAAGGAACATGGCTGGTTGTAGACGTTGATACAATCTTTTCATCTGGTTTAAATTATTCACTTTCTTTTTGTGTATGCTAAAATCATAAGATAACCATTGTTTTGACAATTGTCTTTTCTTTATTGCAGAGCCCAACTTTGTGTCATCTTATGACATCGGTGATTACATTTATTTCTTTTTCCGAGAGACTGCTGTGGAGTTTATTAATTGTGGAAAGGTAAGATTACAATCTCTTCCAACAGCCCCTTCCCTCGTGACTTATTAATCAGTCCCTTTTAAGCTGTTTCTTAGACAAACAAGACAGTGTGTTGTAAATTTATGACGTACCCCCACTCTCTGAATCCCGATTCTCTTGTTTTAACTGTTAATGCACAATTTCCGGTTGGAAAATAAGACTATCGGAAATCAATCCCAATATAAATCTGATTTACTAAAATGTACCCATTGACTTGTTCATTGTATAGAATGTGGGACCTTAAGGTATGGGTAGAAACAAGTGGGTCGTCAATGAATCAGTGGGCCCCCCCCCCCCTCTTTTTACCCACGCCCTTTATAAGGCTATATACAATTTATGGAAGTCCGATCTGTACGTTTTTGAAACAAAAATCTATTAATTTTCTTATTTTAATTGGTCAATATTCGGTACGTCAATATTCGGTACAATATTCCGTTTTTCATTATTGTTCAAGTTTTTTTTATAAAAAAAAATCATTTTTCCCCATTTGCATCACCCTTACAGGCAGTCTACTCGAGGGTGGCGCGGATCTGTAAGTCGGACCAGGGGGGTAACTTCCTCCTGGAGGACAACTGGACGACCTTCATGAAGGCTCGTCTCAACTGCTCCCTGCCCGGCACCTACCCGTTCTACTTCAACGAGGTGCAGGGCACCTACTACAACGAGCAGCAGGGGCTCCTCTACGGGGTCTTCACCACCTCGCCGTGAGTCACTCATTACTATTACTTAGGAGCTGCTCATCACAATATGCAATTAGCTTTTTCTTCCTCCTTACTTGGTGGTTTAGTTCTACCTCACCACAGCTACTGAATTCTCCACTTCAATCTGAGCTGCCCCTGCCATTTTGTTTAAATATGAGCTGCTCATCCAAACGCAGATTTAATTGACATCTCGTGAGCAGCTCGTTGTTCTAGATATGAGCTGCTCACTACAACGGAAATGAAGCTTACTATTTCCCTAACCCTATTAGAATCAGTTTTCCTGTTAGATGTGAGGCACTCACTACAAATTATGAAATTTACCAATCGTTCAGTACAAAGTATAAAATTCACTACTTCTGCTCACTATAGAATACTAAATTCTCCACTTCTCCGTACCTTTATTCATAAGCTTTTGCACTCCTTCCTTTTATGAGAGCAGCTTACTATAATATGTACAGAAAACTAAACTGTTCCCACTTTATCGTTTGATATTCATTCCTGTAGCCATACAGCTTTAACCCTTTACATAATCTACCTCTATCTATCATCTAGAATCAGTTTTTCTGTAGGAGAATATCATTCATTCCTTTTTGGCACCGCGCTTGTATTTCAACTCTATTATTTCTAAATTTGCCTCAGTCAGCTTAAATATTCATTGTATTTTCAGGTTTTAAAACCTGTATTCATGCATAATGTTTATGCCGGTTGTTCTTACTGCAGTCCTTCAACCTTCGATCCTCCCCGTCCATTCCCCCCAACTCTTTTAGCCATTCATTGCTCGCCAATCTTACCTCCCCTCTTGTTTTTTCTTTGGTCCATATTAGGTTTTATGGCCCCCCTAATGCTGGTCCTGAATGCAGTCCATTCATCTTAGCCTGTTTGTGGCGTTGTTAGAAAAGCCGTCCCTGCACTCAATCCGAATGTTTTTGGCTTTTCCTGCAATTATTTGGGCATTTATTGGCCAAGCAGAGATTGGGGGATTTAAATAAAGCCAGAAACAATGGACATAAACAATAACATGAAGTGTTCTGGTCTGATTTCCTGTCATTTTAATGTAATGCCTTTGCTCGAAGTATGTATAATATACAGGTATATAGGACGCGATATTGTATACTGAGATTCGGGGGATGTTGTTTTTTGAAATAACATTTAGTTTAAAACATTAATAAAACATGCTCGTATGTATAATATACAGGTATATAGGACGCGATATTGTATACTGAGATTCGAGGGATGTTGTTTTTTGAAATAACATTTAGTTTAAAACAATAAAAAACATGCTCGTGCCAATACAAAACATTTTCTTTAGATTGCTGTATCGCTCAAAAGAAACATCCATTCTTTTTTAATCTGTTTTTCAGTGATGGTGTGTCTCACTTATGCTCCATGCAAGGTCGCTCGCAGTACATTGATCATATATTTTTAACCATTATTGTTTCATTCTTTCCTCTTCCAGAACTAGCATTTATGGGTCGGCAGTATGTGCGTACAATATATCCGCCTTCAACTCGGCATTTTCTGGGCCTTACAAATATCAGGAAAATGCCCAAATGGCCTGGACGCGCGTTCCAAACACATCACCAACATTCAAGGTATGCAATTTGCTCATCGTATTTCTGGTCATACATACCCACCAATCATCTCCATAACATGAGAGAATTTCTCAAATGTGATATCTCCTATTAGAGCAATATGTCATTACATTTATCACCCTTTTAATACTAATTGGGCAGTCGGCAATTCGCTGTATGATTCTCCAAGAATCATTTGTAAATTTCCGTTTGTTTATCCTTGCATTTGTTCAGGTGTGCTATCAAATAAGACTGTTTTGCTACCATCTGGCTGGGGATGCATGCTATGTGATACCTTCAAAGTTGCCCAATGCTGCAATAAAAGTGATGCTGTACAGTGTTCATGACTCAGCAAAAACTTACCTACTATTAGCTACTAAATCCCAGAGACCCATAAGAAAACCATGTGTATATCCTCCTGGTAGTGTATCATATATTACCCCATTCCCTGGATCTAAAGGCTGTATTCCACTAGCCAATTTTATCACCAGTTTCATAAACAGTCAGTCAGACTAGGAGTTAAGTACAGACATTTTACATTTTATTAAAGGTTTATAATCCTCTTTCAAATGTAGGACACATGTTTCCTTGCCATCTAGGTCTGTCACTGGGAAAAAGTAATAAATTTCCAAGTTTACGGCATTCGGAATCATCTTGTGGAATACAGGGTTCATAAATTGCAAAATTATGTCCCGCTGGTGACGTATAATTTAAAACATCCTCACAGTGTCCCAACACATGCATAGATATCCTTGTAATAGTGTATCAGACATTATCACATCCCCCAGGTGTAATAACACAGTATTATGCCCCGCTGGTGACATATTATTCATCACACTGCCCGCAGTGTCCTGATCCGCCTGCCTCCAACACCAAGCAGTCTCCCAGGTTCCCAACACACAGTATATCCTCGTTATAATGTTGCATACATTATCCCCATCCCCCATGTGTAATGACACGGTGTTATGCCCCTCTGGTGACATATTATTCATCATACTGCCCGCAGTGTCCTGATCCGCCCGCCTCCAACACCAATCGGTCACTGATTCCCAATACATGGTACATCCTCGTTATAGTGTTCAATACATTATCCCCATCCCCCATGTGTAATAACACAGTATTATATCCCGTTGGTGACATATTATTCATCATACCCCCCGCAGTGTCCCGATCCGCCCGCCTCCAACACCAAGCGGTCGCTGATCCCCGACATGCCGCAGCAGCGTCACCTGGTGGACGCTCAGAAGTTCCAGCTGATGGACGCGTCCGTCCAGCCCGTCACCTTCTCCCCTGTCGCCGTGGCTGAGCACGAGAGGTACGCATTTAAATTATATCTTTATCATAAAAAACACATTATGTTATGTTATTTTGAGAAAAATAGGGGTGGTGCATGCCCCCTATTCCCCCTTTTCACAAATCGCTTTGTATCAAGTTTCATCTTCTACCCTACTTTTGGTCATACTGAATTCCAACTGAGTAACTGATGAATTACTCTACATCTCCTATTTTTTCCTTGGGGTGTGGGAGATCACCATGAACTGATTAAAGTTTCCCTTCAAAGAATTTTCGGAGCGGCTTTTGTATTTTTTTTAGGAAGGTATAGGGAATATTACCTGTAGTTATAGCATATCTTATACCTTTAATAGAATCAAACCTGGGCTTTACACGCAGGAGTCTCACATGCCATCCGCTGGACTACCCCTCCCTCCCTTGTCCCAGGTTTGATTCCCTTGCATTGCCTGTCTGTTGGACCACATTTCCTTGCTGTGATTCTCACTCCATCGATTAGATCATAGTACTTAGTGCAATGTCAATAACATGAGCTGGTCCTGATTTAGCTGAAATACTGCTGAGTAGACCACTACAACAATCATTATCATATGACAATGATAATGTACCATCCTATTAAAACAACCCCAGCTGTCCTAAATGTCCCTAAAAACAACCAATCAAATCTCATATTCACTTCCTGCAGGTGGAACCACGTGGTGGTGGACGTGGTGGGCGGTAAGCGCCATAAGACCTTCACCGTGGTCTTCGTGTCCACCCTGGAGGGGACCATTAAGAAGATGGTGCACCTGGGAGACGACCAGGCCGAGGCCTGTGTGGTGGAGGAGCTGCACATCGCCGCCCAACACCCGCCCCAGACCATCACCAAACTCCGCCTGCTCAGCCAAGAGGTAATGAAGGCTTTTGTATACTTTCAGTGTTATTGTACTTATAGTAAGATATTTGACTTTCAATGGTATTGTAATTACGTTAAGATATTTTACTCACTTACTCGTTGTTTTCTGATGTTCAACGATATTGAACGTATGGTAGGATATTTGACATTTAATGAGATAGTATTTACAGCAAGACCTTTTACATAATGATGTCTTGATCCTTTACATAATGACGTCTTAATTATATCTTCACAATGATATTGTAATTAGGACACTAGACCCTCAGTCATATTATACTTATAGTAAAATGTTTGACCTTCAAAGATATTGTACTTAAGGTAAGATACTTGACCTTTAGTGATATTGTCCTTTTAGTAAGATACTTGACCCTCAATGATATTGTTCTTATGGTAATATACTTGACCTTCAATGATATTGTTCTTGACGAAAGATACTTGACCTTCAATGATTTGTACATAAGATTCTTGACCTTCAATTATATTTTCCTTGTGGAAGGTTTTTGGTATGTTATGCTAATGGTTTGTTTTTGTTTTTCTTGCAGGGCATCCTTGTGGCTTCCACTAACCAAAAAGTATTCAAATTACCTGTACAAAGATGTAACAGATTTTTAAACAAACAGTAAGTTTATTATTTCTATATTTACTATTCCTATATTGCCATTCATTTCTAATGGACATGCAATATATGTCACTCTCCATATGCAAGACTATGAACAAGGAAACTTCTTTCAGTTCATGAAATTATTAGTTTTACAATGATATTGTCAACTAATATAACATTTTGGCGAATAGAGAATGTGTCTAGTTTGGCATTTCCCTTGTTATAATTAAAGCAACTAATTGTGTTATGGACCAAGTGTCACACTGCCTGCGTGGCACAGGAAACCAGTATATATATATACTGAAAACCGCCCAGTATAAAATAAAAATGTTTTTAAAAAAATGTATATGTGTCTCTAGGGAGGCTATGCCAATAGCTTGAACATGAACGGTAAAACATCCCCATGAGTTTATTGGACACAGTGGAGTTTGAGCCTATTTTCTTTCAAACAAGTCTTTAGGAACAGAAACCACAGCTTCAGTGACACCTCAGGTAGGCTGTCACAAACCAAAAGAAAATGTGCCATAGATGACTTAACAATGTGTACCATTTCCCACAGAATGTGCCTGGGTGCCATGGACCCTTACTGCGGCTGGCACAGCCGGTTAGAGGAGTGTGTGCCCCACCCCGGGGACCACGGCCCCTTCCAGCACTGGCACCAGGACATGTCCAGCTGCCCCAGCCTCAACTACTCAGGTCAGAACCTTAGGCTTAAACTACTCATTATAGGCCTACATTTTTATAATTATTAAATTATTATGTTAAATGATAGTTAGGCTTATTTGTTTTATGTCCATTGGAACACGTTTAAAATCAAATAGGCTTAGGGCCTAATTGTTTAGATGTAAAGGTCCAGTAAATGGCATGGCTACACTGTTTCTTCTAAGTTTCTTCCTTAGCTCTGAAGTGATGGTAACTTGATGCTGTGTTCAAACCTACAGCATCTAAAGGCATTGAAATAGAAAATAGAAAAAATAAAGGTTTCAGATATAATTGTAGAATGAACTCTTTTGTTGAATAATAATGACACTAATTACTGTTTGCTGTGATATAATTCTCCCAACCACTGTGATAGAAATTTTCATGAACTGTGCCATATTCTTTAGATTAACATTGTTAAAAACTAGCTATCATTATTTTTTAAATTAGCATCCATATCTAGTAATTTTTCCTGAGTCATTTGAAAATCCATTGATTGTATTTGGATTTATAACAATTATTTGCTTATTTTCTATAGGTTTTCCAGTGATTTTGTCAACAAATTCAGTCCAAATTAGCCTGCAGGTACTTAAAATACTGTAAATCAGCTATCCGTGGTAGGGAGAATTGCAGTGTTGCCTTGTCAGAACACTCTTTGTAGAATCAATATGACTTACACAACTACTATATGATATAAATTGCCTGAATAATAAACATATCAATTGCGCTCTTCACCATAATTATGGATAACTTAGTTACATTTCATAATGATAATGTTTTTATAATTTTTTTTTTTCAGTTGATGGGAACTGGAATGAGTGGAGTAAGTGGGGTTCGTGTCGCCATGTGGGATCCCAGAGAGGAGGGGACGAGTGTGTGTGTCGGACACGAGAGTGTAACAACCCACCTCCCCAAAACGGGGGACGAGACTGCAGGGGTCTCTCTGTGGAAGTTGCCAATTGCACAGGTAAGTACTGAACTTGCCTCACTTACCTACCAGCTTCTGCAAAACGTTTATGTTGTCGAAAATGTTACTAGTACACTTGATTGAATGCAACTATTTTGTTGATATTGACAATGTAAGAGAAAAATACATATCTAAAGTCGCACAGTTTTTCGTTGTAAATGATGTGCTTCTTTATCTGCATCTTTTTATTGTATTGTTTTTTTAATCTTTTTAGCTAATAGTATTGATCATTGTGTTTTTTCTAAAATGATTTGTGTTTTTCTTGGTTCTTTGAAACTTTGCGTTGTTTCTCTATGACGTACATTGATATCCATCAGAGACATGTAACCAAAGTCGTCCAGGACGTGGTTATACGTTATTCGCTGTCTGTGACCTATTTTTTTCCTATCACTATCTCCATATGATATCGATAAGTATCGCTCTACATTGGTGTTGTGCTTTCATTGACCTGTTTTCAGTGCATGGTGGATGGACAGCGTGGTCCGAGTGGTCCAGTTGCTCAGCAACTTGTGGCTTTGCCGTGCGGTGGCGCCACCGCACGTGCGGCAACCCGGAGCCTCGCTTTGGGGGCAGGGTGTGTGTGGGCCCTGCGATAGACGAACAGAAGTGCCCTCAGATGCCTCACTGCCCAGGTAGGCGCCCTCTGCCACCCTGAATACTACTACTGTGCGAAAAATAGACCTTTAATGACCTTTGAGTTTTGTAAATGGGACCATTAAGGGACATGAAAGCCCCTTACCTACTAGGCGATTTGGGCTTGGTCGCCCATCAGTATGCTATAATGAAATGAACATGTTTGATAAGATCGTCGGGCGATTTTCCCGATTAGGTGATTAGCATACTGACGGGCGATCAGGCCCAAATCGCCTAGTGAGTTAGTATGGGACTTTAAGGTCATGGAGAGATAGCGTAAAGGTGACCTTTCCAGAATTTGAAAGGTCACCTGAAAGACTCTTGTAAAGGTACTGTAAATGTGACCTTTGCATTACTTTAATGTACTTTAATGGCCCCATTTACAAAATTTGGATTCATCTAAGGTTAAATTTTGCACAGTGTATCTAACCACTACTAACCCCCACCCCAAGACCAGGCTAAAAGGTCTGCAGCAAGAGAGAGTAGCATTATATAGATCATAAGCTGCAACAGAATCAAGGGTTTCCTCTATTCTCCTTGAATGCCCTTACTTGGACAACATATGTGACCTCATAGTTGAAAGCGTTATAGGGAACTGAAAAGGCAAGAAGCCATGATGAAATTTAATGGAAATGTTTCTAAAAGTAGTTTGAGTCATAGTGGAAAGAAAGAACAATGGGAATTGAGAACACAGTGGACATAATATCAATATCTGGACGCCTTTGGATATCAATTTTGGCTCGCAGACATACACAAAAACGTTGGAACGTTGCAAAACTTTGAAAACTTCAAAAGTGGAGATGTTAATTGGCTATTCATTGTTAAGAAACCTGGCTATAGGCCTAGTCTATTTAAGCCAAATGCTGGAGCCCTCTTTGGCAGCAAATGAAATAGACGTAAAAAAAATATAAATTCGGAAGGAAAGGCCTATTTCGATTCTCAATCTGAACCTGCTCCTAGAGAACGCTATCCTGAACTCCATTCAATCCACAACACAACTTTCATATTTCATGTCTCAAAATCATTCATGGAGATTTGATCGTACAAAGCATGCAATAGTACCCATCAGATCCAACAAGCAATGGTTACTGCAGAATGGAAAGATAGCCCACATGATATCATGTCTAGACAGTATTAAAGCTATTTTCTTGTCGTTCATGTTTATATTTTTGTTCATGATTATCAAATTCTATGAAGGCACAAAATGATGATTTACCACAATGATATTCCGTTATAGTATATTCAAATTATTATCAGTCTGCTCTGCACTCCCACAAAGGCACAATGGCTATTCTATAACAAATTACTAGGAAAATAAATATCTCTATTATTATGTACTGTCGAATTTCCGAAAGATCTCATTGGGAATATGAAATAGACGGAAAGTTAAATTGAATGTTTCTGTTTCACATATGTCTTGCATCAGGAATAATAGGACGTAAGTATGCAACTCTTTGAAATAATAGACATGTATTTCAAAGCCTACATGTATCTAGTATACCTATAGATGCTGCACTGGTAAAGATCATATTTACTGGATCCTCAAACTCTATGAAAGCTCTCTGAGAAATGCTTGCATTGGATGAGTATCGAGTAAGAAATGTGTATATTTTATTCGCCATTGCTTACCAAAGTATTGTCTTAAGAGAAATGCTGTGCTCTCTCATCTAAAACTCGATCTCTTCAAAAACCAGATGCAAGTCAATTTCAGAGCTGAAAACATTCTCTATGTGACCAAATCTGAACCCTGTATTCATTATCTTCACTGGACTTTACGTTTGCTAGTATACATACTTTTATATAGCTATCGATTTCCATCGGTTGAGTTTCCCCCAATAACGAGTGTATAACGAGAGTTACTAAATATCCACATCCAAAATTTAACATTACAGAAATTGCAGTGTGCTTTTCTTGAAGCCTAAGATGAGCCGTTAAGGTTGATTTCATTATATGTTGCTTGTCCCCCATATTTAGAGATATACTTTTTTCAGTTTCCCTTTTGGCTGGGGCATTTTATTTTACAAATATTAGGCGCATGAAATAAGTTTCATAAATTCCCCAACCATCTATCCTTTTTCGTTTGAGCTATTTATACGTGGGCTGTGTGGTCTATTGCTGTGACGTGCTATTCTACGTGCACATAATTATAACTGTATCGTATTTATCCGCACAACGCAATTAAGTTTTTTTTGGCACCTCTGAAATACAAATTTATATATAATACAAGGCTACATAATTTATTATGTCTCCGAAACAGCAGAACAATTTACTTATTTGATTTAAAAGCTAGAAGAACATGTGTGTACGTGAAGCTTACTGCAATGAAAAAAAAAACGTATTAGATATTAGAGTGACACACCCTTTAACCTGTATTATATCAAAAGAATTAATACACTGAAATATGACAGTTCCAGAGAAGTCACTCCAAAATTACTCAGGCTGTATCGTAAATACCTTACTGAGATTGACCAAACCCCCAACAACCTCCCTTATTACTCTCTATCAAGATTCCATATTAGGCATGAGCTCATTGGCTCATCGCATAATGATAGTATAATGGCAACAAAACAAATCAATATGTCGCAACACTGACGTCACTGTTATGGTTGGTCTCGCTGTTGATTTGTAACTGTTCTACTGCTCAAATTGTACTTCTGTAAACAAGCATAGAAAGAATACATTTAGATCAAAAACTCCTGAAAATCTCAGTCCAAATTGAGCACCTTAACTGTGAGAAGCCTGATGCTGGATTTTTGCACAACAGTATACCCATTTCAACAAGAAAACCATCCACTGTTATACGAGATATTATGCGACGGGCCATAATGCCAAAATTGCAACCTGTCTTTTTCTTCTGTTATTTTTCTTCCTTTTTTTCGCTCTTGATTATTATTGAAATTTTTTTACCGTTCTTATTGAAATTAAAAACATATCCTCCTCCCACAGAGCCTACGGCGGCGCCAACGGACGGTGGTTGGTCGGAGTGGACGATGTGGTCGGGGTGCACGGCCGAGTGTGGCGGGGGCATCCAGAACCGGCGCCGGGCCTGCAACAACCCGCCACCGTCCGACGGGGGCCGCGCCTGCACCGGCAACAGCCAGGAGTGGCGCGTCTGCAGCAAGCAGGAGTGCGAAGGTAATTAGCAGCATTTTTTTTCTTTTAATGTTTTTATTAGTAATAATTAATCATTAAGGTTTCCCTTGGTTTCCAGAGTTATTACACAGTTAATCTTAATTTATTAACATTGATGGTTAAGAGCAACCTTAAAGGGAGCCAAAAGCAATGAAGGGTCAAAATTTTCCAAATTCTGTTAGCTATTGAAAAATATTCTATGGCCATAACCCAGGCCTGTGGTAAAATACAGATTGTGAATACAGACTTAAACTACATGAAAGTACATAAAAGCTCATCCCCAGTCAATTTTGGTGATCCACCAGAATTCTTTTGTTTACAAACATTGCTGACTTCAGGTATAATTGACATGAGTATTATGGAATTCAAGTAAAATTATATTTAGTTATCATGATTTATACAAATTTAGACTCTTAGAATGTATTTTCATAGTTATTTGAGTTTGGAAAATTTTGTCATATTTTGATACAGCATTGCTTTTGACTCCCTTTAACTTATTTCCTTATCAAGGCTTTTATTGGTGATAATATTCAAGGTTTCCCTTGGGTTTCACAGTTATTACAACGACTATAAAAGTGGTACAATACGTAGTAAGTGTCGTTCACATTCTACAGTATTCAATATTAACTCATTAATTTTGAGCAACCTTAACTATTAAATTTTCATATAGTTCGTGTGCATTGGTGTAGTTACAATGTGCAAAAAAAAAGGAAAATTGCGCGCAATACATTCTGTTAAAAGTATAAAGTTCTGTCATGTAGTATGTCAAAAAGTCAAATTTTTGCACTCAGTTTTTGCAATAGGGCCTATATATCCTCACCCAACAGCCCGGAGTGAATACGTCCAAGTTTTGGACCTCCGTGTGCTTATTTTACGAATACTGATTTTGTTCCCATCATGTATATAATATTATTAACAACATGATTATTTTCTCTCCATTTGAAGAGATTCGTGTTTTTTGAAAGATCATAGAATATATTGATTGTAAGGAAATACTTGTATGAAAATTAATATACTACGCTTTTAATAGCCTGCATTTATTGCTGTTGATCGCAGATGCTCTTGATTTCCATCTCTGTAGCAATCGCAGTGTGTAAACGATAGGTTTTAAACTGCGGAAGTACACCACGGTTAGGAAAATGAATAATAATGTAATATAATTCCCATGCCAATATACAGCACCACCCACAAACCACTGTTAAAAACATGAAGTTTAGTAGGGAGGTGTTGAAGTGTACTCACTTAGAATGCCTCCACGGGGGAAAAACTGCAGGAAGTTGTCCACCTGAGATGCGGAGAGAAGGAAGTTCTCGTGAAGAAAAAAAACTGACCATTACCTTTCTATAAATTATCCAAATCTAAAAAAGTAAATTGTGTTACAAAAAAAAACACGAAATGTACTGATAAAGTATCTGGCCTGTATTTTTTGCTTCACTTTTTGTAACTTCTGTGAACCTTTCAAGGTTTATTATTTGTCTTGATATCTTGTACATCGGTAATTCTGTCCGACATGCTGTTCCTCCAAAGTGCTGACAATGCGCTTTTCAGTTGTCACATACTCTAAGTAGTAAGGACAGCACAGCCGAGACGTATATTAAGTCTGACATCAAAGGTAGAGATAGGCACGATTTGCAGCACCTTAACATCAGAGAAACAAACCAAAAAAACGCAGCTAATCGCCAAAATCTCCAAGGTGCTCAGGGTATTTGATTACTCAGCAATTTGATTCAACCTGCTTACCCTATACAAAACACCATGGCATTTCCCTGGCCCTTTTTATATATATACTCAAACAAGCCAACTCATTTGAGTAAAATGATGAGTTGGCATTTTGCTTGGCTGGGTGGCGGCCTTCTTAACATAGCAAGAAGCATTTTTCTCTGTGGTATTTTTTTCTGGGGTTTACGGTACAGAGATCTAGGCCTATTCCTAGGCCTCTGGGCCTATCCCTCCTCCAGGGGGCAGGCCTATACATGCAGGTGTTGACACAGGGTAGTTTGTAACGGCTTGTTTTTCAGCATACACTGGAGAAACCTAGCGATTGATTTATCAGAAATAGGGAGGCCCTGGAGGCCCTCATAGTCTACTTTGCCGCCTCATTGAAAAACTAGGCATGAATCATAGTGGCAAGGCATACGATCGTATATGCCTTGTTATTTCGTGAGTAAAAAGGTGGCCGTGTTAATACATTTCTGGTGTACAAAATAGCCTGAGCAGATAACGTTGTTCCCATGTGGTTTTGTCAAACTGACAACAGGGTCTACATGTATCTCTCTAAATTGGCAGCCATGCATCTTCTCAACAGGAAGATCTCCATTGGAACAAACCGCCTGTTCACATGATGGTTTTTTCTTTTTTTTTAGATATAGGCCCTATCAAGACTTTTTTGTTCATATGAATACTTTTTGTTTAACATCTGCAGGTGTTGTAGATCAGATTAGGGTGGTCTATCATACCCGCTGGGCCTTTCTTGGTTATTTGCATGCAAGGTATGGATTTCAGTAATACCATGTTACTATTTAGTTTAGGTATTTCATAAGGCATTTTAAATTGAAAACATGTGTTGAGCTTTTTGTAGTTATACACGGAAAGATGTTCTATAGGTCATTTGAACACCTAAGTATGCAAGGTGGTCTGATTACATAAAATTGTAATCTGTAGACGTATTGACTGTACTTATCACACACTATCTCTCCACGTAGGTTATATCCTTATGGCAGTTGTGTACAGAGAAGGATGTGTTTATGTTTCATTTTCTTTATCCAGGGCCTCTTTGATTAAGGTATAGAAACCTTATTGTTAAACTAATTTCAGCTATCCCCTGACTGAGAAAAACATGCCAGACATTTTAGCTGGAATGCAAATTTGACTTTCAATTTATGACAGAAACACCTGCAAATTTGGATTTAGAATATCGTTGGACGTCTTCTCTCTATTCTGTATGTTTTATTTCATGGATGGACAGTTCGAACTTTTTTGTTTTCAGTATACTGCAAGCAGCCCTGAATTAAAGTTATAAAGCTAATTTCATAGGTTATGTATACCGACCAGACAGGAACAGTGCCATCATATTGTTTAATTACACTTTCTGTGTTCTTGTATTTCTAGATAGAGAGAAGATAGTGATATCTAATGTTTTAGTCAAATTGAAACACATAAGTTGTAATATCAGTTGATTTCTAGTTAAAATCAGTTCCATCTTGTTGTATTTTAGACGTATTTACCAACTGGTTCCGGCAATAAACCTATTTCCGGTTTTCTCCAATATAGCTGAAGCGTACATGGCGCTGTGTGATGTGGCTTTTACTATATTGTTAATTGTTTATTTCAGCACAAAATGTCTCACTTTAATTTATGCAATGAATCCAGTAATATTATCATTTTCTTTTCTAGCTCCTGATTGTAATAGAAACGTACATAAAACCCCAATAACCAACCAAACAACTGACTATAGGAGGATAATGTATTTTATTGCTCCACTCTTAGTTATCATAATACTGCTTGACTAAATATCGGCATATTTGCTTATATTAATTTATTTTACCTAATGTTGCGAAACACAACATTGTATTTTATAAATGTCTATCGATATTTCCTCTACATATTGTACAGAACACTTTCTTAACGCGTCTCATTATTAGAAACCGTCGAACAAAACAAAGTAATTACATTGACGGACAGTTTGCCCAGGACGCCACATAAAAACGTCCCGTTAGGTGTGTTTTATGATCATGGCGCCCGCCCCCTGCTCGGGTCGCGGGCGCTCAGAGGTCGCCTGAGGTGACCCCACCCCACGCGCACCGGAGCGACTGACGTCACACCGGACGCACCAGCTCACCGGACGCGCCGGACGCGCATATCCGCCAGCAGCGCGTCCTCCTGTTAATAGTCTCAGCTCGGCCCGCAACAGTCATTCATTGGTGCGCGGTGGAGGACGATGAACGTGTTTGGTGGCTGAAGCGGAGCTAGGCTATAGGACCAACCAGATTATATTGTATCTGTTGTGTGTGACTTGTACTAAAACCAGGAGTTGGACTTGGAAATATTCTAGGAACATTTTGGACTCAATTCTAGAACTTGGAGCCCCTCTACAGGCATTGTGTTAGAAATTAGAATCATTCATATCACAGGACTCAATTAGGCAAAGGAACATTTAGGACAGTTTAGGACTTTTAGTTTAGAATTATTGAAAGGTTTGTACGAAAGATTCTCTGGAAATTACTTATTCATTTGTGCCACTGGTTCAATATCAATAAAGGACGTACCTAATCACTGCCAATTTACACTGCGAGTTTAGCTTTACCCTCATTCCAATTTGTCTCCCCAACACGTTGTTTAATATAACCATTTACCCCTAGGTTTACCATTCGTAGTTCTGGTTAGGACTTCTGTCCCCTTCTTTATTAGACCAAACTTTATTCCATGTGAGGAGCCTGTGTTTGGGAACATTCTAAACCCCGGGCATAAGGTCTTCCTCACACTAATATCAGTACCATTATTATTTTTGAGCTGTTTACACAGCTGGTACCGGTAATGAACAATGTATTTGTGTTTCTCCGATAGGTTGAACAGATTGAATGGGATCCCACCTAGAGATGCGTGATAGCTTCTGCTATATTACCATTACATTTTGTTTATTACAGCATTCAATAAATCACTTCGTGAAGTTTATCTAGTAATTCTTGGTTTATCAAAATGTTTATTTTAGCTCCTGATTGTGATATCGCCGGTGAATACGTCCATGAACTAATGGAGATTTTCATTTAGACCTGTTTCACTTGTTAACCTTACCGACTACTTAATCATATATATGCTATGTTCTAATATTTACTCCGCTCTTGCCTCCAGAGTTACGGCGGACTAGTGACTGGACGCCGTGGATACGGACCAACGTCACCCGGGAGGGCTTCGTCGAGCAGCGCTTCCGGTTCGTGTGCCGCGCCAACGTGCCGGATCTGCGCATGCTCCGTGTGAGCAACGTCAAGACGGACTACCGCTTCTGTCCGGACAGCGGCGACCAGTGTGTCGCCCCAGGTGAGCCCTCCTCGTCGCACTCCTCCTCGTCGCACCGCCCTCCTCACTCTAGTCGCACTCATACCGCTTTGCACCGACTGTGCGCCAGTCCGCACATCACTAAGCTTATCTGTGCGCACCCCAAGCGCACCACACGCCCCCGGCCGCCCTATGCCGCTGCCCGCCGCGCGCGGAAAAAGAACAAAAAAGGGCATATAAAAGGGCCTCCGGGGCCGAAAGGGCCCAATGAGGTGGCCGTTTTGCGCGACGCGCGGCGGCGCTACCCGCTGTCGCCCATGCAGGCGTTTAGGGGCTACTGTGGCTGTCGTGACTTGGGGGTACTGCGCATGTGCCGTAAATGCCTTTATAAAATGCCTTATTTGGGCTAGCTATAAGGAGGTGCAGGGCTTTACTTATAATCATGTTGCTTTTCTATAATTATCAAATGACACTCCCTATATATGTGGCATTTATGATGACTTGTATGGGTTTCCAAAGACTTTTTGGGTAGTACCCAATGTAACCTGTATTTCCCAGAAAGGGCCAGAAACTTCGAGGAAAGGCCCTTTAAACTCACTGAAGGAAGTGTTCACGGGTGTGATTAATATTTTCGTCAGAGAACACTTCTTCATGCTATAATTGTGTCTGCTATGTATGTATGTAATGTACGTCTTATCTATTCGTAATGCTATATGACCTATAGGAGCTATCTAAATGTACGTTGATGTGTCTGTTCTAAACGTTTTAAGGATGTGGTGTCTCTCTAGAAACTTCATTTCACCGCATTTATAGATATTAGTCATATTACAGCATTTCTGATTTTGTTTTCTCAAATATTGCCATGAAACTTAAAGCCCCATACCCACTAGGCAATTTTACCGGCGACTGGCTATGGGCAACAGCAGAAGTATTGGTCATATCATTACCAATTCTGGTCAAATGTTAGTATTTAACATTTCAATGTTAGATACTAACATTTTATCTGAATTGGTGACGATTTTACCAGTGATTCTGCTGTTGCCTGTCGCCAGTCGCCGGTAAAATCGCCTAGTGGGTATGGGGCTTAACTGAAACTTCCTATTCAACGAAGTCAAGGCTTAGCGTTTTTCAATTCAGGTCAACCAAATTGCAACCAAAAGGACCCTCCTTTAAGATTAAACTACAAGAGGTTTAGGTTACTTTCAATATAATGAGAGTTATTGAAAATATGTGTATTTTGTAAGAACATGTCTGTCTGTGTGTGTGTGATGTGCCTACGGCTACTTATATCAAAGCATTGCTGCTATATATACTGCCCACGCGCTATGGTAGGCCCATAGAGAAAATGCCACAATCCTGAAGTCTTTAAACTGTCCTTACAGGGCAGCATCCCATTCACAGCTCTTCCTTCACAATAAGGTGGTTTCAACATGTGATGTCCATGGGACTGTATCACTGATTAGTTTTCCAGATGGGAATTAGTTCCAGGTTTGGTACTGTCCCCATGTGGATGCTGTTCTCTGAAACATACTTTTCTTTATGGCCACAACAGGATGCAACCTCTCTTCCCCTCAGAGTTAAACTCAGTCCTCGCCTATTGTATCCAGATATTGTGGTTTGTGTATTGTTGTGGAAACCTTAGTATTCCTAAAAAGATGTTATGCTTCATATTTTATGTCTTTGGATGTATATCAAGTTCATACAATCGCCGGTCATATTTCTACATGTATGTGTTTTTACTTGGTGGTAGATGTATGCTACTCTTCATATTAATGAGATTTTAGCCCCAGCTGCTATACTTTTCCCCGTATATAGAAATAGTTGCTACGTCCTGTGTTTTGACATATTTCATGTAGTTCAAATTAAAGCAAAAGATGATGTGCACGGGAACCTATATATTTTGTTTAGAGGCACAGTATTGTGTTTGAAATTATGAAAATTCAATCAAATTTTTTAAAGTATATTAACTGATAACTTTGAAATTATAGTTTTTATCTACATTTGACCTTCAGATTCTCCAAGAAATTGAAAAATAACAATGAAAAAATATATTGATTAAAAGTTCATTTTTCAGAATGTTTTCCCAAATTTTACGAAATAATGAAGCATTCATGGAATACTTGTTGGTGCCATTTCACAAAAATATAGTTGCTGTAGAAATTCTATGATTTTACAGTGTAACCTTTACAAATAACTGTTCCCTGTGCCACCCATTTATCTGCGTCAGTCTCTGAGCTACACATGGGAAGCACGTGTTATTGTGTAGGCCCAGTTTGTTTAACCAATGAGTTTAGGTCAGCTAAGGCAATGGTAATGCTGTTCAAAGTGCACTGCATTGTCTTCAGTCTCTAGAACCAAACTGTAGAAAGAAAAACAAAATCACGACGCGGATGTGGTGGTATTATCTCTCTAAACTGAGTACAGTCTATGTTTTGACCCAGACTTACTCAGCTCCTTCCTTCCTTACTATCATCAGGAAACACACGCTCTTTTATTTTGCCAACTGCTTTTTTTCCTTTCTGTGGCTTTCTGGAAAAGCCACTAGGTCCATTGAAAGCTGGCTGGGCGCCCCTGGAATTCCCATATGACCCCTTAGTTCTTGTGTTCATGGGAAAACCACCAGGCTCCAGATGTGAGGCCAATTTTGACCGATTTAGAGAAACCTAAAACGTGGTGTTGGCTTACCACAAACCGTACTTAAGGTATATGTTGGCCGGAAAATGTTTCGTTTTGTTCCTAATGGGCTAAAAGTCCTGTTGAAACGTCCAGACTGGTGGTGTTAAGAGATGTCTCTATCATGCTGAAAATTTATAGATGTATGTCCATTTAGCTCCCCCTCAAATCCATTGTGTAGAAGCTAAATTAGTCAACCAATGATTGTTGAGATGTACTTTATCCTATATAGTATTATAGAACCTAAGATTATTGTGATGTACTTTTATAGATCCCATCTATTGGAGTTGTGTAAAATTAGTTTTTTTAAGTATTTCAGAACATGTAGATGTTCTGATAAGTTTAGTCGGAGATTGTATTGGTGGTTTTGTTATTATTGTGTAAGTGATATTCCTGGCATGACATGTCCATGACGAGATATAAATAGTAAGCCTCATATCAATAGGATTATTGTGATGTGGGGTGATGTTGTTGGTAAGGTGGTAAACATGTATAAGTGTGTTGGTATGTAATAGTGTTCCTATGGTGATAAACAGACTGGTTTTTGTGTATGGAAGGCATGGTCATTTTTTGGATAGATCAAAGAAAAAACACCAAAAAGTGAAGAGCACGTGCGAGATACTATATCAAAAAAGCAACGGGATACCGACATCCCATGCAGATGTGTATTCACAAGAAATCAATTAAAAAATATCACATTTTCAGAAAACAGACCTCGTGTTGAGTTGTCACTTTTATTCCTCCAGTAACCCTCTCTCTCCTCCTACTGGCCCCTCCTCCTCCCTAGCCTCCAGTACCCGCCCCGGAGACCACCCCGCGTTGGGCGCTATCAGGCTGGGTCGTTCCCGCAGTCATCGCCCTCCCTCCCGGGACCTCCTCCACGGTCTGCCCGGGAGCTGCCAGTCATGGGGGCCCGTCAGAACTCCTGTAATCAGCCGAGCGACAACCCCCTGCCCCCGGTCATAATAAGCTTGTCTTGCTTCTCCCCTGTCCTCCAGGGGCTTTCCTGTTTGAACCCCAACCTCCCTCTTATTACCCCCCTGCCATATTTTCCTCCAGTGCTGATGTACACCAGCCTCCTCCTCCTCCTCCATTGAGTGGCTCTGGATCCTCACAGGCACACGCATAGCTACCCCTCCAGATGCCTCCAGCTGCAGGCGACCCCCACTTAAACGCGTTTGATGTTGCGGAAGATGTGGATTTTCTGCGCCCAGAGCTATTCAGTGGATATTAAGTGGATATTTCCCTAAGCTCTGCAACCAGGCGGCTGTTCCCACCAGAAACCAGGCACCTTTAATACCAAACCACACCAGTACCCACCGATAGCCGCACCAGCCACACCTAAAGCCGCACCAACCCACCAGAGCCACACCAGCCCACCAGAGCTGCCGCCGCCCCTCGCCCCACCCCTCATCAGGGCCCGCTGTAGGTCCCAGGGGGGTCCCCATAGCAGCTGCCCAGTGGGGGTTCTGACAAGGTGGCTGCCCAGCGGGGGTTCTGACAAGGTGCATGCGGGCAGGGGGCAAAACAGTCCCCGCCCCTCCCCCCAAAAACGCCCCCAAGGCCTGGGGTCCAAAGTCTTAATGATATATTGAGTGGAAACACCACTTCTCCCCCTCCCTAACGATGCGACCCCCCCCCCCCCGCCCCCTACCCTCTACTGCTAGCCCCACCCCCCACCCCACCCACTGGCCCGCCCCCTCCCTCCTTTCAACACACTTGCACCTATCCCCACCTCACCTAACCCCGCCACCCATATCTGTCCCCTCACCCCACCCCATACACTTCCCTCCCTCCCATCCTATTCTCCCTCCCATCCTATACCATTCTACCTCCCAATTTGCTCCCCTGAATCCACCCAATATTCCTATACCTCCCAACCCCTGCCCTTTTCCCTCCCCAATCCGCCCTCCCACATCCCTCCCTCCCTCTTTCCTCCTTCCCCCATCCCTCCTTCCCGTATCCTCCCTCCCTCTTCCCTCCTTCCCCCATCCCTCCTTCCCACACCCCCCTCCCTCTCCCCTCCCTCCCACCTACCCCCGCCCCCATCCATCTATCGCCCTCCCCCAAAATTGACGTGTCTTATGAACCCAGACCCGGACCTTTTCTTTAGGCCAAGCAACTTTAATTCCCTTTTCACAAATTCAAACGAAAATCTAAATTACACCGAAAAATCTAACTTAAGAACGATTTCCAATCGGTAAAACGAAATAACTATCGAGAAATATTCATACGAGTAATACGAAATAAGAAAAGGTCTTCCATACACAAAAACCTGATGGTTGTATTTTTCAAAATATTTTTGTGAATATCTCTGAGTGTTTGTATGTGTTCCTACCTTATTTCTGTGATGTCCAGGTGCGCTCATTTATTCGGTGAAATTTCCGGGCGAGGACGTGAAACAAAGATCTACATCACCCGGGCCTTAAAAAGCGGAGGACAGTTCTATTTCGCCGGCGAGGGGTGGAGGGGTGAGAGGTGTTGGCGGCGAGTGGCCACTCACTGTACCTCCAGTACTACTACTACACCACCGCCACCACTGCGGACAGGTGTTCCTCCAGGTGATCAATTGGATCAAAGCAAACCTGCCGACAAAGGTTAGGAGGGGCGGTTTTTCAGGCGGCGTGGTCAGGGTGTGGGTGCCAACAACAACCACCCAGCCTGGAGGGACCGTGGAGGAGCCCAGCCCCAACCCACTAATATACCGCGCTTGTTAGCGGCAGCGCCCACCAACCTGACACACCAGGCAATTTTCACACACCATAGACTTGCCGACGACTAATTCTGGTCCTTAATTTGGCATCTGTGCATCGAAAATGTATTTTAGGACCGCGGAGAATAAGTGGTTGTATTTTTAGGTAGGTCACTTGGTGCCTTTTGTGTGTTTGTATGGAATTTCGGAGGTATTTCGGTGTAATCTCGTAGGATTTTGTTAGTTGTAAGATGATTGGCAATAGAGGTGATTGCATTTTACCCAATTTCATAAAGGATTGCGCAAGTCGTGGGTTTTTCATTTCACACTTTCAAGGCAGCCCACGGTGCCATGGGTACTGAAAATGTCGGCGACTACACAGGGGGAAAACAGCCAGAAAAATACTGCCTGGGGGAGGGAAGGAAAATGAGAAGAAGGAGGGGGAGGGGAGCTGAGAGGAGGAGGGGTTTTGGCGGTGGCTAGCCACACGGGAAGCCATCATCAGTCTCAGCCACTTCCTATTGAAGCCCCACCCCTCCGACAGATTAAAAAAAGCCACCGGCATGTCTGTGTAGTCTTTCTTTTCTCCAGTGACTCCTTTCTTTTCTCCAGCGTCTCCGGCTGTTTTCACGGAAGTAGCAAAAAGGTAGAACCTCCAGAAACAATGCTCCCTCCGCAGTAACAACTGAAACACCACTGAACCGCCACTACCGCCTCCCGACCTCATCACATCAACGTCCGCCTCCAAATGTGTAGAATGCCAGGCCCACAAAGCCAGCCCGTTAACTATGTGCTGATTATCTCCACTTCTGAGTGCCCGCCAGCAGGTTTATAATGAGAAATTATTATCCAGAGTGGTGAGACCTGAAGTTTAGTCCAGCCCACCTGTTAAAACCGACTTTCCATCGGTCCAGACTTAGGGCCGAACTTTGAGATGTTTGGAAGGGCGCTGTATTTATAATTATACTCCCCCTACTCTTGATGTTTCCCAATAACAAGAAACAGCTGGCGGCGCTAAAACTTTCTCACCTTTGAGTCGCGATTTTTGCCTTGTAAGCATAATATTGTCTTTCTCATTAAGCACTGTGCTCAGACAGAATAAAAAAAAGTCCCGGGATGTGTTCAACCTGAGAAAATGTCACCAGGGCCTACTACTACACATTCCGTTGTGATGTCTGGGAAACATCCAACCATGTAGTCTTAATAACACGCCATGTTCAGTGTGATATATTTGGCGAGTCCCCGGGCCCCGAGGCTGTATTTTATTCCATCCGCACATGGTAAGCCGATGTGATTTAATAGGTCACGCGATGGCAACAAAGAACAGCTTTTCTCTGATTCCTACTATTCTGTTTGACATGTGGGATTGGGCTTGAAGCTGGGAGCTCTCCCAATGACTGCACCCTCATTGTGTAGGTTGTGTGTTGGGTTTCTGTAAAGCTATTGTATGAGCTAAGTCACTCCATGGTTAGTTGTTTTAACAAAGCAAGGCTCTGCCAAATACCGCCTTATAGTTTTATGAAAGAAACAGAATTTAGGCCATATGTTATTTAAGTGTTAACCCACAGTAACTCATAATACACGTTTTTGAGACCGTTGGGAACATCAGGCAAAGCTGCATTCTAATTGGCTAAAGCCTAGAGGAACGTGTAACCAAACCAAACCAAGGTATACTTTATCCCTCTGCCCTAACCGCGGCTGATACCAAAACTGTTTAACCCTCTTACTTATATATCGAGGGAGTGCAAAGATGAAGTCCTAGGCACTAACCAAACAGGGATGAGATGAAATGCATTAATTTCTTTGTATTTTCATACTGATCTCACTCTCCCTAATATTCCCTTACCCCTCGAGGTGAAGGGTTCTATATCAGGGCTGTTTGTTTGTGTTTGGCCTCCCCCTAAGCCTGTTGATCAGTATACCTAGCGTAATGAAGGGAGGCATTGGCCATATCCACAGTGTTATCGGTCCACTTACATAATGATGGCTTTACCCAAATACCCCTGAGCTGCTCCTGGGTAAATGAGCAGCTCAATGAGTCACTCACTGCATCGAGTTGGTTCTTGACCTCATAGGGGTGAGTCAACTAGACTAAAGTTTATGCCTAAACAGAAAAAGAGGGATCTATGATCCTCCAAGATTCGAGCGCTGATCCCCTAAGATTTGAGGGACGATCCTCTAATATTTGGGAGATGGTCCCCTGAGATTTGGGAGATGATTTCCTAACATTTGAGAGATGATTCTCTAACATTTAAGAGATGATCCTTTGTCATTTGAGAGATGATCTCCCAATATTTGAGTGCTGCAAAGATTTATCAATTCACTTCAATCCCCTGCAAATCATAATACATGGACTACCATAGTGTTCGCTATAGTGGAAAGTACCATAGTGGAAACATTACAAATAATGATCTAGGTTGTCAGATTTCAGAACTTTACAAGTCGTTGATCACTATGTTACAAGGTTTATCCAGCAAGAACTGTTTAAATCAGAAGTTACAAATGTGTGTTAAGCTTTGCGGATTGTTCCAAGGATGTCTACCTACCGTCGCTCTACTCCGAGTAGAAGAAAAGGCGTACAACAAATCAGCAGAAAGGCCTACATAAATAAACACAACTATGCAACGACCGACAGCTGTCTACCTGCACGTGTAAAAAGAGCAATTATCCAGAAAGACCTCAGATCTCTGAGAGGACGTAAAAGACACATACCAAGGTCTACAAAGACACACGTCGACCCACAAAGATCCGCCAAGACCAACATGACAAGTCAAGATCTACAAAGGTCAGCGAAGATCAACAAACATCGCAGGAAAATTAATGCACAGCTGTTTTCTATGGGGAGCCAGGTGTTTTTAGGTAAGGTTTATCTGAAGGAAAGGGAGGTTTGGTTTACATGGCTGATTTCCACGTGGATCTGGCCTTGTTTCATGTATTGTTTTTGAATGGATAATGAGGCTAAGGTTTCTGAAATGTTCTGTCTAGAGTTTAGAAGTCTGTTAGCTGCTGATTAGAGAAGTACGGTTGTGAAATGGTAAGCCTACTTTGCAGAGCACAATGTCTATACGTTTATCACTGGTCAATTCTAACTCAGAATGGGATACAAAGTATGTTCCTGGTATCCTGGGATCCTGGGATACAGGCAACTCTACCAAAAATCTACTGATTCAGATCAAACATCCATTTTTTTGAGAATGATAAAAGATTCCTTGTTAAATTATCATTTTGAGAAAAATAAATCAAAAATAAAACATCCAGATGTACCTTTCAACACTACGCACTGATGGGCGCTCAGTATAATGCGATCTTCCTAGTAGTCACAGGAAATTTCGTGGGGCCGTTTGGCAGTGGGCTCTAGGATCAAATTCTGGTACACCTCATTTCTTTCAATATCAGAAATAGGGGGTCCCTACCACTCACATCCATTTCACTAAAAAAAGCATTTCATATCGTCAATTTTAACTTACAACACCTGGCGCCTCACTGACCGAGCAGCTCACAGGAGCAGCCCCCCCCCCCCCCCCCCGAGCAGCTCCCCTCCGGCCGGCGGTGGGCGTCCACTTGACCGGGGGCGGGGCGGGCCGTCTCCCCGACCCATTACCGGGTCGTAGGGGCCGTGGTGTCCGTCAGGGAGGACTGTTTGCTCTGTATGGGGGTATGGAAGCAATCAGCCGCTGTCCGAGCTGCTCGGGAGATGTGAGCTGCAGGGGTGAGCTGCTCAACGCCTCCAGGGTGGGGCGGAGATTATCTGTAGGGATTATCTCCCTGCTTAACCCATATCGGGGAGAGGTAATCATTGGTGCTGGTGGGATCCAATGGCAATGGTAATAATTTAGAGGTATAGCTGGGCTAGTACTCTCAGAAGTTATGTTGACTTTTTTAATCGTATGAGATAACCATACAGTATACTATGTTTGAACAAACTGAGTATAACTTGGTTAAAAGGAAGGCTTGCATTTTTTGAAAATACATTTTTGCATTTCAATTATGCTAGACAACAATTACATATTCATTTTGCACACCCCACCCAAAATCCCTTTTGAAATAAAGTCCAAAAGTGTAAGTAGGGAATACAGGTCGCTCAAATCATTTCTGATTGTGTGGATCATGTATTTATGGCTTTCACACTTTAGAGCGGGTTAAAAAAAAGCCATGGCATTAGGGAATAGTGGAGCCATCAACCCTCTGAACTTTATCCGTATGTCACACGTATTTCCCACGTATAGTACCTGACCTTATACACTTATGCCCCTCCATAATTCCATACCCATCCCTGAGCAGCTCCCGACCTGCTCTCACCCCACCACGTGGAGCAGCTCGGTAGAGACTCATCTTGGACTGACTGAGGGGGGTCAGTGATGTGCATGTAGTATGGGTCTCCGGGAGGTACACTTGGTCTTAAAAGGTGCCCACTGCTAAAAGACCCCACGAAACGGAGCCGGAGACTGCCAAAATTGAGTGGTAATAGTTCCCTTGTTAGGCAAAAACGGGAGGTGATGAAATACTTCTGTAGAACAATATATCATCACTAACATGAATCTTAGCCTTCCTGGTACTGAGTTAGATTAAAGAAAATATTGGCAATATTATCAGAATTTTCCATTCACAATTTAGAAGAAAATTATTTATTTCACAGGCTTTTTGGCCGGTGGAAATCTATATCCCCCGAAACAAGAGGTGGTCAACCAAGTTCAGGAGCGTTTAGTGACAGTCACAAAATGTAGGGACAGTACATGAAGTTTGGCAGTGGGAAGTAACCTTCAAAGATCTAGAGTGACAGTCAGTGCCCCCCACCCCCAGTGTGTAGAATGTAGTATGGGACCCAGCGCCCGTGCCATGTTATTGTTCTATTTTACACCCACTTCACATGCTATGTCGCGCGCCCAGACCTGGGTGTTGACTTACACCCTTTTAGCGGCTGTAGTACAGCGATATGAGAGCAGCTCCGAGTTGATGGATTCAGTGTGTTCTCAGCTGCTCGCGATCTGCTCAGTGCATTGCCTATATAGTCTGTGCTGGTGCATTTTTCTGCATAATGCATATGTATTTCATCGCATACAAAGTAATAGCACATGTAATGCCATAAGCTCATGCAAGTATTTTGAAAACGAGGGAATGAATAAAAGGTACTTTTTGTAATTGTACATGATATCTCCAGTAGAACAATGGGTCCAAACTGAAAGGTAATATTCATATTCTTGGGTCATATATTATAATGTTGAGATTAACATAACTGACCCATAAAACCAATTTGTTTTTGGTTGGGCATTAAGGTTTTCTTGACACGATAATAGTTGTCACTCCCCTTAATGATTT
Source organism: Lepidonotus clava (assembly GCA_936440205.1). Lineage (NCBI taxonomy): Eukaryota > Metazoa > Annelida > Polychaeta > Phyllodocida > Polynoidae > Lepidonotus > Lepidonotus clava. The sequence goes on along the minus strand of OW387150.1, from coordinate 11,293,587 downwards.
GTGGTCTTGCAATCCAAGGTTCAGGCCCTACTCAGGCTACGTCAACTAGTACTCACACTTCTAAATGCTGCCTTATATAAGCGGCAATTTCCTTCAAACAAAGTAGCATCAGATATTAAACCTCCCAAAGTTCCTCGTCAATAAGAAAAGTTGTATTTTATGCGCAGTGTATTGGTTTGGTGTCTCCATAACAGTTAATACTGTGTCTGTGTTCAACCATTAAGTGCTGCATCAATTTAAGTTTTGTATACATGTATGATGTATGTCTACTTTGTCAAGAGGCCAAACTGGTCGAGATGCTCCAATATGTTGATGTTACTATTGATGACTGTTTATAGGAACACGCTTGCATGCTCATGTATTTATGTTATGTGTTTATATAAAACGGAGTGTACATGTTAGTGTGCGTTTTTATCACCTTCTGATAAACATAGTTACATGGTTCATTGCATACCGATATGCCCTTGCAGGACCATGTGTTAACATTATCTCTCATATCATCCCTTATCTCTCATATCACTCAGACTTTGCTCCGAGGACTATGTGCAGATTCCAATGTATCAATCATCATTAGATATCTGTACGGGGTTACTCTTTATCAATTGGTTGTATTTACCAAATTTGGCAATTGAATTGGCATTGATGAAAGACTCTTTTCTAATCAGACAAATTAAGCAGGACCATTGATTGAAAACGATGGCCAGGTTCTTGATAGGATTTTAAGTATTTTGCACACCTTCTTGTCATTAAGCTTTATTAGACTTCGACATTTACTTTGTGTTACCTTTTAATCATTCCCTCGTTTTCCGACAGCATCCAAAAGATTCATTTAACAAAACAAGCTTCAGGGATCCAAAAAGCTAAATCCTTTCTTTTAAGGAAATCTGATTGCTCTTCCAGCAATTGATTGCAGTGTTTTCTTTTTAGATTAAAGTGTTTTATCTCAAAAAGAAACGGAGTGGGTCCTAAAAACATAAGCGATGATTCTGACAGTTTGAGCTAACTTGTTCAACTTAAGCATGAGTGAGATAGCATCCAGTGGTGTAAGGCCCTGCTGTCTCTTAATTGGTGGTAATGGGTCTTAAGGTTGTATTGCACTAGCCGATTTCACTCCCGATTTCACAAATCGGCAGGTTGATGGGGGATTTGATGGGTTAATCATACACAATAGAAAAGGTTTTTAATTGTTTCTCAAATGATGTGTAGGATGTATGGTCGATTATCATATTAGCATAATTAACAGAGTACTCGGAAAATCAAAATTCAAAATTCCCAACAGTCCAAATCGCCTAGTGGAATACAAGCTTTTAGATTGGAGACTACATCAAGCGCTGATTCTGACAGCTTAAGGTAACTTGTTAAAGTTAAGCATGTGTACAGATAGCTCTCCACTGGTGTCAGGCCGTGTCGTCCCTTTGAGGTTTAAGGGCTTAAACTGGACACTCACAGTCCTTTCACTGCTATCCTTGGCCACATTCCAGTCCTTCTTATTACAGACTATCCTTAGCCAGTACTTATTACTACAGACTGTCTGGCTGCGCCCTCTCTGTCCTCCCCATTGTCTCCTTGACTACAATTAGACGTAACAGGACCCCTTCTAAGTCGGCTTTGTCTAGGTCCAACAAAAGGGGTGTAACTCTACCCCAGTTGTCAGGCGTGTGGGGTGGGCCCTAGGGAGGGGGGTCACTTGGGCTAGAAAGGGAACCCACCTCCAAATAGACCCGCAAAGCTGGGCAGTGAATGTCAAAATTGATGGACAGTCAACAACTTTACTTTTGAGGGAAGAAAAAATGTAGCAATGACCTATATGGATCCATAGATAAATATAGGGGCAATAACTTGAAACTTAGCCTTACTGTTATAATATTTCACAAACGAATATGAAATTTTATCAGGACTTTTACTGAGCAATGTTGTGCGATTTTTGTTTATTTCCTGGTAGAGACACACTCTGGATTTTTGGGGCAGTGATCCCTGTCCCCCCAAAATAGGGGGAGGTCAACCATACTGTAGTACAGAGAGGCTTATCCACACCATCTGACTACCGTGAAATCATGATTTTGAAGGAATCAGATGCTACGGATAGTGTGGGAGGTCAACTACAATTCAGGAGTGGTCAGTCATGAAATGTAGGGATGGTAGTTTGGCAGAAGGGAGTAACCTTCAAAAAGTAAGTGCCCCCCCCCCCCCCTCCCAGGGGCCCGGTTCTCAGGCGTGTGGGGTGACCTCTTGTAATTGTACTGGGGTCTTAGTGTTATGTTTAAACCCACTCAGTGAAATGAAAACCTATCGTGGAGAGATGCCCAGATAATTTGACTTTTGTCAGGCATTTCACCGTCCTCAATGTTCTAAGGATAGGGAGTATTTCCCGTGGGGGTTAACGTATAAGCCATAGGTGTAATTCTCGCGGAATAACACACTTGTAGGTTCAAAAGGCGTAAGTAATAGTGTTTGAGGGGCCTTGAAGTGGTTTTGCTATATTGGCTACCTCTCATTGATGATTTGGCTTGGTTTTATGGGCGTTTCACACTCCCTGCTGTGCTTTTCAACCCAACCTTACGTAACTCCTTCTGCTACCTGTAATTGGGAAGCAAATTTAGGGGTTTAAACATTTGCATTATATCAATACATTGGCCATATGTAATATGCTGCTTATGATTTTGTGGGATACACATTCTCTTATCAACAAACGGTATCTTCATTCCCCTCAAATACATTTTGATTTAAAACGGGTGTTGTGGTCAGTCAGTACAACTAATACTGCTAGGAATTTAGACTTTTAGTATTTTGTCACCGGTTTTGCCAGTTGAAATTGCCAAAAAAATTCTCCCTGTTACTTCTCCGTCCATACATCCCAACTCCATTTCCTCTTTGGGATACCTATAGCTCATATGCCTCCAACATAAAAAGGTCATTGATGACCTTCCAGCAAAGCTAGGGTCATTCAGTGACCTCAGGTCCATCATGAATACCAGAGGGCTTAAGTCAAATCGTGTCTAACTATAGGACCTATAGGGGACCAGTTTTGTAAAGCTACTTGGCCGTTCCGACCACCCACTATCAAAGTAACCCCAAACTGGATCAAAGGGATTGCTTAATACGCAGAACCCCAATCCAGATGTGGATTTATAGCCTTCAGGTATATTAGGGTGTAGATGATTTAGGTGATTTTGTAAATACACATGTTTGGCCCTTTCACACTACCGCCGATATTGCACATCAAAACGCTTCCCATCGTGTGACTGAAACTAAAACCCATTACAGGCTAGGCCTCAGAATATGTATTGGATATGTAGTTAACAGTCATTTGATGCGCATTCTGTTACAAGCGTTTAATGAGTATAGAATACATGATGAATGTGCGATGTAAGGTTTCGAATTCACTCTGATAATCCTCAGCATTACTGGAACTTTTGGAAGAAACATAAAAAAACTTCAGTATCTGACATTAACATTACAGTGTTCACAGAGTATTTTAAGGAACAAGTGAAACCACCTTTGCAACCTGACTTTATGGATATCAATTTAGGTATGAAAGAACAACCCCTGAACTTAGGTCCTATACACAGTAACGTAAGTGATGATATCTTAAATTCTGTGATAACTGAAAATGAGGTTCTAGTTAGTCTGAGGAAATTAAAGAACAAAAAAGCTCCAGGTATTGATGGCATATCAGGTGAGTTTTTGAAAGCTGCGGAAAAAGAAGTAACGTTACCACTAACATTGATGTTTAATTATGTGTTACAATCTGGAGAATACCCCACTAGTTGGTGTGAAGGTATTATTAATCCACTTCATAAGAAAGGATGTACACTTGATCCTGATAATTATAGAAAGATTACAGTGATGCCAGTTATTGGAAAACTATTTGAATCAATTCTCAATTCCCGCCTCTGCATAAAAAACGAAATCTTATCAGACAATGACATGTTTCAATCTGGGTTCATGAGAGACAGGATGACTGCAGACAATGCTTTTATCTTGTACTCATTGATAATGAAACAGAAGTTTGTTAACAAGCCCCTCTTTGTATGTTTCGTGGATTTTACTAAAGCGTTTGATTATGTTAACCGTGCTGCCCTGATTCATAAGCTTAGAATGCGTGGTGTTGGTGGAAAATTTCTACAGGTAATACAAAGCATGTATACCAAATCTCGGTGTCGGGTTAAGGTGAACGGTGAATTAAGTGAGGAGGTAGAGAGTATATGTGGGGTACTACAAGGTGGGATGATCAGCCCTAAATTATTTACAGAGTATTTATATGACCTTAAAAAATTCTTGAAACTCAAATATGGCATTGTTCTGAACAACACAATAGTACAGTACATTTTATATGCTGATGATTTGGTCCTATGTTCTGATACAGCAGAGGGATTGCAAGCACAGATAGATGGAATGTATGAATTTTGTAAAAAGTGGCATATGATTGTTAGTTTGATGAAAACAAAGGTACTCATCTTCAATAAGAAGATAGACAACAAAACAGACTTTAAGATAGGATCTAACAACATTGATGTCACAGATGAGTACAAATATCTTGGTTTCATTTTTAATACACGCCAGAAGGACCCATTAAGTACGATGCCAAACTATCTGATTGGGCAAGCCCGAAAAGCAAACTACCAAATGAAAAAACTAAGTGGTGAAGTGCTTGGTAAATTATCTCCAAAGCTAGCATTTAAGGTTTTTGACACACAGATATTACCAATAATAGAATATGGATCTGAAATCTCTTACAAATTTAGGCAAAATGAAGTGATAGAAAAATTCAACTTGTATTATATTAAAAGTGCATTAGGACTCAGATCTCAAACTCCGACAGATGCTGTTTTGAGTGATTCTGGAAGATTCCCAGTACAATTAAGAAGAAATATAAATGTTCTCAAGTATTGGTTTAGAATATCCAATCTTCAAACAAATAACCCCATCCGTAATGCTTTTGATACACTTTTGGATCTTCACAATCATGGTCAAATTAACTGGTGGTCAGAGGTTGCGAAATTACTAGAATCATTGGACATCTCTGCACCAGAAGTTATTGCAGTTGCTCCAGCAACTGTGAGATTTAGAATGATAGGGGATCTCAAGGAGAAAATTTATAGCTCGCATAGGAAGTCCTGTATGTCCAGAATATTCACAAAAAATGAAGGCAAACTAATATCATTTCAAACATATAAGAAAGAGTACTGTATGGAAACATATTTATTACATTTATCAAACCTAAAACATCTAACAGCTGTTGCCAGATTACGAATGAGCTCACATTCTTTAGCAATAGAGACTGGGAGGCATTCAAGGCCCAAAATTGCGAGAGAAGAAAGGAAATGCCCAAATTGTTCCCTGGATGAGGTGGAAAATGAACAGCATTTTCTTTTAAAATGTCCACTATATAAAGAATTACAGCTAACCCTCTTTAAATCAACAGAGCTCGACACTAGTCTGATGTTGCATAGTGATGTATTCTTTTCAATTATGAACAGTAAAGAGGTAAAAGTAATTAAGGCATTAGGTGCCTATGTGTACGCAGCCTTTAAACTCAGGGAAGAACATGTGCGACAACATTAGCCACTTTGGTAATGACAAGTGTCACCATGTAGGCTATGGTGCTGTATATATGTTATGAAGCTATCTACTCAATCATTAGGACTAGTCATTTTAAAGTATTTGTGACCAGCCTGACACTACGCTCATGGACTGTCACCTAGTCACTGTCATAAGACAAGTGTGATCATTTAAACCAAGGTGCTGTATATATATGTTATATAAGTTAAAGGTGCGTTCACGAGCATCTATATGTGATGTTGCTAGTAAAAATGTTAATCTAAGTCTTTAACATTTGTTTGCTGTGAAAGCGAGTGAAAAGATCTGTTTACTGTTTTATGTACCTATTGTAGTGTTTGTGTGTGTTTATAATTCATGTACCAGTTGACTATGCATGACACATGAGATCAAATGTATGACTCTTTGTTGTCAATAAAATCACTACTACTACTACTACTACTACTACTATGTTGGGCTACGAATGCGCAATGATAGTTTACAAATGCATCATGTTACGTGCGCCGTTTAGATGAAAGACCGTTATAGTTGATAGGTGCGTTCTTGGATTCAATCATCCTTAATTCTTGCCCACTTTTTTAATATCAACATAAACATTATTATGAGAACCCTACTGTATTCTCCCCACTGAATAAAAAGAAGACCAGATGAGAGTGATACATGTATAGTTCGCTCAGAAATAGCCTCGTGGAATCAATCCTAGCCCTTTACTTAGATTACCAAGGCGCTGCCTGTGGCCATTATGAATGGACGTCTTCATGCTGGAATTTAACCCCAGGTGCTAGTTCACAAGAAATGTGACTCCCCATGTCTCAGATAATACTCAATTCCGAGTTCCAGAAGACATACCAAACGTCCAATTTGAGCACATCAAATATGTTTAATCCGGAAAATATATCAGATTTTGTTATTCAGCTGCCAGTATTATAGTTCGAGTTTGAGTTGTTATTTTTTGATTTTTACATTATGGGAAAGGTAGAAGTCACAGTTCTGTGTGAGTGTACCGTGGAAATGGGTGAGGGAAGGGAGATAACAGGAGGCAGGTGCGAGGGGTATCATCACTTAAGTGGAACGTATTGGGTTCGGGTTTACCCTGTGTACATTGATTATACCCTGAGTGGGCGAACCGCTTAAGTGACGCCCTGTATACTCTTAAGTTATTATTCCTAACCGCACACACAAAAATACCACTTTCTATGAAACTCCTTTGTTGTTGAAAGTTCTGCAGTTGTCCAGTTGACGCATCAATGGGACCCATTCAGGAATATGGGATGACTCAGCTTTTTGGAAAGAATAATATTTAGTTATTACTCGGAGAAAAAAGCTATCAATTGCGGTGTTTACATGAATGTGCTTAGTGGTGATAGTACGTTTATGTATATAATTCACGGCGGGGGTGCTGGCAATGATGAACCTGTTTGTATACGGACAGGGCCCTGACCTGGAAGTGGGGAGGAGGAGGGGATAGGACAGCTCTATCTCTGTGATAAAGCGTCACAACCAATCTCCAGCCTTTGGGCTTTCACCTGAACTGAGCTGCTCCGAGCAGCTCCCAATGCAGGGTGAGCAGCTCAAACTGTCGGCTCCCTACGGCCCGTCCATCACCCACAACCTGCTGAGAATCAAAAGACTTCAGGTGTTGACAGTCTAAGATAACATTTTTCCAATTAGCTGGCTTTTTTGTACAGTTCCCCCTCTGTTCTTTACGTCTCTACTGTATTGCAGCGCATTCTTCAGCCAGATCTGAGGTGAGCTGGTGGTATTACAGGTTCATAAGAAACCAGAGACGCCTGTGATTGGAGAGTGTGTCTGTTGTTACGGCGCATGCGCAGCGGAAGTGGAGATAGTCGCCCCACCTGGCGGAGCAAACAGTAAATTCACCTAATGAATCTGTCGGCTGGTTCCCACCTGAAAAACACTACCAGCCGCATGTTAGCTCCGCATGCCAGTTACCAGCAGGTATTCTGCGTAGGCTTTGGTGTAATATCATAAGTCCTAGGCCTGACGACCAGGGCCACTTTTTAGGCTGTCAGATTCGCTGATGCAGTAATGGCAGCCTAAAAGATACTTGTTTAGCGGCAGGCTGAGATTAGGAGTGATGTATGAGCTAAGGTTGGAGTGTAGGTATACATACATGAGAGGCTATGGCCCACCCTAGGACAAAAAAAAGTGGCGTAAAATATGCACATGGGGACAGTATTCATTTTCCTTCACCACAAAACTGTGCCCCTGCCAATAGACGTTTTTGTCATTGTTTTCTGGTTAAAATATGTGTTGAGGTAAGGGGGCTGCAATTGCTGTAGTCATGAAGTCAGAGAGAGTGAGCACAATATGCTTGATTGGCTTGTATTCCATGTTACAGCAACCGAGAGAGATCATATTCAATTTCTGCATCAATTGGGATGCCAGGATAACAAGGATAACGAAGAGCAATTTCTCCTCCGCAGACTTTGATGTAATATTCCTTTATCCGTGTGAGGCATACTGATGTTACTTATGTTTTCCATAACATCCAGAAGGTGTCTACTGTTATAAAAGTATTATGGAGATAGTTCGTTCTGTAGAGATGTAGATATTTGTCTTAGCTCTACATCCTCAGTGGGTATACCTTTCTACTACCCTACTGGCCATCGACTATACTTTCCTAGAATAGATCCTAGTCACAGGATGCCGAATCTTTTCCAGCTCCAAACACTTCATGAACAATGCGCCAATGATCCTTTTATAAAACATAAATTTGAATATTTTCAGATCATTCCTGTAATTAGCAATAGCCCCAACCTCTTATTAAAAAGGAAAATGTTACCTAAACCATAGGCATGGCCCTTCCCCTCTGGCCCTTCCGGACAGGAACCTTAGTCCCTGACCCTTCTTGGAACGTAGAATAGGGCCACGTCCGTTCCAGATAAGACCATATCCTCATCATGCCCTTCCTAGAAGTAGAATGCACCATAGCCTCAGGCCCTACCTGAAATTGGACGAAAGCCCCAGGTCCTTCCTGGATCGGCCACTGCTGGCGACCCCTGCCGGGCCCCCCCTAGGGCTAACGTCAGGCTTGGGCAGTGGTTTTGGACCTGGAATGTGGCAGGTGGTGGATGCTGAGGAAAATTAGCTAGAGTGGTGATGATGAGTGGAAACTGAGATTCTCAGATTATTTAATGATTAAATATTCTTTATCATGAAAGTCAATAGTTTAATCCCAGTATGATGGATGCAAACTTGCTGCCTGATTTCGCTTCCTACTCCCACCCACAAGTTGCTGTTTTATAGATGGGAGCCCGAGTGGAGGTTTGGAGGATGAGGGGTTGGGAGGACGTGGGGTTACATCAGGTGGTTATGGGGGTGTAGTGTGTAATGAATATAGGGGACATGGGGTGTGGTGTAGGGGTGGGGCGTAAGGGAGAGGTTAGGGGGATTAGGGAGGCAGGAGTGGAAGGAGGCAAAAGGCACGGTCACACTACCCAAGTCAAGTCAACACGACTGTCGTGGATACCGATGGCACCCGTACCTCTGACGGTCTAAATTCACTACCAGGCTGTAGGGTATGATCAGATAGCTATAGAGCTCATCTGTAATGATTATCATATAGCCTTGGTACACACAATCGATCCAGTCTTACGCCTCCTTCTTTCTCAAGATGTAGGACTCAACTGTCTTGGAAAACCGTATAACTGTTGTAAAGGCATGTCACATTATGGAGGTGGATTATTGAGCTGACTCCAAGTTTAAGTTGGGCAGTGTGGCAGGGGCTAAAGGATTGGATGAGAGGGGAAGGGTAAGAAGGGTGGGGTTAGTGGTGGGGTGTTTTGGGGGTTGGAGGAGAGAAGGGGTTAGGACGGAGTGGGTTGAAACAGGGGTGGGGTGAGAGGGGTGGGGTGCAAAGGAGGTGGGGTTAGGAGGGGGAGGGGTTAGGAGGGAGTGGGGTTGGGAGGGGGAGTGGTTGGGAGGGGGTGGTTAGAAGGGGATGGGGTTAGGAGTGTGGAGTTAGGAGGCTGGAGTTGGGAGGGTGGAGTGTAGGGAGCCGGAGTTCACGTGCCGCGCATGTCGACCTGACAGGCCGATCACAACCACTAATTGAAAAACGACAACAGAAGGTGGCAGAAACTACCTGCCCAGGAGGTTAGAGGGGGGACAGAAGGGGAGAGAACTCTCTGAGGAGGAATGGGGAGAAGACAGAAAGGATGGAGATAGAGAGGGTGATGGAGGAGGCGCAAATACAATGAAGACTGTAAAATGATAAGATAAATGAATAGTGTTAGAGTTGCAAAAGCGCCCCTCCCACTTTTCCGCCAAAAGTCCTGGATCCGACACTGACTCGAATGTGACGACAATCAAAGGGTATTATGGAGAGAAGAACCTTATAGACAGAGTTGAGATAGATCATAGATAAGGGTGGGATAAAGGTTTATGGAAAAAATCAATTAGATGAAAAAGTAGAGAAAAGATAAGGAAATAAAAGGAAAAGGTTAAATCACGGAGTTAAATGAGGAATGAGGGAAATACAATTAGAGCGATAGTTTGAGTGCGGAAGATCAAAATTAATGAGAGCGATTGAATGAGTGAGGAAGATCAAAGCAGAGTGAAAGAATGAGTGAGTAAGAGGCGATAGAAGCATCAAAGAAGTACAGATGAATGAAGAGAAGAAGATATTAGAAAGGATAGTAGGGAGAGTAAGAACGGCAGGGGGAATTGCAAAGTAAAAGGAAGAATTTATACACGAGGAGAAAGATGGGGAGATGGACCAGGTAGGGATCTGGGAGGAAGCATTGATAGGCCTATACGATGAAAAAGAGAGAACCCACTTAACTACCACTCATATACACTCATGGTAAATACTTATAATATATATATATATATAACTAGAATGAATGTGGTAGAACCATGACGTTGAAGAAATTGTAGGTAATTGAGTTTATTTTGTGTCAGTATTTATATCCGTCGCTCTTTCCGAAAAGCGGAAATGCTATTTCTAATTCACATGGTACTGGTTAATAGTACCAACTAACAAATAATGAAACTCCTATTTCATTCTTGTGACAAGAGAACGATAAACGTTAGAGAGATAGAGGGACATCCTAAACTATCAGAAAATAATGCAACTCTCATTTCATTCTTATGACGTGAGAAGTATAAACAACCAGAAAAAATATATAGAACAAATCGGAAACCGGTATACAGGCAAATCCAGGTATAACATAAGCAACTTCTATCCCTGTTAGATACATTAACATACTCTGTACCCCATCTCAATCAACACAACTACCCATCTCCCCAACACCTCGCACACCACGTCGATAACGTACACCTCCCAACTTTATTACACCATTCCAATGGTTTACGACAGCACTGAAATACAAACTATATACCTATAGAGTTACAGCTATATAGGATATACCGGTAACGCATTATTTTCGCAATCCGTGAAATCAATGTTCAAGTAATTAATGCGCAAAAAATATGTCATGGAAAAAGTAAAATATCATATGACAAATGAAATTATCCATTATAAGAATAGTTCACTGCGCAAAAACATTGTGTTACCGCTTCATGCACGAATAATTTGCGCCACGAAAATGTGCGTTATTGCCTATAGTATAGGTATGGTGGTTTGTGTATACTAGTGTGATGTCGGCTTACGTGCCAATAAGCTCTGTAGGTGAACCCAAGCTCAGGCTCCTCAAGGGAGGAATGTGTTTGGAATGTTTATCACTTTGCCAAACCCGTCGCCTATATTTCATTTTTCCCATTTGAAGGTGCGACTTCAAGGGGTTAGTTGAAAGGTTCAACCTGGGTACTAATCTCAAAAATGCAAATAACCTATATTTGTTCCAAAACAGTGCGTTGGAGGTCCAGCAGTATGAATACGCGTATATTTGGTAAAACTAAGATGTTCCTTGTGTAACTGTCTCGCGCATTTTGTAAGGTCACGAAGTGGTGTGGTTTCAAATGAAAATCTGCCTTTCTATAATAATGATATGATTTGCTTTCTACCATGCATATGAATGAATACACTGAATAACCGTATGCACAATCGTCATGGATGTACTGTATATGTGATTAAAAATACGTTTACCCTGATAAAGTAATGATCTTCCATGTAAATGAAGTCAGAGCTGCGCATGCGAAACAAAATTGTTCTATTCTAGCTTACATATCCTTCTTGGTATTACATGCACAGTAAACAAAGAAGGGTGGTCTAGTGTTCATGGAAATAAATATTTATACAGGTACTAACTAAGTTTATTTCCATGAACACTTCACAGAAATCCTGGTACACGACCCGAAGGGCAATCATTTTTGTGTTATCATAGAAAAGGGATGCATGGAAATATTTATCTTCCGAGAATTCCATGAATTGTAAAGAAATATTCTGCTATAAATCTAGAAGAAAAACCATTCTATACAGGTCAGGAACGAGACGTTATTCTAGTAATGATGCATTATTAGGCCCTGCAGTGCAAGCGATGACAGCCCCCCATTTTTTTCCGCTAACACCTGTCTAGAGGTTTAGTTCTGTGATTAAAATCAACAACGTTGCCATATCATAATAAGCCTGTGGGGCAAGAACTGCCAACGATGCAAGATGTTGCCATATCATAACACGCCTGTGTGGCAGGAATTGACAACGGTGCAAGATATGACAACTTTGCAAGTTTTAGGCTTGTCCCTCACCTGCTATAAATCTTTCTTCTCTTTTTTTAAGTGGGAAAATATTTATTTCTTTTTGTGAGCCCTTAATTATAGTTTTTAGTATTGTAGCTTATGGGAAGGGCTCACTCAATCAGTCATGTCTTTTGTAGGTATTTGGGCTTTGATCTGATTGCCCGGTTACACAATCTTACATACAAGTAGCTACAGGCCTTTGTCCACCGGCATGCATTTGTAAGCAAGGACAATTAGTGTGCATCAAGTGTTATTGAGTGGGCAGGCCTCTCCCCTGTACCCTCCCCCACCCCCACTCCTTGAACTCAGTTCAAGGAGTGGGGGTGGGGGAGGGTGCAGTTTGAGAAGCCAGAAGTGGGTTACATAACCAGTAGGCCTACTTGAGCCAATCACCCCTCCACATTAGGACCTCCACTGTCACCTGCAGGTGGGCAGGTCGAGGTGGGAGCCCCTTTCCTTAGCCCCTCCCTGAGTTGTATGTGACAGCAGTAGTGGTGGTGGTGATCACTACTCATAGCCCATAGCCTTCAGGTTGTAGGAAGGCCTTCAGTTTATTGAGGGACAACCATTGCTATAGATTACATACATTAGATATATTGACATTTCGTTCAATTACCTGTCAAACACAATGAAATGTCCATTGTTATGTTAAGGGCGAACATCGATCGTTCCAACGATCGGAACTTTGATAGTCATTTGCTTCTTGTTTTTGAAAAATAAAAATGGGAAAATATACTCTTAGAATTAACCTTGATTCCTTCCTATTCTCAGAATAAACCTATATTTCTTCATATATTCTCAGAATTAACCTATATTTCTTCCTATATTCTCAGAATCAACCTACATTTCTTCCTATATTCTCAGAATGAACCTATATTTCTTCCTATATTCTCAGAATTAACCTATATTTCTTCCTATATTCTCAGAATCAACCTATATTTCTTCCTATATTCTCACAATTAATCTATATTTCTTCCTATATTCTCAGAATTAACCTATATTCCTCTTATTCCCCCAGGCGCGATGACGGTGCCTGACGTGGACGGCGGCTGGTCGGCGTGGGCCGAGTGGACGCCGTGTGACACGGTCTGCGGCGGGGGCATGCAGTGGAGGGAGAGACGCTGCAACCAGCCCACCCCCTCTGGAGGAGGCCGCGACTGCTCCGGGCACGCCCGGGAGGCCCGCGAGTGTAACATTCACTCCTGCCAAGGTCAGGATCCTACCTTATGCTTTTGGATATTTCTCCTACTCTAACTTGATAAAATCTATATTTTTGATAATTTTTTGATATCATAATCATAAAAATGATATATTATTCAGTTTTGCGTACATTTAATGCTTTTTTAAAAGGTTTGTTTCCAGGTGTATTAAATGAGATGAATATATCGGTAATGGTATAGATACATATACATAGTATTAATATTATTATCAATTGCATGAACCACAATTTTACATTAATTATTCACATTCAAATGTACTTAATAATGAAGATAAGAATCAGTTTGAAAGTAAATCAGCATACACTCTATGCATCCTTCTGACACTTGTTTTAAAGGCATATGGAAATTCAGAATTTTGAATTTCATACCAAATGTTCCGCCAACATATTGCTACCCCTTTCCCCATTTCATTCGTCAATTTTTCTGTTTCTTTCTTTCAATTTAAAAGTGATAATACTTTTATTTCTAAAATAAAATACCCACTTCCCAACCTCAATAGTAGGTATTCCACACGTTCCTCCCCAATGTATTTTAGCTGAGGCATATCTCTTGTATTCAAGAGTCTTGACGTTTTGCTCTGATTTGATTGAGCTGAAGTTCATTCTAAAATATTGAAAAAATTTTGATCGTTTTATCTTTGACATGGAGGGCAGTTTATGTCAATGATAAAACGAAGCAGAAAATATGAAAATTAACCTTCAACATACAGTAGATTCTGTAACGTTTACCATTTTAATTTGAAGTGTCAGGATCGAAAAGTTAAACCATTTTTATTTTCAATTCAATTTAACTTCTGACACTTGTATCACGTCTATGTGCGTATAAAAGCACGCTCGGAGAATATCGAGTTTGTAATTCATTGGTGGTCGGGACCTGACACTAAACAAAACTGCATGTTGTAGACATGTAAAAACTCGAGTTAAATAAACACAATCTATAGAATAATTGGAGTCGAAACCTTGAGGTCGGGTCCTTGTCTCCTATGCTGACATTTCTCATATAATTCTAACGTTATCAGATCGTCCATACGTACAAGATAACTCCCATTTCCAATCTTGTGTTAAAAACATTCCCCTTAGCTTGGCTTCATTTAACTTCTATTTCCAAGTAAGAACATTAACGTCATTGTTTATCAACAAATCGCCCAACTAATATAAACACTGTTTTAATGCCATGTATTTGTGGCCTTTTTTTGTCCAGCTTTCTCTTCAAATCAGCTTCTTTTATACAAATAGTCCATTTTGAAGTACGTAGTGGAGTTCGGTTTGTCATGTGCCATATACAATAGCATCTGAATACACATCATGGTATAACGATGTCGAGATACAGCATATCTCACATATAAAGTATGTCAAAAGCAATTAATTCGTGCAACATAAGGCAATTCTTATGCAAAAGTTATTATCATAGAAAACAAACACAATAAAGGATAACATTTTGTCATAATCTTAGATATAATAACATTCACACGGCTCCTAAATTGTATAATTAAGTGTGTATCAAGGATGCGGGTTTTCGAAAATGAGAAGTTTTGTAGGAGCACATGTATATATAGATAGCGGTATTCTACCTAACAAAACAGCTGCTATGGCTATACCAAATAATTATTGTTTAACAATAGAAAAAGTATTTTCAAGAGTTTGAAAAAACTGCATTCATTGTGGTAGGTCCTCTTTAACTGTAGGCCTATAGGCCCTATAGCTCTATACTGTATTTATATCCACCACCACCTTCCACCCAACCCCAACCCAACCCCACCCAACAAAAAATATATAAAAAAAATAACAATTAAGAATAACAATCAAAAGTAAAATAAAGAAAAAGAAAGTGAAAAAAATAAAACTTGCATGACTTCAACCAACTCATGCATATATCTCATCCATCACTCTCTGGACACTCCTACATCCCCTACACACAACAAAAACTCCCCCACTTCCCCATAACCTAATAAATAACCCACACCCTGTCCTCTTTTTTCCCCACCCAGGATCGTGGTCATACTGGTCAGAGTGGAGCCAGTGCACAGTGTCCTGTGGACGAGGTTACAAGTGGCGGACCCGTCACTGTCAGGCCGCTATACCCGGCCGGGAGTACACCAAGCCCTGCGACGGCAGCGACCGCGAGCAGGCACCCTGCCAGATGGTCTCCTGCGCGCGTGAGTACTTTTTCCAATTTTTCTTTTTTTTAATTATTTATTTATCTTTTTTGATTTCCTCATTCCGATTTTCCGATTTTTTTTATGGTTTTGTATCGCAATGTCTACATGTTCTTGTAAACTTTTGGGGTTTGTGTTTGTATGTACAAGTTACCAAGTGATTGGTATTGGTTAAACAAATGGTATGATATATGCAATGCAGTTAATGATAGAGTACAGATGTTCTATGTATTAGGAGACAAAAAGACTGCATGAAGTGTACCATACAAACATTGTTCTAAGAGACATTGTTGTAAGAGACATTACAGCAACAGGCGATTTGGAGACATGTGAATAATTTATGGTCATGTGGTATCAGATTCGTAATATGGTAGATGATAATTATAGGAAAAAAGCGTATAACACAATCAAATACTATCCCTATCAAAAATAATTTCATATTGGACCATACCGATATCCCACCATCCTCTTTCAACCTTTACCATTAACTGATTTCCCCTAAATAACCCTAATATTTCTCAACTGATCATTCAATCATATAAATCTTTGGTTCCAAAAAGAGTCATTTATTTCAAATCCTAAACTTTGCCCCTCACCCCCTTAGCCCACGACGGGTGGCAGGAGTGGACGCTGTGGTCGGTCTGCGGCCAGGACAACACTCAGCAGCGGAAGCGGCGCTGTCGGCACGCCTTCCCCACCATCGACCAGTGCCAGGGGCCCGACGTCGAGATCCGCATGTGTCGCTACAACGTCATTGGTAAGGCATCTTCCGCATACATAAGGCTGGATTTAACTAGACAATTTTGCTTGCGATTTTAAAAGATATGGTCTGGAGAAATAATGGCTGATTATATATACGGATTATATGTCTCTGGAAAGGATTTGAAATGTCCTTTCAAATGGCATAGGCTAATGTTGTATGCATTCGTTCCCGGATTCTTTATTCCTGATGAACTTTTGAAAATTACCCAATTCTCTGCAGTCAAAATCACTGGTGAAATTTTAATCTTGTGATTTTAAAACAATTGGTGAACGAAACTAAGAAGAAAATGGCTGTTTGAATTATATTGCTCATGTGACTTTAATCATGATTACGATTTTGGATCTAAGGGATTCAATAAAATTGTTTGCAACCTAAAAATTGTATCAATTAACCTAGGCAGCAATAAATAGATATTCTCTACCACACTTCACTAGCTACTGGCCAGTTGATTTTTTACAATAAAAGTGGTACCAAAACATAATATCGGGGCAAAATCCCCCCGACCTCCACCACTTTTCAAAATGCAATCTTTGTGCACCATTGCATAGAATGCAGCGCAGCAAGTCTTTCACGAACAGCATCCTAGTAGGCCATCCTACATCAAATATCACTATGGCCTTTGATTACTATTACGATCACTGCTGTCAAGATGTACTACGCCCATTGCTCCTTAAAGCGTCATAGTAAAACTCACGTAGTAAAACTCAAGACAGAAGACCAATGGCACATTGCGTGACCAAAAGCTGTCCGTGCCAAACCCTCTTTACAGTCCGCTTTGGACTTGCCATGATGCATCTTGGCAAATTGGTCAGTTTTTGTTTCAAATTCAGGAAATTTCTCTCCTGTGACATGCAGGATCCAGGAAGAAGTAGTGCTCAATTGCGTCCTTTTATCTCAAAAACATTTGCAGTGTTTTTAAAAGATTTTTTAAAAAGACTCGTTGCACACATATTCCTGTATCAAATTCAATTGTTCCATGTACATTGTACAATGTGATTAATATAATTAGGAAAAAATAATCTAGCGACCAAGATATAAGTTGTAGGTTCTGTGTTTCCCAAATAAGGAATACATATTCTCGGCCGCGGATCCCTCTCCTGAAACACTCGAGACCCTGAAGAGCCATTGTTCAATCGCTCAATTGCTCTCTTTTATCTTTAATCAATAACGATTGCCCAAAATGAAAAGATCTTTTGAAACCATGTCTTTAATCTGTAAGGCATTTTTGCACAAATTCCTGCATGCATGAGTTTGTCCAGTAAATAGTTGTAAGTGTTTGACACCAGACTATAATCACAGTTTATATTATTATGTAGTGTTGTAGTAGTAGTATAACTTTTATTGCTGACAGCGAGTCATTTACATTTTGATCTTATGTGTCAGTGAAGGTGATATAACATAAAACAGATCTTAATGTGGAAAGTAGCACCAGCTGGAAGTGTGAGTCTAGCTTGAAGCTTATTGCTGCTGTCAGAGCCTTGCTTATCACTTCAAATACATTATTATAATAGCAATACACCTATACGACCTGCACGCAATACGCACCGCTCGTCGGCCGTGCAGGTCATAAAGTAAATAGTTACATGTTTTTTAAGTGATTAATACCAAACTATAAGATTATATCACAGTTTATATACGACAAATACATAATTGTAATAGCAATGATTATACCTATTCAGATATAAAACATGTGTGGCTTTGTTCCAGAAGTCAAAGCTGACGGCCAGGCGGACCGGGCAGTGGCCGACCGTCGGAGCAGGATCCACATGTACCACCTGGTACTGGTGGGGCTGGCCGGCTTCATCCTGGGTGGGGCCGTGTGTGTGGGCATCTACCTCTACTACCAGAGGGCCTGCCGCTCCCGCCGACACGACAAGTACGCCGACAACGACAACAAGTACTCCACGCTAACCAAAAAGGACGTCCAACAGAACATTTACATGAGCCCTTCTCAGATGAGTATGAACACCCACAGTATGAACAATCGCTACAACTACAGCCAGAACTCGCTTAGCAAGAAGTCTGACCCAAGTAAGATGACTGTCAAGGAGGCCACGTTGAAGCGCAACTCCCTCATGCGGACGAACTTGTCGTTGAATGATTTATAGCATTGGGAGAACGCTGGGGAAACGTGTGTATGAATATTATTATTGAGATGAGGTTGTTGTTGATTGAGCGCATGCATGCAGAGGAAAACCCAATCACATGATGAGGAGCGATGGAAAATTCTGTGGTGTTTTTTATTTGACTTTTATTTTTTGTTTCCTTTTATGCCAGCCCACTCCGCCCCGTCCATGGCGAATCAAGAGGCTGGTGTTATTATGGTGAGAATCTGTTGTTTCCAGAAGAAAAAAAACGTATCTGTTGTTCAGAGAGGTGCTAAGCTAAATCGTTGAACTTGGGCCGTCCCAGGACTATCTACTTCTTATAGCACGTCCTGCATATGGGGCCCATCACCGGAGGTGGCTGTAGCGATTGTCGATCATCTCTAGCGATTGTCGATCCCTTCTAGCGATTGTCGATCCCATCTTCAAGCGATTGTTGATCGCCTCTTCAAGACGCTCCCAGGGATTCAAAGAGAAACTTTCCAGGACGAATAATAACACTTACACTTACAGGCAAGAATGGAAGAACCATGATGTGGTCTGTCATGAAAGTTGAAGAAGAGGAAAACGAAAGACATTTGTATTGCAACGAATCGCCTTCTAATATTGGAAACAGAAGGGTTTGTATGGTGAATACATGGATCAAGAACTTGGAATTGAAGTGGTTGTGATGGTGTTGGATAGCATTCATTTGAACTTGCAATTTTATGTAAAGGAAAGCAGGAAAAGAAAGTTGTCTAACGCCGAAGGATATGAGTCCGTTACGTTTTAAGCATGTTAAGGCAGCCAACGAGGCAGGAGATGATTTGTTTTTATGAGTGGCGCCTAGAAACCTGGACGACATCGAATGCTACAACGAATTGTGATATGACAAACTTATTAACTCTAGATGTTGTGGTTTGCCGAAGCGCTACTTGATATAGGCATATTCGTTATGATTTGAGCAATGGAACTGGTCCGCCTTGAGTTGATTTGGGTTCTCCTTGGTTGATTATGTGACGACCTTATTCATCATTACTACATTATGAGTTTTTAAAAGAAAAAGGTCTGGGAGTGAGTGAGTGATACCTGTGTCACGTGACCTGTAGAAACTGCTGACGTCACATGTGCACCGTCGGAGTAGTGTTCTCTGCGTCCACCAGGTGTATGGATACACGTCATAGTCTTCAAGCCTTGTGACGTCGACGTCAGCGGTTTCGGTGGCTCGCCCTGGCGACGTCAGTGATCACTAACTCTGAACAAAGGGTCAAGTATTAGGTATGAGTGTTGCACGGCTTCCCCAGCTACTTTAATAAGTCTTCCCAAAGGAGGAAGGCAAGGATTTCTAGCATTTTCTTATACTCTGTAAAAAGAAAATCACAAACAGTATAATATTATATCGTCTAATACGTACAGATGTAGTCTGCTAGGACGATATTGTAGAAATTACTTATACTCAGCAGTCATGGTAGGTTATACTGATAACAACTATATCTCCAGAGGAGTTATCATCGATATATATATATGATAACAGGGACAAAAAGCCACTACTTTCTTAATTAAAAGAGGGACCAGATTCTACTTTTAGTAGGCCTTTGGGGGAGGGAAATGCTTATCATGGAAGGGAATGGAAATGGTGTATTTCTCGTGTTTAATTTTCCCCAGGAATAACGGTCAACGCTCAATTTGTAAGTGTAACAAGTGGTAATACTTAATTAGTTCTCATTACTTAAACTTGATAATTAACGTCCTATACATGTATGCAATAGTATAGAACATGTATATTCTCTAATAACACCATTTTGTAAGTGAAAATAAGAAGCAAGAGGAGATGAAATGTAACACTTGATACCATCTCCAACGGGAATGATATATTATATCATATTTGAATTTATATTTCAGTAAGTATACGGGAATGGAAGCTGAGATGTTTGAATGGAGATCTTTGAGATGATTATAGTATTATTTCTTCCCCGATTCTGTTGATATTGTTCGCCAGGGTTTTAATGTAGGTTCAGGTTTTAGTTTGGTGCTGTGTCTATGGCTTGGCCAACCCCGGCCACACAAGCCTGGAGCAACGTTCCGTCGACATAATCTTTCCTCTATAGCTGACCTAAAGGTAACTGTTTATAGGCAGAATGAATGCCAGGAATATATGTGTTGTATGGTAGGAGGAGCCAGGTCCGGGTGGATCGGCTACCCCAGAAGAAATGAAATTCAAATTGTACATAGCAAAATTGCACAGCTTTTGAGGAAAAACCAACCACAACATAGGAAAAAAACTGTAGAGAGAAATGGCAGCGACAACTGCAGTGCATTGTATAACTGTTTTGTGTGTTCCACGTTATCTGATGTCTAGAAGGTTTCACAAGGTGTGGTGTGGGTTAGGCCTATATTCCACAGGGCGATTTTGCTGCCGATTTTTAAAATCTACATTGGAAGTTTAAATGTTAAGCATAATATTATAGGCCTACGTGTTATATGTCATTCGAAATGTTTCATTTTTCAATTGATGTATAAAATGTATGGTTTCATGCCATATTTTTAGGAAAAATAAAACAAATAAAAAATCGGCATAATCAAATCTGTCTGTGGAATATAGGTTTTATGCCTATCAGCATTCACCTTAATTACCTGGGGGGGGGGAGGAAGGGACTACTGAGAGAAGAGCCTGTCACGTGTTGTATTGTTTACCATTCATGGGTGTAAATATCTAGTGTAAAAGCCATACATGTTACTGTCATGTCAATGTGCGTCTTTCGTGCAAAATTGTTTTCAATTTGATAAAATCTTCTCAGTACTTTGCATGTAATAATAGAATATGTTTCACGTTGAGAAGACATAGAGATTAATTGAGAGAGGAAATACACAAATAACTTTTCAGGTTTTGTTTCTACAATACTCATAAGCTTATAGGTATATTACTGATTTTTTTCATAAAGAATTCATAAGGTATTACAGCACTCACAAATAGATCACTATTGCCTTTACATGCAGAACAGTTAGGACAGGAATTAGTCACAATATCACAATAGAGTAGTTAACATTCCAATATCAGTATTGCCTCTATTATCAATTTAATACGTCTAAGGTGACACTTAATACAAGTTGAATACACCTTATGAGATGTTATATACCACACACGCGATGATCTGTGCTATACGACTATTTTGGTCTGATTTGATTTACATATCTGCTGTAAATTCTGTAAATACCTCCAATGGGGACTAGAAACAGAGCTTACGACGATCAATGAGAACCGTCATAATAATAACTTGAATACGTGTGTAAGAAATACTTCCAGACTATATTTATTTGTGAGTTATATCCTGTCAACTATTTTGGCTTTTAAATGTATTGTATTGAGTTTGTGTTGTAAACAAGAACAAAGTCCTACGGTAACTGAATAAGTTGAATTCTCTCTGGTTCTGTGGCTTTTAAATGTATTGTATTTAGTTTATATCATAAACGACGAGTAAAGGGACAATTTTGTTGTCACATGTACATTCGGTTTTTTATAAGGTTTCTATAACAGATGGACTTGTTTTGAAGAATAAATAACGAGGAAATAAGTATGTTTAATAAATAAAATCTCAATAAATGAAAAAAGAAACTTCAAACTGAATAACTATGAAATTACTTCAAGTAAGCAACACCCATTAATTACATCACTTCAAAACATTTGCTTGGAATTAATTAGGCCTATATTGGTAATATATGAATATATATGCGCCATAAACATAATATAAGTCATACTTAGACATTTTACCAAAGCAAGTCTTGATGTTCAGGAAAGGCAAGGTGCCCTGTGTACATACTGTCTATAGGCACCTTGCGGTATAACATGTGTATATTGTGACGTTTATTTTTATAGCCCTGCTTATGTCCAACCCTCCACAGACGTGCGCAATAAACAAGCTGCCAGTTCACAAGACTTGAGACGTTCAGTATGTTCAGGTTTTCTATACATAAAGGGTGTTTTATTGTTTCATAAGAGACGGAATGTTTTTTTGTGAGACCCTAGTTATATCTTTATAGTATTGTAGCTAATGGTGGGGACTCCCTCACTCAGTCATGTCTTTAGCCATTTTAATTCTCTTTGTTCTCAATGACCGGTTACACAATCTCATGTTCAGCAGTTGAAGGGCATTGTCCTCCTATTGTTGTTAGACTTAGGCAGTGTAAGAAGCCAGAAGCCAGCCCTTACCCTTTCAAATTAGGACCACCACTGTCACCTGCAGGTGGGCAGTCCTAGGTGGGTGAGTGATAGGTCCCTCAGTACTAGGTGTATGGCAGTGCATGTATATGGACCTAGTAATAGCCCTTTCTTAAACCCCTCCCTGAGCTGTGTGTGACAACAGGAGTGGTGGTGGTCAGTGCCTATAGCCCATATTACACATAGCCTTCTGGTATTAGGAGGACCTTCAGTTCACTGGGGGATGACCGTCGCTCATGCATGAGTGAAACTTTGTAGCTACATGTATTTTCTTCTTGTTTCTTTGAATCCACAAAATATTAAAGAGAACCATATAACAAAAAAATAAATATTTCAAGGGGATTGTCAGGAATACTTTAAAAAGTTAATAGTCATTATAATTTAGAATTTGCATTTTCGTTCAAAAACCATTTACATGTTCATTCGGGGCTTTTTTCTAAAGGTTATTTTACTTTTCTATATCATGATAAGAATGCCAGACGGCAGTATACATTAACTCATGAGTAAGAAAAGGTAATACTTTTATTTCCCTGTCATGATCTGGAAGAGGATTTGAGAGATCATACATGTGCTGGTTGCTCTGGCCTGCCACCTAGCGTACTCAGTGCTGCTACCTTCTGGCCAAGGTTAGTACTGAGCACCCTTCAGATAACTATACACCTTTCTAGTGGCCCTGTGCATTGCAGTCCTACTGCCCAGCAGACCAAGGTGAGGGGAACCATCAAACCAGGTCATTGCACTGCACACAGGCTAATAGTGGGAACTTTTATTAATCTTTTTCTCAACCTCAGCATCATGTGGTTGTTTAGAGAATATTTCATTCTTATCCCTCAAATTAGCTGTCAATAACCTGTATCCATTGTAAATTATGTACTTTAGATGCATTAAGGGATTTCTCAGGTTTAGCTGACTTATTGTGAAGCCAAGTAAACCATATAAACAAGTTAATCGCAGACACAATGTAGTCACCAATGGGAATTGTTTTGGACCTCAGTTTTAGTAGGCGTATAGGGATCCTGGGCTATGGAGCTACCTCAAGCACATTCCACACTGTTAAGAAGTAGAGTTCCTTAACCATCTAAGTGGGCACCAACTCCAACTGGGATCTGCTCTAAGCATATATAGTGGTCAGTGTTTCAGACTGAATTAGACTGCATTCCCTCACCAGGATTCATATTTCTGCTCAGAGAGGGTGCCAGCCTAAGAAAAGTGAAAAGTATGCTTTCTTGTGTATCTTTTTATGAAAAAATGATAAAGACGTGTTGCCCCCCCCCCAAAGCAGGCACAATATCCCAACTAAAATGTATCTGGATAAGCAACTTTTCCATTTCTATAATTTACAGTATGCATTGTTTGCTTTCACATTTATTTTGATTAAATAGATTCAGTTCCAAAGATTCATCAAGAGGGGTGGTTAAAAACTAAATCTATTATCTATCTATTATCTATTATCTATCTATATCTATCTATGTAATCTATTGCCTATTTGAAAAGGAAGCAGAGGAAAAATGATTACAATAGAGCAGTACTAGTTAATTGAATTCAAAATCCGAATTCTGTCTCGTAGATGACCGATCAAATTGTTTTCCATATAATTAGTCGTTTTTGTACTGGGGTAATACTTACAGGGGCGTATCCAGCCCTAAAATCTGAGGGGGTTCCAGGGAAATTGAGGAGGTTCAATGTAAAACTGTGGGGGTTCCATCTAGTTATTTTGTTATAATTCCTTATTATTTGTAGTTCAATGATATAACTTTGATAAATCTGAGGGGGTTCCAGAGACCAGTTGTTTTGATAATTTCCTATATTTGTAGTTTAATTATTCAAACTTTGAGAAATCTGAGGAGGTTCCAGACACCCTCGGAACCCCCCCCCCCCCCCCCCCCCTGGGTTAGTTGAGAAATCTGAGGGGGTTCCAGACACCCTCGGAACCCCCCCCCCCCCCCCCCCCCTGGGTTAGTTAATGTCGACCTTTTATCAAAATATATTCATGAGAATATAATATCATAATACTGTGGACTTATCTTTTTAGTAAGGGACCGCCCTATAGTTCTTCAGATGAAGTTGACCATTAGACCCGTAATTTGAATTGTAATTCAATTTTACAATAAAATGAAATACCTATCTAATGTTAAATGACTCCCAAAATTTATCGGATTGTAATTTCTACAAATTCTATTCATACTGCCATTGTTAATGATAGTTCAACTACCAGCCACAAGGTGGCAGATTGTACTCAACAAATGACTCCTGTTATATCTTTCCTAATATCAAAAATTGTGTTACATTTATTCTGCATTTCAAATCAAGTAACTGTAACAATCAAATATTATTTCGGTTTAAAGTTTTAACTTTTTTTTTCCTTTACAGGTTTTACTGGATATCAGATTTTGTCTTTATACCTATGTCAACACCTTTTCTGTACCCGACCTAGTTTCATGTGGTTCCAGAGAGTAGACCGAGATTTAAGCATACCTCCTATACTGGCCGTTGAGTCATGTATGGCACATGTGTGTATACAGAATGATGGATGGTGTCATACCCATATGTGGGAGTGCTACCCTGCATGGGAATGCCTACCAGAGCCTACTTCGGTGTGGCAATAAGTAAAGGTGGCACCCCCGGATCCTACGTTATGTGCAGCTGCAGGGTCTGACGGTGTGGTGGCCCCTTTCTTCTCTAGGGATTCTTAGTGTCTCATGTTTCGACCATTTTTATGTGTGGCCCAGAGCTGCCTAAACCACCCTCTACTAACTCTCCCTGCCCTTAGTCCTTGAGGTCATAGAGAGAATAATCTCTTATCAGAACAAGCCTCTTTGCTAACGCTCAAAGCAGAAGACTATTGGGCACCAGGAAAGAATTATGCACTTTAAGAGCAAGGATGTTGTTTCTATATTGTACATTTTTTAGACACTTTTTGAGGAAAAGGGTGCACCAACATTTGTATTTTGGTTGTGCCTAATATATGCCCCACCCCACATGCCCAGCAGTTTTGGTTTAACCCTACAAAATCTAATGAGATTCAGAAAAGGTGTCTTCACAGATCCATGAATCTAAAATAGTGTTTCATTTCATAAAAATTGTTATAAAAACAAATTAAGGCTGATAACCTGAATCCTCAATGTGCAGGAAAAGTATTCACACTGAAATCAACTGTTTGTCTAGTAGGTGCAAGAGTTTAATAAGAAATATGACTTTAGGAGTATTAAATTCATACCTTGTGTATGTTTTGAGACACCTGTTGGACACATTCCGTACTACAACACAAGCAGCCACCCAGTGGATCATACCAGAAACTCAGTCAGTAGGATATAGAGAATAGTAATCTCAAGTCCATCTTAAATAATACTTTTCAGACATCTCTTACGAAGGAATTTCGGCAGGATTTGCATGAAATAGAATAGCTTGAAAACTGTAAACTTTACCACGCAGCCTATATGTTATGAGATATTCACTTAAAGTCAAACATACCTTGAATCCAGGAGAGTGTATACACCAGAAAAAAATCCAATACCAATATATCTGTCCTAAATATCTCAAGTTACAAAATTTATAAAAGCAGAACCACTCAAGTCCAGTACATGAAATGCGTTTATTATAACATATTTTCACATTTTCTACTGTACGCACAGTAGACGGATACAATTTCTCCATATTCAGCAAAAGTCAACGTTTGCTGTTAGCATTAACTCTCAGCTTTCACAACCAGAGGCACAGGCTCATCACAGTTTGATAATAGTTCAGCAACTCACAGACACCCTTGTATTGTGTATTGGTTAACATTGCCAAAAATATACATCATTCTTCCTCATATCACACATACTACAAAGAGGTTAAGATACTTAACCTACCCACATAGCAGGTCTCCTCTCATAAAGCTTAGCTATATTTATGAAACCATTTATTCATATATCATTTTTACTCATTTATATTTATCCATTTATTCATGATGGCTTCTGTACTCTTCTGTGCACAAAAAAAGCGATTTTCTAAGGACAATAATTATATTGAAGCGTTTGTCATTGTAATTCGAAATAAAATCTATACTGACCTCCTCGGCAAGTTTTTAAATTTGAGTAATAATTGATAATATATTTATCAGAACATAATTATGTTATGGGACCTTTCATGAACGCATGTAATACATCAAATCATATCAAATTTGTTTCATGATGAAAACTTGTACTTTGGATAACAGGCATCGAGTTATAAGGTTACAGCCTATGTGTAAATTGATGTCACAATGATACTCTACTTCCTATGGCAATACTGATGTGGTGTCTACTACTTGGCCGGCCTGTTTTTTGTTTGTTTTCTTTCACCTGAACCATGAATAGACAGCATAAACATAACGGCAATTTGAGAATCCACAATACTCCCCTCAACAATTGTGAATGGTTTTCCTTCCTGCTCTTTATCGGAATTCTATCTCCACCGATAATCATTATCAACAAAAGGTTTTTGTTGTTGATTATCTAATAATTGTGTAATTTATAATGTTATGGTTTACACAATTACAAAATCAACAATTTTTTTGTTAATAAATTACGAATTACCAATTAATCAACATGGAAAATTAATACATTTTTCCGATGGAGTAAATGGTAATTAAACAGGGAATTTTCCCTTAGACTGTGTTGTCCACCCTTACATCTTTGACAAAGTATTGGAGAAATGAACAGAAGTATACACTGTATCTTTAAATCGTCGGCTCGGACACATGATCGTTCTATGAGCTATAACAAATACATCGGACGAACGAATAAATGGTCCTGTCAATGGATAACAACTTTGGTCCCTACAAGTCTATCTCTACAAATCATAACAATAATTATGAAGTAGGTTACAATTATATAAATCGTAAATAAATGGAATAAATGCATAATCATGACATAATCAATTCTAATTCGATTTTACTACGTTTTTTTCTTTCTCTGGGAAATACGACTGCAGGCATTCGTATTCATGTAAAAAATATCCAGATTTTTTTTTTGTAAATATAAATTACCACGTGCATATCACACATCCATCCTGTTTGTTAATTAAGCACCCAACGCCGTAAGATTATTAGTACTACATGCTTGTCTCATTAATTCTGAATAAATAATAAGAATAACACTCGCTGGACAACTGTGTCACTCCCAATTTACCTAGAGACAGAATATAAAAAGGTTATTTAAAAAGATTATTGAGACAACTACATCTCTACAAACTATCTAATTCGAGTCTGACCAAAAACTTACGTTATAACTGAACCCTGAATGTGTCTGCGTATGAGTTTAATATCACACTTCCGAAGTCTATTTTGAAATATTGTAAAATATACCAATGAAAATATCATTATATTATCATAATTGGCGGGGGTCAGCGTTTGGGTAAAAGTCCTGCTTTTCTGGACATGGTTCGGTGTTCGACGAGGTCGTCTACCGTCTCTGGCAGAGGTTTGCCCGCGGTCTCGGGGAGGAAGAAGGCGAGGAGGCCAGACAGCAGGGACAGCGCTCCATACACTCCGTAGTCCAGCGACGGGTAGATTTGGTTCTGCGGGGAGAATGAGATGGTAATATCATAGAAAAAAGGCTGAGTCATACTGTTGATCCTAGGATTTGTACAGAGGGCTTTGTTTAAGTATTTTTTTTTTATATATAAAAAAAAATGGGGGGGGGGGGGAGAAAATATTAACCTACCATTGTAAATATATATTTTTTCTTATAGGATATAGTACAGATAATCTGCTACCTTTAATAATTTCAGATAACATTTACTACTGTTGAAAAACTGTTGCACTTTTTTCAAACATTTGATTTATCCATTAAACAGATATGAAGAGAGAGATTACTGTACACTCTTTACATGCATTATGTCCTAAACCACAAATCGTCCAACAGGTTTGACGGTTCTTTAAATCAATGTCAGAGGTATTATACTCGATATCACAGAATTACTGGAAATTTATCAGACGCAGGGAATTTTTCCTTGCAACCTTTAAGTTCTTAGTCTTACTCACCAGGGGGAGTAGAAGTGGAGCAGCAGCGCCCCCTAGACGGGCAACCATAGTAACAACAGCGATCCCCATGTTCCTGGAGGATACAGCAGAAATCATAAGTTAAACCAACAGTTCTTACTTGGAAAATATCTGCAGTGTATAATAACGTACACAGGCTATTTCCAATTATTTTGTATTACAACCAAGAGATCACTTTCTTTACATGAAAAATGGGGAACCATACTCACATATTTTAGGGCGGAAACAATTGAAGTAATCTATATTTTAGCATTAAATCTCTAATGCTCTTGAAAAAAATACATAGGCAAGTGTATATGAAGGTAGCCTGAAACCAAGGAAATTAATTACAATATCTATTTTCTTCTGAAAATTACAAAGATTAACAGTAGGGATTTTTCAGAATTGGTTGTAAAGCAAAAAATATAGAAATTGGTGTTAATTAATAAGGAAAAATAACATCTCTGAATAGTAATTGTTCCATATGCATTTTGGTCAAACTCATGCACATCATATCGGTCACCCTACCTGCATGTGGTTGGGTAGAGTTCGGCGCTGTAGAGGAAGACTACACTGGCGGCGATGGAGACGGCCATCTTCCCGAACAGCCCGAGGGCCACGGTCAGACTCACCGGGCCCACCTCTATACCGGGCCCCAGCACTGCGGACAACGAAAACAAATAGGTTGAATATCTGAAAATGGTATCTAAACAATTTGTCTTGCAGTAGAATCAAGTAATGATTCTTTTGTAATACAAGTTGATATCATTTATATGAAAGATTTATTCAAAGCTGTAACTTTCCCCTAACGCCTTCCAGCCCCCACCCCCCATGGCTGAAAAAAATATCAAACAATAAAACCTTGTTAATAGATAATGTAAACAGACATGAAAACATCTTTTCCATACTTGCCTGTCTACCCTATGATGGTTCTGTTTTCGGTAAAAAGTTATATCCCCAGAGGGTTTATGCTAAAGTTTGTATGGACCATTAAAAAACTTTTCCGCCATCTTCTGAAGGTTTTTTGTTTCCCATATTATTATTTCAATAAAGCAGAATGTCATATCATAACGTTCAATGAAGATGTTTACACTTGATAATGAACTTTATCAAAAGTGTCAAACTAAAACCTCAATTATTCCAAATACCTGGGTTTCTGTTTTATTGATCCAAACTATTTCACAATACAACTGTGCTTTTGTGTTTAAAAACAATATAAGCCGTTTCTTGCTCATCAGATCTGTATAGACATTTTTGGGTTTCTGCGGAAAATTCACGGTTGCTTTCTCTTCTGTGTAATAGTGATTAAGATAAGATAGATCTAAACTATGCAAATCTGCTTACCCGAGGGAGAAAGGAGGATGGCAAAACATGCTAATGATGTGATTATGAACGAGGTGGCGAAGGTCCAACGACGCCCGAGTCTGAAAATGAAATTTAATGATTTTGTAAGCACAGGGACAGACCTTTGTAAATTTTAAACAATATTCCAATAAGGTTATGCGTGATTTTTTTCAAAGGCCTCATATTTAGCGATGTAGAATGGATTGCTTTACCAATGGTAACCTGTTCGTATGTTTGATGTTATTCTTCATTTTCTTCAATAGAACAAGAACTTTATTTTTCTACTGAATTCATTGTCTGAATTAATAAAATTCTAAAATATAACTGTTATGCAACTCTTATTCAACTCTATTCTATCAATTTAAATTTTGAATCCACTTTATCATGTTGGGATTGGAAAGCCACGAGGGAAAAAAATGGAGGGAGGAGGAGATTGCTTTAGAAAATATGATTTTTCTTTTGTTGAATTTATTTGATTTTACTGCCCTAACAGTTACTAAATTTATGAATCGCTGTCGACTTCTACAGGGTTTACCCCAGGAAAAAAATCAAACCTGGCTGTCTTTTAAATCTAGGATTTTAAAGCCGGTCAGAAATTAATTTCTAATCAAATAATTTGCATATTCTAATATACTTTTTAACAAGCTTGGAGAGATTAAAGCTGGTCAATTAGAATTATTGCTGGTTGGAACAGCCGGCTATAAGGGGCTAGGAAAACACTACTTCTAGTAAACTGGCGGCTACCTGTCAATGATGATGAGTGCGATGATGTAGGCGGGCAGTTCGATGAAGCCGGAGAGACTGACGCTGATGTACCGGTTATTGCCCAGGTTACCGGCACTTAACGTCATACCGTAATAAACCGCGCTTGATGCAAACCTGCAAGAGCCAATCAACGAATTTATTTATAAACAAGAAAACACTTATCCTATACCTTTATCCCCTAATTTATAGATTACAAGGCCCATTTTGATATAAATGAGGATTATTGTCGCATCCCAGATTCCTAAAAATATATCAAAAATACTGAAATATTTAAAAACTGAAGGTTAGATAATTACCCAAACTACCTCGAAGAGTTGAGTAGGTGAGAAGTTTTAAACGATTTTAAACCAACTTGTTTTGACCATTGAAGGTCTTCTTCAGAGTTGAAATATTTAGAATATTGACTTAAACCAATTAGTATGTCTTTTTGTTTTACAATTAAATCGTCCACTCATAATGGCATAATATTTCCCTACATTTATGTCGATGTACAAAAACCAATATGTTTACAGGATTTATAAGACACTTTTTCTTTATAATCAGAGATGCCACTGCCAACTGATGAAAAAGTAGGAAAACTAGGAAACACTTTTCCTACTTTTTTCTAGAAGCAACTAGGAGGGAAATAACCTTTAGAAATAGAGCCCTGACATTGAATTTGTATATAAACTGCCACACAAATACTTTAAATAAGATATTTTAGTGATGTAGGAAAAATCAGTCGCGTAATCCAAAATCACCAAAAAGTAGGGGTTCCTACAAAAGTAGGAAAAATGGCATCTCTGTATAATGCAAAATAAAAATTTCCTTACGCGGTGATGCTGTTGATGATGGTCCTGGACCTGAGGACCGGGTGAATGAGCAGTACCTTCATGGAGCTCTGGGACTTGGTGGCCCCCGGGCTCACCGATGGCACTTTGAGGGACACGGGCACAACCGGAGGCTTCCCGTGGTTGGCCGTAGCTATGGCCTCTAATATCTGAAATTGACAGGATTCTTTTTTTATTTCTGTATTAACCTTTGAGTGCATTCAGTGATGAAATGATTTTCCTTTAGGACTGAAGCACAGTACGAGTCATCAGGCTCTATATCTGTAATCCTATTTGTCATTCTTTTATTAAGATTCTATCATCAACATTAATGTGTAGCTTAGAATGTGTAGGATTTACTACCTTAAACTGACACAATCAGCTGATTGAGAAAGTAGGATATCTTATCAAGAGACCGACATGTTTCGGATGTCCTTTATCAGAATGCCTTAAATTCCCTTACATGTACAAGAATAGCATGAATGTGTCAAGGCAAAATTAGGATCGTATGGTAATAAGCTATCAAATTATTTTACTCGGGAAGAGCGCTGCTCTTTAACTGTAGATGAGTAATGTCTGTTACCGGAGATAGATTTGTATGATCTACTTTGGCAGTTCTGTCTTGGAGAACCATAATAATATTTCACGAAGTTTTCATCCTATACCTGTATGCTTTTTTAACTGATATTATCGGATTATTTCGATATCGAAAGTAACTATTTCAGTGTCTTACCTTATTTGCTTCTTTTACTTTGCCGTGGGTTAAAAGCCATCTTGGGCTCTCTGGGAAAGACCTTCAAAACAGAATAACCAACTTTTTAATGGACATTGAGCACAAAAAGCACGCCTCTAATATGATTATATATAATTATGTACGTTTCTCCTTTGCTACCATTATTACTGTCGGTGTGGCATAATTTCTTTTATTCGTTGAACTATACTCATTTCACAAGAAAATGGTCTTCCGCAGAACTTATATGGACTTATATACTTATAATTAGGAATATACTTATTAAAGAAAACTATGAGATTATGGCTAAATATTTATGTTCTTTGATTATTAACCCTTCATTTAGTTTGGTTAGTGTAACCAAACAAATCCTCACCAATAAAAATAGAATCCTATGAGACATGGCACGGCGCAGGCCAGCGACAGCATCCTCCAGTCCCTGATAAAGTACGCCATCCCAGAGTACACACAGATACCGATAGCGAAGGCGGCGGGAAAGGCCACCCCGCAGAACCCCCTGACCGAGGGCCCGATCAGCTCGGTGGCCATGATAAAACTGACCAGGTTCCAGCCGCCTGTGATGACCCCCGCGGCAAACCGGGCAACCAGGTAGATGTAGTAGGTGGGTGAGTACGCTCCGGCCAGCGTTGCCCAGAGTAGAGCGCCCAGCGTACCATAGAGACACGAGCGGCGCCCGTGTCGGTCGGCCATGGAGGCGAAGATGAAGGATCCGACCATGACGCCCACCATGAAGACCGTCTGCGCCACCCCCACCTTGTAGCTTTGGTCACACACCAGGCTCCACTGCAGAGGGAAAACATCAATAGTTATCTTATGTTTAAGATAATTTACAATCATTTTAGTAAACTGAAATGAATTTTGATGAACAAAGTTTCAAAAGAAAAAAAATCTGATTTCTGTTATAGTTGCTAATTTTCAAAAAGCTCAACGATATCATTAGAACATTTTTTATGTAACGGAAAAGTTTTAATACGCTTTTGCTATTGCTTATATTGCAACTCCTTTTACTAACATGTTTTATTATATGTTCCGAATTTGAATATATACTTCCAACCTATTATTTCTTAATTCAATTCTTATCTGTTCCCATTTTTATCTGAAACACTACCAAGTTTGTGTCGGTTTATCATTCAATCAGAAATGTATAACATCTACTACTTTGCATAACAATTGAGGGTTGCCGTTTTTATAGCCTGTTAAGTTCTCTCTGTCTCATTTTTCTTTTACTGCTTAGAATAATTCATATAGTGGGCCCCGGTCCTCAGCCGCCACGTATACAATGACAGAAACTAGGCGCAAGCATACATTCTTTATAGATTATTGAATGGCATGTATTCATACAGAGACATGGTGCATAATCTTATTGACGTGTATCAGGTGGGGCCAGACACCTAACTGTTCATTTCAACGCTAAGCTTGATACGTACTTGCTATGTAGAGTAATGGTAATAGGGAATAATCCTCTAACAAGAAATCCTATTTGAAGAAAATCGCAAATTGAACCATTACTGAAACTGAGATACTATTAATCTGCAAAGAGGGTTTTATATTAGCTTTTTATGAAAAATGATTTCTTACGATTATATATAACCCGACCTTTTAACTTCCTTTGCTACAGAGAATAATGGGGCTATTTAATTAAAGTGAAATGACGAAGGGGATTTCCTTGACAAGTTGTCAGTTCGTGACCTTAAGCTTAGTATACCCGAAGGCATGCAGACTAAATACCATGTGCTTTTTAAAATTCCCCTGAGGTGAACTATAATCACTAACCGGAATTAGAAATTGGGCTGTCTGAATTTGTCTTGTCACGATAAAATTATTGGGTTGACCTGGGCTTCCTAATACCTGATGCTCTAAATTTGTTTAACCCAATGGAGTAGTAAAGTAAATTAAAAGGGCATCCTGATGATGTTATTGATTTTCTCGGGCAGAAAAATCAATATCAGCTTTGTTTAGAACTTACATTTAATATTTAACTATTTAAGACAAATTGAGGATATACGCGGATTTCCATATGGATTCACAGAGATGCAAATAGATAGCTGTGGATAGAATCATAGATAGATAGACAGATAGATATACAATACATATATAATATTTAGATATATCTATACAGATATATATCGAAAACATATACAAAAATGTAGATATAGAAATATCTTCATATATATTCATATGTCTACATAGATAAATAGATATCGTAACTGCATATAGATATTCCCACTGACTATATAGGACATCATGACTGTAAAGTGTGGGTGGTCCGAAGTCACCTAGACGACGATCAGTATCCACAGAGTATGGACACACTCAATGCGGCACAATGACATTACACGACCACTGTTTGTTGGATCGATCCTGTTTACACAAGGTACTCGTGCTGAGGTAGGGCTTAACAGGTGCTGAGCATATTGGGTGTCAATACTGCAAATAGTTTGTATGTTCACCTTTTTTCTAACAGTTTATTTATCTTTTTCTGGTATAATTCACCAAGAGAAAAAAACGTATTATTTCTCCTACAGGATTCCGCATTGAAATTTGATGATTAGGTATGATCAATTATGAGAGCGAAGTGTTAATGCGGGTAGTTTTTTTTTTCCAAGCCCCTACCCCGTTTACACTCACTCTATACATGTGTTTCACCCTTGATATACCTATGCCATACCTTGGTTTACAAACTTAAAATATTTTTATTTGTTGTCTCAGATGTACCCTGCCAGCACATTTTTTTTAACCACATGATTTTTAGACTCTGTACACCTACATTTTATTCTTTCATATTGCGAGATGTATTATCAATGCAAGCGTGCCTTGGTGTTCAAACTGTAACCAAATATATTCAGGACACGTCAGGGTAATTAAAAATACATATTCATATTTTGTACAAAGACTCCAGCTTGAATACTGAATGAGCACCGTTAACTTCAGTAAAGTTATGTTGCAGTTTCTTTAATACAAGTGGAAATTTTCCCCTTAGAGGCACTCGGTTGTAAATTATTCATGGATCATCGCATGGGTGGGTTATTGCACAGATGTACATTCAATGTTTGCCACATCTTTACACCTGTCAGGTGAAAAAACACGCCAGGCATGTTCCTATCTCGAAACCTATCCACTAAATTACACAGGAATTTCACTCTGGACTGATGAAAAACTATAAAAAGTTAGATACACTAATGTTAATCCTGTGTTTTCTAATTCTTTAATAAGAAGCAATTAGAATTTTAAACATAAACGTCAGGAATGAAGTCCTGATGATATATACATTTATTTTTCAACTTATACATTGTACTACGTCTGGAAGATCCAGGGAACCTGAGGATGTTACTGTATACAAAACAATTATAAAGTTGCTATAATGTGTAATTGATTAGATTAAGAACTAGACATTGTCATTTGATCAAGAAATCATTTGGTGGTTAACCTGAGGACGTTAAGAAATAGAAAAAAAATGAAATAAACAAAAACAACTATTATCAACTTTATCTAGCCATGTCTGTTCTTTGGTATTTGTTCTTATTTTCTAAAGGAATAATTGCTTATCAGTGATAGCATCAGAGCGTTCAGTACCATGGCATCCACCGCCGTTTCATACACATAATTAGGTCGGGGTTTTCCCTGGTGCTGGATATTATCTCAGGGAACTACCACCAAAACAGGCACACCTCTCTCACTGCCACGTAGACTCTTCCTTTTTTCTCTACCAAAAATAACTACATACCAGGAAAAATGTCCTATTTGATAATGATATTTTTCCAGATTCAAGTCTTACCTCTGAGACAATTGAGGTGAACTCGCTGTTTGGGAAGAGGTACTGCGCGCACGTATCGCCCTCCTTCGGACACCCCGGTGACTGTTTGAGACCGTGTGCGCAGAAGAAGTCTTTCGGCTCGGCCCCGATGAACACCATGTGCAGGGTCTGCATGGTGGATATGATGGTGGCCCACACCAACACCCAGAAAAACTGCCGCTGCGCCCTGCCATATTCGCCCACTATGTTGGTCAACGCCTCATCTATGTCCATTCTGAAAGGAAACATTGAAATATGAACATTTTGATATTTCTAGCAGGTGTTGTAATTAGTAAGAATGTTAACATGTTTGAAAATCAGTGTACGGAATTAAGGGTGCACCCTGCACCTGGGTGTACGTTTTGGCCGACGGGTGCACACTTTTAAAAAGTGTGCACCCGGCAGGTGCACGCATTTTTGATAGAATAAATAGCCTTAAACACCTGTGGGTGCACAGAACAGTTCCTGGGTGCAAATTTTTAAAAGCTATGCACCCGGCAGATGCATGCATTAAAACCTTAAAAAATTATTAGTGAATTCTTAAAATAGATTAGATACTCAAAGAAATGAGTTATTAAATGGCAATTATGTCTTATTTACCCCTATGATCCTTCGAAAGTCATAAGTTTTTAGGTCCTTTCTTGCCTGGTGAACATAGATAAGGCTGCAGATACGAGCAACTGCTTAGTTTGTCAAAGTTTGACTTGTTATCAATTGAAATCCCTTTGTACAATCAGATCCCTCCAGTATTTGCCTGCTCTGCACCATATGCCAATGTCTAGTGTAGCGAAGCAGAAAAGGAGTTGGACCAGCATTTTCATGTCTCTGTTGGAATGGGTTCCACTAAACATGGAATTGTATAACCAGTCATTGAGATCAACGAGAATTAAATGACTGCAGACGTGATTGACTGAATCAGTGATTGAGGGAGTCCTTCCCAAAAGCTATAACTATACAAATATATTAAGGGACTCCCCAAAACTGAGACCATACTGAAAGTGATGGTTAATCTCTCCATAGCTTGTGCCTGATATGCGTTAGTGTCAACCAACCATTAGGCAGATGCTATGAAAGCAAGGCCATATTAGATAAGGCAGCTTATCAGTGGTTTTCTGTTACCACATCATGATGTGCAAGATATTGTATTTGAACAGTTACGTTATGGTCTCTCTCTGTGAGGTTGTTGCAGGATCGTTTTTTGCAGGTGATATGGGCCTTCTCCTTCTCGCTTAATTTGTAATCATCACGTTAACTGTAACTTCCTGGTCAAAAAAGTAGATTCTATTAGGCCCTAAGTATATTTTTTAGCGGTAGTATCAGAAAGATCAGACGCATCCTAGCCACGTCCACGCTTGATATTATTTAGCCCTAAGTATAAATTCAGGGGTCGAAATAAGGTACAACCATTTGGGGGGCAGTCGGGTCCCTTTATATCAAAGCTTGGGGAACCAAACTAGGGGTTGAGTGGCCCTTTTGATACTTTTTTCTTATATTATTGGATTTTTTGGGAGCCAGTCGGTCCCCTCAACATGAAAACCTGTCGGCCCGACGGATTTTCTGGGGACCTCAGGCCACCAGGCGCATGCTATTCGACCCCTGTATAACTACTAAATGGATGGAGGTAAAAATCCATAAGAAAATCGAAAAACCCTTCCTTAGTATTCCTAGATTCTAGTTGTCTACAGCCGCCCTGCCCCCCCCCCCCCTTCCAAGGCTCCATTTTTAAGGCCAATAAAAAAAGTAATAAAGTTGTGTTCTTGCAACATAGGCTGAAAAACTAACTCAAATAGGCCTAGTCCTGGATATTCTTGAAAATTCAGAAATCCCACAAAACACCATTCAAAGCAGTTTTTTTTGCATCAGATTTTCTTGGTGAAATATTTACAATTTCCTGTCATTTATCCTAGGCCTAGATCTAACTCTAAGTTAGATCTACAACCCACATTGCATTTTGCATAGGCCCCATGACATTGTGGGTGGCTTCACTTCAAAGGAACTGAATGACCTCAGAAAACTTTCTCCCTCCAATAATTAGGCTACTGAATAATTAGCCTACTGTCCTTGTGAGGACAGCAGGTCTCAATTTGATTAATCCATGGTCCATAGTATGGACATTGATCCAATAGTATGGGCCATAGACTCACTAGAGTGGGGGCCTAGGCTAGAGTGAGAGCTAGACTGGCCAGAAAAAGAGAGTGGAAGAAAGTGGACTTTGCTTTGAAGTCCGAGTTCACTTTGACCTGGCCGAGGTCTCCAACTGAAATAGGCTACACAATAATCAGACTGGCAGATCATCATTAAACTCTTAGAGATCAGAGGCTTTGGTAGCAGGTCTAAGGAATGTTAATAACGATAAGACAACTTCCCATTCACCACCTTACGGTAAGGTGAATTCTCCTAGCGACACGTCAAGCAGGTCCCCGATCTCTGAATGTAAACAAGGGCACCTGCCTCTCGTCCCCGGTATGATGGGGGAATTACCTGACCAAATTGACAAATGTGGGTGATTCGCTGCATCTCTGGGGCTCATACTTCTCACCCGATGCCTCTTTATTGTTGTCAACCCTAAGATAAAGCTGAAATCTTCACTTACCTTTCACAACCCTTGATTCTCAGGTCCCCATCTTGTCATACTTTCACGCGTGTCACACCAAACCGAGGCTGGGACATGGTGCTGCCCCCTGGTGGGAACTGACGGAACTACATGGATTATGGCAGGCCGTTTTTCCAATAATTTTAGCGAAAATGAATGCAGTGAACTTTTTTTTTTTTTTCCATAATAATTTGGATTTTTCAGGTCTAATATATTTTGTGTCTCTTAGTAATTAATACTCAGTAAATTAATATTTATCCAACATAGGCCTAAAACTTTTATTTTCTTTTACAAATCTAGGTCCATAGAGTCTAGGCCTCTAGGCCTATGGGCTAGGGCATGCAATCTAGGCCCTATATATGCTTATTCTATTGGGCCGGGAACTGCACACACTGGCCAAGAAAAGAAATAGATCTTTAAAAAATAGGCCTAGTCATTAAGTAAAAAGATTTGGTGATAGGGTAAAATGGGGGTATATCGCGCATTTAATTTCATAATCACAAAAAATTAGTCTCACATAGATCTATCAGATTTTGCAAGGACATCCCCCAATTTTATTTTGCCATATAGGCCTAGGCCTATTACCATATGAGACGTACCTGTTGATAAAAATATTTTTTCCAATAGCCTTAGGCCTAACCTATATTTGCTAAGGTAAGATAATGCAGCTTTGTGTCGCGCATGTCAGGCTAATATCGTGCATTTATCATGCCTAATAGAGTCTACCGCTCATTGTTCATGAAATAGAAATGTTTATAGAAGTAGATCTATTTCATGTCAAGAAATCGTTGTGTTGGTATTTTGCTAGTAAAATTGATAAAAAAAAATCCTATGTAGGTGTGATGACTAGCAACAAAGATGGAGTGATGCTGAAAGTGGGTTAGTTTACTGGTGCCAACAATAGGTACTGTAGTATTATTGGGTTAAAATAATATTTAGTGAAGTGACCCCTGATGTTTATATTATTTAATAATTACTGTGGTGATACCTGAAGATGACTCAGCCATGTTTCTCTGGATCTATAAAGATGTTCTCAAGAGTACTCCTGCATTGTTCCTGATATTTCATGGTGGCAGCGGTGGGATACCTTGTTCTACGTGGTAGTAGGATACACTAAGGACCCAGGCACCTGGAGGAACTGTGAGTAGAACTTTAGCTTCAGTGGTTTCCTCATATTACCGGTGCAAAGTTGGAGTCATGGCTGAGGAGCAGGACAAGACTGTGGTGGTGGCCAGGAGGCAGATCCCACTACCTGGGAAGTTTGAGGGTGCAACAGGCCCCAAACAAGGAGACCTTTGGCCTAAGTGGTTGAAGAGGTTTGAGAGGTACAGGATAGCCTCTGGACTTGATGATGACTCTGAGCAGGAGCAGGTTAGCATGTTACTCTACTCTATGGGGGAATGTGCAGATGACATATTGGTGACTCTGAGGATAGATGAGGACAAGTCAACTTACAAGGAGGTAGTTGCTGCACTTAATGAGTACTATGGGGTAAGGAGGAATGTGATAACTGAGAGGGCACGGTTCAACCGTAGGAAGCAGGCTCAGGGTGAGTCTGTGGATACCTTCATTCAGGACCTTTACCTGCTAGCTCAGAACTGTGACTATGGTACTCTGAGGGAAGAGTTGATCAGGGACAAAATAGTTGTTGGAGTGTTAGATGAGGGTCTGTCGGACAAGTTACAGGCCAAGCGTGATCTGACACTTGCAGGGGCAGTACAGATGAGTAGGCAGGCTGAGGCTAGGAAGCAGAACAGGGAAATCATTCGTGGGGAACCAAAGGCTACATCTGTTGACTTTGTAAAGGGCCAGGCTAAGGGAAAGGCTAAGGTCCAGGGCCAGAAGGGTTCACAGGGCAAACAGAGGAGCCAGGGTTCGGAGCAATGTCCATACTGTTCCAGGTCATACCACGAACGTAAGGACTGTCCAGCTAGGAACTCCAAGTGTCACAAGTGTGGTGGATTCGGGCATTTCAGATGTGCCTGTGGAAACCCAAAGAAGAAACCATTCAAGAAGGTCCATGAGGTGGAGGCGGAGGAGGACGTCGAACCTTTCCTGGGGGAAATCACAGGCCAGAGGGACTTTTGGTCAACCCAGGTGAAGGTGAACGGGTACCTTACCAACTTCAAACTGGATACAGGAGCTGCGGTGACGATTCTCAGCGACTCAGTTCCTTGGCTGGAGGGCCAGGAGCTGAAACCTGTGACCGAGACTCTTCGTGGACCAGGACATAGTCAACTGTCGGTGATTGGCAAGCTGGATGCTAAGCTGATTACACGTGACAGGGAACTTCAGGAGGTCGTCTATGTCCTGAAGGACCAAGCATGCTCTCTTCTGAGTAAGCGGGCGTGTGAAGGACTGGGACTAGTTACGGTCTCGAAGGACGTGCATGAGGTGAAGGAGGAAACGCCCAACTTTCGTGCGGAGTACCCTGAGCTGTTCCGAGGCTTGGGGAAACTGAAGACTGAGTACCACATCTCTTTACGTACTGGAGTGGAGCCGGTATGTCTTTATGTAGCGCGGAAGGTACCTCACCCCTTGCTTACACAGGTTGAGAAGGAGCTGAACTCTATGGTATGTCAGGGAGTTATTTCACCTGTGACTAAGCCTACGGATTGGTGTTCCGGGATGGTGGTTGTCCCGAAACCAAATGGGAACGTCCGGATATGTGTTGATCTGACCAACCTCAATAAGGCAGTCGCGAGGGAGGTACACCCGATGGCTTCGGTGGATGAGAGCCTTGCGAAGCTAGGACAGAGCAGGATCTTCACAAAGTTGGATGCTAACAGTGGGTTTTGGCAGGTCCCACTGGATGAGCAGTCGAAGCTGCTGACGACTTTTGTGACTCCATTCGGGAGGTTCTGTTTCAACAGGTTACCTTTCGGTATTAGTTCAGCACCAGAAATCTTCCAGAGGACGATGTCGACCATTCTGGAGGGCTTGGATGGTGTGATCTGTCACATGGATGATGTGCTGATCCATGGGAAGGACTGTGCGGAACACAACTCACGTGTGCACAAGGTGCTGCAACGGTTGAAGGAGGCAGGGCTTACACTGAACGCGAAGTGTGAGTTCTCAAAGGAACAGATGAAGTTTCTGGGACATATTGTCGATAGTGCTGGTCTCCGAGCAGACCCTGCTAAGACTGCAGCTATCGAGAAATTCCCAACTCCTACCAACATCACAGAATTACAACGATTCAATGGTATGGTGAACCAGTTGAGCAAGTTTCTACCCGGGCTCGCCAACTTCAATGAACCCCTGCGCCAACTTCTACGGAAGGACACAGTGTGGTGCTGGGGGGATAAGCAGCAGGAGGCTTTTCAACGCATCAAGGACGCCCTTGTGTCTACTGAGCTGCTGGCGCACTA
Source organism: Lepidonotus clava (assembly GCA_936440205.1). Lineage (NCBI taxonomy): Eukaryota > Metazoa > Annelida > Polychaeta > Phyllodocida > Polynoidae > Lepidonotus > Lepidonotus clava. The sequence continues at coordinate 11,251,500 of OW387150.1, read as the reverse complement.
TGACCCTCAGAGAACTACAGTGATCTCTGCGGATGCGTCGGGTCATGGTGTGGGAGCTGTGCTACTACAGGTGCAGGACGATGGGACACGCCGTCCTGTCTGCTACGCTTCACGATCGCTCAGTGAGACGGAACAACGTTATGCTGTGATCGAGAAGGAAGCACTTGCCGCTACTTGGGCGTGCGAGAAGTTTTCGGACTATGTGTTAGGACTGAACTTCACTCTTGAGACAGACCATCGACCACTCGCACCGTTGTTATCAACGAAGGATCTGTCCAAGATGCCCCCAAGGATACTCAGGTTCCGGCTGAGGATGATGCGCTTCAACCCTGAGGTGGTCTATGTGCCGGGCAAGGACCAAGTGACAGCGGATGCGCTTTCACGGGCACCTGTGACAATACCAAAACAAAAGGATGAACTTCTTGTCAAGGAAGTGGAGTCGTTCGCATCACAGGCAGTGGATATCCTACCCGCAACGGAAGTCAAGCTTCAGGCTATCCGGGAAGCCCAGAAGGCTGATGAGGAGTGCTGCCAGATCCGTGACTACTGCATCAAAGGATGGCCTGTGTATATGCCCCATACACCGGTGTTGCGACAATACATGTACTTTGAGTATCGCGGACATCTCGCAGTGGTTGACGACTTACTTTTGTATGATGACAGGATTGTCATACCTCGTTCAATGAGGCTAGATGTTCTCACGTCTATTCACGAGGGACATCTGGGGATGACTAAGTGTCGTGAGCGAGCACGAACTTCGGTATGGTGGCCTCACATGTCGCAGAGCGTGGAGGAGACGGTGAAGAACTGTCCGATCTGCGCTAAGGCCTTACCAGAACCGAAAGAGACTTTGATGGCTGCATCTTTCCCTACCCGTCCTTGGGAGAGAGTTGGGATGGATTTATTCGACTTCAAAGGGAAAGTGTACATCCTCGTTGTGGATTACTATTCGCGATGGGTGGACATGAAACCGTTGTCGAGTCAATCTTCGGAAGCGACAATTAATGTGCTGAAAAGCATATTCGCTACACACGGGATTCCTGATGTTGTGATGTCTGACAATGGACCCCAGTTCAGTGCTGAGCTTTTTGCCGAGTTTGCTAGGGAGTACGGCTTTGTACATGTGACTAGTTCACCTCGCTATCCTCAGGCGAATGGTGAAGCCGAGCGAGCAGTGCGAACAGTGAAAACATTGCTTAAAAAGAACTCGGACCCATACATTGCTCTGTTGAACTACAGGAGTTCGCCGTTACAGAATGGCCTTTCTCCTGCTGAGCTGCTTATGGGACGTAAGCTGCGCACCCGTTTGCCTGTTCTCCCTAGTGTTCTGACGGGGAAAGTTGAGTCTGATGAGCTCAACAAGGCTAGGGAGAGGGAGGAGGTGTATAGGTCTAACCAGGAGCGAAACTTCGACCAGCGCCATCGCGCTAAGGACCTACCACAACTGGATCGTGGAGATAGTGTATGGATTAGAGACCAGGATCGTCAAGGAGAAGTCCTTGGGCGCATGAACCATCCGCGCTCATACCTAGTGAGGACTGACATGGGAACTGTTAGGAGAAACAGATCAGCCTTGGTCCACACTAGGCCGGTCTGCGACGAACCTCCAAGACAGCGGTTAGACTTCGCTGGTGTTCAGAATACACCAGTACCCCGCCCAGTTGTGACTACACCAAGAGTGTCTGTACCTGGCACTCCTACTAGACCACAGACTCCAACAGTGCCTGAGCGGGCACTACCCCGTGTACGACTACAACAGCCATCACCAGCTACTAGTCCGGTCCCTACAAATATGACCAGGGCTGGTAGAGTTGTTCGTCCACCTAGGAGACTTGATCTGTAGTGCTATGTGTGAACTATGTGTGAACTTTGACTGTTAATGCTATGCTAGAGGTTTAAAGTAAAAATAATCATATTGAGCTATTGCTTTAGTGCTACAGTATAGTAATATTTTAACCTAGTATTTCAGACTTATGAACACTGGACTCAGGAAGAAGACTGAAAAAGACTTTTTATCATAGTGGTATATATTGAGATATCTCTAAGACTAAGGGTAAATTTTAATAGTAGAAGCCTAACTACAGGAAACTCAGAAACTAGAGGATAGAGACTTTTACTTTGAATAGAGTAACTTCAGAGACAGTAAGGACTCGGGGGGAGATGTAGTATTATTGGGTTAAAATAATATTTAGTGAAGTGACCCCTGATGTTTATATTATTTAATAATTACTGTGGTGATACCTGAAGATGACTCAGCCATGTTTCTCTGGATCTATAAAGATGTTCTCAAGAGTACTCCTGCATTGTTCCTGATATTTCAGGTACTACAATGGGGATGCTGCAAAACGAACATACATTACATCTCCTTTTTTTCCTCTAAGAGAAAGGATATATGATCTTGTTACATATATGACCAAGTAACGGTCTTACTATAAAGTTACTTCAAGTCTTTCCAGTGTCTTTCTTCAGCTTCAGATCTTAGGCAAGTTTATATTAACTTCAAGTGTCTTTTCTTTTTTTTTTAGTCTTTAAGCACTGTCTTTGTTTAAGCATACTTTGACTAGTAATCTTACGTCATAACTGTAATCTTAAGTCATAACCTTTTTTAAACTATATATAGACTCTAAGTCTAAACAGATCTCAAACTTTAACATAACTTCTAAACAAAAGGAAGTTGTAGAGTAGACTACTCTAAACTTCATGGAAAGCCAACTGGGATTATTTTGCCCAGGTGTCAGCCTCCATATTTTGGAACTTGACTTATAAGTCCAGCTTCTTTGGTGGGCGCGACACGCGACCACTTCGTGTTGTTGGGAGTGCAGCGACACTTTCGCCACAGCTCTTCTTTGGAGTTGGTTTGTAGGATGGCTTCTCTACCCTGCGAGGTATCTCAGCAGGCGTAACAGTTTTCTTTGTCGGACTGACAGCTGGAGTAGGAGTGCCCGGAGTAACATTAGCTTTGCTACTCTGAACAGCGATGGTGGTGTCAGCTCTAGCCTGTGGGGTTGGAGTAGGCGAGCTGTTCGGTGAGGTCTGCGGTGGTCTGTCATGAGCCCGGTAAGTTGACAGATGCAGGTGTTTCCTGTTCCTCCTGTATTTCCTCCCGTTATACTCCACAACGTAGGACCTTGGAGCATGATGATGGCCAACGACAGTTGCCGGCAGCCACTGCTTAGCACCTGGGAAAGGCGCCATGCGGACTGGGTCCCCTTGTACGAGAACCGGTAAGTCTTTGCTTGCCTTCTTGTCGTAGTAATATTGCTGTTTTTCCTTGTCCTTCTCTAAGTCCTTTTTAACCTCCTTAAGGTTGTACGGCCTTGGTTTCAGAAGATCCCTAGCGATTGGGATTTTGTTCCTGGGTCTGCGGGACATGTTAAGCTGTGCTGGTGAGAGGCCACAGCTTTCCAGCGGTGTGGTGCGATAGTCAAGTAGTGCTAGATGTTTGTCAGCACACTTTGACCAAAGTCTCTTAACAGTCTGTACGGCCCTCTCCGCCTCCCCATTAGACTGCGGGTACCTAGGAGACGATGTATGGTGCTCAATGCCATAATCCTCGCAGAAGTCCGTGAACTCACGAGAGTCATATTGTGGACCATTATCCGTGCGAAGTTTCTCCGGGATACCGTGGCGACTTATCTGTGCCTTTAGCGCTTCTATGGTGGCTTGACTGGTTAGGTCTGACAGCTTGTCAACCTCGATGTACTTTGAGAAATAGTCTATGGTGACGATGTAATGCTCCTTTTCCCATTCCATAATGTCCGATGCGATCTCTGACCATGGGAACTCGGGTGTCTTGGTTGGGCGAAGCGTTTCCTTTGGTAGAGCATTCTGGTAAGCATTACATGCAGCACAGTCACTTACTTGGTCCTCGATCTGTTGGTTCATACCTGGCCAGTATAGGGCTTCCCGTGCTCTCTGTTTGCACTTAGAGATGCCTAGATGGGACTCATGTACTTGTGACAACATATTTGAACGCATGCTCGGTGGCACTACGATCCTCTGTGCCCGGTAGACTATCCCGTCGTATACCGATAGTTCATCACGTACCACCCAATACTCTCTGATGACGTGTGGAACTTCCTGTTTCGTATCTGGCCAACCTTTGAGGATCATAACATAGAGTTCATTGAGTTCTTTGGCGGTGAGCTCCTGGAACTGCTTGTATCGCTGAGGTGTTACAGATACGTGGTCAACCATGTTGATCGTCACAGGCTCAATGTCAGGGACTGCTTCCGGTAGGTTTGCACGGCTGAGTGCGTCACCAATGACAACCTCCTTTCCAGGTTTGTATTCCAGGGTGATGTCATACGGCTGCAGTTTAAGAAGCATGCTTTGCAGTCTCATTGGAGCTGACAGCAACGGCTTTTTGTAGATTGCCTGCAACGGCTTGTGGTCACTCTCCACAAGTATTTCTCTGCCAAATATGTAGTGATGGAATTTGTGACAGCAGTGGACTACGGCCAGCATTTCCTTCTCAATTTGAGCGTAGTTTTTCTCTGTGTTGGTGAGTGCTCTTGACGTGTACGCTACAGGCTGTCCTTCCTGTAACAGGACCCCTCCTAACGCGAAGCTGCTCGCATCGCACTGTATGCGAAGTTCCTTCTCTGGGTTATAAAACGTCAGCACTGGTGCCTTGCAACACAGGCTTTTCAGTTTGTTGAAGCTCTCCTGTTGGGGCTTGTCCCAGTGGAAATCTGTGTCTTTCCTGGTGACTTCCCGCAGGGGTTCATCTATCGCGCTCAGATCCGGGATGAACTTGGCAAGGTACTGGATGAATCCCAGAAAACGCCTCACGTCTTCCTTGCTGTTCGGGGTGGGCATATCTTGTACTGCTCTCACCTTGTCTGGATCTGGCTTCAGTCCTTCTCCTGTGATCAAGTGCCCGACATATTTCACGCTCGGCTTCTTGATGTGACATTTGTCAAAGTTGAGCTTCAGGTTCCATTCCTTTGCTCTTGCCACCACTTTCTTTAGGATCCTGTCATGTTCTGCAGGTGTCTCCGCTGCAATGAGGATGTCATCCATCACTGCCCTCACCCCTTGTATGCCTTCGAGCATAGTGTCCATGATCCTTTGGTAGATCTCAGGGGCGGACTTGATACCAAAGGGCAATCGAAGCCAACGGTATCTTCCGACCGGAGTGTTGAATGTGGTCAACAGGCTCGACTCGTAATCCAACTTTATCTGCAGGAATCCTGACTTAGCGTCCATGACAGTGAAAACCTTGGCGCTCGGCATGGAGGCAACAATCTCTTCAATTGTTGGGATCGGGTACCTTTCCCTCCGTATGGCCATGTTTAGATCCTTTGGATCAATACAGATGCGCACCTTGTTGTTTTTAACGACAACAACCATAGAACTGACCCAGTCTGTTGGTTCTGTGACCTTCACGATGTGTCCCTCACTCTCCATCTCCTGTAGTTTGCTCACAACTTTTGGTAGAATGGCTTGAGGTTGGCGTCTTGGTCCATGTACCACGGGTTTTACTGTAGGGTCGATCTTGAGCGAGTAGATCCCTGGTAGAGTACCGGTTGTCTGCTTCAGCTCAGGGTACTTGTCGATCTCTTCCACCTTGTGGATCCTGGCTATCAGGCCTAGCTTTGTACTGGCTTCTCCTGATAGAAGTGGCCTCTGATTGTCTTTGACAATGTAGAACTGAATATCTGCTGTGCGTTCCTTGTATGTGACTTGTATAATCGCTGTTCCCACGACTTCAATCACGTGTTTTGTGTAGGACCGGAACTGCTTGTTTGTCTTTACAATGTTATTTTCCATATTCAGGGTCTTGAACAACTCCCATGACATAAGGCATTGGACAGCTCCCGTGTCAATTTGTACTTTGGTCGCCTGTCCGTCGATCCCGACAGTTTCCCACCACTCTTCGGGGCCTCCTCCATCATTCACTGTGTGAATAAGATGGGCATATTCCTCCGAAGAATCGTCACTATCACTGTCCATTTCTTCAACGATATGCGTATGTGGTTGGCTCTGACAAACCCGAGCAAAGTGATGACGCCCATTACACTTACTACACTTCTTACCCCTTGCTGGGCAATTGGCTTTTGAGTGATCATTCGCGTATCCGCAACGAGAACACATCTCTGGCTTTTCGCTGCTTGTTTGCTTTTGGAATTGTCCTTTCTTTTTGGTGGTTTTCTTGTCTGGTTTGTATTGGCCTTTGTCTTTCTTCTGGTGCTTGTTCCACTTTATAGCATGAACCTTGGAGTCTTCTTCCCCTGCTATGGCTTTAAGACTTTCTTGTGAAAGCTCATAGTTTTGCCCTATGTTGATGGCTTGGTCCAGTGTCAGGTCATCTCCTTTCTCCAAGCACTTTTCACGAACTGTTGGGTGTACTGCCCTTAGAATGATAGCATCTCTGACCATGCGGTCCTCGAGAGCTTCATAGCCACAGTCCTTGACAAGCAGCCTCAGCGATGTAACAAAGTTGTCAAAGCTCTCACTCGACTCCTGCTTCCTTCGGTTAAAGGTGACCGTCGCACGTATACAATTTCGCTTGGGTGCTACATAAGCACCGTACTTATTGTACACCCCTTCGAGAGTGTCGTTATCTGCTGGGACGAGGTTCGCTCCTTCCCCGGTCGTGGGTGCCCACGTGAAGGTACTGTAAATTTCCCTGCCTTTGTCGCCGATGTACGTCATGAGGTAATTCACCTTTTCGACTTGGGATTTGCTTGCCAGCGGGCCTTTAAATGTGAACTCGCAGTGTTGTTTGAACCGCTTCCACTCTTTATCAAGGTCTGCCGCCTTCCAGTTCATGCTTGGTTTTTCATGACTACTACCTTCCGCCATTTTGTTTCAATCGCGTTGAGAATAGACTAAGAGAGTTTATTTTGTGTCTCACACGCGTAAACACTTTAGTTTAGTGGTTCTTGAGCCTTTCAGTAGTTAACTATAATGTCACTTTGATGTGTAGTGGTTTCCACTTTAACTCACAAAATGTCACTTTTTGTTTTAAAACTGGGGCTCCTACTTCCTAAATGTATGTCAAAAGTCTTTATTTGGGCTGTTGACTTTTATGACATATCCTCTTTAAGAGTCTCTGACTTCCTTGTGCATCACTTTTGAGAATGTGGGGCAATAACTGGGTCACACAGAAGTAGGTCACCTGGCATGGGCCTTCAAAACTTGATCACAGCTAATCAAACCTTCTGAATTACATCATAAAATACAGTTCATTTGATGCTTTGGGACCTTAGTCAAACCCTTACCACCTTGGCATTTCCTTGATTTGCTCCTTTCTCCTGTGTTTTGCCTAAGTTTTCCACTTCTGGCACCATGTGATGACTAGCAACAAAGATGGAGTGATGCTGAAAGTGGGTTAGTTTACTGGTGCCAACAATAGGTACTACAATGGGGATGCTGCAAAACGAACATACATTACAGTAGGCCTATTAGGTTAGGCCTATATCAATGTAAAATCTGACTTTTAAGTCCTTTTTAACTACCATTATTGGTACCTTAACCCTTTAAGGGCTAGGGCTATATCTGCAAGGGCCATTTTTGGTGTATTTCATGCTTTTTCAGAGACATACCACATTCAAAAATATTTTGAAATGTCAAAATAGTAAGTGTTGATGTCATTAAGATTGAGTTTCTGGTTTCTACAATACCATTGAATAGTAATTTGCTTGTTTCCTTAGGATTTCATGTGAATAGAAGGAAACCTATTATTTAATGAAACGAATAGTCTCTAATATCAATATTTTATGGAAAAAAATAGGAAAATAGAAAATATAAATAAATTATTTTGAAAACCCAACTATAGTATAATTTCATCCTGATTCCAAAATAAGCTTAGATTCAAAAGAATTTTCATCACAGAAAACATTCTAAATAGAATGTTAATGGAACGTTTTATATGATAAAACTCTTTGTACCTGAATAGGAGGTTGCCATGGAAACATTGAATCCAACTTTGCCAAATGCAATAGTGAGAATTAAAAAATATTAAGATGACACAAAATTATAAACAATTGTTAGAAATCGCAATAATGGTCGAAATATACTATGTTTTCACTTTATAACCTCTATATCTAATTATAGCAAAAATTGTATTTTCTCATATGGGCTGTGCAATAAAACCCTGTTTTAACATTTCCATAAATAAAAACAATCTTTAATTTGTAGATTTTTTGAGATATTACAACCCCATATGTTCCCACATCCTATCAACTTGAGCATGGAGGGCAAATTGATAAAACGAACTAATATACATTTACACCCATATTTGATATTTTAAAAAGTTAGAAAAGTGCCAAAATATGAAGGTAGGTTGGGTTCCCTGAACACAACAATTTTCCTCAGACCTACAATAGATCGGCTTTGATTCTTTAATTTACCAATGGGGTGCGGTGGGGAGGGGGGAGGTGTATAAGTAGTAAAAATCGAGCTCGAGTTCGACCCCGGCCCCGGTACCCGGGGGAATATTAGGAACCTGATCCCGGGTACCGGGCCGGGGTCGAACTCAAGCTCGATTTATTACTACTCGGAAAAGGTAGTGAAATTTAAAACTTAATGTAAAAAGTTTTACACCTAATTATGCAAACCGATTGTACTACTACAACAATACTACTACTTTAGAGATTATTTAAAGTAGTACTTTATAATAATTATAATCTCTAGTGACGTAGTCACTTACGTCAATACGCCATTATATACGCTAGGTGGCGCAAATGTCTAATTGATCAATTAAGGTCAAGTAATTCACAAGATGTCGTCACAACTACTCGCGGAATAACGTTGCACGTCAATTTAACAAAAGATGTTAACTAAAGAATCTTCAATTGAATTAAATATAAGAATGTAAAATAAACAACTTAGATATGCTTACGATACTATTTTTTATAATCATAAATTTCAAAAGCACGTAAACATTCAGTTATTAAAACTACATTTTCAGGAACACCATTCCTACTCCAAATTACTTGAATGAAGCTCCTTACACATTATAATTTGTCATCCATTCACATTCAAACTAAGCGTTAATCCGATACACCCTCTCAGTTGTCAGTAGGCTAGAGGTAATTTTTGACAGACTCGTGCTGGAAGTGTTGCAGGTCACCACTTGGTTGCCCTTTACACAACCCACGAGTCAATAGACAAACCAAAGTTAATAGATCCAAACGAACATTGACGAATATTTCCTACTCGGTTACTAGTAGTTATATTCGTTAATTTGTCACGACGATGAATATTTCCTACTCGGTTACTAATAGTATTAATACTTGACAGATATATTCATCTTAATGGTATTATATATATTCGTACATGTCAGATATATTCATCTCAATGGTATTATATTTTCGTATTATAATACATATCTGGAACAGTATATATTCGTATTATATATTCATAGTATATTCATATTATATGTAAATAAATACCCAACAACAAAAATTGGTCATAATACATTTTATTATATACATTTTATTATATACATCTATCAATATATACATCTGACCAAGATCTCAGGTGTTACATACATCTCTAGATCTTTCCGGTGGTATGTTAATCTTAACAATATGTCACCTCAAATTCATAACTTAAGTACTAAGAATGTACAAAGTAAGTACTAAGAATGTACAAAGTACTAAGAATGTACAAAGTAGAAATACGAGTAATATCGCTAACAGTTACGAAACAACTTAACAGCGATATTTAAAACAAAGTAATTAAAATAGTATGAAACATCAGTAACAGTGATATATATGTTCGAATTTGACAGCTACTTTACTTTTTCGTCTAACCATGTATTATGTTTTTCTTTTCATGAACGAATGTTAAGCACTTTAATAGCCAACACATTTTATAAAAGCAAGACACCATACATTTATCAATAAATTTAGCACTTTAATAACACTTTAATAAGCACTTTAATAGTACTTTAATAGCACTTTTAGTATCAGCAAGTTTAACTTTAACAGAAAACACCATACAGACATTTTGACAACAAAATTTAAACGTCAACTTAAACTTTAAAAGACACCGCACAGTACAGACACCTTACAGACATTTGACACCAAGTATTTGACACCAAGTATTTGACACCAATTGACACCAAGTATTTGACACCAAGTTTTCAACATAAAGTATAATAGTAAAACTTTAAGACGAAGACAGCATAGTAACATTTCATGTCATACAGTTACTGTATGCACCATACAATAAGTAACATTACATACAATAGTGTGCAAAGACAACATACAATAACACAGACTATGCAAAGACATCATAAAGTAACAGTTATTTCTCGCTGTATCATAAAGTAACAGTTATTCTCACTGTATCACAAAGTATTTACGACAAAGAAATGTCACCAAATAAATAAGGTAACGAAAAACAAGAAAAACAAAGTCAAATAAATTATCGAAAACAAAACAACGTCAACTTGATGTAGGCTACATCTTCATTCGTTGCAACTCACTTTCGCTAGACTAATTATCTTATAGTTTCCAACCAATTAAATAACTATTGGAAACTCTCAAGATAATATAACAAGCGAAAGGTTAACGAAATTAAACTGAATTATTATAGGCAGCAGTACATTTCCTTGAATAGAATTGTAGACAGCAGTACACTTCCTTGAATAGATGTGCATCTCTCACAAAAAGTATACTAGGTCTGTTGGGTAATTGTTCTCATCAAATTACCCAAAAGGCTTAGCCCATCAGTTGCAAGATATAACAGTAGATGCTCGTTACTACTATTACAACGATCTTGCTAGTATCCTTGTATAGTAGTAACGAGCAAGATCCTTGTAATAGTAGATGTAACAGTAAGATCCTTTGTTACAAGTTCACAAGTCAGTCTTAATATCTCACGGAGCATTGAAGGATATCTCACGGAGCATTGAAGGAGTATTAAAGTTCACAAGTCAGTCTTAATATCTCACGGAGCCTTGAAGGAGTCTTAATATCTCACGGAGCCTTGAAGGAGTATTAAGTTAGAAGAACATTCAACTAAACTACGTTGACAACAATGTTCACAATGTAGTTTAATATGAACATTCTTCTAACTGAAAAACATTCTTTAAAAGAACAAGTTATTAGTGTAGAAATAGTTCTGAAATAGTCCTATGAGAATGCATCCTTCGCATTAGTCCTATGAGAGCATTCTTCACGATACCATAACACTTCGCGTTGGTCCTATGAGTGCATTCTTCACGATACCATAACAAACTGCATTCTTCACGATACCATAACAAACCTACAACTCAAAACCTGAAATACAATATTCAAATATTCAATTAAAAAATGAATTTCAAAACTATTCGTTCAGATAGTATAAAGAATCGATTCTGAACAGTAAAATACAATATATAAACTCTTAACTTACAAATAAAGAATACCCTTTATAGAATTAAATACACTAATAATGCGCGTTATAATTCTATAAAGAATGCGCTTTGAATTTAAGAATACACTTTATGGAACTAAACAAGTAAAGTAAGAAAGAAATAAAAGAATACTTACATTTTTATAAAGCAATCTTGCATCAGATGAACGAAATACGAGGTATCACCTAGTGTATAAATAATAGCATTATTTACATTACATTATATTTACAATCATCAACCATGTACATGTACAACTTTCCAAACAATGTACAAAGCTACGCGTAACTTCCACAACATGAACAGTATATACATGAAACCCACACAGAACGAATGTACTAACACAATATTTGTATTATCAACAAACATCAATTGGCATAGTTGAAATAACATATGAACTGTTAGCTTAGCGCAAAGTGAAAGCAACATAAAATTGTATGATTGCATCTTTAATAAGATGCTACAAACATTCTTACATTGCCAACAGTAAATTAGCAGAACTTTAACCAAGTCAACTTTAATTTGTGGAAATAGCAACTCTTATTACAGTGGAACCTACACCTGAACTTTAACTATAGAAAAGAATAATATACAATTCTTCTATGGAGAAAAGTATAGAATTCCTCTACAGTCGGCTCACTGATAATGTGTAGTTCTCTACAATACTGTAAAAGAAACTTGTAAACTAATTCCACAGTTGTTGGTCAGCTCATGCTAAATCGCACTGCGCTACTTTTGCTTACAAACTCATTTGCTTTCCAAACTCTTGCTCAACGGAAATGTTAGTCAACAAAACTAAACACTATGTAGTACATTTACAATTATAAATAAGAAAGAATATGCATCTCATTTACAAATAACTTAAATATCGAATGAAATTTACATCTTAAAAAAGAACGAAATGATTTAATCGTTCATCCAAACTCAAAATGTATTCAAATGTTTCAACTGCTCGATGAAAGTATTCACATTACGTGATAACGTTACTGTAACTGTGCGTAAACTAAAAATATTCAAATGTTCAACTGCTCGATTTAACATTACGAACAGTTAAAGTAATGTTAAACTAAACTGCTTAAAGTAAAGAACGTTCAGTAGACCAGTTTGCAGAATTCAACAAAGAAAACTTCGTTGAATTTAACAAATTTGTTAAATTCAACGAAGAAGGTTCCACCGAATGAACTGCTCGACTAACTGGAGAGACGCTCTGAATTTCTACGTTTCTACAAATTAAATACATACTTTTGACTTTGTTATTTCTAGTTTGTATAGAATTAGTTGAACAATAAAAGTAATTCTCTGAATTCGATGACTTTCTTAATTCCAATCCGATAACAACTACAGTTAATAATAAAGTTACACAAACTCCTCCAATACTAATTTTATTAGGGTTTGGATACGATTTCAAAACGTTACTTTTTATCATATCCATACTTCAAACTTGAAATAACTGATATGAAATAACTGATATAAAGTATCAAATCCAGCAAATTTCTAGTGACCTAATGAATATAATCACACGATAATTAATCGTTTTGCTGTCTTGATACAAACCTTTGGTGTCTAGGCTACATAGAATAAAGCAAACCTTTGGTGTCTACATGGTGTCTGGTTTGCTTAAAGAAATTAATGTAACCTTTTAGTGTCTGCATATATATTCATTTGGTGTCTATAATCATTAATCATTTTGGTGTCTTGTTGTAATACGCGACACAATTCTGACAATTCTGAATACACCTTGCAGTGGATTTAACATCTGCAAAACATTTATGCTTTTTCATATTTTTTATTCTCTTTTTCATTTTCTTTATAAATGCGCTTACAATTAAGTCATTTCTTCGAGTATCATTTGAAAAATTCCTTAAAATACTCTTCATGTCTTGACCTAAACATCTATTATATATGAAATATATAACATAATGACCGCAATATGCTGAAAATAAATTTTGAATAGTTTTCTGAGAATACCTGAAATTCTTTTTAGAAGTTGACGATTTTAAAAAGTTATGAAAATATCTTTTCATAGGAGGAAATCCAAAAGAATCGAAATATTCAGGTAATGAATTTTTAGATTTAAAATAAAATGACACCCAATGTTCACCTGGTTTTGTAGTTTCATGAGTGTTAACTACAAAACTTGATGGATAACAAGAAACAAATTTTGGAAGATTATTTGCAGAATAAACCCCATGAAATGTAGGAGAAGTTACTTTTGAATATTTTAAAAGATTTTCAATTTCATCACCAAACATTTTGATTTCAATCTCTAGCATCAATATCTACTTGGTTCGTCTCACCAAGACTTAACATAGAATTATATTCACTGAAAAATATCATAACAATTCCGTGTGCTTTAGGAGTCTTTAAATTCACAACAACATTTAATGTACCACTTTCAAAAAGCTCGAAAGTTCCAGAACTAGGTAAGGCTTTACTTAAATTAAAAACAAAGAAACAACTTCCTTTCTTAAACTCTGAAGGTGTAATACAAGGAGCATTGTTGTTGAATAATCTTCCTGTTCCAAATATCATAGCCGAATATGCTTGATAAAAAGTATCATCAGAAAAATCCACCTTCATTTCATAAAACGGTGAAGTTTCATCACCATCTCTTTGAATTTTTATTTCCGTGACATCAAAATTTTGAAAATAAAAAGGATTATGTTTATAATTGCCGTCAAAAGCCCTAGCATCAACCAAGCCTACAATGATTCGCTGTGGAATTTCATCATTAGAAATCATACGATTTTCTTGTAAAATACTTTTATTCGGACCTTGAGTTGAATAAGTTACTTCTACTCTACGATAAGGATATTTTAAATGTTTACCTTCATATCGCGCCCTATCTAATTCAATTAAAAATGCATCACTTAATGACATACGTTTTGAATAAAAAACTGCATCCTCTATTTCAATTTTATAATTTGTAGCACCATCCTTTGCCATCAAAGCAAACTCAGGTGAATTTCGAATAAATCGTATTCTCATATCTACATCTCCCGGAAATAACCTATTCTGATTAAACAAATCATTGTGAACTTTAGCTATCAATTGGAAAGTTTTTCCATATTGAGTTTTCTGAAATCGTTTATATGCTCCTTCATTATGATTATCATCAAGATTGGTAATTTCATTAAAATCTTTAGTATCTTTAATGAATCCGCAAACATCTCCCCAACTTTCAACATAAGCAGGATTATAATTTAATACAAATTCAATAAAAGCCTTATATGGATATAAACTATTGGATCCTGAAATCAATTTACTTCCAATATAAAGTTCTACATCTTTAAACATAGCAGCACATAAATAATTTACAGGAATTACTTTAGAAGCTACGGGGACAGGATCTGCTCCTGTAGGTGCTGCAGGTGCACTTCCATCCTTTTTCAAAATTTTGAGTTTTAGTTCAACAAAACTATGATGCAAATCTATAAAATCTTTCTTGTTAGCTTTCAATAGATATTCAATCGGACCTTCTTGCGAAAGATTATTCAAAGGCCAAACTTTAGAAAAGAAACTCTGTTCACCTACTGCGTCAGTAAAAGGAACAGAAAATAAATCCACAGTATCAGGAATACATAAACATTTAGAATGCGACATTTTGAAACTTCAAACTTCATTAAAACAAGACTGCAAGTCAAGATTATAAATCTCAACTAACAATCAAAATCAGTATCAATCTTAAAGATATTAATATCAAACTACATCTAAAATATCTCTCTTCCTAGTCTTTATTTTCTTACTAGTCTTCCTTTTTTTCCTAGTCGGGCTTGAAATAGAAGAAACTATTGTATCACCAGAATCACTTAATAAATCTGAATTAGATTTACGTTTCCTCTTTTCAGATTTAAAATAATCTAAAGCATCAGAACCAACTCCTTGTAACTGCGACTTTGCTTCATCTTTTAAAGCGTCTTTAATATTTTTCTTTTCAAAAAATACCTTTTTCACAACATTTAAACCACCCGTCATCAACCTTTTTTTAGCCTGTTTCTTTGCAAAATTGAATAATGGTTTTATCATAGGTTTTAAAAAACCTGAAATAACATTACCTATTCCATACCCTTTTTGATATTGTGTGCCTATAAACGGAGGAATATCTAACGTTCCACCATATTGTGATGAATTTCTAAAATGATTGCGATAAAATTCTGCAGACATTTCGTTATTACAACTACTCAATACAAAATACCAGCGAAGATTTATTTCAAAATAAAACTCTTAAATCAATAACTCAATCTCAGCAACATTTATAAATATGATTTAATATTTAGATTCCCATCTTGCAGGTAATTTAATTTTCCTGCCATATGAACTAGTTCTTTCTGAAGTTTTAGCAGGAACTCTCTCCTTTTTCTCCTTTTTCTCCTTTTTCTGCTTTCCTCTTTTCTCACTCATTTTTTCCACACTATCTGAAGTTACACTAGGTTTAGGTAAACCTGGATACGGTGGAACTACAGTAGGCAAAATTACAGGAGAACCTTTGTGTTTAAATTCACGAGACATTACATCAGAACCTTTGTGCTGAAATTCAGGAGAAATTGATGGTGGACCTACATGATGAAATTCAGGAATAGAATGTGGAGTAAAATCAACAAACTTCATAGGTTCTTTTTTTCCAACATCACCTACCTTTACCTTCATTTCTGGTGTATAGAAAGTTTCAACTTCATCTCTATTAGCTTTCCTTAATGGAGAATATGAAAATTCAGGTACATCTTTTTTCAATGGAGAGTATAAAGCTTCAGCTACATCCTTTTTTTCAGATTCCTCTAAAGGAAAATTTCTAATATCAACTTTTTCATGCTCTACTCTTTTAGATTTAGGTTTATATTTTATCCAAACTAAAGGAACATTTATTTCTTGAAAATAATCATACAATTCTTCTACTCCTTCTGGTTCCTGATTAAAACTTATCGTCTTTGAAAAAAACTTCATAATATCTATTATATTAGACCCTTTTATAATCCTATTTTTAATAGAAACCAAACCATTTTTATTCCAAGTTACCGAATTTTCTTGAAGTATTCTTAAAATACTTTCAATGTTAGGTCTCTGTCTAACGTTAATCTTTCTAACAATATCATTGATCATTAAAGTATCACTTCCTAAAATTAATATTGTTCTGTAGGATGATACGTCGAATAAATCTCATTATAAGGTTTCATACCAAACATTTTTTCCTGCAACAGCTGGTCTTGTCTCTTCAATGCATAATTCACATTTTCATTTCTGTTCTCTTTATCAAGCTTTTCGAAATTACAACTTTTAAACATTTTGTATGGTATTATAATACTTTCCTGAAAATTTGACATTCTACAATTTCACTTTATATTCTTTAATAATTTTAAAGCAGCAAGTGAATTTTTTATAATGATAGGTAACGAATTTTTACCTAACTGTTTCATAGATGTGCGCTTAATCTTATTTGAAACTGATTTCTTCGGAAGTAATCTTAAACGAATTTTATCTTTCTGTAAATAATTCATTTCTTTTGGAGATATTTCAACATTACCTTTCAAAATGTTATACACACAATCACAAATTGATTTCAATTCATTACTATCTCCTAAATCGATAAGTTTATTCCTTTTTTGACCTTTACTATATGATAATAATTTCAAATAATGTTTACAAGCATAAGTTTTTAAAACATCTTTCTTCATCTTTTTTTTATCGAAATCTTTACTACAACATTTACCTTTCATAATTACCTTTTCCTAAATATAGAAGACAATAATCCTAATGCACCGCTAATAATAATAGGAAGAATTCCTTTACCTATTTGATTCAAACGTTCCTTCTTTTCTCGCAACCCCATTTTAGAATGTGCCAACAATCTTAAATGATTTCTTTCAGCTTGCAATCGTTTTATTTTAGCTCGACTTAATTTCACATGACCTTGCAAAATACTCTTTATACACTGACAAACTGCATCAATTTCTACTTTACTCCCTAAATCTATTACACCTTTTTTATCAGCTGAACCTTTCGCCTTCGCTAACATATTTAGAAACTTTTTAGAATAAAGAATCTTTCTTAAATTTTTACTCAAATCATTACGCGATGGCATTATGAATAGCTACTACATACAGAATTACCATCAAAGTACCATAACAATTGTACGAAATCATTATCTTAAGAACATTTCTTTCGTACTATAAACACATGTTGAACTTCTCCAAAAATATTTGACCTAAACATAGCATCTTTCGGAGTCTCTTGATGACCGTCTATCAATAAATAACCATGCGGTCTTTGTACAGCATGATTATATATTTCAATAAAACATTTACTATCTCTTGGCATCAACTTTCTACCAATAAAATAAGCAGTCGTCTGATCAAGCGGAGAATTAAATAAAACTAAATAAGTTGCATTCTTTACAAAAGTTTTTCTTTCTTTACCATCCTGAAACAAATTTTGAGTAATAAAAATGATACTTACATTTTCATGATGAGAACGTTTAGTAAAAAATTCAGATAAAAGTTTACTATTTCCACATTCTGACATTAAATCATCAAAAACTAGTAATCCAAATTGATTTGAATTGACAAATTCATCTAAAGAATCAGGTAAACCTTCATGAAACGTAACTTTCCCCTCTAACACATCTTTATCATTTGGAATAGTCTGACCATAAAACCAAACAATATAATCAAAACGTCTACTTATAAAATAATCATCATCACCATTCTTAATTAACTTTAATACAAAAGTAGTTTTCCCCGAATTACTTGGACCTGCAACTATCATTGAAAAAGGAACTTTCAACCTTGCATCAAACACATTTACTGTTGATCCCATTATCTTAAAACCGTCTAAGTAAATTACACAAGTTTTAGGATAGATACAATCTCCTATTAATACAATATCACCTATCTCAAAAGTATTCATATATACTTAAAACACTCAAGGTTGTATTTTTATTACTTCATATCTATAAAAACTACCTTTCAAAATTTCATTTGAACTGTCTGAAAGAATGTAAGTAACTGGCTTTGTGTTCAAAACAAATACTATCTGAAATATTTCTCTACTCCAATTCACTGAAAATCCACGTTCAAAAGTTTTTCTATAATGTCTTATTCTAACTTTATCACCTACCTTTAAAGATCCAACATTCTTAATATTTGTATAAAGAAAATCTTTATACTGTTTCATCCACAACTTATCTTCGTTTTTCTTATCAACTTCAGAAGGTGGTAAACCTAAAGATCTATGCTTTGAGTTGTTATAAGATAAAATAACTTGTGGAAGTATAGGAACATAACTTTTCGAATTTATTGCAGTTAAATATTTAAACAATTTATTCTTAAAAGTTCTAATAAAACGCTCTACAATAGCACACTTAGTATCCTGATATGTAGAAAAATAATGAATATTATTCTTTTTTAAAAATTCTCGAAAAACTCCTTTAAATTCATTTCCTTCATCTGTCTGCACATTTCGCGGTTTCACACCTGCTCTATCAAGAATTCTTTTAAAAGCTTGTAAAGTTTCCTTTGCATATTTTGTTTTCATCGGCTCTACATAAGCATATCTTGAAAAACAATCAATTGCTGCAAGAATATTTGTAAAACCATTATTGAATTTTTTCAAATTTGGTAAAACGATCAAATCCAGTTGCCACTGATCATTAATTCCTCGAACAATAATCTTTCTTCGAGGAAACTTTCTTCTTCCAGCCTTATGAGATGTATAAGTTTTAGTATTACTTAGAAATGAATCTACATCTTCTAAAGTAATATTTGGGTCAATTTTTCTTGCAGCTAAATATAATTTTCGTTTTGAACTGTAAGATGCTGGATGTTGCAAATTAAAATAGATTGAAGTTAGTAATTTCCTTTTCATAACAGACATAACTGAAATACATCGAACAAGCTTTTCGAAACAAACATGCCAAGCATTTTCAATAAATGCAACAAGAAACAACTTGAATTCATAATTTTAAGTCGTTATATATACAATTTATACATGAATAACAAAACTATCGACTAGAATCGCATTCCACTCTACATGAACTGTATCACAATCTAAATTAATCATGCAATCAAATCAAAATTCAATAATCATTCTTAACAATTTAGTTGGAACACAAAATGGATATCCTATAATGCGTTCACAAATGATACAATCACAAAAGAGTTTCCAATTTCTTCCAGTCTTTAGAAATAATTATTCTTCATATATACATAGTATTACGGACCTCCGAAATACCCTCGCGTCTCCGCAAGATTGCATATTACTACAATTTATCAGAGTAAACTACAAATTTACCTGAATAAATTAATATGCAATATTATAAATAAATAAATAACTAATTAGGTGCATAAAGTCTTGATTACTTTGAACAAACATTTCAGTCTTGATTAATTTGAACAAACCTTCAATATACATTCAATCCAATATCCACTGGCATTCAAATTCTCCTTACTTTACACACACTTAACAAATTTCAACTTTATATAAAACAAAGTTTTAAAGGAATATTAATATTACCTGAATATTCCAAAGCATGTTCAGAATGTTTTCCAAGTTCTTCAAACCTTAATTCCACTTTAGATTTTGTATTAATTTTAGACTCCAACTTCTTTCTAGATCTAGAAACGTTTCTTTTAGTATCCTTTACTTTACTGTCCTTTACTTTACTACCCTTTACTTTACTATCCTTCACTTTATCGTTCTTTTTCCTTCCTACGCGTACTTTATCCTTTTCATCAACTCCATCTCTATCCTTCAATTTCCTCTTTCCTTTTCCAGCAACCTTCTTTTCAGATTCAGGTGCATATATATTGATTTCTAAATCATCATCATCATCATCAGAAATTAAAAACTTTGGAATATTCAACTTCTTATGCTTCTCATCTTTCGCATTATCTACTTCTGGTTGTAAAATCAATGTAGAATCTTTCTCGTCGTCGTCAGCATCAAAATCTACATTCCAACTTTCAATTTTTTTCTTCGTCATTTTTGAAAGTGAACAATCTTTCTTAGAAGACATACAATTGTTGCACTTATTATCATCCATAGTAAAAAATCGAGGAGAATCATAAGGTAATCCACAATTAAGGCACTCTCTAAACATTTCACCCTGACATTGCTCGCAGTAAGTTTTACCTTCAACTAATGATATAGGATTATAACACTTGCTACAATTCTTCTTTTCTGGCTTGTTTAAAAAGTTGCCCGCCATTTCTATAAAGTCTGATATACTTAAATATGATATACAAACCTGATTCCTTACAACCTACAAATCTAGGCTAAACCTGGTACCTTACAACCCTACGATCCATAGCTATCACAAGAACATTTACGAACCAATCTGTGAAGTTCTCACACTCGATCACTTCCTCCGTTTCATCATCACTCAACTCTTTCAATTATAAACTTTGGAATATTCAACTTAGAAGGCAAACAATTTTTGCATACATAATAATAAGGTAATCCACAATTAAGACACTCTCTAAACATTTCACCCTGACATTGCTTGCAATAAGTTTTACCTTCAACTAATAATACAAGATTATTACACTTGCTACAATTTTTTTTTTCTGGCTTGTTTAAAAAGTTACCCGTCATTTCTATAAAGTCTGATAAACTTAAACGTGATATACAAACCAGATACCAAACTTAAATTAGATATACAAACCTGATACCTTACAACCTAAGAATCTAAGCTAAACCTGGTACCTTATAACCCTACGATTCATAGATACCACAAGAACATTTACGAACCAATCTGTGAAGTTCCCTCACTACAATCACTTTCCTCTGTTTCATCATCACTCAACTCTGGTTTAAATTTTGTAAAACTTGACTTCCTTCTCTTCCTTGAACTTCGCTCTTCATCGTTATACTTTTGAAGTTTTGAAATCTTACTAGAAATTACACTTTTCAAATCTTGAAACTCTTCCATTTTCATAGAAACAGTCTTGTCTCGCATCACATCAGTTATATGACAATACAAATCTCCATTAAAACGAGTAACATCAACCCTCTTCTTACTACCGAAAGCTGAAACATATAATCTCTCACTAGCCATTTTAGAACTCTTAGACTTAGGCATAACTAAATACCTTGAAACAAAATTCAAAAACACTACAATCGCAAGTAAATCTTGGAAATTCAAAACACAAATAGTGAACCGCATGCTTATCACAAGAACATTTTCACATTAACTAGAAAAAAAAGAAAAAAAAGAACAGATTATTCAAAATCCTTAACTCTTTTTTCCTCGTGCTTTTTTTTCCTCGTGCAAATTTTTCTTTTTCTTGAACATATATTATAATTACCATATGCTAAAGATTTAATTCCATTTGGATATAACCATCTTTTATCTTCAAAAGGAGATAAAGCCAGTTTCTCCTGCTTAATAGTATAAACATCATGTTTAAAACTTCTAATAGAATGAAACTGTGTTCTAATTTGAGAACACTTCATCAATACATCTTTAAATTCAGAATGAAATAATGCATCTACACTTGATCTAGCTATTCCCTTTGCACGTTTAATAACATTACCATCTTCTAAAAATATTGAATATAATTTAGGACGTAATGCAACAAATTCACGTATCCTTTTACCACCAGTTTCGTCCTTAAATTTTCCAAGTACCTTATAGTTCTCATTATTGTACAATTCATGTTCTGTTGAAAGATTAGAAAAATCAAAATAATGCAGCAAACCTTTCATTTTTCTCATAAAATTCTCATCTCTTATCTTGTAAATCAAAGAATCTGTATCAGGGCCCATATCTTCGTAACTAATTTAGCTGATCAGGGAAAATTTGATTAGGGTCCTATGATCAGTGATTTTGCTGTTTACCAAAATTTATAGTGTTATTGCAAAATAGTGTCAAAGAGGAATTATAAGGTGTAAAATTTATTCATGATAGACAGAATTTCTGATCATGAGACGTTGATAAAATTTTCCCTGACCAGCTAAATTAGTTACGAAGATATGCCACCAGTATACAGCAATTGAATATTCTTTAAAGTAAAATTTTTCAGCATAACATTATAATGAAAATCAAACATGTGTAATTTAGACAAATCCAAAACGCAGAATCCTAAATAAATTGGTTTATCCAATAACAACTGTGGTTTCCTGAACTGAATTCCAACAAAGTCGGAATCGAATACATTTACAGACTGGAAAGTCGGTCTATTAATCAAAAAAGAAGCCCTTTTTGGGCATGAAGTTAATTCCATAGAAACGCGTCTTTTCACGTTCTCCATACATTTTCCAAATGTAGAATTGTTCATCAATTTAAAAAATTCTTTATCAAATAAAGAAACAGATTCTTGTCTTTTCTTATTGTTAAAATCGATATATGGTTTCATCCAACATTTCTGTTTAAATGATAAAATCCTATGAATTTCTTCGATCTTCATACCCAGCTGTAAATATAATTTCAAATTTCTATAATGCACAATATACCTAACCTTTCTAAACAAAGTAGAAATCAATTTCTCCGGACTTTTATTATAGTGCATATTAAATTTAGATAATACATCCTTAGCATATGATGATAATTGATTATAATGGATTGACAATTTCTCCGGAGCTAAAGGAAACATGTCATGTAAGTCGTGCAATCTAGAAGGATAAAGTAACGTTACCTCAAACACATAACCTGTTCTTCCTTCATCCGTCAACTTTAAAATTTCTTCCTCATTAAAAAATTTTGCTGAATCTAGCCAAACAAAATCTTTGTATGGTAAAGGTTGCGACATAGCAAATCCATAGAGATTATTACAATCATAATATACAATATACTCATCCACATTATTAGCCTCAGCATATCGTCTAACAACATTTGTAATACCACCACGTATTCCTCTTTCAAAAAAATTATACATATCCAACTCTGACAATAAATCGCATTTGATACCTGTAAATTTTAACATAGCATCATAACTAAGAGCTGGTGCAGTCAAATATTGAACAGGATCTAAACCATAATAATCTAAACTTCTCTCTCGAAACGATTCAAACACATCAGTAAGCAAAAGAACGTCAATTTTTAAATAAACTTTCAAATAATCTTCAATATTTCTACAATTAAAAATATTAAACATTTTCAAAGCTAATTTGTATTCTTCTTCAGTAATATCTTTATTCGTAAGAACATTAAAAAAATGTGATTTATCTGGTAAACATTGCTCCTTCAATTTATCCCAAGAATCTATATAGTCATAACACATAACTCCTTTCCTAACAACATACTTTAACCACTTATTATTGAAATACTTTCTCGTTTCTATGAATTCATCACTACCCTTTTGAACCAAAAGATCTGCTAAATTTGATAATGAATTAGGAAGAAATTGAAATGAATCAATTATAAAAAAACCATCAAAACTTAAAGTCAAAAATTTTTCAACGCTTCGTGGTAAAACAGTTACTTTACTAGTTTCCTGTATACACTCATGTATTTCTTTAACAATAAAATGTGTGTCATAATTCATTGCATTATGCATGACTATAGGAATTTTAAAATTTGGAAACCTTAAAGAACTTCTAACCAAATTGCAAGTATTGCATGCATAATTCACATCTCTACCTTTTCCTTCTCTACCTAAATGTGCGTGATCTATAACCTTCTTTACACCCAATTCTGAAAACGAAATACCGCACAAGTAGCATCGAGTTTGCTTTGATAAAATTTAATGTGCTAAATCTGAAACAGTCAATTCTAAAACTTTCCTATTATTATCAAAAATATACGAAATTTCGGCTCTTACTTGATTCAAATAATGAATAAATTTTTGCATAACACGTTTTCCTACATAAATAAATGGAGGTTGAGAATATTCAGAATATTTAGAAACAAGAACTGCTCCTACTGCATTTAAAGTATGTTTTGATTTTAATACAGTAGACTTTCCCTTAAAACAATTTATATTTGAATTAAAAGTCTCAAAATCTGCATAAAGAACAAAATGATGTTTAATTTGTTTATGATATGATCTAAACTTAACTTTCGTACCTTTTACTGGTAAATTGTAAGACTGTCCAGTATACTTATTATCATAGCAAGTAGACTTAGTATGCATTTCACAATCCACTTTCTTATTGAAAGATTGTAAACATCTATCACAAAAATACCTTGTTCTTTTCCAATAAAATGGTCTTATAAACTTATCCAAATTTTTAATAAATAAATAATGATCCTTAAACAACAACAAATTTACGTGTCTTCTATGTTCACTTGTAAAATTCGTAGAAATATACATAGGAAATGGAACCAATCTTGAACTTCGATTACATGAAATTTCGTTAAAAAGGCCGAAAACATTAACTGTAACATTATTATTCTTTTCAAATTTTGGAATATCTGACAATCTCACAGGAAACGAAATACCTTTTAAATTTAAACTATTCAATAATAATGAATATTTACTTAAATCTTTAAAAACTCCATAAATTGAAGCTAATATACAATAAACAAAACACTTATTATCTTCACAACCTAAATTAATCAATCTCTTAGCTTTCAACCAATCAGGTAACTCTATCTTTTTACCACCAAAAGGATTAGCTCTAAAAACTCCTAATCTTACCAAATTTATCCCCGTTAGAAACCAACCAGAACCAGCTTGAACAAAACCGTCAAATAATGCTAAAATTACTCTTAACGCAGATAACAACTTTTCCTTTAATGAATAAAATGTTAAGACTTGAATTACATGGCTTTGAAACCAAGGTTTGATTTCAAAGTATTCGTTTGTATCTAAATTGTATTTTCCTAAAGTTGTATTAAAAGAAATTTGAAACTTTATCCCTCCATGTACACTCAGTTTACTTTCCAATTTCTGATACAGAACATTAAATTTCTTTTGAAAATAAAATTCAATATCCACATGCTTATTTCTTGGATAAAAATCATAATCTACAATAAGACCACCCAATATTCGTTTCCTTTTCATTCGGCTACCTTCTCAGTCATGCCACCTAGCGTTTCAGACTGAAAACTATTTCAACCACCTAGCGTTTCAGACTGAAACTATTTCAGTTTCTATACATAATAAAACAACTTTCGATTTTAGACCATTAGACCATTCATCTCAAGAACGTTTTACATTATAAAAAAAATCTAAAAACAAAACTATGAAATTTTCCGGAAATGTAAAATAATGCAAACTGTGCCAAACTCAAACTTAACCAATTCACCATCATCAGTTGTTATTTTTATTTCTATCTCCTTAATCTTTTCATATGCTAATTTCTTATAATGTGGATGAGTATATATTCTTTTAATTATTTTTCCATATTCCCCTGCACAATTAACTGTTCGTAATAACCTCGTTTTCACATCACCTACCATTTGAAAATCTACCAAATTTGTATAAATAAACATATTACTAGAATCTACGTGAAATCTTGCAACCCCACTTCCTTCATACAGATAAAAGTCTGTTTGATCTCTATTTTGACTCAAACCAAAATAATGCATCCTCATAACCTCATTAACATCATCAACAGTAGACGTTAACTCTGGTCCATCAAACGTATATGTAAATAATGAATCATCAGGTTCTATAGAATCTTCTAAACGTAAAACTCTAACTAAAAAAGTAGGAAGTATAATACTGTCCCCTTTACCCACTCGAAAAGTTACTCTATTATTTACAGAATTATACTCAAATTTAGAATATCTTCTATAAGAAACACGACCTACACCAGATATAGAATTCTCAAATTCAGCTATCTTTTCATTCAATACATCTACCAAATGTTTAATCGAATAATAGCCAAAACTCAATTCGAAATACATATGTCGTAAACCAAAAGATTCTTCTTCGTTCAATTCATCTAAAGATGTTATGCCAAATCTATCTATATCTGGATTTTCACGTGTTTTTAAATGAAAAGTTTTTCTCAACAAATATATAGTTCGATTTTGTGCAAGATGAACTGGATAATTGTACCAAGATTTAGGGAAATCTATTTCAACTAATGCTAACTGCCATTGTCCCTTACATTCAATAGCATTTTGAAGTTCTATATGATAATGACTAGTCTTATTTTCTTTCGTTTTATGAATAGTATTGGAAGGTAAAGTTAAATAAAATTCACCACCAAAAGTTTCCTCCATTTTTGACTAATATCAACTAATTATTGATTTAAATTAATACCACTTTCAAAGAACATGAATGATATAGAATGTACAATATTAAGAACATTTAAACACTATTCATATAGCTTAACATTTCCAAACTCAACTTTAATAACATTTATGTTCACTTCGAACATAAATGTTATTAATCTCATACAATATCAAGAACATTGAAGAGATTAACATCTCTTCAAGCACAGCTTTGTGAAATTATACACATAAGACAAACTTTCTCTTTTCATATGAACTCTCACATACTCATTTCGAAAAATTTCACCATTCACCCATAAAGTTCTACATGAAGGGCAATTAAAACTTGATATATAATTACAATTAAAAGAATGATATGAAACAAATAACCTTCTAAAACAAATCGAATGCGCAGGTTTCGAACAACAACGCAACAAAAGCATTTTATCAGACTGACTATTATCTTTACTAATAATAAGATTCCTGCAAAGTTCGCAATATATACGAAAAGTTTTGAAATGGAAAGAATTCAATCTTCTTGCATTTCGAAGACACCTTTGTAATTTAGTTCTCACAAACTGACTTGGATTATGTACATTGTATGTTAGTTTATAAAATTGAATTTCTGTAATTCTTAAATAATCACAAACTGACTCTATTGCAATACATGAATATAAATGCTTCGTTCCTAAATAGTAAAACATGTAATCTAAAATAATTGGAATACATTTTAAATCTTGCCACATTCTAATTAATAAATATTTCAAAAAAATTTCACAATCAAAATATGAAGCAAAAAAAACTAAACCTTCAAAAGAAAACCTTCTCATAGAATGAACATATTCCAAATCATCACTTTCAGAAATAATAACCATCAACTCGAGACATTCTTTCGAAGATAAAACTTTTAAATCTGGAATCTGAATATTCATAAGAATAGAACTTAAATCACTAGTACTTATATGAAAGTAAAAAGATACCAAAGCTGAGAAATACAAGCAACGTTCTTGCAAAGCATGAAAACATACAAAACGACCTCGCTTACCCATGGCGACTTCACTTGGGACAATAATAAGTGCAACAATAAGTATAATCTACAAAATCTAAATTATAATGTGATCCCTAGTGTAACAATCTAGGAATCACATTATAATTTCTCAAAGGTGGTGGAATAAAAAGACTAGAAATAGGATTAAAACCAGTATGTCTCAACCGATGTAATCGTAATAATGTATATGATGAGAACATCTTTGAACATAAAGAACAACTGAAAATCAATTTTTTTTTTTAGGGCCGCGTTTACCCCTAGTCTCTTTTAATAAAATAGAAGAACAATGCAACGGGCAACACGCGCAAACTTCTATATTATCTGGAAGAACATTCTTTTTTAAAACCTCCACATGTTTCCTTATACGATCAGAAACTTCCAAAACATTGTCCAAATTACAATGAACCCTTTCGCATTGTTCTTCATACAAAGTATCAAAAGGTTTAAAATTTTTTAACTGCTTGACGCGACTTGAAGATTCTACATTTATTTCCTCCTCTTGCTCACTATCGCATTGACAATCATTCGAAACTGTAGATGGGACAAAATGTCTCAATTTCTCAACATGTCCTGGGACAAAATGTCTCAATTTCTCAACATGTCCTGTAAAATCACAATCTTCATCTGAAGTTGTCTGTAAATCTTTCCTTACTTGATCTACTAAAGCTTTCCTTGCTTCACCTACTAAATGAGACTCTGGTACAAGTTTTCTTTCAA
Source organism: Lepidonotus clava (assembly GCA_936440205.1). Taxonomy (NCBI): domain Eukaryota; kingdom Metazoa; phylum Annelida; class Polychaeta; order Phyllodocida; family Polynoidae; genus Lepidonotus; species Lepidonotus clava. The sequence goes on along the minus strand of OW387150.1, from coordinate 11,223,285 downwards.
CTTCATCATCTGAACTAGAATCTGATGATACAAATTCAGGTGTCTTGTAAACTTTCATTTCCTTAACCTTAGAAGCCTTAGAAACATTAGTTAAATCTTCAGTATGTTTTATTGTACTTTCACGTGATGTTCTTTTTCGTGATGTAATAGAAAGCGGTAAAACATCTTTATTCCTACTTTCAAAACTTTGACCTTTATTCTCAATTCCAATACAACTTTGACCATTTCTCCTCACACCTCTACTTTCTCCATTTTTACATCGAATCAGTGCATCACTTTTCCGTTTACTCTTATCCTTCAATTTCTCATTACCTACTTGATTATCTACACACTTCTGCATTGCCTTTTCAACAACTGGAAAAATTAAACTACTTTTCTGAGCACCCAAATCAGTCTTCTTAAAACAATTTTCGCTATTACTCCATTGAATAACCAGTGGATAAGATTGTCTATAAGATTTACTAGGATGAAAACTCACATTCTTTCCACTCGCCGAATAAATACAAATTGGTAATTTCAGCAAATCACATATAGTTGGAAAAATCAAACTATCTCTTGATCTTAAATCAGTCATAATCTTTTCATTTTCATTTTTCAAAATCCAATAAGCGGCTGAAGTTGAAAATGTTTGAGACCTTAAAACCTTAACTAAAGAAGTCTTAAAGTCATTCAAAAAATCATGCAGCTTCGACCAAGATTCCTTAGATTTCATCGGAATCAATGTTTGAAAACAAATGTAAGTAAAATAAAAAACATGCTCTTCATCACGTTTAACACTATTCCAATACTCAACATTTCCCTTTTCATCACAAAGAAGAAATTTCAAAATAATATAAATCAACTTGGTAAATGAATCCATTTTAATAACGATTCATTTACTATCAAATACTAACTTTATATCATTACAAATTTTAAAAAAATGAAAAATATCCTTCGTCAAACAATTACCTTTATAACTATACAAAATAGTAAAAACTGTACTCAAATTATTCTTTAACTTTAATCTAAAACTTGAAAAATAATAAGTATTATTAAATTTTAACCACACAGATTCAGGAGAATTCGACTCTCGAACCTCAAAATCATATTTCATAAAATATGTTTGCACAATTCGTTCACAAAATTCTTTAAAAGTCAATTTATCAGATCTTGATAAAACTAAACTAAATGTAAACTGAATATTTCTAACATCAACAAAAACTGAAGAGAACGAACAAGAAATGCCTTCAGACACAAAAAGAGAAACCTCTGAAACAAACTTATCTATATTCAATAATACAAATGAAAAACAACTTCTCAAATAAACACTACAAAACCCATTTTTTGTCAATTTTATTGTATAATAAGAACGTCTACAACTTACAGAACCGCGATATAAAGTTGAATTTATCCATTTCTTATATGTCTTAAAAAGATCAACACTTACTGTAGGATTAAAATCTAAAGAAAATATAATCAAATTTACTCCATACGTAATATGCATAAACAAGTTTAAAACTGGCACCTCATAGACTAGACCACACACATTTAACTTGATTCAAGTTAAAAGTGAAACCATACAACCTTCGACTCTTGTACAGCGCGAATATACTGTAATCCACTCTACTCGAACCGTACAACTCCCAAGATGCTACACATCACCACAATTCTCCTTATCCTAACCCAATGCCTAACCTGCAACTGCTACTCTTCAAATTGTGAGTTTTCACAAGAACCTGCTGCTATCACATGCGACTACATTCCCGAAAAATTCACCACTCGTCTGCTGACAGTAACCAAACTTTACTGTCGCCTCTGTGATCCTTCGGCCTCAACTCTCTCATATCATCAAAGCCTTCTACCTTACCTCTCTTCTATCTTCACATCTTCGCACTCTTTCACATGCGAAGACGGTGAATGCAGGTAAGTCAAATAACCAATTTTATCTGTTCGTTATCAATTAAGACTAATATGCAACCAAGGAATGTTTACATATCACAATTAATATCACAATGTAAACTCATATACAAAACACTTTGACAAAACCTTACATACTATATGAATGTTAGAAGTATAATACCAGACATTCTATCAATTATAACTTCTAAGTACAATTAAGTTAACGATAAACCAGGCTTCTCACTCAACCTAAAACAAGAAAAACACAATCTTAAGTTAAGTCTGAAAAACAAGGGACCAATCTAGTTAAGTCTGAAAGACAAGGCGATGTCCCTCCTACCAATGACGAATCCGAAAGATAAGGCAAAGACAAAGCAATGTCCGCAAAGACAAGGCAATGTCCCTCCAAGGCAATGTCCGCAAAGACAAGGCAATGTCCCTCCTTGTGACGACTAGATCTGCAAACCAAAAATCATCCTACAAGTAACGACTCTTAGATCTGTGAACCAAATCATCCAGCGTGATCATCAAAACCTTATTTCATAAGATTCATTCGTCGTCCCTGTGACAAGACTAATTGAAAGTTTCACAAGGTGAAACTTTAAAGTTAATCACACATTCAACTAATATCCCGCAAACATCTCAAAAACGATTATCATAATCATATGCTAACCGTAATATAAATAACCTTGGATGTCGATACAGCGTAAAACCGACAATAACCACCCATTTGAAAGAACAGTAAAGTAATTCGATAGAACAAAGCGCTATTCAAGTCAAGTTTCAGTAAGAATAGAAATCAAACATGAGTCAACTCTCGAGATTCCAAATAGAACAAAACATACACTCAAGACCTCTAGGTTCTTATCAACGAACGCAACGCAATAAGATTATTCATACTCATATTACCTAAAGCCTTATTCCACGCCCCCTTATCATGTCAAATTACCCTCCTAACACTACATTTATAAAACAGGAAACGAATGTTACACTGACATCTAACTAAGTTCAAACTTAATCTGAAATCAAATACTTATTAAGATAACTGAATGAACGAGCAAGCCTGTTTAAAACCTTTGTTCATGAATGTAAACCAAATGATTATTAGGATAATACAAACCAAATGAATGATTGAATGAAACATGAATGAATGAAATGAAAACCAAGATAGCAACGAAAACCAAGTTCACGTATAGTGTCGCCATCTATCTAGATTGTCAAGCAACGTTTTCGCCTTCAAAGATAACAGCGATTCTGACAATCATTTCTCAACCACCGTGATGCAAAAAGTAGTCAATTCACAACCACCATGACTCAGAAAGTCGTCATGCAAATGAACTGCACACTGAAATAGGTACTCCATAGACAGTAACACGGTTGCGATTTAGATGATATGCAAATCAGTGACTGTGATTTATAGACAGTCCATGCATGAACAGAACTTTGTAACAATTCACTTATTAGACAGAGATCCAAAAAGTCAAGAAAGGAATGGTGTCTGTTGAAGTGAAGAAAGGAGTGGTGTCGTTATTAAAAACTGAAACTGACAAAATGAATTCTCTGGCAAATAACGAAACATTCGAATAGGTGATTCGTCAATATGCAAGTCAACTAAAGACCAAGCAAGTTTGAATGTACGTGGTCCAAAAGTAGCAATGCAGATGAATTGCAAGCTGGAACGGTTACTCCATAAATAACCAAGTAAGTTTGAATGTACAGAGCCCAAAAGTAGCAATGCAAATGAATTGCAAGCTGAAACGACTACTCCATAGATAACTATTATCCAGGATCTCAAGTAAGTTTGAATAGCAAATAATACAAATCACGCAAGTCTATGATGTAAATAAATGCTATTATAACAAACTTGAATGGTAATACGCAAAAGAACAATGCAGATGGAACTTGACGCTAAACAGATACTCCATAGATAACTGCTATCCAGGATGTCGAATCTCAAGCAAGTTTGAATAGCAAAGAATAATGCAAATGGACTGAATGCTCAAAACAACCACTACATGAGCAATTACCCAAGATCTCATCAATTGGCTAATCAATTCCAACAGTAGTCCTCACATTAACCATGATATCAGCATCGTCATTCATCAAGAAACCAATTGAAACCTGAAATGACATTCTACCTTCTTTGAGAACGCAGAAATTCTACCTTCTATGAGAACGCAGAAAACATCACAAAGATCACAAACTTGACAACAGAAATCACAAACCTGATGATCTGATATTCGAAAATGATGTCCACAAACCACATTCGAACTGGGTAAGATATGTCAAAAGATTAATATCAATAATTAAACATTTCATCTCCGTCAAACTAGAACACTTGTTTAGTATGATCCACAATGAAAAGCATGAAAACGTTTGTGCTAAATCCTATGACAAAAGATTAATATCAATAAAGTCATGAAAACCATCTCCGTCAAACTAATCACCCTACTTCTCTCTGGAACACTTGGTGCAGAGAAGTCTACCTTAATCCAAAGAAAAGAAAACAATATTAAGTTTAGTATGATTAATGATCAAATCTATATGATAAACTTGACAGAATAGGTAAACGGGGGATCAAAACCCTATAATCATTTTTGTTATACCATATCCTTAATGATGAATAGAAAAAAACATGAAAACCAACCCTGTGAAAATAAAAGAATTGTCAAAATATCACACCTTGACCACGACGAGTCACACGAACACGAGGCAACAGAAGATGCATTGGAATACCTTATGCACTAGGCAACAGAAGATGCATTGGAACACTTGTCGCAATTCACACTCAAGGTATACTACCTTCAGTTCCATAGAAGATGCATTGTGTACCTTATTAAACACAGGACAGTAGACTGCAGAGTCGTGGAATTTCAAATAAGCCTTGTGACAAGTTCTCCTAAGAATTATGTAAAGGACAAAAGTGAGAATAATAATATTTCATTTATCCTTACTGAAGGTATGGGAGGACCTGACGCTGAACAATGAATGTGACAATGTAGGTCTGTGGGTGGTCAAGTCCAAGCGAGTTCTGATTAATGGTTAATACTAGGCCCACTAATGTTTAAGAACAGAAAAATCCTGCAAGCAAGAAATTACAAGATCCTACATGAAGAAAGTAATCAATTCCATCAACACACGTTCATGACATGGACGATGTACAAAAACGGGAAAGTAAAGACGCCTTGTGTTCAACTTCAACACAAGAATGTTCAACACAATTTCAATACGATGCCTGCATTGAACTTGTAACAGAGCGTGTTAACACAATTTCTGGATTGAATTTGTATCAAGGCACATTCGTGATATAAATGATATACAGACAAAGATCTCTAGGTTTAAACCTCCTGCTGTATCCCTACCCCATGATTATCTATAGATAACGTTGAATGAATCATGAATGAATGTTACACCAAGAAGGAATCGAAACCCACTAATCACCCTACTTCTCTAGAACACTTGTTTAGTATGATTGTTTGATCATCAGAATAGGTAAACGGAGGATCAAAACCCTAGGTGCAGACAAATCCACCTTAATCCAAAGAAAACAGTGAATTGTCACAATTGCACACCTCAAACATATTTCAGCACAAATTGGATTGAGAAAACAGCAAACCAGCAAGAAACTCAAAGAAAACACTAACACCAATCACATTACACGCAGTAACACCTCTGCAAAGAACTACTAGATATAGATTATGCAACATAATCATTCATCAAGAAACCAATTGAAACGAATTCCGCTTTAGAAATCCGAATCCGCAATGAAAAGCATGAACTGAATTGTCCAAATTTCACACCTCGAACACGAGTCACACAAACACAAAGATACCTTATACACTAGGCAACAGAAGATGCATTGGAATACTTGTCACAATTCACACTCAACACAATAGAAGATGCATTGTATACCTTAAACTCAATAGAAGATGCATTGTGTACCTTATTAAACACAGGACAGTAGAAGATGTATTTAACACAAGTCGGAACCTTTTCAGAAATCAATTTCTGATTGATGCTGGGTCCACTAATGTTTAAGAACAGAAAAATCCTGCAAGCAAGAGATTACAAGATCCTGCATGAAGAAGGTAATCAATTTGATTTTCCATCAACACACGTTCGTGACATGGACGATGTACAGACACGAGACAGTAAAAGACGACTTGTGTTCAATACAATTTCTGCATTGAACTTGTAACAAGAGTGTTCAACACAATTTCAATACAATGTCTGCATTGAACTTGTAACAGAGCGTGTTCAACACCATTTCTGGATTGAATTTGTATCAAGGCACATTCGCGATATAAATGATATACAGACAAAGATCTCTAGGTTTAAACCTCCTGCTGTATCCCTACCCCATGATTATCTATAGATAACGTTGAATGAATCTTATGAATGAATGTTACACCAAGAGGGAATCGAAACCCAATAACCATTTTTACTGGAAATAACTTCAGGTGGCGCCACCTTTCGTAGATTATCTTATGAATGAATGTTATACCAAGAGGGAATCGAAACCCAATAACCATTTTTACTGGAAATAACTATGAATGAATGTTACGCCAAGAAGGAATCGAAACCCAAAAACCATTTTACTGGAAATAACTGAACGTTGAATGAATCTTATGAATGAATGTTACACCAAGAGGGAATCGAAACCCCATAACCATTTTTACTGGAAATAACTGAACGTTGAATGAATCTTATGAATGAATGTTACACCAAGAGGGGATCGAAACCCAAGAACCATTTTTACTTGAAATAACTGAACGTTGAATGAATCTTATGAATGAATGTTACACCAAAAGGGAATCGAAACCCAAGAACCATTTTTACTGGAAATAACAACGTTGAATGAATCTTATGAATGAATGTTACACCAAGAGGGAATCGAAACCCAAGAACCATTTTTACTTGAAATAACTTATGATGAATGAATATGTCAAGAAGGAATCGATGAATGTTACACCAAGAAGGAATCGAAACCCAAGAACCATTTTACTGGAAATAACACGAATGAATCTTGTGAACGAATCTATGAATGAATGTTTCTTAAAACCTAATGACCACTTGACTTAACTGACAATTCAAGAAAGAATTTATTCAATCAACAAATGATAGGTTTTGTTCTCAACAAAACAAACAAAACCTATTTCTCAACAAACCTAACTAACAAATAAAACCACTCACGCTTAGTCAAAACCACTCACACTAAACCATCCAGAAATACAAGACTAAGAAATAAACTAAACTAAATTGAAATTAGCAATTTCATTTACATACGCATATTGTAAGAAATAACTAAATATAATCCTACAAAGCAATTTCATTTACATGCATATATATTAATTACGAATCATTCTACTACTTTACAGGCTAGCAAACATTCAACCGGAACCAAGCACTACGACAACAATTACCCTCACTCGGACAATCCTGTAACTATGAATTCTAACTTTCTAATTCTAATGTACAATCCTAAAGCAAATCCTACAACTATCAATTATAATGTACAATCCTATAACAAAATTAAAATTAATAAAATCTAATTACCTTAATCCGATTCTGCACCTCTTCTCACGAACTGAAAATACAACATATAAATATTCATCAAACGATAAACATAAATCTATATTTCTTCTCACTTCAGAACTTCTATCACTCATCAAACGATCACAAAACCGAACGGACGAACAACCAAGCCAGCATCCAACCTTACACCGTATCACTCGACCTTACGATCCACTTTGTCTTCAATACAAAGTACAACACACGTACAAACATCAACACACACAAGTACATCTTCAAGTACGCACAAAACCAGCACTCCAACCCCACAACAACCTGCACAATCAACAACTAAACAATCATCTAACCAAAACTTTACAAAGCAACTACCTTCACATAATACGACGCACCCTCCTACACAATCTACACAACCTACGCACCCTCCAACACAATCTACGCACCCTCCAACACAATCTACACAACGACCTACACAACCTCTTAAACATACACCACAGGAACCTATGCAGCCTTCTCACAAACAATCAACTCAACGCAACTGGACACCACAACCAACTACAACAAAAAGTCGCACCTTACAACTATACACAACTTACACTTCAACCACACTCGCGTATACATCAAATAGCTACACTTCAACCACACTCACGCTTACACCAAATAGCCACAACTCGCATCTAAGCTCGACTTTGAAAATAACGATCGGATTAATTTCTTTTGTAACAATAACCTTGACAATAACATTCATCGTACACTTTATAAAACAAAAGCCTAAACAAAAATATAGTCGAACTTATTTTTTAAATCCAAATTATAATTTTGACGATTTTGAAATTGAAACTAATGACCCAAGACCAATATTCACTCCAAGAGTACCATTACCCGCAAATTTCTTTTACGAACTACCAACCACCGAAATGTATGAAATGGAAATACTGCGTCCCGTCGACGAAAATAGCTTTCCTTCGCCACCTCTAGAAACTTTCTCTGAACCACCTCTCGAAACATTCTCTACACTTTAAATACACACTTTAAATACATCACAAAAACTCACTCTCACAAAACACGTTCACTCTCACAAAACACAAAACTTTCACTCTCACAAAACTCACAAAACACAATATCAAATATATTCTCAACAAATACACATCATTCGTACTTAAACAAATTTAAATGTAAATACTTATGTACATTATGTAAACCAAATGAATTTACCATTATGCATTGTTATAACCGAACACCATATGTGAAAAGCTTTACTTGTATATATAAATATTTGTATACATTATGTAAACCCAATGAATTTTAAATTTTATCATTATGCATTGTTATAACTAAACAAGAACCGTCCTAGCCTTTTAGAATTAGACGTCAATTACCGGTTTAGTCTCAAGACTATTACCAAAAGGAAAAGCCATATCATTATTTGAAACGTAAAGTAACATAATATATAAAGTTATAATATACTCACATCACGTACAACATACGCAAACCCGCAAACGAAAGCGAAAACGAAAAGAAGACCGCACCTGAAATATGAAAATATTATTTACTTCTACTATTATAAACAAAATAAAATATTTCAATCGCAATGAACTCTTTAGTTTACTTTAAAATATTCCAATTAGAACAAATGCATCGAATCATAAATTTACATTTTCTACAAATCTTTTCAATCATATCAAACAATGTCAAACTACCTTAATACCGAATCGAAATAAACATTTCCTACTAATCATCTAACGAAAAGTTTAAATTTCCAACTCTCATCATCTCAACATTCCACATTTATGTATCGAAAAGTTACATGTCCACCTTAACCTTGAATATTACCAATCTCTGAATTAACATTTCCACATTTATATATCGAAAAGTTACATGTCCACTCTCAAATATTACCAATCTCGCCTCGACAGTACAGTAAAGAGCAGCTCTTACCTCGGACGTCCCGACGAAACGCCTTGGTCAAATGCGACGCCGCAGGATCCGCGTCGTCTCTTATATAGCTTGTGCATGTAAAAAACCTTCGAACCGTCTTCCAAGACCGTGAGAAAAGCAAAACCTTTACAACCTAACGTTGAAAAACTTCTCATTACATGACAACACAGAAGCAATAAACCAAATATTTTATATAAGCACTAACGTTAAAGCAACGGACACCTGTTACCATCTTCTCAAGTCAAAGTCCCTCTCGCCACTACCGTCCTACCAAGCTGGAGCCTGGTATGCGAAGATGCCTGTTACACGCAATACACCCTCATAAATCGTAAAAGAAACTGCAGATGAAAACACATTATTATAAATCACTGACTACGGCTGCCATGAGAAAAGGCGTAGAACGACTACCATGAGAAAGGAAGTAGACTTATTTCTAACAATGTAGCACAAGCAATAATAGATTCTTACGATATGAAATAAAACAAACCCAATGTGTATCCGGTTCATTAATAATCTATTCCAGAACAATCAAAACTCATAATTTCATCTCTACCCATTAAGAACATCTTCTTAAAACAAAAATATTTAAAATCCACTATGAATAAATAAAAATCAAACAGAAAATCAGTCTTCTGCAAATAAGTTGCAATCAAACACACGGCTCGCCAACAAGAAGGAGAAAAAAAGAAATGTTCTAAAATATCATAAGCATTAGAACTCAACGAAAGCCTTAACACAGAATCACCATATTTACAACAAGGAATACTACCAAATACTGCCTTATCTATCTCTAACTTTCTTACAAAAATATGATTAAGCATCTTCTTATAACAATAAGAAATCTCTGAATCCAATAAAGTTAGTAACATTTTACTATACCAACAACCTGTACTATAAAAATGAGAATCACTAACACATCTTAAACTCCAAGACTTTCCCGGAAAAACACCTAAAGTATCTAGACAATTTTTACCTATTCTAAAATTACAGAAGAAACATTCGAAAGCTCGACTTTTCAAACCATTACAATAAAACCCCGCTCGTGCAAGTATTATCATATAATTCTCTTCCATTAAAGGACAAAATGTTTTAAAAGAAAATAATCTTTCCTCAAAAGATCTAAATATCTTATTTGTCTCAACGTTCAATTCGCTAAATTTCAACTCTATAATTTTTGACTCTATCTTTAAATCAAACCATTTAATATCTTCAAACTGATGTTCATTACTTAAGCACAATATTGAAGACGATTTTACATGCTCTTTACTTGAACACAAGTCTAAATTTAAATCTATACTTTCATCTTTCTCCTTTTCAGAAAAATCATTCCTTGGATCAAAAATAATGTCATTATCGTCTAACAAACCTGCAACATCACTCTTATCAACTTCAATAAAACTTAAATCACTTTCAAATTCCTTTAAATCTACTTGTGATTCCTTAACCGAATCAAATTTTAACTCATCTAAATCATTATTCAAAAATCCATCAAACTTGACATTATTATCTAAAATATTCTCTGTAAAAGTAACTAAATCACTATCAAAACTCTCGTTAAATTCATCATCGTAAATGTCAGTAATGTCTGCTATAAACAAATCATCACAATCTAAGTCCATACTAATAACCAGAAGAACCAAACCCTAAACTAGAACGAAAACTACTATCTATACTTAAAACTTCTTCTAATTCTACAATAAATATCCGTTCTATTATAAGCTGGGCAACTCTATCTCCTCTATAAATTCGATATTCAATATCACCAAAATTAAATAACAAAACTTTTATATTTCCTCTATAATCCTGATCTATAACACCTGCACCAACATCAATAAAATGCTTCCATGCAAGACCTGAACGAGGTGCTATACGACCATAACATTCTGAAGGAAATTCAATTTGAATATCAGTTAAAACTAAAACCTTATCTTTCGGATGAATTATATAATCATACGCACTAAACAAGTCTAATCCTGCAGAACATGACGATGTCCTCTTCGGAGTAAAAGCTCGATCTGTTAACTTTACAAACTTCATTTTCATGCTTATCTCAAGAAGATTTCATAGTACGAATAATAAAATAAACCACCACATCCTACAATTTGTGCAAACAGGGTGATCTCAAAAACATTTCTAGAAACAACCAAAACCAGATTCTCACAATTAAAAAACTATCTCACCACATGTGCAGTCCTTACAGACGACAAAGCGTAACCTTTCTCAAGACCTTGCTTCAACATGTCACGTACGCCACATGAACATAAGAAATAACAAACCAAGTTATCTAAATACATGTGTTCGCATAAATCAAATAAAAAATAGTGGAGGCAAGAGAAACGGTGAAGAGTCTAACTTATAAAGATACGTCACCACTGCCTGTTTCGTACAATAACAATCCCATAAACGATAAAATTAGAAACTTTAAGCTAACACCGACAAATTCAGTATTCAACTCTGCTTCTCAAAGTAAAAGAAACGATCAAAAGTAACTGGAACTGAACTTGATCTGTTTCTCAAAGTAAGGGAAGGAAGGAGGTTAAAATAGTAACTCTAGTTCAGTTTAAACTCGATCTGTTTTCTAGGGAGGGGGGTTAAAATAGTAACTCAAGTTCAGTTTGAACTCGATCTGTTTTCTGGGGGGGGGGTCAAAATAATAGCTCGAGTTCAGTTTGAACTCGAGCTGTTTCTAAGGGGGGGGGGTTAAAATAATAGCTCGAGTTCAGTTTGAACTCGAGCTATCCCTATACTACTTGTATATGTCATGTAGTTACTATTAATATAACAACATGTATCATAATTTGCTAGGAAATATATTAATTATTTTGCCCCTTGCTTACATTTATTGTAAATCTTATCAATAGTATTTACAATGAATTATAGCAATTGCTAACCTACCAGGTACTACTGTTTTCATTCTGACTTTAACAGGTTAAAGCAATATTGAATTAGTCATTTATTAGTGATCGTCACGTTATTGCTTTATGATCTGTGCTGAGCGTGTCCTTAAAGTTCAATGTAACTTCATCATTCTGCTAGGATGGGGAGAAGTATTATTATCAGGTGATGTATCTATGAAGCTTAGGCCTAGATTGTTGGATCCTTGAAAAAATATCTTTGCGGTCTTGTTTATCTTTGGTCCACACAAGCCCTGTTACCACACACCTATGATGTATCTGTCTGGCCCCATAGCCCCTGCTTCTGCTCTGCTTGCATCCATGAAAATACATTATGGAACCTATATACCGTTTCATTAGTGTGGCACATCCCTAGCGCAAAAGGCCTGAACCAAAGTATGATGTCCACGGAAAGGTCAGTGCACAGACTCGTGGAAACGGAGTATATCCAGTGATCATACTAGTCCTTAATCTGCTTGACTGTACCCCATTCATTTATTATTTCCAAGAAGTGGGTCTAAGTTTCATTTCACTTTTCAGAGGAACACGTTTATTTTTCCAGTGATACCAGTTAATGGACTCTAAATTGTTGGTTGTTATGGTGGTTGTTTTCCAAGGACCATTCAAGTTGGAGTGAGAACAGACACCATACCACCAAGCCCCTTTATCATGTGAAGATGCACAGTTGGCAGCCCATGCGTCATTATCTCTGTCATAGGTACTGAATGGCCGTCCATTGTGATAGTTGAGAGAATTGCCTGCAAATTATCACAAACTACATTACATTTATGTTTTACTTTTTCTTTTTTCAATTCAATAAACAACATTTACATTTTCAAGGTCTTTTTTGGTTGTCACAAAACTAACAAGTATGCCAATTACAATAATGATTATAATAACAGCTAGTTGTATGAGTCATTTGATGAAAATTAATATTACCTCATATATGGTTCATTCATGTGAATATACTTCTCTATGTTCCAACTTTTGATTGAGAACCGGGTCAAGTTGATATCTCTTTCTCTGAGATATAAAACTGTTATAATTAACTATAATTGAATTATGGTACAATTCCTGAATTGACTTGCCTGCAGTAGATCCTGTTTCGTAAGTGCCCAATGTCAGTTTGTAATTCAAATCCTCAGTACCAATCTTGACTGTTGTGTATTTAGCAAAGGCATGGTTACCTTCAAAATCCCATAGGTCTACTCTTAGTTCATATTCATCATTATTTGTCATGAGGTTCAAGTTATCATTGCCTAACCAGAAATCTTTGAAAAGATTTCCAAAACCATCTTTGTATTCAGCCCATGGACGGTAAAAATCACAATCTCCATATCTCCTCCTCTGAAATACCTGAAAAGAGCAGAGATTCATTTCTATCAATAAAAGAAATCACCTTACTCCAACTGAATGTGTGCAATTATTTACATAGAATCAAAAATAATATTAGTTTTAAGGTTTATATAAAGAAGATTGAAAAATAGCATTTCTGATTATGGTTGATTGCTTTAGTTTAGGAATGCCCTGTTTTCATTTAAAATTAAATGTTGAAGTATTTATCAGGGTACTTTTAAAAATGATGGAAATAACTGGAAAAAATCTCAAATAGTAATTACTGTCCACCCTCCATCATCAGTTTTGAAGTCACAAAAGGCTTTGACCCATTTCTTCTTTGAAAGAAAAATCCAATGTGGACTATTTCCAACAGCACCTGATGTTTGTAAGGATGCACAGTCCTTTGGCGTTTCTATGGTATAAAACATGAAATAATAGTTCTAAAATAGAAATGACCATGTTAAGATAGGGGCCTTTCATCAAATATGTAAACACACTTTAAAAAAATCTAAAAACCATCCCCCTTCCTTGGGTTAAAAGAGGCATTGGAATTATACTATGTAAATAGCGGCCGATTCTATTCTCACATCTAAAACAAATCACACATCTGAAAAATCACACATCCGCGGGCCCATGCGCGATGACTGGACACATCCGCGGGCCCATGCGCGATGACTGGACACATCTGCGGGCCCATGTGCGATGACTGGACACATCTGCGGGCCCATGCGCGATGACTGGACACATCCGCGGGCCCATGCGCGATGACTGGACACATCTGTAGGCCCACGTGTGCTGCAAATCATCGCGCTTGGACCCCAAGTCATCGCGCATGGACCCCAAGGCGTCCCGTATTTCTTCCAATGATCATCGCGCAGGGGCCGGCAATATAATCATCACGCGTGGGCCCACATCTAAATCAGCGTATTTCCGAAACTGTCATCATCACTTGTCTGGCAGATGTGTGGTGATTTAGATGTGTAGATGTGTAGATGTGTGGATGTGCGAATAGACGGTACCGTAAATAGCCTATGATGCAAAGGTGAAATAGTATAGCAAGATCTGATATCTAACCTGCAGACTATCATTCTATTTTAGGAAAAATACTGCATGATAGAACTCTCAGCAAAACCTACTTTATTTGGATTTTACACACTTGCTTGTAATCATGCAAATAGGAAGGTCATAGATAGATATCACATTTGAAAGAATTATGTATCACATTTTGCCTCCCAAAGAAGGGTCCTCCACTGTAGAAGATAAATAACCTGTTTTCCAGATCCTAAAAGAAATTTACTGGAGAGCCTTTCGTCATGCACCTCTGGCTTATGATGACAAGTTGTGTCATATTAATGTTGAAATATTGTATAACTTAATAAATGCCCTCATTGGCATTTTTTCACTAGTGGTTTTGTTAAATGCAATTAGTCAATAATGTTTAATAATGTTTAATAAACCAAAAACAGCAATAAAAATATACTGTACCTGGATTATGTCTCACATATAACCCTGAAGATGGTAGGTTTTCAGTCAGGTTCTGTATTGCTTCAGAGCTTGGAGTCCAAATAAGGCAGGTTTCTGATTTTGCCCCATCTTTGTCTTTTAGACCAAACATGATACATTCATGAGACATGCACCTCATAGAGCACTCCATCATTTCCCCAACAGACACCTCTTTCAAAGAAGTATGCTGCAATTCAGGTTGAAGCATGACTTCTGAAATGTTTGTCAGATGTTGGAATTTGCTTGTAAACTTCACAAAATGAGAAAACCGAATATTACAGAATAACAGAATGGTATGAAAAATAAAGATAAACCTATGATACACCATTTTTACTTAATTGTTGAGTGAATTTGGAAACTGGCATAGGTAACTGTCAGAGTTCTAAAGTGAAATGGTTATATGCATTTCTGTTTGGTTTTTATAGTGTACGGGGTTCTGTTGATTACAAACGCTAGTCAATACTCTGCCATCTCCAAGGCTACAGCATGTAGTTTATTTTCTGTTTTGACAATCTTGTCCTGCTCAAAAAATATTTGCAGAGAGACAAAACACTACACTAGAGACAATAACTTGACTGCACACCTGCATAATATTATATCACAGCACCTTTAAACCTTTTTTAAAAAATTACTCTCTACAATTTCAATTAAATGTGAACAACTCTCTGATTTTTGACAAACACTTTGATGGCTCTATAATCAATAATACCAGATATAATGGCAAAAAAGCCAAATAGGTTGCATGTTTCTAACAATGAAACTTTGTGAATGAAAGGGAAGCACTTAAATGCATGATTATTTTTGCCATGGTTCATAAGAATGTTATTAGAACGATATTCAAGACTAATGAAAATAAGCTTTCTTTATACAACTATTTTCACAAGATAAATCTAGAATACACGAATTAACTTCATTCAGAGAGTTAAGATATTCATATTGCACTTCTTAAGCATTTCAAATACAAATGACTAGATAAGTGAGTGTTGGAAATAAACTAATTCAATTGCAAGTGGCCACTCAAGTTGGTGTAAGGATAGTTCAATTTCAAGTTCTATGGATTAGCACATATAGAAGTGGTTTGATGGTAAGAGAGAATTGTATCCTTATCAAGATATACATATGACTATTATATCACACTTTTATAAGTCCCTGCCCTTTAAGTAATAAATGATATGCCATAAACTGCCTTTTAATTAATAAATCATGAAGATTTATTCACTTTCTTGGACTTAAGATACATCTAATGAAAGTAGACATCACGTGACATTTTTCATTGGTTAGTCCACTAATTTTTGTACACAATTTTAGAGGTTTTGAAAGTTTTAGAATTTTAGAATAGTCAACTATATAATTATTTCATGATCATAATATAAATGGGTATATCCACACTAAAAGATAAAGTACATAATGCAATTCATCGGCAAATACACACTACCAACCCTGTACCAATACAGGAAAAATTATCATGACGTTCAATTCACCACAACCACCAAAACACTATTTTTAGTCAATATTTTAGTATTAGAAAAGATTTGATTGAAAAACCAGTCCTAAGACACTTATATGAACAACATTCATCAGCCATTTATACATATATATATATATATAAGAGAGAGGCCTACATGCCAGAAAAACAATGTGCGTGTCATAATTATGAATTGTGTTACTATTATATTTTATATGTATATATAAAAGGGTGACCCTTCTGATTTGTTTAGTCATTGCATCCTGAATCCTGATATTGTTCGTTAGGTGTTATTTATAAGGTCATATAAACATATTTGATAAGTTTGGTGTTGGTGTTTGTATTGGTATTAGGGTAGAATTATCCTAATCTTGGTAGTTCAAGTCCAAATGAATGATCACTAGCTTGTAGATGTACAGTTATATCTTAATTAAACACAACACATCCTGTGGTAGCTGGAAATCACCATTCCCTTGATGATATATCCTACATAGTTCACAAAGAGGTATCTTCACAGATATTATCCACGTCTCATACTATTCAGCAACCATATTCTCACTCAAGATCTTCCTTCACTCCCAAATCGTCATTACTCTGACTATGGTCAGTAAAGCCCCGGCTCCACCGTCATTACTCTGACTATGGTCAGTAAAGCCCCGGCTCCACTGTCCAACTCAACTCAACTCGATTGTTGTAGCTCAAAGAGGCGTCAGAACCTGCGACTGTCTGGTCTTAGCACAAACTCTACAATGCTACAGGCTAAGACCCGATTGTCGTAGTTAAAAGGTATACCAAAACATATACAACTATACTGCACACACCCCTAAGACCCGACAATCGAGTCTTAAGCCCCGGCTCCACTGCCCGACGATCGAGTTGAGTTGAGTTGAGTTGGGCTCAGTCTCATAGTGGAGCCGGTATTAAGACTAGAGTCGTAGCTTCTTGCTACGACTGGATCGTCGGGTTGTAGATGTTAACATGTTGAAGATGTATGACTGGACAGTCGGGTCTTAGGGGGGTGTGCAGTAGATATATATACAAATATATATCCTCCAGAATGTGACCATCGGGTCGTACCCTATGGCATGGTACAGGTCCTTGGCTAGGACTAGGTAGTCGGGGCAAACAAGCTCCATATTGTCTACGACGATCAGGTTGAGGTGAGTTGGGCAGTGGAGCCGGGGCTTTAGATCTTCAACAGCGCAACATTTAAGACCCGACGGATCAGTCAGCAAAAAGCTACGACTCCAGTCGTAATTCCAGCTCCACTAAAAGACTAAGTCCATCTCAACTCAACTCAACTTGATCTTCGGGCAGTGGAGCCGGGGCTTTAGGCATGGTAAACTCTTGCCGTGGATTTTGTATAATCCCATACAACCTGACTCTGACTGAAGTCAAGCTCAATATGACTAGTCCATGTCACCACCACATCACTGCTTAAATTCCCCACTATGCTCTGATATGTATCTTTTCATATTTTTCATTGGTCTAATCACAGCTTCCCCCAGCCGCTCAGAACCGGATCTTTATATATCCTATAAGTCCTACCATACAAGTCCATTTTCTGATTAGGCCAGGTTTTATCCTTACCTAAAAGGAACGTTACTGTGACTATCTTATTAGGTTAGGTGTCAACCTAACCTTAACAAAATGTAATTGTGACATCCACTTTTAGTGAGGTGTCAACCACACCTAAATGGAAAAATTATTGTGACATTCCTATTGGATGAGGTCACAATATTAGCCTCATACATAATTGAAGTGACATTATTGAGAGTCATCAAAACAACGTTGCTGTAACTTTACAATGAAATATAACAAGAATCAATCCAGAACGTTGCTGCATATTATTTTAATGTTATATCCTTGGCTGGGTGTGTATTGATGTATATACGTCACTGACTTCCCGCTAACATTTCATCAGCCCTTGGGATAGTCCACTCAGCCCTTCAACTAAAATGCTCCTAGGCAAAGTTGCACCTATCTGCGGAGATCCCTGTAATGCCCAGCCTTTCAGCCTGTAAACGCAAAGTCTTCACTGGCCGATATAGTTTGAACAGCTCTCAAGCTGCTGTGCAGCGGTCTTGCCGGTTAATCCCCTGCCTAGCTTGTGGATCTAACTCTCCCTTTCACCACCCTCATTTTTTGTTGTCTCTCCAAATCCTCTCTATATCTCTTTCATAAGGCCCAAATACTAGATAGTTGTGTTCAGGTAACATAAGTCGAAATGGTTCTCCCTACCATCAATAGATTATTTACTGCATTGAACCTGCAGACTAGCCTAGATCAAAAAGTATGATGGAAAATATGTAGACAAATCGCAGGTTTTAAGCATGTTATTTTTCATTAATCATGGCATTCTTTATGGTTGAAATAATGGGAAACTACTAATGAGTATTTTCTTTTAATTTGAACATGTCTATGTGTAACCATCAGAAATATAGCAAGCATTCTTATATTCTATAGATTTATGGGTGTTTTTCTCTGCCGAATTAGCAAAAATTAACCAGTAGGTACTTAAAATACTGTAAATCAGGTATGGTGTGTAGAATTAGGGTCAACTTAATTTCCTTTTTAATTTTTTATCGAACACAAATAGACTCAGTCCTTTTGTAAAAGATCAGAAATTACTCCAGACACCCTCCTCAATAATTGCTAGTTAAAGCATCTAAAACACATCTCTTGATCAAATAATTATTATTACAACATGTGTTATTTTTCTGGGAAACTATGATATATTTTGCACTTTGTCCTACCTTTATTGTGAGTCTTATCATTTGGACAACTGGACAATAGATAATAGCAATTAAACCATCATTGAATTAAGTCATTTTTCTGTGATAATCACATCACTGTAGCATGATCTGTGCTAAGTCTGTGTTGAGGCTTCATTGTAAGAGTCTGTGAGGATGATGTGAAGCATATTATTAGGTGATTTATCTATCTAGCCCCATAACCCTTGCTCCTTCTATGGTTGCATACTTATCTGTCAACTATTTTCACAAGTGCGGTGCACTTCTAGCTTAAAAGGCTGGAACCAATGTATTGGGATATGTATTTCAAAGGACCCTATCTATAATGTTGGGATCAAGGTGTCTATATGGATGGTTCAGTGCACAGTCTTATGAAAAAGGGGCACACTTTGCAATCGTACTAGTCCTAAAACAACTTGGTTGTACCCCTTGCATTGACATTCATTTTATTTCCACGAAGTGGGTCTCAGTTTCATTTCACTTTTCAGAGGAACACGTTGATTTTTCCAATAATACCAGTTAATGGAATGAAAATCAATGGTTGTTGTGGTTGTTGTCTTCCAAAGACCATTCAAGTTGGAGTGAGAACATGCACCATACCACCAAGCTCCTTTTTCATGTGTAGATGCACAGTTGCCACTCCATGGATCATTATCTCTATCATAGGTGCTGAACGCTCGTCCATTGTGATAGTACAGGGAATTTCCTGTAAAGTATCACAAAATACATTCCATGTAAATAAACATCTCTGTTATGATTTCCACAAGCAATTCTTACATTTGCAGGATCTTCTATGGTTGTTAAGAAAATAACAAGTATGTGAATTGTAATACAATAGTGAGATGAGTCATTTGATGAAATGACTCATCTCATTATCGAAATGACTATGTATGCAGTGTATCCCAAAAAATTTCTGAAATGGAAAACAAAATGTTTAAAAGATTTACATCAGACATTTCAATGCTATACGAGACATGTATTAAACACATTGATGTTTGTAAGGATTCAGCAAAACAAAAACGACGAAAATGTCATTAAGGCCAACGGATGGTAATTTTGTTGGGCACAATTTCCGACATTCAAGGGTAAAACATTTGACATTGACAGAAAAATTGTTGGACATGTCAGGATGTCCGGCAGTTTTGGGGATACACTGATGTATGGTTCATTCATTTTCATTTCTATAGCTTAAGATTTGGTACATAAGAACCAGTTATAATTGATATCTGTTTCTCTAACATATAAAGCCACCATGATAAACTACATGTATATGGTACAATACTTGAAAGTATATTTGAACTTGCCTGCAGTGGATCCTGTTTCGTAAGTGCCCAATGTGAGTTTGTAATTCAAATCCTCAGTACCGATCTTGAACGTTGTATATTTAGCAAAGGCATGGCTACCTTCAAAATCCCATAGGTCTACTCTTAGTTCATATTCATCATTATTTGTCATGAGGTTCAAGTTATCATTGCCCAGCCAGAAATCTTTGAAAAGATCTCCAAAGCCATCTTTGTATTCAGCCCATGGACGGTAAAAATCACAATCTCCATATCGCCTCCTCTGAAATACCTGAAAAGAGTAGAGATTTCTATCAATAAAAGAATCACTTTACTCCAACTGAATGTGTGCAATTATTTATAAAATTGGTTTTTTAAAGAAGTTTGGTAATATGAGCAGAAAGATAGCATTTCTGATTATGGTTGACTGCTTTCATTTAGGAATGCCCTGTTTTCATTTAATATATATCTTGAAGTTTTTATCAGGGTACTTTTAAAAATGATGGAAATAAAAATCTCAAATAGTAATTACTGTCCACCCTCCATCATCAGTTTTGAAGTCACAAAAGGCTTTGACCCATTTCTTCTTTGAAAGGAAAATCCAATGTGGACTATTTTCAACAGCTCCTGACATTTGTATGGATGCACAGTCCTGTGGTGTTTCTATGATGTAAAACATGAAATAATAGTTCTAAAATAGTAATGACCTTTTTAAGATAGGGGCTTTAAGTATGTACACACACTTAAAATAACCTTAGGACCATCCCCCTTTCTTGGGCTAAAGTAGGCATTGGAATTGTGCCAGAACTTAATGTGCATTTTCAAAATATGCCAACCTCCTCTTCCTGCTTGATCCATACTTAAAGGATGCAACAAGAGTATAGTTTTTCTTAAAACCAAAATACATATCAATACATTTATGAAAACTAACTAGCAACCCCAATTGCAACTACTTTATAATATACTGAATCCTCAGGAGAGTCTTTGGTACTATGTGAATAACATACAATGCAAAGGTGAAATAGTAAAGCAAAATTTAATATCTAACATTCAGATTTTCATTATATTTCAGGAAAAATACTGCATGATAGACCTATCAGCACTACCTACTTTATTTGAATTTTACACACTTGCTTGTAATAATCATACAAATAGAAAGGCTATAGATAGTCATTATATTTTGCCTCCCAAAGAATGGTCCTCCAATGTAGAAGATAAACAACCTGTTTTGGAGATCCTAAAAGGAATTTACTGAAGACCCTTTCTTCATGCACCTCTGACTTATGATGGCAAGCTGTGTCATATAAATGTGGAAATATTGTATATCTTAATAAATGCCTTTGTTAACATTTTTTTACTAGTGGTTTCGTCAAATGCAATAAGTCAATGTTTAATAAACCAAAAACAACAATAAAAATATACCGCACCTGGATTATGTCTCACATATAACCCTGAAGATGGTAGGTTTTCAGTCAGGTTCTGTGTAGCTTCAGAGCTTGGAGTCCAAATAAGGCAGGTTTCTGATTTTGCCCCCTCTTTGTCTTTTAGACCAAACATGATACATTCATAAGACATGCACTTCATAGAGCACTCCATCATTCCCCCAACAGACAACTCTTTCAAAGAAGTATGATGCAATTCTAGTCGAAGCATGACTTCTGAAATGTTTGTCAGATGTTGGAATTTGCTTGTAAACTTCACAGAATGAGAAAACTGAATATTACAGAATAACAGAATGGTTTGAACAATAAAGTTACACCTGGTATATACCATTTTTACTTAATTGTTGAATGAATTTGGAAAGGTAATTGTCAAGGTTTCTAAAGTAAAATGGATGTTGTGTCTCTGTTCGGTTTTTATGGTGTACAGGGTTCTGTTAATTACAAACACTAGTCAATACTCTTCCATCTCCAAGGCTACAGCATGTAGTTTATTCTCTGTTTTGACAATCTTGTCCTACTCTGTGACTAAACACTACACTGGAAACACTGACTTGAATGACAAGTGTAATTGCATGCATCACAACACCTTTATCACTAGTTGCAGTATTTTGAAATGTTACTCTCTATAATTTGCAAATTGTTTGTTTATTTGCACATGCGTTGGTGGCTCTATGGTCAATGATAGCAGACATACGGTCAAAATTAGAAATATAAGCCAGATGTTTACTATAAATGAAATTCCATGAAATTATGTATCAAAATGGAAACTTCTTTTTTTAACCTGAATGTCCACAGGATGTCATTAGAAAAATATATGTCATAATATTAAAAATCTTTTTATACAAAATTTTTACAAGAGAAACTAGAATACATCAACTTGCTACATCCAAAGACTGGTCGAGAAACATGAGAATCTGATGTTGAATATTACCAACATAACTGTTGGGTCTAGAGGGAGTGTTCCTATCTATCATTTTCCCATATTGCACACACTTAGATTTTGATTACATGATTGTTTACATGATTTCTGCAAAATACAATATCCACTTTGATAAAAAATAAATGGAAATATAGATATAAACACACGCACACACACACACACACACACACACACACACACACACACACACACACACTACGCAACATAGATCTATTAAATTCATCCATATGGACATAACTATAGCATGTGTGCTGTCCACAACCAATTGGTGTGTGTGTGACACCTCACAACTGACTGATCCACGGCGATTGGGTCTGAGGCACTCCTGACGATTGAGTTGGTGCATGTGTTTGGACCTGAAGTCTCATGGTAAAATAAACCAAGTAAATTGTGATCAAATAGTTGAATGAACCAATTCATTGCATTCAATCAGTTTATTCAGCGTTTAAAGTGCAACCGGGTACACAGATGGGTTTAAGGATAGAGGTTCATATGCATATATAATATATATTTGTATGTATATATGCATTTAAGAACCGCTGAACATTGAGCAAGCAGCTCGTTTGCATCTTAAAGTGAACAGAGGTTCACATGTTACTAAATCTTAAATCGTTCTATATCAGTTTGAGATAGGTCCAATATCACATAATTATAAAAGTTTCTTCTCTCCTTTGCAACTGAGTTCTATCTTAAGTTCTACGGGTTAGCACTTAATATAAAAGTGGTTTGATGGAAAGTGTTAATTGTATCCTGATTAAGATATGTAAATGACGTATTTTATATTTCTCTGGTACCAAGTATCATTGATTTTCTTTTATTTCTTAGAAGCAGGTCGCAATCTCATTTCACTTTGCAAAGGTATGCGTTTCCACTTCCAGTAATACCAGTAAATATTCGTTAAAGAAGATTGCTCATTTGTTTTCCATAGTCCATTTAGGCTTGAGACACCACATCCACCATGCCACCATGCCCCATGTGTACGCGTGGCAGCACAGTTACCCAATAACCAACCGTCATTATCATTGTCATAGGTACTGAAGCGAAAGCCATTGTGATGTGTGAGGGAATTACCTGAAACACATTCAAAATTAGCATTATTTTCATCGCCATTTTTCTAGCCGAATACTGCCCTTCTGGCCAACTTCCTTGCACATGCAATGTTACTGATGTCTCTTAAATTTCAGGCAATTGCATGAGTAGAAACATTTTGTATAGTGGATAACCGTTCCCCCGGCAAAATTATTCTTATTGTCACAATATCCGAAATATTCTACTACTAAGACTACATAAAACACAAAACAACATGCATAAAATGTGCTGTGCTTTTAAGCAAAATAATTATTATGCTTCTCCAATGCTATATACTAACCTGCTGTTGATCCTGCAATATAATCCCTCACAGTCAGTTTGTATTCGTACTTCTCTGAAGTAATCCTGAAGAAGGCGTATTTTGCATAAGCTGTATTTCCCTGAAAGTCCCAAAGGTCAACTCGGAGTTCGTACGTGTCCTGGTTACTTAGGAGGTAGATATTGTCATTACCAAGCCAGAAATCTTTGAAAAGGTCACCAAAGCCTGCCTTATACTCAGCCCATGGGCGGTCGAAATCACAATCTCCATGTCTGCGTCTCTGAAACACCTGTGGGGAAGGAAAATAGAAGGCTTTGTTTTTCAGAGGCAAAACACTTAGTATGCTTTGAAAAATACTCCATGCCTGCCTCATTTGCAGAAGTTGCAAATTATTCTTGGTAATATAATATCAGTTATGAATGGAATTGCTAATGTAAGAGATATGAAACATTATACGTGTATTTGCTTACAGTCCAGCCACCGTTATCTCTTTGAAAGTCACAATAGACTTTGACCCATTTAGTGTCTTGTAGGAATACCCAGTATGGTCCATTTTCCTTTAAACCTTCATCTTGTAAGGAAGCACAGTCTTTTGGAGCTCCTGTGATAAATGTGAATCTAGATTTACCAGATTCAATGTTGTAATTTACACAGTTGATATGAGTACAGTTAAGGCCTATGCAGTAGGATTAAAATATCTATTGTTGATGATGCCTGAAGTTCATAAAAGCTGTAATACAAGACTTTTATCAATTTTTAAAGGATTTGAAGAAGTTGGACTTGAGTCAATTACTAATAAACTTTAACATTGAAAACATATTACCGCAATTATGATAGGACTGCAATGCAGATCAATTTGAATATTGTCATGGTATTCAACATATCTATGTAAGTATATTGATTGTTCCAATGTTATGGCTATATATTTGTGAACTATAGGAACAGCTATTGTAATGGTAGAGATAGTTTGAAATAAATGAAAGAATAAGAAAGTTGAAATTTAGTTATCAAACATGCTTACCTGGATTGTGCCTCACATATAACCCTGAAGATGGAAGGTTTCCAGTCAGGTTCTGTGACCCATCAGAGCTAGGAGACCACATCAGGCAGGTGTTTGAATTCATCCCATCCCCATCTTGGAGTCCAAACATGATACATTCTTGGGACATGCACCTCATAGAGCACTCCATCATTCCCACAACAGACACCTCTTTCAAAGAAGTGGACACAAACTGAGGTAAAAGGCTCACTTCAGACATATTTGTCAGATGTCTGAATTTGCTGGTGAACCTCATAGGATGAACTCATCTTACATGAACTGACAGTAAGATGATCAGAAACAGAGAGCAGATTTTGTTATTTTGCATCATGAGAACTTGTCTACAATATAATCTGTGTTGCTCTGAATGGAAATTCAGGTTGAGCTCAATGTCCGGAATTTCCATTTTTACTAAATGACTTTTTGTGAGAATTGTATTGGTCTGACATTTATTTACTAAGCCACATTCTGCTAGAAAAATACATTAAAACTTTGGTTAAAACGTATCTAAAACTTTCTAAACATAAAACTTAAGGAGAGATATTTGGTTTCGATAAAATGCCTAAAGGTCAAATTTCACTTTAAACAGCTAACGACTGCTCTTCGTTTATATGTATTTGCTTGTGTTATACAAGTGCACTTCAGTATTATAACAATAAATTCTCAGCCCATCCTTCTGTCTGAAAAAGCATTATAATACAAATAAACGTGTGGTGGTACGAGTTGTAGAGATAATCTTCAATCTTTTATTTCTTCATAATGATAAGAAATATGTGTTTTTAATTAAATATCACTGGCCTGTGTTTACTTTCACAAAAAGTGCACCCTTTTATGAAAACCCATGTGTTCCATGTGCAAATTAAAACTGTTTCATGTCTACCACTCAGACCTCTTTTTATTGAGGAGGGTGGTTATTTCCATTTTAGTGAGTTTGTGTCTCAATATTTTTTTTAGGCTGAGAACAAAAAATAATTACAAATCTGGCCTCCAAATTAGCCAATTACTTCATATCCTCTGGACAAGAAACTATTTTCTTTTCAAGAATGGCCTTATTTCATCATGGTTAACTTTACATTTAATTTGATTTGATAGAAATAGAATGGAATAATTGATTCAACTGAGGTGTTACCCTATTGCTTGCTCTGTTGTCACATAATCGTTTTAATGATTTTCTCTCTTCAGGACGAGTGGCCATGCAGTCCATCACCAGGGTAATAGCACGAGGGTTACATTGTGTTTCTGTTATTTCTCGGACCTTCGATGATACATTGTGAAGAGCAGATGCAAAACAACGCTCAGATGGCCGAAACAAACATGCTTGTTTTAAACTCCAAAGATCAATTCTATTCTTATCTTGGGAGACATAATTATCTCAAGCTCAACCCCAAAAGAATAGACTTCCAAAGGCCGCATATAATGTTCGAGATTAATTATTTAGAGTATCATCTCCATTTCAATAACGATGAGTTCTACTAGAGCAGTCCTTTTGAACATCGAAAAAACTATGATTAATTTTTGATGTAGATTACATCTGCAGTGTTGCGTCACGGGAGATTATCTGAAACACCACAGTCAAAAAAATCTTGCCGAAAAGACACCTCCAAGAAATAGGTACATAGAATGTAGTAGCTACATTTACTTACCCTGAAAGGTAACTATTATTCGCACACATAAGTTCACATTCATTTAAATTATTATAAAACCTACAAAATTACCTTCGTCCTGTATGTGCATTACGAAAAATCCGTTTGCCTAAAATGAAAAAAAATTGAAGGCAAAGAGGGTTTAACATAAACAAATATTCATAATTCAATTCAAAATTATGCATTCTTCACGAAGTGGGAATTAGAATAACATTGAGATACAACAGATGGCGCCTGCGATATCGGCCCACATCTGGATGGCACAAACTTAACATCTATACATCTTTTTCATTAAGATGGCGCCCCCTGGTGTATCAAATTGGTAACACACTTTTAGGTCTTTCCCATAGTTAAGGTATAGGAAGTGAAATGACCTAGTTACCAGAAGCCCCAAAAGTGGGCAGACTGGTGGACTGCGCAGGGTCATGGGAAAGGTGTATAGCTTCTCAACAGCACATCCATGATAGAGGTCATGCAACCCTCATTGCTACAACTCCTGGGTGCATCAGTGTATGTAGGCTCTTTCCGTAGGAGTGCAGGCTAATATTTTATCATAGGTTATGTCTAAAATGATAAATAGGGATATGTAAACCTTTATTCAAAATGTTATAATATCTTCAAAATGTGTTTAGAATGATTATCAATAATAAAGACACTAGGTGGCCTATTGTTAATTGCTTCTGTAGGTCTCACGGAACTAAATTTATGTGATGCCATCTGTCAGTCTCCTACAACTTTCTGACCTGAGGTGAAGGGGATGCCAGTCTCTGAGTGGCTGAAAGTGGCATAAGATAACATGTTAATGCAGAATTAGAATTCACAAGATACCCCTACTATTTCTGAGTTATTTCACAAAAAAGAATCCATGATATAGGGTGTTCAGTAAAAGTCAGTGAGGTTTTGAAATGGGCTCTGTGCTCCATGAATTTGGTCACTGTAAAACTGCTAAAATGAGGGTAGGTCAACATCTTGGACTCTTGCAAAATATTCACAGTCAAACTACCCTCAAATTTTGATAGTTTGTGTCACAAAGAGGCCTCAATAGGTTACTGAGTGACTTTAAGGTGTTGCAATGTTTGGGATATTTTTTTTCAAGATATGCTATATTAAACAATACAGGAAAACATTTGGTTCCGCGAGACCTACAGAGGCAATGTATTGGAACATCAGTATTGCTCAAAAATTGGCTGTATCAAAATTGGCCCGAGGAGTACAGACCTATGTGCACAGAATAAATAACCAAGTTTTTAACAACCAAGTTTTTGTATATATATATAGCTTGAACATCTATTGGATATTGCATTTCTAGACACTGAATTTTTGCTATATAGTTACGTACTCTAATGAACTACTAGAAGAGGATTGTGTGTCATGTCTCATAGTCTGATGTCTGATGTATACTATAATTATATTCGCTTATATATGTATGTGCATACTTATAATATGATTCGTCTCTGTTAAATGCCCTTCCATTAAATTGGCCCGTTTTTGTCTTTCAACAAGAAAGAGGGACGGATTTAGAGGGGGGGGTGCCTCAGAAGGGGCACCTCAGGCGACCCTCTCCCTTATTTTGGGTTAAATTTAGATTTTTAAATGTAAAATTCTATCCCCCGTTTTATGTTTTCAGGGGCGGATTTAGAGAGGGGCGCATGGGGAGTCATGATTCCCTCCAACCTACACCCCGGATTCGCCCTTGCAACCCCACTAGATGCTGATACTATATTTATAAATCCCTGCAGTTATATGGTTAATTCTAAATCAAACTTTTAAAAAGCCCCAAGCTGATTTCATAGTGTATATACCTATGCGCTATGAACGACACTAATATATGTTTGTCCTTGGAAGGAGTCCGGTACGTTAATAAGACTAGGATTTATAACGTTAATATTGCATATTGGCATTTCACTCCAGAGCCAAAACATGTGCGAAGTTGCCTAGACAAACCCCAGGGGGTGGTGGAGCTTTAGAGCAAGTAGTAACACATTGCATTGAATGAATATAAAACAATACAACTCTCTCTTAAAGTATGACCATAACTTTCATTTCAAATTTTGATTTTTCGTGTTTGCTGTGAAACGTTTTAGAAAGTTTGAGTGCAGCTATTTCAAACCCGGAACCAAATGAAGACATGTCAAGAATAGAAGAAAGCATGTTATTAATCCGTCTGTATGGTGGATTAGATTATACCAGGTGGATTAAACCGATTACTGGATTAAGACTGCATAGGCCAAGTGGCGATAAAAACTAATTGTTTATTACATTTCTCTCCCAAAATTCATTTTTTACTCCCATTAATCAATATCGATTATCAGTTACACTGAAGTCACAATTGAAAAATCTGTCCCCCCAAAAAATATGCTGTTTCGTGTACAAAATTTTAGACGTTTTTTAATTTTGAAAAAAAAGCTTTGGTCAATTAGCCTATATCTATATTAATGTTGGTCGGCCTCATGTTTTTGAAAATCACTCACATGTTAGAGCGGTAGGAGTGGTAGGTTATTTCGACCGGTTATTCCATAGGACTTCGTTATTGCGACGCTAACATACGTATCTGCAAACTGAAATTTGTTGATGCAATCTGTGAAAATGTGAACACCAGAGGCGAAAAGTGGAGAATGGAGAGATTACCTATTACTCTTATTATGAGGACACTTTCGGATTTCACACAATTAGGATAGTAGGCCCTATAAGGATAATGTTATTTTAGTTGAAAAGAAATAAGGAAGATGATTGATTAGTCATTTGGAGTAATGGTATATCAAACACACACTTTCGCAACAAGACTTATATTTGTCTGTAGTGTACTGTTTGCATTAATTCTTCAGAATACCCAGGGAAGGACAATATACATACGCAATGGCACTGAGAGACAGCTTCGGAGAACACATGAGTTGGATACTAAAGATAGGCCATCGAAAGGCGAAAACCAAACCGTTAAGGATCTATGGAAAGAATGGAAATTCCCTATAGAGTTGAACTCAGAGAAAGATGGTGAAGGCATCGTATTATCAGATATACTTGCCACAATAGAGACATTTTTGCAAGAAGAAGAATCAAGGCTGCTCACCGATATCCAGGAATTTCATGAAACTCTAAAATCTCAGCTTGGTTTGCAGAACAGGAAACAGCAACGAATAAAAAGAGATAACAATGGCGTGGATAGTCAAACAGAAGTGCATGTTTCGACAAATGATCAGGTTTTAAATGAGAAGAAGAATGGAAAAATCAAGTCATCTTATGATATTAATAAGTCTAGTTTAAACGAAAAGCTCACAGAGATGCAAAATCAAAATGGCGTCAAGCGGGTTGCTGAAGATGAAAGCCAGCGTCCACTTGGTGACTTCCGGCGGAAGTTTGCTATGAAGTTAATGAAAGATGATACTGGCCGTACCACCTTACACTTTGACTATGACTACGAAACACTTGGTAAACTTGCATGCTATTTTAAATATTTCTTCTGTCTTTTTGCCATATTACTTATGAATTGGTTTCATGCATATCGTTGTCTTAAGTTATTTCAGGGAAATAAACATTCAGTTAGAATGTAGGACTATTCTACATTATTGGTCATTATAACACGGCTGGGGGGTAGCAACGTGCGATCTAGACATCGGCAAGTTGTAAACAAACGTTGTAAAAGCAGTGTAAAAGCCTCAATCATCACCAAACTTTGTAAACGGATGTGTAATGATATACTAATAATGAAACATATTTCAGAACGTTTATTTTTTCTGAATAAAGGCCTTTTGAAATGATTTTCTGGTTGCCACCTCACTGTGCATCTATCCTGAGCTAGAAAACACCTCTCCATGGACACAAAAGTAACATCCAATCAAAGCGCAGTATCAGGATAATTAGGTCAGGTTGCCATGCGTTGCCAGGTTGCGTTGCTAGGTTGTGTGGAGAGGCTGTGGGTGGATAATTTTTTATGGACTATCTTTAGAAATTGGGCCATATCTTTGTCAATTGTCATCTAATTCATATACAGTAAGTGAGAAAGTTGCTTGTATGGATCTATGCCACAAGAATATCACAAAATTTTCAGACTTCACTGTAAATATTTAACAGAATAGAAGGAGAATCCTGAGGAAATGTTAAAAGTAAGTTTAAAAACGTTGTAACAAATGTATGAAAGTGTTGGTTCATATGCATCAATATTAAGATTATTTAGACAGATTTTGCAACAATTCTGATACAATTATCCGTGTTATAACGTGAATAACGCACTCGGGGTGGGGTCTCGACCTCCTAGTGCCTGGCTAGAGGCAGGGGGGCTTCGGGCACCTCGCCACAGGCCTGCGGCCTGCTGCGAGGTGCCCTCAGCCCCCCTGCCTCTAGCCAGGCACTAGAAGGCCTCGACCCCGCCCCTCCGTGCGTTATTCCCTAACTATTACTCTAACTAGAACCTTTGAAAATGTGGGTACCATGAAATGTATCACAGCCTTTCCCCTAAGTCACCCCACTCGTTTTTTTATTGCCCCAACGCCCATCTCAAAAGAGTACTTATATCACTGGTTATAATTGTATACTCAGTAAACGTTTTTACCAATATCATTGATCTTTCATGCCCCATCATTAATCATAGTCTTATTCCAATCAACCCCCCTACTCTCCCTTCCAAAGTTATTTCAATAACATCTATTAGTTTGATATACTTCATGGCATTTTTTACACCATGATAACACAAGGGCATTATCCGGAGGCCATGGCAGAGAATCTTTCATTAGCTTTCCCATAGCAACGCAATCATAATGAATCTATAGTATCACCCCAAATTTGGACTTTTCTTAACAGAAAGGACTGGCCGTTCGAAGAGAGATGCAAGTGACCCGAGTACCGATACTCTCATCGTCTTCGTGGCCCTGCTGGCGGTAATGCTGACCATCTTTGGGGTTATTGGCCTGGCTTACCTGTCTTCATACCTCTGTAAAAAGTAAGAATAACGTTTCAATTCACTTCACCTGTGTATCGGGGAAAGCAATAAGGTGTTCACAAAATTTACATCAATTAATCTGAGAGATTTAAACCTGTCTTCCACACGTCGATTTTGCTGCCATTGTTTTTTAAGAAGTAAATGTTTAAATTACAATTACAATCCAAGAAAATTATAACTTTTGCTTATTTCAGTAACCTCAAATCTAGGAAACAAGGAGGGCTTGTACAGTTATTTTGTCCAACCCTTGTCTAACCCCGGGATATACCCAATGTAGGATGGGCTTATCATCAGCAGCTGATATGTTCTGAGATCGCTGATTCAGGCAGAACCTGCGTTTGATTATCAAACCTACTTAATATTTGGGGACTGTCGACTGAATAGCTGGTGATTAGAGTACCAATTCTTAGGAACGGATTCAAAATGTTCAAAAGGGGGGGGGGGGGGCTATTGTGAAAATTTCCGCTGGACCTTCAGGTCCGAGAATTTACATTACACTGAAAACACAAGGTTGTCAAAAGTGGTGCCAAAATCAACAACCCTATGACAACCTTCTGGAAACCTTTATGTCAAAATTAACAACCCTATGACAACCTTCTGACAATCTTGGTGTCAAAATCAACAACCCTATGACGAACTTCTGACAACTTTGAATGAGATACTGACAACTTTGTGACCACTTTATATGAGATCATGTGGATATCTGTGATGACCTCAGGGTTTTAAGTCAATGGTGCCAAAAAAAGACACAGCCATGGGTTGTCAAACAAATCTCCAGGGTTGTTTGATCTACTGGAACAACTCAGGGTTGTCACAGGGTCTTCAGTAAGGTTAGTAAATTTAACAATGTATTTATGTTTGCTGGGTTCCTATTATGTAATGTTACTAGTTATTATGTATGCCCATTACAATTAGGAGGCCTAAGTTGTATTATTTATTAGGAGTTGTATGGTTTTTGGCACTATTCACTTACAATACTAGGGTTGTCACAGACAGAGGCCATGACAACCTAGGGCTGTCATTTTTGGCACCACTCACTGACAACCCTAGAGTTGTCCAGCAGAACTTTTGAGTCTCATTTTCTTCCCCGACAACCTTGTGACAACTTGATTTTCACTTTTGCTTCCCTGACAACCTTTTTGGCCTAAGGTCGCAGGAGAAAATGACAACCTTTGGGTTGTCATCCAGCTTCAAAATTCACAATGACGACCCTCTGACCACCCACAAAGTTGTAACAGGGTTGTCGGAGGGTTGTCACACAGCATCAGTGGTCTGAAATGAGCCTTGCGACGACCCAAAAGTCATCTATGACAACCCAAAAGTAACCTATGACAACCCTCTGACAACTTTAAACTGGCTCCCTGACGACCTTGTGTTTTCAGTGTAATAACATCTAAATTTGGCCAAAATTAGGGGGGGGGCTGAGATTTTGCTGCCAAATTCTAAAATCTGCATGGGAAATAAAGGATAAGTTTTGACAAAATATGACATTAGATAATTTTGTAATTCTGTTTCGAATGTTATATAGGCTGTATCTTTCCATGCAATATTTTCTAAAATTGATCAACAAACACTAAATGGGCAGTATCGATATCAGCCTGTGGAATGCAGGATTTAGGCTGTAAAGGATACGACTGAGGGTAATTAATTCCTTAATGACGTACATGTATTTACTGTTGTGTATACATAATCATTTCCTACCACGGGGCACGGCACGTGCAGGATTCTTTCATAATCAAAAACGTAAGATTAATCTCTAGTGCGTTATAAAATGTGAAGTGAATGGAAAGTACGTGATACCAGTCCTTGTTAGGTACTGTGGTTTTTCTAAAGTTACAAAAAAGAGAATGATCTTACAAGAGATGATTTTTAAAAGGTGTTATTCAACTCTCGCACGTTTGTAACAAAAGTGCATGTAGTGTAGGCCTAAACGTTGGAAACACAAGATAGTTGAACTTTTTTCTTTTTAAAAAAAATGTGTTTATCAAGTAAATCACTTCAGGGTTGCCCCTGGTTTTCGGTGATATTACACACCAAAGACAATACCGAGGATCCGATTTCTATTATTAATAAACAACCTTAAAATGATATCATTAAAGAGTGCAAATTTATCATCCTTACAGGTACAAAGTATGCAAGCGATGTTACAGGCAAAACGAGGGAGCCATGAGTGACAAAGATGGCGAAGTCATTCCCTCCTTCACCGTTACCAATGCCAGGGGTTACCGACGTTTCTTAAACCTTCTCCCTAGGGGCTTCGGCCCTGCAACCATACCTACCTCAACCAAAGACTACCTAGGGAAAAATCCCCAGGCAGGCATGAGGACCGCTAGAAGCCACCCAAACTTACCACTGCTCAGGGATAAAGGCGTTAAAGGTGGGGTGATTCCGAAAAGAGAAGGTCGCACAAGAAGGCAACGACAACGAAGTCTGAGTGAAGGCGATTGCAAAGATCTACAGGAAAAGACCAACAGGCAAATTTTATTGAGGAAAACGCAGAGAAAATATCGGAATTACTTAGCGCGGGTGAGGGCTCAGCGTACGTGGAGTAAGAGACATTA
Source organism: Lepidonotus clava (assembly GCA_936440205.1). Classification (NCBI taxonomy): domain Eukaryota; kingdom Metazoa; phylum Annelida; class Polychaeta; order Phyllodocida; family Polynoidae; genus Lepidonotus; species Lepidonotus clava. The sequence goes on along the minus strand of OW387150.1, from coordinate 11,188,801 downwards.
TACTAGTAGAGGAGCGGAACATGATTCGGGGGATAGTGGTTTCTCCACGCCCACCACCTCTACTTCCAACTCCAGTAATTGGAATAGATCCCACTCTAGGTGTTTGATTAATGATCCCTACCACCACCACCACCACCACCACCTCAGGAACCACCATGGAGTCGACACGCCCCCTGTACACAGCCTCCAACACTACAGCCTGAACAGACAGTTCGGCAGATCCGTGTCGTCTCTGACGTCATCCGTCAGCCGCGTGACGAGTGACGTCGGCTCTGACGTCACCATTCCGGGTTTAATTGATTATTAAAGCTTGAAAAGTACCTCTAATGGGTCGCCCACCCGCAGAACCTCCCATTCACACCTTGTTTGGTTATTCAAAGTAGACTTTTATTTTTAATGTCAATTTATGACAGGCTGTTAGTCCATTTATTATGTTACATAATTATATATAGTGTGTGTCCCTAGCCTTTTGATACTACGTGCACGTCCAGGCATTCAAGCCTATCCAATTTGTCCTCTACAGATTCTAGCTTCTTATAAGTTATGTGCCTGGTCATATACTCCTAATTAACAGTAATGACCCTTGTTTTTGCTGCAACAGATAGTATGAATGCCTTATGGTCCAATTAAGTGATAAGCCTACCAATTGACAGTGATTGAATATGAACCATAATTATATGTCCAAAAGTCCAATCCCTATGGCTTCCCAATACCTATAGCCATACTAAGACACGTTGCTTAAATTGGAAAGAGCCAATATTTGGTGCTTGTGAATTTAAACTTACCAAATTTTAAATTTGTTTGGTTTTATTGCAAGGTGGTACGCTTCATAACTCTTTGTGAGATATCATAAAAAGCACGTCTTGTTTGATCAACCTGTAGTTTAATTGCGTTATCATGATATATATTTATTATTTGTCCTTCACTTATGTTATTTCCAAAGTGTCGGTATCCATGATATGCCACTATATTGATGGTCCCTATGTATTTTGAAGGCCATATATAAGGCCTATAGGATCTTTCCATTATGATTGTTATTTCCATGATGTGTGTCAACGTTTATTTATCCCATCCTATTGATAGACCAGATGATTGTCATATCTGTCCATAATGCTTGTTATTTATGAGTAAAAGCCTAATAAGACTCGGGGTTAGAGAAATCCTCCACAGATCCAGTGTGATCGAAATGATAATGTTAAGATCCTATGTAATTGTCCGAGAAGAGTCAGAGAATCCAAATAAACAAACATGTTTTTCTGTGAAAATTGTCATGTATACAGTCCGAAGAGGCCAATTAACTTGTTCCCCACAGTAAGTGTGATTTCACCTTTTGTATTGTGGTTGTTGCTATAGAGGACAAAGCTTTCAATGGAAAAAGCTGCGAATCAACATCCTTATTCACAATGAATATGTGAATTTTTTCATAGAAGGTGAGAATTTCATACCGTGCGTTTGGCCTATATATTGTACGTGACATTTTCAACTCACAATACATAGCCACAGTACGAAAGGTGCACGGTTTAACATTGGTACCAGGTACTTATACACAGTCTGTTTTAAAGACGTGTATTGTGGAATAATATGAGTAAAAATCAAGACAATCCTCATCTACATGTGTATAAATCAATGGTAGAATCTTTGTTTTCAAATTGAGGACTTGCAGACATTCAGATAAAAGAATTAAAAATCGAATGGTTGACACAAGCTGGCATTGCATTGTATTGCGTTCCACTAAATGTTCTATGTATGTTAATATCTTTGTTTATCTACGATATCACTGTTGTGATATTCTGAAAATCAAGGGCAATCTTAACGGTTATCAATCATTAAAGAAATCTTTTTTAGAAATTGAGTAAAGGATGAGTAAAGGGTGGATTCCACGTGGCAACAAAAACACATAAAATATATAGCAACAGTCAGCAACCTACTTTCTGAATTGTTGGTGTTGTGTTGCCCATGAACATTACGTTATTGCTGAGGGCAGCAAATTCAATCAAACATGCTAAATCTAATTGAAACACTTCAACACAGCAACCATTTTTTCTAAATATCTAGTGGACAATTGTGTAATTCACATGTGTTTTCTAGTGTTGCCCATCAAACTTTCTAAATTTGTCGCCACGTGGAATCCCCACTTAAATCATCCCTCCTCAAACGTAAGGTCAAACCTGTCAGATAATAAACATCATTGAACTTATCACCACAGAACTTATTTATCCAGAACACCTTCCGACAACCATAACCATGGTTCATACTTAATGACTTTTCATTGAAAATAACAATGATGACACCATCGGAACTAAATGATAGGTGAAGTGGTATGGAAATCCAGGAAATAGTGTGAACTATAGAGTTTAATTTACTGTTATTCATTAGTCTACCATTCGTTAAGTTTCCATCTTCATGATTCCAGTAAGCTATAAACGTGACCCAATAAGAGAATTCTCTATTTCTGTCATATAAGTGAATCCTACTTAACGGTCTTTTGCTGATTCATTCAGGCCTTTTAGTAAGTAAACTCATTATAATAGGTACCCATTTAGTCATTAAACTTTAATTTTTGTTGTTTCAGCCCTCCACCCAAATCCGGTAGAAACAACCAGACCTGTTGGAACACGACCAGATTTCCTATTCAGCGATTTGACCAGAAATCTACTGGAAACCAGCAAATCACCTTAAGCCCCATACCCACTAGGTGATTTTACCATCGCCGGGCGATGGGCAACCAGGAGAATTGGCATCGTCTGTGCCTGGAGACTGTCATATCAAGCCAGTTTGATATTTTTCTGGCAATTTCCCCTGCTGATTTTCCCACCGTCCATCACCCGTCGCCCAGAATGTACATCATACCCATGCAGTATTGCCTGCCGATTCATTACCTATCCCCCGTCACCGTTAAAGTCGCTTAGTGGGTATGGCCTTTTAGATGTTCTCAGGGGAAGGAGCCAGGATGAGTGGTTGGCTCCTCCACAGTTTCCCTGCTTTTAATATTTATACTCTTGACGGATCTCAGCCCGGTCATGCTCAGTATCTTGAGAGCATGAGCGGGACAAGCTACACAAACACTTGTCTGTGTCCGCTGCTAAGTCGCAGAGGATGACTCGGGTGAGCAGTCGTAGGGTTCTCAGAAATGTGTCCCGCGCACAGGGGCTGATGGTGGTTGGGATATGATTCGTGGGGCTTGTGTGCTGCTGGGTTTTTCAGTCTAAGAGGAATTGGGCGGCAAATGCTGGTGTTATGGCTTGGTTCAGGCCAGGATTCAGGGTCTCGTACTGGGCTTCTAGCAGTCTCATGTAACTGACCATTTTAGGCACAAAATGGGGATAATGCCCAAAAAATTAAAAAGGTGGTAGTGTATAGGCAGATCTCCCATTTTCTCATCCCTAGTGTCGGTTCTCAGCTTAACTTGTGTCTTCGGTTGTCATGTACCTGTTCTCGGGTGTCCGAGTTCATCCTGTGTGTCTACCTCTATTTCTTCTAAGTCAAACTTCCCCTTTATGGTCTAACTTCGATGAAATCCTACTTCTCGGACCCTTATCTCTAGCTGCTCTAGTCTTCTTGTGGTCTATTCCCATGAAGAAAGGAGTAAATACAGTGAGTATCGAGATGGAACTGTTTATTCTCATGAAATCACTCTCTTATATAGCCTAAACCTGGCTTCTGATTGGCTAATCAACATCACATGGTCACTTTGACTTCCTGCTGGGGTCACTTCTGTTCATTAGAATATTGTTCATTACAGATGTCATGCTTTGTGACTCTCGTTCATTTTGTGCATTTTGTGACATGCATTTTCATATAATTTGTGTACTTCATGTCATGCATTTCCATACAATTCATGATCACACATTTTACATTAACATACTACTTTGCTTTGACTTCTTGTAACAACGTCGACTTGTCTTACTCTTTATAATTCAGTCGCAAGGACTCGTGCTCAAATACTGAATTGGTTACTATAATTCATCACACCCTTAAGGGCTATATCCACTAAGCGACTCTAGTGGCGACCGGCAACTGCACTATTGTCAAATTGCTGGGTGATTGTGATTGTGTTGGGCAATTCCCCATGGGTATGGTGTGTATTTTGGGCGACAGGTGATGGGCAGCGGGATCACCAGGAAAAACGGCGGGAAAATATCAAACTTGCTAGATATTACAGTCACCTGGCAACTTTACAGGTGATTTGCCAAGTCACCCGTGTCATGGCACGAGATTTATGTCACAAGAGATCTCTCAACTGACCAGAATTCCAGTTGCATCGTTCAATGGGTACCCCCTCTAGGCTTTGTAAAATTATCATTGATTTGTAATGAAAAGATCCACCTAATCGTGATATGACGACTTAAGGGGGGAAAGTGTGAATTCGAATTCACAAACCTTCTTCAAGCTACGTCCTTTAAATCATTTAAAAAAATAATACACCTTTTGGAGGCAAAGATGTACTTGTTTGAGTTCCCCTCTTCTGCACTTACATCTCATATTAAACCTGGTAGAAAAAAACATTTAGTCAAAATATGTGGTTACTTATTTTCACAATTATTCAAAATACAATAGTTTCTCTCACCCAGTTCCAATCAACGGTAGTTTGCAGTCTATTAAAAATGTGCAGTAAACCAGGTACAAGACGCGCAGTAGACTAATCATCAGTCTACATGGAGTAACAAGCTGAGATAATACACGGTTAGAAAAGTAGGTACAAAAGTCGACCTCTATTTTCTTTTTAAACTCGTATTTACACTCTAGATGTTGCTCATCCGGTTTCAGTTTGTCCCGCAGTAGAGTTTTACACATGTAGGGTGACTTCTTGAATCTACTTCTGATAAGTTTTGGCTGCTTGAAATCTACAGTACTTTACAAGATTGGCATGTTTCACGTGAAGACACCTTAAGCTTGATATTGTAGTATATCAGAGGCGGGAAACGCCGCCGGTTAACGCTTGACCCGGCGACCTGAGGTCAAAGTTCATTTCCGGTTTTAAGTAGCGGTAATGGCGTCATGACGAAGCAGGCATGTTTGTGGAAACTCTAAGTAATAAAGCAGAAGATATCAAGTAATCCTGGCCTCCTTTATGATGGATTCAACATTGGCGACGAGGTGAAAACCCAAGGAAGAAAGGGAACACGAAGATAAGTGCTTGTCAGTGAGACAAACTGAGTAATTTCTGGAACTAAGAGTGGCTGGAGGGGCTGCCTCATGGCCAACTGTCAACAAGTGGCTGGACTGACTCTGGAGTGGGCTGTGTCACCCTAGGAGCCCTGGAAAAGGGGGAAGAAAAAGACTGTGAAGCAAGTAGGTCTGGAAAACATCATGTGCTGGATAATGGCAGGTGGACTGTCAGGCATGTGAGGACTGGGAACTGCTGTCACACTAGGACTAGGACTCAGGGCATAGCTGTCAAGGACTGACACTGGTGGTGTCAACTGTCAACTGGAGGTCACCTGGAGGAAGACTGGGACAGTCATTTGGTCAAGGAGTGAGAGACAGTGTGGGGGTGATCTAACCAATATTTGTTTCAGGAAAAGGAGGGGAAATTGACATTGACTCTGAAATTATTATTGACATTTTGATACCTGTCATTGCTGTGTGATTCCCTGTTTGATTATTAATGTGATTCTGCCTGATTGTTGACATGTGATTCGGATTTTGACATGTGATTTTGATTGTTGACATGTGATTTACCGTGCATTGCCTTTGAAACTTGTGTGATTTTGTGAATAATATTGCAGTGGTGTAGGTTAATACTGTTTGACACTGTTTGAATCTGTATTACCTATTTGTATGCATTGGTAAAATTTTGATGCGTGTGTGAATTTTGCTGCATATTATTACGTTGGGTAAATTGACACACACACACACAAGATGGCTCCACCCGAGGATGACGGCGCTGTGGGTGGCGGTGGTAATGGTGGTAACCAAGGAGTGATAAATAGGATGAAATCCCTGGAACTAGGTGGGCTACCCAATTTCGATCCCAAGGGGGACCCTACTACTCTATGCACGCGGTGGAAAAGGTGGAAACGGGCCTTTAGTTTGTATGTGACATCAAAAGGGGTGACAGAGGAGGAGCAAAAAGTAGCACTGTTATTACATACAGGGGGTATGGACCTGCAGGAGGTGTTTTATTCTCTAGTGCCTGAGGACCGTGACTTATCTCTGCAGGAAAGTGTGAAAATATTGGATGACCATTTTGTTCCCTCTGTTAATGTTCCCTTTGAGAGGCACCTGTTTCGTCAGTTGGAGCAGGGGACAGAGGAGACCGTCGATCAGTTTGTGTGTAGGCTCCGCCGACCGTCTGCGTCATGTGACTTCGGGGACGTGGACGAGGCGATACGCGACCAGCTGATTGAAAAGTGCCGCGACCAGAGGTTGCGTCGTAAGTTCCTGGAGAGGTCAGGGGATGATAAACTTAAAGATCTGCAGGATATAGCCCGTGCGTATGAGGCGGTAGAGGCCCAAATGAAGTCTATGAATCGCACTACCCCGGCGGCGCAGGTTACCGCAGTACAAAAAAAGGACACAGGTCAGAAAAAGGGTAAATGGGTCGCAAAAGGTAAACACCAAGGTGACAAAAGTAAATCGCGCAGGGACAAACGGTGCTTTAACTGTGGGCGTGGTGACCATTTTTCAGTAGATCAGGAGTGTCCGGCCAGGGGTAGGAACTGTAATAAGTGTGGCGGTACGGGACATTACGCGGTGTGTTGCCCGAAGGACAAGACTGGGGATGCTAGACCTAAGCCACAGGGCTGGAAGGGTCAGGGAAAACGCAGAGCGTACCAGGTGGCGGACGATTCGCCAGACAACGGTGCCCAGGAGGAGCACCATGCTTTCCACGTAGGGAATGGTCCGAGGGATGGTGTCGTAGACCTTAAAATTGGGGGCGTCATGATTAAGTCCGTGCTCATTGACTCTGGCGCTTCCTGTAATTTAATGGACAAAGCCACGTGGGATGTGTTGAAAGCGCGTAACGTTAAGGCGGTATCTCAGAAATCGGACAAGAAACTGTTTGCATACGGGCAGACCGAGCCCATTGAGATATTGGGGACCTTTAATTCAGAGATAGCATGCGAAGCTAGTGGTGAGTCATGCCAGGGACAGTTCACGGTTATTAAGGGCAAGGGGCCGACCTTGCTTAGTAAGGGCACCGCGGAGAAACTTAACGTGTTACGCGTGGGACCAGTCTCGGAGACCGTGTACTCAATTACTCCAGAGGGCTGTGATGAGGACGTGTGGGCGAAATTCCCAGAAATATTTACGGGCATAGGGAAGTTAGCAGGCTTCCAGCTGAAGCTGCATGTTAAAGATGACGTGAAGCCCGTTGCTCAGCCGGTGCGGAGGTTGCCATTTGGGTTGAGGGAGAAAGTTGATGAGAAACTTGACGACTTGCTCGCGAAGGACATTATTGAGGAGGTTGCGAGTGGGCCGACCAAGTGGGTTTCACCGTTGGTAGTCGTCCCAAAATCAGATGGAGACATATGCGTATGCATCGATATGCGTAGGGCCAACGAGGCCATCGTAAGGGAGCGACACCCAATACCAACCATCGAAGAGGTATTATATGACCTGAACGGAAGCACGGTGTTTAGTAAACTGGATTTAAAGTGGGGCTTCCATCAAATTGAGCTCGAGGCAGAGTCGCGCAAGATCACGACATTCGTGACTCATCGTGGACTGTATAGGTACAAGCGACTTATGTTCGGTATTGCCTCGGCCCCGGAGAAATATCAGAAGATCGTGAAGGACGTGCTCAGTGGTTGTGAGGGCGTGGCGAATATTGCCGACGATCTTATCGTGCACGGCAAAAGTGTTCAGGAACACGACCAGCGGTTGTACGCTGTGTTAGAGAGACTGCGTCAGAGTGGATTAACTCTCAACGGGAAGAAGTGTCAGTTCCGGCTGCCAAAGCTGACATTCTTTGGACACGACCTGAGTAAGTCGGGAATCCAACCGAGTGAGGAGAAGGTTGCTGCGATCAGGAACGCCGAGGCTCCGCAGAGTGCGTCAGAGGTACGGTCGTTTCTTGGTCTGGTGCAGTACTCGGCTAAATTCTTGCCGGACTTCGCCGAGGTGGCGGAACCTCTGCGTAAGCTGACGAGGAAGGACGAATGCTTCGTGTGGGGCGACGCCCAAACGAAGGCATTTGAGGAGTTGAAAGGTCTGATTACGAGGGCCGAGACCCTGGCGTATTATCAACGGGATAAGAAAACGCGTATCGTGGCAGACGCTGGGCCAAATGGACTGGGTGCGGTCCTAGTACAGCTGCAAGGGGACAGCTGGAGAGTCATATCTTACGCGTCGAGGAACTTGACAGATGTAGAGAGGAGATATTCGCAGACCGAAAAGGAGGCGTTGGCTCTGGTATGGGCATGTGAGCGTTTTAATTTGTATGTGTTTGGCCGCGAGTTTGAGCTGGAGACGGACCACAAACCTCTCGAGTGCATTTATGGTAAGAGGTCAAAACCGTCGGCTCGCATCGAGAGATGGGTACTGAGACTGCAGGGATACGATTATACGGTTGTGTATCGTCCGGGGAAGGCCAACATCGCGGACGCCCTGTCTCGTCTCAACCAAGTCAGGCCGTGTGATGTCAGTGGGGACACGGTTGACTTCGTCAGGCTGGTTGCGGAGGAGAGTACCCCTGTAGCTCTCTCCGCGAAACAGGTCGAACTGGAGTCGGAGAAGGACCCAGAGCTGACCAGCGTGAGGCAGTGTATTCAGTCAGGAGATTGGGCGCGATGTTAGTTGCCTCATTACTTGGCGATAAAGGATGAACTGTGTGTGCTGGGCCAATTGGTGTTACGGGGCATGAGGTTGGTCATACCTCAGAGCCTTAGAGACGAGGTCGTACGGTTGGCTCACGAAGGGCACCAGGGGATCGTCAAGACGAAGAACCGACTCAGGACCAAGGTATGGTGGCCCAAAATAGACGCCGCGGCCGAAAAACTGTGTAGGGCATGTCATGGGTGTCAGGTAGTAGGAGAGTTCTATGCACCTGAACCTATGCGGCGCGTGGAGCCACCGACAGGGCCGTGGCAGGACGTAGCGGTCGACCTGATGGGGCCGTTACCGTCAGGTGAAAGTCTGCTCGTGATTGTGGACTATTATAGCAGATTCTTTGAAGTTGGGATTCTCAGATCCACGACGGTTGAGAAGGTGGTCAAATTCTTAGGTCCGGTGTTCACGCGGTATGGTTACCCGTTTAGTTTGAAATCGGACAACGGACCACAATTTATCTCCCAGACGTTTAAAGACTTTCTGGTCGAGCATGGAGTGGAACATCGCACTGCACCACCGTTATGGCCGCAGGCGAACGGTGAGGTGGAGCGGCAAAACAGGACGCTGCTCAAGGCGCTCAAAGTAGCGCAGGTGGAAAGGAAGAGTTGGCTAGAGGAGTTGCAGAAATTCTTACTCGCGTATCGCAGCACACCACAAGTCAGCACCGGGGCGACACCTGCTTTCTTAATGTTCGGAAGGGAAATCCGGACAAAGTTCCCCGAGTTAAGGCGCGAGCCGAATGCTGAAGAAGTACGCGACAGGGATTGGCGGAACAAGCTGGTACATAAAGAGTATGCGGATAAAAGGCGCGGAGCACAGGAGAGCTCCATTACACCAGGCGACCAGGTGTTGCTGAAAAACACCAAAGCGACAGGAAAATTAGCGCCGAATTTTGAGTCTGAGCCATACGTGGTGACCGCAAAGGAGGGACGTGAGGTCACCATACGATCTAAGGATGGGGCTGAATACCGACGGGACTCATCTTTCATAAAGCCCTATCAGTCAGACGAACCAGGACAGGCACCTGACGTGCTGGAGGTTGTCACCAGTGAACCACCCGTCACCCCGCGTAGAGCGACCGTAGCGGCGCCACCACAGCTGTGGAAATCACCAGCGCCGAGAGCTACGAGACCAGCGCGTGAGTCTAAATTACCACCTAGGCTCAAAGACTACGTGCTAAAATAATGGTGTGTGTGTCAGGTAAATGTGTGTTATGGACAATGAGCCAGGAATGTGAAATGGACTATGAAAATGAACAATGGTTTCAGTATGGACGGTGAAAATTATGGATGGTGAAAAATATGGACAGTGAAAAATATGGACGGTGAAATATCATGAGTGATTTCTGTTCTGAGAAAAAAAGGGATTGTAGTATATCAGAGGCGGGAAACGCCGCCGGTTAACGCTTGACCCGGCGACCTGAGGTCAAAGTTCATTTCCGGTTTTAAGTAGCGGTAATGGCGTCATGACGAAGCAGGCATGTTTGTGGAAACTCTAAGTAATAAAGCAGAAGATATCAAGTAATCCTGGCCTCCTTTATGATGGATTCAACAGATATCATTTGAGACTTTTGATTGGTGGAACATCGTAATTAACAGCTGTTTATCCCATCTTTGAGCTCATGGTATTATTTCATAGTTTGACGCCCATTGAATAATGGACAATCCATGCCAAATTACCAATAACGCAACCGTCATAAATAGAATGTTTTTGTGACCTTGCACAATTGTATTCTCAGGTATCCATTAGCAAGAAAAGGAGAGTACATGAATGACGTCATGCTATCATTCTAACAGTTCCGACCCCCCCACCCCTTCCCCCTTTGTCATCTTTTGTTATGTTTTGTTATACGACCATCCACGACCACCCCCTCCCCCACACACACTCTAGAAATTACATCGTGCCAAGAGGACCCCTCAAATCACAGGAATTTATTAACAGAGATCGAGGGATGGACATAACCAAAGGCCAAAGGCTTAGGAGCCCGACTAGCCCTTGGAAAATCTCTGGACTTTGAAAAGAGGCTCCAAAATGGCATTCAATATCCTGAACTCAGCTAAAATTGTTCTCTCTGAAACTCTTGAAAATGATAGTTTTCCATCATGATTTCTTGCACCACAACGCCCGCCCCCTCCTCCTCCCTTGTCATGCCTGGTTATCGAAACATGAATCCCCCCTCCTTCTGTATGATGAGACATTTGTGGATGACCCCAAATATTGATATTATCATTAACATGTATCAATAACACACCTAGTAATGGTGTTTGCGGAAGTTGCCCCAAATCCCAATGTATGTTCACACATCGCGTGTCAGTTCAAACATAAAGACACATCCTTAAGAAGAATATCCGTCGGCCTCAAACACATGCATTCACCGTTTGTACAGTATCTGAGCCTTTTTATTAGAGTGAATCAATGTGCAAAAGTGGGTTAACACTAAACATAAACACATAATGTATACATGACACCTCCGGAGAGTGTGGGAGGTCACAATCCGTAGAAAGGAAGATGACCAACAACAACAAGCTATGCATAGTTTTCCGGGTTATAATACTTGCAGACTTCGTCACATTACCACCTTTTGGTGATCACCTTGTGACCCCCCCCCCCCTCCTTGCCCCCCGGCCAAATGAATTTGAATAAGATTGAATATGCGTAGTTTAAATAATGATTTTGCATATTGTGAGTTTGTTTGAGGTAATTCTGTTATCGATATTTTGTTGCGGACACTGATGATTGTAGGTTAAAGCTAATGTTCTACTATACCACAAACAAAAAACAATTTTCTTTTACCCTTTTCATCTATTTGTAAACACATTTCTGGGTCAAAATACCCTTTCTGTGATAGTCTAACACTGTATGAATCATTATATCTAATGGGATGGATCGCCTACATGATAAACAACATGGAATCCAGTCCGTTCACGACGTTCATACGTCACAGTGCCTATACATTAGAATGTTAAGCAATCAGTTTTCTCAAGTTCATTGAGAAGAAATACAACAACAGAAAGTTTGCACAATGCCGGTGTTTGGGGAATTACCGCAGAGTACCACATTCCCCCAGGTTTAGTCAAATTTGTTTATATTCCACCTTAATTCAATTAGTTATTTGATTAGCTTGTAGATACCTATCACCACAGGAAGTCCCACAACGGGTGGTAGGGCCCCTCAAAGGTCAGGACAGCGTCTCTGACAGGTCCTAAGGGAGACCCCATCTCTAATGAGAGCAATCGCTGGCTCTGTGTTGTTTAAACAAGACACCAGTCAGAGTAATAGGCCGCAGAGGCGAAGAGCTAAGGCTGCATTCCACCATCCGATCTTCCTCGCGTTTTCGAAAATCGCCATCGCAATAAGGGTTAATCATAACCATGTTACATATCATTAGAAAGGATTCTCAATTCTCTTTCAAATGGTATGTAACATGCCTGGGTTCCTGTTATATTCCCTATGAAATTTTAAAATTGTCACATTCTCAGTGGTAAAATCGTTGAGGTGTGATACAGGCTTAGCTCTCCTCAGACACGCCCCTGCTCTCGGCTATATAGGCCTGAGCAGCTCAGGTGTAACCTCATTTTACCGTTCTGCTCACATCAGCGACGACCCCCCGACCGCCCACAGACGAAAAGCTGCGCTGTTTAAAGTTGACTCATTGAGAGAAGATCAGAAGGCGTAATTTTATTGATCAGAAATTCACAATCTTTGAGATGAAGTCTTCCCATATCCGGTTCTTGGTCGTGATGGTTGCATGTCTTCTTGGACTCTGCAGCATTATACAAGGTAAGGAAAAACGTCTTCATAAAAAATGGCTCAAGAATCAAATCCCTACAAATGTAATTATATGTATTTACACATTATATGTTATTATGTATAGACATTATACATCTATATAATCTTAGAAACTTACTTTGTTTTAAGTTTTCGAACAGAGATGTGTAAAATTGTTTTATCTAGATGCTCTTAATGTGTACATTAAAACACTCTTCAGGTGCTGTGGTATGCTTTAAAGTTGGACCAATTACTTCAAGAACGCTTCGCTTTTGAGGCAATCATCAATGTAATCATTTTAAAAGCTTTTTAGCTTATAAATTCTTTTACATAAGACAAATATTTTCTTTACATATATATGTTTGTGTGTGTCCAATTGTCTTGTGTAACAAATAGCTTAAAGGTTTTTTTTGGGGTAGCTCTAAAGAAATTAGTATTGTCATTATGGGAATTGGTGACTAAATGTAACCAAATGGTTGGGCTTGCAACCTATTGTCCATTTGTGGTATGTGATTGGTCTCGCAAGGAGAGATTGCCACAAGGACCTTCCAAAATTTGGACGTCTCATTCAAGGGAAAATGGTATTCATGGGGGGAAAATTGATCGCAAACTTACGAAATTGAAGAAATAAGCATCCACTCTGCGAGTTTCTCAATGAATTTCAATAAGAATCAACTGTTTTCCCAGAATTATTTTCCCCAAGAAAAGTAAGAAACAGGTTCAACATGTTGGATATTTGGTTCTTTGCGCTTGTGATGCATGTGTGATTAAGGCTGCGATTATCTAACTTTTCCAAAGTTCTAAGATCGCAGAGTATGTCGTCGCAGATGGCGAATAGGCCTTAAATTAATAATCTGCTTTTTGGTTGACATTGGGAATAATTGAAATCTTATTTCACAAAATGATTTAGGTACAGCTTCGCCATTGATTCCATGTCAAATTAATACAATCAAGTCAACTACAACTGTCGTTTGATTTGGTGTAAATTCCACCCCTTTAGAAAAAATCATAGTACTTCAAAACTTGAATATGTATCATTCGGCATCAAAAAAAGGCCCCAAAATACTAAACTACAAGTAGGTTGTATGCAAAAGCCCCAAAGGAGACTAGGCTAATTAGGCCTACGCACGTTGATTCTGTCAACGATGAATCAAAATTTCATACAATTCTATTCTATCCATGACATCCTGACACTATACAGGCGTGCACCAATACTAAGAAAGGGTGTGGGCCTAAAGGGCATTCTTTTGTGGAAGTAGTGAAGTAACAGGTATGGTACGTGTAAGATTTCTTTGTAACTTCATTGTTACAATACCTCACCCATACGTTCAGGTATAATTCATTATACCTAATAATCCCGCTCGTCAATTACGTAGTCCCTGAAAGTTACCGGAAAGATACTATCAACGTCAATTATGAACTTACACTTTTGATAACGGGTTACAGAGGTAATTTTGGTAATGATCTGTTAGCTGAGCAGTCTTAAAGCCTTTTCCCACCAAACTGCTCTGAAAAAATGCTTATAAAAGAATAGCAATAATTGCTTTAAAAAAAAGATATAAAGAAAATATTCAAGTGAAAAAATCGTCAGATATTGCTATCCTTCTTAAATGGATGCCTATTTATTTCCATTCAATGACGAAAATTATACTGATAAATGAACACTCACTGGGACATTTTGGACGCCTACTCCTAATCGTGGATCATAGAGCATTGCAGTGGAGTACAATTGCAATAGTTTGGAGTCATTTAGTAGTCGAGACCACAGGTTTTACACTTCCTCTGAACGATTTTATTACTGACCAATACTGCATGTTTCTGAACCGCAAGAACACGCATTATCATGCGAAGTTGATTATCAATTAAAACTAAGAACGAGGGGATACTAACCCACGTCCATATTGTCCAACGCCTCAAGTCCATCTGCCAAATTATGTTATATCAATAATAGCCAACATTTAAGAAGGCAGTTACTGTAATTGAAGTAAATGCGGACATGACATTTAATCTATCAAAAGAGATGTGTTAACTGTGGTTAAGGTAGTTATTGTGTCAGGTAAGGTAGGGAACAAGGAGATAGACCCGACAATAATGACCCCTGGTTTCATGTACCTTTAAAGGTCAAACGTAAGAGCATGTACGTGACATTCCCTGTACGCACCCGAATTACGTTTGTCTTTAGTTAGGGTTGGATTGAGGATGGCACCTTCTAAGAACAAACGATTCCGAGAATTGAACATTATCAACTAAGAATCAACCTGAAAATGTTCATCAAATCAGCAACTTGTTTCATAGAAAATCTACGGATGTTTGAAAATGGTATTTCATAAGAAAAGCTGGGCCCATATTTTCCTAACTGGTTTTCGTGAGTAATCACGTGAAAGTGTCTCATTCCTATTTATTCTGTCTTTCAATCAAGGTAACTACACCTAAAATTCTCCTTTACTCTTATTTTGAAAAAATATCCCTACTCTTGGTGCAAGGCACTAGAGACACTTATCAAAATTCACATGATTAGTGTAATCACAAAAATCAGTTACGAAGATATCGGCCTTGGTCTAAATACCTCAAACATCTGTAAACAAGCCCTAAACCTCTGTGAATTATCCAAAAGCTCCCTTATTTGAGTTAAAACTTCCGTAACATGAGATGAAACTTCTGTGGCTAATCATAAGATGTCCTTACACCTCGTCGGAACTCTCTATGAAATGCAACTTTGGCCTACTCCACACTCCTCCGCACTTCATTGTGAAACAGGCATCAGATATTACTTTGATTACATGAAATGTAAGATTTGATTGTTGTAAGTCACTACTGGTACGAGTTATCTGATCACGCTGTCCATGCAACATCGCCTGAATAGGTTCGACATTTGTCTATACTACTTATGCTCTTATACTGGAGCGCGCGTGAGTTGATTTTCTATTTTTGGGTAACGAATCGACCAGTCGAATAAATTGCACAAATGGTGTAGGCTGCTTAAGTATGGTGTAGGTGTTTAGGAGGTGTTTGAAAGGAAGGTGAAGTATTTATAGCAACGGTATTGAAAGGTCTACGTCAATATCAGGCAATTCAAAAATTGACTGGCTCAGGAATCATTAGAAAGGATAGATACACAGACATAAGCAGGAAGTATGGATCTCATTCTCCAGGAATAGGATAATCTAACCACCATGATAACAAGTTTAACCAATATAGTTTCTGCATGAGATTGCAATCTTGAATTGAACTCATTTTGGTTCTGAATCAATTGCTCATATAGGTCCAACATTTAACATTTTCCTAAGATTTAATGGTTTCTATGAGACTCACGGTTGGCTGTTATCTGTATCTGTTTACATGAGTCAGAATGTGTCTAAAGATGGTTATCTAAATACTTTTGCATGAGACTGCATGCATGGGAAATGTGATATTCATCTATATCTTCCCCCCATCTTAGGTAATCCGAGTACTATATAAAAAAGTACTCGGATTAACTAAGATGGGGGGAAGATATAGATGAATATTACTGATCTCACATTTTGCCATTTCAAGTTATCAAACCAGACTAATCTCCGCATTTCGAATATTAAAGGTTAACTTATCTTACGTACGGGACTGATTTCAACCTTTTCACTGCTATAGGTTATCTAATGAGGCTGATAGCTGTCTTTTTTTATTGCGATTTGCAATTTAAATTAAAGATGATACGTATCTGTTCCACACTACAGATTACCCAGCGGGGTTGATCTCTGTCTTTTCCCAATCGCAAATTAAATTACCCAACCAACTCCTTTTTCCTAACTTCATTTGTTATCCTGATTCTGTTTCGGCAAACTTTTGCAACAATCATACATAACTCATGAATTATATACAAATCATATACTAAAATATACTAATAAATAAATAATATGGCAATTTATAAAGCTGCTGTTTATATCAGATCTAGTTTCTGATCCAAACACATCTTTACCATATCTCCGCCTCATCTTCGCCTCATCTCCTTCTTCTACCAATTACAAGTTTCCCAATATTGGTGATTTCTGAACCGTAAACCCCTACAGACTACCAAATGGGGCCGCACTGTGTCTTTTCCCAATTAGGTTTTCCCTACAGGTTACCCCATGGGACTATTTCTGAACCCACAATTGGGAGAAAATGGTACAGGACAATGCTAACCGGGTGAATGAATTGGTCGAACAGTGGTAGATGTCACTTCAGTTCTGTCGGTACTAATCTTTGCCTTTTATCAATCACAGGTCACACCATGGGACTGATTCAAAACCCCCTCCTGGAGAAAATGGTGCAGGATGATATTAGCCTAATAGATGACATGGTCAACAGTGCCAGATGCTATTTGGGGTTCTGTGGGTACTGATCTGTGCCTTTTCCCAATTCCAGGTTGCCCCATGGGACTTGTCCAGAACCCCTTGTCTAGAGAAACGCTGCAAGAGGATGATAGCCAGATAGATGATCTGGTTACACACCTCCAGACGATGCTTTGGTTCTATTATACTGATTTTTGCCTTTTCCCAATTGCAGGTTACCCCATGGGACTGGTCCAGAACCCCCGCCTGGGGAAAATGGTACAGGAGGATGCCAACCAGATGGATGATGTTGTCAAACAGCGCCAGATGTCCCTTCGGTTCTGTCGGTACTGCCTCAGCCAGCCCCTCATCTGTGGGGACCTCCACGACCTCTGCTACGCCATGTTCAAACAGTACTGAGAATAAACCTACAACATCTACTTTTTATATAGTCCATGTTTGTTTGTTCTATAATTTTATCATTAAATTCATAATACATGCATAGCCTTAACTGTGGAAATGTTGGAAACTGGGACGTTTTCTAAATTAAGTGTAAGAAAGCGCATTATCTCTATGTTGCACGTGCCAGCAGTTAATAAATTAGGTGTACTTACACACCTCATTATATCATAATAATAATAATATTGTTCTGTGGTAGTGTAATGACCCCACTAATCGCAATCAGCACCTTATTTCTTAATATGCCTCAATAAAGGTGATTTGGCTAATGAGCTGAGTCTGTAAAGAAGGTCGGCAATTTAAAAAAGCCTTGCATAAGGGTTATATGTCAGTAAGTAGAAATGATATAGCTGTTCAAAGGGGTTCACAGAGTACACCTTGACCCGGCAAATAGACGGGTCACCAAGATGGTTGTATGAATGATACCAAGAGGATAGCTGGAAACGGTAAAGGATGGTTTCCATCCTCCTTTGTGATATGAAATCAAACAAAATCTGAATCCAATACGAATAGAAATTATACTTTTTGTATTTAACATATCAAACATTACAACAAAAATGCCGCACACAATAAAGCAAGACTACCAGTTGATGCTTGGACATGTCCTGCATCCTTCTTACATGTAGACCTACATGTAAGAAACGCACTATAATAAACAATTCTGCCCTTCTCCACGGTCTAGATCGAAAAATTTCACAATAATTCTTCTTTAAATTATCAATTAATGATACAAGGAAGGTGCAGTATACAACAGTTGGCCTATGTCATCGCTACGGACACATATTATAGAGCCCTTTTTATTTCTTAAAAAGTTAACGTACAGGTTGAATAGTGGTTTCAATAGTATAAGATGGAGGTAACCGTGGATAACCGTGGCAACCAAATCAGATTTTAAACTGCGTCGTGTTAATTAAATTGCCATAGTTCTGGTTCAGCGTTCTACTTAACCGATTTTTGCAATATTCTTTTCTCAATTTGTTCAGAAATTTTCGTCATAGTCACAGTCATAGACAGATATGTTGTTGTTAAGCACAATTACGTCAATCGGGCATAGCCAACCGAAAGTGTATGCTTTCATTTTGCGTCTATTATTGTGTCTAACTGCCCCGTGGAAACAATCTCAACCTTCTCGTCAGTCTCCCTCTTCGGAGGACAGATCCATTCAAGCCTTCTCTTCAAGGCCATTCTGAAATCGGCATTGAAGGTATTGAAGATAATAGGGTTCATTGTGGTACTAAAATACCTCAGCATTAACGTGACGTGTCCAGTCGTGCGAAGGGTGTCGCTTTCCGTGTCTTCAAGAAGGATGACAGCACTCAGGATAACACTAGGAAGCCAGCACAGATAGAGAAGTCCAAAGAGTAGTGCCACCATTACGGCTAATTTGACATCTCCCAGGTGGCGCTGTCGTTGTCCTGTCACGTGATCACGAATGTCCCGGATGCGGCGTCTCTGACGGAAGGTCACGCGAAGGACGTTACCATGGAGAAAGGTCAGGGTGACGAGACCTGACGAGAAGAGGACGAGAACTGAGATAGTGTGGGCGTCACTCAGACATCTCCCGTGGTCCCACCTGGCGCTGAAAAAGACAACTAGTCCACAAACCACGGCAAGACCCCAGGCCGTAAGACGTAACCCACGTAACGCACGTGGGGAGAGGAGGAACGCCTGACGTAACGGATGCATGACCTTGATGTAGCGTTCGACGGAAATGGCGATCAGACACAAAACGGACGCCACCAATGACGTCATACTAACGGACAATGAGGCTGCACACAATGGGTAAGTGTTGGTGTAAGAGTATCTGGGAGATTCACTCTTTGGTGGTGGTGCTAAGCTTCTTGCAGCCCAGAAGACCAGTCCCAATCCGACAAGCAGGTCGGCGACGGAGAGGTGGGCAATGAAGACGTTGTGTCTTTGTCTTAAGATGGGCGTCCGACATAGAAGTCCAATGATGAAGAGGTTGGCGAGCATAATGCTGCTTCCTAGAATGAGGTAGAAGTATTGCATGAAATGAGATGATGTTCCTCCCATGGTTGCAAATGTCAAGGTGTTTATACGCGTTCTATCATTGGCATTCAAATAACTATTTTCTGTGAATCATTCTATTGTACATCGATTCCGTGGCCCCTAAACTATAACAGTATAGTATCTTCATTCTCCATGTGATTGTCCATGATGAGTATTCCTTAGTTTGGCCTTTTATATACAATTCAGATGACTTATTTGGTGTGGAAAGTAGGCCTGATGGTTTTTCCAAAATCAATTGATCACAAATCGTTTCAATACAATTACAGTCATATAGTCTTATGCGTAAGCCATAGTGTTGTGACTCCTAAATAGCCAATGTTTGTCAACACAGCCATTTCCATCCAGAAGGCTCGCTTGGACGTCGCAATTGCTCCATGTTCTTGAAAACAAGAACGGCACAGAATCAATTGGTTCAAAACCAACCGTCCCAAAAGGAATGTGCCAATTAGAATCCAATGGAAAAAATTTAGGTTAGACCTACAGGCCTAATCGAAGTTTTGCTGACTTCTATGCGATGCATGAGATCCAATTTATCCAAGGAGAATAGCTTTACTGGTTGTTGCCTTGCTGGACTTGTACCCAAGGCAACAAGTAAACCAATATGTGCTCACAACAGGGATATCATATCAGGCTCTCTAATGTAATGGCGATTCAATGTCGGCGAAGTCAGAAGCAATCATAGCTTAAGGACAAGGCAATAGAAAATAATAGTTGGTTCTATTGGTCCTCCATCAAAAAGGATCAAGGTCAAGCACACTGTCAACAAAACACATTGGTCCATTCCATTATCTCAGTGCATCCCCAAGTGACAAGCAGATGACATTGCAGGACTCTAATAACGTTACCAAAATCACGTATTAGCACGTTACCGCTTTGTTGCTCGTTATGTTACGGAAATTTGCTCTGATGAGAATCTAAAACGTGCAAGACACTTACACTTAATAGCTTGTCAATACATATGATAACGTTATGCACACAAACCTAAGTTAATAAAGTAAGGTTGTACACCGGGGTTGTGCATGCTTTCTGAAATAGCTCAAATACTGCGTAACATCATCAATTAACTGCAAATGGCGCAAGAAAGAAGCTTCACATTAGAGTCTGTTCCAGACCTCGCGCACCCGTCACGCACCACTGGAGGTAGGACAAACATATCCACGTGGTGGGAGAGGTGCGACCCCTGATTGGTGGGGAGGGATTACATAATGCTGATAAGGCCTCTGGGGACCCTTCCCATTGGTCAGGATTGAATCAAAACTTTTAATATTAAAAAATGTTTATAAAATACAAGTCTTATGTTCACAGTTATGACTCGCATATGAATGGAAAGATCAAGTTCTGCACTATGCATCTATTGTTATTACATTCTTCAACCTTGTGTGTATAAAAAATTATATGCAGTTTAAAGTGACCAATTTAAACATGCTCAAAGAGGAAATAACCCCTGGCTTGTCCGACCAGCACCTCTGGGGCTGAGTTCTACACTAGGTGGCGTGGTCTGGAAAATCATTTGTTTTGAATCTCTCCGTCCTTTTGTGTTACGTACTTAATACTGGCCCAATAGATGAGGTCTGTCGACTGCTATTGCTACAATCTAGTAGCAGTCAAGGACGTTGCAGTATTGGAAGTCAGTGAATGACCAAACCCCCTCCCCCCGCCCTCGAATAGTAATTCCTTCTCTGGAGGCAACCTATAAGCCAATACCCTTTAAAAATAAACACAAATTTTAACTTTTATTTCCTTCACAACTCCAACAAACGGCCATCCTTTTAACAATCAACCAGAAAGCCACCACTATTCCTCATGATTGGTGTTCGTCAGAAGGTAGTGCAAATAACTGTACGTCTTATCATAAATGTTGACAACACTATTACTTAATTAATCTAGATGTCTATACGCTTAAAAGTTTATTCTATACAATAGGGGAAGCCCTTAAACATGTATTCAAAATACCACTGCACGGTAAAAGGACATGCAACATCAGATTCCCTTTCATTTATTTACAATTTCACATGTACAGACATTATGACACAAGCTGCTTGAATTTCTAACTGTAGGTCTACTATTAATGATAAATCATCATAAAGAATACATCGAGAAATAGTGCAATAGTAAAACGGTTTTTGAATAATACAATATTATTTGAAAGAATCCGGCACACGGTTTCAGGTGGTCCTGACCCACAACCCTTTTTGGTGAGATCTCACCTAAACCATAAAAGAGGTAAAAACGCTACACACAAATGCACAAATCTATAGTATACATAGCTTTATGCTAGTCCACCGGACCCCTTTTTGAATATCCTGCATTTGCCCCCTGTATTTAATACATGTAGATGCAATCATTGTTGTAATCCATAGTCAATGTGTATACTCATACATTATAAGGAGTCCGTCATCCCTATCTGGTCCTTTATCAACCTAACCACCAGTGTAGCCGGTCGCCACTCCCATTGGTGGAGCCGACTGGGTGGGGCGGTCACCTGGTCGCTGACAAAACGGTTCAGTATGGTTACACATACTACAGCACCTGCAGGTGTAAAGAACAGGATGGCTGATTAGTTGTTATTGACAGCTGCCATCATATTGAAGTAAGAAATGGTTATTGAATCTATGGGAAGGTAGAGAACCCGCGTGAATTTACATATATGTATGATAAAGTAAGAGTTCTTTTGCTCCCCACACTGCAAAGATGCATTAAGGAAAGGACAGGCCTTCGTTATGGCAGTCTGTTCACACTGCTGCATGGAAGAAAAGGACACCCCTAAAATACCTTACCGACAAATCGTAACCTGAACCCTATACTGAGTGTATATCCCTACCGATGCTTACCCTTAAGGGCCATACCCACTAAGCAACTTTAGGGGAGACGGCCGATTTTCCCGGCAACAGCTGCGTCAATAGCCCATCAAATCGACCCGCAAATCGTCTGATTTCCCGGCAACTCCCTGTGGGTATGGTGTGATTCTGAGCAACGGGTGCCAGTTGACGCAATCACCGGGAAAATCGTCGGGAAAATCGCCGGAAAATCGCCGGAAACAATATCAAACTTGCTTGATATCCAGTTGCCCGGCAACTTTACTGGCGTCTTTCCAGATCGGCGGTTGCTGGTTGCCAGGGAAATCGCCTAGTTGGTATGGGGCTTTAATCTAACCCTACCTATTAGGGTATAATGTCCCAGGGGTAAATACCATAAGGGATATTGTGGCATTGTAGTAATTCGATGAATGACATAATCAACAATCATTATATTAAAATGCATTGGCCAAGAGAGAATAAAACACAATCAAGTTGAGGACAAACTTTTCCAAACTACATGTACAAATACATGAAAAAAAAACACAACTGCATTACTATGGTATCATATCATTTATCAACACTTGCTTATATGGATTGATTGTACTAGTATTAATTTTTCTCTTAAGAAAATTGAAATTAGAAGTTTGTAAAACCTATTTGAAAAAGGAAAAACTAAAATATACTTACACCTATACCCAGCATGGTGACACATGGCGGCAAAGCAGTGAGACTCCATTTCTATGTTTCTCACCCCTTTGGAGTGGAGATGCCTGAGGTAGGTTATCCTATCATCCTCTGTGAAGTCACAAAATGCCCCGTCCCTGCGCCCCTGGCCTAAGGAATACCAACAATCCAAACAAATTGACATTACTATATATTCTCTATAATCTATATATTACTATATTACTATATCTTCTTCTACCTATTGTTCAAGATTTACTCCTAGAAATGTACCTTTTGAAAATTTGATATCCCAGAAGATTCTTTTTCGTAGCTAAATTCGCAACTTTCCTGTCTTAATTCACTAGATAGCAATCAGGAAATAAACTGCGATTCCATAGGAATATCTAAAGTTGTATAGTGGAAAGTGCCAATATGACGTACACCAGTGGTTTATGGGGAGTGTTGTTTCTATTGCAAAGTGTCCAGTGTGAATAAATTAATCAAAATGTATCACTTATGAAGCATCACATTAGAGTATTAGCAGCGTATATATCACATGTACATGTTTTTTCCCAATTATTTCATTTTAAACCTACCTTCATAAAAATCATCGGTACATAATGTAGTGCCACATGCCACTTTAAACGTATCATCTGGCCGGCCTTGTTTAAGCAGTTCCTTCATTAATAGGTTGTCGAGTACAGCAGGCCTGGTCACCTTCTTACCAAGAATAATCTGATAATAATAAAAATCCATAAAAGGTAAATATATACCTAGTCATAGCAACAATGTATATCTCTTTAGCATTTCATACTCCTGACATCTTCATATACTGTCAACTATAGATTCTTATTCGAGTGCCTTTATGATATGCCGCAATGTTTGAAAGTAATCAGAAAGGTGCTAGAATGTTTTTAACTCAATTGCCTAAAGTTTACTGAATCAAAGTTTATGAAATACGCGCCAGTAAATGTCAAAGTCTTTGTTCTTTTAATGTGTTCCTTTCTATGCGTCTAACTTCTTCCATACCTTTTGAAACATTGGGTAATGGGAAGAAGGATTGGGTCGTTCAATCCAATATTATATGGCATGAATTCCATTTGCCTTTTCTATATTTATGAATACAGAAATGACTCCACATTTTCGGAGTGCAAAGAGGTACATCCCTACTTTCTCTTAATCCAATTATATATACAATGATTTCTCGGTAGCTAAGAATCTTACATTCCATCATGCATGGTTACATATCAAGTTCAGGATGTTTGATATATATATATATATATATATATATATATATATATATATATATCCCTTGCCTCTACTTATTACTATTCCACCCCCATCGTTTAGTACCAAAATAGATCATGTTGCCAGTAGGCACACCTAGATTGGTCTGACATATGGCTATGCCTGCCCTGGTCCCTTTTACTCAAATTTTGACAGGTTGCTTGGTTGTCACGTACAATTATCAAGATATCTCCCAGGTTTTTTTTTTTTTTTTACCAGCAAGCAATTTACAATAATGCAAAACGCTCCAATTGCCTGCGCCATGTGATATGGCGCGATAAAAGACATAACGGAAAGTTAAGCAACCCCCCCCCCCCGTCACCTTATTGTTCCACAGGGTAAAGGTCACATTGGGTTCAAGGCCACAATGAGATATTGTAACTTCTTGTTATAGTTATGATTTCAATTTGAATTCATATCAAATAATTTTACAGAAGGAACTTACAGATTCAAAATTGGTAGAAAGCATTCCGTCCACTGTACCACTAGATATAACAACGGTTCCCGCATCCACACCTAACAACAACAATACGCTTGAAATATTAAAATGACAGAAAAACTACTCTAATGCATGGTTGCAAACAAAGTTTATCAATAGTTCTATCGTAACTGTTACAACATTAAAGTTTTAAGAGTATTAATTTTTTCTGCAAAGCAGTGTGCATTGAAGAGTCCATTCTATCGGACATGTTTGTAATTATGATATCTGGGATAACCTCCGTGTAGAGATACAATTACAACAATCACCTAACATTTTTAAACAAAAAATAAAAACATTGACCAAGTAACAATGGGGAGAACTGAATCAACTAAGTTTGAATGATTTTTCTTTCCGATCCCTATGATAATTATGTTAGCAACTTATAGTTCTATGTATGAGGGCCTGATAAAATAGAGTAGAAAGGTAAAACCTGAGGAAGGTTGAATGATAGGTTATTCAAGTCTAAGTCAAACAAATTCAATATGATAAAATTTAATCATTAATCTTATCTCTTGGGACCGGCTGACCTATGTTCAACTGCTGTTCACATGGAATCCTTCTCCACTTGGGCCTTCTAAGTTCTCGTTTGAATATTTGCCAGCTCATCGGCCAGCAGTAAAATTGACAGTGCAAACTTTATATCATTACTTCCGCCATTGTTGTCTATTAATATCTAAATGTAAATACTAACATTCAAGTATCTGAAAACCTTTAATGTCACGAGATAGCTTTGTTCATTTTGAAAAAAAAACACTGACTTGGTATTCTTTCTCAAGTGAATTCTTCCTATATACTTAAACACGACACAATCATAGGATTACTTTAATCAATTTATTCATTGACTTTCATACATGCTGTGTTATGAAATGGATATCACAATATCTCTGACCATGCAATATACTAATTAGGAAGAAAAACCTACCCAGACCCCCAGAGGTTCCTATCCTAATGAGCAGTACGTCCTGACATCCGGCATAGTGGAGCAATTTGAGCAGCTCATTTAACATGACGCTCAGGGAGGGCACCCCTATACCGTGCTGAAATAACACAATCAGTTGTTTTGTTTAAACAGTATACACGTGTATTGAAACGTGATTTTCAACCACAATAACTATGACTTTCCATGCGCACCAGAAACCTACATATTGAGATATAGATATAAAGGCTGATGAATATAATGTAATGGTGTTGAGTGCATTCTGAAGGCTGCATGTGGAATTCTCCTATTAGGGATAACTGATATACAAAATTTTAGCCACCTGCAGGTTAATTGTGACAAAAACACAGGAAAAAACATTAAAAAGAGTACCAATACTTCCTAAATATCTGCCTGTCATTGTCACATCTTTAAATCAAGTAAATTAACAGGAAATATTAATAGGTACACACTGAAAATTGTGCTAGCTTTCTATCATGTTAAACTAATAATAATGCTATATTAAAAGTCTTGTCACCAAATATGTCCCAGCATACTTCTTGCAATTGACCTAGGCTAGTCCGCAGGGAAAATACAGGAAATAAGCTCTCCGACGTGTGGAGGATTTGAAATAACTTGACAACTGTTCAATAGATTATTTTATTAAATACTGAAAGGACTGGTTTAGACGTATGTGTATACAAACAATTGTGTTACTAGACTGCTCTGAGAAACATTTAGTGAAATATTCGAATTAGATCCAACGCTCTTTGTATTTAGATGGTAGTAATATTCTAGGTGCATCGTGATAGACTATTTCCTTAGCTGTATTTCAATTTAGATTCTGGAAAATACAATCACACTAAATGTCACTAATATCAAATTCCTAGAAAATAAAAACCAGTTTCTAGACATTGAAATAAAAACTAGTTCCTAGAAACTAAAATAAAACCCAGTTCCTAGAAATCAAAATAATAACTAATGCTTAGAAAGTAAAATAAAAACTAATTCCTAGAAATTCAAACAAAAACGAGCTCCTAGAAATTAAAACTGCAGGTAAAATTAACATTGCACTAAACTAGTACTCACGTCTGCCACGAGTACGGGCCCTACTTTGTACAGGACGTATCTGTCGGTGGAGGCAGCCAGGTTCTCCGGCGGGGGCTGGTCGCTCAGGCCAAGTTGGGTCTGCAGGTACAGGGCAAACTCCCTCATCCGACGGGTGCTTCCTCCCACACACACAAACTGAAGTCGGAGAATTCATTTTGTTATGGAGGTACTTTTGATCTTGCTTTTTGATCTTTTTTTCATATATCTAAAGTCTAGAAATCGATATCCCCCAAATTGTACATACAAGACCTTTGATTCTAAAACACATACCTCATATATTTATACCATTTTTCAATTTGTTTTTGAATTTGCTATTTATGTCTAATGATTTACAATATATATGTGGTACTAAGGAGAACACAATACAGTGAGCATAGCAAGGTAACCTTGTTGAAACACCCCTGCTAGATAGTTGTCTATGTTATTTTTCAATTTTATTTATAAAACTATGAGTACTTTTCTGTAAATAATAAAAACAAAGTTGCGTTTTGTGACCAA
Organism: Lepidonotus clava; assembly: GCA_936440205.1. Lineage (NCBI taxonomy): Eukaryota > Metazoa > Annelida > Polychaeta > Phyllodocida > Polynoidae > Lepidonotus > Lepidonotus clava. The sequence goes on along the minus strand of OW387150.1, from coordinate 11,161,729 downwards.
TATGAGTTGTAATAATTGTTAAATACCTTGAAGCTGTGTCTCCACTTGGGTGATAAACCCCAGCAAAAAAAGCCAGCTCCTGACGCCCGGTGACTAAAACCTGACATCCGGGACCAAAAAAGTTGAAAAATTGCCTCTTTGAGACACACTCGGTGACGAATGTGCTGGTGCCAAGAGTGCCAAAACAAGGTCTATCGCCCAGGATGCTGGCGCCAATGTGGCTGGTGACATAGCCACTAAATCGCGGGGGTTTCTGGGCATCCGATCAAGCATGTTTGATCAGGTTTATCGCTGACATTGCCAGTTTTACAAGTCGCCGGGCGACAGGTGGCTTATTAAGCGCCAGTCTGTCTACTGTCCACTGGCTTCAGAGCATAGTTTGTCACTGGCAAGAACTTCATCGTCCGAGTGGAGACACAGCTTTATCTAGTTTAAAGAATATAGCAGTGTCTCCACACGAGCAACGGATGAAGGGTCATCTGAGGCCAGGTCCCAATATAGACAGGCTGGCGCTGGGTAATTACGGAAGCCACCTGTCACCCAACGATAAACTTTGCTGACTTGTAAAAACACTGGCAACGTTGGTGATAAACCCGATCGAACATGCTTGATCTAATACCCAAAACCCCCTGCGATTTAGGGGATATGTCACCCACCAGGTTGGCACCAGAACCCCTGCGATGAACCTTGTTTATCGGCGCCGCTGTTTTGGTCACGCAGCATATCCCAACGTGTCGATAAACTTTTCCATCGCTCAGTGCCATATTTCTGTTGCCCAGTGACAGTTTTTACCTTTGTTGCCCAGCGATCTACCTTTGTTGCTGGCATTTATTGCCCAAGTGAAGACACAGCTTAGTAGTGGATGTGTGAGAACCTTTATAGGCTCATGCAAAACCTTCAAACGACAATCATCTTGACAGTTAAGTTAAAATAACCCTTTACCTTAACATCTCCAAACAAAGCCTGCATGTTGTGATCCTTTGTATTGAGTCCAAAATGATACAGAATATCTGTACCTATTGCCTTTAGATCCGGATTCCAAGACATTTTGTTTGGAATTCACTTTTGGGAACTGAAAATAGAATAACAGAAGTGATCAAATATAAACACTCCAATAATCAATGGAGTTCAAAGTAAGTTTGAGAAAAGTTTGAAATACTGTTGAATACTCACATGTATTGGAAACTAAACTTCAAACCAAACCTCAGTGACAAGAATTATATATCAATTATAAGAACAAGGAAGGTACCAAAGTGATCGTACTGCAGCACAGCATATAGGGGATCACGTCTATAGAGAATTAATCAATTTCGCTGCTCATGCTTTTCTGACAGAAAATAATTCAAGCTTGGTCATTTCCCTTATTTTGTTTCATTCTTTGAAACATATAATGAAGATAAATGTACGGTAAATGGTGTTTTTCTTTTTAATTTAAAGTATCAAAGCATTTTACCATTGTGTTTAGTATATGCGGGTATTTTTCTTATAATTTCTGCAGGCATTTTAATTAATATTGCACTTTAGGAGCCTCCCATTGAGAATTAACCGGTCCCTACTCATAGATAAAGAAGTGATAAGGGTAAAATACTACACATTTCTCTCTAATAGTTTAAACACAGGGCCTTATCATGACAGGTATGTTTTGTTAAAGAGAGGACCCAGTGACCATAAAGTATCAGTGTCGTGCTCCTCACAATCAAAATAATCGCTATGCCAAATTTCATAAAAATAATATAACATTTATTAGTTTGAATTTCATATATAATTTACCAATTCAATGTGATCGTCCCTGTCTGAAGAGTGGCATGCATAGACCATTACTCTGTGTGACATCATAGACAGGGCTCACGGGCGAGGTGAAAAATTGAAAAAAATAATTAATAACGTTGCCCCTTTCTTTTGATAAAATTCTAATAGCTAGTGTTCAAAACAACATAGTGATTATGTGCATCTCTTTTAGCATCTAGGATAAGGTCCCGAACTAGACCAAAGACATTTTAATTAATATTGCACTTTAGGAGCCTCCCATTGAGAATTAATTGGTCCCTACTCATCTGCAGTAATCAGTCCCTCTAAAGGCATGGCCCCATGCCTGCAGTAAGTAGTCAGTCCCCTCAATCAAGCATGGCATCAAACTATTTATCCTGTGTCATCTTTTCTAATAAGGTACCTGAAAAAATGTCCATCATGCTTAGACCCAGATACACTGTTAAAACAAGTGTTTAGAACCTAAACACTTTCCTAAACACTTCGGCGCATCCAGTTTTGGAACACTTTATTTCCCTAAACATGTTTAGAATTATTGGTGTTTAGGGTTAAGTGTTTAGAAATGTGTGATGTTTAGCTGTTTACCCATGAAGTGTTAAGGTCCTCAAGGTGTTTAGAATCAAAATGCTTATGCTTTTTTTATGTTTAGCTGTTAAGTGTTTAGAAATCTATGATATTTAGGTGTTTATCTATGAAGCATTTAGGTCTTCAAGGTCTTTAGGGTTAGGTGTTAAGTTAAACAGTAATATACCATAATATGTCCAGTCTTCCTGCATTCTTAAGGATGAAAACCATTTTAAATTTAACAATAATTACCGTAGTGTGTAAAAAAAACAACGTAGATTTTACATGTAAAACACTGCTATGGTACTAAGCCATAAAGTTTACACCAGATGTAACGTTAACAGCATTTAAAGTTTTATTTTTCCTGTAAACACACTACAGGATCATTGAGCCAATAACCAAGTATGTCTTTCCTTCTTGGTTTAGCCTTGCATGGGTTGTTTGATTGTTGGAGGTAAAACCTTCAGGGTATAGCTGATAAAGTTCTTGAACTAAAAAGGTGTCTACATGTTAATCCTACTGAAAAGGTGTTTTAAAACATTTTGTAACTGTTTTAGGGGTGTTCTGGTTGGTTGACCATACCTAGAATAACAGACCAATGAAGTGATTATCTTAATGACGCTACAAAAGCTTAAAAGTCTAACATTTTTAATCACAAAGTTCCAAATTCCTAAGTGTGTGAAAAAACCATTTTACTAATCATGGCCAAAAATATGGATGGCATGTTGCAAACCACTAATAGTACAACTACTTCAAAGTAGTAATTTGATAACTTCAGAAGCCGAGATTTGAACCCGGGGCCCCTCACATATGAAGCCTATGCTCTACCACTGAGCTATGGAGGCCTGTAGGTAGACACAGCCCAGCTTTGCTACTTAACTGAATAAGTAGGGGTATGAGAGTACTGAACTATTGTCTGTCACAAGAACATGATGTCGAATACCTGTATAGTAGTACATATCCTACACATTGGTGCTGACTCTGCCAGTGTGCACTGCATGCAGTCCAAGTTAGCTCAGTTGGTTAGGCTTCTACCTTGAATGTAGAGAATGTGGGTTCTACTCCCAAAGTGTCCATTTTTCTTTTCCATAGTATACACTTGATATTATGTGTTTAGATTCTAAACATGTCCCATTCAAAACATGGTTAGAGGTTACACGTGTTTAGCTTTTAAACACAACTGATTTTATGCGTTTAGATTTTAAACATAGTTAACCCAACACATGTTTAGAAGTAACAAGTGTTTAGGTTTTAAACAGATATGGTTTAATGTATTTAGATTATAAAATTGTTTATACCCTAAACATATTTAAATTCTAAACACCATTTTAACAGTGTACCCAGCAACAGTCCATGCCAACCCAACTTATACCTCTGGGGTTCTAGATGGGAAGCGATGTCCCCATGGCGTGTGGCGAATGTTATAAACAGCTTAGGGGCATATACATTGATTGCTTTATATGCTAAGGACCGTTTTCAATTAGGAAAATCTGTTCAGGATGTGAGTCTTTGATTATTGTTATAATTGTCAAGGAATCACGTTCTATATGGAAGCCTGTATCTCATAAAGTCTGGTATTTCAATGAAAACTGGCATATATGTTGCAAAACTTTTGAAAATCCTTGCCACTGATGAATCCCCGTGTGGTGCATCGAAATTTAAAATTATATCTTTTGTCGCTATAGTTTTAAACCCCATGTCATTTCAATCAGAGCAAATGTCGAATTCAAGAAAAGCCTGTCCTGCTGTGTTGATTTTAGGGGTGTACCCCTAAACGTGTGTCCTACAAATGAATATCATCAAAACTAACAATAGCAAAGCCTAAGATTTCAATCATTTAGATCCATACTGCCGATCCTTATTATAAACAAAAATACTTCTGAAAAGCTTAACCAAGAAGTCAATGTAGGAAAGCAACATTCTTATACCACATGATATAAATTACATGTAGCATCACTGAAAAACAGCTACGACTTTGTGGATAGTTCACTGAAAACACAAAGTCATCAGAGAGCCACTGCAAGGTTGTCAAAGGGTTGTCACTGGTCACTTTTGGGCTCTCATAGGTGACTTTTGGGTCATCACAGGGCTCATTTCAGGCCATCAATGCTGTGTGACTACCTTGTGACAATCCGTTGACAACTTTGGGGTGGTCAGAGGGTTGTCATTGTAAATTTTGAGGCTGGATGACAACCCAAAGGTAGTCATTTTCTCCCAACTACTTTGGGCCAAAAAGGTCGTCAGAGAAGCAAAAATGAAGAATGGGTTGTCATAGGGTTGTCACAAAAGAAAATGAGAAGTCAAAAGACCTTCCTGACTACCCTAGGGTTGTAGGTGAATGGTGCCTAAAGTGACAGCCCAGGGTTGTCATGGCCTCTGTCTATATCAACCCAGTGTTGTAAGTGAATGGTGTCAAAACCATACAACTCATAGGCCTCCTATGTGTAATGGCCACACCTAATAACTAGTAATAACATAATAGGATGCCATTATAATGACTATGATATCTACAACATGAAAATATTCATAAATAAGATTTTTTGTGTAACAGACACAGACACAGCCTGTGACAACCTTGGGTTGTCGTTTTTGACACCACTTTTGACAACTCTGTGTTTTCAGTGTTGGGCACCTTGTGATAAGGGTCTTTCTGGCCAGATTATAAGCTGTGCACCATTATTTGGTTATAAAATAATACCCCAGTAGTAGGGACAAAGGCCACTTTAGAATAGTATTGACTGCACTATGCGGCAAGGAAAAACTTAAACCCTCTTTATATAGTAAGTTGTATTTATTTGAATTTCCCCTACACCCCCGCTCTAAGATTAGAATTCATGACGTGTTTTCATATATTTCATTGAAAGGATTCCAAATAAGAGACTTTCAGATTTAATTAGCTACATTAGGTCTATGCTTACCATGGTAACCAGGAATATAGGTAATCAATTATGATTTTTTTAAATCTATTTCTGAATCATCGTCATATACAATCGTGTGCTTTTCATGACGAAACATTTCTAAGTCCTTTCATATTGGCTGCATATGAACTTTCCGCTGCATTATATGTATACTTTAGTGTGATATCATTGGGACTACAAGCTATATGCTCTACATAGTTTATAGGCTAGGTAAGGCAATAAGGAGTTGATGACGGAAATGTAGCATGGAATCTTTTTCAGTTTGCATCTGTGGGTAATAAAATGCTTAAGTTGGTTTCGAAATGTGTTATGTTAGCAGGTCCATCCCAATATTTAAGCCACAATTGGTTTCGAAATGTATTGATTGCAGATGGATATATAGTAAATAATTGTTTATTTTCTATGGGTTTCTTTTCTACAAAATTAGTCCAAAATAATTTCCAGGTGTTAAATACTGTACATCAGTTATCCGTAGTGGGGGAATTAACAAATAAGTCAACTGTGATCCTTTTTTATTTCTGTCAATTAAAGTTACTACGAATACTTGCAATGTGCTAGCAAATGTAAAATATCTTGGTCACAGTGTGGATTATTATCATTTGAGCATCTTCTGGATTAAACGTTCAAATAAAAGTGTGTGTATTTACCTTGAATGCTATTCCTCTTCTATATAAAAGTTATCCGCGATATGCTAAGACGTTGAGACCAAGTGAAGTAAGACTTTAAAAGACCAGTAGTTGTAAAAGAATGAGGCTGGGATCGGCCTACACCCCCCTCCCCCATACTATGGAGGCATTAATTTTCGTGCTGTACGCTTGTCGTCGCCGTTAATAATACTTAGAAATTGATGCGTATGGAAAAAATCAAATCCTGGATAAACGTGCACATTTATCAGAGCGCGAATATTCACCCTTTAGTCCTGATTGCGCAAAAATTGAGCAGCGCGAAAATATCAACGTTTACAGTAGGTGCATTATGGCATGTGGTTGAGGTTCTTCTGGTAAACACTTAAACAAGTCCCAAACTGGAAATTCACACATGGAGCACAGCGAACAGAGTGTCTACAGGGTAAATACCTCACGGGAAGAGTAAACGGATTAACTTTCAATCCCTACAAGGAAAGACATGTTCTCACGCTACCTGAATAGGATTTAAATTGTTGAAATTGAAACTAGATATTGAGGAATCGGTCCCTAACTCGTAGGTCTGTCAACGCAGATTTGCCCAACCTTAAGGCCATGTTACGCGGTGAATTCTTTTGCTTACGTGTTTCCTTTTTCAGAATATGTGTGTGGTTTTGTTATTAACCATATTATTTCATGTGGTATGGGAACATTGTTCACGTAAATGCAACATTATGATTAGGGAAGAGGTGGCAAATTCTTTTCATTCCAGTTTCATTTTCAACGTGTGTATTCGATCTGTTTACCTAAGAGTAGTTGAAAACTGCAAAAACTGTATATTTCTTGAAGTAAATGTATGGAAAAAGAATAAAATAAAGCCGAAAAAGACAGTACAGTACCTTACTTAAAACAAGGTAGGCTTACGATTCAGTTTTTTTCCCTCCCAGTTCTTAGAGAAAGTGTGTGCAATCTGGGGGCTGGATTGAAAAGAAATGAAATAGGGTCAATTATATCGGTCTGGTTGGGCTAGGTAAAAAGTCAGGATTTTGCATGGGGTTCCCCACTAAAACGATTAATGACTATTTGTTAACCCATGTGTCTGGGCTTTTAATTAGTGCATTAAATTGTGTGTAACGTTACAGAGAAAATAACAATTAGAGACGTCAGTGTGCGATTTGTTCTATATATAACCCCCATGATTGGAGTGGTGATGAAGTATTTTACTTTTACTTTCTGTTTAGTTGAGGGACGTGATGAAGAGTTTAAGGGATGTACGTTCTGTTTAGTTGAGGGGAGTAATATGTATAATAGATCCATTGGTATGAAGAACCCAACATTTATGTAGTGACAAATTACATACATATTGTTTTAATGTTTATCTTTTTATAGAATGTGTGTAATAGATTAAGCTACAACCAAGGATAAGAATTGTAATATATTATGGCTGGAGAAGGGGGACAGATAAGGATAATCTCCTTACCCATTACCAGGATAAATAAAATGATTTAAAAAAAAGACAAGTTAAAGACATTAGTATTTGTTGAGATCTTGTGTTTCTTCAGACACAGGTTAGGGGGCACGGCCTAAGCTTCTCCTATCCCACTAAAGGTTAAAACATTCAAACTTCGCTGGTTCTTCATTTCCAGCGCCCTGATTGGTCCTCCCTGGCCAGGACCATAGAGGTCAATTTAAAAGTTGAACTCTGAGGGTTTACTTTTATGTTTTTACAGGAAGTAGTAAATATTATTCCTTCAACTCATTATTCCATTAGTTTAGCTTGTCCAACTCACAGTCTTCTTGTTGTACTGACACGGGTGGCCAGTCCATGTTTGGGCAGCAAGGCGTGAGCTTTAGAAGCGCACATGTAAGCCATGTTTCACTTTGACAGTACTGAAATGGGGGAGGAGTCACGGTGTGATGGACCACCTTATAATAATGTGTTCCGCTCTTAGCCAGCCAGAGTAGCTGTAAACGCTGTGTGAGTAACATCCAGGGAAGGTTGGACCTTTAACCTTCAGTCTTGGTTCTGGATTGAGGCATAGAAATTGTGTTAGAGCGCGGAGCGTTGACTGAATGTGTTTGAGGGGACTCTTACCTCGGGACTGATCATGGTCAATTGAGTTCTTGTCACAGAACGACTATACACTGGATAATAAATAAACAATATCCTTTCACACGAGTGTTCACGTCTTACATGATGTGGGAACTATAATTATGTATTGGACGACTGCAGTCGACGAGGAGGAGACTGCGAATGGAGCTAGCTATTATCTATAAAACTAAGTACGACTTTACACACCCTATCAATAACGGATAATTAACCTTCTATAGTTCATTGTCATGGTGCATTAGACCACGCATCATCTCCAGTTGTAGTTCAGGCAGCAAGAGTTGACAAAACACTCTCGTGAAAGGATGTTATTTATTGTTGTCCAACACAAGTGATTCATGTCACTGACCTCCTGTAAACACTTCACCAGACCTTAGGCAAGTCCCCTCAGCTCTCACAACCAACCGCTTCTAGACAAAGTCAATCCTATCCACAGAATTCCCTCCATCACCCAGCCCCCTGGCCTACCACGAGGTCCTCACTCAGCCAATGGTTTGAACACCTGACCTCCTGACGCTCCGGTCCTGTCTATACACTCTAAATCCAGCTATGGACTTAGCTCCCCCTTCGTTGGCAGTTGTGGGACTTCGCTTGAGCCCTAGCAATAGTTTTTATCTGTGATTTTTTCAGGCTAGAGGCCATATTACACTAGATGTAGGGACTATGTTCACATTGGGTCCCACTGCCCAATGTGTCTGATTTGCTTCATTTTACCAACAAGTTTGTAAACAAAAATGCAAGCCAGGGTGAGCCAGGGCGAGCCAGCTAAATTCATCTTTATCTTAGCATATTATTTATCAGATTTGAAAGATAAGGGATTTTAGTTTATAGATATGTACATCCTACCTAATTTTAAGGTATGACAGGAATAACCAAGGTGAATAACATTTTTTTTCCGAGTATGCAATGATCAGAGATTTCTGTTGTGATGATGTGTTGGAGTTTAAGGTCTACTCAGCAATTTTTCAGCTACATCGAGACCAACTCTGGTTTTTGACCACATAGTTGTCATGACCAAATCTATGGGGGCGAGAACTATGGCAAGCGGCCAAGCCCAGGCTCAAACCCAGACCAGCCGAGTGCAAGGTGAAGACATTACTAACTGCATCATCCTGCCCCCCTTCAGAGAGTTCTGTTTGTGTCATTCTTTCTGCTCTACTTGGCTTTCATTAACTGCGACTATACACATATAATTGACAAGCTTGTCAGAGGAGGCTATGTACCCCATATCTCCATATAATAGGTGCTCTCAATGCTAGGAAATACATCCTAAGTAAAATACATAAATCATACCTTGAAAAATCTGACAAACCTGGTTTTATCTTGGCTGTTTTTTCCTCAAACATTAGATGGCACAACTTCTTAGTAGTGTGATGAATGTCTATTCATCAGGTGTCAAAGCAAGAATGTCAATGTAAAATGATGCGGTAGATTTAAGTATATTGTGTAATGGGAATGAAACCCGAAACCCGAAACCCGAAACCTGAAACCCGAGAAATAATGTAAACTGGAAATGACGTCAGTATGACTGCGTGACGTCACTATGACCACGTGACATGAAATAGCCAATCAGAGTTGACCGCTAAGGTATAAAAGGGGCGATGAGGCCCAAAAATAAAGAGTTCCTTCGTAGTACTCATGGTGTTCACACGTGTCTCCTTCCTCTAGCAGCTCCTTAAGAGGGTTCCAGTCGATAAGATGATCTAATATGGACTAGATAAATAGAAAGTAGAAATAATATTAGTAAAGTTCTAGGAAACTGAACTATTGTTAATGTTTGATTTAAGACTGCGTAAGATTCGTGTATATCCAAGTCTTCATGAGTTGCTTTCCAGAATGCCTGAGTAATTCAGACCGCGTTTAAAGTTTGTCCATTCACTTCCCAATAGTTCAAAAGAAATGAACGATGAGGGAGCTTCTTAATATGAAAGGGTTTTTATTCAGTAAACATCTCATCCCGAGTCAAAGCCACCATGTATAAGTCTTCATCAGTCCACCTCCCATCTCCTATCAGCAATCAACCACATTTAGAACACGAGTTGCTCCAACACCTTCTAGACCATTCTAGTATTCAGCTCTAACACAATCCTATGTCCGAGGTAGTGGGTATTGGTAAACTCCAGTCTGTTACACGGAGCCGATGTACTTACTCCAAGTATAACTCCTTGGCTAAACATGTTTAGCTGATGTTCTCACTAAACTAAGTGACTACTAACTTCTAACCAACTAACTGCTCGCTCCCTACCTTGCAGCGCCTTTTATACTGGTTAACAGGTGGCGCTAGGAGCGTAAGATATTTCTCCTAGAAGTAGACTAGAAGTAGACTTGCTAAGCCTGATCCTTGTTGGATTATATATCATGCCAATATATTAAAAGTACTAAGCCATTAGTACAAAACTTAGGCTTAAAAAAGAACGGGGTCCAAAGGCCCAAAGGATCGGAAATCATGGCTCGAAGGCCCAAAACTACCCGACCGACGGCCCGAGGAAGGAAGACCGGCCAGGTGAAGAAGCCCGAAATAACAAGTGGCGGTCCCATGACCGGAGGTATCAAGGCGCAACGGGCTCGGCCCCACGCTACCAAAACATAGGCGACCGTTGGCCCGAGACATCCGGCCAGGGGACGAGGGAGTAGAGCCTCCCTAGCTGGCCTGAGAGAGATGATGGCTGCAACCCCTCGGCCCGACCTGACCAACACACCCTCCCCCCTTCAACGAATACCGATCCCCCCGACTGACCCACTCAGCCCCCCTCGTGCGCGAGGCACGACTCTTGATCTCACATCTCGGCTTCTTGCTAGGCCTCCGTGCCCAGCTGAGAACCGAAATAACCCCCATGTCCCTCGGCGGTAGAAACCGGAAACCTCGAATTACCGAGGAACGTCACAGTAGTGTTGTTTTTCCAAGCTTCCAAAAGTTCCTTGTATACACCTTTTTCATTAAAGAGAGGGGCCAGTGAAATTTTAATTTTGTAAAATTCTCATCTTATACAGTAGATGTGATGCTTTAATATGAATACAAAACAATTTTATAACTACAGATTGATATCTTGCATAGGAAATCTTGTCTACAAAATCAGATCATATATTGAGACCCCTGCACACTTGGTACAGGACGTCTGTTTCTGACGTCACAAAAATGACAGTTATATTCAAATTTCAAATTTCTAAATTCCATGAAAATTATATTTTTTCACATTTTCTTTTAAGAATAATTTGATGATGTAATTCTAATCTCTTTTAGACTGATAAAAAACATTTGACAAATTTATTTTTGCATTTTTTCTTAGTTTTATATTTTTTCAACTGTTCTGCTTGTGAAGTCACAAACAGATAAATGGTCTGTGCAGGCATTGTCAGATGCAGGCAGAGAAACTAAGTTGGATACAGAAAAATGTGCATAAAATAAAAGCTAATATAGATCAAAGTATAAAATTTGGTATGGTTATTCCCTGGATGGTAGGGATCACGACAGTATACTAACGTTTGGTCACTGGCCCCTCCCTTTAAGGGTGGTGCCCCTTCATAGCTAAAATATAAACCCTGGTAAAGGGAATGCTGTCCAGTTCAGTCTGCAACACTAGGCTTGGAGCAGGACCAAGTGAGGATTGGGGGCCAATCAGGAAGTCAACGGTCTGTAATTATTAGCAGTGTGTGGAATGTGTATGTGGGATGAGATGATGAAGGGGTAATTCTCCCTACCACGGATAGCTGATTTACAGTATTTTAAGGACCTGCAGGCTAATTTGGGCTGAATTTGTCGACAAATTCTCTGGAAAACCTATAGAAAATAAGCAAATAATTGCGATATATCCATCTACAATGAATGAATTTTTAAATGACTCAGGGAATATTGATGGATATGGATACTAACTTAAAGAATATTGATGGCTAGTTTTTCACAATGTTATTCTTAAAGTAATGGTACAATTCATGAAAATTCCTATGCTAAAGCCTTCAGTCTTGTCGACATATTACCCAGCATGCATCCTGTTTCAGGCTAACCTGCAGGTAAAACTTGAGAAAATGGCTATCCGTGGTTGGGAGAATTGTGTTTGTGGTAACTGATACAAAATAAGCACTTTTGGTAAGTACCTGTAATCAACTTGTTTTTAGTGTTGACCTCCTTCGAAATAAAAGTCAAGCTAGGCTGAAACATGAGTGGTCAGTGTGAATTCTGATGAAATGCCTCAACTCAGGTAGTCTCACAATCTGACCACCCACCTTAAATACATACCATTTGCACTACCTCTCTACTTCAGAGCTCATAACAATCTATCAGTTGCATAATTTCCCCATTACAATATTGTATCCTACAGAATTCCATGGCCTTCAACTTATGTCAATGCAAAAATCACTGATGAAGTGTCTTTCAACTCCCTAAACAGAGCAGAAGTTCCTGCTCCCCTTTGGCTTTACTTCATGGATGGTTTCAGCCTTTCATTGGTCAATGATCATTGCATCAATAACTCTGCTGGCTACGAGCAAAAGGGTGCTATGACATGATTACAATGCTCCAAAGACTATCTTATTCCAATAATGTACTAAATTGGTTTTCATATTGTGACAAGACTAAACTACTTATCTAGAGATCTTCAGCCGGAGAATGGCCGATGTTGCTGTGGTGACTTTTCAAGCTGAAAAACATTGTTTGTTACCTCATTGTCAGTCCAAGGTTCTCTGCACTATTTCCAAGCAGAAAGTGGCATCCAACAACAAGGACACAGGTGGAATTATAGAAGGAAAGAATCGGTTAAAACCGAAAGAACTCCGGCTTATTCGTCTTCTTTTTCTATATATGAAAGTAATTGTTGATGAGATATGGGGATAGGAATACGAATTATCGATTGAATTAAGCAAAAAGATGCACATGCCAGCGCGAGTGGAGCCGCCCGCCATTCTCCTCTATTATCGTTCACCTACACGGAGAGAATACCCACCTTTTGGCCGATGCCGATCGTATATATCGACATAATTCTTCATGATATATCGACCCAGACCTGCTCAGAATATTAATAATCCATAAGATATACTCCATATTGCGTGTCAATGTCGATTTCAGGCGTAAAAGGCGGTCATTCGCAGAGAACACCTACACACGTGTTCACCGGGTCGCGCCATCTTGGGCGTCTGATGCAATAGGCCTGTGGTTTGACAGAGTCGATGCGCGCGATGCGCTTCCTACGGAAGGAATTGCACATGAAACATAGTCCGGTAAGAAATGCGATTTTCTGGGATTATGTCGATATATAGCTTCCCAACATATCGGCATCATCAATAAAAGATCGACATGATCCTATATGGTGCGTTAAGTCGACTGAAACACGCAGGAAATAGACGAAATAGGCGAACATTCCCGGCTGACTTTCCGATCGGAAACCGGTGCCCGCCATGCTCGCCATGCTCGCCGTCATCACCCTCATTAACATAATCACACTACACGACACATCCCGAACGCTATAGGCCTTCGAATGCTGAGGCCTCGATATCATACAGTTTGAACACTGTCACTCTCCTACCCGATCTCGGCTAATGCTTTGTCAATGGTCAATTTCTGGTATAGGCATTACATAGTGAATGCACTGCAAACCGGAAGCAGGCCAAATTTTGCGATCTTGTTTCCGCTGGTTGAACTATCATTCAATGGCCTTTACCGGCTAAATGACCAACACAACACTCCGGGCATGACCGGAGACGACAGCCCCGACAGCGAGGCCGGAGAACTAGCGAACTATCAGTGGAGAGTGGATAACCCCTCCCTCCCCCACACACACACTCATATAAACCTTTCTGTCAATCAAGGGAAATAAGTCATGACCCATTCTTGTAGTGGAGCGCAGGCCCCAACAGTAGACCATCAAATTTGTAAATCAATTCAAAAAACAACCTATCCCCTTGTTTCTGTGGTGTCTTAACCCAATATAGGAAACACTGTAAATCTACCCCATCAACAAAATGAAATCCCAGCTAACAGTTTTCACTCAAAATATTCAAATCCCCTCAATAATGCATCTGAGATCCTGTTCTGCTGTCATGTTCCTTAGATACTAATCTCAATTCATAATTCTGAGGGTAATCCATCTACAACCCTTACGTAAATTGCACCATAACTAAAATCAGTTTCAAAGAATTAGTAGTTAATCAGAGGAATCCAATCAGTGCTTATTAGCATTTCTACAATTTGTGATTTAAGATTAAAAATCAAAAAAAAAAAAAAAAGAAGAAGTTACGATTAAAATCAGTCACCATTGACAATTGTAACAGAGGCAATTTGTCAGTGAAAACACTACAGTGCCTCTAATATAAAGAGGTAATTAATCTTAGTTAAAACTGTAATATAGTGAATATGCGTCTTGTGAGAACAAAAAGAAGGGTGACACAAATCTTTCACATATACATTTATTGTGACATAAGCCAATATTTCCAATAAACCAGTTTATAATGTCCATCATTATCTGTTATTTTTATCTTCATAAATAAGATCTACACGCACCATGGTTCGAATAATAATGATAATACATTCACAGACTGTAAGGAAAGTTAACAGTTTGTTTACGCCCCTAATATGTTGAATTAAAGGTAATAAGATATCTAAACCCAAATGAAATTATTTGGTCTCACGTAAACCTTCCATTGGACTGAATCAGTTATAAAGTAATGACAATGGCGATTACGGTATGCCTATATGTATCCTTCAATGTCGTTATACCTAAGTCGTATATTTATAAGGGGAAATGTAATAGTCTAGTACGCATAAAGGCACTACTACGTTGGCGCCATTATCGTTAAAAGGTGTAGACCAGGAGTAAGTATGGCTTTTTATTAGCCCAACAACCAAGTAAATTATACCAAGTAGTACGAAGCAGTTTAAGATGAACTGAAAGGGAAATTCAACTTTTCATCAGTGATTTGATGACGGAACATAGCGAGGTTATGATAAGATACCGTTTGAAATGCAGTGAAATAAAAAAGAATAGCCACCAAGATTATGGGCTTTCCTGTTACCGGAAACATTTAAAATAAATTAGTGCAAATAATAAATGTACATAAAAAATTAGTGGTAAAAACAGAGATATCATAAGCTTGCCGTAGGGTATACATGTACATGTCTATCTTCACAGGCGGCTACCACTAGCGTTGTTTGCAAACAGTCGTTTATGTTTGAACGTTTCGAGGCTCAACCGTTTTGAGTGCTAGCGGCAAAGTTTTCGAGTGCACTTTATACACTTTGAGGACACTCTCCGCAATGGGCACAGAATGGAATAAAATATACAAAATAAAGGGGGTAGTGGAATCCAAATGTTCCTCGATTATGGGAGAAATGCATGCATGCATACTGATGCCTTGTAGTCACCATTGTAGAAAGTTTCAAGGACACAAAGTCTTGACTATTGTGTATAGGTTCTGACTAGAAATAAATTCACGATCTTTTGTCTTAAAACTTTTCCTAACTGAAGCGTAGGGTAAGAATATTGGCATCTTGTAGCTCAACACTTAGTCTATATTTGGGTTTGCATGGGAATTTACATGTTCCACACCTCGGCCAGGCAAGTTGCCTCTTCTCCTTATCCCCTAATACTTGGTCATTTGTTTCTGTAGGTAGTGCGAGGGAGGTTCCCTTTGTTTTGTATAATAACAAGTCTTCATTGGCTGCTACCTCTGGAAAAGCAAGATTCAACGCATGGTAATAATGCGGAAGAGGTAATTTGATAATGCCGCATTATCACTCTACCAGCAATGCGCTGTGATGGTTTGGAATTCATTCTGGCTAAATACATGAATATAAATTGAATCTTGGCCTGAACTGACACGATGATAAGGGTAAGATAGCTACGCTTTCTCCACCAGTATGATTCAAATTGATAGCGCATCCTTCCATAACACATTTGATGGTCTAGATTCCAACCAATCAAGAAAATCGCCAGAGCATATTCCCCATTTTCGTTCCTTTTTTTGGTGAAAATTTGTATCACACATTGCTGGATTCTGCTCAATTCTGGTCTAGAAATGTACATTTTTCTTTACATTTTTAAGATAGGGGACAGAGAACATGTAACACTGTACATGTGCGATAAGAGTGGACACTATTGCAGACTGCAGTTTTAACACCACCTTTACCTACGAGGCACTCCGACGGCTTTCAGTCTACGTAACACAGTCAAAGATCAACTTTCAACTTAGCTTCAGTGGTCTGCTGGAACCCTTTAAATCTGCTGGGGGCCTTTTAATACAACCGGACCGTCAACCTTACCTCTGTTGCCTGGACATTTTCTAACCTATACATCATGGACAGAAGTACGTCCGTTTTTTTCAGAGCTTCTGAATTGCAGTGCATTCATTTTATTTCTAAACCTAGCCATATATGTAATTGAACAATTTCTGAATTTCAATGCATTCAGGTTTTGGCCTAGCAGGCATATACACGTAACTGGACAGTTTCTGAATCTTATTTCATTCAGTTTTTGGCCATGCAAGAAATGGACTGTTTCGGAGGCATCTTAGATTGGCATTGGTTGCAACACATACATGTAGTACGCAATGGTTGCGACAAATAGTACGCAATGGTTCCAAGCACATAGTATGCAGCTTAAATCGTACGCTGCTCCGGATAGGCCTGCGGAAATTGCCTGGAGGCAGAGAGCTATGAAAGCAGACTGAGAAATGGCAATAAATAACTACAATCACAGACACACCTCCTTTTCCGTCTCCCTCTTACACGGACAAAGTTACACACGCACACATTCCACATCTACGCTTGCTTCTTTCTCAGCTGAGGCAGAACAATGATGAAAATTGCAGATAAAAGAAAATTACGATTTATGCTGCAAGCCATATAAGTATGTATATTTTTTTTTACAAGATCCAAGTCCATAGTTCAATGATCTGTACTCGATTGATCACTTCATCATGCATCCAGGTTTCAGCTTTATATTTTTGGTATTTTTTCACTGATCTAATGTATACATTCAAACAAGGATATTTCAATCTAACTTATATCAACAATCAAAAGCAGAGATGTACATGAAAGCTCTGGCCACTGCTATTAATAACTTAACTAATTTATCTGTATGTCCCATGTTGATGTCCCTGTGACATTGAAAACTTGAGACTTTCACATATTGGGGCAAAATTGGTTACCTTAGATTACATTTAGAGTGAGAGGACCCAGAAGATTCTGTACTCTCAGAGTGTTCATATGATTGGGGTCCATCTCACCTGGGTTGGGTACGGGGGGTGTCGTTTTCAGGGGTTAAATGGCCTATTCAGAGGTAAGGTGGGGGCGACTCTACTCCTAGCACTGACGAGTGCATGTCACAAACTATCTCCTGGATATACCAGGCTAATGAGACATTTCCAGAACTTCACCGAGACAATAATGGAGATATTTTTCCTTCATTAGAACTGTGTTCCGGTGATTTTGGATTTCAGGATTTTTTTCTCCTCCGGGCACTTTAATACATATCGGTTGGTAGTTTTGTCTACTTGCAAAACGTCTTAGCGTTGTACTATGGTTTTTCAAGGGGAACTATGACGAACGGGATGCTATAACCGGACAGCACAATCTGAACGAGTCCTATTTATAATATATATATTCAAGCAAGCCTCCAAAAAGCATGTACACCGGCAGCAAGCAACATCCTATATACAAGAACTTCAATACAACTGATCAGAAACAGCATCGTCATCATTTTTATCATCATTAGAGACTTGACCTTTTTTAAACCAAATTTCCTGGCCCATATACTGAACACGCAGGCCACACACTTGCCGACATATTACGTGCACACTTATAACCCGGGCCACAGAACTTGCCGACAAGGCGCGCACACTTACCCCAGACCCGCGCGTAGACTAGGGACACAGAGGAGCATGCGACAGGACAACGTTTGGAGAACAGTTATACACCAACAACACATGATACAGTAGAAGTTTTACGGTATTATCTTTAGGATAATTAGTAGCGCCCATCTGGACTCAACGTATAGAGAATGGTCTTTTCATGGAAGATTTCTCGTGTTTTTTTCTCTCGTTTTTGTTTTTTTAAGGGGAGACGATCGTATTATAGTAGTTAAAATGCATGTACACATCTGAGGAAAAAGTCCCTCACAATTCTTAAGATTATCAAGTGCATCTTCATAACTATGCCCGATACAGCACGTGTAAGTAGATAGTAAAGCGCTTGGAACTACTACGAGAGTCTACAACAGATGTATCTTATGTAACAATTTCATAACAAAATCTTCTCACTTCATTATTCCTCACATGAATTGTTATACACCAACGAGGGTTTCTCCGTTATTTTCTTATACACGCACGACACTTAATGTTGTGTTCAGTAAATAGATATTAAAAAGCCGACATAAAAATCTCATCATGAACTTGACGTGTTTTCAGCTCTTCCATTTCTTATGGTGATAACTGCATGACTGGAGCATTTGACGCAGGACGATATACACTTCAACACATTATAGGCCCACTGACACAAGCATGGAAGTGGCCAGTCGACCATCTCAGCATAGACAAGCAGCCACATTACACACGGCATGCCCTTACGTTTTTAAAATTCAGTTCACGAACAATCATCAAATGCGCTGTGGCTGCGTCAATTGGACATCTTCCGCTTGTGAACGAGAGACATTAATTATGACAAGTTCTGCACATTTTTCAAGAATTTCTATGTTAAACGCAGGGTTATGATAACATAAAAAAACTTTGGGGATCTTTTCCTTGTTCTTGTGGGTCGTGTGGGTGTTTAATGATGATAAATTTAGGCTTTTCTCCTCCTGCGGGGTGTGAGGCGGTGATCGGGGGAGGTGTGCTGGGGTCGGGGAGACGCGCAGTGTCCCCGGCCCCCTCAGACCTGGTCGTAGAAGTTGGGGGACGACGTGTGTGACGTGGAGGTGCTGCTCGCCTCGCCCTTCTGTGCCAAGGCCCGCTTGATGTACAGGTTCAGCAGCTTCATCTGAAACGACCAAAAGAGACCAAACTTTAATGAAAAAGACCTTAAAAAAAGGATAAAACACAAAAAGAGGTAAAACACAAAAAGACCCCAAAAAGACCAAACATAAAAAAGAAAAGAATTCAAACAAATGTCAGAGGCAGGCAATACTGTTGTACATGTTAGTTAGCGACTCCACTGTGATGCACACATACTGATGAGCAGGGTAACTGGTAAGTGACATATTAACTATGTGTCTAGTGTGAAGGGAACACGTAATCATTACATAACTATACAGTTTGACAGCTGCATCAGAGGATGTGATAAGTGTGATAATTAACCCTTTAATTTTCAAAGGAGAACACTGTTAAGTATTACATTCAAAAGCAGCGATTATAGCGTTTAAAAGTTTATTCAAATTCATAATCAACGTCATGAAGGCCAGCCTTTGAACTCCCAAACAACAAGGAATTTAGGAAATCTCATCGGGTTACCCCTTGAAATAATGAGGAAATCTAGCAATTTATGAACAAATTATGTGGGATCTGACGGGTTTTGAGGTGAGAAGTAGGTAAGGGACTGACCTTGCTGCCATTCAGGTCTGTCAGGTGGGGCCGGAGGTCCTCACCAATGACAAGGTAAATGGCTACCAGGCAGAAGACGCTAGCTTTCCTTACACTGCTCTCCGTGTTGTCATAGCCCTGCAAGAAAAGTATTATGTATAATAATAAGCAAAATATGCAGTAATTTTATACAAGCGATTTTGGTATAATTCTACACAATGTTAGTAACGATATTTACTCATTATTACTGTTAAATATCTGTAGTATTTGCTGAAGGGTTAATATTCATTTTCTATGACGATGTACACGACTGACGTAACTCTTATACCAGACGACTTTCTTCAATAATTTTCTCTTCTAAGATGATTTACATCGGCAGGAAAGACAAAGGAGATTTCAAAAAGTTTACTTCCTGAAATGAAATATGGATTTAAATGTTTTAAATCACATGACCAGCTTAGAAATATGACTTTTTCAAGCAAATTTTATTTTAGAGATTTTCTATTATTTTACCACCTTTTTTCCCATTTCACTTAGAATTTATTCTGGGACTTTCTATCTTCTAAACTAAACGGTGCATACCCCGAGTAGGCCAGGAATGACATCACCGAGCAGCCTGTCGAGCACGTCACGGGGGATGACCTCCATGACCTTGGACTGCACCTTGATGGCGGCCAGGTTGATGGGGAACTCAGCCGTCTGGATGATGGGTATCAGCACCCGCACGCACTGCTCCGGGCTGATGGAGCTCGCCAACGTACTCGCGCACTCCTCAGCCGCCCGCGTCACCTAACACAAAACAAATAAATTTTATCATTAAGACATTGATAACTGAAATTGCCAAGCCTATAGGAGCAAGTCTATAGTATAGGTTTAAGAAGTCTTAGTTGCATCTATCTCGACAGAAATCCAATAAAATTAATGTCAGCAAGAGTACTGAGGCAAAGTAGTTTGCGTTTATATTTCATCAATGTTGCATCGGCGAGCTGGCGAGCGTTTTAGCTTCGTCTTACATATAGAAGTCAATATAGGACCTCCATTATTTTCAAGTTTACACCCTCTGTTGCTAGCTGACCCGCTCTTCTCCCAAGCGCCGTCTATGTGAATTGTTTAGCATTGTAAAACAACTTGGAAAATTAACTCAAATCAAGAGAAGTAAAATAGATAAATGAATACGCTTCGTAAAGTTAAATACATTGTTTTCTTATTGAAAATCCATCGATCCTTCTTAATTGTGCCTAGGGCATTCTGATTGAATACTCGAAATTGAAAAAAAAAACTTGTCACCTACTGAAACTTGTACATACCTCTTTTACAGGGTCTTTGTGTGCTTCCAGAATTTTTAGTATTGTCAGCTCAGCATAGTCCTTGAAGCGCTCTGGCTGATATCTTAAAATCTCTCTAAGAACACGTAAACTAAGTGCACGAATATGGGGCTGCAAAACAAAAGGATAGTATTTAATTCAGGATTTGCAATTTATCTATTTATTATATACTGTTATCAACCTGATGAAATCATTATATTGCTGAGGTTAATTTGTTATCAAATGTTCCACCCCTATCAGTGAGACAGAACTATGAACAAAGATCTGACAATGGTTCTGGGTGAGTTTTATCTGGCAGTGTCTGATCTACGCATCTACTGATCTAAACCGTAGAAATTCGGCTGTGCATGTATATACATATATTTTGCCATACAGTTAACTGATTTGTTCTTACATTTTCTTTTCATTTGGTAGGACTGATCCATTAATATATTGGGATACTTTAGGATAGTTTTAATTCTAAAATGCGACTGGTTGACTGTTCAATTTTCACCAAGTTAATGTAACTTACATCATTGTCGCCTAATGTTTCTAGTAGGAGTAGGAGAATTGTCTTAAAGTGCTCGTCCCAAACACCAAGTGTTCCTTCACGGGTCATTTTGATCAACTGGAGCATGGCATTCTTCCTCTCCTCTTGCCTGAAAACGGAAAATAAAACATTGAAAGAACTTAGTTACAAACCTTTGGGAGTGGAAATATTAAAAGAAAAATATTAATGTTTCAGAAGCAAGGTTCCCACTGACTTAGATTTCTTTTCTCTGACTTATCCATGGCCAATAGAAATGTTGAAGTTACATTTTGTAAGTTTCCCAAATCCTAGCTACACGGGAATTTTGAATTAGTGGTATTTTGTGGATTTCTTTTTTTGAACGTGTGGACTTTCTGAACTGATGCATACAATTTCGATTCTAGAGGAAAACAACCAAATAGTTCAACTTCTAGAGAAAGACAAATATATTCTATGACTTTTTACAAAATTCAATGATTTTCATTTAATGACATTCCATGACTTTTTGTCACTTTTTAAAAGTTCCATGTCTTTTCCATGATCTTTCTCTGTGAGAAGCCTGGAGGCGACTTATTTACTGACCGTTCATTGTGATTGGACAGTTCTGTGAGGATTTCAGCGATGACGTCAGATTCGTCTACAGGTAGTTCTGAAATTAAGAAATACTTTGATAAGTTTGACTGTGGGGAAAAGGCTTACAAACAAATAAGGATGGCAATAGCATGGTAACAACGTATAAACTGTCTGTACTCACACAATAATAACATCACAACATATTTGAGGGATTTATCTTACTAAATTCACTGTCCATCAAACATCCATTCAGGATTGAAAATTACCAAACGAGATCAAAACATATTGTTTTTTTAATCCGCTTTTCCCTCTTTACAGTTCTATTAAATTCTGTCTATTTCTCAGATAGTAAAGTAAAAGATTGTCCAACTAAAATGTGCTCATTATCTAGGGTTCAATCTCTGTCTATGTCAAAGGACTGCTTTTCATCTATATTTGTTTCAGATCAGAAAGTATACATTTTTTCACATAAAGAAAAAATCTGGGTGGGAAACACAGGGGAAACACTGAAGACAAACGCCAGTCAATGAGCCATGCTCTTTAGTTATACATCAGACTTCGCCCATTATCGCTCATGACAGGGTGACCTTACAAGGTCAGTGACCTTACAAGGTTATTGTAAGGTCATAGAAAACTCAAAGACGCACACCACTCATATTGTCAGGCCACCTAATGGAGTCCACTGACTCGGGTTTTTAACCCAGACATTTCCCTTTTAATGATTTACCAACTTCACTCAATGCATCCGTTATACAGAAAGGGAGAAAATAAATGCACTCAGAATAAGAGAAGTAGAAAAGAAAGGAGAAAATATGAGCATGCTGATATTTACTTGTGTACAACTGAGTTTGGTAATACTGACAAATAACCCATACATGCTGCATTTGCAAAATAAAAGTATTTGTTGGTTATGTTAAAACATTTTGTTATAAAATTATAGAACTATTTAAAAAGTAGGTTGGTTCAAATAAAACAGGAAAACTTGCAAAGAATGAAAATAAAAGATAACTAGAGAATATGCATAGCTGTAGTGTCTGCTTTTTTTCTTTTTTTTCTTTTATATTTTTCCTTCTTTTTTTTCCATTTTGTTTCTGGTACAGATGCTTTTAAGATGCATTGAGTGAAGCGAGTGGCAACACTTGAAACCAGCGCCACTCGTCTTTAGTTCTTTCACTGCTCACCAGGTTTATTGGGAAGGCCTAGAAGATTCTTCCAAGGGGCTGGGGAGAAAGAAAATAGTAAATCCACATTAAGCAACCGGAAAAACAACTGACCAAGCCAGCAACCACGCTGGGAGTTGCTGTGAAGGAAAAAGAGCAATTTTGAATTGCCTTACTCGATGCAGGGTTTTTAGAGGGTGAGGTGGGTTAGTGGAAATTTGAAAGGTTAGATGAGTGGGGTTGGGAAGCCCTAGTAGGAAGGGGGTCCGCATTCTTGTTAGACAAACGGACTGTTGGGGTTAGAGACAATAAGAGTGGGTGCCACACGGGACGAGGAGACTTACACGATACGAGACGACACAAAACGTCAAACAAGTATTAACATTAGAGCACACACCAAAATGTCACACATAAGATTAATTAATTTGAAAAAAAAAGTATTTGTAACTGAAACTGTTTCTAAATGGAGCTTCATTCCTAATCCAGTTCTTATTTTTGCGTCACACAATTATGTAAATTTGATGAAATATATACTAATAGTGATTAGACATTTCAGGTCCTGCCTTTGATCAACATACATTGTACCAATTACGGGGAAAATGTAGGGGTAATAACTTGTGTCAAGATATTCTTCAGAATGGAAAAGCAAAAATGACTATAAATCAAATCCTAATCAAAAATCCTCGCAAATATACAAAGCAAAATCTCCACAGCATCTAGAACTAACCACGGGAAATAACTTATTATCTACAAAATTATCTAGGGATTCGAAATTATGTCTAGCTCAAATCTCTGGCTATTCTGTAAGGGTAGAACTTAAATTACTATTAAAAACTAATCAAGGTGTTTGTAAAGGTCTGGAACTAGGTGCTAGTTATCTCAAATATTATGCTGAATACTGGATGATTATGAGTTTCATCCGGAAAAAAATCTATAGAATCACACGTTGAGTGCCTGGAGAGCTAGTGTTTGTGCTAGTCAGACTAGTAGTAGGAGTAGTAGTTGTTACTTCACGCCAGCAAAAACTCACACACTAGCTCAATTAGAGTACAAGCTTGGCTCGCCTCGTTCAAACAGCAGCAAATATGGTCACACTTCTCACCACAGGAAAGGTCACTGCTTCACGGTTAGGTCCAACTTAACACCTTCAGGGTTAGGTCTGACTTAACACCTTCAGGGTTAGATCTGACTTAACACCTTCAGGGTTAGATCTGACTTAACACCTTCACAGTTAGGTCTGACTTAACACCTTCACAGTTAGGTCTGACTTAACACCTTCAGGGTTAGATCTGACTTAACACCTTCAGGGTTAGATCTGACTTAACACCTTCTCACAGCCAACAATTCAACTATTTGTTTCAATCTGTATCACTTAGGGTATGTCATATTGTGTACTTTTTCTCAATGACTAAAATTAACAAAGTTGCTCCTAAGAGGCTCTACACCCCGCACAACGTCCCATATTCCAAGTAGGAAGAAACTGTACTGTTTCTTCATAAGACTTGCACTGTGCACTTACTTTTTTGAATGTCAGAAAAAGTAACAAAGTCTCAAAGAAGAAATATCTCAAAGGAAGTATCCACTGAAACTAACTGGATATCACAGTGTAAAAGTATTGCTATCACCATAAATTTTAATTTGAAAAAGAAGTTTCATATACAAATCAAAATACTTATTATTGTATTCCTCTAGGCCAGTTTCACTGCATAGAGTACATTTATGCCAGCTATTTGCGATACCGTTTCATGTAGCTTAAAATTCATTTTGGGTGAACACACTCAAAACATTGATCATTATTGGCTACTTTTCCAAAAGTTAATTTGAATTGCTAAATGCGAGAAGTTTGAGATACGAGTCGGGGGAGGTCACTTATGTATTATTGGTACAAAATTAAATCAAATCACCACTTATAATTACAAATTACTGTTACAAAGAATTACAGGTGTTCCCACAGCTTCTATAGTTCTTAAGGTGGATCTAACAGATATTTACTTCTTATTGATAAGTGCTCTTTCATACATACATCACATGATGGGATATTTATAAATACACAAAGTGGAAAGTACTCAAATACTAATACTGACAACAAAAATTAATAAATCATCATAAAATCAAACTCTAAATAAACTTTACTCTACTGATGATAAGTTTCCATAATTATGTACTTTTTTTTAACTCATCTACATTGTTCACTACCACACAACTACCGACACTATCAAAATCTGATATGGGCGAAATAATATATGTGAAAAATATATATCAAACAGAACCTATTCCTCTGGACAAATGACTACTCCATATTTGTAACAAAAGCTTATAGGCAAGGAAATGGAATACCAAGAAGTGTCTTTTGGGCTGATATCTAGTAACACCAGCCAGCAAAAGCTGCAGGTATTCCTATGTTTTCTAACATGTTTTGAAAAGCTGGAACAACACGCCCAAAGCGCTGAGCCTTGTCCACACTGTATGTCCATACTCCAGTCGGACCTACCTTCATTAAACAGTTCATTTTCTACATCAAATACTGCTTCCGCTAACGCTGCTCTATTGTAACCATTTAAATTCTGAAATGAAAGAAAAAGTCCAATTAAAATGCTATTAGATAACATTGGAATGGTCTAATGTTACTTGGTTTGTAATCCAAGATAGCCACTAACATAATACTTGTAATTGTAAATAAATCATACTTAGTTCAAAAACCATAAAGATGAGGGGTTTGTTTGTTTGTTTGTTGGGGTAGTTTAAGATGAATACTACAAGCTTGTTTCTCAAGTTGGATTTAGATCATCGTATAACTGCATGTATAGTTTAAAGACTTATATTATAATCTTTGAATTCTTAAAGGGGACATAGTATGCAGAGGCAAAAACTTACATCATCTTGATAATATGATGGATTATACTGATGTTGTTGTTGCTGTTGTTGCCTGCGGTGGTTCGTCCTTGGCGAGTCGGTGGTGTCGGTGGCAGCTTTCGTGTCTGGGCTTTCCCCGCGCACGTCGTGCATGGAGCTCTGGATCCCAGAGTCCTGCGAGGTACAGTCTCTCTCTTTCTTTGGGTCATCGTAGTGACCGTCTAATTTGCTCAGGTTCTGTATGTCGGCTGAGGTCTTTTTAATGGAGTTGTAAATCTCCTCGGGGTTCATGTTCTCCGTCTCCATCTCGTCCATGGCCGCCCGGTTGGGCGAGGTGCGGTAGCGCTGCATGGGGTTGGTTGTCGGGCTGGTGACATTACGTGGGGACAGTGGCTCAGCCTCCTGATTTGACGATGAGCGTAGATGATTGTGAAGGATTTTGGAGGCACCATCCTGAAATGTAAAATGTTCTGTTTTAGTTTTGCTCACCAAATAGTGTTTCTAGTTCATGGTTTTAAAAAAATTGAACAAGTTACACTTGACAAGAACAATTGCAACTCCTAAAAATCTTAATATTTGTCATTTAATGTGGGCTTGCTTTGTTCTTCTTAGCTTTGCACATAAAATCTTTTCATATTCTGAAATGGATTTTGAATTGAATAAAAGTCCAAATGTCATGGAATGTAATGTAAAGTTGCCCCATTGAACGGTAATATTTATTTGTTATCAAACTGACACATCATACATGTGCCTAAATATTTCTTCAATGGACGTTTTTCCCAATAAAGAGATTACCTTGATACAAAGTAGTAAGGGAAGGTATTTCCTCACCTGGAATGTCTTTGGCAGGTGTGTAAGCATCATGGAGAACTCGGGAGTATTAAGGTTGAAGAGAGCAATAAGAACCGCCTGGGCCGCCTGTGGGAGAGCACAGTGAGCAATTAGTTGAGCAGCACACCAAATAAAATCAGGGATCTACTTCCCAAAATAAGAGGAATTACTCCCCAAAATCAGGGGATATTCTCCCCTCATGCCCAAGTAAGTGTTCATGCTATTTCTACACATCTTTTCCTTTGCACCAGTTGGATACAACATTCTGAGAGAATTGATTTGTGCAAACTCCAAGAGTAACATACGGAGTTGAGAATATACAAAGACATGCTGTATCATAGATACGGAGTAGCAAGTACTGCAATCCAGACTAAATACCACATGTTTATGGAATCCACTCACTCACATACAATGTGTTACTTCAACATTTAATTTCCTTATACTTTTCCCTTAATTTACAATTGGTACACCAAACCACTTAATGTACAGATAATGACTTAATCACTTAATGACACATAATCCAAAATCTTGACTTAAAGACAATGCACTTCTACTATTTTGTGGAGGGGATATCACACCGTTGTCCTATTCCTTTTGGGTATCTCTACTTATTTACATGAGGCTAAGTCGAAAGTCACTCGTCCGCATAAAATGCTAAAAACCGTAGCTCTGCACCACAATGAAAACAACGCATAGCTCGTAAGTACCAAAGTTGTAGTGGTGAATAAAATTGCTAAATACAAAGAAGCATAGTTCATATAGGAATTTCAATTATACATACAAGTATATAGTTCTGAGTGTTTGGTAGGAAAATATAGTAAATTCAGTAACCTAGTAAAAATCGGATACCAAGATGTCTAAAAAGCCTAATGGTTAGCTTCCACTTGCACCTGCTCCCATCACTATCCATGATCATGCAAATAATTACTTCCCATTACTTCATATAGTTCATTCTGGGTATACTTCTACATACTAATATTGGTCTGGTTCGCTGTTTTACCATGCATTTACTAAAAGTTCCCCCATCTGGTTTTTTTTCAAACTTGCAACCACTGAGAAAGTCACAGCAATTAATAGTAATCATCACAGCAACTAAAACGAAGCCAATTAAGGAGTAATTACAATTAGGTCCGTAATGAGGGAATCGATATTACCAATAAAGGTTTTGTAAAATACAGGTCAGTAGGTCATTAAATAAATGAAAACTTAATTAAAACAAGTTTAGGAACAAGCTATACCTTCTGAATTGGAGATTTCATAGAAGGCTGGAGAATCAAAGATATTCATGTGTACAGTAATTACAGTGTGAAAGTCTTAACATTTCCTCCATCGGTTACCGAACGCAGGTGTGAAGAAATTTCTTGACAGTTAAAAAAATGCAGTCTATCAACAGAAAGTGCAATGAAATTGTATCTACAGAAAGTCACAAGGGTGTCTAACAAAACAATAACAAACCACATAAACCTTAATGATTATAATGCACTCTAATACCATATTCTTGTAAAACGTATTTAATTTTTTTTTAATTGAGCAACAGCATTGGTTATTGTTTGTAACTAGCAAAAAGCAAACTTGCGCATGCTCCTGCCTTAAAAGATGCTCTGTTCTATCCTAAGGTTAACACCATTCACAAGTAACCTGAGCTTAACACTCACTTGCTACATGCTTAATGACATCCTCCACTGAAAACTGATCTAGGATATGCAAATAACCCTAAATTAGCTTAATGTTGATGAACAGCATCGTGACCGTTAAAGTTGTATTCCTGTTGTGCGTGTTTTTTGGTGCCGGAGTGTGTCACGTGTGTTATCAACTAGCAAATCAAAGTGCATGCGATTAACTCACATGGGAGCATCGTACCTTTCTGACGTCGACACTTTTCGGCTCAGTGGTCCAGGTGATGATACGCGACACGGCGAGGCGCGTGTCGCTCGTGTTCACAAAGTCCGAGGGATCCATCAGAAGTGTTAAACCATGGATGTAATTCAGGAGGGCCACCTTCACCTTAAGGGTACAGAAAATAACGAAAGCTTAGTTCATATGTTATGATTACAAAGAATAATTCTCTATGTTTTCAAGAAATCCACCTAAATCCGTAAAACTGTAATATATTTTCGTTCGAATGTCGAAGCAAAGTCAGTGCTATGAATATGAAAAATACTGTACAACGTCAATTGCAAAAGTTGTCACGTATATATTCAGAACTGGTAAAGAGACTAGTAGTAAACAATGCAAAAATTAGAATAATCCACATAAATTCTCTTGTGGTGATTCTTCGTGTTGTGTATGTGTCAAATGACGTCCTAAAAGTAGTTTCATTATGCGTGACAAAAAAATCATCTATCGAATGTTGTTGAGTGGAAATTGTTCACGTTTTTCCAAACGCTGGGAACTTAAAATGATGTAGGGAAGGAAAAGAAAGCGAGTTCCATTCGAAATGTTTATAGTGCATTCAGTTAGTGCTAAATTATTTCAGGAAGGAGCATAGGGAACTTGTATAACAGTCACTGTTAGTGAGACAACGTAACAGCACGCAGGACAAACCAGAACATACAGGGGTAACACTTAACAACCTTGTCAATACAATCAAAAGAAATCCGAGGGGAGAAATGTTAATTACTCGCTAGACTACAGAATATCATGTCATTGCTCCTGTGGCGGCTTCTTATCAAAAGAACACAAAATTACCAAAAAGTTTGAGTTTTTTTTTTTTTTTCATTTGCCTTACAGAAAAAAGAGGGTTAAATCTTTGACGGCATGTAATCCCCAAAATGCATTTATGATATATATATTTATGACGTATGATAAACCCTATCCTTTGATTAACACTTAAATATGCCAGAGGATTAATTTCTTTTCTAGTAAATATTGTGTTTTAGTAATTTTCTCCTATACATGCTGGCGGATTAGTCTAAAATTAGATGGGCGACGGCCAGCTATTGTTGACACAGGATGACCACTCAAATATTAATCCCACTTTAGAATTCCCAGTGTTTTCCCTGTTTCTCCGTAAACTTTTCCCTGTGTCGTTTTCCATATTTTATTACCAGCTAATGTGTAACAGGCCAGGAACAAAAAAAGAAAATCTTTTGGCAATAAATCAATTCTTAAATTTTAAGAATTAGGAATGGCAGAACCTAGTAAACAAACCTCTCTGCGTTTTGGTCTATTTCCCAAATTCCCTGTGTTTTCCCTGACAGGATTTATTTTTTCTATTTTTCTCTGTGCAGTGGCCATCCTGTTAATATGTAAAGGACGGCAACACGTCACTCTAACACTCACTCCAAACACAAATAAGGGTAAGATGAAATCCAGTGGTCACTTTACATTCTTAGCTTGAAAATCACACTCAGTCGTATTTTCTTGTACAATCAATGAATGACTTGAAATTTAGTTATATTTTTGTCAAAGGCAGAAGCTGCCTGTTTTATTTACATATATATATATACAAAATAGATTCCAAAGGCAACATTGAGACCCTTATAAAAAGTTTCTCATTTCTCTCATGTAAAAATTTGTGGAACCAAGTTCAAACTTATTCAGACATAAAATGTATCGTATCAAATAAGTCTAAGTATGGGGCAGTGACCATTGGGTGCCATGTGAGGGAAACTGTGAGGCGGAAAACGGTATCTTTACCTTCACCTGAGGGGGAGTTAAGACAGACAAGGCGATCAGTGAGTACGTCAAGTCAACATGATCATCAACTAGCGACTTAACCGGACAAGGCACGGCTAGCGTCAGTCGGGACTAGCACACCGGGGTCAAATAGGCGCTCAACATGGGGCTAAAGGCGGGATTCAACATAACGACTAACTAGGAGAACGACTTTCCTGGGCCACTGGGTACCAGCCATAGGTTATAGGTGTACACGCAGGGCACCAGCAGCCAAGAAAGTTCCCAGCATGCTACACTGATAACCTACTGCTGGTACCCAGCAGCCCAGAAAAGTAGTTCTCCTAACTGCGGCGACTGGTGTTCGTCTGCTGTCGACTCATTTTAACCCTGCCACCTATTATCACATATACCTTCTGGCACTGAAGGAGGTGCCGTTTGGAAAGGGTTAAAACACCAGTTGCTGGCATCTAGATAAAAACATTTCGCCATGTAGAAACCACGCTTAATACAGTGTGACCATCCAAAGCATACAGTATGTTTGTCACAAGTGCTGCATCATATTTTTTAAAGTTAAATCTCTTATCATTTCAAGAAAATTAAGGATGAATCCTTTTCCTTTGTGACATGACTGTTTGGCTTTTAGAAAAATTCATGGTAGTTTTAAACTTTCAGGTATTACTATTTTAGGACCGACTTAAGATCCTGGGTCCTCTCTTAACTGCTTTAAATCAAAGTTTGGCATAGTTATTACCTACGGAATTGGTCATGGGAAGGATATAAAAGCGTGTAAATTTAGCCAATACTTTCTAATGGTTGGGCCCAAAATACTTACAATAAATACAAGTTTTTATCAGACGCAACAAACATATCTGTACCAAGCGAACTTATGGATGAATCACACAGAAGTGGGAAGTGCGCTAAGTCACCGGTCTATATAGGCACAAACTGACAAAGGGCAAGGCAAAAATCAATTTGACTTGTATAACATTGGGGTGTGTAGAACCAACATTGGGAGGGTAAGCATGGACCGCCCCCCCTCCCCCGTGTATTTGTTGTCTATGTGCAGGAAAAACCTATCGGACTATATTCAATGATTTTATAGATTTCCTATCTCAAAAGGATAAGAATTTAATGGTGCTCTGGGGAAAACCTATGTACATATCCTTCATTTCTAGGTGAAATAGTCCAGTCTTATTTTAAGTGTAGTATAGAAGGGTTTCCTTTTTATGGCTTGTCTATGAGCAATTTGTAAAATTTGTGTATGTATAATCAGAAGGTCTTGTCGGTAAAAAAGCAAAGCCTTTTCTAGTCACCGAGTTAGTAAGTGTCTGTTGATAAATGAAGAATATTGCGAATTACGCGTAATGGCAGATTATACATTTTGAAAATGTAAACAAAGTTTTCGTTTTGATACGAAGTCTACAGTCAATACACTTCATAATGTTGTATTAAAATGATAAAACAAACTAAAATTAGGCGTAAAAAATCATAAATGCTAGGTCAAAATATTGTTAACGAAAACTTTAAAGAACCTTAGTATGTAAGGAAATCGCTTATTATAATTAACGCTAACTGGTTGTAAAAATATATACACGCAATAAAATATTGTAATTAGAAACCATATCAAAGTCAGGGAATGTCAAGCTCAGTTTGACGTGAATCCGTTCGTACACACCTTGAGGTTGGGGGTCTGGGTTTGGTCGATGATGAACTTCGTTATGGTGTTGAACTGGAGGTCGAACTGGAAAGAATCCCTAGAAAGGAAAGGAGAAGTTGTCAGCTATAAGATCAGTATGTTTTTTTTTATTCAAAATAATTACATTGCTGTAGATATTTTTGTTTAAGAAATAAATGAATCTGAAAATGATTTGACTATTTTCTCTCATTATCAATGCACAACCCACTAGAGAAATAGTTGAAAAATATTCATAATTTCTTTGATACACGAGTTTACAGCTTATTTACGTTTACTTGTAGTCCTTATATACGACTTGGCCTTAACCAGTGGCACTCTGCAACGTCGACGCTCGCTAACGGCGAATCATCTCTGCGCTGTGGCAACCACTGGGTCCTGACTCCTGTGGCCTAGATAGCACCAGCGAAAACCGCGGACTATTTTTAGGTGACAGTTAATCTAGGTCACACGCGTAGTAATCTTATAATGCCGGTGTATAGTTAATGACCTACATAGCAGAGTCACCTCTCACGGATGTCGATTCTGGCGCAGAGGGGTTATTCGCCGCAGATTGAACCAGTGGCTGATGTCACAACAAAAGCATGTAAAATTGCCTAAGTGTTCTGTTTGCGGGAATTGATATTAGGGAGAGCTGACAGCTTTCTCCTCTGACAGTACCTACAAGAGCTATGTTCAATCTTTGTTGCTGGTTACGACCTAAAACTTCTGGCCATCTGCGAATATATGACCAGAACTTAACCTTTGCTCCCCTTCCTTCTTTTCATTTACCTTACTAAGATGTCTCAATTTGATATTTGGAATCTCGGAAAGCACACAATTAGTTTGTGAAATGTCTCTGACACATAAAAGTTCCCAGTCAAGCACAGCCCCTAGGGACCATTTACACATCTATGATCAAAAGTCTTATAATCTTGATCGTATGCCTTATGACAATACCAACAGTTCTCAAAAGGGTCCTGACAGCTTTTTGATAGTCCAGGCAGAAATTCTTACACTTATTCCACTTAAGTTCATAAACCGCCTCACCTGACGGCCTCCAGACAGCGCTGGACCTTGCCAATGACTGAGCCGAGCATGTCGGCGCCCATCTTGTTGAGCAGCCGGGTGAGCAGCACGTAGAGCCAGTCACTCAGGTCCAGCTTGTACACCGCCACG
This sequence comes from Lepidonotus clava, assembly GCA_936440205.1. Classification (NCBI taxonomy): domain Eukaryota; kingdom Metazoa; phylum Annelida; class Polychaeta; order Phyllodocida; family Polynoidae; genus Lepidonotus; species Lepidonotus clava. The sequence continues at coordinate 11,128,529 of OW387150.1, read as the reverse complement.
AAGTCTATCAGCGTCTCCAGGAACATGCTGAACACCTAAAGGGGGAGGTATACATGTATTATGTGGAGGGTTTTAGTACAGGGTGACCATTAAAAGTACTTTTTATTCCGTCAGGTTGTTCTTATTTTCCATTAGTTTTCCGTGTATAGTTGTAAGTATTCCATGTGTCATTTTCCATAATTCGTTCAAATAAAGAAGGACTTGAGCGTCGAGAAATTGGGGGTAAATTATTTGTTTGAAATCAAATGTCTTGCAATCTCTGAATAGGAAATTTACTAGAAATCTGAAGATTTTCGGCCGGCTGAAGAAGCCGGCCGAAGATGCCTTGCGGACTTTAAGAGGTAATCAATGACCGTGGTGCCAGTCCAAAAGAACTCACCAGAAAAGCCTGGAACAGAATGGGACATCATCTAGATGCTCAGGGCATGTATTTTAGCTGCTAGAAATTGTTTTAGAGGAAATTTAAAGAATTTTTAAAATTTTCAACACAGCCGATGTCTATTAATATAATTTTAGTATGTAAAAAAAACAACAAACAACAACAACAACAACAACAAAACGACCTACCTGCTCTAATTTTTTCAACCTATGTTACCTGAACATAACAATTTTTTTGGGCCTAAATAGGACACTGTGCGCAGCCAGTGTTAACTACTTGCAGTGGAACTTTGTTTGTAGGCATTTAAACTCTCATTCCCGCGGTAAGACTAAGCTAAAGATTACAGTTTTCAAGCTTGCTCAGTCTTTTTAACATCAGGAAGTCAAATAAATTTCGCAGAATCTAAATAATCAGCCTCTCTTTATGATGTTTAGTATTTATAAAGTCGTATTGCTATCCTATGTCGCCCCTGTGGCCGTTATCTTATGCAGATTAAAATAACGTAACGCATTGAAAATCGGGTCGTTTCCCCAACCTGATAATCCTGCCAGACCGGATCAGACCGCTCCCGTCACCCTCCCCCTCTCCCCTCCCCCCACTTTCCCCTATCCTCCCCACCTCCCCACTGCAGTGGTCAGCCCCAGTATTATTCATCCGTGACGCCTAGTCTGGTACCACACGACTCAACCAGCCTTCACTGGAGCGTGACGGGTGGTGAGGTATGGACCAGACTGTGCCTCTCAACCACGTGCCAGACCTGTCAATCACACCACTCACTCCTCCTACTTCACTGACTACAAGCTACACCAGTGACCAATGAGAAGTGAGGGGTGTGTGGGGAGGGAGAGGTGCTAATAGCCCAATTACATGCCCCAGTGCACAACAACAAAAGAACAATTCAAATCCGGTATGCCTCCTTTGATGCCTTACTTACACTACATTTATATGATTATATCTTTGAATAACGCAAGGCATCAAAAATCAATATCAACTGTTTTGATCAAATTCCGAATACTGTGAGACTGTTTTACTTGACAGTAATTTTTCTTTTTTTGCAATTTCCCAAGTGAAGCGGCTGCCATGTCTAATTAATATGGATAACTCATACTTAGTGTTGCACGAGAAGCAGATAGCACCGCTGTTCAAATCTGCATATTTTTCTTACAAAATTAGATAGCAGCGTCAATGTGAATATGGGTGAGATGAGACATACCTTCCCATGTGGGTCGTGGAACATTCGCGTGAAGATTTCTGTAATTTTCTTCAATTCTAAGCGACTGAAAAACATCAGATACAAAGAACATTAATTTTTATTTTAAAGTCAATTATCAAAAACGTGAAACTCCAAGCAATAATCTTTGATGTATGACAAAAAGAACTTTTCACACTTCAATGATGACAGAGTAACTTACAAGGTGGCATATTAACAATCTCCAAATGTCATTGAGATAATTGCAAAAGGGTGTTAAAAGTTGCTTACTTTAGCACACGTGTTCCTCGGAGAATGTTCTGAAGCGCTAAAAGTCCCTCCTTTCGGTCAGCCCACGACGGACTGGACAAGTTGTTTAAGATTTCTGATACATCCTGAAAGAGCAGATATCATAAGAGTCATTGACAGTTGATTAATTTAATTTATTTATTTACCTTAAGTATATATTGATATGTATTATTCAACCAAAAATATTGCTGTAGAAAGTGTTGAGAAAAATTCAAAAATTTCAGCAAAATAATGTGAATATCTTTTTTCTTTTAATCAAAAGATACAAAATTTAAGTGGAAATATAGAAATGCATCTTTACACTTGACAACTGACATGCATTGTTAGGATTTGGACAAAAAAGCCTAACTTGACAAATACATTAGATAATTTACAGCCAAAACTTGCAAATACGTAATCATAACTGACTTAAAAAGACGGTTAGTACAACAATTTCGTTTAAACATTTAAGGTAGAGCTTGAGGTTCACACGAGCACAAATTGATCAACATTTGAATAAGGAAAAAATAGAATGCAATCAACAAATTCTGAGAACAGTACAGATAGCTAGGGGTTGTGTTTTTGACTGGGGAGGTTAGGTGTCGAAGTCAACGGTAACAGGTGTGGGGCTGGCCTACGCAAATTAGGACACTTTTTTTAATTTCCTTTTTTTTTGTAATTTTTTTTCTCGTACGTACCAATGACTCGAACTGTGCCAACAGAATGGTATCAAAGTGATCAACTTAACTCGGTAATCATGAACATCTACATCGGTTATTGGTGAAAGAAGCAAAGCAGTGGATAAGAAATTGGAAAAAAAAGATACTGGCAGGATGCCTTTGAAAATGAGACAAAAGTTAATATAGCGACGGCAAGGGAGAAAACTGCTGGCTACCTAAACTGTCGACTAAGACAGTGAGGTAGGCTTTTCTTTAGTTTTGTTTTATAACACAAAGATTTTTGCAAAAGCGAAAGGAATTGGGAAGAACATCATCATTTCAACTTGATTCACCTTTCCGATAATTTCCTCAGGCTAGGTAGTTATAAAGAATAAGAAAACGTCAAATGAGTTCGTATTCAATAGTGAACACAGCGTATATGACAACCTTTTGTAAGCATGTTATTTTTACTTTGCAGAGGCGAAAAAAAAGTTTATCATACATCCTATGAATTGAATATAAGTAGCTAAAAGAGGTTATTACAACATAGAACTATTCCTCGTCTATCCTGACACCAAGTATAAAAATATAGAGACAATTATAAGATCAGAGAGAGAAGTTTGGCAAAGAATTAGGGAAGCGCTAGAAAGTTGGCCACGATTTCCTAAAGTATCCAATATTTGGCAAAATGTGTGATGTGTTTCTATCTGTACAGATAGGATTCTGTCCCGTCTACTTTGGGTTGACAGGACATCTACCTCAAGCCACCCTAAGCATAGGCCGTAACCTGACTAACGTTTTTACTGAGGCAGGGTTTCCCAGACAAGCTTACTGGATACTCAAGTAAAAGAAAATCCGTTCAGAAATAATTGAAATATTTTTGGAATTTTCGAAAATATTATAGACCAATAATTATCATCACCAAAAACGGCAATTCTCGTGGGAAAACAAATATAATCCTATATAAATTTTAGACATCATAAATTAAGTCGAATATCAGAAAAACAATCTGAAAATGATTAACATAATATTACATTAGTACCCAAACAAACTTCTACAGTGGGAATAATTACACAATTGGAGCGGACTAATACTATTACACATAATTTCACTTTGGTGGTAAAAATAAAGTAAACAGTTACTTGTATTAAAAAATAAAGAGTAAAATGCTTGTTAGGAAACCCTGCACTGTAGCCAAGCTCGGCACAAGACAAAGCAGGTTAAAGTGGCGGCAGTCTGGGGGCGGCGGGCCGCCAGTGGTGAGAAGCTCAAACCAGGCCGACGGGAGAGTGGGGGCTCTGACCTGCTCAAAGTTGGGGAATAAATTGGGTGGTTTCTCGGCTCCCTCTCGTGACGCTTGGGGTGGCTAGGTGGGAGAAGTAAAAGGAGACGGACCTAGCATGTAAACTCGTCCTGTGTCATGTTTGCAGTGTTTTAAATTGTTTTTGTTAAATTGTTTTTGTTAAATTGTTTTGTAACTTTTTTCAACTTTTATTTTCAACTCTTTTTTCAACTTTTTTTTCAACTTTTTTTTTTTTTTTTTAATATTCCATTATGTGACAACACCTACTAGTACCAGGTACTAAGGGTAAACATAATTCAAAATTCATCAGACTAAGAATACAGTAGGGGATTTACTCATGGGAATCTAATTCTACAGTTATGAACAGAAAGATGGCTGCACTATAGAAGACCCAATGAGGAATTCTACATCTATATACATGAGAAAACGAATAGATCAACGCATGGGATTTAAATAGGATCAAAGACCAGGTTTTTTTTGGTTTTTTTTTTTTAGGCAGCAATTTCATTTTCAAACTATTTATTGATTTTAGACCAAATTTCTTTATGACTTATACATGAATGAAAGCAGTCGTCTTTAAATGGAAAATTAATATATAATTTTACAGAGATAGATACTGTTTACAGCATTTCTATAAAAGACCGTGTGTTTTTTACATGGAGATCTGTGTTGGCGGTTTACTAGTGTGTTGTGCTGTCATGTACAACCAGAGAGCGCGCGGCTGGCAGTGAAGGCCGTCAGGGTGTGGGAGGTGAGGGTGACGTCGGGCTCACGAATAGCTCAGAGTGGCTCAGAGACTCAGAGAGGTCACACGCATATAGACTTGATAAGGGGGGTTCACATTTATGCAACACAAAGTGCGACATAATTTTTGTCACCTGTTTGTCGCCCAGGAACTCAAAGTCAGGCGACATTATTCAACATGTCGCTTGACATTATTCAATGTGTCGCGTGACATTATTCATCGTGTCGCATGACTTAAGCACAATATGGGCTTTATTGGCTCCTAGTCATCAACTTCATATCGCTCGAAGTTATATCACACAAATGTGAAACCCCCTATAAAGTGGTACGTAGTGAGGGACGCGCTGTAAAAGGTGTCGGTGCTCTTTTTGTCAGAATATTTGTGACACAGCTCAAAGCTATATAGTGTCAAACTATCATTTGGCTTTTTAAAACAGGAAACATTACTTACAAAAACAAACTAAATTTAAATTGGAAATAAAACATGGCATATTAAAACTCAGTAACTTCGAACTATACATAAAATATATGCGCTTATTCAGTCTTTTACAATATTGTGTCCCAAACTCTTGATTACATTTCTTTCTACTTGGTTACTCTTTTTTTTCCATTTCATACGAATGCTTCGTTCTCAACGTCTTTGTCGAAATAATTTCAGCGAAATATTTGCCCTCTCTTCCCGTACTAATCTTTACGTTCCTCTACCAACCAAAAATAAATTTCAAAAAAAGATAATTTCTTGGGTATAAGATCTAAACCTCTACCGACACCTATTACATCTATGAATGTCAAAGGAGACATTCAGTAATAAAAATCTGCTCTCTAGTGATTTATAAAACTGACAATAAAGAATCAAAACAAACGAGACTGATTCGGTGGCGTATATCTGAACATGAAAATGTACCTTCGAAAGCCGTAGTGAGGCTCTACGTTCACTTATGTCTGAGGCCTTTGTTAGCATAAGGAAAACAATGTTTAACAACGTTTAACGACGTTAACAACGTTTTCATCAGGCTAATGTTGGTCCACGTCCTGTTGGAACCGCATATAATAGTGTTCTACTCACTACTTGTACGTGTGAAAAATCAGCTGAGTAGATTAGTAGTTTGTTCCAATAAATATGTACTCCGACCACTGGATTCGAACAATTCTTAATATTGTTTGGTCTCATGAATCATCATTTTGACATCTTGGGATTGTATAAGGAGTAAAGTATCATGATATAACAATCTTGGAGGTCCGGTTAGAATTACGTACACTTATATCAAAGGGAAAGGGAGGATGCCTTTGTGGGTTAATACTACAACTGTTGTTCTTTTTTTAACATGTCAGGTAGTAAATGCACCCGCAGATGACTTCTATCTATGTGTAAATCATGAACACCTTCAGTAAAAGAGTACAATTCATGACTTAAGTCAATAAAAGATACAAAGTAGAGGAAAACTGAAATGTACTCACCTCAGAGGCCCGTCCGAACGAAGAGCCGTATGATCGTTCAGAACACACGCTGGACGTTTCGCTGCCTGCGTCATCCGATTCGTAACTTTCAAACCGTTTGCGACCGGGGAGTCGTTTCTGTAAAAACCCAGTCCAGTTCCCGGTTCAGTATAAGCAGAAACACCTCTTAATGGTTTTCATGACAGTCGTAGGGGTTAGTAGTGGTCTTGATTTTTTAATGTGTGCACAGCTCCGTAATATAAATTGTGTGTGTTAGTAAAAGAAGGTGGAGAGAAAATTGATGAGGCCAGGGGATGTGATCCAACATGTGTGTCATTCTCAGTTCCCGAAATAGGTTTGATGTCCCTTAGTAAAACCAATACTATGTACATGCATGCCCATGGCAGAGATATCGTCACTGTACATCAAAAAGATTCAAGAGAAAAATGTTGGTTTTTTTTTTAATGGAATGAATTGAGCTGGAACGAGACAATGATTGATGTACTTAATTATGTGAAGAGCGGGGCTTATCTTGGAAATACTAGTTTTGCTAAGAGCTCTTGTTTTGAATTAAAAAAATATTGAAAAAAAAGTCAAAAGCAGGAAAAAGAATAATTTCAACGTTTCATTCTGCACTTTGTTACAGGTCTCGTATGTATTGTTTGTGTTTTTTGTTTTGGGTAAACATATTGACCGATGCCAATTTAATCATTTGATATGACCAAAATGTACATATGAATGCTAGCATTCAAGGGGTTCGATGAAAGACTTCAATGAGCCCACACCCAAGTTTCCCAACAGGGTTGCATCACCATCATGTCTATAATAACGGGTATATCGATGGGTAACTAGAAATCTGAAGATTTTCGGCCGGCTGAAGATGCCGGCCGAAGATGCCTTGCGGAATTTGAGAGGTAAACATAATGATTGTGGTGCCTGTCTACTCCAATACCTCCCCCACCCTCACAGGCAGGACCCCTTTATTATGTCTTAGACCAAGCCACAGATACGGTATACCCACCCCACCCCACCCCCGGTTGACCGGCCACCTCCCTCCCCACCCACCTACAGTCTACCGGGATGCCAGCCAAGCGGCATCCAGTGTAGTAGGCCTGTGGTCACGCCCCCCCCCCCCACCTCCTCCCCCTTCCCCCAACGAGGGACAGAAGTCTATTCTTGTTGATCACCCGGCCCTGCACTCCAACTACAAACACCACCTCCCCCCCCCCCCCCAACCCCACTGCAGTGGTCAGCCCGTGCCCTAGACTGTAGTTACATCTAAATCTGTTAGTCACTCAAACCATTATGTAATAACTAATCTGGGTCAGAATGGACTAGACGTACCCCACCTGTCAATCACACATCTCACCCCTCCCACTTCTAATACAACAACCACCACCAGTGACCAATGGGAAGAGGAAGGAAGGCTCTGAGGTACTGCCTTGAACCAACGAGTATAGACTGAAGGTGTTAATAGCCCACTTACATACCCCAGTGCACAACAACAAAAGGACAATTCAAATCCGGTATGCCTCCTTTGATGCCTTACTTACATTACATTTACATGATTATATCTTTGTATGGCGCAAGGCATCAAAAATAACGGCATCATACATTAAGCAAGCACGTACATCCCGTATTTTTAACTTAGCCAAATATGAAACCTTTACACCATTGTCCCTGCATACCTAAGAAAGAAGCGTTTCATTTAGTTTTCAGGGATAGTATTTGTAGAGTAATGTCCATGACATGCTGACCGAATAGAAAAGAAGCAAGATATTCCAACTATAGATACATGACAGCGTGAAAGGGAAACTACAGCCCTGTAGGAGGCTTGCCCTGCAAAGATGAAATATAGTTCAAGTTATATTTTTGGTGTAAAGGTTTGCATCAGGCGTTCATAGTATGAGGGATATTTATGTCGGAGTAAAAAGAAAAATCTGAGGATATATGTCCTTTGGAAGCTGGATGTATATTGCTTTGCGCTTGATGTTAAGTGACGTTTGATTCTGTTTCTAACTGACTGTGAAGTTTGTATTTTGTTTTATTCAATACATATTGTTTTTATATGCACCTAATTTTTGTACATGTACCTATACTAATCCCTACATGTAACAATGTAATCGGCGACCTTGTGAACGTCCCCAAAAGTATTCAGAAAACCCATATTGGAGCAACGAGACCTAATTTTGTGTCTGTAGTTATAGTAAACGCTTGAAGACTACTTAGCGGGAAAGATTCCCGTTGCTATAAGACCTATAATCAATAACAAATAGTTAAAAATGGCCAAAAATGATACAGTATTTTTAAGAGATATTCCACGTGTGAAGGAAACAAAACCCAGAGCTCCCGCGGACTCAAGAAATATTCTTCCATTCTGTAGGAACCCTGATATACGTTTCATAGTTGGTCTTTTTTACAGTAAGCTTAGAGTTCTCAAATAGTCATTTACATACCAAAGCCTCTGCAAAGGCCGACTCCATATCTGAACCAGGACTAAGGACTTGTACGGGTTTGGCATGGCCTGTTCGTTGGGCCTGTCCTAACTGACGGACTCCAGAGCCGCTCATCTTCCGCTCGCGACCTGCGGGGTAAAAGAGAAGAGGCAGACATGGATTATTTAAACGCGGGCCTTTGATGTTTAACGATAAGGTGTCCACGGGTTCATTTGGGATGCGCCTGCTTCACAATAATCCATCCGGGGTTTATTTGTGGTACGGTGGTCAGATCCAGAAACCAATGGTAAATGATAGCCCGTGCAATATATTGTTTGATAGCTGCATACACCTAGCGCATCCAAATGAACCCAGACTGAGAGTGTTATGTGTTAAAAGAGAGTTGAGTGAATTCTTATAAGGGAAGAGAGGATTATTAGCAAAGATTATTAATCATGCATTGTATTATCTTTTTTGTGGTTACCATGAAAGTTTTTACCTTTGATTATGCTTATCTATTTCATGTCATTTTCACTGTCCTTGGTAATGAATTAAGTAACTTTGTAAAAGGGGTAATATTCTTAGTAGTTATTATTTGAAAAGCAATCATTCAGAACAGAATAATGAATTGTTAGAGAACGATAATGTTAGAGGAATGAAATATTATTTCCAACACTTATCTAAAGCCCAAATAAAGAAGTACAAAACGGAGGACAGTGTCTGTCACTGAAGACAGTGACAGGGCCATTTCTTCTGGGATGCAGACTAAAAGCAAAGGGTTAGAAAATTAAAGTTTAATATTACATGGTTCTCTGTGGTGTACATTTGTAAGGCCTCGTTTACCATACAATCTCGACGGGCTGGTCTCCCGACTGGCGCCTTGGCTGCGGGGGATGCCCGACTTGCGGCGCGTTCGAGTAGCAGCCGATGTCGCGGAAGGTGTTGTGTGAGTGATGTAGCTTAGTCGTGATGAGGGAGAGCCAGAACGACTGCTCGCTGTAAATAAAACAAACTCAGATCTGTGAACTGCTCACTGATTGGTCCAAACAACAGGTTAAGTAAGAGTGTGACATTGTTTTAACTTAAAGTAAGATTGAAATGTTGTTTACCTATGTTTTTATAGCAATGATATCTCATTTCATATCTACGTCTAATTTCTTCAAATTAAGGTAGATGCTCTTAATAGTTCATTCAGAGATGATGATGCCTCGCATCCTTTATTCGGGGGCTAGGTTTTGTATGGTGTTCAGTACAAACTAATGTTTGACAATTTTTCAAGTTACTTTTCCATGGAAAACATGCAACAAGACACACAACTTCGCCTTATTCCACATAAAGGGAGAACTTATGACACTCACGTTGTGACTGTGATACTCCTATTCTAGCACGCGGTCGACTCCGCTCTGGGGACAGCACGCTTGACGCATGGGATCCCGCAGACATGGACGACTTCTTCGGTCGCGCTGAAAGGAGCAGATTTAACCATTAAGTAACATTGAAAGCCAAATAAATCACCTAAAAAGGGGTTTTAAATCATAAACCAGGTTCTGAAATAATTGTAATAAGATTAAAAATTATAGTCTCTGCACTGGGTGAACAGAATCTACAGAGAGAGAAAAGTTGACATTGGAGACAATATTTTTCTTGGTAAGTTGTGAATGTCAAATGTGTGTGAACACGCTAAAACAAGAATCAGAACGTCATACATGAATATATACAAAGACACATATCCAACAGTCACATTCGAGTAGGTATGAGAATGGCAAAATGCAATGTATCAATGTAGGTTGTGTTAGGAGAACAAACCATATGGGTGGGTGTAAGCTTAAGGAAGCGTGGTAACAACAGCTTAAAGCGAGTCATTCAATGGCCGGTAGCGAAGTGGACTATATCTTCACCTCTAAAGGTTTTACAGGAGAAATACCTCTACGGGTTCGGGAGGATTAACACAACTATATATACCATCACCTTTCTCGGAATTATTTCTACAAAGGTATCACAACTTTCTAAACTTACATGGCAACATTACACTTACATTATTATCCTTTACTCAGAATAAAGCTGGTTTGATATTCACCAACTTACGCATGTACACTAATTTTATGCTTTTATTCATAACTCTGACTTCATATAATATCTTGATCTTCGGAAATCTACTCCATTCTCCTACTGAAATATTTCATGTTCCCATGCATTTATTCCCTGGCTGTTAAGCCCCAATTATATCATGAGATGACCTCGCATCTAATGATAAACCTTTATCCAAAGCCTTTTATTTTATTTGAGCTAAATAAAATAAACTTGGCTGCGACCTCTCCTACTGCCCTGATGAGATAATATATGGCCATTACAGCAGACTGCAGAGATCCTAGCGGTAGCAAGTCAGAGTTTAGTTTCTGAACTTATAAAAAGCTTTATAACAGGGATGAAATAGAGCTTCTATCAGAAGGTACATCACAGTAATTTGCTTAATTAACATGATTATTGTTCGTTTATTTTTAAATTAAAAATTGACCAGTTTTTACATCACCCCCCCCTTAAGAAAGAATATTACATTTGTTTCTTAGAGTTTACAATAATTGTTTGTGAGACGTACACTTAACTGTTCAGCAAAATACAATATACAGCAGAAGCGATAGGCACTCATAAAATATTGAATTTACTTCATGTATGAGGTTACTTCGAACTATATGGACAAGTATGTGCTATGTAGATGTAAGATGTTTTAATCCTGGTATAAAAACTCTCATTTCATCCCGGTTATTGCTAAGAATCGTTGTCACACGCATTATGTTCATCACTCCTTAAGTGCTGTTTCTATCTCTAGTAGTTCAAGAGATATCTAGTCATGGAAGTCTTGTGGTTATGTGAATTAGTGCCAAAGACAGTACTAGAGCAGAACCAAGTTCATACAAGATATTACAACAGAAATAAAGGGAAAAACACTAGATACAAGTATATACTGCAGCAGTATTTGACAGTATGTTTTTCGTGTGTACAGCATATGTTAAATACATCTATAAAATGGTGTTATACACTCTGCACTGAGCTACTTAATATGTTGTAAGCTAATACAAATCATATGAAGACAAAGTATCTGGTTAAGACTTACATGTACACCATTACATCAAGGTCTGACAATATCTATATACACGGTGGTGAGTGGTGGCTATACACTTTGTTTCACACAGGTTAGACTTTTCCAGTTCTGCCAACTTTTGTATTTATTCATGTGAATATAATTTACAGGGTTTTAATATTATGTTGGTTTACGAAATTTTTTTTTAATTTGTTGCTTTTTTTTTTTTTTTAAATCATCTTTTACAATAATTTTACGTTTGTTTTTTTCATTATTTTTACAATAATTTTTATATTTTCACAATAATTTTTACATTTTCACAATAATTTTACTGTTTGAAGTTGGCTGGCCTGGACCTTAGATAAGCCTCTGACCTGAGCCACCTTGTGGCTCACAGGACGAACCCGTGTACTCACTATCAGCGGCCGAGAAGGAGGGCGTCCGCAGCCGCGGGATTCGGGACCGCGGGTCGTTGGACGACAAGTCTATGGTGCTCCGACTAAGGCCTGCACAAACAGGAAGGGTGTCAATACACAATAACTCACCCAGCTCACCCTACCATCCACTCTCTGTGACTCACTCTTTTTTACATGGCCTGTGTTTCTCATACCATAGAAGGCCCTGACAGCATAGAACAGGCCTTGGTTAAATCATACACTGTCAGCGCAGGGGTGCATAACCATCTTGAGTTACTGGTAGAAATTAATGGTTTGAGGTTGCAGGGATATGTTTGCAAGCGCTTGACTTAATAATGGTTTATTGGCATGCTTGGAAGATGCATTTATCATCAGGGTTATGTTGTTGATGTACTACATTGCCGGCGTATACTTAATACTGCAAAGCGTTACAAGCAACTTATGAGTTGTTCAACTTTAAATGCAAATATTTGAATAAAGTTACACTTGTTACTGAAGCCTTAGCAAAAGGAAATACATGAGGAGTAGGGCACGCGCTCACTTGATATGAAACTGAAATCAGTTTCTGCACTAGCGATATCGTGCAAATTGAATGTTTTAGTAAGGTACATATATACAAATGAAACCATTTCACAAAGTGGAAAGAAGGAGTCAAGAATCACACAATGAATTTGATTAGTGTAACCAATGAAAAGTACACTATCAATCAAAATTCACTGCCACGCACTAACTGTAAACTAAGTATTGTAAGGAAGTGCTGAAGTGTTGGTAGACTGAGCACAGCTGAGACTAGGGGCATCGTTGGATTGGTGTTGGGATCTTCAAGGAATCAGGGGGGTTCCGTATGTGCCTTTAGGCTCCTGGTTGATGGAGACAGTGCCACGTTCAACGAGCACTAAGACCCATACCTAGTGCACTGAGCAATGAAATACATACATAGTGCACTAAGTATGGGCCAAAACATTCCGCACATAACCTGCCATTGGTGAAGGAACTACCGAGAAAGAATGGAGATGTTTATCCCATATTATCAAGGGGTCGTGATATGCTTTTTCTCTCGGAATAATCAGTTATAGTCAGAGAGAGTTTGGAGCAGTTACACCCTCTGAGTTTGAGTTCCTCATGCAATCTAGCATACGGATTTTTTATGGTGGGGAATGTCTAGGTTTCATACAAAGAATCCCAGTTCTGCCCTAAAAGAGTGTAAGGCAGATAAGCCTATCATATACGTTTGAACCTCTTCAGGTCCTCCAACCTTTACCCAATTTTTTTTTCTTTTAAATTTTAAGTTCAAGTAGCCAATGTAGAGGTTGACAGCATTGTTATGCGCATGACTAACTGCCATCACAGATACAGTACCAACTAAACCTACTGAAGTGTGACCACACCAGGTTGAAACACGAGGTCAGCTACCATGATAATGATATGGAAACATATCAAACTGAAGAAACAACCTACACGAACGGTGGAAAGGAAAGTATGCTTCGCGACAACCATGGAAAGAAAAGTACCGGTAATCATATGCAGCGGGCAACCTAAGACAACCAACGAATAAACTGAGACAACCCAGGGAACCAAAGGAAGAACCACAGTAAAGGAATAGTTAGGACAACCAGGGGTATTTCGGGAGACGGTGTGACCGGGGTGTTGACCGAGGTTTTTCCACCACTGCGGGGCCTGAGAACGAGTACTTACGCTTTTCAGGGGTCGGGAGGCGACGGTTAGTAGTGGGGATGTGGCTGCCGCCGCCGCCCTTTCGCAGAGAATTTTCATCAAAGCTGAGCGACAAGCGAGTCAGGTTGCCCGAGCTACGGGTTTTCTTCCCTGGATAATTTAAGAGGGGTCCATGATGGGGAAATCTAAAGAAGCCTAAATGGCTGGGGCCTGACATTTTTATGATATTCTTTGTTCTTACTCAGATATCTTTATGGAAACTTTTATGGTAGTTCTCTAAGTCAAATGTGAAAATTGAGTATAAGATTCTGGTATTTGATCTTTGCGAATCATAAATTTCAAATGTTGTATGATAAAGCTGTTCAGAAGATGGAAAGTTTTCGTATTATGTTTTTCCAAACTGCCAGACCCCAGTTGTAACAAACATTTGAGGTGCAGCGAGTTGACCAACATCTAGGAAGCACTCGCTTTCCCACATATCTGAGTACTTTTGAGTTTTGATCTGTAATACAATGTATTTTCCTCCCTGGTTTTAGTAAGTGGATAAGAGTGGTTTGGTAAGGGATGGGCGCCTAGTTTATGAATATGAAAAAATATGTTGAACTATCAAAAGAAAAGAAATTATAAATAGTATGGCAAAAGTGTTTGAATGGTCTGATCCTTGCGACAACAAAATGTCAGAAATGTATGCACATACGAAAGCAGATTCTAAATACAACTTTTCCTGTGACTAAACACAATCCCAATACCTAGATGATCACCAAACGATTTTTCGGTAGGACTTACATTTATCTTCTGACTTTAATGCCTGAGCATTTGCGAATGGCTTCCAAATAGGTAATTTCGGAGTGGATTTGGTTCGTTGAAGAGTGGACTTTTTTGGAGGTCCATTCATCACAGAAACATCCCCGGTCGACATGGCCCTCTTACAAAGACTTATCCTACATCTAGGAAGAGGGATTCCATTGGATGACTTTGAAGGTGGAACATCTTTAGCAATTCTTGGTACATTTTTCATAGTTGTACAGTCATTCGAATGCTCCTGACAGTTCTGATGACTCTGACCGACATTTAATTTTAGCGCATTATTGTTGGCTTTCATCGGGTCTTTCTTGGTTTCGAAAATATTAATTTTTCTTTGGAATTCTTTCGACGCGCGCCCTGATCGCTGGAGCCACGGTCTTTGGTCCTTGCATGTGGCCCCGCAATCATGTCTTGTCTGTGAGCTGCTCCTGTCTTTGACCTCATTATTTGGGCGAGAGTAACTCATTAAAGTGACATCACTCTGGTGAGTCGCTGAATTAGCCGTCTCTGGTATAGGTTCAATGAGTGAATGTCCAACTCTCATTGACTGTGACCTTGATTTGCAAACATTGATGGCTCGCATCCTGGATCTGCTTTGCCTACCCTGCACGTCTCCAAGCGTTATAGAATCCGCTCTTCCACAATGTGAAGTGTTATGAACATGTGACCTTTTTGTGCTTTGGTCGATTGTTCTTGATCCATTACAAGTGTTTCTGAGTTGCTCTGGATAGCCATTTTTTCTGTCAATACCATTATGATGACCATTCGGGGATTTGTTAGGAGCGGCTTCCCTTTCAGTAGACCTGGAGCTTTTTTTGAAAGCCTTCATTTGTCGGACACTTTTAAATCCTGTGACGAACATGAAAAGGGGGAACTACATTTCAACAACCGTGTTGGGAATCGGAGAAAATGTCATTTTATACCTCTCAGGATGGTGGGTTTACGTTCGTCCTCATGCAGGAATCCAATGTGTTGGGTCTAAAATCAAACTTCGCCATGGTATGAAGAGTAGGTGGGACAAAAAGGGCCTTACAAAGAGGAATGATAGGTGAAGTGCGGGATGCCCTGCAGAGAGTTTTCACCGGGTAATGAGATGACTGGATGAAGTTTCCTGATAATGAAAGTCAATATTGGGATCACCTCTGGGTCATTCGAAGTAGGAAACCCATGCATCGCGACTCAGAATGTTTCAAGTGTCTGAATATATATGTCGTATGAGGTTCCCTTCTATTGAAATAAGTCTTGTAAAGAGCAATGCAGAGGCAGGACTGTGAACCTTGCCAATTTCGCGATTTGCATATATTTGCGGATTCCTTTAAATGTTTAAATTAGGCCAATTCACAAAGTATAGAGTCTAATAAAATGCATCGCATTTGAAAATCCAATATAGAATTTAACCCTAATGAATGGGATTTGACATTCATACCAGTAGGATCGCAAACGCAGGCACCCAGGTCTCATATACAGTAAGTGTTATTCATGCTTTTATACACCGGCGGATAGAAATGCACCTCGAGACACGTATGCAAAAGTTTGATGAAACCAAATCTACTATCTTGACTGAAAAAGGTGTCCGTATACAGCTTCCCAATGCAGAAAGAGCCATACCATACTTTTCTATTTTCCCCAACTACTTTCAGTCTACGAACCGCAAAACTTTGCAACTTTATAAAGCAAGCAACCAGGGCAAAACCAACAGAACCGGGGGAAACTGGATGCAACAAAAAAACGGAACTTAGCAGCAATACAGCCAGCTGATCTAGCAATCAAAACGGCGAGCTAAAGTCGTTAGTCAAGGCTGTAAATCGGTAAGGTTACTTTCAGGTGCCAGCTTTTAACTTTGTACAGCAAATTCATAATACGTCCTTTCTTTACGATCTCAGTTGCAATAGACATGCTTTTTATAGTTTCAATTTCAAATGTTCTTAGACTTTCAAATCCTCCGAGCTGGCACCACTGTACACGGTTGGTTAGACACTATGGTATATTAGTCGGTAAACTAGGGTGAACAAAGCCAAATGCAACAAACATCTTTGTGGCACCGCAGAAATTTAACGGACGAATTTCCAAAGGCAGCTAAACGGATACAAATATTGCTTTTTTTGACAAAATACAGCGCTGCAGCATCTAAATATCAAACCGTGTGCACACCAAAGAATGTTTTTTTTTGTTGGACTGCATTTTTTTTAATTACTGCCATTAATTAATTGCAGGGCATTCGTTAAAACCAGAGGCAAGTCTTCTGTTGACTTACGCAGTGAACTATAATTGTTCTGTGCAATCCTTGCCGACGATATCGGAGTACGCGGGGTCTGACCGTGACGGTCAGCCAGATCGACCGCGCTATTAGAGCGCGGTAGGGGATGCCCATTGGCGTCTGAAAAAAGATGGACTTATGCAAAATACAAAATCATAAAAAAATCAATGTAATCAACTTAATGGAGAATGCAAAAAAGTAGCAAGCCATATGGGATGATTGTAGGGAATGAACTGATTATAATGGTGTAACTATCACTATATAGGTGTTTTTGTGGCGAACTTCGGAAACCTAGGCAAATAAAATAAATTGATATCTGAAAAAAAGGCAGACTAGGAAGAGGGACCTTTCATTTTCCTAAGACTAAATGTAAAGATCGGTTTTATTAAGGGAAATGCAAGGACTTAAAGTGTGACTCATGTATTTATTGGGCTTGGTTGCGAGTTGCAGAATATTCCTTTGTGTCTTGGCAAAGAAACGCTAACGATAACAGCTAGATATTTTTAAACCATCAGTTTAGTATTTTTGTGTAATCCCCTGCCTTGGATTGTTATATCTTAAACCAAGCCTAATTGATAAGATTCTTTAAAGTGTATTGAAAGTTCAATTCACTGTCCCTTAGTATTTGAGACCGTTATAAATGTGAATATGCAGGAAAGCTCCTCAACTTGGCAAGATTATGTGAAAGTGCTGATATATAGACTCCTTTACATCTTTATACGGTATTGCCTTCCAAAAACGTCAGATATGATCGACGTATGTCTGACATTATGCGATTAAAAGCTATGTAGGGAAATTGTGGACGATAAAAAAAAATTGTTTATGGACTGAATGACATCGTGACGTGATATCTATTACTCTATATATTTGATGCGCAGAGTTTTCTCCAATATTATAGGAAATTCTGTGTTATATGCCCTGACATAATTCATTTTTAAGGAACTGGAATAGACACATGATTTTGACCACATTTAAATGTAGCCATCCATGAGCAACTAAGTGGTGAAAGAAGATAGAACATGTGAGGCATGCGCGAATACACGAAGCAATACCGAATTTTATAATCAAGAAGTATTTAAAAAATCTATTTGCAGAAAACAGAAAAAAGGGGATATCTAAATAAGTCTCTGATAAAAAACATATGGTATAATGATTAAGATATTGAACTCATTTTAAGGAAAAAAAAGTAATTCTGAAAACATCTCTTGAGATGTTTCAGAACCGTACAACATTGACCACTCAGCGGTGACGATCAAAGGCCGATGAGATGAAGAGAAGCAGGTACAGAAAGGGCTAGGGTTAAAACTCACCTGTCTTGTCAGTTTTCGGACTAGGTCCTTTGGGAGCTATCGAACGCCTTGCCGTGCCAGCGACTGTGGGTCGACTGAAAAGTGTAATCCAAATGTTAAGATGAAATGTTTGGTGAGGAATACAAAGTATTCGAGATTGTCAATTTGGTTATAGTGTGCGCAGTTCTTATCTATCATTATCTAGATAAAATTTACACGATTTCTCATCGGAAAACTACCCCTTAGTGGCATAAAAGTTAGTTGTCCCCCCTTCTTGTTCATCACCAAATATGCCCAGTATATACTTAGTAAATGTATAATTAGTATACACATATTATGCAAGTATGTTTCTGTTCTGCATCCATTCGACCGAATCATGAACTTCTTTATCCAGAGATAGTGATACCAAAGATTCAGCAATAAGATTAACATATACAATTCATTTCCTTCTATCACAACTACCCAAGTCCATTACTTGATTATCTACTCTCTTTTTTCATATATTTTAGCAAAAAAAGACAACACAAAAACTCACGAGTAGACGTCGTGGGTCCTGTCCGTGCTCATTGACCGTGACCGGTTCTTGGCTTTGGCGGCGGCAGCGGCTGAGGCCGAGGCCGACCCGGCCGACGAGACCCGCGACGTCCGCGACATGCCGCCGCTGTTGAGGGAGTTGTTACTGGAGGAGTTGCTGAGCTCGCCCTGGAGCTGCTTCTGGCGGGACGGCTCCAGCGAGTTGAGCAGACTGTCGGCCTGCTCCTTGAAGTGGTCGGCGAAGCCCCAGAAGGCCCTGGAGGAGAGGGGGAAGATTGAATTTTACACGGGTGTAGAGCTACGTTCAGTTGGTTCAGCAATGCATGCATTTACCATTTACGAACGGGTCCATCAAAATATCTTTGTACACGGTGCTACATGAGTGTTCCTCGGTTATATCAGAAAACACAAGCCCATGGCGAGTACAGGCCTTGACACCTAATTCTCAATGACATTCTAAGAAAAAAATTGTATTGCTTCAATTTTTTATTATTTTTTTTGTACAGAATTTTTGGGATTTATCTTTGTTCGTAACTTGGGAAGATTTACAGAAATAGTAAGTATAAACTTGTTCATATACTGTTTTAAAATCCGAACATTTATTGCTCCATGCATATCTATAGTAAATATTGTGTAATGTATTCTCAATTCGAAATAGATTGGATAAGTGCAGTTATCTTAGTTACATGTACAACATTCTATCATCTACTCACTTTCTGGAATGCGCCCGGGCGTCTGTGTCGGGGTCGGCGATCCCTCTGCGGATGGCCTCCTGGAGGATGGCGATGTGTCGCTCCAGCGTGTGTGTGGCCCACGTGTGTAACAACTGGTCGAGGAACTCGCTGCACTCCCGGCGCACCACCGGAGCCTTGTGGGTCATCTGACTGGTCAGTATTGGGATGAGCCGCGGTGCTTGTGTATACTGTTAGGGGTAGAGACGGGGTGTTTAATTGAGTGAGTGACTAATGGTTGTTTTAGGGGTAGAAATAGATGTTTATTATGATGTAAATGCTTTTTTGTTTCAAAATTACATTCAATCAATTTTCAATATGAAACAGGGATGTAAGTCAGGGTCAATGAAAAAATCTGAAACCCCAGAGAGAAAATTTAGAATAATCTTAAAATGCCCTAAAACGTCATGTAAGGAATTCAGTTTGAACATTATTATTTGAGATGATGTGAAAAATCTGAAATCAGATTAAAATCTGAAAAGTAACACCCCTGAATGAAAGCTTGCCTCCAAATTATATTTTTTTTCCCACTAATCACCAAATATATATATACTATTTTTTCTGATTAAAGAAAAAAAATTGAAGAAAAAAACGCCAACCCTACCTGGATGAGGAATCGTATGGTGACGGTGCCGGCCGTGGCCATGATTTTGGCCGTGTTGGGGATCAGCATGATTAACGTTGGCATCAGGGCCTCGGCGAAGTGGTCAAACTTATTCTGCAGCACTTGAGACAGGTACCTGCAAAACGAGGATATATACGTAAGTATCTTTTCATGAAGGGTAAACCTAAACTTTAGATTCTTGTGATATAAGTGTAACATTTTAATTGGTTTCAAAGGGTGAAAAACATTATTTTCACAGGCCGCTCAATTTTGTCATAAAATGTGTGGACCAATACTTTTTTTTCTTTTGAATTATCATTATTATTCCCTTAATTTAACTGTAGTAGAAAGCAGCGTTTCACTCGAGTGCTGCACTCCACCAGGATACTTCTTTAATAAAAAAAATTTGCAACGACATATTAAGGCGCGCGTAGCTTTGAAATTAGGTCAATAATCCTTAAGTGGGCTTAATTTGTGCTGATTAAGTTTAGTTTTTTCCTTGAACTTGCACTTAATGTGTTTTTATTTTTCCAGATGACTGTTTTGGTAAAAATTGTCTGACCATGGGGATAATGTGAAATGTTTAGTTACCACTATTTTAAGATTTTTTTCCTAGGGAGACCCAGTACTCTTCTGGTTTTACTATTGAGTTGACAGGTGTAAATGCTGTCATCATACCCAACCAATTAGCTAAAAAATATCTTAATATTGTAGATTTTCTTTCACCTTTAGACCAACTATTTTGGTTGAAGTGGTTGAAATAACCTGCTGTTTAGAGAGAAGTTTGTCATTCTGAATAAACACAAGAGGGACTCTTATTTTATAAGTCAAATCAATGTGTGGCTAAAATATTGAGTTTAATATTTAAGGGGGAGGGGGAATATAAATGGTAAAACAAGGCATAATGGTACTTACGCAGTGGAAAAGCAGGCCTCGCGGACCACCTGAGAGCGGAGGTCTTTGGCCGACGTCTGGAAGCACTGCTCTAGGGACCGCAGCTGGCTCATGAAGTCGTCGTAGTCTATCGCCCCTGCGATCACTAGCGACCGCACCTCTTTCAACTGGAGACAAGGAAGAGTATGTCATTTATGAAATCATAGTAGATTTGGTTATGAGCTAGTGTTGTGACAAAGCTACAACTACATCACTAAGTTTTTCTTATGCAGACTGTGAATAAGTCAAAATATGTTGACCATGCACACCTTTATTGTCGAATTCTATAAATATCAACCATCATCCAACAATGTTGTTGAGTTTTGTGTATCTACTTATCAAATTTTGACTAAGTTTGTTTGTTAAGATTGTGCAGTGTATATGTTATTACGTTCACACTAAAAATAAAAATACAAGTCAAGGTAACGTGTATGGGAAAGAAAGGATACACTAATTTATCAAAATATGTAACACTATTTTCGGCATTTTGAGTTCGACAGGAAATCCGTTAAGGTTCGTCCGAATTATAAAGGATCTAACATCATAAGATTTGCTACTTACCGCCTCCACCCGTTTCTCCCAGTCATTGTTGCCGTCTGTTAATGTATCCTTGATTTTGTTTATACGATCTGATAATTCTCTCGCTGAGAATATCTGTAACACAATAGAAAGTCATAAAAAGGTTGCTATGTCATCAAATATATAATTTTTAGATTACATCGGGACGGATGTTACAAAAGTGACTAGGTAAGATTTCTTACTACCAATCCTTTTTTGACCTGTCATTTAAAATATTGAACTGTTACTTGCTTCACAAGATACTTCCTTTCATATTTTGATTCAATATCAATAAATAAAAGTAAAATTTTGTGAAAATAACAAAACATTCTAGTCGATTATAAAAACCAAGCTAAATATGACCAATCTTTTTTTTACGAAAAGTAAACGTGGTTATAAGAGCGCAACACAATAGAGTTAATTGAATAACTAAGCAATTGTTGAAATCTTGGCTTTTTTCTGATGCAGCATCTATATCCAAGAGGACCGGTACACAAAGCCTAAAATACTTGTTTGCAGATACAAGTTACGAAACTTACGTGAACTTTTGGGACGTCTTCAAAACTCCTCATGAACATGTCCTCATCGCACGCCCCTGCCGACGTACCCGACCCTGGAGAGAAATCAAAGTTGTAACATTTTAATTCATTTCCCTATATATTATCAAATGCAAAGCAGACTTAAAAGATATTTGTGCATAGCCAAAACACAACCATCACAATCAACAACAATGGTGACACAACAACAAAATAAATATTTAAAAAAAAACAACACAAAACTGATTTTACACTTAAAATTCAAATCATTGTTTAAAATGAGACAATGGCTGTATTCCTGTAAATTCTAAGAATTTCGAAAGCTGCACATTGATATTTCCTGTGTCAGACTCTGCTGAAACGAGCTAAAATCTAAAAACAAAACATGAAAGGTCCAGACAAGACCCACTGACTGTTTTCTTTTCAGTCAAATTTCTTGCATCGTTTGTATGGGATGTCCCGATTCATTTTAACTTTCTTTTTTTCAGAGTAGCCCTCCTAATTTGTACTTACAGAACAACTTATTTCCCCGGGGGACAAAGCCGGGACAGCGTCGTTTGACGTACTCCACGTCTATCACCTCTTTGGCCATGACGACGGCTTTATAATTAACAGTCAATCCCCGGCTCAGACTAATCTAGGCTATCAATGAAGCGTGTCCTCCGTGCACACTATCCATGAAGTCACTCGACCGTGTCCACGAACCAACCACATCTTATTCAATCATATTATTTGGCCATATTTTCCACAAATGATCCAAGTGTAGAAATACTGCCACAGCTGAACTTATACGCATTTTTGCATTACATATCAGCAAAATCCAGGGTTGGTTTGACAATTCACTGATCCATAACGGAATAATCGGCTTCCATGGAGTAATTGAACGATGTACACACACACCACATATCTTATTTTATCCTAAAAGTTCTGCATGATTGCCACAGATCCTCTACACCTAGTAGTCCTGCCGTATCTAAATGCACACATTTTTATATCGAAACTCTGCATAATCCAGGGTTGGTTTAATAATTACATCACTGATTCATGCCGGAATAATCAGCATCAGTGGAGTCACTGGACCATGTCCACGAAACTCGCATATCTTATTCTATCCTAAAAATTCTGCATTTCTGCCATAAATCCTCCAAATGTAGCAGTACTTCCATATCTAGCTACACATATTTTTGTATTGAATATTCGCAAAATCCATGGTTAGTTTTATGGGTAAATCACTGATCCATGACGGAATAACCCAGACAGGCCTGTGCCCTGCTGTGGTAATCATAACGGTAGCTCCATGGTACAGATCCGGGACTAAACTGACAGACTGGGCCCAATTAAGGGGCGACTGGCCTCCTCCGATCTACTAACACTAATGATGCTGGGGGTGGGTGGGAGGGTGTTTTTGTATGCATGTGAATGTGTATTGAGAGTCTGACAGGGGTCGGCAGATGCCAAATGGCTACCTTGGTCTCTGGTTGTATACTGGTACAATATTAGCTGTGATAATAGACCAGGGGCCCACCTGGTGGTGTTATAGTAACACCCCCATTCACCGCTACGCCCCGCCTCCTCCTGTCAATCACTACAACCCATTCACAAACGCCATCTCCTCCTTGTAGTAGTATAAGTTACATGGTCACAAAACCGTACTACTAAAATAGTACTAGTAGATGTTACCACCTCTCCGGCCAAATATCATACTCAGGAGCAATAATAGACAAAGTATTCGTCTCTGAATATTGCCATTCCGGAACAGAGGAGGGGCTCGCAGCGCAGGTTAGGGTAATACAGATTATCCGGTAGCTCCTGTACGTGAGGTGGGTGGGTTTAAATCCGTGAGCGTAGGTTTAAATGTCTAAGTTTAAAAGCCTGTGAACGTGTCCCTGTGTGTGTGTCTCCCCGACTTCCCCACTGAGTCTCAGGCCAAGTGATGCCGACCCAAGGGAAGTGTTGGGGATGCGGAGACTGAAGGGTTTTTGTCGGGTGGCGGCCGGCGCACGTTTACTTCCCCACCCCCGGCCCCAGCAGTGACCCTCCTTTGTTTACGGCTGTCTGAGGGTTGGGGTGGACGACCAGGGGGTGGGGGCGTTCGTGCACGCGCGTGCTGCGAGCTGGGGTGAGCCAGGTCATGACTCACTCACTTTCTCACCCCAGAACCTCTAATAGTACCTCGAACACACCCATTTTCCCCTACTACCTCCCCAGGTACTCTTCCCCAAACTTGCAGTACCCAACTAATGTAACCCATAAGCTACCCAAATTTCAGCAAATCTCCCAGCAGATTTTCAAAAGATCCAGGACCAATTCCCCATACTGTGCCTCATTATGTCCTGTGATTGGAGACTGAGTGAGTTAGTGAGCAGAGCGTTCCTGTGACCTAGTTTCTGTTCTGACATGGTGACCCGCTCCTGACTGGTGTTTTACACCAATTACAAGGGGAGGGGGTGAGCTGCTCATGGGAGGGGGGGAGGCAGCTCATTCTGTCTGAATGACTCACTATCACTCAATCTAAACTGTCCGCACTCTCCAATCAGAGATGTTATCTATGATCCACATAGAGCACCTGTCTCTGCCTGGAGAGTGCAGGATCTAGGCGAGACGGAAGAGACCAGACAGCGACATCTGGTGAGTGGTAGATTGTATGCTGGTACCTGGTGTGTGTAGGTCTGTGTCTATGGCCACATGATGGGTACAGGCTCAGTTATGGCGATAAATAGGGGTAATTAATCTGCCATTGTTGATTACCCTACTACTTCTAAAATGATGGCCTTTCGCATGTTACAGTCTACACACTGAACTTATTCAGGCCATACCAAGAACCAGCGAAATAGGCTGTTACATTCAAGCCAGTCCATTTGGTTGCTGATTTGTTAAACAGTTTTTTAAAAGACCTGTGTGAACCAGCAAATTAGGTCATCACACCATTATTTAGTTCCCCTCTCCATATTCGATTTGGCTTCATAGTGTCAGGGTTAGCAACCCCCTCCAAACAGCTAGCTATGTTGTGGGTTCGAATCCTGGAAGGACTTTTTGTACACCAATTCAAGCTGCTAGAATATTCTCGATCAAACCTGATTCTTTTTCTGTGCGCTGTTTTCCTATAGTATACTTCAAGCAACTATAATTTTCTTGATCAAACCAGGTTATTTCTCTGTATGCTATGTTTTCCTATACAATTACTATACAAATATTCTTCTTCTAAAATTAGTTTTTGGAAAGGATTAATTTACCCAGCTTTTTATCGATGGCATAACTTAGCCCTGGTATCCTACAGTGGTAATACATTTGATCCATTTACACTTCAATAAAATTAGGGCAGTTTTACAACCCTTTCAGGCCGATACTTGCAAAGGGAACTGTTCCCATGGCCAGGTGCGGAGACCAAAGGTAGGCCTGGATTCACAGAAACACATGTAGCCATTTAACTGTGATCACTCTTCCAACACCTTGCCTGGGCTGAAGACTCCACGACCTGTCTGTACACAAGCCTAGGGAGGAGTGACAGGAGGGGTGTGGGGTCCGGAGTAGGGGGGTGGGGGTGGGGGGGTGTACTGACTCTTTAAATGTTGATATCCAATGCCAATCTAACGCCCTTCCTTTTCGTGACGCACCGTTCCTGAACTCAACTGACTGCCCTTTATTAAATTAGTAAATTGATCTATTGGGGGGGGGGGGGGGGGGGGTTAAGTACATTAAAAGGGACAAAAAGATCACCAAAAATGCTTAAGAAATTTTCTGACAATATTTTCCTTTTATTATTGGTGAAATTATGTTACAAAGTTAGCCAATTACCCGTCATGGTTCCTTTACCATTCTGTGGAAGAAGTTCCTATAATGGAGCAGATTGCCCCTTAATTTTGACATTCACGGTCTCTTGTCTCGCAGAGTCGTCTGGCAGTGGCTACTCTTTGGTACAAAGTGGGAACACAGAGGCTCATACAAAGAGGCTTTATTTTAATCACAGACCCCTTACTTTTGGGCTCTGGAGTCAATATTACTACATCTTAAACCGTTCTAGAAACTGATGACTGTACCTTAATTCAACATTCTGAAGACACCCGCTTCTAGAATTTACATTAGTTGCCTGATGGTCTGCACCTTTTCATACTGAGTAACCCCCCCCCCCCCCCCCCAACCCATTCCCATCCCCTCAGTGCTGAGTGGCCCTTACTCCATACCCCACACCAGGTGTGTGGTGGGGGGTCCTGCCCGGAAATGGGTCAGCTAATCATTAAAACAAGTCGTTCTTTGGGCAGGTTCAATCTCTTCAGGAAACGCTGGCCTATATTCGCCACATGTAGTCCTGAAAATAACTAGGTAGTTTAGGCTTCCATTGAGTTTAAATTGGATGCTGACACAGCTGAAATTAAGAAGCATTGGCCTCATACGAAGACAAATACGCACAAGAAGTACGTAATATACAAACAAATGATTCAAACAAAAAGCACTTTGCTTCAATCATAGATACATAATCTATGATTTTCAACGCCACATGTCTACATGTGCTAAAGCATGAGGCTGATATTAAACATACCGCATATACATAACACTGCATGTAAATTCAAGAAGGATATCATGAAACGCATAAAAGCATACTGACCCAAGAAGAAACAAAACCTGTCTCAAGAAACGTTCTGTCCTAGGCTACTTACAACTATCAGAATGATTTGACGATTTCGGATTTAAACAAAATTTGTTTAATTTTTTCCCGTCTAAGCTCCAACTTATCTATTCCTACCTTATCTCTAAAAATTCTAAATGTTCATTTCTTCAGTTACACAATAAGGGTGTGAGTAAACATTTTCTAGGTTTATTAGGACTTAACATTTTTTAACCAATTTTAGCTGTTTTGAGGATTATTTGATATGTTTTATTTCATGATTTCTTAGCTAAGTTTATCACGAGTTAAAACAAAAGACCTGCCTTTGGGTAAAGACTCTGAAACGTTGTAACTATCCCGAACAGGCTACTCACACCCCTATGTAACATTTGGCAGCGATGGGCTACACTACAACTCCACGTAAACCAACATAACAGTACATAATGTGTATGTTATTTATGTCAACATACAAAGAGCACACATAAGACACACAGAATTCAGCTCGCCTCAGCCTTTAGAATTAGACATCCAGACTCACTAGACTCCATCGCTCATCGCTTTTCTTTTAAATAAAACTTTTTTAATCCCCTTAAAACATACGAGCCCATAGCGTTGAGAGGCACACCTCCTTGTCGTTTCTGGTCTTTTTTTAGGGTAAGAGGTTTTAAGGTATCTTACACATAAGTATTAAAAATGTATTGCATATAAACTGATAGTTCATTTATAATTGAATTTAAAAACCAAATGCCCTAAATACATTTCAAAATTATTCACATAAAACAAAAAAATATGTTTATCAACTGCTACAGGTGGTTCCATTATTTTTGCAGGTGTTATTACATTTTTTGAAAGCTCGTATTTTTCCTATAAAATTCTTTTACAGATAATTAACTGATGCAAGATCGAAACGCCTTCATCTAAAGGGTGACAAGTGTCCTATGATTAAAATTCCAATTTTGAATCAAAATATACACGGTTGAGCTAGGAGAAATGGTGAGGAACTCATCACAACAACATCAACAACAGCAACAACCAAGTCTTAAAGGACGGAGAAAGTGTGGTGGTGGGTGTGTGAGGTGTGGGTGTGGGGTGTGGGTGTCGTTACCTGCACTCGGTACCCGCTTCTTCTTGGGCGTGGCGGGCACTGGTCAGCGGAGGGACAGAGAGGTAAGAGAGGTGAGAACACACCTGGGCATGCTCCAGGGTCCGTCCCCACAGGTGGGGACGAGCGGGGTTTCAGGGTTATTGTGTTAGATATTATATGTAAGGGATCAGGAAGCTGCGTCAAATTTGCTTGGTCATCAATTTACGACTTTAAATTACCAAATTTGTTGATTCTGAGATTTTCCATTTGTACCACCAAATTAGAGTTAACTAAACAAATTGCTGGATTTGTGACGCACCGTTTTTTGTTTTCTTTCAATCTTTTTTTTGTCTTTACATGACTACAAAATTAATGGCGGCTAAAATGTGTTGTCACAATGCTTGTAAATACACGTAAATTTATTCAATACTTTTACAATACTTTTAACATTCTAAGAAACAATTTCTTTAAATATGTGTTAAAGTTTCTTTCCATATGTGTAAAGGTCAAATATAGCAAAAGGCTCCAATGGCTTTTTCCCCACTTTAATATTATTCATATTTCTATTCGTCTATCAGCTGATACATTTGTGGAATTTCAAAATTCTGGTTATTTGTTATTTTCTCGCCGCCTCAACAAACATATCATGTTTAAAGTTTGAATCTATTCTGTCCACGCAGTTCCTGAGCCCCACCTTTTTTGTATTATTTATAGAGAAGATTGTAGATCTAAGTAAGAAAGATATATCTTTGTTTTATGAAACATTTCTTGTACTTTCCTCGATTTCTTTCGTTTAAGGCAAGCAAACGTTTTAGTATGTTTCTGGCGTCATGACAGCAAAGAAAGCTTAGAAGGAAGTTGAGTTGTTTTTTTGTTGAGTTAGGGAGAAGTTTTCTTTACATTGAAACTGTTACAATACGAGAGGGGTGACGAGAAGTACAGCATTTACTGGGAACAGTTAAACCAGTCGTTTAAAATTACCTACAACAAGTGCACTAAACAAGGTTTTCTCTAGGGTTACTAGCCAGCAAAAGGACGAGAAAATAACTTTTAATGCTATTATTTTACATTTTCTTTTGAATGAGTTAAACAGCCCGAGTAAACGGAAGACAAATAAACAAAAAATTTGGTTCGCTAACTTTAGAAATATTTTCAAACAAGAAAAGAAAATGATGTTTCATAATATTGGAAGAAGAGAAAGAAAAAGAAATGATACAAATCTGATCGTCGACATGTTCATCCCATTAATGACTATCCCTGCCTGTCATACGACATAGTGTACGGAAGTAACGTGACTAAAACCACGTGTAACAGATGGCAAAATCACCCCAATTAGTCTACCTCTGGTCAGTCACGAACACCTACCTTTTTCAAGTGCCGTTACGCAATCCAATTTAGATTTTTTGTTTGTATATTTGTCAACTGTTTAGTAGGGTCGTCTTCTTTTTATTCTTATTCTTCAATTTTTCCTCTCTTTTTTTTTCCTTCTTCCAATTTATCTCTTTTTTCCCTGTTTTCTTTTTTTTCAATTTTCCCTTTTATACATTATCATCATTTAAATTGAATGAATTCCCTTTCCTTTTATCCCCAAATGGCCAATTAACGTTGGTTAGAAGGGGTCACTCTTTCTGACCACTAAACCTGTCCCAGATCACACAGAACCTGATACTATAAGACTGCGTTCACTCAGATTAGACCACCCCGACTCACCTGCCGAGGGCGGCTTGCTGCCCGCGCTGCGGCGGGACGGCCCGCTCATGCTGGACGACCGCTTGGCTGTCGACACCTTGGGTACACCCACCGGCTTGGCGAAGTCCGTCTCATCTCGGGCACTGGAGGCTGCAAGAAAGAAGGCAAAGTTAAGAATATATTTCCATGAAATTGTTTCAACGTAATGACTTAATTATCTGAAGAATTCTGTGGTATATTTTTTTCCTTCCGCCTTGTTACGTTTTGTTTTTAGAATAACTGGAATGTTTGGAACACCCAAGAAAACGTTAATTAAGGAATTCCTGTTTTCTCCTCTCCATGGAGTTATTTCATGGTACATTAGGAAATCATGGATATCACGACCCATGTACATTGTATATTACTGACCATCCTCAGGAATGTCAGTCAGAAAGATATTTCTTCGTATAACAATCTTTTGGGACTATATGGGTGTGGTGACCAGCAGCCACACTGTGCACAAAAGGTACTCGATAATTTTAGATACTATGTATGCACGTAATGTCCTTACACTAAGTCGTACATCTAATAGGTGTTAATTCGACAGTTTGTTTTTCATATTTCAAGTCCGCTCCGTGCAACATCATATTTGAACTCATGTATTTTTTATATATTGGAGCATGTACCGATATATTGAAGACCGATTAATTCAAAACAGCTTCTACCTTGTATTCAACAGGACAAAGTCCATGACCATTTTAAGCCTCTGTCCCTAATGTCAAGACTCCCAACAAAAACTCACTGGCAGGTAAAGGGAAACATGAACAACAAACCTGAATGACAGACGTCTCATCAATAAACACAGATGACAGACGTCCGTCACCTGACTGTTATCCAGGTAACGGTTCTGTAGCAACAATATGCCACCTGACAAGGACTCTTTCACTCTCCAATCTTATACTGTGTGTTACACTTAGTACAACAACATGGGATATTCACTCACACCTATGCTTGGAGAGTGTAAGTTACTGTAACTTATCAGAGGTGCAGATATTAGTGACAAGTCCCAGTGACAAGCACCCGATGACTCCATGCCCGAGTGACAACCACCCGATGACTAGGGGTATTTTAAGGCATTTGCTTTGGTTTCTTTTGACAAGCTCACCCTTGCTTTGGTTTCCTTTGACAAGATGCACCTTTTATGTTAAGCTCTAAGGCTTGTGGGGCTTGAGGTAAAGCTTTAGGCCTGCATGGCCGGGCCTGGGGTGGCCACCTGGGTAATGTCCGGACAAACTGGGTCAACCAAGCGTGAAGGGTGAGGATGTTTCGTCGGATAACCTCTGCCTGACTCAGCCAAGGGTCCGCTGAAAAACTACTAAATACCTGTAAACATCTGATAAGGCCCAGGCTAAACTCTTTAGATAGGTCACTTTATCTTGCTTCCACTTAACTGTAGTAGTAAGGGGGTGGGGGGGGGGGGGGTGAGACGTTAGTAATTGGTGTAATAACGATTAATGTTTACCATATATCACAATGTTGTTTGTATGGCATCAATCGATCATTATGGTAAAATTGATGAAATAAGTATTTATGTAATACTCCATTTTTGTCCGTCCAAGGGGAGAAGACCTTTTCGTCACCACACAGTATTACATTATACTCTATTTTTGTAACTAAGCCTCACGAACATATTTCTATGCTACTACTTGAGTCCAAAAATAAAGTTATAAAATTTAAAAGAATAGAATGAATTCAGTTAAAAAAAGAAGTGCAACATTGTGTTCGATGGATTGCCTTTAGCGCGATGTGCAACCGTCACAATATAAACATTTAAATTTCAATCCTTTAACTAAAAGCAGACAGACCACTCTGTTCCACACCTTTGAGAATTCATGAAATTCAAGGGAAAAAAACACAAATTCAGAAAATTCAACAACTTTTTTCCTGGACAGGTAAGTCGTACCAAGTTTGTTTAAACTGTGCGTGCTAGCCGGGCGAACAGTGAGGTGTGTGATCGGAATAACCAGGTGGGATTATGGTGAATGCCCCCGACGCTCTCCCATACTTTAACCTCTGCCCCCAGTCTGAAAGGCTGGGTCCCACTATCCGATTTCTCTCGCGATTTATGAAATCGTCAGTATATATATGGGCTAATTATAACTGTGTTATATATCATAAGAAAGGATTTTGAATTTTCTGGGTCCTGTTCTTATGACAACCTAGAAATTATGAATCCCGATAGCCAAATTCATCTTCGGGAATATGGGCTTTCAAGGAGTATTATTCTACTAGACGATTTTTACGCCCGATTCACAAATCGACAGTTGGAATAGGGAATAATCATTATAGACATGCTATACATCATTGTAATATATTGTTTTTAATTCTCTTTCAAATGGTATGTAACAGACATGGGTTCCTGTCATTTTCAATGACAACTGACTTAACAATTTCGAAATTCCAGGTAGTCAAAATCGCAGAGTGTAATGTACGCTTTATTCAGCCCAGCCTACCAGCACACCGGGGGAGGTGTGAGGGGGCTTTGATCACGCCCGGCCTTTTACTCACGTCCATATTTTGGCAGAAACTTCTGTCTGAACCGCTGCACCACCTCCTCCCAGTGCGACCCCATCGTGGGCCGCGAGGAGGGACTGAGGGGCGGTGGGGGTGATGGCGATGGTCGGTGATGATGATTATCTATTAATTATGATGGCTAGAGGGGGATGATGGCAGTGTTCGTAGTGATGATGTTCAGGCTACAAGTTGATTCCTTTCTTCTTGTTATTTTCAGCTGTAATTATTTTCTGATCATGTTCATGTTAAAACTTGATACTTGCATTCTTCTATTTCTTTGTCTTTTTTTTTGTATTCTTCTCTTTGTATTTTTCTCCGGTCGTTATACTCCAATGATGTGTATACTCTCAAATGTTTCTTACTTCATCACCACTTCTTGGTATTGTTTGTTTTCATGGGAGAAAGAAGTCGGTGAGTGATTATATTAAGAATCCCACTTCATTCTCTTTGCCTTTCTTTCAGATTGTTTATTATTCTTTTCCCATAAGATCCTGGATGTGATCAGCAAACTTTCCTGAGACAAAACAACTGTGTTGTTGGTGACCAAAGTTCAGGCTCTCACTTGATAATCTTTTCTGTTATCAGCTAGACATAATTCGTTCTAAACTATTTTACTTATTATTAATAATTTTCTCACACGATCACAAATGTTGTTATCCTTATCTCCAAAGTGTGGATTGACCTGAGACTCATTCACTTCACAGAAATAGAAACCCTAATTACTTCAGTATCATTCTCACACAAGCTGCCAACTAAACTCTATGCATTGTCCGCCCCACAATGGCAGAGTGGTCGCCTTGTCCGCCCAGTCCGCCCCTTGTACCAGGGATCAGGAGAGTAGGGTTTGAGACCTGACACTTGTTCCCACACCCACTGGAGGATCCTGACTCAGCCCACTAATGATGGAGTCCTCACAAAGGTAGGTGACAGGCTCCGCTCAAGTACGTGTCAAATCTAGACTTATCCTCAGCATGGGGTCTTTAGTCATAAGACCCACCGACAAAACGATCACACAAGGTGCTATTTTTCCAGTCACTTTGTCAGATGATAAAAATAAAACACACTGCTTATGAATGCAAAGTGTATTCTATTCCTAAGATGTTGGTTAAAATCCTCATATATATCCCTGGGAAGTAGGAATTATCTCAGGTAGTTTAGGTATATACGAAGGCTACTCTGCAGGTATTCTTTTTCTAAGATTTTGTCATATACATCCTTGTGGAGTAGAGATTATCTCAGGTAGTTTAGATACACGAAAGCGCCTCTGCAGGCTGAACTGTAAGATATGGCCAACGAAACTGTTTACAAATTCAGTTAACACAGTCTGAACACAAAAGTCAAAAAGGCCATTAAAGTTTCTCCTGGGCAGCCTCCTAGGGTCAATGTTTATACCACTCACTCTAAAAACACTACCCGTAAGGTACAAGTTTCACATAGATCCAAAGTCCACATCTATATTTCCATACAGGTTCTGTTCAGAGTACCGTGTATGATCAGATACAGACTTCGCTGGTTAGTGTGCAATAGTATTGTGTGCTAGTAGTCTCAAGGATCCCACTTCCTAAGCTAGTTGTCACAAGTTTCCCAGTTTGTATGCTAGTATTCACAAGGTTCCTGAGTTGTGTGCTAGTTGTCACAAGGATCCCAGTTCGTCTGCTAGTACTCACAAGGATCCCAGTCCATGAGCTAGTTCTCACAAGGAAACTAGTCCATGTGCTGGTACTCCATGAGGCTGCCACTCCCCGTAGTAGTACCGCACCTACCCAGCACCCAGCCAACCTCCTGCGGCTCCTCCTTTGTCCTGCCCGCCTCCAGGGCCGATGCTGCGACCAGCCACCTCCGGGAGGCTCTTATAACCAGCAGCCTCCTCCTCCTGCCTCCTCCAGGGCTGGCTGGCTCCACGGTGTAGATGTCCCCGTTTCTGCCACCGCCGCCGCTTCTGACTGCTACTACGGCTTCAGGCGGCCAGCATTCCCGGTCTGTGAGGTCATCAGCGGCCGGCCAGGGACTCACTGAGGCTGGGGGAGGTTGGGTGAGGCCGAGTGAGGCTGGGTGAGGCCGAGTGAGGCTGGGTGAGGCTGAGTAAGGCCAGTGAGGCTGTGTGAGGCCAGTGAGGCTGGGTGAGGCTGGGGGAGACTGGGGGAGACTGGGTGAGTCTGGATGAGGCTGGGCGAGGCCGAGTGAGGCTGTAGGAGGACGTAGGAGACTGGGAGGTAGCTCTGGAGGTACTGACACACGGTGACTGACAACCAACTCACCTCTGCCCAAACTCACTCCAGTGTGAATGGGTGAGATGTCGGTCAGTCAGACGGTAGCATGTGCTGCTGCTATCGGCCAGATGAGAAACACCATGAGATACGCCTATCGGTACTACCAGATACAGAATGATCAAATCCGTATGTTTAACTTTTATACATCCTAACGGATCATAGCTGTAAGATTCGCCATGGATTTTCCCTATTTAAAATACTCAAGCCTAGGCGTCCATGTCCGTGTGTGTATGTCCGACTTGTCGGTACTGTGTGGTTGATGGTGTGTGTGTGGGGTCGTCCAGCCGTGGTGGCTCTTGTACCAAGTGGTCCCTGGGGCTATATGATCATGGAGGTGACCGGGTTGGGTGTATATACACTGACTGTGGGGTAGGCCGGGCATGCTCTGTGTGCAGCGTGCATGTGATGTACTCTGCAGAGGGGGGCGGTGTGCCCACATGGCAGACGTGCAGGCCGACATTGGGGGTAGACCGGTAGGGCACACAACATCAAATGGCCTACATCAGTAGAACTAGAAGTTATCTTTTTGATGTGGCCACATCAGAGATACTGCACACAACATCAGGTATGCAGGCCTATATCAGTGGGAGTGCACACGACATCAGAAATGTAGACCAACATCAGTTAAATGTACTGCACACAAACTCAGACATGCATGCATACATCAGTACATCAGTTGTATCGCATAAAACATCAGATGCGCTGCCCTTTATCAGTAGTTTTACATGCGACATCAGATGTGCACAATACATACAGATCTGCATCCCTATAAGGATCAATGCATGTATTCCTACAATACTGATGCCAGAGGCAACACCAGTGGTACATAGTACACACAACATCAGATGAATATCCCTACATCAGTGGAACTGCACATAACGCCAAATGCCCTACTTTTGAGGCCTACATCAGTAGCAATGCTGCATGCTATATCCCTTTAAAAACACTCTGTGTGCTGGAGAGGGGATGGACCGACCTGTCGTCGCGCAGCCCGTGTGCCATCCGTCACCACCTCCCCTTCCCAACTTTCCTCGTCCCCCCCCCCCGGCACCCCCCTCCCCTACCCCTACCCCCCCCCCCCCCCCCCCAACCAGACAAGTGGTATTTCTAGGAAAGATCAACAACATGTGGGATACTGTGTCTGGTGTCAGTGAACGGGAGCGTGGAGAGGGACAAGGTGTTTTTTGCTCCTTTTTTTCATTTTAGTTTTTTTAAACTTTTTATGGGGGCCGGTTATATTTGGAGAGTAAATGCCTAAATGTCCCAGGCCTGAGCCTCTTTACCTTGAAACAGTACAAGTCCCTTTAAGTTGAATCTTGTTTCATTTAAGGTTTTTATTTTCGTAATGAACTTCAGCTTCTGTTTTCAAACAATCCGATTGGATCAACAGTGCTTAACTAAGATAATAACTATTTCCTAGGATCTAGCACCCATCATGTATTGCAAGCTCGCCAAAGACCAGAGATATCAAAATTCCCTGACTTTTCCCTGACCTTGAAAAACAAACTTTTCCCTGACTTTTCCCTGACCTGTGGCAAACCTGTATTGAATTTACAGCCCATATTCACCTACCACAAAGAAAAGAAACGTTCCGGTCCAGTTCTAAACCGGTCCAAATATTCCATCTTTAAACCTCACAGACTTAGTCATTCATCCCAAAAAGCTCCGGGGGCATGTCAATTCTGACAAACAACGACGAGGAAACAATTTATGTCAAGTCCAACCTGGTCCCTTCACTGGACACGGGCGATGTTTTGTTGTTAACTAGGCCGGGTAGTATATTAGAGGTAAAGTGGTCGGGGCAGGTCAGCTGGTGCGGAACATGACAGGGGCAGGGATCACATCATCCGACTACCGTAAAACCCCTAATTTAAGCCGCCGCTTAAAAAAGAGTTAACCTGAGAAATTGATTCCCATCAAGCCCTAACTTTAGGGGTTCGGCCCAAATTAGGATTTTGTTCAACTTTGAATACTATGGCGTTTACGAAAAAAAATATACTAATGGAAATGTCAAATGAGAATCCAAAAGTCAAGGTGCGGTTTACTTTAGGGTTTTACGGCACCCCTACCGCCCCTCAACAACGCGCCGCGTCAGACCGCGCGTAGGCCCGCTCTTAGGGCCGTCCATTATTGATGAGCGAGGGGGGCGAGGATCAATTGAATGAAGAGGTTAAAGGCAAAGAAACTAGCCATGGCTTTGGCTGTTACGAGCTGGATATATAAATAAGGTCCTTGTAACATTGGAGGAAAAATAAGAGAGGAAAAAAAGGGGAAAAAATCCTAGGAAATTTACTCCAGTCTCTTAACTTTTACACCCCCCCCCCCCCCCCCCCGAACTATAAATCTAAAAAATCTAATGACAACTCCCTTTTCTGACTCACCCATGGTACGAAGGAACCTGTGAACGTCTCCCACCGTATCCCATTGAGTCTGTAGTTGGGTATTATAAGCCGTGTGTGTAGTGCTATATGGCCGGAGGTCGGTTCATAAAGACCGTGCCAGCCTCCTGCCAGTGTTACATACATACACTGAGAGTGGAATGACGATGGGCTCAGGCCTAGGGCCGTGTACACAAACAGCTATAAATACAAACAGGGGAGGATGGAGGCAGGATGAGTGCGTGGGGAGGAAGAGGGGGGCACCCACTCTTTGGGCATAGAAACGACTGTGGGACTTTCCTGCACATCATTTTTGGGATTTCAAAGAAGCAGACTGCTCCCAAAATAGCTTGAAATAGACTACATGTAATTGTAGACCACTGTCCTTTGTTTATATTGCTTTCGAGCCTATAGTCATGAAAAAAAAAACCTATACAAATTCCCAAATTATCACCTGTGCTACACAATTACACTGTTAGGCTTTTTCATGATGCATAAACAGATAGAAAATCTTACACTGGATTTATTACCCAGTGGCGGATTTAGAGGGGGCACGCCCCCCCCCCCTTTTTTTTAAGGCCAAATTTAGACTTCATTAATGTAAAATTCTGGGAAAAGGGGTGGGGGGTGTACTGTCCCACCTTTTCAAAAGGCTGGATCCGCTAATGTTGCCGCCCCTCCATTGAAGCTTTCAGAGGGAGTACACAGCCAACGCTTCTGAGGGTTGTGCCTCATGTCGCTACCTAAACTATATCTGAGTGCCCCCCCCCCCCCCCCCCGGGAGGCTGAGTGAGTTGGTGTGAGGGGAGAGGAGAGGGGGGTCACTGGAGGAGGCCGAGACGGTGGTGGTATATGACTCATGGACTCAAGAACGCATCAGCTGTGATGGGAGACTGGGGAGGGGACTGGTCATTACTTACTTATGGGGTGGGCGGTTGTATGGAGTCTTACGAGGTTGCAGCAGTTATCATACATGCATGTATCAATTAAGAGACCATTGACGTTTTCTAGGGGTTCTAATCCAGGTAAAACCTCGGCTTGTTATTGTTATATATATTTTCATTTACTTATGTTGCAATCTCTGTAAGTACTTTGGTGATCGTATCCTTGTTAACCATGAATGGCATTGACTGCTATCTGTGCTAAAGTCCCTGGTTTACTAGGTCAAGTTACCCAGTGTCTGAGGAGGTTGGTGGGCTGCTGCAAAAGGGGAATCTAAAGTCACCTGCTTGATTTGCTGAGACAGTTCCCCACCTTCTTACAGTTAACAGAGAATGTGTGGGTTCTTTTTTTTTTCTCAGAAGACCCTAGACACCATGAAGGTATAACACCGACTATAAGTTTTTCCCCCCGCAAAATCCTTTTTTTAAAAAGAAAAAGAAAGAAAGAAGGGGGCCCACGTGCCTGCATGTGATGAAATTACATCCCTGCAAAACTTTTTTACTTGCCAACAACACTCAAATAAAAGTAAATCAACTCTCTTAGCTACCACTTTTTACACTAGTGAACCTGTTTTTTACACACCCACATATCACATTTCTAAGCCTTGGGGCACGTAACTGGTAATGGATACTCTTATTCGGAGAGTGGCAATAGGTCCATTCACCACGCCGTCGCCATTGCGGATACCGCCTTCTCTTGGAAACCTCAAGGAGTAAACTGTCCTATTCTTGAAATAACAACTGCTGAGTCATTCTGGAATAACTATACCCATCCGAAACACCCAAAATACTCTGGAAATCAAATGCAAAACATGTCAGGTCGGACTGATGAAAACCGCACCCAAAATACCACTCATTTTCAATCGAACTAAAAGTCCATATCCACTTGACCTTTCCCAGGATAAATCCCACATAAAACCCCACATCTGCTGGGAGAGTGATAGCCCGACCGAAAAGGCTACACTTCATGTACGATCAAAAGACAACATGCCGAGAACCAGCACCAGACGCCAGACCTTTAGGCATAGGGCGCGGCGGCACAAGTCGGCTGGTACCCAGCGGGTAGTGACCCTTCTAAACATCTGTTTGGAGAGCAGCTCCCATCTGCTCGGTGAGTAGCGAGTAGCTCACAGGCCTCTTTCCCTCACCTATCAGAGTTATCTGAGAGACGGAACCTGGCCACAGGAATGCCGTGTATGTCGGCTTATGCTGCTATACCCACCCTCCCACTAAATCCCCGGCATTGTTTTGGCCGCATTAGGACCCTATACGGCCACATCGTCAATATTGAACCTGACTGGCGGTTAGTTTACAAGCTGTTGGTGGTTCTTTGCTCCTAAGTCTGAGTTCTAAGTAAACTGGAATAAAGGGCCATAAAGAACCAATAGTGGTTTATCAGAATCAAGAGGTTCTTCGTATCGCGTTTCAGTAAACACTTCCTGAGATTTTATTTCGAAGGCTTTTAGGTGCAAGAATTAGAATTCCGTCGTTAAATATTTATCTGGTGATTTTTCAGATATCTCTGGTACAAATATTTGATAAACAGGTTTTGCCTGTAACGACATGTTTTAACATGAAATAACTATTCAAAGGTCCATCTTATCAACACAAAAACATTGGCACAGTGTTCATGATAAATATACTAATCAAAAGGTTCTAATCATAGCTTACAACATGAGACTAAGTGTGGAGTCATAGTGCAGTAGGCATGAGTAGCCCTGTTTTTGTAGTGCAACTACTTCTTGGCAACACGTCCTGGCACTCTAAACTGTTAGACTTTTAAAAGGCCTGGTATAGATGTGCAACAGACTGAAAGACGAAGATGGGTTTTAAATACCATAGACCACTGCACTGAGAGTGAGACTTATGAACCATACCAAACTAATAGGTCATACTGAACTGGAATAGTGTGGATACTTGACTTTGATTTGTGAACTACGTTTAAGCAAATATTCAGTAGCGTTTGTCAGTTTGTGACAATATCAAATTCGTAGCAAATTGTTATGGACCTATTTTGTTTCCTGATCGGATCGATTATTTCAATTTGTTGATTCAAAGTATGCATAGAACTTATCAAACAAGGCATAGAGCGAGTTAAGGATTTTTTGTTTAAAATCAAAACATCATTCATAAACCAATACACACTCTTCTTTCCAAAGTAGAATATCTTCCATCAAACCTTAAATCAAATATATTAAAGATCGTTACAAAAACAATGGTAAGGTAATACAAAACACTGCCAAGAATAGCGAGAGTTACAACTTTTCCCTGTGTACACGTAACCGAATTAGTTGTATTAGAACACAAAGCATTAAGGTAAACCTCTCACCACTTCAGAGAACCCAGAAGTAACTGTTTCCACAGCTGGAACAATGAGAATCGTGCTTTAAGTTAAAGAAACAATCCGATTTGGTTGAGGCCTTTCACTTCTCACGACTTGAACTTATATTGGTGATTTTTTCTTTTTTTTTTAATAACGAAAAAAAAGAGAAGAGAATATATAGCCCCTTTGGTGATATAGGTGCGCCGATTCTATGTATTTGTGAACCGGCAGAGAGGCTGGGTTTGTGTTTGTAAATACGCCAGGTTATAGGCCTAGCCTATTGAGGCTCGAGCCTATGGCGAGCTAGGCCTGCCAGGCCTAGACCTGTAGCCGTTCCCAGCGGGCCTATGTATACATACAGGTGTATTGGCGCGTGTACGAGCTATGGGAGCCTCGTACGTACTCCACACATGTGCCGTTACAGCATTGACAGAGTGAGCCGTTCGCCCGAGAATTAAATATGAAAGGTTCACATACTAAAATATTTTACTCTGGTACATATTGTTTCTTCTGATGTGAAAATCTGTGTTTATCTGATAAGGAGTGGCCTTTTCGTTACAATCCTGCGATGAACAGTTCTTTTTCCAGACAGCTTATTTACAGTCTTTGGAATCAGAGTGAAAAGTTCATGTTGGTAGGAATGATTGTTTTGTTTGTTGGGATATTTTAACGTCCGGCCAACCCTTCAGGGTTCTTCCCAGAGGACACAATGGCATGCACACAAAAATCACGCTATACCTTTTTAGTAGGGCAAAGGAAAAAGAGCTAGAAGTATTAAGAATATGCAACTTCGCCGACTCGTTAAGATTATTTGTATTGACAGTTCTTATCCTGGATTTATAAGGGGATTAAGAGGGTCACGTGTGCCAAACACCAATTACAAAACCTATCCTACTTGATGAATGATTGCGTCTTCTTTTATATCTTTTTCAGGGCTCAACATTAAGCATTGCCCGCATGCCCGGGGCAGGTAAAAGTTGAGGTGGGGCAGGTAAATGTTGACACTCACCTGCCCGAAGGGCAGGTAAAATGTTTGGCATATAATAATAATCTAGTAAAACTGGGCAGGTAACTTCAAAAGTCGGGCAGGTAAAATAGCATCCATACCTGCCCGATGGGCAGCCAGGTCAAAAACCTTAATGTTGAGCCCTGTTTTTATCAATAAAAAGAATCAATAAAGATCCATTAGGTTTAACTATCTATAATTCAGTGTACATAATGTAAAGTTACAGTGGGACATTCTGGAATTACAAGTTGTCTATTATGTGAAGTTCCTACCCCTACAATGTAAGCAGTATATGACTATCTATTACAGGGTACCAACCGAAAGTCCATTTTCAAATTCCCTGTGTTTTCCCTGAGATTTCCCTGTCCGCCGGCAAATTTTCCCTGCGGTATATTATGCAGAAAAAATTTGGACAACCCAACAACAAAATGTTAAATCCCTAATATCTTGAGAATCAGGAATTTCAGGACCTGGCCAAATGAAATTCCCTGTGTTTTCCCTGTGTTTTGGCAAAATTTCCAAATTCCCTGTGTTTTCCCTGTCAGGGAATTTTGTTTGCCATTTTCCCTGTTTTCTCTGTGTGGTTGGTACCCTGCTATTAAAATGTTTTCATTTTTACATCTTTATCCCCCCCTGTTCTCACCTGTGCGCGGTCCGCCCTGGGTCTTCAGGGTGGGCGTCATCCCCCTGTT
The DNA here is from genome assembly GCA_936440205.1 of Lepidonotus clava. Classification (NCBI taxonomy): domain Eukaryota; kingdom Metazoa; phylum Annelida; class Polychaeta; order Phyllodocida; family Polynoidae; genus Lepidonotus; species Lepidonotus clava. The sequence continues at coordinate 11,087,141 of OW387150.1, read as the reverse complement.
AATGACCAGCTCCTTCAGCGAGTCCCTCCACCCGCGGGTCTTCATCTTAGAGCCTCAGACAGCTTTCACAAGGTCCTGGGGCACTCCACTGGGGGGGAGTTAGTGCAGATACGCCCGCATGTACAGGCCAATGCCCAAATCGTCAGTTTTTGACGAATTCAATCCCAGCTGATGCACATCAGCCGATCAGATTGCTGGACTCATAAGTCGGTTATTGCGTCTTTTCCTAACGTACAGTTGAAAGTGACGTAACGTGGGTGGTAACAAAGTAGAACCAGAGTAATTAATCAGAGATGCCACCCCTGACTGATGAAAAAGTAGGGAAAGTAGGAAATATCTTTCCTACTTTTTTTTTTCTGGAAGCAGCTAGGAAAGAAAATCAATTGTGCAATCCAAAATCACCAAAAAGTAGAGAATCCTACAAAAGTAGGAAAAGTGGCATCTCTGATTAGTGTGTGACACATGTACAGGTATTCCTCCAGGGTGTCCTGAAGGTCTATCCACGTCCTGCCACCTAGGGCTAGGGCTATTGAATGCCTGGAGGTATGTACCTTAATGTATTACAAGTGTGTGTTCTACTTCTGTGCACGATGTCAAGTACGTACTCCCTCCAGTGGCTAGATCTTATTGATCTGAGATCTTAAGATCCTCAGAAGTTTGATAAATGAGTTGTCAATGACTGCTGTCAGTTCGTATTGTATGCGTCCATTACTTTGTACTTTACTGGGAGTAGTTGGTGTGAGGCAGTTATAATGCCTTAGGTGGGTATACCGAGAATCAGCATGCTATCACCAAATCACATACTTCCACACCTCCAGCCGCATTCCACTACCCAAAGTGGGTCTCGAGTTATATATCCCAACGGCCTTTATACACCGAGCGCTTGCTGCCCTAATTGAAAACCAATGGGCCCTGCGTCCAGTCATCAATCAGTGTACAGGTACTGGAGGAACGGCCCCATGCTGGTCCCATGTCCTGGTCAGTCCTCTCATACACAGTGGGGATTGACAATGTCAATACTAAGCCAGGCGTGGCCTTCCCTTCCATCTAAGGTCAAAGCCCTTTCTGTTAAAGTCAAAACCCTTCCTGTTAAGGTCAAATGCCCTTTCTGTGAAGGTCAATACTCCAAGTGGTCAAAAATATTACTTCCAGTGCAATGGCCATACACACATATACGTACATATCCCCGACCCCTCAGTGGGGACCTTTACTATAGCGGCAGTGGTTACTCCAGGTGGTGGTGGTGGTGGGTCCCACTCACATTGCTCCAGTATGGGCTGCGCTCCCTCCAGGGTCTGGGCTGGACAAAGCCGGCCAACAATAGCTACCTGCCTGGTGCCTGTTGAGTGCTGGGGATTTAAGGGGGAGGGGGTGGGTTGGTAATATTATTGCTTAACTAGATTCTGGTGGAGAGTGTGACTCCACTTCCGCGTCATATCCCCACGCATTCTCCACCACAACGTTTTTACGCTTTTTAATGAGTTCCTCACTATCCTGATTTGTTCTCCGATCTTCTGTTTTCCTAAGTTATATGCATATCATTATATCAGACAAGGCAGTGAGGCCTGGGTATAAAGAATCACAATATCTACCAATATAAAGAACTAGTTTATACTATGCCATTCTGAGTTTCATATCGGATGGTGCTTTCTTTAAATCTTGATTGAAAAGAATTAGAGAAATCTTAAATTCCCTGACCATTCGTTAACAACCCCAGAATTTAGTATTTTAGATATAAGTCAGTTGCCTATTTTTATCCTGTTGTACAGTGTACAATTGACGCTCTTTGCAGTTACAAGAAGTATATACCATGAAAGGTATTGCTGTAATTGCGTTCTATACTGAGATTTCGGCCTGACTGGACATGTTCTGGCCGAGCCTCTCACCACTACCCCCACCAGACCTCCCGGAGGTCCGGAACCATAAAGTTCCCAGTACAAGTGGCCCTATTGACTATTACAACTTATCATCAAACTCAATCCGCTCTCCCTACATACGTCTATACACACACTTGTAACATGCGCGGAGGTATAGATCTCTTTTGTACATGTTCTTGACCTATATTATACATGTTTGATTGCTGATATGGAAATTTGTGAGTGTGGAACAATCCGGGTATGTAAAGTTACATGTTTGTTATCGACACAAATATTGATATGGGATCCGATGCTGACCCATAATCACAAGGGCAAAATTCACAATTCACAACAATGCAAGAGAGTCGTTTTAGTTTGCTAGTTGTTATTTTTTCTTTGTTTTTGTTAGGTTTTTTTGTTTTTTTTTGCAGGGGCGGATACAGAAATTTTGGGGGGAGGGAGTGGAGTAAAGGCTAACAGGGTACCAACCAAAAGTCCATTTTAAAATTCCCTGTGTTTTCCCTGAGATTTCCCTGTTCCACGGCAATTTTTCCCTGTGTCATATCCAGTTTTTCAAGTTTAAAAGCCTCTGCATGCAGAAAAAAATTGGACAACCCAACAACAAAATGTTAAATCCTTAATATCTTGAGAATCAGGAATTTCAGACCCTGGCCAAATAAAATTCCCTGTGTTTTCCCTGTCAGGGAATTTATTTTGCCATTTTCCCTGTTTTCCCTGTGTGGTTGGTACCCTGGGCTAAGAACTAAAGAGGCATGCATTTCTAATTTCGCGCATATGCGGGCGGCATTTCCCCCTCCTTTTATAGTTTAGGGCTCCACCAAAAGGGTCCCAGGCGCTCAGGACCCCTGGAATCACTGGAACCCCCCCCTCCCTTTCCCTGGAGCTGGCCCTGTTTTGTTTTGATTTTCACAAATTTTCCCTGGCGACTAAATGTGTATACTGGTCAATTAATTCAAAGTGATAATTTGTCCACAGTGAAACAACTCCCAAAACATTCCTGATTTAAAAGAAAATCTACCTCACACTATCAACTTTTCATTATGATTTTCAATCAAATTTTCAATAGTTTTATTTCATTTGAATCATCCTTTCTTCTTTCACTTATTTCAACAAGCGTTTCCTTCCTGATAGTGTCCTAACATTTTCTTACACGCCGTTGGCATACTCAGAGTCAGACTATAATTATAGTGGATTGCAGTAGTTTAGACTAGTTCACCCAGTAAACACAAGGCGGCAGCACATGCAAGCTAGTCAACCTATAGTAAAGGCTCCACGCGCTAGGAGGACTGCTGGCCGAATATCAGAATTACTTGTGCAATATGTACTGTGAGAATTACAAGAATCTCTACGCTCCCACGTTACACTCTGAACCTTGGCAAGTTTCTCAGATCCCAGAAAATCCGAGGGCCATTTCCTAAACGGAAACAAGTGTAGCCAAAACTGATCAATACAGTTACATACGCAACGGCGGGGATCATTCCACCTTAGCTGTCCATAATAACCCAGCTCCGCCCTAGGCCAACTCTCTTAGGCTAGCCTAAAAAAAAATGTTTGTTTCCACTCGACCGCCAACTGGGTTATTTTGTCCCGATCGAGTCTTTTCTCAATCTTCCCTCAAATATTTTACAACTTTCATTACCAAATGGAAAAACTATATTAGCAAAAACGATGATAAAAATTCCCGACGTCCGACTGACCATTTTTAAAGTCGGACGGTCCTCTGGAAACATTTATTTTTTCGTCTGGCCTTGACTCGGACTTGATCCAAGACCCAACAGTGTTCTCTCCTGAGCCGACCCTTCTATGACAGTCCCCCGGAGAGAAAAGAAATTGAATTGATGTGGAAACGCCCAAGTTATTAATAGAAAAGTTGAGATAATCTCGCTTCACTAATCTCCAACTTCATAAAGCACCTATAGGTCAGGTGAAGGTTGAGGTTTCCTCTACTACCTCCAGAGTCGTTTAATCTGCGGGCGTTTCTGCCGGGTCTACGGCCTGTTTGGCTTGGGCCGATTTCTGCACTAAACAAACAGCGCTGATCTTTGACCTCTCCTCATAAACAGAACCCAACGAGGACCTATTCAAGTGGACATACAGGCCTCAAGGCAGAGTCCCTGGGCCTCGGGTAGAACCTGAGAGTTTGTCTCACCTGAGTTCACCACTGCCACTTACGAAAGGAATTCCCCGTGTTTGTCTGTTTTATTGGTGTATCAAATGAAGGGGAATAGGTGCAAATTGAAGTGAAATATCTTGGGTTCACGTACAAAGTTCCTTTAAATATGTTTACGAAATAGTCATATCGGTGCATGGGCATTACATATACCAGCCCCCTATTCGTCCCCTTTTCTTCTATGTTGCCAGCATTATGTACCCTGTGAGAAATGATTGCCAGAAACTGGTCCTTGTATGTCATCTGTCAGTCATTTTATTTTCATATGCATATACATAATTTCATTAGACTTTGGCACAAATACCTTGTGTTGGAACAGCCTGATCATTATATTTCGTTTACAGTAATACTGCTTAACCAATAAATTTACTGAAACACACAGAATCAATCCATAACACCAACCACCCAGGATATAACACAACCTCTGCATTTCCTGTATGTTAAAACTACCAGTATAACAACCCACCCTAATTTCTCTGATTATCCCAAAACTAAGTAAAGCCCAACCCTAGGTGATGTGGACGGTCCCTGGGCCTTTTACAAATGGCCTTTTGTTAAAGTTTCTTAAAGAATAGAGGGAGAAGTGGTAGCCTGTCGTCCCCCAGGTACGGGGTAGACGGATGGGTTGTCCTGACGGTTTGTAAACCGGGTCGTAACAGCTGGGCTACTAGGCCTCTGGGGATACAGTCAGGTGACGTGCAACTCGTCCTAGGCCTTCATATTGTATTGTATTGCACCCTGGATTTTAGTTACAAACACTTCTCAGTTAGATCTATGGGAAAATAGTCCAAATGTTATACATTTTGAGAGAGTTTAATGTCATAAATTTTGAGAATCGGGAATTGTATAACGTGGTGAAACAAAATTCCCTGTATTATACTAGTCAAATTTCCAAATTCCCTGTTTTCCCTGATAGGGATCTTTTATTGCTATTTTCCCTGTGCAATGGCTATTGCATAATGGACTTTAGCTTGATCTCTAACAATATTTTGTCAGAATTGAAACTGTTGGCATTTTTAAGAAAATTTTGAACATTTGTTTTAGGATAAATTGCTTGAAACAGACTGGTGCACCTGACTGATTTGAAAAATATCAAAAATTGAATTTTCTCTCCAGAATATATAGTAACGTTGTACTATAATATTAACGAAACTGTTCTCTGCAGCGCTGCTTCCACATCCGCTGCTATACCTCAAACCAACACTGTATCTATAGACAGATAATGGACATTGACCTTATGGAGATTACTACGCGTGGGAGTAGGGTGGTTGAGACCGATTAGGCTGGTAACCAGCACTACCCAGAATTCTTAGTTTGCAGCAATGATTAGGGAGGAATCGGACGGGGAGGCAACATACATGTTATGACATTTATTTGGGAATATTGGGCCTATTTTTTCAACATGTGGCAATTGCAATACTTATTAAGCGTACATATATTCCACTGCTTCATGAAAGTGAAGACTTATAGAAGGAACAGAATACGTACCCTGACCCAACTTTCAACTAAGCTAATGGACTCACATTACAAATATTATCCTCAAGGAAAAAACATTATTAAAACTCTACATTCTTAAATTTCACGTGAGAGTAAATCTTAAGCCTAAACCATCAAATCCAAGGTCTCGGATAAACCCACTAACACCAACAAAGAAATCCTGGAGAAAAGGGGTAACGTTAGCATGTTAGTTGATACAAGTACTGGCGGCTAGGCTTTCCCATTCAATTAGCCATAACGAGTGTGAGAGCACCATAACGCGTCGGGTGTATAGTCAATAACAGAAAGTTGGCTTAACCAAACAAGACCAAGACTAGGGGGCGGCATGCACGGAATACCATGGAGTAAACCCCAGCCTGTGCTTGTGTGCGGATGTGTGTACATATGAATGTTGATGAAAAACCTGTCACAATATTTGGTCAGAACAGAGAGGGTCCTTCACCCAGCGCTCTCCCTTGATCCCATTAAGACCGATACACAAACGTGTTACTGTGTGAGCGTGCCGCAACTCGGCAAAATACAGCCTTTTTATCAGCAAGTTTGCGCAGCATAATAGGCCAATTTTAGAGCGAAATTATACGTTTTTTGTAGAATTTACAGTATCTGGTACTTTCAGCAACAGCAGGTTATAATCTACTCGATTTTATTTTAGATAACCTAGATCTACTATTTTTAATTTTGTACCTAAAATCATTTCTTTGACTTATACGTATATAATGCGGAAATAACTAGATCCAGAAAGAACCACTATATTTTGATGCGATAAATAAAGGTTGGATAATTATATACCACGGAGATGCATAGGGACAATGATTCTATAAATAGTTTAAACTGTTTTTTTTTTGTTTTTTACAAATGTCTGAGATTTAATCATTTTCCTCTCGAGATACGATCAACGTTAAATCTGTCTCCTTATAGTAAGAATATGGAAGGAAACGCATTTCATATTTTCTGAGACCTTTTTTAAGGTCTACCCCGAGATCTACCCAAGCTGCTAAAGCAACGTAACACCTTGGATTTTCTAAGCCTGTCGATGTTATTCTGATCACCAAACGGTGTGAGTATAGGTGAATCGGGGCCCCTTCATGGGTGAGTGCCTCTCCTTTATTAAGCCTAAAATAGGCAGAATAGACACATCTAAAGCCTATATTCCACTAGGCGATTTTGACCACAACGAATCTAGTAATTGCTACGTTTTCTTTCAGCAATATTACAGACACCTATCCGTGCCACATAACATTCAAAAGGGAATTGAAATCCTTTCTAACGATGTAGAACATGCCTGTAATAATCTGTTATGCTTAACCCCGATTTTCAAAATCGCGAGTAGAATCGGATAGTTGAATTGAACACAGGCTTTAGACAAACCTAAAACATGTGAAACACCCATCTAACACACAGCTGGCTCCACAGAGGGGTTTCCTCCAGCAATATTACAGGCACCTGTGCTACATACCATTTGAAAGGGAATTCAAAACCCTAATGATATGTAACATGTTTATACTTATAGGCTCTATTCCAATTGTTGATTCGCTAAATCGTGAGTAAAATCAGATAGTGGAACACATGCTTTAGGCACACCTGAAACAAGTGTGACACCCACCTAAGACACAGCTGACTACACAGAGGGGGTAGGAGAATCTTAAAATTTCTAACTTCAGCAATATTACACGCACCTATCCATGCTGCATACCATTCGAAAGAGAATTAAAAATCCCTTCTTATAATATGTAACATGTCTACACTTAAGCTCCATTCGCTAAATTGTGAGTAAAATCAGATAGTTGAATACAGGCTTTCGGCCCACCTGAGACAGGTGTAAGGCCCCCCTAAGACACAGCTGGCTACACAGAGGGGTACAAAGCGGGGCGGGCCGGGGCCAAGTCTGAGTACAGACAACCCTCCCCTACAAAGGTCCCACCCGCTCCCAGAGCCCCATCCACACACTCTGATCACAAACTGTGAGAGAAAATGGAACAATTATTCTCTACAGATGTTGTATCATACGGGGCTAAGACGTGCACATTGCCGATGCGAAAAAGAAAAAGAAAGGAAAATGAAAGAAATCCGAGCCTACAGATGTTCACCCAATTTGCCACGTATAATAGCCTGACATACATATATATTGTGATTGTATATTTTCCGCTGAATCGCTTCATGTAGTTCCATTATATGTATAGATCTATATAGCATGACTATGTAAACTATCTTCCTGGTGCTCATACCGCATTAGGTCTAAATGTATTCGCCAACATTGCAATAAAATAATATTGTGGTTTCTTTTTCAGGAAATGCAGTATAATAGATTTATACTAGAATGGGCACGTTTCAAACAGCGAACACTGTAAGGTTATACATTTAAGATTTTGCATGGGAAACAGTTCTACATATAATTGAAGTTCTCACACGACAGCTAAAACTGGAGGAAACGAAAGGTCATCATACTGGGTTAGTGTCCGACGTTAACATTGCATCCTGCTTTCGAGGAGCACAATATCGAAGCACGATTTTTGTGACTGTGCACCCGAAAATTCATTTTCTAGTCATCTAATGCGGCATGTCTGATGCAAACACTTTAAGCCAGGTGCAAGTTTGCATCTCAAGTGTTCATCAACATATTTTTTTTAACTTGATTTCGGATAGCAGATGTTGGATCATATCTACAGAGTTTTTTTTTGCAAGGCTTCGCAGATTTCAAGATAATATAGTTGTCAGTTATATCAATAAGAACCTAAATGTAAATATTATGTATCATATGCTCGCAGTTGTATCATCACAACTAAACAAAGCAAGTCCTTCAACCTAGGCATTCAACTTAGGACAGCCTGAGCTTTAAAGCTCTCAGCATCACACGTGCTGGAATGTTTGTCAACATGGCCGACTTTCTGTCTGTTTGTTTTCTTTTTGTTTTGTTTTTACTTCTGTTGTTATTGTCACGTGGCGTGACGTCACGCTGACGGACGCTGGGTCACGCTGACGGACGCTGGCCACTTCTAAGTGGAGCTGTCTGTCACGGATAATACCTGCACTATAGGTCGCGGATACTCTATGCTCAAAGCGGATATATCTCCGGATCTAGCGACTGAGATGTAGGGGCCTCTTGGCTACTATTCTACGCATAAAGAGGATACGTAACTGGGACTAAGATGTGGCTGTATTGAGAACCACCTGCACTCGCCCCAGGGCTTTATACTACGGAGATCTTGGTATTTCAATCGTTGTCAGAAAGAAAAGTAATTGCATTCTGGACTTGTTTCTCTCTATTTTAACAATATTTATATTGAAATATATGGGAAGTTGCCAAGCATATTTTGTTGGTGACATAATGTCATATGTATTGCTGAATTGTTTTGAAATGAAGTATTTGTGTTGTAATATTTTGACAGACAAAGCAACCTGCTTCTGTTTATGATCAGTACTCAACTCAAAAAGTTGACATCAGTTCGAAACGACCTAATAATGATAAGGCGGCAAATTATCCTCATGTGGGTTGGGATAAAAATGGAAATTACCCATACAATTAAGTATGTGTGCAGGTGACGGGAATCAATCTTCATTAGTTAAAGTGAGACGGGGACGCTAATTACTTACATTGTGATGTACGGCTCGAAGTCCTACCAGGTCCTGTGTGTCTTTTGACGCCCACTGGTATCGCTATCTTCTTCACAGCATGTTTAGTTCGGGCTGGTGGTGAAGGTATTGGCTGGGGTGAGGCCTGAGGGGTGGGGCTGTGAGGGGACGGGGCCACCTTTTTAGGGGCTGAGTCTGAAGGGGCTGTGGCCCAGTTGGATGCAGTGTCCAGAGGAGCTCGTACCTTGGTGGGTTTGGGTTCCTGAGGAGCCAAAACATGACGTGCTAAATTCTCAAGGATTGGATTGTGACGAGCTAAAACTTGAAGAGCTAAGTCCTGACGGGCCAAGTCTTGGGCTGCTGGGGCTCGTTTCCCTGGTGTGTCAAGATTTTGGGTCCTATTATAATGAGCAAAGTTTTGTTCCATTGGAGAATGCATGTTTTGTGAAAAGTCATGAGCGTCTAGATTTTCGATCATGTAATGTTGATGTGTTGAAATTGGTTTATGATGAGGTGAGCTCAAAGCACTATAAGGAGTCCCTGGACTTAGAAGTGGAGTGCCCAAAGTGGGAGGGGATTTTGGGATCTTTTTTTGTGAGGATGGAGTTTGTCTTTGTGTGAGTGGGGTCTGAGTTGGATGGGGTGAATTTTGTGTGTGATGAGTGGGTTTTATTGGAGATGGTGTCCGTTTTGGATGAGGTGAAGTTGGCCTTTGATGAGGTGGGGTTTGTTTCTTTTGGAGTGAGGCCTGTTTTTGATGAGGTGGGGTATGTACTTGATGAGGTAGTTTAGGCGAGGGTGGTGCACCTTTAGGCCGAGATGAGGTGTGCTTTCTATGTTGTGGGGCTTGACTGGTAGCACTTTGATAACTTTTACCCCCATTTGTTCGGCCATGATGGGGCAAGTTTTTACTGCCTGGATTATGATAGGGTACTTCTATATATGTATCGTCATCAGAAAAGGAAACATGTCGTGCCCGAGAGTGTCCCGACTTTCTCTGTTGGGGCTGGCCCCACTGGGCCGGGTCACCGTCATCACTATCATCACTGCTTATGTGAAGTGGCCGGTACAACGCAGCATGCCCGAAAATCTCCTCATAGCTGAAATTAGCAGACGGCTTAAACATGGACAGGAAGGACTGGTAGGGGACATCTGGTATGTCCGGAATATCCTCCTCCTCACTTTGGTCTTGGACAACATCAAGACCTTCGGAGTTCAATTGTTTCACTTCCATGAGTTTTTCCAGTAAGGAAAACTCATGATCCTGATCAGCGTCGTCATTTTGTCCTGTGACGTCACCATCTCGGATGACGTCCCTTTTTCCTTGACTCTGACGTCTTGTGTGCTGTGACGTCATTCCACGTGGTGACGTCAGTTGTGCGCCTGCGCGTCTATGTCCATGTGGTGACTTCCGTACATGCGCACCGCAATAGGCTGACGCAGATGACGTAGAAAACCTTGACATTTTGGTTTACAATGACGTCACCAGGGTACAATATAGGAAACACAGCTTTTGTCCAAATATAAATCTAGCCCACAGAAAAACAATGGTAGGCCTAGAATCCATGGGAAACAAAAACAGAAATGTCAAATAGACAACACAGCAAGTCTATATCCTATGCAGAAACTAATATCCTCGTTTGATGACGTGATCGGTGTACAAAGGGTTTGGTAATTGCCTCTTTTGTCAGGGTACCCTTACCTCAGCTAAGCAGGTCACACAACTTCTCTACCCACGGCTATTACCGTTCTACTGCCTGGGGATTCTCACGCTTATTAAACGCACCTGCTCTCCACGTTGTCTCCTTCAGAACCACTGGAAATCTCCTTCAGAAATATTGAAATAAACTCGAAAATACTAATAGAAACTACTTGTAAAGTATTCTACTAATGATATTTCCCCAAAGTCAGGCCTTGTGCAATAAATCGACCTGTACACATCCCAAGTTGACGTGGAACTTGATTAGACTGCTTTAGAAGATAATCCTTCCTGTCACAGCGTTCCATGATAAATACTAAATGGGCTAGGCGCACCTGCGGCCGATGAGTTATACCGCCATAATATTGAGGCAATTATGGCTTCTTTTTCTGGCATTCCCATATTCAGCCGTCCCACTCGTATTAACTTACGAAATGACGATTAGAGCTTGATCGAATTGCGTCTTTAGATCGCTAGCCAGGTGATCTGTGTTGTCCGATGGTGTTTATATACAACAGGGACTCAGCCCCCTTCCTCCTCCAGCCAGCCAACAAACGTTAATCCCGATTTGTTCTCGGCCGGTCGGATTAAGGAATAACTTGGCGGATTAAGGCATAGATTATCGGCTATTTCTCAGGTGTCCCGGTTATACCTTTAACGCCCGGAGGGGTAATATACATGGTACTGGTGGGCCTGTAGTGAGATACGATACAGACCAGGAGGACGCTGATGCCTTATTGTATGGTAATATTTCCTCCAGCACGTGTATGCCGGTTACATGTGTCGTATGCTAAGCCACTCCAGCGATGGTGCCAAGATCCGCCGCGCTATCCGTGTGTAATATTAATAATATTCCCGCATCAGGAGGCGGTGGGGCACTACCTGCCCGTTAAGGCTGCTTGCTCCAGGTGGGCCGACTGCCGGCAGGAGGAGAAGGCCCACCGCCGTCAACCCACCAAGCCTACCGCGTCCAGGTATGTAACACACATACACCTATAGGAGGAGGGTGGGCGATGATATAAGAATCCGCCAGGTCCACGGCAGGTTATTATATTAAAGGTGGCGTGGTCGGCGGGAGGCCGGAGCTCTACCCCCTTGACACCTGGCCGGGGCACCTCCTCCTGGGCACACCCTGGAGTCACCGGTCGTCGTGATGGGAGCTCAGTCAATTCTGGCAGTCTGGACCGGTGCCGGAGGGGTTGGGGAGGAGGGGGGGAGTTTCAGAGGGGGGCGGGGGCTCCCAGGCCTGTGCCAGTGGAGAACACGTTTCCATACGACATACCTACATTCTCTGCGCTACTAAAACACACACAGGGTCAAAATGGCTCTGGAATTAACCAGTCTGGAATGGTGGAATTATTTAGAGTGTTTTCTGTTTATTTTTAATTTTGCAATTGGTTGAATTATTCTCTCTGTATAGCTACACCCAGTAACTATTTCAGAACGGCTGTAGATGTAGCGGGGTTAAGAGTAAGGGGAGGGGTAGGGATGAGCTACGGTGTGGAGGGATGAGTAGGGCTGTTGGGATGTGGAGTGGGGAGGGAAGGAGAGGGGGCTGAATGAGATAAGCTACAGGAGTGTCATAGCCTTGGTATTAGTAACTCAAGGAGAATCTTCCGCCAAGGTAAAACTCCGCCCATATTTGACGAGGCCTTCATTCTAAGAAAAACGACCACTCCAGAAAAGTATGGCTAAGGAAAAGTAAGGTTTTTGAACAGAAACCTATTTGGATTGTTTTGCATTTCTTTTTGTTTTGTGGAAAAGGGAGAGGAAGTTGAGGATATACCATGTATTCAATCTCTCTACAGTAGGGAACACTCACTGAATTCTAACTCAGAATAGAAAGGCTGAATGAAACTTGTAGACATAAGGTTTAAAAAAGACGAAGCTTTGACAGATTTCATCAAGGACTACAGGCTCGGACTGAAGATGCAAACTGAGATACTCAAAGTAACATGAAGACTGGGCCCTTAGGTCATGGGACGGGAGTTCTAGCTAGAAGACAGAAGCGCGATTGAGGGTCGGTGGGAGAGTTCTAAGACCTGAGGGTGGGTGGGTGGGGGGTTAGAAAGAGCCAGAAGTATCAAGATGGGTGGGAGGGAGGTCATTTGTTTTCTGTTGGCATCTGCTTCTACCTGTATGGTCTACCCCCTCCCTACTAAGTCTTTGGCGGTGAGGTTTGGCAGCTGTGCCACTCCTTCACCTCAAAGACTGCTCATATTGCCCGGTCACCCCGCTCTCTGCGGCTGGCAGACCGAGTGACAGACCGACCAACCAATAGACCACAAGTGACCACCTCTACCACAAAGCAAAATTAATAATCCTTTCTATATTGTATTCATTTTATAATAGAAATCTTCTCTATTTCTTTCATTTACCTCAAAAGAAATATTGTTGAAAATTTCTATTTCTTTCATTTCTATATTTCACAGTTCTCGGCTTGATAATTTAAAGATTTTTATGAATATGGTAGGCTTTTCTCTTTGTTTCATCATTAAAATCATGCTACTGAGTTTTGTTTATTCAAAGAGCAAATAGTATTTCCCCCAGCTGAAGGTAAAACCGATACCTGTGTTACAGATTCTCATTGATTCTCAACCCAAACTGCAATAAAATTTGAATATTTCTATAGACTTTCATTATCTTGACGTATGTACTTGATATATAAAGGTAAGTATGCGTGTTTTCAAAATCTAGGTCTTCATCAACTCCCGAAAAAAGTAAAACAACAAAAACCGGCCCCGATGTCCTTGTCAAAAATCAGGCCGGATCATAAACACTGCCCTTTGGTGCCTTTAATAGGACATTATCACGTAAGCATAGACAACTGTGGACACCCAGATCATTCTCCTCCATGCATGACTATCACGAGAAGATCGCCGCTCAGACCGTCAGGCATGTCATGTACCGGTCCCACCTGTGTGTGTTTATAGTATATACGCTATGAGGGACCAAATTTAACCAATCAAAGGCACCGGAACTTCACTGTTTATGACCGGAACCAGTTTGTGAAGCCATTCTTTAAATAGCCTAATTCGATGGACAAATTAAAAGAAAGAATTTTATTTTTGAAAAGAAGAGTATTTTTTTCTATACTTGAACAATATCTTGGTATTCAAAACATTATTGTGCCTGGTAATTTATGAAACATAGAGCATAAACAAACAACGATGGTGGAACCCGCCTGGTCGGTATAAGGGGGAGGTAGGAGAGGTAGTCTTTGAGTAGTTGCAGTGACAGGTGCCCTCCAGCATAAAACCCACTCAGCCCATCTGCCCGTCTTTAATTGCCTGCTCTCACGAAATGATCTAACAACAGGTGCCCTCTAATAGGGTTCTATATTTGGAAATATTTGCATGAAGTTTATTTTTGTTCAGGCTCAGCTTTTGTTTTTCCTCGTCATAACGAGCCTAGATCTGTTCTACTACTGTTTGCCTACAGAACGTTATCAAAATATTTCACGAAATGAGCAGAAATGTTGTACACCGGTTGATAAAGAAATGTTCCATCACATTTGTCTGATCACACACTATAACTATGTTCATGAACTATAGCATGAATCACGTTTCTCTATCAAAATTCCTATGTAATAGCCTGTCTCAACTTTTGTTTGAAAATAAATCACGAAAGCATGTACTGTTTCGCATGACAGGACGCTTCGACGAAGTATTAATCTTTTTTAAAACCTAGAAAATAAAGTAACATTTCTGTAATACCCGTAGTGTTTACAGTATTAAGTGGCTATATCACAGCACAATTACATCGGTGTACAAATTACTTTCATTTTTTTGACATGGGTTCACAAGAATAGTGAATAGACTCAAGCAGTATCTTTAAAAAAAACAACGATGCGCTTCATTATGTTCATGTTTCCAAAACAATATTTCAAATATACCTAAAGAACACAGGTGCACAAACAAAACGCCCCATTGTCTATCCCATCTCCTGTTATTTGGAAAACATGTAACAATTCCTTTAAAATTCAGCTCACATATTCCTGGGCAAGACAAATCGGATGTTCTCTGGTCAGACAAGTCAGTTCTTATGTTTGACTTCATAATAACGTCCACAGGTACTGTTATGATCAAAACAGTGAGATATGCCTATGGGCTAGTTGCTGCATGTTTTTTTTAACTGTATAACAATTGGCCTATGAAAGGTCGGTCTTGGACGACCGTTGTTTGCTGATCTACTCAAATCGATTGTTACTCAGAGAATTTGCCTCGACTCTTATCACATCATCTACATTGGACAAATGCATTTCGAATGCAGAAAAGAACCCATGGGTGCGAGGGTGCCCAGCAAACAATCATATCTGAAAATTGTCAGATCGTTTTTATTATACAGCAAATTGGCCTACAATTAATGCAACCTGTTACGATACGAATACTGGTGCCATCTTGAGAGGATGCAGTCAAATTGCGGCTTCAATCGATTTGTTCCACTATATCATATAATATTACATATCTATACAATATGTCTATATTCATTCATATATCTGTGTAATAAGTGTATTATAATATTACATTGACAGACCTTAGCATTATTGATGTCCTCCAGACAGAGCCTAAGATACATCTTATGCTCAGACTGCCCAAGGTTTTGGCCTATGAAGGTGAGTCCCTGTTTCCAGCACACCTTCCCCCCTACTCTCCCCTCCCCCCCTCCAAACAGGGCCCCCAACATGGCCGGGGCTGGCGGCCCGCCAACTGCCAAGTCGTCGGTGTGCCATCAAAGAACGGCTGACCCCCTCACCTCACCGGTCTACATTCAACGTGACTAATCCAGCCGGGGTTATGTCAAACTTAATCCCACTTTAATATACCGGCAGTTCTTACATTCAGGTATAACCAACTCATTGTTGGTGGGTTGGTCAAGCGGAGTGTATTTTCAAAATAAGATAAGTTGATTTGCACTTTGATCACAAAAACCTGATCTACATGAATAATAATGTCAAGAATATCGACCAACAACATTAAGGTTGCAAGGTGGAGATTTTCCTCGATAAAAATTTTGTTTTAATTATTATTCATTGTTTGGATTACTTTTTCCTAGGACGGTTTAGTGTAATCCTTCCCAGAAGGTGGTATTCATCGAACGGCAAAAGGAATCAAGATCTAAGCTCACTAAGCCTGGTGAAAACAGTGGCGCCAGTGTCAGGCGGTGGAAATTAATTGAACTAAGATCAAAAACCACGAGAATAAGGTCAATCTCAGCAGCATCATTTGTGACTCGTCTCAATTCAATTTCATGCTGAATAAAGAGCCCACACCGAAAGAATGAACATAGTTAAAGTTAATATAATACTCTCTTTGAATTATAGTACTAGTCCTACTAATTGTTAACATACAGTGATACTGAATATATAGCTTACTGAAAGCTAGTGCCTTATTTATCAGTACTATACCATGACTAATAATGACTGGTGACCTGATTATCTATGCAATGAAGGTAATTTGTTTGTGAGTCAGGATCTTATACAAGAGTGGTGTACATGAAACGTTAAACTGCAAATATTCCCTATCTCTATTTCTTCATGTGCAAATAGTCTTAGAAATCCTTAGCAGCTGTCACTTAAAATGAAGATTAATGTGAGTTATTTAGGTGACAGTCTGTTACTTATGTCGTAAAAAAAGAGAAAAAATTCTTTGTCACAGGTGCTGTGTTTATGTGGGGGGAAAACATCATGTCTATAAAGTGGTAAAGATTCATGGTTCTGCAAATTTATTACTCAGGGATGTAAGTTAGGGTTAATGAAAATGTCTGAATTAGCCTATCACCTATCACTATTTATTTACTTCCCTAAGCTCTTTCAGATTTTTATGAAAACCTGAATTTATAAAAAAAATATCTGAACAGTTCTTCAAAGGTTCAGTGTTGTCTTACCATTGTGTTACGTCCATTTGATGATCACTCTGTAGTTTTCTAATTATTACTCATCATTTTTCATCAAATAAACCTAAAAATAACGCAATATCAAAGAAGCCTTTTTATCGCTTAGTAATTGCCCTGTGTCCTTATCAGATTCTGAGTTGCTATTTGCCTATTTTTTTCAATTTTTACCTGAAGCCGCGGCTTATATTAGGGGTTTTACAGTAGCAATGTGCCAAGAGGTGTGCACTCTTCACACCTACAGACTCTCAATACCCCTGAAAACTGGGCCTAGTGACAAGAGCCCACTGTGGTACAGTCCTTTTAACCACTTTATTCTATGCGTTAGTTCCGCTTGACAAGGAAATTACCAAAATTACAAAACGTCCCGGAGCTCTCAAGTGCCTGCCAGAAATAAACGCGCAAATCATTTGGCACCGACCTCTTCCCTTTCCATCGTTGACAATTTAAATCTGTGCATTACTTTACTACATTGCACATGGCTGTGCCTAAATTGAGAAATAGTGAAGTACGTTCAGAAGTCATATAGTTTAACTAATTTAACTTACGTTCACTGGGTGCAAGCATTTGGCCTGAGTCCCGTACTTCATCCATTCGACTTAATATCTGGTTTAGCCTGTAACAAAAAGTAAGTCAGTTGAGTTTTCTTTACGTGAACTAAGTATATTAGAACTGGTATCAACTAAAGATACTCTATAGAAGCATATATCTTTTGCAAGGTAAGGTAGAGGAGTTAACCGGTATGGGCAAAATATTTGTTTGTTAGCCACATTTTGAGGAATATGTCATTAATTGCGAAATTTCCAAAATCCGAAACAGAATGTTAATGTCTTAAGTTAATGAGAGCGGGGTGTGTTTGTAAGAGAAATTGCATAAATGTGTACAAGTTTCATGCATTTCTCGGGATGTTAAAAGGTCTGTGGGGTGCGCATGCAAGATTATACTCTAAGATCAAAGTTGGCCCCTTCTGGTCCCGGAATTTTTTTTCTAAAATTTCCTTGCAGTTTTCTAATTTCGATGACTTTTCCTTGACAGTTTTTATTTCCTTGTTCATGATTATCTATGAAGCAGCTGCAGCTGTTTTGTCTTTTAACCAAAAAACAAATTCGTACATCTCAATAGATTATAATATTCAAACCAGAGTCATATTCAAACCAGAGTCTTTAAAGAAAACAGATTTTATAAACTTGCGCGGGCACCCTGTCCATGCATGCACAACAAATTCCCATTTCAGGTACTCACTTGGCTTGAGAGACGTCCCGCTTTGAGATGTCACTCCGCACACGCTCGCCCACATGTCGGTAGATCTCCACCAGAGTCGACACTGCTTGTTCCCGGACGGGGATACTTTGGTCTTCCAGCATCTTACAGATCACCGGGACCAGCTTTGACAGGCTGACTGTTCTAGCACCATAGCTGGAAAAGGAAATCAATGTTTATTATTATCAATTATTTATTAAGACTTAAAGTATATGTATAAATTGAGGATGCAGTAAAAACAATAACAACTGTCTGTTTCTTTATGACAAGCGCCACTTGTATGTTTATTTTTCAGTCAGTAAATTTACATGCCGAAACACTGAAACTCCTATAAATCTCATTTTTTAAGCACATTGTTTTATAGGTTATTTCCCATTTTTGTGTGTGTTTTTTTTATATATATATATAAATATTTTTCTCCTTTTCCTCCTTATTTACGAAGGAGTTGTTTTATTTTATCTCATCCTTGGATTTGGGGTTGAACTGGAGTTTTTTTCCATTCCCTAAATCGTACATTTTCTTTCAGCTAAACATTTTTTGATTTGATTGTAACATTTTTATTACTAATTCAAAACGCAACTCACATGTTGAGTGTGGAGATCAGTAGAATCAGGGTCTCCTTCTTGACGTGCCACAGTTTGTGCGTGAAGCAATTCGTCATTCGGTCAAATACGTGCTGCAATCAAAACGATATCGCCGTCATTAAGTGGGCCATCATACCAAACACTTGACACATTCTACGACTTGGGATCAATGATAGTAATACAGACTGACGGGAGATAAGGATTAATTCAAGGGTCACTAATCCCTCAGGGGTTAGTTACTCGATCTGTGTTTGCTGTATCGCCTCTTTTCGAATACACCTGGATGGCCAGCAACATGTGACTATCTAATTTGGCACAAATATTCCTATAGGCATGCTGCAGAATAGGGCATTAGCCCATTAGTATTGAAACAATGACCTATCCGGTTTATCATGCAGGGGCCATTCCCCAACTGTACGGCTGTATTTCTGCCCATAAATGAACCCACATTTAAAGGAATCCGGGCCCTTAAAATCCGAGCTATTGAGATATTGTTCTATAAATGTCACTGCTTAGTATGGTAAGATAACAATATAGTGAATTTATTTGAAATTGAATTTGTAGAACTTTTGAAACAAATGCAATTGATCGGGACAAAGTTGCAATGCATCTTGTTCAAACGTAAAACAAATACCTCTAATAAATCCTTTTTTGGTCAGAAAAGTCGTTTAAAAAATCTCAGTATTAAGTTTGTATCAAAAAGATGTCCTATGATAACCTTACCTGGGGTGAACTAGCCGACATGATTTTGATGAGCACCTCCTGCGCGGCTTCCCGGACATGGTCTTTGCTGTCACCGAGTCGGTCTACCACGGGCTGTAAGACTGCAACCACAGACAATACATTAAAACATGTCTTTGACATTAATTATTTTTGTCATAATTATGCACACATCTAGTATAAAGATCGTCAAAATTGCGCACATCATAGCATAACGGGATTTATCATTTTGGGGAAAAAAAATCCTCATTGCCAGGGTCCACAGATCGCAAAATCTGAGCAATTATTTTGAACACTGAATAGACAATAATACCTTGTGATGAACGTAATTATGTTTTTATTTCCCTGTTTCGGTTTTTAACATAAATACACTAATTGTACTGATTAAAATCTGCTTGAATATGATTGACACAGTGACAGGTATGGAATAACTTGACGGTCAACAGTATGTTAACCTGTCAGGGACACATTAAACCAAAGTAAATAATTTATTCTTAAATAGATAGGAATAAAGTATCGCTAGGAATATTAAAGAGTAGAGTCAATCAGTATTATAGGAAGCTGAATTTCCTAAACGTCTAATTACTGATGGCCGTTACCTGTTCACACCTGTCAGAGTTACATCACATTATCAACGATAGACTCCTGCCAGTGCGTCAGTATTTGGTCTGCTAATGGGTATGGATCGTGTTCTGATATTTAATGCCAGGATGGAGGTTTATAGCACGGTAACATCTGACATTAGGCTTTGGGTGTGGCATGGTGTGCACAATAGCAAAAGACCAATCACACACATCACACTGCATTATTTTCCTAGCCTGTACAGTCACTTTGGCTGTTATTTCTTTCTTATAAATAAAATATTATCAATATTTAGCACACTGATGCACGTTCACTTGCAATTAAAAAAAAAAGTGGGAAAATTCTGCACATTACTCAATACTGCACATCAAATATCATAATGATAACAAAATACTAGTATTTCAGATCCAAGTACTGACTCCATATCTCATTAATTTATGCTCTTTTCTTTCTTTTTCTTTTTACTTTTTATTTGTATTTTTTTTTATTATTATTATTATTGGACATCATTGTTAAATTGGGGGGAAAAGAAAGAAACGAGTTTTATGTAAGTTTACAGTTTTAATTTTATTAGTCTCCCAGTGTCCAGAGGGGAACCCCATGAAGCCAGCTAATGGGTATAAACTCCGCCGTGTAATCCTCTTTTACGACTCTACTGCTAAGCCTATATGGGACGTTCAGTTCTGGGTCAACACATCTAACCTCTGAGGACCCAAGGTATCAGGCTGACACATCTACAACGTCAGAGGTCGACATGGTTTCTGAATTCTTGTTACCCTATTGAGCGTGTACAATTTCACTGAGACTGAACAGGCTTCAGAGTGTGTGTAGTTTAGTGTAATGGCTCCCTACTGTTTAGTTTTCATCTGATTTAGAAAATAAAATTTATAAGACTCACAGCCAAGCGTAGCTTTGAAAACTTAGCCTAATCAATATAACAGCTTATAATTATGGCAACAGTTGAACTGTATGTGCCAACTAGGTTTACATATGGTGTAAAAATCAATAAATGCAGTTATAAATAACCTAGTCAGATAATCATATGGACTAGTTTTCAATACGACATCCACGTTCATAGATTTGTTCTAAAACGATGTACTAGGCATCGAAAAAGATTATATACATGTAGATATATAGCAGTGTCAAAATAGAACCTTAAACTTTTGACTGAATATTGTCTGAAACTGTGCCCCAGTTCGGCCTAACCTAATGGGACAGTGGTACTGCGACCGCTGACCCAATGCCCGGGGCCAGTGGAGTTTACTTCTGTCATGTCACAGATAGTTTTGCCTACGGACTGTTGGTGACACATACAGTAACAATTAAAGGTTGACGGTAGAGACACTATAATAGTAAATACTAATAACTATTGGAGGTATATGAAAAAAAAAATCAGAATTGTGTTTTGAAATCAAATACATTAGAAATGAGTATATCATGAAAAGTAAAATGTTGGAATATGGTGAAAGATAACTGTTTCCAGTCAAACTGTCTTGTTTTTTCTTCATTTTGACGGCGGGACATGATGGCTTTTGAAACAAGCTTTCTAGGATGAGGGATTCTACTGGGCAGAGCCCAATGTTCATTTCACTATAATATAGCAATACCTTAATTTCATGAAGTAACCCTAATAATCGGACCCTTGCCACTGAACATGAACCCAATATTATTTTCACTGATTCAGTGATTGTCGTGATAGAATAGTACTTGCAGATTTCTTTGAAGTTTGAAGTCTGAATAAATACATCTGGCATATGGTTCTTGATTTATGAGACAGAGCACATTTTATCTCTATAATTGAGAACATTATCTGTTGATTGAGGTCAAACGCCTGCTTTATCAGGTAGAATAAGATCATTGACACGAAGTTTATAGACGGAATCAATCGAAATGTCTTATCAACATTACTTATTATTGAATCACTTAGGCTACTGGGTGAACTGCTGCAGTAATATATTGTAAAACCAATGTAAGAATACGTTTTGGCTACCATTAAACCAAATAAGTTAGCAGTCATTTGGTAATTTCAATAGCTGTAGAGAGACAATTGGAATACCACCGAAGTTAGAACAAGTTTCTGTGATCCAGGGATAGTCGGAGTCCCCCTCCCCCCTTCATTTTTTTTAATAAAAAATAACACCACCCTCCTCCCCCCCGCCCACAATAGCGATACATAAGAATCAGGGTCTGGGAGCCCGCACTCTCGCCACTTTGATTTTCAGAACGTTTACTACCACCGGTACAGTGTTTTTCTCACTTTTTAAAAAGAAAAAATAGTACCAAAATGGTATTCACTTAGAATCACTCAAATAACAATTTATCAGCTTTAAATCTCTGGAGGCCAATCTGATCCCGAAGCAAGAAAAGCTGCGGGCCTTTTCTTTGCTTTTGCACATTGATTGATACCTAAAGTAAAAACATATCTCGTCAGCCCCCATGGAAAAAAACGTCACTACATATCAAGGATCCATCTAGGTGCATGAGATGCGGTATTCACGCATCAGGAATTCAAATTTCACACTGCGGTAACTTTGAATAGGCTATTTCCGCATTGACAATTCGATAATAATGTTCCATTGATAATCGGTCCGTTGGGCTTTTTGTTACTTTAGATATTTTTCTGGAAATATCCCAGGTATCGCATCCAGGAAATATGTTTCCTTTTACCAGGCCTCACCAAATCCAGGATCTTGGGTGTCCTGTCCAGTCCCATTAAGCCCCAGGACACTATGGCAGAACTCATGGTGCCCTGTGGCCATGAGAGGCTACAGTCTCCAGTCGGCCCTTAAAAAGTCAATCGGGCGGTGGACAGGAAACAAACTTTTTTTTTTAAAGAGTGGCCTCCTCAGGAATACGCGCTGAACACTACCCACGCCCATGTTTATCTTTTGAAATGTATAGTCTGTGTGCGACAACCAGCCAATATAAAATCACGTGAGCCTTGTTTAGCATTGGGAAAATGGTCTATTTAAACAAACTGAACATTTGTAATTGTACTTAAAAAACATGGGCCAAACCAATAACCGCTGCATTAAAGAAATATATCTGATTCTTTTGTTTCAGCATTTTTGAGAGTAGAATCAAAGTCATGAACATGCTGGTACACTGACAGCGTTGGCGGCTCAAATTGGGTTTACTGGGCAATAGATTTAAAATGTGTGGCATGTCAGACTAACTTAGATCCTCTCAGGGTTCTGTCTATAGCCTTTGGCATTTTGTCAAAGTCTGGTTTTTACGACACCACAGGATTTAAAGTAGTACACATGGGCTTGAGTGGTTTACCCAGACATCTTACCTTACTTTCACACATTTACTCGAGAGTATATATCATAAACCATGCTCGACTGTTTGGAATAAATATTCATTGTTTTCTGCAAGAGCGCTGCCATGTTTATCTCATTTCATGGTTCACTACCCATGCTGATAAATGGAAACCTTGTCCGACGGCAACCTTTCAACCTGCAGTTTAACCCAAGCAGACACTTAGAGGTTTCTTTTCCTTACCCACACCCACATGTCACCAGTTACTATCCCAGGGTTTGCGCACCGTGCATACATCCTGTTTCCAGGCCAGCTCAAATCCTGACTATTCCAGGGTACAGGGTCAGTCGACCACAGTCATAAAGTGATTCTGTCTGGTTCTAGTATGGTACAATAAAGGCATTTTATTGCATCCTTTATAATTATTATCTTTTATTGCTCGTCCTACTCACCTGTTCCTACATGGTGCCTGAAGTTGTCTCCCATCCGATCTATGAGAAGTGCGACAACCTCCAATCCATTTAGGGAGATCTGCATGAAAAGAGAAACGCATATGTATTTATTTATTAAAGACATCTTCAGACCTAAATATCAAGAATTAAAAAACTCAAGAATATACTATTTTTGGGTCCTCATACTTGTTCAATGTCTGAGCCTAACATTTAAAAAACAACGAACGTTAGATCTATATAGTGAAGCCTTTTGGCAAATCTATTAGATCTATCAGCTGATCATGATCGGGTCCTAACGTCCATCTTTCACCCGAACCTGACTAGATCTACCGTTATCATAAATCTACATTAAAAATAATGTTAACAGTGATTTTCATATTACAGTTATAAACTTAAACTTGATGTTCAGCTAGCATTAATAGAAACACAACCTACCTTGAAATTGCTACTATTTATCCATTGTGCCAGTCCATCAATAATTCTGTCCATTTCCTCACAAAAAAGTGATGACTCTGGATCCTTGAGGAAAGCAACAAGTTCAGGGTGCACTTGCACCCTTTTCCTTGTATCCTGTGTTTGTACATTTGGAAGAAATGCATCCAAGCCACTCCCCGCCATTTTGTTGAATTTGTACTTGACTTCTTGTGCAAAGAGTTATGGGTTGCTTGTATTATGATCCTTGAATCTCAAGCATAAACAAATCAATGTTGATGAACCCAAAAACTAGGCCTGTCCAGGGAGGTAGACTGTCAGTGACAGTCACAGGCCAATTGTCAAAGGAACTATACAAGACTACTGCTTCTACAAGTTGTCACAAACTGCTTGCCAAAGGTTCGTCCAGCAGATATCTGCAGTTACCGTATCCTTTCTGCATTTACAGTGGGTTTAGCTTAATGAAAAGCTTGATAAAGAGGCCCAAAATGTCCACATGAAATGGGCCTCTCCTGGCTGTCATCTTGTCAATAATCTTCTGGCCACGAACCCAATCCAGTGGCGAATGCAGCTGATCGTAGGACCTGGAATGAAACGTTTAACGTCATTGACATGTACTGAATTATATTTCTTACACTGTTACATAATTAACGTTAATGAATCACGTCTAAATATAAAATTATAACTTGACAGAACGAAAAGAGGATGTTCAGACATCGAAAGGCGAGACAGGATGTCGACCCCCACTGCTTCCCGATTCGAGCAAAACGAAGCAACAGCAAAGAGATTTGCGCCATGTGTATAGTGTTTTTGAAAGGCAGGAGAACAGTAGAACGTACCTGTATATATGTGCAATAGATTGCAGCTTTTAGAATTCCCGTAAAGTGCGACACTGTGCAACCCTATATATTTTTTCTGTCAGTGTATCCTGGGCAGATCGCACAGGTCCGCCATCTTTAGGTAAATTTTCAAATGGGCAGCTATGACGTCAAGGTTCACGTCCTGCTTCGAGATGTGTTGAGGATCACTTTCCTCTTTTATTATCAAAATACCTCATTGCAGAATATCAAACTCCCAAAATGTTTTCATATTTAATGTTATTTTTGTGAATCAATGTCTCATAACATCTATTTTAAGGCTAAATGGTAAGAATTGAAATGATTTTACTGGGTCGAGAGTATAGTGGGTTTCTCTCCAAGCAGAGGCATGCAGACAGTTTCGTAGGCTCAAAGAAGAGCGCACCTGTCACCAATGCTTGGAGAGTGACATTTCCCGCCCTCGCTCTGCATTCTGGGCCACACGTGAATTCCAAAATGGCGGAGAAAGAAGAAGAAGAGCAAACCATCGCGGTTGACCTCGTGGTCACCAAATATAAAATGGCCGCAGAGTTAGTAAATGGTATGTATTGAAAAGTTAATGTCTCCCTGCTCTCGGTGACGAAATTTTAACGCTTGTCCGCTTTGTTACACCTAAATATTGACGTGAAAGCTGCCGCCCAGCTGTCATATGGAGTCGACCGCGACCGGCTCCGTCAAATTCATTCCATTGTGCAATATATGTGATTTAAGTGGTTGTATTTCATTATTTAGAGAATGCCCATGGTCCCAAAGTCATTGAATTGACATTTTGAATGCGTTTGCTTAAGATTGGACTGGTGTAAGGGGTTCAGGAAAGATTTGCTGAGCCACATCCGGCCTTGACCACCAAGGATCGAGTGGGCCATGTGGGTCTGTCTTCAGAGAAAATGGCCGGTCATTGACAGGAAAGCATGATCATGCACGGCTTCCCCGCAACCTAGAGAGTCAACAAGATACTTAACACGTGTATTTTGACCAGAAAATGACAAACTCCATTATGAGCTGCCCTCTTGCTTAGTGTTGTGGGATAGGAAGCTGGTTTTAAGGTGTAGGCCCAATATTCCTCAAGCTGTCAAATTTCATTTGACAGCTGTCATTACTAACAGTAGTCACTAACGTAGTGTCAACTATTGAACTAACCGCAGCCTGGCTATCATACGAGTCTTACGACGCCTAGCCTGGGGGCTATACTCTACTACAGTTCACAAGATCTATAAAAATACCCAAAAAAAAGAAAAGAATTGTTAGGGGTGGGGTCGTGTTTTTATTGGACGTGTTTGTCACATTGCGTGTGTGTTAACACAGTCATCCATTCTGATTCTTCAATTCAAGTTCAAACTTGATCATTCAAATGATCCAGATGGATGATTCAGAGAAAAATTAAGGGGATTCTCCCTCTCAAAGCCAAAGGGGAGTCGAAAAAAAGTGTTGATAATCGTCATTTTGGAATGTCTAGAATACCGAATCTGACGTTTGACTTATCGCATTTTGGTGACGGTCCATAATCAAAGTGTGATGTCTCATGATAAGTGTTTTGTGATTAGCGATTCGGTCTATCACGACATTGCGAAATACTTTCCAAGGAGATGTAAAGACCTTTTATTGTATGTGTACCACCTCGTAATCAATTGCGCCTGATTCTAATAAACAATTTCGGGCTCTAAGTTTTTCCTGAGCAGATAGCAACATTTTAGATCAAACATAAGCCATTAATGCATCAACATCCATGAACTATTTCATTCTGGCCTAAGAAGTTTGCTCTACCTGGGATCCAGACTTGGGTGTTCTCTGAACTTTTTTGAGAACACGTAGACCAAACAAATTGATTCAAATGATTCCCTTGCTGTCTGGTTGTTTACCTCTAATAAGAATGGAAATCTTTATGACCATTTCAAGTAAGTTGAAGTGTTGTCCTTTATTGTTATATATATCCGACTGCTTATCAAACAATTGTTTATTTTCAGCGGTCTTAAAGCAGCTTATGGAAGCTGCAGTACCCGATGCAAAAGTGTTTGAGATCTGTGAGCTTGGAGACAAACTGCTCTCCGAAGGAACAGCAAAGGTCTTCAAAAAGGAGAAGGACATGAAGAAAGGTAAGCCGAAATATCATACTGATCCTAATAATCTAAAATGGCTTTCTTACTTATACCAGAAGCCTTTCTTCATTGATGTTTTGGAGAATTCTCTATCAAGTTAAACTTTATTTCTCTCTGCCAGGAAAGTCATTCGTGAATAAAAGTGAAATTTGGCTTTATTTCTAGCAGGTAAAGTGAAATGTGACTAGCTTAGCAATAACATCAGTATGTTTACACATGAATGCATTTGAAAAATCCCAACAATGCTATGCCATCTGATGAATACTATACATTGTTCCATTTTCTTTCAGGAATTGCCTTCCCCACATGCGTTTCCCTCAACAACTGCATCTGCCATTTCTCGCCGCTCAAAAGTGACGCGGAGGTTGTCATTCGCGATGGAGACGTTGTGAAGATTGACATAGGAGCCCACATAGATGGGTTCATCGCTGTTGTAGCACACACTTTCGTCGTTGGAGCCACCAAGGATAAGAAGGTGACAGGACGGAAAGCCGATGTGATCTCAGCCGCCCACCAGGCTGCAGAGGCGGCGCTGCGGTTAGTCAAGGGAGGCACTGAGGTGAGGATGATGGAGTAATGGGTAAAATTGATTGGAGAAATATACTTATTGAATGCCTTAGGCTCTTGTTTAGTGATTTGTAAGACGTACTAAAAAGTTGGGGATTTCGTACTTAATCTGTAAGACGTATAGCATTTTTATCTATCAAAATATTTAATATTAATAATGATGAAGAATTAGGCCAATCTGACAGCTTCACATCTAATTGTAACGGGGATACCTAAATCCCGGATTAAAATAATTTTTCAGCCTAAACAACTTTAACTACAACTTTGACCAACATTACTGATGTTCAGATATTTGCATATGGAGTCTGCACTACAAGCTTACGCTTTACTACATTCGAAGTAACTTTCTTCTTTTAACTCAAAGAGGAAAAGTGGGGGGGGGGGGGGGGAGAGATCTTTTACAAAGAAGTATGTAACGTTGAAAAACACTAGGTACATTGCACACAAGAATCCCCTGAAACCTATTGTTGTAAATTAATGTTTAACCTAATTGTGTTGTAGAACGAGGCAGTAACAGACGCCATCCAGAAGGTGGCCGAGTCCTACAAGTGTAAGCCCATCGAGGGTATGCTGTCCCACCAACTGAAGCAACACGTCATCGACGGCGAGAAAGCTATCATCCAAAACCCCACAGAACTCCAGAGGTAAGGAATAGGGTTAGGAATTGCGAGGGGTGGGGAGGAAAATCATTATGATTCTCTTTCAATTTTTTCTAGGTGAACCTGTGATCAATAACTCCATTAGGAAAAGAATCGGGAATATAAAATGTTTTTGTTTTTTTAAGTTAAAAAAAAATTGTAATGTCATTTCTTAATTATGGATCTTCATATAAAGTTTGATTCACGTTTTTCAACATTCAGAGATTTTCCAAAGCTTGTTGTATATATGCACTTTTTAAGGGAATTTGCTTTCATACGCAGTGTTTTCGTCGAGACAAGTGTATGTCTTAATGGGAGCTGGGTTTCGTTGCAGGAAGGAGCATGAAAAGTGCGAATTCGAAGTTTATGAAGTTTATGCAGTTGATGTACTCATTTCCACTGGTGAAGGAAAGGTAAGTTTTAAGTTGGTAACAACAATAACTAGCTACACATACTAGATAAAGCTAGACTTCTATCTCTGCGTTGATTCTTCAGAGTACATTTTTCTTGGCCAATCGAGTATTCATATGTTGATTCGCTAGTCGAGTATTGATAAAAACACAAATATGAATTTTCTCGTTTTAAACGAATTCCTGTTTCATTTATAGGGACGGGAACAAGATGCTAGGACGACGATATACAAAAAGAAAGACACGATATACAACCTCAAAATGAAGGCTTCTAGGCGTAAGTGAAGCATTCTTCAAAAACAAACTTCATTAGTTTCAAAAAGCCACAACGGCCCCCCTGATTGATTTCTAGATTCGGAAATAATCATGGTAAAACAGCTGTCCACACTCTGAAATCATATGATGGAGGGAGGGGGACAAAAAGATCAAGACATTATCACTTATCCCTTGTTCACGGTATGTTTATTTGATGCTATCCCATTTGAGATACAACTTGGAAGATTTGGATGATAAGAAATATTAAATTTTGGAAAAAAAAAAAAAAAAAAAAAAAATCTGTTGACAAGATGTGCAGCCCAATTTTCCCTAGTCCCCAAACCAAACCTTGAGTTGAGGGAGTTGCATAGAAATGTTCTTATCATAATGATGCCGTCTTTTTCAGAATTTTACAGCGAGGTTGACAACAAATTCCACACGATGCCATTCGCTCTTAGGTATGTTACACTTCTATTTCTAATGATTCAGCGTATTGTTTTTACAAAGAGGTTTAAACACTACCCAAACACAGATCGTAAGCTAGTGTTAATCGTAAATAAATCTCTAGAAAAGCCTAGGATATTGAAGAAGAGGTATTCATTATACCTGTAAACAGGCTATCAATAAAACAGTGTCAAAACATTTATGATATTCAATATGAATGAGAAGTAAATTTTCAATCAATTTTCCCAACAGGCTATCAATAAAACAGTATTTAAACATTAATGATATTCCATATGAATGAGAAGTACATTTGCAATCAATTTTCCCAAGTAACTGACCTCTATAAAAACACTTTCATTGCAGGATGTTTGAGGATGAGAAGAAGGCCCGTATGGGTGTGGTAGAGTGCGTGAAGCACGATCTTGTAGAGCCATTCACCGTCCTCTGGGAGCGTGAAGGTATGGAACCTACTCACTCATTCTCCAAGTAACTTGAATAACCTGAAATATGATATATCCTGAGGGTAATTTACAGGCAATTCCATATCTTTAAAGAATAAAAAGTTTATAATCAATCCGTCAAAAATCTGTGCCAAATCTTACAGTGCTTGCCATAGAGATTTTTTGGAATGTTTCTCCAAATGTTTGTTTACGCATTATGGAGAAGTGAACTTCTATATCAAAATAAACTTTGTTCCATATTTTGTAGAAAAAAGTTTAGAAACTAAACGATCCCTACACGTTTTTCAGGAGAGGTTGTTGCCCAGTTCAAGTTCACAGTACTTCTCATGCCCAACGGACCGATGCGCATCACAGGAGGCTTCCACGAACCCGAGCTGTACGAGACAGAACACACTGTTCAAGATGAGGAGCTTAAGGTAAAGCTCCACCTTAACTATAAATTACATCTTTAGGCCCTATTCCCTGTATTTGAGGCCTGTGATACACTTTTTACTTGCACTCTCTATTACAGTTTTAAGGCACAACGGAATTTCTACCTTTTAGTTCAGTAAATACGTAGACCATAAAATGTGCCAGATGATACTCACCCAGAACCATTGTCAGAACTTTGTCCGTAGTTCTGTCTCACTGATACGGGTGAAACACTAATAATGAGATGGACTAACACATTTCCATTCCAGCATAGCTGTAAGTTGCGATGATTTATGAAATATGATATATTTAATGTCAGATTTTTTATCATCGTGTATAATTTCTTAGATGTTATCTGACACTTGGTTTAAAAGAGAATGTTCCAGTCGAGTAGAAAGTAGGTCCAATAGTACAGAAACACGACACTGAGAAGAACTGCCTTAATCTATATAGTTTGTGTCGTTAAAAATAAGGAAAAGAACATTCATCAAAGGTTAAGTTGTACCCAATCTATTGATTTAGACTCTCCAAGATCCACATGCCTAAATCCCCCCCCCCCCCCCCAAAAAAAAAAAAAGGGGGAGGGGGAATTACTTGCAAACTGAGTGATGTGCACAGCCAAATTCCCATCATCCTTGATCATGGATACATGGATCCGAAACTGTGCTAAATGAAAATCACCCAGAACCATTGTCAGATCTTTGTCCATAGTTCTGTCTCACTGATAGGGGTGATACACAATATAATTGGTAAATTGTTGGGGTTCTCGTTCACAAATAAAAAGTACATTGATTTTAGGTGTGATACTCTTCAACCAGTAAGTCTAAGAACAAATTGAAAGTTCAAATCGCGTACGGCCAGTATGGGACACGTTGATAGGGATGTCGAAAGTCCTTAAATATTTGCACAGAGTTTTAGCTTTAAACTTGTGAATTTATTGTGCTTTACCTGTATTAAACGTGCCAAAGTAATACCCCTGTATTATTAATGGATATTAAAAGTTGTTATGTTAAATCAATATTAGATGAGTTATTCAAAACTATGAGATCAACAATACATGTAATACTGATCACAATTTTCGCTCCAAATGAAATGGGCCGGAAATAATGTTTGTGCACAGCCAAATTACTGCATTCTTGCTTAGTAGATTTGTGGATCCGAACCTGTGCTAAAATAAAATCGCCCAGAACCATTGTCAGAACTTCATTAATAGTTCTGTCTCACTGATACGGGTGAGATATGCTTATGTTAGCCATCTGAAAATCAAGCAGATCCAAGCCAAAGGATGGCCTGGCCCAATTAATAACTTTCATTGACCAACATTACTGATATTCAGGTATTTGCATATGGAGTTTGCACTACAAGCATACGCAACCTTTCTGTCCTGTCTCACTTTAGATTTTGTGGTTTCTGGGAGAATTGCCATTTTACATAGCAAAAGGCGATAATTGACCTATTACTTGTTTGGATAGTTGAATCTAAAGCAAACTTCAGGGCTCTTTTCAAACTGTAATTGAGCCACTATCAGTTGGAAACAATGAGGAAAAGGTAATTCCATTGCACAGCCGAATTTCTACCGTTTAGATCAGTAGATGCGTAGATCAGACACTGTGCCAGATAAAACTCACCCAGAACCATTGTCAGATCTTTGTCCATAGTTCTGTCTCACTGATACGGATGAAACATTTCCAAATTTAAGGCCTTTCCACAAATGGAGACATCGATATTTGGGAATGTGATGGGCTTAACACCTTGAACTACACTGGGTATTAGGTAAGACACACTACATAATTTGATGTATTGTGAAAGCCATCTGAAATAAACTGTTCTTGCTTT
Organism: Lepidonotus clava; assembly: GCA_936440205.1. Taxonomy (NCBI): domain Eukaryota; kingdom Metazoa; phylum Annelida; class Polychaeta; order Phyllodocida; family Polynoidae; genus Lepidonotus; species Lepidonotus clava. The sequence goes on along the minus strand of OW387150.1, from coordinate 11,055,170 downwards.
ACCAAAATTGGGGTTTCTTGATTATCACATTTCTTGGTGAAACTGGCCCGTCTTCGGATAGGCCACACCAGGCTGACACATGAACACCTCTTGAAAGGTGAAGGTGCCCCCATTTGTCAACAATGTAGCACCAAACTAACAGTAGAGCACATCATATTGAAGTGTAAGAAGATGGATAATAGTCGCAAGCGGCATCTCCAAAACAGACCATCAATGAAGGCTGTTTTCAATACCACTGAAAATAAAAAGATTCTGTAATTCCTTCGAGAATGCCAACTGATAGATTAAATCTAAGAAAGGATCCAAGAGTCTGGGGTCCATGGGCCACCCTGTGCTCCTAACAGGGTCATCAAAGGCCAGGCGTGTTTTGTCCTTTCTATGGAACATTGCACATGAAAGACCCCTTGCCACTCTTCGAAACAAGTAGAGTATCGCACCCAGTGGTGGGTTTCTCCTAAACCATATCATAGATAAGATCACCCATAAGCTGAAAAGCATTACCTTGTGCAGTCTGGAAAGAATCCTATGTTGTTGACCGGACGTAAAACTACCCCAACAAACAAACAAGTTCGATGAGCTATAGTTTTAAGCTATCCTCAGTGTGCACAGCCAAATTACCGTTATCTTGTTCAGTAGGTCTATGGATCCGAAACTGTGCTAAATTGAATACACCCAGAACCATTGTCAGAACTTTGTCCATAGTTCTGTCTCACTGATAAGGATGTGACACTGTTATTCTATTCATCTATTTGATACTAAAACATTAGTGGAATGAGGGGTGTGTGAGCCAATGTTGTACACATGCATGGCATGCATGTTGGTTAAATAAGCTTATAACAATGCAGCTCGAGGTGAGTCACAAGCTCTTGATTTGCATATAAGGTCAGTGGGCTTTTCTTTGAGATGATAGATAAGGAGAAACTATTTTATTGAAAAAGAAAATTGCACAGAAGAATTTCTACCTTTTAGTTCAATAGATGCGTAGATCAGACACTGTGCCAGACAAAACTCACCCAGAACCATTGTCAGATCTTTGCCCATAGTTCTGTCTCACTGATAAGGGTGGAACAACGCTATTCTATTAGTGTTTTATACTAAAACATTAAAAGAATGAGGGGTGTGAACCAAAATAATGCACATGCATTCAAAGTATGGTGGTTAAACTAGCTTATGAAATGACACTTAAAGTGGCTCGAAACCTGAGTTGATTTGCATATATATAGAAACAAGTCTTTCCCTTGAGATTATAGTTAAGAACAAACAATTATATTGAAAAAGAAAACTGCTGCACAGCTGAATTTCTATCTTTTAGTTCAATAGATGCATAGATCAGACACTGTGCCAGACAAAACTCACCCAGAACCATTGTCAGATCTTTGCCCATAGTTCTGTCTCACTGATACAGGTGACACATTTCCTAGTCAGAAAAATGTATATTGACAGCATCTATAATCATTTTCCCCTGTGTAAGAACCATTTCATGATAGATACAACTGTAAGGCCTTTCCACAAATGGAGACATTGATATTTGGGAATGTGATGGGCTTAACATCTTGAAAGACACTGGCTACTAGGTAAGACACAATGCATAATTTGATGTATTGTGAAATTAGGATTTCTTGATTATCAAAGTTCTTGAAATTATTCAATGAGCTATAGTCTTAAGCCATCCTCAGTGTGCACAGCCAAATTACCGTAATCTTGTTCAGTAGGTCTATGGATCCGAAACTGTGCTAAAGTGAATACACCCAGAACCATTGTCAGAACTTTGTCCATAATTCTGTCTCACTGATAAGGATGTGACACTGCTATCCTATTCATCTATTTGATACTGAAACATTAGTGGAATGAGGGGTGTGTGAGCCAATATTGTACACATGCATGGCATGCATGTTTGTTAAATTAGCTTATGACAATGCAGCTCAAGGTGAGTCACAAGCTCTTGATTTGCAAATATGGTCAGTGGGCTTTTCTTTGAGATGATAGATAAGGAGAAGCCATTTTATTGAAAAAGAAAATTGCACAGAAGAATTTCTACCTTTTAGTTCAATAGATGCGTAGATCAGACACTGTGCCAGACAAAACTCACCCAGAACCATTGTCAGATCTTTGCCCATAGTTCTGTCTCACTGATACGGGTGAAACATTTCCTAGTCAGAAAAATGTATATTGACAGCATCTGTGATCTTTTTCCCCTGTGTAAGAACCCGTTTCATGATAGATACAAATGTAAGGCCTTTCCACAAATGGAGACATTGATATTTGGGTATGTGATGGGTTTAACGTGTTGAACGACACTGGGTATTAGGTAAGACACAATACATAATTTGATCTATTGTGAGAGCCATCTGAAATAAACCGTTTTTGCTTTCCCTAAATTAGCAATTATTGACTATCAAATTTCTTGAAATTATTCAATGAGCGTAAGTCTCAAGCTATCCTCAGTGTGCACAGCCAAATTACCGTAATCTTGTTCAGTAGGTTTATGGATCCGAAACTGTGCCAAATTGAATACACCCAGAACCATTGTCAGATCTTTGCCCATAGTTCTGTCTCACTGATAAGGATGTGACACTGCTATCCTGTTCATCTATTGGATACTGAAACAATAGTGAGGGGTTTGTGAGCCAATATTGTTTGAAGGCATGTACATTGGTTAAATTAAGCTGATAACAATGCAACTTGAGGGGGGTCACAAGCTCTTGATTTGCATATAAGGACAATGGGCTTTCCTTTGAGATGATAGTATAGGAAAAAACGTTTTATTGAAAATGAGAATCATTGCACAGACGAATTTCTACTGTTTAAATCAGTAAATACGTAGATCAGACACTGTGCCAGACAAAAATCACCCAGAACCATTGTCAGATCTTTGTCCGTAGTTCTGTCTCACTGATAAGGGTGGAACAGCTTTATTCTATTTGTTTTTGATAATGAAACATCTATAGGATGAGTGTGAGCCAAGATTGTACACATGCATTCAATGTATGGTGGTTAAACTGGATTGTAAATTACAGTTAAGGTGGCTCAAAACCTGAGATGATTTGCATACATACTCAGGTCTTTTCCTTCAGATGATAGAAACAATTCTATTGAAAATGAAAACTACTGCACAGCCGAATTTCTTTCATTTAGTTCAATAAATGCAAAGATCAGACACTGTGCCAGATAAAACGCACCCAGAACCATTGTCAGCTCTTTGTCCGTAGTTCTGTCTCACTGATACGGGTGGAATACTGATATTCTGTTCCATGTTCTTGATACTGAAACATCTCAATGAATGAGGGGGTATGTAAATCAAATATTTGGTGGTTAAAATGTTTAAAATACCACTTACATGGGCCGAAAACAAGGGATGCTTTCTACAGGCCTACACAATAGATGGTCTTTCCCTTGAGTAGTCAAAGAGAGAAAACTTATCCATATGCTCTCAAATTACACCATTGAAAATATAAATCATTGCACAGACAAATTTCTACCTTTTAATTCAGTAAATGCGTAGATCAGACACTGTGCCAGACAAAACTCGCCCAGAACCATTGTCAGATCTTTCTCCATAGTTCTGTCTCACTGATAAGGATGAAACAACGAAAATTATACACATGCATTCAATGTATGGGGGCTAAACTAGATTGTGAAATTACACTTAAGGTGGCTCAAAACCTGGGATGATTTGCATACATAATCAAGTGTTTCCCCTTGAGATGATAGTTAAGAACAAACAATTCTATTGAAAATGAAAACTACTGCACAGCCGAATTTCTTTCATTTAGTTCAGTAAATGCATAGATCAGACACTGTGCCAGATTAAACTTACCCAGAACCATTGTCAGATCTTTGTTCATAGTTCTGTCTCACTGATACGGGTGGAACACTGATATTCTGTTCCATGTTCTCGATACTGAAACATCTCATCAAATGAGGGGGGATGTAGGTCAAATGTTTGGTGGTTGAAATGATAAACACAAAATGCCACTTACATAGGGTCAAAACCAGGGAAGATTTCTATAGTCCTTCACAGTAGATGGTCTTTCCCTTGAGGATATAGTCTTAAGAGAGAAACAAAAGTAATCCATATGCAATCAAATCGCTCCATTGAAAATATAAATCATTGCACAGATGAATTTCTACCTTTTAATACAGTAGATGCGTAGATCAGACACTGTGCCAGACAAAACTCACCCAGAACCATTGTCAGATCTTTGTCCATAGTTCTGCCTCACTGATACGGGTGGAACACTGATATTCTGTTCCATGTTCTCAATACTGAACCATCTCATCAAATGAGGGGTCGTGTAAGTCAAATGTTTAGTGGTTATAATGAATAAGGCCACCCTGTGGGGGTTCCTGGGAAGAATAGGCTCCCAGTAGCCCCTGCTGATGGTATGAGGTGACGATAGGGGGGATCCAGCACTGACCAAGTGGTTCTTTGGGTTCAATTCCCGGTTGGTGTTGCGTTCACTAAGGGGTGAGGTACAGCAAAAATGATTCCCAGGTTCTGATATCCTGCTGTTTGCCTGCCCTGTCACCTTCATCTCATACATACGATCACCAAAGACAGAATTCATCCCAACTTGTTTTCGCTGTGAAAATGACCTGGCTGTCAGTATGGTGTAAAACACCCAACAATCACTCACTTACTTTGGGCTGTGACGATGACAGGGTTATCAAAGACTCCTAGAGAGCCACCAGCTGTTGTGTGTAATCCCCTGCCAGTGGGACTGTACACCTACCCGGGTAAAAGTGTAGGGGTATGATCTCTACTTTCTCATAGACCACATAAATGTCATACCTTGTTCTTGCCGTGATATGACCATAGATGTTGCTGCGGCATTTAACACCAATAACCAACCAACCACTCACATAAGGTCAAAAGCAGGGATGATGTCTATAGGCCAACACAATAAATGGTCTTTTCCATAAGGATATAGTCAAAGAGAGAAACAAAACTATTCACAGTCAATTGATTACTCCATTTAAAATGGAAATTATTGCACAGCTGAATTTCTACCTTTTAACACAGTAGATGCGTAGATCAGACACTGTGCCAGATAAAACTCACCCAGAACCATTGTCAGATCTTTGCCCATAGTTCTGTCTCACTGATAGGGGTGATACAGTGAGCACAAAATACCACTTACATGGGGTCAAAACCAGGGTTGATGTCTATAGACCTACACAATAAATGGTCTTTTCCATAAAGATATTGTCAAGAAAGAAACAAACTATCCATATTCAAAGGATTACTCCAATTAAAGTGGAAATTATTGCACAGCTGAATTTCTACCTTTTAGTTCAGTAGACAAAACTCACCCAGAACCATTGTCAGATCTTTGTCCATAGGTCTGTCTAACTGATAGGGGTGGCACATTCATAACAGCATATACACCTTCAATTTAATTTTCAACGGATTTCGGTAATGGATCTCACTCTTGTTACTATGAACAGTTTTGTTAGGAAGTGTTGGATTGGTAACTTGGTGTCCCAAGATTATTTCCACCACATACACTATACCCCTTTGATACGTTTTCCCCCAGCTGAATAGGCATCAAAAATGACATAAGAATGGAATGGTCGTTTTTGGGCAGCTATGAAAGAACATGTTAACTGAGTCCTAAATTCCCATACATAATCCTGTTCGTGATTAGATAAAATAATTTATAGAATCCCTCTAATGCATTGGATTTTAAACTACTCCATAAACAATGACCTACCTAGAACAAACGTTGACTGCTGAGGTGATGCCTTCTTTAGGGTTCACTACGAGTAAGATTTTGTTAATGCTTAAAACAAATTTTAACTCAAGACGTACTAAGTATCTGTATTTTCTGTCGTTGCAGGCATTGCTCGCCACGTCAGCCAACAGAAAAGCTGCCAAGAAAAAGAAGAAGAAGGTGGAGAAGGCCCTGGCCGCAGGCACCGAGGACGCCGTCAAGACCGAGACATAAGAGCGACTCGGCCACTCTGCGTTCTCCATCCTCTACTACTCACCACGGGATACCTAGGGGCTGTCCGCCACTCTGCAACACGGCAACCTAGGGGCACGGATCGGGTCAACACCCCTGCCAATCAACGTTCTTGGGCCGAAGACATGCCTTTCTCAAAGGCTCGGCGCAGAATTGAGAACCGATTCAGATGATTATATTATTGGCAGCAAAAGATGATATAAAAAAGAACGTTTTTCGGACCTGCCTCTGTAGGTTTTAGAAGACAACGCGTGCTTACCTATAGCGATCGATGAAGGAACTTTTTTGATAAAAATCGACTGACATCTCTGTATGTAATACTTGTGCTTAGACATAATAATAACCCACCCGAGACAATTTATCATCAATATATTATTATAATCGACATGTTATATCTATGTACGTCTGTGGAAGAGGATGCGAGTTGGTTGTTAGGACATTTGTATCCGATATATACTAGACTAAGGGGAGGTGGGCTTTGGGGTTATGGGTACAGTCATCCGACGAATACATGTATTTTGTAATTTATTTTTCCAGCGACAGTGTACTCGTGAAACTGCGAGAGGAAACCCACTTGGGTTTGATCATGCCATCATTCAAAATTTGTTGAAAGAAATTATCATTGTGTCAAGTAAATATCTATTTACTTGCCGTTAAGTTGTTACTTCGGCAAGTTCCATGGTATTTCGGCTTTCCATAAGTTGGTGCATTCCATGCCCTAACATCCGTTATAAAAAGCAAAGCGCTTAAACCTACTAAATTCCCTTCTGCATAAAATTCCTCTGAAGACTAACTTAAACCCTTGTTTTTTCAAAAGGAAGAAAGCTGAAAGATTTCCAGGATTTGTCGATTTGGTTTTCATCTTGGTCACGTCAATAAACATAATTTTGGGAGAATATCGTTGTTTTGTCTTGACTAAAACGGATTTGGATCATCTCAGTACAGAGTAATCTATTTTGAAGGCAGAACAGAGATGCGATCACTTTCCTTCTTTTTCCGGAATTTTGACTGCAGCAACATTTTCGGACGTGAATACTTTTAAGAAAGTAGCATTACATTTTTACTCTTAGGCAACGTAATTTCTATTAAGAAAACAAAATCCAGGAAGTCTCAACAACCTCTGGCTTTTCAATGCTCAGAGAGTGGCATCTCTGGGAGGAGCGTAGAACATTCAATATTCACGATTTGTGACAAAGTTACGTAAAATTTTTTTTTTTAAAAAAGGTAATTAAATTGATAGCCTATTATTTTACTTGAAGGTCTAAAGCAGCTTCAATGAGGTTATTTAGTTGTAGTTATAAATGTATGTGCCAGGTGGCGCCCTTAGCCCCAAGTACCTTAAAGGTAAACTTCCACATAAATTCCGTAATCGAATTCCTATATTTCACAACGAAAATGATTCAAACTGGTCTATGGATATGCAACACTGGAAACACAAATTCTTAATATTTTCATTTACCATATGTTTGTATGGCATAAAGCTCTGGCCTTTGGACGCTCCTCTACTTGGGGGATTGGTCCTGAGAGCCTGTTTTGTGACGTCACACGGAGACTAAGTGCCCAGTCAGTACTATAGGAAATATCTTTAATCTTAAATAAATGAGTTCTTCAGTCTCCCCATTTAATTTTGACACACATATATGATTAATTGTACATTATAGCACAACACCATACGTGTCAATAGATCAGAATATACTGCAAAGATGGATTTGGAAGCTTGCAGACAGCAGGCTGACCGTTACTCCAGGCGCGAAGGGGTAGGGTGCAGTCACACACGGGAGGAGGTCGCACGGCCTCCCCACAACCGGCTGCAGACCCTTCACCCCTACACTGACCCACTTACCGGGTAGTACCCGTGCGACATCACACCCCGATCTCAGCCCGCCTGGAGGACCTCCCGGGGCTCATTACATACTTACCTTCCTAACTCACTAAGGCCATAAATTAAATCACCAAAAGTTCGCCCCACTTACTTCTCATTGTAAAAATGAACGAATTCAGATATGAATAAATAAAGTTATATTTGTATGCTAGTTTTCCTTTAATACTATCCACCTTTTTGAAGAGCGTGGCGCCTCGCTGGCGGATAGACCCGAACCAAACGATTGGGATACGGGATCTTATAGGCCAAGGATAAAACTGTTGGGAACAAAGTGTCTTGGGGAGGGTTCACTGCGCAGGACCGTAAAACAGGTGTAAACCTTGACCGGATAGACTTGTTCTAGGTTGGGTAGGATGCGCCTTTAAACTTGTACAAAAACCAGATGTGACATCAAAATACTAAGGTTCGAAATGAAGAGCAATAGCCACAACAATTACATATCTATGGCACATTCCAAAGTCTTGAATATTGTCCCTTGACAAGGAAGTCACAAGGAAGAAACTTGTTGAACAAAAAGCTATTTGTACGAACTCGTGCATTTATGTATACATCCAAGAAGGTGGTGCCCCCTTGTGGCAGTAATAATAGAACCATCCCATCTTTATCACTACAATAATTTGCTAGGGGGCACTTGAGGGTGTCAGTGTCCGTTGTCAAATCTGATATAACCTCATGTGATTGTAGCATGCCATTGCCACCAAAATATCCGTTTGTCATATTTCTTTGGGCTCATCCCGCAGTTCATGGTAACCTCACTTTCTTAGCTTTTTAAATTTTGATATAAATCTAAGGAAAATTATTGTGAGATTTGGTGAGGCTGTAATGGATTTTCAGTGCTCTAGAAACACTTGAATAGGGCAAAGTTTTAATGTTCTCATAGGCTCCTATAGTAGAAATGGATTTTGAATTTCAGGTAACCAGTCCTTATTCCCTTTAAGGAAAAAAAAATGGGGACGGGAGGGGCTCGGAACTCCTCAAAGCCCCAGAGCTGAGCCAAACATGCTGGGTCATTGAACCGTTGACTAATTATGATCAAGTTGCTATTCTAGCACCAAAAAAATCATTTCAAGTAGGGCCTATGTGTATCCCAAAATCCATGGGTTTTTTTCTTGCCTAGGAAGATACAATCTTATCCTGAAAAATAAAGAATTAAAACTTGTTAACTTTTATTCAGTTGAATAATCAGTTTACGTGCCAGGCCATACCAAACACATTTCCTGAACATTTCACATTCCATGGACGGGCTTATCATTTCCAAATTATAAGCGAAGGGATTTGATAATTCTTTTTAATTGAATCATTATCACATACACGAATGTGCTTTTCATGACGATACTTATATAACATAAACATATATGTTGTGTACATATTGTTACTTCGATAACATGTTCTCATAATTACTTTGTTCGCCGTGATATAACCTTAGATGTTGATACGGCGTAAAACCCCAATAACCAACCATAATTACTTTGCAATCTGGAAAATACACCATTGTACTTTGTACCTAATGGACAGACGGCGCACCTGCGCAAGTTTATCCCTGGCTGTCCCGTTTTATTCCTAGACCTTTCTCGATCATTGGAGTCTGTGGGATACAAACGATTGTCATATTGGGACATAACAAGTATTTTAGGAGGGGATCTACTTTCATTAAAGAAATTTTACATATAATTATGCTATAAAGTGATTTAACAGTGCTAAGCTGTCCAATCTTTTTCCAAACGACATATGCAATGCTTACGTTACACTACTTTACTCTAAAAAGATAAAAAGATAAAAACTACAAGTATGTTAATGAATATTAAGATTTTCTGTGAAATAACTTGCTAACCTTGCATGTCTTTCTCTTGAACAGCGCTAAACATACCTGGTACAGTCATGCTGCTTTCCCCTAAATTGATTTATTCTGCGATCCTGTATGGCCGATTCAGAGTAGAGCGTTTACGGTAGACCTTTTAGCACTTCTTCCACGAAAGGATTAGTCATTGATTAACGTAACATAATAAAAGACCGAGAACCCCTGTACATAACGATTAAGGGATTAAGTAAAACGCCTCTATTGATAACTTAAGTGCCCTAATACCAATTAAGTAGGTCCTCCAATTACGCTGATGGCGATACACTATAAACATTTTAACGTGTTTTCAAGGCTGTGTATTCTGTTGGTACTTATGTTGCTAACAGAGATATTCGAAAAGCTGGCTACGGGCCTGCCAGTTTACACCACCATTGCAGTTTACCATGAAATATTTTTGGATTTGCCTCCATGCTTATTCCCTGAAGACATCTTCATAATCCAAAATTAATCAAAGCAATTTGATTGACAGATTGCCTGTAAAATTTGTAAAAAGCAGCTTTATATATTGGCCTCTCCCCATAGGAATCAATGTTAAACCCTAGGCCTGTCAGCCTAACCTATAATGTCCAACCCAATTTTGCTCTGAAATACAGCAATTAAAATTTTGATTGGCTGGCCAACCTGCAAAGCTGTCAATTGATAAAATTTAATAAATCATAATGTTTAAAGGGAACCAAACCCAATAAATTTGATGAAATTTTCGAAAGTCAAATAATCATGGAAATCCATTCCTTGAGCCTATTTCTCGCTCATGTTAAAATCTAAACCATGAAATATGGTAAAAAAATCATTGAAAACATGTTTTCCTTGCCCAAATCAATTAATGTGGATCTGCAAAAATAGGGTTTGTTTACAAACAAATGCAAATATTAAAATCTCTTGTGGCATTCTACTTCAGTTTGAGTTAGTTTTCACAGCTAAAACTTTACCACTGACCTTAACTGGACCTATCTAACATATTTCTATACTTATCTCAGTTTCGAAAATGTTGTCAATTATATTGGTTTTGGCTCCCATTAAGCAATACTTGGGGAAATAGAAAAATGCAATTGTTGCTTATTTCAGTAATCCTAACTCTAGGAAACAAGGAAGGCTTATATATGGTTATTTTGTCGAACCCTTGTCCAAACCTGGGATATACCCAATGTGGGATGGGCTTATATTATAAATGTGACAGTCTTGATTCAAGACATTTATTAAAGACTAGTATCCTAGATAATTATATTAATTGGTTGTCACTAATTGCTTCATTTTGTCCCTTTTAAGTTGTTATAAAATTTTGTTGGCAAATTTTACGTACTTCTTTCCCAATAATAGTATTTTTTGATACTTTCGAGTTTTTTTAAATATATAGCTGTAACATTTTGCCCACACTTTAAAGACAATAGTACTATTATGTATTTTAGCCTACAGGTGAGTAATGATGTGTCTCAAACACTCGTCTTTACTGTTCACAAATACAATATTCTTTCTATAGAGCCATTAGTCAGATAGCATCACTTTGTTGTAATTTTTTTTTACTTTGGCTCTAAGTGAAACATTTTCTATATTTTTAAACTGGTTTAAAAAAAAATCAAATTTTAAATTTTTAGATTTAAAATTTAAAAAAAAATATTTTATGAAAAATCATATAAAATTATCATAAAATATTTTATGATAAATCATTTAAAAATGTTTACATTTTTTTTTATATTTTAGACTGGTAGAGGATCCTTCTTGTCGAGAATTAATTTTTCTATGGTCTTCAGACCAACTAAAAGGGCCTCTTCAACATTTTTAGGCTTATCGCCACTCTTACAGTAGTTTTTTGGGCAAATTTCTTTGTTTTACCTTTCTTTTCCGCAGGAGATGACGAACGATTGCTGGATTGGTCGGATTCATCGCCCGAAGACTCGACGACGGGGCTGGCTGGCTTGGGCGATCGCTGTGCTTTTCCCCTCCTCCTCCTCGTCTTTGGCCTGGACTTACGGGGCGATACCTGTATCCAGTCATCGCTGTCGTCGTCCGATTCATCGCCTTGGAGTACCTTAGGCCCGGATTCTTGCTCAGCTAAACGGTTGACGGCGCCTACCAGCCTTGAAATATTCTTCTCCATCGCTCCCATCCGCTCAGTGAGAACTTGATTACCGACTGCCTGAACGATTCCCACTCTTCGTCCCACCACCACCATCGCCAGAGAAGTCATCCAACAACTCTGTTGCAGAATTGTCGAGGCGATTGCACTTCTTACCCGTCGGGGCTATGTGCCTGGATTGGCATTTCTTGCAGAAATTCTTCTTCTTCTTCGTCATTCCAGTGAGTTTAAGTTAAATAATCTCCGGAAACATGCGTACAAAAAATTCGTTACGCATAAATAATTGGTCTAAACCCCTTAAGACCAATGATCAAATTCAAATAATCGCCCAGAGTGGGCAAAATTCTGCTGCGATGTTGACTCTGTGGTGGTTGGAACGAGAATGAACAACGGATTTGGCCTAGCGATTTATATAGTGACGATACAACAAATTGCCGTAGCGATGGATACGGGGGCGATGACGTCACGCCTCTCTGAAATAAATAAATTGATGAGGTATCGCTACACAATTTAATTACATTGTTTTTTTACGAATACATGCATGTAAATCTATATATTGTTAATTCTATTATGAATCCTATAATATATAACATGGTCTTGTAACTTGTTAATCTCTAGAATTATATTTGTTTGAAAGAAATAATTTTTCTAACAACTTTGAAAAATTACCCTGTCTCAGCCAATGGGTCTATAATCGTCCCTGTCTCCTACTTTAGTACACCTAAGAAAGGATGCCTCCTTCTCTCTTGGGGTTGGATTATAGGACGTGAGAAAATCCAGTCCTGACAACTATATTGTATTTCTCTGTATGTAGGGATTAGACTGTCGGGGTCTTTAAAGTCAGCATTGTAGACCCAACCATTGGGTACTATGGATGTATGATCCAGAGATTTTAGAAAGGCCCGAGGGGGCCCTATTGTAAAAAGTTTTGTCGACGCCTTTGGGCATTTGGCCAAATATAGAAATCGGGTATCTATACCCCCATTAATCTGTTCCTGTCAATAGTCGCTTGTATTTTGTATTCAATGGGAGGCGGGGGGGGGGTGTATGTGCCCACTGTAATGTAAAACATTGTTCTGATGAGGATATAACCCTTTTAAAGTTTACGTATACATGAATATTAGCCGCCCATACCCCTAGCTATTGCGTTCAGTATTGATTAAGAAATCCTGTGTATTTGTATACTGTAATAGTACAGAGGGGCCTTCCATTAAGGGTTTGTAGGCACATTTTTAAAAATATCAAATCTCATTACCTCGGACCAAATTACGCACTGGATTGTACAATAACAGACACCGATTATGCCTACCCCCTCCCCTTAGTGTACATGCACCTTATATAAAGTCCTTTATATATAACCACGACAAATATCTTCATTACCATTGAACTATAGGGTTTTACTTTAAGGTTAATCATTAAGTTACCGTTTAATGTTATTCTGTATTTATGATTCCAGTATGCTAGCCATGTATATTGTAGTCTTCCTTCCTGTCTTGACTGCAAGTCATCTCAGAGCGTATCTCGTCATTCAGAGGTGACAAAGAACACTCGTGTGAAAGGATGATATTTATTAAGTCCAAGGCGTGATGTAATATGTGTCCCTGTGCTCCAGTTGACAATACCAGTCCAGAGAGGCTGCCCACTCAACCACTAACCAGTGGCAGATTTAGAGCGGGGGGCGGGGGGGGGGGCGGGGGGGGCAGGGGCACACATCCGCTCCTTCTGTTTTGTTTGCCAATTTTAGACTATTTTAATGTAAAATTCTGCCAAAAAGTCATCAAAAAGTCATTAAAAAGTCATTCACTCCGGAGTTGCCGGTACAGTACGCATCTATTTACCTGAACGATGGTGTAGCCTCTACACTCTCTGCCCATAGTACTCAGAGGGTCAATCTTAGCCCTGATCTCTGCTTTCTTAAAAGCTAACTAAGATTCTATGGATTGGAATGACACCCACGTCAGTACACCGTGATAATGCTCCAGTGTGACATAAGAACTTTCTGAAACATTATGTGTAAAAGTGAAGACTTGATAGATATCTGTTGGGGAAATAATGTATACAGTGGCGACTTGAGGGTTTTGAAAGTAATAGAAGAGCCAAATTATAGGATTCATAATAATACATACAACAAAATTATCTTTCTAAAAGATTATATGTTCACATGTATTATATACGTTTATTTCCCCCATTGATTAAGACACTACATTCTAGACAAAATCAAACAAATCAACAAATATGATATTAGCAACAAAAAACATTTATCTAACTTCCATAGCTGATTGTATTGGATGAATGATTATATGTGGAAGGCCCCATCTAAATGTTGGATTTCATTTGGAAATTCTACGAACACTTGCTTTCAAGTAAACGTTATTTACAGACAGACAAACAACCATGCACTGAATCAACACTGAATAGACATAGCAAAAACAAAACGGACTTCTTCATGTTTTTCCTGAACCAGACGACGATAAACTAACACGCACAAAAACATGTAGGCCTACTCGAAATTCTGGCCAAATAGAGTGGCCCCATGCTCGAGGCAACACGCACCAAGAAAAAGAAAATATGTATAAAGACGTTTGAAAATAAGTGAAATTCTGATTTTGCTTATAAAACAGGTGAACAGAAAGGTTTATCACTAAATCCTCCCTACCATGCAGTGTGATAGCTAAATTACCACTTGTGATTTGCTCTTTTGCCCCGTGCAATCAAGCAGTGTAGACTAATATCTAGGCATGAGCTGATCAGGTAGCCTAAAAGATGAGCTCCAGGATTTGTGGATTGGTAAGGGGCTAACGCACGAAACGACCTGATCCAGTTAATCTTCGAGGATAATTTATGGCTTGTAATCTACTACTTGACGATGGGACCACCTGCCAAATTACACAACAAATATACATGATGTATATAGATATGTATTATTATCTGCATAGTGATAATGTTATACCACCTTACAAACTGAACAGTAAATAAATATATATGGAATTTCTAAACTGAACAAGTAATAAATGTATATGAAATGTAGGCCCTATTGTATAGTTTATGCATATTTTCTTTAATTGCATGATTTACCAGTTACTTTATGTTCAGCATATAGCCAGTCTACCAGACGGTCGTGGAGTAGTTGTTGAAATGGGAGGTCAGAGTTTCAGGGTTGCCCCCGGCTCTTATGAATCTGAATAGGAATATAGGGTCTTTGTGTGCATAGGGAACGGAATCCTACAAATCAACTGCCCTTGGTTAATTGTGTACCACTGCAGAAGTAAGATGCGTGAAATCTGGTCACTTAGAGTGACAGACTCCGGTAAGAAACCAGGCCAAAAATCGAACCCAGGACATTCCGCTTAACGGACCAGTGCTCTATCACTGGTCCGCTAAGAATCTGATTATGATGAAATGAATACATCTAAGGTTCCTCCATCAAATCTCTCTAAATTCAATTGCATCTAGAAAAGTGGCACCGAAGACCCTATTAGAACGTAACCATGCATGCACAAGCGTAGCCTTTCGTGGTGATTTCCAAATCGGGGATTTGCAAAAGAAATCTTTTTAATTCATGTTACCCAAAATGTTTATCTACTGTCCGTAAATGTAGTCATACAAATACACACCGAGGTTTAAGGGCATCTTCAAGCCGAAATTGGGAAGAAACACCATTTAGTCCAGGAGCCAAATCTGAAAATCTTGATTTACCCTCCGTGGTGAGCCCCCTGGATTTTCTTGATTTTTTTCAACTTATAGCATCCTAGGGACCATGAATCAAGACGGTTCCGAAGAATTTAGGTATGCGAACACTGTGTAATTACGCGATTTGTGGTTAATTAGCAAAAATTGAAAAACGCGTTATTTATTAATTTCTCTGGAACTATGTAAGATATGATAACATGCTATATGTCATCTGAAAGGTAATTTCTTTCCTGATTTTTTGGTATATTGTTTGCTATTGTCATTAATCATGGTAATGAGTAATTAAAGAAAAACTGTTGTTTTAGTCAAAATCATTAGAACTTAAGGATCCAAGGTTAAACTTTGGAATTGATAAACCAAGTCCTAGGTATACTTAGAGGGGATCTTTAGGCAGTTTTTAAAGAAGGTTGCATCTGATTTCATTGGAAATGTAAGGTAGAAATCATTTTTTGCTTATTAAATTCTAACCGACTACTGGTTCATTTTGCACTTATATTCTAAAACAAGGGATGAAATCATGAAAACAATACAATATATCCTAAAGAGAGGTGGAAAAGATAATCACTATCTCCTTAAGCTGGTATTTCAGTGCTTTCTGAGCCATTTGGGCACATGCATGTAATATAGTGGCTGTTTGGAGAGCATTTTGGATCACAGTGAGAGATGTGTCACAATAAACCAATGGTTTGAGTGAGATTTCTTTCCTCAGTAAAATACCATGATTATGTCTCAGTTTTATTACAAACCATCTTATTAGGAGCCTTGCATTAATAATGTATGCATCAAGGGGGGGGGGAAAGGAGGTATGAAACTTTTGAAAATGTGCATACTATATAGTACAAATCTAATGCATTCTTTTGCCCAAAGAGGGTGGGGGTCTGAGATATTTTAAAATGTGTGTACTTACTAAATGGAAGGCCTACTATAG
Organism: Lepidonotus clava; assembly: GCA_936440205.1. NCBI lineage: Eukaryota > Metazoa > Annelida > Polychaeta > Phyllodocida > Polynoidae > Lepidonotus > Lepidonotus clava. The sequence goes on along the minus strand of OW387150.1, from coordinate 11,038,772 downwards.
ATCTCTCTATTTCATGCTGACAAAAAGAAAAGAATAGCTCATAGTAGACTCACCCATTACCTGACCCCAAGCCATGTTTCTCAGGGTATACATGGGGGGCCTCCAAGTATTACTTTAAAGAAGAGATGAGTCCCAAAAAGTATGTTGTCATATATCAAGGGTTCTGAATTCAAAAAACAGTCCTTGTATCAATATGCCAATTGCAAAAAGACCAGGAATGCTATTTGTTAAACTTGATAGGTGTGCTACCTCTGTCAAATTGTTGGTTTTAACAAATTACTAGATTGTACTTTAAACTCTAGGATTCTAGACCCATGTGCTTATATAAATGAGTAGCTTGGCTTGACCCTACACACAATGGATATCTTATATGTTATGGGTTACTGGTATTAGTAATTTGATATCAAATTATGATCATGGTCACAGTTTATTTCATAAGAGCCAAACTTCCAATCCTCCCAAATTACCTATACAAGTTATGACCAGCCTATGATCATGCTTCACTCAGATTCATCCTATCAACTAATAGGATTCTGTCATATATCCAATTTTATCAGGAGGTGTACCAGGGGGACTGAGACCTCTGTGTGCATGTATACATATCAATATCATTGGCAAGACCTCATACAAATATCAAGACCTGAAACAATACAGAAGTACCTGATATAGCTTTCTATTTCAAAATTAAAAGTTCTTGGTATGGCCATTACTGGTTTCCCAATATTATCTGGTAGCATTACTACATTGAGCAGCATGTGCACAGCACCCTTAATGTGAGACCATAACCATGGCACTATGGTATTAGGAGATTATAAAAGAGCAACAAATTGCTGTGATTCTGGTTGTAGCCTCAAACTTTCAGTTCTTTAAGCCTCAGAACACTCTGTGAACACTCAAGTAGAAGCAAAGGGACGACAAAGTTTAATAAGGTAGATTAATGGGAGGATGTTAACAAAAGTACAGCAGGTGGTCAGCAATCCCACAGTTTACAGCACACTATATAGGTCTGAAGTGTGTTGTACCATGAGGGCTGCCCTTATCTCCCAGTTCAGGTCACTCTGGGGAAAGGCTAGACCTCTACACAACTAATAAGTTTATAAAGATCCACTACCTTCATTTCACTGCTGTAAGGCAGCATTGTATAAACAGTTAAAGTTATCATTTTATCTCACCAGTTGCAGTGATGAATCCCATGCTCCTTTTGGAATTATGTGATAACATGGAATAATAAGACAGTTATAAGTAGCCAAAATTTAAGCCTGCCCCACCCTCTGAGGGATCCTTTATTAGGTTGTGCACACAGTGTCTTATCAATGGGTTAACTCACACAACAGGGAGATAAGAACCCTAGTCTGCCATCTTTATCGTTCCTCTGTCTTTCCAGGCCTTATCTGTTCCCAGGTGTGAGGTAAACATTGGACACTTGGGCCAGCAATGGGGGGATTTAAAAGAGTATTATGGCCTACAACTCTCACACTCCCTATAGGAACAGGGTTTAATGATGAGTGGGTAGGCCTACAGGGTTATGTAAATAGAAGTTGGCAACACATTGTTATGTCAATGTGTGAATCTTTTGCAATATAAGGAGCCATCCATACCCTTTTGCGTAAATAAATCAATGACTATCCTAGTTTGATCAGGCAACAAAAATGAGCTTGGCTGCAAATTACATTGACAATATTTCTTGCTAATGTAACCTCATTTTACAGCTCAAATGTTGTCTACAGTGGACCAAATGGCTCAGAAAGCACTGAAATACCAGCTTAGGGAGACAATGATTATCCTTTTCCCATCTCTTTAGGATATATTGTGTTGTTTTCATGATATCATCTCTCCTTTTAGAATATAAGTGCAAAATGAACCAGTAGTCGGTTAGAATTTAATCAGCAAAAAATGATTTCTACATTATATTTCTAATGAAATCAGATGCAACCTTCTTTAAAAACTGCCTAAAGATCCCCTCTAAGTATACCTAGGACTTGGTTTATCAATTCCAAAGTTTAACCTTGGATCCTTAAGTTCTAATGATTTTGACTAAAACAACAGTTTTTCTTTAATTACTCATTACCATGATTAATGACAATAGCAAACAATATACCAAAAAATCAGGAAAGAAATTACCTTTCAGATGACATATAGCATGTTATCATATCTTACATAGTTCCAGAGAAATTAATAAATAACGCGTTTTTCAATTTTTGCTAATTAACCACAAATCGCGTAATTACACAGTGTTCGCATACCTAAATTCTTCGGAACCGTCTTGATTCATGGTCCCTAGGATGCTATAAGTTGAAAAAAATCAAGAAAATCCAGGGGGCTCACCGCGGAGGGTAAATCCTTATTTTGACAGATTTCAGGATTTGGCTCCTGGACTAATTGGCCTATCTATATTGCCAATGGAAAGTGGGCAAATTTCGTTGAATTGTGGTTTGAATGCATGGGAGTCCAAATCAAAAGAGGATGATCAGATGATAGTTTCTGTTCAGATAAAGTTTCGGGTACGTGTAGGCCCTATAAAAGGTCAATCTCAAATTTCACAAATGAGGCATGACTTGCTGGTTTCTCTTTTTTGTGTGATGATTCAGCAATCGAGGTATATCGAGTAAAAAGCGTATTACAATCTTTCATAAAGCAATTACTTTTATTCACATTCTTTGAAGATGCAAACCACGACACTCATCCATAGAAAATAAAGCAATTCATTGAACATGCATATCACATGCATGTCATGTAGGTCGTTGTGCATGTACAACGTTGTAGAATTAAAAAGCTTCCTTGTAAGTTTTTAACACTTGGTGAACTATGTCTCCGGCCAATTATTTTGTTTACAGTTTGTGGTTCGCATGTTTGATCTAAAAATGTAGGAAAAGAAATTCTGAACCTCTCGTGTTTCATAGGTAAACACAACGAATGCCTGATATAAAAGTTAAAGATAGAATTCAGTACTTAGTGTATGCACTGAGCTGCTACACTCGAAAATACTTATAATTGATGAATGATATACTTGGCATTTGTGCTAAAAAAAAAAGTGGAAAATACTTTTATTACTCTGAAAATGTCAGTATTAAATCCCCATTCGGTTATTATAGTAAAATTGGTGGCAGTAGTATAATGGAGTCGCTGGCGCGCATAGTCAATGCTACTAATTAGGTCACTAGGTCAGTACGAGTGAGCATCGGGCATAAATAGGTTCATAGACTAATAGAGAGTTTGAATAATTAGGTCATTACGACCTACTTTCGTGACCTACTTTTAAAAATACGTTTAAGGAACGTATGTATTATTTCGTTATTTTTTCATTTTTTTTATATATACTTTTTGCGATATTTTACCGGATAATTTTACCGGACGTTCTATTATTTTCGTTATTTTTACATTTTTTTTGTATATAGTTTGTATAGGCTTATGTCATTTATTATTCATTACATATAATAAATAAAACAAAACAACATTTTTTTTAGTTATTTTTTATTAAAAATTGTAAAAAGCAGATTATAATTCATATATACAAGGCGTTTCTTTTCGATTTTTAATTTTTTTTTAAATATTTTATGTTTTTCATATATTTTATACTTTTTTTTGGTTTTTCATACATTTCCTATATAGTGAAAATGTTTCAGTTTTTTTAGCTATAGTTCATTGTCCTTGGGCAGTCATTTTTCAGCTTTTTACCTATACTTCATTGTCCTTGGTCAGTTATTTTCTTAAAGGGCGAAGGAATTGTTGGAGCATGAGAAACCACAGCCTCTAGATTGCGCTGAACGTTCTGTGAGTTCTTCCAGCTTACTTTGCAAGTTGGTAACGGCGAAGAGGAGTCGGTCAACATTAGCCGACAGGGCCTCCACACAGTCAATGGTGTTCTCCAGATCACGTTGCATGCATCCTAGTGATATGGGACGTCTCTTAGGCATGTCCAGTATTTCATCTTCTTCTTCTGATGACTCTCCTTTTTCCTCTGTATCTGTAGATAACCACATTTCTAGCGTTTCAACATCTGGTGTTTCCGTCTTCTCCATTTCCACCGGTTTAAGTTCATGTAAGTAAGAACTGTCTTGTCCGTTAGGTTTGTCATGGCTGGGGTACCTAGCACTGACAGTGCGACGTAGGGGTTGAGAGTACGACATGTTTCTATGAGAAATCGAACACAGTGCGCTCCGCAGGTGGTGCTTGTGAGTGCTTGTAGTTGTTGTCGGTTATACTCCCAGATACCGTATGACGAATGTTGGCAGAACGAGATGTGCTTTATAGCTATTGGTGGTAACCCGAATGAGTCAAAATAGAAAGTTTTCCCTTGTGGTGATACCCAAAATGCTACCCAATGTTCCCCTGGTTTATTGTGAGGATCTGTGTTGCTAATGAAACAAGTGAAGGGTCGTGGTTTTTTTGGTATTCTATCAGAGGGAAAAGTTCCAAGGAAATATCTATTTGTGTGGGGATGGTTACGTAGAATTTTGTTCAATTCTGAGGTTTTGAGAACCATCTTCAGTTCTACACCATGGCGTAGTCAGTGACCGGCAATCGGTCGGCTGTTAGCTGGATCAAGCTGTCGTAAGTGCTCAGCATAATTACTGAAACCGCGTGGCCCAGCGCTTCAGCAAACTTCAGGGACACCGACAGCTTTCCCTGTCGCAGCAGGTTGATGCGGCTGTCCTCCGGGGTTCGGTCGGGAGTCAGGTCGAAAGCAAACAACGTGTAACCGTTCTTAAAATGATGTAACTGAATACCGCAGTCGTGACCCGAAGCTAATAGGCCAGTCTCCTTGAAGAGTTGACTGTAGGCTCTGCTAACGTTTCCATTGACAAAGTCTGTCTTCACGTGGAACTTCTGATCGTCGAACTGCAAGGCTACTTCTGTTACATCGTAGTGCTTGAAGTTGAACGGATTCTCCGTCTTGCTCCCTGAGCTGGCCGACTCTTTGACTAAGCCAATAATCACCCCCGTGGGGATCTGCGTTGTGTCGGGTACGGTCCACGTGTACTCCGATGAACCTTGCGTTAGGGTGTGCTTTGTGACCTTGCTCCTGGTGATCGGGTAGTTGAATGGTCCCATCTTGGGGTCGCGTACACTTTTATTGTGTACCTCCACCACCTCGTCCCTGACGTGAACTTGGCGCATGGTCATTTCGGCCTTCTTGATGATGACTTTGTAACTCTCGTTAGCGGCCATCTGCATGTAGAAGCTGGCGGGCTGACGTTCGAAGACGAGTTTGATCTCGCAGTGAGAGGGTAGGAGTTTACACTGAGTAAACAAATCGAGGTGCGGTCTTGCCACCATAGACTTAACGCCTCCGACATGGACTGTTCGTCGTGAGTTCCAACCTGCGTTGGCTGCACCTCTGGTGTCCATTTTTTCCGGGGTGTCCATGAACCAGTTCTGGCAACCTTGGAGGCGACACTTTCTGGCGCCCTCCTCCGTCGTCAAGAGGTCGATGAGATAGGACTTGTAGGAGTACTCTTCATTGTTCGAAGTTACCTTCTCACCGTTGATGAGAAGCTGCACGCTGCTGAAAAGTGAATGAATTAAGTTGTTGACTGGAGCTGCATCGTGTGCCACGGTTAAGGCAGCTTCCTTGGACCACATACTCTAGGTAGAGTTCAGCTTCGCTGAGGTCTATGTAAAGATTGCTCGGTTCGAAGGTGAAGTCAAAACAAGTTGTGGAGTCAGTGAGAGCGTTGTTTGTTGTTTTCTTGACGAATTGACTTCGGAGAATATCTTTCTGTGATATAGGTAGTGCGTGTAAATCCAATTCACCTACGGCACAAGTTGCCGCACAGGGGTGAATGAGACTCATGATGAGTCCTTTAGAAAAGGGTAGACTTACGTCTACCTACACTCTTCTTCTTCCCGTTACCACGTCTTGCACCTTGCGTTGCTCGGCGTCGTTTGGCTGGAGGGCCATCGTCGTCAGTGTTTAAGTACCTTCTGGCTGCACTGAAGGCTGTGTCCATTAAGGAACTTCCTGCACTCTTTGACCTTTTTACGAGGCTCTTCTTAAAGTTTTTTCCAGCCACGACATCGTCAAAAACACCTTTTCCTGTTTTCACGATGGTGGGGACTGCTGCTTTAAATGCTGACGCACCGAGCTTCTTTATCATCGGAAGAGCCGATCTCATTATACTTCCGAATATTCCGTGGCCACGTTGTCTTTTAGCTCCACCGAAAGCAGGTAATTGGCCACTTCCAAATTGCGAGCGCTTATAATATTGGCCATATTCACCTCTTGGTGCTGAATACAAGGGTGGCACGTTCATATAGTAACTCACCATTTTTCCAATGTCTTCCTTCTTACACTAATGTACTTTAGGGATGAGAGAGAGCTCTAAAGGTCAGTACTACCGACACTTCCCCGTGCTCAAATGGTATAGGTTCGCCTGCACTGTCTCTTAACCCTTTCAAGACGCCAGATGCCTTGAGGCATCATTTTAGGGGATTTTTATATACCCCAAAAGGGCCCAAGTGTAGAATTATGGCTTAATCCCATGTATATTCTCTGTTATCATACTTATAAAACAACAGATTGGCTATCACATGGTAAAACCGCCTTTCTTTTCCATAGAATCATTCAAAAATTGAATGGATATTCAAAAAGGCAAGATTGTGCATAATTAGAGCCCACTAATATCAATATTTAGCTGATAAATGATGAAAAAGAAGATAAAATTTCAAAAAACAGTGAAATTATCCTTGGACCATTTTTTTGTGCTGAATCCAAATAAGGCAAAATTTTTCAAATATTTCAAATACAAAAAATGTTCTAAATGGAATGTTTTTGGAACGTTTTCAGGGGGGTAACCAAGGTAGCCAAGGAAAGGTGTTTCCATGGAAACGAATTTACTAGGAAAAATCAATGTCTGTCCAAAAATATATCCAGAATTTCATTACCTATGTTGTAGAGAAAACAGTCTAACGATATCTTAAAATTTGACAAAATTATAGCATTTTGTCTAATATTTAGAATTTTAAGCATAAATCTACATGAATAGCTTTAACAAGCTATAGATCTGATATCGAAAGCCCTATGACAAACTACCTTATTCAACTGCAAGTGTGGTATACTATTTCAAGTGGCCTTAACTCTGGCTGTAATTTCTCTTTTTAAGAAATTTTTTCACCTGTTTGAAGCCCAAGACTCCCTGCTTGTTGACATATATAATTTCACACATGGTTATCTAGGTGGCGTCTTGAAAGGGTTAAGTACACTCCGATCTCTTTGAAATGTGTTATTCGCAGAGGATGGAAAATCAAATTGGGAAAGTTTATTGTGTCCATTGTTTTTTGAGAGTAGTTGTTTACGGCCATACATCGAAGAAGTGGTGCTTCAGTATCTCCTACTACCCCGTTGTGAATAATGTCAGAGTAGACATAGACTGTATGGTTTCTAAAGTTGACATCTGTTATTTGTTTTGCTCGTGTGCGCCTACCCATGTATATTTTTCCTTCGGAACCAAGTTGATAAGAAAGGTTTTCTGGTATGATGAGCATTGTGTTGGAAGGCAGTGCAATAAGCGTTTTCATTGTGAATTCGTTATAAGAGAAAATTTCATCTGGGCCATTTCCTTTATTTTTTCGCTTTTCTTCTTTCATTTTCTTGATGACTTTTGGTATATTTTTCTTCATTATTTTATTCAGGAGTTTGATCAGATCTTTGTTGGCTTCCACTCGCCCGCTTTCCATTGAGAAACGAGCGTAAGACCGTTTTCCTGGAAAGTGCTTCCTTGCTAATGAATTGATGTAACTCAATGTGGGAGGAAGCTTTTTTGGTTCGTCAGCATCAGCTTCTTCGAATACTTCTGTGGGCTCTGGTTGGTCGTCATCGTCATCATTTTCTTCTTTTTCAATTCCTTCCATTTCAACTTCTAGTTTTCTTTTCGGGGGTGTTTCATGCATGTGGGTTACCAAATCAGTATTAAACATGTCTGTTAGGAACGGTTCTCTGTCACGTTTTTTCCTACTGCTCTCTATTTCACGCTTTAGTCGAGTGATAGCTTCAACGCGCCTTGTTGGAGGTGTTTGTAATGGAGTAATTCCTTCTCTAGGTTTCTTAGGAGGTGTAGGTCCGTCTGAAGTGTGAGAACTTGATGTCGGAGGAGATATACTCTCACTAACTGTTCTTACAGCTGACACAGCATCTGAAATAAACGCTCCAGAAGACTCTTCATGGTCAGGGTCTGGTCCTGTCGGTGTTTCAATTGAATCAGCTGCAGTTCCAGGTGTAGTTGTGGAAGTAGCAGGAGAAGAAACCTCTTCATCAGAACCGCGGGAAGTTCTGGCCCTAGTTGGTGAGGTGTTATGTTTCTTCTTTTCTCCCGGTGCTTCTGCGCTGAGAAGGTAGAAAGTTGATTTTCGCACATTGTACCATTTTACTGGAAGCGTTATTTCAGATAACGCACAGTCTGTGTCAGCTGGTAGTACCATATACTTTTGTAAAAGAACTCTGTAAGTGCTCAGAGTGTTGTCTGGAAAGGTCTTAGTAGATGAGTTACTGGGTAGGGTGCAGGTTACATCCATTTTTGTATGTTCTTGACTGGTTCCCAACTGTTGAATTTGTCTCCGTATCCTTTCCACTTAATGAGTGCTTGTCTTTTAGCACCTTTTCCTCTATATTTAAGGATGCTCTCGACAGTGTACTGCTTCCTCGGAGTAACTTTCACCTTCTGAACCTCTTGAGGATAAAACCACCCCTTTATTCTTTCTTGAAGGGTATCTTCGATTTCATACCCTTTAATATAGTTTGGGTTCTTTACAGTGAATATTTCTTCACTCCAATTTGGTTCATATCCACGATTAAAGGTTTTCTTTTTTCTTAGAATTCGTGCTCTATCATCACTTTTCATTAAAGGTTTCCTTTTCTTCTTTAAATCTTTAGCTCTCACTCTTTCATACAAATGATAGAACAATCGATCGGCGTTATCTTTATTAACGTCTACCGGTCGACCTCCTATGGTAGAATGAAAGGTGTGGTTGTTAGAATGCACTAGATCTTGAAGTACATCTATGTATGTGTATGTTTTCATGTGAGTGAAGTATCGCCACATTTTCTGTTGTAAGGTGCCGTTGAACCTTTCTGCTATAGAACATTTTATGTCATCATTTTCTCCAGTGAAAAAAGATACACCTGTCTCTTTCAAGTAATCCTGAAAAGTTTTGTTCAGGAACTCTTTACCTTTATCTGTTTGGAGATATTTAGGACATCTTTTAACTGTCATAACTTTGAAAGCTTCCGTAACATCTGTGGCTTTTTTACTTTTTATAGCTTGTGCAAATCCAAATCTGGAGAAGACATCTATGGCAACCATTATATACGAATAGCCTTTGTTATACTTTTTGAACTGTTGCATATCTATCAAGTCCATTTGCCATTGTTTATCTATTCCAAAAGTCTGTGTTTTACGCCTAGGAAACCGTCTCTTGAATGGTTTATGTTTAGTATAAGCATCCACAGATTCAAGTGCATCTTCAATATGCTTGATGTCAGTGTTTTTGAAATAGTGTTTCTTTATTTTGGATGCGCTTGTGAAGCTTGCTGGTTGTTTAGGATCAGTAAAGTGCTTAACCACTTCTTTCTTCAGAGCCTTGTAGACCATTTTACAAACGGTGTTACTGTAAAGTGTCGATGTCTCTTACTTCTGCCGTGACCTTCTTGTTGAGGAGGTTTCTCTTTCCGCCTAGGTGTTTCCACCTCTTCATGTTCCTCTTCACTGTCGGAACCCTTCATGTTGTAGTTCCTTATATATTTCATTTTCGGATTTAACTTCTTAACAATCTGGACGAATTGTTTCTGCCCCGGTAAGCTGGCTCGCTTCTTAGTAGTCGGTCGCACTGCACTCGAAAGAAGATTCATCAAATGTGTTTCATCTATAGGTGTGTCTCCTAGAATGAGACGACCATCCTTTGTAAACTGTTTTCGTGATTTGGCCAAGGTCTTGTAGAGATTACGCACAGAGTTATGGTAAGAACCCGGAACTTTTTCTAGTGCTTTTTCCATCTTATGTGGTAGTACCTTCGGCATAAGTAGTCCTCTCGGTTTTGTAGAAACTCTTTTAGGTTTCATGATAGTCGGAGAAGGTGGCGGAGATGGTGAAGGAGAACGTGAAAGGTGCGATGTTGAAAACAACATACTTTTAGCTTTAGAGGAAAGGATGGAGGACCTGGTCATGAGATCATTGTAGGTGGCTAGTTTCTCTTCTCTGCTCATCGTTGGATCGTTCAATACACGACTCATTTCTTTTTGTAAACGAGCTAACACCTCCACGGTAGACGCTGTAGGTTCAAGTTTTTCTTTTACCATTGACCTTTCGAAAAAGGAATCCCTGTCACTTTCTTTGGCAGGAGGTGGAGAATCAACTTTGCCAGAAACAGTTGAACTCTCCATTTCCACTTTGTTAGAACTTTGCAACACATCTGGATGAACGAGCAGCATTCGTTTATAGCTTGTCATTTTCTCCTAATGGTGTCTTGTAAGGCCTCCGATAATACTAGATATGAGTGGAACAGCTAATCCCAATAGAGTACCAATAAACCCACCTTCTTGTTCAAGAATCTTACGTTTGTGACCTACTGTAGTTGAAGGCTTGGTAAGACCCTTGAGTTGTTTCTTGTACCTCGATAGACGACTGACTGCTTGTTTATTGGAGATGTGCAAGTTTTTATTCATAATATTCACACCTATTTGCGCTATCAACCTTATCACCTCATTAGACATACCCATCATTATATGTTTACACTCCTTACCAGTGCATTTAGACAGGTGTCTCAATAGAGGAAGGTGCTTCTTTATGAGAGCGAGTTGTTTAGCCTTCATTGTTTCCGTGTAGTAGGAATGAATACAGTTGTCTTGAGAGGTGTAGTCACGCTGTTACGCACCCTTAGTGTGTTGGGTGTAGTCTGCTTGAAGTCCAACACTAGATATGAGTGTCTCGCCGATGTTTCTTCGTTATATACGTTAGTAAGAAAACGCGGATGAGTTGGAAACACTTGACGTGATAAAGCGTGAATTTGACTCATATCTCTTGGATTTTTGAAAATTATCATGTAATGAGAGTTCAGACTAAGTGTTCTGAAATCCTTATTAGGGAGAAATAAATTTTGAGTTATGAATATAACACTCATATTTCTATGGTGAGAACCTTTTATGAATAGATCTCTTATAAGAGGTGCATCTTCTTTATCTAACAGATCATCTATTATAAGTAGAGAATGTTTAGATAAATCCTTTTTTTTATGTAAAAGTTCTTCTCTTGAAAGAAGACCTTTGTTGAATTTCACTTTTCCCTGATACTTCTTGAAAACGTCTTGCCATTGTCCATAGCAATATATAATCTCATTGACTGGGGGGTTTATTACAGTTTTCGCCTTTTCTATAATTTCAAACACTAATTGCGTTTTACCACATCCTGAAGGTCCAGCAATAAGACATGTGAAAGGTCCTTGTAGTCTTGGGTCAAATGCGATTTCCTTTACACTTTCCATTTTTTTCTATTTAACGAAATTATAACACGTCTTACCCGGTCGAAGGTTAATGTACTGAATGACACTTTAATGAAAAAACAATCCTTTTTGTTTGGTTTCTATAACATAAGAGTGTTTTTCCTGTAACGAAATAAAATAACGACAAATGAAAAGAGATGTGGTCATAACATCATTTTATGAGGACCGAAAATAAAATAACGACAAATGAAAAGAGATGGCATCATAACAATATTTTATGTGGAACGAAACAAAAGAATACCAAATTAAAAGTGTAAACTGTGATAACATGGGTTTTTCTCTTTCACAAAACAAAAGAATAGCAAATTAATGAAACCGAACCATAAACGCTCTCAATACGTTTTTTGTTTTTTAATTGATCGGTCTTTGTTATGGGACAGCCCCTGGATGTCGGGTGCAAAACGCACCCTCCCACCCAAAAGGCACCGACCGCCGACCGCGCCCGCCACGCAGATCACCCGCGAGCGGAGCGGCGCGCATTTTGTTTTCTTGAAAAGAGAAAAGGGGTGCACTTTATGCACCCCCTTTTTCTCTTTTCAAGAAAAGCGTTGAACGCCGTTTGAGGCGTTTGTGTTTTTATTTTGATTAAGTGGTTATAACCGTTAACGTATGGTTAGAGTTACAAGGTTGATAGTATCAACTCGATTATCAGCTCGTATGTCACAGGAGATAAACCTAACCAGCGTCTAATTTACAACTACATAAACGTTTTGTTTCAATGGCAACATAAAAAATGCCATGATTTATAGAGCTGTATAGTAAATAAACGGTCATCTTTACGTTATAAGTGTGAGAATAAAAGAGATTGGTTGAAGGGTGGTTTTCTACCTTTTGGTAGAAAACCGAATAGTCTGGAGGAGCATAAAAGGATGTTTATTTTCTTTTTAATATTGGAGAGTATGAGTAGGAGTAAATCTAGGAATAGAATAAGCCGTCACGAGACTTGATTCTTTACCGTTCCTTCCGACAACCCTGACAATATGGTCACAACCCTCCTGACCATGTCCGATTTCTGTATCGAACTCTTTTTCATAGAAGAATTTGTTGTTGTCAGGGGTGTTGACTACTTTGTCAGGATATCGGATGGTTGCGTTGATAAGGGGAATAACAATGTCAGCGTGCAGAAATATAGAAGGTTTCCCATCAGGATCTGCTTCTGATTTACGCCAAAAACGTCTCTGTACTGTTTCCTTGACAGAGTGTCGCGCAAAAATGTGACTCAAGATACATTGTGTTGTCGGTAAACCAACAACACAAGGTTTCTTGGTTATCATATCTTTGAGCGTTAGATTTGGTTGTTGGGTTAGCCGAATGTTTTTCAGAAGTTTGCAATTTTGAAATAAAATGTTTGGATGAATTTCACCCTCAATTTGATACATGCCGTCTCTCGGAAAGATGTATTTCACCCAATGCTCCTCTCCATAGATACCTGATGCTCGCGCAAAAAGCACGTTGACCACCTCATTTCGAAAATGAGATGGTCTTCCAATGAGCGGTGCCAGCGGTACACGGTGCTGAACCGAGGGTTGTGCGTTCATGTACATGGTGAGACTGGTGCGATTGATGACAAGTCTAGAAATGAATCTCAGAGGGTCTCTGAGAGCGTATATTATCATTTTTGTTACCGACCACAATACGTATCTCCAATGAAACCGATACATGTAAATTTTTGAATATTTGTTATGAAGTGCACGTGTCAGACTCTCGCGTCGCGTCACTAATGGAACCATGTACTCAGTGATATCTACTTATCGGTAACAAAACAAAATACGAATAAAATAACGGACGACGCTCATGAAAAACTTTGTGAAATTGGAAAAACCGTCCTACGTTTAAGCGACGTTGATAGTAAACTTTTGTATAAAAGACTCATGGGCTGGAGTCTTCTCAACACTCTCATGATGGGACGTAGAAGTTTGACTACTCGTGGAAAGACCTCAGCTTCCTCCGCTCAGGAGGGCCTTCCGAAGCAGGCGCCTCCTGGAAATTCAGTCATTGATGAATACTTTGATCAATACCGAGTGTTTCCATCGAGAGAAGACGCCGGTTACGTTCCTGTTGCAGTTGGGGGGTATGCGACAGATTCGTCCATGGACACTCAATCTGGCTATATAACAGATGTAGGCGAAGACACGTCCATCCCCGTCAACGCTGTTGATGCCAGTCTATACAACGATATTTCTGATCTGTGGAATCCCGAGCCACCTGCACCTTTGACTGACGCTGTCGCCGCCACAATCGCCACCGCCGCCGCTGCCGCCGCTGCCGCCGCCGCCGCCGCCGCCGCCGCTACCCTCCAAGACGACTCCAACAAAGAAAACGTGCCACCACCGAAAGAAGGCGAAGCTCTTTCGGTACCGATCACCATCGAAGAAGAGTCGGAGGGAGAACCAACAGACAAGAAAAAGGCACCGCCGAGAAAACGTAAGCCTGCTGGTGAACGGAAACCTCGTGCAAAGAAAGGTAAACCAGTGGCAGTGGACGTTGAACTAGCGAAGCAGTATGCTGATGCGGTCTTGAAGGAGCTACAGGCACAGCAGAGTAAAGCCGCCCCTCTCTCGCCTATATTGGACCTGACCGGATCTGGCCACTGGAATTGGACGTCGACTACAAGGACGGTTAGATCACGCAAGCTAAGAAGGTGTATTTCCTCAACAGTGACGCCTTCAAGAACACCTGCATCCACGTGTATGGGCCACCTGATCCTGTAGGGGTAAGTACGATTTTAAATTATAGAAGCATTATTTTTATTTCAGGTAACATGTACTTCGTTTATAGTTAACTTTCATTGTAATTATTTAATGTGATTAGAAAAGTAAAGAATACATAAGAGTGTAAATAGAGATAGAATGAGAGAGAGAGGGAGAGAGAGAGACCCAAATTTATACATATAACAAAATTGTGCTTATATTTTTCAGGTCGCCATAATTCAGTACCCTCAGCGAGCCTACGAACGCCGGATCAACTTGAGCAAGACAGGCTTCCAGAACCTTCTCGACACCGCAAAAACGATCATCCAGCAGTACGAACGTGCCTCAGGTGAAGCGGAACAGGGCATCCCAACTATTAAGCCTTACGTCCAGGAGATCAACAAGACGCACAACATCTCGGTCATCGTCACCACCTACCAGGGGAAGGCCAAGATCCATCTGGGGTCCCGCCACTACGTGGAGCAGCTGGAGAAACGGGTCAACTCGGGCGGGGTGCACGACGCACCTCCGAAAGACCAGGGGCACACCGTGCCATACGCACTCTTCTTCGACTTGGTTAGCACGCTCGGACCAAAGATCCTGAATGACTTAAAGCAGTACGAATAGATCACAGAACATGCTGTAATCACCAAGGGCAGGTAGGTGTGGTCTTACAACATATCAGTAACTATACATGGTGTGGTGTGGTTGCCTATATACATATATACACAGAAAACATTTAATCATGCTGTAGATATTATATTAGCTAGCTTCAAAGAAAATATTTAGTCAGCTTTTTATATATTCACCTAGCGCATAGTTAGTCTAACACATAGTTAGCTTCAAACAAAAAATATTTAGTCAGCTTTTATATAACTAGCTAGAACATAAGTGAATATTTTATATAGTTATTAAGTCGAAAATAAGAAAATGAATCAGAATATAAATTGTCCAATGTGTAACGTGCCACGTCGTCCTCGCAATTTTTCTTTACATTCTGGAAAGGTTATCTGTTCTTCACCTACATGCGTCAGAGAACAGTATGATATAGAAACAACAGTAATGCCATCAACTATAGGTAGTTATTGGTGGTATCACAACACTTATGTTAAAAACTTTAAGTCAATCGCAAACGGTTTAGTTCTCCTAGGAAGCGTTCAATCAATTTTCAATGTCAGACTCTCAACTCTGAACATGAAAGAAGCAGTTGAAGAGATAATAGAGGCTATTAACAAAATACATCAGAACCAAGTTTTCGAATATAGACTAGCTATATCTTTAGGTGCATTACTTGAAAGACTTAATGGAGGAACAACAGAAACTGCCGAAGAAAAGATTTATACAGAAGATAGAGAAGTTATGTATTATCATCCTTCAGTGAATAACTCCTCTTTATTTTGGTTAGAGCACGAACAGCAAAGCAATTACAGACATATTAAAAATGATTCTGACTTGCAAGATGTAATAAGTTTTTTACGCGATAAAGAATGGAGTGTCAATAGAGCTGACACAAGTTGGAGACTAGTGGGTAATGTAAACGCAAACATCTACATAGTAAGGGTTCAAGGTAGAGAGGATGGTCTAATAGGAAGATTGGATACAATTCCGAATTTCCTACGTAGACGGGGGTTACAACATTTCCATCGTAATCCAAAGAGCAAACGGGTGTACAAAGACTACCTGTGTTTTTTTAGATGTCTGTCGTATTTTCTTTTCAAAAACACATCCCACTGTGAAAGACTACTTCAAGAATGTTTTCCTGATGAAACTAAAGTATCATTCAGAGGTATTTCAATTAAGGCCTTGACCCAGATAGAAGCCAAATACAACATTATGATAAGAGTGTTTTCACTCATTCCTAAGAAGAGTACCACTTCCAAGAAAAAGAAAGTTAAAAGGGGAACACCTTGTACATTAAAATGTATAAAGGGAAATTTAATGAATGTTGAGGATGAGTCTAAAGTTATGACACTAAATCTATACGACCATCACTTCAGTCTAGTAAACGATCTAAATAAATATTCACAGTTCCACATGTGTCGTAAGTGTAGAAGACTCTTTGAAACAGAGTATAATCTAAAGCGACACACTAACATAAAAAGCGACTGTACGCAAGTTAAATTCATCTACAAAGGTGGTATTTACAGAAACAAACCATCTGTATTTGATAGACTGGAGGAGCTAGGTATAAAAGTACCAGCTGAACTTCGAATATATCCATACAAAATTGTGTATGATTTCGAAAGTTATTTTTCTCACAAAACAAAAGGTGATGTTCAGACAACTAACACAGTAGTCGAATCACATCATGTACCGCTTTCATCTAGTGTAGCAAGTGACTTTCCAGAATGGGAAAAACCAGTTTGTTTCATAAGAAAAAGAGATGGAGAAAATGATGAAATAGTTCACGACACACTGGATTACATACAAAAGTTAGCTGAAAAAATAGGAACTGTTGTAGAAACACGTTTCTCTCACATAATAAAAAAGCTTGAAAAGTATAAAAAAAACGAGATTGCTGAAGGAAAAAAAGTGCCTAAATCACTAATGAAGAGCATAGGAAAAAAGGGTAGTAATAAAACCTCGCACAGAATAGATAAAATCAAAATTCGTCTTATGAACTATATTTACAGAGTACCTGTCATAGGTTTCAATTCTGGTCGCTACGACTTAAATCTAATAAAGCGAGATTTCCATTCCTTTTATGCAAAGAAGCAAACAGCTGAGATGAAAACCATAAAAAGGAGTAATCAATACATAGCTGTCTACACAGAGAACTGTGTTTATTTAGACATGTTAAATTATCTAGCTCCCGGATACTCCTATGCTAGCTATTTAAAAGCTTTCCTACAAGATGAAAGTAAAGGGTTCTTTCCATATGAGTGGATGACATCAACTAGAAAACTAGGGAACTTAAAACTTCCACCTCGCTCAGCTTTCTATAGTTCACTTACGGGTACTTCTATATCAGAGGAAGACTATGCCAAGTGTAAGAAAGTGTGGAAAGATAATGGAATGACAACTTTCAGAGATTATCTAATATATTACAATAACAAAGATGTAGAACCTTTTGTCAAAGCTATAAACCAACACATGAAATTTTTCAGTGAAAGAGGAATAGATATGTTCAAAGATGGTCTGACTCTTCCAGGGCTTACACTAAAATTTCTATTTGATAACACATCATCAAACACCCTTCCTTACATTATATTCTCAGAGGCAGACAAAGATGTGCACAAATTAATTAGAAGCAATTTGGTAGGTGGTCCATCGATTATATTTCATAGACATCAAAAAGCAGGCGTGACACGAATACGGGGAAGATCATCCGGACCATTAAGTAAAGTGTGCCGTCATATCATAGGAGTAGATGCAAACAGTCTTTACCTTAAGGATAATGCCCACTAACTAAACGAAACATGGAAATGCATTGTAATTTGGTACAATTGATCCCCTGGTGATATAGAGCCAATATATGAAAAGAAAAGTGGGGGTCCCGGGGCTAATTTAAGAGCTATTAGATGATCCCTCGGAAATTTTCAGAGAAAATCAGAAATTAAATACTCATGAAATTAAGATGCAAGATTTACATGTTATTAATGTTTCTTACATGAAATGTATCAAAGAGGTGCTATATATTTGTTTTGTGGCTAAATATTGCATTTGATATATATTTTACTTTAAGAAAAAAATGTTAGATGTCTTAGAAGGCTCTTTTTGAAGCCCTTATTTTGCCTAAAACCTTCTATTAAAAGATTTCTAAACATGGAACTTGTCTCAAAAGCACTATATAAATACCTACATATGTTGTGAACATAAAACTAAAAAAATAAGCATAGGTCCCGGGGTGATCTATTGAGTTAGGTGAAGAAATACGTGTAAAAAATAGGAAAAAAACATCATACCTTTTTGGCATGTTTTGCAGTGCAGAGACAAAAAAAGATACAAAATATATAAATCACCAAGCAATTTTCAAAGCAGCCAAACTTGTTAACATATTAGAACACCAGTTTCCTTTATATTCCCAGCAATTAGCTTGTAAGGATGAAATTTGTGACAAAATGTGTTTGGTGACCAACTGCCACTTTTTGCCCAACAGGCATTTCTAAGGCAAAAGGTAAATTCCCTAAACCAATCAAATTTCGGTTTAAGTTTCCAAAACAGACCTTTCAGAGTATGAATAGCATTTTAGATCAAATTTTAGGACATTTTCCTATGCCCCAGGGGGATTTTACAGTTTTCACCACTAGGGGGAAGCACTAGTTTGTGGGCATTATCCTTAAATGTATGGGTGAAGAACACTGTACGGGGTACTTTGTAGTCCGCAGAAGTAGTAACAATTACAAACCTGAACAATCTCAAAAAGTCAGTCGCGCTGCAACAGAATGGTTGCGGTTTCGAGAGATTACAGACAAAGTTAAAATACTACATGCTTATAACCATGGGGAAGTTAGTGTGGGTACAAAAAGAGTTCGAGTGGACGGACTGGTTCCAGATACAAAAACCGTGTATCAATTTCATGGTTGCTACTGGCATGGGCACGCGTGTCACATGAATAAAAACACTCTCTCTACTGATAGAGGCCGTAAACTAATGTCAGAAAGATGTCGACAAACTCTTAAAACAACACTGTATCTAGAACTAATAGGTTATACTGTCATTGAGAAATACGAATGTGACTGGAACAAAGACAAGAATAACAACAACAGTGTTATAGCATGTAAATCACTGTGGAGCATACCGATTCCAAACACACACAATACCCTTTCTGAAATAGATATAATAAACGGCGTAAAAAATGGGACTATTTTTGGACTAGTATCGGTGGACATACACACACCTGATCACCTTAAATTTAAATTTGAAGAAATGACGCCCATTTTCAAAAATACAATGGTGTCAAGAGATGATGTAGGAGAACACATGAAACAACATCTATTAAAGAACGATAGGGTGAAAAGACCACAACGTCAATTAATCGGAAGTTATTTTGCTAAAAATATTTTATTAGGTTCACCACTACTTAAATGGTATTTAGAAAAAGGCTTAATCATAACAAAAGTTCACTTACTAGTTGAATACATACCACAGAAATCGTTTCTCTCATTTGTTGATCAAGTAACAGAAGCACGAAGAAAAGGGGACAAAAACCCTGACTGTAAAATTCTCTCTGACCTCTACAAACTCCTAGGAAACAGTTCATATGGAAAAACGATTTGTAACAAACAAAACTTCACAAACACTCGATATATGACACCAGAAAAAGCCGCTAGAATAGCTCTTCACTGGACAGTACAAGATGTCCAAGACTTGTGTGAAGATACATGTGAAGTCTCATCACTCCCTACGTCAATAACATACGACCTTCCAGTTCAAATAGGTTTCATGGTATATCAATACGCAAAACTGAAAATGTTACAATTTTACTACGACTTCTTATCAAAGTACATTGAAGAATCTGACTTTGAACTCTGTGAAATGGATACAGATAGTCTGTATTTTGCACTCAGCGCACAGACTTTAGATGAATTAATAATTCCAGAAAAAAGAGAAGCCTATTATAGAGAACGACACTTATGGTTACCATCAGAATCTTGTGATAATGAACATCACAGAGAACAATATATAATAGCGAAAACAAATAATTTACCATGGTTTCCACAACCATGTTGTAAAGAAAGAGAAAAATATGACAAACGGACCCCAGGACTATTCAAAATTGAATGGGAAGGAGATGAAATGACTTCACTAAATTCAAAATGTTATATCGGTCATGGAAAGGAAAAGAAAACTAGCTGTAAAGGTGTGATACAGAAACAAAACATACTTGACATGGAATACTTTAACACCGTTCTCGAAACACAAATCACGATGGACGCCGTTAACACTGGTTTCAAAGTTGTGGATCATCATATAATAACATACAAACAGATGAAGAGAGGATTAAGTTATCAATATATAAAAAGAAAAACTTGTGAAGACGGTGTGAGCACGATACCCTTAGATATCTAGGAATTCGGCAATCATGTTGTAAATATTCTTTAATTCTGAAAAATAACAGACTTATAACTACGAAATATATCATTTATGAAGGAAATACTTCAACAAAAAAATATAAAATATAAAAATATAAAAAAAATATAAAATAAAAAGAAAATTAAACCTGTACATATCATTTATCTAACCGCTGTTTAAAAAAAAAAAAATATTCAAAAGTTGAAATTTAAAAAAAGAAATAATTGTTTAAGAAAAAAGAAAAAACTTTAAAATTATAATAAAAATAAAAATAAAATTATACAAAATCTCACATAGAGATAGAAAAAAAACGCTTGAAATATAAATATTTGTCTAAGAAAATGAAAAAACTTTAAAAAATTATAAAAATTTAAAAAAATAAAAAAATTATACAATATCTCACGGAAACCAAAAAAATGCATGGCTTTATGCATGGCTTTATCTAGGGTAGAACTCCCGGCAGCGAAAAATCTCAGCGAATCACAGAGAAATTTCAGGTGTCTACCCACTACCAGTTATTTTCTTAGTACATACTAAATAGTAAATACTACAAAAATAACTGGATACCCATATTTCATTCATCTAGTTGCTTAGTGTAGCCATAGTTTCAAGTATTATATTACAGCTTCAATATGAGTGACAGCAGCTATTCGGATTTTCTAATCGATTTGGCAAGCAATGATTCATCAACAAATGATAACGAGACCACACTTAGTTGGGGTCTCGATTTATCATTTCTCAATATTGCTGAGTCACGACCTGAATCTCCGGATAGTACTCTCGAATCCATCAGCAGACATTAATTTTCAACTTATACCCAAAAATGATAAAGTCGCTGTACTTTGCGGATGTAGTGGATATTTCTTTTGGGAGATTATCCCCGCACAGTACAGCGACTTTTATCTGAAACCACACCATGTTAGTACTGTAGACCACACCACTGGTACGACGCGATCCTGTTCCACTTTTACAGAAGCTATGTGGGATGGGTATAGTTTCGCAACGAGCCAGCTTATCAACGGCGATAACTACAAGGACTACTGTTTGGCGGTGTATCAACATCATCAAGACTCATGTTTCAGAGTTACTACCAGATACACCGTCAACAGTGTAAAGTCACTTATGGTTTTCATTGAGCAACATAAAGTGACAGCCGTTTCACAGGCCTTTTGTAAATGTCGAATCCGTGATTCCGATGTCACTTTTGTTGGTCCTTTGTTCTGTTTTACATGTATACAACTACACTGTGAGCTGAAATCAATTTACATTCAGGCCATCGAAAATTTCTTTTCATACCAGGTGCAAATGAATCCTGTTTTCGGTCACAATGTGTTGGCGACTGAAGTAGACTGTAACTTTTTCAAAGCACAGTCTCTCTTTCACCATACCATTGCTAAATCCGTCAGAAATCCTCATCACACATATGTATACACTCACACATGGAACAAAGAGAAACTGAAACAGCCGAAGATAAGGACACTTGCCCGAAACTGTTCTCATTGTTTAATTTGTTTATTACCAGGCAACGGAAACAATGTTTTCTTATGCCAACAGTGTAAATGATTTTGTATTATATATTTTTCACTTTGTGAACAGTTTCAATGTAAATAAAAGATTACACCATGTATCTGTGACACTGTAAATATGTTTCTATATATGTTTCTAATGAATAAAACTTATAAACGAATTTTATATGTTGTGTTTTCTATACGCATATTATTTAATGAATATAAACACGAAAACTCTATATTCAGTTTCTATACGAATATTATTTAATGAATATGAAGACGAAACTTTATCAAAATCATATTAAACGAATACATACACATAAAGTAGATATAATCGAATAGAATAGTAATAGTATAAGTCATAAAATTGCAAAGGGGGCGGTGCGCGCAGCCCATGGGAGGGTTTGTTTTAGGAATGAGGTGGAGACCTCCGGCCGTGCCTCCGGTCTCCACCTCATTCCTAAAACAGCCCTCCCATGGAATGCCCGCACCGCCCCCTTTGCAATTAAAATATCAGAACATATGTAATATTTTATCCGTAACCAGAATATAGGGTCCCTGAGAAAGCATGCCAGGGGAAGAGCGCGTTGAGGAACGACGTGCAGACCTCCGGCCTTACGGCCTCCGGTCTCCACGTCGTTCCATGCGCTCTTCCCCTGACATGTTTTCTCAGTGACCCTGTTTTCTAATATTTCTAACCTCTGACCTCTGACCTAATTACAAAAATAGCTTTTATAAGTAGGTCGTAATGACCTAATTATTCAAAGTCTCTATTAAGCTATGAACCTATTTTAGACCTAAACTCGGTCGTAGTGACCTACTGACCTACTTAGTAGCATTGACTATGCGCGCCAGCGACTCCATCATACTACTGGTGGCGAATACGTCTAACTCAACGACGACTTTTTAGACTTGATGTTTATTGTAGACATACTTATGATTTGGATAATTGACATGCGTGGATAGTTATATATCCTTCATCAGAATACCACAGTTAATCAGTATAATTATATACTAGATTGTCATAATTACACGAGTACCAATAGCTTTTTAAAGATATGAAATTTCGATATTGAGTGAGAACAAACCAAAACACCTAAATAATGATATAAATACAAAGTAGACATAATGTGCAGTTTACGAATAGTCAGTAAAGGGTACATCCTTAAGGTAAAGTAAAAGTATGGAGGAATTTCGGAATGGTGCCCAAATATGTTTTATCTTTTTGTTATTTTTGTATGTTATACAAAGGAACGGTGTGGCCTTGCCTCTTTAAGTGGCCTGCTTCTTGGCTACTTTGGCATTCACCACACTTGGTTGAATCACTTGACAGTCCTCGAAAATGTTATGAACCGTCTGTTTTGGCCAGACAGGGCGTGCAATTGCATGTCTAATTGCAAAGGTTACTTTTGAACTCTTGATAACAAGCCTTCTGGTTAGATAATAAGTTATTTACTATCCGCTCTTTTATGTATAATTATGTTATTCAGGACATACTGAGACTGACTTTTTTTTAGATTACTCTCTATAACGTCACATTGAAAGGCCTAAAAGAAAACAGATTGAGCCTACTTTCACTTTCCCCCGTACCTACCACATTTATGCAAACCACAAATCTCTTTAATTAAAGAAAATGATTTATTGGATGTCTAAGGTTGTGAAAATTCATTTCAACTATGTAGACAGCACCATATTGTTTTTAGCATTTAAAACTCCAAATAATCCCGGCAATATCTAAGGCACTGCCCAGCACAGAATAATACTAATCAGATTTAGAGTAATTCACATTCCTCACGTTCTACGTAAAGTCAATATGCACTCCATGAAACGGTGCCAATTAAAACATGTTTTGAAAGAAAACATAACTAATCGCTTCAGTGGGCAGGGCGGCAATATGACCAAATGGCGGGAACTCACTACTGTAGGGATAATACTGGTACAGCCTAAGGTGACCACTACTCACAGACTGACCCCCCATACTGACCACCTGCCCCCAGTCTTTGGCCTTCGTGGTCAGTGCTTGACCACAATGTTGATCGATTGGTGTATGTACCATGGAGAGTGTCCTGCAAGATTGGTGCCTCGGGGGAAGGTGGGGGGGAGGGGGTACTCCCTGGATTTAGTGCAACTTTTGTACAACTCCCGACGTACGAGAATAGTAATTTTACCCACATGCAGGTATTCTTAAGTGTGCCAACTCCGGGTTATATAATATATTCGCTTTTCCCTGTGCTTTTCAATCTGTCTCTAATCCCCAAGTGGATTTGTAAATACTTTTAACAAGGGTACATATGTGTAAATTTGTTATGCCAAACTTGTTCAAGATTATTACATTGTGCGGCAATATCCAGGACCCCATTTTCTGGGATAAACTTTTCTAACTACTTGTATGAAAATGGAATCCCGTGTTGATTAGAAAAAGTACATTTGATCCTGCTATGAGGTTGTATGAGAGGTTTCTAAGTAGCGAGGAACTTTAACTTTCATGGATTATCTAGGAAGGCTCATTGGTTGTTAGTGGTTGAGTGGGCAGCCTCTCTGAACTGGTAATAATCCAATATTATTAAATGACATTCTGTTATATATAGTTTGAAATACATTTTTGATCAAATTTATAGTATAATGACAATAGTTTCATGTTATTTTTCTTATACCAGTAAGGAAAACGTACTCTTGTCCTAACAATGCGCAGATTGGGTCACCTGACCGGATTTGACCGGAAAGTAAAGATGTAATTAGAATATTCAAGGATAGAACATTAGCTATTAAGTCTGTATTATTTGTCTGTATATTCATTGAATCAATTGTTGGATTCAAACCCCAGCCAATTCACACCAAAGACGTTTTGAAAATGGTTGTTGTTGCTGCTTGCCTGGCACTCTGTATGAAGTATGAACCACAAAACATAGCTGGTTGGCCTGACGTCAGTATAAGGCGCTCGCGTTGGAAAACAGAGAGAAGGCTGGTTTGGGCAATATCAATAACGTGTATTAAACTCCATAAACAGTTACAATATGCAGATTGCACAACAGTAGTGCATCACAAAGGTAAGTTTAAAATACAGCGACGACGTGGAGTGGTGGTGCGGGCGACGTGATGTGAACGCCCGACGCGAGGCGTGACGTCAGTTCGTTCCTCGTTGCTATGGCACGTTGCCAGGCAACACTCGCGTCCTTGGTTATACGCCTATAATGAATTATAGCTGCTATAAGGCGCTCGCGTTGGAAAACAGAGAGAAGGCTGGTTTGGGCAATATCAATAACGTGTATTAAACTCCAAGCAGCCCAACCAGACAAACTAGGGGAGAGAATGCGAGAATAGTCTGTCCTTCAGCAGCGCTGATTCCGTGGATTCACTAATATATTTCAACACACAGCTTGATTTCCAGCAACCCCGGGCTTTGATCGAATCCAGCGAGTATCCCAGGCTGGCCATGTAGCTTGCGCCTCCACGACGGAGGCTATGGGATGAGTACCTGCGGTCAC
Organism: Lepidonotus clava; assembly: GCA_936440205.1. Taxonomy (NCBI): domain Eukaryota; kingdom Metazoa; phylum Annelida; class Polychaeta; order Phyllodocida; family Polynoidae; genus Lepidonotus; species Lepidonotus clava. Next base: position 11,013,584 of record OW387150.1, on the reverse strand, counting down.
AGAGTCCAGCCTTGGAGCAGCTCACGGCGAGATCCCTGTTAAACCGTGAGGCTGCTAGTGGCTTTAGGTACCCTTTCCTTGAAGGGTAACGAAAGACATAGTCTCTTGGTGACGGCGAAGTTAAGGCCATATTCCACTATGCGGTGGGGGCTCACTAGCGGTGATCTTTTTAGCCACCGCAAGCAATTTGCGTTTCAGAAACCAACATGTTCGTTTCTGCCACCGCAAGCATTCAAAAGAAAACTTTATAAAATAATTATAGAATATAAATAAAAAATTATAAATAAATAATAAAAATCATAATACAATTTTAAAAAAGTCAAAAAATTTTTTTTTAATTATATAAAAGATCATCAAATCATTTGCGGTGGTGTCACCGCAAGCACCACTGGAAGTACCACCGCAAGCAATTTCTATATTCCACCTTGCGGTGGTCAGATTTACTTGCGGTGGGTGCTATCACCGCTAGTAAAACGGCCACCGCAAGCAAAACGCCGCATAGTGGAATATGGGCTTTAGTCTGAATATTTCTCTTAACCAATACACAGGGCATAAGGTAGAGTCCGGATTCTCAACAATAACTATGGTAGAATTCACATTGGAGGATTGATTCGTTTTAGATGATCGGACAGTAACAATAACACAATCATCAGCAAATTTAACATCTCTTGCACGAAGGGAATGTCTAGAAGTACAATAATGGGAACATCTCAACAAGGTTCTGAAGGCAAAAGTTAACGCGCCCCAGAATACTAAATCTGGTAACAATAACACGTTTAGAGTACAGAAAATTTTTAAGAGGTCACTAGGAAACAGCGGAGGGGCTGGCCCTGGACCTGACTCAAGCGTTCTACGACAGCCAGCGATAACTCTCCTCAATTCAAAATCTGTGTAGTCTATGCACTTCTCACCTAACCTTTTCAAGAAAAAATTAAGGCCTGACAGGTAATTCACAATCGAATTGTACACCATGAATAAAGACAAGTAGGAGACGTAGAGAACCACCTGGCTAGTTTTACATGGTACTGGCTGGAGATTATACTCTTCACAGAATTTTTGGTAACGCAGCTCCTGTGTAACTCTTGCTTTTTTGGTAGCTTCTGCTTGGCTGGCCTCCTTCAACCTCTCCGCCTGCCTCACCAGCTTGCGTGTCTCTCGGCCTAACAACAAGATCGAACGCACAACACATTACATTACTACACAAAATCCCATAAGCCTCTTGACGTTTGGACTTGTTATCTAACCTAGAGAGGCTGTCCGCTAGAAGGTTATTTTTGGAGCGTACATAAGTGGCATACAGGTCAACATTATAAATGAAACACATCCAAAAAATTTCGCGTAACCAAGACATGCAGAGAGGGTTACAACTGCGACCTGTGTTAATCATGTATAGAACTTGATTGTTGTCTGTTACAACCTCGATGGTAGAATCCCTAACCCCTGGTGCCCAACGCTTGACCCCAAGCAAAACAGGCCATAATTCATAGACGTTAATGTTAGGCCTATAGCCTGTGAGGGTGGGTGTAGATTCCCGGTGGTTGTGGATGTCCCAAGCATCGGGTACAGTACTTTCCCAGGCACCAAAAAACCAGTCCTCATCACACCATGCGCCAAACCCACTAGAGGACGCATCTGAGACAATGGAAATCGAAGATGTGCGCTTAATAATTTTGGCAGAGCCGTTAAAGATTGAACAGAATTTTTTCCACCAAGCAAAATCTGCCCTAAGTTCATCTGTAACCTTAGTCTTATCGTGTCTGCCACAACCTGCGCAGGTGTCGAAAATGCGCCTACTAAACGTGCGACCGCCTCTAACCACAGTAGAGATATGAGAAACAAACCCCCCAATTTGTTCTAGCTGTTTTTTCGTGGCGAAACCATTGGTTTCAACTATCTCAATCGCGTTCAGGAGTTTGACAATTTTTGTTGCGGGGACAGACAGTGACATATCAATAGTATCAACAAAAATCCCGCGTCGGGCGTTTTGGGTGCAGGGCTCCTAAGCTTATCCCACGAAATGCTAAAACCCAGCCTACGTAACACGTTGATCAAAATACTTTGGTGAGATGTGCATTCCTGCATTGAGCTGCCTACTATAGCGAAATCATCTAAATAATTGACAATCCTCTCAACGCCCTCTGCTCTAGCATATGACACAATTAGCCTAGATATCAAGTCAAAAATAAATGGAGCACAACGCAGCCCGAAGCAGAGACGCAAGTCCTTCAGCCAAACCTTCTCACCATTAAAATCCCAGGCTAACCCCTGAAAAACAGTATGATCTGGATGGATGTTGACAGAGCGATAAGCGCTAGAAATGTCTGTGACCGATATAAAGTCTCCCCGGCCCACCAACTGGGCCAGGTGGCCGACAGTGTTATATTCAAAGGTTGAACATGTAGTTAGCATATGATCATTAATGCAAGAGCTCTCAGGCCGACTACAGTCTGTAATTGGCCTGAGCTTGCCGTTACTCTTTTCTACAGCTCCTAAGGCATGAACACAACGTGGTTGGCTTTGAACTAAAGTAACCTTGTTCTGACTTAACTCAGATAGGAGTAAATCAGTCATTTCCTCATGAAATTTTTCCCTGGTTATTGAGCTGTAATTCTCACACAGATATGACGTGGGACAGTCTGCGTCCACAACTAGAAAACCGTCACATAGGCCATCCCACAATTTCCTGATGTCTTCCCCGTTGAGGTCACACCTTTCAGAGAAAATAAAATTTCCCACACGACAAGGCTTTAGCTGAGACGGATGTTCACCAATATAATGAACACAGGTGCAAATACCTTGGTTACACACATCATAAATCGGGATAACTTTGCCATCCCTGCTAGGCGGAGGCAGGAAAACCAAGCCCCGAGAATTTAAAATACAGCGACGACGTGGAGTGGTGGTGCGGGCGACGTGATGTGAACGCCCGACGCGAGGCGTGACGTCAGTTCGTTCCTCGTTGCTATGGCACGTTGCCAGGCAACACTCGCGTCCTTGGTTATACGCCTATAATGAATTATAGCTGCTATAATGTGACTGGGTTGGGTATCATGTGGGGCTATGCGATATCTCGGTGAGGCAGCACTATAAAGAGGGCATTGGGTCCCACTGCCACAAATAAGCGCTGTCCTTGACATGACGCTGGCAGTAAATTAGGGTGCAACCAATAAGCAACCAACCAACCATATCTCTATAAGAGAAGTGGTCCCGTATCCTGGATACACTATTTCTCATCATCATACTCATCATTGCATATTATACTGTATAAGTAAAAAAGAGTTTTGTTAATAAAACAGTGCCATAATGCTATAGGTCGAAAACTACTTAGCACTCTACCACTTAATTCGCCATCTAATCTATTTGACCTACTGAACCAATATCAAAGTCTGTCGGGAAGTGACGGCCCCTCCCCCGTGTTACTGTAAAACATGAACTTGAATTATATGATGTATACTGATTTAAGAAGGTCAAGGATAAGTATGATATAGGGGCGGATACATGATTTTGAAAAAGAGAGGAGGTTGGGGGGGGGGGGGGGGTTGTAGGTCTAAAATGTTGCATATTCGCACAAACACAAACATTTTTCTTATTTTATGTGAAGTTCACATCTTCACCAAAAGTTGGTGTGCAACAGGATCACCCCTACCCCTTCCCCCCTGGATCTGCTCCTATACTATAACAGGGACGGATTTAGAGGGGTTGCCTGAGGCACCCCCCTCCCTGATTTTTGTTAAATCTTTCAATGCAAAATTCTAGCCCCCTGATGGACCGCCTTAAGTTTTTATATATATGGGCGCCCCCCCCCCCCCCCCAAAAAAAAAAATAAATAAATAAATAAAAAATAAAAAATAAAAAATAAAGAAAGAAAGAAAGAAAGAAAGAAAGAGAGAAAGAAAGAAAGAAAGAAAGAAAGAAAGAAAGAAAGAAAGAAAGAAAGAAAGAAAGAAAGAAAGAAAGAAAGAAAGAAAGAAAGAAAGAAAGAAAGAAAGAAAGAAAGAAAGGAAGGAAGAAAGAAAGAAAGAAAGAAAAGAGAGAAAAAAGGGGGGAAAAGAGAGAGAAATCTCTGGATTCGTCACTGTGTAAGAAATATAGAAAAGTGCCCCCCTCGTCTACATTGCCCCCTTCCTACGGCGCCTCTCCCGCCGGCCCCTCCCCCTCCCCTCCCCGGCCGGTATACCAGCCCTCCCCACTGACCAATAGTACTCACGTCAGCCCGGCATTGGCCTGACCTCCTTTAGCGCCGGGGGAGTGGACCTTTTCCTCCCGTACCGTCCTCGCAGTGCGGCCACTGACACTGTGACAGGTGGACAGGACAGAGGCTTTGATTACCTGACACTGCGGATTTAACCTCCAGGGGATAAACGGTCCGTGTGCAGGTAAGGTATACTCCAGTGTGTGCATAGATACTATAACACTAACCTGTGAAGCGCTACAGGTGGGCATGCAGTCAACTTGGGGCTATGGATACATTTAGGATGATATCAACGATCATATCAATTATGATTTATTGAAACTATTATTCTCCGGTAAATAGGAAACGGTGACTTAATCATACCAAGAACGGTGGCAGTTCATAAGGTTGGTGTATTGTTTTGCATGGCATCCAGTTTGAATGTATATTGTAGGCCTACATGTGTATAAATATCTATAATGGTGTAGTTTATTTTAGGACATGCAGCATGGGTGAATACACTTGAGGCTCAAGGGTATTATCCTTTATTATCACGCCTAGTCCCAGGCCAGCAGGTCACACTAAGTCTCATGTTCAGTCATTGTTAAGTCTTATGTACAGTCAATGTTCAGTCAACTGAATGACTGTACCAGTGTAATTTTTGATGAACTGAGCTATTGGCACTTGGAATCTGAATAAGATTGTATCAGTAATATAATGTACAAATTTGACTATTATTGTCATGTTTTATGTATCTGGGATGACATGATGTACAGTTACAGATTGTGATAAGAATCGCTAATGACCATGTTATGACAAATACTACTACAATAAATCAAGGCCGGCATTAAATAGGTTAATTAATTGTTTTTATATACGTTGATCATTCTTAATAAGGTTGTACTTCCAACCTCGCATGCTGGTATAAACTGACAAGTAGCTCTATCATAAATACATGGAGTTTGGCCAAATTACCGACATTATTATTTTCTATCTGTAATTGTATTTCATGCAACCATGGTATATGTATATTGTCTTTGGCTCCATTGGAAATATATATCCTTGATACCCTCAAATAGGACTGTTATAGACCCTAATCCGAGATACACTTGACTCTATTTGAAGCCTGAAATCACCCCCAAATGCCCTTGACTGTAGTTAGAACATGTTATCATCCGACATCCACTTGACACTAGTTAAAACCTAATATTATCCGAGATATATTTGGCTTTATTTAAAACATTCTTTTATCCGAGATACAGTCAAACGTTGTGGTAACACCCAGACAAACAACAGACCTATTAGGCACCACCCTAATGTTGGGATACCCTATGAACAGCTCTGCTGTTGGAGAAGTCTAGTACAAACACATGTACCAAACATCAAGCTTGATGTTCAAATACAACAGTGTAACTAGAAACGGCACCACTTTGGATGAATGGTATCAATTAGCAGTTAGGAGTCCGAGAGAAAAGAGCTAATGGTTACTCAGCTCTTTTGTATTATAAGATCCCTGGCCTTGCTGTAGGTAGGCCTATGTAAACAAGTAATGTAGTTTTAATACTTGACTCCGCAGATTGCTAATTGATTCTCAAGAGGTTGAACAGGTGGAACGCCTCTCACAAGACCCATTCGCTTGACGTATTATGTCAGAGATGCATAGCACCCTATATGTATCTCTATGGCTTGATCAACATTTTCAATATCCACATGAATAGACTAAATTGCAAAGATGCCTTTGAATGTCTGTAATGTCCAACAGAATATGTGCCGATTGATAAAGTCACAATGTGGCAAGGGGTAATTAACATTGATGAGCGGTGCGTATTGGAGGCAGTGCGTACTGACAGGCTGTACATACTAACCCTCAATTTCATAGTTTTCAACACGTTTTGAGTTATGTTTGGGTGATAAGAATAGAAGAACCTTTGGGGATGTCCTCAGCTTGCCGCATGACCCGTAAGAGGAACGTACGAACCGTTGGCTACTCCCTCGATCCGTGACGAGCCCCTCCGGATCGTACGGCCCCCCTCGTACGCCCCCCTCGGTTCTTTTTATGTTAATATTAGAGGTCAAGTGTAGTGCAGATAAACCTGCCGAATAGTCTTCTGTTACGCCATCTCATTGGTATTCATTAGATCAAATATCAGGCCGTAACTATCAGGACGTAAACCTGTAAAATCATCGACATGGGTATAGGGCCCTCGACCCTCAAATTCGACATTTCGACATGGGCATTTCTTAAAATCGACATGTGACATGGGCCTTAGTGATATGAAGAAGAAAATAACTGAAATGGCAGGGAAAATTTATTAAATTCGACAAGTGAGATGAGGCGTTCTTGGGTGATATGTGACATGAGAAAGTAAGTGACAATGAACATATCCATTTCTTAAATTTGACATACGTTATTGGGACCCCCTACCAAGGGCCCCATGATGGTGAATCCTCATAAGCCAGAAAATTAGGATAGAGGCCAAGGGGCGGATACAGAGTTTTCAGAAGGGGTAGGGGCAGCATGAAGGTTAGGTACTAAAATGGTGTGCATAGGCGTGCGACATTTCCCCCTCATTTTGTGGTTTAGGGGTCCAGCAAAAATTACAAAAAGGGGGAAGGTCAGGACCCGCCCCCCTGGATCCACCCCTGAGGCCAACCCTCAGTGGTTTAACATTTGTACCCACATCGTCGATATAAGACGTTAAAAAAAAGAAGAGTTAAGATATTATTTAAGATATCAGGCTTGAACGGCATGAAAAAAAAGAAGGCAAGAATGGCTAATTGTATGCTTAATATTGGAGCATTAAATTCTAATGAGTCCCGGTGAGAAGTTCTACCAGATGGAAAGGTATGGTGGTTTGGTACACCAGCGACTGTAGCTGCCAACATTCAAACATTGTTGAAGAGCATCACCGCTCCTACAGAACTAGTCAGTTAGCTACATTAAACCACAAGCTAGGAATCTATAGGAGACAAACAAGAACAGATATTACATTATAACATGATGAAACAAAAATTACAGTCACGACCAAATATCTTGGTTGGTTGGTTACTTATTGGTTGCTTATTGCCCTATGTAACATGGCCCTAGACCCCTAAATTTCACAGGGTGACATGGACCTTTTTTGGGCTTAATGACATGCGACATGAGATTTTAATGAGATAATGACAGGGGACATTGCAATTTCTTAAATTCAACAGGGCGACATGCCCATTTCTTATATTCGACATGCAACATCAGGACCTCCCTCCCCCATCTAGAGCCCCTATAACTTTAAGGGTAATATCAAAGGCAGTGATTATACAGTGATTGAGTCTATGAGAAGGTAAACATCCTGTCCCTACACTTTTACCGTGACAAGGGCTCTTGATTCCCATACTTAATAGGCACAGTATGAGAGTGACAGGGACGGGGGGTGGGCTTTGATATGGCAGTATGACGGCCCTAGACCCTTAAAATCGACACGGCGACATAGCCCTTTGGGTTTTGCACATGACATGTGACATGAAATTTTAAAAGATAATGTGACATTGCTTTTTCCTAAACTCGACAGGGCGACATTGTCCTTTCTTAAATTCGACAGGGCGACAGCGCCCTTTCTTTAATTCGACATGCGACATTGCCTCTCCCCCCCACGCGCGCCTGCATCAATGGCCCCAGTATGTTAACTTCTACTTTGAGGAAGGTAGTAAAAACATGTTCATGACGTATCATTGTATACACATGATGGCTATATAGTGAGCAGTGAGCTCATAGGAAACCAACGCACCCAAAGTGGAAACTGGAAAGTCAGGGTTTGGCTGGTTATCTCATGTGGCAGTGCACAGATTATTGACCCAGCTGATATTAGTTCCTATCCACAACACACCAGAGGATTACGTATAATTATCATGTCTGCACAGGGTACGCTGCGCTCCCGGGGTGGAGGAGACACTTGGGTTTGAAAAGGTACCCACTGCTAATCGGAACCATGAAGCAGGAGCAGTGCACCTCAAAATTTGAAATATGGCTTTATTGCTACCTTATTTCAGAAAAAATTAAAATAATTGTATCAGAGATTTCCCAAACAGATTTGGTGATTTTTTTTAATGTTTTCTGGTACCCTTATTTTGGTGGATGGTGATCTATGTCCCCAAAAAATTCAGGTGTGGTCAGTCAGAGAAGTAGGGGCGGTAGTTTGGTAGTGGGTAGTAACCTTCAATGAGTCAATGCCCCTCCCCTCCCCCCCCCCAACCGCGGCTGCGCACGCATCTAAGCTTTGGTAGTTTCGCATCCTATGGGGCACATACAATCAATAGCTTATAACAGGGAGCTCATTCAAACTAGGATCTATTCGGTAGAAGTCCTCTGTCCGACGTGCACTAACTACCGTCCCCAGCCGTCACAGGTAGGAAGCTGTTACTTGATAGGGCTGGTTTGAAGTAATGCTGTATAGAATTAGATCTACGTGGTAGTAGAGTACAACAGGGGATCATTGTTAAGATACTGTATTGCCTAAGGAAGCTTGATGGCAATGTTTTACCATTCAATGCTTTTTGCCACTTAGCTTCTCAAAAGCTATTCCTTTTAGTCTATCAATGGGTACTTGTATGTCGTGAGTTGTTAATGCTAAAAAATCATAATGCCCCTTTCTTATATTTTCTATACAAAAGTCATTTAGCCCTTTTTCCTTTTAGGTTTTTCGCGAATTTTTAGGTTCAACCTGTTGAGATTGCTGGTCATTATCTTTTTCAGACATGCAAAAACTAATCTTAATTAAATATCCAATTTCATCTCAACTATGTAGATTAGCTTGCAGTACTGTCGGATATGCTTTTGGAGCCTTTAAAAATGTTTAGATTTGTAATTGTTAGCCATGGATTAGTTATTAGATAGTTATCAGAGAGTATTTCCCCAATCTATACCAGGAGATCACCAGGCTTAATTAATATCAAAATTGAAATACCTGTACACATATCTTTTGATAAATACGGTATCTTCTAATCTTAAGTCTAACAGTCATCATTTTGTGACTTAGGGCATTTTTGTGACTTTGTGCCTTAACAACGTCTTACACTTCTACGTTGTCCGCTGTTCGTGTAAGTTCCCTGGAGGTTGCCAAAAACAGTGTAAACTGACATAAGGCCAGGTAAATCGAAAAAAAACCACGAACTATTCAATGTATCGTTTCAATGCGCTTCTCTGAATCCATTTTTCAAACATTTTTTGACCTACTCCAGTTATTCTTAAAAAGAAACATCCCTTTCAAATAAACTGACACTAAACGGTTCTATCTGTATGACCAAGCTTTTATGTTAGGCTTTAATAGATAAAGATCAACATTCATTCGTGTATTTTAAAGTCGCCAGACTTGCATTAACTTATTAATATATTAATAGCAACTGTATCAGGTGAATACTGTTTTGACATTATGCAGTAATGCAATTTTCAGTTTAAAAAAAGTGTATTTAAAGACAATCAACTTTGACCTTCTAAAATGCAGATACGCTTTGTCATGCTTTGTCAAATGAGGAGTGACCATACGGTTAGTGTAAACCTCACCAATAGGAAGAACAAGGATGTGAATCTGCAATTTATTTTTTTTATACTAATCCCGAGATTTATCATGAATAGGCTTACCCCAAAAGTGACCTCAAATGCTCTTCCTGTGATCCTTGTTCGGGATATCCGGCACTCCTATTTTCGCAGTTTGAAAGAATTTTGCGGCTATCGCTGCACTTTGCATTGACCATAATTATGAGGAAGTTCTCGGCTATCCACATATGGCGGAAAGTGGGCTGAGGTACACTTACGCGCGGAAATTCCACCAGGAAATTCCAGAGAGTACAATAATCAGTTCTGTGTGCGGAAATCAGATTGCGGAAAGAGGTGCAGCTTATGTAAATGGACATACCAGAGGGGAGGGGAAGGCGTCAACAATCTTCAGGGAAATATGATATTGTTTGTATGCCTTAGGTTTTTCGCCTGTAGAAAGAATAATTTTCTTAAAGACAAACAGGTTTTCAGCCATTAGAAAAACTTATCTTCTAAAAGTCAAAGTGGTTTTCCACCTTCAGAAAGACTAATTTTTTTCTAAGACAAGGAGGTTTTCCGCCATTAAAGAAACTTATTTTCTAATAGATAGAGAGGTTTACCACCGTTAGAAAAACTTATTTTTCTAATAGATAAAGAAGTTTTCCACCTTAGAAAGACTTATATTTTTATAGACAAAGAGGTGCTCCTCATTCAGAAAGATTCATTTTCTGATATGCATAGAGGTTTCCATCTTAAGAGAGGCTGATTTTCTTATAGACAAAGAGGTATGTCTTACAATCATGATGTATCTTTACATGGCTGTCACATATCAATTTTGATGTTTCAAACCATCTAAATTTTGATTGATATAATTATCTGTACATTTTTATCATAAGGGATGAAATACATTCCCCTCAGGCAGCCTGTTATTCCAATAGAGGGGACAATAATTAAAGTAATTGCCATGAGAAAACATTGAATAACTAATCCTCTTTCCTCAGGCACACTTAACTCTCCTCAAATCCCACAAAATTTATTACTTCTTCGACCCCAATGCATTCCAATCTAGGAAATCTGAATATCACATACTTCACTGGGTTTTCAGAAGCCTTTCTAATTAACTTTTGGTTCACCTGACATTCCAAAAGATTAATATATTAAAAGTACGCGTTATACGGAAGTTAGGAATAAATCAGTACTCACATACATACTCACACACATATTATATACATATATCATATATATATATATATCATATATATATATATATATATATATATATATATCATACATACACACTTGCATATGAACACATGTAACATTATATGTACATTCAAATTCAAATTCATAGCAATGTTAGGTACTGCAATCCTTAACCTTTTTAAAAGTAATTAAACTATATCCAATTTCACAGCAATTATGGGTCAGTATGACACTACCATTATGATATGACTGACTTATGGAATCCTTTAAAATCAGCAGTTATGTTGTTTATACATGTATTTGACACATTTCCCTACATTAAAAAAAGATATAATATTACTTATATAATATACATATCTTTTTAATGCAAGGAAATGATTCATCAGAAAACTGCAAATTCTGACCTGACTACGGCCAGTTTAAAGGTCGGTGGGAGTGGCGACATCTGAAATACATCAGAGTTTCATCTTCCTTTACTAAATCCGGTCTTTTGTTTGGTTTTCCTAAAGCGGATTGCACGTGTACATTACAGGCGTGTTATTACATCAGTAGTTTCTCACCAGCATCGATACCACAAGCTGAGATGGTTTTTATACGATGACAAGTAATTTTGAACTTCTGACCAAATATTGCCGAGTCATTTGTGCATGGCCTACTGTATACAATGACTGACTATATTACATTATTATCTCCCAGGGCATAGATGAATGGATGTCATTATAGTACCAGCGCCTGGATTTAATATCAAGCAGGTAGTCCATAAAGTACACTGCTCCAGGGGTCGCTAGGGGTGATTTGCCAACAGTCAAAATTCAGGGAGGTCTATGTTGACCTAATCATAACGATGGGCGCTAAGCCAGTGACTGTTTTTCCCTCCTACATTCTTAGTCCTACGCTTACAACCTGACCACGCCACCCGTGGACGACCGCCCTTAATCAATTTGATTTTAGGAGGGATCATTTGTCCCTAAAGCCATTAAGGCCTGCCCTGGGATTACAGGCATTAAGCTAAGTTCAATGAAAAACAGTGGGGGGTCGAGGCAAAAAGGAGCAAGTGTGATAATAGGTGGTCACCTTGCCTAAGGGGAGGGCTACTCCAATGGCCCCATACCCCCAAATTCGACACGGCGACGTGAGCTTTTTTTAAATTCGACATGGCGACGTGGGAATTTTTCTTTAAAGAAAGTGACATGGTGACGTGGGTCCTTTTGACAAAGACATGGGCCCTAAAAATAAAGTGGCATGGGACGTCAGGGTTTCCTTAAATTCGATATGAGACATCAGAAATATTACGTGATAAAGATAATTATTATTATAATGACATTAGCATTACATCTTTTCTTTAGATTCGACATGTGACATCAGAAATAATTATAGTGACATGGAACATCAGCAAATATTTAAATTTAACATGGGACATTAAGAAAAATATGCGACAATGACATACGACATTAGCATTTAAAAAAAGATAGACATGCGACATGAATACCTCTCGTTGGGGGCCCACTGCACACACTTATATATACTCATATCTACAGCTGCTGCTTTACACTTAAGCAGTTAAGGTGGACGAACCCACAGATCACAGCTTATATGGAGGATAGTACTTAAAGGAGGATCCCGTTTGGAATATTTCAAGGTGAGAAAAGAGTGCCGTTTTAACAATTCCCCTAAAAATAATACTGATTTAGAACTAGGGTTTAGTTCGAAATATTTTCACGTGGGACCAGATTTTTATATTCTCTCTCGCTACAATCCTGATTCAGGACTTGGATCCATTTCGGAATACGTCCAGGTGAGAACAGATTGCTGTTTTGATAATCTCTCATAGTCCCTATTTAGTTACGAAAATATCTGTCCTTTCAAGAAAATATTGGCATTTCTGAAACTGCCACCAGACATCTTTTCAGATAGTTCACATACAGAGACAGTTGGCAAGGAAGTTTACAAGGCGGATGGATTTAAATTTCCGTAGAGTACTGTCCCGGTTTTTCCTTGAAAGCCATAAAGGTAACTTTATGTTCCAGCAAAAAAGTATAGGAAGAATGGGGGAAGAGGCAACCTTGAGCGATTTCTAAGAAACATCTTATTTGAAACTATATGCAAGATTTATAATCCCCATGGCGTGATTATAATTTATGGTCGTTCTATTTCTCATAAATTAAGATATGAAAAAAGAAGGAAACCGTATAAGTATTTCACAGAATAAAATGTTCTGTGACCCACATAGTCAAAATCAGTGTTTCTTAAGGCTCCCAGGCTGTTAGTATTGACAGTAAGATTCTTAGCGGCTAAAATTAAATCTTATGGTAGTTGAATGGTTACGGCCGCATCCAATTCATTTGTAGGATACACACTATATTCAACATATAGATTGTGTTTGCTTAGCTTCTTTGCGTTGTAATGCTTACTGATACACCGTGGCAATTGAGGAAATACAAACCCTTGAGACAAATTTAAAATTCGCATCAGATTAGACAAGGGATTAGATTGTCCCATAGATAGCCGTCCAGCCATGCATAGAAGTATGACAACGTAAATCCCAATGCACTGTGATGTTCCTATTGTATACAGGACTCTGTAATCTGTAGGTCTCTGAAATCTGTGTATTGTATCTATAGATGCGAAAACGAAAGGACTGAATAGGCTGCTCAGCCGGTACTTTAAAAATACCCTGCAATTATCTATACATAAATACCCCAGTTCTACTAGAGCAGAACCAGAACTGGGAAGCTGGCAATAGCAGACAGTCAAGTTCCTCCCGGTCCATGCGTATTCGCGACCTTCACAGTTGTCTGGTTATGCTAATGCAACTGAGAATGTATGCATAACACTGATCTCCCCATACGCTTAATAAATAGGAAAATGATAATAATAGGAAATAGGAATAATAATAGGAAAATACTCAATAAATATTCCAAAATACATTAATTTAGAATTGTGGGATTATTGTTATGACGATGTTTAATAGATATCGTCTCATCAAAGTTGTTTTTATTTCATGTTTTTCTTACAAAATTCCATTTTCTTCTGGCACATTACAGACCCATTGCTGGGAGATGGGGAACCCACTATGAGTCTACAAAGGTGTACCTTCTCAGGTAACCCAGATAGCTTTTATACATGCACAGTGTCAGTGTCGGGTAATGCATGACTGGATCTCTATTGTGATCTCATTCTCCAACTACAAGGTTAAGTCTCGGATTTGGAGCAGGGACACCACAATGAGTTAATGTGTAACTTCTCAGGTGACCTGACGTGGCTAGGTATGTTCTTGGAAAAGTTTATATAATTATACCATTTTTTTTAAAAGCCTACTTATTGTGAGAACTCGTGCAAAGAGCACGTCAATGATCATACGACCTTGAACCCTATTCTCAAAGGTGGGTATACAAAGTGGTTTCGACATGTAATTAGACAAGAAAGGAATGCTACCAAGATAGAGCATGGGTTCTATATTTGAAACAGTGCGGAAACAAATATTGCTTCGTACTGAATCTCGCAGTTAGGGACAGAACAATGGATGTCTCATTCTATTTATGACTTGTTTTTTGGTTGGTTGGTAGGTTATTGGGTTTAACACCATACCAACATTTAAGGCATTATCATGGCGACAACATAATTTGACAATTCTGTCTTTGATGAGCTTATCTATGGAATGAATGAATCTATGAGAAGATAGAGACCAAACCCCTACACATTTACCGAGGCAGGTGTTCTTTAATGTGCCTGGTCCCATAGACAGGGCCATACACACAACAGCCGGTGGTCTGCAAGAGACCTTTGATGTCACAGTCGTTGCCACTGGGAGACATGAAGAGGGGGGTAGCAGCCAGCCCACCACAGCCCAGGATTGAACCCGGGCCATCCACACAACAGGCAGACGCTCTAACCACTTCACCACCCCGCACGCCTCTTTTTTTTTGTAATATTACATAACGTCTATATAACGTTTTTTTTTTATTATTTTTGGTTTGTGATTTTACATAACGGCTATATAATTTAATATGTGTGAGACGTGGCTAGTATGTTCTTGGAAAACAAGTTGATATAATTGTGTTTTCTTTTTTAAGTGTACTTATTGTGAGAACTAGTGCAAAGGACACGTCAATGATCATATGACCTGGCCGTAAAACCCTATTATAGAAGGCTGAGATAGAAAACGTTTTCGATACGGTTTTTGATAAGGAAGGAATGTTACCAAAATAGGGCATGGGTTCTGGATTTGATATAGTGCAGAAACGAATATTATTCCGCACTGAATCTCAATTTAAGGGCCTGGAAAATACATGTACACGTGACACCATGCATTGAGCCATCTCTCCTACATATGATCATGTCGCCATGTCAAATTTAAGCAATGGCAATGTCACCGTGTTGAATTTAGTAGTACAAGACCATACTAGAGATCCAGGGGCGGATAAACGAATTTGAAAAAAGGGGGGAGGGGCAAATGTTTGCCTGTGGTATCTGGGCGCAGGGACTTTACACTCAGATTTTCAATTATTTTGTCCAAAAGCTAGGGGGTTGGGGGTGTCCCCTTAAATCATCATCTGAGATCTGTAACTGCTTAACTGCTATTTGATTATAATTCTCGCTATACACGTTAAAGGAGACAAATGCAGAATTTTGCCCCAGCCTCACGAAAGGAAAATGAGAAGCTGTAGTATATCCATAGTACGGACCATGGGGGTACAATGCAATTATTGTTGCACTTGTTTGCACATACGGTCGAGGGCTTTAGCTCAAGTCATAGGTGTGTGCACCCTGGGCAATAACAATAGGGAATTGCTGATTGTGCTCACGGTCTGTACTTAATTTATTCTATATCAATAACACAGAAAAATGTGTAAAATCCTTATTAACAGCACAAAAAGGCATTAGCATTCAGAGACAGACATAATTGCACTCTGGGGCAATAGCATGCAGATCTTTCATTCGCCGGTTCTGAGAGGGCAGGACAATGCTGAGGGTATATATTCACTGGAATCCTAATATAGAATGAAATGAAATATCATGTTTCTGCTCTTTGTGTCGGTCATGACCCTAAATGCAATAACTTGGTGGGTTGTAGAAGCTAGTGCAATATTAGATGTTATCTAATATTGCACTCCACCCAACAACCAACCTTCTCAGGTTTCATATAGGCCCCTAATGCACTAAGTTGTATTGCAGACTTCCTACCTTGATCCAAGTCTCGTTTATATATCTACGATGCTTTGCTTTGAAATATCACGTTGCTGATTTTGGTGTAGATTTACCCCATTTATATCATTAACCGGGATGCAATGTTCAGTTATTGTGAATTTTTATGACCCAAGTCATATGCCTATATCATTTTCTAACATAAACTGTAAAATGACATTTAGAAATTAAGCACCCGTTCAAGTGTCATATGATTAACATCTAAATGCATGTTTAGATTTAAAACACATGTCTTTAGAAATTAAACACACGAGACCCTGAATATCTGTTTCATTTTTAAACGTCATTTATACAGTATATATATATATATATGCACAAATGCATTATGATGTTTATTACATCGCCCTTCGATAAAACCTACATCATTTTGTTGGTGGAGTTCTACAACATCCTTCCCTGACCAAACAGTCTTCCTGAATTAACCCTTGTTTTGCTGCCCATTCTGTTTGCCCCACCACTTTCTCAAGTGTAAGCCCTTCCGTTCTCTATACAGCTTCCTGTGACGTAGGTTCCAGAATGACGTCACTTCCGGCTCCTGTTTTCTATGTGCATAGCACCTTCTCCAAGCGTTTAGCTCTTTGTCGGTGTTAACCAAAGCAATCCATTCAACCCTTAACACCCTGGCATTCTTGGACCTATATGGATAGGGTTTTTCCTCAATGGCCCCATCAGTTCAGTTTAATTCTAGGTGACTCGTGAAATCTGATAAGCCATTAGAAAGCAGTGTTACCAAACTTGGGCTAGCCAGACATTCACACATATATACACATACTGTTTGCTTCAACATGTAATTTTGTTTGAAGTGTTCTCTCAATACTGGATTTTCAATTTCCTTGTGAAAGAGATCGTCTAAAATAGCACTTACTTCTGGTGTGATGTTTTAGCTTTGCATTTTGTTTCTTTTACTGGATAAAGGAGGGCTAACTTGCAAAGTTGGATTTGCTGGAGACAAAATGATTCTTATTCAACCACAAGTCAGTGTAAAGATTGCTGACGCTAACTCTTTGGAATTATTCCAGGAAAATTACTTTCTTTCTTGTTTTGGAAAAACTGCGAGTTGTTTCCCACAATTCTGGATGGACAGAATTTAAAAATGAAATTCTTTTAGCGCTGCCAATCTATACACTGCCACTTACGTCCGGTCCTGGATCCAGTAACAACCTTTTTGGGGTCACTCTCCTGAAAAGTGCGCAGTTTCCTAAAATTTTAGGTCAAAAATAAGATACTGCTGATAGGATTTATTTTTTTATTTTCCTTTTATAGAGTATCTCAGCATTATTATTCTAGAAAAAGGGTATTCCCATCGTTTTTCAATTTCTCATATTTTTCATTTTTAGTTATGGACTTAAATTTTTTTGCAATGATGTACGTTCAGAACCAAGGTTGTCAATCTTATCATAAAAGTGCTGGGATATTCAAAAAGTATGAATAATTCTTTTTTTCAAACCTATTTATGCATTTACATATGTTTTCCAATCATATGAAATAATAATATTAATAAAAATAATTATTCTTTTACTTCAAACTGTACTTTGATTTTTGTTGCATTGGTACATATAAGTATAAATCATATAAGTATTAAGTTACCAATGCAACCAAGGTATAGGTCTGTTTTTGAAATGGGTCTATTGTTGTGGACCAGTGGACCGTGTAATTGTTTAATTGGTGTGCCCTCTCTGACCCCCAGTGGTGGTCAGACTATGGGGCCTCCACTCAGTGTCTTCTCATTGGTCACTGGTGGTAGAGGTAGGAGGGACAAGTATCAGTGATTGACATCCACTGCCTATGGGTCCTATATATAGAGGTATGTCAAGTTTGACAGACTGGAAAGCCCAGGTTGCTCTGAAAACAATATTAATTTGTTGTTTCCAATAAATGTACTCATGTATTTATATCTGACAAATACTTAAAGTATAAATGTTCAAACTATTTTTATCGATACGCATTTGATTTATCATTACTTAATTATGTAAAATATCTTCATTTCAAATTGATTTTAATTCCAATTTTAATAAGGGCAAACAAAGAAACAGAAATCCAAACTACTTTTGGCCTTAACTGGCTCCTCTCTGGCCTGACTGGTGAGGTGAGATGTGGGGGGGGGGGGGGGATAGGGGCACCACCACCACCACCACCACTGTTAGGAGTGCCTGGCAGTCAGAGTAGACTTTTGCTAGAGGTGGTGGTTGAGAGGGGGGGGGGGGGGTTAGTTGAGTGGGCTGGCTGGATCACAGCAGTGGGGAGGTGTAGGGGAGGGGGAGAGGGGGGAGGCCATCCACACCCCATACCACAGTGGTCAGGCTGGTCACACTCTCCCACCAGGTGAGAGGTTACTGAGTAAAGTAATTCAATGAGATGCAGTGATCTGCTTGGAGAGCTGATTTGTCAAACAGGACCCGGGGTGGGTGGGGGGTGGAAACATCTGTTGGGTGGGGGTGTCACGAGGAGGGGGAGGGGGGGAAGGCCATCCACACCCCACACTGGTTTACCAAACAGGACTGTGGGGTAGAGGTGGGAAGGTGGGGGGAAGAGAATACAGCAGTGCAGGGCAGCTGTACACTCATTGGTCAACCTGATTGACCAATAGGACTCCCACCTATACCACCATCGAGCGTATGACATGTTCCTTTTATAACATTTAAAAACCACCAATGCAACATCGGCCAGTTCCTGGCCGACAATCTTCGGATTTCTAGTTCAATCACTTTGAAAAGTTATCATTTTTCAAAGTTTTGGGTCAAATTTTGGCTTAACATAGCTTTAAAATAATCAACTGTATAGATATTTGCAGTATGGCCACATATTTTGATTCTTTTAAATGATGTGCAAATGATTTAAAGGGAAGTTTTCTGATTGAATGCATATTCTAAGTGTTATGGAATTAAGTATCAAAAAACCTTGGTTCTGAACGTACATATCTTGGTTCTGAACGTACATATCTTGGTTCTGAATGTACATGCATATCTAGATTTGAGCATGCATATCTTGCTTCTTTAAGTAAAGTTTTATTACAAAGTATACATTTCTTTTTATGAGAAGACTCAAAGAAACAAATCCTGCAAGGCAAAATAAGAATTTATATATTGGAGCATGGATATACCACACATAGTTTAGAAAAACCATAAATGTACGTTCAGAACCAAGGTGTGTACGTTCAGAACCAAGGTGTGTACGTTCAGAACCAAGGTATGTAAGTTCAGAACCAAGCTTATTTATCATATGGGCAAATTGGGAGATTAATTAAGGTAAGATATCAACATTAACAGGTGGCATAAGATATCTAAGTCACAAAATTTGAATATTGTGTCAGAAATATGGCTATGTCTTTATAGACAAAAAGCTTGGTTCTGAACGTACATACATTGGAGTTAAAAAAAGACATCTCCTTTGGCACTATTACCTCAGAGATTATTATAAGTTAGCTAATTACAGGTACTTACAAAGAAGCATGTGAATAGAGCAATAACAGAGTGGCCTAGAATGCCCTGTGGTGCTGAAATGCCATTGCTCTTATGAAGAAATTCCTTTGCGAACTTACCAGTCCAATCCTATGTTTAATCCATAGAACGGGAAATATCATTTTGGTCATACTTATCTCAGTATATTCTTTACCATAAATCAATAAACTACATTTCTTGCAATTTTCGTATATCTGTTCAAATGTTTTTCATCAATTAATACACAAAGCTGTACACTCTTAAATGAAAATATATGACTACCATTGATGGCTTTCTCTTACCAAAACGATGCCCAGGGCCTCCCTCATCCTACCCCCACACATTCCACATACCGCTAACAAGTACTGCACCATGACTATTTGAGTGGGTACCAGTTCTTTTTACTGACCTCTGCTCCCCGGCCAGCAGCCAACATTACAGACAGCATTATTGGTCTGCATTTCCCTCCCACCAGTGTTCCTGTGTCCAGTAAAAGGGTGCACCACCTAATGGTATAATATATGAAATAAAAGGGGCGAGAGCCTGAGGTTTAGATATAAAACAGGAATGGGGGTAATTCAATGAGCAGATATCAGTACGGTCTTTGTGAAAGCGGATACCCAAACCATGTCATATTAAACATTGGATGAACAGCAATATCCAAATGATAGAAGATGAATGGAGAGGGGGTCATATGGGTGGTATTCCAGTAATCATATACCTTTATTTTGATAAGATTCAAATTAATTGAAAATCGCAATTTTCTAACTTCACTGATCGCAGAATTATTATTCGGTAATTGTCATAATAAGTCTGAAGTGGAACATTATGCTTTCATCTCGTTTGTATATGGCGTGGAAAATACAATAATGAAACATGATTTCAAATGGTTGATAATTGTTAACCGGTTAACTGCCATACATTCCAAGAATTGTTTACACCGACACGTGTGTTTTGAATCTCCTGCAGAGACAGGAACAGGCTGTGCCAAGTAGGAAACCAGGATATCACTGTTACTTTGGACAGGACATTGTGGCACCTAAGTACATGTTACCAACTGGTCCAAAGAGAATGCCCCTGAAACAGTGCGCACTGGGTTACCTTGATCCTAAGCTTCTTGCAGAGCGTGTTGACTTGAACTTATCTCCTGGCAAGGTGCAAACTATCCACAAGTGTCCCACCCACACCACAGTCAAGTTAAGCCTGTGAATGCTCCCGTGAGATTAACATATATTAAGCAGAGCCAGTGCCTGTGTAGAAAACGTAAATCTGTTTGTTTATGCCATTTCTGCCTTTACTGTTAAAGAAAGTTGTAGTCCATTATGTGATTGGAATTGAAATGTACTTGCGGATCTTGAGTACATGTCCACTTGTTAATTCTGCCTGAAACAAAATAGATAAACTAGCAAACACATGAGAATTGCTGGGTTACTGATGATGCATTGTTATGGGTTGGTTATATTTCTGAGGGAAAACGACATACATGCATTTACAGTTATACTCCAATGGAAGAACCCTAAGCCTAAAGAACTGGATAGCCAAACAAAACACATTAATAAAACATATAAGTAAGGTTATCGCCTCAGGGACAATATGAGCTTCCGGATAAGCAATATCCACAGAACTAATTCCCGTTTCTTTATAAAGTTACTTTTACTTTTACTTTAACACCATAAAGCGTATTATAACTGGGAGATTTAAAGGTTCAAAAGATATGCCGGAAATGCAGCTCCAGCAACAGCCTTGAAGCATTTCTTGGCACAAATCATGTATTATGCCCTGGAGGTTACTTGCCTATTGAATGCTGTTCAATAATATTGAATTTATGTAACTCCAAAATAATAGATTTTGATTCGACTTTACCTACACCTTGGAGTTGAATTCAACTTCCATTTAGTACATACACAGCTTCCATTAAGTACGAACACACATTTTCAAAGGTTTCAGACACCCCCTCCCCTTAGCCTGAAGTAAACATTAGATTTGAACAGTAACATAAACACATTTAAAAAAAGCAGACCCTCAATCACTCCTTGATGTGTATGTACTTTAATGGAAAGCGAAAGTAGTGTGTCTTTGGCTATGTCAAAACTATTAAAATTGTGGATGACTTTTTTCCCTGTTGTAGAAGTAATAAATTGTACGGTAGGAAAAAACTTCCCGACACATTGGCATTGCCCCTCTATGTATATATTCATAGTCAAAGGACATTGAACTGGACGAACTGACTGGCGTTATGGCGATGGGCCAAATGTCGAATTCGATTAACACTTTTATGATTTCCTTTTAATAATGTAGCAATTGACGTGTAAGTTAAATACATTTAGAACAATGTTAAGAGTGTCAAATGATTTTTTCTATAGGCACTCCTGGTATAAGTTGAAATGGTGTTCATGACTTTTCTTTGTTTTTCAGTCACTGCCAGAAGTTAATATAACATTTCGTGAAGATGGAACTCCACAACTTTCAAACGTTTTTCGCCCAAATTCTTCTCCTGTCACTTTGTACATTAGGTAAGACCCATGGTTTAACAAAAGTATTTTACAATCCTGAGATTACTACCCGTGACTAATTGTAGCAGCCAACCGCAATTTCCTTCTGCTTGGTGTCTTTTTTAGAATTCCTATATTTCATGCAGCATATCTGATGGTAATCAGCTTTGTTTCATCACCAAACAAAAAATAGAGCGCACTTACATCTCCATTATATGCTGGGTGTGTTTTCCTAATAAAACACGCCCATCATCTCGAGTAGAACTGATAAAAAATGTATTCTTCCTGATTAATTTTATATCAATTCCAGGGCCTGAGAAATTCCATTCAAACGTGGTATATTTGATTACTCAATTACCCAGCGCTAACGAGTATGTGTAATATCCACCATAATTACTCTTACATAGTTTTTCATTATCATTCATTACTGATCAAACTATTGTTCATATTGTTTCTTTCTTTTCTTTCTTTTCTATAAGTCAACTAGAAGACCACATGTACATTGTGATGTTGAAATGAATAAAAAATAACCTAGTTTTTTATTTCTGGTTATCCCAGGTGTTAAGGCCCTGACAAATGTTTTAATGTAACATTATTATCCATTTGCAGCATCTCTGGCTAATGCAGCAATAACGGCCACGTGTGAGGTGGCCGTTAACACAGCCATACCCGCTGGGATCAACGACACTGTCAGCGGCACAGTCGTATTAACACAGGTAAGGAGTAATGAGAGTCAGGTTCACACAGTCATGTAAACACAGCTAGGAAGACATTAACCCTTTAGACCCCACAGGATGTATACCTGGATTGCTTGATTTCCCCGGGATTTCCCTCCAGAATTCCCTAAATTCCTTGTACTTGAGGAAATTAAAAGACTCACCCTACCCCATAAATGAATGTTATTGAAATGGGATTTGTAGCATTAGATAGGAAATTTAACAAGATTTTAAACAATATATTGCTCAATTTTGTATGATGAATATTCAAGAAAGTGTCTCCCTTGGAAAAATATGGAAAAATTAAGGAAAAACGGCCGTTTTTCCGGGAGGCTACGGCCGGATCGGGGAGCACACCATCGGGCGGATAGGGCTTGATTGGGGCCCAAAGGGTTAAGAGTAAGATTTCACTGTCACATTAACGCAGGTATAGATAGCAATTGAGAGTCAGGTTTGCACAGTCACATTAACATGGGTAATGAGTAAATGAGAGTCCGGTTCAAACAGTCGCATAAACACAGCTAGGGAGTAATGAGAATCAGGAGAATCAGGAGATACGATACCCATAATGTATACTCATAAATCCCAACAAAGGGAAAAATTCATTCAAGTAATGAGAATCAGACTCGAACAGTCATATTAATACAGATCAGGATAAAGAAAGTCAATTTCACACAGTCACATAAGCACTGCTAGGGAGTGATTCACAAGATAACATTAACACAGATATAAATAGCAATTGAGAGGTTTGCACAGTCACATTAACACAGGTAGTGAATAATTGAGAGTCAGGTTCACATAGTCACATTTAAAACACAGGTAATGAGTAATTGAGAGTCAGGTCCAACCAGTCAAATGAACACTGCTAGGGAGACATCAAGAGTAAAGGGCCATAGCCACTAAGCGACTTTAGCAGTTTCCGGTTACGGGCGACCATCAGGTTTGCAGGTAGAATCGCCGAGTGACTGTCATATCAAGCAAGTTTGATAATTCACCAGGGATTATACCGGGAATTTTATCGGCGATCCCATCGTCCAATAATTCACCAGGGATTTTACCGGGAATTTTATCGGCGATCCCATCGTCCATCGCCAGTCGCCCAGAATTAGCACCTTACCCACAGCAAATTCATGTGATTCATTGATAATTCAGTCACCGATGATTTCACTGGTGAGCCTGATGGTCACCCATCGCCAGTCAATGGCAAAATCGCCTAGTGGATTTAGATTCACACAGACACATTAACACAAGTAAGGAGTAGTTTAGAGTCAGGTTCAAACAGTCAAATTAACACAGCTAGGGGTATTTGAGAGTCAGGTTTGTATAGTCACATTAACTCAGGTGAGGAGTATCAAAGTAACATTGAGGAATCAACACTATCAGTCACTGATTAGCATTTACTTGATAAGTGGATTGTAATCAAAATCGAAAATCCTCAACGATGAACAACAGTAACACAGAGTTGTATATATTTGTGGCATTGGCCTTTACTGATCACACATTTGAAGCCTTTCACAATGTGGGTTATGGTAATCTCTTTTTCTTTTACCTTTAGGAATCCAACATGAACACAACAATATATATTTCCTTGACTGGTTTCGACACAGGAGATTCGTATACAAAACATGGTTTCCACATTCACGCATCTAACAACCTATCGTCAGGATGTAATTCACTAGGTGGACATTATAATCCACAAAGTGTTAATCATGGGGCACCAAACGCCGCTGTAAGGTTAGTATGTCCTAGATGTACTTTGGGTTGCTTTCATTTTGCTTGGGTGCGTCATATAACAATTATTGGTAAGTGGGTTGGTTGGTTTTTGGTTGCTTTATGCCTTAATTAATTATCGGGGTCATATCAAAGGGGTGATGGTGAACAAATCTATGAGAAGGTAGAGACCATACCCCTACACTTTTACTGCGGCAGGTGTTCCTTAATGTGCCTGGTCCCATAGACAGGGCCAGACACAAAACTGCCGGTGGTCCTCTGTGGACCTTTGATAACCCTGTCATTGGGATTTTTGCTGGTTCCAAAGCCTTGCTATAGGATCTTCAGTCCACTAAAAGGTATTGTGGCGTGTAATTGGTCATCCAATTTCTTTTGTGAAGGCCCATGTTTCCAATTTGATACAATTATCCCTCCCCTTCTCCCTCTCCAATCTTGTCCTAAACAACTCTCAAATTAGACTGCTAGATGGATGCCTTCTCTTTGGCTGAACCATACTGTCAATCAGATAGCATTGTTCAGAACAATATTACCCTTTGCCCTGGGAATTCATAATGTTCACGTAGTTATCTTCATGTAGGCTTTGGTAGAGACTTGTTATGTATCATTATGTATACATGCAATGATCAAATTCTCTGCCAGTTGGATGAAGTTTTAAGTAGAGGATGATTTCAGTTTTCACTTGTATCTAGACTGGAACTGTCCACATTCTCTATCATTTTGAGATAATAAGCCCATCCCAGTATACATCAACATCAAATTTTATGATGAAATTACACAGCAATTTCTTCCTGATTTTAATGTTTAAAGATAGTGATGTAAAGGAAAATGAATCATGGTGATTTCGTTGACAAATTACTCCTAAAACTTTTATAATGGAGCTTTATATATTTGCCTTTTTCCTTTAGGAACCAATGTTAAAGCCTGTCAGCCCAACCTATAATGTCCAATCCTTTTTTGTTGCATTGGTACATATAAGTATAAATCATATAAGTATTAAGTTACCAATGCAACCAAGGTATAGGTCTGTTTTTGAAGTGGGTCTATTGTTGTGGACCAGTGGACCGTGTAATTGTTTAATTGGTGTGCCCTCTCTGACCCCCAGTGGTGGTCAGACTATGGGGCCTCCACTCAGTGTCTTCTCATTGGTCACTGGTGGTAGAGGTAGGAGGGACAAGTATCAGTGATTGACATCCACTGCCTATGGGTCCTATATATAGAGGTATGTCAAGTTTGACAGACTGGAAAGCCCAGGTTGCTCTGAAAACAATATTAATTTGTTGTTTCCAATAAATGTACTCATGTATTTATATCTGACAAATACTTAAAGTATAAATGTTCAAACTATTTTTATCAATACGCATTTGATTTATCATTACTTAATTATGTAAAATATCTTCATTTCAAATTGATTTTAATTCCAATTTTAATAAGGGCAAACAAAGAAACAGAAATCCAAACTACTTTTGGCCTTAACTGGCTCCTCTCTGGCCTGACTGGTGAGGTGAGATGTGGGGGGGGGGGGGGATAGGGGCACCACCACCAACACCACCACCACTGTTAGGAGTGGTCGGCAGTCAGAGTAGACTTGTGCTAGAGGTGATGGTGGGGGGGGGGGGGGGGTTAGTTGAGTGGGCTGGCTGGATCACAGCAGTGGGGAGGTGTAGGGGGAGGGGGAGAGGGGGGGGGGTAGTTGAGTGGGCTGGCTGGATCACAGCAGTGGGGAGGTGTAGGGGGAGGGGGAGAGGGGGGAGGCCATCCACACCCCATACCACAGCACTTGGTCAGGCTGGTCACACTCTCCCACCAGGTGAGAGGTCACTGAGTAAAGTAATTCAATGAGATGCAGTGATCTGCTTGGAGAGCTGATTTGTCAAACAGGACCCGGGGTGGGTGGGGGGTGGAAACGTCTGTTGGGTGAGGGTGTCCCGAGGAGGGGGAGGGGGGGAAGGCCATCCACACCCCACACTGGTTTGCCAAACAGGACTGTGGGGTAGGGGTGGGAAGGTGGGGGGAAGAGAATACAGCAGTGCAGGGCAGCTGTACACTCATTGGTCAACCTGATTGACCAATAGGACTCCCACCTATACCACCATCGAGCGTATGACATGTTCCTTTTATAACATTTAAAAACCACCAATGCAACATCGGCCAGTTCCTGGCCGACAATCTTCAGATTTCTAGTTCTCTAAAATGCAACATTTTGATTGGCTGGGAAACATGCAAATCTGTCAATGGGTAAAATCTTAGAAATCGTTATCTTGTATCTGTATTTGGGGATATAGAAAAACACAAGTTTTGGTTATTTCAGTGATCCGAACTCAAGGAGACAAGGGCAGCATAATATTATATGGTTATTTTGTCCAACCCTTGTCCAACCCTGAGATATACCAAAATTTACATCCTACATTTAATGTAGGATGGGCTGATTGTCATGGAACAAGTTAAACGATATTGGAAAAAAGACACAAAGATATTTCAAACAGTCCCATATTGAATATTGTGTAATTGAGCAGAATTCTCTTTAAATTGTATGGTAGTAGTAGTATGTTAGAAGGGAAACCATATCGAACCCAACTCCCAAACTCCTTAACAACAGATTTTGTTTATTACGGAATGAATCTTTAAAATTGAGTATAGCATTCAGGGGTCCCGACAATAATCCTTATGAAAATTTTGAAATATCTGAATTACCAATTCTAAATCGCCTAGAGGAACACACGTGTGCAATAAGACCATAAGAATTTTTTCACATATACATAATTATATTTACTTTCAATATAAATGATAATAGAGTGATTTATAGGAAATAACAAGAACAAGATGATGAAGTTTGGGTATAAATATATATTGGAAACATTCATCAAATCCTTCCTAATTACAACGACTCTAAAGTTTAAAAATTGGGATGCGAGCAGCTCGGTTGCAACTGAAAAATAATCATTATCCTACGTGTTGAGGCGACAACAAATCCACATAACCATGGTTACAGAAAGGTTACATAACCTAATTTTAAGGTATCAGACCTCAAAATATTACATTATTCTGGACATATTTTTTATTCATGATACTTATTCCACCTCCGTGAATGCTATAATTGACAAATTGGACAAAGACATTTCAATAAAAAAAGTTTGGTAAAATTTTAATCACACAATAAAATAAGACATGAGACAATTCAATTAAAACTGAGTGTGATTAAAATGTATGATTTTTTAAGAGACATTGCAGGGATAGACAATATGACTAGGTCGTCGGTCATGTAGCAGGATCGATGAGAGAGACAGTCTCTTATAGGGCGAGGTGGGCGGGCTGCTGCGAAGCGTGTGTGTGCGAAGGGTGGTGTGGGGAGAAGGAGGATCCAGCCGGCGCCCCCAATACTTATAGGTGCTGGTGCCGCTGGTGCCCGGTGATCTGAGGAATTTTACAAAGCAGGTGGCGCCAGGGTTGTGACTAGAGAGACCTCTGGTGCATTTTGTCCTGTCAATTATATAAAATCATACAATTTAAAACCAATTCGGGAATCTTTATTACTCATTCTGTATCATGCCTATATTTTTCACTTCAGACATGTCGGAGATCTTGGTAACATTGAGGAAAATGCACAAGGAGAGGTAAAAATCAACATAACAGACCACATAGTGATGCTGAGTGGGGACCATTCAGTCGTGGGCAGATCAATTGTTGTGAGTAAAACATTAAAATATTCTTAAGTGTGTCTGTAATGGGTCATATTTTATTGGACCCAATGTTTTTGTAACTAATTATGGAAATTTTGATCAGGGTCTCAAGTACATAAGTTTTAGAAAAAGAATTTCTAATCATGAGGCAATAATCAAACTTTCTCTGATCAGTCTAATTAGTTACGAAGATATGGACCGAGGTAAATCAGACGTAGTCTGCTAGTAACCTTTGACCAGTGATTTCTTTTTATAATTATGTCATGAAAAGCATGAAACACCTTGCAATCCCTTTTTTAAGTTTTCTTTGCACTTACATCACCACATTTAGT
The DNA here is from genome assembly GCA_936440205.1 of Lepidonotus clava. NCBI lineage: Eukaryota > Metazoa > Annelida > Polychaeta > Phyllodocida > Polynoidae > Lepidonotus > Lepidonotus clava. Next base: position 10,985,108 of record OW387150.1, on the reverse strand, counting down.
TGTTATTCATAATCATGGTAGGCCCTACATGAATCACATTCCATCTCATTATAGCCTTATTGGTTGGAGAAATATAGCCCACAATGGCACAGGAAAATGATCGAATTATTGTAATTGTTAAAATTATCTAATACTAACTGGACTATGAAGCTTAACTCAATGGCAAGTTGTATCTGTGTTGACCAGAACATTTGTACACATCTCAGGGTGATAAATTCCAAGTCTTTAGTTAAAGCTTTTCGATAGGTTTTACAACTGAAACTGAATTCCCCAATGGATGTGATACGCAAAAGTATATTGAGGTATACCTAATGTATAATTGCCCAGTTGCAAATTTTGACTTTAAAAAAATTGTATGCCCCCCGCCCTCCTTGCTATTAGCGTGCCCTCACCTTTTCCAAAAGCTCTTCCGTCGCTCAACCTTTACCTTCTTATTCTGTCAGTCAAATTCTTCCCTTTGGTGATTTTCATAGCTGATTAGGCTTATCATGGTTTACATGATAAGTGTCCCATAATCAACGATTCCTTGTTTTACAAAAAAAAAAAAGAATTCCCTGCAAAATATCCTCAACGTTGGATTGTTATTTGCAAATATTTTATGTGACAGGCAAATAATTGTACTAACCATGAGGCATTCATTATAAAACCCTGATTAGCATAATTAGTTACAGAAACATGTCCCATTGTCTTATTAGCGTAAAAATAATTATAGAAAGAGGTCACGTTGTATGGGCGTACAGAGAACAATTCTTTTCTGTCCATCCAGAAGTGTGAACAATAACTGTCAGGTTTTCCAATACAAAAATAGGATGATAATAATTTTCAAAATCATGAATTGAATTATATCATCAAAATGCATGTATCTATTCCAGATTCATCAGAAGGAGGATGACCTTGGTCTTGGAGGGAACTCTGGAAGTGAAGCAACGGGCAATGCTGGCAGCAGGCTGGCCTGTTGTATCATCAAAGAGGTCTCCTCGAGTAGCGTGAGAGTAGGCTGGTCAATCAGCTCAGTCCTACTCGCCCTCTCCCTCACAAAAGCCTTCATAATGTAAACTGAGCAACTCAAAAGTAGAATAAGGTCAACCAGCATTTTACTCATATTTCTTTTCATATCAGGTAAATTATCTGAATATATATTTTTCGGAACGTGTTTTTTAGTGCGGCTTTCATGAGGGTTACACGAAGATTGATCCGATTTGGATCATTGGCTAAATTTTGGCTGTTACTGAGAAATAGAGGCTTAGTTTTCTACTGATGTTACAAATTGTTTTGGAAAATTTCATTGTGACGATGCATATCTTTTAAGTGGATGATCGCTTGAAGTCTGACGCGTTGACACTAACTTCATTATTCCGCATGTGAATTGTAACAATTACAATGTCGTGGCGTATAATTTCGGTGATATGCATTGCCTAACTCCAAAATCAAATAATCTAAAGATATTATCGTACATATATATGCTAGCTACAGCTCAGTATTGTATTTTTCGTGTAATTATAGCAACAAGTCTTGTATATATGTAGCTCTTACTGTTTCTTTTAAACATATGAAAGCGTTTGAATACTTATAGTTATTTAATCATAATGATTGAATATTAGAGTTCTCTTAATTTATTATGCCACAGTCGGTTCGAATTTCTGATTATTTGGGTTCGCTGCTATAGAAATTTCCCAAAGAAGTTCTAGGCCTATAGAAAAAAAATTGCGAAAATTTCCGACAATCATCAATGCAGATGAGGATTTCAAATCATTTAATGCATACTATTCAAATCCACATATACTTGTATGTCCTATGTTGAGGTCTCAAAAATAATTTTGTACATAAAATTGGAATGTGTTTTTGTTAATGCTTTCGAAAATGTAAAATTTATTTCTCACGATCCTATCATCTCATGGAATGTCTGAATTACCAGAAAATGTACACTGAGAGTTGCATATATTATACAAGAACGGTTTTCGCAAGGCTATACTTGCATGGTATAGACTTTCGCCTTTTCAGTCAAGTACTGACGCATACATTGAGTATTGTTCTAGCTTTGATAGAGTCAATTCACTTTAGACAATCAAGAAATACAGAAACCATTACAGGTTATCATCATTATATTGATTCAGGACGAAATGAATAAAAAGTATTCATTTAGACACATTTAATCCTGTGTTCTTACTCTTTTTACCGTTGCACATGTTCAATAGAACAATAAAGGTCACTTGTATGACAAACATGGATACCAAAATAGTAAACAGAATACTGTGACTTTAGCAATATTATTAATCCTTAATTGTAGACCATCTTCTATCCTTAACTAATTCATTATCAAATTGCACCACTCCAGAAATCTTTCCCTGTATTCTGGTCTGTCACTACGATGATAAATATTTTCTGGAATATGTACCATTTCTCATAACCCTAGATACAATCTCTGAGACGATGTGGGAATTTCTGAAATACGTAATATAGATAGACGTCCACCCTCTGGAATTGTTTGCGCACAGTTTAAATAAGTTATCTCGGGAGACCTATGAGATCTTCTGAAAAAAAGGTATGTAAAAAGGACATGCAATGTTTGGCATATATCTTCTGAAAAAGTAATGCAGAAAGACATGACATCTAGCCAAAACCTGTTTTTGCAATTTATTTACTTTCCTCTTTAGTAGTCCAAATGGCGCGGGTATTCAATTACAACTGAATACTTAGAATTATTTGTCTCTAACTATACTAGTAGGATATCTGTCGTAATATGCATGAGTGGTGATCAATAAAACGGATTTAAAATTGAAACAACAGGAGCCAGACTCTGCTCAATGCATACCTACATACAAAGAAGATATATGTTCTACTTGATTTATACATATTTTCTCGAACTATTAGGAGAAACCGTCTGGTTGGTTTGAGTGCATGTTCTATAAGGAGAATGTCATGTGGTGATCAAGACCATGTGGCTATAGAATTGATACAAGTAAACTAATTCTAAGTGATAATTATTGCCCGATGGGATCAATTTTCAATAATTGTAGCATGAAACTATATTTTAGATGCTCCTTACTTTGAATAAAAATGGTTATAATTTGATCACCAATATGGCGGCCAGCCCATTATGGCTAATTGTTATGTCATCTGCACAGCATCTATAGAGGCGCTTTTTATTTGAGTCTCCATTTCAGTTTTTTGCTTATTTTAGTACTTTTGAGTTACTCTCCTAAGATTCTTATTTTTCCTGTGGTATCTGACACCATGAAGGGACAAGAAATAAGTAGTAACATTTGTGTCACCCCAAAGTGGTTTCCCTGGTCTTATTTTAGCATTGTTTGAAGCCATTCGACTGGCTTCCTGTGCTGAAAGGGATATACAGTCCTAAGAGTAAGAAAGAGGTACTTATATTTCTACCCTAAGTGGCTTCCTTGGTCCTACTTTGGCGTCATTTGAAGCCACATGAGTGGCTTCTGATGGTGAAATGGATGTAGACGGGACTGAAGGAACTGGTGTATAATACAATCTGTGTTATATTTTATGCTCCCCAACTTTTACTCGTATAGCTTTCTGATTTGCAATGTATGCTCGAAAAGAACAATGACCAACAATGAATTCCAAATCGTTTCAAAGAACTTTAATTCTTTTCTGCGAAAAATACATGTATGCAATGTGACAATGTCGGTTATTTTGGATTCAACGGCTTCCTCTATGATCAACTTGAAGACCATGTGTACAATGTACGTCAAGTTCACGATAAACGTTTTTCTAAAAAAAGAAGTCTTTCTCCGCTGAACAGTGCATCGTCATCGATCGTTAGATTGCTACATTTATCTCGAAAAGGGGAAAGCATAATCATATATGCGTGCAGAAGTTGTGCGTGTATCAGCTAAACCTCTAAAAACATTCTTTTCTTCGTTCAGAAATCATAATGCTGTTATAATATAATGTACTGAAAAGTTATAGATGTATATATATTACAAGCACCATCGAGGTATAATCATACACTTCATAATGACCATAAAATAGTAAGATTTGTAATATAAATATATCATGCATACAATATTTATAAGCTGACCTTATTTTCAGGAGATAATAATACATACTTCATCACTTGCCCACAGAAGTTTCCAATTCAGCCTAACTTTGTATCATACACAATAGACATACAAAGTATATACCTCTATGCATATATACCAAAACACACTACGATGGGAAAGCATGCATAAACATAACATACAGCCACACCCCTTAGACACACACGCATGGCACAGTCTGAAAAACCACTAATGATTAATTTACCCATGAGGGCTTATTGCCCCAATACCACGTTCTACATCAGACACTATGAAAATCTGCGGCAACTTCTTAAGGCCTTTTTCGTCATCAGTCAGTGGGTCTGGGAGGTTGACCCCCAGGCTGGCTAGCCTGGCAAAGTGTCTAAACGGACTCTGGAGATGGGGTTTGGACACCTCCGCCCTAGACCACTCCGTCTCTTCAGCAGTGGCAAAGAGGACATACACCAACCAGCCAACGACGAATATACCGGAAGTCAGGATAAACACGCTTCGCCATTCTTCTCTAGCTCCCTGGAATAGAAATTCCAATACTTTTTAGTACTATTTGGTTATAGGAACAATTTAGCAAATATGGCCATTATACAGTGTATTACCAGATTTGCATTCATGATAATTATTTAGTCAAAAGTTCAGTGGTACAGCATGATATTGGTCACAGTATTTCAAGATTTATTTAAAGGTAGTGCGTTTTTTAACATTGGTGAAGGAGTCTTTCTAAAACTTTAAAGGAGATAATTAAGAGGTATCATATAGTTTTCTTCATATTTTCAATAGTACCTTTCTTCTAAATGTGTTGTATGTAATTGCATCTGCAGATACAGCAATCAATCAAATTGTACCATGGTACCATATTGATTATATACTTTGAAAAACTAGAATTATAATATATTATGATTAAATCAAAATAAACATAAATGAAGTTGTTCTGCCATTTCCATGGAAATTGAGAAGAAAAACATCAGACTCCAATGTCCCATTACATTCAATGTAGATCTAAATTCTGAGAAATGATTCACTTGTAAATATATATCTTTTTTTTATATTTTTTGCCCGAATGAGTCATGCAGTCAACACTTACATTCTTGGTGATGAATCCAACTATAGGCGAAGCTAGGATTCCGGGAATACTTGACAACGTCTGGTCAATGCCCATAATGATGCCTGCATACCTGTGTGGAGAGAATCAGCATAAAACTGCATAAATTTGTATAAAACCATTGTGTCCATACACACGGTCTATACTTGTAAACGATATCTCTCTTTTTACCAAGGCCTATTGTAAGAATTTTCCCTCAAGGCATACACTGACTGCACACTGTTACCTATATAGTTGCATAATATAAAGCATGCATACTGATAGAGAGTGAGACAAATGAGATTTTGTCGCATAATGAATTTGGACATGCAAGGCAAAAAACAAAGTGCATGCCCAGTGATTTTCGGACAATGTTTAGCTAAAGCATCAAGTTTATGTGTACTTTACATTGAATATTTATTCATCTAAAAAATGAATACCGTTGACCATTTGAGGATGATGCCCTTGGAAAAATAACTTAGCAGTTTTAGATCCAGCTTTTAGAAAAAGATTGGGGCGTGCTTATAGAAAAGTTTGGGGGGGGGGGCGCAACTACTTTTATCCAGAATTTTACATTAGAAAATCTAAATTTAGCCAAGAAAAGAGGGGGCACAACCCCCTAAATCTGCTGCTGCTTTGACTATAGTGCTAGACACTTTTCTGTGCAGAATCTATGATAAAGTTATGTCCTTACAATAGTAATATCCTTACACATTAGTGGGAAATTCATAGCGTGTAGAAAATGGGATGTAGATTTATAAATATATCATTTGGAAGAGTGCATACTAATAATTATAAGAAGACCCGCTGGTCCGCTTCAAAAGACATGGGGGATCGCGGGAAGGGAGGAGGTAAGTGACTAAGAGAGATGGCAAACTGGATTTGGGGTTCAGATTCCTGCTGCATGATCCTGTCATTCATCTTCAGTCATTTCAACATTGTAAATGTTCTTGTCGTGATTATGACCATAGCAATAAGAACGGTGTAAAACAACCATTACTCACTCACTAGACTAATCAAGCAGTTAAGAAACATGGCCTTGTTGTTAAACATGCATAATCAGGGACGGATCCAGCCCTTGAAAACAAGAGGGGGGTGGGCGGGGGGGAGGGGTGCCCTTATGTCGAAATTTGAGGCGCCCCCTGTTAGGACGCTATCCCACAAACTGATGCTATCCTACAAATAGTTGTCACTTTGTGGGATAGCATCACCACAAGATGCTAACCCACAAACAGCTGCTAAGTCAGAAATATTTGAGGGATAGTGTCTGTAATATAATTGATGCTAAGCTGCAAATATTTGTAACTTAGCAGCTGTTTGTTGGATAGCATCACTACAAGACACTAAGATACAAACAGTTGCTAAGTCACAAATATTTTAAGGATAGCACCTCCAATCAGAATGTGATGAATATTTTTCAATCACCAAAAACTGATGCAAACCCAAATTGAATCATAAAAGAAACATAACCCAAAATGAGGGTCTTTAAAATTATGTCATAAAAAATTTGGGTCATTTTTGTAGCTGTTGCCACCAGGTGGGGTGAGAAGATGATTATCAGATTTTTATTTGGATAAAAAAAAATTGTTGATATCATTTTTGTTGACCACATCACTTTGGCTACCTACTTTATGAAGATATAATTTTTGGCAACATCAATTTTTGATTATGTCATTTATGACCTTTTTGAACCCATCTTGAACCTTTTTGTTTATACTTAACTATGACTACCAATGACCCATTTTCACCACTGTTGACCTATTCCAACCAATATTGACTGACCTGGCCTATTCTCAATTGTTTATGATACCTAAGGAAGAAATTTAAAGGATAGGCTCCATTTGTGGGATGGCAGCTGGTTGTGGGATAGTGTCTTCATGGTGCTGCTATCCCTCAAAACAGTTTGAAGGATAGCATCAGTTTGTGGGATAACATCTTGATGTGGATGCTATCCCACAAATCCTAAATATTTGTGGGATAGCATCCATTTGTGGGATAGCGTCTTAACACCCCCTTTGAAGGCTAGAATTTTAAATAAAAAAACTATATTTGGCAAAAATTAGGGGAGGCGTGCGCCTCAGGCGCCCTCTAAATCCGTCAATGATAATATCTTGTCCATATACTTACGCAGGTGCTAGCTCCATCTGGTTGACATCGGCCGCACTCCTGGTGAAGCCCAGAAGGCCGACCCACAGGGATAGAAGCCCCACCACCCCCACCCGGCTGGCACCACCGGGCAGGAAGGCCACCACTAAGGCGCACCCCGCACTGGGCAGCAGGCCTAAAAGGGACAGTCAAAGTTATAATAGGCCTATGTTTATGGAAAACATACAGATTAAAAAAAATGGGTGAAATTTTCTATCATTTTTCCTAATTGAGTGCGTGGATAGCGGGCATGGAAATGACAATGTCACTGAGATTTCGACGAAGGGAATAATGATTGTGTGAAGGAAAGATGCTAACATGATTATTTTCAAATCAAACCCGATAAAAAAAAGCAGAATGAATACTTAGGCCTTTTTTATTTTATGAATGATATGTTAAGCAATAATTTTCATAAAGGAAAAGGTCTGAAACGGAGTACCAGTTACCCAATACCAAAGACTGATAATTGTTATCTATATATTATACAATTATGCATAAGTCTCTAGTTTTTATTTCACTGTAAGAATTAAAAACCAAAGACATTGCCCATCCTATCTAATCAAAATGTATGTATGATACTTTCAACCTACCAAAAGTTTCAAATACTTTTCGTATATGAGTCCTGCTGAGAATCTTTCTTTTTAACATGGCGTCTGCAAGCAGAGATCCACCAATTGACACTATCCAATTTGATACGTATGGTAGGGAGTTATAAAATCCGTTCTGAAATTTTAAAAATGGGTATCAGATTGAGCACCAGTTGCCTGTCACATAAAAAATGCTGATAAAAAAGAGAGTTTCATCAATGTCACCAAACAAGGATGTCTTTGCTCCCAAAAAAATGAAATACATCTTCTTAAGCATAATTATAATTCTGTGAATGCCATAACTTAAATAATCAACAAGAATATCATTGTTTTATTTGTTTAATAAGGATATCGATTATTACTAATCAATGTTTATTTGTTTGTCATGGGACATGCTGCAGGAAATCTAAAATACGGAGAAAACAATAATTTTTTGTTTTTCTTTACACCCAATTAACTCAAATTAATCTTTTTATTCTTTTAAATCACGACATACTTGTATGTAAGATGCAAGAAGGAATAATGTTTGCTTCCATATTCAAAATACCGTGGTAAAAGCAAGTTTTTTGTTCAGATTAAATAGAAATTGACTGATCTAAATATTTGGCCATGTCACTGAAAATAATCGTCTTAACAATTGCTCTTTAAGTTTCTGCACCTAGCTCGGGACCCCGGGCTCGGCACTCACAAAACCTTTAAGAAAAAGGTAATAACTTATTCATGAGGTGATTTGTCAAAGAAGTCAACCAAGCACTTCAGACCAGACAGTCTTAACACCTCAGACACAACAGCATAGTTTACCTTAAAAAAAACTTAACTTCTTTTTTCTTCACTTAAAGCGGAAGTAAAGGTTTTTAGATGAGAAAAACAATTTGTATTCTTTTTTTTGGACGTTCATACAACAGGTCAACTTATAAAGGTGTGCCTGTTTTTTAATCCGTTACCTGTTTGATGTCGAACCTGAGCACATCCTTGAGATACTGGGGTAGAGAGTTGAGGGCCACAAACCAGCCGAAGCTGTAACACATGTCCACAAAAAAGATGGAATACATGGACCAAGTCGTCAACAGGTGTCGCCAGGGGACCGACGGCCGCTGGAAGCAATGGACAAGGGGGAATATAGTGACCTTTTGTTTGAATTCCGCGTGTCGTGTTTATGATATAACATAGCACACTGGTGTCATTATGTTCTTGATCTCACGATCCTAAGCATTTAACGGAGAGAACAATCTTTCATGGGCAGACCTATATGTAATGTGGAACGTGGGGTTCTATAGAGATAGCAAATATCCTAATCTTGAGCAATATAGTAATGTAGAATGTTGATACACATAAGTATGTGACTGCATGTGACTGTTGGCTGTTTTTACCAAAACACATTGGCTGTTTTTGCAACAACAACAACAACAACAAAAAGGGACAACAACTGATACAAAGAATAAGCATGTTTGTTTTTTCATTATCATTATTTTGTCTAACTTGTGCATTGAAAATCCCATTTAAAGTTCTCATAAATAGGCTACTTATTTCATCCATGGATACTTACAGTATTGTTTCAATGAAAGGCAATTTAACACTGAAATACATCCAAACCCTTTCCACTTGTGTCCCTTTTAATACTTTGACAAGATTAAAAAACAAAATTGAAACAATCTTTGCAGTAAAAAGTAATTCTCGATCAAGGGTGGTAAAAGGGTTATACCTCATGTCCTCGAGCACTTGAGCCCAGGGTCGACCGGAAGTGCTCCTTCTCTTCTGGGGAGATGCCCGGATGTGCCTCAGGTGTCTCATAGACGGTGAAGGCCCACAACACACACCACAACCCAGATGCTGCACCTGAGAGGTGACAATGACAAACAGCATTGTAAATAAGTATGAGGAAACTAAAATTGCAATTGAGGCATTTGCTTCACTCGGGTAAAAATTGAAAGTATTTATTAAATCCGTTATCCAATGACTCAATTGTCATTAGCAGCTCTGATTAGGATTAACTGTGTTGCTTAAAAAAAAGACAGTATTTTGCTTTCCTATATTAGTAAGGAACACGTGTACATGTGCAAGTTCCATTTGGTCATTATAGTCCTTAAATGATCCTCACATAACAAGGGTGCATGTATAAAGTAGATCAATTCACTTAAAAAGAGAGGAAAGACCAGTTACGGGCATTATGGTCTATATAAGTGCTATACACAACTAGATCTATAGAATATCACGCATTGTAAACCAACAAACTTTTACATACCAAATGTGTAGAAGATGGAGGGCCAGCCGCCGGCGTACCCCTGATGACAGAGGTACCCACTGAGGGCGAAGCTGAGGACGGTGCCTATGGGGGCGCCTGGAGGAAGGAACGGGTACGTGTACATGCTAGATTAAACTTTTATTTTACAGGCAAAGCTGAGAAAAGCAAAATTAACTTAACGTGGCGAGTTAAAACAATATGGATCTCTTACATGGAACCTCCCGCAATATAGGCCTTTTTCATTAGTGTGGATAGCGGATCTGTCTAGACCATGCATCGACTTGAGTAATAGGCCTATTATTGGTTGCGATGGAATCGGGCTTAAACTGTTGAGTTCAATGAGTCTACAGGAGGGTCCACTGTGTAGACTCGCGAGAGAGTTATATACCATAATTCCAGACCAATCGCTGCTGCTTATAAGAAGTCATAATAAGAAAGGTGTATTGGGGATGAAACGACTTACCTGAACTGAACATGGCCACCATGATACTTCGCTCAGTTGGAGGTGCCCAGGCCCCCAACATGTGATAGAAGACTGGGTAGTAAGCTCCCTGTGGAATAACAATGAAATAAACAAATGAGTCAGAATAAGAAGAAAAGAACAATATTCCGTTATCTAAGTGCGTGAATAGTCAAAGTCAGTCATAAGTATAACGATTCCTTTAACAATCCAGAATTCATATTTATATTTCTCTTCAAAAAGCATATCGTTTTCGGGTTTATCACTAAATATCTCCACTAACTGTCCTGACTAGAAGTTGATTTCTCTTTCCAACATTAAGGAGTTTTTTCGTTTCTGGTGCTGCCAATGAGGTTGTTGGGGTCGTTTTCATTTTATCGATACTTTAGATATCCAAAGTTACATGTAATACCGCACTTCAAAATCAATCTATTCCCTTCTAATGACACTTAATTCCCTGTATAGACAACTTTCTGAACTTACCGAAGCAGCACCTTTGAGGGCTTGCACCAGCATTAGTAGGTACACGTTTAGTTCAGCTGCTACAGGGGTGAGAATGGTCAATCCAGTCAACACACCCATACCTTCAGGATGAGGAGAAACAGGAGAGAGGTGTCAATCAGTGCTGTTATTTCAGATTGGAAACGTTCCTTTTCATTCTGCCTCTACTTATATCTTCTATAACTATTACAGGATTGTTTATGATATTATGTTTGTGAAAACGATCAATGGTATAAAGAAAATTAGCACACGGAACTATTAAATTTCACGTTAAATATAAGTAATTGTGTTAAACATAAAAAGATTAGATCATTGCTTCGCTTCAGGTTTCCATAAAGCCCGCCACCCACCAAACGACATAGAGCTAGCGACAATTAAGGAATGACAGCCAAAGGTTCAGCAATCCTTTATGGTGTTTGATAAAGTTGTTCAGTGGAAACTCAAAATTAGTGGGTTGGATGATTGTAAACGGCTGCAAACGACAGTAAACGACTGCAGAAATGGACAATCCCTAATCGACGAAATAGCTAACCTGTTACATAGTTTGGGCAACTCTGGCCAACAATTTCTTCCAAAAATTTTAAAAACCATCCTTTGTTTCAGTCGTTCAGTTGGAAGAGAGTCTTTCATTCATAAAAGATTATGATGACAGACTACATGAGGACGATGGAAGTTATTTTTATAGTTGTTTGCTGTCGTCAGCTATTTCCGGCTAAAATCGTTTTGTGGTAACCAGGCTATACTTTATTTTACTGACTGTGTAATCATTAAATTCCTATGCATATTCCTCTATTACTATCATCTTACTATGCATATTCCTCAATTACTATCATCTTACTAACCAAGCAAACTGTTCTCACCCCCCCCCCTGCCCTCTCCTAATAAACACATTGCAAAAATTGAATATTTGCAAGAAATGCATACGTACCAATTTCCAATGTCCATTTTGCCCCGTATCTTTTTGCAATCCACCCCGCTGGTATTTGAGTAAGGATATATCCAATGTAATATGATGACAGCACCCAGCCTCTCAATTCTCGCGACCAGGCAAAGCGTTTTGCCTGGAAAAAATAAGAAAACAAAATAATGTAAAGCCATATTCATTGAGTTCTCCTGTTACCCTCCCACCGCCATCAACCATGCATTCTTCTATGACCTTCAACGTATGAATACACGACTAAATACACTTAACTCCTACACCTCCATGAATGTGTTATCATAAGTATAAATGTTGATGTAGGGGGTTTTCTGATGTCATTGTCAGTGGGTTTGTGGTGGGGGAGGGGTGTCCCGTTCTCGTCAATAGTGCTATTGTAGGAGGGATTTGGTCTTTGAGGGAGAACATGAATGAACTGACAGGATGGCACCTGAAACTTGATCCCAGGTGCTTCAGTGGTTACCTATTGGTCCAAGGCATATTCCTTTAGCAGATGCTAAAAAGCCCAGACTGCTTACTTAAAGCATCTAAACAGACGTCCTCAGTACAATAAAAGGTCATCTAGTCATTCATACTTGAAAGGATTTCTACTAATTGTCAAATATACAAACATGTCAAACTTTAGAAAGTACTTTGGTTGGAGAATAGGACATGCCTCGATAGATTTGTCTTAGTTGTTATTATATGCGGATATACTTTGATACTATTCATCAGTAATCTTGTGTTAAAATACGTTGCAATATTATAGTATGTTTAAGGTCAGATGTTGCAAAGTCTCTTATAATCTTATTATTATCTGTCATTTTAATTGTATATCGAAATACAACATCGGTAAGCAATATAGGAGTAAGTTAGTTAATTTCCAATAGTTTAAATGAGTCACCATTAATTTTTACTTCACCAAATGTACACAGAAAAGAAATTAGACAAAAAGACTAATATCTAACCTAAAGGGATAATGTGCGACCATCCCTTCATTCTAATCCCTTACCAAGTTATAGCTATACCTTTCTTCTCTTTCTTATCTTTGTCTGTGTATCCCACCCCCCTGCCTTCAAAAATAAATGCTATATCCTTTTGCTTTTTAACTAGCATTTCTGACAATGCTTCCAAAGGGAAATAGGTCTACACATTCTTCATTGTAATCAAAATTATGAATTAGTCATCCAGTTTCAATTCACCATACATTCTAAACAAAATAAGACAAAGCAATAGATACATTCAGTGGTTACATAACTGCATGGGCTATGTCATTGGGGACCTTCCATCAAGTAGCCTATGAACGCATCGAGGGAGGGAGGGGGGTCAGAGATTTTTGAAAATGTGCGTACATTTTAGTACAATCCAATGTGTATTTTTGCCAAGGGGGTGGGGGTCTGAAATTTTTGAAAATGTGCGTACGTACTAAATGGAAGGCCCCTTGCAATTACAGTTCAGTGCAATTGTAATAATCAATCGAAATCTGAGATCAACATTATCTCACCATAACCATCGGCGTCCCTTCATTGTCTGTCAGACTTGTATTTGACGTAAGATTGATGGATGGAGGCTGTGACGTCACTGCTAATGATGATGATGTCTTATTCTCTCCCAGGTCAAAGGTCATACAGACAATGGCTACACTCATACTAGCCCTCTGAAGATACAATATGAGGGTTCCCAGGAAACCCATGAAGGCCAGCTGGAAGCGTCGGGACAGGAGCCAGGGGCCCTCTGAAATTAAGATTTGTTGGTTGAGTCATTATTCAGTGGTGGATTCCAATTTTTTTTGGGAAAAAATTGACTTTTTTAACGCACAGTTCTTTAACATAGAGGGTCCGGTGGGAAATTTAACAATAGAGCGCCCACCCTTTTGAAAATCTCTGGATGCGCCCCTGTTATTAGCCGTTACTATGCATGGGATCCCGAAAGTGACTCCATTGTTGGTGCAAATATCTGCTTAATAATAGATGGTGAAAAAACTCAGCGATAAGCGATGGAGAGAAAGGACGGGAGAACAAAACATTAAAAACTATTTTTAAGTTACAAAGAAATAATAATATCAACTAATGAAAAAATGTAAATGATTATCTGTAGGCCCTATTGATAATTACATACGTGACATTATAAGACGTCATTATTTTTTCAAAGGCACCTCCTATTATACCGCCCAGACCTGAAAGTAAGATTCTGTATCATTGGCCCTAATATACATGGGACTGTTTATGTCTACTGCAGCGCTTTTTATGCCAAAGTGTCCGGACGGTGCCGAGTCAAAGAATAGAGTAATAGGCCCTAGGCCAACATGAACCATTAACATACTTGTATGTAATTGATGATTAACAGGCACAATTGTCCTATTTATGTCAGGATATTGGAAATGCATTAAAGCTGGACAGAAGGAATCAACAACTATTTTTCATATCTAATGTCGCTGGCTCAGCATGATGAATATTATGACGATAATCTGAAGCGCTTTTCTATTTCACATCAAAATGATTATGTATGTCTATGGTACAAAATATTGTCCTGTTTTATAATTATAGAAACTGGATTTGTATAATCCGCCTTGTGAATCAGGTAATTACTATTTGTATAGTTTCAAATTTTATGCTAAGTAGTCTTTGATCTCAACCTCATCGTGATACTTTCACCTATCATCCGATGTTACCGATGCTAAGATCTTAAAAAGTAATAAGAAGGATTGGAAATAGTGAAAGAATGATAAGTATAAATCAGGAAAGTTAATGCTATGTATTCTATGAATCATTAGATATAAGTTCTCAGAAATAGGGAAAATAACAAATTAGTTTTAGAAAAGACATTTTCTTACCTTTTGTGGCGTGATCACCATCACTTTCCGCAACATCGTAAGACTTGCGCAGTTTACACTTGTAAACTAGCTTCATTGTAAATACTTTAAAAGCTTGAATTGATTTTTGTTTTCCTATTCAAGGAAATCCTTCACTTTCACTTCACTCGGACTTTTCTGATGTATTGCTCTCCAACAAATGTTATGGTCCAAAATCTAGGCACTTTATCTTTCGAAAATATCCTCACTCTGCCTTTCCTCTGGCGCACATGCGCGTTGTTTTCGGAGAAAAGAGCGCGTTCAGAAAAGTGCTGAAATTGTCGTCTGCCGCGAGCTTAAACCAGGGTCCTTGGGCACGGAGGAGGCGTATTTGAGTTAGAGATCAGCTGACAATGCTTCTCTATCTTGACTTCTACCAACTATCCGACTACATGGAGTTTTTTTCAGTAGAAATGATTTAATCTTGTTAAATTTTTGATATCTTAATATATCCTGTATGGCTCTTCTCTGCTCAAGTGAGGGACTCTTGTGAGATCGGGGTGGTCATATGTGATATTTAAAGTGGGTTGGTCGTGATCATTTATTGACATTTGTTTTAGCAATGATGTCCACCCCGCACCTCCAACTGTGTTTCATATTTTGCATGCGGTGTGTGACGTCATAAAATGGTTTGATGCGCTCCCCTGTTCAAAACAGAAGCCCCCTTCCCTTAGAAAATAAAGGAGAAAGAAAACATAATCATTGACGCATGCATTGATGCGTACTAGGGGTATTCAACTTACTATCTGTTGTATTTATATTTGAGTAGAAGAGAAGAGAAGAGGGAGAATGCGAAAGTTCACTTATGTCAGTACAAATGAGGGTTAATTACCATAATTACATTATTAACTAAAAAGAACATTTCCCACCATGCGTACGAACCATTATGTACCGCCTACATGGATGCCTGCCAGATTAATAGTTCCATTGGGTTGAAGTTGAAGGGGTTATTTTTATGTCTCGTTCTTCATTAAACATCCTAAACAAGCTGCAACATAAAAGCACGTTCTGCAACGAAACTTTCTGGGTCATAGTATACGTGAGGTACAGATCACCAAAACAGAGTGTTATAATAATATTACATATTAGTGAGATTGAGACTTTACCAATACAGAATGTTAAAATCATGTTATCTTTTAGTGAAAGAAAGTAACTAAAATGTTACAACTTGGTCAAAGTGCTATTTTGAAATGGTAGGTACCAGAGACAATATTGGGTGCCATCAAAATAAAGTAAGAAGAACCAAAAGAGAATGGTCCAAAATTCCTTTTATGTTATAATAACATTGCATAGGATGGGCTTATTCTGTTTGTGCCGTGATCCAAAAATTACACTAGTATTAAATGACAATATACCTATATTTACTAAAACATAGGCCTAAATGTATATGATACGTGTCATTTATTTCCAGGCGTCTACTTCGTGTGTTGATGGTGTCCCATCCTTTATTACGTCAGTAAGAGCAAAACACATCCATCGATTTTCAAAGAAATAACAGCCCAGCAATATTTTAGTCCGTCCGTATAATTGATATATCTATAAATAGGCATCACAACCTCGTTTCTCTATCTTCGTTCTCATCCCAACGGGTAAATATATAACCCTACATGGCGTCATATTGACATTGACATCTTGCAGACGACATTTCTTTAAACATGTTTTTCAAAAGTCCAGAAGCAGACGACTAAGGACAAACAAAGGTTAGTTTAGTCACGACTGCTTTGTTTATTTTTATGACAACAGAAGCACGAGAACAACATTCCAGTAGCGTGAAAAATTGAAGAATCGATTATGATCTTTCGTTCGATTCAAGTACTATTAATTTCATTAAACGTATTCATGTCAATTATTATTTCATATTAGGTGTTTTCTGTAGGCCAACACAATAAATGCAGGCTGATTGCATGTATAAACACTTGTTCTACTTTCCTTTCATAGGTGCTCTGATATGATATATACAATTTCAAGTATCTACACAATGATATTGTCTATATAATTGCAAGGATTGAGAATGATGTCATTGAAATGTTTGGTTGTAACATTATTATTTTTACAATGGGATATATGCAGAAACAACGACTTTCATTTTAGTAATGGAGACAAATCTGATGGTGATACATCGTTATGTTTTCTGTTGTAAAAATGAGCCATGACTGTAACAATAATTTTCATAACAGACTATACTGTGGAAGAAACAATTCTTGTCAGCCATTACCTGATTCATCGCCTCTATGAGTGATGCAAAATTATGTATAACTAAACCAAATCCTACCCTATACTTTCAATGTTTACCTATGGGAGCTTATGGGGCCTTCCATTAAGTATGACATTGTACGCAATGGGGAGGGGGGGGGGACATTTGTGCCTACATTCTAGTATGAAATAAATGCGTGTTTTTGCCCTTGGGGGTGTTGGGTCTGAGGTTTGTTTTAACTGTGCGCACATACTAAATGGAAGGCCCCTATCCAACTCATTGAAAGTGGACATATTGTTGGATAACTTGGTGTAGTGAAAAGAGTAATTATTCCTTACAAGGACGGCCCCACAATGAGATGTGGTAATCGATCTGTAATTTGATATACATATATACATTTGTATGTGCTAAACGAGATTAATGAAAGATGAAAGATTTCATTACTAGGCACGGACTTAGGGCCAAATATTATTCGTTTTAATGTAAAATTCTGCTATGGCATGCCTTTCCTTTTTCAAATTCCTGGATCCAGTCCTCATTACAATATCAATCATGCATGAATCTCATGTATACTCAAATTGTATTGGCATACTCTGCCCGACCGAGCCCAACGTAGTCATGCAGAGCTAGCTATGATGCTATGATATGGTTAAAAATAATCTCAAACTCTCGTGTTTGCATGAACCAAGTAACCTTGGCAGAATTAGAAGTTTATCTATACTGCATTTAGGCCTATGTGGGCGGATATAAGATGACATTCGAGAGGGAGACTTTTTACAACTTACAATTACTATATTTTATGGGAAAATATTCAAACAGACGAAATAGTGTTTTCTACATCCTCTGAACACACACAAGTAGTATGATGGAGTCGCTGGCGCGCATAGTCAATGCTACTAAGTAGGTCAGTAGGTCACTACGACCGAGTTTAGGTCTAAAATAGGTTCATAGCTTAATAGAGACTTTGAATAATTAGGTCATTACGACCTACTTATAAAAGCTATTTTTGTAATTAGGTCAGAGGTCAGAGGTTAGAAATATTAGAAAACAGGGTCACTGAGAAAACATGTCAGGGGAAGAGCGCGTGGAACGACGTGGAGACCGGAGGCCGTAAGGCCGGAGGTCTGCACGTCGTTCCTCAACGCGCTCTTCCCCTGGCATGCTTTCTCAGGGACCCTATATTCTGGTTACGGCTAAAATATTACATATGTTCTGATATTTTTATTGCAAAGGGGGCGGTGCGGGCATTCCATGGGAGGGCTGTTTTAGGAATGAGGTGGAGACCGGAGGCACAGCCGGAGGTCTCCACCTCATTTCTAAAACAAACCCTCCCATGGGCTGCGCGCACCGCCCCATTTGCAATTTTATCACTTATACTATTACTATTCGATTCGATTATATCTACTTTATGTGTATGTATTCATTTAATATGATTTTGATAAAGTTTCGTCTTCATATTCATTAAATAATATTCGTATAGAAACTGAATATAGAGTTTTCGTGTTTATATTGATTAAATAATATGCGTATAGAAAACACAACATATAAAATTCGTTTATAAGTTTTATTCATTAGAAACATATATAGAAACATATTTACAGTGTCACAGATACATGGTGTAATCTTTTATTTACATTGAAACTGTTCACAAAGTGAAAAATATATAATACAAAATCATTTACACTGTTGGCATAAGAAAACATTGTTTCCGTTGCCTGGTAATAAACAAATTAAACAATGAGAACAGTTTCGGGCAAGTGTCCTTATCTTCGGCTGTTTCAGTTTCTCTTTGTTCCATGTGTGAGTGTATACATATGTGTGATGAGGATTTCTGACGGATTTAGCAATGGTATGGTGAAAGAGAGACTGTGCTTTGAAAAAGTTACAGTCTACTTCAGTCGCCAACACATTGTGACCGAAAACAGGATTCATTTGCACCTGGTATGAAAAGAAATTTTCGATGGCCTGAATGTAAATTGATTTCAGCTCACAGTGTAGTTGTATACATGTAAAACAGAACAAAGGACCAACAAAAGTGACATCGGAATCACGGATTCGACATTTACAAAAGGCCTGTGAAACGGCTGTCACTTTATGTTGCTCAATGAAAACCATAAGTGACTTTACACTGTTGACGGTGTATCTGGTAGTAACTCTGAAACATGAGTCTTGATGATGTTGATACACCGCCAAACAGTAGTCCTTGTGGTTATCGCCGTTGATAAGCTGGCTCGTTGCGAAACTATACCCGTCCCACATAGCTTCTGTAAAAGTGGAACAGGATCGCGTCGTACCAGTGGTGTGGTCTACAGTACTAACATGGTGTGGTTTCAGATAAAAGTCGCTGTACTGTGCGGGGATAATCTCCCAAAAGAAATATCCACTACATCCGCAAAGTACAGCCACTTTATCATTTTTGGGTATAAGTTGAAAATTAATGTCTGCTGATGGATAGTTAGAGTCGAGAGGACTATCCGGAGATTCAGGTCGTGACTCAGCAATATTGAGAAATGATAAATCGAGACCCCAACTAAGTGTGGTCTCGTTATCATTTGTTGATGAATCATTGCTTGCCAAATCGATTAGAAAATCCGAATAGCTGCTGTCGCTCATATTGAAGCTGTAATATAATACTGGAAACTATGGCTACACTAAGCAACTAGATGAATAAAATATGGGTAGCCAGTTATTTTTGTAGTATTTACTATTTAGTATGTACTAAGAAAATAACTGGTAGTGGGTAGACACCTTAAATTTCTCTGTGATTCGCTGAGATTTTCGCTGCCGGGAGTTCTACCCTAGATAAAGCCATGCATAAAGCCATGCATTTTTTTGTTTTCTCTGAGATATTGTATAATTTTTTATTTTTTTTAATATTTTTTTAATATTTTTCTAATTTTTAAAGTTTTTTTTCATTTTCTTAGACAAATATTTATATTTCAAGCATTTTTTTCTGTCTCTATGTGAGATTTTGTATAATTTATTTTTACTTTTATTATAATTTTAAAGTTTTTTTTCTTTTTAAACAATTATTTCTTTTTTTAATTTCAACTTTTGAATATTTTTTTTAATTTCAACTTTTGATAAATGATATGTACAAGCTTAATTTTCTTTTTCTTTTTATATTTTTTATATTTTTTTGTTGGAGTATTTCCTTCATAAATGATATATTTTGTAGTTATAAGTCTGTTATTTTTTCAGAATTAAAGAATATTTACAACATGATTGCCGAATTCCTAGATATCTAAGGGTATCGTGCTCACTCCGTCTTCACAAGTTTTTCTTTTTATATATTGATAACTTAAGCCTGTCTTTTTCTGTTTGTATGTTATTATATGATGATCTACAACTTTGAAACCAGTGTTAACGGCGTCCATCGTGATTTGTGTTTCGAGTACGGTGTTAAAAGATTCCATGTCAAGTATGTTTTGTTTCTGTATGACACCTTTACAGCTAGTTTTCTTTTCTTTTCCATGACCGATATAACATTTTGAATTTAGTGAAGTCATTTCATCTCCTTCCCATTCAATTTTGAATAGTCCTGGGGTCCGTTTATCATATTTTTCTCTTTCTTTACAACATGGTTGTGGAAACCATGGTAAATTATTTGTTTTTGCTATTATATATTGTTCCCTGTGATGTTCATTATCACAAGATTCTGATGGTAACCATAAGTGGCGTTCTCTATAATAGGCTTCTCTTTTTTCTGGAATTATTAATTCATCTAAAGTCTGTGCGCTGAGGGCGAAATACAGACTATCTGTATCCATTTCACAGAGTTCAAAGTCAGATTCTTCGATGTACTTTGATAAGAAGTCGTAGTAAAATTGTAACATTTTCAGTTTTGCGTATTGATATACCATGAAACCTATTTGAACTGGAAGGTCGTATGTTATTGACGTAGGGAGTGATGAGACTTCACATGTATCTTCACACAAGTCTTGGACATCTTGTACTGTCCAGTGAAGAGCTATTCTAGCGGCTTTTTCTGGTGTCATATATCGAGTGTTTGTGAAGTTTTGTTTGTTACAAATCGTTTTTCCATATGAACTGTTTCCTAGGAGTTTGTAGAGGTCAGAGAGAATTTTACAGTCAGGGTTTTTGTCGCCCTTTCTTCGTGCCTCTGTTACTTGATCAACAAATGAGAGAAACGATTTCTGTGGTATGTATTCAACTAGTAAGTGAACTTTTGTTACGATTAAGCCTTTTTCTAAATACCATTTAAGTAGTGGTGAACCTAATAAAATATTTTTTGCAAAATAACTTCCGATTAATTGACGTTGTGGCCTTTTGACTCTATCGTTCTTTAATAGATGCTGTTTCATGTGTTCTCCTACATCATCTCTTGACACCATTGTATTTTTGAAAATGGGCGTCATTTCTTCAAATTTGAATTTAAGGTGCTCAGGTGTGTGTATGTCCACCGATACTAGTCCAAAAATAGTCCCATTTTTTACACCGTTTATTATATCTATTTCAGAAAGGATATTGTGTGTGTTTGGAATCGGTATGCTCCACAGTGATTTACATGCTATAACACTGTTGTTGTTATTCTTGTCTTTGTTCCAGTCACATTCGTATTTCTCAATGACAGTATAACCTATTAGTTCTAGATACAGTGTTGTTTTAAGAGTTTGTCGACATCTTTCTGACATTAGTTTACGACCTTTATCAGTAGAGAGAGTGTTTTTATTCATGTGACACGCGTGCCCATGCCAGTAGCAACCATGAAATTGATACACGGTTTTTGTATCTGGAACCAGGCCGTCCACTCGAACTCTTTTTGTACCCACACTAACTTCCCCATGGTTATAAGCATGTAGTATTTTAACTTTGTCTGTAATCTCTCGAAACCGCAACCATTCTGTTGCAGCGCGACTGACTTTTTGAGATTGTTCAGGTTTGTAATTGTTACTACTTCTGCGGACTACAAAGTACCCCGTACAGTGTTCTTCACCCATACATTTAAGGTAAAGACTGTTTGCATCTACTCCTATGATATGACGGCACACTTTACTTAATGGTCCGAATGATCTGCCCCGTATTCGTGTCACTCCTGCTTTTTGATGTCTATGAAATATAATCGATGGACCACCTACCAAATTGCTTCTAATTAATTTGTGTACATCTTTGTCTGCCTCTGAGAATATAATGTAAGGAAGGTTGTTTGATGATGTGTTATCAAATAGAAATTTTAGTGTAAGGCCTGGAAGAGTCAGACCATCTTTGAACATATCTATTCCTCTTTCACTGAAAAATTTCATGTGTTGGTTTATAGCTTTGACAAAAGGTTCTACATCTTTGTTATTGTAATATATTAGATAATCTCTGAAAGTTGTCATTCCATTATCTTTCCACACTTTCTTACACTTGGCATAGTCTTCCGCTGATATAGAAGTACCCGTAAGTGAACTATAGAAAGCTGAGCGAGGTGGAAGTTTTAAGTTCCCTAGTTTTCTAGTTGATGTCATCCACTCATATGGAAAGAACCCTTTACTTTCATCTTGTAGGAAAGCTTTTAAATAGCTAGCATACGAGTATCCGGGAGCTAGATAATTTAACATGTCTAAATAAACACAGTTGAAGAGTTCTCTGTGTAGACAGCTATGTATTGATTACTCCTTTTTATGGTTTTCATCTCAGCTGTTTGCTTCTTTGCATAGAAGGAATGGAAATCTCGCTTTATTAGATTTAAGTCGTAGCGACCCGAATTGAGACCTATGACAGGTACTCTGTAAATATAGTTCATAAGACGAATTTTGATTTTATCTATTCTGTGCGAAGTTTTATTGCTACTCTTTTTTCCTATACTCTTCATTAGTGATTTAGGCACTTTTTTTCCTTCGGCAATCTCGTTTTTCTTATACTTTTCAAGCTTTTTTATTATGTCAGAGAAACGTGTTTCTACAACAGCTCCTATTTTTTCAGCTAACTTTTGTATGTAATCCAGAGTGTCGTGAACTATTTCATCATTTTCTCCATCACTTTTTCTTATGAAACAAACTGGTTTTTCCCACTCTGGAAAGTCACTTGCTACACTAGATGAAAGCGGTACATGATGTGATTCGACTACTGTATTAGTTGTCTGAACATCACCTTTTGTTTTGTGAGAAAAATAACTTTCGAAATCATACACAATTTTGTATGGATATATTCGAAGTTCAGATGGTACTTTTATACCTAGCTCCTCCAGTCTATCAAATACAGATGGTTTGTTTTTGTAAATACCACCTTTGTAGATGAATTTAACTTGCGTACAGTCGCTTTTAATGTTAGTGTGTCGCTTAAGATTATACTCTGTTTCAAAGAGTCTTCTACACTTACGACACATGTGGAACTGTGAATATTTATTTAGATCGTTTACTAGACTGAAGTGATGGTCGTATAGATTTAGTGTCATAACTTTAGACTCATCCTCAACACTCATTAAATTTCCCTTTATACATTTTAATGTACAAGGTGTCCCCCTTTTAAATTTCTTTTTCTTGGAAGTAGTACTCTTCTTAGGAATGAGTGAAAAGACTCTTATCATAATGTTGTATTTGGTTTCTATCTGGGTCAATGCCTTAATTGAAATGCCTCTGAATGATACTTTAGTTTCATCAGGAAAACATTCTTGAAGTAGTCTTTCACAGTGGGATGTGTTTTTGAAAAGAAAATATGACAGACACCTAAAAAAACACAGGTAGTCTTTGTACACCCGTTTGCTCTTTGGATTACGATGAAAATGTTGTAAACCCCGTCTACGTAGGAAATTCGGAATTGTATCCAATCTTCCTATTAGACCATCCTCTCTACCTTGAACCCTTACTATGTAAATGTTTGCGTTTACATTACCCACTAGTCTCCAACTTGTGTCAGCTCTATTGACACTCCATTCTTTATCGCGTAAAAAACTTATTACATCTTGCAAGTCAGAATCATTTTTAATATGTCTGTAATTGCTTTGCTGTTCGTGCTCTAACCAAAATAAAGAGGAGTTATTCACTGAAGGATGGTAATACATAACTTCTCGATCTTCTGTATAAATCTTTTCTTCAGCAGTTTCTGTTGTTCCTCCATTAAGTCTTTCAAGTAATGCACCTAAAGATATAGCTAGTCTATATTCGAAAACTTGGTTCTGATGTATTTTGTTAATAGCCTCTATTATCTCTTCAACTGCTTCTTTCATGTTCAGAGTTGAGAGTCTGACATTGAAAATTGATTGAACACTTCCTAGGAGAACTAAACCGTTTGCTATTGACTTAAAGTTTTTAACATAAGTGTCGTGATACCACCAATAACTACCTATAGTTGATGGCATTACTGTTGTTTCTATATCATACTGTTCTCTTACGCATGTAGGTGAAGAACAGATCACCTTTCCAGAATGTAAAGAAAAATTGCGAGGACGACGTGGCACGTTACACATCGGACAATTTATATTCTGATTCATTTTCTTATTTTTCGACTTAATAACTATATAAATATACACTTATGTTCTAGCTAGTTATTTAAAAAGCTGACTAAATATTTTTGTTTGAAGCTAACTATGTGCTACACTAACTATGCGCTAGGTGAATATATAAAGCTGACTAAATACTTTCTTTGAAGCTAGCTAATATAATATCTACAGCATGATTAAATGTTTTCTGTGTATATAAGTATATAGGCAACCACACCACACCATGTATAGTTACTGATATGTTTTAAGACCACACCTACCTGCCCTTGGTGATTACATCATGTTTCTGTGATCTATTCGGACTGCTTTAAGTCATTCAGGATCTTTGGTCCCAGCATGCTGACCAAGTCGAAGAACAGTGCGGATGGCACGGTGTGTCCCTGGTCTTTCGGAGGTGCGTCGTGCACCCCGCCCGAGTTGACCCGTTTCTCCAGCTGCTCCACGTAGTAGCGGGACCCGATATGGATCTTGGCCTTCCCCTGGTAGGTGGTCACGATGACCCAGATGTTGTGCGTCTTGTTGACCTCCTGGACGTAAGGCTTAATAGTCGGGATGCCCTGTTCTGCTTCACCTGAGGCCCGTTCGTACTGCTGGATGATCGTTCTTGCGGCGTCGAGAAGGTTCTGGAAACCTGTCTTACTCAAGTTGATCCGGCGTTCGTAGGCTCGCTGAGGGTACTGAATTATGGCGACCTGAAAAATATAAGCATAATTTTGTTTTGAGTTATATGTATAAATTTGGGGCTCTCTCTCTCTCTCATTCTATTTCTATTTAAACTATTATGTATTCTTTACTTCTATTTCACATTAAATAATTACAATGAAAGTTAACTATAAACGAAGTACATGTTACCTGAAATAAAAATAATGATTCTATAATTTAAAATCGTACTTACCCCTACAGGATCAGGTGGCCCATACACGTGGATGCAGGTGTTCTTGAAGGCGTCACTGTTGAGGAAATACACCTTCTTAGCTTGCGTGATGTAACCGTCCTTGTACTCGACGTCCAATTCCAGTGGCCAGAACAATCCGGTCAGGTCCAATATAGGCGAGAGAGGGGCGGCTTTACTCTGCTGTGCCTCTAGCTCCTTCAAGACCGCATCAGCATACTGCTGCGCTAGTGCAACGTCCAGTGGAACCACTTTACCTTTCTTTGCACGAGGTTTCCGTTCACCAGCAGGCTTCCGTTTTCTCGGCGGTGCCTTTTTCTTGTCTGTTGGTTCTCCCTCCGACTCTTCTTCGATGGTGATCGGTACCGAAAGAGCTTCGCCGTCTTTCGGTGGTGGCACGTTTTCTTTGTTGGAGTCGTCTTGGAGGGTAGCGGCGGCGGCGGCAGCGGCGGCGGTGGTGGCGATTGTGGCAGTGACAGCGTCAGTCAAAGATGCAGGTGGCTCGGGATTCCACAGATCAGAAATATCGTTGTATAGACTGGCATCAACAGCGTTGACGGTGATGGACGTACCTTCGCCTACATCTGTAATATAGCCAGATTGAGTGTCCATGGACGAATCTGTCGCATAACCCCCAACTGCAACAGGAACGTAACCGGCGTCTTCTCTCGATGGAAACACTCGGTATTGATCAAAGTATTCATCAATGACCGAATTTCCAGGAGGGGGCTGCTTCGGAAGTCCCTCCTGAGCGGAGGAAGATGTTGAGGTCTTTCCACGAGCAGTCAAACTTCTACGTCCCATCATGAGAGTGTTGAGAAGACTCCAGCCCATGAGTCTTTTATACAAAAGTTTACTATCAACGTCGATTAAACGTAGGACGGTTTTTCCATTTTCACAAAGTTTTTCATGAGCGTCGTCCGTTATTTTATTCGTATTTTGTTTTGTTACCGATAAGCAGATATCACTGAGTACATGGTTCCATTAGTGACGCGACGCGAGAGTCTGACACGTGCACTCCATAACAAAATATTCAAAATTTACATGTATCAGTTTCATTGGAGATACGTATTGTGGTCGTTAACAAAAATGATAATATACGCTCTCAGAGACCCTCTGAGATTCATTTCTAGACTTGTCACCAATCGCACCAGTCTCATCATGTACATGAACGCACAACCCTCGGTTCAGCACCGTGTACCGCTGGCACCGCTCATTGGAAGACCATCTCATTTTCGAAATGCGCTGGTCAACGTGCCTTTTGCGCGACCATCAGGTATCTGTGGAGAGCATCATTGGGTGAAATACATCTGTCCGAGAGATGGAATGTATCAAATTGAGGGTGAAATTCATCCAAACATTTTATTTCAAAATTGCAAACTTCTGAAAAACATTCGGCTAACCCAACAATCTCATCTAACGCTCAAAGATATGATAACCAAGAAACCTTGTGTTGTCGGTTTACCGACAACACAAGGTATCTTGAGCCACATTTTTGCGCGACACTCTGTCAAGGAAACAGTGCAGAGACGTTTTTGGCGTAAATCAGAAGCAGATCCTGATGGAAAACCCTCTATATTTCTGCACGCTGATATTGTTATTCCCCTTATCAACGCAACCATCCGATATCCTGACAAAATAGTGAACACCCTTGACAACAACAAATTCTTCTATGAAAAAGAGTTCGATACAGAAATCGGACATGGTCAGGAGGGTTGTGACCATATTGTGAGGGTTGTCGGAAGGAATGGTAAAGAATCAAGTCTCGTGACGGCTTATTCTATTCCTAGATTTACTCCTACTCCTACTATCGAATATTAAAAAGAAAACAAAGATCCTCTTATGCTCCTCCAGACTATTCGGTTTTCTACCAAAAGGTAGAAAACCACCCTTCAACCAATCTCTTTTATTTTCACACTTATAACGTAAAGACGTCCGTTTATTTACTATACAGATCTATAAATCATGCCATTATTTATGTTGCCATTGAAACAAAACGTTTATGTAGTGATGAATTAGACGCTGGTTAGGTTTATCTCCTGCGACATACGAGCTGATAATAAAGTTGATACTATCAAGCTTGTAACTCTAACCACACGTTAACGGTTATAACCACTTAATCAAAATAAAAACACAAACGCCTCAAACGGCGTTCAACGCTTTTCTTGAAAAGAGAAAAGGGGGTGCATAAAGCTCACCCCTTTTCTCTTTTCAAGAAAACAAAATGCGCGCCGCTCAGCTCGCGGGTGATCCGCGTGGCGGGCGCGGTTCGGCGGTCGGTGCATTTTGGGTGGGAGGGTGCGTTTTGCACCCGACATCCAGGGGCTGTCCCATAACAAAGACTGATCAAATAAAAAACAAAACGTATGGAGAGCGTTTATGGTTCGGTTTCATTAATTTGTTATTCTTTTGTTTTGTGAAAGAGAAAAACCCATGTTATCACAGTTTACACTTTTAATTTGGTATTCTTTTGTTTCGTTCCGCATAAAAGATTGTTATGATGCCATCTCTTTTAATTTGACGTTATTTTATTTTGATCCTCATAAAATGTTGTTATGACCACATCTCTTTTCATTTGTCATTATTTTATTTCGTTACAGGAAAAACACCCTTATGTTATAGAAACCAAACAAAAAGGATTGTTTTTTCATTAAAGTGTCATTCAGTACATTAACCTTCGACCGGGTAAGACGTGTTATAACTTAAATAGAAAAAAATGGAAAGTGTAAAGGAAATCGCATTTGACCCAAGACTACAAGGACCTTTCACATGTCTTATCGCTGGACCTTCAGGATGTGGTAAAACACAATTAGTGTTTGAAATTATAGAAAAGGCGAAAACTGTAATAAACCCACCAGTCGATGAGATTATATATTGCTATGGACAATGGCAAGACGTTTTCAAGAAGTATCAGGGAAAAGTGAAATTCAACGAAGGTCTACTTTCAAGAGAAGAACTTTTACATAAGAAAAAGGATTTATCTCAACATTCTCTACTTATAATAGATGATCTGTTAGATAAAGAAGATGCACCTCTTATAAGAGATCTATTCATAAAAGGTTCTCACCATAGAAATATGAGTGTTATATTCATAACTCAAAATTTATTTCTGCCTAATAAGGATTTCAGAACACTTAGTTTGAATTCTCATTACATGATAATTTTCAAAAATCCAAGAGATATGAGTCAAATTCACGCTTTATCACGTCAAGTGTTTCCAACTCATCCACGTTTTCTTACCAACGTATATAACGAAGAAACATCGGCGAGACACTCATATCTAGTGCTAGACTTCAAGCAGACTACACCCAATACACTAAGGGTGCGTAACAGCGTGACTACACCTCTCAAGACAACTGTATTCATTCCTACTACACGGAAACAATGAAGGCTAAACAACTCGCTCTCATAAAGAAACATCTTCCTCTATTGAGACATCTATCTAAATGCACTGGTAAGGAGTGTAAACATATAATGATGGGAATGTCTAATGAGGTGATAAGGTTGATAGCGCAAATAGGTGTGAATATTATGAATAAAAACTTGCACATCTCCAATAAACAAGCAGTCGGTCGTCTATCGAGGTACAAGACACAACTCAAGGGTCTTACCAAGCCTTCAACTACAGTAGGACACAAACGTAAGATTCTTGAACAAGAAGGTGGTTTTATTGGTACTCTATTGGGATTAGCTGTTCCACTCATATCCAGTCTTATCGGAGGCCTTACAAGACATCATTAGGAGAAAATGACAAGCTATAAACGAATGCTGCTCGTTCATCCAGATGTGTTGCAAAGTTCTAACAAAGTGGAAATGGAGAGTTCAACTGTTTCTGGCAAAGTTGATTCTCCACCTCCTGCCAAAGAAAGTGACAGGGATTCCTTTTTCGAAAGGTCAATGGTAAAAGAAAAACTTGAACCTACAGCGCCTACCGTGGAGGTGTTAGCTCGTTTACAAAAAGAAATGAGTCGTGTATTGAACGATCCAACGATGAGCAGAGAGGAGAAACTAGCCACATACAATGATCTCATGAACAGGTCCTCCATCCTTTCCTCTAAAGCTAAAAGTATGTTGTTTTCAACATCGCACCTTTCACGTTCTCCTTCACCATCTCCACCACCTTCTCCGACTATCATGAAACCTAAAAGAGTTTCTACAAAACCGAGAGGACTACTTATGCCAAAGGTACTACCACATAAGATGGAAAAAGCACTAGAAAAAGTTCCGGGTTCTTACCATAACTCTGTGCGTAATCTCTACAAGACCTTGGCCAAATCACGAAAACAGTTCACAAAGGACGGTCGGCTCATTCTAGGAGACACACCTATAGATGAAACACATTTAATGAATCTTCTTTCGAGTGCAGTGCGACCGACTACTAAGAAGCGAGCCAGCTTACCGGGGCAGAAACAATTCGTCCAGATTGTTAAGAAGTTAAATCCGAAAATGAAATATATAAGGAACTACAACATGAAGGGTTCCGACAGTGAAGAGGAACATGAAGAGGTGGAAACACCTAGGCGGAAAGAGAAGTCTCCTCAACAAGAAGGTCACGGCCGAAGTAAGAGACATCGACACTTTACAGTAACACCATTTGTAAAATGGTCTACAAGGCTCTGAAGAAAGATGTGGTTAAACACTTCACTGATCCTAAACAGCCAGCAAGCTTCACAAGTGCATCCAAAATAAAGAAACACTATTTCAAAAACACTGACATAAAGCATATTGAAGATGCACTTGAATCTGTTGATGCTTATACTAAACATAAACCATTCAAGAGGCGGTTTCCTAGACGTAAAACACAGACTTTTGGAATAGATAAACAATGGCAAATGGACTTGATAGATATGCAACAGTTCAAAAAGTATAACAAAGGCTATTCATATATAATGGTTGCCATAGATGTCTTCTCCAGATTTGGATTTGCACAAGCTATAAAAAGTAAAAAAGCCACAGATGTTACGGAAGCTTTCAAAGTTATGACAGTTAAAAGATGTCCTAAATACCTTCAAACAGATAAAGGTAAAGAGTTCCTGAACAAAACTTTTCAGGATTACTTGAAAGAGACAGGTGTATCTTTTTTCACTGGAGAAAATGATGACATAAAATGTTCTATAGCAGAAAGGTTCAACGGGACCTTACAACAGAAAATGTGGCGATACTTCACTCACATGAAAACCTACACATACATAGATGTACTTCAAGATCTAGTGCATTCTTACAACCACACCTTTCATTCTACCATAGGAGGTCGACCGGTAGACGTTAATAAAGATAACGCCGATCGATTGTTCTATCATTTGTATGAAAGAGTGAGAGCTAAAGATTTAAAGACGAAAAGAAAACCTTTAATGAAAAGTGGTGATAGAGCACGAATTCTAAGAAAAAAGAAAACCTTTAATCGTGGATATGAACCAAATTGGAGTGAAGAAATATTCACTGTAAAGAACCCAGACTATATTAAGGGGTATGAAATCGAAGATACCCTTCAAGAAAGAATAAAGGGGTGGTTTTATCCTCAAGAGGTTCAGAAGGTAAAAGTTACTCCGAGGAAGCAGTACACTGTCGAGAGCATCCTTAAATATAGAGGAAAAGGTGCTAAAAGAGAAGCACTCATTAAGTGGAAAGGATACGGAGACAAATTCAACAGTTGGGAACCAGTCAAGAACATACAAAAATGGATGCAACCTGCACCCTACCCAGTAACTCATCTACTAAGACCTTTCCAGACAACACTCTGAGCACTTACAGAGTTCTTTTACAAAAGTATATGGTACTACCAGCTGACACAGACTGTGCGTTATCTGAAATAACGCTTCCAGTAAAATGGTACAATGTGCGAAAATCAACTTTCTACCTTCTCAGCGCAGAAGCACCGTCAGAAAAGAAGAAACATAACACCGCACCAACTAGGGCAAGAACTTCCCGCGGTTCTGATGAACAGCCTTCTTCTGAATCTCCTGCTACTTCCACAACTACACCTGGAACTGCAGCTGGTTCAATTGAAACACCGACAGTACCAGACCCTGATCATGAAGAGTCTTCTGGAGCGTTTATTTCAGATGCAGTGTCAGCTGTAAGAACAGTTAGTGAGAGTATAGCTCCTCCGACACCAAGTTCTCACACTTCCGACGGACCTACACCTCCTAAAAAACCTAGAGAAGGAGTTACTCCATTACAAACACCTCCGACAAGGTCCGTTGAAGCTATCACTCGACTAAAGCGTGAAATAGAGAGCAGTAGGAAAAAACGTGACAGAGAACCGTTCCTAACAGACATGTTTGATACTGATTTGGTAACACACATGCATGAAACACCCCCGAAAAGAAAACTAGAAGTTGAAATGGAGAGAATTGAAAAAGAAGAAAACGATGACGATGACGACCAACCAGAGCCCACAGAAGTATTCGAAGAAGCTGATGCTGATGAACCAAAAAAGCTGCCTCCCACATTGAGTTACATCGATTCATTAGCAAGGAAGCACTTTCCAGGAAAACGGTCTTACGCTCGTTTCTCAATGGAAAGCGGGCGAGTGGAAACCAACAAAGATCTGATCAAACTCCTGAATAAAATAATGAAGAAAAATATACCAAAAGTCATCAAGAAAATGAAAGAAGAAAAGCGAAAAAATAAAGGAAATGGTCCAGATGAAATTTTCTCTTATAACGAATTCACAATGAAAACACTTATTGCACTGCCTACCAACACAATGCTCGTCATACCAGAAAACCTTTCTTATCAACTTGGTTTCGAAGGAAAAATATACATGGGTAGGCGCACACGAGCAAAACAAATAACAGATGTCAACTACAGAAACCATACAGTCTATGTCTACTCTGACATTATTCACAACGGGGTAGTAGGAGATACTGAAGCGCCACTTCTTCGATGTATGGCTGTAAACAACTACTCTCAAAAAACAATGGACACAATAAACTTTCCCAATTTGATTTTCCATCCTCTACGAATAACACATTTCAAAGAGATCGGAGTGTACTTAAGAGACAGTGCAGGCGAACCTATACCATTTGAGCACGGGGAAGTGTCGGTAGTACTGACCTTTAGAGCTCTCTCTCATCCCTATAGTACATTAGTATAAGAAGGAAGACATTGGAAAATGGTGAGTTACTATATGAACGTGCCACCCTTGTATTCATCACCAAGAGGTGAATATGGCCAATATTATAAGCGTTCACAATTTGGAAGTGGACAATTACCTGCTTTCGGTGGAGCTAAAAGACAACGTGGCCACGGAATATTCGGAAGTATAATGAGATCGGCTCTTCCGATGATAAAGAAGCTCGGTGCGTCAGCATTTAAAGCAGCCGTCCCCACCATCGTCAAAACAGGAAAAGGTGTTTTTGACGATGTCGTGGCTGGAAAAAACTTTAAGAAGAGCCTCGTAAAAAGGTCAAAGAGTGCAGGAAGTTCCTTAATGGACACAGCATTCAGTGCAGCCAGAAGGTACTTAAACACTGACGACGATGGCCCTCCAGCCAAACGACGCCGAGCAACGCAAGGTGCAAGACGTGGTAACGGGAAGAAGAAGAGTGTAGGTAGACGTAAGTCTACCCTTTTCTAAAGGGTTCATCATGAGTCTCATTCACCCCTGTGCGGCAACATGTGCCGTAGGTGAATTGGATTTACACGCACTACCTATATCACAGAAAGATATTCTCCGAAGTCAATTCGTCAAGAAAACAACAAACAACGCTCTCACTGACACCACAACTTGTTTTGACTTCACCTTCGAACCGAGCAATCTTTACACAGACCTCAGCGAAGCTGAACTCTACCTAGAGTATGTAGTTCAAGCAAACGACGAAGCTGCCTTAACCGTGGCACACGATGCAGCTCCAGTCAACAACTTAATTCATTCACTTTTCAGCAGCGTGCAGCTTCTCGTCAACGGGGAGAAGGTAACTTCGAACAATGAAGAGTACTCCTACAAGTCCTATCTCATCGACCTCCTGACGACGGAGGAGGGGGCCAGAAAGTGTCGCCTCCAAGGTTGCCAGAACTGGTTCATGGACACCCCGGAAAAAATGGACACCAGAGGTGCAGCCAACGCAGGTTGGAACTCACGACGAACAGTCCATGTCGGAGGTGTTAAGTCTATGGTAGCAAGACCACACCTCGATTTGTTTACTCAGTGTAAACTCCTACCCTCTCACTGCGAGATCAAACTCGTCTTCGAACGTCAGCCCGCCAGCTTCTACATGCAGATGGCCGCTAACGAGAGTTACAAAGTCGTCATCAAGAAGGCCGAAATGACCATGCGCCAAGTTCACGTCAGGGACGAGGTGGTGGAGGTACACAATAAAAGTGTACGCGACCCCAAGATGGGACCATTCAACTACCCGATCACCAGGAGCAAGGTCACAAAGCACACCCTCACGCAAGGTTCATCGGAGTACACGTGGACCGTCCCCGACACAACGCAGATCCCCACGGGGGTGATTATTGGCTTCGTCAAAGAGTCGGCCAGCTCAGGGAGCAAGACGGAGAATCCGTTCAACTTCAAGCACTACGACGTAACAGAAGTAGCCTTGCAGTTCGACGATCAGAAGTTCCACGTGAAGACAGACTTTGTCAACGGAAACGTTAGCAGAGCCTACAGTCAACTCTTCAAGGAGACTGGACTATTAGCTTCGGGTCACGACTGCGGTATTCAGTTACATCATTTTAAGAACGGGTACACGTTGTTTGCTTTCGACCTGACCCCCGACCGAACTCCGGAGGACGCCCGAATCAACCTGCTGCGACAGGGAAAGCTGTCGGTGTCCCTGAAGTTTGCTGAAGCGCTGGGTCACGCGGTTTCAGTAATTATGCTGAGCACTTATGACAGCTTGATCCAGCTCACAGCCGACCGATTGCCGGTCACTGACTACGCCATGGTGTAGAACTGAAGATGGTTCTCAAAACCTCAGAATTGAACAAAATTCTACGCAACCATCCCCACACAAATAGATATTTCCTTGGAACTTTTCCCTCTGATAGAATACCAAAAAAACCACAACCCTTCACTTGTTTCATTAGCAACACAGATCCTCACAATAAACCAGGGGAACATTGGGTAGCATTTTGGGTATCACCGCAAGGGAAAACTTTCTATTTTGACTCATTCGGGTTACCACCAATAGCTATAAAACACATCTCGTTCTGCCAACGTTCGTCATACGGTATCTGGGAGTATAACCGACAACAACTACAAGCACTCACAACCACCACCTGCGGAGCGCACTGTGTTCGTTTTCTCATAGAAACATGTCGCACTCTCAACCCCTACGTCGCACTGTCAGCGCTAGGTACCCCAGCCATGACAAACCTAACGGACAAGACAGTTCTTTCTTACATGAACTTAAACTGGTGGAAATGGAGAAGACGGAAACACCAGATGTTGAAACGCTAGAAATGTGGTTATCTACAGATACAGCGGAAAAAGGAGAGTCATGAGAAGAAGAAGATGTAATACTGGACATGCCTAAGAGACGTCCCATATCACTAGGTCGCATGCAACGTGATCTGGAGAACACCATTGACTGTGTGGAGGCCCTGTCGTCTAATGTTGACCGACTCCTCTTCGCCGTTACCAACTTGCAAAGTAAGCTGGAAGAACTCACAGAACGTTCAGCGCAATCTAGAGGCTGTGGTTTCTCATGCTCCAACAATTCCTTCGCCCTTTAAGAAAATAACTGACCAAGGACAATGAATTATAGATAAAAAGCTGAAAAATGACTGCCCAAGGACAATGAACTATAGCTAAAAAAAACTGAAACATTTTCACTATATAGGAAATGTATGAAAAACCAAAAAAAGTATAAAATATATGAAAAAACATAAAATATTTAACAATTTTTTAAAAAATCTAAAAGAAAAGCAATGTATATATGAATTATAATCCGCTTTTTACGATTTTTAATAAAAAATAACTAAAAAAATGTTGTTTTGTTTTATTTATTATATGTAATGAATAATAAATGCCATAAGCTTATACAAACTATATACAAAAAAAATGTAAAAATAACGAAAATAATAGAACATCCGGTAAAATTATCCGGTAAAATATACGTAGAAAGTATATATAAAAAAAATGAAAAAATAACGAAATAACACATACGTTCCTTAAACGTATTTTTAAAAGTAGGTCACGAAAGTAGGTCGTAATGACGTAATTATTCAAAGTCTCTATTAGTCTATGAACCTATTTATGCCCGATGCTCACTCGTACTGACCTAGTGACCTAATTAGTAGCATTGACTATGCGCGCCAGCGACTCCATTATACTACTCACACACACACACACACACACACACACACACACACACACACACACACACATACACACACACACACACATATATATATATATATATATTCATATCATGGATAAAACTAAAAACTATTCACTTCTATGTAGTCTTCATGCTGCACATTGTATTAGTCTAATTCTGTTGGTCTGTCACCTTTTCACTTGATAAACGTCTTGCTTCCATCTACCATTTACTATTTCTGTAGTTGTCATCGTAATTGGTAACATTCATGCTTCGTACGTCGACTACCATGACATTGGCAGTGGTTGGCAACATTCGATGTATTAAGGAAACTATAACATTATAACCATTCCAACCAAGTTGCAATATAACCTTACTACTCCCCGACCATTGTCTTTTGGTCAGTTTGTTACTTGATAAAATGTCGAGTAACTTTTACATTATTTATGGTGAGGTTGGAACCTTGAAAATTCAATCATTTTCACACAAAAATAAAATCTGTTTTTTCTTCCTAATATTCTAGGGTTAACACACTTCAATTGCAGGTTGAGATACTGTAAGAGTAAAAGTTGCTTGTATACATAAACCCGGTGTTTTGTTGTTTGATTTTGGTCAATTTCCCTGCACGGACAGAAACAAGACCCTGCTGTCTTCATCGTTACCACAGACATGTAAACACCCGGCCCCTTCCTACACGAGTCAATAAGGTGTGGGAAGGGGAGGAGTCAGAGAAGTGTCCATGCAGGTTGGGTACTCAGAACACGGTTTTTCCCACCTGGAGGTTTGGTCTCAGACACCTGTTTTCCCCAATTTGGAGTTTGGGTCCTCAGACCTTTTTTTTTTCTCCAGTGTCGCCATATAATAATAACTAGTGTTTTACCTTTTTATGTTATTAATGAGTTGCTGGCTTATAGATAAATATGTCCAGTATGTCGTATTGTGATTATAGCTCCATGGTAGCATAAAGCATTTAGTTCCATTATTTAATAGGAAGTCAGCATAATGAATTGTATTTTGAATAGCGAATGCATACATTTTTTCAAGTGGCTCAATCACTGCAATGATGCGCTGAGTATCGATCTTTCTTGAAAAAGGCCTATTTATGTTTTATTTTGTTTTTGTCCTGGGGATATTATTGTAAACACAATTTTTGATCTAGACATAGTGCACTATAGTTCTATTTAAACTGGAAATATCCTCAGGTCTTGCTTTCACCTAAATGTGAACATTTTTGAAATTATTCACAAAAATTAGTTGTTTTCATGGCAACCAGATATCTAATGTATGGTAAATTGAGGAAAAAACGATGAGTGTATAGAGCGGCAAT